>JAKFHU010000160.1:6422500-16422500 GCA_023783475.1 Daubentonia madagascariensis | reverse complement strand
AAAACTATATGTAAATAAATAACAAAAGAGGAATCAAAACACACAGAAAAGGCCTTAAATATAAACAGTTTCATTCAGGTGTAAGAACGTGAAGAGCTTCTGGAGTATCAAAGTTGTCTTATTTATATTTTAGAGTGAGATTTTTTAAAATTCGCTTAAGATTTTTAAAAATAAAGTAATCCAGGATTCTGCGAGTCTGTACCTCTAGATTAGAGTCTCTTAGTTGTAACCCTAAAGATAAGAGGATAGGCCAGGCATGGTAGCTCATGCCCCTAATCTTAGCACTTTGGGAGGCCAAGGCGGGAGGATCGCTTGAGCCTGGGAGTTTGAGGTTACGATGAGCTATGATCATGCCACTGCACTCCAGCCTGGGTGACAAAGCAAGACCCTGTCTCTAAAAAAAATAAAAATAGCAAAATAAAATAAAAATGAGAGAATAGGAAATATTGTATCTGCCCTAAGCTAATACAGGAGAGAAAGGGGCTTTTATCACACACATCCCTCTCTACCTTTTTCCCTCACTATTTAAGTCCGAATCACTACATACTACAGTCAAGAGCCTTATAACTGATTAGTGTACAAGTTATGTCTGTAGATGTGTTCAGTGATCTTTGGGGGAGGTTTCTTTCTAAATTTTTGATATTTAACTCCTTTTTTCCTTCTCAAGGAGTTTCTTTAATGCTAGGAGATCCTCACCCAGGCCATTTTAGATGCCTTAAAGGTGAGCTGCAGAGCAACCATGACTATATTAAGCAATTCTGGAATCCAGAATTTATGGCCCTTCTTGTTATCACCTCCATATAACAAGTAAATATCAATTAAAATCCACTGGTATATTAATCAAATGTGATGTTGTTGTATAGTAATAATTTAAATTCTACCATGTAAAGTTATGTCTAGGACTTATGATCAGCCTCCATCTCTCATTGTCATGCTTTAAAGCACTACTGCTTCATTTCCTTCCCCATCCATGTTTTCTATTGGTCTGGTTCTACACTTCTGTCACAATACTAAAGGCAGAGCAGAACTGGCCTTGGTACTTCCTTCCCTGGCTGTATTCATACTTCCTTGCCTGACCCCTATGTCTTAAGGGTATATGACCTTAGCTTCCATTTCTTGTGTATATGGTTACCTTTCACTTATTTATTCTCTTTTTTTCTTTTAAGAGACAGGGTCTCCCTCTGTCTCTGGAGGGAGGCTGGAGTACAGTGGTGCTATCATAGCTCACTGCAGCCTCAAACTCCTAGACTCAAGCGATCCTCCCGCATCAGCCTCTCAAGTAGCTGGGAATACAGGCCTCATTCATCAATTTTTTAAACAAATATGTACAGAGTACCTCCTATGTGCTAGATACTTACACTTGTTGCTGGGGATATAGTGGTGCATATGACAAACATGGTTCTTCCCTTTGAAACTTCCATTTTAGTGGAGAGAGTAGCATTAAACAGCTAATTATGCAATGAATTTTAAAATTATGATACATTCTGCAAAATGGAAAGTACACCATACTATGAGAATATACTTGACCTGGTTTGGGAGAAAGGCAGAGTAAGGGTTAGTGGTCAAGGAAAAGCTTCCTTGGGGAACTGGTGTTTTGAGTTGTACTCTGAATAATGAATGGGCTTCTGATATTTATATCAGCACCACTATATCCCCAGCAACCAGTATGTCTGGCACATATGAAGTGCTCTGTACATATTTGTTAAAGAGTAAATGAATGAAAGGTAACCATATATACAAGAAATAGTAGCTAATGTCATGCCCTTAAGACTTAGGGTTCAGCCAAGGAAGTGTGAATACAGGCAGTGAAGGAAGTTCTGCTCTGCTTTTGGTGTTATGCCTATATGTATTTATTTATTTTAGCCTTAGACAGTTGGGTCTTTATATTCCTGTGGTTGGTTTGGTTAACTCACTTGTCAGGGGATGGAGCTCTTAATAAAAGGGAAGTTGACAGAAAGGCAGTATGGGGTGGTGGTAAATAATGTGTGACCGTGGATTATTTTCTTTCTCTAAGTCTCAATTTTTTTATCCAAAGAATGAAAATAATAAATAGTATACCTACCTTGGAGGGTTATTGTGAAGATTAAATGAGATAATGCCTGCAAAGCACTTAGACTAAGGCCTGGCACATTGTAAGCCTTTAATAAATATTAGCTACTGTTACAATATAACAATCTCATGAAGGGTTCAGATGCTTTTCTGAGAACCACCCACTCTTTGTGGCCCATGGAGTGGCACTCTATACATAGGTCATATGTGGACTTGTCTAGCCGCCATTACTGGACTTTAGGAACCTAGTCTCATCAAATGGTAGGGAAACATTACGTATGTGGTTTAATTTTACAAATGTCATTTGGAGATGGAAATGGAAGCTGAGAAAGGGTTGCTAGCTTTAACCCTAGCTGTGGTTTTGCTTTGAAGCTGGCTTTTCATAAATACCAATGAGAGGGTTCTGTCACTTGCAGGAAACTCAACAGAATGTAGTTAGTTGCTTAGTAACGTCTGTGTCTCTTTGTTTCCCACAATACTAGGTAACTAATGTGTATAATTATACTGCTGAGCAAAGCTTCAGGTTGATCAAGGTTAATTGTTGACAGTATTTGAAATGTTAATAATGTCTCCCCAAAAACTGCTTTTCCAAAATAGATGGTTCTAGCTTCACAAAAGATTTAAATACCATTGATTTCTTCATTTATCAAGATGTAATTCTAGGCCTGGAAACGGGGATCTTCTGATTTAATATTTTCTAAGGAATTAGTAAGAGAAAATGTGTTTTCTCTTTTGCTTTAAAGTTTGCCACATCACTTGCTTATAGGATTCTCACTGTCTGACTTTTGTTATCTTTAGCCTGTTCTCTAACACGTACATTTCTGCCTTTGATCCATGTTTGCAGAATTAGGAAGAGGGGATAAAGCATGCCATCTTTCTGTAAGAAAGAGTCCTGGGAAGTTTTCAGTGGGTGGGAATCTATTCTGAAAGTTCACAATGGATTCAGACCCTTCCCAGAAAGTCTTTGCTTTGCGTTTGAATATGTTGTATAGCTTAAGAACATGAGAGGGCAGGATTTTAAAGGGAGTTTTGCTACCACGTGCTACACAAGGAAAAATTAAGTTTCTTACGTAGTCAATGAAAGTTCATTGCAATCAAGTTAACTTACTGAATTTTTCACTGACTTCCTGTGGTGAGATAATTCAAAAATGGTGAATAATTCTATTTTTTAAAATACAAGTGAGCTTTGTATTTTGTTTATTTGGTCCAACATGATGATTCCACCTGTATAGCTGCCTTTTCTACCACGTAGTCCTCTAAGTGAAGACCCAAAAGCATCAGCTAAATTGTTCTGGCAGTGGGGAGGGTGTTAGATGAGAAAAGAATTGACTAGAAATAAGGCTTTACCCAGCTGTTACAGGAAGATAAACAGAGCTTCTACCATATGTAACTATCTTTAAAATGATTAAGTAATGTATTATAATATATTACTACTAAAACCTAAAGTGGCATGGGCTTTTATTGATCTAGAAAAAATATTCACTTACAGATGCTGTAGCTATCTATGTTGGTTTTTTTCTGTGGTCATTCATTCTGGCTGTTTTTTGTTTTTGTTTTTTTAATTAACCTGTATTTTTTCTTCCTTTTTGTTTGTCCTGCTCAGCTTCAAAAAGCTATACTGAGAAATGTACCAAGTCACAATGTACATTACCTGGAACTTCCTGGAAACTGAGCATTTTATTCCTGTGGAAATTTATCCAAATTTTAGAAGAATGATGAAGTGGGAAAACCAAGTTTATTTTATTGCTGTTGACTATTACTTAAAATAGGAAAAGGAACTTAATCCTTGGGCTTCTTCATCACCCACTTAGTATGTGCCAGGCACTGTTTTAGTTGCTTAAGACACAAAACAAAAATTGCTGCCCTTAGGAAGCTAGTAATATGATGCCCATTACCATCTCAACCTCTGCCTCTGTGCCAAGGAAAGAATCAGACCTGGATTCAAATCCTGGCACTACTATGTGTTGTTATTTCAAAAATAATTTGTTGCATTCATTCTGTAAGAGGGAATTTCCATGTAAATTGCTTGGATATGTATTTAAAAGTGCCTTATACAAAGTAAGTTAAGGGAATTTTGTCCTAGGATTTACCCAAATGTGTTCCCTAGTGTGTGTTTTTACAACTGATCTGGCTTAACATCAGCAACAATTTGTAGTATGAAAGCCAAGACCACATGGGTTTATATTTATAGAATTTGATCTCACACATGTCATCAGAGTTGAGGGGAATGATGAAGGAAATGAAAAAATCGAGTTCTCTGGGTAGATAGCTGCTACCTTTTGGTATGGCTTGCATCTTTTCCTTTTAGGAGCTTTATCTGCTTTACTCCATGTGGTTCTGGTGGGGCTGAAAATCACTTGGCCCTGCTTTTACTCATATGCCCATAGACCCATGTCAGGCTGGTCAATTAAAGTACCACTTTTCCCTGGATACTGTGGTGGCACATGAACCAAGCAGGGCTAATCAGTATCATTTTGAGAGATTGATATAGATCTCTCTGGGGGTAAAAAGATTAATTTTTTTCTGGATTCTGATTTAGAGGATGATATATAGGTGGTGTGCTGGGTGGTCATCTTACCATCACATGGAGACAGTCTGCCTAAGAATAAGAAGAAAGTGATGTCAAAAGAGAGAGCAGAAGATAAAAACCTAATAACATCACTGAATTTCTGAATCCCCCTTGAATTTACCAGTTACATGAACCACTACCTTTTTTTTTTCCTAAGTCAGATTGCTTATAACTGAAAGCATCTTATATAATACAGTATCCTTATCTATGATTATGGTAGTCATTTGTATTTGCCAATATTTCTGGTTCTCTTCCTCCTTCATACTGGTAGGATTATACTTCCTTGGGAATTGGGCTTGGTCATGTGACTGTTTTGGCAAATGAAATATAAATGATTTTTGTCACTTTTAGGTGGAAGCCTTCTTAAAGTCTTAAGAGCTGATGCATGATGCATTATATTCCAGTCTCCCTGCCATAGACCAGATGAGAGAGGACAATGTAGAACAGATTCTCCACCAACCTAGGATGGACATATAACATAAATGAGAAACTGTTGTTATTTTAGGTCTGTGGTTTCCCAACTCCCGGGCTGTGGACTGGTCCATGGTCTGTTAGAAACTGGGCTGCACAGCAGGAGGTGAGTGGCGGGCTAGTGAGGGAAGCTTCATCTGTATTTACAGCTGCTCCCCATCACTCACATCACTGCCTGAGCTCTGCCTCCTGTTAGATCAGTGGTGGCATTAGATTCTCGTAGGAGCGTGAACCCTACCGTAAACTGCACATGTCAGGGATCGAGGTTGCTTGCTCCTTATGAGAATCTAATGCTTGATGATCTGAGATGGGGCTGAAGCAGTGATGCTACCACTGGGGAGTGACTGCAACTACAGATTATCATTAACAGAGAGGTTTGACTGCACAATAAATGTAATGTGCTTGAATAATCCCGAAACCAACCCCCCACCTTCTGTGGAAAAATTGTCTTCCATGAAACTGGTCCCTGGTGCCAGAAAGGTTGGGGACTGCTGTTTTAGGCCACTGAGATTTTGATGCTGTGTTATTGCAGCCCATCTGACTGATTGATACATGTGTAGAATACATTTTTCTATATTAAATTTTTCTAAATATTTCAGGTGAAAAAAAATTTAGTATGACATCTAAAAACACTAACTACTGTCTACAGAATAAGATTATTAAAATATTTAGTATATGTAGTTATTCTGGTTCAGTATTAAGTTGTAAGCTAGAGGTAAACAGCAGTGTTTCCTGGTTTACCATATAGGAACTAGACCTGCTTTTAGGGCTATGACCTCTGACCAAATTATAGTTGCCTTATTTCATATCATGTGGCAGGACAAAGTCTATAATGATAGGTGTTTAAAACTCAGACACTATGTAAGCACTCTAGCCTTGCCCATAACAATTCCTCTTATGGAGGCAGGACGATGATGGTATCTCCCTAACCAGGCCTTACTATCTGAAAATAGACAAACCAGATAAGTAGGAGGAAATGGTTCAAGGACAGGTTGACCAAAAGCCTGATTTGCAGCCATGTAGTGTCAGTATTGAGGCCGTGAAATTAACAGAGCCCTTGACAAATAACTATCAAGGAATATGCCTGTAGTCTGCAAAGTGAGTGTATAATATAGGCAGCAGCGAGCTCTGTGGGCATGAACATCCTCTTTGAGCCGTACTAGAGTATTAGAGCCAATACCATTTGTTCATGCCACATAAAACATATCCTCTTCCCCCCCACCCAATCCTAGACTTCAAAGGCAATGTATAAAATTTTTTCACTGAAATTTTAGGGAGTATTTTTCTCAGTATATGTATAATTATTACAATCTTCTTTATCTGTGTTGGATTCTCCAGCTTATGTGAGGGGTAATATTATTCTCATGGGCAGAGCACACTAGTGATCTATCATTTAACCTTTGGGTACTTTAACTTCTCTACCTTAAAATGGAAATAAACATTTTTCTTCCTCTTACCTGTCTTTTATTCTGCAGATAGGAAAATGTGGTACATATTGTATTTGTTAGGACTCTTGATTGAGAGTAATAGAAACTAGCTAAGTAGGAAAATAAAGATTTGTTGGTCCATGTAACTGAGAAGGGTAAGAGGTGAATTTAAGGTATAATTGGATTCAGGGCCTCAAATTATTTCATAGAGAGAATCTCTCTTCACCACATACCTCTCCTTTTTTTCGTATTGGTTTCATTCTTGTGGAGGCCCTCCCTAAGAGGCAGTGAAAAAACAGCCATCTACAACTCCAGCTTTACATTTTATCAGCTTAGCCACCCTTATGAAAAGATACCCTTTCTTCAGTAATTCGATCAGGAGAGTAGGAAAAGATGGTTCTCTGTAAGAAAATCCGTTATTATCAGAAGAAGAGGAAGTGATGGGGCAGGCAAAAACAACAAATGTTTGTTATACATAAAGTCGAAGTTGTAGAGTGTACAACTACACAATAGACAAAGTTGTCTGTAGCAGACATAATTGATTGAATACCCTATATTCATTCTCTCCTACCATTCCTAATAGGAAGCTCGGTTTTGTTCAGGTAGGTAGGTAGGTATCCATCTCCTCCCTGTAGCCTAATATTTCAAGGGAAACTGGCCCAGCCCCAGCGCATGAATCCTGATTAGACCCAGTCAATCAGAGGTTGGCTTAGGCATGAGTATGTGATCCAGTTCAGGACAGTGAGATGAGAGGGGAAGCTTGGGGGCCTGCGAGTCTTCTAGGACAAGTTTCCTTATACTTAAAAAGACGTACAAGGGAAGGGCTATTTTCCTCAGATGACTGTTTTTGGGGATATATGTGATGAACCGTGATTGTGGCAGTCATCTTGGAAGCATATTAGCCTGAGGGCAATGCTGACAGAATCAGGATGCAGAACAGAAAGATGGGAACACGGCATCTCTGATAAAATTCAGCTACTGAATTAACCAACTCTGATTCTTTTGTTATGCAAAATGATAACTATTCCTTATTATTTAAGCCATTTTTAGGTGGATTTTTTGCTACTCGAGGCTGAAAAATATTGTGGGTTCCTCCGTCAGAAAAGAAGCTTTTGGAGGGCTTCCACTGGACCTAGTACAGAGCCTTGCACATAGTTAAGCTCAGTAAATATTTGCTATGTAAATGTAGTTGTCTTCATTTGTACTTGTGATTTAAGCACTAAGAAAAAAAAAACCTTTCTAACAATTCAATACAAAAGCCATTAGATGGGACTAAGCAAGATAGGTGTATGTGGGTGGATACAAAGGCCCAGTGTGGGATATTGGAGCCCAAGTGTGTGAAGAGGGCATCCACATGGAAGAGTTACCCTGAAGCAGGATGTTGAAGGTTGAGCTGGGTGAGGAGGGAATTCCTGGGGAGAAAAGGGATTAGAGGGTGGCCCAATATGGAATGTCAGAGCCTGAGGAATGTGAGGAGGCATCCACACAGGGGGACGTTGGCCCAGTACAGGGTGTCAGAGCCTGAGTTGGGTGAGGAAGATACCTGCTTTTACTGTTCTGGAAACTTTTCTATAACTTTGTAATCGTATGTGCCCAAAAACATACCTGTATTTCATTTATAAACTGTCACAAAGTTAATATTCTTAATGCCTCTTTTTAAAATATGAAACTATTGTTTATTTGAATATATCATGTGAAATTCCTCACAGACATGTCTGATTAAAGCAACTATGCCTTCACAGAAAGCTTATTTTCTATAATGCATAAATTTCATTAATTGTAATCTATTCTGCTTTTCTAAGTTTCAAAGGCAACCTGATAGAAATTATCTTTATTTTTTAATTTTTTTAGAGACAGGGTCTCACTGTGTTGCCCAAACTGGAGTGCAGCAGTACAATCATAGCTCACTTGCAACCTTGGACTCCTGGGCTCAAGTGATCCTCCTGCCGCAGCCTCCCAAGTACCTGGGACTACAGGCGTGCACCACCATGCCAGGCTAATTTTTTTATTTTTTGTAGAGATGGGGTCTTGCTATTGTTGCCCAGGCTGGTTTCAAACTCCTGGCCTCAAGTGATTCTTCTGCCTCGGCCTCCCAAAGTGCTAGGATTTCAGGCGTGAGCCACCGTGCCTGGCTGAAATTGTCTTTTGAGGAAAAAATACCAGGCTCACCGGTATCCCTCCCAAACTCTTTGATTTTTGCAAGCAAAATTTTGAGTTCACTATTAATACTGACACAACAGCACAGTATAGTGGCATTCACTTTGCAAATATGATTAGGTAGTCTGTTTTATTAGCGATAAATATGGTCAGCCGTAGGTCCTACTGTGATCTTCAGGCAGAACTAGAGCCAGGTTGATTTTTCCAAAGCCAATAGCTGTATACTGTCTGTTAAAAGTGCTTTTGTAGAAATGGGGATTGGAGAAAAGTAGGACCAGAAGAAAGGAAAGTAGAAGAGTACCTGGCCCATATGAAGTTTTCCTTCAATGATTATATGACATTATTTTAACATGAGCTTTTTGTATCTAGAAATACATACCACTTAAAATTTAGTGAAGCCAAGGAAGTGCAACACTTGTTAACTGCCAATCTTAGGTGACTAACCTGATAGGTCACACATCACTGGAGATGCTAAAGGCGTTGGGCTAATGTACAAGGATGTAGCAGCATCTTTGAATTCAGAGGACAAATGCATTGAATAATAGGGCACTGGTGATTCTGAGTCTATCTGTGATCATATTAAGTGTGGCCTTTGACCTTACTTAGCTACAAATTTGACCCAGGTTATTTTTTAGCTTATGTTTCTATGAATTCCAAGATTTATTAGGTATATCACATTTAGATATTCTTTTGGTTCTTATTATTGCCTTGGTTATCTGGTTGGTTGGTTTGTTTTTAAGTTCTTAAAAACTGTATAGTATACCAGAAGTGTCTGTACTCCATTGTTTTTCATTATTTTAAAGTCCTTATTCATTTTTCCCTTACTTAGAAAAAAATTTTTTCATAATTTATTTGCACCAATGACTCAGTTATTCAATAAACATTTGTGGAATACCTATTAGGTGCTTTACTTGTAATAAATCAGGATAAGGTGAGAATACATGTAATTATAATACAAGAAAGAAGATAAATGTAAGAAGAAAGAATGGGACTTTAGGAAAGGAGAGCTGATACTCAGTTGATTGAGATCAGAGGTTTGAATTTTGCATGATTTTTCTTCCTGAAAAGCAAGAACCAAGTCTTTGATGAAAGAAGGTCAAAGCAAAATATGTTTTTGACTGAGGCATTTCCCTGAGATATCATGCTAAGAGTAACTTGAAATGGTTTGGAATTTTAAATGGCCTCTTTCAGATGCTTATAGACGGTATATGAGAAAAGAAAAATAGAAGTGTCTGGAGTTCTCATAGTTGATAATTCCCCCAGGTAGCAGAGGCAGAAATTGCCACACAGTCCAAGGATCTCTGGGAAGAGAGATGGCAAGGGGCTGAGTTCAATCTAATCTATGTTTCATATATATTGTAATCTTTTTTTTCTCTAGCTAGTTTTCCAATAGGCTTATTTATAATTTAAAATCTAAAGTCTACATTAATGGCTGCTGGTTGACATAAGTCTTCAGGCAACACTCTTTGTATTAGAAATTCAGTGGACATATTTTATTTAAATTTGCTTTATTCAGTAAATGGATGATAAGGAACAAAAGGCTTTCTCCTTTCTAGAAGGGAGTTAGAGTTTTTATTTCAGACAGCATAAGAGCTTGGACCTGGGTCATGCTGTCAGGGTGTATGCCTGATAAACACCAGTAGAGTACTACAGTATTTCCTTACTATTTGTAGTTGCAATTTTACTTTTGCTTGTGTGACTATTTGATTGCCTCCTTCATCAGGCTGAAGAAGAGACTGGATCTGTTTTATCCCCAACACCTAGTACAGTGCCTGGAGACACTTAAGAGATATCTCTTGAACGAATGGACATGTAGGTGTGAAGGATCATATCCCATCTTTCTGTGGTGAATTCATTTTGAATAATCTAAGAGTGTTAAGAGTCATATAGAAACAGATCTTGATTTGCTCACACAAGCTTTTTAAAGTGAAGTATGAAACAAAAGTTCATTGTTTACAATCTGTGGTCTACCCTTTAGTTTACATTTATTTTTGCCTCTTTACATTATTCACATCCCTATTCCTGTCATTTGGTCTTCATTTTAACCAATATGAAGGCAAGAACCATGTCTTTTGTATTATTTGCCCAACCTCTTGGTATGAAAATGTGATGGGACTAGTTCATGTAAAATAGAATGGGTTTAAAAAGTGAAGTTGTTTGACTTCACTGGAGAAATGTTTTAAAATATTTCTTATATTTTACTTATATGAAACTGTTTTAAACTCTTCACTTATTATAGGCCAAGAAAGAAGTATTCGTGAACCCAGTATTGATTAATTATTAAGTTGTCTATTCAATACAGTTGCTCAAAAGGCTGAGGATCAGATCTGAATATATTTACATAGCTTTTATAATTGTCCGAGATAACTATCTATTAATGATTGCTTACTTCCCAGTATATCATGCATACCAAGTATTCAATTCTGTGACTCCTCAAATGTATGAAAATTGTAACTTAATCACTTTATAAAAATTCAGTTCCATGGTAGTCTCTGTGGAAGCACTTATTTCAGACTGATATTGAGTGTGTATGTGTCTACATCAGATACAACTGAAAGCCACTCCTGATTTTCTTCAAACCTTAGTTTTTCTTATTGTTGGTCCCCTAGATCTTGCAGAAAATATAGCATGAAAGCATTTTGTGTGCCATCTCAATTTACTTTGATAGTTTGAGGGGTTTTTTTTAATCTGCAGCACACTTTATAGCTACTGTCTTATTCCATATTTTCATTTGACTCTATTTAAGTTATATAAAATAGTATTATGTAATGTTTCATTTTATCAACACTTAATGGCCTTGGTTATTCCTTTCATGGGCTGTTCAAGGCATTGTCTGTCAGGAAAGTTATACTTTTTAGGAAATTAGGGAAGTAATAACTATTTCCTGCTAGTTGCTCAGAGAAAGTGTTTACTGACCAGGATACTATCTGGGGAAAGCCTTTTTATACATACCTTTGCTTCGAGGAATTGTATTTTTATGGAGTTGCTGGTGCCTTTTTTTGTTTCTTTGAATTTATGCAAGCAGCTGACTCCCTTTTGGGACTGTACTAGTTTCTCATGAAGAAATATTTAACTAATGACAATGAGGATAGATGTTTTCAAAGTTATTCTCATTTATATTAGAATCTCTACATAAGGGAGGGGCTTCCTGTCAGGTGTACCCATCTTGCCCTTTATTGTTTGCCTTTATCTCTCCCTTTTTCTCCCCAGTTCTGTTCGGTTTGGGGGGAAAATCTAGATTAAAGAATACCCTTGCTCCTCTCTATCCATGGGTTCAACCAACCACAGGTGGAAAATATTCAGGAAGAAAAAACCAATACTATAATAAAAAATAATACAAATAAAAAACAATACAGCATGACAACTATATACACAGCATTTACATTAGGTATTATAAGGAGAGATGAACTAAAGTATACAGGGGGATGTGCATAGGTTATATGTAAATACTGTACCATTTTATATAAGGGACTTGAGCATCCTTGGATTTTGATATCCAAAGAGGGATCCTAGGACCAATCCCCCATGGATACTGAGGGATGACTGTATATTACTAATAGATAATGTAGGATAATTAGCAGAATATGACTATATCATCATAGGCTTCCTGTGGTTATTTAGCTTGATTATCAAAATTCTAATGACCTTAAGTATCACTGATAAGGTATATTATGAACTTCCTGAGGATAGCAGAAAAGAATTGTATTGAAAAGTTGGTTATAACAGTCTCTTCTCTTTAAAATTGTTAATTGGGTGTGTGTGTGTGTGTGTGTGTGTGTGTGTGTGGAAGAGGGGAGATGCATCAATAATATTTTCTCAAAGTTTGGAGCATAAGTATTTTCTAAAATTATATCAAGATATAAAGTTCAAAGAAAACCAAGAAGAGAACTTCATGACGTTTACGCAAAATTGGGAGGGAAAGGTACACAGGAACCTTAGGGAAGTAAGAGTGAGGTTGGAGGAGAGAATGGGGAAGATAGTGTGGAAGTTGTTAATGAAAAATAATAGATACTTTTAAGAATGCCCAGCTGAGAAGCTTCTGGGATGGGTTGAGTGGTCTGTAAATTAACAATACATGATGCTGATTTTCAGCAAATTGCAGGGGAAATTCAGATGACTGAGTGCTTCTCTTTGGAGAGTTTACCTTTGTCTTATACAGTATTTTGTATTTATGTAGTTCCACTTAGACCTATATTAGTGGGGCAGGTGCTTTCTTGTTATACTTGAGTTGGTGGGTTGTCAACGTTAATGGGGATTATAAGTGTAATTAAAATCTTCCCATATTAAGTTGCTAATTATTTTTCCTCTGTCATTTATTTTCATTAATAAAATAAAACCAGGAGTGTTTAACTGTGGAAGCCTATTAATAATTGGTCTCCTTTTGATATTCTGTGTGTTAGCAAGGATCACTAGCGAAGCCTAATTTATATTGGGAATTAGATCACATTCTGATTTCTGACTCCATATTTTTTTGTCATTTCACCACTTATATCTCACTTCAAGTAGGCTTGGAGGCTTTTTGTTTTAAAGTGCTGAATCTACTTTTTCAGTCTTTTGTGTTGGAAGCCCAATAAAGTTACATGTCTGCAGTCTTAGAGGTAGATCAAGGAATTAGACCTAGGAGCCCTAAGCATCTGATCTTCTCTTCATATTTATTAATCTACTATGCCCCCCAGCATTTAACTTATATCTTAATTGCTCAATAGTTGGCACAGGCTTAATTTTACAGTTACATACAGCAGCCCTCTGCAGTGCTCCTCAAATCTTTCCACCAGAAATTTCTCTAACGGTAGTGGAAAGTGAATAGGCAACCCATGGCAGTCTGGGTATATAGTGTTTAAAGGAGCCCATTATTTGAATTTTTATGGTTTACTGTAAGTCTCATGGAAATGTTAATATATCTGTCATTTATGTTACCACAAAAATATTATGTCCTATCAAGTAAATTTGGTGCTCTGGGAATAAACTTTATATTCTTCTTTGGCTTCAATAATCCCTACCACACTGAGTCATGAACCTGGGGTACTTGTAACCCAGTTTGAAAATCAGGGCTCTAAAAAAAAAGGACATTGAATAAGATAGAAAAGTTTGTGAACTTGAGCTGAGTTCACATGGCTATAGTAGGAGATTAGAAGCTGCTGTACAAAGGAGGAAAAAAGAGAGAGAGCCATTTATTCAGGTAGCCACCTGTCAGCAGAGGCTTTCACGTGATGATCTTCCAACTTACTAATTATATCTCTCTTAAAACATTGGTTAGATTATATGTGTATTCTTCTACTTAATATCTCATAAGACATTTGTACATTTTCCCTGTATCCCTACTCCACATTTAAAAAATTTCTTCTGATTATAATACATGATCATTGTAGAAAGTTTAGAAAATATAGATGATCATAAATAAAATAATTCACATACCAAAAGAAACTTGCTTTTTTCCCAGTAAACATTATTTTGTGATCATATTTTCATTTTAAATACGCTTAGACAATACAAGCTAATGGTTTAATAAAATTCTGTTATGTGGCAGTTTCTTAATTTACTGAACTTCCCCTGCCTTTGTACATTAAAGTGGTTTACAACTTGTTTGCTATTATGAATAGTCTGCATAAATCTTTGGGGATATCTCTGATTTTTTAATTAGAATGCATTTCTAACATATGAAATTATAAGATCAAAAAGATGACCAATTCTAAAGCTCTTGATGCAGATTGCCCATTTTCCTGATGAGAGTATTGTACATTATTGTTTTATTTTAAATGATTTAATAGGGAAAATATGGTATATCATCTTTATTTGGATTTTTGTTTTTTAAATTTCAAATTAAATATATTTTCACTTCCTTTTTGGCCATTTGTATTTCTTGCGAATTATCTGCTTCTCGTCTTTGCCCATTTTTCTGTTGGTGTGTTGGCATTTTTCTTTTTGATTCATTAGAATTTCTTGTTTATTGAGACTGTTAATCTATTGTTTTATATATGGTAAAAATCTTTGTCTCAGTTTGTTTGTCATTGAACTTTAAATTTTGTTTTTTGTTTTTTCACCTCCCTCTCTGTATACATTTTGGTTTTGAATGTATGTGATGGGGCCCAGCGTGGTGGCTCATGCCTGTAATCCTAGCACTCTGGGAGGCGAGGCAGAAGGATTGCTTGAGCTCAGGAGTTCTGAGACCAGCCTGAGCAAGGGTGAGACCCCCGTATCTACTAAAAATAGAAAAATTAGCTGGGTGTCATGGTGCAGCGCATGTTGTCCCAGCTACTCAGGAGGCCGAGGCAGGAGAATTGCTTGAGCCCAGGAGTTTGAGGTTGCAGTGAGCTACAAAGATGCCACTGAATCTACCCATGGCAACAGAGTGAGACTCTGTCTCAACAACAAAAAAAAAAAAAAGAAAAGAAAAGAAAAGAAAACTGAACTCCCCTCCTCACACCCCCCTTCATATTTTTTAAAAAAAGAATATATGTGATGGTTTTAAAATGCAGAAATACATACTTAAGAACACTTAATTGTGTGAAGATACTAAAAAAATTGAATTATATACTTTTATAGGTGAATTGTATGGTATATGAATTATATCTCAATAAAGTTAAAAAAAAAAAACAAAAAAACAAGAACACATTCTATGTGCCAGGTATTAGGATATAAAGATAAGACAAGATAAAAGAGTTCCTGTTTCAAAAAGCTCAGTTTAATGAGTGGATCTTTTTACCCTTTTATTTTCTATAGGAGTTAAAGATAGGTATTACCACTTCCACCCTGACAACAGTCTTATGTTGGATATATGCAATTTCATTTTTTATATAAAAATCATAAATATACTTAAATGTAAATTAAAATAGTCTTGATAGTAAATAAAACTCTTTAGGTTCTTTATACTTGAGATTATGCAAACCCTTAGAGAATTAGGATGTGAAACTTGCATTAAATTATTTGGTTAACTTACGGTTATAAACATTCCATTTATAAGTATTTCTGTCTTATTTGTGAGTGGAAACACTTGTTCACCTTATTTTGATGAATAACTTTTCATGTTTTTACAAATAAAAAAATTATAAGAATTAATTTTTTTTATTTTAATGAACTAGCTAATATATAGCTATACATATATAAACATGAATACCTTTTCTGTATTGCCAGCAATAACCAGTTCAAAATATAATGTAAAAAAGTCTGATGCACAATAACAACAATAAAATATGTAGGCATACATGTAACAAAACACAGAACTGAAATTTTTTAAAACTACAATATTCTATTGAGGGTAAAAGAGAAAACTTACATAGATGGTGAGACAGTCTGTGTGCCTCAGTGGGAAAAAAATCAATATTGAAAAAATAGAATTTTTCCCCAAGTTCCAAAATTTAATGCAATTCAGTCAAAATTCTCAAACTTGAACTCCTTGCTATAAACAGTTCTCCCACCTCAGGCTCCCAAAGTGCTGGGATTAACAGGTGTGAGCCACCATACACAGCTGAATTCAGTCAAAATCCTAAAGGGATTTTTAGGGTGGGGAAAACCTAACAGTCATTCTGAAGTTCATTTGGAAAAATAAGTGGGTGAAATTGGGTACTCCTAAAATTTAAAAGATGAGATTTTCAAAGTCAGATATTGAAAACCATTATAAGCCAATAATAGCATAGTGCTAGGACAAGAAAGAACACAGCAGACATTGTCCAGATAGTCCAGAAAGATACCTAAGTACATGAAAATATTTAGTGTATGATTTAGGTAGAATTTCAAGTCAGTGGGGAGAAATGGGTCAATAACCAGATAGTGCTAAAATAGCTGGTTAACTATTTGGGGAAAAAATTAAGTTAGATACATCTATCTTAAACCATATGTCACAATAAATTATAAATGAATTTAATGAGCTATTTTTTAGGAAACTTATTTAAATATGTAAGTAAAAATAGAAGCTCTTAATATAAAGAAAAAGATTTCTAGATATGACTACCTAACATAAAATAAATAGAACCCACTTCTAAAAGAAGATGATAATTTAGTTCACTAATTTATGACCATTATTGACAACATTGCCCCCTTCATCTGTGTTTCTATCAGAATTCTGTTGTGCAAGTCTCTAAAATGATTGCCAATGTGAAAATGTGGGATGGCTATGGCTATGAATATTCTTGTGTGAGGAATTACTACCTTTTTGTATTTTAAATCATATATAGTAAATAATGTTTGAAGAATCTGTCCTACAATACTTGGCCTTTCTTTTACTTTAGTCATTCATTCAACAAATATTTATTAAGCATTGCTGGATGCTGAGTATACAGCAGTGATTAAGACACAGTTCCTGCCTTCAAGCTTATAGTGTGGAGCCCAAGTAAACAGGCAGTGTGAGAATTGCTACACTGCGGTTCTGTAGAGGGAGCTACTATGGTTCATCTGTATTTACAGCCGCTCCCCATTGCTGGCATTGCTGCCTGAGCTCTGCACTGCCCACGCCCCTTGGAAAAATTGTCTTCCATGAAACCGGTCCCTGGTGCCAAAAAGGTTGGGGACCACTGTTAAAAGATAAGTATTATAGACGTAGACAAGCAAGAGGGGAAATGAAGTGTTCTAGATAGAGGGAACAGTATAGCAAAGTCTAAGAGACAAGGTAGTGTGGTTTGCTGGAGATACTACAAGAATTTCAGTATAGCAAAATTCACCTGCAGTTGAAGTACCTAATGTCTGAAACTAAATGGTGTCATTTTCCAAGATTTAGGAGAAAGAAAATGCTTGTGATACTAGCATTGGTCAGGAGTGGAGGAAAATTACTTCCAGCTAATGGCAATATGTCAACCTACTAAATAAGATAGCCCATACACCTTTAATGACAGACATTTGGCAAGAGATCAAAGCAGAAAAAGAGTTTATGGTACTTTGCAAAATCCAGCCTTAGCCTCTCAAAAGTTTGATGAAATTCTCAACCCTTTTATTTAGGTGTTAACATTCATGTTGTGTCCTCGTTAGTGAGAACTGAAGACTCCCGCCAACCCCCCATGTGACAGCTCCTCAGCCTGCTGAGACAGATGCAGATATCAGAATCTCTGTCTGGTGGCCTTAACCTCTGACTTTGATATGAGTCCTTAAGACCAACAACTTCTCCAGTTGACCAAAAGGAAAAGGAGAACCTAGATTAAAATTATGGTCCAGATATTATACACATAGTTAGACATTGGCTTGGGTAGTTGTTAGGATGTGTCTGAGATGGGTGGGGAAGATTGAAGTAAGGTAGCCAGTGATGAGTGCTGTTGTTGGCATTCCAGGTATGCCTGCCATGTATTAGCACATGTGCCTGTCAGCTGAGCAAGATTCCCAAAGTATAATTTTTCCACTGGTCCATTGTGCAATTAAGAAGCATCTTATACCACAGAAAGATATTCTGTGAAAGGCTGATCTTCTAGCCAAAGGGTCTGTCCAAGTTTGAAGGCACTGAAAATGGTCTTCAGACAACAGATAATGTTTTCTCTTAGTATTTTCTGTAGATGAGCTGCTCTTTCCAGCTCAGCCATGGTGAGCTTTGACTTGTCTGCCCTCTTGTGGCCACCCATGGTTAAATTATCCAGTGTCTTCTGGCTTTAGGAAAAAGTACCTAATTTTTCTTGATTGACTTTCCAAATTTTAGCTTGTTTCCTTAAAGAATTTTTTATTGCCACTGAAATAACATACTTATAATTTTATTCCATTTTATAAGATGCTGATAAGTAACCTCCCTGGGTACTGCATAGAATCAGGTTGAGAGCCCTGTCCCCTGCATTTATCTTTGCAGCTTACCTCAAGGGAAGTCGTGGGTTTCAACCCATCTAGTCAGCTCACTGCCACTTCAAGGTGTCAAATGTATTTCTGTTGTTCTTTCCTTTTGCTCTTCTCTCAAATGCCCTGTCAGTCTCTGCGCCTCTTCAAGACTGGACTCAAAGCCCACTTACTCCTGTGAACACTGTACCCACAGTGATAGCTCTCTTCTGAATTCCTGTGACATGTACTTCCTGTGCCATATATTTACACTGTAGTTTTTGGGTCAACATTTCAAATATAACAACCTTACCTTTTTAGACAGATGAACTCCTTGAGTACGGTAAGGTCTTACACTTTTCTGTGACTCCTATGGACTCTAGCAGCTCTCAATGAATATGTTATTTGCCATTCAAAGATACCCAGTATCCTGATTCTATCTTTTCCCCTATTGATGACTGAAAAGCTAATTAGCTACATTTAAATATGAATATTAACATAGTAGCAATTTGTTTCCCCTAATGAAAACTGTCTTAACATTTTATCTACAACTTAAATATTCTAATTTCTTTTTGGTCAGAGCCATTAACTGTTTTCTCTACTCCCTAGTTTGAAAATGATTTTACAAAGTTTGATAAAATCATGCTGTTAGTTTAGGAACATTTGATAAGTAACCAGTGTTGCTTCATTACCTTTCTGTATGTGTTCTTTGTACTTATTTCTGGATAACGTTTCAGTTTGTAGACTTGGTTAGTCCTAATCTAATTCTTTATATCCATAAACAATTAGAATGTTTAATATTAAAAGAAACATAATATGATGTCACAATGGGACAGAAAAAAGAAAAAAAAAAAAGAAAAGAAAAAAGAAACATAATAGACAGACTTTATTTAGTCCCCCTCAGATGTTATCAGTGCCTTTTATTGTTTAAATTTCTTGTGGAGGTGTGGTAATCATGTGTAGCAGAGGACTGGTACTAAAACCAGAAGGCAGGTTAAGCAATTGGGGTATAGCTAGTGGGACAAACGAGAGAATAGATGATACAGGCAAAAGGGTATATAGGCACTATCACTAGGGTGAAGCTAAGATCAAAGTTAAGAACTTTAAACCAAAGTTTAGAGAACAGAAAAGTTATGACTATAGGTAAATGAGGAGATATTCAGAATATTTAACAACCAATATGGCACAGCCATCAACCCATCAGAAAAGGTGGGAGCAAGACCTGGAAGCCCTCTGCTGTGCCAGGCATTACCTGGTTGTCACTGGATCATGAAGCATTCAGAGGGGCTCTAGGCAGCCACTATTTAAGATCAGTATAGAAATATTTCAATGTTTTGATAATTAGTACAGCTGTATCACTATATCCTGGCTGAACATAAGACCATACGTCCACATTGAGGGTTCAGGCTACAATGAGGAAAATGGACCAAATGTGGGATCTGCAGAGAGTGGAAACTAGAATTTCACTTGAGTAGAAGGGAGCAGAGTCTGGACAGAGAGATAACTCAAAGACAGAGTCTTAGGATCAGGCACCCATCAGTGCACCTGGAGCATTCCTTTAATGCAAGAGGAGAAACTTGTTCTGGCAGAAGGTGTATTCAACCTTCCCAGGTAGAATCCTGACTCTGCTGCTTACTCTTAGGTTACTTTGAGCAAATTATCTCACTTCCATAAGGAGTTTCATCAGCTAAAAAAATAAGGCTCTAATCATATCTACATGGCATTCATCCCAGGGTGGTTCAAATGAGATAATAATCATGACAAGACTTTTCTTGGCTCTTCTGGTTCTGGAGAAACAGAGAATGGCACAGAGGCAGAGTCTTCTTACTATTTTATGATGGGTGCTGCATGCTTTCTGCAGTACTCATCTTGGATTGACAAACCAAGCATATGACTAATAATTTAATGGAGATGACGTATATGATATAGTGAAATTAGCCTAAAGTTTATTTCTAGTTTTGCCATTTACTGGTTATGATACCTTGGACTGTGTTTGTTAATTCATCTAATATCTACTGAACATCTTCTGTAAGCCTGGCACTATGCAAACATGGTCCTGCCCTATAGAGCTTACAGTCTAAAAAGGGAAATAATAGATCTTTTTGGAGAGCTGAGTTTCCATGATCACACTGATCTTGATATTAGCACAGTTATCTTAAGAGGGTAGAGGCTATGTGTACTCTTAGCTTTTTGATGTTGTTTTTCCAAATCTTTAAGACAAAGATTTTCAATCTTAACTACATATTAGTTATTTATCAAGCTTTTTAAATGCGCAGGTTCCTAGACCCCACAACTTTCAATGTGCTGGTAAATGTTTAAAAACCTGTTCTCTGGGCAAGGACTGATTTGTAGCATTTGCTGATTTCACTGATAAACACTCCCACTGTGGCTAATTTCAAGCTACCAATGTGGGTCTCATAAGATTCCTAAAAATCTTAACAACTGTTAAATCTAACAGTCTGGCCATCTCCAGCACACCTTTGGTCCCACCTCAGAGCTAAAGAGTAAGAACCTGTGGGCATGAGGCCTGGAGCTTTTTGTTACTAAAAATGTTCTGAAAGGGAGCCAGAGGTAAGAACCAGTGACTTGTTAAGTTTTCATATTGCATACCTGTCAGATGTGACAGGTTTAGAACATAATATGACTTGTTATCTTTTAAAACCAAGAAATTGGATCTCTGGTATTAGCAAAGACAGTATACCAACTCTGGAATTATCTCAAGTGGATGAGTTAAATTGCACACATGTTGAATAATTTTTTTCTCGTGACCTGGATGGTAGTTCATAAATAATTTTTGAAGTGGAATAAGGATTGTAGACAAAAGACATCCAGTGATGGCTCCATACCCAAAGCTCAGGTTTTCTGTAGGGCATTGACTAGACTGTGATATCTCTTAAATGAGCTGTTGACTAAAGACTTTTTGTTCTTTAGAATCAAAGCTATTTCAGCAAAATTCTAATCAGCTTGCTTTCTCATCATTGAGGAAGTAGCTAATTGACCATTCCAACTGTGATTCATACATATTTGTATTTTAAAGGAGTTTGTAATAAATGCTTGAGAAATAGGGGGTGTCTCACAGAGGTATGCTATTGCTTGAAATTACAGGCAAGAAAGTTTGTTTACTTAGGGTTTCTTAAACCCTGTCATAATCAGATCATGGTGTGACTTTGATTTCAATTGTAAGTATTGCACAATACTTTGGCTTCCTTATATTTACCTTAAGTATGCAGAATCCATAAACCATGATTAGACTGAGCATTTGTGTTTTGGATTCCTAGTCCATCAGCAATACCTACCCTGATGAATTAGACTTTAAAAAGTCCAAGTATATTGAACGCGATTGATGGTCTGAGCCTCTCCAACCACTTTCGGCAATTGAGGCCCAGGTTATCACTCTGGTCCGGACCATACTTGTACGTATGCCAACATGGGTGCCTTTCCTGGTCCTCACTTCCATATCCCATCTTCTGTACCTGCATCGACCTGAAGTCAGTTCTTACTTTTTGATTCCCTATGCACCTACCATTTACAAGCTCTAATTCCATTTATGTCATTACTGCCTTTATTTCTCCCTGTCAGATTTGCCTAATATCAATTAGTGTCACAGGTTGCTAAGCGTGATTACAAAGTGGCTGCAAAATTCTTTGTCTCTCTTCTCCAGTGAGAGGATGAATCTATTCCTTCCCAAATCCAGTGGCGTTATCATGTAACTACCTATACAGTATGCAGAATGACACTATGGTCCAGTCTGACCTAGCTTTTAGAAGCCAAGCCCTTTTGGCCTGAGCCTCATCAAAGACCCCTGAGATACCTGCTTAGAGCCAGTATATAGAGATCACTTAGCATCCAGTTGACTTTCCGTTGACTCAGCTTACAACCATACAGATAAGACATCAGACTTAGTGAAGCTTCCTACCCTCCATACCACCCATCTTTGGCAATATCACCTGAGAGCATTGATGCCTTAGCATACATTTAGACTGAGATACCCAGTTACGCACTGCTTAAATTTCTGACCCACAGAATTGTGAAATATAATGAAGTGGTAATTTGCTATAAAGCAGTGGATAACCCAAACAGCTGGTGACGTTCCCATCTTCTTTGTCTCTGTTTCTAGGAGAGGATCCAAGCCTTCTCTTACAAATAGCCAAGTGGAAGGCATGGTAACCTTACTTCCTACTTAAGCCTGTGTGTCTTACATCAGCTTTTTTCCAAAAGCCAGAAGCACAGCATTATCTCTTCTGGTTTCAAAGCTCATACCTGCTCTTAGAAAGACTACTAGATTCCTTTTCCTGTCTGACAGATACCTCTACTTATTATTCTAGGGCTAGAGCTGATGGATAACTATATTAGTCTGATATTCACACATCTTTCTGATCAGACTGTTACCTTGGAATTCCTACCATTATAGACTCATAACAACAATATTACTTGATAGCCTTAACCCCCAATACCTGTACCTTTGCTCTAGCAGTTCACAGCTGCTCATTGTTCCCCAAACTTATCAGACTCTTTCTCATTCCTTTGCCTTTTTCTGCTCTTTTTGCCAGCCTTTCTGTCTGAAATACTCTTATTCTTATTTTCCATCTGACAAAAACCCACTAGTTCAAGCCCAGCCTAAAAATTAATTTGTGTGAAACATTTCCCAACTCCACAGTTAATCACTTCCTCCTTTATTGCTTCTATAGCATTTTGTGTATCTCTCTGCTATAGCCTAAATGACATATTATAATTTGTTTTATGTAACTGTCTCTCCCACTGCAATGTGAACTATCCAAGGATAAAGACAGTTCTGCTTACTTTTAATTCCTAGTGCCTAGTACCTAAAACATAATAGGTAGTCAATGAATGTTGAATGAATGAATGAAGATATAATTGACAGCAAGTGAATGATTCTGCCTGCTTGAGGCAGAAAGGAAAAGCCTAAGATATTACTTCCAGATTTTAGTCACAGGCCACCTCCTGAGCAACAAAAAACATTCTTTTAACTGGCTAAGGCTAAAATGTAACTGGCATTGAGTCCTCACTAGCTGAAAATGTACAGCTAGTTAGCTCCAGGTGTTCACATGGCATTAGTTAGCTGCTCTGATAACACATTCATTTGACACTTTATCAAATGTCATACGGCATTGTGCTAAACACAGAGATGCAAAGGGAAATGAGACACGGTTCCTGCCCTTAAGGAGATTACAGTCTAATGATGGGAGATAAAACAGGTACCCAGTTGTAACCCAAAAACCGAACTGAGTAAGTGCCACAAGAATGATGCAGAATAACTGTCAGGTCTGGAGGGAGACAACATCAGTCAAGTAATAAAAGAAATGTCATGAACTCTTAGCATTTGAAACCAGCTTTGAAGGCTGGGAAAGAATATAGGAGAGGGGAAAGGGGCTTTCTAAGTTGATATAATAGCATGGACAAAGGAAGTCAGTAGGTACCTTTGGAGAATGATAAATGAGTCCACTTGGATTTGAGCAAATGGAAAGTGTAAAGAATCTTGAATGATAAGATTTAGCAAAGTATTGCTTAACACTCTACCTAGCCCAGTGTTTTTCAAGACTGGCAACACTTCTTTCCCCCCATCCTACTACTCAGCAAATATGATTTGAGTGCCTACATTTTTTTCCCAAACATCTTTTACTTAATGACCTACTTTTTTGCTCAGGTACTAAGCAGATTAATGAATGCATTAATCTTTCAAGTAATAGTTCCTGAACACCCTAAAATTAAATGCACATCTAGGGTCTCATACCATATTGTTTCTGAGTCAAATTTTTCTTAAGAACATCAAGAAGTAATTATACTTTTTAAATAAAAGCTATTTAACAATAGGGTTCTGGAAATTAGACTATTAAAAAAGCCAACAAACATGTATTTAGTCATTTAATTAATTAGATCTCCTCCTTATATAACAAATTATTCTACTCATTAAGAAACTAAGAACTATCCCTATACTTTTCTCCTGGTAATTTCTGATGTTTTGAACAGGTTGATTGGCTATTTGGCATTTTTAGTAACAATATGTGAAGTTACTTGACAAGGTAGGTGGTCATATCTGATGTTTGCACTTGTTAGAATAGAATGGTAAGCATTCTACCTTTTGCTACCATTTGAATACCACTATTCAAGGTAACTGCATTACCTGATAGTTGTTCTTATTGAATAAGCAATGTTGTATCATTGCATTTTTTGGCAGTGAATTCTGCTGAAATTAACATAATTGAACATTTTCTTCATTCCTTTTAAATCCATTTTATGGTAAGACCTATGTGCCTAGATATACTGAGGTTTTTTTTTTTTTTTTAAAGTTTCTTTTTCCAAAACAGAAGGGGAAGCAAATCATTCATTTCCCTGTCTATTAAAACATTAAGACAAGAGAAAAAATTATTTAGGGATCTTCTGTTAAAAACACTTCTCTGATTTTTGTGTGCCAAAGGAATTTTACACTTCTCAGCACTACTTTGAAGTGTAGAAGTCATAGAGGAAAAATACCAAGGATATAATTTTATTATAAGCCATGAAAAAAGATAGTCTTTCTTCTTCAGCTCCTTCCTATCCCCCTTCTTGGGATATAGGTATTGTAAAGGGAAATAAAAATCTCAGGACCACCCCCATCCCCAACTCCTTGTGCAAAAGGGAAGGTCAAGCCTGGAGGCTGAGTCATGCAACACCCCTTCCAGATCAATAGCTGTTGCTAACATTATGCATCAGCCAGATTCCCACAGAAAGGTAAAAACCCTTGGGTATCTACAAGGATTGCCCCCACAGATCATTCATAAGGAAATTTCTTGCTTGCCTCCCATGAGCTAGGCTATGCAAATTGTAACTTTGGGCTTGCAGACTATGTCCAGCTCCTAATAACTAAAATCTGTTCCTCACTAATAATGTTGATTACAAGTTTATCTTCTCAGGTGCAGAACAGAGACAAGACAGGATCAGACATTCTTCTACCTACCCAGGGACATCTATCTACATAATTGATGCTTCCTTCACTGTCTTTTTCTGTTCTAACATCTGCCTTATCTTATATAAAATATAGATTTCCTGAGAAATCTTCACAAGAATATAACTGTTTGTCTCACTGCCCACCTCCCTCTTTTTTTCTTTCTGTATGCCCTATCCCCTTTAAAAGCTGAGTTCCCAGATCCCCCTTCAGAAAAACAATCACAGATGTATCTGTGGTTTGTGTTTTCCCAGGCACATCCTCAAACTTTGGCTTAATAAACTTCCATTGATTGAGATCTTTGCCTCAGTCACTTATTTTGGGTTGTCAGTATCAAAGTCAGATTCTTAGTTTAGACACAGCTGGTTTTAGCGGAAAGATAGATCTGAGTTCAAATCCTGACCGGCCCCCCATGCCCCATTTATTGGCTTTGTGACCTTGAGCAAGTCCCATAGCTTGTGGCACACATTAAATGAAATAACATATAAAATACCTGGCCCATACTGGTGCTCGATAAATGCTAGTTCACCCCTGAAGACATAACTGGTTTTGACTATTGATGCCCTATACGAAAGCATCAGGGTGTTTTTGCTTTTTACTTCTCCACATACTCTTACCACAATTCTCATAGGTAGAAAAATCCACCAAAAAGCTGAAAATAATTTGAATTATCCCTCTTTTGGTGTGCTCATTTTAGAAATGAGGGGAAGGGTCTGAAACATATGAAAGGATGTCCAACTTCATTAGTTCATCTCAAGGCAAAGCAAATTAAGACCATGATGAGATACAACACTAGATTGGCAAAAATTAAAGATTCTAAGTGTTGACTGGAACTAAACTCTTACCACTTTCTGGTGGGAGTATAAATCAGCACAACCACTATGGAAAATAATTTGGCACTATCTTATAAAGTTGAACCTTTATTTACCCTAAGACCCTACAGTTTCATTCATAGGTATATATACTGTTGACACTCTTTTGCATGTAGACCAAAAGACATGTTCAAGAATGTTGATAACAGCATTTTTTATGTCACCAGCAATTGGAAACAATCCAGTCTATCAAAGTAGAATGGATAAACTTTGATATATCCACATAATGGAATCCTTTACCCCAATAAAAAGGAGTGAACTATAGCTATATATAATAAAGTAAAATCCAACTATATGCTGTATATAAGAGACATTCTTTAAAATATAAAGAGATTTAAAAATACCTTGCAAACAGTAAGCATAAATCTGGAATGGCTATATTAATATCAGATAAAGTATACTTTAAGACAAAAAAATCTTCATAGAGGTAAAACAATCTTGAAAAAGATTAGATATTTCCTTCAAAACTTGCTACAAACTACTGTAATCAAGATGGTATGGTACTGGCATAAGGATTGACAAATAGATTAATGGAACAGAATAGAGAGCCCAGAAGTAGATCCTCACTTATACTGTCATTTGATTTTTTACAAACAAGCCAAATAATCCAATGGGGAAAAGAAAGTCTTCAATAAATGGTGTTTGAAAACTGGATATTCATATGGGCAAAAGTGAACCTCTACCCCTGTCTCACACTGTATACAAATATTAATTCAAGATGGATCATAGACCTTATATATAAAACCATAAAGCCTTTATAAGAAAATATGAATATCTTCATGAGTAGAGGGTAGGCAAAGGTTTCTGAGAACCCAGAAAACAATAACCATAGAAGAAAAAAAAATTGCCAATTAGACTTCAGTTGCAATTCTCATACATTATTGAAGAGAGTGAAAAGTGGTGCAAACACTTCGGAAAAAGGCCTGGCAATTTCCTATAAAATTAAACATCTACCCTGTGACCCAAGAGAAACAATGAATGTCCACCAAAAAAACCCACTAAAGAAAGTTCATATAATAGCTTTATTCATGATAGACAAAAACTCAAACATCCCAGATGTACCCACTAATAGGAAAATGAATAAACAAACTGTAATATATTCATATGATGGGATCCTCAGCAATAAAAAGGAATGAGCTATTGTTTAATGCAACAACATGGATGAATCTCAAAAACACGATGCTGAGTGAAAAAAGTTTCATGTAAAAGAATACATACTATATGATCCCATTTAATGAACAGTGGAATCATAAATGGAGTCATATGCTATGTACAGATTTTTGATGGAAAAAAATTGTGGTGAAAAAAATCAGAACAGAGTTGCTTCTGGGGATGGGTGGTGCCATGACATAATGACTGGAAAGGGGCATGAGAAAAATTGCTGAGGTAATAAAAATGTTCCATTTTTTGATAGCAGAATTATACAAGTATATGGCATTTATCAAAACTCACTGGATGGTGCACTTAAGATTTATGCATTTCATTGTACATAAATTACACCTTAAAGAAAAAAACTATAAAGAATTAGGAGCCAGTATTTTATTGGTTTTAATTCTAGCTTTACTACATGATTTTCCTTGGACAATTTATTTCCCTTTTGTGAATTTTGGTTTCTTGATCTGTAAAATATTCATTTGAATATTTTACTTATGAATATTTACCATAAGTTATAAGACTCTCTATTATTTTATATGCTACTAAGAAAAAATAAATACTGTGATTGAACTATGATTCACTGCTTTTATCACATTGATTTATCCTGTGTTATTATATTAGAATCAGTAAAAAAAATAGGGTACCATGAACCTTCTGAGTTTATAAGGCATAAGTAGGATAATATACTTAAATTATTAGCACAGTGGCTGGCATGTTGTAAGTTCTCAATAAGTGGTAGCCATTATGTTAATGGTGATGGTGATTTGATCATGAGCAGTCTGTTAAGTGGAGCTCATTGTTTAGGTTGTTCTTTGGGGATCAGAATAAATAATAGGTCATCTTGATGAGATTTTTTGGTCAGAATGCCCACTCATTTTGAAGTTGAAGTAGCATAATCATAACGATATGTTTAGTTGGTTTTCAGAAGTAATTCTTTTAATGAGTAGCACTTTGATATCAATGAAATTTGTTTGTAGACTGTTGTTGAAGTTATCTCCAGGAGCAAGTTCTGTTGTTACCAACCTCCTGGGTTGGTTGAAGTCACTTTTTATGAAGAGAATTTAGTTCAAGTGCACAACATGAATGAGATATTCCCACATGTAAAGCTTAGTAAAATTGCATTGGTGATACTGTGATATGAGACCTCAGGTTTAAAATTTTTTTTCTCTCATTTTCTGTCTATACAGGAGGCAGACAGTGGGGAAGAGGAATGCCGATCACAGCCCAGGAGGTACATTTGTTTGTTATATTCTATAGCATTTCTGTAGTTATTGTTTTTTCTCTAATTCTTTTTCAGTCTTGTCAGATTAGTTTATTCTGGTTTTCTAAGATGCTTCATTGGTATCTCAAATATGGGACTGCTTTAAGAATCTAGTTATTGACTCAGAAAGATTTTAAATGGTAGATTGCTTTAAAAAGATGCGGAAAGGCCAATTTTGGCTCAGTTTTCACCCAAGTCTTCAAGGAACTCTCTTGGGTAATAAAAAGCAAATTTTCCTTATCTTTTAGGAAAATATCAACTGAAAAATATTTCAGCCTTCAGTTTTGTGCTTATGTTTGTCATTCATTTGGACAGATTTTGGCAATTCTTACAGATTGGTAAATATTTCACTTTGATTTTATATAAAGGAATATGCTGAATAACCAACCCAATCCTTTAAAATACGATGAAACTTTTTTTCCCCTCTTATGGAATAGTGGGCATGTTATAAGGGTACCAGTACCCACTGCCATTAACATTATGAGAGAACTGCAGGAAGTATAAAATAACATTTCTTTTATCTCCTTTAAAGGGGTTTTTTTTTTATAGCAACTCCCTCCCAAAAGAAACAGTCCTTTTAAGTTCTAAATAGTCATTTAAATGTTACCAAACTTGTGTCCTTTTCAACTCAATTAAATGATCCATTCTGGATGATACAGAGAAAGGATACAACAAGCGTGCTCATTGTATACAAGCTGGCTAGAGGAAATGCTTCCTTAATGATTAATTGTCAGGTGTTTATTGATATATACCTCTCTCTTGTAAACTACAACTTAATATAAAAATATTTTCTTTTCATCAGTGACTGAGGTTATTGGCAGTATTTTTCCTGTCTTGGTTATCACATAAATTTTGGTTTAAAGTTTAATTTCTGCCGTCTCTTAGGGACGATCTGACAACATCATTCTTTTGCATAGGGCTAAGAGGTAGAAACCCGGAAGAAATTTTAGCTGAATGCTTACCAAAGGCATCATAACCTTATTCCTATTAGAATGAAAAAAGGATTTCAAAGTATTCTTATTATATATTTTCTAACAGGTCAAATTCAAAGATCTCTGGGTTAATTTCAAGCTTTGACTTGGCGTCTACTGAAATAATTGTTATTCCAAAAAATTACATAATGATGAGGAAAGAAAAGTCTATTCCCTTATTCAGAGCACTGAATGGTGAAGCCATTAAGAACCATAAAGATCTGTTTTTAAAGTTGCTGGCAATAATTTGTTAATTTGACCAGCAGAGAGGTTTTGCAGGCTGCTTCATTCACAAGAAAAGGATCACTTATAGAAATAAGAAATGAAGAAAAACCTAGTAGCATGCATTTTTAAAAATCAAAATTTGCTAGTCTACTGTAATTTCTTACATTCAGTGTGTTTGCCATGCTGTTTCTAAATCTGATGGCTTTAGTCTGACTCAAAGCAAGGAAATTTCTCTTACCTGTCAATCAAATGACCCTTGTAGCTATATGGTATGTAAGAGGTTGATTTTTGTATGTTTGGCTGCTATAGGTTGTTTTCTGCTTACCACAGAATAAACGAGCATTGAGTCTTTTCATTGATCATGCCTGAACTCATCTTGTCAGTTTGTGGGTTCAAATATGGTTTGTAGTAGGGAATTGAATATTAAACAGCATATCAGCCAGGCGCAATGGCTCACGCCTGTAATCCTAGCACTCTGGGAGGCTGAGGCAGGAGAATTGGTTGAGGCCAGGAGTTCAAGACCAGCCTGAGCAACAGCAAGAACCTATCTCTACCAAAAAAAAAAAAAAATTGAAAAATTTGCCGGTGTGGTGGTACACACATATAGTCCCAGTTATGCAGGAGGCTGAGGTAGGAGGATGGCTTGAGCCCAGGAGTTGGAGCTATGATGACTATAGCCCAGGTGACAGAGGGAGACTCTGTCTCCAAAAAAAAAAAGAAAAAAGTAAACAGCATATCATTAAAACTAAAGGCCAGTTCCAGGTAATAATCTCTTATTTTAACCAAATACCATTTATTGGGAAAGTCATAAATTAAAAGTAATCTTTCAATATAGTTAAGCCAAACCATCATGTCTTTGAAAACCAATGTTCACAGGCAACAACCATAACAGCAAAAATAGATAAGGTAGACCACATCAAAATTTTAAACCTCTATGCATCAAAGGACACAATCAACAGAGTGAAAAGGCAACCTATGGAATGGAAGAAAATATTTGCAAATCATACAGGTGATAAGGGGTTAATATCCAGAATATATAAGGAAACTTCTACAACTCAGTAACAAAAATACAACTGTAGTCAGCTCAGGCTGCTAGAACAAAATACCTAGATGGGGTGGCTTACAAAACAGACATTTATTTCTCACAGTTCTAGAGGCTGGGAAGTCTAAGATCAAGGTGCTGGCATATTCGGTTCCTGCTGAGGGCCTACTTCTTGGGTTGCAGACAGCCGCCTTCTCTGTCCTCACATGGTGGAAAGACAGACAAAGAATATGCTCTGGTCTCTTCCTCTTCTTATCAGGACATTAATTCCACCATGGGGTGACAACCCTCATGACCTCTTGTAACTCTAATTACATCCCAAAGGCCCCATCTCCAAATACCATCACATTGGGAGTCAGGGCTTCGACATGAATTTGGAGGGGGAAGGGATACAAACATTAAGTCCATAACATTTTGCCCCTGGGCCCCCAAAATGCATGTCCTTCTCACATGCAAAATACATTCATTCCATCCCAACATTCCCAAAAGTCTTAACATATTCCAGCATCAGTTCTAAAGTCTGAAGTCCAAAGTCTTATCTAAATATCATGTAAATCAGATATGGGTGAGACCGGGTATTATTTATCCAGAGCCAAAATTCCTCTCCAGCCATGAACCTGTAAAACCAGATGTTACGTACTTCTAAAACACAATGGTGGGGTAGGCATAGGATAGGCGTTCCCATTCCAAAAAGGAGAAATCGGAAGGAAGGTAGGAGTGTTGAGTCCCAAACAAGTCTAAAACTTAGCAAGGCAAATTCCATTAGATCTTAATACTTGAGAATAATCCTCTTTGGTTTGATGCTCTGCCCTTCAGACCCACTAGGGTGGTGGCATCACTCCCACTGCTCCATGGGGTGGCCCTGCCCCTTGGGCTCAGCAGAGTGCCACCCCCCTGGCTCTCTACAAAGGCTCTGCCCACAAAGCTCTGCTGGGTGGGGGTCCATCCTGTGAAACTGAAGTGAAGGTAGCCTTACTTCCAGCCCCAACCCATGCATTCTGGGCCTGTGGTGGGAGTAGAGGCCCTGATGATCTCTGAATCGCCTTTGGAGGTCCTTCTTCCCTTTTCCTAAAAGATAATGCATGTTCACAGCCTTCCTTCATTCTATCCCATTTTCTCTGTTTCCTTTAGTTCCAGCTGGCAGTGTTTCTGCTTGCATAATCCCATCTCTCTTCTGGCTTCTGTTGAAATGGCTGTTTAGGTTTGTGGTTCACACCCACACTAACAGTCCTTATCAAATGGTCAATTACCCACACCGTTGGTGTTCACTTCCAAACACGCTGTCTCATTTTTTATAATACACACAGGCTGAGAATTTTCCAAATCTTTAAATTCTGGTTCCTTTTTAACAATTCCTTCTTCAATTCATTTCTCTCTTCTTGCATTTTATTATAACCAGCCAGAAGGAACCAAAACGCTTCTTCAACACTTTGCTTAGAAATCTCCTTAGCTAAATGTCCAATTCCATCACTTGCAAGTTGTACCTTCCATAAAGCACTAGAACACAAATACAGTTCATCCAAGTTATTTGCCACTTTATAACAAAGGTCATCTTTTCTCCATTGTCCACTAGCATGTTTCTTATTTCTGTCTGAGACCTCACCAGAATGGGCTCTGCCGTCCATACTTCTACAATATTCTCTTCATGATTATTTATGTATTCTCTAAGAAGATGGAAGCATTCTCTCTAGCTCTCCTTTATCCTTTCTGAGCCCTCACCAAAATTGCCTTTAGCAGTTCCTTCATGGCAATCTTGGCTTTTTCTAGTATGCACCTCAAAACTCTTCTGGCATCTACCCATTACCCAGTTCCAAAGTTGTGGCTGGGTGCAGTGGCTCACACCTGTAATGCCAGCATTTTGGGAGGCTGAGGCAGGAGGATCGCTTGAGGCCAGGAATTTGAGAACAGCCCAGGCAACATTGGGGAACCCCCATCTCTACAAAAATAAAAAATAAAAAATAAAAAAAATTAGCCAGGCATGGTGACACATGTCTGTAGTTCTAGCTACTTGGGAGGCTTGGGTGGGAGTATTGCTTGAGCCCAGGAGTTTGAGGCTGCAGTGAGCTATGATTGCACTTCAGCCTGGGTGACAGAGCAAGACCCTGTCTCTTTAAAAAAAAAATAATAATAATAATTGCGTCCACGTTTTTAGATATTTGTTATAGCAGCACCTCACTTCTCAGTACCAAACACTGCATTAGGGTTCTCCAGAGAAACAGTATATATGTGTGTATATATATATATATATAGAGAGAGAGAGAGAGAGAGATTGATTGATTGATTATAAGGAGTGGCTCACATGATTATGGAGGCTGAGATTCCCAAGATCTGTAGGCTGGAGACCCAGGAGAGCTGATGGTATAGTTCCAGTCCAAGTCTGAAGGCCTAAGATCCAGGACAGCCAATGGTGTGAGTTCTAGTCCAAATCTGAATCCAAAAGTAGAAGACCAATGTGCCCACTTGACAGGCAGAGAGAGAGCAAATTTTCCATTACTCAGCCTTTTGTCCTATTCTGGCCTTCAATGAATTGAATGAGGCCCACCCTCATGAGGGAGGGCAATCTGCTTTATTCAGTCTACTGATTTAAAGGTTAATTTCATCCAGAAACACCCTCACAGATACACCCAGAATAATGTTTAACCAAATATCTGGGCACCCTGTGGCCCAGTCAAGTTGACACATAAAATTAATCACAATACAACCCAATTAAAAAATAGGCAAAGAACTTGAATAGACATTTTCCCAAAGAAGATATACAAATGGGCAATAAGCACATGAAAAGATTTTCATCATCACTAATCATTGGGGCAATGCAAATCAAAACCACAATGAGATACCACTTCATATCCATTAGGATGGCCACTACCAAAAAACCCAAAAAATAAGCATTTTCAAGGATGTGGAGAAATTGGAACCCTTGTGCACTGTTGTTGGGAATGTAAAATGGTACAGCTGCTGTGGAAAATAGTATAGCAATTCCTCAAAAAATTAAAAATAGAATTATTACGTGATCCAGTAATTTTACTTACAGGTATATACCCAAAAGAATTGAAAACAGGATCTCAAGAAATTTGCACATCCATAGCAACATTATTCACAATAGCCAAAAGGTGGAAGCAACCCAAGTATCCATTGACAGATGAGTGGATAAAGAAAATGTGGTATATACATACAATGGAATATTATTCAGCCTTTAAAAAGGAAGAAAATTCTGACATGTTACAGTATGGGTAAATCTGAGGACATTATGCTAAGTGAAATAAGCCAAACACAGAAAAACAAATACTATATGGTTTCAATTACAGGAGATACCTAGAGTAATCAAATTCATAGAGATAGAAAGTAAAATAATGGTTAATGGGGGTGCGGTGAAAAGTTATTGTTTAATAGGTACAGAGTTTCAGTTTTGGAAGAAAGTTCTAGAAATGGATAGTGGTGATGGTTGTACAACAATGTGAGTGTACTTAATGCTGTTGAACTGTACACTTAAAAATGGTTAAGATGGAAAATTTTATGTTTATGTATATTTTGCCACAATTAAGAAACAATATATTCATGTGACATTAGCCCCTTTTTGTGATATTTAAATTCTGGCAATATTTTGTCTTTCTCAGAGGATAGGCATAAAAAGATAACATGATTACAAAAAATCAGGTTGTATATTATTTGGTGAAAAATAAATGGATAAAATTCAATGCCAGTATTTCTTTTGCATATTTATGAATGCAGCTAGCCTTCTTATGTGATGACCCACTTGGCTGACTGAGGAACATCCAGGAGGATAACTGTAAAACTAAACCATATAAAATGCCAATATTCAACCATTTTGACCTATAAACAGTTGTCTCATATGGGTCAACCTAATAAAATTATAAGATAATAAATAAACAAAAATGAACAAAGGAAATATTCTACTGAAATAAATGTTTACAATCTCAAGACACCTTTTTTCCAAGATGGAGTCTCACTATGTTGCCCAGGCTGGTCTTAAACTCCTAGACTCAAGTGATCCTCCCTCCTCAGCTTCCTGATTAGCTGGAACTACAGGCCTGCACCACCATGCCCACCTCTTGAGATACCTTTTATAAGGTGAATAGTTATGGTAGGAAACAAAATACTTTGGGATCTTAATTTAGAAAATAAATATTTTAATTATAGTAGAATTCTTCCATTCCTATGTATACCAACTCCAAGCTAAGAACTGTGGTAAGCAATTTATAGCATTGTACAATAATATAGTTTCAGAGATCTGGGGAAAGTTATCCCCTTTTTTAAAAAAGACAAATGAATGCGTAAGACATTCAGGACAATTTTTATGTTCTTCTCTTAATTCAAGCAGTATATATAATATGTTATAAATTTTTATATTTCAAATTACTCTAAAAATGAAGAAATTATTTTTCATGTTCAGCCAAAACCCTCTCCTGTTTTTAAACCTAGTTTCTCTTTAGTCTCTCATGGACATAAAAAATTACTCTTCATATGGTGAAAAAAATTCTTCACCTTTGAAAACTTGGTTTTTTCCCCCAAGATGTTTCAAACATAGCAATGAAAACAAAATTTTCAGCAGAGGGGAGGGAGAGAGCAATGTGAGTCAGAGGAATCTCAGAAAACCTCCTGGAAGAGCTGGGTCTTGATGAATCAATGGGATTTAAATAGGAGGACAGAAGAAAAGAATAGCATTCCAAACACAGGAGGGTGGGGAGAATGGAAGGATATCCTCAGAAGTCTGGAAGTGGATCCTAATGTGTCTTAGGGACAGTATGATGGTAATTATTTATATCTTAAAAGCAGAGGAGTTTTGATTTAATATATCTGCGTGTAGAAGAATGACATGACTGCCATAAAGAGTCTGGTGATGTTATATAGTATGAGGGGAGGCAGGAAAACTATCCTGAATTACTGTTGAAGTAATTCAGGCAAATGAGAGCAGCATGAGGACAGAGACTGTGTCTTTTATCTTGGAATCCACAGCAGTTAGTGTGTAGTTGGCACTCAATAAATGCTTATCAAATGAATGAATGAGAATAGAAGAATGTTGATACCTTTACTAGAAATAATATAGTTAAGAAAAAGAACTCGTGTCAGAAGACATTTGAAGAGTTCACCTTTGGACTTGTGAAACAACAGGGCAATATTCAGGTAAAGACAGAGCATGTTCTTGTAAAAGAGAGTTTCACAATGGCACTGTGTTATTAATTCATTGCATTTGTGGTCAAATCTTTCCTCCAGATTTCTGTCTCTGGCACCTCATTCAAATTTTCTTTATCTTTTATTTGATCTGTTTATCTTTTACCTTTGAGATAGGATGTCATCTTTATTTAATTCAAGCCTATTTGGTGAAATAATTTTTCTGTGAATTTAAATATCACGACTGGCAGGGCACAGTGGCTCATGCCTGTAATCCTAGTACTCTGGGAGGCTGAGACAGGAGAATCACTTGAGCTCAGGAGTTTGAGACCAGCTTGAGCAAGAGCAAGACCCCATCTCTACTAAAAATAGAAAAAATTAGCTGGGCGTGGTGGCACATGCCTGTAGTCCTAGCCACTTGGGAGGCTGAGGCAGGAGGATCGCTTAAGCCCAGGAGTTTGAGGTTGCTGTGAGCCAGGCTGACACCACAGCACCCTAGCCAGGGCAACAGAGCAAGACTGTGTCTCAAATACATACATACATAAATTTACTACATTGCCCATCTTTCAGCTGTGCAAAGAGAACAGAGGTACTTCTGCTTTAGTATATGTTCTAGTTAAAGAGTATATTAACCTAGAGAATATGAGTATTGTACTTAAATTAAAAAAGAGAGACAGGGTGGGAAAAAGTAAGTCCATTATAAATATAAACTGATGATTTAATCCTCACCTTTTTTATCTTTTTAAAAAAAATTTGAAACAATCTCATATTTACAGAAAAGTTACAAATATAGTACAAGGAACTTTTTTTTCTAAGCCATTTGGTAGTAAGATGCTTTATCACTTCACTTTTCTGTTTTAAGAAACAGAGTGATGATGTTAACATTTCAGGCAGAAGCCAAATATTTATTGCACTTATAAGAGGAGATATATATGTATATGTAGAGAGATATAGATATAGTTTTTCTCATAAAAGTAGAGCTTTTCCTGTATTAAAATTTGGCTCTACTGATCACATTGAAAGCTGTTCATCTTTTGCTATTGGCCTTTCTGCAGCCTGACTCTGTGCCTCTCACCATGTGGGTTGCTTTTCCTACCCAGAATAGAGAACTAGCTGCTGTTTATAAATGTTTGGGTGTGGCCACCAGGGGGTGCAGTGAGCCGTCCTCTCATCCTCTTGAGTTCTGTTACTGTACTCAGTATACCCTCTGGAATGGTAAGTGCACACCTTTAAAGCCTCTTTTCCTAGCCACTTGACAGCAGTAATAATTTTCATTTCAAGGAAGTGTTCTTTATTTCTGAAGAATGTATTCACAATACTCTTTATATTTATCTGGAATGTTCTGCATCTGTATGCTGTGAAAGGCATACTTCTTAAATCTAGTTTGAATCTTTTTTTTAAATTTCAGAATATGTGCAACACTTTGGTTGCATATATTGCCTATGCACTGCCCAAGTCAGAGCTACAATCGTGACTATCCCCCAGATGGTGCACCCTGCACCTATTAGGTGTCAGTTTTCCCATCCCCTCCGCCACCCTCCCACCTGCCTGACTCCTGATGAATATTATTTCCATGTGTGCACATAAAATTTAGGTATATCTTTAAAAGCTAGGTAAATAATTTTACTTTTTTCTGCCAGATGTTATTCTTCATGGTATAAGGAAAAAAAACCCCAAAAAACAAGAGTAAAGTAAATTTCCCCTCCCTTCAATTTTTTGTTTTTTTTACCATGGCAACCCCTGGAATGTTTCTTTTTTTAAAGACAGGGTCCCACTCTGTTGTCTAGGCTGGAGTGCAGTGGCACGATCATAGCCCACTGCAGCTTCAAACTCCTGGGCTCAAGTGATCCTTCCACCTCAGTGTCCCAAGTAGCTGGGACTATAGGTGTGCGCCACCACATCTAGCTAATTTTTTTTTTTTTTTTTTTTGGTAGAGATGGACTCTCACTCACTATGTTGCCCAGGCTGGTCTCAAACTCCTGGCCTGAAGCGATCCTCCCACCTGGGCCTCCCAAAGTGCTGGGATTACAGGTGTGAGCCACTGTGCCAGGCCAGTATTTATTTTTTTCTGGTGGAGGAAGAAGGAATGGGGAAGGGCAATAGTACAATCCTATCAGAAGAGGAAAGAGTTCCTTCAGGGGGAGGGAGAAGAGCTGATAGTTAAGAACCCTTGAGGAATAGTTGAAAGGCTACTATTCCTACCTGCAGTCCCCTCACTCCTGGCAAGCTGGACAGACTGCAAGGCAGGGAAGGATGTGACAATAGTAGCCTCTGTCTTAAAGACCCTACAGATCAAGTTTTAAGATAAACCGGTAGCTGCTTGTAGAAAGAACTATTGTTAATGAAATTTAAATTTTCTATAGATAAAGATCGGCGCTTGGAAGATTCTCTTTCCATCTTTACACTTTGTAGAATGGATGTAGGTGCCAGGGAATTGTGCTGTTTCATTATTTCAGTGCACTATAGATTGTCTTATTAGGTTGTCCCTAAGAAACACTTTACAGGTAAAGTATGAGTCCTTACAACAGGAAGGTCTAGTGGTTAAAAATGTTTGATTTTGCCTCGAGCAAAATAAATAATTCTCAATAATCAATAAGTATATATGTGGGCCAGGCACAGTGGTGCGTGCCTGTAGTCCCAGCTACTAGGGAAGCTCAGGTGAGAGGATCACTTAAGGCCAAGAATTCAAGTGAGCTACAATGGTGCCACTGCACTCCAGCTTGGTGACACAGCCAGACGTCCTCTCAAAAAAGATTTAAAAAATATATATGTGTTAACTACTAGAACCAAGGAGGCATCGCCTATAGGAACTAAATAGATGGGCACAGTGGCTTGCGCCCATAGTCCAAGCTACTCATAGAAGATGAGGCAGGAAGATTGCTTGAGGCTAGAAGTTTGACACCAGCCTGGGCAACATAGTGAGACCCTCATCCCCCCCTCAAAAAAAAAAAAAAGAAGAACAAGATAGATGCTGTAAGTTATAAGATTTAATGTTTAAAAAGCTGATAATAACAATGAATTTTTAATTTTAGCCACAATTTAAAATGGGGTTTCTGTACTTTTTGAATTAAAAAAAAGTCGTTTAGTAATTGTAAAGTGCTGTACAAATATTCTTTTTTAAGTTAATCTTTTTTAAAAGGCATTGTCAGTGGACTGTAAGAGGGAGCTAAAGCCACAGTCACCACCATCGCTTCACTGATACCCCACCCATAACTCCAGGGCACCTACATGGCAATCCAGATCCACTTCTTCAGTTCTGTGGGCTGCAACTTCTTGTACCAGTGTTTGTCTACATCATCAAGGTCCAAAAGATCCAGGCCAGGCTGGGCGCAGTGGCTCACGCCTGTAATCCTAGCACTCTGGGAAGCCAAGGTGGGAGGATCACTTGAGGCCAGGAGTTCGAGACCAGCCTGAGCAAGAGCAAGACCCTGTCTCTACCAAAAATAGAAAAAATTAGCCAGGTGTGGTGGTGTGCCTGTAGTCCCAGCTACTCAGGAGGCTGAGGTAGGAGGATCACTTGAGCACAGTAGTTTGAGGTTGCAGCGAGATATGGTAATACTCTATATACTTTAGCCGGGGCGATAGAGTGAGACTCTGTCTCAAAAAAAATAAATAAATAAAATTAAAAGGGAATGTTTAAAAAAAAAAAAAAGAAGGAAAGAGCAATTAACTAAGAGTAAGAAGACCTGATTTTAGTTCTGTTTCACCTCATACTATGCTAAGCCTCAATTTTGCCACCTGTAAAATGAGAATAACATCTGCCCATCTATCCTATAGGGCTGTTGTGAAGTAAAATAGTTTATAGGAAAGTTTTAAGAAATATTAAGCACCAAATATCAAGGCAATGATGTAATGTGATGGTACTTTCACTATTATTTGTCTAAATTCTTTTCCATTTTAATTTTATAAACTCACAACCTAATTTCTATAAATTTGTGCTGTGACTGACACTTCTTATATCATATAGTATTAAGATCATTTACTGAAGAAAAACAAGAGAAATTGTCAGACTTCAGATACCAATAAAGTACTATATTTAGTACAGATCTAGTATTGAATTAGAAATGGAGGCTTCCTATCTCTGGGTCAGTAGGTCAAATCTGATTCAACCTGGGAAATTACCTAAGGTCATAGCCATTAGATGCCATTTGGAAAACCTTGTTTAAAGGTACTGATTGTCTTGATTCTTTTATTTAATGAATATTTATTAAGCAAGACTCATGTACTTGCTTCTCTGACTCACTTTATTCCACCATCCTGAGGCAGAAGGAATATATTAATAAACATAACTGACAGACTGTTCCAGTATTAATTATTCACTGGGAATTTCCCCAAACCAAAGTCATTTGGAGAAAGAAGAAAGGACCTGTTATTGATTACCTAACCCAGCCCTAAAACAGCTGTTCTGATGAAATACCAGACAAAAGGAGGAAATTTAGAAACTATTTAAAACACATAACTGGTTATATGAGCTACCTTTGCTTACAACAATCCTTACTCTTCAGTGGAAAAATTCTCACCTCCTGCTCTAACAGAACTTTCTGCTTCCCTTTCACAGCATTTCTAACACTATCACCACACATTTCTTGTTTGTTCTTGCCACTTACAGCTGTGTGAGGACATGGACAATCTCTGTCTTGTTCATGATTGTATCCTTAAATTCTGGCACATAGGAGACACTCAGTAACTTTCTGTAGAAGAATGAATAAAGAACCATACTTTTCATCCATTTTCAGGCTTTGGGAAAAGATACTTAGTCTCTTCGAGCCCATTTCCTCAATTGTATAATAGGAATAAGGATATTTTATAGTTTTTCATGAGGATTTGAGATGTAAAGGTGAAGTAGCTATCATAATAATAAGTACTCAACAACTAATAGCTATTATTACTGTTATTCCTTTTCATAATTATAAAACTGAGTTCTTCCAAAACTAGGATCAAAATTTATGTCCATAATAAACAAATAAATCTTCATAATACATATTTCAAAAACCTTCAAAATCACCTGCCTGGTTCTTCATTTAAAAGAAAAAATAGCCCTTTTCAGATAAGTTAAAATATACCTGGCAGGCCAATCTTTTCTGTTTTGTTTTGTGTATCCCTCTTCTTAAGAGCTGGGACCTGCAATCAATGAAATCACTTTTAATACTCAACTTAGTTAAATGGTAATTGTATTAGATAAGTTGATATGTTAAGTTCTACAGAATACCAAATTTTAAGGAAACCAAACTTCAAGCTCTCTATTAAAGGATAATCTATAGCATATATACATTACACACACACACACTCTTTCTCTCTCTCTCACTCACTGATTTTGCTGCTGTATCTTCAGCCACATAAAATATTTATAATTGACATCCTCTGGAACACAAAATTATAGGCCATGTAGAAAATAGAAAAGGCATAGTTGGGAAGATTGCAAATAGCTACATATAAAAATTCTATGCTAATAGGAGGTTCATATATGACATTATTTTTAAATTGCAGATTTTATCTGAGATTGAAAAGAAGGAACAGTTATTTTAAAAATAAATAAATAAATAACCTGTTAAACTAGGCAAGGTGGCTCATGCCTGCAGTGCCAGCTACTCGGGAGGCTAAGGCAGGAGGATTGTTTGAGCCCAGGAGTTGGAGGCTACAGTGATCTATGATAGCCCCACTGCACTCCAGCCTGAGTGACAAAGCAAGACCCTGTCTCTTAAAAACAACAAACAAACAAACAAACAAAAAAACCTGTGGGCTAGAAGTTACATGTAAAGTTCCAAAGTTCCAAGTTCCTTAACTGTGATAAGGTAACAATATGTAGGAACTCAATTTTTAGAGTGCCAAATTCCACCTTGTAAAGTTCATTAACTGGATTTTCCTCTTTCCCTCAGGGTTTTGTTTGTTTGTTTGTTGCATATTGTAGTTTATTTTGGGGTGTGCTGAACTCATAAGTGCCACATATCATGTACGTAGCAATGTCTTGAGGGAGTTTAGGAACTGGCCTAGAAATCCAGGAGGTCAGGATTTCTTAGCAGTATGGCAATAATAATATAAAGTTGTTTGAAATGGCCAAGGGAGTGGTTTAGCCATTATTTTAACACACTTAACCTGTGATTGTGCATCTGCTCTGAGGTCCCCCCAGCCTTGCCCCAAAACAACCAAAAAATAAGCCTATACAGGCCTCTTTATTTTTCAAGCATGTGTCAAGAATGAGAGATTAAATTATCATTTAAAACACACACACACAATTACATTTTCCTGTCACTCCAGCGATTTCTGGAAAATAGCTGATGAGACAACTTTATATACATGTTTCAGGTTCAAGTGTGTGAACACATTTTGGAAACTTTTGAACTTGCAAAATATTTTTTTTTTGAGGAGAAGGAAAGAGAAGTTTATTAATTTGCTGGCAAATGAGGAGATTGTCAGATTCCCATCTTAAAGTACCAACTCCTGTCTCTGAGCAGGAATGCAGAGATTTTAAAGGGAAGGTTTTCAGCCTCAGGCTATTGCTGTTCAACTATAGTTGATGGTTCTGATTAATCCCATCTTCAGCTAAGACAGTCTTGGGACCTCGGCCTGGACAATTCCCTTCAGCTATCTCCTGTGGTACAAAGAACAAAGGACACTCCCCTGCTCCTCCTGACCACTGGTGTGAGATAGGGATGTAGGTGTTAATTCCCAAAAGGTGTGGGGGAGGTTTTAGAAAGACAGAAAACATTTTTACCCTTTTTTAGGCCATTTTCTCTGTTACATATTCCACATTGTAAATTTTACCCTTCGATATCTATGTGAGGAGGAGCTACGTAGTCATCGAGCTACTTCCTGCTGAATTGGGGTGACATTTTAGATGGAAGGTTTATATATTTTTCCTTTCTCTTAAACAGATATTTTAGATTGCCTAAAGGCTGGCCCATCCACTAGGGTTTTGGATCCTTTTCTTTCCTGAGGCACCTCTTTACTCTGGTATGGTGGACTCAGGTTTTATTTCTGACAATTTCAATGAGGTGTGAGTTGTTAGAAGTACTTCATAGGGTCCCTTCCACCTCTCTGTCAGTTGTTGTTCAGGTCCTTGTTCTTTTCAAGCTTTAAGCAACACCTGGTCTCCTGGTTTAAAGGGGTGGAGGGGTGCCTCCAGCTGAGGTGAGGACCTAAAAGAGGCAAACTCACATACAGTGGTTAGTATCTGACTTATTTGTTTAACATATTGTTTTACTCTGTTTTCTTATGTTACCATACCTACTTTGGGGTGCTAGGAAGGGTCTCCCATAAACTATTTCATAGGGGCTCAACTCAAGCCTGTTTCTATGGGCTACCCTTATCCGGAGCAGGGCAATCAGCAACACCTTATCCCACTTTTCGGCATTAATTCCAGGATGCATGCAATTTCCATTCTAGGTGTAGGGCTTTGTTTACTTGCTGGGTTACCTCTAGTACAAATGAGGGTCCATTTTCACTCTGCATGGAGGAAAGGAGTCTATGAACATCTTGATGACCTGTGGGATCATTGAATTCACCATGTCCAGCTCCTTGGAGAAGTGGTTCATCAGGTCCTCACTGGGGGGGTCTGCTTGAAGAAGCTCATGAGTGGCCACAGGACGTTGTGCAGCAGATCCAGGTGTACACGGCAGGAAGCACAGACACCACCTCCCCACCCCCCGCTCATGGACACCACCCTGGAATAGTCAAACATGGTGATACCTTGCAAAATTTTGCCCAGGGCTCTGTGGCAGCTTCCAGGTCTCTTTTTTCTTGGCCCCTGCTTTCTACAGTTCAGTCATGCTGCTGTGGTGCCTGTCTGGCCTCTTTCCCTGGAGTGAACCTGCAAAATATTCTAATGGTCTTATTGGCATCTATACCTTTAGGAAAATATTCCTGTTTCCTGGAGTTTAGAATGTTTAAATATTGTTTCCTTTAAGTCAAAAATGCTTACAGATCAAGATCAATTATTGTAGGCCAGGCGCAATGGCTCTGCCTGTAATCCTAGCACTCTGGGACGCCGAGGCAGGAGGATCGCTTGAGCTCAGGAGTTCAAGACCAGCCTGAGCAAGAGTGAGACCCTGTCTCTACTAAAAAATAGGGAAATTAGCTGGCATTGTGGCACATGCCTATAGTCCCAGCTACTCAGCAGGCAGAGGCAGGAGGATCACTTGAGCCCCAGTGTTTGAGGTTGCAATGAGCTACGATGATACCACTGCACTCTACTCAGGGTAACAGTGAGACTCTGTCTCTAAAAAAAGAAAAAAAAAATCCATTATTGTGACAATGTGCTACTTTGTCATTGGGTTAAATATATATTTTACGTGTCTCTACTGGCTTATTTCCCTCACCTTATAAACATGGTCAGGTCTTTCTCAGACTAAAAAAATTAAAATATAATTTTAAAATACCATTCCATTACCTTGCTTTCACCTCAAACTGCAATTTTATTTTGAATTCTTGAAAGGACAGTCTGTATTTACTGCCTCCTTTTTAAATTCCCATTCACTCCTCAACCCATGAAATCTGACTTTTGCCACCTTCATCTCTCAAACTGCTGCTCTTGTTAAGATCACCTGTGAATGCTTTTTGGTCCCCCATCTTAAATGACACTATTGAGCATTCTTCTCTGTAGTTCTCACCTCCTTTGGCTTTCTTATCATTTTTCTTTGCCAGTTTTCCTTATATCCTCTGCACATAGCCTTTTAATTGATTTCACCAGCAATTCTTCCCCCTGTCTATCCCTTAAAAGTTACTTTCTCCCGGGGAACCATCCTTGCCTCTCTTTTTCTTTATAGTATAGAGGTAGACCCTTTAGAACTGGGGTCCCTGTTGCCTCTCCCAAACCGGCCACACCGCAGGAGGTGGATGGTGGCCTCCGTCTCCTGTCAGATCAGTGGTGGCATTGGATTCTCGTAGGAGCACGAACCCTACTCTGGACTGCCCATGCGAGGGATCTAGGTTGTGCTCCTTGTGAGAGTCTGGTGCCTGATGATCTGGAGTGGAGCTAGGGCAGTGGTGCTGGCGCTGGGGAGCGGCTGCAAGTACAGATTGTCACTGGCAGAGAGGTTTGACTGCACAATGAATGTGGTGCACTTGGTTCATCCCGGGACCCTTCCCCCTCACCCCCGCCCCGCCCGTCCGTTCCTGGAAGGATTGTCTTCCATGAAGCCGGTCCCTGGTGTCAAGAAAGTTGGGGACCGCTGCTTTAGAAGATAAGGGGGTTCCCAGTTAAAAAAAGCAAACCAACCACAAAACAACAAACCTCTAGACCTTTTCCTCAGAAAAATGCGTGCATACAACTTAATTTTGCATACAATTCCTAAGGTACTTATATTTTCTGCTCCCTGCTCTATATGTTATCTCTGGGTGACCTCATCTGTTTCTTCATGCCCATGTGCTAAGAACTCTCAAATCTGTATATCCACCTCAGATCTGTTTTTGAGTTTTGAACCCTTATTTCTAACTGCTTATAATCTCTTGTATGTCCTATAATCGCCTTTATTGTCTTTATTGAATTTATTTCTCTCCCAAAGTTTTTCCTCTTCCTATTCATGACTCCACCATTTACTTAGTAGTTTAAGCTGGAAACTATATTCATTCCTGACTCTTCCCCCCAACATTCAATCAATCACCAAGCCTGTCACTTCTACCTCCTGAACCTCTTACTGATGAAAAAACAAATAGAAAAAAGGCTACAGACTGAAATAAGGAATTAGTATTGACAAATCATTTTAAATTAGTGAAAATAACTTCTTGAACAAACATGCAAGTAGGAACAGTAAATATTGGGTTTAAGATAGATTTGGACAGACTGATCCTTTTATTTTGTGGTAATGCTACAGACTTTATCATCTGGGCATTCTCTACCATTTGGCAAAACCTATTCTAATCAAATTTTAAAATCTTGCATAATATAGTATAGAGTTTATTTTAGTGGCAAGATTTATGTTAATAACTTTATAAAGGACTTTAGATGTGTATTTATAGAATCATTAAAGGCAGAAGGCGTTACTTGAAATACACATGTATGTTTTTATCTCAAACTTTTCCCTTCCTCTTCAGAACCTCAAAATTAACATGTATATGCCTTCAAGCACCAAATTAGTGCTTTATATTCATTATCTCATTTAATCCTTGTAACAGTCCCAGAGAATTATTATTATTGCCCATTTTACAGATGAGGAGGCTGAGACTCAGAGATTGGTGACTTGTCCAAGTCAAAGAGCATAGAACCCAGATTCAAACTCAGTATACTCTTGACTCTTAAAGGCTTTCCTACCTTCTTCAGGAATGCCCTTTTCCACCCCTTTTCTTTCTGGTAACATTTCATTCATCCATTAAAGCCTGTCTCATATGACTTCCTATGGAGAGTTTTCACTTACTTACCCTGTAAACTTATTGAGTGCTTTTTTGAGTATTGGGTAAGAACCTGGATTTTGGAATTAGATGAGACTGTGGGATTGTCCTAGTGTACCGATCCTCTGGGTTTTTTTTGGGGGGGGTTTTTTTTTTGAGACAGGGTCTTGCTCTGTCTCCCAGGCTGGAGTACAGTGGCATGATCATAGCTCACTGTAACCTCAAAATCCTGGGCTCATCCTCCTGCCTTAGCTTCCTGAGTAGCTAGGACTATAGGCTCACACCACCATATCTGGCTAGTTTGTTTATTTTAATTTTTTTAGAGACAGGATCTTGCTATGTTGCCCAGGCTAGTCTCGAACTTGTGACCCCAAGTGATCCTCCTGCCTTGGCCTCCCAAAGTGAGCCACCGCAGTCTGCCAACCCTCTGATTTTTTAAACTTTCTTGTACAACCCACACCCATAATTCATGCATTGTCTTTACTTTCCAGCTTTGGCTTCCTTAGAGTGAGAACTAACAGACAACTGTGGAGAGCGTTTACTACAGAATCTTTCTAGAAATTTAGAACTTTAGTCTTTTACAATCCTCTTAGCCACACCTAATTCAACAGCAGTTTTTAAAATAACTATTCTTCATTTAAGTTTTTCAAAAGTATTTGAGTTCATTTTTATAGAAATAACTTTTTATTTTTGCACTAATATATAATTGGTTTACATAATATTTAATTAAATTATACAATTATAGTAAGAAGTACAATGGGAATCAACAGTTTTCTTTTTTGTTTTGGTTTTATTTTGTTTTTTTGAAAGATGGGGTCTCACCATGTTGCCCAGGCTGGCCTCGAGCTGCTGGGCTCAAGGGATCCTCCCACCTCAGCCTCCCAAGTAGCTGGAACTACAAGCACCCGCCGCCACCACCACCGCAGCCAGGCCAGCATCAACAGTTTTTAAACAAACACACAAGTTCCTGATAAGCATACAATTTAACTGGTAGAAGCATCAGTGAATGGGCATACTAGAGAGTAGTAACCTGTTAGGCAGGAGCATCCTTGCTACTAAGGCAGTATGCTTTACAGAGAGAATGTCAATTAATCTAAGACCTTTAAAAGTGAAAGGTGGTTAAGAAAGCTACTGCCTCATAGAATTACTGTGATGATGAAATAAGATATAATTCATTTACGTAGTTTGGCATAATGTTTAGCACATAGTAAATGCTCAAATATTGTTGACTATTACTAAGAACCACCATAGCCCTGGCACTCTTTATAGAAGGTGTCTTGAGTAATGCATTAACCAGGCAGCTTTGGGTGGTGATGAGAGGAGGGAAGGAACAACATCTGCAAATGCAGACTTGTAAAGAACATGCCATTCAAGGAGAACATAGGGTAGTTTGGTGGGCCATTTTTTTTTCATTTATCTCATCTGTCTCCCTGCTTTACTGTGAGCTGTTTAATATATAATTATATATTCTCATACTTCTTTGAATACCTAGCACTAACACAGTGCCTGGCAGAGTTGGCATTTGCTATTTTGGTATAGCTCTATTTACCCATCTGTAAAACACTAACAATATAGTATAATGCCCAAATATGAATTAATGTTTAGAAGGGACTTTGAAAGCCCCTTTTTGAAGTTTTGAAGCTTCAATATAAGAAATTGAATTTTCTGTTTCCTAGTCTTCCCTTTTTATTATTATAGAATTTTTTTCTAGATTCTTAGTACTTAACATTCCAGTACTTGTCATTATGCCCAAGTGAAAGTGTAGTTAATGTACTTTTGTAGTTAATGCTTTAGTTTGACTGACTAAAGCTCTTCTTCCTCTAGATTAAAAAAAGAGGGGGGGTCCTTGGGAGAAAACATGGCTACCCTTTTTGGGTTGGTTTGTTTGTTATTGATGCAGAGCAAAATTTGAACTCTTTTAGAGGCATGAGCTTAATTTTTTTTTTTTTTGAGACAGGGTCTCACTTTGTTGTCCAGGCTAAAGTGCAGTGGCACCATAGCTCACTGCAACTTCACACTCCTGGGCTCAAGCGATCCTCCTGCCTCAGCCTCCTGAGTAGCTGGGACTACAGGCATGCGCCACCATGCCAGGCTAATTTTTTTTAATGTTTTTGTAGAGATGGGGTCTCGATATGTTGCCGAGCCTGTTCTTGAACTTTTGGCCTCAAGTGATCCTCCCACTTTGGCCTCCCAAAGTGCTAAGATTATAGGTGCGAGCCACCATACCTGGCTTGAGCTTAATGTTTGATTATATACATCCATCATTCAAGTAGTATCACCCAGTATAGTCTAATATAAATATGGCCCTTGGGAGGTGAGGTGGCTGCAGAGAATTAAGATTTTTATTTTTGTTTTTGTTTTGAGACAGGGTCTCGCTCTGTCACCTAGGCTGGAGTGCAAGTGGCCGTGATCATAGTTCACTGTAGCCTTGAACTCCTGGGCGCAAGTGATCTTCCTGTCTTGGTCTCCCAAAGTGCTGGGATTACAGGTGTGAGTCACTGTGCCTGGCAAATTAAGATGTTTTTAAGCAGCCCAAATATAGGTATTTTTGTGCTTTTTGTTCTGTTCTTAGTGATAGGATTTCTTCTTAAAATAATTAAGTTTTAAATGTGTACTTAGGTGCTACTTTGGATTACATTCAACTATAAAGAGTTTCAGAATGTAGGTTGAGAGAGAGGTTTTTTTTTTTTTTTTTGAGACAGAATCTTGCTCCGTCACCCAGGCTAGAGTGTAATGGCATTATCATAGCTCACTGCAACCTCAAACTCCTGGGCTCAAGCAATTCTCCTGCCTCAGCCTCCCAAGTAGCTGGGACTATAGGTGTAGTGATGTGCTAATTTTAATATTTTAGTAGAGATGGGTCTTGCTCTTGCTCAGGCTGGTCTCCAACTCCTGAGCTCAAGCTGTCTACCTGCCTCGGCCTCCCAGAGTGCTAGGATTACAGGCGTGAGCCACTGCGCCCCGACCAACAGCTACGTTTTTGTTGCAATTTAATTGTTTAATCATCTACCTCTGTTCTAGTAATATCTATAATAAATTACCCCTAATAATAATGTAAGAAGGAAATAACTTTATTTAACTGTAATTCATTCAGTGTTAGCTAAATCTGTCACCAGGTTCTCACTCAAAGCCCAAAATTTATTTTTTCTGATGTGAAAAGGACTATAAGTCGTTTTCAGCAATCAATAAATTTCACTGAGGACTTTATTTTTAACCAGTTGTTTCATCATGTCTTCCTATTTGCTCAATTTTTAAAAATCAACTTGGACATAGTTATTTTAAATTTAATAAGTAAATATTTTTCTTTAAAAATTTTGTTAAGAATTATGTTGAGGCAGTAATATCTCTCATTTCACAAAATGGAATTGCTATTTTTAACCCAACACAGTCCTTTTCCTTGAAGACCTTCCTTTTGAAGGCCAGTGTGCTATAATTGAAACAACATTCAAGCTTGGATTTCTCTGAATTTTTTACTTTACCTATAAAAGTATGAAAATACCAACTCCAAAGAGTACTTACTATTAAATTAGACCACTTAAGGTAAAGTACTTTACAAACAAATAATAAATAATGTAATTCCTGGTTATGTAGTCATTTTAAAATGCCACTAGAATAAAAAGATGTATAGGTCCATTGTTCTCAGTTACGTAGGAAGAGCACTGGTATTGGTGTTAGGAGACCTACATTTGTATTGGTTGCATGACTTTGGACAAACACATCAATTCTTTGACACTCAGTTTCCTTTTCATTAAAAACAATTTAGCATAACTTGTTAAGCATAAATAATATACAAATATGAAAATACCTCAAATTGTAGGCAAAGTAGCACTGCATAAATGTCATATATCACAGTGGGATTTTATCAATAGTGGATGTTTTTGCTCTAGTACTTGTTATGGTCTGCTTGTAGCTGAGCATTTTACTGAGATAATAAGTTAATTTAGAAGGTTTGTGAGGGGAATTATAAAAAATTTTTAAAAACTTTTAAAAGCATTTTTCTTCTAATTATTTAATAGACTCTTTTTATTAGGGATGCTCATCAACCACAAACAATTTTCCAGCTTTGGGCTTAAATCATTGATAAGAAGGGGGTTACAATATAAACAAATTATTTCATGAACACTCCAGAAAAGGCTGCTAAAGTCAAAGCTGAAATAAGTGACTGAAAAAGTGACTATGTGAAGATAAATCTTAAAGGAACTGGTCTTTTCTCTTTTAATTTGTTAAATAATATAAGGCAAGAGCTTTTAGACTATCAAGCCTTAATTATTGTTTTTCTGTTAGCATACTAGGTCCTTAAGTATCTGAAACCAGTTAATATCCCTCCTCACTGAGATTTTTAGACAAATTATGAACTAGAGGTTTTTGTTGTTTTTCAATATTTTATTATAAAAAATTTTTAAATATGCAGACAACTTAAAAGAATTGTACAGTAAACACCCCAATACATATACCCCTGGATCTATAATTAACATTTTGCTATACTGAATTTATCACGTATCTACCCATCTATCCATCCCTGAACTAGAAGTTTTAAGCAGGAAAAAAAGTTTTGCTTGCCCTTCTATATGTATTTTATATATCAACCTTAAGAAATTTTTAGAAATTAATTTTAATATCTTATAGGCTATAATTTTCTAAATTAATTTTACATTAGAGAAAGATTACCATATGCATAATATAAAAAACATGAATGGAAGGATATAAACACCAAATTCAGGAGCATAGTTACTTGTATAGAGAAGGGGGCAAAGGGCTCTTAGAAAAGTTCACAGGGGGCTTCAACCGTAAAGTTTTTATTTCTTAAAATCCAAAGAATAAAATGTTAGAATGGAATAGTGCTATCTATTGAGTATATGGCTGTTTGTTATTCTCGGTTATTTGCTGTATGTTTAAAATATTTCACAATTAAGAATTTAAAGAAAATGGGCCAGGCTCGGTGGCCCATGCCTGTAATCCCAGTGCTTTGGGAGGCTGGGGCAGGAGGATCGCTTCAGGCTAGAAGTTTGAAACCAGACTGACAACGTAGTGAGACCCCATCTCTACAAAAAATTTAAAAATTAGCCAGGCGTGGTGACACACATCTGTAGTCCTAGCTATTCCAGAGGCTGAGGTGGAAGGCTTATGCCCAGAAGTTGGAGGTTACAGTGAGCTATGATCACACCACTGCATTCCAGCCTGGGTGGCATCCAGCCTGGGTGACAGAGTGAGACCCTGTCTCCAAAAAATAAATAAATAAGTAAGAAAAGAAGAAAGAAAGATTTGCTACTTAGTCGTCTTCTCCTTGCAAAGTTATTTTTCACTTCACTTAAGATTCATTGTCTAGTTGCTCTTCCAGCTGAGGTGGATTGAATAGAATCTAGGGGGAAAAAAAACACTTTATCTTTTCTCAGTTAATTGATGTACTGGCTGAAGAATGATACAAAGTACCCCTTTTCTACTAAGGATTGAGTATAACTTTTGCATACTTCTTGGTTTTGACTAACCCAGAGAGAAAAAACAACTTCCAATATTGTGCTTAAATTCTTTGAACATATTTGACATGATTGTTGTAAAGCATGTAATTGTATAAGTGTGTGATTTTGCATGTTCACCTGATTTCAGAGAAGAAAGACATGGAAAGGGGAATATGTCCAGGGAAAGCTGATACATAAAGGCTTAGAGAGATAATGATGTTGCTCTGCCAGGGCCTGGAAACTTGACCTTTCTAAACAAACTACATAGTACTAAATTGATTGTGAAAGGGCTGAATCAATCCTACTGTGATTTGAACTTTTGGCTCCTGAAAGTCTAGGGCAGGCTTGAAAATAAAAATAAAACCCTTACCTACTGGGTTGTGTTCCAGGCCCTCTGCTGAAGTCTCTGTATGAAGGAGGCATCTATCCAAAGAACGAATGGCCGCAGAAGAGATGAGGCAATGGAGTCTTATGGGCCACTCCCTACCCTAAACCAGGTGTGAGGGAGTGAGCTCCCAGGGATAAAGAATCCCTTTCATTAATGTATTGATTTCTTAAAGATTATTATTATTTTTTTTTTTTTTTTGAGACAGGGTCTCACTCTGTTACCCACGCTAGAGTGCAGTGATGTCATCATAGCTCACTGCAACCTCAAACTCCTGGGCTCAAGCAATTCTCCTGCCTCAGCCTCCTGAGTAGCTGGGATTACAGTTATAGGCCACCACGCCCAGCTAACCTTAAGGAAATATTTATCTAGAACCTAACGTGTGTGTGAAAGAGAGATGTGTGGCATAAAGGATCAGTCATCCAACCAGAATGTATTTAGTGCTTATGACTTGCCTAGCACTGTTCTAGGTCATAAAGTCCACCACAAAAAAAAGATTCGCTCCAGTAGAAAGTTATTATATAGACAACAATTAGAAGACAACAAATAAATATACTAATTGTTGCCTATGCATTTTATATTATGTGGCATAAAATAGATAATAGAGAATAAGGCCTGGAATAACATAATACAGGTTATAAATTCTAAAGGAGTTAGAAAAATGTCATAGCATACTACAAACCAGGATTTGATCATTGGACTTAATTAGAAGACCTAGGTTCAAATCCTAGCTCTGACACTTTCTATGTAAACTTGAGCAGGTCCTTTAATTTCTGAGCCTCAGTTTCTTCATCTCTAAAATGAAGTTGATAATTCCAGCTAGCTCTCCTTACTTATACACAGGATTTTATAAGAGAAAATTATCAAATTTATTTAATGTGTATACATGGGAACCCCCAGAAAATGAGGATTTTCATATATACAGGATTTAAATGGGAATCAAGTGAGGATGGATATGAAAACACTACAGAGTTTCTAATTATTTAAAGAACTGAGAATTGAACTAGGCCTTGAAAAATACGTTGTACATGGAAAACTGGAAAGGCTGGATGAAAGTGGTATCAGAGAGGGAGCAGTTTGAACACAGAGAATGAGATATAGAAGGACAGTATAGAAACTACCTAATTTGTAGCAAAAATTTGCTTTGAGAGAATGGGGAAAAAGTAGTTACACTGATTGTGTTGGAAAAGAGATGAAGTTGAGGGTTATGTGCCATAATGACTGGATTAGGGTGGGATTTAAATTATGGTGGATCTGAAGACCAGAAGGAAGAATTTGGACTTGATCTGAAAGGAAATAGGAACTTTGGGGGTTTGAGTAGGGAATTATTATAAAAGTGTTTAACTCTGATTCATTTTGATAATCAGCCTCTAACAAAGTGCCTGGCATATAGGTATTCAAGATTAGTCTAACTGAATTTAGTTAATCTGTAACTAATATATAAAATATACTGGACACATCCATAACATAAGTTATGATTAACATAAGTTAATCTGTAACTAATATATAAGATAAACTGGACACATCTGAGCCTAGAATCTGGGCTTCTTATGCACTAGATGTTAGTCTGGTTCATCTTTTTCTTTAACTCCAACAAGGAATGATAATACTTGCTCCACTAGTAGGTTTATTTTAAACATCAGATAAGATGATGATGATGGTGGCAAATACATTAAATGCCTCCTTCATGTAGAACTGCAGTCCCTAACCCCCAGGCCTGTTACGAACCGGGCCAGCACAGCAGGAAGTGAGTGTCTGCAAGCCAGCAGAGAGAGCAAGCAAAGCTTCATCCGTACTTACAGCCATTCCCCATCGCTTGAATCACCGGATAAGCTCCACCTCCTGTCAGATCAGCAGCAGCATTAGATTTTCATAGGAGTGCAAACCCTACTGTAAACTGCACATGTGCGGGATCTAGGTTGTGTGCTTCTTATGAGAATCTAATGCCTGATGATCTGAGGCGGTGATGCTAGCACTGGAGAGTGGCTGCAAATACAGATTATCATTAGCAGAGAGGTTTGACTGCACAATAAATGTAATGTGCTTGAATCATCTCGAAATCATCCCCCTCCCCCATCCCCACCCTGTCCGTGGAAAAATTGTCTCCCATGAAACTGGTCCCTGGTGCCAAAAAGGTTGGGGACTGCTGGTGTAGAATTTTGTGTAAAAACTATAGAAACCAAAAGACCTTTAGATATAAGTGCCTTGAAAAATGTCTTGTGATGAACATAAGTTTGAAATAGAGTTCTAAGGGATCTGGTAGCAAGAGGATGGTATACAGCAGCCAAAAGATCATCTTACTGCTATATTTAGTACTATGTTAGCTCCCTATTATTGTCAGAACCTGCTAGGCATAGGTAGGATCAAGTAGAGGAGAAAAACACCAGGTGCAGTTAGGTAAGTATTTAACGTCCCCAAGAGTTCTTCCTGTTGGCAGTAGGCCTTTTCAGATCTAACCTGTTCTGTAATGAACCTCCATCATCACGGAGACAGAGCAGAATACTGGTTAAGAAAGCAGGTTCTGGGGCCAGGCACAGTGGCTCACGCCTGTAATCCTAGCAATTTGGGAGGCTGAGGCAGGAGGGATCCCTTGAGGCCAGGAGTTCAAAACCAGCCTGGGTAATAGTGAGACCCCATCTTTACAAAAAACAAAAAAATTAACCAGGCATGGTGGCATATGCCTGTAGTTCCAGCTACTAAGGTGAGGCAGGAGGATCCCTTGAGCCCAGGAGACGGAGGCTGCAGTGAGCTGTGATGATGCTATTGTACTCCAGCCTGGACGACAGAGTGAGACCCTGTCTCCAAAAAAAAAGCAGGTTATGGAGCCAGAATAACTGTCTGGGTTTAAAATACTGCCGCATAAGCTTAGGCAAATTATTTAACCCCTCTGAGCCTCATAGAGATAATAATATAATCATAGGGTTGTTTATGAGAATTAAGTGAGATAGTACATATAAATTCTAAGAGAGCACCTGGCATACAGTAAATGTCAGCTCAGTAAACACCAGTTATTATCTATTTTCAAGACCTTCTCAGCTCCTCTAGCCTCTATTCTTTGTTACTCCCAAAATCATTTCCCGTTTTTCTATCTGTCTTACCCCATTCTAGAACACTGATGATATTAGACCATATTTGGCTCATTCACCTATAATATGTTCTACAGCATTAGCATTGAACATATCTTAAAATATCTTCTGAATTCAAAATTATTTTATCTTCAAAGTAGTTTAAGAATTACATATATCTTGTTATAGTCTTAGTAGTTCTTTGGAAACTATCCATAATACAGTTCTTTGTAATATTTTTCTTTATAATTTTTCTAGTTTCTTTCCATAAGCATGTTTTACTTTTCTAAAATACAGATTTTTAGTTTTTAATATAATATGTAAAAGATGGGATATAGAAGAGGATCTTGGGCCCTGAGCTGAGTTAATTTAATAGATAATGGAGTAGGAGGAGACACTAAGAATCTACAGGAAAATAAAAAAACTAAACCCTTTAGGAAGGCAATTTGATAATATCTACCAAATCCTAGTATGTTTAAACTACTTTAAACTAACTGCCAATTTTCCACCTCTAGATACCCATCCAACGAATATATTTACATGTATGCATAAAAAATGGGTAAAAGCATGTATGCATAAAAATGGGATAAAGGCACCTGGGCGATGGCTCACACCTGTAATCCTAGCACTCTGGGAGGCCGAGGTGGGAGGCCAGCCTGAGCAAGAGCAAGACCCTGTTCTCTACTAAAAATAGAAAAATTGGCAGGATGTGGTGGTACATGCCTGTAGTCCCAGCTACTTGGGAGGCTGAAGCAAGAGGATCACTGGAGCCCAGGAGTTTGAGGTTGCAGTGAGCTATGATGACACCACTGCACTCTAGCCGAGGTGACAGAGGGAGACCCTGTCTCAAAAAATAAATTGTATAAAAGCATGTTCATGGTGATATTGTATATAATATTAAAGACTGCAAACAACTTAAATATCTATCAGTAGAGGACTGTTTAAATAAATTATATATTATTGTACAATAAAATACTATACACTCCTTTAAAAGAATGAGGTTGATTTATATAAACATGAAAAAATGCCCAAGATATAATGATACATGGGGGGGAAAGCAAGAAGCAGAATAATATGTGTAATTCTGTGTTTGTCTACATGTGTGCTTCTTAAAGGGTAGCTACAATACATCGATGTTGGAAGTAGGATGATGGGAATGAGAAGGGTGACTTTTATTTTACTCTTATAAATTCCGAAAAAAATGATTCAATCATTCAGCATGTTACTTTTATTATTTTTTTAAAAACTAGTTAAAAAAATAAAATGTTTAAAGAGATAAAGAGGGAACTAAATGGTTAAATGTTTTGTAAAGTGTGTTGGATGTGAAAAGTGATCTATAAATGCCTATTATTTTTACTAAACAATAGAGTGTGGAGCTTTTGTAACCTGAAGAAAGCAGCATTTCAACATCTCTTCCTACAGGAGCATATGGTGGTTAAGACCATGGAGGGATGAATGCCTTAGAGATCACCTCTCATGGAGTTGATTTGCAGATCTTTTCAGTATTCTCCATTGCTCTTATGGTAGAAAGTTCCATAGACAGGACTATAAAGTCTTAGTGACGTTGTTCAATCCAGGGTTTAAAATTATTGTTAGATATTCCTTTAAAAAAAAAAACTATTAGCCACATGGTAATTGCAAAATGTGATTGCTTTTAAGAGCCTTTGTTTACAGAGTTTGGTTTATTGTATTATATGAAGAGTGCCTTTGACTAAGTGTAGTGAGCTACCTCTTGGTGCTGTTTGGGCAATAAATTTGAAAATTCGGGTATTGTCTTGAGAGTATTATCCTAGTGTTTTACAGATTCACAGGAGACAGAATGTTGTGTTACTCCGGGCAACAAACAGGCTTTTTGCTTTGTAACTCTTTTAAGTGTTGGTTTTCTCTCTTTTGACACTCAAGGGATTAATTTACTATTTCTCTAGATCAGACCCTTAGAGAAAACATAAAAATACAAATAGGTCCTCTGGTATAATCATTCTTTCTTATGACTAGGTTTTTTTTTTTTTGCACGTTTTACTACTTTATTGTCATGACGTCTTGTTCATTTCAGATAAAATGTTGGAAGATTTTAGACTAGAAATGATGTAAAACTTTTCACTGTTCTCAAGTATGTTCATGACCATTAACCTAACATAGAATTTAGACTAACCTAACACAGAATTTAGACTATCTGCCTAAATGTACACATCTCTCCTATTTATTTTCACCTAAATGGAATTTATCTTCCCAAGTTAACTAAATTTATGTTTTAGGTTCACTTATTTATTATGTTCAGAAGCATCAAATTAATAAAAGTTATGTGTTTTTTCCTAAAAATAAAAATATATATATAAATTTAAAAATACAGTTTTCCCGGGGTCTTTGGGTCTTCATTTTTGAAAGCTCCTATACAACTAGGTATTTTTTAAATGGTTATATAAGTAAATGCTATTATTTGAAAGCTTAAAAATTAAAAAATCGAGCAAGTACTGCAGAACTCACATCATCACAGATTGCAATAGTGAGTTAATGTAATTAACTACCTGGCAAATAGTAATAGTAAAGACTTCCTGGATGAAATGGTGGTACATAAGGGAATTTTGTATGTATTTTAATTTTCATTCATTTGTCAACTTCTAGGTAATAAAAGAAAACAAATACAACTAGCTCTCTACTACTGGAATCTGGTCAATTTATGGATGATGATAATAATGAAAATTTGGTGTTGTCTTGTTCACAAAGTACTTTTGTCCTAGTATATTAATAAGCCTGTGAGGTAAACATTACCATCCCCAGTTTAAGATTAAAGAAACTAGGGCTGGGACAGATTAAGGTTTGCCTACGGACAAAGTGGCTGATAGAATTTGTGATATCAGAGGCATTGCGACTTTTTAATGTTGCCCACTTTAAAATGTTAGCCATTTTTCAGATTTGTGAAAAAGAGCATAGAGGATCATCTCTAGTCCAACATTTTCATTTTCTTCCTCTTTTTTTTTTTTTTTGGGAGGGGGGGTCTCACTCTGCTGTCACCCAGGCTGGAGTATAGTGGTGTGATCATAGCTCACTGTAACCTTGAACTCCTGGGCTCAAGCAAATCTCCCGCCTCAGCCTTCTAAGTAGCTGGGAGTACAGACACCATCATGCCTAGCCAATTTTTAAAAAAATTTTTGTAGAGACAGGGTCTTGCTGTGTTGTCTAGGCTGGTCTTGAACTGGCCTCAAGGGATTCTCCTTACTTGGCCTCCCCATGCGCTGGGATTACAGGCATGAGCCACTGCGCCTGGCAACATTTTCATTTTCTCAGTGAATAAACTAAGGTGCAGAGTGGGCCTTACCATAAGGTTGCCAGACATTAAAGCCAAAGAGTAGATTTTTGTGCAAGGCTCTCTTTTAAGTACTTTACATATGTTAATTAATTAATCCTCACAGTAATTTCATAAAGTGCTGATACTGAGCTACAGATTAAGTAACTCCAAAATTCATAGTTAATGGTGGCACTAGGATTCAAACCCAGCCCAATAATTCCAGCATTTTTAACTGCTGGGCTCTACTGCTTTGAACTAGGAGACTATTTATCTTAGGTGGGTTAAATGCATTTCTCAGGATCTCCAGATTGGATGACATTCCTTTCTCTAAGGTTCTGGACTCTCAAAAGAACAGATCTTGGGACATTTCCTTAGGATTTTATTATCCCATTTTACAGATGAAGTTAAGTGACTTGGCCAACGTCTTTTCTTTTTTTTCCTTTTTCTTTTTGGCCAAAGTCTTTGTTTATTAAGTGACCATGTTAGAAGTAGAACTTAGGTTCTCTGGTTTCTAGCCTACTGCTTTTGGCATCAGTTCAAGTGATCTACCCATGTTGAAATTTTGTCACAGCAGCAAAAGCATGTCTGTATCATTCACATTTCAGTGCACCTTTAGGTCTATCCTGGAATACAGTTAGGTCAGCATGGAAACCTTCCAATGTTCATTGTTTTACAGTGTTTAATACCTTATGCAGGGAGGCATGGATACATAGTAATGGAAGTCCCTTATGGATATAAGGGACACCTATTCCTTTAAGCATTTTTTAATGCTATTAACATATAATTCTATAAAAAAATTAATTTGGTCATAGGTAATATTGTCAAGAGCCAACATTTTAAAATATTCACATTTCTGAATCTTGAAATGGTCAGCAAATGACACAACAAAACTCATTTCAAATCTTCCAACTCAAGCAAAAGTGTAAAGAAATGCAGGAATTTTTTTCAGGGCCTTTGTGCAAAATTTTCTTTTTTTTTTTTTTTTTTTTAGGAGAAAGCCCCTTCTGACTTCAAGCGGAGTAGAAAACTAGCTTAGTTTATGCATGCCGCTCAATCTAATGTGGAATCATTTTTTAATTCTTAGATGCTTGGGTACAGGAAGCTTGCTCCCTAGAGCCTTGTTTCCTGACAGTGGAGAGTAAAAAATTAAATTGAGCTGAAACTAAATTGATTGACATTTTGACACTCTGCAGACTATGAAAAGAAAGGGAATTTGTTCAACTTTTTAAAACAGGCAGTAGCAGAAAGAACTATTTTCTTAAAGGGATCCTAGTTTGCAAAGAGTGTGTAAGTTTTTTCTTCAAAAACCAAGAGGCATGTTCTAGCACTTTCCCAGTTTCCTATATTACAGTTCCCAAAGTGAGAATTTAATTTTGAAAAGGCCTGGATGGGGTGTTAACATAGTATCCTTAACTGATCAGGCACTGATAGAGGTCTTTTGAGGAGAAACAAAAGGATTATGCACTTCTGGGGCATCACTATAGGAACCTATTTATAAAAAACAACTATACATATTTATGAAGTCTTTAGCATTTTTAAATGCAAGAGATATTAACTACGAATAGAGTGAGATACATTTCCTGCTGACTTCTTTTTCAGACAGATACAGATGATTACCATGCCATCATCTTTCCTAAATGGCATCATTTAGTGTTGACTTCAATAAAATCCCATCTTTGCTGTGTCATGAAAGGAATTGGACTTACCTTAACAGTGCCATTCTAAAGTGCCTGCTGCCTTTTTCTGATCACAGCAGGAGGCTGTAATAAATTACAGCCTGGAAGAAGTTTCAAACTGGCAAGTTTGCCAGATATTTTAAGCAATTTATTTTGGGGTGTATCAGCAGATTTTTTCTTACACTGCCATTTGGGTGCCTGCTGACACAGCCTGAATAAATCTTCCAAACATTTTCCTTCCTAGAGATGGATGAATAAGATGAACTCCAATATCCAGACCTTCCATTAACTCTTCACTTGCCACCTGGGTCCTTCCTATTACCAGATCTCTAGAAAATTTAGATTTCTGTCTCTTTCCAGCATGAGTTTACAATATTTCAAGTCCCTCAGTGGCTTGGCAATAGCTTTAAGTTTTATGGAATTAACTAACAAAAGAGTGATTCTGGTTTTAGGCATAGAATTTGTAGTTTAGATTGATTATTATTTCACTACTAGTATTTTGAAAATCATCAAACTTTCCAATAGGAAAAGAGCCTGAAAATTTATAGAAAAGAAAGACTTTTTCTTGATTCTAGCATGTTGAGTCTTAAAGTGACTTCTTCCTAATTTTAGTCTGTTTTCTTTTCTAATTGGTTAGTGAAGTGATTTCTAAACATTAATTTCTGACTGTAGAATTCCTAAGGCAGTTTCATTGATATGTATTTCAGTCAAGTATTCAGAAATGCTAAAAATACTGATACCTGAAAATATCTGCTCTGGCATAATGAGACTGGAAGGGTAACAGATAAGGGAGCTAACCTATCTGCACCGTGCCAGCCCCTTTTGTAAGCCACTACATAGCATGCAGGACTGAGAGAGAAGATGGTCTCATTTTACAAAGAGGTGGTTCCTGGTCAGGTGAAAGGCACTGCTCAGTGAGTTGGAAGGAACATGGTAAGGGCTGAAGCCCTAAAGGGATCAGGAAATACCGTTTGGTGCTAAAAGCCCTAGATCAAGAGTCATGGAAACCTCGGTTCCTGTCTGAGTAACATCATTTACAAACGAGGTCATCTGCCTAGACCCTGAATATTTCCACATCTGTAAAGTTAGTATATAATCTCTAACCTTCTTTGTTAACTATGGCTGCACGTTGGAGTCACCTGGGAAGCTTTGAAAAATACGTTTAAATCCCATCCTGAAGAGATTACGATTTGACTGGTCTGAAGTGCGGCCTGGGCGTTGGGATTTTTTTACATCTCTACAAGTAATTCATCTGTGCAGCTAAGGCTGTGAATCCTTGGTTTGGAGGACAGCTGGAAAGCTGTAAAATTTATTTACAAAGTAGGTGAGCAGATGTTATCGACAGTGTAAATAGGTTTTCATTTTTACCATAACTTCAACTGTTAACAAAAATCTAAGGTCTGAATTTCCTCACCACACGGGAAGCCGTTCATAAATATTTGTTGCATTTGTGAATATATGTCCTTTAAAATTTTTAAGATCATTCAAAAAATGGGGTTTGTTTGAGGTACAATGTATAGAGCCGGTTAAGAGGCAGGACTTTTCCGTTGAAACGGTCCCCTTAGAGAAATACGAGCCTTTCCCGCCCACCCACGGCTCGCTTCACTCCCTCGCCCCAGCGGTGGCGTCTTGGGGCCGCCCCTTCCCCTGCAGCCCCGGACGCGAGCTTCGGGACCCGCGTGGGCGTCGCGAGCTCAGGGGCGGGGCGCCGGCCGGGCCCACCCTCCCGGCTCTCTGGACACTCCCGCACCCCGCGCTCCGCCCCGGGTCCCCGCCCCGGACGGGGGGCCGGGGGGAGCGGGCTGCTGGTGGCACCCGGCCGGACTCCACAGCCGAGCCCCCGGCTTCGGCGGCAGCCTCCCGGCGACCCGGCGGGCCACCTCTGCCGCCGGGTGCCCGCGCCGCCTGCACCTCCGCCCGGAGGAGTCCAACGCGCCTCGTGCGCTAGTCGGGCAGGGGCCATGATGCGGAGCCTTGAGCCGGCCCCACGACCCTGAGCACATTGGCCCGCAAAAGGAAGCTGCCCTTCGCCTGCACCTGCAGCCTCGGTGGCCCCCGACATGATCCCTTACTTCTCCGCCAACGCGGTCATCTCGCAGAACGCCATCAACCAGCTGTGAGTCGGCCGTGCGCCCTCCTGCCTCCGCGAACGCTCAGAAAGTTTGCTTTTCAGCGGCCGCTTCCCCTGCATCCTGGGGAGCAAACAAGCAAGGGAGAGTGAAAGCGTACCCTGCGTGCTTGGCGGTCTCCAGGCGTCCGGAGGGATGGACGGTGGTGTGGAGGTGTGGGGTGATTCTTGGAGGCAGAAAGTGTCCGGGGATGGGGGTAGACAGAATCATTTGGGAGACTTTCTGGTAAACTTTGAAGAAATCTGAAAGTGGGGTTGCCCGGAGAAGTTGTCTGTGGTGACCGAATGACAGCCGAGCCGTTTGGCTCTCGGGAGACTGGGGTGTAGGGTGGTCGGTAGAATCGGAACAACCGGCCGCAAACGCGAGGGACTCCCTGTGGGTCCTGCTAGTGACCAGCCTCCCGTGGTGGTGTTTTTTGTTTTAAATACATGCGCGTGACTCTAAGTTTCTGTTGCAAGTCGTTCACACAAAGCAAGGTGGTTTGTTCTTCGCTCCCGCTGGTTGTAGTCTGAAGTTATTTCAGAAAATGATTTCGTTAGTTAGCTGCTTTTTTCTGTCTTTCTCTCTCCCCCTCCCTCCCTCTCCTCCCCCTATACTATTACTTGCTCACAGCCCCAAGCCTGCACGCACACCTTCATTCGCTAAAGTGCAAGATTCCAGTACATCTTTAAATCGTCACTGTTTTTGAAGTCTCTAGGGTTGTCGTTGTCTTCCATTGTGCTTTAGTTATTTCTGAGAATTGTGTGTGCTGAAGCTTGTGGTTAATCTCACATCTCAGTTATGAGGCTCAAAGTAGAGGAACTCTTTACTATTCAGATTGTATCCTTAAGCCAATGAAGTGGTTTAAGGTTGCTTTAGACAGCAGCAGTTAGGTCTGTGTTCGTGTGTTGGCACTCACTCCTAGTAGCTTCAGAAGAGTCACCTGCCAAAGTTTCCCTACACTCCTCCCACTTAAGCAAAGCTACTGACTGCCTCCCTCCCAGGTCAGCTTTTTAATTTAATGTCCAACAACGGAAACTTTATATTATCCCTTATTAAAGATCCAGAGAATAGCATGTAAAGTGTGTTATAGGTAATCTTACACCTGATTTGTTATTTTAATTGGTGGTTTACCCTCCTATCCTCCCAAATCAAATTAAACTTAAATAAGTTTAATAAGTTAAATAAGTTGTAGATTTTTTTCCTTTCTGTTGATTCATGGTGGAGCTCCTAAAACATAGAAAACAGAAAAAAAGAAATAAAAAGTGGTTTTACTGCCTTGCACTGTAAACTCTACACAGTTAAATAAACTACCTTACTTGCATTTTCCCTCTAAAAAGAGGGAGGGACAAATGGAGTGAAAGAGAAGGACAGGAGTGAATAATCTGACTCTGGATAACCAATCTCACTTTTTAAAGTGTTAACAACGCTTTAAAAATAAAAAAGGTGGTGGAAGCAACCCAAGTGTGACACAAAAAAGGATGAATGAAATTTAGAAATAGCGTCACAAAGTACAAAGTTCATTGGGAAGAGAAAGCTATTGGGGGATGTTGTGTTTATGTCAAAGTGTGGAAAGTTAAACCAATCTGCACATGGTATGGTGATGGTTACAACATAAATAAAATAGAGCCTCCACTAAAGTGAATCCAAGTCAGTTCTTACCTAGAGAATAAGTGCTCCAGCATCAATGCAAAGATCCGTCAGCGGAGCACTGTGCTTTTGTCCGCTTTAGGAGGCCGAGGTGGGAGGATAGCTTGAGGTTAGGAGTTTGAGACCAGCCTGAGCAAGAGGGAGACCCTGTCTCTACCAAAAATAGAAAAAATTAGCTGGGTGATGTGGCACACACCTGTAGGGTCAGCTACTCAGGAGGCTGAGGCAGGAGGATCACTTGAGCCCAGGAGTTCGAGGTTGCAGTGAGCTAAGATGATGCCACTGCACTCTAGGCTGGGGCAACAGAGCAAGACTCTGTCTCAAAAAAAAAAAAAAGAATAAAAAGATTAGAAATTTTAAGGCAGAGCTTCTAAGCTTCTGGGGGGAAAAGGAGTTTTGAGTCATGCTTTCTGGTATAATCAAACAAGTCTAGATTTCTTTTCCTACTAATTAATGTCTTTCAGTAAATCATTTGACTTCAGTTTCTTCCACTGTAAAATGGGGATACCGTGGTTCTTAACTCTTAGGATCATGAGAGATCATATATTTGGTAACACTTTGTAAACTGTAAATCCCTACACAAAAAGTTAGTTAATTGAAGTTAAACGATAACTAATAATTGCTATTTATTGACCACTAATGTGTGTTGATGTATATTGTCTCATTTAATCAGCACAGCAGCCCTATGAACTAATTTGTTCCGTTTACAGATAATGAAAGCTGAGACTTAGAGAAGTTATTGCCCAAGGCAATATAGCTGGTCAGTGACAAAAATGTCCTTAGAATCTGGATCCAGTGCCGGGTGAGGTGGCTCACACCTGTAATCCTGGCACTCTGGGAGGCTGAGGCAGGAGGGTTGCTTGAGCTCAGGAGTTCGAGACCAGCCTGAGCAAGAGTGAGACCCCTGTCTCTACTAAAAATAGAAAAATTAGCCAGGCATCCTGGCCCAGCTACTTGGGAGGCTGAGGCAGGAGGATCACTTGAGCCCAGGTGTTGGCGATTTCAGTAAGCTACAATGACACCACTGCACTCTACCCTGGGCAACAGAGTCTTTGTCTCAACAAAAAAGAATCTGGATCCATTTCCTAGGCCAGTGGTCTTAACCACTATAAAAATGATATTTTGCCTTAGTAGTTGCTAGGTCACTTTTGAGACTTGGCAGTCTTAGGAATTATCTTTGCTGACATCTTCAACTTAGAGAAAAACATTTGCTATACTGAGTTTTGCTACTAAGGTAGATAAATTTTTAAAGTATTTTCAGAATATTTCTCTTTCATTTTTGTCTTCTTTTGCCACTTTTTTCTTAAAAGAGACTTGCTATAATATTCACTTCTTCTAAACTGTATTTATTAGTATTGCTTTAGAGGTCATGTTTATTCATGTTTATTTAGCATTTATAATGTTGCCCAGCTCATCATCATTAAAAAAAAAATCATTAGGGATCATTCTGAATAAAATACTAAACTTTATGAACTTAAACATACCCATTGTTGGCACCTAATATAGAAGTTCTTAATTTGGGGTCCATGGTCACCTAGAAGTCTATAGATTGCCTTCAGAAAGTCAGTGAATTAATTCCCTGAGATCAAATGAAAATGTTAGGTAGAGAAATATATATTTTTAAATCAAATTCTCAAAAAAGGTTAAGAACCTCTTGTGATCTCAAAAAAGGTTAAGAACCTCTTTCCTAAAAGGAAATGTTATTTTTAAGACCTGATACTGTAAATCTCAGCTGATGTGAGCATTTCCCTGTAGTACCAGATATGTAAATAGCAATGACTAGTGGGAGCAACTAAAAGATTCAGGACCCTCAAGGGTCTTAAGTGAAGACTGACTCGAAGTGTGTATTTGAGGTGGGGATTCCTTGACACATGAGTACTCTTAGGCCAATGGTTCTCTTGTCACTGCTGAGGAACCTCCCATAAGAGCTTTTGCCCTTTCTTATTCGCTGCCTCAGATTTGCTATGGATGTAGAAACCAATGAGAATTGTGTCAAAGAGTAAGTAAGCCAAAGTGAGATCCTAGGGACTCTCCTATGGGGAAAGTTCATGACCTTTTAGAGTATGGCCTTTGGATACCTATTTTGGTGATTTCACAGGCTCTTTCTGATTTCTTGACTTTCAACTGTGTTATATATAGGTGAAATTATAGAATAGCTAGGGCATTACTGTATTTTATTGGTAATTATGTCATCATTATTGGATTAAGGTCACCCCTTGCCACTGTATAAAACTCACCAAATATGGTATTATTAATATTTTTGACCTGTCAATGAAGGACATTAAGAAGTGATCAAATTCATTGCAGAAACAAAGAATAGTTATTATCATACGTGTTAAATCTACTAGAAAAAAATATATGAGCAACCCAATCATCTAATCAAACTTCAAGAGTCTTGGATCAGACTGATCAAAATGATCATGAAAAGTTCTATACCCTTTAAGAGTCTGTACATGCTTTTTTAAAACAACAGCAACAACAAAATCTGAACTTCTGAAAAATGTAAAAGCCTATGGTAGAGCCATTATTTCAGTTCCTGGGATGTGGTCACTAAGCAAGGGGCCAAGGTGTTAGTGTTACTGTTATACACCAAACATATAGCTGTTTTTGTGTCCTAAAAAGTTCAGGAAAGGATCAAGGATTATTGGATAAAATGCTGGCAAAGGCTACCATTAAAAATATTCCCATTATAAAAACCTCTGATCAAAAGTCTTGGAACTTAGGCACTCGAGACATTGCTTGATTTGTTAATGAGGTTACCTTGAGCTTTTTATCCTTGACCTAAAATATTTCTATTTGGTTCAAATATGAGTTTGAATTCCTAGATACACATCAGTGCTTTCTAAAGCTCAGCCGCAACAATAGAGGAGCATATTGAGATGATTATACAAAATGTACCTTTTCATGAAATCAAAAGGAAGAAAGAGTTTCATTTTTTTGTATTAGTAATAGTACTGATGCTCTTTCAGTTCCGAGTTGTAGTTGTCCAATGGATTTCACATGTGTTCATCTTTGAATTTTTAAACTTGCATCAGAATCACCTGGAGTGCTTGTTAAAACACAATTGCTGGCTACACCCCCCCCAAAGTTTCTGATTCTGTAGGTCTAGGGTGTGGCTGGAGAATTTACCTTTCTAACAAGTTCCTAGATGGTGCTGCTGATGTTGGTTTGGGGACCACTACCTTGAAGTATTCCTCTGAGGCAAATTGGGCAAGTCATCATCCACATTTTATAGAGTAACAAACTAGAGAAATTAAAACTGTAGAAATTAAAATGGTGAAGTGATTTGTACAGGGCTACATAACTCAACTAAAGCTAGAACTCTTAGAATGGTGCTCCCAGAGTCCTGATACATATATCTTTGTATACATTTGTAAACATTTTTTTAGATAAATTTCTAGCAGTGGAATTTCTGGGTCTGATGGTATGTATATGTGAAAAATTTGATACAGTGGCTGGGCACTGGCTCACGCCTATAATCCTAGCTCTCTGGGAAGCCGAGGCCGGAGGATCACTTGAGGTCAGGAGTTCGAGACCAACCTGTGCAAGAGTAAGGCGCCCGTCTCTACAAAAAATAGAAAAATCAGCCTGGCATGGTGGCGTGTGCAAGTAGTCCCAGCTGCTTGGGAGGCTGAGGCAGGAGGATCTCTCTAGCGCTGTAGTTTGAGGTTGCAGTGAGCTATGATGACGCCACTGTACTCTAGCAGGGTGACAGAGCAAGACCCTGTATTTAAAAAAAAAAAAAAAATTGATACAGCCAGCCAAATTGCTTTCTAAAAAGGCTTTGCCAATTTGCTCTTACCAGCTATATATGAGTGTATCTTTCCCTATATCTTCACCAATCCTGTTAATAAAAACATTAAATAGCAGTTAAATTTTTACTGAGCTCTTATTCTCTGACAAACACTGTTTTGAGCACTATACAAATTATCCCACTCTTCTTAACAACCTTTTGAGTCAGGTATTATCCTTAATTACAGATAAGAGGCACAGACAGGTTAAGTAACTTGTCTAAGATTATCCAGCCAGGAGGTAAACATAGGCAGTCTGACTCAGAGCCCCTGCTCTTAAATACTTATCTATTTACAATTCACTTATTACTATAGAAGTTTAGCATATTTTTATATTTTTATTGGTCTTTTTCATTTTTCCTCTATGATTTGCATGTTTGTACTTCTGACCATTTTTCTATTGGTATTTTTTTTCTTTTTATATTCTCTATATATTCTGAATATGTGGCCAAAACCTAGACTATAGCTTGCCTTTTACCTTTGCATCTCATAAAAGTTTTTAATTTTTGTGTAGTCAAATCTGTAGCTATTTTTTTCTTACGATTTCAGGGTTTTGTATCTTTTAAAAAAAAGCTCTTTCCACCCATCCTCACAATTATAAAAGTATTATTTTATATTTTTCTAGTATGTTTACACTTTTAAATATTTAACTCTTCAAAACATCTGTAATTTATTTTTATTTATACTGTGAGGTAGAAATCTAGCTTAACATTTTTCCAAATAGGTAGTCAGTTATTCCAATATCATCATTTATCCATCCTTACTTCACTAATTTGAAATGCTACATATATTATATATTAAATTCTTATAGATACTTGGAATCTACTTCTGTACTCTTAAGTTCTGTTGATATGTTTTTCTGTTCATAACACCAATACCATATTGTTTTTACTTATTACAGATTTAGTGAATATTTTGATATCATATATGACAAGGCCTACCTCATTGTTATTTTTTTTAATGTCTTAGCTTTTCTTGTTTATTTTCCAGATAAGTCTTAGAATTAGCTTGTCAGTTTCCACTTTTAAAAATTGTTGGGATTTTGATTGAAATTTTACCAAATTAATTTTAGATCAAACTAACAGTTTTACAAAATGAGCCTACCCAATGAAGAATGTAGTGTGTGTGTCTGTTTATTCACTGCTTTTTAAATGTCCTTCATTTAAATTTTTCTATTTTCCTTATGTGGTAATTACACATTCTTTATTAGGTGTATTCGTGGGCATTATATAAAGTTGTTGTTGCTCTTGTGAATGAGCTCTACTTTCCTATGACATTTTCTAATTAGCCACTGCAGGTGTGTAGTAAAACTATTGCTTTCTATGTTTGCTTTTATTGTCGGACCACCTTGCTGAACTCTGACTTGGTTCTAATATCTATCAATATTTTAGTTGATTTTCTTGACATTTCTGGGTGGTTGATTATATCATCTGTGAGTGTTGTCTCTGAGTACAGTCAGGCATCCCATAATGACATTTTAGTCAGCAAAGAACCGTATATACAACAGTGGTCTCTTAAGATTATCATGGAGCTGAAAAATTCCTATCACCTAGTAGTCATAATGTCATAGTGTAATGTTACTCACATGTTTTGGTGATGCTGGTGTAAAAAAAACTACTGAGCTGCCAGGTGTATAAAAGCATAGCACATACAGTTATGTACAGTACATAATACTTGATAATGATAATCAACTGTTACTGGTTTATGAATTCACTTTTTATCATTAGAGGGTATTCCTTATACTTCTATATATATATAAAGTTAACTGTAAACAACCTCAGGCAGGTCCTTCAGGAGATATTCCAGAAGGAGGGCACTGTTAACATAGCAGAAGACAGTTCCATGTGTGTTATTGTCTCTGAAGACCTTCCAGGGGGACAAGAGGTGGAAGACAGTGATATTGATGATCCTGACCCTTTGTTGGCCTAGGCTAGTGTGTGTATTTGTGTCTTAGTTTTTTAAATTTTCTTATTTTTTCTTTCAAACTTTTTGTAGAGATGGGGTCTTGCTATGTTGGCCAGTCTGGCTTTAAACTCCTGGCTTCAAGTGATCCTTCTTCCTCAGCTCCCCAAAGTGCTGGGATTACAGCTGTGAGCCACTGTACCCAGCCCATAATGCTTTTTAAATCTAGTCTTCTATAGAAATGAGCAAACATAATTAGAATAGTTGATAATTCAGTAATTGAAACCAGGCATTCATTTATGATATGAGGGCTTTTTCCCCTCTCTCTTTGGTGGGTAAAGAGACTAATACTAATTAAAACTGGTATGAGATGTCTCTGTGACTTTAAATTAGTACTGACTTTTTGTGGTTATTTCTGATTTTTGAATAGAGAATATAGCCTTTCAAAATGGAATATTTTTAAAAGAGTAATCAAATTGGTTTACATCTAGTGAATCTTCTGGCTGTTATGGCCTTCAAATGTGAAGGAGAGGTTAATGATCCACTGTCCGAGTATAAAGGTACATTGGTATTTTTATTATTGGTGATAACTTTTTGAGGCTTTATCCACACTTGTGTTTTTTTGAAATCAGTAGTAATTGGCCTGGAACTTAGGGGGGAAAAAAGAGCTTTCAACTTTGGCCTTCTTGGAATCATGCTTAACCAAGTTAACGGAAGAGTAAATCTGCACAATAAAGATAAACAGGAATGGTGAGGCATTGATATGTTCAAGTCAAGATTTCTTTTTGATAAATCTAGAGTGGATTTTTTTTCTAAATTACTGCTATTTGGCTTTTATGCTCACCTGTATTTACTACGAAAATTGGGAAATTTCTCTAGGCTTACACTGATAAACCAATGCCTAAAGCCAAATAATTAACGATGTTGTTAGTCTCTGTTTCCAAGAGCTGTTGGGCCTTGGAGAAATAGAGGGGCTCAAACTTACCATAGATCATCTTACTCACTTCTCTTCTTGAGTCTTTCCAGTAAATGTGAGTCCTCTTGGTCTCCCTCTGTCGCCCAGGCTGGAGTACAGTCGTGTGATCATAGCTCACTGTAGCCTCAAAACTCCTGGGCTCAAGGGATCTTCCTGCCACAGCCTTCTGAGTAGTTAGGACTACATGTGTGAGCCACCATGCCCCGCTAATTTTTTTATTTTTTGTAGAGACGGGGTCTCACTATGTTGCCCAGGCTGGGTCTTGGACCCCTGGCCTCAAGTGATCCTCCTACTGACTAGGCCTTCCAAAGTGAGTCACCTCCTCAGGTGTGAGTCCTCTTAATTACCATGTTAAACTGCCTTGGGACTAAAGAACAGTGGTGTAGATGCTATCACACAGTTTCTTCTGAATTTATCACATAGTTTCTGAATTTCTAAGGTGAAAGTAAAAAAACAAAAATAAAATTGCTTCCTAACTACTTTCAGATAGGGTTAGAGTTAGCTTTGCATTGTTGAATGTTACTGTCACTAACATAATTAGGTTTGATTTAAAGAAATATGCTAAGAACATCAAGGCCTTTTTAGGTGTTCCTGTGATTTGGGAAGGATGTGGCCAATGATTTCTAAGTAGATTGCTAGTGTTGTACACCAAAGGGCAAATTTGGGCTCACCTCCTTTTTTGCATGATTTGTGAATTTAACAACTTTTGTTTTCTGTATTAATCTGTTTTTAGAAGGATGTGACCCTTCTTTTAGTAACTCAAGGGATTTGGCATTCATTATGTCTGGACATAATGCAACAAAATTCAGAGGTTTGCATAAGCAACAAAATCCAGAGGTTTGAATCACTCTCAAATAAAGAGAAACCTCAGTGTTAGCCAATTCTAAGCTTTTTTTTTTTTTTAAGTTGTAACAGTTTAGGTTTTAGGTGTGGAAGAAGTAGAAGTATTTGATTCTTTTTGGTAATGAGCTAAGTGATTTAAATTGTTGCTTATGTTTGTTTGAGTATAAGATCTGCTTCATTTTTGGGGACTGTGGAGATCACATGAGATAATTAATTCATAAGAAAGAACAATGAAAATTCCAGTTATGATTGTTACTTTTATCATCTGTACTTAATATTTGTTGATCAAGATTCATGTGGTTCTGTCATTTGTAGCAACATGGATGGAACTGGAGGCCATTATGTTAAATGAAATAAGCCAAGCATAGAAAGAGAAATATTGCATGTTCTCAATCATATGTAGGAGCTAAAAAAGCAGATTTCATGAAGATAAAGAATAGATTACCAGAGATATTACCAGAAGATAAAGAATAGGTTACCAGAGGCCAGGAAGGAGAGGGGGAAGGGAAGGATGAAGGGGGAAAAAGAGAATAACAAATGTATTTATTACCACTAAACTGTACACTTAAAAATGGTAAAGATGGTAAATTGTGTATGTATATTTTACCTCAATAATAAATAAATTTAAGAAAAACTCTTCCATCTAGAACACATGTTATAATAATAATATATTAATACCTTAATATTAAAATATATAATAAACTTTTAAAAAGATTCATGTGGATATTTATGATCCATAACAGGATTTCAAGCCCTGAGAGTTCTAATTGTGGACTTTATATTCATTGTCTTCTGTGTGACTGTGTAAAAATTTGTGCCACACACGGTTTTATTTGTTTGCAACTCAAGCAACACTTTGAGCATCCTTCATCAGCCCAGCAAAAAGCTGGTCAGGTTTATGAGCTCAGCATCTTGTCTGTGCATCTTGTCTCTGCTCCAGTTGACCTCCATGAGGGCTAAGTTGAATGACTTTTCTTCATTGATTTTAAATAAGTATCGCTAATACCAGAAAGCTCTTAAAAGAGATGCCATTTCTTCCAGGTGTGGCGTGTGCGCCTGTAATCCCAGCTACTGGGAGGCTGAGGTGGAGAATTGCTTGAGCCCAGGAGTTCAAGACCAGACTGGGCAACAAGTGAGACCCTGTCTCATTATTTATATATATATATATATATTTTTTTTTTTTTTTAATTTGAAAAAAGAGATGCTATTTCTTCAGGACCCTCCACTGTCCCATGTTCCTTTAAAATACTATTTCTCCTAATGTTCTCATGAACATCATAGTTCTCATGAACATCAAAATTTTTAATTTCCTATCATATCACCTTTATTTTTGTGGGGAGCTTTAGTTTGAGAAGTTGGGGTTTCTATGGGGGGGGATGTGAATTCTCAATGTAAATTTCTCTTCCTAAGATATAAGTGAAATAAACAGATTCAAACAATGAATGAAATTGAACCTCTTTGAAGTCCCTTTGACCAGATTTGGTATATATTATTCTATCAGTGCTACCTTGGTAATGGTAATCCCTCCCTAGTAAAATATCATACTTATTTCTTAAAGTATCCTGTTCCTTAAACATTCTCTACTAGTGGTGTTTGGAATGAAACAGACCTGAGTTCCAAAGTTTCATCATTTATTATCTGTGTGACCTTGAACATATTATATAACCACCCTAAGCCTTAGTTTCCTCATCAACAAAATGGAACTTACAATACCTAAGAGGATTAAATATGATATTTGTGAAGTACTAGTAATAGTAAGCACTCAGTAAATGGTAGCTAAAATTTTTGCTATTTTGCTCTTTTGACATGAGCAAAATTATAAGAGAAAGAATTATAATACAGAGTGGCACCCTAGCCTGATGGTAAAAACTCTGTCATTTGCATCATGATTCTAAGTTGTTCCTATTATGTTAAGAGGTGGGAGATAAAAAGAAATAGAAGTCATGGTTCCTGTAGTCAGGATGTTCAGTCTGTTGAGGAAATAAGACATATCAGTAAAAGGATAAATAAGAGCACAATTTAGTGCATGCAAAGGGTCAGGTGAACGGTGCAGTTGGTGCATTAGGAATTCAGAGGACAGAAAAGTATCGTTGAAAATGAGCCAATTAGAAAAGGCATTATGAAAGTAGCATTTGATTGGGGACTCTGACCTTTATTTCTGGCCCTCTGAAATGTCTTGATTTGTATAAACAGTGGTAAAGGATACTTGTGATGAGAAGAAAGGAAGACTACTATGACAGATGTAATGGCCATATTACATACAAATAGTTCTCAATGAATGACTGCTATTGATCATTTGTGGTAAGAAGGAGAATCCAGAAAAGCTTTTGTATAGACTAATAATGTTCTTTAGAAAATTGCTGTGAGCATATTTTCAGTATATCATATGAGCAGAGTATCAACTGGGTATGTAGTGCAGTAACCAGCGTTTGCAGATTTTACATTGCTTGTTTAGGAAAGCTGCCAATATTGTAAAGCTGTTGTTAATGAATCAGTACCAATGGCTGGGAGCACAATGTGAAGTCCCCACAGACAGTATAAGAACAGAAATCATTAATCTGCTAGTGGCTTTATGGTTTATTTAAAAAAAAAAAAAAAAAGCACATTCAAGTAGTCCAAAGCAAAACCTCTTTCTCTGCTTCTTGCAGGTGCTTAGCTCTAGATATTATGACATCAGTATCGTGTGGTAGACAAGGTGGCTCCCGTGGCACACAGGGCTTGTAATATTTATAGTGGAGTGAGCTATAAGGAGAAGGGTGTGCTGATTGCTAGTTTTCCTTGTTCTTATTAGCTTGGTGTTACCAGTTTAAGGGCCTGGTTGCCAACTAATGGCTCAACTTATTTAGCATTGTATATAAGCAATGTACACCTCCTTGGTTTCTAAGTCAAATACACAGGAAAACCATCCTAGTGGACCCGGGGATCTTTTATACAAATAGTAAGTCCTGTGATTATACATCAATTAATAAAGATTAATAACTATATAAATGCCATGTTACACTCAGTCCAAATGATAGGTTAATGATACTGAGTCAAAGAAGAGTCCCTGCAACTACTAAAAGTGTAATGATTGTTTCTTAATAACTCTCTTACAATGAGAGAAATAGCGAACTGAGACTAGTTAAGAGAAACTATGTATTTATTTCCATTTAGTGATTCTAACCAAATTAATTTAAACCCAGTGTAATTTTTTTCAAAATTAAAGAAAAATTGAAGAATATAGACTGGCTAGTTATCTGTAATTTAAAGATTAAAAGCTGTTGTTTTAATTATAGTTTTTTATTGCTTTCCTCCTTGGAAGTACTTGAGTACATCTGTTGAGAAACCACTTTAGTCCTGGCTATGTGTGTTGGGACTTATTCGCTCTTGTGGCTCTCCCGTAGTCAGTCTTGGTTATCATGGCAAGTCCACTATACCCACACTACTAGACTTTTCTCTCCTTATTTTTTGTTTTTTGGAGGTAGGGTCTCACTCTGTCTCCCAGGCTGGAGTGCAGTGGCTCAATCACAGCTTACTGAAACCTCCAACTTCTGGGCCTAAGTGATCCTCCTGGCTCAGCCTCCCGAATAGCTGGGACTGCAGGCACATGCCGCCATGCCTGGCTAATTTTAAACATTGTTTGTAGAGATGGGGTCTCACTATGTTGCTCAGGTTGGTCTTGAACTACTGGCCTTAAGCAGTCCTCCCACCTGGGCCTCCCAAAGTGCTGGGATTACAGGTGTGAGCCACTGCATCTGGCTCTCTCCTTGTTTTATTGTCATTTTAGGTGCTTGGAGAAATTCTCAGCAAGGCCATATGCCCTGTTTGCCAGAAAATGTTAGTGTGCCAGAAAATGTTAGTATCATGAGAAAGTTTGTTGTGCTTTTAAAAATAATAACGTGTAATCTCATCCACAATTAAAATAAAAATCAACAAATAAATATTGAATGTCAGTGCTCTGCTTTATGGCTATCTTACAAATCAGTTTGGCGGAAATTTCCAAATGGAGAATCCTCTTGACTTTTTAAAAACCTGTCTACCCTTACAGACAGTAGAGTTGATAATATCTTCATTCTCTACCACCCATTCAGCTTAAAAATGAACCTGTCCTGGGTGAGTGATATTTTTTTTAATGGAACTAGTCTTATCAACAAAGCAAAAAATACTGATTATTTTTTAATATTTGCAGGTAATGCATGTTTATTATTGAAAAACCAGGAATCATTGAGGCATTTTTCCTCCTCCCCAAAAGCATTACTCTATTCTTATCTCCCAAAGATATTTACTGTTAACACCATCTAGGCCTTTTCTATGTATGTATATACTTTTTAAAATGGAATTATCCTGTATCTACTGCTTTGCAGTCTCATTTTTTTTCACTTTAGCATATTGGGAACATCCTGTCATTGTCTTCAAATGCATTTCTTTCTCTCATATCCTTTTTATCAGTTGTTTGTTTTCCATAGAACTGATTGATATTCTGCCCCCTATTGTTGAACACTTCAATTATGTCCAGTTTTTTGCAGTTATCAACAAAGCCTCACTGAATGAACATCCTTGTGCTTCAATCTTTGCGCATGTCCCTAACAGAAATATCCTAAAGCTCAACTGTGGGATTGCTAGGCCAAAAAGTGTACATATTTCTAGGGCTTTCGATATAGACTGCTAGTTTACTCGCCAGTTGTACCAGTCTACACTCTCGCTAGCAATTTTAGTAATTTTTATAATGCACCTGAAATGATAAAAAGTAAAATCAAGGTAAATACAATTCTGTCTTTCAATTCATCTGAGCTTCTTGGAGACCCAGAAAAGTCAATCCTCACATGTCTTTGCTATCAAGACCCTTTTTCATACCTAAGCATTGTAAGCTATTTGAGTAGAACTAATGGAAAGGTGAAATAATAGCATAGTGATAGTTAAAATGATGAAACTAATTATCCCAATGTGTTTGTGAGCAGGTATGTAGGTTTTATGAATTTAAGTTTGCTCCCCACATTTTCAGTTCATTCTAAAATCATCACAATGTTAGAGAATTTTAAAGCCAAAAGATAAGCAAACAAACTTGCTTAGGGTTCTGTGGCACATTCATTCAAATTGTGAACACTATTTCATCAAGTTTTGTTTAGTAAGTGTTAAGCATCGTTGAGATTTCCCATAGTATTATCTTACAAATGATACTGAAATTTAAAAAGATGACCAAATACATTAGTTTTTAAATGATTGTGACTATACTTATGAAGTTAGAATTTCCTGTCCCTATTTATAGGAAGCAGTGGACATATTTCACGAAGGTGAGGAAATTAACTTTTTAGGGAATAAGCCATTTAAATCCTTGAAAAATTTCCATCTTTGAGGCTATATGAGTATTGAATATAGGAGAAAGGAGAAGTGTGTGTGTGTTTCTTAAAGATTCTGCTAAATGTCACCAGCAGATCTAAATAGTATCCACTGGGGCTTGTGGCAAATTTCCGGAAAAAAGAAAGATGGGAAAGAGAAAGGAGAGCAGACCACAGTTGTATGCTGGCTTCAGTAGCGTTGGTTGCCTGCATCTCTCTGAAACTGAGCCGCTTCCTTAATGAAGGTGTGTCTTTAAATCATGGACAGGGAAAGTACTTTTGGGTGAAGTTTCACTATTTGTAGTGGCAGCAGTGCTGGACATGCTGCTGGGACAGAGGATGAGTTCACCACCTTCTCTTGAGATGATATCTCTGCCCTCAGCTCATCTCTTTTACATAGCAAGCTTTTGTTCACTGAAGAGTGGACCTCTGGTTGGTCTGTCCACTACTGTCAGAGACCCAAGGTGACTGATAAGGAGTCCAAAGGTCAAAATAGATAGTGTGAGGTCAATCTGACTTTAAGGTGAAAAGCTGTCTTTTTGGCCTGCAGGCATCAGAAACTACATTGCAGCCTGGGAAATGTTCAATTCATCAGCTTCAGCCTTTCAGCTGTAGTCAAAGAAAAGTTACTAGCTATTTCTGCAGTCAGGAGGAGTGGAAAAGAAACAAAACTTATTCAAAGGGCGTGATTTAATTGAATTGAGTTGTATTGGAGATTTCACTCCAGAAATGGCTTCTGTGGGAATGTTAATTTGCTTACTGTGAGATAGCAGGTATCAAATCAGAAACCAAAGGTAAACCTCAATCACTGAGGTCTTTTGGTGGATTTCATAATGGAAAGTCAATTAGGTTAGATTCAGGTATTTCATTTACAAATATCACTTTTTGGCTTGTTATTATAATTGATGTCATGGAACAAAAAAATAGGAAAGATAAATAGTATTTGCATTATTATTAGGGCTAACACTTTTTAATTAAATTGGCTTTTATGAAGTGTTTTGCTAACTTCAGAATTCAGGTACTACAAATATGTGATCATTAGCCTGATTAAAAGTTTCCTTTATAGAGACTATCGTTTAAGTTACCAGTAGTCCTTGTATACAGAGTTATTGAGAGACTACAAGCTATTGTCCTTGTCCTCTAGTCTAGTAAAAGGATTGTGAGCAGGACAGCTACATAATTTGCAGGGCCCAGTGCAAAATGGAAATGCAGAGCTGTTTGTTCAAAAATCATTAAGAATTTCAAGATAGGCCAGACGCGGTGGCACGCACCTGTAGTCCCAGCTACTTGGGAGGCTGAGGCAGGAGGATCACTTGAGTCCAGGAGTTCTGGGGTGTAGTGCGCTATGCTGATCGGGTGTCCACACTAAATTCAGCATCAATATGGTGAACTCCTGGGAGCGGGGGACCACCAGGTTGCCTAAGGAGGGGTGAAGTGGCGCAGGTCGGAAATGGAGCAGGTCAAAACTCCCATGCTGAGTAGTAGTGGGATTGCACCTGTAAATAGCCACTGCACTCCAGCCTGGGCAACATAGTGAGACCCCATCTAAAAAAAAAAGAAAGAAAGAAAAAAAGAATTTCAACATAGCAACAGCAGAACATTAAAGCAATTCTGGAGCCTTTCCAAGCACCAAACTCTGTCCAACTATATAGGTCACAAGTCCATGAAACTGGCCCTGACTTTGGAATGTGAAGTTAAATAGATGTGGAGTTGATCAGGGCCCTGCTACTTATTTGCATGACCTCTTTTTTCTCTTTCTATTCTTTATCTTCCTATAAAATTTTTCTTGTTCTATCCCATCCTCTTGCCAAAGTTAGAGAACCTGTGGCAAGAATTGGGAGTATATATACTTCCTCACTTAGTCCATGTGAGAACTTCTAGAATAATATTTCCTTCGGTTTGGCTGGTGGAATAATCAAAATTAGGGTTTGGTTTTTAGGAAAGTAATTGATTTAACTAAAAATACATATACCACATAGTTTAAAAAATTCTTTCACAATTGATATACTGTTTGATTCAAACAGTTATGCTTTTGAGGCAGTTAGTATTTTTTCCCCTCATTTTACAGATAAGAAAATTGGGCTGGGCACAGTGGTTTGTGCCTATTATCCCAGCACTTTGAGAGGCTGAGGTGGGAGGATCACTTGAGGCCAGGAGTTTGAGATCAGCCTGGGTGATATAGTGAGAACTCATCTCTACAAAAAATTTTAAAAAACAGCCAGGCATAGTGGTGCATGCCTGTAGTCCCAGCTACTCGGGAGGCCAAGGCAGGAGGATCACTTGAGGTTATAGTGAGCTGTGGTGGTGCCACTGCACTCCAGCCTGGGTGACAAAGTGAGACCCTATCTCTTAAAAAGGAAAGAAAGAAAGAAAGAAAGAAAATTAAGCCTCAGAGAGGTTAAGAGACTTTCTCAAGGTTAACCAGCTGGTAAGTGAAATTCAAGCCCATGCCTTTTCTCACTACTGCATTCTGCCTTTGCAGTTCTATAAGATCAAGGATAAGGGAACAGAAGATCTTGCTTTCTCAAGACTGATCTATTTTTACAGGATTTTTGTCAGTTTTCCAAAAACAAGTGCTGGCATATAAAAATATTAATTAATATTTGGAACAAGTTTTTACTTCTGTTATTTGCTGTAACCCTTGCAATAACCCAGTGTAGTAGTATTTCAGCATTGTTTTAAAGGAACAAGATTGAGGTTTAGTGAGATAAAATGACTTGTTGAAGATTATTTATAATAAATGAAAGGGCAGTGACTAAAATCCAAGTCTTCTAACTTTCTATCCTATGCTTTTGTACTGTGTCTTATTTGCCTCCAATCAGTTTCATATCCCTACTTAGTAAATATCTATTAATTCATTTATTGATCACCTACAATGTTCTGGGCACTGGGAGTGGGTCAGTGAACACAAAAGACCAAGTCTCAACTCTCAGAACTTACATTCCAGAGTATAAATAAACTATTATAAATAAACAATCAGCTGATAATATAACTCTAAAGAAAAAATAAAGCAGGACAAAAAGATGGAAAGTAAACTGAGAGGGAGGGTGCTATTTTAGAGAAAATGGTCAGGAAACTGATAAACTGTTATTTGAACCACAAACTGAATTGTAGACATTTGGTGTAAAAGTATAAATCAGTTCTTAGGTATAACAGATAGTCTAAATAATATGAGGCCACTACATTTATGGACATAGTGGCAATAGATGAGGATTGTTAGCTGTTACTAACCTTTATAGTAACTGTTATACCTTACATTTAATCTGCTTTCCTGTGTAGCATAAATTATAAAATCATAAGATCAATAAAGCTCTAAATGTAGTCATTCCTTTTCATGCTGAATCACTGCATAAAGCAGTGTTTAATATGTTGTGATCTTAGATTTCTCACACTGTTAGAAAATAAGTACTGTAATCAAATGGCGTACTCTGGGTAGTTATTAACATTTCTAGAGTACCCAACAGGTTTAGTCAGTGTAAACCCTCATTTGCTGGTCAGATTTAATTTTAATGAATTTCAAAATCCTTTATTGTAGCAAAATCCTGTTATATCTGGTACTGTAGGGCTTCAGTAAGTCAACTTTCACTTAATGCTTGGGAATCTTTGTAATATAAAAATGTTTATTGTAGAGGGATTTTCAGAAATGGGTCGAGAAAGAGGCAGCATGATAGGACAAGGTAGGATCTTGATAGGATTTGCCTGTTGTATGCTTTAAAATGACAGAGTCCAAGGTATTAATAGAAGACCCTTAGAAACTCCCAAATCTTATCTATTCGTGTGTGTTTCCTCTGGTTTCAAATTTAAGTCCAAGCATAAATCAGTGTTGGCCTCTTGTTAAGGCTTAGCTGTTATCTGCTAAAAAGTGAGGGGTAGTAGTGGGGAGGCTGTTAATTCTCAGCTGCCCATAGTTGCTGTAGGGGATTTACCGTATTCCTTTAGTCCAGAGTTTTAGACTAGGAAATTCATTAGTACACTGAAATAATATGCAAATATGGGCCTATATATGATTAGTACGTTAATTTTTCTGGAGGAAAAGGCCATAGCTTTCATCAGATTCTCAAAGGAATCTAATGACCTCCTTCCAACATTCCCCCACCCCAAATTAAGAACCTCAAATAGACTGTTTGAGGCATTTCATTTAGAAACCAAGTTAACTCTTTTTAAGCTTTTTAAATTTCCCAGTGAGATTCATTTATCCATTTTTAAACAATCACTCATAATTTCCCCACACTGAACGAATTCGAGCTAATGTTTTCTCCCTATTGGGAAGGATTATGCAGCCCTTGGAATACTCTGTCCCTCATAATAATCTTGGAGTAGATATTCCAAGAATGGTATTTGCTTAAAGAAAACTTAGAATATTACACTAAAGCCTGAAATGTGTTCCTCCGCAAATAGTCACAACCTATGGTGAGTAATAAAGGACAGCAGTATTGGGATAAAGTATTTCTGGTGCTTTGAACTATATCTAGGGAGGCAAAAATGGCTTAAAGTTATTTGAAGAAAAAGTGTAACAGGAAGTAGAATTTCTAATCACTTTTGATACAAGTACCTATTGAATTAATTATAAAGAGCTTGTTAGGTTTGGGAATGAGGACCACTGACCTAGGCTTAGACATTTAGTGGAATGAATGTACTATTTAACTGTATGGTGAACTGAAGGCCAAAAATTCAACCCATTAAGCCATTCTTTGCTATCCAGACCCCATTTCTGCAGCTAACCATGTATAATTATGAATTTTTAGAAGTATGAGCAATCACATTTTATGTACCATTTTTGCCTTCTTGCCATGAACAGTTATTTATACAGTACCTATTTGCTCTAGCAAAAATGTCCAGGTTTTGCATATGAAGCCTTGAGAAAACTCAGACCAGTTTATCTCTCTTAGAAATTACGTACTCTGGCTGGGCGCTGTGGCTCACGCCTATAATCCTAGCACTCTAGGAGGCTGAGGTGGGAGGATTGCTTGAGCTCAGGAGTTGAGACCAGCCTGAGCAAGAGCAAGGCCCCAACTCTACTAAAAAATAGAAAAATTAGCTGGGTGTCGTCATGTGTGCCTATAGTCCCAGCTACTCAGGCTGAGGCAGGAGGATCGCTTGAGCCCAGGAGTTTGAGTTTACAGTAAGCTATGATGATGCCACTGCACTCTAGCTGGGTGACCCAGCGAGTCTGTCTCCAAAAAAAAAAAAAAAAGAGAAATGTTAAAATATATCATGAAGAGCAAAAAGAAAAATACTCAGTGTTGCCTTTTTAGCATTAACTGTGGATCTGAAAAATGTACAGCAGATTCCATAAGCCTCTCAGTGACACTAGAAAAACTTTGGGAAACATCCAACATCTGCTTAGCTTTCCTGCGATGGAAATGTTCATAATTGTAACGTGCAGTTTCCTTGAATAAAGATAAACAGATTTCTATTTGTTATACTTATGTTTCAGAAGTATGTTTACTGCATTCTTTAAACGTATTTAATTTTTTCTCCCTGACAGTTGAGGAGGTTCCAAAAACATCTGGTTGTTACTGAGGTTTTCTTAGCTTTCTCTTGAGGGCAACTGTATTTTTCAAGATATTTTCCTCAGACTTTTTCTTTTGAATTCCAGATTTAGAGGCCAGTTGGGAAATAATGTTCACCCAAACAGGTTTCCCCCATTACCTGCACCACTACCATGTTACTATGTCCCTCACTCGCTTCAACACAATCTTTATTATAAAATCCATGTTCCACAAGCTGTGCTTTTTTTTTTTTGATAAGTATATAAGTCAGCTTTGTCCCCATTTGGTTCTTCCTTTGCTGGATGCCGGATCCAAGAAGCTGCCAGCTGGAAGACTGCTGGAGGACTCTCCCCAGCTAGACTCTGGTGTTTTTTATATAGCAGTGATTCCCAGGTTGAAAACCTGTTTGTTCCAGTTCCTAGGAAACTAAACTGCTGAACGTTTTACCCTGTTGACCTGGGCAATCCTTTGTCTCAGGCAAAGGTGTGGCAGGCAGTCCTGGCAAGTGAGTTACCTGAAGGCTATTAACTGTTTTGCTTTAGGCATGACTATGCCAGACTTACCTGCATATTAGAGATTATACATCTATTCAGGATGAAATAAAATTGATCATTGGTGGTTCTATTAGTTGCCAATGAATGCATCAATATAGTTTTTTTCTTAGTGTCTTTCCCCCTCAGCTGAGGTAATAACGCCACTGCTATGAGCCTAAGCCTAGGACTGTGTCTCCTTCTATCTTTAATGGGGTGTGCATACCTCGCCTAAATATAGAGAGGTGTGAACTTGGCTAATAGACAGTAGAATGACCTTAGCTCGTCTTCATTACTAGTGTTACAATTATATTTAAAGAAATAGGAACACTGTTTTAGTCTGCTTATAGACGGAAATGTTCTTTCCAGTTGCTCAGCTTCTTTAGGTAAAAAGTTTTCTGCACTAGACCAAAAAATTGTTTTAACAGCCAAAGTGAATTGCTTCCGAAAGAAGCCAGGAGTTAATTCCATATGAAAACGTGCCTAGAGGATGGTTTCTGTTTCTATTTCATTGTCCATAAGTCTCATTTATTCAGAATGTGAAAAGTAAAGCCTAAGCTTCATGTACCTTAGGTACTTTAGAATAATAACTTACCTTTATATAATCCTGGTACTTGCTACTTTTTAGAAAGCTTCCACAAACTTTTGTCTACCAAGAAGTAGAAATATCTTATTCCCAAGCATGTGAGACAGGGTAGATATCACTGCACTGCATCCTTTTTTACAGATGAAGAAACTCAGATACAGAGAAGTAAAATGACTTTTCTAGGGGACTAAGTGAATCACTAATATGGCCAGTGCAAGAGATTCCATAATACCATGGTTTAGCTCAGGCAGCCATCTTTTTAACCTCTTTTATGAGTGTAAAACCACCCAGGCAGCCTCTCTGTTATGAGAATTTCTATGAAAGAGATTCTCCCTTGCCATCCTTTCTTTTTTAATTGACCAACACTGGGGTCAGGGAGGGACAGAATTCTTTTTGAGAAAAATTTTCCAGTGGAAGCAGGGAGCCAATACGTGAATTAACCATTTGATTACTAAATAATGTTTAGTACCCTACATGCTTTGAACAGTCACATTTGCGGAGTAGCCCAGCCCATTGCAACATAACCTTTAAAGACATTCTTTAAGAGTTACCTCTTCTGCTATGAAAAACCTGGTTGGTATTTTTGCTTGTTTAATGCTATAGAAATATGGTGATCTCATCTTGAACCTAATGGAGTGCTTTTAGGGTTCCCAGTGATAATCTTCTAAAAATCATAAACTTTAAGAATTTATAACATGATATGAGGAAATTGAGACTAGATTTTCTCACCCCATATTATATGATTCATTAGTGGCAGAGCAAGAACTCCAGGTCACCTGATTGTCAAGTTCCATGCTTTTTCCTATCTGCCTTTACATGTTTCCCTGAAGCAGGTGAGATACTAACCTACTTGTTTGTAAGTGGAGAAACTGCCTAAAGTGCTAAAACTGACTCATAGGTGTCCAGCCATAGGGGAAGTGTAATTAGAAAACCCTGGTCAGCTGAGTCCTAGCCAAGCATGTACCTACTGTTTACTGCCTTCCACAAGTCAGTGAAAACATCTGAGAACTGGAAGTCCATTTGTGGAAAGATTTGATTTAGGGATATTTTGAACTTCAGAATGGAACACCCTTTTCATATGGCTGTGTTCTGAATGTAACAGCCACCTTATATTTTCCATCATATTTCACTCTAACATATTTTTAAGTGTTACAATCCCACTTATAGAAGAGAGGTAAGAAGCAAAGTTAGTCACCTGTTATAACATAGCAACTTTTCTGTGTTTGAGATATATATTAGGGCAAATCTCCGGATTTATTGCCTCTACCAGTTCTTTCCTCTAGATAGCCTGTGGTTCATCTTTAATATAAATTCTCTCTTTTACTTCTCCAGCAGCCATGTTTTATATAACTACTGATTTTAGAGGTGGGGAAATTAAGTCCCTAAAAACTGTCTTCTCAAAGATATTCTTTAATAATTGCCTACTTTATTTAGCTGAGAGTCAAGGAGATTTATCATTACTTGCTTACCAGTTCTTCACTAACATCCTATTCTAATGCATTATAATATAGATGAATTTGTAGAACTCACTTGCCTTCTTTTGACTGAAGTTGGCTTCAGATTTCTCATTCACCTTTTGCTTGGTACCGTGTTTAGGAAACTAAGCTTTATTATTGGTTTAAAATGGCAGTTTCAGGACTTAGCTGCATTATCTTTCATTTGACTAGAGCCCATTAGTATACTGTCATATCCCCGTTGAATAGGGGATAAGGAAGGAGGGAAGTCCTTTGTGTAAAAGCATTCTCAGCTGTTCCTCCTTGATGCTGGAAGTTTAGTGCCTGACAGGAAATGATACAGACATGTGTGATAACAAAGTGACATGAGGAAAAATTGCCTATATGGTTCCCTGGCTTATACAGGATGATTGGCTGTTAGTTGGCAGATAGGTTAAGTATTAGTGAATTATAATCTCAGAGAAAATTAAAATGGTAAAAAAAACCTATTTTGAGAAAAGTTTGGGCAAAGGCAGATGGTATGAAAGTTAATAGCCATGTAAATAGACTTCTTTTTTTCACCCTCCTGGATGAGAATATTAAAGCATTGGGATTTGTTAAAGGCAAGGACCTGTCAGAAGAGTCAAGAGGTGCAAAGAAAAATTCTTTATGAGTGCAAGGAGTTTGCACATATCAAAACATTTCTAGCCCTCTGGTTTTTCTTGCAATTTGAATTTCTTCATAGGGTAGGTTTTCCATTGAATCAGAAAGTAAACTACACAAATAGCCCCTATGATACCCATCTTCTCTTTATTCTCATTAGCTCAGATCGGACCATCCTTCTCTCTTGCCTGGAATACCAAAGGAACATCTGTCTCCCTATTTCTAAGTCTCAACTCCCTTCTAATCCATTCTCCATACTGTAGTTGGAGAAATCTTTCTGGAAATGCAAACTCTGGCTCTCTTTTAGCCTCAGAATAGAGTCCAAATTCCTTGGCAAGCTGTGTAAGACCCTTCAAGATCTGTGCTCTGCTTACCTCTCCCCATCTTTACTGTGGCCCTCCCTCTACTGTTTCACCATACAATAGGATTGAAGTTGTTCTCCATCTCTCCCTCTGACCAGGCCTTTGCACAGGCTGCTCCCTCTACCTGAAACATCCTTTCTTTTCCCTCCCAACCTCTTTTTGCCTAATGCCTACCCAGGCTCCAGAAGAGATTGCATAGATGACCTTCTCTGGAAGAAGAGTTCTTGCCTCCCCTCTCTTCTGGAGAGGATAGCAAGTATGTTTGGCCTATTGTTTATTTAACCCTCTGCTCAAATATCACCTTTATCAGGGAGGCCCTCATTGACCACCCTACCTAAAACAGCAGTGCACCCTGTCAATTTTTAGCGTCTTACTCACTGTCTACTTGACAGTATTTTTCACCACCTGATATTTTATTTATTTGTCCCCCTCTACCTCCACCCCCACAAATCTGTTGATTCCTTGGCTTTTATAAAAGTTTATTGCTGTATTCCAGTGCCTAGAATGACACCTGTTATATAATAAGCTCTCAATAAATACTTGTTGAATGGTATCTATGATGTATTCTTGAAAAGTAGTTTTCAAACCTGACTGGGTGTCAGAATAAACTGAAGTACTTAAAAAAAAAATTACTACTGGATTAGGGACCTTGGAATAGGTTCTGACATCAGCACTTCAAAACCACTGGTAGATTATATAAGTAGAGAAAGTACAGGTACCTTCCTCTGTTTTGTATGTATTGACCTTTGAGTTGAAATCTTTAGTTGATTTTTTTTTTTTTTTTTTTTTTTTTTGGTTCGGAGTCTCTCTGTCGCCCAAGCTGGTGTGCAGTGGCACAATCGTAGCTCACTGCAGCCCCAAACTCCTGGGCTCAAGTGATCCTCCTACTTCAGCCTCCCAAGTACCTGCCTGGGATTACAGGCACATGCCACCACCCCTGGCTAATTTTTTTTATTATTTGTAGAGACAGGCTGCCCAGGCCGGTTTCTAACTCCTGGCCTCAAGCAATCCTCCCGCCTCAGCCTCCCAAAGTGCTGGGATTACAGGCACGAGCCACTGGGCTCAGTCTAACTAGTTGATTAATTATAGTTTAGTTTCTCTGTTGTAACTTTCTGCTCTGATAGGTGGTTTTACCAGTGGGAAAATGTGAGTCCTGTAAGCTATGTGGCATCAACTGAGAGATTAGATTCCCAGTTTAGATAGCTTTAGCCTAACAAATTTGTATAAACCTACAAATGATCAGCTCCATTGTCATGTTAGCAAGAAGAGGAGCTTATATAGGGCCTAGGAGAGGCTACTGTGCCTGAGCAAGAGGTTTCTAAAGTTTTTTGTTGTCAGCTCACCCAGAAAGCAGATGTAGGGCAGTAACCCATACAACACACCCAACTTCTCAGAAAAGGGAAGTTCAAGACAGAACACCAGATAGAACTTTGCAAGAACTTTGTAAGTAAGTTGAAAGTTCTTTTGGGAATAGAAGTTGTTCCCCATCAGCATCAGGCGTGATTAAAGGCTGCAAACAAGAACAAGGTAGCCTTTCCTGGGAGCGTGTTGCATATGTGGGCTTTCTCACCTGCCAGGTTAACACCAAGGAAGTGATTTTACAATGGCTTTCATACTTTATTCCAAAGTATGCTTGAATCTTTAGCATCCCTCTTATCATTTTCAGATCACATTAATTAAGCACTTTGTACATGGCATTAACACTGGGCACTATATAAAGCAGTATGAATGGCAATCTCCCTTCATTGCCTTACATGCAAAAGCAAACAATATAGACCTAGGAATATTCATTTAACTAAACAAATAAAATTTAGCATATACCAAAGCAAGGCAACATAGCAGATGAACAATTGTGTTATTGTTGCTTTTATTTGAGTTTTTCTGTACATGATCAGCTTTTCTACTTGGAATTGGAACAAGAAGGGAGGAGGAGGGCAGCTTGCATCCCACTCAGATTTTTATAGAGTAGATTGTACCCTATCTCTTCTCTTACGGGGAAGGGATATCTCTGCAAAGAGCTAAGTAATGCTGCTGACAATTAACCTCAATCACTTAAGTGGAGACATATGGGCAACTTAAGTCCTCCTTGTTTGAGTAGTAGACATTGCTGATGGCAAAACATTTTGGGTGGAGAGGTAGCTCGTAAATGAGGAACTTAATCTAAGAAACTATGTGTTTCTCAGCCCTGCGGCTTCTAATAGTTGGTTTCTTCACAGTTCACTTTCTCTCAGGCCCCACCCCTCACTGCAGAGAAGAACTTGTTGACGACAGCTCCACTTTTTCAAGTCTTGCATAAAGGCAGATGTCTCTGAAAATTTAGCTTACGCAAAACATCTGTGTGCTTGACTGTGTTCCCACGGTGTGCTTTCCTGTACTGCCCCTCCCCCCTTTTGGTCCTTTTTAAAAATTGGAAACACAGTATGATAACATCATTTAAGAAAACTTTGTAAAAAGAGAAAAAAAATCACCAACAGTGCCATCATCCTTGCTAATAGCCATTTCCATTCATGTCATGTTACCTTCCTATTCTTCACTTACATAGTTTTTTGCTTAGTTATGTCCTTTGTCTTAAGCAGAAGTTCAGATACTTTGTCATACAGCCACTTTCCTGTTTTTTTCCTGATTCTGGCATCATCTTTTGGTTTTTGGTCTTGAGTTACCAAAAGGGCATTGCAGCTTATCAGCACTGTCAGTGAGTCTTCATTTTTATTTTCCTTTCTGACTTTTGGGACTCAAGTATTCTAGTTTTTAGAGTATGGCTGAGAGCCAACTTTTGTTTTTAAAAGTAAGACATATAACATATGTGTTTAGGGTTTTAAATTTTTTTAACATTTAAAAACTGCTATTATAAATGACATTGACTTTCAAGACATGTTACTGTGTCTATCCCAGGGCACCCTCATTTAGAAAAAATATGTCTATGCTTTTTTGCCCTTTGTTATGTTGCAAGCCTCAATTCTCCCAATGCCTGACTAATCTTGTTGGTAGTAGTGCTTCACTTGTGACTGGTTGTCTGCCTTATCAGAACTGTCTCTATGTCTCACCTTTCATCTTCTTCTTAATGGTGAATAAGGCCTCATCCATGTCTCTCATTATTCTTCCTTTCTTGTTTGACAAAAAGGAAGAATGAAATGGACCATGTCTCCTTGTTGTGGTAGAAATATATTCAATAGAATATCTTCAGCCACCTTCCTTTTAGAAACCATGGTCCGTAGTGCTTAGACATTTGAAGGGTGGACCTGTGGGGTTTTGGGGGCTGATGAAGTCTGCAAGACTTACATGCAGCCTTGCTAGCTGTCTGTTACTACATGAGAAGACAAGAGACCCTCCTTAGGATTATAGCTTTCCTTCCAATCATTGCAGATAATTTTTGCCTTTGATAGTAAAATAGGTAGTTCAAATCATTTCCTTTTTTCCTTAAGTTTTCTTGTGGTGTTCTGTCTTGAGTTGCCACTGGGATAGGTTATAGGACCTTGCTCAACTAGATTGCCTAGCAATCTAGGCAACAGGCATGTGGGATGTCTGTTCCTATACTAGAGCAAATATATAATGAGTTTTAACTTATTTACCTCCAACACACTTAAAACACATGTGAAAGTTAAATTTATTCTTGGATCATTTTGATTTAGATTACTTTCCTCTTTTTTCAAATCCTAACTAAAATGTTTGGAATTATCATTGTTTCACATTGCACTCTAGGTAGGGTACTGCAGAATGCTACTGTATTATATCTTTGTCCCAAGCTCTCCAAGTGCTATGGATTGTTGCTTCTTCATAAGTGTACTTTAAAATGTGCATTTAGGCCGGTCACGGTGGCTCACACCTGTAATCTCAGCATTTTGGGAGGCCGAGGTGGGAGGATCACTTGAGCCCAGGAGTTCAAGATTACAGTGAGCTGTGATTGCCCCACTGCACTCCAGCCTGGGTGACATAGTGAAACCCCATCTCTAAAAAAATAAAGTGAGTTTATGTTCACAGTGTCAGGTTCATTAAGAAAAAAATTTGCTGCTTGCATTCTCTTTTCCCTTTGCATTGACAGCTCCTTAAATTGTCCTTTATTTGGACTTTGCGTTTTTCTTTTCTTTTTTTCCTCTTTCTTTCTTTCTTTCTTTTTCTTCCCCCTCCTCCTCTCCCTCCATCATCATCATCGTTAATATTACTATTTTAATAAAAATTACCTGCTTTTGCAAGTATCAGAACCCAAACACTGGCAACAGTGCCCGACATACAGAACAGGCAAAGAACTCAGAATACTATAGAAGCCAGGGAGTGGAGTTTTAAATAAAAACAACAAAACTTGAAAATACGTCTAAATTTTGATCCCTACTCTGTCATTTACTGATTGTGTAATTGGTAAGCTTAAGCAAGTTACTCTTAAAACCTTTGTTTTCTTGTCTATGAAATGGGAAGAATGGGCTGGGTGCGGTGGCTCATGCCTATAATCACAGCACTTTGGGAGGCCAAAGCTGGAGGATCACTTGAGGCCAGGAGTTTGAGACCAGCCTGAGCAACATAGCAAGATCTGATTTCTACAAAAAAAGTTTTTAAAATTAGCCAGTTGTGGTGGCATGCACTTGTAGTCCCAGCTTGATCTCAGGAGTTTGAGGTTGTAATGAGCTGTGATGACACCACTGTGCTCTAGCCCAGGTGACAGAGTGAGACCCTGTCTTGAAAAAAGAAATGGGAAGAATGACTGCTGTTCATAGAGTAGTTGTAAGGTAGTGATTATAAAGCACTAGGCATCATGCATCATGCCTAACACACATAAATGGTAATTAGGAAGTCCTTTTAAAGTTTATTTCACAGTGCCCAGAGCCAGCACCTAACCACTACCACCACCATCACATAACTCCCAAAGAGAACATTTTGATGAATGTGCCATTGTAACAGATTCCAGGTTTTTGCAAATAAAAGTTTATGAGATAATGGTGAAGTTGTTGCCATTATTATCAATAAATAGTAGCTATCTTGTAGGCAGCAAATTTTACAGGTCTGGGGCTCTGGCAATAGATCTGAGATAGAGAGCCAATTCAAGAGTTGTGGTAGCCAGCCTCCAAGATGGTATCCAGTGATTGTTGCCTCCTAGTATTTATATCCTTTGTAGTACCCTACTATGTTAAATAGGGCTGACCTATATAACCGATGGGATGTTGCAGAAATTATGGTGTGTGTCTTCCAAAGTTAAGTCATGATACATTGCTCTTCTGCCTTGTTCTCTCTGGGATCACTTATTTGGGGAAAGGCAGCTGCCATGTCATAAGGACACTCAAGCAGCCCAGAAGAGAAATTTACATAGCAGAGAACTGAGGTCTCCTGTCAGCAGCCATGAGAGTGAGTCATCTTGGAAGCAGATGCTCTAGCCCCAGTCTTCAGATGACTGTAACCTCGTAAGAGATCCTAAGCCAGAACCACCTGGCTAAGCTGCTCCTGAATTCCTGACTCTCAGAAACTCTGTGAGAGAATGTTTTTGTTGTTTTAGGCTTCTAAGTTTTAGAATAATTTACTCTGCTTCAATAGATAACTAATCAGGAGTCATCAGCATATAGGACAGTGATAGCCATGAGTGTGGATGAAAGAAGAGTGTATACAGAGCAAGAAGAGGACTGATAATGAAATCATAAGAAGCTGGCAAAAGAATAGGAGTCCACCAATGAGAATGTGAAGGGATAGTCAAAAACATAGAAGGAATAATAAGAAAGGTTCAAGAAGGTAGACAGTTGTCAACAGTATCAAATGGTCAAGCAAGATAAGGACTGAGAAAATGTCCATTGGATTTTACAAGCAGAAGACAATCCTAATTGCACTACATTGGAAGGTGAATTATAGATAAGGAAGTGGAGACATTGAGAACCCTCCACTGCCTGCTATCCCCTACCTCTTTGATCTCATTTTCTACCACTCATTGTTGGCTCGCTACGTTTCAGTGCCCCTGACCTCCTTGCTGTTTCCCAAACCAGCCAGTCACACTTCTGCTCAGGGGCTTTGCATTTGCTGCTCCTGCTACCTTTAATGTTCTTTTCCCAAACTGCTACATGGCTCCCTCCCCTACTTCCTACAGATCTCTATAGAAGTGTCACTTTATCAGAGAGACTTTCTCTAACCATATCTTTATTTTTTTATAGTCACTCCTAGGAAGATACCTAACCATATCTTCTAACACAGATATACGTGGCAGCACTCCCTGTCACTCTTTTTCTACCATTTTTCTCTATAGCACTTACCACCATCTGATATCTAAAGAGGCAGCCACTGCTCAGCTCTGGCCAGTTATTGCTAGATAGACATACGTGTTCAAATTTTTTTATTTTTCAAGAAAAGGTGGAAGTTCTGATTTTTTTCTAAAGAAATTAATTTTTTATTATTTCAAAAAATTTAGGGGGTACAAGTGTTTTTTGTTACATGGATGAATTGTATCATGCTGAAGTCAGGGTTTCAGTGTACCTTTCACCAGAATAGTGTACATTGTACTCGATGAGTAGGTTTTTACCCCTCAATCCCACCAACAGTGTATAAGCACCCTCCCCCTTCTTAGTTTCCAGTGTCTATTACTGCTCTTTGTGACCATATATATCCCTCATTTAGCTCCCACTTATAAGTGAGAGCATGTGGTACATATTTTTCCATTCTTGAGATACTTCACTTAGGATAATGGTCTCCAGTTCCATCCAAGTTGCTGCAAAAGACATTATTTCATTCCTTTTTTTGGCTGAGTAGTCCTCCATGATATATATATATATACAACACTTTCCTTATCCACTCATTAGCTGATGGGCACTTACATTGATTCTACATCTTTGCAATTGTGAATTGTGCTGCAATAAACATTCTGGTACACATATCTTTTTGATAAAATTACTTCTTTTCCTTTGGGTAGATACCCAGTAGTGGGATTGCTGGATCGAATGGTTAGATTTACTTTTAGTTCTTTGAGGAGTCTCCATACTGCTTTCCATAGCGGTTGTACAAGTTTACATTCCCACCAACAGTGTATAAGCCCTTTTGACCACAACTGCACCAACATCTATTGTTTTTTTGACGTTTTAATAATGGCAGTTTTGACAAGGCTAAAATGATATCTCTTTGTGGTTTTAATTTGCGTTTCCCTGATAATTAGTAACGTTGAACATTTTTTCATATGTTTGTTAGCCATTTGTATATGTTCTTTTGAGGAGAGTCTGTTCATGTCTTTTGCCTACTTTTTGATGTGGTTATTTGTTTTTTTTATTGCTGATTTGTTTGAATTCTTTGTAGATTTTGAATATTAGTCCTTTGTCGTATGTATAGTTTGCGATTATTTTCTCCCATTCTGTAGGTTGTCTATTTACTCTGTTGATTATTTCCTTTGCTGTGCAGAAACTTTTTTTTAAGAGAGAGAGTGTCACTCTGTCACCCAGGCTGGAGTGCAGTGGCACGATCATAGCTCACTGCAGCCTCAAACTCCTGGGCTCAAGGGATCCTCCCACCTCGGCCTCCCAAAGTGCTGGGATTACAGGCATGAGCCACCATGCCTGGTCCTGAAGTTCTGATTTTTAAGTACAATTAGTTGTCAGTGAATTTATGTTTCAGAGTACTATGAAGGTCAGACTGGTTTAAGGGCAGTGGGCAGGGTAGGGTAGGGTTACTGACAAAGGATATTGAACTGAGATGCTCAGAGAGGTACCAGATAGACTTCGTGTCTTAGACGATAAGTGGGGGGCAACCTGAGTCTCCCTCAGGTTGAAGAGGGAGTGAACACATGGGAGTCACAAGGAGAGGGGGTTGTAGTCAGAAAGTGTGAGAGTTTGATTTCTGAAATAAAGTCCATGAAGATCTCGTGCCTTCTAGAGAGACCCTGCAAATTAGAAGTCTGAAATGAGTGAAGGTCTTTGAAGATCAGAAGGATGAGAAATTTTAGGGCAAAGCTGTGGGATATTCATCTATATGAACTCTGAAATCTCTTAAGATTATAGTAGGAATCAAGAGGAAGGGAGAGAAGATTGAGCAAGATAAGGGGTAATAAAAGATAATGACGAGGATGTCAGAAGGTGACAGCAACAAAGAATAGAAGATGACCTGAGCCTCAGAAGAGGTTTTGCCAAGGGTGGAAGAGAAATGGTCTGAAAGCATGGTTTGACATTTTGGTCAAATGCTTGAAAGCCTAACTTGCATTCCTTTTGCAGGTGTGTTTTAAATACCTGGGAAGGCATTTGTTCAATCATGCAAATGAAATAATTTTTCAAATGCTGAAGAATTTTTATAAGTTAATCTCCTTTTATTTTGTTTGGTTTATTTCCACCGACTATTTTAAATTTGGTGCCGAGTAATGTTGGTCATGTATGTCTCTTAGTAACCAATACATCCAGCATTTTAATACTGGGAAAGAACTGTTCAGGTCATTTACTTTTGGGTCCAGATAGCTTTTGAGTTTTTCCCTTTTTGAAAGAAAAATATTTAAATCTAGAATTTAGGGCCACAGGACTAAGAAGCTTTGTTAATTCATCCTGTAAGGGAAATAGGCTCCTTTGAGTTGAGACAGTTTCTCCTCTCCTTGGAGAAGGACTTTCTCAAAAACAAAACACCCCACCACGATCAGTCACCAGGAAGACTAGGGTCAGTTGTGTGTTGGAACTTTGCTTAAGACCAGCTCCTTTCATGGGCATCTAGGTTTTTTGTTTTCTTTTGTTGTTTGGTTGGAGGGGATGTTTATTTTTAGATGGCTGCTGAAGGCAAGACTGAGGCTTGAGCCTTGCTAGGGTGACTGCAAAGGGAGGGAGACTAGAAGGCAGCAGTGGTATCTTGGGAAGGTTTGTTCTCTTAAGTCTTAGCTCAAACTCAAAAGTGTTTTGTGGCCAGGCTGCTCAGTGTTAAGTCCAGAGTGGGGTGGCTACCTGGAGGAACAAGAGAGCGTGTGCTCTTCTCAAAAATATTCAGAAATCAAAATCATTTTAGATCTGTGCTGATCTCACAAAACATGTGCTGAATTAGGCCCACCTGCTACCATTTGGAGCCCTGCCCAAGACCCTCTCTAAAGGCCCTCCAACTCTGATCTTTCATTGTTTGGTAGTACTTTAAAACCCAAACCAAAAACTAAACGCTTTAAATCCCTGAAAGGAGGTCAAGTGGGTGTGTGGCCAGATAGCGCCTAAGAAGAAATGCTTTTGATCTCAGAGAAGACTGAACAGGAACCAAGGACTGGGCAGGCATCCACTTCTTTTCCCATGTGGGCCTTCTTGTCTTCTTTTGTAGGCCTGGTGGTCTTCCTGATTTTCTGTTTTCGACACCTAGTTTTTGATATATTTTTTTTAAGCAAAGTTTAATATACAATAAACTTACTAAAGGAAAAAGAAGCGGCTTTAAGAGACAGTGTGAAAGTGTTTGCCTCATGGGAATATGTCTAAATCTTTCCCAACTCAGACCTGAACTTTGTCTTCAGGATGCAATGAAAAATAGAACACATATCACGACAGGCTTTACAGTGAAATCCTGCCTTTGTTCTCTTTAGATGAACTGAACAGATGTGTTTTTAACTGCTGGTTACTTCAAACTATCAGGTCAGCAATATGTCCTGTTATAATAAACGTCTAACACAGGATAAAGGGTTAAAGTGCCACCCTGGGTGTCAGATGACATGGGGACTTAGTCCTGGCTCTACTGCTAACTAGCTGTGTGACTTGGGGCAAATCATTAAATTCTCTGGGCTTCAGTTGATGCATCAGATTCTCTGTTGCAAGCTCAGAAATGAATTTTAACTATCATAGGCAAAATATTTGTCAGAAGAAGAACGTCAGAGCTCACCTAATGGATGGGAGGCTAGAGGACCAAGCTTAGAGAACAGGCTAGAGCTAGGGGCATTCAAGGAAGGCCAGGGAGCAAGAACAGACTGGTCCATACCTCACCACTCTCCCCATGGGGAATGTGACAATACCTCACTATCCCTACTCCTTTGGGTCACTTGCCTCAGATTCAGAGTCCCAAGGGAGAGTTTCCAGCTGGCCATATGTAAGCCACATTCCAGCATCCTGCTAAGCCCCTCATAGGCCCATAATTGGAGGCCACCAAGACCACATTTGGGTGAATTCCCCAAAAGGAGACTAGGGTGATATTTAAAAAGAAAGGTCTATTTCCGGACAGCCAAAAACAGCAAATGTCAAACCAGATGTGCCCTATCTGTAAAAATTGGAAGGTTAAATTGTATGAACAATGGTAAAATTATTGATCTTAAATTGTGTTGCTATTGAACATTTCTAAGATGCACATGGTTGAGGCAAAATGGAATAAGAAGATCTTATCAGTAAATGAACATTCACGATGAACAGAACGAAAGTAATTGGGGGTGGGGTTTTTTTGGGGTTTTGCCTCCTATTTATGGTCTCCAGGGAAAAGACCAGGAAGTTTAGTCCTGATTGGAATTTGTCTGTCAGCCTTGAACAGACTTTTTATTTTCTTCAATTATAGAAAAGTAGGAAAGGGGAAAAACAAGTAGCTGCATCTGAATGTAGTTATGCTGGGCATTGTGTAACAGAGTTTAAGTGGAAGATTAGCTGAACTAAAATGGTCTGATGGTTGTCGTTAATGAGTAAGTACCAGAGTCCTAAACTCTTCTCTGTTTTGCCAGCAATTGGTCTACAAATGTGCCCCAGCCTCTGCTTGTCTGCTTATAAGGAGAGAAGTAATCTTGCCATCTGCATTCATAGGCATGTGTCTGGGAGTTAATGCCCTGGGGGAGAAGGTTCTGGGTATGGCTTGCCATTCTAATATGATTGAATGTTTGGCCATGTGGGGTGGGGGTGGGAAATGTCTAATTACAGAGAACAGTATGATATTTGAGTTTGGATTTTTTTTTTCCCCGTTGTAATCTAAATTCCTTTAGGATTACAGAATCAAACTTTCTTCACTACCTAGAGGTGTGCTTTTGACTTTTGCAGCCATGTTTTATACATCAAGATATTAATACAATGACTTTTTCCCTCCTGTTTTTTGGGTTTTGCCACATTTCTTCCTTAGGCATTAGTATTGATAGTGGTGTAGTCCCTTAGCCTCTGGTCTGATTTTTGAAACTTATTATGAAATTTCCTTTCTGTGTGGTATGGTCATACTCAGTGGGGACCTGAATGCCTTTCTACCTAGTGGAACTGACAGAAGCTATCCTAGCGCTTTGAAAATTAAACAACTAAGCAGAGAAAGCTTATCAGGAGAGAGAGTGTTAGGAGGGTGGAATGTATTTGAAAGTTTCCCCTAGATGAGTATTCTCTGAGACAAAAGTATAAGATTTCAGATTATTTGTAGTATTGGAATTCAACATAAATAGCAACCAATGTACCTTGTGCAATATTTCATGCAGTCAGTATTACACAATAATTTACAAATTTTGGCTTTGAGCAGAAATACATAACAAACTCAAGAGTTTGGCATTATAAACATGAAAATCTACTTCCGTCACTTTAATGTTAAACGTATTACATCTACTTTCTGCAGCTTGAATTCTCATAGTAAATGATCCATTTCCTCTTGTGTGTATTGCATGTAAAACAGAATTTCTATCCAATGACATTCAGCAATTTTGCCAGGTGTGTTGTTGCTTTGTTTTGCTTCCTTGACCTTCATGTTGGTTATGGATGATCACCCTGGCCACATTCCTCAAAGATTATTCCAACCTCAGAACAGTTAAGTATTTTCTTCCCTTAGTTGACTTTTTCTTCCACGCTTTGCCTAAGAAGAAACTACCAGTTAACACATGTCATGCTTTAGGAAATGATTTTGATCAGAAGGGATTGGCACAGAGTGCTTCCCCAAATATATTTAAAACAGAGTGCTCTTTCCTCCATTTTTGAGACTGAAATGCTGCTACCATTTCCAGCAGAAATTAGTTGTTTACTGTCCGGCCCAACTGGATTCATCTTTCAGCCAGATGTTCTTCATTCCCATCAGTATAGTCTTTCTGTTTATGGCCTTGGCAGGGGTGGGTGGGGATGAGAAAAGTAGAAATCTGGATGAATTTCAGTCCTTTTCTCTCCTCCTGTACTCTATTTTTAAGTTCTATTCTGTTGAAAAGCTCTAAAGGGAAGATGTTGTATTTCATCTGCCGTAAACTATATCATAAAACTAGAGCAACGTAGTAAGTAGAGAGTGATTCAGAGCATGAGCTTTCAAGTCAGATCTTGGTTTGAATCCTTGCTCTGAGGCTTCCTAGCTGTATGATCTTAAGCAAATAACTTATGATCTCTGAGCCCCTCGGTCTCTTACATGTAAATTGGAGGTAAAAATTGTACCTACTTCATAGGAGTGTTATAAAGGTTAAATGAAATTATGTAAAATGCTTAGCTCGGTATCTAGCATACAGTAGACATCTAGACTTCTAGTCAGGTTAGCTATTATTAGCTCATTCCATATATCTAACCAGGGATATATGGAATATATCCATAAGACCACTTGCTTACTTTCCCCTTGTTAAGCAAGTGGTCTTATGACAGAGAGGAATAGATGTTTTTCAGTGGTATACTGGTAAAGACTCTGGAGAACTTCACTGCTACTGTCTGTTAGAAAGGTGATCCTCTAAGTGTCATTTTCTTATCAAGCGGCTTATTATTCTCCCTCTTTAGATCAAGAGAGTGGTATTCTGTTTATCTCATTTCTTCCTTAATATAAGGGTTCCTAAATCCTTTGGGGTTGTGTTTAACTTAGGCATCTTTAATCACATACAGATGGTTTTATAGAGTTTACTGGAGAAGTCCTGTGTATGGGCCAAACTGTAAAGAACTAGTCAATTCAGAAAACATGAAAAAGTTTTCACCTGCCTTTCTAAAGAGCAGATTTTTAATTGGAGACCCACTCCATGTCAATTGGATCTTCAGGCAGCTGTTTTAGAAAGACTGATATTTACATAAATAAATCTCTTACTATGCTTGCAAGATATTCTAAACTTTTACCTTATGCTCAAATACATGTGATTAAATTTACATATAATTTTCTTCATATATAAATAAAGCATTTAATTTTCAGGTTGAATTTGATCTACTTAAATTCTGGTGGTGGTTGTGAATTTTGTTTTTTCACTTGCATGCTACCTTTTTTTTTGGAGATAGGAGACAGGGTCCTGTCGCCCTGGCTAGAGTACAGTGGTGTCTTTATAGCTCACTGCAACCTCAAACTCCTGGGCTCAAGCAATCCTTCTGCCTCAGCCTCCCAAATAGCTGGGACTACAGGCATGTACCACCACACCCAGCTAATTTTTCTATTTTTTTGTAGAGATGGAGTTTCACTATTGCTCAGGCTGGTCTCGAACCCCTGACCTCAAGCAATCCTCCCACCTCAGCCTCCCAAAGTGCTAGTATTACAGGCGTGAACCCCTGTGCCCAGCCCTACTTCCATGCTACATTTGATAGCATTTATAGAGCTTTGAATTTTTTTCAGTGATAATAAGGGATTTATTTTGGTAATCAGCCACACCCATTCCTGGTCCCCTTGTGACCAACAGTATGTCACTTTTATGATAACGGAGGGATTGTAATCTGTGGCCACAGAATAAAGGGGATTGATTGTACCATCCAGAGTATCTGCTACGATTCTCTGGGAGCCTATATAGTACGTAGCAGTAGTCTCCTAGCTCAGCTGGGTCAGCTGTGCATTTCGTTCCATCAGAAAAGTTCAGCGAGACTTGTGTAAATGATTCAAATAGAAAGACCTCTTTTCCCTTATACCATATGTGAGTTTGACTCCTGGTCTTTCTTTTATAAATCTTAAAATTTTATAAATTTTCAGAGTCCAGGCAGCTTTGAATTAACCAAAGGCTCTTGTCTGCCTCCCACCCCTCACCTTGTAAAAGCACCACATACCTTTTAAAGAACACATTTAGATATGCTTTAAAGCATATCTGAATACATTCCTGCTTTAAAGCATAAGCAACAAATGTATCTAAGAACAATATTACAGAACTCCAAAAACCAGACAGTTCTTAAAATAGTGTTTGTCAAAGAGAAACTACCTTTATGTGACAAAAGGAATGACGGAAGTGTGCTCGGTTGTTTTAAGCACTAGACAAATATACTTCTTTTGTAGATGGAGAGAACTGCTTTGTTTACTGGAATCCAAAGTGCCCAAAGCTGTTCCTTTGCCTGGTGAATAGGTAGAATATTTAGCCTTTGTTTTTAAAATATTTTCATTTAGTAAAGCAGACGGTTGCTGTGTTGGCAGAAGTGTGAATTTCATTTCCTGTCTGTGGTATACCCCACTCATCCTGTCACTCAGACATTTTGTTTTAGGTTGTTCCTGTAATGTGAGTGAAACAGAGTGACCCACAGCAGGATAGCATGTACACATTACGGATGTAACAAGAGACAAGTCTTGTGCAACAGACCACAAGAGAGCAATGCTTTATTTAAAGATGAAAACAAAACAAAATCAAGGCAGTCCCTCCCAGCCAGTATGCAGATTTTTAAAGTGGCGTCTGTGGATTCTTATGTTTTGTTTTTAGAAGACATGTTTCAATCTATTTGGCAAGTTACCTCAAAGGTTTTATCAGCTTCATGCCACCTTATTAAAGGATAAAATTGAGTCAATGTCTGATAACATTATAGAGATGATTTAATTACGTTTGCCAATTAATTTATCATCGAACATTTTTAAAGTCTATTAATCTGCCACATATATTGAGTTCTGTAATGATTATTTTTTACATGTGATACTTGTCCTAAATTACAATTCCTGCAGAAAAGATGAGACAGACATAACAGTGTGGAAAAAACTCTGGTATAAATTCATTCATCCATCACATATCTTTTGAGCATCTAATAAATATATGCCTGGCACTATTTCCAGTGCTGAGAACATAGTAATGGACAAAATAAAGTCCTTGCTCTAATGGAGTTTATATTCCATTATAGAGAGATAATCACAATCAGGTATAAAAGTAAATAAATATAATTTTAGTTTATGATAATATCCTGAAGGAAACAGAACAATAGGGTAGAATATAATTGGGGTGGGGAAGGGACAGTGATAATGGAGCAGAGACTTAAATAGTGACAGGCCAGGAGAAAAGTTTTCCAAATAGAGGACAAAAAGCACAAAGGCCCTGAGAAGGGGGCCTGAAATATTGAAGAAACAGAAAGGAGGACAGTGGGATAGTGCAATTAGATCATAGTAAACAAAAGAGGAGATGGTGTAAGAGCAGAGAAGTAGCTTACTATAGTATGTTACAGGTCCTTGAACAGAAAGACTGGCTTTTTATTTATCAGTGCGAAGGGAAGCCTTTGGAGGGTTTTAAGCAGGGAAGTGACATTGTATGATCTGTGTGTATTTTAAATCACTTTGGTTGCTGTTTGGTGAGTTGATAATAGAGAAGTGCAGAAGTGGTTGCAGCAGACCTGTTAAGAGGTTTTTTGCTGGTATAATGTCTAGGATTTGTTTTACTTTAGAAGCAAGGTGAAGGGTGTGAGGATGTAGAAGAAACAAAATTGGCCATTAATTAAAGCTGGAATGTGATGAGAACATGGGAGTTATTATATTATTCCCTCTACTTTTGTATATGTTTGAAATTTTCTGTAATAAAGGCTTTTTTAAGAAAAGCTTTTTAGTAGTAGTCCAAGTAATAAATGATAGTTGCATGGTCCCGTGTGATAGTGGTCATGGGGATAAGTGTGCAGATTCAAGATATATTTGAAAGTAAAGTTCATAGGACTTGCTGATAGATTAGATATACATTGTAGGAGGGAAAGAGAGAAACCTAGTATGACTATTATGTATTTTACTCAAACAACTGGGAAGTTGAGGATAGGGATCAGTTTGGGGGGAACTCAAGAGTTTGGTTTTGGCAGTGTAAATTTAAGATTCCAATTAGGTTGGGTGCAGTGGCTCACACCTATAATCCTAGCACTCTGGGAGGCCGAGGCAGGAGGAGCACTTGCACTCAGGAGTTCAAGACCAACCTGAGCAAGAGTGAGACCCCGTCTTTATTTTATAAAAATAAGAAGAAGAAGAAGAAGAAGAAGAAGATGCCAATTAGATCTCCAAGTGGAAATATTGAGTAGGCAGTGTCATTTACAATACATTAGCTAACCCTTACGGCAGTACCATACCCACAAGCAGACTTGGAACCCTCCACTATGTGTTTCTAAACTTTGCCACTAGTGACTTAAGAGTTCTATCCTTTTCAGATTCTTTAGGTAAAATTGAAAGGCTTATTAATTAGTCTGTTAATTTGAAATAATTTAGATGTATTTTCTGTTATTTTGTGGCTATCCATAGTAATTGTATCTTGAACCCTCAATCCTGAGCAGTAATTCTCCACCTATATTACCACCCTCGTGAATGATATTGTTAACATAGAGGGCAAACTCCAGTGGGTTAAACACACTTCCTATGTGCTACCCCTTTTCAATGTGTGTGGTGGTACAAGTTGGTGATAGTAAAATTTTGAGCTACCACTTTAGTGTGGTATGTATTTTAAACATAAATCTTTTTTGCAAACTTTGGTTCTATTATTAGTAACTAATTATTGTAACATACTTCACATCTAATCAGGATACTGTTGAAACACCATTATTGATAACCATAGATCTAATAATAACTAATATTTATTAAGTGCTTATCACACTATGTGCCAGGCACCACTTTAAGAAACTATACTCATTGGCTTTTCACAACTTTACTGTATTAACCCTGTTTTACAGATAAGGAAATTTAGGCCCAAAATGGTTCATTTAGATAGGAAGTAGCAGAGCCAGGATTCAAACCCAGGCAGTCTGGTTCTACAGCCTCCACTCTTAACTGCTACCATGTAATGTATATAGAATATTGTAAGCTTTGTTTCAGAAAAATTATCCAGAGTAGACAGGACTGTGTGAGTGAGTACCAGAGTCTCTCTTGATTTTGTTTTTACCTCATCCCATGAAGTTGGGATTTTGGAATAGGGAAGAGAGAATAATTCTGGTTCTCCATCCATTCTTTGATTTCCTTCCCTAAATAATTTATTTTCTTTTGAATTTTTCCTTGTAGCATCAGCGAGAGCTTTCTAACTGTCAAAGGTGCTGCCCTTTTTCTACCACGGGGAAATGGCTCATCCACACCAAGAATCAGCCACAGACGCAACAAGCATGCAGGTAAAGCTGCATATATACTATTCCATTCTTGGTAACTTTGTCTTTCATTTTGTTCTAAAAGGCTGACTACCTCATCCCCACTTCTCCAGCAGTTCTTTAGTAGTGAAAAAAAGCACTGTAGTGTGCTATAATCACTCTTCTTTTACCCTCACAGATGATTTTTCTATCACTTAGCAGAATGCCTTATACACATAGCAGATGTTCAATAAATTTTTGTTGAATAATAAGAAGGTACAAAAATACTCTAAAGAAGTCATATGTGACTTCTCAGTTAAGGTTTTGATAGCTAAAAGATGTTCAGAGGTTCCCTTGGATCCTATGCAAAATCGTTTCAACTAATCAAAGGTTAAGTTTTTTCTTTCTTCTCTCTAGTGATCATATGAGGAGAATGGAATAGACTATTGCTAAAATAAATAAACTCATTGTCATTGTTGTGATAACAAGAGTCATTATATCACATATTAAAACGACAGTTCTTAAATGCCAGGATCTGCTTCTTGAAACAACTAGGAATTTAACCCAGAAGACTTTTATGAACAAGGAGTCATCAAATAAATGTTCACCTAGGAATGAGTATAAGACTCTGGTTTTGAAATATCTGCTAACAGTAGTAAATGCATTATTCATTATTTATTTTTCCTTATATTGGATTTCTCTAAAATCAGGCACACCTGTGGTGATGATGTTAAAAAGTCATAGAAAATATGTCTTGGGAGAGAAGTCTCCAGATATAGGATGCCTACAGTTGAGGAAGATAATCAGCCTGATGCTTGTCTTCTACTATGAACAAGCCTTGTTTGTGTCATTTTGGGGAAAAAATAAAAGTCAACCTGAGGACAATAATCCTGATGACTGCTATACAAAGAGGTGGTTGCTTATTGTCATAAATGTGCCACTTTGGTAACTTGTGACCTCCAGGAGCAGAAGAAATTGCAATTACTGGGAAGAGAACAAGGAAGACTAAAAACCTACTGAATCCCATTGAGCCAGTAGTTGAGTTTAGTTCTAGTCAAGGTAATCTCAGCTATTTTAGTGGCTGCCCCACTTCTTACTTGGACCTTCATTTAGTTGCAAATATAGCAGCTAAGAATTATAGTCCATTTTGTTGGACAGTATTGTCCTTCTATCAAAGCTCTCCAGCTGTGGAAGATTTTTTTAAAGAATGGGGAGTGGGGGACTTCTTTTGGAAATTAGCTTGGGTTATACTTTCTAAAACCTTCCTTATCAATGCCTACCACCAGAGGTGGGGGGAGGGGAGGCACTCCTCAAAAAACTTGAATGCACAGAGGAAGGAGGCCCAGCTAAGCTTTGTATTTCTGTTTGGTGTTGATATTTATCCCTTACAGTAAAAAGAAGACAAATTATTGGTTTAAACCCAGCTTGTCTGACTAAGATGTTGGGCTCTATGGCATGTAATAGTAAGTGGGGTCAGTGGCATTTAAAGCTCCTGGCCCTGGTTGGCCTTTTTCTTTAGTCAGACTTCCACATGAAACTGCCACCCAGGTTTCTGCTTGACATTATTCAGTTAACTTTCCTCATACTAGAAAGAAAAGCAGATTTAACACAAGCTGAATGGGCTGAATGGGCAGACCAGAATAGATGAGGCAGTATGAGTATAAATGCAGCTCACAAAAGCCAGACTGTCACATAAACTGAAGCTGCTTTTGGCTAAGCTCACAGTAACTGAAAGTTGATGGCAGAATTGAGAGCAGATCAGGGGCTTACTATGTCTGATTGTACTTCCTTATGCATGTTTCTTGAACTGGTTAGAATTTTTTTTTACCTGGGCTGCATTTAAAATATCCAAATACTATTTTGCAACCAAAAAGTGATAATATGAGTATCTGCCAATATTTTAAAGGGAAACAATGAAAAGTCTTTAAAATCAAACTGAAATCTGAAATTTAGCTATTAGTAGTAAAATATATGGGAGAATGTAGGGGAGAGATCTTAATGGTATTATTACCTCTGTTAGACTCTGTGAAGAACAGTTTCCCACAAATAATACCCAGTTTGCTCATAGCAGTACTTTTCACAGCTAACAAACCTGAGCTTCCACGTACCCAACTCACATAAGAAGCCTTACCGTAAGGACAGGGCTCCTAACTTTTGTCTGACCTTCAAATAAGCCATCTGGATCCTTGGGCTGGTAGTGTTTGGGCTACTATTTAGGGTTCCTCCAGAAGTTCTCCATCCTGAAAATCCTTTTCTCAAGTTATTTCTTCTGATAGGACAGAAGGAAACTTAGTTATTAAAAAGCCTCAGCTGCGTAACTCAGTTGTAACTTGTAACTCTAGTAACTTTTCATTGTTTATACCTAACACTTTGTGTCCTCACACTTGTTCTTTTATTTTTTTTAACAGCTTTATTGATACATAATTCACATACCTTATAATTCACCCAGATTACTCATTTAAAGTACACAGTCAGGGCTGGGTGTGGTGGCTCACACCTGTAATCCCAAAACTTTGGGAGGCCGAGGCTGGGGAATCATTTGAGGCCAGGAATTCAAGACCAGCCTGGGAAACATAGCAAGACCCCATTCTCTACAAAAATAAAAAATAAAAAAATTAGCTAGGCATAGTGGTGAGTGCCTGTAGTCCTAGCCGCTTGGGAGGCTGAGGTGGGAGGATTGCTGGAGTCCAGGAGTTCAAGGTTACAGTAAGCCATGATCTCACCACTGCATTCCAGCCTGGGTGAAAGAGCAAGACCCTATCCCTAAAAATAAGTAAATAAATAAAGTGTACATTCAGTGGTTTTTAGTATGTTCACAGAATTATACAACCATCACCACAATCTAATGTTAGAACATTTTCATCACCCCCAAAAAGAAACCTGATACCCATTAGCAGTCACTCCCTATTTTCCTCATCTTCTCCCCCAGCCCTAAGCAACCACTAATCTACTTTCTGTCTCTATAGATTTGCCTATTCTGAACAGTGGATTTTTGAGATAGTCTCCTTTTACTTAGCATGTTTTCAAAGGTCATCCAGTGTATCAGTACTTAATTCCTTTTTATGACCAAATAGTATTACATTGTGTGTATATACCACATTTTATTTATCTACTCATCAGTTGATGGACATTTGAGTTGTTTTCACTTTTTGACTATTACGAATAATGCTGTATGAATTTGGTGTACAAGTTTTTATATGGACAGATGTTTTTGTTTCTCTTGGGTTTATACGAAGGAGCCCACACTGGTTCTTGCATATTAGACTTAGATTGTGTCTCTGGGTCTCTGGGTGTGAAATGTAGTAGAATAGATCTGGCCAAACATAATGACTCTCCTTTTTAATTTTGGAAGTTGAAAGATTCCGCAATAATGGTGTTGGTCAGAAGCCAGCAGTGAAATAAAAGGCAAGAAAACTTTTCTTTAAGAGAAAAAAGGGGGAAACAAAGGAAAGGCTTTCAGACTTGCTGACCTTTTAGACAAACACACCTGTTTGCCAACGTACTTTTTTCTTCCTACCTCTCTCCACGTCTTGCATAAATCAGTATTTCATCTCATAATTAAGAGCTGTGACGTTAACTGGAAGAAAATTATATATGTAGATTCCAAGACCAATGTAAATACTGGCATTTGTGATTACATGGCCATGTCAGTCACCTTAGAATCTTAAAAAGGGCTGGACCTGGGTGGGCAAAAATGAAGTTTTTTTGTTCTCAGATTGTCATCATTTGCTCAGATTGTCATCCCTTATGACAGCACGTTATCTAATATCTCCTGCTAGCCAACACCTCAGATTTCCTAGTATGGGATAGGGAATATGAGGAAATCTATAATAGTTTAATACATAGAAATTTCAACTTAGTTTTATAAAATATTTCTTTATAAGAACAAGTGAAGGTTCAGATAATCATTGGCCATTTTAAAGCACCTAATAATATGTTCAAGAGAATATATATCCCTTACATACTATATTTAATATATACTCTCATTTTAATATCAGCCACTGCTATGGAAATCATTTTAAACTATTGACATTATTCTAGGGGGAATCTAAAAATCTTCTTAGGTGAAGTGCAACTGAAGATTATTATTACAGAAATAGGAATGACAAAATGATTGGCTTTTTAAATATTATGGATAATTCTTCTAACTACACACCTCATTTTCAAACTGCCTTCATTGCTACCTTCAGTGGGCCTGAAAGCACAGCCAGTGTTACTTCTGCCCAACAGATCTCTTGTCAACCTCCACCATAGTAAAACTGAGATTGGTCTCAAATGCACCTTCCGTAGGACAGACACAATTTTTAATGTAGTACAGACTAAAATTGAATGCATAAAAATGCAGTCTACCATTCTCTTTCCGTTTAAAAAGAAGTCAATAATCATTTTATTTAATTTCTGTGTCTGAGTCCTTCAGTGAATCAGAACTTTCTTTTACGAAAGTCACTAGAGTAGAAGGAATCCTCTGTGTTGACCTTAAAATGGAGAATAATTATCCTTTGCTTTGTAAATTTTACCAGGCGATCTCCAACAGCATCTCCAAGCAATGTTTATATTACTCCGCCCAGAAGACAATATCAGGCTGGTAAGTTAGTGGTATCATCATAATTTTCCTTCTCAAAAGACTGTCTAAGATAGCCAACGTTAAACCATCATTTTTATGGCCCAACACAGTGCTGGTAACTATGTGGAATAGGAAAGATGAATGTCATGTACTTATTATCCAGGATCTTAGAATTTAATTGGGGATATAAGCTAATGTGGAGTGATATGAAATAATTTGATGATTCAAGACTGTTAGTAAGCATGAATTTGTAAGTTATTGACTAATAACAATTGAAGTTCAGAAAAAGGAGAGAAAACTTGGGGATTTGACCTAGTTGAGGAAAGTTTATGTAGATAGTGGAGCTTGAGCTGGGTCTTAAAAAATGATGAGATTTGGATGGCAGAAAGAAATCATTCTAGATGGGGACATAACTTAAGCAAAAACACACATAGGGAAGGGCAAGGAGGGCGTAAAATGGCCAAGGAATGATGCTGGCCTCAGACTCAGGAGATCTGGACTTAGGTTCTTACTAATCATATTATAATCTTATAATATAATGTTGGACAATTTACTTTACCCTGTCTGTGCCCGTTTCCTCATCTCCTGACTACCTCTGACAGTTGAAAGGATCAAATGGACATGAAAACATGTTGAAGAGCATCTGAAGTGCTACCTAAGTATGGGAATTATTGTTATTATAGGGAAGACAGACACCAGAAAACAAGGCAGGCAAATACGGATTTAATGCTCTAAACTGGAGTTCTCAAACTGGCAGCCCATAGGCCAGAGATGTGTTTTGTTTGGTTCACACAGTGGTTTTGTTTTGTTTTGTTTTGTTTTTTCAATGTAAGCCGGAATTTTAAAGTTGGGTGATTTCGTATAAAAATCCAGACTTGGGGCTTGTCTTCAAGAATCAAAAATTTCTGGTTTTATTCTCATATGGCAAAACTTGACTAGACTGAGATAGGGGAAGGTGTGACACGGGTTCTTAATTTACCATAATCCCCACATATCTTATTGTCTTCTGGACACTAAAGTCAAATGTCACCATTTGTCACCATTCTTGCCCTGTCAGTTTGCTTATAGTAGTACCTCTAGTAAGAGAAAACAAGGGATGAATATTTGGATTGAAGTCCACACATTTAATATTCCGGGTCCTATTTACATTCTTGACTCAATATATAGAGTAGTCCCCCTTTTCAGTAAGCGTGTGAAATTACAGATTTTGAGCAAGGAATGACTCGTGGACAACTACAGTATTTACGGAAGATTCCTCAGAAGCTAATACAGAATAGAGAGGAGGAAGAGGTCATTTTAAATCAGGGAGGCCCACTGGGTAGTTATTAACAATACTCCAGTTGTGTGGTAATGAGTCCTTCTATTAATAGGTTAGAGTGGTTACTTGGAAATTAAGTGAGAACCACAGACATAGACACGTTAAGTTTAAACAGTTCATCTCTACTTTCTGTCCAGGAAGAGAGACAATGAGTAGAATACAAGATTAACTGTGGAAAGTTGATGATCAGGCCTCTGAACTCTGTGGTAATCACTGATTCTTCATTCACTTAATCATTCTGTATTTAAATTTTGTCATTTCTTTCTCTGGAATGCTGCCTCTATTGCCTTCTTACATGGCCACTAATTTTTCTTGGGAAACTTACTTTGAAACTTAAAAGATTTCTTTCATAATTATTTTATATCCTAATTTTTATTTTAATTTAAAAAATGTTACATCCTGACCAAAAGTAACATTATGTATTTGTGTAAATCTTATCTGTATATCTTGATATACTTCTTTCTTAAACAATTCTTTAAAAGTGAACAAAGGGAAATTATAGTTCTTACAGTATTAATATTCTAAAGCAGTGATTCTCAAACTTTAGAGTACATCTGAATCACCTGGAGAGCTTTGTCAGACCACCAATTGCTTGGCTTCACCTGCAGAGTTTGATTGATGAGGGGGAAGCAGTGATTTTTTTTTTTTTTTTTTTGAGACAGGGTCTCACTTTGTTACCCATGCTGGTCTGGAGTGCATTAGCCTCATCGTAGCTCTCAAACTCCTGGGCTCAAACAATCCTCCTGCCTCAGCCTCCTGAGTAGCTGGAACTACAGGCACATGCCACCACACCTCGCTAATTTTTCTATTTTTTGTAGAGAGGGGGTCTTGCTCTTGCTCAGGCTGATAATTTGTATTTTTAACCAGTTTCCAAGTGATGCTGATCCTGCTGGTCAAGGAATCACACTTTGAGTACAGCTCTTCTAAAACCCATAACAGTCACTTGCACATACTGGATGCCCAATAGATATTTGCTGGTAGCTTCCAGAATTTGTGTGGTTTGGTAAAGCTAAAGCTGAGGTGTTAACATCACTCAGTTTATCTTTTTCTCATTGATAACGTTGTGGAGTTTGGTTTGAACCTCTATTAAAATAGTTTTAACCACATGAGACTTGAGAGAGCAAGAAGGAAGCAGTTCAGAGGGCAGAGTTGGCAGTTAAATCTTTTCTTACTAAAATATGCAGCTTCAGCTGCTTTACATTTATAAAATACAAATTCAGAAAATGTAACTGACGCCTCTGAATTAATTCAGATTTCAAATGACAAGCCATTTTACAGTTGTTTTGAATTGTTACAAACACATAGTCATTATGTTTCAGATTATTGAGTGAGTCATCTTCAAGAAAATGAGTGAATGCATTGTATGACTTTGGACAAATTAGCACTTTTCTAACTGAAAGGAGCATTTGTAGACTCAAAGCAAAGGCTTTTGTTTTGAGTTAAATTTGGAATGCTAAAACTCTTATCTTGGGATTTGTACATAAGGTTAAAAGTTTGATAGTCAAGTAAAGTCCTGCCTTTATTTTTTTTAATAACTCTACTAAACCCTACATTTTGCTTTAGCATTGAAAATAGGACAAAACCAATCTTTTCCCCCAGGGAAGCTCTGTGTTCCAAATACAGGTATCAACCATTAACTTTAGTACTTAGGAAAACTGTAGTTTGTATAAATAAAGGAAGTGACTTTATAGTATTCTTGCACGTTATCAAAGACCAATCATTTAATTTTAAAAAGCTGGGAAATTGAGAATTCTCAGGACATTTGAAGTAACTTCAATTAATCTTAACTAGAGCCAAGGTGCTGATAAGGTAAAAAGAGGTCTTTTTGAGTACTTTGCAGAATTTAAGAAAATGAATTTTGGCTGGGCGTGGCTCACACTTGCAATCCTAGCACTCTGGGGGGGCGAAGGTGGGGAGGATTGCTTGAGCTCCAGAGTTCCAGACCAGCTTGAGCAAGAGTGAGACTCCGTCTCTACCAAAAATAGAAAAAATTAGCCGGGTGCGGTGGCACGCACCTGTAGTCCCAGCTACTATGGAGGCTGAGGCAGGGGGATCACTTGAGCCCAGTAGTTTGAGATTGCAGTGAGCTACGATGACACCACTGCACTCTACCCACAGCGACAGAGTGAGACTCTTCAAAAAAAAAAAAAAGAATTTTATGATTTTGGTTTTTACCATATGTTGCTTTTTTTCTAAGTATAAGTGTATTACCTGGACTTTTTTTTTTTTCTTTCTAAATGAGACAATACAAAAAGGTATCAAGAAGAAGGTAAAAATTACTCTGTACTCTACACTCTGAGAAAACCATTCTTAGCAATTTGGATAAGTATTCTTCCAGTCTTCTTTTTTTGTATGTATATGTGAGAGAGAGAGCACATTGTTGTTTTATTTTTACAAAAATGAGATAAAAATATAAATACTGTTTTGTAACCCACTTTCTTCACAGTTTGTCATGGATATCTTTTCCATGTCAATAAATAAATCATGGTTTTTAATGGCTACACAGAATATAATTCGTAGATCTGTTTTTAAATTTAAGAACTTCATGGAGATAGATTTTTTTAAAAAAAAAAATCCAGAGACTCCCTCAAGCTCTAATCTATTTTTTTTTTAAGTCTGTGTTCTTTAGTTTATTAGTATCACGTCTGAAGTCTATTTTAAATTTAGCTACTGACTTTGCTTTGTTCTTTTGGCTAGAATTTAATATTTACATGCTTTTGAAACCTTTCCCTCTGATAGATTGGGTGAGCTGCCTGTCTAGACTTTGGGTCTTTATAATGTGGTTTCACTGAGGATAAACATTGCATGCAGGGGCACGGAGTAAGACTCTTGGTGAAAAGAAATTAAAGGCAAAGGTGCAGTGTAAGCTAAAGGAGTATTTCCTGATGTCACATGATGCTAAGGAGAGAAGCTCTTGTATCAGGTGGTGTTGTGAACTGCTTGTAATTAGGTTAAGTATTTAAATTAGATACTGAGGGAAGTTTTAATATTATTCTTTGATAGGTGATCTTTGACAACAGGTTGGACTTTTTTCAGGAATAAAGCAGAGGCAGGAGATGACTTCTCAGACCTACTTCAGTCCTAAGATTGCTGGATCCAGTTCACCTGAAACTTGTAATAGGATTCCAAATTTAGGCAGTAAACGTAGTTTTTTGGGTGTTATCTCAGTTGCTATTGCCAAGTTTTAAAATCTAAAATACTGTTTTGTTTGGACAATTAGAATGGACTTCAGTAGTATCCTTTTCAATGAGAACTTCAGTTGATTAATGAAATGCATCTCAATTATTGTCTTACTCCAGTCATTTATTCCATGTAAGCTCTGGAGACTGAGGAAACATTGAAAATGCTATCATTTTCAGTATTAGGGTATTATATACAAACTGCCATTTTAAATGGCATTTCTCTGATTGGCTTGACAAATTAGATTATTAGATTTTACTAATCTTCTCCCCAGCAAAGGAATATAAAATAAACCTCAAGCCAGGGTGGGTATTAGATTTTTCTTTATGTTTGTGGCTCATTGATTTTAATTCCTTAACCTAGAATCTTGAAGCTTAAAAGGAACTTTAAAGCCTCAGGTCTGTCCCCTGGCATTTCAGAATTTTTTCTTTAAAGATCTTATCTCACCCTTCTAATAGGATATAGAAGTTGAATTAATGTGTTGGCTCCTGACCGCCTGATTAAAGCTCTACTTCCCTTTAGTAAGAATTTATGAACTATTGTGGGTACTATCTAGAGGCCTATGATCAATTCCCAAGAACTCTTAAGTGCTATTCTTCCATCTAAAAAGCTTAAAATTGAATGACTCTGAAATGTGCCTGTTATTCAAGCCCAAATCAGTGTGAGATAGCTGGGGCCTTTCCCATTAGGTTTGGGATCTTCTTTTATAATTAGATTAAACAAGGGAGAGCCAAACATTTGAAATGCTCTTGATATTATGAATAAATAAACATCACTTTTTAAGAAGAGACAACTAATATTTGCACTGAATATCACTTAGAAAGAAACTCTTGCTGCCCACTTCTAACTTGGGCTGATAATTTGCCTTATAGGTAGTATTTATGGAGGATATATTTTTCCTTTTGTCAGCTTTGACTTAGCCAGTCAGTTGCTACTAGTTGGTGTAGGAGCTGTAGATAAATTGTCAGAAGCACAGTTCAATTGTTCCCATGCCATTTGTATTTGAGCCTTGCCAGAAATTCTCAGAGCCTTGACAAAGGATGAAAGCACCTCTAACATATTCAGGAAACTTGGGCCAAGGCAAGTCCAAGTTTAAATATGTAATAATATCTGAGATCTTGTTTATAAGAAATTCTAGTTTACCTGCACCAGGTTTTCTGGTTAATTTGACATGTTGTAGAGTGTTTATACAATAAGGGAAAGAGTCAATACTGCCTCCCAGTCCACCTCATGTGCATTTACTACTATCCATAGTTCAATGTCCATAATGCTTCTCCCTTGATCCCAGCCCTCTAGAACTTAGTCCACTTAAATGTTAGTTCCCTTAGCTTCTCATAAGTGAATTTGGTTTTAAATGCTCTGTTATTTTATGGAACATAAAGTCAGCAGTACAGCTCTCTATCTTACCCACTTGGCATCAGAATGGTGAGCATTACATTCTTGTATCAGCTGTTATTGGAGACAAGCTTTAATGTAGCCACTTCTGCTGTTTGTGCTTCCCTAGCTTTTCCTAGGAGTATCAGAATAGAGACAAAAAGATAGCCATGGGACTCTCACCTCTGCCTTGCTAAATGGGTCATTTGAGCTGTGTAACTATGCCTCTTTTTCTCTTTGCCTGGTCATTTTGGAATAGTGACAGAGTTGAGGGCAGGGAGACTCCTTCTTGGAGACTCCTTCAGCGGCACTGAAAAAAATTCCAAATAGAAATTTCTGTCAAATTTCTGACAAATATCTTGAGCCAGTTGATGAAATGGAACTCTGTTTCTCTTCTGAGATAAGGAACAGGGGTTATTTGATACAGAGGAATTTGCCTCCAGAGCACATTTTCCTGGCTTCAAAGGATCTGTCCTTTTATTATTATCATTGTTAACAAATGAAAGAAGAGTAGACTAGAGTGTACACTCCCATGAGGGCAGGGACCATATCTCTCTCTCCCACCATTGAATCCTCAGCACTTACACTGTGATTGTATACACAATATGTGTATAGCAAATATTTGAGTAAGTGTTGCCTGGAAGTTGTTTTATTTTATTTTTTAAGGTTATAAGGTATCTTTCTGAACTTCTTATTAAGAAAATTTCCATACATGTCAAAGTAGAAAATACATCCTCATGAACTCATTACTCAACTTTAATAACCACCATTGTTCTGCTTGACTTCTTTCATCTGTCCTCCCCTCTCCTTTTTTTTTTTTTGTTGGAACAGTTTATAAAGTAAAACTCAGACATCATGTCATTTCACTCTAGATACTTAAGAAAAAGGCATAGTAACCACAATGCCATTATCATACTTAACAGTAAATCCTTAATTTCATCTAGGACCCTGTCCATATTCATATTTTCTGAAGGTCCTTTATAAATAAGGCCATTATAAATAAGCAATAAATTAAAACTTTTTGACAAAAAAATAATATAAGAAGCCTCTGACAAAGCAATCTTCTTTAATTATCATTGAAACTAAAGAAAATGTATAAACGTGCGGAATTCAGTAGAGCACAGCTAATACTCTCCTTAGATGATGCTAATGGTTTGTTTCATATTATAATTGTTTGTGGGAATTGTATCTGTGAATGCTCACATTCATGTACCTCACATTCCCCTCTTCAGTCTTTAGAACATGCTCTGGTAATTGTTGTTATAAATTATGCTAATAGCAAACATTTATTGAGCATTTATTGTATGCCAAGGACCATACTTTATGTGCATAAATTTTAAGACTTTTAAAACAACCTGATGGGTAGGTACTATATCTCCCTCCAATTAATGTAGTAACTTACCCAAAGGTTTTATGGTTGGTATATGACCTGGGATTTGAATTTATGTCTCCTAACTACTGGCTGTGCTGCCTTCCTGTGTATGCTTGAAGCTACTGAGGAAAAAGGGTTGAATGATCTAAAATTAACTTTCTCAATTTCTTAATTTCTCTGTTGTCTGTTAACCTCCAGGCTGTAAGACTGGAAAGTACTTACCAGAATCGAACACGCTATATGGTAGTGGTTTCAACTAATGGTAGACAAGACACTGAAGAAAGCATCGTCCTAGGAATGGATTTCTCCTCTAATGACAGGTATGGTACTACAAAAAAGGAAGAATGTGAAAACTCTTTTTTAAATAACCTGTTCCCATTGCCTTTTGAGTTATAACAAAAACATTTTTTTGCACTTCTGCTCTTAAACTTGAAGGCATAAAACCAGAGTACATAAAAGTGTTTTAGCTGCCCTTTCAACAGTCTTGAGAAACAAGCATGTTTAGTGAATGTCTTTGGTTGTGTGTTCCTAATTTACCACAGTTCTTTATCTTCCTCTCATCTTTAGATAGTAATGATATAAAGCAAATTATTTAAACTTATATCTCCAGGAAAAAAGCTGCCTTTTCTTGGCAGTCTACTCTATTTTAAACAGTAACAATTCACTTTGGTGATTCTAGGGCACCTGCCCCTTGTGGTAATGCACCAGTGGTCCTGGGTTCAGAGAGATCCCACTTGAACTCCAGTCTCTTAGATTTATCCATGGCCTTAAACCTCGCTTTTACCAAATCGTATGCCTCCTTTTTCCTTGTAAGTTAGAAAGGGGATGGGAGGCGGGGGGAATCTTAAACTCAAAGCAGAACCTTTTTAGTCTTGCACCTTTCGCTTTAGCTGCACTTTACAGTGTATGATTAAAGATATCACACATCACACAGAACCTGGCCTTTTTGTGTCCTTAAGGTTTGTTGCTTTCCTTTTTTATTTTCCCACTTTTTTTTTTTGGAGAAACCTTGGGAAGACTGTGGAATGTGGCTGCTAAGCAGATCTTTACACTCTAGATAATATGCTTCAGGAAATCCTGCCAGATGTCTCAAAGCATTGACTTCCTGGTTCAGGACTATAATGGAACTGTGGAGTAGCTAGGGGTGTGACCCAGGCCTTGGGGAATTTAGCCACAAAGAGAGGAGGAGCTTGGAAGCAATTCTAATTGTCCTGATATTGGGGGAAAGAAATCACGTTGTCACTAGAAAGTTTCCCAAACCAGTGTTATGTAGAAGTCAACCTGAAAATGACTTGCAGGCTCGCAGGGATTACAAGGCCAGAGTTGTTCACTTGCATACCACTTACAGCATTTAATTGTATGCTTTGAGTTTATACAGGCTTGTAAACCACATTCAGGAAGCTTTCACCTTTGTGGTTTTAACTCTTGGTGTTACCTAAGCAACACACCTTTCAGTAAGCATTTTCATATAAGAAGACCTACCTCGTCTACATTTATTAGGATTTTAGGACCTCTAATTTGGGTTTTTGATTTTTGTTTGTTTGAGACAAGCTCTTGCTCTGTTGCCTGGTTTAGAGTGCAGTGTTGATCCTCCTCCCTTCCCCCCCCACCCACCACCGCCACCCAGCCTCTTGAGCAACTGGCACTACAGGCATGAGCCACCAGGTCCAGCTAATTTTCATATTTTTTGTAGAGACTCGGAGTCTCACTATGTTGCCCAGGCTGCTCTCGAACTCCTGGCCTCAAGCGATCTTCCTAGTTCTGCCTCCCAAAGTGCTAGGATTACAGGCATAAACTGCCACACCCAACCTTATTTAGATTTTTCTCTCTCTAGGTCTGTACTGTCCTGTATGGTAACCACTAACCACATGTGGCTATTTAAATAAATTAAAGTTAAATAAAATTAAAATTTCTGTTCCTCAGTCATATGTAACCACATATGAAGTACGCAGTAGGTATATGTGGCTAGTGGCTACCATACTGGGCAGTATATGTATAGAACATTTCCATTACTGCAGAAAGTTGAGTTGGACAGCACTGCTCTAGCTCGTATTTCCTTCATTCAGTTCTCCCTGACCCCAGCCCTTGAAAACCCTATAAAGCAGGAACTGGGGTTGCATGGAAACTTCAACTGAATCTTCCCCTAGAGGTAGAGGACAATAACTGCAGATTCTTCTAACTCAAGAGTGTCAGCAATCAGATGTCTAATCTTTTCACTTTTATTTTGTCCTGAACTTTACCAGAAAGAATGCTTATTAATATTAATGGGTGTCCAGTAATATATCTTCAGTGAACTGCATCTATCTTTTGTAATAGTCCTGCCTGAATCATATCTGACAAGTGCCACTAACCAGAGGAAATTTTAGTTTATGGAAGGCAAAGTGGGACATGAAAAGCTAGAAAATAGTTTTCATTCTGTTGGTAAACTTGATATTATGAAATTCTCATATATCCACTGCTTGAATGAGCCCCTTGGACAGTAAGAGAAATGCTGCTCACTTCAGAATACTGGTGCTCAGATAATCTAATATCATTTCTATCTCAGTTGCTGTTGAAGGAATTTGTATAATTTCATTTCTGAGAATATAAAATGTTTAATGTTTCAAAACAGTATGAAGCCAAAGTGGAACCCAGATTGTTTATAACAAGTACAAAGTAGTTCTTAAGATGTGTTACAGCCTATTCATTTAGCCTATTTACAAGTTCTTCAAGTATTGTATTATATTTTAAGTAATACATTTTTTAATAAACAGTATTACCTTTGTTTCTAAAATGCATTGAATATATTTTGAGGTATAAAATAATAGAGCTTCATGGTTTCTTTTTTTTTTTTTTGCTGCTAGTGAACCAAACACATTCATTTTATTTTTTAATTTCTTTTTGTACCCCCAACACCTTGAAATGTCTGATACATAGTAGACACTAAATAAATATTTGTTGAATGGGTTGAGTATTTACTGAAATAAGTAGATATACTTTAATGGAGAAAAATCTCATGAGACTTGGGGAAACTGCATAAAAATACTAGGTGTGCCTAATTCAGGCCTCTACTTCCTGTTTTGTGAAAAAGCTACTTCTTAACATAAAAAAAAAATTCTGACCTGAATACAAGCCGAAAATGTGATGTTGGCTCCTATATATCAGTGTCACTTGTCCAGAGGTTAACTGACATCTGGTCATGAGCTCATAGATTACACTCTTTTGGAGCATCTGTATCTTCTGCTATAGTTATTTAATTTCTAGATTTGTTACTAGGCTATCGACCCTTCATATTTATTCTCCAAATTATACTTGTTGCTAGGAACCTGGCTAAGCACTCACTAAATACAAAACAAAAAGCTACTCTAAAAATAACCCCACTTCACCATGGGAAGCCATTTTCAAAACAAGTTTTTTGTGCACTCGCCTCATTTACTCAACAAAACTTGTGATGGAGCTGTCTTACTTGCTCTTGGACTCTGGCATGTTAGCTATGCCTCTGGTGTTCAGGTCCAGGGTTCCAATGTGGATAAGATGTTCCAGTCTTGATTTGAATCTCCTGAATTCTGGAATCACTAGGAGGGTATTGAGTAGCACAGGCCAGCAAGTATAGTGGAAAGCCCAACTAAGGGCTGGACTTCTTTAGCCCTGCAGTGACTCCAGCAGTTAAAGCTTAATATTCCTCATGCTGTTTCTAAAGCATTTGCTTAGTGCTTCTCCAATCTCCCAAATCACTGTCAGATGTATTAGAGCACCCACTACAGATTCATATTTAACATTTGTTTTATAGGACAATGAATTCACATACATTGTTTTACTTTAAATATTTTAAGTTTTTATAATAACCCTATGAGGGTAGGTTTTGTTATCTACATTGTGAGATGAAGAAATTCAGGCAGGGAGAGGTTAAATAACTTGTCAAAAGAAGTTGTAATACTGAAGGAGATCAAACCCAGATCTTTTGGCATAGTAGATGCTCAATAAATGGTAATTACTATTATGTTTTGGGCACTATTATATACCTTTTTGTGTTACCTAATTTAGTCTTCAAAACAATGCAACAAAGAAGATATTTTTATCCCAGTTTTACAGATGAAGAAACTGGGGCACAAAGCAATTAAGTAATTTGCCTAAAATTCTACAGTTAGTGCCAGAACCCAGGTTCCAGAGCCCATCTGACTCCAGAGCCCATGTCCTTAACCACACTGCACCGTTCCACCTCCTGTGTGCAAAGTTCTTTCCACAACACCATGCTGCCTTTCTAGACATATTGGCATGGAGCTGGGTATAGGAGCCTTTGGGAGACTGGCCAGAGGGGAAAAAACATTTAAAGGTAGCCTTAAGGAGAGAAAGGGGCAGTGATCTGGGGTAGATTACAGTTGTCCACAGAAGTGTTGTGATAGAGCACATGATCAGTCAGGAGTCTGTGGCTCTGCATACCAACCTGTCCCATTAACTCAAAGCCAGTTTCCTTCCTGGGCTAATGTGTGATTGAAATATTTTAGTACTAGGGCTACCCTTTTGTTGGTTGTTGGCATTCCTATTAACTCTACATTTCAGCAGTGTTAGTTCAGTGCACGGTCACCAAGGACTGTTTTATTTATTTAGGTTGTGTTGCGTCTATTTTGTCTCTCTAATTTGATCGCAAGCTGCTAACAATTACTTCTTTACATTTTTTTTATTCCCTTTCCCTTTTAGACTATTGAGTGTGTTCTAGTATTTAATAATTTGTGTAAAGCTCAGAATTAGAATTGAACAAATCACACATTCCAAGCTCTTCAGCAACCAGCAATAGTTCTTGGCATTAGAATTAATTCTTAGAGTTGAATTGGGTGCTGTATCCTGGACTAAGACCTGCCAAATGCAAGTCAGCAGCATACGCCTGGATTTTTTAGATGGTGGCCATTTGCAAGATGGCAATCAAAATGGCAATGTAAGAAGCTCAGCCAATAAGTTTTCTTTTTTTTTTAATTTCACTTTTTCCAGATTTTTTTTATTCAGTAGAGATGCAAAGTAGTAGCTCACAGGCTTTGTGTAATAGCATTCCTGACATTGATGACATCCATCACCTTGCCAGTCTACCTTCTCCAAACTAAACAGATTTTTAAGAATCTTGTTCACTCTTTTCCCCTGGTCCTTCCTCTCCTCTCCATTGGGCCAATTCCTTCAATGTTTCATTCCCATTACAGTTATGGTCATTCACAGTTTCATGGCCAAAGCCAGTTCCTGGTTCAGTAGTCCGTGATCTTTCCAGGCCTTGAGGTATGCACCACTTCTTTCATGAGCCAGTTTGGCCAGAAAGGGGATGCTTTATACCATAGAACACTCCCACCTTCTAGAACCTGCTCTAGAAGGCCAGACCCTCAGATTTCATATATTGAAATTCTGGCTAAGTCTGGGGCTTTCTTCATACTTGGCTGTCAGAGCTCTGGGTTCAGGAAAAACTGGGCGTGATGAAAGCAAGCAGTGTCAGACAGAGGCCCTCTGGGGGTCCTTTGGGACCTTTGATAAAGTTGTCATACTAGAGCATGATTTTCTCTAATGTTCAGACTTAGCTTCACTGAGGGATAGTTAGGGGATCAGGGCCTCAAGACAAGACTCCCAGCTGCCTTTTTTCCCTCCTCTTTTCCTGGCGACCCCACTACTTCCTTCAAAGGTTTCTGTACATGAAGCTGCTGGGCCTGTTGGCTGAGCTCTAGAGCATTAAAAGTGCATACGGATACCAAATCCAATGCATCCAGTGATTGCTTGCCATGATGCCCCTGCTCCAGGAGATGTACAGCTGAGGTCTAGGCTCACCCCCTTCCCCAGTTCACCTGGGACACACTGGACTGGAAAGAGAAACATGTTGGGACCAGAGATTGGGCCCAATAGAAAGGGAGCCCAGTGGTTGCAATGAAAGACTAAAGCAATAATTGCCTCTTCATGCGGTCATGGGGGTAGTGGGGGGTGACCATGGGAATAAAGTTGTTCTCTGGAAGCACAGAAGATAGGGAAGGAGGGAGTCTCAGAGCTAAGAGGTAAAGAAGCTCCTTCTGGGAATGGGTGGGCTCCACTTTCTGAGGCCAGAGATTCAGTTCTTTAGCTGTACTTTCCCAGGCTTGGGAGGCTCTGGGATGGAAAACAGGGTGGTAAACTAATCCCATGCAGGATTAACCAAAGGTAAATGAAGAAAGAAGTGGGGCAAAGGAGAAATTCAGCCAAACATACTCTTTAATCTTTTTCCCTTAGTCCAGAGCCACAGAGCATGGAGAAGATGATAGTGGGGCTGGTAGTAGAGTTTGGTGCTTCAAACCACTGCCTCATCAGCTGCCCCTGTGGCAGCTCCAGTTCTGAAGAGAGCATGGTCCTGTCCCCCACTCTGCTCCTGGTACCTAGAGGTCACCCAGCAAGGTGGGCTCTGGAGAGGGGCCTAGTCTCTGGCCCTAGGGCACCTGACTCAGAGGTTCCAGCTGCTGTGGGGACTGGCTCTGGGACAACCTCAGCCCACAGTGATGCTGAAGCCACAGTGGAATCTGTTACGCCAGTGATTGAGGGAGGCTCCAAGGGCTAGGGTGACAGGCAGAGGTTCATCTTCTCTAATACAGCACCTACACACCAGTTACTATCCACCAAGCCTCTGAACACCATGTTGGCCTGGGGCAGAGTCAGGTGGTAACCAAAGGAGAAGGTTGTATCTTGTAGTCTTGTGTTTGCCTCAAACTCCACTCCAACCTGAACCTGTTCATTTGCCCTGTGGTAATAACTCACATGGCTCCCACCTGATCCCACATTCGACGTAGCTACCCATTGTACAGCCAAGTATTTCCCAGCCAGTGTCAAGATGGCCCCCTCTTCACCTGGCCGCCAGTGATAAACTAGCTGTCCTCCCAGTACTAGCCGATGAGTGAGGCTCTGCGGGAAGTAAGCAACCATGGTCACCAATTCCCTAATCAGGTCAGGATTTCCTAGGATCAGAATGGCTGTGTAGTCATCTCCCTGATACTCTCCGTCAAACTGCCATGTCGGGAACTTGGCCTGCTGCAACTGGAAGAGAGCTTTTGCTCAGAGCCGCTCTACCAAGAGGAACAGAACCTGGGCATTAAGGTGTCACTGCTGTCCATATTCCCAACCACAGTGGGGAACACCTCAGTGGGGGTTAAGCTGCCAGTCCCCTGCATAGGCCGCATGGAGGTGATAGCTGGGCAAGCCCAGTGCACTCAGGCATACAGTGTGAGCCACCTGGAAATGGCTGCTCAGAACCTTGTTGACAGTGAGCTTCACTCCCTCTATCTGTGCTGGGAATACATCTTTGCATAGCCGATGAAGCTCTCAGGGTTGGGCAGAGGCTGCTCTCTGCGGGGGCTAGGGCTGGGCAAAGTCCTGATTGGTGTCAGGTCCAGTGTATTCGCCATTTTAGTCCAGAGAATGGAGAGGGGCGAAGGTCAGCCTGGGAAAGGATGCTATTACTCTCTCTACCCTCCATGGGCCCCGCTCCCTATCATCCAGCTTCTCAGTCCCAGAAACTTCCATGTCAGACCATCGTGCTGCCCTTTCCCTCCGGCACACCCCAGTCATCTTCATGGAGGCAGCAATCTTGAGTGATCAATAAGTTTTCTTGTTAAATATATAGGGAACTGACTAACCATCTCTTTAAAACAGCTCTTGGGGACATACATGGGATTAATAGTAATAAGATGGAAAATTTTCCCACTATAACATTTATGCTAGAATTTAAAGCTTAGGGGTTTATTCTTCGTGTTGAAAGAGTTAATAAGAAAAGACTGCTTACCAGAATAACAGTGAGTAATTTATGGACTGTTTCTTGTCTTGCAGTAGCATTTGTACCATGGGCTTAGTCCTGCCTCTCTGGAGTGACACTCTGATTCATTTGGATGGTGATGGGTAAGAGCTTTCCCTTTTTATTCTCCTACAGAAAGCCAAGGGGGTGGGGTTTTACCTTAGTGCCCATTCCTTCAACTGAAAGACAGGTCCAGTGTGCCCAACTGAACTGTCATGTTAGCAGCTCAGTGAGTCTTTTTAAACTTCTGTTTTGTAAAGTAGAGTAAAAATACAACTTGCCAGGGTCTCTCATTTCTGTTCTTCTAGGCTGTTAGGAATCCAGACAAAGAAGAACTAGTTTGTTGGCTCACTCTTTAATCTGAGCATGTGGGCCTGTTGCAATGCTCTCCCAAAGGATGATATGTCCTGTTTCAAATAACCTCTTGCCGCCACTGCCAGCTGTCAGCCTACAGTATAACTCCTTTCTTGTGCCAGTTCCTTCCAGTGACTCCCCACCCCCACCTCCTGGTGTTTTTAGAATGTGTCCCCAAGAGACCAAGATGTTTGCTCCAGTTTATAAAACCAGGGTCAGGTTTACTAAGAACCGATAAGACTCCCAAATGGAAATATACAGAAGAACAGCTTGTCCATAGCTGCAGCTAGGAAATGCATTTAATTCCCTAACTCCGATGTGGTTATCCATTCATTTTGCCTGGTACATAAAATCAGACAATTTGTTTAAGCTTTTCAGTTAAGTCTTACGCTCTAGTTAACTTCTGCATGAAGTGCCTGATGATTCCTTCTTCTGAGCCAGCTGGGAAGCATCCTTGAAAACTCACAACTGAAATAACCTCCCCTCATTTGTGGATTTTTGTCTTGTTCTCTTTTGTCTTTAGTGGGTTCAGCGTATCAACAGATAACAGAGTTCACATATTCAAACCTGTATCTGTGCAGGCAATGTGGTAAGATGACTTTTACTATCTCTACAAAAGTTGTTTAATGTTATTGAAGCAATATTTTGTGAGAAATATTTGAAATGGTATAATTCACTAGGAAAATGCTGTTGTATTATCTGTGTATAAAATTTTGTGTGATCTGTTTATGTAGTCATCATAGTTAAAGATTATCTAGAAGTGCAGTATTCAAATTGTTACAGTAGAAGGCCTTAAGCATTGGTGAACAAGTAAAATTCAGAAATATTCTTAGGCTCTGGAAGAGACTTAATGGATCAGATAGCTGGTTGAAATAGTTTTATAGGGACACACTTTTTTTGTCTTTTTTTTTTAAGACAGGGTCTCACTGTGTCACACAGGCTAAAGTGCAGTGGCATCATCATAGCTCACTGCAGCCTCAAATTTCTGGGCTCAAGCGATCCTCCTGCCTCAGCCTCCTGAGTAGCTGGGACTACAGGCACACACTGTCACACCTGGCTAATTTTCCTTTTTTTTTTTTTTTTTTTTGGTAGAAACAGGGTTTCACTCATGCTCAGGCTAACTTTAAATTTCTTAGGGTAGTCAGGGCTAGCATTGACATTGACAGAGTTGCTTTATAGATAGATAAATTTCCATTTAAACTGCTGGTAGCTATTTGCATAATGCAAATAAAACCTAGGGGAAATTTTGCGGTTGTTAATAACCATCAGCTGGTATATAGATACTTTCGGATTATTTACCATATGCCAGGCATTGTACGAGGTGCTTTACATGGATTATATTTAATCATCACACCAACCCCCCAAAATAGTGTTATTAAACCCCTTATTATGGATGAGAAAATTGAGGCTTAAAGAGGTTGCATAACTAACCTGAGAATATTTCTTATATTCAGACTGTTATTCTCTTGTTCCAGATTATCTAGAAAATGATCTAATACAACCAGGGAAGGATGTGACTAGGATTCAGAATCCATCCCCAGGTCAAGGATTTGAATTTCAGTTTCTCATTCAGCTGCCTGTTCTGTAGTAGAAGGGTCCTTCAGGAGTGGAATGGACAGAAGGCAAGCAAAATAAGAAATAAAGCAGTCTCAGAAAGACTCCAGGGAGATAATCTACCCCTGAATAATGGAATTGATAGGATTGATGTGGGTGGAGTCTTAAGACTCACTGAACAATTAACAGTCTTATCATTTCCTGCAGTAACTGAGGTAGGACAATTTCAGGTCATGTGTTTAGACCAGATTTTTAGATTTAGGGCATATTTTACAGATTAATTTCTCATGGAAAACTTACGATCTTTGATTAAGGCTCATTTAAAGGCAACTAATTTATCTATTACCAAGTATCAAGTAAGACCAAGCAGTCAGTAAGTACCATAAATGACAGTGTTTTCAGGTATATTTTGGGGAGAAATACAAAGCAGTCTTAATTCAAATAATAACTTTAGATCAAGCTTTGATGTCCTAAAGTAAACTGACTAGTCCTAGCTCTGTTAGCTTATCACAGAATAAACTTTTTTTGGTGTACCTCATGGGGAGTAGTGAATTGAAAAGCCACAGGAAAAAAAATAGATGATATACAGATCAAAGCAGCACTTAGACCAGGTGTTTCCTTCACAGGAAGATAGTTACTACTGCCTCCCACGCCTGTGCACCTGAACTATCTGAGGGTGACTAGGCTGTGAGTGAGGAGCACCAGGCTCCTGCTTTTGAAGCACGTGTTTCCTTGATGAAGAAAACATGCCTTGAGTATCCTGTACATTACACTAAGCTGGCCCTTACCTTTGAATCTGTATATTGTAATTGAAATTTTCTCTGAGAATTTGGGTGGCTTTGAGTAATATAAAGCTTTTTTTTCCTTTTTCTTTTTTTTTTTTTTCCTTTGCTCTCTCACCCCAGCCCCACACAATAAATAGAAAGCATTTTTAAAAGATTCTGCAGGTTTGTTTTAAGGAAAAATCTGTTTTCCCAATAAAAATCGACAGGCACAATTTTCCCATATTAAATTGGTAAAAAAAAATTTTTTTATTTACATTATTAAATTTTAATTTAAATTATTATATAAGATTGACAAGGATTCAAGGAGCAGACACTGTCTTGTACTATTGGTGGAAGAATGAACTGGAGCAACTTTTCTGGAGAGTGATTTGCCAATATGCCTTATCATTTTGCATGGCCTTTGACCTAGTGTTCTACTTCTAAGAATTTACCCTAAGGTTATAACCATGTTGTGTGCAAAGATTTTAGCTACAAGAATGTTTGTCAGTGTTCTAATAATAGCAAAAAATGAAAAACAATTTAACTATCTGAAAAATAGGAACTAAATTATGGTACATCTATGTTATTGAATATTATACAACCATTAAAAATGATCTATTTGAAGAATATTGACATGGAAAGATGTTGATGACAGGCTATAAAGTATAAGAGCAAGTTATAAATGGTATACCAGAATATGGTCATATCTTTGTTTATTAAAGATCTGTGTATTCCCAGCACTTTGAGAGGCTGAGGCAGGAGGATCACTTGAGGCTAGGAGTTCGAGACAAGCCAGGGCACCATGACAAGACCACAACTCTACAAAAAGAAAAAATTAGCTGGGCATGGTGGGGTACACTAGTAGTCCCAGCTACTTGGGAGGCTGAGGATTACATGAGTCCAGGAGATTGAGGTTACAGTGAACTAGATCTGGCCACTACACTCCAGGCTGGGTGAGAGAGCAAGACCCTGTCTCTAAAAAAAGAAGAAAAAAAAGATCTATGCATAGACAAAATGACTGGAGGAAAGTCCTATACTAAAACCTTAACAGTGGATATTTCTGGGTGGTAGTATTATAGGATATTTCTGCCTTTTATCTGAGGTCCCTAATTTTCTAATGTGTGCATGGGTCACTTTTGTTATGAGGGTAAAATTTTTTTAATTTTTAAGAAAAAGATGTAAATGAATTGGCCATAGAATTCTCTCATACTATCTGTTTCTCTTAGGAGAAAGCCATTAGTTTATAGCTAATAAGACATTTCACTCAACAAACACTAATTGAGCTCCAACTATGAACTAGGCATTTAAGATGTGTCAGTAAACAAAACATAGAAAGGTCCTTGCTCTTGTATAACTTACTTCCTAGCATTTCTGGCTTAAGCTTTTCCCAAGTATATAACGAAAAAGATACATTTCAGTTCTGTTTACCCTTCTTGGGTTCCTGAGTTCAGAGTCAGAGGTTTAATTAATTAGTCTCAGAAAATGACCAGAGCTGTTCTTAGAAAGTAGCTCACGCGTATGAATAAGTGGTTTAAAGAGACTAGGAGACTAAGGCAGCAAGAATGGAAAACGTCATTAGATCAGTACTTCCTGCACATTAAAGGACATGCCCTCAAGGCTTAATGACATCTATCTGTGTGATCTTTGTGGAGCCTCTAAGAATCACAGAGAATGTGTGCTGTAATATGATTCTGTGCTAAGGGAAGCAAATCTTAATATAGTAAATTATTGAAATCTTTAGTTTTCAAATGATATAGCACAGCCACCACATGGTTTCAACTATAGGGTCATAAGCTCCATAGGTACCTGGACTTATTTTTTTCACTGGTGACTGGTGAGTTGTCATTTATCCTTCCTCCCCTTCCCTCCCCTCTACCTTAATGATACATCATATCTTTCAGCAAATGTCTAGTTTATTGATGGTATAATCAGATTGGAGAATCTTGAATTTCAAGATGTAGATTCTCTGGAGACCAATTCTATAGAATTTAAAAATTAGAAGAGTTTGGGATACATGTGTATTATTGGCCTTCTGGTACCCTACAGTGCTATGGTGCTCATTTCCCAGCATATCTTTCAGGTCTGCCCTACAGAGTTTACACAAGGCTTGTGAAGTGGCCAGAATGCATAACTACTACCCAGGCAGCCTCTTTCTCACTTGGGTGAGTTATTATGAGAGCCATATCAACTCAGATCAATCCTCAGTCAATGAATGGAATGCTATGCAGGATGTGCAGTCCCATCGGCCCGACTCTCCAACTCTCTTCACCGACATGTAAGTCAGTTTGCTAAGGATTATGGAAGTCCTCTATGTTGTGCCTTAGGGAGTCATAGGAAGCACATTCCTCCCTAATCTCTTCTCTTGGGGAATTAATCTTACATAGTGATATTAGTCACTGTCTACACAACATACATGCCATAGATAAAGAATCCTCTTCTTTCTGTTGCCTACAAAGGCCTGAGGAGTTTCACTCCTGGGCACAATAGAGTTTTCATAGTCAAGAAATGCAAACCAGGCCGTGGTGGCTCACGCCTGTAATCCCAGCACTTTGGGAGGCCGAAGTGGGAGGATCACTTGAGGTCAGGAGTTTGAGATCAGCCTGAGCAAAAGCGAGACCCCATCTCTACCAAAAATAGAAAAAATTAGCCAGATGTGGTGGCTCACACCTGTAGTCCCAGCTACTTGGGAGGCTGAAGCAGGAGGATTGCTTGAGCCCAGGAGTTTGAGGTTGCTGTAAGCTAGGCTGATGCCATGGCACTCTAGCCTGGGCGACAGAGCAAGACTCTGTCTCAACAAAAAAGAAAAAGAAAAGAAAAAAGAAGAAATGCAATACCAAAATAAAAAGAAAGAAAGGAAGAAAACAAAACAAAAGTAAGACCAAAAAAAACGAAGAAAAAATGAAAAAAAAAAAAAAAAGAAATGCAATACCATAAAATTCCATTATTCAGATTCCACTAGTTTGCAAATTGAGTTTAAAGGAGTTGGGCTGAAGTTTGCATTTGCATTATTTGTGAAAGAAGCATTTGGTAAGCAAATTAATGACATAGAGAAGCTTTTAGGGGGATGTTTGTAATACTTAAGAAAACAATATGCTTCCAGTTAATTTAAATGAATGCCTAAGTTGTCAAGCTACTTTTAAAGTTTAAAAAAAATTTTTTTTTTAATATTTTATCATTCAGGTGTCTTACTCTGCTCCACCTTTGTCTTATTAAATCCTTCTCAATAAGATTTTATTTAATCTCCCTAGTATACGAAGTTGGATAAAGGCCTATGGTGGAGTTGATGTTTATTTCCTTTTTCAGTCTATGTGTTGAAACTTTTATGTGACTATTTTAGAAATTTTTTTACACTTAGTTGCTTTGGAAATTAATCAGGAGGTTTATTTTGCTCTGAGTTGATCTTTCTGTATTCCAAGGTACAGCTGGGAAAGAAGAGTAGCTACTTACTATCTGACCTTATAAACAGGATTCTCCTGATTCATAAAGTCATACCAAAACAGTTCATGATATTTTTTTTTTTAACACATGGACTGCCACACTAGAAAAAAAATTTTTTCCTTGGGGCCACGGTGTTTTATTACGAACATAGAATAAAAACTTCGAAAACAAAATGATCCTTTCTAATTTAATGGAAAATTTGTTATTTTTTATTTTCTATGCATGAGTTATATGCAATTAAATTGTCAATGTTAATTGTAACAATAAGAACACCAAAAAGTAAGATTTTCACGAACCAACTGTAGTTACATATGCTTCACGGGGCATGAGTTAAATACAACTCACATGGCAGTTAATGTGTTAAAGGTGTAATTTAGATAATAACGCAATAAATGCTTTTTATAAGAAAAGGTGAAATTTCCAAGAATTGTGTAAAAGGAACAATCAAAAAGCAGTGGAATCTTCTTTGCATAGGGTATTGGTGCTAAGACTTCCTTTTCAGTAGCCTGCTCCTTTCAAGATCTCACAGTAACTAAAGTGATAAGGATTCATTGGAAATTTTATTGGTGACTTCATGCTTTACAGCTGGTTGATATGTTTCAGAGGAATGGATGTCTCATCTAGCTCAGAAAAGCACATTTTAAACCAGACTTACATAGGAGAGAGAAAACTCTTCTTCCCATTTTTCCTCATTTTACTAGAGCAGATTTGGAAACTACACAGACACACATACACACACACACACACACACACACACACACACACAGAAAAATAAAATTCCTCATAATCTCTCTACATCCCTAAGCGAAAAAACATAAAATAGTTCCTGGCACATGGTAGAGATTCATTGGATGTTAGTTTTTAGTGTGTACAGTATAACTCCAATTTAAAGATATATTTAATAAACAAATGTCTATCCATACAAAAACAATACATGGAAGTTGTAGGCCAGAGTATTAATAATAATGATTGTCTCTGGGTAGAAGAATTTTCAGTGATTTTCATTTTCTTTCTATTTTTATGTATTTTTCAAATTTTTCTCCAGCGAAATCAAGAGGAATAGCTATGTTTGTGTGTTGTAATGTTTTTTCCATTCCCTCCTCCTCCTAAAGTTGACTAGAAAAGCTTGTAAAAGAATGCTGAGAATATAGGGAGAACATGTTCAAAATGGACTTCAGTGCTCTACTATGAATAGTTTATATTTTGAAATCCAAGGAAGGAGGGAAGAAGGGAATATACATATATGGTGCCCCCAGTGTACATCAGATGCTATGCCAGGCACTTTATACATAGTATCTCATTTAATCCTAAGACTCTCATGAGACCGGGCATGGTGACTCACACCTGTAGTCCCAGCATGTTGCGGGGCTGAGGCAGGAGGATCGTTTGAGCCCAGGTGTTCAAGGCTACAATGGGCTATGATTGGGCCTCTGAACTCCGGCCTGGGTGACAGAGCAAGACCCCATCTCTTTTTTTAAAAAAAGAATCTCTTGAGACAAGTATTATTCCTGTCCTTGTTTTATAGAAAAGGAAACAGAGGCTTAGGGAAGAGAAGGAAGTTGTTCAAAGTCATACCACTAGTAAGTAGCAGGGCTGGGATTTCTGTCTGCTCCCAAACCATTCTGTCTCAAACAAGTGTAAGGGATTGAGGGAAAGATTGCTTAGAAACTAGGGAATCTAATCCATGCACACAGGTACTAAGATTTCTTTTTACCAATATTTCTCTTTAATAGAAGACTGAAATTATACATTTACTTTCTACCATTACCTGTGTCAATGAAAAAGGAAGCATGGATAAAAATTTTAATCCTAGTAAAGACAGGGATGCCTTGGCTGATTGAAGGGAAATAGCACAGGTATTAGCTATATTCTGTAGGGTTCATGAGAAACTATAAGCCCAAGTGGTGGGGAGCTCCAAGGTTGTGGGGTTAGAGCATCCATCTTTGGAGATTACTGAAGCTATTTTTATAGCCAGTGATAAGGCTGTAGGCAGCAAGGGCAGGCAGGATGCCTGAAAGCTTAGTCCATTTCCATCTCCAAATAAGGAGATACAGAGCAGATACCTTTCTTGAGTAGGTAGCAGGGAAAGATGAAATAGAAAGTGCTCTCTGTCAGCCTCACTCAAATTCTGCATAATATGAAATAATGCTTTTAGAGAGAAGCATTCAGTTACATTGAACCAATACCTTTCTAGTAACTGGAGAGTCAACTACCTAGTTTGATTTCATATTAAAGTTCTATGGGTAATTTTATTTATAACAGAATCAGAAAACTAAGGGAAGCAACATAATCCTGAAGGTAGAGTGTTAAGCTGGGCTGAGAGTTCTGATTCTCTTGCCGGTATGGTTATCATCATATCATTTAACTTTTCAGCTGTTTGTTTCCTTTATCTGTAAAGTGAGGATAATAGTTTCACAGAGATATTGTGAAAGTTGTCATGAAAGGGCAAGTATCTTGGGTGGAAGGACTACAGGTCGTTGATCCCTGCAAATCCATTTTGGGAGAGAATTTGCCTTACTGAAGAAGGCAAGATCGCCTTCCCATTTTCCCATTTTCTAGAACCACAACAATGAATGATCAGCATAGGGTGGCATTTTAAGCTACAGAAGACCCAGTTCCATAATGAGTCATACCACTGGTCTACCCAGCTTGATATTCTAACTCATTAAGTGATACCCAGAGGTACTTGAAGGTAAAAGTATGATTATGGTCCTCCATTAAAGTATTACACTCAGTATACCAAATTTGTCTCTGTCCTTTCATGGATCTATACACATGAATATATTTAAGGGCTTTTAGACACTTATAACCTCTTCAGGTAATAATTTCCACATGTTTACATTCTGTACATTCTGAAAATAAGCTTTTAAAAGTATATTTTTCTTTTGTCATACCTCTACAATATAAATTTGAGGGTAATAGAGGCAGGACTTGCCAAATCAGAAACATAATCAAATGGTACATTCATTAACTTCGTCAAATTCCTGCTTAAGAAAAATCACCATTTCTCTCTTCTCAGACCAACTGAACGTGAGCGAACAGAAAGGCTAATTAAAACAAAATTAAGGGAGATTATGATGCAGAAGGATTTGGAGAACATTACATCTAAAGAGGTAAGAGACCTTTGAGTCCTCATTGTTCCAAGGCTAGGAGTGGGATAACAATAGGTGTGGGGCTAGAAATGGCACATGGTTGAAAGTTCAGAAGGTCATCACAGAGATTACTACAGTATGTCATCTTTGTTTCAGATCCGAACAGAGTTGGAAATGCAAATGGTGTGCAACTTGCGGGAATTCAAGGAATTTATAGATAATGAAATGATAGTGATCCTTGGTCAGATGGATAGCCCTACACAGATATTTGAGCATGTGTTCTTGGTAAGTTTTAGGGCCACTTTAAGTGATGTCTTGAAGCTAGCCCATATGAATTTATGGGGGGAAACTGTTAAATTTTATTATATTTAAATAAAATATAACTTACATTAAAAAAAGGTAATAAGTACTCAAACCTTATTACTTCCTAATTATTTTATCAACTTTACCTGTGCTATTAAGATTATTTACATCTATTATATGGTGGAAATGTTATGTAATGGTGTGCTACTGCTCATCTTCCCAAGTCCTCCTTTGATAACATCAAGATGATGGATTAAAATTTATTATGGGGGGAGCCTGGCACAGTGGTTCATGCCAGTAATCCCAGCACTTTGGGAAGCTGAGGTGGGAGGATCTCTTGAGGCCGGGAGTTCAAAACCAGCCTGGGCAACGTGGCAAGACCTCATCTCTTCCAAACACAAAATAAGCCAGGCATGGTGACACATGTCTGTAGTCCCAAGTACTTGGGAGGCTAAGGTAAGAGGATTGCTTGAGCCCGGGAGTTGGAGGTTACAGTGAGCTATAATCAGGCCACTGCACTCCAGCCCTCTAGCCTGGGCAACAGAGTGAGACTCTGTCTCCCTCCCCACCAAAAAAACTTATTATGGTGGGAATATTAACACTAAGGAAATTAGCAAATGCTACAAATCAAGCTTTTCTTCCCCTAGGTTGTTAAATATTTCACTATTCTCATAATATTTAAATTCAAAACCATACCAGTCCATAGTAGTTTTATACAGTGTATCCAAATAGGATGATCCTTTAATGTCACTCTTTCATATCTGCCAGATGTGTCTAAGATCTGATATATCTGAACAGAGCAGGCAGGAACTACTTGCAACTGAGAAACAGAGACTACTGAACTTTTAAACATATGAAACCTTGTAGCTATATTTTCAGTCCCCCAAATACTTTTGTGATTACCAAAAAGTCAGGAACTAAAAATTGTTCCTCATGGGTCCTGAACATTCAGTGACCTTGTGATTAGCCCAAGGAGACCTCTCTGACAGATGGATTAGGAAAGCTTCTAAAATCCTTTTCTCTCACATGTTAGAGTTCTAGTTTTTGTCTCTACTCAGTAGTGGGAACAAGGTTAACAAGAATAATTAAAATCAGTGGAAAATGCCAAAACCTTGTTTTGTGTCTACTTTGACACTCTTTGACCAAAAAGGCTAATGAGGAACTAAATCGATTAGTTTGAATTTCACTTCCTTTCTCTGATGAGGACATTTGTGAACTGTGAAATGATTAGAAGCTGGGAAGCAGGAGAGAAGAGGAGTAAATGCACTGGAACTGACTAAACTGGATCACCTCACTCTGAATATTCAAGATTTTATTTCATGAGGCAGTCTTTGTGTCATTGAAAGCTTGTGCCCTGAAATAACTGGTTGACACTTTCTAGAGTATGTGTCTCTAGAATGAGTCATAGTGGTATATAGCTATGAAATTACTCATGAAAAGCTGTGTGCTGGAAGGGGAACTTCTTTTCCATTACTTTAACTTGACCAATATATGATATGTGTTGCTATTTCTGGATATAGATCATACTGCAAAACTGTCATTGGCTTTTCCATTTGTAAGGCACCTGGCTTTGTCATTTCTTGTGTATACTTCCACAAGGATTCAAATATATCTGGCTCTTATATTGTCAGAAAGAATCTTTGTGTTGTCTATAGAAAACTTATGAATCATTCATTCAAATGGGCTGTGCCCCCAACTGTCTCCATGTAACCTAATTTTTATGAGGGTCAAATGCCTGTAGCCAAAAAGAACTCATGTTAGAAAAGGACCGAAGCTGCAAACTTGGAAGTCACTTTCCCATTGAGCTTGGATTTGAACACCTAAAAGAATATAGACATGATAAATATCAAGTACAGTTAATTTCTGACTGTTCAACCTGTTTTATTTCAGGCATTCTTCCCTGTGTCTCTGATGCCACCCACTCAAAAACTACCGCCTTCTCGAATGGTGTATTTTAGGGCATATAAGCAAATTTTAATAGTACTCTAAGCAGAAAGAACAATTTAATTCATCCCGTGAATTAAATTAAATTAAGTAATAGATTCATCCTATGATTTCATGATATGATTTTAGGCATATTCTTCTGTCTTTTTTTTTCTTATTACAAAAATAATTTGTGACTGTTGTAGAAAATTTTAGAAGACAATAAATTATTACATTTAATCATCACCAAGACAGGTAATCACTGTTACATTTGTTATATAATATTGCCTTCCAGTCATTTTTACTTGTATATTTATATATACATATGTGTTTATTTATACATACATATACACACACACACACACACACACACACGATATATGGACTTCATTTTTTAGAGCAGTTTTATGTTCACAGCAAAATTAAGCAGGTTAGCCAGGCACAGTGGTGCGTATCTGTAGTCCCAGCTACCTGGGAGGCTGAGGCAGGAGAATTGCTTGAGCCCAGGAGTTTGAGGTTACAGTGAGCTATGATCGCACGGTTGCATTCCAGCCTGGGTGACAGAATGAGACCCTGTCTCTTAAAAAAAAATTGAGCAGAAGGTATAGAGATTTCCTTCCCATATACCTCCTGCCCCCACACATCCATAGCTTGCCCATTATCAACATCCTCCACCAAAGTGGTACATTTGTTACAATTGATAAACCTACATTGGCACATCATTGTCAACCAAAGTCCATACTTTACATTAGGCTCGTTCTTGGTGTTATACATTATATAGTTTCAGACAAATTTATGATGTGTATCCACCATTATAGTAGCATACAGAGTTTTTTACTTTTTAAATACATATCTATATATGTATTTTTTAAAAATCATTACTTTTTTTTTTTTTTTTTACTTCTTGAACACTTGGCATCAAGTAATCCTCCGGCCTCAGCCTCCCAAAGTGCTGGGATTATAGGCGTGAGCCACTGCACCTGGTCTATATACATACATGGTTTTGAACAAAGGAAAATCTCTTCATCTTCAGGCACAATTCTGTTTTCTAGAGAATGGACATTTTCTTTCCATTGTGAGTATTTTTCTTATTTGGTAAAAAAAAAAACTTCCAAATTGGAGAATCCTGAAATTTAACACTTTTCCAACGAAATAAGTGCGCGTACAGGTTGTCTAAACATCTTATTATATGTGTTCCTTTGTGACTTCCCTTTGTTTTCACTGCCATATCCTATGTCCAAACCCCTATCTCTTCTCCAGTAAGTCTCTGCCCTGCTGGTTTTCCCAGCCATTGACATGGAAAAAGAGGTCTTATCCTAGTTGCAAGTGATGGTGTTAATTTTCTGCAAAGTCATCTCATTTTGTGCATAGCTGCCATGCCTAGAGTTCAACCAGATTGTGTGAAGAGATGCAGCAGGATTTCTCCCTCCCTTTGGAAGAATGCTCAGCTCTGCAGTATACTGCACAGGAAGATCTGTTTATTTGGAAAGGTATCCAGCTGGTGTGGAGAGGGAAAATGTAGAGCATAGTTTAAAGAAAATCTACAGTGAGAAGAGAGAATTGACTGGTGGGAAGCCAGGGTGTTTCTAAAAGAGGTTCTTCCACACCCCTACAAGTACTACTTCTCTGAGCTAGAAGCCTTTGCCCAACAAAATTTCAATATCAAGAGTTCTCCTGGAGGCCGTTCAATTTGGCTGAAAAAAAGCTAAATGTGAAAAGAGACCCTTTGCAGAAAAGCAGGCGCTTTCTTAAACAAGAAAAATAAGAATATTGGACACACAACCAATAATTTTGCTCATGAATTTTAAAATGTCAGAATTTTTACTGCTGATTATCTTTTTCAAGATTTGACTTTATAGATCTTTTTAGAATGAAAAATTCAGCATCAAATTGATTACTTTTATGGTAGATGCAGAGAAATGGAGGGTGTGTGAATAGATGAGACAGTAATCAAATGGATTATTTTAATCATATTCATGATTTTTGTCCCTGAACTGGAGATGTATGGCATAAACTTTTCTTAGAAGGAAAAGTTAAGGCCAGGTGTCGTGGCTCGTGCCTGTAAACCCAGCACTTCAGGAGGCCAAGGCAGAAGGATTGCTTGAGTCCAGGGCAACATAATAAGACCCTGTCTCTACCAAAAAACAATTAGCTGGGTGGCTGCACGTGCCTACAGTCGTAACCACTCGGGAGGCTGAGGCAAGAGGATCGATCGCTTGAGCCTAGGAGTTGGAGGTTACAGTGAGTTATGATCACACCACTGCACTCCAGCCCAGGCAACAGAGAAAGACCCTGTCTCAAAAAAAAGGAAAAGTTAAGAGAGAGCTTATGCCTGGTTACCACAGTAATATGACTTACAGATTTGAGACTGTAGATGTAGTATGATAAAGAAAATGTGGACAGGGATGCCATGGAGATTATGTTGAGTTGTATTTGTCTTAGCAGAACACCCAGTATAATCCTTATTTGCTATAAATGTGCTCTTCTCTTCTATTTTGCTTGGACAGTTGGACCCCAGCAAGGCTATTTCCGGAGGATAACATTTGAAAAGAAATCAGTTACTTGGGTCTTAGAACCAGTTTACAGTGTGGGGGAACCAGAGTGAAAGATGGAAATGAACTTACTTTAAAATATACTATAGTCCAAAGATTTCTTTTTACACTTCAGTAAGATTAGAATATGCTTTGCATAATTACATAGAACATAGTGGAAACCCACATAGAATCATGTCATTGTAAGCCTGAAAAGCATGGGGTGGGGAAAAAGATTGGGTCTGTGGAAGGCCCTAGGGGGCAAATATGCCTGGCATTTGTATTGAGGACAAAAAAGTAATTATACCTAGTTGACTCCAATTCTTTAAGATTGAACCTGAAGCAGCCCTAACCACAGCCCAAGTCACTTTACACAGGCTTCATTGAGTCAGTAACCAATGCCTTTAATTTATTTTGCCTCTGGATAGGTGTCACTTGAGGTTGAATTCTCTCTGGACAGGTAGATGAGAACTATGGGCTTTTCCCATCACGTCAGGGTTATTTCCATCTAATTGGACAGTTCCACAGAGGATTTAGATTTCTAAATTAAGAAGTGAGGTGGTCACATTTCCCTGGCTCCAGTTAAAACACTCAATCCTTGTTGTTTGATGTCTGTCTCCTTGAAGTTCTTGGCTGTTTCTTGAATGTGGGGGCTAGTTTTCTAAAGTTGAGCCCAGAGCCTTCAGAATCTCCCATATTAGCTGGGCGAGGTGGCTCATTCTTGTAATCCCAGCACTTTGGGAGACTGAGGCAGGAGGATCACTTGAGACCAGGAGTTCGAGACCAGAACCTCCCATATTTTTTTGAAAATAAGTCAGCCAAACCCTGGTCTATAGAAAAGGTCCATCCCTTATTCACCTTTTCCTTAATGGAACTTCAGCACAGTGTCCTTGAGATCTCCCAGTTCAGCAGCCAGGTTACAGATCACTTGTAATAAGATTATAGGGCTTACATAACACTTGACAGTTTTCATAATGCTTCATGTACTTATCTCATTTGATCATTCATTCAACAAACATTTGTTGATCCTCTTTATTGTGCCAGACATGAGACTAGGTGTTTGTACGATCTGGTCTAATTCCAGAAGGAGAGACTGGTGTTCCAAGTCAGATAGAGATACTCAGAGAAGCCCAATAGAATAAGGATACAAAGGTGACCCCTGAGTAGACAATTAGGAGAGGTCATTAGTAACATTAGCAAGAGTGATGAGGACAGAGGCCGGAGTGCTGTGGGTTGAGACACATGTGAAATGAGGAAATAGAGAAAATGAGTTAGACTTTATTTCTATGAATCTTAGCAATGAAGGGAAGAGAGAAAGGACAGAGTCTACAGGAGGATTCATAGTGGAGAGATAGTTTTTCCATTTTAATATGGGAAAAACTTTGTATAATTTGAGGGGAAGGTACTCATTAAATATATAAGACAGGAGTGGGAAGGGTGTTCCACTTTACAGATAAGGAAAGTAAAGACAAAGAAGTTAAGCAGTTTGCCCTATTCTCCACAGTAGGAGAGGGAGTCAGAATTTGAACCCAAGTCGTCTAATGCTAAATTCCATTTGATGCCTCTAATTCTGAAAGAGGGAAACTGTTTTTTTAATGTTTACCTTTTCAAAAGATACGAACAGATAACTTAAAGATGGACAATAGACCTTAAACATTGAAAAAAAGTTGCTCACTTCTACTCATAAGAGAAATGCAAATTGAAACTACACTGAGATAACATTTCATACCTATCAGATTGGCAAAAATTCCAAAAGTTTAACTACACATTTTGTTAGCAAGATTGTGGGGAAAGTGGCACTCTCATGCATTGCTGGTGGGAACACAGGATTGTTTCAGCCTCTATGGAGGGAAATTTAGCAATGTCTAACAAAACTGCATTTAGCCTTTGACCCAGCAATCATGCTTCCACAAATATGAAACATCATTCATAGGAGAATAAACTATTATACCACTACCCAATGAAGTACTATGCAGAAGTAAGAAAGAGTAAGGAAGATCTCTATGAACTGTTATATAGAGGAATTTTGAAGATATATTGTAAAGCGAAGAAAGCAAAGAACAAAAATGTAATATACTACTTCTGAGTAAGAATTGGTAATATGAGTAAGAAGTGGTAGTAAGTATATATTTGCTTATATTTTTTCAAAATAGAATATAAATAGAATAATAACTAAGAAATTAATGAAAATGGTTACTAATGGGAATTGAAGAGATAGGGGTAGGAGTGAGACTTCCAAATTTACTTTTTAATAAACTTTTGACTTTCAATCATGTAAAAGTTTTATACACTCAAAAACTTAAATAGACTAGGTGCAGTGGCTCACACCTGTAATCCTGGCACTTTGGGAGGCTGAGACAGGAGGATCTCTTGAGGCCAGGAGTTTGAGACCAGCTTTGGCAACATAGTAAAACCTGTAAAATAAAAAAATTAGATGGGCATGGTGGTGTGCACCTGTAGTCCCAGCTACTTGAGAGGCTGAAGCAGGAGGATCACTTGAAGCCCAGGAGTTCAAGACTGCAGTGAGCTATGATTGTACCCTGAACTCCACCCTGGGTAACATAGTGAGACCCTGTCTCTAAAAAAAAAAATTAAATTGAAAAGAATGGAAAAGGCACACTCTAAAATTGGATACAAAGTGAGCTCAGCGTGTATCTGTAGTCCCAGCTACTTAGGAGGCTGAGGCGGGAAAATCGGTTGAGCCCAGGAGTTTGAGGTTGCCATGAGCTATGATGATCCACTGTACTCTAGCCTGGGCAACAAAGCAAGACCCTGTCTCAGAAAAAAAAAACAAAAAAAACTCACACATAAAATTAAACAAGTGCAAATTAACTCAAATGTATGTCAAATTGGTAACGTCACAGAAATTGATTCAAATAACTTTCAAGCATGATACTCTGATTATACCCTTCAGTGAGATGTAACAAGGAAAAAAAGAACTACAAACAAAATTAATAGGTTTGTTGTTGATTGTTGTATTGGTATAATAATGTTGAATTTATTTTATACAAGCAAATGAATTGTTAGGAACCAAGGTTCTGACTATGGATTAGAGTGGGGGAAGGGGAAGGGCAAGGGAGTGAGGAAGAACACTGTGTTGACTTTGAATTGGAGGGCCAATATAAACCAAATATTTTTTTAGCAATCTTCCTAGTTATGTCCACTGAAAAGGTTTAGAAGCAGTGACACCTGGTAGTTACGAGCATACCTACTTAATGCCCAGATCTTGAGTACAAAATATCATTCTTCATTAAAAGAAACCAGGACTCTTTGAGGAGGTGGCTGATTCTACACAAAGTGAATCTGGAACAACTTTTTGTACCAGAAAGCAAGGAAGTGCTCTAAGACTACTGGGTCATGTTAGAAGGAGCCAGCTTCAAGAGATTTCCACTGGCTAAATTCAGGACAATTCAAGTGTCCAAAATAAATAAATAATGAATTATACTAAATACAAAAAGAATTCAAGAGTCCATAATAACACTCAAGAAAAGGATGGAAGGACTGGTTAGGTGAGGCTGTCTTTTATAGAAAAATGTCAGCTAACATGCAGAAGGAATGATAAAATTAGAAAAGCATCATTTTATAACCTACAATAAAATAATTGATTTGCACAAGATCAGCAATTGATGCTAAAACCATAGGGTAAAAGTTACTGTAAAACATGATATTCACATGGCTTAAAAGATTACTTATATTCGTACATTACTAATTAATTGTAAAGAAGCCTTTACAATAGAGGGATGTGGCAGACACAAAGGTACCTCGACAAAAATGCAAACTTAACATGACAAATAATGGGACAAACTGACATGTGCCTCCTGATTGATTCAGTAGTAAGTACACAACATGATCCTTGTAATATTCATGCCAAAAAATGTTTGACTTGAATCTAATCATTGGAAAATAGTGAGACAAATCCAGAGTGTGAGGAGTCCTCCAAGATAACAGACCTGAGTCTACAAAAATGTCAATATCATGAAAGATCTTCCTCCCCCCCCAAAAAAAAGCAGAAATGGACTGTTTTAGATTAAAGGAGATAGAGGATAGGGACATGACAACTAAATGCAAAGAATGATCCTTGATTGAGTGACTGTACAGGACATTTTGGGGACATTTGTGGAAATTCAAACAAATATGGATAATGCATTAAGTTATTAATGTTGTATTTCTTGGGTGCGATAATGGTATGATGTAAGAAAATGTTCTTAGATGATACATGCTCAAGTATTGAAGTGTCATGATGCTCAAATTGCTTTCAAGTGGTTAAAGGAAGAAAAGTGTGGTATATACTAAAGAAAAGGGAAAGAGGGAGAGAAAGCAAATGTGGCAAAATATTAACAATTGATGTGTATTCCAGATAATCTGTAGAACCCCCCCAAAGTTTGCCATTTATTAAAATTTTGCCTATCATGCACCCCTCGTTTGTTTGATAGTAGCTGCTATTTCACACTCTCCCCGACACATACACACATCCTACCCCTTACTCTTTAGATGCAATTTAATACGCTAGAAAGAGTATGAGCTTTGGAATCAGGTCTAGGTTTAATGCATAGTAATGCTGCTTTGTTCATTCAACGGATGTTTATTGAGCACCTGCCAGGTGCCAGGCACTTTGCAAAACACATGGGTTTCCGTAGGGAACAAGAAATGTGCCTCCTGCCCTCAAGGAGCTTATATTATAGTGAAGGAAATGGTTAGAAAATAAGCACATAAATAAATATATAAGTGAAAATTGTGATACATGCTATTGAGGAAAATATCAGATTACTATGAGTAAAAATAGCAGAAGACATCCAGCTTACATTGGATGATGGTCAGACACCTCTCCTACTCTGATCCTGAGCAAGAATTGTTTAAATTCTATGAGAGTTGGTTTTCTTATCTGTAAAAATGAAGATGAAGATAACTTTCTTACTCTGTCAATTGTGAAAACTAAATGTAATAACATAGAAAGTGCCTGGCACTTGGGGTCACTGAGTAGATGTTATTAGCCTTGTTTTTAAAAGCTCTGCTTCTTCCCTTACAGGACTCATTTTCAATTGGTGTTATTTGGTTGATTTGCTAATACCCCCTAACCTTGTCCTTGTCTTTTTGGCTCCATAGGGCTCAGAATGGAATGCCTCCAACTTGGAGGACTTACAGAACCGAGGGTAAGCACACAGAGCAATTGCTGACACCCCCATGTGACAGAAGTCCTTGTTTTATCTTTACATTTTCCCCATCAAATAGGTATCAATGGGTAACTTTAATCTTAAGAGTTGCTTCCAGTTGATTCTAATCAGATGTAATCTAAGAAAAATAGAAACAGGGCTGGGTGCAGTGGCTCACACCTTTAATCCCAGAGCTTTGGGAAGCTGAGGTGGGAGGATTGCTCGAGGCCAAGAGTTTGAGACCAGCCTGGGCAACGTAGCAAGACCCCTGTCTCTACAAAAAGTTTTTTAAAAATTAGGTGGGCATGACAGCGTGCACCCATAGTCCCAGCTTACTCAAGAAGCTGAGGCAGGAGGATCGCTTGGGCCCAAGAGTCCAGCCTGGGTGACAGATCAAGACCCTGTCTCTGAAAAAAAAAAAGAAAGAAAGAAAAAGAAAAACAGTTATTCTCCCACTGTTTCTTCCCCTACCTGCCAAGAAAGATCAGCTATTTTAATGGAAGGGCTTTCAAAAACAAATGTGAAAACCTTTGGTGCTGTTTAGAATCAAATGTAGTTTTTGGTTCCTGTTTTTATGTAAGAATACATAGAACTGCATATATTGGGTTCACAGAGAGCTGTTCATTCAACATTTATTAAGCATCTTCTGTGGGACAAGCACAGTGCTAGGTGCTAGAGATCTGCAGATAATTAAGACTCCCTATCCTTTTATAGTAAGCTGCTTGAAGACTAAGTAGGTTATGAATGTATGGACAAGCTTCTGAAATTGAACAGTAAGTCCTACCTTATATTAAGAAAATTGTCCCTAAGAAGCATGGTTATTTAATTTGATTGCAGCAATTGAGACTATAGTGAGCATTCAGCAAACAAAAAGCTGCCATTCTTCCCTTAGTTAATGCCTACTAAATTTCTCATTGAATTTCACCTTAGGAGATCAGATCATCCAGTAAGAGAAGAGAAAATCGTGTCTGAAATTTGCCATGCTAACTCTTCATTGTGGACAGAGATAAGACCAGCTGAGACTCAGAAGTAGTGATGGGTACCTGACTGTTTGCTGGCAGCCTGTTTTCTCAGCTACAAGTCAGCCTCTGGTTATTTTTGCCATTAGTAGATAAATACTCCCTACTTTTTCCCCCAGAAGAAAGGTTTTTCATAGTTGCTAAAATGAACTTGGAACAGGATTTAAGCCAAATGATTATACAAAGAATTCCAGGAGGGAAAATCTGGTTGCTTCATTTCAGATTTGAAAAGAGATAGAACTTGGAAATTTTAAATTGGTAAGAATGGAGTTTAGAGTTCTCAAAGGCAGAGACTGAATCTTAGTCTTATGTATAGCTTACATATGTCTAGCTCAGAGCTTTATACCAAGAAAGTGTTCAGTAAATGTGAATGAACGATAGATAAATTTACACATATGTGAGGACTGTGACTTGTCTAATGGCAGACAAGGAGAAGAAATCAGTTAGTGAACTGTGCTGGGAATTCAGAGACCTAAATTCTAATCCTGTGCCTGCCATTTGCCCTCCTTGGGCCTGGAAGATTTAAGCCTAGATAAATTGTTTATTTACTATGATCCTTGAAAGTGCCCCTGAAGGGTGAGGACCCTTGATTCAACCAGAATAATAACATTGTATCTGCTTTATGTACAAGAGTCTGCTTAAAATTTCTTTAAGAGTGAGGCAGAGTTTCTGACAGCCTCCTAAGTCATCAAAATTTTTAAATTTTATAATTTTGGGAAACCTAGATATAGTGTTTAACTTGAAATTTGAGATGTGAATAGCAGTGCTTGCCAAATGCATTGGAATCACATCATATATACATATACTCTGACTTTAGAATATAACCCCAGCTGGAGATGAGACCTATTCATCTCATTTACTTCTTATAAGGCTAAATTACAAAATGCAACTGTATCTAACTGTCTTAAAAAACAGTATGGTTGGGTTCCCAGGCATCCACTTAGATCTTGTTTCTTAAGTTCAATGGTTCTTAAACCTTAGTATATGAAGAATTAAAGTTCAGAGATCTGTGCACAAAACCATATGTATTGCCCCCAGTGGATAATTTATGGGATTTTCAAGTATAATTTTGACAATAAGGCTATTTCCACCCAATCTACTGACTTTAGAACCTAACCCCAAGTAAAGTGCTGCTCCATATAGAGTCACCTAGTGCTGAGATGGCAAAGAAGTTTCAAGGAGTTCCAATTCCAATTGGCAGTGACTACTTACAGCTCTGTAATAAAGGATTGGGAAGCCCTGTCCTGCCTCTAGAGACACAGTGCTGTAATCTACTATTGAGATATGGGTTTAGAGATGGGAGGCCATTCCTTTTTATTTTAAATAAAATAAGAAAAGTGTACTTGCCTTTTTTTCTAACAGTTTTATTGACATATAATTCACATATCATACAATTCACACATTTAAAATGTACAATTTAGTGGCTTTTAGTATATTCACAGAGCTATGCAACCATCACCACAGTCAATTTAGAACATTTTTTCAACCCCAAAAAAAAGTCCATACCCTTTAGCAGTCATCCCCATTTCCCTTCTTCCCCCGAATCCCTAGAAATCACTAATGTCCATCAACTGACAAAGAGCCACTTTCTGGCTATTTTGAATAGTGCTACTATGACTATTTGTGTACAAGTGTTTGGGTGGACTTATGTGTTTATTTCTCTTGGGTTTATTCCTAGGAGAGGAATTGTTGGGTCATATGGTGACTCTTTGTTTAACCTTTTGGGGAACTAGTAGACTGTTTTCCACAGCAATTGCACCATTTTACATTTCTACCATGTGCTTGCTTTTTAAATTTAAAAAAATATATTTTTTATACTTATGGACTTTGATGCTAAGTTAAAACAGATTCAGTTCATGTCCCAGAAAAATTTTGGCCACTTGACCCTAACCACAGAGTTAGTTAGCTATGGCTCTCTCTTTCTGTAGTCATTTCATTGACTTCAGATATTGGGTTTATAGAACCTCACATTTGGTTCTGAGAAGGAAGCAGCTTCTCAGAAATGAATGAGTCTGTATTGTATTGTTGGAGTAAACTCCAATGGTGTCTTAGTCCCACAACATTAAGAAAAGATAACATTGGTAAATTAAACTTAAGCTTTTATTGAGTTTGTATAGTGAGAGAGATAACAGAAGAAATTTGTGATAGAGAAACACTTTTCTGCAAGCATCTCAGTATGGGAGAACCCTCAGACACATTACTGCCATAACAGCCAGGAGTAAAGCAGATAGAGTTAAGAGAGTTTGAAGTCCAACTTTTCTCTGACCCTCCTAGCCCTGGCCTCATTTGCGTTTCATGTAGTTTAAAGAGAGTAATAGAGCAAAGACCAACAATCTGACATGTAGAAAAATAGGACGAAATCTTTTTTTTTCTGTTTTTTCTCAGGATACATGTCAGTAGTCTGATTTTATACAAATGACTTCCAAAGAACAAATTATATTGCTGGTAATTTTACTGACAGAAAGAAATTGTCAGATTATGGGCCTCAGATTGATTCTTTGGAGTCAAATATGAGGCATATTTTCAAGAGACTATCAAAGGCAAGATTATGTAACTATATGTAAACTTAAAATGAAATTTAACATGGCAGATAGCTTTTTGCTCAGTAATTCCATGGTGCCCAGGTATCCCCAGGACTCTCTTGTATAATTTCTCTACTAAATAAATGTAGCATCTTAGTTTTCTAGTTTTCTTCTTTATTTTTGTATTTAATTTCAGCCTATGGAGTAAACTAGTTTTAACTAAGAAAATGCTGGGGATTGGATTTAGCCCAAGTAGTACAACACATACTCTTCCTTGGTTTCCTTGCAGAGTGCGGTATATCTTGAATGTCACTCGAGAGATAGATAACTTCTTCCCAGGAGTCTTCGAGTATCATAACATCCGGGTATATGATGAAGAGGCAACGGATCTCCTGGCTTACTGGAATGACACTTACAAATTCATCTCTAAAGCAAAGTAAGTAATAGTCCCACATACACATTCTGACCACTGTTCCTCTTGCCCCACACATGACTGGTGCCTGAGGGCTGTAGATAACTTACTGATGGTATTCAGAGAAAAGGAAGTAAAGAAGGATGGGGACTGAGATTTTTTTAGTCCTAGACAAAAGGCTAGTGACTTAATACTGTCCTTTAAGTAAATGAAGCCCTTAGAAGAAGGTGACCTCATATTGGCTATTTCCACTGAGCACAGAATTAAAGAAAATAGACTTATGTTGCAGCAAAAGAAATAGAAATTGAGAGAAGGAAGAAATTCTGAATGAAATTCTTAAGTTACCAATGGGGAGATTTGAAAGATATATAGTATATATCTTTCTGGAATAGTAGAAATTATTCCAGATAGGTAGAATACTGGGTCCTCCCCTCTAAAGACAAAGAGAAAAACTTATTAAACTTTGGAAATCTTTTCCCACTCTCTTACTTTATTTTTATGATAGTCTAAGTAGTGAAATTTTTCTCTGGCCCTTCTGTTGATGTCTTCCTTAAATTAATTGGCTATTTTAGTGACACTATTTAGTATTAATTTAGTGTTTAGTATTAATATGTCAACACTGCATTTTTTAAGTCCCTGGGAATTTTCTTGCTGATCCTATTTATTCTTTCACTAGAAGGAACCATAAATGAGCTTGTTGGCCATGTCCCCCTTAAGGTAGGACTACATTCAGACCATCCCTGGCAGATGAGAAATGCTTCTGTTTTTAAAGTCCTCCTTCAAGAATGATTCCACACCTCTCTTAAGGACCTGCATAGTCAGGAATTCTTTCCTTTAGTTACCCTGAATACTCATACTCTATCTCTGAGCCTATTTCTTTAGTCTCTAAGCAGCACCTAAGAGTATTTTATATTCTTAAAGCCTATTAATAAATTATTCCCAGTAATAATACTATTCATGGCATGCTTACTATGTGCCAGGTACTTTATATATATTCTCTCATGTTATATTTTCTAAAACCCAGAGAGGCAGATATTGTCATCCTTCTGTACAGATGAGAACGTAGAGATGAGATTCAGAGAGGTTAAATAAGTGGTGAAGATAGGACTTGCACCAAGATCATGTCTCGTTTCAGAGTCCATCAAGTGTACAGGAACAATCTAGTTCCATAAGGAGGGGGGACTAGAAAAGCCTAGGCAAGTGTCAGGGTCTCAGCCAAAGAGGCTAGAGTTCAAGATGAGGCCCTGGTCTCAATGAAAAGAAAGGCTCATTCCAGCTGGGATTAGGGAGAGACAAATGAGGCACCCAGGGCATCACTGGAAGCACTCAATCTCAGGCTCCTGCAAGCATAGGTCAGCACCTGGGAGTGAGTGCCTCCTTAAATGATCCTGTGTCTCACCCTAATCAGGGCCCCAATTCTTAATCCCATGCCAGGCTTAATCTGGACAATCCAGCATGGGGGATGGGGCTGCTGCTGAACCAGAAAGGTGGAATTGAGTTAGGTGAGAACTGACTTCAGGTCCTTCATTACATGAGTTAGAAGCCATCCACCAAAAAATTCCAGTTGAAAATAGATATGTTTTCATGGGAGTGGATTTCATAATTGCATTTTACTTAGGGTTGTCCAAGTTTGAGCACTTTCCATGCCTACAGGCATAGACTTGAAATTTTATGTGTTAAAGTACTCAGAGCTTGATAGGAAAATATAGAGCACATGTCTAAACATCCATCTGAGTCACTGTGTATTGGCTTCCTAACTTTAGTCTAAATGAAAACTCTGTGGTGCCATAAGTAAAGCAGATATTTCCTAGTCATTTGGGATAATCTAAGCACAAAGATACACATCTGAACAACCTTAGGACACCCAAATTTTGCACCTAATTGACAAGTAGGAGGTTAATCTTACCTTCTCTTTGAGACTGTTTCAATTATTCCAGACCATACTCTGTGTTCCTGTAGCTTATTTGGCTCACTCGTTTTGGCACTTAACCTCATACCTCCTTGCATTGATACTTAATTCTTTCATGTGTCTCTATCTACAGTAGCAGAATTATAAGCTTCTGAAAGGAAGCTTGCCTGCCATCGTACAGTGAGTGAGTAAATGAATAGATTTCTCCTGTTATGCTGACACATATATTTTTTGATTTATTGGAATAGCCACTTGGGAATGATTCCATAGCCCATGTACATTAGTAAGAAGAATAACAGTTCTTTTTTTGAGATTTTAAAATGTTCTTACTTAAGCAGCTGGCAGATCTAATCAGCAGATCCCTAAGTTTGTTCATACATTTAGCAAATATTTGAAGGCTTACTATGTGCCAGACACTGAGTTATTAGCAGAATTAGCATAACTGAATAATGTTCATATCCAAGGTAATAAGCTCTGGTATGTTAAGACTGAGAGGTTTTGTTTGTTAGTATAGCTTTATGATATGTTTTCTCTTTCTTCCTCTCCATTAAAAAAAAAAAAAAACAGGTAGTTCTCCTTCATTGTGGTATATCCCATTTTCCCATCCAACTCCCTAGCTTGTGTAGCCAGTCCTTACACAAGACATGGGTTGTGGTGGTATAAAAAGTAATATCCAGGGCTACTTCTGAGTAGAGAAGAGAATTAGTTTCATTTGGTTTGTGCTTTCCTCCAGGGACAAAACCCTTACAGGAACTTAAACTGGAAACAGCTCATAACATTTAAATAAATTAGATAAATCATTGCCACACCTATAACTCACGAGAGTACCAGCCATGAAACATGCCCCTGGGCCTATGAGGGAACTGGCCTTCACCACACACAAAATGGGCTCCAGTCTAAATTCAGAATGCTCCCTCTACACTCTGTTACCAACCATATTGAATTTTAATTATCCGTTTCTCCCACTGAACCCTATCCTTTTAGAGTAAAGCTATATGTCACTTATCTTTGCCTCCTGACACCTTGCACATTGTCTTTCCCATGGTAAATGCCTGGCAAATGTTTGCTGAATGAATTAGAGAGGCATAATATTAACATTGAATATTGTTTAAGAGTACACTGGAGCTGCCTACCCTACCCACACATTTGATTATAGATGTATACGAGTGTACCAAGGTGAGGAGGTTACATAGCAAGAAAATGGAAGAGTAGGACAGGAGACTTGGAAAAATCTAGAACCAAGCTTTTAAAATATACTGACTATTGTGTTTTCCTTTATTCTTTACCTCAATCCCCCAAACTAGGAAACATGGATCTAAATGCCTTGTGCACTGTAAGATGGGGGTGAGTCGCTCAGCTTCCACTGTGATTGCCTATGCAATGAAGGAATATGGCTGGAATCTGGATCGAGCCTATGACTATGTGAAGGAAAGGCGAACAGTGACCAAGCCTAACCCCAGCTTCATGAGACAACTGGAAGAGTACCAAGGGATCTTGCTGGCAAGGTGAGTCCTTAAGTGACTTTCTTGGATTCGCCCTCCTTTAAGTTCCCTAAGGCAAGGTGAAGTATGCTTCTCTGCAGCTAGTTCTCAGCCTGATTTGGATGTGATACTTTTTTTTTTTTTTAGAGACAGAGTCTGGCTCTGTTGCCCAGGCTGGAGTGCAGTGGCATGATCATAGCTCACTGCAGCCTCGAACTTCTAGGCTCAAGTGATCCTCCCACCTCAGTATCCCGAGTAGCTGGGACCACAGGTGTGCACTACCACACCAGGCTAATTTTTAAATATTTTGTAGAGATGGTGTCGATATGTTGTCCAGGCTGGTCTCGAACTCCTGGCCTCAAGCAATCCTCCCACCTCAGCCTCCCAAAGTGCTAGGATTATAGGCGTGAGCCACTGTACCCAGCTTGATAGATATTTTTCCCACAAAAACTGTTGTGCAGCCTACCTCTCCAACCACTACTAGGTCCTGAATGTCTTCCTGTATCAATAAAAAATAGCTGTTTTCAATTTGGTATTTGGTTATAAAATGAGTAATTTATTTCATTACATCATTACCCCCTGGTGGTGAAAGCCACTATCATCTGCTCTTAAAACAAGCATCAGATATTAAATGATTCAAGGATCAGTTTCCTGAGATGCCACATGCTGAAATTCTATGGATTACTAGATTTTTGCTTTTTTTTTTTTTTTTTTTTTTTACATGTAGGCATGTTCTAGGTGGTTTTGTTAGGGTGAAGGCACAGCTGTCTAGAAGCAATTGGGGCTGGTGCCAGGGTTTGACTCCAGTGAGTCTCATGACTTTGTCTTGACTCTTGAATCTGGACTGTGTTTCCCCTGAAAAATGTTAAATAGCCTTCTAGCCTATCCAGGCAGAGGGACCACCCTCCCACCCCCGAAATATTGTGAAAATGTGGCTACAGCATAGCATTATGGTTTCCACTAAAAAACCCCTCCCATTTACTCAGCATTTGGCATGATTTCATCTGAGCTATTCTCTTAGGAAGCTGGGAGGATACTCAAGCCTCCTCTGTTTAAAAGAATTTATAGGTCTTTGGGGCCAGATTTTGATGACATTTTTAGATTAGATCAGAAGGTAGGACATAACAGTTCTTTTGGCACGAGAGAGGAATCTAAAGGTTTGTTGACACATAAATATTATATATTCCCAGACACACACGACAGATGTTAGGCAATGTCCTCACGTGACCCATTGAGAGGAAGGATACTATGTGTCCTGCCAATTTCAGTATTTATTCTGGAATCCCAGGCTACTGCAAGCTGTTGGGTTGGGTTTTTTTAGTGTATGTGGTTTTTCTTAGATGTTAAGGGAATTTCAGAAAAATCCTAGATGAGGATAAGAAGGGTAGCATAAACCCAAAAATCACCCCTCCTCTTCCTTTTTCCCTTTCTTTTTATGTTCCATGCCAACTTCCTGGGCTTGATTCATAGAGGGAGGGGCAAGCCCTGGGGAGAGAAAACCACAGAATTTGAGTCAGTAGATCTGGTTTCCATTCCTGATTCACCCCCTTGCTGCAGCCTTGAGAAGTTACTTTGCATTTCGGATCCTCACCTGACCCCATCTATAAAATGAAAACCAAGAGATCTACCTCACAGGGTTATTGTGAATAAAGATGTATATAAATGTTAATTATGTGTTGTTGAGGGTTATTCAGATGTGATTCTCATCATCTCCTTCCTCTAAGGCTACCCAGAAAACACATGTATGTGCCATTGATTTCCTCCTCCTTAACATCAACCAATGCCTCCCACCACTCACACACTAACTCCATTAGAAACTGCAATGGATGTTTCCCGGATTTTAAGTACTAGAATCTAGTTCCAGGGATATCACTTTGGCTGCAAATAATAGAATACCTCTGTCAATCAGGATCTCAACAAGAAACAGCATGCTCAGATTAAGATTATCTGAGGAGAGTTTTATAAAAGAACTGTCAAAGAGACATAGCTAGCCTGAGGTGGCCCTGCAGGGAGGGAGCTAGGGAAGTAATTACCCTGTCCTCACTTTCCTCCCTTCAGTCTCCTTCTAGGCCTCCCCATTAGCCAAACCCTGTAAAAGTCAGAAAATAAAGGGGGCCTTTTGTTATAATCCACAGATCAGAGATCAGCCTCTGTGGAGTAGAACAGGGTGGAAAAGCTGAAGAGTAGACCTGCAGGGGCAAATAGAAGATATCTGGCCCAATACCCAGCTACAGGTAGTTTAAAAAGTTAGACCATATATCATTTCCTGTAACAAGCAGCACAGAAGTAGTCTCTATAATGGCTCAGTGGTGATGTGATCAAGGACTCTGGTGCTATCCATCTTTCTGTTGTGCCTTCTTTAGTTAATGGCTTGGTCCTTGAGGTTGTCTCATGATTGCCAGATGTCTGCCACATTTCTAGGCATCTACATGTAAATTATACAGCATCTGGCTGAAGAAAAGGGCCATTGACATTCAAGAGAACAACCTTTCCCAGAAGCTCCTCATAGTCTACCCCTCAGGACCAATTTGCCAGGACTGGGTCATATGGTTAAAACCAATCACTGGCCAAGAAAATAGAATTTCCAGGACTGGCTGAAACATATTCGTATTTATCCTCTGGAGCTAGGAAGTGCCACATTTCCTGAACCCATAAGACAGTGAACACCCAAACCAAATCAGGCACCTGACAGTAAGAAAAATGGCTGGTTGGGTATACAGCCATTAGGGTCTGCAATCTATGATCTGTTGTTAAGAAACCTTGGCACTTGTAGGCTAACTGCCAAGTGAATTGGGCCCAGCAGACTCTTGCCCAGCCCCAAAGTGCTACTCTAGGAGATGCCTGCTTAGAAGAGCAAAGAAAGAGAATCACCAGACTCCTATGACTATCTGAAACTCTATCAAGCCTTGCAGTTTAGGTAGGCAGGAGAGGAAAATTCTTAGAAAAATCCCACTTGTTCTGTTTGCGGAGAAATTCTACTTCCTGTCCAAATGTTTGGACCTTGTATTTCATGTCTTCTTCCAGGAGCCATGTGGTAGTTTTCTCAAAGAATAGAGTCCTGATCCTAGCATTCTGTAGCTCCATGGTTATCCAGGGTGGCAGTGGGTGCTTACCTTGAGGTGGCAGCTCTCTATTTGAGGGCATTAGCTTAGTGCTTTGACCTCTTAGTAGAAGAGAAGTTTACTGAAGTGACACCAGGTTCACATAATGATTTGTGAATTATTTGTGTTATGGTCTTAATCAGAATATGAGGATATGGGCCAAGCAGTGACAGCCCCTCTGAAATACAAGAGACTTTTTGCATCTTTCAGTATATCATTAAGAGACTGGAGAAAGCTAATGTTTAATATTTACCTTTAGACCTAAAAAGAAGGGTAATGAAGCTACTGATACTATGCATATCTGATTTTATTTCTTCTGTTTTTATAGTTGGAGGATGGTCGCAAGACAAGGGGGGGGAATGTGTATGTGTGCACATGTGTGCTCGCTTTGAAACTCTATTAAACTGCCAGCACCCCTGTTTGTTATTCTGCACTCTGATCATGCAGGTATCTGGCAGATTTATATTCCATTATACAGGTTCAGATTTCAGGCAGACCATTTGCAAACTGGACCATGTGTCTGTGGCATTAGGTTTCAGTGTATGGGGGCAAGGAAGAAAAACTGGGTGGTGGCCAGGGAGAGTTTGTGCCACCATGTCCTCAGAAATGTCAGTTTTGATTCTTTGAATGCCTCTGTCACAAGAGCCAGAGGAGGCAGGGTTGTCTTTTACCCTAGATTTGCTGGTGGAGACATTGAAGTCTAGTTAGCTAGTGTACAGTGGTCAGCCAGCTACAGGGAACCTAAGAATGAAAGGACATGGATTCCTGGTTAGGTGACAGCCAAGCACAACTGAGGTTTGAAAAAAAATTTTTTTTTTTTTTTTTGAGACAGGGTCTCACTGTCACCCTGGGTAGAATGCAGTGGCATCATCATAGCTCACTGCAACCTCAAACTCCTGGGTTCAAGTGATCCTCCCACCTCAGTCTCCTGAGTAGCTGGGACTACAGGTACACACCACCACACCTGGCTAATTTTTTCTATTTTTTGGTGGAGATGGGGTCTTGCTCTTGCTCAGGCTAGTCTCAAACTCCTGACCTCAATGATTCTCCTGCCTCGGCCTCCTAGAGTACTAGGATTAGAGGCATGAGCCACTGCACCCAGCCTAAAAAGATTTTCTTAATAGATTTTCAGATACATAATCTTAAAGTATCTAGAACTGTGTATAGCACACAGAAAATAATTAATGCTTTTTTTCTTCCTTTCTACAGGCTGCCTAATTGCTAAAAAGTAACCATAAACAGCCTGATTTTACTGGTACTTTTTTTTTTTTGAGACATGGGATCTTGCTATGTTGCCCAGGCTGGAGTACAGTTTCTATTCATAGGCATGATCATAGCACACTACAGCTTTGTTCTTAATAATATACTGCTTAGTTTAGCATGTTTTGAACTTTATATACACGAAATCATACCAAATGTATTCTTCTACAACTGATTTTTTGCCTAACATGTTTTTACCAAACTCCTGGGCTCAAGCAGTCTTCTCACCTCAGCCTCCTGAGTAGCTGGGATTATAGGCACAAGTACTCCATTTTTAGCAGTATTTTTGTCTATGTAACTTTCTCAGACAGAGCTGATGGTTTACCAAAACACATAACAATAAGAAAGTGGAGATAAGCCTTGTGTATGCTGTCATTTAAATTTCCTTCTTAGCCAGTTAGGGTGGAGTGCACCTGTAGTTCCAGCTGCTCGGGAGGCTGAGGTGGAAGGATTGCTTGAGCCCAGGAGTTCAAGGCTGTGGTGAGCTATGATTTGTGCCACTGCACTCCAGGCTGGGTGACAGAGCAAGACCCTGTCTTAAAATAAATAAATTAAAAAATAATAATAAATAATAAGTTTCCTTCCTGTTCATTTACTAAGTAAAAGGCCAAATTCTTACCCAGGATGCCCAATTATCACATGTATGTCTGTGTGTTTTTATGAATCCAAATTCAAGTCAGAGGCCACTCAAGGGGGAGAGAGACCTGAGACTTGGTTACATCATCCAGGCTGTAGACCAACTCTGAAGTTCTTTTTTGGCAACTTGTTTACTTGCTGCCTGCCTGGAATAGGTGGGGAGAGTTAGCTGGATTCAATAGTTAACAGTTTAAAATAATAGATATGATCTAATGTTTTACATCTATCCCTACCAGTGTTGGAGCGTTAGAACAAACTGGCTCAGGACAAAGCTTCATTGGAAAACAGTTTAGTGTTACCAAATAAAACTGATGATGCAGACATATCCTATGACCTACCTTTTCCACTCCTATATATAACACCCTTGAGAAGCTTAGGTATGTACCAGGCACAAAAGTGTTCATGGCAGTGTTGTTTGTAATAGCCAAAACTGTTAATCAACAGAATGGATAAATGTGGCATATTCATTACACTCTATGAATTACATTTACACACAGTGATTAATGGTAAAAACATAATGTTAGGCAAAAAATCAGTTGTAGAAGAATGCATTTGGTATGATTTCGTGTATATAAAGTTCAAAACATGCTAAACTAAGCAGTACATTATTAAGAACAAAACATGTGGTGACACTATAAAGAAAAGACAGGGGATGATAACCACAAAATTCAAGATGGATGAGGGGGAGGGAGGGGATCAGGAAGCGGCACATGGAGGGGCACATTCAAAGGTAATGGTGATGAATATCTCGGCTGTATCAGAGAGCTGCCTACCATTCTCCGTGCAGGTTCTATTGCAAAAATGAAAAAGGCAATATCATCAGACTGATCTTCAGATTGGGATTTTTCTTTTTCCTTTACAAGTAGGTGTCAGTTTAGTTCTAGAGCCCCAACTCAATATTTTCTGATGATTATCTCCTCCAGGAAGAAAAGGAAATCCCTGCTAGGCAGCATACCTGTGATGTCAGCCACTTCCTCTGAAATATACACTGTTTGTGCCTATTAGCCTAATTTCAGTCTCATTCCCTCCTGACTGATTAGTGATTTGCAGGAAGTTTTAAAAAAACATATTTTGAGATGGGTGCAGCCACGCATGCCTGTAGTCCTAGCTACTCAGGAGGCTGAGGCAGGAGGATCGCTTGAGCCCAGGAGTTCAAGACTAACCTGGGCAACATGGTGAGATCCTGTCTCTTAAAAAATTAAATAGTAAAATTAAAAAACATACTTTGGAGGATTCTTGGGATCATGAAAACTTCTCATTTACCTGTTGACTGATAAGTTGTTCTGTTATTAGAAGAGTGAGAACAGCTACCCTTGAGGTGTCTTCCCAGTCATTTGCATCCCAGGCATTGTCCTATCATGGTGGGTAAGAGGAGTCGGTGTAGGTTTGAACATCCTCATGATAGGTAAGGAATAGAAATTGGAGAACACAGTCATATTTAGGTCAGGAAGCAAGGGTGACTGGATATAAGAGAAGAAACTTTAAAAGAAATCACATTGTCCTTAGTTGGTTCATAGTGTACAATTTAGGCCCCACCTATCCAAGCAGTTGGCTTGCCCCTCCCCACAGCCACTCACTTGTTTGAGATGTGTGATATGTTGTCTCCTCCTAGGGGTGACTGTAGTTCATGCAGCTTGGAAAGGATGAAAACCCCATCTTTACACCCAGCTAATTGATTACAGCTTGTCTTCATAAACAGATTGACCTGCTCCCTACCCAGGAAAGCACCTCTTTGCAGGCCTGAGTCAGAGAGAGCCCCACCCAAGCAGCAGACAGGCTAGGGGAGCTAAGAGCAGCAGGTGCAGAGTTGAGAACAAACAGGGCGTCACATTAGTGCAGGCGCATGACTCAGCAGAGCCCAGGCGTGGCCCTGAGCCCAGGGCAAGTTGTTTTGGGCTGAGTTTCCCGTTCCACTCTGCAGTTAGTTAACTCTTCATCAGCTGGTAAGTCATGGAAACTGCACCCCAAGCACCACACTTAGTGACCTGTTGTCTGGGCAGGTGATCCTGACCAACCACAGGGCCACATTTCTCTTTTTGGCTGAGGCTTTGGGAATGTGCTTCCTTGTTAGAGTGTGTGGCCTGAAATGAAATCTCATCCCTACCTCAGACCTTCTCTCCATGAAATAAACCAAAGGATGGATGTGTGTGTGTGTGTAGTCTTCCTTTGGCCTGCCTGCTTTTCCAGGTGTCTCCTTAGCTTGATGGCTTTTATCCAAAGATCCTTCTGAAGAGGGCCTATCCTTTATGCTCAGCCTGTCTGTCCTGTTACTGAGCTTTCTCTCCAGATTTACTGTCCCCATCTTTGCATTCCAATTCAAGAATGATCATTCTCCTCACATCCCCATGTCACTCATTTAACCCTGTATCAGCTCTTCATTCCAATTATACGGATTTAGTGTAATAGGCTCCAATAAAAGGCCTAATCAACTATTTCCCTTTGTATTACTTGTATTTTTGTGTGTGTGTGTTCTTTTTTTTTTGTAGAGACAAGGTTTCACTCTGTCACCCAGGCTTGAGTGCAGCGGCCCAATCATATCTCACTGTAACCTTGAATTCCTGAGCTCAAGCAATCCCCCTGCCTCAGCTCCCAAGTAGCTGGGACTACAGGCGCACATCACCATGCGTGGCTGTTGGGTTTTTTTTTTTTTTTAAGAGACGGGATCTCACTATGTTGTTCGGGCTGGTCTCAAACTCCTGGGCTTAAGCGATCCTCCCACCTTGGCCTTTCAAAGTGCTGGGATTATAGGCATGAGCCACCATGCCCGGCTACTTGTATGTTTTGATTTTAGATTTTTTTTTTCTGGTTATAATTGTTAAACATGCTCATTTTTTTAATTCAAAAATTACAGAAATACAGAATATAGAAAGTCAAAGCCTTCCCTAGAAATACTTCTGCCTTTATTGAAAGAATGTTACCAGTTTAGCGATGTTCCTCTAGATTTTTTCCTGTATTATTCTAACATGGAAACTGTCCATTCCAAAAGCCTTGGATATCATTCCACTAATAAACTTTATAGTTTTTAACAGCCTCAGAACATATCATTGTATGGACTACAATTTTTAAAAATCCTTTTTTTCAGTGTGTCATTTTTTAATATCACATTGTTACAGTAAATATCCTTATATGTATATCTTTGTGCATTTGTAGTATTTCTCCAAGAAAAATTCATTAAAGAAAGAATTGCTTGTTAAAAGGTTAAATTTGGGGACCTACTGCCAGATTTCAGTTTTAAAAATTCTACAGTTCCTCCCAGCTACTCAGGAGGCTGAGGCCAGAGGATCACTTGAACCCTGGATTTCAAGGCTGCATTGCACTGTGACTGTGCCTATGAATAGCCACTGCATTGCAGTCTGGGCAACATAGCGAGACCCCGTCTCTTAAAAATAAACAAATAAATTCATTCATTCATTCATTCATTCTACAATTCATACTTCCTACCAGCAGTGTGTGAGAGCTTGTTTGGCCATACCGTCATCAACACTGGCTGTTACCAACTATTTTAGCTCCTGTCTGATAGGTTAAAAAAAAAATCAGATCTCATATTCATTTGTTCTTGTTGTTTTGCTTTGTTTTTTGTTATTAAATTGAGTGTCTTTTCAAATGTTTATTGCCAAGTTCCATTGAGCAGTAACAAAGCATTTTGCAAGTTAAGATTAAAGTTTATATGGGAGCGGTTTTCTGGGAGGGTGTTCATTGTTTTCACAAACCAGGTTAAGGCATTTCCTACGTATATCCTCCCCAGCAAACAGCGACATAACAAGCTGTGGAGATCTCATTCGGATAGCGACCTCTCAGACCACCATGAACCCATCTGCAAACCTGGGCTAGAGCTCAACAAGAAGGAGATCACTACCTCAGCAGACCAGATTACTGAGGTGAAGACCATGGAGAGTCACCCGCCCATACCTCCTGTCTTCGTGGAGCATGTGGTCCCACAAGATGCAAATCAGAAAGGCCTGTGTACCAAAGAAAGAATGATCTGCTTGGAGTTTACGTCTAGGGAATTTAATGCTGGACAGATTGAGGATGAATTAAACTTAAATGATATCAATGGATGCTCGTCAGGGTGTTGTCTGAATGAATCAAAATTCTCTCTTGACAACTGCCATGCATCCCAAGCCTTAATCCAACCTGGACATGACCCAGAAATGGCCAAAAAGTTCCCAGACTTAACAGTGGAAGACCTGGAGACAGACGCACTGAAAGCAGACATGAATGTCCACTTACTGCCTATGGAAGAATTGACATCTCGACTGAAAGACCTCCCCGTGTCCCCTGATCCTGAGTCACCAAGCCCCCAACCCAGTTGCCAGGCTGATATCTCAGATTTCAGTACAGATCGCATTGATTTTTTCAGCGCCCTAGAGAAATTTGTAGAACTCTCCCAAGAAACCCCCCGGTGCCGATCTTTTTCCCACTCAAGGATGGAAGAACTGGGTGGAGGAAAGATTGAGAGCTGTCGACTCTCAGTGGTAGAAGGAGCCCCTTCCAAAGTGACAGCTGATGACCAGAGAAGCAGCTCTTTGAGTAATACTCCCCATGCATCTGAAGAATCTTCAATGGATGAGGAACAGTCAAAGGTAAAGACTATTTTTATAGTTCTCCATCTAATGAAGTTCTCTTCAAAGATAAAATATTTGGGATTCTGTTGTGTTCACTTTATTTTTGATGTTACTAAAAGTTTAGGAAGGCAGTATGGGAGAGACAATCTGGCTGAGATTTTCCTTGAAAATGTAGGGCTTAAATATTTTTTAGATGAGTTGCCTTTTCAGGAATTTATCTTTCCAGGCTTTTGGTGTCATTGGAAGCACTTCTGAGAGAAGATGACAGAGGAGGGGATTAGCCAAAACAAATGTCCTGGCTGAACAAGGAGAGGTCCCCTCCCTGGACCTCTGCAGTTTAGATCAAATCTTACCAATAATGGATTTAGATGCTGCCTGAGTGAGACCTGTCTCTCTCTGAGAAGATAGATTTGTTTGAGAAATTTTTTTTGTCTCAGAAAAGTCAAAGATTAGACATGTGTAAATAGTTGTTAGAAAAGCAACTGACTCCCGTGCTAAGTTCTTGGTATTAATAATGTTTCTGAATTCTTCATCTCTGACCCTGTGGTACTGAAGAATCAATAGGAAATGCATTTGAGAGCAGACAGAATCCTAAGATTCTTCTTAGGGGCATATGAGCTCTTACAAGCCATTTCAGACCAAGGAAAGAATTACCATATATCATCAATTCTAAGACTCACACTTACTCTCATTTTGACACTTCTGACATTGGGATGCATCTTACAAACAGTGGTGCCTTAGATCAATACAATACAGTAGTTGGGAATACATGGTGACATACTCTAACATACCAAACTTCACGTAATGATTTTAGTGGAGCTAACTAGATTCTTGACATCTCCTGATGTCTGTCTGCTTATATTTACCCACCTTTTCCATTACTCTTCTGTTCTCTCTCTCCTTAACTATTCCAGGGCAATTCTTGCCTTTGCTTCTGTCGTCTTCCCTCCCCAAAGGCTATGCCTCTTTGTCCTTTCTACTGGGAAGTCAGAATACTTGAGCTCTCTTGGACCAGTGAGTGTTGCAGCACTGACAGAAATAGCCTTTCTGCAAAGACATTGGTCATATGAACACTCCTCCGTGGCCCATGCACACACTGGCCTGCTGTGGCTTCTCTCCCAGTCTTGGCAAGTTTGTCTCTGCCCAGCGTCTGGCAGATTTCCCCAGAGGAATTACTAATCTTGTTACTTAGTACTAACTTTGACTCTGTTTTGAAGGAGAAACACCAGAGTAATCCCTAGGGAAATACTGTACTTTGAAGGCTTATAAAAATCTTAACAAAGTAGATTGATAGCCATAATGATAACTACTTTAAGAGGTGTCCAAGGGCCATTTCCAGATTTTGAAATTCTTATTTTTTTTACAGTAGGACCTGATTTTGTATTGGCCAATTTTCTTTGGCCTTGTTCTAAATCCGTCTGAAAATTTATAACTGGTAAAACAGAAAAATGTCAGAGAGTCATGGTTTCTAAGTTTTCTGAGACACATGGCTACATAAGCCAAGTAAACCTTTCTCAAAATGAGCCATGTGAAACTTAGGGATTGTGCAGTCAGATATAGAGTATATTCTTCCTGCTCATATGTGCTAGGATGCTGCTGCTAGGAGAAGCAGTGGGAGGATGTGGATTAAAGCTAGTAAGACACAGGAGAGAAAAGAGCAGTGAGTCTCCAAATCAGACATCAGATGATAGCCTTATCCATCTTGTCCTAACACTGGGCATATCTAAGGTGGCCACTTAGCCTTTGACTGGCACTCTTCCCCTTGAATAGGTTAGGGTCAAACTGGAAGTTGATAGGCCAGAGGGGAAAAGTTTCATTTACCTCAGTATGGCCTGAGTCCTGGAGCTCATATCCTTAGGAAAATACGGATTCTAAGAGCTTCCAAAGTATTTGCTATTCATTCTGGAGCAAAGTATTGGATTGGAATTCCGCTTGAGTAGACAGAACAGAAAGTTTAGTGAGACGGTGACAAAACCTATAATGAATTTTGTATTTCTGGCCTTGATGTGTCCAGTTTTTTTTCCTGTAGTCTGACAAAACAGATAAGCAAAGTGTGATCCTGGGCACTTCATTATTTGTATTCTCATAGCCAGATAGGTTCTCCTGGATCAGAGGATTAATAAGCAGAAAATTCAGCATTTTCAATTAGACTACAATTTACCATAATCATCTCACTATTTCCTTTTCTTAGGCAATCTCAGAACTGGTCAGCCCAGACATTTTCATGCAGTCTCACTCAGAAAATGCAATTTCAGTCAAAGAAATCGTCACTGAAATTGAATCCATCAGTCAAGGAGCTGGACAGATTCAACTGAAAGACATTTTATCCAACCCATGCCACACACCAAAGAAGAACTCCATCCACGAGCTGCCCCTTGAGAGGGCTCAGGCCCCAGAGAACAAACCTGGACATCTGGAACAGGACGAGGGCTCCTGCACAGCCCAGCCTGCACTAACCAAAGACTCAGGGAAGTGTGACCCAGAAGGCTGCCTAACCACACACTTACTCACAGCAGACTTGGAAGAAGAGGAACCAGCTGAGGGAGAACAAGAGCTCCAGGGCCCAGGGATACACCCAGGTGCCAAGTGGTACTCTGGGTCTGTGAGGCGAGCCACCTTGGAGTTTGAAGAGCGCTTACGGCAGGAGCAAGAGCACCATGGTGCTGCCCCTACATGTACCTCACTGTCCACGCGCAAGAATTCCAAGAATGAGTCTTCTGTGGCAGACCTAGCACCAAAAGGGAAAAGTGATGAAGCCACCCCAGAACATTCATTTGTCCCCAAGGAACCAGAGATGAGCAAGGGCAAAGGGAAATGCAGTGGGTCTGAAGCTGGCTTACTATCCCATTCTGAGCAGAATGCCACTATTCCAGCACCTGAGCTGCTAGAGTTTCACCCCATGCCAGCTCCTCAGGAGTGCCCAGAGTCAGATACTAGAACAAAGCAGGAAGGAGTCCTGAAGGATCAGAGGACTGTGGTTTCATACCAGGAATCTGAGACACAGATAGTCCCTCTTCCCCTTCCCAAGAGGATAGAAATCATTGAGTATACCCACACAGTTACATCACCCAATCACACTGGGCCAGGGGGTGAAATCACCACCAGTGAAAAGAGTGAAGAGCAAGGACTGAGGAAAGTGAAAGTGGAGAAGTCCATCACTGTGCTCTGTGCACTGGATGAAAATCTAAACAGGACTCTGGACCCCAGCCAGATTTCTGTGTACCCCCACGTGCTACCTCTGCCTCATTCTTCCTCTCCTGAGCACAACAGGCCCACTGACCACCCGACCTCCACACTGAGCAGCCCTGAAGACAGAGGCAACAGCCCATCAGCAGCCCTGGAGACAACAGTACCTTTTATCAGTCGCACAACCCATGTACCATTTGCCAACATGGATTACCTGCATCCCCAGACTGTGGTTCACCTGGAAGGCTTCACAGAGCAAAGCAGCACCACAGACGAGCCCTCTACAGAGCAGGTTAGCTGGGAAGAAAGTCATGAGGGCCCCCTCTCCAGTGGCAATGAAGTGCCACACAAGGGCTCCCAGTTAAGTAGCAACGACCTAATTAGCAAACTTGGTGACAACATTGGGGAGTTACAGGAAAAACTGGACCCATCATCTGTAGCCTGTCGACTCCCACATAGCTCTAGTAGCGAAAACATAAAGGGTCTCAGCCACAGCCCAGGTGTGGTGAAGGAGCGTGCTAAAGAAATCGAGTCCCGAGTGATTTTCCAGGCAGAGCTCACCAAACCATCCCAAATGAGGCGCTCAGCATCTCTCGCCAAGTTAGGTTACTTGGACCTCTGTAAAGACTGTTTACCAGAGAGGGAGCCTATCTCCTCTGAATTCCCTCATCTCAAACGGCTTCAGCCCTTTATCAGAACAGACTCAGGCATGCACACCATGGAGGCCCAAGAGCCCCCCGAAAACCCAGGTGCCCCCCAGAACACAGAGCCCACCAAGTATTTTGTAGAACAATTCAAAACAACAGAGTGTATTGTGCAAAGCAAGCCAGTGGAGAGGCCCCTTGTGCAGTATGCCAAAGAATTTGGTTCCAGTCAGCAGTGTTTGCTCCCCCGGGCAGGACCTGAATTGACTAGTTCTGAAGGAGGCCTTCCTTTGCTGCAGACCCAGGGACTGCAGTGTGCAGGCCCAGCCTCAGGGCTGGCTGTGGCACCCCGTCAGCAACACGGCAGAACTCACCCCCTTAGGAGACTGAAAAAAGCAAACGATAAAAAACGGACAACCAACCCCTTCTATAATACCATGTGATTCTGAGCCTACACATGTGACGTTCTAAAAGAAATGTTTGTAAAAGGGGCAGATGTAATATGTAAGGAACATGCACTTTATTGGTTAATTTTATAATATTTTGGTCATTTTACTGTTTCTGGCGCATGCAGGGTTTGGGTTTTCAGTGTGTGTGTGTGTTGTATGTGAGGAGAGAGACTGATTTGGACGGCAAGACCATTTTATCATTTTTTATTTAAAAAAAAATTCAAACCTCAAAAAAACCCTCATTTTCAAAGAACACCTGTATCAAAGGCAAATTGCTGTTTTTCAATCAACTGCCACCTGCTCCTTATTTTGCCCTCTGAGAAAAAGCGTGGTTGCTTGATTGAAGGAAGGAAGCAGATGGGGAGGGTGGAGATGAAGCTGAGAATTGGAAATGCTCCCCTGGGTCTTTGTGATGATGGTTTGGTTTCCAGACCTGAGGCATCAAATGGGCTGAAGGGCAGCCAGAAGTCAGAGGGCTCTCAGCCGCAGCCCTTTGGAGTTCCTAAAGTAGGCAGGTTCTGCTTTGTTTTAAAAGGGGGTCTTCCAGAATCCATTTCTTATAGTATTCCAGAGTGTATCATTACAGAAAGGCATGATAATGGCTGGCTTTGTAAATTTATCAAATAGTTTTTTCCCCAAGAAAATAATTTTTGAAATTAAATTTCAAAAGAACCCCAAATGAAATCCGAATGGTCTTCTGTAGAGGAAAGCATGATGAGGATGAGGACGTGAAGTTGGGGGTGTAGAGCCCACTGCCCAGTAACTGCTGGGTTGATGGGATCCACACAGGTGGTCATCCTGGCCCTCCCTGCTAGAAAATGTGCTCTGCAGTGTCCTCCCAACTAAAACACAATAGTGACAAGTTTGAAAAGCAGCAATCAAAAGTCAATGTGTTCTTGTAAAATGAATACATATGTAGGGTTTTAACCCTTCCATTACTTGAATAATTCTGTGGGCCTTCTCAGTTTAATGGCCATATTTGTTTTTCCTTCCCTATGCTCTTTCCCTGTGCTGCCTTTTTTTTTAATTTCATAGATTATATTTGAATTGTTACATATGTATAACCTCCATTGAATGCAACATTTTCTTTTCTCTGTTATCACTGTTAACACTTGATATAAGTTTTTGTTTCTTTTCCTGGAAGGTTTGTCATTTCTCTAAAGTTTATACACAGTATTTATGTACATAATGTCACTCACTTTCTTACAGTGTTTTGTTGTTGCTGTTGTAGGGTCTTTTTGATTTATTCTTTTTAAGAAGGAGTAGAGTTGCAACTGGAAAACACACAAAGACACCAGAAATAAAACTGATGGATGTTGATAGGAATCTGTACAGTATATTGATGGTGGTTTTAATTGTTTAAATGGAGACTTCTAATCACCAGCTCCTGCCAAATTATGCATTAGTAACTTCTTGCTCAGAGAAACCCCTAAAGGCTACCATTAGGTCACAGTGTGACTGAAGGCTTCTTTTTGAGACTGAAATCCCAGAACATTGTTTTCCAGTAGCTAAACCATAGCCAGGAAGTGTATATGAGTTTCCCAGAGTGGAATTCTTTTTGGAGGCCTCGACCAAGGGCAAGTGCCTGAATGACTCCATTTAGAATGCTATTGTTTTGCTGCTGTTATGGAGATCCTTAACACAGTAGCACCTGCCATAAACAAGTCTCTTTTAGTTTTTTACAGAAAACATATTTAGTCTGGAATGAAAACACCTCTGCATCTCATTAAAACTGAAGAGGTTTGCAGATTTGCCTCCTGTTTGCTTTGGTTGATGCCCACATTGCTGAGCATTGACTAAGTACAGACTTGAGACTAAGTTTTTCATTCATCACAGCACTGAGAGGAAAAGACAGATGCACAGACTGTCAAGGTGATGTCAGAGGCCAGAGTTCAGTGGAGGCAGTTAGTAAGGCAACCCAAAGGATGTAGAAAAGGTGAACTGGGGCCATTTGCAGGTGCTCAGGAGGAGCTGTGAATCCACCTGCCGTGTGGAAGCCATGGTTGGTCTGACGTCACTGCCAGGAGGCAGGTTGGACAGAAACTACCTGCTAAAAGTATCTTTATGGTATAGTAATTATGTGTACCTGTGCTGTTTGTTGCTCAGTAGTTTCCTTAAATGTTTAAATGTATCATCTACTCAGTTTTGTGATCCCTGGATATTTTGTGTTGTGATGTGTTTTGCCAGGTGGTATGAACCAGTGTGAGGAGGCTTGTGAGACAAGGATATGAATTTCCAGGACTCATCCATCTAAACTGCCCTGTCTTGTTGAGGCACTTCCACCAATATGATGGGAAAAGGAGAGGAAATTGTGGTGGGGGTGTGGAGAGGAGGATTGACACAGACATTAAGAGAGTGGCGTCCACTCACGGTAACCCCTTGCACTCTTCCCTCTTCTCCCCACCACTGTGTTTGATACTCACTCACTGCATTAAATAACAGCAAAGATGGGAAGAAACCTGCTTATGCTGTGAAAAAATTTTTTAAATATATTTTTAAAGAGTGAAGGAAACAGTCTTGCTCTGCCTTCCTTTTTTTTTTTTTTCCATTACATTTGTTATCATTTAATTTACCTACCTAAATAAACATCTTCTACAGGGTCTGTAATTCAACCATGCCAGGGAGTTTTACCAGCCTTCTCAAACTCCCAGAATTGGATGTTATTATTGATATGGCTGAGCAGTGTCCAGGGGAGTTACATAATGAGCTGTCAAGGATATTTCAGATTTTCTTCTCTTTAAACTTTTTGATAATCTCCAGTGGCCTGTTGCCGTTTGTGTTCATGGAAAGCCCAGATCTGAAACAGCAGTTTGGTAGATTGACAGAGATGAGTAGGAAAAACCTTGACCTCTTGCCCAGTGCCTCTCTTTATATTTTCTTTTTTTGAAAACCACCATAGTCTCTCAGTTATTCTAGTGTATGGGTGTACGTGCATGCAAGTGTGCATTCATGCATAAAGAGAGTTAACTTTTTGGTGCATGGGGTAAAAGCCCCAGGAGCATACAGGCTTTGAGCTGGAATCTGGATGGTTATCTGGTCAGCAGGAGAGAAGCCCCAACCCTTTCTTAATTTTTTGAAACACTTAGGAGTAGTATATACTATGGTAGACATGTAGTACTGTAGTATAGTAATATTCATCTCTCCTCATTTTGGTTGCCTTTCGGATTCTAAATATTTAGGATCATTCCTAACATAGCTTCTTCAGGTTCTTGATTGTTTTCCTGGTTCTGTATCTTTATCCCGACTGGTATTTCCTCTTTCTCATTTTGCAAACTACCAAAAGGTCTAAGGACAGCCTGAGGATGACAGCCCAGGCTCTGAAGTCTCCTTCTGCTGACAGGCCCTAGACAGATGCCCCGTTGGTTAGATCAGAAGCTTCCTACAAGAAGCTTCTGAGATGTTGCTGCTCACAGAAATCTTCACCTGTTTCATCTGCGGATTTCAGTTCTGAAGTGATCTAGGCATGTTTGGTAAAAGTTTTTTTGTGGGAGTCTCTTTGTTTTTTGTTTTTTTCTTTTAAAGAAAGCATTATGCAGAAAGTCACTTTCAAGGGCATTTTTAAATAAAGCCATTCTTTGCCTTTTTTTTTTGACAACTATTTGTGGATACTTTGTTTACATTGTGAGTATTAAAATGCACATCATCTTGTCAGCCACTCAGTCCTCCAGGCCCTAGCTGTCCTGTGAGTCCTCACTCAGAGCAGTGCCGTAATGGTCAGCCCTTGTGGGTAAGTGGATAAAACCTGGAGCTGACTTCCATCTGTGTCCTGCACTCCCATCCAACACTCTCTGTGGAAATAGTCGTCATTTCCTCAGTGATGGTGTGTCTTATAGTGATGGTTGTAATAGTGAATGGCTAGTGTCCTTTTTGTTTAATTTTGCTTTGCTTTTTGATGGTAGACAACATGAAATTTTAGTTGTTTCAGCACCAATCCAACTTAAAAGCATCTTGGACTTTGTTTTCCCTTCCAGACTAAAAGATGAAGGCATGTATTAGACATAAGCATATTTGCTGCCTCAACTTAGCTAACACCCATATTAGGAAAAGGCCTGACACCAAATCAGGAAGCTTTACACTCCTAACCCTTCCTCCAGGATTTAGGGTCCCTTGACACCATGGAGAGCTATTGCAAGGTGCTTCTGTACTTTTCCAGCCTGGAAGTAGAGGGTGACTGGCCCTGGGTCCTGCTATGGAAAGAGAACCAGCCTCATTTTCTCAGTGCTCCGGAGATCTAGGACAGGATTTCTAAACTGGAATCATCCCTCATCAGCTTAACGATCCCTCAAGAGGTATATGACTGGTCCTGCCATCTGTGTCCTCACAGTGATGCTGGTGGCAGTATCCTGTGTACACATGCAGAGCCGTTACCCAGGGCTTAACAAGCTGATGACCCAAACTGAAAACTGGGTAATGCCCTGAAGTGTTTCCCAATCAGTAAGCCCACAGGGAATTCTTTGGGTTTTATGTTTTGTTGGATTTTGGTTTGCTTGGCATAGCTAAAGGTGCCTTTTCTTTTTTCCTATTTTGTAGGACTTGTTCTAAACATGGAAAACAAGTCCAGAAGACTCTCCTTCTGACTGTTACCTTGGCCCCAAACCACCCCAAACTTTTATGTTCACATTTTATTAAATAAAGCAGGTGCTCCCTGGAATCTCTGGGACCTTTTTGAGGCATTTGAAGCAGAATATAAAGAGTGGTCTCATCTCCTTCCTTAATCTTCCTGGTGGTTGGGATGTTCCACTTGTATCATAGATTTTTTTATTACTGATGTGCTCCGCTGTTTTTAAATGTGAACTTGTGCGCAAACGTGCAGATTCAATGTTCTTGTTACAGATTGAATAAATTTTTATTTTGACGATGAAACCTGTGTACTTCATCAGGTGCAACAAAGGAGGGGGGTGCTGGAGAAGGTGGAGGGGTTAGAAGAGGAAAACACTGATAACAAACAGGAGGCAGTTCTCAATGATTGATCCCAATCAAGCCACTCTGAAGAGATAGCTGAGTTCTAGAGAAAAATATAACTTTCCACCTTACACAAAATAAAAGACTGGATAGGAAACAGGATCACTAAAAATTATTATAAAAATTATTTCAGACAGTGTGGCTCCAATCAAGTGACCAAGCTGGGAACTTGCCTGGTCAAGGAGGCACTTGCAAAAGCCACCACCTGAATGTTAGGAGAATGAAACAGGAACTAAAATTCCTCCACCGTCTGTGGTGCAAAATGACTGGTCTGGGACAGCTGCTGTCACCTCTCTCCACAGAGACTGGATTTCTTGGGTGGGCAACCTCTCTGGACATCAGTGAGACAGAGCTAACAAGCTTTTTGTACAAGTCACCTCAGCTCACTGAAAAGTTTCTAGAAATTGGACATGAATTTCCAAAGAAGTAAAATCTTTAACCCTCTCCCACCATTAGAAGAGAAACATTTGATGTCAGTGGTGCAGGAGGGAAATGGGGCCAGAGGGCCTTCCTCTAAAATGGGTGGGGGGTGTACCCACTTCTACCTCCTTTCCACGGAGCCGTCATGAGCTATTTAGTGGTGCCATTCGTCACTCATAAGGTAGCACTGCCATCTAGGGAGAGCCCAGTTTCCCAACTGCTAATAAAATTTGATGAAGTTCGCAGAGAAACTAAAGCCAGCCTGCTTCATTCTGAATCATCCATATCAAGTGGGTGGGGCACTACACTGGTCTGTAGCTGGAGTGCTGAAGTGCATGATGGTGAAGGTAAGGTCTTCCACAAAATATTCTAGGGGTGCCTGGTGTTCTTGATCAGTCTAAATAAGCTCAGTCTTAGCTTTCTAGTGAAAGCAGATGGACCAAATCATGGTTATGGTGCCAAGCTACCTCTTCCAGAAAATGGCTTCATGAGAGATGACATCCATAATCCCAGCACTTTGGGAGGCTGAGGCAGGAGGACTGCTTGAGGCCAGGAGTTCGAAACCAGCCTGGGCCACATAGTGAGACCCTGTCTCTACAAAAAATAAATAAAAATAGATGAAATCTGTGCCTGTCTTCTGTGGATTGCAGTTCAGAGCTAACAATTCAGAGGGGAGGCACTAAGCCCAAGTAGCTTCTTCTCCTGATTCATTCATCATGCCTTGGCTCTACCCACGCACAGCTCTGCCAGTCCTTGGCAGCTGGAAGGCGGCTAGAAGAAGGGCTGAACTGTGCCAGACCCAAGCAAATACCTGTGAATCCCTCTACCCGGCAAGCATCCCTCTTCCCAGATGATGGAACTGAAGGCAGGATGGATTGAAGGATTCCTGCATCCTAGTCCCAAACCCTTCCCTCTAGAAGGGAGTCCCCTGATCTCTTTAAAGAGGAGGGAAAAGGGCGGGGGAGTGGAGGAAAGATGCCAATTCAGATAGGAGGCAGCATGTCATAACACTTCTCCGCCAACAAGTGGTGCAGAGTTGGAAATAATCTGGCCCAGTCCTCTTCATTTTACAGCCCAGAGAGCTGCAAAAATAGAGTTATTGAGCTGGGCCTGGAACAAGTTTTCTAATTAGTTTGCTGTGTGCTCTTTGCTCTGTGCCACGGTAACATAACTCTCTGTTATGCTTTATCTCAGCACTTGTGAGATAAAGTAGCACTGTCCTTCAAGGAGAGGCAGAAATTCACAGTGCTGAAAAGCATGCAACCAGGCGCCAGACCACTTGGGTAAGAATCTCAGCTCCACCAACTACCAGTTGAGTGATGGGTAAGCTACTTAACCTCTTTGTGTGTCAGTTTCCTCAACTATAAAATAGGGATAATAACAGTATCCATCTCAGAAGATTGTTACAATAATAGAATGGAATTAATATGTACAAAGCCCTTAGAACAGTGCCTAGCACATAGGAAGTGTGAGCTATTGTTGTTATAGAGGAGCAACGGAGTCACTCAGGTTTTATCCTCCTAACCATGTGCCTGGAATCTTTAGGTAAAAGGGAGACTCCTCATCCACCCTTATGGCTGCCCACATTATGAATTATTTTTGGAGCACAAAAAACTGTTATTTCTGTAACAGTTTCTGATCCTGTTCCCCCACAAGCCACTGAATACATGGACTCTTCCTGAGAAACAAAGGAGCCTTGTGGGGGCCCTCATGGTTTCCACCACCTTCCCTCTCTTGTCCCCCCAGTGCCGTTCTCTGCCCTCCCAAGACTGTGTTCCATTGACTCTCAGGTTTGCCCTGGAGAGTGGGAAGTAATAACTGGCCCCACCATGCCCTCCAGGGCCTTCCAAAGGAAGAAATACAAGCAGTGTGCAGGCACTGGGTAGACAGCAGACAAGGGACTGGTGGTTCTTCACTGGCTGTATTTTGATCAGGTTACTTTCTATGTCCTCCTTGACTTTGGTCAATATTCAGATCTGTAGGTATTGTGGGAGGAGAGGAGGCTTCCCTGGAACACAGGCACCAACTCAAGGCCCAGAGACATTAGGAGTCTGGCCTTTGAGCTGGCTGCTCTGACCCCTAAAATGTGGTCAAAGACCTGTGCCAGCATTTCTCCCCTGAACCTGGTGTTCCCAGGAAGGTCAAGGTGGGTTCACTTTTCTCCCCTGCCTGGTCTTTAAGCTGCTTCCTGCCCTGCTCCATGGAATCCCCTCTAACGGGATGAAATGCCTAGCACAGTGCCAATGTTTTAGGTTCTCAAATGATCACTATCGCTATTAGTAGCAATAACAACATTCACTGCCCCTTGTCGAGTACCCTTGCAGTTGCCTTGGGCCAGCCTAGGCCCTCATCCAATGGCTGACACCTCCTCCGGAGCATCTTCTGGGGCTCTTCCCCGCAAGAGGGCCTGGACGAGCAGTTCCGTAACCCGGGACCGCCGGGACAGGCTAAATTGGGAGCGCTATCGAGCGAAAGCACCTGATCTCGCACGGCTGCCTGCTGCAGGGGTGCGCGCCCCCTCGCCGGCTTCCTCTCTGAGCACTCTGCTCTGAGTCTGGGAATCTGAGTCTCCTCTGCCTACCCCGGAGGCGCGGAGGGTAGGGAAGGAGAGTGTGCATCCCGCATACACACGCCCGCTTACTTTTGACGCTTTTCCGAGGACAGCGGACGCTTGGCGCGGAGTCGGGGGCGCTTGACTTTCCCGCCGCTGGAGAGGGAGAGGCGGCTTTGGCCCTGGCCCCGCCCCTGCCCTAGGCCCCGCCCCCTCAGGTTGATGGCAGCGGCAGCTGGGACCGCAGCGGCGCCCGGCCCCGGAGAGCCGCAGGCGGCGGCCGGAGCGCGGAGCCGAACACCCAGGCCCCAGACGCCGCGGACACCCGGAGAGGCAGTTCCAGCGCCGTGACGCCTTCCTCGGCCTTCAGCGCACCTCGGCCCCCTCCGCAGAGGAGTCGCAGCGTAAGCTTCCCCCCAGCCCTCAGGACCAGGTACACCCCCGAACCGGCCGCCACCGCAGCCAGCGGGGCGGGCAGGGTCCCTGGAGGGGGCGGAGGTCCGCGCCCCCTCCCCCCCGCGGCCAAATTCGGTTTCGGGCGGGGCGGGCTTGCTGTCTATATTTGGCCGGACAGCGGCCCGCGCGCCCTCAGGGCGCACACACCTTGTCTTGCAGGAACGCAGTGCCAGGGCAGAAGGCTGGAGGAGGGTGCGGGGAAGTCGGGCCTCAAGCCTGGGGCCGCAGAAGCAGCCTGAAGGACACACGGATGCCCGGGGCTGGGGTGGGGCAGGAGTCAGTGGCCGCAGCTTTGGGAGAGCTTGGTGTGTCCCCTGGGGAAGAGTAGTATAGTAGGCCTCGGCTGGAAAAAAGGCACCTCACCCTCCCCACCCTCGCAAATCTGGGCCTGGCGAGGGGGGTGGTGTGGGGGGCTGAGGGAGTGGAGGACCCCAACCCCAGGAGAGTTTACTAGGAAGAAGGCCCAGCCGAGGCAGGGGATCCAGAGGAGAAACTGGACGACCAAATTATGATAGGCAAAAGCCAGAAGACCATAGTTTGGGCCTCTCGGAGACGCCAGTGCAGAGGAGTGGAAAGGGGAGACAGCCGCGTTACACTGCGTCTCCTCAACACCGTGGGAGGAAACTGATGAAAACAGTAGCAGAAAGGCCTTGGGTTAGCTGACAGGAGGAACTTCTCCCTTGGCAAATTTTTAGATAAAGGCAAAACCCCATCTGCCTGAACTATGCCAGAGATGCAAGTTAAGGATCTTGAGGGGGCTGCAGTCCTAGTCCCATAATTAGCCTTGAGCTAAGATCCAATGGCCAGGGCCTCTAATTGTGGACAGGGTGCCTCTGGGAGATACAGCCACTTCTGTGAAGCGATGTTCAAGTCCGGCAACAGGAGGGCAGCCTGGCACTGAGGCTCCTCCCCAAAACATTCTTAATTTCCAGGAAGCTTTCAGCCTCTGTTAGGTTCCGCTATCCCCCCAGCCTGGGTCTGTATGAAGAAGTCAGGCCCCAAATCCTAGCCCCCCCCCACATTAAACAGCATTTTACAGTGGCAAAGAACTTTCTCATATTTTGATCATCTTGAAGAAAGCTCCCTGCTTCTAGGACCAGACTCTATATGGATTTATACCTGACTCCTGACCAAATAACCCTTCTCACCTGCCACCCCCTCCACTCCTCCTCCCTCCCACAGCTCACAGGAGTAAGAACAAAAGGCATTTCTGCCCCCAGCCATGAGCAGGCGCGTGGTTCGGCAGAGCAAGTTCCGCCATGTGTTTGGGCAGGCGGCAAAGGCCGACCAGGCCTACGAGGACATCCGTGTGTCCAAGGTCACGTGGGACAGCTCCTTCTGTGCCGTCAACCCCAAATTCCTGGCTATTATCGTGGAGGCTGGAGGTGGGGGTGCTTTCATCGTCCTGCCTCTGGCCAAGGTGAGGGATAAGGGGAAGGAAGCAAATGGGAGGACACTGGCTGTGGCCTCTGGGGACTCCTGATGGCAGCCTGTGTTCTCACCTAGTTCCTTTCTTCAGTCAGGAGGGCAGTTTGTGTGGATTGGCTGCTCCCTGTTCCCCCAGCCCTCAGGGACGGGTGGGGAGGCTACCTCACCCCACCCTAAGCAACAGCACCCTGGTGGCCTACACCCACTCCCTAGCCTGTTCACCTCTCCATGCACCACCCTGTTCCCAGCAGGAACCAGGAAGGGAGTCAGGTGATGGAGATGGTTGGGATGCAGCAGAGCCAAGGCCTGGCCAGGTTCTGTCGCCATCTCTCCTAATGCCATACCCCCTCATGTTTTGGGTGTGGGGATTCTCCTCCCTAGCCCATGGTGACCATTTCATTAAATCACATCCCACAACAGCACACTGAGGACAGAGTCAGGCTCTATCCAAAGAGTTCCTTTTTACCTCCCACTCTGGTTCTTGTAGTGAGGAGGAATGAGAGCAAAGAGAAGGGGGACATGACACGTAAGGCCAGAGCCCTCCCTCCCCTAGGGATGGGGGCCAGGCAATGACTGCCACTTTTGCTCAGTAACCTCAAGCCCCTTGGCCATCTCTGTCCCCAGCATGACCACCCCAAGGCATGACCTTGACCTGGATTCTGGCCCCTACATCTTGTTAAGGGAGGCTCCATCAGTGGCAAGGTCAAGAAGAGGCCTGACAATAGCCGGTGACTCACCCCAGACAATGTAGACACCATCCAGGGACACCATCTCCAGGGCTCAAATTTCAGCTGGAGCTGCCTCCTCCCCCAATATGACTGCCATTTCAATGCCACATGGCCACCCCTCTCCCCTACCGCCTGGTCTGGACTAATGCCAGCCCCTACAGAGGCCTTAGAGCCCCCACAAGCAGCCCAAAAAGCCTAAAGACAGGTGGGCCCCCAGCTCCAGTTTGGGGATAGTGGGCACTAGGATTGCCTGCTGCTGGTGGTTCCAAGGCGAAGGTGGTTCACAAGGGAGAGAACTGACAGGGGAGGCTAGGAAAGGGCTGTTGGGCACTCCACTGAGTATTACCTCATCTTGACCTCTTCCACCAGGGGCTTCCCACAGACATTCCAATTAGGGGTGCAGGCTCAAAAACAGCCTCCTACAAGTAGGTATGTTTGGAAGAACACTGGATTGAGAGTTTGAGTCTTGGCTCTACCTGTATCTTGTTGTGCATCCTTGGTTAAGTCATCTTACTTCTCTGTGTCAGATTCCCTAATATTAAAGGATTCCAACTCTGTCTGCCTTCAGCAAAATGCTGGAGGCGCTGAAGGCAGACTGGATGAGATTAGGGCACAGTGAGGGGTCTGCAAAGAGAAAATAGATGATAGAGAATGGAGATGTAAATAGATCCGCACCCGCCCCAAAAAAACACACAGGAGAGTAGCGCCACATCTCCCTCTCTGACCCCTCCAGACAGGGCGAGTGGATAAGAACTACCCACTGGTCACTGGGCACACTGCCCCTGTGCTGGATATTGACTGGTGCCCACACAATGACAACGTCATCGCCAGTGCCTCAGACGACACCACCATCATGGTAGGAGCCATTTGGGCAGGGGAGAAGGGAAGGCTGCCTCACCTGTGCTGGGGAAGGTGGTAAGGGAGGTGCTGGGTCCCAGGCCCCTGCCCTGCCCAGATCCCAGGCTATTTTTAGCTACATGCCCACCCCCTCCCAGGATGCACTGCATAGGACTAATTATAGCCATGGCCAACGTGGGGCCTGAATAGCAGCGGGACAGTGCTCTGAAGTCTCCCTGTCAGAGTGATTGGGGAGATCTCTGGAGAGCTGGCAGTGCCCCCTCCTTTCTCCCAGTGGCTTCTGCCCTAGGCATGCACCACCACATCTTGCCCTGTATTTGACCCTTACCACTCAAGAGAGCCAGTAGGGTTAAGGGGAGATAGGGGAGGAGCCAAGGGACAGGGCCAGCTCCTCATCCTACCCACCTGTGCCTTTTCCTCCTACCCAGGTGTGGCAGATTCCAGACTATACCCCTGTGCGCAACATTACGGAACCTATCATCACACTTGAGGGGCACTCCAAGCGTGTGGGCATCCTCTCCTGGCACCCTACTGCTAGGAACGTCCTACTCAGTGCAGGTCTGGGGGCCTAGGGAGGGGTTCCCCATAGATGGGGAGTGGCAAAGGCAGGGCCCAGGTGACCATGCCTGGCCACTCTGCACAGGTGGTGACAATGTGATCATCATCTGGAATGTGGGCACTGGGGAGGTGCTGCTGAGCCTGGACGACATGCACCCCGACGTCATCCACAGCGTCTGCTGGAACAGCAACGGTAGCCTGCTAGCCACCACCTGCAAGGACAAGACCTTGCGCATCATTGACCCCCGAAAAGGCCAAGTGGTGGCGGTGAGTGCCTGGCCTGGCCACTCCCCAGCAGCCCCTGCCCAGTGACCGGATGTCAGCACCCTGTACCCACAATCATCAGAGCCCCTGGTCCCAGTTTTCACCTGTCCCATCCCTACTCCAGAGCCTAGTTCCCTCCTCCCTCAGTCTCTGCAACCACCGCTCTCTGCCCTAAGTAAGCCCCCAGCCTGCAATTCTCTGCCCCGCTCCTGTTCCCTCCCTTGCATCTCAGAAGCTCAGAGGAGGGCTCCAGCTTTGGGATGGAGCAGGGGAGAAGCTGGAAACTCCATCCTCCCACCAGAACCTGCATGAAACCTGAGCTCCCGGACCCCTCTCAGCCGGCACCCAGCGCCATCTTCCAGGATCTGGGGCCTGACACTGGCTCGAGGGCTGGCCCCTTCTCGCCCTTGTTGACCAGCTGGGCGGGGGATGGGGGCAACCCTCGCGCATTGCTTATTCCAGCCGGGTGCCCAGGGAGGGCGGCCGCTCTTGCCTCACCGGCCTCAATCTAACCTGGGGTGCGGGGTGCGCGGGGCGCGTGCATGTGTGCGTGGAGCACGCGCGTCGAGCGCGGCGGGGCGAGCGCGGGCGCTCTAACCCACTAACCCCGCGAGCAGGAGCGAGCCCGGCCTCACGGGGGCGCCCGCCCGCTGCGGACTGTCTTCACCGCAGATGGGAAGCTGCTCAGCACCGGCTTCAGCAGGATGAGTGAGCGGCAACTCGCGCTCTGGGACCCGGTAGGCCAGGCTGCCCCGGGCGCGCTCGCTCGCTCCTTCGCTGGGTCAGCCAGGGGCGCCCTCCCGGGCTGTGGCTGGCACCCAAGCGGAGCAGGGAGCTCCCGTTCGAGAAAAGCCTCGCTGCGAACCTGGGGAGCCGGCAGACATCCCCTGCTCTAGGGATCAGCCTTTGAACGCGCTTAAGGGTTCTGTATCTGCTGAGAGCCGCGCGCCTCCTGCTCTCTCCAGGCCCAGACGCTCTCCAGACCACGGGCCGGCTATGTCCCCCCAGGAAGCTGAGTTCTTAGGCCCCCTTTTTCTCTCCCCTGCCTCCGCCCCCCACACCCAAGTCAGCAAGCTGTTTGCTCAGCCCTCCGTGCTCCCCAGGGCAGGCAGCTGGGTGATGCCCCTCCCTGTCTTCCCCCTCCCCCCAGGAGAGGTTTGCGGCCCACGAGGGGATGAGGCCCATGCGGGCGGTCTTCACGCGCCAGGGTCATATCTTCACCACGGGCTTCACCCGCATGAGCCAGCGAGAGCTGGGCCTGTGGGACCCGGTAACGCAGCTGGAGGCTTGGGGTGTGTGCCCCGGGGACTGGCATCACGGGAGAGGTGCCAGGTGCCCCCCACCCGCAGGGCATGCCCACCTGGACGGGAGTGGAGGCTGATGCCACCTCTGCAGCTCCTGCTCCCCACACCCACCCCTTTGCCCAGTTTTGCTGCATCGCCTGAAGGAGCCTGAGCTGGCGCCCCCACCTGGTGATGCCGAGTCCCTGGGGGTGGTTTGCTGTGACTGCATGCGGAGGCGCTGGGGATTATAAATGCAGCGGGGGAGGAGTATGTGCCCAGGGGAGGGGCCTGCAGCTTTGGTCGCCAGAGGTTTGGGGCGGACAGGAAGCGTAAAAGGGCTTCTGGGGGTCCTAAAGTAGCACAGGAGGGCGGGGCGGGGCAGGGCTGGTCACGCCTTCTGTGCTTGGGCAGAACAACTTCGAGGAGCCAGTGGCACTGCAGGAGATGGACACAAGCAACGGGGTCCTACTGCCCTTTTATGATCCCGACTCCAGCATCGTCTACCTGTGTGGCAAGGTGCTCGCAGCCGGGCAGGGAGAACGGGGGGCCTGGGTGGAGATGTGGAGGCCCCTGCCCGGGCGGGCCTCTGAACGGACTGGTTTTGCAGGGCGACAGCAGCATTCGGTACTTTGAGATTACCGATGAGCCACCTTTCGTGCACTACCTGAACACGTTCAGTAGCAAAGAGCCGCAGCGGGGCATGGGTTTCATGCCCAAGCGGGGGCTGGATGTCAGCAAGTGCGAGATCGCCCGGTCAGCAGCCTTGGCCCCTCCTGCACGCCTGCCCCTGTCCCCCACTCATGTCAGGGCTTAGCCACGGGGGCTTCCCCAATAGTGCAATGCTTTGGAAAAGGGCGGGAGGGAGCAAACTGGTCTGTTTCAGTGCCCGTCCCACCGCTCACTAGCCCGACATTCTCTGAACTTCACTTTCCTCATCTGTAAAATGATGAACACCCCAACAGAGGTGTTTTACCACACAGCCGATAATGTGTTTCAAGCACAATGTGCGTCTTAGCCTGGTCCCACATGAGGAGTTAAGGGCGTGGGAATTTGCGGGGGTGCTGAACCCTGCTCCTTATAGGTTCTACAAGTTGCATGAAAGAAAGTGTGAACCCATCATCATGACTGTGCCTCGCAAGGTGAGGGGTCGGGAGAGAGGGATTGGGGAGGGCTCCGAGGCGGAAGGGAGCGCAGCAGGCCCGGCGCCCGTCTCACACAGATCCACCTGTCCACCCACCCCGCAGTCAGACCTGTTCCAGGACGATCTATACCCGGATACGCCGGGCCCGGAGCCGGCCCTAGAAGCGGACGAATGGCTATCGGGCCAGGATGCCGAACCCGTGCTCATTTCGCTGAGGGACGGCTACGTGCCCCCCAAGCACCGCGAGCTCCGAGTCACCAAGCGGAACATCCTGGACGCGCGCCCGCCCTCGGGCCCCCGCCGCAGCCAGTCGGCCAGCGACGCCTCCTTGTCGGTAAGATCAGACCCGGCTCCACTCAGGCCCAATCTACACATCCCCCTACCGCCCCTGTCCTACACGGCCTCTGCTGTCCTCTGCGCCCCAGCAGCAGCACACCCTGGAGACGCTGCTGGAGGAGGTCAAGGCCCTTCGCGAGCGGGTGCAGGCCCAGGAGCAGCGCATCATGGCTCTGGAGAACATGCTGTGCGAGCTGGTGGACGGCACTGACTAGCGCGGCGTGCGGCGCGAAGCTCCGCGCGAGGCAGGCGGAGCGGGGCGGGGCGCACAAGCTCGGCCCTCCCCTGGCCTTTGGTTCTGGACTCCAGACCCCGCCTTCCTGGGGGTGGGGCCGGAGGCGGAGCTGGGTCGAGAACCCCGCCCCTCGCGGGAGACCTGGACGAATGGAGTGTAGGGGAGTCCCGCGTCGGCCGGCTGCGCGCCTAGTCCAAGACTCTGCTGGAGCTGGCCTAGGGAGGCCTGGGGTAACGGGGCCTCGGCAATGGTGCTGCACGGCGAGGTGGTGTTGCCTTTGTCCCCCGCCCAGGGCAGGGAAAGTGCTTAGTATTAGCGCGATGCTTGGGGGGATACTGGAAGCTTGAACTTGACCTCAAAGGGGTGGCGCTTCTATGGTTCTCCCCAGAATGACTGGGGAAAATTACAGCGTTTCTCCTGATCAGCTCACTTGATTCCACCACCCTGAGTGGTAAACCAGACGGGCGTCACCCCAGTTCTGCAGACAAGTACACACCCCGTTTGCTGCAGAGCCGGCCCCACTGGCTGCACCCGCGGCGGTCTGTGGTAGTGGGCACTCTTCCTTCTTTCCACCGACAGGGGAGAGGGCGGCTTCCTCGCGGCAGCCCCCGCAGAGAAATCTCGGGAGAACGGGCATGAAGCAGGTTCACCTCACTCCCCCACCCCCCGCCCCCCCACACACTGCCCCAAGCGCTCTGCCTGTGGCCTTGACTCTGTGACGAAATCAAGTCGTACTGAATGAAACATTTTACTAAGTGCTCAGTCTGTGCCTCCTGCATGGGGGGGAGTGCCGGGGACGAGACTCCCCCCGCAGCTTTTGCAGATACTACCCCAGGCTCCTGGGGAACCGGACAATGAAACCCTGGGCTCAGGGCCCACCAGGCAGCCTCATACCCTAGAGCCCTCCCCACACTGAGGTTCAGAAGGACCCCCCAACCCGCATCGTGGGCGTTCCTCCCAGTAAAGTCAGGTAGGAAAAGCCTGTTTGAAGCCTCTTTTATTTGTGCCTCAGAATCAGTCTGGTGCCCCTGGCATCAGGAAAGGAGGTGGGAGGAACAGTTTCTCTTTGTTATTCTTTTCTTCCGTCCCTTTATGTGTCCCTTCTGAGCCTCACTGGCTGAGCTGGGAAGGCCAGTCCGAGATAGGCCCAGGACAAGGGTGTGCGGTGGGCCCCTGCCCCTGGCAGGGTCTGTGCTTCTCTGGGCGGGCGAGGTGGGGCAGGGGAAAGCCGGGGGTTAGCACCATTGGATGAAGGGTTGCCCCCTGTGTGGGGGCAAGTGGGATGCACAACCACAGAGGGCTAGCAGCAGCTGGTGGGAAGGGGTGGGTGGTGGTGCCAGGGCCCTGGACGACCCTTTTGTATCCAGTCTAGTATCGGGTGTAGTGCTTATCCCAGCCCAATATGGCCCCGACCCTCCAAGGCACCATAAGGGAGTTAGGTCTTGCCCAGGCCAAGGGGCCACCTTGGACACACTCCCTGATCGCAAAAAAAAAAAACAAAAAATAAACGTGCCTTGGAGATGGGACTCCAACTTCTGGCTGCCCATGGAGAAGCTGGGACCACCCTGAGACCTAGGACGGGTGTGGGGGCTGGGGGAGCCGGGCACCCCGCTAAGTGCACTTGACGCTGAAATGCCGGGGTGGGGGAGGGGCCGGGCCCTTGACGTGCTGATCTGTGTCCAGAACAAAGCAGCGACCCAGCACGCGGGGAGCTCAGCTGATCCCCACGGGTGAAGAGCGGAGATGCAGAGTCTTCAGGGGCAGTGTCCTTGAATGGGGTCAGTGAGCAGAAAAGAGGACCGACCAGAAGGAGCAAGGGATGGGGACAATGCTCCTCCAAGGATTCGTCTCCCCCTCAGGACCGCCTGGCTCCACCTTTGGACAGCTCCGAGCCCAGAGGAGCGGGCTGGGTGTTAGGATACAGCAAAGCAGGGGGACCTGCCGTGCCAGCTGCCTCCAGGGCCCTGGCCTGGAAAGGTACCCCGCGCCCGTGCCGGACCCCTCCCGGTCTCGTGTCCGGTGCGCTGCTACACCCCCGAGGCGGTGGCTCCAGTCTCCAGCCGCAGCTCGCCAGGCGAGTGTCTCGCGTGGCGTGGACGAGGGGCCCGGCAGGGGGCGCTACTGCTCGGTCAGCGAGAGCCTCAGGATGCGCTCCAGCTCCTCCTCCTCCTGGCGCGCGCGCCGCCGCCGCTCCTCCTGCTCCTGCGCCGACAGCTCCATGGCCAACCGCAGCTGCTCGTTGTAGCTCCGGAACACGTGGCCGCCGGGACCTGGGCCCGGGCTGGGCCGAGGGCTGGGCACCGACGCTGGGGGCGCGGGCTGGCGCTGCGGCGTGGGCGGGGCGCTCCTGGGGGCGGGGGAGATACGGCGAGGGCTCCCGGTGACACCTGCCCATAAGCGGGGCCCGGGGGACAGCCTGGAGGCTCCAGGGCAGTGCAAGCCCGCCACCCTCTAATGGAGGCGATGAGTCCCGCCTGGCTGCTCCCTGATTGTGGCATATCCCAGCCCCCACAAAGTTCTCCCTTCCATCAGTGGCGACCCCGACCATGTGGGCGTCTTCTAGGACCCCAGCCCCGACATCCTGTCTGGTGAGGGCCTGAACGCCGTGAGGCCTGGACCCCTGCTCCCTGCCCGCCGCAGGAGCACTGCCCAACCACCCGGGAGCCATCCTTATACCAGTAGGGTCCCTGCTGAGGGCACCACGGTTTCTTTGGGCCAAGAGAGGAGGTTCAACTCGCAGTGTCGTCACCCAGTGTGACAGGGTGCATGTGTGGTGGGCGGGAGCGGGGGGAGACAGGCGTCTCCAAATCCTCTCGGGCCTAGTGGGCACTGACCTGTCCTGTCGGCGACCCTCGTAGGACATGGGGTGGGTGCCTGGCTTGCTGTTGGTTAGCGCCTCCCAGATGGTAACCTGGGGGTAGGGGCATGGGCCAGTTAGCGGGGGCGGTGCCGTAGTCCCGTGTCCCTGTGCTGCAGCGGGGACCCACCTGGTCGTACTCACTGCCCGCCTCAAGCAGGCTCTGTTGGATGGCGAACTGCAGCAGGTCGTCATCATCGTCGCGGGTCGCTGCCTCCCGCTGGCCGCCCAGCACGCTGTAGCCGTGGGGGGCTTCAAACAACGCTGGGGAGATCTCACAGCCACGGCAGGAGGCTGGGGGCACGGGGCTGGGGGTCAGGCACGGGTGGGGCCCACCCAGGAAGGGGCAAGCGTCCTGGTAGGTAGGAAAAGCCAGAGTGGGGTGTGGGGGCAGGGCTCAGCGGGGAGTGGAGAGCCTCACTCGTGGAACTGGAGCTGCTGACGCTGGAGGAGTCGCTGCCTGGGGAAGGGGTCTCGCTGCTAGGGCTGCCTCGCACAGACGGCACCGGCTCGTCACAGCCGTTGAGGTTCCCGAAGGTGATGCGAGCATTGAGGATGTGGAAGATCGGGATTTCTGAGGATAAGGAAACCATCAGGCGCCACCACCCACCCACTCACGCCGCAGCCCCGCCCCCTGGTTCATCTAAACCCATCCCCCCACCAAGGGCTGAGGGGAAATGGCAGTGGGGTCTCACCAATCTTGACCGGGAAGCCAGGAGGCAGGCGCAGGGTGATGAAATCTCGGAGCTTGGCAAAAAGCGCATTGCTGATGGCCATGAGGTCAATGATGGGGGCCACCTGCTCACACAGGGACAGGGGATGCTCCTCACACAGCCACAGCTTGGCCTTGAACCTGCCCCCCCCAGATCCCAAGGGGTGAGGGACATTGCAGGAAGCCACGGCCTCCCAGCATCTCGTGGAGCCCCAGCTCTGCCCACCCCTCCCCGGCACCAGCAGGGGGCCTCACTTCTGTGTCTTGGTGGTCAGTTCCATGGGGCGGCCCATGTCACGGTTGCCAAGCTCAAAGTTGGGGTTGAAGTACTCTTCTGCGGTGATAGCAGTGGGGTTGGCTTGGCTCAGAGTCTGCGTGATCAGGGTCTGTACCACACGAGGAAGGGCCCAAGCCCTTCTCAGTCCCTGATGCCAGGCCAGCCATTTGGTACCACAGGGCTCCCAAGCTGTTCCCCTGCCAGTGTGCAGCTCACATGGCCTTGGGGCATTATGGAAAGGAGGTCCACATAGGCCATGCTAAACAGGACGCCTCTCAAGCCACCTCCAGAGCCACATCCACACCGTTCCACTCAGGGGCACCCATGGCACACACTCACCCCATTCTGGGGGCCCCCATGCTGCTCAGCAATTCCCAGGAAGGACTGCAGAGGCGTCTTACAGCCTACAAGAAATGTGGCATCTCAGAGGACACCATGGCCCCACACACACTTAAGCACCTCATTGGAAATGACAGCACCCAACACCTAGGGATGAGGCTGGTTCCTGGGGTGGGGGGCTGCTCACCCACACCACATACCCAGGCACCTTCATCTGAAAGACTCCAAAAGGCAGGGGCCAGGACCACTATAAGCACAGCTTAAAACAGTAAGGAAAAAAGTAGGCTTAGGGCTAAGGAGAAACTTCCAAAAGTGCTACTCTCCAGGTGGGCAACACTGGACAGTAAAACACCTGCCTTTGTTGAGCAGTTTGGGGTATGCATGTGTATGTGTGTGTTTTGCTTCAGGCACTTCCATATTAATGACTTACTTTGTTCCCCTGTGAGATAGGAATTATGTCTTACCATTTCAGACAGGGTAACTGGTGCCCAGAGAATCAGGTGTTATATCAACAGGCACACAGAATGAGTGGCAGGGTCCCCTGACTTTCTACCTAGGGTATGTCCTGTTAGACTAGAATGGCCAATAAATGGCATACATGACATTTCTCTCCCCACCCAAATCCAATGCAGACATTAGTAATCAATTGCAGCCTGCCTTTCCACTGAGCCCAAGTAAGCCCTTAGCATTTCCTTATTATTCTAGACAGCCACTACCAGTCATTAGGGCTTGGCACTGAATTGAAACCTATTTGCCTGAATGAACCATCCTGGCTCTTGCTAGGACGCTAAAGGTAATACTGATGGAGGCATTCAAGTCAGAGCTGGTTCTTTGAGTCCTGCAACACCCGCCCCGCAACCATCTGTGCCTCATTACCTTTGACCTTGCCCTTGTGCTGTTCTGAAAGATGCTCTGTCCTCGTCCGGGTGATGAGCTCCACGTTGGATGCCCCGTACACCTGGGGACAGATGAGGAAAGGGCTCAGAGGCAGCTCTGGTACCCCCACACCCTGCCCCCAAGGACATTCAAAATGCTTCCTGCAAGAAAGGGTCCTGGAGGGGCTCTTTGCTCCAGTCTCCAGGCCTTTGGGCAAGTAAATATATGAAGTCATTCATTCATTCATTCACTTATTCATTCAACAAACATTTTTTGAGGAGCCTTTATGTGCCAGGCATTGAGGTGGGCTTCAGGGATATAGTGGTAAACAAGCCAGACATGATCCCTGCCCTCCTGAGGCTCACAATCTAGTTGGAGAGAAAATAAAATGGACAGTTATAACTCAGCATGATACATGTGCTGGTGGAGGTAGCACAGAGGCCTTAACCCAGCCTATAGAGCCAGGGAGGGCTTTCAGGAGGAGACACCATACACAGAAGCTTAGCATTTGTTAGTTCCTTCCTTCATCAACAGCACCATGTGCTGGACAACACAGGGGTCCCAGAATGACAGACACAGTCTTCCTAGGAGCAAAGGCCTGGCTTTGGAGTCAGGCAGCCAGGGTCTGAACATCAGCTCTGCCACTTAACAGCTGTACAGGTCACTGAACCACTCGAAGCCTCTATTTCCTCATCATAAAAGGGTACAACAATCCCTACTTCATGAAATTGTTGTGAAGATTAAATGGGATACCATGGAAAGGACTCAATAAATGTATGTAAAATGGGAAAAATAACAGAAGAACATCCACCTGAAAGGGGTATTGTAAGATTAAACGACATGTGTGTGTGTGTACATCCATATAAAATGTCAGAATGGTGCCTTGAACCTGCATGTTGGTGCTAAATAGATGTAATTTTCATCAGCTGACTGTTAGGCTTATGCCCTTCCCGCCATGCTGCATTTCTTCTGCACCCCCAAGGCTGGGGAAGGATGGTCAGGAAACCCCTGCCCAGCCTGCTGTAGGCAAGAGTGTGGCCATGTCTGGCGCCGGGAGCTGTGGCCTCACCTTAGCTTCATACCCATTCACCATCTCGGTCTTCTCGCTGCGCCAGCCCAGGATGCCAGTCTTGTTCCTAGGGAAGTAGAGTGGTCCAGGTGAGGCGGGCACCCCACCAGGCTGGCTCCAGGCTGACGAAGGCTGTGGCCACCAACCTCTCAAAGGAGATGTTCTTGGTGTCAAGCTGAGTGGTGACGACGGGCGCAGTGAGCCGGCTCAGCACCTGCTCCTCGGTGGGCTGGGCGGCTGCCAACAGCAGCTCGCGGTCCTGCCCAGCCAGCGCCAGAGTCTCTGTGTACACCACCCGGCGGTCGTGGTCAATCTCCATGACCACAGCGCTCGTGTCTACCAGCCACGGAATAGCACAGGGGCGTCAGGGGTGGCGTGGGGCTGTCTTCCATCCTCCCCACCCTGCCCCACCTCCTGCCTGCCTGACCTTGGCCCCTGAAGACGAAGCTGCGGTTCCCTCGTTGCCAGGTCATGTGATCAAAGCCCAGGAGCGTGGTGTCTACCCTCAGGTTCTGCCCACTCTTCCATACTTTGTAGGTGTCACTAGGGCAGATCTTGGACACCAGGGGCACTGGGTGAAAGTGGAGGTCAGAGGTGGCTTTGATTTGCCTGGCCCCCCAGTCTGGGCCAGATCAGGGCATGGAAGGTGGGCTCAGTGTGACCAGGAAAGGTAAGGGAACTGGTGAGAGAGCAGCCCCTCCTCCAAAGCCCTCCCCTGGCCGCCATGGACCACTCACTCAGATGTGAGCAACCCAAGGGCAGGACAGGCGTATCCCAGTCACCACTAAGTCCCTGGCACCCACCACTTGTTAATTCATTCACTCAATCTTTCATCCATTCTTTCAACAAATATTTACTGAGCACCTACTGCACGCCAGGCTCTATGCCAGTCACTGGGAATACAACATTGAACAAGACAGGACCCCTGCCCTCTTGGAGCTTACCTTCTAGCACAGGGTGACAGGTAACAAATAAACGTAAGCAAATCATTAGAGTGAAGAAAATAATAATGGCATCGAGATGGTGTCTGGGGCAGCCTGGAAAGGCCTAGCTAGGAGATGGCACTGAGTCCAGGGCTCAAAGAAGAGAAGGAGCCAGGGAAGAGCTAGGGGAAGAGAGGTCCGGGCAGGGGACGGCGAGTGCAGAAGCCTGGGGTGGGAGAGCGCCCAGAGGGGCCCCTGCAGCCCTGCTTACCCCAGCTAGTGAACTCCCATTTCATCTCCACGTAGAAGTCCTGGGCCTAGAGGGTGAGGGAGAGAGGCTAAGCCTGCGCTGGACGTAAGCTCAAGGGCCCCAGTGGGGAGGCTGAGAGTCTGTGCCTCACCTTGCGCAGCTTCTCCAGGAGCACCGGGATGCCCGCCAGCCGCTTCACCACCCGCTGGTAGTCCCGGTACCGCAGTACCAGCTGCACCAGCTCCAGGTCCCGGGTGCTCACAGCCTCCTGAAGCACTGGGGAGGGGGAGGCAATGTCACAGGACAGGACCCTTCAGCCAACCAGAGGTGAGTCTGTGATGCTAGGGAGACCCTGGCTGTGGGGCTGGGGTGAGCAGGGGTGCCCACCTGTCCAGCCACTGCGATTCTCCCTGCCCACGTCTGCGCCGTGCGCCAGGAGCACCCGGGCACACTCAAGGTGCCCCAGAGTGGTAGCCAGGTGCAGGGGAGTCCGACCACGAGGATCCAGCTGCTCAATGTCCACCTGGAGAAGGAGTTAAAGATGTTGCCCTGGTCACTTCTGGGGTAGCCCACCAGAGCCCAAAAGCCCCTAAGCAGGCAGCACCCCCCTGCCTGGCTGCACTGCCTTGTCCACCTCCTAAGGCGATGGAAAAGACAAACACATTGAGCTGGGGTCAGGAGGGTGGAAGGAAGCTTAGAAGACAGGGCAGAAAGTAACTCTGGGAGTGGGAGGGCTTTCCTCCCTTCCTGTCCACCTAGGTCCCCTGGCTGGTTTCCCTGCTCCAAGGCCCAGCTGGCAGCCTGTGAAGAGTAAGCCTGGGACCAGAGGGTGTTTCAGAGAGGCTGTTGGCCAAGGAGGACACCTGAGGCCAGACCTATCCTAGGGGTCCCAGACCACCTTCACGAATTTAGATCATTGACATTATCACTAAGTGAGGTTTAGCAAACAGTTGCAGTAATATACCAATAGGAATGAAAGAACATGTTTATTGTACTTCACAGCCACGTCCTGTGCCTGTGGGACACTATGCATTAATGTTTTGTATAAATCCTATTATTATTTTGTGAATAGCATGATTACACTGCATGAGATTTTTGTTGTGTGATAAAAGCATATGTTTGTTAAACATAAATATTTAAATATATTTCAGGAGTCTAGGACTTTTAGTTAAATACAATGAACTGACTGCATGCATGTAATGCCTCCTCTCCTTTTCAAAACTTGATTAAAATGCCAGTAAAAGACTTCTACTCCAACCAGAAGATAACTGAATATACTCTCCCACATTAAACAATGAGAAAACTATTGCTTCAAAATATATGAAATAATTGTTTTCAGACATTAGGAAAGTGGTAGTCCAAAACTGTGATCCTTGAAAACAAACAAGGTGAGTCCTATAACCTCCCTGGATTTCAGCCTGGAGGAACATTCCAGACTGCAGTTCCAGGAGGGGAATTCCCAGGAGAACATAGTGGTCCCCCTGAGTTGAGAAGACAGAGACATGAATTCAGGGGGGCTGAGGTAACTAGAAGTTGCACAGCAGAGTTCTCGAAAGGAGTGAACTATAAACAAACAAACAAACAAACAAAAACAACTCCGAAATCTGCATAGGGGTTCCTTTGAGTCTTTGCTGAATACTAAACTTCACATGTGTGTAGGGAAACTCAACAAGACCAGGCAAAAAGGAGCAATAAACGGATAAATTCTCAGAGCTCACCAAGGGCAGAAAGACATTTAAGCTTCACCCTGCTAGAGTGGAGACTCTTTTTTGATCACCCAACATATTCAATAGAGATCCCAGAAGAGTTATGCCTTAGTAGTGGGGCTAAACTATTCCTGGAGAAAAGGCTCACCTAGACTCATCCTAACAGATTAAAAATTAGCCTCAAAAAGATCAAACTGCTTTGCAAGTAATTCTCATCATCTGCCAGAACAAAGCCTAATACTCTCTAAAGGAAGATGACAAAATCCAGATGCTTAGTACCATAAGATTTACAATGTCCAATATCCAGCTAAAAATTACTAGGTTTGCTGAGAAGTAGGAAATATAATAATAATAATAATAAATGAGAAAAATAATTTAATAGAGACTCAGAAATTATAAAGATGATAGATGGCTCCATATACTCAAGAGTTTAAAGAAAAACATGAGCAAGATGTTTCTGAGGAATAAAATGGCAGATACAAAAAAGAACCCAGTGGAGCATCTAAAGGTAACAAGTACAATATCTGAAATGAAAAATTCACCAAATGAAATTAATAGCAGATTAGACACTACAGAATAAAAAAATTGGTGAATTTGAAAACATAACAATAGAACTATCCAAACTGAAGTGCAGAGGAGAAAAAAAGTATTGAAAAATGAGTCGAAGAGCCTCAGTAATCTGTAAGATGCTATCAAGCATTCTAATACATGTGTAACTGGAGTCCCAGAAGACAAGATAAAAAAGTAAAGGAAGCCAGGTACGGTGGCTCACGCCTGTAATCCTAGCACTCTTGGAGACCGAGGCAGGAGGATTGCTTGAGCTCGGGAGTTCGAGACCAGCGTGACCAAGAGCAAGACCCCATCTCTACCAAAAATAGAAAAATTAGTTGGGCGTTGTGGTGTGCACCTGTAGTCTCAGGTACTCCAGAGGCTGAGGCAGGAAGATCGCTTGAGCCCAGGAGTATGAGGCTGCAGTGAGCTAGGATCTCTAGCCTGGGCGACAGAGCAAGACCCCATCTCAAAAAAGACACAAACAAACAAAAAACTGAAGAAATTCTATTTCCCAATATGTATAGGAAATACTACATACTTCTCATCAAAACTATGCAAGCCAGAAGACAATAAAATGAAGTCTTTACAGTGCTGGGTGAAAAAACAAAAACAAAAACAAAAGCAAAAAACTTTTAACCTAGAATTTTTTTTTCTCTAATCCAACATGACTGGTATCAACATAGAATTCTATATCCAATGGAAAAAATTCTTCAAAAATGAAGAGGAAATAAAGAAGGCTTTAGCAGACAAACGAATGCTAAGAGAATTTATTGCCAGAAGATGAGCAGGAAATGTTAAAGGGACTTCTCCAGGTGGAAAGAAAATGATACCAGATGGAAACTTGGATCTATACAAAGGAATGAGGAGTACCAAAAATGTTAAATTTGTAAGTATAAGAATGTCAATAAAATATTTAAAATCCACAAGAATAAAGAGACGAGATGTCAGCAGATGAGAAATTTCAACACAACTTTAGAACATGAAAAGTGGCTGAGCATCACAACTGACTTAGGGAGCAGAGGAATTTAGAACCCAAGCAGTCACAGAGGGAACCCCCATAAGTAGCAAGCCAGATCACCCCTAGCACCCCTGAAAAGTGCAGAACCTGCAGGCATTGGGAACAGCAGAGGTGGGGGCAAGGCTCAGAGCTGAATACAGGGGGGCTGGTTACAATTCAGAACCCCCTGGTCCACTCCCCAACCTTGTAAAGCTGAGAGATGCCCCCCTGCCTTACTCACCACAGGACACCAGGGGCTGTTCTCTACAGAAACTGACCATGAGATGCACTGGACTCAGGGACATTGGCCACAGGAGAGGATGAGGTCATGAGGCTGAAAACTGGTTACCAGTGAAACCCCAGCCCCTTCCTTGCCTGGATCCTGAACCACTGGCAGCCAGACTGCAACACCACCGCCCCAGCCCACCCAAGCAGGAGACCAGAGAATTCTTCCTTGGAGAAACTAAAGGCCCCAAAGACCTCTGCATACAGGCATCTGGAGGTCCTACAATGAGCAGGCCAGCTTGCCACCCCATCCTCTTACTGCAGCACCCACGCATAAGCAAGCTCCACACCCCCACTCTTAACCACGCCCCAACAGCCAAGAGGGACTGGACACTCGAGGGAAACTTCCAATATGAAATAAACCAAAAAATACAAATCAATGCTAAAAACCCAGAGGAAACTATCAATGCAGGGAATAAAAGAAAACTTCTTTGGGGAAAACAGTAATTTACATCCTCAGGAAAATATGAAAAGATCATTGAATTCATGAAACAAAATGGGACATCCTGGCCTCCCATGACATCTCCTGCTCTCTCTCTCGCCTTCTTCATTCCAGGAGTGGCTTTCTTCACTTTCCCTGGCTTTCTCCGTTCCTGCACAGCTAGCTGCACCTGTCCCAGCTCTCCCATCACGGTAAACAGTGCCTCAATTTACTCTGTTTTCAGGTGAGGAAAAAAAAACCACTTTGGAACTGTCTTTCTTCTCTGTCCCTCACCCTCCACATCTACTCCATTAGCGAAACCTGTAGGTTCTGCCTTCAAAACAGACCTAGCATCCTCTCAGTTTGCATCACCTTCAAGCTACCATCCTGGTCGTATCCACCCCATCTCTCAGCTGGCGGCCTCTTTGCTCCACTCTTGGCCCCTGAGGTCTGTTCTCCATGTCACCCACGGCAGCTAACGTCACTCTGTGAAATGTTACTGACACTCTTTAGCTCAAAGCCTTCCAATAGTTTCCTGTGGTATTTAGCATAGAATCCAAGGGCCCTGGACGTCTCTCTGCACCATTTGCTCTCCCTCCTCCCCACCTCTCCTGCCACCAGCCTTCCCTGGAACCATCTTCCCAGGGATCCCCTAGAGGACCGCACAGCTTTCTCCCTCCCTTCCTTCAGGTTGCTGCTCAAATGTCACCTCCTTAGAAAAGCCTGCCCTGACAACCCATCTGAGATGACAGCTGCTATTGATCTATCTACTGCCCCTTATCCTGCTTTAGTTCTTTCCCAACACTTAATTGCTTGTTTATTTTCTCATCGTCTCCCTCACCCAGAGCATAAGCACCACCAGGCGGGTCCCTGTCTGTCTTGCTCACTGCTAGCTCCCCAGCCCCTGGCACATGACTGGCGCTTCTAAATATTTGTTAAGCAAATGCATGGAGGACTATATTGAGGGGCCACGAGGAGGGGAAGGGAATAAAGTGTAAAACTGATAAACCAAGAAGCAGTTGCAGAAGTATTTTGTCTATAATTATGGAGGCAAATAACAGAAGAGCCCAAAGTGTTCAAGTGGTCACCCCTGGGGAGTTGGCAGCAGTGGATCGAGAAACGTTGCTTTTCATTAGACACCTTCTAGCAACAGTTAAATATTTTAAAGCATGAGGATGAACTCCTTTGTCAGAAATAAAACATTTTAAATAATTTAGAATTATTTATATAATTTTTATAACCCTGTGTTGGCATTTCTTCATTTTTAAATATACTGGGAGCCTCAAAAAAAAAGTGTGCCTGGTCCCTCTCGACCTCTGAGCGGTGGCTGGGAAATGTGAGGGCTCCCTTGCTGCTCCTCTGCACTGGCTCTCTGGGCGGGGGCACCATTTACTCTTTGCCTATCATGGGTTGGGCTGGGCCCCTGGGCTTGCACCCTGGATGGGGTCTGGGCCCTGGCTGGGAGTGGGGTAGGACCCACAGACCCTGAGCTGTCTGGGGAAGCTGGGGAGGCCTTCCCTTGGGCCTACCCCAGCCCTGCCCCAGATGCTGCTGCTGCTAACAAGGCCCCAGGGAGCTGGCAGGGCACCCCACCCGGCCTCAGGGCGCCAGATGTTGCCTCCCACCTGCCCCCTCAGGCGCGTCAGTTCCAGGCTCCAGAGAGAGGCTGGCACTGCCTTGCCAGGCAGGGTGCCCCTCCCCACCCTCACTCCTCAGGAGCTCTCCCCAGGGCACTGCCGTTTCCAGGGCCAATGTGGACTCCTACCCAGCCAAGCCCCGGAGCAGCTCTCCCCACCTGCCCAGAGCAGGGCCTGCAGTGCAAGCGGCACCTTGCCCTGCGCCCAGGTGGGAGACTTCATTAGTCTCCTCAGCAAAGGCCTACAGCATTTAATTGCTGGAATGAAAAGGTTTCCCATGAAACCAACACCAAGGGAATGGAGACTCCGCACCCCAGCAGGCCTCAGCCACAGTCAAAAGCTGGGGCTCCCTGGGCAGAACGAGCTGCCCTCTGGCTCTGCAGGAGTCTACTCAAGTGTAACACACGTGCTCACTTCCAGCACATTTGCACATGCACACCCCTCACACCCACATGCACGAGCAGGGTTCTTTTCAAACTCCTTTAGCATTAGCAAATCCTTTTGTCAAGTGAAATCTTAAAAGCACACACCAGACATATAGACTGAACACTGGTGCTGGTGCTGGGGAGGAAGGGCATGGGGCCCAGCGCCTGGGGTAGGGGGCTTTGTCTGCTCAGCCCCTCCCCAGCCCCAGGGAAGACAGCAGCTTGGTCACTGCTTCCAGCTCCCTGACCTGGGGTATCCCTCAAGGGGAGGGAGGCAGGATGCTTCCTTTAGCTGAGTGGGCAGCTATGGGGTATGGGCAGGTGGGGCAGCACCCTCTGCCTTCCCCCTCTATCTTGTCCCCCATCCTGCCCCTGCAGCCCTCCCTCTCATCCCAAAACACTTCGATTTTTGGTTTCTGGGGTTTGTGGTTCGCTCTCCTGAGCTTCCTAGCTTACCAGTTGTGGTGCCCCACACCCAGGATGGCCCACTTTGGGCAGGGTCACAGGTACTCCCTGAGCATCCACAACGCCATCTCACCTGCCTGTAGGTCAGAAGGATTAACAGGGAAGGCAGGAAGGAGGACCATGGTGGAGGAAGCTCCAGGAAGAAGGAAAATGTTTCCCTGGGACCACAGTCTGCCCCCTTCAGAGTTCCTGTTGCCAGGGGAAGAATCTTGTTCCCCCAGCCCTGCCTACACCTGTGCCCTCCCACAGGGAGCTGTGCAGTCTCACCCCCGCTCTCCCACCTCCAGGGAACACCAGGGACTCGTGACTCTAGAACCAGGGCCCAGCTGGCTGTGCCAACTTCAGGGCTGTGCCAGGCAAGGGGGAACTGGCACAACCTCTGGCCTACAACCCTTTGTCCCCCCCAAACTGGCAAGATATGTGCATGGTGGCAAGCAGGGCACCAGCAACCATGGTACTGCTGGGTGCCAGCTAGGGGTAGACTCAGTCCCTTCCCTTCACCCAAGCACCTCCTACCTAGCCACCAAGCCCTGCTTCCAGCCCCCAGAAGAGCTATTAAGGGGCTGGGCAAAGCCAATTAACCTGCTCTGAAGGCTGCCATGCTACCCCCTCCTCAGGCAGCCAGCAGTGCCAAGCCTGCCCACGGGAGGGCCTCTGCGGGGCTTTGTGGAGTGCATAAGAGGCAGCTATGCCAAACCAAGACCCGGGAAACCCAGCCGCTGAGTGCTTGAGGAAAACCTGGCTATTTTCTGTGGTGGCTGGTGCCAGGAGGACCAGAGGTCAGAGACCCCCACCTGGGATGCCAGGGTTGTAAAGGGCTTTCATCATGATGTTAGGTGGCTGCCCCCAGGTCAGTCCCCCTGCAGGAAACGGCCTAATGCCCTGAGGAGTAGCAGAGCACATCTGATGCAAGCCTCACTGTGGGTCAGTCCTGGAGTTGGGGTATGACAGGGGCCTCCCCTACCCAGACTGATTGTCATTCCCCTTCTTGGCCCCATCAGGGAAGAAAAGGACTGGTCTGGCTCCTTTGTGGTTCAACATGGGTTAACCTCAACCGGTGCCCTATATTCCCCCTGGCCTGGATCCAGGGCAGGCAGTGTCCATTTCAAGGAGACATTAATTTACCAGGGCAGGGATGGGGTGAAGCTAGTACCTGGTTTCTGTGGCAGCCTGAGGGGAGGGGAAGAGGAACACACACAGCAGCCCCAAACCCCACTACCTGCAGCAGCCCCAGTGCTCCCCACCCTGCCCCTACCCCAGCAAGATGGCTGCTGACTTTAGGACTATTAGCAGAAATGCCTAAATGAAAAAGTCCTTTCTTCCAGGGCATTTTGCCTCTTTCCAGTCTCTGCAGGAAAAGGACCACCCACCCTCAGTCAAGGGAGTGATACTGAGGCATTCTGAGGTTGAGCCTTCCACCTAACAATCCTTGGACCTTTGGGAAGTTCCTCTCAGATCAGACTTAAATCCTTCCTGCTGTAACCGCTGTCAGAGGCTTGTCTTCTTTTGCCTCAGGGGAGGAAAGCAGAGAAGAGTCAGAAGAGACTGGACTGTTCGTGTCTTAGCACTGTGTGCATTACACTGGAATTCCCTTTTCACACTTGTGTCACCAGAACAGAGTCTCCTAGAGGGCAGGAGCAGGGACCGATGCCTTGTTTGTTGATCTTTGTTTCCCCAGGGCACTCTGACCTCCCTCCCTTCACCAGGCCTCTCATGGCTGCAGACCACTTCGTTTATGGCAGATAAACAGAGGCATGGTCTAAGAAACATGGAGAATCCTAGTGTAAGCAGAGGTAGAAAGGAAGTGGACACCCAGACCATCCCAGAGGCTTGCAGACACAGGTCGCTTCAATATTTCCTGGGACTGCTGTACAGAGCTGGATGATGCACAGGCCTGGGGGTTGAACTTCAGAGATACACCCTGACCCTCACTTGTCCAGCGTCTGATGTCCTGCCCTCCACCTCTACTCTTCCCTTGGCAATTGGACAGCTCCTCAGACTGAACTTCCTGAGACTCAGGAAGTAGCCCTCAGAGGGTATATCCCCACAGGGGCAACTGCTGAGCTAACCCCTCCCAGCCCGTGGCCCCAGTGTCTCAGACCCAGACCAAGTCTGGAGGTCTCAACCTGAGGCCACCCAAGGACGGGCCCAGCTCTGGCTCCTGCTGCCCACCCTGGAGGGTGGGTCATCTATGCCTCGAGTGCCTACCTGTGGCCTGGGTGCCAAGGGCAGAACTGGAGACTATCTGTGTCCTGAAGAATGGCCAGGAGACTCCACCCCTTCCCCTGTTTTCTTGGAGGCCACTGCCCAGCCCAAAGCTGACCGATCCACCCGACCTCACTGACCAGTAGAAACCAGGGAATCCACTCTGTGCACAGAACCTCAAGCCATTTCTGTGGCCAGTGCCCACTAGCTTCCTCAGCGCCTGGGAGCCAGGCCCCAGCGCCAGAGGGCAAGAGAGCGCCTTTCAGCACCTGGACAAGGCCCTTGCTTGGGGTCTCTCCAAGAGGGTCTTTCTCCACTCCCCTTTCCTGAGCGGGGCTGGGGTCCGAGGGATCCAGGGGCTCTGCCCAGCCTGAGCAAAAAGAGAAAGCCCTCACCAGGAGGCGAGAAGGCACTGGGTGGGGCTGGGATGCCTGGGAGTGTCACCCAGCCTATTCCCTGATCCTTGACCTGTGGCCCCCTCCCCACGCAGGCCTTCCCCACCTCCGCACCCTCACGCGGAGGTGTCGCCGCTCAACTGTGTGGGGCGGTCTCTCCCACCACCTGGAACACGGACCGAGCCTGCGGCCCCTCCCTGCAGCCCTCACTGCCCGGGCGGAAGAGGACCACAGTGTCCCCTACCCCAATCTGGGAGGGTCCGAAACACGAGCGGCCCGCGGGTCCCGGCGGAGGGGAGCGGGCAGGGGCCGCTCCCATCACCCTCTCCCGGTCAACAAGCACAAAAGCCGCGGCTGCAAACAAAGAAGCGCTGCAAACTCGCCGGGGAGGCGGGACAGCTCGTGCCGCGCCCCCTCCCCACGCCGGACGGGCGTTCTGGGCCGTGGGGTCCCCGCGGCGCCCCCGCGGCGCCCCGACGGCGCTCTCACCTGGCCGGCGCGGACCTCTTTCTCCAGCTCGCGGTGGCGGTTGTGCCACACGAGGTAGTGCAGCGGATACTTGCCCTCGGGCCCCTTCCTGGCGGAGGCGTTGGCAGGGATCATCGCCCGCTCCTCATACCGGGGCCGCGGCGCCCGGCCCGGGAGGAGGGACGGCGCCGGAGCCGGGGCCCGGGGCCGCGGGGCGGGGGGCCGGCGCTGCCTGCTCGCAGGGCTGCGGCTCGGGCATGTGCGAGCAGCGGCAGCGGCGGGCGGGGGTGGCGCGCCCGTCGCGGTGCGGGCGGCGCGGGTGGCGGGCGTCCTCGCGAGGCGGTGGCGGCGGCGGGTGGCGCGGAGAGGCCCCCACCCGCCCGGGGAGGGAGCGGGCACTCGGCGGCGCGGCGCGGACTCGCGCCTCGGCTCCCACACCCCCGCACACAAAGACGCCGCTCGACCGAGGGAGCAGGCGCCCGCAGCGGGCGCGGGGGCGCACGGGGCGCGGGCCCCGGGGACGCCGCCGCCGCCGCAGGGACGCGCGCCCGCAGCCCCCGGCTCCCCACAGCCGCATAGCCCGGCCCTCAGCCCGAGCGGCCGGCGAGGGATGCGGGGATGCGGGGGAGAGAGGAAGGGGACCCGCCGCCCGGGGCAGAGCTTGTTCTACCTCGGCCCCGCGGCATCATGGGGCTTGTAGTCCGCCTCGTGGAACTGGGGGTGGCAGGTGGCCGGGCAGGGTCGCGCACTGTCCCCTCATCCCATGAGAGGGTAGGCAGGGAGTCAGGCCTGGCTGAAACGGAGGCAGAACCCTGACGCCAGGTGGGCTGGGGCAGGTGCACCTCCACCGGCTGGCATTTTGCCTTTTGCTGGGAAATGAGGGGGCTACAGGCCTTGCTCTTGCTTTTGGGGGAGGTGTAGCCTTCAGAATTGAGCTTGGGTCCCAGGGGCCGTGGAGAGGGATCCGGATTCCCAGAAGAGAGTGACTGATGGGGGACTTCGGAGAAAGGTGCGGGACTTCAGTACCAAGGGTCATTAGAGCAGCCAGGAGTCTGGCCCCAGAAATGTTTCTTAGGAGTCTTCTCTGCCCTCTTAGAAACTTAAACTCCATCTTCTACACATGACATTGGAAAGATAATGTCCAGTAAGATGGGGAGGACTGTTCCTTCCTCCCATACACAGTCCTCAGCAAGAATCGGAGTGAGGTTGGGCAGAGAAAGCAGCAGGTGGCAGCTCCTCACGTCTACTCCATGTGGTCCCTTCAGGAAGAGAAGTAACTGATTCCAGAGACTGTTTCCTGCCTGAATGACCCCAGGACAGAGAGGTCCTTCCAGAACTGTCCCTGCAAAGGGTGTGGTAAAAGTTGAATTGGCCTCTGGGGCCGCCAATTTCAATGGCTGGAAGGACCAAGAGGCTTGGCCTAGTCCCTGGAGGGAGGGGTGCTGATGTCAGATCTGAGTTGGAATACCTTCTTACTGACAGCCTGACCTTAAGCAAATTACTGAATTTTTCTGAGTTTTTCAGTCCACTCACCTCTAAAAAGAGACTCTAGATACTACCTCCTGGGGTGAGCTAGGGATAATAACTGCCCTGGAAACGGGCGCCTCCCTCCTCCAACCAGGCGGATTGAGCCAGGTGGCAGGACCAGGCACGGTGCCTTCTAGAGCCCACCTTAGAACAAGGCAGGAATAAGGGATTCCACCGGCCCTGCTTAGAACAACAATCCATGAAGTGTTTGTGTGGGAGGTGCCAGCAAAAGCTTGCAAACTCGCCGCGCCTCTCTCAGGTTTCTTTGTGTGGTCTTCTCTCCTTCCTCCTCCACACCCTGCGGTGCCAGGCCCGGGCGGGAAGAGATGAGGGAGGAGCGGACTGCCTCGCCCCTTTCTCCAGCCTGGGAGGAGCCAGCTGGCGTTTCCTGCAGCCCGGAACCACTGCCCTCCTCCACCACGAGGGGTCAGCAGAGTGTCATGGCTGCAGCCGGCAGTTGGGGAGGAGGCTGGAGCGGCGGAGGGGAGTCTAGGAGTGGTCGGCAGAATGCCTGTACACTACCTTATTAAATTGTTTTTAGAACCTTGTGTGTGATTCCACTTTAGCTATCCTGCTTCCTGCAGTGGTGACATTTCCACAGGGAAACCCAGAAACCCTTTTATCCCCAACCCCAAGCCCAGAAGCCTGGCTGTGACGGGAAGAGGGGGAGGGGGTTGGGAACAAAGTTTGGACAGTGTGCGGTGCCAGGGCCACTCCCAGGTAGTCTCTGGGCCAACTAGGAGATGGGGGAGGTGGGGGGTCGGAGGACAGCGGGGTCAATCGTCCCTCTTTCTCTGCAATGCCCAGGAGACCAAGGAGAGGGGAGTTCGGCTGGGATTCGGGGGAACTGCTCTCTGGGCAGCCGGGTTCTCTTTTTGCTAGGCGGCCGTAGACACAAAACCCAGGTCGCTTTTCCTCCTGTCTACGCGCTCTGGCTGCCACGTGCTCGAGACGCGCCCACACAGCGGAGAAACAAAGACAGCCAAGTGGCAGAATTGCCAGCAGCCGCCTCGACATTTAATAAATGAAATTCCATAGCTGGGGGTCGATCGGGGGTGAACGGGCGGCCACCGCTAGTGGGCTGAGCGCCCGGTACAAGCTGCCAGGCCACTCCTCCCGTTCCTCCCTTCCCTTCACTGGGGCCACCAGCCCATGGTGAGGGTGCAGCACTGGGCGGCAGGTGGTGCTCCCCCCGATACACCCGCGAGGTATCTTTGCTTGCAGAAGCCCCACCAGCTGAGCGGCTGGCTGTGGGGGAAGGGGCGGCCTGCAAGATTTTTTTTTAAGGTGCGGTTATAAATATATCCCGTGGATCGCGATTTCAAACAAACTTGTCAATCTGGGCCGCAGCAAAAGGCGATGGAGGCAGCTTTGCATGTATTTCGGGTGATGTGACTCATGTGCATTACTTGTCTCCCCTAGGGAAGGAGCCTGCCCACCCACAAGTCACTGCCACTCTGGCACCACTGGGATAAATCGATCAACTTGGGCACCCCTGTCCAAGGACTCCCCCCATCCTTGTTACCTAGCAGGAGTCCCTGATGCTTGGGGAACCCTTCCTTAACTGTGTCATCTCTGACCTGCCCACCAGGCCTGGTCCTGGGGTCCTGGGGCACCCATGCCCTCTCCCCACAAGCAGAATGCCCTGGCCTTTTGCTGCAGCAGGGATTGGGGCTGTGTGCACGCGCGGCACACGTGTGTGGGGGAGCATGCTCAGTGCGGGGTGCACCCACGTGTGGCCTGCACCTCCGGCTCCCTGCCCCCCACCCACGTCCCTCGACTGCCTCTCCGTGTGAAGTCCAGGAAGAAAGGCCATCATATGAAAGGCCCCCATATGTTATATTCACACGTTCTGGACCCACACACCTCTGGTGGCCCAGAAACACTGTGGATGTATATAAAGCAGATGACAAATGGATATTAGTGCACACATGCACAGTGGTCACTCTTCGGGAGGTCTTTTAAAACCGCCCAGATTCTTTTCTCTCTAGATGGAAGCATGGAGGGAAGGATAGATGTATTTTTAGTCTGGAGGCAGAGGAATACACTGCATGACCTCTCAGGCACCTGGGCGTCCATATTGTCAGCAAGAGTGTGACCCCACACACACACACACCTGGACACAGATGTGGACACATGGGGAGCCAGGATGCACACCTCACCCAAACCAGAGATGGGCAGGTACTCCAAGGCACAGCCCCTTTAACTGCGAAGGGGGGAGCCTGGGCCTTCAGGTCCTTCCTCTCTTTGCTGATACCCACCCAAGCCGGCTCACCGGCTCTGGACCCTGGGCCGAGCGTTCCCCGGCCACCCTCCACGTCGAAAGTGAAGGGGACAGGGCTGTGAGAGTGACTCCCACTGCCTCCCGGTCTAGGCAGTGTCGGAGCAGATGTCGGGGCCACAGGCCGAGCGGCCCGCGGGAACCCGGCGGCGGCCGCGGCCCCTTTAAGCGCCCCCGCCCCCTCCCGCCCGCGCTCGCGGCTTCCTTTCTCCAGGAGGCGCGGCCGGCGCCGGGCGGGGGGCGGGGGTGTGGGCTGCCCCTCCCCCGGTGGGCAGGGCCTGCGCCGCTTCCTGCAGGAGCGGCCGGGAGACGCGCAGGGGGCGGAGAGAGCGAGCGGCGAGCGGCGGCGGGGCGGCGCGGGGCGGCGCGGGGCGGCGCGGGGCGGAGGGCGCCGGAGGGCGAGCGGGCAGGCAGGCACGGCAGGTTCCGGGCCAGCCCCAGGGGCGGACGGTTGGCCGGGCGCGCGGAGCCTAGCCGGGGCCTTGCCGGAGCCGGGCCGGGCAGCAGGGGCCGCCGCCGCCGCCGCCCGGGCCCGCCGCCCGCGCCCCCCACGCTGGCCCAGAGGGCTGCGGCCGCGTCGCCGCTGAGGATGTCCCGGAAGGGGCCGCGAGCGGAGGTGTGTGCGGACTGCAGCGCCCCGGGTAAGCGGGGCCGGGCCGGGGGCGGGACCGCGCACTCAGGCCGCCGCCGGGCGGGCGCCGGGGCCTGGTGGGAGCGCCGTGCGGGGCCGGAGGGCGGGGTGGGGTGGGGGGCTGCGGCCTCCAGCTTCGGCCCCCGCCGGGGCCACTGCGGAGCCGCGTCCTTGGCGGGAGAGCCGGTCTGGGGGGCCCCTGTTCCCTCGAGTCCGTGGACAAGCGAGGAAGGACATTCCTGGCGCCACCTCCCACCCCTCAGTCTGAGGGAGGCGGGCAGCTGGCTGCCCCCTCCACCTCCATCTCGGTGTCCAAACGGAAGCACCAGCCTGGGGTGGCAGAAGGGCTGTGGCGGAGGCCGGCAGGGTTTAGGAGGTGGGGGCGAGTGTGGTTTTGTGTCATCTCAGTGCCACCCCCGCGTCTTGCACCTGCTGCTCGCATGGTCGGCACGCCGGCTGGGGTGGCGGAGGGCAAGGGGCAGAGAGCGGGGCAGATGGGCCGGGGGGCCTGGATACACTTACCTCAGGAGCAGATGAGGGGTGGCTGCTCCTAGGACTCCTTGCTCCTGGTTCCCAAGGCTGGGGCTCCTTGCAGGGCCTGGTGTTCAGGGCCAGTCCAAACCTGGGCATCTTCCCGGAGGCATCCCCAGGCCTGCTGGTGAATGGGAACAGATCGGCTGGACCCGGCTTTTCCTGTTCCCCAGTAAGGGCTGCTTGGGAAAATGGGCTTTGCATTGCCCTGTCCTGGGCACAGACCCCTCCAGGTCCCCTAGCCCAGTCTGGCCAGAAATGGGTAGGGGGCAGTGGCCAGAGGTGCCTGGCTTCCCAGCATCCACCTGGCTTGCTGGCCTGCGCCCTGGCTGTATTTACCTGGTGTTTCCCTTATCCTTCCTGGCAGAGTTAGGACTAGGCTGGTGCGAACCCCCTGGCCTGCTGAGGAAGTGAGGGGTAGTGATCCAGAGCTCTCCCTCTCCACGACACAGGACACAGCCAGTGATGGGGCTCAGCAGCTGGCCTGGGGAAGGAAGCTCTAGCACTTGTCCATCCTCTCTTTAGGAAAGGAGCTGTCTCCCTGGGAGACCCCTGGGCAGGCTCAGGCGGTCTGCGAACTTCAGAGGAATTGTGGGCATGATCAGGTGTGAGAGTGGGGTGCTGTTTTGTGGTAACTTCCAGCCACCTCTTGGATAGGCCCGGGACCCTAACAGGTTGAGCACCACAGATGCTGTGGTGGTCCTGGTCACACCAGGCTGGAGTTTTTAGGAACTGGATGCGTGGCAGGGGCATGGGCACAAAATACTTCGTGGGTGGTTATAACGCTGAGGCCTCCTCTCAAGGTGTGTGTTGGTTTAGCGGGCCCAGGAGAAGCTATCTGGGGGTGGGTGTCCTTAACCCTAATCAGCTGGAAACTATAACTCCATCCCCCAACTGCAGGCAGGTCCGAGGATGGAAGGGCTAAGAGGACACCTTGCCTTATGTATGTCTGTCCCAGGCTGTTCTGCACCTCTGTGGGTGGGCACAGCCTGGCAGGGGAGAGGCTTAGCAGACACCCTGTCAGAGGCGGCCGGATTTTAGTGTTGCCTTTGTTTCCAGCTTATTCTGTGTCCAAGACTTTCCTCATCCTGGACCTCAGTTTCCTCAACTGTGAGGCAAAGAAGTTGGAGGAGAAATGGTTTCTGGGGGGCCTGCTATCTCTGAATCTGTGGTCCTGGTTCTGGGGCAGCGGGATATAGGGCAGCACCAGCAAGGCGTTGTCCTTTCCACGCTGCATTCAAATGTCTGGCTGAAGCTCTGGGTGCCCAGTGGGCTCGGGGAGGAATAGAGTATGTCAGATGTGTTGGGCTGCCCAGCTGCTCCCCTAGTCTTCACCTGGCAGGGGCATTTGTGCCCCAGACCCCTCCTTTTCCCCAATGCAGAATACAGGTCAGGAAGGTAGCAAGAAGGTGATAGGATGGTAAGGTAGGCAGGCTATGGACTAGTCTCATTCATCATCCCACCCAGTACCTGTTGTAGTGTCTGGCACATGGCTGGCACTCCCCAAGTGTCTGGATGTTTGTCAGAACCCCAGCTGGCTGCTTGGGGTTACCCCATGCCCCCACCCTAGGGTGCTAGCCCTGGCATGCAGTGGCTTTTTTGGTCTGAGTCCTGCAGCATTTCAGGTAAGAGAAGCATGAGGACACCCAGCAGTCTGGAGGCCAGACCCAGTGCCAGTCTCCTTGCTCCCAACCCAGAATCAAAGGCTTCTCTCACTATGATGGGAGCCTGCAGTCCCAGCCCTAGGAGTGGGGTCGGGGACTTTTTGTAGTTGGTTAATTTGGGAGGTCATGGAGGTCAGAGGTGAGATGCAGCCTGAGTATGTTGCAAGGCAGCTGGACATGGCATGGCTGCTATGGCAGCTTGTGCCCCCTCATTGGGTACCATCTGTGTCCCTTGGAGTCCAAGAGAGGGGCAGGAGCCAGGGAGGCCTGGAGAACATCCATTTCCCTCTCTCCTTGCCTCTGCCCATCCTTGCCGCATGGTATCAGTCAAGAGCCTACTCCTCACCCCATGGGCCTTTCCACTTTGGGAGCCCCAGGGACAGAAGTGAAGACCTCAAGATGTCCATCCTCTGAGCATCTCAAGTGAGCAAGGCTGGGGACGGTTCAGGACAGGCTGCAGCCTGATTTGCCTCTTCGCAATGTAGATTGTGGGGGGCAGCAAATGGTGGGCTTTTCTTCCTCTTTCACAGAGGTATAACTTGTGTGCGCAAAGTGCCTGCACTTCAGTGTGTATCCTCCTGGATTTTTACATGTGTAGACCTGTGTAACCTCTGCTCTCATCAAGATGTAGAACATTTCCATCACTCTAGGGGGCTTCCTTGTGTCCCCTCCTAATCAGGGCCCCCCCAAAGGTAACTACCATTAATACCTTTGTCCCTTGGCCGGGCGTGGTGGTTCACACCTGTAATCCTAGCTTCTCTGGGAGACCAAGGTGGTGGATTGTTTGAGCTCAGGAGTCGAGACCAGCCTGAGCAAGAGCAAGACCTCATCTCAAGAAAAAAAAAAATCAGCTGGGTGTGGTGGCGCGTGCCTGTAGTCCCAGCTACTCTGGAGGCTGAGGCAAGAGGATCGCTTGAGTCCGGGAGTTGGAGGTTGTGGTGAGCTGCAATGACGCCACTGCACTCTACCCAGGGCGACAGAGCAAGACTCTGCCTCCACAAAATAAAAAAAAACAATGCAACTAGATGACCCTTCTCGCAGACCCCCCCCCTTAATATTAAAAATATATATATGTAAAAAAAAAAAAAAAAAAGACCTTTGTCCCCATGCCCTCACTTGTGTAGTGAGGATCTGAGAGGGAGGCCTGAGGCTGGCCTTTATACGCAAACCTACTAGCCCCAGAGGCCACTAATGGCTTTGGGGGGTGGATGAATTCACCTTGGTAGGGGCCTCCATGGGGTTGACACTGGCTCCCTCCTGCTACCTGCCCACAGGTATCAGACCCACACCCTGACTGGAGCCAGAGCCTGGGGGACGGCTGAGGAGATACCACGTCTCCTAACCCTTACATTCCCTGTCGCTTCTGCCCTAAGGTCCTCTTTGGGGCAAGAGTCCCTTAACCTTAAACTACAGTAGCCTGTTTGACTTTGAGAAACCTTTCCTGGCTCTTCTACTTTGGAACTGGCCTAGGTGGAGCTTGGGGGTTCCTGCTTGGGTAGACCCAAAGCCCCTTGTGCAGAGAAAGTAGGTATAACAGTTAGGGTGTGCTTCCCATCTGTGTCATCCAGAACTGAGCTTGCACTAAGTGTGGCCCAAGATCAGGACCATGTCCCCTACCCACCCTTCCTATTTCAGGCCACCTGGAGGAGAGGGAAGACCCCGCCCCCAGGCTGGAGCAAAGCCTTAGACCACATTCCACTGATCCTGGTCTCTTGGTCACTACCATATCCAGGGGCTCACCACATCTGGTCTACCTATGGCTTAGGGCTCTAGAGCCACTGGCCCTGGATATCTGATCAGCCCTTCCAGGCCTGGCTTCTCCAGTAGGACCACAGGCCTGGGGTGGAGGCCTCGGGGCAGCCCATTTATGATCCTGGCCTGGGCGGCTCCCCACTTACAGGAAACCCCACCATTTCAGCAAGAGGAATTTAGGCTGCATCATTTCCGGCTTCCTGCCTGGGCTGCTGGAGGTGGCTGGCGGGCAGCCCCCTGACCCAGTGGTGTTTGGAGTGGGGAGAGGGAGCTTTCCATGCCATGGGGGCCTCCCTATTCTGGTAAAGCCAACACAAAAGTGTGCCCTAGGACTCCCCTCTTGGCATAGATGGCTGGTCCCTGCCTGAGCCCCTGGAATCAGCCCCCGGAAGGTGTATGGTGGTCACCTTGTACATCCCTCTGTTGCCCTATTTTGAGAGTGTCCCTAAAAAATCCTAGACCCAAAGACAGCCCTCTCTTTCACTTCCTGTTTCCACACTTTACTGGTGGACACTTGCTGTGGGCAGAGCTCAGCTTGGGCCCCTGACTCAGTTTCCTCACAATTTTCCTGGGAACTTTGATGGAAGTCCTTGGAGGGGAAGGGCCTGAGAATTCTCTTCTGGTTGGGAAAGAGCCTCATCCCCCCCTAAGCCTGTCCCTCCCCTATGGGGGCCCACTTCTGAACACCCTGAGCGCTCCGGGCAAGGCAGAAGGCCAGCCCCCCGCCCCACCAGGACAGGGCTTCCTGAGTCAGGGCAGGGGCCTGGGCAGAGCAGAGTGTCCTGGGAGAGAGCCTCCCTGCCCCCACTCTTGGTGGCACACAATGGTTGCTTTCTCCCCCGTGACCTTTCCGCAGCCTGAGTTGTATGCAGCTGTCTCCTCCCCCATCCCAGAGGGGCCTGGGATGGGTGGGATCTCTTCTGCCCTTGGGAAGGACCCTGGGAGCTCCCACCCCATCCTGGCCCGCCTTGTTGTTTCCAAAGTTCGCTTCTCCCCAAGGAGTGGAGAGTGGTTCCCAGGGCCTTGCCCATCTGGGGCTGCAGGGGCAGAGGGACAGCAGCACGTGTGGACGTGGCATGGTTTCGGGCGTTCAAGTGCCTGGGTCTGCATCCTGGCAATTGCATTCGTTAGCTATGTGACCTCGAGTAAGGGTCTCTAACCTCTCTGAGCCACTGTTTCCTCATCTGTAAAGCAGAGATAGCATTTCCTACCTTGCCTGACACTTATAAGAGGCATCATACATAATGTACCCAGCTGGTACACGGTGAAGGTTGGCTCCTTTGCTCTGTCCATCCTCCTTCAGAGGAGCTCCAGCTCACACCCTCAGTGATGGTGGCAGGAGGCTTGGGCATGAAAGGGCCTCTCACCTGCCGGCACGAGGGCAGGGGTGGGAGCCCGTGGAGGGTGCAGTCTGTCAGGTGGGTTCTGACAGAAGCCTGTGTGCAGGAGAGATCTGGCACTGACCTGGAACAGGAGGTGTTCCCAGGGGTGTTTGGCACTTAGTATCAGGGCCACGTCCCCTAGGGTATCCCTGCCTCCCTGCGGGAAGGACTGGGGCAGCATCCTTGTTTCCTGGGAAAAGGCTGTGAGACTGGCAGCAGTGGCTGCAGGACAGGAAGCTGTGCCTGCTGAATGGGCCCTGGGGACCACACGTTCCCAAGAGGGGCAAAGATGTATAAGAAAGGGCATGGCTCTGTCAGCCCCCAGGTGTAAGCCCTTGGGTAACCTTCATCGGTAACCTGGGTGTACTGATGGTCACACCTCCTAGGCTGTGGGGGGCTGAGTGAGTGAATATGTGTGAAGTACTGAAGCATACATGGTACAGGCCCAGAGCAGGTGCTGAGGACGTCTCACCTGTTGTCTGGCTCTGGCTGACCCTTGCCCTCACCCTGGCAGACCCTGGCTGGGCATCCATCAGCAGGGGTGTGCTGGTGTGTGACGAGTGCTGCAGTGTACACCGGAGCCTGGGACGCCACATCTCCATTGTCAAGCACCTTCGCCACAGCGCCTGGCCTCCCACCCTGCTGCAGGTATGGGGCTAGGCTGGGCGGTTCTTCCTTCCCCACAGACAAGAGTGTGCTGGGCATAAGCATATTTCCCCCATGCCCACATACACACCTGTCTGGAATCTGCTGCTTACAAGGAGCAGCACCCACCTGGGGCAGAGCCTAACCTCGACTCTTTCCACCCATCCACTCACCTCATGCAGAAAGGGAGCTCTCACCCCAGCCCTGCCACTTACTAGTTTGGCCATGTAGCATGAGCAAGTCACTTAACCTCTCTGAGCCTTGGCATGCTCACCATGCAACCTCAAGTGCTAAACGGGATCCGTGTCTGTGGGTGGCCGGACTGGATGGAGGTGCGGTGGTGCCAGGCACACAGTAGGCCCTGTGGGTATTGTTTTCAGCCATACCAGCTGCAGCAGGCGCTAAGGAGGTGTTTCCCCCAGTGCCCTGCACGCAGTGGGCACTCTCTCACTTGGCATCTCCTCCCTGCAGATGGTGCACACGCTCGCCAGCAACGGGGCCAACTCCATCTGGGAACACTCCCTGCTGGACCCCGCACAAGTGCAGAGTGGCCGGCGCAAAGCCAACCCCCAAGACAAAGTCCAGTGAGTGAGCTGGAGGGGAGGTGGGCAGGGGCCCAGAGGTGGCAAGGTGACTAGCCTCTCCTACCCTGCTCCCCATTTCCTCCTGTGTACCCCATGCAGCCCCATCAAGTCAGAGTTCATCAGGGCCAAGTACCAGATGCTGGCGTTTGTACACAAGCTTCCCTGCCGGGACGATGATGGGGTCACTGCCAAAGACCTCAGCAAGGTTTGAGGGGACTTACAATGGATGGGTGGGCCTTTCCTCTTCTTCCTACCCCCGACACCCTGAAGACCTCTCCTTTGTCGCCACTGAGCTCTAGGCTCCAAAGGCAGCCAGGTCATGGGAGAACAGAGGACATGGTGGCAGACAAGATTCTTGGTCGGGCTGCATGTGGCCAAGGCTCCTCAGCTCCCAAGTGGACATGCAAGGCTAGACTCCCCCAGCTGCCACTCAAAGGCTGGGAAAACTTGGGGCAGTTGCTTAGCCTCCCAGAGCCTCAGTTCCCTCATCTATAAAATGGGAAAGAAATAACAGCATCTACCTCATAGATAATGTGTTCTAAGCAGAGTGCACAGCACACATGATAGATGGCAACTGATGGCAGCTATTATTAATTGACATTAACCCGTACTGGGAAGCCTCTGTCCTCCCTAACACTGTCTGATTTTGGCAGGGCCCTTTGTTGCTAGTAGGAGTCCCAGGAGCAGCCTGGGCAACGTACAGCTTGAGGGCGGGTTGGGGCACCTCATGCACACATGTATTTATTGCACACTCCGCTCCTTGCAGCAACTGCACTCAAGTGTGCGGACAGGCAACTTGGAGACATGTTTGCGCCTGCTATCCCTGGGTGCCCAGGCCAACTTCTTCCACCCAGAGAAGGGCACCACACCTCTGCATGTGGCTGCCAAGGCAGGGCAGACACTGCAGGCCGAGCTGCTTGTAGTATATGGGGCTGACCCTGGATCCCCTGACGTTAATGGCCGCACACCCATTGACTATGCCAGGTGAGGGTCGGCTGAAGGGTGAGGCGTGGGTGGATGGGTGGGGGAGTGGGCTGCTGCTGCAGGGCTGAGCCCTACCCCCTCCCCACAGGCAGGCGGGGCACCATGAACTGGCAGAAAGGCTAGTTGAGTGCCAGTATGAGCTCACTGACCGGCTGGCCTTCTACCTCTGTGGACGCAAGCCAGGTGAGCAGAGCACAGGGAGGCCCTGGTTGGGCCAGGCAGGTGGGACCTGGACACACCCCCTGCAGCAGGTGCCATAGTGACAGAGCGGCTGGGGAACAGCGTTGCTAGGCAACTGGCTCCTGTGAAATTGCTGCAGGCTCTGGGCTGCAGCACTTTGTGGCTAGGGAGTGGGGGTGGGCATACTTCCAGCCAGCTCCCAGTTCTCTTGGGGGTGGCCTGCCCTCCTTCCTAAAATCCTAACACTTCTGGGTGCCAAGCCCTGCTCATGGCAGTGAGGTGGGCTCCCAGCTGCTGAAGCCACCCAGCACCAGTGAGTGACTTGGCATTTTTATTTTTGTTCAGATCACAAGAATGGGCATTACATCATCCCACAGATGGCTGACAGGTGAGTGCCCACCTGATGCCCCTTCCCAGAGGCTATTGGATGACATGCAGATGCCTGGCCCCCAGACCCCCCACCCCTCCCACTCCCTATCCCCCAGGGGCTGGAGACACATGCCTCTCACAGCCTAGTCCTCAGTCCCTAACTCCGGGCCTCAAGGCAGGTAAGAAATGTCAGGCCAGCACAGCCTGAGCCCCATGACTGTCAAGTACCTGGAGGGCTTGGCTGCAAGAAATAACGCCTGGGCTGGGAGAGTAGACGACTGCATTCTGTCCCAGTGGCACTGACCTCACTATAAAATCTTTAGACAAGCTTCTGCTCTTCAATGAAAAGATGGGGGGGCTCCAGGAATCTGACTAACTTTGAGACTACTGGCCAGGCCTCTGTGGCATGTTCAGAAATTAGGCAGGGGCCCTGCTGCAGGGAAAAAATGTGGTGTTTCTGCCTCTAATCTGAGAGGCCTCTAGTGCCCAGGTAGCATGGGACACCCCCAGCCACTCACCCAGCTCACAAGATGGATGCTAGTGCCACCTGGTGGCTGCCTCTGATGGCCACGGCTTCATGCCAGGCTGTGCCTGCTGGCCTGGATTTGTAGCCTCTCTCCCTCCCCAGGGGCCTGTGTGGACAGATGGGGATAGTCAGGCCTAGGCAACTCAGATCCTCAAACCCAGACCTCCTCTGTTCTGAGGCCCCAGGACCCCCTACTTCTCTAATCTGATTCTGCCTGGTGTGTGTGTGTGTGTGTGTGTGTGTGTGTGTGTTGAACACACCCACGTGTAGGCATACATTCAATGACATGTTAACTGAGCACCTTCCCAGAGCTAGCTGCTGCTCTTGGCAGTAGAGCCACAGAGGTAACTCAGATACAATCCCTGCCTTTGAGGAGCTCACAGTCGAGACAGGGAGGCAGCCTAGTCAGGCGACTATAGTCCATTGTGGGGAGTGTAGGAAGAGGGGCAGAGGCATAGAGGTTAGAAGTGCTGTGCCAGGAACTGAGGCAGCTCGTGTGGCCGGAGCGTAATGTGAGAGGCAGGGAATCCCAGGAACAAGACTGGAATGGAGATGGGCGAAAGAATGAGTCGTCCCATGAGCTTCAGCAAGAGCTGTGACTATCCCAAGCCCAGAGTGTTCTGAGGATAGATGTGTAGAGTCAGCTTTGCCACTCCCTGGCTGTGTGACTTGAGGCAGACTACTTCACCTCTCTGAGCCTTGGTTATTACCTCTCCTGGCAATGGGGATGACAGTACCTGCTTTCAGGGCTGTTGAGAGGATTAAATAAATATTATAAGATGATGCATGCAAAGCATTTAGCATATTTTTTAAGTGAGTTTTTTGTTAAAGTATGAGTATGCCATATGTGCCTGTTATTATTGCAGTGTTTTATGGCGAGGGGTAGTGTAGCCAGGTGTGTCAAAAAATCACCCTGGCTGGGTGTGGTGGCTCACGCGTGTAATCCTAGCACTCTGGGAGGCTGAGGCAGGAAGATCACTTGAGTTCAGGAGTTCGAGACCAGCCTGAGCAAGAGATGAGACCCCATCTCTACTAAAAATAGAAAAATTAGCTGGGCGTGGTGGTGTGCACCTGTAGTCCCAGCTACTCAGGAGGCTGAGGCAGCAGGATTGCTTGAGCCCAGGAGTTTGAGGTTGCAGTGAGCTGTGAAGATGCCACTGCACTCTAGCCTGGGTGATAGGGCAAGACCCTAACTCAAAAAATAAAAATAAAAAATAAGAAAGTCACCCTGGCTGCTGGATGGAGAAGAGATCATAGGGGCAAGACTGGAAGTAGGGAGACGGAGTAAGAAACTGCTGCAAAGCCCAGGCAAGAGGAAATGATGGCAGAACCTGGGGAGCTTGGCTAGGACTTGAGAGACTTCAGGTGACCGCCAGGTAGCTGATGCTGGTGCTGGGTGAACGAGTCACTGAGAGACAAAGAAAGCCAGAGGAGGAGCAGGCGGGGGCAAGAGGAATTTGGCTTTGTACCCTGTGGGTTGGGTGTGCGTGGAGATGGGTCTGGGCCTGCCGTGCAAGGCGTGTGCTGCCCTGCTCCTGCGTAATTGCTGCCTCTGTCCTGTTCTTCCCTCTGCTGCCTTCCTCTGGACTTAGATCTCGGCAAAAGTGCATGTCTCAGAGGTATATCATGCCTGCCGGGGCAGCAGGCCTGGGAGGTTGGGTAGGGCGGGGAGGCACTTGGGCGTGTAGCATCTGGGGTGTTTGTCTCCCTGGGGTCCCTGCATGTTTGGGCGGTCACTGGCAGGGGCCCAGCCACCTCTCATGTCTGGTCTCTCCCCTCGTCCCACTTCCCATTTCCCTCCTCTGTCCCCAGCCTGGACCTATCTGAATTGGCCAAAGCTGCCAAGAAGAAGCTGCAGGCGGTAAGTCTCCCCAGACAGGCCCTAACGCTGGAGCTGCCCTCCACCCCTGCCCCTACTGCTGCTGGTCCCCTTCCTCTGACCTGTCCCTCACTGGCCTCACCAGTCCCTTCTCAGCCTCCCCACGAGGGAGTGAACTTGTCTGGCCCCCCTTCTGTCCTCTCCCACCTTGGAGCTTGGCACGCAGACCCCTACCCGTTTCTAAGGCTGTAGGGGCTGGGTGGCACAGGGACACAAGCCATCCCCCACGTCTGACAACATCCTGGCAAACTGGCCTTGTTGGCACTGGGGGCCGATTGATCTGACAAAACCTGGGTTCCCCTCTCTGCCTCCAGCTCAGCAACCGGCTTTTTGAGGAACTTGCCATGGACGTATATGACGAGGTGGATCGAAGAGAAAATGATGCGGGTGAGTCAGGGACAGGGGAGCATCAGAAGCCTGGGCACTTAGGACAAGAATACTGACCCTGCAGGGGAAGGGCTGGGGCCTGGCATGGGTCTCTGGTCCTTGAGTGGGACGAAGAAGGAGTGCCTGGGGTTGGGCCGCTCAGAGGCCTGCAGACAAGCCCTGCTGGCTGTGAGCCTGCCTGCCCGCCCAGCAGTTTCCCCAGCTGGGTAGTGTACTGAGCTGGAGGCGGCCAGCCTGCTCCTGCCGCCCCTCTCCCCCAGGCTGGGGCTCATCTGCACTCGCAGCCTCCCACTTTGGCTGTCTCCCCGTCCAGCTCCGCCCCCCTGCATCACTCCTTCCTGGCCACAGCCAGATCCCAGCCTGAACTCTGGGTCTGGACTGCAGGACTGGCCTCGTTCCCTTCGTCAGTGCCCAGCCAGCCTTGCCCAACCTTGCCCAGCCTTGCCCCATCCCAGCCTAGCTCTGCATAGCTGAAGACCACCCTGTTTTGAACACCAGCGCTCAGTGGGCATGGGGGGAGCAAGGAAGGGTCTGTTCTGTGCCTCCCCACCTCTGCCATGGGCGCCTGGCCACTGCAGCTGATCTACTCCTGTCCCTCCCTGACAGTGTGGCTGGCTACGCAGAACCACAGCACCCTGGTGACAGAGCGCAGTGCTGTGCCCTTCCTGCCTGTTAACCCAGAATACTCAGCCACAAGGAATCAGGTGAGAGGCCAGGGTCGGGGGCCTGGGGCAGTGTCCCATCTGCCTGGTTCCTCCTCAGCCTGTAGTGGGCTGGGGCCTGGGCCAGCTCTGCACCCCTCGCCAAGGCCTCCCTCAGGTCCCGGCTGGCACTGGGATTTGGGAAGGGGGAAGAGGCAGTTATTTTGAGCACTTGGTTAGCAGCTCTGGTGGGTGTTCCAGCCCTTTGCCAAGAGCTTCCGTGGATACCTGACTCTGTATCATGCCTGACCCCAGCCTGGGGTGGCGTTGGCTGCTGACTGGCCAGGTGAAGTTGGGTTGGGATTTTTTAGCTGTGGTTAATTCTGATGGCAGGGCGTCACCTTGTAGCTTTGTCCTTACCCCTGTGTGTCAGCCACAAGAGGCCCCCTCATGCAAGCCTGGCCCTTTCTGCCTCGCAGGGGCGACAGAAGTTGGCCCGCTTTAATGCCCGAGAGTTTGCCACCTTGATCATCGACATTCTCAGCGAGGCCAAGCGGAGACAGCAGGGCAAGAGCCTGAGCAGCCCCACAGGTGGGAGGGCATGGACAGGGCGCGGGTGCTGTTGCAGGATGTTCTCTTTCGTGGTTCCCGTTGTGTGGGGGTGGTAGAATAGACGGGTTGTGTGGCTGAGCGAGCCCTGAGTGGCAAGCCTTGTGTCTTCAGACAACCTCGAGCTGTCTGCGCGGAGCCAGAGTGACCTCGACGACCAGCACGACTACGATAGCGTGGCCTCCGATGAGGACACTGACCAGGAGCCCCTGCGCAGCGCTGGCGCCACTCGCAACAACCGTGCCCGGGTCTGAACACTGTCCCTCCCCTCCCACCCACTCCCCTGTGCACTCACCCCAAGCCTCCATCAAGGCCCAGCGCTATCTTCTAGTAGCCCAGGGGCCTTGGGGACAAGTGGGCTGGTCACAGCCTTGATGACCACCCCCGAGGACATCTGCTCCCTTGCCCCTGATGGCTGACCGGCTTACATCTCTCTCCGCAGAGCATGGACTCCTCGGACCTGTCTGATGGGGCCGTGACGCTGCAGGAGTACCTGGAGCTGAAGAAGGCCCTGGCTACCTCCGAGGCAAAAGTGCAGCAGCTCATGAAGGTCAACAGTAGCTTGAGTGATGAGCTCCGGAGGCTGCAGAGGGAGGTGAGGGCTGCAGCCTCAGTGGGAATGGGGAGCCCCAAGACCCCTGAAGGGAGGATTGCCCTTACTCAGGGCCTACCTGGACTCAGTTTGACACCACCCTGCACTGACAGATCCACAAGCTGCAGGCGGAGAACCTGCAGCTCCGGCAGCCGCCAGGGCCGGTGCCCACACCCCCACTCCCCAGCGAACGGGCAGAACACACAGCCATGGGGCCTGGTGGGAGCACCCACCGCAGGGACCGCCAGGCCTTCTCCATGTATGAACCAGGCTCTGCCCTGAAGCCCTTTGGAGGCCCTCCTGGGGATGAGCTCACTACGCGGCTACAGCCTTTCCACAGCACTGTGAGTTGCCCTATAGGTCTCAAGGCGTGGGGAGAGTCAGAGGGATGGGGCTACCACAGGGCCCTCCGTGACACTGTGCTAACACCCTCAGGAGCTAGAGGATGACGCCATCTATTCAGTGCATGTTCCTGCTGGCCTTTACCGGGTAAGCAGGGTCTGGGGAAGGTGGGTCCAATTCCAGCCAATGGGTGCTAAGCCCCAGTGGGTGTCAGGCTCTGTGCTCGATGCCAGGCCTAAAGTTGATTAGACGTACCCAGTCCCCACCCTCATGAGGGCAAGCTGGGAGGTGGGTGGAGGGGAGGAGACACTGACTCTACCTCTGCCCTGGGTTTCAGATCCGGAAGGGGGTGTCTGCCTCAGCTGTGCCCTTCACTCCCTCCTCCCCACTGCTGTCATGCTCCCAGGAAGGAAGCCGCCACACGGTAACGTTTCCATGCCCAGTGCCCAAGGCTTGGGGGCTGTGTGGGCTGGGGAGCTGTGCACTCATCCACCACCCCTTCCTACACCCTCCAGAGCAAGCTTTCCCGCCACGGCAGTGGTGCTGACAGCGACTATGAGAACACACAAAGTGGGGACCCGCTGCTTGGGTGAGGCTCCCTTTGGTCTTAAGCCTGGCTCTGTTCACACCCTGAGGGGGAGGTTGAGAGGGGCCCCAGAGTGTGTGAGGGCGGAGGTGAGCGGCCCCATGGCTGGAATGTCTCTCTTTTTTGAACCTGGGCCTCAGGCTGGAAGGGAAGAGGTTTCTAGAGCTGGGCAAAGAGGAAGACTTCCACCCAGAGTTGGAAAGCCTGGATGGAGACCTAGACCCTGGGCTTCCCAGCACAGAGGATGTCATCCTGAAAACAGAGCAGGTCACCAAGAACATTCAGGAATTGTTGCGGGCGGCCCAGGAATTCAAGCATGACAGGTATAGGGTGGGGAGCAGGCTCCTGTTTGCCTCTGGGGTGTTGCAGGACATGAGAGGGGCCCATATTCCCCTGTCCATGGGAACCTTCCTTGAGAGCCCTCCCAATTTATATGTTCCCCTCCCCTCTACAGCTTTGTGCCCTGCTCAGAGAAGATCCATTTGGCTGTGACCGAGATGGCCTCTCTCTTCCCGAAGGTACAGGAGCCACAGAGAGGATCAGGAGCGGGAGGGGCTCAGGCTAGGGCAGGTGTAGAGAACCTGACCAATACCTGGGTGGAGACACGGGCAGACACCCTGGGCCCTGATTGTGGCTCATGGCATAAAGTCCAAGGCCCAGCCCTCCTCTTCCCTCCCTCCAGAGGCCAGCCCTGGAGCCGGTGCGGAGCTCACTGCGGCTGCTCAATGCCAGCGCCTACCGGCTGCAGAGTGAGTGCCGGAAGACAGTGCCCCCGGAGCCCGGCGCCCCTGTGGACTTCCAGCTGCTGACTCAGCAGGTGATCCAGTGCGCCTATGACATTGCCAAGGCTGCCAAGCAGCTGGTCACCATCACCACCCGAGAGAAGAAGCAGTGACCACTCTCCCCACACCCTCACCTGCACCCTGGGACCTCACTGGCCACGGAAACTGGGCCACTCCAGACACTAATCCCCACCCCAACAGAGCCACTGGCACAAGTGCCCTTAGTGCTGCCACTCTCCCCTGGCAGCCAGGTGCCCTGGTGCCCACCCTTTTGAGCCCCCAAGGATGGGGAGGTGGGGTGGCAGGAGCTTCTGTCCCCACATTCCATGTATCTCCCCCCTGTATATAGCATCCCCTCCCTCCTAGCGTGCAGGGGCCTGCAAGACATCACTCCCAGCCCCTTGCTCTCTGGGGCACCCTCAGCAAAAGGTCAGGTGGGGACACTCCAAGTGGGGCAGCTTCCCCTACATGCACCCCACCCCCATGAGCCAGTTCAGCCCTATTGGGGGCCAAGCGGGGGCATCCCCCTCCTTTGTACATACTCTCTGTGGATGTCCCTGCCCTGTAGCCACCAGCCCCTTGCTGCTCTCCTTTAATGCCAAACGGCCCCTGCCTAGCACACAGGCCCCAACCTGTGTGCCGGGGTCCCTAGCAGCAGACACTGGAAAACTTTTTTTTCTCTCTTCTCCCCCACCCCTTAATTTTAACGTTGTGGTAACTGAGTGTCCCTGCGTGCCTGCGTGTGAGTGTGCGGGCGGCAGTGCCGTTCCGGAGGCCTGGTCTACCTGGAGTTTCAAGGGGCAAGGAGAACAGAGCGAGCAGTGGGACCAGCACTGGGTGTCAGCCTCCCTCTCCCCCAGCTGGGGCTAGGAACTACCAGGGTAACCAGCTGTGGTCCTGCCCGCTGCCTCTCCTCACCCCCTACTCGTACCCCTTCTCTATGAACTGAAGAAGAAACCACTTCCCTCCATCTCCTCCCACTCCCTTGTGGAGGGGGACTGTGCTGGCCGGGGCAGAGGACTGAGCACCTGAGCCTGGGGCTGGCTCCCCGGGGTCCCTGACTCAGCTGGTGGCTGCAGAGCTGAGAGTCCCCTCCCCATAACCTCTGCGAGGCCAGCACCCACCATCGCTACCTGCACCTGCTGTGGTCCCACCCTCTGGAGGCCTGGGAACCTGGCCACAGCCTGGGAAGGTGGGCGAGGCGGATGGCAGCGCTACCAGCTCTTCTCCCCATCCTACAAGAGGCCAGGGGCCAGGCCCTACCTGTGTGCTGGTGGGTGGGCTGTCAAGAAATGTGTCATGTACATTTGTATCAAAAATAAAGAAGTGACCATGTGCTGTTCCTGATGCTTAGAGAGTGGGGGTGGGGTGGGGTGGCAGACATAAAAAGGACTGCAAGTGCCTCCGGACCCCCCCCCCCACACCTGGTAAGCCCCCAGCTGGCAGGAGTTCGGGAATGATGATGTTTCTGTAACTAACACCACCATCCCACTAACACATTCTTAATGTCCCTTGTCTAGGGCCAGGTTGGCCAGAGAAGGCAGGCTGGCGGGCGCCCAAGCTGATTTTATAAAAATGCTACCTGGATGGACTAGGACCAGTGTCCTGGTGGGAGTTTCTCTGCAGCAGATGCACAAGCGCAACTCCAGACTCTACTAAAATAATTTAATGAGAAATACAGAGAGTTTGGCAAAGGAGGCAGAAAAGCTCCTTTTTCTCCCCTTGGCCGCCGCCCCCAGCTAGCGAAGGAGGGAAGGAAGCCTCCCCGAGCTCAAGCAGGAGGCTTTGTGAGCCGCCAGGGAGCGCCCCAGCGCGGTCCACGTGGCAGAGGTCAACGCCTGGCAGCGGGAGGAGGAGCCGGGCGCCACAGCGGCGGGGCTGGGGCAGGTCACTCGGAGCTATCCCCGTCGGGGCCGCTGTCTGGCGTGGGTGGGAGGAGGGGTCTCCGGCGGGAGCGCTTGACCCGACGCGCGGGCATCAGCAGCCTCCGCTTCAGCACAGCTGTGGGCAGGGTGGGAGCAGTCAAGGGCAGGGAGGGAGGGCAGGGAAGCCAGGGGGTCTGGAACTTACCGGCCACTGTGTCCTGGCTGTCCCCGGAGGGCTCCCAGTAGATGCTCTCCCCCCGTCGGAAGTTCCGGTGCAGCCGTGTGCAGAGCGTGGCCAGGGTGAGCAGCACCAACAGGAAGGTCAGGGCCATGGCAGCCCACGCAGCCTCCTCTGTTCGTGGGGTGGGGCCTCCGGCTGGCCGTGGAGGCGCTGCTGCGCGAGGGGCTGGGGAAGCCTGATTTGGACAGGCACAGCCCCCTGGGCTGCCTTGCCCATTGGGCACCTGAGCCTCTGTCCTGGAGCTGGCATTGCCTTCAGGCCCCCCAGGTAGCAAGGGGATGGTGGGCACAGATGGGGCATTACCCGCCTCATCCAGGATTCCCAACATGGTCTGCTTGGCCTTCAAACTCCACGGGGAAGCAGAGGGAACCCTCAGGGCTAAGTGAGTAGGCTGGAGACCAAGGGCAGCCCGCAGCCCCCGCCTCTTGGCACCACTGAGAGCGAGCTGCCTGAGCCCTCTAGATGTCACTTCTGTGCCAGGGGGTCGCCAGCTCCGCAGAGCAAAGGCCAAAGCCAGGGCCTAAAAGGAGAAGAGATGGCAGTCACCCTGCTGCCCTGCTCAGATGACCCAATGACCCCTCCACCAACCAAGCCTGGGCCCAGCACCCCTCACCTGCACACACCCTCTCTGGCACAGCCGCCCTCTGCTTGGGCTTGGCACCAAGGGAGAGGACCCAGAAAGGCTGTCACAGTGGAACCATGCTTTCTTCTTCCTCTGCTTCCGCCGCCGCCTCCTCTTTAGCCAGTGGGCAGCCCAGGCTGGCTCTACCCATGCCATCTCAAGAGCCACCCCCCATGCTCTCAGCACCAGGGGCTATGAAAGGAGGTAACTGTTAGAGCTAAGATGAAGGTGGGGAACAAGCAAGAGGAAGCCCCTGACTTCTCCTGTCCCTGCACATGGGGCTGCAGCCTCTGCCAGTGCCAGACAACTGCCTTTCATGAACTACTTACCCGATCCTGAGTGAGGTTGGAGTCAGGGGTGAGTGAGGGCTTAGCCACACAAATGTGGGCCAGGAGGGCAAGCTGGAGCTTCAGCCAGGGGTGGGCACAGGGGTGATAGAGGAAGGTGACATCCTCAGCCTGGAGGAAAGGCACAGAGACATAAAGCCAGGCCCAGGTCCCTCACAGAGAATCTCAAGTTCTCTCACCCTGGGGCCAGTTTAAAGGGACCCCCAGGATGGCCAGATGGCTTATTCACCCTCAAGGCCTGGGATACTGGCCCTGGGTTGTGCTACTCCCTCTTGCCTCTGAGTGTTCCTCTCACCCCTCCTTTCCACCAAGTGCTACCCCTCAAAGCTTACAGCTTCTAAGACAGCATGCTCGGGTAACCCTGTCAGACTCAGACCACATTCTTTAGCCATACTTCTCTGCACCTGCAACGATGGCTTTATAGATCCCTCATCTAGACCGTAAGCATCCCCCAAATGAAGACCAGGTCTTCTGTTTATCGATGTGATCTATACAATCAATCTCCCAAGAGGATCCAAATACAGGGCACGCAGGCAGCAGGTCCACAATCTCAGGATGGAAACACTTCATCAATTATTATTCTTTGATCGAGCTGACCTGGTGCTCAGTGATGTGTTAGATGCTACAGGAGATGCCAAAAGAGAACCTCTGGGTTAAACTTGTAGGGGATGTATAAGAAACTCAGGGAAACAACTAATGCAAACAAAAGAGCAAACTAATAAAATTCAGTGATTAGTTGTTAAACTGTAAGACATAGATTCGGAGGAGGAGGGGATGCATAAAGGCTGATGTGATCAGGCTCCCTTAAGAGGGAGCTGCCTCCTGCACTGGGATGGCTGGGGAAGGATGGCAGGAGGGGAGGGAGCTGCGTGCTCCAGGTCGGGATGGGCCAGGTGTGGAGGAGAATAAACAGGAGCAAAGGCACTGTAGTGGGATTGAGGCTGGCACTCCCATATGTGGTGAGCAGAGCAACATGACTGGAGAGGAATCAAAGATTTGGAGAGGTCAGGTGGAGCTTATTTAACTAGGCCTGAAAAGCCATGCAGGAGAGGACGCCATGATAAGGTGAGAAATAAGGAGTCATTGACAGTTTCTGAATAGTGGAATAACTTAATGAAAGGGCTGTTTGAGGAAAGGAATCTGGTAGGTGGCATAAGGCAACATTTCTTCACCTGTAGCTATTACAGAGGATTAACACAAGGTTAGCTATTTCAAAGGAAAAACCAAAGGGACAGGAAAGCAGTGAAGATGGTGAGGCAGCCATGGAAGCTGAACCCCCAGTTTGAAGCCTAGTAGCCAGAGGCACACGATACAGCTTTGTATTGTCCACACTATTCATTCCCTACTCACAAGAAGGGACAGAATTAATATCCTCCCTTACAGAAAACTGGGGCCCAGGAAGTCAAAAGACTTCCCACAGTCCCACAGGGGAGTTAGGGCCTAGGTTGTTTTTTCATACTACCCTCGGAGTTCCACTTATCCACACAGACAGCTACTCAGCAGCATTCCTGAGGCAGCATGCAGAGGACAGAGGCCTATAGCTCACGGTCCTTGGGCCATCTGTCCTGGGGCTGATCTGTCCTGGGGTGGGAGGTGGGGAGGGGATCTAGAAACCTTGCCTCTCCCTGAGAGAGTGGTACCCAATGGGGCTGATCAGCAGAAAAGGCAAAGGAAGCCTGCAAGGAGCTCGCTGTTTCCAGGTGTAGACGCCAAGGATGGGTCCCTGCTTGTACTTACCTGCCCTGGGCTCACCCGTGTGTAGGTCACTCTTGGTGACACCTATACATGGGTAAACAAGAGAGCTTAGAGCAGTTGAAGGACTCCATGTCGGGTGGGGAGGGGACAGCTGGACCCAAGCGCCAGGCAGGGATGGAGAAGTTGGCAAATGAAGGCAGGAGGAACCTGCAGGGATCCCCGGAGGGTGAGCGTGGAGGGTGCGGCGAGGCCAGAGCGGGACGGGCTACCCCTCCACACCCCTCTCTCCCTTGGCCCTCCAGGGCTCCTACCTGTGCCGGCAGAGGCCACAAGCCCTCTGGGCAACGGGCTCCCGCCTCCTCTGCCAGCCCAGCCACCACCTGTGGGTCCAAGGCGCAGAGCTGGAGCACTGGACTCGATGAGGGCCCTGCCCTCTCCCTCCCTAGGCCCAGCCCGCCAGCGGGGAAACTCCTAGTCCCTTGTCAGCGCGCCACTCCTTCCAGGACGAACTTTGGGCAAAGCGCTTTGAGATCCCCGGAGAAGCCTTCCCAGGAGCGGGTCGCCTTACCTCACTGGGATCCAGGAGCCTTGCAAGGGCTGCCAGGAGAAGCAGCTGGGGCGATGGCGGAGGAGGCGCCATCCCAGACCAGCCCGCCGCCCCGCCAGTGAGGGAGCGAGCGCCACCCAGCGGGGCCCCACCGCCCCCGAGTCACCCGCTCGCCCACGTAGACCCCCGGCTCGCGCGCGCCGCCCGTCGCCGACCCCTGCCCAGACCGCGCGCCCGGCCTCCGCAGGCTCGCGCGCCCCCCCTCCCCCGCCTCGCCCCGCCCCCGCAGCGCCCGGCCACTCTCGCCCGCTCCGCCCCAGTGCCCGCCCACAGCAGCCGAGCGTGTGCGCACGCGTCCTAAGCCGAAGCCGGGAAAGTTTCGAATGCGAGCCGGGCCCGCGCGCACCGCGCTGCGGGGCAGGCGGGGACCACCTCCCTAGCCCGGGGATTCGTCCCAGCGCGTCTCTGCGGCCTGCAGAGCACAGCTGGTGCGCCTGAGTGGGATCTTGGAACGGGGTGTAGGGCGGGAAATGGGATCCCTGTGGACTGGGTGGCCCAAGCGGGAAACACGGGTACGCTTCCCTGGCAAACCCGCTTCAGATTCGTCAGTGTGTTCTGCGACTACAGGAGGGGCAGAGTCATGAAGTCCGAGTTGCCGAAGGGAGAGGGTGCCAGCTCTAGAGCTTCACCGTCAGCCCATCCCACTCCCGCCCTAGCGAATAGGGCTCGAACCCGGAGGAACCTCGGAGGGTCTCAGGACCCCATCCTCTCCAGACCCGGAAGCCCTGGGAGGCCGGAGCTGCCCCGGGGGCTGCTTTGTTCCCCACCTCCACCCGCGCCCTCGTCGTTCGTCCAGCGGTGGCCCGCGCGCATCCAGAAAGACATTGGCCTCCGTGAGGTGGAGAAGCCACAGGCCTCCTCTCTCCAAGCGAGGAGCACTGGCCGGACCTTCTCTGCAGCGGGGCGTCACCTCTGGTACCCTCTCCAGGATTTTGAGGAAAGACGTGGGTAGAGGGTGAGGGTTGAGAAGGACAGCCCAAAACTTCGAAATAGAGCAACAGCGTGTTATCTCAGTCGTCTCCCACGTACCCCAACTTACAAGGGGTTCCTTGCCCTCCCCCTCCCCCGGTAATTGCCAGTTGCTGAGCTGATGAGGGAACTCCAGTCTAACCTGCCACAGCTCCCTCTTCGCAGGGCGCCTGAGTGCGTCCTTTCCCCCAACTTATTCTCGGAGACTTGGGGCTGTTTCATCTGGGGAAGTCCTGGGGAGCGGCGTAGAGGATTTCCTCTATGTGAAGCCAGGCTCCCGGGGAGCCCCATGCTCCCGGGACGGGGGTAGTCAGCGTGACAGCGCCCTGACGCAGGCGAAGGAACTCGCAGCCTCCCGCCGCAAGCCCGCTGTCGGGGTCCCACGCCCGCGCTCGCCCTTGCAGGTCCAGTGCGGGACCCCCAGCCAGGCCGCGTTATTGCGCAGTTACGGGTGCGCTGGGTGGGGTGGGGAGGCAAACACAGACGTCAGAGAGCGCGGCCGGCCGGGAGCCCGGGAGCCAGCGCCAGGAGCTACGATTTATTCACTTCTCCCTTTTGCTATTTCTTAACATTGACCTCTAAGGGCGCAGCGACCCAGGGTCTCCCCTGCCACCCATAGACCAAGCGAGGCGGAGGGGCGGGGGCGGGGACTCTGATGCTCACCCGGGCCCCCGAGCCTCAGTCTCCCGGTCTCCCCACTTCTCTACTGCCAACACCGCTCTCCCTCGTGCCCTCCCCACTCCCTTCCGGCTCGCTGGGGCGTCCTCGCTCATTCTCCGGGGCCCCCGCTCCTTTCGCCCTCTGCTCCTGCTTGTCGCAATCGCTGTACAAAGGGCCGGGGGCGGGAGACGGGGGCGGGCGAGGGGAGCCGGGCCCGAACTGGCTGCCTCTGCGGGGCCGCGGCCAATCCGGAGCGCGCCCGCCCGCCCGCCGGCGCGGGAGGGTCTTGGGCAGCTGGCGGTGGCCTGGGAGAGCCGCGGGCAGAGCGGGGAGCTGAACAAGGGGACGGCTTTGCCGCCCGCCGCCCGCCGCCCGCCAGGGGCTCTCCTGCCTCGCCATGCCGCCGTGGGGCGCTGCCCTCGCGCTGCTCCTGGCGGTGCTCACCCTGTTCAGCCTGCTTGGCCACCGGCTCTGGCGCCCCTGGAAGCCCGCCGTCGGAGCGAGGACCCTGCCCGGGGCCCCAGATCAGGACGAGGAGGAAGAGGTGGATGGCGGAGGCCCCGCGGACCAGTTTAGCGACCGGCGTGAGCCGCTGCCCGGCGGGTGCAGCCTCATCTGCAAGCCGTCGGCGCTGGCCCAGTGCCTGCTGCGCGCCCTGCGACGCTCGGCGGCGCTGGAGCCCGGCCCGCGCTCCTGGCTCTGGGGGCCCCACCTGCAGACCCTCTGCCACTTCGTCCTGCCCGTGGGGCCCGGGCCTGAGCTGGCCCGGGAGTACCTGCAGTTGGCGGACGACGGGCTGGTGGCCCTGGACTGGGTCGTGGGACCTTGTGCCCGGGGCCGCCGGGTCACCAACGCCGGGGGCCTGCCGGCAGTGCTGCTGGTGATCCCCAGTGCGTGGGGGCGCCTCACCCGCAACGTGCTCGGCCTCTGCTTGCTCGCCCTGGAGCGCGGCTACTACCCGGTCATCTTCCACCGCCGCGGCCACCACGGCTGCCCGCTGGTCAGTCCCCGGCTGCAGCCTTTCGGGGACCCGTCGGACCTCAAGGAGGCGGTCACTTACATCCGCTTCCGACACCCGGCGGCCCCGCTGTTCGCGGTGAGCGAGGGCTCGGGCTCGGCGCTGCTGCTGTCTTACCTGGGCGAGTGTGGCTCCTCCAGCTACGTGACAGGGGCCGCCTGCATCTCGCCGGTGCTACGCTGCCGCGAATGGTTCGAGGCCGGCTTGCCCTGGCCTTACGAACGAGGCTTTCTGCTCCACCAGAAAATCGTCCTGAGCAGGTGGGTAACGGAGGCCGCATACCCACACTGAGGGCTAGAGCTGGCCGAGAAACAGCTCTGCGTGGTATTGAAGTAAATAGGTGTGGGCCAGTTTGGGCACATTTTACAAAGCCGTCCAAACCGCATAGTCTACACAGAACCAGGGAAGCAGGTTTAAAGGCCATAGACGGACTCAGCCAGCATCACTGTGCTAGAGCAGGGACTCCTGCCCCAGGCCCCCTTGCCTCATCTCAGCCCCCGGTGTCGTAGCAACCTGAGCACTTGGCCCACCGGCAGCAGCGACAGCACCTGACATTTACCACTTAGTCCACAGCTTGACAAAACAGCAAAGAGGTCTCTGGAAGCAGTTGCAACCGATTATCTGTCTAGAATGTTTATTTACAGTCTCTGAGCCTGGAGGTGACAGGAGTCAGAAAAAATGGTGGCATTTGCTGTATTAGAATTCTTTAGCCCTCACAAATGTTTTACACATTCCTAGATATGTACTCAATATTTTATACAAATTTTTAAAAATATTTAAACAATTGTTTTTAAATCTCCAAAAGAACACTTTACTACCAGAGTGACAGGCAAGACTTTTTCACTGAGAAGGCCTGAGTGACATTCCCAGCCTGCTCTCTTGCTTTCCTAGAAGATGGCAGAATGAGGTTGAAGACATTATGGCAATGCTGTGGTGTAGCAGAAAGACCTGGGGTATGGAATCAGGCCCACACCCATTTCCTTGGGTTGAAATCCTGAATTTCCAGCAAGTTAGTGTGGAGCCTTACTTCCCTCTTCAATTAAATGGGGTTAATAATAACCAACTCCCAAGGTACTTATGATCATTAAAAGAGAAAACGAAAGTAAGGACCTGCCACTGGGTGGGTGCTCAATAAATGGTGACAATTGTGATTTCTCTTTCTTTCCTTGCCCCATTTTGCCTCCTGTTCTCAGAAGGTCAACCCCTGAGCTCAACAACAGCCCAAGGCATTGCCATGGCAACGCAGAGATGCTGGCACAGTTCAGGGGCAAGATGCTTTATCTGGCTTAATTGCCACAATTTCCATGTCAAAATGACCACCACCAGCACTGACCAGGGCACTAGCTGGAGGGTAGGGTGAGGGAGGCAAAGAGAAACTCTGCATGTTTAGGAACTGCCCTTCCCGTGAAAGTTTGGGATTGAAAACTTGGGGCAAGCATCTTTGAATGTTTGCAGGAGACACAGATCTAATTTCAACTGGCTGAGGCTGGATTGATCTACTCAAAGGAGACTTGGGGACTGAGCTGCTCATCCTGGCCTCCTTGTCAGGGTGCCAAGCCCTTTCCAGGAAGCTGGAAACAGCAGAGATGTCCCTCTTCCCCAAAGCTCTCAGGACCCCATTTGGGAACACTCCCAGTTAATTAATTACACTCCCAGTTGCTTCCTCTGCCACCCTGCACTCTCTAGGAATACCTGCTCCAGGTACACCTGATTAAGGTCACATTCATTTGTCATTATCAGGACAGCATATTAGCTTAAGAAAATAAAAACAACATGCAATGAGTGCAGCGCAAAAGAAAGAAAAACAATAAATAGAAAAAAATTAAAAAATAAAAACAACAGCTGCAACCCACAGTAAAATGTGAATGATTGGGGGGCTGTCACCACTGGTTTGGGTAGTCTGAGCCAGTGAGTTCTTCTAGGAGGGGTTCAGGAAGTGACAGTTCATAGCAAGTTCCCTACAGAAAGCCAGAAGTTGAGGTTAGGAGGAGAGCTGTCCCTGTAGATCAGCAGCTGTGAAGTCAAATGCTGCCCCTAGGGCCGGGCAGGTGCAGTTAATGCCATGAACAACAGGCCTGGTGGGCACTGTGACACAGAAGGAGAGAGGGAACTGACAGTTGCCCTGATGAATGCCAGCCCATGTGGCCAGATCTTCCCATATCCCTAGAGAAGCCAGACATCTGTATTTTATGTGAAATCTCCTGATTTTAAATGGTGGCCATGAAATGGAAGTTTTTTGGGTTTTGGGGGCTTTTTTGTTTCTGTTTTTGTTTTTTTGAGACAGAGTCTCGCTCTGTCACCCAGGCTAGAGTGCAGTGGCATCATCACAGCTCACTGCAACCTCAAACTCCTGGGCTCAAGCGATCCTCCTGCCTCAGCCTCCTGACTGCTGGGACTACAGGTGCGTACCACCAGGCCCAGCTAGTTTTTCTTTTTTTTGCAGAGCCAGGGTCTCACTCTTGCTCAAGCTGGTCTGGAACTCCTGAGCTCAAGCGATCCTTCCACCTCAGCCTCCCAGAGTGCCAGGATTATGGCGTGAGCAACCGCACCCTGCTGAAATGGAAGTTTTTAAAAGCCCTATACAGCCAAAGAAAGCCTCTGTGGCCAGAATCTGGCCTGTAGGCCGCCACTCGGTCACTTTGGCTTTCAGGGGTGTTCTGATTCTTCCCTCTCTTTCTCACCTTCTGCCTTCAAATTCTCGCTGCCAGGTATGCCACGGCCCTGGAGGACACAGTGGATACCAGCAAACTGTTCAGGAGCCGCTCCCTTCGAGAGTTTGAAGAGACCCTCTTCTGCCACACCAAAAGTTTCCCCATCAGCTGGGATACCTACTGGGACCGCAACGACCCTCTCCGGGATGTGGACGAGGCAGCCGTGCCTGTGCTGTGTATCTGCAGTGCTGATGACCCCGTGTGCGGACCCCCAGACCACACTCTGCCCACTGAACTCTTTCACAGCAACCCCTACTTCTTCCTCCTGCTCAGTCGCCACGGGGGCCACTGTGGCTTCCTGCGCCAGGAGCCCTTGCCAGCCTGGAGCCACGAAGTCATCTTGGAGTCCTTCCGGGCCTTGACTGAGTTCTTCCGCATGGAAGAGCGGATGAAAGGGCTGAGCAGGCGCAGAGCTTCATTCCTAGGGGGCCGGCGTCGCCGGGGGACCCTGCAGAAGCGGGAGATCTCTCCCTCTTCCAATCTGGAGGAGGTCTTCAGCTGGAAGCGATCATATACAAGGTGAGACCTGGCCTGAGAACTCCCCAGGCCTGCAAGAGAGCATGTGGGAGTCCTGAAAAGATGGTAAGGACTGAATGGGGCAGCTCCAGCTCTTTGCTCCTGATTCAGCCCCTTCTTTCTTAAACTGGTCCATGCAAAGAGATGGAACTTCCAGCAAGCCTGCGCTCACTTTACCCTGAGAAGAACTCCTGCCCAGGCACCGCTGGACACATTCCTACTCATCCTGATCAGCAGCAGGGCATTCCTGGTCACTGTCTCTTGTCACTGACTTCATAGCCAAAGAATAGCACCTTTTAAGTCCACGGACTCAGGAGAAAATGCTCTCTTACTAGCAATGACTACAGGGATGATTAATTTATGCTTGTCATTGGGCAGCTCTGTCCCACATAAATATTTTAATAATTAGCTCAGTGACCCTGATTCTTGAGCTGGAGCCACTTGATGTAGTAAGGACAGGATGTTTGTGTCTCGGTCCCACTTCCCTCATTTGCTTTGTGGTGTGGGGCTCTGCTCTGACTTACTGCATCGTTGGCAGCTGTGGCAGCAGGCTCTCAGAGTTGCTTGGCTATTTCAGGCTTGTGTGAGTGAGAAAGGAAGCAGAGGCAGTAAGTGCTGTGCTGGGACTGGCTTGGTGAGGGCTAAGGTAGAGAATGCCTATCTCTGGAACACCTTAGTCTAATCTCTCAGAGGAGCTCTGCAAGTCTCAGCTGGGAATGGGGCTGATCTAGGGTTTCAGCATGGGACCCTAAGCCTCCCTGGAGAGATCCCAAGGGTATTTTAGGAATAGGAAATGCTGTCACACAGGGTCTCAGAGTTCTGCTAGACCGTGGCTCAGGTAGCTGGACTCTTGGGCACCCTAGATGGTCTCTCTAGTACCATTTCAGGGGATTATGGCAGAGAGCTCCAGCCAGAGTTGTTTTTCTTCTGAGGTGTGGGTTTTCTCTACATCAGTGAAAAATACAAACCTCATCATTTAGGCGTTTTCTGGTTAGTTGCTCCCTTTTCTGACACTACTACTGGCCTCTCCCTTTCCAGAGCCAGGAGAGACATCTGGGACCAGAGGACAGAAGCACCAAGAGGTTAACTAGAGCTGACTCAGTGATTTATGAATATTTCACATTACCATGCTTTGCTCAATTATTCAAAAGGCCATCCATGTAAAGGCAGAAAAGCTTCTTTCTGGATCTGGCCACTCAGCAACTAAGTGGCTATTTGGTTTTGTGAGGAATAATGCTGAAGACCAGAGTAAAATAAGGTATAGTGTACAGATTGATCTACTTATCCTGGTTTGGATTAGGCCATTAAAATTTTCTTGACAGTAGGACATCTGTTTCCATGTGTTGCTAAGATTCAAAAGCTTTACCCTGGGCCGGGTGCGGTGGCTGACGCCTGTAATCCTAGCACTTTGGGGGGCCAAGGCAGGAGGATCACTTGAGGTCAGGAGTTCGAGGCCTACCTGAACAAGAACAGGACCCCGCCTCTACCAAAAATAGAAAAAGGCGCACACCTGTAGTCCCAGCTACTCGGAAGGCTGAGGCAGAAGGATCGCTTGCGCCCAGGAGTTGGAGGTTGCAGTGAGCTGTGATGACGCCACTGTACTTTACCTGGGGCAAGAGAGCAAGATTCTGTCTCAAAAAAAAAAAAAAAGAAAGAAAAAAGGGGAAAAAAAAGCTTTGCCCTGAAGTTTCATTTTAATTTGTCATTGAGAAAGACGCACCTGTTTTGGCCTCACAAATAGCAAAGCAGTTGTAAAGAGGAGAAATGTTTATACCAAAAACCACGTCCCAAGGCTTGGTATTAGGTGTTCCTGGAGCCATGATTTCAGGTTTGGATAATCTTGCCCTAGCCTTGTTCTTCTAGATCAAATAAGAAGAAACTCTGAACTAACTCCAAGAATCTAAGCTGAAATACAGACAACATTCGATTGTCTAGGGCGCGTTATCCTGTTGTGAAAACATTATCCGCCTCCTTCCCGCTCCTTATTCCTCCTCCTCCACATTCCTCATCTAACGTTCTTTCACCATTTCTAAGCGGAGAAATAAAAAGGAACTGAAATCTAAAGAAGCCGTTCTAGTGCTGGTGAGCCTTGGTGTAAGGCTGGGTGAGGGAGAATTACTGACATCCGGCCACTCCCCCACCCCAGTCTCCCACATCTGGTACAGGGGGGATTTCAGTGAATTCGGGTCCTGCAGTCCCAACTGCCCTAGAATCATTCAGAACTGACAGCAAAATGGGAAGCAGCCCAGTGGTTTTTAAACCCTAACTCTTAAAGAGTCCCTAAGGGTGAAAATCTGGATAGTTTGGTAGACCAGATACCACAGGACTCTGGTTCTTCAAGAGAATACCTTCTGGAAAAACAGTGGTTGGTTTTCCTTTCCCTTTTTATAGGAAAGAAAGCTTTCCAGGGAGGGGAATATATATATATATATACTTTGCAGTTACAATCTTAAAAGTTCTCAGAATGGCAGAACAACCCCAATTCAGGCTCCATTAATTCCCTTGAACCCTGAGCTCCAATGACCTAAAGCCCCAAGTATTTCTCCTCCAAGCACCTCCTGCCATAGTTCCTCTTCAAGCAGGAAAGGTTTGGGTGACCCTGTCCTTTAGCCTAACAATGAAAGAATCACCCAGCTTGGCTCTGTTTGGTAAATAGCTAATCATGTGAAACCAGCTGGAGGAGCCCCAGGCACACTATTTGGAGAACGTGTGGCCCTTGAACAAAATGGTAAGTTATGAGTTTCAGGAAGCAAGAAACAAACAGCAAAGCAAACCAAACCTACAAACACCTAAGAAGTACCACTGAGTTGGAGTTTCCAGGTGGCGGATCTTTAGCAGTCCTCTCAAGCCTCATTTCTTGTTTACCTCCCTTTTGGTATCTTCATTATTTATACACACCTTCAAATGGTAAGAGAAAGAAAACAAAAACAAGAAACCCTATGACTTAAGGGAGGCATTAACTCAGAAGTGAAGGTTGAGTCCTCTGTCAATATCAGAATGCAGTAAGCAGACAACTGCCTCTGAAGGTTTCTTTGAGTTCTACTAAGTTCTGATCTCTGATATCAAGACTGCTAAGCTATAGCTTACTTAGCAGCTTAGCATCTTAATTCTCATAAAGATTTAGTAGTTTATGTATCTATACCTAGGTTTCTAGGGTGGCTTGGTTGGAGATGACAGTATGAAAAACACAGCACTAAATTCTCTAAGAAGACATCATCTCTGTTTTGCCTGAAGATATTCTTTCTATGACTTGAGTACTGTTATAAAAGTGGTCTCAACACAGGAAGTGTCATCTTAGCTTTATATATAACCTCAAAACCACCCCAGAGTCAGAAACTCCTCTGTATTCATCTTCCACCCAAACCACAAGATCTTTTGTTAGTCAGTCACCCTTAGAAATGCCAAGGTATCTTCCTTTAGAAATGAACCCCTCTGCCTGCTTAAATAAGCAGATATACTTGGGCACTTTGGAAGAACTTGGTAACAACGCCAATAAGGAATCAAGCCACAAAGGATAACATCAAAAATTGTTTTCACTAGTTAACACAATTTGCAGAGATAAGATAGCTTTAGGAAGACTTGAGAAGTTACACACAGGGATTGTCCAAGTACCTGGAGATGAAATGAATGCCTCAGAGAACAGTAAATCCCACATGATCAGTGGGATATTCAAGCTAGACTGCCTCATGGAGGGGACAGGTGCCAAGAAATGAGGGTGGCCTAGATCAGATATAAGGTCTCTTCTCATTTGAGAGTCTATGAATTGAAATAAATAATGCTAATGATCTCAGTGGGTTATAAAGACTTCTGGTTGGTTTTTGAGCTTTAGGATCAGGAGACCACAGACCTCACCAGGATACTGGGAGTTGGGACACGACATAGATTTTAATAAAAATAACCCTGCCAAAGTGACCAGAAATATGTTTTCAAGATATCCAGTAATTATGCTCTAGTCTCAAGTGCCCAGGAGGAGTTAAAATATTGAAGGTAAAATGGACCTTCAGCCAGGCACAGTGGTGTGTGCTTGTAGTCCCAGCTACTCAGGAGGCTGAGGTGGGACGATCACTTGAGCCCAGGAGTTCAAGTCCAGCCTGGGCAACATAGTGAGACTCCCTCTCTAAAAAACAAATGAAACAAAAAATTTTAAAAGGAAAAGAATTTCATTAAAAAAACTAAAGACACTAACACATGAAATATAAATGTCTCTAGACCCTCCAGCCTTCCCTTGTAATTAAGCAATACCTTGCTCTAGTGCTTATCACTAGTGTAGTTGAACAAAAAATTTCTCTCTCCAACTTGTTTGCCTCTGAATAGTAAATAAATCAGTATCCCTGTAACACTGGAATGTTATTTTCTTTTAAAGCTCTAGAAACAAATAGGTGCTGTTTGTCTTCTGAAGTCCTCTGTTTACTGAGCCATGCTTGTCTTCTATAGAGTTTAACAGCCTCCCTGCACATTCTGTATTCATTGGTTGTTGCCTCACCTCTGTAGATCTAGCCTCGTGTCCCCTGTCACTAACCAGTGGCAGCTGTGTTTAATCAACAACCAGGCCTCCTGGTCTGGGCTAATCATTTCCCAGCAGGCTCAAAATTCCCTAATCATCAAGAGTAGCTACAACAGAGATATTTTTCAATGGGAAATTATATTTGTGTGTTGATAGAATACTGAAGTGGTAGTTTTGAAACTGTTCTTTATAAAATTAATAAAGGGCCACAAAGTGGGAACTGTGGTAGGGGAAATATATATATACATATAAAACCAGCCATTGCTTCCCTATAGTTGCTTACAACTCAGGAGTCTTATAGCTGATGGTCATAAAGATTCTTAGCTTTCTTCATTGCTCTCATAGATAACATCACCATTGTGAAACGTAAGGCTAGTTTTTGAGACATCTTCAAGGCCCTGCATTCCAGTGGAACGACTGACCCACACAGACCAGTGGCCCATACGAAGGAACTGACTCAGCACAAGAAGAAAATTTCCGCATCCTGAACCCAGCCAATCAGCAGACCCAATTCCCTAGCCCTTTGCCAGCCAAACTATCTTTAAAAACTCTTTCTCCCAAATTCTCCGGGAGATGGATTTGAGAACTTCTTCCTGTTTCCTTGCATGGCATTAAACTCTTTCTCTGCTATAACCCCTGCTGTCTCAGTGTATTGGCTTCCTCTTGAGCAGCAGGCAATGAACCTGGTAAGGCTGTAACAGTTTAGCAATGTGGGTTCTAGTTTCTCCTTCATCTGTGATTTAAATGACCCTGGGAAAGTTATTTTACAAGTTTTTCCATATGAAAAGACTGAGTGTGTATAGGCCTTAATAAGGTCTGTTAGGATACAATGAGATAGTAAACCCATGTGGATCCCATTCTCCAAGACTATTTAACTCCTCAACCAGAGCTCAAAGACCTCTATGATGAAGTGGCATCTGCTTTCAGATCAGAATCTTTATTCTCCAGTCACTCTTACATGGCTAAGAAGTTCCAGTTATTAATTACACTGCAAAGTTGGGAAGGGCTTGAAAGAGCAGCATCTTTGAGCCTCAGAGACTGGGTCCTGGGTTCTCCCCACCCCTATCCCACATTTGCATAAACACACACACACACACACACACACACACAATACCACATTACAGCTAATAGGTTTCAAACTGGTTCATTTGTTCTGGCCAAAAACCAATGTATTTCTATTTCTTGCAGATGAAGGGCAGAGATGATGTGACCTTTAAGATCTCACAATTAGTGGGGCTAAGACCAGACCCAAATCAGTGCTCTTTATGCCATACTTTATTGACCTTTTCCTAGCCAATCACTGTCTGAGATAACAGTCAATAATGCCCATTTTAGACTCCATAATGTAAAGGATATTAACAAAAGGAGAAAAAAGTTGTCTTCAGAACTGCTGGACTGCACATATCCATGGGGGAAGCCATACTAATCTATAAATGGCATACTCTAAAATTGCTTATTGCATAGATGCATAGCTTTAACACCCTCAGCAGCCTGGTCTCCCTCTATTAAGAACAAGTATCTGAAAACAGAGTAGCAATTAAGGAAAACTCATTAATTGCCCAGGACACATACAGGAAGACCCTGGTTCTGCAGCTGGTATCATGCGATGTAGGTGAGCCACTGGGGCTGTGGACATAGCTGACCACCGTGGTTAATTTTTATTTATGTTCAAATTTCTTTTATAAGCTGGTAGGATAGGATTTAAATTCTAAGCATAACTCAGAGAATCTTTCCTCCCACTGTAATCTGAAGGACCCAATTGTGGGAGTAAAGCAGAAAGCAAGCTTTTTTCTCTTTTGAGATGAGGGTGTTGCTATGTTGCCCAGGCTGGACTTGAACCCCTGGCCTCAAGCAATCCTCCTGCCTCAGCCTCCCAAGTAGCTGGGACTACAGGCACGCACCACCACAACACCCAGCTAATTTTTCTATTTTTAGTAGAGACAGGGTCTCACTCTTACTCAGGCTGGTCTCGAACTCCTGAGGCTCAAGCAACCCTCCCACCTTGGCCTCCTAGAGTGCTAGGATTACAGGCATGAGCCACCATGCCCGGTCAGTAATTTATACTTTTAAAATGGTATTTAAAACTTTTTTATAAAGTAAAAAATATGTAAATCCCAGCTCATGAGCATTCCCCCCCCATCCCCAATTAGACTTCTGACAAAAAAGTCACTTAAACAGTGTTTTAAACAACAGGACTGGATTAGATGGTCTACTGCCCCATATGGAGCTAAAATGTGAAGATTTTCAAAAGATCACACCATTTGAAGCTTTGTACAAGGTCCAAGAGAACTACCCACATTTATTTGTCCATGTGTAGGAAGAGCTGTAGTTATATAGCCCAAAATGCGGAGCTAAAACTTAAGAGCCTGTATCAAACACAACCTAAAACAGAATCACCTCACATCCAGAATACAATAGGCTACTTCACCAGGAAGATAGAAGGTGAGGCAATTAGCCTAGAGGGTTTATGTCTTTATCAGGTAGTTCATGCTTACCCATATCTTATTCATTTTGTAACCACAACATCCACAACAGTGCCTGAGTTTCAGTAATTATCCAGTAGATAGTAAATGAATAGAAATATACTTTATCTTTATGAGAATAAAGTTGCTTTAAGAAACTGAGCAGACACTCTGTGTACTAAAATTACTTTATTACAGTTGATTTTTTTAAACATTTCCTTTGCTATGATACAAAGGATACTTACAAACAAAATATTACATATGACCTTGTTTTCGCTCTTATGTTCTGACAACTTGGTAACAGCTTTAAATGCACAATCTATACAATTAATACAGGTTATATATGAACTATAAGGTATGCTGAACCAGAAGAATACTGACAATATACTGTACAATAAGCCTTACCAGTTAGTGCTGTGGACCATTTCTACCAAAAGGAAAATGCACATCTGTACAGTCACCTTTACCAGCTGGTGCTGACAGTGAAGGAGAGGCTTCTTTCCCATTGCAACCCTTGATAAGCCTCCACTGTGGGCGTCTGTTTGGTCCGAAAATTGAGAGGACAGTGTATATTTAAATTAGTCATTGATAAAGTGGTAGAACACCACATTTTCAACATGATACTCACCCAAAAATCAGTCCCAGTTTTAAAAGACCACAAGTCCTTTGTCCACTATGAAAACCCTACAGGCTCAAGGGCTTTGGGAGATGAGAAGATGAAGGCTGCCAAAAAAGGAGGCAAGAAACCAAGCCAAAATCTAGGTCTTGCAAAATCATCATTTTTCCCTTCACCAAAGGGAACTAGAAATGTACAAATTCATTGATGAACCTCAATGATAACATATCAGTTAGCTGATAACCCTCATTTTATCTGGACCCCTGACTTGTGGGAATAACTGAAATAGACTGTGGATAATATATACCACTTTTAGAAAAGAACCTCTTGCTTAGTTAAAATATTCCCTTTAGCCACCAAAGCTGGTCCTGGGCTATTACAGGTGTGCATTCATCTCTCAATGGTCTACTCAGAAATGATAAGGTTACAGCTTTTTTTCTTTTCTTTTTTTTTTTTTTTAAATAAAAAAGCAATTGACTGAAGCATTTTCTTTTTTTAGGTAAATAGCAAAAATAAAAATAAAAACCAACCCTGGCATTTGCACAAATAATGCAAATGGAGTGATATGGTCTTTAAAGGAAGGGGTTAGCAGAAAGAAAGAGAAGTGAAGAAAATCCAGAGAAAATGATGTATTAATTTCTTTCTTTTAAAAAATTTCTACATGTGCAAAAAAATCATGCTGTTTGAAGAAAACAAAGAGAAATGAGTACATAAAACTAAAAATATAAATAATATGTTTGGGTGACTGGTAAAAGCAGAAACCAATCTGGGTTACAAAAAGGATTATACATTCAAGATGCTCTTAAACCCAGTGGGATAACTTATGTTAAAACTGTGTTAATAGTTACGTTAAAAATCTCAAGTTTGTTTTTAAATCTTCACAATACAAGCAAAGCTGTTTTAAAATATACACTATACATATTTCTCATAGTCTCTCCAACCTCATTAATGCGCATTAGGTTTTTTCATATACTAAAACAAGGGGGTTCTGAAAGCTAAATTGCTCATAGTAACCCATCCATTATTTAAATGTTTGTCTTAAGTTTTAAGTTGGGTTAAAAACTTTAGCAGACTTACATAAATAGGATTTAGCAACACAAGTGTTAATTTAAAAAACTCTAAAGCATTTACAAATTATCAGGTTGGAACAGTCTGGGGACATTATGTGCACTATACTTTAAAATGTTATTTACATCAGACCATCGCTTTTGTAAAAATTTCCCTAACAAAAACAAAACAAAACAAATTTGGAGAATTAACCTGTTCTAGCAAAGAAGGATGATAAAAAGGAAAGGTAAAATAAGATTATCTCCTAATAGGACCCCCACACATCCCTCTCTTCACTTGGATTTTACCCTATGAAACCACCTGCAACTCCTAACAGGCTGATATATCAAGTGTCAAGATTATGGTAAAATACCTTTTCAGATAAATTACTGGCCTTAAGTGGACTTTTAAAAAATAAATGTTTTCCCACCTTGTGTGTCTGGCTTGGATTTTTGGGAGATGTGTGATTAACTGGAGGGGCACTCTAAGTAGGCACAATTCCCATTTAATGTGGAATAAAAGGTACAAAATGCTGTTAGGACGAAGGGGTGGTGGTTTCTTTGATAGTATGAAATGCAAGAAAGGACAAAAACACATTTGGAATGGACACCAAAAGAGAGCTGTCTGGCAATACACCAAGGGCAGCCAACATCTTGACAAACTATATATATACTTGTCCATTACCAAAAAAAAAAAAAAAAGGGTTAGAAGGGTTCCAATCCCCCCTAGGTTTTTGGATATGTGTCAAATGGTCACACAGACCAGCCAGAATCTGCAAATGTTAGGCAGTTATATCCTTTTAAATCACATAATTCACTTCATGACCATGTGCAATTTATACTAACAATAATGTTCATGCCTAGGTAATGTATTTGGGGCTCAGAAAAAGCAAAATGTGCCTCTGAGAGAAACCTGTTCCCATATAACTGGTCTTCATGCTTTCAAGTGGCCCTAATATACCTTGGATACTAAGCCAAGCCATGCAAAAGCAAAGAATATACACTTCTTTAACACTGGTATCTCATTTCTAAACCACTGACCTCAGAGTTGCCATAGAAACATACAACACAAGTACTGAAAGCATACAATTGAGGGTTCATGGATTTCCAAGAAATGCATTTCCCTTATCTATGTTCACCAGTCTTTAATACTTTGGCTACAAGGCATATCAGAGAAAGGGAGGTTCAAGTGGGGGTAATGACAAAGGAATATATGTGATTCTGGAAATAGAAAAATGTTCCAGAAATGGGATCAATGTGCCTGCGACAAGCACAGTTCATTTCATTTGAAAATTCAGTTTAAAAGCCCAATAAACAGTTCCAAACCATAATGTTATCACCTGCATAATTTACATAAACATTAAAACACTTGTACTTTATAGACAAAACACATTTCTGTAAACATGGCCACTGGGGGAGGGAGGCTCCCTACCTCATTTGAGGACATGTGATCATTTATATTAAATAAAATTATTTTACTTCAAAAGATTTCAAAGCTGACCAATGATTAAGCTTCATTTCCCCCTGCTTAACAACATTTAAGCATTAATTCTAAAAATGTCACCTAGGATGGTTTCAGGGTTAGATGCTAGGACCACAACTGGCAATGACAGCAACTCCTCTCTAGCTGGCACAGACCTATAAACTTTAGTACAAAAACAAAAAAATACAGAAACTAGGTCAATTTGTTAGCTACATATTTACAGATAATTACATGATTTTTCACTCACAACTGCTAAAAACTATGAGTGAAGGAAAACTGTGCAGGTTGAACTACCCGTACTTGGGGGTTCTTGGGCATCAAGATACCCTTCTTCATTCATTCAGAAGTATCACCTTCTCTCCACCTTTTCATGACAAACTACCTACAGATGTTCAGATTAGTTAGATCCAGTGGGCATCCTGTTGCTTCAGTGAGGATTAACTTTTTTCTCTATTTAAAAAAGAACCCCTTGTACATTTAAAAACAAAACAAAAAACAATACAATCAGACAGACACATGCACACACAAAAAAATCTCTGAAACTTCAAAAAGTTTAGATTGCTGGGAAACAGTTAACAGTGATGGTGACATAGTAAATGGCTCCCCAGTTTTAATTCTCTGCCTTTATTTTCTTTATAAAGAAATTATTATTTTCTTTATAAAGATAATCTATATTTGGGTGGATGGGAAGTGCAAGTTTAAGAAACCCACAACACGCAGATAAGGTGCATACTAATTCATATATTTCTTATGATCTGAAGACTACCATTAAGCCAGATGGGTTCTCTTCCCTTGTATGAGTGAAATTTCCGAACTCTGACTATAAACAAGGAGGAAAACATCAATCAACATAACTTTAAATGGGGCTACCAGAATTCAGTAGAAAATATAAATGCATACTAAGAGTTCTCAGCTTCACTTTCTTTTTCTAGACAGTGTTTAATAAAACTTACTTCTTTACAAATTAAGTCATTTCCAATGTAGACCTACTGTAGTGATTTCATCAAAGTGCAGACAACATAACCAGACACAGCAAAACAGACTTCAATCAGTAGTCCTTGCATACAAGAGGCAAGTCTGCTAAGTGTACAGCATACTTTTCATCCTTTAAGGAATCTGAGGATGGGAAATTTCCAGTTCTCAACAACCAAGAGTGAGTGAGTGCCATTTAAAAGGCAATGCTACAACCTGGTTGGGGGCACTATCATGTTAATGGGGGAAAACAAAATAGAGAATTTGTTTTTCTTGAATAATGGTCTATATTTTGGTAAGCAGCTCAAAGATGATAGCCCAAGTTTTGACATTGCTCTTAGAGAAGGCGCTTTTCTATTTAATGAGAACCTTTTTTTCCATCATTATAGGAGATTCACACTTATATACCTTAAATATATTATTTTCTGACTTGAATACACAATAAGACATTTCACACTGCGAGCATGGGACAAAACGCAGGACCATATAAAGCTCTAAGGAAGGGGCTACTGTATTGGGCCAAATCTCTGCTTGAATAATAGTAGCTCCAAAGGGGCGGAAGGTACACAAAGAATTTACTATTAGTAAGCAAGAAGAGGCAGCTAAAGGGAGAAAGCCCCTCTCACCAATACCAAATCCTTCTCTCCCAGTGGCCATTTCCTGTTGATTTTACAGTTTAGGAGACCCTTAGATGCTTTAGCAGTAATTTCTTTCTTGGCTGTTTTGATCCTCAGCAAAATACATAATTATTAGTATTAATGGAGTAAAAAGAATAAGAGGATCAATGGCATCACTACTAAGAAATATACATGGAAAGTATATAAAAATTGTGTGATTTATTGATTCTTTTTATCATCTCTGCAGAGGAATCGCCACCAGTGTTCATTTCTCTCTGCATCACTTATCTTTTATTGCATCACAACACAAACTCACAGAAACACTAACTGGCTCCCTCCTCAGCACTATTTTACTGCATTACAACTCATGATTCCATATTTTACCTAACTTTCTCTCCACTCACACAAGTGCTAAGAGGGGATTTAAAAGGAAAAGATTGCATCTAATGACCACCTTCTCATAAATATCAACCCAGAGTACTCATTCTTAAGAAACACATGCATTCTTGCCTTAACTGAGGACTGAAATAACAAAACCAAAAATAACACAATCTTAAGTGCCCTGATGGAAATGTACAATATGAATTACATCCATCTATCTATACACACATATAGACACTCATATGTATATACAATATATACATACAAATGATATTAGCTATACCAAAAATGTGCATATTTAACACAGTTTTAAAAAGCCAGTAGATAATGGTATAATACAATTTATTTCCACTAGTGAATGGCACAAATGGAGAAATGCAAAGGAGGTGTTTCAAGTACAATGAAGTCATTTTTCACAGGTGAAAATAAATAGTATTATTCCAGTGTCCAACACAATGTATTCTATAAAAGTTTAAAATGCCAGACCTTTAGTACTTATAGAAGTAGAAAGCCACTAAGTCTGGCTTATGGTCTGAAAAAGACACTCATAGAGTTTTCAATTTTTGAAAAAGGGATGAGAAAAAACTGGTGGAAGTGGGAGGGAATGTCCAGGACAGTTTCTTTAGTGTATTGAATGCTGTTTACCTGATGTCTAGGCAGGCGAAAATCATAATGACTATGCTAAAAAGTTCAATTTACCAATAAATCTTTGACCTAGAGTACTAAGTATATTACAACTGTGGGTGTGGCTTCGAATGCAGAACTCTTTTATCTCCAGGTATAGAAATGACTACTAAAAGTGGCAGCCCTCAATAAAAATAATAAACATACTTTTCAGCTAACATTATTTATATAATGAAAATGCTTTCAGATACTATAATTTGGGATTAGAGCTGACTTTAAGAAGGGGAAGAAAAAAATATGTGCAAAGGGAAGGGAACCCAATTCGGAATAATATACTTCAAGGTATGAGGCTTTGCATTTTTAAAATGCTAACCAAAAAAAGGAAGAGAGAGTGAACACAAGAAATTTTTTACTGCCAGGCTCTGGATACCAGATATAGCATTTGTGACTTCTGATATGCTAGAGAAATTTCCCATACTTTTAATTTTCTTAAACACATATATAATGAGTGAACACCAACACTGGGAAGGAGGTAGTGTTAACTTGATCAAATGTTGACAGTTGTACACTGACTCAGAAAGTGCTTGCTCTTTCTTCAGGATATTTCAAAATCTTTCAGAATTTTTTGCTATGAGCTTTTGCTCTGTGATGTTTCCTACTATGTGTAAGATTCCTCAGAAGCTAGATCTCACAAACACAAACAAACCAATTAATTTGAATCATTTCTGCAAACTATATATACTTTAATTAAAAGGAACTTAATGGTATAATCCAGGTATAATCATGACCTACATGTAGAACTGGCTGCCAAACAAATTAGATACAAAGCCCTACTGGATAGACATTTGGAGTCAGTATTCAATCATGCTTTTATAAGTACATATGATCTGAATGGACTCAGTGACTCAATTGGACTAATTTAAGTCTACAACTGGATTTTAAAATATATCACCAGTAGTATTTTGGGTTTTAAGGAGTTTTGTATACAAAATTGATCTGCTTCCCTATTATACCCCTCCCGTAGTACAGAGGGGCCAGATCTATGAGTAATTTTTTAAAGGTATCAAATTCCATTATATTATTGATATTTTATTAAATTCTAAAGCTCTCTTATTTTCCTCCAAATAGGTAGATTTCTCAATTTGTCCGAAACACTGTATAATATTTGAATGCAAAAAAGACAGTGAGAAGACTAAAAGCCCCTTTTTTCTTTATATATGACGAGTACATGTCATGTTTACCTAAAAAGTGGTGATCTGGAGCATGGTCAAGAGGACAATACATCAGAGTGCTACCTGAAACACTGCCTAAAATTGTGTCTGAACTCTATTGTGATCTTGGTTTTAAAAAGATTTATATTAAAACATTAATTTTTCTTCCAGTCACCTTCAAATGAATGTCAGAAACTCCTAAAGGTGAGGAGGATTCATGGAGACTGAACTGACATACCTGGGGAAGACTTGAAATTTGTTTAAGAAAACCAAGACTTCAATAGTGATAGATTACTATTTGATCATTAGTTTGGTCTAGGCAAAGAGTATCGTTGAGAGAAACTTAAGAGAGTTCTACCCTTGGAGCCCTCTGACTACATGAAAAGCAGGATCCAAAGTTAGCAGCAAGAGTTCTTCAAGACAACTGGGAAGGGAGCAGGACAATAACTTGTAAGAAACTCTGATCTGTGCTGAAAATGACATTTTTTTCCTTCAAGTCATATTCACAGCTCCCCAACCACCTCCAACTCAATTTCCACACAGGCAATGGAATAACAAGTAAATCTGACTTTTTAGCATTGGGTTCATCCTTCATTATAAAACAAAACATCAAAACAAAACAAAACATGCTCCCCCTGAAAAATGGTAGCTTTTGTCAAGAGATTCCCTGACCACTATAACTTACTTTTACTTTTACTTTTTTTTTTTTTTTAATTGGCCAAACTTTCTAGTTCCTTTTCAGTAGTACTTTAGCACTGAGGCTTGAGACTTATGGAAGTGGTGTTTCCTATTGTGTGATGTTAACATGATGCCAAACGGTCACTAAGTCTCAATGAACTAGAAGTTTGTAAAGTACTGCAGCAACAAAAACAGCAATTAAAAATAGAGGACCTGCACATGCAGCAAGATCTACAGTGGTGATGAGGATTAGTCAGCAGCTGGTAAAGTCATTGGCTCAGTGACTCCTGGTTCACTATGGCAACTAAACATTTAAATAATTGGCTATTCTACTTGTAAACAGGAAATCCCATAAGCCAAAAGGGGATAATCAAATTATGTCTATGTAGTGTGATAAGAAGTCTGATAGATGGCATTTTGCAAATATGGCATCATTCAAATACCTCTGGCATTTGATTTGTATTGGCTGTATGTCTTTGTACAAACAAAGTAAAAATATTGTTTGGGGTCTTGAGAGTTATAAAGCTTAGCTAGGATGAGATATCACAGTATAAACAACAAAACATCAGGATATGTAGGCTTTATCTCCTCACTCTGTTGTTGGACATACCCATCATATGAACTTTCAGGAGCCCCTCTCACCCTTCTGGTCTTCCCCATTGAAGGCTCACAGGTTTGTTACGCAATCCCTACACAATTTGTGATAAGCTTAAGGATAAGCATCCCCATTCTCACTGTGACACAAAGAAGGCACAATTGAATGGACAAAAATCACTGACAAACTTATGATTCATTCAGAAAAAAAACTAAGTTGTTTTCTACCCTTTGAAAAAGTCAATGCAATCCTTTAGTGTTCACGGATTTCTTCTTTTTTTACTTCAAATGAGGCTGAGAAGTCAGACCAATTTAATAAAAAAGTACATTAGTGAGAGGATGCAGGGGTGTGTTCCAATAATAACTTATTTCAGCATATGCTGCCTGCTGTGAGTGGCTCATAAGAATTTGGGATATGGAGAAAGGCTTTAGATTTTTTCACAAACTTCTTAGGATACAGACACCCAAAAGTGATGACTCAAGCCACTTTGCTGCATTTTATTTTTGTAGTATTCAGAAAATACCCCCATCTAGCCAATTTCTTTTTACCACATGCATAAGATAAATATGTGTGCGTGCATATATATATACACACACACACATATTTTTAATATCGATTCCACTTTTCAAAATTTCCCCAAAAGTTAAAAGAACAAAACAAAACCTGGCAGCCAAATACTATGACATCCCAATTAGTAAACACAAAACAGAACACTTTACAAAAATGAATAAAATATACCATATGCACTCAGCTTCCACACTGTAGTACCAAGTGAGGAGGCTGCTGTGATGATGTCTGTAGGCAGTTTCTTTTGGCAGACAGCTCCAGCGGAATTGCCACTCTCAATTATTAAGTTATGTATAAGACATGTGTGACCCATTGGATATTTGTGAAGTGACACTCGTGCTTCTGCTCATGCCCTGCTCTGTCCGTCCCCCAGAAGCTGTCCGCCTTAGAGCCTGGGGGCTATTACGGACTCCCATACTGCTACCTCGAGGTACCCCTTGCATTGGCCCCGAGGGGTGACCCCATGGCTGGGGTCCACCTTGCATTGGATGGCCCCAAGCTTGTGGTGGGCCACCCATGGGATGACCCCAGTGAGGTCCTGGACCCCCAGTAGGATTGTGAGACCAACTAGAAGCTCCCGGGTAGCTGTGGCTGAATGCCTCAGGGGAGAGATTAGAAAGGACCATGTTACTAAAACCTAGTCTCATGCTTTCAGAGTCAAAAGCTTCAATTTCTCTGGCTTGACGCTCCAGCAGGCTTCGTATTCGTTCTGTGCGTTCATTCTGCAAAGCCAACATCTCTTCTTCAATCTGTTGGACGTTGGATGAAGGAAGGAAAAAGAAAACCAATTTATTTTTTAAAAATCTAAAATTTAGGAAGCAACAATTACTCAGCTTTGAAGTGGCTATTTTGTGGACACACATTTAAAAATCAAAATAGAGGTACTGTAAGAATCAGTATAATTTATACTTTAAAAATGTGTAAAATCAAGGTAATAAACTCTCTTGAAATAATAAATCAAGGCAATTATCATCAATGGCTGCTAAATCCATTAGGTAAAAAGTTGTTGGAAAATGAAAAAGGGTGAAGGGAAATCAGTCTTATCAGGTATCAGACATACCATCTGTCACTCTAATAAAATAAATACTGATGTAGGAATAGACAAATAGATTAGCAAAACAGAAATATACTGAATATCCCAATTTGTAGGTCTTCTTCTTTTTTTTTTTTTTTTTGAGACAGAGTCTTACTCTGTCGCCCTGGCTAGAGTGCAGTGGCATCATCATAGCTCACTGCAACCTCAAACTCCTGGGCTCAAGCGATCCTCCTGCCTCAGCCTCTCAAGTAGCTGGGACTACAGGCATGTACCACCACACCCAGCTAATTTTTTCTGTTTTTAGTAGAGATGGGGTCTTGCTCTTGCTCAGGCTGGTCTTGAACTCCGGACCTCAAGTGATCCTCCCACCTCGGCCTCCCAAAGTGCTAGGATTACAGGCGTGAGCCACCTCGACCAGCCCAATTTGTAGGTCTTTAATGCAGGACAAAGCAGTAGTTAATTCAACGGGAAAAAGATGACTTTTTAAACAAATAACACCATAACTGGCCAACTATCTGGAAGGAAATAAAAATGGAACCCCATCTTACACTGTATACCAAAATATATTCCAGATGCACCAAATCCTTAAGTGAAAAACACAAAACTATGATAACCTCATTAAAAGTTAGGAGACTATATATACCTAGAAATTAATGGTTGGGTGGCCATCACCATCAGTTCTGGAAAACTGGAAGGCATTACAAACGAATAGTTTGTAATCGTTTACAAAACGATTAGCCAGGCACCATGGCATGTAAAAATTAGCTGGGCACCATGGCGTGTGCCTGTAGCCCCAGCTACTCGGGAGGCTGAGGCAAGAGGATCACTTGAGTCCAGGAGTTTGAGGTTGCAGTGAACTACAATGACACCACTGCACTGTACCCAGGGCAACAGAGTGAGACTGTCCCCAAAAAAAACCAGAAAAAAACAAAAAAAGATGCCAGCAACCAAATCCAGAATGTGGAAATTTCTACAGGGCAAATGATCCAATTTACATTTTCAAAGAAGGAGAGTACACTGTTATAGAGTAAAATACTTAAAAGACAATTAACCAAATGCAACGTCTGGACCTTGTTTGGGTCCAATCCAATAAACCAACTGTAAAGGAGACATTTTTGGGATCATAGGGGAAACTTAGAAATGGACTAAAAAATAATTACTAATTTTGTTAGATATCACAATTGAATTGTGGTTATGAGTGAAATGATGCTATACTGGGATTTGCTTTAAAAAACAAATTATAGACAAAAGGTGTGGGTGTGGAGGGGGTAAGGAACAGATGAGAAAAAAATTAGCAAAATTTTTGAAGCTGGATGATAAGTACTTAGGGATTTCATTGTACTATTCTCCCTACCTTTGTGCATGTTAGAAATTTTCCATGACAAAATGTTTTAAAAATAGAAAATAAAGAGAATTTGTAAAGGAGCATTAAGTTATCAGATTTTTAAGGCATTTGAGGGCTTAGACCAATAGTCATTGCTCTCTGCAGAAATCTAGCTCAACAAATATGTTTATTTATTTAATTTTATTTTTTGAGGTATGGTCATGCTGTTGCTCAGGCTGGAGTGCAGTGGTATCATCATAGCTCACTGCAGCCTCAAACTCCTGGGCTCAAGTGATCCTCCAGCCATAGCCTCCTAAAGTGCTGGGATTACAGGCATGAGCCACAAAGCCCAGTCACAAACAAGTTTAGTTTTTATATATTAATTTTTAAAAAATGTCCCTTTAAAAAAATACACATTTTAGCATAGGAAGCACACATAAATAAAAAATTGCTAAGGAATGTGGTAAGGTATAACAACATGTCTATACGGTACAACAGAAATACAAAAGTATAGAGATTCACTTTACAGGGGAGGGAGAATGGGGCACAGAAGTTTCAAAGGAGATGATACACAGAGACTGGATTCTGAAGGAGGAATAGAAGTTTACCAGGAACACAAGGAAACGTGCAAAGGCATGGAAAAATGACCAAATAAGAAGTCTTTGGGAAATTACAAATAGGCCAGAATGGACTGGAATAAGAAGAGTTTGAAAATTATTATTCTAAGTATCTGAGTGTTATAAAAGAGGTTTAGGAAGGCATTTTATATGAAGGTTGAAGGACTTAGATTAAACATGAATTATTCTTCTGAGGGAAAGACACCACATTGTTAATTGTGGTGATTTCTGAGTGGCAGGATTAAAGACAATTTCTATTTATGACTCTCTATATTTGTTGAGTTAAAAAAAATTATTTATTTGTAAAATAATCTTCCCACTCTTTTAATGTCTATATATAAAATATCCAATTCATATAGAATTAAATTTACAAATCTCTAAGGACTCAAGAACTTTAAATATTTCATATATAAAATGCCAAAAATTCATTCACTAAAAATATTTATTTTAATTTAACGGATATTGTGCTCAGCATGTAATGGATCTGAATTCCTTGCATACTACTGAAGGGAACTTATGATAAAAAAATTAAACACATTAATGCTTATCAATATTTCACAATAAGTATTGCTTCAATTTTGTTGCTGCTAAGTTTTATCATATAAAAAACTGAGGACACTTTCCAATTAAACAAAAAGCAAAACTAAAGTTTGTGATAGGTGGCAATAATCCTTATTTCTTGTAAAACATATTATTTATTATTGCAAATTAGAAATGTGGTTTCACTGAGCAGGTAAGAATTACCATAATTAAAACTTTTGGGAGGCTCTCCCAACCTGTCTTCTTTGAAACCAAATGTGATCTTTTTGTGTGAGTATTTTCATTTCCACAAAGAAAAGTCTTGTAAGATGTTTCAAATGTTAATTCTTACCTAAAAACACTACCAACACCAGGATACTGTTACTAAGTGAAATACAAAGAGAAAATTAAATGAGATGATAAAACAAAAAAAGTTCATTTACACTTTGGGAATACTACTACTTTTCATATATGTATAAAATTCACACAGAATTTAATAGTTATCTAGCCAAAAATTTAATGTAAATGAAGGATGAGAAAAGTTGAAACAAGGCTTCATGTACACATGAGACTCACTTTGCTGGTGTCTCAACCTAAATGAACAATATTTAGTTCACTTAGAGGCTGACAGCAATCTTCAAACAGAATTATTTTGTTCATCTAGAGTCAACTAATATTCATCCTGATTCCATTTCTATTTCTTTTCAGATGACTGTTTCTTATCTGTACAATCAGTAAGCACAAACTGCAGAAAATACAGCTATTAAGATTTTTCAGTTTTTGTAGAGAGGATACATGATTGCCAATTGATCCTAGCCTGCCTTGTAATCATGAAATCATTACCTGAAATTGAAACATTAGCTCTAAAAACCAAGTAATCTCAAAGCACTATAGATTTATTATGCTTTTGTTCTTTCATTCTTTTAAATACTAAATAATTACATGCATTTTTCCATTATGAAATGAGTATAAACCACATTTTAAAAAGTAAAAAGAATCAATGTATAAAATTAATATAGCCACTACTAACATTACTTCAATTCATTTTACGTACAATTTGTCTTTTATTTTATTCAACACCCCATAAATATTTTTCCATGCTAATACTATTTTTGCAGCCATCATTTAAATGGCTGAATAAGATTTTATTAGTGGTTTGGCCATGTTTACTTAATTGTAAACCATCTATTTTAAACGGTTAGGTTGTTTTAAACTATTATAAAAAATGTTATAATTAACATATTTACAGATAGTGTTTTTCTTATATTTTGGGTTTATTTTCCTTTGAATAAAATGCTCAAAGTTTTGAATACTTAACATTTCCAAGGCTCAATATACAACTCCTAGTGGCCTTCCAAGATGCATTAACAATGTATAAGAATGTCACTGCACCTTCACCAATGACTACTGATTTTATGCCCATATTTTACTAGGCTTTGCATAACACGTAAGCTTTGGTTCATATATTGAAATAAGACTATACCTAAGATGCTAATTAGCACTGCTTAATTCTGAACCACTAGGTGGAGCTAAAATTACAACTGTACTTTAATAATATCAATATTTCTCTCTCAACACTATTGCTGAAATACTACAGGGAGTTTTCCATATAGTGATAATTTTGAAGCATAAGAGACAGAACTTTACAGTGAATTTTATTTTACTTTTAAATTTAATTAAAAAATTTTTTTTTTTTTTAAAGACAGGGTTTTGCTTTGTTGCCTGGGTTAAAGTGCAGTGGCATCATCACACCTCACTGCAACCTCAAAGTCCTGGGCTCAAGTGATCCTCCCACCTCAGCCTCCTGAGTAGCTGAGACTACACGTACGTGCCACCACACCAAGCTAATTTTTTAAATTTTTTGTAGGGATGGGGTCTCACGATGTCACTCAGGCTGGTCTTGAACTCCTGGCCTCAAGAGATCCTCCTGCCCTAGCCTACCAAAGTGCTAGGATTACAGGTGAGAGCCACCACTCCCGGCCTAGATTGAAATTTTAAATGCGAGAGTTGAAATGAGACAGATTGAGAATATCTGTATATGGGACAAACTAGATTTTCCAAAATTTATATGTTTTACCCTTCCCATCTTGAATGAGAAACATAATTCAGATAGTTTTTGAGGTAAGTACCTCTCAAAGAAGCCAGTAAAAAAGACACCTGTGGCCAGAGAAATAGTAACATCTTATTTAGACAGTACTTTAAAAGGTATGTTTTTTAATTTAATAAGGCATTCTATTTTTATGATAAGTATAGGAAACAGAAGAAAATCTACAGGCCTATGGTCCAAAAACAATGACAACTTTAGGAAGAACCATTAGGCAAGTATTAATAATAACAATGCCAGTCGGACCTAAGACTATACCAGCTGTTGGGAACTTATGATTCAGGAATTCTGGAACATAGTTTTGAATCCCGAATACAATTGATAAGCTACCACTTCTCACAACAAATACCTTTCCTCTCTTTACCTCGCAAAACTGCTGTCCATCAACCTTCCCCCCTTCCCCCACATGCCTTAGTACCTTGAAGGATGGAAATGAATTTGGGGATTCTAGTTCTATTCTCTAATGTACCTGACAGAGAATTAGTCAGGAAAAGTAAAAATGTATCTAGAAGTAACATTTTTCAGCCTGACTTCTCACCTTTGTGGAACTGGTTTTACCTTCTGTCCCTTAGTAATCTTCCACCAATCTATATAGTTCAGACCAAGGATGTATGAGTAAAGTATATATTCCCGATCCTTTGTCCCTGCCTCTCCCAGGCAATTAATGCAGTTCTTTTTCTTCACTATTCAAGTCTTTCTCCAACCTCCCCAGTGGAGCTAGGTACATAAAAGAAGTGAGGAACATGGAGCCAGAGCTGCTACTGTGACAATTTAACTGTCTTCACATACAATATATCCTTTCTCTAGTAATTACTACTTGATTATATTCCCTTGATTTTTGGAACGCATTAATTGTAAGAGTCATTAGTGAATCAACAATTTTAAATAAAAATACAACTATCACAACTGGAATTAAGGAAATATGGTCATTGTGAAAGAAATCTAATGTGACTTCTGTCAATATGAAAATATATTTATAAAATGCTTTGGATAAACGCAAATACAAGAACAGTCATACTCCTTCTATTATTTATACCTTTTGTTCTAAAAGTGCCCTGCGGAGGGAGACCCTCTGTTCAAGCTCCCGAAGCTCTCGATCATGTTGTGCCTCAGCTTGCATCTTGATTTTGCTCTGATATGCATTCAACAGCTCCAGTTCCTGCTGCAGCTGCATCTTCAAAACCTGGCACTCCGCTTCCTGTGCTTCATCCAAACGCAGCTGAGAAAGAAAGAAAACAGACATATCCTACTGTGAGCTATCTATTCATGATCTATGGAAAGGAGGATAGAAGACAGACTACTCTTTTGTAGGTTACACAGTTGTTCTCTCTTGTATCTTATAGTAGACATCTCTGAGAAAGAAAGGCACAGTAACCAATAATAGCATTATGAAGATAAAGCTATCATAAGTTATTTGGAGGATTCTTAAATAACCATATTTTTGTTAAGAAAAACCCAGAATCTGATTAGGTGATGTAAAACTCTGAATCTCTTCCTCCCTAGTGGAAATAACTACAGAACAGAGACCAGCAAACAGCCTACAGGCCAAATTTGGGCAGCTGCCTGTTTTGTCTTGTTTTTTTACCCCCACTAGCTAAGAATGGCTTTTTTATTCTGAAATGGTTACTTTTTGTTATTATTTTTTATTTTATTTTATTTTATTTTTTTGAGACAGGGTCTCGCTCTGTTGCCTGGGCTAGAGTGCAGTGGCATCGCCACAGCTTGCTGCAACCTCAAACTCCTAAGCTCAAGCGATCCTCTTGCCTCAGCCTCCTGAGTAGCTGGGACTACAAGCATGTGCCACCATGCCCAGCTAATATTTTATTTTTTGTAGAGACAGGATCTGGCTATTGCCCAGGCTGGTCTCAAACTCCTGGCCTCAAGCAATCCTCCTGCCTCAGCCTCCCAGAGGTGCTGGGACTACAGGTGTGAGCCACCATACCTGGCCTTGATATGGCTACCTTTTAAATGGTCATATTATTACCCACATAATATCCTTAATTTTGTTTTTTGGCCTGCAAAGCCTAAAATATTCATTATCTGGTACTTTAAGAAAAAGTTTACAAAGCTCTTTTATAGAAAATATTTTGTATTTGCACTAAAACGTGACTTGTATTTCCAATACAGTACTACTTTTTGCCTACTGTTTACCAAAGCTGCTGCTCCAATCTCAATAAGCTGTTGGGATCTGTGTTGGCAGGAAGCCTATTTAGAACCTCATGTCTAAATGTATCAATGAGAATTCTACATGCATCATGACATTTTCAAGCAATGATGAGAGGAGGAAGAATATCAACCACCACCACTATTTCCCAAACTGCAGGAGAGTATCATTTCCAACTAATATTTTAACTGCTGGGATTTCATTCAGGTGGTGGAAGAAAAGGGTCTAGTAAATTTGTTTTGCCTAAACAAAGAGAACTCACGGCTTGTGTAGAGAGCATTTCATTAATGCTGTGATCATACTGCTCAGCCAAGATGGCTAACTTCCGGGTCTGCTCCTCTTTTAGCCGTTTCAGAACAGCTTTGTGCTCACTCTTTGGTGTAGTCTCCAGTAGGTGATTCCTTAATGCTTTGTACTGTCTTGTTTGGATTTTGCAGGTATCCTGAAACTGCTTTTTTATTTGGAGTTCTTTAGACTGGGAAGAAAAAAATAGATGTATGTAAGTTGTAACATATGGCATTTGGCATAACTTATGTTTACTTACATGAAAATAAAGGCTATTAGGAAAAAGGGAGAGGAAAACCAAAAAGGTCAGATCATAAGGTTGCCAGTACTTTTGTACTTGGCTATCGGGCCAAATCATTGATTGGATTCTATGCATTTTTCCAACAAAAACTCTCATTTAAAACATTAGAACATAAAGAACCCCATTTATAACAAGATTTCAAGCAATATTTGTTATTTCACTAGTTAGTTTAGTGACTTGAGTAAATATTAAAATTAGCTTGGATTACTGTATGTATTCATGACAGAAAATTAAATTTTTTTCTCATGAATTAGTGTAAAACATATAAAAACACTTTACTTGCAAGAAAATATATTATCAGATCTCAAGGCAAAAAACAAAGCACATTTATTCTCTTCCTTATCTGAAACACTTTGCTCCAATTTCTTCTAATGACAATCTCAACTCCAACTACATAGTCTATGTACCAAACTTGAGGCTGACTTGGAAGTCTCTATTAGTAACTGATCAGTACTGTTTTTACAACTGTCTTTTCCTTAAGAGAATCGGTAGAAATATCCTTAGTAATGATTTACTCTTCAACACAAGCAAAAACCCGAACGTCAGTCGCGTTAACTAACCTTTCAAAGGTCAAATAAAAGTTACGGGGGCAAGGGAGGGGACAACCCTCTTCTTGGGGTGATAACAGATATGACCTACAGTACATAAACACTTCTCAGATAAAAATAATTTCAGTTTACAGACATAAGACCTTTGGCTTTAGTGTTAATATTCTATAAACTAGGTTTTTAAAAGTTTTAATAAAATAAGACATATTTCTACAAAGTATACTGGTCGATCTACAAGTAAAAATATATTCATTTACAACACTGAGGCAGAAACTACAGTTAAAATTATTTTACCTTAATATAAATAGTGCCAGGTATTAACTGGTTGATTCAGGGTGCAACAAATGCACATATGACCAAATTTACACACTCACTTAGGAAAAAGTTTTTTCCTCACTGTACTACATTAAATATACCCTCTTTCTATATTTTTCACCAACTGAGGTCCTAGTAATATGCTTTTCTTCTGTGAGGGGTCAAGAAATGTCTAGCTAGAAAAAGAAACTCTTGTTTTAGCTATGCTTAGTAGCACCATTCTTAAATACTGTTTTTGGTTTAAAAGTTCTTCCAAGTGCTTCTAGACAGAAACAAAACAATGAAATTTAGATATTTTCTTCTGCCTCTGTATAACAGCCTCCATTCTTTTAAGAGTTTTTATTTTTAAAATGTTGTGCCAAGAAAACTATAATCATTCCATATCACAATCTAATGAGAAAAAAGAATTTCTTGAAAAAATTTTCTTCAACAAGGGTAAGATTAATGCTATACCAAGAATAAACTATATCCCTCCATATTTGACTCAAGTGAAAGCGAGATGAATATGTTACAGTTATTTCTACTCATTTAATGCTAACAAAGCATCATCTGGATGGCAGCTGAAGAAATGGCAGAGTGGGCAGATTTTTACCCAACCCATTCCACAGAAACTGCACCTCTCCCAAATAAATCCTAGTCACCATAGATAAGTGTTCAAACTGAAGTCTCTGCTCCCCAGATTAAGTTTTGGAGAAGGTTTGAAGAGGATAAGGTTTTAAGAGGTTTACTAAGGTAAATAGAAATGAGATGACTTGGTGTTAAAATCTAGTCTCTTTTATTCAAATTGACTAAGTAGAGAGATATGTAAAAGAGAGTGAAATGGTGATTTTTCTTCCCTACTGAAATAAAACCTTAAGCTCATTTGTCATCAGAAGGAGGCATTCTATTTAAAGTCAATGACAGTGAAACATTATTTTCTCCTCATTTTTAATTTAGTATTTGAGAAAATCAGACTACTATTTACAAGCTTTCAAACTGAAAAGACCCTAACGACAGGAACCAGAAAGGAAGGGTTAAACACCAAACAACTATCCATCACCCATGCCCCAGAGAAATGCAGTCATATCAGATTTATGGTAGGACTACAGAAAACTAACATGTTTTCAGTTAGGTTCATTCCTGGGTGCTGCTGGCTTTAAAACCATAATTAATTTCACAGACATGTCTTTTGGTGGGAAATTGTTTATTCTGCAGCCAAATGATTATATATCTCTCCACTGCAGAAATAAAATAAATCTGAAAAATCATTATGAATTCCAATTTTTCTAAGTATTGAATAAGTACGGTTATGTTGGTAGTCAATGTAACTACTTTGTAAATGATGTTAATTAGCTGTTTTCAAGACACAGCAAAGTAAAATTTTACTCAGGTTCACATGGAAAGGGTAAAAAGCATCTTAACATTATTCTATACTTTGTTCAGGACAGCTTGTTTGAATGGAGTTGGGTGGGAATTAAAAATATCATTGGGTGTGTTGTAGCTTCTAGATTCTGACAGAGATTATCTCTGTGAATGAATTTCACTTTACTCCAGCAGTCATCCAGAGTAAAACCAAGAACAGCTGCATAGTTTAAATATCAAATAGTTTATAAAAATGGCTGGGTGGGATGTGGGGGAGGCTTTAAATAGGAAATACTGTGGGACCTGGGCCTTACTGGACATAAGTAAACGTTTAAAATGTGCAGACATGTACAGATCAAGTGAAGTGATGACAGACTATATATCACTGATGACAGACTATATAGTGGGTAGTTTTTCTTAATATTAAGATTCATATGATTCTACTCCTTCAAATATTTATTACAAGTTATAAAATCTAAAAATTTCTTAGACTTGTTAACTCTGGTTGACTTTGGTGGAGGGGGATAGACCAGGTGGAGGGAGGAAGAAGTGGAGAGAGGGAAATCTTTTACTTTATAATGCACTTTCATATTTTTAAATTTTATACAAATCACATTTAGAGCAAATTAGAATTCCAAAACTGTATTACTTGGAACAAAGGAGAGAAGCCAAATGGTTAGCATGTTGGCATGTAGAATATAATATCAGCATTGGACATTTTTTTTTGAGACATAGTCTCACTCTGTTGCCCCAGCTAAAGTGCAAGTGTTATCATAGCTCACTGCAACCTCAAACTCCTGGGCTCAAGCCATCCTCCTGCCTCAGCCTCCCAAGTAGCTGGGACTACAGGTGCACACCACCACACCCGGCTAATTTTTTCTATTTTTAGTAGAGACAGGGTCTCACTCTTGCTCAGGCTGATCTCAAACTCCTGACCTCAAGGGATCCTCCTGCTTCGGCCTCCTAGAGTGCTAGGATTATAGGCATGAGCCACTGCACCTGGCCAAAGTAAGAATATTTACTGGCACTTCCCACAGTTAAAAGTTTTGTACTCTGATGAAAAATACATAAGCAAAATTCTGCAGAGACAGGCACTTCACATTAAAATCAACCAAAGATGCTAAAAATGAAAAGAAAAAAGTTTACTCAATTTTGTTATGACTAGACTTCTGTCTTAGACTTTTCCTGCTTACATGGATACCTTTTATCTCTTTTCCCCTTTGTCAAAAAACTTAGGCTTAAGGTACCTTCAAACTCTTAGGCTGTTGTCGTACTTCCATGACATGCTTTCGTCTTAGTTCTCGTTCTCTTCGCTTATTGTATTCCAGCTGGTTAGTGAGCTCAGTTTGATGCTGCAATCTGATCAACTCGCAGCGCATCTTCTGAATTGTGTTGAGGTGGCGGAACTCCAGTTCTTGCATGGATTCATGCTGTCGAAGTAGCATGGCATGCTCTAAGTCCTTCTGAGTCTGCCTTTTATTTAACTCCTAATCCATAACACAAAAGATAAAGATATAATTTACTGCCATACAATGCCAGCAAAAAATCTTAAGAAACAGAATAACCAAGAAACAGATGTAATTAACCCTCTGATTCAATAATGTCTACAGAGTAAATACTAGGGTTCTTTGACTTTTAAATAGGCAATTAGTAGCACAAATTTTCTTATCATATTCATTTACTATTTATTCACACTATTTTATTGCCATAGCTTAAGACATTACCAAATCTATCTCAAGAGGCTTAACATCTTCCTTTTGTTTCCTAATTTTATATTTGAAGAGGGCTCCTAAGTTGTCCTTTGAGTTTCCTCAGAGTATACTATTCAATTCTATTACATGCAGTCTATCCTGTTAAGTGTAGTGGTTAAGAACACGGACACTAGAAAGCCAGATTGCTTGTAGTCTAAATTCTGGCTCTGCTACTTGTGAACAGTAATTACTTGCGTTAGTTATTTAAACTCAGTGTGATTCAGTTTAATCATCTCTCAAATGCAGATAATAATACAGCTGTTTCACAGATTTAATGTGAGGATGAAATGAGTTCATAAACGGAAAGTTCTCAGAATAATACTTAGCACATGGTGCTCAATAAATGTTATTTTTTAAATTCTTATTTTCAGATTAAAAACAAGTACACCATGCATATGTAATGTAAAAGGAAAACTTCCTCCCTTTGCCTCTGCAAACCCTTTCCCCAGAGGCCAACAGTTTGGTGTACATGCTTCTCAACCTTCCCCGTGTTTATCATGACATATCTATTATACAAAAACATACAGTTTTAAAAACTGAACAACAATATACACTGTAGGCATGTAACTTGCTTTCTTCATTTAACAATATATTGCATACATATCGAGATCACATAAGCTACTGCTTTGTGATACCATAACTTTATTAATCATTCCTCTAAAGTTGGATGTTAAAGCTGTTTCCATTTTTTTGCTTTTAGAAACAAAGTTTTAATAAATATTTATATACATTCCATCATATAACCATGTTATTAGTACTGTAGGATAGAGTTCTAGAAGCGAATCTGATGGCTAAAAGCATATGTACATATTAAATTTTTAAAAAGCTACTGTTAAATCATGCTCCAAAAGAGCAGTATCAATTTATATCAACAGTGTCTGTTAACCCATGCCATTACTAGGACTGGATGTCATCAATCCTTAAAAATTTTTTAATCTAATCTATATAACTGTTTTAATTTGAATTTCTTTAATTATTAGTGAATTTGTACAATTATGCTATATTTGAAGCTTATTTCAACCCACACTTGGAAATTTATCTATGCTGACAGGTATCCTGATAACGAGAACAATTGTTTTCATTGGCATAAGAGTTTCTACATTTGCCTAATTAATAATTACATGACTATAAAAATGCATTAAATGGTAACAAACACCTCATGACACCTATTTCAGATCAAAGAGGCAAAAATTGCCCAATTAATTTCCTGATATTTAAAAGTTAATATTTCTTTCATTCATGAGTTATTTAATAAATATTTATTGAATGCCTACTATGGGTCAGAAACTGGGCATACAAAGAACTGCACCAAGTCTGTGATTTCACACAACTTTCATATTAGCAAAGAAGTCAGAACACCCCTCCCCCCCAGTGTGTGTTCGTGTAAGAGAGAGAAGTGTAAAAAAGAACACTTACAGAAGGGAGAAGGATTTGGCGATCAGGGAAGGCATTGCTAAGGCAGTGACATTTCAATAAAGATAGGGAGAAAACAAGCCATGTGAATATCTGGGGAAGAATGATTAAGACAGAGGGAAGTACAAGTGAAAAGTCCCTGAGACTGGAATGTGATTAGCATACTTTCAGGAAAGTTTTGTTTTTGTTTTTCGTTTTCAATTTTTTTTTTTTTGAGACAGGGTCTCGCTCTGTAGCTCTGGATAGAGTGCAGTGGCATCATCATAGCTCACTGCAATCTCCAACTCCTGAGCTCAAGCGATCCTCCTGCCTCAGCCTCCCAAGTAGCTGGGACTATAGGCCCATGCCACAACCAATGCCTAGTTAATTTTTCTATTTTTAGTAGAGACGGGGTCTCACTCTTGCTGAGGGTGGTCTCGAATTCCAGAGCTCAAGCAATCCTCCCGCCTTAGCCTCCCAGAGTGCTACGATTACAGGCATGAGCCACCGTGCCCAGCCTGTTTTTGTCTTTTTTTAAGGGATAGGGTCTCGCTCTGTCACTCAGGCTGGAAGGCAGTGGTGTGATCATACATAGCTTACTGCAACCTGAAATTCCTTGGATCAAGCGATCCTCTTGGCTCGGCCTCCCAAAGCGCTGGGATTACAGGCATGAGCCACCATACCTAGCCAGGAAAGTCTTTTGATGAAGGATTTTAAATTTCATGTCATTCAAACATACCTCCCTGACAAGGTCCTGCTCCAAGTTATGACGTCCAAGTAACATTCTTCTCTTAAAACGACGGCATTCTAGCTCTAGGTATTGTCTCTGACGTCGAAGAAGGTTAGCTTCTTCTTCTGCTTGGAAATGCTGTATATTCTCCTTCTGCTTTGAAAGCCACTCCTGTTTTTCTTTTTTGGGGGTGCTCTGGTTTTCATTTAGTTCCTGGCACCATAAAAAACAACTCAGTTCAAAATATATAAAAATTAACTACATGAATGTATCATTTTGTGTCTGGTAAATTTAAATAAAAGTACTTAATTTTGTTTCCTCTCTAATGCTCCAACAGGGCAATGACCTTGAGAAGGTAGGTGATATTTTTCTCTTTCTTGAGTTACCCAGTAAACAGGACAGGAAAGAGAGATATGTACACCAGAAAATATGCATACTTTCTAGCTTTGCACTGCTACATTTCTGATGGTTTCTAGCTTCAAAGCACACAATGACTGGTTAATAAAGTAAAACACATTCCTCTTTAAAACCTTCCCAAGAAGAGACAGAAGGCAGTGCTTTCAGGTAAAAATCACATGTGAATTAAAATGAGGGCTAAGATATAGTTAAACAACATCTCACTTCTTGGTTTTTGACATTCTCGATACTAAGTTTTTGGCAAAATTATGGATGGACTCAATATAAGAAAACTGGAAATTAAATGGAAAATTGACAAAATCATGGAAGAAAAGAGACCTACTTTGTGAATAGCATTTAATTTTCAGCATTAATAACGACTGAACAAATCAAAACTAATGATTTTCTACATTGTTTTAAATACCTGACAGACTAATGCTCTAAAATGAAAAAGAAAATAAAAGAAAATAAATATCATGTCACAAATTACCTTATTAAAAATGCATTTGTATTGGGCAAGATGAAAAAATTGGCAATACATTCAGTGAAGCAAACCCTTGGATGCTAATTAATATTAGCATATTTTCAACCTATAGAGCATCAATGTTGTACAGAATATAAATAAGCCGCCTTTCTTAGATGTATAGGATAATTGTTTGGAGAATACAAAACCTCATGGTCTTTCCTCTGTTATTCAAGAAAGAGATCAATTCTTTATAATTTTAGTTCTTAAGACACTCAAACACAAAAATAAAAAGCACATAAATTAGTAGTTCTTAAAAGAGTGTAGTGTATGCACACTATGGGAAGAGACAGGAATAACATGGGCACATGCACAGAGAATCACCTGGGTATCTTTTTCAAAACCTTCTGCCAGGGAATTCTCCCACCAAGACTCTGGTATGTCCCTTCCTCTCTACTGAGAATCATTATTCCAAGTGAACATAAGTACACACAAAAAAAATCTAGCTTCTAAAAGAAAATGAATCTATTAGTTTGACTATAAGTTATATGTCTAAAGGATTATCTAAATCAACTAAACCATAAAGCTAAAACTCTCATTTCTCTGAAAAAAGAACTGTGTAAGTATATTTTGTTGCATATTTATATATAGTTAGGCATTTTATTTACTATCTTTTCAAACTCAAAGTTCCAGCATAGAGTTTGGCTTTTGTATTATAGTCACGGGAATATACTGCAGGTTACACCCCATAGAGTTGGGAAAATCTTGTCAATGAAGCTTACTTGGCAGGGGATATAGGAAATCTTTGTGACACCAATATGTGCACAAGACTTACATATCTGATTATATGGCAAATTCCTACACACACAAAAAGTATTAATATCAAAGAGATTATACTTATTTTATCAAAATTAATTTGTCATAGTCAGCTAATTAATTACATGGACTAAAAATTTCAATCAAAGAAGGGGATAAATTAAAAGACATATTTTTCTATCTTGGCTACTATCCTGAATAATTATCCTCTTTCAGAAACTGCCTTGGAACAATTAAGGCTTTCTTCAAAGTTAGGTTAAGTCTGCTTTTTAAAAAAGTTTAAAAAGCAGCTTATAAAGGGCAAATAAATATGAAACCATGTAGCCATAAAGAAATAATCAGCACATTCCCCTATTTAAAAAATAATAAGCAAATATGCCTCTTATTCTTACTCTATGTTAAAATCAGCATAAGAACAAATTATAATCTTCTGTGTTAACAGTAAAAAGTTATGTTTTTACAGAAAATATAGACTTTTTTTTACAGAAAGAGAAAAACCTTACATGATATCAGCACCCAGAGATAACTAACAAACATTTTGGTGCATACTATTAAAAGTTATGTTTTACTTTTAAAGTAAGAAATGTGTGACTTTTTACGCAGCTCAAATATTTTAATTTTTTTTTCTAACGAGTCAGTTACTTAATATGCATACAGGAAAACTATTATTAATTAAATAATTTATATTTTCAGGAAATTATTGTTTTTAAATCCTACTCAACTAGAAAACTCAGTTAAGGTTAACTGATTATAATCAATGTTTTCATTTAAACTGATACAAAGTTAGTGGCCACAAAGAAAGAATATTTTATCCTAATGGTTCTATGAGTTGATCACCGTTGGATGTAATTAGTAAGCAGACAATTGGCTTGAAAATTTTTATGAATTAAGTACCTCTTTAAGCTGCTCTTTTCTAAGTTTATATTCTCTTTTCTGTGACTCCAAAAAGCTATTCAGTTCTTTCTTCTGTTGGGCCTGAATATGTTGCTGAAATTTTTTCTCCTCATTGGCCATCACTTTAGCCTACAGGAAATTTTAAGAATGAATCAAACTGGTTAAGTAGATAGATTCAAAGCAGTAGTTTAATATATATCACTAAGGATACTTTTTTCTCGAAGAACAAAAAATCAATAGAAGCATTATAAAAAAAAATACCTAAACAGATTATTAACAAATGTTACTCAGTATCCTCAACATCTGAACCTCATAGAAACATAAACACTTTGGTACGTACCATTTCTAATTTTTTCTATGGATACGTATTTTTAAAATTATTTATTTATTTATGAATGAATGAATGAATGAAACAGGGTCTTGCTCTGTTGCCTGAGTTAGACTGCAGTGGCATAATCGTAGCTTAATGCAACCTCAAACTCCTGGGCTCAAATGATCCTCCTGCCTCAGCCTCCCGAGTAACTGGGACTACAGGCACATACCACCACACTCTATTTTTTTGTAGAGACAGAGGTCTTGCTATGTTGCTCAGGCTGGTTTTGAACTCCTAGCCTCAAGTGATCCTCCTGCCTTGGCCTCCCAAAGTGCTAGGATTACAGGTGTGAGCCACCACACCCTGCTTATATTTTTAAAACAAATTTATAATCACATTGTATATCCTGTTTCACAAATTGCTTTCCTAAATATGTTGGTATCTACCTCTTTCCAAGCTATTAAAAATACCACCTAAATATCTGTATACTAATTCAAAATCAAATATTTATACTATAAATTATTTTGCCAAATTCCCTACTACTGTGAGAGTAGTTTTTTTTGGAAAGAGGGAAAAAAGGGTAGCTATGATAAATAATGCTTCAATGCAAACTAGCTGGACATATTTTGATGATATCATGTGAATTTATTAAGAAGCCTATATTCTACTTGACAAACATGACTATCAAAATAAAATGAAACTGATAGCACACCAAAAACATTAGAAGAAAAGGTTTCATGCAACAAGAATCCTAAAAAATACACCTTTATCATATAATAGAATAATGATACTTATTTGTCCATGATCAAATGGGCTAAATCTTAATCTTTCATAATTTATAATCTCCAAAATTCTCTGTATATATTATAATAATCTCCAATTATTCTCTGATATAAAAATGCTGCTATAAATTTAAGGAAGATTCCCCAAAAATATACAGAGAAGAGAATCATGAATGACTTGAGACCTAAATCACCTATTGATAGAAGATTTATCAAACTCCTCAGATAACCAGGATTCAAAAGCCTAGAATAACTGAATAACTTACCCACTGTGACACTATAAAACTATCAAGTAACAGGAAATGATCCCATGTCTCTATCAAGACCAAGTACTTGATATTAAAACACACCATTTCTCATATTCAAAATTTTGTTGGCTATCACAAAAACTATAAAGTGGACTACTCTAGTGAATAATTAGTTTTAAGATTGGTTTGTTATAAATGATGCGCACATAAACACAACATTAGTGAGAGAAAAAAACCCACGGGAGCCATCTTTTTTTGCAATTGATCTGTCATTAATTTACAGAAAGCCTTATAAAAGTTACAGAAAAACTTCTCCTTTTCCCCCACTCAATTTACTTTGTTCCTGGGAATAGATACTCTAACAACAAAATGCCATTTTAGTTAATTGTGAGATGGTCACAAACTAAAATAAGCAAATTAATAATAATGAACCAGCCACCTCTTTTTCCATAGCAGCCTGATGTTTCTTGATAAGTTTCTCCATTTCTGCAGCAAAATTGTTGCGTTGAGTTTCAAGATCTTTGTCTAATCTGAGGCGGTGTTCATCCATCTCAGCCTTTAGCTTATTTTCCAGAGTCATCAGTTGCTTTTGATGTTGCCGCCTCATTCGCTTATAGCCAGACATCTGTTCTCTAAGCTCAGAGTCCTGCTCATGTTCTTGCATTTGCCTTGTAACCTAGAAAAACAAACAATGGAGAGAAAAGAAGAAAATAAAGCAAAACATTTTTCTCTGAAAAGCATTTTAGATCATTCTATTATTAACTAAGTAGGTAATTTATGTAAGAGATCCTAACGTTAGCAATTTCCAATTAAATTTCCAACAAATCTTTTAAGGAAATAGACAAGCTGGTTCTCAAATTTATATGGAAATGTAAAGGACCTAGAATAGCTATAACAATCTTGAGGAAAAAAAACAATAGTTGCAGGACATGCACTACATTAATCAACACAGTGTGGTATTGGTGTAGAGACAGGCTAAATAGATAAGGGAACAGAATAAAAACTAGAAACAGACAAACACACATTTAATTAGTTTTATACCAAAAAGTCAATTCAGAGGCAAGTGTTTTTAACAAATCCTGCTGAAACAACTGGTCCTCTATATTTAAAAAAAAACAAAATGACACAACTTTGACCCCTATATCACTCACTTCATATACAAAAATTAATTTGAGAAGGATCATTTAACCTAAATGTAAAACCCAAAATCATAAAGCAGAAGAAAATACAGAATATCTTCATGACCTTGGGGTAGGCAAATATTTCTTAGGTGGGTCACAAAAAACACTAACCATAAAGAAAAAAACCTACAAATTGGATTTTGAAATTGAGATAAAATCCACATAACATAAAATTAATCTTTTTTTAAGATTTTAAAAAACTTTTTAATTGACAAATAATAATTGTGTATATTTATGAGGCACAATATGATGTTTTGGTCTAGAATGTTTTTTTCCCCAAAATATCAAGAGGGTATAAATGTTTATGTTACACAGATATCTTGTATAATACTTAAGTCAGGGCTTTTGGTGTGCCCATCACCAGAATAGTGTTCATTGTACCTGATAGAAAATCAATCATTTTAAAGTGAACAATTCCATGGCATTTAGTACATTCACCATGTCAGGCAACCCACCACCTCTATCTAGTCAAAAAACATATTTATCACTTCAGAAGAAAATTCCACACCTGTTAAGCAGCTGCTCTCCATTCTCCCCTCCTGGCAACCACCAATCTGCTTTCTGTCTATACAATTTACCTATTCATATTCACTATTTCATATAGTGTCATGTATGACTTTTTGTGTCTGGTTTCTTTCACTTAGCATGCTTTTGAGGTTCATCCATGTTGTAGCATGTATCAGTATTTCATCCCTTTTTATAACTGAATAAAATTCCATTGTATGTATATACCATAATTTGTTTATTTATTCATCTATTGATGGACATTTGTGTTGTTTCTACCTTTGGGCTATTGTGAATAGTACTGCTATGAACATGTGTGTACATGTACTTGTCTGAGTATGTTTTCAAATCTTTTTAATAATTATTAACATTAGCTTTGATTTACAAATCATAAGTATATACATTTATGGAGTACAATGTGATATGCTGATATATGTATAAAATATGGAATGGTTAAATCAAAGTAATTAACATATCCCTCACTTTCCTTACATATCTTTTTTTTTTTTTTTTTTTTTTTGAGACAGGGTCTCACTCTTTTGCCCTGGCTAGAGTGCAGTGGCATCATCATAGCTCACTGCAACCTGAAACTCCTGGGCTCCAGTGATCCTCCTGCCTTAATCTCCCAAGTAGCTGGGACTACAGGTGCATGACACCATGTCCAGCTAATTTTTTTATTTTTTGTAGAGACGGGGTCTCGTTTTTGCTTAGGCTAGTCTTGAACTCCTGGCCTCAAGCAGTCCTCCTGCCTGGGCCTCCCAAAGTTCTAGGAATACAGGCATGAGCCACTGTGCCCGGCTTTCATTTTTTTGGTGAGACATTTGAAATTTACTCTTAGTTATTCTGAAATATACAATACATTATCGTTGACTATAGTCACCCTGCTGTGCAAAAGATCTCAAAACCTATTCTTCCTGTCTTTCTGAAACTTTGTACACTTAGATAGACTCACCATTTCCCTCCCTCCCTAACTCACACCCCAAACTCTGGTAATCATCATTTCTATTCTCTATTTCTATTCTATCAGTTCAACTTTTTTAGATTCCACAAATAAGTGAGATCACGCAGTATTTGTCTTTCTGTGCCTGGTTATTTCACTTATTTCACTGCCTCTACATTCATTCATGTTGTCACAAATGACAGGATCCTCCCTGCCTTTTCAAGGCTGAATAGTATTCCATTGTTTATATGTACCACATTTTCTTTACCCATTTGAGACAGGGAACCACAGTCACTCCTTTAGGCACTGCTTCGGGCACTGCCTTGGGCATTGCTACTGGCATTGCTTAATTGTGCAAACATTGTTTAACTGAGTCTGGAGGTCTCAAAACAAACCCTGATCAAAACAAGATGGAGGCAGGACAAGTTCCAACTAGTTAGAACCAAGATGGTGGAGAAATTTACCACCTCTTGACCATACAGATTCATTACATACCTCATTACCATAATAGTTTCTAAGGAAACTTCCCACTTCCATCATGCACCTGATGCCATGATACCTCCTGTTTGACCATATTTAGTCAAAAGGAGGGCGTCACCCTAATTCCAGGAAAATACCGCCCTTTCCCAAGAAACAACATGAATATTCCTCCCTTATTTAGCCTATAATTAAGCTGTTGCTTAAATAGAGGGGCTAAAGGAACCATGGAGCCGGTTCTCCTCTGCAGGGAGAAACAGCCTCTACTCCGTCTGTGGAGTAGATTTCCTATACTTTCTGAATAAAATTCGTTTTCACTTTATACTGTCTGCTAGCTCCCGAATTCTTTCTTGTGCGAAGCCAAGGACCCACATGGACTTCAAGTGGCTCCCAGTATTGGGAATCACTTCCCTGTGTCACATTCATCTGTCAGTAGACACTTAGGTTGATTGCATGTCCTGGCTATTGTGAATAATGATGCAATGAACATGGGAGTGCAGACATCCCTTCAACACATTGATTTCAGCTCCTTTAGATATACAGGATCTGTCCAGAAAGCATCCAGCCATGTAATATGAAAAATAGAGATATTTACTGAAGAAGACACAAGAAACACTGTACATAGGACAATGATGCCTCAGTCCCCTTCAAAATAGGCACCTTGGGACCTCACACAGTTCTCCTAGCGTCTCTTAACCTAACCTGTACGTGTTCAATATTCTCAGGTGTTCTGCCTGTTGCAGGCCTTCCAGAACATGAATCACTTTCAACAGATTCTCAACCATCTTTGAAGTGTTTGTGCCACACTTTTATTTGCGCTGCACTCATTGCATCATCCCCGAAAGCCTTCTGAATCATCGGAATAGTTTCCACGGAGTATTGTTTAAGCTTAAGGCAAAATTTGATGCAGATTCACTGCTCTATTCGCTCAGTCATTCTGAATGCCATAGCCACACAGTACACACGCTCACTCAATGGTGTCTAGGGCCCCACTGACTAATACAGTGAAGTTGTCATCGTTCATGCATGCTCATTACAGTCTACTCTTCTTGGCTGCCAGGTTACATCGAGGTCATGCAAACCGTTGTCATTATATCAACAATGGCTAGATACTTTCTGGACAGACCTCGTGTACCCAGAAGTGTGATTACTGGATCATATGGTAGTTCTGTTTTTAGTTTTTTGAGGCACCTCTGTATCATTTTCCATAATGGCTGCAAAATATAATTCTGGCCACAATTTACATTGCTACCAATAACATATAAGAGTTCCCTTTTCTCCACATCCTGGCAAACACTCGTTATCTTTCATCTTTTTGATAATGTTCTAAAATTCTTTTGGGTATCTATCTAGGAGTAAAACTGCTGGGTCACGTGGTAATTCTATGTTTAACTTTTTGAGGAATCACTGTTTTCCACAGTGGCTGAACCATTTTACATTCTACCAGCAATGTACAAGAGTTACAATTTCTCCATGTGTTCTCCAACACTTGTTACTTTCTGTTCTTTTGATTATAGCCATCATATTTAGCTGTTAAGTGGTGCCTCACTGTGGTTTTGATTTGCATTTTCTCAATGACTAATGATGTTGAGCATCTTTTCATGTGCTTGTTGTCCACTTGTATAGCTTCTTTGGAGAAATGGCTATTCAAGTCCCTTGCCCACTTTTTTTTTATTTCCTGAGACAGAGTCTCACTCTCTTGCCCAGGCTAGAGTGCTGTGGCGTCAGCCTAGCTCACAGCAACCTCAAACTCCTGGGCTCCTGCCTCAGCCTCCCGAGTAGCTAGGACTACAGGCCCGTGCCAACACACCCAGCTAATTTTTTCTATTTTCAGTAGAGACGGGGTCTTGCTCTTGGCTCAGGCTGGTATTGAACTCCTGAGCTCAAGGGATACTCCTGCCTCAGCCTCCCAGAATGCTAGGATTATAGGCATGAGCCACCGTGCCCAGCCCCTTGCTGACTTTTTAATTGGTTGTTTAAACTGGTTTATTTTCTCCATTTTTTTATTGTGGTAAAATATACATAATGTACAATTTACCATCATAACGATTTTTAAGTGTACAGTTCAGTACATTCATGTGCGACCATTACAATCATCCATCTCCAGAAGTCTTTTCATCTTGCAAAACTGAAACTCTATATCCATTAGACAATAACTTTCCATTCCCCATTCCCCACCCCCACCCCCGACTCCTGGCAACCACCATTCTACTTTCTGTCTCTATGAATTTGACGACTTGAAGTAACCTTATCAGTGGAATCATGTAAGTGTTTCTTTTTGTGTTTCTGTTTATTTCACTCAGCATAATCTCTTCAAGGTCAATCCATGTTGTAGCATCAGATCAGAATTTCATTATGTATACATTTCATGTATACATCAGAATTTCATTACGTTTAAAGGGTGAATAATACTCCATTGTATGTATATGCCACATCTTACTTCTCTATTCATTCACTGATGGACACTTAAGGTACTTGCCGGTTTAGCTATTGTGCTGCTTTTAACATGAATATACAAATATTTCTTTGAGACCTTGCTTTCAATTCTTCTGGGAATACACCCAGAAGTGGAACTGCTGGCTCATATGGTAATTCTATTTTCAATTTTTTTGGGAACTGCCATACTGTGTTCCATAGCAACTGTACCATTTTTCATTCCCACCAACAGCGCATGAGGGTTCTAATTTGTACATATCCTCACCAACACTTGTTATTTTCTACTTTTTGATAGCAGCCATCTTAATGGGTGTGAAATGATATCTCATTGTGGTTTTGATTTTCATTTCCACAAAGATTAGCGATATGAGCATCTTTTCATGTGTTTCTTGGTCATCTGTATACCTTTTTTGGAGAAATATCTATTCAAGTCCTTTGCCCATTTTTTAACTGGGTTGTTTAAATTGGATTTTAAAATTAAAAATTTTTAATTTCTCATCAAGACAATAGTAAGAGAAGGAATAGGCAAATCATAGATGGAGAAAAAATATTTGCAAGATATACATATGGTAGTTGTACCCAGACTACATAAAAAAGTCCTACAAATCAATATTAAAATCCAAATAAATGAATACCCAAACAATGAACAATCAAATAAAAAATCAGGCAAAAGACTTAAAAAGACACATCACTAAAGAAGATATATGAATGGACAATAAGCACATAAAAAGGTGCTTATTATGGTGACATCTTTAGTCAAAGGGAAATGCAAATTAAAACCATAATAGCATTCCATTTCACATCTACTAGTACGGCTAAAATAAAAAAGACTGACAAATATTGGAGAGGATGTGGATCAACTGGGATTCTTATACATAGCTAACGGGCATGTGAAGTGGTACAACCATTTTGAAAAACTGACAGTTTCTTATAAAGTTAAATATACATGTATCCTAAAACCTAGCAATTCTATCCTTAGGTATTTACCCAAAAGAAATTAAAACATCATGTTCACATAATGACTTGGTCACAAATATTTATAGCAACCTTATGCAAAATAGCCCAAAACAGGAAACAAACAAAATGTTCATCAACAGAAGGATGGATAAACAAACTGTGGGGTATATTCACACAATGGAAAACTACAGCAATAAAAATGAATGAGCTTTGATGAACACAACATGGATAAATGTCAAGAACATTAACCTGAGCAAAATAAGCCAGACATTCTGTGTGATCCCACTTATATGAAATCCAAGAATATTCAAAACTAACAATGGTGAAGAAACAGAAATAATGGTGGTCATGGTAGTGAAGAAGTGACTAAAAAGGAATATAAAGAGAACTTTCTAGGGTGACAGAAATTTGACATACAGTCGGCCCTCCGCAGGTTCTGCATCCGCGGATTTAACCTAACTCAGATAGAAAATATTAGGGGGGGAGAAAAAGGATTGTTTTGTCTGTACTAAACATGTACAGACTTTTTTTCTTGTCATTACTCCCTAATTAATACAGTATAACAACTATTTACATAGCATTTACATTATATTAGGTATTATAAGTAACCTAGAGATGACTTAAAGTATATCAGAGGGCTAGGTGTGGTGGCTCACGCCTGTAATCCTAGCACTTTGAGAGGCCAAGGTGGGAGGATCTCTTGAGACCACGAGTTCAAGATCAGCCTGAGCAACATATTAAGACCCTGTCTCTACAAAAAACAGAAAAATTAGCCAGGTGTGGTGGCACATGCCTGTAGTCCCTGCTACTGGGAAGCTGAGGCAGGGGGACTGCTTGAGCCCAGGAGTTTGAGGTTACAGCAAGCGATGACGACACCACTGCACTCTAGGCCAGGCAACAGAGTGAAACCCTATCTCAAAAAAATAAATAAATAAATACAAATAAAGTATATGGGAGGATGTGAATAGGGTATATGCAAATATTACACCATTTTATATAAGGGACTTGAGTATCTGTGGGTTTTGGTATCTGTGGAGGGTCCTGAAACCAACCCCCCATGGATACTGAGGAATGACTACATCTTGTTTTAGCTGATAATCAATGCAGGTGTGTACAACTGTAAAAAAACTCTCCAAATGGAATACCTAAGATCTGTGCATTTTATTGTATGAAAAGAATCAAAGGCAGAAAAAAGTAGACTGAGTTACAGTATATAGCACTTATAATGAATAATATTGCCATGCTTATTTGTACAAAAATCTACATACACTCTGAATATTTTATTTATTAATTTATTTATTTTTGGAGACAGGTCTCACCCTGTCGCCTACATTCCTGAATCCACATGTCATACATATTCACGGGCCATAGCATGGGATTTATAAAAACTGCCAAGTAGTTGAGAAGTTGGATAACTCCCGTATCTTTTTTCTCCCATTAAATTTTCTAATAGCCTACTTTTCTTATGGTATCTTCATGCAATTTCTTTCTATCCCTAGTATCCTTTATCATGCTTTGGTCCTACTTATCTGACTGATCAGGGTTTTAATTACCCTGCTATAACATCTTTGTAATGAACAAATAATCCATATTTATTGTTATGTGGAAAATCAGAATGACATTTAGAGTATACCAAACTGGATTACCTGCCATTTTCAAACATTCCCCACTTTCTGGTTGTCCTCACACAATTCATTTCCTTATTGTCAATTCTTCTTATGTGGAAATACCATTTCTCATCTTCCCCGTGCCTAAAACCTACTAATCTTAAATGCTCAAACTATTTGTTTCATAAATACTTCCTTTATGCCACTAATCAAAAGTTATCTGAATTCCTGTTTAGCACCTTGTAGCTTCTTAAGCACTTAATACAGTCTAACATATTAGTTATTTGTGTACGTCTTCAATACATTATTAGTTTAACAGTTCTCAGTGAGTTGCATAATATCTTTCTCATAATAAGCACTTAAATACTGAATGAGTATTTTGCAAAATAAAACCCAAATACAAAAAATAAGACATAGCTACACTTGAGTCTATACTACCAAGGTCCAACATAAAAAATATCTTTCTCTCTAATTTGGGGAAGTACATACCAGTGATGCTGTCCGTATAGTAGCAAAGTGTTCTCGATTACGATAGTGTGATTTGTGACGAGATACTTGGGGTGGAGATTGTGGATCTGATGCTCTTGTTCTAGGATCTCCCTCTTCTCTGTAATTTTCTTCCTCCTAGGCAAAGAAAGAGATAACATCATGTAAGGTGAACAAACACAGTTTGTCTGAATCTTCAAGGAAATTAAAGTTTAAATACAACTTGATCAGCACATCTCAAATACACATAATTCTAAATAGCCAAAACAAAAAACAGGAATGCTGGCATTTTATTTTCAACATAATTAGAATTAGGAGAAATTTTTTCCACAGTGTATGAAAGAGTACACAGATTCAGGATAAAGAAATGCACATGGCTAGGTTTATATCCCATTCATTATGTGCAAAACTGAAAAGCTTTTAATATAACTTAAAAACAAAGATGATGAAACATGTAGCCAGTATTTTAAGTAATAGTAATAAAAAATTAATTACTCAAAGACTCTTGGGTTTTAGAAGCAATATGGCTTTAAACTATCTTTATAATACTTCTGCCATTTGTCCAAAATAAGTAATCAAAAAATAGCTGCCAAAAATTTAAGAACTGTTGTCTTTCTTTGTATACCTCAGTTCATTAACTGAAAAGGAAGTCAGTTAAGTACCAACCAATTGTGGTGGTAATCTTTTTTATGATTTATTCCACCACATAAGAATATAAAAATTATACATGATTTTGCCCTGAAGTAGACTACTACTTTACCAAATCATCCTTAATAGCTTTTGTGGGGGGGGTAAAATATATAAAACAAAAAATTTGCCATTTTAACTATTTTAAGTGGCATTAATTATATTCTCAATGTTAACAGAAACTCTGTATCCATTAGCAATAACTCCCTATTTTGCCTTCTACCCAGCCCCTGGTAACATCTAAAGCTACTTCCTGTCTCTATGAATTTGCCTATTTTAGATATTTCATGTAAGTTTAATTATACAGTATTTGTCTTTTTGTGTCTGGCTTATATCACTTAGCATGTTTTTGAGATTCATCCATATTGCAGCATATATTAGAACTTCACTCCTTTTTATAGCTGAATAATATCCCACTGGATGTATATACTGGTTGTTTCTACCTTTTAGCCATTATGCCTACTAACTTTTAGACAATACTGCAAGCTGTGAAGTTAAAAACGAAGCATTCCTATTAACTGCTACTAGGAGTTACCTGGCTTTCCAATATTTTTGAGAAAAATTTAAAATTCTGTATTCAAAAGTGCAAAGAATAACATAGCAAACACCCACATTTCTTAAACCCAGAATTTGTAATTTTCCACAATTACACTCAGTTTTATTTTTAAGATATCAACATGGGTAACATAAAAGTCACTTATGATCATCACCAATCCCAACTCTTTCACTCCCCAAAGGCAACTATTACCATGAATTTCATGTGTATCCTTCCTATTTTTTAATATTTTCTATGTAAGTAACTTCAAATAATATATTATATAGTATTTCTGTACTTTTCTTCTAAGATTTTAAAATAGTTCCACATTCTTTTTATATTCTTAGAAGATAAGTTTTTCAAACAGAGATAACAGATTAGGAATGAACAAGACTACCGCCATTAAAAAGAGTTCCAGGCATGGTGGTTCACACCTATAATCCCAGCACTTTGGCAGGCTGAGGTGGGAGGATCACTTGAAGCCAGGAATTCCAGATTAGCCTGGACCCTGTCTCTACGAAAAAAATTAGCCAGGTGTGGTGGCACACACCTGTAGTCCCAGCTACTTGGGAGGCTGATGCAGGAGAATCACTAGAGCCCAGGAGTTGGAGGTTACAGTGAACTATGATCATGCCACTGAACTTTAGCCTACGCGACAGAATGAGACCTTGTCTCTTAAAAAAAAACCAGAATTCCAAACTTCTGAAACTTCAAAAAAAAAAAACCCTTTCTCTTAAACTAATCAAATGAAGGAAATTATTTACCAAAGTTGATATTTTTTCACTGAAATCCAAATACTCACAGGTTTTAAATGGATGACAGAACTGTTAGACATCACTGTGTGGTCTCCCTCCATCATGTCTAGCTCACTCTTATCATCTGAGGCATCTGGAAGACTATTAACACTACTGCTTTGGCTGCTGGCACTGATGGACATACTGGGAATAGACTGATTACTTCCAACACTATTCACTGTTCCTGTCCGGCCAACACCATGATCTTGTTCCTAAGGGAAAAGAGCATTAGGTTCAAATACCTATATTTCTTTTTAATTCTTGATTATAAACACCTAGCACACCACCTGGCACACAGTCATTAGAAAGTTAGAGGGCTATTGTGAGAAATTCCCTTTACATGCCAAGACCAGGATGTTTATCAACAGTTAGTTTATAGGGGAAAAAAACCCAAAATGACCAAAAAGTAAATAACAAAAAACCCTCAACCAATTGTCTAAAAAAAGCCAGCTGATTAATTTTGGGTAATTTCCAAAGTATAGTGTTTCCTCTAAATTACTTGACATTTTTTGAAAACCATTTCTACAACATATCCCATAGGTATATATATAGATGCTGCTCATTTCTCAATAATTCTCATAGTTAATACAAACACCTCATGCTAAAAAAGTACTGTAAAAACCCCTTTTAGTTGTTATTTGTTATTGAAACCTTTTATAAGTAGATTCTTCTTTCTTCCTGAAAATACAGTCTCTAAATTATCTTTCTACCACCAAATAATTTAATATTAATTCCTATCTATTCTCGTGAAAACTAAGAATTACGTATTACATATACATTCAATCACAATCACAAGAATGTTTTCCTGAAGTAACCAGGCAGCCATGGTATCTGGACACCAACATTATAGTAGTTTTACCATATCAGAATTCTATAAGATATGCAAAATTTAATAAATACAGACACATGTATATTGACACAGGGACTTTCTTTAACAGAGATTCTGTTAAAGATTTAACTACATAGAATTTTAATTTCATAATTTTGAAGTATTTCATATATTTCACAATTCTAATGTTTTAGTTCTAATGACTATCATTAAGAACTAAAAAACAACAAAACCCAAGCAACAAAAACTGTAAGTTTAAAAAGACTTACATTTTACAGTTCATTAATTATTTAGAGCTATCAAAAAGAAAGGAAAAGTAACTATTGCTCTTGGTTTTAGAATGCAAAGTGGTCTCTCACTGGAAAGCAATAGAAAAGAATCAAAGATTTGGAATTCTGATGGGGCAAAGAAGAAAACTTAAAATATTTAGAGGAAAAAAGATAGCTTTGCACATGATACACTTTATATGTATATTTCCTTGTGAGGAAGTTCTATAACTTCTATTGCAAATTTGTATGTCCATTCTCCCTAAATGGCAATACAGACATAACTTGCCCTTAAGAGTGAACGAGAGATGACTTTGAACCCACGTGCCTCTACCTACACTGAGTTAGTTAACTATTCTAAGCCTTCCTTTCCTCATCTGTAAAATGAGTATTTTATAACAGTGTAGATGGAATGAAATCAAGTTTCCCTGGTGACACAACAGAATGCCTAGTAACTTTCTAGTAACTTCTGAGTGAGTACAGTCAGCTTTTAGAGTCTGTAATTTCAAGAACTTGCAAAAGTGTATCCCATGGAACTGGACAAGCAGTCAAAAAAGGGTCAGTGGCCAAGAAATTGAGAGGGACTGGATTAAATAAAGTTGAACAGGTTTCTTTAATAAAGACTTCTCAGAACCTTCACTATGCCAATGTCCACCATAAAGAGTTTGGGTTTAGAGCATGCAATTTAACACAATTAAAGACCTTTTTTCCTAACTGGGATCTTAAAGAACCAGTGTTAAAAAAATACAACCTAGAAACGACTGATATGGAAGGTAAATTCTTGGCAGAGCAAGTTGCATAAAGAAAGAAACCAATAAAGGAACTCAATATCTGAGTCATTTTTTGGGTATTACCTCTTCTTCTTCCTGTGCTTCTACTGCTGGTCCGTTATGTGCCTCCTGGAAAAGGAGTTTCTTCATCTTTCTATATTGCAGATTGTCCAGCTCTCTTACTGCATCCTTTGTCCTTTGAATGAGATCTATTAACACTGTTTCGGGGCGCTCCCGAAGAACAAACATGTGCTGGATAGAAGATAAAAATCAAGTTGAAACTTTTTTTTTTTCCCAATTAGTGCAACTATACCCCTTCTCAGACCCTAGAGTTATTATCCTAAGAGATAATACATATAATCTATAGCTATCTAATTCTATTACACTTCTGACTTCTTATATTTACAAAATTATAATTTAGATACATATACTCTGTGCACACGTAACTATCCCTGTACTTTTTATAAAAACTTTGAACGTAATACTTTTGTTGGCCAACTGAAAATTCAGAGTTGAAATAATCAAAAGGTCTAAACACTAAGAAGTAAATCTAATCAGAGTTGTCAATAAAGGTTTATGTATTCCAAGAATTGATGATTTCATGTAAGAAGCATGTTCAGTTCTAAATTATATTAGATTTCAACAAGAATGTATTTATTTATGGTGAATTATGTAACATGAATTTAGATATGGGTTCCTTTATATGCTGCATAAGCAATATTCTTCATCAAATACTAACAGTGAATGAAAAGCCATTATATCATTACTAATTTTTATCACTAGCATTTAACAAAGTTGAACCATATCAAATGCAAAAAAGCAGAAAAAAAAATTTCACCATTAGAATTACTGTTACATTTTGATATATTTCTTTTCAGAAATTTTCTATGCATAGAATTTGTTTTGTAGATACATAACTAGCATATAAATTCCAGAAAGACATCTTCTGCCCTCCCTTGAGTTCCATGAACTATCCCTGACTTCTCATAATACTTTTACCTTCTTTGTTAGCTCAAATTTATTTCTTCTCAATGCAAGGAGTTGTAACTACCTATACAGTATTTCTACTTTCAATCATAAGAATTGTTATTTCAAACTCATAAACATAAAGCCTGCAGAATATTTTATCAAGTGTTTGTGCCAATTAGCCATTATACTAGTTTTAGACAGGTATTTCTAATTTTAAATTCTGAGATAAATAGCTTCATAAATTTAAAGAACTTTTTCTATTCATTTTCTTCTTTATGATGGACTGCAATAGAAGTATAATTAGACCAACAGACAAGAAACTTTTTCTTTTCTTTTTTCTTTTTTTTAAAGAGACAGGGTCTCACTTTACTGCCCAGGCATGAGGGCAGTGGCATAATAGCTCATTGCAAACTCAAACTCCTAGGCTCAAGTGATCCTCCTGCCTTAGCCTCCCAAGTAGCTGGGACTACAGGAGTGTGCCACAACACCCAGTCAAATTTTCCATTTTTTGTAGAGACTCTGTCTCTCTAAGTTGTTCAAGCTGGTCTCGAACTCCTGACGTCAAGCAATCCTCCTGCCTCAGCCTTCAAAAATGCTAGGATTACAGGCATGAGCCACCATGCCCGGCCAAGAAACTCTTGACAGATGCTCCCTATCATTTCCAACATGGCTGTGTGGGACAATACAAACTACTGACCAGGCAAATGAATACCGTATGCAGACTTGGGAACTAATCACCAAACAATCTGACCTAGTGGGCCAGGTTATTACTATACGAGTTGGAAGGGCTTCTTTTTCCTATATAAGGCAAGTGTAAGAAGCCAGTCACATAATTCCTTTTTCATTAGCTTGGTGTCTATCACTACTTACAATTTTAAATCTTCTTATCCAAAAATGTAAAACCTTATATTTCCAACTTTCATAGTTTTTTACATATAGGTCTTGCTTATTTTTTACTAACATAATTCCTAGCTGTATTAAAGCTTTTGTTGCTACTGTGAGTACATATTTACTCAGGCTTTCATTTCTGAAATGATGAGTAAGCTTATTGCCTGAAATTTCCTAAGCATTACTGAAACTTTATAGACTCATACATGCGGTTTTACATACTGTGGCTGCAAATAATATATATACACACACACATACACACACATATATATATATGATCCTTTCAATTTCTTTGTAGTCTGAATTTAATTGATGTGTGTCAATGAAAATAAACTGAACTTTAAAATTCTAAAACATTAGTGTTTAAATATAGTCTACTTAAATCTTATAGTAAAAGATCAAAAAGATTCCTTAGGGTTCCAGAGAGAGTCAAATCCTACTTATTATTGCCTAATCTAGATGTCTTAAGAACTGTATTAAATTCAACAATACAATTATTACTAAGATAGTCAACCCCCAAATGAAATAATAATTTTTTGTGACCAGAAACTATATACCAATCACGTATTTAAATCAGGCAACCAAGCCTGTTGAAAATTGAAGAGAACGTTCATGAACTTTAAAATATTTTCATTGCCCAGTTACAAAAAATATATTTCCAAAAAAGAAAACAAAAATATTATATTCATTTTAACAGTTTCTTTCTCCCACATATTTATGTAAATATATCACATGTCATTTATCTTTCTTTCATATTATGTTAATATTGGACAGATCAATATATAGGTGTGGTAGATAAAAAATTAAATCCAAAATTAATTTGTTTTACTAATTTTGAAATAAGACCTTGTTCCACATGAATTAAAATTTATAATTACAACTCATGAATATATTCTTGCACATAAAAATACTCAGCCATTTGGTTATAGTTTGAATATTTAGCTATAAATTCTATTTAGTCATGGTAAAAGCAGCTAATCAATTTTTAAAAACCAAATTTTAAAACTTAGTATCTAAGAAAAGTTTCCAGAGACAACAGTATTAAAAAATCAGTATTTTAGTTAAAACTAGTAGAGCATACTTAAACCTGATTCAGAATCAAAGAATAATAAAACACATTCTTTAAAATCATTTCCTAGGGATCAAAACAGATTTATATTTCAATTTCTTTGTAGTTTGAATTTAATTGATGTGTGTCAACGAAAAGAACTGACCTTTAAAAGTTCCTCTGACGTAGGACGATCTTGAGGGATTTTCTGGAGGCAAGAATCTACAAAGTTGCGAAAATAATCAGACCTATTGTAAAGGAAAGTATCAAGTGAACATATTGCTATTTCTTTTAAAAACACATCCACAAATCAAGGCATGTGCCTATTGGTGGGATGGGGAATGGAAAGGGAATGATTAAAAAAAGCACAGACTATACTTTCCTAAGAGTATATGAAAAGCTATCTAAAGCAACCAATCACTCTTTACCGTTTTCCAAAGATAAACTTGCACAGATTATTTAAAAATTCTGCTCCCACACATTTAAATATCACAACTCATTCTATTAATATATTGAGGCAAAATGGGGAAAGCCTATCTACTTTTTTTTTTTTTAGCATTTAAATCCAAGATAACCTTCTTTTCCATTTTTTTCTTTTCCTTTTCTCTAAGTCAATCTCTCTTTCTTACTTTGCCCTTTGGATCATCTTTTATGCATGTTTCAGAACATCACTCTATCTGTTCTGGAAAGAGCATCTTTATACCTGAGTATTTGGCGTACCTGAGAAAATAGCTAAGACTTCCATTAAACCTAGAAAACCAGTTAAGATATTTTTTAAAACACTAGAAGTCTTAAACGTGTTATATAGTGTTATTGACAAGAGTTCAGTGAGTAAGGCAGTAAATAATAATTACTCCATCAATGTTTGTTTCCAATATTTTAAGATTTTAAGTTCCTTATAGGCAAGAATTCTTTTATAAATCTATATAAATCTTTTATAAATCTTTTATAAATTTATAAAATTCTTTATAAATCTATAAAGTCTCAAACACAGTGTATAAGACAGTCTGTGTTCAATATATTTATTATTTATATGTATCATGCTGTGGTTTAAATGTTTTTGTCTTCTCCAAAACTCACATAGAAACTTAATCCCCAATGCAACAGTATTAGGAGGTGGGGCCTAATGGGAGGTGTTTAGGTCATGAGGGCTCTGCCCTCATAAATGGAATAATGCCGCTATAAGAAGGGATTGTGGGAGTGAGTTCACTCTCTCTTGTTCTTTTGCCATGTGGGGACACAATGCTCCTCCCCCGCAAAGGACGAAGTTCAAGGCACCATCTTGGAAGCAGACAGACCAGGCCCTAACCTGCTGGCGCCTTGATGTTCGACTTCCCAGTCTCCAGAACTGTGAGAAATACTTTTCTGTTCTTTATAAAGTACCCAGTCTCAGGTATTCTGTTACAGCAACATAAAACAGACTAAAACATACCATAATACTAAACTCTGTGTCAAAAGATTCTTTCTATGTATCTATACATATGTAACAAAGACATATGCTGTGCTCGGTTCAGCAGCACATATACTAAAATTGGAACGATACAGAGAAGATTAGCATGGCCAAAATTTTCTAAAATTTTTATTAAAAAAAAAAAAAGACATATGAATGAATGTGCCTTAATTATGTAATATTTTTAAAAATTAAGCACCCCAGTTTACATATCTGTGAATTTTAAAATATTTACAAATATGCTGGATATTCCCCTAGAATTTTTCAAATGCTAGGTCCACCCAAGGAATTAATTTTCTACTATAATTTTCTACCAGTGATAAAAATCCTAGTTTTCCAAAATTGCCAATCTGTTTTCCATAAACTTCTTTACATGAATGAACTTAATTTTATCAAATCAAGAAAGCACTAGAAGGAACATCAGAGAAATCTGAATAACAAATATAATATCATAATATAATTAGAATGAGCCCAAAGTTTAAAAATACCTGGTAATTTCAATAAAGTGAAATTACTTTACCTATATTTTATACCATATAAATTATAAACCATTCCCCAATCAAATATGTTATAGGTTACAACAATCTGTATATTTCTGCTATAAAATATCAAGGCTTAAAAATGCTATTTATTATATAATTAGGATTATATGTGTTCCTAAATTTAAAGGAAAAGTAAAATATAAGTTGTTGTAAAAATAAATACTTTCTGCATCCATGTGACATCATCTATCCTTTTTTCTGAACTGAGTTATATATATGCTATGAAATGGAGACATGATGAAGGATAAATATTTAAAAAGGCAAAATAAACCTATTTTAATATCTCTTCAAGTAATACATTTTACCTAACTGAAATTAAATCATTTTGATAATAGATTATGAAAAGGCATTTCATTTATACAATGCTGAGCAATATATATGTTTTAGTAACACTCACCATTCATTAGACTGTAGTGTAGGGGATTCATTTTGGGCTATATGATATAAGGCACTCATTGCATTCATATTAAATAAAGGAGGCTTTCTTTCCGCTGTAAAAGAAAGGAAATTTCCTGTTAAAACGTGTGCCTGTTGTATAGAGGTACTCAAGTACTGTTCAATTTTTTTTTTAAATATTTTTAATTTTGATACAGTCTTAAACTTACCCAAGAAAAAGCAGAGTTCAAAGAACTTTTTCAAGTTAGTCAATTGAGAATAAGTTGCTAATCTGATGCCCCACCGTTCCTAAATACTTCAGTGTATATTTTCTATAAACAAGAACATTTTCCTAAAGAACCATAATACATCCATTAAATTGGGCCATTTAATACCGATACATGACTATCATCTAATCCTCAACCCCCATTCAAGTTTCATTCAAATGTTCCAATAATGTCCTATGTAGCAAAAGTGAGTTTTGATCATTTGCATCCTTCAAGGAATTTGTTCATTTTATCCAAGTTGTCAAACTTATTGAAACAAAATTGTTCATATTTCCCCATTATCCTTTTAATATCTATAAAATCAGTAGTGACTATCACCTCTTATTTCTGACATTTGAAATTTCTGTCTTCTCTATTTTTTTCCCTGATCAATCTTGCTACAGGTTTATCAATTTTATTGACCCTCTCAAAGTACTAGTTTTTGGCTTCATTGATTTTCTGTGCTGTTTTTCAGTTTTCTATTCAATTGATTTCTGCTTTGATCCTTATTATTCCTTTTCTACTGTTTATTTTGGGTTCAATTTGCTCCTTTTCCTAGTTTAAGATGAAAGTTGAAATCATGACCTTGACAATTTTGAAGTATAGTTGGCCCTCCACATCTGTGGGTTATGCATCCACAGATTGAAACCAACCAATTGAAATATTTCAACTGAGGATCAAAAATATTTGGTAAAAAAAAATAATAATATAAATTTGAAAACAATACAGTATAACAACTATTTACATAGCATTTACATTTTATTAGGTATTACAAAAGTAACCTTAGAGATTATTTAAAGTATATGGGAGGATATACATAGGTTAAATGCAAATGCTAAGCCATTTTATATAAGGGATTTGAGCATCTGCAGATGTTGATATCTACAGAGGTCCTGGAACCAATCCCCCACAGATACTGAAATATGCAGGACTCCTGAGTGTCCTTCAGTTTGGGTTTCTCTGATATTTTCTATTATTAGATTCGGGCTATACACTTCTGGCAGGGATATCACAGAGGCAATGCTATATTTCATTTCACTCACTGTATCGTATGAGGTGGAACATGATTTTGAGTAGTCCTGTTACTGACAATCACTATGATGACCTAATTAAGGCCCATGTCTCCCAGGCTTCTTCGTGGTAAAGTTTCTCTTTTCTCCTTTGTAATTAATAAGGATTTTATAAGAAGGTACTTTGAATCTATGTAAATATCCTATTTCTCATAAAACTTTCATTTTATCCTTTTATTTATTTATAATATGGATTCATAGATTTATACTTAATAAATTTTATTGATTGATTGATTGAGACAGAGTCTCACTCTGTCACCTGGGCTAAAGTGCAGTGGCATCATCATAGCTCACTGCAACCTCAAACTCCTGGGCTCAAGCGATTCTTCTGCCTCAGCCTCCGAGTAGCTGGAACTACAGGTGTGCATCACCACACCCAACCAATTTTTCTATTTTTTGTAGAGATGGGGTCTCAATCCTGCTCCGGCTGGTCTCAAACTCCTGGCCTCAAGCAATCCTCCTACCTCAGCCTCCCAGAGTGCTAGGATTCTTATCATTTATTTTGATGTTCAAAATTGTCTCATATCAAAAAGGTATGCTCTGGTATAATATATTGATGGTATACCACTTAAAAAAATGAGTGATGAGGGCATTCACACTGTAAGGTAAAATGGAATGGGGATTCAGAATTTGAACAGGGAAAGGACAACATCTGTTCAGAGGAAAGGGTGATCACAAAGATAGGAGATTGGTTACATACAGGAAGAATTTATCAAATAAGAAAATATATTAAGGATAACAAGAACAGGGTTTCTCATTGTCAGAGATGGGCTTTACAAATATGGAAAGGGATAAAGCTAGAACAAACACTATGGTGCTGGATTGGAATTTGAGATACTGTAGTGAACTCACTGTTTCCAGTAAATATAGATGTTTAATGTACATCTGTGTATACTGATATACATGCATGTATTCCTTAACTCTGTTCATTGAGAACGTCTGGGAGCAATGACATCCAAGTAGCATTAAGCATACCCAGTGCTATGGCTCTTTGGAGAAATGGTTGATCTAATGTCTGGGATAGGTAAAGTACAAGATGAGCCAAGGACATTTCAGTGTACCAGAAAGCAAGGAAGTAACTAAAGAATAATGGGGCCATGTCCGAAAGAGGGGCCAGCTATGATGCCCAGGCTGCTCTTGAACTCCTGGCCTCAAGTGATCCTCCCACATTAGCCTCCCCAAGTGCTGAGATTACAGGCATGAGCCACCATGTCTGGCCAGGGAGAAAGTTTTTTTGTCCCTTTTTTCCCCTTGAAATGGGGTGTTGTTTTTATTTGAACAATAAATATCCTCTATAAGTTAGGTTTATTTATATCATCTCTAACTTTAGGATGTAAGAAAGATGGAATCTATAGTATCTGAGATTACATCATGCACAAATGGGATAAAAATGATAACTAACATTTGTCAATGCTTACTATGTGCCAAGGTATCTTCTAAGCAGTTTATATATATCAGTTAAACCTCATGAAAACTCTATGAGGTAGATTAAGGTGCTCAAAATTACCCAGCTAGTAAATGGCAACATTAGCAATGATAAAGTTGAAAGAAAAAAAAGTACAGAATTAGGTTGTGGTCCTATATTAAGAAGAGTCAATTAAAGCAGCATCAGGAGGAATTTTGTTAAAACAAAAAATTGAAAGAAAATTTACCTGAATTGCTAATAATGGCTACATTTAGAGAGGAGAACTATGGGTAATTTATTTTCTTTTCACTCCTTTTTGTATTTCTGTAATTTTATACCCTTAACATATATTTATATGATAAAAAAAGGTAAATTGTATTTTTGTAAAGACAATTGTACAATAATGCATACAGCTTGGAAAACAACAAACTAAGGATTTTTTTGTCAAATTAACGGTAAACAAACATAAAAACCCACCCATGAAAAATCCTGTGCTGTAAGATTTCTTGGTCATAAGACATATCAAATAATTTCAACTTCTGTGATACCAAAGTATGAAAGAGTCATATTTATTCAGAAATATATCTACCAAAACCAAGAATAGCATAACTGATTTATTTTTTCTCTTACCTATACTATAAGGAAATAGTTTGCTTTAATTTATTATCCTTAACTATTCCAAAGTAGAAAAGCGTATTATAGCAGATATATGTCCCAAGACTGAATCTAATTTACATTGAAAATCATGCTTCTAGACTTGTTATCTAACAGGATAGCCACTAGACACATGTGACTATTTAAATGCAAACTTATTTAAATAAAATAAAATTAAAATTTCAGTGCCTCAGTCGCACTAGCCACATTTCAAGCGCTAAAAAGACATACAGATACAGAACATTTCTTTCATTGTAAAAAGTTTTATTAGCCTGTGCTACTCTATATCTTTCCCTTGGAACCATAATCATGCTTAAAATATAGTTCCTGACTTAGAACTTCATTCAATTTATAACATCTGTAAGTAAAATTTTTTAAAGTTATTAACTCTAAGAAATTCTTTAAAATGTTTCACCCATGTAAAATTATCTAAAGGCAGTCACATCTCCTAAAGTTGCTTTATAATAAGTATAAAAACTCCTGGTGGGCACAGTGGCTCACATTTGTAATCCTAACACTTTAGGAGGCTGAGGCAGGAGGATCACTTGAGGCCAAGAGTTTGAGACCAGCCTGGGCAACATAGTGAGACCCTGTCTCTACAAAAAGTTTAAAAGATTAGCCAGGCATGGTGGTGCATGCCTATAGTCCCAGCTACTCAGGAAGATTGCTTGAGCCCAGGAGTTCAAGGCTGCAGTGAGCTATGACTGGGCCACCGCACTACAGCCTGGACAACAGAGGAAGACCCTGTCTCAAAAAAACAAACAAACAAAAAAAACCCAAGAAACCAAAAAACACACCCCAAAACAAAAAAACTCCCATTGTGAAGGAACTCTGTTTTATGAACTAGAATAAAAAGAAGCTAGATAGCCCAGAAAAATAAGAAGCCATTTCACAGAAATTGCAGAGTTAGACAGATTTCATTGTAAGCAATGAAACAATTAGCCAACAAACACTTTCTAATCAAAGAAATCTTAAAATGCATTAATGAAACCTAACAGGACCATTAATGCATTTTCCCTATCACCAAGGGATATGTATGCATTAGCCAGCATAAGTATGTAAAAGCACCCCATGGGCAAAGAGTACATCAACCATCTTCTCTATACTTATATCCAGGCTGCTTAAGAAATTAATTAGGATCTACAGGTAGGAAGAAGAATCATGGATAAAAGATTAGGGATTAGAATTTAGGACACTTAAAGGTACTTTCAAATGGAAGAAATATTCTGCAAACTTCAAATTAAGACCAAGAGATAACAAGAGAACAACATGATAATCTCCAAATCTCTGTCTGTGGATGCTATCAAACTATAAAATAAACAGGATGATGTAGAACTTGAAGGGAATGGTTAATGTAGGTATTTCAACAAAAGTGAAAATATTTAAAGATTGCATTATTTTGGGGAAAAAATTAGACTGTAAGATAGAATAAATCTGGTTGTAATAAAAATTATAACATTTATCTACTGTATAACAATAAACAAGCTTCTACCTTTATTTTACCTCAATTTTCCTATTTGTTTTAGAGAACTACTGACACAACCCAGATGGATAATGATTAATCAAAATTACAAATGGATTTTACTTTTAATGTGTTATTTTCAGTCCCTGACCACTCCTTTTAGAACGATTCAATTAAAAACTCCCAATATTTCTCACTTTTAAATGAAGTTTAATAGTATGTTCTTATAAGAAGAAAAAAAGGAAAGACAATTAGCTTGGGGAATCCAGAGCAAGAAGATAGCCATGATCTTCAATTATAGTGACAGTTCACCTGGCTCACAGTGAGAATGTTAAGTTAACATTCCACTGCTTTTAGCATAGTTCCACTTACGAGCAACAGAACAAAATGTGTGCATAAAATCAAACAGCTATGGTGAGCTGACTTCAGTCTTTCTCCCTCACTGTAAGACCCCACTGCAGTGGTCCCTATACCTATCACCATGGCCCCCCCTTGTATAAAGTCTGCCTGTCTTTAAAAAAAAAAAAATCAAATTGTTACAATACGTTATACAGTCTGACACCTAATTTTCATATCTAACACAAAGTGATAATCACCCTAGGTAGAGGTTAAATAATCCATGAATGCTTTAGAGACCTTCTATAGATGGCAAATCTGTTAATCATAGATATATTCTAGGTGTTTAACAAGTACTCATTAATATTGAACATAGATACCTCAAATTTATTTAAAACCACAGTGGAAAATTATTTTAGACCTAATTTAACAGAGCAAATATAATATACCCAATCTAATATATATAAAAATTACCAGATAACCAAAGTGAAAACTTTAATAGATTTATTGCTCCCCTTAGGAAGTGACATATAAGATCTGTAATTTGGTACAGAAATTGAGGTAAAATATTGATCAAAACTTAATCCACAGTAATGAAGAACAATGCTTACCTAGTTCAATACATGTTATTCCAAGAGACCATACATCTACTTTGCCATCATACTGTCCTTCATCCATGGCTAAAATTACTTCTGGGGCCATCCTAAAACATAAAACGTTCATTTAAATTAAAGTTTTAAAAAGTATACTATTCTTTGAGAATGTAATGACCATCTCCATGGAGAACACTGGTTTGAATTCCAGCCAATATATCTGGCATAAGAATTTTTATAATGGCAAAAAAGTGCATTACAGGTTGTGAGGTAAATATTTAGCAATGCATATATAGTTTTAGATTCATTCTCACCATTTGTCATGACCATGTAATAGCATCCCAAAAGGCGGCCTTCAAAGTAGGATTGTATTCTGCATCTGTTCAAGTTTACAGATTCTACTATTACACGTCCTTTATGCCTGTGGTTATCAAATGTTTTGGTCTCAGGATCTCACTACAAAAGTCTAATTTTTGCTTGAAAGTTATCATTGGCAACAAATACTGTCTGTTGTTTTTCTTTTTTTCTCTCACCACTATACAAATGAGGCAGTTGTTTTTCTTGAAGTGACAAGCTCACTTCATTTATTTGAGAAAATATCTGCTACAATAACCAAGACTGAATAACCACAGTTTGTGTGTACCTTTCTTTTCTAAAAAAAAAAAGGTGTTCCATGATAAAAGCGGCTTACAACTCAATCTCACAATTACCAATTTTATAGGTATCTTAGTTATAAAATGACACACCAATTCACATCGTCAACTAGAGTCTAACATTCTTGATGGTACTTTACCTTGCACTTCATTTGTATTTGGTGTTAAGCACAGACAACAGTTGCTGACTGCTTCGTTAAGAAGCAGGTACTCCCTGTGTGTGTGTGTGCCCCTGTAAGTGCCCGTATTTATATAAAGACATGGATATGTACCCAGTTCTTCTATTCCAAATATACTATATATTATACAAATACGTAATAAAGCAAAAGTAAACGTTCAGTTGTCAACAATGCTGTTTCACAAGTATTCTTTAGGATGTTGAAGTAAGTTTGGGAAATTACTAAGTCAAGCAAAGTTAAAGTACTTTTTGTGTTTTTCATTGCAGGACTTCCCAGGGCTTTTATAATAGCTAATATTCAAGACCAATTTCTAAGGAGGGGAATCATTAAGAAGTATTATTGCCTCAGAGAACCCTTTTTTATAGAGGGAAAGGGAACTTACATAGACCAAGGTTTTACACAAAAAATTTTTGGTCATCTAGTGCAGTGGTCTTTAACTTTTTTAATTCATTTACCTCCCAGAATTTATAAAAACTATATATCCTTTGGACATTTTTGGGTTGATTATCTACATTTTATAAATTTAATAGTTGCAAAAGGCTGGGTGTGATGGCTCATGCCTGTAATCCCAGTACTTTGGTAGGCCAAGGTAGGAGGATCACTTGAGGCCAGGAGTTCAAGATCAGCCTGGGCAACATAGCAAGACCCCATCTCTAAAGAAATTAATAAATAAAAAAAATTAGCCAGGCATGGTGGAGCACACCTGTAGTAACAGCTACACAGGAGGCTGAGATAAAAGGATCACTTGAGCCTAGGAGTTCAAAGTTACAGTGAGCCATGATTGAGCCATTGTACCCAGCCTAGGTAAGAGTGAGACCCTGTTTCAAAAAAAAAAAAAAAAAAAAACAATAGTTGCAAGAGATATAAGGTATAGCATATACATATACTGTATTGTATACGTACTTTAAAGACATTTAAAACTTGGAAATGCAGAATTAGTTCATTCAATTTATTAAAATCACTGCCATATAACCTAATTAGCAAAGCCAGTCTTCATGGTCATATCAATCAGACAAATCAGAATCATTTTCTGTCAGAAAAAAGTAGGACTTCATTTTTCAATGTAAATAAACATGTTAACATGTCCCATGATAACCATCATACTTCTGAATTCTACACTAGAAAAATAAAAAGAAAGAGGGGTGGCAATAGGGGGAGAAAGAAAAAGAGATGAGTAAAAGGAAGGGAAGGGAGATGACTGGAAAGGCACAGGGCCTTGTGAAGAGTTTATGCCCTGACCCTTCAATATTTCTCATAAATGCTATACATTCTCAAAATATCTCTCTGGTGTGCCTCTGAGGCTTTTACATCCAAGGGGCATCATCATAATATTGAGGATGAGAGAGAAGCCTTTCTTTTATAAAGCAGGAAAAGGGAGATTTGAGAGGCAGGTGGGAAAGAAGATGCAGTGGACCTATGGCACTACTCTCAGCATATATAAAAAGGATACATAAGGAAGTTAAACATCTGAAAAATTACTTCCTTCAAACTTGATGACATACATACTATATTATTTAAGGATGAAATTAGATGCATAGGATTTGCCTCAAAATAACTGGGATGGGGGAAAGAAAAGAGAGTATACAGGGCAGGATTGACCATATGATAATATTGTTGGGCTAGGTGATTGGTATGTAAGGCTTCATCATGCTTTTGTCTACTTTTACATATGTTTGATCAAATTAGCTACAAGTCTTTAAGTACTCTTAGTCTGAAGATCAGTGATACAGTAAATATAATCTAAAGAAAATATACAAATTACCACTGGCATGTCTATTTCCTCACAGACTTGAATTTTATTAAACTTTTTCATTCCCACACCCAATATATGATGCAGATAGTAACAGGAAAGCAAATGTGGCCAGGACAAAATGAAAAAATAAGGAGATGCAAGGGCAGCACTCTAAACCTGTATTTAAAACTAAGTATAATGCTTAAAGTAAAAATGTCCAGAATAGCATTTTATTTCCACGAAAAAGATAAGACATCTGAAAAAAGTACAACCACACATTGGTTATTTCATTTATGAGGACCAATACCAGATAGAATTACTCTTACCAATACGGTGTTCCCACAAAGGAATTAGCAGGAGATGCCATGGAAGCAGATCCAAAGTCAGCAAGTTTCACCTGGCCTGGTTCTGTCAGAAGGATATTTCCTGCTTTGATATCTCTGGGTTTAAGGAACACAGAAAATTATTTATCTTTCTGTGTGTTTAAAATGAGATTGTGTTTAAACTCAAAACGGATTGTGTTTAAAATGAGAAAAATCAAACAAGAATTCACAAGATGGGGAAGGAGAAATCAAAATATTTAAGTGCTGGGATAATCTCACAATTGAGATAATAAGAATTAAGATTCAAATAAAATAAAAAATACAGAATTCAAATAAACATATAGTAACAATTTTCTAAAAGAGAAGGCAAATAGCGGCGACAAACAAAAGACAGAAAATCAGGTAATTGCACATATAGTTTATATTTGAGTTTCAGTTTTTAAAAATAGAATTTAATTAGCAAACAACCCCTTCAGAATGTGTAAGATTTCTGAGCACCACACTTAATGTAAAAAAAAGAAAAAAACAAAACAAAAAGAAAGAAAAGAAAAAAGAACTTTATCCTCCAAACTTGGTTTTTAAAAAAATGATTACTCATATAATTACCATAGCATAGTTCTAACTAAATATAAAATAAAAACTGAAACATGTGGATAATGTAGTATCAATGATCCCAAATTTACTTTCAAACTTACTTTTCTGAAGCATCAAACACACAGTCTATCCAAACTAAGAAAATTATAGATATTTATATAATAGGATTATTTGCCCAATGGGCACTAGTATGACATACACTTAACCATTCAAAAATTAATATAGAAAACTAAATTTTCCAGCTCTTGTCAATTTTTACCATGGTATTTTAATGCATATAATAATAAGTGAATCTATTTTCATTTCATTTCATAATTTAATTTAAAATGGAGGGGCACATTGAAGTTGAGAAAACCTTAGGTTATAATTCCAAAGATGCCATTTACTTACTTACTAGTATGTGGATTTCTCTCAGACCTTACTACCTTCATCTAAAAAAATAACCCATTAACTCACAATGACCCTATTATATCATTTAATACGTGTTGCCTGGTTCACACATATAAACAAAAAATGCTAATTTCCTTTTAAAACATCCAGAAAAAAATACCAGTGCCAAAAATGCATCATAAAATGGTTTAATTTCAAAGTTATTATACATTATCAAGGACTAATGCCCAAAACCATAAACAGTCTTAAGTAGCTTTTATTTGTGCATTTAATGGAATCAAAGGAACACATCTGGCATTATCAGTTACCAGGAAAACAAAGATCTAGGTTTAGTTCTGGCTCTAATCTGTTTGGCTTTGCAACTTTTGGGAAATTATAGTCACAAATTGGGACATCAGTTTCTTTATGTGTAAAATGAAAAAGAAAGACTATGTGATCCCTAATACCCTTTTCCAGTATGCAAATTAAATGATTCTACAATTAAATTTCTACCACAAATCCATAAAGCGTACAGACTTTAGAAGGCCCAGCAGATGTAAGCAAAGACAAAAATTATCCTAAATGGACAGATCAAGTGTATGTCCGTTTTAGGACATCGGTGATCTAAAAAAAAGAAATGAGTTTATATGATTTTATTTAGCTGTAACCAACAAAAACTTCAGGGTTAATAAATTCTAAGGTTTATAAATGCAACAAGCTATTTGCTTGTCAATATATGATAATTTCCAAAGCACTTACCTATGGATCATGGTATGAGAATGTAAGTAAGCTAATCCCTGGAGAGCACCATGTGTAATTGCTGCTATTTCCACTTCTTGTAATGGCTTTTTGTGAACTTAAAGTAAGAATTTATTTGAAAATAATTACTACATAGAACATTTTTGTTTAAAAAAAAATGTACAATTCTAATATACTGGAACTATTTTAAAAAACTGGTATTTAGCAGGAAGAGATTTATTTCCCAAGATGATAAAACCATTAAACTTTATAACTAGTACACAGTTGTGTCAGCTGTTAAAGTATATTTCAAAGCCAATTTTCCTCTTAGCTAACAATATTAAACAATTATTTGGTGATATAAAAACAGAAGTAACAAAAGAAGTTTTCCCTTTATTCTCACTTATCATTGTTTTGAGCAGAATGACAGAGAATCTAGAAAAATGCTTGTAAAGTCACAATGAGAGAAAACTTGCATATTTTATGCTACTATATAATATTTAATGAGGATAGCACATACTATGCTGAGTATCTGCAAAAGTCTAAGGTTTGTACTCTAATGTAAAAATAATTTTACATTATTATTAAGATTATTTAAATAATCTCTAAATTATCATTTTATTCTGTTAATACTTTTTTTTATTAATCAAAGGAAACCTACCTTCTAGCAAATCTGAAGCAGATCCTAAACAATATTCCATTACAAGCTGCATGGGGGAAAAAAATTATGAAGACATTAGAATATATTATTGTAAAGATTGTATTTGAGGTAAATTCACCCAGGAGATAAGAAGATAGTCTGAAGTAAAACAAACTCTAGTCATCATTTGCCTTAAGAAATAAAGTTAGGTATTCAGCAATTTGTTAAATGCATACATGAAGTTAAGCCAATGATACATTAATCTTTTAATAATGTCAACATGTAATCACTTCTATAAGCTGTGTATTTCATATATAATTACTAATTAATATTATAAAGAAACATACATATACTACTACTATTAATCTATGGTAACAATATTGATCATTGCTGGGAGGCAAAAAACTGTGTTCGGTTCTGCATGTGGAGATTCAACCAAACATGGATCAAAAATATTTGGGGAAAAAAATACAAAAGAACAATACAACAACAAAAAATAATATGAAAAGGCTAATATAGTATAACAACTATTTACATAGTATTTATATTGCATTAGGTATTATAAATAATCTGGAGATGATTTAAATAATATGGGAGGATGTTTACAGGTTATATGCAAATATACCACTTTATACAACGGACTTCGGCATCCTCGAATTTTGGTATCCTGGGGTGGGTGGTCATGGAACCAATCCCCCCAGTTAATGTGGGACAACTATACAAAGCTTACAACTTAAATGTTTCCTTCTTTTTTTTTTTTTTTTAAAGACAGGGCCTCGCTCTGTCACGCAGGCTAGCGTGTAGGCCTGATCATAGCTCATTGCAACCTCCAACTCCTAGGCTTAAGCAATCCTCCTAGCTCAGCCTCCCGAGTAGCTGGAACTACAGGCATGTACCACCACACCTGGCTGATTTTTTATTTTTTTGTAGAGACAGGGTCTCACTATATTGCTCAGGCTGGTCTTGAACTCCTAGCCTCAAGCAATCCTCCTGCCTCAGCCTCCCAAAGTGCTAGGATTACAGGCATGAGCTACCACACCTGGCCTTAAATGCTTCTATTAAAGCAAACCAGAGCACCTTCTACATGCCAGATACTTTATATATATTAACTAATTTAATCCTCACAACAACCTTATGAGGTAGGTCCTATTATTACCCTTGTTTCACAGATGAACCTTGAGAGATAGAGAGGTAAATTTGCCTAATGTCACTGCTTTTTCTTTAAACATAACCTCAATTTTAGGAATCATCACTACCACCACCAAAATAAACCAGAGAAATATGCACCAAACATTACAAATTTAAATCTAAGTATACTAAAATGATAATTAACTGTGGCTTATCAATTATTCAAAATAAGGTGCCATTCCTGGTAACAACAGGGCAAAATTAATTTCTACTTCTTATAAGAAAGTGTGTCAATTCTCTACCTTTAATATTGTTCAGCCAAGGAATCATGATCAGTTCAAATTTAACCAGGATTCACCCAAATTTCACCAAGATCTTTCTGGTTAAATAGATTATAATACATTTATGTCAAATAAATACGTGTTAATTTTCAACCTCAAGTAACAGGATTGTTTTCACAAGTTTTTGCGGTTCTACTAAAACTGTCAGAGGACATTTTACCATACAAATGAAGGTTGCCAGGATTCTGAAAAATCTCTGCAGTAAACTTGCAAAGTTCTATTATCTCTTATTGCCTATGAGTTCTAGGAAATGCTGCTCTTCCTCTCTCAGCATGAACTAAGATTTCAGGTGTTTTTGCATGCCTTTACACAACCAGTATAAGACATTCTGAATTAATTCATTACAAACCAAAACCAACTAAAATTACGAGGAGAGAGAAGATACCAACCCATGCTGTGTGTTCACGTAAATAACAGCCTTTGTATTCTATACTGTTGGGATGTTTTATTCTTTGTAGAAACTTCACTTCCTTAATAATATCCTGCCATTTCTGTGGGAAGAAAAAAAGGAACAAGTGAAGGAATTATGAATAGCTGCTTTTCTGTAGAAAGTTATATAAGAAAAAAAGTAATTACTAGATTAAGAAGGGTTAACAAGAACATACAATTTTGCTTGATTTGTAATTTTTAGATGAAACGTCAAAATAAAAAATTTAAAAGAAATTATATTCATAAACAGGCATACTTTGATTTATTGTGCTTCACTTTATCATGTTTTGCAGATAATGCATTAAAAGAAAAAGAATTTAAAGGTTTGTAGCAACCCTTCATCAAACAAGACTGTCCGGGCCATTTTTCCAACAGCATGTGCTGATTTTGTGTCTCTGTCACATTTTGGTAATTCTCCCAATATTTCCAACTTTTTCGTTATTACTATGTGTGTTATAGTGATCTGTGATCAGTGATCTTTGATGTTACTACTGTAATTGTTTTGGGGAGCCATGAACTATGCCCGTATAAGATGGCAAACTCAATTGATAAATGTTGTGCGTGTTCTGACTGACCCACTAACCAGCTGATTCCTATTTCTCTCCCTTTCCCAGGCTTTCCTATTCCCTAAGACACAACGATATTGAAATTAAGCCAATTAATAACACTATGATGGTCTCTAAATGGTCAAGTGAGAGTCACGCATCTGTCACTTTAAGTCAAATGCTACAAGTGATTAAGCTTAGTGAGCAAGGCATGTCCAAAGCCAACGTAGGCCATAAGCTAGGTGCTTGTGCCAAACAGCCAAGCTGTGAATGCAAAGGATAAATTCTTGAAGGAAATTAAAAGTGCTACCCCAGTGAACACATGAATGATAAGAAAGCAAAACAGTCTCATTGCTGATACAGAGATAGTTTTAGTGGCCTAGGTGGAAGACCAAACCAGCCACACATTCCCTTAAGCCAAAAGCCTAATCCAGAGTAAGACCCTAACTCTCTTTAATTCTACCAAGGCTGAGAGAGGTGAGGAAGCTGAAGAAGAAAAGTTGGAAGGTAGCAGAAGTTGGTTCAAGATGTTTAAGGAAAGAAGCCCTCTTCATAACATAAAAGTGCAAGGTGAAACAGCAAGTGCTAATGCAGAAGCTGTAGCAAGTTATCTAGAAGATCCAGCTAAGATAATTGATAAAGGCAGCTATGCTAAACAAGAGATTTTCAATGTAGACAAAACAGCCTTCTACTGGAAAAACATGCCATCTAAGATTTTCATAGCTAGAGAGCAGCAGTCAATGCCTGACTTCAAGCTTCAAAGGACAGGCTGACTCTCTCATTAGGGGCTAACGCAGCTGGTGATTTTATATTGAAGCCAACGCTGGTTTACCATTCCAAAAATCCTAAGGCTCTTAAAAATTAAGGAACAACAAAAACTGGATGACAGTACATCTGTTTACAGCACGGTTTACTGAATATTTTAAGCCCACTATTGAGACCTACTGCTCAGAAAAAGAGATTCCTTTCAAAATATCACTGCTCATTGACGATGCACCTAATCACCCAAGAGCTCTGATGAAGATATACAAGGAGATTAATGTTATTTTCATGCCAGCTAACACAACATCCATACTGCAGCCCATGGATCAAGGAGTCATTTTAACTTTCAAGTCTTATTATTTAGGGAATATATTTTATAAGGCTATAGCTGCCATAGATAGTAATTCCTCTGATGAATCTGGGCAAAGTAAACTGAAAACCTTCTGGAAAGGATGCCCCATTCTAGACGCCATTAAGAACATTTGTGATTCATGGGAGGATGTCAAAATATCCACATTAACAGGAGTTTGGAAGAAGTTGATTCCAACCCTCAAGGATGACTTTGAGGGGTTCAAGACTTCAGTGGAAGAAGTAACTGCAGATGCGGCAGAAATACCAAGAGAACTAGAATACATGTAGAGCCTTAAAGATATGCCTGAATTGCTGCAATTTCATGATAAAACTTGAATGGATGAGGTGTTGCTTCTAATGGGTAAAGCAAAGAAAATGGTTTCTTGAGATGGAATTTACTCCTGGTGAAAATGCTGTGAACATTGGTGAAATGACAACAAATTATTTAGAATATTATATAAATTGAGTTGATAAAGCAATGGCAGGGTTTGAGAGGATTAACTCCAATTTTGAAAAAAGTTCTACTGTGGGTAAAATGCTATCAAATAGCATCAGACGCTACAAAGAAATCTTTTGTGAAAGGAAGAGTCAACTGATGGAGCAAATTTCACTGTTGTCTTATCTTAAGAAATCGCCACAGTCACTCCAACCTTCAACAACCACCACTCTGATCTGTCAGCAGCCATCAACATCAAGGCAAGACTCTCCACCAGCAAAAAGATTATGACTCATTAAAGGCTCAGATGATCATTAGCATTTTTTAGCAATAAGGTACTTTTAAACAAAGGTATGTACATTTTTTGTGTGTGGAACATATATTTTAATGTGAAATTGGCACTTAACCCTTGAATACATGTGGTGTTTGTTTCCCGTTTTTTAGATACTTAGAATAATGGTCTCCAGTTCCATCCAAATTGTTGCAAAAGGCCTTGATTCATCCTTCTTCATGGCTGCATAGTATTCCACAGTATACATAAACCACATTTTGTTAATCCACTCACGAACTGAAGGGCACTTGGGTTGCTTCTACGTCTTTTGCAATTGTGAATTGTGCTGCAATAAACATTCGAGTGCAGGTGTCTTTTTGATAAAATGACTTCTATTCTTTTGGGTAAATACCCAGTAGTGGTATTGCTGGACTGAATGGTAGGTTTACTTTTAGTTCTTCGAGGAATCTCCATCCTGTTTTCCGTAGAGGTTGTACTACTTTGCAGTCCCACCAACAGTGTATAAGCATTCCTTTCTCTCTGCATCCACACCAGCATCTATTGTTTCTGGACTTTTTAATAAAAGCCATTCTAACTGGGGTAAGGTGATACCTCACTGTGGTTTAATTTGCATTTCCCTGATGATTAGTGATATTGAGCATTTTTTCATATGTTTATTGGCCATTTGTCTATCTTCTTTTGAAAAGCTTCTGTTCATGTCTTTTACCCACTTTTTAATGGGGTTTGTTTGTTTGTTTATTTGCTGATTTGCTTTAGTTCTTTGTAGATTCTGGTTATTAGCCCTTTATCGGATGTATAGCTTACAAATATTTTCTCCTATTCTGTAGGTTGTCTATTTGCTCTGTCGATTATTTCCCTAGCTGTGCAGAAGGTTTTTAATTTAATCAAGTCCCATTTATTTTTGTTGTTGCTGTGACTGCCATTGGGGCCTTCTTCATAAATTCCTAGAAGTGGTTTTCCAACATTTTCTTCTAGAATTCTTATGGTTTCATGCCTTACATTTAAGTTTTTTATCCATCTTGAGTTAATTTTTGTGAGTGGTGAGAGATATGGATCTTGTTTCATTCTTCTGCACGTGGCTATCCAATTTCTCCAGCACTATTTATTGAATGGGGCTTCTTTTCCCCAGTGTATATTGTTGTCTGATTTGTCAAAGGATTAGTTGGCTATATGTGGATGGTTTTATATCTGGGTTCTCTGTTCTGTTCCATTGGTCTATGTCTCCACTTTTGTGCTAATACCATGTTGTTTTGGTGACTATAGCCTTGTAGTATAGTTTGAAGTCTGGTAATGTGATGCCTCCAAATTTGTTCTTCTTGCTTAAGATTGCTTTGGCTATTTGGGCTCTTTTCTGGTTCCAAACAAAGCATAGAATTATTTTTTCTAGATCTGTGAAATATGATGTTGGTATTTTGAAGAGGATTGCATTGAATCTGTAAACCACTTTGGATAGTATGGACATTTTTACAATGTTGATTCTACTGATCCATGAGCATGGTATTTTTCCATTTGTTTGTGTCATTCGCAATTTCTTTCCTCAGTGTTTCATAGTTCTCTTTGTAGAGATCTTTCACCTCCTTGGTTAAGTATACTCCTAGGTATTTTGTTTTCTTTGTAGCCATTGTGAATGGTATTGAGTCTCTGATGTGACTCTCAGCTTGACTGTTATTGGTTTATAGGAAAGCTACTGATTTGTGTACATTGATTTTGTAACCTGAGACTTTGCTGAATTTATTAATCCCAGGAGTCTCTTGGTGGAGTCCTTGGGGTTTTCTAGATATAAAACAATATCATCAGCAAAAAGTGATAGTTTGAGCTCCTCTTTCCCGATTTGGATACCCTTTCTCTTTCCTGACTGCTCTGGCTAGGATTTCCAGCACTGCGTTGAATAGAAGTGGTGACAGTGGGCACACTTGTCTTGTTCCAGTTCTTAGTGGGAAGACTATCAACTTTTCCACATTCAGTATTATGTTGGCTGTGGGTTTGGCATATATGGCTTTTATAATCTTGAGATATGTTCCTTCTATGCCTAGTTTGTTGAGGGTTTTTATTATGAAACGGTGCTAAATTTTGTCGAATGCTTTTTCTGCATCTACTGAGATGATCATATGGTCTTTGCTTTTGCTTCTGTTTATGTGGTGAATCACATTTATTGATTTATATATGTTGAACCATCCTTGTATCCCTGGGATGAAGCCCACTTGGTCATGGCGGGTTATTTTTTTTGATGTGCTGTTGAATTCAGTTTGCTAGTATTTTATTAAGGATGTTTGCATCTATATTCATAAGGAATACTGGTCTTTAGTTTTCTTTTTTTGTTGTGTCCTTTACTGGCTTTGGTATCAAGGTGGTACTGGCTCTGCAGAATGAGTTGGGGAGGATTCTCTCCTCCTCGATGTTATGGAATAATTTCTGCAGTATGGGTACCAGCTCTTCTTTGTAGGTCTGGTAAAATTTGGCTGTGAATCCATTTGGTCCAGAGCTTTTTTTTTGTTGGGAGCTTTTTTTATTACTGCTTCAATCTTGTTGCTTGTTATTGGTCTGTTCAGGAGTTCTATTTCTTCCTGATTGAGTCTTGGGAGGTTGTATTTTTCCATGAATTCGTCCATTTCCTCTACTTTTTCCAGTTTATGTGCGTAGAGATTTTCATATTATTCCCAGATGATATTTTGTATTTCTGTGGTATTAGTTGTAATATCTCCTTTGCCATTTCTGATTGAGCTTATTTAGGTCCTTTCTCTTCTGTTCCTGTTTAATCTAGCAAGAGTCTATCAATTTTGTTTATCTTTTCAAAGAACCCACAAGGACTCATACAGACTCAAGGTGAAGGGATGGAAAACAATATTTCACGCAAACAGAAACCAAAAGAAAGCAGGTGTAGCCATTTTCCTATCAAATAAAATTGACTTTAAATCAACAAGAGTAAAGAAAGACAAAGATGGTCATTATATAATGGTAAAGGGAACAATTCAACAAGAAGACATAACAACACTAAATATTTATGCACCTAACACAGGAGCACCCAGATTCATAAAGCAAACCCTACTAGATCTAAGGAAAGCATTGTAATTGCTGGGGACTTCAACACCCCACTGACAGAACTGGACAGATCATCCAAGCAGAAAATAAATGAAGAAACACTGGACTTAAATGGGACTCTAGAACAAATGGGCCTAACAGACATTTACAGAACACTTTACCCAAAAACTACTGAATATACATCCTATTCATCAGCACATGGAACGTTATCCAAGACTGATCATATCATAGGCCATAAAACATGGCTCAACAAATTCAAAAAAATAGGAATCATACCATTTATCTTCTTGGACCACAGTGGAATAAAATTAGAAATCAACTCCAAGAGAAACACTCAATTCTACACGATGTCATGGAAATTAAACAACCTGCCACTGAGCGATTATTGGGTCAATGATGAAATTAAGATAGAAATCAGAAAATTACTCAAACTGAATGAGAAAGGGAACACAAGCTATCAAATCTATGGGATTCAGCAAAAGTGGTCCTAAGAGGAAAATTCATAGCCTTAAATGTGTACATCAAAAAGACAGAAAGATCACAAATCAACAATCTAATGACACGTCTCAAGGAACTAGGAAAGGAAGAGCAAACCAAACCCAAAGCCAGCAGAAGAAAAAAAATAGCTATGGTCAGAGCAGAACTAAAGGAAATGGTAAACAAAAAAACAATACAAAGGATCAATGAAACAAAAAGGTACGTACATTTCTTAGACACAATACTATTACACACTTAATAGACTACAGTATGTTATAAATATAACTTTCATATGAACTAGGATACAAAAAAATTCATGTGACTCCCTTTATTACAACATCCACTTTATTGCAGTGGTCTGGAACCAAACCCACAACATCTCCAAGGTATGCCTGTAGTTTACAACTCAATTATATAATCTATGAAATTATTTCATTAAAGGGAGAACAAATTTTAGTTTGATAAAATTTATCATCCATGAATCTTATTAAAATTTTACAACCATACACCAAGCATATACATGATTAACCATATACCATATTTAGTGATTTTTCTTCAAAAGTCCAACCTTTCTTTTTTAATTTACAGCTTTACTGACATATAATTTACATACCATAAAGTTCACCTATTGTGTTTTGGGCTTGTTTCTTTTATCAAATGTTAGGGTTTTTGTTTTTAATTCAAATGAATTAATTCCTCTGAGATTTAAGTTCCTAAACACAGACTCTAAAATGTTAGTGAACAGTTAGTTAATATAGGAAAGTGTAGAGAAAAAACAAGCAGTATGAAAATCTTTTCCTACATAGTTTACTAAGAGCTTTCCCCACTAATACCTATCAGGAAATACAGATAAATCTTTGGCCTTAAGTTACTCCATGACAACCTTAACCACTTAGGCCATATTCTAAACAAACTCTTAAGAAACAATCAGTAAACTCTAAAAATATAGGTCCTTGGGTTCATATCCAGAAATTCTAGAGGTTTAGTAGGTGTGGGTAGGGACTAGGAATCTCTTTTTTTCTTGTTTTAGTTTTTTAAAAGCTTTAACACTGATTAGACTATATTCTTAACACCTGGGAAAGTAGTGTAATAGAAAACTTCTACGAAATGTTTTATACTAGATTTAAGATCATATGCCTCCTATGTTGTATCACAAAACCCCCACAGAACACAGCAAAATATGTTCACAGTGGTTTGTGTAAAATGTGTAAGATATATTATAAAATGCTACATTTGGAAAATCTGTTTTATGGCCTTTAACTGTCAAATTTGAATATTCTGGGAGGCAAACTCTCAAAAAAATTGTATCCTTCAACATAAAAACTTTTTTATGAAAGATACCAATATTAGATATTAAAAGATGATGAGGTAAAAGAAATTTTTGTTCCAGGTGTGAGTAAACAATCAGACTCCAACACAGTACAACAGTCAGCCTATGAAAGCTAGTCCTAAAATTGTTTTATAGAATGATAAATAAAATTAGAATAAACATATAAGAAATGTTAGGATTTTTTAAATACCAAAATGATAGAACAATGATATAATCATAATAGTATAATATTATCACACCCATAGTATGATCATCACAAAAACAAGATTTACCACAAAATAAAGAGGTTCCAAAAAAGTAGGAAACCAAAATATCTAAAATTGATCCAGCAATTCCACTTATGGGCATATACCCAAAAGAACTGAAAGCATGGACTTGAAGTAAGTATTTGTATACCCATGTTCATGGCAGCATTATTCACAATCGCCAAGGGCAGAAGCAACCCAAATGTTCACTGACGGTGCATATATAAATGTGGAGTTTGTGCGTCTATGTATGTATAGATATATAGATATGTATATATACATACACACACAAAATGGGATATTTTTAAGCCTTAAAAAGGAAGAAAATTTTGACACACACGAAAACATAGACAAACTTTGAGGACATTATATGATATAAGCCAGTCACAAAAGAACAAATACTGAATGATTTCACTTATATTAAGTATCTAAAGTAATCAAATTAATACAGACAGAAAGTAGATTGGTGGTTGCTAGGGGCTGGGGAATTACTGTTTAATGGGTACAGAGCTTCTGTTTTGCAAGATAAAAAGAATTCTGCGGAGGGATGGTGGTAATAGTTGCACAACAATGTGAATGTACTTAATTCCACAGAATTGTATACTTAAAAATGGTTAAGGTAGGCTGGGCATGGTGGCTCATGCCTGTAATCCTAGCACTCTGGGAGGCCAAGACGAGAGGATCGCTTGAGGTCAGGAGTTTGAGAACAGCATGAACAAGAGTGAGACACCATCTCTACTAAAAATAGAAAAAATTAGGCAGGCACAGTGGTGAGTGCCTGTACTCCCAGCTACTCGGGAGGCTGAGGCAGGAGGATCACTTGGGCCCAGGGGTTTGAGATTGCAATAAGCTATAAAGACGCTACTGCACTCTAGCCAGGGCAACAAGAGCAAGACTCTGCCTCAAAAAAAAAAAACACAAAAAAAGGTTAAGATGGTAAATTTTATGTGTATCTTAGCACAGTTAAAAATAATTTTAAAACTTTTTAAAATTAAAGACAGAATTCCAGATTTAAAAAGTAGGCCGGGGCCAGGCATGGTGGCTCACGCCTGTAATCCTAGCATTCTGGGAGGCCAAAGTGGGAGGATTGCTTGAGGTAAGGAGTTTGAGACCAGCCTGAGTAAAAGCAAGATCCCATCTCTACTAAAAATGGAAAAAATTCGCCGGGCATGGTGGCATGTGCCTGTAGTCCCAGCTACTCAGGAGGGCTGAGGCAGGAGGATCCCTTGAGCCCAGGAGTTGAAGGTTGCAGTGAGCTATGATGACACCACTGCACTCCACTCTAGCCAGGCAGACAGAACAAGACTCTGTCTCAAAAAAATAAATAAATAAAATAAAAAATAAAAATAAAAAGTAGGCCAGGCACATGGCTCACACCTGTAATCCCAACACTTTGGGCTGAGGCTGGACAATCGCTTGAGGCCAGGAGTTTTAAGACTAGCCTGGGCAACAGTGAGACCTGGTCTCCACAAAAAAAAAAAAAAAAAAAAAAAAAAAAAATTAGCCAGGCATGGTGACGCCTGCCTATAATTCCAACTAGTCCGAAAGCTGACGCAGGAGGATTGCTTCAGCCCAGGAGTTTGAAGTTGCAGTGAGCTATGATGCTGCCACTGCACTCTAGCCCAGGCAAGAGAGCGAGACCCTGTCTCAAGAAAAAAAAAGATTCATTTTTTGGTTTTCCAGATTGTTATACCTTGCCTGCATAATAAAGTTTAGATCTAAATACACTGCCTGTTGATTAAAGTTTGTTTAAAAAAGCCATTAAACAATTTCTAAACCATTTTAAAAGAAGATCATATCCAATATAATTTACTGTCAAGTATATCTTATTCTACTTTAGTTTTTTAGAAACTGTTAATCCTTCCAAGATAAACATAGAATAATATATAAAACCAGAGTTTTAAAAATTACAAGCAGGCAGCACACACCTGGGGGAGCTTTTGAGATGCCAGTAATGTTCTGTTTATGGCTCTAGGTACTAGTTAAATGGGTATACCAGTTTGTGAAAGAAAATTCATTGAAATACGCACTTAAGATTTATATACTTCATGCATGTTATACTTTAGAAAATTCCCACCCTCCCTCCCCAATTAAAATTAAATGTCTTTCTTTAATATGCCAATAAGAATGTATATACTTATTCTAAGATAAATATTGTACAGGGGAAAAAAAGTATATACTTAACCTACCTCAGTAGACTGCTTTCCACTATAAGACATTTTCTTGATGGCCACCACTTCATTGGTACGCACATCTCGTGCCTAAAAAAGAACAAAGAAAGGACCATTGTAAAAATTAACAGATTAAATCTAGGCAATTATTTCTTTAAGAATAAAAGCACTTGTAAGCTACCATGTCAAAAAGGACATCAAAACTGCTTTTAAAGAATATTTTTAAAGTAACAACACTATACAGCAATACTTATAAAATTATTCTGGAGTTGGTACTTTGGAAAGGAAAAATAAAGCCAGTTTATCCTTGAGTAATACAGTTGAGAGGAAATACATAAAAATTTGAGTACTACTATTAACAAAGACACAAAGCAAGACTAGTCTATACAATCTATGCTAATAAATTTTGAAATCTAACTGAAATGGACAATTTTCTAGGAAAGAATTACTAAAACTGATCTAAAATAGAAAACACAAGTAAAACAAACAATTTTGTAGGACTGAATACCAATGAATTACAATACCTTTAAAATATTCTTCAGTGGAAAACAATTTTACCAGGAGAATTTTCCAAAATATATTGGGGGGGGGGAGGAAAGCTATCCCATTAATTTTACAAAGTACAACATGTAATCAAAATCTCACAAAGAGCACAAAATTGAAAGTTAGGGACTAATTTCATCAGTAAATAGGAAAACTCCAAAATTAAACCAAATTTTACAGGGCATTAAAAGAGTCTTCCATTTGGATAAAATATACAATCACAGGAATACAAAAGATTTTGAAACAAGGAAAACATTTCATAATTTACCACATTTTTTAAAAGTCAAAGGGGAAAAATGTATATAAATTCTCAATAAATGCTGAAAAAGCAGGATGAGCCTAACTCTAAATGTATTCAATTGCAGAGAAGGCCAAACTCTTATAGAACCAAAATTAGAAACATAATTCCTCAACATGATAAATCATATCTATTGGAAACTGCTAATCGGGATCAAGATAAGACTGCTAAAATGCTATCACAATGATTATTTAACACTGTTGTTGAAATTCTGAAAAGGTAATAAAAAATATAACAGAAACACGATATAGTTAACTCTTTGGAAAAGAAGAGCCAAACTCTCACTAAAAAATGGTAATATATATTAAGAAGATAAAAGACTACACAGAAAAAAAAAAAAGACCACAGCAGAGAAATATGAGCTTAGTAAAAGGGTCAGAACCACCTCAAATCATCTGTGGAGGAATTTATTTTCAATTCAGGTTTTAAAGAATTGCCAAAAATAAAATGTTCTAAAATTGGATTATGGTGATGGCTGCAAAATTCATGTTTCCTAAAAATCATTGAAATGTATACTTAAAACTGACGCACTTATGGTAAAATTATACCTGACAAAACTTTTTTTAAAAAAGGACAGCATCTATAAATCACACCATAATAGAGTTGCTTTAAAAAAAAAAAAAAGATAGCTCTTCACCTGTGCTCTGCCAAATGGTCCTAGGAAGAACTAATGACATTTCAATTCCAATTGCTGGTGGATTGGTTAATGAAAACTTACAACCACTCATTGTAAAGGGTGAAGCAGATCTATCCATGTAAGTCCTGTTAGATGTGAATTTCTTTTTCTAAAATGTTCTCTACTTACTTATCTGTGAGCCCCTTGATTTTGATTAATAAGTCTAAATAACTATATTCCTTTCTTTTTTAACAGCTTTATTGAAATATAATTCATACACCATACAATTCACCCATTAACATACAATTCAATACATTCACAGACATGTGCAACCATTACAACAGTAAATTTTAGAACATTTTTATCACCTCAAAAGGAAACCCTAAAATAATTAAAATGGTAAATTTTATGTTATATATATTTTACAATATGGAAAATTTTCTCCGTTAAAAAAAAAAAGAAAAACCTTATGCTTTTTACTTATTATTCTCCTATCTCCGTACCTATCCTCCAGACCTAAGCAACAATCTACTTTCTGTCTCTAGAGATTTGCCCATTTTGGACATTTCATATAAATGTAATAATCATAAAGATGGTCTTTTGTGATTGGCTTCTTTCACTTAGCATAATGCTTTCAAAGTTCATGACTAATAGTGTTGAGCACCTTTTCATGTGCTTCTTGGTCATTTGTATATCTTCTTTGGAGAAATGTTGATTCAGGTCCTTTGCCCTTTATTTAAAATTGGGTGTCTTTTTGTTATTGACTTGTAAGAGGTCTTTATATATTCTAGAAACAAGTCCCTTATCAGATATATGATGTGCAAATATTTTCTCCTATTCTGTAGTTTGTCTTTTCACTTTTTTGAAGCATGGAAATTTTTAATTTTGATGAAGATCAATTTATCTATTTTTTTTTATGCTCATGCTTTTGGTGTCACATTTAAGAATCCTTTGCCAAAACAGATGTTATGCAGATTTATCCGTACGTTTTCTTCTAAGAGTTTTATATTTTTAACTGCTATACTTAGGTCTCTGATCCATTTTGAGTTAATTTTTTATGTGGTATGAGATAACAGTCCAATTTCATTCTTTTGCATTAAATAGCCACACTTTTAATTAGCCTAAGATAAAGTTTGATTTAAAAATGGGTACAGTAAATGCAATGCAGTATCCTGGAGTGGACTCTGGAACAGAAGAGAAACATTAATGGAAAAACTCAGAAAATCCGAATAAAGTATGTAGTTTAGTTAACAGTGTTGTATCAATGTTGACTTCTTAGTTTTGATAAATATATCATGGTAATATAACTTGTTAACATTAGGGGAAACTCAGTGAAGGTTATAGGGGAAGACTCTTTACAAATTAAAATGAGATATGATTTCTGCCTATCACTTCCTAAAATAAAAATATTTAATGTCAACAAACATGTTTTAACCTCTCATCAGGATCACACACTATGCTTAGTTATCATGTCTTATTAATTTCCTCTATTCTAGAATGATTCTTTAATCTTTCTTTTTTTTGTCTTTCATGACATCGACATTTTTGAAAAATACCCAATGGTATTAATACTTTATAGAATTTTCCTTAATTTGTGCTCATCTAGTGTTTCTACACAGTTAGCTTCAGGTTATATATCCCTGGCAAAAATACTACAAAAGTGATACTGTGTCCTTTTCAGGGCATAATATCTGGAGGGACACAATGTCTGTCTGTTCCTCATTGGTGTTACTAATTTTTGTCACCCACTCAAGGTGTTGCCTGGCTTTTGTAATATATAGCATATAGAAAGTTAATTTTTATGCACATGGATGTCTAGTTGCTCTGGCACCATTTGTAAAAAAGACTGCCTTTCTCCAATGAATTCTCTTTGTACCTTCGTCAAAAATCAATTGACTATATTTGAGTGAGTATGTCTGGACTCTATTTTATTTGATTGATTTATGTATCTATCCTTTCACCAATATCATACTGTCTTGATTACTTCAGGTTTATAGGAAATCTTACAATTAGATGGTGTGAGTTCAATATTTAGTCTTTTCATTCATGAACATGGTATATCTCTTTACTTATTTAGGTTTTCTTTGATTTCTTTTACCAGTGTCTTATAGTTTTCAGCATACAGATCCTGCAAATATTTTGTTGCATTATACCCAACTATTTCATTTCCAGGGTGCTATTATAAATAGTATTTTTAGCCTCAAATTCCTGTTGTTCACTGCTAGCATATAGAAATACAATAGATTTTTGTATATTGCTCTTATATCTTATAACCTTGCTAAACTCACCTATCAGTAATGGGAGTTCTTTTATAGATTGGGATTCTGCAAAGTAAACAATCATGAATTTTATAAATATGTAGATGAATTTTAAAAACTATTTTTTCTCTTAATTTCTTTAAAACACAAGAAAAAATTGTCTAAAACAAAAATTATTGACATCAAATTACAGGTTTTATAATGTATATAGATGTAATACACATGACAAGGGTAGAATAAAGGATATGAAGAGGGGTAAATGACTTCTACATTTTACTTGAGGTAATATATAATATTAACAAATGAACTGAAAAGAGAACGGGATACTCTTCTATTAATAGTAGAGAATAAGTAAGGTAATAGAAAAGTTTGCAAGACTGTTTACATAATAAAACACTCTGTAGAACAAAATCAAATGAGCTATGAGTAACTAAAGAACACAATAATACATGTCATCTATTCTCACTGCCAGAGAGAAGGAGTAAAGAGAGAATTAGCTGTAGGCCTACAGACAAACTAGATGCTATCGAGAAGAAAAGAGGAACAAAAATAGAGTGAATAAGAAAAAGAAAATACACACAATTAATCTTTTTTTTTTTTTTGAGACAGAGTCTTGCTCTGTTGCCCCAGGTAGAGTGCAGTGGCGTCATCATAGCTCACTGCAACCTCAAACACCTGGGCTCAAGCGATCCTCCCGCCTCGGCCTCCCAAAGTGCTAGGATTACAGGCGTGAGCCACCACATCCAGCCAGTTATAATATTTTTTAATTTAAGTGATCCCTACTGCCAATTAATGAAAATTCAGAGGTATGTTATAAGACCTACTTTTAGTCACATAAAAAAATCCAAAGAGGGTCCTTCCTCTACAAACTCTACAGATAAACACTGCACATTTAGTCCTGTCATGGGGTGGGGATGAGAGAAAACATAACAGAAGAATGTGCACACCCACATGGGTTTATCCGATACCACAAAATATGAAGGTTAGTGACCTAGAAGTGTAATTATAGCAAAAAGATTCATTTCTGTATTACATTCAAACTTTCCTCATTTACATGCTCATGTTTCCCAGACATCAAGACAAATAACAGAAAACATCTGCTTTGAGCAGTTGCACCTTACTCCTCTATGCTTTCATTCAGTTGTTCCTGAGATTGTCCTAATCTGAACTTCAGTTTCCTGGACTCCTAAGTCAGCATTTTTAAAAACACATTTCCCTCCCTCTATTTAATTATACAAATCTGTTAAATATACAGTAAAGTTGGTATAGCACTGTGAATTTGTTATGCCTTCCCCTAGATCAGAAGTCAACAAACTTCTGTTTGTTTGTTTTTGTTTTCTGAGACAGGGTCTCGCTCTGTTGCCCAGGCTAGAGTGCAGTGGGGTCATCACAACTCACACTGCAACCTCAAACTCCTGGGCTCAAATGATTCTCTTGCCTCAGCCTCCCAAGTAGCTGGAACTACAGGTGCACACCACCATGCCCAGCTAATTTTTCTATTTTTTATAGATAGAGACGGGGGTCCCGCTCGTGCTCAGTCTGGCCTCGAATTCCTAGCCTCAAGCGATCCTCCTCCCTCAGCCTCCCAAAGTGCTAGGATTACAGGCATGAGCCAGCGCACCCGGCCAGTAAACTTTTTCTCTGAAGGGCAAGACTGTAAATATTTTAGGCTTTGTGAGCCACATACAATCTCTGTGGCATACTGTTTTTTTGTTGTTTTTTTTTTTTTCATTTTTTTACACACACCCCCCTTGATAATGTAAAAGTTATTCTTAGTTTGGGAGCTGAGTAAAAAACAGATAACAGGTTGGATTTGGCCCCTATTATAAATGAATCCTTGGTTAACATTTTGCCACATTTGCTTTGAAACTTTCTATCCAAACATACATAGTGCTATCATTATCATTATTATACAGGGTATCCCAAAAGTCTCCATACAAAGGAAAAATTTTATAATGAATATTTTGTAAATAAAGGTACATTTAGCTACAATTTCCCATTTTCCCTATGTATGGTGACTTTTGGGACACCCTGTATTATTGAAGAGCCATTTTTGAGAGTAGATATTCTGATCCTTGGTCCTAAAACACTTCTTCATATATCTCCTGAGAACACTGACATTCTCTTGAACAACCACAGCACAGTTATCAAATTTAAGAAATTTAGCATTGATAAAATACTATTATCCATACAATAGTCCACATTCAAATTTCACCAAGAGTCTCAATAATCTCCACAGGAGTTTTTTCCAATCCAAGATCATACATTGTACCTAACTTCTGGGTCCTCCTAAACCAGCTCCTGATATCTGGCTTACAAAAATTTGCTTTTGTTGCCCTATTAGAACTTCATTTCTGGGACTATGAGACTTACTCGCCCAACCACAGCTGTCTGAAATAATCCAGCCTGGATAGGGCAATCTTAGCAACTGTTACATAAGGAGGTACAAGCAATAGAAAATCAATTCCTCTCCCTCCCTACAATAATTCTGCTCCATGGGGGTAAGACACTATCACATTTATCCCCTTATCTTGTCAGAAAATGAATGCTCTTGATTCTATTCATTTAAACTTTAACTCTAAAATGTGTATTCACCTCTCCACCCTCACTGCCACTAAACTAAGCTGTCAGCATTTCTTTCCTAAATTATTATGAAAGCACCTAATCAGCCTCCCTTCTTTGATCTCTGACATGCCAATCTTTCCTCCACACTGATACAAGAGTGAACTTTCTATATAACAAAAAGAAATATAATATTTCTGTTGTACTTCAGTGGTTCACTCAAGACTTCACAATAAGCCCATACTTCTTAGTATAATACAGAAGGTTCTTCAAGAGCCCTTGCTTATCTTTCTTTTTTATCTTTCTCCAGTCACATCCTTAGTTCCCACTACTCCCTTGATTCCAGACATACCCATTTCAACCACACTCTTCAACAAAAACTACTGACAAAGTTCTGGATTTGGGATAATGCAATTTTATGGTTTTATTTTGAAAAATTTAAATCACTGATATTTTGCCAATATGGGACTTAATTTAGTCCCTTTAACCAAAGGAAAAGGACAATAAACATTACTTCTTCCACTTCACAGATCATGTAGGCAGGTCTACGGAAGACAGAAAAGCCTACTGAAATTCTAAACTTTGCAATGTAACAATGTAAGACCAGCTGCTCCAAAAAACCATACCTTTACAGAAGGATATACGAAAAGCCCATAGATGTACAAATAATACCAAACATCTACCAAGGAAAATTTTACTTCTTAATTCTTGCCATGATGCTATGTTAAGACTATCCCTGAAGTCAGAAACAGCCATAAAAGCAGACAATATATGTAAAATAATCATATAAAATTACTGAAGAACAACAAATGCAGGTATGCCTTTAGGGACTAGAATCCTTGAGAGAAGAACAGTATATAAAAGGAGCTCCAAATCTACCCCAGCTTCATCTGCAAACTGTAGTAAAGGAAAATAGAGTCCAAGGAGGAAGCCAGGCTAAGGTGATAGAAGCCTGAGTCAGAGATGCCAAAGTATCTGGGAATTAAAGGCACAATCTCAGAAAAGGGCGCTGACAAGCAGCAGCTCAAAAATCTATAAATTCTCCTTAATTAACTGGTCAACTCCTAAGTATTCAGCTGCACAATAAGACTCCTAAAAGCCTAGCAGAAAATAACAGCTGGAAGACTGAAGAGATAAACAGAGCTTTCAAAAGACAAAAAATTTTGGAGAGATGGAGGTTGGAATTCAAATCCCACCAAAATGATTGATTGAGCCTTGATACTATAATACCCCAGACGTTCAGCTGGGATCCCAGAAGAGCCATGCTTTAGGAGTAAGGGCCAAGACATAAAAGTAAGGGCAAAGTTGACATCAACTAGCCCTAACAAAGCCTAAAATCAAGCCTCAAGGTGATTAACAAAAATACTATCTGACTGCCAAAAGAAAACATAATTGTTTTTGAAGAAAAATAACATCACCCAGAGCCTCTACAAATTCTCCTCCACGATAAAGAGCATCCAATCAAAAAGTATGAGATACTCTAAAAAGTGGACCAAATACTGAAAAGCAAGAGGAAAAAACTGGAAATAAAATTGATTCTATTTGTTTTAAAAGCCTCCATCTGCTAACCCCCATATCTGAATCAAATGGTCACTTTGAAAGTAAAATATATGAGAAACATAGCACAAAGAGCAGGAGAAAAGATTACAGTTGAAATACTGTAAGGTTTTTACATTGAGAAGTGGTAAAAGTGTTAATATAAGTTAATTATAGTAAGTGAATATATATTGTAATCTCTAGGGTAACTTAAAAGAATAATAAAGAATACATAACTAAAAGGTTAATATGATTAAAAAAAACATATTAATTATGCCTTGCTATTTTCTATCTTTTTGATGCTTTGACATCTGGAGATTTGCTGACTGCCACTCCCAGAGTTAGCTAATTCCTAGAGCTAGCAAACAACCATGCCTTTCATATGCAAACCAACCAATCCAGAGTCCATACCCCTAACTACCTCTTTTATCAGGCTCTCACACTCTGGTAAACTCTCTCCTGCCCTAATCAACCTAGGGCCAGGTATCAGATAAATGGGGATAGTCCCTATATCACAGAGCCTGCTGAAATTATTTAAACTGGTCTATCCTAAAATTGCTTACCCTTTCTTGCCTGTTTCCTCCCATAGAAATCACAATAAAGGTTCTTGACTGTGTTTTTCCCTCACATACTCTGCCTCCCGACCTACCCCGGTACTTCCCCATGTGGCCCCCTATGGTGTAGGGTGCACCTTTCTCTTGGGATCTGTAAGTATAACAAACTGTCTTTTCAATGCCAGTCGACTCCTGATTTATTGGCCTCACCATACCTGAATAGTAATAAATCCCATATTTTGCAGCCTGAAAAACATAGCAAGAGACCCCATCTGTACAAAAAAAAGGAAAGAAAGAAAAGAAAAGAAAACTTAGCCAGGCGTAGTGGCGCGCACCTGTAGTCCTAGCTACTTGGGAGGCTGAGGCAGGAGGATCGCTTAAGCCCAGGAGTTTGAGGTTACAGTGAGCTATGACGACACCACTGCACTCCAGCATAGGCAACAGAGTGAGACCCTGTCTCAAGAAACAAAAACAAAACAAAACAAAAAACATATTTTGGCTGGGCGTGGTGGCTCACACCTACAATCTCAGTACTTTGGAGGGTCCAAGTGGGAGGATTGCTTGAAGCCAGGAGTTTGAGACTAGCCTGGGCAACAGAGCGAGACCCTGTCTTAAAAAAAAAAAAGAAAAGGCCAATCCTCAAATGTAATTTTTAGGGCCTCTGAAACAATCTTTAAAAAGAATAACACAAAGGTGGAGGAATAAAACTTCCTGATCTCAAACTTGCCACAAAGCTACAGTAATCAAAACAGTGTGGTACTGACATAAAGATAGACATATAGACAAATGGAATAGAATTGAGAGTTCAGAAACAGACCCATACGATATAGCCAATTTATGTGACAAGGACGCCAATACCATTCAGTGGGGAGAGAATAGTCTTTTTAATAGATTGTACTGGGACAACTGGATTTCCACATGCAAAAGAATGAAGTTGGACCTCTACCTTACACCATACACAAAAATTAACTCAAAATAGATCAATGACCTAAATATAAGAGCTAAAAGTATAAAAATCTTAGGAAACAACATGAGGATAAATCTTTATAACCTTAGATTTGGCAATGGATTTTTAGACATGATACTAAAAGCATGAGCAGCATAACAAAAAAACAGATAACTCGGACTTCATGAAAATTTAAAACTTTTGTATATCAAATGACATTATTGAGAAAGTGAAAAGATACACCACAAAATTGGAGAAAATATTTGCAAATCATGTATCTGGTAAGTATTTAATATAAGAACCCCTACAACTCAACAACAAAGAGACAACCCAAATATAAAAACAGGCAAAGGACTTGAATAGACATTTCTCCAAAGAATACATACAAATGGCACTTGAAAAGTTGCTCAACATCATCAGTCATTAGGGAAACGTAAATCAAAACCAGAATGAGATACTACTTCACACCTAGTAGGATGGCTATAATCAAAATAACAGAAAATAACAGGCACTGTCAAGGAGGTGGAGAAATTGTAACACTTGTACAGTGCTGGTAGGAACAGAAGTGGTGCAGCACTATGGTACAGTTTGGCAGTTCCTCAAAACGTTAAACATAGAATTACCGCAGAAACCCACGACTCCACTCCTAGGTACATACTCAAAATTGAAAACAGGGACTCAGCCAGATATTTCACATCAATATTCACTGCAGCATCATTCACAATAGTCAAAGGTGGAAACAACCTAAGCGTCATTCAACAGATGAATGGCTCAACAAATTGTTTTATACATACAAGAGAATATTATTCAGCTATAAAAAGGAATGAAGTTCTGATACATACTGCAATATAGATGAAGCTCAAAACCATTATGTTAAGTGATATAAGCTGGACACAAATGGACAAATACTATAGGATTCCAATTCTATGAAATAACTACAATAAGCAAATTCACAGAGACAGAAAGTAGATTACAGGTTACCAGGGGATGGATGAAGGGTGAAACGGGGAGTTATTGGTAACGGATATAGAGTTTCTATTTGAGGTGATGAAAATATTTAGAAGTAGACAGTAGGAATGGCTGTATGCACAACATTGTGAATGTTAAAAATGGTTTAAATGGCCATTTTGATAATTTTTTTAGCACACAAACACACGCAAACACAAGTATATATATTAAAAAAAATAGATAATCCTAGATGTCCACAAGACTAAGACTGACTCTGCATGGGACTTTACAGAAAAGTCAGTGTTCTGTAATATTTAATTCTACAGCAATGCAAGTCATAAGACTCTTAAAAACTGTGTTCTAAAAATTCTAAATAAGTAATGTGCAAGTTAAAGCAAAATAATCATCTTTCTCATTTTTTTTCAATAATCCAAGAAGCTCAATAAATAAAACTATCTACTTTCATATTTGGATCTTATATACATACATACACACACACACACACACACACACACACACACAAACACACATTCTCCTCCCACCCCATGCAAATGACTATAAAATGGACTGTGGCCTATATCTCCTTACTGTTTTTTGTTCTGCCAGGAGTGGACATTAAGCAAATGTTGGTCACTGACATCAAGCCTTTTACACTTACAAAATACACTGCTCCAAAGCTTCCATGGCCAATTTCTCTGAGATCTGTGAAGAGCTTCTCTGGATCTTCTTTGAAGAAGAGCTCTGCAATTTCAGGGTCCTTCAGGCTGCCCGCTCTGTTAGTTGATGGCATCCTGCTGAGCAGTCAGCTGTCTGATTCTAATTTTATACTGCTATCCCAATCCTTGGTTCATCTGTATGAATGAAGCCACGTTGGCATAAACTACTGTAGAAAAATAAGAAAAGAAAAAAGTCAGGAAAGGCAAAAGCTGCTAAGAATAATCAGTTATTGACAGCATCTACAAAATTATCTCAGGCCTAGAATTTCACTGAAAAGGCAATGTGAATACTATTGCATAGCTCCTAAAACCTGGCTCATCATCATAATCACCTGTGGTGCTTAAAAAAGAGAGATTCCTACTACACAGCACTTTTAAAAATGAGATAAGTCTTTGTATCTTGGGAGGCTTTCTATATCAGTACTTAAAGATTTATGTAATTCTGATGCAGTTAGCTCATTAACAGAGGAGATAATATAACACAGAGACTATTAAAAAACTAAACAATAACCCAAGATATATCCATAGTGTGTTTCTAACAGTAAACTTTCTTTTCTTTTCAGATACCATATGCTAGTGTATTAATTGACTCTAACAGACATTCCCAAGAAAAATTCAGTGGGAGAAAGTTATGAATTTAACATAGACAACTGTTTCCCTATAAACCTGATTCACCTGATTCACATTAAAATAAGGCCTTTATCAACTCTGCTTCATTAGATAATCAGACACACAAATAACCAGTAAATTCCCTGATGGTTCTGGTATCAATTCCTTTATATCAGATTTCCCAATTTTAAAAACGGCTGTCATAATTGAGAGGCTTCAGAACCTGGCTTCTGGAATGACACTGCCTACATATGAATCCCAGCAACACTATTTATTTACAAGCTGAGAATTTGGGTAGTCTCATTTTCCTAATCTGTAAAATGAAAATAACAATCTACTTCATAGAGTAGTTGGGAGGGTTAAATGAGTTAATAAATGTAAGCATAGACTAGTACTCTGGCATAGTAAGCACTACAGTAAGTGTTAGCTATTTTCTTTTAATCTGCTTAAATTCATCAATTTAAAAAAAACCCAAGTTGATTTCATTAGACTTCTAAGAGAAAAAACCAGCTCCACCCTGCCTTTTATTAGCACCATCCTGGTTGCCCTGGACCCATTCAGAAGATTACAACAACAGAGTCATCAATGTGAACTGACAAAGAAAGGTCTTGTCCATTTTAAATACCTGTCATGAAAAACTATAGGAAAAAAAAAAGCATAGAAGAGTTTTCACAGTACCTCTAATCATAAACTCCGTAATTCTTCTAGTCTACTCAACACACATACATGAATACCCAAACAAAATATAGGATGAATACAGGTTGATAAACTAGAGATGAAGCTTAAAAAATATAAATATTTGTAACAAGTTCTTAAAGGTACTATGAGACTACACATACAATCTCCTTTTTTTAAAAAAAGGCTATCAGATTACATTTTAAAAAATATCTAATCAGTTCTTAGGGGAAAATATCATTAAAGTGACTTACTATATCCTTCCTACTAAAAGAGAACTACTTTTTATTAAGCAATTAACAAGCAAATAAACAGCCAATGAGATCTAATTTGGTTTTGGTTGCACAAAAACAGACCAGAGAAGCCTGTCATTTATTAGGGTATTTATAGTTGAAAATGTAAAAGGCATGCATAACTTTTGTGGATGGTGTCACTTTGTTCAATCCTAAACCATACATCTCCAAGAGAGCTGACAAAACTAGAATAAAAACCCAATAAAATTTATTTTAAAACCTCAGAGCAAAATAGGATTTTCAGAATTAAGCAACTGGTCCACATTTGCAAAACATACAAATAATTGACAATAACATCAGTCAAAAGCAACAAAAAGAAGGTGGGGGAAGGGTCTGATAATCACAGCACATTCAGTATTACTTGAGGAATGCTCCTTGGATCAACAGTGATGATGTCATGGTATTCCATCTTTTAAGAACCTTCAGATTTTCACAAAAAGGACATTGTTGGTCCTAAGCAACTGATTTAATATTATAAAGCCGTTTTCCCTACATCTGTTAATCAGAGAGTTCAGGCTTAGAAAACAGCCAACTTAGTCAAATGTTCAGTCCCTTCAGAGAAAGAAAAGTTGTCTCTTTACACAGAATTGGCAGAGATTACACTACCTACTACATCCTCCCTCAACAGATAGACACACACACACACACACACACACACACACACACACCCGTCACTATACCAATAACTGGAATTATAAATAAAACTGAGAAATGTCAGTAAGAAATTTGACATTGCAGGACTCATCAGGCTTAATCTATACAGAACTGATTTGACGCTTGTTGTTTCAACCTACTTATAAATATTATATGTAATTATAAAAGTTTGGGGTTGGAAGAAATTAAGAGATTCTTAGGTTCCAAAAGGTCAGGTGTCTTTTCTCAAAATCACATAGCAGGCCTGGCCTGGTAGCTCACTCCTATAATCCTAGCACTTTGGAAGGTCGAGATGGGAGGATCGAGGATCGCTTGAGGCCAAGAGTTCAAGACCAGCCTGAGCAAGAGCAAGACCCCTGTCTCTACTGAAAATAGGAAAATTAGGCAGGTGCAGTGGTGCGCACCTGTAGTCCCAGCTACTCGGGAGGCTGAGGCAGGAGGATCCCTTGAGCCCAGGAATTTGAAGCTACAGTGAGCTATGATGACACCACCACACTCCAGCCTGGGTGACAGAATGAGACCCTGTCTCAAAAAAAAAAAAAAAAATCACATAGCAATTAATGGTGAGAAATACAGAATCAATTCCCTGAACCACCCACCTAGTACTTCAAACTAAAAGGATGGGAAAGATGAAAAGCAAGAATAATATTGTTCAAAATCTCATTGGGTTATTGGGTAGAATGGGTTGTTGGGTGGGAGGGCATGCAGTATTATAAATACCATTTAATTTAGGGCATTGATATGAAGATTTCGTTTTTTTAAAACACAAGGCATGGATGTATAAATAACACGTAACCATTTACATAAAAATAAAAAATATATTATAATACACACACACAGGTGATCTATGAAGGATACATCAGAAATAAAGGTGTATGTGCTCGCTTCGGCATACATATACTAAAAAATTGGAATGATACAGAGAAAAAATTTTTAAGAAAAAAGAAAGAAAGGTGTATAGGAGATTTATTTTTTATGGATTCTTTCTACCTTTCAAATTTTTGCTCCACAAATGCATGTATTACTTTTTTTAATTTTAAAGAGAGCTATAGGCAATATTCTTTTCAGAAAAGGTCTTAAGTATACAACCTTATTAGTTACCATTTTATGACAGGGTTCTTGTTCCAATTAGACTAACCATGTGAAATTACACCTTTCACAATGTATTATATGTAACAAGTACTTAATAAAATCTCTGTAATTAAGATTAGGAATTAGGGTGTTAACATTATTTTATATTTAGTAAAAAATACCAATCTGTACCTTGGTATTTATTTATTCAATACTTGCATAAAGTAATCAATTCTACAGGATTTTTGCAGGTGAGGAGAATGAATGAAAAACAACAAAGAATGATTTTCACTGTCTATACAACCTGACCATGGACTAGAAAACCACTGCAAACTGGCAACAGTTTATCGTCCTTAAAGAAAAACACCTAGGCCAAGGTGGTGGTTCATACCTGTAATCCCAGCACTTTGAGAGGCAGGAGGATCACTTGAGGCCAGGAGTTTGAGATTAGCCTGGACAACATATTCAGAGCCCTCCCCCACCCTCTACAAAACAATTTTTAAAAATTAGCTGGGTGCATGCATGTAGTCCTAGCTACTCGGGAAGCTGAGGCAGGAGAATCACTTGAGCCCAGGAATATCACTGCCCAGGAATTCGAGGTTGCAGTGAGCTATGATCATGCCACTGCACACCAGCCTGGGTGACAGAGTAAGACCCCATCTGAAAGAAAAAGAAAGAAAAAAACAAAGAAAGAGAGAGAGAGAGAGAGAGAGAGAGAGGGAGGGAGGGAGGCAGGGAGGGAGGGAAGGAAAGAAAAGAAGAGAAAAGAAAAGAAGAAAAGAGAGAAAGCAAAAAAGATGCTGTCTGGGGGATGGGCATGCTTGTAGCTCTGACTCAGATGGTGCAAAGGCAATATATGTAACCAAAATGTTTGTACCCCTGTAATATCCTGGGGGGAAAAAATCTAGAGAAAAATGATCACCTTTTGAGCTAAATCTCAAAGCCTTACCATATCAAAAGATAGGAAATGTGCTATTGATCCTTGGTTGTAGGCTATTTTCCTCACTCTTTCACTCTTTTTAAAAATTTTTCCACTCTTTTTCAGTGGGGTGGGAGGTGATTTGTCCAGCTGTTACTAAATTTGAAAATGACAAATCAGATTATATAATGGGAAATTTTGGCTTAAATGATTGTTCAAGTGTTGATTTAATAATGCAACTGAAATCAACTTTACTTCTAACATTTAACAGCATAAACATAGTTTGTGTTAAAATACTGATTATTTAATGCTTTTTAATTAATCATTTCAGGCAAACTGTAAAACAGAACAAGAACATGGAAACAAAAAATAGTGGAAAGAAATTGTTAATAAACCTGAAGAGCTTTTTTTTTTTCTGGAAGGATAACCATTACCATTAGCAGAACAGAAATAGGACAAAGAACTATCAACCAAACGGACTAAATAGGAAACAAAGAAAACACAATTTGCTCTAAAGTCCAGAAAAGGGAAAAAAAGATAACAGGAAAGCACAATAAAAAACATAAAACAATATGACAAATGTAAGCCTTACACATCTTAATGACAATAAACTGGAATGAATAAATTACTCTGTTTAAGATCCTCATTTTGGGTAAAAAAGCCAAATCCATCTGTTTAACAGACACACTGAAAATAAATGAAACACAAAGTTTGAAAAAGCATGATGGCCACGTTTAGTGAAAAAAATTCAATGCAGGAAAGTGTAAACTACACTATGCTCCCATTTGTATATGTGTTTTTTTTAAGTGGGGAGAAATACACGGATGTGGGTGCATACTGGTGTGTATTTGATTGCATATGCATAGATGGTCTCTGGAATAATATTCTAGTGAATGTGTAATATTTATTTGCCTCAAGGGAAAGGTACCCCTGGGCCTCCTGAGGAAGATGGGCTGATTTTACACTCCAGTTAAGTGCATAGCCTCTGAAACCAAATTGCTGAGGTAGAATTCCAGCCCCTCTGCTTACTAGCTGTGTGACATTGGACAAGTCACTTAACCTCTTTGTCTCAGTTTCCTTATCTTTAAAATGGTTAATACTCTTAGGATTGTAGTGAGCACTATTATTGCTAAGTAGTATTCCATTGCATGGATATACCACCAGTGATTTTCTAGGAAACTTATACATCACTATTATCTACTCCTGGAAAACTAGAAGATAAAGAAACTTTCTTAACCATACTATCCTATTTAATGGTGAAATACATTTCTATTACAATCTAGAAGCTTCCTATCCTCTACTATTCAAGATTATACAGAGGTCTTAGCTTTGTTAACATATGCCATAATTGAAATAATAAAAAATAAGTAAGTAAACACATTAAAAAACATATGCCATAATATGTACATAAAGCATTCCACAAAAACCATTAACAACAACAACAAAAGTAAGTTCCATAAATAAGCAAGTCACAGAATAAGAATTACAAATGGCCAAAATAAACACACAAAAATATGCTAGCAGAACAGGGATGAAAAAATTAGAGAGAATAAAAAGAACAGAGAAAATGAACCATAAAAAGAGAAAAATCAAGAAAACCAAAAGTTGGTTCTTGAAAAAGATCAACAAAATTGAACTTTTTAACCAGACAGAATAAAATTTACAGAAATAAAAAGAATAAAAAGGATTATATGAGAATAGTATGAACAACCAACAAATTAGATAATCTAGATGAAATGGTCAAATTCCTAAAATCAAACAAACTACCAAAACTGACTTACAAAAATAGAAAATCTCAACAGACCTATAACAAGTAAAGAGACTGATAAAGCAGTAATCAAAAGACTTTCAGGAAAAAAAAAAAAACCAAAAAACCTAAGACTAGATAACTTCACTTGTGATTTCTACCATTTTTTAAAAAAAGAGATGGGGTCTCACTATGTTGCCCATGCTGGACTCAAACTCCTGGGCTCAAGCCATCTTCCTGCCTCAGCCTCCCAAGTAGCTGGGACTACAGAAGTGTGCCACCAAGTCTAGTTTCTACCAAATATTTAAAGAAGAATTAACTCATTTTATGAGGCCAGTATTACCCTGATACCAAAGCCAGACAAAGATATCACAAGAAAAGAAATTACAGATCAATATATCTTATGAATCTAGCAGCATGCTAAAAGGATTATACACCATAACCAAGTAGGACATAGTCTAGGAATGTAAGGGTGGTTCAACATACAAAAATCAATCAATGTAATACATCACTTTACTAATATGAAGGAAAAAACACAATCATCTCAATAGATACAGAAAAGCATTTGACAAAATTCAACACTTATTCCTGATTTAAAAAACACTCAGCAAAGTAGGAACAAAATTTCCTCAACCTAATAAAAGCCATCTACGAAAAACCCACAGGTGACATCATTTTTAATGGTGAAATACTAAAACTTTTCCCCCTAAGGTACAAAACAAGGATGTCTGGTCTCGCCACTTCTATTCAACATTGTATTGGATGTTCTAGCCAGGGCAATTAGGCAAGGAAGAAAAAAAAAAGGCATCCAGATTGGAGAGGAAGAAGTAAAACTATGCCTATTCACAAATGAAATGATCTTAACTAGAGAGAATCAACAAAAAACTATTAGAATAAATAAACAAGTTCAGCAAAGTTTCAGAATACAAAAATTAGTTGTACTTGCATACACTAACAACAAACATTCTGAAAAGGAAATTAAGAAAACAATCCCATTTTTTATATCATTAAAAATAATAATACTTAGGAATGTGGGGTGTAAAATGGTATAGCCACTGTGGAAAAGGGTTTGGCCGATCCTTAAAAAGCTAAACATAGAACTACTATATGATTCACATGCAATCTACTCAACAATCCACACAACAATCCATCCTGCATTTCCTACCCAGGATAATGGCACCACCATTCTTTCTGTCTCTGAGGCCAGAAAACTATTAGGTTATTAAGTATGAAATGTCCAATTTCCTTAAGTACTAAGTTTGACGGCTGATATCTCTGACATTTCACTTTGACACTTATTTTATTTTTATTGTAAAGGTACATCCTCATTCTTTCAAATGCATGTTTTGGCTTGTGATTGTCTTTCAAATTTATTTTTAGATCAATGTTTGTGAAACCATGGGTAAGTCAAAAATTCATGTTATTTTTTAACATGAATTCCATCGTGGAACCAATGCTGCACAGATAGCTTGAGATATCAATGAAGTATATGGGAATGATGTGGCTAATGAATGCACAGTACTTCGATGGTTTGAGAAGTTCCGTTCTGGTGATTTTAATCTTGAAAATGAGCCACATGGGTGACCTGGTACCAAGGTGGATAATGATGAGCCAAAAGCTATAGTGGAAATGAATCCATCTCAACCTATATGTGAATTAGCAGCAAGGTTTGACGTTACTATTCCAACAATATTGGACCATTTGAAATAAATCACCAAGGTAAAGAAGCTGGATAGATGGGATCCACATGAATTAAATGAGCATCAGAAGTGGCATCAGAAGAGACATTGTCTCGAAACTTGCCTTTCTTTTCCTGTCACGACATAAAGGCGAACCATTTCTACACTGTATTGTTACGTGCAATGAAAAATGGATTCTCTTTGACAACTGCAAGTGTTCGGCACAATGGTTGGATAAAGGTGAAGCGCCGAAACACACAGTCCAAACCCGAATATTCATCAAAAAAAGCTAATCGTGTCTATTTGGTGGTCCAGCACTGGTATTATCCACTACAGCTTCATGAAACCTGGTCAAACCTGACAGCAGGTGTCTACTGCAACCAGCTGGACAAAATGATGAGGATGCTTGTGATTAAGCAGCGACCCGAGACTGGTCAATACAGACAAGCCAATCCTCTTTGCAAAACAATGCTGCTCAAAATACAGAGGCTCAACTTGAAAACTCTCTGTCATCCACCGTATTCACCAGACCTTGCACCAAGTGACTCCCACTTCTTCCAGGCTTTGGACTACTTCTTGCAAGGAAAAATATTCAATTCTCAACAAGCTTTGGAAAACACCTTTCACGATTTCATGGCCACTCACTCTCCAAACTCCTTTGCTGGTGGCATAAACAAGCTACCATTAAGATGGCAAAGACAGTTTAGGCGCATACTTTGATTAATTGCATCGCTTCCTGTTTGAGACACAATAAACTAAACTTTTAATTTGGAATCAGACATTTCATATTTAATGACCTAAATAGATGTAACCCTCGATGTTTTTTCCCTCTCTTTTTTCTCCTCTAACATCAATCTAATAATCTGGTAAATCCAACAGACTTGAATCTCTTCCTCTATCCATTGCTGGCAGCTTATTTCAGGCGTTAATCATACATCACCTAGACTAATGTAATAACTGAATTTCTAGTCTCATTCTCTCCAATCCATCTTTTATATTGTTTCTCTCACTTGTTCCATTAATATTTATTAAATGCAATTTATAGGCTAAGAAATTCTTAAGTCACAGAATTACTACTTCTGCTTTTTTTTTAAAAGCCAAATAATGCCATAATGCTTACAGAATAAAGTTCAAATCAACAGATACAGCATTTAAGAACTCCACAATCTGGCTGAATTTTTGCTTTCCAGTCCTTTCTCTTAGTGTATCTATACCTTAATCACAGCAATGTTCATCAAAGGTCCTCGATGGCACCTGAAATATCCTACCCATGAAGATTTCACAAAACTTCAACTGAAATTAATTCCTTCCTCTTTATTTTATATATATGTATGCGTATATATATATATTCTCATTTTGTATCTCTATTTTAACATTTATTTTATCTATATCATATTCTAATTGTTTACATGCCTAGGCCCCGAGGTTATGTCTTAAGAGTCTGGAGCTCCTCCAAAGAACCACACAGTTTCACAGCAGCCAGTCAAAAAAATGTTGGATGAATGACTGTGTAAATACCCTATTATTTCATTTATTTTTGAGCCTCTTTATACACTCTAACAAGTTTAGGTAAGAGTGAATATTCTTTAAGCTCTGACTCCAATTATAAAAACAGACACGGTTCATTTTTTTACAAATAAAAATAATTTAGTAAGTATACAACCATTATTTCCATGTAGACTGCATTTAAAAGTTCACATTTAACAATCTCCTTTCTACACAATATTACCCATCTTAATTATTTGAATTACACTGAGCATGTACTCTAAGGTAAAATTTTTCTCTAAGTTAAAAAATTTTAATTTGTGATTACTTTCTCAAGATCAAAACTAATGATTCCTATTAAACTGTTTTGCTTAAAAATATAGCTACATTCCAAGGAATTATATAAACCTTATAAAGCTAAAATCTATATACTGTAACAATTTGTATCATTAACTATGCAAAGGAGGGAGTCAAATATTTTACACTACTGTGCACAGTCAGTTCTGCTATAACACTTACTTTGAAAATAATTTTAGCATAATGCGAATTACACATTTAATTATGTTCAGTTTCATCCCTTAGAAACCATTAGATGAATGCAGAAAACTGCACCCAGCTAAACCAAGTGTATTAACTGTACTTTCTTATTCTCTATATTCCTCACGTTCTCGCATCTGGAGCCTTGATGAACAGGAAGAGACTATCCCTCCCAGGGCTAGTCAGTTCTTGGAGATAGCAAACAACTCCCCTGTGAGAGTACCTTTCATATGTAAACCAAACAATCCAAAACTGATACTCCCCAACTACCTCCTCTATCTAGCGCTTATGCTCCAGGCCAATAATCGCCTGCCCTAATCATCCCAGGGCCAAGTACCAGTCAACCTGGGACAGCCCCTACACTCCAGAGTCCACTGAAATTACAGAAACTAGCCAATCCTAAACCTGCTTAATCTGCCTCACCTATTCCTTCCTGCAGAAACCACAATAACCACTCTTTCCTCTAGCTCAATCTTGTCTCCCAGGTAACGCTAGTGCTTTCCCATGTGGTCCTGCATGACTTGGCATGCTCCCTCCTCTTGGAAGTATTGGTAACAAACTATCTTTTCAATGGCAGTTATCTCCTGATCTGTTGGCCTCGTTACATCTGAATAATAATAAAACCTATATTTTAAAACACCAAGCCACATAAAAATATACAAAACACACACATATACAAGCATACCTTAAACATGTATCAGCTACCTCAGTTCATTGTATGTGTTATACATACTCATTACATCTGGTGTTACAATTTTCCATCTGACTTCAGACAACCTGTCTTCTACCACTTCACAGTAACTCACAAGTTGCCACCCTCCCTACATCCACTTCCGCAAGGAAACTTAAGGTCTCTTTCAAGGTAAAGTGTAATACTTATTGTAGTATTTATGTATTTATTAATCATTTAACACGTGTAAAACATGCTGTCATTTTTATTATTAAGTTCTCATCTTTTTTTTAACGTGTCACTGAGGAAGTTTTTGAGTGTTGTGCTCCTAACCCTATTTTCCCCATAAGCCCTGGGGGTTTTTACTACACAATTTTGCATAACATGGTAATATTTATGACTACATGTCATGTAATAGCAGAACTGACCATGCCTGTACTATATCTGAAGTTCAGTACTATTCTTTAACTGATATAGTGATTCCGTGGCAGTGTACTTTTCCTCCAATTATATTGTAAATTCCTTAATAGTAAGATATCAATCATATACTTCTCTGGGATATAGTAATAAATATTAATTTACTACTTAACCCAATAACTGTTCTATACACTTTTAAGTGAGGTTCATTGAGGTAATTTACATTCAATAAAATTCACCCATTTTAAACGTACAGTTTGATAACTTTTGATATATGTGCATACAGGCTTGATACTACCACCAAAATCAAGAATATTTCCATCATCCCAAAACATGTCCACAGTCCTTGATCTAATTTCTCTCACTACAGTTTTGTCTTTTCTAGAACTTCATATAAATGGAATCATACACCTTGAAGTCTTTGGTGACTGGCTTTTTTCACTTAATACAATGCTTCTGAGATCCATCCATGTTGTTGCAATAGCATTCAACTGTATGGATAATACAATATTTGCTTATTCATTCACCAATTGATAGTCATCTAGGTTGTTTCCAATTTTTGGCTAATATGCATGTAGTTGCTATGAATACAGTTGGCCCTCCATATCCATGAGTTCTATATCCACGGATTCAACCAACCTCAGATTGAAAATATTCGAGGGAAAAAAGAAGCAACTGCATTACACATATACAGACTTTTGTTACTGTCATTATTCCCTAAACAATATATGTAAATAGCAACTATTTATATAGCATTTACTTCATACTAGGTAGTATAAATAATCTAGATATGAAAACTATACAGAAGGATATGCATAGGTTATGTGCAAATATTACACCATTTTATATAAGGGACTTGAGCATCTACATATTTTAGTATCCTTAGGGAGTGCTGGAACAACTGTATTTATATTTATATAAGTCTTTTGTGAGGACATGTGTTTTCATTTATCTTAGGTAAATTCCTAGGAGTGGGATTGCTGATAAATGTACATCTACCTTTCTAAAATACAGTCAAATTGTTTTCCAAATTGGCTGTCACATTTTGCTTTCCTACCGGCAATATATATGGGTCCACATCCTAACCAACAATGGTGCTTATGGTCTGTCTTTTTTCATTTTAAGATGAACTAAGTAAGATATTCTTTACTTTTCCCTATAATTAATCCAATAAACCACTAAAGTTGATTAGGTGTGAAAGATTGCTAAAGTGGCACAAAAGATACAAAAATTAATCAATCTATAATTTAAAACTTCACTCTACTCCAAGATCACAGAAATAGAATTTATAGCTGAAAGGAACCATGGAATAAATCCTATACTTTCAGCTGAGGAAACAAAGACAAGAAGTAAAATTACTACCTCAGAATCTATTATTAGTGCTAAGTGCTATTCCAAACACTTATAAATATAATATAATAAATATAACATATAATAAATAACTCATATAATTCTCATAATAACTCTATGAGATCTGTACTTTTTAGCATCTCCATTTTAGAGACAGGGAGACAAAGACACAAAGATTAACTTACCATAGCCAGTAAATAGTAGAGCCACAATTCAATCCCAGGTTCCACAGTCCTCATTCTTTTTTTCTTTTTTTTTTTTTGAGACAGAGCCTTGCTCTGTCGCCGCAGGTAGAGTACAGTGGCAGGTAGAGTGTACAGTGGCAGGTAGAGTGCAGTGTCATCACCATAGCTCACTGCAACCTCAAATTCCTGGGCTCAAGTGATCCTCCTGCCTCAGCCTCCTGAGTACCTGGGACTACAGGCGCCCGCAACAATGCCCAGTTAATTTTTCTGTTTTTTAGTAGAGACAGTCTCGCTCTTGCTCAGGCTGGTCTCCAACTCCTGAGCTCAAGCAATTCTCCTGCCTCGGCCTCCCAAAGTGCTAGGATTACAGGTGTGAGCCACCGTGCCGGCCTCATAGTCCTTATTCTCAATCAATGCCTCTCACATAGAAAACCAGTGTTCCCACACTATATACATGTATCAAAATATCACATGTACCCCAAAAATATGTGTGACTATGACATATCAATTAAAAAATAGAAAGAAAGAGAGAGAGAAGGAAGGAAAGAAAGAAAACCAGAGTTCCAGGTCATTCTAGCTATCTTCTCATTAGATATTAAGGATCCTGCCCTGATTTCAATGGGCCATTTAGTATATAAAACAATAACATCTATAATGTATCTATAGCATAACGTTTATAATAAAAATAATAAATATTTTCTACTTTCTTAGAATTTAAACATGTATATTAAATTCCCTAGCTAATTCTGAAAGTCTGTGCAATAAAGTATATACAGATACTACTTTTTCCTTTGGGACAATTTACAGATCACAACTTGCAGAAGCAAATTCAAGAAGTCTGTCAGGTATCTTAATATTGAAGAATTCATTAAAAGTCTTAAATTGAAATGTCTATAGGAGTGAGGCAGATAATACAAATTAGCAAAATGGACAAGGTGCCGGAAACACATTAGGACTGTAAACATCTCTCCTAAAGGAAATTCCTACCTTAATATTTGAAGAATTCATTAAAGGTCTTAAATTGAAATGTCTATAGGAGTGAGGCAGACAATATAAATTAGCAAAATGAACAAGGTGCCAGAAACACATTAGGACTATAAACGTCTCTCCTAAAGGAGATAGTAGCCATATGGGTCCAGTCAATTATTGCCAAGGGGAACTGCAATTTTACAAGATCTTCTGACTTATTAGGAATCATATCCTAGGAAGAACACAGCAGTTTACTAAAGTCTTCTATTTAACAGAACCTTCAGTTTCTGAAAATCCCATTTGGTTACACCTACATATTAAATCCTAACACTTAAATAAATCTTTGTTAGCAGTTTGCCTGTATTTTCTTCCTTTCCATTCAAATAGACTGCAGAGGGAAAGCCCTACATTTGCAAAGGTATCTGAATATAAAATTTAATGTACAAAAGACAATATCTCTAAATGGATTTAATCAATAGTACAGGAAAAAACCTTCCCATTATACCTACAACTTTTTAAAAACAAATATATAGACCAGGAACAGTGGCTCACACCTGTAATCCTAGCATTTTGGGAAGCCAAGGCAGGAGGCTTGCTGGAGGCCAGGAGTTGGAGACTAGCCTGAGCAAGAGGAAGACCCAGTCTCTACATAAAAACAGAAAAAATTAGCTGGGTATGATGGCATGTACCTGTAGTTCCAGCTACTCGGAAGGCTGAGGCAGGGGAATCACTCGAGCCTAGGAGTTTGAGGTTGCATTGAGCTATGATGGTGCCACTGCACTCTAGCTGGGCAAAAGAGCAAGACCCTGTCTCAATCAATCAATAAAACATTAGACATAATTTTTAAAATAATGGAGATATTGAGGTATTTGTACAAGCAAAATATTACAAGGGGGAAGAATACAAAGAAGACTAAGATTCACACACTCCACTCCCTCACAAATCTTAAAATTTTCAATGAGAAGTAGTAAGCATAATAAACCATTATATAAGAGTACAAGTAAGTATGATAAACCATTATATAACTGACTTATGCCTTGAGAGAAACACAGAACTGTAACAGTTCAGAAAAGAGAGATCATCTTTCTTTAGGATGAGGGGTGGACAAGAAAGGACTCATGGCAGGCGCAATATATAAACTTGAAGACAAGAATTTTAAAGATGTGCCCCTCCTCCCCACAGATGGACAGGCAACCACATGGAGAAAAGTCATAAACATAAGTCAAGAGAGAAAAAAGAAAAAGAGATTCTTATCATAAAGAAGAATATTAGTACCAAAGATACTTATACATATAAAACTATCTCTGTAAAGATAATTTTAAAAGCTAGTAAAAGGGGTTTGCTTCTGAGGAGCGATGTTGGGGAACTATGACAGTGCTATATAATTAAAAATTTGACTGGCTTTTGTCCCTGGTTCCTGGAAGAGACTCTAAATCCTTGCAATATCCCAAGTAATAGGAGTATCTTTGTTATTCGGGAGGTTAATCTGTGGCCAGTGACTCAATCAATAATTGTGATGAATAGACATGGTTAAAACCCCAATTAAAAACTCTGCAACCAAAGGTCAGGTGAGTTTCCTGGTTGGTAGAGGTAAAGCTTCCTGACCACATGGAGAGAAAAACAGAACAACAGTGTTTGGAATCCTCCCAGACCTTGCCCTATATGTCTTCTCATGTGTCTTGGCTGTTACTGATTTGTATCCTTTATAATAAAACTCTTACAGTAAGCACAGAAGTACTGTTGACAGAAGTGACAACAGTATTGCTGGGGACCATGCCCTTAAGCCTATGGAAGATTCCACAGCTAGGTCTAGGTGGTTAGCATCAGAATTGCACTTCGGTATTTTATTTTATACTTATTTTTTTTTTTAGAGACAGGGTCTCACTATGTTGCCCAGGCTAGTCTCCAACTCCTGGCCTCAAGTGATCCTCCCACCTCAGCCTCCCAAAGTGTGGGATTACAGGTGTGAGCTACTGCATTGGCCTACTGCAATATTTTAGACAAAAGGGAGAAACAGTTTCTTTCACCTAATGGCCTAAATCAGTTATTTCAGAAGTTACAAAACGATTACTTTCCATTTTTATCATTCTTTCTGCATTTAAAGTAGTACTTTTTTTGTACTTTTAAGTTTTAATTTACTACTTCACAAGAAGTTAATGTGTATTTTAATGTGAAAGTACACTATAAAATTATAAAACCCTATATTAGTACTATTGTACATATCAAGTCATTTCAAATGTATTCTGTAATACATATTTTCTTGTACATACATAAACTACATCTGGAAGGATTCTTGAAAACTGACAGCACTCGTGGTCTCTGAGGAGAGAAAACAGGCTAAGACATGAAATGGGAAAGAGACCTTTCACTCTGTGTGTGATACTTTTTGAATGGTGAATATTCTACCTATTTTTAAAAACACGTTAAAAATTAAAATAAGGAAAAATTCATTCTGTGGCCATGGCATTTACATGAAACTTAGTACCAAATAAACAAATTTTAGTATTTTCATAATCTGCAATTTTCCACAAGCACTCAATTTTTAATAGTACCCTAGTCCCCATCAACAGAGATTCTGAGAACTAGAAAAGTAATTGATATAACCATTAAGAATTATTTACAGTACTTGATAAGTATCTAAATGCTGATTGATAAGAGCCCCTCTTTCCCTTTGTTTCCTTTCAATAAGGTCATATGGTACCTCTACTTTTCTATTCTTTCATTGTTTAATAATGTAAACGCTATGGGGGAGGAGGAAGCAAGCTACAACACAGAGTTACAACATGATACAAAATTCTTTTAATGTCTCTTTCACATATAAACACTCTCATTCCCTCAAGTTTGGAACAGTATAGGCCAAAATGTTAACAGCTGTTACACGTGAGTGCTAGGATTTATAGAAGATTTATTTTCTTCATTTTGCTTATCAGAATTTTCTAGTTTATTTTGCTTACAATGAATGTAGCTCTTGTGTGCATTTTTTAAATGCAAATAAAAAAACAGCAGACTTGTGACTATTCTTGAAAGTGTCAGACTCTTAAATGCAAGATGGGAGTGAAGCAGGAATTTTTAAAGTTTAATATAATTCAAAATCTACAAGTGTTACAACTTTGCAAAGTAGATTTTTAAATTTCTATTTTTCAAATTCCATGCATACACTGAAAAACATTCTCCTAAAGCATTATTGAGTCAAAGATGGGGAGGGGAAGGACTGTCAAATTACATATTTACAGCTCCACATTATTACATTACAGACTATCTTTTTATTTTATCTTATTTTTTTAAGAGACAGGGTCTCCTTATGTTGCCCAGGCTGGACTTGAACTCCTGTGCTCAAGCCATCCTCTTGCCTCAGCCTTCAAAGTAGCTAGGACTATAGGTGCATGCAATTACTGACTATTTAGATACCTACAACTCCACACTAACAAATTTGGAAATCTCACAGAAATGCTTTTCTGTCAAAACAGGGAGTACCTGCAAAACAACTAGCCTCCATCTTCAAAAATATCATGAAAGACAAAAGCGACTAGGCAACCACTCTACAGACTAAAGGCAACTAAAGAGACGTGAAAACTAAATGCAATGTTTGGCCCTTGACTGGATCCTGGATTGGAAAAAAAAAAAAAAAATCCAGTTTTAGATCCTTTTGTAGTTCGCAAGTGTGGTGATTGGGTGTTCACACCCATGTGTGAAATGTGCCTCCCTCAAACCTTGTTAAGATATCGGCACATTACCTGTCTGAAGTGAAAAAAAATTCCAGTTTTAAAAGACATTATTGTGCCAAATTTAGGAAATCTAAAAATAGACTGCATATTTGATTAGAGCATTAGATTGCTGTTAAATTTCCTGACTCTGGTAATTTTACTGTGCTTAGTAGGAGAATGCCCTTGTTTTCAGGCAATACATGCTAAGGTATTTAGGGTCATGATGTCTGCAACTAATTTAAATGGCTCAGAAAAAAAGAAGTGTGTCTATGTAACATAGCAATATGTTAATACATTATATAGCAACATGTTAACAGCTGGTGACTTCATGAAAAGTATAATGGGTATTCATTTTACTAGTCTTACCACTTTTCAATAACTTTTATATTTTTCAAAATAAAAAGCTGAGGAGTAGAAAAAACTATAAACAAACTAAAAGTCCAACAACAGTTTAAAATAATTATTAATACTAAAACTCACTCAAGAGATGGGACAACAAGAGAATAAACACAGTGACAAAGTATTACTTCCAATTATGTTTTAAAACCTGATAGTTTTGTATTTCCAAACTTCAAAGCAGAGAAGTAGGAAAACTTTTAAGTTTGTTTTGATGCTCACATAATCCTAATAGTAAAAGGACAAAAACAGCAAAAAAAAAGAAAAAAATCCGTAAAACCACTTTTCATTTGAATTCACATAAAGATGATATTTCCAAGAGAATATGCAATAAATATTGGAACAATGTTTAAATTTGTGATTGTAGATATGAATATTGTCACAGTCTTCTCAATACCCTTCCCCCATACCTATGAAAGAGACTGCTAATCCACCATAGCATTCTTCCCATAAAGTCTAGAGTTCCAGAGTCCTTATCAGTACTCTTTCATTCAATTAGAATTGAAATAGAATGCAAAACCTATTTCTCATTTCCAGGTTTTCTACTTCAAAAAAGCCTACTTAGATTATTATACCTTACACGTTCATATGCCAAAATTAATCAGAGATGGACTAATGAGTTTACTCAGAAATGAAAACTGAAAAAAATGACTAGAATATTTTTCCTATGTCATAATGGGAAAGGACAAAGGATAAAAGTAAATAAGAAACTCTAACAAAAAAGAATAGCTAATGTATATGTAAATTTCAAAACATGAAGTGATTCAAACTGTTAAAAATTAATAGGTGAACCACAAACTGCTAAAAATATTTTTAAACTACTTTGTATTCATAGGAATAAAGGAGTCTTACAAATAAATAAGACTTACCAAAAACAAGAAAATCAATAAAGAAATCTTGCAAATAAACAAGAAAATAACATCAATAAAGAAGTCTTATCACAAAAAAATCATGTGTGCTAATGTGTATGTTAATTAGCTCAATTTAGTCATTTCCACAATGTATACATATTTCAAAACATCTTGCTGTATACAATAACTATATACAATTTTTATTTGTCAATTAAAAAATAAATTAAAGGGGAAAAGAAGTCTTACAAATAAAAATTTTTTAAAAATCAATAAAATAGGCAATTCTCAAAAGAAGAAAATTAGGTCATTAAATCTGAAATGTCCGATTTTGAATTAAAAGTGTAATTTATTATATCTCAAACAAGAAGCAGTACAATTAATCAAAGTACGTGCCTAAACTACTGACACAGTTTTGCCAACTTAACGGTAGCTTGTTTATGCCAGCAGCAAAGAAGCCTGGAGAGTGAGTGGCAATGAAATCTCAAAAGACATTTTCCAAATCTTGTTGAGAACTGAGTATTTTTCCTTGCAAGTAGTAGTTCAAACCCTGGAAGAAGTGGTAGTCAGTTGGTGCAAGATCTAGTGAATATGGCGGATGACAGAGAGTTTCCAAGACGAGCCTCTGTAGTTTGAGCAGCATTGTCTGTGCGAGACGTGGTCGAGCGTTGTCTTGCAAAGAGGATTGGCCTGTCTCTATTGACCAATCTCGGCTGCTCAATCACAAGCATCCTCATCATTTCGTCCAACTGGTTGCAGTGGACATCCACTGTCATTGTTTGACCAGGTTTCATGAAGCTGTAGTGGATAATACCAGTGCTGGACCACCAAATAGACACGATTAGCTTTTTCTGATGAACATTCAGTTTTGGACTGTGTGTTTCAGCACTTCATCTTTATCGAACCATTGTGCTGAACGCTTGCGATTGTCAAAAAGAATCCATTTTTCATCACACGTAACATTACAGTGTAGAAATGGTTCGCCTTTATGTCATGACAGCAAAGAAGGGCAGGCTTCCACATGATTCCTCTTCTGACACTCATTTAATTCATGTGGAATCCATCTATCCAGCTTCTTTACCTTGACAATTTGTTTCAAATGGTCCAATATTGTTGGAATAGCAACATCAAACCTTGCTGCTAATTCACATGTAGGTTGAGATGGATTCACTTCCACTACAGCTTTCAGCTCACCATTATCCACCTTAGTCCCAGGCCACCCATGTGGCTCATTTTCAAGATTAAAATCACCACAACGGAACCTGCCAAACCATCAAAGTACTGTCCATTCATTAGCCATATCCTTCTCAAACACTTTGTTGTTATTTCGAGCTGTCTGTGCTGCACTGGTTCCACGACAGAACTCATATTCGAAAAGAACTCGAATTTTTGACTTATCCATGGTTTCAAAAAATTGATCTAAAAAAAATTTGAAAGATAATCACAAGCCAAAATGTGCGTTCGAAAGACTGAAGATGTACCTTCACAATAAAAATAAAACAAGAAGTGTCAAAGTGAAATGTCAGAGTATCAACTGTCAAACTTAGTACTTAAGGATATCGGACATTTCACACTTAATAACCTAATATGGTGATTTATCAGTACAGCATAAAATGAATACGATGGGGGAAATAAATAAAAAATACTTTCCTTCAGGTACAACTATTCTGATTTTAGACCTACAATAAGTTGGTTAACTATAGTTTAGGTAAGCCAAGAATTATTTTATTATCAAAAGGAAGCAAAGATTTAATTCAATATTCAAAATATATGTCTTTTAAATTACTCTAAATTGAGATTTGCTCTTTTGCCCACTTTTCACTTGTCTTTTCCCAGAGTATATTCTTGGTTCTGTCATTCTTCAATGGAGAACTATATAACACAGCTGCCTTAGTTGCTTTCTATAGTGGAGACTCTTTTTACATTCTATTAGCCCTAATAACTGAGAGTCGCTATTTATATTCTTTTTTATTACTAGTAACTCAAGAGATAATTGTGATAAGGCCCTGGAAAAGTTACTAAGCAGCAATGTTATTAAAGACAAAAGAATGAACAGCTCATGTATTTACTAAATAGAAAATTTAAAGTTCCTATTAAACTACCTATTTGACATCTCCACTTCAGTATCTCAGGGCACTTCTAACTCAAAATAAGCTAGTCGCTCCAACCAATTCTCTGAGTTTCCTATATAAAATAAAGTGTGTCACCCAAATGTATCCAATTCAGCAATCATAACCCAATCCATCACCATGTCTTGTAAATTTGTCCTCCTGAACATTCTCAAATTGGCCCACTTTCTTCCATCTCCATAATCACCTTATTCCAAGCTACCACTTTATCTCACTTGGGCTACTTTCTGCAACAACCTCTTAAATGGTGTCACTATATACACTCTTGCCCCACCCCCACCCAATCCATTTGGTCTACTACAATGAGAATGATGTTTCAAAATGCAAATCTGATTACATCATTCCCTCTATTTAAAAGTGTTCCATGTCGTTACACTGCACTTTGGTTGAAAAAAAAAATCTTTAACGCTAGGTTCAGGATTAGTATGGTCTGACTCTATGTACTTTCCTAGCTGCATCTCCCTCCAAATTCCTGTGCTCTGACGACATAGGCCTCTCAGTTTTTCACCATGCTCCTCCTTCCACAGAAACTTGAACACACAAGTAATTAAGAACACAGGCTCTGGAATCATATTATCTAAGTCCCAAAACTGGGATCTGCCAACATACTAACTGTGTAACCTTGAATAAGTAACAATCTCTCTGACTTCAGTATTCTCATCCATTAAAACAGGAAAAATAATAACACCTATGTCTTGGAGGTTTTGTAAGGTTTAAATAAGATATATGTAAAAAACATAGTGTTCATGACCAATAAGCACTTCCTGCCAAACCCCTCTTCTTCCTTCAATTTCCAGTTGTCACCTCTACTGGGAAACTTTCCTCAACCCAACAACTTCCAGGCACAATTAATTGGTTTTGTGCGTATGTGTGCATGTGTGCGTATGATGCTCCCATAAGATTTGCTTACACTCAATTAGCACTTACATCATCTCACTGTACTGAACTTTTTTTTTTACACATCTATCACCCTACCACTAAGTGAGTTTCTAAAAGGCAGAGGCTATCACATTTATCTTGAATCTGATGTACCTAACACAATGTCTCTCACAGATAGTAGATGTTCAAGAAATGTTAGAGTGAACATAGAAATTACTCAGATGAATAATTAAAATTATGGCTTTGATAAGCAGAAATTGTGACAGTATATATAAATTTTTGGTACACATTTGCAATTTGTCAAATTAGAATAGTGTTTCTCAAAGCATGATGGTCCACAGACCAGCTACATGAGAATCCCCTGGTGTGTTTATTTAAAATGTATACTCTTGGTCCTCTCATCAAACCTAAATCAAAATTTCTAGAAGCAAAAAATTGCAAGAATCTGCATTTTTTAAAATTAATTTATTTTTTTTTAGAGACAGGGTCTTACTCTGTCACCCAGGCTGTAGTGGAGTGGAGTGAGTAATCTACAAGTTTTTTTGTAAGCAGCTTTTTTGGGTACAGTAAAGGTTGAAAGTCACTGAATTGGAAGACTGAAAGCTAACATAATTATTAAGTGTAAATTTAGGTTAAAAAATTAAAAATATAATGATTGGTCAAATATTACACTTCAAGGTCCTTAGAAGTCCTGAAGTTACTTAATTGAACATACTATTGAATCAAAGTCAATTATAACTCAAGACTATTGGCTGATGTGTTCAATAATTTCTGAACAGGAGAATTTAAGGGATAAAACACAACTGTCTTAAAATTATTTCTAATATGATATTCTCCCTAACACAGACCTAGCTTAGAAAAGGAAAGGGGCAATAATTTAAAATACAGTCATATTTCTCTTAATGAGGAGGATACCTTCTGAGAAATGCATCATTAGGTGATTTCGATATTATGGGAACATCAGCTTACACAAACTTAGATGGCACAGCAATGGCTAGGCTACAAACCTGTATAGCATGTTACTGCATTGAACACCGTAGGCAACTGTAACACAATGTTAAGTATTTGTATCTAAACGTATCTAAATATAGAAAAGGTGCCACAAAAATATGGTATTATAATCTTATGGGACCACCATCATATATGCGGTTCATTGTTGACCAAAACAGTACGTGACACATGACTGTATAAACAATGTAGCCTATACCAAACCATGCCCAAACCTGAGAAGAACTAATATGCAGCAAAATATGGACTACTTTGAATTATTTAAGAAAATACATATCTGCCCTCAATTATGTCCATTATAAATTCCACTATAAGAAGATCCACTTTTAAGTTGCATTTCTAACTAAGCACTGTGCCCTCCCTAGTGCTCCCAAAGGAAAAGGCAGATATCCTAAACAATATACATCTTACACTTCCTTTCAATCATCACACAACTGAATAGAACACCTTGCTGACTAATACTTGGGGACAGAATGAGCCAAAACACAAACCTTGCCTTTTTGTCTTTTTGGTTCAAACGGGAAAAAAACCTCTTGTGAGTTTTCCCAAACCTCAATACCAGATACGGTTTTCCTTTAATATTAAAGTAAAATTATAAGATAAAAATCAAATTTTTTTACTGTCAACAAGATCTGGTGTATTGATTAGGGATCTTAGAATTTATTTCTTTCAAAATAAAAAATAGGGCACGTTGTGTGACAGACACAAACAGACTCAGAACTTTAGAGATAAAAGGTACCTTAGATATCTTTTATTTCAATATTTATGTTATGCACAAGGGCCTGAAGGGTTGAATGGCTGGCCTAAAAGAACTGAAACTAAAAATCTAAATCTACTGAATGCAAAGCGGCATCCTAAATTGGATCCTAAAACAGAAAAAGGATGTTAGTTGAAAATCTTGATAAAGTCAGTAGTTTAATTAACAATACTGTATTATTAACTTCTTAGCTTTGACAAATGTACCATGGTTATTTAAGATGTTAACATTAGAGCTGAGGTCCTCAACCCCCGGGGCCACCCGGGTACTTTCTGTGGCCAAGAATCACCGCCTGACCTCCGCCCTCCAACCCCCACCCCGTCTGTGGAAAAACTGTCTTCCATGAAGCTTAGGAACCCAGCCGCACAGCACGAGGTGAGCGGTGGGCAAGCGCTTCATCTGTACTTACAGCTGCTGCTCCCCATCGTTTGCACCACCACATAAGCTCCGCCTTCTTCCACCCCACTCCAACCCGTGTAAAAATTGTCTTCCATGAAACCAGTCCCTGGTGCCAAAAAAGTTGGGGACCGCTGCATTAGAGGAAGGTGGATAAAAAGTATGTGAAACTCTGTACTATCTTTGCAATTTTTCTATAAACCTAAAATTATTAAATAAAAACAAAAGGTTTATTTTTAAATTCTAAATCGAAAACTGATATCTAATCCAAAATACTTCCCATCCATTTCTATAAAAATCCCAAAATATAAAGGCATTAAGTTCTAAAAGCAAGTACACAAAGATAACAAAATACAGCACCTCCCCACAGCACCCCATCAAAAGAAATCTTCCCAATCGTTCTGTTTAATAAGGAAGAGAACACTCACTGACTTGAAGCACTTGAAATGTAGCTGATACAACTAAGGAACTGAGTTTTATATAATTTTTATTAATTTAAATTTAAAATAAACTTATGGTAGCTAGGGGCTACCATATTGGATGGCTCAGCTCTAGAATATAGTCTATTTTGCTTTATTATAAAATATTCAAGGAAAATATAGCAAGTTATTTAAGGGTTTCCTTAATCTCATCAGGATGCCATACCAGAATGCCCTAAAGATGCTTATATCGGAGATAGAGAATAACAACAGACTTAGAAGATAAAAATTTGAAATTCTTAAGTAAGCACAGAGTGCTCCAGGAGCTGTTCCCTCATACCAGGGGCCTCTTAAGCTACTGAACCTCTGAAGTAATTTTGTTTGTTTGTTCTTTTAAACAGAGTCTTGCTCTGCTGCCCAGACTAGAGCTCAGTGGTGGCCTCATAGCTCATTGCAACTTCAAATTCCTAGGTTCAAGCAATCCTCCTGCCTCAGCCTCCTAAGTAGCAGGGACTATAGGTAGGCACCACCACTCCCAGCTAATTTTATTTTTCATAGAGAGGGAGTCTCACTATGTTGCTCAGGCTAGTCTCAAATGCCTGGCCTCAAGGGATCCTCCCAACTCAGCCTCCCAAAGTGCTAGGATTACAGGTGTGAGCCACCAGGCTGGCCTAAAGTAATCTGAAAAAGGGACTTCCTCCAAGATATGCAGCCCCAAAGGCACAAAACTTGAATAGCAGAGCACAGAGTGAATTTGAGCCCTCACTCACCCCCTTAGCCAGATGGCCTTGGCTCATAGCCACACATTCCCCCCATATTGTCTTTCCTCTACCCTTTTACTACAGCTTAGAATGGCTTTTTTCCCATCTTTGGCTAAGCAAAAATACCTCTAGATGTCCTCCCAGACTACTAACTACACTTACTTGTTTATTCCCCAATCTGGATTCCCTCCTCTGTGTTTCTATAATGTAAGAATATCTCTGATAATGCACTTATCATGAGTTTATAATTATCTATTTTCTCCTTTGTTTTCTAACCCAAGATAAATATGTTCCTTGCAGATACAGATCATATTTTTTCATCCTTATAGTTTTACCTACTAGACAGCACCTAAACACAGTAGGTGCCAAATTAATGTAACCATGAATGAAACTGATTCATTCTTACGTAAAATGCATTAAAAGAGGAATTTTAAAAATTTTACTTATCAGTTTTAACAGAATCTAATTTCACTTGATTTTAGATTACAAGAATAGTATTTTCAAACACAATTTTGTAATCTATCAATATCTTCTCTAAAGTAAAAAGTTTTAAAGTGATCTACGAACAGTGTAAGAAATCCTATATAAACCAAAACTAATACATATTTATTAATACTAATAAACTTAGTCTAATTTTTAAATAATTGCCCTGCTAACTACTATCTGGCTGCCATGAGGGAGAGAAGGTAGTGTATCTCAATAGCACACTAATCTTTAGTACAAGTAGAGTAATAAATATCGTACATAATCTATAATGAAAAATTACAACCAGAAAAAAATTGTTAAAATATTCAAAACTATCAACCTGTGCAAGTTGTTCCACACTTCAAACTTTAAGCTATTTCCAACAGCAAAAAAGAAACTAAAGGTCAGCAGTCAACAAAGAAAACTTCTGACAGGTAATCTAACACATGACACTACTGTTAACCTCATTTTTCCTATCTGGTAAGCACAACTTGCAAAGAAAGATATGTAGGTCACTCAACTTCTACACTTTAGCAACCAAGGAGAACTGGATTGAGTCTTCCTATTTCTCTGCCCCATATTTCTTTTCTTTCCTTAGCAAATATTACCATGTCTCTACTAACTTACATAGATGGCGATAAATCACATGGTGATTTGCAAGTTGTTACTCAGTAGAAACTATGATATTCCACGTTTCTCAAATATTGCCAATGGTCAATATTGTCAATAAACTAGGTTTTGCTTCTCTGTTATCTTCTGATACTTTCTACAATATACAAATTGGAATACAGTGGCATGATCATAGCTCACTGTGAAGCAAATGGAAAAGAAAAGTTTAAGGCTTTTTAAATGCCAGAGAGGAATACCAGAGAGGAATACCAGCAAGCCACGCAAACCTCCAGGTATAACTTCTGTTCAATGAATCATTTATATTACCATGATAGTAATAATGCTTATAAAAATAATAGCTCAGTTTCCATGAAAGAATAATGTGCAATTATTCTAAATGATGCTGGTTTGCTAAGCAAAAGCAATGGCTCCTCACTATTTAAGTACTGAGTACACTAATATTTAATTTTACAGAACTAAGTGATTATCAAGTATCCCAATGAGTCCATTTATAAGGAAACCTATATTTGGGATAAACTATTCAGCTAAATAGCTCAAACAGGCATTTCAGAGATATACAACTCCATTTATCCCATGAGGCATAAAAGCATAGACTCATATTCATAATAACTGTGATATCATTGCATACTGTCACAATTTGACCAATAATGATGTTGCAATATTGGCCATAATATTATGACAAAATTTAAACCAATCAAATTATTTTGAAACTTGATATATACAAATTTGGTATCAACTTGTGCTTCTGAGCACTGATAGACTAACTGGGACAGGATTTACCTTTCTGTCATAAACACCTCAAAAACTGGAAAAATATAAAACTACTTTTTGGATACTGGACAAGAGGCAATATAGGACTGCAATCTCTGACAGAAGCTTAACTAACAAGTTAAATTCTACAGTTACTGCCTTATATACCTGTTTGAAAACAAATGGGCTGGGCACGGTGGCTCACACCTGTAATCCCAGCGCTTTGGGAGGTCAAGGTGGGAGGATCGCTTCAGGCCAGGAGTTTGAGACCAGCCTGGGCAACATATCAAGACCTTGTCTCTCCAAAAAAATTTTTAAAATCAGCCAGGCGCGGTGGCGTGCACCTATAGTCCTAGTGACTCGAGAGGCTGAGGCAGGAGGATCACTTGAGCCCAGGAGTTCAGGGTTTATAATGAGCTACGATCGTGCCACTGCACTCCAACCTGGGTAACACAGCAAGACCCTATCTCACAAAAACAACAAAAAAAGAAAACAAATGAATAATGACAGTTGACATCAACATTCCTCTCTACAACTGAGAGAATAAGTACAGAAAATCAATAGGTATACAGAAACTTAAACTACACCCAAACTAACTTGACCCTAATTCACATTTATAAAACACTATACCCAACAAATGCAGAATACACATGTTTCTCAAGCGCTTATAGAACATTAACCAAAACAGACCATATACTGGACCACAAAACAAGTCTCAATAAAGAAAGAATTAAGTTCATACATTGTGTTTTCTGACCACACATAACTAAATTAGATATCAAAAATCAGAAAAATATCAATAAAATTCCTAAATATTTGGAAATTAAACAACACATTTCTAAATAACACATGGTTGGTCAAAGAGGAAGACTAAAGGGAAATCAGATAATATTCTCTATTGAATAAAAATGAAAACATAATATATTAAACTTTGTGGTTCACAGTTAAAGAGTACTTATAGGAAAATTTTATAACAAATTCTTATATTAGAAAACAAGAAAGATTTTAAATCAATAATATAAGCTACTTCCTTAAGAAACTTTATAAAAGAGCAAATTAAACACAAGCAAAAGGAAAGAAATAATAAAGAACAAAAATTGATGAAATTCAAAACAAAACAAAACAAAAAACAGAAACCGATATAGAAAAACAAAGGACACCAAAAGCTAGTTCTTTGAAAAGTTAAATGGGTAAGCCTCTAGCCAAACTGATGGCAAAGAGAGAGAGAAGACACAAATTACCAGTATTGGTAATTAAAGAGGGGATATCATCACTATAGAGCCTATTAACATTAGAAGAATAAGGGAATATTATAATTTTTACCAGTTAATTTGGTAACACATGAAAGTCTTTGAAAAACTTTTGACAAAGTCTTTGAAAAACACAAATTATCCAAGTTCACTCAAGAATAAACAAACAAGGCACCATGGCCCACACCTGTAATCCTAGTAACTCAGGAGGCTGAGGTGAAGGTATAGCTGGAGGCCAGGAGTTCGAGACCAGCCTGGGCAACATATCAAGACCTCACCTTCAAAAAAAAATTGTTTTTAATTAGCCAGTCATGGTGGCGCACACACGTAGGCCCAGCTACCCAGGAGGCTAATGTGGGAGGATCACTTGAGCCCAGGAGTTCGAGGCTGCAGTAAAACATGATCATGCCACTGCACTCCAGCCTGGGCAATAGAGTGAGATACTGTCTCTAAAAGAGAGTAAGAAGAAACTAATAACCTGACTGTTTCTATTAAATAAATTTAATTTATAATTAAAAGCCTTGTCACAAAGAAAACTCTAGGCCCAGATGGTTTTACTTGGAAATTCTATCAAATATTTAAGGAGGAAATAGTACCAGTTCTACATAAACTCTTCCAGCATATAAACACTTATCAACTTATCAAGTCGACATTACAATGATATGAACAAGAAAACTACATACCCACATTGCTACAAATGTAAAAATCAGGAACAAAATATTTGCAAATAGATCAAGCAATTTATTAAAAGAATAACATCATTATCAAGTGGGGTTCATTTCAAGAATGAAAATCAATCCATGTAATTCACTACATCAGTCTAAAAAAGTATAACCATATGATCTCAATAGACGCCTCCCCCAAAAAAGCATCTGACAAATAAATGTCAATTCATTCAAACAAAAACTCTGAGAAAACTGCAAATAGAAGGGAACTTCCTTAACCTGATAGAGTATCTATAAAAACCTTATAGCTAAACAAATAACCCCACTGAAAAGTGGACAAAGGACATAATAGACATTTTGCAAAAGAAGACACACAAATGGTCAGCAAGCAAATGAAAAAATGCTCAACCTCACTAATCATCAGATAAATGCAAATTAAAACCACATGAGATATCATCTTATACCAGTCAGAATGGCTACTATTAAAAAGTAAAAAAATACTGATGTTGGTGAGGATGCAGGGAAAAGGGAACGCTTATACACTGTTAGTGGGAATGTAAATTAGTACAATCTCTATGGAAAAAGTGTGGAAATTCCTCAAAGAACTAAAACTAGAACTACCATTTGACGCAGCAATCCCACTACTAGGTATCTACCCAAAAGAATAGAAATCACTGTACCAAAAAAATACCTGCACTTATATGTTTATTGCAGCACTATTCACAATAATAAAGATATGGATCAACCTAAGGGTCTATTAAGGGATGACTGGATAAAGAATATATGGTATATATAAAGAATAGAACACTAGTCAGCCATAAAAAAGAATGAAATGTCTTTTGCAGCAACATAGATGGAACTGGAGGCTATCATCTTAAGTGAAACAACTCAGAAACAGAAGGTCAAATGTTCTCTCTTACAAGTGAGAACTAAATAATGGATATACAGTGTGGAATAATAGACAGTGGAGACTCGGAAGAGTAGGGAGATGGGAGGGGGGTGGGTGATGAGAAATTACTTACTGAGTACAACACACATTATTTGGATGATGGATACACTAAAAACCCAGACTTCACCACTACACAATATATCCATACAATCAAAATTGCACTTATACTCCTTAAATTTACACAAATAAAAAAAAACCCTATAGCTAATATTATATGCAATGATAAAAGACTAAATATTTTCCTCTTAAGATGGGGAACAAAGCAAGGATAGCCACTCTCACCACACCTATTCAACACTGTACTTTTGGACCTAGCCAGTGCAATAAGGCAAGAAAAAGAAATACAAAGCATTCAAACTGATAAGAAATAAAGTTGTCTATACTCAGAAACATAATTGTCTACATAAAAAAATCCCAAATAATCTACAAAATAGGCACCACAACTAATAATGAATTTACCACAGATATAGGAAACAAAGTCAATATACAAAAATCTATTGTATGTTTACATACTAGCAATGAAATTGAAATTTGGGGGGAAAAGGTAACAATTACAATAACATCAAAAATCATGAGAGACTAAGGGATAAATCTAACAAATGTGTGCAAGATTTATATGCTGAAAACTACAAAACATTGATGAGAGAAATCAAAAAACACCCAAATAAATGGAGATATATACCATATTCATAGATTAGGAGACTCAATATTGTTATAATGTCGACATTCCCCCTAATGATCCAAAGATTCAACAAAATCCAAGAGACTAGTAGCCTTTTTAGCAGAAATTGACAAACTGATTCTAAAAGATTCATTAAAAGGCAAAGCACCTAGGACAACCAAAATAATTTTGAATAGAAGAATAAATTTGAAGGACTTGCTCTGATTTCAAAACTTACTACAGGTGGCCCTCCATATCCATGGTTCCACATACATGTATTCAACCAACTGCAGATCAAAAATATTCAGAAAAAAAAATTCCACAAAGTTCCAAAAACAAAACTTGAATTTGCGATATATTGAGTACTACATTAAATCTATTAAGAATGAAGTGATGTGTAGGCATTTGTATTAATTATTATAAGTAATCTAGAGAAGATTTAAAGTATACAGGAGGATATGCATAGGTTATTTGCAAATACTACACCATTTTATATAAAGGACTTGAGCATTCGTGGATTTTATCCACAGGGGCTCCTGGAACCAATCTCCCACAGATACTGAGATATGACTGTACAAAGCTACAATAATCAAGATAGTGTGATACTGATGTAATAGAAACAGATTAATGGAACACAACAGAAACCAGAAGTAGACCCACACATTTATAGTCAATTAATTTCCGACAAAGACACGAAGATAATTCAAAGGGGAAAGGATAGACTTTTCAATAAATGTTATGAAATATGCTTTTTAAAAAAATCCTTACCTCACCCTTAAATAGAAATTCACTCAAGACAAATAATAAACCTAAATGTAAAATCTAAAACTTTAAAACTTCTATAAGAAAGTATAGGACAAGGCCAGAAAAGGTGGTCATGCCTGTAATCTTAGCACTTTGGGAAGCCGAAGTGGGGGGATCACTTGAGCCCAGGAGTCTGAGACCAGCCTGAGCAAAAGTGAGACCCGAGACCCCACCTCTATAAAAAATAAAAAAAACTGAGCCAGGTGTGGTGGCGTGCCTGTAGTCCCAGCTACTCGGGAGGCTGAGGCATGAAGATCACTTGAACCCAGGAATTTTAGGTTGCAGTGAGCTATGATGACGCCACGGGCAACAGAGCAATACCCTCTAAGGAAAGGGAAAGAGAGGGAAAGGAAAGGAAAGGAAAGGAAGTATTGGACAAGGCCAGGTGCAGTGACTCACACCTATAATCCCAGCACTTTGGGTGGCCAGGGTGGGAGGATTGCTTGAGGCCAGGACTTGAGGCTCCTTCGAAACCAGCCTGGGCAATAGCGAGACTCTGTCTCTACGGAAAATTTAAAAATTAGCTGTGCAAGATGGCATGTGCCTGTAGTCCTAGCTACTCGGGTGGAAGAAGCAGGAGAAGGGCACAGGATCACTCAGTGGTATTCATGACAAAAATCTAATCATGAGAAAATGCCACATAAGCCCAAATTGAAAGACATTTTTAAAATAACTGACCTGTACTCATCAATAGTCAAGATTTTAAAAAAGTGTCAAGGTCACGAAAGACAAGGAAAGGCTAAGGTACCATCACAGATTGGAGATCAAGGACACACAACTAAACTGTAGGGTGATATTCCGGATTGAATCCAAGAACAGAAAAAGACCATTAGTGGAAAAAAATAGGTAAAATTCAAATAAAGCCTGAGGTTAAATTCATAGTATTGTACCAATATCAATTTCCACGTCTTGATAATTATTTTATGGTTGAGTAACATTAGAGAAAGCTGAGTGAAGGACATACCTGAACATTCTGTACTAATTCTGCAACATTTCTCTAAGCCTAAATTTATAAAATTTAAAATACAAAAAAGAATGCCTGGCTCTTTAGCGAAATCCCCAAAGTTGTAAGCCCTTAACTACTGGGAGCTATGTATTAAGATGACACCACTTTGATTTCTATAATTAATCCTATGGAAGAAATATCAAGTTTTCACAATACTAATCCCTTTGTAGTTAATGCATTTTTATGTTATACCAGAATATTAGCAAACTGAAAGACACATTTTATTCCAAGCAATTACTGTAATGGTTCTTTAAATAAAAGGGCAGTAACATACCAAAAAAAGGGAGTAAATAATCCTTTAAAAAATGTGAAAAAGAAATCAGTTTTGACCATATGTTAAAATATATAATTATCACAGCAAATCATTAACATTAAGGTTTTATAATGGTCCATGTTCCAATATCCAAATACATACAATAACTCATGAGGGAAATGGGGCAAGAAGATCAAGCATTCTTATTTCTATCTAGTTTGAGCCAACTTGCTTTCATGCAATGTAACTAGACAATTATCAAAACAAAATGGTAAACCAAAATAGGCATAATTTATTCAGTATTTACTAGGCCTTTACCATGTCCCAGGTACTGTCCTAGATGCTAGGGATTCAGAAAAGATTAAATGGAAGAGGCAAATATAAAAACAATTGCTATTTTATTTAACAAATATTAAATAATAAACTAAAAGATATAAAAGAATAAATGATAACTCTGCCCTGAAGATGATTACTAACCCTTTTAGAAAATTAATGAGTTCAAAATTTGCCTCTCTACAATACCAAACATGACACTGAATATAATTCAAAGAAGGGAAACTAAAATCTCGAGTCAGTTAAAAATTTTACTCAACATAGTTCTAAAAGTAAACAAGGTTAAAAGATGATAAATATATACCTTCAGCTTGCACTAAAGAAAGAAGCCACTCAATATGCTCTATTTAATTTACTGTATTTATTTCCAATATATAACCAACTGTTTTCTGATGGCAATTAATTTCTCTAAGACTTCTCTATGAATAACTGGCTTTTTTCCCATTAAAGCTAATGGGTACTGTGAGTCTTGCATGTGACTGTTTCTCTCCATCCTTTGAAATAAGGAAGAACATAAAAATTCTCAGTCCACTTCTTTCAACAGTGAATATCATGGATATCTTCAGTGTATTTTACTAGAGGATTCATCTTGTTATCCTATCGTTATTTTCACCTATTTTTATTATTTGTTTAATGTATTACATGTTTTTGTTAGCCACCTGAAAGCAAGTAATTTAATATCTGTAACTTCAAAATTTGTGTGTTTTTAATGCAGAAAACTGAACGGGCATTTTTCAATGCCATGTCAAAGGACAATATTCAAATATTTGAAGTGACAAAAGCCCCAAAACTAGTTTATCTGCATTAAAGTTTATAATTGTACACAATGTTAGAAGGGGTCTTAAGCACTTCCTTCTAGACAAAGTTTAAACCAGTCTCACCACATCTTTTTGTAATAACTACAGTACTTTGTATTTGTACCAGACTGGCACTTGATTATAAAGTAACACCAAGTATCTTATATCTTCAAAGATTTTTCTTGGTAACTGAAGCATACCTCTCTGAGAATCAAAAATTTTATATTTTTCCATAGAAGACACACAAATGGCCAACAAGCACATGAAAAGATGCTCTCACCTTTAATCACTAGGAAAATGCAAATCAAAACCACAAAGAAGTACCACACTTCACACCCACTAGGATGACTATAAATTTGTTTTAATGGGAAATAACTGCTGGAGAGGATGTGAAGAAACTGGAACCCTTATACATTTCTGTGGTAATGTAAAATGGTTCAGCTGCTATGGAAAACAGTTGGCAATTCCTCCAAAAATTAAACACAGGATTATCATATGACCCAAAAATTCCTCTTCTAGGGATACAACCCAAAGAACTGAAAACAAGTACATATACAAGTATGTTCACATTAGCACTATTCACAATAGGCAAAAGGTGAAAAACAGCCCAAATGTCCATCAACAGATGAATGAATAAAGAAACTGTGGTATATGCATACAATGGAATATTACTCAACCATAAAAAGTAATACAAACATGCTAAAACATGGATGAAGCTCCAAAACTTTATACTATGTAAAAGAAGCCAAACACAAAAGGTTGAATTTGTATGATTCCTTTTTTATGAAGTATCCATAAAAGGCAAATCCATAGACACAGAATGAAGACGGGTGATTATCAGGGGCAGAGGAGAGGGGAGAAAAAGGAGCAACTGCTAAATGGGTGCAGGATTGCATTTGAGGTGAGGAAATTGCTTTGGTACACAGACAGATGTGGTGGCTGCACAACACTGTGAAAGTACTAAATATCACTGCTCACTTTAAAATGGTTAATTTTATGTTAAGTGAGTTTCACCTCAATTTTTTTTTAAGTTTATTTTAACCATTTGGGATGGAAATATTTCCTAACTGTATTAGACACTTCCATGCAGTCTTATTTCCCTTTTTATAAGGCAGGGCACACTGAACCTAATTAATATTTTTCTGCTGACTCAGAATCATCATTATGAATAACAATAACTATATGAGTAAGCCATCCCTCCTGTGTGTTAATTATCTTTGAGCCTCAGTTGTCTCATCTGTAAATGCCATTTTTTGCTAGATCATAGGATCTTAACGTTTTCTGAGTGACAGATATCTTTGAAAATCCAAGTAAGTTTTCTGGGGTAAATTCTTACCCCAGAAAAATGCACACATGCACATACATAGCAAATTGCATATAACCTCAGGAAGTTCACAGACCTACTGCAATCCACACAAGCAATTCCCCTGGGTTCAGCATCTCTGATTCTACCATAATCTAATACAGTGGGATAGCCTCAAGATTTATACAAGTTCGTGGAGCTGTGCTGTGCTTTTTACATCCTGTGGTTTTATAAATAGTTGTCCTAGTTCACTGTCAAATTCTCTACTATGATTGCTAGTTGCTGTCCAACACAACTAAACTTTAAAAATTCAAGTATTAGCTGGGCGTGGTGGCACATGCCTGTAGTCCCAGCTACTCCGGAGGCTGAGGCAGGAGGATCACTTAAGCCCAGGAGTTAGAGGTTACAGTGAGCTATGATCGCCCCACTGCACTCCATCCAGCCTGGGCAACCGAGCCAGACCATGTCTCTTAAAAAAAAAAAAAAAAAAAAAATTTTCAATTAGATTCTATTCGACTGAAAATTATTACTATATGTCCTATGCTAGGCATTAAAAGGGAGGGATACCAAATAACCATAGCCCTAGCAAAAGCTAAGACAATTAAGTACTTACAAAAAAAGAAAAATATCTCATTAAGTACCAAACTGGGACACTGATAATGAGCCAAAAAGAACTTAGAGAAGAACAAGGACAGTATAAGCTGGAGCAGTTGGGGACAATTTCATGGAAGAGCATTTGAATGGCCAGGGAGAACAGGACAGATGAGATTGAAAGGGCACTAATGAGACATCATGAACATAGGCAGAGAGGGTATAATAAAGATAGTGTGCTGGGCGGTAATGGGAAATAAGGCTGCATAGATATGAAGGGGCCAATTACAGATAACCTTAAAAACTAAACAGAAGAATTACTTGCAAAAATAATGTATGGGGAAGAGTCAGAACAGATGCGGGAGGGATGGTTATTGAGGGGGAAAGGACAAGAGAGCCTTCTGGAATGCTGGAAACTTTCTATAGCTTAATCTGAGCAGTAGAGACATTTGTAAAAGTTCATTTAAGCACTTCACTGTTTGTATAATTGAAAAAATATACACAAATAGTTGCCAGATGATACAGTAAGTGCCTTTGTAGGTTTGAACAAGTAAAATAAGAGTGCTGTACTAGGAGAGAAGTATTACAGCAATATGTAAGAGGAACTGGGAGAAGACAGGACAGCCTTTTAAGTAATGCAGACTTAAGATAATAATATTAGCTAACACTTATGTAATACAATATGCCAGGTACTATTCTAAGAGCTGTACATGTAATAATGCATCTAATCCTCTTAACAACACTCTGTGAAAAGTATTATTATTATTATTATTCCTACTTTACAGATGATGAAACTGAGACCCAACCCAGAGAGATTAAATCATTTGCTCAACTTCACATAGCCATAAGAACATCCACGATAATACAATTTTTCACCACTCCACACCACATACCCATGAATACACAACAAAACAAAAACAAAAAGAGGCAACAAGAACAAGACTACCAACAAGAGCAGGGACTAAAATGATACCTATAGGGATAAAGTACGTCCAGCAGCAACAGCCCTCTTTCCCATCCTATAACATCAAATGTCAGTACCATCCTCTCGACAATCAAAGTCAGAATCCCCACCTAACTATAAGCCTCACTCAGCAAGTACACCATCTGCATAATCATTCTTATATCTCCTACTCCTATAACAAGGCTCCACAAAAATTTTTTTTAAAAAAACTTCTCATAAGAATATTACAGATACCTGGAAATGAGAACAAAGAATGAAACATATTTCAAAAGAAGAAATCCCATGACTTCATAACCTATATTGTATGAATATAGGTGAGGAAAGAGATTAAAAGAATCTAAAACAATTCCAAAGTTTCTAACTTGGAAGACTTCAGAAAGGTTATTAACAGAAATAAAAATATATGTCCATAAAAAAGGTTTGTACACAAATGTTCACAGCATCTTTATTCATAATAGCCAAAAGCTGGCAATGATTCAAATATCAACCAGCAGGTGAATGAATAAACAAATTGTGGTATATCCAAACACTGGATTATTACTAAGCAAGAAAAGGAAATGAACTACTGATACGTGCATGCTTCAATTTGTACAAAACTCTAGACTAATGTGATTTATAGTAATAGAAATCACATGAGTGGCTGCACAGGAATAAGAGTGGGAAGAGAGTGATTGCAAAGAAGCCAAGGGAATTTCTGGAGGCAATAAAAGTGTTCTATATCTTTACTAAGGTGACTGCTAAAGCCATTGATTTGTACACTAAAAACGTGTGAATTTACCACAAGTAAATTACACCTTGGTAAAGCTGACTAAAAACATGTTATGGCCGGGAACAATGGCTCATGCCTGTCATCCCAGTGCTTTGGGAGGCCTAGGCAGGAGGATTGCTTGAGGCCAGGAGTTCAAGACCAGCTGGGCAACGTAGCAAGACCCCCATCTCTACAAAACATTTAAAAAAAAAAATAGCCAGGCATGGTGGTGCATGCCTGTAGTCCCAACTACTTGGGAAGCTGAGGCAGGGGAATCACTTGAGCCCAGCAGTACAAAGTTGCAGTGAGCTATGATCACACCACCGCACTCTAGCCTGGACAACAGAGAGAGACCTTGTCTCCCAAAAAAAAAAAAAAGTTATTAACATTGAAATAGGTAGGTAAATAGGGGAACCTTTTGCAAGAGGAGATGAATAAAATGAGTTCAATTTAGATGTGTTGAACCTGATGCATCCTCAGGGTATCCAAGAAGTATAAGATATCTCAGGCAGGCAGTTAAGTATAAAGAATGGGGTGGAGGCAGTGGGAAGAGAGGGAGACAGAGAAAAGCATCAAGTGTTGAGAGACATCCACAATTAGAAGCTGTCAGAAAGAAGCATCAGTAAAATAAAAGTTCTAAGAAGGAAGGGGATGACATATAGTATCAACCATTACAAGGAAGTAGAGGGCATAAAGAACCACAAATGAATGTATTCTCCTTATGAATTCAAAACACATGATTATAGAAAGAGACTGCCATCTATCTTGCAAGGATGTTGTAATAAAATTTAAAAAGAATATTCTAAGTACTGGCAGGCTGGCACATAGTAAATCTCATAATGGTGTTATACTATAAAATTCCTACCATAAATTTCAACATAATTCACTTTTTAAAAGACTAAATATGACATATGACAAATATTTACCATGGCTTAAATAGTTCAGGTCCCCTTTTTTTCAGGACACACAATAAAACTGCACTTCCTTGCCTTCTATGAAATCTCTTAAGGCCATATGACTTGCTTTCGCCAATGAACTATTAGACAAAGTAACATGTCCTTTTTCTAGGTAGAGATTTTAAGAGCTAGTGAGCTGCTAGCAACAGTCCCCCTCCCATTGCCATGGACATCATAGAACCATGTGTTGAGATGGAGCCTCTGTCAGCCTGACATTCTGCAGAGAAAAAACAAGCAGAATCCCCACCCCACTCCCACCAATATATATAACACACACAAGCAAAAAAATTGTCTTGTTAAAAGCCACTGAAGTTTTTTGAATTGTTTGTTACTACAACATAACCTAGTCTCTCCTGACTGATAAACAACCAATGCCAAAATCATTATCCTCCTCTGTTCCCCTGCAAAATAAAGTCATCCTCAATATATCCTTTCCCCTAATTCTAGTAAGCCCCAAATTCCATCAATTTTTCTGCCTTAACCTCTCTCAAATACATCATGTCAGCTCTACTCCTCATTTAGACTTCTGTATTAACCTCCTAACCAACCTGCTTACATATTATTTCTGCCCATCTATTCTCCACAATTCCTCTACAATAATCTTTTTAAAACAAAAATTTGATCATATCACACTCCTGTTTTTATATGATTTTTCACATCAATTAGAAGCACAACAGAAATGGCCCTTCAAGAAACAACTGTAAGAAGTGCTAAAAATGTTCTACATCTTGTTCTGTGTGGTGGTTACATGAGCATATATATCTGCAAAAATTCAACAGGCTTATACTTAATATCTATACATTTTGCTGCATTAATTATACCTCAATTATTAATAAATAGTTAAAAAGAAAGAAAAAAGATATGGCTCAAAAGTAACTTTTTAGCTTCATTTTACCAAATATCCACCCCAACCCACATAAATAATCTATAGCCACAAACTATCAGTAATCACCCTCTTAGATATTGATCGTTCATGCTCTTAGGTGTATAATACCCCTTCCACGCCTACTTTTCTTCAAGACCCATATAAAATCTCATTCCCTCAGGAAACATTCCACCTATATACCCCTTAACTCTACTTTACCTGTACTATTATATAACAGCTCTTTGTACATTCCACTTACCACCTCAGCATTTGTTATACCAGTGGTTCTCAATCAGAGGTTATTTTGCTCCCTAGAGGACATGTGGCGATGTCTGAAGACATTTTTGATCATCACAACTAAGGGGGGAGGGGTGCTACTGGCATCAAATGGGTAGAAGCTAGGATGCTGCAAAATATTCTATAATGCATAGCACAGATCCCCAAAACAATGAATTATTCTACCCAAAATGTCAATACTGCTGTGGTTGAGAAACACTATACTACATTATTATAAATATTTATTTGCAAGTCTGTATCTCTACTAAACTGCAAAATGGGAGGGATTAAGTCTTACTTATTTCTGTATCCTGACACAGTATCTAGAAAATAGCACACAAAAAATGTATAATAAAGATGTGTCATTACTGAATCTATTTTGATAACCACAGTGCCTAGAATGCAGTACTCAAAAGATACAATAAATACATGTGTCATTGCTGAATCTTATTGTGATATGAAAGAGACATAACCTACTGGCTAAACTGGTGGTCTTTTTTTTTTTTTTTTTTTTTTTTTTTTTTTAAGAGACAGGGTCTCACTATGTTTCCCAGGCTGGTCTCAAACTCCTGGCTTCAAGTGATCTTCCTGCCTCAGCCTCCCAAGGTGCAGGATTACAGGTGTGAGCCACCATACCTGGCCAAACTGGTGGTCTTTAAATTCAAATTCCATCATCACCATTTTGATTGAGTGTTTTCATAGAACATACCAACAAATCACAAATTATAACTATGTAAATTCTCAAAAAAAAAAATAAAATTAAACCGATTTCCAAATTTACTACAGCATGAGTAAACCAACTGGTTTAATGACTATGCTTCAAAAAGATTTTAAAAAGAACACTATTTCAAAAGAATTTCTGAATCTCATTATCACGGTGCTACCTGAATAAAGTAAAATAATGGAAACTAAAATACGGGGTATCACATTTCACCTAACTTTTATCCAAGACAATTTATGTTAAAAAAACAGAATGATCACCAGACTTGGTGACACATGCCTATAGTCTCCACTACTTGGGAGGCTGAGGTGGGAGTATCGCTTGAGCCCAGGAGTTTGAGGTTTCAGTGTATTGTACTATGATCGTGCCTGGGAACAGCCACTGCACACCAACCAGCCTGGGCAACATAGCAAAACATCACCTCTTAAAAAAAAAAAAAAACCAGAATGATAGTGTACTTTAACATATTGGCAAAAAAAATAGACAGTTTTTATATCATAGTTGTTTTACTTATTTTAACAAACATTCCATATCTCAACAGTAGAATCATTTTATTGTTAATGACTGGATTTCCCACCTCAAAGATAATCATAAAACACTTAAATGTTTGCTTACCGTATCTATTTCACCATTCCTACCCTAATATAGTCCAAACCATTACATGGAAGGCTGAATGAAAATCTGTATTTACAAGGCTCTTAAGTTAACCAGATTCCTTGTTAAATCTAGTTGTGTCAAGTAGATAGCATATAAAATATCGGAAAGCTAATTCTCCAACTTAAGGTAAATTTTTGAAAGAATAATACATTATTTTAAAAAAACAACTGCCAGGCACAGTGGCTCACGCCTGTAATCTTAGCACTTTGGGAGGCTGAAGCAGGAAGATTGCTTGAGCCCAGGAGTTTGAGACCAGCCTGGGCAACACAGCAAGATTCCATCTCTACAAAAAATTTAAAAATTAGCCACACATGGTGGTACATGCCTGTGGTCCCAGCTGTTTGGGAGGCTGAGATAGGAGGATTGTCTGAGCCCAGGAACTGGAGGTTACCATCAGCTATAATGGCACCATGGCACTACAGCCTGGGCAACAGAGTGAGGACCATGTCTCTAAAAAAAAAAAGAAACTTAAGTTCTTTATTTGATTCCTGTTTAAAGTTCTCAAATCATACAACTTCCAAACTAAGTCCATTCATGTAGATTTAAAGAAAAGAAAAGAAAACAATTTTACAAATCACATTTGGCCCTGTTTATAGGCATAAAATACATATCTAATTCCAATACTAAAACTACTAAATGCAAAAAAAAAAACCAAAAAGAACACCACCCTTATTATTTGTTGGATTATTAAATAATAAACAGCATCTACTCCATATGTATTCAACCAGAGGAAAAATAAATTCATTTGGCAGTAATCCTCTACTCATGGGTTTGGTATAATATCTCTTACCACAGCAATAAACTCTCTTATGAAATTTACTCTTCTAACTTGTCTGTCTAATACATATTGCAAAAACAAAATTCACATATCAACAATATTTTTATTTTCCTGTAAAACTATGCTACTCTTGAAGGTAGTGGCTCTCTCCAACCAATTTATTATACATTAGTATGTATAATTAGTTCAATCAACCAGGCATGGTGGCTCACAACTGTAATCTTAGCACTTAGGGAGCCAGAGGTGGGAGGATCCCTTGAGCCCAAGAGTTCAAGACCAGCCTGAGCAACATTGTGAGAACCCCATCTCTACAAAAGATAGAAAAAAGAATCAGCCAGTCGTGGTGGTGTGTGCCTATAGTCCCAGCTACCTGGAAGGCTGAGGCAGGAGGATCGCTTAAGCCCAGGAGTTCAAGGTTGCAGTGAGCTACGATAACGCCACTGCACTCTAGCCCAGGCAACAGACCCTATTTAAAAAAAAAAAAAAAGTAAACAAAAAAAGAAACTTTCTATTGCTAGCAATCATGTTTCTCTATTATAGCACATTTCTTTCCTAAATAGAAATATTTTCACTTATTTTCCTACTTACTTTGCTCTTGATTAAAGTTTTATGGCATTATTTTATAGAAGTAAACATTTATACATAAAACACAAAAATACTTTGTTACCACCTAAACTGAAGATAAAAAGATCTTTTAATTATTCCATTTTCAAATTATTTGTTCTTTTCTAGAGAATGGAAAAATCATTACCACTATCAACTACTGTCAAAGAAAAGAATCTGAAAGTTAGCACATTATATTACCCCTCTGGGCAATTCAAGTAAACAAAACTAAGTGAAATACCATACTCCTGTCATGGGATGGTCCTTATGAAACATCATGATCATCTACCATTTACACAGCATGAGATTACTTAAATACTATATATTAAATACTATGACATACAACAGAGTTTCTGTGCAACAACGAAGAAAGTTTCCTTATCAAATACAGTCAAGGATATGGATGCTTTTGGCAAAGAGACAAAGCTTTTCCAATTTTCAGTGACACTAAATTCCCCAAAGTCTAAAAAAGGAAAAACCTTGACCTTGTTTAGTAATGCTGTTCATCAACTTCTTCTGAAACCTCTTATCAGTCTCAATGGGAATAAATTGGAAGAAATCAATCCAAAACACAAGCCAGAGACTTATAACTTCTACCACCAGTGGATTAAAAACATCAGCCAAAATGTAAGGATTACAGTTAGATGTAATATATTGAAGTACATTGAAATTTTAAAAATATACTTAATATACTTATTTAATAGATTAGTCACATAATAAATTTTATGAACATACATATTACAATATCTTTAAATTAAATCTATATATGCCCCCAAATAAAAATAAAAGATATTTTCTTAATATGCTCCAAATTCAAAGTTTTCTTTAAATAAATTCTGTAATTCATGAAAAACTACATTCACACACAGGGTGTGACATTAGATAGTAATAACATATGTTCCCCAAAGTTTCCTCAGAAGTTACCATTATACCAAAACTGCTGATACCCTGCCCAGGATCTTTTAGACAAATTCCTCACTCAGTATCCTCCAAGCTTTGAGACCTAAGAAAGTTAAATATACCCAATAGGACTACCAAACAGACTAAAGAGGAGTTCTTGAAAGGAAAAGGAAAAAAACAAATAAAAACAAGCATACTTCAGAGACATAAGATTAGAAGTAAAAGGGATGAAGCAAAAAAGAAAGTTCAAAAAACTGTAACTGGGTAATCAGAATACATAAAAATTTGGCAAACAAAAGTTTCCCATGATAATATTTACCCTTTCTTATGCACCACACTCTGACATTTCCCATTTTTTAAAATTGTTATTGTGACTCACTAAATTGAATTCACAAGCCATTAATAGGTCACAATCTAAAGTTTGAAAGTACTGGCTTAGAGTAACTGACAATCATAGGAAAGTCCTTGCTTTCCTATGAAAATCTAGCTTGAGAAAACTATTAAGGTGGTGGAAAATTGAAAAGACAGAATTCCTCCAGGGCAGGAACAGTATCTTATAGGCACATACTAATCACTTAAAGTTTGTTGATACATTTTGGAATATAAAAAGCACTTTCAGGGTGAAGAAGACACACCTACAAAGGATACCTGAATACAAAGGCTTAAAAGAACATAGGTACTCTGGATGCCTTCAAAGCGGGGATGGTGAAAAGCGCTCTAGGAGGTTGAAGAGTGATACCAAATTTTTCTTAAATAAACAAATTAAGTACCAAGGAAAAGTAAATTTCATTCCTTAGGACAGGCTTTACATTCAGCAAAGGAAAAAGAAAATCTCTCATAGATTGAAAAGTCCCATTAGTATTAAGCACTACACAGTAGTCCATTATAGGTACAAAAAGTTAGTAAGCTACCTTGATATTCTAACCATTTCTTTCAAAAATATGTCAGACTCCAAATGTATAAATCCAACTTCAAATCAAAATTATATAATGTGGCCGGGCCCGGTGGCTCACGCCTGTAATCCTAGCACTCTGGGAGGCCGAGGATAGATAGCTTGGGCTCAGGAGTTCAAGACCAGTCTGAGCAAGAGCAACACCCCGTCTCTACTAAAAATAGAAAAAATTAGCCAGGTGTGGTGGTGCACACCTGTAGTCCCAGCTACTTGGGAGGCTGAGGCAGGAGGATCGCTTGAGCCCGGGAGTCTGAGGGTGCTGTGAGCTAAGCTGACACCATGACACTCTAGCCCAGGCAACAGAGCAAGATGCTGTCTCAAAAAATAAAAATTAAAAAATTACATAATGCAATTCATTCTTAATTATTAGACTCTGTATTCATTCATAAACATTAATTAAGCAACTAGTGTGTGACAGGCAACTTACTGAGAGCTTACTATGTATCAAGCAATATGTTAAGTACTTAACAAGGGTTATTTTATTTAAATCTAACAAGCCTGTATAATTGATACCATCCTCTTATTATAGATAGAAAAGGTGAGGCTTAAAAAGTTAAATAAAGAAGTTACACAGTGGCCACGCATGGTGGCTCACGCCTGTAATTACAGCACTCTGGGAGGCCAAAGCGGGAGGATCACTTGAGGTCAGGAGTTCAAGACCAACCTGAGCAAGAGTGAGACCCCCGTCTCTACCAAAAATAGAAAAAAAATTAGCCAGGCATGGTGGCGTGCACCTGTAGTCCCAGCTACTGGGGGGCTGAGGCAGGAGGATTGCTTCAGCCCAGGAGTTTGAGGTTGCAGTGAGCTATGGTGACCCCACTGCACACTACACAGGCAACAAAGTGAGACTCTGTGTCAAAAAAAAAAGTTACACAGCTAATAAATGGTGACATTAAAATATACTAAATGCCAGTTTTATTATTATTGGTGACTACAAATCTGAAAGTTTTGTTCTATTCTGTTATTTGACAATTTTTCCCAGAAACTAAACTTTGCATGTCCTTCTAAATGATGTAGTAATTCACCTATTTCTAAATCTGCATAAAACTAATTGATCAAATAATTCATCAAAAGGAAAAATTAGCCCTTTCTCAGCTTTAAAGATAAGTTAGAGGGCAATTCAATGTAGTTATATTTCAATAATAACCTACTAAATAACTATCACTGGCATTTTTAGCAGGCTGTAGTATATTTATTATGCAAGGTACTTAGTAACCTGCACTTTTACTTACTTTATTTACGTGCCAGGTACTTACATTTTGAGAAACTCTTCCACCTTTTATGGGCCACTTAATTTTGTCATTAAGAAGATACAGCCTTAGACTGTACTCCAAAACAAAAGGTCTGCTTCTAGCATAAATGGAATGGACTGATATAGAAATAACTCTTACCCCAGCCTGGGCAACATAGCAAGACCCCATCTCTACAAAATATTTAAAAATTAGCCAGGCGTGGTGGCACACACCAGTAGTCCCAGCTACTCGGAAGGCCGGGGCAGGAGGGTCACTTGAGCCCAGGAGTGAGCTTTGATGGCATCACAGCACTCCAGCCTAGGCCACAGAGCAAGACCCTTTCTCTAAATTTTTTTTTAATAAATATATAAATAAAAAATAAATAACTGTTACCAAATGATGGAAGAAACATCCTGACTGAAAATAATTGTTTCTAGTCCTTCCACACAACTTTTTAATTCATGTGGAATTTTAGAAGGTATAAGACATTCTTAATGAAATTAAACATCAATTTTTATTGCTAAAAATTAAAATACTTTAACCCAACAATGTAATATATCTTCTCACTTACACTTTGTAATAGGAAATCTTGAAGAATATTTTTTTTAAATCCAGCCATGGCCAGGATTACATGCCTGTAATCCCAGCTACTCAGGAGGCTGAGGCAGGAGGATCACTTGAGCCCAGGAGTTCCTGCCTGGGAGACAGAACGAGACCCTGTCTTTATAAAAATTGAAAGAAAAAAAAAATCCAGCCATAAATAAGTACAGAAGCCTAAAGGCAGGTAAACATATGTTGGCACTCTGTTTAACAGAACAATCTCAACTTTATGCAGGACTTGACTACAGAACTAACACTTTTTTTAAAAGATTCATTCATATATGATCCTGAACTGAACAGCAGCCCTTAACTAATATGTACCAAAAAGCTCCTAATTTCTTTAACTTTTTTAATTTAAATTCTTTAATTTCTTTAAAACCTCACAGAGCTTAAATTTGTCTGAGATACTATCCTCCAGTTTGGAAGCAATGTTTTGTTACTGTCAAGGTAAACTTAGACCTATTCAAAGCCTTTAAACCCAGCTGATTCTTAGAAATTCTTCCATCTATAAAACATGAGAATTATAACCAAATTAACAAATCGGATATCAGAATGCCAAAAATTAAGTCATTAAAAGGGAATCCAGAGAAAAAGCCAGTTGTGCAAGAACAGGAAGTGATGTACACTGCCATTTTGCAAATGAACTATTTAGAAACATAAGAAGTGCCATACTAATCTGGAATCAACTCAGACTAATAGCTCTCAGTATTTTCTTTCTGACCCTGCCATCAGAGGTCATCTGAAATAACCCTTAGGCAGTTTTCCCTTAATAATGTATTTATCCTTAATATTTGAGAAAAACAGGAAGGGAAACAAAATGTATTTATCTAATTGATCACGAACGTACTTTTACCACTTTTAGGCAGACTTTCTACCAGCTATGGAAAAGAAAGTTTGTTTTCAGCTGTCCTAAAGAGTACCCCTTAGTTCCAGTACGCTGAAATACAGCAAGTAGTTAACTTATACCCTGTGTACATCCTTAAGTTTTATAGCCTTTATTGATAAATCCTCTCTACCTGCGTCTTTCCAAGATGAAAGCAGTCACTCTTTAGTGAGCAGTATGCCTGGATTTATACATGCTTGTATATATGAATTAATTAACAACAACAAACCATAATATAGAGAACTAGACATTATGGCATAATTTGCTACATAGGAGAAAACTCTACACATTACAACATGCAGCTTTGTCATGAAATAAAGATTCAAATGAATAGCATTGTTTAAGTTAAATGAATTGAGATAAACTTTAAAAGGGAATAAAGAAAGCAAAGAAAATTCCATTTTCTGAGGAAAAAAATAATAAAACTTATTTAACATTCCAGGTCTCCTACATTAAAATCATGAAATAGGATGACAGAAATTAAATTAGTGCTGGTACTACCACTACTAACAACATCTTTAAATCTGGTCCTTACTTTTCTGGAAACACGTTTCAGAAAAACAGAAAAAAAATCCCAATCTTAAAACAGGTTTCAAAATGCAACAAACACACCAAAAAAGCTCTAATGGACATTTAATGACAACATAAAATGTAGACGGCATTTGGACGTATATAAAAATAAGTCAGTCACTAAGTAAAACTTAAACACTACAACTCGTTAGTAAAATATCAAGACAATTCATATCCGTACATATTTTAGTTATCTTCATCACTTTGTGAAAAAATTATTTAATTCAATTAAAATTCCATATATGGAACATTTTAAAATCACATCACCAGTAAATCTAAACACTTTTTAAAAAAAAAGTAGCGACAGTACATCAAAACTAAATCAAGACTTGAAAACTCCTCTTTGGTCACAAAAAGCACTTGGCAACACACTTCCAGAATGTTAAATTTTTATTTATTTATTTATTTCTAGTCTACTAAGAACAAAACCAACAGGTACTACTGTAAACCAGATAAGACGATTTGTTTTAAGACAAATATGATATGAAGCAAAAGAAGTGGAAAAATGACTGACTACAAAATACAGATTATAGCATAACCAGTCAGATTAATGTTTAAGAAACAAAGCATCTGCTACAGAAAGGTTTGTAACCTAATCAATTTCAGAAAACTCCAATTTCAGTATCATACAAAATAACATTAACCTTAAAAATTCACGGTTCAGGAGAAATGTCCATCAGACAGCCTGTCTGTATGTAAGAATCATTAATAATTCTTCATGAACTACAAAAGTCATAGGAAGAAAAAAAAGAGGGAAATGAGGGGGTACAAAATTATTTTATTTGAATCCTAACAAAAAACCCAACCTGCTCACAAAAAATGTCAGTCCAGACACCTCTCTCAAAAAGAGAGACATCGAAACTGTTCGATGGGGGTCCCTCTCAAGAGACCAGAGTATCTCCCAACAATAACAGGAACAAATATACTTCCCATGGACAGATCTCTGGGGAATTGTATTAAAACGGAACTGTCATCGATTTAAAACCAAAGGAAAAAGAGTAACCTTTCCAAGGGAAGCGCCATTACTTCCCTCTTCTGCTCCCCCTCCCTCCAGTGTATACATGGGTCTGTGTATGAAGAAACTGCCTTGGACTTCTGCAGCATTGCAGTAGACTAGAAGATGGGGAAGGGGGAAGGGTAGGGGGAGAGAAACGCGTCCATCATCCCAACAGAAAAGGGGCACAGTTTTCCTGAGGCAGGGTGGGATCCACCCAACAGGCTACCCGAAGCAGTCTCCCTTCCCTAGAATACATACACTACAAAGGACAAGGAGCGTGAGGAGCAGAAGGACCAAAGGAAAAGAGACCTCGCGCCTTTAAACCGGGGTGCACATCAACCTAGTCTCCCAGTGAGGGCCACACCTTCCTCGAAACATCCCCTTCCACCACCCCTTCCGGTGACCCTCTGGAAAAAGGAATGGAATTTCTCTTGCCCCTCAAAACGGGAGGGCACCCAGCACACAGCTTCGTCACCCCACCCACAGAATCACAGACCCTCCCTGTCTCCCTCCCCCACCCCACCCCCACATCCCTTCTTCCACACAGAGGCCTGAGTGGGCTGAATTTCCCCGCCCCCTCCATGTCTCCCTTTCCCCAAGCAGAGGTGTCCTTACCCTTTCGCCGGCAGGTCTGGGGCGGAGTAGGCAGGCGCAGCCCCCTGCAGCGCTCCGGTAGCCGCTAAGCTGGAGGGCGAGGAGGAGGAGGAGGAGGAGGAGGAGGAGGAGGGGGCCCGGCGACAGACCGCCGCCCCCCCCCCAAGAGCCCCAGCGAGCCGCCCAGCCCAAGCTCTGCGACAAGGGGCGGTGGGGGGGGGGGGCGAGGGGACGACCGGGGTCGAGGAGGCGCCCTCAGCGCTAGGGCTCGGCTAAGATGGCGCGGGGAAGTGCCGGGAGCCGCGGCCGCCGCCGCCGCCGCCGCCGCGGGGGAACCGGCCCGGGCCTCGGCCGCCTCCCGTCCTCACACAGCCGAGGCCCTTTCGGTCCCCCGCCGCGGCCCCTCGGCGGGCGGGCCCACGCGCAGCCCTCCGCCACCACCACCACCACCCCTGGGAAGGGGGCGCTCACAAAGAGAAGAGAGGCCGCGGGCCGGCCGGCGGGCGACGGGGCGGGGTCCCCGGGGGCCGGGAGGCCTCAGAGGTTCGCGGGTGCCTAGTGCTCTCTGCCCGCGAAGGGCGCAGGACGAGCGGGACCCCTCCTTTCCCCTCAGGCGAGCGGCGGCACCGACTCACTCTCTTTACCACCCTTCCTGTCTCTCTCCGAGCCCTGAAGCCACAGAGCCCGGCCGCGGCCCAGGTTCCCCCCCTTTCCCCAACACCACTCCCCTCCTACCGACCGTCATCCCTGTCTCCGATCTCGCGAGATTTCCCGCCTGACAGGCCCGACCCTGCGCGAGACACGACTACGTGCGCGCGCGCGCCCTTACAGGGGCGCGCCAATGCTTGCTCTTGGCGGAGTTGTCCGGGTGGTCTCAGTCCAGCCTGTCTTCGTTCAGCTCGCCGAGCTCTCATGCCACGCGGGCGGGCGGGTGCATTCATTTCACCTCAGAATTCTGAGGAAGAACAGCTTATGTGTACTGCCCCTACTTCCCACTTCCCACCTCCAAAGCATCTACCCCCCACTAATCCTGCGAATAAGTTTGCCTGAAGTGTGGAATATCCCCTTCCTACACACCTTAGTTCAACCCCTCCGTGGAATTCAGAGGTAAACTGAGCAGCGTAATCAGTGTGCAGTTGAGTTTTTGAGAGTCTAGTGGTTTATACCAATTTTTGGAATGGCAGGAAGACTTGGAAATACAGATCTAAGCCACTCTATAGTTGGTGATGGTAGGAAAGAGACAACTTGAAAAGTTTTTCTGGGTTTATTAGGTTGAGTGATGAAAAGTTTTTGGAACGAGAGCAACAAGCTAAAGAATCCGAAGGGTCCCATGCAAGGAAAAGGTAGAGTTTATTTCATTTCATCTCCAAACTTTTTTAAAACTTTTTTTAGGGAAAACTCCTTCAGCAGTTCTTATTCAAGTGTGCCTAAAGTGCAGTCATAAAATATCGTGATTCTTCACCCCCAAAAATACATCTGTTGTGGGAGTTTTAAGAGTAAAAATTTACTTTGGATCAGTGACTGGATGTTAACAGGAAACTAAGGAAGTAAGCTGGCTGGGATCAGAAAAACAAGCTATCTGCTTCAGTGGGATGTACATATGATTTGTTCTCAATACTACCTCTTGCAGTAAGGGTCCTTGCTCTGTGACTCAGTCATTCCTCTTTTCACCCATGTTGTTAACCACTCTCAAATGTCAACTTCCCCTCAGTATAAAAAACATGGCCTAGTTTCTTCTTCTTTGGGGATGGGGGACAAAAAAGATTACTGTCTTCATCTCTCCTCCTCACAGCCAACTTCTTGGAAAAGTTGTCTATCTTATCCTACCTCCACTGAAATTGATCTTGCCAAGGTCAACAGTGACCTCCTGGTTGCTGTGTCTAGTGAAGTCATTTAATGCTTTCCTTCCTGTCATCTGCAATATTTAACATAGTTGACACTCCTTCCATCTTAAAACTGTGTTACTCCTTGGCTTTTTCAACACCACTTAAGACCAGTTTTCTTTCTACCTTCCTGTCCTGGCAGGGCCCCTCTTCCTCCACCCCTGACCTTAAAAGATGCCCCTCCAGTCCTGATCCCTTCTTCTGAAAGTGTTACAGCAAGAAAGTTCTCTTCTAGTTACTTCATACGTTTGGGAGTAGAAAGAGATTCAGGCTTTCCCATAGTATTCTTTTTTAATTTTTTATGGAAAATTTTAAATATACACAAAAGGAATAGAATAGAATAATAAACCTCCATGTGTCCATCACCCAGCTTCAACTATCATCAACACTTTACCATTCTTATTTCACCTCTTCTCCCACAAACCTTTTTTCCCTGCCTTGTAGTATTTTTAAATAAACCTCTAGTAAACCATCATAACATCTCACCTGTAAATACTTCAATATGTATCTGTAACAAAGACTTCTATTGTAACATAACCACAATATCATTATGACACCTTTACAGAATATTAATATAAAAATGTTCTTAATATCATTTAATACCCAATCCATGTTCAGTTTTTTCCACTAGTTTCCAAAATGCCTTTTACAGTTCATTTATCTAAATCAGGATCTGAACAAGTTCCACACTTTGCATTTGACTGATAAATATGTCCCATGCACATGTCTGTTTTCATGTATAACAGCTCCCCTTCCTTTTTGCTTTTTTATTTCCTTATTTTCTTCCTTTTCTTTCTTTTTTCTTTTTTTGTTTTAAGTTTATTTCTTGAAGAAATCAGATTATATATCCTGTAGAATTTTCCACATTCTGGAATTGACTGATTGCATCCTCATGATGTCATTTCACATTTGCTTTAATGATCATATTTCCTATAAACTGGTAGTTAAATCTAAAGGTGATATTTCTCTAGTATTTTTGTATCTGCCACCACCCCATTCTCACACGTGCCTCCACCTCTGCCATAAATTGTATTTCCCCTCCTTCCTGTTTACTCAGCACATAGAGAATCTTAAGAAACCCTGGCTGTGTTCTTTCTATTCCAGATCTGTGCCTGTGGTCTGATGCTAATAGGTCTCCCTCCTCAAATTCTTCAAGTTTCACACACACACATACACATGTGCACGTGTGTGGGCTTACCTCAGCATCAAATTTATTCAACAGAAAAGCATCACTAGTAGATACTGCAAACATAGTTATTTCATTTTTAAAACTTTATCCAAGAAAAAGAAAAAAAAAACACTTCTAACACTTGGTGGTGGCAGAAAAATAATAAGTCAATGCTTAGAACAATTGTAGATGTTGCAGTTCCTGTGGCTTTGACTCTTGGACATTTCTCTTTGTCCCTATCTGGATCCCCACTGCCTCTGCTGTAGTAATTCATACCTCACAGTTTCTCACCTGGGGTGCTGCAATTACCTTCCAACCATTCTCCTTGCCACCCTCCTCCCCCTGTGTGCCCCATTCTCTATACCAAGATGAATGGTTTTAATCTTCCAAAAATGCAATTTCTAAAAGCTGAATGTATCATTTCTCTGCTTAAAACTCTTCCACAGTCTTATTTAGAGTGTTTCCACTGGCCAGGTGTGGTAGCTCACGCCTGTAATCCTACCACTCTGGGAGGCCAACGTGGTAGATCACTTGAGCTCAGGAGTTGGAAACCAGTCTGAGTAACAGCGAGATCCTGTCTCTACAGAATAGAAAAAAAAAAAATTAGCCAGGTGTGGCAGCATGCGCCTGAAGTCCCAGCTACTCGGGAGGCTGAGGCAGGAGGACCGCTTGCTTGAGCCCAGGAGTTGGAGGTTGCAGTGAGCTATGATGACGCCACTGCATTCTACCCAGGGCAACAGAGTGAGACTCTGTCTCAAAAAAAAAAAATAGAATGTTCCTAGCATCCTGAACTATTATTCACTATTTTGCTAACTGCTAATATGCTGTCTCCAGGACATAGCATTGCATTCCTCTGCCTAAAATGCCTTCTCTAGTTGGCTAATATCAATCAAGATTCAGCTCAAGTGTCACCTCCCTTGAGAAACCTTCTCATATCCCAATTAGGTATCCCTTGAGTTATAAATTGGGGCCAGAAGGTTGTGAAGAAAAGAATGGGTACCAACCATGTTTTGACCTTAATAGAAAAGTTATTCAAACAGTGACAAAACCAAGAATAAACTCTTTCCATAGGTTGTCTTATTTAATCCTCACAACAAACCTGTGAGGTAGGTACTATCATTATTACCTCCATTTTATAGATAAGAAAACTAAAGTTTAGAAAGCTTACATCACTTGCCCAAGATCACACAACTGATAGGTAAATATTAAGCTAGAATTTGAACCCAAGTGTGAATGAATCCAAAGCACAATCTCTTTCCACCATGTTGTACTCCTGGAACCACCAAGGATAGTTTGATGCCATATACACATTTCTGGTGTGTGTAAGAGATGCCTGAGCATGTGTAATGTCAGTGTATTTGTTGTCAGAAAGATATCTGTGTGTGAGAAGACAGCATTCAATGTGTGGGTGGCTGCTCTGACTGATAGGAGTATTTGGCCAATGAAAACTATCTCTTGGCTATTGTAACTCAGTAAAAGATTGAGTCATGTTCAACTCGTTTTAACAAATACTTGTCGAATTCTAACAGTGGGTTAGGCTTAAATAAAATACAGAAGGGGCAAACAGAACTAAGGTTTATAGAGTTACTCTGTGCCAAGCACTATACGAAGCAAGTGCTTACATTCATTATCCCCTTGATCTTCCCAACAACCATGAAAGAGGGATATTATGGATGAGATGAGGATTCCCATCGCAGAGGAGGAAAGCTCAAGGAAGTTAAGTAACTTTGTGCAAGATCACACGGCCAGTAAGTGGAAGCTAAAATTAGAGTACAGCTTCAATATGAATTTTAAGTCCCTGTTTTTTTCACTGCCTCCCAGTCCCCTTCACCAAAGCTTCCTCCTCCACCCCACCCTCAGGAAGACAAAATCCTATTAGAGAGATAAGATCTTCAGGCACAAAACACTTAAATAACAATGCAAAACAACCTGTGAGCAAATGATGCCCTAAACCAGATCTTACTTTTACCTTTCTGGGCCTCAGTTTCCTATTTAACTACAATAGACTAAAATGGTCTCTGGAGTCCCTCTTAGTTCAAAAATCTATAATTACAGGAATGATACAAATAACACATGCAGACAACTTGAATTCTGAAGTGTGTGTGTGTGAATATTTAGAAACAGAAAAAGAAAAAATTCTTTGGGTATTCTACCAAACTCCTGCTAAAATATGGGGGAAAATTCATCACTCATGGTGATATCTCCACCCAGCAGTAGCTAGTGTGTAAACTTTTTGCAATCTCATTGTTATTACTTATCGAAATCTCTATTTCCACATAGTAGAAGGCAAAAACCAATAACGCTGAGTGTGTGAGAGGCAGTTATTGAGAAGGATGTGTCTTAGAATTCCCAGTTTAGAAACTAGGGGAGAGGCACTCCATGGAACTGATAATTATTAAATAAATAAATATGTTACCAAAAGCCCATTCAGTGTATCCTGGGACGTTATTAATGTATCCATAGATTTTTGTCTTTAGGTGCCAGGACCAAGAAACTAAAGCAAGTTTCAGTCTGGCTGTCATACCTCCCTCAGACATGTGTACAGAAGGATTCCTGATATAAGCATGGTTTCACAGACTGGAAAATGAAGCTGAACGAACAGGTATGGAGTTGTTTCTTGAGTTCTACGTTCCTATATAGTGGGATCCATTTTGTGAACACCTTTTTAAAAAGCCAGTCATTTTTAAATTCCCTGCATGTAGAGGCAGCAAATTCTTCCATTTTAACCCACAAGAATAGATAAATGGTGGGCCAGGGTACCCTAAGGTTAGTAGAATACAATTCAGTCCAAGGAAGTCCCGACCTAGAAACCTTTCAGTATCAAGTATCTATCAGATAAGCATTTGCAGCAAGCCATTAATAAATTAAAGCAGCCACTCCAGAGTCTAAAAGAAATCCAGCCCTGAAGAAATCAAGCAGTGGATGGAAAGGTAGTACAATACAGCAGTAGCTAAAAACACTGATTTTGGAGTTTCACCTCCATCACTACTAATGTCAGCGACTACCTGACATTGTATCATTTTCATAACCAAGCTGAGAGTTCCTTTCTTCATCTGTAAAATAAGGTTAACATTCCCCTTTCACCACATGTTCTCACTAATAAGTGGGAGCTAAACGATGGGTACACACAGACAAAGAGATATAAAGGACATTGGAAACCAAGAAAGGGGAAGGGTAGCTGAGGGAGGGGGTAGGGATTAAAACTTACTTGTTAGGTACAATGAACACTATTCTGGTGATGGGCACACTAAAAGCCTTGACTTAAGCATTATACAAGGTATCCATGTAACAAAACTTTTGTACCCCCTTAATATTTTGAAATAATAAATAAATAAATAAACCGGCCAGGTGCAGAGGCTCACCCCTGTAATCCTAGAACTCTGGGAGGCCAAGGCAGTAGCATTGCTTGAGCTCAGGAATTCAAGACCAGCCTGAGCAAGAGCGAGACCCCATCTCCACTAAAAATAAAAAAAATTAGCCAAGTGTGGTGGTGTGCACCTGTAGTTCCAGCTACTTGGGAGGCTGAGGCAGGAGGATCGCCTGAGCCCAGGAGTTGGAGGTTGCAGTGAGAGATGATTGCACTACTGCACTCTACCTGGGATGACAGAGCAAGACTCTGTCTCAAAAATAAATAAATAAATAAAATAAAATTTTAAAATAAATAAATAAGTAAAGTCAAAACACCATGTTTAGTCCCCTTCACATTTTAACATTTCTGGAATAAAGATAATCTCACAACAGAAAAAAAAAGAAAAAGAATTCCTCCTTATCATGTACTTTAATTTTGGCTAGAATTGTTATGCCTTCACCCTTTTATTGTTCCTTGTTACTATTTCTGTAGTTTCCAAAAATACCCATTATAATTAAAATTAAGGAAGAACACTGGAACTTCAGTGAAACTGTCAATTGTTATAGTAACTACAATTTGCTGAATGGTCATGTGATTGGGGAAGAGTAGTAACAAGTAATTGAATCACTAAACAATAAAGTTTTTTAAATAAACTAAATAAATAAACTTAGCAATGAAGTCCAGCACAATATTTACTATATTTAAATCCAAGCAATAACTCTAGGGCTTAAAGAATTTTCAAATAAAAAAATAAATAACTAGAAAATTTTGGCAGTGGAAAAAAAAATTACTTACCCCCTTCAGATGGTTTTGAAAATTAAGTAAGATAACATCTAAAGTGCCTAGCACTATGCCTAGCCCATGGAAAATGTTTTAAAGTGTTAGCTGTTATTGTATATGTGTAAGGAGGTAAATATTCATCCCACTGCTCTGACACTACCCTCTGGCAGGCATCCCATGGTCAGTGCATCATGACTGTGATTGTCTGGGACATCTGTGACTGTGGGAAGGGTTGGGCAGCATGTTTGAGGACCGAGAGGTTTTTGAAATGTATCTTCAGGACCAATTGGTGATTTTTTCATGCCCTTCTCTTTGGCTGACATCTGCCAGGATTAAAAAAAAAAAAACTACATGAATTCCTTCCAGATTTATGCCACATAGGATGTGAAACATAAACAGCTGGCAATCAAAACATAAAATATGTTGGTATTTTATTGGCCTGGGATTGTCTTTGAGTCTCCTCTTCGGACTTCTCTTTACTAGGTAGTAGTACTATACTAGTTAAAAGTCTTTTGGTTGAAAGTGACAATTCAAGAGCTGGGCACAGTGGCTCAAACCTGTAATGCCAGTGATGGAGAGGATGAGGCGGGAGGATCATTTGAGTCCAGGAGTTTGAGGCTGTGGTGAACTATGATCACACCACTGGACTCCAGCCTGAGTGACAGAGCGAGACCAAAAAAAACAGTGACAATTAAAATCAGCTTAAGGAGGAAAAAAGATGTATTAGACTCTATAACCAAAAAGTCAGTGCCTCAGGAACTAAAAGAGTTTTGTTATGTGCTTGTGTCTTTCTGTCTCCCCTTTTCCTGTCTCTCCACACACCACATTCAGTTTCCAATCCCTGCATATTTTTCTCTATAGATTGGATTCTGTTATAAAGTTGTATATGTATATATTGGGGAGGCGGGTACAGCTGGTAAATTTGGGGACTGAGGTGCTTTCCACTGCTGCCACCCAACACTGAATGATGTCACTGATACTGTCTACATATAGAAAATGAATCAGGGTGATTTCTAATACCAATTTTAATCAAATGCTTCATTTACTGCTATGTTGTATTATACTCACTAGGGACAGGAGCCCCTGTCTCAAAGTTCAGGTTTTATACAACCACTTAAGTTTGCCTACTGTATGACCTTTCCTACATAACCTGCTTTCTCTCACCCACTGCCCAAAAATCCCTGAGCAGGGGACAGAGATCTGATCTAGTTATCAAACAGCACCACGTAAATGGTTATTATGACTCATCCTTTATTTTTCCTCTTCATAAGTCTCCTCAACACAGAAATGTTAGAATATTGTAGATATTTGAAAGCATTTGAGTCTTTGTGAGGATGAGGAAATCAGAATTTGGAGCTTGTGAACCATATACAGGCTTAAGAGGTTTAAACAGACTTCACATAGATCATACTGAGGAAAACTTACACTTGGTAGTTTTTATTTCATGCAGCAGAAGGATACAGGACCAGGGAATAGGGGTGATGGTAGGAGGAATGGCCACAGAAGGTCCAAATTTACATCATCTCAGTTTAGTGACCCCTAAGGCAAAGGGAAGCTTCTCACTCTCACATAACAATATATAAAATCCACATGAACATCTCTGAGTAGCCCAACTTGGACACTGTATCATATTCCCTTCCCTGGGCCAGTTGCTTCTCCAGGGGGTGAAATATTTTGATTGGCCTGCTGTGCGCCCATTCTGTGGCAAGAGGCTCAGAGTAACAGCCCCACAAGAACGACACAGAATGATGGAGAGGAAATTCCCCAAAGGAATGTAGGGTACATTTTGCCAGAAGAAGAGGGAGAAATGCTATAAAGACAAAAACAACAGATGTTTACTACAAGTAGAATAGAACTTCCGGCGAGGACAAATGATATGGTATTTGTGAGGATGCTAGCTACAGTAGAATATATTAGCATTTGTTGTGGCCGGGTAAAAGGAAGCAACTATCACCTGGATACAATAGGACTTTCATATCTATGACCTCTTTTGATCTTCACCATAACTCTGAGAAATGGGCAGGTCATACTCATTTTACAGTACATATTTTTGAGATTCAAGTGACACAGAGAGGCACAGGAGAAAACACATGGTTTATATGACAAGGCCAGGTGTAACTCTGGAATGTATATCAGTTTAGGAATTAGGTGCCTTCCAGACATTCTTGGAACCTTAGACAATCCTGAAAACATCTGGCATGTGCAGGAACCTAGGAATGCCCATCAGCCAGGCACATAATGCCAAGGTGATAGCAGCTTCCAGATAACTCTAGCATGTGTGTGTATCTTTTCCTAGAGTTCTCTATCACACTAACCTTTGCAGTAGCTATTCTTCCACATACTCCAGGCAAACAGCTTTCATTCACTCATTCTTATTTCCTTCTCCCACATCTAGCCCAGTTTCTGGCACATAGCAGAAAATGTTTGCAGAATGATTGAATTGATAGGTAGCAAACATTTGTCGAATATCAGTTATGTACATTATGCTAAGTTCTGTGGATATAGAGATGAATAAGACAGCATTCCTATTCTTGAGGAGATCACAGCCTCATGGGAAAGGCCAACATATAAAGACTTCTATGTCATTTAGGACTATTTGGTTGCAAATGACAGAACCAGACCCAAAGTAGCTGAAGAAAAGTAGGAATATGGCACACACACACTAAAAAATTTAGAGATAGTTGGCTTCAGGTAGAGTTAGTTCCAGGACTTAAATGATCAGGTTTTCTTTCCAGGATGTGTCTTCCACTGTATTGTCTTTTTTCTGGGGCTTCACAACAAGAGGCAGTAGCAGTTCTAATCCTTACGTTCTCTCAAGGCAATAGAGTATAGTGGTTCAGGATGAAGACTGGGTTTGACACCTGGCTTCACCACAAACTAGTTATGGGAACTTTGATAAGTTGATCAAAACTCTCTGTGCCTCAGTTCTATCATTTATAAATGGGATAATAACTATACCTACTCAATACAGTTATTGTGAGAAGTAAGTAAATTCAGTGTTTAGAACTCTCCCTGGCATAGGATAAGCACTCACTGAGTGTTAATTATTTCATTATTATTGTTATTATTATCATCATCAAATTTCAGGAAAAGATAAGAAAATGTCTTTTCCAAAAATGCCAGAGAAAATCTTATTGCACCCATTGGCTCTAATGGGTCATGCACCCATCCCTGAGCCAGACCTGGGGAAATGTCATACACTGTGTACATGGATTGGTTTAGGCTAGGCCTGAAAAACATGCTCCACCCCTGGAGCACAGAGTAGAGTCAGCGTCACCAGAACCACTTAGACTGTGAATAAAGAGGGGCTGGTTCCCAGCAAGAAACTGAGGTACAGCTGCCAGAAAGAGAAGCAGTAAATGGTAGGCAGCAAAAACAAGAGAGAAGCAGCACAACAGGCCTCATAGTATAGGCTGACCAGTGCCGCGATCAAGGTAAGCAGAAGAGCCCCTCTGAGGAGCTTTTGACTCCAATGGAAAGAACTGATTTCTTTTAATCATCTACTTAAGTCCCCTAATCCAAAAAGGGTTGAGCTTTTTGTTTTGTTTTATTTTTGAGATGGGGTTTTGTTATGTTGCCTAGGCTGGACTTGAAATCCTTCACTCGAGCTACCCTTCTGCATCAGCCTCTGGAGTGCTGGGACTACAGGTGTACACCACTACATCTGGCCCACAATTTTTTTAAAAAAAGCTACCCCTAGCTGGGCATGATAGCCCGCACCTGTAGTTCCAGCTACTCAGGAGGCTGAGGCTGGAAGATCCTTGAACCCAGGAGTTTGAGGTTGTAGTGAGCTGTGATCATACCACTGCACTCTAGCTTGGGAGACAGAGCAATACACTGCCTCTAATAATAATTGTGGTAAAATATATATAACATAAAATTTACTGTTCCAACCATTTTTAAGTGTATGGTTCAGTGGCATTAAGTATATTCACATTGTTGTGCAACCATCACCACCATCCATCTCCAGAACTTCTTTCATCTTCCAAAACTGAAATTCTGTGCTCACCAAACAATAACTCCCCATTTCCTCCATCCCCCAGCTCTGGTAACCACCATCTACTTTCTGTCTCTATGCATTTGGCTACTTTATGTACCTCTTATAAGTGGAATCACAAAGTATTTGTCCATTTATGAGTCACTTGTTTACTTAGCATAATGTCTTCAAGGTTCATCCATGTTGTAGCATGTGTCAGAATTTCTTTCCTTTTTTAAGGCTGAATAATATTCCATTGTGTGTACAGTAAGTCCTTACTTAATGTCATCAATAGGCTCTTGGAAACTGTGACTTTAAGTGAAACAACATATGAGGAAGCCAGTTTTTCTTCTCTCATCAACCTTATAACAAAACTGCATTGAATGGAATGCTGTTATTCGAGGACCTGCTGTATGTCATTTTACTTAAAGTTGCAGTTTCCAAGAACCTATAGACAACATTGAGAACTTACTCTATATACCACATTTTGTTTATCTGTTCACCTGTTGATGGGCACTTGGGTTGCTTCCACCTTTTGGTTATTATGAATAATGTTATTATGAACATGGGTGTACAAATATCTGTTTGAGTTCCTTCTTTCCATTTTGGGGGTGTGTAGGGGTTAAGCTTTTTAAAAACAAAAGAAAAAGCAACTTTTCTAATTTTTACTATTTTTTTTCTCTTTATTTTGAAAGGCTATGTTAAATTCCCATACTCCCATGCCACTTCTGGCTTTGATGACTCCCACTGTATTACCAAACCATAGGGTCATCTCTTACTGTTCAGGACATACATGGATACAGAGGTTTTCCCCATCACTACCATGAGACCCAACAGTCTGCTCTGCAATTAGATGATGCATTGAGAAAGGCAGCATTCCTCTTAGATCAAACTCTTTGAAGGATAGGAGGAACACAGGATCGAGAAACTTTGGTTCCCTGGGAGGGAACATGCCAGTTGTGAAAAGCCCAAAGTTGTAAATTGTCAGATGGTGACTGCTTATGAAACCTATCAAGATTCCTGACAGCTCAGCTGAGAACCTAATTACCAGTTACAAAGAGAGACAGGAAAAACGTGTTGTCAGAGAGCGCCTGGTCAGACAGAATGAGGTACGGTGTCCTGGCCTCATCACCAGCCTCCTTCTTGTTTCAACTAGAGCAAAACACATTAGTATAATTGACATTACACATGTCTATTATCTGGAACAAAGGAACCATGTCAAACCACAACTCTGTGTCAGTTGAGTCTTTAGTAAGCACATAAATTGAACAGTGGCATTTGACCTGATTGTACAAACACTTCTGGTATTCTCAGTGCCAAGGATAATACCATGTGCTTGGCTTTTCCTCCTGGAGTTCACACAAACTTCAACCAATCCTCCTCATTTCCTGGAGTGAAGAAGACCAGCAATCCTTTGTTCCAGTGAAGCCTAGAAAGGGATAATAACTTACCTAAAATCACACAATCAACAACCTAGTATCTTATCTTCCAAGGAAAATAAACTAGAATCAACTGTGCTGCAGCAACGTGAGGAAACCAGCAATCTTCACCAAGAATCCCTAAATTGGAGAAAAGCAACATTATTGTATTCACGTGCTAGTTTTTACAAAGTCTTCTAGTTTTGCAAAACTCACACACACTTCCCACTCTCTTTCCTGAATGCATCAGCAGCAATTGAGCATGAAGGCTAACTTTCTCAGTGGGAAAATTTTTTTTCCAGGTTTTTGAAAATAGGGAACTGGCACTTACAACATCAGGGAGGAGGGAGAGAATTAATACCTATTGGGCAGCTATTATGTTCCAGATACTATGTCTTACCTCTATCTAATTTAACCTATAAGCCAACTGGTAAAGTAGATACTAGTATATACATCATCAGATGCCATGCCTGGCGCTCAAAGAAGTTAGGTAAATTACCCAAGCTCACATAGTTAGTAAATGGCGGAGCAGAATTTTAAACTTTTTATTTGTTTGATTATTTATTTTTTAGGACAGGCTTGCAACCTACTTTTTTTCTGGCTCTAATGCCTGTGTTCTTTGTAATGCATAGTACTACCTCAATAGAAGAGAAGGAGCTAAGGGGAGCTCCAAGAGATAAAACTGATAAAATCAGCCACTCTGGCCTTTCAGTGCATTTGATTTTCTTATACATGTATGGATTAGAATTGCCTGGCTCAAATAGAAGGCATTCAGACAAAATACTACATCAGATTCAAAGCTACTACAGAGACTAGGGAACTGGGATGGAAAATGGGAGGAAAGAAGGGACAAGAAGTGGATGAGGAGAAAGAAGGAAGGGAATATGCCTGAGATATTTAACGAATAGCTCGAGGTTGTTCTCAGAGACCTTCCACCAGGACCCACAGAACGGTGCAGAAGCTGATACTCTTTTTTTTGCTCCATTCACCATTTATTTTCTCTTCTGTAAAAGGATTAGCAGGATGGGCTCAGTGGGAAAGGAGGCCCCTGTGGGATCCTGTTACCAGCCATCTGTGTTCTGTTCTTTACTTTTGAACAAGACGGCTCCAAAACTCTGAACTGGAGAGGGAGTTGGAGCTGCATACAGATCAGCAGAGCCGTTGCTAACAGCTCTGATGCCTGCAGGATGACTCAACCCTCTGTGCCTGGCAGAGTCAGCTGTGGTCCCCGGGAGCCTCCTACTCTAGGGAGAAAATCGGAGATGTGGGAAAGTGGTTTGGGGAAAGGGAAGGAGGACCCTTGATCATGGGCAGGAATTCAGGCTGAAAGAATAGATTGGGCACTTTGAGTCTTCATTTAAGAGTTCCAGCTGACGGTGGAGGAGGGATTAGAAGTGACAGTGAGGAAAGCACAATCCTCTATGCATTTTAGCTGATCCCTAAAAGGAGTACACAGTCTGAAGGATGGCAGTCAGCAAAAGCCATATGGCTGTGTCACCAGGAATCCATCCCAAACACAAATCTCACTCACCTCCCTGGTGAATTTTATTCAGGTACAGGTAGTTCCTGCTGTCCCTCACTTTCTGAGGAACCCAAAGACTCTTCCTGTCCCTATAGGGCACCATTAATACTTAAGAATTTTAGTGCTAAACAATTGCTAGCTTCAGACCTCTCCTGTGGACACTCACTCAGATCTCTCCGAGATATAGGCAATTAGGAGGAAGAAACCTTGCCAGGAATCTCCCAGGTAGCCTTCCTGTTTGTTCTGGTCTTTGCTACTTGTGGATGGATTGTGCCATGTCTGGATAAACCCTATACTGATACTTAAACACCCAGCCCCACTCCATCCCCCAAACAACGCCAGGCTTCCTTCAAAGAGCTTTCCTTTCAGTTGGCTCCTTATCACTCACCAATAAACAGCCCCCTAAGTTTGGCTTTTTGTTGCCATGGCAACTCTAAAGAAACTGGTTGAAGCTGCCAATAAAGGCATCTGCAAGAGCTCCCTAAAGCCACACTCCTTTAAAAACAATAGTATAAAGTGGAATCACCGTTATATTCACCCTCCCTTTCACTCCCCCCCAACTGTGGGTTTTATGGAGAAACTGTCAGTTCTTGGAATAGCTGAGAAAGTGGCTGCTTTGCCCCACATGAAAGGTTTTCATACTCTAATGTAATTCTTTCTTTAGACACCAGCCTATAAATCAGACCAACTTACCAGGTGTTAGTACCTCTAAGGGTCCATGGAATTTACAAAATAAGTTTGCATATGCCCTTTACTTATATTTCATTTTTCTGTGCCTGCAAGAAAAATCTGGATATTTGGTATTCCAGGGCTAGAACTGCCAGCTAATTTCCCACAAAGAATGAGGGGCTTTTGATGTCCTCATATAATATGTGTGAAAGTGCTGTGTACATGACTGCTCAAATATTTGTATTTAACCACTACTCCCTGTCCTCATTCCCCTTTAGTTCAGGCTATAGATTATAGTAGTTAGGCTGCGGGACTCTGAAGCCAAATTTCCTGGTTTGAATCTTTTACTTTGCAACTTTTGGCAAGGCTTTCTCTGTGCTTCACTTTGCCCATCTGTAAAATGAGGAAAATGATAGTATCTACTACAGAGGGATTTCATGAAGATTAAATAAATTAAAATCTATAAAGTGCTTAGAATAGTACCTGGTCTTATATACCAAGCATCCTTTATATATCAAGAATACTATTAGACACAGTATGTTGCTGGCAAAGACAGACAAGTTACCCTGTCCTTAAAGAGGTCACACACAGTCTGATATTCTCATGGTAGAGATAGACAAACCAATAATGATAGGTCATGTGACAAGTGCTTCTCTAAATGAAGAGAGAAAACAGGGGAGAGAACCAGAAATTTAGCCTTAAAGGATACCTGGGTTTCCCCCAAACAGAGAAATGGTTTATCAGTTAGGCACCCTGGGTTGCAAAGAACAACTCATTCCATTTAGCTCAACAATTTTGTTTTAAAGATATATATGTTACAGAAACTCTGGAAAACTAACAGCCCAGAAGAGCAAGAGACAGCATTTTTTATAATATCACCCTGATGCTCAGTCATTAGCATGACTTAGCTATTTTCCTCCTGATGGGGCCTCTTCCACCACTACAGATTGGTTCCTGATTCTTCATTATGTAAGAATGTTCCCTACCTCGTGGTTTGTATTTCCTTATAGCTTGCCTTGACCCCTCATGATTCTGAGTTTATCTTATAGCTTTTCTTTAAGTATCAATTTAGCTCTTGTTCTTATCATTAATAGCTGCATTCTCTCCTTTTTTTTTTTTTTAGAGATGGGGTTTCGCTCTCTCACCCAAGGCTGGAGTGCAGTGGCACCATCATAGCTCACTGCAGCTTCAAACTCCTGGGCTCAAGTGATCCTCCCTCCTCAGCCTCAGCCTCCCAAGTAGCTAGGACTACAGGCACATGCCATCTCACCCAGCTTCTCTCCTTTTTCTAACTCAAATTTTAAAGAGTAAGAAAGAATCTGATAAACCTTCTCTCTTTTTGGTGCCAGGTATGTTGTAAGTTACTGGCCAGGTTCCAGATTGTCCACCATTGCATCATTTGCTGATTCTGGTCCAGTTACTGCCATGGGACGTGATTATGGCTACCTAGGGCTGCCTCTTCAATAGAGGCTGTGGGTGGGAAGGTTTCCCTTGGAAAGGAAATATGGATGTAGCAGTCATAATGTTCTGTCTAGAACAGAAAGAAGAAACAACATGTACAAAGATCGTGGAAAAGAGAAACGCAGTGAGTCTGGGTTGATTCAACAGATATTTATTGAGGGATTTCTAAATGTCAGTCCTTATTCAAGGAGTGGATAACAAATGCTATGATAAATATTAGACAGGATGCAATGGGAGCCCTTGCAGGGCCACCTGAACCAGACATGGGTGTCAAGAAAGGCTTCTTAGAGGAAGGAAACTCCACATTGGGACCAGAAAGAGGAGTAAGAGCATGGCATGTTCTAGGATCTGAAAGAAGCTTAATGAGGCTGTCAGGAAATGAGGGGAAATAGTAAGAGAGAGGCAGGAATTACCTCATTTAGGTCCTAATAATTGTAGTTACCATTACTGAACACAGAAATGAGCACTATGCTAGTTATTTTATATGCATTAGCTTATTTATTCCTCCCAACAACTCTATGAGGTAGGAATAATTATTGCTCACATTTTTTAGATGAGGAAATCAAAACTCACTGAGATTTTAGTAACTTTCTTATGATCACATAACTAGCAAGTGCCCAAACTGCTAACAATGAAATTATACTCACTTTGTGGGTCACAATGAGAATATCACAATATTTATTTTAAGAGCAAGGGGAAACCATTGAAGGGTTTTAAAGCAAATTTGCATTTCAGAAAGATTGCTCTTGCTGCAGAGTGCAAAATGGATTACAGGGAGCAAAAGGGGAGATAGGGAGCCCACTTGGGATCCTATTGCAGACCAGATGAAAGATAGTAGTAACTTGGACTAGGATGATGACAGTGCCATGGATGTAATCATTTATGTATTCTTTTGATCAATAAATATTTAATGAGCTCCCACAAGAGTGCTAGGCACTAAAGATACAAAGATGAGCAAGGTAGATATGGTCCCTGCCCTCAGAGTTTATCTAAGAGATAGAATAGACAGGAATTAGTGATGAGTTGAATGTGGTACTGATGGAAAAACGTAGTCTAGGATGATTAACTGACTTCTGGTTGGCTGCAACGCCCATGCTCTTTCCACCACATTATTTCCCCCAAAATTTGCATGTTAGGTTAGGAGCAGGGGACTAAAGGGTAAAGTTAAGGAGTGAACACCAAGGACAATTTGGGAAGAGGCTTGTATGCCATTCTCATCAGTTCAGACTTTATTCTGGAGACTTTAGGGAGCCATTGAAAATGTGTAAGCTGGGAAATAGCTTGAAAAGATATATATGCCAGCAAGATCAAGGTTTATTCCCCTCTAACGCTTAGAATTCCTCCAAGGCTAACCAGTTCGAGATGAGAACGCTCTAATCTTCTTTTCATATTCTACCCTCTAGTGGCAAGAGGAAAAACAGCAAGTTCCAACTCTACGGGTTTGTAAGGAGCAGCCAGCTTTGATTTGCCCGGAACGTCACAGCTCTGTATTTCCCAGAAAATTTCGTTACTCAGACAGTTCTCAGCAGAGACCGCCATTCTTTACGGGATTCCTCCAGCTCACGGACAGAGCTCTGGCTCCGACTACAGACAGCCTTCTTCCGGGAACTCTCACAAGCCTAGTTCTCAACCTCCCAGCCCGCCTCCGCACTCGTCCGCTTTTTTCAGTGCCAGTGCCCTGCAGATGTCCCAGTAGGCGGCCATAAAGTCAGCAAAGGCTGACACTGCTGCCCTCAGGTGGGAACCTGGTGAAGTGCGCATCACGTTCCTCCTGAAGCCTCTCCCCCTCAGAAAGGCAATTCTTTCAACACCCCGCTCCCTTTCACAGGAGTTATGAAAGGGTAGTGCCCCCTTCAGCTCGAATCTAAGGAAGCAATGTGGAGGAAGAAAAAGCAGGAACCACTCTTCTCCGTGAATTCATCATTGTCATCATCACTATTTCACCAGCAACAACAGACTCTGAAAACAACTTTGTGAAGGCTTGAAATGGAGGCTAGGGCGGATATAGGGCAGCCTTTTCAAGGACGCCTCCGGCTCTCTTTGAAGAGATGTTCTCTTTCTATCACATCTTTATCCTCAGTCCCTTTGCCCCAGAGTCCCCGTCCTTCTAAGATGGAGCTCTGATGATGTCCACTATATTGACAGAGTCTGTCTATGTAGCTTGGAAATAAATACTGGACTCTCCTCTCGAAAATCCAGATCGATTTAAACACCCTCTGGCAACGTTCCTTTAGCATCCTCTCCAATTTTAAAGAACTTGGGTCACAGTTTCCTCCACTCATTGACTCAGCACTTAGAGGCAAAGTGACCCTTTAAATCTTACCTCAGCTAAGACAGCTCCTCTACCTCCTAAAAGGGTGATTTTGTGAATTAAACACTGATGCTGTTTTTCTGATTTAGTGCATACACACCACCCACAGACAATTTATTCTAGACTTTCTTTTAAAGCCAGAGGCTTTAAGATTTCTGACGAACAGATCCCTCCCCCATCCAAGCCCTCTATTCACCCAGGAATTTGCGATGGAAATAGTACTGCTGGCTGGAGTAGAGCGGCATACCAGGGCTTCTGAGAGCTGTGTGGCTGTTGCCATGGGGGCGAGAGTATTTGTATAGAACTGCCTATACAAGATGGTAGGATTGAGGGCTGCTTAGATTCAGAGCTTACTAGATAAAAGCTGAGCCAGCCTCCTTGATTTATAAATGAGGAAACTGAGGCCAAAAGACTTAGTTAAATGACTTATTCAAGGTCTAAGGGCAAGTTAGAGACAGAGTTGTGCCTTTTGCAATGCATGACCCTTTTCAATAAAATATCTGTTCTGGTTGAGGGGGTGCTCCTCCAGCCTGTTCCACTAAGGTCACTGTGCTATTCCAGCACCATCAATCCCAAGTGGAAGTTCCAGGAAACTGGGATAGGCAACAATAGGTATGTAAATATCTTTGCATTTGTTTGCATGCACATGTTTGCATCAATTTACATGTGCACACCTAAAGGTGATTGTGCTAACTGGGTATTTGTATAGTTCTCCCATTACTGAAATTCCTTAAACCTCAGTCTGCTCACGAGTGAAATTTGAATAAGAAATAATACCTATCTCAAAGGATTAAATGAGATAGTGTATTTAAAATACTTAGCACAATAGCTGGCATATCATGGGTCGATATGATATTGTTTCTGTTATATCTTTCTGCAATGGAATGTGTCAGGGACTGCCTTCAAGGCACTGGGCTAAGTGCTTTAATTTTTTCATTTAATTTTTACAACAACTCTTTGAAGTAGGTTCTTTCATTATCTGCTCAGCACTGATGAGAAAACTAGGCCTAGGGAGGTTGAATAACTTACCTAAGGTCCCAGGGCTAGGAAGTGTCTGAGCAAGAATCAAAACCAGGTCTGTCTAATGTTAATGCCCTCAATCTTGACAATTACGTTGTACAGTTTCTCCTATAGAAAAGAGGAGGGATAACTAATCTATTCTAGTGTCTTTGGATTTGTTTGCTAGAACTCTAAATCCAAATACTTTGGATACATATTGCATGTGGAAGGGCTGGCTCAGCCTTATAAATATGTTTTAATTAAACCCATTGAAACTGAAAGCAAAGGATTTGTTTTCACTCGCCTTTAATTACAGTTTTTTATAGAGACCCTACTTAGGCATTTTGTACAAGGGAAAATTTCCCAATGACTGAATGCTGTTTTATTCAATATCCTTTTGTTTCAAAAGTCCTAGTAGGTTCTGGTGAGATCTATGTAAAAAATACTAATCTAATTGAACCCAAATGCTTGGGAATCCTACTTATCTAGTAGTCTCTCTATTCTTTAAAATGTCTTTGGGCATAAGGGACAGATATTAAACATCTTTCCTTGATAGATATTCTCCCACTTTAGTTAAAAACATTAGTTTTAGGATCTTCTAACTCAAATTTCTCTTATGGTTACACCATTCTGTTTCTATCAGATCAATTTCAATCAGACTTTAGTTATTCTTAATGGTTCACTCTTTCTTCTCTCTCTTTTCTCCCTCAGTGATTTCTTCTATTCCTATACCTTCAACTATCTACATTCTGCACGAATATAACTGCCATATTGATCTTATTCATTCAATAAACATCAATTACTTCTTGCTACAACCTGGATCTCATTTATGCAGTCAGATATCTGTCCTAAACTCCAGCCCAGATGTTTGTGGAACACCTTTTAAAGGATGTTGTGAGCTATCTGACATTTCTGCAAAAGTAGCCCTTGGGCAAAAAAGTACCTTTGCTTACCTGTACTCCAGTCTTGGCTTTACCTCTCTGACCCTCTTTACCTTTACATTAGCTATCCAGAGTCTCTGGAATTCTCTCCACTGCCTCTGTAAATCTCCTTGTCTCAGTACAACTTGGAGCCATGCTAGAAATAACTAGTGTCAGCACCCCAAAGTCAACAAAAGCCAAACCTAAGTCATTGCTTTACTATACCAAACCACTCTCTGCTCTTAATTTCCTCAAGTATTTCATTTGATAGAAGCACTATTCCCCTAAAAATTTCCCTAAGGCCAACTGGGTTAGGCAAAAATTTTAAAAACACAACACAAAATTAATAACTGTAAAAGAAGAGCCAGGTCCAGTGACATACACCTATAGTCCTAGAAACTCAGGAGACTGAGGCAGGAGGATCACTTGAGCCCAGGAGTTCAAGACCAGCCTGGACAATATAGCAAGACCCATCTTTTAAAAAATGCCCTAAGGCCTCCTGATTGCCCTGACTCCCTTTCAATCCACTCCGCATTTAGTTATTACCTAAAGTAATGTTAAAACACAAATCCAGTCATGTTATTCTCCTGCTTAAAACCAGTCTACAACTGCCCGTTGTTCTAAGAATATAATTTAGATTTCTTCCCAGGGTCTAGAAGAGACCCTGAATGATCTGGCCTCTACCCAAATATCTGCTCTCATCTATGCCACTCTCTCTTGCTGTGTTCCAGCCATACTGGCCTCTTTTCAATTCCTGAACATGCAAAATTCTATCCTGCCTTAAGGCTTTAGCAAAATCTCTTCCTTCAGCTGTTGTCATGGTTGACATCTCATCCTTCAGGTCTTGATATGAGGCCATCCCACCTCTAACTTGGCCATCATCCCTAACCATTATTTTTTCTCATGGTATCATTTATTTCTTCATAGAATTTATCCCAATGATAATGTTATATATTTTTAGAATATACCTATTTTTTTTTTTTGCCTCCTCTCCTAGATTGTAGGCTTCATAAGAACAGGGACTATGGCTGCTTAGTTCATCAATATGTATCATAAATCTAGCAAGAGTACCCAGCACATAGTAAATGCTCACAAATGGTAGCTGATATCATCATTCCCAGTGAACTCTCTTTCTCATTCTGCAAAATGGCTGTTTCAGAGTTATATGACTCTCTTTAAACTTCTTCTAATCTCTACCTCCCTAAAATAGGATAGAAATTACTATCCTATTCTCATTTTCCATAATCTCCTTAAATGCCCTACCTTTGAGTGACACTGGACCACTTATTCTATCACACCTCCAATCCATTGTTCACACTATTCCTCTGCCAGAAATGCCCCCTCTCTACCCACCTCCTATCCTTTATTGTCATCTTGTCCTTAAAGCTGGGCTCAAAGGGCAGGCACATTTCCTCTTCAGTTTTCCCTAATAGCCCACAGTTAACTGCTCCCTTATATGCATTCTCATATAAGAATGCATATGAGAGCCTTTCACAATGCTTTTACATAAACTTCCCTCATTTTATCTGTGTTATTTGTGTGGGTTTCCTACTTTGGAGGGTGCATTCTTTAGGGGTAAGAGATTTGTTTTCTTCTTTAAATCCCCACCACCCAGCACAGCTCTTGACACATGTATACCATCAATATATAACTGAATTAGTAAATCCATGACAGAATATCTTTGAAAGAAATCCAGAAGTCATTCCAGAAACTTGTCATAAGAGACCTGATAGGACTCTGAGAAAAGGTAAATGCTGTGTTAATTATGCTTCAGATACATATTTTCTTTAAAAGCCATAGAAATCCTCAAAGTAGCTTCTCTTTGGATTTTCTTTCCTTATAGAAAAACAGAGAAACCTAGGAATGAAGTGAAAATTAAGTGAAATCAGGGCTCCTTGGGCTGACTTTAGGGCTTTAAGAAAATTAGTTTCTCCTTACTTAGGAAAAATGTACATGTTACCCTTTTTTTTAACTCTCCTTTATTTTATTATTAGGAGCTGGGCTTTACCTCCAGATGTTCTGATTTAATTGGTCTAGCATATATGCACTGATATCTTTAAAAGTCTTCCTCAATGATTAATGTGCAGCGAAGCTGGAGAACCAATTCCCAGAATGGTGTTATGGACTGAATGTTTGTGCCCTGCAAAAAACTCATATGTTGAAGCCCTAATCCTCAATGTGATAGTATTTGAAGGTGGGTCCTTTGGGAGGTAATTGGGTTTAGATGAGGTCATGAGAGTAGGGCCCTCATGTTGGGATTAGTGTCCTTAAAGGAAGAGGAAGAGACCAGACTTCTCTGTCTCTCTCTCTTCCCGTGTGAAGACACAGTTAGAACTTGGCCATCTGCAAGCCAGGAGGAAGGCCCTCACCAAGAAGCCGATCATGCTGACACCCTGATCTTGGACTTCCCAACATTTAGAACTGTGAGAAATAAATACACATTGTTTAAGCCTTTGTGTGGTATTTTGTTGTAGTAGTTTGAGCTGACTAAGACAAATGGTGATCTACTGGTCTCTCATATGGATGCAGTGGTGAACAGAGTTAATATCAGAAACTGAGATTTAGAAATTCAGCAAATAATCATTGTCATACAAAGCATTTTGAAACACTCCCTGGAACATAGAAAATGCTCAATAAATGTAAGCTAGTACTAGTGGTATTAGCATTATCATCACCATCATCAAACCGATAATCAGGGGTTGCTACATACTTTATTTCCTTTAATTTTCAATAAAGAATTAAAGCTGGATTATTTTTCTGATAAAGAGATTATAATTTAATACAGTTGAAACAAACATTTCAGAGTCAGGAGTCAAATTACAAATGAAATTTGAATGTCTTTCATTATACTAGGTTAATGGTGGCAGAAACAGCTTCCTGTTTAGAGTTACTCAGAATAACAATTCCCAAGACTAGTATTACTATTCACACTTTCCCTGTTTCCTTGGCCATCATCTGCTTTTGTTTTCCAGATTAAGCCCTCCAAGAGAGGTTTAAATAAATAAAAGTCAGTATAGGCTAAAACTAAACAACAATTGAGCAATACAAGTGGACAGAACTTTGGGGTCTAAAAACCTAATGTCTCACCTGAAAATAATTAACCTTATTTACAATACAGAGCCTCCAGGTCTTGGGCTCTTCTCCAGGCTTGAAGAGATCAGATAGCTTAAAGACAGCCTTTTTTAAGAGGTTCACTTCTTGACTAGTCCTCATACCCTCCTATGCTTGTTGATTTCTAAAACTGTTTAAGTTTCTTAAAAACTCAGGGTAATGCCTAGAAATGAGTCCAGAAGAAGGGAAAGGTGGAGGAAGTGCTATTGTTCACATTATATCAATACCCCCAGGAACCCAGATCAGTCCAGCACATTTTTTGGTGCCCTGATTATTTTACTGAGTCAAAAATTAGATGAGGTTATTGACAGTTTGCAGTGAGGAAAAAACCCAGAGCTGGGCTAGATTCCCACTAGGAAGATATATGTTTCACTTGGCTAATATTCTTTCTTAAAGAATCAAATCAAAGTCATCTCTTTTCTGACATTGTGATAACATTTTCCTGTGGTCCCACAGTGAAGCTACCTTTATTATAGCACTTATCATTGTATTAAAATTATTTCATTATCTGTCACTTGTCTTCATCTTGCTATGAGCAAGTGGAAGGATCATATTTTATTTAACTCCTTCCTCCCTTTAACAATAGCAATTACGATTTGTTTAAAAAAAAATTAATGGATAAATGGATACTAGGCCTTTGGGTCTTATTTAGGCCTGAAGTGATGACATAATTGTAGAGGATATACTTTTGCATTATTTGGGCCTGTCTTAGTCCATTCATTTTGTGTTGCTATAACAGAATACCACAGACTGGGTAATTTATAAAGAAAAGAAATTTCTTTCTTTTTTTTTAAATTTCAGAGTATTATAGGAGTACAAACACTTTGGTTACATAAATTGCCTTTGCACAGCCCGACAAGCATGCCCATCCCCCAGACAGCATGCACCTCATCCGTTAGGTGTGGATTTACCCATCCCCTCCTCCCCCCTCCCACCTGCCTGATACCCTGTGAATATTACTTCCCATATGTGCACATTAGTGTAAGAAATTTATTGTGAGGGGCTTCATGCCATGGCAGAAGATGAAACGCAAAGGGCAAGAGAGTGTGCAACAGCAAGCAATTGAACTCACAGCCTCAAGCCCTTTTCAATTGGCATTAATACATTCACGAGGGTAGAGCCCTCATGACCCAAACACCCCCCATTGGGCCCCACCTCCCAACATTGTTGCATTGGGGATTAAGTTTCCAACATGTGCTTTCTGGGGGGGACATATGCAAACCACAGCAGGGCACATATCTATGCATCATATTACATGATAAGAATTTTTATACTTTATTTTGCTTTATTCATCTTTGTATCTTCCACAGGATCAGTTTTCAAGAAATAAATGTTGAGGATCTGTTCTGCTCAGAAATGGAATAGAATTCATATGTTTTAACTGGGGCAAAGTTTATCCATAAACTTAACTGACATTTATTGAGTTCTCGCTATGTGCAGAATACTGTTAGAGCTAGGAAGTATAAAAGGTTGAGCCAGAATTACTTTCATAGGGGATGAAAATTTGGAGCTGGATTTTTAAAAATTGTAAATTTGGGATCATAAAATAACTGGGCATTTTAGGTTATAGGAAGAGTATACTTAAAAGCAGAGAAGCAAGAATGAGTATGACATGTTTGGGAAACCATTGGTTGAGTGGCATTAAATTTGTAGTCATGGGTTCTCACCAAAGAAGATATTCAGATGACTAGCAAATGTAGGAAAAAATACTCCACATCGTTAGTCTCTAGGGAAATGCCAATTAAAACCACAATGAGATGCCACTTCACACTCACTAGGATGGTTATCATTAAAAAGACTGACAATGCCAAGTGTTTATGAGAATGTGGAGATATTAGAACCTTCATGCACTGTTGGTGACAATATCAAATGATATAGCCACTTTGGAAAACAGTTTGGGAGTTTCTTATAAAGCTCAGCATAAACTTATTATATGACTCAGCAATTTCACCCCTAAGGATTGCCCAAGAGAAATGAAAATATATGTCCACACAGAAACTTGTATGTGAATGTTTATAACAGCATTATTCATAATAGCCAAAAAGTGGAAACAACCCAACTGTACGTCAGCTGGTGAATGGATAAACAAAACGTGGTATACTCATACAACAGAATACTGTTCAGCAATAAGAAGGAATGAACTAGTGACACACTATACAACATGGATAAACTTCAAAAACACCATGCTAAGTGGAAAAAGCCAGACACAAAGATTCCATTTACATGCAATGTAGGATTCCGTTTATATAAGTTCCACAAAAGGCATTCTATAGAGACAGAAAGCTGATTAGTAGTTGTCTGGGGCTAAGGGTGGGAGCAGGAATTGACTGCAAATGAGCACAAGGGAACTTTTTGGGATGAGGAAAATATTCTAAGGACTGAATTATGGTGGTAGTTGCACAACTCTATAAATGTACTAAAAATCATTGAATTGTATACTTACAATAGGTGAATCTTATTATTTGTAAATTATGTCTCATTAAAACTGTGAGAAGAAAACACATGGGTTTAAATCAAATCCTGGGTCTACCACTGTCTTTTTTTTTTCTTTTTTTTCTGGTCAAGTGAAGCAGTTACCACTATCTGACTGTGGGACTTAGACAAGTTATTTTAGTTCTGTTAACCTCTGTTTCCCATCCCTGTAAAACAGGGATGATAAAAATAGTACTGTAGCTATCCAATGAAGACTAAGTAAGGTCATGCAGTAAAACATGCAGCACACAGTAATTACTCAGTGAAGGTTAGTTCTTGTTATTATTAGTGTTATTGGGAGACAGTGAGAAGATCTGCCTGGCAGGGTAGGCACGTGGTCCATATGGGGGAGCATGAGAGCTGGGGTGCAATATGTGAGGTGGGGCTATTTGATAAAGACTGTGATGTTTGTATTTATTTTCAAAAGGTGTGTGAAGATTTAGAGGAAAGAGAAGATCTCAAATCCCAAGAAGGAGAGGAATTAACTGTAAGACTTTTGAGGAGATAAAACAGAGAAGAGGCCAGGTGGCAGTAAAAACACAGAAGAAAACTGCAGATTGGCAAATAATGAGGAAAAAGAAGACAGGATCATTAATTGGATGAGCAGAGCTGTACTGAAAATGCTTCTCCTTTCTGAATTGGATTTGTATATAGGTAAAAAAATTTACTTCGTTTTGTTTACTCATGTATTTGCTCATTCATTCATTCAACAAAATGCACAAATCATAGATAATGAGAGTACCTACCACATAGAGTTGTCACAAATTAAATTAGTTAATTCTTGCAAAGCACAGTTTATGCAGGATGCTTTATATATCGTATTAAGGAATTGGGATTTGAGCCTCTAAGAGTTGTTTTGAACCTATTAATATTAAGGCTTAGTAGTTAATTGGCAGCTCAGAACTGTTGTACCCCAAGTTCTGGTCAGAAATAGAATCTAGAACTCATTGCCATTCCATGCCTTTCAAAAACTTAACTGAGAAAAATAACCTTCATGGAGAATATGCAATCAGTTTATCCATTCCTTTTTTTTTTTTTTTAATTTATTTTTTGTAGAGACAGGGTCTTGCTATGTTGCTCAGGCTGGTCTTGAACTCCTGGCCTCAAGCAGTCCTCCCACCTTGGCCTCCCAAAGAACTGGGAATATAGGCATGAACCACCATGCCTGGCTCCCATTCCTTTTCAAACTTCTGTGGTTCTTAACCATTTTGAGGTCTGGGGCTTCTTTGAAATTTAATGAAAATTCTACAGCAGTAGTTCTCACACCAAAAAGTCTTAAAAATTAATGAGCTTTGTTTATGTAGGATATATGTGTTATCAATTACTATATTAGAAATTAAAACAAAATAACAATAAACTTATTACATGTTAATGTAACTAATATATTTTTATGAAAAACAGCTATATTTTCCAAAACCACAAAAAATTTCACAAGAGTGTCAATGTTTTACATTTTTACAAATTCTTTAATGTCTATTTAGCTAGGTTCTCATACACGCATCTGCATTCAATCTGTTGCAATATGTTGTTTTAGTTGAAGTATACGAAGAAAATCCGGCCTCACACAGATATGTAGTTGAATGTTTTCTAAGAGCTTTTCAGATAATTGTGGTTATTCTTTGATACTACATGGAAAGTCAACAAGTGGTAATTTCTTAAAGATTAGTTGCAATGTAGAATCTGAAACCTTATCAATGGATTTTTTGTTCTCTGTTTCATTAAAAATCCATTGTTCTATCTTGCCTTTTTAATGGATCTTTTACCCATGAATGATTTAATGTATGCACTGGTCATTTGAAAAATATTGGTTCCCTAAGTTATGCAGATCTTCCAAATGTTGACACATTTAATTACACAATATCAAAAAAATTACATTTATTATTTTCATCAGGAAAGTCTTTTAAGTATTGGGAAGCTGTCAAGCTCATGGTGGTGGATACAGGTTTTCTAAAATTCACATTTTTGTTTGAAAACTCAAATTTTATCGTTGGCAAGAAATGCTGTCAGTTATTTTCCCTGAAGTAAGTGCAAGCTCACTTTGTTCATTTTTGGGAAAATTTCGGCCACACACACAAGTCTGAACAGCCATAGTTTGTCTGTTAGTCATTTTTTCAAGTTAAAATGGTGGTCAATGAAAAAAGCAGCTAGGTCAGCTCATAGCTCAATGAATCACACAAAATGTTTTTCCTCAAGACAACCATTCATTCTTTGATACGCAGCAGAAGTGCTTCATGCATACTTCCCATTTTGTTGTACCAAATAATTAAAAACATGTATTGACAGGTTGAAATTTAAGGAAATTAATATTTTTTCTATTTCATCAAGGATATTCTTGAATAAAATGGCATCTTTTTATTTATTTATTTAATTGCAAGTGGATGGCAGTAAAGAATACAATGAGTAATTGTAGGGTTTGGTGCCACCACCTTGTTTCCTGCTAAGGCACCAGCAGTTTTACCCACCATTAGTGCAAATGTCAATACAGTGAAAAAGGTAGGCAGGGTGGGGTGGCTCACGCCCGTAATCCTAGCACTTTGGGAGGCTGAAGCGGGAGGATCACTTGAGCCCTGGAGTTTGAGGTTGCAGTGAGCTATCATGACCCCACTGCACTCTAGCCTGGGCAACAGAGGGAGACCTTGTCTCCAAAAAAAATGAAATAAAATAAATAAAGAAAGAAGAAATGGTAAATAACATCCTGGTATTATTATGAATGTCAGCCACTCTCCCTTTGAGTACCACTGCTCTAGAGCCTTACTACCCAAAGTATGTTCTGAAGATCAGTAGTGGCATTACCTTGTACGAAATGCAGAATTTCAGGCCTAAACCCAGATACATTGAATTAGTAATTGCATTTTAACAAAATCCTTAGGTTTTATATTCGCATTAACTTTGCACATTAGACTCACTCGGCAAACTTTTAAAAAATGTTTTTAAAACATTGATCTCCCCCAGATCTTAATTGATCTCCCCCAGATCAATTAAGTCAGGATATCTAGGGTCCCTGGCATTGTTTTTTTTTTTTTTAAAGCTCCCTAGGTAATTCTTTTTTTTTTTTCTTCAAAAGCAAGGCAAGTGTGAAACAAAGTTTATTGAGGAAGGACAAGATAGGTTTACAGAGCAAGAGCAAGATACGTTCGCCACAGACGACAAACAGACCCCCTGTCATAACAAAAGAGACCTCCCTAGGTAATTCTAATGTGCAGTTGAACTTGAGAACTACTGCTCTAGTCTTTTTCCTAGGAAAATGCTTCTAGTCATGGAGACAATATTTTTGCATACAATTTCAGAGAATTTAGAATATCCCAAATATTGTTTATGAACTTCAGATTAATAACTTTTACACTAAACCTTTTAAATACAATTTTTCCATGGATCAAATAAAATCAAGACAGAGTTGCTTAACTTCTGGGTAGCATAATAATAATTTAAAAATTGCATTTATTGAACTGTATCTTCCAATAATGTTTTCAGCTTTTATTATAGGCACTGTAAGAAATAGACCTTAAAAATTTGTCTCCATACTTACTATAAAGACTATGTTGTTAAAGGTAACACTGTTCATAAAATTTGCTCTCTGAGAAATTTATGTCAAGTCTTATCTCCAGGAAGGGTGGTGATTTTCCCATGTAACCAGGCTGTTTTTGCCTATGAACACGGCAAATTAGCAAGTGTATAAAACTTCATGGTATGCATTTTGTGAGATATTCTCATTTCTGGCTCCATTTTACTTTACTACCTTTATATTCCTTTTGTTTCACCTTTTTCACATGTAATATATTTTGTCTTGCTATTTATTTTTGCAATTTTCTTTCTTTCTTTTTTTTTAAAGAGACAGGGTCTTGCTATGTTGCCCAGGCTGGCCTTGAATCCTGGGCTCATGCAATCCTCCTGCCTCAGCCTTCCGAGTAGCTGGGACTATAGGTGCATGCCACTGCACCCAGCATATTTTTGCAACTTTCTAAGCCACCTTAAAGTCGTCTTCTTTGCAAGAAGACAAAGTATAGATGAATGAATGAATTATTTCAGTTAAAATAAGGCAATTCTGTAAAGCTTCATCCTGGGAATATCCATCAAAGACAGAACTAATCATTTTTCTCAGGTGGTCTTTTAGATAAAATACTCTAAATATATTTAACAGTCATACAATAAATATTTACTAAGCATTTACTGTCTGTCAGACTCTTGGCTGGGTAGGGCATCAGGAAATAGAAGACTCCCACAGACAAGTTAAATACAACAAAAGGGAGCAGACAAGTCCTCCACATAGGAATAGAAAAAAATTATTGGTAGCTTTAAAATCTTTATATTTTTTGACTTAGTAATTCCACTTCTGAAAATTTATCCTAAGAAAAGAATTTAACAGAAGGTAAAAACAGTATATGTGTGAAGATGTATTATCTTTATAATAGTGAAAATAGGTTTTTTAGCAAGGTTGTTAGATAGTAACAGCTACTTCTCAGAGAGGTATGATGATTAAATGAGATAATACATGCAAATTACTTATTGTAGGGCAAGACACACAGTACATGCTTAATAAAAGGTGGCTAGCCTTAATGCTAACAAGCAATCCACACCCCTGCAATGCTGAACTCCCTCTCTCCTCCAGGTCCCCACACTTATACTTAGTAGAGACCTGTACACTTGAAAAATTCACTTAGGAAGGCAAGAAAACCATACCCAACCTCTGCTTCTTCAATGATCAGGTAGGTCCCTGCCACCTCAATTCCCCAAAATTTCTACTTTCTCAGTTGAAGCTTGCCATTCCACCTCACACTAGAATATTTACTAAAATTACCAATAAAGCCAGGCACAGTGGCTCACGCCTGTAATCCCAGTGCTTTCGGAGGCCAAGTTCAGGAAGATCGCTTGAGGCCAGGAGTTTGAGGCCACAGTGAGCTATGATTCACCACTGCATGCCAGCCTGGGTGACAGAGTGAGACTCTGTCTCTAAAAAAATAAAATAAAAATAAATAAAATAGCCAATAAGACTTGCTATAACCACCCTGAACGTTCACCCTGAACAAACTGTCCTGTGGGAGAGAGAACCACTGCTCTACTGCCTGTCCCCTCATGATTGTTTTCCCTTAGATTCCCCTGCTGAAGTTCCTAGGAGCTACCACTTTGATTCCCGATAAGACCCCAGCAGGAGTTCCCAGGAGCTATTGCTTCAAGAATTCCCTCCCCAGTTTCTACCTTCCTCCCTTCCCCACTTTTGGGCCCTGTGGTAGAGCCAAAACCTAGTTAGTGGGAAAGCTAATTTCTGCTGCCAAATCAGAATTGAAATTCAAGAATGCTTTTTCTGTACGGCTAGAGTTCCAAAGGAGGATAAGGATGAAATAGAATTTTGTACTCCAGCCTATGACCGGCCAATTCTATCAATTGAATTAACATTTACCAAGTACTTGCTACTTGCCAGATACCGTTTCAAGTGTTGGAGATGCGAAGTAAAATAGAATAGGGTCCTTCAGTTTTATTGGCCAGAAAGAATTTGGCAGGTGGAGGAAACAGGGTATGTAAGTCAGGGATCTTCCCATCTAGCAACAAAAATCAACGTAATTGGGTCACTAAGAATCACCGGTAGGGCTAGGGAACTGGGTTCACAGTTATGTGGCCCAGGACAGTGCCCCACATCTGACCACACAATCATCCTTGGGGAGTTACTGCTATTGCTATTGAGTACCAATGTGCAGCACTGGTGCAGCATAAACTACCGACACCGCTGGAACAGAGTGTCAGACACCAAGGCTTTCACTGCTGCTGTTCTTCCTGCAGGAGTTTCTCCCACCAAATTTCCCTTCTCTGGATCACTAGCTCTTGATCAAAACCGGGGCAAATGCATTTCATTGGCAAAATCTAGATCCTGTGCCTATTCCCTTAGTTCAAGGGAGGTTGAAAAAGTAACTGGCAGTCGTACTTTCTATCATGGAAACAATTCTGCCTCTCACCAAGGCTCATAGATTAGGGAATTCCCCAAACACTGGAAGCGGCTTCGCTTGCTACATTTCCAATAACAATAACAAATGTCCATTAAAGAGGTAGAGAATGGGATGATATGAGGTTGGAGGAGTAAGCAGGGACCAGATAATTGAGGGTTTTGCAGGAGATAGTAAGGAATTAGGATTACATTAAAGTATTAAGGTTATTAAGTATAAAATGTCCGATTCCCTTAAGTACTAAGTTTGACAGTTGATATCTCTGATATTTCACTTTGACACTTCTTGTTTTGTTTTTATCGTGAAGGTACATCCTCATTCTTTCAGACACATCTTTGGCTTGTGATTATCTTTCAAATTTTTTTAGAGCAATTTTTGTGAAACCATGGGTAAATCAAAAATTTGTGTTATTTTCGAATATGAGTTCCGTCGTGGAACCAATGCACCACACACAGCTTGAAATATCAGTGAAGTGTTTGGGAAGGATGTGGCTAATGAATGCACAGTATGGCGATGGTCTGACAAGTTCCATTCTGGTGACTTTAATCTTGAAAATGAGCCACATGGGCGACCTAGGACCAAGGTGGATAATGACGAGCTGAAAGCTGTAGTGGAAGCAAATCCATCTCAACCTATGCGTGAATTAGCAGCAAGGTTTGATGTTACTATTGCAACAATATTGGACCATTTTGAAACAAATCGTCAAGGCAAAGAAGCTGGATAGATGGGTTCCGCATGAATTAAACGAACATCAGAAGAGAAATCATCTGGAAGCTTGCCTTTCTTTGCTGTCACGACATAAAGGTGAGCCATTTCTACACCATATTGTTACATGTGATGAAAAATGGATGCTTTTTGACAATCGCAAGCGTTCGGCACAATGGTTGGATAAAGATGAAGTGCCGAAACACAGTCCAAAACCGAATATTCATCAAAATAAAGCTAATGGTGTCTGTTTGGTGGTCCAGTGCTGGTATTATCCATTACAGCTTCATGAAACTTGGTCAATCGATTACAACAATGTCTACTGCAACCAACTGGACGAAATGATGAGCATGCTTGTGATTAAGCAGCCGAGATTGGTCAACAGAGACAGGCCAATCCTCTTGCAAGACAATGCTCAACCACACATCGCACAAACAACGTTGCTCAAACTACAGAAGCTGGACTTGGAAACTTTCTGTCATCCACTGTATTCACCAGACCTTGCACCAACTGACTCCCACTTCTTCCAGGCTTTGGACCACTTCTTGCAAGGAAAATATTCCATTCTCAACAAGCTTTAGAAAATGCTTTCCGCTATTTCATCGCCACTCGCTCACCAGGCTTCTTCGTTGCTGGCATAAACAAGCTACTGTTAAGATGGCAAAACTGTGTCGATAGTTTTAGCACATACTTTGATTAATTGTACTGCTTCCTGTTTGAGACACAATAAACTACATTTTTGATTCAAAATCGGACATTTCATATTTAATGACCTAATATAATGGGAAACCTTTGAATAATTTTAAGCTGGGGAATGCCATGATTGTATTTGTGTTTTTTAAAAAGATGATTGTAACTACAATGAAGAGATGGAAAAAATTGTGGGAGGCAAAAGTTGAAGAAGGAAGACAAGTTATGAGGCCATTGAGATAGTTCAATCAAGTGCTCATGGCAGCATGTGGCAGGAAGAGAGAATAGACAAATTGCATATACAGTTGGCCTTCCATATCCGTGAGTTTGTCATCCATGGATTCAATCAACTATGGATGGAAAATGAAAAAAAAAGATGATTGCAGCTGTACTGAACTATAGACTTTTTTCCTTGTCATTATTCCCTAAATAATACATGTAAATAGCAACTAACTTATATGGTATTTACATTGTATTAGACATTATAAGTAAGCAAGAGATGATTTAAAGTATACAAGAGGATGTGTGTAGATTATATGCAAATACTATGCCATTTTATGTAAGGGACTTGAGCATTTGTGGATTTCAGTATCCTTTGGGGGAGGGGGGTTGTCCTGGAACCAACCCCCCAGAGATACCAAGGGATGACTGCATACATTATCTTAGAGGTAGAACCAACAGTGCTTGCTGATGGATTTATTAGGGGATAGAAGGTGAGGGAAAGAAAAGAGGCTGACTCTCGCTTTCAGTAACTGGGTGGAAGTGGTGTTGTTTACTAAGAAGGGGAAAGCTAAGAGAAGATAAGGCTTGGAAGAAAATCAAATTGATAGAAAAGAAAAGAGGGTCCAGGACCCAGCCTCAAGGAGCAACAGTGTACTAGATATTCGTTGTGGTTTTAAAATATATTCACAAAATCTTTTTTTTTTTCCTTAGAGACAGGGTCTCACTATGTTGCCCAGGCTGCTGGACTCACATTCCTGGCCACAAGTGGTCCTCCCAGCTCAGCCTCCCAAGTAGCTGGGACTACAGGCACAAACCACAACACAAAATCTTTGATACTCCTCCCTTCAAGAGGTTGAGCTTCATTCCACTTAGTGGCTGGACTTAGTGACTTGCTTGTAATGCATAAAATAAAGGAGAAGTGACAGTGTTTGACTTTAGACAGTAGGTCATAAAAGCTTCCTTCTTGCTCTCACTCACTCCGGCCACGTTGTGAAGTCACTCCAGCAACCCTATGAGAGGTTCATGTGTCGAGGAACAGAGGCCTTCTGCTATCAGCCATAGGGGTAAGCCTATTAGAAGCAGATCCTACAGCCCCAGTTGAGCCTTCAGATGACCACAGCCCTGACAGAGTCTTGAGTGTAACCTCATGAGAGCCCCTGAACCAGAACTACCCAGCTAAGTAACTCACTTCCATATTTCTGATCCTCAGAAACTGTGAGATAATAAATTTTTTGTTTAGTTCTGTTTTTTCAAGACCAGGTTTTGCTCTGTCTCCCAGGCTAGAGTACAGTGGTGTCATCATAGGTCACTGCAACTTTGAACTCCTAGGCTCAGCCTCCTGCCTCAGCCTCCCAAGTAGCTGGGACTACAGGCATGCACCCGGATGATTGTTCTATCTTTTGTAGAGATGGAGTCTCCTGCTTGCTCAGGTTGGTCTCAAATTCCTGGCCTCAAACAATACTCCTGCCTCAGCCTCCCAAAGTGCTAGGATTATAGGCATGAGCCACTGTGCCTGGCCAAATGTTTGTTGTTTTAAGGTGCTAAATTTTGGGGTAATTTGTTGCACAACAATGGATAACTAATACAATACTTTTTCTACATTTTCTCTATTTTTATAGTATGCTAGGTGAGTGGTATTATTTATACCCATTTTACCAAAGAGAGAATGACTTGCCCTAAGACTCATAGCTAGTAATTTTTTTGAAGAGATGGTAATTTATAGAACTAAAATTAAAACCAAACTGGCAACAAACCTTCATGTTTTGTGTGTGTGTGTGTATATTCTCTGTCTTCTTTCCTTTACCTTCTCTGCTTTCTCTCTGAACTCTCTTCTTTCTACAATTTCAACTCTCCTTATGTGGATGATTCCCTCTGTAGATGATTATATATTGCATGTAAGTCTCTTCTGAGTTCTAGTGTCATGTTTTAAATTTCCTGAGTGTACCAAACTTAACCTGTTCCAGACTGAAGTCATTGGTTCCTTATCCAGCACCTGAAGCCTGTCCCAAGTAAAAGCTCATCCTTCTGAATTTCCTTTTTCTGATAAATGACATCACCCAGATTCTAATTACCTTTACTGAAAATTCCAAAATCACTGTTTCTTCTTTTATTTTTAAAATATTAAATTAATGGTATATGCCTCTTACAGAAAATGTGAATAAGCAACAAAATTTTTAAAATTTAAAATGATCTGTAACCAACAGTGTGAGCAATCGTAAGTAAGGAACTTGTAAAATAAATCATGGAACATCCATACAATGCAATACCTTGCAGCAATTAAAAATTTTAAAAAGAGGAGGAAAAATTAAAATGTTATATTGCAGATAAAAGTCAGCTTTCTAAACTATAGATATACTTGTAGGGGAATCCCTAGATGTAGACAGAAAAATAAAAGAAGTGGGTATATTCACTTCATGGGTCACAAACTTGCTTCTGTTGTGTTCTTTAGCTTGGAGAATGGTAGCAACACCCACCCAGTTACTTCTACTCAGAGTTATCTTCAACCACTCCCCACTTCTCACTGCTGCAGGTAATAGGCAACTTTGTCCATACGTCTTTGTTCTCTACTTCCCATTCTACTGCACTCCAACAGATTCTTTGTGCCTCTTGCCAAGACAATCACAATATCATCACAGATCTCCAGGGTTTTAAAATCTCTCTCCAACCTAACTTCCACGTTGCCTTCACGGTTATCAACCCCAGACTCAATAGGTAGTTTTTCAGTTGTTGGCTTCTAGGACATACAGGAAAAAGTTTAACTATGTAACAGACTCTGAAAATGCCACGCCTTTACCTACGCTCTTCCTTCTGTATAGTCTGGTTGTTTTCTTCTTCTCTGCCTGGCAAATTCCTTCTCATCTTTTAGCACAGCTCAAATGTCACTTCCTCTCTGGCTCTGCCAGCATTACTTTACCCTTCTCTGTGCTTCCAAAAGCACTTTGCATATACCCCTTTTATGACACATGATATTATACTACCCAGCTTATGCTTAAGACCTACTTGTATCTTACTTTTTAAGACCATTTTTTACTTCTTCATTTCCAGTTATTGCATAGGGGAAGCACAGTACTATATGGGAAGTCAAAAATCCGTTATATATCTATCTTAGCAAATATCAAGCAGTATTTTAATATACCACTTAAAATATCTGTGTTTATATTTGAATTTAAGTTTGGGTGAAAGCAAAGTATGAAAAATTGAAAGAAAACCTTTATCCTTTGCAACTATTTAATTGACTTTGGGATATAGTCACTCAGTATTATTAAGACAAAATTATTTTTGAATAGGTTTTAAAAGCCTGTATTTAAGACACGGAATTTTTTTTTGGTGGTTTTGCAATCAAATGTGAAGTGGACTCATGGTATGATAAAAGAGTATCAAGTATTCTAAAAATCACAGTTTAAATTTGTATCTTTGTACACAGACTTGCAATACAGGCTTGTATTAAGAAACATGGTAGGTTGGTCCAAAGGTAGTAAGTTATCTCACTTGATAGTTCACAGTCAGTTACAGATTGAATTCCTTGTTCTACCACTTTCCTCCCTTCTCACTACTGCACTTGACTAGTCTTAAAAAAAAAAAAAAGAAACATGGTAATTGTGGTTTTGTATGCTAGAATTTATCTGTGTTAGTTAGGACTCTTCGTGCTGTAAATGGTAGAAAATCCAACCAGAACTGGCTTAACAGAAACAAAAACAAAAAAGGAGTTTATTGCTCACATACCAGTCAAACAGTTTCTTGCTTCTTCTGAGGAAGCTTGATCCAGGATTCCAATGATGTCTGCTTCTTGTTGATGATTACTCCATTCTCAGGCAGCCTCTCCTTTCACGGTGGGAAGCTGGCTGCTGATAGGTCCCTGAGTTACATACTTCCATCTGGTAGAAAAGAGACTCACTTTCCCTGATAACTGGAACAAAGGTCCCAAAACTTAGTCTTATTAGCCTTGAATATTCTGAGTTGGGTCATATGATCACATGCCCATTCCTGAATCAATCTGGAGGTGAGGGGAGGTAAGGGAATACGGGATACATTGGCTTGAGTTGTTATCCAAGACTTGCATGTGTACAGGAGGAGAGGGAATGAGAAAGGGAGAAATATTTGGTCAGCTATTACTTTAAAATATGCTTTTCAGGGGAGAAATGCTATAATCACCAACTGCAATATTAATGGTGCTCCTAATTTTAGAAAGAGCTTGAAAATCATTAGTCTGATCTTGACCACTTTTACTTGCTGCAATGAAATTTATTAAGAAAAAAAAGATAATCAAATAAAACTGGATAATCAAACAGACCTGGACCATTGTCATCCTTTCCCCCAAATCCTTCTAAATTCTAAGAAGCATCTAATTACCTGTGTGCCTGAAACAAGTCACTAAACCTCTTTAGGCTTTCTCTAAAATGAGGATGCTAAATTACCCTATCTCTAACTTCCTTCTAAGTTCAAAAATTCTATTCACAAAATAACCATTAATTTTAAAATTTAATGTTTGTTATATCACATACACAAATTTCAGACAAAAATTGTGAAACAATAGAAGGTATTTTCTGTGTCTTACATACATACTTTATAGTGCACTGCACCTCTTAATATATAATATGCATTCATTATGTCGTATATAACATATAATATATGCTTCCCTATGCATTATCTCATGTCCCCTGCATTTTAGGGATGAGAGGCTATGTCATCATCTCTCAGATACATTTCCAACCACCACATTACCCTTCTCTTTTGAAGCCCATGCTTTCCCATCATCTTACTCTTTACCTCTCCTCATCAGTGTTCTGTATTGACTTCCAAGACATGCCTCTACATTTGTTGCAAACTTTGACAATCTTGCTTTTTTTCAACCCAGTGTCTGTCATCTTCTGGCTTGTGAAACTTCAACATTTGAGTGGATCAGCCATCTAAGATTCCACCCCCAAAGTTTTTTGACTTGTATAATCCCAATATCTTCACCCTTCCAACAATCTGAAATTCCCAATACCATTCTCTGATCCCATTGTTCTTTCCTTCTAGCTCTTTCAGTCCCCTACTCCTAATGATCTAGTTCTTCAATATCATTGAACTTTATATATATATGTTTATAAATATATATATGTATATGTATTTTTTTCTTTAAGAGACCAGGTCTTGCTGTGTCACCCAGGCTGGAGTGCCATGGCATGATCATAGCTCACTGCAGCCTTGAACTCCTGGGCTCAAGTAGTCCTCCCACCTCAGCCTCTGGAGTAGTTGACACTACGGGTGTGAGCTACCGGGCCCAGCTTTTGAACTTTATATTTTTAACTTCATTTTCTCCCCCAAGCCATCAGTCCTCTCTGGCCTTTATTTCATTCTCTGCTATCCAGTCCTAGATGGTCCATGAATCACAATTCCTTTCTCTTTTTTTTTTTTTTAAGAGACCGGGTCTTGCTCTGTCACCCACGCTAGAGTGCGGTGGCCTGTAGCTCACTACAGCCTCAAACTCCTAGGCTCAGGCCATCCTCCTGCCTCAGCTGGGGTGGCCATGACTGGGTAGCCAAACAATCCAATTCAAAGACAGGCAAAGGAATTGAATAAAAGACATTTCTCCAAAGAAGATATATAAATGGCCAAACAACACATGAACAAATGCTAAAGATATTAACCCTCAGGGAAATGCAAATCAAAATCACAATGAGCTAGGCATGGTGGTTCACACTTGTAATCCCAGCACTGTGGGAGGCTGAGGCAGGTGGATCACCTGAGGCCAGGAGTTCAAGACCAGCCTGGGCAACATAGTGAGACCCTTCTCTCTACAAAAAATAGAAAAATTAGCTGGGTGTGGTGGTATGTACCTGTAGTCCCAGGTACCCAGGAAGCTGAAGCAGGAGGATTACTTGAGCCCGGGAGTTTGAGGTTGCAGTGAGCTATGATGATGCCACTGCACTCTAGCCCAGGCCACAGAATGAGATCCTGTCTCAAAAACAAAAACAAAAACAACCCACAACAAGATACCACTTTACAACTCTCAGTATGGCTATTATCAAAAAAACAGAAAATAGCAAGTGTTGGTGAGGTTATAGAGAAATTGAAGTTCCCATGTGTTACTGGTGGGAATGTAAAATGGTATAATGCTATGGAAAAAGTATGGCCATTCCTCAAAAACTTAAACATAAAATTATAGCCGGTTGCTGTGGTGTGTGCCTGTAATCCCAGATACTGCGGAGGCTGAGGCAGGAGGATTGCTTGAGCCCAGGAGTTCGAGTTCAGCCTAGGCAACATAGAGAGACCCCATCTTTTTTTAAAAAAAAAAATTTAAACATAAAATTACTGTATGATTCAGCAATTCCACTTTTAGGTCTATACCCAAAAGAATTGAAAGCAGGGTCTTGATGAGATATTTGTACACCCATGTTCATAGCAACCTTATTCACAACAGACAAAAGGTGGAAATGCAAATATCCATTGACAGATGAATGGATGAACAAAATGTGGTATACACATATGATGGAATATTATTCATCCTTAAAAGGAAGGAAATTCTGATATAGGCTACAACATGGATGAATCTTGAAGACTTATGCTAAGTGAAATAAACAAGCACAAAAGGACAAATACTGTATGATTCCACTTATATGAGGTACTTACAGTAGGCAAATTCATAGAGACAGAAAGTGTAATAGAGGTTACCAAGGGTTGAGGGGAGAAGGAAAGGGGGAGTTATTGTTTAATGGGTACAGAGTTTCAGTTTGGAATGATGAAAAAGTTCTGGAAATGTTGGTGATAATTGCACAACATTGTGAATTTGCTTAATTCCACTGAACTGTACACCTAAAAATGGTTAAAATGGTAAATTTTGTGTTATGCATATTTTACAATAAAGAAATCTTTAACAATAAAGGTAATACAATGTTTTTTTTAAAAACCCTGCCATCTTCAGAAGATATGTCAATCATTGTCTTCTCACCCATATCCTTTTTTTTTTAGAGACAGGGTCTCCCCCTGTTGCCCAGGCTGGAGTGCAGTGGTGTCATCGTAGCTCACTGCAACTTCAAACTCCTGGGCTGAAGTGATCTGAAGTGATTCTCCTGCCCCAGCCTCTGAGTGGCTGGGACTACAGGTGCACACCACCACATGTGGCCAATTTTTCTATTTTTTGTAGAGATGGGGTCTCACTATGTTGCCCAGGCTGGTCTTGAACTCCTGGCCTCAAGCGATCCTTCCACTTTAGCCTCCCAAAGTGCTACAATTACAGGCATGAACTACTGTGCCCAGCCACCCATAACAGTTTTTAATGAACTTTGCCTTCCTATGAAGAGAAGAGAGAGAAACCTGAAGGAAATTAGAACAATCAGATTCCCTGTCCCAGAAATTTGGAACTGGGAAACTGAGAGACTGAGGCAATTAGTGGATGGTGAGTATTTGCACAAAAAGGTGCAGTAGAGGCTAGGCCATGATAAACCAAAACAGTGTGCAGGCTAAAGTTTGGTTGATGCACGGAAGCTTGTCTACAGAGAAAATGAAGACAACAGATCATGCAATCCTCTGAGAGGTGGAGCGAGGAGCCTAGTTTACCACTTTATAGGTTGTCCTATTCTGAGCTGGTAGTATTTAATTTTATGTAATAGGATTTGTCTTATACTTCTAAGTCATGAATCTGTTTACATCTCCATTTCCACTGCTATTACTCCAGACCCATTATCCTTCACTTGGATTGTTCCAATAGCCTGCACATTGGTTTCCTTGCTTTTACTTGTCCAATCCATTCACCACATTTCAGTCAGAGTGATCTTTAGAAACATAAATCAGATCATGTTACTTCTCTGCTTAAAAACTTTAATGGCCTCCATAGCTTTAAAATGAAATCTAAGCTTCCTTGTATGACTTCAAGCAACTACATGATTGGGCCTTTGCCTCCCTGTCCAATCACATCATGTACCACTCCCCTCTTCACTCATTATCTTCAGCCGCCTATAGTCTATTTATTTGTGCTGTAGTCTATTTTCCCGCTGGAATATACTTCATTAGTTTTGAAGGTTTATTTTTGACTTGTCTTTTAGGTCTCAGCTCATGTCACTCACTCAAAGTGGCATTCCTTTAACACAGTGGTTCTCTATTGGGGGTAATTTTGACACCCCCGCCCCCAGAGATTTGGCAATGTCTAGAAACATTTTTGATTGTCACAGCTGTAGGGATTGTATGTTACTAGAATCTAGTGGTTAGAGGCCAGGGATGTTAATAAACATCCTACAATGCACAGGACAGCCCCTTGCAAGAAAGAATTATCCAGCCCAATATGTCAACAGCACAGGGGTTGGGAAGCCCTACAAATGACACTTTAAATAACACCCTACTTAAAGTGACTCTATTATATTACCCTGTTATTTCCTTCACAGCACTTATCACAATTTGAATTTACCTTATTTATTTTTTATTTATTAACTCTCTGTCCCACTAAAATATGAGCTCTATAAGGTCAAGATTCTCATTTGCCTTGATCACTGCTGACTGAATTAATGAATGGATGAATTCTACACACCTGTAACTACTTAACATACTTTTCCCACTAAAGTTCTGTTTTATAAGTTAATTTAATTCATTTCCCACCAAAGCATCTATTTTTATTCATTACTTCAACCAATATTTTTGTAGCACCAACTATGTGCTAAGCAATAAGCTGGGTGCAGGGTATATAACAGGGAACAAGAAATAGTGCTCGGTCCCAAAGAGCTTATAGGTCAAGGGCTGGTTGGGGAGGGATACATATAAGTAAAAAGATTATTTACTGTTGGGGGTGCTGTGGGGAATCATGAAGAAAACATGGTGTCTGCGCTCAAGGGCCTTAATCTGTTCTAGGGGAAGGGGGAGGATGAAAGCCACACATAAACAACTACAAATGCCAGAAAAGAACACAAATAAGAAAAGCAAGATCTTCACCAGCTATGGAAATCAGAGAAGGCTCTGTGGAAGCAGTGCTATTTGGCTTGAGACATGTAGGAAGACAGATGAGAGTTTGATGAAATGGGGGAAATGGAGAGAAGGGGAGAGGGCATTCCAGGCAGGGAAAATGGCAGGAGCCAAGGCACAGAAATGTGCGTGCCAGGAACAAGTAGACGTGTTTGGCTAAAGCACAGGAGACCATTGGGAGCTTAGGCTGGAGAGGGAGACGGGGTCCAAACTGGGTCAGTTGACTAAGAATACAATGACCCAAATCGTGCCCATATTTCCTATAATTTAGAGCAGTATTTCCCTCATGCGCGCAGGGAAAGAGAAGCTTAGAGAATTTTGGTGACTCAGCAAGTCATTAGTGGACTAGCATTGTTTTGACTGTCAGGATTTTGGGGAGGTTCCTGGCTTACCATACCTCCCAGGAGCTCAATATGATGATACCCATGAAGGGACAGAGGTCCTGATACATAATAGGGACACTTCCTGTCTCAGTGTACGAACAAACAATATATTGCCAGATTTTTTTTTGGTGGGGGGGGAAAGGCTCAGAGGGAGTACTTTTCCTTTTGTCCCAAAGGATGGTAGGAATGGGTGTATACTAATGAAGGGAGGATGAGGAAACAGGAGGGGGACCAAAGAACAGAAAGAATAGGTCAGTTTGTTTGAGAAACAAACTACGTTGAAGTATTTATTTGCAAAATTCCAGTTGCCATAGCAATATAGCAATTGGATGCTGCTCTTTCCACTGTGCCTCCTTTTATCCTTTGCATGGCCTTTAAAATCATTTCCTAGGCATACGTAGTCCTGCATCCCTTGTCTTAAAGAAGATTTTGGAACACTTCTTTCCACCTGCTTTTCCTTTTCCCTGTTTGCAGCCCAAATCCAGCCACTCATCGGGAAGAACTGGATGGTGCTGGCCATTTCAGGAGCAGGACCTTAGCACCAAAGGAGCATTACCAAGCCTCATCTGAGTTGATATGCCTAGTTGCTGCCTTCTGTAGCATCCCAGCATGTAAAAGAGTGGTAAGTGTAGGGATTTGGTAAGGCTTTTAAAAAACCCAAAAGCCAGCTTGCAGGTTACAAATAGTGTAGTCAAAATTCTCTAAAACCCAAGATAAGAATTACCCCCTAATGGGAGAGAACAATAATGATTATGAGTATCATAATATCTAATCCCACTGAATCCTCACAACAACCCTGTGAGCCAATCACACTGTTCAGACTCTGTGTTACTGCATCTAAGCCCTCACAACAAATTTTTTAAATTTTTAAATTTTTGTCTTTTCTTTTTTCTTTTTTTTGGAGATAGGATCTTCCTCTGTTGCCCAGGCTAGAGTGCAGTGGCCTGATCACAGGTCACTGTAACCTTGAACTCCTGGGCTCAAGCGATCCTCCTGCCTCAACATCCCGAGTAGCTGGGACTACAGGTGTGCGCCACCATACTCAGCTAATTTTTCTATTTTTTGTAAAGACAAGGTCTTGCTATGTTGCCTAGGGTGGTCTCGAACTCTTGGCCCCACGCGATCCTCCTACCTTGGCCTCCCAAAGTATTTACTTTTATCATCAACTTCTGGGGCTGCAGAACATGCACTTTTACCACCTATATTTTGTAGGTGAGACCAAGGTGGACTTTGCTACTAGCTGGTGACTGTTTTAACTTAGTGCTTTTTAAACTTTAATGTGCAGAGAAATCACCTGGAGGGTCTTGTTAAATGCAGATTCTGATTCAGTAGGTCTACAGTGGGAACTGAGATTCTGTATGTCTGACAAGATCCCAGATGACGCTGACGCTGCCAGTCTGTGGATGTTTGAGTAGCAAGGCTCTACCGTAAGTGGTGCGGTTTATTGAAATTTATGTATCTAATAGACATTGCCTTAATCTGTTTGAGCTGCTATAACAAAATACCCAAGACTGGGTAATTTATAAAGAACAGAAATTTTTTGCTCACATTTCTGGAGGCTGGGAAGTCCAAGATCAAGGTGCCAGCAAATTTGGTGTCTGGCAAGGGTCCTGTTCCTCATGGATGGCACCTTCTGTGTGTCCTCACATGGCTGAAGGGCAAAAAGCTCCCTCAGGCCCCATTTACACGGGCACTAATCCCATTCACAAAAGCTCTGTCCTCAAGACCTAAAAACTTCCCAAAGGGCCACCGCTTAATACCATCACCTTAGGGGTTAGGTTTCAACATATGAATTTGCGGGGGACACATATATTCAGACCATAGCAGACACATATCCCTTAGCTCCTGGGGGGTCTGGGAACAGCAACAACCCAGTAGCAATGAGCACACCCAGTGCCCATATCTTGGTTTCTAAATTGTACTCTCTTAAAGATATCAGGGATGCTGGGAGAAATAGCTTATTCCAGAGCTGGGATATGGGAAGTATAAGATAAGCTTGGAACAACTTATTATGCCCCAAAATAAAGTAGAACTCAAAGAACGATGGGAGAATGTCAAAAGTACACAGAAGCCAGCTCAACGGGGCTAAATCTGGGACAATTAGAGCATCAAAATAAATAATTATAGTAATGGATTGTATAAAATAGGAATCTATGAGTCCACATTGATATAAATAAATAAATGAATAAGCAAGCAGGAAGACCTGAAAGATTTTATTTAGAGACAAATACTAATGAATAAATGCAGAAAGAATTTTGGAATTAGAAAATCACCACTTGGTGACCATAATAGTAATCGTTAAATCAGCTAACAAATGATTGCTAAGGATGCTAAAACTAGTGAATGAAAATTCGAAGAGGAATAGAATATTTACATAGTCTCAAAATACCTCCCCCCAAAATACTTAATAATTTCAAAGTGAAAAAGAGTAACTTTACAGTGGAGAAACCTGGCGGGTACCACCTTAATCAAATGATTAAAGTTAACATCACCAGTAATGGGACAAATTGAAATTGTGTACCACCTGATGGGATGCAATGAGAAAAACACAGCATCACTCCTGTGGTAATCCTGCCAAAAATCCATTATCTGACTCTAATAATGAGGAATCATCAGACAGACCCAAATTGAGTAATATTCTACAAAATAACTGGCCTGTAATCTTCAAAAGTGTAAGACACTGAAAGTTAAGGAAAGATTGAGGAACTACTGTTCCAGACTGAAGGGCACAACTGAATGCAACATATGATCTTGGGTTGAAACCTATAGCAACAAAGGACATTAATGGGACAATGGGTGAAACTTGGATGGATTCCAAGTATTAGGTGGTAGTAATTTATCAGTGTTAATCTCCTGATTTTGATAGTTGTATTGTGGTTATGTAGAAGAATATCTATGTTTGTAGGAGTTACACTAAAGTATTCGTGGGTGATGGGGCATAATGTTGTCAACTTTCACCCAAATGAATGGGGGGAAAAGTTATTAGTATTATTCTTGCAAAAAAGAGTAAACATGTGATTTTGAGTACGTGACTCATTGAAGAGCACCATTATCAATCAATGACATCTGTTATGTATACAGGATATTAGTACCCATGCTATATATTTTCCAACCCTAGCCTATGGGCATGACAACACCAAATAATCACTATTTAGCAGTATAGTAGACACCCTGTAGGTTGCCTACCCAATCATTGTTCCCTCTTCCCATTCTTTCTTGCTAACAGAAACCCAGTTTTATTGAGGTATGGATATCTGGGTTTTTCCTATCTCCAGGAGATGAATTTTTATTTATTTAAGCCAGTCATGTTTTAGGCATGAGCATGTGATATAATTTTGGCTAATGATACATGAAAGTAGGTCTGCTGGGGAAGGGGGAAAAGATTTTCCTTGTTAATAATAAGACACACAGAATGAAATGGCTCCTCTTATTCTATCTCATGTGGTCATGTCTACATGTGACACCTGGAATGGCTGCAGCTATATTGCAGCCATCAGGAGACAAGCCCAAGGACAAAAGCCAACACACTGAAGGTGACAGAGCAGAAGGATAGAAAAAAATGTACATCCTTGATAATGTCACTTGCTGCTGCGTTAACCCACCCAATAACCACTCTATCTCCTGCCTGTTATGTGAAGTAATACATTTTCCTTATTGCTTAAATAATTTGAGCTGGAGCTTTCTGTTACTTACAACCAAAAACAACCTAACTGAAAAAGACAGCCAAGAGAAATTTTTAGTCCACAGATTTTTCTAAGATAGATCTATTTTCTGTAAGAAAAATAGCTCTTTGCCTAGATAAACAAATATATACCTTATTTTCATGGATTTGGATGGAGTTTGAGCTCGTGGAGGAAGACAATAAGCTGAACATTTAATTAGCTTACACAAGAAACAACATAATGTTTGTACAAACTTAATGGTGTTGCACTGGCTGGAATAAGAGCCTTTTACTTGACACTTCCTACCATCTGGACTGTTCTGCTTGATACATTACAAAATTTTTCCCCAAAGATTTATCTGGAACTTTCTATCCTTTGGCATAATCTCAATGATATATGCTACTGTTTGCTCTTTCTCATTCCTATATCTACTGACAAACTTTAACATAAGGGTCAGCAATAAAAATTTTGTGAACATCTCTGTTAACTGCATACTAAATAGATTCTCATTGAATAGGCACATCCCTACCTTACACTCCTTCTTAGTCACATACTAAAGATGCTTGAAAAGGCTTAGTGTTTCTGCCTTATTTTTAATAATCTTCACTAGTTTTATCAGATTTTCCATTTTTCAATTTCTGTCCTTTTGTTGCTCTTTTGGTCACATGCCCATTCTTGGGTTTAGAATAATATGGTGGTTAAAAGCTTGAGACTAGACTCTTTTTTTTTTTTCTTGGAGACCGGGTCTTGCTGGGTCACCTATATTGGAGTGCAGTGGCGTGATCATAGCTCACTGCAGTCTCGCACTTCTGGGCTCAAGTGATCTTTCCACTTCAGCCTCCCAAGTAGCTGGGCCTACAGGCGCAGGCTGCCGTGCCCAGCTAATTTCTTCTATTTTTGGTAGAGACTGGGTGTCTCTCTTGTTCAGGTTGGTCTTGAACCCCTGAGCTCAAGCTATCCTTCCGCCTCGCCTTGGCCTCCCAGAGTGCTAGGATTACAGGCGTGAGCCACTGCGCCTGGCCTAGACTCTTCTTATTTGCGGTGTGATTTTAAACAAGTTACATAACTTCTCTGAGCCTCAGTTTTCTAATTCATTAAATGGGAATTCTGACAGCACCTACTTCATAGGATAACTGTGAGAATCAAGTAAGATACTGAATAGAAAATTCCTTGTATAGCACCTAAAACCTCATTTGGTAGTTCTTATTATATAATAGGAATGTAATACTAAATTAGCATCACCTATTTATCACCTTATGTAACTTTCTGTAGAATTTGACTACCATAATTTGTTTAACGATTAACTAGTTCCTCCTTGAGGGACTTCAGGGGATAATAGTGGTCGAGTGTATTTGGCTTTGGAGTTGGGCAGATCTGTGTTTAAAACCCATCTCTACCACTCATTAGAAAAACTTTGGGCAAGTGACTTAACCTCTCTGATCTTCCGTTTCTTTATCTGAATAATAAAAATCACCAACCTATAGTCGATCTTCATTATTTGCAGATTTTGTATTTGTGAATTTGCCTACTTGCTAAAATATATTTGTAACCTCCAAATCAATACTCATGGCATTTTTGTGCTCATTCCCAGCCATGTGCAGATCAGCAAAAAATTTCATTTGCCCAAAGTGCATGTCCCTAGCTGAGGTTGAACAAGGTAATGCTTGGTCTTCTTGTTTCAGCTCTCATACTGTAACAAGTATTCTTTTTGTGGTCTATTTAGTGCCACGTTTTTTATATTTTGTGTGTTTTTTTGTTGGTGGTTTCTCTGTTTAAAATGGCCTCCAATTGTATTGCTGAAGTTCTGTCTACTGTTCTTAAGTGCAAGAAAACTGTGATGAAGAAAAGATGGAGAATATACATGTGTTAGATAAGGTTCATTCCTATAGTACTGTTGGCCGTGAGTGCAATGTTAAGGAATCAACAATGTATATTAAATATGGTGTCTTTGATCAGTTAATGAAAATACTGTGACCAGAGCCTCGCAGGAACTTAACCCTGTGTTTTCCCTAGGAGTGATGCCTTGGTATTCACTAACTCAGTGTTCACGGCCACTTTATAAAACGTAATTACCATAAATAACAAGAATTGACTGTATCTCACAGGGTTGTTGCAGGGCTTAACTGAGCTATTGCATGCAAGCGTTCAGCATTGTGCCTTGCACATGGGAGTTAGGGTCAGCACAGAACGGTGGGGCTGGCGTGGGGGGAGGGGTGAGACTCACTTTGGATATATTCTTGTCAGTTTGATTCTGACACTTATCCAGGTACCACATGGTTCAAAGCAAGAGTATATTCAAGTGAAATCCACGAAGTTCTAGAAACTTCACAACAAAATTCTCAGGCTAAGCCACTGGATTACCCTTGAAGAAGCTTCAAATAGAAGACTATTTCCTTGCAAATAACAGTTTACTTTCACAAAAATAGATGACCTAGCTCATGATCATAATTAGCCTTCTGGAATTGAATGACAATTGCAAATTAGCGAATATAATTCTCTCCTTTCACTTTCCTAAGCTGATGGGAGTTCCTACTCCTCTTCCTCAGAATGTGCATTTTAATAGTAAAAATGCCACATTTGGTCAATTATTACACTACATATATGTTTATATAACATCATAAAAGGGCAAGTATTACACAGATGAAATATAACGAATTTTCACAAGAGGTTCAGGAAGGAAATCCATTATTCTCATTGCAAAGATGCTGAAACAAGACCCAGCAATAAAGTTAAACAGTTAAGTGTCAGACCTGAGTAAGACCTGTGCTGCTGCCATCTGTGCATTGCATTGTTGCATTGTGCTGTGTTCTTATTGGAATGAGGAACAGCGGAGCCTAGGCGCGCCTGTCCATACACTGGTTTTGTTTCAATTACCCCAAGGCTCCAAGCTTTTTTCTACCTTAATGGCTTTTGCATATGCCATTTCTCTCCCTGGAATACTCTTCTCCATCCCTCCCCCAACCTATATCTTTTGGGTCCTGGCTGAGATGTCACTTACTCGGAGACATCATGTTTGACTATCCCCCCCTGCCTTAACCCCCCTCCCCATTCTCTTTCATAGCATTCTGTACTTTGCTCCATAGCACTTATCACAATTTGCAATTATATATCTATTTGTGTATGTGTTTGTTTTCTCCATAGACTGTAAGCCCTATGCAAGCAGGGACCCTGTCTGTTTTGTTCTTCACTATAAACCCAGTGCCTAACACAGTGCTATATGTATACCAGGCTCTTAAATAAATATTAATTGAAAAAATGAATAAATTTTTTTAAATCACACACTACTCTGGTAAAGGACAGCTTGGTATGGAAATGGATGTTACTAACAATATTTTAATGATTTATGTTGGGTTTCAGTATGGGGTAAGGAACCTGTGACCTTGGGGCCACACGTAGCCTTCTGGATCCTTGAGTGTGGACTTTTGACTGAATCCAAATTTTACAGAATAAATCCTTTTAATAAAGGGATTTGTTCTGTGAAGTTTGGATTTAATCGAGGGGCCGCAGTTGGGGATCTGGAGGGCCACATGTGGCCTTGAGGCCGCAGGTTCCCCACCCCTCAGCACATCTAATCTCCTAGTGCCAGGCCCTAATCTCTGTAATTTGGAGACTAGTTTTTGAAACAGATATGTGTACCAAGACTGATTCAATTTACAAGATTTTAGACTTAAAAGTTCTTACTGAAATAAAGTTTGATTTCATATTATTCTGGATTAACTCCAGACATTCACCATTCAATGTGAATAATTCAATATTATTCTGGAGTAACTCCAAGGCATTCACTATTCAAAAGAAAAGGCATTTGTTTTGTTTTACTAAAACTGAACTCAAGCTATATGAAAGACACTACTGCATTTGTAGATAATTTTGTGCATTTCATGTATCCAAGAATGGATATTGTTTTTGGATGGTTAGAATACATTCTATTTGTATTGATATCCTACAAACTTTGTATTATAGATTTCAATTAATGATTTATTTTTTTCTAATTGTAAAATCAGGTATGTTCTTTGTAGAAATTTTGGAAAATGCAGAAAAGCATGAAGGAAAAACAAAAGTACACAGAAGAAACAAATCACTCAAAATCTCACCACCTGGAAATAACCATTGCTAAAACTTTGGTATAGTTTCTCTCTGCCTTATTTCCATGCGTATGTGTGAGTAGGCACACACACATATTTGTAATAGTTATGACACATACACATACATATGTGATAGTTATTTACTGAGTATGCCAGGTACCTTGATTTCATTTTTATACATAATATTGCTTGTAATCCTCTCAATAGTTCTGGTAGAAGATATTATTACTCTCTCTTTACAAATGAGTAAATTGAGGCTGAGAGTATTAGTTTATTTGCTTAAGGTCATGTAGTTAGTAAACGGTAGATTTAATTCTAAAGTCCATAATCTCAACTGTTATGCTCCATGACTGGCTGTACATTTCTGTGTTTTAAGTCATATTGAAATTACCATAGAAATAGTTTTTATCCTGCTTTTATGACATTTTAGTATATTTTCTTAGCTTTTATGACATTTTAGTATATTTTCTTATAGCATTTTCATATCCTTTACTAACCTAATTTTAACGGCTCTATGATGTTCCGTAAGATTACTGAAATAATAAATGAATGAATGAAATGTTGTTTATCACACACTACTGTGGTAAAGGATGGATTAGATAGATGTTTTGATGTTTCATACTATTTCTGTCTTATTTTCTTAATCTCTTTTTTCACGTTCTGTGTGATTTTCTCTTTTTCTTGTCTCTTACCATATGAACTATTATTATGTTTTCTTTGCTTTTAAAATCCTGTTTCATGCTTTAGAAGTTATGCATCTTGTTTTTATTCTAAAAGTGCTTGCCTTTAAATAAAAAAACCCCACCTTATTTTCACTATCACGATGGAATAATAGTGTTGATTTCTCCTGCATACCATGGGGGTATTTAGCAGACTTTTATTTTCCTTCATTCTTTACCGCCGACTCCCCAATTCTCCCAGCTTGGTTTTATTCACGCGATCTGTACTTTTAAACCTTGATTATTCCTCTTGGAAAAAGACATTTTTTTTTAACATTATATATTTTTTCTTACAAAAGTTATTTTAGACATTTAAATAAAGTTCTATTATGTATAAGTCCTTTTATGCCACGACTTTTTTCTTCTTTCTTGAGTTCTCTTTCAGCAAGAGTATATCTTTGAGCAGTTTTCTTTCAGAACAGATAACCTGCCTGGTGTCATTTTTGAGTCTTTTATATCTGAGTACTTATTTCTGAGGCCTTCACATCGCATGACAACTTGGTTCAGTGTGGAATTCTTAAATCGTAAACCTTTACCCTCAGAATTCTGTAGTCTATGCTTTATTGACTTGCATCTTAGAGAGCTGCAAGAATTCTGAGGCTTGATTTTTGTTCCTTAGGACAGAAATTACTTGATGTTTGGGCCTTAGAAATAATCTTTCTTTTTTTTTTTCCCCCTGCTTGGACTCTTGAAGGCTTTGTTCTTTATCCTTGCAATATTTTTTTAAAATGTCACTTAGCCAGTTGAGACGTTGATTTATTTTCATTCATTTGGCCGGCAGTCTTAAGACTTAGAAAAATTATTTAATTATTGCTTCTATTCCTACCCTGTTTCCCCTTCTGAGATTCCTAGTGTATTCAATCAATTCATTTGACAAATATCTATTGAGTAGCTACTCTATGCTAGGCACCATTTTAGGTATTGAGGATACACCATTAGGGAACAAAAATGCTTACTTTGTTGGTTGGATCTTCTGAATCTGCTCTCTATATCATCCACTTTTGTCCTGATTTTTCAAGGGGACTTCATCCTTTGTGCCATAGCATCTTTTCATAGTCCTATGATTTTTCCCCATTTGCTCATCTTAACATATAGAGGTCTATGCTTGTTCAGCTTTGATTAATACTTAGGTAGGAATTATAGTGGGTTTTGTTAGAGACTAGAATGAGGCTGCATGTATCTCCTCTCTTCCCACCTGCCCTCACTTAGCCTTTAGCCCTGAGTAAGGAGATGTTCATGGAATTCTATTGGGGTGATAAGATATTTTATAGAAGTAGAATCTTGAATTGACCCCTCCTTTCAACTGGGCCCTTGTACATTCTGACTAGCAGGAATTCCTCAAAGTTTCTGGCATATGGAAGATCTTTCCTCTATTTTTATTCTTTTGATCATTTCAATGGGAATTTAGAATGAGGCAATTTAGAAGCCTGTCCTCACAAAGCCATTTTATTTAAAAACCACAAAATAACATTTTTTCTCTATGTTAAGAGGGTTAGAAAAAAAATACACAAGACTCATAATTATATAATATGTAGTTTTAAAATTTTTCATAAAAGGTCTTAAATCCCTTGGGAAGCGACATGGTCTAGTGAGAGTTGAGAGAATGGAGTTTGATTGTGATATGTAATTTCACTGCGGCTTTGAACAAACTATTTGAACTTCAGGTTCTCTAATCTCAGATCTTCTTACGTCATAGTGTGACAGGGAAAGCACGAGAAAAAAACAAATGTGGAAGCTCTTTGAACTGTTCAAAGATAGACACTAAGGAAATCTGAGGGCTTTCTGTTATTGTTTGAATGCTATTATAGCTTTCAGGCTAGCCTAAAGAGTGTCTGCTTGAGGGATAGCAAATGAGGCCTGGTTGTTGGGAAGCCCTGGTATGCAAAACAGCTCCGAAGTACAGTCAGGAAGGGACACTGCTTTGGACACCATCATGTTGTGTAAGATTCAAGAGAGTGGTAAGTGTGGTCCCACTTTTCTGTTAGGCCAAATTACTATGCCAGGTTTATCTGAAATTAATTTACCTCCTCTTTTCATGAAAATGAAGACCTCTGGGTGGGTTAATGATGCCTTTGTAAACAACTTTTGTACTTCTGGCCAGCATAGGCAGTAAATGTTGTCTATTTTTGTGAGATGATTTGAAAGTGTGCAAAAAGAAACATCTGTATGGTTATCTCAAAGATTTTAAAGAAAATATCTGATTGCCCCAGGTAAAACTTTTCAGTTCTACTCCCTTTATATATTAATCCTTCCTGTACTTAATGATTTAATTTTTTAAATGAACTTTTTGTAAGGTTCAGTATGAAATTTTCCTAATTGTGGGAAAAAATATTGTCTGCACTAAGATCCATGACACTGCACCTGTTTCTGTACTATGGAGATAAGTGGCTCTCTATGTCATTAGTCTTAAACAAGTGATTTTTTTTTAAAATATGGACATGAAATAAAAGAATAAGAATTTCTTCCTTCTGCACAATATTGTGCAAAGGTATCATATTTGTAACTTTTAGGCCAAAACAGAATAAGTCACCTTAATTGTTCAGTAACAACTGATTAAATGTCTGCTGTGTGTCAGACATTACACTCGGAGCTATACACACATCAGTAAACAAGACATAGTTCCTGCCCTCATGGAGCTTTGAATCCACTTGTGGAAGACTAGTCAAATATATATATACACGCTTTTTTTTTTTTAAGAGACAAGGTCTCTCTCCATTGCCCAGGCTGGGGTGCAGTGGCATAATCATAACTCACTATAACCTTGAACTCCTGAGCTTCTTCCTCAGCCTCCTGAGTAGCTGGGACTATAGGCGTGCACCCCAATGCCCAGCTAATTTTAAACTTTTTTTGTAGAGGTGGGGGTCTCATCATGTTGCCCAGGCTGGTCTCAAACTCCTGGGCTTAAGTGATCCTCCTGCCTTGGCCTCCCAAGGTGCTGAGATTACAGGCATGAGCCAGGATGCCTGGCCAGGTCTCATTTCTTTGAATGCTTTTAAGATTTTCTTTTTGTCACTAGTTTTCAGGCTAGTCAAATGTATTACTTGGGATAAGGTGCTATGAAGAAAACGTATGGGATACAACAAATGCAAATAAAAGTACGAAAGGAAAGAAATATTTGTATAGGGCAGGAAGGAAAAGATTCTTTGAAGTGACATTTAAATCAAGCCTTAGGATGAGAAGGAACCTGCTATGGGAAGAGCAAGGGGAGAAACATTACGAGCAGAAGAAACAGAATGTGCTAAGGCTCTTGACTTGCACAAAGAACTGAAAGTCACAATGAGTGGCTGTAACACAGTGGTTGAGAAGAGAGTGAGACACAATGAGTTTAGAGAGAAATGCCATGATTAGATTTTTATTTTAAGATTACTCCACCTGTTTTGTAGGGGAATGGGTAGGAGGTTAAGAATGAAAGTAAGGAGACCTGTTAGGAGACTATTGTAGTAGCTTAGACTAGGAGGTAGAGGAGATGGAAAGAAGTAACTCCATTTGTAGGAAAGGGCTTTAAAAATGAAAATAAAAACCCCGAAAGATGTAAATCCAATTAGAGTCCATTTAGAGGTAGAGCTAATAGGAGTTGTGAATGAACTAGCTGTGGGGGGTGAGAGAAAGAGAGGAATCAAGCATAACTCCCAGGTTTCTGGTTTAAGTCACTGGGGAATGGTGGTATCATTACAGACAGTGAAGCTCAAGGAGAAAGAGATTTGGAGAAAAAGCCAAGAGTTTGGTTTCAGACATGATAAATTTGAAATGCCTTTGATGTATAAAAAGACATAGCAAGTGGGCGGTTGAGAGTCTGGAGCTCAGAGGAGAGGACTAGGGACATACATTAGGAGTGAACACTATGGCAATAATATTTTAGCCCTGGAGATGGGTGAGGTCTCCTAGGAAGACAATGTAAAGACACCAGAAAACAGAGCCCAGAATTGAGCCTGGAGAACTAGCCAGGTGAACAGCTATGCCACTAAAAGGAATACTGAAGGAAATTAAGAGAAGCATGTGGTTTGGAGAGAAAATTCATGACTTGCAACTTGGTAAGTTTGGGGTACTGACTGGGTTCCTGTCATTTCTAGTGTGGTACCTGAGCAAAATGTATAGGCTCCCTTTCATAATGTTAATGCCATATTTATAGTTTATTTTATGAGTCGGTTTTATGGTATCTCTGTGGATTTTCAGAATAAAACATCCCTAATCATGCCTGAGTTGGAGTTTGGAATGAGAGAAAACAACTTTACTAAGATCCATGACGCTGCAGCTGTTTCTGAATTATGTTGCTAAATGGCTCTCTGTGTCACCAATCTTAGACAACAAGCGACTATTTTTTTTCAGTAATGGACATGAGATGAAGAAAGAAGAATTTGTCCAATGTTGAGCAAATGCACACAAGCTGAGGAGAATGCAATGGTAATCCACATATATTGAGCATCTGCCATGTGCCAGGCACTGTGCTAGGCTCTGGGGATAACTTAGAGAACAAGACAGACTAGTATTGGAGCTTACAGACTAGTAAGAGAGATGGAAAAAAGTTAACTTACAAATAAAATAATTGCAAATTATGGCAAGTGCTATGAAAGAAATAAACAAACACAGGAAATAAGTGGAGGATGGTACTTAGGGTCTAGATAAGGTATTTAGGGAAACCTTCCTTGAGGAGGTGGCATTTACTGATTCTTGAGGAATGGGGAGTTAGTCACTCTGAGATTAGGGGGTGTGGCTGGCCATTGATGAACCACCAAATTGTTTTTTGCAGTATTTGGCCCTGAAAAGTTAAGGCAGGCCAAATAGCTCATTCATATTGGAATATTCACTAGTGGCATAGCAAGGGTTGGGGAGGTTTTGGAGGTTTTGGGAGTGGTCTACCTCCATGGGGAGTATTTTATCACTGATATTTAAAGTTGCCTACACATGGTGATAATAAAAAGTAGACTGGGCAGGGTACTGTGGCTCACATCTGTAATCCTAGCACTCTGGGAGGCCAAGGCGGGAGGATTGCTTGAGGACAGGAGTTTGAGACTAGCCTGAGCGAGAGTGAGACTCCATCTCTACAAAAAAATATAAAAATTAGCCAGGAGTGGTGGTGCACACTTTTAGTCCCAGCTGTTTGAGAGGCTGAGGCAAGAGGATCACTTGAGCCAAGGAGTTTGAGGTTGCAGTGAGCTATGATGATGCCACTGCACTCTAGCCTGGGCGACAGAGTGAGACCCTGTCTCAAAAAAAAAAAAAAAGTAGGCTGACTTTTAGTCAGTTTTACTATTATTCTAAATTTTCCTATAGACAATGCTCCTGTAGTAGGGCTCAATGGTGGCCCCCAAAAAGATATGTCCATGTCCTAATCCTCCAAACCTACAAATATTACCTCATATGGTAAAAGAGTAGATATTACCTTATGCGAAAAGATGTGATAAAGGATTTTGAGAGTAGGAACTTATTGTGGATTATCCAGGTGGGCTTTAAATCTAATGACAAGTGTCTTTATAAGAGTAAAATAGAGGAAAATGTGATGGACAGAAGAGGAGGTAACAATATGACCACAAAGACAGAGTTTGGAGTGATGTGGCCACAAGTCAAGGAATGCTGACAGACATCAGAAGCTGGAAAAGGGAAGGAACAGATTCTCCCCTAGAGCATCCAGAGAGAATGCAGTTCTGATGACACCTTGATTTTGGACTTCTGGCCTGCAGAACTGTGAGGGAATAAATTTCTGTTGTTTTATACTGTCAAGTTTTTGGCAATTAGTTACAACAACCACAAGAACCTAACACAGCCCCTTATTTAGGAACCCAAAGTGAACAGAACCCCTATCTGCTCCCCAGCCCCTTAACTCACTGATTTTCAGTCCAGATGTTCATAGGTGCAGACAATTCTACATATTTGTCTTATGTAAACATAGCAGAGGACTGTGTCTGAAATGGTATATGGGGGGACACATTACTCTTGTGTTTAAATCTCTAAGGCACTCATACTATACTTGAGCCTCAGGCTTTTGATGGAAATTTTGCACATTGAGACATTGAAATGTGGTTTGTAAAACTCATTTAAAAGTGAGGTTAATTATTTTATTTTATATGATTATCTCACAGAGAGAAGAGAAGCAAAACAATATACCTAAAAACTTTAGGACTTAAGGACTAAGGTAGATGAGGGTCTGTGAATAGAAGATAGAAAACATGAGTGGATGACTACATGGTTGGATGGATGGATGGAGGGATGAATGATGGATATATGGATGAAGGAACATTTACTAAATGAACAACAAATGGTAAATCTGTTCTTACCAAAAGGCTATGGAAATTTCTATGCTGTACTGCTAAGTTATCCATTTCCTTTTGATGTACAACAGTGACTTTAATCTAAACAGTTTAATTTTACCTTATATTGGTATGTGGACATAACTTTCATGTTTGACAAAATGACATATAAGTATCCATATCTCTTTACTTTGTCTTAAAAGAAACTTCTTAAGGAGAGAGGTTGTTATCTTTTCTTATTAAGACTTTGTAGTTCTAAGTCAATATTATGCAAATAATATTTTATAATATAGCTACATTTAAAGATAGGTGAAGAAATTACAGAAGAGCAGCCAGGCACGGTGGCTCATGCCTCTAATCCCAGCACTTTGGGAGGCAGAAGCAGGAGGATTTCCTGAGGCTAGAAGTTTGAGACCAGCCTGGGCAACATAGCAAGACCCCATCTCTAAAAAAAATAAAAAAAATTAGCCAGGTGTGGTGGTATGTGCCTGTAGTCCTAGCTACTCTCAGGAGGCTGAGGCAGGAGGATCACTTGAGGCCAGGAGTTCGAGAGGTTACAGTGAGTTATGATTGTGTCAATACACTCCAGCCTGGGCAACAGAGCAAGATCCTGTCTCTATTAAGCAAAAAAAAAAAAGAAAAGAAAGAAAAAGAAATTACAGAACAGGTTGAGGTCTGAATTTACCTTAGGAATAGATTTTTAAAAAAAAAAACTTTTTATTTTGAAATAGTTACAGGTTCACAGGAGGTTGCAAAGAAATATATAGGGTAATTCCATGTACCCTTTCTCCAGTTTCCCCAAATGTTGACATTTTACACAGCCATAACACAATATTAAAATCAGGCAGTTGACATTGGTATAAATCCATAGGGCTTATTCAGATTTCACCTGTTATATATGCACTCATTTGTGCATGTCTGTGTCTGTGTGTGTATCAGATTACCTTTTTGTAAGATGAATGCAGATACTAGACTGAGAAATTAAGTCATCTAGTTCTTAAGGTATGTAGGTACATATTTTAATAGAGCTATCACTGTAGAAGTTGATGCTGTGTTGGGAGAAATGCTTCTTACACCCAAGTTTACTTATACCCAAGTAACTTAGCCCAAGTTAAGTTACCTGCCTGGCCCATGTAGGCATTTTATTTTATTTTTATTTTATTTTTTTGTAGAGACGGGGTATCGCTCTTGCTGAGGCTGGTCCTGAACTCCTGGCCTCAAGTGATCCTCCTGCCTCAGCCTCCCAAAGTGCTAGGATTATGGGTGTGAGCCACCACTCTTGGCCCCCATATAGGCATTTTATATTGTCATTGCGTGCACAGGGAGTCCCTCCCTGCTGCTTAGCTAGGGCATCTCATGGCAGGACTATAGTCCTGGGCCTGGTCACAAGTTCAGGTTCAGATACTGACCAGCATTAGGGACACGGAATCACACTAACCCAAATCACAAGTTTGGCAAATGACAAAATTCAAGTGCGTAAAAATATTTTTTTTGATTGAAAACTTTTTATTTTTATTTTTTTTAAATTTCAGGGTATTATGGGGGTACAAACATTCTGGTTACATAAATTGCTTTTGTACAGTTTGAGTCAAAATTATAAGTGTGTCCATCACCCAGATAGTGTGCATGTACCCGTTGGGTGTGAATTTACTCATCTCTCCCTCCCCCATCACCTGCTTGATTTCTGATGAGTTTGATTTCCGTATATGCACATAAGTGTTGTTCAATTAGTTCCAATTTAATGGTGAGTACATGTGGTGTTTGTTTTTCCATTCTTGTGATATTTCACTTAGAAAAATGGTCTCCAGTTCCATCCAGGTTAATACAAGAGGTATTAGTTCACCATTTTTTTTTGTGACTGAGTAGTACTCCATAGTATACGTATACCACATTTTATTAATCCACTTATGTATTGATGGGCACTTGAGTTGTTTCCACATCTTTGCAATTGTGAATTGTGCTGCTATAAACATTTGGGTGCAGGTGTCTAAAAATATTTATTAATTTAATAAATGATGAGGAACTTCTGTGTGCTGGTTATGCACTCTCTCTCCTGATAAACAAATCACAGACGAAATGAGATTACACTCAGAATATAGCTGATGACATCAGAGCAAGCAGAGTAAGTTTGATGAGTGAATTTTTTTTTTTTTTGACACAGAGTCTGGCTCTGTTGCCCTGGCTAGAGGGCAGTGGTGGCACCATAGCTCACTGCAACCTCAAACTCCTGGGCTCAAGGGATCCTCCTGCCTCAGCCTCCTGGGTAGCTGGGACTACAGGCATGCACCACCATGCCTGGCTAAGTTTTCTATTTTTTGTAGAGATGGGGTCTTGCTCTTGCTCAGGCTGGTCTCAAACTCTTGACTTCAAGCAATCCTCCCGCCTTGGCCTCCCAGAGTGGTAGGACTACAGGCGTGAGCCACTGTGCTCAGCTTGATGAGTGAATGCTTTTATACCAGCAGTAGGCAGTCTCTGAGATGATCCCCAATGATCTCTGCCTCCTAGTATTCATAGCCTGTTTGATCTCCTCCCCTTGTGTGTAAGTTGGACTGGATGACTCACTTCTAATAAATGGAATATACGAGAAGTAATGGATATCACTTCAGAGATTAGGTTACAAAAAGACAGGGGCTTCATCTTGAGAACTCTCTCTTGCTCACTCTGAGGGAAGACAATGGCTATGTTGTGAGCTGCCCTATGGAGAAACCTCCAGCGAAAAGCCAGTAAGGAAGTGGGGTCTTCAGTCTACTGTCTCATAAGAACTGAATCCTACCAACATCCATGAGTGAGCTTGGAAGTAGATCTTCCCAGCAGTCTGAGAGACCTTGAGCTAGAGGCACCCAGCTAATCAGCATCCAGATTCCTGACCCACAGAAACTTGTGAGATAATAAATGTTGTTTTAAGGCACTAAGTTTTGGGGTAAATTGTTATGTAGCAAGAAATAACTAACAATACCAACCGTGTCTCTTGAAATACTAATTTAGAAATACTAAAAGAGAATAGAGGGAGGAAATAACATCAATAGGTTTGCAGTTTCCATGGTTACACTATTTTCTTATAGCTTCTTAGACATTCTAATCACACTGACTAGATGGCCTACTAGTGGCTAATTTAATCCAATTTATGTTGTCTTACTAATAGTTTTACTCTCAGGGTTCACCTTTAGTCCAACTTTTGGATGCAGCTAACTATGGACTCCAACATACTGAGTATACATACTGACAACAAAATATTTATTGACTCAATCATAAATGATTTCACTGTGTCTGCTGGAGACTCAAAATGGCATCCAAAATGGCATATTAATTCCTTTGGTCTTTATTTTGGATTAACATTCCAAGACAGTGGTATGTTGAATTCATTCTTTTTAAAAAAATCCTTTTTTCTTTTTTACAAAAGTAATAAGCGTTTAATGTTCAACATTTAGAGAAAATAGAGAAGCAAAAAGAAGAAAGTGAGTCACGTTTGAACCTGCTACTTAGAGAAGACAGCTACCGAGACTGAATGTATTCTTGAATTTCAGTTGACAGCATTTGCCTGTCCTTTTAAAACTTGGAAAAACACTCTATTCTTGGTTAACTTAATAATTGGTTTCTCTAAAACTCAGTTTCCTTAATGAAATATCTAAAAGTTTTGCTTCACAAATCAAATATTTAATAATTTAGTATCACTAATATTTAAGACTTAGTACCCCTTCTGATGTTTATAAGCACTACACCAAGCAACTTTATGTCCATTATTTTATTTAAACCTCACTAAACCTTGTGAGTCAGGAAATAATACACTCCCATTTTTCAGATGAGTAAACTAAGGCTTAGACAGGTTAAGTAATCTGCACAAACAAGATCACAAAGCTAAGCAGTTTCAGAAAAGGGGTTACATCCCAGCTGTCTGACTATAAAACTTATACTCATACCATACTGCTATAGTTTTTCCCTCAAACTTTTCCCCATTATGCTTTTTTTCATAAAAGCAAAATGTCATTTAAAAAAACTTTCATATTCAGAAAAGTCATCATATTCCAGTTATTAAAAGACCAACCTAATTTACCCATACCTCTGTACAATTCCTTTGAAAGTTTTTTGAAGTTAATGTCTTCAGGCAAAAATTTTGAGATATAAAAGAAATATACATGAATAAAATTCTTTTCCTGCTGAAATAAAACAGTGGATGTTACCAGTGATTTGCCTCATTTTGAAATGGGAACTATCATCAGAGAGCCAATTTCCATTTATATAAAACTACATAATACTTTTTCTGATTATAATTTCTGTAAAGTTATAGACAATTGTTACAGTTGAAAAACCAGATTTTTTTAAAGCTAAATTTTCTGCTGTTGTATAGTTTTATTATAATGAAATAAAGGGGTGGTTTGGGAAGAAAGAGCAGAGAATGTGATCATGGAATGTTAGGGTGGGAAAAAATTTAGAGGCCACCTCGTCCATCCTCCATATTTTAGAGATGAGAAAACTAAGGCCCTAAGAGTTAAATAAATATTTTCCGTATTTCTTAAGCTGTCATAGTACACAAAGTATAAGATTAAAGGTGTGTAAAAGTGATTTTCATTTGATAATTTAGACAGTCTTGCAAATATACTTAACTAATTTCTAAAACTGTATAAATTGGAGAAATGAAAAAAATCCAAATACAAAAATATAATACCTGATACATAAAAGGTGCTTAATAAATATTTGTGAATGAACCAAAGAATAAAAATATTTTGTTGCTTTCATTTTTCAAATTCCCTTAAATTTATATTTTATATGCAGTCATATACATATAACTTATTACTTCACTTTTTACACTTCAGTTAGAGTGTCAAAATTTTTCCATGTTGTTATAAAATATGACTATAACCTTTTAAAGGACTTATTACAGTTATAACACTTCTGAGTCAGATTCCAAAATGACTATAAATAGAGGTGGATCCAGGTTTGGGGGCCCTCATTAATTAAAAAAATACAAAAATATATGACTTTTTAAAAGTTTACAAAATAATGAAAAAATATCTAGCTCTTTCAAAAGACCATTTCTAGGGCCCCCCCAGGGCTTTAAAGGTCCCTGTACAATGAAGGGCCCTGAATCTTCATAAGCTTCGCTGTATATCTGCCTCTATTAATAACCAGACACCATCTTCATGGTGGTTATGATATAGCTAGAAGTTTACTAAAATTTTAGAAATGTATATCAACATCACCCTTTGATAGTGTTAGAAATTCTTCCTATCCAGCTAGACCTGGATTCTCTTTCAGGCCCCACTATAAACTTAGTGGCTTTTATTTTATCTTTTGAGAGAGGGTATTGCTCTGTTGCCTGGGCTAGAGGGCAGTGGTGTCATCATAGTTCACTGCAACCTCAAACTCCTGGGCTCAAGCAATCCTCCCACCTCAGTCTCCTGAGTCTCTGGGACTACAGGCATGTGCTACCACACACAGCTAATTTTTCTATTTTTTATAGAGATGGGGTCTTGCTGTGTTGCTCAGCCTGGTCTCAAATTCCTGGCCTCAGGCTATCCTCCAGCCTTTGCCTCCCAAAGTACAAGGATTACAGGAGTGAAGCCACTGTACCCAGCCTAAACTTGGTGGCTTTTAAATTATGGATAAGTCTCTTAACTTCTTCAGGCCCCAAATTCCTCATGTGTAGAATGGGCTTAGTATCTATCTGAAGGAACTTCTAACAAAAATGACAATAAAATACATGGTACAGTTCTTGACACATAGCAAATGCCCAGTAAATACTAGCTATTATATCAATAGTTAAAACAACCTACCGTATATGGGAACCTCCTGTCTCTCCATTGTAACTTCCTACACTGACTGTAGGTAAAATATTGTGTAAAATGAATTTCAAAAGATTGGACAGATTAAATTTTTATTCTTTTCATTTTTTAAGATAATATTTTCATTATAAAAAGTAATAACTATATTACAGAACAGTTGGAAAATAGAGAAAAGAAAAAAAGCACCTATAATTTCACTAGACTTATGCTGTATTTCCTTCTTGTATTTTTTTTTCCTTAATGCAGATTCTGTTTTATAAAACTAATGCTTGAAGTAAGTATACCCAATTATTTTCTTTTCACAGAAGTTTGATATTATGGCATTATTATACTAGAATATTTCAAATGCATGGCATATCTCAAGTATGTTTTATATAAAACTATTTTGGAAAAATCTAATAGAAGAAAAAAGGTACATGTTTTACTGTTGTATTTCTTTTATTTTAAAAATTCACATTTTTCAAGGTTATGTACATAGAATTTAATATTCTGCATTTTTTCTTGCATTATATCACAAGTCTTTCTCCATGTTATTATGTACTACTAAGGCAACATTCATTGTAACTAGAGCATCTGAGATCGAGATTTAGTTTCCTAAATTCAGTACAGCCGACCATAGGTGAAGAAAGGCACGTGAAAGTGTGATAAATCGGAAACTCAGAGTGAGTACTTTTGGTTTGTCTGCAACTATATCATAGAAAACATAGAAAGAGAAGTCAGAACTCAGAAATTCTAGCCTTCCAACTAAGTCAGCAAAAAAAGTATTATCAACATAATCCTACATTCTGTGTATGCTTTTATTTCTTCTTTAATAATAGATGGAAAAGTGGTAGATTACCATTCAATGGCAAAGGCTTATTTATTGTGATATGATATTAGGGTTTTAACTCCCAAAATTGGGTAAATTAACTCCCCAAAGAGGTCTTTCTTTAACATTTAGCAAAGCAAAGCAAATCCTCACTTTATAGAACAGGTCAAGGTCTGGTCATGGTTTTCTGGATTCAGTAACATTTGCTGCTGGAAACAGGCTTTTACGTTTTAAATATGCTTTTGCATTGACATTCATTAATTTCAGAGCACAGACTTTTTGCTTTTAAGCTTCTTTGTTTAATGTTGCCCTGCTGTAGGAATTCAAGTCACGTTTTAAAAATTGTAAAATATAACATACATTGAGGGAATAACCTGTATGCCCATTGCCCAGTGAGTAAAAATGTAGTATGTACAAACAATGGAGAATATCATTCAGCCCTAAAAAAGAAGGAAATTCTGATAACATACTACCTTGAAGATATTACACTAAGTGAAATAAGCCAGTCACAGAAAGACAAATACTGTTCGATTCCACTTATATGAGGTACCTAGAATAGTCAGATTCACAGAGACAGAAAATAGAATAGTAGTTATCAGGTGATGGGAGAAGAAAGGAAAGGGAAGTTATTGTTCATTAGGTATGAAGTTTCAGTTTGGGAAGAGGAAAAAGTTCTAGAGATGGATGATGTCAATGTTCGCACAACAATGTGAATGTACTCAATGTCACTGAACTGTACACTTAAAAACGGTTAAGATGGTAAATTTCATATTATGAATATTTTATCAAAATTTTTAAAAATCCCCCCAATATGACATACATTGAGAAAAGTGCATTATACCAGTATATTCGGTTTAACAAATAATTATAAAGCAAATATATGTGTAATCACTACCTAGCCCAAGAAATAAAATATTATCAGAGGATACCCCTGTCCCTCCCCATCACAACCCTCTTTTTCCTTCCTGAGTAACCACTATCATGGCTCTAATATTTGGTTTTAAAAATCAAGACTGTAATGTGATAATGCAGAATAAGTTAAATCAACACTACAAAACGCAACAGATTATTTCTTTAAATTCCAATATTTTCCATAGATGCAAAAAAAACCCTTAACTTTTAAAGTGCTCTTTCCCCTCTTCCTTTGCTCTTGAAACTCTTCACATTCTAAAACCTATTTTGGTTCCACAGTTGACCTCACCTGCAGAGTTTAATTTAAAAAAAAAAATCTTCAGTGTAGATTTTCATTCCTCCCGCTCTCTCTCGCCTCCAACTACAAAGAAACAATGATTTAAACCCTTTGTGCCCTTTTAGAAAATTACACAGATACCCCATTGTGGAACCCTATAATCCCTTCGTGGAAAGGAAGAGATTAGCATATGAATACAAAGCAAAATGAATCCAGAATACAAAATGATCTACTGGATTGTGAAGCTCTTGTATTCTTAAAAATGTATTTATTTCCTCTTTTTGTATTGCCCCTTAGTGGTCTCAGGGTTAAGGGAACTGAGCTTCCCCTCTGGTTACCCGGAAAAGGATTTAAAAAAAAAAAAAAAGCCACCAGATTCTAGGAGGTGCAAAACCAACAGATGGCTCCCAGCGCCAGTGGAATCGCCAGTGGAATCTGCTACCCTCGACACGAGCTTGCTTGCCGGCGAGGAGTGTAGAAAGTGCTGCTCGCAGACTGCGTGGTAAAGGAGAGAAAGCGACAGAAGAGAGAGCCATAGTGCTGACGTTGAAGGCCCGGCCCTGTGAGGTTGCATAGGGTAAGTGGCGTTGGCCGGGAGGCAGCGGCGAAGGGGAAGGAAAGAGGATTTGGGCTATGGGCGGGGCTTGCGGCACAGCGTGGCTCCTGATTGCTGGAGCGCGGCTGCCAATCTCGCAGAATCGCTCGGTTAACCAGTGCGCTGGCGAGACGCGCTCAGATATACTGAGCGAGCCCTGAGTAGCCGCCTCAGATCCTGACGGTGCAGCAACTCGCAGCCTCAGCCAGGGAGTCCCAGCCGCTTTCAATGGAGGAGAAGCCCGGCCAGCCACAGCCTCAGCACCACCACAGCCATCACCATCCGCACCATCACCCTCAGCAGCAGCAGCAGCAGCAGCCGCACCACCACCACCATTATTATTTCTACAACCACAGCCACAACCACCACCACCACCACCATCACCAGCAGCCTCACCAATACCTGCAGCATGGAGCCGAGGGCAGCCCCAAGGCCCAGCCAAAGCCGCTGAAACATGAGCAGAAACACACCCTCCAGCAGCACCAGGAAACGCCGAAGAAGAAAACAGGTCTGGGAGGGAGGACGGGTGGGGGAAGGGGGTTGGAGATGGGGGACAGGGGAGATGGGGGTGGGGCTGGATCAGAAAAGCGCGGACGGGGTCGGGGTGCATTTATGTGTCCTTTGGATCTGGGGAGGTCCCCTTTCGTTTTCCCAAAGCTCGGGCTGGGCAGTGGGGTTTGCAGCGCTCGCTCCTTCCCTTCAGCATGGGAGAGGCCCAACCAGGCCGGCGTGATCTTTCTTCCCGGCCTCCGCCCCGGCTGAGGGAGACCCGCAGGGTCGGCCTGGGAAGTCCAACCTTATTATTCTTTTCCCGTTCACCTAACTGTAGCCCTGGAGTTATCTTAATTTGGGGGGGCCCTGAGAGGGGGTGAACCTACCCCCCCAAAAAAGATCCCTCGAGGTGTAACTCAGGAAGGCCTAGCGAATCCCGACTGGGGTGGTGTCGCGAGACCCTTTTGCAGGCGGCGGGGAGTAGGTAGGTGGGCTGAGTTGAGGAAGTGTCCCTCACCCGCCACCCCAAGCCCACCTGTGGCCTTGGGGTTCCCCGTTTTGGGGGGGCTGTTGGGACCCCTCGCCTCACGGGTCATTTCCACCCCTAAACGCCTTTTTTGGACTCCAGACCCCGCAGTCTCTCCCCGTGGCTCCTCCCGAGGCCGGCGCCCCGGGCCCGCTCCCCCCAGAGCCGGCGCGGCTGGAATGTTCTCTCCTCCTCGCGGGGCCGCTTCCTGTCCGCCATGTTGGAAGCCGATTCCTGTCACCGACTCCGGCCCACTGAGGAGCGGAGGGGGAAGGGTGTCGAGGGGCACAAGGCGCAGCTGAGCCGGGCGACCTGGGATCCCCGCCGGCCGTCGCCTAGCCCCCCGCACTGCGGGGGCGCCGCCGCCCCTCGCCCCGCCGCCGCCCCTCCCCCCGTCGCCGGCCCGGGTTGTGTAACCCGGTGGCGGCCGCGCGGCCCCGGGCGGGTCCCTGGGGTGAGGGGCGGGGGCGGTTGGGGTGGGGGAGGGAAGCGGCCACGAGGGGAGCGGCCTGCGCCGGGCCTCGCGCGCCGGCGGCCGCGTTTCCCGCTCCCGGGTGCGGCGGGAGGCGCGGGCGGTCGGGGCGGGCAGCCGGCCTCGAAGCCGAGCTGAGTGGGAAGGAGGCCGCGGGCGGGGGCCGCGGCGCTTCTCCGGGCAGAGGGCTGGGGGGGCGGCGGGGGGATTCATTTTGGGTAGAGGCGGTGCCTGCGGCCGGGTGGGGTACCCAGCGGGAACCAGGCTCCCCGGTCACGAGTTTCTCTGCCACAGGAACCTCGTCTCCTGCCAGGTTCGCTCACGACTCCGCCTCTGAGCCTTTCACTTGGGCCCTTTCCTTCTAGCGGCTCATTTTCTACCAAAAAAAAAAAAAAAAAAAACTTACCCCATCCTCTTGCCCACCCGACACGTACCTTCTGAGCTTGGGTAGTGTCTTTGAGGGGAGGGATTAAAAAAAAAATGTTTGGATGGGGAAAAGGGCGAATTTTTTGACCCCTCTTTCTTGTCCTTAAGGATGAACCAAAGTGGCTCATCCATGAGGTTAGAGCACTACCATCTTGCCTCGGATGAGGTTGTTTCCGTGTTAAAGGGAAAGGTAGTTTTTCACATTTTAAAACCTATTGATCCCAAAACTAATTTAACAAACGTGAAATTGAGGGTGAAAGTCATATTAGAAAATGTTTGAGAAGAAATGAGCTTAAAAGTTTATAACCAAGCAGATTTCAAAAAATAAGGGTTCTTTATAAATCGAAGAGATACGAAGAGTATGATAAGAAAGTGAATGCTAAACCGAGCGTATCAGTTTGATACAAGCAGTTATTAGAGTTGGAGAGAAACTGACTGCTTTTCTATTGCAGACTTAATGTAACTTGAAGGCTGAAATTGGAGTGTCAGATTTTCCATTTTGGGGGCTGGTGGGGACCGATGGTGTGCAATAGAAGGGAACACATAACATGCATTAAGTGTTTAATCCTGAGGATTTGGAGCAGTTTAAAAACTGTTAGGAACTATACAACAACTAAATCTTTTAACATGAGATCTTTTTCAAAAGATGAGAAAGTATTACTTATGATTGCTTGGAATATAAGGCAATATTACTGTTCAGATTGAAAAATTGTATTTTATTGGTAAGGTTAATATACTTTTGCAGGACTCCTTTACATATAAAAGCAGCCCCTGAACCATTCTAGGTGGCATTCCTCAAAATATGTCTTATCCTGGAAAGGGATTCAGAGGGGAAACTGGGCTTAGCAATTTTGACAGAATGTAAACAATTTGGGGTGAACAGTTTTTCATCTGTGGCCTGGCCACAGTACTGTTGGTTCCACATGGGAAATGCTACTATTAGTAGGAAAACTTAAGAATATTTTTGAAATGTATTTGTAATATGTTGAGGGGGGCTTTGATGACCCATAGCCCACAAACCTATAAGGAACAATTTTTCTTCAGCCAGAAGAGGGCGCAAGAGAAGGCCAAATGTGTTGAGTAATTTCAATTTCTAATCCAAAAGCTAGATTTATCAGGACTCAAGTTTTGCTGAGTCTATTTGAAGTAGGGCTAGCACGGCAGCCCTAAATGATAAATACACTAGGAGTCCTTTAATTTCTTTCATTCTATAATGTTTACATTTTTCTTAAATACCTAAGCTTTAAAAAGAAAATGTCTCTGGCGTAACAACAAGGTTATCATGGGAAAAATTTTATGTAGTTAAATGAGAAGTGTTTTTTGTTATTAAAACTTGGAGGTGGCTTCTTAGTGGCTTCTGAGCTGGTTATTTTTTTTCTTTGTTTGGTGGTTTCTGATACCTGAGCCACTAAATATTAGTAATCTTAGGAAAAATTTTAGTCCACTTAAAAGACTTTGCTTTGGTTCAACTTAGTTTGGACATTGGATATTTTTTTTTTGGCTATTTGACATTGCTTACCTTTAATTGAGATTGGAAAAGTTACAACTAATGGGCCCAAGGGTACAAACCTTTGTTGAACCTGTTAGCATGTTAAATGGTATGGTTCTTGTCTTTGGTCCAGAGTTACAAAAGGGTAAAGTTATATCTGTTAAAAATGTTAGCTGGGCACACCTGTAGTCCCAGCTACTCTGGAGGCAGAGGCAGGCAGATCATTTGAGCCCAGAAGTTCAAGACCAGGCTGAGTAACATAGACTTTGTCTCAAAAAAAAAAAAAAGTTGAGCGCCTCTATTTAGGAACTTTCTGCTTTTCTAAAGAAAAATGAACTTTTTAGAAACATCCTAAGCAGTGATCTCTGCTGTTTAGTAGTTAGATTTTTCCACCAAAATTTAATTTGATTGGCTGTCATAGCTTTTCCAGCAGCTAAAAAATGAAAATGGTAACTTTCAGTGTTTCTACCTATGTCCCTGATGTAGAATTGACTGACTTAAAATTATAGTAAGCTCTGTTGTAAATCTTCCTAGACTGTTTTATTCCACTTCAAGTTATTTGGGAACAATGGTTCTCAAACTTTAAAAAAAAAACAAAACTCAGTATCTTTTATATTCTTAAAATTGAGGACCTCCAAAGAGCTTTTGATGCAGGTTATGTCTATTGATATTTACCATTAGGAAATTAAAACAGAAAATTTCCAAAAATTGTATACAAATTCATGTGCCTTTTAGCCTTCACAAGCCAAAGGCCTAAAGGAATGAATGAAAATAATAAAGGCAAATAACTTATTATTCCTATTGGACCCCCCAAAAAGCTGCCTTAAATGAATGTGTATGTGTATATCCTGTTGTCTGTCTTTCTAATGACATGACTTGAGTATGCTTTTGTGAACATTTCACAGAAAGGTAGGTAACTAATACCACTTTTACTAGTAAGGCAGTGGGAAAAGCTGTTGATGCAACTGAATCACCTATAGTATTAGAGTTAACAGTTTGTGGTGGTTGAAGGTCTTTAATTAAACCTGAATACCATAACATTTTTTAAATTATATACTTTTCATTGTAGTTTTGTTAGTAAATATTTTCTCACTGCATCTTTTGAGAAGGCACCGTTGCATAGTGGTAGGAAACCATGGATTTCAGAGAGACTGGAGTTCGATTTCCAATTCTGCTACTTTGTGATTTGGGCAAGTTACTTCATCTCTCTGAAAGTCTGTTTACACAAATGTCAAATGAAGAAAATATATATTATAAGGGATAGAAACATTGATACATAGGTGTTTTGGTTTCATATAGTAATAGTATGATCTAATGTCTGGGCAGTGGTCAAAGTGAAAAAGTTCACAAGTGTTAGTTTTTTTGTTTGTTTATTTTTTTAAGAACAGGGTCTCACTGTGTTGCCCAGGCTAGAGTGCAGTGGCTGTTGACAGGCATGATCATAGCACACTACACCCTTAAACTCCTGGGCTCAAGTGACTCCTGCCTCAGCCTCCTGAGTAGCTGGGAGTATGGGTGTGTACCTCTGCACCTGGTTTGATTTTTATTATTATTATTTTATTTTATTTTTTACCCGATAGATGCACTGGAAACTGCTTAGGGTTACTATCAGCCATTTATGGTTTCATAGAAGTGAAGTCTTAAATTTCCTTGTAATAATTACTTTATCAGTAAAATGTGATTTTTGCCCAGAGGGTAGCTCTGCTCTGAATTGTAAGGAAAATTTTACAACAGTTTTGTGAGACTGATGGGTAGGTTGAATCTGTTAGATGAGAGGTATTATGGCATACTGCTTAAGAGATCATGTTCTCTCTGACCTCAGACTTTGGTTTGAATCATGGCTCAGAAGATTTGTTTAGCAATAGATTCCGTTTCCTAATCCATAAAATGGAGCTGACAAGTGTCTTCTCATAGACATAGAGATGGGAAATAATAATATATAAAGCTGTAGCTCATAGCATAGTGTCTAGCATGTGGTAAATAAACAGTGCCTAAATGTTAGGCACTACTGTGATTTACATGTTGTGATTTTTAAAAAACTTTTTTTTTTCTTCCTTAGGCTATGGTGAACTAAACGGTAATGCTGGAGAAAGAGAAATATCTTTGAAGAGTCTGGGTTCTGATGAAGCTACCAGCCCTGTTTCCAGGGTCCTCAATGGCAACCAGCAAGTTGTAGACACTAGCCTAAAGCAGACTGTAAAGGCCAGCACCTTTGGGAAGGGAGGAATTAAAACCAAGAATTTCATTCAGAAAAATAGTATGGACAAAAAGAATGGGAAGTCTTATGAAAATAAATCTGGAGAGAACCAATCTGTAGATAAGACTGATACTGTAGCAATTCCAAATGGTGTTGTAACAAATAATTCTGGCTATATTACTAATGGTTATATGGGTAAAGGAGCAGATAATGATGGTAGTGGATCTGAGAGCGGATATACCACTCCTAAAAAAAGGAAAGCTAGGCGCAATAGTGCCAAGGGTTGTGAAAACCTTAATTTAGTGCAGGACAAAATAATGCAACAAGAGACCAGTGTCCCAACCTTAAAACAAGGACTTGAAACTTTCAAGCCTGACTATAGTGAACAAAAGGGAAATCGAGTAGATGGTTCGAAGCCCATTTGGAAGTATGAAACTGGGCCTGGAGGAGCAAGTCGAGGAAAACCTGCTGTGGGTGATATGCTTCGGAAAAGCTCAGATATTAAACCTGGTGTAAGCAGCAAAAAGTTTGATGATCGACCCAAAGGAAAGCATGCTTCAGCTGTTGCCTCCAAAGAGGACTCATGGACACTATTTAAACCACCCCCAGTTTTTCCAGTGGACAATAGCAGTGCTAAAATAGTTCCTAAAATAAGTTATGCAAGCAAAGTTAAGGAAAACCTCAACAAAACCATACAGAACTCTTCTGTGTCACCATCTTCATCTTCATCCTCTTCGTCATCTACTGGGGAAACTCAGACCCAGTCTTCGAGTCGGTTATCCCAGGTTCCTATGTCAGCACTGAAATCTGTTACTTCTGCCAGCTTTTCTAATGGGCCTGTTTTAGCAGGGACTGATGCAAGTGTGTATCCTCCAGGGAGTCAGCCACTGCTAACTACTGCTGCTAATACTCTAACACCCATCTCTTCTGGGACTGATTCAGTTCTCCAGGACATGAGTCTAACTTCAGCAGCTGTTGAACAAATAAAGTCTAGCCTTTTTATCTACCCTTCAAATATGCAAACTGTGCTGTTGAGCACAGCACAAGTGGATCTGCCCTCTCAGACAGATCAGCAAAACCTGGGGGATATCTTCCAGAATCAGTGGGGTTTATCATTTATAAATGAGCCCAGTGCTGGCCCTGAGACTGTTATTGGGAAGTCATCAGATCATAAAGTGATGGAGGTGACATTTCAAGGAGAATATCCTGCCGCTTTGGTTTCACAGGGTGCTGAAATAATCCCCTCAGGAACTGAGCATCCTGTGTTTCCCAAGGCTTATGAGCTGGAGAAACGGACTAGTCCTCAAGTTCTGGGTAGCATTCTAAAATCTGGGACTACTAGTGAGAGTGGAGCCTTATCTTTGGAACCCAGTCATATAGGTGACCTGCAAAAAGCAGACACCAGTAGTCAAGGTGCTTTAGTGTTTCTTTCAAAGGACTACGAGATAGAAAATCAAAATCCTCTGGCCTCTCCTACGAACACTTTGTTAGGCTCCGCCAAAGAACAGAGATACCAGAGAGGCCTAGAAAGAAATGATAGCTGGGGTTCTTTTGACCTGAGGGCTGCTATTGTATATCACACTAAAGGTAACTCATTTGTTTCCTATACAAAGATTTTTATTGGCCAGTTTAATATATATTTATTAGTTGTTTGCATTAAGAGTTAATAGTTCAGAGATTACTTGAGAATGACAATGTGGGCAAGCAACTACTATCAAACTCTAATTCAGGGTCTTTGGAAATAGTATGATTAAAGGTTAGAAGGAATGTTCACCTTTCCAACTTAAAAGCATTTTTTTTTATATAGATAAATAAAATTGATCTTCCTAGTTCAGAGAATAAAGAGATGGTGGGGGGGGACTTGAGTAAAAGTGTGATGTTATATTTTCTCTTGAACACACTTAAGAGTTCTTTTAAGAATTGTTTTCTTTGAACAGATGTTCCTTCTCCTTTGCTTTTTTTATATCATAAGCTTCTTTATTAGTGAGCTCATTTAATAGCTCTAATTTGCTTAAAATGAGTAGGAGCAGTTTTTTGAGGAGTCTAAAAAAGATGGAGTGTCAAACTTTTTTCTCTTAAAAGAAGAAATAATGGGTGACAAATGGTAACTAGAACATAATTTAGACAAATTACAGTGGCCAGCATGATTAGCATAGTAGAGACCAGGCTCTTGGGAGTTTGTGCTTTTCATAGCCCCAAGGCCCGTGTTTAAAGAAAACCAGATATCTTCCATGATAAGTTCCATGCTAGTAACTTTCTTAGAATATGGTTTATTTGTATCTTAAAGAAAAACTTGCTGTATGGCATAGTTGTAATTTAAATCCTTAGCTCAAATAATGAGGTTTAGTGAATGATGTTTATGACACTTTGCTTTTTAGAACAGTGGTTTTCAGCCTTCCCACCCTTTCCACCTCCATCTCCCTGTCCCCCAACAGATCCGTACTGCATTCATGCATAAACACACCTAATATATACTGCACATTCCCATGATTAACAGTGGCTCATTTAGGCAGTGACTTGCAACTGCAGGGAAGGGGGAGCATATCAGATTGTGGGAATGCAGAAGTTACGATATTCTACCTGGAAGAAATCATTGCCTTAGAGATGAATAACAAAGCTGTTTATGTGACTTTTAAGCAAATTTCCTAGTCTGCGTACCTTTCCTTATCTGCGAACTGGAAGACATTTAGTACAATAAACAGATGTCCTTTTTATATCATTTTCCTTCCTTTAAAAAATAGGCATAAATAGAATTGCCTTACAGAAGTTTAAGGATAGGAATCCTGCAGATAAGATATACCTGTTTTTACTTGTTCTCCAGCTTTGCTCTTTGGAAGTAGATACAGAAGCTAGAATTTTTAGCAAAATTAAGGCAAAAAAGAAATGCTTAGTTTCTTAAGACGTGGTTAATTATATAAAAGTTAACTTCTGCCAGGAGAGTTGGGTGTTTTTGGTGTTATTTTCTCTTCTCTTCTCTTCCTTTACATTCAGCCAAACAGACCAAGATTTGGTGTCATTTTCTGTGCCATCTGCTCTCCAGAGACTATTACTGGAAAATATTTTGCTAAAGTATCTTGTCATTCTGTGAGCCTGAGAGGATATCTTGTGCTATGTTTTCTCACCACCTCCAAAAAATTGTGGGATATATTACTTCATTAGGTGGTTGGTTGATGGTTTCATGTATGATTTCTATTATGTAGAATTGCAGGCCTTTTAAAATGAGGGTGTTAATTTGTATTTTTTTCTAGTTCTTAGGCATTTACCCTGTAGATGGGGTAACCATATACAAAATCAATGGGATTTAAACAAACTGTATGGATGCAGTTATGTTTAGTTGGTGTTACCGAAAAGATTTGCTTTAGTAAAGTGCATCAGCTTGAGTGTTACAGTTGGACATTATTGAAATTAATCACATTGTTATTGATTGGTTCCTCTCCAAAAAACAATAGATAATAATCAGTTTGATTAGGTCCCAGAGTGTGGCAGGTTCTTTGAATTGTTTCCAAATGTTGATGGGTCCGTTAGCCCACTCATTTCCTCTTTACTTGGATTTGTTTTGAATCACAACCTTTTGAAGATCTGAAGATCTTTTTTTTTAATAAGTGAAGGCGCTTTTTTTTCCCCCCAAGTTTTCTTAAACTCTACAAGAGGTAATAATCTGTTGGGCTTATTGGAATATCCTTTAAGAGCACCTGTATTATTTCCTTAGTCCTTTAGAGTAGTCTTGTCTTTAAAATGTTCTCTAAGTGAGTTGAAGTTAGGCTTACAATTGGAAGTTCTGTGCATTTCTCCTAACTTCAAAAATAAGCCCATCAACAACTTAATTTGGAAATAGTAGGTAAGAGGGTGCATTATGTCACTTAAGTAGGAATGGCACATTATTTACTTACTTGATTATTGGCTTTATAAAGAAAAGATACTTGGCTCATGGTTTTGAAGGCTGGGAAGTCGAAGGGCCTGCCAATAACTTCTGGCAAAAGCTTTCGTACTCAAAAGTTTTTTAGATTAAACATAAATACTTGCAGCTTTAGAAGTACTGCAGATTTTTTAGGCCGGGCACCGTGGCTGGTGGCTCTGGCCTGTAATCCTAGCACTTTGGGAGGCTGAGACAGGAGGATTGTTTGAGCTCGGGAGTTTGAGACCAGCCTGAGCAAGAGCAAGACCTCGTCTCTACTAAAAATAGCAGGCATGGTGTTGCGTCCCTGTAGTCCTAGCTACTCTGGAGGCTGAGGCAGGAGGATCACTTGAGCCCAGGAGTTTGAGGTTGCAGTGAGCTATGATCACACACCACTGCCCTCATGCCCTGGGAACAAGGCAAGACCCTGTCTCCAAAAAAAAAAATAACCTGAATGTTCAGTACAATTGAGCATATGAAATGAAGATAAAGCATAAAAAAGGGATTTGTGGGAATTCTAGTTCTTGGGATTTTTCTAATAGCATTTGATATATATTATGCTACTAACTTTTCTTAAGAAATAAGACCTGATCTTTGTGTTATCTGGAGGAATATTGTACCATTACACAGCAGTGCCAGTATTTAAAGTGAAAGAAAGGTAGGTTCTCTTTCCTCATTTATCTCAAGTGACAGTTAAGAGTCAAAGCTTTAAAGTGATATCTTTTTAAACTTGATTATGAAAAATAATTTTTTTTTTTTTTGAGATAGGATCTCGTTTTGTTGTCTGGGCTAGAATGTAGTGGCATCATCATAGCTTACTGCAACCTCAAACACCTGGGCTAAAGCAGTCCTCTTGCTTCAGCCTCCTGAGCAGCTGAGATTACAGGCATGTGCCACCATGCCCAGCTAATTTTTTTTTTCTATTTAAGTGTGGAGCCAAAAACACAGTGAACCCCAATGTATGCATTATCCAGCTTGAGCATTTAAAAAGCATTGTCATTCTTGTTTCACCTGCCCATCTCCACATTGTTTTGGGGTAGGGCTTCCCCATCCTCCCAATTTTTTTTTTTTTTTTTTTTAGACGGGGTCTCACTCTTGCTCAGGCTGGTCTCGAACTCCTGAGCTCAAGCAATCCTCCCGCCTCGGCCTCCCAAAGTGCTAGGATTACAGGCGTGAGCCACCACGCCCGGCCCCAATTTTTTTTTATTGTGGTAAAATACAGAAAGCATAAAGTTTATTATCTTAACCATTTTTAAGTGCATAGTTCAGTGGTTTTATATAGTGGTGTATAACTGTCTCCAGAACTCTCTTCATCTTGTAAAACAAACTCTATACCCATTAAGTAATAACTCTCCATTCTCCTCTCCCCCCACCCCTGGCAACCACCATTTTACTTTGTCTCAATGATTTTGACTAGAAGTAGTTCATGTAAGTGGAATCATACAGTATTTGCTTTTTTGTGACTGGCTTATTTTCATGTAAGCGTGATGTTCTCAAGGTTCATTCCTTTTAAAGGCTAATATTTTGTTGTATGTATATAAAGCATTTTCTTTATCCATTCCTCTGCGATGGACACTTGGGTTGCTTCCACGTTTTAGCTGTTGTGAATCATGGCACTGTGAACATGGGTATGGAAATAGCTCTTTTAAGATCCTGCTTTTAATTCTTTTGGGTGTATACCCAGAAGTGGAATTGCTACATCATATGATACTACTGTTTAAGTTTTTGAGGAACTGCCATACTGTTTTCTGCAAAGATTGTACCATTTTACATTGCCACCAACAGTGTGCAAGGATTCTAATTACTCCACATCCTTGCCAATATGTATTTTCTGTTTTTTGATAGTAGCCATTACAAAGAGTGTGCAAGGTGGTATCTAATTGAGGTTTTTTTTTCTTTCTTTCTTTTTTTTTTAATATTAAGGAGGAGGGGTTTGTGAGGAGGGTTGTCTAGTTGCTTTTTTTTTTTTTTGTGGAGACAGAGTCCTTACTCTATCACCCTGGGTACAGTGCAGTGGCATCATTGGAGCTTACCGCAACCTCCAACTCTTGGGCTTAAGCGATCCTCTTGCCTCAGCCTCCCAAATAGCTGGGACTGCAGGTGCGCGACACAACACCCGGCTGATTTTTTTTTTTTTTTTTTCTGGAGAGGTCTCACCCTTGCTCTGGCTGGTCTTGAACCTCAAGCAATCCACCAGCCTCGGCCTCCCAGAGAAGCTAGGATTACAGGCTAATTGAGGTTTTGATTTGCATTTCCCTAATGATTAGTGATGTTGAGCACCTTTTCATGTGCTTATTAGCCATTTGTGTATCATCTTTGAAGAAATGTATGTCTGAGTGTTTTGCCAAGTTTTGAACCCAGTTTTTGTTGTTGAGTTTTAGGAGTTCTCTATATATTCTGGGTATTAATCTGTTATCAGATACATGATTTGCAAATACTTTCTCCCACTATGTGGGCTGTTGATAATACACATTTTAACATTTTCATGAAGTCCAGTTTGTCTTTTTTTTTTTTTGCCTATGCCTTTGGTGTCATATCCAAATACCAGGTATCCCACCATTTTGCCAGTTAATTCTTTTGAGTATGTTAAAGTGATAGCTCTTAATGCAATACCCAGGACATATAACTCTGCCTCCTTCAAAGTTGCTCAGAATGCTTAGTTTAGTGGAACTGTCTTTGATTTGTTTTCAAAAGCTTCTAGTGCTAGATCCTAACTTTTTGAGGTGAACTTAATGATCTAATGTCATTTGAAGCCAAGTCTGTTGAAGTGAGATAGATGGATATGAGTTGTGTGTTTGGTCAAAGTGCTAATTTAAACTGGGTTGATTTATCTTGCCTGGCTAATATTGTACTGAAGATACCAGGCATTCAAAATGTTGACATTTTTGGAATATTCATTAAGAAATAGGTATGGTAAATTTGAACTAGCACATAAAGAGGCAGGGGAGATGAATAAGATTTATCTTTGGTTTGAGGTAAGTGAGCCAACATGAAAGCTATCCTTGGGTCTGTAAAATGAGTTGAGGATCAAATGTAAAAATTTTAATAGGTTTTAAAATACAGTACAAATGTAAGGTGATAGTGCTACAAATAGAGTGTAAGAGCCCTAAGTCGAGTACTTTGGAGGAATGATAATTCCTTTAAGTTCTGATGTCCTTTTTCTTCAATCATTGGGGTGCTTTTTCTGTGGATGGAGAAACCTACTAGTATTAAAATACCCCTTAGGCAGCTCTAGACTATTGCATGAGATTGATTGATTAATTGATTGATCTTTTTTTTGTTTTGCTTTTTTGAGACAGAGTCTCGCTCTGTCGCCCCGGGTAGAGTGCAGTGGCATGATCATAGCTCACTGCAACCTCAAACTCCTGTGATCCTCCTGCCTCAACCTCCCAAGAAGCTGGAGCGCCACCACACCTGGCTAATTTTTTTCTATTTTTGGTAGAGATGGGGTCTCGCTCTTGTTCAGCTAGTCTTGAACTCCTGACCTCAAACAGTCCTCCCACCTCAGCCTCCCAGAGTGCTAGGATTTATAGGCATGAGCCACTGTGCCCGGCCTGCATGAGATTTTAAAAAATTGCTTCTCTACTACTTCCACAGGTGGCAGGTTATTGGCATAGATGGTTTGATCCACTAGATTTCAGCTGGGCCCTGGAATAAGAAAAATCTTTTAAGTCACAAGGTGGTTCTAATTGCCAGTTGGAATTGGGAGCTATAGGTCTGGAGAGCTTTCCTCAGCTTAATCCTTACTTTCTTTTCTCTGCCACTATTTTCTGTACTGCCAAGGAATCGTGCAATAATTTGTGTGTACTTTTCCTTTCCCTTATGAAATACCTACAATAGGCAGAATAACTTAGGGGAGATTTACTTTGACAGGGTGAGTCTTTTCCTTTAAAGAACTTAATCAAGTAGGGGAGAAAACAATATAAAAGTTTATAAGGCAAGATTTTAGATGTCGTAAGGATACAAATAACTAGGAAATTTCAGTGGAGGGAGGCAATTTCTAATGGGGTAAAGGTCAGAGAAGAGTAAGTGCAGAGTATGTTTTCATGGAGGGAGCAGCATTTAAACTGGATTTTGATGAATAGGGAAGATTTTTGACTTGAAAATGCAGAGAAGAGGAAGGCAAAAGAATAGTAAAATTAGAGAACATGAGTAAATGAAAATATATGAAGGGATTTAGTTTGGATGTGGTGAGGGGATGTAAAAGAACGAAAATAAATTGCTACCAGAATTATGGAGGTTTTTTATTTCAGTCGGGAGGCAGGGGAGCCACTGAATATTAGGGAGATAAGTTGGAGTGGAAGTAACTTAAACCGTCAGAGACATGGGTTTTAATGTTTCCGTTCTCAGTTACTTTGTACTTGGGCAAATCATTTGTCATTTTTAAGCCTGAGTTTCTGAATTTTATAAAATAAAGATAAGAGCCTTTGTTTTGTCTTATCAGGTTATACGCAAATGTTTTAGAAACTGAATTGGTGTTAAGCAATTGACTTGCAGATCTGTGTTCAGGTAGATTAATGTGGCACCAACTTGTAGGGTAAATTGGAAGCCATTTTCCTGGTGACTGGAAGTAGAAGATCAGTTATATTGGAATAGTACAGGCAGAAAATAACAAAGGTCTTCCTCTTGTGTTTGCAACCATGTGAATGTTCAAAATATTCGAAAGTAAATTTTTTTTAAAAAGTTTTTAGATTGGTATGGTGTCACATCTTTATAAAGGAAAAAAAAAGTTTTTAGATTGGGAAGGGGCACAAGGGAACTGATGATATATTTCTACATCTATAGGATTTGGAAAACAGAGTATGAGGAGCCAAGTTTTTTTTACGGGTTAATTGACCCATAAAACTGACAGGAACTAATGTATACAGTTGGGACATTTATTCACAGAAGGATCTGAATATTAAATTTTCTCCTTTTAACACAATACTTAATATTTTTACTTTCACTGTATTTTATAGCAGTTGCTCCATGAACACCTGTGGCATCACAGCTGTCTTTCTAATAATCTTATTAACATGTGCCTGCAAATTTGACAGTTTTAATTAAGAAAAAACACTTTGGTTTTAGCCCTGGTTGAATTGCCTAGATTTGGAAAGGTCCCTGTTTTTCTCTACAATATGGCACGTTTAGGAATGGATATAACAAGTAATTCCTAATGTCCTAAGGTGGACTAAGGTCCTTTTTCCTGCAATGACTGGCCAGTTTAGCATCTATGCTGGCTGCCTGATTTTTCATTACATCTGCTTTATGAATACAATAATGATGAATTCACTTTGGTATTAATCTGAAAGGTTACTTGTAAGGAACTTATAGAAGGTAAAATTTAACCCCCAGATTTCACTAGCTTAAGTCCTAAGGGTGAGGGACAATAACACCCATGCTATAAAAGCAGATGCTGTTTCTATCATAGTAGCAGTTTCATTCCAAGCAACTTGAACTTGATATTTTATCTTTATGAAGTAAATTGAATTAGACTAAGTATAGGAGTAGAAAAGAGGAAAATAATAAAAAGAACTAGAGGTCCAAGTTTCTATTGTTTGTATTTAGAGGTATTCCAGACAAATTATGCTTATCCTGGTTTTTTGTAGCTTCATGGAAGAAGAGTTCATTAAGCATCTACTGAAAAGGTGGCGACTTCTATCTACCTTAAGTCAAAATTGCTTGGAAAAATGTGCTACATTTCTCTGTGGCTATACTCAAACTGAAAAAGTAAAGGGTGGGAGAAATTTCTGACAGGTTTCTTTGTAAAAGAATAGACAGGTACAGTAGACTGGTTAAGAAAGAGGAAATCAGCATAGTAAAACAGTGTTGGAATAGCCTGTAATCATCAAAATATGTGTAAATCTGGATGGGGGAAAGCAGAATTTAAATTTACCATGTTATCACACTTGCCAAGTTTTACAGAATTTGATATAAAATGGCTGAATAGGAGATTGGAAGGCATGATTAGTGGTAAATTGATTTGGGGGTTCTCACTTGGTGGGAGTCATCTTGTTTGGCCTTATATGTGATTTATTTTATGTCTTTGAGGGAGCCATTATGTACTGAGGTCTTAATTTAGATGTTGATTTTTTTAAATGTTCTATTAACTGATACAGTGGTATCATTCAATTTAAAAAGTTTTTTTTTTTTTTTTTTTCAGAGGCAGGATCTCTCTCTGTCACCCAGACTGGAGTGCAGTGGCCCAGTCAGAGCTCACTTTAACCTTGAACTCCTGGGTTCAAGGGGTCATTGCTTGAGCTCAGGAGTTCAAGACCAGCCTGAGCAAGAGTGAGACCCCATCTCTACTGAAAATAGAAAAATTAGCCAAGTGTCATGGCATGCGCCTGTAGTCCCAGCTGAGGCAGGAGGATCACTTGAGCCCAGGAGTTTGAGGTTGTAGTGAGCTATGATGTCACCACTGCACTCTACCCTGGGGCAACAGAGTGAGACTCTGTCTCCAAACAAAAAAAAAGGTCAACTGCATAAGTGTTCGTGAGACACCACTTCTAGGGCAATGGCATTGGGCTAGAGAAAAAGGGATATAACTAGAAAGTTGCAAGTGTCTTAATTTTGGTTAAGAATTGCCATAGTTGAACACTCCCTAAATTCTTTACTTTGAATTTCCTTGACTCTACCCACTCTCCTATATCCTGTATCTTCAGTATACCTCTCCTGGTATCATTCTCTGTTTCTTCAGTGATGTTTTAAGTCCCCTTTTCATGCTATACAAATATCCCTGGGAATTCTAACGCTGTATATTATTAGGCTTTTTCAACTGCTATTACTTTTCTGAGTTCAGACCACATATATTCAACATCACCACTCCAATTCCATGTACATAAAATCAGATTCATTCTTTTCCAAAACCTGCTCTTTCATTCCTGCCTTCCCTGTCAGTGAATTAGCATTAACCCAGCTTATCATTAGATTATATGGATTCTGTCTCTAAGATCTCCGTTTTTTTCTTTTCCATCTCTGATATGACTGTCCTAATTTAACTTTTTCAGTAATGTTTATTGGGCTCTCTTTCTCTGTCACTCCGTCTATTCAGTTGCCTTTGAGGAATCATCACTAAAATTTAGTACAATAACCTCAGATTTCTCTAGTGGCTTCCCTTCATCTATTTGATTAAATAATAATCTTCGCTTCATATGTACCTTTTTGCCTTGTCCCCTGAATAGTGTTCTTCCTCTAAGTCTTTCACTCTTAGTTACTTTCAGCCTTACTAAATTACTTGTGGCCACTAAAGCATGGGTCAGTAAACTTATGGTATATAGAGCAAGATAGTGAATATTTTTGGCTTTGTGAACCATAGGGTCTCTGTTGCAACTACTCACTACTTGGTTCTACATTGTAGCTCAAAAGCAGTCATAGATGGTACATAAACAGTGGGTGTAGCTGTGTTCCAATAAAACTTTATTTGCAAAAACAGGTAGTGGACAGAAACGCAGTTTGCTGACCCCTGATCTAGCATCCACTTTGTTCTTTAATACTACCAGCCTTTGTTCATGCTGATGCTTCTACCTAGAACCCACCCTCCCAACGAAGTTGCCTACTAGACTAAGCTCACAGAGGGCATCTTTTTGTTTTTGCATCTGTAACCTGAGCTCCTAAATAGGACTTTTTCACCCACTTGGAATGAAGAACTTGCAGGTAACTGGACGTTTTACTATAGGAAGCACTGTGATGGGGAGCTATGTAGAAAGTAGTCTGCTCTAGGGAATTGAACGTTAAATTTTCATTTGATGAGTGGCATAACTAAATATTTGCAAGATTTATGTATGTATGTATTTATAGACAGGGTCTCCCTCTGTCACCCAGGCTGCAGTGCAGTGGTGCAATCATAGCTCACTGCAGCCTCAGACTTATGGGCGGAGTAGCTAGGACTGCAGGTGTGTGCCACTGCGTCCAGTTAATTTTTTAATTTTTTGTAGAGATGGGCTCTCTTTGTGTTGTCCAGGTTGGTCCTCAAACTCCAGGGCTCAAGCGATCCTCCTGCCTTGGCCTCCCAAAGTGCTTGGATTACAGGCATGAGCCACCATGCCTGGCCTGCAAGTTTTAATATAGTAAGATTTCATATTGGATGGTGGTGGTTTAAATTACAGAGTTTTAACAAAATTGCTTACTTTGGTATATCGTTTTAAAAAAATCTTACGTTATCGGGTATGGCCCTGTGGGCATTTCTCAGTAACTATTTGCATAGTTAGATGCTGTGATCCTCCTTTTCAGAAAGAACTAGTAAGTTAAAGAATTGGCTCTGTGTGTGGAGAAGAGGGCAGTATTAAAAGTTAAAAGATCAATTACAGATTGAGCATCCCAAGTCAGAAATGCTCCAAAATCCGAAATTTTGTGTCAACATGATACTCAAAGGATATACCCATTGGAGCATTTCCAGTAGTAAGTATGTAATGCAAAATATTCCAAAATCCAAAACATCCAAATCTGAAACACTTCTGGTCCCAAGCATTTGACATAGAGAATACTCAACTTGTATGTTATGATTTTGTATAGTTGAAGGTGCCTTCTTAGCTGTCTCTATGCTATTCACTTGCTTCTCTTGGGATAGTTAAAACATTAAGTTATACAAGGTAACATTTCATATTCAAAATCTGAGTTGAGACTTTTGTAACCCAGAGGGCAAAATGTAATGTCAGTCCTTTTCTATGTGTTTGTTCTATCATTGGTGTCACTACCTCCTCGGTAGGGTTGTTTAAGCATGGCGTATCATCATGCAGACATTATTTGATTTGTTTCCCCTTCTTTTTGATCTTGTTTGAGTTTCATGGAAACTTTTACATTTCGATCAAGGAAATGAAGTTGCTAATAGTCACAGAAGTAATTAACATTAAATAACAGGAAGGGAAATTGCATTCATTTCTCAGTTCAGTACTGCTGATTTGTTTCTTGGCTAGATGCTAGGCTGGTCTGTGACTAAGTTTTTAGCTACATCGTACATCCCTTTTTACCCCTCAGAAGTCCTGATCAAATTCACTATTCCAGAGCTCGCATTTGAGGGGAATAAAGTTTACTTACAAAAATCATTTAAAAATTTGCAGTATTTGAGTAAAACCTTAAGCTGAGGTAAGGAAATGTCTTCAACCTGTTAAAGAAATTGGGTGTTTGCAAATTGTTATTTTTGTTTTCTTCATTCTAAAATATGTATGTTTGCTTTGTTTTTAAAGTAGCGTGGTGGTTATTATGACTCTTGAGTGTATTCTGCCCGCCCCCCCCAAAAAAGGGTGGGGTTGTGCAGGGACAGGTTAAGGCTTGCAGTGGGGAAAAAGAAATGTTACAGCATGGGCAGGCTAACATGAAAAGTTCTAATAACTTTTTTCTTAATATACAACTAAATGTAGATTTATCTTTGCAGTAAACAAACCTAAAATAATGAGTATCAAATAATGGGTATATATAAGATTCTTCAGGAATTTATTTGCTACAAAATGTGGAATTTCTGTGCTTTCACTAAAATAAAAAATATTGGTTTTGTTGCATTTTTTTCTAGTCAGATCGACCAAGATAAGGCTTATCTTTGGACTTTTAAAAATAGGCCATTCTGAGATTCAGAAATGTGTAGGATCAGAGCTTTAATAACAAAGACTATTTCTAGCTATTCCTCGTTGTCTGAAGCTAATGGAATTAGAAATTATATTGGGGTGATAGGTATGCTCCCCATAACTAAATTTTCCTTCTTAGTATGTCATATTTTTTTTCCTAAAGATTAGATTGATTATAGTTCTCTTCCCTTCTTTGACCTCCCAGGAGAAAGAGAATTTTCCTGCCTGTCCTTTGGATAGGCATCTGCCCAGAGATTTGAAGGCCATACCATACAACTGAGCTTGTAGAAGTGGCAATTACTCAGCTCATTATTCCCAGATTTGGTTTAACACATTGACTGCTCACACTAGAAAAAAAATTTTTTTTCCTTGGGGCCATGGTGTTTTATTACGAAAATAGAATAAAAACTTCAAAAACAAAACAATCCTTTCTAATTTAATGAAAAATTTGTTATTTTTTATTTTCTATTCGTGAGTTGTATGCAATTAAATTGTCAGTATTAATTGTAACAATAAGAACATCAACAAGTAAGATTTTCACGAACCAACTGCAGTTACATGTGCTTCATGAGGCCCCGGGCTCAAAACTAGCGTGAGTTAAGTACAACTCACCTGGCAGTTAATGTGTTAATCTGGGGATCAGGGAATCACTGTGAAAGGTAGAATGGGATTTTATCTGGATAATTACTTTGCTCATTTTGAATAATAAACCTATTGATCCAAACATCTAATTTTGACAAATTTTAAAAAGTCTTCTCAGTTTTTAGCCATAGTTTTGATTTTTGTGATAGGTGTGGGAGTGTGATTCTACCAATCCCTGGCACATCCATGCACATCAATCAAGAAAGTCATAATTTTAGATCTGTACACTTATTTTAGTCTTGGGGAGAGGCTACCTTAACTGTAACCCATATCCAGATTTATCCCATCTTAATGAACTCCAGTTTAGTTTTCTTTAATTATTATTGATAGCTGATAAATGGAATACAGTTATACAGAATAAAAAAATCTTTTTATCCTTTCAAAATGATAGTTGTATGACCATGAGAAGAGGTACTTATCCTCAGTGTGTGTTATAGTTCATTCCTATTACTAAGTAATCTCACAGTAAAATATTTCCTTTCAAGATCCACTTCTTTGTTTCTTGTAGTATGATAGTCTGCTGCCTTGTTTATTTAAGACTTCAGATAGCCCCTTAAAGCTTTCTTGTGTGCCAGGTAGAGTTCTTACTGCCTTCTGTCTGTATATCACTATGGTTTGGTAATGCGCATATTTCCCTTATTGTAAAATGCTGAAGTAAGCACTTTGTAAACATGTAATTGGAGCAATTAAATGGGTATGGATTGGCATTTTGACCTTATGGGTTAAAATAAGAGTAGATGTGGTTTAGAGGTCAGGACCATTTGCCTGGGTAGTTAAACTAATTAAGCATCAAGTTTAATCACATTTGATGAATGCTTCATTCAGAAGATGTGGGTACCTCATTGAGGGGGTAATGGGTTGCCAAGAAATACTTGGTGCTTTTTTTTTAAATAATGGTGAGCTGTTATGAGAGATACCATTTTATCTGTGTAGCATGCTTGCATAACATATCTTTGCTACTTGTGAAGACAAAATTATTCTGGCAATTTGTTTTCAGATAATAATTGACTTCCTATAATCAACACTTTGAGCTTCATAGAATTGTGCTATTTTCAACTCTACTTCCAGCCCAGCTACCGTTAAAAACCTTTCAGTCTAGGTTTTTAACATTTAAAATGAAAAGCATAGCTTCAAGCTTACCAAAACTTAGTGTATAAGATAATCCTTTTTTTTTCTTTGCAGAAATGGAATCTATTTGGAATTTGCAGAAGCAAGGTAAGAATGGTTAGATTGCTTGAAATGTTAATACTAGTCAGTGATCACTTGAAATGTTAATACTAGTCAGTAATCACTATATATATTTTTGGGTGGGAATAACAGATGAGTAGTGGCCTACTAAATAAGTAGACTTTGTATGTTGAATTATTTAATAACTGCAGTCAAAAGTCACTAGCTACTGTCTGTACCAGAACTGCTAAGGATAGGGTAACAATGTAAGTGAAAAGAGTATGTGAAAGTCCTCTTTACCTGCTGGATGAAGAGTGTGAAGGGTTTTTCCCTCCCTGACTATGAAAGTAAGACAAATCATAAGTGTTTTTAGTCTAGGAAACCAACATGATTAAGTGTTTCCACTTTTGGCCAGTCTTTATCTATATTTGTGTGGTAGGCAAAGGAAAGCCTAAGAACTGAAATTCACAGTTCAGAAAAATACTAGCTGTTGTAGAAACGTTATCTGGGCTATATGTTCTCTGAAAAAATGGTAGAAATTAAAATTGGTTATACTGATTATTGTGTGTTTTCTTACCAAATATATTAAAATACTTTTATTGTGGAATACACCAAATAAAGTGAAAGTTTTGGCTGGCGAACCAGTCACTGACTAATAGATTTGGATTTTCAGAGCCATGTAACTGAATTGCATCCCACTCCTCATCTACTATGCTAGTTTATGTAAGTGAATTTCAGATGTATGTGAAATTCCTAGAATTTCAGGACTTGAAGTACATTAGAGATTTTCTTCTTATTTTATGTATTATGAAACTGAGGCCCAGAGAGGTTACTATATAAGCTAGAGAGTGGTAGGACAGGGGCTAGAGTGTAGGTTCCCCTGATTTCCCAACATTGCTCCTTTGACCTCCCCCTTGTTCTCAGGTCAAGGTTTTGTTTAACGCAGCTGTGGCCTGAAACTATAACTAGCAAGCTCTTAAATTATTTTGAGTTCCTTTCTGTGTACCTTCTTAGTCAAACACAAATGTAAAGAAGCTAGGCTGGAAAATAACACCCTGCAAAAATAGACCTACCTGTTTTTACTGTAAAATGGCTATTAACTATTAGGAGTGAGCATTATCTTCATGGCAGGTTGCCAGTGGGTGGCCCTTGGAGTCCCAGAAAGGATATTATCTCTAGACTAAACTAGATTGATTTTTAGGTTGAGGTGAGCTTGAGTTCTTCCAGTATTATTTACAGGCCTTTAAAATTTTCCATTAGGTGACAAGTTTTATTGGTTTGCCTATTTTTTTAAGCATGTATACTTGTAGAACTTTTTATGATAGGTAGAAATATTATATAATAAAAACATTGCATCTCCAGAAGAGGGGTGCATATAATAGGAATTTAGAATAGCACTTCTGGAGTCTTTGCCCAGACACATTCTGACAGTTTTATATTTTGAACTTGGGAAGTCCGTGGGCTTTTGCTGTTGCTGAAAGTAAAGGCTCGTGGTAGTATGGGAAATTAGGAGGAAGGAGTAAGTCATGATTAGGACTGAATGGGAAGTTCTGCCAAACCAGTATAACATGAAGTTTTTCAGTGCTAGGTTTTACTTGAACAGCTTCTTGCTAGACAGTGCACACTGGTTAAAATAAATTTTGACTTCATTCTGTGAGAACAGCAAAAGAAAATAAATCTAAGTGTTTCTTTCAGTATTGGATCGTTGGTGACTTAAGCTTTTTTCTTTGTCTGCTTTTTTCAAATATACTGCTTTTGTAATCAGGAGAAACACATAAAGAAAACTCTTAGTAACTGAACTCAACCTTCTCTGATCTTAGAAGACCCTGTTACTGGGAATTCATTGGAATGCCAAGCAGCTACTTTTGGGTTGATAAATTGGATCATACATGTGTTAATACAGAGAGAAGAAATGGCCTTTAAGTTGTTTTTTCATAAAAAAGGGGACAATTTAATGATGGTTATTTGGGGTGTGTTTTTGGAACATGGGCATTTTGGGATTCCAGACTTTATTTTTTATTTATTTTTTTAACCTTCCCTCCAGATCCCAAAAGGATAATCACTTACAATGAAGCCATGGATAGTCCAGATCAATGAAGGACCAGACTGCCTGTTCATAACCTTTCTGCAGCATTAGAGCCACCGTTCATGGGGGACACAAGGCTTTTATGCTCCTAGATCTTCAACGCAGCAGAGGAACCATAAGTAGAATCACAGGATAATATATACAAATATATATATATACATATATATATATAGTTATTTAAAAAAAGGCAACTGAAAGTAATTAGACTTCTTAAGGAATCAAATTTATTTCAAGAGACTACACATGGTTATTTAATCTCCGGTACTGAATAGTTTTTTTTTTTTCTTTTTTCTTTTGTTAGTTTTTGTTTTTAAGTGTGAATGCAAGTTATTAATGAATACAGACTTAACAAGTGTGGTTCTAAAGTTCCTGCTGTCATCAACTTGGGCAACAAATGACCCACTGGAAAGGCAAATCCACTTAAAAGATTTCTGTATCTTGTTCTGTGACTAAAGTGATACACTAATCACGGGGAACCCAGAATGATTCAACATTTTCCCCCCACTCCTCCTTTGATCTTTTGGTTTTACTTTAAGCCCTGCGAGAATGCTGGATAAATGCCTTGAAGTTTGCAGGGGTATATTTTTTTATCGAATATGATTTGCATGTCTTGCCAGGAGTTAAGCAGCCTTTGTGGGTTGTTGGGGAAATCTTTTCTTTCTTCCCTTTTATTTTTGTGGGGTGGGGATAGGGGAGGGCCTTGAAGTTCTATAATTCTGGAATAGTTGGTGGTACATAGTTAACTTGGTTTTGGTTACCTATTGGACTTTAACAACTGAAGAATCCACGAGTGTCATTTTTTAAAAGTTGCAGAACAAGCAATTGGCTCGGATATTCAACATGGAAAAATATTCCTGTGCCCATATTTTAATGTAATTGTATAACTGGGAGCAAAAATATATTCTGCTTTTCAACTGTAGGTGCTCCAGACTTGCTCTCTGTCACTAACACTAAATGTGCTGTTTTCCTTGTTTTTCTTCAAACATTTAAGAGAAACTTCTGTACCTTTCTGTAAATTCTCTTTTAATTTCTCAGCAAAATCTAAAAGGGGAAGAAAAAAGTCCGTGAAAACTAAAACTTAATGTTTTTAGCCAGTGAGGAGGTAATAAACCCTGCCTATAGAAGGTGTGTTTTCATGCAAACTATACTTCTGAGCTTATTAGCTTCTAATTATATCTTAGTAAATATATTTTAGTACTAGAGCAAAATGGGTTTTTAAGGAAAATAATGTGAAATTCTGGAAATTTTCTTCTGGGCAGAGAAGAGCATTAGCCCTGTCTTATCATCACATTGCCATCCTGTTGCACTGCAGCTTGTGTACAGCATGCTAAAATAAATATGTGTGTGTGCAGAAATTAAGGGTCCAATTAAGATTGGGTGATGTTAGTGGCATAATAACAAGTTGTCTGGCCTGACATAGCATCACATCACACACACAACACAGAAATTAGTATATCCATGTATGTCAAATACAGGTTAAAATAGCAGGGCATTTATATTTAATATAAAGAGTTGTAGTCTTCTAGTAAAAGTAAACTGAATCCCCTGGGGTATTTGGGGAGAAAGTAACTACTTTTGCTCTACCCCTTTGCTTAAGAAATGTCCAGTTTTGAGTGACTGGTAGTATGGATGGGTTTTCTTGTTTTGTTGATTATTTGAGACTTTTAACAAGTAGTTCATGAAAGAAGCTGTTGGACTCAACATAGAGTAGAGAAAATATCTTTTTAGTCTGGATTTCTGCCCTGCTTAGATTTTAAAAGTATAAGCATGGATTGCCAATTCCACTTGATGTAAACAAAACTTTTTTATACATAATATATATATATAATAACTTATTGTATCAGTCCAGGTTCAGAAACTTGTGGTAGGCCAGTTCCAGATAGTTTCATTTCACCTGTAAACTGTATCACTTTTACTGATATTGTAATTTTCAAATGTATAATATGTTTACAGATGTGCCCTGCATTTAGTCTGCCTTGTTCCTATTTTGATTTTTGTTGAGTCTCCTGCCTGCTTGCCAAAAGCTAGGATGCTTCAGGCCCATGTACAATTGAAAGCAGAGGCATCCTTGAGCTTTAAAGCATTGAACAAACTGGAAAATGCAACATACCACATACTGAAGTGAAAAAAGTCTGTGTTTTTGTGTTTTTTAAATAAAAATTTTCAAAAAGTTTAAAAAAGATATAAGGTTGATTAAAGGGAAAAAAGGCTCCAGTTTGTTTTACAGGTTTTAAAGTTCTGCTGTGTGTTTAATTGCCTTGTGTAACCACTTGTCGCCTTAGGGCCAGATCCCCTCCCCTCCCTTTTTTTTAAATGTCCATTTTGCTTGCCTGGAATTTTCTTCTGTCTCACAACTCACAAGAAACTTTCTGGGTTTGGGACATACAGAGGTTGAATGAATATATATTTTAAAAGAAAAAAAAAAAAAACCCCATCTGAATTGGGCTTTTAACTTAGAAGCAACACTTAATTAAATATCTTTAGAAAGCTATGGCTATCCTAATTTCCTCTCATATCCCTCAGGCCTCCATGTTCAGAGAAGCCAAAAAGAGAATGTATCCTTTCTGTTTGTCCAAAGGTTTTTGAGAGTCTCACTTCTAAATGAAACAATGCAACATTTCACTTTGATTTCTCCACTGAAACTTCCTTGATTATATGGTTAGAGGTATATAGTTAGGAATGTCACTTAACTTTCTGGGAACGCTAGTGCCCCATCATATTAACTGTCAGTATTTTTTGGGCATTGGGTTAATGGACTTAATTGCCTAGGTACAAGCAGGACTTTGGGACAGATTTCCTTTGTGCTGTTTGGTAACACTTAACTCTACTTGTTGCAATCTTTCTCCTTAGGTCCTCACACAATTCCTTACAGAGCACTTATTAAAAAAAATCTTAAGAGTTGATCTGTTTTCTGATTATTTTTGTGTAAACTTCTAAACAAACTTCAGCTGTGATTAATTTAGCACATTTAAATAACATTAATGTGTTATTGTTTGGTATCAAGAATTTTCCTTCAACTCAGAGTATTAGTACTGTAGCATAAACCAAATACAGTCTAGAGGGGATTTTTAACATCCCTCCGTTATAAAGACTGAAAAAGGTGTGTGTGTGTGTGTGTGTGTGTGTGTGTTGCATGCTTGTGTATGAGTGAAAGATGCAGATATTAAAACTTAGTAAATGAATGTGTGTGAGACATTAGTATTCAGAGAATGAACTTGTATTTATTTTGTGCCATTTGTTTTCATTACACAGAATAAAGTCAGGTGGTTTAAATCCTTAAAAGGGTAGTATTTGAAAAATGGCACTAAGAATGAAATCATGACCTATTTTTTTAATAGCTATGAAGATACTAATTATGGGTGAAGATTTCTTTTTAAATCTGTCTTGATTATTGTAGGCTTCTGTGTCACGTACCACTCCTGTAGATGTCTTGAATAATCCCCCTTTCCCACAAAAGACAGGGTGTATTTATCTTTCTCTTTATTCACTCCCACTTTGCTAAACTGAAGTTAATTGCCTAGCCTTTCCTCTAACCTCCTTAGTAATGAACCTTCACATACAGTGTATTTACAACATCTATAGTAGCCTTTCCTCCTCCTCTACTTTCTGGGACGGGATAGCCAATAACTATTTGTTAATGACAATTTGGGGTTTTTTTCCTTGAAATAAATGGCCAGAGAGTTTCTCTCCATTTTAGAATTTTGCTGTCCTCCTTAATCATCTGCTTACCTAGTCATCGCCTAGTCTGCAAAAACTTTATGAAGGAAAAGTGCTGCAATGTTTTTTCAAAACAATTTTTAGGGAAAATAAGACAAACCTCAACTATGGGAGTTGTCCAGTACGAAATGTTTTTTCATACATTACATAGCAGCAGTAGTTTCATACTTGGTTGTTAGGCTTGTTGCTAACACACATCAGAGGCTTCTAATGGTTTATCATTTGTAATTGCTGTAAACTTTTTTAAACACAGAAAAGCCATTTAGTGTGAAATTGTATGTCATGTCCCAAGTGGCCGCTAGCAAGCAAATTGGAAAAGGACTTTATTCAACTTTAAATTCCACTAAATAAGGAGGGGGTCATTCTTGCAGGGCTCTCCAGGGATTATGGGCATAGTTATGCCACTGGGTTGTGTACTCGAGTAACACATGATCCTTCTTGCTTGTATATGTATGCTAACTGCAGAACAGATATGCAATAGTGGGACAAATACATATAATGAACAATGGTATTTATGATCAGGTCTGTTGATACTGTACCAGTCAAGGTAGTTTAGTGTCTTTTAATAGTCCTACCCATGACTTAACTGTTGGATTTTAAAGGAAAAGGTAGTATCTGCTCAATCTTTTCCCCCCAAGGTATTGATTTGTTTAAAAGGGAGGGGCAGAGGACAAGACTAGAAGCATAAATAGCTACTCTAGGTTTGCCAGAGGCACACAGGTTAACATTAGTTCTTAATATTGATGTTATGTGTATTAATGTAATTAATCAACAGAGCACCAAGATTCTTTTGTGGTAAAAAGATGGGCTTCTGCTTAGAGTATATTAAATTTTTTTTTTTTTTTAATATACATCACTCTGTTCAGATGTGTGAGAACCAGGCCCACCCTGGGTTGATTTAAAGAATGATGAATAGTTGTCTCCACTCAAAAGCACTGCTTTACTGGGTTTTAAGTTAAGTTTCACACTGTTTGGCTGTTCAAGAAGTAGTCAAAGGATGCCAGCAACAGTATAAATACAGTTTTACGTTGTCTGTGTAATAAAAACACCCAGTGAAGCATAAATGGTATATTGCTTCCGCATTACTGGTAATGTCAAATAGCAGTTACAGGCTAGAAACTATGGAACAGCCATCCTCGCATGTGTTGGGATTGCTGATTCAGACTTCCCTATTTTAACCATAAGATTTTGTTAATGTCCAGAGTTCTAAAGCCATTTGATAATACTGTGGTATCCCTTTTCTACAGCCTTATTAAAATAGCTGCAAATGTTTATTTTCCAGTTCAGTTTCACTTTCACTGTATATCACAAAGTTGTACTCTGCAGACCAACAAACCAACTTGAGGTAAATTATATAGCTTTCCATATTCCCCTTTTTCCTCAGGTGCTAATCAAAGGCTCCAAAAATGGATACTGCTTTAGTAATGTCTGCTTTAGTCTTAAAATGCTTATTTCTTTTGCTAGATATAAAGATTTGGTGTTTAAAAAGTGGTTTTAATATGTAAATATGGAGGGATGCCTTTAGTTTACCCGTTTGTCTATTATTAGTCTATTTTCATTTATCCTTTATAGAGAAGGATCCCTTCATGATCTTGAATACATTTCATTAGGTATTGTTGCATTTTTAGAATGAAAATACAACTGTTTTCTGTCTTAGATTAATCCTGCTGCTGCTATGAGAAACTGAAAATCAAGAATGTGATGCACTTTTTACATTACTATATACCATACATGTACCACAGGTTGCTTTGATACCTTTCCTGTAGCACAGCCACTAACAAAAGTGAGTGAATTTTAAAATTCTCTTTGGGAGGGAATCAGTACAAGTAACTCATCCATAGTTGGTATTGGCCTATGAAGGACAATAACCTAGGAAAATAAAAATTCTGTTAATATTACACATTTTGGCCTTAAAATGTCTTCTACTACTGAAAATATTTTAAATCTTAGCTTTATTTCTTTTACTCCCTCTCTCTGCCTCAAAAAGAGAAATTGGGAAGAATGGCTTAAAGGAAGTAGTATCGATGGTTTGTTGCTGATCTTTTAGAAAGAAAACATTTGTCTATATAAGCTGGGGACTTTTTTTTTTTTTTTTGGTATACAGAGGAGAATTAATGCAGCCCTGAACCAATCAGATTTAATCTAATCAAATCAATCAAAACTCCAACTATTCTGCTTCTCTAGTATGTTTTTACTTAGCAAAGGTAAGCTTAAGTATAGTAGGAATGCTACTTGACAAGAGGAAGAGTCATTTCTCAAGCACATACCCAAACTTTAAGGAGATTGAACTCAAAATAATGGGGGGAAAACAACAGATGAGGTGGAGGAATATGAGAAAGATGTATGGTCCAAAGCTATCTGGTTATATTTTGATGTTGCCAATATTGCAAAGCCAAAATTTTAATTTGCGTATTTAATATATTTGTTGGCCAGAGATCTATTTTTATATCAATGTGCCTTGCATGTATATTTAAAAAAAAAAAATTGGAAAGGCCATGTAGTAACGCCTGGGATAGTTGATGGTTCTTACCACCTCACTAATTTTTATGCAGTATGAAATGCTCATTCTATTGCCCAACTGGTGCTCTCTGTTTAAAGTTACAGATCTTGTCAAACTGGAACTATTTTATAAACTGGGGAAGTGTTTTACTCTTTTTGTTGTTTCTTTTTTTTTTGTTCTTAGTCTGTTAGTGGCTGTTCTGTAGTGGAAAATAGTAAAAGGATTCTTCACTCCCTTTTCTTCCCCCCTCAGCACCTTCTTCAAGTAATGTGATGACACCATTTCTTGTGTGCTTTGAAAAAAGTTTCAGCTTGCTGTCTCCTTTAGTGTTATTTTTTAAAGTGTTATAAAAAGCATTGTTTGCAAAACCTAGGGAGATAATGGAGTCCATTTTAATTTGGAATTCTGTGTGAGCTATGATCCAAGTTATTGGCTCTTTCCAACTTTAAAATTTTTATTGTTAAAGCACCTTGCTTAGAAAATTTTAAATATTTATGTCTGCAACAATTGTCTCAAAATAATAAACTGTGCAATTCTTGTCATTAAAAAAAAAAAAAGATCTGAACTCTCCCTAATGTGACTTGTTAGTTTCTCTGTATTTCCTGCCAGTGTAAATGTGAAAAGCTTTGCTTGCATTACGTTTTAGAAATGCATTTTGCACACTCAAATTTTGCTGAAGCTCCGTGAAAAGGTTAGATCTAAGTAGATGAATAAAGCTATGCACATGTTTTGAAAGTTTAATTTGTGTGTCATTACCAAAAGTGACCTATCTGTCCTTATTATAATACATTGCTGTTCTTAGCTTTACCATCTTTGTTTATAACAAAGCTAAAAGTTAGAGGTCTAAGCTAGCTCATCAGTGGAACTAGAAGAGAAAAACTGGCACCTATTTTAATAAAGTTCAGTTTAAATCAGAGTTTGACTTGTATCTGTTAAAGGGCTTTTTTTGGAACAGGGCAGTTTTATCAGCTTTACAAATGACTGGATGCTCTCCTCAGTGAAATATTGAAATATTGAAATACTAGGTTATTTGATCAAATAGAAATGGGAAGTAATTCAAACTGAAATGAAAGACCTTTGTCACGTGGGACTCAGTGACAATTTTATGTCTTAAAGCTGGCTGAAAGGTAGGATAGCCTTTTTACCTTTCCTGCTTTAGTGTAAATTTGGTTTACTGAATGAATGGTTTGAGATTAGAATCATTCAATTGTTGAAAGATCAAAGGACAGGTTGTTTTAAAGATAATGTATATCTTTTTAAAAGTTACCCAAGCTTATTAGAACAAGTTTAGAAATTGGGCATATTGGTTCAGTCACTACAGTCTGCATGTACTGAATAGCTTTACTTCACACATACGTGTACTTACAAGATTGTATAGAGTACTGGCCAGGTTTTGTCAAGTCATCTTTTAAAAGTTTTTTTTTTTGGTAATTTCTTCAGAACCTTTGTAGGAGAGGCTAATGAGTTTAAGTAGAATATATTACTAATATTTTCCCCATGCTTCTAGATGTAAAAGAAATAAATTTCCGTTTTATAGCTTTTCCAGTGTATAGAAGAGGGTTACTTCTGTGTCATCAAGTGTGCACTTGATGTATGTCATTGACTTTGAAAACACGGCAAAACTCTTCTGTACCTTCATTGATAGCAGCTGTTAAAAATTAAGTTGTCTAGTTGAGACTGGAAAGGTGGCCCATGCATGGCCTTAAAAGGCAGAAATGCAGGCGTGTAGCAAGCATTATCTTAGAATGGCTATGGCTACTCCTGCATCTGTCAGCAGTTCACTATGTTCAGTCTTAGAGCATATTGGAGGAGCAAATTAATATCTGTGTCTTGTGTACATAGGCACTTAGGAGCTGAGTTATCTCTTAATCTGGGGGAAAGGATAATTAGTGTAGTACAGTTATGTTAGAGGATGTTTTCCCTTCCCCCTCTCAAAAAAAAAAAGTTTGAATGTTTATTTTGCCCAAAAAGATAGGTCTTTTCTAGATATAAGAACAGTGACCAGAAATTTACCCTTTTGCTAAATGCTTAGCTGTTTCTGCTGTCATGGATTCTGAGGAAGTCAGTTACATGATCTTCCTTTATTGATGTCTTACTTCATGTTCAGTGTTTTAAAAATATAAATTACAAACACTCTACAACCATACCCAGATTTACTTATTTTATCAGAAGAAAAACTTGAGAAATTTGTAGAATCAAATTAAGAGACAAAATAAGTGTACATTGTTGAATAAAAAATTTTAAAGTTTCTGAGGTGTTTGTTATCTTTTGTGTGCTTTAATTTTTTAAAAAGTGTTGACTGAAAACTAACTTAAGATTGTGACATTGATAATGATTTTTTTTCAAAGGGTCACATGTACAGAGAAATTAAGTCTTAAATATAGTGTGGTCTGTGTCTTTTTCTGTTGATTTGTTTCTTTAATCATACGGATTATTGCAATGCTTAGAATTAGCGTGTTTATTGAAAAATCAGCTGTGAGAGTAGCTATCCTGCGTTTTCACAAGACATTGAGCCTTATGCTCTTCCAGTTGAAACAAGAAACCAAAATTGAGATAAGCAATTAAGCAACTAGAATGTAAAGCTGCCAAGACTGGATTTATTCATAACTATGTAGAAATACACACACTGGAGAAACTTCCTGTTTCTTTAGCACTGATTTGTCACAAGGTGAAAAAAAAATCAATGTTAACTTCAGCATTATTAGAGTAGGGGATGGGGAGACAGGACATAAAAACATTTACCAAAAGTATATCCTTCGATATTGAGACTGATAATGTTTGGGTTATATACTTTATTGTTCTTTGAGATAGAGAATAATAGTCCTTGGCCTGGTAAGTGACTTGCAAGGACACAAAAGGGAATTTGGGGTTTTGTTGAAGCTTATCTTTAAATATTCTCAGCCACATAAATGTGATTTGTGTAAAGGAAGGTAGTTAATCCAGTCTACAAAGTTTTTTTAAATGACATTTATTGTGGATTTCAGCAGCTAACATTTGAAAGCAATGTCTGTGAGCAGAACATAAAACTCATTCTAGAGTGCTTAGCAAGGTCTCATGCTTTAGGAATTCTCTTACTTGGAGCTTTTAATCCACTACTGTTGGATTCGGCGAATTGATTGAATCTGGGAAGTCTGGGCATGAGAACCCCACTCTCTCCAATGTTTATAGTCTCCTCCATGATGATCACTTTCCAAGATATACTGATACCCACGATATCCAGGATACTGGTAGCAAACCCAGCTAGGAAATCCAAAGCATATTGCATTATTAAAACTAGGAATTTAGTGAACACCCCAAAACCTAAGCTGCTTTCCTTAACACAATGGTACAGGATGCTTCTAGGCTTACAAAACGGTAGCCATCCTAAGTGTGTCGGGCACTGTTTGTAAGAATAAAATGACTACAACTAGTTAATTAACCTTGACCATGAAAAAGGTACAAGAGTAGTCAACATAAATGCTTCAGTAGAGGCATGTCCAGGGGAGAAAAATCTGCAACCTTAAGTGGTAGTTGGTACAAAGAACTTGAGATTCAAAATTACTAGTAACTGGAATGTGACATTCATACCAATGTGATGTCAATGTATGAAATCTGGTAAAACACAGCCATTGATGTGTTAATATTGAAAGCTTTTGTCTGCAGGAATTAATTTGAAATGTACTCCAACCCTGTTTTTGCACTTACGCTCCACTTTGTATCTTCATGGAACCAACTTCGTTGTTGAACCAACCCATGGCTTGCAAGGAGGGGTAGTCATCAGAGATCTCCCACTGGCGTCCAATAAAGTTTTCTTTCTCAAAGATGGTAATCTTAGATTCCTTATGATTCTGTAATCCAGAAATTGTTTAAAAGCATTTAGTACTAGTGTGGCTATCATATCTTAATCCTTTAATTACCGTATTTTTCTAAATTGAAACACATTTTCTAGTTTACAAAAGGAAGTACATGATCAATTGATTATAAAAAGAGGCAACAGATTTATAAGAAAAAAGTTCAAAATTTTGTTTAATCCAGTTTAAACACCATAACATATAAAATGTGCAAATAACCAATATAATACTTTGGAACAATGAAAGGCCAATGAAGATAAGAGTGGGAAAAAATACCTGCAACATGTAACCAACCGAGGAATTAATGTTCACTAATGTGAAAAAAGATTTAACGGATTAATACAAAAAGTAAGCCCAAATGTGTGTGTGTGTGTGTTGGAAATTATATGTCCAGGAGGGAACATGAATACTACAGAAGCATTAAAAGGGGAGAGACTAACTTGTGCAAAGTTCAAGAACAGGCAAAACTAACCCTGGTGATAGAAAGTGGTGGGGGAGCAATTGACTGGAAAGGGACACCAGGGAATTTTATGGGGTGATGGAATTGTTTCATATATGATCAGGGTGTACTGGTTACATGGGTGTATATATTTTTCAAAACTCATGAGGATATATACTTAGAATCTGTGCATTTTACCATATTTCAATTACACCTTTGGTGGAGGGGAAAGAAGAAAAGTGAGATGAAATCACTTCCAGATAGGAAAGTATTTTTTAGGTTTAGAACTGTTTAGGTTAACTTCAGTTGAATTTTGGTAAAACTTTGAACTAAGGTGAAGTCATTAGCCAAAATCATGAGAAAATCACATGATATAGACTATATTTGAAAAGGTTCTAACCCAGCCTCACTCCCAATATATATTATTTTCAAAATATCCCTGGTGGTCATCTTGCTTCTGCTTGAATTCTTCCAAAGACACTACAAGTGTCCCAGTCTGCTGCATTATTGAATAATGCTTAGTGTTAGAAACAAAGTTATTATGAATCAGTGCTGATAAGAGATGCTGGAAGGCTTGCCTCTTTCTTCATCATTCCCACTTACTGAAGAGCTACTTCAGCATTTCCCTGCTTCTGCAGTACAATGTTACACAGATTGAAATTTAACTGGCCAAGGTTACAGGGTAAGTGCTTTCACTAGTTCACTAGTGTTTCACCAGTTGACTGGGCTCTTGAGTATCCACTTCTTGCCACCTGTAAAAAGACCCTTACTTTTAGCTTAAGGAAAATACCACCTGGTACAGGAAAATCAAATGGCAGGCTTAGAAGAAAGGGAAAGCAGTGTTTTTCTTTTCTGTTTCACATTCAGCGTAACTGATGAGAAATAACATAAATGTCAGTCTGTCTTCGCCCTCTTGCCCCATCCCTCACGGGCACAGAAGTAGAAATTTCAGAGACTCACAGCTGAACAGATGGGGCGAAAGGACATGAGACGCTCAATGTGGTAGGCATTACTCCCACTCCAGGCATCCCAGCGAGGGTATTCTCCTCTCTCCAGGACAAACTGTTGCCCACAGAAACTGGTATGCTCATAACCAATCCAGCTGCCAAAGACATGTAGTGCTGTTTGTTCATGGTGTTCAAAGCCTATATGGCCTTGGGGAGAAGGCATCTTTTGTTTTAGGTAAGTTAGTAGTGGGTAAAATATCAAGCCAATCCCAGCAGAGGCATACAAAGTAAAAAAATTATCACAAGAGGTGGGGAATGAGTTGATAGCTACACTAAGCAGGTTTGTAACTGTGATGTTTGTTTTGGGATTATCCACTGAAAGGGTCTATCTACTTCACTGGCCCGAGCAATGTGTATTAGCAAAGCCAATCTAAAGTTGTATTTCCTTTCTCTCCAAGTCACCTATTCCTACCTGACTGGAGCTTCAGGTTCAGGATCTAGTGACTTATTATTGCTTTGGCTCTAGCCAAACCTGTTGGTGTCTTCCTAAGAAAGCAAAAGGATGAATAGGCAGCTGATAGATTACTGGTCTCTTGTTTCCTTGTCACTTTGTGGGTTCTTTCTCCTGTTGCCCCATACCTATACTTAATTTATTGAAACACTTCAGCTCAATTTTTCACAGTTGGGTCTTGGTTACTGATGACACCTTAAAGTGTTACCCATTTTAAAGGGCTAAAGAGCTTGATTTTGGTGGCAAGCAACTTGTGGAAGCCTATCCACATACAAGGCCAGTTCTGCCTAGGCCAAAGAAGAGTCCTTTCCTTATGTATTTTCAGGCTGATGATAAAGTTCTCAACTACCCTGCCAAGAGTCAGAAGACAAAATGAGAGGGTTCCCCTTGCCAAGTTTAACCATTAGCAAGAAACACCTGGAAGACTAACTAGGAACTAATATGGCTCTGGAGTCCTGGGGTTGAGTTCCTTTTTTCATAGAGAAATTAGCTAACAATGTCTGCTCTGGGACATACAAGAAGAGAGTTAGCCATAAAAAGGCTGTAGCTTGACAGTTTCCTCTCTACCTATTTTCTACAGGCAAGAAAAACTCCAGGGTCCTGTGGCTGTTCTGAGGGAATCCTAAATAGCAGCCTGTGGGCTCCAGAAGCACAAGTGTGATACCTGTCACTGGCCCTCCCCATTGTACATATTTCTTCAATCTGCCCCCGCCCAAGTCTACTACCAAGCCACTAAGAACCTCATTCCCTTCCAGCTTTGGGTTACTACATTATGCATGTAGTGATTTCTTTTGAGCTTACTTCAGTATGGAGGCTTCTTTCCAAGAAATGATTAGAGTCTAAGGGAATACCTTTCTTCCTCCATCCCTACCCTTATGGTCCCATGTCTGAAAGGACCTGAAATAAGGGGCCTGCGGTTCTGCTGAGGTCCATACTCACGCGCCACATTCCACCTTGAGGGACCGGACGTTATCAAAACTGCGCTCAGAGACATTTGGGCAGGAGCTGGTGAACTCCATCCTCTTGCCCTGGAAGTTCTCTTGATCATAGATGGTTATCTGAAATGGCATTGAATGGGGCAAGAGAGCTAGAACCTGGTATATGAGGAAGAAGAGGCCAGATCAACAGCTTAACTTGTGTCTGACCCTGTGTTTTCTGTCCCAGCTATAACCCAAGATGCCTGATGAGATCTCTTCCAAAGTAGACAGGGTAGGAAGCGGTTTGAATTAACATCACTGGTTGGTGGTGTTCATATGCCCAGGTTAGGGATGAAGTGAGGGGGGATTGGTTTATGATAGGAATGGTCTGCCAGGGATAATAGCTTGCCCAATGGACAGGCCAAGGACTTGTGGACTCTCATTTCACCCATGCTCCCTGCATAAGCATAGCCCAGAGGCTAGGATTCTGGGAGTCCCAGAAACTCCCCATGGATTATTTCTTAGCTTCTCCAGTCATACCCTCTATAAAAACCTAAAGTGTAAAGGGAGAGTTGATTAAAGCCTTTTCATACCTTGAACTAAAACTTGGCTCTTGGATCTGGCCAAAGGACAACTCCTAAAGCTGTCAACTAGCCTTAGAGTTGACCCAGTGAGGATGGTAGAGAGTATTGAGAGGCCTGAGGATCAGCCACTTCAGCCAATAGTTAAAACCAACCTCAGGCTGGGAGTCAGGAGACCTGGGTCCTGTGACTTATTTGGGATCTGGTGGCAAATCTCTCTTCACTTATGGGCCCTCGTTTTCTTTATGGGCTTAATCCTCTCTGGGCTACTCCATTTGAAGATGATTTTAGCAATGTGGAAGATAGTTGACTTAGGAAACTACCCATCTCCCACGCATCATTGGCTTCCAGAGTCATCCTTCCTCTGTCCAAACAGGGGGCATCCAAGATATCCTTTCTTCAGTGGCATCAGGACCTTGGGTGGACCCTTCCTCCACAGACTGGTATTTCATTGGTTGGTCACCGTCTCATGGACAAGCACAGCCCTGGGGCCTGCTCTGTGGCAGAATCTCACCCCTGCCCTGTTGGATCCCTCAGTTTTCCATGTGAAGGGGGTGGGCTTACCTTCCATGGCCCCAGGGACCCTGGCGTAGGGTTGGTCTGAGCCATCTTGCTGGTTGGAAGGCTTTCTGGAAGACAGAACACACCAGTGACGTGGCCTCTGGGATGGGGGGTGAGGTGAGGGAGCATAGGGAAAAGTAAAGGAGGCCTGAAGTCCAAAAGACAGATTTTGGTTGGGATCCTGACTCTGCTACTCACCAGCTGACCCTTGGCTTTTCCATTGGTAAAGCTTCTACATGTAGTTATTGTGAGGATTAGAAACAATAATGCAGGTAAAGTGCTGCACAGGCATCGTGACCTCTTGATAATTATAGCTCCTGTCCTCTAGCTTGCCTCAAGGTGACAGCATTGCCTCAGTTTCACATACCCCATTGTAAACTCCTTGGCAGCCATCTAGTCCAGACTCTTCATGTGACTGGCCACACAGCCAGCAGTGCCAGGATCCTGACCCTTAACTGCCCTCAATACAAGGGCAGCCTGGGTCTGACCCTCTGACCCTTACCTGGCTCCTCACAGCATTCAAACTGACTGGCTGCAGTGCATGGCCATGGTACCATCCCTCCCTGCTTTTCTGTCTCCAAGACCTACCCAGCCTTGACCTTGCCTCCTCTCCAGCCTGCAGCCACTTGTTTGTCTCCCTTGATTTCTAGCACTCATCACAGTACCGATGTGTGTTCCTATTGAATATACACTGGCTGAGCATCTTGATGGCAAGGCCTGGGTCTCCTGGGTGATTGATGTAGCACCACGCTGGGCACGTGTTGAGAGGGGAGGTGGGCGGGGGACATCGAAAAAGACTCATTGAAGGAAAGTGAAGAAGAAAAAAAGGTAATAATAATAGTTAACGGTGGCTCACTCTATGCCAGGATCTGTTCTAAATGCTCTCCTTGCATTATCGCATTTAATCTTCACAACAAGCCTATGAGCTAAGTATCATTATCCCCATTTTACAGATGAGGATACCGAGGCTCACAGAGGTTAGGAAGACAGTAAAGAAGGTAGGATGTGCAAAGGAAGGAAGGATAGGAGGAAGGGGGAGGGAGGGAAAGATGGGCGAGGGAGGAAGGGAAGGAAGAAAGAAGACAGGCAAGTGAGCATCAGGTTTGACTCAAGACAAATATTCGTGGCCCTCCTTCTGGCTGGTATTGGGCCCAGGAATGGCTGCATGTAATCTCTGTGACATGTCTTTCCATTCTGAACCTCTGAATAAGCAACATTTCCCAGTTCCTGCCCCATGTACCTTCTCCCTGTGCCCCAGGACCCTGCTCATTTCTTGGGGGCCCCAGCCATGGTTGCTAGAGCAGTGGTTATTGCCATATAAGTGACTCCTCTTGGGTTGACAAGAGAAGGCTGCCTTCCCCCAGAGTGCCCCACTCCTCTCCAGCCACCCTAGAAGGCTCTGGCCACTAGACAGGAAAACTGGGCCCTCTTCTGGGCATGTCTCTGCAGGGGAAGGAGAGGAAGGGTAGGGTCCCCTCAGGGCCTTACTCACCCAGCTCCCGCTGCACAGTCTGGGTCTCCATCTGGTGCCACTTGCTCTGCAGCCCCTCTCTTTATAGCCCTGAGGCCGATGGCCTCTGGCCCTGTCAGCACTCTGCTTTCCCTCTGCCTTTGTTCCCCCTGATCCCCAGAGCTTTGGTGGCTCAGCTTGCTGGGCAGGCATCCCTCAGGCCTTTGTTTAAACTAGGGATACAGAAATCCAGACAGGCCCCGCTGCTGTGGGTGAGGCTGGCTGCTGCAGACCTTGGCTGTTGTGGTTTTAATCTCAGAGCAGCCAGAAGGTGAGGATGGGAGGTCTCTGCTGTGAGTATTTGTTCCCTGTCCTTCTTCAGGTTCCTCACACCACCTGAGGACCTTCCTAAGACCTTAGAAAGCCCCATGTCATATCAAACACATCAAAATGCACCTCACTTCCATACAGGATATATATTTCTTGTTATTGTTAAAAAAAAAGGTGAAAGGATTATTACAATTATGAATTTTATTGAGAAAAAAATGGTTCACTGTGTTCTTGGGGATCTTCATTATACTATATTTATATATAGCGATGTAAGAGCTGAATTCAATTATAGTTGACAAGTAGACATGAGTCTCTCTGTAGCTATTTTATTAAATATTCATTTTAATTTTGCAGTTTTCTTTTAAAATTTTGGAGCCAATCAATCTTTTAGGGGTTTCCATATATTGTTTTAGGCCCTTGGAAATCTCATAGGCCCAAGGTACTATGCCTATAGTATCCTAAAGGGTAAAATGACTTCTCCCGCCAAGTTCAGGACACTTGATGAGGGTAGGGAGAAGGGGGAAGAGGCCTAGATCAACAGATAAAGGGGAAGATGTGTTGATCAAGCATCACAGCTACTGTGAGAAGTAAGAAGATGCAATGGGTGGGGAGGGCTTTGAGCAAGGTAGGTGTGGGTTCAAATCCCAGCCCCCCTGGCTGGGTGACTTTGGGCAAGTCTCTCAACCTCAAAAAAGGAGATAATATCTGCCTGACACATTGTAGGTTTATGATTACTTATTATCCTACTCTCTTTTCTGGTGACAGACACTATAGAAAATCTCATAGCAGCTTGGAGGGAAGAAAGTTCTCCTAATCCCTCTGCAATCTCTCTAGCCTATGCCTCAAGTTTCATCAGAGCCCCTTTTTTTCCCAGACCCAAAAATTAGGGGGTGAGGTCTGGTGTGTGTGCGAGTATTTGCAGATTTGGGCAGAACATTCCAGCCATATAAGTCAGATGGCAAACATCATGCACCACCCCAAGGATTTTTCTGCTGCCTTGATCAACTCTGGACCAATGGCTGGCAAAGGACAGAGTTGCCCTGGGTGTGGTAGCAACCTCTGGCCTCCTGGTGGCTGTACGAGGGCTTAAGGCACTAGCTGTCCACAGCTGGTGGTTCTTCCTTCATTTTCCTTCTCTTCCTCCTTTCTTTCCTCTCCAGAATTGGAATCTTAGAGAAATACTTATTTGGTCATTTGTTCATTCATTCATTCCTTAACCCCTAGACTGGCTTAGGTCCCTCCACAATGTGCTCTCATGGCACCTTGTACTTCTCCAATTATCACATTGATTATGTTGTAGAAATAGAAATATTGGGCTCCAAGGAGGGGAACTGAGGTACTTGGGGCTCAGGTATAGGACAAAATTTCCATAGTATATTTTTCTGTAATCTTTGAATTTTGAACGTTGAGAACATATTTTCTATTAACAAAGTTATTTTTGAAAATAAAACTGATTACATAATTATCTACTTCTTCCACTAGACTCTATGCTCTACGAGGGCAGGGGCCTTATCTGTCTTGTTCATTGTTATATCTTCAGCTCTGAGCATAACTCCTAGCTGCATAAATATATTTTGAATGAAGGAAGGAAGGAAGGAAGGAAGGACGGGGTTCTGTGATCCTCGGAGCACAGAGATAATCGTGGCATAGTCCTTACCGCTAGGAGCGCCCAGCTGAGCTTGGCCCATTCACCCCAGCTCAACTGACCTGCTTGTGCTGTGTTTGTGTTTCATACTTTCAGCATTGCAATGTGGGAGCTTTACACCCTACACTGAATTGTCAGTACTATGGAGACCGATTTAGCTAATTTTTAATTTTTGCAGGAAAGTGGGGCTTTTATGTTTGATTGAAAAGCCCAAACACACATGCACAAAACTATTGTGGGGGAAAAAAAAATCAGGGTTATCATGCCAACAATTTACAAATACCCATGAAACATTCCTGCAGTCATAAGCAGCCCTAACCTGTCTTCCTTCCACTTTCCTCAATTACCTTAAGTCCTGGAAACTTGAGAAGGATTCTTCAATCTCCAGTGCTAACCACCAAGCATTGCAAATGCCAACTCAGTATGGTTTTTAACCAAGTTCTAGAGAATTCCCCCTCTGACACTATCCAGAACTGCTGCTTTACCTGCTCCTCGTCAGTCATGTACTTGGAGCTCCAGCTCCTAGCCCCATCTCGTTCCGGGACAGTTAGGGCAGAGCCATTCAAGGAGTGGCAATGAAGGGAGCAACCAGCCTGTAGTCCCTTCTCCCACACTGGGTTTGGATCTCTCCTGTTCACCTGTTCATCCTTAATAACAATAATAACTATATTTACTATGATTACTGAGCATTGCCTGCAAACCGGACAGCGCCTTTGTAATCCTCACAACAACCCTGTGAAGTAGATCATTATGATACCCATTTTACAGATGAGTTAACTGATGTTCTGAGAGGCCAAGTTCCAGGCCAGGGAACCTAGCAGGGGTCTGACTGCAAAGCCCATACTTCCCTCTGGCATGAAGTAAGATGATAATACCTACCTTACCCACTGCTGTCAGCAGAAGAGAGATCAAGGTGTTCAGGGCAGTGGTAGGTACTCATTTAGAGCTCAATAAATGCTAACTGCATTACTGATTGTGCCAAATCGGATACCATCTTGTGCCAGATTCTCATAGCAACAAGTAAGAGCAAGTGGCAAAGATTTTAGAAAAATTCAGATAAAAAATGTTTCCTTGGAATTTGGAAAAGACCACATTCATTCAGTTTTTCTTCTTTTCTAATATTTTTCTTTCTTCAATTTTAGCAGTGCATTCTGTCAGTCTACTTTTCCGAAGGGCATTGCCCTACTGGGGACGTGGATTGTGAACTGTGTTCTCAGCCTACATACTCATTGCACACACAAGCGGGACAGCTGGCTGTCCAGCGGGATGGGCTTCTAGATTTGGAGGTGATGCCTGGCATTAAGGGGAATGTGACAACTCCCCAAATGTAACCTGGGAAGTTTGAACCTTGGACTTCTGGACCCCAGGGCTACATGCCAAACTTGGTAGGTGCTCTATAGAATTTTATGGATGGCTTGGACCCCCTGGCCTTGCCTCTGGGCCCAGTAGGGGAGGGAGTGAGGTCATGGGGCCAGGGAAGCCCTTGGACTCAGCACTTTGTGGTGAGAGCACAATGGGGCTGGCAGGCGGCTGAGCAGCACTTTTGTTGTTTGGGAATAGCAGGATGGGTATAAAGCAAAGGGCCAAGTCAGCGTTCAGCCAGCACCTACCTCCCCCATGAGGGGCTGCTTTTGGGGGATCTTTTTTGCCCTGTCCCTTTCCACTTCTTTAAACAGGCAGGAGAGCTAGAGCCTGGCTGGGCCTGAAAAGGCGCAAGGGTGGGCACTGGGGGAGAACTTGGTAGACATCTCAACTTTTCCATTCTTTCTAAGCCCTCTCTGAGGTCATCCATGCCTCTGCTTCCAGGTATAAATGGATGCCAGCCTGCTGGGAGTGCCATTGTCCTAAGCGCCCAGCCTCTGTAGCCTGCTTGCTCAGTGTGCAAAGGGTTCGAGAGCATTTCAGTTCAACTCAGTCTAACTGAATTTCTCAGTATTGCAGCTTGAGCCATTCCCTCTTGACTAAAAGTCTATGAAACTGTTAGAAAAATAGGTACAAGGACAGCACTTGTTCTGTTGTGTGACACTAAGCGTACTCTCTCCACTATAGCTGAGCAGTCCAACTCTGTGTCTCATTTACGATTGCCAGATTGAGCAAAGAAAAATACAGGACACCCAGTTAAGTTTGAATTTCAGATAAAAAATGATTATATTTTAGTATAAGTCTCAAACATTTAGTAGGTCTCAAACTTTTTTTTTTTTTTTTGAGACAGAGTCTCGCTCTGTCGCCCTGGGTAGAGTGCAGTGGCGTCATCATAGCTCACTGCAACCTCAAACTCCTGGGCTCAAGGGATCCTCCTGCCTCAGCCTCCCGAGTAGCTGGGACTACAGGGGCCTGCCACGATGCCAGGCTAATTTTTCTATTTTTAGTCTCGCTCTTGCTCAGGCTGGCCTCCAACTCCTGACCTCAAACGATCCTCCCGCCTTGGCCTCCCAGAGTGCTAGGATTACAGGCGTGAGCCATGGCGCCCCGCCAACATTATCTGTTTCCACACCCTCCTCACCTCTTCACCTCCAGTCCCAGATCAGGGCACTTCCTGTCCTGCATTACATACCCTCCTACCGTCTCAGGAACTTCATTTAATCAATATTGTCTAGTATTTTTAAAAGTAACTCCTATATTTTATTACAAATTATATGTAACTTAAGAAGTGATATATTCTTGTGTAAAATATATATAAAAGGTATATAATACATATTTTTAAAAATCCAGCAGCTCTGCTCCCCAGGGGTTACCATTTTCAACTCTTTTAGCTTTTCTTCTCTTATTCATTGATTTTAGGTATTACATATTGATTACTTGTCTTGCCAGATGGGACTGTATCCCTTTATGGCCCTCTTACCTCTCCCCACTACACTACTAGTGTAGCTATAGCTACACTACATATTTTGCTTAAATCCATATTCAGCGACTCCATTTCCATGCCTTTGTAAATATTGTTCACTGCTGGACCAAGTTAGGTTTGATAACATTTCCTTTCTTGAACCATGTTTTGCCTTTCCTAGAATTAAAAATCACCTCATTTTTTCATAGGCTCAGTTTCCCAGCATCTCCATTAAATACCTCTAATACAATGTTCTACATGCTGGAACCGATCAGATAATCTATCAGCTCCATTTTCTCCCCGGTAACCTCCTTTCTGGAAACCTCAGTTCTGTTCCAGTCTGGAGAGGTTTCTCTCCGTGCTGCTGCGTAAGTATTGCCCAGAGACTTCTCTTGACTGACATCCTGGGAATTCCCTTTTCTTCCCTTCAGGTTTGAACCCTGTGTCTTTCTCTTTTATAGTTCACCTTCCTGTTTCGGTAAAGCACGTTCTCTAATAGTGTCCTGAGAAATGGTACATGGAGATAATTTTTTGAGGTAAAAATGTCTAAAAATGTATTTTTGTACAGTCACATTTGATTGAAGGTTTGACTGGATGTAGAGTAAGTACCAGTCCTCTATAAACTGTGAAAATATTTCCCTTTCGTCTTCTATGTGCAATGTTGCTATTGAGGAGTATGATGCCATTTTGATTTCTGATTCTTTGTATAAGATTTTTGTTTGCTTTCTGTTAGCTTTTGGATATTTTCTTCCCTCAGTGATCTGAATTTCGTGAGGCTATGCCTTGGTAAAAAATATTTTTTCCTTTATTTTTCTGGGCGTCTGGTACACTCTTCCAACCTTCAGGAAACGTCTAAGCTTCAATGCTTGGAAATGTTCCTGTATTATTTCTGTGATTGTTTTCTCACCTCTGTTTAATATTTCTCTTTCTGCAACTTCTATTAGTTGGATGTTGGACCTCCTGAATTGATATTCTAGTTTTCTTATATTTCTCTTCTGTTTTATGTCTCTTTGTCTTTTTTTGACTTCTAAGAGATTTCCTTGATTTTAGCTTTTAACCTGTATTAGTTTCCTATTGCTGCTATAACAAATTAGTACCACAAATTTAGTGGCTTAAAACAACACAAATTTATTATCTTACGGTTCTGGGGGCAGGACCACATTCCTTGTGGAGGTTCTAGGGGAGAATCTATTTCTTCATCTTTTCCAGCTCTGAGAAGCAGCCTGCACTCCTTGGTTCATGGCTCCTTCCACCATCTTCAAAGCCAGCAGCAAAGCATCTTCAAATCTCAATCTGTCTCTCTGACCCTGATCCTTCTTCCTGCTTCTCCTAAAGACCTTTGTGATTACATACCCAGATAATCTGGGATAACCTCCCCATCTCAAGTTTCTTAATCACATCTGCAAAATCTTTTTGCCATGTAAGAACATATTTACAAATTGTGGGGATTAGGATGTGGGCATCTTTGGAGGGCCATTATTCTGTCTACCACAAACTCTTTTAACAAATTTATTAATTTAAGCATCACCTTTTCAATGTCCAAGAGCCCATTTTTGTTTTTTCTCATTGTCTCATTTTTAAAGCATCCTGTTCTTGTTTCATAGATGCATTATTTTCTTTTACCTCTCTGAGGATATTTTTGCTTCTCTGAAGTTTTCTTCATCTCCCTACATTGTCTCTGTTTCCTTTTTTTTTTTTGAGACAAAGTCTCTCTCTGTCGCCTGGGCTAGAGTGCTGTGGCGTCAGCCTAGCTCACAGCAACTTCAAACTCCTGGGCTTAAGCGAGCCTCCTGTGTCAGCCTCCCGAGTAGCTGGGACTACAGGTGCGCACCACCACGCCCGGCTAATTTTTCTATTTTTAGTAGAGACTGGGTGTTGCTCTTGCTCAGGCTGGTCTCAAACTCCTGAGCTCAAGTGATCCTCCCGCCTTGGCCTCCCAGAGTGCTAGGATTACAGGCATGAGCCACCTCGCCCGGACTTTTTTTCTTTGAGTTACTTTATTTATGTTTGTTTCGATTTTTTTTTAATATTGGAGGCTTTTTCTCAAATGTGTTATGATCTGTGAATGTACTTTCATAGTGAAGAAAAAGCTGATTAGAAGCTGACTGGGAAAAACTAACTGGAAATTCTGGATGACTGAGTGAAGATTTTCAACTGGTGGGTTTTATTATATGACAACAGGTGGTCAACTGGCATTTTTGTTGGGGATCACTAAAAGTCAGTATCTGTAGGTATTTTCCTTGGGCTGGTTCAATTTTTCCTGAGATATACTGATTGCCTGATATCTCTCTGACAGTTTTCTGGAGCTGGGTGGAAGAGAACAGGTTCACTATAGGCTTTCATTTACTTCTCCTGAATTCAGCTGAGTACTTCACCTCTACCCTCCTCTGTGCCTGGTACCCTCTCATCTGGAGCCACCTGATTCAAAGTCTATACAAAATCTTATGTCCTGAAGGGTTGATAATAGGTGGGAAGATGAGGGGAACCGAAATCTAATTATTCCTTATACAAATTTCCCAAAAAAGTCCTGTTTTGAGCCTCCTTATATAACCCTAGCCTCCTGTGGATATTTGGTGCCTCCAATTCCAGGCCCCTTTCAAAGTTCCAATGGGTATTTCTCACTGTCCTCTCTTGGGTTTGACTTTTGGTCAGAATACATACCATTCCCCATTTGCTTTTTTAAAAATAAACTTTAGAACAGTTTTAGATTTACAGAATTATCGAGAAGATAGTACAGAGAGATCTTGTATACTCTGCACCCAATTTCTCCTATTATTAACATCTTACAACAGTATAGCACATTTGTCCTGATTAATAAACCACTATTAGTACATTATTATTAACTAAGGTCTATATTTTGTATAAAGTTCCTCAGTTTCGTCCATGTCTTTTTTTTCAGTTCCAAGATACCAGCAAGGATATCATGTCACATTTTGTTGTTATGGCTCCTTAGGTTCCTTTTTCTTGGTGGCAATTCATCAGACTTTCCTTGTTTTTGATGATCTTGACAGTTTTGAGGAGTACTGGTCAGATATTTTTATAGAATATCCCTCAGTTAGGATTCGTCTGATGTTTTTCTCATGATTAGACTGGGGTAATGTGTTTTGGGGAGGAAGACCATACAGACTAAGTGCCATTCTCATCACATCACATCATATCAAGGGTACATACCATCAAATGACATATCACTGTTGATGTTAACCTTGATCACCCAGCTTGAGGTAGTATTTGTCAGGTTTCTCCACTTATAAAATTACTTTTTCCCCCCCCATCCGTACTGCCCTCTTTGGAAGAAAGTCACTCTGCACAGCCCCCACTTAAGGAACAGTGAGTTGTGGCCATCTCCTCACAGGCTCCCATTCACTTTTTGTCTTAAAGATCTAATTAGAAGTTATGTAAGTCTACTAGTTTTGTCGACGATGGAGTTTGCATTTCTGTTTTTTGGTCTCCATGTTCTGTTCCTGTAATCTTTTCTCTACTGATTCCTTTTCCTCAGCCTATAAACATGCTTAAGTCTCTCTCATCTCAAAGCAAAACCCAAAACCCACCTAGGACTCTGCTTCCCCTTCAGGGAGCAGGGTCATCACCCACTCTCACTCTGCCTTTCATAGCCCCAGGCCTTCAAAGAATAGTGACCATTTCAGTGTCCTCACCTTCCACATAAACTTCAATAACAGCGTTCTTATTTCTATCCTTGCCACTCTTCTGAAACTGTTTTGGTAAGGAAGACCAGTGACCTCCATATTGCCACACCCAATGGACTCCTTTTCAGTTTTTCTTACGTGTGATATCTCTACACTATGTGGCCTATTGAATGAACACTTCCTTCTTTAGAAATGCCCTTTTCCGTTCACTTCCCAATCTCCACTCTGCTGCTCCTCAATCTTCCTTATCCATTCCTTTTCTTCTTCCTGCTCCATCAATGGCAGTCTTCCTCAGGGTCTGTTCTTGGCCTTCTTTTCTCATTCTGGATGCTCCTTAGGTAAGTTCATCTGCTCTCAAGAGTTCAAGAACCACTTTGTACCGGTGACTCCCAAATCTCCATTTCAAATTCAGACACCTCTCTTTGTATTAGTTTCTTAGGGCTACTGTAACAAATTTGCTACAAACTTGGCTTAAAACAACAGAAATTTATTCTCTCACAGTTCTGTAGGCCAGAAGTCTTAAATCAAGAGTTGGTTCTTTCTGGAGGCTCTGAGGCAGAAACTATCCCAGGCCTCTCTCCTTGCTTCTGGGGGTCGCCAGCAACGCTTGGTGTTCCTTGGCTTGTAGACTCAGCATTCTAATTTCTGCCTCTGTCTTCACATGGCCTTCTTATAAGGACACCAGTCATTGTATTTTGTGCCTACCTTAATCCAGTATGACCTCATCTTAATTTACCTTAGTTCGTCTGCAAAGACCCTATTTCCAAATAAGGTCACATTCCGAGATTCCAAGTGGGCATGAATTTTGGGGAGACACTATTCAACCCAGTCCACTCTTCACCTTCAGATTTGAGTAGTCAACTACCTCCTGGGCCTTTCCAATTAGATGACTTCCAACAGACTCCTCAAAACCAACATAGCCAGGCTGTTCAGGTTATCTCCACTGCTGTCCCTAACTCCAACTTGATCTTCCTTTGACATTCCCTGTCTCAGAGCTGGCGCCCCTCAAGCCAGAAATCTGGGAATCGATCTTGACACCTCTTTCTTTCTCACTACCGTATCCAACTTTTGGCTGAATCTCGATAATTCTACCTCGTAATAGTGCTATATGCCCCCATTTCTCCGTATCCTTTGTATCAGTTATTGTAAGTTTGGCTGCAAGTAAGAGAAAATCTAATGCAAACTTGCATAGACAATCAGAAAATTATTTAGTTCACTTAACAGAAAATAACAGAGTAAGATAAGCTTCAGGCTTGGTTGATCCAGTGATGTTTTCAATGACCTGGGTTTTTTTCCATCTCTGTTCTACTGACTTCAGTGTTGACTTCATCCTAAGGCTGGTTGCTTTCATCATTGTTGGATGTTTTCCAGTAGCAATTGGGGCTGTGTGCTTCATTGTTCACATCCATCAGGGAGTGTGGGTGGGGGGGGCATGGAGAAGCTTCCTGTGGCTTTCTGAAGAGCAAGGAAGAACTTTCCCAATAGCCTCCAGTAATTCCAACCTCATGACTTACTGGCCAAAATTAATAAAAGTTAACATTTTGTCATATTTGCTTCAGATCTTTTTAAAAAATGAAATAAGCCCGACAGATAAAATTGAAGATTCTTTTGTCCTTCACCCCAGTCTTATTCCTGTTTCCCGCTCCTCAGAGGGAGCCACTATCTTAAAGTTGGTATGTATTCTTCCCATCTATGTTTGTATATTTTTGCTATATACTTATAAAAATGTATAGTTTTTTGTGTTTTGTTTAAAAATGTGCATAAATAATGTACATGTAAATTGTACTTGATATATATGACACATATAAATTCTGCAAATCGCTTTCTTCATTCAACATTATAATTTTGAAATCTGTCCATGTGGATACATGTAGATCGTGTTGACTCATTTTATGAGCTGTATAGTATCCTACAGTATGAATATATGACAATTTACAATCTTACTTTGTGTCTTCCATTTGTCATGATTTGCTGTGCTTCTTGCCTCTATTCCTGCCTTCTGACTGAGTTTTCTTATTTTGTTTTTTTTTCCTCCAGTGGTTTGAAAAGTACATGTTCTATTTCTAGTATTTTTAAAACTACACTTTAATTTTAAATGTGTCAGTTTCTCTACCCTTCTGAACAAGATAGAGATGGAAACTTCCCGTTCCCATCTTCTATGTTAATATTTGGTTCTTTATTTTATTTTATTTTTTCATGATCCATACTTATTTAGATTTACCAATGTATTTATTTACCATTTCTTGCATTTCACTCCTTCCTTCTGGATTTGTCTTCCTTGTTACTAAAGTAATCCTTTAATACTACTTTCAGCAAATTTCTGTAAGTAATAAACTTTCTTAATCTTTACATGTCTGAAAACAACTTTATTTCACCCTTACTTTTGAATGTAAGTATAGCTAGAAATAAAATTATTGGTTGATCGTTATTTCCCTCAACACTTTGATGATATTATGACATTGTCTTCTGGAAACTTCTGTGATGATGAGAAATCCACTATTAGTTTGATTATCATTGTTCCTAGGTAGGTAATCTGTTCTCTTTAGTAGCCTTTAAGATTTTCTGTTTATCTTGATGTTCTGCAATGCCACAGGAATATGTTAGATAAAGACTTGGTTTTATTTATTTTGTTGAGGACTTGTGCTTCTTCAGTTGGCAAACTCAGGTCTTTCTTCAGTTCAGGAAACTTCTCTACCATTCCCTCTTTGGGTACTGCCTTTCTTGCCCTGGTGCTATTTTTTCCCCTTCTGAATTCCTGTTTGCAGCTTCTCATTCTATATGCCATGTCATACGTTCTCTCTTGTTTTCTATCTCCTTGTCTCTTTGTACTACTTCCTGAACGATTTCCTCATATTCGTTCAATTTATTAATTCACTCCACAGCAGAATCGAGTCCACTGTTTAATCTCTCCATTAAGTTTTGTTTAAAAAACCTAAATGTCTACATGATTTTCATTTCTGGAACTTCTTTTTGGTTCTTTTTCACTCACACCTTTCCCCCCATAATATTTCAACTTTGTCATGGAGATTCTATTTTTTCCTTTATGTATTTGAACATTTTAAACATATTTCTTTTAAATTAGCTTTCCTGTTTCATGATTGAAACATTTTTTCAGGTTGTCCTTTCATCTGTGATTCCTGGAGGATACATTTTCTCACTCTTTGCATCTGCTGCTTGTCTACCGTTTATTTGCTTCTTTATTTACTTGTTTCTTCAGGGAGCAGAGTCTTTCTCATTCTCTAGGTTTTGGACTAATTCCTATGGGGCTTTTTTTTTCTTTGCAAGTACTTTATGTGTTTCACCACTTCTGGATAGTTTTTACTAATTCCTTGTTTTTTTGAGACAGTCTTGCTCTGTTGCCCAGGCTGGAGTGCAGTGGCGTCAGCCTTAGCTCACTGCAACCTCAGACTCCTGGGCTCAAGCGATCCTCCTGCCTCAGCCTCCCGAGTAGCTGGGACTACAGGCATGCGCCACTACATCTGGCTAGTTTTTTCTATTTTTTGTAGAGCCAGGGTCTTGCTCTTGCTCAGGCTGGCCTCAAACTCCTGATCTCAAGTGATCCTCCTGCCTCGGCCTCACAGAGTGCTAGGATTACAGGTGTGAGCCACTGTGCCTGACCAGTTTTTACTAATTTCTTGGTCTGGGGTTCTCAAACAGCAAGTCTGGTGTGTTCTCAGGTGCTACCTCTGTGATCTGATTTTTTCACCTACAGACTCCAGGTAGGTACGTAGCTCTCTTGCTGTGTTCCATGGCTCAGTAGTGCAGTTTTTCTAGAACCCATTTTATCTACCAGACAGCCGTTTTGTTCTTGACTTTGAGCAGGAAACCTGGTTCCAGATGGGCCAGATGGCCCACATCTCCCCTCCCCAGAGAAGTATTAAATTCCTGATTCTGATACCTTGTGGGACTCTGGGCTTCAGCTAGTGATAAGTAAGGCCTGGGTATATTCTGTGACTGGTTATGAGGGACCTACCAAGCTTTTTTTTTAGGTAAACTTTTTCTTGAAATCCAACATCCCCATGGAAAAGTCCACAGATCATGAGCAAACAGCCTGGTGAGTTTTTATAAAATGTACACACTTGTATAACTGCCACACAGATGAGGGTATAGAACATCACTGGCAACCCTCTCCCCAAAACTCCTTCACCGCCCCTCCAATCACTACTTTCCACTGAAAAGTAACTATGACTCCAATTTCCAACAGCATAGATTCATTTTAACCATTTTATACTTTATATCCATGGAATCATATGGTATATACTTTTCAGTGTCTGCTTCTTTCTCTTATCATTGTGTTTGTGAGATTGACCCATGTTATTACATGTAGCTGTAGTTTGTTTACTCTCATTGCTGTGTAGTGTTCTATTCTATGAAAATGCCAGTTTTTTAATCCATTCTAGTGTTGATAGACACTTAGTGCTTTTCCTACTTTGGGGCTTTTATAAATAGTATTGCAATGAACATCTTGTATATGTTTTTTGATTAGCATGTATGAGCATCTCTTTTGGGAATATACCTAGGAATGGAATTTCTGGGTCATAAATATGCTCAGCTTTAACAGACACTGTCAAACTATTTTTCACAGTTGTTGCACTAATTTACACTCCCCCCAACAGTGGGAGTGTAAATTAGTTTTTATGTGCATGTATCAGAGTGGGAACAGTTTTTATGTGCGTGTATCACATATTAGAGGATTCAGAACTGGAGCAGATCTTGTCTCTCAACTACAATGGATTGAGAATTATTAATGTTCCTTTTCAAGGTGAATGAATTAAGACTGATGTCAGAACCCCTGGTATATATCTTGTGTACTTCATGATATAAAACTACAAAGTATACAAAATAACTACAGATTTTTTTTTGAGCTTTTACCACATGCCAGGCACTATTCTAACAGGCCATTTCATCCTCATTACAACCCTATGAGGCATTATTAGTCACATGGTTCAGGTGAGGCATCTGTAGCTCATAAAGAGGGAATAACTATCCCAGGGTCCCAGGGTCGCAGAGCCTGAAGCAGTGGAGCTGGAGCAGCCTGATGGGAAATCCTGGGCTCTTCACACTGCCCTGTGCTCTCATTCCAGTGTGTGGGCTCAGCATTTTTCAAAACACTCTTTTTCAGCCTCCCTAAAGCCCTAAAATTCAGAGCCATATGTTGTCAGATACAAATACTTAGACCAGATAACATTTGTCCAACTGCTGCTTAAAATCAATGCATTTCTATCAGTGGATGAAAACAGGTGAGCAATCACCTTGAAGAATTCTGTCCCCAAAAGTCTTGTTTCTCTCGGGTGTGCTGCGTGTTACAATGGCTCAGTGCTGGCACATAGTGGCACCTCAGTAATATTGGCTGAATGGAATTCTAGAAAAATTCACATTTGTGCTGTTGACCAGGGACCCTGTTGGCTGCAGCTCCTAGCCTGTAATCTCTGACCACCAGGGGGCATATGTCTGTTCCCAGAGTACCCTCCTTCCCAGCAGACTCCTGAAAGTGAGTTCCCTGGGACCAGGGGGTCCCACAGAAGTGAGGGACTCTGCCAGAAAACTCTGAAGTTAGAAACAAGGTACATTAGAAATGGGTTTTCGGAGCGCAGCCCAAGAGCCACCAAATCATAACCACCTAGAGTGCATGGTTAAAATGCAGACTTTACCTTGTTTGCTCCAGAACCTAGAGAATCAGACTTTCTGGGAGTAGGACCTGGGAATAGCATGTTAAACAAAGTCACTACGTGATTTTTTTCCCCATGCGTATGGCTCTGTATTCAGACTACCTGTGTTCAACATTGACTTTTTTACGTGTTAACTGTGTGATCTTGAGCAAATCAATTAAGCTAAGACTCAATGTTATCATGCTAAGACAACATAAAAACACACCTAACTCTTAGAGCTGCTGTAAGTAATAAATGCATCAATCCATGTGAGAACTTAGAATGATGGCTGGCAGGATCTTAGCACTTACACCTCTTAGGATATCATTGTTATTGAATAAGCTTAGAAGGGAGTGTGGAGAGAGGGCAAGGGCATGATGAATGGGTACCGGAAGTTTGAGATACGTGATTCCAGTCTGAGCTGGGCTACTCTCACCAGCTATGTGACCTCGGGCAAATCACTTAGCTTCCCTTGGCCTCAGTTTCTACACATGTAAAATGAGGGAGTGAGACTAACTGGTCTGTGAGATCCCTTTCAGGGCTCATGTTTTATGAAAACTTCACAGGTTTGAGGAGCCTCCTGAACACACACACACACGCACGTGCACACGTGTGCACACACATGCACACCATCTCCCTTCCTCTATGTTCCTACAGCTCCTGTGTGGTTTAATCACCTTGAATTACATTGTTAGCTCCTTCCCTGCTTTTTGAGGAGGGCAGAACCCATGTCTTCTTCATCCCAGGGCCTCAGAGCCTGGCACAGTGCCTGCCACGTGGTTCCAGTGCAGTAAATATACTGCAGAAAGTAGAATTATAAAGTGAGATACAAATGGGAGGAATGAGGATGATTTTTATTCCTAGATTTTAAGAAAATGGTTGTTGGGGTGGGAAAGAGGGTTAGGCCAGGAATGGCTGGAGGAGCCTGGAGACCTTAGGAGGGCATTCTGGACATTGGGTGGACAGAGAATGGGTGCAGGGCAGGGGCGGAAGGGAGAACAGGCTGGAGTCTACAGTGTGGCTCCCCTCCCAGGCTCCCCCTGAAATTGACCTTCTTTTTGTTGTTGTTGGTTTTTTTTAAAAGAAGCAGGAATGTGGTCAGTGCCCAGCCCAGTAACATGCACAGGGTAGCCTTCAACTGTTTCAGATATTTAGCCAAGGATCATGACATGTGAGAGCTGGAAGGAAGAGTCCCTTGCTTGTCAAGATGACACATCAGGTAGTAGTGGCCATGGGAATGTGGGTCTGACAACTTCCAACCCAGGGCCCTGCCCTGGACCCTGCTTCCTCCGACGCTTTTGTATGAAGAGTGAATGTACTCATGTGGGAACATTTCTGAATGTGCGGTTACGTCTTTTTTTTTTTAGATGAAGGGTCTGACTCTGTCCCTCAGGCTGGAGTGCAGTGGCACGATCAGAGCTCACTGCAACCTCGAACTCCTGGGCTCAAGCGATCCTCCTGCCTCAACCTCCCAAGTAGCTGGGACTACAAGTGTGCACCACCATGCCCAGTTAATTTTTTCTATTTCTTTTTCTTTAAGAGATGGGGTCTCGCTCTTGCTCACGCTAGTCTCAAGCTCAGATGTTGATTGAAGTCCTGTGCTTGGTGCTAAGCGAATAATGAACAAGACAGATGTGGTGCAAGGGTTGACCAAAGCAGGGGTGATGTGGACAAGTACATGCCAATTACAGTACATCATGGTGAGGGCTGTGGCAGGGGAAGTGTAGCGTAAGATGTGAGACTGGGGAAGGACAGCTCCTGAAGTTGATGTGTTGAATGAGTTAGTGTGAGTAAATGAGCACTCCTAATCCTGTGAGATTTCAATACCTGCTCATCCCCCTGTGTCTTGTAGGCTCTGTGCAATGTGATTGGGACTATGTCTTTGTACATATGTGTGTCTGTTAGGATTGGATTCAGCTGTGAATGACATAACAGAAAGAGTAGTGGTTTAAACAAGATAGAAGTTTATTTTTTCTCTGACTTAAGGTTCAGACCTAAGTGGTGCAGGGTTATGTGGTGTTTTTAAAATAAGGTTGCAAATTTTTTTGACACTCCTTTCATTGAGAAGTCAGAGTCTATGTCCCTTCTCCTTGAATCTTAGTGGGCTTGTGACTGCTTTGACCAATAGACTAGGTCAAACAGAGTAGGCAGAAGTGATGTCAAATGACTTTTTTTTTTTTGGAGACAGAGTCTTGCTAGAGTGCTGTGGCATCAGCCTAGCTCACAGCAACTTCAAACTCCTGGGCTCAAGCGATCCTCCTACCTCAGCCTCCTGAATAGCTTGGATTAAAGGCGGGCACCAGCACGACTGGATAATTTTTCTATTTTTAGTAGAGATGGGGTCTTGCTCTTGCTCAAGCTTGTCTCGAACTCCTGACCTCAAGCGATCCTCCCGCTTCGGCCTCCCAGAGTGCTAGGATTACAGACTTGAGCCACTGCACCTGGCCGTCAAGTGACTTTTGAGGTTCAGTTGTAAAAGGCCATGGAGTGTCTGTCTTGATCACTGGAATACTTGCTCTTGGGTACCTGAACTGCCATTATGAAGTCCAGCTCACCTGAGGCCATCCTGCTGGAGAGGGCACATGTGGATGCTCCAGATGACAATTCCAGCTGAGTCTTTCAACTGTCCCTGCCAAGGTGCCAGGCCTGTGAGTGAAGATGCCTTGGACCCTCCATGCCAACTTGTGGACCAGCTGAAGTGACCTCAGTCAACAGCACTAGGAGTAAAAACATTGTCCCGCTGTGCCCTGCCTGGAAGTCTCACACCACGTTGTACATCCCCATCAACCAGAGTATAGTCACATGGCCACACCTTGCTGAAAAGAAGGCTGGAAAATGAGGTCTTTATTCTGGATAGACATTGCCCAGCTATAAATAAAAGGTTCTATTACTACAGAAGAAAAGGAATTTCATATTAGGGGAAGGTAGCAGTCTCTGTCACAGCGTGCACATGCATGTGTGTGTGTGTGTGTGTTTGTGGCGTGTAAGGGAGCATCCAGCCAGTAGATAGACTCGGAACTTGCAGCTTCTGGCCCCAGCCCTGACCCCTCGCCTCCCAGGATCATACTGCTGGCACCTGCTCCACCTGGCACCTACTTCCTGGTACCCACATTCACTTCTGCGTGGATGAGGTGACCCTAGATTAGGGCAATGATTTCCCAGCATTCTCCAGAAAAGAGCAACAAGCAGGAGATGGCTCCAGCCTGGAACCCTGGGCAACACTTCTGATCCCAGCCTGGGGAGCCCATCGCCAGATGGACCAACCTGGTTGAAGGACCTACAGTCTGGTATTTTGGTCCTTGGGAGTAACCTCCCTCCTCCTAACCAACTTCCTGCTTCTGCATGGCAAACCTAGTTCATGCCAACGTTTCATTGTATCCTCGTCTGGAGAGGTACCCATCTGACTTGCTCATGTACCATATTTCTCAGTGCTGGCAAGTGGGCAGCCTGAGTGACACTGGTGAGTCTTCTCAGTGCATCTGGACAGTGCGGCTCAGTGCTTGTATGACTTTGTGCAAGATGTTCTTGCTCTCTAAGGATCAGTTTCCTCATATGTAAAATGGGGATAATAAGAAGTGCCTCTTAGGATGTTTATCAGCATTAAATGAAATAGTACAGATAAAACACTTACCGCAGCGCCTGCCAGTAACAAGAACTCAGCACATATTAGACATCATTATTATCGTTACTGTTGCTTGTGTTATTATGAAGCCCTGCAGGGCTGTAATATCTCTGCCCCCAAGAAAAAGGAAATTGGGAGAAGTAATAATAATGATGATAATAATAATAAGTTCATGTGTGGTTATTGATGTGATTTTTTTTTGGACGTCTGATCCATCTTTTCCTTACTGGTATTTTAATGCCTCTCCCACCACTGTCCCCTTTTTAAGGAGCTGGGTTATCCTGTGCTCAGTGCCTTAGGGGACGATGCCACAGAAATAAAGTTGCTTTCTGGTGCAGCTCTCCAGAAACCTAGCCTTCAGGGAAATGGAGAGGCCTCTGAGCATAGGCCAAATATTTGAGGAAAATACCATAAGTGAAAGCTGGCGGGGGGGAGGTTTAAGGAGAGTGGGGCTCCCTTCAGACTAGAGAAGCTTCCTCCAGGTTGATGGCAGAAAAGATAGAAGGGAAGGGATGACTGCATAGGGTCCCAGCAAGAAGGACCCTACTGTGTATCTGGGGCCACAGCCTGAGGGAGCACAAAGGGAATGGCCCAATCATGAGGCTGGGCAGATGGGAACTTGGCCCCCAGGAGTCCCGGGACTTCATGCCTGGCAAGGATATAGCAAAGAAACCCACCAGACCAGAAACAAAGGACATTTCGGCAGTAACGCAGGTGGGTCAATGACTAGATGGACAAGGGATGGCCCAGTGATACCGATCGGGACAGATGACGTAGAGGCTGACTATTTTCACCCCTGCCCTGGGACACTGACAAAATCCTGGTGCAGAGGGAGGGAGAACCTAAAATTGGCTGGGATTAACCTGAGTTATGCAAAAGTTAATATCTATTTTCTATACCCTGCAGTTGAGGATGGAGTCCTTCCTGCAAGTACTATACAATTTATGATGTGAAGCTATGGAGTTTGAGTCGCCCAGACTTGGATTTGAATTCTAGCTGTGTGACCCAAGCTAAGTTACCTAACCTCTCTGCTCTTCAGTTTCCTTTGCTGCAATGTAGGGATCCTAATATTAACCTCATAGGGTTGGTAGGAGGATTTGGACGAGGCAAGGAATGTAAAGCTTCTATGTGTTTGGCACTGGGAAATATTTGTTGGCTCTGTTATACAACTGAGGACCAGAGAGGTAAAGTGAGTTGCCCAAAATCACACAGGAAGTGATCAAGCCCTGGGCCCCTGATTTCAGGCTCAGATGCTAAAAGAGATCAGGAAGGCCAGAGAAGCTGGGAAGGCTTTCTGGAGAAGTGGGCTTTTTCTTGAGAAGGTTCTTCTAGATTTCATCCCCAAGCTTCTCTGTGTTGCTCCATCAAAATAGGAGAAAAGGGCTCCGCCAGTAGGAACTTGTGGATGGATAAAACCACAGCTCCTGATTCATTTCTGCCAGTGTAGGCCAAGCTCCCTTGGGGGCCAGGTGGTTTCCAAGCCAGGCTTCATCTGTCCTTCCTCAGGGGTGACCACATAGGACCCACCTAGGTGTCCACACCTGTGGAGTGAATGTCACAAATCTGGTGGGCCATGGCCATAGCCAGGTCCTGAATGCTGGAGGTGCGGGGGTTCTTGTGGCTTCTGTTGTGCCGAGTGGGCAGGATTTTGAACACGAGGGATGCCCATTGTTGTGTCCCAGCTTTTGTCCCAGCCTTTTCTGAGTTTTCCTCCTGCAGGGGCCCCAAGGCCTGGGGATAAACAGCCCACATTCTGCACATTCCCTGGTCTGCAGTACCCCTAAGCAGGCAGCAGATTTATTTGGACCTCCAGCTCTCAGAGACAATAACTCCCTTTCAGGTAAGACTATGGAGGGCCTGGCTCTGGGGTTCTCCAGAATCCAGAGCCATACTAAGAGGGATTTAGGATAGGCTGAAGGAGCATCCTACTAATGAGGAGAAGAATGAGGCTCCAGAACAGGCCTTGTCTATGGGACTGGTTCAATTTTTTTCCTTCTAGGATGGTGAGACGTATAGGCCTTTCATTCCCCACCGTCTCTCCTTTGGGAGGCTGCATGGTACAAAGAGCACAGGCTTTGAAGCCAGCAGACCTAGACTGAAATCCTGGCTCTGCCATTCAGTTTTCTTATCTATAAAATGGGAATAATTGCATCTACCTCAAAGAGCTATTGGGAGGGCTTCAATAAGAACATGAGTGAGGAGCCTGGCATGGAGTAGGTGGTTACTGCCTCTACTTCCCTGGAGAGGAAGGTGAGTTCAGAGAGATTTTCTCCTTTTTGAGGGGACTCCTTGGTGCCTGTCCCAGGACCATGTTCCACAAGAAATTGAGGAGAAGCAGAAGAGAAACTTACTGCCTTCTTAGCCCAGAAACTTTAGAGTAGGAGAGGCAATATGGATTCCAACAGGCAGTGGTGTGCTAGTAAATGTTTAAAAACTGGCTCTCTAAAAAGATGTATGTGTACACATAAGTTTATTATACATTTTTATTTGTGTAAAGGATATGTAGCATATTTATAAATAATAATAAAACATACAATATTCTTTATTGTAAATTCTATATTGGCATTTATTCAAAATGCTTTCATTGAATTTTGAGGAACACTTGTACCAGTATCCAACCTAAGGTTACAAATGATAGACAAGTGAAGTTTTGACATGAATGTTGGTTGATATTCTCATTTAAGTTAAGAAGTAAGATGAAAGTGAAACAATGAATATTTTTGTCTGAATTTCACTTCTTATTCAATGACATGAACAACCTCTTTGTGAATTGGACAGTAGTTTTCAAATACTGGAAGAATATTTCCTCAAATTTTTATACTATTCACAATGTAATGACTATAGACAAGACATGCTATTAAGTTTAATCTGCATTATTAACATTTTCTCCATCAATATCTTAAGTTTTGACAATCAACAAAACAATAGATCAAGCCCTAGTTTTGTAGTGTTTGCTGATAAGTTTTGTTTTGAATATGATTTATTTAATTGTAATTTTATATAATCTAATTTTTATAATGACTGTGATTAACAACTGACTGAAAATTTGATAATCAGTTCTCATGAGCTGGTACAAGCTGGCTTCAGCTCACCAGTGCACAGGAGATAAGGTGGGTCTTTTAAATGGGAGAAGTTGTCTGGGTGTGGCTGAGGGAAATTGGGCAATGCCCACATCCCCTAAATGGAAAGCCACTAACCGGGTCCCAAAAGCTATTGCCCATGGTGTGTAGATCACCAATTTTTTCTAGAAATCTGGATTTTTATATGATTCTCTTGATTTTAAAAAAGTGGCAACAAATGAAGACATTTTTGCAAACAGTGCAAGCCAAACAAAACTCATTTCTGTGCCAAATTCAGCCTATGGGCCTCCATTTGTGACCTCTGCCTTCACATGTGCCTCATAGGCTTGCCTGTTGGGAACCCAGTGAGCAGGGTCAGGACTAGGGTGAGGGGAGTGAGGCACTTGCCTTAGGCATAACATTTACGGGGATGACAAAAAACTCAGTAATCAAGATAAAGAATATTTTAGTGCCACATTAAAAAAAATTTTTTTAGAGACAAGGTCTTGCTCTGTTGCCCAGGCTGGATTCAAACTCTTGGGCCCAAGTGATCCTTCTGCCTCAGCCTCCCAAATAGCTGGAACTATAGGTGCATGCCACCATACCCAGCTAATGCCATATTTTTGACAATCAAAATTAATGGGCTGGGTGTGGTGGCTCACACCTGTAATCCTAGCTTCTCTGGGAGGCTGAGGTGGGTGGACTGCTTGAGCTCAGGGGTTTGAGACCAGCCTGAGCAAGAGCGAGACCTCGTTTCAAGGAAAAAAAAATCAGCCGGGTGTTGTGGCGCGTGACTGTAGTCCCGGCTACTCAGGAGGCTGAGGCAAGAGGATCACTTGAGCCCAGGAGTTGGAGGTTGTGGTGAGCTGCAATGATGCCACTGCACTTTACCCAGGATGACGGAGCAAGGACTCTGTCTCCACAAAAAAACACAATGCAACTAGACTTACCTCCTCACAAACTCCCATGCTTATTAAAAAGAAAAAAAAGAAAAAAATAATGCAAAAAATCCATATTGAACAAAATAACATTTTCAGTAAAGACAGAATCAGTTACAGTACTGTGCTAGGCCACACTGGAGCCTGAGGCAAAAGGAAAAATTCATAATACTGATTTGGGACTAGGGAAGCTTAATAAGGACCCGTCCATTGGTGCCATTCTCTGGTCTGATGTTCTAGAGCTTTGGGGGAGGCAGGGATACTCTAAGATTTGGAGCTTGGAATTTTCTTTCCAGGCCTTGGCTCTTCTTGCAGGCTTCTATTTTCTGCGTGGCTCCAAGGAGGGCCCAGAGAGTGCCTGCTCAGTAACCTCCTCCAACCCCAGAAGATCTGAGTTCAGAGGAGGAGCAGGATCAACCCAAGGTGGAGTTGATTTGCATGATAGGGCTTGTAGTTGCTGAAAACCTATGGATTCACCACTCCTGACTCTGCAGGGTCCTTACTGTATGACTTTGGGCAGCATAGGAAATTGGAGCTTCACAATTTCCTATGATATGGGGCCTATGTTCTCCCTGATTTCCAGCCAGACACAGCATCTTGTTTACCCCTTGTGGAGTTTTACCTTTTGTATCCTAGAATCTAATTGTCAACTCTTTCATCCCATGTCTCCAAGCAGAAAAACACTTAGCTTAGCCTAGATCAGTGGTTCTCAAATGGGGAGTGGGCAGATTTTGTTCATCAGAGGATATTTGGCAATGGAGACTTTTTTGATTGTCATGACTAGGGGTGGGGGTGCTACTAGCATCTAGAGAGTAGAGACCAGAGATGCTGCTAAGCCTCCTATAATGCACAGGATAGTCCCCTACACTGTAGAATTATCTGGTCCAAAATGTCAATGTGCTGAGGTTAAAGCTGAAGTTGAGAAACCCTGGCCTAAAAAGATAAATCTCTGCCCCATTTTCAAAGTTCTCCTGGGAGACTATGTTCTCTTCCATTGCCTTAAAGCTCTGGCAACCAGAAACATCTAACCTCGTTCACTCATATGGTTATTAGAACTTTTTTTCCTCTAGCCTCAAGGGAGACAGAAAATAAGTTCCTTAACCCCCACTCTCTTCTTGGGCTAACTGGCATTTCCCTGTCACTATCCTATGCCTCATTGGTTTCTGTCTTTTCCACCCTTCTCCCACGAGGGCTCACATCAAGAGAAGGAAGGGCTCAATTCTGGTTTCTTGAATTTGAGAAGGAGCCCAAGCCTTTGCTCTGTGGAGAGGCAGGCTAGGGGAGCTAGGAGATGAGTTTTAGAGTCTGTTGGGGGCCAAGGACTGACAAGGATGAGCAGCGAGCCCACCAGATGATTGATAAATATTTGAACAATGGAAGGCAGGTAGTTAGTTTCCTCTTGCCACCAACTCCTGGCTTTCTTTGCTTGGTAAGAAGAAAAGAAAGTTCCCAGAGGCATCCATCTCCCAGGAGCCTCCTCCCTGACTGAGGAGGCATACACAGAATGCCAGCTTTATGGTAGCTCCTACTTCCTTGCAGGTAGTGGTGGGGAGTTTGAATACTCAGACTGGGAGTTTCTGCTGTCTTCTTCCCGAAGGGTGAAGAGAAGGGGGTTGGGGCAGGGTACACAAGAGGAGCTGCCAATAGCAATAATAATAGCTTCTATTTATTATTGAGCACCTACTAGGTGCCAGGTACTGGGTAAGGTTCCCCCTGTTTGGTTATGCAAATTTTTAATGGCAAAATATACATATAAAATTTACCATTCTAGCCATTTTAGGTGTACAATTCGGTGGCATTAAATATATTCATGATGTTGTACAACCATCATCACTATCCATGTCCAGAACTTTTTCATCATCCCAAACAGAAACTCCGTCCCTATTAAACAGTAACTCCCCATTCCCCGTATTCTCCCAGCCCCTGGACACCTCTATTCTACTTTCCGTCTGTGTGAATTTTGGGCAAAGAGTTTTTAGAAATACGTTATAATTGCCACTATGTCTTTCCAATTCTATGTTAAAATCTTCACTTTAGAGATGAGAAAACAGTTCCAGAGAAGGTTAAGTAGATGGCCCCACAGTCATATAGCTAGCAAGTGACAGAGCCAGGATTTGAACCCAGGTCTGTTTGGCTCCAAAGTGCAGAGAAAAAAGTGGCAAGGAGGGAGAATGGAGGAGCTACCTGAGGTGAGTATGGGTGAGGAATGGCGGGAGCTTGCATTTTCCTTCTTTCTTTCCACTGCTGGCTCACTCAGGAACTGCTGACCAGCAAGCCTTTCTCTTTGGCCTCCCTAACTCAGACCTGGAGCTTTGAATGAGAACAGGTGGGTTTCTTTCCTGCCTGATGCCTCTGTTTCCACAAATTCACCTGACCCCCCTTCCCAATTTATGGTAAGGAGGAGCCAGCAGTGATGGAAATTTGAATTCTGGGCTCTAAATAAAATCTGGTAGAGCTTCCTCCTGAATCTCCCTCCTCTCGGGCCTTTCTGTTCCTGGGCAATTTGACCAGGAGTCAATTTGTATGAGTCCATCGGAGCAGCTCCCCCTGGTTCTACCTAGTGCTGGCTGCTTTGTTGTACGCAACAAGGTAAAGCCTGACAACAGGGAATTATGCCAGCCAGAATGCGCCCCATGACTCAGGATACCAATGAGGGTAAGGAATTCAGGGATGGAGGAATTCAGGGATGGAGGAATTCAGGGATGGAGGAATTCAGGGATGGAGGCATTCAGGGATGGAGGAATTCAGGGATGGAGGAATTCAGGGATGGAGGCATTCGGGGTTGCTTGGAATAGTCAGGCAAGAATTCCTAGAGGAAGTGGGTCTCAGGAGACTGGTAGGATTGGGATGAAAAAGAAAGCAAAGAGGGTTCTTGGAGGTGGGACTAATTCAGGAGTCTTGGGGAGGACTCCTTTCTCTGGAGCTCTGGGAACCCCAAGGATGGAGGGATCCTATCATCTGCCTGTTCATTCTGTCACTCGTTCATCCAATAGATACCTAATTCGTGTTGGGTATAGGAGTAGTGACAAATAAGATACAGTTTCTGCCATCAAATGATTCACAATCTAGTAATGGAGGTAAATTCTTACGTTTTAGAAGAGGTGGCCTTGAGGGGATGAGGTAACCCATTAAATGTGGAGAAGAAGGGAGAGGGAGGAATTACAGGTAATGATTAGGATTTGGGCTGGGATGAGGGTGCTACTCACCAAGACGAGAAGAAGAGTTGGCTTGGGGGAGAGATAATAACATCTAATTTTTTTTTCTTTTGGTAGAGCTGGGGGTCTTGCTCTTGCTCAGGCTGGTCTCGAATCCTGGCCTCAAGCGATCCTCCCACCTCAGCCTCCCAAAGTGCTAGGATTATGGGCATGAGCCACTGCATGCAGCCAATAGTGCCTGATATTAATGAAGCACTTACTACTTGCCAGGCACTTTTCGAAGTCCTTTACATATACTAACTCAAGTAACCCATACAACTGTATAAGGTAAATGACTTTATTATCTTCATTACACAGATAAAGAATCAGCAGCCTAGAGAGGTTAAGCAACTTGCTCAAGGTCACACAGCTCTGGGCATCTAAGTCCAGGTCTGAGTTCATAACCACTATGCCACTCCTTTCCACAGGAATAAGTTTAGTCTGAGCTGGGGATGCCTGTGGCCATCCTAAAAGACTGCATCCTCCAGGACCAGCAAGAGATTCTGAGGTATCTTGAGGAACCCTGATGTTTGCAGAGTGGAGAGGGGAAGAACAGCATATTAACTAAAATGGAACAGCCAGGGAGATAAGAATCCAGAGAACTTGGCTTCCTGAAAGTTAAGGGGTAAGAGGAAGGGGTGCCAGCAGGACTTCCGGGATTCTGTTTAGGAGGGGATTAGGGGAGGCAATCAGTTGTGGTGAAGGCTGGGGTCTTGTCTTCACCTTTAGTTTGTATAGTGAGTATGTTGCTGCTGCTGCTGCTGCTGAAACCACAAGGGGGTTTCGGTCTAGGTCCAGATGCTCATTGCACAAGGATCCAATTATTGAGACGAGGAGGATTGCCAAGGAAGAAAGGAATTTTTAATATGACAGACGTCTTGCTGGAAGAACAGGAGAAGCTGCCTCAAATCGTCTCTCTGACCAAGGGAGATCTTGGACTTTTAAAGGAGGGGCCACGTGCCTTGGGACAGGTTGTGATGTAACTAACAAGGGGCTAGGTGCATTGGGGCAGGTTGTGGGAGAGAGATGCTGAATCTTGGCCTCTGGAAGTCTGCCCAGCGGCCTTCAGAGTCTCAGCTCCTTAGTCTTGCAGAAAATCCACCATTTCTGGGAAACAACTCAAAATGTCAAGTAGTTAAGGGAGAGGAATACAAAAAACATATAGGGGTTATTGAAATTTGTTCATGGGGCCGTTACACTGCTATATTTAGATTACGTGCTTATTTGAGAGGCTGAAGGGAGGGTGTTGACAGAAACAATGGGTGTAAATTCCCCTCAAACCATACACTTTGGGAATGTTTTCCTTAATTCCCAGGGTCAGGAGCTGCAGAAATGTAAAGTAAAATGAGATTTTTTGCAATGTGAGGCCCTAAAGAGCATCCACTGGGCAGGGGCAGGGGGATGTGAGCCCTGTCTCATGCACCTGACATAGTGACCAAAAATCATACAGTACCCTGGACCCTGGAGGAAAAACAATCTAAGTCATGAATTGTCCACTGTGGTGTCTTGGGAAAAATATGCTGGGTACTATGTAGGTCTGAAGAAAATGCCTGGGACAGGTGGAAGGCCTGAAAGCCTATTTAGTTTGGACCATTTCAATGGAAGCCTAATTGTAACATAAGTGTGCAGCCTGTCTTGGTTAATTTTGGGTTGCGCTGGGGTTCCTTCGGGGGAGTTGCTGTTTCCATCCTTTCTTCCTCAGTGTCCTTTTCTCTGCCAGCTTGTTCCTCTCGTCCTTGTGAGGCAGCAAGTGGCATGCCTGGGCGTCAGGCACAGATGGAACTGGAGCTCTTGCTTTGGGCCAGAAATAGCTTTGCAAATATCTGGCTGCGGGAGCTTTATGTTTTCATCACCTTCCCTCCCTGTCCCCTCACTTCAATTTCTTCCTCAAGGCTTGTGATTTCTGTGTCCACAGATGAGTGATTGGTTGTTCCTGGGCTGGCTCCTGACCTGGCTCCTGACCCGAGGGCAGAACCATTCCACTGTGGCTGGCAAGGTGTGGCTCACTGTCCTCCTGATCTTCTGCATCCTGCTGGTCACCCTGGTGGGAGACGCTATCTATGGGGATGAGCAGTCCAAGTTCGCTTGCAATTCCCTGAAGCCTGGCTGCGCCAATGTCTGCTATGACCACTTCTCGCCCATCCCTCACTTCTGCTTCTGGGTTTTCCAGATTTGGCTGGTGGCCGCGCCCTCCATCTCCTTTGTTGTCTGTGTCCTGCACCAGATCGTGAGGGAGGAGAAAGTGGGTGTGGAGAGGGGGTACCTGCTGGAGACCTTGCAAGAGGTGGCAGCTGATGGTGGGGGTTGGCCCTGCGAGGACCCAGGCTGAAGCTCCTGGGGTCTTCTCACTTCCTAGAGGGGCAGCTCTTACTGGGAGAGGAGATCCTCCCCAAATGCTGTGGGTCTGCCACCTGATACCCCGGCCTGCAGTCACTCAGGGTTTTGGCCATCTACACTGCCCATGTGGTGCTGCAGGCCCTTGTGGCGCTGGCCTCCATTCCTAGCCTAAGCACCCTGTCCTTTCCACAGAAGCCCTCCATTCTAGCCATACTGGGAGTGTGCCTGGGACCTACACATGCTTCCTTGTCCTCCCACCCTTTCCTTGTGCTCCCTCCTGGGAGCTCTGACCTGGGGGGCTTTAGAACTAAGTTCAAATCTGGCCCTGCCACTCAGTGGCTGTGTGACCTTGGGCGAGCTGCTTGGTCCTTTGGGGATCAGTTTCTTGCCATATGAAAAAAGACTAATAATATCTACTTCACAGTATTGTTGTGAGGATTACAAGACAATGCAAGTAAAGTGCCAGGCACACAATGTTCCTCAACAAGCAATAGATGCTGTTATTATCATCTAAATTCTACTATTATGTGCTCAAGTATGACCCTCTCCCTGTGAAGCCTTCCTTGACCACTCCACTGGTCTTTTCCTCCTCTGGGCCTCCATGACAATTCCACTTGCTAATTAGTCATGCACTGTTTTGTGACTTCCCCTTTATTGTGGTCTTGAGCAGTTATTTAAGTCCCATCCTGCTGTGTAACTTTGCACGAGTCTCTGACTCGTCTTTTCATCTTAGTCATAAGGAGAGGTAAGGACGATGTGCTTTGCAGGAAGAAGACACACAGTCCTGCTCCTAGCTTAGCACTTTGCATGGAATAGGGGCTCAACTCTTATATGCCAATTTAATTAATTGTGAGATCTTTAGGCTAGAATTAGGACTGAGTCCAGACAGGGGTACACCTGAGGCTTGTCAGAAAACCAGAAGAGATAGACATTCTTCCATCTCCTTCCACAACTTGGGCCAATTGCTGACAATCCTTTAACAGCTAAGAAATTTCTTTCCAGGGTCTATTTGAGTCCTGCTTGCTGCAATTGAAGCTTTTTTCCTTGAGCCTCAGGTTATTGACGTCTAGATCCAAAAAAGTGAGGGGATATCAAGTATAATTGGAGATGTGAACTTCCTGTGACCCAGCAATTCTATTCCTAAATATATGCTCCCCAAAACCTCTTGCACAGTTAGCACCTGAAAATATGTTTTTAAATGTTTGTAGAAGCATCGTTTTGCAATAGCAAAAACCAGACACAATCATCAATATTTATCACCAGAAGAATGGATACTTAGATTGTGGTATATTCACATAATGGAATATTACACAATTGTGAACATGAATAAATCAGAGCTAAGGGTATTAATACGAATCTTTCAAAGATGAGCAAAAAGAGCAAGTTTCAGAAGAGTAAAGACAATGCGGTATTATTTTTACAAACTAGGCAAAATAATACTTTATATCGTTTGAGGATATATGCTATGTAGTAAAAGCATATAGAAATGCATGGGAGTGATAACATCCAATTCAGAATAGTGGTTCCCACTGGGAAGGGTGAGGGTGAGTACTGAGCGTTCAAACAGAGTTTGAGTAATGCTTTCTTTCTTAAGCTGAATAGCTTTCCTTTTTTTATCTGGATTATTTTGTTATTTTTATATTGTTTTGTGTTGCAACGTATTGTATTTTAGTTAGTTAAAGCAGAGGACCTAATACCAAACGTATATTTTTCCCCCTTTTTTTATTATGGTAAAATATACACAACATAAAATTTACCTTTTTAACCATTTTTAAGAGAACAGTTTAAATAGATTTTTATACAGAGCCATTTTCCAAGGAAAGAATAACACATAATCTGGTTTTTTTCTTCTAACTCTGCAGGAAGGATTATACCCTTCCCTTTATAAGTGGGAATTCTGAGATGGAGAGAGGTTAAATGATTAGCTAGATGCTATGTGGGAAATCAGAAGAACATCCCGGTACCTTTTTCTTTGGAACAGGGTGAATTTGTGGAAATTACTTGTGGTTTTGGAGCCATTTAGACTTGAGTTTTAATCCTGTCTCTGGCATTATCTGGCTTCATGGTCTTGGCCGAGACCATAGCCAATCTCTAACTTCTTTTAAGCCTCAGTTCCGCATTTAAACATGAGGATAACAATATCCAGTTTGCAAGGTTGTTGTCAGGTTTAAAATGGGAGTGGTCCACTTTGCTCTGTGTTTGGTACATGGCGGAAATATAGCACATGTCCCCTTTTTCTCATAATCAGTTAATCAGTGACCTTCTCCTGGGCCCCCCTTGTTCTCAGGGACCTTAGCCAACTTTTCTCCCCAAGTGGAATCAGATATCTCTTCTGAAGGGACACTCACTTTTCCCATAATTTTGACATCTTGTGCCATGGAAATAATGAATACATTTATTTTCTCAATGCATTTTTTCATTAAGCAAATAACTATTGGTCGGTATAGTATGAAGCTATGGACTTCAAACTATAGAATCAGGCTGGCCACGGTGGCTCACGCCTGTAATCCTAGCATTCTGGGAGGCCGAAGTGGGAGGATTGCTTGAGCTCAGGAGTTCCAGACCCGCCTGAGCTAGAGTGAGACCCTGTCTCTACTAAAAATAGAAAAATTAACCAGGAGTCATAGTCCCAGCTACTCGGGAGGCTGAGGCAGGAGGACTGCTTGAGCCCAGGAGTTGGAGGCTGCAGTGAGCTGTGACCACTGCACTCTACCCAGGGCGACAGACTAAGATTCTGTTTCAAAAAAAAAAAAAAAAAACTGTAGAATCAAACTATGGACTTCAGGGTCAGAGATCTGTGTTCTGGTCTTGGCTATGCCGTTTACTAGCTGTGTGACCTGGGAAGTTACTTCCACGGTCTATACCTCATTTCCTCACCTGTGTAATGGGGCTAACAACAGTGCCTACCCCCATGGGATTTGCTGAGAGTATTAAATGAGAATACATGTATGGTGTTTACAGTAGCTATTACTATACTATCACAATCCCAGCAATGTGCTTTGCAATGGGAGGAGGAAGTATGAACAAGACTAGTCTTGAAGCATCATGGTCAAAAGGGATGATGACAAATAAATACCACATACACTCATGGAATGAGGAATGTGGTAACAGAGACAGTTAGAAAGTTCTGGAGTTGGTGAGGGAGTACCAACTCTTCCTGAAGGAGTTGCGGGGCAGCTTCACAGAGGAGCTAACACTTGGAATGGACCTTAAGAATCAGCGGACTCCCTAGACTTAGGAGATGTGGAAGGATGTTTCATATTGAGGGAGCAGCATATACAAAGGGATGGTGACATGTTCTGGGAAGAGCAAGGCATTTCCCCTGGCTGCTGTGTGTAAAAAGCCTTTTGGGTTGTGCTAAGAAGCTTGGATTCTATTCCCTAGGCCAGGGGTCAGCAAACTATAGCCATTGGGTCAAATCTGTCCTGCCACCTGTTTTTCAAAATAAAGTTTTACTGGAGCACAGCCATGCCCACTCATTTATGTATTGTCTATGGCTGCTTTTGTGCCACAACAGTAGAGTTGAGTAGCTGAGACAGAGACTGCCTGGCCCACAAAGCCTAAACTATTAGACTCTTTACAGAAAAAGTTTGCCTGCCCCTGCACTAGGCCATTGGGAACCTTTGAGGAATTCCAAGCCAGGGAGTGACATGATCATATTTGTATTTTAGAAAGATCACTTTGGCAGCCACATGGAGCACAGGTTAGTGGGGATGAAGTGGAAGCAGGTGACCACAAGAAGGCTGTTGCAATTGTCCAGCCGAGCACTACCAAGGCCTGAATTGAGGCGATGGCAGTGGAGATGAGTGGATGATGCAGATTGGAGAGATATTTAGAGAGTAGAACCAATGGGGCTTGGTTTCTGAGGGGATGGTGGCTAAGGAGTGGGAGGAAGCAGGGAAAGTAGACCTCTGGCCTCATCTACTTAGGGTTAGGATCATTAACCAAAAAGGAAAAAGTTGATGAAGAAGGTTGTACATTTGGCTTTGGACACAATTAATTTGGGGTATTTGTAAGTGATGGTTGAAATACCAGGCTGGCCTCTAGAGTGACATCTGCCGTGGGGATGTGGGAGTTATCTATTGTGTGGGAAGTGGCTGGGAGTCATGGGAACGAACAAGATCTCCCCAGGAGGAGGTGTAGGATCATAAGAGCAGAGGGCAAAGGAAGAAATCCTGAGAAGTGTCAGCAATGAAGGTCAAACAGCAGATGTATATCCAGCAAGGAGATCCAGAAGTGGTTCTGGAGGCCAAGTTCTGGAAGGAAGGCAGTTCAAAGAGGCAATGGTCAGTGGATTAGAGAGGCAGTCTCTAGAAATTGGCAATTGGGAGGTCACTGTTTGAGCGACCAATTCGTGGCTGGGACTTTCTCAGTTTTAGCACTGAAAAACCCACATCCTGGGAACATCCTCATTCTCAAGCAAACCAGGACCATTGGTCACCCTACTGCTGACCTTACCAAGAGTGATATCAAGAAAAGTTTAGCTTGCAAAGTAGCTAACTTTTCAGGCATTGATTTCCTGATGAGTTGATGACCTACGTCCTAGGTTTATCCTTTTTGAATCACTCCAAGCATAATAAGCTCTTGAATATTATATAACCTCATTCAATCTTTACAACAACCCTATGACGTAGGAGTTTGTAGCCCCTATTTCACAGGAGTAGACACTGAGAGGTTGTCATTTGACTAAGCTCTTGTGGCAAGTAAGTGGCAAAGGCAGGGCTCAACCTCAAGCCTTTTGACTCCAAAAGCACTTGCTCTGGCTGCATCTACAGCCCTGCTTATAGATGTCCATCATCTGGGGTGCTGGGCTCCTGGCTAATGGGGCTGTGGATTTCCTGCTGGTTGTAGAGTCGGGCAGAGGTCAGGAAATGCTTGAAAGCATAGAAGAGGCCCCACAGCTAAGTGTAGGTCAGTGCAGGAGTAAAGGCTATAGGTTCAGAGAAAGGCCAACATGTATACTGAAGCCATCAAGGGATTGTAAGAGGGGCCATATTCTATGCAATAACCAGCATCTTTAAAAAAAAATATTGTGGGCTGGGTGTGGTGGCTCATGCCTGTAATCCTAGCACTTTAGGAGGCTGAGGTGGGAGGATTGCTTGAGGTCAGAAGCTCGAGACCCCCATCTCTACTAAAAATAGAAAAATTAGCCTGGCATGGTGGTGCGCGCCTGTAATCCCAGCCACTTGGGAGGCTGAGACAGGAGGATCACTTGAGTCCAGGAGTTTGAGGTTGCAGTGAGCTATGATCATGCCACTGCACTCTAGCCCGGGCGACAGAGTGCTACCCTGTCTCCAAAAAAAATTTTTTTTGTGGCAAAATATGCATAACATAAAATTTACCCTTTTAACATTTTTCAGTGTACAATTCAGTGGCCTTAAGTACATTCACAATATTATACAACCATTACCACCATCCATTTCCAGAACTTTTTCATCATCCCCAGCAGAAACTCTACACTCACTAAACAATGACTTCCCATTTCCCCTTCCCCCAGCTCTTGGTAACCTCTATTCACTTTCTGCCTCCATTAATTTCCATATTATAGGTAGCTCATGAGAAAAAAAAATAAAATCCCAAGCCCCCAGCCAATTGAATGGACCCCCTTTTTGGCCAAGGGGGCCCCAGAGAAACCTTAAAACTAAATTCCCAGCCAGGATGGGAAGGGAGGTCAGGCATGTCTAATTATACCCCCTCGCTCCCTAGTTAACCACCCTCAGGCTTTCTTCCCTAAGGTTAAACAGAACCAGCCCCTTTGGTAAGACTTGCTCCACTGCTGATTTTAATCAACTGCTCAATGCTGCTCCTCCATTTTTGTGGTTTTGACACTACAACTGACCAGCATTTCTTCCTGATAAGAAACCACTGACCATGGAGTGGTTCTGACTAGTCTACAGAGGCTGTGCAGAGAGGGTTTTCATGTCCTCTGCTTCACCTTTTGATGTTGGATGGCCAAAAACTCTACCCTTGGATCACACTAACCCTGCTGTTTTTTGAACATGGGTCCTATGAAGTAGCATGAAGCTCAGTTGCACATGTGCATGTTTCTCCTTTCATAAATATTCATGACCCCACCTATAGTTTGTTAAATGTGTGCATATTTGGCCACCCTGCTCAGCATAAATTCCTATTCCTATTGCCTTTCCCTGAAAGTGCTTGGTCTTGGCTTCTGCCCTTCTGCCCGAGGCTGTGCTTTCCAGGGTGCAAGATGGCCCAAGATCGCCAGCCTGCAGGCTGCAACTCTTTATGAGAAATAAAGCTCTCCTTTCCAAATTTATGCACATGATCATTCTTCAGTTGACACTCATATTAGTAAGAATCATATGATATTTAGTCCTTCTGTGTCTGGATTCTTACTATTAGCCTAATGTTTTAAAGGCTCTTCCATGTTGTAGGATCTATCAGAATTTCATTTGTTTTTATGGCTGAATAAAAATATATATATTGTATGTATATGCCACTTTTTGTTTATCCATCCATCTGTTGATGAATAGGCTTTTTTATATTCTTACACTTTAAAGATAATCATAAATTTCTGATGTCTAAAATGTTATTTCAGAGACAACCAGATACTATGTGTTTCCTGATATATGCAGACTATACCCCCACATAAAAAAAAAAAATTTGCCAAAAAAAAAAAAAATCAAACTCAAATCTGATCAAGCCTCTAGATCTACCTAACAATTATAGGGTATGAAACGACACTATGGGGACGAAATCAGCAAAATCCAGACTGTGGAAAAACTCTGTAGGATAAATGACCTAGTTTCTACAACAAGCAAGTTGCAGGGGAAAAGAAGAAAGAGATAGAAGGGAAACCTGTGGATTAAAAGATGTGTAAAGGTCATGTCAACTCATTGCAATGTGTGATCTTGATTCAAACAAACATTTTTTTTAAAAAAGACATTTATGGAGGTAATTGGAATTTATGGAGATAATTTCATTCTGGAAATAACTGAACATTTGATGATATGAAAGAATTATTGTTAAAAAATTTTAGGTGTGACAATGGTATTGTGGTTTTGTTTAAAAAAGAATCCCTTTCTTTCCGAGAAACACACTGAAATATTTTCAGATGAAATGATGTGATATCTGAGATTTGCTTCACAATTATACTGGGTGTGGGGAGTGTGGAGTAGGTGGGAAGATCGTTGAAATAAGAGTTAATAACCACTGAAGTTGTATGATGGCTACTTGGGGGTTTATTATATTATTTTGTTTACTTTTGTATGTGTTTGAACTTCCCAAAATAGAAACTTTTTAATGTCATTTCAGAGACGTGCGCCTTCATTTTGGAATGATCTTCAGTAGGTACTGTCTTCTATGAATTTAGCTGTTTTAAGTTTCCTAGAGAGCATTCTCCACCCACACTCCAAGCTTCTATGCAAAGGGGAAAAGACTCTTAAGCTAATAAATACATTTTGAGGAACAATATTCAAACGTGTGCTTTTGTCATTTGAACAACACCAGCTATCAGGCATATTTGCAATTCTGTGGGCTTTTTAAAAAGCAAACTTGCTTATTTTCAATTCTTTTTGGAGAGTCATATTGTGGTAACTTGCCACATGACAGGTATCATCTTACATGCTTTATATATGCCATTTCTCCTAAGGCTCAGAATAACTCTGCTTATTATTATCAGCCTCCATTTTACAGATGAGGAAATAGAGGTTCAGAGAGATTAATAATAGCTAACTTGTTAACCACTTACTATGTATCAAGTACTGAGCTAATTGCTTTAAATGAATTTGCTTATTTTATATCCTCTCACACCCTTATAGGGTAGGCACTATTATTATCCCCATTTTACAGATGAGGAAAGTGAGGTTTAGAGAAGCTAAGGAGCTTGCTGGCAGCTGCTAGAGCCAAGTCTTCTTTCTCTCTGTGTGGCCCCAGAGCCCAGGCACTCTCCACTTCACCCAGGATGCACCCAGGATGCAGCCAGAGCAGTGGTTCAGGGCAAGCATTCTGGGCTCTGCTATTTATTAGTCATGTGGCCTTGGGCAAATTAATTTACTTTCTTAAACCTGGTTTCTAATCTGTAAAATGGGGATAATAATAGCACCTCCCTAATAAGGTAATTGTGGAGATTAAATGAGCCTATGCATCAAGGGGTTAGCATAAGTGCCTGACCCAAAGTAAGGGCTTAATTGATGTAAGCCATTTTTATTACCAACCTTCATTCTGAGGGGGCTTCTCTATTAAAGTCAGATTGCCTTAGGACTTAGAAATCTTCTGGAAAAATTGGCCTTGCCATTCTGGGCTTTTATGTGAACATTGCTCTGGCATTTTTCCATGTGAGGGGAAGAGGGTGCTTTACGTTTACTTTTACTTTTACTTTTATTGTACTTAGAACCAGGGCAGGGATTATTGTGGCCTTGGGGAAGGAAAAGACTAAAACCAAGTGACCAAGAACCAGAGTCATTGTGTTAGTGTGAGTGTTGCCTTGGCATTTCAATCTTGCCTTGTGACTGAAACTGGTTCCTAGTTCAGGCAAGAGGAGCTCTTAGAGATACTGTGCGCTACCCTGAGAGTTCCCTGGGTGTGGACACACATAAGTAAAAGAGTTGCTAATATGCCTATTCATTTCACTGCCATGGTGTAGGCAAAAGAACGTGGGCTTTGGAGCCTTGGGGACTTCAGTTTGAATCCTGCCACTCTTAGGCTGTGTGTAAGTCACAAACCTATCTGTGCTTCATTTCCACAGCTGTGAGTTGGGAAAGATAATAAAGCTAACAGCTATAGAATGCTTACTATGTGCTGGGCATGGTTTTTTAAATATATTAACTCATTTAATTTTTTAAAATTAATAAACTTTATTTTTTAAAGCATTTTGAGTTCACAGCAAAATTGAGCAGAAAGTACAGAGGTTTCCCATATACCCCCTTCCCCTCCATACGTGCAGTCTCCCCACTATCACATCCAGCACCAGAGCTGTACATTTGTTATAACTGATGAACCTACATTGACACGTTATTATCACCCAAAGTCCATAGTTTACACTGGGATTCACTGTTGGTGCTGTATATTCTGTGGGTTTTGACAAATGAATAATGACATGTATCCACCATTGTTGTATCACCCAGAGTAGTTTCACTACCCTAAAAATCCTCTGGGCTCTGCCTAACCCGTGGCATCATTAATCTTTTTATTGTCTCCATAGTTTGCCTTTTCAGAATATCATATAGTTGGAATCATACAGTATGTAGCCTTTTCAGATTGGCTCCTTTCACTTAGTAATAGGCATTTAAGTTTCCTCCATGTCTTTTCATGGCTTGATAGCTCGTTTCTTTTGGTGCTGAATAATATTCCATTGTCTGGATGTATCATAGTTTATTTATCCATTCACCTACTGACGGTCATCTTGGTTATTTACAGGTTTTGGCAATTACAAATAAAATTGCTATAAATATTGTGTGCAGGGTTTTTATTTATTTATTTTTTTAGAGACAGAGTCTCACTCTGTCACCCAGGCTGGAGTGCAGTGGTGTGATCATAGCTCATTGTAGCCTCAAACTCCTGGGCTTAAGCAATCCTTCTGCCTCAGCCTTCTGAGTAGTTGGGACCACAGGCACACACCACCATACCCAGGTAATTTTTTTTTTTTTTAGTTTTTGTAGAGACAGTCTTGCTATCTTCCAGCTTTGGCCTCCCAAGTGCTGGGGTTATAGGTATGAGCCACCATGCCCAGCCTATGTGTAGGTTTTTGGCTGGATTGTATGGTAAAAGTATGTTTAGAAACTGCCAAACTGTCTTTCAAAGTGGCTGTACCATTTTGCACTCCCACTAGCAATGAATGGAAGTTCCTGTTGCTCTACATTCTTGTCAACATTTGGAGTTGTCAGAGGTTTGGATTTTGGCCATTCTAATAGGTGTGTAGTGATATCTCACTGTTGTCTCAATTTGCAATTCTCTAATGACATAATGTTGAACATCTTTTCATATGTTTACTGCCATCTGTATATATTCTTTGGTAAGGTGTTTGTTCAGGTTTTTTGCCCATTTTTAAATTGGGTTGTTTATTTTCTTATTGTTGAATTTAAAGAATTCTTTGTACATTTTGGACATCTGTCCTTTATCAAATGTCTTTTGCATATATTTCCTCCCAGTTTGTGGCTTGTCTTTTCATTCTCTTGAAAGTCTTTTGCAGTGCAGAAGTTTTTAATTTTAATGAAGTCCAGCTTATAAATTCTTTCTTTCATGGATGGTACCTTTGGTGTTACATCTAAAGAGTCATTGTTGTACCCAAGGTCATCTAGGTTTTCTCCTATGTATCTTCTGGGAGTTTTATAGTTTTTGTGTTTTACATTTAGGTGTATTATCCATTTCGAGTTAATTTTTTTTTTGTGAAGGGTCTAAGGTCTGTGTCTAGATTCTTTTTTTTGCATGTGGATGTCCAGTTGTTCCAGCACCATTTGTTGGAAAGACTAAACTCATTGAACTTTCAAAACAAACTTTGAGGGAGGGAGGGGGGAGGCACTGTTATTATCTCCATTTTTCAGATAAACTGAGGCACAGAGAGGTTTTATAAATCACCCAGAGTAACACAGGTAGTACTTGACAGAACTGAGATCTGAGCCCATAAAACCTGGCTGCAGAGTCCATGCACACTCAATTCCTATCTATAATAATAATGTTTCCCTGATAGGTTTGTTGTGAGGAATAGAGATAGTGTCTAGCACATAGGTGCTCAGGAAGCAGGAATGACAGTCATTGTCCTACCTAGTCTCCAAGTTTCCACTCAAATGTCATGTTCTTGAAGTAGCTTCCTCACTACTTCAGCTAATGCCTTCCATAATAGTACCTACCTCATCATCCAAGGAATGACAGTGTGGTGAACCCTACTGCAGGTACCTCTACCTGTTCCCCATGTGACAGGCCACATCTGAATTCCTTCTGTGTCACCCAGAGTGCCTGTGGCTGCATTTGGCACTTAGCAGGCAAAGTTTGTTAAATTGAGTTTGAGTTGCTTGTTATTTCTTTATCCAAAATGCTCACCCCGGCCAGGCGTGGTGGCTCACGCCTGTAATCCCAGCACTTTGGGAGGCCTAGGCAGTGGGAGGATTGCTTGAGGTCAGAAGTTTGAGACCAGCCTGAGCAAAATAGCAAGACCCTGTCTCTACAAAAAATAGAAAAATTAGCTGGGCATGGTGGTGCGCGCCTGTAGTCCCAGCTACTCGGGAGGCTGAGACAGGAGGATCACTTGAGCCCAGGACTTTGAGGTTGCAGTGAGCTATGATCATGCTATTGCCTCATGCCTGGGCAACAAAGGAGACCCTGTCTCAAAAAAAAAAAAAAGACAAAACAACTAAAAAAACCTAAAATGCTCATCTCAATGTGGCCTATTCCTCAGGAACTCCTAGCTCTTACTCAACTGTGCTCCTGAGTCTCCTCCTTACTACAGCCTTCCCTGGTCTGTCGGGTTGGGCCACCCTTGCCTGGAGAAGTTCCTGTTTGGGTTGTCTGGGGAGGCAGCTGCCATTGTCTGCTACACCCTTTTTCCTGCACCACCCCATTCAGTTTACTCCACATTCTGGGGTTTCCTTACTCCAGCATGGACACTGCCTAGAGAAATGTCTGCTTCTCTCTCTCCAAAATCAAGACATAGCACCTATCTTGGAGGCCTGGTCTCTGAACACCCTTGGCCTCTTCCAGAAAGTCTAAAACCTCTTCTTGCTGGGTAGAGCAGCTCACTTGGTATGTATGATGGACCCAGGGACAGACTGCATTCCAAAGAGCTTGTGAAGGCTATTAATTCTGGCATTGGTGGACTCCTTCAGGGAGTGAGTGTCACTTATGGCAGTGCTCCCTGGACCCTGGTATGCCTCTCAAGCAGCTCCACTTTAGGGAGGACTCTCTCAGACTAAGCCATTGGGAGCCTGTTCCCACCTTGGGGAGTGCATTCTGGCAGTGCCACCTTGGACATGGCAGGCGGTACCTGCTCTGGACTGAGCCAGCTGGCACCATCCAGCAGGGCCTAGCCACCTTGGGAGGGGGGGCCAGCAAGAGTCAACTGCTTCCTCTAGACAGCACTACCCTGGGCATAGCCTGCAGAGTCCAGTGCCTGCCTTGGACAGACCTCTTCTACACATCTATCACCACCCTGGTGCCTGCCCTGGGCAGTGCCACTCAGCACCTTCCAGACATGTCCAGCAGCTCCAGTGCTCAGGGCAGACAGGACCTCCAGGCAGGGCCTCTCGGACACGGCGAGGGGGGCCTCAGAGCCCACAGCGGACAGAGTCTCCCAGGGCAGCGCCGGTGCCCGCATGGCCCGCGTCTGGCTGCGCGCCCGAGCGCTGCCAGGCAGGCCGGGCGTGTTTTCCCGGAGCCGCCAGCAGGGAGCTCCCTTTCGGCTCCGCTCGCGCGGTCGCGGGGGGCGGCGCTGCGCTGCGCCGCGCTGCGCTCCAGCCCGGACCGGGCCGGGGCCGCTGGATGCCGCGTCTCCGCTCCTGCTGCCTGCCGGGCGGGCTCCGGCGGCCGGTGAGTGCGGGGCGGCGGCGGCAGCCGCTCGGTGGCAGGCCCGGCCCGGTGGTGCGGCGGGGCGGGCTCCGGCCGGGTGGCCGGGCGGGCGGCGGGGCCCGCCGACTCCTCCTCCTCCCCTGTCCCCTGGAAGCAGCGGGCCGGACTCCCGGCTCCCGTCCCTGGAGGCGCCGGGGAGCTCGACGCCTGGGGGCGGGGGCCGACCGGGAGGGGAAGGCTAGGGAGGGACAGCACCGGCCCCTCTGGCCAGCCCGGGGGGCGCGGGGAGGCCGGACAGGGTGGCCTCAGTTTGGGGGGATTCGGGGCTTGGAGGAGCCGAGGTGGCCCAGAGCTGCGGGCTGGGGGCTGTAGCCTCGGGGGTGGGGGCCGCTCGGGGCCAGGCCCAGGCCCCCAGATAGAGCGATGGAGCGAGGCGCTGAGGAAGGCAGCGGGGAAGGCGAGCACCTCCACTGAGCCCTTTATCCCTCCCAGCGGCCTTCACTCTTTCACTGCCAGGCCGACAGCGGGCTCCTCTCAAAGGAGCAGCTGCTAGACAGCTGGCAAAACAATGGAGACCCCACTTCCCTGGGCCCCCTCCCCTTGGGACAGAAGACGGGGGTGGGGGGTAGGGGGTGGGGTGAATGGCAGACTTTGGGGATTAGGGAGTGCAGGCTGTCCCCAGTTGACGGGCTGCTCACCTCACCTTTCCCTGCAAAGGGGTGGGGTGTGTGTGGGAAGGTCGGACAGCCTGCCCCAGGCCTCTAGGAGAGACCGCCCTGACGCCCCGCCCTGCTAACCTGTCATGCCAGTTGTTTCGCCAATGGGACAGGGAGATGGTAGGGTTAGCTGCCCCCCACCTTCCGCCCCTCTTGGGGGGACGCTGCTTGGTACCTAGCCTGGTGAGGAGTGTGGGTCACGTTCCTGGTTGAGATAAGGCCTGCAGGGACACACCACACATTGGGGCTTTGTTGTGGGGGTGGAGGTGGGGGTGTCACCCTGTTGCAAGGCACATGTGTCTTGCTGATTAGTTGGAAAGGCTGAGGCCAGAGTGAGCCAGAGGTAGGGGGTGGCGGGGAGGAAGACAACCAGTTTGTTTTTTAAGCCGGTATTCATTTGCCTGGTCACTTGGCCAAGGGGGCATGTGTTTGGCGCTGGCCTCTTAGTTTGTGCTTGTGTGGGGAGGGTTGGGAGAATGCTTCCTGAGAGACGCTTTCCTGGCTTAGATCCCCCAAAATTATAGAATTGGGTTCCCTTCCCGCTTCATCTTGCCAATGATTTGGGGTAGTTTTCTGGGTTCATTTTGTCTCTTGGAGTCCCTGGCATGGCTGTGGCTGAGGAGCTCTTGTACATTCCTCTGTGGAGAGTGAACTGTAGGAAGTGTGTATGCACTGGGGCGGAGCTGGAAGGGAGGGGAGGTCACCTGGGTGATTAAGAGCAAGATCACCTTGGCAGGACATTGAATCCAGAGCACATGGAATCAAACTGCCTTTCCTTATGCTTACCAGATCTGGAGCCCTTTTCTTGAGCAAGTTGGTGTCCTGTTGTCATGGCAACAGGTCTGGCCTAACATTCCCCACCCTTTTTGGTTCAGGGGCTACTTTCTATTTAGGGATATTGAAAGTTGCTCTCCTGAGGTCTCTGGCTTCCTGACAAGCCTCCCTGGCTCTTTGTCCATGGCCTGCCACCTCCTCAACTTCCCCTCTGTCCTTTTGTGATGAGGGCTTTCCAGGAAACATCCTCCTGGTTTCTGGACTTGACACGACTGCTTATATATAGCCTCCGGTGGAGATGTGCTTGTCCATTTGGGGTTGAGGATATTGAGGCTGGGGCCTCAATCCCCGGAAAACAATGGCTTTAGGGGCAGCTGTTGTGTTGGGGGGATTAGGGGAATGAGAAGGGTTGTAGGATAGGTTGGAGGGTGGGGGTAGGAGGGGTCATGGGCTGGTGGTCACTTCCTTTGGGAGCTTTGAACTTTGAACAGTTGATGACCTGGTGCCTGGTAGCTCTGAGTGTCTAGTTTGTTTGCTCTCCTGGCCTGGCTCAGGTGCCAGGGGGTGTGCCTGAGGGCTTCCTCCTGTGCCCCAGACTTTCCTGAGAAGGCTTCATATGGATTATGCCCTTTCTGACTCCTGCCTGGTCCCTCAACCTCACTCCCAGTCTGGGCAGCCAGCCAGTTGCCTGGAGTCCCCTTCACTGGCCCCGCTTGGGGCTGCTCATTGAGGAGTGCATGTGTCTTCAGAAGTTGGGCCTGAAAATTCTGGGGTCTCCTAGAGGCAGGTACCTAAAGGTGGACTGGGTGGGGCAGAACTGGGGCTTATGTGAAAGGGAGAATCCACCCTGCTGGGGTGGAGCAGGGAGTTGTTGGAACTCAGGAAGTCTTGATCCAGACTTGGTGTGTCACAGGTCTCCAAGGCAGCAGGGCTGTTCTTGCTCCTTCAAACCAGAGGTCTCCCAGTCATACCCTTTTACCCGGCCGGAGTGGATGCCATAGGCGGGAACCAGAACATCCATGTGAGCTGGGTCCTGTCGGTGGCCCTGGGCCCCAGGCCTTGTCCCAGGCCTCTCTTGGGTGTGGTGGGTAAAGCTGAGGGGCCCTGGCCTGATGTAGCTTAAAGGTTTGAGGGGATGGGACAGCCCAGTCCACTGTGTGCTGACTGACAGGTTCCCACAGGACTTGGGATGGGGGCTTGATGGAGTTTTTAAGTTCTGCTTTGGGCCAGGCCAAGGGAGTGCTTTAGGATCTGCACACCCCGACCCCCAGCCCCCTTCACCATTCCCCCCCTCCCCAGCATTTTCCAAGGTAGCTTGAATTAGAGGGTAAGTAGGTACAGTGGTGGGAGCTGGATTTAGGGCAGGGAGCAGACCTGGTGAGCCTCCCCTCCCCACCCAGTCACTTCCCTGCCCTTAGTCTTGAGGTAGGAATTGTGTGGCTTGTAAATTATCCACATTCCCTTGACATTTTGACATTTCAAACAGTTTAGAGTCAGGCGGCAGTTTAAGTTGTGGGACTGATGACTTTACTGGGCTAGGTACTCTATCGTCATTTCTCTCTGCTAGGTACTTTATCGTCATTTACAAGGGATTATTTTTATTATTCTCTGGTATTCGGAGATGTTGAATGATGGGCTCAAGGTCACACAGCAAATCGGAGGCAGAGCAGAATTAGAACCTGCGGTTTGTGGTTGAGTAGACTACCTCTCCAGCAAAGGGTTGGGGTCAAGTCTGAGCTCTCAGGCCCTTGGAGATTTTAGAGTTGAAATAGCTGAGGCCTAGAGAGAGGACGAGACTTGCTCAAGGTCACACAGAGGGGTGGAGCGGGGTGGGGGGTGTTACGGAGCTGAGCGCCCGGGGCCGAGCGGTGCACCTGGAAGAGCCGCAGGGGACCAGGCTGGGCTGCTGGCACCTTCCCGCTCTCCTTTCTCCCGGGCCCGCGGGATCGCTGCGTTCCGGGGGAGACCTCATCGCAGCGGGAGGCGCCGCGGGGCTGCGGCTGCGCCGGCCCGGCCGCCGGGAAACGCAGAGAGCCGCGGGCTCCCCGCGCTGCGGCGGGCGGGCCGGCTGATGTCATGTGAGAAGCGTGCAGTGGAGTGAGGGAGCACACCTGGAGCCAGATAAGCTCCGTGTGACCTGGCAGTGAGTCACCGGGCGCTGCGGAGCTCAGCACAACCAGCCGGGAGGAGGCTCGGCGGCGGCTGCTCCCCCTGGAGCCGCCGGAGGGCCAGGTGCTGCGTGACCCCTCTGGGCCGCCTCTGCAGTTCCCGGTGCGGGCCAGCGCCGAGATGGGGCCTCGGGGCTGTCGGAAACGGCCGCTCTGGGAGGTCAGAGGCCGAGGGAGGGAGGCCGGCTCTCTTGGGAAAGTATTTCCTTTGTATTTATTTATGAGTGTGGTCTGGGGGTGGGGGTTGGGGGACTGACCTAAGTATCCTCCCACAGCAGCCTAGTCTGGGCGCCCTCCTCTTGGGATGCTAACGTTAGAGTTTCCATTTCCTGGGGTTTCTACTTTGCCAGAAGCAGGGTGACCCATTTAAATCTGTCCCCACTTACAGCCACAAGACACCAATGAAATATATTTTAACCAAGTCCCCCAAGTCACTGAAACTTTTTCAAGACAGGAAGGCAATCCTTAAACTGACTATTGCAAACCTAGTTTACAGCTTTAATGTTAATGGGTTGCTTACTACTTTGGCAAGACTTTTTTCTTTTCTTTATTTTTAGTCTTTAAAATCATAAAAGTAACGTGCTGGGAAAAAGTTGAATCAGTAGGAAGTACATTAGGTAGAAAGCTCAAGTGTTACCCCTTTTTCCCCCTACTCCCCAGAGATGATCACTGATAGATTTTTGTAATGGATCTTTCTAGACTATTTTTAAAAAGTTTGTTATATATATATTTTATGTATTACATATTTATCGTTTAATATATTACATAAAATATTTTATGTAAATATTAAAGCTTTTTATTCTGTAGGAAATAAAGAGCATCTAGAAAAGTAGAAGGAAAATTACACATCATACCACTACCCATAGCCCCTGGGCTTAAATATACACACACACCCCCCTATGAGAACTGAATATTCTCATTGTAAAAAATTAAAACAGTATAGAGAAACACAAGTCTGCTTGACTCTTCTAAAATCCCAGTCACCTTCACCGAGCATGTATTTTTCTATGCATATGCAATTATTGCACATGATGTACATGTATATATTCACACATGCACACATAGTTTTAAAAATTTTAGCAAAATTACATATTATCCTGCAACTTGCTTTTTTCACTTAACAATATAGTATAGAATCTTTTCCAGATCAGTATATACAAATCTACCTCATTCTTTTTATCAACTGCCCAGTTTTTCTATCATTTAGCTATTCTCTAGTGATGGACATTTATTTTTGAGACTTGCTATTATAAACAATGCTGCGAAGATTAGACATGTTTGTTGTGTGAATATATCTATAGATGTCCTGTAGTTGGAATTGCTCAAACAATATATACATAAATATGTTCATAGACACCACTAACTTGCCCTCCTGAAAGATTACACTAATCTGTGTTCCTGCCAACACATATGAGACTCTCTGCTTCCCATGCCCTAATTGATTGATGTTATCAATCTTGATAGTTTTTACTAAACTGCTAAATGAAAAATAGTATACCTCTATTTCACATGTCTGTGACTATTAATAAGGCTGAATACCTGTTCATGTTTTTTGGCCATTGGTACTTGTGCATCTGAATTGCCTGTCTGTAGTATCCTTGGCAGTAGCTGTATGGGGCCTCTGGACTCAAGCTAGCGTGATCCAGCTTGGCCATGTGCTCACTAGGTTGCCTTTACTTCTTTGGGCTTTACTTTCCATATACAAAGTTCTTATTTTAGTTACACTTGCGCTGGTGGTCATTTGTGCACTCTATTATCCTCTTTACTATCCCATTTAGATGGCAAAAAATGTGCCCTGCTACTATTAGGTACTATTCTTGAGGGCCTATTAGGGGCTAGGCATTACATGAAGGGCTTGTATACATATTCCATTTAATTCCTACACTTTATGTGGTATGTACTATTATTATTTCCATTTTAGAGATGGGGAAACGGAGGCATATAGGCCATAAGTGACTTGCCCAAAATTGCATAGCTATTAGCTCAGATTTGTTCCCAGGTTTGTTACCTGACATCCAAAGCCTGAGCTCTTTCATTAGGCTTATTTACCTTTATATCACTGGAATTTACTAGGTGCTTGATGGATACATAATTTTTCTCAACATTTTGTCACAAAGATCTGCAAACATTCAGAAAAGTTAAAGAATTTTTCAGCGAACACCCTCCATCTCCTAGATTCTACAATTAACATTTTCTTCTCTTTACTTTCATATATGTATCCCTTGACCTATCCATCAAGGTCTCTTAAATTTTTGACACATCCATCTCAAAGTAAATTGTAGACATAGTATACTTCACCCCAAATACTTCAGTATATGTATCATTAACTAAGAGTTCAATATTTGTTTTCAGTTCTTTTTTTCTTTTGAGTGAATATTTACACACAATGAAATGCACAAATCTTATGTGCACTATTTGTTGACTGTTGACAAATGCATATATCTGTCAACCCAAACACCTATCCAATATACAGGGCATAAACATCACCCTAGAAAGTTCCCTCATGCCCTTTCTCATGCCATCCTCACCCCTACCCCCCAGAGGTAACCACTGTTCTGATTTTTTTTCACCATAGGTTAGTTTTGCCTGTCTACTAGAAGGTGATGGAGCCCAGCTCTCTAGCAAATCGGGGGTTGAGGGACATAGGAGCAGCAGCAGCTGCATTACAGATCTGGTCCCTGATGGGGAGGCTGCAGGGAGCCAGGTAGCTCTAGACTTGTGGCTCAGTCCACAGCCAGGCCTGGCAATTATGGGGATGGCAGTAGGGAAAGGGTGCCTTGTGAGCTATGCAGATGACAGTGGAAGGACAGGGGTGGTGAGGGAAGGGCTGACATGGCCATAGTCTCTGAAGGTTCTAGGGTTGGGAGAAGGTTAATAACTAACTTGATATTTGAAATTTTAGAGCTAGAGAGACCTACATCATCTAGTCCAACCTTGAGCAAAATGACAGGCTCAAGGTCCCCCAGCGATTTATTGGCAGATGCAGGACTAGATAACAAATTTCCTAAAACCTCTGGCCAGTGCTGTCCCCTGTGCTGCTGCTGTGACTGACTGACTGTTTCTGCTTGCTGCAATGACTGAGGAACAAGATTTTGCTGAGACAGGGATTTACATGAAATTACTTCTCAGGGACCTTTCCAGCCCAAGAATTCTGGAATTCTAGGGGCTGTTTTCTATTGATACTGCTCAGCCATCTAGGCCCCAGCAAAAAGCCAGGATTGGGTAAGGATTGCAGAGTGAGAATTGGGTGTCTTGGTGGGAGGCTGAGGCTAAGATACTCTTGTTTGTCCCCTCTAAGTCCCCAGGGTGGATTTCTTTCTTCATTCCCCCCACAGGTGCCCCTGGAGTCATTTTCTAAACCAGCCCTTTTAAGACTGTGTGAGTAGTGGTGGGTGAAGGGTTGGGTGGGCAGTAACCAGTTGAAGATCCTACATCTTGGTATGTGGTAGGTCTATGCCACACCCCTCTCAACATTTAGGAGGAGAGAGACTCCTCATGTTAAAGTAGAGCCTTGAAGAGAGGATGCCAGCTGTCAGGCACTCTTCCACCCCAAAGTGGTCCAGACCTAGCTGGCCTAGGCCCTTGGCTGTGTCCCTCTTGGGCCCTAGATTTCCTGTCTTACAAGGTACTGTGCATGGAACATTTAGAACCAACAAGTTTAGAGGGAACTTTGTTTTACCAAGTAGAAACTGAGGTCAGAGAGGGAAAAGGGCTTATGCTAGGCCCACAGGCCTAGCTAGTGACTGGACCAGATTTCCTGCCTCTTTGGATGTGCTCTATGACTAAAGAGTTCTCTAGAATTGCATTGTCTAATCCAATAGCCACTAGCCTCATGGGGCTGTTGAATACTTGGGATATGGTTAGTCTGAATTGAGATGTGCTCTAAGTGTAAAATACACACCAGGTTTCAAAGATATAATATGGAAAAGAGAATGTAAAATATCTCAATATTTTTTATATAGATCACATGTTGAGATGACAATATTTTGGCTATATCACATCAAATAAAATATAATACTACCAGCCTGGGCAACAAAGCGAGACCCCATCTCTACAAAAAAATTAAAAAATTAGCTGAGCATGGTGGCACGGGGCTGTAGTCCCAGCTACTCAGGAGGCTGAGCTGGAGGATCACTTGAGCCTGAGAGTTGGAGGTTGCAGTGAGCTGTGCCACTGCACTCCAGTCTGGGTGAAAGAGTGAAACCCTGACTCACACACACACAAAATAAATAAATAAATAAAATAAAATTAAAAAAAATTAAAGCTAATTTCACCTGTTTCTTTTTACCCTTTTTAGTGTGGCTGCTGGAAAATTTCAAATTACGTATATGACTTAAGTTATAATTTTTATGGACAGTGCTGCTCTAGAAAGGAGATGAGTTGGTCTGCCAGGAACCACATGGGTCAGGGTACTGGGCAGGGGGGAAGCAATTACCCATTGCTCTGAGGCCTTTGGGAGTTCCTGGCCTTGATCGATGCCTTCCTGGGCATTGTACCTGTGTTGGGGGGTTGGAGGGTTCCCTCTCAGTGGAATGGGGAGCCTGGAGGGCCCTGCTTGGTTGTGGGGGGTAGGGGCACACAGAGAGGAAAGGCTTGTTCTGGGCCTGGCAAGAGGCCATTACCGGAAGGAGTAAGCTTATAGATCCTGTGTCTGAAACTCAGAGGGAGAGACATTCATCGAAAGAAAAAATGACATTTAATTTCTAATTAGGTGGTATGGCGAACTTCTTGTTCCCTGCTGGTTAGAACAAGAAAGACTCTCTCAATTCCTCCACACCAGGTTTTTCTCAGTCCCCTCCCCAACTGGGTGTGCAGGGGGTAGGGGTAGGTTGGCGCCATAGTTGCCGATGCCCTGGAGCTGGGATTTTCTCTCAGGCTGCCACAACTTTCTTCCCGAGGCTATATTTAGGTGTTGGTCTGGGGAAAAGGATGTGAGTTTTTCAGGATCCTGTTTATCCAGCAGACCCTGCCCCACCCCCACCTTGCAGCTGTCTGTCCTCTGTTCTGTCTGGAACTTCCCCTTCCTTCCCTCCCTGCTTCACTGTGGGCACCAGGCCCTAGAAAGAACATAGTATTTGCTATTGAATCCCAGCATCACCACTTATCAGCTGTATGACAACTAACATATACTTAATTTTCTGAGTCCCATTATTGTCATTTGTAAACTGGAGATAATGATATCTACCTTGCCCGAATGCTATGGGGTTCAAACGAGATAGTGTATGTGAAGTGCCTGGCATTATGCCTGGCAAGTGGTAGTCATTAAATACATGTTGGTAGGCAGTGCCTAAGGATGCTGCTCTAGGGATAACAGCCCAGTAGTATGTGATGTCTTTTGTTTCAATGGACGTTAGCTGTGGGGAGGGGTTGGTATGCTGAGCCTCTTTCCTTTTTCTTTGTGTTTGAGTCCTAAGTCAGGTCCCATGTTGGCTTGATGCAGCCTCTTTCCAGGAGGTCAGGTCCCCCAAATGCTACCTCTAGGCACACATAGTCTTCATCTATCAGGGATTCAAGGAAATGACAGTCTTTGGAGTCTGGGCTTTTACTGCCTTATCTAAACCTCAAATTCCCTTCTTTATAAAATGGGGTAATAATAGTACCTACCTACAGAAATGTTATGAGGATTAAATTAACTGAGACAATATTGGGTAAAGCAGAGTGCCAGTGAGGGGTAGCTGTATCAGTTGGTTTTGTCTGGACTGGAGACACAGGAAGAGGCTCTGCTTGAATAACTTTTCTTTTTCTGTGTGTTTCTATTTGCAGCAGCAAAGTGGGGCACAAAGGCCCTGTGCTGAGCACTAATAATCCTCTGGGGGTGCCACCCCTAAAAACAGCACCCCCACCATGTTTAACCTAATGAAGAAAGACAAGGACAAAGATGGCGGACGAAAGGAGAAGAAGGAGAAAAAGGAGAAGAAGGAGCGGATGTCAGCGGCGGAGCTAAAGAGCCTGGAGGAGATGAGCCTGCGACGAGGCTTCTTCAACCTGAACCGCTCCTCCAAGCGCGAATCCAAGACGCGCCTGGAGATCTCCAACCCCATCCCCATCAAGGTGGCCAGTGGCTCTGACCTGCACCTGACTGACATTGACTCCGACAGCAACCGGGGCAGCATCATCCTGGACTCAGGCCACCTAAGCACAGCCAGCTCCAGTGATGACCTCAAGGGTGAAGAAGGCAGCTTCCGAGGCTCCGTGCTGCAGCGGGCAGCCAAGTTTGGCTCACTGGCCAAGCAGAACTCACAGATGATTGTCAAGCGCTTCTCCTTCTCCCAGCGTAGCCGGGATGAGAGTGCCTCAGAGACCTCAACCCCCTCGGAGCACTCTGCCGCCCCATCACCGCAGGTGGAGGTGAGGACTCTCGAGGGACAGCTGATGCAGCATCCTGGCCTGGGCATCCCTCGACCGGGGCCCCGGTCCCGAGTCCCTGAGCTGGTAACTAAAAAGTTCCCAGCTGACCTGCGCCTGCCCCCCGTGGTGCCCCTGCCCCCCCCTGCCCTCCGGGAGCTGGAGCTACAACGACGGCCCACTGGAGACTTTGGTTTCTCCCTGCGGCGCACAACCATGTTGGATCGGGGCCCTGAGGGCCAGGCCTATCGGCGGGTGGTTCACTTTGCTGAGCCTGGTGCAGGCACCAAGGACCTGGCCCTGGGGCTGGTGCCAGGAGATCGACTGGTGGAGATTAATGGGCACAATGTGGAGAGCAAGTCCAGGGATGAGATTGTGGAGATGATCCGGCAGTCCGGGGACAGTGTACGGCTCAAAGTGCAACCCATCCCAGAACTCAGTGAGCTGAGCCGGAGCTGGCTGCGGAGCAGCGAGGGACCCCGCAGGGAGCCAGCTGATGTGAGTGCTTCCCTGGGGACCAGGGGTGAGCAGGGATTGGGAATGCTGGCATCTCCTGCTGTTGTACTTAGGTGAGCGATTGGGGTACCCAAGAGCTGTGGTCAGAGCCCAGTAAGTGTGTAAGTGGGGAAGCCATGCCACTCTCTGAGTGTGCAGGGAGAAGTGACATCAGGAGAAAATGCCCCACACCAGATTCTCATTAAAGGAGTCACGCCTTTGTGTCTGTACCTTGTCTAGGAGCTGAGGAAGGTCCCCAAAAGTTCAATGTGCTAGAGTTCTCAGCAGTTTAGCCAGGCCTCATGGTTTGATGTTTCTGTCCAGTGTTCTGTGTCTGTTGGATTGACTTGATTAAACTCAGCATAATGCCTTTCTCAAGGATGTTGGCTAGACCAAGTTCTGCCTGAACTTTAGCTGCACCTCCGAAGCCCTCAGGAGGGGTCTGATGTTGGTTGGTAATTACCATGAAAGTGTTCAGCTTCATGATACAAGGATGGGTTAGGGGTTTGGGTACCATATTTCCTGAGCCCTAAATTGGAGCATATAGGCTAACATGCGTCACTTCCAGTCATGAGAGACAGTCTGGACAATGAAATATAATATGTCCGTGTTATTTAGATATTGGAGGTGAAAAAAAAAAAGACAAACAATTTCAAATTAGGGCTGTCATGGAACATCTGAGATGTACAGCTGCTTCTGGTTATAGCTCCTGGAAGATGACCTCAGGCCAGAGCCTCTTTTTGCCTCTGAGTGAGCAAGGTGATACCCGGTGAGGTTGCAGAGATAGCAGGAGCCAGTTCATGGAGGACCTTGCACGTAATGGTTGGAGTTTAGATTTTATCCCAGTGAAGTGGGACCATTGAAGGGTTTGAAACAGGGAGGTGACTGGATCTGATTTGTAAAGATCACTTGGGCTCCAGGAGTCTTTATTACCTCTCCCAGAAGAAGAAAAAGCATGGCCCTAGAAAAGCAACAGGGATCAAACCTGCACAGATAGTATGTCCTGACTATCCCTGAGATCCCAACTGTTATCCTGCCCACACAAAAGAGTAGTTGGAAGGCACTGGAGTAGAAGAGATTTAGATCAGATCAGTAGGTGAAGATCTCTAAGGGGGCTCAAGCTCTCTAACCCCGTGGGTCTTTTGATAGGGTGATTACATATCAGTTTGGAATGCCCTGCCAAGTTGACCTCTGGACATCCTTCTCTCCCAGCTGGGGCTTTTAGGAGTGTCTAGAGCTGGCCCTGGCAGCCTGGCCAGTACACAGCCTGGCTAGGACTTTTCAGCACTAAGTGACCAGCCAGATATGTCAAAATCAGAAATGGGAGGAAGTGCTAAGGAAGCAGACAGAGTTCCAGTCCTAGCTTTCTCCCAGGGAAAGGAAGTGGATACTCAGGATGGCCGCTCAACCTGGCACCATATTGGGTGCGGAGGGGGCTAGGAGCAGCAGGGTCAGCTAGCAGGGCTAGCCCCAATGAGGCAAGCCTAGCTGGTGCCCAGAGGACTTCTTCCCCTGGCATCAGCCTGGAGGATCTGGCAGGGGACATAGTAGAAAACCCCATCCCCATGCATCTCCTAGAGCCATCTGGCAGGACAAGAAGACACAAAGGGCTGAGAGAAGCTCTGTATCTGGAAGCACTGGAGTGGGGTTCCAGGCTTTCCTTTACCCTTGGGGCTAGTTTGGTTTAGGCAGCTGTGCTAGTCAGGGAGCAGTAGTGAGTGGGAAGGAGTTTGTGTGGAATCCAGGAAAGAGCTGGGACTCATTCGTTCCAGAAGCACTCGAGTACCTACTATGTGTTAGCCACCAGGCTAGGCTGACCTCAGAGAACTACAGGTTAGAGGAGGAAGAAAAAGGTCTTTATCTCAGAACCAATGACTGCCATGCCTGTCTACTTTCTTCCAGGCTAACATTGCTTTTAACAAATGGAATTTTCTTCTTAAAGAATGAATCCCCCAGGGGATTGTTGCCAGCTCCCTGCTGAACCAGGGCTCTGGGCCTGGTGTCCCAGATGCTGTTTAGTTTTCTCTTTATAGCACAGGGATTATCCTGGCATCTCACATTTCCTAGCCACCTTTCCTTCCCATCTAGCTGCTGCTGTCCCTTCCCTGGGGAAGTAGATGATTTAGCTTTGGAGGCTGTGGTGGATTCCAAGTTACAGCTGGTATCCCTGAAATACTGGCTCACTCTAGCCCCAATGGGGCAAGCCTAGCTGGTGCCCAGAGGACTTCTTTCTCTGGCATCAGCCTGGAGGATCCGGCAGGGGACATAGTAGAAAACCCCATCCCCATGCATCTCCTCGAGCCATCTGGCAGGACAACAAGACACATAGGGCTGAGAGAAGCTCTGTATCTTTTCCCCCTGGGTAGGTGGTGGGGACTCACACCACAAGCAGAGAGGAGCAGGGTGAGCCCAGCATTTCCAGCTTCCTGAGACAGACCCAGGAGCTGGTATGGGGGTGCTACAGCCTTTTCTGTGCCCTCAGCCTCTATCTCCTCTTCCTCCCACTCCTACTCCTGCTCCTTTTCTCGGCAGCAGTTCTAATCCCAGTCCCCTGCCGAGAAAAGAGTCTTCCCACCTCCTCCAGGCTCCTGGGCAGGGTATCCTGATGACTGCAGCCCCACAGGGACAGCTCTTGGTGGCCACCCTGCCGTCAGGCCATCCATCAACTGTGTCCACACGTTGCCTGTCCCCAGGGAGCTCTGAGGGCGCTGACTAGCCATCTGTTCTCTTCCTGCACACATATGGGGCCAGGCATCACGACTCCTTTCCATGGCCTGTTCAGAAGGCCCTAGGGAGAGACAGCCCCTTGGGTTTCCCTCTCACATGGTGTGTGTCTAGTCGCTTGGCTCACACCCACGTCATGTGGCCCTATAGCTGCCAGACAAGGTTCCACTGGGAGTAGGTGTGAGCCACAATGGTAGGATAGACTTGGGGCCTGACAAGTCACTCAGCAGGCCTGAGAGAAGCAGTTCTGTCTTCTGCCATTTATCCTGCCCCACGTCTGTCCATGAAGTAAGCACTTGTTGAGCACTTACTGTGTACTAGGTTCTGGGACCCAGCAGTGAATAGCACATAATCCTAGCCCCAAGGAGCTCTGGTCTAGTGGGAGAGATGGTCCAGTAGTAGACCATGATGTGCCTTCTGAGAAGCTCCATGGCCGGGGCCAGTCCAGGAGCTAGGGAGCACAGCAGAGGGGCTTCAAATACAGTCTTGGGAGTAGGGCAGTGAAAGCTGACATCTGGGGAGATGAGTGAAGGGCAGGCAGGGGGAAGGTGAAGGCTGTCACAGACACATGCCAAGGCCTAGAGGTTGGAGAGAGAATGACACGTTTTGGGAATAAGGCTGGGGGACAATGTGTGGGGACGGAGTGCTGGGAGAAGCAGTAGGAGGAGCGAGCAGGAGCCAGGGCATGTAGGCCCTCGGGAGCCATGCTAGGGAGTGTGAACTTTAACCGAAGGGCAATTTAAGCAGGAAGCGATAGGAACAGATTTTAGGAAATCTCTCCGGCTGCTTATGGAGACTAATTTAGGGTGTAGCAAGGGTGGCTGTGGGGAGAGTGGTGAGGAGCAATTGTAATCCTGGTAGAACCAGTGGAGGGCTGAGCATGGGCAGAGAGAAGTCTCAGACTTGAGCAACTGAGGCAGGCTCTGTGGTCTCAGTGACTGACTGTGGTGGGGGCTGAGGAAGAGGACAGGTCGAGCATGACGAGCATGTTGGGGGGAAGATTTACATTCTTTCCTTGATTCCTCAGGGAAAGTTTTTGGGGGCCATCTGTATTTGGATCAGTTACTCCTAAGTTTGCTAAAGGCCAAATGTTTCCTAAGTCTGGTGATGTTAGGGAAGGTGTTGGTAAAAGTGAGAATCTGCAAACTCCTGTTGGATCAAAATTCCCTCCTCCAGTTCCATAAGTTAAGGGAGGAAAGCGAAGGACCATTGAGAAGGGGTAGAGGCCAGGCTGGGGACTAGGGCCTGGGAGAGGAGAAGGATGGTTCCTTCTGTTTGTATCCTCAGTGGGCCTGTTCGAAGGGACAAGTGGAGTCCCCTGGGGCTGGCAGTGGCCTCCTACATTTGGGAATGTAAGATGTTTCTGCTGAGTTCAGAAAAGCCCACCCTGCTAAGCCCTGGTCAACATGGTTATCTCTGCCATGAAGAGACAGAGGAGCTGGCTTGCATGGGCGCCCTCCCCAGAAAGCACTGCCTCCTTGAGCTTTTGAGGATGTGGTGGGAGGGGAGGGGATTTTAAAGGAAGGCCTTCCACTCCCTCCTAGCCAAGTCTAGTTGCCGAGATCTAGGACACAGTTTCTTTTCCTGTTGGACCTTGGGGTTTATAGTTAAAAGCTTTAGGGCTATAAGGTTCCTTAAGAGGTTGTCATGTCCATGAAAACCACCTTCACACTCAGGAGAGTCCGAGAGGGGGCATGTTACAGTGGAAGGAACATGGGCTTTGGAGCCAGAAAGACCTGGGTTTGGGTTTTACCAAAGTTACCAAACCTTTCTGAGCCTCGGTGTACTCATTCCCTCAATAACCATTTAATGAAGTTTACTTAAGGACCAGGTACTGTGCTGGTGCTGGGGGATTAAATAAACAAAGTATAATCTTTCCTTGGGGAAGCATAGACCTAAGTAAAGAAATGCAACCCAGTACCATAGCTGCTATCACCGAAGTCTGTGCAGGCATACAGTGGGGCAGGGAGGAGAAATGGTCAGCTTTGTCCAGGGGACAATCAGGAGAGACCTCCTGGTAGAGGTGACCCTTGATCTCTATAAAACGGGCCTATTCCATCCTCCCAGAGTTTGAGAACGTTAAGTTGGAGAAGAATGCACACCCAACTAACTCACTCCTGTTATCTCTGAGGAGAATAGAATTGGAGGCTAAAAGATTTGCTTCTTATTCTATATACTATACTTTGTGGGTCTTTATATAAGATAAGCATGTTTATGTGTTAGATGAGTTCACTTATGTGAGAATTTAGCAGGTGGTAAATGCTTAGGAAGATTAATACCCTTCCCTTCCCTCTGCCCAGTTTCTAAAGCCATCCAGGGAAGATAGTTTTGCACCTTTCTTAATTAATCCATCCTAGTGCTCTCCCATCCTTGCTCTGGATTTTCTGTCTACTGGGGACTCCTGATGCTTTTGTCTAAACATTCTCTGTAGCTCTAGCTGTAAAGACAGCCAGCTGAAGGAAGAGATGGCTGCTCCCTATCCCTTTCTAGCTTATTAGAGCCCAGCATCTCAGGCCTGCAGGCTTGGTCACCAGTGGCCCTGCAGGAGGCTGGCCAGTCAGGGTTGCCTGCATCTAGGAGAAGGGCATAAGAGCCCCCTTTGCTGTAGTGGAAGCCCTAACCTAGATCTCTGGGTGGAAACTGTGTGAGCCTCATCAACCTGGTCCCTCGGGCACCTGGCTGCTGTCAGGATTGGGGCCTATAGGATTCCAAGGGGAGACTCGAAATTGTACTGCCTCCAGGTCTTCCAGGCTAGGTTTGAGCACTGGACTTCCTAGGGGCTTCTTGTGGTGGTGGAGCAGCTGGGTGCTGCCTGGGCTCAGTGTTCTAGAATGCTTCTGTTCCTAATTTTATTCCAAGTGATCCTTGAAGGGTTTTTTGGTTTCTGTTTTTGTTTTTTCTTAAATGGGAAATTTTTACTTCATTTTGTGCCAAAGCTTCAGGCACCTCTGGCATCAGAGAGTCTCACCATGTGAGAGTCCCAGCTTGGGGGCTCAGTGTGGAACTCAAACTAAGTCCTTTTGGCAATGAGGGGCCAGTGGGCAGGTGTCAAGGGCATGAGAAATAGTGGGTGAAAGGTCTTTGGGAGTATCTTGAAGGGTTATTGAGCCTGGATTAGTGGGGTGCATGGGGTCAGCAGGTGGACTAGGTCATTTCTGTCCTGCCAGGTCGTCTTCTCTTTCCTTGGAGGCACCATTCTGCCTTCTTCCCCATGAGATGCTAGACAAACTGCAGCTTCAGAGTGCCCTGTCCAACCAGCCTGTGGGTGGAGGGCACAGTGCCCAGGCCACATTGAACGGGGTGTGGGTACATGTCATGGTCATTGGGTGTTTTTGCAGGCGCAGCTTGGAGCCCTGGCGTGGGGGCAGGGTCTTAAAGGTACCCTACCCTGGCTCCTTCCTGCCCTGGCAAGAACCCCTCAGGCCTGCCCTGACATCCCCAGCCACCCTGCCCTCTGCTCTCTTGTAATCTCTCTTATTTACATTGAAATGATTCCAGAAAATACCAGATATGCAAACAGCCTGACTGGGGGTGGGTGGGGAGTGGGGTGAAGGGGCGTGTGTGTGGTGGGTGGGAACACAAGTATTTTAAATATGCTGCAGATCTCTACAGCGTTTCCCAGAAACCACAAGCACGCGCTCTGCCTGCCAGCAGGGCTCCTGCCACCCCACTGCACTAAGCTGCTAGGATCTCCCCACTGCAGCCTGGGGTGGAGAGCAGCATCTGGGGGGATGGTGGGGGCTCCCCTGCTGCCTGGGCAGGCTGCCTGGCGCCTCCATTGTCAATCCTGGGCAGCGGGTATGGATGTGCCCGGGCATCTGGCAGCGCTGTGGGTGCCCACCATGCCAGGCAGGCACTGTGAAGGAGTGGTGTTTTCATGGCCCCCCACCCCTGCTGGGCAGCTGGATAGGGGCAGCCAACTCTAGGGTCCCACATGGTGTTTAGCATCAGCTTCTGTTCTGTTAAATACAGGGGACGGTGTCAGCAAAGCTTATTATTTCAGTTGTGGGCTCTAGTTTGGTTGGGAAACTATTTCCTTAGACCTGGGTCACCACTCTGTCTCCCTTAATCTCCCACCATATATTCCTCAGAATCAGGGCATGGCATTCTGCCCCAGCATGACTCAGCCAGTCGCTTGTGCAGACTCTGGGTTAGGGAAGAATGTAGGATATTTGCCCAATGTTATCTGTATGATGCCCAGGATGGCGTGTAGCACAACATACGTGCTCCCTAAGTGGTGTTCGATTGATCTGGTTAAGATTCAGCTGAACAGAAATGCCTTCGGGAAAGGCATAGATAGGACTAGCAAGGTGAGGGTCACAGCTAGTGTTCACTGTATGTTAGGCAGTGTTCTCGGTGTTTTGCATGTATTAACTCATTTAATTTTCCCAGCAGCACTTTGAAGGAGAGGTTATAATGATCTCTGTTTCACAGATGAGGAAACTGGATCACAGAGAGGTTAAAGTTAAACAAGTTGTGTAAGGTTGCACAGGTATTAAGTGACTTGTTGGGTTTTGAACTCAAGCCATCAGCTCTTAACTAGTGTGGGAGGGGAAGGCAGTATGTGGATATCCTTATAAATCCACTGTCCAGCTCAAACCTGGAGCCTTCTGATTCTTACTGTCCTGTCACTAGAAGCCTCTTCTTCTCCTTCTTGTCCCTCCAGAAGGGAAGGGGAAGCCAGGAATGACTGGCCTCTCTTGCTCCATGGGTGGTGTGCTGCAGAAGGGTGTGACCATTGCTTTCATTGTCTCTTGAGGTTAGCCAGAAGAAGTGATCCCAAGTGGCAGCAGGCAGGATTCAATCTTGTGGGAGCTGGGAGAGGCCTGGCAGCATTTGGGTGTGAGCTCCCAGGGGTGGAGGAGGGGTGCACTGTTGCCCCTTATGCTAGATCTGGGAAGCAGGGACGTTGCCCCTCTCACCTTTTTGGCCCATACTAGCATGTGAGTACTCATTTCTGCAGCACTTGGGGTGGCAGGATTCCTGGAGTGTCACCTCTGACCAAGAGCAGGCTCTTCTGTGTTGCACAGGGTTGTACACTATTATTTCCTCTGTGTGCATTGTGGGAAAACGGCAGGGGAGCACAGGCTGGTGGGGGCCCAGCAGGTGATGGGTGTGCAGTGTGGAGTTCTCATTGACTTCTACTCTTGAGCTCCTGCCCTTCCTTTTGTCTATAGTACTTTTCCCTGCCCACCCTCATACACTTACACACATTGGCCTCAGTTTGAATGTCACTTCCTCAGGGAAGCCTTCCCTGATCCTCCCAGACTGTGTTAGGTCCCCACCCTGGCAGCACCCCATCCTTCTTCCTCATAGCATTCACAGGATTGTCATTAATTAGCTATTTTGTTGTTTCTCCAATGCCAGAGCACTTCATGAGAGCAATGGAGACTTGTTGAAGGAAAGAAGGTGGTTCTTTAATTGGGAAATGGTTTCCCATTCTCTCTGTCCAGTCTTCTGGACTGTAACTGAAACTTTAGCTCGGTTTTGGTTCCTGGACCCCTCCCCTCTGAGTGGCCTTGGTGACTTGTCTGTAATACCTTGCCACGTCCTGCCTCCATCCACTGACTCTGTTTCTTACATGCTTGGGGACAGGAGTGGGGAAAGATGGCTCTAGGAGTGGGAGTCTGGGAAGGGAGGGTCCCGGGGACAGCCTGCCTCATGCCCCTTCACAGGAGCCCATGAAGGTCTCAGGCCTGGGTGAGAAGGAGATTTGGGGTCACATGGGGGCCACAGCATCCAGCTCAGGAGACCATGGAGGAACGCGCCTGTCTTACTGGCTTCAGGTCTCTGAGGGGCTGGAATGTAGCCTGGTAGGGCTCAGAGCTTCCTCTTCCCTTCTGCTGCTTTCCTTGAACTGCCTTCATGCTGGAATGTCAGCAGGCTGGGCATTTTCACAGCAAGGATTTTTCCCAATCAGAGCAACAGAGTCTAGCTGGAGCTTGGGGACAGCCCCCACATGGGTAGGTGCTACAGAGAAGGCAGGGCAGGTGCCAGGGCAACCCCATCTGCTCTGCTCTTAGGGCCCAGGCTCAGTTCCAGTCCCCTCTGGTAGACACAGATGTCTCCCTACTGGGCCAGGTCAGGAGCAACCTGGGCTTCTGGGGCTGCAGGGCCCAGGGGAGGGAGTGGGAAGGCTTGGAGGCCAGGGACTCCACCTCTGTGAGGAGAGGACGAGGCTGGCCACATCCCACAGGGCCTCACTGCCTCCAGCCACATGAATCAGGAGGTGAGGCGCCTGGGATTCCATCCTCAGGTGGGGCCATGCCTGCCAGACCCAGGTTCTCTGGCCCATGGGGGCCACACAGCCACCCGGACCTGGCCTCTACTCTGTGGGCCCCACAACACCTCCAGGGCCTGGTTCCCTTTCTCTAGTGACCTTTCTGGCCTCTGTGCCCTCTGCCCCCTGATCTCATTCCTGCAGGCCCCTCCCTCCCATTCCCTTTTCTGCAAAGAGCTGACTCACTTCCTCCCTCCCCAGCTTTTCTCACTGCCAGGCCCTGTGGTGAGCAGGGTACACACAGGGAGGGAGATTTCTGACAGGGCACTTCCTGGGCTCTCTTCTCTGGCAGCATGACTGTGAGGCTGTCCCTGGCTCCAGGGCAGAAGAGGGCTGCATGTGGCAGGGGAGGAGGGCAGCCTCTGGGCTACAGGGAAGGGCAGTGCAGATGTCCCCAGAGCCTTGGCGCAATCAAGGCAGGACATCAGGACACCTTGATGAGCATCTGTTCCATGTGACCCTGTGGGCTTGGTTCTGTGGAAGAGAAAGGGTGAAGGTGCCATCCCTGTGATCAAGGAGTCCGTACTTCCACTAGAACAGAAGACATCTGCAAAAAGATAGATCCCAGCCCTGGCTGGTGTGGGCTAGAGGCCAAGCAGTGACAGCACTGTCAGGCAGCATGAGACAGTCTTGACTCTTGGTGACACCCAGTTTCATGCCCAGCCCCAACACATCAAGGGAAAAGTATCTGGAGATTCCAGTGGAAACTTCCAGGAACATGGCGAGGGGAAGGGTCTGATACCATTTCCTTGTGTTAGTTGTTCCTGCTGGGGGGCTGCCTCCTGTCCCCAGCCCCGCCTCCCTGGTTTGGTTGTGGAGCTGATTGCAGGGAGCTGGCCTCAGAGCAGTAAAAGATGTCCTCCCTGGCTGGGCTGGCATCTTCTGCCTTGTCCTCCCTGGAGCTGTCCAGGCTGTGGGAGCCCGTGTGCCTGGCACTTTGGGCACTGAGGTCCCAGCCTGTGCTGAGCCTGGCACAGTCCTGCATCCTCCTCAGCAGGCACCTGGGTTACCTAAAGGACACAGGCTCAGGGTGAGGTTGAGTCCCCACACACTTGGCCATGCCTCAAGATCAACAGAGGCAGGAGGGAAGCTGGGCCCACTGCCTGAGAAGCCTGGGGGACTGTTGTGGTCTGTCTTCCTGGAATCAAGTGACCAGCAAATATCCCTATTCCCCTTAGCACTTGGCTTTGCCTGGCAGACCCCCATTGCACTGGCAGCCTGAGATTCTGGCCTCAGGATTTCTGGACAATGACAGGGGTTTCTTGTTTAGGTGAGGGTTGGGGCAGGGTGCAGGCAAGAACGAGGCCTAGGCTTGGAGAAGGTGAGGGGTACCAGCCTGACCACCTCACCCAAAATGCCCTCGCCCTTGCTCGTGGGAGGCAAACCACCGTGTGCAGGCACACTGATGCCCGTCTGCATTCCTCTCCCAGGGCTGCCATATCGTTCCTTGTCTCCACCCATCATTACTTGGCCTCCATCTGGGGAAGAGAACTGGGCTCTGTGGTGGGAAATCCAGCTCAGGAATGGCCTGGGTGCCACACACACGTGTGCACACACACACTACAGAATTTATACCAGGTTGTTCTTTTCTCCCAGACTCCTCCAAAGCATTTCTGCCATTAGCTTCCAGCCCTTCTAACCAGCTCCCACCTTCTCTGTCCTTCAGACCAGAGGACTTGGGCCCTGAGGCAGAGGCAAATAGAGTTTTCCTTCTTTAATCAGGGATTTCGGTTCCCCATCTAGCCCCTTTGTCTTCCTCCACTACTGGTTTTGAGGTCTGTCTTCTGTGCCTCTGAAAGAGGGCCCCAAACTATAAAGGGTCCCTTACCCTTTGTGCCTGCTCATTCTCTGTCAAAATCCGAAAACTGCAGCTCTTATTGTTGCTGTAGAAACAGATGCTTGGCAAATATGAAGTTGACTGAATGGCTGGTTTTGGCTGTAGGCACTGCTTTCAGCTCATTTTGGGGAAGGGAAAGAGAAGGAAGGCAGCCCAGGTGAAGGGCCCACAGGTCTAGAGTTACACGCCCTTAATGTGTGTATTGTTAACACATTGTTATGTATGGGCCAAGGCATGATCTCTGGAGCCTGGGTCCAAATCCCGGCTCTGCTGCTTACTGCTTAAATGACCTTGGGCAAATGATTTAATTTCCCTGTGCCTCATTTTCCTTATCTGCAAAATGAGAATAATAATAGTACTTTCCTTGTAAGGTTGTTTTGAGGATTAAATGAATCAATACATGTAAATCACTTAGAATAGTGCCTCAAAATAGTGCCTTTCCAGCAGGGGCTCAAAAGTGAGCATGACCATCATCATCATCATCATCAATTGATCTCCCTATGCTGGGAAGCACTTGGTGCCTGGTGCCCGCAGGAGTGCCACAGGCCCTGTTCCTATTAATGACTCAGCTCTGCTCCTGGGGTGGGGTGGGAGGCTGCTTTATTCTTGTCCCCAGGATGGTGCTTTTGTCCCAGGTGCCTTTTGGATAGAAATAGGGAAACAGGCACAGGCTTACTCAGGCACACACAGTAGTCTCAGAGCGGGATTGCACTGCCCTGACTTTCCAATCTGGTCTGAAGTTTGATGCCAGTTTTTTAAATTGTGCTGTTTTTTCTGTGACTTCTCCAGTCAAATTCTTGGCTGCTGGCAAAACCTTTGGAGTGCAAGGCTTCTTTCTACCTATTTGTTTTCCAGTTGAACAAACTCACTCTACTTTTTTTTGGTCTTTCTTTAACTTATTTTGTTTTGTCGCACGAGTCTTGCTCCTGACAGCCCATCTTGATTAGGGCTAAGCAGGAATTGAGGTGCAGAACAGAAAGTGCTGACCTGCCAGTTCCTGGTCTGTCTTCTGCTTCTTCCACTATACATATGAGCTTGCCTGGACTCTCCCACTCAGAGTTTCTAATTACAGTAGCAAGCCCTCTCACATGAAGTCCCGTGATAGAATGCCACGGCAGTTAGCCCCACGCTGTGTTCCCTTGTGCTTCCGTGAGTCTTGGGCTGGTGGACCCGGTCTGAGCCTCTTTAGCATGTCGGAGTCTGTTCTCCACTGTGTCTTCCTTGCCCTCGTCCTCATTTTGTTCATCCAGCTGGTGACGCAGGGAGGTGTCCAGTTGTGGTCCTCACTGCCCCATGGAAGACATCCTGGCATGCTGCCTTGGATGAGGTTTCATCGCACGCCGTATTTGCCCTTAAAAGTTCAGGATTCTGTTGGGACTTCTCTCTCTGGGAGCACTAACATCAGAGGAGTCCTGCAGTGGGTGACTTGGGGAAGCCCTCAGGCCACTGCATTCCAGATGTCTTACCAATGCATGGTCCAGAGACTGCAGAAACAAGGGCCAATTGTGTGGCACTGAGGGGCTTTCTCCCAGGCTGGGACGCCTTCGGGTGAGGGCAGGTTTCCATTCAGCCCTGCTGTTTCAGGCCATTGGCATCCAGCTTCTGCTGCCAGGCTTTGTATTAAATTGTGACTATAGTCCTTTTCCCCACTTCTTTTTGAGGTGTAGGGACCAAGGCAAGGCACATGAGGTCTAAGTAGATCCTGGGGTGGGGGTGGGAAACAACAGCAGGTAGTCAGGGGCATCACCTGAAGAGGCTTTGGCAAGAGTGACCAGGACAAACTGAATGGGGAACTTCTAGACCAGACCTGTCTAATAGAACATTATCCAAAGATGGAAATGTCCTACAATCTGTGCTGTCCAACTCGGTAGCTACTAACGACATGTGGCTATTGAGCACTTGGAATGTAGCTAGTGTGACTGAGGGACTGAATTTTAAATTTTAATTTGATTTTAATTTAATCAGAAGTATACCCATTGTTTCGACTTAACTTCAATTTAAATAGCCACAATGGTTCATAGCTACCACTTGAACAGTGCAGATCCAGACAGCTCCCAGAAAGAATTGGTGGGGGCTCTTGAAGGTTTGTCCCCACCTGCACAGTCCCCCTGGTGAGGCTGGGGATGGTGGCATTTCCCCTTCCTCTCAGGAAGGAAGGTTTGTCCTCTCTGGCGATTTCTATGCTTCACCAGCTCTGGAAGCCTGATGCCCCAGGGCCAACAGGTCCCTGGCTGTGTGCCACCACAACTGGGGCCGTGCTTCCCTACCTTGCCAAGCATGTCTTCTGCCCAGCTTTGTAACACAGGTGCTCACATGCCCCGGTGGATTTGGCCCGGGCTGTTAATGCGGAGGTGGTGGGTTGGTAGGCAAGGTAGAGGCTTTCACTTCTTCCTTCCTGCTTCTGTGGAGATTGGGTCTGTGCTTTATTTTTACTTCAAAGGGTTCTAGAAACAGGCCCAATAGGGGCCTCCAAAGGTAAACGCACAGATCCTCAAATATTTATTGAATGTCCAGTGTTTGGAGGAACCTGAGGCTTGTCTAAAGGAGCCTCTTTGATTTTGAGAATAAGCACCACAGGCCTCCAACTCACACCCAGGAAGGCCTTACTGATGTTTTATTTAAATCAGTGTGGCTGACCCTTAACTGGTTTTCTTTTTTTTCTTCTGTGGAAATAGAAAAGAGTTGTCATTTATATGAAAAGCAGAACAATGCTTTATTATGCTTATTCCCTCATGTCTGCCAGAGGGGGTGGGGATGTGAATATAGTGGATGTGGTGCGTTTAGTAGACTCAGAAGTGACCCAAGTCCTGATGAGATTTGGGGCAGGGCTGTGGAGGATTTTCGGAAACCATCCTCAAGGCTGGCCCTTGGCTTTGGGCCTTGTGGGACCTTGGCAAAGCAGAGGCACTTTGGAAATACCCAGCAGCTGAGAGTCTTCAGAGAGCAGTGGGCCTACTGGACTAGCCAGGCAGGTGGTCCCTGCAGTCAGGCAGCACCTGACTGCCTAGTTTTGGGAGACTGACTCCTAGTCTTGGCAGAGAGGACAAGCCAAGGCATCCCTGCTTGGGCTCTGTGCTGGGAAATGGTGTGGTGGCACCAGGCTCTGAGCAAACCTTTGGGTGTGTCAAGGCAGGGGCTGGGGGGAGTGCTGGAGCCCCGAGCTTCGGTGACCACCTCTGGGGCAGTGATTTGTGGCTCACCCCGCCATGCCCACTGACCCTCCTGATTGCTTGTCCCGGACGCCTCCTCACAACACAGACTCAAGGCGTCCCAGGTGTCTTCTGACCTTGTATTCAAATACTCATTTTATTCCATCAAAACATTTATTGAACGCCTACTATATGTAGGAACGGTTTAAGGCTCTGGGGATAGAGCCGTGAGAACAAAGTGAGCGGTGCAGACCTGGGTTCGATTCTCCGTCAGGGAATTAAAAAAAAAAAGTGGGCGCTGAGGTCATTCATCCCTGCCTCTTAGGGTACTGCAAGAGGCCATCGTGCCGCTACAGCCCCCTAGGGCCTCGAGCTCCTCGGGGACGCCCCCTGCAGGCGGGCTCGGGAGGCCGGCCGCGCGGAGGTGAAATCCCGCCGCCTGGGCAGCGCAGGCGGGTCCGTGAGAAGGCGGCGGACGCCCCCTGCTGGGCTCCGGTGGCGCTGCAGGGCGGTGCATCCCGGGGTCTCGGGCGCATGTGCCGGGCCTGGCCCCGCCCCTGGCCCCGCCCACGCGCCGGCGGGTGGGCGGGGCCAGGAAGCGCGGGCCGCGACTTGGGCCTGGGGTTGGCTGCCTGGGCCCGCACAGACCTCGACCCGCCCGTAGGTTGCTGAGTGTCTGGGCGGGTTCGGGGACGTGCGCCTTTGGTCACCCCAGGTTTCCTCTCGGCCCTCCTTGCCCTCCCTGAGACCATCCCTAGGCTTCTTCAAGGGGGTTTGTCCTCTTGCATTGCAGGATCCATTGGTCGTTTGTGCCTGTAAAATTTCCCAAAAAATCTTGGCACCTTGAAGAGTACCAATTGCTGTTTACTAACACTGTTATTTCATAAAAGAGAAGACATTTGTTACATACACACACACACAGAGGAATAAAGGATAATTCCTCCTAAGAAAGGGAAGGCACTATTGCACTGGCATTTTCTTTGAGGACAAGTGAAGACTCTAGTACTGGTCCTAGGGCTGGCGCTGAGGAACCTCTGAAGTGATCATCTGGGAGAATGCACCTGTCACTGTGGTGGCTGGTGCCCTCCTACCTCAGGAAGCAAGCGCGCTCCAGGTCCTCCCCAGCCTTGAGGGCTGAGCGCTTGAAACAGGACTCCCCGAACTTCCCTAAATAGTTATATTAGTGACATTTTGTATGTTGCAAACTTGTAATACAAGTATTATATAATTAGTATCCATTTATGGAGACAGTGATTATAGACTTTTTAAAAAGAAGTTTTGATTTACAGGGAAACTAGAGGGACAAATGGGGTCAGAGGAGTATTTTTTTGTTAAGATATTAAATAGAACCTCAGTCTCAATGTTTTCCAAACTATCTTTCCCTTTAAACCATCCTCTGTCTTTCTTCCCTATTTTGCATATTAGCTTCACACTGTCCTCTCAAACTCCCAAGCTCTTTAGTGGCTTTTCCTAACCCTACCCCACCCCCTTGTGCCCATTTCCCATCCTCCCCCAAAAGTCACCAAGTCCTGCTGATTTTTTTCTTTTGCATCACCCTCTGTTCCCCATCCACTGCCAGAAGCCTAGACAGACCCTTTTTATCTCTTATCTGGCCATCACCTTGACTTTCTAATGGTCTTTCAGCTTCTAGCCTCCTTCCCTTCCCCAGTATCCTTCTGTTAGATTAGCATTCCTAAAACACAGGTTAAATCATACCCCTTCACCGTCCAGAAACCTGCTGTGCGTGTTTTCCAGGCAGATGGTAGTGTAGAAGGAGCAGGACTCTGGGATTATTTAACCTCTGTAAACTTGAGTTTCCTAGTCCACAATTCCCCTTTTCAACATTACCTCTGAGGGTTTTGAGAAGAAAGGGAGTGGCACTGTGTCTGCCTCATGGCTAGTGCTCAGTATGTGCTTGCTTTTTCCTTAGACTGCTTCCCTTGCTTTGGTCTCAGGTACAGATCTTTCAGTTACAAGTGACAGAAAGCCCAGCTCAACGGGCTTAAAAAGAAGGAATGCATTGGCTCAAATATCTGGAAAGTCCAGGAGTTGAACTGGCTATAGGCTCAGCCTTATCTGGAAACATAAACAGTGTGACCAGGACCCAGGTCTTTTCTTTCTCTCAGCTCATCTTCTAGGTTGACTTGCTCCTCAAACAAGTAACGGCAAAATGGCACAGCCCCAGGTTCAGGAATGTGAGAAGAGAAGTGTGAGTCTTTCAATAATCCTAGTCAAAATTTCATTATATTTCTTTGAAACTGATTGGGTCACATGCCCTCAGTGAGCCAATCCTTATAGCTTGGGGATATGATGTTCTTATTGGCTAGGCCCAAGTCACATGCTAGTTTAGGTCCCCATAGGGAAACTGGGGTGCTATAATCAGAGGATGGAGAAATGGGTAGCAGGCAGCAGAAACAACACATCTACTACGACACACACCTCTTGACTGGGGACCCACCAACCTTCCCAGCGTTTTCTTTCCTTGTTTTCCTATATGTGTCCTACACTTCAAACTTACCGTCCACATTTCATGTTTTCCCACCTCTTTGCCTTTTCTTCTGCTACTACTTCACCCTGGAATTCTGTTCCTACCTCATCTCCACATTATTAAATCCCTTCTCTCTTTCATGGCCTAGCTCCAAGCTATCTGTGAGCTGTCTGCCTAACTCCCCAACTGGAAAAGATCTCTGCCTCTGAACTTCCCTAGAATGTTACTGATGCCCAGTTGGAGCACTGAGTGCATTCTGACTTGAATGATAATTATTGGGGTACATTTGTTATCTCCCCTGCTGGTCTGTATGTTTTCTGAAATCAGGAAGGATGTTTGTGTCATCTTGTTTCACTCACACAAACATGGATTGTGTGTCATATCTGAGCAGGGCCCAGTGCTCAGTGGGTGCTGGGAATACAATAACAAGCAACGTACAACCTCTGCCTCAAGAAGCTCACAGTCTAGTTGTGAGGAGGCCCCAAAAGAAGCAGGCATGGTGCTTGCCCACAGTGCTCACCTCGAGGTATTACACGTCACAGCTAGTTGAATAAGTGAACAACCTCGTCCACCCCTCAGAGCCTCCTGTCTGGCCTGCCCCAGCTCTGCTTAGCCACTTGGCCTGGCAGAGTGCCTGAAACAGAGCCAGGGACTTTCACGTGCGCCCATGTCACCAACATGGGAGAGTAGAGTAGTTGAAGTTGTTACCTTACATGGAGGTCCCCTTGTTCCCCCATTCTGTTCAGCTGGCTTACTGTGCATACACCTTTCAGATCAGTTGGTTAAATCCAGTGGATTTTTGTGGAATACCTGTTGTGTGCCTGGTTCTGGGGAATGGGATGGGATATAAAAGAAGCAGGAAATGGCCTCTGCTGTCCAGGGAGAACAGGCTTAAACATACAACACAAATTGATTACTATTCAGAACATTAGTTATGCTGTGTAGTCATGGCATATACACAACAAACTTTAATAAATTCAACTATATGCTTGTGCAAGAAACTGTATCATAGTAGTCTAAAATTGTAAACCTGGGCCAGGCACAGTAGCTCACGCCTATAATCCAGCACTTTGAGAGGCTGAGGCAGGAGGATCGCTTGAGGCCAGGAGTTTGAAACCAGCCTGGGCAACATAGTGAGACCCCCATCTCTACAAAAAATATAAATAAAAAAATTAGCTGGGTGTGGTAGCTCGTGCCTGCCTGTAGTCCCAGGTACTCAGGAGGTTGAGGTGGGAGAATCACTTGAGCCCAGAAGTTTTAGGCTGCAGTGAGCTATGATCATGCCATTGTATTCCAGCCTGGGCGACAGAGTGAGACCCTGGCTCTAAATAAATAAATTAATAAAATAAAATAAAATTATAAACCCATGTGCACTATACTTCGTGAGTAATTTAAGGGATTTTCAGGAGTTTTTGACTATATTCTAATTTTGCCTTACATGCAGACTTTAGAATCTAACCCCATATAGTGTGTGACTCCACTGTATACAATAGAGCACCATATCGAGTGTGATCAAGCACCACTGTATGTATGTGATGTGCTTAGGTATAGACAGTGAGTGCTGTGGTATTTAATAGTAATTCAATGATATTAATAATTTAATTATTACCTACAATTTGCCAGGCCTGATGTCAGGTACTTTGCATGTACTGTCTCTTCTATTCTCATAACAGCCCCCTAAGATAGGTATCATACTGTTTAAAGGCAACAGAAGTGGAAACTCTAAGAAGTCAAATAACTTTCCCTGAGGTCAGACAGCAAGTAAGAGGCTGAGCTGGGATTCAGACCCAAGTGCGTGTGTCTGCCAAGTCCATGCTGTTTGTACTGCACTTCCAGGCAGATCTTGGGTTTCAGGGAAGGCTTCATAAAAGAGGCAGGATTCAAGATGGGCCTGGAAAGATGGGGAGGGTTGGGCAGTGTGGAGAGGCACTCACAAGCAAAGGCTCTGGTGGTGACAAGGGCAAAGGATGTGGAGAGATCTACCTGAGAGAGGGTGAGAGAGTGAGAGCCAGGCCGGTAGGGAAGAGGAGAAGAGAACAGAGAAGTGAAGGCGAGGCGCTGAGGAGGGCCCAGGTTGTAGATTATGGCTGTCCGAGGAAGAAGGCTGAGTGGCCTGGGGGTGGCCTGGCTGGCTGTGGGAGTGCCTGCATGGCCTCTGGAGCCATCACTGAGGCTTCTTGAAGACATAGACCATGCCCTGAGATGGCACCACCCTTTGAGCAGCAGAGGGACTGCTTGTGGTTGGGTGTGAAGCTGTGTGGGCTGCTGGGGCCTCAGGTTTCCCCTCTGAACGAAGAGCTCTGCCTTGTTCACTAGGGGAAGTGAAACTGCTTTGAGATGATCTCTGTCAGTAACACCAAATGTTTCAGAGACAGAAGTGACAGGGTTTAGTCATCTGAATAGAAAAGAGGGGTGGATGGGCACGTGGTTACTAGTAACTCAGAGCAAGACTGTGCAGATAAAGTGATGCCTTGGTCACCCAGAAGTCGTCTTCTGGAACACTGCAGAATGGCAGTGGGCCCAGAAGGCCCTTGAGCAGCCACAGTAGAGGACGGGAAGTCCTCATGTGAAAACCCAGGCCTGTCACTTGCAGAAGAACCTGCAGGTTTCACTGACATCCTGCTTGTTGTGCTTTGGACATCATCTATTAGGCCTGGTTATCTGGTTTTCTAGCCTTTGGCAGAAAAAGCATATTAGAAGGAAGCGAGACTGCTGGAGACAGGCACGCTGACAGGCAAGTGGCAGCTGACAGCCTGAGGGGGCAGGGGACAAAAGAACTAAAAATCAGACATACAGCCACAAAGGGTGTCTGGCCTTCCTTAACGTAGGCATGTCCAAGGCTTCAGTTTGGTGGTGGTACCTGGGAGGGGGCTGGTGCCCTTTGAGAGGGGTGTGGGGCATTGGTGGGGCAGAAGCCATATTGTAGCCAGGCTGGGAAGTCGGGAGTCATCACAGTGGGAACAACGTGCCCTTCAGGACAGGATGGAGTGGAAATAGATTGGGCTCAAGAGGGGAATCTCTGAGTTTGAGATCCTTGAGATGAATTCAGAGTGTTTTGCTTAAGAAAGTAGAGAATATATAAAATGTTTGTTATTTTTATGATTGTAAATAGAAATAGAATTTAGAAAACTACTTAAAATAAAAAATATTTTGTCCATTAAGTGGGGTAGGCTTAAGTTACCTGGAAATTTTGCTTATGATGCCACTTTTTTCCCCTTTAATGATCACAGGTAGATAATAATTGTTAAAATTTATTGAAAACTAACGTACTAGACACCATTCTTACAGCTTTGTATATACTAATTCTTTTAACCCCTATAAACACCCTATGTAGTAGGTACTATTATTTTCCCATTTTACAGATGAAGAAATTGAAGCACAGAGAGGTCAAGTTGTATAGTTTACTACGTGGTAGAGCCAAGATTAAACCGGGCTGTCTGACTCTGGAGGTCTTGCCCTTAACCATGGTATACTACGAAAAATTCCTTTTTTTTGAGACAGGGTCTTGCTCTGTCACCTGGGTTAGAGTGCAGTGGCATCATAGCTCACTGCAACCTCAAACTCCTGGGCTCCAGTGATCCTCCTGCCTCAGCCTCCCAAGTAGCTGGGACTACAAGTGTGCGTCACCATACACGACTAATTTTTCTATTTTTTGTAGAGATGGGGTCTCACTCTTGTTCAGGCTGGTCTTGAGCTCCTGGCCTCAAGCAATCCTCCCACCTCAGCCTCCCAGAGTGCTAGGATTACAGGCGTGAGCCACTGCGCCCTCCCAAAAGATTCCTTTTAAGCAGTGGTTCTCAGACTTTAATGTGCATCAGAATCACCTGGAAGCCTAGTTAAAACACAGACACTGCACCTCTTACGCAGAGTTCCTGAAGCAGCAGGTCTGGAGTGGGGCCCTGGCATTTGCATTTCTGACAAGTCCCCCGGTGATGTTGATGATGCTGGTCTGAGAACTTGGAGAGCAAAGCTCTTTCACGTACGTTCTGACCAGTCTCATGCCAACCGGGTAAAAGGGTCAGTCCTCATTTTACAGATGAGGGAGATGTGAGCCACCTGCCCGTGTTCACAGAGCTGAGTCATTCGTTCTTTCACTCATTCGCTCATTCACTTAACAAATGGGCACATTTGCGCTGGGCCTTGTGCTGGCCTCAGAGTCGAGCAGTTCTCAGCCTCGGCTGCAGGTAATCATTTCTTGGCGAGACTTCTGGGTATCTACCCAAAGGAAAAAAGTCATCCTATAATAAAGACATCTGCTCTCGAATGTTTATAGCAGCACCATTCACAATTGCAAAGATGTGGAAACAACCCAAGTGCCCATCAATCCATGAGTGGATTAATAAAATGTGGTGTATGTATACCTTGGAGTACTACTCAGTCACAAAAAACAACGGTGAGCTAACACCTCTTGTATTATCCTGGATGGTGCTGGAGACAGGGTCTTCTAAGTGAAGTATCTCAAGAATGGAAAGACAAGCACCACATGTACTCATTGATCAACACGCATTGATCAATCATTGATACTGATTGACCAACACTTATGTGCACAGATGCAAGTAGCAATCATTGGGAGTCAGGCAGGAGGGAGAGGGGAGGAAGGCAAGGTAAATTCACACCTAATGGGTGTGGTATGCACTCGTGGGGGATGAGCACGTTTGTAGCTATGACTTGGTCGGCACACAGGCAATGTATGTAACCTCAACGTTTGTACCCCATAATATTCTGGAATTTAAAAAAGTAAAAAAAAATTTATTGGGGAGCTTTTAAAAATCCCAGGGCCCAGGCCACCTTCCTAGACCAATTAATCAGAAACTGAGAGGGAAAGGGTGGGACCCAGGCACCAGTATTTTTAAAGTTCCACAGGGGATTTCAGCGAGCAGCTGAGGTTGGCACCCTTGTAGTAAGAAGGCACTGGAGATGCAAAGACCTGTGAGACTGCATGTGCTTCAGAAGGGCCAGGTGATCCCCCGGGAAGACATACCACTCCCTAGACAGCAGGGGCACAAGAGCTGTGTCCGAATGGCTTGTGTGTATGGCTGTGTGACGGTGTGACTTGGACAGTGTGTGGTAGGTAGGAGGCAGAGCTGGGTTTTGGTCTTCTTGGTCAGTGCTTACCAGTCTTTTCATGGAGAAAGTAATACAATTTACAGGACCCGCTGGCTCCTAGAACTGACCAGGGTTGACAAGCCCAGTGTCTCTGACAGACTGGTTAGGAGATAGCTCTGCTCCGGGGCTTCCTAGCACCTCCCCCACCCCACCTTTTTTTTTTTTTTTTCCTGGAGAGGAAGTATGAGGCAATGACTGTTTCCTTTTTTTCTGCAGAGCTGACATCTTCGGAGACTTGCAGGTCCTGTCTTTTTGCTCCTTCCCATCTGGTTCCCAGCTCCCATTTCAGCCTCTCAGGGGGTCCTGGTCTGGGCATCTTGTGGTGCTAACTGGAGAGCCAGGCCAGGATTTCTCTTCACAAGGAACACTGGCTTTTCACTGGCAGCCATTATTCATTGGCCAGACACCCATGATTTCCTCTGTTTGCAGGGCTAAGGCTCACCCAGCACACCCCACCCACCCCACCCGCATCTGTGCCAGCGCCGTCACTGGCTCACGTGGGGGGAGAGGGATACATACGTAGAGAATATAATGGATTCTCTCCATGTCCCCAGTGTATTTATTACAGTGAGGCAGTAACAGTGCGCCTCAAACTGATTATGTGGGTCTCTGCTCCTGCTGAACGTCACAGGACTGCTATGTGGCTGCTGTTTGGGCACAGTGTGCAGTGGGCCCTGTGTGTTGTATTGGATGTGACATTAGTGGCTGTCTTGGCCTCTGCCGCAGGAATTAGATGGCTGGGGTAGACCTGTGACTTGTGTGTTCTTGAGAACACTGTGCTGTGATTGAGTGTTTGTGTATGCTGGGGGGGGTGTGTGTGTGTGTGTGAATGTGCATGTGCTTGTCTCAATCTTGGCCTGTGGGGCCGGGGGCTGCAGGTCTCAAATTCCTCTGCTATTTTTAGGGGCCGTATCAGCTCAGCTGTCCGGGAGCCTGGGTGTGTGTCAGTAGGAAAGTCCCACCCTCCCTGTCCCTTGCTCCTAAGCCCCCAACCCTGCCTGGCCCCCAACCCCGATGCCCTTACCCCAAGAGCCTCCTCCTTCTCTTCCACACACGCACTGTATCACCTCTCCTGCTTGGCATACCTGGTACCCGCAGTCCTGCAGACCACTTGCTCTCTCCGCTGGCTCCGGTCAGGGCTGGGCAGCTCCAGTGGGAGGGGCCTGGGAGAGGGCGGGACGGGGACAGGGACGGGGGCGGGGCACAGGCAATGCTATTTTGAGCTGCTGAAGGAGCAGCATCGGAGGGAGTCTCCTTGCTCTGGGCTGCTCCAGGCCAGGCCATGCGGGTGAGTGTCCCTCTGACCCCCACTCCGGAAATGTCCCAGGCTCCTCATGCTGTTTCCTCATTTAGGAAAGGAGGGACCTTTTATTATTTCCCCAGATGTGGCTGGAGTAGGTGGGGAAGGAAGGGTGGGGCTGCTTGGGGCTCCTCTCAGAGCCTCTGGTAGGAGGAGAATTACCCAGCCCTGGAAGCCTCAACACCCCCAGAGGCCAGGGACAGGGCATCCTGGGCCTGAGTCCTGACTTGAGGAACTTTGGAGGGTCTCTGTCTTCTAAACCTCAGTTTCCTGGAACTGCAGCTGCCACCCCACAGCCCATAACATGCCTTCCCCACAAACCATTAGTGCTTTTGCAGCCTTCATTCCTTGGAACACTATTTTCTTCAAAAGTCTTGGAACCCCAGCACCCCAAGGCCCGTGGCAGTTGTGTCCCCTACTTTGTGTTGCCAGTATAGCCATCTACCCTGTCTTCCTCCTGGTTAGACAGGAGACAGGGTCTTGAGAGGGGATGGTCCTTGGAGGTGCCAGGGACCCCTCTTCCAACTGTCCCTAAGAGCAGGCTCAGCATGGCCGCCTTCATTTCTGTGCACAGGACACTTGGAAGGCGCACAGATGGCATCTTGGGAATGCCCTGACTGTCCGTAAGTCTCTTTTTTAGCAGAGATTACTCCAGAGAAGTAAGTTCCTTAAAAAAGCAAGTGAGGAGAGACATAGCTGCCTCTGAGTCCATTCTGTTCCCCCCCGCTCTACCCCTCCCAGCCACGAAGGGTAAGGTTTTCAGCTGTGTCAGCAGTTGGCAGAGTGCGTGGGCCGGCCTGGTGCGGAGGTGTATCAGGAGCCGGAGATGTGCCCATGAGCACTTGTATACCTCTGTGCCCAGGGACTGTCCCACCTCAGTCCCCAAACTGGCACCAGGGTGTGTGTGGGAAGGGTAGGGGTGGGGTAGAGAGAGCTCCTCACGCTGAGAGGTGGGCACTTCCTAGTCTAGCTTACTCCCTAGCCCACCTCAGGCCCCCAGGCCACCAGCACCAGGTCACAGATTCAGGGCCATGCTTGATGATGGCCAGGCAGATGGCACAGTGCCCTGCAGAGGGGCAGTGAGCATCCCCAGGGAAGGGAGGCCTCCAGCATGTCTGGCCGTTAGAGGAGGAAGCCCAGGCCCTTCTGCAACTGCAGTGGCAGCAGGAAGCCATTCCAGTGCACCTGCTTCCTCTGGGCTGGCTGGCAGTGACGGTGGGCTCTCAGCTGATTTCTGTTCCGCCCTGGGGCATGGGAGGGCTCTGGCTGAAGGCTGGACCAAAAGGGCCAGAGTGTCCTAACCCGGTTCTGTTCTTCCTCCTCTGGTTGGCAGCGTGGCCTTCAGGTCACTCCCTGCAGAGCTCCCCTTCCTGTCAAGCAGCTCCGTGTAAAGTATGTTCAGGTCATGGGTGGAGGGGCGGGTCATCTGTGGAAACTCCTGCTTTTCACCCAAGCTGTTGTTCTGGCAGCTGACAGCAGGGAAGGACAACAGTGTGGGTGAACCGAGGGATGTGGAGGGCAGAGTTTGCCTCCATTCCTGAAAGTAAGCCTTGGAGGCTCTTGCTAGAGGACCTGGTATGAGTCCCAGATCTGCCACTTGCCATACGAGGCCTTGGGCAAGTCACTTGACCTTCTGAGCCTCCTTTTTTCTCATTTGTAAAGTAGCAGTCATACTAGTATCTATTTCAGAGGGATGTTGTGAGTATCAAATGAAATAATGCATGTAAAGGATCCAGCACAGTGCCTGGCACGCAGTAATTGCTCCGTAACCATTAACTGTTATTACTATTATTGCTATTATTTCTTCCCTTCTCCTTCACCTTCCCCCGCTATTCCTTAGATGAGTTGGTGCTAGGTTGGGACTGGCAGAGAGAGGGTCTCCTGGGAACTGCCCTCTGTGCCTCAGAATGGGAAGGGACAGAGAGGAGAGAAGAAGGCCATGTCTCTTGTCCCTCAGGATGAGAAGCCCTGAGTATGAGCAAGTGTGAGCAGAGGGGGCGAGGCAGGGGAGATGTCCCGGCCACCGACAACGTCTTGGCTTCCTCTGGGCACTCTCTTTCAGGGTTACCTGCCACTGTCGGTTTGTAGTGTGCAGATATCTGGCACGGACACTTGGGCCTCAATGCCTTTATCCAGACCGGGCATTCCAGGCCTGGGGGCTGCCCGGTGGGTAGACTTATTCTCCTGAGGGCATTTGTGCCCCCAATCCTTCCTGTGAGGGGTGTGGAGGATGGCAAGTTAAGGAGGGTGAACCCTACTGGCACTGTGGAGGGTAAAACCCAGCCTGACTCCATGAGTGCTAGAATCTTCCGGGGCTGAGGCTAGATGGTCCCTCGGCATGTTTCTTGGATTTCTCCTCTTTGAGAACAAATGCTTCTAGCTATTATCTCCTTTGCTTTTTCTTTTTTATTGACTACTTAGCCATCTTCACCATAAAAATAAGCAGTAAGTAACAAATACATAACAAAATAAATACCAAGTGTGTCTATTGTGTCTAATTCACACAGTTTAAAAGATTATTATGATCACTGTTTGCATACTATTTAGGTTCTAGTTTTTTTGATTGATGTTATTTTGTGTGGAGTTTTCCATATGGTTACCTTGACCACATGTTTGTCAGTTTAAATGGCAATATAACAATACATTGTACTGAAGCACCATAGTTTACCTAACTATTCCCTAATTCTAGGCATTTGGGTTGTTTCCAATTTGGGGCTGTTATACAGAGTGCATCTGTAAAAATCTTTGCATGGGTTTGTGGGCTTTTTCTTTCTCTTTCTTTCTTTAAGTCAGCTCTTTGGACATAACATTCCTGAAGATGGGATGGCTAGGCCAGAGGATGATGCATTTTGTGCCTCTTGTTGTTCCACAAAAAGCTACTAAGCAATTTCAGTGTCCCTGCCCTCCCTCCCAACCCCATGGCATTGAGTTTACTATTGATCTGTTGTTGGGGAGTTTAGAGATTATACCTCCCTTGTTTGTACCACATCCTGGGAGTCAGGATGTGCATCATTCTGTGTAGTTTACAGTTGGAGGAAGAGACCAGATGGGAATAAGAGGTTTGTGCAAAGAATCCCCATTCCAGCACTATCCTGCAGCTAACATTTATTAAGTGCCTACAGTATGATGGGCAAGATAGAGTCCTGCTCAGGAGGAAATCACAGTCTGAGAATGACATAGGCACACCAAGATCCAGCCTGGTTGGGAATCCCAGCTCTGCCCCTCACTAGTCATGGGGTTCTTGGCAACTTACCTTCTTTATTTCCTTATCTAGAAAGTGGGCTGTTGTGAGGATTAAATGAGGCGATGGGTATGAAGTGCCTACCCCTGTGCCTGGCTCATAGAAAGTGGTCAGTGAGTGTTGGTTTCTTTTTTCTTCCCTGAAGGGAAGAGGTCAGAAGTGCCACAGAGGGAGGAGGTGGTCAGAGCCTCAGAGTGGCAGGATCATGGTTGGATCTCCCTTTGCAAGTCCAGAAACTTATATTTGGAAAACTTGAGCACTAGTAAACACCGCACTATCAATCCATGCTTTGGCTTAACCCAGATCTCCTCAACCTCGATGCTGATGAAGTATATCAATTAGATTTGGGCTACTAAGGATGACTCAACCTCTCTGATGCCAGCCTAACATAGCACAAAAGGTGGGCACTAAGGAAGCAGCACAGGCTTTGGAGTCAGACCAACTTGGGTTCAAACCTGAGTTCCACCACTTACAAGCTTTGTGACTTAATATTTTTCTGAGTCTTTTTCCTCATCAGTAAAATGGGAATAATAATAATTCCCATATCATGAGATTGTTGTAAGATTTATGTTAGAAAATAAATGTTAAATACCTTGTACAGGGCCCATCTCATTCTAGGTGTTCCATATTCTGTACTTAATGTTGTTGGAAATGGCTGAAAGCTCTAGACAGGGAACAGGTCAGGGAAGAGAGGCCTTGGCCCTGAGCACCCTTGCTCCACAAAGCCATTAGTTCCCAACTCTGGGAGTTACTGTAGCAGAGACATCGCCACCATCTTTGGGGCCTGAGTTCCTTATCTGTTTTATATTGAATAAAGATAGCTTGCTCTTGATCTTAAGCAAACCTTAGTTAAAATCCAGTGATAAGGAAGAGAGAAAAAATATTCAGGCAATTCTGCATAAAAGCCACAGAGAGAATTTCCTTTGGGGAGAACCCCACCTTTGTGTTCAGAGCCATGCTCATAAGGAACAGCTGGTGCAGAGGAACAGGCCCAGGGAAAGGGGCCTGGGGTCCTCATAGCCTGGGCCCATGGCACCTCCCTGGACAAGTAGGAAAATTTGAACAAGAGATCAAAGAGCAAATGAGTTAATTAAACAAACAAACTTAAAGTCTCTAGCATATTAACTGAATACTAAAGCACAGTCAACAAAGCAAATTAAAAGTAACTAATTGAAAACAAACCATTTTCTAATTTTTAACTATTAATTCATTATAAGCGTTTATAAGAACGAACCAATTCTTGAACTCCACTGAATTGAACTGATTCTTTGGATGAAGCCCCTCCCCAGGCTGAGGCAGATTCTGACTGGTGATTTTCAGGAGGCCTGGCTCTGGTTGCTAACCCACAGATTAGCTAACCCATGGCTCTCCAGGCCTCTTGTCCCTGGCAGGTCATTGTGTGTTGCAAGTGGAAGGCAAAGTTGCTGGGGGTCCTGGAGCAGCTTCCTCTCCTGGGATTAAGGCCTGCGCCTTTGGTTTACTGTATTAAGGGCTTGAGCGCCTCTTCCCAGCCAGACTCCAAGAGTGCCAGACCTGGAGAGGACAGTAGCCATTATCTAGACTAGTCCAGCCCATAATTCTACAGAGAAGTCTTGAGAGGTGAAGTGGCTTATTCAGGGGCACACAACTTGCAAGTGTAGGAATTTCTGTGTTCTGTATCCACCTTGCCTTCACCTTCCTCTAATATTTTATTCCTTACTCCTTCTATGACCTTTTGAGTTTTGTAATCCTTCCTCTTCTGCTCCATCTCTCCTTTCCTCTTGTTGCCCACAGCATTTGTCCTGGCAGGTCCTGGACTTTAGGAAGACTACGAGTCCCTGAGAGACCTGCTCCCCATTTCTTCTCTGACCCAGGGTGCGGGGTCACCTTCGGCACCATGGCCTTTTCATCAAGGTTCGCCTTCTGGGAGCAAAAGGAAAGTTGGATTTCAAAATCCTTATGTTCTCCCCGTGTGCTTGGCATGGTGTATCTGCAGGCAGGAGACTGGCTTGTGGGAGAGGGAGCTTTGGAAGCTAGAGATGGACTGGGGCATGTGTGTAGAATTGGGAGTGGGGACGAGAATGACTAGGGGGCTGGTGAACTCCCTCTGCTGTCTGGATGGGCTTACGCCCTGGCTGAGCCAGGCTTCTCCCCTAAGCTCCACCTCTGGTAAGCTGAGCTGCCTTTTGTCCAGCTGATGCCCCCACCAGGTTAACCCCTCTACACCCTCCCCACTGCCCTGCTGCTCTGACTCACCCCTGGGAATGCAGGCTGCTGTGGAGGGACCGCTGGGAATGGCTTTGGCCTTGAGGCCTCTGGAACTGGGACTCCCCGAGTCTGCTGTCTGTGGTGGGTCGAAGGAGAAGGAGCTGAGGGTGGGGAGTGGGTCCAGGGGGTGATTCAGGCTGCAGACCTAGGCGTACCTTTGTGTGTGTGCACAGTCCCCAGCTGGGCAATGACCTACAACAGCCAGAGCCCTTCTGGTGGGGGAAGGGGCAGTGAGTCAGCCTGATACTAAATCCAGAGCTGAGCTCAGAGCTGGGCCCAGTGTCCCAGACACTTGGGGGGCGACCAGTGTTTTTCCCAATGCCTCACCTTGGGCCAGACGTTTGGGGTCCTCAACTCGAGCCACTGGAGGAAGGACAGATTTGGAGCTGGTGAAGGACGCGGAGTGGACTTGGAAACTGGGCCACCCCAGAGCCTGAGCTAACAGCACTGCACGCAGTAATGAAGTGTCTGTGTGGTTTAGGAACACTTGCTGTCCCCCTAACCTGTGTGTCCAGGGGTCTAACACACGGTGTGATCCCTGGGGGAGGGGCGGGGTGGGCGGGGTGGCAGCCCCGGGTGGGGGCAGCAGGTTCTGACCTCGACTCTGCCCCTCTTCTTTACTCCCTCTCCACCAGCCCTCCCTTCCCTTTCTCCACACCAGTCCAGATTCCTAAAGTAATAGGCTCCACTCCGATGAATATTCGCCATTTTCCCTCTGTCCTTAGCAATGTGAACGAACTTTAAAGCTTGAGCCCATTGAAAATAGCTCTGTAGACAAGCTGCCGCTTTAAAACTGCAGCGGCCATCACGCTGCTAATTTGGGCTCAAAATTGGCCATAGACCCTGGTTAAAATTGGAGAGTCCTCCCCAAAGTGGGTAATATAAATGATTCTGGATGTTTTGAAGGATCTTTTCCCTTAGGAATCAAGGACTTCTTCCTGTGCTCCTACACCCATAGCGCTGAAGGGAAAGGCTTGCTGAAGACAGGGGAGGGTTGGTAATAGGCCTTTTTCCCGTAGTCCTAGGTGACTGGGCAAAGAAAAGAAATTGAATCCACTAGGACTGCCTGAGCTTTTGGAGGGAGAGATGCTGGTGAGGGGGAGAGGAGAAGGTTCTCCCAAACTTGAGGCCTGGCCCCTCTGAGTCTGTTCCGAGCCAGTCTCTGAACTGAAAGAACCTTCAGAGCTTCCACATCCTCTGCCCTTTTTCCAGACACGCTATGGTATCTGCTGTTTCCCTGACTCTGCTCCTCCCCTCTGAGTCAGGCCAGCAGCTCCTGGGCTCTAGCACAAACCCCTGGCCACAGTATCCAGAGCTCAGGCATCTTTCCTTCCTCCACACCCCACCCATAACCTTGGGGTTCCCTCCCTCAGCTGCATGGTTGGCAGTTTTGTGGGTCTGAGGTTGGGAAAGTATCTGGCTTCCTGAATCCCTGCCTCTGCCCCACTTCCTGCCTCCAGCCAGAGCTCAGCTGTGGCTGGGAGGGCCCTCAGGCTGTGAGCTGGGAGAAATTGTACAGGACCTAGAAGCAAGCCAGAGCCAGCCTGATGGAGCCACCCATTTGCCCTATACTGAAGTCGCTGGCCCAGCAGGCGCCTACACTGGAGTCATTCTCTCCTTCTCAGAACTAGAGCAAGGGCTTTCTGTTCAAACCACTTCTTGTCTGAGCTGGGAATGATTTTTGTAGTTTGGCTATGAGTTGAATTAGCTGGATCTTTCTATCCACCATGTAATCAAGCCATGGTGTTGCTGTGGGCAGACCTCTTAACACAGCCCAAATGGGCACAGTGGCTGGGCACTGAGGGCAAGGGTACTTGGCTTTCACCCCCACAGACTTTTCATTCTTGAAGTTGTCACTGGACAGTTTTCATCCCAGGATAGGGTATCTCTTGCCCAGGTGCCCCTAGCCCCAGTACTCCTGAAGACCAGGAGCTCTGCCTCTTAGGGAAAAAGAGGCCCCTTGAATGCTTTCTCCCTGTGCTTTTTCTCCCTGTGCTGGGTCTCCCAGCCCTGACCTGCCAGTGACTTCTTTGTCTGCTCCCTCAGGTTAAAGAGGAAGACAAAACTCTGCCAAAGCCTGGCCCTCCTGGCAAGGAGGAAGGGGCTGTAAGTGCTTCTCCGAGACCCCTCTGTGTGTGTATGTGTCTGGATGGTTGGGCTTGGCCCTGCACCCACCAGCCCTAGACTAGCCTGTGAGACATTTCCATGGAGTGGTCAGGGACTGCAGGGGCTCCTCCATGTGTGGCATGGCTAGATGGAGTGCCTTTCAAGGGGCAGAAGGTGCAGCGTGTGCGATGCCAGCTTGGGGGCTGTGAAGGAGATGGCCAAGGTGCCTTGGGGACCTCCTCCTGACCTCCTCCTCCTACCCCCTGTAGTTGCCTAGCTTTAGTTCTGGTTTCCTGAACCCTTTGGGGCTGGAGAGGCTTAGCTGGGCAAATTCTTAGGTCGGGCAGCACCGAATGAGAGCTCAGCTGTTGGGACTCTTTAGCCTGCTCTGGGTGGCACAAGGGCACAGAGGGATTTCACTGCAGCTGCTGCTGTCTCTTCCAAGACCCCGTCAGCTGCTTGGTGCAGGTGACCTGGAAGCAGGCTCCAGCTGCCTACTGCCCCTAGCCCCCACAGCCTTGGAATAGAGACTGTGAATAAAGCTGGACTTTTCCAAGGCAAGAGAGGAGAAAGAGTTCCTGAATAGCCAGGTCCAGAGATGTGTAGTTAGGAGAGGACTGCTGTTAGCACAGGAAGCAGGAGTGCCTAGGGCTCTGGGGCAGAGCTCATCACAAAACAGATCCATACTTCATTACCCCAGATGGTGCCCATCCCGGCTCCCCCCACTTCCTTGGACAATTTGATCAGCTGGGCATTGTGGCTTGCACCTGATCTGTAAACAATCCTGCAAGGCCAGCCTGTGATTTCAAAGGGATGTGTTTGAAATATGTGAGGGAGCGGTCTCAGAGTAGCCCAGATATTTTTTTGTGAAAATCACATGTAAAGTGCTTAGAAGAATGCCTGGCACATAGTAGGTACCATGTAAGTGTTAGCAATTACTGTCGTCTTTGTCATCGTCATCTTCTTAAGTTAGGGGGGATGGGAGGAAAGCCGGAAGAGGGAGGCGAAGGGAGTAGGATGCAGCTGGCCACTGGCCAGCTCTGCACTGTCCTGGCATGCCATTGAGCAGTCTTGGCCTAAGAGGTTGAGGAAGAGGCACCTTCCAAGCCTTCCCTTTCCCCCCCTACAGCATGGGTGCCCTGTAGCCTGGACTAAGGCCCTTGGCTCAGCTCTGCTCAGGAGGTGGGGCAGCCTTTCCGTGTGGCATCCAGAGGCAGCAGGTCCCGGGTCTGTCCACTCTGTGAGCATCTTCCTGCATCCAGATAGGCATGGGCAGCCAGACCGTCACAGAGTCCAGTGCCTAGGTGCATTCTAGAACCAAGGTGACTATTTTGGGGAACAAGGACTAAAGCACAGCCCAGACAGAGTACTGCCTGGCCAGCAAGGAAAACTCTGCCCTGCCATTAGCCTTCCCACTGACAGTCCCTTGGGTCTTTAGATAGTTTCCACCAGTGTGTGGGATAAGGGTGGGCACACCAACTGGAGTGTGCCAGCGTATTCCAGTTCCCTCCTGGGTGTCCAGAGGCTGAGAGGCTGGCTGGGCCAGGGACCCCACTCTGGGGCAGAATGAAGCTGTGGCAGCCTGAGTGCTTAACCCTTTGTGGGCCGTAGCTGCCTCCTCTTCCTCCCATGATACCACACACACACTCTGGGAGCTAGGAGGTCTCTAAACCCTTGAGAGGTTTGCAGGAGGAAAACTACAAAGAGATGAGCAGAAAGCAGGCTGAAGTGGAAGCTTTCTGGGCCAGTGCTCGGTCTCTGCAGCTGGTGAGAGTGTAGGTGAAGGGCAGATAGTGGCCACAGAACAGGGGCATTGGGGGCAGGAGGCTTGGCATGTCTTGGGGCCAGGAAGTGCTCCCTGACCATTGCCTTCTTTAGAATTGGCAGGCTTTGGGTCTGACTGCCCAGAAAACCAGGTGATAGAAGGACCAGGGAGCACAAAGGCAGGAAGCCCCAGAGTTAGGCCTGAGACTGGTGGTAGGAGTGGTGGTGGGAATTGGCTGCTTGCTTAGTCTCTGCTGTGTTTGGGCTATGAGGCAGTGGGCTCACCTGGACTGGGGCTTGGTTGCTGCCCTGACTAAAGCCAGTAACTCTGGGGTACCTCATGGGCCACTGGGTACTCTGTACTAGCATCTCACAGTTCTATGCTAAGCCTGGGGATAGACAGCAGGTGACAGCAGTACCTGATTGTGCTCTGTGGGAAAGAGAAGCCAAACTCTTAGATGCAATTGTCTTATTAGGAAGATGGAAAGACAACTTCCCAGTATAGCCTCTTGGAGCTCTATTGTTGGAGCTCCAAGTTGTTTGGTGGATGAATGGAAGATCTGTTCCAGGCCATGAGGTCACACCCTCTTACTTCCTCTGCTTGGGGTGGGCAGGGATGCAGGGGTTGATGCTAATGTCTACCTGTATTTGTATGACTGTAGCTAGAGGGCAGCTCAAAGGACAGCAGTGGCCCATCTAGGATTTCTCAGCCTCCCACCAGTCCGATACCCTCAGAGACTTCCCAGAGAGTCAAAAGCCCTGCACCCACAATCGCCATGAATGGCCTGGGAGCTGCTTCAGCAGAAGGTCCAAGCGAGGAGGCCCAGGGCCTATCCCGGAAGCGGGTAGCAAATGCAGTAAGGAAGGTGGTGAGCAAGGTGCTGCCTGGTGAGGAGCTTGGGAGTGCCAAGGAACCCCCAGGCAGAGGGGTCAAGTCCCTTGAGCACCCAGCTCGAGGCAAGAGGGGAGAAAAGGCAGCCTCTAGTCCCAAGCCGCCACCCCCTCCACCTCCTCCCCCTGTTCCACCTAAGCCTGAAGCAAAGAAGGAGGCAGCCAAGGATGAGCTCTCATTGGGCCTGCGGAGCCTGATGTCTCGAGGCAGAGGCAAGGACCACAAGCCCCGTGGCAAGCAGTCTGCGGGGAAGGGGGAGAAGCCCTCCAGCCAGGAGCCAGGCTCCTTGGGGAAACCAGGCTCCCCAAAGGTGATGGACTCCCCAGAGAAAGCAGGATCCCCAGCCACACCTGAAACCCCTGAGAAGCAGTGTTCCTCAGCCCCACCAGAAGAGCTGGTGGACCCAGGCTCCGCTGGCCGGAAGTCAAACCTCACTGGAGAGCAGCCGTCCAAGTCACCAGCCCCTGGCATGCAGCAGGAGGTACCCGAGTGTGTCACTAACCTGCATTGCCCCTCACCACTCTTGCTTGAGGGCCAGCCACCCTCACAGTCGGCTTCCCCAAGCCACCTCAACAAACCCTGCATGACTGAGAGGCTGGGCCCAGGGCCATGTGCCAATGGCAGGGACTGCATGGCTTTCCTTAACTGAATTCCAGGACCTGTGGTTGCCTGGGCTCTGGCCCAGCTGCTGGGATGGGCACTGCTAACCAGCATGCTCCTGGCCTTGCCATGGGAGTTGGGGTCTGGTCCCTAGCTGCACAGTGCCAGCTTGAGGCCCCAGATCCCAAGCCGAGGATCAGAGTCTTAGCAGATTGGTGCAGGGGCAGAGAGACAGTGTTTTCTCAAGGCCTGCGTTTGCATCCCCAGCCACTCGCGCAGTGGGCCTGTCAAGTGGGTATGACACAGGTCCATAATCTCTTTTCTGATGCCCTTGGGGCCAGAAATATTTTGGAAATTAGTAATTTGGGTATTTTAGAATATCATGCAGTGTACATAATGAGCACCAACCCATAACAAACACATTAATATTTCCAAAGCAAAGTCTATGAATATTCACACTGCAGGGGGATAGAGGATAAACAGTCAGGTTTTGCCGCCAAAATAGTTAAGCAAAATCTTGTGTTTTGGGGGCTTTTTGGATTTTGGAATTGCAAATAAGACATAATACTTGCTTTGAAGGGTTTTAAGTGACCAAATTAGAAATGATGCAGGTAATGCTCCAAGCCTAGTCCCTGGCAGGGTGGGTGCTCCATAAATGGCAGCATTGACAGCGATGCGAATAACAGTTGTTATTAATGCCATCACTGCCATCAGTACCTTCTTCAGGCCTGGCCAGCGTGTCCCCCTGGCAGCAGGACTCTTGAGGAGCTCTGTGCCTGCAGGGCAGATGGGCACAGTGGGCTCCTTTGGATCTGGCGGTGACCCTGTCTTCCGAGAAAGTACCCTCTGGGTGGGGCAGGAGGCTGAGAAGCAGGAGGGAGGGTGCAAGGAAGGTTAGTCTAACCCCTGCCCCTTGGAAGGGGATGCCTGTGTGGCTGGTCTTTGAGTTGGGGACAGTTCTCTTCAAGCCTCCCCATTTTGTGGACCCTGCTGAGGCCTCATAGTGTGTGGGGGAGGGACTTCAGCTTCTGGCACTGCTTCCCTGTGCTCATACAGGCTCCTTCTGGCTGGAGGGAGAAAGGTCAGGAGGATGCTGGGGCACAGCCTGAGGGTCCTTGAGGCCCTCCCTTGAGTGCTACCTTCTGGGACCTGGGGTTCCTGGAACCCGCCTTGCCCCCCGTCTTCCTGGGCGCTGCAGCACTTAGAGAATAGCCAGCTTCAGCTATCCCTACCCTTCTGGCCCACACTGGGAATCAGGGAAGTGACTGTTCCTGACACACGGGAGGAGTTGGCATGGGCATTTTGTCCCAACAGGCAGGGTGTGAGCTGAACTGTCAGCCCCTCAGGAGAACCTCTAAGTAACCAGAGAATGTCGTGTGCCTGTTCCTGGGCCGGCTACTCTCCCTGTCCCTCATCCTCTCACTAAGGAGGAGTTGGGGGCTGACACATGTCCTAACTTGGAGTCCAGCCGCCTGTCACCTGGGCCTGGGGCAGGGGCTAGAAGGGTGAGTAGGATAACAGGGCCATTTGGTGCTCAAGATAATTAGGACAGTAGGAAGAAATAACCCCAGAACTCCCAGGCATCTGTTCTTTTTACTATCTGATAGTTTAAAACTCAAATTGGCACCTGGCTTGCCTCCCTGACCCTACTCCACTTCCCTGCTGGGTCCCAATGGCTTCCTGGGCTGGGAGCTTGGCATGCTGTACCCCTGTTCCCCAGGCCAGGACTAATAGTGGTTTAACCTTCAGGCAGGAGCTGCCAAGGTCCAGCTGACCCCCGCGGAAGAGGCCCACCTGCGTCTTGAGAGGATCTTCACAGCTTCTGTAATGCCCTTTCTCTTGGTTGTGGGTCCCCAGCCCCTGGCCCTCCTCCTCCTGAGGCTGGTGGCAGGACTCTGTGTGTCTGTGTGTAGGAGCACTGGCTGTGAAGGGTGGCGCCATGGTGGCCTGTGAGCCTTCACATTGGCTTCCCACTTGAAGAAATGAGAGAAGGGACCAGGGGAGGGTTATTCCTCCAGAGAGCCCAAAACTCTGTGCACATGGGAGAGGGCCCCTCTTGGCTGGGGATGCAGTCTCCTCTGGCCCCGTTCTTCTGCCTTGAGGACATGTCTTGGTGCCAGGGCCTGGTGGGTGGCAAGGCAGGGAGCTGATGGTCCCCATTTTTGATGCCCTGGCTCTCCAGACCCAGGTGGGGCCTATTAACTCCTTGCCCATTTCTAACAGGCAACGTGTAAGGTCTGGCTGACTCCCATCTCCCCAGAAAGGCCTTTGAGGGCTTTAAGTAACCAGACAGAGACAGAGGTCAAGGCTGGCCACAGTCCCTTGTCTCTTGGACAGTTGGGAGGTGGCTCCCAGGTTGGACCTGGGTGGGGTCAGTATGCCTGCTTGGGAAAGGTAGGAGTGGTGCAGGGGTGCAGTGGGGGTTTGAGGAAAAGGCCCTAGACTTGGGGCTGCTGGAGGCCTTGTTCTAAGAGGTGCAGGGGGGACAGCTCTGAGAGCAGCCCTTGGCATGGGGAGCTGCACTCTTGGGCATGTGTTTGGAGGCAAGGGACAGCTCTGTACTGGTATCTGGTGGCCACAGGGGAGCTAGGCTGAGAAATGCCCTGGAGATAAGGCAGGAGGCTCCCAGGTGGCCCAGGCCCTGGGTATGGTGAGGTGGCTTGGCCTGGTAGACACACAAAAGAGGAAGCCTAATTCAGAACGGACCAGATGGCTAGCCCAGGAGAGACCGTGGCCAGCGGCAGAGTGGCAGACTCCTGCCCAGGCCAATGGGAATGACTTATAAGAGCATTTCCTCTGAGAGTCTGATGGTAATAAGTGTCTCTTCACCTTCCTGGTCTGGACTCTCTTTGACTGGCTGCAGTTCCCCCGCCCAGGCCAGCACTCAGGTCCTGGCACTAAGGTCCTCCCACCTCCACCCTGTGCCTTGGGCAGTGAGAGCGAGCCAGCTCACTTGGTCCAGGGGTGCTTGCTGAAGGGACATGCCAGTGGTCTGCTTGTCTTCACCCCTCTTTTTCTCTCTCTCTTCTTTGCTTGCTGCCGGTAGCTGGACCCTGAGGCCGCCTCTCCTGCCCACAGCCAGGTAGGGTGCTCCTGCCGCCCTCAGGAGCCCTCTGCTTCCTCCGGTGACCACCCACCACCCCTGGCCTGTACCTGGGCTGGCGTCTGTGCTCGGGCCTCGTGCTGGAGTGTAAGGCCTCTTTCTCCTTCAGGCTCCCACCCTATGTCTGGGGGGACCCCCAAGGGATGGCAGTGCCAGGAGCTTGAAATGGTACAGCTCTGTGCCAGGCTCTTGGGGAGCCTCTGGACCAAGTGTCACCCTTCAAGTTTGGCCTCTGTGGCATGTGGTTCTCAGCCACTGGAGTCCAAGGGCCTGGTTGGGTTCTAGGTGTTTCAGCTCTTCTCAGTCTGGGTAAAGAAAGCTGAAAAGGCCGGATCTCTGCCCTCTTCCCAGCCCAAGCCTGAAGATGAGACATTCTCTGTCTCCACCTCCTGGCCAATGTGAGAAACCCATTTTCAGATGAACTCTAAAGGAGTTAGATATAACTTTGATGTCATCTTATTCATCAGTCCCCAAATACCTGGCCAATAGAACGTGCCCATTCAAGACAAATGTCTCACCTGTCTCACATGATTTGAAAAAAATACAACATTGTAATGATTTTTTTATAAAGTTATATTTCTTCAAATATAAAGAACTGTCCTTTTTTTAATGTCCTCACTTAACAAATCAAAACGTTGACAGCCCCATAGCAATCATCCCATTGTCCTGTCACTGGCTTGTGAAACCCAGAGACTTGGGAGCCTCTGGTGTGGCCTGGCCCTCTCACTCTGGGCCGGGGAAGGGCAGTCAGCACGGGAGAGGGAGTTATCTGGAGCCAGAGTCCAACCCGGGAGTAGAAGCCAGATCTCTTTTTCTTTCAACTCCAAGAAATGTGACAAAGAACATACTTCTTATGTTTCCTTGTCCTTTCCTGATCCCTCATCCAGGGTATCAGGTCTCACAAGGAATCCCTAGGGTGAGGGATTCTAAGACACTAACTGTGCCTCACAGCTGGGGGCCTTGGACGGTGTGGGGGATAGGGCTAGCCTGAGGGTGGGTCCATGCCCCTGGGGCATTCATACCCCCAACCGGGGGCCACTGGATGACCTTGCTGCCATTTTGCCCACACATGACCAAGGGAGCCTGGTGCGCTGGGCCCTCTCCTGTTTTCCCAGATGTCCCACTCACCGTTTCTCCTCAGCACAAATGTCCTTCTTAGGGATGCCAGGTTTGACAGCCCCACACTCTGACAGAGCCTGCTTATTCCTAATGTGGCCGCCTCTGGGGGCTCCCAGCCCCTTTACACCGATTCCTGTGCCCATCTGTGTGACATACAAGTCCCTCCCTGTGTTTGACAGAGCAGGGCTGCCCCCTGCCTCCAAATCTCTGGCCATGCTGCCTCATGCCCTTGTGTGGCATTAGCATGTCCACTGGGTCTGTGTCACTGCCACTTTCTGAGGGGTGCCTTTGCTGACTGTGACATGGAGGGGAAGCAGGGAAGCTGCCATATGCACCTGGGCACTGTCCCTCTGCCCACGTAGAGCATCCTTTGGAGGGGAAGGCCAGGACTGAGGCTAGGGCTCCAAACCCACCTATCATTCTGCCCTACAAAGTGTCCTAGGTGGACACTTCTCTCTTCATGTCTGAGGAAATGCCCTTTCCCAGCTTGGTGAAGGAGGCCTTGTCATTTGGATGAAGGGAGAACCTGGACGTGAAAGACCTTAGTAGTTGTGGCCCAGGGTTTAGGTGCCTGGGCTCAGGATACTGATCTTGAGGCTTAGCATGGTGGAGGGCAGAGGGAGGCTAAAGGTAGAACCTTGCTTTCCTGGGGCCTTCTCTCTCCTGAGCACATGCTCCCTGTGTCCCTGTCCTTCTAGACCCTCAATGCTGGTGTGGTCTCTCCTTTGTGTCCTTGTCCTTAGGGCTACTCAGAATCACCACTGCTGCCTGGCTTCCCCACCCTCTTTCCCTGACACCTCTGATGTCTCTGTGTTCTGTGTCTGCCACCTAACTATTCCCTCGCCCAGTGGCTCATCTTGAAGGCCTTCCCCTCACTTGTCTCCTCTCTCCTGCTGTCTTCCAGAGCAGGGCCTGACTTTATTCTTCCCCTTCTGGTAGGTGAAGACAGAAGAGCAGATCGCAGCTGAGGAGGCCTGGTATGAGACAGAGAAGGTGTGGCTGGTCCATAAGGATGGCTTCTCACTGGGTGAGTCTTGGCAGGGGGAGGGAGCACATGTCCAGGACTCTGGTCTCAGGGCTGGGCAGTGGGTGTGCCTTCTGGGTCTGGTGAGGGCTGGCTGGTGAGTAAGGAGAGGCTGGTGATACTGTGGGGAGGAGGGCAGGACCATGGAGGGTCTAAGTAGGGCAGCAAATGTTTCCCGGGCCCATGTCCAGCTTGTCCCTTCTCTGCAGCCAGTCAGCTCAAATCTGAGGAGCTCAGCTTACCTGAAGGCAAGGTGCGCGTGAAGCTGGACCATGATGGAGCCATTCTGGATGTGGATGAGGATGATGTGGAGAAGGTGTGTGGGAGGCGGGGTGAGGGCACAGGAGTGGGCTGGGCAGGGCAGGCCTGTCCTCTGCAGTGGGGACAGGTTCTGCTTCTTCAGTGCTGCCTACCTGTCCTATCACACAGGCTAATGCTCCCTCCTGCGACCGTCTGGACGATCTGGCCTCGCTGGTATACCTCAATGAGTCCAGCGTCCTGCACACACTGCGCCAGCGCTACGGCGCTAGCCTGCTGCATACGTATGCTGGCCCTAGCCTGCTCGTCCTCAGCCCCCGTGGGGCCCCCGCTGTGTACTCTGAGAAGGTACAGCACCCTTGAGGCTACCATGCTGACTCAGGGACCCACCCACCATCCACCCCCACTGTCCTGGCTCTCTGCCCTTCCCCTTTGACATCCCAATGGGCTCCTGTTCACCCTCACAGTTGACCTTGAGAAGAAGAGTCATTTCAAGGGATGGAGGACAGAAGGACCTCCCTGTAACATTTAACAGAGTCCAGGACTTGGCTAGTATCTGCATCTTCACACATAGCCTTAGCTTCAGAATCTCTGGGCACCACTGGAGTGAAAATCCAGAAAGATGTGGACCTTGGGGGTGAGGGTGTCTGAAAGGGACCAGCTAAGAGCCTACTCTTCCCTCCATCGCTCTCCTACCCAAGGTGATGCACATGTTCAAGGGGTGTCGGCGGGAGGATATGGCACCCCACATCTATGCCGTGGCCCAGACCGCATACAGGGCAATGCTGATGAGCCGCCAGGACCAGTCCATCATCCTCCTGGGCAGCAGTGGCAGTGGCAAGACCACCAGCTGCCAGCATCTGGTGCAATACCTGGCTACCATCGCAGGCACCAGCGGGAACAAGGTGTTTTCTGGTGAGGCAGGGACAACTGGGAAAGTTGAGAATAGGGTGAGGAGATGGGGGCAGGGAGGGAGGACCCTCTTCGGTGCCAGCTCCTTTTCTCCCTGGTCTCTCCATCCCCTCAAAAGCACTCTGTCCCTGGGCAGTTCTGGTCTGAGTGGCCCCAAGGCTTCATGCCTCTTGAGCCCATGGCTGGGGGTGAGCTGCCCCTGGCTTTCCTGATGTCCCCTTGGGCTTGTATTCTGCAGTGGAGAAGTGGCAGGCTCTGTACACCCTCCTGGAAGCCTTTGGGAACAGCCCCACCATCATGAATGGCAATGCTACCCGCTTCTCCCAGATCCTCTCCCTGGACTTTGACCAAGCTGGCCAGGTGGCCTCTGCCTCCATTCAGGTGAGGGGGCACTGCCCAGTCCTCAGGGTAGTGGGAGATGGGCCACCTGATTTCATGCCCTAGGAATCAGGCTCTCTCCTGTGCCTCACTTCACTTTCCTGCCCTAACAAAATGGACCCAGCACAGGCAGGGCTGGCCTGCACTGCCCAGAGGCATCACCATTCTGCCCTGCATGCCTTCTGCCCTGGATGGGGCCCAGCTTGGCCTCCTGCCCAGCTCCCTTCTCCCTCCCAACCCTAGGATTGTCCCCACCCTACTGTCCCCAGCCTCATGCCCACTTTCTGAAGTCCATGCTCAGGGCTTCTCTAGGCTGATTTCACCCAGCAGGGGACCAGCTGGCTAACGCTGATTCCCTCCCAGGGTAAATACCTCACCACAAGCTCCCATCTTCGGAAGGCTGGTGCCTGGGGGCTGGGCAGGGCGGCAGGGGCCCCCCAGGAGCTGGGCCTGTCTTCTTTCCCTTGGTTCTGGTTTCTGTCCCATGTTTGATGGGGGGGGGGGGGATCTGGCCTCTGGTTGAAAACCTTGGGAATAAGATGCAGCTGCTTGTTCCCAGGGCCTGGAGGACCATGGTCTGGTTCCTTCTGGTGTGGGGCGGGAGAAACGACCTGGCACTACCCTCCTTACCCAAACCTCCATGCTCTGCCACAGACGATGCTTCTGGAGAAGCTGCGTGTGGCTCGACGCCCAGCCAGTGAGGCCACGTTCAACGTCTTCTACTACCTGCTGGCCTGCGGGGATGGCACCCTCAGGTGAGATGGGACAGGGGACACACAGAGGGTGCTCTGGACTCCGGCCCACTGACTGGGTTCCTGGACCTTGCCTCTTGATTGTACCCTGTAGCATTTGTTTTTTGAGTGCCTACTATGTACTAGGCTCTGAGCTAGGCCCTAAGGATGGGGAGATGAGTGAGACATAGGCCCTGTCAGGAGCTCCTTGGTCCCGGGTACTGGAGCCCTGCTATACGAGAGGGGCACAGCAACCCTTCGGTGTTCCCAGGGCCTGGCTAGGATCTCTGTTATCCATGAAGCCAGGTCTGGAGAGGAAAGCACACTTAGATGCAGGTGGTTGGGGACTTGGCCACAGTCACACATCTGGATGGGGCTGAGCTGGTATTTGAGTCCACACTGGGGCCAAAAGCCCATACCTTTTCCAGTGCCCTCCATGCTACCCTCCCTTTCCCATATTGGCTGCCTCTGCCACACTCTTCCCTTCAGACCTTCAGACTTGCTGTCTGTGTTCACAGAAAAGGGATACATGGTAAGGCTGAGCCAGCAGTCCCAGGCCATTGTCCTCCTTAGCCCTTCTTGTGACTGAGGGCACAGTCTCTGCCCTGGCTGGACTCACCCTTTAGGCAGGTTCCTTGCTCCCTTCCAGGGGTCTAGCTGGATCTTCTCACCAGGACATCTCTGGTGACCTGTCCTGGGGAGGCTGGTGCTCTGACCGGGCATCCAGGCCAATTAGGGAAGGTGGCAGCACTGACAGGGAAGATGGGCACCCGGAAGCTGAGGCTGTTTCTGCCCTGGGAGGGAGACAGCCTAGGCGGGGGACCAAGTGCTGTGCTGATGCTTCATTTGTCCCCTAGGACAGAGCTCCACTTGAACCACTTGGCAGAGAACAATGTGTTTGGGATTGTGCCACTGGCCAAGGTGAGGGGCCTGGGTCGGCAGCCCTGGGCCTTGGGAGTGGGAGAAGCCTCCATTGGCCGTGGTGCCCCAGGGGAATAGCAGGAGCCCAGCTAGAGCTGGGTGGCTCCACTGGAGCCTTGCCCTCCTTGAGTCCAACAGCTTGGGGTATGCTGGGAGGGACAGCCCCTCTGAGGTCCAGTGCCAGTGTGCCTGTCTTTCTCTGCAGCCTGAGGAGAAGCAGAAAGCAGCTCAGCAGTTCAGTAAGCTACAGACAGCCATGAAGGTGCTGGGCATCTCGCCTGATGAGCAGAAGGCCTGCTGGCTCATCCTGGCTGCCATCTACCACCTGGGAGCTGCAGGAGCCACCAAAGGTAACCTGCAGTGGGTCCTAACAGGCTGGCTTGACACCTAGGAGACCTTGCATGGGGCCCTGTCCATGCCCAGCTGTTCTTGCCCAGCACAGACCCAGCTGTTCTCAGACACACCCCTCTTTTGTGTGTGCCTTTTCCTTTTTGTTTGAGACAGAGTCTCGCTCTGTCGCCCTGGGTAGAGTGCAGTGGCGTCATCATAGCTCACTGAAACCTCAAACTCCTGGGCTCAAGGGATCCTCCTGCCTCAGCCTCCTGAGTAGCTGGGACTACAGGCACGTGCCGTGACACCCAGCTAATTTTTCTATTTTTAGTAGAGACGGGGTCTCGCTCTTGCTCAGGCTGGTCTCGAACTCCTGAGCTCAAGTAGTGCTCCCGCCTTGGCCTCCCAGAGTCCTAGGATGACAGGCATGAGCCACCGTGCCCAGCCCCTTGCCTGTGCCTCTTCTCAGTCCCCCACATCAGAGCAGAGGGCCAAGAAACATCCCTGCCAGCGATGGCTTGAGGTCTGGACTGAGCTGGCCTTGACTGGGAGCACTGTGGGGAGCAGGGAGGGGGTTCCAAGGCTGAGGGCAAGGGAAGGGCACGAACTTAGAGCGGTGCCCAGGAATAACTGTGCTTCTTGTTCCCTTCCTGACAGAGGCCCCTGAGGAGCAAGCGGGTAACTGACCTTGGCCCCGCCCTGGGGTATAGGGGCCTCGCTCTGCCTTGGCACTTGCCCTGGGCTCTCTCTAGGTTCTGGGCTTGTTCTGTCATAGTGGAGGGCACTGATCTGGGGAGAAGCCTCAGGGTAGAGGGTAGAAGGGGAGCCTGCTGGCTGTGAGGCTTCTCGGAGCCCCAGGAGTAGCTGCTTCTCCTTCCTGTTTTGCAGCTAGATCCTGGAACCTCTCAGGAGGCCGTCCTGGGGGCTGAGGTGGGGTGGGGGAGCTGATTCCTGGGGCTTCCAAGGCCAGTTTCTCGTCTGCTCTCTTTCTCTCCAGCGGTTTGGTGGTGTGTCTCTCCCACTAGGGGGCAGCAGGCACTGCGGTCACCAGCGGCTGCCACTTCAGCTGTGTGCTTGGGGCTTGAGAATGGCTGGGAAGAGTTCTGTTGCCCTCCTCTGAGTTACACTGAAGGGCAGCAATTGGTGATTCGAGCACCTCTTTGCCCCTTTCTCCTCCGTTTTAGGGAAAGGGGATGCTGGCTCTGAGTGGCACCCTGGGCTTTGGCTTTGTCACCTGTGGGGCGTGAATGCCCCCGGCTGTGGCTGTTCGGCAGCAGTGCGAAAGTGCTGGCGGTGGTGGGTGCATGCAGGAATGGGTGCTGGGTGTCGGGCCCCTTGTGACCCCAGCAGGTGGCACCCCTGCCAAAGGGAACCCAGGCTCTGGGTTAAAGTTGTCTCCAGACTGTGTGGGAGGACGGGCAGGCAGGCATGTGACTGTCTTGAGGGAAGTTGCTTAACTCTGAGGAGGTGACAAGCCCAGGTTTCCTTTAACCCCACCCAGCACTGACTGCAGGTGGAGAGCTCTGGGTGTGTCAGCACATGCACCTTGTCGTTGTACAGCATCTGTAGCTCTTCAGAGCTTCCAGTGTTTTCCAGGGTTGAGGGGGTGGTAATAATGTCTTCTTCGTGTGTCTCTTTCTGTGTGTGTCAGTGTGATTACACCCACAAACATACTCCTTTGAGACTGTGAGTGTGTGTGAGTGTGTGTATTCCCGTCTGGATGTTTTCTTGCCTGCTCATCCTCATAAACCCCTACCCCCCACGGTCCCTTCCCGTGGGCCTGGCAGGCTCAGTTGATGACTGTTTGCTAACACACTGTTTTTCTTTGCATGCTGCATGCTGGTCCTTTGCCTTACAGAAGCTGCTGAAGGTAAAACCTTGTTTCTTGTTAGCTTTCCCTAATTGCTGCGATTAGACACATGTTGGCTGAGGCACATAAGTCTGTGTGGGCTGTTCCCTTTCCCCTGCAGCTTTTTTGCCTCCTCATGTCAGGCCATTTGTGGTCTCCCCTGGCAGATGCCTGGGGGCAAGAGGGAGGTCCTAATGCTTCCAGGGAAGGGGGAGGCGCTAGTACTTTCTCAGGATAGAGTGGTTCTTTTGTTCTTCAGAGGTGGGCTGGCTCATCCTCTGACTTTGTCCTTCCGCAAGTTGGGCCCCCCTGGAGCCAAGCCCTCCGAAAGGGATATTTGCAGCTGGCTTGCCGCCCTCTGGTGGCAGCATGTGGAGTTACCTCCTCTTTTAGGACCTGCTCATTCTCTCCATCCCCCAGAGACACAGGAAGTGCTGGCAGCAGCTGCTGGCTGTCCTTGTCCTTCCTGAAGCCCATCTGTTGTTATCAGGGCTGGTTTTCCCTCCAGAAGATGCCCACTCCCCAGTCCTGTGGGGGTGAGGCAGCCAGAAGGCATAGTGGTCATCGGCTGACCTAAGGAGAAACACCCAAGATGCCAGATCCTTTTTTCCACCCCATAGCTGGGCGCAAGCAGTTTGCCCGCCATGAGTGGGCCCAGAAGGCTGCGTACTTGCTAGGATGTGGCCTGGAGGAGCTGTCCTCAGCCATCTTCAAGCACCAGCACAAGGGTGGCACCCTGCAGCGGTCCACCTCCTTCCGCCAGGGCCCTGAGGAGAGCAGCCTGGGAGATGGCACAGGTACCCTTAGCCCTTTGGCAGGTGGATGTGAGTGGGAGGCCTCATCCAGGGCTTGCTGCCGTCTATGGGGGTGGCGGGGACTGCTGGAGTGAATAGATGCGTCCGTCAGTGGGGGGGCCCAGTCCCAGAGCCCAATGTGGGGTAGGGAGCATACTCAACTGGGAGCCCCAGGGAGCAGGAGATACAGCTGATCCTCTTGCCCCACAGGCCCCAAACTGAGTGCACTGGAGTGCTTAGAGGGCATGGCATCTGGCCTCTACAGTGAGCTCTTCACCCTTCTGGTCTCCCTGGTAAACAGGTGAGTGCCAGGCAGGACCCAGGGGCTCCCTGCTTCCTGCTTTGGCAAAGGTGAAGTTGATACCTTTACACCTGTGGTTGGCTGAGGCAGAGCAGTCCTCCACCGGCAGAGGGCTCACTGTCCTGTGGGCCATAAGCGAGGCAAGGCCAATCCTCTCTACCAGGGTCCTGGGCACCTGGGCAGGGATGGGGATCTGGCTTGAGGCAGGGCAGGGCTGCCTGGTGCCAGAGACAGACCAGGGGGGCCTGCTCTGTGGTATTGCCCTGGCCCGTTCTGACTTAGGCTGTCCCTGTGAAGGGCTCTCAAGTCCAGCCAGCACTCGCTCTGCTCCATGATGATTGTGGACACTCCAGGCTTCCAGAACCCCGAGCAGGGTGGGGCAGCCCGCGGAGCCTCCTTTGAGGAGCTGTGCCACAACTACGTCCAGGACCGGCTGCAGAGGCTCTTCCACGAGCGTACCTTTGTGCAGGAGTTGGAAAGATACAAGGAGGTAACTCTCAGCCTCATGACCTACCCCAGTCCCACTTTCTGGCCTTGGCACCCCCAGAGAGGGTGTCTGTGGATGTGGAAAGTGCCACCTTCCCTGCCCTTTACTCCGTCTTTATTTCTGTCCTCTTGTGCTCTCTGGAGTGGGAATCATTTCCTGCCCCCTCATCCCTGGCCTTTGTCTTTGGCTGCATTCTTACTTTGTGGAGCATTTGCTCTCCAAGAAGCTAAAGGTGCATTTGGGGTCTGTGGGAGCCATCCCTTGCCCTCCGGCCCTGTGAATTGCAACAGTGCGCTTCCTGCCTCTGGGCGTGTCAGGACCTGGCTTCCCCATCTCCCGTTCCTGATATGAGGATGGTGGTTGATTATTTAGTACCCCTCCACAAAAGCGTGTCCCAGATGGGATAAGGTCTGGAATCCTACCCCATATGGAGGTGAGTTGAGTGGATTGGGGAGGATATTTATTTTGGATGAGAGGAGATCCAGGAGGAAAATGACAGTTATCTTCAAGTGTTTCAAGGATGATTGCCTGAGATGAGAGAAGGCGTATTCTGCATTTCCCAATCAACTAATGTGAATAACAGGAGAGTGCGACTTTGGCTAAGTATAAAAAGAGGTTATGAGAATTTTAGCTGTCTGAAAATACAGTGTGTTGCCTTGGGAGGTGGTAAGCAGTTTGTCATTTGGGATACTGAAGGTTGGCCTTGTTGACCCCAGAGTCCCCCTCTGGGCTACTAATAGGGCTGTGCCCCACACGTGGCCCTCATGCTCAGTACTGTGCTGCCTTCCTTCCCAGGAAAACATCGAGCTGGCGTTTGATGACTTGGAGCCAACCACAGGTGACTCTGTGGCTGCTGTGGATGAGGCCTCCCATCAGGCCTTGGTAGGCATTCCAGTGAGGGTCTGGGCAGCCTTGTCTCTCATTTCCCACCTCTCTCCCTCTGGTCGAGCCCTCCCCATCTGAGCTGCTGCTGGGGGTGCCACTGCGGGCTGAGGGGGCGCCCAGCAATCATGCCGAGACACCACGTACTTTACAGCTATGGGGCTCTTCCCCTTGGCACTCAGACAGTCTGGCCAGGAAGGTGGCACTTTCTTCTGTCCTGGTGCAATGGGAGCCATAGCCCACCTGTGTCCTAGCCAAGCAGGAAGGCATACCTCCTCTGTCACCAGCTGAGGCTCAGTCCTGATCCTGTGACTGGCTGAGTCTCCAGTGTGTCTGCTGGGAGCCCTGGTGTGAGGGCCTGGACTCCAAGGACATAGTCATTCCCTCCCTTTGTCCCCAAGAAGAGGACTGATGCAGCCTAGCAGGGCCCCACTCAAACAGGGAACAGTGCCAAGCTCTAAGATGCCCTCTGGGGGGCTGTTGTGGTTGTGAGCCCTCACCCCTCAACCTTGTGGGCGGGCATTGTCACCCTTTGTGCTAGTGTCTTGGGCACCTTGGTGCTTGATGGGGGCTGGCTGGCCTGATGAGCACTTGGCATTTGGTGATTGTCTTCCATTAGGGAAATTGCATAAGGTGCTTTATTGGAGAGCTGGCATTGTTGCTAGGCTGCTGCTATCCTGCCTCTGCTTTGATTCCTGCCCCCACTCCCTGCAGTAAGACTCTGCTTGGCTAGCACAAGTGGTAGGCCCCGGGGAGAGTAAGTATCCCCCTGGGGACAAATGCTTAAAGTGTCCAAGTACTGAGTCTCCCCAGGGAAGTTGGATTTTCTTTTCCTGCCACCTGGGCTCCCATGGTGGCCTTACTCGAGAGCCTTTGCCATTCCTAGGGGAAGTCAGTACATGTGCCTCGCGAGCAGCAGGGGTCAGACAGTGTGTTTGGATGGGGCTTGGCCACCCTTTCCCTCCTGTGCTCTCCCCTGTCTGATGGGCCTTGACATCGGGCAGCTGCACCCCTGGGGAAGGGCGGGAAGGGCTCCTCAGTGCCTAGCCTGCCACTCACATCCGATGGCTTCATTGCTCTTTCTTGCCACTCAGCTCTAGCCACCGGGGATGCCCCTCAGCCCTTGGCCACATTTTCCTTCCTTCTGATAATCACGCCAACTCCCTCGGGCAGCTATGGGGAGGAGATGCAGGCAGCTGGAGTCAAAAAGAGGGAAAATGGCACTTTTCTCACATCTCTTGTCTGTCAGTCCCTAAAGGCCAGGCCAGAATAAGGTGTGGGGAAGGTTCAGTCCTTCCTGCCCAAGGAAGACATGGGAGTTCCATAGAAAAGGTACCTTCGGGCCAGATGTGGCCATAGGCCTAGTTTGTTTGGCCTTCGTGGGGTATCAGAAATCAGAATTCTCTATTTCCACCTTCTCTTGAAAAACCCGAGGACTTATCAACACAGGCCAATGTTCTTCCAGAGCAGCAGTTGGCTGCAGCTGAGTGGCAGCTATTCCCTGCAGATGGGGACATTTGCTCTCTAGCTTGCCCCAGTCTCTGCCCATTTTGGCTGCCACATTAAGTCTCATTAAGTCTCCTGTCTTACATTTTGGCCCTTGAGTTTATACCCTATAATGATCCCACCTGCAGCCCTCTGAGCCCTCTCTAGGTTTTCCCCTCTCTGGGACCAGGGTGAACCCCACAGCCATTACTTACTGAGAGCTTCCTTTGGGCCAAGCACTGTGCTCAGGGCCCTAAAGACCTTATCCCGTTTAATCTGGCAGGGTGTGGGAGCAATAGTCCCTGGCAACCTCTGAGGGGGAGGGTGGAGGAGAGGCCCTGGGTGTGGGCTCCAGTTAATAGGAAGCCTTCAGTCTTTGGTGACTTTGGACCCCAGTCCTAGGAATCACATTTTGCTGTGCACTTCCCTCTGATCCCTCTCCAGGCCCCTCTGTGCCCTTGCTGCCCACTTCCGCATGGGTGTCAGCAGCAAGTTGCAGGCGCTGCAGTGTGTGTGTGCATGTGTGTAGCATGTTTGTAGTGTGTGGTTGGGGCAGGGTCCCTGGCTCCTTTCCCCAGCTCCATGTGACAAGGCGGGGTTTCTTTCCTTCTTGGCAGGTCCGCTCACTGGCCCGAGCCAACGAGGCAAGGGGCCTGCTGTGGCTGTTGGAAGAGGAGGCTCTCGTGCCAGGAGCCACTGAGGATGCCCTCCTGGAGCGCCTTTTCTCCTATTATGGCCCCCAGGAGGGTGACAAGAAAGGTAGGTGGCATCCGTGGAGCATACCTCCTCTGCTTCCTGTCCAGAGGACCTACCTGTTTGGGTCTAGGTGGCACCACCCAGGGACTCACTTATTCCTCAGCCTCCGTGTCTGGGCCTGACAATCTGAACCTCGCTTCTCCCACCCTCAGGCCAAAGCCCCCTTCTGCGCAGCAGCAAACCACACCATTTCCTCCTGGGCCACAGCCATGGTACCAACTGGGTGGAGTACAGTGTGGCCGGCTGGCTGAGCTACACTAAGCAGAACCCAGCTACCCAGAATGCCCCCCGGCTTCTGCAGGACTCCCAGAAGTAAGAACACCACTCACTCTGCCCCTGTCCTATCCCCAGGACTGTTTGGGGGCTCCCTTCCCCTGCAGATGCCTCAGAGGCCCCCTCACTCATGAGGTAGGTGGCCTGCACTTCCTGAGAGGCACCAGCCAGGGCCAGTGGCCTTGAGGGGTGGGAGTGGCCTCCTGGAGTAGAGGTAGGACATGGCTGAAGAGCCTATAGTTTTAAATTCGAATAATACCCTTACATTCTTCAAAGAAGGAGCAGCCTTAGAGGCCCCTTAGTCATATAAGCCCTGTCATCCATTCATTTATTCAGTAGAAGATCAGTGGGCACCTAGTCTCAGATAGAGGTTTCTAAGTGCTTGGCAGATACCAGTGAACAAAACAAAAATCCCTGCTCTTATGGAATTTACATTCTAGTGGGAGGAGACACATAATGAACAGTTAATGTAATAAGTAAATTGTATATAATAGTATGTTAGAAGATGTCAAACTCTAATCTCTCCTGCCACATTGCAAACCCCTTCCGCACCTGTGCCCTCTGTGGCACAGAAGAGTAGATTGCCCCACTCTGTCCAATCCTGCCTGCCCCTTGGCTTCTGCCCACCTCTGGTTTGCACTTCTTACTGCTTGAAAATTTCTCCAAACTTTCTCTGTAGGATGTGGGGCATGCAGCCCAGGTAACCCAGGCTCCTGGCTATAGCTGTATAGGGGTTGTTTGGAGTCCTGAGAGCTGGGAGGAGGAAAGGCCCCTACTGCTCAACTAATGTGATTGCTTGCCCTCCCGCCTCTGGCAGAAAAATCATCAGCAACCTGTTTCTGGGCCGGGCAGGCAGTGCCACGGTGCTCTCGGGCTCCATCGCGGGCTTGGAGGGCGGCTCACAGCTGGCACTGCGCCGCGCCACCAGCATGCGGAAGACCTTTACCACAGGCATGGCGGCTGTCAAGAAGAAGTCACTGTGTATCCAGATTAAGCTGCAGGTGGTGAGTGTGCCAGCCCAGGCCCCGGGGCCCTTCCCCACCCCTGGCAGGCAGGCCTGGGCACTCTGGGCATGCCGAGGTCAGCCTGTGCCCTGGGGGAGGGGGATTTTTTCAGTACTGCTGCCTCTGAGTGGCCACACAGGCCTGGTGAGGGCAGAGTTGTCCAGGCTTAGCATGTCCTGGCTGGTGCTGGGCCACCTGCTGTCCTGTGAAGAGTGGAGATGCTGGCACCAGTCCCCTCTGTCCTAGGCATGGCCATCAGAGCCCACTGAGGGCGGTCCCTTCCCTTTGGCAGGATGCCCTCATTGACACCATCAAGAAGTCGAAGCTGCATTTCGTGCACTGCTTCCTGCCTGTGGCTGAGGGCTGGGCCGGGGAGCCCCGTTCAGCCTCCTCCCGCCGAGTCAGCAGCAGCAGCGAGGTGGACCTGCCCTCAGGAGACCACTGTGAGGCTGGGCTACTGCAGCTGGACGTGCCCCTGCTTCGCGCCCAGCTCCGCGGCTCCCGCCTGCTCGATGCCATGCGAATGTACCGCCAAGGTGGGGCCTCCTTCCCTCTCAACCCCTGGCACTCTTTCCCAGAACTGGCCCTGTCCCACCCCGCCTCCTGTTTCAATTATCAGGCACATGCATCAGCCTCATCTCCCAGTTGGAGGGTTTCCCAGAGCTAGCTAGCCTGGTGGTAGTGTGGCACAAGCCCCTGGCTGGCTGTCAGGAGCCCAGCCTTGGAGTCCGGTTCTGCCCCTGATGCAGGCTTTGTGACCTTGAGCAGGCCAGTCGCTCCACCTCTCAGGCTTCAGTTTCCATGTCTGAAAGATGAGTTGATCTGGTGTAAGACCCCTCTCCAGTTTGAAATTCTGCGATTCTGTGGGAGTGGATTTCTTGGTCCTCCACCAGGGGCTCTGGTGAAATCAGGGTGACTTGGGGTCTCCTCCAGCAGGCCACCATTCTGACCTTGCTCCAAGCCAGCAGCCATCTCCCCCCACCCCCAACCTGAAGCCCAGACACTCAGGGAAAGAGAATCTACAAATCCTTTTGTTTGCCTGGCTAGGGCTCAAGGTCTGGGTCCCAGACCCCCAGCAGACCCCTCTTCCTCTGCTCAGGCCCCTCCGAGCAGCTGCCCTTTCCCAGACCCATCTGCCCTTCCTTCCCCAGGGACAGTGGCTGGTGCTTGCTCAGGCTTCTGGTTTTGGCTGACCAGGGCCAGGACAGGGGCACTGAGCTGTGGCAGTAGGGAGAAGGCAGCCTGGGGGATGGACTGTAGGAACTGGAGAAGAGCCACCCTCTTTGGAGGCTCAAGCTGGCGGTATCTGCTCTCTGGTGAGCCAGATGGTTATCCAAGAGCTAGCAGGCCAGGGCCTCCCAGGTGGCAGGTGAGAACTAGTGTTTTGGGTACCCCACTGATGGTACCTGGGCCCCTCAGCCTTGGCCTCCATGTCAAGGGTTAATTCCTGAAGCAGGAAGCTGGCCAGGGCTGGGGCAAGCATCCCTCCCAGAAGGAGAGTTGATATGGCAAGAGCTCCTTGGTACCAGGGTGACCTCAGGCTGCTGGGCCTGTTGCCAGCCCAGGTTGGTACATTCATGGCTGCAGAAGGGGTCTCTCTCTGCCGTTCTAGGCTGTCACCTCGACCCCCAGAGGCAGCTCCTCAGACAGCCAAAGGGTGCCTTGAACAGAGGAACCCTCATTTACTGTGCTCGGGCCTCAGGCACCCAGCCTGACTCTGAAGGCACCTCAGACCTTAGGACGGCTTCCTTAAGAGGGGGGGCTCTGCATGATGGGGTAGGAAGCCCCACAGCAATGCCTGGCCTTCTCTGTGTGTGCCCCTCCCTGTGCCACAGACCATGGAGCCTCTGAAGACCTTCTCTCCGTCCTCAGGCCTGCCAGTGTCTTGGGTGACCCTGGTGTGGATGTAGCTGACCATCTCATACCCCCTTCTCATGGCCCTAGACCTCCACTCCAGCTTCCCACTCACGGCTACACTGGCACCTCCTCATCCCTGGAATGCTCCACCACCTCTGAAATCCTGAATTCCAGCATGGCCTTCTCTGACCACAGCCTCCTGCCTTCGGATCTCACTTCTTTCTTCCTGTCGGGACACCTGTTCTCTGACTCCACTGGGATGTCTCATTTCTGGAGCCCACTCCGTTTTCTCCACCCTGTCAGGTCCCTCCCGACTTCACTTCCTTTTTCGCTCAGCCTTGCTGCCTTGGTCCACCCTCAGTCTTTCACCTTCATCCCTTAGCCTTCCTGAGCCTCCCACAGCACCTGCCCTGCCAAAGGGCCAGCCTTTGGGTGTCTGCACTCCTCGTTTGGGGCTTCCAAGGGCAGTGGGAGAAAATTATGCAACTGTGTTGACTTGAATTCCTACAGGTTTGTGATCTTCAGCCTTAGCTGGGCCCTTGGGGTGGCAATAAGTCTTCCATGTGCCCCATCCTTATCTGGCCCCGATTCCAGGCTCCTTACCTGCTGCTCCATTCTCTGTCCTTCTCAAATCCTCCCCATCCCACCTTCCCAGATCATCTTCCCAGCAGATGACCTTGCCTCTAAGCTCTAAGGAAATCAAGGCTCCAACTTCTTTTTCTGCTTTCTTCCCCCATCTCTCCTGTCATGTGGGAGAGGCGTACCTCCTCTTGTGCAATCCCTTCCTCCCAGGCTTTGGTCTCTGCAGAGACCTGTTCCATTGATGTTAACTCCTTCCTTTCTTATTCCTTCAGCCTCCTCTTCTCTCCCAGCTCTTTCCTCTCCACGCAGAAACATTCTGCAGACTTTGCTCTCTGAGAGGAGCCTCCTGTCATCCCTCTCTGGACTACGCACTGTCTCTTGCCTCCCCTGTATCATCAATAACTTACTTTCCTCCTGCCGCCCCTGCGCTGGCCGCCACGCACCTGCACCCGTCACTGCCTGGTCCTGCTCCCTGCCACCCTAGGACTGGCCTTCTTTTTCCCCATGCCCTCCATATCTCCAGAGCCGATGGGCACTTTTCTATCCTCTGTTACTTGAATTCTTAGCAACGTGTGACCTGTTGACGACTCTGTTCTTTTTGAGACATTCTCTCTCAGTTTCTTTGCCGCTTCTCCTGGTTTTCCCCTGTCTCTGTTCTCACACCCTCTGGGCTTCTTTTGCTCCACTTGCCTTTTAAACAAAGGTCTCTCTCTTCCTAAGACTCTCTCCTTGGCTGTATGTGTTTTCTATTTTATGCCCTCTTCCTGGACAACCTCATCCACACCCACCATTTCAATTACCACATATACGCTGATGACTCTCAAATCAATACCTCTAGCCCAGGCCTCTCTCCTGAGCTCCAGACACACATTTATATCTGGCTGCCTTCTGGACCTCTGTGTCTTATAGCACCTCAGAGTCAGCTTGTTCAAACCAAACTCATCCTGTCTCCTCCCGAACCTACTCTTTCTCTTGTATCCCCTACCGTGGGGAATGGCACCATTGTCTGCTCAGTTACATAAGTCAGAAGCCTCAATATAGCCCTAGATTCCTCCTTATGTGTCCACCCATCCAGCAAGGCTCTGTCTCCTCAATACCTCCTGTATCCCCACCCCTCACCTCCTTTCCTGTGGATTGCTGCCTGCAGGGTGTGGAGGGGTGGGATGTCTCCATCCATCTTCCACCTGTTTGCCAGTAGGATCTCTGCGGAATGCAGTTCTGCTCATGTCCCTCCCTGAGACAACCCTTCAGGGGCTCCCAAAGCTCACAGGCTCCTGCCCCCCTCTCTATTATGCCTTAACTCCCCCCACCCCAGTTCTAGTGAACTATTTGGAATGTCAGTGCATTCTGCTGTCTGATGCTCCCAGGCCTTTGCTCATGCTGGTTCCGCTGCCTGAAATGCTCTCTTCCCTGCTTTGTCTAGCTAATTCTTACCTGTACAGAATTTCTCAGCGTAAACAGCATCCCCCAGGGTACTTTCCACAGCCCCCTTGTCTGAGGTAGATGCCTGCTCCTCTGTGTACCTCACTTGTCTTGTTCCCCAACAAGATGGTTTGTTCCTGTTGTAGTCATCTCTGTCCCCAGAGCTCAACACAGTGCCTGATGCTGTGGAAGCCCCCCAAAGTGCTCGTGGAATAGATAATGGACTGTAGGAGGAGGGAGGGGAAGGGCCAAGTGCCTGGGGGAAGCCCAGGGAGACCCGGGTAGGCTGCCTGATGGAGGCCTCTCTCCACAGGCGGTGGAGGAGCTGCTGGAGTCCTTGGACCTGGAGAAGAGCAGCTGCTGCATGGGCCTGAGCCGGGTGAGTCACCCCACAGCAGGGCGTCAGACCTCACAGGCTGGTGGCCCTTATCAGATGTCTGGCCCTCCCCTCCTGCTCCTCCTGCTCAGCCAGGCTTCAGAAGTCTCCTGCTGCCCCTTCTGAGTCCTGCTCCCCAGCCCCACCCCTCCCAGCCCCTCTGAGGCTGCCCTTCCTCTCAAGGTTCCCCCTTCAGGGCCAGGGGCCAGGGAGGTTGATGTTTCGGATGCAGCAAACTTAACTTTCCCTCCCTCTGGATAACTGGCTTGCTCAGTGCACTGAACACCTCTGTGATGTCAGGAGGGAGTGGGTTGAAGGTGGCCCTGAGCTTGGCCCAAGTGCTGGTATGGGGAGTGAGGGAGATGCAAGGGCTGGGCTCAGAGCAGGAGGACTGGGGAAACAGCAAGGCAGCAGGCAGAGCCCCCTGGGAGAGTTGTCAAGGACTGCCAGGGTCCCAGGAGAGCAAGCAGGACATGTGAGGCCATGCTGCTGCCACCTGCCCACAGGCCGGACTCCTCATCTGAATGGAACTTGTGCATAAAAGGCAGGCACACCCGCCCCTGGGTGCCAGTCTGCTGCGTCACTCCACACCAAAGGGTCAGCTGAGCGTTCCTCCCACAGGCAGGGAGCCCTGCACGCCCCTTTCTCCCGAGCCTGGGAAGCTTGGACAGGCAGCATCTGCGTATGTGCTCCAAGGGCTGGGGTGGAAGGGAGGGCAATGGGGAGCCAGAGAGAGGGTTCTGGACCTGTCCAAATGTCAGCAGAGAGGGAAGGAACTCTGAGGTGGAAGGAGATGCTTGAAAAAAAGCTTGAGTCTTACTTGTGCGCAGTTCTCTGTCCTCTGTTCTGCATGTTGAGTCACTATGTTGGTCTGTCCTGCCCCCTGCCTCACTATGAACCCCTTTCCATCACCATACCTTTGTGTCTCCTCATCTTTGTCTCTGCTGTCCCTGGTTTTCCCTTTCCTTTTGGCCCCAGCAGTCCTTGCTGGTGTCTATTCCTTGGTCTCTGGTTCTATATTTTTCTATTTCTCTCCATGTTCTCTGTGTCTTTTGTGGTCTCACCCTCTTTGTGTCATTTTCTGGTTTTGGTCTCTGCTGTGTCTGCCTATGTGTCTGGCTCACCTCCTTTCTCTCTGTCCACTCCCCCCAGCTTTTTTAAGCTCAGGGGCTGCCAGCTGGGCCTCCTCCCTGGGGCAGTCAGGGATTTGCTTTAGCCCCGTGTCTCTGCCTGGGTTTGCTTGCACCGGGCCTTCTCACCGGCTCCTGCCTCTCCAGCAGGCTGAGCTGACACTGGGAGTGGCGCCTCCTCCAGCTGATTCCTGGGTTCCCAGGCCTATTGGGCAGGAGAGGGCCTGCACAGGCTGGTCTTCTTCCCGGCTGCCGTCTCAGGCCCTCTGTCATCCTAAGTCATCCCTGGTGCCCAGCTGAGGCAGGCGAGCCCTAGGGACTGCTCTTGCTCAAGGAGAGCTGGGGCAACATTGGATGTTCACTCATGTCTGGTTTGGGAAAGAAAGCTCTGGCCTTCCGGGCTCTGGTTAGCACTGGCTGGTAAGTGAGGATTCCCTGTGTATTAGTCACATTGCTTCAGAGGAGAGGGGTCTCCATCTGACCCACAGTACCCAGAGGGTTTAGGCAAGGACTTCAGGGGGCTGAGAGCCTCCTGACTTTGTAAAATTTGTATGAATGGGTATTTTGGGGAGGAGATGGCCCTGAGCTTTCACCCAATACTCAAAAGGACCCTGAACCCCACAAATGTTCAAGAGAGGTCTGAGGCTCACTGCTCTAGCCTCTAGACCATTCTTTCTCTTCTTATTGTGTTTCTGGGCCATTCTCCGTCCCCTTCTCTGGCACCTCACTTCTGCTGTGGTCAGGTAGCTATGAGTGCTAACCAAGCATGTTTGTCCTCCTCCAGGGGGCACTTGGATAGTCCCTACCCCTAGTGGAATTTCAGGCTCACACATTAAGGGAAATTGAAGCTCAGGTAGAGCTTGAGACCCATGGGAGATCCCACGAAGCCCCACTTGTGGGCTTTAGCGAAGTGTCACAAAGGACTGAGCTGGTTTTTTCCAAGGCCAGCCTCAGGGGACTAGGTTTCTCTGAAGTCACCAGAGGCAAAGCTTTCTCAGCAGAAAGTTTAGGCCCTCTCCCCGCTTATTCCCTGAAGGGGGGCCTTGGGATACTGTCCCTGTTGTCTCTGAGTACATTTATATAACCTCTGTTTCCCATAGACTTCACTTCTTCTCCTTGCCCCACTAAAAGGAATTTTCTGTGTTCTGTGCCAGGTGGAGGTAGGCATATACCTAGGTGTCTCTGCCCTCTCAAGGGTACCAGAGTCTTTTTTTTCACCTGACCATTTCCCACCCACACACACGCCTCTTAGTAGGGCAACTTCTACTGGGCCCCATCTCGGGGCAGCAAAGAGTGGGAGGAAAGGCCGGTGTGGGGGTGCCCAGCTGGTTCCTCACACAGCGGCCTGCCCTCCAGCCCCCAAACCTGTATGACAGGTCCCTTGGCTGGGCCAACCCCCGCCCACCTCGCTGGCTTCTTCATGAGAAGGTGAAACCTGGGTGTGTGTGGTGGGGGCGTTGGCACATGAAACAGGAGGCCTCTGAGATGAAACTTCGCAGGCAGTGCAGGGGAGGGGATGGCAGGAGCTCCCCCGCCCCTTCCTTCCTTGGCCCTCTCCCTCTGCATGCCACTCCCTGGAGCTGCTTCTCACACAGACACCCACCACCCTTCACTTCACCTACCCAGGGGCTGCATGGCATAGTGAGCTGTGGGATGTGGGCCCAGGGGACATTGACAGTGTTGCTAGCAGTCCTGGGGGGCAGGGCCATCACAGACACTGCTGAAGAGCATCCTTGCCCTGTGTGACCAGTGACTGCCTCATTTCCTTTCTTGCCCCGGGTGTCTTCCCTTTGGCTTCCCTCTCCTTTCATCTCTCTTTGAAGTTAAATTTCCCACCTTACTCCTCCCCTGCCCTAACCTCCCCTGGCCCCCATCTGGGCCCTCCTCCTTTAGCCTTCTCTGAGACTCTTCCTGCTCCTCCCTCCTCGAAGGGACAATTGGATTCTCAGGTTGGATTTTCAGGCTCTTCCCAAGCGAGGGCTGCACTCCCTGGCCTGCTGGTTTCCTGTGCTGCTGCTTGTTCTCCAGCTCCCCACCTCACCTCCCTCCCTCTGCTCTGCTGCCCCCAGCCCAGTGTCCTGCCTCACCTGGCCTGCTCTTCCACAGGTGTTCTTCCGGGCTGGCACATTGGCTCAGCTGGAGGAGCAGCGGGATGAACAAACCAGCAAGAACCTAACCCTGTTCCAGGCAGCCTGCAGGGGCTACCTTGCCCGCCAGCATTTCAAGAAGAGAAAGGTGCTGCTCTAGGGCCACCCCCCACCCCTCCCCAGCCTAGATGGGTGCAGCTGAGTTCCTGGGGTTGGGGGAAGAGGGAACTTGCATGGACAGGAGACTGTAAGCTATTATCTGGGGGAGAAGAGGCAGGGAGCTCCCAGGCACATGCCCTGGGCCAGGGTAGGGAATGGGCAGCTCCCTGGTGCCAGCGAGTATGCTGGCATGGTCAGGGGGCTGTGTTGGGGGTGAGGGGGAAGTAGGGCCCAGGCAGAGGTGGGCTCTGGATCATAGGCTGCTCCATGAAGATTAAGGAGCTGTGTCAGCGACTCCTTTTCTTATTAGCAAGTCCATAAAACAGCCAGCACTGCCGCCTCTTGTGTTTCAGCAAGATTAGGTTTTATAGCACAGCTAGGCCAGGGTGTTGGAAATAATCAGGCAGCAAATAAAGCAGATGAAATTATTCCTAATGATGGTGGAGTGGTTAGTGCCCAGTGTAGTGCTCCCAGGGCTAGGCTCTGTGCATCCAGCCTCTGAGGGATGGAGGGGCCCAGGCCAAGGGGGAGCATGGGAAGTGTCTGGCTTGGGATCAGGGGGCCAGAGGAGCAGCCCCAGGGACTGTGCTGGTGCAGGGAGGATCCTTGGCTGAGCTCAGCCAGGGGGGCTGAGAGCCCTGTGTGCATGACCCCACTCCACTTGCAGATCCAGGACCTGGCCATTCGCTGTGTGCAGAAGAACATCAAGAAGAACAAAGGGGTGAAGGACTGGCCCTGGTGGAAGCTTTTTACCACCGTGAGGCCCCTCATTGAAGTACAGCTGTCAGAGGAGCAGATCCGGAACAAAGACGTATGTAGCAACCTGGGGAGAGCCAAGTTGGTAGGAGGGAATCCACAAGTACAAGAGCCTTGCCAGCCTGTCTTGGGCTTCCGAGTGCTCCTTTGTTTAGTCCAGAGAGCTGGTGTCCTTGAACTGTGCCCATTAAACAGAAGGTATCCCTCTGGGGTGCTGGCTGAGCCCCTGGGCAGTCTCTTAGGATAGCATCTCGGGCATTCTTAACTTATTGGGAGGGGTCTGGGGACAGGGGCCCCGGGAGACAGTGGCTGTCCTGTTGAGGACGTGCTCTTCTCCTCCCTAAACTCCCACCCCGGGTCCTGGCCCAAGCTTTATCAGCTTCATTCACCACAGGGGTACAGACCCAGGGCCCCAGCCCCTCGCAGTGCCTCTGGCTCACTTTGCCCTTCTTGCTCCATGCTAGGAGGAGATCCAACAGCTGCGGAGCAAGCTTGAGAAGGTGGAGAAGGAGCGGAACGAGCTGCGGCTCAACAGTGACCGGCTGGAGACCAGGGTGAGTGACTCCTGGCCCACCGTTGCAGGGCGACTGGCCCACACGGGCCCGCCTGGTGTTCCAGCTGAGTGAGGCAGGCACTTCAACTGGTGGTGACTCCCTCCCTTCAACCCCAGATCTCAGAGCTGACATCGGAGCTGACAGATGAACGTAACACAGGAGAGTCCGCCTCCCAGCTGCTGGACGCAGAGACAGCGGAGAGGCTCCGCGCTGAGAAGGAGATGAAGGAACTGCAGGTGAGGGCAGGGCCAGGGTGAGGACAGCAGGCTGGTGACTGCCACACTCTAGTGCTCTGCTCCCCACAAAGACAGCTGGCATCTTCACCCCAGCCCCGCATCCCTGTCTACCCTGGGTAAGCCTGTGACCGTGGTCTGTGTGGTTAGGGGAGTGGGTGGTACTGAGGGAGGGGCAGAGCGGCACACCTCATGAGCCCTCTTCTGCAGACCCAGTACGATGCACTGAAGAAGCAAATGGAGGTGATGGAGATGGAGGTGATGGAGGCCCGTCTCATCCGGGCAGCTGAGATCAACGGGGAAGTGGACGACGATGACGCTGGTGGGTCTGAGGCCCGAGCAGCTTGGCAGTGGGCTGGGGGGCAAGCCCTCATGCCTCTCCTCCAGGCCTGTCTCCCCTCTGTAGGGCTGTTGTAAGACCAAAGTGAAATAAATAGGTGAGAAAGTAGAGGTGTCAATAAATGCAGGGGATTATCAGGTGCAGCTATAACCACCACGATGATGACAACATCTAGGGGCATGGTCCTGGCAGTTCCTGGGGAGAGGACAACACATGTAGCCACATCTCCCCCTCTAGTCTTCTCCCTGGTAGTGGGAAGAAGCCACCATGGCAGAGGGCTTTCTGAGCCCTCTGGCTGACTCCACCTACTGCTGCTCCCTGCCCCATCCTCCTTCTCCTCCACCCCTTCTGGGGACTCTCAGCACCTCCATCCTCCCTGGTCCGTCCCCATCCCCATAGGTGGTGAGTGGCGGCTAAAGTACGAGCGAGCTGTGCGGGAGGTGGACTTCACCAAGAAGCGGCTCCAGCAGGAGTTTGAGGACAAGCTGGAGGTGGAGCAGCAGAACAAGAGGCAGCTGGAACGGCGGGTGAGGCGGGGGAGGGGCCGGCCCCACGTGTCTGCCTAGTGAACTGGAGGCAGGCAGGCCTGGGAGGCTGGTTGGGAGGGAAGGCTGGCATGTTATCCTCTCAGTGCAGAAATAACCAGGGGCAAACTATTGTCGGAGCTTCTTAGGTTCCTTGGGCGACCCTGCCTCCCTCCCTCACCGCTGGATCTTCCCCTCACTCACCCACCTCCTTCTCCTCACTTTCTCCACCAATGCTTCCGGGCCTCTTGTGGCTGCTGCCCTGCACGCCTTCTTGGCCCCTAGCTCGGGGACCTGCAGGCAGATAGTGAGGAGAGTCAGCGGGCTCTGCAGCAGCTCAAGAAGAAGTGCCAGCGGCTGACGGCTGAGCTGCAGGACACCAAGCTGCACCTGGAGGGCCAGCAGGTCCGCAACCATGAGCTGGAGAAGAAGCAGAGGAGGTGGGTGGGCCCCTTGCCTGGGGTTCAGAGAACCTTCTAGAGCAGCCATAGGCAGGGCTCACTCCTTCCCATCCAGGGAAGAAGAAGAGAGGGCCTGAATTTGGCCAGGGACCTTGCCTGCGTGGTCACTTGTCCTGAAGCAGAGATGAGGGGCTCACTGCTGGCTGTGTCCCCACTGAAGGCCTGCTCAGGCCTCCGCTCTAGGATGTGCTCCCCCCACCTGTGCTTGTCACCCCGTCCTGGGCCCAGCCAGGCCCCATGCAGGAACTGCTGCCCCGGCACCCCCAGCTCTGCGTCTCTCCTTGCCTCAGCTACACAAACACACTCTCCTGGCTAATGTTGTTAAACTACCGTGCTACTTCCATCTCATTATGGTAATGACACAAAGGCGGGGGTGGGGGGTGGGGGGGCTCTCACAGGAGAAAACCCAATCTAAATTAATTTCCCTGGCTGGGGATGGGAATGGGACACCTTTATTAGCAACACCGAGGAACCCACAAGCCCTGGGAACAGCAGGGTGCCCCAGGCAGCAGGAGCAGCGCCCATTACCCCTCTGCAGGGGAAGGGCTTCCCAGTGGAGGCATCAGTTGCCTTTGTGAAGGGGCAACCCCACACCCACAACCCTGGGAGTGAGGGTGCAGAGCGGAGCCTTTTCAGTGACCCTGGGTGAGCCCTGGCCTCCTGGACTCACTGCCGTCTTCGCAGCAGGGCCGATGCTCTGAGGAGAGGAAATGGGAAGGTTTTCTGCTCTTCCCTCCTGCACCAGGACTATCCACTTCCCTCGTTCTTCTCCTTACCTGACCCTACGGCTACCCACAGACTGGCACCCTTAACGGGGCCCCCTTCTGAGCACCCCATGACAGTGCCAGCTCAGCCTAGTTACCGTGTTGCCACACTCCCCGCGGAGCAATTTGTTAGGTTTCAGCTGCCCAAGTTTCCTTAGTTTTTTTGGTTTTTTGTGGTTTTTTTTTTGATGTTAGGTTGGGTAGTGGGGAGCTGTTCGATTTCAGCAGGAACCTGATTAGCTATTTGGGAAAGGTGTTAGGAATTTCATCAATTTGCTCCTTAGTTAGAGTCACTGGGGGGAAATGGAGGGCTGGGGCATGAAGGGGTGAAAGGGTGAAGGAGGCGGCCCTGCTCATGTGCCCCTGGAAGCTGCCAGCTGGGTACAGGGGAATGCCAGCTCCAGCCTGGTGTGGGGTGTCCTGCTGGGACAGGTGGTCCTGGCCAAAGGCCAGTGCCTGGAAGTGGGGGCTGGAGCCAGCTGCTCCACCTACAGTTGCCGAATTGAACTGTGGAAAATAAGTTAGACAAGGCAGGACGTCCATTTCTACCCATTCCAGTGCCTACTCTGCCCTCACCCTGGTCCCTCCCTCTTTGATCTGTTGAAATTGAAAATGTAGAAACTTAACTGCTGTCTGTCCACGTCTTCCAAGAAGCAGTCCGTGGGTCCCCCATAGGCCCGCTTGGTGAAAGGGCTTTCTTGATGAGGCACTCCCCAACCCAGACCTGGCTGCAAAGCAGGCCCTCAGCGGCATGATCTGTAACCCCTGAGTGTCACCTCCACCTCACCACTGGCCCCAAGTTAGGGCTGAATGAGTCCCTCCACCCTTGCTTGTGTCCTGTCCATATCTATGGCACCACCTTCTGGCAGTGTCTGTATGCTGGGGACCTAGACAATTCCTTCATCTGATGGAGCTGCCACGCTCCCTCACAGGTTTGACAGTGAGCTCTCACAGGCCCACGAAGAGGCCCAGCGGGAGAAGCTGCAGCGGGAGAAGCTGCAGCGAGAGAAGGACATGCTTCTGGCCGAGGCTTTCAGCCTGAAGCAGCAGCTGGAGGTAGGTGGGGCTGTCCGCCATCCATACCCCGTCCCCCTCCCAGGCTGGGGCCAGCCCTGCACCTGCCTCATCTTCTCTTTTGCTCCAGGAAAAAGACATGGACATTGCAGGGTTCACCCAGAAGGTCATCTCTCTAGAGGCTGAGCTCCAGGACATTTCTTCCCAAGAGTCCAAGGATGAGGCCTCTCTGGCCAAGGTCAAGAAACAGCTCCGGGACCTGGAGGCCAAGGTCAAGGATCAGGAAGAGGAGCTGGATGAGCAGGCGGGGACCATCCAGATGCTGGAGCAGGTGCTGGAGGGCTTGGCCAAGGAGGGGTGAGGCGTGGCAGGGGACACCACCATCTGCACAGCCGGCCCAGAGTGTGGGCCGGGGGAGGGCAAGATCCCACCTCCATTCATTTGTTTACTCACGCGTTCACCTACTCACAAAATGTGGAGTGAGCACCTGATCTGTGCCAGCCCCAGTGTGAAGACAATTAAGCTTTCATGGAGCTTTCCACAAAAACAAATCTGATTGAGCCCTAGTAGTGAGAGACTCTGGATGTACTGCAGCCAGAGGGCCATGTGCCCACCCTGCCTGCCACTGAGCCACCTAGTCAGCTCAGGAGCTAGAGCCTGCAGGCTAAACGGAGAAGCTGCAGGATTGTCCCCACCCCTAGCAGCCCCTCTCTGGGCCTGTGCCAGACATCTAGTAAGGGAGTTCAGCTTCTCTGGAGAAGCTGGCTGCCACAGGAGCAAGTTGTGAGCAAAGGGACCTGGCTGGCAGAGACGTTCTTGGCTCCTGAGCCTCGGGAGACTTGTGTGGCAGGGGTAGGGGGTGGGCACCACTGGGAAAGGAACCCAGTCCCTACTCCAATCTCCTCCAGGCCAAGCTGCGTCTAGAGATGGAGATGGAGCGGATGAGACAGACCCATTCCAAGGAGATGGAGAGCCGGGATGAGGAGGTGGAGGAGGCCCGGCAGTCGTGTCAGAAGAAGGTGAGGCATCCGGGCACTTACCTGTCCAGTGCAAATGTCTGTTCCCCTGTTGCTGCTTTAAAGCAAGTGGCTTTCTGTTTCCCTACCTTAGCCACATTGTCTTCCATTGCCATTCCAGACCAGGAATCTCCTTTTGGGATCCTGGCATTGGCTGGGATGTGTTGGCTTAGAGTCTGTAGAGAAGCTTGGGCCGTTGAGGAACTAATGTTCCCTGCTTTCTGTGCCAAGTGGCAGCCACCCTTGTGCCTCCTGTGCTGGTCTAGCCTGGCTGAGCAGGTCTACACTCTGCAGCGAGGTCTCCTTCTCTGGCTCAGGTGGCCACCGTGCATGGCCTGCCATCCCTCCTCCCCGTCCCAAGCTGCTTTGACACTTTGGGAACTTGGAATTCATATTCTGACCCCTCCGGAGACATCATACTCAGTCCTGCCCCACCGTTTTCCCAGGGTGGGGGACCCAGGAGGGAAGGGGACTCCCTGGCACCAGACACTAAAGGGACTGACGGGTCTCTGTCCCCATGGTACTCCAGTTAAAACAAATGGAAGTGCAGCTGGAGGAAGAGTATGAGGACAAGCAGAAGGTGCTGCGAGAGAAGAGGGAGCTGGAGGGCAAGCTTGCCACACTCAGTGACCAGGTGGGTGGGGACACTCTGCCCCATGCAGCCCAAGGGATGAGATCTTAGGGACAGCAAGCTGGGAACGGGGTGGGCAGTGAGGTGGGGTTGCCCTGAAGAACCCATTGTCCTCCCTGTGGATGGGGGGATGTCACCATACATGGGCACACCCAGGCCTTTCTTGGCTGGCATGATCCTGGACTTTCAGTGTCATTGCTCACTGGGGGGACTCTGATAATGAGGATGGGATGAGAAGGGGGCTTGGGGATGACAGGAAAAAGCCCCACGGTGGAGCCCAGACCCCCAACTGCTGGTGCCAACCCAGGTGAACCAGCGGGACTTTGAGTCAGAGAAGCGGCTGCGGAAAGACCTGAAGCGCACCAAAGCCCTGCTGGCAGATGCCCAGCTCATGCTGGACCACCTGAAGAACAACGCGCCCAGCAAGAGGGAGATCGCTCAGCTCAAGAACCAGGTATCTGTGCAGAGAGGAAGCTGCTGATCCAGGGCCACAGGGCTTGTTTTTTCAGTTCTCTTTCTCTTCCCCTTGCTCTACTCAGTGGCCTTTGAACCCTTGGGAAGGAAGGTGGCAGGAAAGGGGGGAGAAGCCACTTGCAGCAGCCAGACTCCCCAGGGTCTATGTATGCCGTACAGTCTGACCACCAAGCCCCAGGGTGGTGTGGATGGGGCCTGCTGTCCTGGTAACCATCCCTATCATGGAAAGGGATGCCCATGCGTGTACCACAACACAGCTGCGGCCCTGGGGTCTGAAGTGAACGGAGGAGGAGAAGGAGAGCATCTGGGCTCCTTCTCCCCTGTAAGCACCCTACACAGCCCTCCTGCCCCCAGGGAGTGGCTGACATCTCTCCCTCGGGTGGGGGTGGCTCTGTGTCCAGCTGGAGGAGTCAGAGTTCACCTGTGCAGCAGCCGTAAAAGCGCGGAAAGCAATGGAGGTGGAGATCGAAGACCTGCACCTGCAGATTGATGACATCGCCAAAGCCAAGACAGCGGTGAGGGCCCAGGGTGTACAGGGCAGGGCTCAGGGGACTGAGGGAGAATAGAGCTGCAACCATGGCTCCCTTTACCCCAAACAAGTTCTCTCCACGCCAGGTCTTTCTGCAGCGAGTGCAGGCTTCCCCTCCTCTGCCTCTCCCCACTCAGAGCAGAGGCCTGGGGGAGAGGGCGGGTGGAGGAGGGAGCCAGCAAGGGCCCATCTCCCTGTTTAACCACCTGCCTGTGGGAGCTTGGCCACAGGCCCCAACACCATAAATAAAGGCAGCTAATGTGGCTGAGGGATGTAAACAGGTGCCTGGAGATTAGCAGAAGCACCGATAAGAGGATGGGATGGCTCAGATTCCCTCCCCTTCCCCTGCCCAGCCCACCAACAAGCCCAAGCAGCAGCTAATTAGAGCTTTTATTTAATGCCTCCCTTTTAATTCCCCACCTCTCCCACGGCCCATCCATCCCATCCATCGGCAGAGAATTCATTACTGGGATGCAGCCACCACCGGTCCCTCCTTGGGCAGGGAGTGGGGCTGGGGAGGAGGCTGGGCTGGCTGTTGGCTTCATGGCCCCCTGGCCAGTCACCTGGCTGCTGAGAGATGCCAATCTCACGGGCTTGATTTATCCCCATGACATTTGTGCTCCTCAGCAGTTTTCAGGTGAGTAATTCAAATTCCTTAATTGTGTTAAAAAAGGCTGTTATAAAATTACCATTTTATTTAAATCCGAGTTAATAAATTTCTTGGCGGAGGCTTCCCCAGCTCCCCACAGCCCAGTAACAAGATGGATGGGGCAGAGAAGGAGCCAACGCAGTCATTTTGGTTTGGAATTACAGGCTAATAGATTCATTCATTTCTTGAAGCTGCTGTTGGCTGTCTCTTCCCCTCTCCCCAAGAGGGGACTGGCGGTGGGGGCTGGACACCCAGGGAGTGGGCGGTCCCAGGGGAAATGAGGATCCAAGCCAGGGGAGCTTCACAGATTTAAGGGGTCCTTCCATGGGGCCTTAAGGATCAGAGTACGTGCAGATCAGGGCCTGGGCTGATAGTGCCAGGATGTCGGGTCATTGTTCTGGGCAGACCTTTTCTGCCTTCTCATTAGCCTCAGAAGAGTTGCCAGAAGGCAGCTGTCATTCAGCCGAGGCCCAGGATCTGCCTGCACTGCAAAGACAGCCCTTTCTCTCACCTCCCTGGCCCAGAGCATGACAGGCAGTTCCCTGAACATCATTGGTCCTGGAACCCACTCCAGGGGTGGGGGCCCAGCCCCACCATCAACTCCCCTACCCCCTGTCCCCTATCAGAGGTGGCACGGAGGAAGTTTGGACTTGCCACCTGGAGCCTCAGGCACACCGGGCCTGAGGTCCTCTGATCTGTCTTCACCTCCCTCCAGCTGGAGGAGCAGCTGAGCCGCCTTCAGCGTGAGAAGAATGAGATCCAGAACCGGCTGGAAGAGGATCAGGAAGACATGAATGAGCTAATGAAGAAGCACAAGGCCGCCGTGGCCCAGGTACCCTGCCAGGAGTGCCCCACCACACCCTGCACAGTCACAGTCCTTCTGGGCCTCCTCATGGGTCCCTGGCACAGCTGCTTGTTTTGGGCAGTGATGGTGTGGGACCCTGGGTGCCCTGACACTCCGTGTGGGCTGCACTGGGCTGGGTGTTTGGGGGGGATCCTGCCTCTGATGCTCTCACTCCTGTCCCAGGCCTCCCGGGACCTGGCTCAGATGAACGATTTCCAGGCTCAGCTAGAAGAAGCCAACAAGGAGAAGCAAGAGCTGCAGGAGAAGGTGGGGACCAGGGGCTCCCTTAGCAGAGAGGGAGCTGGGGTCACTGTAGGTGGAACCCCAAGTTCACAGGAGAGAAGGCACTTCTCTCTGCCATCAGTAATCCACAGAGCAATACAAACTAGTAGAAAGAGCTAGGCTTGGAGCCATATCACTGTAGCAGACATTTTGGCTTCAGCTGCCTCATTTCCCATTTCTATTCCCTCTCTGGTCCTTAGCTTTCTCCTTTCTCTCCGAAGGGCAAGGTCTGTGCCAAGCACTGGGGCAGGTGAGGGATGCCTTTGGCTCAAGGCCCATCCTTCCTTCCTCCCCTGTGCATCCCTCCCTGCCTCAGCCTCCTGGTCACCATGGTGATGTTGCCTGCCCCTGACTCGGCTGCCTCCCGCTCTGGGCTCAGTTCGGTCTTCTCTTTCTGTCCCCAACCCCTCAGCTACAAGCCCTCCAGAGCCAGGTGGAGTTCCTGGAGCAGTCCATGGTGGACAGGTCCCTGGTGAGCAGGCAGGAGGCTAAGATCCGGGAGCTGGAGACACGCCTGGAGTTCGAGAGGACCCAAGTGAAGCGGCTGGAGGTAGGTTCACACTTCTGGGCCGCAGCAAGCAGGGCAGAGCCGCCCGTGCTCAGCAGGGCTGGGCAGGCCCACGAACACTCCTCGGAGGCCTCTGCCAAGCTGCCAGGCCAGCTGAAGGGCGGGTGCTTCTCTCCCGCCCCGCCTGGTCTGCTCTCCGGGTACCGTGGCGCCTGCCTGCTTTACATTCTGCTTCCGTGCCTGCTTTCTGCCAAGGGACCAGAGCAGCTTAGCTTTTCGTCTTCATATTTTCCTCCACCAGAGCTCCCCCGCCTGTTCCCCTCACGCGGCTGGCGCTCCAGCAGCGTCGTAAATATGCAGCGGGTGGCGCCGCTCCCGCAAGGGCTGAAGTCTGTTCTCTTGTCTCCTCCTCTCTTCTATTCCTTTTCTTCCTCTCTTCTTCCCACCCTTCCTCTCTCTGCTTTTTCCCCTCTCTTCATTTTTCTCTATCATTGCCCTATTCTTTCTTCGCCCTTCATGTTTTTTCTCCCCTTAGTCCTATTCCTCTTTCTCACCCCCTTCCCCTTTCTTCCTTTCTCCCCATTCTCTTCCTCCTCTCCCTTTATCTTCCATTCTCTTTCCTGTAACCCTGCTCCTTTTTTTATTCACCTCTCTTCTTCTCTTTTTATCCCCCTTCCTCCCAACTGGAACCTCCATGCTCCAAATTCAGTCCTTTTTCTTCTAATGTCCCGAAGCCAGCATGGCGCAGCCCCCTCCCGCCCTCCCTGGCAGAGCAGATAGCAAGAGAGAGGCAGGCAGAATTATCTCTCTGGGTTTACGCCCCTTTTGCCTTATTTTTAAGTTCTCCTTCTTGAGTTATAGACAGTTGTCTGAGCACCACCAGCTCTGCCTGAGAACTGTGTTCCCAAGTGCGGTTGCTGAGCAGCATCCCTGCCACCCCGCATCAGCTCCTCAGTCATGGAGCAGGCACTTGGGTAGGGATGGAAACAGGTGGGCATTAGTCACGTTGACGTAGGAAGACAGTATGACTGAACGTCCCAAGACGGGGTCGCAGTCCTCAGGAGAGCTGGAGAGATGGAGAGGAAGCTTAATAGTTCATTTTCTGCCCACCACACCCCCAGGGCAGTTGGTGATATTTTGATCCCCATTTTATACACAGGAAGGGTTAAGTAGGTTGCCCAAGGTCACACAGCTGTCAGGGGGTCTGGGGTCTGGTGGATCCAGGGCAGGCCTGCAGGACTTGTCTCCTTCTCTCCTGGGCCCCAGGCCCTCCCCTCACTGCCATCCCTCAGGTTCCCTTCTGCTCAGAAAGGCAATACTGTGGTTTAGACTCACAGGATGTTAAACACAAATGGCCTGATCGTGCAGCCTAGGTCTGTTATTTCAGAGACACAGAAGCTGGGGGGCCAGTCAGTGGTAGAACCAGGATTAGAACCAGACGCAGAGTCCTTCCCTCACACTCTGCCCCCCTCTCTGGGTCATTTCTTGCTCAGCATCCCACTGCCTGGCAGGGGAAAGGTGTCCAAGTTTCTGGAGGAAGAGAAAGTCATTAGGCTTAGAGAAATGGTTCTCTGCTTGGAATCTGATGACTGTTTAGTCTCCTAATCCAGAGCATTCAGTAAAGCCATTTACCTCGGAGCACAGGACCTAGCTTTTGGGGCTTCTGGGTTCAGAGTCCTTGAGGGGAGCCCTGCCAACCACAGAGGCCCTGACGTAGTGTCAATACCGCAGGCCCACCAGGCTCTGGCCAGAACCCTCAGCCTTGGTGTAATGACAGCACCTTTTGCCTTCCAAAGTGCGTTCACATTTGTTACCAAAAAACCCCTGGGGGACAGGTGTTATTCTCCCAGTTTTACAGAAAAGCAAAGGGAGCCTCAGAGGGCTTTAGTTGCTTCCCATGTAGCCAGTGAGTGGTGGAGCCGGAGCTTACCCCAGGCCTCCTGACTCCAGCGCTCTGCCTCACCCTTCTCTCGGCCTGGGCCTGGCCCATGTGCCTACCGCTGGGTTTTTCTTCCACACCTGCCCTCCAGAGCCTGGCCAGCCGGCTCAAGGAAAACATGGAGAAGCTAACTGAGGAGCGGGACCAGCGCATTGCTGCCGAGAACCGGGAGAAGGAGCAGAACAAGCGGCTACAGAGGCAGCTCCGAGACACCAAGGAGGAGATGGGCGAGCTTGCCAGGAAGGAGGCCGAGGCGAGCCGCAAGAAGCATGAACTGGTAATGTCCCGTCACGGGGCACTGAGCTGGGAGCCCTCCAAGGAGCTGCTGAGTGCATACCTCACCCTGGGCTGGGGGCGCTAGGCTGCAAGGACACGGGAGGTTAGAGAACTGGGGAAGAGGAGCATGTCAAGAGGACAGTTCAGGAAGTCCTGAGGGCGGGCCGGGGAGCCACAGGTGGCCCCCCAGCCCAGCAGCACCAGAGCAGAAAAGGCTCTGGAGGCTTGTAGCAGCACCCGTGTAGCCTCCCCGCGGCTGGGAGAGATTTGAGCGGGCTTCTCCTGGGCCGCTGGAGGGGAGGCCAGCCGTCCTGCAAACCGGACTGCCCACCCTCCCTCCTAGGAGATGGATCTGGAAAGTCTGGAGGCTGCTAACCAGAGCCTGCAGGCCGACCTAAAACTGGCATTCAAGCGCATCGGGGACCTGCAGGCCGCCATCGAGGATGAGATGGAAAGTGATGAGAACGAGGACCTCATCAACAGGTGAGGGGCAGCCTCTGTGGCATCTGCAGCCAGCACTGAGGCCCTCTTGACCCCCCTCTGGAGCCAGGCCACCGGGTAGAACAGCTGCAACCTCTGCCTCCCCATCACCGAGCCACCAATGCCCCCTCCCTCTGCTGCCAGACCCTGGTACGGCCCATCCTGCAGCAGCTGAGGATGGGACAGCCACAGCCTTTGCAGCCCCCCACCCCTGTGCTCCCCTCCCCAGGCCTCCCGAGGGCCTGGCTCTCCGGCTCTGTCTGCTCAAGATGAGTTATTCCCCCGTTTAGCTGCATTTCAGATGGTGCCTGCTCCACTCTGGGGAGAGCAGAGATTTAAAGGCTGTGGTGCCTTGTTACTGTGCCAGAGATTTTCTCTCATAAAACCAACCCAGGGAACAGTTTAGGGGAGAGAGAGATTTGTAGTCCTAGGCCGAGGAGAAAGTCACGAGGAGGGAAGACTAGCAGTGCAGGGTGGGGTTAGGCCCTGGAGACACTCCCAAGGCTGCCTTGGGCAGACCCCAGACCTGCTGCCTTCCACCTCAGGGCCAGGGCCCCATCCTGCAGGCAGGTCTAGGGCAGCCCAGGGAGCCTGCTTCCTTTGGGGCAGGGGGCAAGTGCCAGGGGCAGCCCAGACCAGGTTCTGAGGAAACAGTATCATGCATCCCACTGCCTGGTCTTAGCCAGCCAGAGGCGGCTCTTGCTGAGGAAAGAGAGGTCCTCGGCTAAGGGGTCCACCTTGGTTTGCCCATTGATTTTTTTCTGTCAGCTTCCTCTGGGCTCCCTTGCCCACCATTTTCTTTCTGTTTCCAGTTTGCAGGACATGGTGACAAAGTATCAGAAAAGAAAGAATAAACTGTGAGGACTGGAGCGCTTGCGCTCTCTGCCTCTCCCGCGGGTGTCTAACCACCCCTAACACTGGGCTCCCACCCAGGGCCCTGCTGCATGCCGCATGCGGACACACGGCCTCCCCACACGCTCCTGCCTAGCTGGTCTCTAACGCTAACACTGCCGACTGTCCTTAGGGGAGGCGGGGAGTGGGCCTTCACGCCCTTGGTGGGCAGGAGCGGGGTGCTCTGTCAGAAAGGAGAGTTCAGCCTCATTCAGTAGTGCCTACAGTCTACCCTCCTGAGTTCTAGCCCTCTTCCCCCTCAGAAACCAAGTGTAGCTACCTCCCTGGCCTATTTCTCTAGGGGAAAGTCTGTTTGGGCTGGATTTGTCCATATCCTTGGGCTCCTTTGGAGCCTTAGCTGCCTGAAAAAAGTGGGTATGTTTTGTCCTTAAAGGTCTGCCACCTTCTTTTGGCAGACAAAGGTAGAAGGTTAGGGGCATCTAACAGTTTCTTGTTTGGAGAAAGCATTCAGGCAGCTAATCACGGTCTGCTCTGCTGTGGCTGGGGAAGGGAACACAGCCAGATGTGTTTACTTTACTCCCTGCAGCACTGTGGGCAGAGGGAGGCCCGGGCGTTTGTGCTGGTGCTGTCTGTCAGGTGGCGGGAAGCCCAGGAAATCCACCCCCTCTTCTTTTCCCTCTTTCTGGGTGGGAGCTGGGCAGTGTGGATGCAGATGCGCAGGCCTTCTGGCGCATCGGGCTGATCCTCTGTCAGGTTGGACAGGGTTGTGTCATTTCTTTAGCGTGGCATTGGGTTTCCTCCCCCACTCTTTCTTGCCCGGCAGGCCTCCTCCCCTGGCCAGGATGGGCTGGCGGTAGCGCAAAGGACTTGGTGAGAGCTAATGATAAATGTAATAGTGTGTAGCAGTGATAGAGGGCCGCTGGAGCCCGGTTGTCACACACAATTAATATCCCCCGCCGTTCTGTCTCCGTTTGTTTGTTCCCCCGCGATTCGGCTCCCAGTTAACTAATAGCACATGAGCCCGGACATAAATTGTATTTGACGTGAGGTTTAATTCCGACCATTTAAAATTTCAACTGCCCCCTGAGCCTGCCTGCCCCCAGAGTTTGTTTACAGGCCTGATTATTTAAGGAAAAGAACCCAAACATCGCCTAGATGCTTGCAACTGAAGGGACGGCGAGGGCGGGCAGGCCAGCTTTGCAACACATTCACTGCTCTGAATGTAAGGAGGGAAAATTCATATTCTGGGCCCATGACTGTCTGTCCCCTGTGTGTTCCGGCCCTGCCATCCTTGGGCAGTAGGAGCTTCAAGGGCTGATAAAATGCGCATTTAAGATCATATTCTAAACCATTGCCAGGCACGCACACACAAAGGCACCCCCGTGCATGCGCGCGCGCGTGCACACACACACACACACACACCAACGCATACTCATGCAGACGCTTGGGGACGTGCAATTCTAACCAGGTTCCCACTGATGGCAGAGAGATGGTGTGGCTCCTTCCTCAGCAGCTCTGGGCCCCAGCTCCAAGTTATCGAGCGAGTGCGCTAAGGCAGGCAGAAAAATAATGTTTCGATTTACTTAGAGATACAGTTGTTATTGCCATAACCTTAATGAAAGCAGTAAACAGGGCAGTATTAAGGGAGATTTATACAGAAACGCTTTTAACATGTAGACATAGATTTTGCGATGCATACAGCACTTCCTTTCTAAAGGCAATCAATATGGTTATGAACGGCGGTGATAAATTATAGGCTCTGAAGCTAGAGAGAGAGGTTTTTTGCACGGGTGTATAAATCAGGTGGTATCGGCATTCCATGGGGTCCAGGCACCACAGTAAATCTGCCAGGCTTGGACGGGCACAGGGCTTGCATTAGCGGTTTCGGGGCCGTCTGCTAAACTCCTGTTTACCCGGGGCATCAGCCAGCCTCGTCTTTGTTATAATTCTGTATTTGACGGAAGCCCATAAAATATGCCTCTTTATTCCCCTCCCCACGAGTCAGGATCTCTCATGGTCCCCAGAACAGAGTCTGGTGGTTTCCACTGTGTGTGTGTGTGTGTGTGTGTGTGTGTGTGTGTACGCGCACACACGCCTATGTGGCTATTTATTCAAGAACATAATTCAAGAACAGGGCCACTCCTGTTGACACAGATGAAAGGAAATTTATATCAAGGAGAAATCCTAGCCTATCTGTGGCAGGGGAACTTGGTGAGCAGACATTCTGCAGAATTTTAGAAGCATTATCACTCAGAAGCTATCTCCAAGCCCAGCTGCTTCATGAGGGGTTCTCCATGACACCAGCCTCAGAATTTGACTCCTTTGAGCTTTCCTGCAAGTGCTGGGGTCAGCTTGGCCAGAAGCAGCACTGGGGACTAACAGGTAGAGGCTGCCTGAGGGAGGGAAGAGGAGACTTGGAGAGACAGAGCCCTTGTCTGGGACTTGCTGAGCCCAGCTGGGTCTCCTGGGGCAATCTGGATGCTGAAGCTGTTGCCAGTCCCTCAGGAAATGCTGGTGCCCCTCTCCTTCTCCCTTCTCTGTACTTAAGGGCCAGGGAAGCCACAGGGTGGGTCTGGGATATGGCCTGTGCCTCCTTAACCTAGTGCCCGGGTCGGTGTTGCCATCAGCTAAGGAGGCCTCCAGGTTCAAGCTCACTTGAAATCCTATGAAGCCTTTCTCTCCTGCTCCATGTCTGGCAGCCCAGCTCTTGTAACAAAGGCATGGACATGGCAGCAGCTATAGCTACAATTTGGAGAGTGACAGACAAGAAACAGCAGAGTAGGCCTCAAGGAGTAGCTGAAGGGCCCAGGACTCCTCTTTTTAACCATTTAGCCGTTTAGCTGTAATTGATGAGTGTATGGTCTTCCTGTCATTCTCCTTGGGTTGATCAGCCTGTCACAGATAACTGGGATGGGAGCTGCCTCCATGCTCCTGGGGGTCATCTTGGTGGCTGTCACAGTGTGGCCTGCAGGGTGGGGACAGGCTCCTTGTGAATGGTGTGCTCCGTCACTCTTATTCTCCTCCCTGACTCACTGATGCGCATGCCACCCTGCATCCCCAGACACACCCTGCTCCCCCATCGGCTCTCCCTTCTGGGCAGCGGGTGACTACCTCTTGCCCAGCCTTGCCTACCTTTCTGCTCCTCATTCCTACAGTGAGGGGGACTCGGATGTGGACTCAGAGCTGGAGGACCGGGTTGATGGGGTCAAGTCCTGGTTATCGAAAAACAAGGGACCTTCCAAGGCAGCTTCTGATGATGGCAGCTTGAAGAGTTCCAGGTGAGCATGTGGCCTTGAGCTGGGAGGAAAAGCTATCTCGTGCCACCAGGAATGAATGAGCAGTGCCTTGATCCCATGAGGGCAGGCCTTATGCCATCTGTGTCTCTTGCCTGGTGTCTATGAGAGGGGTGTGCTCCTGGCATATGGAATGAGCACAGGAGAAGGCTCGGTTTCTTCTTAGCCAGGGTCTGTGTCTCTCTTCTTTTTCCCAGGTGATGTTTTCCTGTTACATTCAGGTTTGGTGTAGGATTAACTTCACCCCCACTTATTCATTCAACAAATGTTGATTGAACTACCTGATAGTTTAGGCCCTTGGAATCAAGATTGAGATGGGGCACAGGGGACTCTAGATCCCACAACCCTTGCCAGCTCCAGATCTCTGACATCTTAATAAGAATAGCAACAGAGGCCTGGTGCCTGCTGTGGCTCACACCTGTAATCCTAGCACTCTGGGAGGCTGAGGTGGGAGGATCACTTGAGGTCAGGAGTTCAAGACCAGCCTGAGCAAGAGCGAGACCCCATCTCTACTAAAAAGAGAAAAATTAGCTGGGCATGGTGGCACTCACCTGTAGTCCTACCTACTCAGGAGGCTGAGGCAGGAGGATTGCTTGAGCCCAGGAGTTTGAGGTTGCAGTAAGCTTTGATGACACTATTGTACTCTAGCCAGGACAACAGAGAAAGACTATATCTCAAAAAAAAAAAAAAAAAAAAAAAAAGAACAGCAGCAGAAGAGGCACCCGTTCCCCTGATTCCTGTCCCAGCTACAGGCACATTTCTGCCTTTCTCTGCCCGTTCTCTACTTTCTCTAATTTTTTCACTGGCCCCCAGCGTGTTTCCTCCTAATAGCCATCCACTGGGGGAACTTGCTCCCCTATTTGCGAGCCAGTCATAGCCTTCTGATCATATAGAAGCTACCCCTGGAATCCAGGGCTTCCCCTTCCCCATCCCCCTACCTACTGGCCAGCAGGGCAGTAGGGAGGAAGAATAGTCTTCAGTTTCTTTCCCTCCTGTGTCCACTTCCCTGCTAGCTCCCCACGCACACAGAGCCCTCCCCTCCAACTGAAGCTGATGCTCATCCTCAGGGCACACCTTCCCACCCCCTTCCAGAGACAGCAGGTTGCCCGGGTAGAAAAAGTAACATCCTTCCCTCCCTTCTCCACTCCCCTGAGGTCCCTTCCCCAAGTCTGGCCCCTCACCAAAAGCACCCAGTGGCCCCCTATAATTGGTTTAATTTATTCAGCCAAACAACATTTTGTTTTTGCAGATAATGCCGGCTTCCCCGCCCCACTGCCGTGGTTCACCACGGCGTGGCACAAGGCTCCAGGTAGTTGACAATGAAATAAATTGAACTAAACGTTTAGAGGGGGAAAAGTGATGAAATAGAACAATAGTCTAATTTACATGACATTCTCCATGAAGCTATTTTCACTGACGCAAATTATTTTGCTTCATTTCCTCCGACATTCTCACCACCACTTTGCCAGAGCTGCTGCCGCGTTCTCCTTTCACCTCCCTCCTCCCGTGTCTTTATTCCCTCGGTTTAATGCTTGTTCCTCTCTCTCTCTCCCGGCTGCCCCTCATCCATGCTGCTGCTCGCGTCCCTCCCTCAGAGCGGCGCCCAGCCCCCTCTCTAAGGAGGGCAGGGCGGCGGAGGAGAGGCCGGCCTCTGTGCTGAGCTCCCTGAGCTATCGCAAGCGGCTCGTCCTAAAGGACTCCATCGGGGGCACCGGGGACGAGGACTCGCTCTTCACCACCCTGAGCGAGCGCGCCGCCTCCCCCGAGAGGCCCCCCCGGAAGGCCCGCTCGGGCCCCAGCGAGGAGCCCAACGAAGGCGGCTCCGTCTTCTCGGAGGCCAGGAGCCGAGCTGGCCGGGGGCTGGAGAAGCGGTGGGGCTCAGACGTCGACAGGGCCTCGGCCGTGTCTGCGCCTGTCAGTCGGGCCTCCTCGGCCACCCGGCACGGCTCCGGTGAGGACAGGGCCTGCTCCTCCCTGAGCTTCTCACTGTCGGGCTCACCGAGTGCCCGCCGAAGCACCTCCCGGCTTGACAGCCTGTCGAGGACCCTCAGCCCTTCCTTGAGCCGGGCCTCGGGCCTGGGCCGGGAGAGCCCTGATTCCCGCCTGTCCCTGGGCCGGAGCTGCCTGGATGAGTGGGACGACGGAGCCAGCATGGCCTTGAGTGAGGCCCACTCGCAGTACAGCCACCCATCGCTGGCTCGCAGCCTATCGGTGCCACCCCAGCCACGCGGCTCGGCCTCAGCCGCGGATGAGCCTGTGGGCTCCGGCGTTCGTCCCATCAGCCGTCACTCCTGCCTGGACCCAGACCTGGAAGCTGCCATCAACGAGGTCTTGAGCTACAAACCTGTCCCATTCCAGCGGAGCAGCCTGGAGCCTGACTCGGAGGAGGACGACCGGAAGAGCGTCCAAAGTACCCGGAGCGCCCAACTGGACCTCCCAGAGCGAGCCACCAGCATCCGCCGCTCCGCCTCTGCTGCCGATGTCTCCCGGTCCCACGGCAGCCGGAAGAGCCGGAGCAAGCGAAGGAGCAGAAGGAGCAGCTCCAGCTCCAGCTCCAGCTCAGAAGCTTCCTCGGAGCACAAGCGGCGGAAGAAGGGGCGCTCCCGGAAGAGCAAGAAGAAGTCAAAATCGAGAAGAAAGAGAACAGAGACAGAGTCTGAATCCTCCTCCTCCTCCTCCTCCTCGTCATCTGGTGGGTCAACCGTCTCAGGCCACAGCCGCTCCAGCGTGAAGAAGGGCCCAGCTGCGGAAAGTGAGGCAGCTGGGCAGGCGCCCCGGAAGTCGAGGAAGGAGGAGAAGAAGCGCAAGAAAGAGGTGGACAGCCTGATGATGCGGTACCTGTACCGGCCCGAGAGCGACTAGCGCAGTAGGTGGCACCTGGCGTGAAGTGCAGCATGGCGTGTTCCACCCGGCATGAACTAACGTGCTCCCTGCCCCACCAGCCACCACCTCAGGCCCCTCCTGCATTCCTCTTGGGCGGGCCTGGCCTTGGAGAGCCTCCTGGCTACCTCAGAGAACAGGGGCCAGCCAAGCTGATCAGTCGCTTTGAGCCCTGAGCCCAACCAGCTCAAATTCCCATTTACCAGATCTTTACCCTGGGCCAGGGACCATCCTAGATACTTGCCACACTTTATTCACTTAATCCTCACAATAACCCCCTGATGAAAGTCTGATTAGCCCTGTTTCCTAGAATGGGAAGCTGAGGCTCAGAGAGGTTAAGTCACTTGCCAAGGAGACATAGCTGGCAAGTAACCTTGCCAGGATCTGAATGGGTTCTGTTCAACTCAACACTCTTGCCCTTAACCACCTCTCCACACAGGCCAACGCAGAGTGCATGGGTGACATGTTTACTGTATGTGCCAAGCAGACTCATTTGGAAGCTTTTGTCCACGGCCCCAACAGGCTGGACCCAGGGAAGGGCCCGAGCTGACACCCCGGCTGTGAGTTGGGGCATCAGTGGCTGTAAGCTATTATGGGGTCTTTTGCTCAGCTCTCCCTTGCCCCTGCAAAGCCACCTTTTTCCCTGGCATGGATCTCAAGCCTAGGAGCACAAGGCTCCCAGGGCTGCAGCCCACACAGCACCACGCCCTACAGAGAACCAGGAGATGCCTGGCTCCCTCCTCAACCCTCCCACCTCAAGCCCACACATGGGCGTCACCTTGGTTCTGTTCATCTTACAAAGTTCTAATGAATAGAAATTAGCAGCTGCTGAGTGACAGCCCCCTCCTGGCTCTCCTGCCTCCTCCAGCTCTTCTCCCTGTGGGGAAGGAGATCTAGCAGTTAGGCCCTTTATGCCCACACCCGCGCTGTGGAAGAAAGGCAGAGCCTGACTCATTGGAATCCCATTGTTGCCAGTTTCCCTGGTGGGTGGTGACATTTTGGATCACCCTAGTTATGTGAAGCTGTTTCCAGCATGGTGCCCTCCCAGGGCAAGCTTGCTACTTCCCAGGAGGTATGACCCCAGAGTGCAGCCCCCTGGGGCATGGGCGTTTATTTCCCAGATGCATGAACTAACACACCTGTCGCATGCTTGTGCCGTGGAGTCACAAGACATACTTGCTGACTTTGGATGGATTATACCAAAAGGGACCAATTTAAGGTCCCTTTAAGGAATGGAGCCAATGGAAGTGAATGTTACCTGCAGCTATTTGGAGATGGGTGATGGGATGGGGGGAGTGGAACTTGAACTCATTCCTCGGGCCTAAGCTGCCCTGAAACCAAGCCCTTGGGCTCAGCCCTGCTCTGTAGCTTCCCCCATGTGGCAGATGGTTGCTGGATGCTCCAGGAAAAGCAGGAAGTATCTCAATTGTACTAAGGAGCCTCTGTCAGCTCCATAGTGAGAAAAGACAGGAGTGGAAATATTTGGTCTATAATCTCAGCCTTCTGTCAGCAGTCCTGCTAGGTACCCAGCACCCCCAGGGCAGGAAGGCAGTTGATGGACGGAGGGGGGAGGTTAGGGAAGGCAAAGCAGGGGCCAGGCCCTTCTGCGCACTGCAGCCTACCCCCAGAGGGGACATGGGCCTAGCTGGGCCATCCCACACTGACTAGCAACTGGGAGATTTCAGACCCTAATGCCCTCAGCCCACTGTTATTCTTGACCTCCCAACCAGCAAGAACAAAAAGACCGAAAGCCTGTTTCTTCCACCAACCACCAGCACAGTTCTTCTCGTTCACCAGGAAAGCAGGAGTAATCCTGAAACCTCACACACCACGGCCTCGGAGGAGGACTGGATTCACTGCTGGTGGAGTGGCACCAAGCCAGCGCCTAACCAACCAACACGGAGCCAGAGAAAAAGGCCTGGGGAGGGAGGACCTTGCTGGCACTCAGTGTCAACTGGCTTTGGGGTGGATAATCTGCCAAGGGTGGGGGCGGGGGACAGAGCAGTCGTTTGGCTTCCCATCTGGTGATGAGGACCAGTGAGAATTTGGAACAGGAACACAGCATCCATAGCAAAGTCAAGGGGAGGGGAGCTGCCACCCTGGGCTCTCCCAGCAGGCATTAGCTTATGGACCAAATTGTTTGTGACAGTGGTGAGCAGGAGACACTAGCTTGTGGGGAGGAAAGATTTTTAAACAATTTGGTTAAAATGTACAAATTGCTAGCCCTCACTCTCGCCCTGGGGAGGAAGCTAGCTGCCTGCTGTTGGCTCTCTGATAGCAGTGGCAGTAGAAGTCACTAAGTAGACTGGCTAAAGAGCAACCAAGCTAGAAGCAAGGGGGACCTTGTAGATGCACAGCCCAGGGGAGAGAGAGATGTGGAGTTTACCACCTCCCCAGCTGCCTCCACCACTGCCCAGCATCTTGTTAGAACAGGATGGAAACCTGGCTGTCATTTATTCAGGTGTCTGCCTGGCAGGCAAAGGAATGTGGCGGTGGGGGCTAGAGCCCCCACTTGAAGAAGAGGTGCGGGAATGGAAAGGAGCACAGGCCTGGGCTCTCTAGCAGCACCTCATTTGCATCTGGATCCCAGCCCTGGCATCTGCCTCGCCCCCTCTGCCCACAAAATAACCCCACTGTCTTTCCACAAAGCCAGGCGTTCCTCTGCCTAACAGCATACCTTTAGCACTGGGTACCCAGAAATTCTGTGTAAAAAATGAGAACCAAACCAGGCTCCCACTAATTTGAATTCCAACAACCCCAAAGCTAAAATAACCCCAATTTTTTTCTGTGTTGCACAGTCATCATTGAGCTTTATAATTTTGTCCTGGAGACCCCCCAGAGTCCTTAAGTGCCTTTGGCCCATCAAAGTGAGACTCATTTGTGTTCAGTGTAGTTTGTATTAAATGTGTTTTGTGCTATTCTGATTCCTTTAAAAATGGTAATTCATTCATGAGAAATACGATAACTATTAACCAGATTGCCCCATTCCTGAACCGTTTTGCATAATTGAACATGTATTCTATCAGGCTCTTCCTTCCCCCCCTGGACAGAGAGAGAGACCTGTCTTTACACACCCCCTTGGGCACTCACCCAGGCCAGCAGGAGAATCAGGTTTGGTCTTGTTTTCCTCTCTGGTCATTCAATCTAGCGCAGAATGGAGTCCTCCAAAGTCTTCAAGGTCTGAGAGTCCCAGGTTCAAGTTTACATACTGGCTGTGTGACCTTGGGCAAGATGTTTCCTCTTTTTGAACTAGCTTCCTTATAATATTTCATAGGGTTATTGTGAAGAATAAGACAGCACACGTATGGTGCCTAGGCTGTGTCTCGTACACAGGAGTATTCAGTGATCAAATCCTTTCTTCTGGATTTCTCACTGACACCTTGGGAAAAGCTCAGAAGGTGGTTCATTCTTGCAGAACCCTGTTTCCTTCTCTTTTGGGTTGGGGATAGAACTTTAAAAGGACTAATAAACAAAGGGCCCTCCCCAAATTCTTAAATCAGAATTGTAAGCAGCAGGGATCACAGAATTCCTGTTTGCCCAAGTGGAAACTCTCTAAGACCTGGAGGCAGGGCTGCAGCTCCAGGGACCCACCAAGTGCAGGGCACCGGTGGGAGCAGAGCCACGCCGGGCTGTATTTTCTCCAATGGTGTTGAAATTATAGTGCACTTGAACTGGCAGAGGCAGTGGAGGCAGGAGGGGTAGAGGAAGGTGACCTTAAGCCTTTGGGAAAGAAAAAAGAGAAGGTGGATGGAGCTGGAAGATGAGGTCCCATCTTCCCTTGTGCGATGCCATGATCCTACTCAATCCAGGGCATGATGCTTCCGGTCTTGGCAGAAGGAGAGCTGGAGGCTTCCAGAGCCAGTGGCCTGTTGAAGATTCTCTGGGGTTAGGTTATTGTACCAAGGTTATTGACCCCATTGGGCCACCCTGAAACAGAGGTCTTGCCAGCCCCTACTTCCTGAGTCTCTATTCCTTGTGGTGGGTAGGTTGATACCACGGTCAAGGGTAGAAATTCTCACAGGCCTTAAGAACTTCCAGTCTCCAAGTCAGTGTGGTTCATGGACCACCTACATCAGAATCTTCTGAGGAGGGAGCTAAAGTATAGAATCCCTGGGTTATACCCAAGAACTAGCAAATCAGAATTTCTAAGGGGCAGACCCCGGAGTCTGCAACTGATTCTTATGCCCGCTGAAGTCCAAGCCCCACTTCTCTCCAGCATCGCTTTCCTAGGAGTTTTAAAAGCTTCCAGAGTCAAAATGGTGTGCTCCTTCCCCTTAGGACTTTGAGTATCTTCTAGGTGGGCCAAGGAAGGTTTGTACTTAGCAATGTTTGGCTTTGGGGAGTGCTCTTGAGGGGCTTTGTGGGCCTCTCCAGAACCAAAGGCTTTGGTGTTGAAGTGCAAGAGTGTCATTTGTCCATAACCTATTCCTCTATCCCCACAGCCCCACCAGCTACTGGAAGTCCCTTGCCCCTGACCGGTCAGATGATGAGCACGACCCTCTGGACAACACCTCCAGACCCCGATACTCCCACAGCTATCTGAGTGACAGTGACACAGAGGCCAAGCTGACAGAGACCAACGCATAGCCCAGGGGAATGGTTTGCAGCCCTCCCACCTACAGCCTGCGGCTACCTTGGCGCCTCTCCCAGGAAATGGCGGGGTACTGGTCTCCCCCAGCCGACTGCTGATCTGCATGGAAAACACCCCAATCCTCTTCTGTCAGGGGGATTTTCCAGGCTGTGGGTGTCCAACTTCTCCACATGGAAGAGGTGGGGGAAAAGGAGCTTCTGAAAAGAGAACTTTTTGCTCCTCCTGCCTCAAAAATGCCACACTCTTGGCTTCTACCCTGGGCCACTGTGGGCAGTGGCAGGTGGCCTGGCACTGAATGGAGCCAGCAAGTTGACCTCCTTCTCAGCCCCCTGCTCAGGGACAGTGGACAGGTTGCCTACTGAGACACTCTGGGTTGCTGGGTCCTTGGGGAGGAGTTGAGGGAGGGGCAGCAACTCCTCTCTGGTTTGGGGTGAGGGCTTTCTCTTCTCGGTGCCTGCTGTCTTTCTACTTTTTAATTTAAATACCCAACCTCTCCCTCGCAGCTGCATCCCTGAGAGTGGGAGGGGGCTGCGGTGGCAGCTGGGGCCCCGGGAATGACTTGGGAAACTCATCTCCATCTTTACTCTTCAGAGAGCATCCTCTCTCTGTGCAGCTGGAGACACTGGTGAGCAGAGCTGGGTCCAGGTTCTTACGAGTCAGTGTGGGGAGGGGCCCTGAGGTGCTTCTGGTTTGGGCTGAGCAGGCCTGTACAGACCGGGGTGCATCCCTACCATCTGCAGCCTCCAGCCCCCATGACCCCCTTCTCAGCGTGTTACGTGCAATGACCTATTTAAGAGTAAACCCATTCCACCTGCGCCGATTCGGGCCTTATCCAAGCACTGCCTCCCTCCCCTCTGTCCAAGTTGACCTGGATCATAAGCTCCACTTGGGAGCGAAGGCCTTGGGTTGAGGGCTTGTGATCAGGAAGTCTGAAGATGGAAGTTTTGGTCAGTGCTGATGTGTATCAGACATGAGTCCTCACCCTGTGTCCTGAGCCTGTGTCATTTTTCTCCTTTCAATCTCCCTGCCCCCACACACTTATTCCAGACAAGACGACATGCAGTCTGAAGGCCCCAGCCCCACCCCAAAAGGTTATCCTGACAACTCCACCGGACTTCAGGGCCCTAGGGCAGTGCCTGGTGCTGCGCCCATCTCCCGTTCCCCCTTCTCTCCTGTAATTGGTTTGTACTCACTGGGCTGTGCTCTCCCTTCCCTGTTTACCTGATGTATGGAAATAAAGGCCCTTTTCCTCCTGGCTATGCCAATTTTCCTGCTTGTTCCTTCAGGCTCAGGTAAAGTCCAGTGTGGTCTGGGAGGGAGAAGTGGGATTCTGATGGGGATGTGGGGGTCTCTGGCCTGCTCCCAGGTCAGACCAGTGCCACTTAGAGGGGCTTGGCAGGTCATTTGGGGCAGGCAGAGGTAGTGGGATGAGGGCATTGGTCAAGGAAGAGACAGCCCCCCCCTTTTATGTTAAGAGCTATAGACTGTAATCCAGGTTAGCAGAGTGATCCAAGCCTCATCCTCCCCTGGCCTCCATGAGGGAATGTTGAGGTCCACCTGATTGTTAAATCTCACTAATTACAGAGATTCTGTCTTCTCTAACTTTTTTTTTTTGAGGGATTCAAGCCCTTCTCATTGGAATGCTTTTTGTTTTGTTTTTTACTTTATTTTATTTTATTTTTTTTGAAACAGAGCCTTGCTCTGTCACCCAGGCTAGAGTGCCATGGCCTCAGCCTACCTCACAGCAACCTCAAACTCCTGGGCTCAAGCGCTCCTCCTGCCTCAGCCTCCTGAGTAGCTGGGACTACAGGCACGTGCTACGACACCCGGCTAATTTTTCTATTTTTAGTAGAGATGAGTCTCACTCTTGCTCAGGCTGGTGTCGAGCTCCTGACCTCAAGCGATCCTCCCGCCTCCCAAAGTGCTAGGATTACAGGTGTGAGCCAGCTGGAAAGTTTTTTTAAAATTTAGTCATTTCAAAGGTGACTTTTTGAACAAAACTTGGCATAACTTGTCTCTGGCCCCCAGCCCCCTTTGGCCACAGGGCAAATTGAATAGGCTGGGAGTTCTGTCTTCTGTGCCCTGCTCAGTCCCTGTCTTCATGCCCCAGTCCATGCTTTGTCCCTTCACTGGCAGGTAGAGGCAGTTCGTGCAGAATGGCAAGAAACAAAAGACCCTTCCTCCTCTACCTTCTGTAATTTGGCCAGTTATAATCCCTGCGTGAATAAAGTGGTTTGGGCAGGCAGGTGCAGATAGGTGGGGAAGGGTATCAGACAGCCCTAGTGCTGAGGCTCTTGTGATGTCAGCTACCCCAGGAAGAGTCAAGAAAGGGAAGGAGGGCAAAAAATCACCCCCAAAACGAGTGGGAGAGAAGTGTAAAATGGATCCATCTTGAACGAAGGAGACTGCTCCCTGCACCGCCTCACAATAGAACAGAGAAGGTAGTAAAAGTGAAGTTACTTTTTTTTTAAACTGCTGGCGCAAGTTCAATTCTGTCACTCACATCTTTTATTCCTGCTTTCACATAGCTCAGTGCATTTTCTGTTTCTCCTAGGAGCTAGTGTGACAAACTCCCTGCCACCTACAGATGAGTTCCCAACTCTGCTCACCCATACTGAGTAAGGCCTCTGGTTAACTGGAAAGTCCAAAATCAACCTCCAATAGCCTGGCCTGGGGTAAAGGGCTTTGCTCAAGTCAGAAAATATATTATTCATTTGTTCGTTTGCTCGAGAGTTGAGAAATATTTCATAACTGCTTGCTGTGGTCTAGGCACCATTCTAGGTGCTGGGGATGGATAAAGTCCCTCCCTTCATAAAGTGGATCTTCTAGTGGAGGAGGGAGACACACAACATATGCACTGCACCTGCTAGTATGCACAAGCTCTGAGGGGGTAGAGAGGAATACATCATACTGTTTGTCCTCCATGGGCTGTGGACTAGGGCAGGAGCAGACCTATGTGGAAATAATTACACAGGACATAACAGAAGGACAAGAAGTTTTGGGGCATACTGTGGAAGGAGACACTTTCTTCGAGGTAGGGGGCTGGGAAGGCTTCTAAAAGGAGCTGGTACCTTGAGCCAGCTTGAAGATAGGGCTTCCACAGGTAGATGTTGCTGGGACAGGCACACTGGGGAAAAAAGAGCTTAAGCCAAGGTCCTGAAGCAGGGAAAGACTGTGGAGCATGCCACAGGCTGTATGGGGAAGCCAGAGGACATCGCCTGAGATGACCAATACTTCTCCAAGTTTCGGCAAAACCCTTTGGCCAAGGTGCAGGGCTCTAGGCTGGGAAGGAGACGATTGTCTTGGCACTAACCCCAGAGGAGCCCAGGAGTCTTCAGGGCCACCAAATCCCATCTTCATTCTGGGTGTACCTTGAAAGCTCTGTAAGCTCCTGCCCTCAACTGTACACTCATGGTAGCTCTGGTCCTTAAGATGTGTGTGATTCCTGCAAAACAGAGAGCAAATCTGTCCCTGTGCCAGGCTCAAAGCCAGCTTGCTAGATCCTCCTCTCTAATTGCAGACCCTCAGGATTGCTCCAACTCCTGAATAAGAGGGAACCAAAGTCCTGTGGAACACCCCATGGTGCCCAGTGACTACAGCAGCAGGCAGTGACCCCTGAACTTCCTCCTTTTGTCCTTGTGTCCCCTTGGCAGATTATCCCAGTTGTCCTTTCCCTCATCCCCTGCCCCCGTGCCTGGTGGCACAGACACTTAGAGATTTGCTCCTTAATTGTCCCCCAGCTAGGCTTCGCAGATGCTGCTCTTTAATCTCTCCTGATAAATGAATCGCGCCGCTCCTTTAATCATATGTTCATATCCAAGCCAATTTGAATCAATTTGGCAGGGAGCGTGTTGCAAGAGATGCCATGACTGCTGTTTCTCCCCCTAGGGCTCTGGAGCCAGAGCGAATGCTGTCCTCACCCTCAGCAAAGAGCCCAGGAGGCCCATCCAGGGAAAGGATCTCCTACCTGAATGGTGGGGACTTTTCAAAGTCATCTCATTCATTCTGGTCTTCTAAGCAGGCCCTGAGGGACTGGAGGGAGATGGATTCCCAAAGGCCTCAGAAGTGGAAGGGAGGGGGATGAGTCCACAGCCTTCCTTGGTCACTGAATAAAGGGCTCCATAATAATCCCTAGCAGAAAGTGCTGCCTTAAATCTAACCCTAATCCTTTCTGTCCCCCATTCATTTCCTCTGAGCTGGTTCTCAAGGAAGCTGGAACACTTCATCACCTTTTATATAGCAACGTATTCCAGACAAGTCTATGATAATTTGTCCTTGCCTGCTACTGCTCCTGGCATTCACTCTAACTCCTTTCATCTTCCCCTAGGACATATTTTCTAAAACCTCCAGCCTGGTGGGCAGTCTAGGACACGCTTGGTAATGTACCGGGCTCTGCCACATTTGGGGCTGCTGCCTTTTCACCTCTGGAGTGGTGCCCACGTGCAGTAGTGAAAACAAAGCAAAAATAGACAAAACCTGCCAAACTGAGCATTTATTCTGCTGCTAGCACTGCGACCTTGGAGAAGGGGCTTAACCTCTCGAGCCTAAGGTGGTATTGTTGGCAAGAACCTTTTGGCTCCCAAATTCAGAGCTCTTCACTGCAGCCAACAGAATCTCCTGTGCCACCCCTTTATCGCCCCGGTGAGGAAGCGGAGGGACCAGGGGGCCGGGAGCCCCAGTGGGGCTGCGAGATCCTGGTGCTGTGGGAGGAACGTCGTCTCCCCGCGCGTGGTCTGTCTGGGCTTAGTTTCCGTCCAGCCGACCCGTTCAGCCTCAGCGTCCAGTTTCATTTCCTCTACTTCCCTCGGCTCTGCCAGCCCAGGCAGGTGCCCAGCCATTCACTGGGAAACCGAGCGGTCATTAGCATATTCATATCTCATTTGCATGGCCGGGCGGTGCAGCGCCCTGGCCCATGATTCCGCCCCCCGCCTGGAGGTTCTTCCCGCATTTCCAATAGGCCACGCCCCTTAAAAGAGGAAGGTCAGCTCTGTCCGTGGGTTTTTAAGCAGCCGCTGGGGCGCACTTGTCGGCATTGCCCTTTTAATGATCACAGCGGCATAAGGACCCGGCTACTCGCTCAGCAACCCGGAAATACTGTTTCCCGCCCTTCTAAGGGCTCTTGGAAGTCCTCGGCCTGAGCTCAGAGGCTGAGGGGGCCCCTCCCAGCCTGTCAGTAGAGATCTGTGCGATGAGGAGGAGGGTAATAAGACCAATAATAGTTCCCACTTGTTGAGCACTGTGCCTACAAAATCTCATTTAACCTCCATCACAATTCTGTGAAGTGTCATTGTCCTCTTAAGGAAACTGAGGCTGAGATGACGTCATCTTGCCAAGTAGGGTCCTCAGCTTGGTTCCAGCAGCTGGCCAGCGTTTGGGAACTGTTCAGGCCTTGCCAGAGGATGAAGGGAGAGGCTGGATAGCGAAGAATGGCTTTCACTGTCCTCATCTCAAATCGCTGCATGCTTGGTATTCACCAAGGCTTGGCCTTAGGAAGAAAACACTTCTTGGCAATTTGGGAGAAAAATACCTACCTCACATTTGTGTCACTCTTACAATTTTCAGAGCAGCCCCCACACATTACCACATTTGCACTTTACTCCCACTGTGCCAACAATATGAATAACAGTTCCACATAGCCCAGAATGCATATTTTAAGCTATATTCACTTCAGTCTAATTTCATTACAGTACAACAGAGCAATCCAGACCATTCTCGGCGATTTGATCTGGGAGGAGAGATTTCCAGAGCAATAGCCATTTTGGAGTTAACAAGGATGCTAGATTTGCTTAGAAGGAATTTTACAGAGAAACTGAGTCTTCTGTAGTGTAAGCCCCAGTGATGGGTCATATACATAAGGGAGATTCCAGAAAGGATGTGTGCTTTGCGATTGAAGTCGGTGACATAAATCTCCCCGTGGAATACTTATATGTGCAGATAGAATTTGCTGTAGATCTCAAAAGAAAGCTATGACAGTTTTACCAAAAAAAGAAAAGAAAAATTCAAAAAGGATATAAGGTTTTGACACCATCCATGCAAATTATATTTGAGGTGGCTTAAGAGTCAAAGAGTTTCCACATTTTAATAAATTTTTATATGTTTTGTGGCGTATCTATGATCTGACTAGATTAGGAAAAGAAGCAGATGGATTTGGGGAAGAGAGAACACTAAGGAATTTGAAAGTGGAGAATTAAAAAAAAAAAGGTCAAAAAAAATAAGATCGCGGTATGGGGAAGATGCAGCCATTAGCTTCAGCAACATTAGGTCTTTGAAAGACAGGTCAGGGACAAGCAGCCCTGTCCCAGGCAAATATAAAATTGTATGTGATGAAAGAGGTCTCCTGGCTCATGGTAACCCTGGGGCCTCGCATCAATTGCACCTTTGCTTGAGGGCTGCTTCTGGCCCCCAGGGGATTACTGTCCTGTGGAGAGCAGGGGTGACCCTGGTGAATGGCACTCCCTGGAAAGTTCTGCAGTGCAAGCACAGGTCGCATGGCCTGCCTTTGTGGGTCTGTGGTGGCTGTTCTTTCTGGTGGACCAAATACTCAGCCACTGGGCAGGATTTAATAGTAGAAAAGGAGCTTCTGCTCCCAGGAACTGGCAAAATAAGCCTAGAGAACCAACTAGAAAGTGAGGCAGTCTTACAGCTCTGTTAATGGGTTCTTAAGGTTACATGTAGATGTGAAAACACAGATTAATTAATAAATATTACAGGGGACCTCTGAAAACTATAAATAGTTTTATTTGGAGACGTGGGGTTATATATGAAGTATTTGTGCTTTTAGTAAGTTTTCATACGAAAATTTAAAAAAGTCAGCACAGACCAGATGTAGTGGCTCACACCTGTAATCCCAGCACATTGGGAGGCCAAGGCAAGAGGATCACTTGAAGCCAGGAGTTCAAGACCAGCCTGGGCAATAGGGAGACCCTAGCCACGTGTTGTGGCACGTGCCTATAGTCCCAGCTACTCCAAAGGCTGAGGCAGGAGGATTGTTTGAGCCCAGGAGTTTGAGGTTGCAGTGAGCTATGACACCACTGCACTCTAGCCTGGGCAACAGACCCTGTTTCAAGAGAAAAAAAAAAAAGTACAGATGTGTGTACCAACACCAAAGAAGGCCCTAAATCGTCATATTAACGTGACTATAAGACTGGCTTCTTTTCTGGCATTTCATATATAGAAATCATAGCCGTGGGGGGTGAACCATGTGGCAAAGCTGCTTAGAAACTGCTTAGATCCCTTGCTCAGGGAAAGCCATTCTTAAAGCAGCAGGCGTCTTTTGGCATGACTGAGAGTGGAAGCTGGAAGAGGAACAGATTGGAGGGTGGAACTTGAATGAAGTATTTAGGGGAGAGGAGCAGGGCGGAGGGGAGAGAAGAGCATTTAGAGCAAGCCCTCTCCTGCAGCCTGGAGCCCTGCAGGTGACTGGTTTACGTGAGGATGTTGCTGCTGATAGAGACTGGTGGTGAAGTTGGGATAAGGAGTAGCCAAGAGTTGAGAAGGTCATTTAGGAAGTTTGTAACATAATGATAGACTTTCTTTTTTTAAAGATCTGTAACAGGGACATGGCTCACTGGCCAGACTCTGCGCCTGGCTGATCGATTTGTGCTTCTAATACTTGGTTCCATCTGAGACAGTTTAGCCCCTTAAGGAAGTATTGTTGCTGAGTCAAGTGACCAGTGAGTTTCTCTGAGAAAATGAGAAAATGAGCTATCCCTAGCAGAAGGGGAAGCCTGGGGATTCTGCATCGGGGGAGGTCTGTGAGGAGTAAGTCCCTTGGGGCATGGGTGTGATCGCCATCTCCCACCCCGCCCCCACTCCTTGCTCCCCAGTAGAAATTAGCTACAAATCTCAGCTTGTTGGAAACAGATGGCCTTGGCTGACGAATAAGCCACCGCAGGCTGCTCCACCTGTTCTCGGGCTGGAATAATCAGCTCGAGACAAACATCGGCGCTGAAATAACTCATGACAGCGGGTGATGCGCAGGCACAGATTCCAAAAAATCTCTTAAACAGACCCCCTCCAACTCTCTCCCCTCCCCAACCCCTAGAGGCCATAGGGGGAAGGTAATGGAGCGCAGAAGACGGATAGAGCTCCAGTCTGAGCAGGAGGCCCGACCTGGTGGTGCCTCGGGCGGGGCTGGGTGGAGGACAGGGCTGAGTTCTGCAACAGGGCAGGGGCATACACCTCTGTGGGGCGGGAAATCATTTCTCAGGAGCATGTGGAGAACAGGGGACTGGTTGGTCCATGGGTAGGCCAAGGGCGAGAAGACCCAACCAGTCTGGGACAGTAGAGACCTGGAATTTGGGATTCATTTGGATTTGTTCATTAAAGGAGTGATATGCAAATAGGATCAAGCTACCAGGGAATCTCTCAGCAGCTCACACAGCTCTGGCAGCAGCCACTGGAGCCTTCTCTCCCTGGCTCTGTCGATGGGTGCCTGGGTGCCCGTGATTCTCTGGACTCGTGTTCAGCCTCCCCTCACTTCCCTGATGGAGTCAGCTGGGCTGATGTTCCCTGGGAGAGGCAGATGAGCCTATCAGGGAAGGCTGACAGAGCAGGGAAACAATAGTGATGGACAGTGGGGTGTCAGCTGAGATGGGGGTCCGGCTGTGGAGCCAGTAGGGAGAGGGCAGGGAGGGAGAGGAGGGACGCTGATTGCTTGTGTTGGGTGTCTCAGGCAGGTGATTCCCTCGGTCCAGCCGCCAGGCCAAGTGCACAGAGCAGGGGGCTCTGAGTCCCCAGAGGCTGTGTTGGCATACGGGGCATGCAGAGCCCTTCAGGCCCCCAGTTGCATCTCTAACTGCTAGTCATTTTTTTTTACCAAGTGCCCCTTACTGTGCTGCCTGGGGACTCAGGACACTGGAGGACCCTCCCCTATTATTTAGGGTCCTGCAAACCTGTTCAAGAAACCAGTTCTGCTCCCAGAGGTGCCACAGTGGCCCCTGTCCTAAATGCCCAGCTCTGTGGTTGTCACCCCTGGCTGTTTGGTTGGTAACACAAAGTTAAAAGAATGGTATAGTGAATGAACCTGTGTACCCCTCAAGCCACTTCAACAGTTCTCCACAGTGAATCTTGCTTGTTGGCACCCCTGCCCACTTCCCCATTCCCTTCACTGGATTATTTTGAAACTGACCCCAGAAATGATGTCATTTCACCAGGAAATACTTTAGTATCTATTCCTCAAAGAAAAGAAAATGACTCTTTAAAAAAAATAATCACAGGACTCTTATCACAACTAAAAAAAAGATCAATAATTCCTTAATATCAAATATCCAGTCGTTTAAATTTCCCTGATTTTATTATATTTTTTTCTTATATATTTCTTATTATATATATTTTAAAGTTGGTTTGTTTAAACCCAGATCCCAACAAAATTGATATGCTGTTTTAAAAATACTGTGCCCAGGGCGCCTTCTCCTTCAGGGATTCTGATTTAATTGGTCTTGGGTGGGGCCCAAGCACCATCGTTTTTAAAGCTCCCCAGGTGGTTTTAATGTGCAGCCTGAGTTGAAAAATGCTCTACCTTTCCCCCCACCAGTTTCCTGCCAACTCCTCCACGTTCAGGCTGTTAAATACTTCTCCCTGTCTCTGACCAGTAGACCTGGCAGCTCCCAGAGCAGTGGCACTAACATGCCTGCTTGGACAAGTTGAGAGCTGCCCACCTTCTCCAGGCCCCTCCTTCCAGGTAGACACAGCACTCCTTTTCCCTACAAATTCCCATGCCACGTGTGCCTGTTCCTATTCCTTTCTCCCCCAATATGCCTGGTGCTTGTTCTTACCTTGCAAGCACAGCAGATTTTTTATTTCTGTTTTATTTTTTTGCATGCAAATAGCAAAATTTCTGCCTCAGGAAAAAGTGAGAACTTCCCCGGGGGCTGTACTCATTTGGCTGCTCAAGTGAAGAAGCACCGCGCTGGAGCTGAGCGTGGGGCCTGCTGGGGGCTTGGCAGCAGACGTAAGGAAAACTGGGGATGTGAGTGGGACTTGAACCCAGCACATTTTGGGGAATCTAAGAAACCATTCTCTCCTTAAGACGTTGGCCCCAGGAGCATTTTAGAGAATTAAGCCCACATCCCTAGCTGTATGCCTCTGCTCACAGCCGTGAGCCTGCCTTCCCACAGCTGTTCTTCCTGTTCCCCCAGCCCCTACCCCTCCACTCCACTTGCCTTTTGGATTTTTTCCTCCCTCCTGTGTCCCCCACTCCATGCCTCACTGAATGTTGGTGAAACAAATCTGGTCTAAAATAATGAGCAGTGGACTATACTGATGCGTGGGGCAGGCTGGGCAGGGGCTGGGGGAAGGGGTAGAGAGCTGAATCATTTATAAAGCTTAATAAAGATGCAGATGAGCAGTGCTGACTAGGAACCCCAGAGCTGGGCTTATTCATTATTCAAAGTTATGCAAATGCCACTGGGTCCTGCATGTTTTAGAACCCTGCCCCTTGTCCCTGCTGCCTCTCCTGGGGCTGACAGATCCAGCCTACCTTGTGCCTCCCCCATATCCCCACCCAGGTGCTTACATTAGCCCTGTCTTAGGCCTGTGCCCAGATCTCATTTCAGACCCTACCTGCAGGGTAATAAAAATCCTAGGTCCCCTCTAGCCGGCAGCCTTCCAGAGAGCGTTGGGGAAGCTCTGGCCTCCAGGCAAGCCTCTAGAGGCTCATATAGATGGGCTTCTCAGTTTTTAAGTTTTCCAAGGATAGAGTACCATAAGAGTGCCCATCTCCATGTTTTAATAGCTCCCCAAATCTACCTAATGGGATGGATTTGCTGAAGTCTAACTTTATCCCTCTTGCTGCACTGAAAGCCCACCACTGAAATAACCACATTCTCTTGAATCACTCCTCTGAGGAGTCAAATGCAGGCACCAAGTCCCTTTCCAGCCTGCTGTCTCCAGACTGACTCATCCTTGTTGCCTTTTACCTTTCTAGATAGTTGACCCTCCTTCCAAGTTATACTCACATTCCTCAAGCTCTTAAACCTGCTCTAGGATACCAAACTCTGGAGAGGGTCGAATAGTTCTAACTACATTGATGCGTGCCCCATAATCGCCTAGCTGTTAGGACTGAAATTCCTCTCCCCCACTCTTCCCCCTCTGTACCAGTCTTTCATACCCCACCCCCCGCCCCATCCTTTCATTTTTTTGGTGAGACTGAGAGACGAAAAATTGGGTCAGAGTCGCGATGGCATCTGGCATCGATTGCCTCTGCTCTCCCTCCTTTTCTGGCCCGGCTGCCTCCCGCCCCACCCCCAGTCTATTTTCAGCTGCCCCTCCGTTCCTTAGTCTGGTTGCAACCAGGCCGGCCTCTTCCTCTTCATTGCCCTTATCTCTCCCCTGCAGCCTGTGCAGACCCAGCTGCCCTTCTAGAGGTCTCTACTGCCTGCCCAATTGCTTTTGATTTTCTTCCATCTTGAAGATATGCAGGGTCTGCCTGAAAGGGCGTGCCTGGCCACGCTCAGGCAGAAAGGAAGCGGCGAGATGATACTGGTAGGTCTATTTTGGCAAATCCTTCAACATGGCTGAAACCCTCAAGCTGTCCTCCAGCCCCTTCTCCTCTATGATCCCACCCCACCCCAACTAAGAAATGCACGATACCTCCCCCTTGGGCACTCTGGGCCTGTTTCCTGTGGCTTTGGGGGTGTGCAGCATCCCAGGAGGTCCTCGTCTGCCTTCTTGGTCTGCACATGACCAGTCTCTTCCCACCCGGTTCCTTGTCTCTCTCCTTTCTCCGCTGGTCCCACCCCTCCCCCATGCCCCTCCTTCCCCACGCATACCCCTGCCCTCTCCTGCTCTTTCCTGGGAGCACAGGGCATCAGCCAGCTCAGGCAGGGCGTGGTGGCATCCCCCATTCGTCCTTTCTCAGCCTCCTTGAGACACTGGCCTTCCTTTAGCTGTCACCAACAAGCTGAATAAGGCTGGATATTTTGGAAGGGGAGCTGCAGCTGGCTGGGGTGGGGGAGGGTGGTACTGAGAGAAGGCAGAGGGAACCATGGGCAGCTGTGGAGCCCGGAGGGGACATTCCTAGCACCCTTTCTCCCCAGCTCTGCTGCCTTGGGAGCTGGTGGGACCTTACACAGGTCCCTCTCTGTACCTTGCTTTTCTCTCCCCCTCAATGATGACACAATAAATACCCTGCTTTACAGTTCATAACATTCTTTCTCATGCATTCACATATCTACCGGCTTGCTCCTCCCACCTCAGTGAGTCCTGCCCTGAGCACCCATCTGAAAGGGCAGACCCCCCCCACTCCCTGTCACCTCCTCATCACCCTGCTCTGCTTTCCCCAAAGCACTCATCACCGTATAACATATGACAGAATCTACTCGCGTGTGTTCCTCATATGTCTTCTCCTCACTGGACTGTAAGCTCTGTAAAAACAGGGATTTTTAAAAATTGTGGTAGCATACACATAACAAAATTTACCATCTTAACCATTTTTAAGGGTATAGTTCAGTGGCATTAAGTACATTCACATTGTTGTGCAACCAATCTCCAGAACTCCTTTCGTCTTACAAAATGAAAGTCTATACCCATAAACAAACCCCCATTCCCTCCTCTTCCCAGCCCTTGGCAACCATTTCACTTCCTGTCTCATGAGTTTGGCGACTCTAGATGCTTCATATACGGGGAATCATACTGTTTGTCCTTGTGACTGGCTTATTTCACTTAGCACAATGTCCTGAAGTTTCATCTGTGTTGTAGCAGGTGTCAGAATTCCTTTCCTTTTTAAGGCTGAATAATAATCCATTGTATGTACGTGTCACATTTTGTTTATCTATTCATTCACTGATGGACACCTCGGTTGTTTCTACCTTTTAGCTATTGTGAATAATGCTGCTCTGAACATGGATGTATAAATATCTCTTCTAGACCCCATTTTCAATTCTTTTGGGTATATACTCAGAAATGGAATTGCTAGATCATATGGTGATTCTATTTTTAATTTTTTGAGGAACGACCATACTGTTTTAGAACAGAGATTTTTTTTTTTTTCTTGAGACTGAGTCTTGTTCTGTTGCCCTGGCTAGAGTGCAGTGGCATCATCATAGCTCACTGCAACCTCAAACTCCTGGGCTCAAGTGATCCTCTTGCCCCAACCTCCCAAGTAGCTGGGACTACAGGCGTGCACCACCATGCCTGGCTAATTTTTCTATTTTTAGTAGAGATGGGGGGGGGGGTCTCACTCTTGCCCAGGCTGGTCTCGAACTTCTGAGCTCACGCAATCCTCCTGCCTCGGGCCTCCCAGAGTGCTAGGATTATAGGAGTGAGCCACCGCACCTGGCCTAGAACAGATTTTTATCTGTTTTGTTCACTGATACATCCACAGGGCCTAGCACAGTGCCTGGCACATGGTAGAGGCTCAATAAATATTTGTGTATTCAATGAATAAGTGAATAATCGTATTTGAACCTCACACAGCTCTGTAGAGTTGGTTAGTATTATTATTTACATTTTACAGAGGCTGAGGTTGGAGGAACCATCTGAGATCACCCAAAAAGCAGACTTGGCATAGAGTTGACAGGCTTGCTGGCTTTTACAACTCACTGGAGAAATCAGTGGTAATACACATGCCTAGGCCCTTGAGGACTCAGGCAGTTGAAGAGTAATTTCCTCTGTGTTGTATTTCCTTTGGGAATATTTTTACTCTCATTCCCACTGCCCAGTCTTTGTTCACCACTCAGTGCCTCCTCCTAACATACCAACCCCACCCAGCCTCGGTTTTCCTCTCCCCAGAGCATTTCAACTCCTGTTCTCTGAGGTCGAACCTGCTTGAGTCCCTGTTACAGCCCTCACCCCTCCACCCACCCTGGGGTAGTTATGAGCCTGTTCCCTTCCAAAGCAATTAGTGCAAGGAGGCCAGCCGACGCGGTGCTAATGCTGTTTCATTAAGTGGGAGCAATCCTAATGATAATAAAATGGCACATTTAACATTCAAACATTGAACAGGGTTTCTGAGCGAGTGTGTCTCTCTCTTTCTTTCTGTTATAACAGCTCCATCTTCATAAGGACCTGACAATACACCTTAATGAGAGACTGGGAGCTGAGCATCCTTACAGAACCAGAGAGAGGATGAGGAGGTGACAAAACATCCAGAGAAAGGGGGTACAGTGCCTTGAGGGGATAAAGACCCCAAAGGTTCCTGGGTTAATGGATTCTATGGTGCTAATTTAGACAATTAGAGCCTGTGAGAAATAAGTTCACATGGAAAAGAAAGCCCACCATGGACTTGCAATGCAGTTATTTATTTGTTTGTTCAACAAATCTCTTTCAACAAATATTTATTGTGCATCTAAGACAAACCAGAAATGTTACGGGTGTTTGTGATGGAGGGTGGCTCTAATTTTAGACAAAGGAACTCCAAGGGCAGTAGTGATCTTTAAGAGATCATCTTGTTCACCCTCTCCTGGGCAGATTTAGTCAAATCCATTTCAAGTTCATCAAACATCCCAGCAAAGAGAATTTTAACAACTGCTTTGGTCTCCTGAGCCAGTCCTTGTGCCCCTCCATATTGAAACATCCATCTCAAAGGTCCTTGCTACTCTGTGATTATAGAATATCTGATTGACCTTTTGCAAGCACAAAAGTAGTTCAGATTAGGAAGCTGGCCAGGGAAAGAAGGTCGACTCAAGCATCCGGTCTTTATGGAGGATTCAAGAGAGGCAGAAAAGGATGACATCTCAGGGCCACTTCCTGCATCTAAGGAGTCTCCTTCAGCAGGGGCTCCTGTGCACAGAGGGGAGGCTGCTGGCCAGAGGTCAAAGATGAGCTTTGCCCAGGCCAGGAAAGCGGCTGATACGAAAAGGTGTCAAGTCATAAGATGGTGTTAGCTTCATGCTTAATTCATACAGGATCTTCCCCACAACAGGGGACAGCTTGAATCCATGCCCTAGGAAAAGAAGAGTAGATTATTAAGCACCTTCAGAGGCAGAGAAGCTGAGCTCTCCATAAGTCTCCTACTTACCCAGCAGGGTTGACGCTCCTCTTGGTCACATCCCAAAGCCAGAAGTTGCCTCCCACCATGAGACCCACTTCTCTGACCTCCCAGCCCCCTTATACACTCGATGTCCAGGTTTCAGCACTTATCTGGGCAGCTAAGAGTGTGGAAAATACCATTTTGCCTGGTACTGAGGTAGGTCAGCTCTAAGGCACCCATCTCCCCCAGCCCGGGCTCACCAGAGAATCCAGCACCAATGACAATGTTGTCATACTTTGGGTGGCGATCGAGAATGAAGTGCTCATCAGGGGTGTTCTAGAAAGAAACGATCACACTTGCATGCTTTGAGGACAGAGGGAGGAACTGCAGGCTCTGATGGGAAGGGACTGGGCTGGGTGTCTTTCCAGAAAGAATGGGAATGGGGCACAGGCATGCTTTCTGTGTGCCAGGGCCCTCTCTGGGTGTGCCAGTCTTTCTCATTTGTCCATCTGCCTCTCTTCTCATCCATAGCTATGAACACAGTAGGTGCTCAGTTAATCTCTGTAAACTAACTTTAGCCAAGATGCCTCAGGCCCTGGTGACATCTGTCTCTTCTCTTTGTCCCTAAGGCCTATTCAACTAGAGCATCTTGCCAAAAAAATTTTTAGAGCACTTCTGGGAAATACAGTGAAGGACTGCCAGGCATAAGCCTAGTTTCCTAATGAAAAAGAATATGAATAATCCCTAACAGGCCCCTCTCTGCTAGAGGTGAACCAACCCACAGAAATTATTTCCTCATTTGTTTAAAGTCACAGACTGTGTCAGGGGTCAAATAGAGTCGGGCCTGGCCAGTCCAAGGTCTGTCTGTCTCCTTCCCTGTTCTCCAGAGCCGTAAGAGAGCCTGGTAAAGCTGCCCAGACAGACCCCTTACCGTGTACATGCAGTGCTCCATGATGGCAGGCTCTGGCTTCAGGCCAGGTAAATGATCTTTGACAAAGCGGCACAGGACTTGGATGTCTTGGATGTCTGAGCGTGCTGTGGGGCAGTCCCGCTCATCGGGGTCTGCGTGGTTGCCGTGGTGATAGCAGACCTGGCTCCCAATCAGAGTGACATGAGTGGCGAGGGCCCAGCCCTCCACGCACACCCATGGCCAAGGGGCAGGCTTGTACACAGGATGGCCCCATCCATCATTCCAGCTTCCCCCATCCTGGCAGATGCTGCTGGGTGCCACCTGAGGTTGCCTAGCTGTCGGTGCCTGCACCCCGCCCATGTTTGCAAAGGAAGGGCTCCCTTTGCTGAGCCTCGGGGCAGCTGAGAGTCTTTTCCTTGCAAAGAGCAGCAGCGAAGTAGGCTCTGCTGCTGCCCTCTGGGACCTGAGAGAGTCCGTGGAGGGGAAAGTTAGAGCAGCTGCCCCAAATCTGCGCAGGCACCTACTCACCTTCATCAGCCCTGGGTACTCTCCTGTGGGCAGCCCGTAGACGTGGCGGGGAGCTTGGCCCAGGCCCAGGAAGCATGGAAAGGCCTGGGATCCACCATAACTCCCGGGAACCTTCTCTCGCCAGTAACACACATTGATCCGCAGGGTCTTGAGGCAGGGAGAGGATGTGGGAGGTGAGGGGGGAAAGCCAGGAACTCTACAGCAGTGAGAGCGGCTTCTCGGGGGCCCTGCGGCCCTCCACCACAAGCCTGCGTGCCCAGCTGGACTCACCCGTCCTTGCTCCGCCCACTGCTCGTGTCATTACCTGCTGCACTTGTTGTGACCCACAGAGATCTCTGAACCTCCGTCTCCTCCCCATTCTCACTTTTCTCCCACAGCTGCTCCCCAGCCCTATTTCTCTGTCTTTCCAGGAGTTAATAATACCCCTAGTTACTGAGTGCTTACTATAAGCCAGGCCCTCTCGTAAGGCCTTAAATACATCATATAATTTAATTCTCCAACGGCCCTAGGGGGTAGTTATTTCCCCCCCCAACATCACAGGTGATAAAACTGAGGTTCAGTGAGGTGAACTAATCTGCCCAAGGTCACCCACTTGCAAGTGGCAGATCCAGGACTCCAACTCGACTCTCTCTGGCTCCAAGGCTTCTTCTCTTAAGCACCAGCTCACAGGCTTCCAGCTCCTCTTACCTGGAGCGGCAGCTCGATTCCCAGGAGACGGAGGAGCCAGTTGGTCCAAGGACCTGCTGTGATGATCAAGCTCTTGGCTTGGTAGCTCCTGGAGGTGGTTTTCACCACAACCGGCAGCCCTGGTTTTATCTCCATCACTTTTTCTCCATCATGCACCTCGCCTCCTAGCTGTCGAACTGCATCCTGAAAGGGCGGGAGCAGGGAAAGGTAAATTGGTTGTGTATGTGGTTCACCCTGGAGGACAAAGAGCCCTTCACTTAGGGCAGAAAAGACAGCGCAGAATCTAGACTCCTGTCCCATGTCGACAAGGCCAGCGGGGGACATAACACTGCCCTGCCCTAAAGGTCAAGATTAAAGGCAGCAGGGCAAAGGCCCTCATTGGAGGGGTTCCGGGGCTGACTGGTTGGGACCCGGGATGCCTAGAGCGGGGAGCTGTGTTGCCCTGATGCTGAGTGATGTCACCTGGAGGGCTCTGAGGGCCTTGTCTGCATAGAGAACTCCTCCAGACTTGTCCAGGACCCCCACTTCTCCCCTGGTCAACCGAATATTTGGGAAACGTTGCTTCAGTTCCTCAGATGAAAGATATTGGTGTTCTACCCTCTGCCTAGACAGAGTGGCCTGAATTGTCTTTAATTCTGGATTCTCCTTCATTCCCAGCATCAGTAGTCCAGTCTGCCTGTAAAAAAAGAAAAAAAAAAAAGCCACCTAAGTGAAGGTATGTGTCAAAGCCCTGGGCCATTTGCTGTCCTTCTTCAGCAAGGATCCCAGGTCCAGGTCCAGGCCTGGGCATCGGGGGGGGGGTCATGGCCTCATGGTCAGAGGACAGATGTCATCTAGACCCAGTCATAAGAGCCCCAGTATTCTCGAGCTGAATTCCCTGGCTCTCACTGTTGGTTTCTTTGTCCTCTATCCTTCCTCAGGATCCAGCCTGTCCTTGAAAGCAGACAGCCTAAGTCCTCTTTCATCTTCCATACCTTGAAAGTCACTTTGATAAGAGTTCATCCCTCCTCCTGTCCCCTGACCCCACTCGCTATTTCGAATAATGCTCCCATCCTCCCCCTCCCCGCCACCACCCTCTGTCCCATTCCTTTCCCCTTTCCCTCTTCTTGTCATATGATGTTTTGTACCCTCCCATGTGTCTGTCTCTGTCTCTCAGTTCCTTCTCAGGGGCTGCCCATTTTGTGGAAAGCATCCTAAATTGGGAGATCTGGTTTTGCTTCTAGTCCTGGCATCACCTTGGTGTGACCTTGACCTGGTTACTCACCTCTTGGGGCCCAGACTCCTCTGCTGTAACACGTGCCTGTTGGACTATTGATGGTTCCACACCAGGGTGGTACCTCCCGACCCACCCAGTGACAAGTGGAAATGGCATGGGCCATTTTTGTAGTTGTTACCATGCCAGGGTTGCCACTCACATTAGTGGGTGGGAGCCAGGAATGCTGAACCTGCAATGCTCGAGAAGATTCCACCCTAAATGCCAATGGCACCCTCATGTAGAAACACTAGTGGATGGCCTCTTAGGGCTCCAGCAATAAATTCAGTGATTCTATGATTTTATTACTCCCTGTACCTCCCACTATGTTTCTTAGTCCCTAAGGGAGCGAAAGCTGTTTCTCTTTCATGCTTCCTGCATCTTTGTCACAAGAGACCAGAGCTCCCTTTTGGGGGGAGTAGATCTAAACAATAAAAGGGCCACTCTGGCCCTTGGGACCATTCCTGTGGTCCCCCTCAGTCCCAGCAGCCACACTGACCAGCAGCAGCCTGGTACATCCCCCAGGTACTGCATATAAAGCTCGTAATAGCCTATAATGGAGTCTCATGGATATTACATGCTTCCAAATCCCACATTATCTGGTTGGGGGGATTAAAGAGAAGATTGGGAGGGGGTAGGGACGCAGTGGGCCCTGGGGCGGGTGTCAGTACACAGAGCTGCGCAGCGTGCCCAATCCATTTGCCACGGCCCCCGCCTACCCAGCATTTGCCACCGGTGAGATAGCAGCTAGAGCGCTGCCTCTTCAAAACTCAACAGAGGAGAGATGCTGTAGAAATCCCCACTCACCAGGAGGAGACAGTCTTTTTACTGTGGCCCCCAAAAGGACTTCAGATTGGTTCTCAGGTAATGAAAACTTGCCTAGTAAACTCAGTCAACAAGATAATTATAAAGTCATCCAGGTGTCTGTCCTTGAGCTCTTTTTCCAGATGGGGTCCTGGCTGGGTAAGATTCAGGGAAAGACGTGGCTCATACCTCATCTCAGCAGACATAATGTCAAATCCCTGGCTTGGAATTCCAGAGCAGCATATTCTAACCTCTACCTGCGATACACCAGCCTTGGCCTCTCATGTACTCTGAGATTTACTTTCCCTTTTCTACCCTGCCTTCTCTCCTCCCCTCCTTCCTTCCTTCTTTCCTTGAATTAAGAGCTCCTCTTAATTCTGGATTCTCCTTCATTCCCAGTATAAGCACCAGGAAGGTGCTGTATGGGAAAAATGAACTCACACCAAGACAATGGGCAAATCTGTCGAATTATGAAATGCTGAGTGATGTTCTAATTCCCAAGCTGTCCTGCGGTGGATGAAGCCGGAGCTCCCCATCCCTAGGAGTAATCAGCGAGCTGATTCTGCCGGTGAATGTAATTGTGCCGATTGTAATCATTTTGCTCCAGCTCTCTGCCCCTGTGGCATTTATTTCTTAGCCCAGATATTGATCTAACAGTGGGAAATTTTCCATCTGAACTTGTGATGCTGGACCCTCCCCTGGTCCGAAGATGTATTTGGGAAATTCTCATTTTCCGTGGATCACAGCTGAGCTATTTGGCCTGAGGGAAACCGTGCACTGCTGGAGAAATGCCTTGGATGGGAGAGGGATTTTTGACCATTATGAGCAAATCGGAAATAAATGTAAAACACTGCCTAGAAATGCAAAGGCCTATCATTATGGGAGATAGGTGAGCAGCTCCTATGGGAGACGCTTAGAGAATTGGAAATCAGTCAATCAAAACCAGGATTGGAGAACGGGTCTTTTCCCCCCAGTATGAAGATAGATGACTTCCATGGGCAGATTGAAAATCATTTAAGTGCTTATTTTCTTAATGGCTTTTTCTAGATACCAAGAAACAGACTGCTCATTCTGCATCAATTTCTCATCCCTGTGCTCCAGGCCTCCCCTTATTCTTTTTCAGCTCAGACCTGGCTACAAAGTTTGGGAATAACGGCGAGAAGAGACAAGGGCGCCTGAAGGGGGAAGAATGAGCAGGGAATGACTGGTCAGGACTAGCTAGAAAGAAGGGCTGGAAGCCAGTGCTTGGGTTGCCAGGGAACCCTAGAAAAGAGTGCAGCTCCCAACTCCCAGAATTCCCATCTGCTGAGTCAAGAGCAATTGGTATGAACTATGCCTTCCTCCAGCCCTAGCTTGATCCAGCACTGGGAAGAGGTAATTGAAGATTTCTCCCAAGGCCCTCGTTCACTCCCCTATGGCCCGACTAATGCCTCAGATGTGATGTAGTGAGTTGGCCACCAGTTACTACAGCAGGACAGGGTGCAGGATGGAGCGGGGAGGGGAATGAAGGGGGAGACAGCTCTCCCTGCATCTGTTCTGAAAACATCTCCCATCCCAAGCTCCAGCTTTCCCCTCTCTGGGTTCAAAGTGCCAGGCAAGCCAGCTCTCAGACACACTGGGGAAGGGGCTCGAATGGGGACCTGGTAATGGCTGCTGTCTTTGTTGGTTTTGGAGGAGCTCTTTGCTTTCATCTTCCGCTCAGTGGGTCGAGGTGGAATTGGTTAACAAAGACTGCTCCAGGGAGGGGACGTGGCTGACAAGCCAGACACTTCGCAGACACAAGAAACAGCAGCTGCAGAAGGGGCCACCAGGTTCTGCCAGCAGCTGTACTGCCTACGGCTGTGATCTTGTCTGATATTGTCAGCTAAGCAGGGGCAGCTCGGGTCAGGAGCTAGATAGTAGGACTCAAAGGGAGAAGGCGGGGCAGGAAAGAAATGGTCCACAGAGCTGGGCTTTGCTGTTGCTATCAGTGTCCTGGCTGTACACATCACAAAAGATTCAGACCTTGTGATCTGACACATGTGGCATTGTCTCTTCCCAGAATATATGAAAATATTCTGAACCCACCCATGTTTAGTATGCCGCTGTCACAGGAAGCAGCCAAACAGAATAAAAGGCATTGGACAACCACCTTAACTACCTACTCCGAATGGTTTGGGTTTTTTTTAAATCATCATCAAATAGAATTAAGTGTGTTCATATCTATCAGTTATGGTATTGTGCTGGTTCTTCTAGAAGAACCTAGGGAGACTTAAGAACCACAAAGATGATGAATCATTTAGAAAATCAGAATCAGGAGTAAAAGCTAAAGGGATTGGAATGGCTTTTAGCCTGAAGGTAGAGCTGTATTCAGACACCATTCCGAGAATGGGAAGTATCTGTTCTATGTCCCTGCTAAGTAAAAGAACCAAACAAATTAATGTGCCTGAGTAAATCAGGTTAGCCATAAGAAAAGATTTGTTAATAACAGAATAATAATAACAATAATAATAATACTTAGCACTCTATAGTACTTTAAAGGTTTTTAAGGTACGTTCATATTACTTTTCATTTTTCATAACTGGAGCTTTGAGGCATCGGAATGGTCTTTTAAAGAGGGACTATGATACTTCCCTGTCTTCAAATGCACAGTAGCAGTCTTTTGACATGGGAGGATTCAGGCATGAATTTATTTGGAGACAGGGGAATGGACAAGGTATCTTCTAGACCAGGCGCCAGCAGACTATGACCCAGGGACCAAATCTGGCCTCTGCCTGTTTTTGTCTGGCTCATGAGCCAAGATGGTTTTAAAATTTTTAAAGGGTTGATTTTTTTAAAATCAAAAGAATACTATTTCATGACACATGAAATTATATGAAATCCAAATTTCATTGTCCATATATAAAGTTTTTTTGGAACACATCTAGGTTCATTTATTTACATCTTGCTTTTATACTACAACCGCAGAGTTGAATAGTTGTAACAGAAACCACATGGCCTGCAAAGCTGAAAATACGACGTGGCCATTTACAGAAAAAGTTGGCTACCTCCTGTTCTAGATTAAGAATATAGTAATTCTGGTGGTTTACATTAATGGGTTAAGACCCTGACTACTCAGTTGCAACCTTCTCATAAGATTGTAGGGAGACTTAAATGAGTTATGTAAATCAAGTACTTAGAACAACCCCTAGTTTCTTTTTTTTTCTTTTTAGAGACAGGGTCTCACTCTGTCACCCAGGCTAGAGAGCAGTGCCATGATCGTAGCTCGCTGTAACCTCAAACTCCTGGGCTCATGTGATCCTCCTGCTTCAGCCTCCCGAGTAGCTGAGACTGCAGGCACACCACCACGCCTAGCTAATTTTTTTAATTTTTTGTAGAGACAGGGCCTTGCAATGCTGCCCAGGCTGGTTTCAAACTCCTGGCGTCAAGCCATCCTCTTGCCTCAGCCTCCCAAATGGCTGGATTACAAGCATGAGCCACTGCACCTGGCCCCCAGTTTCTTATTGTTAGCACTAAATATGTGGTGAGAATGATGATGATGATTTTCCATGTAGTTCTAAGCTCATTACATACTTATCCTCACAATAGGTCCATGAAATGGGTATTATTACCCCTGCTTTGCAGACAAGAAAACTGAGTCTTACAGAGGTTACACAGCTCACTCCAAACCACGCAGCCAAAGTGCATCAGAGCTGAGATTTACAGCCAAGCCTGACTAGTTCCAAAGCCCTTCCAAATTCCAGTCCTCCTGCCAAAGAGGAAGATTGTGAGCTTTTCAGAATCTCCTATACAAGGGTCCCTTTCCCTCTTTCTTGCAGCCTTGATGTCTGTGGCTGTTGCAGCCCCTCTGTCTCCTCCTGCTTTCTTCCTCCATTGCTCAGTGGAACCAGAATGTGGCTGACCCTGCATAGTGGGAGGGATTGCCACTTATTGACAGGTACTAGGCACTACGCCAAGTATTTTACAAGTCTCATTTAATCCTCACAGTGCCTTAGGAGAAAAAGTGAGGCGCAGAGAGGTGAAGAAACTTTTCCAAGATCACATAGTTGGTTTCGGGGTAGAGCACAAAGTCGAACCCAAGCCTGTCTGACTCCGGAATCTGCTTCCCTCTGAGAGATTCCAGATACTCTCCTAACATCTCTTAGTTGCCTCATTGTCTGCTGGGAAGGAGTGTGTCCTGCAAGGCCTAGGGCAGTTCTTTTAGCACAAGATACTCAGCAGTATTCACAGGCAGCTGACAGTGAAGGGTCCCTTTGCCAGGCCACCCCCCAGCAAGACATGTTCCTCTATTTGGGTGCTGGGTGCATTAGCTGCCTCTGAATAAATCTGTAATTAGCTGCCCAGGCTGTATTTGCATAATGGATTTCACTTTGTTCTTAAATTAATTGTGTTTCTGCAACAGAACAGTAACCTCTTGGTTCCTGCCCATTACAATTAACTGCCACCCTGTAGGGTAGAGCCAGGGTTTGTGGGAAGTTCAGGTAAGAGTCACAGAGGAGGTGGGAGCTGCTGCCTGTATCCCAACAGAGCCCTAAGAGTCTCAGAAGGCTCTATAGAGGTGTAGGTACGACCTCCAGCAGATCCCTCGCAGGCCTGCCCAGCTCTGTGCCTCTCCAGCAGTTTTGCCAATACAGCCTCAGCTAGCCTTGGTCACGTGGTCTGAACCCAGTCCTGGAACTCAGAGCCCAGCAGGAACCAGCTGGACCTGGCCATATTGGTGACCATAATGACAGTGAGCAGAATGCTTCTGTGCATCCAGCACTTCTCTAGACCTTGTGTCCCTCCCACTGCATTTCAAGTGTCCGTGGCACTGCCACCTCACACACTAAAAGCACCTCCAGATGTGGGGTCCCATGATTCCAGGAATTCCTCCCCGGCCCACCTGTGCAGTTGTGTTCCAGCCTCCTGCTCCAGCTGGGCCCATATCTGATAGCACTCATCCATCATCTGGGTGTAGAAGTCTTCCACGTATGCCTTACGGATTATCCGGCTCTGTCCATGGGAGCTTCCTCGGGAGTGCGGTAGAAAGAACTGGAAGTGGAGAACAAGAGAGACAAGGGAAGCCATTGCCCCTTACACTCTCATCTCATTGTGTGCTGTCAACCAGGAGCCTCTTATTCTTTAAATATTTCCATACGATCTTTCCAAATTCCCCCTTTATGACCAATTTACTGACTTGGCAATCAAGATAGAAGTTCTTCAGTAGCACTAACTTTGGTTTCCTTTTTGTTAACATCATTCACATCCAGAAGTCCCTTTGTTAGCTAATTTGTAACTATTCTGCTGCCACCTCAGCCCATTTTGACTCATAGAGAAGAATAATAAGGGGCGGTGGCTCACACCTGTAATCCTAGCACTCTAGGAGGCGAAGGTGGGAGCACTGCTTGAGCTCAGGAGTTTGAGACCAACCTGAGCAAGAGCGAGACCCCATCTCTACTAAAAATAGAAAAAATTAGCCAGGTGTGGTGGTGGCACCTGTAGTCCCAGCTACTGGGGAGGCTGAGGTAGGAGGATCACTTGAGCCCAGGAGTTTGAGGTTGCTGTGAGCTATGATGACGCACTGCACTCTAGCCTGGGCAACACAGCAAGACCCTGTCTCAAAAAAAAAGAAAAGAAAAAGAAGAAGAAAGAATCTTCCAGATCATTCTAGTCTATTCCCTTCATTTTATGAACAAGGAAACTGATGCTGACTTTATTTTCTGTGGCTTCAGATCACTCAGGATAAGGGAACCACCTTGGGATTCAGCAAAAGATGGAGAGTCTCCTGCGAGGATGAATCAGGAATTCCTCAGGCTTCGAGAAAGCTGATAGAGAAATGAAGAAGGTTTTTAACTGCTCCAGCTCATAACCAAGAGTAAACCATAACTAGCCTGGAGAGCTGTTGGCAGAATGGAAAGGGAGTGCCTCCTGCAGTAGAAACCCTTGATGGTGAGCAGTGGACTTGGCCTTGGAAGGACCCTGCAGATACACAGGGCCCACCCACATAAGCAAAGGTCACTGCAGACTGCACTGCATGGCATCACTTTTCCTTTAAAGAAAAATAAGACCTAAGTCTCACTTCCTGTGTATCAAACAAGGAGGCTGCTATTGTCCGGAGAGGCAGAAAAAACAGGAGCTTCTGCTGGGTTCTGGGATGCAAGGCCAGGAATATGCAGGGGAGAATCCTACCTTTTAGGCTGATAAATCAACCTTTGCCTCTAGGCAAAATAATCTCTACTTAAGGTTACCCAGAGCAGAACTGATTATTTTTCTGGTCTGGATCACCATTTGGGCACAGAAGAGACAGGGTGGAAAAAAGGAAAAGAACAGGGCCTGGGACACTTCTTGATCAAGGGCAGGAACTGGGAGGCAGTGAAAGGAGGAAATGTGCCTAGAAACCTGATGTGGGTCTAAGGGATGGTGAAACTTTCTTGGAATTGTCATGAAAGATACCAGGTAGCCAAGCTACAAATTGCACAGAATTTGGGATGATTCAGGCCCTTTGGCCTTGCCCCACAGCCTGCTGGCTCTGGAAATCCGTCTCCAGCAGAGGAGAGAAACAGTCCTTAAGCTCAGGAGTGCAGAAGAGACACAGTACCTGCTCCAGCAGGAGGACCTTCTTCCTGTGTTTGGCCAGGTGGTATGCAGTGAAGCAGCCCTGGATGCCTGCCCCAATCACAATGGCATCACAGAGATCTTTCTGAGCAGCCATGATGCCTACTTGGTCAGCCCTACAGTTGCAGAGCCCATGAAGCAGAAGGCAAGCAAAGGTGACTCCCAGCTGAAGTAAGAGGAAGGCAAAGTCCAGCCTGGTCAGCATTCCCACAATCCCCCGGGGCCACGCCCTTCTCCCCTCTCCAGCCCTCCCCACAAGCCTGGCACGGGGCTCAGCCTCCCTTCCCCTGCAGAGCAGAGCTGGGTAGTCTGATTTGTGAGGTTTAGCCCAGCTCAGCTGCCAGCCTCACCCTTGCATTCCTCTAGCTTTCTATTCTTGGCTCAATTATTGTCATGCAAATGGGCTCCTTCCTTTGCCACCTTCCTGTCTCATTATGATCTTTGTCTCCGGACTTCGGCCCTGGAATTTCAATGGCTCCTAGACCAAGCTGGGCACCAGGAATGCTGCCTCCCCCTGCTGGCTTTCCCCTCTTCAGCCTGATTTCCTTTAGAGATTCTAGAGGGCCGAGCTAAGAACTTGGCGCAATGCCCAGGATTAGGCCCACCTCCCTGGTGGGTGGCAATGATGTCAGGGGGTACAGGCAGGGCCCACTGGGAGGACAGTTTTGTGATTATAAAATTATTCTCAGCATGTTTTACTTTCATTTTGGAGAAAGTAAAAGAAGAAATGATCCTGAAAAAATGGGAAGGACAGAATAAGAGAAGGAGCCCTCCCCTCAGGCACAGAGGGGACCTGACACCAGCCTGGCGCCCGCAGTGCCTGGTGCTGAGCTCGCCTCTGTGCCAGGTGGTGTGCTGAGTAAGTGCTATGACCAGCACCAGGGACAGAATCAGGATCTGTACTGCCTGATTCTTATACGGTTTGGGGTTCTCTTTTAAGAAAAAAGAGGCCAGGCGCAGTGGCTCACGCCTGTAATCCTAGCACTTTGGGAGGCTGAGGCAGGAGGATTGCTTGAGCCCAAGAGTTTGAGACCAGCCTGGGCAATAGTGAGACTCCATCTCTACCAAAAATAAACAAAAATTTAGCCGGGCCCAGTGGTGCGCACCTATAGTCCCAGCTACTGGGGAGGCTGAGGCAAGAGGATCGCTTGAGCCCAGGAGTTTGAGGTTGCAGTGAGCTGTGATCAGGCCACTGCACTCTAGTCCAGGCAACATAATGAGACCCTGTCTCAAAAAAAGAAAAAAGAAAAAGGAAAAGAAGAATTATGAATACAAAATTAGGTGCCAGGACTTGGAAGAGACCATTCAGTTAAGGAGCCCTGTGATTGAAGTTTCATTAACTTCATGATAAATCTTCCTCTGCATGTGTTATCTTACTCAATCCTCACAGCCCTACAAGTGCTTTTATCCCCACTTTTGGCAGATTAAAGAGGGCCCCAAATTCTTTGTCACTCTTCCCTTCACAAGCTCTGTGACTGCCTGACCAATAGAATATGGTGGAAGTGACACTTTCTGGCCCAGCCCTTAAGAGACCGGCAGCTTCCTCTTCCTGTCTTGGAGCCCTTCCTCTTTGAGCCCTGAGCTGCCATGTTAGAAGTGCAACCCCCCTGTGGGAGAGACCGCATGGAGAGGACCTGGGACTACATGGAGAACCGAATGTAAGAGTGAAGCCATCTTGGCTCAGGAGGCTGAGGCAGGAGGATTGCTTGAGCCTAGGAGTTTGAGACCAGCCTGGGCAACAAAGTGAGACTCCGTATCAAAAAAAAAAAAAAAAAAAGTGAAGCCATCTTGGATCCTCCCGCCCAGCCTAGCCACCAGTAAATACCACTGAGTGACCCAACTGATGCCACGTGGTGCAGAAGAACCACCCAGTCAAGCTCCATCTGAATTCCTGACCCACAAAAATGTGAAATAGAATAAAACGGTTGTTGTTTTCAGCCACTAAGTTTTGGGGTGGTTTTTCACACAGCCATAACTGAAACACTACTTAACAGCCAAAGACATGAAGGCTTAGAGAGGTTGTATCTTGCCCAAAGCCACACACCTGGCATATTGGGACACTGAGCTGTGAACCCAGGTCTGTCTGCACCAGAACCCAGTCCTTTAACCACTGTGCTATATTGAGGATTAGTCAGAACTTGTAATGATGATTCTGATTTCAATATTTGCTGTTTCTTTCATGGCCATACGGTGAGTGGGAGAAAATAATGGTCCAGGAAGCCCAGATGACTACAGGGAGGTGCCTAGCCCCAGCACAGTGGCCTGCTGAGGCCCCCAGCAATGCTTCTCGTTCTATGAAAAATCCCCCAGAGTGGCCTTGGCACCTGGCTCTCAGCCCAGCCTTTCTGTTCTTGGAAAAACAGGAGCCCAGAGAGGGGCTGCCATCTGACTGGCTTTTTTTAATTCCGAAAAAAATATCACTCTAGAGTCTAGAAGTCATCTCAGCTCCATGCCACCCACCTCACAACAATTGGACAGCTCCCCTAGAGTAAAAAATCACAGGCATAACAGAGAAAAATGTACTATTTAAGTATGTAAAGGCTTGATATAAATATATAAAGTCAGCCCCCAGATTTCTCTTGATAAGATGTCAGAGGAGATGAACAGTTTACACACAAGGAAAAGCAGACAATAAATCCTCACATGGAAGTGTGCCCAGTCTCACTAGCAATGAAAGAAATGGGAATTAAATAACTGCAAGGTACTATTATGTGCCTATTAAATGAGCAAAAATAAATAAAAATGACAAAATCTTATGTTGTCAGTGCTGTGGGGGTGGAGATAGAGTAGGGTGGCCATTCGGGTTGTCTGGGTCTTCTAAAGGTTGCTGAGGCAACACACAACAATCAGGATAAAATGGCTCAAACCTCCTGACCTAGAAATTCTACTTGGGGAACTATACCCCAAGGGGAGAAAACAGTATGAAGACATTTATATCTGCGCTTTTATAATATAAAAAAAATTAGGGGCTGGGCACGGTGGCTCACGTCTATAATCTCAGCACTTTTGGGAGGCCGAGGCAGGAGGATCAACTTGAGGCCAGGAGTTCAAGACCAGCCTGAGCAACATAGCAAGACCTCATCTCTACAAAAAATAGAAAAATTAGCCAGGCGTAGTGGTGCACACCTATAGTCCCAGCTACTTGGGAGGTTGAGGCAGGAGGATCACTTGAGCCCAGGGATTTGAGATTGCAGTGAGCTATGATGACACCACTGCACTCTTAATGAGCATTAAGCTCAATCACCTCACTGAATTCTCTTTAGAGCTTTGATAACACACACATATAACACATGGCTGTGATCAGTGTGTCTATTTGTGTTCTGCTTAACCCAGACAACTAAGCGAGACCCTGTTTCAAAATTTAAAAAAAAATTTTTTTTTTTTAAGAAAAGAGGAGGTTCAGCTCTTGCTCAGGCTGGTCTCGAACCCCTGAGCTCAAGCAATCCACCCGTGTCGGCCTCCCAGAGAACCTAGGATTACAGGCGTGAGCCACCGCGCCTGGCCCCGAGATAAAAAAAAATTTTTGAAAATAACCCAACAACCAGGACTAGCTGAACAAACTCTGGCAAGTATACACAATGGAATACTATGTAGCTATAAAAATGACGAGCTTGCGGACTCTGCTCCGTGGAAATGTGTATATGAAATAATACTGAGACAGAGAAGCAGAACACAAATAGACACACTGATCACAGCCATGTGTTATGTGTGTGTTATCAAAGTTCTAAAAAGAATTTGGTGAGGTGATTGAGCTTAATGCTCATTAGTTTCCGTATTCTATAAAAATTGCACATCCATTCACAATTTATAAAAGAAGGAGAAATCCCCTGGGGAAGCAGATGCTTCAAATCTCCCTGGTCACTGGTTCCAGGGCCTGGGGAAGTTCATTCTTTGTTCTAATCTCAGTTCTTCCTGCTGCCCTCGACATTTCTTATTCTTCAATCCTCCAGGGAAGCTGCAAAGCATCTCTGTACCCCTTCCCCAGGCACTTTGTTTAATATAATATCCCTTCAGAGATAAAATGACTATTCCATTTCCCCATCCCTACTTCACAAGCCTGCCCTGGATTCCAGGACTCAAGCATTCTGCTTCTTGTTAAGAATTTCAAACAGCTCCTCCGAAAGCAGACACTGGCCATGGCCCAACCTTGAAATGAAAAGCAAATTGGTTTCTGAAGGCTTCCCCTTCTCCCAGGGTTGCCTGTCCTTGTGGATGTCCTGACAGGGGCAGGCGGAGAGAAGCTATCCACTCAAATTCCATTTTCACACCCATTCTGGCTCGGAAGACTATTAAAGGGAGAGCCAGCAGCCCTACACCTTGCTGCCTGTGTGTGTCAGCAATTGCTTCTCGTGTCCTGGGGCAGAGACGCTGAGGATATGAGGCTGAGCTGCTCATCTGATGGCTTGATTGACACTTTGCAGACAGGGGTGGGAGAACCGAGCCCGGGAAGCAGCAAGCTGTTCAGATCAGAAATAATGAGGACCCGAACTGAGAGAGAGCATGGAATAAATAAGACAGACCTAAGTGTCGAGGGAGAGAGGCTTCTGTTCTTTTTTCCCTGCCCCACTTTGCCAAGGAGCCTGGGGCAAGGAGGCAAGCAGGCAGACCGGGACAGGCCCCTCTGGACCCATCCCGCCAGCTGCTGGGGTGTCTGGGGCCCCACATGTGCAGAGGATGCCAGCGTGAGAAAACGAAGAGCGGCAGAGCAGGCTTTGTGCGTGGTCTCCATACACACCGCCGGCCCAGTTCAGGTCTCAGATTTAATCCTTCCCTGTCATCCCTGCTCCCTTTGCCTGGGGTCATCCATTCACCACCGCTCATTTAGATTATTGCATTAACCTCAAAACGCTTCTCCCCGCCCCATCCTTGCCTCTCTTAATCTGTCCTCCACATTCCTGCCAGAGTCATCTCTCTAACCAGCAAAATCTGAACAGGTCAGTCCCTGCTGAAAATTCTTTTAATAGCTGCCCATTTCCTATTAGGATAAAATCTAAACTCCTTAGCTTGGCTCACAAGGCAGTTCACGTTCTGGCCTTTGCCTGCTCCTGCAGCTCCGTCACGGGTCCCTTCTCACTGTGCTTTTTATGCCCCAGCAATGCTGAGCTGAACGAGGTTCCAGCATCCACCGTGATAATTCCGAATTCCCTGACACCCACAACCCCACTTACACAGCTTCTCTCCTACACTCCCTGCCCACCCTCAGACTCTCAATGATAACAATGAGCATATTGTATCGTAATCGTCTGCGTGTCTGCCTTCCCAGCTCTTTAGGGGGAGGGAGTCTTCTTTTTATTGTCATTTTTTCGTAGGTAACGCATACAAAAGTGTACAAAAGAGAACTCTGAAAAGGAAGTCTCCTTTCCACCCTATCCACACTGCTTAGTTCTCCTCATCAGCTGCAACACTGTTGCTATTTTCTTTTGTGTCCTTCCAGAGATGTTCTCTGGGTATACAAACATACTTGTACAGAATATTCTTTTTGTTATCTCAAAAATAGCATACTATACAACACCTCGATGTTTTCATTCCCTTTATCTTGGCAATCCACATCAGTGCTATGGAGCCGGCACCTTCTTCCTGATGGCTACCTAGTACTCCATGGTATGGAGGAGGCATTTGGGACAGAGAAGGCACCCATACAGGTTTGCTGATAGATGGTGGGTTTCCCTGGCTTTCACAGGCACCTTCTACTCACGTGGCTCTCTAGCTGTCTGGTATTGGGTGTTCAGAGAGGGTGCGATGCCTGTCCTGGGCTGGCCCAGCAAGGTTTAGCAAAGGCTGACAGTGCCCTCTCTGAGTGCCCAAGACAGTAGCCACCTTCAGACCAGGAGATGGTGGGGGTAGAACACCCAGAGACCCTGGTTTCTGCTTCTTGCCACGTCTTTGTTTTTGCATTTCTTAAATGGCAGATATTAGGGTCAACCTTGCTCCATCCAGATACAAGAGTGCAATTGCTAGGCAGACTCCAGGGGAGGGAGGAAAACAAGAAAAGTCCTGGAATTGGGACTGAATCCTCTGAGAAAATATTAAATCATCATGCCTTAGCCTTGGGAGGAAGCAGGATGCACCCAGGAAAGGTTATTCTCAGACCTCACTGGGACAAAAGGAAATGCACCAAAAAGGAGGGAGGAGGGGTTTTCATTTGTCTTGAGGGAAAACTCCCCTGAAGATGAACACTGGAATCTTCTTAACCTTATCTCCAGGTTCTACCCCAGCCCTATGCAAAAACATGTGCATATTTGCACACTCATCTGACTGTGGTGCTCTAAAATATACCCAGGTGTTCATCAAGTAGGTGTCTTTACACATACGTGCATCCGAGTGGGTATATTTCCACCACTAGGCATTTTGGAGGAGGTCTCATCGGGGAAAATGAGAAATCAAAGAGTACTGAGAATTGATGTCCCAGGTCTCCTCTCTGTCTGGGATGGAGACACAGATATGCATCCCCTGTCAGCAGCCTGCCTTCCGTTCTCTGGAGGATACTTTCCTTGTCTTCCCCATGCTTCACAGCCTGGATATCACTCTCCTCTGAGGTGGGGAGCTGGGTGGAGAGTGGAAATTGGGAGTAGGAAAAGGAAATAGCTTTTGCATGGATTGGGCTGTTTTGACAGGTGACAAATGGCAACCAAAATTCAGTAGCATGCAGGAAGATTAATTCCGGGGTTCAAGCTTCTGGTATTCTCCACTTTTCAGGTAGATGTGGTCTTCCCCTCCTACCTCTGCAGCTGGACCCGCCGATGTTGCTGTTTATTAGGGAGTGTAGACAGATACGGAAGCGCGGGTCCTCCCCACACTATACTGCCAAGACATAGGGTCATGGAGGCAGAGAATCAGAGGGAAGCCTGAGGGAAAGGAGGGAAGGAAGGGAAGCTGAATTCTGGACAGCAGCTTCTAAGTCATCTTCGATCTCCACCTTCTGCTTGTGGCCTCCAGGCTTGGCCCCCAGAGCCCGCTGGCCCATCTCCTGAGCCGTGACGCCTGCAGGATGCATCTCTCTTGCTCTTTTTCTCGCTGGTTCTTATTCTTCTGTTCTTTTTTCTGTTTCTGCCTTGGGCTCCCTTCCTTGGGGTTGAGAGAGAGGAAAAGAGGTTTAAGGGAAGGCCTTTGTGGATGGATAGTAGGACAACAGGGCCCGGGGGTGGGGGGAAAGGCTTCAAGGTGGTGGAAAAGAGAGAAAGGCCTAGGGGAGCCAGGGAATCCTTGGTGCCAAAGCCACAAGCCTTTGCTCTTTCTTCTCATTGAGGTTTTTATGAGAAGTTTAAGCCTGCTGGACCTGGGGAGGCAACGCTCAGCTGTACCCCTCCCTCCTCTGTCGTCTGTCTACTGGTCCACATAGGACTTTCCTGCTTGGTATCTCAAGCCTCTTGAATCTGTGGATTGGTGTCTTTCATCTATTTGGGAAAATTCCCAGCCATTATCTCTTCAAATACCTATCTCTGCCCTATTTGTTCTTTCCCCTCTTTCTGGGACATTAGTTAAACCTATGTTAAACCTCTGTGTGCTTTATCTCTTATCTTCTCTATTCTTTCCTGTTTCTTTCTCTCTATGCTGCGTTCTGGGTAATTTCTCATTACTATCTTCTATTTTGCTAACTCTCTGTTCCCCTGCATCTAAGCTGCTGTTAAACTAATAATTTGAGTTTTAATTGCAGTTATTGATTTTTTTTATTTTTACAATTTCTATTTGGGGTTTTTAAAAAGTCCATATTTATCACCTTATATAATTTATTGTGCCCTGCAAACATTTTCAAGCTTGTCTTTTATTTATTTGACCACAATAAGCATGGCTGTTTTATAGTCTATGTCTGTTCATTCTAATGTGTGAAGTCCTAACAGCTTTTTTCATTTGTCTCTTGTTTCTATAATTTTCACTCACAGAGCCTTATTTTCTTGTAGGCTTGGCTATCTTCTGGTAACTGGGCTTGAATGAAGAATATACTGGGGTTGGCAAGGTGGCTTATGCCTGTAATCCTAGCACTTTGGGAGGCTGAGGTGGGAGGACTTCTTGATGCCAGGAGTTCGAGACCAGCCTGAGCAAGAACAAGACCCCTGTCTGTACAAGAAACAGAAAAATTAGCCTAGGGTGGTGGTGCGTGCCTGTAGTCCCAGCTACTTGGGAGGCTGAGGCAGGAAGATTGTTTGAGCCCAGGAGTTTGAGGTTACAGTGAGCTATGATGCCACTGCACTCTAAACCGGGGGACAGAGTGAGACCTTGTCTCAAAAAAGAAAAAAAAAGAATATATTGGAATAATTGGAGTATAAAATGGCCTTCCTCTAGAGAGGATTGTGTTTACTTCCGCCAGGAACCAGGGCACCACCAGCCCAGAGCGATGTAAACTGAGTTCCCAGCCTGAGGGTCGCTGGACCACCCAGGCAATGTGAAGGGGGTGGATTACTTCAGTTTACCCTTACCCTGACGGTATAGCCCTTTGGGGTCTCGGCATATTGACAGGAGAATCTCCTATTAGACTCTCCACCATGAGCAGACACTGGGCTTGGATTTCTATCCCCCATACTCTACCAGGTCATCAAAATGGAAGCTCAGATATGCTAGGATTAACAGATGCTCTTTGAAAGCAAAGTGGTTTCTATCCTCTACTTTTCTCTTCCATGTTGGCCTGTTAATTCCTTATATTTTATTAACTCTTCATGGCTTTTAAGATGTTCTTGATGTTTTACCTAGCATTTTTTTTGTTGTTTTTACTGGGATAATTGGTCCAAATAACCCAGCCTGCCATTGTCAGGCTTCCAAACTTGGTTGTAATCAGATTACTAATACCCAGAATACATAAGCTCCCCAGCCTGGTCTTCGTTGATACTGGTCTCCCATTTCCCCGGCCCCTTCCTTCTCAGATATCAAGAGTGAAAAAAGACAATGGTAATTGTCAACAAGGATGACCACCTCCCTCAGAGGGCAGCAAGAGTGGGAATCTCATAATAACAGCCACCATGAGAGCCAGATTTAGATGTGGACCAGACGGGCTTTGGCTGAGGGGCCGGTATACAGGGGACCCCAAAGCATCATCATAAATTGGAGTAAGTTAGAACGTTTTGCTGACTAGAATGCCTTTTGGGGAATCACTGTATTTGTTTAAAAGAAGGAAGATTTTGACAAGGTGCAGGTGCAGGCTGTGACCTCCAAGGTTAATTGCTTTCAGCTGAGAGTGGGTCCGGCTTCCTGCACAGCTTTTGTTTTGATGAACAGGGCAGCAATTGCCCACCAGCACTGAATTGCCCAGAACCACAGAGAAGCACGGTTGTCTGTTCATCCTTCCTTTCTGCACTACCTAACCTCTTTAAATAAAGTGTTGAACAAATATTTAAAGACAATCAATTTTCTCTCTATAAGGATAGCAAGAAACTCGCAACCCTAGTTGCCTCTGGGGAGCGAAGCTGGGTAGAATCTTGTTACATATAGGGAAAGACTTAGAAGAAAATGATGTACAGATCATTGCAGTCCTGCTGGGCATCATCACATCCTGTCCGTACCTAAGCTCCCAGCCACAACCGGGCTTTGGCCTGGGTAGGATTGAAATCCACAGAAGGCCAGGGAGCAGGTGGAGGAAAGGCTGCGTGCAACATCTTGAAATTTAGAAAATATAAAGGAAGTGGGATTGCTGGGGCCATGCTGGGTCTCATGTCACTAAGCAGGGTTCTCATACAGGACCTTGGAAGGACCCGTGCCGAGTTCTCAATGGCATGGTGAGGATTAACCCACTGCTCCCGCTTCCTGCCTTGTCCTTGGCAGCCCCTCTCCCAAGCAGAATCTTGGCTTTTCTCTCTCTCTCTCTCCATCGCTCAGTCTCTCACCTCTCATACTCGTCCACCTTTATTTTCTTGCTGTTTAGAGGGGCAGGAGAAAGAAAGGTTTAGTTAGAAAAGACATTGGGAAGATACCAGTTGTGTTTGGAACAGACTATCAGGGCTCCTTGCCCAAAATTCTTAAAGGAAAGGAGAAAGCAATGGTTCCAGGAATGAGCTGGGGGAAGATCTGCCTGGAGTCCATTCAAAAAGCTCTCCAGACACCCTACGGTGCTGGATAAAACCCCGATCCTCATTATTGCTCCTGCATGACTCCTCGTCATGTCGCATAAGCTTGTCACAGGTTTCGGGGCACTCACTTCACAGGCATCTAATTCAATCTTTGCAACAGCCCCTGAAGCGGACAGGCAGGCACTTTCGCCCCCATTTTACAGGTAAGGAAACGATAGCTAGCAAGTGACGGAGCCAGCTTTGCCACCCCCACCCAGGACGTCGAGCCCCGAGCCTGCCTCCACATCCGGGCAGAGGCCCTGCTCGTACTCCCCAGCGTCCTGGGGCCTGGGGCCAGGGTCCTGGGCTCAGTTCTTTTGCGAAGATGGGGTGACAATGTGGCTCAATCCATGTTGCAAATAACAGCACTTCCGACCTCCACCCACTCCTGCAAAGAAAGAGAAGGAGCATGACCCCCAATGGGAAGAAATTCTAAAGCAGCCCCTAGGGAACTTGGGAGAAGCTGTTTGATTTATTCCAGTCCCTACTGGTGTTCTATGCCACATTTATAAACGTCAGCGCCGAAAATGAAATTCCCACTGCCCTGGCAGCTGCTGGTTGCTGCTGTTGCTCACCAAGGGTTCAGATAAAGTGTTTCCCCCTCCCCTGGATTGATAGGAGGCTGAGAATAAAAGAGAAATAGAAGCCTCCTGAAGCACTGATGGAAGGGAGGCGGCAGCTTCTTGAGAGAAAGGGTGTGACCTAGAAAGGGCTGATATTGGTGGAGCAGAGGAGGGTGGAACAGAGGAGGAAATTCATAGAGGACGGTGTGTCTGTCTGTTTGTGTTTGTCAATGTATAAGGAAAAGACCCAATTGTTAAGCACATGGAAAATAAATACCTTCTGCTTATGCAGAGAGAGGAAAAGTGGTGAAATCCGTATTTCATTTCAGGGGCTCTGTCGAAAGATGAGGGCAGGAAAGGGGCTCAGGGAGGTAGTCTTTGTGACCTCGGCGCTTCTACTCTCCCTGAGAAGGATCTGCTGTCTTCTGGGATCCCAGACAGAGAACGAAGCTGCCAGAGACTTAGAACAAAGGGGTCCTGGAGGAGAGTGGGAAGAAATGAAAAGTAAAAGGATCTCAAGGGACCCCACAGATACAAGGCATCATCATGATTAACTGAACCAGTGGCTGACACTGGGGAGGCCCTGCTGGGAGCAGCTTGTGGTACTATAGGTAGTAATGTCCACACTTCTGCCGTAATACCCCTTGCAGCTCTCCGACATCTGTGATGCTCTCGTCTTTGAGAAATGCTGGTTGGGACCAACTCAAACGCCCTGGTCAAGCACCCGAGGGATGCAATAGTTGTCTTCAATTTGATTTTTGTACACTTATTGTAAAACATACCAGACCAAATATTTTCAAATGACCATTGTTCTCTTCAAAGTTGCCCCCTTGAGAAGTTGTGTAGTAGTTAATCCGGTGGTGCTCAATGTGTGGCCCAAGTCATCCTGGAAGGTGATGTGTGAAATACCTTCAGGGCCAATTTATAAACCAGGCAATAAAATGCCTTGTTGCTTTATAGGAGTTTCCTTCCTTTCCCTTAACTTGATTTATTAGATTTGTTTCCCTGTAACTTTTGGCCCTTCTCAAATACCAAATGCTCTGCCAAGCTGCTTTCTCAGAGTGGTTTGGAGCAGCCCTGGGAGGACAGGATTATTCATGATGGGACAGAGGTATAATTATTAGCAAGAGAGAGATGGAAACACACAAAAGGGAAAAGAATCGTTATATTAATGTGACAGGAATCTGGGTGGGTTTTCTCTTTGTTTCACTTTCCTCATGTGGAAATGTTTCTATTTTTAAAAAGGGTGGAATAAACCAAATGTGGTATGTATATATACAATGGAATATTATTCAGCCTTAAAAAGAAATGTCATTTTGATACATGCTACAACACGGATGAACCTTGAGAACATTATGCTAAGTGAAACAAGCCAGACACAAAAAGAGAAATATTATGATTACACTTATGTGAGGTCCCTAGAATAGGCAAATTCATAGAGACAAAAAGTTGAAGGGTGGTTACCAAGGGCTGGGGGAGGGGGGTTACTATGTAATGGGTAGTTTCAATTTGGGATGATGAAAAATTTCTGGAGATGGTTGATGGTGATGGCTGCACAACAATGCAAATGTATTTAATGCTACTGAACTGTACCACTCTTCCAGTGATTAAATTGTAAGTTTTACATTATGTATATTTTACCACAGTAAAAAAAAAATGTTTTGATAACAAAATCAAATCAACCTTCAAAAGGTAAAGATTTAATATCACTGATGTTATCAAAAGAATTTGCTACAGAGTGGGCCAAAGTCCAAAGAGAAAGACCCAAAATATTCTTTTTGCAGAAGCCGAGTGGCTGGGGTCAGCTGGGTCAACTACAGGTGCCTGTCCCTCTGCTCTGAAGTAGCTCCGGGAAGGGACTCCTCCTGTAGCTCTTCTGTCCTCAAGCCTCCCATGACATCGTGAGGCTGCCACCACCGCCATAGGTGGTACCCCTCCCGGCCCCAGAACATTCCACAGCACAGCCCAGAGTCCCCTGACCTGGCCCGCCAGGCTGGTCTGTCCCCTGGCAGTGTAAACAAGGCTCCAGCGAGTCGTGGCTCTGCTGGCCAGGAGGCTGCTGAGGTGGCTTTTTAATCCTCCAGCCATGCCGTCCTAGTGATTGCTTTTATTAGGAAATGTAATGAAAAAGACTATATGAAGCCCCTGCCAGGAAAAAAAAAAAACAAAAAACTAATAAGATTTTGCACCAAGTGTGGCGAGAAAAGAAAAGGGGGAAAGCACATTAGGAGTCAGATAATGAGATAAATGAAAGACCGCAGGGAAGATCATTTTTGCAGACTTGCTGGATGGTTGTAAAATTTTTAATTTGCTGAATTCTCTCTTTTCGTTGTCTCTGACTCTCCCCATCCCTGTCGCTCACTAGCATCAGAAGATGCTCTGAATCTTGTCTGTCTTTCTCTCCTTGCCTCTCCCCGCTTCCTTGGCTGTTTTTCTCCCTGTGTTTCAGCTCTTGCTTTTCAAGTGTGTGTGCGCACACGCCTTTCCCCGTGGCCCAATCCTGCCTCATGACTTGGGTTGGAGGCTGGGACCTGGGCAGCCAGGACTCAGTCAGGGGAAGAAAGAGGACAAAGAACTGCCTCCCCCTCCTTTGCCTTCTAGGGAGCAGCTATGATTCAGCTAAAGGAAGAGAAAGAGGGGAAAATCAAGGGAAGAAGGAGGGGGAGAAATGGACTATGGAGGGAGGACAAGAGATCAAAGACCAGGGAAGTAAGGAGGAAGAGAAAGCCCCCGCTGCTCCGCAAATCGATTCTCGGCAATGCCTGCCTCCCTGTCTGTGCTCCGAGCTCCTGGGCAGAGTGCCACCTCCGCGGGATGCCAGGCCCAAACAGAAGGGCTCTGGGGCACTGTGCAGGCACTCAGGCCAGGCTGCTGGGGACCCCGAGGCCTGCCTTGCCCTGCAGAGAGAAGTGCCACTTCTCTAGGACCTCCCTCTTGCCACCCCCGCTTCAAGAAAGTCCTCTCCAAAATCTAGTATCACACCTGCTTTTCCTTCCTCCTGTTCTGAACTTGGGGATTCTGAGGGGTTTCTTTGCTGCTGTGGGTAAGTCCCAGTTCACAGTTGCAGCTGGAGGGCCTGAGGGTGGACACAATGAATAGTGATCCGTAGCAGGGAGGTGGCGGGAGCCTGAGAAGTACAGGGATGAATAGCTCAGGATGGAGACACGTTGTTAGTTATTAGGAACATCACTGTCACTCCTCTGTCCCTTATTCCTTCCCCAGTGGGGACTATCTGCTCTGTTTCCCTCCCAGGGAATTCATCCCTCTTAGGCTCTCCCGCCTGCAAAAGTGTGCTGCTGGTTACCTTGGGAATGGGCGTTTCCTGTACCAGCCATCCCAGGAGATAAAAGAGCCATGAAAATCAGCAAGGTCTGTGGGAATGAGAGGACCTATTAGAAATCGGGCATTTTGTGCATCTCATAAAGACAGAGAGTAGATGGGTGGTTACTAGAAGCTGGAAAAGGTAGGGGGGAGTGGGGATGAAGACAGGTTGATTAATGGTTTACAAACATACACTAAGATAGAAGAAATAAGACCTGGTATTTGATAGATCAGTAGGGTGACTATAGTTAACATTAATCAATTGTACATTTCAAAATAGCTAGAAGAGAATAATTCAATGTTCCCAGCATAAAGAAAAGATAAATATTTAAGGTTATGGCTGTTAGGGAGAGAGTAGGGAGAGCTCAAGATTGATCTTTAGCTGTTATTAGAAAATTACGGGATTAGATATTTTCCTGTTATTTCAACAAGGCCGCCCTCACGTCGGCTATCCCAATTATCCTGACTTGATTATTTGAATGTATCAAATTATCACATGTACTCCAAAAATATGTACATCTAATACGTACCAATAAAAAAATTTTTAAGTATAGTAAATACATTTTTAAAAAAAGAAATCAGGTACTTTGTACCCTTTGATCAACATCTTCCCTTTCCCCATCCACCCCCTTCCCCAGCCTCTGGTAACCATCATTCTACTCTCTACTTCTATGAGTTCAACTTTTTTAGATTCCACATATAAGTGAGATAATGTGATGGATTTGGTAATTAGCCTGATTTAATCATTCCACATTGTCAACATTTATCAAAACATCACATTGTATCCCATAAATATATACAAGTATTACTTTATTAAAAGTTAAAATTTTTTTTAAAAAAAGAAAGAAATCAGGCAAAAGACCTGGTGAAATCTGATGTGTGTCAACAGCATTCCAAGGGGTCCCAGGGAAGGCTCCAGGAATGGGGAGGGGTAAGTGGCAAGGAGTCTGACAGTGGGACCCCAGGCCAGGCTGGGCAGAGGGCGAAGGGGCTGGGAAATAAGGTGGATTGGGACAGAGATGGGCAGTCCCAAGAGGGAAGATGACATAGGTTCAAGGTCAGTTGGGAGGGAGCGGCTGCTAGTAGACTGTGGAATAGAATAGGCTGGGAATCAGAGCCAATATACGTCCAGACCAGCTTATCAAAGTGGGGAAACAAAAGAGCTAATACACACAGTGCATGCTATGCTCCAGGCACTGCTCTCAGCACCTGAGGATTTTTACTTCTTTAATCCTCACCTCGATCCTATGAGGTCAGTACTGTTGTGGTACTGTTGTTAACGTCTCCACTTTACCCCTGAGGAAAATGAATCTGTGCTCTTACCCGTGTCTCTCTCCGCCCCCTCCAGAACAGGATGCAGGTTTGGCAAAGCATTGAGAGGGAGAAGATCACTACAGTTAAGAATGTGAACTTCTGGGCCAGATAGCCTGACTCTTACCCTCCCTGTGACCCTGAATAGGATCCTTAGCACTAAGGTCATCCCTCAGAGGGATGCAAGGAGTGACTGGAAGCATGTAGGTTAAAGCAGGGGCACAGGGAGGGGCCGGAGCTCAGTCCGTGGCATGTTTTAACATTTTTACTCTCTGCTTCCCATGAGATGAAGGAAGCATCTTCCAGTGCTTGGCAACTAGCAAGCCTCAGCTTCCCACCTGTGATCTCCCACCAGAAACACTGGAGATGGGCTCAGCAGGGACCCATTTCTTGGGGGCACACAGTCTTGCAAACAGGCCCAGGAAGGGCAGGGCATACATGACACAGCCCCTCTCCCCAGAGCCGACCTCCCCTTGCTCTGTCCTGATGACCCGCCCCCAGTCCTATGGCTCCTTGCATTGTGCCAGGGAGCGTGTGTCCCGCCCTCCCTCCCTGCCTCCTTCCTCCCCCAGCCCCTGCTTTTCTCTTTATGGAGAAGGTACAAATTAGGCAGAAAGGAAAATGTTGACAGTTTCCCAGCCCTCCCTTGCTGGGGATAAAGAGAAATACGTTAACAGTTGGAGCTTTAGGAGGATCAAACACAGTTTGTGAGATACTTCAAATGTATTATTCATCTCGCCAATGAGATGCAATCTTGGGCTTTCTCTTTTCGCCCCATCAAGAGGAAACCTCAGCTACTATGGAGATGCCGGGCTCCAGAGGGGAGGGGGCGTTTTCAAAACGCCATCTTTTCAATTAAATCAACAAACTCCTCTCATGTCTGTCTTGTTTCTCCCAAAGCTTTCCAAATGACATGGGTCAACTTGCCAGAGAATCTAAGGGTACATAAGCTGTGGGTGAGACCCACAGGAATTCGGCAATGGCAAGCACTTAGGATCAAAGAGAAGACTGAGACACTTAGAGGCGGGCAGGAGCTAGAGACCTTGATCCTGGACGGTCCTCCATGTGCCTCGTGAACTTGAGGGAGGTAACTGTCAAAGGCGGGAAGAGCTCCAAGACGAGCCATCTCAGCCATGCCTTTAGCTCAGCAGCGCCACTGCAGAGGTGGGGCTGTACTCACCCTGACACTTAAATGCTTGGAGGAAAGATCTGGATCCAGCCTCAGGTGTTTGCTGCACAACTTTTGGCCTTGTGGTTTGGACTGGTGGAGGCCCCTGCCCTGCCTGCCTGGGGGTTCTGCACCCAGTCCTTGCTCTTCCTCCTTTTCCCTTTGGCTACTGAAGTCCCCTCTGGGCTCCTGCCAGCATCCTAGGGTTTTCACCCAGAGAAGAAACTGCCCCAGCCTCCCATGATTTTGCCCCACTATCTCACAAATGTTACACTTGTGCTGTGCCAAATAAATCTGATATGGGGGTGGGGAACAGGCACTGCTCTCGGGATGGGAGGTTGTAACAGCCCAGAGGAAAGGAAATTTGACATGACGGATCAAAAAGCCTTAAAGTATACATACCCTTTGACCCAGCAATTCCAGTTCTTAAAAACTGCCCCAGGGAAACAATAGACAAGTGTGCAGAGATGTACAAAAATGTCCATCCCAGCTTTGTTTATAATAGCAAAACTTGCAAACATCTTAAAACCACAATAATAAAGGATAGGTTAAATAGTAGCCTTCTGATCCAGTCATTTCAAATTAGATTCTAGAATAATATCAGGAGGAAGTAATATATCAATATATTAACATTTTCATTCTAAAAAAATTTCAAATAATAAAGATAAAGCAAAGTTCCTCCTTAATCCTAGCCCAATCTCATTACTATCCCCAAGGTACCCATTGTTATCAGTTTAGTATGTATCCCCTCCAATCTTTATTTCTGAAGAATTATATTTAAGGTAAACAAGTAATAAAACCAGGTTATGCAAGTTTGTAACTATAGATGCATATGTCAATGTAAGGAGAAAGGGCTGGATCATTATACGCCAAAATGTAAACAGTATTCGGCTCTAAATAGTGGATTGCATATGATTTTTATTTTCCTCTGCAGGAATTATTGTATTTTCTACATGAACAGAAAAGAGAAAAATGCTATTTTTGAATACAGTGAAACACAAGCAATTGGTGGCACTGGCTGCCTCTGAGGAGTGGAAGAGATATTTATTGTATACTCTTTCATGCTTTTTGAATTTTGCACCTTGGGCACGTATTACCTATTCCAAAAATGAATAAAAATTTTTAAAAATTTAATATGACAATAAAATGAAATGAGGGGGTTGGTGGAGAAGACCTTCGAAGGACGGCAAGCCCTGATATTCTGAGAATCTGTAAAATTCCTCAAGCTGTAGTTATAGTTTCTGAATCGGCTCAGAACTCACTCCAATAGTGCTGGTCTCTTTCTGTCTCAACAGGCAAGGAATTCGGGCCTATAACATGGAAGAAATAAGGTAGGGTCTAAAATAAACCAGGCTGCCAGCCAGAAATAACTTTATGATAGTGTATAGCACAGCAACAGTAATGGCTCCGTTGAACCCATTTTCATACTTTTTCAAAGAACTTTTCATCTCCCTTTGCTTCTCCAAATTTTCCTTGAGGCTACCCACTGCTGTCAGGTTCCTAGGGAGGAAAGGATGGGACCAAAGACCTCGTCTAAAGGGCCATTGTTTGAAGTCTGCCCGCAAGACCCACATTTCCCAGGGCTGGGTGTTGGTCTCAGACAACAATCCTCTCTCCTTCCGGGGCCCATCTTATCTGTCCGCACCCAGCTCCTGTCATCTGTCTCTGAGCCTCAGACAGAGGCTCTGAGCCTAACTTGTAAAACGAAGGTAATCAGCCTTGCCCCACAGACCTGTTGTGAGATGTGGGTGACAACCCACAGACTGAATGGCAAGGGTGCTGCCCACTCAGAACAGAGGGTCCCCAGGGCTGGAGCAGTTTGCAGGCATTCACCTCGGGGGAAGCGGGTCAGGGGCTCCCTGAGGCCTGGTATAGCCACTATTTATCAACTGATGACAGATATTTTCAATCAGCTGTGTTGTGAGAATTAAATAAGACATATGTGTCTGTGCGTGAGGACACAGGCAGTCCACCCAGCCTAGAAAATGCTCCAGAACGAATTGATTTCCTCCCCTGGAAAGCCTCCTCTCCTGATGCACTCCAGCCCCCCATCACAGCCTCCTCTGCCTCTACCACTCAGACATCTCCTTGTACTGTAATTGTGTGCTTGTCTCACGCACAGTGTCAACAGACCGAGTTCCTTAAGGGCACGATTTGTGTCCAAATCACTTTTATTGTCACCTAATAGGTCCTCAAAATCTATTTGTTGAATGAATAAATGAACCATGATTCTATGAATTTATAGAGCCATGATCCTTGTAAATTCTCACTAGGCTGTCTCTGGTTCCTGGCCCCGCACTTCCTGCCAGAACTCACTCCAAACCAGACCCAGAGGAGGTGGGGGCAGAGAAATCTGGAAGCCAGCATGGTGTGAAAAGTAGACTGGGCTGTGGTCCTGGTGATCAGAGACTACATTTCTGGGCTGTTTCTTCATCTATACTGATCATTAGAGCAGATCGGGGTTGAAAACTCAAATGCCCACAGGGGCCAGGAAAATAATGTGGAGAGCAAAACAAAGGGTGGAGGGCAGCACCCTCCCTGCCTTAGAGGGCAGATGTGTCCCTTGCACTACACTGCCCTTCAGTGCCAGCTGATCATTGCCAACTGATCCAAGACTGTGGGTCAAGTCTTGTGGCAAGATTTTCTGATTTTTCAAGAGAAGCCAGAAATCTGGATTTTTATGGGAAGTCTCCTGAAAAGGTCAAATTCCAGGCCATTTACAGCCTGGAGGCTACCAGTTTGTGATCTGTGCACCAGCTGACTGCTCGGCTTCCTTCCAGCTCTTAAATTCTGTCAGTTCAAGAAAGTGGCCCAAAGACATAATGTTCTTGGAAGTAACCAAGGGAAGGACCCAAAGTCCGAGCCTCGTTCTGGCTGCTGGGCCTCTGGCAACTGCCACTTGACTCCAAAACTGTCATTTTATGCAAGTTCGTGCCCCCTGTCTGCCAGTCTCCCCTTCCCCCCACCATCAGTGGGCAGAAATGGGGGCTGAGGGGACAATGGTCACTTGTTCTGGGGTGGGCCAGGGTGCAGCCGCTCCTGTTTTGCCCCTCAAAGTGCCTGCCCTACCCAGAGACCTAGGCTTGGGAGCAAACTCCTCACCTTAACGCTGCCCTGCATAGGGGCGCCCACTGGTGATAGCCTCACCTCATAAATTCCCGTCAGAAAAGCTGTCAGGGCCTGGGAAATAAATAATGATATTTAACATTTTGTAATAACAACAATTAACCAGTAAATAATGTCCTTTAAACTGCAAACGCTGGAGTAAATTAATTCTTCTAATGAGCTGTCAGGCACGGAAGAAAAAAAGTACCCACGTTCTTTGGTGCCACGCGGCTGCCATGTGAGCAGCCGGAGACGCTCACCTCGGGCCCTGGGCGCTCATGACAGGGACACACGCGGCGCGGGGTTCCCGGGGAACCGGCCGGGCTCGCGGCTCCCACGTGGGCGCTCGGCCGCTGCCCCCGGCGCCCCGCCTGCCCCGTGCACCAGTCGCAAACCCTCAAACCGGCAGCGCAAAGGGCATTTCAATTAGACAACCCCTCCTTCTGGTCGCCTGGGCGGCGCTCAGCCTCTAGGTGGCTGGGGGCAGGAGCTGGGGACGGAGGAGAGGGAGAAGCCCCGCGCGCGTCCCTATTCCTCGCTGCGTGACCTTGGAGAGGTTTCCTGCCCTCTCTGGGCGGGGATGTCGTAAATGGAAATGTGAAGCTAATCAAACCAGATGTGATTACTTCTGAGCTCCTGAGAAGCCTGTGACCATAAAAAGACACCTAAGAGTAAGGCAGCTCTTTATGTACTGATTCGGAGTAATCTCCAAGATATATTGTCAGGTGACAAAAGCAAGGCACAGAACAGTGTGCAGAGTATGCTACATCTTGTGTGTTAAAAATAGGACTGAAGGAAGAGAATATGTGTCCGTATTTGCCTGTATATGTCTAGACAGGAAGCGCATGATGTTGTTCGCCTCTGGGGAGGGGAACAGGTGCACTAGGGCAGGAGGGATACCACACTGAACAACCTCTTGTGCCCTTATTTTTTGAACTGTGTGCAGGTATGACCTGTTTAAGAAATAAAAGTTATGGAAGACAGAGCCACACACATCAGAGGTCATCTTGTCTCTCAGTAGCTTTCAGGAAGTGGAAGTCACAGGAGCCCAGGTGAACTGAGACCCCAGCTGAAACCCTTCCAGAGAGAAAGCACGCTGCCTCTATAATCACCTATTCTAGAGACAAGCTGATGATCAGGAAGTCCTTCCCAGTAGCTAATCGCATTCCCTCCTGCTATAATTTAAGTTTCTCTCTTCACATTCTGTATTTGCTGGGTGAAGGGGCTGCAGAACCAGGGGTAGGGGCAGCCCCTATATAGAAAGGAGAGCGTGGAGGGCAATCCCAGACCTTTGGAGCCATGCAGGCCTGGGTTTGAATCTGCTTCTGTGACTTGCTAGCTGTATGGTACTGTACGTCACTCTTCATTGCTGAGTTTCAGTTTCCTGAGGTCCCTGCCTCAGGGGTGCTGAGCCTGATGAAGAGGCATCTACCTGCCATGAGAGCAAGCAGGCCCACTGCTCCCCAGGATGGACAGTCCTGGGTCATCTGGCCCCCAGATCTATGCCTCCCCAGCCACAATGCCCAGCCCCATCCCCCACCCCAGAGCAGACGAATATGAGGCCTCCCTGTGGCCAGGGACAGCTTTGCCCATTTGGCACCTAAATTGTCATGCCCTGAATCCAGAACAGGCTCGAGGTAACTGGTGGCTGACAGACAGTGTGGAAGCCAGAAAATCACCCAGGCCCGGGGCTTGAGGGAAGCACCTGAGGGGCTGCCATGGAGCTGGGCTAAGAGAGGGGTTCAAGCAGGAGGGCTCCCAGCCCCCTGGCACCATCTGACCAACTCCCTGTTTATCTAGTTTGTATCCTTGCCTTCCTTATGAGGTGTCTTCTGATTAAAGAGTTTCTTAGCTAAAACATATTTGAAAGGCTCTAACCTTGGCCATTCATAACTGGGAACCCAAAGCGTGGGGTTCCAGAAAGAGCAGGGCCAAGAGAGGGAGAAAGAACCCAACACACATTGAGTACCTACTCCATGCCAGGCACTTTACATGCAACGTTTCATTTTAATCCTCACAGCCTGTGGTTTGGATAATATTATCCCCACTATATAGACAGGATGAGGGGAGTTCCAAGACTTGCCCAGGTGTATTCAACTAATAAATGGTCGGATTCACATCTGCTGACTCCAAAGCCACATCTCCCAATACGCTGCTGCCTGTCCCAGCCCCGCTCATCATCCTCTTGATATACTAATGGGGTAGAGGTGGGGATGAGTGTGCAGAGCTGGGGTTTGGGAAGGTGGCCGGCTCAGCCTCTCAACACCCTCCTCAACACCCTCAACTCAGTACCTGAAGCATCAGGGTGAAAGTTTAGGGAACAATCGCTGATTGTGAGAATCCGTGAGAAAGGTTCCCCTTCCTTGGCAACCTGGAGGAAAAGCATGGGCTTCATTTAACTAGGCAGTGTTTAGGCAGGGAGAGAGTGAGGACACCTCTGACGTCACCTTTAGGAGAGTGTGGTGGCTAAAGCTTAGGCATGGGAGTCTAATGGACACGGGTTGAAATCCAGGCTCTACCACTTACAAGCTGTGTAACTCAGGACAAGTTACTTAAGCTCTCTGAGCTTTGTTTTACTCCCCTTCAAAATGTGAATAATTGCTACTTACCTCTTTGAGCTGTTATGAGGGTTAAGAAGATGATGTGTAAAGTATTTAGCATAGTGCCTGGGCATAAAGTAAGCACCCAATGAATGGCTATATCTGTCCTGCTACCTGCTATACAAACTCAATCTCCAAGACCAAGAAGGGCAGTTGTCCTAGTGCCTGAGATAGGCAGCCTACCTCTGCAGCTCCCTGATTTGGGAGGCAGCCCAGAAAGGCCTCCAGGCTTGGTTTTTGCAAAGGGCAGCGGAAAATCGAAGCTGAAGCCAGCAAAACAAAGATCTCAGCAGTGGATCTGAGTCAGCTCCTTCTGGGTCTGGGGGTTCAAGAGCCTTCCTCAAAGTCACACAGCGTCCTCATCACCATGTCCTCCATGCAGATGCGCCCCTTGGCCTGAAACCTCTGAGGGCCCTGGACACCTGTGTGCATGGAGCACCAGCTGGGTGCTCCAGTGAGCAGAGGAGGCTGGGTCTCAGCCACATGGAAATTAAAGCCAGGTTGCCCAGCACTGAGTTACCATGTCGCCTAAAATCAGATTGATTTCTTGGGCTTGTTGTGACGGCAGTGTTGAAATTGATTCGTCTGGATGGCGGGGAGTTTATCTATTCGGAGCTGTCTGTCATTGATCTGAATAAGCTTCTAAAATAGCCCAAATACCTGGCCAGGGCGAGGTCACCACCAACCCTGGCTCAATATTAATTATAATAATGAACAGGCATGAGGAGGGTTGGTTCATTGCCTGCCCTGCAGGGCTGGCCTTTGTGAGGTTTGGTGTTTAATATTCATTTCGAATCAACAATGTTCAAAGAGCTGGTGGACACTCCTAAGCTGAGAGAAGTTTGCAGGGCAGTGATGCTGTTCTCTGCTTCCATGGGACTGAGAAGGAACCAGTACTGCTGAAACAGGAAAGCTTTAGGTTAGACCTCAAGAAGAACATCCTAATGACCAAAAGTGGATGGACATAGAATATCTGATTCAGTTATTAGCCTGGACAAGTAACTTCCCCTCTCTGAATCTGCTTCCTCCTCTGTAAAGTAAGGGTTATAATACTTACTTCTCAGAGCTGCTGCTGCCACTGCTCCTGACCAAAAAAGAAGACAAGACAAAACTGGAAGGTTCTTCTGGACTGTTGTTGTCTGGTTCAGGGAGCAGCAGAGGGGTCCTACTTCAGGTAACAAAGCACCTGCCCTTCTCAGCCTTGGCACAGAGTAAGCATTCAATCAATGGAGCTATTGTAATAATTATTGATTCAGTGAATATTTACTGGGCACCTCTCTATATGCCTGGCCCTGAGAAAAAACTATTGAACAAGGCATGATCCCCTGCCTTTGAGGAGATGAAATCTGGGATTACTCTGGGAGTTGGGGTATCCCCCTCACTGGAGGCTCTCAGGGATAAGGGTGAGCCCTATCTCTGGGAGATAGCTTGGAAGGTGCTCCTAGAGGCAGACAGATGGATGCAAGGACCTCACGGGGTAGCTGCAGGTCTGAGGCAGTGTTATCCAGCAGTAGAAATCAGTTAACATGAGCCCCTCCAGAGTATTGTTTTTCCAGGAAAAAGAGGATACTGCCCTCAATGGATCTTGCAGAAAGATGGTCAGACTTGAGGTTCAAGTCTGCAAGAAGCAAAGAGTGACCAGCAGACTCCCACTGCCCCTGAAGACACCAGCTGAAACTGCAGCAAGAAACACAGAGGTTAAACCCACACAAGGACTTCCCGGATGAGGTTTGGAAGGCAATGAAGGAGACCATGAATGGAGAGATTCCTGTGTCTGTCTGAGAGCCTGGCCACTGCCTTCCTGGTGACATTCCTTCCTCTGTTCCTACGAAGCTCTCCTTTTTCCTCCAGCCAGGCGGCTGGCAGAGACCCCTGTGGCCAGCCTTAAGAGAAACATCAGAAGAAAGTTAATAGCAAAACACTCTGGCGGATCTAATTGATTTTTTTTCCTATTGGTTCCCTAATATAGGCAACACTGTTCCTGCCGCTTTTCTGGGCTGGAGATTATGTCATAAATAAAGAGATTTGCTCCCTATTTCCATGTGCTTATCTTTAATAAGTTAAGAACTCAACAAGCTTTAGGAGGACTTGAAATAAGCGAGAGATCCAGTGGTGGCTTCCGCTTCGGCGGCGGCGGCAGCCACAGCTTTATTTCAATAAAGGGGGAGGCCCATGGCTGAGGCAGGTGGGGGGGAGAATTCACATTCTTTGGGCTGCATTGGAGCCAGGCTTGGCTGGAGGAGGAAGAAGAGAGGGGCAGGTGGGAGAGCTGAGGGAAGAAGTTCATGGTGGCAGAAATGGCAAAATGGATGGACAGGGCCCACGGGGCTGGGGGTAGAGTGGGAGTTAAAAGTGTAGGTTTTAGGGCCAGGTAGCCTGGGTTCAAATCCCAGCTTCAGCATTGCTTACTAGCTGTGTGACCTTGGGCAAATTACTTAGCTCCTCTGTTTCCTCATTTTAAAAATGGATAACAACAATATCTGCCTCCTAGATTGTTGTAAGGAACAACGACATGTAAAGTGTCTGGAACAGAGCCTGGCACAGGATATGAGCAGAATATATATGTTAGCCGGTGTCTTATTAAGATCTTCTAACTCAACTCACCTTAAATGTTGCTGAGCCTCTGCCATGGGTCAGGCCCTGGCCTGGGCTTCACAGATGAGTGAGACACAGCTCAACAAGGAGCTCCCAGCCCCTGGGACTGGTATGAGCTGGGAGCACTACTGGGTATCTGCCCTTGGGGGAATCCAGCCAGGGTGTGGTGGCCCCTTTCCTGGGGAGACTGACATCCTATGGCCATGTCTTGAGGTTTGCCCACTCTCCAGTTCTGGACACCCAACAGATTAACTCGCATTTCCTGAAAGCTGACTGTGAACAGAAACTGTGTGGCACGTGCAAAAATAGCACCACTCAAGATTGAACACAATTGCCACTGTCCACTATGCACCTAACATGTGCCAAGCCATGCTATTTATTTATTTATTTATTTTGGAGACAGGGTCTCACTCTGTCATCCAGGCTGGAATGTAGTGGCCAGATCATCACCCACTGCAGCCTCGAACTCCTGGGCTCAAGCAATCCTCCTGCCTCAGTCTCCCCAGTAGCTAGGACTACAGGTATGCACCACCATGTCCAGCTAACTTTTTTTTTTAAGTAGAGACAGGGTCTCACTATGTTGCCCAGGCTGGTCTCAAATTCCTGGCCTCAAGCAATCCTCCCACCTCAGCCTCCCAAAGTGCTGGGATTACAGACGTCAGCCACCGTGCCCCCCCTAACTGTGCTATTTATTTGCAGTGTCTCATTTAGTCCTAAGCAACCCTATGAAGACAATACTATTACTATCTCCCATTTTACAGTTAAGGAAACTGAGGCACAGAGAGCTGTAGTGATTTGCTCAAAGGCTTACAGCTGGTAAGTAGCAGAGCCAGGATTTGAATTCAGGTCCACTGATTTCCCCTGCTCTAAACATTGCCCTCTATTCCTCAGCCTGCACTTATAGTCACAAGCATTATTAAAGCACATATAATATGCAAGACCCTAGGCTAAGGGCTGAGAGGATAGAAAAATAAATATAATAAGGGTTATTGAGCACCTACCATGTACCAAGCCCCCCTGCAGGTTATCTCACTGAATGCTTTTCTGAAAGTCCAGTGGCATCATTTTCCTTTTATAGGTAAAGAAGCGAAGGCTCTGAAACTTGCCCAAGGTGAGCGTTAGGCTGGGAAGATTGAACTCGGGCCTGACTGCGAAGCCTGCACGCTGTTCAGGATGTCCCTCAGCCTCTTGAGGAGCAGGCCTTCTCTCTAGCAGGCCTTGCTCTTGCAAACCACGAATGTGGCCTCACTGCACATGGGCTGAGAAGCAACATCCTCCTCCCTCCATAGGCCCTGGGTGGCCTTTTCCTTTCCCTGTAGTAGGTGATCTCTATCTCAGGCCTGCAGCCATTGTCTGGACCCACAGATTCTGTTGCTTTAAGGACCAGTGACCTCACAATCAGTTGCCATAGAGACCATTGTGATGTCACAAGCAGAGGACAAGTAGTTCAAGGAGGAGTAGGAGTAGGAATGCATGGATAGAGTTGTGAGACATTGGGGATTTCTGTCCTATTTTCATGCCCAGAAAAAGAAATGGCTGGAAGTGTATCTGAGGCTGGCTTCTGATGTCTGAGGGAGACCTGACCATGTTCTCCTGTCAGTTCTCCTGGGTTCTCCTAAGACTGGATTGTCTCTGAGACCCAAAGGAAAGGTCAGTGAAAAGGGACATCAGAAACACTCCCCCACTACTTTGGAGCTGTAAGAAATGGGCTATTTTTGTAGCAGGAAGGAAGAGAATTAGATGCCAGGAGGAACTGTGTGGCTGGAAGATCTCCCTGGAGGGAATGATTGGACCCTTGCCTTGGGGAGCTTGAGCCATGGGAGGTCTGGCCTCTAGGGCTTCCAGAGCCTTGTTTAAGCACCTTGTAGATATAGACGTGGTGTATTACAGTGTTGGAGACTCTGTCTCCCCTCCCTGATCTGGGCACTCCTTGAGGGCTGTGCCTCTCCAGCAGCCAGCTCAGGTCCTGGCACACACTCGGTGCTCCATGTATATTCCTTCATTCAGTAAATGAATTCGTGAGTGGGTGATGAATGAACTGGGTGGGTGGGCAGGTGAAGGATGAATGAATAGATGGACAGATGGGTGGGCAGGTAGGGAACCCAGAGATCATGTACAACCCCCTAAGCTTTGGAGCTCTATACCTGCCTACCGCTCTAGCTACATCCCACAGCAACTTCTTATTCTCTGCCAACCAGCCACACTAACAATCTCAGTCCTGCCTACCCATGCACGTGCTGTTCCCTCTGCATGAATGCACTTCCTTTCCTCTTCAAATACCTATAGCCCCTTGATGCCCACCTGCTGGGGCAGCCCACAGGATGCACCTGGGCCCTCCTCCCTCTTTCTCAGGAGCTCACCCCGCCTGATGACCCACTCCCTCATCACATGGCCATCAACCTGGCACCAGGTCTCCAGCCTCAGAGCGGCACCATAAACCCAATGTCTCTGGACAGATGTATTTTATGTAAGTTCAAGCACTAGAAATATTGAGTTCAGAGGATTTTATTTCTAGAGCCCTCTATATTTCTCTGGGATTCTCGCCTGTCTTTGTTCCCTCCCTCTCTTGGTTATTATCATTGGACACTTTCCAAGCCAAGCTGCCTTGATTGCTTGGAGAGACAAAGGCTCCCAGCATCCTCACATGGTGTCTCTGGGTCTGGTGAGGGTGACCTTGGGGGACCTTTTCTTCTTCCTTTAGCATAACTCTGCAGGTGGCCATACTGTCCAGGCAGTCTTGGCTTTTAGCAGCTGGCTTCACTAAGAGACTCTCTAAGTGTCAGGAAACACTGAAGGGGTAGTGGAAATAGAGGCCTCATGCCCCCCAAGTTGGGGAAGATTATGCTTAGAGTAAGCCCTGGGGTACAGAGGGGAAGGAGAAGGCCAGCTGTTCTCTTTCCTACACTGTGCCAACCGAGCCTGACACCAAATTAATAACATTCAAATGAGATGCAAAGCATTATGCAAATCCAGAGGAGAAGGCCCCTCTTACCAGGGCCTTTGGGCTGTTGGAAGGCCAGTGCCTTGAGTCCTTTGTGGAGGACACCTCAGGCTCCCTTCAACTTCAACCCCTGCACCTTCAGCACCAGCTGGTGTGAAGAATCCAATGAGGCTGGCACAGGTGCTCACTCTGGCCTCACCTCCCATGCACTCAGGGCCTCTTCCATTCTGAAATGATGCAGAGGTGCCACAGAAGGTAGCACAACCTCCCTCTGGATGCCAGAATTCCAGTTCTCCACTTATCAACAGTGTATGCAAAGTAGATGCAGGGTTTTTTGCATCTATTTAACTGTCCATTAAAACAGCCCCACGCCCATCACCTCTGCACAGGCCCGGGCTTCCAAATTGCCAACCCCTGCTGCCTGCAAGCACCATGTGGTTCCTGCGCCTGGTAATTGCTGTGGTGTTTGTTGAGCTGTATTTGCATTTGATTGTCATTTAACTTTCCATCTTTCTCCTTCATCAAACCAGAGATTGGGGTTTTGCAATTGATTATTCATTTTATTTTCAGCCCCTTGGTGGTTTTCAAAGAGTTTTCTATGTTAGTGCCACAAACTTGAACCCTGGGACTTCTCCCACCACATGGAGAGGGAAGGCCTCCTCCCACCCATCCCCGAGCTCCTATGTGAAAATAATCTAGCCAACATGGTGGATCTTAAATCCTATCCCCAGTCTCCCTGTTCCAGCACCTGCCTCATTTCTCCCAGCCGGTGGCATTAAACATTTATGGAGCTGTGGAAGATCAAAGGCCTTGGCTGGGGGTGGTGGGCAAGCTGGAGGCCTCCGTTCGGAGATAGAAAGTAGCTCTCACATCAAACCACTTTCTGCTGCTGTCTCCATCTACCCTGGGCGCTTGCTGCAGATGGTCTGATTCCGCTCCTGGAGTGGGAGCAAATGCCTAGGAGCCAGGACTCTCCATTTATCAGAGCAGGGCCCTCCTCCTGCCCCTAAATCAAAGGGCTGACTTTGGGTAATCCAGGAAGCCTGGCTGGAGCCCTGGCATCCCTGACTGCTCCAGACACTGCAAGGTCCAGGAGCCTGCTCCAAGAAGCGGGTTGAGGTGAACAGGCAGCTCTGTGTCCCTGGGAGTCTCTAGAGTGAGGTGGCATCCCCTGCCCCTTCCCTGAAACCCCAAAACACCTTTGGCGCCACATAAGATACATCTCTGGTTTGAAAGCTGTCTTGGAGGAGAGTAATTTTCTCCTCCTCTCGCTCAGAAAGCAAGTGTCATCCCAGCAGAGACTTCAAAATGAGTCACCAATGTGCCTGTGATCCTGCAAATTGATGGGCTGTTTGGAAGTGGGGAAGTGAGGCTGGCTTCTCCAGGGATGGGGGCTGGATGTCTGGCTTTGTCTGAGCAGTGGCTGCTTGGGTCTCTGGGATTGGAGAGCCCTTTCTTCCGTGTCTCTGGCTCTCAATCCTAATTCAGCCATTGTATCTCACCACATACCCTTCTGAGTCAGCAGTAAACCCCACAGTTCCTATCACTCCCTGTAGTGCTTGAAAACCCACCTTAATGATTCCAGACTCCCCTGTTTTGGTGCAAATGTCTTTGTGATGAGGTAACCTCTTCAATGTAGCCACCAAGGATATCCTTCGGCTCAGATGACCACAAAGCCTCTCATACCCAGGCCCCAGCCTACTCCAGCCCTTCCTCCTACTTCCTGGCAGGGACTCTGCTCCCCCAGAATCAGTCTTCTCATGGACCCCAGACTATCTTGCATTTCCCACCACTTTGCCTCTTCATAAGCCATGCCCCCATTTTGAATTCTCTCTCTCTCTCTCTCTCTCTCTCTCTCTCTCTCTCTCGATTGAAACACAAAACATACTTGAGGGCCAGGTGCAGTGGCTCATGCCTGTAATCTTAGCACTTTGTGGGGCTGAGGTGGGAGGATTGCTTGAAGCCAGGAGTTCAAGACCAGCCTGAGCTACACAGAGAGACCACCATCTCTGCAAAATATATATTTAAAAAATTAGCTGGGCGTGGTGGTGCGCACTTGTAGTCCCAGCTACTCGGGAGGCTGGGGTAGGAGGATCGCTTGAACCCAGGAGTTCAAGGTTGCAGTGAGTGACGATGACACCACTGCACTCTAGCTCGGGCAACAGAGTGAGACCCTGTCTCAAAAAAAAACAAAAAACAAAACATATTCGACTTGGTTTCACCCATCTGCTGTGTGAAACTTCACTAACTTCGCCTCATCCCCAGAAGAAGAAATTGCCCTCTTCTCCATTGTCTCACAGCACTCATTTGGCACCAATGACCTGCCTTGAGCTTTAGACACTCTCCTTCCGCATCACTTACTCACAAATATTTCTTGAGCATCTACTATGTGCCAGCCACTGAGCTAGGTTGTGGGTAATGACACAGACATGGCCTGTGCCTCCATAGAGTTGACAGCTAGTAAAGAAGACAGACAATTAAGTAAGCAATTACACAGAAAGGGGAAGCCCATGGTCCTCTGGGAGCAAAAAGGCCAGGTGGGAGACACAGAGAACAGGAGAAATGAGACCAGTGAGGGAAGCTTTGTGAGTCCCCCCAGGATGCCACTTTCAAATGTGTATTTGAATTAAGTACACTATAAGCCTGTAAGCCCTGTATACAGCTGAATGTTCCCTTAGACATTTTATTGTCCTCAATTTGTGGGTGATGCTGAGGTCTGGGCAGAGTAGGCCCTTTGGAAGGTATGACAGAGGGTGCTTGACAGAAACTCTACTGCTTCCCAGTTTGACCCAGGCTCTGCCTCAACCTAACTGGGAACCCATTGCATAGAGGCCATGTTGACCATCCTTAGGAGGGAGGGACAGCACAGGTGCATTATTAGTCCCATAATACAGTACAAACACATTCTCTGAGCTCAGAGAAGAGTGCTGTATTCTGGGACTTGTAGTCTCCATCAGACCCCCTCCTGAATGCCTAGGGAGGGTGATGTGGCAAGTTCCTGCATGGCTCTGCTCACCCTTTTCGTGGGTAGTGCACAGCCCATCAAGAAGCCTAGTTACCAGGAGAGTCAGATAAGCCTGCCACCAGCCTCCACATCCCCATGAATCATCCTGGCACACAAGGTTTATCCCTAGGTCATGACTCAGCCCCCTTTGCCCAAGCTGCCTAGTCCTGAGGGACCCGAGGATACTAGAGGAGCCCAGGAATAATTTCAAGGACGAATCCCATGACATTTGCCAGTATTCCCTAAACTTCAGGCAGCCACAGAACCTTCTACCCCTGTGCCCCTTTCCCTCCTCTGTTGGCGACTCTCTTTCCCCTTCCCCTCTGCACCTTCTTTCCTGGCTTCCTCTCCTCACCTGATTCTTTCTTCAATTCCTCCCACTTTCTGCCATCCTTCTGCTACTGCCCTCTTTTTCCTCGGCTTCTCAAAACCACTGTCCAGAAATCCCAGTGTCTAATTCCACATGCCACTTGCCTGCTGTCTGAGATTCTTTACAGCAGTCAAGGTGGCTCCCTAGAGCCCACAACAAGAGGACCTGGAGAAAATCCAACGGGCAGAGCTGGAAGACTCTGGGGGTCAAAAGGATCCAAAGACTCGCCAACAAATTTGACTTAAAGGGCAGAAATTTTGCCACCTGCTTCCAGGATGAGGTCAGAAAGGGCATTGGACAATGACTGGGGTCTGGAAGCTTTGGGGAGGAGCAGAGTTCATGTGAAAAGAACTAAACACAAAGCTGCCCTTCTCCCAGGGAGCCAAAGGGAGCTCAGCTGTCTTCCTCTACACGGAATAATAACACCAGCCACAGGGTCATGATCCATTGTGTCCACTGAAGCTCTTCAAGTGAGCCCATCCATGGACCCCTGGGTCTAAAGAGCAGCCCAAGGGATGGCACAGCTGTGACTGCCCCCTTGCTCCTTTGTGACTCATTAGGACTCTTTAGCCCAAGCAGGTCCCTGGAAGCTTATTTTTCCATGCCTTCCATAGTATAGCATCCCTGGCTACTCTCCTGGGCCTCCTACAAATCTCTATCTAAAATGGCCCCAGGGAACTCTCTCTCATGCCTGTCCCACTTTCTCCACCAGTTCCAGGAAACTGGACAGGGATTAGCATGAAGGGTCTGTGCTGACTGTCTGTCACTGTGGCTTCTCTGGTCCTGCAGAGGGGCCAAGGCAGGGTCCTGGAGATCCAGGGCTGCATGGAGACCCAGGATGCTACTTTCAGCTGCCCATAGCTTGGCCTGGGTTGCCTCCTGCCAAGTGAAGAATGTCTCCCCAGGACACAAGTGCCACTGGCTTTTAACTATAATATCAGGATAATTAAGCTTTTCTGTGAGCACAGTTTGCTGCTGATGCAGCTGCCTGGAGCCCTGGCATTTATTGAGCGCAAAGTAATAATTTATTGTCCTTTGTACGCTCAAAAGCCATCTTCATTATCGGCCCAGGACGGAGCTGCCACAAGGGCACGCGGGCCTCACCAGCTGCTTCACTCTCGATGTCTTCCCAGGTCACCCTTGGCGCCCTCAGGTACCAGGATGGGGTGGAGAGAGATGGGGAGGAGGTTGCTCTCTCTCACGAAGAATCGGGATAGAACCCACCTCTTTGGCAGGCTGCTAACGGGGGAGAGGGTGGCAGGCTTTGGCTGGACGTGGGCAGCGCGGAAGGGCGGGGGCCGTGTGCCCACATTAGTAGGGCAGTCCTTTCCCTGAGCTGGCGGTGGCGCGGGAGCCTGTGCTCCTGCCGCTGGGTCTCTGCGCCTTTGCTTGAGACTTTACGGTAAGCCGCTCCTCCCGCGCCCCCGCCCCCAGCCCCGCGCGGCGATCCCCGGCGCCGACGCCAGGCGCTGGCCGTGGTGCTGATTCTGTCAGGCGCTGGCGGCGGCGGCGGCGGCGGCCCGGCTCCCTCTCCCCGGCCGGACCCGGCTCCACACCCCACCAACGCCCACGCCCCACCGACCCCCGCGCCCTCCCGCCGCGGCCCCGGCCCGGGGCGCGGCTGCAACCAGCACCATGCGCCCGGCAGCCCTGCTGCTCCTGCCCTCGCTTCTGGCGCTCCTGGCTCACGGTAAGGGACCCCGGCGTCCGTCGGCAGGACTGGGGCGGGAGCGGGGTCCTAGGGGTGGGAAAGGAGGACCCAGTGCCCAGCTGCACACGTCCAGCTGCCCAGCCCGAGCATCGCGTCCTGCCGGCTGCGCTGCGCCCGGCGCCTACCGAGCCGGGCGGGGCGCGGGCTTCGCGGGCGGGAAGCTGCCGCGGCTCCCGCCATTCGCGCCCGGCCGAGACTTCGCCTTTAATCATCTCCCCAGATCTAATGGGATTTCTCTGCTGCAATTCATCGCGCCACCCCTCCTCGCACACACGCGCTCACCCGCGCGCTACCTCGCCACACTCCAGGCGTCTAGGGGCGACCGGGCGCGTGCGGGGGGGGCGCAGGGCAGCGAGTCGGGACAGTCTGGCCGGCGGCCCGCGGTCCCGCCTCGCCTGCCTCCCGCCAAACTTCACTCGACTTTGCCGCCGGTTCCGGGGCCTCTCGCGTCCTCACTGCGGAGGGACGGGGCCAGATGGCGGCCAGACCCGGGGTTGGGACGTCGCTCACCTCCCTCCGTCTTGGCACTGCCACGCCAGAGCCGAAACCTAGAGCACAATTCTGGGGAGAAACTCGCGGGGGTCCGGGCCCCCTATCCGGCTCCTCGCTCTGCCCTGGGCTGCAGCAGCTGTGGTCCTGGGATAGAGACTCTGTCCTCGCAGAAGTCCTTTCCTTGTACACACACACCCCACACACCCCACACCTCTGAATCTCTGCCTCCCTCCGGGCCTGCTGTCCTGCCTGGCCCCTTGTCCACCCCATGGCAGCAGACTGGTGGAGGGAGAACCAGTCCCCCACCCTGCGGACGCCAGCCTCCCCTCTGGGAGTCCAGTCCCCAATTTCATGGGTCTAGAGTCGAGGGAAGCTCGGCCATATAGTGGGCAGCAAGGGAGTGTTGGGGAGAGGATGAGGGTTTTGAGCCCTGAAGAAGGAAGGTTTCTGAGTCTCATCTGGACCTGCTGTCCCAGCTCAAACAAGCTTTCGTTGAAGCTACTGACTCCCAGGTCCTACTCCTGCTGCAGCCAGTCAGCTGGTGGGGTCACAGACCTCCCTCCCTTGCCATATGGTTTGTAGCACCTGATGTGGAGAGGGGGAGAAGGTAGGAGTTTCTAACCTCCGAGTTCAATTTTTCCAGGCCTGGTCGGAGGTCAGGGCAGAACTGCCAGGGCCAGGCTGGGCCCCTGTATGTCAATTTTCTTCTGTGGCCCCAGGGATGCAGAAGCCCCTCTCTAAGCCTCTAGATCTGCTCGCACACAGCGCAGCATTCTTACCCTGCCACCTGGCTGCCCACTGGGGCTCCCCCAGCAGCGCAGGGAACTTGGAGCAGGGAACTTAGAACCGTGTATTCACGTTGGGGGTTGAGGGAAGAGTCCCACAAGCCCCATCCCTGCAACGGGACGGGGAGAAGTAGCCTGCATCCTGGCCCCACTGGCTGCCAGAGCATGCCACTAGGAGTTCAGGACCCGTCTTGGTCTGGCATCCTGGCCCTGGACAGCTCCCTTGGGGGCACAGGGCCTCTGTACATCCCCTGGCGTGTAGTCTGTAGCCTCCTGTGTGGGTGTGTGGGTCTGAGTGTGAGTGTAATCAGGGCCCTGCTTGCCTAGAGTAGCAGGTCCCAGTGTGTCTGCACTTCAGGAGGTCCAAATGTTGGGTGAGGGATCAGCAGTGAACGGGTGTGAGGAGGGCGTGAGGCCACTAATGTGTGGGTGCAGCCTCTGCCAGAGAGCTCCCTGTACAGGCTGGAGTGAGACGTGGGTATCCAGGAGGAAGGCTGGTGTGGCTGGGAGGCCAACGAGCCCCACCGAAGTGTGAGTATGAGCGTTGGGAGGAATCTGCTTACTCTAAGGCTTCAAGTCTGGGTGTCCCTGGCCAGTGTCCCTTCCTGATCCACCAGGATCTCCGGTGCCCATGGGGCCACTGCCCAGGGGGCATGAGGGTAGGGGTCTGACTGTTGAGGAAGACCTTTATTTTCTCTCCCCAAGGGAGATGAGGAAGCAGCCCGAAGTGCCAAAGCTAAGGGTGAGAGGGAGCTGGGTGGCCTGGAGGCCCCTCCCTCCTCAGCGGGGCTGCAGGTCCTAGTCATTGGGATACCGAATCGTCCCACTGGGGAGCGGTGCATTCAGCCATCTCAGGACTCCTGGGCACCTCAACTGTACAAAGGCGACCCTCGAGAAGCAAAAGCCTCAGGCTGTGAGCCTTTGCGGCCAGAGTCATGTGTCCCTCAGCCTCCCGGCCTTGTGGCCTCAAGAGGAGGCCCTCAGAGCTTTGCTTATAGGCGGGATGCAGGCCGCAGGACGCAGCCAGGCGCAGCCCAGAAGCCACAGGAGGCCGGGTAGGCCGAGGCTGCAGAGGTAGGATGAGATAGTGCGCCCAACCCCACAGGCTCGGCCCCCTATTCCCTCCTGCAGCCTCCAGAGCACAACTGGCCTCAGGCATGAGGGACACTGTGGGCCACGGGGTGTCCTCCCCACCTGTGGGGGTTCCTGGGCTATCCTGCCACAGTGGGGGAAGGCAGCAGTGTGGGAGGGGCTGCGCGTGCCTGGGCCTGCTGTGTCAGTTTAATGATTTTTAATGAGCAATTACCTTTAGTCATTCTCCTAATTTCTGAATATCAATAAAGTTAATTAAACTCTGCGTGTGTGAATGTGGCCTGGGGAGATTGTGAAGGTGGAAGCAGCTGAGACTGGGGTGAGGTTGGGTCTCCAGGGGAGGAGGCTGCCTCCTTGGCTGTGTGACCTTGGACCTGCTGCTCCACCTCTCTGAGCTCTACTAGAGAGTGGTGGGAAGAGGGGGGCTGGGTGTGGCCAGTTTGGGTTGCTCACTCTGCCAGGAACTGGGGGATGGTGTCTGCAAGGCAAGGCCTGAGGGAAGAAGGAGGGAAGGGGAAGGACGACTTGGTTTCCAGGAGCCCCAGTGCTGCAAGGGTTAACAAACCAGGGCTTCCTTAACCTAAAATGGTAATTGCTGCTTCCTGCAGACTCCTGGGTAGGTGCTGGATTCTATCAGCACATTCCTGAGTCTGGGGGCTGCTATTGATAGTAGGCCCTGCTCGCTGTCCCCCAGCCTGGCACTTCAGCATCAGGAAGTGGTGCTGGGGACAAGGCCCCATGGGAAAGAGGCTGGACTTCACTCAAAGCCCCAGAGGTTGACATGGTGGGCAGGAGGCCTCCCTGGGCTTCTGAGGAGACTAGAGGACCCAGAGACTGCCACATGCAGGAGGGGGGAAGTCTGAGTTGGCTTTTTGCCCCTCACAGGCTGAAGCTCATCAAGCTTGGCAGGCCCTGGCAGCCCTCCCGGCCTCCTCAACAGAGTGGCAGCTTAAAATGCCTTGGGGACACCATGGGGTGCTAATGGGGAGCAAGGAGTCACAGGGGCTGGGCTTAATTAGAAACTGGGCTTAATTAGAAACCAGGCTTCTGTTCCCCACCACCACCACCATGGCAGCCTGAATATGGGGGGCAGATCAGAAAGCCTGCATCCTCAGCCCCTCCCTCTTTCCAGTCCCGGGCCCTCCAGCCTCCTGCAGTCCTCCTCATCCCCACCTCTCCTAGCCCCTTCAGGCCCCATCTGCCGGTCTGGGATCAGCTCAGGGATGCTGCGCCCCCACCTGGGCAGAGCTGTCAGGGCTTAATACTCCACCATCCCCCCAAAAGAAGAAAGAGGGTGCAGAAAAGGGCCTATAGGCAGGGGTTACCTTGGTGAAGGAACTTCTCAGCCCAGAGGGTTAAGAGCCCAGGCTCCCATGGGGCCTCAGGCATGCCCCTCCCCTCTCTGGGCCTCCACTTTCTGGAGCCTTCAATATAAGGTTGCCAGGTGTGGGAGCACTTCAGGGCCTCAAAGGTATTGTCGAGTCCTGCAGATTTCTGGGTCCCCAGCTTACTGAACTACTCTCAGGGAGAGACAGCTAGGTTCTGTTTGGAAGAGGCTTCCAGAGGAGATAATGGGCCAGCACTCATCTGCAGCTGGGAGCTGGGAAGCAGGCACTAGGAGGTCTCCAAGGCCAATTCCAACAGGAAGCCAACTCACCCACCCAGGCCGAAGGAGTTTCAGCTTCAGTTCCCCAAACTAGTCAAGTTCACAACAGCTTCTGGGTTCATGTCATTCCTTCTGTCTAAAATTCTTTTCCCCTCCTGGGCCAACCTGGCTCACTCTACCTCATGCTTCAAGTATTAGCTTCGCTGGCACTTCCTGTAATCCTTCAGTACATATTTATGAGCATCTACTATATAGATTCTCAGGGGAGTCTCACCTGTCCTCCAGCCTGGGTCAGGGGACCCTTCTGTGCTTCCACCATCCGTTGGCTTCCCCTGTCAAGGTCCCCATCTTATTGGGTCACCAGCGCCTGGTTGCTGACACTCCTCCCCAGCAGCAAGACTGAACTCACAAAAGAGGACACCAATCTGTTTCGCTCAGCCCCTGTGTCTGGGGAAGTTCCAGAATTCCTATTTGGGAGAAGTTGAGGGTCAGCTGCTTGGTTAGAAAGGCGAGGTGGGCCCATGGCAGCTGGGACCGCATCTTGAAGCTGAGTTTGCGTAGCAAGCACACTATTTTTACATAGATTGTATATTAGGATTTTTTCCCTTTCCTAACAGTTGGCCAATTATCCCAACTGTAAATTATAGCCTTTGCTTAGTTTTTTCCTTCTACAAATTAAGCTGTCAGGCTATCAGCCTGAGGCGGCTTGGGGGTGGGGTGCTAATGGCCATTCTGAATGGCTAAAGCCTCTCCACAGTCACCCTATAGTGCTGCCACTGCTTGTGTCCCCAGTAGCACAGAGCCTAGCATGGCAGACATTAAATACATGTTGAATAAATTAATGAGAGCTGTACAGGTGGGTATCGGGCAGAGGTAAGCCCAGAGCCCAGGCTTCCTCACTCCCTTCCACAACATCCACCCTGAGCACCCACCACCACACCTGCTGGCTGAGAGGGTTGCCTTGTATGAAGTTAAGAACAGAGGTAAGGGAGGGACAATGCCATATCATCTGGCTCCATAGCCCCCTCATCCATCTCAGCTTCAGACACCCTCACACAGCTTGGAGGGACCAACATGAAACTTTTTGGGGAGCTCTGAGCCTGCATGCCCTCCAGTGGAGAGGAGGAGGCCTAAGAATCATCGAGGATTACAGCAATTCAGGTCCACAGATCCTAAAAGAGCAGGCCCTGGAGTTTATCCACCCACCATTCATTCAGTCATTCCACAGACATGTACTGAGGTATGAGATGTGGCCCGGATGCTCAGGCCGTCACTAGTCAAGCCTTTCACATGCCTTTTCTATTTTATACTCACAATAAGAGATTAGTTATCCCCACTTTACAGATGGGAAAACTGAGTTTTGGAGAGATTAAGTCATTTGCCCTGGCACTGCACAGCCAATAAGTAGTAAGGCTATCCCAAAGTGCCTGCCCATTTTATAAAACCTAGCTTTAGCCACCACTGTGTCCACTCTTCCTTCCTAGGGCAGAGCTTCAGTACAGGCAGACAGGGACCCAGGAGAGTATCACTATCCAAATAATAATAGCAGCAATGATAATAGCAAACATTTAGTAGGCACCAACTATGCGCCAGGCACTGTACCAAGTGCTTTATATACATTGGCTCATTTTGTCCTCTTATCATCTCTATGAGACAGAAGCTATAATCTGCCTTTTATAAACCAAGTTCAAATCCATGTTGTCAGACAGACCCCAAGATATAACCAGCCCCTAACTTTCTTCTATCACATTTCTGGTGATGACAGTTGCTTCTCTGTTGATGTCTATTCTCAGTCCTTACTGCTGCAGGTTAGGGACATTTTACCGTGCTCAATCCTTACTGGCAGAGGAATAAAACATCCTTTCCAACACTTGGAGGCCAGGGAAGAGCACAGGACTGGGAGTCAGGTGAACAGTGCTCTCTGAAGTCTTGGGCCAGAGGTCAGTGACCTTGGGTAACTCTTACTCTCCAACCCTTTGGGGGTTGGTGAATGAGAAGACCAGTCACTCCTGTCCTGGCATCCTGGGCTGCCCCCCTCCACCCCTTTCAGCCTCCCCTGAGGCCCAGCCCCCAGGCAGGAAGGCCCAAGCCTGCCCCAGCTTCCTTCCACCTACCTACCTGCCACCCACCCGCCAGCCCTGGGAAGGGAGGATCGATGCTGCAGCCTCAGGCAGAGTGTTGTTGGCCATTGATTGTTGAGATTTCTCGGAGGGCTCTGGAGCAAACAAACCTGCCACTGCTCCAACAACAATCCACAAACCTGCCGTTTCTCCAACAACACTCTGGGTCTCCGGGTCTCTGGCTGCAGTCTGCAGCCTTGCTGGCAGACAGTCAGGAAGGGGGTGGGGGGGTCCTGGCTGGGTCCATCAGGAACAAGGGGTTCTGCCAGGAGATGAGCAGGGACTGAGTGCTCAATGGGAAAAGGGCAATGGGGAGATGCAGTGAGGATGCTAGGGTGAATCCTAGACCTAGTGCGTGTCTTGTTTGGTCCAACCTCTACAGTTTTGCTCAGCCATTTTTCCACACCTGGAATGCCATCCTGGGTCCCTCCTCTTATTTTAGTTCTCTCATCCCCCCTTTTCCTAACCACCCAGCCCAGATGGCTCTCTCTGTCTTCCAATCACCCAACGCTACCCATCCAGAGCTTAGCCTGTCCATCCTTCACCCATTCTCCGCTCAACAACCCTCTATTCAACCCTACCAGGTGCTTTGATAGGCAGGAATACAACATTATCCCTGCCCTTAAGGAACCCAGTCTGGAGGGGAGCTCCCTTCTCTTTTTTTTTTTTTTTTTTTGAGACAGAGTCTCGCTCTGTCGCCTGGGCTACAGTGCAGTGGCGTCATCATAGCTCACCACAACCTCCAACTCCTGCTTCAGCCTCCCAAGTAGCTGGGACTACAGGTGTGTGCCACCATGTCCTGCTTATTTTTCTAGTTTTTTTTGTGGTGAGGGGGTCTTGCTCTTGCTCAGGCTGGTCTTGAACTCCTGGCCTCAAGCAATCCTCCTGCCTCGGCCTCCCAAAATGCTAGGATTACAGGCATGCGCCACCAAGCCCAGCCCTTCCTTCTTGATAAGCTCCTCTGTGATTACCTCTCCAGCTAGACCAGCGACTCTCTGGTTTTAATGGAATGAGATACAGGTGAGATGCCAAGCAGCACCTACATGATCCAACTACTCTAGCCTTCAGAAGGATAGGGGGAGACTCCTGGCCAGGGACTGTTCAGGGCCTCAGTGTCTCATTTGTAGCAAAAGAGTTCACCTTTTGGGTCTGTGAGGACCTAGCAAGCCTCTGGGGTCCCTGGACCAGGCCATGACAGGTGCCCTCCATCACAACTTTTCCCATCTCTGCTGGGTCTTGGTGTGCCCCTAACCCCCAACAAGGTAGGGCAGATGCAAGGCACCTCCTGCCACCAAACCACATGTGCTGCAGAATCCAAGCAGTGGGTCTCCCCTTTCCACCCATACCCCTCCCCTGCCCTTTCTCCCTCCCCCTACCTCTTGCCACACTGTCCCCAGGGCCCAGCCAGCATCTTGACACCTTGGCATCAACCTCAGCATCTCCCCCAGTCCCCCACTCCACCCCTCCCCACAGGCTCCTCTCTCTACCCTCAGGTCCCTCCCTCTAAGTGGTCATCAGGCTGGGAGGGCAGAACTTGGGGAACTGCTGTGAAAAATGCCTGAACCGCTGAGCCCCCCCAGATGCTCATTTGCTTGCTGTTTGCTGACTGCTTGTTAAAGGCACCCGCAGCAGACCCTGCCCCTCCCCATTTCCAGCCCAGATCCCTCCTTCCTCCCTATAGCTTCTTCCTCTCTTCCTCCCTCCCTCCCTCCCAGCTCAGCAGCTGAGCACCAGCTCCTTTGTGCCCCTGGCAGCCACCTGCTGAGTGTCTGGCCTGAGTCCCACCAGCCAGCAGTGGTCTAAGAAGTCCCAGAGCCTTGGGGGGGCGGGTATCAAGCAGTGTGGGGAGCCAAGTTGTGCCTCAGGGAGGAAGGGGCAGTCCCAAAGGAAGAACACAATAAGAAGAGCTGGTCGGGAAGGCAGGTCCCCAGGGTTTATACCCAGTACTGGTTCTTTCTGGCTGGGTGAACTTGGGCAAGTTGTGTTACCTCCCTGTGCCTCAGTTTCCTTGGGAATTGGTGGTGCCTCTCCCTGTCCCACCTCTTTCATGGAACAGCCTCAGGATCAGAGGAAGTCACTGGGGAGGCTGAATCATTGGCCCCAAGAGCCCAGGCCTGGGCTGTTGAGGCAGGGTGAAGCCTAGCAAGGCAGAGGGACAAAGGTTGGGTTCAGGGTCCTTCTAAGGGTCTTCATGGTGGCTGGCTGCTCTGATGGACATTGTCTTAGATGTCATTTACATTCAGCAAAGAGATATGCTGGTGATTGGAACATCTGGTCCAGCAGCTGGCAGGCCCCCTCCTGTCCCAAGGCCCCATTTCCTGGCTGGTTAGAGGAAATTGACAGAGATGGAGTCACCTTTTGTGGACCAAAGAACCCGAGGCATCTCCAGGCAAAGGTGTGAAGGTGAGGTCAAACAAGGCACACAGGAGAGGTCATTCATACATTTCCTTACCCAGAATCCCTTGTCCCCTTTCCCCACTACCCACCCATCTCCTGGTAGAACCCTGCTCCTGCTGACTGGGTCCAGTCACATCTCTTCCATGCCCCACCCCCGCTGCTGCCTGTTGCTCAATCCGGAGTGGTGTCCCTGAGGCCCAGCCACTGGGTGGTGCCCTAACTCTGGTCTGTGCTGTGCCTGTACCCCTGATGCTGCCTCTAGTGACCCCTGGGCCTTCCCTGCCATGGGCCTCTCTCAGAGGAGACTGGATGAGGCAGGGCAGGAGGGCTTAGTGCTCTCTACTAAAGGTGTCCACGCACCCAGCTTGGTGGGGTCCTTGGAGGTCAAAGCAAGGTTGAGGCAAGGGAGAGCCCTGAGGGGTTGGGGACTGTGCAGCTGGGCCCATCTGGTGTTCCTGGGGTTCTAGAAGAAAAGAAGCCCAAGATGTGCAGGTAGCTGTGTCCATGTGTGTCTCTGCCTGGCTTGTTCACCTATCCGTGGTGTCTGCGTCCATATGTCCCTGCATATCTGTGCCCTCTGTCCCTTCATCCTGGGGCTGTGGTCTGGGTGTAGGCACAGTAGGCCCCAGATCAGGCTGGTCTCTCCCCTCCCTGCAGCCCACTCTACCCTCTTCTTCCCCAATCTTGGCCTCCACTGACCCCTCAAGGAGACTCATAGCTGGAGCTGCTGCTGCTATTTTTAGCAGCTCTGTACCCCTCCTCTCCCCCACTCAGGCTTGCTTGGGAAGGAGGGACAGGCCAAGCCTGGGGAGCCTCATGAGCTGGAGTGCTGGGCAGGTGAGGCCCCTTCCCCTCAGTCCCACAGGCCTTGGAGGCAAGGGGAGCCTGGGGTAGTCCACAGGTGCAGGGCCCACACCTTGGAGCAGGTTAAGCTCCATCCTACCTGCCTGGAGCTGGGAGAAGGTCCCAGGCTGCCCTCCCTCTGCCCTGTCCCCCCCCCACCCAACCTCACCAAGTCCCTAAGGGCAGAGTCCAGGCCTCCAGTGACTCCTCCCTAGGCCATTTGGAAATAAGGATGGAGCTCTCGGGTCTCCCCTGTAGAAGCTGGGAGAGGCAGAGAGGGACTCAAAGTGTGGAGAGGAGGGAGGCACAGCTAGAATGAGGTTACCCACCCAGGCACTGCTGGTACTGTCCTTGCACTTCCCAGAGGAGTTCCAGGCCCCTGCTGCAGCTCAGCTCTGCAGCTCATTACCTTCCGGACCCTTGGCCCCCTGGGCCCCACCCCCATCACTGCCCCAGCTGCTCTGGAAACTGGCACCAGCTGGGAAGGGGTAGGGTAGGGCAGTCCAAGGGGCCTGAACTGAGGGACCAAGGAGGGAGGAAGCCCTGGCCTCCCTCAGAGGGGGTGTCTGCCTTCTGGACTCAGGCTGGCTTTGCTTTCAGAGGTCTTTCATTCCTGTATCTGTCCTGTCTATCTCTTGAGCTCAGCAGGGCAGATATGCCCCAGGGTCTACCTCCCAGGCATAGCTAGCCCACCTCCCACAGGTCATGTTGGCTCTCTGACCCCATTTCTTTACCTGTGGGATGGGGAGGATTATTAATCAGATGGTGCAGGTGAAGGGGCAGCACAGAGTCTAGCACACAGCAGGTGCTCAGAAATGTGAGAGCTCTCTCTCACACATCCATCGGCCACTCCCACCTGGTGCCCCCCTCACATACATACACTCAAATATGCTCACACACCCACATGCATACACATGTGCACACACTCACACATGCACACATACACACACAAACATACACACACACACAGTCTAGCCCTCCAGATTCTCAGCAGGTGGAGACAAGGAGATGGGCTCCCGTGCATACAGAAGGAAAATGGCAAGTGAACAGAGCACAGTCCCCCACCCTGCCAAGCCCCTTCCCACCTGGAGGCGCCACCAGCCTCCAGGTTTGGGCAACAACTATAGAGGGGCCATGACTCTGTCACACCTACCCAAAGACTCTGTAAAAAGTCAGGAACCAAGTACTGTATAAAAAACCAGATGAGCCCAGAGAGGGCAGGACAAGCCCAAGGTCACAGAGCCTGTCAGGGCAGAGCTACCTCCACCCTGGAGCCAGGGTTCTGACAAGGCCTCACTAGGCTCCTCCACTTCCACAGTTAAGAACAGACACCCTAGAGACCTCCACGGTGGGAAGTGGACAGAGCCTCCCTCAGCACCAGGGTAGCCCTTCAATCCCCAGCCAAGATCCCCCAATTCATCTCCTCCCACATGCAGCAGACAAAAGCAGCCACAGGGCGAAGGTCACAAGGTCAGGGAGGTGATTTTGGCCCTGGGGCACAGAATAAACCCCTTCATCAGACCCAAATACCACAGAATCTTGGGGCTACCAGGCTGGCGATTCAGCTTAGAAGTGGACACATGTGCTGGGAACAGCCTCAATGGTTTTGGCTTTTCAACCTCAGGGTGGGAGGGGAGGGGGGGTAGGTGGGGGCTGGTCTGGGGCCAAGAAGGTATCTGCTCTCAGGCCTTGGCACCTCATAGCCCTGTCTTGCTGGGCTCCATGGCTAGGAGAGACTGTCCTTGGTGGGTATCTGGAGCCACGCAGGGGGAAAAGGATGGGGGGAATGGCTATTCCTTCCTAGATCAACCCTTGTCCTGAGGTGGCCCTGGTACTGGCTCCAGAGAGAATGCAGTTCGTGCCTCCGCAGCTTTCCTCATCCCGGCTGACATTTCCAAGATTTTCCATTCCGAGAAACACGGTCTCTGCTGCTGACATGGTGGTGGTGGAAGCAGCTGGCACTGGGGGAGGGCTGTGCCCTGAGCACCCAGCTCAGGGTCATGTTCCTCTGCCCACCCACTCCACACCTCCACTTTGGGACCAGCAGGTACAGTAACTCCTCGTTCCTCTGCCTCCTGCCTGACACAGCAGGCAGGAGAAGCGGCCTAGGGGTAGCAGATGGACACAAGGAGCTGCTGGACAGAACCCCCTCCAGGGAGGGAGGGAAGCCTAGCACCCACCCCCATCCTACCTAGACCCCTGCCCTGGCCACACTACTGGGAGTTGGCGTAATCAGGGTGAGGTACAGCAGACTGATTAATTGTCAGAATGGTGAGGGGGGTGACGCCAGGGGAGGCCCTGCTGCTCCTCCCATTCCTTCCAGCCCACCACAGGGGCTGGGGTCAGCTCTACTGCCCCTGCCTCCAAAGGCAGTTCCTTTCTCCCCTAACGCCCACTCCAGGCCCCCAGCTCCTGTGCCACCTGCCTAGTCCCAGGAACTGTGGACAGGCAGGGAGGGCTAGGGCCCCCAGGTCCCCAGGGCCAGCAGGCAGATGGGAGGGGGCACACAGGGCCTCAGGGGAAGGTGTAGAGCACAGCAGGTGATGCTGTAGCAGAGGCCTCATTAATCACCTCTCCAGCCCCCAGCTCTGCAGTGGCAAGACCATATTAGATTTTAAATTGGAAAGCAGAGAATGTAGCAGTTAGCCAGGAGCTCCCTCTACCCTGTGCCCCTGGTCACAGCCTCAAGGGAGGGAGGTGACAGTGGGGCAAAGAGGACTGGCCCAGACCAGCGCCTCCCCTCCCCCACCTGCCCAGAGCCTGAGGGGCTGTCCAGGACAGAGGCCCTGCAAAGGGTCATGTTAGGGTCCAATAAGGGGGCAGAGTGAAAAGGAGGGGGCACAGGAGCCACCCTGGGGAGAAGTGTATCCCTTCTTTGGAGAGTATGGCCTTCCTGGGCTTGAAGACTGTGTGAAACCATGTTCCAGGGTGCGGCATCCGTGGGCAAGGACATATGGTAGTGACTTGTGGCCCATGCATGTGTTTGGACCTGCACACACACACACACGCACATGCCCGGGCTCACGTACACACACATATGCCCACATACTCACACATATACACACACACACGCTCACAGAAAGCAACTAATATAGTGGAAATTTTTATCCCAGGCTATGGAATAGACAGAGCCAGTTCAACCCTTTATTTGCTACTTTCCCTCTGTATGAACTAGGATGATTCACTTTGCCTCTCAGCCTCAGGTTCTCCATATGTAAAGTGTAAAATATTGATTTTACAACGGGCTGCCACTGTAGGTAGAAGACAAATCTTTCGGGAGTACATGCCTGGCCCATAGCGGCTGCTCAGTAAATGCCTGCCCCAAGGCCAGGCAGCTGCTTTGGGACTGCCCCAGGAGCCCCGGGATAGTAGTCAGGCCAGACACCCCGCCCTCTGTGCTGGTGACTGGGCAGTGAGGCTGGGGCAAGTCATTAGAACACAGCAGGCATTCCCATGGAGCATTCATACACCCTGGCCCCATCCTGGGCCAAATCACTTAAGGGCAAATCACATGAGGCTAAGTGTTCCTGGCTGTCCTCCACCCATAAAGTCCTCCCAAACTGGCTTTGCCTAAGCTTCCAAAATTGCCCATCAAACACTCAACCCTCAGAACACCAGTGCTGTGCCAAGGTTGGAAAGCAAAGAACATCGTTGGTGGGTGACACTAATCCTCCCTGAGGAATGAATGGCTGACAGACCCAGCTCTCCTGAGGCCTTAAGGAAAAACTTGAAGATGTCCTAGGGCTCCTTATCATCCCTCCCTGTCCAACCCCAGGCCCAAAAGGAGGGGAGCAGACACCCCATCTTAACTCTTTTCCAGGACCCCACCCTAGGCTCTTCCCTGGTGAATACTGTAGGGGTTGAGAGGTCAGGTGACAGAGCTGCACTTTCCATTATGGTAGCCACTGACCACATGTGGCTGTTTAAATGTAAACTCTTTTTATATGAAATAACATTTCAAATTCAGTTCCTCATTCTCACTAGCCTCACTTCGAGTGTTCAATAACTGTGTGTGGCCACTGGCTACCATTTTTGGACACGCAGAATATAAAACATTTCCATCATCACAAAAAGTTCTATTGGACAGCGCCATTCTAGGGCTATTTGAACCTGATACATCCAAACTGGTAAACTTGGGAACTACACTTCCCTGCATGCCAGTTGCCTCATCTGTAAAATGGGATAATAAAAGTTCACATCTCATAGAGTTTTTGTGGGGATTAATTCTGATAAAGCACTTAGAATATTGCTAGAGGCTGGGCTCACTGGCTCACACCTGTAATCCTAGCACTTTGGGAGTCCAAGGCAGGAGGATTGCTTGAGGCCAGGAGTTCAAGACCAGCCTGGGCAACATAGCGAGACCCTGTCTCTACAAAAAATTTAAAAATTAGCCAGGCATAGTGGCATTTGCCTATGGTCCCAGCTGCTCTAGAGGGTAAGGCAGAGAGGATTTCTTGAGCCTAGGAGTTTGAGGCTGCTGTGAGCTATGATGATCCCACTACACTCCAGCCTGGGCAACAGAGTGAGACCGTATCTCAGGGAGAAAAAAAAAAAGAGTGTTGCTGGGCATGTAGTAAATGCTTAGTAAACAGTAGTGTTCAATATTTTTATTCACAGAGCCCTTCATGGTTCACTAGGTCCTGGAATGTGAGAACCAGCAGGGCCTGTAGATACTTTCTCCATTTACTGATAGGAATATGGAAGCTCAGGTTGAGGAAATGACTTGTGCAGAGGGACCCGGCCTGTTATAGGCAGGACCAGGATAGGGTGGCCTGGTTCCTGACTGGTGCCCACTACCTCAACCCATGCTCTCTCCATCTGGCAATAAGATCCTAACCTTGGAGATGCTGAAGCCCAGGATTACCCCCTACCCCTACCCAGGACAGCTCAGAAAGCAGTGAGCTCTCTGTCCCTGGAGATATGCCTACAGATGGTAGACAGCCCCAGAAGCAATGAAGGGTTCACTCTTCAGAGCAATTGGGCCAGATGACTTCTGAGCTCCAAAATCCTGAGCCCCAGCTCTGCCCCAAGTTTTCTGTGGACTCAGTTTCCTCCTGGGTAAACGAGGGAGGGATGAGATGCTCAAAAAGGCTACAAGGGCTCAGATTCCGGGAACCAGCCACTGCCTCACCTGGAGCCTGGCCAAGAGGAGGGGCCCCCATTCATATTTGCAATCCAAATTTGACTGGACTGCCGAGGGTGACCAGGAAAGAGAAGGTGGTGAGAGGGTGTGATGGAGATGGTCAGTGGCAGGGGAAGAGAGGGTAGTCTGGGGCGGGGGACCCACCAGCTTGTGCCAGCAGACAACTTCAACGGCCAGTGGGGGCTGTGCTGGGGCATTGCCAAGGGCTGACTGCCCGTCTTCTCTCTGCAGGAAACACCCCTGCCCTCTCCTGCCCACCTCTGCTGGCCAAGAGCCAGATGCTTTGGGGAGTAGGATGCCTTCTGAGTGTGCAGAAAGGCAGAATCTGGGCTTGGAAACTGTGTGCCCTGAGCCCACCCTTCACTGTGCCTAGCACCACGGGTCAATATCTGTGGGTAGAGAAATGGGGAGAGAGATGCCTAATGCTGGGAGCTTGATGAGGGACACAAGCCATCCATGTGCTGGGGGCCCAGCAGAAAGTGCCCCCAGGAGGACCAGGGAGGGATGGCTCCCCAGCGGGGTCACAGGAGCTGAGCCTTGAAGGATGGGGAGGGTTTGCAGAGACAAGGAAGTAGAGAAGCCACAGCAAGAAGGTGGAATCACATGAGCAAAGGGGGCAAAAACGGGGAAGGCACCTGCTCTGGCAATGAGAAGGTCCCTTTGAGTATATCTCTGTGCCCGCCCTAACAACTGCCCCTCCAGGACACCACCAGGACTTTGTTCCCCATCACTACAAGCTACAGGGCTCCAGGCATCCAGGTGGGTGGGGAGACAGGACACCCCAAGCACGACAGCTGAAAGCTAGTGGGAACAGTGGACAGAGCCGAGCTGGGGAGCTGCCCAGCTTTGGGTTCTAGTCCCAGGCTCCGCCACTCATTAGCTGTGTGGCCTTGGAGAAGTTGTGTAACTATTCTGGGCCCCACTGTCATCATTTCTTGGGATAATGACCCAAACTTCCCTGGAGTGAGAGAAGAATGGGAAGTTATACATGGGGCTTAACACACAGTGAGCAAGTGAATGGCAGCTGTTACCAGCGCCAGCCGCCTGGCTCTAGACCACAGGAGACAGAACGTGTCCATGTCCATTCTGGCTCTGCTATAGCTTCTGGGTGACCTTGGATGAGCCACACCCCAGCTGTGGGCCTCAGTTTCCCCACCTGTCTTATGGGGGTTATATTGCCTTCCCTGTCAGTACAAGTAGTCGGGCAGCAACAAACCTACCTCAGATGCTGGACATGGTGGGGGTAATTATTTCAGTAGCACATGGAATCAGAAGCCTCTAGAACTGGGCTCAGACCTCAGGAGCCCTACGTGGCCTTGCCAGTCTCTAACTGGGGCCCCTCAGTACAGGAGGCAGGGCTGGGCCCAGTGGAACTGTCACTGTGGAGACCAGACTCTGGCTCTGGGGGGCCCAGGCACTCCCAGCTCTCTCAGGTTCTGGGATAATAGGGGTCTGCAGGGACCAGGCCCTCACTAATCCCCTATTAAAACTTGAAAGGGGCCAGGGAACCTCCAGAATAAACTCATTAACTTTTATGGGATAATAAATGGATCCCATTAAATTCTCCTTCTCCCAGTGCTGGGCCAGCTTAACCTCCAGAACCCAGAGGAGTGGGCTCCTGGCCCGCTGTATCCCTCAAGCTCCCCCTGTACCGTGTGCTGTCACGCCGCCTCCCCCACAAGCTGAGAGTTGGTGCTGCCATGAGATGGGGATCAGGCCTGAACTCATCCCAGAACTTTGGGGTTCCCCCCTCTACGGGTCCCTGTGCCCACCTCCCTGGAGGGGGAATGCCTGGCAGCTCTTCAGGGCCTGCCAGAGTGATGGGCAGCCCCACCCACCTATGCAGTGATGGGGCGGGTGACAGCTTAGGTCTGTCAATAGATGAACCCTCCCTAAATCTAGTATGTCTTCACTCCACAGATGAGGAGACAGGCTCAAGTGGGCAGCCCCCTGCCCAGGACACACAAATAGTGGGCAGAGATTTGGGATTGGAATCCGAGGCTTTGTGGCTGACTGGTACAGAAAGATCTGCAGAAACAATAGCACTGAAGGGACAGGCCAGCTGGCCCTGAGGTGGCACCATTGCCTGGTACAGGAAACCCAGGCAGGGGCACTGCATAATAACTCCATCTCCGCTGCACACCAGCACCGTAACCCTGGGCAGATTCCTGGGCCTCACTGAGCCTCAATTTCCCCATCTATAAGACAGGGACCTTAACATCTATCTTGCTGGACGCTTGAAGAAGTGGCCCCAGTCCCTATGTTTTACTCTGAACACAGGCTGGGCCCCGCCCCCACCCCGTCCAGATCTGGCGGGGGTGGGGCACATGGGCCCTCATCCCCAGCCTCACCCTGCTGGGCCCTGGGCTGGGGGAGGGGAGGGAAGGGTAGTCGGCCCTCCCTGGGAGTCCCAGGCTGGGGTTGGGGGAGGGGCCTCTAATCCCAAGAGGGGCCACGGGGGGGTGCGGCGCAGGCCAGGAGGCGGGAGCGGGAGCGAATCCACCGGGGAGGCATGCTGAATGGCTCATTAGTGCCGATGAAAGCCTTTTTTCATTTCGTCTAAATACTTTAAACAGGGCTCCCTCCGATGTCTATTTGCATAGCTTAAGAGCTAATGCGGGGGGAGGGCCCAGGCGGCGGCGGGGCCACGCCAGGGCCGGGGGCTGCGGGGAAGCTCCCGGGCCTCCTCCGCCTGGGCGTGAGGGGGGGATGGCGGTGGGGGGAGGGGCGGGGTGGTTCCCAGCCCTGCGGGAGGGAGGGCGGCTCAGCGCGGACTACCTCCCGGTGTTCCGGTGCCATGCCTGTGTCCCCACGGACATGCAGGGCCTTGAAGGTGGACACCCTTTGCATGGATGGTGCAGAATTAGCCTTGTTTTGTGGATGCGGACTCTGACGTCCTCAGGTGCCACACACACTGCCACCCAACAGGGATAATGGTCCCCCAGAGATGAGACCCTCACACACCAGCCCCTCCTACCCTACAGGCCTGCTTCAGTGTTGCTCTGACAGGGGCTGCCTCTCCCTCAGCCTCAGGACACTGCTATTTAGAGCATCCAGATTCTTACAAAACCCCTCCAGAGTGCCCACTTTACAGCTGAGGAGGTAAAGTCTCTGAAAGGCTACTTGCCTGGGCTTACATGACTTTTAAGTGGCAGAACTGACACCTGAACCCAGCTCTGTGTGACTCTGTGCCATTGCCCTGTGGAGAGTGTCGCTGGGTCTCCGGTTGGGGTTACAGGCTCAGATGTGCTTCGGGCATGGGATGGGGGCTATCTGGGTGCCAGGCAGAAGGCTTCCCGAGGGCCTGGTTCAGCTCGGGTTCAACCCAAGGCCAGATGCCAGAAGGTCTGGCCTCAGCTCCACTTCCAACTGCCTGAGACCTTGGACAAGTCCATTCCTTCTCTCTGGGCCTCAGTTTCCTCAACTGGCTAGAGTGTTCTCTGCTGCGTAGCTCCAGTTTCTTTCTCCCATCAGGCAGGCTGGTGTCTGGAAAGACTTTAGGCTTTGAAGCCAGATCAACATAGGTTTAAATTCCAGCTCCTCCACTGTGAGGCTTTGGGCAAGTCCTCACCTCACCTCTCTAGGCGTCAGGTTCTCTGTAAAGTAGGAATAAGATTCCCGTCTCACAGAGCCACAGTGTCAATTAAATAACACAGAAGGGCCTGACACAGTAGGTGCCTGATGAGACTGGGCATCTGGGCCCCCCTGACACCTTCTCCTGCTGTCCCCTGTATCACACTCTCCCCCTTTGTCAGTCCCTGCACCCCTGAACTAAGTCAGTCAGCCCGGGCAGAGAGAAGCCACAACCCTGGGAACCTAAAGGGCAGGTCATAGAGCCTCAGGCCTCCAACAGAATCAACCAGGGTGTCGGAGATGCCCCTTCCCCAGAAATGGCTTGTCTCCTAGGGATTATCTTACCCTCTCTGACAGTGGGTAGCACCTGCTGGGACAAAGTGTCAGCTGATTTTGGAATCAATTCGCTCATCTGATAGCTATCTCCACCCCATTTAACCAAGTGCTCAGTCCCCCCAGATAACACAATCAGTGCAATCCACAGTAATGGGAGGTGCCCATTAGCTCTGCTGCATTGCCCAGCACCCACCTGGCAGCTAGTGGGAAAAGTTGTGCCCTCTATGGTCATTTCCCAAGTCAGAGGCTCTTTGGTGCACTCCCTCTCCCAGTGAAGAGTCCCACAGGTACCCAACCTGAGACCCAAGGGTCACATCTCTTGTTGGGCAATCCTGGAAGGGGACATATGAGCAACGCACAACTCCAGGGGGCTCTAGTCTATATGATGAGAAAGGCTCCTCTTCCTCGTGCCATGCTAAGATCAGTCTCAGCTTGCCTGGCAAAGGCTGTGTGACATCTGGGGGGTGGGCAAAGGGAGTAGCCCTGGCCGGGCACGTCACAGGCACTGCCTGGCCCCTCCATTGCTGATTCAGATGAAAGACACAGGGCACTAGTGGACCATCTGCTCTGGGAGTATGGGCCTGGCTGGGCATCTAGTTTGGACACTGTGTTGTCAGTGCCTGGCACGGAATGCCAGAGCACAGATGGGCTGCTTCACTGGGCATCTCAGGAGATAGCAGTTGGTCCTGGTTTCTCAGGGCTTTGGGATACCAAGGCCTCTCTGACCCAGAGGAATGGAGAGCCCTCCAACGTGTACCTGCCTCCCACACCCCAATTTCCTCCCTCCTCCCATTTGTCTGACACATCAGAGCTGTTGTGGTCTCCTGAACAGAACGTAGGCCATCTGCCACTTCCTCATGCCTGCCAATCTACAGGGTGGGTGTGAGCCTGTGGAATGACAGCCCCACCACCAGACATGCGGAGGAAGCGACCTTCTCCTTGCAAACTCTGTTATCTCGCCCTGGCTATGTTTCCCTTCAAGTCCTCGTGCAGCCATTTTGAGAGCTGTAAGGATCTCGAAATATCCTCCCAGCCTTCTCAGAGCTGGCAAAATTCTGTATAAGCTGAATCTGGAGCCAACATCCATTAACCTTTTCTTGGCAGTTAAGGATCTGGGGAGCCTAGGGGGCCACAAGCAGACTATGCATCATCTCTCCAGCTATGTGGTTGAATAAGTCAACATAATCAATAGCACAGCAGTCTATACCCAGAGATAACAAATAATTTTCATCTTCCATACATAGCCTATCTAATTGATTAGTACTGGCTGCCTGGATAAGCGTGTTGAGAAGGATTCTGAAGTCCCATATGGCCTTAGCAAGGAATAACCAAAATTGATTAGCAATGTCTGCCATGGATTGGAGGGTAGGTGGGTAGCATGTCAGATGTTTATCCTATCCGTATTTTAGACCCTGCTCTTCATGGAACCTGATCAGTGTTACAAGAAAGAAAAAAGGAACTCAGAAATATCAAATAGGTAAGGGAAGTAATATTATCTCAGTCACTCCTAAAAAAGAAACCTCATTTTACAGATGAGAAAAGTAAGGTTCACAGAGTTTAGATTATTTGCCTGATGTCACACAGCCCCAGAGTGATGGATCTGGAATTTTTTTTTTTTTTGAGATGGGGTCTCTGTCACCCAGGCTAGAGTGCAGTGGTGTGACCATAGCTCACTGCAGCCTCAAACTCCTGAGCTCAAGGGATCCTCCCGCCTCAGCCTCCAGAGTAGCTAGGACTACAGGAACAGGCCACTACGCCTGGCTAATTGTTTTTTAAATTTTCTCTAGAGACAGGGCTCTTGCTATGTTGCCCAAGCTAGTTTTGAACTTGTGGCCTCAAGCTATCCTCCTACTTCGGCCTCCGAAATTCCTGGGATTATAGGCATAAGCCACCGTGCCCAGCCAGATCTGGGATCTGAAGCCACATCTGCCTAGCTCCAGAGCTTAGCTCTTCCCACTCGACTCACATTACTGCTCTAGAAGAACCATAAAAACAGGAAAGAGGATGAAAGAAATTATTTTCTGAGAAGTGAGAGAAATGGGACCTAATGGGACCCTAACAAAGAAATCATGCACTCATGAGGAAATCTAAAATAAAATCCCACATATGTGACACATTTCCTGAGGCTAGTGACCAGCAGTTTCACTGAGAACAGGAAATGAACTTGAATGCCCCATGATGTCAGGCAGAAAAGTCACTTTGGTGGGAGACAGCACTCATGCTAAGGTTCTCATCTCAGTTTTTCAACTGGTCACGTGACTTTGAGCAAGTCACTTTCTTTCTCTGGCCGACTTCCTCATTAGTGAAATAAGGCCTTTGCACTACGTTAGGGATGGCAACTATTTATTTGTCATCATGTCAGTCTGAGGTATCAGGCATGACTACCTGGAGAAGGATTCTGAGGCTGACTCTGAGAACAGCAGGAAATAGTGCAGTGATTGACTAGTAATGTCTGCCTCTGGTGCTGGAGGAGAAAAAATATCTCACGTGCCATCCTTGCCGTATGTGATATCATCTCGCTTCCAGCTCTAAAATTCTATAGGTCCATGATTCTCAACAGTGAGCACACTCCTCAATGCTCTGTCAAAAGAGAGACGGATCTCCTACTGCTGGGGCTGGGTGTGATGCTGCTTACTGTAGCACAGGGGAAGAACCTCTCTGATCATCTATTATTATTTCAGGACTCTCCTCAGAGGCCCCAGCTGTGGGGGAAGGGCAAGCCCCAGGCATCGAGGAGACGGATGCAGAGCTGACAGCAGCCCCCACACCCGAGCAGCCAGAACGAGGTGTTCACTTCGTCACAACGGCCCCCACCCTAAAGCTGCTCAACCACCATCCACTGCTTGAGGAATTCCTACAAGAGGGGCTGGAGAGGGGAGAGGAGGAGCTGAGGCCAGCACTGCCCTTCCAGCCTGACCCACCTACACCCTTCACCCCGAGTCCGCTTCCCCGCCTGGCCAACCAGGACAGCCGCCCTGTCTTTACCAGCCCCACTCCGGCGATGGCTGCAGCACCCACTCAGCCTCAGTCCAGGGAGGGACCCTGGAGCCTGGAGTCAGAGCCCTCTGTGCTTCATATCACAGCTCCCCTACCTCCAGGGCCCAGCATGGCAGTGCCCACCCTGGGCCCAGGGGAGAGGCCCAGTTCTACACCCCCTAGCAGAGCCTGGACTCCAACCCAAGAGGGTCCTGGAGACCTGGGCAGGCCATGGGCTCCAGAGGTTGTGTCCCAGACCACAGGGCTCGGGATCGAGGGGATCATCACCACCTCCACAGCTTCAGGGGACGACGAGGAGACCACCACCACCACCACCATCGTCACCACCACCATCACTACAGTCCGGCCGCCAGGTGAGCTACCTGCTGGTTTACAGATCTGGAAATGGGGTGAGGGGAACTCCAGGGCCCCTAAAAGCCTCTGTCTGTGATACTGTACCAGCCTACCCTGCCCTTCAGCACCAAGGGCCAACCTGCCAGAGGCATGTGGATTGGAACCAGATAGACCTGGGTTCAAATCCTGATTCTTCCAACTATAACATGATGGTAGGAATTTTATTTAACGTCTCATCTCTGAGCCTCGTCTGTAAAACGGCAATAAGAAAGCATGCCTCACTGAGCCATCGCGAGAACTGAAATAAGACTGCACATAGTAGGTGCTCCATAAAAGGTGGTCCCTTCTTTCAACAGAGGGATAGACATCCCAAGAGGTGGGCTTTACTCCCCGCCACACACACACGGTTCAGCCTTAGTTGGACCCACTTCACCAGAGATAAGCTTAACCTTGTGCCTCCTCCTGCCTCCCAGGCCCTTGTAGCTGGAATTTCTCAGGCCCAGAGGGCTCTCTGGACTCCCCCACAGCCCCCAGCTCACCTCCTGATGTCGGCCTGGACTGTTTCTACTATATCTCCGTCTACCCTGGCTACGGCGTGGAAATCAAGGTGAGGGACCTGGATACAGCAAGGGCAAAGCTGGGGCTAGTGCATTATCCTTCCCCAGAAGGGCACCTGCTATGAGGGGAGGTAGGGATGCTTAGGAGCATCAATTGGGGGTGTGCTAAGGCCAGGGCTGGGAGATGGGCCTCAAACATGGTTGAATTCTGTACCGTGTGCCAGGGAGTGGAGAGGGCTACTGTTCCCACTCAGCAATGCCCTAGGCTGTTGCCTGTGGGAGGGGCAGGTGTGCCCCTCCTCTTCCCCCAGGGGTTTGATCAGGGGCTTAGAAAAGCCTGAGGAGGTGGCTCAAGCCTTGGATGGGCAGGGGATTGGGTAAACTCTGTTTCTGAATCCATGTGGCTGAGCAGAGAGAACACAGCTGCCTGATTCGGTCTGAGAGAGCCAGGGAGCTTCATTCACTCATGTATTCATTCATTTACTCCTTCAGTAAACACTCCTGGAGCAGCTCCTCTGGGCCAGGCCCTGTGCTGGCTCCTGGGATGCGGAGGTGGGGAAGACAGACATGGGTGCTCCATCAGAGAGGAGACCAGCTGGCAGGGAGCCAGACCTACAGCCCCAGCCTCCTGTCCCCAGCCTCCCTGGGCTATCTCATCCCTCCCTCGGGATGGGAGTAAGACTTTCTCTTAATCCTAAAGCCTGAGACTGCAGGTCCTCAGAGATGTCCCACAGGCTCCTCAACCTCCACAAACCCAAATCTCCCTTTTTGTTTCCCCAAATCTGCTTGCCACTCCACTCCTGTCAGGTCAGAAACCACAGTGCAATGTGGATAGTGTCCCCTCTGCCCTTCCCTCTCCTTCCCCCAGTCCCATCAACTCATCCCCAAGTTCTGTCACTATGACACTGCCCCAAACTCTCCAATTGGCCTGCTTCTCTCCCTCCATCCCCACAAGCACATCAGTCCAGCCCTATCAACCCTCCCCCGATGATGCAGTGGCTGCCTCAGTGGTCTCCCCACCCACGCTTGCTCCCTGCTACCCACCTCCACCTACACTGCAGTCATTTTCCTCACATGAAATGAGTCGTGCCCCCCCCGTTCCCCCGGGGGCCCCTGAATCAAGGGTCCATCTCCAACCACTTCTTCCCCTGTTCTCTACTCCTCTTTGCACTGAACAGCTTTCAGATAACGGAATGGGCGGAGCCATCTTTCCCCACAAGCCCCAGTGGCACATGCTGGTCCTGCTGCCTGCAAGAGTTGTCCCACCACCCCCTCCCTTAGGACTCATCCCTGGCATCACCTTCTCTGGGAATTCTCTCCTGATCCCCAAAGACTGGCACTCCCCACCCCCACCTTAGCTCTTCACTCTGCCCTCTATTGATCTGTTCCTAGCTGTCCACCCCCCCAGCTAGACTGAGCTCCTTGAGGGGTGCCCTGTAGGGTGGGGCCCAGATGTGTACCCCATGGACTGAGTGAATGACTGCACAAAGGAACGGAGGAAGGAAGGAACGAAGTAACATTTGACCTGGATCTTGGAGAGTGACGCAGGTGGGGAGGAGAGGAATTCAGCCCAGTGGAGGGAATCAGGCAGGGGCCTGATGAGTGTGGGGAGCCGGGCTGCATGGCCTGCCCACCCACTCCCAGCCTGCATCCCACCCATTCCAGTTCCTGTGTGCCCCTGGATGTGGGCCTGGAGCCAGCTACACCTGTCCTGGGGCAGTGCCTCCAGCCCTCCCCTCTGGGGACATCAGGTTCAGGTCTCTGGGCCAGGCCCTGAGGAGGGGGCCCCTTTCCCACCCCTGGTGGGCCCCTCCCCTTCTTTCTACAACTGTTAGCTTCTGCTTTGCCAAGCCCTGTGCCCCTCACTCTGGGCTGACTGGGAGGGTAATTAGGAACAGACACCACCCCCTCCCCAAGCCATTAGCACTCAGCACCGCTTAATTAAGGTAATTAATGTAAAATCATCACCTAATGAGAGGTGGCACCGGCTGTGGCTCACTGGGTAACAGGCGCCAGCTGCAGGTGCAGGGAAGGGGGTGGGAGGGGGCAGATGCCAGGCTGGGTGCCCCCCTGCAAGCCTGGGTGACCCCACCTGCCCCCCAAGCCTACCGCCCCCACTGAACAAGGCTGGGCCCAGCCCTGGTACCCTCCACAATCAGACAAGATGCTGGCTCCAGCTGCCCCCACCCTGGTCCAGGCACAAGCCCCGCCCTGGACGCCCACCTCCTCACACAAGCCCTGTGTCTGTTGTCTGGGGCCGCCACATTTTTTTCATAAGAATGCAAAAGCCGTTACCAGGCAACCTTGAGAGGAGACCTGCCACAGCCCCGATTGCTGTCAGGAAATGTGGCAGATGCTGGCCTCACCCTCCACCTCAGCACCATGAGGCAGAGTCCTTGGGGACCCTGTTGGCCCTGATGGCCTGAGATGGAGTTTGAGGCCATGGGGTGGGGGACGGTGGCCAGAGCTGGGTCAGCATCCGATTTGGGGAAGGAGCAAGAGACAGAATCAGCCAGGACTGAAGCAGGATTGAAGGTTCTTCTCCTTCCAAGGCCAGTTCCAGCAAGCTCCACTCCTGCCCAAGCCTCCTGGCCTCACCACACAGGCCACTTGGGACCTGAAGAATTACTGACACTTCAGACCAACACCCACCAGACAGCTGGAGAAACTGAGGCCCAGGCAAGGAAAGGGAATTGCCTGAGGTCACTCAGTTAATCGCTAATGGATTTTGATGAGCGGATTTGTTCCACAAGCATAAATTGAGCACTTACTATGTGCCAGGCTCTGTGCTGGGCACTGGGGACAGAGACCTTCATGTTTAGAGGAGGAGGCAGAGATTATGCCACAGAATGACCACAGAATGCTCAGTGCTGGTGGGGATGGAGATGGGAAGCACAGGGGCTGTGAATTCCAGGGTGGGCACACCCTACCAGCCTGGGGGCCAGGGAAGGCTTCCTGCAGGTGATGACCCTGCTCTGAGGCCTGTAGGATGAGAAGCCAGCAGCCAAGCCTGGGCTGAGAGGCAGCAGGTGTGGCAGACCTGGCCCTTGGAGGCTGCCCTGGCTGTTTCAGAAAGGTGACTCTGTTGCATAGGTATAGGGGGTAAGGTACGGGCTTTTGGATCACACTCCTGCCAGAGGCTTAGCCTAAGAGCAGTGCCCTCCTGCCCAGACTAACAGTGGGGCTAGGCCATGCTGGACACTGGGGGCAGGACGGGTGGGCAGCTAGAAGGCCTAGAATGCTGGCCACGGCTCCTCAGGCTTGGGGGGAGGGGATGTGTATGGTTTCTCCCCATCATGGAGAACTCCCTGCCTGCCCCTCTGTGAATTCACTGGCATCACTCAGGGTAGAGAGGAGGAACAGTGTCTGGGCAAGGGGGGTGAGAGGAGCCAGGGAGGAGAGGACCACCTCAGGCCCCACAAATCACAGCCCTGAGCAAGTCAGCCAGATGCCATGCTGAGCCCCTGTCAAGTGACTGCAGCCCTTGCCTGACGGCTGGGGCCCTGGGCAAGACCCCTCATTTCCCTTTATTGGAGGAGTAGCCTCAGGGGTAACAGAATTCCTAAAAGCCCTACTCTCCATCCATGGCTTGGACCACAGCCCCTCCCAACCTGCTTACCCCCCTGCCTTCTGCCTTCCTTCGTGGCACTGCAGCTACATGTGCCCACTGAGGCTGAGGGTCTGAGCCACCTGTGGGGAGGAGGCCAGGTCAGGCCCTCTGTGATCAGAGGAGGCTTGCCTGCTTCAGCCGGGGTTCAAGCATTGGGCTAGGCTCTTTCTTGAGAGATCTAGAGAAGCCCCTTCAGTACAGGGGGGCATGAGCCCCATGGCCCATTGGGTCTCATCCCCTCCCCAAGCAGCTAATCTTCCCTGGCGGGCTCCAGGCCTTTCTGGGCCTGCTGCCTGCCTCTCTCTGCACTTGGCATTGCCAGAACCTTCCCACTGCCAGCCTCCATCTTGGCTTGGCTGCTCTCTGTACCATCTGGAGCCTGGGCACAGCTGCCCACAAGCCCTGCCCTTGTGCCCCAGGTGGCCCTGTTGGCACACAACTCTCCCATGCCAGGCCAGCTGTCAGTCTGATAGCCAGAGTGCCCTGCCCTTCTAGGCCAGGACCAGGCCTGATGTGGGCACCGGGAGGGGGTTGTGGGTTGGTGGCATGGGACTTCTGGGCAACTTCCTATTTCCTGGCTCCAGGAAGGCCCATTTGAGGGGGCAGGTCTGGCCTCAACAGATTTAGGCCCCTCTCCCCATCCCTAAAACAGACATAAGGTTTTATGGATGAGTCCCAGTTCAGAAGGGCACAGAGGCTGTCATGTAGGACTAAGGTTCTGGTCCTGGCTCTGCAGCCTACCTCCCCATGACTGGGGCTAAGCACCTGGCTATCTCTGGGCCTCAGTTTTCCTCTCTGTAAAAGGAGATTGAGCCAGATGATGCACAAGGCCCCTCCTAGCCAATCCCTTTGAGTGTGGCTCCTTCTCTGGGGTTGGGAAGCTTGCTCACAGGCCTGACTGAGCAGTGGCACCTCAGGCCCTTGGCCTTGCTTCTTGCTTCCTGGCAGCTGCAGAGCCTGGGCTGAGGAGAGAGTGGCTCCCAGGTACAGTGCCTTCTCAGCAGAGTCCTGGCAGACCTGAGGATGAGGTGGGTGGGTCCATAGCCAGCTGTCACCACGGCAAATGCCAAGGTTTTGCCAGGGTGGGGCCCAGGTCTCCCCAAGAAAGGGCAAGAGGACTGCTAATGCCATGCTCCTCTACGCTGAGCCCCGATGGGCAGGGTCTAACTTAACCCTTACAGTCGCATGAAGTGGGTACATCATCCATTTCCACAGGCAAAACTGGGGCCTGGGAGAGGTCATATGACTTGCCCAAGGACCCTCACCTAGTCAATGACAGAGCTGGGATTTGATTCCAGGACTCAAGAGCCCCTGTTCTTCCCCTGGCCCAGGAGATTGGCCTGGGTGTGGTACAGGGCAAATCCAGAGAGGGAGTTCCACACAGGGACAGGTACCTGTCCAGGCTCTGCCCGAGACCACCTCTGCCTGATCCTGTAGGACACCCACCTGGAATTCCCCTAGTTCCAGGGAGGGGCCGAGGATACTGTGCATGAAGAAGACAGAGCACTGGACCAGGAGTCAGGAGACCTGGCCTAGACTCCTGGCTTTGCCTTGGACTCCCTATGTGACCAAAAAGGATCTCTCAACTTCTCTGATTACAAAATGGCCTTATCTATAAGGGAGAGGAAAAGCAGCCTGCCCTAATCCCTTTATTGAGGTTTTGTGAGATCTGAGAAGATAATGGGTGTGAAAGAGCTTTGAAAACTTTAAAGGGTCTTGTGGGGAAAATTGTGATTATCCTACCGTTGGTGTGAGGGAGCACAGGTATGTGAGGGCACATGCGTGCCAGGACGTGTGTTTAAGGGGGCTGTGTGTGTGCAAGTTGGCCAGTGTCAGAGTACACACATGGGTGGTGACCAGGAGACTCCAGGGGAGCTGTGGCAAGGGGATGGCACACAACAGTCATCCTTGAGCTCATCTACCTGTGCTGGGTTGTACTGGTATGAACGTGTACAAAAACTGTGGCCCCATCTTGCCTATGGGTCACACCATTGGGGCATGCGCAAGAGGCATGACTGGCAGTTTCTATGGGGACAGACAGGCCAGACAAGCCTGATGATCTGGAGGCTGGCAGAAAGCAACCTGAATGTTCCCCACCTCCCATCCAGGAAGGGGCCAGTCCCCTTGAAGTGGCTATATTTCTTCCTTGAACCGACCCCATGCTCTGCTGGAAGCAGGGCAGTGTTGGACAGCCCAAGCTTCTCTGGGAATCATCCTCAGCTCCCTCTGTTTCTGTCTTCCCCTTGCCTGGCCCCCAGGTCCCCTCCTGTCACTGGCTATGGGCATGGCAAGACAGCCCTCATGAGCACAGCTGACATTTCAATCTGTCTCCCAGGCTCTTCAGATGCCTACAAATTGCATCAAGACTTCCTCACCCCCCTTGTCCAACACCCAGCCCTGTCTGGCCCCTGTCAGCCTGGCCCTCAAACAAGTAACAAATTACATTCCAGCCACTGCAGCAGGCCTGCAAGTGGGTGCTTGAAACCCAGGGGACCAGAGCTGCACAGACAGCCTCTGGCTGAGAACAGGGAGCCTTCTGCGTAGGAGCCACTCCGTTCCACGCTCTCACCAAGACCCTCACTACCAGGCTGGGTTGGGATCCGGGCCAGCTTGAAGGGGCCATGCCTCCCCCAGACTAGAGGGGGCTGGAAGTCTCAGCTCCCAGTTTTCCCAGCTTTACAGACCACTAGGGGGAAGGATGGCTGGTGGGAACTCAAATCCCAACATCTTTAAAAAGCCAGGCCAAGCCAAGATCCACCTCCCTGCTAAACGTGGGGGGCTGGGAGCCTGGGAATAAAAGATGTCTAGAAGTCTGTTTCTGTAAGGTGATACCCCCATGAATTTGCGGGGGAGGGAGCTGCCTTTGCCTACAGCAAGGCAAGACTCTGCTTAACACCTGTGTGACCTTTTGCAAGTTCCTTACTGTCTCTGAGCCTGTTTACGTATGGGGATTTTACCACCTACCTTATAGAATTGTGGTGAGGATGAAATAAGATATGGAAAGTACCACAAGTACAAGGCTTGACATGTGGTAGGTGCTCTATGAATGGCAATTGGTGTTATTGTTGCTCTGTTGTTGTACTGCTGCTGCTGCAGTACTCTGATCCCCTCAAAGCAGCAAGATCAGGAACAGGAAGCTAGAGGTCAAGCTAGAGGTATATGGCGAACTGGAAGAAAATACTAAGTTAATTCCCACTTCTCTGCCTTCAAGCTTCCATAGTAATTTCCCTGCAACGAGTGTCCTCCCTTCCCCTTCCTCCTCCTAGTGCTCCCCTCTTCAAGGCGCTCTGAGACCCACCTGCTCCATGCACTTTCCCTGAGCCTCCAAGCCCTCCCGCTCTCCCCTGGAGGATTCCTGCTGCATGCATTCAGTGCCACTTAAGGCAGAATTATATGCTGCCTGGCATCTCTCAATAATTACAGATTCCACGTGTGTGTGTCTTGTTTTCCCAACTCTAGAATCACAGAATCTCCAAGTTTGAAGGGACCTCATCCAGCCTCCGCCTGCTGCAGGAATTCCCTGAGGAATGTCCCCAGCAGATGGTCAGGCAGCCTCCACCCAAATGTGCCTGGGTGGGGAGCTCCTCACAGAGAGGAGGCTCCTCTGCCCCCCGCACCCTGCCTTGAGCTTTCTCTTCAGCCCAAAGACCTACCAGGTCTTTCCTCTCAAGCAGGGGTAGGGACCCCTCCCTGCCCAGCTGCCCTCTCTGGAGTTCCCAGGGCACATCTATTCTCACTACCCACAGTCTGAGGGGCCCAGAGCCTGGCAGCAGCTAGCTCCTTGGACCTGGCTGGGCTCAGCATCCTCTGTGCTTCTCTGCTCACAGGAATCTGGTGAGGAATGTACCTCCGGCAGCCCACACATTCATTCTCTCCACACATCTTTATTGAGACTGGCCAGTGAAGAGGGCGTCATGACCCAAAATGCCAACCTGGGCTTTGGTGGCAAAATGAGCAGAGGACCACTGGGGAGAGTCTGAAGCAGAGGGACTAACTGCCCTGGCTTGGGAGGCAGAGGATGTGACCCTGAGATCTAAAAATATGCCTAGCTTCACGAGGAGAGGAATAAGGAAGGAACTCCCTGTGCTGAGTCCCATATGCAAATGCCTGGAAGGGCAGAAGTGAGGGGTGGCCTATGGCTGCAATGCAGGTAAAATGAGACTAACAAAACCACTGGAGCCACCTGTGAACTGGGAAGTTTGGACTTTGTCCTCTGGGCAAGCTGAAGTCCCCAGCAGGGTTTGGGGAGGAGACAGACATGGTCTGATCCGAGGCAGCCAGGGCCTAGGAAATGAGTTGGGGATGGAAGGGGTGAGACAGGTGGTTAGAAGGCCATTCTCAAGTGAGAAACAACGGGCAGGAGGTGATCAGAGCCAGGACAGCGACAAAAGGACAGAGAGGAGGAACCAATTGGAATATTTGGGAAATAAGATTGGGAAGATTTTGGTGACTCACTGGATGCCATTTAACGAGCCAAGCGGTTAGCCCTTGAAGGCCCTGCCTCAAAGCAACATGGTGGGGGCCTTGGAGACCATGTAGGTCTGTGCTTTTGAATTGCCTAGGGATCTTGTTAAAATGCAGAGTATGATTTAGTTGATCTGAGATGGGGTCTGAGATTCTGCATTTCTTACAAGTTCCCAGGTGATGCCAAAGCTGCTGGTCTGGGGACCACATTTTGAGTAGCAAAGATCTATACTAGGCTGTTTTATAAAATAAGGAAACTGGGGCCGGGCGCGGTGGCTCACGTCTGTAATCCTAGCACTCTGGGAGGCCAAGGCAGGAGGATCACTTGAGCTCAGGAGTTCGAGACCAGCCTGAGCAAGAGTGAGACCCTGTCTCTAAAAAAAAGAAAAAATATATATATATAAAATAAGGAAACTGAAGCTTAAATAGTTAGTGTACTTGTCCAAGATCACATGGTTAGGATGAGGTCCCAGATCTCTGAGCTCCCAATCCTGTGCTCCTTCTACCAAGCCACACTGCCACTTCCCCTCTGGGCAGCGTCTGTCCTTGTTGAATCCTTGTTTGGCTGAATGGAGGCATGGAGGCATGGAGCCCAGAAGGATGCTCCAGGGATTGAGGGCCTGAAAATCAGGGTGGTGGCAGAGGGGCCTGTGACAACCAGAGGGAAGGATCAGAGAAGAGAGAGAGTAGAACCATGGCTGACACGTGGAGGGGCATGGTGTAAGGCCAAGCTGACAGCAGGGCCCAAGTTGGGCAGGGTCTTGAGGGCTAGGCAAAGAGTGTGGACTAGATGCTGCGGGCTCGGGCTTCATGGGCTCAGTGGGGAGCCACTGGAGGACCTAAACAAGGAAGTACCATGATCAGCAACAGGTCTGGGACTATTAACCAGCTACAGCTCAGAAAATATTGATAGGTTAAGCCCTACAGGCAGGGAGGCTGGCCAGGAAGTGCCACGGTGATCTAGGTAAGCAATAACAGTGATGAGCCAGGGAGGTGGCAGTGGGGGTAAAGAGCAGTGAACAGATTTGAGGTCCAATTGACAGGACTGAATGACTGATTGGATGTGGAGTATGAGGGAGGAGGCAAGATGTCAGTTTCTGACTTGGGCATCCAGGTAGATAGCAAGATCTTTCCCAGGGGAGTCTCTGGTTAAGGGAAAAGGATAGCTCAGTAGGAGCAAGGCTGGGTGTGAGGATGTCTGGGGGAAGCTGGGCACAAGGGTCTGAGGCTCAAGACTGCACATGGCTGGCCAGGTCCTCAGATACCATCTAGCTCAACACACCACCCCACCCCTACTTTACAGATGAGAAAACTGAGCCCAGGGAGGGGAAGGGACAGGAAGCAGCTACTGTACTTGAAAAGCTATGGAGACAGAAAGATGTACTTACCAATCCCAGTTCTGCTGATAATCTCTCTGTGACCTTGGATAATTTACTTACTATCTCTGAACTTCAGGTCCTATCTCACAGAGTTACTGAGAAGGTGAGATGAGCTCCTTCTGCACTGAAGTGCCTACCTCAGGGCCTGGGGGCTCAGACGCTCAAGGGGCATCGAGGATTGGCCTGTCTGGGGCCTGCAGGAGCCTGAAGGCAGCAGGGCTCAGGCAGCAGGAAGAAGTTTGACTGCTCTGCTTTGGTCTCTCCACACGGGCAGGTCCAAAACATCAGCCTCCAGGAGGGGGAGACGGTGACTGTGGAGGGTCTGGGGGGTGCTGACCCACTGCTCCTGGCCAACCAGTCTTTCCTGCTTCGGGGCCAAGTCATCCGCAGCCCCACCCACCAAGCAGCCCTGAGGTTCCAGAGTGTCCCACCACCTGCTGGGCCTGGCACCTTCCATTTCTACTACCAAGGTAAGGCCTGGGCACCTGAGGGAGGAACCAGCCCAGACTGGCTGCCCTCTGGTGCAATTTTACAGCCTGCAGGGTACAGGGAGGGGCTAGTAACATACAGCACAGGTGCCTAGTGAAGCTCTGTACAATTGGAGGTAAGTATCATCTGAAACCTTCAAGACCTTCCCTCCTCAACCCACCACCCTGCAGAGAGCTGGTCTTGCCTCAGGATCAGGTAGTCTCCAGGTGTGCCCATTGTCACTCATTCATTCATTCATTCAGTAAACTTTTCCAAGGCACCTGCTCTTTACCAGGCTTGTGCTAGACACTGGCAATATCAAGATGAACCAGCCAAGGTCCTTGCCCTTAAGGAGTTCAGAATCTCAGGAGGAGACAGACACTTAAACTGGCAGTAACAATAGAAGCCCTCCCCAAATGCAAGGGGTCAAGGTCAAAGGGGATTTGACAATAACCATCTGGAGGTCTTTAGCTGCCAGCCTGGCCTTCCTGAACTGCCTCACCCACCCTAGACCTGGCCCATACCCCAATCAGCTCAGAACACCTATGGAAATAGGGGAGTGGCATGATGTAATGGGAAAATCACAGACTCAGGAGATGGGCAGATCTGTATTTGAATCTCCTTCTCATTGGCTGTTGACCTTGGACAGGTCATGTGACCTCTCTGACCCTCCATTTCCTCTCCTATAATTTAAGACCAAAACACCTACCCCACAAAGTCATGGTTCGGATTAAACAAAATGGTGCATGTCAAGTGCTTAGCACATGTTCCATTAAGGAAACTAGTATTAAAGGGCTGGCAGGATAGCAGAGGGAGGAGGAGGGGCTTAGGACTCTGCTGCTCTCCCATCCACATCCCTCCTGCCCATCCCCCTTCCTGGGCACCAAGTCAGCTTGATGCTTTGCACTGGTTAACCAGTTCAGACTGGGGAGAGCTAATAGGGAAATAATTGGTGTGAACAATCACAGGATTGTCTTACATTGTCATGAACCACTTCTGCAGCCCTGCAGGGGACCACAGCCTGGCTGCAGGGCAGGCATTCCAGAGATGGGGATGCTTGAAACCCCACCTAAGGAGCATTCACCCTATCCTGGCCTCCCCACCCAAACTGGGAGAGCAGTCTGGCGCAGCAGCAGGGAGCCTGGCAGTGGGCAGGGGCTGTACAGGGGCTTGGCAAAGGCAAGGGGCCAGGTGAGGCAAGGGTAAACATCTAGGCGGCCCAGCTAGCCTCCCTAATGGCTCATCAATCCTCCCTGGAAGTGGGCGTAATTTCACGCCACGGTAACCTTCTGTCTTGCTGCAAATTCCTTTGCACAAAACTCCGGACCTCCTCTCTGTCAGGCCAGACAAAGGTGGCTGAATGGCAGTAAGTTGGAGGCCCGGCAAGGGGGAGGAGACCCAAGGAAGGGCTGGGAGAGCTGGCCCATCCTGCCTCCTTCTTGGCTCCCAGAAGCCCTCCCTCTTCAGCCCAGTTTTTGTCAATGATCAGCTCTTTCCTTAATGAGTGTAATTCCCCTAATTATAGTCTGTAATTAGCCCTGATCCCAGAGATGGGAACAGGAGGAGCGTGTGCTCACACACGCGTTTCCGTGGGCTAGAGAAAGAGGGTGCCAGAAGAGGGGGTGAAGGGCCTGATGCCCATGTCGGTGCTGCAGGTGTCCAAGCTGATGTTGGAGGTCACAGGGATGGGCCCTCACAAGAGCCTCATTGCAGGACCAAGTTCCAGCTCCCCTCCCACAGCCTCAGGCAGGGCTGCGAGGCAGAGGGCCCTGACAGGCATCCCCCTCCTCTTTCCTGAGCATTCCTGGCACTGGTCTTGGCCCCAAAAACAGACTCCAGTGAGAAAATAACTTGACAGATTGCAGTGGTGCAGGCGCCCCAGGAATGGTTGTCATGGCAACAGGAGGAAGCTCATCCTGGGAAGTGGCACTTTACCTACTATGGAGTCTGGGGGCTTCATTATCTGCCTCCAGCCTCCTGCCCTCACCTCATCCTGGCCAAGTTTCCTCATCTCTGAAATGAAGGCCCTCCCCTACAAGAGTTGTGCTAAGAACTCAAGGGGAAGATATAAGGACAAGCATGGAGCCTGACATCTGGCTCATGGTGTAGACCTCCCTGGGTGTCAGTTAGCCCCTCAACCCCCTCCACACTGGGAACAGTGCCCCACACCCTTCTCCCCATCCCATCCTGGTCTGGGATCTCTCCCCAGGTCATTGTGAGTGGCCGCCATGAGCCACCACCCAGGGCAGCCTTGTCTGTTACTGTCTGGTTTCTCTGACCCCTGAACCCAGGTTTCTACTTCAACCAGAAAGCAGGTAGGGGAGAGGAGATGGAAAACAAAGCAAGTGGGCTCTAGAGCCAGGAGTGTCAAGTCCCTGCTGTACTGCTTACTTGCTGTGTGATGAGGCCACACAGTCTCTCTGAACCTGTTTTCCTCATCTAAAAATGGGTTAATAACCCCTACCTTGCCTTCCTTCCTTCCAAGCATACTGTAGGCATCAAATAAGAAGAGTGTGAAGGCATTTTAGAAGCTGGTGAGGTGCTATTATTAATCAAGATTACAAACAGTACCAGCAGGCTACGGAATTAGTATGTGTTCTTTGCCAGGCACTGCACATATGTCCTCTAACTTAACCTTTACAACATTGGATGCAATACTCAAAAATGGGTAGTAAACAAGGAAACTGAGCACAGAGAATTTCAGTAACTTGCCCAAGGTGGCACAGCAAATACGGGAGCCTGTAATCAAACCCAGGCAGTGTGACCCCAGAGCCTACCTCCTAAGCACTGCTCTGTATTGCCTGCTGGTCACAATTAGCCACTCATTGTATATTCTCTCAAGAGCCCTGTGAAAGAAGAGTCGGAATCATTCCCGCACTCTCACAGATATAGTAACTAAGGCCAGGACAGGTGAAAGTCACAAAACTCAATTTTCTGGACCCTGGTCTGCCCAAAGGCAGCCCCTTTTTCTAGTCACACAGAGGCTAGTAGAGCTCCTGCCCGGACCTCTCTTCCCATCTACCTGGTACCATCAGTGAGGGTGGCCTCCCCACCCCAACACCCAAGTTCTTCAGTCTAGACAATCCCCATCCCTCCTACCACCCCAAAGATTGTCAGGCACAGTAGCCCAAGCCTTCTCTCGGCCTCTGTCCTTGACCCCTGCAGGCCTTTTCCCCCACCTCTTAGACCCAAGCCAGAATCCCCATTTTTAGCTCCACCGCAGCTTGGCCCCTCGGCTGGGATTTGCCAGATTGTTTTGTAGGATTTGCTGCCACCATTTGGTCATACTTGGTATGACAATTTCAAAAGCTACCGGGTTTCCCAGGGCAACTTGTCCGTCTCCCTGCTTCCAGGAAGGCATGCCCTGCCTCCCCACCCTCGCCCCCATCTGTTTTTAAAAGAAATCCACAGATACTGCCCTCAAGTTTTTTAGCATATTTCAGTGAATACTGGGAAAGCTTTTACTGTCTGACTTCAATCTTTCCTGCTGCAATTCATATTTGTCCCCATAGGAAAAATAATATCAACACTTTACATCAGTACAGGCTTTTCACTATTTCAGGTGCTTTCATGTCTACAAGTCATTCAGTAAACATTTCTTGAAGATATATTATCAGCTGGGTACCAGGGATACCAAGCTGGATAAAATACTATCCCATTTATTTTCCCAATAACCCTGTAGGTGGGCTGAACCTCATGTAACAAGTGAAGAAACAGACACAAAAAGATTAAGTAACCTGCCTGAAGTGTCACAAAGCTTGGACCAGAACCCAAGAACCAGCCCAGGCTGCTGGAAATATCATTGGCACCTTCTAGGGAGGGATCAGAGTCTTTTTTGGAATTCTTAATGCTTCCTCTGGCCCCAAATGACACCTCCAGGCAGGCTGGGGCAGACCTCCCCCCCACCCCCCCGCAGTGGCTCAGCTCCCCGACACACACACACACACACACACACACAGAGTATCGCCCATTCTCTCTTTGCAGCCTATCTCCTGAGCTGCCACTTTCCCCGACGTCCAGCTTATGGAGATGTGACTGTTACCAGCCTCCACCCGGGAGGCAGCGCCCGATTCCACTGTGCCACTGGCTACCAGCTGAAGGGTGCCAGGCTCCTTACCTGTCTCAATGCCACGCAGCCCTTCTGGGATTCTCAGGAGCCTGTCTGCATCGGTGAGTAGCCCCACAGAAGAGGGCTCAGTGCTGAGCAGAGCAAGGTGGGAGGCTCATCTCTGCTCTCTACTGCTCTCTGGCACTCTTGTTTGCTTTCCATAAGGAAGCCAGGAAATGGTCACACACCTCAGCGGCATTCATCTACCCTGCATTTATTGAGCATCTACTATATGGGGGCACAACAGGTATACAGAGCTGAATTAAACAGGGACTCTGCCCTCAAAGAGCCCACAATTCCAGAAAAGAGGGGAAGAAGACAGCACATATTTCCAGAATAGGAAGTAAAATGTATCAATGAAGAGACATAAAGTGACCTAGGCGGGAGCAATCATTCTTAGTTGGGTATTTAGGAGGCTTCCTAGGGAAGGTGGCACTGAAAGTTTGACATTTCAATGGAGGGAAAAACGTGGGCAGTGACACAGAGGCAGGAAGTGAGGGTGTTTAGGGACACAGAAGACAGCCAGGTTTGGCTGAAGCCTGAAACATATGGAGAGGGCAGTGGGAGGGACTTGAATGTCAATGCAAGATACTGGGTGTTGAAGTTTTTTGAGAGGAGAGGGGAGGAGCTCAGAACTATTCCTCTGTTCCTCGGGAAAGCCAGCCAGGTGATTGTCTGAAGGCTAGGAGGACAGCCAGGCAAGAGGGTTTTAACTTAGACAGTGACTTTGGGAATGGAGAGGAGGGAAGATGTTCCAGAGACATGGATGAGGGAAAGGGGGAAAGCGAAAGGGGACTCCCAGGTTCAGGTCCTGGGTGATCAGGAGGTCTGGGATAGCTGCCAATGGAAGGGGGCTAGTTGGAGGAAGGAAGATGGAGTGTTTGCTTTGCAGCACGAAAGGCAACTTGGACTTTTTTCTTTTCTTTGGTGGGGGAGCTTGAGCTTTTGAACCTTATTTCATTCTATAAACCCTTCCTGGGTGCCAGGCACAACCAGAGATGGATAACACAGACATGTTCTCTGCCCTCCAGGGGCTCTGCCTCCAGGGAAGACTGAGGGGCAGCTCAATGCAGAGAATGCCGTGCTAGGGGTGAACTCAGGGTGTTGTGGGAACCCGAGGGAGAGCTGCTCCAAAATGAGGGAGGAGGCAGACAAGGCTTCCTCAGGAGGTAACGCAGAAGGATTACAGAAATGTTAGTTTACAGCCTATGCAAAGATGTGGAGGCATGAAACAGCACACTGCACAGTGAGGACACTGGGAAAGGTGCCTGAAGGAGAGGATGTCTGGGGAGAGGGGACTGAAGCTGAGTCTAGACAGAGTCAAATTCATGAAGGACTTGAATGCTATTTTGAGCTTGAACTCTATCCAGAGGGTAATAGGGAGCCACTGGGCAATCTTAAGCAAAGGATGGGGCATGATCAGATGTGAAGGGCAGTTCCATTCTGAGACCAAGCAGAAAGGTAGGTCTGCCCTCTCTGCAGAGAAGAAACTCACCCCAGCCCTCTGGGAGCTTTAGTAAAATATTCTGCTGTCTTGAGCATTTGGAGACAAACGTACTGTGTATTGGTCATGGTAGCCTGCTCTCTGAGAGCCAAGAGGGTTAGAGCTGTGTGTCCAGGAGAGGAAAATGCTACCTGGAACCAGTCACACTCTTCTTGCCTGAGGCCCCTTGTCTGGCCCCAGTTAACTGCCAGGAGCTTGTAGCCAAGTAACCCAGCAGTCCTCACTGAGGACTGAGGGCACAGGCGAGCTGCCTGGCCTCTCCTTGGAAAGGAAGGACAGCTCCCAGGCCAGAGGGGTCAGTGCTGGAAAGGCACTACGGGGTAAGCCAAGGAACGGCAGTGGAGAGCTATTTCAGAAAGTGTTCGAGGCCATCTGTGGCTAGCAATGCCTGCTAAGGGCACAGGGTTTGGGGCATGCACATCAGGTGTTTGTCATCCCAGATCTAGTCCTACCTGTCTTTTTACTTTTATGAATATCCACTCATTTTATTCAACTGATACTGAACACCAACCCCATGCCTGGCCTGAAGAGACAGGGCCCCCGCCCTAGGGGGTCCTAGTTAACGGACATATCCAAACAAATAACTATTTTTAGGAAAGTAGCATGAGGTAGAGATAGCAGATATATCCAAGAAAGTTGGAGCCCAGAGTAAGGGCTTTATTAAAGTCCACCTAGGGGGTGTCAGGAACAGCCTCCTACAGGAATCAGCAGAGAGGGAAAGTGACTTGCTGGGGCCACACAGCCAGGCAGTGACAGATCTATCTACAGTCAGAGCATTGCACATGAATAGTCCCATAGGTGTGAAAAGTTAGGAGGTAGGATTCTGGAGTTCAGACCACTTGGAGCTGCAGGGTCACAGAGCTAAAAGATTGACCATGATAGCAAAGATGGCAGGGAGAGAAAGGTCCCTGCTGACCCATGCAGACAGTACAGAGCTGAAATGGGGAGGAAGGCTTGTTGGGCTGCCTAGGTTCCAGTCAGGGGGCCCAGCCTACATCCTGTCCCTGTCTCACAGCTGCCTGTGGTGGAGTGATCCGCAATGCTACCACTGGCCGCATTGTCTCTCCGGGTTTCCCGGGCAACTACAGCAACAACCTCACCTGCCATTGGCTGCTTGAGGCTCCTGAGGGCCAGCGGCTACACCTGCACTTTGAGAAGGTTTCCCTGGCAGAGGATGATGACAGGTGAGGGGCTGTCCTAGTGGGATGGGAGTGCCCGGTATCCTGCTGGAGGAATGCTACCCTAGCCTGGGGCCACATACCATCTGGGTGACCAGCCATGTAGCTGCCACTTTCCTGGCCCAGGCTCATCATTCGTAATGGGGACAACGTGGAGGCCCCGCCAGTGTACGACTCCTATGAGGTGGAATACCTGCCCATCGAGGGCCTGCTCAGCTCTGGCAGACACTTCTTTGTGGAGCTCAGTACAGATGGCAGTGGGGCAGCGGCAGGCATGGCCCTGCGCTATGAAGGTGAGCCTGCTGGGGCCTAACTGGGGTGGGGGGATGGGGGCTGGGCCGTGGGCTTGGGCCTAGGGTCTTTCTCCCACACCTTCCCCCTCTCCACCTCCATCCCATCACTCGTTCCAAGTCTGCCCCTACTCACCTGGCACTCAGGTCCCCTCTCCCTGCCCCTCCGCTAGGGCCCAGGATTCCTGCCCCATCTTTGCTGGAGACCCTTGCCTTGTCCAAGAGAATATATTCTCCAGATTTTGAAAAGCAAAAAAGGCTCCAACCCTTAGGGAAGGCAAATTGCTGTAAGAGACATTCTAGAACCATTCCTGCATTCATACAAATATTAATGCATTCAAAAAATGTTTATTGAGCACCTTCTGTGTACTAAGCACAAAACTAGGCACTGGGAATACAATCCCAGGGGTCAAGACGGCCTCCTGACCATAATAGGGATGCGTATTCTGGGCTGTCCCTCCTCCACCGCCTCTCCACTCCAAGCCCAGGACACACATTTGTCATCTGTACTCAGGAAGAGAAAGGCTCTGGGGAGGGAAGCAGGAGGATGCTTGCCCCCATGTTTACGCCAGTTGAGGCTGAGCTAGATGGGGCCCTGTGGTTTACAGCCTTCCAGCAGGGCCATTGCTATGAGCCCTTTGTCAAATATGGCAACTTCAGCAGTAGTGCACCCTCCTACCCTGTGGGTACCACTGTGGAGTTCAGCTGCGACCCTGGCTACACCCTGGAGCAGGGTTCCATCATCATCGAGTGTGTTGACCCCCACGACCCTCAGTGGAATGAGACAGAGCCAGCCTGCCGAGGTCAGTAGGCACCAGCGGATGGGCCTGCCAGGGGCAGAGAGCTGGGTGGGTACCAGGGAACCAGCCTCAGAGCCTTGGGCCACAGGGGCCCTGTGACATGTATGATTCAGACTTCCCCCTGAAGAGGAGGTGGGGGCTCCCAGCAATGGGTGGGCACTCTGGTGGGCATGTGCTAACTCTAGGACAGAGCACTGGGGGGAGCATGGAGGCAATACACCTCCCGGGCCTCCCCTGCCTTCTAGCTGTGTGCAGTGGGGAGATCACAGACTCAGCTGGCGTGGTGCTCTCCCCAAACTGGCCTGAGCCCTACGGCCGTGGGCAGGACTGCATCTGGGGCGTGCATGTGGAAGAGGACAAGCGCATCATGCTGGACGTCCGAGTGTGAGTGCCTACTGGCTCAGGCCAAGCCAACTCCTGAGGTCTGGGGATACCTCTTGTCCAGCCCATCCTGGGGCCCCCAGGCCTGCCCTGCCCTGCCCTGACAGTCCTCCTCCACAGGCTGCGCATAGGCCCTGGTGATGTACTTACCTTCTATGATGGGGATGACCTGACAGCCCGGGTCCTGGGCCAGTACTCAGGGCCCCGTGGCCACTTCAAGCTCTTTACCTCCATGGCTGATGTTACCATCCAGTTCCAGTCAGACCCTGCGACCTCAGTGCTGGGCTACCAACAGGGCTTCGTCATCCACTTCTTTGGTGAGCTAGTCCCTACCCCACTCGGAGTGCAGACCTCGAACCATAGTCATAGAGGCCAGGGCAACTAGGAGCCTAGCTGCTCTTTTGGACAAAGGAAAGCCGGTATCACCTGAAGGAAGCTAGTCCTGTTCTCCATCTTCCCTGAGGGCCCACTAAGAGAAAGGGAACCTTCTGTTACAGCAAGAGGGATTTGGGTAGGCAGCAGGAAGAACTTTCTAACAAAAATTGGGAACTGAGAAAAAGTGTTGGTTTTTACCTTTCTGACAATCTCAATAGAAGTGACAATTTCCCTCACCCAACCGGGCCCCATCTCTCAGGCCTGAAGAACTGGTCAAGATGCTTTTGGAAGTAAGGCCAAAGCCTAGGTGAAAACCCTGGAACCTAGGAGACAAGAGCAATGTCACGGACAGGCAAGGAGGGGCCCTTGAGCATGGGGGAATAAATCACTGAGCCTACCCAGGACAGTCCAGGCCCGGGACAAACTGGCAGGAGCCAGAGTGCCCTCAACGGGAGGGGAGATAGCTAGCACAGTTGCTTTGGTGCTGGCTGAGGGCCTGCATCTTGCTGCCTCTGTGCCCCCAGAGGTACCCCGCAACGACACATGTCCGGAGCTACCTGAGATCCCCAATGGCTGGAAGAGCCCGTCGCAGCCTGAGCTGGTGCATGGCACTGTGGTTACGTACCAGTGCTACCCTGGCTACCAGGTGGTGGGATCCAGTGTCCTCATGTGCCAGTGGGACCTAACCTGGAGTGAGGACCTGCCCTCATGCCAGAGGGGTAAGTGTACCTGTCCCCCGTGCTCCCCTGCCCAGCACAACCTCCAAGCCTCTCTCCTGGATTCTGAACCACACTCCAGCTGTTATTAGCTAGTATCCTTGAAGTTCCTTCACCTCTCATAGCCTCAGTTTCTTCATCTGTGAAATGGGGATAATATCTTTTCATACAGTTATCAGCCAAGTACTCCAAGTATTTCATTCCTGGTAGATGGCCAATTAGTGTTTGTTGACCCTAATGGATGTGAAGGGGACAAATGAGGGGACACACCAGCAAAATTGTAGGGACAGATAAATAGGGGGTAGAGCCATATGACATGAAGATGTTAGCTGGCCTGGAACAAAGCCAGGGTGGATTGGCCATTGCTGATTTCTTCTTGGGCTACTTTCCTCATTACCCCCCACCCATAGTGACTTCCTGTCATGATCCCGGAGATGTGGAGCACAGCCGTCGCCTCATATCCAGCCCCAAGTTTCCCGTGGGGGCCACTGTGCAGTATATCTGTGACCAGGGTTTTGTGCTGACGGGTAGTGCCATCCTTACCTGCCATGACCGCCAGGCTGGCAGCCCCAAGTGGAGTGACCGGGCCCCCAAATGTCTCTGTAAGTGTCAGATGGGTAGTTTGGGAAGCCTCTGGTAGGAGATAAAAGATGCTGCCTCTGGAGGCTAGGGGCCTGGCACCCTCACTGGGGTCTGCCTGCTTTGCAGTGGAACAGCTCAAGCCATGCCATGGCCTTAATGCCCCTAAGAATGGTGTCCGAAGTCCTGAGAAGCAGCTACACCCAGCAGGGGCCACTGTCCACTTCTCATGTGCCCCTGGCTATGTGCTGAAGGGCCAGGCCAGCATCAAGTGTGTGCCTGGACACCCCTCACATTGGAGTGACCCCCCACCCATCTGCAGAGCTGGTAAGTGCCCTCTCAGCCCCAAGAACCCCTCCTGGCCCATAGGGCTGCTCTGGCAAAGATGTCCAATGTTGAGAACCAGAACTACTTGCCCATGCCACCTTCATGTTACCCTTGGTCTCCCCAGTCCCTGCCAGATCCTTCTGACCTGGTATCACCAAGACAAATCCTGGAGTAGGCTCTCCTTGGACAAATCTTTCCCATGACCAGCCCACTACCTCTGCTTCCTGCCTCAGTGGTTTGGCCCACTGCACTCACCCACTGCCCTTGACCCTCCCTTCTTGTTCCAGCCTCTCTGGATGGGTTCTACAGCAGCCGCAGCCTGGATGGTAAGTGTCTACCCTTGAGGGCCAGGGAAGTGGTCTCCTTGCCCCTGATTCTCACAGCTCCCAAGCCATGGGCTTGCCAAGGAGGAAGGGCAGAGAAAGAGAAGTTTGGACCTAGCAGGGCAAAAAGCTCCTTCCCTGCCTCCAGCCAGAGGGTAGCTGGCTGGATGCCCTTGGGCAAAGGGGAGGGGATATGGGCTCCAGGTGACAGGGACCTCTGCTCTAATCCCACCCTCTGTGTTTTCAGTTGCCAAGGCACCTGCTGCCTCCAGCACCCTGGATGCTGCCCACATTGCAGCTGCCATCTTCTTGCCGCTGGTGGCAATGGTGCTGTTGGTGGGAGGTGTGTACCTCTACTTCTCCAGGTGAGCCTGGCTTCTCTTCTTGCTCTGCATACCTGCCTCACTCCTGCCCACTACTCCTGACTCGCAGGCGTCTCTGCCCACAGGCTCCAGGGGAAAAGCTCCCTGCAGCTGCCCCGAACACACCCCCGCCCCTATAACCGCATCACAGTAGAGTCAGCGTTTGACAATCCAACTTACGAGACTGGAGTAAGTAACCAGGCCAACCCTGACACCCTAGCCAGGACCCAATTCTTTGCTCTCTTGGGCAAGTACCCCTGAGGGTCCTGCCAAGCCCTCTCACTTTTTCCCTTGTCCTTGGGAAGGTGGATTATGGTCTGGCAAGCCTTATACAAGTTTCCAACTCCCAGCAGTCTCTTTCCTTTGCAGGAGATGAGAGAATATGAAGTCTCCATCTAGGTGAGGGCAGCCTAGGGAAGCCAACTTAGCCTTGCATCACAGTCCAGCAGCAGGGCTCCTGGTTTCCTGCTGTCCCTCCACCTCCTGTACATACCACCTGGGAGGAGACACCACCAATCCCTCAAGAAGTTGTGCCCTTCCCCGCCTGCAATGCCCACCATGGCCTATTTTCTTGGTACCACTGCCCACTTAGGGCCCTTCCTTGGGCCCAAGTCAGGGGGCATCTGCCTATGGGCAGAACACAGCTGGAACACATACATCAACAGCCAGCATTCTCCTGACCCTCCCTCATGCCCTGGACTTCCAGCCTGGAGTTCACAGGCAGAGCAGAAGCACCTTTCTCCACAAGACCACCATCCAGCCCTGGCACGTAGGACCCTGCAGCAGGGTTAACTTGATGGAAACCGCACCAGGGTGCTCCTCACAGGGCCATCACTAGTGGCCAAAACTGCTCTCAATGGTGACCTCTGGGTAGTCCTGGCATGCCAACATCAGCCCCTCGGGGAGGTCTCTAGTCCTCTCAAGCCCCCGGAATGGACAGTTCTGCCTCCTGCCCTGTCGCAGTGAAGGCAATAATTCTAAGGGATCCTAAGGGGTTCAGGGACCCTACTCCAAGCTCAGGTTGGGCTTCCCTGGGAACTCATGCTCTACACCAAAGCAGGACACCCCTGGCAGCCCTACATCCTGAAGAAAGGGAGAACTTCCTCTGATGTTTATCTGGCTGTTACAAACATCCTCTTTCCCACTAGTCCCTCCTCTAATCTCAGCCATTTGCCAGGCTCCTCTCTCCTGGCCACTGTGTTACGGGATAAGGGGAGTGGACAGGCACATTCTGGAGAAGAGCAGAGGTCCAAGGACCCAGGAATTTGGCATGGAACAGGTGATCAGAGAGCCCCAGGCAGAGGCCCAGGAGCTGGCTGAAGGCCACTTTGTACATGTAATGTATTATATGGGGTCTGGGCTCCAGCCAGAGAACAATCTTTTATTTCTCTCTTTTCCTTATTAAAATGGTGTTTTTGAAAAAACCAAGCAATGGCCAGGTGGATGGTGCTTTCCTGGAGGGAAGGGAGGTGGGAAGTAAATGGGATATGGACTTCAGGACCAGAAGGCATGCTGGACCCACCAATCATCCCCAGGTTTTATTTTAAAAGAAAAAAAGGTTACATGCAGTTGAGCAGGATCCACTGTCCCAAAATGGTCAGTGCAACAGATGGCAGGTGAAATGAGAGGCTCCAATGGCTGGTGCCTCAGGGATGTGGGAACCCAGGAACTGCACTGCACACCCACCCCAATGCCTCATTTCCTCTTCTTTGCCAAGTCCAGAACCATATGCTGGTACACTCCCAAACCCCTCTCCAATGCCACTGGATTGCTGACAAGGCCCAGGAAGCCTGACACATCTCTCCTTCCCCTTATTTCCAAGCAAGCAAGCCTCGGGAAATTGGAATAGGAAACAGACTGAACCCCTGAACATGAGGCCTTAGTCTGGCGTGGCCTCAGGTAATAGCCAGATGTCAGGAGCAGGGGTAATGAGCTTAGGGGCTTGGCTCCTAAGTTAGGCAAAAGCCCTATCCATGGGCTCTGGGAAAAGGTGACTGGGCAGGATCTGCTTAAGTTTGCCCTTTCCCTGTGGCCCCCAGTGCCTCCTGAGATGAAAGTGTTTGCCCAGCATTGGCCCCCAGCATGCACATTCCACATTAGAGGTGTGCCCTGCATGGCTGCTCTCCAGAGTAAGAGCAAGGGGCAGGCAACAGGGAGTTATGGGAACTCAGAAACCAGAAGACAAAAATCCCTGAAAGAAATAAGAGCAGCAACTAGCACCTTCCGCTTCTACAGCCTTCCAACAGGGAGGTCTTGACCACTCATGCTGCCCACCCTGGCTCTAGCACAATCCACCTTGAGGAATGTAGAAGCTCCAATCCACACAGAGTGCAGTGCCTAGATTAGCCACAAGAGGTCAATTCCAAAGGCATCTATATCCTACCTGCTTTCTCTCCTCAAGCCCCCTTGAAGTTCCACGGCTGGAGCTCTCCAAGGTGGCACCACTCCTGGCCCCACTGGGCTGACCTCATTCCCCAAGTTCCAAGAGGAAGGTGTGTGAAGTTCCCCTGGCACTTGTCAACAGAGCCAAGTCTTATTTCACTCATTAGCTCACCACCTGTTCCTGTTCTCAGCTGCAACCGATGGTGCTGATCAGAGCAAAGCCTTGCTGACTGGACACATGTGTCAATGGCTTACTTATCTGCCCTATAATGCCTTCAGGCTGACACAGCAGCACAGCTGGGCCCTGAGCAGTAGGAAGGAAGCCAACAAGAGAGGGCACACGAGGTTCTAACCTCTGAGGGCCTGTGGCATGAAGTACAGTCCCAGAAGAGAGAAGATCTGGCCACTTCCATACAAGCAATCTAGCTGAGCCCTCCCCTTTCTGAGGGCCACATCTCTGGTCCATAGCCACAAAAGTCTATTGTTGGCTGAGGCTGGTAGAAGGCAGACAGCAGGCAATTTACATGACATTCTCCACCCCCTAAAGGGTCATCAGAAAAGTGAAAAGTCAGAAAAAAAGAAACCTAAGACTCCACACACTGGCATCCCAACTCTATCTAACTCATCCTTCTTACTGTTCCAAAAGAGGGAGCAGCAACAATTCTGCAGAGGCAGTTAGCTTGGTGTAATGGGCAGTGTCTGGCCTGGGAATCAAGAAATCCACTTTATTCCTAGGCCTGCCATCAATTCACTATGCGATCTAGGCAAATCACTGCTCCTCTCTGTGCATCTGAAAATGAGGAGATTAAATCAGATGGTCTCTAAGCTCTTTCTAGTTTTACGATTTGGAGAACGCTAAATGTGTCTTGACATTAAAAGTGGGCTGGGCACAGCTACCTGGCAACGATGCCAATTAAACGCCTAGTGTCAGGCACAACGATGCGGTTCCCTTCTCCACTGCTTCATCCACAGTGATACTGGCAGCAATAACTGGCCATCTCTGACGGCGATACCAAGGGGAGAGGCGGGAGCCCTGGAAAGGAGCATAATACCCGCCCAGAATTCGGGTGACGCCTTCAAACTACAAATCCCGGCATGCAGCACTGCAGCGCTCAAAAGTATCCCTTCCCGGCAGGCAAACCACTCTTTCCTGAGTCCATCCTACCGTAGAGTGCATCGCACGCACACGGAACTACGGCTCCCACAATCCACCAGACCCATCGCGATTCTTGCTCCCAGGATGCAAAGCGCTCCCGTTCGCCCTTTGGACGCTTTGCGCATTGCAAACTGGGAGTTGAAGTCCGCTGTGCACAGGTAGCTGGGCGTTGTCAGAACTCTCCGCTTTGGGCTTCCTCTTGAAGAGCAGTTCTATGGGACGGTGGTGCAGAGAGGGTAGTGATGGGCAGGCGGAACTCTCCATAGTGCCATCACCACGCAAGGCAGGGATGCTCGGGCTAAAATTTAACTGTCGGGAGCGGGAGGGAAATGGGAACCGCAGCCATCCAACCTGCCACCAAAAGAGTCATTTTCTGTCGCAATGGCTTCTCTTTTCTCTTTACCAATATGGCGGCCTGGTCCAGCCACACGACGCTAGAACGAAATAGTCCAGTACAACATTCCTAGGAATACTGCTGTCACCGACAGCCTGCTAGCTCCATCCAACACCACACCTTGCTCTTTCATGCCTGACGACTCAAAGGGCACGATAGCCCATATCCCATTACCAAAATGGCGAAAGGAGAAGTTTTCTTATGAGGGCCTGCAACTGACAATACGCCTGCGCGGGAAGCGTCTATGTTACGGGGTGGGAGGGGAGCACCCCCAACACGCCTGCGCGGGAACGGAGTCTCTCGGTCTGCACACAAACACCAATGGATGAAGCGTCCCCAGGTTCCTGCGGCTGCGCTATGACCCCTATGAGCTTTCCCAAGCGCCTGCGCGAGGCCTCAGGTCCCGCCCTTTTGCCTCAGTACGCTGGCGCAGGGTAGAAAGGCGGGGCTTCGGAGCTCCAGACGAATGCCAGCGCGGCTGCGCGATGGGGGGTACCCTCTCACCGCGGCTGCGCGGGAGCCCGGCCGCCGGCTGTCACTGCGGTTGCGCGCGGCGAGCGGCGATCCCGGGGCGCCTGCGCGGGTGGCTTTGCGGGCGCTCGCGGTAAGTTTGCGCCAAGTGCGCGGCAGCCGGGACGCAGACGGCGGCGGCGGCGAGAGGCGGAGCCCGGGGACCACCCCCCATCACCCTCCCCCCAGTCACCTCACGTACCACAACCTCACCTAACCTCTCACCCCCCCTCCGATCCCCCCAACCCTGGGATGGCAGCGCCCGCCAGTCTTCCCGGCCGGACCAGCGGTCGCCAGTGCCGGCTTTAGCCTGTGGGACTAGGCCCCGCCGAGGCCTGACCCCCGAAGCCGGGACCCACTGTGCAGCCAGCAGCTGGGCCGGGACTGAGGGGCCGCTCCCCCCTCACGGCCCGTAGGGAGGACGCTGCCGTCCCGGGGACTGGGGGCCGGGGGGTGGGGGGGAGCCAGGGCGAGGAAGTCGGGACCCGTGTTGGGAAAAAAGAAGGGGAGCCGGGGTCAGGAGCGCCCCCTCCCCCCGTTTCCCCCCTCCCCCCGGGGTTGGGGGGGCCGGAGCAGAGAGCACCCAGCCCGGGAGGTGGATGAATGTGGGAGAAAATGGAGACCAAGACGATCGTGTACGACTTGGACACGTCGGGGGGGCTGATGGAGGTAAGAGTGGCCCTCCTCATCCCCTTCCCCCAGCGCCGGGAGGGAACCTCCGCCCTCCGCCCCACAAAGCCGGTCCTAAGCTCGAGGCGCTCAGAGGGCCGGGGGAGGGGGGGGTTCTTCCTCACCCAGTCTCTCCCTCCCATCTTTGCAATTTGAGGGGTTGCGCTCAGTCTCCGAGGACGTTTGCAGCAGTTTCACCTACCCGCCGCCCTCGATTCGTTCTCCCGAGGCGCCAGCCCACTCCATCTCGTTGCACCGGCGGGCCTCCCCACCCCCTTCTTGTCGGCCCTTTTGTGCTTTCCCCAGCACGTCCGGGTACCGGGCTCGGGCCTCTCCCGAGCTGGGCTTTGGAGTCCCCCACTGTCCATACAAGGAAGTGGCGAGAAGGGATCAGCGCACCCTCTCCCCATCCCCCTACCCTTGATCCTCCCCATTTGGAAGAAGCTGTTCTCGTTGTTGTGCTGCAGGAACGCGGTTAGGGTGGGCTCCCCCTGGTTCCGGGGGCTGAAAGGTTCTGGGAGCAGCCTGGATGGGAGGAAGAAGGACAAAAGGGGGGAGAGGGGTGGGTGACGGAGAAGCCGCGCCGGGGGGGCGACGGACCGCCCGGGAGCTCCGAGTGTGCACACACGCCGTTTGTATGTGTGTGCAGCAAATCCAAGCTCTGCTGGCTCCCCCCAAGACGGACGAGGCAGAAAAGCGGAGTCGGAAGCCTGAGAAGGAGCCCCGGAGAAGCGGCAGGGCCACCAACCACGACAGCTGCGATAGCTGCAAGGAAGGTGGAGATCTCCTGTGCTGCGACCACTGCCCGGCCGCCTTCCACCTCCAGTGCTGGTAAGGTCTGGGGAACCCTTTGGAGCCCCTTGGCGGACCCTTCTCGGCACATTCCTTCACCCGGCCTGCCCCTGCCTGCCCAAATAACGGGCGCCTGCAGCCGCTAGCTGACTTCCTGCAGCCGCTGGGGCGAGCGCCTCTCCGCCCCTAGGTGTCTGCCGGGATCTGACCGTTTTGGGGGGAGCAACAGCGGAGGGTCCGGACCCCGAGGTGGGGGTTGGGAGGAGTGAGGAGAACCCCATCTGGGATTGGAAGTCGCTGGGGAGCCGGGACATAGCCGGCAGGGCACGGCGGGCGGTGGCGGGGGAGGAAGGGGAGGAGCTCCGGGCCCAGTGCCTCTTGCCTGCCCGCGCGCCCGCTGTCCTCGGGGCTCCTGCCGGGCCGGGCTCTCCTCGGGGTGGGTGCGCGGAGCCCTCGGCCGCGGGAGCTGCCCTGGTCCAGACCCTGGCGACCGGGCGCTTGCGGCTGTGGAGGAAATAATGGAGGGTGTCTATCGAGTCCGCCTCTTTTTTGCCTCTCTGTTTACAATATGGCGACCTGCCTTTAAATTATATTTTTATTCTCAGCGCCATTTTGGCTGCATATATAATTTGCAAACGTTTACCGGGCAACGGTGAGGGCAGCCTCGGAGTCCTTTCTGCAGAAGCTCCTCGGGGGCCCAGGCTGGGATCTCGCCGCTTTGGTCCCCTTTCTCTGCCTCGGCTTGCCCCCTGTTGCCTCTCGGAGCTGCCTCCCTCCTCCCTCTTCTCTCCCTGCGCTGCTGCCTCTTAGGAAATCGGGCCGGGTTAGACAATTAAAATTGCCCTTGGGCGTCGATTTCACTTCTCCGCTCCGGATCGGCGAGCCCTTTGCCGCAAAATTCTTTGCTGCCGGGGCAAGATTGTGTGCCGTGGCTCCGGAAAGGCATTTTTAAGGAGCTAGGAGCTGGAAAGCCGTGCGCCTTTTTTTTTTTTTTTTTTTTCTCCTTACTGAACGCGAGGGGAGGGGAAAGACAGAAGAGAGAAGGAGGAACCTGGGTTGATCGCCCGCTGCTTGATCCTCCTCAGCAGCTCAGCCCAGAACAATCCGGCAAAGAAGAGTTTAAACTCCAGCTTCTGCCGGGAGAAATCACCTCTGCCCTCCACAAAAATCCCACGTCTGCGCAGCAAACCCAGATTTCATCTTGTTCTGCTGGGTTTTGTTCTGTTGTTCAGCAACAGTTGACTGAGGCAGGCATTTGAGAGAGGAGCCAGTTTGGAGAGAGGAAGGATAGGGGGCTGTTCTGTTTCTTCCCATCCATTTTTTGGTGTTGCCTTTTTTAGCCCTCTGGTTTTCTTTCTTTCTTTTTTTTTTTAAAGTGGGGGGGAATTTCCCATGAGGTCTCTTAACACTTCCATTCACATTCCATCTCTCGGTTTGTGGAATAGTGCCTACTGTATATTTGTACTAATTGCAGGTTTTGGAACACTTATTAGACAGATGACTGATACTGGGAAAATTAAGTCTGTGGTCAGAAGTTATGTAGGAAGCTCCTATTACCATTCCCAAGATACTTTTGCCCAGGAGGGCACCCCATCTGGGCTTGTAATGTTGCGGGGACAAAAATGATTATCCTGGAGGAAGCTCTTTTGTTGGCTTTAAAATTTTTATTATGAAGTGACTAATACCAGCAGGAAGGGTCTGTGGTTTTTAGCCTTTACTTCCTTTAGGGTGTAATCCACCTGGGTGAAATATCTCTGGTCAAATTTCGTTTGTTGTTCTTAAGCACAGGAGAGATCTGTACCTGAACATGCTGTGTTACTTACCTGTTACTCCCAGTTGCTTACATTTTTCTTTTTATTGTGCTTGTTTGATACATATACTAGAACTGAGTTGTGCACTTTTTGGTTTAAAGTTGTGGGCTAATATTTTACTTGTAGCATGAAGTTGGTGTTAACCATGATTGTTGACTTTTCATGTTGAGTGTCAATTTTATAAGCTTTATATTATCTTTAGTTTCATTTGTTTAATAAAGCTGAAATTATTTATTAGAAACCTAAGGCATGGAAAAAGTGTGCTGTTTTACCTGAGCTTGGGCTTTTAAACTGTAAAACCTAACCTCTGAATCTTTTAATTAGATGAATCTAAGTCTTGTCAAGTTGTAACAGTTAACAGTTTCCACTTTAGCTGGAAGGAGAGGTAAGGAGGAACTTTTAGCTCTTGGTGAGATTCAGGCTTGTCCAGACTGCATTTCATTGAATCCTTTCTTTTTTTTGAGACCGTGAATGGGAACTGGTAATCAGAGATTTGTGAATAGAGGTAAATGAAGTAGGGTTTGCTTAACATCTCCAGTTTTCCCTTTGAAGATGCCAGTACTGAATGTACCATCAACTGATCTGAGTTATTATCTAAATCACAAAATGTTGTAGATACTGGTATAAAGGCAGGAAGTCCTCTTTTAAATAGGAATTCGCTACATGAGTTTCATTCAGGAAGTAAGGCCTATCTCACTTTCCTGCCTCCTAACCTACCTACTCCAGTAGTTAGGCCAAGTAGTTAATATCTCAGGACATCTTGATTCCTGGGTGTGCTTTCATTAATTTGTCCTGTTGTTACTTACTTGTACCATATGGGAGTGAGGTTAGGCAGTATGGCGATATTTTCTCTTCCCTTTTTAACTGGCTAAGACTGAATTATTTAGGTAAACCTAGTAATGATGAATTCCCTTATGTATAGAAGGTACAAGAGTGGAGTTGGAATTTTGCAGATGCTATAGATCATGCTTGGAGTCCTGTTGTGTTCTCCATTCAAAGCTTCATAACAAGTCCTTTTTCAGTCTCTAAGTTTGCCTTGCCAGTCTGCCTCACAGTGAACAGGATCCAGTAAAATGTTCCAGAAGTGATTCTAGGCACTTCTTTACCTCCTGGGCTTACTGACATAGCCATAAACCACAAGGGATTTTTCTAAGATAAACTACTGGAGGAAATGACTGGTCAAATAAGCTGTTTTAATTGTTCTGTCTTTTCTCAGGGGCCAGTGCTCTGTACAAGGCACATCATCGCTTCCCAATTAGACTGGGAGCCCTATTTCTGGGTTTTCTGTAATGATTCTCTGGACAAGAGAATGAATTGTCCTGTGCTCAGTACCATGACCTCATCAAAGAATTAAACTTGAGGAGCTGATGTCTTTGTATTTGTTTAAGTGATAGTGTCATCATTTTATCCCAAGTTTAACTGGTTTATCAATTATTTAGAATGATAGTAGGGGGTTACTAAATCTGCCTCTGCAGAATTGGAAAGAGAGATGTTTTTAAGTGTTCCCTGGTGAGCCTGACCTTTTTCCATAATTGTCATGCCATATAGGTTGAGCTTTCTGAAAATTCTGGTCTCCATGGACTGTTCCCTAAAAATCCGTTAAAAATTAGAATAACTGGTGGAGCTTTAGTTGCCACTGGCCCATCTTTCTGTTGGAGATGGGTGGGATTGTTGTCGCTGATAGAGTGAATACCGTAGGGCATCAGTAATGAGGATGGTGAAACTGGCTGGTTCCCTCTGATTGCTTTGTCATGGCATTTTGCTCCAAACAGACTGACAGACCAAAACGGTCTGATTGAGAAGTGCATCTATCTCAGCCGACCTCAGCATGGTCCCTTCCCGTCAGACAGATTTCTGTAGCATTTGCCTCCGCATGTTATATTTGGAATTTTGGCCGGCTTTCCTCTCTCTGGTGTTGGCAGCAAGATCCAAAATGAGGTTTTCGAAGAATGAGAGTAAAAAGGTCTCTGTGCACAGGCAAAACTAAGCTCAGCTTGGAGTTTTGCATATTTAATTTTCAGTGAGTCATAACAAAGGTTTCACACGTAGAATAGAGAACTGCCTTGCAGCAAATTTTTGCTGTTTGAACTTTTAAGGAGGTGATTTTTCTGATTTTGTTGTGTTTAGCTCCTCATTAGAATAATATCAGACAAGTGGTGAATTAAAATAAATTTATTTTATCATTATTTATGAATCTGTTGTTTTTGACATTGTAAGTGCTTAGAAGCCTGGCACTGATGGAACTGGAGGTGACAATGTTTGGATTCCCTTCCCTCACTCTGCCCCATCAATAGTAAAATGATTCCACAATAAACAAACCTAATTTGGTTTTGTGTTTATTTTATTTACTTACTTATTTTGCATTTTCTGTGTTGCATTAGAATCTAGGTATGTAGGAAGTATATTCAGGGGAACTTTTCAATCTGTGCTCCTCTCAGGGGGAAAACAAAAAAATCTGCATGTGTAGTGTTGTCTTTAAATGGTCCACCTAAACATGGAAGGTCCAATAATGTTCAACTTTAACTCGGGTTCAAATGCATGCTTCTTAAACTTAATGTGGAGCTCAGTGGCTAATTCTTATGAAATGAGTACAAGTATCAGAAATATTAAAAGTGGAAAAGGAGGTAATATTCCTGAAAAGTGGCAGTTTTGTATAACTTAAGGCAAGTACTTAGTGGTGCAGTTGTGAGAAATTTTTCATTTTGGGCCTGTCCCAAAATTAATTACCATATTCAGTGAAAGGTGGGGTGTAGTTATAATCTCATCAATCTCCTGGTGCTCCTTAAGGTTCTCAAAGTATTTTAGGAGTGGGCTCCACTAATATATTAGGACAGTTTTGGCCTTTGTAAATGACTTGTGTATTATTTATAGACATAAAGGTATGAAAGACATATTTAGGTACTGCTTTCATTTGAATCTGGAGATGGAATTTATGTTGGTCTGTTACAAGTTCTCGGTTAAGTATGCCTCTAAGAGTATTTTTTTTAAGCCAAATCAGAGGAATGTTCAATAAATTTTCTAATTTGAACTTAAAAGGATTTCAAGTAGTCACTACCATGTGTTAAGTGAAACACACTGGTTTTTGTTAACCTCTGAGTAAAAGTACAAGTGATACATAAAATTACTCAAAGGGGCTCAGTTAATCTTTGCAAGGTTCATCCTTGTAGCATTTATCAGTAATTCATTCCTTTTTATGGCTAAACAATTTTCCATTGTATGGATGTATCACATTTTATGTATCTGTTCATCATTTGATGGACATTTGGGTTGTTTCCACTTTTTGCTATTATGAATAATGATGTTGTGAACATTTGGGTGCAAGTTTTTGTGTGGACCTAAGTTTTTGTTTCTCTTGGGTGTACCCCTAGAGGTGGAATTGCTGCTGAGTCTGTGGTAACTCTTATGTTTAACTTTTTGAGGAACTACCTATTTTCCAAAATGACTGCATTATTTCACTTTCCCACTAGTAGGCTATAAGGGTTCCAATTTTTCTACATCCTCAACGCTTGTTATTATGTGCCTTCTTGATTAAAGCCATCCTAGTGGGGCACGAAGTGGTATCTCATTGTGGTTTTGAATCAAATTTCCCTGATGGCTAATGACGTTAAACATCTTTTCATGTGCTTATTGGCCATTGGATATTTTCTTGGAGAAATATCTGTTCAGATCTTTTGTCCATTTTTAATCGGGTTATTTGGCTTTTTTATTGAGTTGTAAGAGTTTTTTCTATGTTCTAGATATAAGTCCCTTGTCAGATATATGATTTGCAAGTATTCTCCCATTCTATGGGTTGTCTTTTCACTGCTCCTGTCTTTTTATTTTTCTTTAGTTTTGAGTCTTACCTAGAAAAAGATGGTTGATTTAAGCACACTTTTTAGTATCTGTGCCTATATTATCTATGTAATGACAGTGAGTAAAGAGTTTCTTCTGTGAGCTCCAGTCAGGATGATAGATCTCAGGGAAGAGAACTTTACATTGATATGTTGCTGTTCAACTTTTCTGGGTGACCCTTCCGAGCAAAGGAGTCTAAGGCTGGAAGTTACCCTAGAGGAAGTGTTAAAAAATGCACACCACCTGCCTTTAGGTAGGATGCCCACCTGGCACCCATCAGCTACAATAGAAAATTTCTGTGTATAGGTACTTCTTATACCTGGAGGCCCCTAGTTTAAGAAAGAAGATTTTAATTGTCTTGGTTTGATTGGTCACAGCTTGGAATGTAAATACCTGCTGTCTTTTGAACCTGGTTAACAAGAACAAAATGTTGTTTGTACACTGCAGTGAACTCATCTGTTTATATGTCTTTATGTAAGCCTAGATAGCAGTAAATAGGGAGACAGAGTGCAGAGAACATTTGCCTGAAGGTTTTATATGGCTCATAAAAAAAGGCAGTCTGCTTTCATGCTCCCAAGAGGATTTTTGCTACCTGCAAATGCAGATTTCCTGCTTCTTAACAGAAATGGGTAGATCTTTTCTCCTATAAGTGAAAGGTAATAGAAAATAGATGAAGCTGAATATTGTGTGCTTTTGATTATGGGTAAGAGTGTTGAAATCCATCTCTGAACTTTCTTGTCCCACCCCCAGCACATACACAATTCTTTGGGTATATGGTTAAGTAGGCCACCCTGGTAGAAGATTCTGTTTGATATTATCATGGCCCTTACTATGTTAGTGCAGCACAGGCTCCTGGAAATGCGTTCATGTTTTAAGGTGCCAGAGTTTTAAGCCATCAGAACAGAAAAAAAAATGTCTGTTTTCTACCCTCCCCTGGGTTCCTCCTTTGACTTGGAGGCCCCAGGGAATACAACATGGCCAGCTGCGTTGCCATTCAATGAGTGACACTTATAAGAGCACCTCTGCATAATGTTAGCCTCCCTAGAGACACAGGACAGGAGTAGGGCTGTCCCTCTGCCAGTTTCCTGAAAGAGGAGGACATTGTATTCAGTACAAGTCCTAGACCAAATTTCAGAAAGGCACTTTGGTGTTGTGGATTTGTCACCATGCCCAGGACACATGCACAGGTCACTAGCTGACTGCTTTTCCCATGCCTTCAGAGCAGTTAAGAAGAATGAGAAGGTGACTCCTTTTTCTGCCTGCCATTTCCAGATATCAAAATCCTCATCCTTTAAACCTGAGGTTGTTTCTAAATCTAGGTCTTATCAAATGAGAACCAAGATGAGGTTTTAGCACATTTATGTGGGAGGCAAAAGGTGAGGGGTACAATAGACACTAATGAAAGGAGAAATCATTGAGTTGACCCATTAGCAAGAAGGAACTTGACTACTATATAGATCTATTGTGGAATTCACAATAAGCAAATTCCAAATGCACCCTGCAGATTGGTGAAATTTTCTAAGTAATGAAAAACTTATTCAAAGAGTGAGTCCCTTCTGCTCTGCTCCCTACTTTCCCTTTTGCTATGGTCATTTTACATAAATGCTCACTAAACTACTTGAAAGCCAGAGGCTGACCCATTTCCTCTTCTCACTGCTGCATAATACCTAGTGGTATTACAGATGAGAGACGTGCAAAGATAAACACTGGTTGGGGAATGGAAATGATATCTGGGTTATTCTAAGTAGATGGTACCTTTGTTAACACAAACACAAGGTGACAATTCCTTCTCCCCTAATTACGTTTGCTTTCCTGTATGTTAATTACCTTGGTGTTTAATTTTTGCCCTTCCCCTGTTTTCTGACAAATTGTACAGGATATCTCCCAGGAAATGTTTCCCAGTCTTGACAGGACAAAAGACATAGAGTAACAGCAGGGCAGGGAGAAACTCTATGCCTGAACCTAGTGTCAGTCTTTCCCACTGATCTGGGCTCTGCATGAGGCTCTTTTTGAAATAAGCTTGAGTGAGCAAGAGAGGACTCTCCACAGGGTTTGAATTTAACCATAGCCCAAAGACATCACTTTATCTCCAGGCCAGGAAGGGATGGGGGAACCTCTCAGAATTACTAGCAAGCTTGAGTTCCAGGTGGAACCCTGTTTGTGGCAGCAAAAACACGTTTGCATGCTTTTACTCAGCTGTGATCCTCAGAGGGATGTTGAATATTACTTTTCTCCTGTCTGCATTTGTGCAGAAAAGCTAATGAAATGCGCAGAACTTCGAGTGAGTTTAAATAAGTCTCTGCATTATGAAATCGGGCAACGCAGACCTGCTCTTGCTTTTCTTTCCACCACCCCTGGGCTCCTGCGATGAGCTGGGAGCTTTTTAATTCCCACGTTCACTGAACCATCAGACAAGAGTCCTGCTGATTTTAAGTTTTAACGAAGCTTTGAAAACATAAGAGGGAAACTCTACAGTGAACTTTTTCATTTGACAGTCATCAATTGTTGGTAAGAATACATTTTGAAAATTATACTCAGTCTCACTAAATGTGTCAACCTGTAACTTTTCATAGTTCTATACATAGGTTGGCTGTAGTTAACTTTCTTTTATTTTGCTTGCCATTTTGAAAGAGCATCATCTTAAATATAGGGTGAATTCTGTCACTAATTTTGGCTTTTTGGTAAGCATTGTTTTGCTTTATCCCTCCTTTGTGGTCCTAGTGGTTTTGCCTGGCATAGGTGACACTTAGCCATTCTGACTTAGCAAACTGTCATACCAAAGGAAATGCCTAATTCTATGATATCAGACATCTTTGACTGCAGGCTGTGGTTTGTTGGTGTTGAAGTCAGCTATATGTTAAGAAAAGTGTCTACAGTTTTTTTAAGTTATGGCAGATAACTCACATCCAAGTCTTATACGCTTGCTGCATTTCTTAGAGGGCCTTCCTCAAATCTTACTATTTGTGTGCATACATGTAGACCTTTAGGGTGATCATTCTTTGGTTAGGGACCATCTGAGAGAAAAGTGGGCCAAAGGGAAAAATTACGGCTATCTCTGAAAAGTATATTCAACTCCTAAATAGGTCACTGGAGGGGGTATAACTGAAGGCTTCGGAAGCCCAAGTCAGCACTTAGCTGTGGCATCAAACCACGACAGCATGGTTTGACAGCATGCCCAAGAGATTACTTTGGTCCTGTAGGGTGGGGAGCTTTGAAGTTTATGAGTAGAATTGGGGGATGGGAGAGGGTAAGGGTAAAAGAAGGAGGGAATGAATCCTATGCTGTTATAGCTCAAATGATATTATTCTCCCACCTTCCTTTTTTAATAGACTCTGTCAGGGGAGGGTAAATGAAGCAGAAATCCCTCCTTAGGGAAAAATAGCTGGGTCTTAAGTAGAAACCTGCTCTCTTGATTTAGTTGGGTTTTAAATAAAGACGTTGTTAGTGTTTTTCATTTTCCAACCCTTTGTAGAATTTTAGGTCCAATAGCTATAAACTGTAAACTGGCCCAAATTCCTGAGCTGTGTCTGCAAGAAGTGTTGCCTGATTATTTCCTTTTTTTTTTTTTTGATAGTCCACTAAAATTTGATGAGAGAACAGTATCCAGTTTTCCATACCTCTGAGACTCTTCCAGAATACGTAGTTGGTTCTTCTTTCCACTGGAATGTTCCCTAAGAGTGTTAGAAAATGACTACTGAGGCCAGAATATTGACCCTTTTCCAAAGCAAGTGGGCTCCAGTGTCTATCATGAGGTGAATGAATGAAGTCACTTTTTAAAATGTTTGTAGCCACCCCATCTTCTGTTGTGGAGAAGCCATAATTGCAAGAATAGCCAAACTAGGCTAGTGATAGATCAGGTCCTGTGGCACTGGGACTGGGGCTCAGTTTGTACAAAAGTTGGCAGTTAACACCTGGTATAACTGTTGGTGCTCTACACCACCCCCCTTCTTTCCCTGCACTAACTTGTAACACTGTTCTCCAGGTGTCCTTTGCTGGGAAGATGCCACAAGCCAGCTCTACATAGAAGGCAATAAACTTGGGGCCACAGTCAGCTAGTTTGAAAGGATTGTGTGCCTGTGGAAGTGACGCAACTAGCTAAGTTTCTCAATGGGGCATTTGTAATGGCCTGGCACTTCATTGGTTTCCTTGTTAACACAGCCACTGAGGCTTTGCATGAAAAAAACAGCAGTCCTTGTACTTTTTATGTACTTTGTGGCATTAGCTGTATTTGAGTCAGTAGCTAGGATGAAGGGGAGGGTAAGGGATTAAGGTTCGGGGACTCGATGAACTTTCTGTTTTCATCTCTTTAATATCCTTCAATATGGTCATCTTCCCTGCCTTTGGAACGTAGGCCATACTTGAAGATAAAAGCTGATGCTCACATAAGTGTCCAGAGGAAGCTTACTGTTTCTGCTGACATTTCAATTTCATTAAATTTTGTTTCCTCAAAGCGCATACTCTTTCTTTCTTTCTCTTCTTTCCTTTCTTTCTGGAGATGAGGTCTTGCTATATTGCCCAGGCTGGTTTTGAACTCCTGGCCTTAAGCAATACCTCCCACCTCAGCCTCCGAAAGCACTGGGATTACAGGTGTGAGCCACTGCGCCTGGCCTAAATTTTTTTTTTTAATTAAACTTTACCCAGCACCTCTTAGCTTTTCCAGGACATAAGCTGGTTTCAGTTTATAACAGGCTGGTTTTCTGTGTGCATGGGTCCCTTTATAGATCAAGGTGGCTGCTGGGAGGCTGAGGCATGATTGTGGTCCTGTCAGTGATCACCTTCACTCCCCATTTTGGCTAGTACCAACATGTTTTCTGAGCTGGCAGGGGGCCGCAGGGCCAGATTGAGGGAGAGTAACATGTATTGTCTTTTGCAACTGGTCTTACACAATGCTGCTAAATGTAATTGCAGGATTTTTATCTGGTAGTGGTCTTCAGATGGAGGGATGAAACCCACGAACTGTGAAATTAAAAATCAAAACTGCTCAGTGCCATTGTTTGCTTTCTGAACACCTCTTCCCTCACCAAAAGAAGGTGGGGTGACATACATATGATGGTAGGGGCAGTGAAATCTTTCTTAGTCCAACTGATATTTTATTTCAACTGAAACTGCCATAGATGGCTAGAGATCTTCTGATTCCTGGAGAATGATGGGTTCTGACAGGAGGGACCCTAGCAGTTCGTGTGACTGACCTTTTAGAAGAGAACCTGAGTGGAAGGCTGTTGGTATATTGTGTACAGATATGCTGTTTGCATAGTGTTCCTGTTAAGTATTTGTATTAAATAGAATATTTTATCAGTCTGGGAAGAGAAAATGGAGTGTGTTCTTTCTTAAGTACTTTTCATCCACCTGCTTTCTTTTGTCCTGAAACACACAGCAAAGCTTTTACTTTGGTTACTTGAAATTTTCATGTCTCTCAGGCTGCCACTGGCTCAAGTTTTAAAATGTCAATGTCACTTAAGGGGATGGACAGTTGCAAGCCACACATCAGTAACCTCACATATTAAAGAAAGAAACTGCAGGTTCAGAGCCCAGCACCATTTTTATCTGCATGTTGTAACACACAAAAAAAGGTCTCTGGAATAAAAGGCAGTCTTTCTGCTTCCTGATCTCCCTCTCTTCCTCCACCTCTCCCCTCCTCCCTTTGTTCTCTTGTTCCCCTCCCCCTTCTCCCTTCCAGTTCGATATTGAAAAACTGCTTGTGCAGGATGGATAATTAACGTAGTGCTATGGAGCAACAGGTCCCACTGGTGGTGACTAAATCTGAAGTAAATGTTAATGTCGTGCAGGTTCACATGTATTAATAGGCAAGGGAGATGAGCAAAGTTAGATTCAGATCAACCTCACTAGTATATGACTGGAAATAGATCCTCTTAATTAGAGAGCCAAGAACCATGACAACTACCAACATCTTCCACTTGTGGTGGTGAGCTGCAGCCTCATTAGTGAATGAAAGGCATTCTAAATTACAACTAGGTTCCATTCTTGGGCTGTGACTTAGGATCATCTGGCTCTGGGCTTTGAATCTTTGACATGGAGAGGTCTGTCAGTGCAGGCATTACTGTTAGCTGAGTGGTATGTGTTTGTGGTTTTCTCCTCGATGACTCCAGAAATACGCTGATCTAGACACCCTCATCAGCAATAAAGATGGGCCATTTGGATTTGTTTATGGGAGTCTAGATATACTGGAATCATGCTTGGCTTTAGGAAGTTTTAGTTTTGAAAAATTAATGTAATTGGTTTGTGTATAGATGTTACTGTTAACAGTTTGTGGGCCCTCTGGGCCTCAGGAGAGCCGTACCAAACTCTGACAAGCATATCCTTCAATTGAATATACAATCTCTGAAGATTCAGAGCTTTATTGTTATGAACTATTTTATAGCTTACAGAATGTCTTTTAAGATAGGTGGTGGTTAAAATAAATAGTCACTTTCTGGCCAGGAATTGCAGGCCAGGGCTTTTAAACAAATGATCTGGAAGGAAACTTATCTACAGCAGTGAAGGTAGAAAGATATTCTGCAAAAGCTGTGTCCTTAAAGGGCACTCTCTTTTCCTGTGGAAAGGGGTGCCTATCTCATAGCATCGCAGGCCATATTTTTTTGAAGCCAGAAAGTAAAGTAAAGGTCCTTGGCCTGTTGGCTGAAGAGCTACCAGTTTTCCAAGACAACTATTCCAGGGACATATATTCGCAGGAAAAATGTACCCACTCCTAAAACCTTCCTTTTATCAGGTAGCTTATCAAAATACAGAAATACACCTGCTTCTGAAACTATGGCTTCCTCCTGAACCCCTTGAGATCTTTAATTTCACTGTCTTTAAAGGATCATTGGCTGTATTACCATTTGCTGAATAGCTCTGAATTATGAAAAGAGAGTAGGGAAAAGGCCATTGTCACCTTCAGGTACCAAATGACCAAACTTCTGGGGCTCTTCATTGATTCTGGCATCCATGAGCAATTGAGTCCTATGTGGGTCTGTGTGGCAAGAATCAGTTTGTAATTGATTGTATGTGGTCTCATTACAAAGTGTCCTTTTCACTTTGTCTCTAGTTTGTGATCCCTGAAAGCAAGGACCATGTCTGAAATCCCAACATTTAGCACATTGCCTAGCATAAAATAAGCCTCCAGTAGATGTTTGAGTGGATGGATGACGTTGGTCCTCTCTCCCCAAGGCTACTTATTTTTGTTTGTTTGTTTTGAGACAGAGTCTTGCTCTGTGGCCCCGGGTAGAGTTCAATGATGTGATCATAGCTCACTGCAACCTCATACTCCTGGGCTGAAGCGATCCTCCTGCCTCAGCCTCCCGAGTAGCTGGGACTACAGGCACGCACCACAATGCCCGGCTAATTTTTTCTATTTTTAGTAGAGATGGGGGCTTGCTCTTGTTCAGGCTAGTCTCGAACTCCTGACCTCAAGCAATCCTCCTGCCTCGGCCTCCCAGAGTGCTAGGATTACAGGCGTAAGCTACCACGCCTGGCCAAGGCTACATTTTTTGATGGGGTAGATAATAACTTGTTTGCTTTGTGTTCATCCTGCAGTGTGGTACCTAGTCCATTAGTAAGTAAGCAGCGGGGACTCAGTAAATATTGACTGATATAGAAGGAAATGCTCAGCCTTGAGGTTAAGGAAAGTACCCTGATAGATATTCCGTTGTGTTCCCCGGCAATAAGAGAACTACCAAAGGTTCTTAAAAAACAGTTTGAGTTCAAGATTTGAAAGAGCCAGGAAACTTTCATTTGGGTTCCAGTGTTGCTACTTATTAGTTCTCATGGCTTTAGATAAGTTTTGTTTCTTCACCTGAATGATGGGAATAAGAATTAATTATCTCAGAGTGTGGTAGTGAAGGTCAAATAAGAGCATCTGTTAAAATACTTTGTGAACTGTAATACACTAGACGTAAGATGAAGTTATCACTCTGCTGTTTCTAGGCTTTAGTGATTCGGAAGCACATTGATGTCTTTACAGGCAGCACTGGCTCATTACAGTATTTTCACGGTTTTCACTGCTGAGCAGCTGAAACTCTGGTAAAGTAATCTCAGTGTTACCTGACTTTTAACTTTTAATGATTTCCTTTTATAAAGGATGGCCTCCGGCACCCTGCTTCATTGATGCATGGGGATGAGAGGGAGCTGGGGCAGATCCTTGTTTTTCTTGACAGGCATATCATGATTGAAAGACTCTGGCGTGCATGGATTGTTTGAGAGTTGTACACTAAGCTTATGGGAACACCATTCTTTTTGAGAAGGGCAGCTGAGGTGAGAAAGTCCTCAGAATGAGTACATGAGTACCCTGAGGCTTCAGAGTCTCCTTTCTCCCTGGAATCCTTTCCCTATCGGCAGTATTTCTGATATGGAACAAAACAGCCTCTTTCAGAACTGGTTCCTGAGCTTACCTGAATGACAGTGTCTTTCCTGGAGCCATTTCATGAATCCTTCTCCTCTAGGAATTTGAGTTGAAGAACTGCCTTCTGAATAGATTGAAAGAAATTGCTTAGAGCAGAGAAGAAATATGATCCATGAGAAAGCTTTATGATGGGATTCCTGTGTTCCAGCTATGCCTGTGATGATCATTTTCTAGAAACTTAGGCCTTCCTTTCCTATCCATCCCATCTTAGATATTACTGCATTCTCTCAAGATGCCATCTTTTAAAATTTGTTATTTTAAGATGCATGTTCTGTCTCTAAGAAAGCAGCAAATCTCAACAACTAAAGAAGTGATGGCCTCACTCATTTAAATGTTCTGTGTTCATCCTGGAGACAACACTCAGGTTTCCCTGGACCACTCCCTAAACTCACAGCCCCCCTCTCACACTTAGGGCAGACCTAAAAAAAAAGAATCTATGGGCTGGCCAGGTGAGGTGGCTCACGCCTGTAATCCTAGCACTCTGGAAGGCCGAGGCAGGAGGATCGCTTGAGGTCAGGAGTTCGAGACCAGCCTGAACAAGAGCAAGACCCCGTCTCTACTAAAAATAGAAAAATTAGCTGGGCATTGTGGCACATGCCTGTAGTTCCAGCTACTCAGGAGGCTGAGGCAGGAGGATCACTTGAGCCCAGGAGTTTGATGTTGCAGTGAGCTGTGATCACACCACTGCACTCTAGCCAGGGAGCCAGGGCAGCAGAGCGAGACTCTATCTCCAAAGAAAAGGAACCTGTGGCCATAATCTAGAATTCTGAGAAATGTGTGTTCTTGAACTTGTTGTCTCTAAAAGTGATCCACTAGAAACCAACAGGGAGGTGCTTTTTAGAGCCTCTTAATACAAGTTTTAAAACATTTTACCTCTGTGTTAAGAAAGAGAAACAAGATTAAACATCAAATTGTTTAAAGAAAATTAAAATGAGTGGGGTGGGGTTGTTCAGTATTTGAAGTTTAGGTTTGCCAAGTATGGACTTTGACTCCCATGTCTTTTCATTGTTTTGTGACTTAGAAAACCCTAAGTAATTTCATGTGTGATTTAACCACCAAAACAAGTGCCTACCTGATGGCATTATCTTGCCTCATGGCTTTGGAGGGGTTATACTCACTTCTTAGAAGCCCATTATTTTAGTGTTTCCCAGTTCTTTAAAGTTCTATTGAGTACCTGCTACATGGCAGGCATTGTACAGGGTGTGAAGGTACAAAGGTAAATGAGTCATGGAGAAGGGGATTTGGGTATGTAATGGTTTGAATACAGTGTGGTGCAGAAGTGCTATGGGGAACCAGAGGCTTAGAAAAAGCTTCCTGGAGAGAATACCTGACTTGAGCCTCAAAAGATAAAGAGTTCACCAGGTGAGGATTAGGGGAGGGGTCGTTTGGTGGTGGGTGGTGACTCTGGAGTGAACAGAGACACAGATGAACAGGGAGCCGTCAGACTGATGGAGCTGGAGAAAGTCAGGGTTCTGGCCACAGGGGTCTTATCTGCAATACTGAAGAGTTTGAAATTTATCTTGTAATGGATGGGGGAGTGGCATGATTGAAGGGTTTTTTTCAGGAGGGTGATATGATCATGATTGTGTTTTGGATAAATCATTCTGCCAGCAAGTTTGGGAACAGACTGAGGAAAGCATGAAGGGTGGCCAAGAGACCGTTCACATCCTGGTGAAAGATCTAAGCCCATACCACCTTGCTTCATCCTTCTCTGCTTTACATGTTTGATGTAGGGTATTGTGATACAAAGCCAGTGGGGCAGATGAAAAGAAATGATGAAAAACAGAATCAGAAATGACAGCCTTCAGGGTTAATTTTAATATGACAGCTGCTGAAGCATAGCAGAGTCTGTAGGCCTTTGTAAATTACATGCATGTGTTTCAGTAGTTTGGATGTAGCCTGTGAGGAAAGGCTTTACCGGTGACAGTCACTTGTGGTCCTCTAGGGCTTGGAGATCTGTCCCAGCAGGCCACTGTGTCTCCCGTTTTCTGCTTCCTGGTAAGCATCCTCCTAAGATTTCACTAAGAAAACAGGGAGTAAGGGAAGCAGTGAGCTGTGAAGGCTTGCTGGGCATCTGCCACGTATGCTCAGGGCTCCAGGGAAGCATGGCAGAGCAGAAGCTAGAAGAATTTGCCAAGCCAAGTGCTGTTTTAAGTAGAAATGGCAAAATAGCATAGCATTAAGCCCTGGAACTTAAAGGAGAGTCCTTGTATATTGTAAAAAATAGTCAAGTTTTTTTTGTTTGTTTGTTTGTTTTGGGTTGGGTGGGTTTTTTTGTTTTGTTTTGTTTTGTTTTTGCTATTTCTCAAATTCTTTGAAGAAAATTTTTCTCTTTATCATTCCAAATAGGTGACTGCCAGGAACCAAAGGTAGGAATTTCTTAAGCATAAATGTTGCATTATTTTGTATAGCAGTGATTTTCAAACTTTGGTGTTCAGCACAATCACCTTGAGGACTTGTTAAACACAAAGTGCTGAGACCCACTCCTAGAGTTTCTGATTCAGTAGATCTGGAGTGAGGTCTCATAATTTGCATTTCTAATAAATTCCCAGATGACACTGATGCTCCTGATCTGGGGACCATACTTTGAGAACCAGCGTTGTACAGGCATTACAAATGTGATCCTCCCGAGGATTTAATAAAGTCTCACGTAGGTCTTGGGGTAACCTTAATGGAAATCAATGACCTGGAGGGTCTGTAAGGCCCAGCTCTACACAGCTCTGGTTTTGATTCAGTATTGGCTGACTGAGTGACTACTGTATATACAACCTCTGTATCATAAAGATAAAAAGAAAAAAGAAATCCAGTCATTGTCTTTGTCCCTCTAATAAGAGAACTATCACTCAAGGCAAAGCATGAGAAGTGCTAAAAGAGAACTAAACCATGCAACGAGAGGTCCAAGGTATATGAGTAATCTGGAAAGACCTCATGGGACAGCTGTGTTTGGTTATCTATTGCTGTTCAACAAACCACCCCAAAACTCAATGGCTTGATACAGAAACTAGTTACTATCTGTCACAACTCTGAGGGTTGCTTGGGCTCAGCTGGGTGGTTTTTCTGTACATTTTTTGCTGGGAGTGCAGTCATTTGGAGGCTCTACTGAGCTGGTGTGTCCAAGATGACTCACTCAAATAGCTATAATTGGTTCTGCCTATTGGATGGAGTTCCACTGAAGCTGTTGATTGGAATACAAGTCCCCTCTGCGTGGCCTCTCCCAGCATGACAGCAGTGCTCTGAGATGGAACATTCCAAGCATATAAAAGTAGAATCTGCAGATCTCTTAAGGCCTAGCCTTGGAAGTTATAACATTGTAACCTCTGCTGCATCCTATTGGTCAAAACAAGTCACAAGACAAGCCCAATTCAAGAAGAGGAAAATGGACTACCTGTGGATGAGAGGCTGTGCAAAGAATTCATAGCTGTCTTTAATCCACCACACTGCTATTTGAGGCAGGCTTTAAAGGATGAATAGGGTTTTAACAGACATAGCTTTCTAAAGGAAGAAATAGCAAGTCTTCAGTTTGATTAACAGGAAGGGTACCTGAAGGGGGCCGGGAAAGATGGAATGAGACCGTGTGACAAGGCTTTGAACAGTAGATGGAAGAGCTTGGATCTATACTAACAGACTTTAAAAACAGTATGGTGGACCTTTCAGTGATTTTATTAGCATGGTGCAGAGTTTGGGGATGACTCTCTGGGCTCCAAACTAGTTCTTTATACCTTTTCCTATAAGCCTAGTGTTAGCTCTGGATTTGGTTCTCTTTCTAAAGTAAGAAGGGATGGTCACTCAGGGTATTATAAATGATGCCGAGTAAGCATTTTGAAAGATGAAAGAATCCTAGCAGTACTGCAGGACTGGCCAAAACAGGAGTTTAGCAACATGCAGCTTTGTGCTAGACCTAGCTAGGCTTTTTTTCCACTGTATCAAAGGGTTAGTTACTTAGTCCTGCCCTTGTCTTTTCCCCGCAGTAACCCTCCACTGAGTGAAGAGATGTTGCCTCCTGGGGAGTGGATGTGTCACCGGTGCACTGTTCGCCGAAAGGTAATAATGCTGCTTTCTGAAGGCTCTGCTCAGAATGCCAGATCTAGAGCACTGATATTCTACAGCTAACGTGGCCTGGCCCTGAAGGCATTTTCGTCCCTTCCTCTTGTCTTTTCCAGTCCTGGAATCACCCCACTCTCCCCATGGTGACTGTTTGGAATCCAGTAGGGCCTAAAAATCCAAATATGGGCTGCTGAAATGGGCAGAAGAGGCGTGTTAATTTATTAAGCCATCTTCAGTCACCAGTGACAGGAGTAGTCTCATCTCCTTGTTGACCTCCTAATAACTGGCCTGAATGTGGCAGCCTGATCCATGGCTGAAGAAAAAGAAGGCTGCTTCTCCAGCTTGATGGAAAGGGGATTTTTCTCCTACCCCAAGGCACATAAGTCACTGTATCCAGAGGCTTGGACAGGTGTATTGCAGAGAGAGGATTTTGAACCCATTTGTACCTCAGGTTGCCTAATCTCTCTTTAGCTCTCCCTCCCTTGGCTTTGATAATTCAGTACTGGCTTTAAGAATGTGGTTCATTATTTTCCACTTTGAGAATTTTTGTGGGGTACAATAGCTAAATTCTCCCTTATCAAAAAGGAAGTAGGTGTATTTCTACTCAGATTATGATTGACCCAATCCTCAAATATATAGACTACGGGTTAGAATTTGTCTGTGAATTGTAAACCACCCCCCGCCTTCCCCCCACACTAATTATACACTGAGCAACTTTCCTTTGTTGTGACATCACCTCTGTTATCCTCGCCCCTGAACATGATGTCACAATGAATGATGACTTCCTTGGTTGCAGAAACAGGATGAGGACATGATTCAGAGATTGTGGTTTATGTGTGTTAACAGTTTTCAGCCTTTAAGAAGAAGGTAAACAGTTAGGCAGACATTTTTTTTTCAAATATGTGCACAAGGGTTCCTATTAAAAAGCAAGCCAAAGCCAAGTCAACCACCTAACCACAGCTGAAGCTCTGTTTCTCCTAAAGTCCACAAACCAGGCTATCCTCTAGCCTGTCCACCTTCCAAGATCCTTTCCTGTGCATCCCCAATTAGGTTACAGCAGGGCCTGTAGAGACACCTGCCAGCCAGGGGGTCTTTCAGAAACTTGCCACTCAAGCTGGACCTGAAAGGCTTGGGAGGAGCTGAGGGAGAAGAGGTGAAGCTGGGTAACAAGGGTAGAGAAAAGGAACTAACATATGTTAGTGCCCATCATACCTGGCGGTGTTTTACTTGTTATCCCATTTAATCCATACAGCCATCTCAGGGTACCAGTAGTATATCTCCATTTTGGAAAGGAAGAAACTGAGACTCAGAAATGTAGATTAACTTTCCCAGTGATTCAAGGAAATTGACAAAGCTCTGTTACTTCTTCAATAGTTTCCTAGAAGCAGAGCTGTTTGCTTAGAGGATTATGGTATGCCCTTTTCTAACACAGGGTGCTTCTCCTGAGATGCCGCTCTGACCTGCTTTCACATGGACCTCTTTGCATGCTAGTGCCAAATCTGCCTTTTCTGCCACCACTACTCCCCTTTGGCCTCCTGTTCACTGAAGTGGGTTGAAATGATACATCTCTGGGCCTCACCAACCCCTGATATTCGGATCCTATCATGGTTCCTAGTGGAAGCTAGATCTTCTTCCAACACAGAGCCATCCCTTTCATATATATATGACCCTCTTTATCTCCATTATATCCCTAAGAGGAGGAGAAGAAAGGTTTTATTAGTCTCACTTTACAGGTGCAGAAATTCCTGCCCACCAGCCTGAGTCACCCAAAGTCAGAAGAAATCAGTGGCAGAAATGGGACAAGATCCTGGATCCCCTAACTGGAAACCAGTGTTAAACCTTCATTTGACCACTCTATTTGCAGTCTTGGAGGAAAATGCATTATCAGACATCCAGTTCTACTGGGTGCACTTAGTCTTTTTCCACTTACCTACCTTCTAAGAAGTGTCATTTTCAGAGTCCTAGTTAAAAGTGAGACATTGAAAGCTGCCATTCCTGGACACCATGATTGTTGGGTTGCTCCCTTTCCCACACTACCTCTCCGCCTTGTAGCGCAGCTGCTCTCTGTGCCAGCACCCCACCTCCCTGAACTGGATGCTCTGCTTGCCTATTTTACTACCTTTGCTCTTGCAGGCTTTCTTTATTTTGACCAAAGTTTTTAAAATCATTCAGAAGGTCAGGATGCTTCGAGACAGACTAGAGTGACCTCATTGATTTTCACTATGTTATTCTTACTATTCTCACTTAGTCTCTCTAAATTTATTCTCACTGTGTTAACTTTCTAGCCATTTGCCCTGTACTTTATAGATGTTGTGTGTTGTATGATGAGTTAGGGTTAATGATGTATAATTGTTCCTAACTTTCCATGCTTTTTTGCAATTCCCTGCTGTAATAGTTTTGTCAGCTTTAGTTTAGTTCAGTTATAGTTGTGTCAACTTTAACAGACCTATGTTAAAAGTCCCCAGGTGGATGATTCTGTCATGTGTAAAACACTTTCATAATTTTGCTTAGTGGTCTGTCGAGACTTGGTAGCACCCATTTCTTTCTTTTTTGTGGTACTTTTCATGATGGACCACCTGTTCATTTGCACAGAAACGAGAGCAGAAAAAGGAGCTGGGTCATGTCAATGGACTGGTGGACAAATCTGGCAAACGGACTACATCCCCCAGCAGTGACACTGACTTGCTGGACAGATCAGCTAGCAAAACTGAACTCAAGGCCATTGCCCATGCCCGGATCCTGGAAAGGAGAGCCAGCCGGCCTGGCACACCCACATCCAATGCCAGCACAGAGACCCCCACCTCTGAGCAGAACGATGTTGATGAGGACATCATCGACGTGGACGAGGAGCCAGTAGCAGCTGAGCCAGACTGTGTGCAGCCCCAGCTGAGGCGGCCCTTTGAGCTGCTGATTGCTGCTGCCATGGAGCGGAACCCCACCCAATTTCAGTTGCCCAATGAACTGACTTGTACCACTGCACTACCAGGTTAGCCAAACCATCATCCTACCCCTTCCCCCACCCCAGCTTTCCCAAAGGATTATTGTCCAGCAAAAGAGGAGTACTGCCTGTAGTGTAAGTCTATGTAGCTGCTATCTTGGGTTCCTGTTCCTAGTTCTGCCTGGAGAGATCTTTGAAGGTCTTAACCAGTACAGTGCTTATTCAGTTTTCCATTTTCTGAGTCTCTAAACTCCTTTCCTACCTCTTCCCAGTATGTTTTTTAGTAGGTACTATATTCCCATGGTTCAAAAATCAAAAAACATATAAAAGGCTTACAATGAAAAATTTCCCTTCCACCCCTGTGTGCCATTTGCCTAGTTTCCACCTTCCTACTCATCATAGGTAACCTCTGGTTGGTTCTTGTTTATTCTCGAATTTTCTTGTGCATATAAAAACAAACACAGATATATGCTCATTATTTTCTCCTTAAATAACATACTAGATATACCATTCTACACCTTGTTTTTTTCACTTCACAATACACCATAAAAGTCTTTTCATGTTAATATAGAATTTCTTCACTTCTTTTAATGGTTGCATAAATAGTCTATTATACAGATATGTCATAATTTGTTTAACCAGTTTTCTATTGATGGACATTTAGGTTGTTCCTAATCTTTTGTTACTATAGGTAGTGCTTCAATGAATAACTTTGTAAATACATCATTATACACATGTATAGATGTGTAAGTGTATCTGTAGGACAAATTCCTAATATTAGAATTGCTCAGTCAAAGCCATGCATTTATAGTTTTGATATATATTACCAAATTGCCCTCCACTCATTTTTTTTTAATCAAGTCCTGCCTTCAACTTGATACCACAACGCCTCTTTTTCTTACTTTTTCTTCCCAGAGAAAGCAAAATTGGTAGGCTTAAGAAGGATGCATATGGAATCAAAACTCTTCTGATTTGTATAAAAACATGGTGAAAGTGTAGTCTCTTCCTCAGCCACCTCCACAGAATAGTCCTTGTTGACTATTTGACTTAGACATTTATATTTCTTAGTTTGGCCAGTGTCTAACCTAGGTTTCTGACTACTTGGTGTTTGCAGAACAGTTAGATGCATTTCTGCCACTAAACGAGTGACTTCTGATCATGGTTCTGACTTAAGTCTCAGTCTCCTTTTTCCCCCCCTTCTCATTCTTTTTTCTCACTTGAAACCAGCCCCATGGACCTCAGAGAGATCCATGTCTAGGCCATGGTACGTGCTTAAGATCTGTTCCTTTCATTTAATGTTGTTTCCACATCACAGTCTAGGAACTCTGAAGCCAGGGATAGCTCAGCACCACCAATTTCTTTTCTAGGTTCTAGCAAGAGGAGAAGAAAAGAGGAAACCACAGGGAAAAATGTAAAGAAGACACAGCACGAGTTAGATCACAATGGTCTTGTTCCCTTACCGGTCAAAGTCTGCTTCACGTGTAACAGGTATTTTCTCCCATCCAAGTACTAACCAGGCCTGACCCTGCTTAGTTTCTGAGATCAGATGAGATCAGGCGCGTTCAGAGTGGTGTGGCCATAGACTATAACAGGTATTTTCTTTCATACCAAGAGGCTCTTCCTCATATTCAGCAAATGATGCCTTTTCTCTTCCATCACCTCTTCCAAACCATGTATGTTGAGTGTGGACAACCCATATTCTAATGGTATTAGTACACAGAGACTGACTGATTAATGGACTGACCAGAGCTTTGAATGTGTTCCCTGAAGAATCCCAGTACAGGAGTACTGTTAATTGTGTTGATAGAGGCTAGAACGAGAGGAGTTAGACTTAAACTGAAGCATGAGATATTTAGATTATCTAATAGGAAAAATTCTGGCCAGCAGGGACACAAGTCCCTGGAAAGGGCACAAAGCATTTTTAAATCACTAAAGATGAGTTTAAAAGTAGTACAAGGCTGGGCATGGTGGCTCATATTTGTAATCCGAGCACTTTGGGAGGCTAAGGTGGGAGGATTGCTTGAGGTCAGAAGTTTGAGACCAGCCTGGGTGACAGAGCGAGACCTCATCTCTTTATATATATTAAAAAAAAAAAGAAAAAAAAAAGGCAGTACAAGTATTCTTAGTAGTTAGCGTGCATCAGACTGGATGACTTCCAAAAGCCCTTAGGCTGCCCCAGTTGTACCTTCACTGAGACACTGGTTTCCTTCAAATAGGATCTCTTAGTGACAGGAACCATCTGCTTCAATTACTGAAGCTAAACTTGTTGGCTTGGGTGAGTTAGAAGGACTGTATTATGGTCAGAGCAGGATAGCAGGAGAAAATGACTATCAGCAAAAGCTATAGGGAAGTAGATAGTGAGCAGTAGAACTCTGAGCCAGGATAAACTGTGGCTCCAGTGCATCTCAGAGACCCAAGGAGCATCGTATTACATTGTGCATGCTAGCCCTTCCTACCTGCTCTGATACATAATCATTTTCCAGCACACCTCTTGTTGCATTTCTTGCCAGTGCTAGAATCTTTCTGCGAATCTTTATGCTTGAAGATTGCTAGGTTTTTTTTTTTTAATGAGATAGTTGTTCTCTTTTAAGGAGTAGAAAGATCAGAGCAGAGTTGGCTGTCTTCCCCCAGTGGGTATTGAGCATTGATTATTCCTGCTCTGCCAGCCACTTTAGCTATACTCCAAATAAACATCCACTTCCCCATGAGACACATTATTCTTAGAAGAGAAAATAATAGAGAGCCTACCAGGAGCCCTCAAATTCATCCTGATCGTGAATGTAACTGGATCACTGGAGGAGGAAGATACGGGAGAATGTTGTTAGGATTAAGGAGGGGAGGCTATTCCACAGTGCAGAGTTACGTTGCCACAGAAATGGCCTATATCTCTTTTTTGCAGGAGTTGCCGCGTAGCCCCTCTTCATCCAGTGTGACTATTGCCCCCTCCTGTTTCACATGGACTGCCTCGAGCCGCCGCCACTGCAGCCCCATGGGCAATCGATGTGTGTACAACGAATGTACACAGCATGTCCAGGCACGCCTAAGGCCCCTGATAGTCTGATCAGCGAAGCATATTAAGGTCAGCTTTGTGCCAGAGTTCACTGTCATCTCACAGATGCTGGTTTCTGTAGACTGTCCTACTCGGTTCAGATCATTTGGACATACCTCGGCTGTGTATTTTGCCCTTTCCCACAATGCCTTGTTTTGGTTGCATAGACAGACTTGACCCGCTAGTGCTTAGCTGTTTGTGGGTAATTTCTCCCACAGTGAATTAAGCAGTTGATGTACAGCCCTAAAAGGGGGGGGTATATCAGATCCAACCTTAAGGAAATAAATGGTTGGCTGTCTGGAATACATGTGTCCCAGGCACCAGACGAGGTTCTTTCCTTTCTCTTGCTTTGTCTTTACAACCTGCTTATGATGGTGTATAACAGGAGTTCAGGAAGTAAGTTGTTGAATGAATGAATGGTGCAAGGATCCTGTTACTTTGCCTCCTAGAAGTCTTGGTACATTTTCCAGAGGCTAGGACAGAGCTGTCATTTGCTATCTCCAACAGAGTTTAGGTTTAGGACGTCTCCTTTTAGGCAGTTAGAACAGTCATTCTCAAGATTGAATGGGAGAGGGCTTCAGGAGGGGGAGCTCCATCATAGGAAGTTTCAGATAAGTTCCTGTTAAAGTACTCTTAGATAGTACATTGATAACCGTGGAATAACTATTGGCCTTCAGCATGGCAGTGTTCTCCTGACCTTGCACTGAGGATAACCTCAGTTAAAGACTTACACACATAGAAGAGAAGAGTTACTTTGTATTCTTTTGACTCATGCCACTCAGATTTATCAAGGAGGAAACTTCTCTCTGAGGCTTAGTGTGTGTGTCATGTTTTGCTTCCTGCTGAACCAGGAAAAAAATGACCATAAGCAGTTTGCCCAAATACGTGTCTTAAAGAACAGCTTTCCAGCAGATGAGAAATTATTAGTTGGTTCATTTTTTATTACCTACTTAAAGGTTTTGCCTAACTTACTAATTAGGAAGCTGCCACAACCATCCTTTCTTTTGAATTAAAGTTTGGGGAACCAGGTGTAGAAGAGGAAAAGTGGCATAGTTTCTGTGTGCTACCACAGAAACTCTTCTTTCTTTTCTTCTTCTGGCCTCTAAGAATAGTCCAAGGTTTTCTCCTTCCCGTAGAGGAAGATGGTGATATCAAAAGGGTTCACTAATGCTCCCTGGTACCATGGAGTAGGAATAGGGCAGGTCACACAGGATTCTGGTGCTGACCCAGTTGTCGGCCAAGCTCCTATGTAGAACATAGTCCTGGTTCCTGTGAGAGAGAGGCCCTTGCTGGGAAGGGAGTCTAAGTCTCTTGAGAGGGCCAAGGCCTGCATCTCCTCTGAAACCTTTGTTGCTGTTAGGGTACCCTGACGAAGAGTTCCCTGAGCTGGAGCAGAAGACCATCAGAGGCTGAATTTGGAAGGGCACTTCTTTGCTAATTCCCTATTTCCTGTCTTCAAGCCTCTCTGGGGAACAGGAACACACTAGCTCTCTTCCACTGGATTGGGCAGGACTGAACGGGAAGTCTCATCCATGTTTCCTTGCCCTCTGACAGGAGTGCTGACATCCTGGCCCCTGATGGAGGGAACCCATTTGGCCAAGGGCTTATAGTTTTTAAACCCAGAATGGGGTTAACTAGGAGGGGTGCACCTTCCAAATCTCACCACAGGGGTGTGTCTGCTTTGTCCCTAGCTGAACCAGAAGAATATGACGCTGAGCAATCGGTGCCAGGTGTTTGATCGTTTCCAGGACACCATTTCGCAGCACGTCATCAAAGTGGACTTCCTGAACCGAATCCACAAGAAGCACCCTCCTAACCGCCGTGTGCTCCAGTCAGTCAAAAGAAGAAGCTTGAAGGTGAGTCACAACTTACTGCAGGCAAGATGGTGGTCTTTATTGCCTTCATGGGATAGAGGATCATTGTCCCAATTTTACAGATCGGGAGACTGGAGCCCCAGAGATTTGTCTGTGGCTTCTCAGCAAGTAATGAATGTAACCTTACATTTTAATACTTGAGGATGGTGGTCAGGAGTATAAGAGCCAAACCCCAAGTAGGCCTTTAAAGTCTGCAAGTCTCTAGTTCTCCAAAGGATAAGCACCCTTTAGCCCATCCTACCAAATCCACATGTGCTCTGTTGTTACTGCCCTCTTGCCTGATACTCATCCTGGCTGTTCTTGTTAGATGGCCCCCATCCTGAGCTATCTGGTGAGAGAGAGCCATATAGAAAGTGAGGAGCTATTCCCAGCTCAGGAACTTAAGAGAAAAATGTCTAAAGAAAAGTTAAATCTATTTTTCCAGGCTGCTGTTAATATATCACCAATACTCCAAATTGTAGCATTGCCATAATAATACTTAACATTTATATGCACTGGACATTTGCTAAAATGTGTCTACAGAGATTGACAGAAAAATTTCCTTCATTGAAAAGCATTTTGTAGTGTTGAGGATATTTCTGAAACCATTCAGTCTCTTCATTCAGTTAACCTAGAGGCCCAACACTATATACCCAAATTAACTTGATTTTTCTAATTTGAAATGATCCCACAGACAGTCCTATGTGCCAACAGAAACCAGCAATTCTCAAATATGGCCACTTGGTGGCAGCTACATTTTAAAATCAATCACACTACTGCCATCACCTCCAATGGGTGTCAGCACTAGCAAGATGCTAACTGTTGGAAATTGTATAACAAACTCTTAACTGGGCAAATATTTATACTTGAGTGGAAAAGCAAGTTTTCTAAAATTAAATTCAAGTGTTTTCAGTTGGGGTTAGGGATATTAAAGGTGCCATGCCTCATACCTCAGTTAAACGGATCTAAAAGTAATCTAGACTGTGTACTTCACTGTATAGATTTAGAAGAGAGCCTAGCTGCTGAAGTGAACAGAGCAGACCACCCTGATAAAATCCTGTCATTGTATGGTGCCCCCTCCCATTTTTAAAATGTTTCCCTATTGAGGAAAATCCAAAGGCATGAGTTACCTGCAAAGCATTTTGTACTTGGACAGTTTGATAGTGAAGTGAGGACAGTAGCACCATAGGATACTGACGAAGAACTCCAGATGTCTCCTGGAACATTGGCCTTTCTCCTTGATTATAGCGATGTAGGCATAATCTGCTGAGAACTTTCTTCTTTTTTTTTTTTTTGGTTTGGGTTTTGTTGGTTTTGTTGAGACAGAGTCTCACTCGGTTGCCCCAGGTAGAGTGCAGTGGTGTCATCGCAGCTCACTGCAACCTCAAACTCCTGGGCTCAAGCAGTCCTCCTGCCTCAGCCACCCGAGTAGCTGGGACCACAGGCGCACGCCCCTACACCTGGCTAGTTGTTCTATTTTTAGCAGAGATGGGGTCTCGCTGTTGCTCAGGCTGGTTTCAAACTCCTGAGCTCAAGCGATCCTCCCGCCTCGGCCTCCACGCCCGGCCAGAACTTACTTTCTTTGTTGGAAGTTCCTCTTCACTCTTCCCCAGGGAGCAGCCTTAGACTGCTCCACTCCTCCTCCACCCTTTCCTGGGCGATGTCAGAAAGCACATGGCACCAGCTAACACCGTAGTGGTGATGACTCTCAACTCACATTCCTTGTCTTCCTCCTCATATTCAGACTTAAATCTGCCTGCCCATCCCACAGGCACCTCAGTTTCAATCTGCTTAAGACCAATATCTTCTGCCTCTCCTAATGTGCTCTTCTTCCTGTATTTCCTATTTCAGCGAATGCCAGCAATCTCTGCCCAGTCCCTCAAGCCAAAATTCTGGGAGCTGTTTTCAGTTCCTTTTCCCTTATCCTCCCTAAGGATTAGTCACCAAATCTCTTGGTTCTCTGGATGTTTTCCAAATCCACCATGTGTTTTCACATCTCTGTGCCTTACATGCTGTGCCCCTACCCTTATTTCCCCTTTATCTGCTTTGGAAGTTCCTTCTCAACTTCCAAGTCTCAGCTCATATACTGACTTCCTATACAATCTTCCCTAATCTGAAACTCCTGTCCCCAAATTAAAATAACTATTCTTCTTTATGTTTTTTATAGCACCTTAGACATGCCTCTCTTCTGGAACCCATTACATTGTATCGTAATATTTCTATGTTTATCTCCCCACTAGACTGTGAGCTCCTTGAGGGCAGGGCTTAAGTTTTATTCATCTCTGAATCTCTAGGATTTGGAACAGCGCCCAGACACAGGAAGTGCTCAATAAATGTTGGTTGAACGTATGAATGACTCTCTGCTTGTGTGGCTCTTTCATTCTTAACGTGGTGTGATTCAGAGTGTGTCTTCTTTCTTTGTGCAACAAAGAGGTCTTCAGTTGTTTCATGAATCATGAATGAATGGATAAAGAAAACTAACATTGATTGAGTGCTTATCATGAGCTAAACCTCATGCTGAGCATTTCTACCATGAGTGTTCTTATCTCTCAGTTTCTGCTCACCTCCCAAACTTGACACTAAGCAATAAGAACCTAGAGTACCACTCTGAAGACCTGTCCAGTGTCAGTCTTACACCTTTCAGGCCAAAGCAGAAGACAGCATGGGAAGGTTTCTGGGTTCTGCAAGCCTTAGACCTTGATGAAGAAAAGTGGAGGCCCCACCTGCTGTTTCCATTGCTGTACCTTTTCAGGCCAGTGGGCATGTGTCAGAGTCAAAGAGATGAGGACCCAGAGCACTGAGCCTCCTTATCCTCAGTGGACCCCGGAGTGGATGGTCCTTTGGGCATCAGCACCACAGACAGAACAGCGTGCCAGGGCAGAATCAACTGGATATGTTGGCACTATCTCCCTCTCCTTCCTCCTTCTGTCTATCCTGAACAGGTTCCCGATGCTATAAAATCTCAGTACCAGTTTCCACCCCCTCTCATTGCACCCGCGGCCATTCGGGACGGGGAGCTGATCTGCAATGGGATCCCTGAGGAATCACAGACGCACCTTTTGAACTCTGAGCACTTAGCCACCCAGGCAGAGCAGCAAGAGGTGAGTGAAGGCAGGGGTGGGATTCCAAATCTAATCTTCCTTCCATCTCACCACAGTTGTTATTGCAAATAGCCTCGGTGTCATTCCCATCCCTATCCTTACCCACCCTCACCCTAACCCCACAAGAGTTGAGTATTCCAGAGAGAACCTCTGGCTCAGATCCCAAAGGCAAGTAAGAAAGAACTACAGAGTCAACCAGTCTGCTCTCTCCATCAGCCCCCCAGTGCACTGTGAGACAGGCAAATCTATATTGTAGAAGGAGATAAGTTGACCTGTAGAGAGTACAGACAATAGTGCTGGACATACCACAAGTGTTCAGGTACTTGCTGAGAATTGGTCACAAGGTGAGCCTTTGTGGCAGGGCCAAAGCACAAACCCCAGGCTCTGCTGATGGGGTGTTGGCTGCTGAGCATACCCCTTGGGAATGGAAATGGAATCCTGTCAGGAGTCAAGTGCACCCTTCCTGGGCGTTCTTGATGGGACCTTGGAAACTGCTTATCAGCTCTGCTGTAGCCCTGGCCACTGTGGCCAGAAGGACCGGTGCCTCCCAGGGCTCTCATCCTCCTCTCCTCTCCTCTCCTTCCATTGCAGTGGCTCTGTAGTGTTGTTGCGCTCCAGTGCAGCATATTGAAACATTTATCTGCTAAGCAGATGCCTTCGCATTGGGACTCTGAACAGACAGAGAAGGCTGATATTAAGCCTGTTATTGTGACTGACAGCTCAATCACCACCTCCCTGCAAACAGCTGACAAGGCGCCTACACCTTCCCACTACCCCTTGTCCTGCCCCTCAGGGATTAGCACCCAGAATTCCCTGAGCTGCTCTCCACCCCACCAGCCCCCAGCCCTAGAGGACATCAGCTGCAGTTCTTGTGCGGAAAAATCCAAGAAAGCCCCTTGTGGGACTGCCAATGGGCCAGTGAACACAGAGGTGAAAGCCAATGGCCCACACCTCTACAGCAGCCCCACTGATTCCACGGACCCCCGGCGACTTCCAGGCACCAACACCCCCCTACCAGGCCTCCCACACCGGCAAGGCTGGCCCCAGCCCCTCACGCCACCAGCGGCTGGGGGCCTTCAGAACCACACCGTCGGCATCATTGTGAAGACAGAGAATGCCACTGGCCCCAGCTCTTGCCCCCAGAGGAGTTTGGTTCCTGTCCCAAGCCTACCCCCTTCCATTCCCAGCTCTTGTGCCAGCATCGAGAACACCAGCACTTTGCAAAGAAAGACTGTCCAATCACAGATAGGACCTCCGTTGACAGATTCAAGGCCATTGGGCTCACCCCCAAATGCCACCCGGGTGCTCACTCCCCCCCACGCAGCAGGAGACAGTATCTTGGCCATAGGAGCCAACCAACGATTCTGCTCACCAGCGCCATCATCAGGTGAGTACTGCTCAGACTTGGGGTGACTTGTAATAATTTTATGCTCTTCCTGGCAAATAAGATTCCAAAAACACTTATATCCCTGTGAATACTTCAGAGGACTTTGATCTCTGTATTGTTTGTTCTTTCCCCATTATTGTAACAGAAGAGGAAGTGCATGTTAATTTGTCCCCATTTTTATAGATGGGACTGCTTAGGCTCTGAAAGCTGAAGTGATTTCCTTAAGGTGATTTCCACTACCGAGTCAGTAGCAGGATTGGAACTACAGCCTGGGTCTCCTGTCTCCTTCCCACACCTTCCAGGGCTAGTCTTCTGCCTGTTCCGTCACCTTAGAAGAAGGCAGCATGCTCTCTGGAACCACTGTGTCAGCCTGAGGTTCTGGGTAATGGTCTCAGTATCTCATGACTCATACAAGAGACTAGATCCATGAGCAGACTTTCAGAGCCAGCTCATTTGAGGGACTTCCATGTCAGGGAAGCAGGGACAGAAAGCAGCACTGCCTTTCAACAGCTTGCCCTTGGGCCACATGCCGAAGGGCAATCCCTTAAGTCTATACTTGGCCTAGCATGGACCTCCTCTCTCAGCTGTCCCCCGTCAGCACTCAGGACGTCGAGGTTGCTGACCCCAGCATCTGAACCAGGTTTCAGATGCTGCTGGAACCCCCTGTGATCTCTCCCGTCTGAACTGAAGCCGGCCTCCTAGTCAGCTGGGAGTCTCGGTAACCAGGTGACTGTGATTTCTCTGCATGGGGGCCCCTGGTCCCAGGATGGCCCTACTCTCAGGCTATTTTCCTGTCTCTGTTTATCTCCTAATACCAGCGTGGATAGACTTTGCACGCTGTGAGTTGTATTTCAGTAGGCAGGAATTGCAGGGGTAGGTACTACTTAGTTAAGGGTAGAGGTAGCAGGGAGGTGGTCATGGCCCAGAGAATGAAGTTGCCCCACCACTTTCCCCAGGGCAGTGGATTTCGATGGTTCTCAGTGTTCTGGAGACTCTTGCGTGCCCGGGTGCTTTGTCGTTCCATCTGCCCTTCCTCACCACACGTTTTTAGCTCTAGGAGTTCCAGAGCCTGTGGGTTGAGAATCAAGAAGGGAACATCACCTTGGGTCCGAAATCCAGACCTGTCTCAGCAATGGGGGATTGGACCGGTGGGTTTCCCTCAGGCGACGTAAGTAACAGTCTTCCTGCTCCGTCCCCAGATGGCAAGGTCAGCCCCGGCACGTTATCCATAGGAAGCGCTTTAACCGTACCCTCTTTCCCAGCCAACTCTACTGCCATGGTGGACCTCACCAACTCACTTCGAGCATTTATGGATGTCAATGGAGGTGAGTGAGTGAGCTGCTGCTGTCCCACCAGTTGCTATGGTGAAGGTGCTGTTCTGTACAGCATTCAGCTCATTTTGAAAGGGGGAGAAGATGGCTGGGTATAGTGGCTCACTCCTGTAATCCCAGCACTTTGGGAGCCCAAGGTGGAAGAATCACTTGAGGCCAGGATTTGGAGACCATCCTAGGCAGCATAGCAAGACCCTGTCTCTACAGAAAATGTTGTTAAAAATTAGCCAGGCGTGGTGACGCACGCCAGTAGTCCCAGCTACTTGGGAGGCTGAGGTGGGAGGATTGGTTGATACCAGGAGTTTGAGGCTGCATTGAGCTATGATGGTGCCAGCCTGGGCAACAGAGTGAGAACCTGTCTCTTTAGGGAAAAAAAAAAAAAGAGAGAGAGAAGGGATACCTGATCTCAAGGGCTAGGGAGATGGGGATAAGGAATGAGGAATGTCCCTTTGGAAAGAGGAGTGGGTAAGAAAGCAAGCTCCTTCCCCTGTCTCTGCCTTCTACACATGCATATACACATAGTCGAAGATAAAGGGAGGACAGAGCCAAGCTGAACCAGTGAGAAGAGAACAGACTCACTTCATGTAGATCACCTGGGCTTACAGAATAAAACCAGGAGCCTTGCTCCAGATGAGGGGCCTCATGTGTGGGAAATTCTCAGAGTCAGTGAGAACAGGGACATACCTTGATCTCTGTGAACAGAGGGCAGGTAGAAAATATCCAAGTCTCAGTATCAGACATCCAGGCCCTCCCCCACAGATAGGCAAGTAGTTTATTTTGGTCTGCCTTCCTAGGACCACTTTAAAATCAATCTACCCAACACCAGGAGGCATCTGCACAGACCACATTTGGCCCCATCTCACTGCAAACGTCAAGTGAGATGCCCAGCTTCAGATCCTTGTACCACTCTGTACTCAATGCTGTTTGAACAAAAATCACTTGGCTGGATTTTATTATAGAAGTGTTGAACTATTTGCTGTGTGACCCTTACCTACTTCCACATTCCATTTCCACCTCAGCTGCTTTTTAATCTTTCTCTTTGGTTAATAGAAATCGAGATAAATATGCTGGATGAGAAGCTGATCAAGTTTCTGGCCTTGCAGAGAATACATCAGCTTTTCCCCTCCCGGGTCCAAGCTTCACCAGGCAGTGTTGGGACACATCCACTGGCTTCCGGAGGGCACCACACAGAAGGTGCGCATGCACACACCAGCCACCACACCGTCAGATCTCCCCTCTGCACAAATTGCCACCTTGCCTCCATGGAGGATCTGAGCTTTCAGTATCTCAAATCTCCTTGTGTGCCTTTAACAGGCTTACTAAAGCATCATGGTTTTTTTCCTCAGAGAGCAAGAACAAGGTGACAACCACAGCCTTCTGATTAGACTCAGGAAGTCTGTTGTAACTCTTTCATGCAAGTCCACTTGAGATACAGCAAAGCAGCTGCCAGTACCTTTGGGTATATGTGATATGCTTTCTGCTCAGTTGCTTTCAAATATTTGAATTAGAAGTGTTTTCCAAGAGGGAAATTTTGAAGTTCCAGGTGAGAAATAGAATAACACTGGGCCAACCTCCTGGAAATTTTCCCCAAGTGGTTAACTCTGCTTCAGGTATCTCTGAGTGTTAGCCATTAGGAGCCTCTATGCTTCCAAGTGTGGTCCCCATACCAGCAGCATCAGCAGTCCCTGAGAGCTTGTTAAAAATGCAAAGCTCAGGCCACACCTCAGACCTACTGAATCAGAATCTGCACTTTAACAAGATCTATAGGGGATTCATGGGCATATTAAAGTTAAAGAAACGCTGGTCCATGCCTTCTGTTTTTCCACGTTTTCCCTATAGTATCAGCTAAAATATCCCTGATAAGCCAACCAACAGCCCAGGAGCTTAAACTATGATCATCTCTGGATTCTATGGCCATCTTCAAAGATAGTGCTCCTTAGCCCATGTTGGAAATGCTGTGGGTGGGGAGAGAAAGCCTCACTCTGAAGCAGCTCAGTGTAAGGTGTGAGTTTGGAAAGATGAGTCATCCAGTGGGATTTTTCTCCAGGCCATGAGCCAAAGGTCCAGATTTTGTTGGTTTATGTTTGTGTCACAGGTCCTGAGTTTCTGAATGATCCTATCCCTGTGTTTGTCTTGTAGTGCAAAGAAAGGAAGTACAGGCCCGAGCTGTGTTCTACCCCCTCTTAGGGTTGGGAGGAGCTGTGAACATGTGCTATCGAACCCTCTACATCGGGACAGGTGAGCCAGCCAAGAAGCCAGGAGAGGCACTGAATCTGTTCAGCCCTAAAGATCAATACCCTTACCCACAGAAGCTAGAAAGGGTGAGGGAAGCCCTTTCCAGGGTTGGCTGGTTTAACCCAGTGTATGTCCAGACAAGAGAGACTAAGAATGGAGACGATCAGTTGCTTGTGTTCCCTGGCTCAGGCCCTTTTGCTTTGTGCTCAGTATGGCATCAGCAGAGATGAAAGTCAGCTCTGACTGCTGCTGAGGGAGGCATTTTAAATACTGCAGGGAAAAACCCGAAGGAGAGGGCAAAAGCTCTGTCCCTGGAGGTCTTTGAAAAAGTAATGGGTTCACACATATCCAACCTTCAGTTAGGTATCTGTTGGTTCCCTGCCTCCCCCTCCCCAAGTCCTAGAGACACATAGCCCTATATCTGGCATTGAGGGACAGACAGATTAGCCCTTAGCCTAGAAATTTCTCTTTCTTTTAGGTGATATGATTTATAGGCCCTGCATCCCCATGTTTTCTTCTCATGGAAATACCCATCCTCTTCAGTAGTTCACTGTTCCCTCTGGGTAGTGACCACATGTTCTAAAGCAGATCAGCTGTCAGGGACAGCTATTATTTAGCAAGGGGTTGGGAAAGACAGCAATTTTGTTCAAAAATACAAGGAGAGGGCCCCAAGCTACCCACCCCTTGAGGTCTCTGCTAGCACCCACCCAGCAGCTAACTCCCTCCCTCACCTTCCCCACACATGCACCTTACAGTCTGTTCTCTGCCTTCCTTTCCCTCTGCTCTTGCCACCTTGCAGGAGCTGACATGGATGTGTGCCTTACAAACTATGGTCACTGTAACTACGTGTCTGGGAAACATGCCTGCATATTCTACGATGAGGTGAGGGGTGGAGATGGGGTGGGAGGGAGCTTTCCCAACCTGAGGCCTCTCCCAGGCACTGGGTATTTGTTCAGTGCCGAGGGGGGAAGTGTTGAGGGTCCTCTCCTTTTCTTCCCTCCGTGGAGGAGGAGAGTTGTGGTGTGAAGGGCATCCTACCAAGGCTACCTGCTTCCCAAGAGGGAATGCCATTTCTCCCATTGGTCACAGGCACAGCAGGGGGGCCCACCCTAAAGCGGGGGAGGGGACCAGCATAGAAGGAAGCCAAGCCCTGTGGGTATGTTCCTATGAGTTTCATCATCATCCCAGGCCAGTGTCATGTCAGGAGCCAGTTCTGAGGGGCAGAGGGAAGGAGCAGTCGGAGAGCAGGGGGCATGGGGCACTGGGGAGGAAGGCTTACCCGGAGAAGCAAGTCTCTAGGCCTGTTCTTAAAGGACAGAATGGAGTTGGGCCATGACTGGGGAAGGAAGTGAGAGCTCCTTAGGGCAGCACAGCCTTCTCCATATGTCCTCTCTCCCCTTAGCCCCAGGCCCCACGCAGCAGACCACACATCTTATCTTCCCTCCTCCTCCTCAGAATACCAAACATTATGAGCTGTTAAACTACAGTGAGCACGGGACAACGGTGGACAATGTGCTGTATTCATGTGACTTCTCTGAGAAGACCCCGCCAACCCCCCCAAGCAGTATTGTTGCCAAAGTGCAGAGTGTCATCAGTAAGTTTAAGCAGAGGCCTGTGGCCACAAAGCGGAGGCCCCGTCACTTGCTGCCAATGACCTGCTGTCTCGTGCCTTCCCAGTCCTGTTGGCTAAGCTCTCCTTGCTCGTGGGCCCAGGGAAGGCCACAGAGAAGCAAGTGCTGAGCACCCACATATGTGCGCACACCTGTGTGGGGACTTCAGACTCCACCAACCCTTTCTGAGTGTCCCCTACCCCTAGTCATGCAGCAGTTAGAATGGGGAGATGCAGGGGCCCAACCTTGGCGAACAGCCCAGATGGGTTGGCTGCTCACTGTTCCTTTCCTGTGACCATCCCCCTTTTTCCCAGGGCGCCGCCGGCACCAGAAACAGGATGAAGAGCCAAGTGAGGAGGCAGCCATGATGAGTTCCCAGGCCCAGGGGCCGCAGCGGAGACCCTGCAACTGCAAAGCCAGCAGCTCAAGCTTGATTGGGGGCAGTGGGGCCGGCTGGGAGGGCACGGCCTTACTGCACCATGGCAGCTACATCAAGCTGGGCTGCCTGCAGTTTGTCTTCAGCATCACTGAGTTTGCGACCAAACAGCCCAAAGGCGATGCCAGCCTGCTGCAGGATGGGGTCTTGGCTGAGAAACTCTCTCTCAAGCCCCATCAGGGTCCTGTGCTGCGCTCCAACTCTGTTCCCTAGGGCTAGTGGCTACCCCGCCACTGGCCTGCATACCCACCCAAGACTCCTGCAATGCAAAAATGTACACAAACCAAGCCCGGGTGTTTTCTATACCAGAAACCCTTCAACTACAATCTTTGCATGAAATGAAGAAAACCTTTTGACTTTTTTAAAAATCCTTTTTCTTTTCTCAAGTTCTAGGGGGCATTTGCACATATATTTGTACTCGACATTTCATGGGAAAGCGGCAGACCCGAGCTGAGGAACAGCGTGGGCAGGGAGGGGAAGACCCGTGGTCTGGACTCTTCCTCCAACACAAAACCCTTCCCCACCCACCTCCTGCTCCCTCCCCCTCGCCCGCCGTTGTAAAATAATCAGAAACTTGTTCTATTTTGTGGCAGTGACAATAGTTTTATATTAAAAGAAAAAAATACAGTTTTCATACAGCAAAATCTATACAATATCATTGTTTTATTTAATATAAAGATCGCTACCCACCCTCCTTCCATGGTTCCCACCCTCCAAGTTATTTTCCCTTTCTGCAGCGGTTGCACTACAGGTAGCTACTGTGTATTATGGACAAATGAGAAATGAATTCTTTTTCTGGCTGTCCATTTTATTTCAAATAAGGAAAAGTGTATTTGGATTTTGTGTAAATACATCTAGTGATGACATTTTTTCAATGTTTTTAAAAACCGTGTACAGTACTACATGTGGTAGAGCGTTTTCTCAAATTGTCTATTGTAGCAAAAATGTTTTTGTCGTGAACCTGTTTTGTCTCCTTTTTTTGTTCTCTTGCCACTTTTCTCCTCTTCCTGCTGCCCCTGACTCCCTCCTCTCCTCCCACCCCCACAACTAGTACCAATGTACATAGTAATTGTAATGTTTTAGACTTTACAGAAGCTTTCCTGTATTCTGTATATAAAAAAACAAAAATACTTCAAATTATGTTTTCTGCCTGTCTGTCCTACCTGTCATCACCCTTAGAAAGGGACCCTCTGAATAGGTCTCATTCCCAGATATTCAGTCCCCAAGGGAAGTTTGGGAAGAGGGGTGGGGTATTGGAGAAAAGCAAGCCCAGGGTGGGTGGAAGACATTGGAAGGGTATGGGGTGCATCTGCTAGGGAGGGGTGGTTCTCTAGAGAACTCTGAATAATAGAGCGGAATCCAGCCTAGACCCAGGCATGCCACTTATAGTTACGTGACTCACAGTCACAACTTCTCTACAACTGCCTTTCCTCCCTCGCTGATGAGTCTACTGCATTACCTTAATTGTAAAGCCTGGGGGACCTCATTAAACCAAACTCCATCCTTTCCTCCTACCAGACCTTAGTGAGAAGCTTTCTCCTAGAAGTTTTCCTGAGGACAGTCTCCTGCTCCTTAGAGGGCACCTCTGTGTGTATCCCAGCATTATTCCTGTTTGTGTATCAGGATTTTGCCTTGAGGATAGAGAATGAATATTCCTCTAGCCTCATCCCACAGCATCTACAACTAAATCCTGAATCCACAGTGCAGCTAAAAGGAAACTTCCTCTGGGGTCTGAGGTCTGACCCTGGCTTCCATCTATCCATCTAGTTCTGTCTCCACCACTCTGCTCCCCCCTGGCCTGGTGGGCTTCTTGAACTCCCTAAGGGCAGAAACTTTTGTATATTCTTCTGCTCAGCATTTCCAAGGCTAAACACACTGCTGTGCACGCCACAAGTGCCAAATACCAGGTGCTAAATCATACTGGATTTCTCAGGCAAGGTCCTGGGTCGCCTGGCCAAGAATGCACTTAACCCGTGCCTCCCTACCTGTCCCACCCACCTGGCTATCACTTCTTCCATAGAGTGCATTGAGTGATGGAGCTTTTTTTTTTTCTTCTGAGTCATACCCTATCACTCAGGCTAAAGTGCAGTGGCCCTATCATTCACAGCTCACTATAAACCCGAACTCCTGGGCTCAAGCAATCCTCCTGCCTCAGCATCCTGAGTACCTGGGACCACAGGTACACGCCCGGCTAATTTTTTAGTTTTTATGTAGAGATGGTGTCTGGCTTTGTTGCCCAGGCTGGTCTTGAACGCCTAACCTCAAGCTATCCTCCTGCCTTGGCCTCCCGAGTAGTGGGGATTTCAGGCAGAGTGATGGAGCTTCTTTACCCTTTACCTATTTCTCCCACCTGTGAAAAACATTCCAAAGACAAATTCCCTCCTGAAGAGCGATAACAGATTTTATTCTGTATCTCTTCCTGCTTCCTTTCAGAAATGGAGGGAGACATAGACAAGGAATGAATGAGTGAATCCTTATAGCCCTTTACTGCTGGTGCCACCTTGAACATAGCATCACCTCTCTAACCCTTACGGGGAGAACAGGGAAAAATCCTAGAAGCTGAGGGCTGGATGTGAGGATAAGGAATTGAAGGATTTGTTCATTAAGAGAAAAGCATCTGGGAGTGGACTCTCTCAGACACAAGAGTATTCATGTACACAGGTCTCCAGAAGGGAGGGACTGTACTGCATACTCACACCTACAGTAAACATACGGAGCTGTACATTCAAGTACACAAACCCGCAGAGACTACAGATGCATGCACACACCTGGAGGGGCTCTGCTGTAAGGTGCACAAACACCTCCAAGGTGTTTACACGGGGGAATGCACAAAAGATCCAGAAGCACGCACACAACCTGAGGGTGATCCTAGGGTCCCTGGCACATACACACCTAGAGGTCATTCACACACACACAAACGTTGCAAATGTATGCACATACTTAGCAGGCACTCCCAGAGTGCCCGTGGTTTCACACACACCTAGAAGGAGTTCCCACAGGCACACACCTAGGGGGCGCTCCCAGGGCCCAGATGCACACACGCACCTCGAAGGTGTTCGTTCACACAGGCACGCACCCACTGGACGCAGACGCTCGCCTAGGGGGCGCTCGCAGGGCCACACGCACACGCACGCACACACACCCCTGCCCAGCCTCCTGCCCGCCCCCGCCTTCAGGAGGCCCAGGCGCGCCCGGCGCCCTTCCAGGCCTGTGCGTGGCGGATCGGCAGCCGCTGGGCGGCGATCCAGGGCTGCGCGGGGCCTGGGCGGGAGCCGGGAGGCGCAGCCGGCATGGAGGCGCTGCTACTGGGCGTGGGGTTGCTGCTGGGCGCCTACGTGCTCGTCTACTACAACCTGGTGAAGGCCCCGCCGTGTGGCGGCATTAGCAACCTGCGGGGCCGCACGGCCGTGGTCACGGGTGAGTACGGGCGGGCGGGCGGTGGGAGCCCGGGGCGGTGGGGGCAGCGACCCGCCGGGCTCAGCTCAGCTCGGCTCCCGCTCTCCGTCCACAGGCGCCAACAGCGGCATCGGGAAGATGACGGCGCTGGAGCTGGCGCGCCGGGGAGCGCGCGTGGTGCTGGCCTGCCGCAGCCGGGAGCGCGGGGAGGCGGCCGCCTTCGACATCCGCCAGGTGAGGGAAGGCGGGGGCGGGTGCGAGGGGGAGCCGAGGACTCACCGCGGCACAGAGGGGCGAGCAAACCGGCTCCGGGAGATCCAGTTCCAGAGACGGAGTGCGGCTCGGTTCGTTAAGTACAGAAGAGGGAGTGCACAGAGTGCTCGGGTCACACAGGGAAGGGGCACCAGAACCAAGCAGGGGAGAGGGGGGTCCTGAAGGAAGTAATTGCTGTTCTAAGACGTTTAGGACTAGTAGGAATTAGGTTAAGGAAGAACAGTGGGGAAAGGAACAGCAGAGGGAACAGCATATGCAAAAGCCCCGAGGCAAGGGAGGTGGACTGATTTGAGAAGCTGAGAAAAAGGTTTAAAGAGGCTGGAGCACAAAGTATGGGAAAGAGGAGCAAAATGAAGGGCTGGAGGCTTTGAGCCAGGGCCAGGTTCTGGAGGCCCTTACAGATTCTATTGCGAAGCCTGGACTTTATAGGACTGGCAGCAGAGATCAGTAAAGGGTCCTGACTGTTAGACTAGGCTCTGGACTGTTAGAACAGCCTTTTGGAACGAACTCCTTTGTGGCTGTGTAGTGCCTGGACTGGAGAGGGAGGAGTGGGTGAAAGGAGACCAGTGAAAAGTTCTAGATTTTCCGGGAAGTGATAAAGGGGAGGGGGGGATGGTAATAATGCTAATAATAGCAAGTACCTGCACCGTGTTGACTGCATGTATTTTACATATATTAACTCATTTAATCCTCACAACAGCTCTGTGAGATAGGTACTATTACTATTATTCCCATTTTACAGTGAGAGAACTGAGGCCCAGAGAGATTATGTATCTTACTCAAGGTCACCCTCTAGTAAGAGGCAAAGACAGGGTTTGAATCCATACACTTATCCACTATACTCTAATGCACAGGGGCAGGTTTTAGTAATAGCAGGAGATGGACTCTCAGAATTTGGTGCCTGGGGAGAGGGAAGAGGAGGGAGGTGCCTGGTGACAAGCCCAGCCCTTGCCGCTCCACAGGAGAGTGGGAACAATGAGGTCATCTTCATGGCCTTGGACTTGGCCAGTCTGGCCTCAGTGCGGGCCTTTGCCGCTGCCTTCCTGAGCTCTGAGCCACGGTTGGACATCCTCATCCACAATGCCGGTGAGGGGCAGCAGGCCCTGCAGGGGGGTGGTGGGTGGCCAGGGGCAGCTGCCCCCTCCAGCCGGGCCCTGCCAGGGGCCAGTGGACTCATGGGAAGGATGCCCCCTACGCCCATCTCACAGATGGGGATACCCAGGCCACATGGCTCCTTCTGGAGCATCTGCTCACACCTAGCCCCTGCCCCAGGGATCAGTTCCTGTGGCCGGACTCAAGAGGCCTTTAACCTGCTGCTTCGGGTGAACCACATCGGTCCCTTCCTGCTGACCTATCTGCTGTTGCCCCGCCTGAAGACTTGTGCCCCTAGCCGTGTGGTGGTGGTCTCCTCAGCTGCCCACCGGCGTGGGCGCCTCGATTTCAAACGCCTAGACCGCCCAGTGGTGGGCTGGCGGCAGGAGCTGCGGGCTTATGCTGACAGTAAGCTGGCCAACGTATTGTTTGCCCGAGAGCTTGCCACCCAGCTTGTGGGCACTGGCGTCACCTGCTATGCAGCCCATCCAGGTGAGGCCTGGTTCTCTGGCTGCTCTTGATCCCCCTTTCCCGTCCCTGCCCTTTCCTGTGCTCCCCCAGCCTCTCATTGAGTCACATAATCTCAGAACAGGAAGGAACCACGGTCCAAGCAGAGACCTGTTCCTTGCTGATCTTGGAACCAGACTCTCCTTGTCTAGGTCGTTCCTCTCACACCACAAGCCTGGATGCTGACCTCTGCGTGGGGTATGGCAATGAATAAGACCCAGATTCTCATCCCCAGGAGCCATCTATGCTGACTGAACTGACTATAATATGATGATGATGATGATGATTGCTAATAATTATTCATTCATCCAAGAAGCATTTACTGAGTGCCTACCACATATCAGGTGTTACTTGCAGTGAACAAAGACCTTACCCTCATAGAGTTTGCATTCTAGTTTGGGGGAGGGAGAGATAGCCAATAAATAAATGTATGCAATGACAGGTGGTGATAAAGCACTATGAGGAAAGATGAAACAGGGTAAGGGGAATATGGAATGCCAGGAGGTATTATTTTATCAATGGCAGTCAAGAAAGACATATCTGTAAAGGTGGCATTTGAACAGAGACCCGAAAGATACTTGGCTTACTGGGGAGACACCCAGACAGAGAACAGCCAAGTGCAAAGGCCCTGTGGCAGAAGTTCCTGGTGTGCTGGAGAAAGGCTAATATAGCTGGAACTGAGTGACAGGGAGAGTGGCAAGAAATGAGGTTGTAGAGATGGGTTGGGTCTCATAGGATCTGGAGGTCCACTGTAAGCATGTTAGCTTTTACTCTGAGTGCCATAATTGGTGAATAGACTCATCCTTGCCTTTAGGGAATAGGTTACACCAGGATAATAAGATCTGCTCTACCTATATTTCCATACTGCATATCAGATAGTCATTGCCTAAGGCTCATTAGTAATTATAATACTGACAATAATAATCATAAACTAACCTTTAGTAAGCCTTTATTACACTCCAGATCCCTAATGTACAAGAACAGTGGCTGGTATATCATAGGTCCTTAATAAAAGCTGGTTAAACAAAGGAACAGGACTCAAGGTAGAAGAAAAGATGGAGAGAGACTAGAGAATTGTTTCGGGCAGGAAACAGCATGACCAAAATCTGGGAGATGGGGGTGTACAAGCAGTTTGGATGAAGAGAGGAGGCTTCATGTAGGAAATGAGTGAAGTCACCTTGTGGGGCCCTGAGTGCCTAGTAAATTCTACCCTGGTTTCCCTCACATCCCTTCCAGCTCTGTTCCCTTCTAGTTGCTCATACCCTGGGCCCTCACCCACCATCCTCTCCAACTCGTTTCTTTCTTCCTGCCCACAGGGCCTGTGAACTCGGAACTGTTCCTGCGCCATATTCCTGGATGGCTGCGCCCACTTTTGCGCCCACTGGCTTGGCTGATGCTCCGGGCGCCGAGAGGGGGTGCCCAGACACCCTTGTACTGTGCTCTGCAGGAGGGCATCGAACCCCTCAGTGGGAGATACTTTGCCAACTGCCGAGTGGAGGAGGTGCCCCCAGCTGCCCGAGACGACCAGGCAGCCCACCGCCTGTGGGAGGCCAGCAAGAGGCTAGCAGGGCTCGGGCCTGGGGAGAATGCCGAACCCAATGAAGACCCCCAGCCTGAGGACCCAGGGGTCCCATCCTCTCTGAGCACCCCCCACCCTGAGGAGCCCACAGTTTCTGAACCCTACCCCAGCCCTCAGAGCTCACCAGATTTGTCTAAGGTGACACGCCGAATTCGGGTGAAAACTGAGCCTGAGACCCAAGTCTCCTAACTCCCAGGCTGGGTTGCTTTTCATGGCACTTGGTGGCCCTTGAAAACCTCAGCTGTGTGCCATGCCCTGGGCACTGAGGGTTTGCAATTTTTACCACCATGGTTACTTTCTGGGGCCCCAAGTTTTGTCCTGGACAGTTCTTTCCTGGTTGAAGGAATAATGGGTGATTATTTCTTCCTCAGAGTGACAGTAACCCCAGGTGGAGGGGCGGAGGGTAAGGTGCCAGACACTGTGCTTCTCAGGAATTTGAATTTCGGATTTCCAGGCCCCACCCTCGGTGATTCTGATCAGCTCTGAAGCAGGGCCTGGGAATTTGTTTGATGCACTGCCAACATTGAGAATTACCGAAAGGAGCCCTTTGCAAGCATCTAGCTAGGTAGTTAAACTACTCCCATTTCACGGAGGCGGGATTAGGCCCCAGAGGTAAGGGACTCACCCAAGGTCTCACAGCTAGTACGAGCAGGGACTGGGATTTGAACCCAGGGGTCTGAGGCCAAGGCCGACTGCTGGGAGGTGGGAGGTGAGTCAGGGCAGGGCGCTTGTTATCGAGGCGTCCCGTGGGGACGGGGGAACGACTCCCGGGGTGCCTTAGGGCTGGGCCCCGCGATTTGGAGCCCCTCGTAATAAAGCACGTTGACTGCCGAGGCTGCGCCCGCTCCTGCCTCTCTCAACGTGCGGGCCCCGCCCTCCGCCGCCACACTTCCGGCGGGAGTGCGACCACAGAGGGGCGCGGGCGGGCGGCGCTGGGGGTGGCGGGATAGGCTGGGCGCGGCCGGCGCTGCGGACCCGCTGCTGCTGTCCGGGTCTGCGCGGTCCCCGGGGCCCTCCGTCTCGCCGGCGCCATGGGCAATTGCCACACGGTGGGGCCCAACGAGGCACTGGTGGTTTCAGGTGAGGGGACAGCGAGGGAGGTGGGTGCTGGGGCGCCCAGGGCTGGGAGGGCGCTTCGGGGTGGGTGCAGGGCTGGGGAAGGGCTGGGCCAACGAAGGGCTCAGAGCGCGGGGGGATGAGGTGGGGGCGCCGCGTGCTGGCCGAGTCCACCGCGCTGCGCAGGGCGCTGGCCCCGGGCCGCACCTGAGACCCCTTCCAGGAGAGACCCCCATACTCACGCTTGCCGTGCTCCGCGCCCTCGGGCACGCGCCGGAGACTCCCCTCCCACTGCGTGTTTTCCTGTGTTTATGTCCTCCGCTCTCCTCCCCCTCCCGAGGCAGGGCCTCCCCTCTGCTCCGCCCTGGGTTTGGGGGGTCCAGAACTGAAGCCGTGGGGTTCCGGGAGGGAGGGGACTGGTGGTTCCCGAAACGCAGAGGTTTGGCTGGGTTCCAGCGCCCAGTTCTGGTGGGCAGGTGCCTGTATGGGGTGGGGCCCCGAGACGTGGATCCTTTCTCTGGGCACTGTCAGACCCGTTAATTCCGAGCAGGCTGGGGCTCACTGGGGTTTACTGGCATGGCCCGCCCTGGAGACGCGGGCGCGGCCTCTACAGGTTGGGAAACCCAGCTCCAGGTTGCAAAATGCTGCAAGCTCCGGAATTTCTCTCTAGGTGGTAGGGCTTGGAGACTGTAGTATTGGGGAAGAGAGGCTACTATTTAGACTGGGTATTTGGGGTTTCTTGGGGGGTGGTTGAAACCTTTCAAGCCACCGGGGTGTGCAGCCCCTGGCTCCCAGGTACTGGGGAGGGGGCGGTGTTCCCTGACAGCTCAGAGGCACGGCTACATGATTCCCTCCTGTCTTACTTCACACTGTCAGTGCTGATTTTCAGCCTGTGTACACAGTTGGTAGATCTGGCTAGCGAAGGGATAGAAGGCGGTAGAAGCCCTGAGCCAGGGCTTATAGCTGCCCACCCCTGGGGAGGTATGATAAATCCATTAGGAACTTCCCCCCCAAAACATGGCCTTTGGATCTCAAAATCAGTCACACTGGGACATCCCCACTGTGGGGGAGATAACATACCTCACCCCCTGAAGACCAGAGGTAGCCTTGGGGTAAGGAGAGAGACCCTGCAGAAGGCATTGAGGCCACACTTGCTCCTCTATAAGACCTGGGCCTGTCTTCCAGCCTCCGCCACGAGAGGAGGCTTTTAGAAACTCAAATCTGCACCGAACTTTGTTTTTGTTATGACATTTCCTTCAGGAAGCCCAGACTCTGGGCTGAGGAGACAAAAGCTCCAATTCTGTCCCTGTGGAAAGTCTCGAGACTGAATAGTGAGAAGAGCCCCTAAGATGGGCTGGTCTGTGCCTTCCCATTACCAGGAATCTGGTCCTCAGACCAGAGGCCAGTGCAGTGCTAGCTTCAAAGCTGTTTTAGGGTGCTGAGAACTAAGGGTGCTGGAGGGCAGGAGATGGAGTGATAATTCCTGGCATAATATACCTTGGGATTTGAGATGATCAAGCAGCTCCCTCTTGCATGTGGACTCCCAGGAGAGCAGAGCACCTGCTGCCAGCCCTGCCCCACCTGTCTACCTTGTTCCTTGGCATTGAAATCCAGAGGCATCTCACCCTCTGGAGGATGGTCCTACATCTCATGATCATCTTTCCTAACTCTTCTTATTGTCTAACCTCCCTCCTTCATTCCGTAATATAAAACTTTTTTCTCTCTACTTTTGAAAATTTAAAAGGGGAAGCCTTTTCATTTTTTGGAAGGGGGAAGGTACATTTTTATTTCCACTAAATTTAACTAAAATTTAGTATTTCCTATGGTTATGAATGTTGGCAACAATCCATGATAGTATTAGCAGACATTTTCCTACCACGCTGCAGTGTTGCAGGTACCTTGAAAATCGTTTATGCTCAACACTACCTTGAAATTAAGCTAGTAATAAGATCTCCTGCTAGATCTTATTAAGGTATTAATAAAGAAGCACGTATTACTATATCACACATTTGATTTTTTTAAACATTTTCATAACTTAATATAATTTCTTATGTATTTTATTTTATACATTTATAAACATTCTGAGGAGGGGTCTTTAGGCATTGCCAGACTACTAAAGGGGTTGTGGTTCAAAAAAGGCTAAAACCCCCTTGTAGGATATGTTCTTCTTGACTAGTAGGAAGAAGGTAGAGGAGGAACAGGAAGGGAAGGGAGTACTCCTGAGAGGGCAGAGCCGTGTACTGTGTCTGGGGAGGGGCTAAGAGGGTGGAGCAGAGGTTATCATAGGTATTTTGAGGTTCTTCGGCTTGATTGAGGACAGAGCAAGGGAGAGCAAGTTGAGTTAGAAAAAGTGAAATAAAATTAGGAGAAATTTCCAAGTCTCAAGATGCATGAGTGCTAGGGAGGTCAAGGAATAGGCACCTAGCTGTCCTCTTGGGAGAGGTGCTCTGCTGGTAGTGATCCGGAAGCTGGCTGGCAGACAGACGCCTTCCAGGGGAGGAGGTTGCTGGGGGCGGGGCAATCCGGCAGTCACAGCTTCCTGTTGTTGCTACCCCTGGGAACCTGGCCATGTTGCCCTTGGCCAGGGCCCAGCTTGAGCTGTGGCAGCCTGCTCCCAAGGTCAAAGAATAAGTTAAAGGTAAAGGGTAGACACCCACCTTGTTCCCCCCCATCCTACCCCACCACTGCCACCTCTTCCCATAGCACATTGAGAAGTACCCTGGACCTGGCCGGAGGCAGCCATGCCCCAGCCCCCACCAGGCCAGAAGATGTAGACCAAGCTGTGATTTTTGACCCTCTTCCAGTTTCACTTGATCCCAAGACAGTTTGGGTTTCAGATTGACTGCTTGTCCTCAGAGGCTTCCCCACCCCACCTCCCAGGGAAGAGAAGCCCATTAATGGCTTATCTTGAGCAGCAGCCCTGTAGGCAGGTATTTCCACCCCAGAGAGACAGACAGAACTAAGACCCCTTCTTCCTGCTCCTGCCTGCACGGTGGGGCTGCTTTTTGATCCCTGGACCTCTCTGGCTTGGCTACTAGCACTCCATATGCAGTGGCAGACCCAGGAGGACAGTGGCAGACCCAGGAGGATGCCTACTCTCCAACCTTTCAAGCTCTCCCCTATGGGGATGTGGGGGGGTCTTTTTTCCTTTGTTTCCACCCATCAAAAACTCGTCCCCAGTTTGCTCTTCTCTCCAATGTCTCTGTTTTAGTTGTGGGCCTTACCATCCACCCAAACCCAGACTCCATAGCTGCACTGTCCAATGTGGGGGCCACTAGCCACGTGTGGCTACTTAAATTTAAAGTTATTAAATTAAAATTTCAGTTCCCAGTCATGCCAGTCACATGTGAAGTGTGCAATAGCAGCATGTGGCTAGTGGCTGCCATACTGCACAGCATAGATACAGGACATTTCTACCCCCAAAGGAAGTTCTCTTGGACAAGACTATTCTAGAAGTTATCTCCTTACATCAGCCACTATGCCTTGCCTGGATTACTGCAAGAGGCTTCTACCCCATCTCTCTGACCCTAGTATCTTCCTCCTTGTGCAAAGTGGTATTTGTTTCCAAAATGTAACCTTGGCGCTCCCCATCACTCACACGCAGCTCCTTGGCCTGACACAGAAGACACTCCGTGATCTGCCCTCAGGGACACTGTAACCCAGCTACACGAAACCACCCCAGACCCTTGGCCTTGGGAGGCAAACACCCTGAGGATTTCATGAAAGCCCAAGTTTGTGAACATGGAAATGATAACACCCTCTGGCTTTTTCCCAAGTCACATTTCCTTCCAATCATCAGTTTTATATAGATTTCTTTGCACTGCAAGTCAACTGCCTCTCTAGTTTTTACTCAAGTTTCCTTGAACTTGATGAGGAGTAATTTTGGCATTGACAGGAGCAGTCACTACAAGAATTTCAGGAATTGATTTTTCTTGTTTCTGTATAGAGAACACGTTGAATGTGTCCACAGCATAGATCTGGGTTGTAGCCGAATTAGATATTCTGTTTAGTTGGCACACAGTTTCCAAGAACCACTTCCTTTTTAGGTCTTTTCCCTTTCTCTTCACTTCTCCTCTTGGTACCATGAGTTGGCCTTTGTTTTGAGGCCCTGCCTTCCCCACCCACTCCCACAAGAGGAAAAAAGTCACTCTGAAGGCCCTGGGAGTAGAGAACCAGCCTCACTGAGATATGTCTGCCAGGCACAGCAAGGCTCCCACCCTGGCTCTAGACTCTTCCTCCCTCCCACCAGCCCCACAACGTTGCCCTCCCTCTGCATTCCCTCTCTGTGCCCACCGTGAGAATAGGCAAACCTCGAGGTATTATCATCATCACAGGAAAAGGTTCCTCCTAGTCTCACCTCCTTCAAGATAGGAATTGTATCTTCATCTCTGTATCTCTAGCACAGAAGAATACTCTCTAGCTGTTTGTTGAATGAATGAATGAATGAATGCTTGAATGAAAAATGGAAGTTCTTCCAGACCACCCCTGCCCAATGACCGTTCTGTTCTGTGGAAGCACTTACGTTCTGAACTATTCATTGGCTGTCCTTGTTTTTATGCAAATTGCCTGTCTGCTGAACTGGATTCTAAGTCCCTTAAGGGCAGGGAGAGCTTGTCTCCCATTTATGTGTAACCTCAGCACCTGGCACCCAACACTAGGAGTTGTCAAGTCTCAGAGTAGGTAAAAGGGCCAAAATTGCTGTCAGAGGGATGGGGAGTAGACAAACCCAAGAACTGACTGACCAGCAGCGGTTTGCTTTACTCCCCAGGGGGCTGTTGTGGTTCTGACTATAAACAGTACGTGTTTGGTGGCTGGGCCTGGGCCTGGTGGTGTATCTCCGACACTCAGAGGTAAGCGCATGGGGTCTCTGGAACCTGTCATCTGGTGGGTAAGGGAGAGCGGGGTTTCCAGTACTCCCCCCTTCAGCCCACAGTTCAGCTAGAGCATCTGCCATTTGCCACATTCCATTCTGGTGGGTGGGGGCCTCCTAAGAAGCAAGTGAAGTAGGTTGCACAGGGATACAGGAAGTATGCATCAGGAAGGTCTGTTGTGGGCGCCTCCCCCTTAGTGGGTGTTCTTTTTTTCCAGTGGAGGTGACATCATTTCTGTCCCAGAGAATTCAGAGTCATACCCAGGTGGAATCTCAATTTCCAATTCTAGTTCAAAGTTATTTAAGAAGTCTTAATTACACACCCTGTTTGGAGTGAGTCTATGAAAGGAGGAAAGGCTGAAGGGACCCCATACAAACACCCTTACCTGTGTAGGCCCTGAAATGATTCAGGTGGGGGCTGAGAAGTAGAGAATGGGTATGCAGTCAAAAGTGGTTCTGTGATCTACACAGGTGTGGTGGTGCACACGCGTAGTCCTAGCTACTTTGGAGGCTGAGTGAGGCAGGAGGATCACTTTGCTTGAGCCCAGGAGTTCAAGGCTGCAGTAAGCTAGAATTGTACCACTGGCATTCCAGCCTGGGTGACAGAGTGAGATACTGGCTCTAAAAATTAAAAAAAAAAAAAAAAAGTGGTTCTGTGACAGTGGTAAGTTAGAGACAAGGGGTGGGGACCAAACCAATTGGTGCTGGGGCCAGGCAAGACATGTCTTGACCTCATAAATCAGTCTGGACTTACTACAGAAAGGAAGATTTCAGCTCCCCAGAGGGTCCACCATCCAGCTCTACCTGCTGCTACCTTCAGAGCCCAGCTCAGGGCCAAACCTGGCCTCTCCTGCCCCACTGCACCCAGGAGATGAGGCATGCCAGCCACCTTTCCATGATGACCCCCTTCCTGATTATGGAGGATGGGGCAGGGGGAGCAGATCCTTCCACACCAGGACCCAGGCCATGAGGGCAGCAGAGCTGTGAAGGTGTGGACCCATTGCAGGGGGTTGGTCATCCCACAGGGGAAGTAGTGGAGATTCCAGTGGAAACCCCCTCCACCCCAGCCCTCCAGTGGCAGAGAGAAGCCCATGTCTGCACCAAGCTGCTGGGGCTTGAGGCTTCTGGGAGTCTGAGAGTGTCTGCTAGGGTGGGGGATGGGAAGCATGTCACAGCTTTTCAACTTCACTGGTTTCCCAGCAACCCCCTCCACTCTTCCATTCCCCCCCCGCCACTTTCCCTGCCAGAGGTGAGGGACCCTGGGGGACTCATCTGATCCAAGGCTAAAACTGTCAGAGAGTAATCAGGAGTGGTCACAGTCCAGGTACAGTGGGTCACACCTATAATCTTAGCACTTTGGAAGGCTGAGGTGGGAGGATTGTTTGAGGCCAGGAGTTGGAGACCAGCCTGAGCAAGAGCGAGACCCCCATCTCTACAAAAAGTAGAAAAAATTAGCAGGATGTGGTGGTGTGCACCTGTAGTCCCAGCTACTGGGGAGGCTGAGGCAGGAGGATTGCTTGAGCCCAGGAGTTTGAGGTTGCAGTGAGCTATGATGATGCCACTGCACTCTAGCCTGGGTGATAGAGCAAGACTCTGTCTCCCAAAAAAAAAAGAAAGGGTGGTCACAACTTCCACCTGAGAGGATCTTAGGCACTCCTGAGTGGGCCTTTTGGCCTGTCAGAAGTCATGGGGAGCCCCTGCAGAGACACAGCCACCCCACACACCTGCAGTCCTAGCACAACAGAGTATCTTATCTAAGTACCTGGACTTACAGCCGGGCCCAGAGACTGTCCTGCATGGACATTCACTGCTGGGGCAGTGCCCTGCAGCCCTTTCTCCACATGCTTGGTCTCTGCTCCCCTTGCTCCAGGGAGCAGAGCCGCAGGACAGGAGGGCCATGCCTCTCTAACAGCAGGTTTGGAAGTGAGAGGTGGGGAACCCATACCTCTTCCTAGGAACCTGGCCTCACACCCAGGCTCCACGTCCTCCTTCTGGCCCCACTTGCAGGAGCCTGCGAGCCCTTCCCATTCCTGTTCCCTTTTCTGGGGGCAGCCCTTTGCCCAATCCCTAGCCTGCCTGGGAGACATCTCCACAGGCTGAGGCCTTTATTGCCCTAGACTGGCAGGAGCCTTTCAGGTAGAGAAGAGGCTTCTAACTCAGCCTGGATACTCGGCCTCCCTTTCAAAGTATTTTCCACAGCCATCCCACGTCACCCACCCTCAGGGTCAGCCATTCCTCCTCTAGGCTCAGTGAAGTCCCTGCTGCTGCACTTTGCTGCCATGTCCTGTACTGTCCTGAAGCACTGATGTAGGCAGCTCTCTCCTCCTTACCTGAGCAATTCCTCCACCTCTGGCATCTGAGCTGCAGCCTCCCTTCTTCCCTCCCTCCTTCCTTCCCTCCTTCCCTCTTTCCTTCTTTCCTTCCCCAGAAGAGAGCTTGGTGGGTTCCTGTCTGAGCCGGGTCGAGAGTCCTCTCAGGCCCAAGGGTGCTAGTGTTAGGGGCTCAAATGAAGGCAACCTTTGCATATCTGCATGGCTGGAGGGAGGCCCCAGGGCTGTCACTGTGAGGGTGGCCCCTCCCAGAGCTGAGGTGGGGGCTCCCCATTGCCTACTGCTCCTCGTCCCCCCCCACCACCACCTGCTTCTGCCCCTTTAGCCTCTGTCTTCTTTTCCTTCCTCTGGTTTAAGGAAGCCATCCACACTGCACAGCCTGGCCTCTGCCTGCACACACACGCACACACGCCACCCTAGGGAGGTCCAGCAGGGTGGGCCAAGGAGCTAGCTTCAAGGTGCCTTGTTTTCTTTGTCAATACTCCTCTCTGCCCGTGGCCAACTTTGGAAATTCCCGAGTGAATTACTCCCTCATCTCCCAGTTATCCCTGAATATTCTGGCAGGAGCACATTTTCTCTGCCAACCTTCCTTCACCCCTACTCCGAAATCAGAAAATCAGAATTTTTCTTTGGGCTTTTCTGGCCCTACCTTGCCTTCTTTGTGGTGGGTAGTACAAACCTTGAGGTTTTATGCCCCGAGCAGGATTTGGTATTTGCTGGGGCTCGTTACTGCCCAGAGTGGCCTCTCCCTCCCAATTTCTGGAAACACAGGTTTGCCTGTGTTAGGAGGGTGGGCTAAGGCTGAGTCTCTCAGATTGTGACAGGAATCTTCTGGGAAGGTGAGCTGGTGGGCAACCTGGGTGCCCTGTGCACAGGCCTCCTGACCTCAGGCCATGAGCCCAGAGCGTTAGCAGGCATTGCCCCAGTCCGTGGGCCTAGCAGCTCCTCAGAAGGGTTTGGGGGCCAGAGAAGAGACCCAGAGACCCAGAGGCCTCAGGCCAGCAAGGAGGTGTCTCTGCTCTCCTGCAGCCCGGGGCTGAGCTGGCAGTGGGGGGTTGAAGTATTGAGAGCACCCCCACCCCGCCCCAGGCATCAGGCATCAGGCATCGTTGCTTGTCTGGTAACCACTGTGTGTGTTTGCTGTGTCCCCTCCCACCCCTTCCTGTCCCTACCTCTCCCTACCCCCTGGCTGCTCCTCAGACTGTCTCTGGAGGTTATGACCATCCTGTGTCGCTGTGAGAATATTGAGACGTCGGAGGGGGTCCCGCTATTCGTAACAGGGGTTGCACAGGTAATAACCCACCTGCTTCTTCCTCTGTGTCTAACCTTCTCTCTTCCTGCCCTGCGGGGCCTGGCAGGCAGGAGCCAAAGGACTCCGTCCTGAGAGTGTGCCTCCCTCCCCTCCTTTCTCTCCTCTGCTGCTCTGGGTGCAGGATGTAGAGCCCCGGGTCCCTTGTCCTTGCCCATTGGGACAGCAAGGGGGGAGGGAGCAAGGGATTCTGGAAGCTCTGCCCAAGTCTGCCAGTGAGTGTCCTTGGATGCCAAGCCTTCACTACGATGCAGCCATAGCTGGTGAAATCTGTTCTTGGGCTCAGACATTAAGTAACTCCAAGTGCCTTCTCTGTAATGTACACGTTCCCGTCTTCATTGCTTCATTCACCAGCTCTCTATTGAGCACCTTCTCAGTTTCAGGCAGGCACTTGGAATCAGCAGCAAACATCAAAAAGCCCCTGTCCCTCAGAGCCTGTGTGCTGGGGGTTCCCCAGGCTGGGCGGGGCCTAAACAGCATCTTCCTCATCCCCCTCCCTCTGCATTAAATTGCCCTTCAGCCTGCTCAGGCAGAAGTCCCACACCACCACTCCCTTCCCGGCCCACCCAGCCATCTCTAATCGGGAAGGGGACTGTCCCCATCTTATCACCCCTTATAGCCACGGGAGGGCAGTCTTCAGTGCAGAGGCCTGAGAAGCTCAGAGCACCTTGTGTGGAATGGGTAGGGTCCAGGCCTCCTTCAACATCTCACTTGAAGCAACCCTGGCCCCCTCCACACCTGCTACAATACTTGAGAGTCTGCAGATGCCCAGATCCCTTTCAAGCTGGGTGACTGTAGACGCTTGAGGAGTCAGATTGGGCAGACAACTCTTTCTAGGGTTTCTAGGGTTAACACTCCTTGGCCAGGAGGCTCTGGTATGACGCCATCGACCACCTAAGGTAGATTGTCGTAGACTGTTACCAGGTCGTAGACTGGCAGGTGGGGGGAGCAGGTAGGGCTTCTCTGGCAAGGAGCAGGTGCAGGATCACTTCCATCTTGGCCCAGCAGTTGGCATACTCCCAGCATGGCAGATCATCAGGCAGAGCCTTCTAGGCAGCTTCCTGGGGTATCCCGGGGTGCTGAGTAGACCCAAGGGATGGGTGAGGACCCCAGGGATGTTCAGATGGCATCCATGGACGGAGTACACAGCAGGTCCTGGAGTTCCAGTACTTGCCATCCTACAACAGAAACAGCTACGCCTAGCTTCTCCCCGCCCCGCCCCACCCGTCCCAGACCACCCACAGCCACTGCTTTTCTAACTCCTTTTCCTCACAATTCAAGCCAGGCTGACTCGAGCAGAGGATTGTGTGTGCACACGTGCGGCCCACGTATACACCTTCCCTGGAGCCACCTGCACCCACCCTGCCCTGCCCTCCCACCCACCTCCTTCTCACACACTGCCAGCTACAGTCCCCTGGAGAGTCCTTCCCATCCTCCTCCTCACCAGGATCCTTGGCCCATCCCAGCTGGAGCAGCGAGGTATTGGACTCTTTCCCCACACTGCCAGGGCCCTGGGCCCCCAGACCCATGCCCCTGTTTTGCGTTTCTTGGCAGGATTTCCCTAGAGATTATGACGTTGCAGCCCCGCTGCGAGGACGTAGAGACGGCCGAGGGGGTAGCTTTAACTGTGACGGGTGTCGCCCAGGTATAGTAACTCAGCAGCCCTGCGCATGTCCGTTGAGCTGCCTTGTCCCCGTGCTGGGGTTTGGGGGGAGGAGGAGAAGATGGCAGCCAGGGGCAGTCTCTGTCTAGCGCCCCTGCCCCTGCCCCCCAAGAGAGGTCTGGTCGTCGCCACTGGAACATGCTCGTTTGGCCTCCTTGGCCACCCAGCAGGACTAACAGACACCCCTTCTTTTCTCAGCGGGCCCGCGAGGGACAGAACCAGTGCTGAGGGCTCCTGTCTCACTAACCCCACCCCCATTCTTTGCAGGTGTTGGAAATGCTAAGCCCCAGAATCCAGGCCTTCCCTGTTCCTGGGGGGGGGGGGCGCCAGAGGAGAGACCATGCAAGGCAGAGGAGCTCTGGGCTCTGGGAGTCGGAGGCTGCATTATAGTTCCAGCTGGGGGCCTGGGTGAGGAGCATCCTGCCCTAAACCACTTCTCGGCTTCACAGGGCAGTGAGGTTCAACCATGTTATAGGCCTCTGGCAAGGGGGTTGGCTGAGCACCTTGAGAAGGAAAGGCGCCCTTGGTTGTATCCCCCTGGACCTGTCTCCTGCCCTGTCCAGGCTTCTTTCCTAGTCTGTCTGTCTGTCTGTGCCTCTCTTGCTCATTCTCCCTTCTGTACTCTCTGCCCCTCAGCCTGAGGGTCTCCCACATGTGGGGAGCCTGCAAGGGAAGAGCTGGCTAGTGAGGGGACAGTGGGATGGAATGGCAAGATGAGCTCCACATGTGCGGGGGAGAGGCCATGTCAGGGCCTGGGGCTGCCAGTGAAGATGAGTTTCTCAGTGTAAGGAGGACTCCTTGTGTTGCTGTCTCCCCACTGGAGGCCTCAGATAGATTACAGCACCCCTCCTAGCCCCCAGGGCCTCCAGGTCTGAAAAAGGAGGGGAGGGGCACAGCCACCACCCTCTCTACACCTCTGGGTCTGGGGCCTCCCTCTGCCTCCTGCCAGCCCGTCTGAAGCACCTCTGTGACCACTGGCAGGTGAAGATCATGACGGAGAAGGAGCTCCTGGCTGTGGCCTGTGAGCAGTTCCTGGGCAAGAATGTGCAGGACATCAAGAACGTCGTCCTGCAGACCCTGGAGGGGCATCTGCGCTCCATCCTTGGTGAGGCCCTGTCCAGCCTTTGAGGAGCCGCACAGGGTCCCCAAGTCAGGGCCAGGGAGGAGGGTGCAGGCCTGGCAAGGGGCCTGTCCCATGGAGGTTTCAGGCTGCAACAGTTTCCCTCAAGTCTTTCATTTCAACACTTCAGGTGACTTGAGTGAAGGACAGGGCATTGGGGGGGGGTTGCTGTTGGCTGCTCAGGAACCTGGTGCTGCTTGAGACACTTTTCCTCATCCAGCCTGGACTCCACAGAAGGAGGCTCAGTATTAAATGCTGTTGAGAAGATACCCCAGGAAGACCCAGCTCAGACCGCACAACCCCTGCATGCATCCAGACCTCTGCATGCGTGCCTCCTCCCTTTCCCAGCTGGCTGGGCCCCTGGAGAGTTAGTCCGTGATCCCTCTGCCCCCAGGGACACTGACTGTGGAGCAGATTTATCAGGACCGAGACCAGTTTGCCAAACTGGTGCGGGAGGTGGCGGCCCCTGACGTTGGCCGCATGGGCATTGAGATCCTCAGCTTCACCATCAAGGTAGGGTATGATGAGAAGGCTGTACCCCCTAGCATCCACCTGGAAGATGGGAGCTTGGCTGGAGGGGCACCTTGGTGCCTCTGGCTGCTCCTGTGTGCCTATGACTCCCCCTTCCCTTCCCAGGATGTGTATGACAAAGTGGACTATCTGAGCTCTCTGGGCAAGACGCAGACTGCCGTGGTACAGAGAGATGCTGACATCGGCGTGGCCGAGGCAGAGCGGGACGCAGGCATCCGGGTATGTGACGTTTCCCTCCCACCCCCAGGGACAGGAAGCTCAGGGGTGATGGGACCATGGTCACTCAGGGGACCCTCAGCACCTGCCCTTCCTGCTCTCAGGAAGCCGAGTGCAAAAAGGAGATGCTGGATGTGAAGTTCATGGCGGACACCAAGATCGCCGACTCCAAGCGAGCCTTCGAGCTGCAAAAGTCGGCCTTCAGTGAGGAAGTCAACATCAAGGTAAGAAGCCATAGGGCATCCTAGGCTGCGGCTCAGGGCTGCGGACTTGGTGGCCAGCCTCTAATGTGCCGACCCCCCTCTTGCCACAGACAGCAGAGGCCCAGTTGGCCTACGAGCTGCAAGGGGCCCGGGAGCAGCAAAAGATCCGGCAGGAAGAGGTCGAGATTGAAGTTGTGCAGCGCAAGAAGCAGATTGCCGTGGAGGCGCAGGAAATCCTGCGCACGGACAAGGAGCTCATCGCCACGGTGCGCCGCCCTGCCGAGGCCGAGGCCCACCGCATACAGCAGATCGCCGAGGGCGAAAAGTGAGGGCCGCCCCGGGTGCCAGGGTCGGGGGTCAGAGGAGGCTTGAGGGCCTGGTGTAGTGCTTGGCACAGAGGGCATCCTGGGTAGTCCCTCCTCCCACTTGCAGCTGGGAGCTGGTGGCCTCCCCCTGGCCAGAGCCGAAAGGCCTGGGCAGCCACCCTGCACATGTCTCCCACCCCTGACATCCACCAGAGCAGAGGGCTTGAGGGTTTGCTGGCCCCCAGGCAAAGCTTGAGGGGACCTTGGCATCTCCCACTGACCCTGCCCGGCCTGGGCTCCCCCAGGGTGAAGCAGGTCCTCTTGGCACAGGCAGAGGCTGAGAAGATCCGCAAAATCGGGGAGGCAGAGGCCGCAGTCATCGAGGCAATGGGCAAGGCAGAGGCTGAGAGGATGAAGCTCAAGGCCGAAGCCTACCAGAAGTATGGGGATGCAGCCAAGATGGCCTTGGTGCTGGAGGCCCTGCCTCAGGTGAGGCTGACGCCCCAGGTTGGGACCCAAGGATCCCATGTCCTCCTTTGACGAGCTGGGCAAGTGCCAGAACATCTCTGGGCCTTGTCAGTAACACAGCAACAGGCAGCCAGAAGGATTAAATGGGGAGAGTACTCAGCAAGGGGACAGGAACCCTCCAACCCTGGCCCACTGGGCCTCTCTCACCATGGCTCACAAATAAGGGCCGCCCAGGCTGCTTTGGGCTTTGGGTGAGCTGGAGAAGAAAGGGAGAGATGCTGGGCAGGACAGGCAGAAGGAGTCAGAGCGCCAGCCAAGCTCTCCTCCCACTCCACCTCCTAGATTGCTGCCAAAATCGCCGCCCCACTGACCAAAGTCGATGAGATCGTGGTCCTCAGTGGGGACAACAGCAAGGTCACATCAGAAGTGAACCGACTGCTGGCCGAGCTGCCTGCCTCTGTGCACGCCCTCACGGGTGTAGACCTATCTAAGGTATGTGCCTCCCTAGCTGTGGTGGGGTTCCCTGGGCAGCCCATTGGACTGGCCCAGGCAGAGTGGCCCTGGGCCCCGCGGCCAAGGCCTCATGCCATCTCCCATCCTTGCAGATACCCCTGATCAAGAAGGCTACCGGTGCACAGGTGTGAGGCTCCTGCAGCCCACACCCTTCAGCAGCCGCCCGCCCCTCCCTCCAGCACCCATTTTAATACCACAGGGACAGCGGGAGCATTACTGACTCTGGTGCCTTATTTTGTAGGGACCAGAAGTGCTGCGTGTTCAGGCCATCTCTGGCTGTCTTCCCTTCTCTCCTGTCACTGTCCATCTCTTCCTCTTCCTCTCCTCTCCCCCACGCCCTCACTTTCACTGCCACGTTCATCTGGTTTATCTCTCATCCCCCTATGTGTCTCTTCCTTTGTCTGTCCGTCTTTTTCTCTCCCTCCCTGCTCCCACCCACTACGCACATCGTGTAGTTTGAGCTGAAGATGTTTATTATAATCGCTGTCTGTCTGTGGGGGGTGGCCCTGCTGCTCCTCAGAATCCTGGTGCCTTGAAGTTCTCCGTGCATCTGTCTGTCCTCCCCATGGCCCTGGCCAGAGCCCAGAATGGGTTCAGGGGTTCTGGGTAGGACGGCTACTCTCCCCTCTCCTGGCCTGGTCTTCCCAGCCCTAAACCCTGCCCCAGGAAGCCCACGGCCTCACCCGCTCCTGCCACTCTAGGCCTGGGCAGCCATGGCCTGCAGGGCTCAGGCTGGCACTCACACCCCACCCTCTCTCCCCCACTCCAGGGGCACAGAGGCAAGGCCTCTTGTCTCTAGCAGCTTCCTCAGTTTACTACTGCCTTAGGAGGCCCCTGCTTGTGCTCAGGGAAGTCCTCTTCATGGGCATGTCCCTGCTGGGGTGGTGGGGCTTGGTCCCAACTCTGCTATGCCTTTCTGGGATCAGGGTCTAGCCCTGCTGGGGACAGGAAAGTGTGTAGACCCTCTTCCTGCTAGGGCTGCACTGTCCTAGGTTTTGGGCCCTTCCAGTGGGCAAGGCTGTGCCAACCTTGTACAGAATTGAGTGCCGTAGACTGGCCAGACCCCATATCCCTTGTGCCATCTTTCTGCCTGGCCAGACTGATAGGGCTCCAGTCATGGGGAAGGAGCCCAGTCCTCTGTCTCCTTGCTCCAATGGAGGCAGGAAAACCCAGACCCCAAACATCCTGTCAGGGGTGCTGTGGGTGTCCTGTTGTCCCAGTTCCCTACCCCTGGCCCTGCCCCAGCCTGTGTAGCTGTTCCTGCATGTGGATGCTGCATGTCTGGTCTGGGGCTTGGATGTTGCACTGCCCCACTGCCTGTCCCTTCTGATAAAATAAAGATCTCTAATGCCCAGACCCTGTGTTGTGTCTTCTGTGAGGGGACAGGCTGGGGCCAAGGACCAACCAGGTCCTCCACCCATACACCCCTTCGGCCTCAAGGCTGCTCTTAGCCTGTTCTTCCCCACCCTCGCCACTGAGGGGCATCAGCACATTGGCCAAGGTGCTGAGACCAGACCTGAGCCTTGGAAGACCTGGCTCTGTTGCAGGTAGAAGGTGGAGGGGGCAACCAGCTTCACCACACCTCAGTACCAGTCCTGAGCCCTACTCAGTAATGGCAGCTACCTCTCAGGCTTAAGAGAATAAACTCAGCAAGGTGAGAGGATTATTTGAGGCCTAGAGTTTTAGACCAGCCTGGGCAACATAGTGAGACCCCATCTCTACCAAAAATTTCTTTTCTTTTTTTTTCCTTTTTTTTTTTCTTCCAAAAATTTAAAAATTAGCCTGGCCTGGTGGCATGTGCCTGTAGTCCTAGCTACTCTGGAGGCTGAGGTAGGAGGATCGCTTAAGCCCAGGAGTTGGAGGGTGCGGTGAGCTATGATCATGCCATGGCCCTCCAGCCTGGGCAACAAAGTAAGACTCTGTCTCTAAAAAAAAAGGGTGAGGGCATGAAATCTGAAGTTGGGCAGTTTGGCTTTAAATTTCCACTCTGTTGTTTATTACCTGCGTAATCCTGGGCAAGTAACTTTATCTTTCTGGACCTCAATATTCCTAGTCATTTAACAAATTTACCAAAAACTTGCCATGTGCCAGATATTATCTTAGATGCTGGGAGACTGCACTGAACAAAACAAACGCCTAGCTTTTAGAGTTTACATTCAGGTAGGAACAAAATAAAAATTAAACATATAGTATGTTAGATAATGGTAAGTAGTAAGGAAAATAAATCGGAAAGGAATAGGAAGCTTGAGAGGGTGCTGAAATTTTAGGGTGTCCAAGGAAGGACTCAATGAGAAGGTAGCACTGAAGAGAGTAAAGGAATGAGCCATGCAGATGTCCAGAGGAAGAGCTTTCCACCCAAAGACCCTGAGGTGGGAGTGCATCTGGCATGATTGAAGAATAGCAAGTTCAGGCCAAGTGTGGTGGCTCGCACCTGTAATCCTAACACTCTGGGAGGCCAAGGCAGGAATATTGCTTGAGATCAGGAGTTTGAGACCAGCCTGAGCAAAAGCGAGACCCTGTCTCTACTAAAAACAGAAAAATTAGCTGGGCGAGTCGTGGCACATACCTGTAGTCCCAGCTACTCAGGAGGCTGAGGCAGGAGGATCTCTTGAGCCCAGGAGTTGGAGGTTGCAGTGAGCTATCATGACCCCACTCTACCTGGGGCAACAGAGTGAGACTTGGCTTTTAAAAAAAAAAAAAAAACCAAAAGATTGATAAATTATAACAGAGCATTAACATTAAGAATATCTGTTTAGGCTGGGTGCGGTGGCTCACACCTGTAATCCTAGCACTCTGGGAGGCCGAGGCAGGAGAATCACTTGAGGTCAGGAGTTCGAGACAGCCCGAGCAAGAGCAAGACCCCATCTCTACAAAAAATAGAAAAACTAGCTGGACGTGGTGGCGAGTGCCTATAATCCCAGCTACTTGGGAGGCTGAGGCAGGAAGATCACTTGAGCCCAGGAGTTGGAGGTTGCAGTGAGGTATGACCCCACTGCACTCTAGCCAAAGCAACAGAGCGAGACTCTGTCTCAAAAAGCAAAAAAAGAATATCTGTTTATTAATAGACACATTAAACTTTGGGGAATTAATGTTGAGCAAAAAGAGCCAAACCCAAAATGTTACATACTATATGATTCCATTTATATAACTTTTTAAATTTAATTGTGGTAAAATACACATAGCATAAAATTTACCATCTTAATCATTTTTAATAGTTTAGGCCTAGTAAGGTGCCTCAGATCTATAATCCAAGCATTTTTTTTTTTTTTTTTTTTTTTGAGACAGGGTCTTGCTTTGTCACCTGGGCAGTGGCATCATAGCTCACTGCCACCTCAAACTCCTGGGCTCCAGCCATCCTTCTGCCTCAGCCTCCCAAGTAGCTGAGACTACAGGCATGTACCATGACGTCCAGCTAATGTAATCCCAGCACTTTGGGAGGCCCAGGTGGGAGGATCACTTGAGACCAGGAGTTCAAGACCAGTCTGGGCAATATAGTGAGACTGTCTCCACAAGAAATTTTTTTAAAAACTTGTTTAAGTGTATAGTTTAGTGGTATTAAGTACATTTACATTGTTGTGCAACTGTCACCACCATCCATCTCCAGAATCTTTTTGTTTTGCAAAACTGAAACTCTGCACCTATTAAAAAACAACTCCCCTTTCCCCACCCTCCCCATCCCCCCCAGCCCTTGGCAACTGTTAGGGTGTGAATTTGTATTTGAGATTGAGAAAGAATTCTCAACACAAAGATTAGAATAATTTTAAAGAAAGAAAGTTTATTGTACTTCTCAAAGGGTGAGAAGGGCATGACTTGAAAAGAAAGAAAGAAGTGTTGACAGTGCAGAAGCAGTTCAGGGATTTTTATGGGGACAAAGAGGAGAGAAAAAAAATGGTTATGGCTGCCAGCTGATAGCAGAAGCGGCTGTAAAGCAGCTGTGTTTGCTTTTCCATTTTTTTTTTTCTTTTCTCTGTGAGGCTGGCTTTATCAGACTCCTCGGAATCTGGTTCTGGTGAGAGCTAGGAGGGAGTCTGCACCCCTGATGTCCGCTTAGGGCTCTTCAAGGCTATGAAAACTAACTCTTAGCGATAGCACAGGTGGTTAATGTTAAATACAATGAGTTGAGTCCCAGGTGTTTAATCAAACAAAGCAAAGGGCAGTTGTGCTGTGGGTTTATTCCCTTTACTTTCTGTTTGATAGCTTATCTTTCTCTTTTAGTTTATTAACAAGGCCATCCTTTCAGCAACCACCATTCCACTTTATCTCTATGAATTTGACTGCTCTAGGTACTTCATATAAGTGGATTCATATAGTATCTGTCTTTTTGTGACTGGCTTATTCAACTTAGTATAATGCCCTCAAAGTTCGTCTATGTTGTAGCATGTGTCAGAATTTCCTTTCCTTTTAAGACTAATATTCTATTGTGTGTATATGCTACATTTTCCATTTATCTGTTGATGGATACTTGTGTTAATTCCACCTTTTGGCTATTGTGAATAATGCTGCTATGAACATGGGTGTACAGATATCTCTCTGAGACCCTGCTTTCAATTCTTCTGGGTATATACCCCAAAAGTAGAATTGCTGGATCATATCATAATGCAATTTTTAATTTTTGAGGAACTGCTAATTTTTTCCCATAGCAGTTATGTCATATTCTTCTTCGAAGAGTCCATTCTAATTTGCATCCTTGCCAATCATTATTTTTTTTTGAATACACTAAATGAATGGAGGTATATTGAAAGTGGTTTAAGAGCGAGGCAGGTTAAGGAATGGGATTGGTAGGTTACCAGCAGTATTGTAGCTGGGGACAGAATGGACCTCAGTATGACACTGATAGATGAAAACACCGGCTCAGACGCTACAATTTTACACAGGTGACAGATACATGAATCCTAAAAACAGTGATTACACTGCAAGATGCAACACCTTAACTATGCGTTGTAGACTTGAGCACAAGTAATGATTAATAAATGTGAAACAGCATTGTTAATTGGTTGCTATCCGAGAAGCCTTGGATAAAATGAGCAAAGTGTACAAAGCATCTCTCCATATTATTTCTTACAACTGCATGTGAATCTACAATTATCTTGATAAGAATTTCAATTAAGACACACACAAGGCTGGGCACAGTAGCTCATGCCTGTAATCCCAGTATTTTAGGAGGTTGAGGTGGGAGGATCACTTGAGGCCAGGAGTTCAAGACCAACCTGGGAAACATGGCAAAACCTCATCTCTAAAAAAATTGTTTTAAATTAAAAAAAAAATTTAAAAACACACACAGACCCATTAAGAGAACGAGAATGCAAGCCTCGGAGTAATGGGAAAAGATAATTGTAATACATATATCTGGGGGAAAAATTAGCCAGAAAAAAAAAAATATATATATATATATATTTTTTTTTTTTTTTTTTTTAATTTGAGACAGAGTCTTGCTCTGTTGCCTGGGTAGAGTGCTGTGGTGTCAGCCTAGTTCACAGCAACCTCAAACTCCTGGGCTCAAGCAATCCTCCTGCCTCAGCCTCCTGAGTAGCTGGGACTACAGGCGTGCACCACGACGCCTCGCTAATTTTTTCTATTTTTAGTAGAGATGGGGTCTCGCTCTTGCTCAGGCTGGTCTCAAACTCCTGATCTCAAGCAATCCTCCCGCCTCGGCCTCCCAGAGTGCTAGGATTACAGGCGTGAGCCACCATGTCCAGCCCAGAATATATTTTACCAATCAAAAAGAAAAAAGACAAGGCTGGTCCAGTGGTAGTGGGTTATCAGAACTTATTAACATTAGTGTCACTAAAGTTGGAATACTACCCCCCACTGCTAAATTTGGCTTTAAAAAGAAAAAAGACAACCTAGCAGAAAAATAGGCAAATGATGAGTTTAGGCACTACACAGAATGGCCAATAGATGTATGAAAATATGTGTGGTAGATCGTATTTTCCAAAGATAATGGCAACAATATCTTCCATCTGGCATGTTCCTCTTACAGCGTGACATTGACAGTCCTTCCAATTAGAGGTAGAGCTTACTCCTTCCCTTGAAACTGAGTGGACTTTTGTGACTATTTAGGTCAACAGAGTATGGCAGAAGCAACACTATGTGACTTCTGAAGCTAGATCATAAAAGATGATGTAGCTCCTGCTTTATTTGCTGGAATACTCTCTCTTTAAGCCTTCAGCCACCATGTAAACAGTATGACTGTTCTGAGGCCACTGTACTATGAGGAAGCCCAAGGAGAGACCACAGGGATAGGGCCTGAGCTACATGAAGAGAGAGATACCTGGCCAGGCCCCAGCTGCTGTGGCCCCCATCTGGCTGCATCTGCATGACAGACCCCAAGCCTGTTCTGCCCAGGTATTCTCCTAAAATCCAGACCTCTGAAACTGTGTGGGATAGTAAACAGACTGTTCATTGTTCAAGCTTCTAAGTTTGGGGATAATTTGTTACACAGTAATGAATAACAGGAATAGCATACATAACTTCATTAGCCATCAGGAAAATGTAAATTAAAACCAAAATGAGATATCACTACACACCCACCAGAATGACTAAAATGGAAAAAGTATCAATATCAAGTGTGGGTGAGGATATAGGGCAATTGGCACTTTCATACACTGCTGGCAGAAATGTATGTCAATACAACCACTTTGAAAACCTGTTTGACAGAATCTACTACAGCTGAACATAAGCACCCCTTTAGACCCAACCATTTCACTCCCGATAGGAATGTACATACATGGAGGTACAAGAATATTCATAGCAGCATTATGAATCATGGCCCCCAAAATCAAACAATGCAACTTTTCATCTATGGTAGAATGAAAAAAATGTATTACATTCATGCAATTGAATACTACGCAGTAATGAAAATAAACGAACTACTGCGATATGTAACAACTTGAATGAAACTTGCAAACATAATGTTGAGTGAAAGAAGCCAGAAGTAAAATAATACATATTGTATCATTCCATTATATAAAGTCCAAAAAGCAGGCAAAGCTAACCTATAGCATTAGAAGTGAGGGTAGAGGTCACCTTTGGGGAAGAAGAGTGACAGAGAAGACACAGGAACCTCCTGAGAATTTTCTGTTTCTTGACCTGGGTAGTGGTTACATGGGTGTGTTCACCTTGTGATAACTCACTTACGAGTCATACGCTTTTTGAATGTATGTTGTACTCCAGTAAAAAGTTAATTAAAAAATAAAATTGCCTCCAAGATTTTTGTCCTGTCTAGAAGAATGGAGTTGCTGTTTACTAACATGAGAAAAGCACTGGAAGGAGCAGATTTGATGTTGGATCAGGCCCTCAGTTTTGCACGTGTTAAGTCTAAGGTCCCTATTAGAGAAATTGGCAGTTAGGAGGTTCACCCTGCAAGTTGCTTTAGGGGAGAGGCTCGGGCTGGAGACACGGATGAGAGAGAGTCACCAGGGTATGGATAGTTATTTGGACAAAGGCCTGAGTGTGGTAGAAAAGAGAATAGGTTCAGTAACTGAGCCTGGGGCCTTCTCATGTCTAAACATCTGCAGCAGTGTTGTTGTAAGGACTAACGGCCTAGCATGTGTTCGGCATCAAGCCTAGCCCTTGGTGAGCACTTAGCACATATTAGCTAGCATTATTTGACTGATTGGTAGCTGGCTTATAAAGCTCTCTCTAGACATTTCTCTTTTATTTATTTCTTTTTTTATATATTTTTTTAATTTTTAAAATTTATTTTAGAGACAGGGTCTCACTTTATTGCCCAGGCTGGAGTGCAGTGGCATGATCATAGCTCACTGTAACCTCAAAGTCCTTAGTTCAAGTGATCCTCCCGCCTCAGCCTCCTGAGTAGCTGGGACTACAGACGTGTGCCACCACACCCAGCTAATTTTTTTTATTTTTTGTAGAGATGGGGTCTTGCTATGTGGTCCAGTCTGGGCTTGAACTCCTGGTCTCAAGGGATCCTCCTGCCTTTGCCTCCCAAAGCACTGAGATTATAGGCATGAGCCACTGTGTCCAGCCTGTTTTACTCATTTAGTCCCTGAGTCAACTCTGTGAAAATAGCTACTGCCCTCTGTTTCATAAAATGAGGAAATTGAGGCATATGGAGGTGAAGGGACCTGCCCAAGGTCATACAGTTCGTGTCTGAGCCAGAACTAGGACTTGAACCCAGACTCCCAGACTCTGAAGCTCCTGCTCTTTTCACTGCTTCCTGTTGACCTTCAGGAAAGGGAGGTCTGGATGGCTGCCATGGGGCAAAACTAGGAGATGGTTCAGGTTGGCCTTAGTGTCAGTGACAGTGACTAGCCAGTGCAGAGAACCAGAAGGGCCCAGGAAATGTGGTCAGCAAGAAGATGAGTGGGGCCTTGCTGAAAAAGCTTGAAGCATGCTAGGGAGGAAGAAGGGGAAATGATTTGGGGGTATGGGGTGAGGATAGGATGCATCAGTACCAGTGCTGAAGCCAGTGGACTCCCAGTGTGGGGAAAGCCAGGCTTCTGCCCCACAGCCTGGAACCAGCCTCAGGCAGGGGGTCAGGTGTAGGGAACCTGCGACCTCAAGGCCACATGTGGCCCTCCAGATCCCCAAGTGCAGCTCCTCAACCGAATCCAAACTTCACAGAACAAATCCCTTTATTCTGTCAAATTTGGATTCAGTCAAAAGAACTTCTGCCTAAGCCCTCAGAGGCCTGCCCAGGCTGTCCCTCTTCGCCCTGGACTTCCAGGAACCCAGGATGGCTCAGGAAACGGACCAGTATGCAGACTGGGCACCTGGAAGACACAGGTGATGCTGTTCCCCACTTCCTTGTGCTCATGACACCAGCCTTGGGAACTGGGTGTGGGGGGTACAGGACCCACCCACCTTCCCTGCTTTTCCCAGTCCCTAGGCCTGACAGCCCAGCACAGAGGGGGTTAAGGGCTCAGGAACATTTGCCTCTGGGCTGGGTGGGAACTGTTATGAGGAGCCTTGTCTGGCTTGATAATCCAGGCGCCCTATCTCTTCCACAGCAGCTGTGAAGCAGACAGGTTGTCCTGGCAGAGAGAGAGGGAGGTAAGGGCCCAGCTGATGGCGGGAAGGATTTGCGGCAGTAGAGACACCCAGGCTCCCTGGGGATGGATCATTTTCTACCCAACAACTACCTTCAGGGCTGTGCCTGGAGACTAGAGAGGTCATGGCCTAAGTCTGGACATGGGAGTCCCCACTGACTCAGAGAGCAGGAACTGGAAGCTAAAGAACAGACTTAGGGAGGTGTTGATGGGAAAGTTTCCATTTCTGACTTAATATGTATCTCAGCAGGTGTGCAAGGGGCACACTATCACATGCATCTGCACAGGTACTTGAGCACACACGCCCATGGGTACGTGCCCCCTTGGAGGGGACAAGTAGGGAAAGCCCACTGCAAAGCCAGAAGGGAAGGAGTCTGGCATTTCTGGAGCTCCTGCTGTATATGAGCCAGTCTCCAGGTTAGAAATATCCACCTTTACTAACTCGTTTCATCTTCCTGACAATCATGGAAAAGAAGGCATTTTAACCCCATTCTACTAATGAAGAAGGCAAGGCTCCAGGGTCAGGGGCAGGGGCCAGGGCCACTCAGCAGGTGGTGGTGGAGTCCAGACTCTGACAAATCTGAAGCTGGGCTTTTCCCTTCTGGCTCTTGGCCCTCATGGGCAGGAAGCAAGAAATCTAAGGCACAACCCCTGAACTATGAAGGCTGAAGCTCTGGTCCAAGCCTGTGATTCCAGGACATCAAGCTTCATGAGAGGGGCCTGGCTCACAAGCAGCAGGAGGTCAGAGAAAGGAGAGAAGATTGTTGCTGGGTTGGGGCTGCCAACAGCAGTGTGGGGAAGGGGCTTAAAAAGCTGTTGGAGGCCAGGCATGGTGGCTCTTGCCTGTAGTTCTAACAATCTGGGAGGCTGAGGCAGGAGGATCGCTTGAGGCCAGGATTTCAAGACCAGCCTGAACAAGAGTGAGACCCGTCTCTACTAAAAATAGAAAAATTAGCCGGGCATGTTGGTACATGCCTGTAGTCCCAGCTACTCAGGAGGATGAGGCAGGAGGATAGCTTGAGCCCAGGAGTTGGAGGTTACAGTGAGCAACAATGGCACCACTGCTCTCCAGCCTGGGCGACAAAGTGAGACTCTGTCTCAAAAAAAAAAAAAATTTTAGAAAGGCAGGGCGGTTGGATGGGTAGGTAGGGTCCGTCTGAGGAAGCAGAAGCAGGGACAGAATCCCTGTATCATCCAGGGACTTTTTCCCACATGCTGTCACTAAATCTTCCCAAGGACCCTGTGAGGTAGGTATTATTGTCATCCCCATTTTATAGATGAAAAGACTGAGACTCAGAGAGACAAAGTAAGCAATATGCTCAGAATCACATCACTGGTAATTGGCAGAACTCACATGGATTCCATTGCCTTTGAAACTCAAAAAGGCCCCACAGAAACACAAAATCTACCTCATTCATAGTAGGTGTGTGCAAAGGTGGGGTCTGGAGTCTGGAGAGCAGGGTTGTCGTCCTGCCTCTTTTTCTGATTTACTGTGTGACTCAGGGCCAGACACTTCCTCCCTGAACCTCAGTTTCTCTGTTGTAAAATTGGCATGCCCGGCATCTTTGGGACATTGGGAAAGCTCCAATATGCCATTCCTAGGACTCTAATCCCTGGAAGAGCTTCAGGATCATCTGGGTACATTGTTCAATATGCATACTTGCTCGTGGGCTGAATGTTAGAGAGAGGGTAAGGGAACATGTTGAGTACTTGAGCACATGTCGAGCACTGTTTCCAGGGGTTGGCATCTGTTTAGTGTAAGACATTCTCTGAACACCTCCCAGGATAAGGTCCATGAAGAGTGCTGGGCCATGGAGATGATTCAGACAAGGTGCTCGTTCATGGAGTAGTTGGAGACAAACAAGGGATCAGATGAACTCACTACAGCGTGATGAGGAATGCAGTGGAAGCAGATCCAAAGCCTGGACATAGAGGGGCAAGTGTCAGGTTAGGAGACACTTCGCAGACCAGTCAAGATGAAACTGAACAGTCATCTCTGACAAACTCCCTAAATCCCAAGCTCCCATTTATCACATGAAGAGAAAGGATTAGAACAGTTTTCCAGCTTCATTTTTTCTTTCTATTTTTAAGAGATGGGGTCACCCTCTGTCACCTAGGCTGGAGTGCAGTGGCACGGTCATAGCTCACTGTAGCCTCGAACTCCTGGGCTCAGTGATCCTCCCATCTCAGCCTCCTGAGTAACTGGGGCTGTAAGTGGGCACCACCATGCCCAGCTAATTTTTAAAAATTTTTTGTAGAGGCCGGGCATGGTGGCTCACGCCTGTAATCCTAGCACTCTGGGAGGCCGAAGTGGGAGGATCCCTTGAGGCCAGGAGTTCCAAACTAGCCTGAGCAAGAGTGAGACCCTGTCTCTACAAAAAATCAAAAAATTAGCCGGGTATGGTGGCAGGCGCCTGTAGTTCCAGTTACTCAGGAGACTGAGGCAGGAGAATTGCTTGAGCTCAGGAGTTTGAGGTCATAGTGAGCTATGATGACACCACTGCACTCCAGCCTGGGTTGCAGAGTGAGAGCCTGTCTCAAAAAAAAAAAAAAAATTTTTTTTTTTGGTAGAGAAGGAGTTTCACTATGTTGCCCAGGCTGGTCTTGAACTCTTGGCCTCAAGTGATCCTCCTGCCTCAGCCTCCCAAAGTGCTAGGATTACAGGTATGAGCTACCATCCCTAGCCCAGCCTTATTTTTTCACACCTGTTAAGCTACTTGGTCCACACCAGCCTCTTGCTTTGGATTCCCATATCTAAAGCAAAATAGGAGAACAAGAACCTCCCAGAGCTTCTCAAAGTCCTTGGCTCCAGGATGAGTTTTGCTGCTGACTGTGCCATGAGACATTGAATGAGTAAAGCACTGAATGACCATATTATTTGGCTTTCTTTTATCCTTGTATAAAACTGCCAACATCATATAACTTAGTAAAGCAACCAAGAGGCAAATAAGAGCAATTATACTAGCTAAATCTATTTTTTTAATGTGTATGCTGTGTATCTCTGTGTTGTGTATCTGTATGTGAGTATTGTACATGTGTGCATTTGTGTGTTTTTTGCCTGTTATGTGTGTCTGTGTATCTGTGGACGTCTACTGCTGCCTTCCTGTTTCTCTTAGGGTCATGTGTTGTTCTTTGATGCTGAGATGTGGAGGGAACTCTGAAGCTTTGGAAGATTCTCTCCCCCTCTCTGGGCTTCAATTTCCTTTCCTATATAAATGAGGGACTTGAACTCCATGATTTTGAAGGACCCTTGCAGATCTCACCATCCTTAACTTCATCATTCATCATATAGTTTAAGGACTTCTTTCAAAGAAGGTCTAAATAAGAGTTAAAAGCTTAAAGCTGCAGTGGCAGGGATTGGAGTTAGAAGGACAAAAGCCCCAGACTGGCCTACACTGGCCTCAGGAGAGCCATGGAGCTCCTGGTTTGAAGCAAAAGCTGTTAGAATTTGAGGTCAGGCCCAAGGACCCAGATGGTGTCCTCCCATCCCCTATGCTGGCTACAGCCTCCGTGAGACTTAGAGAGAGGGAGAGGGACTATCATTCCAACTCTCTGTGGGGTGCAGGGAGGCAGAGGAATGGAAGAACAGCTATCCAGGAAGACAGCCCTGGCGGGAAGTGTCCTCAGGTCCTGCTCTGGTCCCTGTAGGCTCCTGATAAGCAGAAGGAGCTGAGCCCCCACCCTGATAGCTCAGTGTCTGCTTATCAGGGCCCCTAGACTACCCCACCCAGGCCCAGACTCTCCTCCAGCCCACACCCTGTTCACAGCACTCACCACCCACCCCCAGCCAGGGGCCACGGCCACAGAATCTCTGGCTGGCTCTCTATCTCCTCTACATCCAGGACCCCTGGGTTCTGCCCATGCTCACCTTTGGACGTAGGCCCCAGGGACCAGGCAAAAGCCTAGGCAGTGAGTGACATGAAGTTTGACCCTAGTGCCTGAAGCCCTCCGTCTGATAAAGGAGCCTGAGCTGTCTGTGGGGTCTCTGAGTCCAGGGTGCCTGGCAGTTATGTCTAACCCCAGACATAATGAGAATTCCTCATCTGGTTAGGGCACTTGGTTTATGAAGCTTTAACACCCGTATTTCTCACTTGATTCTTACAATTTGGTGAGGTATGTATAACCACCAAAGTTCAGAGGAGTACAATTTGCTCCCACTCACCCAGCAAGTGAGCGAAACAGAGGAAAGAAGGATGGAAGGCAGTTGACATTTATTCCATATGTGCGAGGCTCTGGTCTGGGAGCTTGAGATGAGTGCTCATATAGTCCTCATAAGCACCATATAAAGTAGGCATTGATAGCTCCCATTCTACATTTGAGGAAACTGAGGCTGACAGCACTTGATCCAAAGTCACGGAGCTGGATGCAGTGGAGCTGAGACTGTCACTCAATGGCCTGTCACCTCTAAACCTGGGCTCTCTCAATGGTCCTGAGCTGCTTTCAAGAATATTCCATGAGCTTTCAGATGTTCAACAATAGGCCTCGTTTGTGGCTTTCGATGGGTCCCTGTGGGAAGGGGGTGAGGTGGGAGTTAACTTGTCTGAACCCTTCTGTGGACCACCACCAGCACTGTGCTAAGTGCTTACCAGCAGCTAATCACCTAGCTCTCACAACTCTGTGGACTGGGGGCTATTATTATTCCTATTTACAAATGAGAACAGGGAGGGTCCAAGAGAGAACATGGCTTGCCTGAAGACAGCCTCCTCAGGCAGCCTCCTCTGCCTGCTTCCTCAGGCCAAGATCTCTCTCCTCCCCCACATTACCTTAGGCTCAGCCTGATGTCAGTCACTGCACATGAATATTTAGTCACTACTACATGGTAGAGATACATTAGTGAATACACCAGGACTTCATGATTATTTGCTTAATGTAAATAATCATATAATAAATAAGTCCATATCAGAGGAATTTAAACAGCCAGAGAAGATTTCCCTGTGGAAATAACACTTAAAGATCTGAAGAGGGAACAGGAGTTAACTAGACAAGAAAGGAGAGAAGATCATGCTAAGCAAAGGGTAGAGCATATGCCAAAGTTCTGTGGTGCAAGGAAATAGAACACCTCCAAAGAACCAAAAGAAGGATGAGTCTCTCCTCCCACTCCCCACCCTGGTCTAGTCTGCCCCTGCAGAAGATTAACTGCCTCCCAGCACACAGACCAGATTGTCTAAGATAGGGAAAGGGGGAGGGAGCATCCCCCAGAATGGGGGTCTAAACAGCCTCTACCCCAAGAGTCTCTCCTTCCCCAGAGGCAAAGAACTGAACAGTGCCAGGCCCACTGTAAGCGCCTTGAGCTCTGAGGAACAGGCCACTATCCACTCTTATGCTGCCTCCAAGAGCTGGGGATTCAGCCGCCCCCAAATCTCCCAGCAGAGTACCCCCTACCCAGGGAACCTTGCCAGGGCAGTGGTAGGCAAGGACTCTCTGCCTGCCTAGGTCTGGCCTCCTTGGGCTCAGCATAAACACAGGCAGGGCCTGGGAATGGAAATTTAGGCTGAAGGGTCCTGTGAGCTTGCCCCCAGACAGATCCCAGAGATCCAGCTGCCAGGATCCTCCCTGCCCTACAGAGAGTCAACTAACATTCCCCAGAACCACCAAAAAAAAAAGCCAAACCAGAAAACCTTCCACCAGGGATCTGACCAGCAATTAAACCCTGAAGGATAAGGTAAGGTTGTTCTTTCTCCTTCCTAGCTCAGCAGATGACCAGCTTCATGGGGAGGGGAGTAAAGGGTGGACCTTAGGCTTAGGTTTAGGAGGTCCATGAAAGAGTACATGAAAAAAGGCTTAATAGGGAGAGGGGCCAGTGACCCTTGTTCCACGTATCTAGCAGAGGAAGGGTTAAGGGGCAGGACCTTCTAGAATCGGGAAAAGTGCCCCACCCACGGGAGGGGCCAGTGGGTTAAAAGGCAGGCAGCTTGAAGCAGTCTGAGTGAAGAAGGGACAGAGCCTCCCTGCATCAAAAGGCCTCCCAGTCTGCAGGTCCAGCTCCAGGTATGTGCTCCTTCTCTGGGCTTGTTGCTTGTTGGTCTGACCAGAGGGAACCTTCTGCTTCATTATGTCATATCTGGGTTATTTAACACTGGCCCTGGGCCCCTAAGAGATCTCAACAGACCCTGGCTCTACAGGGACCTCTTCAGGTCAGTCCCTTTCCCCTAATGCACACGGGCTGTGCCTGACCACAGAATCAAAGAGACGTTGACCCAGGAGGGAGCTGTAGAGAAGGGAGAGGGGAGCGGTGTCCAACCCAGACCTGTCCTGCTCTGCCCCCAGCCCCTGGATCTCTCTGCCCACAGTGCTTTCCAAGCCACATTTCCTGTTCCCCCTACAGGGCCCTGGCTGGGATATCATCATATACTGTAAGTTTGCTATGAGACACTACAGTATAGATGATGTACTAGTCCGGGTACCCCCAGCTCTGGAGCCTGACAAGGAGCGCAGGAGAGATGCTGCGAGCCCAAGGGGCTCACCGCTCAGCCTATCACAGCCTGCCGACTGCCAGGGCACTTGGGCATGGCGAGGAAACCGTTACCATTACTGAGTTTAGTAATGGTAACGGTTCTCTTGCTGCACCCAGAAAATGTGCCAGGAAGAGAGCTGAGGACCCTGGAGGAAACTGCTAGAAGGGAGACTTCAACTCAAACAAGGGGGTGGAAGTGAGGGAATAGGTTTGTTTTCTCTTTCCTGTTCTAAAGAAATAAAGACAAGAACCCGAATGCCTGTCTTGTAACTTTATTATCGTCTGAGACTGGGGAAGGGATGGGGTGGGAGGTACTACGTCACTCAGGAAACACGGGTCCTTACACAGCTTCAAAGTGGAAGAACTGGGGGAAGAAGAGAAAGATCTCCCTGCTAACGATGGCAACTTAGGGAGAAATTCTGGACCCAATGCCAGCAGGCGGCCGTGTGGCACAGTTCTCACTAAGTGACCAACTTTTGAGACCTAAGTAGCTACTACTTCCCAGTAGTAGAGGAACTACCTGGGAACTGAGCTAAGGCAGGTTCCTTCCTCCAACAGGAGACACAGCTGTACGGCCTCAGCAGGGCCAGGTCAGCTGGCAGCCAGTCAGTGTCCAGTCCTCTCACCAGTCCTGGCAGGCCTCCCAGCCAGGGGCAGTTCTGGTCAGTTCCTGCCAGCAGCTTAGGCTGGCACACTCTAGGAGAGGCAGTAGAGGGTGGTCACTTGATGAGCTTCACAGAGAGGCGAATCTGAACGTCACAGAGGAAGATGTCCATGAGGTCACGGCCCACCTCCTGTGCGATCTGGGAGATTAGGTGGCCCTTTGGACCAATCAGGAGCCTCTGAGGGTATGTAAAAGAGAAGGACATGAAAGCCAGGCCCATGCCTGTAGTCCCACCTACTTGGGAGGATGAGGCAGGAGGATCACTTGAGCCCAGGAGTTCCCGACCAGCCTAGCCTCACTTACCACATGAGATTCTTTGGGCACCAGAAGTTTCTGTTGGATCACCAGCTCCCCGCTTGGTCCTTCCTCCCACAAGATCGTCTTCTGTGCAGGGAGACATCATGATTAGTCAGTCATATCCTGGCCTCCCTGGAACCCAGTGTTATTGCTCTTGGGTGTGTGCCTGGTGTAGAGCTCCCAGATCCCTTCACTCTGTCCACACCTGCTGCACATTGTAGGGCACCTCCTGGGGGAGGTACTCTAGGAGCTTCTCTCGGATGATGTTGGTGCAGATCTCTTCAGGTGTCTGGCTAGTGAGGACTCCACTGTGGAACTCCCAGGGCCCTGGCTGGGCCTGTGCCAGGAGGTATTTCTGTGGGCACAGAGTGAGGAGGTGGACATCTCAATTCCAACCAGGACTTTCCTACTCACTTTGGCTTCTAGGAGGAAATCTGAGGTCTGTCTTTACATAGGTAGAAACCAAGGGCCAGTCTATGGCCAAGGCTAACTGACCTTTAGTGTTTTTACATCCTCCTGGCTTAGGGCTGACAACATGAAGATCTCCTGGAAGTGGGGCCAGCCAATCTTCTGAGGGCTTCCCACAGACTGTGTGTTTGGGCCCTTGGGTGCTGCGCTGGGGCCATCCATGCCAGGGTATGAACGGAAGGCTTGCTTCATCTTGAGCTTCTTGCCATTGACCACTCCTTCAGTGAGGGCTGCTGTGAGCTCCAGGAGAACTGACTTTTGCTTCAGGCAATCTACCTGGACATGGGGGATGGGCAAAGGGTATATGGTCAGCAAGATGGGGGCCTTGGAGTGAAGTAGACCCTTCTTCAGGTTGGTGATGCTCACCTTGTTCATGACAAGGATGCTGGGGACCTGGGAGAACTGGGTCAAGCACTGGAGCACCTGGGAGCTGAGCCGGTCCCGAGTCCACTTGTCTGAGACATCCACAAGAACAATAACTGGAAGATAGCAGGGCAGGGAAAAGGACAAGGATGTAACTACTCTTCTTCCCACCTCCACAAAAACTTCCATTGTATGGGCTCTGGCCAACTCCCACCCCCCAAACTACCAGAAATGAAAGGACATAACCCCTGTAAACTGGTTTTCAGATTCCCACTCTGAGCCTAACCAAGATCAGCAGATTCCATACTCTTCCATGGATCTTCCAACAAAGAGGGCTCCAGGTGGTGCCTGAGGGACAGACATATATCAGTCAGGAAGGGTCTTATGACTTAGGCAATCCTGATGAAGGATGGGGTATGATAAGGGGGTTTTCTAGCCCCTATGATGGAATCTCCCTACCCTCACTCCCACCTGTTTCCACAGCCATTACCTCTTCTGTTTAACAGGATTGATAATGCCAGGTGTGTCCAATAGAATCTAAAATCAGGAAAGAGAGATACTTATACCGCAGGAGGAATGATTATGACTGGGAAGTGAGAAGCCACCCTTGATGTCAGGAGCCTGCCCTCCCTTCTCAGCCATGCTGTTGCTGACTTTAGATTTTTACCGTTCAGCTTTGTTTTAGTTCTAGATGGGATCCAGGAAGAAGATGATGACTGTGAATATATGGAAGATTAGGGAGCAGTAAAAAGGGAACGAGACCTCTCTGAATAGATGCCAGAGGAAGGAAGGTAGAGACAGAACTGCACCAGGCCTAAAGGAAGAGGAAACGCTCTTCCCTCAGATAAGTGAATCTAAGCATCATTTTCTTCAACACTGATGATAAGGGAGACCCTCTTAGCTTCACCCTCTGTCCTGTTTCCAGGACTCCCTTTGTAGGTACCCACCACCTGGGCCTCCTCCTCTGTGATGACACCCAGAGCCTGGCATCGAGTGGTATGCACCTTCTTGGAGACAGGAAACACCTACCAGAAACAAAGAAATCCCAGTGAGGTCTCAGATCCCTCCAGGACCATCCATGATGGCACAGCAAGAAGTGAGAGATGAAAAGGATAGGAGGGTCAAGAGTGCTGTATACCTTTCGGCCCAGTAGCTGGTTGGAGAGTGTCGACTTCCCTGCATTTGGAGCTCCCAGGAGGACCACGCGTAGGACCCGGGGATTCTCAGGCATGTCAGGGCGATGGACCAAAAGGAGATCCTGCTCATCTGTGTGTGGGTGGAGAGAGATGAGACACAGTGAAATCTGATTCCCTGTCAGGTGCTCGTTCCTGCCCACCCACAAAGGGTGTAGGGGTACAAGATTAAGTGCACCAGGTTCAAGCCACCTAGACCTGACTTTGAGACCTAGTCTGGCCCGTAATTTATGTGACTTTATCAAGTTCTCTAACCTCTCAAAGCCCCTTACTTTTCTTAGATGTAAGATGGAGTTGTTATTTATGGTACCTACTTACCCACTTGTAACTTTCTTTTTTGTGTGTGTGTGTGTGTGTGGAGACAGAGTTCTTGCTCTGTTGCCCTGGGTAGAGTGCAGTGGTGTCATTGCAGCTCACCATAACCTCCATCTCCTGGGTTCAAGTGATCCTCTTGCCTCAGCCTCCCAAGAAGCTGGGACTTCAGGCGCACACCAGCATGCCAGGCTGATATTTTTTTTCCTTGATACGATGTCTCGCTTGAACCTCCGAGCTCAAGCAATCCACCCACCTCGGCCTCCCAGAGAAGCTAGGATTACAGGCGTAAGCCACCACGCCCGGCCTGTAACTTTCTTTTGATGATTGGGAAACTGTGTAAAACCACTCAGCACAGTGCCTGGTACTTAATAGATACTCAATTACTGTGTAGCTGTGCCTATATGTATGTGTGTGAAAGTACAGCTGCACTAGACAAAGCCAGAAATTTCCCCAGCTCTCATAATCTCACCCTACTAAGGGTGCTGTGAAGGCTCTGCAAGTTCTCTCAGTCTTTATTAGCTCCTTATGAAATTGAATTGGAATTACCAGTTCATGTGTCCAGCCTCCCTACCAGACTCTAGTCTATGCTTCTTGAAGAATAAAGCGTGCTATTTTCCAGCCTCATCACGTAGATGAGGCTCAACATACATTTACTGGTTCAAGTGTGCTTTCCAAGTGGGGGCGGAGAGCCATACATACTTCAGCCTTGTCTGTGGCCCTTCAATCTTGTGCTCTTTCGTGAGCATCTCTGGTTGTGACCAGATCAGTTCCCTCTCCTTCCCAAACTCTCAGAACCTGGTATCTCTCTCCTGTGAGATTCTTCACTTCTCCCCTCCCCCAGGGCCTCAAAACCGCTTTCTATAAAATAGCGCCAAAGACGGTATCCTGAGAGACCGAAGGGTTTCAATGCTACAAACGTGACAGTTTCGGGCAAACCTATCAGGGCCCTTTACCTCTATGTATGGACACCGCGGGGACGCAAGGAGTCGGCGAACTGTCGGGCTCAGGGAATCCGAGAAAACGGTCCAGGGCTGAGCCCTGCCCATACTGGGCAGAGGCCGAGGCCAAGCGGGGACCAGAGAAAGTGGCGCCCGAGACACAGGACACGCACCTCCGTTGACAGCATGAGAGTGAGGACAGCGGGGTCACCCACTTCCCCGCGACGTGGGGGCCCAGCTGCCAGACCTTTACCACTGCTCGAACAAGCCCAGCCCCGCACCAGCCTGGGACAGCCATTACGGCCGCAATGCACGCCGGGAACCGACCAGGAGCGCACCTACGATTGGACAGAGCGGCCGACAAACGAGCGAGGGGGAAAGAGGTAGGCCGGCCCGAGCAGAGCGGAGGCGCCTGGGACGCCGGAGGGCCGAGGGCCAGTTCTGGAGACCCGCGGACGCTACGGAAAGGGAAAAGTGTGTATTTAGAGTCTGTGTGAGCATGATGATCGTTTTGGACTCCCATACACACCGTATTTTCTTCTTCTGCCAAAGTTTTGTAAAAGGCCCTTCTAGCCCTCTCTCCTAAAAGACTACATTTCCCTCGAGGCCAAGCGGCAGAAATCGTCCTCCTTGGGCCTGGCTTCACCCAGCGGGAAAAATCTGCGCACCTAGGGAGGCGTGGGGGTGGGGGTGGGGACTGTTCCGCCTGTGCTCGTAAGGGTTGTGTTTTTGTTTTTGTTTTGTTTCATTCCTTTTCAGCCTCAGGCCTGCAGGATCCTCTTCCAGACCCACTTTGACTTAGCCTAGCGGTTAGCGGTGGCCTCCCGCAGTCTGCACCTTTGCTTTATGCTGGCCTCCTGTAAGAAGTGGTCCCTGGGTCGGTGTTACGGAAGAGCAGCAGATCTGAACTTCCCTCCTGTAAACCTCTGCTACTATCTCCTCTCTGAGGCCATTCCTTTCTCCTTTCTGGAGAAAAACCAGAGGGTCTGCAAAAGAAGAAGAAACTGCTTCACTACCTGCAATAACCTAGACTGCTCTAGTATCCTGAGGAACTGGGTTTACCTTGGCCTGTTTGTGTCCTTGAGCCCTCTTCATCCTTTGAAGCTTCTCAGTCAAACTCTTGAAACTGAGAGATAAATCTTGGGAGTATTGGGGGGAGAGGATTTATAAAGCATCTGCTATGTGCAAACTCTATCCAGGTGCTGGGGATACATCAGTGAACAAAACGGACAGAAATTTCCATCATGGGGGATGGGGCGAGCGCGGCGTGGTGGGAAAACAAAAAAAAGAAATTTCCATCATGGGACTTGCATGCTGGGGTCCTGGGGCCCGCTATTGTTTCTGTGTGTCAGACATTAGTGACATGATAGGAAATTTCAGTACAGTGGTTAGGGTGAAAGCCTAAATGGAGTGGGTTTAAGAGAGAATGAGAAGAAAGGAATTGTGGATAGCCAGAATATACAGTCCACTCTCCGTAACTGCAGGGGATTGTTTCCAGGGACACCATCACCCCCAACCCCTGGATACCAAAATGGTGGACTCTCCCATATACTTTAAGTCATCTCTAGATTATTTATAATACCTAACACAATGTAAGTACTATGTAAATAGTCGTTATACTGTATTGTGTTTTTAAAATTTGTATCTTTTTAATTGTACTTTAATTATGTTTTTTTATTACAGTTTTTTTTTTTTTTTTTTTTTACGAGACATCCAGGCTGGAGTGCAGTGGAGTGATCATAGCTCACTGTAACTGCAAACTCCTGGCTCCCTCCTGGACCTCCCAAAGTGCTGGGATTGCAGGCCTGAGCCACCATGCCTGGCCCAAATATTTTTGATCTTTGGTTGGTTAAATCTGTGGATACAGAACCCTGGGAGGGCCGACTATATATACAACTTCTTAGGGGAGCAGAGCAAAAGGTAGAAGAAGAGCAGGAGAGGGCTGTGGCTTTAAGAGTGGGTTTCTTTTTCTTTCTTTTCTAAGGTGAAACATTTTGTTTGTTCATGGTGGTGACCCAGCAGACAGGAAAAAAATGATGATATAGGACAGAAAGGAGAGAATTGTTGGAGGTGGAGAGACCGACTGGCCGGGCTGCTGTTGTAGAAATGGAGGATTGGTGTTTAAGGATTCTCTGAATGACACAGGATTGACAGAGCCTGGGAAGCCAAATGTGCTAATGGTTTGCAAATGGCGCCAGGCTCCAGCTTTCAGGCTGCCTGCTCTGTTAGTGGAAGGAACAGCCTTTTTGGAACATGATATTCTGGATGTTCTTTGGGCATATGGGTGCCCAGAGAACGAGATGTCACTAAATACAAGGGACAGCCAGCAATCAGGAAAATGTGAATCTTCTTTGATGGACAGTTAGGTGAAACACCATTTTAACTGCAATTAGGGTAAAGGGAAAATTTCCCATTAAAAATTTCAAATTAAGTAGGATGGAGAGCTTAATTATATAAATACAAAATCACCCAAAGAACACATACTAAATATTGTGCTAGCAACAGATAATACTATGGAAGAATCCCAGGGATGACACAAAAATTTAGGGGATATGAGTCATATAGTATCTGGTTAAATCTCTTCTTTTTTAATTTGTTGTTTTTTTTCCTTTTTCTTATCAGTTTACATCATGCTTTGAGTTAAATCTCTTCTTAACTAGAGATTTTCCCTCAAAGAATATCATGGGGGAATTTTGTATTTTGTGAGATTAGGAGAGACTAATCAAATGAACCAGAATGGGTTCATATTTCAGCTTTGCCATTTATTAGCTGTCTGAGTTTGGACAAGTTATTTAAACCTTCCAAGTGTCAGTTTCCTCATCTGTGAAATGAAGATGATAATTATAAGCATATCTACTTACTGTCATATGTTCATTTTAATCCAGGATTTAGGATAATATAGACTCTCAATAAATGTTCCTATCCTAAGGCTAATAATTTTACCCCCTCAAGGACCTTGCTTCATGAATTATCCTTGTCTGTATAGACAACTTCTGTCTGTACTGTATTCCTTCTATCAGCATTTATTAAAAAGTTGTTTAATCTTTTTTACCTAAAAAGCAAGACAACAAAACTGCCTTGACCCCAAGTCCTTTTCCAACTAGGTGTAACTTTATCTTTCTCACTAAAATAGTGCAGTAAAGATGGTGGAGAGAAGCAGATGGATTCCAGAGATTTAACGGAATAGAATCTCAAGGAGTTTGTGATTAAAACCCTCCAATTACCTGCTATTATGACTGGATTAATCCAAAGTCCTTTTATGGCCTGTATGCACTGAGCCCTGCTTACTTCTCTTCCCAAGGCTTCAGCCACATTGGCCTTCTTTCTCTCTGTAATATACCAAACTCGTTTCTGCCTCAAGGCTTTACATCTGCTACTTCTGTCTCCTGTGTTCTTCCAGATCTGGTTCTGCTCCCCATTCAGGTCTTAGTTCAAGTATTACTTCCTCAGAGCGGCTTTCCTTCACAGCATTTATCTCTACCTGAAATGGTCCTATTTAGCTCATTGTCCACTAAGTAGTGGAATGCTGCAAGATGCTCCTTAGGAGTTTTCCTGTCTTTGATCTTACCCACCTCCCCACGGCCCCAGTCTGACCATCTGACCAAGTCACTCTGTTGCTTCATTGCCCTTAGAATAAGTACAAACTAATTAACATGAGTGGTTTGCTTTGCTAGACCCATCTTGTCACTCACCTTTTCTGGTTCAATTGAGTTTCTTTCACATCCCCAATTGCCTGTTATTCTCACTTCTAGGCATTCTTTTTTTTTAAATTTTATTTTAGAATATTATGGGGGTTCCAGGCATTCTTATAGGCTGTTCTTTCCATAAGTGGTTAGGTCCTCTCTTTTCCTTCCCATAACAAGGCAGCGTATAATATAGGTTGAGCACACAGGTTATACAGTCAGAAATCCTGTGTTTGGTTTTTCAGCTCCATTATTTACTGTGTGACCCTGGGCAAGTAACTTCTCTCTACTTTAGTTTCTTCATCTATAAAATAGGGATAATGATAGTACCTTCATAAGGGTATTACGATGATTAAGAGAATTGGCACATAGTAAATACTATGTATTTGTTTGATGTTATTATTGTACGTGTATGTGTTTATGTACTTACTACCAACTAGACTCTAGTTCTTTTTTTTTTTAGAGACAGGGTCTTCCTCTTTTGCTCAGGGAATGCAGTGTGCCGTCATAGTTCACTTGTAACCTCAAACTCCCGAGCTCAAGTGATCCTCCTGCCTTAGCCTCCCAAATAGCTGGGACTACAGGCGCACACCACCATGCCCAGATAATTTTTATTATTTTTTTAGAAACAGGGTCTCACTATGTTGCCCAGGCTGGTCTCGAACTCCTGGGCTCAAGCGATCCTCCCACTTTGGCTTCCCAAAGTGCTGGGGTTACAGGCATAAGCCACCATGCCTAGCTAGACTGTAAATTCTATGAGGACAGGACCTGTATATATTGTTCACCATTGTATCTCCTGTACCTAAAACAGTATCTGGTACATAGTAGGTACTCAATAGATTTTTGTTCAGTGAGTGAATAAATGACATCTTTCTCTGGATTGGCTCTCCCCTTGTGGTATCAACATGGCTGCAGCAGCTTTAGATATTGTATCTTCTCACATCCAGGTTCAGTAGAAAAAACAAGAGACTTTCCCAGAAGCAAAAGTCTCCTGTGCCTTTTTGGCTCTGACTGGGTTACCTGCCCATCCCTGAAACAATAATTGTAGCTTAGAAAACGTTAAGTGCTGATTGACTTTAGTCTGAGTTATGTGCTCCATGCCTGGAGTGAGCCTCATCCAAACCACATGGTCTGAGTTTGGAGTAGGGGTGATTCTCTGAATTACTATGATTGGATACTGTGAATGAATTCTTGGCAGGAAAAAAAAAAATCCACTATTCTGCCCTTGGTAAGAAACTCTAGTACAGAAGTGGCTCCAGAGACTCAGAGTGGTTCAAATATAGGAATACATGCTGTTGTCATATAGATTACAACAGGCCTTCCCAGGGGGCTAAGTGTGGTGCTGGGGTTAGGAAGAATTAGTTCCCAGAAAATTCAGGGTCAGCTATGACCTTCTTCTTAGTCATCTATTCATCAGAACATAGTGTCAATATTAATTCTTCCTCCTTCCTGGCTCTGCAGTTCCCCTGTGGTGCCAAATGTTCTCTCTTTCTAAAGGGTAATACTTTTGCAATTAATGCCAAGACTTCTAAGCCAGGAACTAGCCACTGGGTTTGATCCTGGGCCCCACCCTTAGAATGTCCTGCTTACCGCCCAGCTGCTATGTCAGCTGTTGCCTTTTACTCTAACATACGTCAAGATGATTCTGCTTAGGTGGGAGGCAGCTCATACATGAGGCCTGCACCTTTGTGTAGATTTGCTTTTCTAGGGATTGGATTATATGCCAATTTATACACTGTTTCTCCACAGCAGCATATAGCTATGCGCTTAAAAGTCACAAGCATTTGATGTGAAAAAAGTCCTCAGGTTCTTAGGTGCTTCTCTGAGAAGAAGGCTGCAGAGAGTTCTTAGTGACCTGAGAATCCCATTATATGCAGTTGTATATATCTCCTGCCTCCTTTTACAGAAGAATATCAGTGACAAGCAAGTTCTATTGCCTCCAGCATCTCTGTGACACTTCATTTTTAACATTCTCAGCCTTTACTCCAAGACCTATTCTTGCTTCTTTCCAGCATGAGGAAAACTTTCCTTAATCTTAGGAGTTCAAGCAGTCACATTAGGTACTGGGATCAGGAGTAGTTTTTACTTTCCCTGGAAGTACACAGAATTTAATATCCTTCACAGAAAGAATGAAACTTCTTTTCTTCATTGTTGTCCTCTTCTTTTTCTTTTTTTTGACTTACATTATATCTTGGTCCCTATCTGTCCAAACTTTGTAGAGAGGACATCAGGGCTGGAAATGAGATGGAAAAAAGAGTCATGGTGGTGAGGAGTTTAGTCCTGTACTTTCTCTTCCCTTTGGATGCTGTGCATTGCCTGCTGCTTTCAAGTCTGTTTTGTTGAATTCCCAGGACTCAGCTGAGCTTAGTCTCTTGTTGAGCTATGCCAAAGCAGCACAGTGGTCTAGGGGCTGGTAGTTAGGCCGTACAATGCTAAAGGTCTGGTTTTTGTTTACCAGTTGCAAAAGTGCCAGGCTCCACAGCGAGAGCTGGAAAGTAGGGGACTGCTTTCACCTGCAAATTCCTTGATGGCACATATGGGGTGCCTAGAACATTTTTATCCAATAAACAGCACGTGCTTGATAAACGTACTGAACTTAGCGGTGTCCCAGTGCATTGTAGGTGAGATCACCTCTTTGACAAGGTCTCCAGGACTTCTGAGCACCTCCTGGCTAGTAGTGTATTCTGGGATGTCAGAGTTGCCTCTTACATAATTACCCTCAATGCATTTAGACGTGATTGTCTTCTTGAAAGAAACCCAAATTTACTATCAGTGGTCACCTCAGAGCACCTGAATTCAGGCCTTCAAATGCAAGCAGGATCCAGAATCCTCTAAATGTCAAGTCTGCGGCCCCTCAGGGGAGCTGCGGCCCCTCAGGGGAGCCGCAGCCCAAGACTTTAGTAACCTAGGCAAGGAACTCCAGAGGCCTCAAACCTTGGGACAGCTGCCGAATTCTCTAAGCCTACCAGGTCCTGAAGGCCAGACCCCGCGTCCACCTGAGACCCAAAGGTCCGGGCCATCAGGCACTGAGAAAGACGCCCCCGGCAGGGGCTGCGCAGGCGCGGGCGGCCCGAAAGGGCCCCGGCGATCCAGGCTGCGCAGGCGCAGGAGCGGCTCCGGTCAGTCCCGACGGCTGCGGCGGTGACTGAGGGGCCGGGGCGTGGAGCAGTGGTGGCGGCGGCGGGCGGCAACAGAGCAGCCATGAGGGCCGGGCCCAGTCACCGACAGTGAGTGGTGGTGGAAGGGCAGTGGGCAGCGGGGGAGGAAGGGGCGAGCTGGCGGAAGGATACCACGACTTGGGGGTGGGCTTTGCATGTCGAAGACGGAGGGGCGAGGGGGAGGTACAGCTTCTGGCGATGATGGGAGAATTTGGGGCACGGGTGGCCAGATCGTCGGCCCCAGAGCTGTACAGCTTGGTGGAGTGAAGGGATTGCGCTCTGTGGAGTGAAGGAGCCCATGGCAGGGCCAATGTCCCGCGCTCCCCCATTTGTCATCATCCCTTCCCCCAAGAGCTTTTGGTCGCCTCTCCCTTTCCGCTTCTTTCTGAGAATGGTCGCGGGGGGGAGGGTGGTGGAGGATGAAAGCCCTGCTGGAGCTGAAGAAGCCAACTCTGAACCAGGCGGGGAGGGTCGGTCGCCCGGAGTAGTAGGCTGCTCTGGGTAGAGGACGGGAGTCGGGAACCCTCTGTTTAAAGCTGAGAGGCGTCTAGGGAAGAGAACTGGAGCTTAGAGTCAGGCTGAAAACCAAGTCCACCACTGATAAAGCTGATAAATAACCTTGGGCAGGTCCCACTTAACCTTTATGAACCTCAGGAAGATGTGCTTCCAACGGGCTATTGCAGGCATCACGTATGTGATTGAGATAGTTTATGAAAATTGTAAATTGTAAGTACGATGTCAATGTTAATATATTGCCATCAATATTACTGGATTTTAGACCCTACTGTTATTGATGGAATGACTGATATCTCTGTTAAGGCGAAGCATATTGTCTGTAAATCCTCAGTAGACACATATGTGCTTTCTACATGGGCACAACAGATCATGTGCAGAAATACCAGTTCTGTAATGTGACAAATTAGCCGTTAGACTTGTTTAGTAAAAATACCGTACTCGATGGTGTTTTTACAAATGGTGTGCAGCTCCACACCCAAGAGGAAGGAAATAGAGAATGGAGGGCCAATGTGTTAAATGCTTTCTGAACATAGCTCACTAAGGTTCCCTTGTAACACAGTTGGCACTAATGTGCTTTGAGTTGAGAAAACTAGTTTGAGACAAGCTGAGAGGGCTGCCCAGTGAGAAGTGTGCAAATATATATTTGTTATTTTTGTTTATTTATTTTATTTATGGGGTGAGAAGATTCTGTGCTCTCCCCAGGGGCCACCCTCCAGGAACCCCAACGTGTTCTGCTATCTGGAAGCTCCAATTTGTTTAATTGTACAAAGTTTACCTTTGCAAAGGAGTCTCTGGTTGCCCCAGGGCCCTGTCTGTATTTTGGAGGTCAGATAAGCATACAGTAGTTTTTCAGCTCTATTTTTTGTATCCTGCTTGGCAGTGGAATCTTCCAGGTGGAGTGTCTGACGGAAAAAGACAGATGCAGCTGTGCAAGAGCTCAAGCGGTGGCTGGTTCTTTCCTGAGAGGCTGAAGGAGCACTCCTGAGGCTTTGTTGTTGTTTTTTAGGGTAGACAAAGCAGAGGATATAGTTAAACTATGTGCTTCCAGAGACAGAATATGGTTTCACAGCTTTTGAAAGAGAGGTGCAAACTCCTTTGCACCAAAGCCAGCTTTGCTGTCGCTGAGGATTGAGAGCTTGAAATGGCAAGGCCTTTTGGAAATTGGTGAGTGATTGGTCTTTTAGTTTAGTAAAAGTAGGGAGTGGTGTACTAGATCCTTGAAGATTCACAGATAAGTTGAGGGAATTATTTTATAGAAATAAGGGAAATGAACCCTAGTTGTTTTTTAACTTCTCTGTCTTTCCCGGAAATGCACAGTGATGTATAATTTTAACCTTTTTGCTCTAGTTCCTTGGCGCTCTCAATAAATTCTCTGTCTGTAACACTGATTTTCCCCCTCCCCCGGATAGTTTTAAAAAGAAAGCATTTGTTACTATTGTAGGTCATTACAGAATACAAATTTATTTTGTCTTTGACTACTGCATAGCAGATGAAGAAGGGGTATAAAATGTTACAGCTGGCCCAGCCATCTTATTTTATTTTTAATAATTGGACATTTATTTTTAATGTTGGTAATGCATTTTTCCCTCTATTGGAAATTTCCATTAGTTCAAACAAGTCCATAAATGCCACCTGTGTTATGTTAAAATAATAGAGGTTTGTTTAGCTGTGATGAGAGTTTCCTGTCCTCTCCTATTCTCTTTCCTATTTGTGGTTACTTTTTTGTAGTAGATGACAGTTACCAAATGAGGACTTCTTCCCCTGGGGGAAAGAAAGGGATTGGCCAGCATTTTGATTGCCTGTTGTGTGAGAAGTTTGTCTAAAGTGGGAGAGATGAATTTAGGGGATGAACTTCACCTGAATCCTTGACATAGCAGGAGCTAAAAAAGTGAAAGGAATAAGGCTTATTAGCTCATTTTTATTCTGATTAAATGAATCATTTTTTCTTAAAACAAGCATCTCATGTCTCAGGGAATATTTTTAAAAATGTTCTATTTAAAAACAAAATTATGACGTTTTACCCCTTTCTTTTTTACTGAGAATATTTGCTTGGAAACAGAACTTTGTTTCTTAAGAGCCCTTTTGCTCTTGCAACCCATTCCCTAACCGAAGTCTCTTTTGTAATAGTTTCACAGCATCTAATTATTAATAGAGTACAAAGCTGGTTTTTTTTGTTTGTTTTTTGTTTTGGTTGCTGATGTAGTGCTAACAGCATTAAAGGAGGACTATATGAGGACACGTTAAAAAGGAAAAGAAAAGAGGAGAGTGGATTTAACTTGGAAATTGTAGGTTGGTCCTGATGTTTGGAGGGTAAAGGATTCAAGAATGGACCTGTGGTTCAGAGTATCCTCCCTAGGACCACGGTTTGCTTATAGTGTTTGCCACAGTAGTTAGCCTAGAGTAATTACTGATTAAATGTTTGCTGAATGGAAAAATGATAACAAACAATCATGAATCATAATCAGTAAACAGGGGTTCAAATCATCTGCAGTGTTACTGTGTGTCTTTGAACGAGCTTATCTAGTCTGTGCCTCAGTTTCCTCATCTCTAAAATGAAGAAAATAACTGTATTTCATGGGGTTGTTGTGAGGGTTAAATGTGTTAATACATGTAAAGTGTACCTGATACTTGTTAATGCCAAGTAAATGTTAATTATTACTAGTGATTATTGAATATCCACTCTCTTTGTGCCCAAATCTATTTATTTATTTTTTAACAAGCTCTTGTCAGACAACAAAGTAATTACAATAGGATGTAATACCTTACTTCATCAAATCTGTGGTGCCAATGATTATAATGGTCACATTTTGTTTTGAGACAGGGTCTCACTCTATTGCCCAGGCTAGAGTGCAGTGGTGTCATCATAGCCCCCTATAACCTCAAACTCCTGGGCTCAAGCGATCCTCCTGCCTTAGCCTCCCTAGTAGCTGGGACTACAGGTGTGTGTCACCGTGCCTGGCTAATTTTTCTATTTTTTGTAGAGACGGGTCTCGCTCTTGCTCAGGCTGGTCTCGAACTCCTGGCCTTGGCCTCCCAAAGTGCTAGGATTACAGGCAAGAGCCACCTCACCCAGCCCACAATTATTTTATATACCAGTAAGAAAGAGGAAATGCTGCTAATCAGACTGGTGTACCATCAGTTGTAAGATGTATTCTGTTTTCAGAGATGTTAAATTGTGAAAAAAATAAAAGTGTGTCTTAGAATTGATGAAGTAGAGTAAGTGATCTAGAGGGGAGGTACAACTTATGAGATTTGATGGATGCAGGCATTGTCAGTAAAGGCATCTGCATTGGAACAAGGAAGATAGAGCATTCAAAATAGATAGTAAAGTCTGAAAATGGGAAGGGAGTGGGCATTATTGATGTATACCATCATAATGGGACAAGCAAGAGGAGGAAATGAACTAATACATTGGCAGAGTAACATTGTATAATGCAGCGGAGCAGGACAGGAAGCTTGGAATGTTTTCAGAAGAGACACGAGCCTAATACTTAGATTTGAACTCCTAAAATATTATAGTGACTTTAGAAAGATGATTCTAATATGAATTGGAAAGTGAGAGTGAGTATGAGAAACAAAGTGGATATGAAGTCACTATGGTCTTGGTGAGAGGTGCTTTCTTAGGTGTTTAATATCTATTTCTGTCTTTTCACTGCTTTTCAGGGTCTTGATTATGTCCCTGTCAGAGCTCTGTGACTTAAAGTGAAAAGGAATACAACTTAACAGGAAAAATACTAAATTTTCTTTATTAAAGATACATTTAATACAAGGAGGGAAATAAGTAATCAGATTTGATAGCTAAATTATAAAATGTTGGTTTGGTATAGCACTGGATCATCCTGTTTCATGGGAAAATATAGGTCATTTAAGAAGTGATTGAAAGACTTACTTGGTTACTGATTTTCTGTGAACTAACCCTGAAGCTTGTAGGGAAAAATATGAAAAACTAGAAATAACATAAATATGAATTTATGTAGTGCCTTTTTTCCCCCACCAGTAAGCCATATGAATCTTTTAAGCTTTTTGGATTCTGTGGCCTCATTGAACAATGTTGGAGTTGATCTTTTCAGCAAAATCAGCAAATATTTAAATGCCTACTGTGTGTCACACATTGTGCTAGGCACTGGGAATTAAAATATGAATGACATAATCCTTGTTTTTAAAGAGTTCACATTTTAATTGGAGACTAACAAATAAATATAAATCAGTACGATAAGTGCTATGATCTCTATCTGCACTAAGTGCTGTGGGAGCATTAATTCTGCCTTATGTGTGGGGAGGGGAAGGTTGGAGAAGACTTTTTAGAGGAAGATTCAGTTGGGTCTTGAAGGATGAATACAATTTGGCTGCCTCAGCAAAAAAGGATTGGAGAAGTTATTGTTTTAAGTGCAGAGAACAGCTTGCACAAGGACACAGAAGTATAAGAGTATGTACTTGTGGGCAAGTGGTTTAATGTGGCTGGATCATGGAGTATGAGGAAGGAGTGGAAGGAAGTGAGGTGAAAGCTGGGTTGGAGCCCAATTGTGGATGGCCTTGGTAAGGGGTCTGCATTTTATTTTGTAGGTGCTGGCGAGTCATGGAAGAGTTTTTAAACCAGGTAAGGAACATGTTCAGATCACTGTTTAAGAGAAGTAACTCTGTTGACTGTGAAAGTTAGATTTAAAAAGGTGAACATGGCTGCAGGGAGACTAGCTGATTATGAGACTGGTGTGGTGATCACTTGAGAGATACTGAAGATCTCAGAGTGGTAATGGTGGAACTGTAGACAGATTGAAGAGCTTTTTGGGAGACTAACTAGAAGGATCTCATTGATTTTATGTTGGGGGGTGGGTAAAGAAGAAGGGGTTGTCAAAGATGGATTTGAAATTGCTAGTTTGGGTAACTAAGTGGACGGTGATGTCATTAACTAAGGTAGGGAATACTAGAGTAAAAGAGGCTGTTACATTTGAGGGAAAATGAGTTTGATTTTGATATATTAGATTTGAGGTATCTGGGAAATTCAGAAGCAAATATCAAGTGGGCTCTGGCTATATAGGCCTTAAGTCTTGAGTTCAGTAGAACAGTTTAGAAGGGAGATACAGATTTGGTAGTCATTAACATACTAGTAGTTAAAGCTAGCTTGATAACCCTGTGAGTCCAAACTTCAGTTGCTTTTTTTTTTCTTCTCCATACCGGGAGTTGAACCTGGGCCACCTGGTTGAAAACCAGGAATCCTAACTGCTAGACCACGTGGGATCAGTTGCTTTATTTTATATGTTCATTCACATCTTCTTGAGGGATTGGCCTTGTGGGAATGTGGTGCTAAGTACCTTCCCATAGTAGTATATACAGTACTAGTCCTTTTCCTTATTTTCCCATTTTTTAAATGTGCTGCATACTTGCCTTAAATTAGCAGTTTTTAGACAGCAAACAAGAGTGAAACACAAACTCTCTCACCTAATGGAAAGACTGGTATTACTCTTAAGTAGAACTAAGGATACCATTCATGCTTAAATGAAAGCATATGTACTTTTGTAAAATTTTCTTTTCTTTTTTTTTTGATATTAAAAAACATTTGGTTATCTAGTTGCCTTTTATTTATTTATTTTTTATGTGGAGACAGTGTCCTCACTTTGTCGCCCTGGGTAGAGTGCAGTGGCATCATTGCAGCTCACTGCAACCTCCAACTCCTGGGCTCAAGCGATCCTCCTGCCTTAGCTGCTTGAGTAGCTGGGACTGTAGGTATGGGCCACCATGCCTGGATAATTTTTATGTTTTTTGTAGAGACAAGCGTTTCCCTCTGGTGCCCAGGCTGGTCTCAAACTCGTGACTTCAAGTGATCCTCCTGCCTCAGCCTCCTAGAGTGCTAGGATTACAGGCGTGAGCCACTGCACTCGGCCTATTCTTGCTTCCTAAGACTTCAAGAATACTTTGCCTGGCCGAGTGCAGTGGCTCACACCTGTAATCCTAACACTCTGGGAGGCCAGGTCAGGAGGATCGCTTGAGGTCAGGAGTTCGAGACCAACCTGAGCAAGAGTGAGACCCTGTCTCTGCTGAAAATAGAAAAATTAGTGGAGCATCATGGTGCGCCTGTAGTCCCAGCTACTTGGGAGCGTGAGGCAGGAAGATCTCTTGAGCCCAGGAGTTGGAAGTTGCAGCTATGATGATGCCACTGCACTCTACCCCAGGGGGACAGAGCAAGACTCTGTCTCAAAAAAAAAAAAAAAAAAAAAGAATACTTTGCCAGTTCTTTTAGGTTTACTTGTTGCCAAGCACAATGCAACTAGCTTCCTTTACCCCACTTTCTTCTTCTATCCTAGGACACTGTTGTTTTACCTAAAGACACGTCATCCACTTCAGTGTGTGAAAAAGTTTTCAGTAGTGAGATTGATCAAGTTAATTGGAGGATTAATAATGTGACTTATAATAACAAGTCTAGCCAAACTCTCTAATTCTCCCAGGGATTGCTTAATGGACTGAAGCTTGGACACTCAGAATATTGGGACAGGAGATATTCTTAAATATTCCTGGAAGTTGTGTATTTCAGCTTCCAGGTGAGTGTGGATTTTCGGATTTGGGAAAGACATTGAGAAAATTAGCTGGGATTTTAAGGCAGCTGGACCAGGTCCAATATTGATTAACAGCATTTTCCCCCTGCTTGGCATCCAGCCTCTTCTCTCTGCTACTGCTTTCTTCTGAGAGGCAATTTGAGCTATTTGCCAGTGTTTCTGGATCCTGTCTCTGCTCATATTTTTCCACAACTACTCTGCTTTTCTGTCAGATCTCAAATTTCTAAATAAGGACATATATTTAGATAAAGTAAGATTATTCCCCTTAGTAGGGGATTGTTGGGTGTCTGGTTAAGCTCCTGGGTCTCACCTAAATATTTGCTTGTTCTTGGTAAATTATTAATCTTGTTGATTTCTAGTCCTTTAATGTTATTCTCCCCCAACCTTTAGCTGTCTTATTTCTTTCTTCCACACATGCAGAGTTTACTGTATCTATATTCATATTACATTTGCTTTCTTTTGCTGTATTGTTAATCACTCTCTGACCTTGTCATATCAGCATTTCTCTTTTATCTGAATCTTTAATCTTTCTGTCTCTACTATCTCTTTCCCCCAACTCTCTGTCCCCACCCTACCTCCAGCTACTGCTGAGTTTCTCGCCTCTTATAAAAGTAGTCTCCCCTACTTACTTCACTTTCTCACAGCCTGTTTTTTCCCTCACATGTCATAATTTTGTTTTGTCCCTACCACTTCACTGAAATTGCTCTGCTCAGTGACCTAATTGTCAAACCTAGATGACACTTTTCAGTCCTTAGCTTATTTTAAACTCTTTGCTTCTTTAAACTGTGATGCTGTCCATTCTTGTTTTTTTCTTACCTCCTATTCCTTCTTAGTCTCATAGTCTCCCTCTACCCAATCCCCAAATGTTGGTGTTCCTAAGGATTCTGTTCTTAACCTTTTTTTTTTTTTAATTCTTTGCAGGTGATGTAATTCACTAAACACACACACACACACACACACACACACACACACACCCCTCCTCTATATCTCTGTTTAATTCAGATCTCTCTTTCTCTAAAACCTACTTGGACATCCCATAGGAATCTTAGAAGTCATTATCTTTCCCACAAAATCTAAACCTTCTAAATTCCCTTTCCGATTGAATAGTACCAATAGCCACACAGCCACCTAAATAAAAAATTTGGATTTGACCTGATTCCTCCTCCTCCTATCAGATATATATGATTGATCCTAGATATGATTTTAACTTTTTTGTTTTTTTTTTAAAGAGACTGGGTCTTGCTCTGTTGCCCAAGCTGGAGTGCAGTGGCACCATCGTAGCCTCAAACTCCTGGGGGAGCTTATATTCTAATGAGGGTAAACAGACAACAAAAAACTTTGAAAACAGTTAATGATAGATACCCTTCAGAGAAAAATAGAGGATGTGATAGAGAATGAATGGATAGGTTGGGACAACAGAGAAAAACCTCTCTGAGGCTGTGGCATTTAAGATCTAGGAGGCTACGAAGACCAGCAGATCAAACATTCCAGTGCAGAGCACCTAAGGCAGAATGAACTTGGTATATGTGAGAAACAGAAATAAGGCCAGTGTTGTTTACATATGGACAGTAGTACAAGATGAAGAAGGCGGAGGCCAAATGACAGTGAGATTTGGAAGCTAGGGTAAGGTGTTTCCTTTGGAGGTTTTTTTGTTTGTTTTTGTCTTTTGAGATAGGGTCTTGTTCTGTTTCCCTGGCTACAGTCAGAATGCAGTGGTGTCATCATAGCTCACTGGAGCGTCAAACTCCTGGGCTGGGCTCACACGATCCTTCTGCCTCAGTCTCCCAAGTAGCTGGGACTACATGCACGCACCATGACACCCGTCTGATTCTTCTGTTTTTGGTATAGATGTGGTCTCACTCTTGCTCAGGTTGGTCTTGAACTCCGGAGCACAAGCAATCCTCCCGCCTTGGCCTCTCAGAGTGCTAAGATTACAGGCGTGAGCCACTGTGGCCAACTTTTGTATTATTGACTGGAGCAACCAGGTGAGTAAATAGTTGATGCTATTTGTTGAGATGGGAAGACTGTGGCAGAATAAATTTGTCAAGGATTCTGTTTTGGTCATGCCAGGTTTGAGATGCTTGTTAGACATCCAAATGGAGATATAAGGTAGGCAGTTGGATAGAAAAGCCTGCCATTCCTGGGAGATGTCTGAGCTACAATTGTAGACTGGGATGTCATCAACATGTAGGTTGAATTTGAAGTCATGGAATTCAATCAGGAGGTCATATAGGGATGATTTGTGGCTAGAGAAGAGAGGTTTGAAAGAGAAGGAACACCCAGTGAGGTAGGTGGAAAACCAGGAAAGTGATGTTATAGAAGCCAAGTAGAGAAGTGTTTCAAGAAGGGAGTGGTCAGCTGTGTTGAATGCTGTTTAGAGGTCACATAACAGAGAAGTACTCACAGGATTTGACAACCTAGAGATTATTGGTGACTTTGACTAGAACCATTCGTTGGAGTGGTGGAAATAAAAATCTGATTGTAGTGGATTGACGGGAAAAATAAGATAAAGAAGCACTTGATCGTTTTCTTTGTTTTTGTTTGATGACAGGTTTTGGAAGCCAATTTCTTTGAAAACCTCCTGTGTCATTGTTACTAAATCCTTATCTATTTGTATTCTAATTGGTTATGTGTTTTTATTGAAGTATTATATTCCTTTAATGTTTTTGTATTGTTATTTTAGTGGGTTCCTGTTCTCTAAAAACTGCTTTAACTAGTATTATGAGCAATACAGATAACTGGTGAGTGAATGAGATTGTTTATAAGGGTTAGGTCCCTGGTCTTAGTGACTTGACCTTGGCCTCAGGATACATCAGTTTTCTCAGCTGTCAAATGAGGATAACAGGACCAGTTTGGCTCAGTGGGTGGTTGTGAGGCATGACTACTAATGAAAATAATTATAATACACTTTTGCAAGTTTAAGTGTGATGTAAATGCTAAGTCATAGTTCTTTATTGGGATGTTGTGAAAATTAGCAACATGCTATTAGAGGCCTTAAGTTCCTTTTGAGAAAGGTGATTTTTAAAATAAATACTATTTGAGGAAAAAACAGCTTAGAATTTAGGAAAAGATATTGCTACCCTAATTTTTGGAATGTAACAATTATGGAATCATAATGAAACAATTTATTAAAGAGGATATTTCCCTAAAGATTTATTATATCACTTTAGAAGGTTCATATTCCAAGAGTTTTACCATCTTGGCTTTTTGGTTTAAGTGAGAATATGAATACCATCCTATGGCAGTTACGATGCTGAACGTTTGAAGGACTAATGGGAAAGCTGGGTGAGGTAGCTCACACCTGTAGTCCCAGCTACTCGGGAGGTTGAGGCAGAAACATCGCTTGAGCTCAGGAGTTCCAGTCTAGCCTGGGCAACATGGCCAGACCCTCTTAAAAAAAAAAAAAGAATTAAATAAAGGACTGGTAGGGGTGATTTATTGTCTACATTTAAAGCATCACAGCCAATCGATATAACTACTCACAAAAAAAAAAAATCGAAAAAGCATTTTAATTTATTGTAGGCAACATCATAGAGACACTTTAATGCAGGGTTAGGTGATGGTTGCAGTGAGGCTTCGAAGATGAACTTGGTGCCATTTCAGGCAAAACTAGCACTCCTTGTTCCATACCTGAGGCTAAATATAGAATCAGTGGCATCATTACCTATAATGCACTTAGAAAATGCTTGAAATTTCAATCTGTTGAACTAAATTTCTCTCAGCTTTTAAAGTGGCATTCACAATAGGGGAAAATTGGGATGTGACCTAAAACCGATAAAGGAAAACTGAAATGATTAAGCAATAGTCTGTCGATGTGCTTAGAACTTTACCCTGCTGACGTCTCATTTAGGATCTTGTATATTGTTTTCAGTATATGGACCTGTGTATTGCTAATTTTAGAACAAAATAACATGAAGTTTTTAGCTTTATGTAGGTTGAAATTGAATCTTTTTTCTGGAATTTGAGTTCTTTACCTCTTTGTATCAGGGATAAATAAAAAGGCTTAGGTTTCTTTTCCTCATTGATGGGAATACTGTACTTGCTTTTCCTGTACCGAGGCATTATTTGCTTTTCTTTTGCATTTGGTGACTGGTAAAGGGGTTCCTGAATGGCCTGCTTTCACAGCAAAGACAGTTGACTAGGCTTACTTTCTTGGAGATGTTTTGTTTCTGTGGTTGTATTAAGACTTTCTGTTATTTGCTTCCATCATACACCTTCATTGTAGACCAAGGGATTGGAAACTGTTTTATGTTCATAGGTAAAGTTTCATCTTCTGTTCTTATTTAGTTCCCTTGGATTTAATGTGTAGTTTACCTGTCTCCATTCTATTTAATAGTTTCCTTCCTAGATTAGGTATTTTACAAAGCTTATATCCTAAATATTTTTAGGAATATATTACTTATGCTAGGTATCTTATCTTTTTTTATTTTTATCATTCAGACTAGCCAAAGTTTCTCTGGAAGCTTGCAGTTGGCAGTACTATCAAGACAAAATGGTTTAAGACTGTATGGAGAAGGCACTTTCCACCACTACCTAACAATATGGAATGTATGTAATTTTTGACCTTATATAGTTCTTCTGTGATTTACTATCTCATGCTCTTTGAATATTTTCCCCTTTGGTTATATGTCTTTTTCTTATTGACTCATAAAAGTTCTTTATAGATTGTGGCCATCAACTCTATTTTTATACATGGTACAAATATTCTTTAAGGCTATGAATAAGAAGTAAGAAGGTAGGCTATTGCATCAAGTGCTAATCCAAGATGGTGTTTGGTTAAATTGTTTAATTGTTTGGCTTGATTATTTGAGCAATGGTAAGCTTCTTTTGTCTCTCCCCTTCCAAAGATGCATAGAAAAACTCCTTCTGTCTGAAGTAAAGTGTTGGCTCTGTGTTGGTTATAATTTGCTTTTTTTGGCTTGCACAGCCTTCTTTTTGTTTTCTGTCTTCTGACAGATTATAGGATTGTGGGGAAACAGCGTCCAGGGCTTTTTCAGGAACTGTGCCATTTTATCTACAGGAGAAGCCATTGGCTTTGGCACTGAAAGAGAATTGGCTCTGCATTTAAAGATGCCAAATCATGCTTGATTCACAAGTTTGCTGTCTCATTTTGTCTGTGTGTGAAACTTTTTCAGGATTTTGGCTTTTTACTTTTTCTACCATGTGCTACCCTATCAGTATGAGAAGTTAACAATTTATTCCTTCTCTCCAATTCTCCACTCCCTGCACACACAATCCAAATATCCCAAACCATAGCAAAAGATGCAACAGTCATTTTGAGGATTAGGGGGAAATATACCACACAAGTGTTTCCCTTTGGTGCCCTTATGGTGACTTTGAGCTTTAATTCTGGTTTATCAGTTAAAGTCTTTCCTGTAGAGTCTTGAATTACTTAGGTGTGGAAATGATTTACCTACCAATCAAGATGTTTCTTTATAGAGGTTTTTCAAAGAAATCAGTGAAAGTTAATTGTCAGAGTATTCATTACTTTCTAACTTGGGAAACTTAATTTGTATAAGAGCACATTTAGGAAACTTCCACTTATTCATTTATCCGTGATACACTCTTTTCAGTGGGGTCTAGAGTAATTTATCCTGATTTCAAATAAGAATTTCTTCGTCATATAAGCAGTCTTAACTCCAGTTGTGTCTGCTATCTTCATGCATTTTAAACTGTGTACAATTGATCTTGAAACCTAGCCAGCTACTTATTGTAGTAAATTTTCACCACCAGATAATGCCTCTACTTTCTATAGATAACAGTTTAAAGATACCATTCTAGGTATAGGTTATTTCCATTTATATTAAGGCCAGGAAGATTGTTATTAATAACAGGTCGATAAGCCAGTTTGGGTAGGCTGGTTTTTCTAGTGTGAATTATTATATAGACACACATTTTCCTCCCTCTGCTAGGAATGCTTTTCCTTCTGTCCTACCCCAAACTTGCAGTCTCCCAAAGGCTGGGGTTTGGTTCTCTACTCTTGTGCATTCTCTATTGTAGTTTGCCTTTATTATTATTATTTTTTAACTAGTGTGTCTTCCCTACCTAACTAAGCACCTTCAACCCAAAGACTACATCTTATTTATCTTTTTGTCTCTGGGGTTCAATAGAGTTTCTGGTATATAGGAACACAGTAAATATTTGGTGATGTGAGTGAGTGAATGAATACAATGAAATCCCAAAGATACAGTGAATGGATTTTACACTTCCCTCTAGTGTCTGAAAGAGAAAGTGCAGCCAGTTAAAAAAAAAAAAACCCCAAACTGAACTACAGTTATAGAATACCTTGCATCATTGAAATAATAGTTCAAGGCATTGCCTTTTCTTTTTTTAAACTATCACACTGTTTTTTCAGACCTGCTGTTCTCTTGACGTCTAGTGAATAATAAGGTTTTTTATCAAAGTCTCTGTGCTCTGTGCCGTGGGTGTTTGACTTCTGTAAATGTCACATAGCAGGTTTTTATGGGGAAAATGCTTTTTTAAGAGTGTTCAGCTTCTTGTTCAGGTTAGATCATTTTTTTAAAGGGGGAGAGTGAGGAGGGTGATTTTTTTTTTTTTTTTTTTTGAGACAGAGTCTCACTCTGTTGCGGTGGGCCGTAGAGTGCAGTGGCATCATCATAGCTCACTGCAGAGCCTCAAACTCCTGGGCTCAAGCGATCCTCCTGCCTCACCCTCCCAAGTAGCTGGGACTACAGGTGCGTGCCATAATACCTGGCTAATTTTTCTATTTTTGGTAGAGACGGGGTTTCACTTTTGCTCAAGCTGGTCTTGAACTCCTGAGCTGAAGCAGTTTTCCCACTTCAGCCTCCTAGAGTGCTAGGATTACAGCCATGAGCCACTGCCCTCCACCTAGGTTAGATCATTGTTATTGTTTTGTGTTTGTTATTCAGTTCTACTGAAAACTGTATATTAATTTTGATTGAAGTAAATTAAGTGTCAAAATTCCTTTTTTTTGCTTGTTATAAATGCCGTTTGGGAAATTTGCAAAATAGGGTGCTCAAGAAATAACAATGTGCAAACTGAGCAGACTAGGTGAATGTTACCTAAACTAGTTTTTAGTCCAGCCTGTTGATCTTTTCCATCTATTTCTGAGAGATATGTTTGTTTTGTTTTAATATCTTTTACTGATTATAAAAGATGTTAAACATAGAAAGTTTCAAAATGATAAATCTATAATTTTAATCAGCTGATCTATTAAAAATTACAAATTAATGCATGTTTTTAATTTTTATTTACTTTTTTTTTTTTTTTTTTTTTTTTGAGTCTTGATTTCCCTCTGTTGCCCAGGCTGGAGTGCAATAGCCAGATCATAGCTCACTGTAACCTTGAATCCCTGGGCTCAAGCAATCCTTTCGCCTGGGCCTCCCAAAGTGCTGGGATTATAGGTGTGAGCCACCAGGCTTGGCCCTGTTTTTTATGTTTTAAAAGGTATAATAAAACATATTCTTTCTCTCCTCCCTGACCCTCTTTCCTTTCTCTCAGTGGTAACCCCTGTTGACAGATTGGTGTTTATACTTCCAGATACTTTCTTGGACCTACAGACATATATAATATTCATATGTGCTTAAAATATAGATGTGGTTATTTTATAATACAATCTGCCAGAATGTAAAATAGTAAAAAAGTTCACATTTTGTTCTTTTCATATGGAACCTAATAAAAGCTAGCCTGTGAGACACCAGTGAAGTTCTTCCATACATCTGTTTTTGAGGCTGGGTGGGGTGGCTCATACCTGTAATGCTAGCACTTTGGTAGGCCGAGGCAAGAGGATGACTTGAGGCCAGGAGTTTGAGACCAGCCTGAGCAAGAACAAGACCCTGTCTGTACAAAAAATAGAAAAATTAGCCAGATGTGTGCGCCTGTAGTCCCAGCTACTTGGGAAGCTGAGGCAAGAGGATCGCTTGAGCCTAGGAGTTTGAGGTTGCAGTGAGCTATGATGACACCATTGTACTCTAGCTGGGGTGACAGAGTAAGACCCTGTCCCTATCTCTCTCTCTATCTTTATCTCTGCCTCTATCTTCTGTTTATATCCAGTGGTCCCAACCTTTTTGGCACCAGGGACCGGTTGCATGGAAGACAGTTTTTCCATGGATGGGTGTGTGTGGGGGGTGGTTTCAGGATGATTCAAGTGCATTACATTTATTGTGCAGTCAAACCTCTCTGCTAATGATAATCTATTTGCAGCCACTCCCCAGCACTAGCATCACTGCCTCAGCTCCACCTCAGATCATCAGGCATTTGATTCTCATAAGGAGCGTGCAGCCTAGATCCCCGGCTTGCACAGTTTATAGTAGGGTTCAAGCACCTATGAGAATGTAATGTTGCTGCTGTTCTGACAGGAGGTGGAGCTTATGCTTTGATGGGAGCGGCTGTGAATACAGGTGAAGCCTGCTGTGAGAGCCTGGTTTCTGACAAACCACAGACTGCCTGGGGGTTGGGGACTGCAGTCTATGTCTACATCTGTCTCTATCTTATATCTATCTAAATCAGAGTCTTAATTCGGGTTAGAAAAATGAACTGGCTTTAAAACCAGCATGCCATACAGCTCCATTTCCATCTACCAAGAAGACTGAGGTTGTTGCATATGAAATGCTTAGAGTTCCACATAAGATGAGGCTAAAGTTTTGTTTTGTTTTGTTTTAAATTGTAATAGTGCTTGAAGAATTAAGTGAGATTGTAGAGAGTGATGTGGCTATTTAGTATTTTGCACTTGCAAGAACTCTGTGAACCAAAATGACAGCCTAGGTAATAGCTTGCCTTCCCCGACCCCCATTTTATTTTTCTTAAATGAGCCCTATGTACTGCTCTACCACTACGCTTAAGAAAACATACTACAATCTTTAGCATATTCTATCCCACCAGCCTTATGCTCCTACATTGGCATTAGTGATTGAAGTGTTGATGCAACCTGCCAGTTATGCAGCAGCCTGGCTGTTGGTGAGAGTTTTTTCCCCTAATATTAGGTATGTAGGTTGAATAAGACTTAGGTGTTTGCTTCCTATTTGTACTGAAACCTGCTAAGGGAGTGGTCATCTTGGGTTTAACTGGATGTAGATGTTTTGTATCTGAAACAGGTTGGAGCCAACTGTGTTTTGTGTGTGTGTTTTTGCAGATGATTTGATGTATTCCCTTCTCCCCCACCCCACCAACTACCAGATACATACTTTCTCAATACGCCTGCCCCCGCGCCCCCCCCATAATTTCTGCATCATGGGAAGCAGGAGTTTCTAACTAGGAGGATTGATGTATGCAGCTGATCGAGTATGCAAACCTAAATTTGTCCACTGTTATGCGGGAGTGCAATTGATTAGTCTTGAGAAGCGGACGGTGAGGCAGAGAGGCTTGGGGACCATTTTTTTTACTGTGGGTGTCTCCTGGTGGGAATTGCTGCTGAAGTCTGAGGGTGGGGGAGCGAGAGAAGGGGCGGGGCATCACCTGGCCCTGCTGCGGGATGCTTGGCTCCGCGCTTTGGGGTGAGGGCCAGGAGAGATGGGGGCAGCGCTAACAAAGAGGAGCCGCACGGGGGCCGGGACCGCATGTAGCTGGCCTATCCCGGGCGGCTGACCTCCCAGTGGGCCTCCACAGTTGGCTGCTTGGTGAGTCGCTCTGCTGGCTCCTTGGCTCGCCATTGGTTGTGCGGACAGGAGGGGGCTCGCGGAGAGCTGGGATGGAGGTGAGGGGGCGGGGCTGGCTTCCGGCGGCGGATGGGAGTGAGCAGCAGCCGGCTGGGGGAGGGGGTGTCGGCGCACCGTGGAGTGCTGCGCTCGCTCGGTGAGCCTGGCGCCCGGAGCAGCCGCCTCCCCCTCCCCCTGCCAAGATCCCTAGAAGCCCCTTCTTATCCATCTTCGCCGGCGGGGGGAGCTAGGCTGAGCTGCCCCAGGCGGGCGGGGCGGAGCCCAGAGCCCTACCGAGTGCTGCGGGGCGAACCTCACCTCCGTTCCAGGGCGCAAGGTGTGTGTGTGCTTTTTCTAACGCAACCCTGACTTTTGCAGACTTAACCTTGTAAGAAAAGGGGAAATGGAATGGGAAATAAGATCACCACATCCCATCAGTTTATTTTGATTTTCTAATTCTACCCTTCGTCCTTCTTTCCTTCCCTTCATCTCACCCCTGCAGCTGGGTAAGGAGATCAGTACTCTTACCTCTTTTTACTAATGTGTCGATGTCGGTAGCATAGTAAAATGCGGATAGAAGAAAAGATGAGCCCTTTTTTGTGTGTCGTCTGATGCAGTTAACCGCAAAACAAACAAACAAACAAACAAAAAAAAGCTAGGAGTGAGGACTGGGTTTTTGGAACTGTACTGCATCTGTGTCCATTAAGGCGTCTTCACCATTTTCCTCCTTGGGGCTGCTTTAATCAGCAATAACAATCTGAAAGGAGAGGAGGTGCTACTGTAAAGAGGGAGCAGCCCCCATCAAATGGTGGCTAAAGGAAATCCTGATAGTTGTTAGCTGTTAACTCTGCTAAAGTCTCTTCCCTTAGTACATTGTCACTGGCTTTGTGTAGTAGCTCAGCTCTGTTGGAGAAACCTGGCTAGAGCAGGCAAACTTACCGTACTGTGAAACTTAAAAGTCTTACCTGTTTCTCCATCGGTATATTTCTTATATTCATAGACTTTTGGAGGGATTAGTTTCTGTCGTCAAAAACCAAAACAAGACTTAAAATCCAGATGAATTTTAATTCGTTTATTTTTTAAAGGGTTCTCTTCCCCAAACTTTATGAATTTGGGTGGCAGTAGGTTTACAATTTAAATGATATTTATCTCTTTTGAGTTCCTTTGCTTCTACAATTTACAGATACCTTCTTTCTTAAGGATATGAATCTCTTCAGCCAAAATCGGGAACTTCTTTATAGGTTTTTAAGTGAGAGGAAAGTTACCACTTGAAGATACAAAACCCAAAATTTATGATGTCAGAAACAAAGGGTGTGTGTGTGTGGTGGGGGGCAATGTTCCTGATACCTTGCTTTCAGTAAATATTTCAACTAAAGATGTTTGAACCAGGCTTATCTTAATGGTGATTAGCAAAGAACTACAGTACCAGAAGGGATGAATATCATTTTTGGGGCAATACTTTGTTAAATATTAATTAAAATGGTTCAGAGTTTATTGGTGTAATTGAGATTCAGTTTCCAAAAATGTTCTAAGTGGGGTTGACCTTTTTTTTTTTTGGAGACAGAGTCTCTCTCTATCACCCTGGCCAAAGTGCAGTGGTGTCATTGTAGCTCACTGCAACCTCATACTCCTGGGCTCAAGCCATCCTCTTGCCTCAGCCTCCTGAGTAGCTGGGACTACAGGCATGTGCCACCACACCTGGCTGATTTTTTCTACTTTTTGTAGAGATGGGATCTCACTGTTTTGCTTAGGCTGGCCTTGAACTCCTGATCTCAAGCAATCCTGCCTCAGCCTCCCAGAGTGCTAGGATTACAGGTGGTGAGCCACCGTGCCTGGCCTGGAGTCGACTTCTGAAGACAGAATTAATATAATGGAGCTGTCTTACAGTTTTAGCTGGATTAATGATTTTTCTTTGCATTGATTCTTGAATCCCTAACCAATCAGGAACAATTTAGGGTGAAAGCAAGTATTATATAGAATAAGGGTGATAGGATAGGAAACCATTTCAGTTGTGGAAATTAATAGGGATCAGGAAACTTAATGTAGTTTAAAAAAAATAAATCTCAAGTACCCTTAGTATAGAAATGTTAGTAAAAAGTAAATTCACAGTAATCCTGTGCAGGGTTTTGGGTTTTTAGTTTATTACCCATTTGTCCCTTAAGGCTCTTTTAAATTGGAAGGGAGGCTGAGTGAGGTGGCTCACACCTGTAATCCCAGAGCTTTGGGAGGCTGAAGTGGAAGGATCACCAGGAGTTTGAAACCAGTTTAGACAATATAGCGAGACCCCATCTCTACAAAAAAATAAAAAATTAGCTGGGTGTGGTGGTGTAGGCCTGTAGTCCCAGCTAATCGAGAGGCTGGGGCAGGAGGATGGCTTGAGCCCAGGAGTTGTAGGCTGCAGTGAGCTATGATGGCACCACTGCACTCCAGCCTGGGTGACAGAGGGAGACCCTGTCTCTCAATAAATGAATGAATGAATGAGGAGGGAAAAAGGATCCCCCAGATGTTGTCTTACCTAACTTGTTACTGAGAGTGCACTGTTAAAAATCACTGATTGAAGCCTTGACAAACCTAGTACACTTTGATGTCTAAGATATAGCAACCTGGGGAAGTGACAAAAAAAAAATCACATGGAGTCCATGGCACTTTAACTTGCCTCTACCAAAAAACAAGTAGCCCCCCCTATTTGGTATCTTAGGTGATTTTTTGTTCTCTACCCATGGGTGAGCAGTTGTTAAAGCTTTGTAAAGTTGTATTACACTTTGATCACTTTTTTTTAATGTTTCTATTTTCTTGATTGATTTTTGTAATCAGTATTTTGCATGGTGTAGTGATTGGGATTTCCCAAAGAGTTTTTCCCAGGAGACAATAGGCTATGTATAGAACTAATCATGGGTGTATCTACACTGATCTTCAAATATCATTTAAGGGGCATGGAAATCCTCAAATTTGATCTTTCTGCAAGGAAACAGTTATACAAAGCCATGACTTCCCATAATCTCTTAGGTTGAGGGGACATAATGCTGCTGAGGTTAAAGTAACTGATTTGATTTTCTTTAGCAATCTGTTTTTATCCATCCTACTTATTTCTGAGTCACAGCTTAGAATGCTAAAAAAAAGGGCTCTATGTTCTCTCTAAAGGGAGACTCAAGTCTAATCCCCCATTCACATCAGAAGTATAAAATGATCCCCTTGAGAAGGTGAAAGAAAATACTGGACCCTTGGTGTTGCTTGATTCTCATAATAATCAGCTTGAGAGTTGTAAGGTTTGGAATTGGGAAAAGCTTACTCAAGGTGACAAAATACTAGAGGCAAAAAAGATTTCGGTGCATCTCTCAAAGTGAGAGACTTATTTAGAAACAAAGGATGCATTCATATGGAGATGTAGCTGATGGTAGTTTTTAGCTTTTCAGCTTTGTCAGTCTGGTGTCAGACAATTTTTTTGTGCGTTTAACACTACCCCATCCCCCAGGGTTTGACTCTTGGAAGCTGAATGTTTTGAGGAAGTTGTTTGGTGTGGGTCTGAATCCTGAGGGTATGAGGAATTGGTGCAGGCTGTAATCTGTTACCACTCAGATAAGGATGTGGAATTGATTGCCAGTGAGTTACTGAACTCTTCCCAAAGAATGGTTGCTAGGCTAATTGCATCTCTATCAGTTTAGTCCTCAATAGTTTACTGGTCTGCTCTTAGGGCCAGAGCTGCCTTTCTAATGATACTGGCCTTTAAGAATTCTTTTTTTTTTTTCTTGTATTTTTTTTTTGTTTCTTTTTTTTCTTCTTTTATTTTGTTTTTTAAAATTTTTTTATTTTTTATTTATTTTATTTTTTTCTTTTTGGCCTTTAAGAATTCTTGTTGGATGTGCCTGTATATGTTGCTCAGTGGCTCAAAATAAAGGATAGAATGATAGAATAGAATGATGTGTGGCTCTCATTTCATCGAAAATAATTTAGCTTTGGTAACCTGGGCTGGCATTGTCATTAACTTCTCTTCTGGATCGAGTGATAGGTGGAGTTGCTCTCCAATGTAAAATACACAGTGATTGATTATTTTCAGTTTTGCAACTAGTAGGGCATTGGGCTAACACATTCATTTTGGAAACAGGCCCATGATAACACTGCCCTTGGGCCTGGATGGATGGAAAAATAGGAAAGAGTAAACAATTGAGGGCATAAATAATGAATCTTCCAACTGAGCCCTGGGAGAGTGAGGGAGATTATCCTCAGAGCTGTTCAGTCTGGCAGTGAAAAGGGAAGAGTCCACTGAATTAATTACCCAGACCGAATTTGACACTGCACGCCTTATGGGATTGTTAGAGCCATTCAAAACAAAGTTACCTTTCTGATATAAACTTTTAACCCATATTTTTGTTTATTTGTTCTAAACCAGACTCTTAAATTGTTCGTTTATTTTTTAGAATCCGGGCCTTTGCTTCCTCCTCACTTTGTTCTATATGTTAGCATTCTGTGAACACTGGACAGTCCTTTTGTTGGGCCAGATCTTAGAATTTTGCTTAGAGATTTCATTATCTGTAAAAATATAAGGCAAAAGAAAAAGTCTGGGCCTGGCTTAAAGTAATTCTTGGTACCTTGAGCACATACTACACTTTGAAATTAAATGTGATGTTGTAGGGGATAATTACATAACAACTCACAAAAGGTTAAGACAAGAGTTTATTCGGCCCAAGAATCATTTACAGTATTAACAAATATCTTTACTTTTAAATGAATTAATTTTCATCCAGTGAATTAAATAAGCATGCTCTCATTGGTTTCAGCATTTCTCTGAGGTAGGGAAGAGTAATGCCCTGTGAATGTCTAAATAACTTAGTGATTTGGTAGTAAAGCTGGACACAGAGCCAAGGTCTCTGAATTCTTCCTATCTCTGAATTTCTAATATATTTCATTATTTTCTCCAAGAACTTTCAGGAGTCCTATTTGAAGTGATTTAAACATTTTCCAGTCTCTACCCTGAGAAGCTGATTTTATTTCTCTGCTTGTGAAGGGAATCCAAAGACCAGGATGCTATTATCAGTCAAGAGAAGGTGGTTCAGGATGAGGTATTAGAAGAATAAAAGACAGAGATGTAAAGGAAAGGCCAAATTGAAATTTGTTTTTTCTTTTTTGAGACAAGGTCTCACTGGGCTAAAGCAGTGATCCCCAACCTTTTTGGCACCAGGGACTAGTTTCATGGAAGATAATTTTTTCACGGATGGGGGGTGGGGTAGGGGATTAGGAGGCAGAGCTCAGGCAGTGATGTGAGCTATGGGGAGCAGCTGTAAATACAGATGAAGCGTCCCTTGCTCTCCTGCAGCTCACCTCTTGCTGTGTACCCCCCCTTCCTAAATTTCATGGAAGACAGTTTTTCCACATGGGGTTGGGGGCAGCACGGTAGAGCTCTGCAGCCTGGTCCCTAAGAGGCCATGGACTGTACTCGGTCCTTGGCCTGGGGGTTGGGGACTACAGGGCTAGAGTACAGTGGCACAATCATAGCTCACTGTAGCCTTGGAACTCCTGGGCTCAATTGATCCTCCTTCCTCAGCCTCCCAAGTTACTGGGACTACAGGCATGCACCACCACACCTAATCGATTAATTTTCATTAAAAAATTTTTTAGGAGACCAGGTGCTGTGGTGCATGACTATAATTCCGGCACTTCAGGGGGCTCAAGTGAGAGAATCACTTGAGTCCAGGAGTTCGAGACCAGCCTGGGAAACATGAGACCCTGTTTCTACAAATAAATTAAAAAAAAAAAATTTGCCAGATTATGGTGGCTACCTTTTTTTTTTTTTTTTTTTTTTTAAGAGATAGGGTCTTGCTAAGTTGCCCGGGCTGGACTCAAACCCCTGGGCTCAAGCAGTCTGCCCATCTCAGCCTCCAGAATAGTTGTGACTACAAGCATGTGCCACCATGCCTGGCTCCCAAATTGAAATTTTGTTATATTTGGTGCTGGTGGATCCCAGGAAGGGAGTACTGGGCTGATTAGATCAAATTCAGTCATAGACTGAGTTTGTTGCATTGCAGCCTAGCTGAATAGGTCAGAGCTGAACTGTTTGCCAAGGTATGAGCAGAACTCCAGTTAAGGGTTCATTCCTGATCGGTAAATACAGTCAGTTCTTGATTATTGAAACAGAAGGGTAAGCAGGCAAAGAATAGACAGGTAAATCAGTTCAAAGATATTCCCAAGGCCACTTTTTTTTTAGATGGGGTCTGGTTTTGTTGCCCAGGCTGGTCTTGAACTCCTGGGCTCAAGTTATCCTCTCGCCTCAGCCTCTGAATAGCTGGAATTACAGGCATGTACCACCATGCCCTGCTTCTACTTTTTTTTTTTTGAGACAGGGTCTTGCTCGGTCCGCTGGGCTAGAGTGCAGTGGCATCATCATAGCTCACTGCAACCTCAGATTCCTTGGCTCAAGCTATCCTCCTGCCTCAGCCTCCCAGGGAGCTGGGACTACAAGGTGCTTACCACCATGCCCGGCTAATTTTTATACTTTATGTAGAGACAAGGTCTCCCTCTTGCTCAGGTTAGTCTCCAACTCCTGGCCTCAAGCAGTCTTCCCACATCCTGCCTCCACCTCACCTAGCCACCATGCCTGGCCCCAGCTTCTACTTTTTAACTGGGATTTTCTTTCTTTCTTTCTTTTTTTTTTTAATTTTTCACTTTTGCTTGGGGGGGTTTTCTGGTGAGGACCAGAAAACCTGCTAGACAAATTCTAAAAGAGCTATTTTCTAGCTGAATGAACTGATTAGGAATTTGTTTTCTTTCTCTGGTCATTAGACTCACCAGTAGGCAAGATAACCAAGAGCTTGTATTACACTTAGTTCCTTAATCATCAAAGTAGTATATAACTCAGTACTGGACCTAGAAAAATTCAGCTCAGTTCAGTGTCTTTGAGACAGTTTGTTTTATTTAATACTAAATACCAAAGTCAGTGTTGGGTTCTCCAGAGAAACAGAACCAGTAGAATATATAGATACATAAGAGGAGATTCATTGTGGGACTTGGCTCTCACGATTATGGAGGCTGAGAAGTCCCACAACATGCCGTCCGCAAGCTCAAGAACGGAAAAGCTGGTGGTGTAATTCAGTCTGAAGCCAAAGGCCCAAGAACCAGGGGACTAATGGAGTAAGTCCTAGGCCTAAGAACCTGGAGCTTTCATTGCCAAGGGCAGGAGAAGATGGATATCCCAGCTCCAGAAGAGACATCTAATTGCATTGAGATCCTGTGGAGAATTAAGATCTTCTAAGTAAATCATACATAAACTAGCTTTTTTGTGTGTGTAACTTAAATAACACCCATTGATTATTAGTTCATGGTTCTGTAGGTCAGAAATCCTGATACAGCGTGTAACTGGGTTGACTCTCTGCTCAGAGTATTACAAAGCTGAAATCAAAGCATTGGCTGGACTAAATTCTCATCTGAAGGCTCTGGGGGAGAATTTGCGTTCAGCCTTGTTCAGGTTTTTGGCAGAATTTTGTTCTTCTGGTCCCTGTCTGCTTGCTGGCTCTCAGACCCTGCCCATGTTCCTTGTCACTTGGCTTCTTCCACCTTCAAAGCCAGCTGTGGAGAATATCCCTTGTGTCCAATCCCTCTCATGCTTCAAATATCTCAGACTTCTCCATAAACTAGCTTTTGTTACTGGCTTGTCTTTGTTGGTGTCTTTTGGCCCCATAGTATATGCAAATCATTCATCATATGTGGTGAGCTGTCAGTAGCCAAGCCAAGAAAACAAACCCCTCTTCTATCACTGAGATTACCAAACCAAACCCTTCTAATACTGGGCTGTATTGCTAATGATCAGAGCTATTGGCCAAAATGAAATCCATTTAGAATAGTTAGGTTGTGATTAAAGTAGTACTGTAAGTCATCACTTTTTTTTTTTGGTAGTTTTATAACTTTATTTGATGATCAGTGGCTAGTTCTCACATTGACTGTCTGTAGATCTTGAAAGTTGCAACAGGTACATAGGTAAACAAAGTATAGAGCTTGTTTTGGTGAATATTTGTCTTTATTATGTTTTCTGGACAACCAGGCAGGGTTATGCCATGGGACATTCCTTTGGCCCAGACAGCCTTTCTTGAGCCTGGTATCATTGTACACATTTGGAGTCCTCATTTCCTTCCTGGCAAATTTCCCAATTTCTTCAAGTGCCATAGGGGCTTGCTTCTTGAAGGCCACTCCGTGGGTGCCCTTGTGAATGTTGATTGTGTATTCTCTTAATCAACCACTTGCCCATGGCAGATGGTCCTTCTAGACACCCTTCTTTGCAGGAGCCATTCTGCTGGACCTGAGTTGGAAAGCAGTGTCACTTTAAAGCTGGAGATTTCTCTTTCCTTCCTCCCTCCTTCCCTCCCTCTTTTGTTTACTCCCTCCTGCCCAGGCTGCAACTCCTGGGCTCAAGCAATCCTCCTGCTTCAACCTCCCGAGTAAGCTGGGACTACAGGCACGCGCCACCACATCTGGCTAAGTTTTGTATTTTTTGTAGAGACAGGGTTTTACTATGTTGCCCTCTGGTCTCTAACTTCTGACCTCAAGTGATCCTCCCCTCTTAGCCTCCCAAAGTGCTGGGATTATATTATAGGTGTGAGCCACCATCCCTGGCCTAATGCTGGGGATTTCTTTAAACGCTGTTTGGTGGCAAATATTATCTGTTTCTTGGTTTATTTATTTATTTAGAAGCTAAATTGAATATTATGGAAGCTTTAAAAGGCAAGGTTTCCATGACCAATCACTAATTTTTTGCATTCAGCTAAGTGCTTTTGAGGATCAGTTGCTGAGCTGAATGAAAATCAGATTTTATGCCACTTGCAGAATTGAGATGATTTAGACAACATTCCTGTTGCTTTAGAAGAGAAGCATAAGCATTATTAGTCATAACTTAGATTTGTTTCCTTCCAAAAGCTAAAGCACTTCTACCACTGACATTTCATTTATCTTCACATTTACTATGTAAAGGATAGAACTTAATCTACTTTACAAGGAGAGGTGTATCAAGACTGAGAAGTTAAAGGCAGCTTATCCCAGGTCACAATGTATCATTGGAAAAGTCACATTTCCTGGGTTCCTGAATGGGCCTTCTGCGTTACCCAGCTATTCAGCTGGAAGTGGTTTTACTATTATGAAGATACTAATTTTGTAGCTATAATGGTACTGATTTGGCTTTTGCTTATCTTATTCTTCCAGAACCTTTTTCATTCAACAGAAAGTGGAACCAGTAGGTTAATGAAGAATGTCCATCTTGGTTTTAACCTGCCAGGTGTTAACTGTGCATTCACTAGAGTGCTCTACAAAGGATTTTGGTACTCAGGCTTTATTCAGTCCCTGTGAGGGATGGTGCAACTGGAGTGTGGTATTGTGTTAGAACATTTCTCCCAGAGAGACAAAAGGAACCTTTCCTTTTAAGAAAAATCTTTTGCCTATTTCCATAGTCCCTGGCAAAATTAAGTTGGAACAAGGAGCTTTTTTAGCAAGGTATATTTTTTTCCTCTTTTCTCCGAGCTGAACAAATGTCCCAATTGAAATATGTCTTTCTTATCATTCACAGTATGTTTTGGGGAAGATTGTTCCTCTAGAAGTGAGAGGCTGGTGCCACTTGAACCTGCACACCAATTTTATAGCTCTCTGAAATTCTATTTCTGCCAAATCCCTCTACCTCTTCCCAATCTGCCCACATCTGTTCATCTCTCAGTTCCTCACAACTAGTTAAAGCAGTATTGGCCTGTAATCCTAGTAGCCTCTACAAAAAAAAGAAAAGAAAAGAAAGAAAAAATTAGCTGGTCGTGGTGGCACGCTCCTGTTGTCCCAGCTATTAGGGAGGCTGAGGCAGGAGGATCACTTGAGCCCGGGAGTTTGAGGTTGCAGTGAGCTATGATCACGCCACTGTACTCTAGCCTGGGCGACAGAGTGAGACCCTATCTCCAAAAAAAAACCCAAAAAACTGCTACCCTACCCAACACTCCTATCTCCTTACATTGCTTTATTTATTTTTTTCATAGCATTTATCACCTTCTGAGAGTTTTATGTAACTTACCTGTTTATTTGTTTGACCCTCCTATCTCACCTCACCCCATACCTTGTAAAAATGGAAGCACCATGAAGGCAGTCTTTGTCTGTTTTGTTCATTACTGAGTCCTGAGCTTCTGGAGCAGTGCCTGGTAGGTAGTAGGTGCTCAATTAATATTGGTATGATTGGAGAAGTACTTTCTTATCTGGGGATTAGAATTGGGGTGTATGGGAAGGGATTGTCTTCCTGGAGCTAGTACTAAATTAGTGACCAGGTTTATTTACTAGCTTAAGGGAAAGAATCTTTATGTAAAAAAAACTCAAGGAACTGGGATTAATTGGTCTAGATGAGAGAAATGACAGACATTTTATAGTATGCAAATAGGAAGGACCATTATATAAAGATAGGTGACTAGCTGTTACTCATCTTGAAGAGGACAAAGGAATAGGCCGAAGTTCCTGAACAAGGAATATAAGACATGCAGAAGAATTTCCTGATGTTTGAGAATGAACACTGGAACAGCTGACCACAGAGGGATGGATTCTCAGAATGGATTTTCAACTCTGGTACCGCAGTGGTGAGAGTAGAAAGAGCACAGACCTTGGAGTCAGAAAACCTGGTTGTAGTCAAGGCATTTACTAGTTTTCTGTTTCTAGGTCTCGTTCTGTTGCTCAGGCTGGAGTGCAGTGGCGCAATCACAGCTCACTGCACCCTCAGCCTCCTGGGCTCAAGCGATCCTCCCACCTCAGCCTCCCAAGTAGCTGGGACTACAGGCACACACCACCGCAGCCAGCCCCTAGATCAGCTTCTTACACTGTATAGTTCCTAGTTTCTTTGCCTGTGAAGATGGGACTAATGATACATACCCAAACTATCTAATAGGGCATTTGAGAAGATTGAGTCAGAGAGTCAGTGTGAAAGCACTTGGAACATTGTAAAGCTCCTCACAAATGTAAGACATTTTTAGTGACTTTACAAAACCGCTTTCGTAAGTGATTTAGAATCATAGAATCTGGAAGTTGGATTTGGTGGTCATCTAGTCCAGATTCTTAGCTGCTGAAAATAAACCCTTTTCCATCACTCCTGATGAGTGGTCATTGCTTTTGCTTCACTGTTTCTCCCGTCCAAGTACTAAGCAGCTTAGTACTTGCTTAGCTTCTGAGATCAGGTGAGATCAGGTGCATTCAGGGTGTTATGGCCATAGACTTGCTTCAATATTTCTGTGCCACTGTTGAACAAGCTCAAATTGTTCTTTATACTCACTTAAAATTGCCTTTCTTCAGCCTTTAATTTTTTAACCTATTTTTGATCTCTGGCTCTCATAGATAAAGCTACTCCCTCCTTTATATGCCATCCCTTTTATGACACCCTTAGTTGAGATCTTTATTATCTCTCACCTCGAAGTCTCCATAGTCATATAGTCTTTGTCTTTCACAATTCCAGCAGATTTATTTAAAACAGACATCTGATTATGTTACTCTACGTAAGACCTGTCCCTGTCTCTCCATAGCTTTTGCAGGGTGAAGTTTGATGCTAGCTAATAATAGTTATAACTACCATCGTTAAGCACAGTCACTGTACTAAGCACTTTACAAATGTAATCTCATTTAATCATCACAAATATGCTGTGTGGTGTTGGATCTACTTTCATGCCAATCTAATGGTAAGAACATTGAGCCATGACTCCAGCTTAGCACTGTTCTTAATCTGCTGTTCCGTCTTTCTAGTGTGAAATATAATTTGACACATTAGGCTTATCTCCAGGTTTAGCATGTATACCCAGCACTCTTACTCTCCATACCAGACCCTCTGTGCTTCCCCAAACAAGCCGTTTAGTTTTACAACTGTATGCCTTTAATTATACTAGCCTTTCTTAGTATAAGGCCACCTATAGTGGCTTTCTCAATCTGGTAAATTCTTACTCAGTCTTCATTGACCTTTGTTGTTGCTCTCCCTTCTTTCTCACTGTCCCATTGAAGTATTTGTTTAATTCTCTGGGTTTTCAAGCAACTTTATTCACATGTCTCATCAGAGATTTTGCTTGTCATATTTGTATTCTCCATACATAGTACTTCCACAGTGCCTGATGCATAGTAGGTTCTCAGTGAATGAATAAATGAACAAACGATGTCCCTACTAAGTGTTTTCTCTTTTAGGCTAAACTCCTGTTTGCATTTACCATCCATATTACAGTTTCAAGATCCCTCGCTTTGATTGCTTGCTTCTCTGTTTTTTATGTCCTGGCTGAGTTGTTCCTAGGCTTTTCCATATTTTATATCCAAGAGTGTTGTATTTTAATGACTAGAGAAAGTGAACTTTAACCTTCCCAAATAACTTACACCAAATGGACGTGTCCAGCTGCTTCTTTGGGAAAGGGTTTTTTGTTTTGTTTTGTTTTTTGCTTTTTTTGAGATAAGGTCTCAGTCTGTCGCTCAGGCTGGAGTGCAGTGGCACCATCCTAGCTCAGTGCAGCCTCAGACTCCTCTCAACGCAGCCACTCAGGTGATCCTCCCACCTAGGCCTCTCAAAGCGCTGGGACTACAGGCGTGACCTCGCACACCTGGGCCAGGAAAGGTTCTGGTTGCATTAATTTCTAGCTGATAATATTAATACCTCCTTAACCAAACCACCTAAGAACAAATAGGTAGAGGTATGAATTACTATCTTGGGTAGATTAAAACAAAAATAAGCAGTGATAGCACTTTGTACCTGCTTTTGTCTTTTACCTTCTGTTACTCACTAGGATACTGGTCTCCTGCCCACTTTACACATTACTGTGGTATAAAGACTACAGTTTTCCCCTACTGTAAAATAGAGTGACTTCCTGAGACTCTACAATACCCTTAGAAGTCTTAGTTCCCTCAGGCTGTAGACACAGTTGAAAGCAGAGTCTGATACTAAATTCCAGGGGAAAGGGCACAGTTCTTGTCCAGAATTGGAGGTAAATGAGTCAGGCAGCAGGAATCTGTCACTCCAAAGTCCATTTAGAAGTGATTTAATCTTTGCTATTGAAACAGATCAACAATGCCATTTGCCTGCCTAAAAATGAGATTATCCAGGATTCTCTTACAAGAGGATAAATTATTAGTGTAATAGTAGCTTCTGTCCTCGCATAACGTCTTTTCCTACTACTACATACTAGTAGCACAGGGTGCATCTAGTGCATAGTACCAGGACGTGGAGATCAGACCACAGTGCTTTACTTAGGGTGTCAAGGGGAAATTTAACAATTCTCAGCAACCCTCAGCCCTAATGGTCTTGGTTATTGTTAAAATTCATCTTTATCAAAGGAAGCACTGGGTAATGATTTTTCTCCTGGCCCAACATGCTGGGCATTAGCTGGAGTTGCTGAGTGATTTGCAGTGGGGAAACCATGAGAACAATTTCATGTTTGTCCACAAATTATCATTAGCAGTTTCATTTGCAGATTGAAGGAGCAGGAGGAGTGGGCTCTTTGCCAGTTGCAGCTTCCCTCTGATTAGGGCGTTAGTTCAATTATGTCCAATTAACTTTTATTGCAGATAGTGGTGATAATTACTTGCAAGTCAGTTTTTGGATGCAGTTATCCCAAGACTGAAGTATGAACTTGATATACTTTAATAACCAGTATGACACATTTCACTCCCTTCCTCCACTGCAGTTATTTATTTATTTTTCCGACCTCTTTTGGACAAAAAGTCAAAGCATTGTAAAAATCCATTTCACAGTTGAAACATATTGTCCTTCCTTTGAAGAATGTGTAGGATCATATTTTAAAGGAATCTATTAGGAGCAGTCTTAATGGCTTTTTATATTCTGAGATCATACTCTTGACTTCACTGCTGCTGGTGAGGAAAATAGATTGAAATAGAACTAAATGCCATTCACAGCCATATGTGCTAATTGTATTAATAAGATTATAGTAATTGGCAAGGTGCAGTCTGGTCTCCTGGTTGAATTTTAAATTCTAAGTGCAAAAGAAAACTTTTAGTTTGGGCACTTTTAAAATCGATAGGATACTAAGGACAGATTTCTTTAGCTCTGTGGGAATTTTAGTATGTTATTTGAATAGAAAGTTGTGTAATATCTTTGGAAACAACCCTTACTAGGTGGAGAAAGAGGGATTAAAAAAGGGAGATAGTTTGTATTTCTCTGAAGATGACTCTTAGGTCCCTTTGCCCTTTCTTTCAAACTTTCCCTTTAGTGTTCTTAATGGTTACCCTGAAAAATAAATGGGCATATAGCAAAATCTTATCTTCTTAAAATGCAAAAGACTGAAGTTGAATCTAGCTGGGGCTATTGCTGGATTTCCAGGTAACTGCTGCTGCTTTCATTTTGGAAGTTGCTCGCCTTAGTGTCCTTTGTTGCTAGGTTCTCTGACTAAGAGCTTATCAGTGTCCTTGGATATTTGGACATGACTGCAAAAAAATTTGGTTGAGAATAAGTTGTCAGAGAGTATGGCAATGCATTTTAAGAACCTATTTTGTTAGTTTTTGTTTAAGGGAATAAAGTTCATGGCTGCTTGGAGAAGAGCCATAACACACTGTTTCTCCTCCAAAACTTTGCAGATCACACTAAATAGGAAAGGAGAGGAAAGGGGTAGTGATAAACATCATCCTTGTACTACTTCAAAGCTCTTCGTTGGCTGTTACTGAAAACCATTCTGCTGTAGAATAACAAAGACCCTGCCAACCAGCTGCTGTTGATGTGAAAGTGGAGAAGCCAGCTATAGTGGGCACTTTTCAGGAAGTTGGAGATAAAGTTTATGATGTCATTTGAAACTTTTTGTGTAGAATGGGAGGAAAGAGTGTCAAAACTGTTACACTCCAGAAGATACAACAAGGCTTTCCTTTAGAGCTGAGGTCCCCAACACCGCCCCCCTCCCCAGTGGATTGTTAGGAACCAGGCCACACAGCAGGAGGTGAGTGGAGGGCTGATGGAGCAAAGCTTCATCTGTATTTACAGCTGCTCCCCATCACTTGAATCACCATGTAAGCTCCACCTCCTGTCAGATCAGCAGCAGCATTAGATTCTCCTAGGAGCTCGAACCCTACTGTAAACTGCACATTTGCGGGATCTAGGTTGTGCACTCCTTATGAGAATCTAATGTCTGATGATCTGAGGTGGTGATGCTAGCGCTGGGGAGCAGCTGCAAATACAGATTATCATTTGCAGAGATGGAAAAATTGTTTTCCATGAGACAGGTCCCTGGTGCCAAAAAGGTTGGGGCAGCTACTTTAGAGCATAGAGAGTTTGCATAGCACTTGATGAGGTTCTGGATTTGTGTTTAGAAGGAAAGGCCTTGAAAAACTTTTATTAAAATGTGAACATGGCAAGTGAAGAGACGGCAGTGAATGTCAGGTGTGAAGAAAGGAGGCTCATTAATAGCACCTCCTTCAGGACAGACATTTCTTTGGGAACCTTTCCAAAGGCAAAATTTTCCTTCTTTAGGATAAGAGGGTGCATGAATGCCCCACAGTGGAAGCATTGCCAGAACAGAGTGGAGGTGGGGAGATAATTTGAAGTATAGGCACAGGAGAAAATGTTATTATTCAGACAAGTGTTGAAAAGAAATTGAAAGTTGATGAGGCACAAAGATACAGGAAACCTATTCCACGTGGTGAGAATCCCAATGTTGGCACTCACCAATTCAGAGATAAGCCACCTCTGTTAAGACAAACAAGAATAGACCCTTTTGTAGTTCATAAGCATGATGATCAGGTTTTCACATGCATGTGCGAGATGTGCCTCCCTCAAACCTTGATACGAGGTCCGAGGTTGGCACATTACCTATCTGATGTGGAAAAAAAAAAGATAAACAAGAATAGTTACTAACAGACTATTCTCTCCAGCTCTTCTTTATGATTTCCAGCCCCACCCTTTCTAGACTTTAACACTGCTGTCTTGTATTGTTTTATATTTAAAATTTTGATCCTAGGAACTCACCTTGTATTTTTTTAATAAAATTTTTTGAAGCTCCCAAATTTATAGAACAGTTGCAAGTGCAGTACAAAGAATTTTTTTCCTTGAATTATTTCAGAGTAAGTTGTTGACCTGATGCTCCATCATCCCTGAATACTTTAATGTGTATTTCCTACAAACAAGGGCATTCTCCAACATTACCCCAGTACAACTGTCAAAATCAAGAAGTTAGCATTGATACATTACATCCATATAATTGCTAGATCCCCTTCAAATGGTGCTAGTTTTACCAGTAATGTGCTTCATAGCAAAAAGGATCCAGGTCACAATCACATATTGCATTTAATTGTAGTGTCTTCTTAGTCTTCTTTGGTTTGTAACAGTTCTTGAGGTCTTCTTTCACTTCATGACCTTGATGCTATTGACAGTTATTTTATATTATAGCAAGTCCCTCAATTTGGACTTGTCTGATGATGGTTCCTCATGTTTAATTTAGGTTATATATGTTCAACAGGAATATCAGGAGTGATGCTATGGTTCTTCATTGCATGATTTCAAGAGGTGCAGAATTTTGATTTATGCTGTTACTGGTAATGTCCGATCACTTGATTTAGGTTGTACCTGCTAGGCTTTTCCAACATAAAGTTACTCATTTTCTCTTTGTAATTAGTAAGTATTTTGGCTGGCAGTGCCTTGAAACTATGCAGATATCCCGTTCCTCTTCAACCTTTCAATTTAATAGTTTATTTACATTAGTGTGAGCTAATGGTTTATGATTTCCTGTTTCATTCAGTGACATATAATCGGTTATTATCATTATTTATTTTGATGCTCAGATTATTCCAGATTTGGGCCAGGTGTGGTGACTCACACTTAAGAGTCCCAGCTACTCTCGGGAGGCTGACATGGGAGGATCTCTTGAGCCCCAGAGCTTGAGGGTACAGTGAGCTATTATCCTGCCACTGCACGTTAGCCTGCGTGACAGAGTGAGACTGTCTCAAAAAAAAATGAAAAAACAGATTTGGCCAGTAAATCAGGAAAAAATTATATAAATATATGTTTAATCCCATAGGTGCCCAAATGATCTGCCATCCTTTTATTTCAAAGGATTGGTTGATACTTATGGACAGTAATAGAAAACAAAAGTTCACAGCTCTTCTATTCCTGGTACATGCTTCCTTTGCTCACTGTACCCAGTCACTGTCCTCTCTAGTTTCTATGGTGTAAACTTCTGTCTCTGAGGTTTCCCTCACCAATTGAGCATCTTGTAGCTTCTGTGTCCTTTGACATGTCACCATTATTCTTTGAGAACTTCTTTCCTTTCCTGTACAGTAAGATGTTGTAGACTCATCTAGTGCTCTCTCTGCCTCAACCATTTCTCCAATGAGCCTTGGTTCCTTTTTATTTATTTTTTATTTTTATTATTTATCTATTTTGAGACAAGGTCTCACTCTGTTACCCAGGCTCTAGAGTGCAGTGGTGCTATCACAGCTCACTGCTGCCTTGAACTCCTGGGCTCAAGTGATTCTCTCACCTCAGCCTCCTGAGTAGCTTGGACTACAGATGCATGCCACCATGCCTGGGTAATTTTTCTTATTTTTTGTAGAGATGGGGTCTTGCTGTGTCACCTAGGCTGGTCTCAGAACTCCTGGCCTCAAGCAATCCTCCTGCCTTGGCCTCCCAAAGTGCTGGGATTAAAGGCGTGAGTGGCCTTAATGGAGGAGGCAGTATTTAGAAGCCAAGAGCCAAGAGTGCGCCCTGCCAGGGCTCATTGCTGTTGGATGGGGAGTGGTCACTGCATCCCCTCTAGGGATGCTCTCCTCAAACCATTCAGGCTGTCACTTCCCACACCAATCCCTACCCCCTTTCCTTTATGGATATGCTTCTTACTCTTTTTGGGTCCCTTCTAGTTCTAATCCAGTTGAAGTGATTTAACAAAAGGAACTAGGTGAAAGTTGCTAAGGACACTCAGTTGGTGGGGTTGGTCCCAGAGAGAGAAGAAACGAGGGTAGAAATTAGAGAGGACAGTGAATGGTACCCGGAATGAAGGAGGCATGTACCAGTAGTAGAAGAGTTGTGAATTTTTGTTTTCTACCACTGTCCATAAGATTAAGTATTCTAGTTAATTTCATTAACTAGTTGTGGTGGTTTGCTGGCTGTGAAAGGGGGTGCTCTACCTCTTCCTCAATAGGCTTTCAGTTCCTGGACGCTTTTGAGGCTTTGTAGCTTCTCTAGCTTTCAGACACCCTTTAGCTTCAGAAACTTGGTAATTCCTTGGATATGTGGTGTGAGCCATAAAACTTCAAGTTATAGTGAGTCTCTGACAGGCAAGGTAAGATCTTTGATTTTCCCTAAAGCTATAGAAGCTCTCACCAGAGGTGGTTTCATATAAGGATTCCTCATGGTCCACTATGCAGGCTATGGGAAGAGAAGGAAGGGCCTAAAGGGAATAGAATGCATTAATACATCAAACTTGCCTTGCCCTATTACTTTAAAATCTGCCTATTGGCAAACTACCTCTGAATGGCAGAAAAACAGAAGATACAGTGAAGGGCAATGTGTTAGCTGTAAGTTAAGACTTCATTCTATCTGCTCTGAATTTATTAATACTAACCTTTCTGAAGCTCTTTACTAGAAATGTAAGGCACATAGCTGAAGGCATTGTGTACAGAGAACTAGTTCTAAGAAAGTGACAGACCAAATGAATACGTAGTGGATGTAGCAGATACATGGCCAAGGGTAAGTGTGGACTCCTTTTCCCCAGGAAATTTAAAATAATATAGGGATCGGGGGATGCTTCCTGCTAGAGACCTTGGTGGGCTTTATGATGCCCAGCTCCCAAAAGATGTTGCAGCACAAGTGTCCAAGTGGAAACTTAGAATGAGTTGAGAGTAGGTCTAAAGTTAGTCAGGGGGCCGGGCGTGGTGGCTCACGCCTGTAATCCTAGCACTCTGGGAGGCCAAGGTAGGTGGATCGCTTGAGCTCAGGAGTTTGAGACCAGCCTGAGCAAGAATGAGACCCCGTCTCTACCAAAAATAGAAAAAATTAGCTGGGCATGGTGGCACAGGACTGTAGTCCCAGCTACTCCGGAGGCTGAGGCAGGAGGATCCCTTGAGCCCATGAGTTTAAGGTTGCAGTGAGCTATGATGACACCACTGCACTCTACAGGGGGGTGGGAGGGGGAGAGAGAGCAAGACTCTGTCTCAAAAAAAAATTAGGGCTTGCTTCTCACATTTAGGGAAGAGCTTGAGGATCGGAAGGGGAGAGTTTTTTGTGCTAGGGTTGTTTGAGACTGAGAGGTGACTGTATTTCATCATTACTTGTATTATTCTCTGATAGTTTCCTCTGTATGAATGATACAGCTTTGCCCTGGAGAGGGAGAGAAAAAAAGTCTGACCACTTGAACTTACAGCTTTTCTTTGCTTCTATGTAGTCAGTTTCCCAGGGCGTTCTTACTTTGGTTATACTTGCTGACTTATCATTCACCTTGAAAAGATTTTCACTGAGAACTGGTTCCTGCTGATCTGGTGGCTCATACCTGGCAACAGAGACCCTGTTGCAAAACAAACAAAAAAAACCCCTGCTGGCCTATGCCTGTAGTCCCAGCTATTGAGAAGGCTGAGGCAGGAGGATTGCTTGAGCCCAGGAGTTCCAATTCAGCTTCGGGAAACCCTCCTCTCTGAGACAAAATTTTTTTAAATTTAAAAGAAAGGGAACAATACTTGTTCCATATAGATTAAAAGGTTGTTTTAGATTTCAAATGAAAAGTGTTGTGCCTCTTTTAGAATTTGTCTAGCAGGTTTTCCGGTTCTCACCAGAAAATGCCATTAAAAAAAAAATTTTCAAATGAAATAATGTATGTAAATATGTTTCAAACTAAAGAACTATAAAATGTAAAGTGGTGGTTTCGTTCTGTTGTGACTTGTATCTCAATAGAGTAGAAAAACAACAATAGCCAACATTTAAATAATGCTTATTCTGTGTCAGGCACCATATCCTAAACACTACAGGGTGTCCCAAAAGTTTTCCCTATGTATGGTGACTTTTGGGACACCCTGCAGAATATGTTAAATCCATTTAATCCTCACAACAATCCCATGAAGTAGGGTACATTTTACAAATGATGCTAAGCTGCTTTTACAAGGTCAGACAGCTAGTAAGTGGCAGATTTGGGATTCAAACCCAGGCAGTCTGCTTCCAAAGTCTTGTCTTAATCACTTCAGTATAGTGCCTCTTGTAAATCCAGGTTTCTTTTTGTCTTGCTCTGTTGCTCAGGCTGGAGTGCAGTGGTGCAATCATAGCTCACTGCAACCTCAAACTCCTGGGTTTAAGCAGTCCTCCTGCCTCAGCCTCTGAGTAGCTAAGACTACGGGCACGCCACCGTGCTGGGCTCATTTTTCTACTTATTGTAGAAATGGGTCTTGCTCTGTTGCTCAGGCTGGTCTCAAACTCCTGGCCTCAAACAATCCTCCAGCCTCTGCCTCCCTAAGTGCTAGGATTACAGGCATGAGCCACTGTGCCTGGCTTGGTTATTTTTTATTTTTTATTTATATTTTATTTTTTTGGAGACAGAGTCTTGCTCTGTTGCCTGAACTAGAGTGCAGTGGCATCATCACAGCTGACTGCAACCTCAAACTCTGGGGCTTAAGTGATCCTCCTGCTTCAGCCTCCTGAGTAGCAGGGACTATAGGCGGGCACCACCACACCTGGTTCATTTTTCTATCTTTTGTAGAGACAAGGTCTTGCTCTTGCTCAGGGTGGTCTGGAACTCCTGGCCTCAAGCGATCCTCCCACCCTGGCCTCCCAGAGTGCTAGGATTACAGGCGTGAGCCCACCGCACCTGGCAGGTTACTTCTTTAAATTAGATTATAGGAGTGAAATTACTGCATTAAAGAGTATGAATATTTTAAAAACTGTTGATACTTATTTCCAGAAAGAATATATCAATTTATTATGTTACTTTAGAGAGTCTTCACTATATCCTTGACTCAGGATGTTTTAGATTTTTTTTTTCAAACACGTTTGTCAATTTTTAAGCAAGAAAATTTCATTCCATCTAATTTACCTTTCTTGAATTACTGGCAAGTTATGCCATTTCTTTAGATATTTAGTTGTTGCTTATATTTCTGCACGAGTAGCTGTGCTGGGAATGGTTTTTCCCCCTCACGTGCACCATGTGGCTGTGGATCCTGTCTCTTTCACTGCTTCCATTCACAACTCTTCAACTCCTATTCAAAATTTCACTTAAGCCATTCTCTGCAGTTTTGATAAAGAACCTCTTAGGCAGTGTAAATCAGATAATCCATTACATAGCAAAAATATAGGTTTATAAATGCCTCTTAAAAATTTTAAACCCAGCAGTGAACTTTGATGAGACACTGTAGACACAGAAGACACCTATGCATCAGTACTTTGTCGCAGTATACGATAATGCAACAGGGTGAGGAAACACAGGTGTACACAAACCCTAAAGCTTTTATCTAGATTTATTTCACAATAACCCTTTGTGAGTTGTGTGCCTACAATACAGCAAACTTTCTAAGTGACCTTAAGTCTCTTAAGTTTCTGTCACCCTTCAGACTTGAAAGTCAGACTCTAAGCCTGTTGTGGTGGCATGCAGCTATAGTCCCAGTTACTTGGGAGGCTGAGGTGGGAGGATTGCTTGAGCCCAGGAGTTGGAGGCTATAGTGAGCTATGATGGTGCCACTTCACTCTAGCCTGGGTGACAGAACGAGACCCCCACCTCTTTAAAAAAAAAAGAAAGAAAGAAAAAAGTCATAGACTATATAGACTGGGTTAGAGGGCCTGTTTACTTATTTATTTTAGATGAGGTCTCTACTCTGTCACTCAGGCTGGAATGCAATGGTAGGATCATAGCTCATTGCAGCCTCCAACTTCTGGCCTCAAGGGATCCTCCCACCTCAGCCACCTGCCTGCCCAAGTAGCTGGGACTACAGGCATGTACCACCTCATTGTTTTGTAGTTTTCAGTGTATAGGTCTTTCACCTCCTTGGTTAAATTTATTCCTCAGTATTTTCCTTTTGTAGCTTTGTAAATGGGATTGTTTTCTTGATTTCTTTTTTGGATAGTTCGTTAGTATCCAGAAACACTACTGATTTTTGTGTGTTGATTTTGTACCCTTCAACATTGCTGAATTTGTTTATCAGTTCTAATGGTTTTTTTGATGGAGTCTTTAGGGTTTTCCATGTATAAAATCATGTCATCTGGAAACAGAGCCAGTGTTACTTCCTCCTTTTTGATTTGGATGCCTTTTTTTTTTCTTTTGCTTGTCTAATTGCTCTGGCTAAGACTTCCAGAACTATGCTGAACAAAAGTGGCAAGAGTGGGCCTTGTATTGTTCCTGATCTTAGAGGAAAAGCTTTTAGCTGTTGAGTATGATGTTAGCTGAAGTCTTATCATACGTGGCCTTTATTGTGTTGAGGTAAATTTCTTCTATACGCAATTTGTTGAGAGTTATTATCATGAAGGGATGTTGAATTTTGTCATATGCTTTTTATGCATCTATCAAGATGATCATACAGTTTTTGTCCTTCATTCTGCTAATGTGGTTTAATCACATTTATAGATTTGTGCATGTTGAACCATCCTTGCATCCCCAGAATAAATCCCACCTGATCATGATGAGTGATCCTTTTAATGTGCTGTTGAATTTGGTTTGCTAGGTTTTTTTTTTCCCTTTTATTTCAGAATATTATGGGGGTACAACACTTTGGTTATATATATTGCCCATGCACTGCCCATGTCAGAGCTACAATCATGGACATCCCCCAAACTGTGCACCCTGCACCCATTCAGTGAGAGTTTTCCCATCCCCTCCATCTCCCTCCTGCCTACCCGCCCCCTGATGAATATTATTGCCATGTGTGACATAAGTGTTGATCACTTAGTACCAATTTGATGGTGAGTACCAGTGGTGCTTGTTTTTCCATTCTTGTGATACTTTGCTTCGAAGAATGGGCTCTACTTCCATCCAGGATAATACCAGATGTGTTAATTCACCGTTGTTTTATATTGCTGAGTAATACTCCATGGTATACATATACCACATTTTATTAATCCACTCGTGTATTGATGGGCACCTGGGTTGTTTCCACATCTTTGCAAGTGCTGCTATAAACATTCGAGTGCAGATGTCTTTATTATAGAATGTCTTTTTTTCCTTTGGGTAAATAGTAGTGGGATTGCTGGATCAAATGGTAGTTCTACTTTTAGTTCTTTGAGGTATCTCCATATTACTTTCCATAGAGGAGGTACTAATTTGCAGTCCCACCAGCAGTGTAAAAATATGGAATGCTTCACGAATTTGCATGCCATCCTTGCGCAGGGGCCATGCTGATCTTCTCTGTATCGTTCCAATTTTAGTATATGTGCTGCCGAAGCAAGCACGTTTGCTAGTATTTTTTTGAGGAATTTTGCATATATGTCCATCAGGGATATTGGCCTGTAATTTTCTTTACTTGTAGTGTCCTTGTCTTGCTTTGGTATCAGGGTAATGCTAACATTGTAAGTTTGGAAGTATTCCCTCTTCTTTGATCCTTTTGGAAGAGTTTTAGAAGGATCGTTACTAGTTGCTGTTTAAATGTTAGGTAGAATTCTCCTAGTTTCTTGTTAACTCTCATTGTCTTGCTGGGCATAGACCCAGATACTTATGAGCAAAATTCTACCCAGTCTGACAACTCTGCTTATGGCCTTTATTGTGTCTGATTATGAATGTGATTAAATGTGCAGAAGTCACTCTACCTTTCAAAGGTGGTTCAGCTCAAGTTATAGTGATCCAGCCCTGATGGGGCTTTGGAAACTCAAGCCTATTATATAACATTGAAAAATTGCAAGTTCTGAGTTAACTGCCCACAACAAAAACAGCCTGCTTATTCCCATTTTTAGGAACACTCACTTTCACTTAATAGGGATTAAAGTACAGAAGCCAAATGATACTTTTCAATACTGTACAGAAGTATAGTACCCAGGCTTTTTTTATAAAAAGTACCCAGGCATTTTTATCTCCTCTCTCCTCTCAGTACCATAGTGAAAGTACCTGTACACATACATATGCATGTGCATGGTCAAGCACACTCACAGATGCTTGTTAGCACTTGCATTATCCATGTGCCTCAAGGATATAAGTTTAAATAAGTTTCAGATCCTGGTATTAAAGTATGTGCTATCCTTCAGAAATGTGAGCCAGTAATAGTTACTAAACATCTATTATATGAATAATCTTGTTCCTGACTCTGTAATTTGGAAGGATAATTTAAAAAACAGGCTCTGGTCTTTAGAAAGGTCATACTCAAGTGAAAGGTTAGAATGTCCAGAGAGAATACTTCTGGTGCCTGAATAACAAAGAATTCAAGAGAATACTCTGGATCAAAGATGAGTTAAATAATAAGTAGATCCAGGAAAGAGCATCCTTGCCACAGAAAGCATTGGTGTAGAAAGCACCTTTGGGAACCAGGGTGGGGTTGGGAAACAGGATAGAAAGAGGACCTGTTGTGACATGTTCTAAGGGTGTAGTTTAGAAGTAGGTTTCCAAACCCCTCGAGCTTTGTGTGTTCACCAGCATAAAGATGGTTTGTAAGCAGATAAAGTTCTAGGGTTTCAACAAAGTAAGTCCCAAGTGAACATCCATCTCTCTCCCCTGCTCTTTCTTCTAGCCTAGAGTTGTGAGGTCACAATTATAAATGACTTTTAGGTCCCCTGTTGGATTAAAGAGGCTTTTGAGCAATGGCTAAAAGGTTGTTTGGGTTGGGCAAATAGTGGAAAGTCCAGTTTAGTTGGGGGTTCACAGTTAATCAGGCTAACAAAATTACCTGTTGAATGGATTGTTTCATTGTAATAGACCATAAAGATGACTGATTTTGTAGTCTGATTTGATAAACTTTGTAATTTTTGCCATCTTTGGTGTTATTGTTTTCCCTAGAGCAGTATTTTGGTGTCGCCTTTAGGTTTTAAACTACATTTCTTAGACCTTAGCAGTAAAGGAACGGGGAGCAGTAGGACAAAACTTTCCTCCACTATTATCAAAAGTAGCCTTTTTAGATAAGCCTTTGGCTCATGGATAAGAAGACTTAGAGATACTGGTAATGACTTTTAATTAATGCAGTTTCAACATTAAACATTCTCACAAGATGCATATATTCAGGATTTTCAGGATTGGATCTTACTTTATAAAGTGGAGTCAAATAATAATGGGCATAATGTTTTCTTTCTCAAAGACAGCACTGCCCCCAATTTCACTTTTTAATTAAAGTCCATAAATGTCATTTTTGAACCACAGCATGAATGAGATGCTGGGTTAGTCAACCTGTGGTTTTTTGGGGGTGTATATGTGTGTGTGTGTGTTTTATTTTAGAAGGTGGAATTGAAGGCAGGGAAAGGAAAGCAGGAGAAAATTAATGAAGAAGTACTGGAAGACACTAGATTGTGGGTAGTGAGACTGTGCTGGGAAGTGGGCTCTCTAGAGATCACTTTATCTCCCATCCCCCAGGAAAATTTCCTTTGCCAGTACTTTATATTCTCTCTTCCTCCTTTTCCCACAAAAAACATATAATGAAGGGTCTTCCTCTTCCTGTTTTACCTACCCTTCAGTGGTCTTATAAGTAGGAACAAGCAGTATAAATACAGCGAGGTTTTTCTACTGGCACAGACATACCCGGGGGCAGAGATGGTCAGATGCCCCTTTATCAGATGCCATCCAGGAAAGCAGAGAGTGTGACATCATAACTCTAATAAAACCTCTGGTAGTCTTCTGACAGAGGCAAGCCTGGATTGGGTGTATAGTGGGGAGCAGAGACGAAGGTGCTTTGGGAAAGGGGTTGTTCCTTAATTAGAAGTAGTCTGGGAAATGCCAGCACTTGTGCAGGTACCCCAGGAGAGCTTGAAAACCTTAAGTTCTGTGTTCACTGTGATACTGTAGCTTCTCACCCCCATAGGTAGTTGACCTAGCTTACCAGCTGGTGGTAGAAAAGCTGGCTGAGAGCTCACAGAGAGGCTTTGCCAAGGAGATCTTCTGTCTTTCTCTGTGACGTCTGTAGCTTACTTGGCCTGCTTTAGGTCACTACTTGATTCTGTTCAGAAGTCAAGAATTGAATTCTGAGGCACTTTCAGAAGGTAGTGCTAGTGTTGGTTTCTGGGTCTAATTGTCTTCTGGGAATATCAGCTGTAAAATTATATTGGAATTTACGTTTAAGAAAGAGCCAGATGGTGATCAAAATGTGTGGGTGGTTTGAAGTTTTTAAGTAAAAGGCTTGCACTCAGCTGTCAGGCCTCCAAAGGAGTGCTTTATACTGACATTTCTGCTTTCTAGAATGGGTTGTAGAGGAAAGTTGCTTCCTTCCTGTTTCATCACAACCCTCATGATCTTCCCACAGTCTGAGTCCATTCCCTACCTTCCCTGCCCTAGAAGGATCTGGTTCTTGACTTCAGTGAAACTGGTCAAGGGGCTAATAGACTTCCTTAGTACTGGAGGAAGTCTTTTAGAAAGGATGACAGATGGATCCCAGAATTCTTTTTTCTTTTCTTTTCTTTCTTTCTTTCTTTTTTTTTTTGAGACCGAGTCCCCCTCTGTTGCCTGGGCTAGAGTGCCGTGGCATCAGCCTAGCTCACAGCCACCTCAGACTTCAGGGCTCAAGTGATCCTCCTGCCTCAGCCTCTCAAGTAGTTGGGACTATAGGCCCTTGCCACCAAGCCTGGCTAATTTTTTCTATTTTTAGTGGAGATGGGGTCTCGATCTTGCTCAGGTCTCAGGCTGTTCTCAAACTCCTGAGCTCAAGAGATCCTCCCACCTCAGCCTGCCAGAGTGCCAGGATTACAGGCGTGAGCCACCACGCCCAGCCTTGGATCCCAGAATTCTTAAAGCAATGGTCGCAAATTAGGGGCTGTACTCTTAGCAGCCCAGATAGTGCCAGTGAGAGCTCAAACTTCTAGACTTGCAAGGTAGTTCTTCGTGGGGACATAATCATGGAGGATCCCAAGCTCTGGTATTGTTCTACTGATACTAAAAGTTGACTTTCTGGAGTCTTTATAGAATTCACATCTTATTTTTACTCTTTTTGTTTACTATCAGTAAATCCATTAATGCCTCTTTGCCTCAGTTTAGCTGGTTTAATTCTCTCTTCTGTGCTTCCTATTGAAATCCAAAGGGGAGGTTTTAGGAGCAATATGCTACGGGACCTCTTAGGATCCACACTCCTTACTCATCTCTCTCTCTCTCTCTCTCTGAAAGCTTTGGTATGAACTTTTTTTTTTTTAAGGGGTCTTGCTATGTTACCCAGGTTGGATTTGAACTCCTGGGCTCAAGGGATCCTCCTGCCTCAGCCTCCTGAGTAGCAGTGACTACTGGCACGTGCCATCATGCCCGGCCTCCCCTGCCTCCTCTCTTGGTTGCAGGCATCAGGATTTAATAGGTATATCAGAGATTGTGGTGATCATTTAAAAACTGGTTGCTTCCCATAAGTACAGGGAAAAAGTGGTATCTCCAAGACAACTGAGTATAAGAGTGAATGTGTTCATTGTACATCATCAGAGTATCTGCTATCCAGATGTGAACATTTCATTTTGAGATTTTTGGTTTATCAGTTAATTTTTCTCATATTTTAAAATTACATAGAGAAATAATATAAGTGCCAAAGTATAAAGAAGAAAAATTGCCCCCAAATAGTAGCTACTGTTCATGTTTTGTATGTTTTAGAGTATTTCCTTCCAGTCTCTTTTTAAGCTGGTAGTGGAGGGGGAAGGGTGTTGTTATTTTTTATATATGTTGTAAAACATCACTCCCCAACCTTTTTGGCACCAGGGACCGGTTTCATGGAAGACAGTTTTTCCATGGACTGGGTTGGGGTGGAGGGGATGGTTTCAGGATGATTCAAGTACATTACATTTATTGTGCAGTCACACCTCTCTGCTAATGATAATCTGTATTTGCAGCCGCTCCCCAGCGCTAGCATCACCGCCTCAGCTCCACCTCAGATCATCAGGCATTAGATTCTCATAAGGAGCGCACAACCTAGATCCCTTGCATGTGCGGTTTACAGTAGGGTTCACACTCCTACGAGAATCTAATGCTGCCGCTGATATGACAGGAGGTGGAGCTCAGTTGGCCAAGATGGGACTGTTACTAGCTAGGGAGCATCATTGCACCCTCTCTATGTATAAAGATATATATATGTGTGTGTGTATATATATATATTTTTTAATTAGACTGCTTCTTAATCATAGCCATTGTGAACCTTAGAACCTACTGAATGTACTGTTCAAAATTGAAACAAGCCTGGAGTTGAAGAGTGAGCACAGGCTTTGGAGAAGGTCAAACCTGGATTTCAATCCTGGGCTCTGCCATCATTAATAAATTAATGACATGTATGGATTAAATGACAAACCTCAAGAAATTAACAACAATCTGCCATTTATACAATTAGCGATTATTTATGGAGGGCCTCCTAAGTGTTAGTAGATGCTTTTCTAGATATAATAATGAACAAAATGAACCAAGTGTCTGTTCTCAGGGAGTTTGTGTCCTAGTAAGGTAGGGAAAGAGAGACATAAAACAGGTGATAATGATGGTGGTAGAAAGTGAGGGAAGTAAGGGTGCTGCTTTAGATAGGTAGTCAAAGGAGCCCTCTCCATAGGAAGCGATATTGAAGCAGAAACCTGAATGAAGTGAGGGAGGTAGAAAGATGGGCAGACATCTGGGCCAAAACATTCCAGGTAGAGGGAATGTAAGGTAGGCCCTGAGGTATAAGTGTGTTTGGCTCATTGAAGGAGCTGCAAGGAGACCACTGTGGCTGGAAGTAGAGTCAGCAAGAGCGGGCAGGGTAAGTGGAAGATGAGTCAGAGGGGTAGTAGTAACAGATCATGGAGAGCATGGGGTCCACATTAGGACTTTGTATTTATTCTAAGTGAGATGGAAAGTCATTGGAGATATTTGAACTGCTATGACTTCCAATTAAAAGAAATAAATTAACTCTGGCTGCTGTGTGGAGAATAGATTGGGTGATAAGAGCAAGGGTGGAACAGAGAGACCATTTAGAAGGCTAATGTAGTAATCTAGGCTAGAGATGATGAGAGAAATTTATTACCAATCTCTGAGAAAGGTTGGGAGACTCAATTGAGAAAACATCACTAAAGCCCCTCATAAGGCCATTTCGAAATATTAGCTCCCAGTATTTGTTAATTCTCCCTTCCTTTCCGTGGAGTTTGCCCTCAGCTATATTAGGACCATAAGGGAGAGCGAGAGGTTATTAAATACACGGCAGCATTCACAAGGGCAGGGGTTGTAAGTAGTACCACAGTCACTTGACTGCAACAGAAGACTTTATTTCTTGAGGCACTGCACTGCCTCACTGTTCATTCTGTTGTCCCACCCACCAGAGACCTGAAGAGACTGAAGCTGTGTCCGAACTCTTGAACAGCTCTATTATCATGAAGCATTCAATCTGCAGTTCATTCTGCAGTTGCTATCTTAGAGTTTGAGCAGCCTCTCTTACAAAGTATCTTTTCAGCTACCTGGTCTTGCAAGCTGGAGCTTCCTGATACTCGTCATGACAAGGTAGTTTCACATACCTGAGAGAGCCCTCTAAGGGAAATAAAGAGGTTTTTGTGGTCTTTGTTCAACAATTGAGCTTCCCCCCAGTCCTTTTTTGTTGTAATATAAAGTCATAATTTGCCACCTTGATTTCTGGGTTTTGCAATATGGGAAAGGAAGTTCACGTATTTTATTTCTACATTCTCCTTATTTGAGAAAAGCTTGTTCCTGGTACACAAGGAGTTTGCATTGTTGATAGGACTTTCTTTGCTACAGAAGACCAAATCAATGTCTGCTTGCTTGGGCTGTGTATGTCTTGTTGGTAAACGTCACTAATGAAACCCATGGCATTTTGACACAATGTCAGCATTGCCTGTGCAAAGAGGGCTGCTGACATCCTGCTATCTCCTTACTTAACTCTGGGAGCAATGCATTTTGGTTTTTTTTTTTTTGGGTCCAGCAGGTCTTATTGTAAGATAGGCAATAAGAAAGATGAATCCCTAGAAATTTACAAACATAATTTGCTTTAATAGTGGTTAATTGTGCCTCCTCTTATGCTTTGCTCCTTCTTCCTTTTAAAAGTGAGTTCATAATACTGGATCACGAGTCAGACTTTGGGTGCCTTTGCAAGTCATATACTGTGCTGCCTCTGAAAACATGTGACTGGCCCCCCAGCCAGGATTGTAAATGGATGGAGCCAGGCCTTGTGAGGGCCATCTCTCTTTAAGAACACTGCGACCTTACAAATGTACCTATGCTTTCCAATTTTTTGTGTGAAACTAGTATTATCCAGTTTTTATTTCTCTCGCCTACACATCTGTGCTAACTGAAATACCATTTTAGCCATAGTGATAGCTAGGAGCAAGTTGTTGCTATAGATAAAGATATAAATATGTTTTCAACTAACATGCAGCTGATTAAATTGCTTACCTATCTAAACTTGGGCCTCTGCTACTCATATCCACTATCCCTGCTATCTTCTTTGAATGAGTTACCTTGTGTTCCATGACCTTGTTTTTTGTTCATTACAGTGTGAGCCACTGCCCCATGTTGTGTTGATGCCAGTCTGCCATGCTAGCCTGTCTACCAGGGCCAGGTGACCTGTCTTTTCAGCTTCTTTCTCATACGCAGATGAACACTGGACTTCAGAAATGTAAGTAGTTGGGATCCCAGGGAAGGATGTTTGATTCTTTGTTTTGTCCCTGCATTTGGGTTATCCCAGAGGTACATCTGGGGTACGTAGACCTTGAATTTTGACACTTTTCTGATCAGAGAGATTAAATACTACAATTCCCCAGTGTATATCATCTTAATGTTAATCGTTACTGATAGCTTTCCGTTGAGCAACAAAGCTATAAGGAGTTTTACAGGATATGTATATATGTATCAGTCTCAAAAAAGATGTTTCAAGGGCTGGGCGTGGTGGCTCACACCTGTAATCCCAGCACTTTGGGAGGCTGAGGCAGGAGGATTGCTTGAGGCCAGGAGTGTGAGACCAGCCTTGGTGTGGTGGCACTCGTGGTGCCTATAGCCCTAGCTCTTCGGGAGGCTGAGGCAGGAGGATCGCTTGAGCCCAGGAATTCGAGGTTGCAGTGATCTATGATCGCACCACTGTACTCTCGCCTGGGTGACAGAGGGAGACCCTGTCTCTTTTTTCTAAAAAAAAGTGTTTTAGTTTGAACCCCCAAGAGGAATCGAATGAAAACTCACAGTCCAGATTACATACTGTATCTCTGAAATAAACTATTTACAGTGTTCTGTTGTTTTGAACTCTCTTGAGTACACTGTACCATGGAAACAGACAGTTCCCTTTGGCTTTGCTATCTGCCTTCTGAGGCAGTGTGACTTCAGTTCATAGCGAGTAAAGGAGCTTTTGCCCTCAGAAGGGGTGATGAGCTGACTTTCTCAGTCTCTCTGGGCATTTTCCTGCTAATATACTTCCCACAAGATTGAGCCTTTGAGAACTGTCTGTTAAGACAGGAATCTAGCTGGCTGGAATTGGGGCTTCATACTTCATATTTTCCCAGATTCCTACCTTCTGTCCCTGTACTACATGATATGCAAGGAAAAGATTCTATTTCTGGTACATTACCATGTATAGTACCTTCAAGTATAAAAACAGCTCTAAATTTGGAATACACCTTGCTTTCAGAGCAAAAAGGGGAAATTAATGAGGCAGCTTAGGCTTCCCTTTAATGGAAAGGGTGCTTTAGCAGTTTACCTGAATTCTTTATGATAGGGGTTAACAAACCCTTTCTGTAGTAGCCAGATAGCAAATAATTTTAGCTTTGTGGGCCATATGGTCTCTGTTGTATCTACTCAGATATTGCTATTCTAGGGCAAAAGCAGCCATAGACAATATGTAAACAAATGAGTGTGTCTGTGTTTCAATAAAACATTTACAAAAACCCACAGCAACTGGACTGGGTGTATAGTGTATAGACTGTAGTTTGCTGACCCTTGCTTTATGAGATTATCATCAGAAGTTAATAATGGTCTAGCCTCTTGACTTCATTTCTTTGAGGGAGCATAAGACTCAGCCTAGTTAGTTCTGGAATTTGGCCAATGAATCTGGCTCTGTGTAATAACAAAGCTGAAGGTGACAGTCTTCCTTTTACAGCTGCCTAACACAATAGGCAAGCTCTACTATACCAGCTTTCTCAGCCCAACCTTTCTCTTGATAAATGATGATTGGATGATGAAGTTGTGTGTGCTTTCTGGCCACCCAAGTCAGCAGTGCTAACTGCATTGTGCCCATTTCTGGGCTTCCAGGGACACAACTGGAGAGGAAGTACACTTGGAGGCATACAATAAGACAACAAAGAGAAGCTCACTTTTTTTCTTTTAGGTTCCTTAACACACTGTGACAGCTTTACCCAAAGATGTGTTATCAAGGGAAGAGCCATTTGGGAGGAAAGGCAAATTGGCAGCTTTATCTTGGTGCTGACTTTAGAACTCCACTCCCTTCTCCCAAAAGCAGCCCCCAAATAGCCTCTGCCAACCACTGTCCCCAAATCTGGATTTGAGAATTGAAATGTCTTTCTTCCCTGGTTTCAGGCTCATATATCTGTGTGGGGGACAATGTACTTAATCCCCTCCAACTCTCTTGTTGCTATCCTTAAATACACCCAAACCTTTGCAGAAGAGAGCTCAATGGTATTTTTAAACTTGCTTGCTTTCTTCTCTTCTCCAAAATGTATAAGAAAAAAAAATCCTGTCATGTGATTTGTAGCTGTTAGCATCAAACATTTACAGTTAAGGTGAGATGGAGCATAAGCTGTCTCTATTGGGAACCAGCAGCTTCTCAGAGCCCAGGCCTGTCAGCTGTAGAGATCTTAAAAACAGTTTTGTAACTCTGATATTCAGCTTTTCCCTGTCCCCCATCCTCAGGAGGGCTTTATAAGTTGCTGGAAACACAGAGTGTGGTATCTGGTTGGGTGGTATGGGGCACAGGTGTTTATAGCTTAATTTACTTTATATTGTAACAGCTTGAGGTAGGAGAGGTGGACTAGGTTTCAGGAGATGGGATATGTGGCTTCTCGGCCCAGCACTGTATAAGTCATCTGGCTAATGTCTTTTCCCCAGACTTCAGGTGCCATATGTCCAGAATCACAAAATTGATCCCTTCTACCTCTTTTTCTCTTCTCTTCCTTTTCTTTGTGTGTAGGAGAGTATAATGCATTTCCTGTCCTAGATGTGTAATTGGCCACAGGGTAGGCTGAATTAAAGAACATCTTGGTCCTGTTGGTAGAGGATCATAGTTGGGGTTAGGTGGATGCCCTTCTGGAGCTTTCCTAGAACGTATAATCCATGATGTCACTTGCTTTGAGTGTCCTTAGCCATTTTGAATATCTGTACTTGTAGATTTTTTTCTCCACTGACCCATCTTCTCCCAATGCCCAGAAAATATGATTTTGAAATTTTTTCTTTCTTAACCCCAAGACTCTGTGCTGTTACTTCCCCACCTCAGGATCAGATACATAGTAGTGGCTTAGTAAATATTTACATGTGTGAATGGCTGAAATGATCAAAGGTCCTTGGTCCTCAAACCTTCTTTTAGAAAACAACTTCCATGGCAGAGCCTTGGGGTCCTAGGACAAATGCCAAAATTACCTTTTTTTTACTGCTTCTTTATGTGCTCACCTGCCTGTAAATGGTGAATTGACCCAATGACTGAATAAACTAATAGAAATATAAGAAAAAATAGCTAATATTTGTTGAGTTGCATACCATATGCCAGGCACTATATTGGGTGTTTTCACATACGTTCTCATTCATTCCTCAGTTATTCCCTATGGGAAACTCTCTTATCTTTCTTTTAAGGATTAGGCACAAGGGGTTTGTCACTTGCCATTGTCACATGACTTTTCAGCAACTGGGCTAGAATTCACACTCAAGTCAGACTCCAAAATACTGTGTTTAAAACACTCTGTACCTCTTCACTCACAGATACAGGTTCCTGCTCATATGTCACCCAAGTATTCTGACCTTCAAAATAGAAAGATAAGCTGGAAGGTCTCTGTGGGAAAGACTGGATTCAGGGAATTTTTTTTCCTCCAGTCCCTGGAATAAACAATAGTGTTTTCTGCCAAATTTAACTTTCAGGCTTAAGGCCATTTGGGTCTTCCTTAGTCAGGTTGCTTTGTCCTGTCTGTGGGCAGACTTAGCCATACCTGCTATCCTTGAATAATAACCACCGACAGGCATGGTTCCTGTTCACATAGCATTTTCCTGCTCGCTGAATCTCTTGATCTTAGTAATCCTGTGAAGTAGGAGACTAGACTTCATCCCTGTTGATGAATGAGGCATGACCGAGGCTGTCAGTGGGCAGATGATGAAGTGAGTACTTGAATCCAGATCCCTCTAACTTTTTGCTAACTACAGATTCCCTATTCTCTATACTGCCTGTGTCTCGATTAACGACACCATTGATACAAGATATTTAATTAAGTTGTGTGCAAAGCTGTGGTGTCTGTATTGGCCATAGAGGAATATGTTACAGAAGAAAGGGGGCCAGGGTGCCTGTGATGAGAAAGTGTTGAGAAAACTTTCCTTGGTTTTTGTTTTTAAAGGTTTGGGCTTAAGTCTTGTCTGTGTGGTAGGTGGTGCTGTATTCCCAGAGTGTGGCCTCTTTTTTGTTCAATACACTGTACTCATCTCATTCTTGGGCTTCTTCCTTCACAAAGATAAGGAAGGTGGGGTGGCTACCCTCCCCACCCTCATTTCACTTTAATTCTGTTTGCTTTACTTGACTACACTCTTCACCATTGTCAGCGTCAGTGGAGGCAGGACAGAGAACAATGTGGGTAAGTGTCCCATTCCATACTACTGAATGAGGCCAAGGTGGTCTCTTGCCTCTGCTAGAAAAAAATCAACCTGAGAGTTGGTATAGACTTGGAACAAAGGGACTCTTTTAGTCACAAACTACTACACCACTGTCTCTTACTTGCATTTCAAGGAGAGGAGCCCACCAACATGGAGGTGGGGTAGAGGAAAACCCAGAAGCAGAACTTCATTTCCTATCTGAACTAGAATCCAGCAGCTTCTGACTCCTATTACTCAGCTGAGCCCCAGTTGTTGAGTCAAGTTGTACCTATACAAATAGCACTTACCAAGTATTTACTACATGTTTGCTCTGGGTAAGGCACTATGCTAGGAGGGCCACATGATTTTGACCAGTGAGACACCTAAGTACAGTGGCTGACCAGGGCAGCTTCTGTTGGAATTCTGGTGCCTTGAGTTTAGGGACTACCTCTCAGTGATCCCAGACTTTTTTTTTTTTTTTTTTTGGTCCAGAAGAATGTAAGGAGGGTCAGAAAGTAGCCCCACTTTATGGTGACTGAAGCCCATTGAGGGTCAGTGGCTTATCAAAAACAGCAGAACTCAAACTGCTCTTAAGGGTTTGATGTTCATCACAGGTAGTGCCACCTAGTGGATGGGAGATTTCTGGGCTTTTGGCCTCCCCTTTCCTCCTGCCTGCAGTTGTCACCATCACATTCATTCTTTCTTTTTTCTTTTTAAGAGATGGGGTCTCACTGTGTTGTCCAGCCTGGTCTCGAACTCCTGGCCTCAAGTGATCCTCCTGCCTTAGCCTCCCAAAGTGCTGGGATTATAGGTGTGAGCTACCGCGCCCAGCCACATTCATCCTTTTAAGACCTCCCTCAAATCAGTCATTTTATAAACATTTAATTTATATATGAGCATCTACTCTGTACTCAGTAAATAAAGCAGACCTTAAGTATGTTGGAATATCTACTAAGTATAGGCATTGTGCCATTACTTGAAAGCACAGACCTTTTCCTTTCCGTCTGTACCTTTTTTGCTCAGGTCTGCCTTTTTGAGCATGGGACCAAATCTCTCTGCCCTTCCTGGACTTGAGCTTCCTTTTCCTGCTTCCAGGAGCGGTGATTTCTAAGCAGTTGCTGCTAGCTAACCAGCAATGTCACCAAACAACTGTGCCCATTTTCTTCTAACACACTTACTACTAGCCTGCCTCTGTTCTAGTTGATGCCCCGTGATGTGACTTTGAATGGGGTCTCCTTTGGGCCATTCAGTCGGATCAGTCCTTGGCCTATCCTGGGTGCCTTCTGTAAGGGGAGGAAGTAGGGATGGAGTCAGCTAGGTGAGCCTAGGCTCCCGGCCAAGCCACTTTCCTTCTGCTTTAGGCAGTCTGTGTACTTACTCATTCAGCAAGCATTTATTAAGCACCTTTTGTGTATACTCAGGGGAGACTCTCCCTTAGAGAGAGAGGGAGAACAGTGTAGAGCCCCCTTGCAGGAGCCTGGCATCCTTAAAGAGCTCTTGTTCTCCAAACCTTTTCCTTTTTGACTGGAAGCCCGACATCCGTTGAGCCCCCTGATGGGAGGCAACCGGAGATGGGAACAAAGAGACTATTAACATTAATGAGGCCCATTGAGTGGGTATTTCCGCAGTCTCCAAAGGAAGGCAGGTTTTTCCTCTTTCTTTTTGGAAAGTGACAGCTGACATGGACAAAATAGACTATTTTTGGCTCATAGGACTTAAAGATGCTTTCTTCTCAATTCCCTCCTTGCTGCCCTGTCATTATCATTTCCCACAAGCAAATAAAGCCTTTTGATCTTCACCCAGTCAGGCATAGTGTAAACTGTAAACAAAGTGAACTTATAACATGAGGATGGGGGAGAGATGTTGGCAGCTTATCCCTTGGCTTCTGAAAAAGAAGCATCCTGTCCACTGTGCCAGGGTGCCCACCCAGTGGGCATGGCCCCCAGCTGCTGAGGCACAAGGGAAAGCTGCTACCTCGTTGGCCACTGCAGACTGGAGAGTAATCACTCTGGGTGCCCTCTTTACCTGAGTGTCATGGGGAAAGGACTGAATGGCCACCAAGGGCCCTGACAAACAGCTCTGCTTAGAACCTTCAACCCCCAGGCCAGCATGAGCTGGTAGGAACTTAAGAGTTCTAGCCTGTGCATTTCTATGTAGGGGAAGAAGAACTCTTGGTTACCTCTCTGAGAATTGGCCAAGTTCTGGCTCTCCAAGATATGAGGCATTGAAAGATGCTTTGCTAATTCTCATCTTTAGTTATCTCATTTATAAAATGGAAATCATGATGGTAGGTGCCTCCTAAAATAATAGTGAGGATGCATTCAGATAGCCTGTCACTTAGCACAAGGCCTAGCCTGCTGTAAGTATTTACTAAATGTTAACAGTGTTTGTTATTGTGAGGGCTGAGGCCAGGTCTAGAATGAAGGCCGTGGATGACAACCTGGTTATCCCCCACCCCCCCACAGGCCCTCAAAAGGGGAGTCTAGAAGGGCTGGTTGGCTTGGCACTGATGAGCTCCCTCTCCCTCTTTGTGCTCTCCTTCCCATTCTCTCTTTCTAGGGGACACTACACAGAAAATGAGAACTGCTCACTACCCTACCCCAGCCGAATTGGACGCGTATGCTAAGAAGGTCGCAAACAACCCACTGACTATAAAAATCTTCCCCAACAGTGTGAAGGTTCCCCAGCGGAAACACGTTCGTCGTACTGTGAACGGCCTCGACACATCAGCCCAGCGCTACAGCCCCTACCCGACGCAGGCTGCCACCAAGGCAGGCCTGCTTGCCATTGTCAAAGTGCCAGCCAAAAGCATACTCAAGGACTTTGACGGCACCCGAACCCGGTTGCTCCCTGAGGCCATCATGAACCCCCCAGTGGCACCCTATGCTACTGTGGCACCCAGCACTTTAGCCCACCCCCAGGCCCAGGCTCTGGCCCGCCAGCAGGCCCTGCAGCATGCACAGACCCTGGCCCATGCCCCTCCCCAGACGCTGCAGCACCCTCAGGGTATCCCGCCACCCCAGGCGCTATCCCACCCTCAGAGCCTCCAGCAGCCTCAGGGCCTGGGCCACCCTCAGCCCATGGGCCAAACCCAGGGCTTGGTCCACCCTCAGGCCCTGGCTCACCAGGGTCTCCAGCACCCCCCCAATCCCTTGCTGCACGGAGGCCGGAAGATGCCAGACTCAGATGCCCCCCCGAATGTGACCGTGTCTACCTCAACTATTCCCCTTTCAATGGCGGCTACCCTGCAGCACAGCCAGCCCCCGGACCTGAGCAGCATCGTGCACCAGATCAACCAGTTTTGCCAGACGAGGGCAGGCATCAGCACTACCTCAGTGTGTGAGGGCCAGATCGCCAACCCCAGCCCCATTAGTCGCAGTCTGCTCATCAATGCAAGCACCCGGGTGTCGACCCACAGCGTCCCCACACCAATGCCTTCATGTGTGGTCAATCCCATGGAGCACACCCATGCGGCAACAGCCGCATTACCTGCTACAGGTCCTGTCAACCTGCCTACAGGCATTTCTCGAGCCCCCACTGGCTACCCTAGCGACCTCAAGCCAGTCGCCTGGAACCAGCACCAGCTGGCCCACCTACAACAGATGTGCAGCGAGGCTGGTGGGACGCCAGCCCCTGGCCTAACAGGCAAGCATGCAGCAGGACGCGAGTTGGCAGGGCCTGGCTTTGTGGGCAAGGCCCCTGCCTACCCGCAGGAACTCTGCCTGGCACAGTCCTTTCATCTGAAGCCACCCATGGAAAAGCCGACCCCATCCCCACCGGTCAACGGCCTGGCAGCCCCACTGGCCTACCCCAATGGTCACTACTTCCAACCCCTGTGGAACAACATTCTGCCCACTCCCAATAGCGACAGCTCGGGGTCTCAGGACCTCACCATACCGTTCCATGGTGGGCAGCCCACAGGTGCACCCCTCGACTGTGCGGCAGCTCCTGGGGCCCACTACCGAGCAGGGACCGGGGGCGGTCCAGTGGCAAGCCAGAACAGCTTGATGCAAACAGTGGATTACCTAAGTGGGGATTTCCAACAGGCCTGCTTCCGAGAACAGAGCCTGGCCATGCTGAGCAAGGCCCACCGAGCCCCTGGCAACCGAGCCCCTGATCCCACAGATAGTCGAAGTCTTCATATTCAGCACCCAGGGTATAGATAGGTAGCCCTGGTGCCCTCCACATACAACACATTATACATCACCCTCCTAGGTTTAGTCTTACTTTTAAGTAACTGGATAGTTGCAAAGTTTCACTGCTCCAATGTGATCATTCTTAGATGTGTAAGACGGGGAATTTGGTGGGAGCTAATTGGGGGTAGAAGTGGGGGGTCCTCTTATCTTCCTCTCCAGCAACTTTTGGGTTTAACCCCAACCTAACCCCAATACCAGGCCTTTTCTCTCTGCTGCCTGTCTCAGTCATTCCACCTTGGCCATTTCCAACTAGCTTGAACCTCTGCCTTTTCCCCTCAGGACTGAGATGTGGACTGAGGGAAGGGCCCTAGGTGAGGTAGCTGTAGGTGCCCAGGCCCTAAGCTAGGCCTCCCCAACCTTCTGTGGGACTGAGAAGCCAGAATTCCCCAAGTGCTCTGGAAGCTAATTCCTTATTCACCCAAAGATCTCAAATTAAAACTGACCTAGTCTTTTTCTCCTTCCAGTTCCTTTCCATTCCTCAAGGCTTTGTTTTGTGTCTGCATTGATCCCAGAGCCACTGCACTTGTCCTTGCCGTGCGTAACCTCAAAGGCATCCTACAGGTATTTATTTGGCCATAGCCTTGAGATATGGGGGCAAAAATCTGTCTTTGTATCGGAATCTTGGTTCCTGACTCCCCTTTCTAGACCTAGAGAAACAGTCACCCAGCAGACCTGTGCTCCCTTTCTCACTGTTGCCTCTCTCATGACTAACTTGCTGCCCTCATCCCATACCCTTCCCCCCCTCACAAAAACACTATATTGCTTGAGGATTTAGGTAGGTAAGGAGTGATCACATTGGAGTTTGGGATTAAAAACACCCAAAAAAAAAAAAAAAGTTAAAATGCATTTGGTTCTCTACACTGGCTAAGAATATTGCTCTACACTGTAAGTTTAAATGTCATGTTTCTGTATGAATGTAGTGTGGGTTTGAGTAGCATTGTGTGTGAGTGGCCCCACAGGTACATTCACCCTCTAGTAGTACAGCCCCTCAGTTTAATGAAGAAAGAAAGAAAGGAAAAAAAAAACAAACACAAAGCCTTAAGCTCTTTGAATACTTCCTTTACCAAATGAGCATGGTTCTAACAGCTGGAGATGGGCCTACGTTGGAAACTGTCCTTTGCCCATTCTTAGAGCATACCCTCACCCACTCCATGGTCAATGTGTCTCATTCCCAAGTGACAATTAGTTGGCTAGAAATCTAACACTTTCTGTAACTTTAGATTGTGGTCTGTTGTAAATTTTTGCACCCTTTTGTTAAAGATGCACAATTGGGCTCTTTTTTTTTTTTTTTTTTTTTTAAATCAAGCCCCTTACCTTTCCTCTTGTCTCTGGGGAATGTGAGCTGATATTCTTATTTAAGATGTTGGGTTTTGTTTACTATACTAGCCACTGTTCCTTAGCCAGAAATTCTCCAGTGATCTGAAGCAATGTGACCGAAGACCAGTTTTTAAATTATGTGTTGGCAAGTTGCCTTGTATTTAAAAAGACAAAAAAAAAAAAAAGGAAAAAAATGCCTGATTGTGTTATGCCAAATGATAGCAACATGAAGTCCTAATTTATTTTTCCCAATTGTTTTCCTGCCGTCTGTGAACACTGGTACCTCCCTGTCCCTGAGCCCTCAGGAGCACCTGCAGCTTCTAGTGTAATACCTTCTCCCAAGGTATTGGCCACCATCTCACCCAGGGCCCTCTTCCAATTCCTGCTTTTCTGGGTCAGATTTAAAGAGCACCACTGTCTCCCCTTATCTCTTGCTTGATCTCCAAACCAGATGTTCTTGCTGTAATTTTTCCCCCCAATGCCTCTCCCTGAAAGGTGAGCTGCCATTTTAGGAAATTGGACCAGACACCAACTTGGGGGCTTGTGAGTCAAACAACCTCAAACCCATCTCTTCCTGTGTAGGGGTGCAAGTCTCTAAAGCTCTCACTCCCACCCCTAGTCTGCATGGAAAATGTACTGTGATTCCCCTGCTCCCCAACTACCCTCACCTTCGGTGTGAGATGTTTCCTAGTTCAACCTGAGTCCCTCCCCTGCCTCTGCCAGCCAACCCCCAACCAGCAATAAGGGTCCAAGCCAGGGCCTCCTGTCCAAACTCCCTGCCTCCATCTCACACTACCCCTAGGGAATACCTGGATTCCCCACTCTATCCACATACTGTAGCATTCATTCTCAATCTCTCACCTTCTCACCTCACCTGTGGTGGCTTATGGGTGTGATGGGGTTTTTAAGATTATTACAAACCAGTAAAAGAAAAAACAACTCACATTTTGACCTTGTCCTATTCGTTTAATGCTGTGAATGTTTGATATAATTTTTTCTTACAACAGTTTCTAACATGTCTCACTTGCTAGAAGGGGAATGATTCCTCATTTTTAAGAGGGGGGCACCTATCATATTCATCCCATCCAGAAGCCCTCCCCAATCCATTATCCCAGACCAGGTGCTGTGTTGATTGTAAGTCATGGGTAGACAGTTCCTTCCATCAACCCCTGGGGATTATCCAGCTGGCAGGTTCTCTCCTGAGGTTGGGCTGCCAGGGCCTTACTGTGAAATTTGATAGGTGGGTGTGTGGTTTGCTGCCTCTCAGTGGAGGCCTAAAGGGTCCTGCCACTTTCACTCCAAGGGCCATCAGTCATTGAGAAATGGGGATCTGGTTTGCTAATAAGCTAACCTAAAACTTTAAACCTCCCCCTCTCCTACCTCCAATATTTTGGAATTTGTGTGGGCCTCTAACACAGAGGTGCGGGTAATAGGTGCTGTAATCTGCAACATGATAACTGACCCTTTTTGGGTATTCAGATTTTGTGTTGAGTGTTAGAGAACTTTCCTTTTTGTCTGCAGGGGAAAAATAACCAAAAGAGCCATTTCAGTTCTTTTTCTGCTGAGTTTGGGGTTGAGCTAAGATGTGATAGAAGGAAATATTGACTCCACAGGATGTGTGATTCAGGGAGGGTAGAATCAGATCCTTTGTAGCAGGAGTCAGCAGGTGGCTTCTAAATGCTGATGGAGTCCTAACCATGCCTTTTTGTGGGGTGCCCTTTTGTGAAAGTGCTTCTGCCTCCTTTATGCCTTATGCTACCCCTGTGAAAGAAAGCCCTCTTCTGCCTGTGTCAGATAAGACCTACAGTCAGCCTAAGGTCACAGAGCTAGAATAGACAGGTGAGCTCAGCTCTGCCTCCATCCTGGGCATCTGATTCTTGGGCTGAAGTAGGTGCTTGGGGAGTCCTGAGTTCCGCAAAGCAATATGACTGGCACTAGAATGAGGGCCAGGCCTGCCAGGCTGACTTGAGTACGAGGTAGATTGCAAGGCCCCATTGTTGCACACAACTCTAGGAGGCTCCATCCAGTCTGTGAATGTGCCCCCTGGAATCATGCAGTGGCAGTGTCCTGGCAGCAGAGGGAAGCCAGGTTTGATCCCGGTGTCTAGTCTTTTGGGATGCTGGAAGGGTAGTCTTGCCTGTTACCTAGAGGCATTTCCTCTGCCCGTGGTTTTCCCTACCCATTTCCAGGCATCTCTGTACCAAGATGGTTTATCTGCTAGAGGCCCACCTCTTATTTTCTAATTTTTTTTTTGTGTGTGTGTGGGGAGGGGTGCAGACCTTCCGTGACCCCTCTGGGTGCACCACCTCCAGAAATCTGCATGTGTTCAGCTGTCTGTAAGCTCCCAGTTCATTTAATCTTTACAGTAAATCTAGGTGAGCAGGCTTCATTTCACCAGTGAGGGTAATGATGCCCCATGTAACTAGGTAACTTGCCAGAAGCAAGCACAGCAAGGACTCAAACGCAAATCTATTGCCAAAATTAGAGGGAACTACACATCTAGGGATTGCTGGATCTTTTAAAATAGAATCCAGACCTTTCCCTGAATGAGTGAAAGATCACTGATAAGTTAATTCACTCCTCTGTTCCTGTTTCAGTGATAAAATGTGGATAATCACAAGCACTCCCTTATAAAAAGCGAATGAGATACAGATGAGAAAATCCAAGTGTCTTGCACATCCTGAAAGCCCCTCTGCTCAGCTTAGTCCCTGGGTGTGGGCTGGGGTTAGATAACATTCATTTAGCATTTATTCTGGGCCAGGAACATGCATTGTCCCATTAACTCTTCACTATAGCCTAAGATAGGTCCTTTTATTATGGTGATAAAAGCTATTTCACCTGACTGTTGTATTAAGTGAAATAATGCACATAAAATGCTTAGCAGTTTTGGTATCTTACTATCATTAGTCCAACAAAGACCTGGCTAGGGCATAGGCACTGTTTTTGGTGGGTATAGATCAGGGACTCCAGCGTTTAAAAATGTCCTGGCTGGCCATGCACCTCCCCCATCTAATCACCAGAGGGCAGAGGCAGGCAACTATCCTCCACACAAAGCCTGATGCAGTTCCCCAGTCGAACACATGAGGGCGACCCAGCAGAGCAGCTGGATTCTGGGGCCAGAGTGGCAGCAGCCTATCTGTGACTGGTCCTTTGCCTTCCCTTGGGCTCAGCCTCCCAAGGCCCTAACCAACCCAGATGAGTCAGGCTGGAACCAAGTTAATAAATACAATTTAGGATTTATTAAAAATCGGGGCTCCCTCGCTGTGCCCTTCTGGCACTAAGGAAATAAATAACCAGAGGGGGCACAGTGAGAAAAGGGGAAAAGAAACCAGGTCTCAAGACAGATTTTAACTACCCCTCCCCCATTCCCAACTCCCCACTCCTATGGCTCTTGGGACATAGCACCTGAGCAGGCACCTCAGTCCGGGTAGGGTGTGGCCGGCACCAAGCCATGTCTGCCCTGCCCAGGAGGAGAGACAGGCCCTGGGATCACTTGTTTCCAGCCCTTGACCCCGAGACCTGCTCCCCCCAGGGGCCAGGGCTGAAGCACCAATTGGAGGCACCTGGGGGTGAAGGGTGGTGGGGGCAGAGGGAGAATGGGGTAACAGAACTCAGGCAGCAGCAGCAGCTGACAGGGGGTCCAGCCCCCTCTCCAGGTTGAGCCAATGCCTGACTGAGGTCATGTCTCATCCCCCTTGCCCCTCAAACCCTGCCTGCACTCAGCTGAGGATCTTCCGGGGCAGTTCAACAGAGGCTCGGATGAAGACTGCATCATCCCGCACATAGTTTCGCTTTCGGATGTCCTGGTGGGAGATGAACTTGGGGTAACCAAAGCCCAGAGAACTCTCATCCAGGGAGCCCCGCCAGGTGCCTGGCTTTTGGAAATTCTTCCAGTTTGGGTCAGGGTGGAAGGTCTCAGTGACATGCTGTGGTTTAGCCAGCCCAGGGTCACTCTGATCCAGCAGGGAGAAGGTGACACGGCGGGCAAAGGGCCACTCAAGGAGATTGTCAAAGGCACCTGGCAGCACTCGAATGTAGAGTGAGAGATGTGTGCCCTCACCACTGCCGTTGCCATTGAGGAACGCAGACACCTGCAGCTTGTAACCATACTTATGTGTGTAGAAGGCAGGGCTGAAGCACTCCAGGTTGGGCTTGGCCTTGGCCTCCTGCAGCCGCCGCCCATAGCTACCAATCTTCCAGATGAGCACACCATCGCTGCCCACCGACAGCTCCTCCAGCTCTCGCCGCAGCTCCTGCAGCTCCTGCCGTTGCCGGCTCACCAGGGCACACATCATGGCCAGATGCGGTTTCACGCTCTCCTCCACATGCCGCGCCATTGCCAGCTTAGGGCACTGTTGGCAAAACCCCAGGCCATGGGAGAAGGGAGGAGAGTTATCAGGACAAGGAGACCCAGAAGAGAGGATAGGAGTGGGTATGGGGTAGCAGGCAGCCAGCTCTGAACAAGGAAGACACAGGGTGCCAGGAGGAGGCTGGAACTGGCCAGCAGGGGGAAGGACTGAGGGCTTCAGAGCAGCATAGCAGGGACCACCAAGGCCTAGGTGGCATCAGGGAGCCTAGCCTCCATCTAGGGCTTAAAGGGCAAAAGAAGAGGCTAACAGGAAGGAGAAAAGGCAGCTCACCCTGTGCTTGCAGCCGGAGTCTTTGAATGGGCATAGCACCAGGGCAGTGCTACAGCTGTCTTTCAGATGGCCTGGCAGGTCCTCCCGAGCCACGGTGCCCACACCACACTGGTTGGGGCAGGGAACAGGCAACCTTGGGCACTGGTACTGGTGACTCTGGGACCGCAGAGGCAGAGAGACAGCAGTCAATAACCTGACTCCCTGTCACCTGCCTCGCAGCCCACAGCGCAGGAAGGGCCTCACCTGGATGGTGTCAAAGACGAACTCCTTAGTGCAGTAAGTGCAAGGCTGGGTGCGCTTGGGGCACTCAGAGGTAGCATGCTGGGCCAGCAGCCGCCGCATCATTCGAGCACCACACTTGTTCTCACAGTACACACTCTCTTGGGGGCACATACCCTCGTGGCTCTGTGGAAATGCCAGAGGCGCCAAGTTAAGGGATGTGTGGGTTGTCAGGTGCCCCACCCCCTCGTACCCTCAGCCAGGCCCCACCCACCTCATAGGCCTCCCCACTGAAGTCACAGCCACAAAACTCGCACTTGAGGCGCCGCTTGGGACAATCATGCTGCAAGTGTGCAGGCAGATCACGGCGGCTCAGCTTGGTGGGGCAGCGATTGGGGCAAGGGACTACATTGAAGCTGCAGGTATTCAGGTGGCCCTGGTGAGAAGGGCTGCAGTTAGTGCCTGCCAGGGGAGGGGTAGTCCCACCCCCTCCCATCAGAGCCTCACCTGTAGATGACGAAGTGGCCCACTCCAGCGGCAACCCTCCTCGCTGTGGATGCAGCGGATAGGCAGGCCCAGTACCTGTACTTCCAGCTCCGGATCTGGGTAGATCTGGGGGCAGGAATGGGGGGAACTGGCCAGGGTCACAGCCTGCTGCAGTCCCCAACTCCCACCCCCACCACTAGTTGGGCTGGCTCTACCTTAGAGCCAGTAATAGCCTCTCTTAGGCTATTTGCCCCTCTGTGTCCAGTGATGAACGGCACAGAAGGTGGTAGCTGGATCCTGGACATGCCTGCACATGACACTCCCTTTGGAGAGGCAGCCAATCAGCCCGCTCAGTTCCAGGCTGTCCCTCAATGCTCTGTTTCCTTCCCCCTGGTGGAGGGGTACTGGCCCTTAGCCACCCGTCTGGCTTGCCACCGGAAGGGGAGGGAGCACTTCTTGTGGGCACAGAGCAGCTCTGTGTACCCCCACAGGCTGGGCATCGTGCCTGCCCTCCAGGGCAAAGATGGGCCTCCATTTGCAAACTGGCCTGGTGGGAGGGAACAGGCTACCTTTGTGGGGGCCCACAATCCCAAGGCTCTGGGTTGACATTGGCCCTGAGCCTGCTGGCTGCCGGCAACTCCAGCCTCCACCAAGGGCAAGAGCCTGTGCCTAGGCTTCTTCCTGGCAATGTGGACTCACCTTGGCATAGTCCAGAGGAAGTTGGTCCTCAGGGCATTTGAAGACTCCTTCACTGAAAAGGGGGAGGGGGCAGGGTCAAGGCTTCCCATTAGGGGAAGGAGTATCCTGGGCCCCACCCCCTCAATCAGAGCAGCCTCCCTCCCTCACCAGACCGGTTCCCAACCTTCACCAGCTGAGACAAAAGGCCAAGCAGAAGTCTAAGGGGACCCACTTCCCCAGGATCCCAGAAGATCCCAGCCCCTGTCCTGGGAAGGGGGGTTCTCGGCCCAGTGGAGGCTCACACAGCTGCCTCAGACAGCACTTGGCCAACAGGTGGCAGCTGGCACCCCCTTCCCCCCCAGGACAGCAGCTGGACTAGGAAAGGAACAGGCTGCCCGGCTACCCCTCCCCCCAGGTTAGTTTTCATTGGCAGGGCTGAAAGCTGATGGGGAGGGGGAACAGGGATGGACTGAAATTAAGTGCCAGGGCTGCCCAGCCCCCATGAAGGTGCCCTGCCAAGAACCAGGGCAAAGGTCAGCTTCGGGCCACCTAACCCTTCCCCTCCCCTCCTCCTTTGAGGGTGTGTCTCCTAAAGGAAAGAGAAGGAAAGGCATGCTCCTTGCCACTTGTTTATACTCCCCACAAGCCTCAGAGAAGGGTTGGAATGTCCCCATTTTATAGGTGAGACAACAGAGGCTCACAGGTGAAGAAGCATCTGCATATGTCTGTGTGATTCCACAGCTCAGACAGGCTCTACTACACCATACAACACACAGAAGAGAGGTTGCGGCAAGGAAAAGTGCCCAGGCAAGCACAGGCAAGACTCTGGCCACTGCTTAGTAGGTTTCTGAAGCTTGTTGACCCTGCCCACCATGCCACCCGCCCTCCTTCTGCACCAATCCCCACCTGGCTGTTAGCACCCAAGGAGCCTGTAGGCATGCTCCTCCTGCCAGCATGCCCTTGCTGACCCCAGCTAGGACCAGTCACACATGCCTGGCATGGCTCAGACAGGGCAAGGGCTCACCTAGCAGGACTGAAGGCCCTTGGGCATGGCATTCCTGGCAGGTCTGAGTCAGTAGGTGGGAGGCAGGCAGGTATCAAGGCAGAAGCAGAAGCCACATGGCAGCCCTGTTCTGAAGGCACTTTCCAGTGCCTGGGTAGCCCATGACCCAGGTGCCCAAAGGATTTCTAACACCCATCTCTTCCCCTGACCCCACTACCACTGGCCATGCTACCAACATCAAGGACAATACATGCCCAGGCACTGAAGGGGTGTGCCTGTGCCCACAGAGCAACCAGCCTTCCTGGACCAACCTGAGTAATAGCCCTGGTAGGAGTGGGCCAAGGGGGCGGGGGTCCACTTGGCTGCTTCAGGAATGTGCTGACTTAGTGGTTTTGGAGACGGGGAGGGGACTGAGGCAAGTCCCTAGGCTTCAGGCAGAAACTAAGCCTGCAGCTTGGGGCCCAGCCAGGAAAAAGGTTCAGCCAGGGCTACGGACACCCTTGTTTGTAGGCTGGGGGGTGATGGTGCGGGGCAGAGCCTGCCCAACCACAGGCCTCAGCAGCAGTAGCCCAGGAACTGGGACAGGGGCAGAGGCTGCTCCTGGCTGTGCACTGGAGGCCCAGGGAAGAAGACAGGATGGGGGGAGGGGACTATGGTAGAGGAAGAGGGGATTTCCGGGAGGGGGAGGGGCAGAAGCAGCTGAGAGGGGGCCTGGCAGGAGGAACAGGGAAACGCGCCTGACAGCCCCCTCCCTCACTCCTTCCCCAAGGCAGTCAGGGTGGGTCAGCGGGCCTCATCTGGAAACCAGGAGGGCCGGGGAAGAGCAGAGGAGGAGACAATGGGACTGTGTGTCTGTAGGGGAGTAAGTGTGTACACTGCAGGGAGGAGGGAGGAGTGTGAGGGAAAGGGAGGAGGGGGCAGCACAGCAGCTTGTGCAGGAGCATATGTGAGGGCAGGAGCCGGCCCAGGCTGTGGGGAACAGAAAACAAAGGGCCTGCTGAGATTTCCGCTAGCTCAGGGGAGGGAGGGAGCACGAAAGGCAAGAGCCCCCGAGGTGCTCTCCCGGCCTGGGCTCCTCGATTCCCTCGCACAGCCAACAGCGCTAACCCAGCCTTCCCCTGTGCTCTGGGGGCATGACCTCCCCAGGAGTGGAGGCTCCCTCATCTTGCCTCCCCACACCGGGGTCTGAGCAGTTCCTCGGGTAGGCAGGAGACACCATACACCACAGGGCACCCTGAAACTTGATGGATGCTGGAGAGCCAAGGGGAGACCTACGGTCCTGACAGGGTAGGGCGTGTTCAGTATCACCGAGGGTGCGACCCCCTCCTGAACGATTTATTGACCACCCGCCTTACTCTAGTTCCCGGGAGAGGGGAGAGACGCCTAAAGGAGTCCTGTTTCAGGGGAGGATTGTACCGTCACAGTTCTCACTCTATTGTGTGAGGACTTAAAGCAGCCCGGTCTTAAATCCCAGTTAAGCCTTCAATTAATTGTGTGACCCTGGGCCAGTCGCAGCCTTTCTTTGAATCTCATTTCATCATCTGCGAAATGGGAGAACAATAGCTGCCTTTCTCGGAACGTTCGAAGAATCAGAAGAGGTTAGATGGGTGAAAACTCTGGAGGCTTAAAGTGCTGCGCGGGAGAGGGTTTTGTCCTTCTTTCCCCCGAAGGATTCAAAGTTCAAGGATGAGGCCGCTCTCGCGCTCAGGTGAGGGGGAAGGGCCTCTTTCCCACCTCCACCCGCGGGAAGGCATCGAGTTCTTCTGACCTGAGGCGCGGCAGGCAAGACCTGGGACCCTATGGGATTAGCGCGTGGGGTACACCCTCGGGCCTGACGTCACCCCCTCCCCTTGACGTCACGGTGGGCGCCCCTGAGGTCATGGGGTCGCGGCGCAGACAAAGGCCCGCCGTGCCTCGGGCCTGAGCCCCTCCCCATGCGGTACCTCCGCCCCCGCCACCTGCCGTCCCCTGCTACCCCGACCCGCACCTGAGGAACTCCTGCAGGCAGGTGTCGCAGAAGCGGTGGCCGCAGGTAGAAACCTGCACGGGCTCGCGCATGGGCTTCCCGCACAGCGGGCACAGCAGCCGTCGCTTGGGCTTCTCCAGGAACTTGTAGTCGAAGCCGGGCATGGCGGGCGGGCGGCGGGCACGGGCGAGCGGGGCCGGGCCGCGGCGGCCCCACAGCCCGCGCCTTCCTCCGGCCGCGCTCCCGGCTCCGGGCGGCGCCGACTGGCGGCCGCGGCCAGGGCCAGGCTCGCGAGCCCTCCCGCCGGAAGAGGGGGCGGCGCCGCGGCCGCGCGGTCCTAGCGCCCGCCCCCGGGCTCCCCGCCCACCCCGCGAACTCTCGGCTCTGGGGTCGGGACGCTGCCAGACTTTCCCAGGGCCGCGAAAGTGAGTCGGGATAGCCCGCTCCCGGAAGTAGGGCCTTCTTTTTCGCCTTGGGGAGAGAAATCGTGGCTCCACTTCTCCCCAGAGCTGGGGGGCCTGGCGCTGGGGTGGGGCGGAGGATCCCGGGGGAGTGCGCGTCGGAAAAGGGGACGAGCTGCGCGACAAAGGTTTGCTTCTCCCGAGTCCGCATCTCGGTCTTGGGAGCCACGTGCTGCCCAGGGACCCGGGGCCCCAGCCTCCAGGTGCTAGGCAGCCGAAGCCTGGCAACCAGATCCGGGGAGCCCGGCTGGGGCGAGGAGGCCGGGCTGGGCACTGGGCCAAAGGAACCTTGGCCCCAGCCTCGGGCTGCGCCCACATTCCTCCCTCGGTCGCAGCCCTGTAACCGAGGTCAGGTCGGGCCCAGCCCAGTCCTGGGGTGTCTGGCCGCCACCCCGACCCCTGAAGAGACCACACGCCAGGCAGGCAACTGATATTTTTATTGGCGTTCCTTCCAGTCCTCTGGGAAACTAGTCAGGTCCCACCAGCTACACTTTCCCTCAGCCTGGTTCTGGGGAAAGGCATGGGGTGAGGGGCAACCTTCAGCCAGATTCCTCTCTGCAGTAGAGACTTAGTGGGCCCTGCACTGTAGCTGGGGAAGTGAGGCTAAAAGACATAGTGCAAACCCTGCCTCAGGGTAAAGGGTAAGGGGTAGGCGGCTGCTGTGGAAGCACTCCCTGGGACCTCCCTGCCCCAGGCAGTGCAGATGCTAGGCAGGCCTAATGGCCAGTCCAGGCAGGCCCTGGCTTGCCCTGCTCCAAAGCTTGGAGCCGGTCTCCCGGTGGGCACCAGGGACTTATTTTCTAACTGGGCTGAGGGAAAGGGCAGGCTCTGGGTGGAGCCACAGCTGCCTTCAGCTTTTTTTTGCCAAGGCTCTGGAGACCACCCTGTTTCCAAAGGCTAGGTCTGGCTTCCAACTCTAGCCAGGCTGGACCCTGGGGACACTGACTTAAGGGAAAACTGAGTAGAAAGGGAAAAGGGGTGTTAGGGGAACAGAGTGGGTTGAGGGTTCCATATCCAGAGCCAAAAGCAGAGCAGGGCTTTCACTGGCCCTTATACCCCATTGATGACAATCCAGGGAGCTGATGGGGACAGTCATGCCGCAGACACCTGCACTTTTCAGAACATTCAGAGGAGAAGCAATATCAGGGTGGTCCAGAGGTGTATCCAGGTGCCTCAGGGGGGGACTGGCTCATCTGTGAGTGCTGGAGGGTACCAAAGAGAAACCCCTGCAGTCTCCCAGAGGGCAGTGCTTCCAGCAAGCATTACCCCCCTCCATCCTCAATGGGCTCTGGATTCTAGACCTGCCAGGCCAGAAACTGAAGTTCAAAGTCAAGTAGAGGTAGCAGGTAGGAGGAGAAAGAATGCATTCAAGCCTTGGGGAGCAGTGGAGGCAGCCCTTCAAGAAGCACCCACTCTTGCCCACCCCAGGCAGGAAGCTCAGAGTTTTACCTCACAGCTTCTGCTTTCTTTTATCTGGGAGCTAAAGATGTTTTTGGCGATTTGGACTGTGAACTCTGGGGAAGGGAGTGTGGGTAGGGCCCAGATGGGTTAGCTCTTGTGTGGTGAGGTGGGAAAAGTTATAACTCACGGCGAACAGCCAGGAGAGTGTTTCCATGGCAACAGGACACAGAAGTCACTGTGTAAGGGTGTGTCTCCTCCAGCTGCACTGGCCGGGGTAGTCCAGCATCCTCATCCCTCCTTCCCAGTCGACCTCGGGCCCCTTTGCCCCAAGAGTACACTTCACCCTCTGCCAGAGAGAAGTGGGATGGGGGCACAGCCTAAGCAAGCAGCTTTACTCCCAAACTGCCAGAATGGCCCCAACAGGAGGTTGCTGAGTCCAGTGGGCCTCAGTGCATTAATCCCCCACTGCCCATGGTCTCTGTCTGCCCCCACTGTGCCCAGCCTCACCTGCCCCGATGGCTACAGTGAAGGCATCCCCACAGGCCACCATTGCCATCTTGATACCCTCAAGGCCTTGAACCTGACAGGGTGCCCGGCTGCCCCGGCGAGCACTGGTGCCCAACTGCCCGTGCTGATTGCTGCCAAAAGTGTAGCAGTCACCTGAGACTGTGGGGGAGGGAAGAGGAAAGGAAGGAAAGGGGTGCTTCAGTGGAGGTACCAAGGAGGCCAGGTGAGTCCCCCTCTGGCCTCCTGTGCCCACGTCCTACTCACCAGTCACAGCAGCTGAATGAGCAGTGCCCAGGTCCACACTCAGCAGGGGCTCCCGGTCCAGGGGTGCAGAGCCTAGTGGTGTGAAGCTCAGGGCCTCCTCCACTTGCTGGTGGGAGACAGTCTTCTCCCCCAGGGAGAGGTGGTCCAGGCCCAGCTTGTTGAACCTGAGGGCAGAGTCAGAAGCCACATCCAACTGACAGTTTGTATAGACTGCCCTGCCCCGACCTATCTGGGCAGGAGCTGCCGCACCAGCAGACAGATCCTACCCTGGGTTGAACTGAGCAGCACCCTGAGCCCCCCTCAGTTCAGGTCTTTGATGCGAGGTAGGCAATGATGGATGGAGCACTAGCAGCCAAGGAGGGCAAGGGGGCAGCTAGTCACTCTGCTGCGCCTATTCACCTGTTGCTGCCACAGGCCAGGGCTCGGCCAGGCACAGTGAGCATCATGGAGGAGTCGATGCCACATACAACCCGCTGGGCCTCCTGTCCTGATGGCACGGGCACTTGCTGGGGGCAGCTGTGGGACTCCCTGGTGCCTAGCCCCAGCCTGCCTACAAGAAGAAGCCGGGATGAGGTTAGTTTGAGCTTTAGGGGTGCTGATGCCAGAATGAGGAGGGCCCACCAAGACGAGGAAACAGCATGAGTGAAGGCTGTTTCCTCAGCCTGAAATGCCTTTCCCAGGCCCTTTTGCTGGTCAAAATCCTCCTCCTCTAAAGCCCTGTTCAGATACCACCTGTCACCTCCAGGTGACACTGCTGTACCTTGAGTTCCTGTACCTCCCAAGCCTTGGGTCTAGCCCTGATGCTGTCCGTCCTCTGGCATGCTGGAGCTGTGTCATCTCTCTCCAACTAGACTGAGTCCTCCAGGAGGACAGGCACCTACCCATGTCATCTCTAGTCTCAGTGCCCAGCCTGATGCCTAACCCAGAGAGGGCCTCAATAAATGTTGCTGGATGAACAAAATCTCCCTCATTACGTCGTAAACACCTGAAGGAAGCCACATCTTGTTCACCTCGTCTCAGCACCCAGCACAAAGTGGGCACATAGTGGGTGTATGATACGGGTTTGTTGAATTCATTCAAACAGAATTTAAGAATAAAAAGGGAGGAGAGAATGAGCCATTGGGTGGAAGGTGGGTCTGAAGGGGAACGAGTCATGGCTGAGGATGCTGTGAGATGGGGCCAAAGGCTGGAGCAAGGGTAGAGAGCTTACCACCATCTCCGCGGCCCCAGGCAAACAGTTCTCGCTCAGTGGAAAGGGCCAGCACGTGAGAGGCCCCACAGGCCACCTGCACCATCTCGTAGCCAAGCAGGGCCTCCACAATGGTGGGCTAGAGGGGGAGGAAGCAAGGCAAGACTGGGCAAGGGGTCTGGGACTAGCTGCCTGGCCTCAATACCCCCTGCAGGGACAAAGTTGGAGGCTGCAAGTTCTCATGAGGTGGCTGACTTTAACTCCAGCCACACCCACTGCCAGGTGGGCAACTGTTAAGGAAGCCTGGTCTTTCTGTACTTCCCTGATGTGGCCCAGAGCAGGTACAAGCTGGGAGCTAAAGGGACCTACGGCTGCTGGGGACTCCCCTGCTCCCAGCCTAGAGTCAGCTCTCAGATGTGGGCTCCCTGCCATGTCCCCTTCCCAGGGTACATGGGACACCCACCTGGCTGATGTCGGTGAGGCTGCCGTGGCCCAGGCACCCATTGCTGCCGCTGCCAAAGGTCATGATGATGCCTCGGTCTGAGGACGAGGGCAGTAAGGATAGAAGGGAGAGAAGTTGGACTCTTTTTCCAGATAGCCCAGTCCACCCATGGGTTGGAGCAGCAAGATAAAGCTGGGGGCTAGGGCTGGAAGGATGGGATTTCTCTTCCTAAGTGTGTGACTTTGGACAAGTGACAGCCTATCTGAGCCTTAGTTTCCCCATCTGTCCAATGGGGATAATAACTATTAATACCTTGCCAGGCCTGTTGTGTAGGGTAAGGGAGATGGTGTAAGTAAATCTCCTCAAAAGTTAGTAGGCAGAAGCAATAACTCAACAGGTAGATGGAAGCATTAATTAAGCGAGCAGTTTGCAATGAGGGAAGTTGCTCTGTGGGGACTTCTCATAGTCGGTCCCCATAGGATAGTCCCCCGACTGGCTCACCGGTCAGGCAGGCGGTGAAGAGGTCCCCGCAAGCCACGTGCTTGATGGTCACGCCCGACTGGCCCTCCAAGAAACGCGAGATGAACTGGGGCTGTGGCTGCTCCACCGCTCCGGGGAGGAGCGGGCCCCCACCGGCGCCGAGGGGCGGGGCCTGCAGAGAGGGCGGGGGAGGAGGGAGCAGGGCGGGGCCTGAGCACCCAACCCTCCTATGGGATCCCCACCCGCTCCCGTCCAGGCCCACCCCAGCCTGCTCACCTCCCACAGGATGAGGCGACCAGAGCGCGTGACGCCGGCCTTCTGTGTGCGCCCGGCTGCCACCTGCATCACCTCTGTGTTGAGCATCGGCAGCCGTAGGGGGGCGCCCAGCCCGCCACCCCAGGCGTACACTGAGGACAGTGGCGGTGGGACGGCGGGCCTCACAGGTCCCCGGGGTACGCCTGTGGGGACAGTGCATCAGGACTATTAAACTGGTGGGAATGGTGTGGCTTCCGCAGGGACCTGGTGGCCTTCCCCACTTACCTATGCAGCAGACTTACCTCTGCAGCGGGTGCTAGCGGTCCTGCTCCCTGTGCTGCCGAGGGCCATGGGTGGTCCAGTGGCCAGGGACTTCTCTGACCTGCAGGACAGATGGGGGTCTCAGGACATGGAACCTCTCCAGCATTCTTACACTCAGGAATGGAGGACTCACCCCGGGCGCCCTACTGCCCCAGGCCTCCTGTGCTCCCACTGCGTGCCCCCACCCTGCTGCCCAGGACCGCCCCCAACTCCCCGCACAGGCCTCCTCATGCGGATGCTGCCCACATCGGTGTGGAGGTTGAGAAGGGCACGGATGCAGAGGGGCTGTGCCATGATGTGGCTGAGTGGAGGCCGCTGTGCAGGCTCCAGGCTGAGTAGACTCAGGACAAGCTGGCGCAGCTCAGGGCTGTACCGGTCAGAAATGGGTGCAAAGGTGCCACTCATGATCTTCAGCACCAGTGCTGGCAGGTTCTGCAAAGGTGCCAAGTTGGGTGGCTGGGGAGGTGAGGGCAGCACCCCCAGCTCCAGCCCCAGCCCCTGGCCCCCTGGGTAATAACAGCCCTCCTCTCAGGTGACTTCAGTCTGACGAGGGGACTCCCAGAATGATAGAGCAGTCAAACTCTGCTTTTTTTCCAGACTCCTTAGTCTGATAGGGGAGTTGCAGCTATGTCCTCAGAAAACCCAGGGTGCTGGGAAAACTCAAGTCTAGCTCTTGGGAGGGTCCCTAATCTGATGGGAGAGCCAAGCCCTACCCTCAGGAGCCCTCAGCCTAATGGGGAACCCAAGGCCTAACCTCAGAAATCCATAGTCTAAGAGAGAGCCACAGCCCTGCCCTGGGGTAATCCACCAGTCTGAGGAGGGAGAGACATGACTTAGCCATGGAGAAAGAACCCAGATGAGGTCAGAGCTGAGGGCTGCTGGGGGAGGGTGGTAGAGATTTCCCAGCTGTCCCCTTGAGGGTGCCTAGCCTACACTCACCGCAGCCTCGAAGGCCCTCTTGAGGCTGGCCAGCTCGTAGAGGACACACCCCAGGGCCCAGATGTCGCTCTTCTGGTTGTAGGGCTTGCCCTCACACAGCTCAGGGGAGATGTAGCATGGAGTACCCACCACCTGCAGGAGGGAAGCTGAGATCACAGCCCTGGGGGGAGGGAGGACCAAGGGCTCTGCCCACAGGCCCCTTTGGGGATAGCTTCTTCTCAAAGCAAGGCAAGGGGCTTCCTTCTACAGGACCACCCAAGCAGGGGCCAAGAGGCCAAGTTTTTAGTGGGGCAGGGAGGAAGTAGGGATGTAGAATAGCCTTGGCCCTCAAGACCTCTAGCACCCTGGAAGTCCCTTCCATGCCCAGGCACCGTGTAGGCCTTGCTCTTGCTGCTAAGGATCTTGGAGATGCCAAAGTCACCGATCTTGACGACCATGCGGTGTTTGTCAAGGAGGATGTTCTGGGTCTTGAGATCCCGGTGCAGGATGAGGTGAGTGTGTACATGGTGCAGTGCGAGCAGGATCTGCACAAAAAAGTGCAGGATGGTCTCCTCCTCCAGCAGGGAATTACAGCGCTTTTGGATGAACTCGGCCAAGGTGCCACCTGTGACCCGAGGAACTAATCAAGATCCAGGCTTTCTCACCCTTAGGACAACCCCTCTCCTTTTATGGAACAGGGCACTGGGACCAGAGAGGGCAAGGGGCCAGCCAGGGTCAGACAATTGGGGCCAGGACTCTGTACCTCTGACCCTCAGCCAAGCCCATTCCAAGGAGGGAAGCTGGCTGATCTGTCTGCCTGTCTCAGAGGTAGGAGGCCCCTGCAGCAAGGCCACTGCAAGGAGGTTGGCCCACCTGGTGCATACTCCATGGCGATCATGAGGGCCTTGTCCTCCAGGAAGTTCTCGTAGTACTCAATGACATTGGGGTGGTTGAGCAGCTTGAGTACCTGGCACTCATTCTGGGCTGCCTGACGCTCTTCCTTGGTCATCTGTTCTACTGGAATCTGCTTGATGATCACCAGCTTCTGGTCAGCCTTTCGCAGGCACAGGTGCACAATCCTGGAGACACAGAGGAGAGGGACAGGCACCAGTTGAGCCTCCAGCCACATATTGCAGGGCATACCTGGTGACTGGATGTTCCTTAGAAGAGGGTAATGGGCACTCAGACTAAGAGATCATCTAACCAAGTGCATAGAACACCGAGCTTGGGAAGAGTCTACAGTCTTGGCTTTAAATCTCACCTCTCAGAATTCTCCCTGGTGGTGTACTGTATGCTCCCAGCCTGTTAATAACTTCATAACTGTTTTAACAATGTCTTGTTTACTGTCTAATTTTCCTAGAGTCTGTAAGCTCCAAGAGGGAAAAGACCACGCCTGTTTGTTTAGCTATGACCCAGCGCCCAGAGCCGGCGCGCAGTATCTATTGAACGAATGAATAGGGAACCTAACAGAACTCACTAGGCGCACGGAGGCCTGCCAGGGGCGTGGCCTCCTTAGAGGCGGAGTCTCCCTACTGGAGGCTGGGGCGGGGCTTCCCAGAGTGGCGCTCACGCCTGGGGGCGGGGCCAATCGGGAGTCGATTTCGCGGGTGGAGTTGGGGCTTATTTTCCTTCTCCCCCAGCGCTTTCCTTCCCCCTAGTCCTGGCTCACCCGAAGGCACCTCTCCCCACCACTCGGATCCGCTCGTACTTCTCCATCTCGTTTCTGAGTTTCGCTTCCGGAATCCCCCCACGCGGCGCGTGCGCGGGCCTGCCCCCTCTAGAGCCTCAGCCCCTACGCCGCAAGATGCTTGCGGGGCGGAGCAAGCAGAGCGAGGCGTGGTTCAGCCTGGCCTCTGTCTTTGTAGGTTTACACCGTGCCGACAGCTCCGGCACGGAATCGCTTTCCTCTCAAGACCCGGTCCCACGCAGGCTCTCAGGAAAAGGGCAAGAAAATAGGACGCGCCCCACATGGCCAGCACAGTACCGGCTCCTCCCCACACACGGATCCGGCCCTCGCTAAACTGGTTAGACGGGACGGATGCGGGCTCCCGAGGGTTGCCCCCCACAGGCCGGGTGAGGGCGGGAAGCGAGGATCGATCCCCCCCCCGCTTGCCCACGAGTGCCGCTATTTCAGAAGGAGAAAGCAGATTCTCACTGGCACGCAAACGATGAGCAACCAAAACGGAACCGAGAACAGCGCTCTCGGTCCGGGAGCAGGGAGCAGGGTTAGTTTCGTGTTTGCCTAGGGAGGGACCGGGGAAACCCCGAGTTGTGCAGACTGATTCACCTGGGGAGGAAATGACACGGTCTCCAGGCTGTCAGCACTCTCAGCTCCCCCTCCGCACACACAGCGCTGCAGTAGGGTAATCTAGGGGAGAACCTCCTTGGGGGAAGATTGGAGGGAGGTGGACCACTACCTGAAAGCATCAGGGAGAGAAGGAAAGACCTCTGTTTGGCCGAGGTGGTTCAGGGCTTCTGCCCAGAGGGCGGGGGCTGGTTAGTGTGACCTGCTAGACTCTAGCCTAGCCGGGTCTTGACCGGAAGTGAGTTTAATTCCAGGTTCTCCCCAGCGCCTCCTGCTCTGCGGGAGCGCTGTAAGGAGGAGGGATATGATCATTAATTAAGGGTTAGCATCCCTATTTCAGAGTGGGCGAGGAATGTGAGGAAAGGGGTGTTTTATATTCTGCTCTGGCCCTGCCCCTCGAAAGGGCACCCAAAGCCGCCCCTGTGGAATGGCCACTGGAAGGGCCGCCGAAGGCCCCTCAAGTCACTGGCTCAGGCTGGTGTCCGCTGGCGGGGAAAGCTGCCCTGTGAGCCAAGGAGGTTGCAGAGGGGGAAAGCAGCTCACCCAGGGCACTCACCTAGAAACCAACGAGGCCCTGGTTGACTCAGGAGCCCCACAGGGGTTAATGTGTAACCTTGGAGCCATCAGGGTAGGCAGAGCGAACACCCAACTTGCTTGGCCCCTGGGTCCTCGAGCCTAAGGTTTCTAACTTCTTCCTCCCGCAGCACCTTGCCCCTCTCTCCCACTTCTCCCCTCCCCCCTCAACTTCCACTCTCTCCCCTACCCCCATATCCCCACACCGCTTCACTTCCCCCATGGGCTCTTAGCTGTTCCTTTCGCCCAGTGTCTACCTAACTCCCCCAAAAGCAACAGCTTTGCCGGTTTGGAGGCGGGAGGGGACCCCGCGCCACAGTGAGTACAGCCTGACACCTAGTGGCCAGGGACCGCAACTGCTCCATGTCACTGGTCAGGAGAGGGTCGCCCCAGCAGTCTGGGCAAATCGGCAGTCTTCCCCGCCCCAGCCTCCAGGGATCCGAGCACAGAGGGCTGGGACTGTCTGAGGGAGGACTGTGACAGCTGCTCGGCCCCAGGAACCCAAGAGCGGGCTGTGAGGAGAGGTGGTGATGGGTTACTCAGCAGTTCCTAAGCACCCACGTACGCGGGCCGCGGGACAGGCGGGTAAACACGTCCGTCTCTGGACAGAAGGTAGTGATCCAGTGGAGGAATAGGGTCTGGGCGGAGACCATTGTCGGAGGCGGGGCTCCCGACCCCTCCCCAGTACCAGCGCTTAGGGGACGAGGGCGGGGACGGGTACCGCCCAGCTCTGCCCAGAAAGCAGTAGAGGGCGGAGAGAGAGCTCTCGCGGTAGCCGCCCAGGGCTGGGGAGCCGGTGGCCCGGGGGAAAGTGGGGACGCGGGTTAATGAGGCCAAGCGAGCGAGGGCTGCTGGGGACTCCGTCGGCAGTCGGGAGGCTCCAGCGAGGGGTGCCTTGGCGGCGGCAACCCCAGGACTGCCCCATGTCGCCCGAGGTCCGCGGGAGCCAGGCGGGGCCCCGGGGAAATGGGGCTCGCGCCCTCGGCGCCTGAGGGGCGGGAGCAAGCGGGCGGGGCGGGGCGGGGGCGGCGGTCCCGGGGGGAGCGCGGGGAGGAGCGAAGGGGCCTAGAGGGCTTCGCGAACGCCGTGTGGGGCTGGTGGCTGGCGGGAGAGGCGGCCCGGGTGGACTGGCCCGAGAGGGAGCCCCGTTCTCAGAACACCCCGAGGAGGCGGCCTAGAGGGCGGACAGACAGACAGACAGCAGGGAGGGCCAGCATGTCCCCACTGATGCACCCCGCCCTGCCGTTGCTCCTGGGCGCCACGCTGACCTTCCGGGCGCTCCGGCACGCGCTCTGTCACCTGCCCCTGCCCGCGCACGTGCGCGCCGACCCCCTGCGCACCTGGCGCTGGCACAACCTGCTCGTCTCCTTCGCCCACTCCATTGTGTCAGGGGCCTGGGCGCTGCTGTGGTGAGTGAGCGACTGGGGGAATGAGGTGGCGAGGGGATCCCGCGCGGGGCGCTGGGGCTGGCTCCCTGTTGCTATCCCCATCACTCACCGGCGGGCTGAGGGCCATGCTGTCTCACCTGATTCCCTGTTTGGAATCTTATCCAACCGGGAGCCGCAGCGGCCTCAGGCGAGCGAGAGCTCACCTGGGAAACTGGAGGCATCTGGGTTTCGGCCAAGCCCCTCCGGACTCCCCAGTCAGGCAATATCGCAAGCCCAGGCTCTCTCGGGACCGGGGGTAATGGGGAAAGTGAAGGTCCCTGGGGATGCCGAAATGAAGAGAGCCTCCCTTCTTCCCTCCCTTCCAGTGTATGGCAGACCCCCGAGATGCTGGTGGAGATTGAGACGGCATGGTCACTTTCTGGCTATTTGCTTGTTTGCTTCTCCGCAGGTAGGTCTTGCCTAGGAAGTGGGAGGTAAATTGGGCGACAAGGAGAAGAAAGCTGCTTGTCCAGTCCTTTTATTGACCCTCCACCCCTATCCCTCCGCTAGGGTATTTCATCCACGACACGGTGGACATCGTGGTTAGCCGTCAGGCGCGCGCTTCTTGGGAATACCTTGTCCATCACGTAATGGTAAGTGAGGAGCAGGTGATGTGGGTCGTATAGGCCCAGTACTAGTAACTTGGTCTCAGCCCCATCTTTCTGAACCTGGGAGAAGCCCATCTTTTAACTCCCTCCCACCTGTGTACTACTTTCCATGCTAGGATGCTAGGGGGATGGCAATGTCTTTGTACTCTTGTTGACAGTCTGAGGCCAGCAATCCATGGTCTCACCTACTACCTGTTCAACAGACTGGAAACACCAGCCAGGGCCAGAACTTGTGAGCAGGGGCCAAAGGCTAATCATGTTGAATGAAAAAAATAATCTTATCCACTGTAAACTATTATTCCAGAAGGAAGAAATTAGTGATTTTCCAGCCATCATTCTGGTGGTCTGATTCTCCCACCAGCTCCCAGAAAAGCCTTGGCAACTGGGTTCTGTAACCCTTGTTCTCTCTCCTTCATCCTCTAGGCCATGGGTGCCTTCTTCTCAGGCATCTTTTGGAGCAGCTTTGTTGGTGGGGGCGTCCTAACACTACTGGTGGAGGTCAGCAACATCTTCCTCACCATCCGCATGATGATGAAAATCAACAATGCCCAGGATCTCCTCCTCTACCGGGTCAACAAGTATGTCAACCTGGTCATGTACTTTCTCTTCCGCCTGGCCCCTCAGGCCTACCTCACCAGTCTCTTCTTGCGATATGTGGGCCAGAGGACCCTGGGCACCTTTCTGCTGGGTATCCTCCTCCTGCTGGATGTGATGATCCTGATCTACTTTTACCGACTCCTCCGCTCTGACTTCTGCCCTGAGCATGTCCCCAACCGGAAACACAAAGACAAATTCTTGACTGAGTGAAAGATACAGAGTTTGGGACTCCTGGCAAGGACAGCAAACATGGCCAAGAACAGAAACAGCCTCACATGTAAACTGGGACTTAACCCCAAGCCTGGGTATCCTCTGGGGCCAACCTCTCTACCCTCAGAGCCTGCACCCACACTATTGAAAACACTAATGAAAGCACTCCTCTGAAGTCCTTGTCCTTTCTTGGGCAATGGGTGAGAGAAGCAGACAGACCGGTTAGACATAGTAGGTGGGTGTGCGAGGACAAGGTGCTACCAGAAAGCCACACTGCCCTGAAATTGATGCTAATGAAAACTATGAGTTTATCCTTCCTTTCCTGCAAACTCTGGGTATTGGTTTCCCACACAGCCCCTTCCAGGGATAAGGGGATTCTTGTAAAGCTGCTTGTTCTTTTTCTCCTATCCTGGAGGCAAGCTGTAGTTTTCCTAGGATAACTAACCCTAGTCTGAGTCACAAATGTCTCTCATACCTGAGGTCCTACCACCAGGGGTTATAACAAGTATGGTGGAGTGATAAGGTGAGTGTTACAAGGGTAAGTAGAACAAAAGTCTTGCCCAAGCCCCTTTAACAACCTCAGTACCTCAGTACATACCACAGAATGGCCCCCCCCACCCCAACCAGAAACTGACATAAAGACAAGAGGCACAGATAAGGTGAAAAGATATATATATTTAGAATTAACTAGATGGACTTGGTTTAGATGATCCCAATCTGAAAAACAAAAGGGAACTTTGTTATTGGAGCTGGAATGTTAAGATTAAGCTGGAATGTCATGGTTTAAAAGGAAAATGAGGGAACATGAGGGTAAGGCTTATTAAAGATAGGGGTACAGTCAGCCAATTATGACTAATCAGCAAAAGTCAGACTTTGGTCACTAACAGATGCATCACTTGCACCCAGGGAGTGGTGGTAAGGAGTCTGTAGGAAAGGAAGCTTACTTTGTTGGCAACATCCAAAGCATCGTAATCGGGAGCCAGTCGAACATATGCCTTCTTCTCTCCATCAGGCCTGGGGTGGAGAAGGAAGCCTCATCCCTCCTGCCCTCATTGCCCTCACTGCCCCCATACCCTCCACCCCCCTCAGTCTTCTGGCACTTAAGCGGTTCCTTTGATCATGTCATTCTTTTCCAGATAATTATCCTTCCCTCATTTGCCCTGAGGGGGCTAGAGAAGCCATGAGGCCTCAAAGCCAATTCCCTTTTATGGGAAAAAAATCACAGGACATTTTAACACTTAAACCAAGGATATCTAACATGAACTGTCTTACTCTAGTGGTCTCTGCCAACAGAGGCAGGGACCCAAAAACTGAGCACCAACTCTATAAATCAAGTCCTAGAAGCACATTTTCCTCAGGTCTATACTTCATACAAAGGACTATAATTACAGCAGGAATGCTTGTGTCTCAAGGCTTGCAACCCTATGTTTTGCAAGGAACTTTACGACATACAGGTTTTCAGGCTTCTGACTGTAGCCTGACCTCCCCCCCATCCCTTGGGGCCCCACTAACCTGATCAGGGTGTTGACCTTGGCCACATCAATGTCATAGAGCTTCTTCACAGCCTGTTTGATCTGGTGTTTGTTGGCTTTAACATCCACAATGAATACAAGTGTATTGTTGTCTTCTATCTTCTTCATGGCAGACTCAGTGGTCAAGGGGAACTTGATGATGGCATAGTGGTCAAGCCTGAGGGAAAGGCAAAATGGGGTCATACCGCCTGAGTCTAGTAGAAGGATGGGTCCTCTTTTGGAGTTCAAGCCCAAGAGAGCCTAGGTGCATCAGACAGTGAGGTAGCAATCATTTCAGTCAGACTTTGGTCGCTTTACAGCATCATCATCTGCACCCTGAAATCTAAGGGCCTGACACCCCAGCTGGGGGATAGAACTCTTGTGCATTGTCTTTCACTTGAAAGGCTCTCATTCTTTAAGTTATTAAAGAATCATCTTTTATTTAAACTCTTTCTTTGTTAGAGTTCCGTGTTGGTACTTCACTACGAGACTGGATCAAACATTTTTGCCCCTTTTGTTTGCTGAAAACTAGCTCTATGCTTGAGGGCCACCAATTCTTCAGAGCAACAGATTATTTACAGCTCAGGTTAAATTTACAATGGCTTGAGCACACACAGCTAGAACACAGCTTTCCACCTGAAATTCAGAGAAACCATGCTCTGTTTATCCAGATACTACTTTCCTGTTTTGAAGCTAGGTCAGGACTCAATCTCTTATCACACTAAATTCTAGGTCCAAATTGGAGGGGAGACAGTCTGTTAGATGCTTTCCTCCATGGACACAACCCACTCCATTCTCTTTGGAAACAGTGAGGGTGGCAAAAACTCATTCATTGGTAGCAACTACTACCATGGCACTACTCTAATCTGTGGTTCCTGAAAAGTCAGCTATTACCAGTAGTTTGATACCAAAATAATCAAGTGCCCAAACCTTTTGCCCATTCCCACCCCACCCCCAATTCCTTGAGCACAGCATGAAAATTTGGAATAATGGAAAGAAGCTTCTATACACTCTTGCAGCCCAATACAGATAACTGAATCCCCATTATCAATCAAGAATCAACCCATCCTCACTCTCAAGAGACTGTTCCCTACAGTAGTAGATGCCAAAAGCAAGGAACTAAAGCTACTCGAAGGAGCATCTCTTTAATTCTACTATATACTCCCCCAAAAATGGATTTAACCCCTGAGCAAATGTGAAGCAATAATTAACCTAACAGAAAACTTGAGACTCTAGGTTGATTTAAACAGAATTCCTGCCAGTATGGTAAAAAAAAATTCTCCCCCATAATATTCTGAAAAAAAAAATTCTCTTGTTCTGAAATAAGACAGAAGCAATCTCATACTTCCATTAGAGAAGCACATTATGTGCTAATGTATATTTGAGAAGCCATGCTCTAGGGTGGGTAAATTTCCAAATTACCAACAGAGGATACCCAAACATCTTTTCACGAGTAAGGGTGTAGTACTGACTTGTTTCTCCTGGGGGCGCTCTTTCGCGGATATTTGGGCTGCCTCCGGAGCCGCAGTGTCTTCGGCCGCCGGAAGGTGGGTGATGTACGGATCTTCTTCTTTTTGTGGCTGTGGACGCCTTTTAGGACTGCCTTCTTGGCCTTCAAAGCCTTTGCTTTGGCTTCGGCTTTGGGAGGGGCAGGAGCTGGTAGAAAAGGAAAGAAAATGAGGGTACGGGATTCAGAAAATCGGTCACTTCCGGTCTTAAGATCTGTCATGGGCGCCCATGGCTACACGTGCATCAGTGGTTCCTTTGAAGACATCACAAGTCTCAGGAGATGAAGATTTTTCCATCATATGCACGATACTTGGGGCGAAGGTGATCAACTTGGAGCAACTCCAGGGATACGACGAAACAAAAAAAAGTAACTAGCACCGAACGAACCCTTGATCCTTGCCAAGATGTGTCCTAGAAGTTTTATACATACTATCACAAAACCACGGGGGGGGGTATATAGCCCCGTTTAAAATGAAACAAAAGGAAAAGGAGTAAACAGAGGGTATCAATTCCTCACATGCCTGAAAACATGGAGCGCCAGCCTGTGCATGCATGCAGCTTCCCAGGACCGACTATCTGGCTCTCCCTGGGGGGCGATGCCGGCCGGGTTGCCTCCCCCATCCCCTTCGCTGGGACCCAGCCCATGCGGCTAGGCCCACGCGGCCCACATACGCCACAGCATGGCCCAAACGCGGGAAGCAGCTCCGGAGCAGAGCGCTCTGGGCCTAGCCCAGCCGCCGTCTTCTCAATTCGTTCGCTCTGTGGGGATCCCAGACAAACCAGCTGTGACCCCCGTCCCCAACACACACACCTTCTTTCTTCGCTTTCGGCGCCATCTTGTGAAAAGGGCCTCTGAAACTCGTTTCCACAGGCTTATAGCGCCAAATCTCACCGAAGACTCGCGATGCTTTTACTTAGAGCTGATTGGACAATCTGTAGAATGGCGCCCGCCGGGAACGGTAGTTTGGCTTAATTGCCCCGGGAGAGGGACTAAGCATGCGCCTCCCCGCCCCTCCTAGAGCACTAAAGCTTCTTGGGGGTTGTAGTTTTTTAAAGACACGTGTTTATTTACTCAGGCCTGTGGAACAGGCTGCAGCTCAGGTTTAGTCCTGGGCGCTTCGCATCTTGAGCAAATTCCAGTCTAAGGGAAGAGAAGGATTGCAGTGTCAGGAGGCAGGAACACTGCCCAGCCGGAAAGAATGCAGTTAGATTGACTCGGGGAGTTAGATGCAGTCAAGTTCTAGGGCGTTAGAGCAGTATTTTCCCGATCTAACTTCTCAAACAAATATCTGTGGAAATGAGGTCCAGAGAGGGATGTGGATCATCAATAACAGTGATTTGGTGGCAGAGAAAATCGAGTCAGGAGGGGGAAAAGTCAGAAGAGGTACAAGGCTACCACATCTTCCCCCTCTTTACCTGTGACACTGTTAGTTTTCCTGCGTTTTTCCGATAATACTCTTGAAGTTCTATCAATATTCCAAATACCCACCGCACTGATTCTTCTCCAAGATTCTCTAGCTCTTCCTTTGAATAATTTCACTTACAGGCCCCTCCCCTGAACTAGTCTTCTCTTCCCCGTCCCAGTCATCTTTGCATCCTCAAATTCAGTTCCTGACACAGAGCAAGGTTTCATAATGCTCAGGCTTGCTTCCCTGAAGGGGCTGTGCCTAACCGCTCCCCCCCACTCCGTTCTTTCTGTGTTCCCCTTCCCTGCATAGAACCACAGATGTACACTTAGTGAAATTGGTTGTGCCCCTTCTTCTATCCTGCAAGACTTTGCAGAAAGGAAAATTTGTCCTTGGGGGAGAAGATTCCAATGGGACTAGAGCAATGAACGCCCATACCAGAGGGAGTCATCGTGTTCTAGAGCGGTGACCACTCCAAAGAGCGGTGTTTCCCGGTCCACTTAGCCTTTCTTTATCCTCCATCGAGGGAGGTAGCTTGGTCTTCAGCTTTCCCCTCCCCCGAACTACGCAGCAGCCTTAGAGGAAAGGTCACCAGACTTCGGACGTCCCTCTCCTCGGTGGGTACCCCTGGCACCCCCTTTACGCGATCCGCCCCCCCCCAACCCCCAGGGCAGAAGGGCGAACGGGGGCAGAGTCTATGAGTCATGTCCCAGGCCTGGAGTCGAGGAGCGAAGCGCCGCCTCTTCTTGGGCCCCTTCTCTCCCCCTTTCCCCTCCCCGCGGGTTCCTGCCCTCGCCAGATGCTGCGCAGCCAGCAACGATTCCCCATCACCAATTCGGCTGGGTAAGGGTCCCCACGAAGGCACAGCCCCGCACAGAGGTGCGGGGGAGAGCGGCCTGGGGATCCCGATCTGGATAGGCTCCAGCCTGGGTGGGGGCGGTCCTGGTGCCCGGTGAGACGTCTGCCGATCCGGGGCAGCGCCGTGGGGAGGAGAGGAGGGGGAGGCGAAGGCGGGCTGTGAGGACCCGAGCTGCCGGGAGAGGGGACGGGGGCGGCCCTTCTCCAGGAATTTCCGGGGATCGTGTTACAGCGCTGGCCGAGCCAGAGCGGAGTGGGACGCGAGGTCTGCAGCCGGACTGGGCCCCTCGCCCCTTCCTCTAGCGGCCTGCGGGCCTTGGCTGCGCCGCCCCTGCCCACACTGACCCCGTGTGGCGGGGCTGCTCCGCGCCCCCCGGCCACTCTGTTATGGTAGGGCCGCCTCAGCCCCGAGTTGACGTCGGGTCTCCGCGGCCCCGGGTTATTGTAGGAACTATTCGGCCGCGCGTTATTGTAGGGTCTGCTCGTGCCCGAGGCCCCCCCGACGGGACTCCCCGTCCCCAGTTGGCGGCCGAGGGGTCTCCTCGCCCCCGAGTCGTCTTCGGGACGCCTCGGGCCCGGGTGATTGTGGGCTCGCCCCGGCCCCGGGTGATTGTCTCATCCCCGTGGCCCGCGGTGGTCGTAGCGTCTCCGAGACCGCGGGCTCCCGTAGGCTCCCCGTGGCCCCGAGTTATAGTCGGGACACCCCGGCCGCGAGTGATTGTCGGGTCTCCACGGGCCCGGGTCGCTGGGGCAGATCAGGCCTCGGCGCCTTCTCAGGGCGCCCCCCAAAGCCGCAGGCAAGATGAACATTCTGGCGCCGGTGCGGAGGGACCGCGTCCTGGCAGAGCTGCCCCAGGTAGGCGACAGGGCCACGTCGGGCTTCTGGCTGCAGCGGGTGTGCGCGGGGAGGAGGCGGCACCAGACCAGTTAGAGGATGGGGCCCAGCCCTGCCTCCCAGCTAGGCCTGCTGCTTCTGGGTGGTCCCCCGCCCCACCCCGACCCGGGCGGCTTGGCCACGGGACTAGCCAGGAGTCGGGGAGCCCCATTCTCTTCCTTCCCTCTCACTCAGTGCCTGAGGAAGGAGGCCGCTTTGCACGTGCACAAAGACTTCCACCCCCGCGTCACCTGCGCCTGCCAGGAGCACCGGACAGGCACCGTGGGGTGAGTTAGGGACACCCATAACAAAGAAAGGAGGTCCCAGAAACCCTGTAATCATAGCAAGGGTACACAACCACCTCCATGGGGCTCCAGTTCCACCCCTGCCAGCTGTATTGTCATTCCCCTTTTGAAGTCACTGTGTTCTCCCTTCCTCCCAACAAGGTTGTTGTGAGTCCTATGAGATGGGGTGGGGTAGAAGGGTGGCAGCTGGATTCCTGACATAGAGAAGGTGTCCAACTCGGGGAGGTGGTCACCTGTTCAGCGTCCCAAATACTCTCCATTGAGCCTCTGGGCAAGGGGTTGGCTGTGTCTATAGGTATGAGTCTCATCATGAATTAAAAGAGGTAATATCAATAACACACTGATGGAGCATTTACACATTTACTGTGTGCCAGGCAGTGTGGTGGGTACTTTTTCTTTTTCTTTTGAGACAGAGTCTTGTTCTGTCACCCAGGCTGGAATACAGTGGCACCATCACAGCTCACTGCAGCCTTGAACTCCTGGACTCCAGGGATCCTCACACCTCAGCCTCCCAAGTAGCTGGGACTACGGACATGAGCCACCACACCTGGCTCTATCACTGTCTTTTATTGAATAGAAAACACTATCACTTAAGATGCATTCTGAGCTGGTGTCTATAGTCCCAGCTACTCAGGAGGCTGAGACAGGAGGACCCCTGGAGCCCAGGAGTTCGAGGCTATAGTGAGCTATGATGGTGCCACTGCATTCCAGCCTGGGCAAAAGAGCGAGACCCCATCTCTAAAAAAACAAACAAAACACTCCTTCCTAGCACATCTGTCCACGCAGCTCCCTGGGAGGCCTGGTGTCTTTGTTAACCTCAGTTGGGTGCAGCTACCTTTCTGGACCTAGTAGGGAGCATTGGAGCTCCCTAGAGTGAAAGAGCTGGTGCCCATTCCCCTTGCCCACTCTTGTGTCCAGCAGATTTAAGATCTCCAAGGTCATAGTGGTCGGGGACCTGTCCGTGGGGAAGACTTGCCTCATTAATAGGTAAGGGTATGCTGGAGCTGGGCTAGGTAGGGTGGGGCTGAGCCTAGCCAGGTGGGCTGGGCTCCAGATCAGAGCATTTGGTGCCACCTCAGGTTCTGCAAAGACATCTTTGATAAGAATTACAAGGCCACCATCGGAGTGGACTTTGAGATGGAACGATTTGAGGTGCTGGGTGTCCCCTTCAGTTTGCAGCTGTGAGTGCTTCCTCCACCCCTTCCAGCTATCCCTTCCCCCAGCACCTACACCCTACCACCCTGCCCCCACATACCTGTGCTTCATTCCCCTTTCCTCCCAGTTGGGATACTGCTGGACAGGAGAGGTTCAAATGCATTGCATCAACCTACTACCGAGGAGCTCAAGGTAAGGGGCTGGGTGAAGTGGGGTAGGGGGGGTCTGAGAGTGCACCTGGCCTCTAATCTACAGCTGGGGGAGATTGGGAAATGAGCCAGTAGTGTCTTCCCCATCAACCTGGAGCTGTTTCTGCCACTTTTCCAGCCATCATCATTGTCTTCAACCTGAATGATGTGGCCTCCCTGGAACATACCAAGTATGTGAGGATGCTGCAATATAATGGGCCACTCTGGGAAGAGAGGGTTCAGAACAGTGGGGTAGAGGGGTGGTCAGGGAAGAAGAGGCCTGCATCTAAGACCAGAGAGGGGCTAATTGGGCATATGGATGGCAGCAGGAGGGGCCCGCCAGGCTCACTTGTCCCTCACTTTCCACCATCTGTGGCAGGCAGTGGCTAGCTGATGCACTCAAGGAGAATGACCCTTCCAGCGTGCTTCTCTTCCTTGTCGGTTCCAAGAAGGACCTGAGTGTGAGTGTGCCAGTGGGGGGATCCCCCAGCTTGCTGAGGGAACCCTTCATCTGACTCTGACCTTCCCTCAGACTCCTGCTCAGTATGTGCTAATGGAGAGAGATGCCCTCAAGGTGGCCCAGGAGATTAAGGCTGAGTACTGGGCAGTCTCCTCTCTCACTGGTGAGTCCGAGGCTTTGGGCCTTCTGCTGTGCCACTCCCACCCACCTGTCCTCTCACTACCACACCTCTCGCTGTGCCCAGTGCTCCTAGATCTGGCATTGCCCCTGAGCACCTCTCTGTCCCCTGTGTTAGGTGAGAATGTCCGGGAATTCTTCTTCCGTGTGGCAGCACTGACCTTTGAAGCCAATGTGCTGGCTGAGCTGGAGAAATCAGGGGTCCGGCGCATTGGGGATGTTGTCCGTGAGTGCCCACCTGGTTGAGGGTAGCATAGAGCAAAGGGAACCTCCAGTCCCTGCTTCACATATTTTCCACCCCTCTTCAGGCATCAGCAGTAATGACAGCAACCTCTACTTAACCGCCAGCAAGAAGAAGCCCACATGTTGTCCGTGAAGGGTGAGGAGACTGTCCAGAGACTGCCCAGCCCTGGGACACTGTGCCACCCTGTCTCCCCCAACAGCTTGACCCCTAGACATTTGCACTGACTGTTTTTCCAGACCAAAGAGCTGCCTCTTTGTGGCAGTGTCCCCAGAGGGGTAGCTGGGACCATGCTAGTCACTTCCTGCCCCCAGGCCCCATGCCAAAGACTGGATGCCCCCTTACTCCTCTGGGGGATCTCTAGGGTACCCAGCAGGGGCTAGGGGAGTGTCTCTGCTGCTTTTGCTCAGCCTGCTGGGCCCTTTGGGTAGGAAGATAATGATTCCAGCCTCACTGTGCCTTATGCATTAAAATCTCTTTGTTGTTAGTACTTTGGGGGCTGGAGTCCTTTGTTGGGGAAGAGGGATGTGGAATGGTCGGGGCTGTATGGCCATCTTGGGACTGAAGCTGCCTGCAGGGATTCTGTCCATCCCTGGCCACTGGGCAGGCTCAGTCAGGCTGGGAGCTCAGAGATCAGGTTTGGGGACTGCACTGGACCTTCATGGGTGAGGTCTGAATGGCTGGCTTTGAGAGCCCTTTCCTCTGGTCCATTACCCCCAAATGTGCCCTCCTACTTGGTGCTTAACACCCAAATTTCCACCAATGGATAATCTTTTTCTTTTTTTACCCTTTTCCTGTCTTTCCTTTTTTTTTTAATTTTTGAGACAAGGTCTTGCTCTGTCTCCCTGGGTAGAGTGCAGTGGCATCATCATAGCTCCCTGCAGCCTCAAACTCCTTGGCTCACGCGATCCTCCTGCCTCAGCCTCCCGAGTAGCTGGGACTACAGGTATGCCACCACACCCAGCTAATTTTTCTACTTTTTGTAGAGATGGGATCTCCCTCTTGGTCAGGCTGGTCTCAAACTCCTGGCCTCAAGGGATCCTCCCACCTTGGCCTCCCAAAGTGCTAGGATTAGAAGCATGAGCCACCACGCCTGGTCCTACCTTTCCTTTTAAAAATACTTTTCTGAGGGAAACAGAGTGAGAAGGGATTGAGTTGTGAATGCTTTTTGGATTAACCAGATGGCCCAGGGAGGGTTGGGCACCTGGCTCTTATTCAGGAGGACCTGCATCTGAATCCTGGCCACCCTTACCAATGATGAGAACTCAGGCAAATCACTTATCCTCTGTGCTCAATTTCCTCATTTGAAAAATGGGGCTGATCATACTGAATTTATGAGGTTGCATTGTTGAAATAAGATAAAGCACTAACACATACATAGGAAGGGCCGAAAAACCTTAGCTATTATAACTATTATATTAACTTTTATATGGGGAAAAGTGACCGAGCCCCTGGCTCCCTGACATCTGATCCAGAATTCTCGATTGGCTGGAAGTGCCTCAGACATCTGGGCCAACAAAAGAGGACACATGTGGGCCATGGAGGGCCAAGATTAGAACACAGATCCTTGCTCCCAGTCAGCAGGTGCCCTGTCCATTCCATGCCTGGCATCTCTGCATGCCTCCCTTCTCCTGGCTGCCCTGCCCCTGCTGTTCCTAGACCCTGTAGAGCTACCATGGGTAGGCGGACCTGGGAAGTGGCCCTACCCACTCAGGACTTGGGGGAGGAAAGTGAGGGTTGAGATTAGGCAGAGCAGTAGCAGCAGCAGCAGCAGCAGGGACCCTTGATGGCCCTGGAAAAAACAAGGTTTAAACACCATCCTTTCCTGGCCTCTCCATCCTGGCTTTGGAAGCTAGTGCCAAGAGAAATTGAAGGATGTGGTTTGTGGAATGTCTGTCCTTAGGCTTTCTTTTTCACACTCTCCTGTCATTGTTTTTTCCATCTCTGTTCCCTCACAGCACTGCACTCCTCACCCTTGCCTTGCACAGAGCCTGTTAACACAATGTGTGTGTGCGTGTGTGTGCGTGTGCACGCGAGAGTGCGAAGCCTGCACCACAGTCGTGGTGTGGAATGTTTGTGCTGCGGGGAGTGTGGGGAGTTCTGTGTTCTGTGTGGTGTGTGAGGGGCGTGTGCATGTTGTATTAGTCTGTGTGTAGTGAGTAGATTTTCTGTGTGTGCTGTGATACATGCATGTGCAGAGTGTGTATGCTGTACTTAAGGATGTGAGGGGTGTGTTGTTACTGGGATGAGGTTGCCAGGAAAGCAGCCTGCCCTGCACTCCGGATGGGACAAGCCTACGGAGATACAGACTCTTTATTGGGCAGTATTGTCTCTAGGACAGGGTGTCCCATGGGGACTGGAAAGGAAGGGCTGGTGGCGGGGGTGGAGTGGCGGTACAGGGGTGGCTGCCTCTGGTGGCCCCGTGGTCGGGCCGCCACAGGGTGGCTGGGAGCCGACTTCAAGTCCTCATCCAAGAGTTTGGCCTTGGGCTCCTGTGGAGAGGCCTGTGGGTGGAGACAGGGGGATCCCGGCCTCCCACCCGACCGGGGGGACCTCGGAGAAGCCGTGATGGCGGGGTGGTGATGGGGGTGCTTGGAGCTGGACCGTCGCTCCGCAGGTGGGCAGGGCCGGGCTGAGGGCTGCGGCCGGGTTCCGAAGGGTTGGGAGGGGCGGGGAGCGGGACCGAAGTGTGAGGTTTAGAGAATGGCTGGGGCGGGGCTAAGAATGGGGCTAGGGGCGTGGCCGGGCGTAGCACCAAGAATTGGGGCTGCGATCTAGGGGCGGGGCTACAATCTGGGGGCTGGACTAAGGGCTGGATCTAGAGAGGAGATGGGTGGGACTGAGGGCTGGGCCTGTCAGTGAGGTCCGAGACAAAGGGGCAGTGCTAGGGCTAAAGGCGGCACAAAGAACGGCCTGGGAGGAGCTGGGAGGCCCCGGATGAAGAACGAGGCTGGCGCGTAGACCCGGGCTGGGAAGACAACGCAGCCTAAAGCCGGACCGGAGAAGGCGGGTGTGGGGCAGGGCAAGCATGAGGCGGAGTTAGGGGCTAGACTGCGGCGAAGCCGAGATTGGAATTTACGGCCGGACAGAGATTGGACTCGTGCGAGGAAGAGTCCTGTAGAGACGAAGAACTGGGCTGAGAGCCATGTGGGTCAGGACGACACTAACGATCGAAAGGTGGGCCAAGGAAAAGACTGAGTGCAAAGCCAACAGCGGGGGTGAGAGCCGGAGCCGCGGTAAGGAGGGGCGGGCAGAAGGGTGGGGGCGTGGCCGGGGGTCCTGACGGAGGCGGCGGGCCCTGGGGCCGGGCCGGGGCAGTCTGGCTGGAGCCAGAGATGGAACTCTTGGCTGCAGGGCTGGGAGGCGCCACTGTGCCGCAGCTGCGGGCGCTGGCGCTGCCCATGAGGCGCCGGGCTTGGCTGGAGCCCGTGTGGGGTCCAGCGCCAACCCAGGCGCCGGGGCTGGGGCGGGCGGTTCCACTGGGGCAGGAAGGAGTCTGGGGGTTCCACATGTGACATCACAATCGCCTCCGGTGGGGGCGGGGCCGGGGAGGCATTTCCAAGGAGACGCGGTCGCGCTGCCCCTCCCTTGCTCCCTCCTCTTCCCTCCTTCCCTTCCGCGGTTCCTCCCCACCTTCCTCTCTCCTTCCCTTCCTCCCCCATTCGGCTGCTCTGGTGCCCACCCCCTGTGCCTCAAGGGCCGGGGGAGCTCCTTGGCTCCGCAGGACGGGGAGGACTCTGTACAAATGAGCATCACCTGTGAGTTTTGAGTGACGCCTCTGCGCTCCGATTAATGCCCCACAAACCTCCCACTTCCTTTCACACTGTCATCCTCCTCATTCATAATGAAGTCCGTTCTGCGTCCGGCCTCAATCACTCCTGCTGCAAGGAGCTCTGGACTGCTGCTTCATTCAGTTACCCTTCTGTTCTCCGTAGAACTGAAGAGCGGATTGTTTTTCTCACATCTGAGGAGAGTTAACTAAATTCCTCTCCCGCTCTGTCCTTCCTCCCGCCCGCCCCCTCACAAACACCGCTGCTGGGTGTCAGGGCTTGTTGGGGGGAATTAGTCAGTGGGAAATAAGCAGGCTCTGAACCTGCACAAAAAGCCTCTTTCGTGGTGGCTCTGGAAAGAGCAAGGCCAGTGGAGTCGAGTCAGCACAGTTTGAATCCTGGCCCTGGCTCAGGCCCCTGTGGCATGACCGTAGGGTCCAGGCTGGATAACGGAGGCTTGTGGAGTCAGGATTGAGTAAAACCAGAGCGCGAGGAGTTGGCAGTGTTGGAGTTGAAAAGCAGGTGTAGTAGGAGGTGACAGCTGGAAGGATGGGTTTTGGATAGGGAACTAAATGTGGTTTTAAGACTCAGCTGTGGAGCTCATGACATATAGAGTGACCCTGTCTACAGTCAGTAGATAGGGCTGAAAGAGCTATGGAGCCAGGAAGACCTGGGTTTGAATCCTACCTCTGCCATCTTTAACTTGTGTCTTTGTACAAGGTACTTATCCTCTCTGAATCTCCGTGTCCCCATCCATAGAATGGGGCTGTGGTAGGGATTTAGAATCAAAGGTATATTTTAAAAAGACTAGCACAGCACCTGGCATTATGAAGGTGTGTGTCCTGGGTAAATTCTCTTTCCCTGGAAAAGCCCCAAGGTTTGAACCCTGGGTAGATTCTACAGTACCATAGGCTCTTTGTGGCTCCAGTAGGGATTTATTCGATTCTACTCATGTATTCATTCAATCAACAATTGAGTACTTTCCACGTTCCAGGCTGTGCAGATACAGAGGCAGATGAAGTATGGGCCTTGCTTTCAAGGAGCTATAAATACATGAATGTCATAAGTGCCAGGTACTATGGCAGGGTAAAGGGGCACAAGATGTATGTGACCAATTCTACTTGGACAGCATTGTTCTTTCCAAGATAAGGAGGTGTTTCTTGGGAGTGGGAGGCAGGAGAGAAGGCATAGAGAAGGGACGGGTGGGAGGAGGGGTGGATAGGTGGGAGGAATTGACAGCCAAGGAAGGAATCAGGGCCCAGGTCTTGGGGGATGTCAGGTCTTGTTATGTCATGATAAGGAGTTTGTACTTTATCCTGAAGGCAGCGGAATATGGTAGATCAGTTGGCATTCTAGAAAACTCAGTCTGGCTGCATTGTGAGGATGGGATGAGGGTAGTGAGACAGGAGGCAGGAGGCCAGGCAGGAGGCTACTGAAGCTATCTAGGTCAGAGATGATGAAGGTCATGGGCAAGACATAGGCAGATGTAGGGGCAGGTAGGTATGGCAAGACTTGGTCATCAAGTTGGTGTGGAAGTGAGGGGAAAGGATGATCCCTGGATTTTTAGCCAAGGTGTCTGTTGCTGTCTGAAATGAAGGATACAAGAAGAGGAGGTTCAAGGGTAGAAGGGAGAAGATGGTAGGTTCATGTGGGACATGCTGACTTTAAGATGTTTTGGGACTGGTCCGAGTGCAGTGGTGTTTACAACTAATTGATCACAACCAGCTACCGATTCCTTTGTTCCTTCTCCACTCCCACTGCTTCACTTGACCAAAAAAAAAAAAAAAAAAAGATGCTTTGGGAACATCCATTGGCCATATGCTCTGGATAGCAGTCTGAACTGGAGACTCAGATTTGTGTCATTTTATTGGTGGATGTTGAAGCCGTGGAATTGGATGATATCCAGGACAAGCTTTTGTAGAATCTTCTGAGGAGGTGGCCAAATACAGAACCTTGGTTCTGTATTTACCAACTTAAGGGGTAAGCAGAGAAGAGAGGACAGCAAGGGAGGCAGGAAAGAACAGAAGAACTAGTCAGGGAAGGAAGAGGAAGATGAGAGAGGTTTGCCATGGAAGCCCAAGGAACAGAGTTTTCAGAAGAAAGAGATTGACTGGTCAACAGGGTCAAGTGAGATGAGATGAAAAGGTGGCCGCTAGGTTTGGCTATTGGGAGATTGTTGGTGGCCTGTGCTGATAGAGGGGTGGATGGCTGCCGTGTTGCAGGTGGCTGGAGGAGAAGAAAGAGGTGGAGACACTGAGCTCACTGAAGTCTAGGGCCTAGTGAAGTGGCCTAATATACATCTGCTAAATGAACAAGTAAATAAACTTGGATTGAAAATGAAAGGGGGGGATATGAAGTGGTAGAGGGAGAAACAGGGTTGATAGTGTTTTGTTTAAAGATGTTCATAGTTGGGGGGGCAGTAAAGAGGAAGAAGGTGATAGTTCTGGCTGGGACCTAAAATATAAATGCTTTGGGGAGAAGGAAGGAGGGACACGTCTTGCCCAGGCTAGAGGAGTTGATGAGGGTAGGAGCATCTGCAGATAATGCTGGTGAAATTATCTGCTGAGAGGAACAGCAGCAGTACAGAAGTTTCCAGGAAGTGCTTGAAGTCATTCATTTAACAAATTTTGAGTACTTACTGTGTTGTGGAAAACAGGAGAAGGAGCTGACCAGGGACCCATAGAACGATGACCAAGTGCCCCTGAAGACCCCAAGCAATCAGCTTCCCTTCCTTAAGCAGGTCTCAAGTCCAGTGCCTCAAAGGACAAAGCTAGTTGTGGGAAGGAAGGGGCAAGTAGCAGACTGCCCTGTGGTTGCTGATGGCTGGGGGAGCTGCCATCCCAGTTGGAGGTCTGCTCAGGGACACCTTCTGCCCAGGTGCCACACACCCTGGGACAATTTCTGGAGCTGCCCCTCTTTGCCTAGACCCTGGCTCACTCCTATTCATCACTCCAGCTCCAGTGATTGATGCTCCTTCCAAGAAGTCTTCCATAATCCCTGTCCCCCTCCCCAGTCTTGGTAGGTGGTCCTTGTTCTGTGCTCCTATCATTTCCCTCTGTATCAGCCTCACACAACTGTCATGACCCTCTCCTGTGTCCCTCTCCTCACACCCTCCTCTACCCTCCTCTACCCTCTTGACAGCAGGGACCACTGTTTAAATCTCTGCATCTCCAGGGTATAGCTGGGGGCCTGACACGTGGAACTTCTCAGGAAATGTTTGGTGGATGAAAGGCATGGGGGGGGAGCTGCTGCCACAGCCACTCTTTGCTCTCTCAGATGTAAACAGGTTACCCAGCTGGGAGAGAGGACATCTGCTGGCTGGTGTGGCGTCCAGCACTGACGCGTCTACCTTTTCCTCTGAAGGTGGGTCCAGGGGACCTCTGGCCCCAGGGTCCCCACCACCCTTACTTGGGAAAGCTGATGCCTGGTGGAAGGAAGGAAGGGTTTGGTCCTGAAGGAGTTACCCAGCTCCCCACCCCCACCCCATCCCTTACAGATGCCAGAGAGATGGCCCTTTCTCAAGGCCACCATCACCCCTTTCCTGTGTGTGGCACTTTATGGTACACAAATAATATCTTTGATGTATGTGAACTTGAGTCCTCCCAACAACCCTGCACAATAGATATCACCACCCTCCCATTTTGTGGATTAGGAAATGAAGGGTTAGAGAAGTAATTTGCCCTAGGCCACCCAGCCAGTAAGTGACAGAACTAAGACTTGGACTCCGGCCCGTCTGACTATAAGCTCAGGGCACTTAGTCACTGTGCTGCCCTTTGCCCCAATTCAGCAGTGCTGAAGAAGGCTGAGGTGGTGGTGATGTTCCCAGGTCCTGCCACACACACGCCTTCCTCATTTCCCCTGGGGATAGAGAAAGGGCACAGGAGGAGAGGAAGCAGCAATAGAGGTCACCAAGCAGGTCGGGGGTATAGGGGGGACCCAGAATCTTCACAGCCTCGTAGCGGAGGGAAGGAAGGAGGAATGTGGGTAACCTTCAGACCACGTTGCTCACCTCTCAGCACCAGAAGGCCATGGACTACATACCCGCTGCCTGGGCTGACTCCCGGCTGGCGGGCAGAATGTGGTCTCACCCCAGTTCCACCCCTTGGGGGCTGGGTGAAGATGCAGTCCTCACGGCCCGTTTCAGGGAGTTAGCCAGCTACACCACCCTATGCCAGGCTGCCAGGGAACTCATCAGTGCCTACCCACTTCCTCCCCTGGGGTGGAGTGGAGCCCATGTCTAGAAGAAACCCGCAGTAAGGTCCCTAGTCCTCTGCATGGTGTGTGAGACCTTGGGCTCTAGGACTGTGAGAGGCAGGTAGAGTCACTAATGGGCTTACCTTTTAAACAGTGCCGTGAGGGGACAGCCAATGGTAGACTAGAGCCTTAGGCAGGCTCAGAGGCCAGACAGTGGACTGGCATTCAGCTGAGCCACAAAGGCGGGAGACTTTCTCCAGGGTTTTTACCTAACCCCAAATTCTCACTCCAACACCTTCTTTCTGCACCCTGGAAAAGGGAACATGGTCTCTGTGCTGCCTAAAAGCGAGTGGAGGGACTCAGGCTGGGGGTGGGTAGTTCAAAAGTCTGGGGCTCCAGGGACTGGGGAGAGAGAATGGGAGCTCGATGAGTAAAAAGCAAGGGAAGCATCAGGATGAGGGCACGGAAAAGGGGAGAGAAGAGAGGAAGGTGTCAGGAGGAAGATAAAGGGGCTTGGAGGAGAGGGAGAGAAAGGAAAGGACCAGAGTCTGAAGGGGAAGCCAAGGAGCATTATGTGGAGTGGGCTGGGCCTTAGCACCCTCTCCAGGCTTGTGCCACTGTGCCACTGCAGGTGTGGCAGCTGGTGTGGCATTGGAGGCTATGTGGGGCCAGGCATAGGCCTCCGGGGCCTGTGCAGGGCAGGCATAGGAACTGAGGATGCTGCTGCTGCTGGCTCTAATTGCTCCTGGGGGCTGCAGTCTGCCATGGCAGGAGGGCCTTCCCCTACCAGGTGCCTTGTGGAGTGGGGTTGCCGATCACCTCGAGCAGCTGGGTGAGGGGAAGGCAGGAGTCAGCAGAGGGCCCCAGGAAAGCAGGCTCCCCCAGGACGGCAGGGGGGTTGGTGAGGACCTCCTGTGTGTCAGACAGGGAACCAGACATCTGCCTGGGAGTCTGCAGGGAGCAGATTCATGCAGTGGATTGGGGCAAGGGCAGTGCTGGGCCCAGTTGCTACTATTGAAGTAGAAACAGAGGGCGGGGCGGGGGCAGGCTGGGGTGCCAGGTGAATCTGGTAAGGCTTTAGATTGAACTGTGCTGCTGCTGCTGCCTCAAGTGACCCAGAGCCCACCCCACTCAGGTGACTGCAAGGAAATTGACAGGTGCTGCTGGAAACATAAACAGTGCACTGGGCACATCATCTACCCCTTCACCTCTGACTATGGCCACCACAGCCTGCACCTACACTCTGTCAACCACTGCGACTGTGATTCTAGGTGAGGGCCCCTTCCTTGGGGGACCCATGGCAGAGCCAGGTCCAAACTTTCATTGTGGTTCTCCCTTTCAACCTTTGGTCTCCCTCTTCTGTTTTGACCTGGCACTGCCAGCCCAGTCCCAGTTTGGCAAACCTTGCTCTGCTCTAAGAGCAATGGGGAGGAGGTCTTTTGGTAGCCTGGGCTGAGCCCAGTGGAAGCCCACTGTCCCTCAGGCTGCTCGCTCTGGGCCCCTGGGGAGTCATGGAGGTGTGGGAGCCGGGCTGAGAGTCCCATGTGTGGCAGGCTGAAGGACTGCTCAGAGAAGACAAACAGCAGCAGCTCCCGAGATGCGGGCCCAACCTGCTCACGAGATGTAAGCCCGACCTGCTTCAACATCATCCCCTCCCCTTGTTTGGAGCTCATCCCAGAGGAGGAGTGTGTAGAGCGGTTCTGGTATGGCTGGTGAGTGCCGGCGGGCTGATGCCGAAGGGGCCTCTGCAGGTACCGTGCTCCACTCCCTGTCAACCTTCTCTTCCCATCCCCTCCTCCCAGGTGCAAAAGCTACAGGCCTGTCTCCGTGGCAGTGATCCACCATCCCCTCCACCACAAGTGTGGGGCAGATGACCTGAATGAAGAAGAGGAAGAGGAGGAGGAGGAGGAGGAGGAGGAGGAAAGCAAGCCTCCTATCCCCACCCAGGTGGGGCCCACCACCACACCCACTGACCCAGGCACCAGCACGGTCACTGGTGCCCCTGACTCGGCAGCGCCCATCACCATCTGGCGCTCTGAGAGCCCCACAGGGAAGAGCCAAGGCAGCAAGGTGATCAAGAAGATAAAGAAGAAAAAGGAAAAAGAAAAAGAGAAAGATAAAGAGGAGGACACAGATGAAAAGGCAAAGCTGAAGAAAAAACCCAAGAAGGGCAAGTTGGCTAAGAAGAAAAGCCCGGTTAAATCGGAGTCTTCACCTCCAGACCTGAGCCGGTCATTAAGCCCAAGAGAGTTGGCCAGGATGTCTGAGTCCAGCCCAGAAAGCAGGGAAGAGCTGGAGACTGAGTACAGTTACAATGACCGGGGGCAGGAGGAGCCCTCCAGTGAGGATGTTGTTGAGTCTTCATTGCCCAGGAAGAGAGAGAAGAACACCATCCAGGCCAAGAAGCCTGGGGCCAAGGCCTCACAAACGAGGAAGGTAAACAAGAGGAAATCTCCCCCAGCATCAAACCCCAATCTCAGTTGAGGCCAGGGTGATCAGGGTGAAGAATAAATGCCATTGAGCCTGTAGCCAACCCCGCTGCTCTTCTCTCTCCCTCCAACCTGGCTACTTCTTGGGGGAAGGGGTGGGCTCGGGGCTGCAGGGGTTTCTGAAAGGCAATCCAGCTTTCAAGAAGCCCATGGGAAGGTAGGTGGGAGGGAAGGAAAAGGGCACAGCCCTGTTTCTTCCTGATACCCTAGGACCAGGGCAGAAGAGTACATCTGGGTGGGGGGGAGGGAGGGTTTCCCCTCTCTCCTGGGAGACTTCTCTGTGTGTAATCCACTTCTAGGATAGGCAGTACTGTTTGCAGTGACACCTCCAATAAACGGAACCTTTTAACCTACTCTGTGCCACTGTGCCTGGCCTTTTCCTCCTCTGAGTGGCCCTGGGGAAGGTACTTGTGGCACCACAGGGGACTGACCTTCCTAGCTGGAGTGGTCCCGCTCCTGAGACCCTCGAGGACCTTTTGTGCTGAAGGGAACAGAGCTGAGTCTTGGCAGAAGGCCAGCCCCTTCCCCCAGCTCTTGATGGAGAAAATCAGGGGAGGGAGCACACCAAGTCTGGGCTGCAGCAGCCTTTTCTGACTTCTCAGCTGAGCCCCAAGTAGAGGAAAGGGAGGCAGAAGCCTCACCCAGTTTTGACTCACAAAGCCCTTGTGAAGAAACAGGGACACCAGGAGTCCAGGAAGAAAACCATAGTAGGGCCAGGGCGTGTGTGTGGGAGTAGGTTGAGCATGGGACCCACCCTGGGACACAAACACGTGACTTGCTTAGAGAATGTCAGAGACCAAGGCCCAGCTGGGAAAAGGGAAGAAAGAGAGGTGCAGGGGCTCAAGCTGAGAAACCCAGATTTACTTGTGGCTTTTCTCCAGTATGCCAGAGACTAGCAGGCATCATGGATGGGGCAGCTGAGTGTGAGTGAGTGTACTAGTAGCAGGCAACCTTTACGAGGCACCAGGCGCTGGGCCAAGGAGCTCACACACGCTCCATCTCAGTCCTCCCAGTGGCCGATGAGGTAGGTATCACTGTCTTGTTACAGACAAGAAAGCCAGATGAAAGACAACAGGAGCTGGCATGGAGTCACAGGGCTAGGAAGTAGAACAGAGACGTGTCCCAGGCAGTCTGATGCAGAAGCCGCCTGTACTATAAATCATTGCCCCTCTGATGGATTGGAATAGGGAGTCAGGGGAGCCCTCAACACTGCTTTGAAAAGTCATCCCTCAAAAAGCCGGAGAGTTGGGAGAGAGAGGCTTTGACAAGAGCTCTGTAGAAACACTGTTTATTCAAATGACAGGCAGGAAGCGGTGGCGTTGGCAGGTGGGGAGGGCAGCTAGGCAGGGCTGGGCAGGTTAGCACTGCTCCCCTGTGTCCCTGCAATCCTGCTTTGACAGCCACCCAGGCTGTTGGCATCAGGTTCAAGAATACTTTCCCTCCTCTCCCTCCTGCCCCAAACTGAATAAATAGCATCCCTCTCCCCACAAGAGCTAGGGGAGACTCACGTGCTGAGCTTGGTGCCCTGGTCACAGCCAAGTCAGGTGAGGGCAGCAGCTCAAAATGGCTTGTAGGGAGCAGAATACAAAACTGTTCCACTCTCACTCCCACCTTCCTCCTCTTCCTCCCTGCCACACTCCCATCCCAGCCTGGTCCCAGGACAGGTGGTCGGTGAGGATCCAGAGCGGGAGAATCGTTACCTAGTGTACACTGAGCTCAAGTCCGCAAGGCCATCCAGCCTGTCACCCATCCAGGCTGACCACCAAAGAGAACGTCACTTCACGCCACTTTATGGACAGGAAAGGAGGGGCAGGGAGGGAGGCTGTGGGCGGCCAGGCCTTTCACAGCCTCAGAGGTAACCAGAGTCCAAGGAACAGGCCCCCTACCGATCCATCTCATCCAGGAGTGGGGTGGCATCGCCAGCAATGGACATGGGGGTGCTTTCGATCATGGGGCTGGGGGAGGGCCGAGGTGTCAGCCGCTGCTTCTGTTTCCGCCTTTCTGCCTCCTTCTCCTGCAGCCACTGCTCTGCCATCTTGCCCCAGTCGATGGCTGCGTGGCTGTTGGACCTGGGAGGGGGAAGAAAAGGCCTTTTAAAGTAGGATTCTCCAGGGGCTCGCTAGAAAGAAGCCTCCCGTCAATCACTGGTGAGCACCCACCCTTGCAGAAAGGGACCTTACACCTATGGGCAGCAGCCTCTCTGCTGGGGTGAGGCAGAAGCAGCAGTGGCTGACTGCCACAATGCCCTCTTCTGTCTTCCCCTAGAAACCAGGGCTTCTGGGGACATCACGTAGGTCATGGCTCTCAGAGGATCCAGAGCACCTGCCTTTGCTAAGCCCTCGGCCTCTTGATATTAATAACCTACTCTGAGCCACCATCAGATACTTACTTTGGCTGCTGCTGCCGCTGCCGGGAGCTGGAGGAGGGTTGGGGCTGGGCCTGGGCAGACTGTGGGGTGGTGCTGGCCTGTAGCTGGTGGTACTGTGGTGTGGTGATGGGCTGGCTTGGGGTCGTGTAGGAGTAGCTGGGGGTCATTAGTGGTGTGGCCACTGGCTGCTGGGCTGGCGTTGGGAACACCTGGAGAGGCATGAACAGTTAAGTGGGGATGGGCTTTGGGCCTATTTGGTCCTGCTGTGAGTTTCTGGCAAGCTACAAGGTGGGCTCAGCACAGAGCTTTCCAGCTGACCTTCCCCTGAACAGTGTGTGGTTCTGAGCAGTAGAGGGAAGCCAGTGGATGGCATCTGGCACACAAGGGAGCCCACTTGTCCTGACCACCTCAGGTTTCTAGTGGCTTGAGGGTTCCAAAGATCCCAAAGGACTCTGGAGAGGTCAGGGCCTCTTGTATTCCCTTCCCTCTCAAATGGGCCCAAGGAAAAGACACATCTACTGGAGACAGGTCCTAAGGACATGGTAGCCTCATCTATGTATATGAGGCCCCTCATGGTGGGCACTGCCAGAGGCCAGTCTATGGGACATGGCGTGGCAAAAGATGACTGTTCCCTTTGACTCCTCCCCATCCTGTGTAGGGAGCCTCCTCCCCAAGCCACATACATGGTAAGCGCTGCTGCCCCCTCCACTGCCACCATAGCCATACTGGCTGGAGGCCCACTGGGCTGGGGTGGCATTAGGGTTCTGTCCTTGGCCTGTCACGGCAGCAATGGCACTGAACATCTGCGAAGTCATGTTCTGGGGCAGGGCGTTCACAGCCCGTGTCAGATCTGTAAACACACAGAGGAGGGGATGGGCGTGTTAAAGCTGAAGTCCCTCTAGCTCCATCCCTCCAATCCCTGGTCCTAGGCCCAAGCTCCTCACCTGCAAGGTTGATGTTGGCCGGGGTGGCATTGATAGAGGCAGGTGTCCGGGTCCTGCTGCTGCTACTGGGGGTGATGCCTGTAAGAAATGACTACAATTCAGGGGGCTGGAAGAAGCCCTGAGATAGATGGTGGGAGGAAGGGCAACTGAACAGGCGCAGTGGACGGAGAACCACCCTGGGGCTAGGAGGCCGGGGTAGGAGTAGGACAGCTGCAACGACAGCCTGCACCCACCCTCTCCACAGGTCAGTGTGTACTTTGAGTCAGGCCATTGGTGTCCCTCCAACCACACCCCCGAAGTCATGGGAGAGAACTCACCAGGTACAGGATCCTGGTAATGATCTTTAAACCATCTGAAGAGTCCATTCACAGTTGGGAAGATTTGGCCCCGGTACCGGAATCCTTCTGGAGTCACCGTTACATATTCTATCCTGGGATTTTAGAATGAAACATGCGTCAGACACCACTTGGGGCCAGCTGTGTGAGAGCGACCAGAACAGATGTCCACCATGTAAAGTAGCCATATGGGGCCCTAGGGGAAAGGAGAGATGGCAGAGCCAGTCTCTGGCCCTGTGAAGGGAGGCTGCACTCCAAGTGGGGAGGTGAGCAGCCTCTGGCAGAGTATAGTCAAAGCCAAGGGGTCGGTGGCCCCCTGTGTGCTGGATACAGGCTGCTGGAGGAAGGTTTGCTGGAGGCTGTGCCACCATACTGGGCTGCAGTATGAAGGTGGTGTACCGCAGGTGAGGGTGACACTGAGGTCTCAGAATGTCAGGGTTGGAAGGGGCCTCCCAAGGCAGCAAAGTACATAAGCAGGAGTCTTTCTGTAGCAGTCCTGGAAGGTGCTTAATCTGCCTTTATTCAACACTTCTGAGAGCAGCAGAGAGTGGTTAAGAGGACGGGCTCTGAGTTCTGGTTCTAGTTCTAGTTCTAGTTTTAGCTTACCATTCACCACCTAGGAGACTTTGCACCAAGTTATTAAACCGGAATCTCCACCTATACTTGTAAAATGAGCACTTAAAACCATAGGGTGAGTGTGAGGATAAAATGAGTCAGTATGCACTTACAACACCTAAAATAGGGTGTTGTGCTCAATAAAGGATGGCTATCAATAGCCAACAGACACTACTAAGTACCACAGACTTTTCATTTGTATTAAACTGAAACCTGCTTCCTAGATCTTCTACAAGTATTAATCATGCCACACAAGGAGAGTCTGTGCTCCTTTCCATGGAAGCTATCATGTTGAATGTGGTCGCAGTTAAAGGTTCATGGGACAGTTTCAGCCCCATCACAGCCCTGGCTGCCATCATCTGGAAGCATGCTGGTAAGTCAGAAAGGGTTTCTCAGAAAAGAACACAATGTCTAGATGTGCCCAAGACAGTGCAGGGTCCAGAGTCAAGGGCTTCTTGTCATCTGGCCTCCAAACCCCTACTGATACAGTCTAAGCTGTGCGTCACGTGTAGTCAATACAGGGATAAAAGAGAAATGCATATACCTTGGCCAAAGGCCAATGGGAGGACAGGGATAGGGCTTGGGCAGAGCAGGCTGGTGTGATCACCAGTTTGTGTAACAGACACAGAGAAAGCAGATCTAAGGAGGACTTCATCCTCCAAGCTCAGGGTGAGCACCAGTGAGACTCTAATATACAGGAGCACCTCAGGAAGGCCAGCCTGTCAGGCATACACAGGAAGGAGCAGAGCAGGAGCTCAAGCAGAGTAGAAGAAGACGCTCTCCTGACCTGCCACTTCAGTGCGGGCAGAAGAGGCAGCACATTATGGCAACACTAAGCCACCATGTGCCAAAAGCCCTGGTGAGGGTGAAGCAGAGAGTGGAAAGGGAAGACCAGTGTGTGGGCACCCAATCTTTGCCAGCTGGGTGGGGAGAGTGTCTGGTGATTTCCACCACTCCCTGGCAGGGAAATGAGGTGAAGGGAACTCCTTTTTCACAGTGTTGATGAAAACGCCCTTCTTCTTTTGTCTCTAATTCATTACCCTCTTTCCCCACCTCCAACCTCCACCTCCATTCTGAACAGGTAAGAGGAGAAAGGCAGTCAAGCAGAACCACAGAGTACTGCTCTGGGGCCTCTACTTCCCTTCTAGCCTGTCTGTGGACCCCAGCGGCAGCACCTTCTCAGCACCAGTGCTCACCTGGGTTTACCCCGGGGCTGGTATCCCAGTAGGAACTTGCCGGGCAGTTCCTTGCAGGCACAGATGAAATAAGGGATGAAGGTGGGCTTCTCCTTCTTAGTTTTGATGAGCAGCTCCTCTAATTTCTGGGGGTAGAATGAGGGGGAGAGGTTGGGATAGTAGCATGCTTGGTACACAAGGTCTGGCGCACACATCATGTACACTTCCTTCACCGCCTGAGTGTCCTCTACACTGAAGGGAAAGCATACATCCTTAAGTGACTGAAAGGCGTCATCCCTTGGAGGACCCTGGGCTCACCTTGCGGTCCCCACCGCTGCAGTCCTGATAATACTTGTGGTTCAGAAGGTCCCGGGCAAAGGATGCCATGGGCTGGACATAGCGGGCAACAATCTCATCCAAGTCTTCAAATTCCTATGGGAATAAAGTAAAGGCCCCATGTGTCATATTCAGAGCTAAGACTCCAGGCTCTTCATCAAATCTACCCTGAAGAGAAACCACGGAAGGGGGTGGGCTTCCCACTCCTGCCGAAGCCTCACTCCACTGCACAGGCCCCTCAATTTACCCATCTGTTTGAGTCATGCCCAGACACATTAGCTTATAAGGCATAAAGTCCTTTAAATCCTAACTTTGATTCTTCCCTGGTGCACGGGAACAATAGAGAACTTCACTAGACTTTTCACTAAAAACAGGAAACAGCTTTGTGCAGTGGCAGTATCGTAGCCAGTAAGGTTTATCCGAGGCACGATTATTGCTAATTGAAAGCTTTTCCCAATACCCTGCCACGGCGACTTGAAATATAGTCGCCATTGGCAATTTTTGACAGTCTCTGTGGAGACTGAACTTGGAAAAAAATAGTAATAAAAAAATTAAAGCAGGAAACAGAAACTTGATAGATATATGTATGCACACGAACGTGTATTTTTTCCTCTTCCTCCACTCGTGCTTTCTAGGTAGTCTATTTTAAAATTTAGAGGAAAAATACATAAAATTGCTATCAAATGACTCATTCCACAAACGATCTCCTGTTTTGTTCCTCTGTACAGCTAAAATACATATGACACATATCAGTTACTAATGTTAGGTGAAAGAGGCTGGAAAGGGCCTGTTTCTGGAAGCACGAGTGGGTATGGGAGGTTGGCAGGCGCTGGCTCTCACCTCACTGTTGATCCACAGAGTGGCTCCCAGGCTGAAGGCATTTTCCTTGCCTTCCTCCCGCACATCCACGTGCTGGTAGATGCCATCGCTGACTTTCCAGGTCACTGTCAGGTGGTTCTCACCCTTGCTGCTCGGTCGGATGATCACATCACCCTGGTCCATGGTCTCCATCATCTTTTCTGCTTGCTTGAAATTGATATTATGGAACGATGGGTGTGCAATGACTCGTTTGATGTATGCTGAAGAGAACAGAAAAGAAGTACAGAGCAGGTGATGGGGCTAGGAGCTGCAACAATGGGACAAACCAGGCATTAATTTCTGACCCAATATGGGATACTCAGACAATTTTACCCTCTCTGGGCTTGGATTTGCTGATGTCAAGGGACATGTTAACCCAATGCATTAGCAAAGAAAATGTGACCCCTGGGTTCTAGCCCTACCCATGACTCTCTTTTATGATGTCTCCAGGCCTCAGCACCTCAAAGCTGAGCACCCTCACTGGGAGACTGATACACGTGCATCCTGTGGCCCAAGTCCTGCACTGGGAGAGCCGCCAAGATATAGGGTGCACAGGGATGGTGGTGGGCACACTCACTGGTTCGCTGCTGCTTCCGCTTCATGTCCTCCTCCTGCTTGTGGTCTGCTGCTTCAGCATCAAAGTCATAGTAGGTGTCCTTGGGCAGCTTCCACTCATTGTTCCTGTCCACGAGATCTGAGGTACGGCAGGTCAGGTCTGCACTGAACTTCTCGATGTCAATCTTCATGATGCGGCAGTGAACAGTCATTCCCACCTAGATCCACAGAACATTTGAGCTGGAAGGGACAAAGATGATCTAGCCTGGTGCCCTATTTCACACATGAGAAAATCAAAGTCCAGGTAGAAAGGTGTGAACGGACTTGCCCAAAGCCAGCCAGCTACTGAACGGCAGACTAGGAGTTCAGGGTTGAGTCTGGTCTGCAGACTAGGGGCTGTGCTAAGCACCAATGCCTCCCACTCTGGCAGGAAAACCAAGTGGAGCCTGTTGGGATCTACCCTGTCACTGGCACTCTTCCCTCCTCCCATTAAGTTGCCTGGTTACTGCGCCTAGGGTGCGATCAAAGCCTGGCTGTCCTCTTTGGAGGAAAAACAAAACAATAGCTCTTTTCTGTACCTTACTCCTAACTTCTCCCTCAACAGTGGCAAAAGCCAGTCACTCTGCATGGCTCTCCTCATTTTGAAAATCTCCCCAGGTTCATGTATTAGGAATGTCTTTCCCCAGCCCTCCTAAGTTCATAGCTCTCAGGGGGTCACAACACTCAGATCAAGAGGATTGGCAGATCTGGTAATAGCCATGTCACTAATTGGGTGATCCTGGAAAAGAGACCTGAATTTCTCTGAAAAAAAGAAGACAGTATTTCTTTCCTCATCAGGTTGTGAAATTAGAGGCAGCATATGTTGATGTCAAGTGCTGCCATCTAGTAGGTAAATGGCAGCTATGGCAGGAGACTACTCTGTCAACAAGGAAGCTTAGAGATTTACTCCCAGCCCTTTTGTGCAGAGATCATTTGAAGGTTCCTTCTGTGTCATCTGGTTCTGCCTGTAGAACCCAGGGGCTGTGCCATACATTCTACTTTTTTTTTTTTTAAAGAAACAGGGTCTAGCTATGTTGTCCAGGCTGGTCTCAAACTCCTGGCCTAAAGTGATCCTCCCACCTCAGCCTCCTGAGTAGCTGGGATTACAGGCACAAGCCACCACACCCCGCTGTATGTGCCATACATTCTTTTCCTTCTCCCAGAGCAGCACCACTTGGCCTTGGGAGAACAGGGAGATCCTTTCTGTTTTGCAGCATGTAATGCTGGGCCCTGCTTCCTGCCCTCGGACTAAACTGCAGCTTCCCACAGAGAAGGAGAAAGCCCTTTCCCAAAGGACTGGCAACTTGCTGAAATTTCACAAAAGCTGCTACTAATTAAGATGCTTCTCACCCTAGGTTCTTTGAACTAGTTATAAATCTCTGAAACTCTCCCCACCAGCAGCCACTGGGAACAGAGCCTAACTTCTGATGGGGACAGTCCAAAGTTAAAGAGAGCCCAATTTGGGCAGCTGAAAACTGTACTACAACCTTAGGAAAGTCATTGATCTACCTTCACTCGTTCCTCTGGCCGCTTTACCACCTTGTCACTGAGGAATTTGGTGGGAATGAAGCCGGTGACACCATTGTCCAGCCGTGTTTTGACACCAATGGCCTGGCCTGGGCATGAACCGCTATCAAAGTGGTTCCAAACCTAAAGAGGGCACGAGGAAAGAATCTTGATCATTAAGATTCCAGAGATCATACATTCAGAAAAGACCTGCCAGGAGTGTTGTAATTTATTTTACCATTGATACTTGGCACCATAGTCTGAAAAGACAATGACAGCCAAGACAGAATTTGAACATTCACAACATCCCTTGACTCATAACTGATGTTTGGCACCAATGGCCATTAGATGAATCTTTTATGTTTATCTAACCTACATCCCTCTAGCTGCAACTGAGGCCCCTTCAATTTTGTTTAACCCAGTGAGCATAAGTAGTACCTATGTCAGCCTTCTAAGAATACCTCATTACAGTGAAACAGGTACCCTGTGCCTTTCTTGTATCCTGGACACATCACACCAGCTTCTTTTATTGGGTAAAGTTGAGAAACTGTCTCTTTTATAATCTGCCTAATAACATGTAAAATAACCCAGAAATAACCCTGAAAAAGTTTTTAGGGTGGCTTTAATGACTTCTGGCAGATTCTTCTTCTAGATAAAAATGTGGGCAAAATTTAAAGTGTGTGGAGAATGTAAAAATTGAAGGGAGCCTGCAGATACCTTCTAATAAGCATGTGTAGGGGACACTGTGCTTACCCTGCAGGTAAGAAATGCATGTCCCCATTTCCCTAATCTGGTGGAGCCAGATATCCAGAGCATGGCACACAAGGGTTAAGGAATAGGTGACTGAGCCACAAAGTACGCAGGTAACTTCTGAGCAGCACATGGAGGGATTTCACGTTAAACCTATATGTACTCCATCCTTCTTCCTTCTTTTTGTTCTCGTTTGGTAAAAGTATGACCTAAAATACCTCCATTTCTCATTCCTTCCTAGGGCACTAAGACCATTCAATCAAGAAAAGCCACTGACCACAATAACACTGCAGCACACACCTCGCTTAGTTCAGGGAAATTGTCCTGCTGACAGAAGGGGCACTGCCACAGCCCTGTCTCATCGTTGCGGATTGCCTGGTCATAACTCTCACCCTGTGGACGCCTGTGGGCGATGCCAGTGACATTGCAGATAATGAGCTTTCCTGGAGGAAGAGGAGGGGAGACAGGGAAGGAGAGAAGAGAACAGGGAGCAGGCTGAGAAAAATGGAGAAGTGACTCCTTCCCACCAACCTTTTAGTGACAGAACACCTGATTTCCTGCCAACCCTTGAGAAGGGAGATCTTCCCCAGATTTGATGATAGGGGAAAATGAGGCCTAGAAGAAGAGTGACTCCCAGAAGATCCCACAGCAGCTTGAAAGCATATTTGATCTTAAACTCAGTTTTGGCTTCTAGTCCAGGGATCTACAATCTTTTTAAATGCTCCCCTGGTCTTCCCCACCTATAATACAAACATGCCTCACTCTGTTGGAATCACTGCTTGATTTGAAGTATATAATAAACACATCCCCTGCCCCCACCATATCACCTTCCAATAAAAAAACGGCCCTAGAATTTACCAATGTAGAAGGTCTCTGGCGTTTCTTTGGTTAACATATTGAAGATCTCCTCTGTGTTGGGAGAGCGGTAGGCTGTCCGGAGGTCCTTATACCGACAGCTCAGCTCTGCCCGGATGTCGTACAGTGTGATGTGTTTGTCACCATAGCCCTGGGGAAGAAGCCCACCAAAAGCCTTGTAACTGCTCCCCAACCTGAGCCACTGGGGATTTCTATGACAGGAGGTGGCCAGTTGGCTCCTGTCAGGGCTTCTCTTCTCTCTTTTCCCTTCAACATTTACTAAAGGAGGTTTTCAAACTTAACCATGGAACCCCAATGTGTGAAATAGATAAATACAAAGCTATGCTCTTAGAAAGGAGGAAAGTGGGCCTAGAAGCAAACTCTAGTACTGACATCCTCCCAACTCCTGTCTCTTGCAATTACGGTTGCAATCTCCGAGACTTCCCCAGCTCCTTAACAAGCAAAATGAAAACTTCCTTAAGGACCTCAATAGAGCAGGGGCAGGGAGAAGAGAGGATTAAGTCTGCTACACTAACAGTATAGGGGTTTCTGTGGACACTTGCTGCCCAAGTCTCCTCCCAACCAGGCCACTTGGGATGGGTTTTCCTGCTAGGCCTTCCACTCTGTCACCCACCTGCCTCTCTAGTTCTTCTGCAAAGGCATCAAGGTCCAGGTCCTTGAGTCGTTCTGGGTTTTCCAAGATTTCTTCGAGGGCTCCTGCAGGATTGGCATCCTCGGCTGACTCATCGTATTCCAGGGCATCCACTGCCATCTTCCTGGCCCACTCATAGGTCTCAGGGTGAACACGGGAACCATCAAGGACTTCAATGTATGAGTCAGTGCTGGAGGAAAGGCAGAAATGGAGCAGGATATAGAACGAGAAGCTTCTAGTAACAACCCAAATGTCCACCAATGGGGAACTGGTTAAATAAATTAGGGCACCTCCATACAATGGAATACTATACAGCCATTTACAAGAATGAGGTAGGTCTATGTGTGCTGACATGGAAAGATGGCCACAATATATTGATACGTGAAAAATACACTGCAAAACACTATGAACCATATGATCCCATTTTTGTAGTAAATGGGTAGTTAGTAAATGCATAGCAAAAATAAAATTTAGAAAAACTGTAGTATACATAAATTGTTATGGTAGTTATCTCTGGGGGGTGGGATTATGGGGGACTTCCACTTTCTGCATAATATTTCTATATGTTGAATTTTATATAATGAAATTATATGCATCTTATAACAACATAAAATAAGAAAGGGGAAAAGACCTCTGAGAATTTGCTGACAGCTATTTTCCCCCATAAAGCCTTCCCAGGCTGGTCTTGCCCGTGCACTCACATGGACCTATGTTATTCGTGGAGTGTTACAGCAAAGCTGAGTGGAAAATGAAGTTTTAGAACTTGAAGCCTATTTCCCCACTGATTTCCATTACTGAATGAGGAGCTATGTGCCCGTGGAAAAGATCCTCCAAAGACTGAGTTGATAACTTCTGGAGAGGAAGAGGTCAATAGTGAAGTCCAAAGTCCAAGTGAATAGAATTTTCTCTCAATAACATCATCTCAAAACATACCAAATCTCTCTCCCCCTTCCTTATCTCCTCACACCCCCACGCTCCTTTTCCACTGCCCCAGCTATTCCCACCCTTATCTGGCCACAACCACCATAAATACAAAACAAGTTTGTGTTCACTGAATAAAATCTTGTGTTTTCTGTCCTTAATTTATAAGCTAAGTTGGTTCTTTTTATGTTTCTTTCACATGAAAAAAGCTTCACATAATTGAACCGATCTTTTCCATAGGTCAGGGGCTCTTGACTGAATAAAGGTTCCTTACCTTTTCTTTAAAACATTTCCTAATTTAAATGGCTTGAGGCCCTTTGACAGCCCTGAAACCCCCAAACAAAGCCCAAGGGAATTCCTCCTGGCCCATCCAGGCAGAGGGCATCACCTGTCCCCCAGGGAGGCTGTGTCAATCTTGAGGAAGCCAGCACAATTCATGAAGACTTTGGGACCCATGTGGCACATGGTGACCAGCTGGGTCCGGCTCTCGAGTCGGGTGTTGTTCTGCTTCAGGATCTAGGGGACAGGGCTGGAGTGAGCCAGGGCAGAAAATAGGCCCCACCTCCCCAGCCTGCTTTCTAGTCTCTGTTAAACCCTCATGACAGGAACTCTGTCCCCACCCAATATCTAACTGAGCACAACATACTATCTACCACTAAAATGTTTCTAAAAAAATAAACTATACTACATCTACCAAAGACTGTCTATTACTAATATATGGCTTAAAAGTTAGTGGTAAAATATACACTCAAGCACACATCACCCATCTTTTTTTTTATTATTATTTTAAAATAAAGAGGGGTCTTGCTCTTGCTCAGGCTGGTCTTGAACTCCTGAGCTCAAGCAATCCTCCCGCCTTGGCCTCCCAGAGTGTTAGGATTACAGGTGTGAGCCACTGTGCCCAGCCATCACCCATCTTAAGAAAAAGAACATTACCAATACTTCTGAAGATCCCTGCTTGCTCACATGTCCCCTGCCCCCCGAAATCCTTTTTCTTCTCGCTAGAAAAACACACTCTCCTGAAGTTTGTATCTAGCAGCCCCTTGCTTTCTCCATGTGTCTTGAATCATGGCTTATGGCTATCTTTTCTATGAGCCACTACACTACTGTAGTGAAGAGTATAGCTTTGGCCACCTGGGTCTGAAGTTGGACTCTGACTCTTAGTAGCTCAGTTACTTGGAACAAGTCACTTTCTCTCTTTGACCTTGGTCTTCCTGATCTGCCAAATCATACTGACAAAGTATATATTTTCATATCCAATGAAACGGTAACTTATAAAATTTCTGATTCAACCCAATCCTACCTTCAGGAGATGGGTCCCTTTTCGAGGTCCCAGGCCACAGACATACTGGATCAAGGCCTGGCTGTAAGGGTGGGCAATGGCACGGTTGACATCGACCCCGACCTCATTGACTCGGTTGATAAATTCACAATACAAGGCATTGAGCAGCTCCTCTTTCACCACATGCTCCTGTTGACATACAGCAGGTAGGAATAAGGTTACTGTGCCTTTCTCCCACCTAGGCCTGCCTGTCAAATTCTACTCACCTGCAAAGGGTGAAACTTGAGACACAGGATATCTTCATCAGAACTGCACACCTGGGCAAACTCAATCAGAGGGTCCTGAATGCGCCGGGCCAGGGAGACAGCCTGTCTTAGTACTGGAGGGTAATCCCGGAACTCTGCCTAGAGTCAAATGAGGGTCAGCAGGGCCTTAGAACCACCCATGTGGTGTTACGATAATCTCTGGCCTTCTCCTACCCTCCTTTCATTTGTCCCAATGCAGGACTCTAATCTTCCTGACCTTTCTGATTATGGGTCATTAGACCCTCATTCCGGAGAGGGTCCGGCCCCATACTCTGAAGACCAATCATATTTTGACACAGTTGTCCGTAGAAACCCAAAAGATCTGGGTTTGGGGAGCTTGTGGACACACTTGGAGGTTTCTGGAGGGTGGCACACCAAGGAAGGGCATGGAAGCTCTGTAACCTTTCCCCCATACTTCACCCTATGCATTTCTTCATCTATATCCTTTATAAATATCCTTTACATTTAATAACAAACCAGTAAACGTAAGTGTTTCCCTGTGAGCCACTCCAGAAAATTAATCAAACCCATGGGGGGGGTCATGAGAACCCCAATAAACTGGTCGGTCAGAAGTTCCAGGTGCCCAGACTTATGACTGCTGTCTGAAGGGAGGTGGGCAGTTTTGGGGACTGAGCCCTCATCCTGTGGGATCTGACACTATCTACAGGTAGCCAGTGTTAGAATTGAATTAGAGGACAACCAACTGGTATCTGCTGCTTGCTGTGTGGGGAAAACCCCACACATTTGGTCACAGATGTCTTCTGTGTTGATGATTGTTGTGGTGTCAGAGCAGAGGAAAATACGGCTTGAGAGTTTTTCCAAAACATTTCAGCTCCAACATCAAGAGGAAATTCAAACCACCCTGGCTTGAAGTCATTTTCTCTGCTCCTTTGGGATCCTTTTTCCTGGGACCAATTTAATTTATGAGACTCCCAATCTGAGCCATAACTGGCAAAATGGAAAACCTCTGCATAGGTAGATATACAGACACAGTCCTGTGTTCCTGATAACCTTTGTTTCCATATTAAATCTCTCTGGGATTGATAGCACTTGCCTGGGTAGGCCCTAAGGGTGGGGCTCGAACTTACCTCTGACTTCTTACTGTTCATATAGAGAATGGCCAACTCATTGTCAACCAGCTCCACTCCAATAGAAGACAGCTGTTGGCCCTGGTCTAGCTCATGCACAATACGCTTCACATCCTCAATCAACATCTGGGCGTCCCTGGTGGGATGAACAGTGCTGGTCAATGAATACATTTTCTCAGGGATGGACATTCTCATGGCTAGGATGGGGTGGAGAGGTGGGGGAGGAAAGGGCTTGGAAGACAAAGAGGGACAATATACCCAGGGATACCCCCTGGGGAAATCATCAACATTCTACACAGGCACATGCCTGCTGTTATGGGCATATGCCAGATTGAACAATATGAGATGACTTGGGTTATAGCCTTAAAAACCAGGCCTGGGCCAGGTGCGGTGGCTCACGCCTGTAATCCTAGCACTCTGGGAGGCCGAGGCAGGAGGATAGCTTGTGCTTGGGAGTTCGAGACTAGCCAGAGCAAGAACGAGACCCCGTCTTATAAAAAAAATAAATAAATAAAAATTTAAAAAACAAAACAAAACAAAACAAAAACCAGGCCTGGCCCAATGCTCTTAGGTCCTACCTGTTCTCTCCTGCAACTGTCACCACATGAGGCTTCTTGTTCAGAAGAAATTTCTTTAAGGTTTCAATGTCTTGAGCCTGAATTGAAAGAAAATTGGAACTGAATGGCTCTGAGGATAAGGAGATTTCAAGCAGTTCTGTCTCTGGTACCAGAGAACAGTAAAAACTGGAAGGGTCTTCAGTGGATATTTGGGCCAAGCTGCCACCAAGGATCTATACCCACCTGTTCCTGACAGACAGTTAGCCACCCTGCCTCTGCTTAATCATTCCACTGACTAGAATCTCACTCTAGTGGTACTGGTGATATTGGCCAGATCTGAAGGATGAATAGTTAGGAAACTGATCTCTTTTATTGTGAACCAAAATCTGTCTAATATTTAGCCACCAATACTAGTTTTTATCAAGCAAAACAAACAACTGGTACCTGCCCTCTTTTGGGTGAAGGCCCTTTGAAAAGGTCAACATGGCAAGTATGTCTCCCTAAGTCTTCTTCAGCTTAAAGATGCCCAGTCCCTACTACAGTTCCTTATGACTTACTTTCCACTGCCTCCCACACCTGGTATCTTCCTAGAATTTTTGTGTATATCTATTTCATTTCTGGTGTGACTTCTGCTGCAAATCTGAGTATAACAAAGTAAGGAAGGTCGTGGTGTTACAGAAGAGCTGAGCATGGCACACAATCTAAGATTGATCATCAGCCTTATCTGGGCCTCAGGGAAGTTCTCACAGGCGATGTTCTTCTAAAGGTCCTGGACCTCCGTCCACAGTGCTGTAATGTTCCTCCTTCCTGGAAATGCTGCATTTCCCCTTCTTGGGCTGCTCCCAACTTTAAAATACTCTGCTAATTTCCTAAGCAGAAGGATTCAATACCTCTCTGGCATCCCCCAAGTCCAGCTGGGCTACGTATAGATGGTCTCCTGCATAACCATGTGCCCAATAGGGTGGGCACCTAAACAAAGTTTTTGCCCCTCTTTATATAAGGAAGCTCAATGTTAGACAAGATGCACTGTATGTTGTCCCACCAGAACACAAAACAGGGAGACTGGGACCTCGGGCTTGAGTATTATAAATCTCTTAATATTTTCTAAGATTGTCATACTTCTGGCTTACACTTAGGTTGTGGTCAACTAAACACCTGTGGGTCTTATTTACACAAACCATTGGCTGATGGTTAGGACTATTCTGATAATCTTGATCTCCATGTCAAGATTTTCAAAAAATATTAGTAGTTGTTTGTTGGCTGGCCATGGTGGCTCACGCCTGTAATCCTAGCACTTTGGGAGGCCGAGGTGGGAGGACTGCTTGAGCTTAGGAGTCCAAGACTGGCCTGGGCAACATAACAAGACCACCATCTCTACAAAAAAAAAAAAAAAAAAAAAAAAAAAAATTAGCCGGGAGTGGTGGCACACGCTTGTAGTCCCAGCTACTTGGGAGGCTGAGCCAGGAGGATTGCTTGAGCCTGGGAGTTGGAGGTTGCAATGAGCTGTGATCACGCCACTGCACGCCATCCTAGGTGACAGAGCAAGACCCTGCCTCAAAAAAAAAAAAAAAAAAAAGTTGTTTGTTAAGAAGTTGTTCTTTTGTTCTTTTTAGAATGGGGCTCTGTCAACAAAATTAAAAGACATCATTAGGATTAAAAAAAAAAATCCAGAAATATACCAACCAGATGAATTCAAATTCCTCTTTCCTTAAAAAAAGAGACACTGAAAGGCTAAAGCAGGGTAAAGGCTGGCTTCATGCCTCAGTGGCTTTCAGCTCCTGGAACAGCCTGACCCAGATGCTGGAAAGAACAGAGGCAGTACAGGCAGCCGCAGAAGCACACACGGCCTAGGAACTGGCCTCAAGCCAGATGCAAATTCTGCACCAGATAACTTGAGTGCCATCTACTGCCCATGGAAGTGAGACCCATCCCTGGGGACAACAAACCAGCGACCAGACCAGAGACAATCGGGGTCTTGCATGGGATGCTGCTTAGATCACAAACACTTAACCCCACTGAATCCTAAGACGTATTCCAGCTGTACACTTGGTAACCCTGTCCCAGCCACTTGCCTTCTTTTCCCGCTCCTCCTCTCTCCATGCAGTTCGCCGCTTGGTAAAATGGGGAAGTCGAAGGAAGTCTGTCACTTCTCCTTCACCATTGACCAGGGCACAGAACACAGGGTGATCTCTGTCAGCCAAAGAGAAAAACAGTGCAATAATCAGTAATATGAGGCTATGAATAAGAGAAGAATGAAATTAGAAAGACAGGTAAGAGATGGTGCTGGGCAGGCAGGAATAGGCTGTTACCTGGCAGAGGAGAAAGCAATGCCGAGGACTCGAATGCCCTTCCCTTGGTTCTCATCCATAAAGTCATCGTCTTCCTCTACCTGCTGATCTGGTCGGTAGGGTGCCACCCTCAACCAGTTGTAGAGCTTTCGGCTACAGGCCTGGGGAGGAGACACACCAGATACTACAGTCATCTGGCTCACCAAGATTGCGCAGGAAACAGATTCAGGCACACATGTGCAACGATGTGTATTCATATGTGCGTGTGTACTACCCCTTGGCAGGCTTACCACCTGAAGGTATACCTTGCTTTTGGAAACAGGAGAGTATACAGAGAACTGTGACAAAAACAATGAATGTCTGGGTGAGTAGGGGAGAGGGAGGGAAGAGGCTCCTCAAATGGAGAGGTCTTGGAGATGTCCCCTGTGGCCCTGTTGGTACCCCTCTCACACCATGCTTCACTTGCCCCCAGTGTTTCTCCATTAGCCATGGGACTACTCAGGTTCAGCTCTAGTTTGCAGAAATCATATGACGAAAGATCATTAATCTCTGTCCTCACCTTTATGACATATTCCTTGGCTTCAGCCAGCAGCTTGTTCTTGAGCTCTTTGGCCATCTGCACATAGAGGAACTGCTGTAAAGCTCGTTCAATGGCCATGGTGCGTTGCCGGTTCCACTCCTGCACCTGGTGGCTGAATTCATCTCGGTAGTAAAACTGTTTGATCTCTTCAAAATATGTCTGGTCGCTGCCATAACTGAGGAGAGACACAAAGCTGTGGTGTCAGGAAAGAAGAAAAGGTGACACCTAAACGTCCATGAATGCTGTGAGCGAGCAAAGGACAATGGCTTGCTCAATTCTGAACCTGGTTCACGTTCCCAAGGGAGTCTTCCCTCCACCAGACTCCTCACCGAGCCTTCCCCGATGAGCTGCCAAGCCCAGGGCTCCGCTTACCCTTCGACTCCCTTCATATCTATGCTGATGTCAATGGTGAGCAGTCCTTCATCTTCAGCCAGGACTATCTTGAGGAACTGGTCATCTCTCAGTTCCTTAACAGGCTTGTTCTTTAAGTACTTGAAGGAATAAGCGTAGTGGGCCTCATCCACATCCTGTATACATCAAGATGGAATCATTAGCCTGTGGATGGCCCTGAGAGAAAAAAATGCCTCTCTGCTCTCAGGCAGATTATTTCAGCTGAGCAGAAGGCAAGGGACTCAGTTTAATCAAATAGAGAGCTGGGTCACCTCTTGGATCAAAGCCCTTCGCCCAGCTCACCTTTCTACCTTTCTTGGTGGGGGTTATATTTAGCTTGGCTCTCTCTTGGAAGGTTTGCCTCAGCACCTGCCGGACAAGGGGCTCACGGGCAATCTGGAGGGCTACCATGTAGCGGGCACCTTCCAGCACGGCTTCTGGAGTGGGGAACTGGCTGTGGGGAAAACAATGGAGCTGCAGGATGAGGGCATCTTGGTCCTCAGGTCCATCCTCCTGCCAGCCACCTGCTGCATGCCTACCTGCAAACGTAATCCTTGGCCAGCTCCAAGGGCTCTGCAGGGAACTGCTCTGTCTCATGCCGCTGGTAGCTGTCCCGAAGGTTCTCCCCAAATTGCTCCGGAGTAAGCCCAAACTTTTTGGCCAGGCCATCTAAAACCAATAGGAAAGTGAAAGGTAGGGCAGCAGCTGGGCTGACAAGCCTCTTGCCTTCAGAATCTAGAGTAGCAATTCTGGGCACTAGACTTTAAAGGGGCCATGAACGAGCAGGACCAGGTGGTCAAAGAACAACAAAAAAAACTGAATTTAAACACATGATAAGGCAAAAGAAATAAAGAGGATGGACTCTCCCCCTCCAATCCTAAGTTTCCCATTACTTCAGGAAATTAGGGAGAGGCTGAACCTTGCTGTGGGGCAGGGATAGGTGAGGAGAGCAGTGTTTATGAGGACCAGGTAATAGGCTGGTTCAGGACTAGATTGGTGATCGACTCAGATATCTGTTGCTCTTTCTACCCAGTAGTCTTCTTCCTGGGTAACTCCCTTTGCTCCAGGTTAGACTGCCCAGGTCCCAAGAAGCTAGCTTTACCTAGCCCAGCACTCTGACAGATGGTGTACATGTCTCGGCGGGAGGCCTGCTTGAGCTCGGGCCCCCTCTGCTCCTCATCTTCTGCCTCCTCACCTTCACCTGGGAAGAAAACATGAGAGTTAGGGCTCTAGTTTCCAGTCACTCCCAAGGATCTGACACATGTTGGGGGAGAAGCCCCAAAGGGTACCAAGCCAAAGGCCTCCTTGGAGATGCCACGGCCATCAAGCCTCCTGGGTTTCCTTTTCCAGCACTCACCCTCTTCATCTCCCTCTTCCCTTACACGCTTCAGCTTCTTGCGGCTAGCCTTGGCAGCATTCTGCATCTTGGGGATGTCACGACCATAATAAAGAAGAAAATGGTTGTAGACGTCTTTCAGCTCATCCATTGACTGTACATCCTTGAGCCTAAAGAGAAGGGACATAAGGTCTCAGTTACCACTGGGGAAGGGGTGTACCCCAATTTTGCTACAAAAGGTCCAATTCCCAGGAGACAAGATCCCAACTAGGATAGGCACCTGTATTTTCCAACTGCTAAAGATACACAACAGCCCCAGAACATAACTTATCTGCAACCATGGTATCTTGAAGGAATATATCAAACGGAAATGGTGAATGGTGGTTGTTAGAAATGGAAACAAAAAGGGGAGAGGCAGACGAGGCAGCATGTCTCTGGAAACGTTCGAAGTCCTTGAGATAGTTCTTGTCCCCCCTCCTCAGCTTCATGATGCTGGCCACTAAAACCATCTGCTCCCCTCCCACAGCCCACTCAGACTGCAGGCTCATCCAGCTACTTTCTGATTATAATTTGGTTTCCCACATAGCTCTATCCACATGGAATAAATGTACGGATCAGCAAATATAAATATCCAATCCTTCTAACAGTTAATTTTTTGGTAAATAGTCTTTTATATACTGATATGGATAACTAAGATGTATTTGCGTCAGAAAGATCACATTTTTTTTTTTTTTAGTGCCCTTATAAAAAGATAGATCACTATTGATGTGCTGACAAGTTGGATTCTAAGGGATGGGGCCCTGTGCTCCAAATTTTGCAAGGTAACATTGCTCCTAGGTGGCCTGCCTTGGGTCTGACAGCTCCCTGTAATGGGATAAACCCTGCATATATTACCTCTCCATGTCCGTGGTGTCCAGTGCCCGGATGCCATCAGCAAGAGGTTTGTCAGGGTCAGCAGAGATTTGCTCGTACTGATAAGCCTGCATCTTCTCAAACAGCCGCGTTAGGTTCTCTTTACGGATCCTCAGCTGGGTCCACTACGGCAGGGCGGGGCAGGGCAGGGCAGGAGTGAGGGCTGGTGTTTAGCCCAGGAGACCCAGTGGAGGAACTTGACAGGCCTGGGGGATTTGGGCTTGTAGTACCCTGGTAGTAGTGGTGCCCAAACCAGCCCACACCTCCTTGGCGGCCACAGACTCACATTACCTTTTCATCCCACTGCCACACCCTCCACAGGTCATTGATGTGCAATTCAGGCTCCACGTACTCCTTTCGATAGAAGGCAATAAAAGGCACCTAGGGTGGCAAGGAGACTGCAGTCACTCAGAGAGGAAAGATCTGCAAAGCTCTCCTCTGCCAGAGGATAGTAAGTTCCTGGATAAACAGCTCTAGGAAACTCAACAGTCAGAAGCTCAGCCACCCTCAGAGGCCCATCCAGGGCACAGTGCTCTCCCCAACAAGGGAAGACAGTGCTGCAGACAGGGCAGCATTGTTCTTGGGACCACTAGGGTCTCCACTGGTCCTCACACCTCTTCAGTCAAGGGATTACTTCTGAACACAGGGCAAGGGGAATCCGTACCTGATAGGTAGTTACCTTTTCCCTCACCCCTTAACTAAATTTCTAACCAACAAGCTACTAGAACATGAGGCGCTACCTCAAAATGCTGATTTCGCATGAAGCCCAGGGCCTCTTTGATCTTCTGAATTGTGCTGGGCCCTTTCCGACTAAAGCTGCTAGTTGGCTGCCCTCGGTCTAGGTAATCACAGCTCTCCTACAGTAGAAAAGAAAAAAGAAACATCAAAGACACTGCTACTTGCTTTGTCTTACCACACAAAACTGCTTCGTAACACAAGACAACTTTATCAGATGAAATCTAAAAAATCTCTCTCATGCATATACACACATACTTTTCTGTACCAGGCACACTCATGTATGGGATAGGGGAGGAGTGGCTCCCCATCTTGATGAAGTGGCTTTTGGTTCATGGCAAAACCTAAGGATCTTTTTGGGTACCTGGAGAGAAATGGTTGGCGTGGCAAAGGCATTTCTGTAGATCCAGTCAGCCTCTTCTTCTAGCTCATCATCTTCAGCCCCCTTGACTGGGATGGAGCGGAGCTGCAGTGGATAAGACCATAGAGCAAGAGTGACTTGATCTTGTATCCCACTAAAGAAAAACGTACACCCTTCTGGGACAGAAACGTGATCCTCAGGCATGCATTTCTAGTACCCAGCAGTGTCATCCTGGCTAAAGCTAGCATTTTGTAGATTTGGTAGAGAAAGAGCTCCACTTCAAGAACCATAAACAAAGTGAGAGTCTATTTTCCCTCCTCTAGGAGCTGGACTCCTTGGACCCTTGGTCTGATGGGGTTCAAAGCCCAGCCTGGATACTACACAACGTCAGACAGTTGCTAGATCATTTCTCAGCTACTAGGCAATGACAGATTGGCAAAGGTGCAGAGGCTGGTGGTTTCTTACCTGGAACCTCTCAGGCAGGTCAGTGGCTCGGATTTCATTGTCCTGATCTGTGAGGTGGCTGCTTTCCAGCTCACTGGGCTCATACATCTCAAAGATGCTCCTGCGGCTCACACGCTTCTTGGTGGTCTTTTTGGGGCGCACACGGATTTCACCCTCAGCCTCATCATCCTCATACTCATATTCTTCCTCCAGTTCTTCATCGTACTCGTTGTATTTCTCAAATTCATCATAGTCGAAGTCCACGCCAAAGATTTCCTGGGCTTCCTGCAGAGCTCTGTGGGTGAGAGCAAGAGGCAATTGGCTCAGGTTCAAGTGAGAGGAGAGAAATGCAGCTCCTGCATAGACCCTTTACTTGTCCCAAGGGAACTAAGAAGGTTAGGAGAATGGCAAATAAAGGAACCATATTCGCTGTGAAAAAAAGGTTTAGCTGGGGGATATTTCTGAGAAAACTATTGTTTGCTGGAGAATAAAAAACCCATCTTTGGCACCTGCCAGTGACAGGAATCAAACAGCAACAGAGCAGATGGGCTCATATCCTGCTCAGTGGATCCATCTTCTCCTAAGGTATTACAGCATTCCTTTACAGCAAAAGCTTTCAAACTTTTAAACTATGATGTAGGCATCTTTCTTCTAACACAGTCAACCTTGCCCATTTGGGACTCCACCCTAATCCCATAATGGTCCCAGAATGGAAAGACATCTCCCAGGGCTTCTAGGAGCAGTCTGAAATCAATGCCTAGTGAGGTTATTTGAGGCATGGAAGCAAAATGGCTGCAAGCTCAGAATGCTCCATTTTTGCCAGTGGCCTTCAAATTCCTCCTTCCTGAATGGGCCTACTCAATGCCTTCATCGCCACCTTGTACCAGACCCCACTCACGCATCTGTGTATCCAGGAAGCTTTTTCCGCCACTTAGGTTTTTTCAGAGGTTGTCCATCATCATCCACAATGAAGTCATCGATATCTGGGTAGGGAAAGGGTTAGTGCTCAGACTCAGGACTGAATGTCTTTAGTTCCTACTATGTTAGTGACAAGTGAGGGGAAGAGTAGGGAGGTCCCTGGAAGAACTACTTTGTGTCAAATGCTGGGGGCTGTAGCTGAAGAATGGTTTCCTATCCTGTTCCTAGGGGCCAGGAAATTCCAACACCCATCCAAATGGTGGCTTCCTTGCCCAATGCCACATACCTGACTCTTCATCATCTTCCTCCTCTTCCTCTGGAGGAGCCATGGGGGCCTCCACTGCCTCCTGCCCTTCTTCCCCTTCCCCATCCTGGAAGATTTCCTCCGCAATAGCCTCTTTTTCATGTTCCTCCTTGCCATATTCCTCCTCGTCATCGTCCTCATCATCTGACATTTTTTTGACACGGCGGTACTTTTGCTAGGGGGTTGAAAAAACCTGCCTCATCAGGTCTGAGGGGTCTGGCATAAGGATGCCTGCTCTCTCTCCAGTCTCACTCCTGTCTTCCCACCACAATTAGGCTGACCAAGGGAGATGGGAAGGAACACGCTGAGTGACGCTCTTTCAGCTGCAAGGCCCACGACCCTTGAAACTTTGACAAGCCTTTCTCTAACAGGCACTCAGATCTGGGATACACATCTAGGCTCCACAGAACAATGATACTGAGCACCTTTCTCTTCTCTGATATTTCCCAGACTATTCTAGATGTGCCTCCTCTCCCAGAGAGACACTGAAATTTCAGGGGCTTTCCTTCACCCCCAGGAACAAAGACAAAGAATGACACTTACTCCTCGTTTGACTTTGACACCCAAATTCTCCTCAATGAGGTCAAAATCATCATCTTCCAGGCGGTCGTCAAAAGATGCTGAAGAAAACAAAGTGTTAGTGATGGCGAGGCCCCTTTCCCACCGCAACTTCCACCCCAGCCTCACCTGACCTGAAGACAGACTACTCACTGCGTTTTCTCTTCTTGTGGCCAACATCATCCTCTGAATCACCAGAGTCACTGCCCTCATCCTCCTCCCCTTCATCCTCATCATCATCGTCATTGATAAAGCCTTTTAGGTTGCCTTGCTCATCTTGATCATCTAGGTTTTCCTCCTCCTCCTCCTCATCTGGAAAAAATGCATGTTTGAGGCACGGAGACTGGGTAACAGACTGGGGACCAGGCAGGGCCACCTGCTTAATGAGATTATCCATTCACTCTGCACCTAATGACCTGGGTGCCATGTTCACTCTTCTGCCTCATGTAAAGATACAAAACACAGCCACTGACTTAGAGCAGCAGCACCTGGGAATGACGATTTCTTTTCTACATTCACCATCTGTCTTTAGGCAAGATGACCTTCCTAATTACTCTGGCTCCCCAAAATCATTACCAGAGGCTTACAGCCACCAATAATCTTGTTTTACCCAGTTTATAAAATTAGCAGCTATATTCCTTCTTTCACCCATAATTCTTTTAATTATTTCCTCTTTTAATTTTTAGAGATAGGGTCTTCCTCTTTTGCCCAGGCTGGAGTATAGTGGCGTGATCATATAACCTTGAACTCCTGGGCTCAAGAGATCCTCCCACCTCAGCCTCCTGAGTAGCTGGGACTGCAGGTGCATGTCCCCATATCTAGCTAATTTTTAAATTTTTTGTAGAGACAGGGTCTTGCTATGTTGCCCAGGCTGGTCTTGAACTCCTGGCCTCAAGCAATCCTCCTGCCTTGGCCTCCCAAAGTGCTGGGATTACAGGTGTGAGCCATTGCACCTGGCCTCATCCATAATTCCTCTGACAAAACTTATACTTCCCTTTCCCCCTTCAAATCCATTTCATGGTTGTACTTTGCTGATGATCCCAAAGTTTGGGTTTGGCCACAGAAATAGGAAACTGCATGCATAAGTACCAACACTGCTAGGTCTAAAAGCGGGAAGTGTTACATATGTATTTATTTATTGGCTTACTATCTGTCCCCTCCCATTAATGTAAACTCCACAATAGCTGGGTCTTTGTTTTGTATTTCTAGTTCTAGGCACAATGCCTGGCATACAGCAGATAGATGCTCAGTAAGTATTTTCTAAGAATGACTGAAAGTTCCCAAGCTGGTACCTCATATGTGATAACTTCTGTGCTGAGCCTGAGCCTTTCATCAGCAAGAATCCAACTATCCAAAGCTTAGCAATAGTGGGGAGAAGCTTGAGGCTGGGGCCTCCTCACCATCATCCTCTTCTTCCACAAATTTCTTGGTGACTCGGGGTACCACCTCGCCTTCATCATTGTATTCTTCCTCTGACTCCTCAGCCTCGCTTTCCACAAAATCAGACATTGCAGCTTCTCACAGTCTGCCTGGAGAGGACTAGGGAAGGGGGAGGTTGGGGATAAAAAATGAGACACATGATTTTACAGAGGGCTCTTAAACTTTCCCACAAACAGCCTTTTAGCCACCTGCCATTGCTCTGCCCACTCAATAACTTCCACTTGGGGAGAAGAGTCAGAATCAGATGGCTTTCTCTTTTCCAGTTCCCATTCCTCCCAGAGTTGCTCCTCTCACGTGTGCTTTTAAAAAGATAGAAATTATACTAGACTTGTATCATCTCTCTTCCCCAGAGTTTTTCCCCTCTTACCACTTGGAGGCAGGAATGGACAGATGCAGAAAGAACTAATGTAGGGATAGTTATGTAAGTGGGAATAAGGTGGTAGAACAGAGATTATGTGACTTGCTCACAGGAGGATGGGAAACAGTAAGTGCCAACTTTATGAAAGGTGCTTTCATATACACTATATCTGGTTATTAGCAGAGTCAAAAGGAAAATCCCCTTTTAATAGATAAAACACACAAACACTTCAGGAACTTGAGCCCACTTGTATGAGTATTGGTTGGGAGCATTTGGGTAGAAAAGGGGCCTCTTTAGAAACATTAGAACCATGATTCCATTTTTATCATTTACCACCCTTGCAAAAAACCTTTTAAGGCAATAATAAAATGGAAAGATTGCTGGCTTAAGAGTAGGGATCTTCCTTATGAATGATCTGTGGGGGGCAGGGAGGGAGGAAAAAGAAAAAAGAGTAGGGATCAAATCCTGGTCTCATCACCTACCAGTGTGTGAATATCAGTTTCTTCATCTGGAAAATGGCAACAGCACTACCTCACAGGATAGTTGAGAATATTACATGACATAGGGGAAACGACCTATTGTTTCAAGATATGTTAACTGAGTTTGAATCCTAGGCCTAATTTTCCTTAGCAATCTGTAATTTTGTAAAAACCGATCTGAACTTTATCTTCTACTTCCCTGCTTTCAGACTCATCCAAAGCCTGGAAATCACAGTGGAGAACTCCAAGAACCATAACATGGTGTTTGCTTGGCCTTCAGCAGGACTTGAAAAACAGTACAAATCATCACAGCATGATTCCATTTTGGAACCCTGAAGCTGACTGCTGATAAACTCAGCGCCACTCCTCATCCTGCCCAGTATAATGGTCTATTGTGCATATCCCATGTCCCTTTCCCCCACTTAGACTACAAGCTTCTGGAAGGTAGAGACCATATCCAATGGAGAGACTAATAAAAACCATGAAAGCATAAATGGCAATACAAGAGGCACTGCAAGGCACTTTGTGATTCTGTACCAGAAAAGCTGTAACCCTCTAGGTACTCTGTACAAAATAGGAAGTTAAGTGCTTGTTAAATAAATTACTTACTTTTTCATATTGTTGCCATTTTCCCAGTTAAAGACGGTAGTGGGAGGGAGAAGAGGGTGGCTAATGGCTACCTGAAAGTCTAAGCTCTAGAAGGAGCCTTAAGTTCTGTGGCTCTAATTCTCCTGAAAATTATCTTTACTATTATCAATACCATAACTAACTAACTTAAAGATTAACTGAGCTCAAAAAAACAAAACTGAAGGTATTGTGTTCTTATGGAAAAGGAAGGGCAATGTTCCACTTTAGGTTGGTCTTATGTTCAGTTTTAGGCTGAGGTTGCAGATGCCATTTTCACAAACCTTATTGAATGCCTACCATGTACATACACTTTGCTAAAAGGTGAGGATGTAAAGAAAAGCAGGAATGTTTGTTTTTAAGGAGCTGTCTAGTAGAGGGAAAAATATGAATATAAGGACCATAAAATAGTTTTATGTATTATGATAGATGTATAGAGCAGGCCCAGGAAGAGAACCGGAAAACAAACCCACCACACACACACACAAAATCCTGCCAAAACTAATACGGGTCTCTCCTGGGTACTTTAAGCAATTAAAAAGTACCCTGAGGAATAATGTTTACTACACACCTACCAAGTGCTAGATACTTAACGAATATCCTATTTTTGGGGTTCTTTTTTTGGCTATCTCTATCAATGGGAACAAATATCCTATTAATCCCTACGTTGTCCTGTGAGTTATAGCACACTTCTCTTTCCATTCAGCAAAGGAGGAAACAGACTCAGGGCTGAAGTTACTTGTTCAAGGCGACACAACTATCAACTTCAAGTGCTTAGATTTGAGCTAAGGTCTGTCTGACTCCAAAGTCACAGTTGATTGTACTATATCAATAGTTGTCAGAGAGTGGTCCAGGTACCACCCCCTCCTTTCACCATCTCTCATGAGCGTACGGTGGAGTTTTCCTGAGGTTATATGATGTGTGGTTATTACAACAGACTGAATGCAGAAACAGATATGAGAATACAGCTGTAGTCTATAAAGACAGACATTAAAAAGTTGTAAAAAAAAAAAAAAGTAAAACAGTGCCATTCTTTTCACTAAATTTTTTGTTTTGAAAACTATTGTTTTCAGAAAACAAATGTTTTCATTTTTTTTTCATAAAAAGTATTATTTATGTTAAAATTTAGTGGACCTACTACTTTAAAATGAATATGTATATTCATTTTATACACACACACACACACACACACACACACATATATATACTTTTTTTGGTAGAGAAGAGGTCTCACTATGTTGCCCAGGCTGGTATTAAACTCCTGGTCTCAACCCATCCTCCCACCTTGGCCTCTCAAAGTGCTGGGATTACAAGCGTGAGCCACCACACCCGGTTAAATATTTTTAAATGTCTCAATTTTAATTTCTGATCTGATAAACATCAATAGATATAAATCTGGTAAATATCAATGGATATAACTCACATAAACAAAATGTTTTTGGAGTCTTAAATAATTTTTAAAAATACAAAGGGGTCCTGAGACCAAAATGTTTGAGAATCACTGTAAAGGCCCTGTAGGGCCACAACACAGGAGGCCTTGGAGTTAAATTGATGCTGCTACTTTCTCCCCCCCAATCTGTATCCTTAAGGTCATTTTGCTTGAGTACTGCCAAAAGTAAATGTCTTAAAATTCTGCCAATTAAATTTGGAGCTCTAATTTTAATTTTGACACCACCCCCCCTTCAGCCCTGAACTGAGCCATTAAAAATAGATTTTGAGTATAGGAGCCCCTAAACTAGCTTGCTTTAATTAGGCTATCAGACCCCCAAGTTCAATCTTTTAAGGTCTCGACATCTTGAAATTAAATGCCAGCTCCTGCAGACCAGGTGCCCCCCAGACTGCTTAACAGAGAGAAAGAGACAGGCTACCTGATGGAAACAACAGCTTTCTTCTGTCCCAGGGGTAGCTGGTGCTCTGTGCTGCACGCGGCTTGGGAAGATAGCTGTGTTCCCTTTCCTCCCATCTCCTAGGTTAGCAATAAAGCATACACTGTACACTGTGCTATAGCTAGGGAATGCCTCCAATCTAGCTCAATACCAAGACTGCCAGTTTAAAAAGGTGTGCCAGAAGCAATCCTGACTTGCTGCAACTTGCAGGAGCTAGATGTGCAGACTGCAGCAGCACTGCAGGCTGAGGCAGACAAGCAGCAACTACTCCAAAACAAAGACACCAATATATTTATTTGTATATGGTTACTATTAATATATGATATCCGGGATAAGCCTGATGTAGTTTGAATTTTGTATTTAGTACTTATGCTCTTAAAATTTCTCCCATATTCAGACAAAGTTAAATCTGCAATTGGAATAAGTCTATAAGAGGGGTGGAGAGGTGGAGGGAGGTTTCTCCAGGCATAAGCACAGCTGCAGAACAAGATGTGGCTCAAAGGGAGAGGCTGCTGGTTGCCATGACATTCTCTGGAAGAGGAATGAAACTGGGATCAGATTGCCACAGGGGAGGCCCTCAGCAGTCCCTTCCTTTGAACAAGAAGTTGTAGGAGGCAATTAAGAGGAGACTAGAGTGAAAAGAGATCTAGTCTGTTAATTCACTCCACTTTGCAGCTTCAACTAACATTTACTGTTTTTTTTTTATTTCAGAATATCATGGGGGTACAACACTTTGGCTATATATATTGCCCATGCACTGCCCATGTCAGAGCTACAATTGTGGACATCCCCCACACTGTGCTCCCCACATCCATTCAGTGAGAGTTTTCCCATCCCCTCCACCCCCCTCCCGCCTGCCCGCCCCCTGATGAATATTATTGCCCTGTGTGATGTAAGTGTTGATCAGTTAGTACCAATTTGATGGTGAGTACCAGTGGTGCTTGTTTTTCCATTCTTGTGACACTTCGCTTCGAAGAATGGGCTCTAGTTAACATTTACTGTTTTTCTTACGATCAAGCTCTGTGCTGAGTCTTGGGTATATAAAAATGAGAAAAAGATGCTTCCGGGAGTTCACAATCTATCTCAAAAACCTTGTAAATGAAACTATGATAAAGCACAATTAATGTTATATTAAGTTACATACATGAACTATGAGAGCAATATGAAGGTTGGGGAATACCTCAGAAAAGGTGATGCCTGAGTGAGAGAGGAGTTAAGAACAGTCTGGACAAAGGCAACATGAGCAAAAGTTTAGGCTTGAAAGGGCCTAGTAGTCTGGGGAATAGCCCCCAAAGGTTGGTGTGGAGTTTAAACTACAAGACATTCCACATTGCCTTGTATTCTATATTTTATGAGCAAGGGCCTAAGACTATTTATTTCAAAGGTGTCCATGAGTAAATATCCAATTAGAATCCAAAAACCTAAAAGTTTAATAAATGAAAGTATTTAGGCCAGGTGCAGTGGTTCAAGCCTGTAATCCTAGCACTCTGGGAGGCTGAGGCGGGAAAACTGCTTGAGCTCAGGAGTTTGAAACCAGCCTGAGCAAGAGTGAGACCTTGTCTCTACCAAAAATAGGAACAAAATATCAGTCGGGCATTGTGGCGCACGCTTGTAGTCCCAGCTACTCGGGAGGCTGAGGCAAGAGGATCGCTTGAGCCCAGGAGTTAGAGGTTGCAGTGAGCTGCAATGATGCCACTGCTCTCTACCCAGGGCAACAGAGCGAGACTGTCTCAACAACAACAAAAAAGAAGGCAACTGGACAACCCTCCTTACAAACCCCCCTTAATATTTAAAAAACAAAAAGTATCCAGAGTCTACTTAAGACAAGTTCTTTTAAATCTGAGATTCAGAACTCTTTGTTATTAAAAAAAAAAACCCTAATTATACTAAGTCAAGATGTTAAAATACAGAAAAGTTTAATTCCATTGATTATCATTTTAACATGCACATATTTATAGAAAATAAGTCTTAGAATCTTTTCAATAAAAAGCATTATTGTCAATAATGGTTCTTAACATAAGTAATCAAAAATATTATTTATCCCTTTTCTTTCCATGTCTTCTTGAGGAAACAAGGAAAGGGCAAAAGAACAGAAACAACTTAAATATGTAACCAGATTCAGAACCTCTGCAACAGAGAGGGATTAACAGTTACTAAGCCTTGTGCCATATACACTGGGGAACAGAGTTTCTGCTCGAGCACAGGGGCTGGCAAACTTTTTCTCTATAGGGCCAGATCTGCCATTGTAGCACAAAAGCACGTACATGAATGGGAGCGAACTAATTTAGCCCACAGGCCTTAGTGTGGTGATCACTGATCTACAAGTACTAAAGGTCTTTTAAAGAGTTGATGACAAGGGTAGCATGGGATTCTGTAATAGGGGAATCTAACTTGGTTTTAAGGAAGTGACTTTAAACAAAGACCTTAAGAGTGAGGACAAGTTAGTTGAGCAGAGGAACTGGTTTCTTGGAGGTGGTGGGAGGGGATGTGATGCTGGAGAAGAGTGCTTCCAGCACAAGGTGTACACTGTGGCAGGAACAGAGAGGACCAGTTTGATTGGGAAGAGGGAGAATGCTTCATGAGTCAGCGGTGAAGTCATAAGATCTTTGTAAGGTAAGTTAAGGATTTTGATTTTGGACTTCACCCTAAAGGTGCTAGGAAGCCACTGCAGGGTTTTAAACAGAGACTTGACTTAATTTGCTTTCTAACTCAACAAATACATATTTAATGAGTGCCAACCACATGCCAGGCATGTACAAGACAAGGTCCTTGCCCCAGTATATCTGTATTCTGGTGCAGGAGACAAACCACAAAAAAATAAAATAAACCTTGCTATAGGTGCTAGGAAAGAAATATATACCTTCACTTCCGAGAGGGTGAGTTCAGTTAGGCTGAGATGTCAAGGATGGGTAGGATGTGACCTGCAGAGCCAGGGGAAGAGGTTCCAGTTGAAGAAGTGGGCAAGAACTTGGTATATGGTAAGTGATGTCCTAAGGAAAATGTGACTAGAGCATGGTTGAAGACAACAGTATACCAGGGAGCATGGGCCTGCTCAAGCAGAGGTGGGCCATGGAAAGCCACTGGAGAGTTTTAGTAGGGAAATGACATGATCCACCCTGACCTGATCCTGCTACATGGAGGATAGATTACAGGAAGATTTGAGTAGAAACAGGGAAAACTGAGGATGGTAGCTCAGGCAAAAGATGAATCTAGCTTGGCATAGGGTGGTAGCGTGTTGATGGAGAATAGAAGATAGATTAGACATATTTTGGAGGTGGAAGTGAAAGCATTTACTGAAAGACTGGGGAAGAGGGGTAGTAAACAAGAAAAATCAAAGATGATTTTCAGAGGTCTGGCTTTGGTAACTATGTGGACTAGAGTACCACTTAGTGAAATGGGGAAGACCAGGTTTGGAATGATGGGAAAACCAAAATTTTCTTTTGATTATGTTAGCTTTGGGGTGCCTAAGAGATATCCAAATGGAGATAATTAAACAGACATTTTGACTCATGATTTTGGAACACAGAGGAGAGGGCTGGGCTAGAGATTTAAACTTGGGAGTTGCCAGCTTTCAGATGGTAATTAAAGCCACAGGACTGGGTCACCTAAAGGAAGCACATACAGGACTCAGGATTAAACCCTGAGAGAAGACCAACGTTTAGACATTAAGTAGAGAGCAAAAGTGGCTAAAAAGAGACTGAGAAGGAACATCCAGAGAAATGGAGAAAATCCAGGAGTGAAGTGTCAATAAACCAAGACAGGAGAGTTTCAAGAAAGGAGTAACTGTGTTGAATATTCCAGAGTCTGAGGAAGATGAAAACAAAGTATCTACTGGATTTAGCTACATAGAAGTCACTGGCGACCTTGACAAGAGCAATTTCAATGGAGTGGTCAGAAGAGAAACCAGATTGGTATAGGCTGAAGAGTAAAATAAGACATAAGAATGTTGAATTGGCATAGGAAGAAATTTGGCTATGATGGGAAATTTTAAAAAATTAGGATGGTAATTGGAGAGGAACATGAAGGATACCAGAATATAATTTGTATGCTGATGGGAACAGAGTTTTATGGAGATTGATTATATTGGGAGGTAATGGGGAGGAAGTCAAGGATCATGTGCAGGATTGACAGTGGTGCCATTTATCGAGACTAAGAACACAGAATGAAGGGCAAACTTATTTGCCTCCAAAGATCATGTTTCGACCGCACTAGGCACTTTCTTGTGAAGGAGGCCTTAGGAGGGAGAACTTTAAAATGTGACTAAGCCTCTCCAGACTGCACCACTTCCTGACGTACTTAATCTCTCGATGAGGTTAAAACCTCTTAGAGAGTAACAAGACTATGCTAATCAAATCTAGTAGCCACACAAGCCAATTGAATAAAAATGGACTTGTACTGGTGGAAGGGACACAAGTATGGAAAAGGGCCCTAAATTCACAGCTGATGGGAGAGCAATCATGCTTTTGTAATCAAAACACTGAAGACGTACCAACTGGTTACTTTCAGATAAACAGTGGAACCAAGCTTCTCACCTAATAAGTCAATCAAATTCAATATTGTTTACATTCTCTATGTTCATTAACAGTGGTGTAGCTTAATACTCCCTTGCTATTTCTGATATTACAGTGACTTTCCGTGGACGTATTTTTGGAAAGCTTAGGCCTTCTCCTAAAGGAAAATAAGTATCAGTTTTTGCAAAAACCCAGGGAAATGAACTGCTCCAGCTGGTTCAAGGGAGTGCCTGGAGAGAAAGGCAGAAACTCGAAGAAGATAAAGTTTTGACTTAACAACCAACTCATTCTGATGCTCATGGTAGGCATTTGACAAATGTTTGAGTAAATGAATACGGAGAATGGACGGGCTTCAGGTACTTCAAGACCCTCGATCTTTAGTAAGGGATGAAGGATGCAGCCATCTACAAAAGGTCTAATTGTATTATTTAACAATATGGAAAGAGTTGGAATTTGGCATCGCCCTCTAGCCTGATGGCCGAGCTGCTGAAAGCTCCATAGGATTCACATCCCCAGAACAAACAATTCGATCACCTGATCCCGGCTCAGAAGCCCCAGGTCCCTTCCATCCCCAATCCTTTCGTGTGGCCCAGTTTTCAGAAGCTGCGGAAAGAAGGACGGGATCCCAGGGAAGCCTGTTGATTCAACAGGCCACTCAATTCGCGGGTTCCGGATGCCACCGACTTGGGAAAAGCCTTGAGACTCTGAGCAACTACCCCGCTTTCCTCCCCGCTCTTCCCCCGATAGAGCAGGGAAGGCCAGGGCCCCCCTTCTTCCCGCATACGGCTCCCCAGTGCCTCTTCCCTTACAGGACAAGGCCCTAGGAGCCCGGTTCCCCACCTGACCCATGCGAGAAACACGCTCTCCAGTCCGAACTTTACCTGCTTGAAGCCCGTCGCTTCGCCGGTGCGCTAAGCCCCCACCGAGGAAAATGGAGTCGTCGAACCGAGACTGGGAAAGGATAGTACGGACCCACCGCACGGCCCCTCCGCCGCCACCGCCGCCGCTGCTGCTGCGTCAACGTGCTACGTCAGATCCGGCTCCCTGTCACTGGCAGTGGGAGTACCAGTCCTTGTTCTCTATTACTTTGGGGGTTTCGTCCACAGGTGCGAAAGCTGGCAGAAGCGGTCCAGGAAGTCAGCTGTTACAGACTCCCCTGAACATAGCGAGGGGGCCGTAAGTAACCAGGCCCAGAGCGTTTCTCAGGCCGCTCCAGCCAAAGGAGCCATAAAGACTAGATTAGGGCTTCTTCATTTCCTCGTCTCCGTGGCTCCGCCTCCAGCTTCCGGTTCCGGGGAGGGGCCGAGTTTTCTTCGAGGATTAGGGGCTCCGTGATCTAGCTAGGATGGCTGTTGTGCCGCTGCTGTTGTTCGGGGGCTTGTGGGGCGCTGTGGGAGCGTCCAATTTGGCTGTCGTTACTTGCGGCTCTGTAGTGAAGCTTCTCAATACGCGCCACAACGTCCGACTGCACTCACACGACGTGCGCTATGGGTCAGGTATTGCGAGGGACCGGGTTCCAGTGGGCTGAGGAGGCCTGGTAGGCTCTGGAGGGGGCGGAGCCTACAGAAAATCTGAGGGTGTGGTCTGGGAAGGTTAGGGGTGCTCTGGGGAGGTTCCTGAGGTCTAGAGGCGGAGAGTCGGAGAACTGAGTTCTAAGACATCTTAATCGTAATACCAGCTAATATTTGGTGAGCTACCGGCCAGGCACGTTGCAGATGTGCTTTTTTCCGAATTTTAACATTCCTGTGAGGTAGGTACTGTTGTCATCATTTTGCAGATGAGGAAACATACTCAGAGAAATTAAATCGCTTACTCAAAGCTTTGCAGCTAGTTAATGACAGAGACGAGGTTCTGTCCAAATCTGTCCAGGTTCAAAGCCTGCTTTCAGCTGCTCCGGGATGGCACTACTAAGTGCGGGACAGACAGACATAGAGAAAATTACAGTAAGTGCTGTATCTCTGAAGTTTTAAACTCCTAGGAGCTTACTATTTGACTACAGCCTTCTGTCTTCTTTCTGTTTTGCACCGTACTCTTGCTCTTCAACTCCTGTTTTTGGCCCTTTTTTTACTCAAACCTTAACCTTTTTCTTGTAAAGAACTAAAAGCAGCGATAGGAATTACAGAGGAGACTGCTTTTTACCATATGAAATTTAAATGCTTAGTAGGCAGTTATTTTCTGGGTTCATTTATTCAGCGTAGGCTTATTATGTGCCTAGTATTGTTCTTGGTACAGAATATGCAGTAGTGAATCAATCAAGCAAGTTGCAAAACAATAAAAACAGAGAAAAGTTTAGCTAATGAGATGTGAGGCATCTAAGGTAACTGATTTTTATCTTGGGTAGACTGATGATGTTATTTACTGAGAGAGGAATGAGTTCTCTCAGGTGGGCTAGTGTGTGGTTCTTGATTTCAGGAACTGCTCTAGTTAGAACCTAGTCTAACTGCTCAGACATAAAACCTGTCTGAGCAGTTAGACTAAGAAAGTAACTGAGTTATCATTGGATTGTCTTAGTAATCCTAGCAACCGGTGAACACCTACTGTGTGCCAGGCTTATTACTTTTTAAGTTGATCTCGTTTTCTACTTTGGATCTACTGAATTAGAATGGAGGTGTACCCATAATAATTAAAAATTAAAAATTAAGAAAAAAAGAATGGAAGTGGAGAGAGACATGGCAGTAGGAATATGTAGGTTTAAAAAGCTCTTTGGGTGGTTCTGTTGGGCAGCCAGATTTGGGAACCAGGTTCGGTCTGGAGTTCAGAAGAGGGATCTGTGCTGAGCCTGAGATACAGAGTTAAATTTAACATCGTTGTACAGATGGGATTGAAGATGTGATGGTAATAGATGAAATTGCCCAGGATGAACTGTGGTTCTCAATCTGGTGTCAGTTTTAATCACTTGAGAAACTTGTTAAAAATATGGATGCTTTTGTCCTGACCCCCAACAATTGTTTAAGAACTACTGATAGAAACAGACAGTAAGGAAAGAAACAGATAAGGAGGCTGGGGGTGGTGGCTCAGGCCTGTAATCCTAGCACTCTGGGAGGCTGAGGCAGGAGTATTGCTTGAGCTCAGGAGTTCAAGACCAGCTTGAGCAAGAGGGAGATCCCGTCTCTACTAAAAATAGAAAAATTAGCCAGGCATCTTGTGCACCTGTAGTCCCAGCTACTCAGGAGGCTGAGGCAGGAGAATCACTTGAGCCTGGGAGTTTGAGGTTGCAGTGAGCTAGGACGACGCCACTGCACTTTAACCGGGGATGACAGAGGGAGACTCTGTCTCAAAAAAAAAAAAAAAAAAAAAAGAAGCAGATATGGGCCAGGTATAGAACTCTGGGTTATCCCAAGATATAATGATGGGGGGGCAGGAAGTGGAAGGTTGAATAGAAAGTGAAAAAGTAGTAGATGATGACTAGTGAAAAAATAAAATAAGAAAGTGAAAAAGTAGGAGATGAAATGTAGGCTATGATTTAGTGAAGCATGGCTTTGAGGACTGAGAGAACTGTAAGGCACTAACCAGAAGTATGAAGGGACAGTTGGTTAGCCTTTTTTTTTCTTTTTCTTTTTCTGTTTTTAAAGATGTAATAAAGTCATAAGCTGAGTGGAAGAAGCCAGTAGAAAGGAGCTGGTAGTTTTCTACATTCGCCCAGATAACTAGCACAAGGCATAATGTGTTACATGGAAAAAGGGAAGTATCATCAAAACGCTGTGGTCAGGCAAGGCCATGGAACTGAAGGCAAAGCTGGGAGGAACAGGTGAGAGTATTTGAGGAAAGTGTATGGGAAATATGAGGTGCCTTCAAAGAATTGGGTAGTGAATGAGGCCTAGGGAAGAGACTATCCCTGGAGTTTATGAGATGGTAGCCTGTTTGGGGAAACTGGACAGGAAATAAAGATGGAGGAATAAAGATGACCTTAATGGGACATGTGGTGGAGTGGTTAAGAGTGCTGGTTCTAGAGTCAGGCTAGATACAGAGTTTCATAGAGCTGTGTGACCTTGGGCATGCTACTCAGTCTTTCCAGCACTCCAGTGTAAAATGGGGATAATAATAACAATACCTAACCCAGAGAACAAATGTATGTGTCAAATAATATTCAAGCAAAGGGCTTAGGTCAGTGCCTGATATCTAGCTATCAATGATTATTTGTGTATTTTTTTTTCCTTTTTAAGCCTATAGCTACATATTTATTTAGTATGTATCAGTACCTTATAACCTGCAGAACTGTATCACTTAAGGCAGGATTAACCAAATTTAGATGATCCAGGAATACTTTTATAATACATTGATAGACCACTTATAAGAGTTTAGGAGCTGTAATGGCTGCTTGGATTAAATTTGATGGCATAAAGTGGTCTCATTTTAATTGTAAAATATAAAAATTTTTATTGTAGTACATATTGAACACTGAATAATATTACAAACATGTTAAAATTATAATTAGACACCTGACATGTATTAGGAGCTATCCAGGCTAGTATATACAGGTAAACACTGCCTGTGCTTCCAAAAAAAACCCCATATATTTATGTGGCTAGTGTCCTTTGATACAAATTCTTGGAATTTTCTTATATGGCACACTCCTAAGTATAGTTGATCATGTAACTAATACTATATGAACACATTTAGTGTTTTTCATAAATATTTTAATGTTGTAGAAGAAAAAATATTACCAAGAGCATTTTCTCCCCACCGCTTCATGCCTGTTTTATGATACAGGGCACATTATTGGTGATAGGAAAGAGAAGGGTTAGGTTGAGCTCACTTGCCTTTTTTTTTTTTTTTTGAGAAATGGGAGCCAAACTTTATTTGTTCATTTCTTGCATTTGAAGTACACTTTGATGACATCCTTGGCCTGAGATTCTTTGCCATAGTCCTTAACTATGACACAGCTGCAACCAACCACTTTATGGGGTTTTCCCTGTCTGTCAGTTTTACAGAGGCCTAACCATTTCCCTACTTTCTTATGGTCATCAACGTTAATTAGGTTGATTTAGTGTTTAGCACAAAGGGCCTTCATCTTGACGTACATAGGCTCATCATAGTTGGATGCAAGCACACAAAGATGGGCTTGGGCCTTGTCTAAGGCTTTGGCAGCTTTGCACATCCCATATGGCCATCGTGGATGAGGACGTACCTCAGCACCTCTTGTAAAGCATTATTAACATTCATCACACCTCCAGCAGCAATGTCTTCCTTGGCCATGGTGGTAGGTTACAGGTGAAGCTGAATGTTGACTGCATCTGATCCTCTGCCTCTGCGCAACTCATTGGCGACAGGGAAAGCGAGTTTCCTTTCTTTCTTTAACTGCAGGTAGTGGACAGCAGTCAGTGACAGGTGTAACCTCTGTGGATGACAGCAACAGTTACTGGAGGATACGGGGGAAGACCGCCACAGTGTGTGAGAGGGGAACTCCCATCAAATGTGGCCAGCCCATCCGGCTGACACATGTCAACACTGGCCGAAACCTCCATAGTCACCACTTCACTTCACCTCTTTCTGGAAACCAGGTAAGGTGGCATCCAGTGGATCATTGCTGCTCTGCATTACTCAGTTGGGTTGTTTGATGTCTTGGTTTTTAACCCTTTCTTTTCCAGGTGTAGATGTTCACTTTTGTGCAGACCTGGAGAAATGGCTCTGTCTTATAAGCGTGAAGAAACTTGCTTCTGGTCAAAGTGGAGACTTTACATCTAGACCAAATCAAGAAATGGGGAGGAAAGACAGAATAGGTATACGTTAGCATATCATAAGTTCTTATAAATCCTGTAAGAAAGAAACCTGATGTCTTCCAAACTTGCAATAAGTTATTATTTTTTAATGATGCTAACTAGCCACAATAGGAAAATGGATTAGGTATTGTACCACTTTTTAAAAAAAATTTTTTTTAGTGACGGGGTCTTGCTCTGTTGCCCAGGCTGGAGTGCAGTGGAACAATTAACTCTTTGCATCCTTGAACTCCTGATCTCAAGCGATCCTCCCACCTCAGCCTCTCAAGTAGCAGGGATTATAGGCATATGCCACTGTACCCAGCTATGCCACTTTATTAAGTTTTGAACTTTCAGGGGATGTTGACTCCTTAATGACCCCTTCCCTCACCCCACTCTGCAGCTTTCCCTATTTTTTTTTTTTTTTTTTAGAGACCAGGGTCTCACTATATTGCTCAGGCTGGTCTTGAACTCCTGGCCTCCCAAAGTGCTGGGATTACAAGTGTGAGCCACTGCCCACTGTGCCTGGCCAGTTTTCCCTATTAACATCTTACATTAGGAGGGTAAATTTGCTATAGTTCATGAAGCAGTATTATCAACTCAAATCCATAGTTTATTCTGATTTCCTTAGGTTTTTGCCTAATGTCACTTTTCTGTTTCAGGATACCACATTACATTTAGTTGTCATGTCTCATTAGGCTCCTCTTGGCTGTGACGGTTTTTCAGACTTTCCCAGTTTTTGAAGACCTTGACAGTTTTGAGGAGTGCTGGTGAGGTATATTGTAGGAGGCACCTCTATTGGAATTTGAGTGATATTTTTCTCATGATTAGATTGGGCTTATGAAGGGTTTTGGGAGGAAAATCACAGACGTACAGTGCCATTTTAATCACATCATATCAAGGGTCATACTATCTACATGATTTATGATCGTTGATAATGACCTTGATTACCTGGTTAAAGTAGTGTTTGTTAGGTTTCTCCTATAAATGTACTTTTTTCATTTTCTCCCTTTTCATACTGTAATTTTTGAAGGAAGTCCCTGTGTGCATTCCACACTTAAGGAATGGGGAGTTACGCTTCCCCTACTTTAGGGTGGAATATCTACATAATTTATTTGGACTTTTTTCGTATAGGGGATTTGTCTCTTCTCCCCAGTTTATTCAGCCATTTATTTATATTAGTATGAACCCATGGATATTTATTTTACACTTTGAGTTAATAATCCAATGCCACTGTCTTTATTTTGTTGCTCAAATTGTTCCAACTTTGGCTGTTGGGAAGTCCTTCAGTTGGCTTTTGTGTCCCTTTGATAGAATCCCATCATGTGTGTTTTAAAGCACTTCCTTACTTTCTGTTACTAAAAGATGCTCCAGGCTTATCTTTATTTCTTGCCCCGGTTCTAGAATTGGCTATTTCTCTAAGGGGTCCTGCTTCCTTTTATTGAAGAATGGTATTAAAACCAATATCTAAGCCCTATCTGAGCTTTTTGCTACTAGAGTGTAAGGTCCTCTCGCCTGACAGAGTAAAGAAATACGTGTATGTATACTTACCCATGTACATATACATGTTTGTAAACATTTATATGTATATATGTAGGTACCGTGTGTATCTATATTAAGTTAAACATGGGTTGGTTTTTTTCCTTTTAAAGAGAAGGGAGTTTCGCTATATTGCCCAGGCTGGACTGCAGTGACAATTCACAGGCAAGATCATAGCTCACTGCAGCCTTGAACTCTTGGGCTCAAGCGATCCTCCTGCCTCAGCCTCCCGAGTAGCTGGGACTACAGGTGCGTGCAACCGTGCCTGGCTAGGGTTCTTATTGATGTCTCCAACTCTATTCCATTACCACATAGATCATTCTAGCCTCCTCTCTGTGCTTATTTGTAAGTTCTCACTCCAACAGTGAGGTACCTGACTCCCACTATCTGCCATCCATTTATTGTTCAATTCCAGTATACAAGTATAGCAGTATCAGAATTCTTAACCAGTACTCCTATGGGAAACAACTCTATCAAGTAGACTACTATGCTTATGTACAGTTCCTTTTGCCTTTAGTCTTACAGAGTCCATTTTCAAATTACTGATTTTTGTCATCTAAAATTATGTAGTTATTAGTGTGTACTTAAACATTTCTGAAATAATCAGTAATTTTTTGATTGCCATTGTAAAGAAACTGAATATTTGGCCTTAAGGAGAATGGGATTTAGATGAGGAGTGGAATATAGAGAACCTGCTATATTTTACTTATTTACTGTCTCATTTAATTCTCACAGTTGTTCTGTAAGGTGATATTGTCATCATCTTATAGAGGAGAAAATGAAGGCTCAAAGGAGTTACACAGAAAGGGATCAAGCTGAGATTCAAGATCTGCCTGAGTCCAGATCCCACCCACTTTCCAACTTTCTCATCAGGTTTCTTAATATCTAGTTAAGGGAATGAAGCAGGAATATTTGAAATCAAATAACAAGAAATATAAAGTACTTTAAGACTTTAAAAGAAAATATGAGGCAAATATATTAATAGTATTAATTGCAAAGTAATTATTTGGACCATAATCTTATGGCACCTCATTTCTTTTTCTCTTACATGCCTTTTGTGTCTGTTTTTTTCCACAGTGTATTTTATTTTATTTTGTGTAAACAACACTGGAAAGCCTCTCATTTTTCACTTCTGGGTAGCCTTATTTTTCTTCCCATTGCCTCCCTCCCATTTTCAAGCCTGTGTGTCTGCCATGCTAATGTTCCCGCCTTCTGTGTTTTCCAGGAAGTGAGTGCTTTTGGTGAGGAAGGTGAAGGTGATTATCTAGATGACTGGACGGTGCTCTGTAATGGGCCCTACTGGGTGAGAGATGGTGAGGTGCGGTTCAAACATTCTTCCACTGAGGTACTGCTGTCTGTCACAGGAGAACAATATGGCCGACCCATTAGTGGGCAAAAAGAGGTGCATGGCATGGCCCAGCCAAGCCAGAACAACTACTGGAAAGCCATGGAAGGCATCTTCATGAAGCCCAGTGAGTTGCTGAAGGCAGAAGCCCACCATGCAGAGCTGTGAATTTAGAGACTCTGAGCCACTGTCACCACACAGTGTTTATAGACATCATCTGCTGCTTCACCCTGAGAAACCTGCCACAAGTTCCCTGGGCAATGGCCATGTCACCACTGAGATGAAGATGCGTGACAGAAAACAGTGGCCGTGTTTGGAAGCTTCAGCTCTTCACACTTTAATTGGTTGCTCTCCCAGACTTGGGTCAGTTCTTTCTGAGTAGAGGACATGCTGGTGAAGGAGCAGATGCTTTTTATTCATTCTGATAAAACATACTGAGGGGAACATCCCTCTTAGCTGGGAAACTTTAACTCCTCTAGAGCTTGGCATTGTGGATCGTTAATGTGTGTGACTTTCCCCCTATTCTTTCTCCAAAATGATTTTTTAAAAAATAATTTTATTATCAGTCACTGTGTTGTTATTTATTAGATGTGTTATTTCATGATCTGCTTAATCCTCGAGTCATAAGATACTTTTGAGATGCTGGGAACCTTCGACATGGGCCCCCCACCCTTTTTCTTTGAGACAGTGTCTTGCTCTGTTGCCCAGGCTAGAGTACAGTGGCATCATCATAGCTCACTGCAACCTCAAACTCTTGGGCTCAAGCGATCCTCCTGCCTTAGGCTCCCGAGTAGCTGGGACTACAGGTACACACCACCACCCCTGCCTAATTTTTAAATTTTTTGTAGAGACAGGGTATTGCTCTGTTGCTCAGGCTGGTCTCGAACTCCTGGCCTCAAGTGATATTCCCACCTGGGCCTCTCAAAGTGCTAGGATTACAGGTGTGAGCCACTGTGCTGGGTCTTTTTTAAGAACTTTATTTGCATCCAAACCTTTTCTCTCTCTACTTTTACTTCTCCCCAGGTACCTCATCTTTATTAGATTTTTGACTGATTATGACTAAAGACCCTCAAAGAATACAGCATAATAAATAGCCAATGAAACGTTTTGCTTTGGATCTGTTACTGCAGATGAGAAAAAGGGTAGGGGAACAAAGAAAGAACTAACATTTATTCACTGATAGATACTAGGCACCATATTGTAGATCATTTAATCTTCACAGAAATATAGGGTAGATATTTAAGTTTTACAAATGCAGAACAGAAAAATTGGGTAACTGCCTGAATTCTTAAAACTAGTAAATAATTTTGGGATAGGAATCCAGCTGTGTCTGACTCATGTTCTTTTTACTGCACTGTATTTGTGTTTAGCTCTTGGAAAACAACTCATCTTTTTTTGACAGAGATACATCTTTCTCTCAAAAGGTGAATAGAAAACTTTTGTTCTCTGCCTACCTCCTTTCCTGCTTTCCTATGCCAGTCAATTCCAGAAAGTTTGTTCCTATATCCTTCAAGCGTGGTAGTGGTAAACAGAGGTGGCTGCCATCTGCTGGAGTTTCAGTGACTAGCAAGTGACTAGCAGCCTTTTTTGTTTTTAGAAACTTCTGGGTATTGTTCTTTTTTTCTACTTGCTTTAAGTTGTTAATGTTGAACTTTTATTTTTAAAGGAGGAGGAAATAATTAATGTTGAACATTTACAGATGCCAGTTCTGTGCCAAACATGGCCCATGACTTTAAAAGACGTGGTTTCTTTTACAAGGACTTGTGGTCTCAGAAAACTTCACCTCCATTGCTCCCTCTACCCCCCCCCCCCCCGTTATTCCACTTCAGTTACATTGATCCCTTGAGATCTCTCCAGAAAGTAGACAAATGATAAAATAAAAATTTTAGGCTATGAGATGGTTTGGGAATAGGTCTGGTAACAGTCTAGGGAGGAAGAAGGAAATGATAGCAATCTTCACTGAATAAAGGAAACAGGTTGGATGAGATGAACTAGAGTAGAGAGGTGTTGCAAGCGACCCCTCCTTGACTTGGAGGGTTTTCAGTGAGTTGTTGGGCTTTCCCTGAGCGTTCAGAGGACATACCCTGATGGGAGGCTGCAGATTATAAGGAGGATGACACAGAAATACAGTGCTTGAGAGGTAAGTACGGCCTTGAAACAGTGGTGGACCCTTTGGGGAGATGTGAAATAACTGATAAGAGGACTAGATAAGGAAGGAAACCAGTGGGAGGTGTAAAAGCAACTTTGGGCAACACAAAGGTGAAAGTTTAAATGGTCCTTTATCTGAGGGAGCCAAAAAGGCTCTAAGTAAAATCTTGAAGGACATTTATGGAGATTACGAAGTGAAAGCAAAAGGACAGGAAGTACTCCATAATACTCATTTTGAAATCTTCAGGATTCCATCCTTCCTTCCTTCCTTCTGAGAGAGGGGGGTCTGGCTCTGTTGCCTGGGCTAGAGTTCAGTGGCATCATCATAGCTCACTGCAACTTCAAACTCCTGGGCTCAAGCCATCCCTCTTGCCTCAGCCTCCAGCCCCAAGTAGCTGGGACTACAGGCGTGGGCTATCACACCTGATTTCTTTAGCTTGTACTGTGTTAGTAGATCATCATTCACATATTTATCCACAGCATCACAGTAACTCTAAGGGACCTTTGGCCAATGTCCTCATTTTACGGAGAAGGGAGCAGGCAAAATTGACCCTGACCTGAATTGACCCTGAATTCTCAATTTTACGTATTAATAATTATGTTTGCTTCCCAGATAAACCATTTGTGGCTGAAGGGCAAAAACAATGTTCACTTCATTTGCAGTATTCCCCCTCCCCCCATCCGCCCCCATCCCAGGGCCCATTTCGTGCTACACACGGAGCAGATACTTAAAACCGCCCAAAAGGTAGGTCAATACGTATTAATTGACCAGAACAGTGTTCAAACAGTAAATGAATGAATTAACAACTCATGGGTTTTCCCTGTGGATGGAATGAGGTAGGATTTTTGAGGTCTTTTAATCACCTCTTGGTTTCGTCAATAATTTTCACATAGGCTCCTTGAAAAAGACGGGCGTACTACTGTGCCTGACCCAGGGGAGTAACTGCCGCAGAACCCTCTGTGCAGGCCCTTAAGTGGTCAGGCAGACTCTATAACTCCCCGGAAAGTGGAACTCGCCGCGACCGAAATGAGCCAGCCAGGCCCGCAGCTAGCTCGGCCCGCAGCCAGCTCAGGGAGCGTGCACGGACTCCGACCCCCGCGGGCCGGGGGCTCCGCAGTTCCGGGCACCTTCAGGCGCGCCCGGGGCGGGGCGTGTGTGTCAACTCTCGTTCTGTTCCCCTGCGCCCTCCTCCCGGAGCCACGCCCGTACTTCGTGCACGCAGCCTGTCGGCCCTCTAGGGCGCGGGCGCGGGCGCGGCGCGGGGCGGGGCGCGGAGGGAGCCCGCTAGCTGGCTGGCCGGCTGCGGAAGGCGGGGCTCGCGTGCGCACCAACGCTTCCTCGCACAGCGTTGCCCCTGCGCGCGCGGCTGGTTGGCCTGCGGCGGCGCTGCTCAGATCCGGCTTCGGGGCCCGGCATGGCGGGGGCCGGGGCCAGGCCGGGCCGGACCCGGACCTAAATGCCTCTGCTCTTCTCCGCGCTGTTGGTCTTGCTGCTGGTTGCGCTTACAGCCCTCTTTCTAGGCCGGTGAGGGGCTCCCGGCCACGGCGGGCGGGAGAAGGAGGAAGAAGAACTGAGGAGGGGGCGCGCGCTGGACAGAGGCGCGGGAGGCGGAGGGGGTGGGGCCGAGGAGTGGGCGCGCGGCGAGGGGAGGGCTCGTGCGGGCCTGCGGCCAGACCTGCCGGGGATGGGCTGCCAGTGGGGGAAGACTGAGGGAGCGGTCGGGGCCTGAGGAAATGCTGAGGTCGGGAACTGAATAGGTGTGTGTGAGGAAGGGGCCTGGTTCGGTGGTCTCCTTTCCTCCCCACCACGTCCCTGAATGTCCCCTTCACCGAGGGCGAAGTGCACTTGCCGCCTCGCCCTGGGGAGCGGGGACAGGAGGTATGGTTATCTAGGGGAGAGAGACATTTGAGTTGGCCGGTTCTGACCCCACAGTGCCTTCTCGCGGACACCTGTCTGGAGGGTCGGTGCAGAAACTGAGACTCTCTGGGGGAGTGTGTGATGGCACATCTGACAGAGCTGCCTCCGCTTTGATTCCTGCTAGGGCCTCTTCTCTCTATCTCCGGGACTCCTAACGATCTGAGGGATTGCTTTTTTTGTTCCCAACTTACAGGGTGTAGTTTACTGTGTGTGATTTCCTCTGGATGGAGGGTCCCTGGGGGCTAGGATCCTGATCAGTGTGGCTGAATGTGTATGATAGACTGGTGCTTTGGGAGGAGGGAGAGTTGTTCGGAAGATTCAGTTTCAGGACACGACCCTTTGCAAGGCTTTCTATGACCAGCAAGGGATGTGGGAAGCCATAGTTGGGAGAGGGTCCTATGAACTCACAGGGAGTTTTCTGCAGGTGGCTTGTGGTCCGGTTGGCCACCAAGTGGTGTCAGCGGAAGCTACAGGCGGAGCTAAAGATTGGCTCCTTCCGCTTTTTTTGGATCCAGAATGTCAGTCTTAAGTTTCAGCAGCACCAGCAAACAGTGGTGAGTTCTGGGAGACTCTTGGGGTATGTGTGTGGGGTTGAGCCAGCTGGATTTCAATTTTTAATTTCCTTTTTTTAAATCCTGGGTGGCTTTTCTGGTCAATCCCATCCTTGCCATCTCTTTGCCAAGATGATCTTAGAGCTAGTTGGGGAACACTGGGACTGATGCAAGTTGTTCAGTTAAAAATGTTTATAGGGCACAGAGTATCCAGGGCACATAAGAAAAATACAGAAGCATAGAAGAAAGATAACAGGAAACAGAAATCCTTGCTGTTCTAATTTAAGAGGGGGATCAGGGCAGCATACCCATAAAAGAGAAATTCTAAGCAAGTTCAATTAACGTCATCAGGTGAGTGCTGAGCAGAGAAGCCAGAGGCAATGGAGTGGTGCAAATATAGTGGAAGTGCCTATAGCAATCCCTCTTCTTCTAGAACTCAGACCCTTTCTTGGCTCGTCAAGCTGCTCATTGCTTACCTAGCAGCTAGTGTACAAAGCTTTCTCCAATACTGTTTTAGGAAATTGATAACCTGTGGATTTCCAGCAAACTCCTTAGCCATGATCTGCCGTGAGTACCCTCTATCCTCACTTCTCCCCTTGGGGAATATTTTGGAGTTGGGGTTTGCAAAATGAGATTCTTCTACAGAGGCCTCATAGCCCAAGGAAGAAAGAAAGTTCTTGCTGAAGTCTCCCTGTTAGCCTGGGTACCATTATCTTGTGAGACAGATATTGAAAACTGCTATGAGACTATCCTCTGTGATTTGAGCTAAATATATCTAGGAAGGATAGGAGAATGAATGTGGGGGTTGGGAGGAGATTGCTGTGGGATGGGTGGACCTGGTGGCAGTGAGGTTTCTGTTCTGGGCAGACACTATGTGGCATTGTGCTTTGGAGAAGTGCGTATCAGAACGGACCTACAGAAAGTTTCTGGCCTGTCTGCCCCGTTCTCCCAGAGCACTGGGGTGGATCAAAAGGAGCTGTCCTTTAGCCCATCCTTATTGAAGATCTTCTGCCAAGTGAGACTACTTCTCCCACTATCCTGGTCTGTACTTTGGGTCGGTTGGCTTTGGGATTTGGAGTTGTGGGTAGATTTTTCTACTATTTTGGGGGCATAATGCTAAGAGCTGCCTCTCACTCTTTCTTAACTGGAAAGGAAGGGTGGTGCCTTGATAGTAATTTATCTTTGCTTCTTCCTTTCAGCTATTTTCCATTCATGTAGATGCTATAAACATCATGGTTCTCAAGGTGGATACCTCTGAATCCTTGTGGCATATTCAGATCAGTAGAAGCAGCTTTCTTTTGGATAGTGATGGGAAAAGGTAAGCACTGGGTAGAGGAAGGTCTGGCAGTCCCATTCTTGATTTAGAGTTGCTTCAGGGCAAGTGGATGTCAGGGCCTCTTGTCAAGGAGTCAGGTTCTCATTCTGTGCAATTTGAGGAGAGGCTAAGATCAGGCATTTCCACTTGCCTTGTCTCTTCTAGTCAACGGAACTTGATGGAGGTAAATGGTGAGGAATGGGGCCAAATGCTCTTAATTTTTTTCCTCTCCCAGGCTAATCTGTGAGGTGAGCTTATGTAAGATCAACAGCAAAGTTCTAAAGAGTGGTCAGCTGGTAAGTATGCCATGATCATTCAGATACCTCATTTCTTCCTGGGCATAAGGTATGAAGGAGCTTAGGGCTTACCTTCTAGATTCTGTGTCCTCAATGGGTTTCCCTTGAGCCAATACCGAGTGTTCCAGACCACTACATTTTGGCCTAAAACTCCCAAAATTCCCTACACACCCACCTTAGAGGCTTATCCTTCCTACAGGAGGACACCTGCCTAGTGGAGCTCTCACTGGCTTTGGACCTGTGTCTAAAGGTGGGCATTAGCAGTAGGCATCTGAAGGCTATCACTGTGGATGTGTGGACACTCCATGCTGAACTGCATGAAGGCCTCTTCCAGAGTCAGCTGCTGTGCCAGGGTCCAAGCCTGGCATCCAAGCCTGTTCCTTGTTCAGGTAAAGCCCCAGTAATTGAGCCTTTTGGTTGCCTTATTCTCAGGAGTTGTTTAGGAATTAGAAAAAAATAGTGGTCTCACTACTCATTTTTAAGTGTGAGTCATTTGTCACCATGGACTTTGACCCTGAGGATAGTTAGAGGAAATAGGGTATTTGCTTGTGCTGAGTGAAAAGAACTAACATTTAGTGGGTACCTATTATGAATTATGAATTATGTGTTATGTTTTATATACAGTTGACCCTTAACACGGGTTTGAACTGTGCAGGCCCACTTATATGTGGATTTTTTCCAACACATTTGGCCCTGTGTATCCACGAGTTCCACATCCACAACCAAATGCGGATGGAAAATAAGGTATTCATAGGATGTGAAGCTCGAAGACATGGAGGGCTGACTCTTCCTATATGCAGGTTCCACAGGGCTATTGCTGGACTTCGGTATGTGCGGATTTTGATGTAGGTGGGGGTCTTGCAACCAGTCCCCCGAGGATACTGAGTAACAACTATATGTTCTCTCACTGAGTGCTCAGCATTTCATAAATAAGGAAACTGAAGCCTAGGAAGGTTAGCTATGGAAATAGACTGAGCTTATATAGCTAGTCAGTAGTAAAAATGAGGTTCAAATTATTTGGCCCTAAAGTCCATATCCTTTCCAGTATATCAACCTGCCCCCCATACTATTTATGTTTTTAGAGTCTGGGGAAGGAAGTACAGCAAGTGCCTGGATCTCTGGAGTATTTACCTTATGCCTTAGCTTGAGCATTTGCTTAGCCTACTGTATGTGGAGAGATTTGGCCATAGAGGGCAGGGCGTTGCAGAAGAATTGAGAGTGTTAAGGATTGATGGCTCTCGTGTTATTCATTCATATTTTCAGAGGTGACAGAGAACTTGGTTGAGCCAACTCTGCCTGGCCTGTTCCTTTTCCAGCAGCTGCCAGACCAGGTCAAGGTTAAGATGGAGAATACAAGTGTCGTGTTGTCCATGAATAGTCAAAAGAGGTGAGGTCTCTCCTGACGCAGAAGTGTGGAGAGCGGTAGTGGGAGCTATATGCTGGGATCACCATGACCTGCCTAGTAGCTGCACTGAGCTTGTCCATGGGGAGAAAGGAAGTAGGAATGGTATTCCACATCTTTCTGAGCTAGAATCTGTCTTGGTCCAGGCACCTGACTTGGACGCTGAAGCTGCTGCATTTCCTATACCACCGTGATGAGGATCAACTGCCCCTTCGAAGCTTCACAGCAAACTCTGATATGGCACAGATGAGCACTGAACTCCTTCTGGAAGGTTCATGGGTGGGGGTACTGGTACTGAGAGCATAAGGGAGGACTAGACATTCTCTTTGCTCATGACCCATATGGTCTTATTAATTTAATAGCAGTGTAACCGGGGAGAGGGTGGAGGGAACATACTGAGAGAAAATAGCCCCAACTCACAAATGTTGTTGACAGTCTGTTTATCTCCTTGCCTGCCTCTGACACTGTCCTAGTTTTACCCCTTGCTGTTCCAGTGCTTCCCTCTGATCTGCCCTCTGGCCTGTTACAGATGGGTTGTTGCTGTCCCAGAGCCGCCAGCGCATTGTGTGCCTCAGCTCCCTCAAGGCTAGTGTGCAGGTGTGATGACCGTGGTACCAAGATTTGTTCCTTTCTCTGTTCTCTCTCTACTTCATTGCATTATGAATTAATGAAATAAAACCCAAGCCAACAGTTCTGGTCTTCTCATTTTCAGGTGACCACCATTGACCTTTCGGCCTCCCTGGTCCTGAACACTTGTATCGTTCACTACCGGCACCAGGAATTCTCTCACTGGCTGCACATGCTAGCACTGGAGACCCAAGGGTCTAGTTCACCTGTTCTTGAGCAGAGGAAAAAGAGGTCAGTTTGATCTTTTTCAGCAGCCATCTTATCAGTTGGATTCCCTAGGATTCTTTTGGTCCCAAGTGGTATCTTACGATGTCTCAATAGCCTAGTCTCAATAGCAGTCCTGTTTTATGTATCTTTTCCTTGATGGCAGGATGGTATCATGTTTGTTTTTGTGTGCTCAGTGCCCAGCACAGTACCTTATACAAAATAAACACTTGTTGAACTGAACTTCAATGATAAAAAATGTGTTATCTGTCTTAGATGATAAGGTGGCAGTGTCATGTCTACAGTGTCGTCTCTGTCTTTATGTAGTGCTTCCATTGTGCTATACAGAGACCTTAAGGGTAATGGTTTGGAAGTGATGCTTCTTGGTTTTATTAGGTTGAATCATACAACATTGCTGGTGTTCACCATATTTGACTTATAAAAATGGCAATTTCGTATGGTTCAACCTAATATCTTTCTGGGGTTCTTGCAGATTACCACTGAGAGTAGCAGCAAGCTAATGAGTTCAGCCTTTTATCTTTTAGTTGTATCCCATCCTAAGAATCACAACAAAAGTCTAAATTCTCATCCTGATTTTGAGAGCTTCAGGAATATGTCCCATGATAGGAAGCTGTAATTCTTTCCTTATCAAACAATGATGTCTTGTTCCTGTGCAGAACCTTCCCCCAAATCCTGGCTCCCATCATCTTTAGTACTTCCATCTCCAATGTCAACATTTCCATTCAGCTTGGAGATACACCACCTTTTGCCTTGGGATTCAATTCCATCTCTCTGGGTAAGGCTCTGGGATGGAAAATGAACAGGAATCTGTCCATTAGAGGAGCTAGGCCCAACTTATGTCCACAGTGGCTCCACAGAACTCTCCTTTCCCACCTTTGTTCAGATTACCAGCACCTCAGGCCACAGAGCATCCATCAGCGGGGCGTCCTAACTGTGGACCACCTCTGCTGGCGTGTGGGCAGTGACTCCCACATTCAGCGGGCACCACATCCACCCAATATGCATGTTTGGGGTGAGGCACTTGTCCTGGACTCCTTCACATTACAGGTAGGTGGGGCCTTTGGTGAATAGGGGCCCACACAGCTTTCTCATCCTGTCATGCTTCAGAGCACTGAGCATCTTGTTGACAAGTGATGTATTCAGAGCATTACAAAACCGTGCACTTGCATACTTCTAATGGAGTCCTAATCTGCTGTTTTTCTAGGGTAGCTATAACCAGCCTCTGGGCCTGTCCAGCACCCAGTCAGATACCCTCTTTCTTGATTGTACCATTCGAGGACTTCAGGTAGAAGCATCAGACACGTGTGCTCAATGTCTGTCTCGTATCTTATCCCTGATGGGTCCTCAATCTGGGAAGTCAGTTGTCTCTAGGGAATCTTCATTTGGGGAATCTGTGTCGTTACTGTGGAAGGTGGACTTGAAGGTGGAGGACATGAACTTGTTCACCCTTTCTGCCCTGGTCGGTAAGTGGGACAAGGAGTCTATACTGAAGTGTGTAGTGTGTAACTAAGCAGATTATACTGGTTCAGTCTGCTCCTTCTCGATTAATGAAGTTGATTATCTGGAATTTTCCTAAAGTAGAGGCATGAGATGTAGGAAGGTCTTACATAAATATTGGGCTTATTGATATTTCTTAAGGGCTTATGAAAGGTAAGTATTAAGCAAAACATAAGAAAAAGACTTAGCTTTGATATGGTCAAGAGAGTGAGACCCATGTAGCTTTTTATTTCCTTATGTGTTTAGTTCTAGAGAGTAAATGATATATCTCTGCACAATTTGTTGGAGTTAGAGAACTTCTTTGTCTTTGGCAGATCTAGTTAGGTTAAGATGGGAAAGGGAAAATTTCCCTAAAATGAGGAATGAACTTAAGGAGGCTTGGGGAATAAAGATAATTAAAATAAAGGAAATAAGTAAAAAAGGAGAGTAGTAAGAACTGAAGCTGCCATTTGAGAGCTAGGAACCAAGGCTGACATGGTTTCTGGATGTTAGGTGCTTCAGAGGTACGACTGGACACTCTGACTGTTCTGGGCAGTGCTGAGACCTCCACTGTGGGGATTCAAGGACTTGTGCTTGCGCTGGTGAAGTCAGTCACGGAAAAGATGCAGCCCTGTTGCAAGGCCCCTGATATCCCCACTCCAGTACTCAGCCTCTCCATGCTCTCTGTCACTTATCACAGCAGCATCCGCTCATTGGAGGTAATGTTCCTGTGGGGAGGTGGGGCCAGGCTGGTTTTTCCCTCGGTTTAGAGCCTTTCTTAGTATTTTTGACTCATGTTGTGAAACTCATCTCATGAGAAATATGACACTTGGTGTTCTTAATTTTTTCTGGCTTATTCTATATGTTTTAAACTTTTTATGGGATTTAAAATATATACAAAACTAGAGAGAATATATAAAGCTTTCATGTTCCCAACTTCAATAATTACCAGTTCATGACAAACTTATTTCAGCTATACTCCTACCAATCTCCTCTGCCTTAGGCTCTGGGATTATTTTGAAGCTGGTACCAGATACACATAATTTCAACTATAAATATTTCAGTATGTATCTATGAAAAATAAGGGGCTTTTAAAAATGATTTTGTTGGCTGGTCTGAGTGCAGTGGTGTTTTCAACTAATGGATTATAACCAGTTATAGTTTCCTTTGTTCCTTCTCCACTCCCACTGCTTCACTTGACCAGCCTAAGGGAAAAAAAAAAAAAAGATTTTTGCTGAAGCCCTTAGTTTAGCTCCTCAGAAGGCTGGAAGGAATCTGAAGATGGAGGCCCTGGCAAGTTTTGAGAGTCTTTCCAATATCTTTCTCTTCAGGGTATCAGATAGACATGGGACCTTCTTAGGAGGAGGGTACTCTGTCAGACTTCATCTTCCTTTAGAAACTGAAGTTCTTTTTTAGAGACTGGAACTTGAGAGAATTTTCCTGTCCTGGAATTCTAATTTTTTCTGTCCACTTAGCTATTCAGACTGACTTTGTTTTTCAAGCTGACAAGAACTCTTCTCCCTTCCCTGAGGCATACTTTCACATAAGTCAATTGTTATGTTGATTTGTGTGATCAGTACTTTATACTGCCTTTTGAGAATTAGGTCAAGATTCGTGAAACATTTTCAAATTGCAGTGGTTATTAGAGCGTGGCTGTTAATAGATAACTCATGAGCAGAAACATAAAGTCAGATGATTTATTGAGTACCTGCTATATATACTGTGGTAGATAACCAAAGAATTAAAACACATGGCCCCTGCTCTTAGACAATATAGAATCCAGTTGAGGAGAACTTAAAAGTGCTCTTAAGTATAAGGTAAGTAACAACTGTTAGCTCAGCATATTAGTGCTTATGGAAACAAAGCAAGGGACTAATTAATGTGGTTACTCAGGAAAGACTTCTGGGTGGAGATAGTTCTTAAGCCAGGTATGCATGTATAATAATCCCTGCCAACTCTGCTGTTCTGGGACATGGTAAGTGACAGAGACTTTTCTTTTGCTCCTTATAGGTTCAGTGCGGCACAGGGTTAACCTTACTCTGGAGTCCCCCAGATCACATGTACCTGTACCAGCATGTCCTGGCCACCCTACAGTGCCGAGACCTACTAAGAGCCACAATGTTTCCTGAGACTGTTCCATCCCTTACACTGGAAACTCCAGGTACCACTTCTGAGCTAGAAGGCCATCCCCCTGAGCCATCCCCCCCAAAGCGGCTGCTAAACCTGACACTGGAGGTGAACACAGCCAAGCTGACAGCTTTTGTAGCTGAGGACAAGTTCATTACCCTGGCTGCAGAGAGTGTGTCACTGAACCGGCATGGAGGTTCTCTGCAGGCTTACTGCCCAGAGCTGGCTGCTGGCTTTGATGGCAATAGTATCTTCAACTTTAAGGAGGTAGAGGTGCAGTTGCTACCTGAGCTGGAAGAGATGATCCTCCACCGGAACCCCTTCCCTGTGCTGCAGACCCTTCGGAACCGTGTTTGGCTCCTCTCCCTTGGTTCAGTCTCAGTGGAGTTCCCTTATCAGTATGACTTCTCTCAAACTCTAGATGAGGCTATAGGAGTTCAGAAATGGCTGAAGGGCCTGCATCGAGGGACTCACGCTTGGGTCTCTCCGAGCCCTGTCCCACTCCCTCCTGATCTACTCTTAAAGGTTCAGCACTTCTCATGGGTTTTCCTGGATGACATTTTTGAGGTGAAACTTCATGATAACTATGAACTGATGAAGGATGAAAGTAAGGAGAGTGCCAAAAGGCTGCAGCTACTGGATGCCAAAGTGGCTGCCCTTCGGAAGCAGCATGGGGAGTTACTGCCAGCCCGCAAAATTGAGGAGCTCTATGCTTCTTTGGAACGCAAAAACATTGAAATCTACATCCAGCGCTCCCGTCGTCTCTATGGCAACACACCCATGCGCCGGGCGCTGCTCACTTGGAGCCTGGCAGGGCTAGAACTGGTGGCTCTGGCAGATGCCTCCTTCCATGGGCCTGAGCGTGTGGTAGAGCAGGTTCGAGAGCTTGATCCAGGCAGTCCTTTTCCTCCTGAGGGAGTAGATCTTGTCATTCAGTGGTGTCGCATGCTCAAGTGCAATGTCAAGACCTTTCTTGGTAAGTAGCATTTCCCTTATTTGCAGACCCTGGTGTTTGCCCTTTGAGCTCTAGGGAGCTCTCTGAGTGATTACAGAGGAGTTAGGTTATATGGGGAATTGTGGCTGGTTTTGGATGGGTGGAATGGCATGGGTGCGGCTCCCTTTCCCTTTCTTTGTTCCTGAATTTCACCCTGAAACTGCTTGGCTAACATAAAGAGACAGGTAACACAGTCATCTTTAAGGTTATTGTGCCTCTTGGATCTCAGTGCTATGCCCTTAACCTTCTGCTCCAGGGTCAATGTGCCCTTTTTCAGCTTTGCTACCAATTGCCAGCTCTTGTTTTATCAGTTGACTTTATAAATATAGATGGGTAAGAGTAGTGGCAAGGCAAAAAAAATGCCTGAGTGCTAAGACAGCCCCCTGAATAGCCGTTGTGTATCCTCCCCATAATAACAGTTCGGATCAGAGACTATCCACGGTATCTATTTGAGATCCGTGACTGGCGGCTGATGGGTCGACTTGTGGGCACTGAGCAGAGTGGTCAGCCTTGCTCCCGTCGGCGTCAAATCCTGCACTTGGGGCTTCCGTGGGGTAATGTGGCAGTAGAGAGGAATATGCCCCCACTCAAGTTCTACCATGACTTCCACTGTGAGTAGAGAAGGGCAGTTGGTTTGGCTGAGGGACATTTATGATGGCTGAGATGGGAGATGAGCCGAGGCCCTCTGGAGTGAAGGAGGAAGAGAGGAGTGAAGTTGTGTAACAAGCTGTAGCCTTTGTTCCTCTACCCCAGCGGAAATCTTCCAGTACACAGTAGTATGGGGCCCATGCTGGGATCCAGCCTGGACACTGATTGGCCAATGTGTGGACCTCTTGACCAAGCCCTCAGCCGACCCCAGCCCACCTTTGCCCTGGTGGGACAAGAGCCGTCTTCTGTTCCATGGGGACTGGCACATGGACATTGAACAGGCAAACCTGCACCAGCTGGCTACTGAGGTGAGGGGGCCCATGATATTGTATTCCTATTAGGATGGGATGGTAAAGGCCTACACAGCACATGGGGGAAGAGAGAAAGTTACTGATTTGGGAGATGAGGATGGTTTTCTTACCCGTATCTCACCAAGTTCTTGGGGGTGGTTATAGGATCCATACAACACAACTGAAAATATGCACTGGGAGTGGAGCCACCTGTCTTTTCATTGGAAACCTGGTCAGTTTGTGTTCAAGGGTGACTTGGATGTCAACGTGAGAACAGCCTCTAAGTGAGTGGAGTGAAGGGTGAGACATCAACAGGGTGGGAGACTCAGGGTGGAGGGAGAAGGGAAGACCTAAGGGGAGGTAAGTGACCAGGGCACTGAGGGTTGGGGCTCTATTGTGAGACAGGTATGACGACTGCTGCTTCCTTCATCTGCCTGACCTCTGCATGACACTGGACCTGCAGTGGCTGTGCCATGGGAATCCCCATGATCATCATGGTGTCACTCTGAGGGCCCCAGAGTTCCTGCCTGAGGTGCCCTTGGGCCAGCTCCATGATTCCTACCGGGCCTTCCGCTCTGAGAACCTCAATCTCTCCATCAAGATGGATCTGACTCGGCACAGTGGGAGTGAGGCTTAGGCTTGGGGCAATGGGAGGGAAGGGCTGGGAGGATGGGCTTGGACATTGATGACTTCAGCTTGACTCTCTGGGGAGGGGATAGATGGGCAAGGGAGAATTTGGGTTAGGACCCTTTTTGGAAGAGGGCTGGTGTCTAAGTCCTTTTGGGCTGCTATAACAATAATACCATAAATTTGGTAACTTGCAAACAACAAACGTTTATTTCTCACAGTTCTGGAGGCTGGGAAGTACAAGATCAAAATGCTGGCAGGTTTAGTGTATGGTGAGGGCCTGTTCCTCATAGATGGCAGCTTTTTGCTGTGTCTTCATATGGTGGAAGGAGCCAATGAGCTCCCTTGGGTCTCTTTCATAAGGGCACTAATCCCATCCATGAGGGCTCTGCCAAAGGCCAACCTCTTAACACTGTCACCTTAGGAGTTAGGATTTCAGCATATGAATTTTGGGGGGAAACAAACATTCAGACCATAGTAGGTGAAAGCAAAGAGCTTACCTAGATCCTTGAAAGAAGAGGAGTTAGGGATGCTGAATGTGAGGCTGGGTGTGTCTAGGTTTTTAAATCTCTAAAACCTGAAACTAGAGAAGGATTTAGTTTCATTTCTGTGTTTCAACCACAGCTAGGAAATGTCTATCCTTCCCTTTGCAGCAATATCTCCACCCCGAATTCTACTATATAGTAGTACCCTGCGCTGGATGCAAAACTTCTGGGCAACTTGGACTAGTGTCACAAGGCCTATCTGCAGGGGAAAGCTCTTCAATAACCTGAAACCCAGCAAGAAGAAACTTGGCCAGCACTACAAGCAGCTTTCCTATACTGCCCTTTTTCCCCGGCTGCAGGTCAAGCTCTGATATCCCTGTTGACATCTGTTCCCCTTCTCTAGATTTCTTGTTTTCTCATATTATGTCTTTTAATCATCCCTCTCATGCTATTCTTTGTTCAGTGTTATGGTCTCTTGTTGCCAGGTACATTATTGGGCCTCATTTGCCCAGCAACGGGGCATCCAGATTGAATGCAGTCAGGGCCATGTCTTCACTCGGGGGACTCAGCGGCTTATACCTCAAGGTAAGGTCAAAGACTCCCTTCATTTCTCCTAGCTTGTTCCTTGTCCTTTTTCCCTTTCTCAGTTCCATTCTCCTCCTCCCTTTCTGTCTCATGATCCTTCTGTACTGGTCTGCATGGGCTCTGTGTGCCTCCTTTTCTCAGCAGGCACAGTGATGCGGCGCCTTATCTCTGATTGGAGTGTGACCCAGATGGTGAGTGACCTAAGTCAGGTGACTGTTCACCTGATGGCCTCACCCACTGAAGAGAATGCTGATCACTGTCTTGATCCCTTGGTAACAAAGACCCACCTGCTGAGCTTGTCTTCCCTCACCTACCAACGGCATAGCAATCGCACGGCTGAGGAGGTACCACCTGACACAGTCTCTTTATTACTTTATTTATGTTAGTACATATCTCAATCTGCTTGGGCTGCTATAACAAAATATCATAGACTGGGTGGCTTAAACAACAGAAACTTATTTCTCACAGTTTTGGGGACTGGGAAGTCCAAGATCAGGGTGCCAGCATGGTTGAGTTCTGGTGAGGGCTCTGTTCCTGGCTTGCAGAGGTCTGCCTTCTCTCTGCATCCTCACATGGCAGAGAGACAGAAGACAGCGAGAGAGCGCGTGCATGTGCGAGTGTGTGTGAGCATGCATGTGCACAAATGCTCTAGTTTCTCTTATTATAAAAGCACTAATCCTATCATGAAGGTCCCACCCTCATGACTTCATCTAAACCTGATTACCTGCAAAAAGCCCATCTCCATATACCATTACATTAGGGGTTAGGGCTTCAACATACGAATTTTGGGGGAATACAATAAAGTCCATAGGAGTAGGTTTTAGGCTAACTCCTTGGTAAGTTTCCTAATTATATTCTAGGCATATATGTCATTACTTTATGATGTACTTGGTTTAGCTGTATCAGCAGCTCTCTTTTTGAAAATTTCTCTTCTCCCTCTTCTTTTAAAGGTAGTCTCCTACTCTTTAAGAAATAGAGTAGAAGTTTTTTCCTAGCACCTTATTTGGTGCTGACAAAAATTGGGAGAGGGGGGTGGAAAGCCCTTCAATTTGGGAAGGATTTTAAGTTGAAATTCTCTGAGTCATTTAAAATATGGTGGGTATAGTTAGACTGTAATGTAATGTATAAGCTAAGACCACTTAGTTTTTCTTTCTCCAGGGGCTTTCTGTTTTCCCCAGAACAGGTTTATTATTCAACAAGCTTGTTCTCTTATCTCTGCATTTGTGGTCCAAGAGCATTGGGGGGAGTTCTTATGCTACCCTGAGGTCCTTTTCCTGTTTCTCAGGAGCTCTCTACTCGAGATGGGGATCCTACCTTTCATACACACCAGCTGCACTTGGTAGATTTAAGGATTTCCTGGACAACCACCAACCGGGACATAGCGTTTGGTTTATATGATGGCTACAAAAAGGCAGCTGTACTCAAACGTAATCTCTCTACTGAGGCCCTGAAGGGGTTAAAGATTGATCCTCAGATGCCAGCCAAAAAGCCAAAGCGGGGTGTCCTGACTAGTGTCCCAGCCCCACCTCGTGTTAATACTCCCAGCTTCAGTGGACGGCCTGATAAGGGGTCATCAGGAGGTAAGCTGGGGGATATGAGACTTTAGGAGTTTAGGTTTAGAACGTGGACATGAGCTTGGACAGGAGTTTGAGAAGCATTGAATCATGGCTTGTTCCATCTAGGTGTCGAGATGAAACTGTTATTTTTCTTTATTATGCCACTTAAGTATTATATAGCAATGATGTTGAAACATTAAATGGTCTGGTCCTATGGTGAGCAGAAGAGAATCAGAAGGAGTGAAGGGGCCAAAACAGAATGAGTAAGGGAAAGGAGCAAAGGATTAGTGAATTGTTTCATGTTTTGGTGAATTAATTTGTTCATTAAACAGATATTTATTGAGTACTTAACAGGCTCACAGCACTGCACTGGATTCAGTGAGGGATGTAGAATATAAGACATTCTACTTGCAAATGTATCATCTCTGAATGATCTAAGATTAGTTCATTTATTCACTCAATCACTCATTTGTCCATTCATAGATTCATTTTAGCTTTATTAAGGGTTAATGATATACCATATATAACCCTAGACATTGGGATACACAGATGAGGGAAAGTTCAGAAGCTAGTAGGGAGAGAGACATGTAATTTGTAATTTCATTATGAAAATGCTTTGTAAGAATGTTCAAGAAAATATTTAAGTCAGTGTAGCGAAGCCTAGAAAGGCTTCACAGAGAAGGTGATAATTGAGATGGGGTTAAAAGATGAGTAAGAGTTCAACAGGCAAGGAAAGAGGAGACGGCGTTTTAGGGAAAGGGAATAACAAGTACAGAGGAATGAAAGTTTATGATGAGTTTGAGAACAAGGTGAAAAGTTATAAGTGCCACAGAGAGAAATAAAAGAATATGAGAGTTGTTCCTGACTGGAGTGAAGGAGGGACTCCCTCAGGGAAGAGTTTATTGAGGAAATAGCATTTGAGCTGGACCTTTAAACTTAGTATGATTTGAACATGTTGAAATGGGGAGAAATGGCAATTAAGGCAGTGGGAATAACCTGAGTAGGAGTGGAGTTGGGAAAGCTCATTGTGTTCAAAAGAGAGTCTGGAAAAAACCAAACTCAAAGTGATTTTTCTATTCTCTCAGTCACCAACAGTCAACACAGAAGACTTCTGTGACCAATTGTGTGTGGGTTTTGCCCCACCAACAAGCAATCAATTTTGCAGTGGATTCTAGCTGGGTGTCCTCTAATTAATTCAATTCTGACACCATCTACCTGGAAATAGTGTCAAATCCCAAAGGTTGAGGGTTCAGTTACCAGTTCTGCTCCTCTCTTTCAGGTGTCAATTGTAAGCTCCAGTTTGTTTTACCTATGCTTCTGACCAACTGGCTGTAAATTGGGGTTTCCACGACCCCATCCTTGGGTTCAAATAATTTGCTAGAGTGGCTCCAAGAACTCAGGAAACTGGTTTATTAGAAAGATATTACAAGTCTGGGTGCAGTGGCTCACACCTGTAATCCTAGCACTTTGGAAGGCTGAGGCAGGAGGATTGTTTGAGACCAGGAGTTTGAGACCAGCCTGAGCAACATGGCAAGACCCCGTCTCTACAAAATATAGAAAAATTAGCCAGGTGTGGTGGTGTGCACCTGTAGTCCCAGCTGCTAGGGAGGCTGAGACGGGAGGATCACTTGAACTTAGGAGTTTGAGGTTGCAGTGAGCTATGATGATGCCACTGCACTCCAGCCGGGGCAACAGAGCGAGACCCTGTCTCAAAAACAAAAATAAGCCAAACCAAACAAACAGAAAAAAATTGGCCATTGGTGATCAACTTAACCTTTAGCCCCTCTCTCTACCCAGGGGGTAGAGAGTGGGGTGGGGCTGGAAGTCACAACCCTCTAATCCTGCCTCAGTCTTTCCAGCGACCATCCCCCATCCTGAAGCTACTTAGGGGCTGCCAGCCACAAGTCAACTTATTAGAATACAAAAAGACATCACTTTGGAGACTTTAGGGATTTTAGGAGTCATATGCCAGGAACTGGGGAGGAAGACCAAATATTTATTTCACTATATTACAGAGAATAAATGGTCTCTTTTGGTTGACAGAGTAACTAAGGAGAGGCATGAGAGAAGAAACTGGAAAGGAAAGCTGGAGGTAGATCATCAAAGACCTTTCATACAGGGCTAAAGAGTTTCTGGTCCTTATTTAGTAGGTAGTGGTAAACTACTGAAGGCTTTTGAATAGGGATGTGTCATTAGTAGAGTTTTACTTTCAGACAAATCTGGCAGTGGTGAGTAGGAGGACTGGAGAGGAAGAAATAGGAGGTGGGGAGACAAATTAGGAAACTACTGTGGTGTCTCAACAAGAGGCAGCAAGGGCTGGAACTAGCTAGAGGTAGGAAGAATGGAGATGAGGAGATAGATAGAAACACTATTGTGCATATAGGAGACTTGGCCACTGGTTGGAAGGAGGAGTTAAGACAGAAGGAGAAAATGATAGTGACTAAGGTTTTGAGCCTGGTGACTGGCATAATGGTAGCAGTAATATCAGAAATACGAGAGCCAGAGGTGGTTTGGGGAGGTGTAGCATTGTTGAGTTCAGATTTGGACATGCTGAATTTGTGGCACTAGTAGGACATCTAGATAATGTCTAATAAACAGCTAGAAATGAGGGTCTAAAAGCTTAGGGCTAGAGATAAGAGATTTGGGATTTCAGCATAGAGCTAAGAGTTAATGCCAAGGAGATAATAGTTACTTACAGTGTAGCAGGTACTCTGCGAAGTATTTTTATGTGTCATTCCATTAAATTTTCATAACAACCTTATGAGATAGTAACTCTTATAACTGAGGCACAAAGAGGTTAAAGCAAACTACCCAAAGTCACAGCTGAGTAAGTGGTAGAGATAGGATTTTGAACACAGGCAGACTAGTCTAATTCTGGGGACTATGCTTTTTAATCATAAAACTTTGTTAGGCAAACTCATTAAGAGAAAGAGTAGAAAACAGAAGGGAATATGCAAAAGATGGCTCTTAGGAGATACTTATTTCTTAAGACCTGGGAAAAGGAAGAGGGTCTAGAGACATAATCAGATGAAGCAGCAGAGCTAGGAGAACACAGTGATACTGATGGCAAGGGAGTGGTTTCAAGTGGAAAGGAGTGGTCAAAGACAAATAGGCTGAGTGTGGTGGCTTGCACCTATAATCGTAGTTACTTGGGGAGGGTTGCTTGAGGCCAGGAGTTAGAGACCAGCCTGGGCAACATAGCGAGACCCTCATCTTTAAAAAAAAAATAATAAAATTTTGAAAAACCCAGCATATAAAATACTATGAAATGAAAAATAAAAGGAACAAAATGGGGAGAAAAAGATTCTAGAGTAATCCAGCAGTGCCTAAGAGGAAAAAAGTGCTACCACTTACCTAGCATTTCTAAGTTTCTGTTAGGAATCTTTTACTTTTATTAAGATTCAGGGGAAAATGAAATGACAATCCTTATTTTCTCTTCGGGGTGGGCTGGGCTGGGCTCGAGTACCAGGTTGGGAAGGATGTATTCTAGTCCTTACCTAGCCAGAGAAATTGAGGGAAGATCAGTTTGACCCTGGGTGTGTTCTCTTTTCCTTTGAGACTGTGACCTTTCCCTACTTCTTTTTTTTTCTGCCAGGTGCTTACATGTTGCAGAAGCTGATTGAAGAGACAGATAGGTTTGTAGTGTTCACAGAAGAGGAGTCAGGTATGAGTGAGCAGTTGTGTGGCATTGCTGCCTGCCAGACGGATGACATATATAACCGAAACTGCCTTATTGAGCTGGTCAACTGCCAGGTACCTTCTCTTTACAAGAACACCCCAACATCAGGCTAGATCATAATCATATTGTTTACCTTCCCCCACCTCTAAATAAGAATGAGTAGATAGAGCTCCAAAAAATTTTTCCTTCCTGTAGGTATCATGGATAATTACTTCCATGTCTAAAAGCCAGTAATTCACTCAGTAAGCCAAATAGACCTAGCTGCAGTGGTTGGTACAGTGTTCTAACCATCTCATCTTCTTTGGTGACTTAACTCTCTGCTTCTGTCTCTGGCATAGATGGTTCTTCGTGGAGCAGAGACAGAAGGCTGCGTCATTGTGTCAGCTGCCAAAGCCCAGCTGCTGCAGTGCCAACACCATCCAGCCTGGTATGGTGACACACTGAAACAAAAGACATCCTGGACTTGCTTATTAGATGGCATGCAGTACTTTGCCACCACTGAAAGCAGCCCCACTGAGCAGGATGGCCGACAGCTCTGGTTAGAGGTTAGTCAGCAGGGCTGGGAAGACCCATTATATCCCTAGTTTTCCGTAGTTAGCTCCGTCCACCAGAATAGCTGAAAGATTCTTAATAGTACCTGTTACTACCAGCTTAGCAGAATAATGAGGCTGGTAACACCTTGAATGTGGGCAGTCTCTCGTCTGTGAGCACATAGTGCATTTTTTTTTTCTTTAACCTCATGGTATTCTATTTCATTGCAAGAGAAACTCTCATTTCCTAGCACTAGAATAAAATGGACTGGAGCTTTTTTAGTTTTGAAGATTGCTGATCCCTATTAATGTTCACACACAATCACACTAATTGCCAAGAAAATAGGCAGTAAGCCTGAGAATTTTTGATAAGCTCTCTATCTGCCCTTTCTCTGACCTCTCTTATAAAGGTGATTGGTGGTTTCAGCAAGGCAATGAGGTTGAACAAAAGTCTGCTTGTCAATGAGTCAGGTTATGTGAATTCTGTTTTTCTTTAACCATAGAGACTTTGTTAAGGTTGTATGAGTTCTAATGACAGCTTTGCCATATAGTAGCCATAAGCCCTTGAGCCAGTCACCTTTATTTGTAAAATGGAGTGACTACTACACCCTCACAAGACTGTTGAAAGGATTAAATGAGAAGGTGCTTTGAAGAATATAAAGCTTTATTCAGATGGAAAGTAGTCTTATTTTTTAAAAGTCAGTATGTCTGGGGAGGTCTAAGAGTGTGGCAATATAATGTATTTGTTAGATGGTAAGATTGTGAGCAGTTGGCAGAGACTAGGGAAGGAGCTTGTCATTGGCATTGCAAGGTTGTGAATTTTCTTTCCAGCTTCTTGGTAAAATTGAATTTTCACTATAATTTCTAGGATATAATATCATCAGAGTTATTGTAGGGTCTAATGGTTATAAGATGATCCTTATTCTCACCTCCCTGGCTGGTGCTTTTTACACCAAGGATTTAGGGCTTAATCCAGCAACCTTAAGTATAATTATATGAGGTAATGAGCATTTAGATCAGATGTCAAGCTGAGTAAGGGCCAGGTAATGTGAGAGGTCATGCTGATATATAAGAGCTGTGGTTCATTCAGGCAAGCAGTGCTCTTTACCAATAGTCTTAGGAGGTAGGCACAGGTGTTAACTGCCCATGCAGAGGTGGGCAGGATGAGCTGTTAGGAACTCCCTGTCTGGCTTTTCTGGGCCTCTGCTGCTTTTAGGAATGCCTTCTTTTACAGCTGAACCCCTTTTTTCCTGCAGGCTGTGATATTAGCATTAGAGTGGACTGTCCTTGACTTATGTGGGAGGGACTTTGATCTTGCTTTTCCTATATGACTTTTTTTGTGAGATCTGCCATCCTGAAGTCTTGATCTTACTGCTGTGGTCTTCCCATATCATTCATTCTGTTATTTACTCTGACTTCAGGTTGGCAGAGAGAATCAAGAATTTAGTCCCGTTCCCCCATGGCAACAGTGTCAGAGTGGTTATCTATCTGAAAATAGAAAACAGCAAGAACACAATAGAACAAATATCAAAATGGAAAGTTTTGGTTTTTTTTTAATGAAATATTTTGCCCATGACATGATTTGATTTTAACATAGCTTATTGTTTTTCTGGCTCGAGACCTGCAGGCCTGGCAAAGTGTTCATGTAACTCAATTGGGTTGGAGAATTTGGGTGGTTTGGGGCAAGAGAGAGAGCCAAATATGTCCCCTACCATGGGAGATCCATCAAGCTATTCCAGGCAGTGGAGATCTATCTAGATAGTAAGTGTTAACTACTTAAAACACAGAGATCTGTGACCCAGTTGGCCAGGGCAAGCCACTGTTTCCCTGAGAGCTAAAGGTGCCTGCATCTCTGTCTTTAGGTGAAGAATATCGAGGAGCACCGGCAGCGTAGTCTGGACTCTGTGCAGGAGCTGATGGAGAGTGGGCAGGCAGTGGGCGGCATGGTTACCACAACCACAGGTCAGCTCTTCCTTTCCTCCCCATCAAATAGTTAGGAGCAGATGTGTACCCCAATGGGGCCCATTTCCTTACCTAATCTTACTCTTAACATCAGTGTATGCTAGAGTATGACCATTTTGTGCTAGGCTAGGTTGAAAGCAATATTTCTGGAGTTCCCCAGACATCACACATAGCTGGGAGGCTCTCTCATTATCTTTATTGAGAATATCTTTTTCTTATTTCTTTCCCACCTCTTCCCAGATTGGAACCAGCCAGCTGAGGCGCAGCAAGCCCAGCAAGTCCAGCGGATCATTTCACGTTGCAACTGCCGAATGTACTATATTAGTTATAGCCATGACATTGATCCTGAACTAGCAACTCAGATTAAGCCACCTGAGGTTCATGAGAACCAGGAAAAGGAAGATCTCCTAAAGAAGCAGGAAGGTATTCAGGGCTTGAAAGACTTTTAGGAGGGGACTAGGAATTTGTGAAAGTAGTTATTTCCTTAGTGGTTTTGAGACATACAGTTATTAAAAGTCCCACTGTGCATTGGCATTAACATTTCACTTTGCTCTACATTTTGTAAGTTCTGCTATGAGAGAACAACCTATACTCTTGGAGGGAAGTGGGATGAGTAGGCATTGTTTATGATTTTAAAATAAATGTGTTTCTACCCATGAGCATTTCTCAGCCCCATTCTGTGGGGTTGACTAACAGGAATGGACCAAATGTGGGTTAGGAGATGGAGTAGATATTTAGGAAGAAACTTGAGCATCTTATTTAGCTGCTGACAATTACCTAGGGGCTGTGGATACTTTCACCCTTATCCACCACGAGCTAGAAATCTCCACCAACCCAGCTCAGTATGCCATGATCCTGGACATTGTTAACAACCTGCTGCTCCACGTAGAACCCAAGCGGAAGGTGAGTGTGGGCCCTTACAGAATTCTGGTTAGCATCACAGGGACTGTAGAGCTTGTTTGCTTAATTGTTTTTCCTGGTCATTTCTCTACTCAGTCATCTAAACACCTCTAAACTACTCCCCACTTCTGCTTCCAGACACTGTGGGCCTGGCTTATTGTGAAATCCACATTGCCAAATCATCTTCGTTGACCTACCCCTCTTGCTACTAATGGTGACAGATAAAAGTTAGATATCCAGAAGAGATCCCCATTTCTAGCTCCTTTGTCCCTTTCACTTTACTACAAGACTTGTCTATTTAAAAAATGTTAGTCATTTCCCTTTCTATTCCTTTAGGAACATAGTGAGAAGAAGCAGCGGGTCAGGTTCCAGCTTGAGATCTCTAGCAATCCTGAAGAGCAGCGCAGTAGCATATTACACCTGCAGGAGGCTGTGCGGCAGCATGTAGCTCAGATACGACAGCTGGAGAAGCAGATGTATTCTATCATGAAGGTAGTCACTGCAGGTAGTCTGAGGACCAGGAGGTCTCCTAGGACAAGGGAGATCTCCTCATTTTCTCCTATCCTGGTTCCCTAGTCTTTGCAGGATGACAGCAAGAATGAGAACCTGCTTGACCTGAACCAGAAGCTTCAGTTGCAGCTAAACCAGGAGAAGGCCAACCTACAACTGGAAAGTGAAGAGCTTAATATCCTCATCAGGTGCCCCAGCATTCTTTCCCAGTCCTTTTCTAGTACCCCGTCTGGAGGTAGTGTTTCTTCCTTGCCCATGTTTTGACAGTCTTTAGGTCTAGTGTGCATTATCAAAGGCTGATGTAGGAGTAGATTCAGGCACCTTCCTGAATGAGTGTTGCTGGACTTGGCCAAGGAGGTTGAGAATGGGAGAGCCCTTCCTTTGAAAAACAGAGTGGTGGTTAGAGTACCTCCTGGGAAAGGCTCTGCTGTAAGAAAAATGGGTAGTTGGGAAAGATCATTTTTGTGGCCTTGATTCTGTGCATCTGAACTGAAAATACCTTGAAGTTGATCAATACACAATTGCAGATACAATCATAGGGGTTATTAGTGGGAAGAGGCTACTTTATCAAGAAGCTATAGAAAGCCAGGCATGGTGGCATGTACCTGTAGTCCCCAGCTACTCAGAGGCTGAGGCAGAGGACTGCTTGAGGCCAGGAGTTTGAGCGCAGTGAGCTGCAATCAGCCTTGTGAATAGCCACTGCCTTCCAGCCTCAGCAAAATAGTGAGATCCCATCTCTATTTTAAAAAAAAAAGGCCAGGCATGGTGGCTCACACCTGTAATCCCAGCACTTGGGAGGCCAAGGTGGGAGGATTGCTTGAAGCCAGGAGTTCAAGACCAGCCTGGGCACCATAGAAAGACCCTATCTCTAAAACAAAAAAAATTAGCCAGGCATGGTGGCATGCACCTGTAGTCCTGGCTACTCGGGAGGCTGAGGCAAGAGGATCCCTGAGTCCAGGAGCTTGAGGTTGCAGTGAGCTATGATCACACCACTGCACTCTAGCCTGGACAACAGAGCAAGACCCTATGTCTGAAAAAAAGCAAGCAGCAACAACAGAGCTCAAGATGAGATTTGCGTTCCCATGACCGAGGGTCTCAGGAGCAGTAAATCCAGTGAAACAATTTAGGGACTAGCTAACCCAGAGTAGTTTAATCTCTGGGTTTACCTCCAGTATGCTTCTAGAGCATTCCACCCTACCCCCAACCCATGTGCTGTTTCCCTTATTATCTTTGGCTCCCCTGTCCACTTACAGGTGTTTTAAGGATTTCCAACTGCAGCGAGCCAACAAGATGGAGTTGCGAAAGCAGCAAGAAGATGTGAGTGTGGTCCGTCGCACTGAATTTTACTTTGCTCAGGCACGGTGGCGTCTGACAGAGGAAGATGGACAACTGGGAATTGCTGAACTAGAGCTGCAGAGATTCCTGTACAGCAAGGTATCTGGGGTATAGTGTCACACAAAGGCAGCTATATTGGGAGGCACTGACCTATCTTAGGAGTCCAACTCACAAAAGATAAACAAAAAGGGGCTAATTATTATATGATTATTAAGGATGGTCATGATTAGGAACATGAGCAGAGCTCCCTTAGACACATCTGTTTGTAATATTAAATGGTACAGATATAGATGAGTTTGATCAAATGCTGCTCTGAGTAGGATTATCTACCCCTACAAGTGTGGCCCAGAGGAAAATAATCTTCCAAGTCCAGCTTGGAATAGAATCATTCTAATACTGATGTTCAGTTTGCCGCAATTATCCGTTGACATGGGGGAGAGGACAGTATTCATTACTTTCTCCCACAAGGGATGTTTGGAAATGAATGAGAACATTTTTAATGTCACAATGACTAGGAAGTACTACTAGCATTTAGTGCCCTGGCCAGTAGTACCCATGAGAAACACTGGATTAAAGAGTGTGTTGATTGTATGAGACTGAAAGAGATGCCAAAGGGTTGGGATTAGGCTTATGGAGAACCTGAAAACAGACAGTATATGTAGCAATTCTCTAGCAAGCTCCTGAGAAAGGTTTATTATAGTAGACAGGGGCAAAATCTGTCTTTATAGGTGAATAAGTCTGATGACACAGCAGAACATCTTCTGGAGTTGGGCTGGTTCACTATGAACAACCTCCTCCCCAATGCTGTCTATAAGGCAAGTCTTATTTCCTTATTCCTAACCCATTCACATGCTTCTTAGAACAGGATATTCATGATGGCCCTTCTGCATAAGCCCAATATGGGAAACAATGTGGTGATCTGAGATGTTGAACGCTTCCCCAGCTTAGCAAGACCATTGCTTCTCCTCTCATTCTGCAGGGGATTTGTGGGTTGATTTATGGTAGGAAGGACATTGGGTTGGGCTATTATTTACACTTTATCATACAGGTAGTGCTGCGGCCCCAGAGCTCCTGCCAATCTGGGCGACAGCTAGCTCTCCGCCTCTTCAGCAAAGTCCGGCCCCCTGTTGGGGGTATCTCTGTGAAGGAGCATTTTGAGGTTAGTAAACAGTCCCTTGGGACCCAGGAACAAAGGACATTCAAAGGCTAGCTGTGTGTTATATTATGCTATATTAGGGGTAGGTAGACTGAGGGATGGTGTCGGTGCTTAATTGCTTCAACCTTTTTCCACTTTAGGTAAATGTGGTGCCTCTCACCATCCAGCTGACACACCAGTTCTTCCACAGAATGATGGGCTTTTTCTTTCCTGGCCGAAGTGTGGAAGATGATGAAGTTGGTGACGAAGAAGATAAGTCCAAACTGGTGACTACTGGTGAGAACTTTTATGGTGGAGCACCAAAAGAATGGGGTGGCAGCCCCAGAGACAGCTGAAGCTTCAGAAAGAGGATGGATGAGAGCTGGTGTGCTTGCTTTTTCATAGGAATACCAGTGGTGAAGCCTCGGCAGCTGATTGCAACAGATGATGCAGTACCACTAGGCCCTGGGAAGGGTGTGGCACAGGGCTTGTCTCGGAGTTCTGGGGTCAGAAGGTCATTTCGCAAATCACCTGAGGTACCGAACATGCCCCTGATGATAGAAAAATGGCAGAGTCCTAAGGTGTTCTGTTTGGCCTAGCTGAGGATATCTTGTTTCCTTTGAGTTTACTCCAGGGGTAAAAGGAGGAGATGTTTGGGGTCCTGAGTTTCTTCTTCTGATGGTTTCAGGGGCTCACACTCCTTTCCTTCCTTTCCTAGCACCCTGTGGATGATATTGACAAGATGAAAGAGAGAGCTGCTATGAACAACTCCTTCATCTACATAAAGATTCCACAGGTTCCACTGTGTGTCAGCTACAAGGTCTGCACCTCCTCAGCACTTTCTAAAACCAGGTGGGAAGGGAACCCGATAAGATCAGGGATTATAGACAGGGAGACAGCCAGGTTTCTTGTGAAGCTGAGCTATGGGTGATAAATCTGCTGCTCCCTCTGCTCCCCTCAGGAGTCAGCACCACATCCAGACTGAGGTAAGGGGAAATCAGTAGCTGTAGGTTGCTATTGCAGGACTTGCATTCAAGTGACTGTCTTGGACTCAAAATGGCAGCTGATGTGTTTTTCCCCCCTCTTCTTTTCTCTCTCTTCCCCCTCCTTCTCTTGCAGGGTGAGAAGAACAGTGTGGACTGGGGTGACCTTAATCTGGTGCTGCCCTGTCTGGAGTACCACAACAACACATGGACATGGCTAGACTTTGCCATGGCTGTCAAAAGGGACAGCCGCAAAGCCCTGGTTGCCCAGGTATCCCGCCAGGGCTCATGGCTGTTTGGTTAGCAGGGGCTGGCAAGCAGATCCTCTGTTCAAGAGCCTTTCATTTTAGGATATATAAACAAATATCCTTGGGAAAGGGCAGGTGAATGAAGTGAGTAACTTCTATCCCTGCCGTCTCCATGACTTCGCCCATATGATTAAATTGAATGTTTACTGAGTGTTTCATGTATGTTAACCACCATTGATTTTAGGGAATTGAGGGCTGGTATCCTCAGGTTTGGAATGGGTTCTAATTAGACTGTAAGCTTCTTGAAAGCAGAGACCATTTTATAATTTAAACTGCCCATTGTGCCTTGCATGAAAGTTTAATAAATCTTTGTTAACTTGATTCATTTTGATTTATTCTGCCTGTCCCACTAATATTTACCTTTCCTTACTCCTCTCCAAACCGCCAGGTAATCAAAGAGAAGCTAAGGCTGAAGCCTGCAACGGGGTCTGAGGTTCGGGGAAAGCTAGAAACTAAATCAGACCTGAACATGCAACAGCAGGAAGAGGAGGAGAAAGCCCGGCTCCTCATCGGATTAAGTGTGGGCGACAAGAACCCTGGCAAGAAGTCCATCTTTGGCAGGCGCAAGTGATCTGGCAATCCCAGCAGCTGCAGTACAGCATCTGACTCTGGCTCAGGCTCCAAGGACTTGTGGGGTGGGAGGGGCTTCCTTTCATCTACCAGGATATGTGGGGCTCAGAAGCCCACAGGCATTGCTCTTTAGCAGCTGGCCTGTTCCCTGTAGGGGACGGTGGACAGTAATGCTGAGTTCCATCTCACGCTGATCAGGCTCAGGGCCAGAGAGGCCACGAGAGAGCAAGACCCAGGGAACGGGCCCAGGGCAGGACCCTGTTTCCTTGGGGTCAATTGAAAGAGTAGGGGGAGAGTCCTGATCAAGTGTGGTAAATTTTTATAGACATATATAAATATATATATATATACACACACACATATACATATATATATATATATATATTTGTAAGTTTAACTGCTCTCCCTCTGTGCCAGAAAGCTGAAGGAAGGGGACTGATGATCTGTCCCTCACTCCACGGCCTTGTATGAAAGAGGTATTAGTGTTCTGGGAGGAATCAACCCCTCCTCAATCTCTGTGCTAAGCTCACTTGGGAGGATGGCAATAGGAGCCAGGGCTGGCCATGGGTCCCCTACTCTTCCCCCTGGGGTATGCCTTGGAGAATGGCAAAAAAAAAAGATTTAAAGAGGAAAAAAAAATATTTTAAATTTGATGAAATTTGATGTTTTTTCTTTTTGATTGTATTGAGTGCATGCGTTCAACCTGTTTGTCCTTCCCTCCCCATCATCTCAAGACACATCCTGCAGGTGCCACTCTGATGAGGGTGGCCTCTTCCCTCCTCTGCCCTGAAGCTGTATCACAGAAACTTCCCAGCCCTAGTGTGACACTGGTCCCATGCTAATGGGTTTGTGCACACTGGAAGAGGCGGGGCTCATGTAATGCAGCATCAGGGGGAGGAATTGCTTATATAACTGGGAGAGCAGATTTAGCAGGAGAGAGGAGGCAGAGGCTGGGGATGGGAGCAGTGAGCTGTCGACAGGGGCAACACACCCGGGGAGCTGCTCCTCACAAGGTAGGCTGTGTGGCTCTGGCAGCGTACTGAGGGGAGATGAGGAAGACATGGGCTTGAGGCCTGGGAAGTGCCTGGTTAGGAGCACGGCAGTGATGCTCAATGTGGGGGTGGGGCAGGGAGGCTGTATGGTGAAAGCATCATAATCCAATACTGGCTTTTGTATTCCTAATGCATCATGGGGAAAATGTCCAATGATTACTTTTCTAGAGGAATTGAATTGTGTCCAGGAAATCCAGGCCTTAGCACAAAGCAAGGGTCATGGGAATTTTGTCTGGTGTTCAAAAGTATAGGGGTGAGATTTGAGGGGAGGAAGTGGCTGCTGAGATGGGCAGAACCTGCAATGCCTCAAGAGCAGGTTTAGAGTGGCTCCCTTGGTTCTCAGCAGGGTGGCAACATCCGGGGCCCCTGGAAGAGCCTCTGGTCAGGTGTGGGAACCATCAGGTCAGGTCTGGAAGAGCTGTGGGAACTACGGGGGCATCAGTGCCTGCACCGGGAGTCCCTGGAGCCAGCCCCTCTGCTGGTAGAGAAGCCTCTATCTGAGTGGCCAGTGCCTCAGTTCATCAACCTCTTTCTACCAGAGTTTCCCATTAGGCCCGTTAGGGGGCAGCAGCAGCTGAAGGTAGGTCAATAGAATTCCTGAGAAGAGTCTCAGTCTTTGGGAGAAATCTAGAAACAACCAGTCTCAATTGCCCTGTTCTCCTTTTCTCTGTACAGATCTTAGGCCTTGTGGCTAAAGGCTCCTTTGGAACTGTCCTCAAGGTGCTAGATTGTGCCCAGAAAGCTGTATTTGCAGTGAAGGTAGGGACCTAGGTATTCAGCCTCATTATTCTCTAGTCCCTGCTTCTAATCTTGGTTCCAGAGAGGATGGGAGAAATAAACAATTCAATAACACTATTCTCTATGAGTCATCACTCCTCTCCTTTTATAGGTGGTGCCCAAGGTAAAGGTCCTACAGAGGAACACTGTGAGGCAGTGCAAAGAGGAGGTTAGCATCCAGGTATGCACAGAGTCCTGGAAAGGATTGTGGGAAGAGCTAAACCACAGGGAAAGCACCTTTCTTGTCTAACTTTCCTTCTTTTCCTGGTTCTGCCTCCATCTCCTTCAACCTAGTTCAACACCGAGGTAGATCCTGGGAAAAATAGCTATCAGCTATCAACACAGTTTTTCCAGGTCTTGCCAGGGAAATCTCTTAAGCATGGCCCAGTGTGTTCTTTAGTATTATGCTGGTTCCAGGATTACCAGGCAGTCAGTCCCAATTAATGAGTTCCTCTGAACTGAGAGGTGAGGCAGCAACTCCCTTTCTGCACAACTAAGTAAAACCTGATTTATTGGCTACCTTTATCCTCAATGACCCTGTTCCTCCCTAACTTCCTGTTTTCTTTGTCCCTAGCGACAGATCAACCATCCTTTTGTACACAGCTTGGGGGACAGCTGGCAGGGAAAACGGCACCTCTTCATTAGTGAGTGACTGTCCTATCTCCTCATCCCCAAGGGTCTTTCTATCATAATCCCCACCTGAGATTACCTATCTCTTTTGGCTTTTTCTGCCTTTGCTCTGTTCCCTTTCTCATGGCAGCTCTCTATCCCAAAGGGAGAGGGAACAGCAGGTGGCATCAGTTTGGGGAGGGGACCTACAGTGCCTTGAGCCCAGGCATTGTAGCGCCCAAACATTGCCTAAACTTCTGATGCTTTGCAGTGTGTAGCTACTGCAGCACAGATCTTTACTGCCTTTGGTCGGCTGTTGGCTGCTTTCCTGAGGCTTCCATCCGTCTCTTTGCTGCTGAGCTTGTCCTGGTGCTATGTAAGTGAAACAGTGGTAAAGGAAATGGGAAGGGAAGAATTAAGTTGGGAGGGAAAGAGAAGATAATTGATATTAACTCTGGAGGTGAAAGAATAGGGATAGGGAGGGGTGGGGACTACCAGGGAAACAGGAAAGGGCAGGAGAACTTCAGCACACCCCATGTTTGCTGTCATCCACAGGCTATCTCCATGACTTGGGCATCATCCATCGAGATGTGAAGGTAAAGTGATTTTTTTCTTTGTCTGAGGAGGAGCTTCAGTAAGAAATCCCCACAGGTCCAAGAAGGCAGGAAGGAAGCTGAGAACCATTGACCTTTGGGCCCCCATGGGTGCCAAGGATTTGGGCAAGGGCTCTTCAACTATAGATTTGAATGCTGAGTAGGGTATCTTCTTCAGCTGGGGGACATACATGATGAAAGAAAGTTGGAAGGAAGAGGAAGAACAATAACTTCTCACTTGTGATTTTTCAGATGGAGAATATCCTTCTGGATGAACGAGGTATGTTTTTTCCCCTTCCCTAGCCCCAAAATGAGAGGTACGTCAGTTTGGAGATAAATCATGGCTGATGAGGGGTGGAACGGAGTGGTGGTGATGCCATATTTTCTTTCATAGGCCATCTGAAACTGACAGACTTTGGTCTGTCCCGCCACCTGCCCCAGGGAGCCCGAGCCTATACTATCTGTGGTACTCTTCAATACATGGGTAAGAGAGGCTAAAACTGGTGGGTAAGCATTGAGCTGGAGGATAGCCAAAGGATGTCAATGATAAGTATCTTTCAAATCTGTAGCCCCAGAGGTCCTGAGTGGAGGACCTTACAACCATGCTGCTGATTGGTGGTCCCTGGGTGTCTTGCTTTTCTCTCTGGCAGCTGGAAAGGTGAGAGAATGGTAGTGGTATTGGGCAGAGAGAAGAGGAGCTTTGCCCTGTGGTGGGAAGAAGGAAGACCTTAGGAAATCTTGCCTTATTCCTACTAAGGAATGATACCCTGCCCATACCCCCAACCCTCTTAACTCAGTTTCCAGTGGCTGCAGAGAGAGATCATGTGGCCATGTTGGCAAGTGTGACCCACCGTGATTCTGAGATCCCAGCTTCTCTTAACCAGGAGCTCTCACTCCTGCTCCATGAGGTAAGGGTGAGTACTACTTTCCTTCTTGACTGCCAGAGCATTCATGCTCTCCTTCCGTTATCATTGAAGTGGTATTTCCCCATTCTTCTGATTAATTTGGGGGGGGGGGGCTCCAATTTAACCACCTAACTACTTGCTCTCTAACAAGTACTTCAGATTTCATTCCTGGGTTCCTGGTCCTCCAAATCTCCTCCCCATCCAGAACAGAGGGTCCCTTCTGAGACAGTGGACTAGTGCTGCACTCTTACCATCTGAAAACTCACAAATACAGCTCCTTTATTTCCACCTTTGCCCCAAATTAGCCTCTGTTTCTCCCTCTTTTACAAGCCTTCCACTCTTTAGGGTTCTTCTTCTTGCCTTCCATAGCTCTATGAACTTCTTTCTCCTTTTCCATGTTTTCTGTTCAGTCCCTTCCCTGTCCCAGTCCCTCATCCTTCATGCTCTATTTTCCTTCAGCTCTTATGCCAGAACCCCCTCCACCGTCTACGTTATCTGCATCACTTCCAGGTCCACCCTTTCTTTCGGGGTGTGGCCTTTGACCCAGAGCTCCTACAGAAGCAGCCAGTGAACCTTGTCATGGAGACACAAGCTACCCAGCCCAGTCCATTGGAGTCCATGCCCTTCAGTGACTTTGACTGTGATTTGGAGTCCTTCCTGGTCTACCCCATCCCTGCTTGAGCCTCGCTACTATAATTCCCCATTATACAACCCACCCCTCAAATCAACATCTCAGATCAGGGTGGTGACCTTTTCCTTTGCTTCACTTCTCCAGTGCTCTTACCTTCAAACTGTCAGCCAGAGCTGCTTCCACTTTTCCCTATCCTTCTCTGCCATGTTTCCCTTCGTGACCAATAATGACACTTCCTGGGTTCCCAAGGTGCAACTGATGTGTTTAACAGGCTTGTCAGAAGCAATATGAATGTTTTTCAAAGACTTCAAAAGCTGCCATTTCATCCTCTAAATATGCAGCTAAAAAATATGATCTGGGGGCTTTAGGACAGTCTGTAATAAATCTAATTTTTAAAAATTGAAAAGTGAATCTAATAGCTTGATGTGAGGAAGAAAATAGAAACTGAAACATGGAGGCTGGGCGCAGTGGCTCACACCTGTAATCCTAGCACTCTGGGAGGCCAAGGTGGGTGGATTGCTTGAGCTCAGGAGTTCGAAACCAGCCTGAGCAAGAGTGGGACCTTGTCTCTACCAAAAATAGGAACAAAAAATCAGCCGGGCGTTGTGGCACGCTCCCGTAGTCCCAGCTACATGGGAGGCTGAGGCAGGAGGATCGCTTGAGCCCAGGAGTTGGAGGTTGCGGTGAGCTATGATGATGCCACTGCACTTTACCCCGGGCGACAGAGTGAGGACTCTGTCTCAACAAAAAAAGAAAAAAGAAAAAGCCCAAAAAATTAAAAGAAAAAAAAAAAAGAAACTGAAACATGGGTGGATTAATTGTCTTCTCTAGAGTTAATTGGAACAGCTATTCAAATCTTTTCCAAAACAAAACCTCTTTGAAAAACATAAGGATTATTAAACCGATCATTTCCCCTAGACAGCTCAGGATTCAGTTTCTGGTGGGCAAACCAAGGGATTAAGATTTAAGGTTAAAGATATATCTCAAGAACCTTTTCCTTTAGTAAGGAAAATAATCTGGATCTTGAATTTGTATACATTTCTGGCTTTTATAATTTCCTTTAACTTTTTTAAAACTAATTTCTCAAAAGTTTCATTTTTGGTCTGAGATTTAAGGGGAAAATATGTTTTGATCTAGACCATATTATTCTTCAGTAACATCTGATCTCTCTGCAGAACAAAGAGTCTGGAGAGTGTTCTGTGTACTTTTATTTATTTATTCTGTTTCTGGATTAAGCCACATTTTCCCTGCACATAGCTAGCATTTTATTGGCCTCTGCAGAATTGCTTTTCTGGATTGCATTTTGGCAATCCATATGAAAATCTCCATGAAATTTAATTGCTGTGGATACTGTAAAGGGTGTTTATCATTACAGTTCATGATGTTTTATTTAATGATATGGGAAAAATTTTCTCTGGACCCAGTTGTGCTTTTCCTGAATTGCTGTTTGGTTTTTATCTTAAGGACACTAAATATTCAATTGACTCTATTTTTCTCTTTGTATTGATGCTAGACCATTTAGAGTCCAATTTGTGACCTACCTTCAAGTGTTTATGTATTTTGTGTGCTAGTCATGTTCTTGGTTCCCTCTTCCTTTTCTCTTTTCTACCTTTATTTTCCTTATTCTCATTTTTCTAAGTTTTAATCTTTTTATATTACTAAGTTATCTGCATCTTTGTAAGCCTTTTCGGAATAAAGTTGGGATATAAATAAATAAAAGAATGTATCCTTCATCCTTTTATCTCATTTGTTTCTCTTTAGACACTTATAAAGTTGTAGAGACCAGAGGCTGGGTGTGGTGGCACTCTGGGAGGCCAAGGTGGGAGGATTGCTTGAGGTCAGGAGTTCGAGACCAGCCTGAGCAAGAGCGAGACCCCATCTCTACTAAAAAGAGAAAAAAAAATTAGCTGAGCATGGTGGTGCATGCCTGTAGTCCCGATTACTTGGAAGGCTGAGGCAGGAAGATTGCTTGAGCCCAGGACTTTGAGGTTGCTGTGAGTTAGGCTGATGCCACGGCACTCTAGCCCAGGTGACAGCGAGACTCTTTCTCAATCAATAAATCAAATCAATAAATCAATAAAAAAAAAAGTTGTAGAGACCATAACTGCACGTTGGATAAAAACCCTGAATACTAAAAATAGGAATTAATGGTTTTTAGAATAGTAATTAAGAGCATTAGATTAGAATTTAGGATATCTGGTGCCTGGATCCACCAATAACTATCTCATTATCTTTAAACAAGTCATATTAACCTAGCTGGATCTTAGTTTCCTGATGTATAAAATGAGAGGGCAAAAACTGGTTCTTAATTGTGGAGGATGGGTTTCAGATTTCTGTGATGCTTTTTTCAAAGGGCAGATGCAGAGGATTTTATGATACTGTATGTCTGGCCCAGTGTTGATTAATGTTCAGTTCACCCAACATTATATGGCTTTTCTGGTCACAGCAGCACAATGGGTTAAGGTCCTTATGAAATGTTAATATAATGTCACTAGAGTGAGTCCCTTTTCTAGGTCAGTTTAGAGACCATGATCATGTGAGTGTAGTCTGAATTATTCTTACCAAATGAGGACATTTTCAACATACTTCTTCAGTAATACATTACAATGGTGATTTTCAGGGTGGAATGGAGGGGGTGATAGAAGATTAAAGTTTCAGAAAGTATAATTTGAAAAAGCTCTGCCTCCTCCCCCTAGTTCTGATATGCTCATCTCTGGAAGACATTCTCTCCTCCCCACCCTCCACCCCCATTCAGAATCACTGATTCATAGATATAATACCTTTTACTTATTCACATGAAATTCACTTAAAGATTTTTTTGATATATAATCTGAAATTATCTTTTAAATTTATCCCTATGCTTTGATTTTTTATTACCTAGAAGTCACATACACTTATAAACATGAATATTTAACTCTATATTCCATCTTTTATTAGAATTGAAGATTAGTCTTAACACCAATCCTTATACTCTTCTAGAAAAGTGTCTTTGTAGCTCTACTTACTGTTTTTCACCTCTAACCTAAGTTACTTTTAATTTAACAAACTGGTAATCTCAATTTCTTGGTTACTTCTTTAAATAGAGTCTTCAGTATAGAAATCTTATCAAAGCTTTTCTAAAAAAATTAAATAAATAAAATCATATTCACTGCATTATCAGCCCCATATGGGCTGAATTGTATCCTTCCAAAAATTCATATGTTTAAGTCATAACCCCCAGTACCTGAGAATGTGACTGTATTTATAGATAGGGTCTTAAATAGGTAATTAAGTTAAAATGAGGTCATATGGGTGGACCCTAATCCAATACGACTGGTGTCCTTATAAGAGGAGGAGGTAGGACTCAGCTACACACAGAGGGAACACCATCTGAAGACAGAGGGAGAAGACAGCTATCTACAAGCCAATGAGAGAGGCCTCAGAAGAAACCAACTCTGCTGGCACCTTGATCTCAGACTTCAAGCCTCCAGAATTGTGAGAAAGCAAATTTCTGTCGTTTAAGCCATATGGTCTGTGGTACTTTGTTATCGCAGCCCTAACAAACTAATACAACCCCTATGAAGAGTTCTAACACAATGATTTTTTTCTTTTTTTAAGAGATAAGGTCTTGCTCTGTCACTGAGGCTGGAGTGGAATGGCTTGATCATAGCTCACTGCAGCCCTAAACTCCTGGGCTTAAACGATCCTCCCGCCTTGCTGGGACCACAGGTGAGCACCACCATACCTGGCTAATTTTTTCTTTTTTTCCGGTAGACACGGGCTCTTGCTGTGTTACCCAGGCTGGTCTTGAACTCCTGGCCTCAAGCGGATCCTCCCAAAGTGCTGAGATTATAGGTGTGAGCCACCATGCCCCACCAGGAATGATTTTTTTTCTTTACAAAAAAAATACTACCTTGGTTTTGCTTATATTCTAAAAACATATTATTTCAGATTTTATTGGCCTCTCCATGAGTTTACTGATATAGGGAACCCCATTGATTAGTAACTGTCACACTGCCTCCTTTGTTCAGTACTGCATCATACATAGCAGCAAGGCTAATAATTCCACATTTCATCCTTGAGTTCTCACTGAACTGTCTGGTGGATACTTCTCAGTTGCTGATTTAGGTTATATAATTGGATTTTTACAAAAAAAGAAATCTCTAATCTTAAAATTTATAAACTATAACATGTTTTTAAATAGTTGAACCCCTATTTCATATCATATATAAAACTTAATTCCAGATAGATTAAAGATTTAAATGTGGTCACCAAAATACTAAAAATCTTAGAACATCTGGGACACTAGACCTACAATCAAGGGATGGAGGGAGATATCTAAATCAAGATAGAAAATGAAAGCACTATAAAAGAAAAAGATATACCTACTTATATAAAAATTTGATGAATGAATGAATCAAGATGAGAAATCCAGATGCTATGAAAGGAAAGATACATTTATCTTGACCACATAAAAATTTTATCTTTGTATTGCCAAAGATACCAGTAATAAAATCAGTGGACAAAAAATAGATCAAAAAATTAATATTTGCAATGTGATAACAGTTAAATCTAACAGAACTCTTACAAAATAGGAAAGAACTTATTTTTTAAATAAAGGGCAAGGAATATGAAGTGACAAATTAATTAGATCTATATCAGTTGGCTTGGAGGGCTTTATACAAGACATTGAGGACAAAAATGCAGAAGTGTAGGAAATCCCATTATTGTAAAGGACTTAATGACTTCTTTCCTTCCCCAGTGAAAGAGAGAGAGAAAATGAGATAGAGAATCTGTGAGAGAACTTGGATAGGAGAGAGGAGTAATGCAAACAGAAAGAGAAGGGGAAAAAAAGAGAAAATAAAGGCACTGGCCCTCAATTGCAGACACTCCAGTCTGTAGATAAATTAACTTTTGGAAAAAAAATTGTGTGTGTGTGTAAATAAAATAAACAAAACTTCTATATGTTTGTGTATGTATTTTTATCAAAGTGTACACACAACTGGTTACTGTAGGAGGGTAGAATGGAGGGGGGAGGCTTTGCCTTTAATACATCTGTGCATTATTTTTATATTTTGAAAAACACCAAATTTTTAAAATTATGCAAAACAATAATATCAACAAATTACTTCTGTTTATGTTACCTGTTTACAATGGCACTTTCATTCTCATCTACCCTTCCCCATCTCTCCTAATTTGTTGCAGGAAACACCATATCCCTTTAGCTACCTACCTGGCATCTGACATAACAACTGCAACAAGGACTAAGCATTCCAATTCACACATTTCTATGACAAGCCTTTATTACTGGCACTTAGAGTTTTCTGTCTTGGCTTTTCTGCCCTTGTCTTATTTGCTAGGTCTTTTTGATTGGCCACAAGTACTTACCCTTTGAGATTCCCTCTGCTGAGTCTTGGGCAATCCCATGCTCAAGTTTGTCCTCTTATATTGTCTTCCTCCCAGTTTTCATTCAAGCAACTGTTATCTCCAGTTCCTGCAGGCTGGAACCATTTTGTTTCTAGAGCAGTGCTGTCGAATAGAAATATAATGTAAGTCACATAGTAATTTAAAAGAGGTCAGGAGTTTGATACCAGCTGGGTAACATAGTCAGACTCCTGTCTCAAAAAAAAAAAAGTTCAAAAGGTGAAATTAATTTTAATGTATTTTATTTAACCCAATATATCTAAAATATCATTTCAACATGTAATCAATATTAAAAAATAAGATATTTTGGCCGGGCATGGTGGCTTATGCCTGTAATCGCAGCACTTTGGGAAGCTGAAGTGGGAGGATTGCTTGAGGCCAGGAGTTTGGGACCAGCCTGAGCAAGAGCGAGACTCCCATCCATACAAAAAATAGAAAAAATTAGCTGGACATGGTGGCATCTGCCTGTAGTCCCAGTACTGGGAGGCTGAGGCAAGAGGATCGTTTGAGCCCAGGAGTTTGAGGTTCCAGTGAGCTATGGTAAGGCCACTGCACTCCAGCCTGGATGACAGAGTGAGACCCTGTCTCAAAAAGTAAAAGAAAATAAGATTTAAAAATAATATTTTCACAATCTTAGAAATCCAGTGTGTGCAGTATTTACACGTATAACACATCCCAACTTGGACTAGCCACATTAGAAGTGGTTAAAGTACTGGACAACACAGTTCTAGAAGAGCCTGTCCCCTGAGGGCCCTGCAGTTCATAAAAGATTATATTATAGTTCCTCCTCTTTGTTGTTGTTTAGAGACAGGGTCTTGCTCTGTCGCCCAGGCTGGAGTGCGCTGGAGTGGTCATAGCTCACTGTAACTCTGAACTCCTGGGCTTGGGCGATCCTCCCACCTCAGCCTCCCGAGGAGCTGGGACTACAGCACGCATCACCACACCCGGCTAATTTTTTTCATTTTTTTGTAGCGACCGGGTCTCGCTATGTTGTTGGGCTAGTCTTAAAGTCTTGGCCTGAAGCGATCCTCCCGCCTGTTTCCCAAAGTAGTTCTTCCTCTTGGGATTGCCGCCTTTCCCCAATTCATTAAGACTTCCAGAGTGTAAATAAGGTGCTGTGAGTGTTCAAAGGAACACACGCTATCATGAACGATTAACTGCGGACTTACCTTTCGGCTGTTTTCAAAAAATCAATTCCACCTTTAATAGATTTCGCATCCACAGGGGATTCATGAGGCAGTAAAATGTAGCAGTTGGTAGTGCGGGTTGGAAGCTTGGCTCTGCAACTTACTATCTGTGCGACATTGGGCAAATTACCTTCTCTCTGTCTCAGTTCCTTCTTCTCTAAAATGGGGATATTTATAGTACTTACTTACTTCCGAGGTCCTTATGCGGATTAAATGAGTTAATACACATAAAGGTTGGAACAGCGCCAGGCACATCATAAATGTTCAGTATATGTTAGCTATTATTCCAGTAAACTTGTTGCAGGACCTAACGTAAGTCCCAAGAAAAGCCCAGAAATTCTGAAGAGGCATTACAGCCCAGGATGAGAACCCGTCTCAGGCCATCACGGACGCGGGACCCATGCGCGCACCGACCAAGCCAAGGTGAAGAGCGCTCCGCTCACCTTTCCCTTCCAGGCTCCCCGGCCGGCCCTTTCCTGTCAAGGCTGAGGCGGGAGGTAACTAAGGGAAACCTGAGGAGAGGCTTCCTAAGGCCAGGCCACGGAGACAACTTTTCTGACAGGGCCTGAGGTGGGCCAGAGGAAGCAGGAGGGATGGACTCCTCGACTCGCCAGCTACCTGCGGTGTCCTCCTCGATGTGAGGACACAAGACCCGTCTCGGGCCAGGCCCGCGTCCTGACCTCCCACCCGCGTCTGTGGCGGGGATTGGGTCCCGAGAGGGCGCCAACCGTGGGACGGGCGGGGGCGTGGCCAACGCTGGCCCCGCCCGCCCCCGGGGGCTCGGGCGGAGCGGATGCGCCCGCCTGATGCAGCCAATCGGGAAGCGCGGAACAGGTTCAAATAAAGACGGCGGGTGAATATGGCGTCCCCGGTTTGGTCTGAGAGGTGATCCGTCTGCCTTGTGTGCTGAAGATGTGGCGGGTGAAAAACCTGAGCCTCAGCCTGTCGCCTTCGCCCCAACCCGTAAGCGGGAGAGTTCATGCGGAGAGAGAGCCCGGGCAGGGCTAGTGGGGCGGGGGCGCTGGCCGTGGCGAGTGTCCTGGAAAGTTGGGTTGAGCTTGGGCGCGGGGGGGGGGGGGGGACGTGTGGAGTCTTTTTGTTCGCCCTGCAGCTTCCTCGCGACTGGGGTGGGAGCCTACTCTTATCGCCTCAGGGGCTTCTTAGGGAGGGAGCTAGGGCGGGCGGGCAGAGCCCAGTCTTCCTCACACTCGCTCTCTTCTCGCTTTTTCAGGGAAAACCAGCTATGAGAACTCCTCTCCGGGAACTTACCCTGCAGCCAGATGCCCTCACCACCTTTGGAAAAGGGCCCCCTATTTGCTCCTCGCTGACCCCATCACTGTGCAAGCTGGGGCTGCAGGTGAGATTCGCCTGGACAGCTGCTCGACTGGGCTGTTTGCCCAGGGCGAGAGCTCAGAGGAACAGAGGGCCGGAGCTGGAACGTAATTAATAACGATAATGAAGTCTTCTACCTCAGTGACATCCATTTACAGCTATTCAGGCCAACAGAGAGGTGCCCTAGGGTGATTAAAGGAAATCCACTGAGAACTTCAATCTCTATTTAGCTGTTAGTTTTATTACCTCCTCCCCCGTTCGACCTTTACCAAACTACTGAGAAATACTACCACCCTGATTAGTGGTCTCCCTCTAACATGGGCTCACTTACAGAAAGGTCAGTCTGCTACAAGAGTGAGGCAATATCCATCCACTGCCGGAGGTAGTCAAAACTCTCCTGGTATCAAGTTACACCACTGGAAGGCAGGGTAACTTGGAACACCTTAGTTTAAACTAGCCCCTTGCGGAACTGCCCTCACTGATTTCTAGTTTTGTCGAAGAAGTAGCCATGTAGCAACTGCTTTTCAGTTACTGTAAAAATTTGTCAAGAAAGGAGCTTGAACCCTCTATAAGGTTCCTTAAGAAAGGCTTTAAAACTTACTGCTTGGGAAAATTGTATTCCTGAAGAAATTGCTATCCTTTTCTCTTTCTGATAATGAAAACTATGTAGTTTACCATATTTTCCCTCTTGCTCTGGCTTCTGGAAAGCTCAGGGTCAAATTTGATGATCAGGTACAGCTACTGTTATTGCTGAAATAGGAAGATTTGCTTCCTCTTTCTTTTTTGACTATGACTTTGTTATTTCATTAACCTTATCTATCTGTCTGTTCTTTTTCATGCTGTCTGAATTATTTTTGGAAGGAGATGGTATATAAATAAATAGGTTAGAGGAGGAAAGAAGACTATGTAAAGACAGATGACAGCCTGAATAACAGAAGTATAATGGTAGCAGTCTTTCTTGAAAGAGCTCTAATACCTAATGTCCAACAGAACTTTCTGGGATGATGGAAATGTTTGATAATCTGCACCGTCCAATTACTAGCTACTAGTCACATGATGATTGAACACTTGAAATGTGGCTAGTGTGACTGAGGAACTGAATTTTTAATTTTATTTAATTATTTAAATTTTATTTAATTATTTAAAAATGTGGCTAGTGGCTACCATATTGGACAGTACAGCTTAAGGTAGAAGAGAAATAAGTACTAAATGGGAACTGGTATCTATAGAGTTTATAAAATTTAACCATAGTTATTTAATCACAGTAGCAGAATACTAGATTGAAATTTGGGTCTCCTACTTTCTTAACTATAGGGCTTACTACCTGATGTAGTCAGCTGCATGGACAAAAAAGTTTTTTTCCTCAACAAAATAGCTATTATTTTTGCTTTTTAGATTTTTGATTATTTATAAAATATATATTCATTGTTTGAAGCATTTGAACAACATAAATATAAGGAAGAAAATGTTTCTGCTATCTTAGATAACTATCATAACATATTTGAGAATTCTTTCATGCATCTCTTTATTTGTGTCTGTTTTGTGTGTATATATGTATATACACACACATCTCCTTATATTATCATAATACTTTTTTATTAAGGTACTTTTTATCCCCAGATGCAATCTTTATTCTTCTTCTTCTCCCTCCCCCCTTTTTTTGCTTAGTTCTACCTTTCTTTTTTGCCCCTCCTTTGGAATCAATCCCTCCCCCACATACCCTGCTTTTCCCAAGTATTTTAACAACCTGATGTATATCCTTCTAAATTTTTCTGTGTTCTTTTAATAATATGCAAACATATTTTATTGATAGGATCACAATATACAGCCAATTCTTGTTATTTGTGGTTGCCATATTCTATAAAGTTGCTTGAACAATGAATTAGCAAATACCAAACTGATGCTTGTAGGGGAAATACAGGGTTAGGTTCCTTTGAGCCTCTGATCGAAAAATTTTCACCAAGATGATGTCTTCAAGATTCATCTACCTTGTAATATGTGTCAGAATTTTTCTTTTAAAAGGCTGAATAATGTTCCATTGTATGTATATGCTACATTTTGTTTATCCCTTCAACTGTCGATGGACCCTTGGGTTGCTTCTACCTTTTGGCTATTGTGAGTAATGCTGCTATGAACATCAGTGTACAAATATCTCTTTGAGACCCTGCTTTCAATTCTTTTGATTATGTACCCAGAAGCAGAATTACTGGATCATATGGTAATTCTATTTTTAATTTTTTGAAGAACCGCCACACTGTTTTTCATAGTGGCCGCACCATTTTACATTCCCACTAACAGTGCACAAGGGTTCCAATTTCTCCACATCCTTGCCAACATTTATTATTTCCTGGTTTTTTGGGTCTTTTTTTTTAAACAAGGTCTCGCACTGTTGCCCAGGCTAGAATGCAGTAATATCATAGCTCACTGCAACCTCAAACTCCTGGGCTTAAGCAAAATCTTCCTGCCTCAGCCTCCCAAGTAGCTGGGACTACAGGCACATGCCGCTGTGCTTGGCTAATTTCTTATTTTTGTAGAGACAGGGTCTCACTGTGTTGCTCAGGCTGATCTTGAACTCCTGATGTCAAGTGATCTTCCCACCTTGGCCTCCTGAAGTGCCAGGATTATAGGCATGAGCCATTGCACCTGGCCTATTTTCTGTATTTTTGATAGTAGCCATCCTCATGGGTATAAAATGGTATCTCATTGTGGTTTTGATGTACATTTCCCTAATGATTAATGATGCTGAGCACCTGAGCATCTTTTCATGTGCTTATCAACCATTTGTATATCTTCTTTGGAGAAATGTTTATTCAAGTCCTTTGCTCATTTTTAAATTGAGTTTCTTTTTGTGTTGTTGAGTTGTAGGAGTTCTTTATATATTCTGCATAGTAACCCCTTAGGAGATATATGATTTGCAAATATTTTTCCTTAAAGTGATTTTTATTTTTATTTATTTAGTTTTTCTTTTCATTTTCCCTACCCTAAAGACTATGATACTTAACGTGATTTTTAAAAGGAATAAATAAGTAGGAACTCAATAAACAAAGCAAAACTTTTAAGTTGCACTTTTGCATTTCTAAAAGTCTTTGCTTTGTCTATTAAGCTTCCAGACTGTTTAGTGCAGACTAATTTATGTTTTTCATATCACATACCTTCAATTATGTCTTTTATCATAATAATGCTATAAACTGTTTGATATTAATACTACTACCTCTGCTCTCTTTTTTTGCTTCTGCTTGGTATCTCTTTGACAATCCCTTTTTCTACTTTCCTTTAGTGTTTTTAAAGAAAAACTTTTAAAAGTTGAAGTAAGATACATGAAAGTACAATAAAACATAACAGCATAACAAATTAGTATAAAGCACATATCCATGTAACCAATACCCAGGTCAATAAATATAATAGAAGAGCTAGAATATCAGAAGCCCTTTTCAGCTTAATCTTACGTTTTTAAGTCTTACCACTGCAATAAATGGGAAATTTCATGTTAGTCTGATTATTTTTTTTTTGTAAATAATTGGTCTATCTAAAGCTTCTAAAATAGTTTTGTCTTCATTGTAGTCAGAAATTTTACAATTATGTGTATAGACGTGTATCTTTGCTTGTCAGTCCTGCTTAGAACTTAGTTAGCTGTTACAACGTGCAGTATCAGGTCTTTCTTTACCTTAGAGAAATTTTCTTCTGATATTTGTTAATCAGTGCCTTATCTGTATATGTTCTCTTTTCTCCTGGAATTTCTCTTATTGATATGTTAGATTTCCTGGGTTTATCTTCCAATTCTCTTAGCTTTTCCCTCAGATTTACATTTCTTTGTATTTTTATCTTTGCTTTAAGATATTTCTTCTACTTGTCCAGGCCAGTAATTTCTGTTTCAACTCTGATAATCCTCTTTTTCAATTCCTTTTACTGAAATTTTTTTATTTAAAATAATATTTATTTCTAGAAAGCCTTTTTTTTGTGTATATGTTGTACTTGAATCTTAAGTAATCCATTTTTTTGTTGTTCAAATTGTCATCTGTCTTTTCCAGCAGTTCTGTTTTATTAGAGTCTACCTTTTCTAACTGTCTTAGAGTTTGTCCTTTATCTGGCTACTAGATCCACTTAAGATCATTCATATTTTCCTTTTGTTTTTCACTGAGTCTCAGGTCCAGCAATCCTGCAAGTGGTAGAAGGTGCAGTTGTCTTCATCCCTGTGACCCAGCAGTAGAGGGGTTCTCTATCCCTTGTGAGGGCACCAGGAGGAAGTCTCTCTGTTGCTTTTTAGTCTTCTCAGCTGCAAAGGCTAGAGCTCAGATCCCAAGGGCCAAGTGGGTTTGACGTGTTCGGGACACCTTCAGCTGTTGTGGACCAGGGAGACTAGGTCACTGGCACAGGTTGATGTTGCCCTGTCTCCCTGGAGTTCATGGATCTCTGTGGTACATGTGCTTTCTAACTCTGGTCCCCAGATTCTCATCTGTTCCAAAAGGGAGAAAAATCTTGTACCAACTCTAGATTCTGACAGAGCTTGAGCCTTCACTCACACCCTGTGGACCCCTCCTACCTCTTCCCCTAGTAGTGGGCTGGAAGTAGAAATAGAGAGGAGTGGGGTCATATGCAGGCTACCATCTGTCTGTGATATGAATAATGTAGCCTGTTAATAATGTAGACTGGTTCACTTGGAAGGACCCAAAATGGCTTACTAGCTTTTCTTTTCCTACTATTGGGTCTCTGCAGTGAGCAGCAAGGATCAGCTAAGTTCTTACCTAAGCAGAGGTAATGAGAACTCTTTCCTTTTTGAGTTTGGACAGTATCTTGCACCCATTACTGTATGTTGGGAACTGAATTGACTCCCTTAGTCTACTACTTTTCTTTCCTTTGGCAGGAAGGCGGTAATGATTCATCTCCACTGGATTTTGTCAATGCCAAAAAGACAGACTCCCCTTCAGAACAATTCAATCATCCCTCAAAGTGGCTAGAAGCTTGTCAGCATGAATCAGATGAGCAGCCTCTAGATCCGATTCCCCAAACCAGCTCTACTCCCAAAAGATCTAAGAAAGCAGTAGACTCTGTGGTTAAAACCATGGTCCTTGTACCCTCTCCAGTGGGGCAGCAGCAGAACATTACATTTGAGGTCTATTTAGATACCATGGCAGAGACAAACAGCATCTCTCTAGATGAGCCTTTGAGGCCAGGAGATCTGGTGAGAAAGGAGGTGGCACCCTGCATGGAAGACAGCTTTCCGGAAGTTGTTGCTGCTATGTCTGAGAAACCTACAATTCAGGATTCTCTGTCCCATGTCTTGGAGTATCCACCAAATCCCCGTTCTGAGCAACAGCTGCACTGCTCCAAGGAAAGCCAGAGGGACAGTAGGACTGAGGCTGTGCCTGGGGACTTAGTACCTTCTGAAAGTAATGCCTTCTTGCCATCCTCCATGCTCTGGCTTTCCCCTTCAACTGCCTTGGCAGCAGATTTCCCTGTCAATCATGTGGACTCACGGGAGGAAATTGTACAGCATAGGCCTCTGGAGGAAAGAGAAAAGAGCTTTCCCACAGTCCCTGAGGAGGCTGAATTGGGAGATCAAGTACTTGTTTCAAATGTGGAAGATATTCTGTCCACATGTCTGACACCAAATCCAGTAGAAATAGAATTCCAGGCAGCTCCAGGCCCAGCAGTAGAAGATGCTGGGAGGATTGTCAGCTCTGATGCAGAGGCTTGGATGTCCCCACTGGCCTGGCTGGAAAAAGGTGTAAATACCTCAGTCATGCTGGAAAATCTCCGCCAAAGCTTATCCCTTCCCTCTGTGCTTCGGGATGCTGCGATTGGCACTACCCGTTTCTCTACTTGCTCGGTGGGGACTTGGTTTACTCCTCCAGCACCACAGGAAAAGAGTACAAACACATCCCAGACAGGCACGGTGGGAACCAAGGACAGTACTTCTGAGACAGAGCGCCGCCTGCGTGGGTAAGTGCCCCTATCCTTGTGAGCTCCATTACACTGGACCCTCCGCTCCCATCCCTTCTCCTCCCCTTCTTTTCCTCATGTTCTTCTCTTCCGGCTGCAGCGGACCCCCAGATCTGACTGCCTTGTCTCGACATGACTTGGAAGACAACCTGCTGAGCTCTCTTGTCATTCTGGAGGTTCTCTCCCGCCAACTTCAGGACTGGAAGAGCCGGCTGTCTATCCCTCACCCAGAAGCCCAGGACAGTAGCACACAGACTGACACTTCTCCTAGTGGGGTAAGAAGGTTTCTTCCAAAGCTTGGAGGATCCCAGTGGACCCTCTTCCTCAGAATTTAAGCTGATAAGCTACCAGAGGGCAAAGGGGATGACTCAATCACAGGAACATTCTTAGAATATGTGTAAAAGCTGAGGATCTGGAAAATCCCTTAAAGCTGTGGGTATGCACTATGCCCCTGGGGTATATCAAGACTTGCCAAGGGAGTGTGAGCAAGAAGAGTTTTAAAGGAATCGGTTTCTAGATATTCATCTTCGGAATGTACTCTTTACTAATTTTTTTCCTTCCTACTTTCCCGTTCTCAATTGCTCATGCCCACTTTACTAAAGAAAAGCATACTTACTACCTATCCAGAACCTTACATTGTCAGGGCATAGCAATCAAAGGACAATAGGAAATATTTGTGTACATGCTGAGAAAGTGAATGGTTGCAATGATTATATAACACGCCATATTTGTGTGTTTTTAACAAAGTTGGAGGAAGATTTTAATTATGTTTAATTATGTCAGTGGATCGAGAATTAAAAATTTTTAATGAAAGTTCACTAAGATTTTTGGCATATATCTTTAAAGGGGTTCCTAGAATTGGCTGACACGCCCTTCTTCCCTTATTCCATTCCTGCTTATTCCCATTATTTATGTGAAGATGATTTCTCCATGCTTACATCTATTAGAATGGAAAAGAAAGAGTCATGAATTGTTGCTGAACCATGTCTTATTGTAGGAATTATAGTAATCCACAGATACATGAACTAATAAAGGAGGGGAGCTCCATCCATTTTCATTAATAGGTGATTCCCAATAAAATTTTAGTGGGTATGTTTATGATTCTTTTAAAAAATTATATTATTATGGCCAGGCACAGTGGCTCATACCTGTAATCCTAGCACTCTGGGAGGCCAAGGTGGGAGGATCACTTGAGGCCAGGAGTTAGAGACCAGCCTGAGCAACATAGCAAGAAAAAACAGAAGAATTAGCAGGCTGTGGCAGTGCATGCCTATGGTCCGAGCTAATTGGGAGGCTGAAGCAGGAGGATCAATTGAGCCCAGGAGTTTGAGGTTGCAGTGAGCTATGATGACACCACTATATTCTAGCCCGGGCAACAGAGCGAGACCCTGTCTCAAAAAAAAAAAAAATTATATTATTACAATGATTAGTATACAAGTGATGAAAATATTTCTCCTCCCAAAAGAAAGTTTTTTCACTTAAAAGTCTTCTGGTCAAAGGAATTTAAAGGAAATTGTAATTTAAATTTAGATAAACTTTGGTTGTTGCGGAGATGTTGGTTAATAACGGACTTTAAAATAAAAAATATGTTAGGATGAAATTCTGAGAGGAATAAAAAATATAAGTTCAAGGATTAAGAGGGATGATATAAAATTTCTGACTGTTAAAAAAGAGCTTTTTCTTATATTTTTTTAAAGGTTTTCAAAATTATTGTAGGAGATATGAAAGGAAAACAATTTAAAACCACTATTCTAGAGGACTCTGTGACAACACAGGCCTAGGAAGGAAGGGAATGGTGTCAGGGGAAGGAATTAAGGGCCTCAGTGTTGTGGTTGTTGAGATAATAGGTGGCTGTGAGATATGGTCCCTGAGTTCCCAAAGATCTCCTTTGAGTTGAAATATCTTCAAAGTAATGACTTTACCTTTTGCCAAAAATCCCAGAAACCATAGGCTCCTCATTCCTCTAGCTGCTCAATTTCTCTCCTTTGTTTTCTTACCTTTGTATCCTTTTCTCTTGTCCTTGACCTTGTTTTCCATCCTTGAATCTGTCTTGTACCTCTTCCCCTGAAGCTTTCCAGGTCTCTTTGGAAGCCACTGAAGCAGAACCAAAGAGGGGAAATGACATCACCTTCAGCCATTCCCCATCACCATGCCATGTCCTTGCTGCTTGGCTGCCTCCTTCCCATTAATCTCATCACCTGCCTGACTGCCCAGCTCTGAGCACTGTGTGTGCCCTATCCACGGCTCACGGGCTGCTCCGTGCCTTACTGCACAATGCAGCAGGGAATGATGACTGCTTTGCTGGGGAAAGGACCTGTGAACTCCAATAGATCTGAGGATGATGCACCTCTATCACCTTAAATCCAGACTGCCGCGGCATCGTGACTCAGCACTGCTGCCTCAGCAGTAGCCTTTTCCCCAGATGATGGCTGCCTTTCAGGAGGAATAAAGACTCCCACCTTTCTCTTAGAACTTTAATCTTCCTGGGACTCAACTGCTTTTGAGATCATACTTATCTACTCTATGCATACTAAGAGTTTTATCTGCCCCAAGTTAAAGAATAAGAAAATAAAAATGACTAATAAATACTTGAAGTTTAGCATTACTGGTAATCAAAGAAATGCAAATTGAAACAATAAGATGCCATTTCCTTCTGACAAAAAAGCAAAGAATAAAATAGATAATCCTGGTAAGCGCTGTCCTTTTGTCAGTAGGGTAAAAATTGGTTCATCCTTTTTTTTTGGGGGGACAGAGTCTTGCTCTGTCGTCCCAGCTAGAGTGCAGTGGTATCATCATAGCTCACTGCAACCTCCAACTGCTAGGCTCAAGCAATCCACCTGCCTCAGCCTCCTGAGTAGCAGGGACTACAGGCACATACCACCATGCCTAATTTTTTCTATTTCTGATAGAGATGGGGTCTTGCTCTTCTCAGGCTGGTCTCAAACTCCTGAGATCAAGTGATCCTCCCGCCTCGGCCTCCCAGAGTGCTAGGATTATAGGCATGAGCCACCTCGCCAGGCCTCATCCTTTTTTGAAGGCAATTTAGGTAAGACCCTTAAAACAGTTCAGACTTTTTGACGCAGGAACTCTACTTCTAGGATATATCCTAAGGAAAAAAAAAATTCTGCATAAAGGTGGTAACAGATTATTATTATCATTATTATTATTTGAGACAGGGTCTCACTCTGTTGCCTGGGCTAGAGTGCAGTAGTGTCATTATAGCTCACTGTAGCTTCAAACTCCTGGGCTCAAGCAATCCTCCTGCCTCAACCTCCTGAGTTGCTAGGACTAAAGGTATGTGCTACTGTATGGCTAATTTTTTTTATTATTTGTAGAGACAGGGTCTTGCTATGTTGCCCAGGCGGGTCTTGAACTCCTGACTCCCGCTTTGGTCTCCCAAAGTGCTGGGATTATAGGAGTGAGCGACCACGCTGGCTTTTTTCTTTTTTTTTTTCTCCTTAAGACAGAGTCTCACCCTGTTGCCTGGGCTAGAGTGCAGTGGTGTCATCACAGCTTACTGTAACCTCCAACTCCTGGGCTCAAGCGATCCTCCTGCTTCAGCCTTCCAAGTAGCTGGGACTACAGGCGTGTGCCACCAAGCCTGGCTTATTTTTCTATTTTTTGTAGAGATAGGGTCTTGCTATCTTGCTTATGCTGGTCTCAAACTCCTGGGCTCAAGTGATCCACCTCAGCCTCCCAAAGTGCTAGGATTACAGGCGTGAGCCCCCGCACTCGGCTGATCTTTTGTTTTTAAATAGTGAAAAAATACAACAAAGATAATGGTATATCCATAAGAGAGAACATTCTATAATTATTAAAAAAGAGTGTTTATTAAGAGTTTTTAATAACATAGAAAAATAAGTTTAATATAAGTTCATGGTTTTTAAAGAAAGGAAATCAGAGTTCAAATAACCTCTGAGAGGCTTTGAGGTGAGGTAAAATACCAGTAGAAATTAAAAATGGGTGGTACTTTGATAGGTCCCCCTAAAGCAGATATCCCAGTCTCAGGCTATTCTAATGAGGAAAAATAAAGTAATGAACAGCAGGACCCCATATGTATTTATATATTATCTCAATTGTGGTTTTTCTTAAGCATTATTGTATTTCATCAAATCTAAGACACTATCAATATTAAGATGCATCCCAATTTCAGAGGTGTTAAAATGTGAAAAGATATTCATTTTAGAATTTATTGGATATGGTAATTTATTTCTAAATCAGTGGTCTATAGCTTTTTCCTTGACACTTGAGGGAAATATATTCGTCAATTATAGGAAATCTCTATAGCAAGTAAATCTCTGATGTGGGAGTACATTGTTGGTTAACAATCACTGCTCTAGGTGTTGAAATTATTAATGATTTCTTTCCTTTTTATTCATTTTTATGTTTTCCAAAATTTTATAATAAACATGTATTACCCTTGTAATTAGAAAAAAAAGTTACTTTAAAAAGGAATTTTTTGGATTTTTCTTTCTGAATTATCATCTAGTTGTGAGCCTTGTTCCTGCTTATAATAGAAAGGCTATTGTAACTCGGTGGAAGGGGAATGAGGTGCTGGTAGTGCATGTCACCTACTCAAAAGGAACAACTCTGTTTCCCTGGCTAGATAACTAAGAAGCCTCAACATCTTCAGGAGAGCCAGGAGATTGGACAGGCCCTGCAGCAGGCCAGGAATGTCTTGGTGAGTGTTGATTGATCTTATACCACCATTGGTCCTGCTGTGAAGATCAAGAATAGAAAATCCTGGGTGGTTACTAGATGGTGATACTCAGCTGTGGTAGTGAAGGGAGGTTTCCAAACCTTTGTTAAGTACATCTTCTCCTTATTAGGAGCTTGGAATTGGGGTTAGTGTCCTTCTTCTCCAGTCCCCTTGCTTCTTGCTTAATGACTTTATTTGATCTAGCCTTCTTTCCCTCTATAGCAATCATGGGTGCTAGTTTCTAAAGAGCTGATATCCTTGCTTCACCTGTCCCTGTTGCACTTAGAAGAAGATAAAACTACTGTGAGTCAGGAGGTAAGCAGCATGAAGACGGAGGTACAGGCCTCTGGTGGGACTGAAAGCCAGAAAGAGGAACATAGCATCTGATTCTTATCTTGTAGTCTCGGCGAGCAGAAACCTTGGTCTCCTGCTGTTTTGATATGTTGAAGAAATTGAGGGCAAAGCTCCAGAACCTCAAAGCAGAAAGGGAGGAGGCAAGGCACAGAGAGGAAATGGCCATCAGAGGCAAGGATGCGGTAAGATGCCAGGTGTCTGTTCTAGATGCGGGCAGTTTCCACCTCAAGGTTCCTGCAGGAACAGGAACATAAATACACTTGAGACACAGATGGGTGGGCTAAGAACTGTCTGTCCTGGGGAATAAAGAACTAAATTACCAGGGTGTTGGATAGTTATAGCTTTATGTGCTGTTTCTCCCATTGCCCACTGTGTCGTTGCAACCTTTTCCCTCAACAGGCAGAGACAGTGCTGGAGGCTTTCTGTGCACATGCCAGCCAGCGCATCAGCCAGCTGGAACAGGACCTGGCATCCATGCGGGAATTCAGAGGCCTTCTGAAGGAGACCCAGGCCCAACTGGTAATTTAAGGGCATTTTCTTTCCTGGGGCCCATGCTGACACACTGGGAGGATGGTCCCATATCCCTACTTTGCTGTAGCCAAAGGGAAGGGGCTCCCTCCATAGGCAGTCCTTCTCTTGTAGGTAGGGCTTCATACAGAGCAAGAGGAACTGGTTCAGCAGACAGTGAGTCTTACTTCTACCTTGCAGCAGGACTGGATATCCATGCAACTGGATGTGAGTATTTGAGGCCATCATGACCACTTCCTTACTCACAGCCAGTCCTGTTAGGAGCTTTGCCTCAAGTGTGCTCTACTGACCTGCTTGCTTCCCCTGATAGTATATAACATGGACAGCTTTGCTGAGTCGGTCTCGACAACTCACAGAGAAGCTCACAGCCAAGAGCCAGCAGGCCCTGCAGAAACGTGATGCTGCAATTGAGGAAAAGCAACAGGTACAAACAAGGAGTAGGGACTGCTTAGGCCTGGTTTTTTCTTTGCAGAAGGCCTTTCTAATGGGTGATGGCATTAGCCTCTTACCCTGGACCTGTCTTCTTTCCACCCTTTGGGTTTGGAGACCAACTGGGTCCCTTAGCTGTAAGATGGCCTTAAGCCCAGTTGTTTCCTTTGCCCTTCAGCACCTTTTTTACTTCACCTTTTTCTCGGTCTCACTTTTTCCTGAGGATCGACCTTATTTTCTGCAGTGTTGCTGCCCAGGAGCAAGGTAGTTTGCTATCTTGTTCATAAAGAGAAGCTGGACTAAGTCCTGGAATTCTTGATTCAGGAGAAACTGTAAGAGGAAAACTATCTTTTCTTCCTAGGTTTCCAGGGAGCTGGAACAAGTCTCTGCTAATTTAGAGGATTGTAAAGGCCAAATAGAACAACTGGAGATGGAAAACAGTCGCCTAGCAACAGGTGTTTGTGTGTGTGTGCAAGCTGTTGAGTCTGCTAAGGCTTGGAGTGTGGCAATAGAGCAAGGAACTGCTCTGGAGCACCTGCTTTGGAGCAGAAGTGTGGGGAGTTTCTGGCCTGGTGACTGCATGGTGTCATTAGGATACTTTTGGTCTAGATCTCCAGGCTCAGCTGCAGATTCTGGCCAGCATGGACAGCCAGCTAAAAGAGCTACAGAGTCAGCATACCCATTGTGCCGAGGACTTGGCCATGAAGGATGAGCTGCTCTGCCAACTTACCCACAGTAATGAGGAGCAGGCTGCTCAGTGAGTTCCTATCAGGTTATTGTGGCAGTAGGCACCCAGGACTTAGGACCAAATGGGATCTAATATGTGGTCTCTGGCAGATGGCAAAAGGAAGTGATGACACTAAAACACATGCAGGCAGAACTGCAGCAACAAAATGCTGTCCTGGCCAAAGAGGTGCGGGACCTGAAGGAGACCCTGGAGGTAAGGAATATGGCTTGGGGCAAGGGAGCTGGTAAATCTCAGGAGTGTGACTCTTGCCTGATGGTATTGAGGTGAGGTTTGAGACTGTGAACTGGAAAAAGCCTCTGTTCCCAGGGCTCTAAAATTCCCTATGTGGACTCATTTTCTCCCTCCCTCTCTCATTCTTCCTTTCCTTCCTTCTCTTGTCTTCCCAGTTTGCAGACCAGGAGAATCAGGTTGCTCACCTGGAGTTGGGCCAGGTTGAGTGTCAGTTGAAAACCACGCTGGAAGTGCTCCGAGAGCGCAGCCTGCAGTGTGAGAACCTCAAGGACACTGTAGAGAACCTAACGTAAGATCTCTACCTTTCTATGCTTCCCCCTAAGTGCTTATTTTTTCCAGGAACACTTCTAGAAGCCAAAGTCTCCAAGAAGAGAACTGTGATGGTGTAGAGCCTCTTTTTCTTCTCCTTGACTGCATCTCTGTGTGGGGATTTGGGAGAGGCGTTCAGAGAAGGTAACCTGGTCTTTGGCTGTCTTCCTTGTTCCCTATCTCAGGGCTAGACTGGCCAGCACCATAGCAGAGAACCAGAAGCAAGACCTGGAGAAGACACACCAGTGTTCACTACAGCTAGGTGGGCTGACTGAAAAACTACAGAGCCTGGCCCTCTTCCTACAGACAAAAGTAATGGAGAAGGTAGGATCCTGGTGTTTCTTCTCTTCCCTTCCAACTGTATCTTTATTGTATAGAATGGTCTTCCTAAAACCATCTCTGTGACCCTCAGTGACTTTCAGTTACCCACCTACAGGACCTCTTCATCCTGTCGCTCAAACCTTTCTTCACCTGTCTCCTACCACCCTGTTAGGAACCCTTTACTCCAACTAGACTGCTTGTATGCTACATACATGTCCCATCTCCATTCACACACAGACTTGGGCTGTTCCCACATCTATTCTCTTCTCTCTTCAGACTGGAAATATCTTTTCCTTTCCTATTAAAATCCTTCCTGTTCATCTTTTTTGAAATGTTCCCAAATCCTGTGGAATCAGTGATCTCTTCTTCTGCTATGATATATTCCTCATGAACTTACTCTCCTTTTGCACTTGTATTAATTTTCCTTGGATGTCTGGTCTCTTTAACCAAACTGTTTAAAGAAAGCAAAAATTCAGCCTCACTTCTTTGGCTTCCTCACAGCACACAATAAACAATAAATGGTTGATGTCATTCAGAATACACAGTTGATTAGCTTATTCAACAGATAAAGGTACTACCAAGATCCTGAAATTTGAAAATGCTTATCATCTGACCCTCTTCCCCAACTGTGTGCTGAGCACAGTATTTCCAATGAATCTGCAGTCTAGCAGGGAAGACAGACAGATATACACTTGTCATTTTGACTTATAATCATGGTAGAGGTCAGCATGGTCCACTGTGGGAGCACAGAGAAAGGATCACTTCAACCTTTGAAAGTTAGGATGTCTGATGTCTTCTCAAAGCAGGTGACCTTGGCGGAGTCTTGAGGTTTAGAAGTTTGTAGGGCAGGAGTGGGTATATAGGAAGGCCCACCAGGCAGAGGGAACAGTATATGAAAGTTTCGTCTGACTACATATGAAAGTCATATGTAGAAAGTTATACACATAGAACACTATGTGTACTTTTTTGTAGTATCTACCTTGTGACAAGACCTAGGTTAGGTGCTGGGACTACAGGATGAACAAGGCAAGGCCCCACTCATATGGAATGTGGCAAGGCTTGGGGAGTGAGAAGTCGCTCGTTATGACTAGAGTGTAGGTGGTGTATGGGGCAAGGCAGGAGACAACACTGGAGAAGTAGGCAGGAGGCCAGATTTTGAAGGCTTGAACTAATGGTAGTTATAGGGAGGATAGAGAGGAGGGGATGGATTGAATGGATTCAGTACATATTTAGGAGGTAGAAGTAGTAGAACTTGGGGACCAATTTGATGCAAAAAGTAAGGCAAAAGAGTGAATGTTGACTCTTAGATTGCTAGAAAGATAGTGACACTCTCCTCCAGAACTGGGGTCAGCAAACTTTTCCTATAAAGGGCCATATAATAAGTATTTTGGGCTTTATAGGCCATATTGTCTCTGTCTCAAATACTCAACTCTGCCTTTGTAGCTTAAGAGTAGCCATAGACAATATGTAAATGAATGGGCATGGCTGTGTTCCAATAAAACTTTATCTACAAAAACAGTAGGCAGGCCAGATTTGACCCACATGCTATAATTTGCTGCTCCCCCTGCTTTGGAATAGTAAATATAGGAGTAGGAACAGATTTTTGATAGGGTAGGACAGGGAAAATAGTGAACTCAGCTCTGTACATACTAAGTTTCAGATAGACTGTGGAACATTCTGGTAGATTTTTTCACAGGCAGTTAGCCTTTGGGTCTGGAGACTGGGAAAAAATCCAATTGAGAGAGAGAGATTGAAGAGTCATTCATGTGTAAGTGGACGCTTGAAGTGGATGTTTTTGTGGCGCTCCTGGGGCGAGGCCACCCTGGGAATGGGTTAAAGTGAAAAGAAGGCCAAGGACTAAACCCAGAGGAGTCTAGCAGTTAAGGAAGAACCTGTGGATAGAGAGAAGAAACAGCGAGAAAAATATGAGGCTTACCTTTGGAGGAGAGAGAATCATGTCCTGGAAGCTAAGAAAAGGAGGTTTCTCAAAGAACAACATGGTCATCAGTATCAAATAGGTCAGGTAAAACAAGAGCTGGAAATGTCCATTGCATTTGAAAGTAAGGATGCCATTGGTGAACCAAAGGACAAGAATTTTGGTAGAATGGCAAAGCAGAACCCTGAGTGTAATGGGCTGGGGAGTCAATAGATGGTGAGAATTGTAGACAAGATGTTTAGGCTTTTTTTCTTTTTTTAAAAAATAAAGGGAAAGAGAAAAGCCAGTAGCTGAAAGGGGACTCAAGAAGGTTTTTGTTTTGGTTTCATTTTTAAAATATTGTTATTTTAGTGGGAGAGACTTAAGAATATAAACATGTTCAGGAAAAGGCACTAATGGAATAGTTGAAGATAGATAAGTGAGGTAATAGGTGGAACAGCATTCTGGAAGAGATGGCTGGGAGTACCTGGGAGTTCAGGAAATCACTAACCCTGAACAGCAGCTGATATTATTTTCCCCTTTGCCCTTAGGCTGAACCAGAGACCCTTCTGAGCACAGCCTGTGCTCCTGCCCGGGAACAGCCTCTGCCCAATGACAGCACCTTCTTGGGAAGCATCTTGACAGTAGTGGCAGATGAAGGTTAAAGGCCCTGGGATGTGGGGTGGGAAAGTTGTGACCCTGCTCTGGATATCTTCAGCTGTTGAAGATACCCACCATCAGGCCTACCTCTCCCTGGCTTCCATTATGGCAGACCCCTGACTGGGTCACCAGAGGGGCCCTCTCCCATGGTTGATTCTTATTTTAGAGCCAGAATCAGCTCCTGTGCCCTTGCTTGGAAGTGACAAGAGTGCTTTCACCCGAGTAGCATCAATGGTTTCCCTTCAGCCTACAGGTTAGGATGGGCTCCAGGGATCCTGCCTCATTTCTAGAAAATCTGGTGGTGATGAGTAAAGACAAAAGCAGTGAGAAGTGCTTTGCTCTAAAAACCTCAATTCTACTTGGGCTCATTTTATTTTTGCCTTTTGGGATCTGTAATGTTCCGGATATTCAAATCCTATGGGTGGGGAACATGAATAAGAGTTGTGGAAATGATGGCTATACATTCATTCCTTCCAAGGCTGAAGGGCTATACCTCTATCTGGGACTTTCTCTTTCAGAGACCCCAGGCATGGAGAAGAGCCTGGCAGAAATTAGTGCTATGACTCTTGAACTTCAGAGCCTTTGTTCCCTGCTGCAAGAGTCTAAAGAAGAAGCCATCAGGACTCTGCAGCAGAAAATGTGAGTGGGATACAGTCTTGGTGACAGAGGGACAGTGAGACAGCTTCTTATGCCAAGGGTCCAGCTGGCCCCTGAGAGGAAAGGAATGATGCTAAATTCTTCTCTCCCCTAGTTGTGATCTGCAGGATAGGCTGCAGGCCCAGGAAGAACAGCATCAGGAAGCCCAGAAGGCAAAGGAAGCAGACATAGAGAAGCTGAATCAGGCCCTGTGCTTGCGCTACAAGGTGAAGGAGGGGCCTAGAAGTGGGGCAATGAAGAACTGGGGCAGCCCTACTGGTCTACTGGGAGCCACTGTCTCTTTAGGAATCTGGGTGGTAGGGATTTTCCAACTACTGCCCTAGTTTTGTCCTTTCTGGAGTCACACATTTCACATATTTGGGAATCAGCTATGGGCTGACCTATCTTCCCAGGGAGACTCAGGAGAGAAGTCAGGAATTCTAGCTGAACTTTCCCAACACTGCAATGTGCCTTGCCTGACTTGGCCCTGGAGGAAGAATTGGACTGGTATCAACTGGTCCCACCTGGGCTGAGCATGGGTCAGGCACTCTCTCCTCTTTCCTGGCAAGGGCTGCAGAGAATACAGCTCTCCCTCAGTGTCTTCTCACCTCCCTTTCCTTCACAGAATGAAAAGGAGCTCCAGGAAGTGATACAGCAGCAGAATGAGAAAATCCTAGAGCAGATAGACAAGAGTGGAGAGCTCATAGTATGTTCATCATGATGCCTGGCCTCTGCCTTCTGTGTCACTGGTAGCCAGGATCCCAAATATGAGAAGTAGATACCCTGGTCTACCTTTGTTCACCACATGGGATAAGTAAGATAGAGAGAACCTTTGAGGGTTATTGGATACCTCTCCATTCTTATTCCCAGAGCCTCAGAGAGGAGGTGACCCAGCTCACCCGCTCACTTCGCCGTGCAGAGACAGAGACTAAAGTGCTCCAGGAGACCTTGGCAGGCCAGCTGGACCCCAGCTGTCAGCCCCTGGCCACTAACTGGATCCAGGAGAAAGTGTGGCTCTCCCAGGAGGTGACTCAGAGTTAACAGAGGAGCTGGGCAGCTGGTGGGGACCCCAGGCTGTGCCTCTATTGATCTGGACATATCTGTAGGTGGACAAGCTGAGGGTGATGTTCCTAGAAATGAAAAATGAGAAGGAAAAACTCATGGTCAAGTTCCAGAGCCATGTAAGAATTTCCATGTTGTTCCCTGGCCATTTCCTACCATCACTAGCAAGTGCCTTGCCATGTTTCCCTTGTCCTTCCAAGCTATGCTGTTCTTTTAAGCATAACACTTATGAAACCTAATTGCTTTCTAGAGAAACATTCTAGAGGAGAACCTTCGGCGCTCTGACAAGGAGTTAAAAAAACTAGATGACATTGTTCAGCATATTTATAAGGTAAAGGAGGGAGGGAGTTGATAGGACTAAGGCACCTGGTATGAGGCTTGGCCACAGGAGGTACTGATGAGCATAGCTCTGGTTCTCAGCCTGTGCTGAGAGCTGGGCCTGACTCACTATTACAGCCTTCTCTGTGGCTTCTGTTTTCTTCCCTCTAACTCAGTGGCTGCTTTCTGGGGCTGGGAGCCTTGGGCCATAGGCCTATGGTCCTGATCTGCGGTATTTGCATCTCTTCTCAGACTCTGCTGTCCATCCCAGAGGTAGTGAGGGGTTGCAAGGAGCTACAGGGATTGCTGGAATTTCTGAGCTAAGAAACTGAAAGCTGGAATCTGCTTCACCTCTTTTTACCTGCAGTACCCCCTTAGCCTGACACCAAGACCAATTGGAATACAGCTAACTATGTTTAATGCTATTTAAATAAAGTGTATTTAATGTATTTCTTCAAGTTCCCTGAGTCTTGGGTGGGAGGGGGTGAATGAGGTCAGGGAAAAGGCAGCTGGGCCCTCCTGCCTGGGTACCCTCCGCAGATCCCGCTCCACCTCCTGTCGCATTCAAAGCCAAGGCTGTCTGCCCTTCCTCCCTTCCCTTGCTTTCCCTAAAACTCTGGGCACTGGACTGCTTGTTCCCTGGCTCACTGCCTGGGGGAAACAGAAAAGGCTTCATTCTCTTACTTTCCCCATCCCCCTCAGGGGTATGCCCTGGTAAATATGGGGGTGAAGACAGAAACTCAGTTCATTGCTCCCAGCCCTGAACTTGGGCACCTTGTTGGCGCCTCTGTCCCACCTACCCAACCTGTTGTGACTGTTTAGGTGACTTCTCTTCACCAGACCAGGCTTAATCCCCAGCATCCAGCAAGTGCCCAGCACATGGTAAACGTGATTGTGGCAGAAGTGAACACTAGGCCATTTCCTGCCTCTAGGGCCCTGGTGGCAGGGCTCCACGAGGTGGGAGGGGGATAGTTCATAACAGCCTCGCGGAGGTCCTGGCAGGGGAGTCACTCCACCTCGCCGTCCTGCCTCTGTGGGCGTGGCCTTGCCCGGCACCAGTCCTGGGGAGAGGCGTGGCCAGGGCGGGGAGCTGCAGGCCCCGCCCCACGGAGGAGTCACGTAGCTCTGCGGCATCTGCAGCTTCATTTACCCGAGCGAGCCAGAGCTGGAGCTGCAGTTGTTGCTGGAGCCCGAGTTGCTAACTGGCTGCGCACAGGTAAGGCCTGGGTGAGGCAGGAGCTGCTCGGCATCTTCTTGCTTTCCTCTCCTTGGCTCTTCCCCTGCCATCCTTGTCCTGCTCCCTGGGGCCCCTGGATGTGCCTTTGCGGCTCTTTCCTAACATCCTTGATCCTTTCTGTCCACTTGAAACCCCATGGCTCAGCTTCTCCCACTCCACCCCTTCCTCTTAGCTCTCCACCTGGACCTCAGCTTTTCCAGTCCCAAATCTTCCTTTACCTCCTGGATTTTTCCTTGGGGTCTGCCTTTCCCACCCAGACCATTTTCATCTCAGCCAGCTCCCCCTCCTCGTAGGCTACGGCCCCTCTCCAGTTCTCCTGCCTTCTCTGCCCCCTGGTCTGAGTCTCTCCCCCTGTCTGGTTAGCTTGCATCACCATCACTTCCCCCAATTCTCCTCCCCACTCCTGCGTCTCTCCCTCCCTTTCTCAGCCTCTCTACTTGCTCCTTAATCCTCTGCCCAGTCTCCCCTCTGGGTGTCTGAGTTGTGGGGAATTGAAGTGCTCCCTAATTCCCATCCCTTTCCCCACACAGGTAAAGTGCTCCTGGCACTGGAGATGACCTGGCTGTGTCACCTCCCCCAGCCTTCACATACTACCTTAGCTGACCTCCTGGCCCTCTTTCCTATAACACTTTGCAGCCCCACTGGGACCAACCTCTGGCCCTGGGGTGGGGAGTAGGCAATAGGCATAGGCAGTCAGGTTTGAAGTACAGAAAAGCAGCAGCTGTGGAAGCCTGTGACTGGAATTTGTGCCACTCCTGCTCCCTACCTGCTCCCCTCCTCCCAACCTTTTCCTCTAGAAGCTGAGGGAAGGGGGTGGTGATAAGTACTTTTGCCTCATTCTGAAGACTTGGAAGTAAGTACACTTGCCCTAGGGGCCCTGTTGAGGGTGAGAACAGGGAAGCCGGAAAGGCCAGGGCTTATACCTTAAGAAAGGGCCAAGTTCAGTGAAAGAAAGGTTTCATCCTCAATGGGGCAGCAGATTCATAAGAAGACCTGTAGCTCCAGGGCGGCTCACCTCCCTACCCCCACCCTGCATCTTTCCCTGGGGCTGGGAAGGGTGCCCACCAGGGACAAAAGGAGATGTGGGAACTAGGGCCCTAAACCTGCTAGCTGTCAGAGGGATTGGTGGCACATTGATGCCTAGGATTCATGCCAAGGACTGCTGCTCTGTTCCCAGACCCATACTTGGTGGGGGAGGCCATTTGGCCCATCTGGCCAGGAGAGGCAGCAAAGGAGGTAGTGGGTGAGGTCCAGCTTTTATATCTTGTCTCCATTCCAGAGAGCTGCTGCCATGCCTCACTCGTACCCAGCCCTTTCTGCTGAGCAGAAGAAGGAGTTGTTTGACATAGCCCTCCGGATTGTGGCCCCAGGCAAAGGCATTCTGGCTGCAGATGAGTCTGTAGGTAGGTGGGAGTCTGTGGCCAGGTGGGGTTCAGATGGCCGGGGAGCCCAAGGGACAGCCTTGCTGCCCTTCTTTGTTTGCCTCCAGGCAGCATGGCCAAGCGGCTGAGCCAAATCGGGGTAGAGAACACAGAGGAGAACCGCCGGCTGTACCGCCAGGTCCTGTTCAGTGCTGATGACCGTGTGAAGAAGTGCATTGGAGGTGTCATTTTCTTCCATGAGACACTCTACCAGAAAGATGATAATGGTGTTCCCTTCGTACATACTATCCAGGATAAGGGAATTGTCGTGGGCATCAAGGTGCAGCCCCTGGTCCTGAATGGAGGCTGGGTGTGGAAATAGGTTTATGTAGGAGGGGTGGCAAGGGGAATCCTGCCTGGCTTAGGCCTCTGCCTGTGCTTCTTCTACAGGTTGACAAGGGTGTAGTGCCTCTAGCAGGGACTGATGGAGAAACCACCACTCAAGGTACAGGGTGGGTTGGCTTCAGGACCAGAGAGGTGTTAGGTGGTTGATGCTGGCAAGAGGGGCAGGGTGATGAGGCTGTCCCTATGCTTGCAGGGCTGGATGGGCTCTCGGAACGCTGTGCTCAATACAAAAAGGATGGTGCTGACTTTGCCAAGTGGCGCTGTGTGCTAAAAATCAGTGAGCGCACACCCTCAGCACTTGCCATTCTGGAGAATGCCAACGTGCTGGCCCGCTATGCCAGCATCTGCCAGCAGGTATGTGTATTGGTAGGGGCAGTGAGATGGGTGCTCTGTGTCTGGTGGAAAAGGGTTGTAGGGCTTTCTCCCATCTCCCCTACAACCCCTCCCAAGCCACTCTGCTCTTGCCTGCAGAATGGCATTGTGCCTATTGTGGAACCTGAGATCCTGCCTGATGGAGACCATGACCTCAAACGTTGCCAGTATGTTACAGAGAAGGTGAGTCCACACCTGGGCACAGACACATGCCACAGGGAAACCTGGCAGGGGTGCCTGTTCCCCACAGCTCCTGGCTTAGATCCCTAAGCACTTACCCCTAGCATTCTTTCACTTGATCCACAAGAGACCTGTGAGTCTGAGCCTGTCCTCAGCCCTCCTAGTCCATGCCCATCCATCCCTAGACAGGGAGCATAGAGCAGTAAGCAATGGGGCCCAGACCCTTAGTAAACCTCCTCTGATCCCCAGGTCCTGGCTGCTGTGTACAAGGCTCTGAGTGACCATCACGTGTACCTGGAGGGAACTCTCCTCAAGCCCAACATGGTGACCCCTGGCCATGCCTGTTCCATCAAGTATAGCCCAGAGGAGATTGCCATGGCAACTGTCACTGCCCTGCGTCGCACCGTGCCCCCAGCTGTCCCAGGTACTACCCTGTTCCCTCATCTGCTCCTATCCCTAAGGCTCACCCTCAGGTTCTTCTTGTGGCCTTTAGGGGTTCCTTACCCTGGAAAAATGGGGGGTGACCAGTTTGTCTTCTCTTTTCCACCCTAGGAGTGACCTTCCTGTCCGGGGGTCAGAGTGAAGAGGAGGCATCCCTCAATCTCAATGCCATCAACCGCTGCCCCCTTCCCCGGCCCTGGGCCCTCACCTTCTCCTATGGGCGTGCCCTGCAGGCCTCTGCACTCAATGCCTGGCGAGGGCAACGGGACAATGCTGGAGCTGCCACTGAGGAGTTCATCAAGCGGGCTGAGGTTGGGAGCTAGAGGTGGTGGTGGTTGGGGGGCAGCACCCAGAGGCTACTGCCTGGGCAGGGTTTGGCACCTGTGGCCTGGCTCAGCCTGTTTACCCCACTTCCTCTTTTGCAGGTGAATGGGCTTGCAGCCCAGGGCAAGTATGAAGGCAGTGGAGAAGATGGTGGAGCGGCAGCACAGTCCCTCTACATTGCCAACCATGCCTACTGAGCATCCATTCCACACCACAGCCCTTGGTCCAGCCACCTGCACCCACTTTTGCCTGTAGTCATGGCCAAGGCCAAATAGCCATGTAGAGCAGAGATGTCTTCATGCAGAACCAAGCTGACTTCCTTTTCTCTCCTCCCCTCCCCTCTCTTATTGCTGCACCTGGGATCATAGGATGGGAGGATAGGAAGCCACTCAATGACTGAGGGCAGGAGAACTTGCTAGAAGTTAAAGCAGGATCCCTGGGTCTCCCACACTGCCCTGCCAGCTCCCCCACAATTTCCGCATGATGAGGTAGCTTCTCTTTGGGCTTTCCTTGCCTGCCCTCTCTCCCGGGATCAGAGGGTAGTACACTAGCCCTGATTCATGCCTTGAATACATACCACACAGCAAATAAATGGTAGCAAAATGGTACTTTGTCTGTTTTACACATCAAATTTCCACCTCCAAGTTTCCGATCTCTGCTAATTTATCTCTGGGACCTCTGATACTGGAGGTGGAGAGGGCAGGATTTGAGTTTTACTGGGCTTCAAGTTTATGGAGAAGGGCACACCCAGTCACTCTCCCCAGCTCTGGCTCTTGCTTGTTGATGTCCAAGGCTGGAGTGGGACAGTGAGGAAGGCTGCGAGTGTTCCGGGGACTGCCATGTTAGTGGCACTAGGCTGCAGCTATAGAGGATGGAGTAAGACAAGACTTGGGCAACTCCTGAAGGGAGATTTTGTGCAAGGCTCAAAGCACAGAGGCAGCAGGACAAGCCTGGATGAGAGTGGGTGGGGTCTCACATCTTCACAGTGTTGTGCCCAGCTGGGGCCTGACATTTCACTAGGAGGATCCACAGCATAAGGAGCACCTGGGCTCCTGCCCAACAAGGAAAACCCTGGCTCTGGCTAAGCAGAGGGAGGTTGCCAAGGGCTAGGGCCCACTCCCATTTGGGTTATGAGAGGACACAGAGGGGGCCAATTTGAGGGTCTGGGTGAGGGCAGACCTGGTGAGGCCTCAAGCTAACTTTGACCACTGGGCTAGGGTGTGACCCAGGGCTGAGAACCTGGGTCTATCTGAGCAGATAAAAAGATGAGAGAACAAGCAGGATGTGTCCTGTGAGAACTCCTCGGGAGGCCACCAACACTCCACCCTGTGTGGCCTGACCTTATAACAAAAATAGCTATCACTTATGTAGCACTTTCCATGCGCTCCTGCCAACCCTGTTCTAATCACTTTACATGATTGATTCATTTAATACAACTCTATAGAGTAGGTACTATTATTACCCCTATATTAAAATGAGGAAACAGGCACAGAGCGGCACAGAGAGATCTCAAGATCACTCAGGTAGTAAGTGGTGAAGCCAGGATTTGAACTGAAGTGATCATGCTCCAGAGTCTGCTTATGAATTTTCAAGACTTTTATCCTGACTTCTCCAAGTTGGAAATGAATTTAAAAATACTGGGAAGCTGGGTGCAGTGTTTGGCGGGGGGATGCGGGGGGCGGGGAAGTCATCGCTTGAGCCCAGGAGTTCGAGACCAGCCTGGACAACACAGCGAGACCTCGTCTTTAAAAAAAAAAGAGAAGAGTACTGGGAGAGCCAATTATGCTAAAAAGGTACTAGCTTACCACCTCAGTTTTTGAGTCTTGAGGAGAGGGTGGCCAGAAGAGGACCTCTATGATAGGGATGATAAACAATGACCGTGATAGTTGACATCTGAGGGCTTTCCGTGTGCCAGGCACTTTACACGAACGGCCTCATTTAAGTAAATATCTCCACTTTTCAGATGAGACAACTGAGCCTCGGAGCCGCCCGTGGTTGCCAAGCTAGTATTTAACGACTTCAGAGTTTGCGCTCTTAATCCCTGGGGCTTGGAGTGTGTTCTACAGGGAAGCAGGGCACTAAGCCAGCACAGCCCCTCCACCTCCTTTCAGCGCCCTGGTAACCTCCTTTCAAACGCCCCTCGCCACTTTCTCCCGCCTGCCGGGCTAGAGTGCCGCTTGCGATTGGCCCAAATCGCTGCCGTGGTCCCGCCCCCTCGTGGAGGGGTTTCCCATTGGGGGAGGCTTACGCAGCCCCGCCCCTCGGCGTTCTGAGCAGCCGGAAGCGAGCATGGCGGCCGCCGGGGCTGCGGCTACTGACGTAGGTGAGGTGGGCTTCGGGTGGGCGTCTGCAGCTCGCAGATTGCAAGGGGGGAATGCAGGGGTGGGGATTGTGGTGTGCGAGAGGTCCTGCGGACGGGGTGTCTGGGGTCGCTTCAGACGGGATCCCTTCAAGTTTGGGCCGGGTCCCCTCGCACGGGGATCCCCTACGAACGCGGACCCAGGGCCTCTGAGTGCTGGTTGCCGAGGCTCCTTCGCGCCGGGGGTGGGGCCGGCACCCGAGTGTGTTTTCGGCCTCTCACTCGGTCCCCGCGTATCCCTAGAGGTGGTCCGGGGCAAGCGCGCCGCCCTCTTCTTCGCTGCGGTGGCCATCGTGCTGGGGCTGCCGCTGTGGTGGAAGACCACGGAGACCTACCGGGCCCCGTTGCCTTACTCCCAGATCAGTGGGCTGAATGCCCTGCAGGTGAGACCATAGTGGGGGAGGGTCAGGGGACAACCCACCAGCGAGGTGAGACTCAGCTGATAGCCCTCATGCTCCTTTGCACAGCTCCGCCTCATGGTGCCTGTCACTGTCGTGTTTACCCGGGAGTCAGTGCCCCTGGACGACCAGGAGAAGCTGCCCTTCACCGTTGTGCATGAGAGGGAGATTCCTTTGAAATGTGAGTTCCTGGGGAGGTCAGGGCTGCCTTTCTGATCTGAACTCAGTCCAGAGATGGGTTGGGTAGGAGGAGCGTGGGCGTACCATCAAGGTAGTTAAAAACTTACTATTAAAGACCTCTCCGAATGAACAGTGTGTTTTGTTAGGAAAAAAACTAGCTTTAAATTCAGTGTCTGTCATTGGGCGGTAATTTTCTTCATACATAATTATGCTACCTCATCAAAAGGAGTTGATGCCCATCAGAGTATGGGGGAGGAAGTGGGATGTAGTGGAAAGAACACAGAACTTGAAATTAAATTGGATTTGTATATAGGCCCTATTCAGTTTAACATTAAACACGTTACTGAGTGTTAGGCACTTTTCTTAGGTAGCAGGAATTTGGTAATGAATAAGAAATTGATAATGGTTTCAAGGAGTTCATAGGAAGGAGAGGAAAGACACTTAGATACAATAAATTACAGTAGACATATACAAGAAAAAGGATTGGTCTTAAGAAAGAGTATTTAACTGGGAGGAAAGAAAGGCAGAGAAGGTTTTGAGGGATGTAATTTTTAAGTTGGATTTTTAAAGGATGTGTGGGAATTCAGGTTAAATGTGGAGAGGAGGGAGGAAATATCAGGCAGGGTGAATAGCATGAGCCAGTAATAAGGATAACTAATTGTTGTTCACTCCATGCCAGGAACTAGATGAAGCACTTTATATGTGTTGCCTCATTTAATCCTTTCTAATGTTCTGATCCCCATTTTATAAATGAAGAAATTGAGACTTAGACCGTTAACTTGTCCAAGATCACACAGCTAGCAAGAGGTGGAGCTGGGATTTAAATCCAGGCCTGAGGAAGCTCACTTGAGCCCAGGAGTTCGAGGCTGCAGTGAGCTATGATTGTGCCACTACACTCCAGCCTGGGTGACAGAGTGAGACCCTATCAACCACTCAATCAATCGATTCATTCATTCATTCATCCCAGACCTGACTGATTCCAGTGTGCAAGCTTTTTTATTATTATTATTATTACTATTTTTTGTAGAGACAGGGTCTTGCTATATTGCCCAGGCTGGTCTTCAACTTCAGGCCTCAAGTGGCCTCAGCCTCCCGAAGTGCTGGGATTACAGGTGTGAGCTGCCGTATCTGGCTCCAGTATGCAAGCTATTAACGAACAAACTATACTCCTGCGTAAAAGCATGGAGGGGTGAATCAGCATGTTGGGGGACCTATGAGCAGTTTTCCCTTACTGGAATGTGAAGTGAAAGACTGGGAGTGACTGAAGATGTGGGCTGAGTCCAGACCATTAAGTGCCTGCATGCCGTTTACTTTCTAGCTTTTTAATCTTGCCCAAGACATTTTAAAAAAATCATATTGCAAATGGTTCAGCTTAATGTATACACATATACTTTTTGTTTTTCTAAACAAAAATCGGACCATCCCTCAAGTTAGTTTGAAATTTGATTGTTTTAATTTATTATGGACTTCCTCATGTTTGATGACATAGTATTCAATAATACAGGCATACTGTGGAGGTAGTATAGTGGAGTCACCAAGAGTATGGAATTTGGTATCAGAGAGCTGGACTCAAGCTTTGTTCTGCCACTTATTTGTGTGAATTTGGGTAAGGTTGTTAACTTCTGTAAACCTTGATTTCCTCATCTGTTATATGGGAATAGCAATAAGTTTGTTCATTTATTCAACAAATGTCTATTGAATACCTATGTCAGATATGGTTCTAGTTGCTGGATATATAGCAGTGAACAAAACAGAGAAGAACGGACAATAAAAAAACATAAACGAGTCGATCCTTTTGTAGTTCATAAGCATGATGATTGGGTTTTCACGTGCATGCGTTAGATGTGCCTCCCTGAAACCTTGTTATGACGTCAGCACATTACCCGCCTGACATGAAAAAAAAAAAAAAAAGATAAATGAGTCAAATGTATGTTAAATGGTGATAGAAGGCTGGGTGCCATGGCTGATGCCTGTAATCCTAGCACTTTGAGAAGCTGAGGCAAAAGGATTGCTCGAGGCCGGGAGTTCGAGACCAGCCTGAGCAAGAGCAAGACCCTTTCTCTACAAAAAGTAGAAAAATTAGCTGGGTGTGGTGGCACGCGCCTGTAGTCCCAGCTACTTGGGAGGCGGAGGCAGAAGGATTGCTCAAGCCCAGGAGTTTGAGGTTGCAGTGAGCTATGATGATACCACTGCATTCTAGCTCTGTCAACAAAGCAAGACCCTGTCTCAAAAAAAAGGAAAAAAAAAAAGGTGATAGAAGAAAAATAGAGCAGAACAGAGGGGTAGGGAATTTTCTTGGGGATTAGGAGGTGATTGCAATTTTAGACAGGGTGGCCAATGAAAAGACCCAAAAAGGTGAGGGAATAAATTATGCAGATATGAGGCAGGAGGGAAGAACATCTTGGCAGGGGGAAAAGCAAGTCTGAGGTAGGAGCAGGTGTTGTACTTTTCAGGAACACTGAGAATCTCATTGTGGCTTAACTGGGGTGAATGAGGGAGACAGAAAGAGGAAATGAAATAAAACCAGAGCAGTAGAGGGGGCCTGGATCACACAGAGCCTGGTAGGTTGCTGTGAGAATTTTGGCTTTCATTCTAGATGAGAAGGGAAGCCATTGAAAATTTTTTGGTTTGTTTTTTAAACATAACTACCACTATCATACCTAACCAAGTTAGCAGTAATTCCTTAATATCACCTAATTCTCAGTCTATATTTAGATCTCCCCAGTTGTCTCAAAGGTGTCCTTTCACAGCTGGTTTATTCTAATCTGGATCAACACATTGCATTTTGTTAAGTCTCTTTTGTCTCTCTTACTATACATCAGCTCCCCCACCCCACCCCCATACACTTCTTTTCATACCATCAATTTGTTGGAGAAACCAGGTCATTTGTTTTATAGAACATCTTACATTTGAGATTTGGCAAATCACTTCCTCATAGTTTCACTTAACTTATTCCTCTAGTATTCATATTTTTAATAAAATGGTAGTTAGACCTGGAGGTTTGATTAAAGCCGGGTTCAATTTTTTAGGCAAGAATACTTCATAGGTGGTGCAGTGTCCTACCTATTGTTTTATATCATGAAGCATGTAATGGCTGGTTTTCCACTTTGGGTGATGCAAAGATTATTTAGTGAGTTCAGGTATTATCAGCCTTATCTCTGTATTTTCGGGTCCCCCAAACCTTCACCTGATGGTTTTAGCATCTATCTGATGCTCGCATCCATTTCATTAGTAGTTATAGAATAGTGATTTTTAAAAAATTCTGTAATTTCTTCTACCTGGAAGAAATATATGACCTGGAATTCTTCTATAAAGAGGAACTTCCCCAATAAATTTTTAGATTCAGCTTGTCAAGTTTCAGGAGGCAAAAAAATTCCTTTGGGTTTGCCTTACATGTATAGACTAACTTGGGGAGAATTGACATCCTTATAATACTTAGTCTTTCCATCTAGGAGCCTTGTATGTTTTTTCCATTTTATTCAGATCTTTTATGTCCTTCAGTAAAGTCCTGAGTTTTCTTGTTACAGTTTTATACATTTATTCCTGGGTATTTTTATACTTTTATTGTGATTGTGATTTTTAAAAAATGATTACTTTTCTAATTGGATATTTTTGGTATTTATACAGCTATTGATTCTTGCATATTCTTCTATCTAGTCATCTTATTGAACTGTTAACTGGTTCTAATAGTTTTTCAGGTGGTTCTCTTTGATTTTCTTGGAAAATAATTACACTACTTCAAAAGTGGCCATTTTTTCTATTTCTTTGAAATATTTATAAATTTTATTTCTCTTTCTTCACGTTTTACATTGGTCAGGAACTTCAGAAAGAACAATGCTTAATAACTGTGAGAATAATAGAGGAGATAGCAGGCATCTTTGTTTTATTACTAACTTTAATGGAATTGTGTTTAGTGTTTTGTCATTAAGTGTGTGTTTTGTTTTTTATCCGGCATGTTCATTGAATTTAATTATTTTGGGGCAATGATCAGAATGACCATATGGTTTTTCTCCTTTCATCCATTAAGGTAATGAATATTGAAATAGATTTCCTAGTGGGAAGAAACTTCAGACTGAAGGACAAGTGTGGGCACAGGCAAGAGATGGGGCAGATAGGTGTCGTGTGTTTGATATCATCTATGCAGAAATCGTTACAGTTGGCTGTAGCTTCTTGGTCTTTCTCTGCAAACAACCATCTTGTGTCCTCAGGCTCTGGACAGTGTTAGGGCTGGGAGGGTGGGCAGAAGTCTGACAATTGCCTTTCTCATCATGCTGCTTCCTTTCCCTGCCAGATAAAATGAAAATCAAATGTCGTTTCCAGAAGGCCTATCAGAGAGCTTTGGACCATGAGGAGGAGGCCCTGTCATCAGGCATTGTGCAAGGTATGGGAAGGGGTGAACACACCATTTTAACAATAAGTCCTCTTTTTCCTTCTGATTGCTAAGTGTGCAGTTTCCATACTTTGCCTTACCTCTAAAACCTCTCTGGGAAACCTGGGAATGAGGTACTGTGGGTTTCAGCCTGGGCCACTGAGGGCCAGAGAAGCGATTGGCTTACCCAAGTCTGGCCACAGTGTCAGCTGAGTGTGAGTGGCGGGGTGGCTTAGGCACTCTGTGGTGGCCAAGGGGAAATGGAATGGTGTTTTTGCTCCTGGTGTACCACTTGCTCTTGTCCCCAGAGGCAGAAGCCATGTTAGCTGAGCCCCAGGAACAAGCGGAGGGCTCCCTGACTGTGTACGTGATCTCTGAACACTCCTCACTTCTTCCCCAGGTAGGGTTAGCAGAGGCTGTGGCCTTCCTTACCTTATCCCTTCTGCTTATCCTCTCCTGGGTCAGCTCCTTCTTGCAGCATTGATACCCATTTCTTCCACTCGCTACAGAAAACTCTCCAAATCTTTAAAAAAAAAAACCAATGTGGATTTATTCATTGACTTTGGGTCTTTCTAAATCCAAGACTTTACATATGGTTAAAGTGCCAATGACCATTTAAAGTGGAAAAAGATAGTAGGATTATAATGAAGAAGCTGGTTTGAATGGGTTGTGAAATCTTCCTGCAAACTCTCCTTACTCCTTTCTTCTCTGGGCTCAACTTTTTCTTAAGCATTCAGTGTCCCTCATCCCAGTTTTATCCTCCCTTTGGCTCCGTCACAGGTGACGCGTTGACTTTTTCATGTTATAAGCAGAAGGTTAGGTGGGAGATAGACCATATACCATTTTCTTTTTAAATTTATAATAAAATCTTTAATTCTTGTAAAAAGATAAAAGGAAATTTAAAAATTTATTAATTATTATGGGTACACGATAGTTGTATATATTTATAGGGTACATGTGTTGGTACAGGCGTACAATGTGTGTTAATCAAGTCAGGGTAATTGGGGCATCCATCACCTCAGGCATTTAACATCTCTTTATGTTAGGAACATTCCAATTCCACCCTTTTAGTTATTTTAAAAGTATACCTTAACTTATTGTTGATTATGGTCACTTTGTCTTGCTGTCACATATTGTTCATTCTATCTAACTATCTAACTATATTTTTGCACCCATTAACCATCCCCACTTTATCCCCCGCTCCTTGCTATCCTTCCCATCATCTAAAAGGAAATGTTAGCGAACGTCCATGTACCCACACCCAGCTTACAAACTATAGTGTAGTAACACAGTCGGAGTCCTGTGCATCTCCACAGTTATGCTCCACTCCCTTTCAGCCCAAGGTGACCATATTTTGTGTGTATCATCTTCTTGTTTTTCTTTAAGGTTTGATCTCATATGTTGTATCTCTATAAACAATATATTTAATTTTACATATTTTTGGATTTATATAAATGATACAATCCTGTACATGTTCTGCAACGTTTATTTTGTTCAACATTTACATTTGAGAGAATCATTCCCTGATAATACGCTTAATTGAATATGTGTTTCATTGTATAAATATACATATAATTTATTCATTCTGTTGCTGATAGACATTTGGATTGTTTCCAGTTTTTTACTGTTATAATAGAAATAATGCTGTTGTGAACATTCTTGTACTTGCCTCTTTGCCGTGTGCCATTTCCTTATATCAAACTTTCTAGTTTGTTTATTCTGCTTTTCTTGTTCAGCATGCCATCTCTTAGTTTCCAGTTCACCATTTCACCAGCCCCTGAAGATTTAGATGCTGCCTGGACCTATGTCTACTGGGAAAGAAAAGGAAATGGAAATGAATGAAAACTCTCATATATACTCATAGCTCAGAAATGCTGAGTTAATAGCTCACTGTGAATCTAAAGAGAGGTGCCAGCCTGCCGGTCAGTGGCAAAAGGCCAGATTCTTAAAGGCAGGAGCTAGAGTGCTTTTTGGCTTTCTTCCCTTAGCCATGGGCATTCTGTCCCTTGTTCGCCCCCACAGGACATGATGAGCTACATTGGGCCCAAGAGGACAGCAGTTGTACGGGGCATAATGCACCGGGAGGCCTTTAACATCATTGGCCGCCGCATAATCCAAGTAGCCCAGGCCATGTCTTTGACTGAGGATGTGCTTGCTGCTGCTCTGGCCGACCACCTTCCAGAGGACAAGTGGAGCTCTGATAAGAGGCGGCCTCTCAAGTCCAGCTTGGGTAGGGTACTGGGCTTTGCCATAGGAAGGGAGAGGAAATGAGTTATGTGGGGCAGGAGGGGAATCTGCTTGCAAAATCCTTACTACTTTCTTCTCTGGTCTCAACTTTTTCTTAAAGCACTCAGTGTTCCCCATCCCAGTTTTATTCTCCCTTTGGTTCCATGATGGCAACCAGTCCCATTCCAGAGGAGAAACAAGTTCAGCTCAGCCAGGGGTACAGGGTGCCCCTTTTTCTTGATCCACAGGAGCTGCTGACTTCCCCGACTACTGTTTCTATAGGCTATGAGATCACCTTCAGTTTACTCAACCCAGACCCCAAATCCCATGACGTCCACTGGGACATCGAGGGAGCTGTCAGGCGCTATGTGCAGCCCTTCCTGAATGCCCTCAGTGTTGCTGGCAACTTCTCTGTGGACTCTCAGGTGAGACTGGGAGTGAGTTGAGGAGTCCTTTTCAAAAACCGTATGTATTTAGTGTTTACAATGCAGTCTGTTCTTCCACCTCTTAGAGCTTGCTGATTTGCTAGGAATTTCCTGTGTATGTGAGTGTAATAAGGGCAGGTACTGGTGTGTGTGTGTGTCCGTATCCATCTCTCCATCGAGGGCAGATTCTGTTGTCTTTCTTTTTCCTCCTTAGTGTCCAGCTGGGGGAGTTCTGTCGGTGCTTGTTAAGAAACCAACTTCTTTGTGGCTCCCTCTGAGACCTGTACTCACCTGTTGTGGCTAGATGTTCCTAATTCTTAAGGAATTTACTTTTAAAAAAAAACTTCCTGAAATATGTTAATATAGTAACAATAAAGATTTGAAGAATGTAGCTTTCTGTATCATGCTATGTCCTTGGAGGGAAAACTTGTGGGAGAAATTTTTATGAGGCCATAGTAGTGGGAGTAATTGCTTCTGAATAACTGGCTCAGTTTGCTCTTGTAGACACTGAATCGTGCTGTTCTTTGTTTCCCTCTTTGGTTAGACTGTTAGGAAACCTGGTAAAATATAGGGTTTTCAAAGCATGTATTTAGTGTATTAATTTTATCCTTGGCTTCATTATTTTTTTTCCTACATGTATTTTCTCTCAGCCCTGATTATATCTTTTTAAGGCACCTCAAATCTTTTTTATGAGAAAGTAGACTATAAATCAATAAACAAAATAACCTCCTCCCTCTTTGCTCTGCAGATCCTTTACTATGCAATGTTGGGGGTAAACCCCCGCTTTGACCCAGCTTCCTCCAGCTACTACTTGGACATGCACAGCCTCCCCCATGTCATCAACCCTGTGGAGTCCCGACTGGGTGAGCTCCTGAGGCTGAGGGTCTTTCTGCCAGGCCTGGGAAGGGAAGGCTCAGGCTGGAGTTGGAGGCGGGTTGTATATAGTGATGGTTCCCAGGCTGGGTTGGTCTGAGAGGACAGGGGAGATTTAGGCTCCTTTCTCATGATGCTCTGTTGATGGCTCCATCTTCACACCCATTATATCCACAAGCATTTATTTTTTATTTTTTAATTTTTTTTTGAGATAGAGTCTTGCTCTGTTGCCCCGGGTTGAGTGTAGTGGTGTCATCACAGCTCACTGCAGCCTCAGACTCCTGGGTTCAAGTGATCCTCCTGCCTCAGCCTCCCGAGTAGCTGGGACTACAGGCACACACCACTACGCCCAGTTAATTTTTTCTATTTTTGGTAGAGATGGGGTCTCATTCTTGTTCAGCCTGGTCTCCAACTGCTGATCTCAAGTGATCCTCCTGCCTCAGCCTCCCAGAGTGCTAGGATTACAGGCGTGAGCCACTGTGCCCGACCCACAAGCATTTATTAAACACGATTCCCGCACTTTCTACAAACAAATGGCTAGGCTGGGTCTCTTTCCCTGAAAACCATCTAAGAAAGATATGACCACACATGTAGGAAAGATAACAGCAAAAGTACATGAAAGGCAGACTTTGAATTGACAGTTCTATTGATTGAGACTGAAGAACCTTGAAGCCAGGATTATAGTTTTTCATTTGGGGTATGGAATCTAGGAAGAGTAGGTGTGACCAAGAACTGTAAAACAGCAAACGAAAGTGAGTATATCACAAACTGGAATTTCAGACACCAGAGGTAGGCCAGTATGGACCAAGGGTTATGAGAAGGGTGGCATGTGAGGCCTTAGCAAATTCCTCCTCTATTCATTCATTCATTCAGCAAACATTGGCTGAGGGACTGCCTTGTGGCAGTGCTGAGTGCAGAGATAGAAGGGCAGTTTAGGCAAAGAGAACTATGAGCTTAGATGTAAAAGAGTAAGACAGCATAGACATTCAGGAAGCTCAGAGTAGTTTAGTGTGCCTGAAATGTGAGTTAGTGACCAAAGATCACTCTTTATGATGTGGCAGGTGCCAGATCATACAGGACCACGTTAAGGACTTTGAATTTTAACCTGATATGAGTAGCTAGCCATTAAAGGATATTAAGCCGGGAATTAACATGAGGTTAGATTTATACTTGTGCATAAAACTGTCTATAGTAATATGGGTGCATTGTGGCATTGGCTAAGAGAACTGTCTCAGACAGTCAAGGGGCCCTCTGAAAGGGGGACAGATTTCAGGGGCATTTTGGGGCTAAGGACTATGTTCCATCTGTGTAGCACATCTCAGGAGAACATTCAGAAGCCCTTTACCACAGAAACCCAGGACTGGACTATATCCTAGTGATTATCAATTGGGGAATCTGAGGCCAGAGTGAGTGACCGGCAAGTTAGAGGCTGACCTGGAATTGAGGTTTAGGTCCAACACGTTCTGTCTTCCATTGTCTTTATGCCACAGGATCCAGTGCTGCCTCCCTGTACCCTGTGCTCAACTTTCTACTCTACGTGCCTGAGCTTGCCCACTCCCCCCTGTACATTCAGGACAAGGATGGGGCTCCAGTGACCACCAACGCCTTCCACAGTCCCCGCTGGGGGGGCATTATGGTAATAGTCACACTATGCAGACCCCAGAGCCCAAGCTTCTGGGTCAGACAGATGTTCCCTGACACTGTTCCTTCTGTTTCTTCTGGTGTCCTCCGTGGCCCAACCTGTGAGAGGGTCAGGCACCAGGGAGGTGAGGGTGCTGTGTGTTCATGCCCCTCCTCTGCCAGTCCACTCTTTCTTATTTCTGCGAATATTTTCTATGCTATGAGCCTTTTGCACTTAACCAGTTTGCACTTACTTAGGACTGTTCTGTGTCCATCTTAGATCTTGGCCTTGTTTGTGGGAATCTTGCAAGGTTAGGAACCTTGTCTCCCCTGTTGGACTGGGAGTTTCTCATGGGTGGAACTCTAAAATGGGATTTTAAAAAAGTCTATTTTAAAGGACTTTTGAGGGGGTAATTGGGATAATTTATTTAAAACTCTTCCTAGTAGGTACTCAGAAAAATATTAGCTATACCATTGGGTTTGTAGCTTCTAAAGAGCAGGGAATATGTCTTCCTTTTCTCCTATGGCCTCTGGTGTGCCTGGGCAGAGCTGTGCCCAGTCTCAGCATGGTGTTGTAGCAATCTTGTTCCTCCTTTTAGGTATATAATGTTGACTCCAAAGCCTATAATGGGTCAGAGCTGCCAGTGAGAGTCGAGGTGGACATGGTGCAAGTGATGGAGGTGTTCCTGGCTCAGCTGCGGTGAGGTCCTGGGTGATCCACTTGGGGGCATGGCCACTGAGAGTCTGGCCACAGTCTCCATGGCTATAGAGGGGGTTGTGGAGCAAATGAAATCTCACCTGGTAGGGACACTTTGGCTGTGCTAGGAGCCCCGGGAAATCAAGAAAGCTTTCCAAGGATCCCATCATCCTTCTCCTAAGGAGGACTAGTAGCTGACAAAACTTGTTTTAAGAAAAATAGACCCATGAATGTCAGATCTATGGGGTGTGATTAGGGATGATTAAGAAAGTAGCTGCTGATTCTTGTGCTGATTGATTGAGAGTGGCTGCCTAAAGCCCTATATTGAGTATTCTAAGGCTGTGTCTTAGCCCTGGAAAGAGTATTCTTCTGATTGATTAGCAATGTCTGTCATGGGTGCTGGCTTAGAGAAGCACAACACATGTGCCTTGTCAAAGGTGGTCCTGGATCGTCCCTTAACACTAAGTCCCATTGACCCCATTTGTCCAAAGAGAGGGTAGAGAGGGTGAGGGGATTAAACAAAATTGGTTTTACCAGAAATATTTTAGCCATGGAACCTTTTTGCCAACAAGATCTTGGAAGTCTAATATAGAAACAGGTGAAAACAGAAACACTCTGGTTAAAGCAAGGTTTGGAGCTCTGGATTGTTTGGTGTTGCCATTCACCCCCTAAGACCCTGAGGCACTTCCTGCCACCCCTATGGTTCTGGGTGAGGTTGAAAATCACTGGCTTAGGACAAATATTCTAGGAATCTTAGCCATCATCTCCCACCTTCTGGTCTCAGCCATCTTGATCTTAACTTCACTGTCCCTGCAGGCTGCTCTTTGGGATTTCTCAGCCCCACGTGCCTCCGAAATGCTTGCTTTCAGGGCCTAAGAGCGAAGGACTAATGACCTGGGAGCTAGACCAGCTGCTCTGGGCTCGGTCAGTGGAGAACCTGGCCACGGCCACCACCACCCTCACCTCCCTGGCCCAGCTTCTGGGCAAGATCAGCAACATTGTCATCAAGGACGATGTGGCATCTGAGGTAAGTGGGCAGGGGATGGATTCTGCAGCCTAGGATTGGAGTGGCCAGGCTGTGGTGAGACCAGAGAGCCAGGTGAGGTCCAGAGTATGTGTGGGCCTGCCCTCCTTAAGTGCTCCAGGCTTCTAAACAGCAGTACCAGCTCCCAGCAGGAGTCCAGATGACAATTTCAAGCCAACCCTAAGAAAACGAACCACAATCCTTTTAGACTGACTTCCAAATATCCTGGGTGAAGGCACCCTCCCTGGTGGATAGAAGGCATAGGAAGGCCCAGCACCTTTCCCACCAATGCCTAGGACTTATTGCTGACTCCTGTCCCCTCCCCTTCCTAGGTGTACAGGGCTGTAGCTGCAGTCCAGAAGGCAGCGGAGGAGTTGGCCTCTGGGCACCTAGCATCTGCCTTTGTCGCCAGCCAGGAAGCTGTGACATCCTCTGAGCGTGCCTTTTTTGACCCCTCGCTCCTCCATCTCCTCTATTTCCCTGATGACCAGAAGTTTGCCATCTACATCCCACTCTTCCTGCCTATGGCTGTGCCCATCCTCCTGTCCCTGGTCAAGATCTTCCTGGAGACTCGAAAATCCTGGAAAAAGCCTGAGAAGATAGACTGAGCAGGGGGGCATCTCAGCAGAAAGCCTGCCTTTCTGGCCCAGGTGGGAGGTGTTAGATTGAGAGGCACATCCTCCAGGTTTGCCGGGCATGACTGACTTGTCACCAATCTCCTCTGTTGGCTCTCCAACAGCCAAAGTACAATACTCCAAGATGGGTTCATCTTCCTTCCCTTCCCCTTGCCCTGACTCAGGTCCTGCCCCCTGCCCCCAAAAGCCTCAAAAGGCACATCATCTGGGTCTCCATGTCAGGCTTGACTCAAAGGCCCCTGCCCATCTACCTCTGGGGCAGGGGCAGTGTGTTGTGCTTTTGCCCTGTTTCTCAACATAGCACACTCTTGTACTGACAGGGAGCATCAGGGGACAGCCCTGGTTTGGATTCTAGCCTCCTCTCCTCCATGCTTCTCTTTTTTTTTTAGTTTTTAAATTTTTTTATTTTAAGAGACAGTGTCTCACTCTGCTGCCCAGGCTGGAGTGTAGTGGTGTGATCATAGTTCACTGCAACTGGAACCCCTGGCTCAAGCAATCCTCCTGCCTCAGCCTCCTGTGTAGCTGGGACTATAGGGGCATGCTACCACACCCAGCTAACTTTAAAAAAATTTTTTTGTAGAAATGGGGTCTTGCTATGTTGCGCAGGCTGGTCTTGAACTCCTGGCCTCAAGCCATGCTCCTGCCTTGGCCTCCCAAAGTGCTGGGATTATAGGCGTGAGCCCTGTGCCTGGCCCAGGCTTCTCTTTAAACCCCAGGGGAGAGCCTGAGCACTGCTGTCATGAAGGGGCCAGGCACAGGTCACCTCTAGGACCTTCTCCCTTACTTCCCTCCCTCCAGACTGGCTTTGCCTGTTGGATACAGCCCGCCAGCAGTACAGGAGGCAGCAGCTTAGGTCCTGGTGTTGTGTATGTGGCAGAGGTTCTGGAAAGCTCCATATTTGGAATCAAGCACTCCTGAATTCAAATCCTTGCTTTTGCGCTTATTGTCTGGGGAGCTTTGGATAAGCCACTTAATCTCTGAGCCTCAGTTTTTCATTTGTTCAAATGGCAGTGATGATACCTCCCTTACAGGGTGGTTGTGAGGATTAAATGTAATAAGCATGTGAAAGTGTCTAGCATATATTAGGCTGTTAATAAACATTGGTTGAATATGAAGTATGAGCATAACTCATTCTTTGTTCATGTGTAAGTAATGGTTTCCTGGTGTCTGTCCTCCTGTGCTCACAGGTCTACCTTGCTTCCAGGTGGCCATGTGCCCTTCCTATCTTTCTGTCCTATGGGGCCCTGGGTTGGCTAGACACCTGGGCTATTGTCCCTGGGAATGTCCTGGGTTGCCCAAGGCTGTTAGCATCTGCTTCTGTTCTTTTAGCAGGGATTCTATGAGAGAGTAGCTTGTACCAGTGAAAGCCCTGAGATACTAACTTATTCATCAGATCAAAAAAAAGAATGCTCCCTGAGCACTAGCTGCAGGGAGCATTCTGCTGGGTGCTGGGGTATTATAGAGAACAAAGTAGACAGGATCTCTGCTTTCAATGAGCTGATCTTTCAGGAGGAAGAGTCAGTGAACAAATACAAATAATTTCACATAATGCATTAGGAAGAAACAGCAGGCCGACCAGATAGTGACTGGAGTGGGGAAGAAGTACTTTAGACTGGGTGTGAGGAAGGGCCTTTGAGCAGATGACATTTGAGCTAAACTAGAAGGAGAAGCCATCTGGGAAAGACCTTGAAGCTGGAACTCGTTGAGGGGGGCAGAGAGAAAGGCTGGAACACAACGAATAAGAGGAGAGCTAGTCAGGATTCCCTACAGTACTGAAAAAGTACCGGAAAAAAATGAATGGAGCCCAGGGCGAGCTCCGGGCCGCCTGCCCCACGGCCACTGCCTCTCGGCAGGGGTGGGCCGGGCGGAGGGCGGGGCCGGCGCCGGGGCGGTACCTGGGGCCGGCGGGGGGCGGGGCCGGCGGGGGGCGGGGCTGCGGGCGCTCCCCTTCCCCCGGCTCCAGCCCGCGCAGGCAGCGGCGGCGGTACAGACGCGCCGCGGCCCCGCGAGGCCATGAAGGTGAAGAAGGGCGGCGGCGGGGCCGGGACGGGGGCGGAGCCCGCTCCAGGGGCCTCGGGCCCGAGCGCGGAGCCCACGCCGGAGCCTCAGGCGGAATCCGAATCAGGGTCCGAGTCGGAGCCTGAGGCAGGCCCGGGGCCCAGGTCGGGGCCGCTGCAGAGGAAGCAGCCGATCGGGCCGGAGGACGTGCTGGGGCTGCAGCGGATCACGGGCGGTGAGCACCGGCGATGGAGCGCCGCCCGCGGGCCGCAGGGAGAAGCCGCGAAGGGGCCCTCACGGCGCGCCGAGCCCCGGCCCCCGCCCCCTTTCCCGCCTCCCTTCCCCCACCCGGGTCCCCTCGCCTGTGTCCCCTACTCTCCCTTCTGCCTCCAAGGCTGAGGTCTGTATGTACCCCCTTCCCTTGATCTCCCTGTGCACCTTTCCTCTCCCTTTAGAGATTTATTTCCATCCCACTCCTTCCTTTTTCAGGGGTCCATCCCCTTTTCCCATGGGGGAGGTGGGGCAGCAGCTGCAACTGTAACCCTTTCCCCCTAGAGTCCTCAGAGCCCTCGGAGGCCCTTCTCTGCACTGATGAGGAGGGGGCTGAGGGCAGTCTGTCCTCACCCCCCACGCCAGAGGCTAGGTGGAGGCTAAGTTACTTAGGAGGCATTAAGACTCTTCAAGTCTCCCTAGCCATTAAAACCCTCACCTTGATCCCCCAGGAAGACTTGGGGCCATTTTCCTCCTCAAGAAAGGAACTGAACAGGAAGCTTCAGTGTGCTGGCTGTGGGTCCTGTGGTGGGAGTGGCTTAATACTCCTCTAAGCCTGGGCTAGGGCTTGTTCTTTTCTGGGGGCTCTCTTATCAAGGGAGGCCTGGCGTCCACTGTGGTTAAGTTTCTGAGCTGGACTGCCTGGGTCAGAGTCCCAGTTTTGCCATATAATTGGCTGTGTGACCTTGGGCAAGTAACCTCACCTCTCTGAGCATGTTTCTTCATTTGTAAAATGGGAATAATGACACCTACTTCATAAGGTTATTGTGAAAATAAGTCTTCTGATTTTGTACAGTGCCTGGCATGCTATGCATGCTCTGTACATAGGGCTCTTTTATCAGTAGTATTTCACACCCCACAGGGCTGGGCTGCTCATGGCTGCTGCCTGGGCATTCAGGGCAGGGGAGGAGGTCATCATAGGCAGGGAACAAGGGCTAGGAAGCCTCATGGCAGAGGCCATGGCTGAGACTCAAAGAACAGGAGTTATCTGGAGAGACAGTAGCCCTCCCCCTTGAACTCAGTCATCAGCAACCTGCCCTGGCTGCCTTTGAGAGAGCAGCTCTTGGAGCCCTCTCTGTTGGGATTGGGGTGGGGGGGGAGGCATTGGAGTGGACCTGAGGCCTGGAGCTGCAGGAGCAGCAGAGCCCAGGGCTGGCAGAAAGAGCTGTGGAGGGGACCATGATGGCAGGCCCGAGCCTGTGCATCTGGTTCCCTGGGGGCCCAACTCCTCCCTCTTCTCTGAGCTAGGCAACAGCCATTCTTGGCTGGGCCCCCAGAGCGCTGAACTCCTTTGCCCAAGCAGGCATCAGTGGAGGGAGGGGGCCTGGACCAGGCTGATGTTGGGGCCAGTTGGGCTGCAATTTGCAACAGCAGCATTTAGGATTCAGTTTAGCTCTGGGGCAGAACTTCCTCAGAGGAAGTGCAGAGGTCAGACTGACTGGGTCCTGGGTAACTCTGGGGGTTCGTTTTGCAACTAGAGGGGCTTACAGCTCATGTACCACTATGTGTCTCTTAATTTGGAGGAAATTCATAGCCCTTAGAGATGGGGCATCTGTGGGGGATGAGTAGGGGAAGGGGCTTCATGGGAGCCCCTTCCTGTGCAGGAGCTGAGAACAGGGTTCCAGGGCTCTCCACCCTGGCACCCCTGCCTGTTCTCTTCTGACCCTAATTACACAGGTCTGAGGTTTGCTGTTCCTGGATTACTGGGCCCTAAATCCAGCTTAGGAAGCTGTTTGTGGCTGAGGGGAATAGAGTGGTTGTGTTCTGAGTCCTTGGCCACTCTGCCCCATATTCTGGCCTGACCCTGGGTCGCAGGCTTCATCCTTCTCAGAAGGGAGGGAGTGGCTGTGGTGTTCTGAGTCATACGTATCCCTTGTTCCTCACCTCTAAGGACAGAGATTGATACATTGAGTTTGGAGTAGAAGAGACTGAGGTCAGATTGCAGAAGGTTGTTCCCAAATGAAAGGAGAGGCTCCAAAAGCTGGAGAATGGGGTAAAAAGAGAGGGCCTTACAGGGAGCTGGGAGTTGGGCAACTAGGATCCTGCTCCCAACTCTGCCACCTCCTCTCCCTTATGCTCTGAACCTTCTTTCTATATCTTTGTACAAGTGCTTGCTTTCTGTGAAAATAGGTGTACAGGTTGAGGGAGGGGCTGCCCACTTCCATTCCCGTTCCTTTTTCCCCCATGGCCATGGTAGACAGGTCAAGGCTCAGGACCCTGCCTCTTCCCCAAGCCTTATGTAGTCCCTGCTGGGCCCCACGGTGCCAGCTGGCTGCCAGGAAGGCTTCCTGGAGGGGGAAGAGGCAGGCCTGGGGAAGAAAGAATGACTTTATATTCACCTCCTCTTCCTGCCCCAGAGGAATAGGAGGTGACCCAGGGACCTGGAGGGTGATTTCCAGGCCTCTATGGGCCACCAGGGGAGGATGTAATGCTGTGCAGGCTGACACCTCTCTGCTCCTTCCTATTTGTTGCCAGGGCCTCCCTGAGCATTTGCAGTTGCTGCTGCAAGAGCAACGAGGGTTAGATCAGGCCCTATAGGTCCCTGAGCTTCCCTCAGGCCTCCCACAGTTCTTGGTTCCCCTTCTGGGCCTGAGGACTCCCCTTTCCTGCATCCACACCCTCTGCTGCACCTGCCACACCCTCTTCCTGGCCTAGCCTATGCTCTTCTCCATGGGGGTCAGGGAGTACTTTCTCTGTGGAGGGTGGCCCAGAGCCAAGGCTGAATAGATGACCTCTAAGGGGGTTCCCTCTGTTTGCTAAGATTCCCTCCCATTTGGAGATCAACAAAGGATGGGAGCAAAGTTGGCTGCCTTCCCCCCAATATCCCAGGCCCTGGGCTTGAGTCAGCAGAGCTTTGGCTAAGCTGCTTAAGGGAGCTGGGCTTGCATAAGCCTCTTACAGAGAGAGGAGGGGGTTTGGGGGCTGAGGAGGAACAGGGAAGGGGTTGTTCACCTGCCCCAGCACTACACATGTCAGGAAAAGTCCCCCCAACATCAGCTTCACCTGATACATCTAGATGTAGTGCCAGCGGCAGAGATGGGGTGAGGGTGGGGTATTCTCCAGAGAAGGACTGTGTCTCTCTTAAGGCAGAGCTGTGTCACCCCCTTTAGAGTAAGGTTCCCAAAGGTGGGGCTTTATCTTCTGTCTCATGATGGGGGCTCCCACCAGACTGGAGACCCATTTGGCCCAAAGGCACCAACCAGCTCTGGCAGAGCAGAGGCCAGAATAAGGGCCCTCAAATCCAGGGTGGGAGGGAAAGTATAGGGGAGGTGGCCTGCCCTCTACCCTTCTCTGCCTGTCCTTCCCTGACCCCCAAAGGCCACTAGGATGGGGCTGTTCATCCCCCATTAGATCTCCATATGTCTCTTCCACACTGTAGGGGCTCCCCCAGGGCAGGGACTCAGTTCTCTCTTTCCGGAGGGCAGTGATCCTAGGGATCAGAGAAAGTGGGAGCTAGTCTGGGTCCCACAAAAGCTTTGCAGGCAGCAGGGGCTTTTGGGCCCCTTCCTTGCTCAGCTGCCTGTCTCCCCTAGACTACCTCTGCTCCCCCGAGGAGAATATCTACAAGATCGACTTCGTCAGGTTTAAGATTCGGGACATGGACTCAGGCACTGTCCTCTTTGAAATCAAGAAGCCCCCAGCCTCAGGTGAGTGGGCTGGGTGGGCCATTGACAAGGGGAGGCCAGCAAGAGCTGTGGAGTGGGCTGCCCAGGGACTCCTTGGGCCACAGAGGAGTCTGCAGGCAAGGAGGTCTCTTGCTTTTCCTTCCCACCTATTTCTGGGGTTGGACATCTTGGGAGGATAGTCCTGCCTCTTTGGTCCCGGCCAATCTGCCCTCTGCAGGCCTCCTTGGGAACTGCAGTCCCCGGGGCCCCAGGCCTCTGTGCATCTGTGGCCCTGGGAACCTCAGTGGAGATTGGTGACCTGCTAACCTAGAACCCCCAGGTGGCACCATTCGGCCAATGGTCTGAACCCTCAGTATGCACCAGAATCTCCTGGGGAGTTTCAAGAATTTAGACAGATGGGGGCCCTGGAGTGGAACCCTGGGTGGGCAAGGGCCCCCCACCTGATGCCCACTGAGCCCCAGCTGGGGTACATTGCAGAGCGGTTGCCCATCAACCGGCGGGACCTGGACCCCAATGCTGGGCGCTTTGTCCGATACCAGTTCACGCCTGCCTTCCTCCGCCTGAGGCAGGTGGGAGCCACGTGAGTCGCCGGGCTGGGGGTGAGGGCTGGGGATGAGGAGAAGGAGGGAGCGAACCCTTCCTGAGTTCCTCCTGAGCCGAGCTGGATGGCTTACTTCAAGGCCAGACTCAGGCCACCACCCCCCCTTTGCTCAGGGTGGAGTTCACAGTGGGAGACAAGCCTGTCAACAACTTCCGCATGATCGAGAGGCACTACTTCCGCAACCAGCTACTCAAAAGCTTTGACTTCCACTTTGGCTTCTGCATTCCCAGCAGCAAGAACACCTGCGAGCACATCTATGACTTTCCCCCGCTCTCTGAGGAGCTGAGTAAGTGGGCAGGGCTTATGGAGGTGGGGGAAGGGGGACCCTGTAGAGAGCAGGCTGGGGGAGGGAGGGGTGCCTGTGGGGCTGACCCCCTTTCTTACCACCCTGGGTCTCTTTTGTGTCTGGCACCATTCCCATGTCACCTATAGGGGAACAGACTGGGGAACTCTCTGAAGTTATTTAGCTGTCCCCATCCCCCAGTCCTGAAGCCTCTGCCGTGGCCTGGCTCAGGCTCCTGACCTTTGCCCGGCCTGGCTGGGCCTGTCTTGCAGTCAGCGAGATGATCCGTCACCCGTATGAAACGCAGTCTGACAGCTTCTACTTCGTGGATGATCGGCTGGTGATGCACAATAAAGCCGACTATTCCTACAGCGGGACGCCCTGACCCCCAAAACCTCCCCTTACCCCAGGAGGTTCTGGTCCTGGGCCCTGAGCTGTGACCTCCCCAACACTCGCCTCTCAACTCCAAGTCTTCTGCTTGGGGAGTGCTCCAGAAGCCCTGGACCCGGAGTCAACGTTGGGAGGAAGGGTGCCTGGTATCCCCAGTGCAAGCTCATGAGGCCCATGGGGCCTGGCACATAGGGTGGGTGGTAGGGGGGCTGTTTGCCACCATGTCCAGGAAGGCCTGTGAGAGGAGCAGCCAGGACTTCTGGACAGCTTAGGTAGGCTCTCATGGGCGCAAGATTCAGAATAGCGGTCCCCTGTCCAGGCTGTGACAAGGTCAGGGCAGGAATCCATTCCCTGTCCCCTGCCTGCCACCTTCAGGCCATTTAGAGTTATCAATTTACAAAGATCCATGGTGCCCTGGCCCCAGCCCTAGCCGTAGCCTCCACCATAAGGGCCGAGACACTGCCTGAGGTATGGGTGGGACTGGCCAAGATTGCAGCCTGTGGTAGGAGCTGGACCAAGTGTACATAGTTTTCAATAAACTTTCTCCTTTTCTGTTCTCTGGTGTGGGCCGGCCTATGTGTGTATGGGCAGTGGGGGAATATAGGCAGTAATGTGCTCAAGGTAGTAAAAATCTCCCCACTTCCCAATGCCCCCTGACCCTCAAGTCCTCCTGTCCCCTGACAGCACGCTCAGCATCTAGTCAGCATTTAGGACACGATGGAGCTGGAAAGGGTTTTTCCTGTGATGAAGAAAGATCCAGGCTCTGAGAGGAGAAGCTTTGGCCCAAAGTCATAGCCAATCCTGGCAGAGCAGAGGCTGAAACAAAAGCCCTCAACGCCAAGGTGGAGGGAAGGTGCCGGGTAGGTGGACTTGCCTTTCACCCTACCTTCCTTGACCCCTAGAGGCCACTAGGACCATTGGGTGTGCTTTCAGCCTTCAGCAGAGAAGGTGAGAGGGCTTTGGGAAGACCTGGAGCCACTTCCTTGCCCTCAGCAGCCTTGGGGAGCCCCATTACCTGGCCAGCCCTGCACTGCCTTCTGCCTCCTGCCTCCTGCCTTCTGCCTCCACCCCCACCCCAGATCCAGAGGGGGGAACTGCTTAATGGAGGAAATTCAGGAACTGGGGCAGAGAGCTCACCTCAGGGTACACACGCTACTGTCCCAGGCCCTCTTTCGGATATGCCCGGTGCCAGCTTACCCTCTGGGCTGAGGAGCTCTGGCCCTAGGAGGCGCGGAAGTGCTGGAATTCAGTTTGGATCAGCAGAGCCCTTGCTGGGAGCTAGGATCTGCACTGAACTCTGGGAATTCTAAAATGAGTGAGACACAGGGAACAAATACCTGTCCCCAGAACAAAAAGGACTGGGCCTATGGGGAGCAAGAGCCAGAGCCATTCTACTTGGAGGAGGCAGCATTGGAGCAGGTGCTTGTGACAGGAAGAGATGGGGGAGAGCGTTTGGGCACAGGGAACAGTATAAGCAAAAGCCTGGAGGCAAGATGTGTGTTCAAGAGTGAATATTTATGATGTGAAAGGAAGACAGATTGGCAGAGCCTCAGGAGCTGGGACTTCTTCTGGGAAAAGTGGCGAGCCCTTGAGGAGGATTAAGCAGGCATGACCTGGTCAGATTATCTCTGGCTGCTAAGTGAAGGATGGATTGGAAAGAATGAGACTAATAATCATAGCCAAGATTTATTGAGTGCCAGGCCTAGGGCTGGGTGCTTTATATGTGTTAACTCATAAAACACGCTCAGTCATTTCTGAGGAAGACACTATTATTACGCCCGTTTTACAGAAAATGTAGGCCCAGAGAGGTTAATTTGCCCAGCCAACGTTGCACAGCTACTAAGTGGCAGAGCAAGGATTTGAATCCAGGCGGTCTGGCTCCAGGCACTACCATACTAGAGGCAGTGGGGAGGCTGTTGCAGGAATTTGGGTGAGAGAGCAAGGGAACCTGAATTAGGTCAGTGTCCACAGAGACGGAGAGAAATAGATGAAGTTGAGATTTTTAAGAGGTGAAATCCCAGGACCAGTGACTGATTGGATGAGTGGGTTGGAGAGAGGGAGGAGTCCAGGCCGAATGCCTGGTTTGTGGCCTGGGTGTTGGGGTGCATAGGGGTGCCATCACTGGTCTTGGGAACCCAGATTGGATCAGGATGGGAGCTAGCGGGAGCTGATGGGTTCAGGCTGGGACATGCTGTGGTGTGGTACAGATATCTTAGAAGAAATGACCAGAAGACAGGAAATTTGGGTCCTGAGACCAGGAGGAGAATAAGGGCTGGGCTAGTGCTTGTTTGGAGGTTGTTGATCACAAGGTGATTGCTGAAGCTGCGATGGTGGCTGAGATTATGGGGTCCTCCACTGGCACTACTGGTGTTTAGTGAGCAGGGGGCAGGAATGCCAAATGTCCTGCAATTATTGAGACTCTCCCAAACAATGCTAATAGTCCTCCACCCCCAACTGAAGGTCCCTGAATGAGAGCGTGTAACCCTAGGAAGGCCAGCATTTGAGAGCAGGGCAGAGGAGAGGAACCAGCGATGGGGACAGGAGGAGCCTCCAGGGAGGTGGAAGCAGAAGCCTGTTTTGGAGCAGGCTGTGTTAGGAGCTAAGGGAAGAAAGAATTTCACACGAAGCAAGGTCAAGAACTGTCAGTTGCCACAAAGGTGAGGAAGGACCATGTGGAGAAGAATGTGGGGTGGGGGGATAGTTTGCAGATGAGGCTATATAGGTATACAAGTACAGTATAGGGGTTTTGTTGTTGTTGTAGTTTATGGGTTACAAGTCTGCAGAGAAGCTACACCGAGGAAGAGGGATCTACACTGGTGTCAGGAAGAGGACCTTCTCCCACCTCCTCAGTGCAGCTGCTAAGGAGAACTGGGTCGAGGTTCTGGATTGGGCCTGCTGTACTTCTACCTTCAGGCAGGGAGGAAGGTCCCTATTTTGGGATTCTCATGACTGAAGCAGGAACCAGGTTGACACTCACCCTGAGAGAGGCCTGTGACCCTTAAGCTTGGAGGAGGCCTGGCTGGAAAAAGCCTTGGCACTGCCCTTCCCCCTGCCCCCTCCTTTTAAGTGTTTGTGCCTCTGGCACTGGTCCTGCTGCTAATGGTGCAACTTGCTGTGTTTAGTTCCTGGCACTTTCCCTAGGAATCTAGAGGATCCCTGGGCAGGAGAAAGAGGAAGAAGACAGGGTGGAGGGGGGCTAGTTCTGGCTCTGATATTGATGAGCTGTTGACCTTGAAGGGGCAATTCCCTTCTGTCTCTCTAAAGTGGGCCGGTCATTTTGCTTTGACTCTTCAGGAGTGTCATGAAGTTCCTGCCACTGGGTAGAGCAGGAAAGCCCAAATACTACAGGGAAACCATGGCTCATGCCCTCCGGGGCTGGCCTGCAGGGTGCACACTGGGACCACCAAACCAGTTGTTGAACTATTGAGGTGCTTCCCTACCAGTTGGTAAAGAGCTGCTGTCGCAGGCGCCCTGTACATTCTGCCCTAGCCTGACCCCTGCCCTAAGAGTGACCCTCCACTTCCCCACCATCCAGCAACTAAAGCAAGGGCGCTTTACTTTTTCATGTGTCATGGCCCCTTTGTTGCCGGTCTGCTAAAGCCTACAGACAATAAAAGATTTTAAAGAACATAAAATATATTGTAATCCTACATATTTTATGTATTAAAAACTATATACAATCGGCCCTCTGCATCTGTGGGTTCCACATCCGTGGATTCAACCAATTGTGGATAGAAAATACTAAAAAAAAAGTATACTGAACATGTACAGATTTTTTTTCTTGTTATTCCCTAAACAATACAGTATGACAAGTATTTACATACCATTTACATTGTATTTGGTATTATAAGTAATCTAGAGATGATTTAAAGTGTACAGGAGGATGTGTGTAGGTTATACGCAAATACTACACCATTTTAGTATGAGGGACTTAAGCGTCCATGGATTTTGGTATTCTTGGGAGGTCCTGGAATCCATCCCCCACAGATACTGAGGGAGGGGGGTGACTGTATATATGTGTGTCTGTGTCATGTGCTGCATAACTACATTTCTATCAATGACAGGCTGCATATATGAAGTGGTCCCATAAGATTATGAGACTATATTTTTACTGTACCTTTTCTATGTTTAGATACACAAATACTTTCCATTGTGCTACAACTGCCTACAGTATTCAATGCAGTAACATGCTGTACAGGTGTGTAGCCTAGGAGTAATAGGATATACCATATATAGCCTAGGCGTGTAGTAGGCTGTACCATCTAGGTTTGTGTAAGTACACTCTGTGATGTTTGCACAACGAAATCACCTAGTGATGCATTTCTCAAAATGTATCCCTGTTGTTAGTTGATGCATGACTCTGTGTGTGTATTCAGTAATACCTATAATATAATATGAAAATATCTGTGGTTTCTAATGACAAAGTCACAGGTACTACTAAAGCTGCTGTGATTTGTTGCTGACATTCATAATCGAGGGAAATGCTAAATTTCATTCAGGTAGGGATGAGTGAAAATAAAGATGTAATTTTTTTTATCCAAGTTCCTGGACCTGTGAATTCCAAACAGTTTTAGAGCCCTCACATTTAGAATCCCTGAACAAAAGGGTTCATTTCCCCCAAACAGGGGACTTGCAGATTCTGCCTCCATTCAGACAGATTGTTGCTCACCCGAAAATGTGGGCGAAGCGCCTGGTATGGGGTGTCCAGCAGGGGGCAGCATATGAGCAGGAGCATGGGGCTCATTTTGAGGTCGCGCTTAGGCCCAGTTTGAAAAGTCTGAGGGCCAGTCTGGTTACAAACAAACAAACAAACAAAGACACACAAAACTAGACCCAACATCCTACCTGCTTGCTACCTGTCTTCCTTGCATCAAGGGCCTGCTCACTCACAGGTGTGCTGAAGGGGCCCACAGGACAGAGGTCTGACTGAGGCCCCCCCGGAGGAGATGTCCTCTGCTCGACTGGGGGCATAGGGTAGGTTTGTCTGAGCTCCCAGGGTCTGAGGCAAGCAAGTGGGTCCCGGTAAAGTTCTCCTAGGAAACACTTTCCCTGTCCTTGGGGGCCTGGATGTCAAGGCCCAGGCCTAGGGTTGGACAGAGCTGGGGTGCAACATCACCTGAGGGCTTAGCAGAGAGCCTTCACCCCCTTCCTAGACAGCCAGGTGCAGGCTGCGGCAGGTGGTCTTCCTTTTGGGTGTGCCAGCTGGCCACACTTTCCCCACTCCCTATCCCACCCCAGCTCTCCAGCCCTGAACCCAGCCTTAGAGCCTCTGTCAGGGAGGTGCTGAGGTAGGTGGGGTTCTATTATGGGATATTTTATAGAGCTATCGTCTCAGAGGTAGGTGTTGGCTATCCCCCAGGCCAGGCCCCTGGAAGAACTTTCTAAGCAGAGGTCCCACCTGTGGCTGTTCTGAGACCTGAGGTTCATGTACATGCTTTTGGCTCCCACATCTGCCCATCCCTCTTGAGGCAGAGCTTCAGGGTTGCCTCTCAGGCTGCCCTTTGGTGACAGCAGTTCACCTGGAGGTGGTAACTGGGGGCTGAGTCTGAAGTGGGACCAAGTGAGCTCCAACCCTCCAGAGACACCCTCCAGAGCCAGCAGTGCACACAGCACCAGGCTGTGCTCCATTCTTGTCACCTGTGGGACCCAGGGCCCCAAAATGCTTGGCATCTTTTCCAGCCAGGGCCATATGGGGGTCAGGAAGGCACAGCCTGGATAGGGCAGTGACCCCTTCTTGTGTGAGGAGATTGGAGGGTGCAAGGAGGGAAGGAGAAGATCTCAGTAGGAAGGGGTGCAGGGGGAGGGCATCCTCTCCCTTCCTGTGGGCAGGAAAGCCTCTTTCTCGAAACTGGTTGGAAGTTCTCCTGGGAAGAGGCCCTGCTACCTGCCCCTCAGCCTCCCCAGCCTGGTCAGGAAGTCCTCCTAGGTGCCTCACTCTTTGGATTTGCAAACTTCACAGTTCCAGGTGCATGTGGGAGTGACATCACAGGCCCTGGGCATCTACCATCAGTGTGGCCTGGACTTTCTGCCCAGGGAGGGGAGGTCCAGAAATGAAGGCTCAGTGGTGAGGCCACAAGGCACTTACTTTATTGTTCCAGGACAGGGGACACTGGCAAGCCATTGAGGGATCTGCTTGTGCCTCACGTGAGCCTGGGGCCAACCTCTGGAGGTTCTTGTCATTCCCAGGCCTGGGGTGGGCTGAGGCTCCCCTTGGTGGGGGTGGGCTCATGGCGGGCACCTGGGCCACACCCCTCAGCTCCAGGGGCATCCCTTGTGCTTCCTGGGTGTCCTGGGTTTGCAAAGCAGTCAAAGAGAGGGGGGTGTGGGTGCTTCCTGCCACCCCATACCCGGCTACCCCTCCCTCAAAGTCCAGGCTGCCTGAGACCATTGGAAGTAACTATGGATCCTCCTCAACTTACGATGGGGCTGCATCTGGATAAATCCGCCGTAAGCTGGAAATATCATAAGTGGAAAGTACGTTTTTTACTTATGGTATTTTCAATTTAAGATGGGTTTATCAAACATAACCCCGTGCTAAGTTGAGGAACGTACTGAATGTGTATTACTCTCGCACCATCGTAAAGTCAAAAAAGTGTTAAGTTGAACCATCATAAGTCAGGGACTGTATGTAGTGAGCTGGGACCTAAACTATATGAACTTTTCTTTCTAGAGAAGGAGGGAGATTGTGGTGACCTGGAGGGGTCCTTCCTGCAGCCAGGACTGGGCGAAGAGGACACGTTCAAGTTTCGGAGGGCAAGGGCTTTTCCAAACACTGTCAGAATTGGGCTCAGTTTGGTCCCGGGGTGAATTTGCCCCTCCTGCATGTCACCCTGGGGGAGGCCAGACAGAGCGTGTATTGAGGATGGGTAGAGCCTGGCAGAGTGGGAGCTGCTACGTAGCAGCCCCCCGGGGGGGTCCACAGACAATTTGGGGAGGAGCTATCTATCTCCTTCTCCTTGCTGGGCTGTTGGGGTAAACATGGGAGAATAAATACAGGGGGCTTCTGGGAAAGAACATGACTGCAGTGGGCCAGGCCTGCAGAGCACATGGATGTCAGAAGGGGGTCCAGGGGAGTCTTTGGCCTGGCATGGAGCCCTGAGCTTTTGGTAAGCAAAGCCCTCAACTACCAGCTGCCCCAGAAATGAAGTCAGGCTCTCTGTGATGTAGTATTGATCCCTCTGGGAATAAGGTATGCAGTGGGGTATATGTCTGAATAGCTGTGTGTGTGTGTGTGTGTGTGTGTATGTGTGTGTGTGTGTGTGTGTGTGCACAAGGCCTTAAGTGTGGAGCTAGAGTGCGTTTTCTTCTTGCCCAGACACTTGCTATTCGGGGGCCCTGAGTGAGGAGCTGGACCACCAGGTGGCAGAAATATGTGAGGGGCGGCATCCCAGGTGGTGTCCTCTGTACCCCCAGCTGCAAGCTAACAAACAAGTTGGCTTAGTGGCATAGGGGACAGGTGGTGTTTTCCTTCCTTGACCTTTAAGGTGAGCCCGATGTGGGCGACCAGCTGGGACGTACAGACCAGGCAGAGGCTGGAGCTGATGCTGCACAGGTCATGCCAGGGCCATGGGCTTGGAGCTGGGACTGAGGTACACAGAGGGGCCAGCAGGGCCCGTGGGGGGCGTGGGCTCCAGCTCCATGAAGGCCGAGTAGAGGGTGGTGAGGTGCAAGTCACCCAGTGCCCCAGAGCCCCCACTGCCTGGGGGTGCCAAGTCACCTGCCCCACTGCCTGTCTCTGCCATACAGGGCCCAGGGGGGAAGCAGTGGGGTGGTGGTGGGGGTAGCGGCACTGAAGATGATGTCGGGGACGAGGTCACCAGTACCAGGGGGTCGAGGGCCAAGCTGTCATCCTTCAGTTGTTCCCACAGGTTTCCTAGTTGGGAGGGTAGGGAAGGAGAGAACAGGGGTCACTAGAGGCACCACAGGAGCCCTGTCCACCCTCCTCCCCAGGGCCCTCACATGCTGCAGAGGGCAGGATCGGGGTGATATGGAGTGGGAACAGACCCTGGCACTAGCTGTGTGACCCCAGGCAGTTGCTGAACCTCTCTGAGCCTTGGATTCCTTCCTCCATGTAGCACAGTCTGGAAGCCATAGATTTAGATGACCTCTGTGGCTCTTTTGGCAGGGGGCATTGGGGAGTATCAAGGATTTGAGAACTCCCTACTGGAAGGGTTGATGCAAATGCTGTGCACTGGGGGTTAGCCTAGGGGGGACCCTCAGGAACTCTTCACCCTGACTCCCGCCCAGGCTCCAAGGAAGGTGGATCTGCAGCCCAGACCAAGGATCTGCCCACAATGCACTGCTGGACCCGATGAGGAGGATAGTCATGTCTCCCTGGGTCTCCGCCACAGCAAGGCCTGGGGATGGGAGCAGAGCCAGGAAGCACACCTGACAATGGGGAGCAAATAATGCTGCCACCTGGTCCCTCTCTGTGCCATGTGGCCTGTATCATGGCAGGCCAGGGCCTGGAGCTCCTGCCCAGGGTGTCAAGACTGCCAGATCTGGAGGACGAGCGCCTGGCTAAACCCTGGATTGGATTTGGCCGCCTGGATTCCAATTCTAACTCTCCCTCTTTCTAGCTAAGTGACCATGAGTAAGTTACTAAACCTCTGTGTGCTTCTGTGCAATGGGTTTAATAATAATGCCTCCTATCTTCTAGGCCCAGATGAGAGAGCGCATGTGAAGTAACTAGCATGATGCCTGAAATCTACTAGGGGCTCAAGTAAATGTTTATTGTGTCCCACATGTCTGCAGCTCCCTCTGAGGCTGCGTGAGCTGTGCTCCCCACTTCTGGACTGTGCTGAGGATCTATGTGTGCTTTTCTAATAATAGCTTCCCAAGACCTCGGCTGTCTCCTCATCAGATTGGGAGCTGCCTCACCTGCTTGTGGATGTCCTCCACCCCAGTGCACACCGAGGGTCGGAGGCCTGGGTCATCTCCCCACTCCAAACCTTCTCTGGTCAGTACCAGTGCCTGGGGATGCACTGGAATTTAGATGGGAGTTGGGGGGCTTGGCCACATGCAGACATGGAGCAGGCAAGATGGTGTGGAACAGATAGAACCTCTCCTTGGACTTCTATCCCCAAATCTCCCCAGGTCTTGCCCAGCTCTGAGGCCTTACATTCCTCTAGGGGGAGGGTCTCTCTCTTTCTTCTGCTTTAAGAGACAAACTCTGACAAAATACAAGTGCTTCTGGGAATGTTCAGAACTATTGATCACTCACAATCAAGTATGGAATAGAACATCGAGCCCTTTCCAGCCTATCCAGAGTTGAGAGTGTTTGATAATGGGGTCAGCTGGAACATGTTTGGGGCACCAGGAGGAAGGAGTCAGGGCCAAGGACATTCCTCTTTGCCCCATGCTCTGGATGGCAGGGAGTGAGTGGGAAGCTTGACACACCCTGCTGGCTTGGGCCTTCTCTGCTTCCGTTGACCAGAAACCCAGCAGCTCGTAGGCTATAGCCTGGAGACTCAGAGAGGATGGGCCACACTGCCAGGTGCACCCCTCCAGTCCTGTCCCACCTCCCCTTTCCCACTCCCAGCTCACCCTGGAAGTCAAAGTCGGTGAGAGAGGGGTTGATGGCATCCAGGTCAGTACCAAGGTCTCCATCTGGCAGTAGGGTGTCATGTACGGTCCTGGCTGGGGAAGGTTCAGCCAGCAGCTTAGCACTGTGGCTGGGTGGGGTGTGGGCAGGCAGAGGTGAGTCCTGGGGGGTGCCTGGCTGGGCCCGCAGCTCGAGGTGCCCGTCTGGCTGTGGGAACAATGGCTGCGGGGGTCCAGGAGGGGCCAGGCCTGGTGAGAGGTGCGGGTATGTCTGCCCATAGCAGGAGGGTACATGCCCCCCCAGTAGGTCCTGCAGGGGGTTCTTGCCAGGGACGGGGCCTGGAGCTGGATGGAGTGAGTGCAGCGGCTGGGAGAGCCCGGCTGGGGGTGCCAGGGGCCGGATGGGGCCTGAGCCTGCCAGCCCAGGGGGCGGACAGCCCAGCAGCGGAGAGCCCAACTTCTCCCTCTTGTCTCCAATGAGGCTGTCCAGCTCTTCTGAAAGGCCCAAGAGAGAAGCAACACCGTGAGACCTCCCTCCTCCACAGCCCTCCCCAGCCTTAGAACCCTCACTTTCTTCACTCACCAACTCTTTCTCTTTTTTTGGCTCATGGGTACCCTGGGCCCTCCCTTGCGTGGCCGGGCCAGCCTCACCTGGCTTGGCCATGCTTTTGCGCACAGCAATGGGATCTTTCCTCTTCCACTTCTGCAGCTCCTCCTGCATCTTGTCGATCTTGGCGGGATTGAGGGCCCACAGGCAGCCCTTGCGAGAGGAACTTCCCGATTTGTTCTCTACCTTCTCGAAGCACTTGTTGAGGGATAGGTTGTGGCGGACCGAATTTTTCCAGCCATCCGGTGCCGTCTGCCAGAGCAGAGCGAGGCAAGAATTCAGGCTGAGGTCAGGCAGCCAGGGAGGTCTGGGCTCTAGAACACTCCTTTGCCCCCTCTGGGCCCATGCCTGGTACCCTTCGGTGGTGGGGGAGGGGTGAGCAGGAACCTTGACCACAAATTATCTATCATCTAAAATCTGCCTTCCTCCTACCCCCAGCCCTGGCCGGGCATTCAGAAAGGGAGGCCTTCTGGCTCGCGCTCCCGTCTGAAGTTGGACCACTCCCCACGGGGTCTTCAGGCCTGTGCGTGGACCCCTCTGTGGAAAGGGAACTCACTGCTCCGAGATCTCCTGTGCCAGCTTAGAGAGGGAGTTAGGAGGAGGCTACGGAATGCTCCTCTCCTGCGTCTGCCTCATCCCCTCTGGGGCAAACTTGGGAGAAAAGAGAGATGGGTGAGGTTGGCAAGCATGTGGATGTGTGTGCAAGGTGCACACGGGTTTGTGTGTCTGTCGGGGTTGTGGCGCACGGAGGGGCAGTGTGTATGAGCGTGTGCATATGTCCCTCGGTGTTCCTTCCAGTGCGAGCGCTGTCTCCTGGAAGTGTGTCTATGAATTCCTGCGTGTGAGAAAGTCTCTCTGGGTGTGCGTATGGGTATCCACGATCATATGAGTGTGTGGGTGTGAGTGTTCACATGAGTGTGCCTGGGGGGTGTGCCCTGGTGAAGAGGCCAGCCTTCAGGCGGGGGGTGCTCGTGCCAACAGGATAAACACCCATTAGGAGCCCGGTCATGCCACCAGTGCAGTAATTGTGCCCAGGGAGGGTTGTAAAAACCATTAGGCTGACTCAGTGGGGTGAGAGGCGGTGGTGGGGGTGCCAGTGGGTCCCCCCTCCGCCCACCTCCAGCTCTGTTCCGGGCTCCATGACAGCCCTGAGTCCAGAGTGGGCTGACTGTGGGGAGGGCATCCACTCGGGTGGTGGGGCTCCTTCGCCCTCATTCCCTGACCCCTCTCCCTTTCAGCCTGAAGTTTCTGCTTAATGAGGGGCAGCCACTCCCTCCTCCCCAGCTCACTTGCCCCAGGGAGCAGCCAAGCTGAATCACGCCCAGCAGAACTGGGCCCTGCTGCCAGCGTCACTCCAAGTTGCTGGCAGGAGCTGCTGCAGCCTTTCTTAGGGGCAGCTGGCCTGGGGCTGGACTGGTTGAGATGACCACCAAGGCTTCCAGAGTCACCAGAGAGAATTCTTGAGCCACCAGGCCAGCCACCTGGGGATTTACCTTTGACTCCCATGACAGCCTCCACTAGGAGTCAAGGCTGTGTCACCCCATGGGCAGAGTTAATGGGCACTGGGGCCTTTTATGGCCCTATAAATCTGTGACTTTGGGATGCCAGGGCAGCCCCCACCCCAGCCACTTCCTGTTTGAAAGAGGGATGATCAGCACTAACAATTATGTCCAGCAGTTGGACATTTCCCCAGTCCCACATCCCTGACTCATGGGGCTACAGGACGCCCACATCGGCTGCCTTGGGTATGAGTGCTGCCCACCCCAGGGTCCTCTCTATGACCTTCAAATGGGGAGTGAGGGATGGAGGGGGTAGGAGACCTTTGAACTAATTCCTTAGGTGGGTCAGAGGGGAACTGTCAGAGTTGGAAGGAATCTATGTGCCAACTGGTCTAACATGACCATTTTACAGACTGGGAAGCTAAAGTCCAGAGAAGAAAGGGCCTAGCGCTAGATCACACAAGGAGGCAGTGACAGAGCCCAGACTACAACTCTGTGCCCTAGCTAAGGTCCCTGCCCAGATCACCCCACAGGGCCTGCCTCACCATCTAGTGAGATGCTTTCTCTCTGAAATCAAATGTAAACTCGGGAATGAGGGAGTGATGCAACTGGCTAAGAACAACAACTAGAACCCTTAAAAAAAGCTGTTAGACCTCTTCACTCTTCAGCCCCATAAAACAAGGATTACACGGCTCCCAGAAAAAATAATTAAGCCAGGAAGATGAGATGCAGGGAGGGGCTGGGGGCCAGCCAGGAGTTGGCAGGGCAGGAAGGCTGAGAGGAGTGGGGCAGGGCCCACATGAAGCCCTGGAAGACCCTCCAAAAGCTGTAGGGGTTAGGGAGAGTTCAGCCCCCTAACCTGCTGGAGTGTGGGGGCAGCCCTGGATACAGACCTTGAAGCTTCTCGAATCCCAGAGACAATTCTCCTCTCTCCTCCTCTCCCTCCAGAACCTCTAGTGGATCAACATACTTTTCCATTTCTGGCCAGACTACTATGGCCATCTTGCCCCCTGCCCATCTGATGGCAGCTCAGCAAGTGCAAACTTGTTTGAACATCAGCCTCAAATTATCCCCAGGCAGCACAATTGGGTAGATGGTTAGATGGTGGGGCTGGGAATCACCCACTGGCAGGTGGAACTGAGTTCTGGATTACCTGGATCTTAGCTCCTGTCCTCTTGCCGGGTAGCAGATGAAGTTGTGTTCACCCGGGTGCAGGTCTTGGGGAAGGCACCCACACAAGCTCCTGTCTCCCCCACACCACCCCAGGAGGAGGGGTCTATGCTGGAGAGTCTGCAGGGCATGCAGCCAGGGGAAGTGGGTGGTGCATGAAGCCAAACAGCTTGACTCAGTAACTGATCCCACCTGCTGTGTGACCTTGGGCAGAGGGACCACCTCTCTGATGTGTTTGCCCATCTTGGGAGAAGAGCACCTGTTTTGCCTCTGGGGAGGGAGTTGGGTAGAGCCCCTGAAGCCTCTTTTGTAGATGACAGGAACTAGAATCTAGTTACTAGATTCTTCCCAAGGGGTGGGAGGAGAGTCAGGTGAGCCAGCCAGTTCCCTGGGATACTCAAAGACCATGAAGCCCACACCCCGCTTTCTGGCAGAACTGCAGCTGAGCCTGCCGCCCACAAAGGCAGATCCTAATCTCACCCTAGAAGGCAATAGGTTCTTCGGCCCCAGGATCCCAGTCACCCTGGCTGACCAGCTCCTACCCAAATCGCCCTAGCCCCACAGCATCCTGGGGGTAGTAATGGGGACAGTCTCTCATTTCTTCCCCAATTTTCTCTCCGCACTTGGGGTAGGTGAATGCTCACTGAGGCCTAGCAGGACTGACATGTCTGCCATCCCCCAGCAGGTCTGACTCCAGCCTGCTGTGTAAACTTGGATGAGCAGCTTGGTCTCTCTGTTCCCCACATGGAGCCCCTTCTTTAGGAACCCCATCCTTCTGAAGACAAGGAGACAAGGGAAAGCATGTGGGGTGGGGAGTGGGGATGGGTCTGGGGCTTACCTTGAAGTAAGGAAAGTGCTCCGTCATAAAATTATAGATCTCGCTGACAGGAAGGCTCCCAGTTTTACTGTTCTTAAGGGCCATGAAGATGAGGATGCTGAAGACAGAGAAAACCCCTGAGAGTCTGGACCTCTGACCAGTCCTGAGCCCACCCAGAGCCCCCTGCCCCTGGGGAGAAGCTCTATGAGCTTGGAGCTGAAAGGTTGAAAGGAGAGGGGAAGAGAAAGTGTCCACCGAAGTGCACACTGAAGTCAGGAATCACAGACATACGAGGGGCTTGCGGAATCTGAGAAACCTGGGTTGCCATCCTGGCTTAGCCACCCACTAGCTGTGTGACCTTGGGTAAATGTCTTAACTTCTCTGAGCCTTCAACGTTGAAGTGAAGAAAGTAATAGCTACCTCAGAGCTGTGAGGATTAAAGACGATGCCTAGCACATAGAAGGCACTCATGAAACGGAAGCTGTCATCACCAGTCAAGTCCTCAGCCAATTGCATGAATGTTGGATAGTAGGGAGGGGATGAAGGTTTCTTGAGCCCCTAAAATGTGCCAGGCGTGGTACCTACATTCTCTTACTTAATCCTTCCAACAGCCTGAATTGCTGTCCCCCAACCTTTTTTTTTTTTTTAAAGGGGAATAAACAGTGGCTTGGAGAGATTAAGCATCTTGCCTGAGGCTTCACAGCTAGTAAATTCCAGAGCCCAGTGTTGAACACAGTTCTGTTGGACTCCGAGGCCTGCATGTGCTCCTTTCTGTGCATTGCCCTGCCTTTCACAAACCCCTTCTGTGTGCTCCTGGCTGATGTGCGAGTTCCTCCTCCTTCCCCTGAGCTCACGCTAGCTGATGACCTGACCCCATGGGGGACATACACACGTTAGGTCAAGTGCCACGTGGTTAGATGAATGAAAGGGCAAACGGCAGCGTCTCCTGGACAGGCTGGGTCTGCTGGCACTTAAGACCCCAGCCCCTGAGAAGTCCCACCAGATCTGGCAGATGGTGCATAACTGAGTTACATCTGCAAGCCTCATCCCTCACTAGCTTCCGGTAGAACTTTGAGGTGGGGCTTCTCTCTGTATCTGGGGATGGAGGAGGGAAGACAGGGAGCATCCCCCACAAACTCTCAGCCCCAGGCCCTGGGCCCCAGGAGGTTAGAGCTCGGCAGGCTCAGCCCAGGGCACCAGCATCTGCTGAGTCAAGCCACAGACATAAGTCCCCAGGGGCAGACAAAAGGCCAGAGGTGGTCCATCTATCCCCCTGCCTCCATGCAGGGACCCTCTCTTCAGCACCCTCTGGAAGCCCACTGGGTATGACCTTCCACCCCCTGCGCTTACCCTCATACCCAGAAGATTCCATCCCTCAGTTTCCCCAGGGGCCCCCTCACCCCACCTCCTTCTACCCCAGGAGTGCTGGGAAATGTACCTGTAGGAGTAGATGGGTTTTGGGAAGAGAGGCTGGTGCCCATCGGTGCTGGCCTGAGGGGCGACCCGCTGGTATGGATAGTGTGAGGTGCCCAGGTAGGGTACAGGGTAGCTGCCGCCACCTGATGAGTACTGTAGAGGTCAAAGGGGGCAGAGTGATTGCCATGGTTCACAGCCTTTCCAAGGGGGCCTCCCCGCTCCCCCATTCATACACACCCAGAGAAGGAGCTGAGGCCGATTCTTCTCTCCCTGACCATGGGCTCCACCACCCCTATGGCGGAGCTATCTGAGGGGGCAGCCAATGGTGTGGGCATCTGAGGCCTGTGAGGAGATCCACATTCTGGAATGCAGGATCTCAGAGTCCTCAAAGCCCCCTTCCTCCAGCTCCTTTCCCCAGCCCTTTAGGTGCTCTGGTTGCCATGATGATGGAGGGGCACCTGCCTGGGCTGAGAGTATACAGGGATGAGGGGCAGCCCCCAGTCCCCAGCCCTTCCAGGCAGGTGCTGCAGGCCTCCCTTGCATCTCCTGGGGCGGCTGGGCCGGAAGCGGGATGTCCAACCTGGGTGTTTGCTGGGCACTGCCACCTTTTACGAGTTTCAATGGCTCTTTGAAAGGGCCGGTCATGGTGGTGGGCAGGTGGGGGTAGGAGGTGGTTTTATGGCACAGGGAGTGGCTATGGTGCCAGGGATAGTGTTTTATGGGGGTAGGGGGTAGGAGACTCTGACTCCCCCAGCTGCTCCAGGCTGAAGTGCTCTTTCCAGGTCACCCGAGAGACACTTAGAGCCTGAGTCACCCTCTCTCCAGGTTCCATAAAGCCCTGGGTGCGGCCATCTTGTTCAAGAGGGGGTGTGGACAGCAGAGAGCATCAAAGCAGGGCCAGGCATGGTGAGGCCATTTAAGGTCTGGTGGCCCCTTATCCTGCTGTGGCTCAGTCCCTGATGGGCAGGCTGCCTCAGGGACATCCCCTACCCTGGGTCAGACAGTGAGCCTCAGCCTTGCTTAGGCCATTCCAGTGAGGGCCCTCAGGGCAGGAAGGATGTCCCCTCATGTGTTTCCTTTGCTCCCCTCCCTCTCTTCCTTTCCCCCACAAAGCAGTCAGTCTGATCCCCCCCACCCCCCGCCTGCCTCCCTGTCTTGGCCAAGACCAGGGCCAGTGCCAAAGAGCTGGGAGTAGAACCTGCTCCACAGGCAGGGCCTGTCTCAGTGCCAGGCTGCAGGTGGATGGAACTGGGCGCTGGGCAGCCACTTGCTCTGTCTTGCCCGGTGACTCCTGGGAGCTGCCTGGCTCCTTTGGGGCTCTTTGCTTTCTCTTTTAAAAATCCTCCATCCCGTGCCAGTGCAGGATGACTACTAGGCATCCTATACATTTGGGAGGAGCTGAAGCTGAGGTGGGGGAAAGGGCCAAAGATGATGGGAACTCGGAGCCCTCCAGATGGGAAGGCCCCCAACCCCACACCTGGTGCCCACCATCTCTAGGCCAAGGTCACGTAGCAAGATGGTGGCTGACTTAGACGGGAGCCCTTGTTCCCTGCCCTGCTTGGCCTTTGTGTCACACCACACACTCCTCTTGTCTCTGGCCCTCTCCCTGTCTGGGGTGCCTCCCCCACTCCCTCCCTTTTTGGTTTACACCATGGCCCTGCCTGAATCTCAGCCCCACTCTCGTATCTGAGACCTCTCAGGCCCTGCCAGGGACTCAGACAGCCCACCCCTACAGAAGGGCACTTGCTCCCTCCCCAGTACCCAGGAGCCACTGCCCCCCACCCAGGTTGGCCTGGCCTTGAGGTTCAGGGCCCTGTTGCCCTCAGCACGCAGGTACACACACACACACACACTATGTCCTGCAACCCCGGGGAAGCACGCCCACTTGCCTCAGACCCACCTGGTGGAAGGGGGGCTGGGAGGGGCAGTACATGTGCTGCAAGGGGGGCTGGTAGCAGTACATCCCAGGGCCACTCTCCAGAGCTGGGGGCTTGACCTTGACCTCTGACCCCTGCTGGAAGAGAAAGCAGATGACCAGCTTGGGCCTTATTTTTCTCCCTTTCTCTTTCCCATGTCCTGAATCTTACACAAAAGCGACCCCCATGCTGCTTCCCCCAAAGCTTATTCCTGGAGAACAACAGAGAACAGAGAAAGGCAGGGGTTTTCTCAAGAGAACCCAGCAATTTAGCGGTGGAGCTGGGGCCGGAATTGGCAGCATCCCCTACCCCTCACCTCACTGCAGGTGAGAGGCTGAGGCTGGGTTGTCCGGAGAAGTGCGGGACACTTGTCAGTGGCACTGAGGCTGGGGTAGGGCTAGTGATCTGCTGGAATGGCACAAGGGTGCAGTGCTGACCCCACTCACCTGGCTTGGGGCCTGCTTGCTGGTTCAGGGGCCCCAGCCTCTCAGAGAAGGTCCACAAAGGACACCTGGAAAAGGCCGCAGCCCCAGAATCCCCACTGAGGAGCCGTGGTGAGGGCAGCACAGGGAGAGCCCACTGCCTGTGGCTGATCCAGCTGTGACCCCTGAGTCCCTGCTACTTTCTCTTCCGTAAAGCCCCAGAAAGCTCCAGCAGGCTTTCTGGATGGACTCTATCTCCTGGCCATCCCCAACTCAGAGCTTTCGTTCCTTGCTATAGGGAGTCTGCCCGGTTGATAGTCTGTGTGAGCCCTGTGTATTCTCTCATGCTGGGAACAGGCGCCTGCCAGTGGTGGTGACCAGACTCTGGCTTCCCGTGGGTGTGAGGCCCACATGGAGTCCCCAGGGCCTAGCACACAGCTCTCCCCTCCGTAGGGAGAGAAGCATGTTCAACTAGGCCCTGGAAGGTGGACAAGCCCAGGAGGAGGTGGCCTGCTCTTCCTGAGGTTACCAGGGACCTTGGGAAACCAGCATCTGGGCCCAGAGGGGCAAATAAGCTATGACCTCTTTCTGTGTGTGCCCTGGGGTAGCTGATGCAGAGATTGCCATGATCACAGAATCTCAGGCCTGGAAGGGCCAAGAGCACTCGTGTCCAACCCCTTCATTTGACAGATGATGGGGCTGAGCCCAAAGAGGGGAAGCGATGTACCCAAGGTCACCCAGAAAGTTGACCAAATAGCTGTGTGTCTCTGGAGCTCTTCTCCATTGCGCGGGAGGGTGAGGGTGTGGACCCAGTCCCAGCTCCCGTTTACAGGCTGGGAGACACCTTGGGCAAGTCACTTGGTCTCTATGAACCTCAGTTTCCTCATCTGCAAAATGGGGATAGTGGGAACTCTCTAGAGGGTTGTTGAGAGGATTAAAATAGGGCACTTGAAAGAAAGCACCTGGCAGAATGATCAGGAGCTATTACTGAGTGGACACTTGGGGGCAGTAGCTGAGATGATGCTGTCCTCCCTGGACAACCAGGGGCTGCTGTCATGCTCAAGGGGCCTGAGAAGTGCTGTCAAAGGGCTCCAGAACCAGTATAAGGTCCTGTGTTGGCCACACCTGGTAGGTGCCCAACTGCCTTCTATATCTTTCTTTCAAGCCTGGGAAACAGGCCTTTGTTGGGGGTGGTTTGGGGCTGGAATGCGGGGACCTGTTTGAAAGCCAGAGGTGAGAAGGGCTGGTGGGCACCTGGAGTAGGCACAGCCTAGGCTGAGCCCACGCGGTCACTGCCTTGGGGACCTCCAAACCAGAGCTGGGGAGTGGGGAGCAAGCTCCGTTAGCTCTCCTCTTGACAAAGCAATGATCCTATTGTTGGTAGGTACTGTTAACCTTACTCTTCCAGTGAGACTCTGAGAGGTTAAGTGAGCCCAAGGTCACACAGCTTGGAGGTCCAGCTGTGGAAGGACATGTTTACCTCCCAAGGTGCTTTCAAGGTATTTCTATAAAAACACCCACTCTGGGCAAAGAATGAGGCCGGGAAGGGCCCCTCAAGAAGATTTAAGTCCTTTCGCAACTCTGTACACTGAGGCTGGAAAGGGAAAAATGAGCTCTGTGGCTCCTCCCAAAACCCTTTCTCTTGGCCTCTGGAATGTGTTTTTCTTCTCACATTTGCATATGGGTGTGCAGGTCTAGCTGGGGATTCCTGACACTTAGACAAACAGAGAGAAGTCACACACTGACTCCTGACTCAGGAGCCTCTGGGAAGCTGCCAGCTTCCTTAGCTTGACCTGCCTCCCCCACTCCCCCCTCTGTGCTGGGCCAGGCCAGCATCCCCTCCCCAGCTGACCTGGAGGCCCCAACTCTCTGAACTTGCTGCTCCCCTGGCACACACTGATCTTGAGTGGCAAGGTCTGAAAAGGGAAGGTGGGAGTTTGGTCTCAGAGGACCCTTTCTAGGCTGTCAGGAGCCTGGCCAGGTGGGAGGTGGGATGCCTACTGGCCGTGGTACTCACCAGGACCTGGGGGCTGTGCTCCTGGCTGGGGTAGGGGAGCCCGTTGCACCAGGCCTCTGCTGAGAAGCCAGGCAGGAAGGCCTCAGCCTCCCCGACATCTACGGGGATCTCCTCGAAGGTCTCCAGCGCCCCCGGGGTCTTAAAGGAGTGTCCATCGAGGGCCAGGGCAGTCTGGGCCTCGGGGAAGACGTCCTCATGGAAATGCCGCTTGTATGGGTGGAAGGGCACGTGGCTGCCCTTGAGGAAGCGCCCGGGGCTGCTTGCTGAGCCCTCCTCAAAGCCAAAGCCAGGATACTTGTCTGAGGGTGAGAGCCGGAAGGGGCCCAGGCTGGGGCCAGGTGGGCAGTGACCCTGGACTTGCTCGGGGCCTGGTGACGCAATGCTGGGGCTGTGTGGGGGCAGTGAGGGTGCCCTCTCTGGAGGGCCGTCAGGCACAAATGATGAGCAGCTGAAGCCGGCGTGCTTCTGGGTAGACAGAGGGGAGAGAGCCTATGAGTGGAGGTCGGACCAGGCCTGGGGACTTGCCAGGACCCTATTCGGTGCTTGGGTAAAGGAGCCTGTGGCTGAACTCTGAGCTCTGAGGAGCTCCTAAATGATGGAGAAGGTATAGCCTGCCCTTGGGAGCCCCAGTCTGATGAGAGCATATTGCCCCTAAACCTGGGTGCCCCAAGTCTGATGGGGCACCCCAGCCCTGCCCCGGGGAAAGCCCCGGACTGAAGAGATCAGGGCCTACATCTGAGCACTGTGGACCTTGGGCCATTGAGTACTTGTTTGCTGGTGGAAGGGACAAGACAGACCCTGGGAGGTCCCTGGGGGGTGTGGGTGACTGGTCCACCTGCTGCCTGGGAAGCCCTTAGACCTTGGCCTGAGCCCAGGCCTAAATGCCAAGTACTTACGCTCTGTGGGGCAGGGGAGCCTGGGAGGCCCGGCGCCTGCATGAGGTCCCCTTGGCGCTCACCCTCCAGTCTGGTGGGGCCCGGCAGCGTGACGTCAGACTGCGATGGGAGTAGCGACACCATCACCCAGTCCTGGCCTCAGAGAAAGCCGTCTGCGGTGAGAATGAGGACCAGCGTCCAGGGGTGACCAACCCCAGGTCCACCACCTCCACTCCCACCCTGTCCCTGGGCTGGGACTCTGCCTCCAGCCAGCCACCTGATGAGAGAGAGAGAGAGGCAGAGACAGAGACAGAGACACAGAGAGAAACTGAGAGAAACAGAGGGAAACAGATAATGAGAAAGACAGAGAGAGGGATACCAGTGGAGAGAGGGCAAAGTGAGCCAGGTAGGAGCCCTCCGAGGAGGAGACTTGGCTGTTCTTGGGCTCTGGGGCTGCAGAGACTGAACCAGTGAGACCCTGGTTCCCAGCGAGACCCTGCCTCTGGCTCCTCGAGATCTGTCTCCTGTGTCTACAACGAAGGGCCAGGCCAGGTGACCTTGCTCTGCAGGCAGTCTTCATGCAGTGGCTGGGCAAGTCAGTGGTCCTGAGGGGAAGGGGATCTGGGGGGTGAGTCAGGCCCAGGTTTGGGGTAGGAGCAACCCCCACAATGCAGGTGACCCAGCCCTCAGCATAGGCTGGCCCTGTGGTGCGACCCTCGGGTCCTTAGACTGGCTGATATGACCACAGTGTGCAACTGGGGACTCAAAGAGTCCTGGTTGTCTGGTGGCCCCGTGAGCCTGGCAGGCACTGGGGATGCTGCCAGCCCATGCTGGAACGTCCAGCAAGTGCTATTGTTACCTATGTCTTCCAAACTCTATCTCTTACCTGTGACTTTGTGCAGGCCACTGCCCCTTTCTGAGCTTTGCTTTCTCCATGAAAAACTAGTGGCTTGGACTACATGGTATCTGAGGGCTTTTTCTGCTCAGACCTTCTGGAATCACAGGGGAACTCCGTCCCCAGCACAGTGGAGTGGTTAAGAGGACTTGGGCTCAAAGCGAGGCTCGGCCCTTCCTTACTAGCTGCGTCAGCAAAGTGTCTGCACCTCAGCCCCATCATCCACAGAATAGGGAGAGTGATGGGCCTGCCTCACAGGGAGTGTGAGCACCAAATAAAATCAGGCCTTGCGTGTAGTCAGCGCTCAATAAATGTCGGTTCTCATTATGAATATCATTATGAGTGCGACTCTTACTGTCATTACCCTCAGCTCTTTGCCTTCCTTCACCACCTGCAAAGAGCGGTTCCTCTTGAATTTACTCCTCTTTGCCCCAGTGGTCTCTGACAAAAGCTACCATTTGCTGAGGGTCAGCTCTGGGCTGGCCACTATGTAAATTTGGTTGATTTTCTCACTGGTTTATCAGAACAAACCTGTGAGGAAGGTACATTATTAACTCCACTTTCCAGATGAAGAAACTGAGGTGCAGAAAGGTTATGGGATCTGCCCAAGTCATACAGCTAATCCTTGACAGAGTCAGGATTCGAACTTAGATATGTTTGACTCCAGAGTCTGAACTCCATGTATGGTTTCTTCATGTGGTGGAGGTCAGAGTGAGGGTGGGATAAGCTGGGGGGCTAGGCAGCAAGAAAAGCAGGAGGTTTATACTTACCCCTTCTACCCAAGATCCCCTAGAGCCAGAGCAGGGCAGCTGTGGCATTCCCAGGCCATGCTTTTCTGGGAGCTCTCGGAAGGAGGGATGGCCTATTAGCTCCACAGTGCTCAGCCTGGGTTGGCACATCTTTGCTGAATAAACCACCAGTACACCTCATTTGACAGAAGGTTAAAGGGGCAAGGAGGGAAGAGACTTTGCCCAAAGTCTCATGGGGGATCAGCGGCAGGGGGCTGGTAGCTGAGGTCCAGGTGGGGGGATGGTGGGAGTCTCCCCCGCCCCTTCAAGAGTCCCCACCGCCCTTCTCGAGTCCCCACTGCCCTTCTCAATGTCCCAGTGCCTGCTCACTCGGCAATGCTAAATGTGGCGTGACGGTGAAGCGCCGAGCTGGCCGTAACTGGACACCCCAAGGGAGCAGGCATGGGGCCCGAGGTGCAGGGCAGCCCATCTCCGGCTCTGCATGACTGCCCCGGCCTGGCCCCTGCTCCCTGGACAGCTCGGGCCTGCCTGCCTCACCTTGCCCCGGCCCAGAGCTGCCTTCCCAGGAGGTGGTGCGGTGGGGTTGGTCCCTTCCCAAAGCGTTCCCCAACTCCTCCAGATGCAGGGCTGGGGGCTCTTCCTCCCCACAGATCTCAGAATTTATAGCCTGGGGGGTGGTGGCCACTCCTCTCTCTGGAGGTGGGGTAGTATGGTGGTTAAGAGCGAGGGTTTGGATTCGGGACAACCTGCGTTTGAGCCCCAGCTTTGTTGCTTTCTGCCTGTGTGATTTTGAATAAACGGTGTCATTCTCTGTATCTCACTTTCCAAATCTGATAAATGGGCACATGGACCCACCTCACAGGATCATCATGAAGATTAAATGAGAAGATGTGTATAAGGTGCAGGCATGTATAAAATACTCAAGGACACATGCCATACATCTGGTCTCAACTGGCCAAATGTAGCTGGGCTCAAGGGCCTCTCGCCCCAGGCTCTACAGTTTCCCTGATGGTCTCACTGCTCCAGGCCTGGCAGCCCTGGGGAGACTGGCTGATGACCCATCCCCAGGTGGCGGCTGCCCTTGCCAGCCCTTCTTGCTGTCTGGCCTTCACTCAGCCTGGCCTCAGGGGTCTCAGACCCCAGCCCTGCTCCTTTGCAGATGTGAATCTGGGGAGGCCTCCCTGAGCCCCAACTCTGGCCGGCACCTCCTCCTGAAGTCTGGCTTGCCCAGAACGATCCTTGCACCTAATCCCTATTCCCCAGGACATTATCTGTAGTCCTGGCCGAGTTCCTGCATGTCCAAGCCCTTCACTGAGGCTTCAGTTCACAGCCATGACTTTCATATCCTAGCTTGGCTAAACCACCACCCCATCTCCTCTAAGCCTCCAGGGACAGGATTAGAACCAGAAAAGTTACGCAGAGTTCAAAGGCCCACCCCTTCATTTGCATTGAGGATGCAGAAGTCCCTGAGTGGTCCTCAGTCCAGGGTTTCCTCTGGACAGATTTTGTAAGTGATGACTCCTGACTCGGTGACCACGATGTCCCCTTGGGTGCTTCAGCTGAAGCTCTGTTTTACAAATGAGGCCCAGAGATGAGGGTAAGTGACTTTCCTAAAACCACACAGTCCAGGAAAGAGGGGTCTTCCACCAACTGCATTCAAAAGGGCTCTCCTGAATCAGGGGCTGGGCAAAGGGCTTCTGATTGGTGTCTATGCAGGGCTCCTGCCCAGCACAGGGAAGGGCTCACTGTGGAGTGAGGGATGAGGCTGCCTTGGCCCTGACCCCTCCCTGGAGTAGCCAGCAGAGCTTCATGGATGATCTGGAGTCAGGACTGGGTTTGAATCCCAGTAAATGTGGGACTTCGGTTGGGCAAACTGCTTAACTTCCTTCCCTGGGCCTCAGTTTCCTCATCTGTAAATTAGGGCTAATAATACATACCTCTCTGGAGGATTAGATGAAATATTGCTTGTAAATAGCTTAACACATAGTACATACTCAATAAATGATAGCTATTATTAATAATTAGCAGTGGGACAGAGTTAATTTAAGGCATGAGCTCTAGGGGTGGGGGCAGGGAGAGCAGAGGGAACTCCTCTTTCCTGCCCTTTCCTGCCTCCCACCTCCCTCCCCCACTGGCAGAGGATAAACTTCCCTCCTCTTGACTCTCTGGCCTTAGAGGTCATTTCAGCCACCCTCTTGTGGCAGAGCCAGGGCCTGTAGAAACTCCCAGGTATTGAAGTGGAAAGTGGGGTGGGGGGAAGGCCTCCCAGATGGCCTGTGTCCTGGGGTTGGCATCTGCATTCAGAAGGAATCTTTCACAGAGGTCAAACCTTTATCCTGGCTGTTTCAGTTTCAGGGAGCACGATGGGATACGTGTACAAGTATCAGTGAACCAATACGGGAGGCCCAGTCAGCTCACCTCCCTTCTCAGGTCCCAGGAGCTGCCCCCGACCACTCTCATCACCCACCACCCAGCGTGGGCTTCGAGGACACACAACCCGCCCCCTTCCTGGGCTGGAGGCCAGCGCTGTCAATGGTGGACCTTGCCCTGGGGCCCTTCAACTGTAGGGACGACCATCATCACAGCTCCACATGCACAGAGACCGCTGCAGCTTCCTCTGCACTTTTGTATCTAGTATCTCATTTCATCCTCACTGTGCCTAGAGGTGTGCCGCAGCCAGTTGGGACGGGCTTGTGGGAGCCAATTGTGCCCATCTCTTCCCAACTCTGCATCCAGTAAAATTGGCCCAAATCGGCCATGGTGGGAGTATTTGCCCATGGAAATAAACAAATACTACAAATCAGAGCCTTTCTTTCTTTCCTTTCTTTCCCTTTTGTTTTTTAAGAGATGGTGTCTCGCCCCGTCACTGCAATGAGTGCAGTGGCATCATCCCACTGCCACCTCAAACTCCTGGGCTTAAGGGATCCTCCTGCCTCAGACTCCCAAGTAGCTGGGACTACAGGCACGTGCCACCACGCCCAGCTAATGTTTTTTTATTCTTTGTAGAGATGAGGTCTTGCTATGTTGCCCAGGCTGGTCACTCCTGGCCTTAAGCGATCCTCCTGCCTCGACCTCCCAAAGCCTTGGGATGCCTGGCCTCTTTCTTTTTGAAAGCTGATTGGTGAACATTTACCAATACACCACTGTCAGGGGTGCAGGGTCATCAACCCCATTTTTTAGGGGAGACAATTGAGGCCCAGAGAGAAGAAATGACGTGCCTAGGGCCACACAGCTAAGACCACATCTCTTGTCTCTCAGGTCGAGAGCCCTGACCACACCCCCATACGCTCACACTCCAGGGGTGCGACCCTGAAAATGCTGGCAGAAGACCACTTGGTGTCTGGGCATTCTGTTCGCCCTCTACCCTGCATGATCCTTGGGGAGCGGGAGGGGAGAAGACGACTTGCCCCTGGGAGTGAGAGGGAAGAAACAAACAGCCCTCTTGACCGGAGGAGGGAGGATGACGGGTGAGAAATTCCCCAGGAAGCCTGACAACAGGACAAACAGTAATCATTACTGCCTCCCTGCCCTGTGCCCCTCTACTCATCAACGTCTCCTCACCTCTGACAGACCCTTCCCCAGCTCCTTGGGACTCAGGCGGAAGGGGCCATTTGGGGGTGGGGGCCAGGGGACACCCTGTTTGCTGGCTGTGTGACCTTGAATAAGTCACTTCCCCATTCTGTACTTCAGTTCCTTATAAGTAAAACGAGGTGCTGGGACCATTTGCATCTAAAGATGCTGAGGCTGGTACTGTGGAGGTGTGTACACCTGTGGAGGTGTGTGTAGTCCAGGCTGCTGTCAGCTGGTCCCTTACCCCTGTTCTGCCTTCACAAGGGGACTGACTCCCTAAGTAAATCCTCGAGGGGATCAGGAACAGCTGGGTGAGTTATTACACCCCAGGAGGGAGGTGGGGCATTGTCATTCCCATTTTATAGATCAGGAAACTGAGGCTCAGATGGGTTAACCTGACTTGTCCAAGTTCACTTGGCTAGTAAATTATGCTGCCCGGGATTCAGACCCAGGCTTCAAAGCCAGTATGCTTAACCACTATGCTCCATGGCCCCACCTTGAGAATACCTCAGCCTCCCTGCTCAAGCCTGAAAGGTGGGTGGGGGGTGAAGTTGGAGGACTCCTTGGGAGGGTCTGTCCCTGCATCTCCCGTGGGCAACTGAGTCACAGGGGACAGGCAGGCCTGGGGCGCCGAGGGCCCTCGCTGGCTCTCCCCACACTCCAGGCCCCTCCCCCTGCCTGCTTCCTACCTGCCCTCTATAAGCGAGGTGGGGAGGGAGGGAACTTCAGTTCCGCCCTAATGGTTTCTGTTGCTGGCTGCGGCAGCATGTTTTACGAGGGGTGGGGCCATGCCCAGGGATCGCCTGTGGTCCCACCCAGTGCTCCACCCCACCGGCTGCTGGGAGGGGTCCCCTGGAGCAGCTCAGCAATTACCTAGTAGGGGGTGGCAGGGAAGGGCCTGGGGGCTGTGCCTGAGGCTCGGGCACCCCAGGATACTTGGAGGTTTCTAGCTCCTTTCTTCCCATCAATGTTGGGTGTTCTGAGGGCAACATTCTGGCCCCTCTGGCTCTTTACACTGCCTTGGTTTCAGGAAATGGGTCGGCTGCCACTGCCTGGAGATTTGACTCAAGTGCAGAAGCAGGTAGGGACAGATGGGCAGGGGATAGAGTGGGGAGAGCAAAGGATGAACAGCAACCATGTCTCCCAGGTGATGCTTTCCTCCAAATGTGAGCCACTGGCACCTGCAGCTGAGTCATTCCCATCCCCAAATCAGGTCTCTCCAAAGCCATTTCAGTCATTCCCCTGCCTCTGGTAGTAGGGTGGTCCCAGAGCATCACTCAGTATGCCCACCTGAAAAAGCACTGGAGCCACCTTTCCTGCCTTGGGCTGACCTGGAAGTCCTTCCAGGTATCTAACCTTAATCTGTCTTGTAATCTCAGTCCTCTTGTCCTGCACTTCCTGTCATTCACCAAGGGGCTCCCTCCTACCAAGAGGCTGTTTAAGGCCCATGGACTTACTCCTCCTCCAGGGAGGGTCCCAGCTTTGCTGCAGATACCTGACTCCAACAGCTGCCCGTTCTCCTACTCTCCTTTGCCCAGCGCTCCTTCCCTTCTGCCATCCCTGGCCACCTCTGGGCAACTTCCCATCCCTTCAGCCCCTCTCCAGCCTGTGCCACCCACTCCTGGCCCCAAAGGAGCGGATTCAACTACTCACAGTGGGCTCTGGGCCATGGCCATCACCACTTCACTTCGGGGAGTCATTCAGCCAACAGCTCCCCAGGAGCCTCCATGGAGATATAAATACTCCCACATGCCTGGACCAGCCCCCTGCCCGAGGGCTGAGGCGGGGCTGCCTCCCCAGGCCAGGCAGGCAGGTAGGTCACATGCCCCATAAATGCCATAGGACCACAGGCCCTTCCCAGCATCCCTGAGGAGGCCAATTGGGGCCCGACTTCAATGGATGGATGGATGGATAGATGGGTGAGTGGATGGATGGATGGATATACAGATGGACAGTTGGATGAATGGACAGACTGATGGACGGACAATGGATGGGTGAAAAGCTAGAGAGATGGACAGACAGATGGATGTCTTTGACCTAACTATGGATGCTTATTTTATAGATGGAAAGGAAGGGATGTTTGGTTCCAAGGAAATAAGCAATGCTACTCTTCAAAACTGCCATCCAGCCCTTTCTGAGACATACCTACTAAGACCCCTTCTCTCCTCTGCCGTGGCCACCTAGTCTGAGAGATCAGCTCTGCTGGATTCTCCCTACTCCTTAGATGCCCCTTTCCAGAGACCTCCCACCTAAACACCCCCAGCCCCCAGGGATCTTCTGCTTACTCTTGGGCGTCATTCATGGTCTGCCTTTTCCTCCCTCCTGCCTCCCTGCGTATTCCGGAGTCCAGGCTCTCAGGCTATGGGCCCGCCCCCCCATCTTGTTCCCGGAAGCAAAATCAGCTTGCCCTCCAAGGTTAGTGGGGGGATGGGAGGAAGGTGGAATTATCAATTCCAAGAACATGAAACCCTTGGATGGGCAGCTTAGGGAAGAAGCCCTGCCACCCCCACCTTTCCCAGAGATTGAAGGCATGACGGAGTCTGATGTGAGAACCAGCCTGGCAAAGGACCTGGAGGTGGGCAAGGTGACCCAAAACTATTGGGAGCCTGACTGGAGAGCTGGGCACCTGGGCAGTGGGGACTTCTTGCCTGCTTAATACTCCCCGGGGGCATGTGCAGAAAGCAGTGACCTGAGGCCTCGACAGTTCCCTCACATCCTCGGTCTGCCCAAGCTGTGAGAAGGGCCAAAGTGGATGATGAGGTGGGGGATGACTGAAGGACCGGGAGGTGTTTTCACAGATTGTGAGCCATGGCCTTCATCCTTCCTACAGTGAGCTTCCTCCAGCCCCATGGCTGACCTGACAGGGGTGGAGGAAAGGGCTGAGGGATGGGGAAGTGCTGGCCTCTAAGCACCCATTAGCCTGGGTCCCTGTGGCCCAGAAGTCCCACCTGCATAATGAAGTCATCAGGGCTGGGCCAGGTTGTCCCGCCCCCAGCCTCCTTGGGCTGTGTTGGTAACTGGCTATGGAGTAGATTGGCTGGGGCAGTGATTGGCAGCTGAGGATTTGATCTGTGTGACCAACAGGGATGCCAGAGCCTTGTCTACTCCCTCCCCTAACCTGGCTGTCATCATCTCCCCAAGCCTTTCCTGAGCCCAGACTGGGCTTCCCTACAAAGCGCCCCCACCCCGCTTTTGTCCCCAAGGAAAGGATACCAGGAGGGTCCTCTCCCAGCTTTGCTAGCAGCGTGGGCTCATCACAGGAATGAACCTCATTTCCTCCTTTATAAAATGGGATCCTCATCCATGCCCTGCATCCCTCACTTGGTTGTCCTGGGGACTGAATGAGACCCAGAATGGCAAAGCGCTCAGAGGAAGTTAAACCAGCACCATCTTGCCTGGGGCCCCGCCTCCTCCCCTGGGGTCCCAGGCCTATGGGATCTCAGGAAAGGGATGGGGCTGAATGCAATCTCTTCATCTCAACCATTAGCCCTTCCCAGGGGTGTTCCCTGCGGAGGTGGTGGAGAGGGCTCTCATCCAGCTGGTGGGCCCCCTGTTTGCCTGCCCACCTTAGTGGGGACAATGGCCCAGGATCCCACCATCCCTTGGGCCAGGGGCCTCTCATGCCCTGTACATATCATTATCAGAACTGCTCATTATCACCAATCTGTTATTAGGGATATTAATTCTGCCACCACAACTAATAACACAGATTTAGTAGAAGACAAATACATCCTGTTGCACCTCCACCCCAGTGCCATCCAACACAGAGCACAGGCAGTACATTATCTCCTTGAACTTACCAAACCTTGAAGTGAGACTTGCACTGGGAGGCCCTCCACCCAAGCCCCTCTCTATCTGACAGATGGGGAAACTGAGGCCCCACCAGTGGAGAGGATTATTGCCTGCTAGGCAGGTGTCTGTGTACTGCTCCCTACTCCAGGTGCCTGGCCATGTGAAAGAGGCTCTGAGCACCAAACCATGTCCTTAGAGAAGGGGAAGGCTCTGGGGGTGTTTTCCTGACCCTGTCCAGTTCCTTGCCTCCAGCCCCATCTTTCTCCCTTGACCATGCCCAGATCCTCCTGGCCTTGGCATTGCCATCCCAAAGAATTTTCTCTCCAGAACCCTTCCCACCTCAGGCAGATTGGGCACACTCTTAGGAAGGCCCAGAGAGGCAGAGCCATCTCTCTAAACCACATGCTCTCTGGGGCCCAATGTGGGCTCCAGGAACCCTCCCCAGAGGAAGCCGGGATACCACCCACCATTGACAGTGAACGCTGCTGCGGTCATTCTAGCTCTGTGCAGGGGAGGGGCTGCTAAGTTGCAGTCTGATAGTTGGGTTTTCTGAGCACAGTGACACGTGCATGTTTGTGTGTGTGCGTGCATGTGTGTCCTTATGCACATCCTATGCCTTCTTTGACTAATGGGCTGGTGCAGTCTGGGACATGGCTGTGGAATTTACAAGTGTAGGTGGGACCTTCAACTGTCTCCAGGCAATCTGGTTCCAGGGACACACCCCATTCTGTGTGTGTGTGTGTGTGTGTGTGTGTGTGTCTATGTGTGTATTTTGGTGCCCAGGCCAGCTGTGGTTTGTTGGAAGCAGTAGTTTCAGGCTGGGGGAGCCCTGAAGGCCCCTGGCAGGTGTGTGAGGGCAGGGCTTGAAGTTGTCTGACTATGTATCCTCCCACGAGCATGGGGTGGAGGGTGAGGGTCAGACCTCACACTCAGCTCTCTGTTGCATCCTGGGGGGGTCTTGAGGGGTGCCCACCCCCTGGACCTTCCAGAGTAGCCGTGAGAGCACAGGTTCCCTTTTCTCTGTGACTCACAGCTGGCTCTCGAGTCAAGTTCCCTGAGAGATCACGATTCAGCTAATTCTCTCCCCAGCCCCATTAATCTGAGCTGACTAAGCAAGAGCCACAGGCGGGTTAGAGACCCAGGGATGCTCCGTTCCTAAACAAACCCCCAAATTCCTGCTCCAGCTTCCATCCCTCCCCCACCTTGGCCTGGCCATGCCTAATTGGATCAGTTGGGCTCACAGCCCCCATGGGAAAGGCTGCCCTCGCCTCCCTTTGGGGCCCTCTGGACGTGTCTCTCCATCACCTCTTCATCCACTGCACACCCCGCAGTGTAGAGGTCTGTCTGGACATCATACCTCAACTTGTCTTATTGCATCTGAACTCATTTTTACTGTTTGGTGAGTATCCAGCCGTTAAGGCCCAGATAGGATCAGGAAGCTGAGGGCTCAGGGTGATCCCATCCAGTCTGTTTTGTCCAGCGGCATGGCTCTGGGCTTTTCCTCAACACTCAGAGCACATGAAGAACATGCCAGGACCTGGTGGGGTGCTGGCAAGGCGAGGGGTGTTGGACTCCAAGGGGATCTGTGACCTAGGGGGAGATCTACCCTGGTATGTGTGTGTGGGAGGGAGATGGGGTTAGGACTGAAGAGGTGAGGCAGGGAGGCAGAGGAGGCAGGGTGGGTTGTGTGTGTGATGGGGGGGTGGGGGTGGGGAGCAGGAGGGGGCTGGGAAGGGATTGAAGAGGGGAATGGGAGAGGGCTAGGGATGAGGCTGGGGTTGGGGTTGGAGATGAGCACAGAGGTGGGGGAAGGGGCAGGGGATGGAGTTGGATAAACCAGAGAGACCCAACGTGTTCAGGGCCATTTGATTGATGCTTCTGGGATGCACACTCCCAGAGGTCATCTCCTCCTTCCCCTGCTCCTGGGCGTGTTGCCAGCCCAACCCCACCCATCCCAGATCAAGGGCTGCCTCTCCACTCAGGAAACCACCTCCTGTGGTCGCATAGTCCAGGCAAACTCAACTCAAAATGCTGAAAGGTCTCCCTGAAGTCTATCAACCTCTCCTGCTGCAGAAGCCGATCTTGGCTGGCTGAACTCCCCCTGCAGGCCTCCGCACGGACCACAGGCAGTGACTCGGAAGGAAAGAGGGGAGGGCATACCTGCGGGTTCTCTGTCCCCTCCATCCTTCTGTTATGGGGGGATGAGAGGTGGCAGAAGTGGCCCCCAACCTCAGTAGAGTATGAAGCTGGAGAGAATAACAGAGGGGCAGCAGGCGTGGGTGGGGGCTTTCTGTCCTTTCCTGCACACAAGCTCCCAGGACATTTCAACATGACTTGGGAACAGTCTGTGGCTGTGCGCCTGGGCCCTGTGCGGGAAATGGGCATTCTGCTGGTCCATGAAGACCAGATGTCAACTCAAGCTGGGAGGAGGGAAGTTAGACATCAAGAAGGACTTCCTGGCTAGGAAGGATGGAGAGCCCAAGGGAAGTGGTGGTCTGTTGCTTTCTTAGAGGGCAGATGGGACTCTCCAGGGGGCTAAGGGAAGGCTTTCCCTGAAGCAAAGGATGGCACATGACAGAAGGCATGTGCCATCAGTGGACTTCTACCCTTGTCTTTAAGTTTCTCGAGCCTTCTCTCTTCTTACAATGCGTGAAGAAGGCTGTTGGTTGGAGGCAATGTGGGGTCAGTGTGTGGATGAGACAAAGATGGGGAGCAGGGAGGGGTCCCAAACCCCCTAATCTTTCTCTTGCTTTCCCAGGACCCGTTGGTCCAGAGGATTCTGGGGTTCCCTGAGCCCCTGGGAAATAAAGTCCTCTGAGAACTCCCTGGCATTCCCGGGAGAACAGGTTCCTGGCTCTGGGAGGTGAGTGAGGCGCCGGGCCTGGGGGGGCAGCGTGCCTCGGCAGGCCCTAGAGCCGGGAGCTGAGCTCGCAGAGGCCGCTCGGGCGGGGCCGGGCGGGGAGCTGGGAGGGCATGCGCCTCTCCGCATGGCTCCCGCGCCCCTGAGGATCCCCAGGTCCCTGGGGCAGCCCCCGCCCTCTCTGCCCCTCCCCAGGACCCAGCCCAGATCTGTCCCTGCCTGGCTTACCCTGGGCCCCTCATGGAGCCACAGGAGAAAGGGGCCTGGACAGGAGGCGCTGCCCCTTCTCACACCAGTGGGGATGCCCTTCTCCTCCCTGCGTCCCATGGGCCAGTGAATGAGGAAAATGGTAAAAGGGTCTGAGCCAAGCCCGCAGGGGACAGGACTAGAAGGCAACGCCACCCTATGGTCAGCGCAGAGGAACTGAGGTTGGTCAGTGGGGGAAAGAGAAGGCTATGGGGGCAGGTAGAGCTGGACCCTGCAGCAGTAGAGACTTCAGAGAGACTTCAGGAAGGACTTCATGACTGTAGGGGAACTGATCAAATTTTCTCCTTCAGGGATTAGGAAAACTAGAAGGGGGCAGCCCTGTCCAGCATGGGCAATGACTGGCACGGAGGCAGGGGAATGGATGAGATGACTTCTCAAGAGGAGGAGCCTCTCCACCTGGTCCTTTCCCGTTGTGCCACAAAGCACCTCCAAACACATCCCCCCAAACCTGTAGATGTGAGAGAAGAGGTAAACACGCCCACTTGTTAGAGCCTATTCTTAATCCAACATGCTCCTTTGGACATTTAGGGAGGGCCTGGGGGACTCCACGGGGAATGCCAGACCTTACCCGATCAGGTAGGGGTTGGGGAAAGGCTGTGGGAGCTGGTGGGGGCTTCCTGCTGCTCCCGCCATTTCCTAAGGACCTTCACTGCCCACATCTCCAACTCTAGGTTCCAAAGGTCCAAGGGCTCCCTGTCTGTCCTGGGCCTGCTCAGGGGACTTGAGGGAGAGTAATGTTCCCAGACCCAGGGGTGGGGGGATTCTGCCTCAAGCTGAGCATCAGCTCCTGGCCACAGCACCTGTTTGCCGCCTGTCTGTTTCTCCACCAGGGGCATCATCTCCTTTCTGCAACCCAGGCCTCCCCACAGGCCCCAGGCATCTAGCCCCCAGCCCAGGCTGCCCAGAGATGTTGAGTGGTTCCTTGATCCATGCACAGCCTTGGTGCCACCCAGCCCCCAGAGCTGGGCTCTCCCTTCTCCACCTGGAAAAGCCAGTAGGTTGGGATTTTTCGGCTCTAGTTTTCTAGTTCTAGTACTTCTGAATCCTCATTTTCTCCCAGCACAGGGTGGGTATGCACACCTCCTCCAACATACAGAGATATATGCACAAAATCCAACAACACACACCACAAAGAGACCCACGATACAGCAAGAAGGATTGAAGTTGGACAACCTGGAACAGGAACGGGAGGGAGGGGCACGGAGGGGGTCCCCCTTGGCCTCCAGGCACTCACCCGAATTCTGAGTCTCCTTTGAGCTGTGGTGAGAAGCTGGGGTTCCCAGTCACTCCTGAGGCCCGTTAAAAAGGCAAACCCCCTCCCCATACCCTGGCCCGGCCCTGCTGGCCTCCACGGCTGACTTGGGCCAGGGCTCCTCTTACCTGCTCAGTGAAGCAGGTCGGCGTGGGGGCCCAGGTCTGGGGGGCCAGGAGCTCCGTCCGTCTGTCAGTCCGTCACCTAGGCCGTCCTGGTTCTGTGCTGACATCAGGTGAGGGGAGGCAGCTGCCGGGTGAGCCAATAATTATGATATCAGCTTCCCCTTGCCCCGAGGGGCTGCTGCCAAAATGGGGAGAAGAGAAAGGTGACTAAGAAGCTAGTATGCTCCTTGGCTCTTGTTTGACAGGTACCGGCTCCTGTGCCCGCCCCAGCCGCACCCCGGCCCCCCCCAACCCCTCCCTCCTCCTGAGCTAGCCCAGGCCCCCTGTCCCTGCCAGCGGGCACAGCCTGTGGCTTGTGGAGGAGGGGGTTGTCCCATGGCCCCCACCTGCACCCCAGAACAGGGATGTCAGCCCCCCGCAGATGGGGCACAGGCCTGTCAGGGCATGCACATGTGTGTCAGGAGAGCCTGGCTACCACATGTATGTTCATGGAGCCGACGAGAGTGTTCCAGGGAACAGCACTGGGTGGTGGCCCAGGGTTCTCTGAGGCACGGCATGGACAGCAGTGGTTGTGACCTTCGGGGGGGCAAGCATTAGCACAGATTTGCTGGGAACTGTCTCTCCAAAGTTCCTCTGACACCTTCAGGGTGTCTCCTTGTGTGTGAGGGTGTGTGTACCCACATGTACCTGTGTCTGTGACTCCATCTGTGTATCTGTGGGCATGTGAGCCTCTCCACGTGCCTCTCCCTGCGTCTGTACTTTTGCCTCCTGGGTTGGTGTGTGTCTACATGTATGTCTTCCCCTATGACTGTGTGTGTCTGTGTCCCTGTGCCCAGGCCTGTGTCTGTGTGTCATCTGTGTGTGTACACCTTGCTGCCTGTGCACATGTCTCAGCTCTGGGTCAGCAATCCTGCCCTGTGTGTGCATCTGGGTGTCTGTGTACATAGAGATGGGGGCTCCTTGGTTCTGTGTCATGATCCCATGGCCACTCTTTATGGTGTGGAGGATAGAAACAGAAAACTGAGTAGTTGTGGCCTTGTTTCCTGGCCCCTCAGAGTCCATATTGAGGGTAAAGTACCTGGTGAGCGTAGGAATTGGCCCCCACTGGTTGCACCTAGACTTAGGACTCGGGCCTGTTCCTGCCCTGACAGCCCTCCCTGCTGCTGCCCTGGACCCCATCCCCATCTCCTTCTCCCTGCTTCCTTTTTCATCCTCTTTGCCCTGCCCCCTTGTTTCCATCCCTGAACGTTCTTTCCCTCCTCCTCCTCCCCCACCCTTGCCTTGGCCTTTAAGCCTACTTGTATCCCTTCCTGGAGCTAAAGGCTCCAGGGGCCTAGTGGTAGTACTGCTGCCCAGCAAGTCCTGAGATTTGGCTTCTGGCCTGAGGGTGTGGACAGGTCATCTTCTCCCCACTAACTATCTCGGTCCAAGGAGAGATAAATGTCAACCTTGGCTGGGGGTGGGGGTGGGGGTGGTCATCCGGCACAAGTGTGGAGTAGACCAAAACATCTAGAGAGTTCTTGGTCTAGGCAGAAAACATTCTGTGCTAAATATCTATTTCAGAGAAGAGGCTCCTGATATCACAGTAAACCCATTAGTGAGTGATGGTTAGCTGTGTGACCTTCCACAGTCACCAGTCTGAGTCTCGGTTTCCTCATCTGTTAATAAGGGAATAATATTATTCACCCATAGGGTTGTTGTGACTTAAAAAGTTCACATGTTTAAAGTTTCTAGCACAATCCCTTGTACATAGTAGATGCTCAATAAACGTGTGCCTTCTTTCTCTTCACCAAGCCCAGTGGTGCTGGGTGGGAAATGATGATGTGCGGGCATGCCCACTTGGGTATAAGAATTGTATTCTGGGGTTAGACCAGGGGCCTTGACTCTATCCACCTTTCTCTGGGACTCACAGTAGCAATCAAAGCCCTGCTCCCTTAAACCTAATAGTTAGTGGAATTTCACAGTGGAAGGGCAGCTATCAAGACCCAGTGTGTTTGCTAATTGCTCCTATCCGACGTATGCAGGGCTAATTGTTATTTCTGGACTCACAGATATTTCTGTATGGATACCCTAGGTGCAGAGAACCATGAAAGTTGTAAACTGAAGTCTGCCATCATTGCCATCAATTAACATTATTCTGAAGGCCCTAACCAGTACAATAAGATAAGAAACAGAGCTAAGGATATAAATATGAGAAGGAAGGAGGAAAAATCTTCAAGAATTACAAATGATGTGATTATTTACTTACAAAATTTAAGAGAATCAACTGAAAGACTATCAGAACTAATGAGAGAATTTAGTAAGGTAGCAGAAGACATGTTAAGTGAATAAAAATCAAAACCATTTCTATACAACTAAAACAACCAATAAAAAAATAGGAGACAAAAGATCCAATTCACAAAAACAACAACATTGCAAAATAGCCAGGAGTAAACTTAATAAGAAATAAATAAAATCAGCAGGGCATGGTGGCTTATACCTGTAATCCTAGCACTCTGGGAGGCTGAGGCGGGAGGATGGCTTGAGCCCAGGAGTTGGAGGCTGCAGTGAGCTACGATGACACCACTGCACTCTACCTGGGACAACAGAGTGAGTGAGACTCTGTTTCAAAAGACAAAAACAAAACATAAAATCTGCATGAAGAAAACAGTAGAAATTTACTGACACATAAAATAAAACCTGAATAAATATAAAGGCATATCATGTTCCTGAATTGGAAGACTGAACACAAGATTGTGAAGATGTCAATTCTCCTCTAAATAATCTATAAACTGAATGTAATTCAAGTCAATAGTCTAAAGGTTTTTTCCCCCCAAACTTGACAAGTTGATTCTACAGTTTGAGGGAAGAGTAGATACATTAGAATAGCTTAGAACTTTTTGAAAAAGAAGACTAATAGAGGTAACTTACCCTGTCAGTTTTCAAAGTGTTCAATAAAGCTTCCACAATTAAAGCAGTGTGATTTTGGTGCAGAAATAAACAAATAAATTAATGGAAGATAATAGAGTCCAGAATGAACTTGGATATTTGTGAAAATTAGGTATATAATAATAAGATATCTTTTAAAAAATTTATTTATTTGTTTATTTAATTTTTAACCATCCATTTTTCTGGGATAATAAGGTATCTTAAAGTATCAAGGAAAATATAAAACATTCACTAAATAGAGTTGGGATGTTGGGATAATGGACTTTCCATTTGAAAGAAATAAAGTTAAATCCTACTTCATACTATACATTAAAAAAATCCAGATAGATTAAAGAGCTGATATGAAAATGAAAATCATACAAATAAATAAAAAAAAATTGAAAACACTTTTATAATTATGGAGTGGAGAAAGAATTTTTTAAACATGACATCAAATCCAGAAGCCATAAAGAGTATGTTGACAGATTTGACTAAATAAAATAAAAATTTCTTTAGAGAAAAATAGAATATGAACAAAGTTAAAAGACAGAAAAATAGCCTGGAAGAAAGTGTTGCAACATATATAACAGAAAAAAGGTTAATATCTGTAATATATAAAGAGCTCCTCTAGATAAATAAAAAGATGATTTCACAGAAAAACAGGCAAAGGACATGAATAAGCAATTCACAGGTAAAATACAAATGGTAAAAAAAAAAAACAAGTGAAAAGATTTTCAACTTCATTAATAATCAAGAAAAGGCAAATTAATTCAGGATCCAAGGGTCCCAGGGAGGTCCTGATGGGATGCCCAGGAGAGACTGTAGTTGTCACTGTCCCACAGTGAGACTGCTTCTGATGGGTGAGATGAACTTCTTTCTCTTCCAAGACAGGATCCACCTCTGCCCCAGGAATGGGCGCGGGCTCTGGCTCTGGCTTCCTCTTTCCTTTGGGAAGCACGACTTCCTCATTGCAGGCAGTCTGGGAGTTGAAGCAGGAGTGCTGGAATTTCCATAGACCTTGGACTGAAAGAGGATTTGTGAGGTCTTTCTCCTCCTTCTCTGTCTCCAGATAGGACCACCCCCTCCTTCTTTCATCACACCAGCCCCTCAGAATTCTCTCCTTGATCCAGAACGTCTGTCTTGGTGTCTAGCGTCAACTCTAGCTGCTGCAGTGTTGGCTCTGCTCCCCTTGGAAAGGACTTCTATTGGGAGGTTTGGTCCCACATACTCCAGCACCCTCATTTCAGGCTTGCAGATGGAGCTGGGCTGGGCTCTGGCCTGGACAAGCTGTAGCTGGGTGCTGAAACAGGCTGGGGCCAGAGGAAGCTCTGTACCTCTGGAGACTGGAGGTCAAAACCAGTTCACTGTGTGCGGCTGAGCTCTGCCGGGGGCTGGGCTGCTTTGAGCCAGAAGCAGCCTTGGCTGGGGATGGAACTCCCTGGGGCCAAAGTCTCCCATGCTCCAGGCTGGGGCAAGACCCTGGGGACCCCAGGGAGAATGAAAAGCATGTTCCCACCCTTGGGAGCTCCAATGTGGTGGAGGAGGGGCACCCCTCCCTGCACCCCATATCAGGATTAGCCATCTTCTGTCTAATTCTGCTCATGTAGGCTGGACTTGTCTTCCCAAAATGAGTTCCCAAGACTGAGCCTGCTGCTTCCCAGGCTTTCCAAGTCTCACTCCATTGGCATGCAGGACACTTAGGAACATCTGCAGGGGAACAGGGTCCAAGCACAGTTGCCATAAGGCCCTGAGGCCTGAGGATCCCACGCCAAAGAAAGGTTGGAGGCTGGGTGTGGTGGCTCATGCCTGTAATCCTAGCACTTTGGGAGGCCAAGGCAGGAGGATTGCTTGAGGCCAGGAGTTCAAGACCAGCTTGAGCAAGAGTGAGACCCGTCTCTACAAAAAAAAAAGTAGAAAAATTAGCTGGGCATGGTGGTGCACATCTGCAGTTCCAGCTACTCAGGGGACTGAGGCAGGAGGATCACTTGAGCCCAGGAGTTTGAGGTTGCAGTGAGCTATGATGATGCCATGGCACTCCAGCCTGGGTGACAGAGGGAGACCCTGTCTCAAAAAAAAAAAAAAAAAAAAGAAAGAGTTGGCGAGATCTAGGGTTAATCAGGGTGGGCTTCCCAGAGGAGAGCTGGCAGCTTCTCGGCTGTGGGTGATGGAGAAGCACCTGGCCAGAGCTGTGGCGGGTGTGTGGTGGGGCAGCTGGGCTGGGAGGTCCGAGCCTGTTCTGGTTGGCTGACCCTGTGGGAAATCCAGGGAGTTTCCAAGCTGAGAGTTGGTGCGGGGGAGGGGTCTGGTGGGGAGGAACATGGTTAGAGTCCTGCTGGATGGGGAGGGCTTCTCTCTTCTTGTCTTAATCCCTCCTGCTGTAGGAGGCTGTGGAGGCGGGGAGAAGGAATGAGTGTATGTTTTCACTGGTGTCAGTGTCTAAGTACACGTGTATTTCTGTGTGAGTGTGCAAGTATCTATGTTTCTTTTCTCATGCTGACGTGCCCCTGTGGGTGTGCATTAAGTCTGTGGAGCTATAATGTGTTGTTGGGTGTGTCCATGCTAGAATCTGTGTCTAAGTGTGTGTGAGCATCTGTGTATGTGCAAGAACACTCAGGTCTGACACTGGGTGCAGAGGCATCTGAGCGACTGCGTGTGTACAAATGTCTGTGACTGTGTATGTCTGTGTGTGTTTCGGTGAGTGACTCTGGTGTCTGAAGGGCTGTGAGAGCCTGTAACTTTGTGCACACAAGTGTTTGTGTGTGAGTGTGTATAACGGTATGTACTCCGCTATCCATGTCTGTGCGTGTGTCTGTGGGTTCTGCGTGTACCCAAGAACCTGTGGCTCCACGTCCACACATCTGCGGGTCTCCCCACCCTTAAGGGCAACTCTTCTGAATCCCTGTCACCATCTTTCCAATCTGGCTGCTCAATCCCCTTCCCTCCCTGCTTCTCTGCACAACCCCCACAAGTTGGAGGCTCACCCTTTTGAGGCGCTCAGTTTCCCTGACCCTAGTAAAACCTCATGGCTCCGCTGACCGTGACGAATGGGGCTGGGACCGGGCTGGAGGCTGCAGAGGGCACCCTCTCTAGCTTGGTACCCCCCAGAACTTCACCCATACCAGCCCTACCTGAACCCTGACCCTGCCTCCCTGGCTGTACCACCCTCTCTCCTTCAGGAAACAGCTTCCCCTCTGAGACTTTGGGGAGACAGAGAAGTCATGGTCTGAGCCCCCAAGGGGCCTACTCTGGGACCAAGGACCCTAACTCCTAGAGCTGCCCTTGACCTAGGGCCCAGGTCAAGGCAGACTGAGAGAGTGATGTGGGCAGCCCTGCCCCCACCTCCTCCATCTCCCTAACGAGCTCCCCGTTTCCCTGGGCCTTCTGGTTGCCATAGAGGGCTGGTGCTATCAGGCAGGAAGAGGGGGTAGGGAAACTCCCAGGGCCTTAGGGGACAGGAACAGGGGAAACAGTATGAGGTGGCTCAGAAATCTGGGCCTTTCTGCTGAGTTTAAGGTGACATTGGCCCAGAGAGGCCAAGACATTTCTCAAGGCCACACAGCACTGCACACACAGCAGTCTGGGAAGGGGCTCTGAGGGCAGCATGTCCAGCTTCCCTCCAGGAATAAGAAGCTTCTCTGTGCTTCTGATACATTTATTTGTTCATACACCATTCACGGTGCCAGGCCTGTGTAGGAAGTGGGGACACAGCTCCACCTGGCAAACTGTCCTCAAGTTGTTTCCAGCCTTGTTGATCTTCTCCAGCATCGGGGAATACACTACTGCAGAAGTTCTTGAGTCCCATCATTGCACAAGTTTGGCTGGTAGGAGACACCCAAAGCCCCTTGCTACCTTCCTGGAGGCCATCGATGAAGGGGTGAGGGTGCCTGGGCAAGGAGGGTGCAGACCCCATTCTCAGCAGTGCCCCATCCACCTGCTGCAGCCCGTAGTGTGTGCAGGAGGAGCCGAGCTGCCGGGCTGCCTGTACCAACCTGACCCGGCCGACAGGCCCTTCCTTCAAAGGCTGGCCCAGTCCGTGCCTCTTTATTGCCCAGCTAATGATGGTGATTAGGCCGACAGGTGCCGCCTGCCACCCGTCCATCCTCCTGCCTGCTGAGGAGGGTGGTTTCTGAGCATCTGGGGGAGGCTTGGCCCCTGACCCCTGCCAAGGCACCCACCATGGCCAACCTCTCAACCATCAGGCCAGCTTACGTCCGCCTCCTTCCCCTGAGAAGGAAGGGCCAGCCCAGTCCTCCCTTGCTGGGACTGCTGTGTGACCTCAGTCCACACCTGGCCCTCTCTGAGCAGGACTGAGGGGGAAGTGGAACTGAGAACAGTGGGCAGGGCATGTACACCCTCCTTTCCCCAGCCAGGGCTGGACAGCAGGTACCCAAGCAGGGTCCAGAAAGAAGTAGTAGCAGAGGGTCCTCCTTGTAGATGTGGCTGCTCCCAGGGACCCACTGCATTATGGGTAAGTCATGGGAGAGCCCCACCATTCTGTGGCTGGCCCACTCCCAATGGGGGGACTGTCACCTGGGGCTTTGGCTGGGGGGGCCCGAGTGGGGGTCTGGGTGGGAGCTGTGATTTATGACTATGTTTCATGAGTGAGGAATGCCAGCCTGGGGGGCCGGGTGGGGGCGGAGCCGCTCGCCTGACACTCCTCACTCTCCTGGCTGTCTGGCGTGTCCTGTCAGGATCCCCTGTCCCCTGGGGACAGCCGTGTTCTCCCTGCACAGTAGCCCCCTCCTATCTGCACTCCCCACCAACCCCCAGCTCTGGGAGCACTGAGTGAAAGCCCAGCCCAGGGGGATCCAGAATGAAAACTTTTCTGGTTTTCTCTCTCACAGCTCAGCCCCCTTTTTCGTTCACTCAGGAAGGTGATGGTAAATCTCTCTTTTCTCTCCCACTGCAGCAGGAGGGAACTGATGAGACTCTAGGAAACTTCCAGCTAGATGACTCGAGGCTTACTTGCCACTGTCCACAGTGAGAGAGACTTGGGATAGACACAAAGATGAATTTCCAGCCAGGAAGGGCTGTTGAGCGCTCAGAACGGATGATGAATGTGGTATCATTCTTCCCCACCCCCACGTCCACCTTGCTAGATAAATGAAAACTCTGGCGTCCATGAGGGTGGGGAGGGTGCGGTGGGGGAGGAGGGTAGAGGTGGAGTAGGGCGGTAGAATCATCCAAAGTTGTCTGGACTCTGAAGGCCATGCCAGTTTTAAACCTGTTCCTCTGAGTCTAACCTCTATCTTTCTTGCTGCAGGCTGCCATTTTGGGTGAGGGTCCATCTCTCTGGGCACCCAGCATGGGTGAGCCTGCCTCTTCTGGTCTTGTGGGACCTGTTCTTCCAGATAGAGGAAGGGTCGGTGAGGAATTGGCAGGTGCAGAGGGTTTTATGTAAATGCCCAGGGAGCTCTCTGGGAACGGGGAGGCCGGTTTTCCCAAAGACACGCAGGGACTGGCAGCTCCCAATTAGCCAGGCCCAGTGATGTCAGTGCTGCTTTTCCGGGTGGCTGCACCCACTCCAATGGGCCTTGGCAGGGGTGTCCGACCATTATCTTCTCCCTTGGGTGGGAGGGATGTCAAGGAGGCCGCCATACAGGACAGAGGCCAGTTCTCCCACCATACCCCCCACGGTAACCCCTAACCTGGTGCCCGAACCACGCTGTGGACCAGCCCTGGAGAGTGCTGTAAAAAACCATCCCAGACTCTACTGAAAAAGACTTTAATGTGACTAATATTTGAACCCTCCCCCAAACCCTGAGAAGCTGGGGAGACCTCTGGATGCTGGGCCAGTCCCAGAGGCTGTTCCCATGGCAACCACTGGTAGGCCCTTCTCACAGGCCACTGCAAGCCTGAGTTTCAATAAATACAGTGCAAAGGGGTCTGGTCACTAAGATGGGAAGACAAAGACCTGGGGTGCAAGAGAGGGCATGTTGTATTGTGTGTGACCGTGCACACGTGCACTGTCAAGCATACACACCTAGGATCATGTGCATGCATACAAACCCCGCTCAGACATCCTCACATTACACACCGTCCTCACATGCATGCATACACACACACACACACACACACACACACATTTTCCTCTGACACACAGGAGACTGAGCATACACACCTTCCTTACAGACACACAAGAGATTATGTGTACATGTGCCCTTCTCTCAGCATCTGGCCAGGGCTTGGAGCTGGGGTGTCCCCTCCCAGCTCAGAGGGTTGGGAATGGGGCAGGTCTTCCTGTGCCTCGCCAGGTCGTGCCCCAGTCTAAGGGCCAGGTGGGGTGGAGTTGGCCGGGCTGAGCAGGCAGTGGGTCGTGGTGTTGGAGTGGGCCCAGGAGGGGAAGGTGTGTAGGTCGAAGATGGAGGAGCTCCAGCTATTCATGGCCAGTGTGATGACCAGCACCCCAATGATGTTGAGCAGGAATCCCGCCCGGGCCTGGTGTGAGGAGAGTCGGAGGCTGAGACAGGCCAGCCCCCACCCCTCAGGCGTTCAAGGAGCCCTCCCAGGAGCAATACTCCCCCTGGGAAGTCCTCCTTTGGTTCAACCTGCAGCACTAGCCAATGCCTTTGCCCCTGCTTTCCTCCCAGTGCTAACAGGAAAAAAGGGATGTTTCTCATGAGATTCCAGGGCCCTCGGCTTTGTTCTCCTTGAGTGTGGGTTCCTGGCACCTTGGAGCCTTCTCCATGTTCCTCACCTCCTTCCCTCCCTCTCACATGGCCGGGGGCTGGCAGGGCCCGAAGATGCTACAACTGGGGGATCATGTCCCAACTCCCCCGCTGTATGCTCACCCTAGATGGGGCCCACTCTCAACTCTGAGAATCTCAGTGGCTTTAAGCTACTTTGTGGTTCACCAAGATGGAAAGACAGAGCAGGAAGGAGGACTGAGGTATTCAGGCCTCTCTGCCACTCACCATATCAGTCACTTTGAGGCCCCCAAAAGAGAAGACGATGGCGTTGGGTGGGGTGGCCACAGGCAGCATGAAGGCCAGGGAGGCGGCCAGGGTGCAGGGGAGCATGACGTAGAGAGGGTGCAGGCAGATGGCCTGAGCCTGAGTGGGAGACAGTGGGGCAGAGCTAACCCTGGTCCCCATCCCGAAGGGGGAGGCATGGCCCCAATTGTCCTGCTTCCCCTCTCTGGGGATCAACTCCTGCCCCCAACACACTCTCTGGTCATGAACCCACCCCTTCTACCAGAGGCACAGGGTGACCTGGGAAGGGCCCCTTGACCTCTCTGGAGGGAATGAGTGTGCTGCCCTGCCTTGTGGGGTGTGGTGAGGGGAGGGGCCCATAAAACGGATCTCAAAGGGGCTCCAAGGGTGTCATCAAAGGCTGCAGGAACGCACCTGGGGAGGAAGGGGCTGGGGACGCTTCGGGGAGCAATTTCACCCTGTCACCTCGGGAATGACCAGAACAGGGGCTGGGGTGGGGAGGTGGGTGAGGCCACCAGCAAGCCCCATCAGGATACTCAAGGGGTGACATCACGAGGGAGGGGTGAGTCAGGGGCCAGAGTGCCTCAGGGCCTAAGGCAGCTCAAGAGCCTGGAGAAAGGTGGAAGCTTAGGGGTCCTCTGCAAGAGAAGAGGAGGTGCAAAGACAGGTCACTCTGCCCAGTAGGCAGAACCCCTGGTGGGAGCAGGCAAGAGGGCTGCCTGGAGGAGGTGTTTCTGCAGGGCCAGCTCACCATGGAGGCCAGGATGGGCAGGAAGAGTGCTGTGGTGGCCACATTGCTGGTGCACTCGGTGAAGATGGCAACCAGGAGGCAGAGGATGACGGCAATGGCAGGAGGTGGCACACTCTCCAGTGGGGCCAGCCTGTCTCCCAGCCACTTCGACAGGCCTGATTTCTGTGGGCAGAGGAGAGGCGAGGCTGTGTGGGCCCAGAGTCCTGGGAGGCTCTGGGAGGGTCCTGCTCCTGCCCACGCTGCTCCAGTCTTCAGAGTCAAAGACAGCTCTGAAGGGAAGATAGGGCCCAGCAAGGGGTCCCCTCTCCTGCCCTTGAAGAACAGTTGGGTGTGGGGAGAAGGGTCAGATGAGAAATTAGAAGAGGGGGCAAAGGGCCTTCTTGGGAAACCTGGAGCTTGGTGGCGGTAAAAACCTTTGACCTCATTTACTGCTGCCTTCCCGATCTCTCTCAGGCAGTCTCTGGACAACCTTGGCCCTCTCCCTGCCCCCTCCAGCCCAGTGGGTTGGGGCAGAGGGGACCTTGCTCCTGGCGGGGAGGGAGAGTGGGGGATGGGCCCTGATAGAGGCTGGGAGGAGGCAGAGGGAGGATGGGGGCAGTACACAGTGTCAGAAGAGCTCCGAGGTCTTGCCCTGCCCACGTCTGTGATGCCAGACTATAAGCCCAGGGAGGCGGGATCTTCAAGGCTGCCGGCACCTGGCACAGCGCTTGGCGGTCAACGGGTGAACGTACCACAGACCCGGGAGGCCCCTGCACCGACTCCTGCCTCCTGTCTGTGCAGTGGGTGAGCTCAGCTGGAACACTGAGGCCGAGGGTGCAGTTTCGGGGATTTCTCTCTTTTGGGTGGAGGCTCGGGAAAGATGTCCTGGTCCCCAGAGCCCGGCTGGGGGTGTGATCACGGTGCCCCCTGCTGGCTGCTGCTGGCAGACCGTGTCCACCCAGCGCCAACTACTTGGGTGCTGAAGCTGCTTGCTTACTCTGCCTGGCAGTGGGTGAGGGGCCGGGGCAGGATGAGATTAGTTGCTGACAGCAGGCCTCACCCATCAGAGAAGCCACACTAGGAAGAGGTCCCTAGGGCTTGTGTTTCTTCCTACTTCCTCAGAGAGGGCTCTAACCTAAGTCTTGTAGCTGCCGCAAAGGCTCTGCCCACGGGGTGGGGGCTGGATCCTAAATGGTGGGGTTCAGGTCTCCCCTCTGTGGGATGGAACCAGGGCCCCCTCTCTCCCTGGCACGGGGTCTCCCTCAAACAGACTGGGGAGTGGGCCGGCGGGGGGGGGTGTCTCTCACCTCACTGCCCTTGGCCAGGGAAAAGCCACCACCCAGCAAGAACATGATGTTCCAGGGCAACTTCTCACTTGCTGTCTTCCAGTCGAGGAGGGCGGGAGGGGCCTTCAGCTTCCCTGGTTTTTCTACTCCCCAAGCAGAGAAGGATGGTCACCAAGAGCAAACAGCCCTTTCTTCCCTTCCAGTTGGGGGCTCCCGGTGTGGATACCTATCAGAGCTTAATGCATGCGGGAGGGGGACCCTCAGTTCTCCAAACTCCCAACTTTGTCCCTGAGACCCTGTGCCCTTGGCAAGTCACTCCAACATCTCTGGGCTTTGTCTACTCCTGCCAAGTGTGGTCAAAGGTACATTACATGCCTGAAGGCAGGAGCTGCTGGGGACCCTTCCCTGTCCCAGCCCAGGTGCTTACCTGGGTTCTGGGTCAGCCCTGGGAACTTGGAGGGTATGATGAATAAAATTATGCCGATGAAGATGGCCACTGTCCCATCAGACACCATGCTGTGGGTGGGGCAGGGAGGGCAGGCTTAGTGGCTCAGGGCTGCTCGGGGCTGCAGGGTAGAGGGTGGTGGAGAGGATCCCCTCCCACAGACATGCCTGGGGAACCTCTCCCACAAGTGTTACCTCCTGCTCTGCACTGAGGCCCTGCTCCCTCTGCTCCTCCCCAAGCATGTGAGCCCCAGACGTGTCCTCCTCCCTTCCCAGGCAATTCCCACCTTTCGCCCTTGGCATTGGGAAAAGCCAGGTTGCCCCAGCCACGGAAAAAGCCCGGCTCCCGGGTGAACCAGAGCAGCACCAGAACGGCAAAAAGGACAGCGACAGCCTTTTCTGCAAATGTCATGGGGCCCAGCAGCTTGTGCTCTGTCTGGATGACGCGGAAGGCAGCTTGCTTTTGTTCCTGCGCCTGTGCCCCAAAGCCAAAGTTCTTCCGGAAGCTGCAGGCAGAGGGGCAGGGCAGCTCATGAGGGGCCTGCACCAGGCAGGGAGCAAGGGGTTCTGAGTGCCCATGATGTAAAGACTGAGGCCCTCAGTGGGCATTGCAGGGTCGCTACGCTAAGGCCCTGGATTCCCCCCAGGTTCTGGAGGAAGAGTGGAAGACTCTCGGGAGGACATGACCCTTGTTCATCAGGCCCTGCTGTATCTGCCCCACTGAGCCCCTTTCCTACAAGGGTTCTGTGGTGTGGAGCCCTCCCTTGCCCAGGACGAGGAGGACCTAGCAGCCCAACCCCATGCCCCCTTCTGGCCTTGAATCACAGCTCTCCTCCTCCAGCAGCCTTTCAGGAAATCCTCCCTTCCCTCCTCTACCTGCTTCTGGGTAACCCTGCCAGCCTGAGCCCCGCCCCCTGCATTGTCCTCAGAGGCACAGGAGGCTGCATCCCACTTTCTTAGTAAGTAAGTGCTGCTTACTTAACTAGTGTTGACATTTAACTTTTCACTTGGGTAAATCCCAACTTCTCTGCTGGACTGTGAGTTCCTCAAGGGCAAAGACCATGCTTCACACATCTTTGACTTCCCCATGGTGCCTGGCAGTGTGCTGATCTCTTTGACTACCACCTTGCCTTGTGCTAGCCCACAACCTTAGTCCACCCTCCTTGCATTTGCCCAAGTGAATTTTCCAAAGTGCAGCAACAGTGCTTAAAAACTTTCAATGGCTCCCCACTGCCAGGGCAGGAAGAGCAAATTACAACTCATACCACAGTAACACTCATACCAGTACTTCTGTCCTGTACTCATTGCAGACGTCACTAATCAATCACAGACTCGATTCCAACTGAGGCTTAGTAGGTCTCCCATGATTTTCAACTCAGAGCTCCAAACAGTAACCCAATAACTACCAGCAACCCACGGTTGGAAGTAGGAATGAAATCTATTTACAATTCTTGGTCTCAAAAACAAGGTTCAAACTCTTTATGTAGCACACAAGACCCTCCATAATCTTCCCCTGCCTACTTCTCCAGCTTCATGTCCTGATGCTTCTTTTTGCTCTTTGTGTTTCAGCCCCATAGAGCTAGAGTTCCCCCAAACACATCATGTCCTTTCTTGCCTCTGTGCTTTGTGCAAGCTGCTCCTGCTGCTTGGAATGCCTTTACCCCATTCTCTACCTGGCTGACTTCTAGTCCTGCAAGATTCAACTCAGGCATTGTCTCCTCCAGGGGCCTTCTGGAACCCCTGCTACTCTGGGCTGAACTATGTGCTCCATCCTCTGGGGTCTCGCAGCATCCTCCAGGCTTCCTTCTGTCATGGCCTCCACCATATCATCACCCATCAGATGGGCTACAAGGACAGGGACTGTGTCTAGTGCCTTCTAGTACTCTCAGTGCCTAACACAGGGCCAGGCATGCTGTAGGAACTAACCATGCTCAGTGCGTGTTCCTTGAGTACTTATCAAAGGGCCATGGAGTAAGATGGGAGGGGCCTGGCCTGGGCATCAGGAGACCTTGTTTTCAATCCCACCACTGACAAACCTAGCAGTGTACCACTCCTCAAGCCTTAGTGTGCTTGTCTGCTAAATGGAGTAGTACTCTCCATCCAGTATTTCCTCAAATGGGAGTCCCAAGGCACAGAGGGGCCCTGGGAGGGAGAGGCCTTCTCACTGGGATGGTGATTATACCGCTTTCCACATCTGACCCAACTGGAAGCTCCCAGGGGTAAGGGCAGGGACTCAGGCTTCTCTTACCTATGTTGCCACTCACTTACTTGAAGCCCAGGAAGAGGACCTGCAGCCACAGCCAGGCCAGCAGCAGCAAGATGACCATAGTGGGGAAGGCAAAGCCAAACCAAGAGGCAAAATTCACCACGTTGCCGTTTTGGGGGAAGAGCCTGGAGGGGGATGTGGGCTGCTGTGCGACATTGCCCTGGCAACTTCCCAGCCCTATTCGCCTCCCAGTAACAGTGCAGACCCCACAGCATGCCCACCCCTCGCCACTCACGAGTTGACTTGGCCTTGTAGCACCAGGTTGGGTGTGGTGCCAGTCAGTGTGGCGATGCCCCCGATGCTGGCTGAGTAGCACACACACAGGCTCATGCACTGGGTGAAGCGGAGCTGCTCTTGGTTTGGATGTGCCCTCAGCTCCGAAGGAGCAGGTGGGACAGGGAGGGCCTCCGTGTTATCTGGGAACAAGGGAGGACTCAGGTGAGGGTAGGCCTAGGGCCAGCTCCAGGGAACATGGCTGGGACTGGCTCCATGGCCTCTAGGGCACCTTATCCATGAACAGCCCAGACCGGGCTGGGAGGAGGACAGAGGCTGTGTCCAGGTTTGAGTGGGCCCAGCACCCCCAGAGTGTCAGGCTGGGAGTACCTTCAGACACCATCGGGTCCAACCTCTCTCTTGAGAGAGGGAAATTAGGCACAGAGAAGGGAAGAAGAGTATCCAAAGCACAAAGGAAGAGTGGAGCCTAGACCCCTGACTGCCCATCTAGACTCCAGCTCTCTTCTTGCTAGGGTGACCAAGCATCCTGGTTTTCCCAGGATTGAGGGGATTCCCAGCACATGGGACTTGACATTTTAAAACCAGGAAAGTCCCAGGCAAACCGGAACAAGTTAGTCACTATACTTCTTGCCTCCCTCTTCTCTCCCCAAAGGCTCCAAGAAGACTACCCCTAGAAATAGACCACCCCTCAGATCCTCCCCAGGAACCAAGGGGTTGGGGCAGGGTCTGGCCTCATCTTTCTCACCAAGCTTGGTCACCTCCTTCTGGGGACTTTGTTCCTGGAGCTCAAAGGTGGGGTTGTCGCTGCCCTCCTCGAGGTCCCTGCTGGCTTGTGTGCTGTGCAGCTGCTTCAGGACAGCGTGCGCAATGGGCACCATCATGGCTGCGGTGGCCGTGTTGCTGATCCACATGGACAGGAAGGCCGTGACCAGCATGAAGCCCAGGACCAGCCTAGGGATGCGCAGACGGATATACTGCAGCTCCAGCCTCCCTCCAGGGACTGCATGCCCAGAACGTCACCCCACTCCAGGTTCTCCTGCCCTGGCTTGTGGGAACTCACAGGGCAGGCCGCACACCAATGATGAGGAGCACGTGGACGGCGATGCGTTTGTGCAGGTTCCAGTTCTCAACCGCAATGGCCACCAGCAGCCCCCCGATAAACAGGACGTTGGAGTCTGAAAGATACTCAGTGCAGACCTGGCAGGCAGGGACACGGCTGAGAGGCAGGAAGACCCTGGGTCACCCATTGTGCCCCTGGGCTTCCCATTGTGCCCCTGGGCGTATGGGGCGCAGTCACTGACATTCCCACAAACTGGCATTCCCCTGGGCTCTCGGAACCTAATGGAAATGGTCTATGGATTATCCGCCATTTAATATTAACCAAGTTCCCCTCTTCTTCCCAAACTCACTCTTTCTCTGCTCAGGAATGATTGGGAGATAATCCAACCTGATTCCATGCATGTTTCAAGCCATGGACTGGGAGATAATTTAGTGCTGTTTCTAGAAACTAGAGCAGCGGTTCTCAAAGTGTGGTGCCTGAACTTGTCAGGAACGAAATGTGTAAGCCCCACTCCAGGTCTACTGAATCAGAAACTCTGGGGCAGGGCCCAGCCCTTGTGTTTTACTAGCCCTCCAGGTGATGCTCATGCTCATTCAAGTCCAAAAGTCACTGAGCTAGAAGTACAGGGGCTCTTCAGCTGGCTTTCAAGGCCCTTTTCCTGGGTCATAGGCCTTCCACCTCCCTGGCCTGAGGCTAACCATTCTCACTTTGAACGAACTCTCAACACCAGCCTGCACTTGGCATTTCCAGCTGAGTTCTCCCTCTTTGCTCTCTCCAAGCTGAGGCAGGGACCCCTCTTCCACGTGCCCTGCCTGTCATGAGGCTTCCTTCGTCACCAGGGTCCAAGGGAAGACACCCCACTCTCAGGAACCCTTTCTTCTGTGGATGGGGGCTTACCTCAGAGGCATCCATTATGCCCATGATGGGGAACATGATGATGGGGAAGAAGGCGGTCACGCCCAGGGGCAGAGCCTCGGTGCACCAGAAAAGCGCCATGAGGATGATGGTGTAGGCACAGTAGGCCTCCTGCAGGTGGGAGGTCAGTGGCAGAGCTGTCAGAGGGGGCAGTCCTGTGTCCCAGAGTCATGCCACCTCCTGCTCCCCCACAGAAACCATTTGTAACAGCTTGGGGAGAGCTTGTGAAACCCACAGTCATCAATTCCCAAGTCCAAGGTCCCATTTCAAAATGGAAATAAAAACCAAAGCAAGGCACTCACCACCTTGTGTTTGACCTTGGAGAGCCCAGACATTATAAACCAGCCATACTGGAGTAGGCTATAAGTCCCCAAGGATCCCGAGATGAGATGGGGGCTGCCAGAAGGAGTGGGACCCAGGCAGTGTGGACCCCTGCCTAGCACCCTGGCCTTCCCTGGCTCTTATCACAGCCTGTAAGAATATATTTATTTGTATGGCTATTTGGTGTCTGTTTCCTCTGCTACGAGGTGAGCTCCATGAGGACAGAGTCAGTTTTGTGGCATCTGGATCCCTGGACTCAGGACCCGGCAGGCTTTGGAGCAAATCCTGTCTGAATGAATGAATCACTGAAAAGTTTTGGGAATGGTGGAGGGTCTCTTTCCTAGTGATCCTGGTCTGGCTGCTGTATTACACAACTCCAGAGGTGCCATTGACATTTATAAACTGTGTGAAAGTTTTCTCCATCCCTGTTTTGAGTAGAGAATTGTGGGGCAACCTTGAGTTATAGTCTTGTGAGTCTTGGGTTCCAGAGCACCCTTTTCCCTCATGAGGCCCTCAGGTCTAAAGAAACCTGACGAGGGGACCTGGGGCAGGAATGGAGGCCCACCCTCCTTAACAGAGCCTCTTGGGGCTGGGGTATTATTAGCCAGGAGGCTCCCAGGAGAGAGGGCTACTGCATCTGCATCCCAGGCTCTCAAGGGGCTGGTTCCTGCCCACTCTTTGTTTGCCAAAGGAAGGGGCTGCTTGTTGGGGTTAGTTGGACAATGGGGTTTGTGGCCCTTTCCCAATTGCTCTGCCCTACTTGTTTTCTGCACCTGGTGCAGGCTGGGCTCACCCCTTAGTACTTCACACCCATAGTACCTTAAAGTTTGGTAAGAGTCCCCTGGGGTAGGAGCAGCGGGTGGCCTGGGGGAAGAGGAAACTGCTGTTTATAAAGCAATTCTTGGTGTTATCATTTATGTGGTTACATGAGAACTTAACAGCCATTAAGGTGGGCGCAGTGGTCCCACCTTATAGATGGGCTCAGAAGGTAAGTGGCTTGCTCAAGGTCACAGAACAAGGGAGTGGCAAAGCCTGGCTGGAACTCAGGTAAGGCATCTGGATTGTGTAATGCCATGTGTTATCCAAGAGCATTCCCCCTGTACTCTAAATAAATGGGGACCTTGGGTTCGGCCCGCACACCCGCACACAGCCCCACCAAGTCTATCTGACGCCAAGCTCTCTTTCCACTAAAGCTCTGCAGCTTCTCCTCACCCTGGACATAAACTCATCAGCCCCAGAGGTGGGGCCACCTTTACCCCCAACAAGAGACCCACCCCCTCCTCACCCCACAGGATTCTGCTGATGCTGGTGTTTCCTCATCTGCAATGATTGAATGGCCAGTTACACTCCCCTCGGGCTAAGGGCGGGCCAGCCCCTCTGGACCCTGGTGTCCCCCAGCCTGCCCACCCAGAACTCTCTGACCAGAGACAAGGAGGGGGGCTGAGGTGGAATCACTCTGCTGATTCAAGGAGAAAGCTCTGTAGAAGGATCCCAAGGACAACTCTGTGCCAGGCATTGTGCTCTACATGCTTCCAGTGCTTTATGTAATTGCATTTAGTTGCTCTGTGGGGTAATGACTACTGTCCCCATTTCACCGACGAAAAAAGAAAGGTGCAAATAAATTTCGTAAATGTCTCAAAGCCACACAAATAGTAAGTGGAGAAGCCAGGCCACCTCCTTCTTGGGCCGCAGCTTTCACCTTCTACACTGACTCAAGCCCTTGCATTTGAGGGTGTCCTCAGTCTCCTGTCACCACTGTGTAGTGTAGGGGGGGTAAGCTCTGAATCAAAACAGAACTGTCTTCCTGAGGGCCTGCCAATTCCTGTTGCCTGGCTCTGTCAAGTTGCTTCATATTATTTTATTTTATTTTTTGTCAGTCCCCCAAGTAGCTAAGACTACAGGTGCATGCCACCACACCTGGCTAATTTTATTTATTTATTTATTTGTAGAGACAGGGTCTCACTGTGTTGCCCAGGCTGGTCTTGAACTCTTGGCCTCAAGTGATCTTCCTGCTTTGGCCTCCCAAAGTACTGGGATTACAGGTGTGAGCCACTGCGCCCGGCCAAGTTGCTTCACTTTTAAGACCCCGTTTCCACACTCCAAACCTGCCTCTTCGAGCTCCAGTGTGTTTAATATATGGCCCACCCACCTACCCTTTACAAGTATGCTGGGTCCTTCTTCACATATATATCTGGATCAAAACCCAAAAGCCGTCTCAAAGTTCCATCCAGAAGCCTTCCCTAACCCTGGTGGCTTTGGCCCTGTGTCCTCATCCCACCTCCTGGGCAGTCTGTCAAGCTGTAGCACAACTTGCTGACTTGTTTGTCCTGGATCATGGGATTCTTAACAAGGGCATGGAATTCCGAAGATCTATGAAGTTAGATGGGAAACTATTTCATCTATTCACTAACATTTAACTAACGTTATGAACATAGGGAACAAAATTATAACAGTATTATTGGTGACTTTGTCTCAGATAGTTGACTGTGGCTGTCAGATATTGGCTATCTGCCCAGATCAGTTTTTGCAGTTCTCAGGATATATATCAACACAGTGTTTACAGCCACTGCTATTATGAAATTATGGTAGTTGTTATACCAACACTAGATCTGGCTTAATGCACTAATACGGAAGCACATATATTTTGGATGTGCAATTTATTTTTTTATATTTTTATAACTGTATTTCAAAATAATTGGTTTCCATTGTAATCTTATGCATTTTATTTTGTGCATTTCAAAACAATATTCTGAGAAAGGCAAAACTGAGACTCAGGTTGGCCTAGCATTGCCTTGTTGACATTTGCAGAAGCTTAGAGGGTCTGGGTTCGAGGTTAGAGAGCTGTCAATGTTCTGAGAGGACCCCTGGGTCAGATGCCAGCTCGTTGGGCACTCCCTGAGGCTAGAGCACTAGGGACCGTTTCTCCACGGGCCCACAGTATGTCTGATTACAAGGTCAGTGTCCTCAGCTCTAGAAGTGGTGATTCAGGGATCAGACCTGTCCTTTCAGGCCACCCTAGTACTCTCTGCCTTGCAGACCAGCTCTGTGGAACTTAAGCTGGCCAAGCTCAGCTGGCAGCTCATGACATAGGACCCAACTGGCTTACGCCCTGGCCACTGGCAACTCCCCAGGGCTGCTGTGCTGCCCAAGTCCAGGGGCACCATTCACACATGGCGTTGTGCAAGGCGTAGTCTGCACTGCTGTCTGTGGCCGCCCCTCCTGGAGCTCAGAAACCGGCAGGGAAGAGTCTTCTCCTGGTGGCTAACGCTCTTCTTTCTGCCTTGGTCACGCCCTCCCCCTTCTGCAGGCCAGCAGGGTAGTTGTTCCCTAGCTCGGAACCTTGCCTGTAGCATGTACTATCCTCTCAGCCTCTTTATAAGCTCCTAAGGACAGGGCCCAAGCCTCTTTCTCCTCTGTGTCCCTAGCCTGTCACTCTTTTGCTGGTGCTGGCCTGTGTTTGTAAATCCTCCTTTCCCACCGGTGCCACCCCCACCCCCAAGGAAGTCACCCTTCTCCACCTCCAGGCAGTCCCTGCAACTGGAAGCCCGTTGGGGGCAGGCCCTGGGCCTCTCACCTGTTCACCAGCCACTCATTCCACAAACCCTATCTGGGCCAGGCCCCCAGTCCTGCTGGTTCTACCCCTCAAGTGCTCCCATTTACTTCTCTCTAGCTCTGGACCACCAGCCTGGTCCAAGCCCCAGCATCTGTCACCAAGACTCCTGCAAAAGCCTCCTTGTTCATCTCCCAGCATCCTCTCTTGCCCCTGAAATCCCTCTCCTGCTGCAGCCAAAGTGATCTGAAGGCACAGACCTGTTTAGTTTGCACCCCTCTACCCCAACACACGCACTTACCTCAAAGCAGCTCACGTCCCTTCAGGGGCTTCCTCCTGCTCTCAGGAACCTAAGTTCAGGTCTGGTCTGTGCCTCATATCTTAACACTCTTCTCCTTGCTCTCTCTACTCCAGCCTCACCCACCCCCTTCAGATTCTTCAAATACTCCATCCTCCTTCTGGCCACAGGGCCTTTGCACATAATTTCCTCTCTCTGGACCTCTCTTCCCTCCCTACTTCACCTAGTTGATGTCTACTCAATCTTGAGATCTCAGCTCAAATATTCCTTTTTCAGGGAAGCCTCCCTGGCTTCCAGGCTGGGGTATAGTCCCCACTTTTCACCCCCTAAGCCCCTATGTGTCTTCTGCATAGCACTCATCATAGTCTGTAATCAAACATTTAGTTTTATGAGCTAAATAAAGAGGATCAATCTTTGTTGTCAGACTGTGCTCTCCAGGGAGCAGGGTCCGAGTCTGTTTTTGCTCACCACAGCAGGATGCCTGGCATCTATACAGCAGAGTGGATGCTCTGAATGTATGAGTGGATGCAGGTGGGCCCTAGGGACACAGACATGAGTCAGGTCCAGCTCTGGCCCTCAGGGGGTCTGAGTGCTCATGTGGGCTGGCCTGGAGTGCGGGCTGCCTGCAAAGGACAGAAGAGACAAACCCTCAAAGGGACTTCCAAACTCTAAGGCTGGCAGCTTGCCTCTAAGGGAAAGCACACATCCAGGTGTCAGAACTGCCTGCTAAGGCCCAACTTTATTGCTGTGTGTCCTTGGGCAAGTTAGTTAAACTTTCTCAGCTTTTTTGGTAGGAAATATCAAGCATTTCCAGCTATATACACATTTTTCTCCTTTATGTAGTTTCCTCATCTACATATGGGAATATGTAACATCCCCCTAGCGGGGTTACATACAGATGAAGAGGGCTAGCAGATGTGAATGTGTAGGAATAAATTTTAAAGCATTGAACCCCGTGAGCAGATGGCAGGGTTGGTGCTGGGAGAGAAATGTGTTCCTGGGCTGCTGGGGAACGAGGGTGGGTGCATAAGGCACACGTGGAAATTAAGGTGCTGGGGAGTCCAGGGCAGACTCTGGATCCTGGGTGTGTGGCAGATGTGGGACCTGCTGGCATCATGACCTCTGCCTGTGACTGGCACAGCCCAGCCTGTGGCTGTCAGGCACAGGAAGTATGCCCAGTCTCAAAGGTATCACAATCTTCCTCCTGGAGATTGAAAGTTAACCCAGGGGTGGGGATGGCTGGCACATAGTGGGCCACTCCTCCTGACCCTCTGCCCCTGGCCAGTGGGCATGCTGTAGACAGTGGGCACTCTTGTGCCTTGGAAACAAGGTGAGGCCCTAGGTGGCAGCCTGCCAAGCACCACCGCAAGGGAGAGACCAGACAAATGGAAGCCCAGAGGAGAAGGGATCCCTTCCCTGAGCCTCCTTCTATCTGGGCTGAGGAAGGCTTCCAGAGAGGGAATGCTGAGCGGGTGCTAGGGGACGAGTAGGAGTTCAATCAGTGGGCAAAAGGGGTTGGGGTGAGGGAGTAAGCACAGAGGGAACAGAATGAGGCATAGAAGATCAAGATGCATTCTTGGAGGGGTGTATATTGGAAAGAGCCTTGTCTGCCCTGAGAGTGATCTAGGACGTTACCTGGAAAATGAGGGGGGAGGCCCTTGAAAGGTTTTAAGCACAGAGAGTAGGATGGTCAGGTTGGGGTTTCATTAAAAGATTACACTGATACTACCATATGTGATTTTAAAAAATATGTACACAAGTGTTTGTATATATATACTTAGGGAAATCTCTGATTTAGGGGTTCTTGCACTTTTTTTGTCCCAGGACCCCCATGGCAGCCTGACCAAGGCTTCCAACATCTTAGAATAATGTTTCTAAATGCACTAAATAAAATACACAGGACTACAAAGGAAACCAACTATACTGAAGTACTAAAGTATGAAAAAGTGCCAGGAGCAGTAGTCTCGTGCCTGTAGTCCCGATTACTTGGGAGGCTGAGGTGGGAGAATCACTTGAGCCCAGGAGTTCGAGGCCAGCCTGAGCAACATAGTGAGATCTTGTCTCAAAAATGAAAAATCAAAACCAAACAAAAAATATGAAAAAATGATGAGGGGATGAAATCCTTTTCAGGAATAATAGGCAAATGCCTTAATACCTTTGAGGACTGATTATACAGAGGGGAAAATGGCCAGTTCATATATATTATAAAAATATATCTCATAACTTCTGCAGCAACCAGCCCAGAAACCAAACCACAACCTCTATAGCCGTAGGTCCTAAACAGTCAGGATTGCTCAATGACTGCCAACTCCTCTAACTTTTGCCCCCCCACTCTCTACTCCCAGTTCCCACTCAGGACCAACACGAGAAAGCCAAATCTGTTCCCCCAACCAATCTCATAGGGCCCCCAGCTTCTAGGGAGTTGCCCATGGCTTCCCCCACCCACAGCCTGCAATCAGGGCACACAGGAAGCCTTCTCTTTTGTCCACTCGAAAATTTCCCCACCCTCTGTCTGCCTTTGCGGCGCTGCCAAACGCGGATGATGGTTATTGACTCTCTTCCTGTCATTTGCACGTTCTCATTTGGGTGATCTTTATTTATTTGTGCACCTTAATGTGAATGACTTTGTTGCATCATCTTCTGTTCTGAGAGGCCAAAAGATGATTTCTGAGTGTCAGAGAAAACAAAGTTGGGGGAAGAGTCCTGACATCGCAGTTTGGGCCAGGGTCATGCCTGCCTGTGTCCACTAAAGAGCAAAATGCAAGCCAGCAGGATGGTGCACAGAGCACTCCCACACTCAGCCGAGAATTTGATCCTCACCACAGCCCTGGGCCTCGCTGCTGGATTACATCCAGGAAACTTGGCTGTTAAAGACATTGCCTTACTTCCCCCTTTCTGGGCTCCACCTAGGAGGGGCCAATAAGCAGGGGCATGATTTAGTAACCTGGGGGCAAAGTCCCTATTGGGGAACCTTCTCTCCATCCCAGGATCCCCTTTGAGGTGGGCTCCTTCTTCTAATCTTACTTCCAGGCACCCCAGAGGCTAGAAAACCTAGCTACACTCCACACAGCCCCAGGCGCTGCTCATGGCTACACTTAGGGACACAGCTCACCACTTTGGTGGGCGACCAGACATGCCTTCCTGGTTCATAGGTGGGGACATCTGAGGCCCTCAGGAGGACAAGCACCTGTTTGAACAGAGCTATGGAGACATCTACACAGTACCCAAGGCCAGTCTGTGTTTTCCAGGGGCCTAGGAATTCAGACGAGAGGCAGGGGGCGAAGGGATCATGTGTGTCCTGAGCCTGAGGTTCTAGGCACTCTATGTATGTGAGTTACCTCATCTTTACAAGAGCCCCTAAGAGACATAAAGGTTTGGAGAGGCTCGGGCAGGTCACACGGCTGTACATGCTACAGAATGGACTTGAACCCACATCTGTTTTCAAAATTCCTGTTTTGTTCTCTGGACTCTGCTATTTCAACTGAGAGCTGAGAAGTCTCAAAAGATAGAGGCAGGCCCCAGAACAGAGGTCCAAATCCCTTATACAGTCCTCATGCCGATAGTGAATCATCTGAGTCCTCTTCTGCCTTTGGGGTTCAGGAATAGCTTGCATTAAGGGTATTTTAATTACACAGATTTTAAAGCACATACACACATAACATTCTTGTATTCTAGGAGTACAAGTGATTCAGATCAAGAAATTCTGCCTTCTGTTCTTACTATAAATACAATATTGATTTCATCTGAGCTCTGGCCACCATTGAGCCACTGGGAGACTGTTTTTACTGGTGGTCCCCTTGGGTGGCAGGAGGTATTTGCAGTTTTGACTCTAACTTACTAGCTGTTTGATCCCTGAGCAAGTTACTTACCCCTCAATATCCATAGCGTAAAATCCCCACTCCTCCCCCAGCCTTGTTGGGCTGACTTTGGCTGACCTCTCCCCTCATCTCTAAACTTGACTTAGGCAGTCTTGTCTCACTCAGGCCCCTGAAGCCACACTGGCCTCATCTATCCCTTCACCTTGCCAAGCCCACCCCTATCCTCAGTCCTTTGCGCTTGCTACATGTTCTGCCTGGACGGCTCTTTGCCCAGAGCTGTGCTTGGCTGACTCTTATTTGCCGTTCTGGTCCTAGGTAAATAACCCCTCCTCAGGAGGCCTTCCCTGACCACCCCATCAAGGGCAGCCCCTCCCCGAGACATAGTTGCAACCTGCTGTATTGTTTTCACCGTGTGCTCAGTACATGCTTTCTGTGTGTCTCCACCCCTCCCACTCCCAGGAGCGCAAGCTCCCTTAAATCCTCTCCCCAACACACAGAGATAGTACCCATCCCACAGCACTGAGTTCTGTGCTCACTAACAAGTGACTGAATGGATAAATCAATGGACAGATGTAAGGTTTCTGGCACACCGATGGTGTTTCTTCGATGTGTGGCTGCAGGGACAGGGTGGGTGGGGGGGCAGTACTTCAGGCCCTACTGGCTCCCATCTGCTGGGACCACCAGAGAGTGACTAGCATTTCAGGGGTTCTGTTGCCATCCCTCCAACATACACTACTATTTCCAGCCCCTACACCTGCTGTGGTTCCCTTCACCTGTTTTGCTGATGCCTCTGACTATTGAAATCTCACCTAGCCTTAAAGGCCCAGCTCAAATGCCACCTGCTTCAGATTCTCCCTTGACTCACTTGGAAGAATTTGCCCCCTTCTCTGATCTTTGCAGGCTTCTGGCTATCCTCTGTGTGGCACAAACGCTGTCTCTTCCTCTAGACTGTAAGCAACTTGAAGACAGAACATCTGTATTCCTTTTCAGTAACTCCTGGTACCGAGCAAGAACTCAACAGATATCTTGCACTGAAGCATGGTGGAAAGATTGGCTGATGGCTGGAGGGACATGAAGGAGGATGGTCTGAGAGGTGGGTCACAACGGGACACCACCTACCTCCCCAGACAGCCTCAGGCAGAAACCCCCAGACAGGTTCCAGGCTAGACTTCTTTCTAACTGGGAGCTTAAGCAAATTACTTCCCCACTCTGGGCCTCAGTTTATATGTCTGTAAAATGGAGGTAGTAGTAGTAACCTCATAGTACCACATAGGCTTTTGCAAGAAATAAGTGAGCTAATGCTTTGAAGTGCTTGGCACAATGCCTAGCACATAAAACATATTCAGTAAGTGTCAATACTCTTATCATGGACACAGATCTGAGCCTACTCTGGGGATCCCCCTTCCCACTGTGGGGGCCAGGGCGGTGGAGTTAAGCTTGGAGATTCATCACAGAGAGCAGAGATTCAACAGAGATGCAGGACACGGCCGTCTCTGCCCACATTCCTTGCTTCCTTCCTTCCTTCTTCATTCGACAAGTATTGTTGGAGTATCTACTTTGTGCCAGGCACTGGGGATCTTGCATGGAAAAAGACAAAGTTCCTGCCCTCATGGAGCCTGCATTCTAGTATAGGAAGTCAGAGAAGAAGTAGAAAGTAAGTAAACACATAATTTCAGATAGTGCATGTCCTATAAATGAAATAACAAGGCTACGTAACCAAGAATGGCTGGGGTTGCTCAGAGAAGGCTTTGCCGAGGAGGTGGATTTCAGCTGAAACCTAAGGAAGGAGAAGGGGCGTCTGCGATGAGAACAGTCCAGGCAGGGGACGAGCCATTTGAGGAACAGAAGGACAGCTGGTGAGGAGTGAGAGGTGGGGCATAGGGGATGGAGTCCGGGGGCTCCAGGGCAGAGCCTTGGGGACTTGTGGCTGCTCTAAGAGGTTTGAGTTTTATTCTAAGCTTGACAGGAAGCCAGTGTAGGGTTTTAAGCAGGGTGGTGACATGATGTTCTGTTTTGAAAAGATTGTGCCTGGCTGTTGGGTGAAGCATGGTCTTGGTGAGCAGTGGGGACAGATGGGAAATGACAGGGGGGAGACAGGGGAGGGGTGAGGAGTGACTCCCTTCAGAGTATTCTGGGGAGATCGAGTGAACGGGACCTGCTGGTGCATGTGGAAAGGACGGAAAGAGAGAAACCAAGAATGATCTGAGGTTTTGGCTAGCATGACGAGGTAGACGGCTGAAGCATTTCTTGGTGAGTGAGACTGCAGAAGAGCAACTGGAAAAGGTGGGCAGTCGGTATTTTGATTCAGATGTGGGACAGTGTGCGCTGCAGACAAAGAAAGCATTCAGGGGCAGGAGGGGTGGCCAGCGTTTGTTGGATAACGCAAGTTTAGAGTTTAGGGCTGGGGTTACAGATGGGAACTCTGTCAGCACAGAGACAGCCTAAGGTCACCCAGGGGCAGGGGGGACCCCAGAAGACCTCAACTTTCAGAATCAGATGGAGGAGCCAGGAAGGGTGGGAGGAAAACTAGGAGAAGGTGTCACCAAACCCAAGAAAAGACAGCAGGGCAAAGAGGGAGTGACAAACTGTGACAAATGCTGCCGAGGGGTCGAGGGAAGTGGGAAGTGGAACAGGGGTTTGGTCACATGCACGTTGATGGGGATCTGAGTCTTGGGGATGGGAGATGTCTAAGGAGAGAAATGCATCTGTAGTGTAGACAGTGTCTTGAAGCTTTCTGTCGTGAGAGACAGCGAGCAGAGAAAGAAGGCAGTATCTGAAGGGAATGTGGGATGGAAGGAAGGTTCTTGTTTCCATATGCTGATGGGAGAGAGAAGGCGGGGGTGGGGGCTGGGGGGAGTAGGGGGGAGTAGAAATCAACGTCCCTGTCTGGCTTCCCTCCTGGTGTTAATACACTTGCCCCAGCCTGTCTGAAAACCCTTCTGATGGGTCCCCAGCAAAGAGATGCCACTGGCTTTAGCCTGAGATGAAGGTCATCTCAGGTCAGCCAGGCCTTGCCACTCACCAGGTGTCGGGGGCCCAGGGGCTGTGCCACTAGCAACCCCAGTCCATCTCCTCTTTGGGACAATATGAACAAAATAGTCTGCCTTGATTTCCCTATCTGTGACAAAAGAAAATGGCTTGATGGGCAGTTCTTAGGGGCGTGTGATAAGTCCAGGGCCACGATTCTGTTTCAGCCTTCAGGAGGCAACAGGGTAAAAACAGCACAGGCTTTGGAGCCAGGACACACACCCAGCTCTGCCACTTCCCAGCTCTGTGATTTGCCAGAGGCAGACTTACTGTGATGCTTGAGCTTTAAGGCTCTCTCCCTTTCCAAAGCTCCAAGTTAATTTTAGATACATAATTTTGTGTTCTTTTTCTTACAGAGGAGGGCCCAAAAGTGCCCCAAAGTCAAAAAAAAAAAAGGGCCCAAAAGTCAAGCCCCACAAAACCAGGATCTGCCCTGGGGCTTTGAGTAAATGACTTAACCCCACTTTTCCCTTCTGTAAAATAGGACTGCCTCTTAAGATGGGGGAAAGGATTACTGGGTGCCTAGTTCAGGGCAGGCAGTAGGGGCTCAGATTAATGAGAGATAAAGTTATGACTTCTTCTGGGGGCAGGGGAGGAGGCAGTGACACCTGGCTGGGCCCAGCTCCCCCTCCGTCCAGGGCATAGTTTCTGTGCTGTCCACTGGCAGGGGTCCCCTTTTCCCATTCCCCCCCCACAGAGGACTTAGCCCTTGAGGTCATGGGTGAACTCATTCTCTTTCTGTTTACACTCTTACAGACACAAACTGCCCAACGCCACCTTTTTCCTACTCTCCTTCCATCCCTCTCCAACCCTGGCCATGCTCTCCCCTTCCCCTAGCCAGCTCCTCTCATCCCCCACTGAGCCCAGTTCAGGGCTGGGTATGCCCACCCAGTAGGCAGATCAGCTCCACCTGCCCCCTCCTGCATCTCCCTTATGGAACTGGCTTCCTGTTTCCTAAGGCAGTAGATTTCAAATGCAACTAAGCACTTCACATTGGGCTCCTACTACTGGGTGCCCAGCAAAAGCCCCCTTTGACCTCTTAACCCTCAGTCCTCAGGAGGAGGAGGTTGTAGCCTCACTTTCAGGGCAGGGGGGATGAGGAGGTTATGCTGGGTCCTAAGGACACCCAACCCCGGCCCAGAGAGTCCCTCTCCTATTCCCCGGAGTTATCTGTGCCCAGAACGCCAAGTCCTTACCTTCTGGGGGATGAGGATAGGCAAAGGCAGCAGGAAAATGGGCAGGAAGAACACGATCAGGTAGAAACGATAGGCCCACAGGCCCTGCCAACAGGTGGCCATAGTGTGGGCCAACTAGGGCTGCCAGAGCCACCACCTCCAGGAGCCAGGGAACACAAGGACTGAAGATGCAGCCCAGCCAGAAGGTAGCCCAGGCAGGCTTATTTAAAGCCGATGGAGCGTTAACCATTGACCCACTCTGGCAATCGGAGTGTTTTTGGAGGCCAGGAGGTGAGAGTAAGGAGGAAGGACATGCAGGAGGAGTAAAGATCAGGAGGGAGGGGGGAAAAGGAGGGGGAAAAGACCAACAAGTAAAAGCTTCAGGCTCCTCCAGGAAGTTAAGCCCAGAGTTAACTCCTTCTGTTCCTAGAGGCTGCTGAGGGCAGCACTGGAGGAGCTGGGGAAGGAAGGGTGCTTGGAGAGCTCCCCAACTGGCCCCCACAGGCAGCCCCCAAGCCCTCTCCCTGCCCTACCTTTCCTCTGTCCTTTTATTCCCCAAAGCCAGGTCCTCAGGTGAGCAGTTTATATGAGGCCCTGGCCAGGGTGGCCCTGCCGTGCCTACAGATTTGTCCTGCCCCCTAGGAGTTTCCAGTCTAAGATCGAGGGCAGCCGAGCTCTGGAGCAAGCCCTTCCCCTCCTTCCAGGTATCAAGGAATCCGTCAAAACCACTGGTCCTGACTATTTCTTACTCACTGTGTGACACTGATCCACTGGCTCAACCTCTCAGAACAGCCACTTCCTCATTCTTCCTATTGTGAGGCTCAAACAAGACAACTTGTGGGTATTGAGAATTGGTGGGCAGTAAGGGTTAGTTTCTTTCTGGCTCTTCCTGGCCCCTCTCCCTCCACCCCCACTGCCATGCAAGACGAGCAAAGGTTGTCTCATATTTTGGAAACACATCTGATTTTTCCATTTCTCCATCCACCCATCCATTCATCCATCCATCCCCCAAACAAGTATTTGGCACCAATTACATATTCAGCCCTAGGCTCAGTGCTGAGCATACAGGGATGAAAATGCTGCTGCAGCTGGTGGTAAAAGCTAATTTGTTCAGCACTGAGTACAAGCTGGATGGTGTCCTATTGACCCTGTATAATTACACCACGAGTTAGGTGTTACTATAATCCATTTTACAGATGGGGAAACTGAGGCCCAAGGACACAGGGCCAGCCGGAATTCAAACAAACTTTGTAAGTGCCCTGAGGGAGGTCCACACCAGCACAGGAGCTCTGTGCCAGGGGCACCAAGCGAGGGCTCCCTGGAGGCAGCGGCATCTGAGCTAAAGTCGGAGAGTGGAGTCAATTTGGCCACAAAATGACAGGAGAAGGAGAACAAACACAGGGAAGAGTGAACTAAGGTGTGGAGAGTGGCTTATATGTGTGTGTGTGTGTGTGTGTGTGTGTGTGTGTGTTGGAGGGGGAAGGTTGTGGTTTGGAAGAAATTGCAGGTCATCTCTCTGGCCAGAACCTCTGTCTCTTGGAACCCGGAACCCTCACCACCCCCACCCCCCGACCCACCCACTACTGCCCTCAGTAGAAGCTCAATCTGTGTTTCTGATGGTTATCAGAGTATGATGATCTGCGTGTGCCAGGATAAGAATGCAGGGTTGGGGAGAATGTTTCAGGCAGTGAACGCAGTCTGGGTAAAGATGCAGAAGCGTGGTGAGGTTTACAGAACAGAAGGTTCTGTGTGGTTGGAATGGAATGTGGATTTGGGGGGTCAAAATTGAGAGCTGATAACCACATTTCCAGGGTGTACAATAGCATGGCCCAGGCTGTTATGACACCAAGACACTCCTGGAGCCAGTAGACGTGAGAGAGACCACCAGGGCCCTCTGCAGGGCTGTCATAGAAGTGTGGATGGACCCAGGTCGAGGGCTCCCAGGGCCAAGCCAGGCTGGGTGGGAAGCCACAGTAATGCAGGACAGACTAGCCACCCCCAGCCCCCAGTCAGGCCATGGCCCCTTCAGTCCTACACAGCCAACCTGCCACCTGCTCAGGGCAAGGTGAGCAAGAGCCAGGAAGCACAGAGACAGACAAAGCCTTTCAGACAGCCACGACCATATCTGAGTCTATCTCCCCTGGCCTCTCCTGTGGCAGAGGCTCTGGAGCAGCCACAAGAAAAACCAAGCTGGGCCTCACCCCCAGGAACAGCATTCACTCTGTGTCAAACCTGCATCCCAGTGCACCTAGCTCTCCACAGCAACCCTGGGTTGGAGGCTCTGGGCAGTGAAGTTACCTGTCCAGGGTCACACAGCTTGTGAGTAACAGAGAGAACCCAGATTCCTTCCAAGGCTGCTGTGCTCTTGGCTCAGCCCTCCATGCTCTGGGTTCCTTCGATGGAACAGGGACAAAACTCAGTGTTTCCAAATTAGATGGCTATTATTTTGCTGAGACCCTCCTGGCTTCTACCTACAGCGCTCTTCAAAGTCTTAGGCTTTGGGAACCTTTGTTGATTCTCTTTTGAGGCTCAATGTCGGGGGGCTATTGCATCACCAGCAGCCAGGCCCCAGCAGTGATTAATTCATCGCAAAGTCAGTGTCCCCAAGGCCAATGGGAAGCCTCCAGCTGTCACACCCATTACAAAAACTTCCCCCTTGCCTGGCAGTCACAGCCAAGGCCCCACTCTGCCAGGCCTCGTTCAATATTCTGGTTTGCCCTGCCCCCTTTTCCTTTAACTAATGCTGCAAATAACTGTGCTTTTTTTCATGGCTCCTAATGAACTGTGAACAATTTGTGGCAGGTACATGGCTGTCCTTTCCTGTGACAGGTCTCTGTATTACCTCAGGAAAGAGTCATGAGCAGGAAACTCCTATCCTGCACTTTGCCTGCTGACCCTCCTGGAGGGGCCATCAAAGAACAGCTGAAAGTCCTAAGCTGGGGGTGGCTTTTAGGAAGTTCATATCAGGACACATGGGGTGGGCATTCAGACCGAGGCCCTTGAGGCAACCCAGGATTGTGCAGGCTGGACCTGGGGCCCACAGGGCACAACCCAAGTGGTTCTAGAAAGGCAGGGTGGCTGGACATATCAGGGAGCACCAGAATGATTTGTAAGACCTGAGCTTGTCCAGCCTTGAGAAGACAAGGTGTGGGGACAGTCACGAAATGCTTGATTGAAGAAGAAGGCAGGATGGTCTCAAGGACAGAGAGAGGACCATGGGATGGCAGGGCTAGGGAGGCCCACTGAGGCTGTTTTCAAGAAAACCACCCTCCCCTCAAGAGAAGCATTCCTCCTGGGTGGCTAGCATGCCCTGAATTAGTAGGAAGAGGTGGAGTAGGGGGCGGTGGGCATCTTGCTTACAGCTGTGAGAATCCTGAACCCCAAATCCAACTCCAGGTTTCCTGACCACCCCCCTCATCTTACAGCACCTCTCCAACTGGGTCCACGGACTTTGTCTTATACCTGTTTGTTCTGCCCATCCCCCTGCACCTTGCAAATGTGCTTAAACGTTGCTATAAGATCCAGTCCTTGCTTCCTCTTCTGCCTGAGCTCTCATCTGCCTCACACTCAACAATAAGCCAGACTCAACTGTTTTCAGATGCTCAGTTGAACCCTGCAGTTTCTATTATAAAATCTCCAGGGAGTTTCTATGTGCTTGCTTCTCTTAGGTATATGCTCCCTGCCTCCTCCTCCCCACTTTACTGGCTAAGTCTTATTTACCTTTCAAGTCTTGACCCTAAGATGGAATTTCCGTTGTGAGCTCTCCTCACAGACTGAATCAGGTCTCCTGAAAAGTGCCCTAGTTGACCCTTTCACAGCACAAATCACACTGCATTGCATTCTCTTGATAATCTGTCTATCTCCCCCACCAGACTATAGGCTCCATCAGGGCAGGGACTGTGCATATAGACGTGTTACAGAGCTGGTGCTCTCAAGTATGTGCTGAAAGAATGGATGGATGGGTGGATGGGATGTCCATAAGATAATTTATTAGGTTCATGCCAGAGAGCCAAGCCCTCCTTCCCGCATGTTCTGGAGCTAGTCCCTGGAGCTTCTATTAGGACATACGGAGGCCATTGGTCAGACAGGGAGGCAAAGAAGTGAATAGGTCTTCACCACCATTAAGATCGTGATGAGGGAGATAGGAAGTAACCTTTCCAGAGCTGGCCCGGGACTCAGGGAACATTCTGATCCTAAAAGGGACCTGAGCCTCATTAATATACAGTCAGTCCAAGAACCACCTCCTTGCATTACCCAGCAGCAAGCCCTGTACCCTCTTCTTCTAAGTCTCCAGGCCCAGCTCCTTTTAAAAACTGTAATAAAATACACATAACATCAAATTACCCTCTTAACCATTTTTAAGTGGCTAGCTCAGTACTGTTAAGTGTGTTTATGTTGTTGTGCAACAAACTTTAGAACTTTTCATCTTGCAAAACTGAAACTCTATACCTATTCAACAACTCCCCATTCCTCCCTTCCCCCAGTCCCTGGCAACCGCCACCCTACTTTCTGTTTCTATGAATTTGACTACTCTCAATACCTCATACAAATGAAATTATACAGTATTTCTCTTTTTGTGAAATGCATATTTCATTTAGCATAATGTCCTTAAGGTTCATCTATTTTGTGGCATGGGTCAGCCTTTTTAAGGCTGAATAACATCCTGTTGTATACATATTATATAGACCACATTTTGTCTATCCATTCATCTGTCATGGACACTTGGGTTGCTTTCACCTTTTGGCTATTGTGAATAATGCTGCTATGAACATGGGTGTACAGATATCTCTCTGAGACCTTGCTTTCAATCCTTTTGAATATATACCAAGAAGCAGTATTGCTGGATCCTATGGTAATTCTTTCTTTAATTTTCTGAGGAATTGCTATACTGTTTTCCAAGTGGCCACATCATTTTTCCTTCTCCTTTGGAAGAGTGCACAACGGTCCCAAATTCTCTACATCCTCACCAAGACTTGTTTTTGTGTTTGTTTTGTCTTTTTAAAATAGCAGCCATCCTAGTGGGTATGTGGTGATATCTCATTGTGTTTTTGTGCTTGTTTTGGCAGCACATATATTAAAATTGGAATGATAAAAAGATATTTCATTGTGGTTTTGATTTGCATTTCCCTAATGATTCATGACATTGAGCAACTTTTCATATATTTTTTGGCCATTTCCGTATCTTCTTTGGAGAAATGTCTATTCGAGTCCTTTGCCCATTTTTAAATTGGGTTATTTGTTGTTTTGTTGCTGGGTTGTAAGAGTTCTTTATATATTCTGGATATTAACTCCTTCTCAGATATATGATTTACAAATATTTTCTCCCATTCCATAGGTTGCCTTTTCACTCTCTTGATTATGTCCTTAGATGCACATGCCCACCTCTTTTCAGGCCTCTCTCTGTTTTCTCATTTAAACTTTCCTTTGATATTTATTTTAACCTGCCTTTACCTATCTCAACATTCTGAGAAGGCCCTAGAGATAGGAGGAGGTGGTAAGATTAATTGGGGCTTCCGCTCCTTAGGTCCCCAAGCCTGTTCCCATCCACTCATTATCTACCCATGTATTCATCCATTTATTCATTCATTCAGCAAATACTTACAGAGTTTTGGAATCAAACAGATCTGGCTTTGAATCCTGGCCTGGATCACATAGCTTGGTGCCTACATGACCTTGGACAAGGCAACCTTTCTGAGTTTCAGTTTTCTCTCTGTAAAGCAGGGAAGAAACTGGACATGTAGTCAGAAGAGAAGATTTGAAGCAACCCTGCAGTGCTGTTGGCAGAAATAGAAACACTATTCGAAGGGCCTGTCCTGGGTGGACACTCAATAAATGGTAGCAATGTTATTTCTCAGTGGACACCACTAGGTGGATGCAGCCCTTCTCCAGGGTCCGTTGAGTCTCAGGATCAAGAAACTAATGCATTAGCTGAGACTTCATCTTCAGTTTATTTGCCCAAAAGATCACTAGCTGTTGACAAATCAAAGCAGGACTCTGTCTGACCAAGCCTCTCCCCACCCTGACAGTGACAAAGTCTCCCTCTCATCATATGTTCTGACCTTGAAGGTTGAGGAGGCCGGAAGGAGGCTCTGACTGGCTGGGAGCCAAATGAGCCCCGTGTTTGTGATAAGCAGCACTTTTGTGAAAGACCTTTCATTGAAAACAGCAGGATTTAATCAGATTGTCCTGGGTGGGGATGGTGATAAGGCTAGCAGAGCTGGTGTTTGTTTGCATCATGGAGCTCTCTGACTAGGGGAGCAACTGGAAGGCTGCCCAGAGGAGGACAGAGGCTGTCTGGGTCCTTCTCCAGAGAAACCAGTCCTTCCCTTCCTGACAAAGAATCTTGCTCTCCTCCAAGCCTAGGAGCAGCTTCTGAGTGCACGAGGCAGGGGAGGGAGGGCCTGGGGTTCTGGACCCCACTTCTAATCCTGGCTCCGCTCCTCACTGGCTGTGGCACCTGCTCTTGGTCTTTTTTATTTTTTATTTAATTTCTTTTGTAGAGGTGGGGTCTCGTTATGTTGCCCAGGCTGGTCTTGAGCTCCTGGGCTCCAGCGATCCTCCCGCCTCAGCCTCCTGAGTAGCTGGGACTACAGGCGTGAGCCACCGCGCCCTGCTCTTGGTCTTTCTGAGTCTCAGTTGCCTCACCTGTAAAATAAGCATGAGAAAAATGCCTGCGAGTTGTGCGTTTTCTGTGAGAGGATTACGAAGGGCACCTGGCACTCGGTAGGTCCTGAAGCAAAGGCCGGCGTCCTCCTCCCTTCCTTTTCAGCCTCTGCTTCCTACTCCACTCTCAAACTGCCGTGCATGCAGGCGTGCGCCCCTCCTGGCCAAACACTCTCAGGGCCCCCACGCCCCTCCCCTCACTGGCTGAATGGAGCCTTGATTTCTGGAATATGTCGCCTGCCTCCTTTTCCCCTCCATGAAAACTTTGCCCATCCCTCAAGAGCAGATTACACCTGCCACCTTTGCCCGATGTTGCGGCCCATCTTGACTACACTATTCCCAGAACTCGTTTGAGGACGTGCCGGCTGCTCTGGTTTCTGGCACAAACTGTGCTTTTGGTGGTAAACATTTGTCCTTGGCACATCCCCAACTAGACTGTGAGAATTTGGACAGCAGAGCTGGGATCTGAGTCACCCACCTTGGGTTAGTATAATAGATCGATGTGCACTACCACATATGTAGTGCTGCATGTACCCAGCGCTCTTCTCCCAACAGGGTTCTGAAGGTCAGTGGTGGCTGATGGGCCACATGTGACTGACAGATGGACCCACAGGACCCCCTTATCAAACATCCACTTTCCCCCCTCCCCATACACACATAGTAACCTACTTCAGTCAACATGATGTCAAAGCAGAGCCCCTCCCTGTTTAGTCTGCAAAGCCTATGGGTCTCTAGCGCAGAGGGGCATCCTTGCTCTATGGGTCTGTCCCCAAGCTTCACACCCTTAACACCATATGTGTGCCCTTAAGAAAGACACCCTGACGGTTCCAATGCCAGAGTTCTGGAGCAGCAGAGCTTGAAAAGCAGAGCTAGAGATTATTTAGGCCAATTTTCTCACTTCATGCTGAGGAAACTGAGGCTCAGAGAAGTTAAGAGACTTTCTGAAGGTTACATACTTTTGACACAGCCTAGACTGGAATTCTTTGCTCTTCCTCTATTAATTTCACTTTAAGCATTCAGCCAATTGAGTCTCCACTGTGGGCCAAGCCCTAGCTAAGCATTTTCACACTCATTCCCGCATTTAACTCTCAACATACTGCTTGAGGTTGATGTTAGCATTGAACAGAGGGGCGAAGTTGGGTCTCGGAAAAGGGGATGACTGGCTCAAGGCCTCATGGCTAGTAAGTGGCCAAGTCAGGACTTGAACCCAGATCCTTCAATTGCCAGTTCAGCACACTTTCCCCCTCCTTGGCAATACTGAAATGTTGCTGAGGGAGCTGGCACCCACACCCAGCTGAGAAGAAAGGGCAGAGTTAAGGCCCATTGGAGATGCTGGATGGCACAGACACCGGGGCCAGAACAGTGGCCTTCTGGCAGAATATGGCTCTGCTTTGCACAACATGCAAATAAATCTCATACTCCTCAGGAATGCTGCAGGACCGCTCCTCGTTTAGTACTGCTGAAAGTAGGCAGAGACTGGGCAGGTAAGACTTCCTGGCAGGTGCACGGTCCCAAACCCCAGCCCTGGCCTGGCTCACGCCTCCTGCTGGACACCTCTTGCAATGCTCGCATCATCTACACCCAACACTAGGGCCAATACTTTTACCTTCTTTGGGCCTCGATTTTCTGGCCTCAAATGGGATGATGACGATGTATATAAAGGTTCCCCCCCCGAAACACAATTTTATGGAGGTCAAACACCACTTTATGTATGTAACTAGAGCATAGTTACATCCTTGCAACATCCCATTTTACAGCTAGGAAAACCGAAGCACAGAGAGGTTAATTCAGTTGCCCTATGTCACGCAGCTGGTAAATGGCAGAGCTGTGATTTAATCTCAGCATCATCCAATTCCAAATCCAGGGCTCTTTCCATGACATCACAGCACCTTTGTTATTTGCTATTTGAAGTCCTCCATAATCTGCCTCAACTTCTCTTTCAAATCCCAGTATCAGTCACACAGGCCTACTCACTTGTCCTGCGTGTACTACCTGGGATAGCTTCCCCATCTCTCCAATGATCTAAATATATATGTTTATTTTGGGGTGTGTGTATAATTGTATGGGTCTTTAGATACATGTATTTATATGTATGTGGGATTTATGATTGATATATATGTATGAATAGTGAGTGTAGTGCATATGTATTGGTTTGTAGTATGGTTTTCATGTGAATGCATTTATGAATGTTAATGTGTGTGGTAGATACGTGCATGTGCATGTTAGAATGCTTGTATCTACATGTAAACTGTATATTCCCGTGACTAGGGGAGGATTTAACAGGTACTCTTTTAAATACCATTGTACCTAGTGAGAGAAAAAAATCCTGACAGCTTGTTGCTGGCCTATAGAGTAACCAACCAGGACTCTTCCAGTTTTAGCACTGAAACTCCTACATCCTGGGTAAGTCCTCAGTCTTAGGCAAACTGTGATAGTTGGTCACCCTACTGGCCTGGCAACCAACAGCTAAGCTGTCATGTTTCCTGCTGAACATGACGGAATATCACAGAGTATCAGCATCAGATGAGGTTGCTCTGTGACCATGATAGAACAGGACAAAAACAAGTACACTATGCAACTTAATTTGACCTGGCATCCTTCTCCCTCAGCTAACATAAGTGACAACTGCTTCTTTACCAATGACAACTCCAGCCCTGCTTTGGCCCTCCTGCCTCCTAGATAAAAATTATTAAGATGCCCAATCATCAAATTGCACTTGCTTCCTGATGGTGCTGAACCCAGAACAAACTCTTTCTTCCTTAATTACTCTCCAAAATCACCCAGCACAATTCCAAACCCTATCCCAAACAAGCCCATCCTAACCACCTCTTACTAAGATGTCCCACAGTCCCCCATGGTGTGTGCTCCTTTTGCTGCAGCAAGTTAGTAAACCTAACTTTGTTTAATTACAGGTGTGTTCCTGGTGCTATTTGGTTACTGGGCCTTATCACTGAGTGAAAGTCTAGCAAAATCTCAGGTGGGCAGAATATATCAATTCAACTTTCATTTGCTTAACAAATATTTACTGAGCAATAACTACGTGTCAGGCACTATGTTGGGCAGTGGGACAAACCCAACCCTTGTCTTCAAGGAGTTTACAGTTTGTGAGGGAGAGAAACTATTAAATAATGACAAAAATAAATATGCAGTTAAAAACCATGCTAAGTGCTGGGATCCACATTTAGTGGGTCATGGGATATTTAACAACACCTAACCCTAACCCAGCCCTGCCGATCAAAGAAGTACTTCATTCAAATCAGGATTTCCCCAATCCTTGCCTTGCCAACCTCCTGAAGAGCCTCTTGGGTTGTTAAGATTCTACCTGTAGCGCAAGACCTATTTGGGATTGAGCCACAAAGAGGCAGAAGTTTCCTATTTCTTTTCTCAAGTTTCTTCCTTTAAATTAGGCCATTGGAGCCCCAGGTAGTAAATCCCATCCTAGGAGATGTTTAAGGTCCTAGTAGCAGCTGGAGATTGGGAAATGGGTCTTTGCTAAGGTAAGCCAAATTGGGAGGTGGCCGGAGGGGAGGGGGGGTAAGTCCTGCTGGGTGGGAGAGCTTAGGGTCTAGGAATTTTCAAGAGTCTATGAAAACTTTAGAGACCTGAAGACAAACTTATAGTGACACCAAAATTAAAAAAAACAAATTGCAAAATAAAAAACATCAACCTGATAATTCATTAAATGTCTCCAAAAAGGAACATGTCAGGGCAATTCAATTCAATGTGTAAAATTTTATTGTGGGTTGGACATCTTACTTAATAGGGGATGTCAAGTGAGGCTGCCAAAAGTAAGAGGGCCTGACCCTAGGAAGTCCTTAAATTGGCCCTGGTGTTGGGGCTCCTGATGGCCCCCTGGAATCTCTCAGTTCATCTGGGCAGGAAGAGCCAGGTTTGCCAGGTCAGCTGCCTGGCACTGGGCTGGGCCAGCCCTCAGCAATCATTCCCTCCAGGACCAAGTCCTTGTGTTGTGTTTCCTTCCAACATGTGGCCTTCCAACACGTGGCCGGGATGTGTGCCAGAGTCTGCTGCAGTGAGACAGGGTGGGTCAGGCGATAAGATACGGACCATGGGACAAGCTGTCACCCAGATCTCGGAGGCGGGGGTCATCATCACCTGATTCCCCATCCAGGCACAGCAGTTGGGTCAGTGCGGGTGTGGCAGAGGGGGCCAGGGCAGTTCAGCCAGGGCAACTTCTCCACCTAACCAGTGAGAGAGTACTTCGGAGTCAAGATATGCTGCTGCCACAATGCCAGCCCTAACCAGGGCTCCCTGAACGAAGGTGTCAATACTCTCCTGATCACTCATGAACTTGTGCTGCCTTGACTGGAGGCGTTTGTGGCCACTAAGTTATCTTGAGGGTCACATTGCTTTGTTGCCCAGGCCAGAATGCAGTGGTGCAGTCATAGCTCACTGTAAACTTGAACTCCTGGCCTCAAGCCATCCTCCCACCTTGGCCTCCCAAAGTGCTGGGATTATAGGTGTGAGCCACCGTGCTGCCCCCAGGTGACATCTTTATATTCCACCTTTAATCTGCCTTTGTCTGATCTTATTCTCGATTTTTAGCCTATGACATATATTCTCATAAGCCCTCCCAGTCCTTTTTGAAACAAAGAAGTAAACTGAAAAGCAAGAGCTGTACATAAGAAATATTTAAAACTTCTCTGAGGCTAAAGACTCTATAAACAAAGTTGAGATAGTGGCTGGGGAGAAAAATATATAGAACATCTATAACAAACACAGATTGCTATATATAAAATAATAACAACTCCTACAGATCACTAAGAAAATGGCTAAAAGTCCAACAGAAAAAAAGAATATGAGCAAGCAATCTGCCGAAGAAGTCAGATGACGATAAGCACAAAAAAACTACTAAATTTCAGCAATGGTCAAATAAAGCATTATTTGCCTATCAGATTGGAAAAGAAATCTTTTTTTAAAAAAATTTTTTGTAGAGATGGGGTCTCGCTCTATCATCCAGGCTGGAGTGCAGTGGTGCAATCATAGCTCACTGTAGCCTCCAACTCCTGGGCTCAAGTGATCCTCCTATCTCAGCCTCCCAAGTAGCTGGGACTACAGGAGTGCACCACCATGCCTGACTAATTTTTATATTTTTTGTAGAGATGGGGTCTCACTATGTTTCCCAGGCTGATCTCGAACTGCTGGGCTCAAGAAATCCTCCTGTCTCAGCCTCCCAAACTGCTGGGACTACAGATGTGAGCCACTGCGCCTGGCAGATTGGAAAAAATCTTAAAGAACTGGTGAGGGTAGGGGAAAATGGGCTAACTTTTGAGTGGAAGTATAAATTTGTACAATTTTTCTGGAAACAATGTATCAGTAACTATCCAAATTTTAAATGCAAATCCCTTTGATTCAGGAATCTTTCTTCTAGGAAAACTATTATACAGACTTATTAAAAAATCCAAACATTTTTTGTACAAGAATATTCATTGAAACTCCATTTTGATTACATTGTATCCCCTATATCTACTAAAATAAACAAAAAGAAAAAAATAGTTAAAGATTATAACTGTTTTATAACTATATTATAACTATATTACAATGTATAAATTATGAAGTATCCATACAATGAAATACTATGTGGCCATTAAAAAGAATGGCCTATATGAATGGACATGGAAAAATCTTCACAATACACTATTAAATGAACAAAGAAAAATAATGCTATTTTTGTAAATTAAAAAGAACAACAAAAACTCTGAGTATCAGTTAAGGTTCTTAATTGCAAACAACAGATCTCACTTTAGCTAGTTTTAGCAGAAGATAACTCATTAAGGCTTTTGAATATTCCCTGGGATAGCCAGAGAGTTCAGGCTTGGATGTTCTGCTACCATTAATGATACTTAAGCCAGACCACAAGACTTCTCTAGCAAAGATTCCACTGCTACCATTTCTGGGCCCAGACATCATAGTCTACACAAATAACACTGAGTATTAGATACCAGAATCTGAGAAGGGGTGGAGTGCTGGTGTAAGTCCCAGAGTCTGGCAGGACCTAGAACTAGGAACTCTTATGTCCCAGGGCAGGAGAAGATGGATGTCCCAGCTCAAGAAGAGAGAGAGAGAGAATTTGCCCTTTGTGATAATGTGAAATATATATTTGGTCTTTGTCCCTGTTTCCTGACTCACAACTTCTAAAACCCTTGGAATCTCCACAGTGATAAGAGTGTCTTTTGCATGCTAATGAAGTGGCTGGTGACTTCTAGATAGCTTCAGGATGGGTGCTGGTCACCAAACTCAGGATTGGAGTATTGGAAGTTTCAGCCCCACCCCTCCCCAATCTCCAGGGAGGGGAGATGGACTGATCACAATGACCTATGATGTAACAATCTCCAGTAAGGAGGAAGCTTCCATAAAAATGAAAAGGGAACTGGGTGTAGAGCTCCAAGAGTTGAACATGCGAAGGTCTGAAGGTGGTGCGAGAGAGGGCATGGAAGCATCGGCGCCCTTCCCACGGTCCTGCCCATGGATCCTCGAAGTCTGCTTGTCTGCATGCCTAGTTCCTTTATCTAATGGGTTCCCGTGACGATGACCACTATAAATAAATAAAAATGGTATTAAGTAAGTTTTCCCTGATTCTGTGAGACTGTCAAAGATAATTAGAACTCGAGAGGGATATCGTCAGGTCACAGTAGACAACTTAACTGAACGGGGTGGGGGGCAGTTTTGTGGTGAGCCCTTACCTTGGTCTGGTGGTGTCATCTAGGGCTGGCCTTAATTTGAATCTATGGGCACTCAGTTGGTGTTCGAGTGGAGAATTGATTCTTGGTGTTGTGGGAGATACCCTCTAAGGTGGTGTCAAATGTTGTATTGAGGAGAGCAGAAATAGTGTAAAAGTACAGTTAGTTTTAGGAAACACGCTTCTCTGCTTTTTGTTATTAGTGGCCCTCATGGATTGGATAACACCCCCCTCAGGGATGGAACTCTTACTCAGCATGATTCAAATGCTAATCTCTCTAGAACACCATTACAGAACACCATTACAAAATGAATGTTTTACTAGCTGTCTGGGCAATCCCTCAGCCCAGTCAACTTAACACATAAAATTAACCATCACAGAAGCCAAACGCTTGCCACAGTTGCTGAAAGATGGATAACACATGGTCCCTGCTTCTTCATGTTGCTCTCTTTTTAAAGTCATGCATAGTTATTTCTAAATAGTAGAACCTTGGTCACATGCCTGAGCTGTAGCAGCAAGGAAAACAAATTCTGGCTCCTCTGTTGGTAATACAGAGCTCCATAATGTGAGAAATTCCCCCCAAATAGGAAAGTTATTCAAAAGATACACAAAGCATGATACATGTTCACTACACTCCTCCCCCCTTGGCTGTACAATGTCTGAATTCTAGACAGCTCTTTTTTGCTTCCATTTTATAGCAGCAACCCTATTTCTCCTTGAAAATCAGGATCAATCATCTGAGCCAGTATTTCAACCCCATCTTTTGCCAGTGGTAGAAAAGCCCAAAAAGTCTAGGTGACAATCTCAACTTCCAGTTCAATGGAACCATTCTTGTGTTCGTTCCCTGGTGGGAGCATTTCTCCCCTTCTTTATTTTTTTTTTTCAGTATTCTTTTTCTAACTTCTTAGTTTAAGATCTGTCTTATTATCAGCTCTGTGCTTTTCTAATGTAGGCACTTAAAGCTGTAAATTTCCCTTGGAGGACCATGTTGGCTTCATCCTACATGTTTTTAAAACTCTTCTGAAATTTGTTGAGCCTCAACAAATAGACCATGGCCCAGAATATGGTCTATCTTGTTGGACATTCCAGGTGTACTTAAAAAGAATGTGTATTTGGCAATGGCTGTGTATAGTGTTTTATAAATGTCAATTAGGTCAAGTTTGTTGTTAGTATTGTTCAAATCATCTATATGCTTTCCAATTTATTATCTACTTGAGCTAACAGTTACTTAGAGAAAGGTGTAAAACTCTCCAACTATGTTTGTGGATTTGTTTATTTCTCCCTTTAGTCCTATCAGTTTTTCTTCATATATTTGGAATCTCTGTTATTAGGTGCAAACATGTTTAATATTTTTATAGCTTCCTGAAGGATTGACCATTTTGTCATTATGATCTTGTCACTTTTTATTTCTGGTAAAACTCCTTGTCTTTTTTTTTTCTCTCTCTCTCTTTTTAATTCTTTTTATTTTTAATTTTTAGGGCTAGTTGATTCGGCAGGTGAGTTGTCACACACTCCTTAGCAGATTCCGACTTCCATGGCCACCATCCTGCTAAAACTGCTTGTCTTGAAGTCTACTTTACCTGGTATTAATATAGTCATACCAGCTTTCTTATGCTTATGATCAGCACATTATATCTTTTCCATTCTTTTACTTTCAACCTATTTGTGTCTATATTTAAAGGACATTTCTTGTAGACAGCAAATAGTTGGGTCTAGTTTTTGCCCAGTCTGGAAATCTCTTGCTTTTTAATTGAAGTGCTTAGCCCATTTATACTTAATGTAATTATTGATATGGTTGCATTTATGTCTACCATCTTGTAGGCATAAATGCAACCATTTGTCCATCAATTCCTCCTTCCTTGCCTTGTTTGGGTTAATTGACTATATTTTTAGTACTCTATTTTATTTATCTTCTCTATTGGCTTTTTAGTTATATGTCTTTATTTTTAGTGGTTGCTCTAATGATTAAAATATGCAGCCTATGTAGAAATACAGTAATATAATTCTGTTTATCTTCTCTTTCCTCTGTGACATTGTTGTCATATGTATTATTTATGCATATGTTATAAACCCCACAATACAAAGTAATTGTTTGTTTAACATTATGATAAGTGAATGAAGCTAGTCACAAAAGACCACAAATTGTGTGATTCCATTTTTATGAGATGTCCAGAATAGGAAAATCTATAGAGGTAGAAAATAGATTATTGGTTGCCTAGAGCTGTGCTGGAGATGCTGGGTCGGGGAGAAAGGGGAGTTGACTACTAATAACTACAGGCTTTGTTTTTGGTTTTGATTTTTTTTTTCAGTGGGTGTCTTAGATTGGGCTGCCATAACAAAATACCATAGACAATGGCTTAAATAACAGAAATTTATTTTCTGTTATTTTTCTGGAGGCTGGAAGTTCAAGATCAGGGTACCAGCATAGTCGGGGTCTGGTGAAGGCTCTCTTTCTGGCTTGAAGATGACCACTTTCTTGCTGTGTCCTCACATAGAGAGAGAGAGAGAGTATGAAAATGAGTTGTCTTGTGTCCTTTTTTTTTTTTTTTTTTTTGGAGACAGAGTCTCACTCTGTCACCCAGGCAGCTAAAGTGCAGTGGTGCAATCATAGCTCACTGTAACCTCAAATTCCTCAGCTCAAGTTATCCTCCTGCCTCAGCCTCCCAAGTAGCTAGGACTGTAGGCATGCACCACAACACCAGGCTAATTTTTTTTTTGTAGAAGTGGAGTCTCCCTATGTTGCCCAGGCTGGCCTCAAATTCCTGGGCTCAAGCAATCATCCCACCTCCGTCTCCCAAAGTGCTGGGATTACAGGTGTGAGTCACCACACCTGGCCTATGTCTCTTCTTATAAGGCACTAATCCTATTCTGAGGGCTTTACCTCATGACCTCATATAAACCTAATCCCTGGTCAAAGGCTCCATCTCCAATATATTAGTCACCTCTTATCTGCAGGGGACACATTCCAAGACCCCAGTGGATGCCTGAAACCACAGATAGTACCAAACTGTATGTATACTGTTTTTCCTATACACTCATACCTATGATAGTTTAACTTATAAATTAGGCACAGTAAGAGATTAAAAACAATAACAAATAATAAAATAGGACAATAATAATAATAAAGCAGCATCACTACTCTTACACTTTGGAGCCATTATCAAGTGAAATAAGGGTTGTTGGAACACAAGCACTGCAATACCACAGCAGCTGATCTGATAACTGAGGTGGTTACTAAGTGACTAATGGGCAGGTAGTGTATACAGCATGGATACACTGGACAAAGGGATGATTCATGTGTCAGGTGGGACAAAGCAGAATTATATGAGATTTCATCACACTACTCAGAACAGCACACAATTTAAAACTTATGAATTGTTTATTTCTGGAATTTTTGATTTAATATATTTGGACCATGGCTAACCATGGGTAACTGAAACTACAGCAAGCAAAACTGTGGATAAGGGGGGGACTACTGTATGATTACACTGGGGATTAGGGCTTCACCACGTAAACTTGAGAGGAGACGTGAGTTAGTCCATAGCAGGGGGTGATGAAAATGTTCTAAAATTTATTGTGATGATGGTTGTGAATATACTAAAAACCATTTAATTGTATATTTTAAATAGGGAAATTATAGGGTATGTGAATTATAGCTCAATAAAGCTGTTATTTTAAAAATAGTTATCCATTATAGAAATTAAGAAAAGAAAAAATAGTTTTTATATTTACCCACATATTTATCATTTCTTATGCTTTTCATTCCTATGTTTCCATCTAGTATAATTTTTCTTTGGTGTGAATAACTTCCTTTAGCATTTCTTGAGGAGCAGATGTCCAAGTGACACATTTTGTCAACTTTTATTTAACTGGAAATGTCAGTATTTCACCTTCATTGTTGAAGGATATTTTTGTTGGATATAGAATTCTGTGTTGACGGTTTTTTTCCCTTTTAGCACTTTAAAAATGTAGTTGCCAGCTGGGTGTGGTAGTGCATGCCTGTAGTCACAGCTACTTGGGAAGCTGAGGCAGGAGGATCGCTTGAGCCCGGGAGTTACTCACATTTATAAACAATAAAAACTCCTTTAATATTAGAAATTCCCCAATTCCTAAAAATTAAAAGCTACAATGGCTTTTAAGACTACATGGAATCAATTTTTTTCACATAATATACTATCTGTAAAATTCAATATTAATGTGTTTATATTTCTTTCATATCTAACCTATTGGCCATCCAAAGACTTTACCAATATTCTCCCCATCAAACCTCCCTTTCCCCAGTCATCCTTAATTTTCAAGTCCCAATTTTTGGCCCAATCTAGTAAAACTTTGACAGCATTTTTCCTTTTCTCAACCAAACACATTTCTATCCTACCCAAGCCTCTAAGCGCTAAGGAGCAACTTTCGAAAGTGCTGGCAAACCATCACCAGTGCTGTGGGATAAATGCCGATGATTCAGATAACTGCAGAAAACAGGATTTACCTTCCTGTGACTTTCTCAAAACCAGGGAAAGAAACACATATATCCTGTACTACTGATGTTATTTGTATTCTTGATTTGTATAGCACACAAATTTCTCTTTTCCACTAGTTTTCCATAAATATTAAAATAAAATTAAGATTGGGATGATAAAAACAAAGAGGAAAGGGGAAAAAAAGAAAAGGCGCTGAGTGGGTGACTGGAATCCAGGAGATTGGGAGAGAGGATGGGATTTGGGAGGGAGAAATGGACAAACTTCCAGGGCAGCTGCAAGGTACAGAGCAGGGGGGAAAGGAGATTTAAAATGTTATCCTTGAGATAAAATATACATACCAGAAGAGTGCACAAACATAAGTGCACAGCATGATGAATGTCCATGAAGTAAACGCACATGTGTAACCAGCAATGAAATGAAGCAGTGGAACATTAACAGCCCCTAGACGCTTCCTCATGCTACATTCCATTTACTATCTCCTGCCATCACCCAGCCAAGAGTCATCATTGTCCCAACAGTTAACAAAAGAGGTTTGTTTTGCCAGTTTTTTGTAGACAATACAGGGTATGTACTCATTCGTATCTGATTTCTTTTGCTCAATGCTATGTTTGTGAGATTCACCCCTACAGTCAAATATAGTTCTAGTTCATTCATTCTTGCTGTGTAACATTCCATTGGGTGAATACCCACAATTTATTTATCTGTTCTACTAGTGATGGACGTTTGGGGTGTTTCTAGATATTTGGCTATCTTAGTCAAGACATGATATTTTCTGTCTTTTTTATTTTAGCCACTCAGGTAATGTAGTAGTATGGCATTGTGGCTCCAATTTGTACTTCTCTGGTGATAAATGAAGTTGTGCAATTTTTCATATATTCATTAGCCATTTGGATATTCTCTTTTGTGAATTATCTGTTCAAATTCTTTGCCCATTTATAAAAATCAGGTTGTCTATCCTTTTCTTACTGATTTTTAGGAGTTCTTTATATATCCTAAATAAGGGTTCTTTGTCAGATAAATGCACTACAAATATCTTCTACTTGATAGCTTATATTTTCACTCTTTTAAGTGTGACTTGTGAAGAATAGAAATTCATAATTTTAATATAGTCTAATTTATTATTTTTTCCTTGTGGTTAGCGCTTTTTGTGTCCTGTTGAAATAATCTTTGCCTACTCCAAGGTTATTAAAGTATTTTCCTATGTTCTCTTCCAAAAATCTTTGTTGTTTTACCATTTACAGTTTATTAACCATTTATAATTTTCAATTGACCCAGCACTATTTATTAAAAAGACCACTGTGATGGTTAATTTCATGTAAACTTGACTGAGCTAAGGGATGCCCAGATAGCTGGTAAAACATTATTTCTGGGTGTGTCTGTGAGGATGTTACCAGAAAAGATTAGCATTTGAATTGGTAGACTAAGTAAAGACGATCATCCTCACCAACGTGGGCAGGCATCATCCAATCCATTGAGGACCTGAATAGAACGAAAAGGCAGAGAAAGGGTGAATTCACTCTCTCTGTTTGAATTGAGACATCTATCTTCTTCTGCCCTTGGACATTGGTGCTCCTGGTTCTCATGCCTTCAGACTCAAATTGAATTATACCCTCAGCTTTCCTTGTTCTCCAGCTTGCAGACAGCAGATCATGGGACTTGATGGCTTCCATAATCATATGAGCCAATTGCTATAATAAATCTCTCTCTCTCTTTCTCTCTCTCATATATATACCTCCCCATCTCACAGATGAGGAAATAGACTCAGAGAGCTTATTATATTTATATTGGTATATCTCCTTATTGCTTCTGTTTCTCTGGAAAACCCTATTACAACTATTTTGAGAATGGGAATTTTAAGAGATATTACTGTGGCTTATAAAGGGGATCTTTGAAAAATACAAAATATTAGAAAATGCAAAAACATTAGAATTACTTTTGACACTTTCAGTTGTTAGACTGTTCTTTGTCCACAACGTGGTCCCAAGAGGAGGTCAGGTGGGGCTCGAAAGTTTTTTTTTTGTAATATTCTTTATCTCTAGGTGGCGTACTAAAGATTTTTTAAGTTTTTAAGATTTGGCCTCATTTCCCACTGATAGAATTACAGTTAAAACAATTGAGCTTCAGAAATTGAGAGTGCGTTCAGCAGACATTCTTTGGGTCCCAAGATCTTTTCCAGTGGGCAGACAGAAGGATCTGAGCAGCTCAGGGTGGGGGTTTGGGAGACCATAGTAGGGTTGAACCTGAGCCTAGGTAGGGTGAACCCTGGGGTTAAAAACATGCCTGTTGTCCTTTCAATTACCTTCCCTCTTTGGGATGCTCTCTCCCTTAGCTGTCTAGGTAGAAACACGATCTGTTCAGTTTACCCCTATTGATTAAGATATTGCTACCCCTACTCAGTGCCAGGAACTTGCTGGATTCTTTACTTCATTATTTTAATCCTCCCAATAATCCTGAGAATTAAACATGGTATCCCCCATTTCATGGATGAGGAAATAGATTCAGAGTGTTTAATTGATTTGCCCAAAGTCATGAAGATTGCCTTAAAATTTTATCATTTTCCCCTTTCCAACACTACTCTCTCAGCAACTGACATAACAACTAGACAGGAAATCAGCAAGGATGTAGAAGAACTCAACACCACCATCAACTAACAGTGCAAAGTAATTGGCACTTACAGAATGCTCTATCCAACAAGAAAAGAATACACATTCTTTTCAAGCACCCATGGAACATACATCAAGACAGATCATATCCTGGGCCACAAAAATAAACTCCAACACATTTAAAATAATTGAAATCATACCGAATGTGTTCTCTGACCACAATGTAATCAAACTAGAAATCAATAACAGAAAAGAAAGATCAAAGCAAAAGCTCCAAACACTTGGAAACTAAACACACTTCTAAGCAATCCATGTATCAAAGAGGAAGTCTCAAAGTAAATAACAAAATACATTGAACTGCATGAAAATGAAGTACCTTACAACATATTTGTGTCCCACAAATTTCAGCAGTGCTGAAAGAAAAGCTTAAAAGACTAAATGATTATATTAATAAAGAAGAAAAGTCTCAAACGAATAAGCTCCCACTTCAAGAACCCAGAAAAAGAAGAGCAAAATAAACTCAAAGCAAGCAGAAGGAAGCAAAAATAAAGACAATAAAGAGCAGAAATCAACGAAGTGAAAGTAGAAACATAGAGAAAATCAATGAAACAAAAAAGCAGCTTCTTTGAAAAGATTAATAAAATTGACAAACTTCTATTAAGAATGACAAAGAAAAAAGAGAGAAGACACAAATCACCAATATCAAGAATGAAGCAGAAGATATTACTTCAGACATCAAAAGAATAATAAGTGAACCATGAACATTGCAACACTTACAAATTTGACAACTTAGATGAAATGGACCAATATCTCAAAAATCACTAACTACTACAACTCACCCAATATGAAATAGAAAATTTGAGTAGCCCTATACTAATTCTTAAGGAAGTTGATTTTGCAATTTAAAAATTCCCAAAAAAGAAATCTACAGGCCTAGCTGGTTTAATTGGAAAATTCTACCAAATATCTAAAGAAGAATTAATGCCAATTTTACACAATCTCTTCCAGAAAATAGAATAGCTCGTTTTGTGACGCTAGTATTACTCTTACACCAAAACCAGGTTTTAAAAAAAGTTTTAAAAAGTACAAAACAGTAAACCACAAACCCATATCCCTCATTAATATAGATGCAAAAATCCTTACCAGCTGGGCACTGTGGCATGTGCCTGTAGTCCTGGTTACTCAGGAGGCTGAGGTGGGAGGGTTGCTTGAGCCCAGGAGTTCAAGGCCGTAGTGAGCTAGGGAGCTATGATTGTGCTTGTGAATAGCCACTGCACTCCAGCCTGGGCAACAGCCAGAGACCATGTCTCTAAAAGAAAAAAAAATCCTTAAAATAATAGCAATAGACTTCGTGGGGGTGGCTGCAGTGTGTGTGAGGTGAGAGCGGCTGGCGGGTTAGAAGAAGATGAACTTGCAAAGAAGATCCAGGAGGAGTGTCCAGAAAGGGAGGAAATCCGGAGGAAAAGATGCTAGAACCACAGGAGAACGGCATGATTGGCCTACCAGATTATGAGCATATAGAAGATGAAACTTTTCCTCCTTTCCCACCTCCAGCCTCTCCAGAGAGACAAGACGGTGAAGGAGCTGAACCTGATGAAGTGTCAGGGAGTGGAGCACCCGTTCCTGTACCTCCAGAGAGAACAGTTAAAAGGAATACACCCAGGCTGGAAGCTCAGAGATCAATTTCAGAGAGAGAGCTTCCAGCCTTAAGGAATTTGTTTGATAAGGCAAAATTCAAAGGTAAAGGTCATGAGGCTGAAGACTTGGAGACGCTAATCAGACACATGGAGCTCTGGGCACACAGGCTATTCCCTGAACTACAATTTGAGGATTTTATTGACAGAATTGAATACCTGGGAAATAAAAAGGAAGTTCAGACCTGTTTAAAATGAATTCGACTAGATCTCCCTATTTTACATGAAGATTTTGTTAGCAGTGATGATGATGTAGGGGAAAATAATGGCTATGGTGTAACTGCTACTGAATTAGGTCCCTTTTTGACAAACTCATCTGAAAGTGAGAAGTTTGCTTCTGAGTCAAGCAGAAGCCTAACAGAAGAGCAACAACAAAGAATTGAGAGAAATAAACAACTGGCCTTGGAAAGAAGGCAGACAAAGCTTCTGAGTAATAGTCAGTCCCTGGGAAATGAACACACCCGGGGCACAGATAGTTGAAGAGGTTCATACTGGTGCAGGTCAAAAGGAGGAGTCAAATGGACTAAACAAAGACATTCTGGACAATCCACATAATGATGCTCCTGCTAATATTTTAAAAGAAGAGAAGGAATTAAAATTAGAGGATACTCAACTGGACCAATCCTTTGAAAATGTGCAATAGTAACTTCATGTTTCCTCCAGAATTGCTACTGAGGTTAGGTAGTCCTCCACTAAAAGAAAACATATCTGTTAATTCACTATACTACAAGGTTGGGATTACTATGCATTTTATCTGCTTTGAGTGAAAATCCTTAGGTAGTAAACCTTTTTGCAGATTTCTGTTTAAAATATAGTATTTATTTATAATTATGCTTGCCATTTATTAACTTCAGTTAAGTCTATTTATTCTCTTTACTGTTTATTTTTATATAGATAGGACTTCGTGAAATGATCAGTAGTTAATAAACAGCTTCTGTTGCTAGTGTGCCATTGAATGCCTTGTTTTCACTAAGTTGGGTGATGTTTTAAGATGTAACTATATATTGAATATTAATGTCCATTTTTAAAAAGTAAAAATAAAAATTGTCTTACAAAATTAAAAAAAACAAAATAATAGCAATAGAATTCAGAAATATACAAAAAAAAATTATACAGCATGACCAAGAGAGGTTTATTCTAGGTATGCGAGGCTAATTTCAACATTTGAATATCAAACAATGTAATCTATTCAGCAACATCACAGAATATAAGATAAACACAAAAAAATCAATTGTGGTTCTATATGCAGTTGACATTTGAACAAATTGGGTTTGAACTGCACAGGTCCACTTATATGTGGATTTTTAAAAATAAATATATTGGAAAATTTTTTGGAGATTTGCAAAGATTTGAAAAAACTCACAGATGAACTGTCTAGCCTAGAAATATTAAAAAATTAAGAAAAAGTTAAGTATGTTATGAATGTATATAATATATGTAGATACTGCTCTATTTAATCATTTACTACCATTAAATATACACAAATCTATCATAAAAGTTATAATTTATGAAAACCTATGTGCACAAATATTTACAGATCACATATGGCACCACTCATAAAGAAAAATGTAACAAATGTAAAGGTGCAGTATTAAATCATAACCACATAAAATTAACTATAGTACAAACTGTACTACTGTAATTTCATAGCCACCTCCTGTTGTTATTACAGTGAGCTCAAGTGTTGCAAATATCTGCTTAAAACGTTGTGTGATGCTAATTATCTCCATGTGAGCAGTTCATTTCTCCAGTAAATTGTGCATTTCAGTAAAAAGTGATCTCTTGTGGTTCTCAAGTATTTTCCATCATGTTTACTGCAATACTGTAAGTCTTGAATAACACCATGGGACCCATACAAAGTGCCGCTAGTGGTGCTGAAAGCGCCCCCAGGAAGCAGAGAAAAGTCACAACATTACAAGAAAAAGTTGAATTGCTTGATATGTACTATAGATTGAGGTCTGCAGCTGCGGTTGCCTGTTATTTCAGACAGATGATTCATCTTGTAAACAGATGACCTAAACTTATGGTATCCATAAATACAGTAACAGTACTGTTGTCAAAGTCAAATAAAATATAGAAACTAATCTCTGAAATTGAAATGTTTTATTTGAGAAGAAAGAATTGCAATTCAGGGCATACACGCAGACTGGGTGGTCTTTGGTATGTCTGAAGAACAAAGAAAATATTAGCAGTTTTATTTTAAAAAAAGAGAGAGTCTCATGTGGGTGCTAGGGGCATGGGATAAACCACTGCTCTGCCCATTACCTCTCTCCGTCCCCTTCCTCTCCCCAGATGGTGTGGCTAATGGTGATTTCTGGTGCCATGGTGACCACCCCCTTTATCCCCTTCTAGTATTTCTCCTCCTATGGGTTTCCCTTCTCAGCCAGGTTGTGTCCCCCCCCTCCCCAGCTTCTCTGCATGTTGCTGAAGGTCCAGACTCACCTCAAGTTCTGTGCTTGAGCAATAAAATGGAAATAATAAAATAAAATAAAATAAATAAAGAGAGAGAGAAAAATGTTATGTATTGCTCTTTGAGAAAAGTCATTGGTGCTCATAAGGCTTTGGGGAGCTGGCAAGTTTTGATTGGTAAGTGATGGCAATGGGTAAAACTATTTTTAGAATTGCAGGGGGTTGTTTCAGCAGCTATTAGATAAAACTGGTTTCAGCTTACAGCAGGCAGTTTCAGAAGCCAGGCTTGCAGAAAGTTACATTCTTGGAGCAATGTTTTATGCTCTAGGCTCTAAACTCTGTTTTACTTGAGTATGACAAGAATGAGCCAATTCATATGATCAACTTTCACATTGTAAATGTATTTTCTCTTCCTTATGATTTTCTTAACAACATTGTCTTTTCTCCAGCTTACTTTATTATAAGAATACAGTATATAATACATATAACAGACAAAATACGCATTGACTTGTTTATACTATCGGTAAGGTTGCCAGTCAACAAGTGGGCTTAAGTTTTTGGTAATCAGAAGTTATACATGGATTTTCATGTATAACTTTTTAAGTTAAGTAGTTACGTTTCTGGGAATCAAAAGTTGTACAGGGATTTTCAACTGTGCAGGAGGTTGGTACCCCTAACCCCTGCATTGATTGGGGGTCAATTGTAATAGCAACAAATTTGTGGACACTGAAATTAAAACTATAATACCACTTACAATCACTCAAAAAAAGAACTCCAAGGTATAAATCTAACAAAACACATACATCACTTTTATGCTAGAAAGTACAAAATAATGATGAAAGAAATCAGAGACAATCTAAATAAATGGAAAAACATACAGTGTTCATAGATAAAAAGACTCCACATAGTAAAGATGTCAATTCTCCCCAAATTAACATACAGGTTTCAGACAATCCTATCAAAATCATACTAACAGTTTTTGTCAATATAGACAAGATTATTATAAAATTTATGTGGAAAGGCAAAGAAACTAGAATGGCTAAAACAATTTTGAAAAAGAAAAATAAAGTGGCAGGAATGAGTCCAACTATTTTCAAGAGTTATAATATAGTGACATTAATGAAGACTGTGTGGTACTGGTGGAGGGATAGACCCATAGGTCAGAATAGAGAACCCAGAGATAGATCCACACAAATACGCCCGGCTGATTCTTGGCAAAGGAGTAAAAGCAACTCAGCAGAGGAAAGACAGCCTTTTCAACAAAATGTTCTGGAGCAATTGGATATTCATAAGCAAAACAGAAGAAAACAAAAAAACCTCTACCTAAACCTCACATTTTTATATAAACATTAACTCAAAATGGATCATAGACTAAAATGTAAAACTATACAACTTTCAGAAAAAAAGTGGGAGAAAATCTTTGGGATCTAGGGCTAGGCAAAGAGTTCCTGGACTTGACATCAGAAGCACAATTTTTTAAAAGTTTTTTTTCTAATTTAATTAATTAATTAATTAATTATTTTAGAGATGGGGTCTTGCTGTATTGCCCAGACTGGAGTGCAGTGGCGTGATCATAGCTCACTGTCAGCTTGAATTCTTGGGCTTAAGCAATCCTTCTGCCTCAGCCTTCTGAACAGCTGGGACTACAGGCACGTGCCACCACACCCAGCTAATTTAAAAAAAGAATATTTTGTAGAGACGGGTCTCACTGTGTTGCCCAGGCTGCCCTTGAACTCCTGGCCTCAAGCGATCTTCCTGGCTTGGCCTCCCGAAATGCTAGGATTACAGGTGTGAGCCACTGTGCCTGGCCCAGAAACATGATTCATAAAAGCAAAATTGATAAAAGATTTTCATCAAAGTGAAAAACCTGATCCATGAAAGACCCTGTTATGAGGATGCAAGACAAGCCACAGACTGAGAAATATTTGCAAACCACATATCCAATAAAGGACTAACATTTAGAATATATAAAGAACTCTCAAAACTCAACATTAAAAAAACCCAAACAATCCAATCATAAAATGGGCAAAACATATGAAAAGAAATTTCTTCAAAGAGAATGTAGAAAGGGAAAATAATCACATGAAAAGATGATCAACATCATTAGCCATTAGGGGCATATAAATTAAGACCACAATGAGATCTCACTACACACCTATCAGCATGGCTAAATTAAAAACTAGTGACAATACCAAATGAGGATATAGAGAGACTGGATCATTTATACATTGCTAGCGGGAATGTGCAATGGTACAGCCACTCTGGAAAACAGTTTGACAATTTCTTAAAAACTACATACAAAAACAAAACCAAAAAATAATAATTTTTAAAACTACATACAATTATCATGCAACCTAGCAATGGCTCTCCTTGGACATATATCCAGAAAAATTAAAACTTACATTCACATAAAAACCTGTTTATGAATGTTCATAGCAACTCTGTCTGTCTTTTCTTCTTTTTTTTTTAATATGAAGGGGTGCAGTGAAGAGGGGGGTCCAATTTCCTTTTCTTTTTTTTTTTTTTCAGACAGAGTCTCACTCTGTTGCCCCGGGTAGAGTTCAGTTGTCGTAGCTCACTGCAACTTCAAACTCCTGGGCCTAAGCAATCCTCCTGCCTCAGCCTCCCAAGTAGCTGGGACTACAAGCATGCCACAACACCTGGTTAATTTTTCTATATTTAGTAGAGACAGGGTCTCACTCTTGTTCAGGCTGGTCTTGACTTCCTGAGCTCAAGCGATCCTCTTGCCTTGGCCTCCCAGAGTGCTAGGATTACAGCCGTGAGCCACTGAGCCCGGCCATAGCAGCTCTATTTGTAATAACCCCAAACTGGAAACTCTCCAGATGTCCTTCAACAGATGAATGGTTTAAACAAACTGTGATACATGTATACTATGGAATACTCAGCAATAAAAAGAACTATTGATCTATCAATACACAAAACAATGTGGATGAATTCCCAGAGAGTTACGGTGAATTTAAAAAAGTCAATCTCAAAAGGTTACATATTGTAGCCAGGCACAGTGGCTCATGCCTATAGTCCCAGCCACTCAGGAGGCTGAAGTGGGAGGATCGCTTCAGCCAAGGAGTTCAAGGCTGCAGTGGGCTGTGATCGCACCACTGCACTCCAGCCTGGGCGACAGACCAAGACCCTGTCTCTAAAAAAGAAAGAAAGAAAAGGTTACATATCGTATGATTACATTTAAATAACATTCTTTTCGGGGAGACAAGGGAGAGACAGGGTCTTTCTGTTGCCCAGGCTGAACTTGAACTCTTGGGCTCCAGCAGTTTTCCCTCCTCAGTCTCCCAAGTAGCTAGGACTATAGGCACATGCCACCGCCCCTGGCTAATATAACATTCTTTTTTTTTTTTTTTAATTTTAATCACTCATCTTTATTTAGAAAATAAGCCCAAAGCAGTACATACTCTCGAACATAAATTTAAGGTTCTGTTTAACAAAAAAAAGTATGGGATGCAAAACAAAGTAAATGTCTTTAAACACCAAGACCTTACAATTATATCCAAGCAAAAAGATCAAGAATAAATTAACTCAACTTATTTGTTCACAAAAGTAATTATTTATTAAGCAATGTTTTATAATAGAGCTGCCTCAATGAATTGCCTAAGACTTAATCTCAACTGTGTAGCTTATTTTCTTTAATTCTTACCTGGAATAAAAACTATGTGAATGAATGTGTCATTAAATTAAGGGAAATGTTCTCAAAAAACAATAGAAAAGTTTAAAAATAAAAACTGTCATTTATTTATAAGATAGCGATTAAGGCCTCTGCCTGAGAAAAGAACTCTATTAACGTTTGGGCCATTAGCCTTTTTCTATTCGATCAGCCCGATCCATCCCACTCACCCCAAACTTAAGATAGAAAAATTCTGAAATGAAAAATAATTTTGAATTTTACCAATATATGAAATCATACATAAAAATTGCCATGTGAAGTAATATTTCTTTAACAAATTATACACTCTAAAGTAGAGTTTTCTCTTTAAAAAATATTTTTTGTAGAGTTGAGGTCTCACTATGCTGCCCAGGCTGGTCTCAAACTCCTGGCCTCAAGCGATCCTCCCATCTTGGCCTTCCAAAGTGCTGGGATCATAGGTGTGAACCACTGCACCTGGCCTTTTTTTTTTTTAAGCCTTCAATGATAAGGATATTACAAAGGATACAGATGAACAGCCAGGTGAAGAGATGGGTAGGGCAAAGTATAGGGCGGGAGAGAGGGGCTTGGAGCTTCGATGGTCTCTCTGGGTGCCCCACCCTCCCTGCACCTCTATGTGTCAGCAAACCGAAAAGAACTTTCTATTTGTGCTAATTTTAATATGTATTTAATATAAATGAGAATACTATATTCAATCATATTTGACACTCTTCTTTTATCCTTTTATTCTATAATCATCACAACATAAGAAAAATTTAGGTTTCAATTGATGTTAAAGCACATTTCTGTACTGGTGGCTTTTAAAAAACTTACATACTGTATATTTGATATTTTTAATAAAACAGAAGAAAACAAATACTTCTAAATCCATAGATTTTCTCCCTCTTTCAACCAAAAGATTCTAAGAAAAATCTTACAGGTTATGAGGACAAGGTGGAGCTTAAAAATAAATCCAGAAAAAATTTTGAAACTTTAATTTCTTTTTTCTGTATCTCAAGAGTAATTAATTTTTAAATTTTTAATTAAAAAAATTTTTTTAGAATATGGGGGGCATTGTGAGGAGGGTCATCTAGTTGCATTGTTTTTTTTTGTGGAGACAGAGTCTTGCTCTGGTGCCCTGGGTAGAGGGCAGTGGCGTCATTGCAGCTCACTGCAACCTCCAACTCCTGGGCTCAAGCGATCCTCTTTCCTCAGCCTCCCGAGTAGCTGGTACCACAGGTGCATGCCACCACACCCAGCTGATTTTTTTTTCCTTGAGATGAGGTCTCGCTCTTGCTCAGGCTGGTCTCAAACCCTCAGCTCAAGCAATCCACCTGTCTCGGCCTCCCAGAGAAGCTAGGATTACAGACATGAGCCCCGAGAGTAATTAATTTTTTTAAAATTTCTATGAGCCAGAGGAATTCCAAATTTACTTTGTAATTACCATACCTATCTTGCTATACCAAACATTTCAACTCTGTTAGCTAAATGAACTACATAATATCCTTCAAGATCAACCAGGCCAGGTGCAGTGGCTCATAACTGTAATCCCAACACTTTGGGAGGCCAAGGCAGGAGGAGCGCTTGAGGCCAGAAGTTTGAGGCTGCAGTGAGCTATGATCACACCACTGTACTCTAGCCCAGGTGACAGAGCATGACACCCTGTCATAAAATAAATAAATAGGAACAAAACAAAGGGTTGAGACTGAGTTTTCTGTTCATTCATTCATTCACTTATAGGCCAGTCCTGGATACCATCTGTAGCCCTGTAAGAAGCTCACAGACTTGGAAGCTCTTCAGCTCTTCATCACACTCAGGTCGCTATGGAGCACTAAAGCTGATAAAGAAGTACTTTCCAATGAATCATCTTTCCCAAGTGTCAAAAGTGGTTCTCGAGTTGTTTGAAGGATCTCTCTCAAGCCTTTGTTTTCTTGTTCAAGTTGAAGTCTCCGTTCCTGTTCCTTGCAACCCTGTTGCTCCTCAGTTTCCATGGCTTTCCTCATTACTGCTGCCAGTTCAGTTACCTGGTCAACAGGTGCTTGTAGTTCATTCCGATTTGCCTCTCAGTCCATGCTGAGGTGCTTCAAGAATGTGTGGCCATGCATCAAAGAAGGAACCTTTGAAGTTGTTAGGATGTACCGTGTCAGTCTCAGAGTGCTGCTCTTTTAACTCCGTTATTATACCCAGATCATCTTTTTTGCTAGCCGTTAGCGATCTAAATAACCTTTTTTTCTCGACACTTGCTCATTGTAAATTCCAAGGCAGACTGATGTTCTTCCAAGAATGTACGCAATTGTTTGTTCTCTTGTCGCATTCTCCAATTTGTCTGTTTCCTTGCTAGATTCCCATAACTAACGTGGACCGTGACTGATGTCTTGCAACTTCATCAAGTTCTCGAATTTCTTCCTGAATCTGCTTCACGGCTTCTCCCTGCTTGCTGAGCGCTGTGGTTTTCTCAGTCGGAGATTCTGCTACATCGCCCTGATCTGTGAATCTTTCGACAAGAGCTTTAGCATCGGCAGGTGCCTTCTCAATTGTGCAACTCATTTCTAAAGGAATATTCCGCTGTCAATCCCTCGCAGCCCTCAGCTGTAGAGATTAGGACACATAACCTGTACTAACTGGGACCTACAGGGCCTATGCACTCCGTGTCCCTATTGGGCCAAGCAGACACAGAACCCGGCAGAGGCAGCAGAGAGGCGGCTGGGGGCCTGCGTGGCTCAGCCCCATCACTGGCCCCGGAGAAGCCTCCCTGACCGCCTCTGACCAGCGCTCCTGGAACCGATTATAACATTCTTGAAGTGACAAAATTTTAGGAACGGAGAACAAATTAATGATTACCAGGGGTAATTGAGGGGAGTGGAGGGTGGGAGGGAAATAGGTGTGGCTATAACAAGCCAACACAAGGAACTCTTGCAGTGATGGAAACGTTCTGTACCTTGACTGTATCAATATCAATTCCTGGTTGTGATATTGTACTGTAGTTTTTCCAGATGCTATCATTGGGAGAAATTAAGTTAAGAGTACATGAGATCTCTGTATTATTTCTTACAACTATATGTGAATCTATAATTATATTCAAATAAAAAGTTTAATTAAAAAATTGAATCCTTCTCTACCAATTGCAAGGGTTTGCATGATGAGAAGTAAAAATCATTTAGGGACTTTGTTAATATCCTTCTACCCAGAGAGAGAGGAGAGAGAGAGAGAGGACTCCATTGATAAAACATTCTGGTCAATGAACTCTTTCTTAATCAATCACCATTTTCAATGAGAATTGCAAGTCAAAAAGCCTTAAAGTCTCAAAGGAATGACTCTCATGGTGAGATTTCAGGCACTAAACCAGTTCAGTAGGTGTAGCCATTTGGTCAAGAAGCCACCCCACGTCCCCAAAACCCCCACTTATTAATGCTATTGCTGCCTCTGGCTAGGTGTGGGGCTTCTGGGCCTGCCTCATCTGTAAGATGGGCATGTCCACAGGTCTCAGTGAGATAATCATTCTTAAGCGTTCAATACCATCACTTCTCCCTTCTTCCTTTTTTTTGGGGAATGAGGTACATCCTATCTTCTGGGGATGCCCAGTACATGGGGGTTGCGATTGGCAGGTGGTGGCTGGCTGATGGAGTGTGGGGATGATGTGCTGGAAGTCAAGCCTGGAGTGGGTGAGAGGTCTTGTGTGATCAGGGAAGCCTGGGCAAAGGGTGTGCGTCCTGGGAAGGAAGTCCCTAGTGGGAGGCCGTGTGAAGGGTTGACAGGCTGACATTTCAACAGTGCGTACCTTTCTCCCCAGGGTAAGGCCCCACAGGGCTGAGGGGTCTGGCCTCCTGGAGGGACACTGCCACCATGGTCTCACTCTTGCAACATTCTGGGACAGTCCTGGTGTCTGCACTTCTACTCTTTTCAACATAGGTGATTTAGAACGTGGCGTGCCAGATGTAACTGCTCGTTCACACCTTTACAGACTCGTCATTGCATAAGTCAATCCATCAAAAAAATCCTCTGCTTTGACAAGTCTTTGGAAAATAGGCTTGCTTAATTCACTGGCTTGCTTTCAAGATATTAATATACAGCTAGGTCCTTATCTGCAGGTTGAGACTCAGAGCGATGTGATACCAGACATGGCCATCAGGGGGCAAGCAAGAGCAGCTCGGGCCTGGTCTGGGGAGGAAGTCCATTGGGAGCAAGACCCAAGGGGAGAAGGAAGGGGGCAACTGAGGCTCCCAATGAGCACACAGCCGGGAAGTCTCCCAAGCTATGGTGGTTGCAAGTAGTCTTGCAAAAGCCTGGTCCCTGGCATTATCTGTGGGTGGTGAGCACTGAGCCTGGGTACACTCCATAAGTCCTAGCTTGTCCTGAGTGGGGTCTGCTCTGAACAAACTGGTGCTCCAGAGCCACACTCTGGCTGCACAGCTGCCTTCAGGACCACCTGGCACAGGGCTCCACTGCTCAGCACAGAGCATGAATGGACCCGCTGGAGCCTGACCTGAGGTTACTCTGTGCGGTGCACTGACTCTTCCTCATCCTGGAATCCTTAATCTCCAAAATTTGCCCAAGGTATGACAAAAGAACAGCAGTGGACTTCAATATTTTCTCCTAACTATCAGCTCACCTTCTGATAACAGCATCTTGCTTTGCCTGCCCCACTGGGTGCAGCCTTGGGGGAACTGTCCATCGACATGCCTCCCTCCTTGCCAAGGGGTAGGCATGTGGCTCAGTCAGGCCAGCCTGCCTCTCTGTTTGCTGGGAACCAGAATCTTGAGCACAGTGATAAAGTAGGATTACAGCTGATCTCCCTTGATAGCATGGTCTCGTAAAGTGTGTTGGGTGGATCCTGCCACCTGGGTTTCCAGAACTGTCCTGCTTCCTGTCCTACTTGCGTCCTGGTTGCTCAGCATTCTTTGTATTCTGAGAGTTACCCTTTCAGAACCTTCAAATTCCTTTTAAAAAATACAGCCAGAATTTGTTTCTATTCCTTGCAGCCAGAGAATGCTAAGTGATATGGACGGGCTGAATCTAAGATAGTGATATCACACGTAAGGAAAACTTGTGCAGGTCTGAAAATGGATCCAAAACCACCTGCACATGGGCCCGATGGTGAAGTGAACTCAGGAGCAGAGTGAGGTAAGAGCTCAGGGATTCCCGGAACGATACAAGGGGGTGCCGGCAAGGCAGGGAGAGTGCCCTCCTGCCCCAATATGGCTTCATTGGTGGGGATACAGAACCTGGACAAGCCAGGTGAAGTTCACGCTGCATCCTGCAAGAAAGGCCATGATGGGGAGGAATCTGGAAATTCCATCAAAGGAGGGGTACTTGAAAGAGAGAGTTGTTCAGCCTGCAGCAGAGGAGGCATGCTGTCATAAAAGATCACTTTTGCAGTCATCCAACAATTATTCGTGGCATGTCAGGCACTGCTAGATGAGATAAGACATAGTCTCCTTCAGGCAGCTAACAGCCCAGTACTGCGATGGGGGAAGACAGAGCTCTGTGGCAGTGCCTGCTCCTCATGGGGAATGGGCTTCCTGGAGCAGGGGGTGTCTGAGGTGAGTCTAGAAGGCGAGTAGGAATGAGTTACTCCAGCACACAGGCAGGTGGGGTGGGCATGGGAGAAGGGCCTTCTGGCAGGGGCAGCACAGTCTCCGGGACTATATGGGGAGTGGGCACAGTGGTGTGGAGCGGGGGCAGAGTGGGAGAGACCTGGCACCCAATTGGAAACAGCCTCAGATGTCATGCCAAGGGAACCACTGAAGGTTTTTAAGTAGGGAAGTGATAAAAAGAGATTTATATTTTAAAGGATCACTGTGGAAAAAGATTTGTAAGCAGAGCAAGACTAGAATATAGGAGACAGTTAGGAGTTAGTTGGAATAGTCCGGGGGTGGGGGGGCATCTGGGCTGGTAAAGGGACAGTGGAGACAGGGAGCGGATTGATGACAGGGCTATGGGGTGATAGAATAAGGGTGAGGAGAGGCAGAGAAGAAGGCCTCATCCACCAGGCTGAGATGTTTAGTGGGGTGGGGTGTGGGCAGCTGGTCTTCCAAAAGAGCCATTCTGGCCATGGCAGCAGAACCTTGGGCAGCCACTCAGGACTAGGTCCCCAAACGCCACTTTGTCCGGACAGCCAGACTCCGTGTGGCTTTCAGAGGCTGACACACAGTAACTGAACTCATAAGGGACTGCCCGGCAGGTCCAAATACCAATGTGTTAACTCCCAGGAGGGAATCAAAATTTTAAAAGTCTAAATACAATAGATCTTCCCAGGGAACTGCATACATGTGCCAGTCAGTAGGCACCTCTACCCACTCATCAAGGGCCCTGGAGGCTGGAAGGTCATCAGAGGTCCCCAAGGGAGGAAGAAAGGGAAGGTACGTGAGTGGGTGGTTGGAGAATCTGTAAGGATATTTGTGAAGACAGGGAGCAACCTACTGGCAAGGACTGTCTTGCCACTGATGCATCCGTAGCGCCTGTGAAATGAATGTTCATGTCTGCCTGATTCCATGCAAATTACCTGGAATATTCTAGGCAATTTACCCTAGAATGGATAAATTACCAAATTCCTTCTTTCACTTTGATCTCCATTTCCTGGACACCTCCTATTTTAGGCCACTCTTTTTGGTTGACACATTTTTCCACCATAGGCAGTGCTTTTATTTCTTACATACTGTGGAAGTCAAGAATATGAAAGTTAATAAATAGATTTACATGTGATATGGTGGAATCCATTCCCAGAGCTGAAAAATGCTATAAAATCCCTATTTATGACATAAATGTTTATGGGTATTTTTTTACATATACATATCATTCAATGTACACATGATTTTTTTGGTAAACATTAAAACAGATTATTTCTGCAACAAGTCAATGGCATGAAAAAACAGGGAGGAGGGTTGGGGCACAGGAGGTGGTGGTGAATGGAGAGACTGTTCTAGAACAAAAGAGACTGAAGAGCCTTGACGTGCTCTTAAAATGCAATGTGTGGGCTTGTTTGAAGTCTAATTCAAACACATCAGTCACAAAAAGATGTTTCTTTGAAATAGTTATTGAGTACACAGTATCAGATCATGTCAAAGAATTGTTAAATTTTAAGGTGTGATAATAGCATTGTGTTTATGTGAGAAAATGTCTATATATTTTACAGATGTATGCTAAAATGTCGGGGTGAAACGACACCACACTATGACACCTGGAATTTATCTTAAAATAATTCTGCAAAAGAAAAAAAAGTAGATGGTTCTCTGGCAAGATTTCGATCATTGTTGAATGTAAGTGATATACATGTGAGGGTTCACTGCCCTGCTCTACTTTGTGTATGTTTTAAATTTTTCATAATCATAAAAAAGTTAAACAGTAGCAACAATAAATAAATTTCCAGGGTAGTTTCTTACCATCCAATTCTCACTGTGTCGTCATACTCAGGAGACAAGAAATTTATTTTCAGGTTGGGAACAAAGGACTCACTCATGCTGATTTTTCAAGAGGGATTTTGTGGAAGATGTAGTAGGAGGTTGTGATACGTACATTGATGGGGTTTTAGTGACTTTTCTTGAAAATTTTCAAGAGGAAAGTAAGCACTAGTTTCTTTGCTTAAGAAAGGATTCTGTGGCCGGGCGTGGTGGCTGACCCCTGTAATCCTAGCACTCTGGGAGGCCGAGGCGGCAGGATCGCTTGAGGTTAGGAATTCAAGACCAGCCTGAGCAAGAGCGAGACCCTGTCTTTAAAAAAAAAAAAAAAAAGAAAGAAAGAAAGGATTCTGTAATCACTGGCTGTCCCCGCAAACCTGCCCAGGCCCATGAGGCAGCAGAGGGCAGGGGTGAGAAGTCTGGCTCTGGAAGCAGACAGACCGGGGTCCAGTCCTACCTTCATTAGCCATAGGACTTTGATAAGTTACTCAACCTCCATGAGCCTCAGTCTCCCCTCTATAAATGGGAATGATAATAACCACCTTGTAAGGCTTTATAAGGATAAGTTGAGATGTTTCTGTGCTTAACACATGGCAAATACTCATTAACCATGGGCTACTATTATTATTCTTATTGCATTTGGGTCACATATTTCTTTGTCTTTAATTTTTTTTGTCATATGACTTTTGCAGTTTCCTAAAAAATATGTATGCAGGAAAAAGTGACAGGGTATTCCACTACCCAGAAGCTGGATGACTGCTCACATCAGGTTTGACGATTCTCTTTGATTCGTGGGGTTCACTCTGCTCTCTCTGCGCCACCTTTAGGATCCATGGTGGAGAGAGTTCTTCGCTCACAATTAACATTCTTAGAGTATATATCTGGAAGGTGATTCAAGTCACTATACTTTGAAAACAGAGGAAGTAATAAATATATATATTTAAAAAGAGATTCAAATATACATCTTGAAAACAAGGGGAATTATAACAAATAGGTAAAGTATATATTGGAAAGGAGATTCAGATACACATTAAAAAAGAAAAGAGGTCACGGTATTTGTTCAGTGTTGTTAATTTTTAGAACATCTGACATAATGTGCTTTTTATTATGAGAGGCTCATCTTCCTGTCTCTGAGGATGTATAATCCACACATTTATACCTCATTAGGCTCTAAAGACACTGTAGGCTGGGCGAGGTGGCTCACACCTGTAATCCCAGCACTTTGGGAGGCCAAGGTGGGAGGATCACTTGAGCCCAGGAGTTTGAGACCAGCCTGGGCAACATACTGAGACCCTGTCTCTACACAAAATAAGAAAGATTAGCCAGGCGTGGTGGTGCATACTTGCAGTCCCAGCTACTTGGGAGGCTGAGGCAGGAGGGTCACTTGAGCCCAGGAGTTTGAGGCTGCAGTGGGCTATGATCCTGCCACTGCACTCCAGCCTGGGTAACAGAGCGAGATATTCTCTCAAAAAAAAAAAAAAAAAAAAAAAGACACTGTAAAAGACCCCGGAGGGGAGAGGGACAAGGTGCAAGGCAGGGAAAGGAGGGCCAAACACTGGCAGGGACAAACTACAACTGCAAACAAGGTCAAGAATTAGGAATCCAGCAAGAATCCAACGTCAGTGTTCACTTATCTGTGTTTTGGTTCGTACCAGTAGTCCTGAGGTGATTTGTCCTGTGCCTCTGGTGGATGTTTTTGATCCTTAATCCATCATCTTAGAGACCTCCCATTTCTTTGTATTTTATTTATTCATTTATTTTAGAGACAGGGTCTTGCTGTGTTGCCCGGGCTGGAGTGCAGTGACTGTTCACACAAACAATCCTCTTGCCTCAGCCTTTGGAGTAGCTGGGACTACCGGTGCAGCTGTAGTCTTCATATTTTAGACACACTCTTGGATACACAGTGCCATCATTTCCCGTGTGTTTCTTAAGTTCGCACTTCCCCTTCACCACTGAACACCCTGGCACTACCCTCAGTGCAGTGAGCACTCACCTGTGGCCCAAACTCATGGCTTTTGGGGGCCTGGTGACTTTCCATCTTTCTCTGAAGTATATCAGCACTAGTTTTCCACTCCGTCTTAAGAAATAAGGGCAAATGTCAGGCAAATGTCAAAATAACTGCATAGAAAAGCTAAAAGTGGAGAAGGCACCACAGGACAGCCTGATGTGTCAGTTCTGCAGGACTGTGAAGGTGTCCCAGTTCAGCCTCCAACAAAGGACTAGTTAGCGTTAGAGTATAAGTATGAAAGGGCCGTTCTGGGACTGTGGAGAGCAGCTGGCTCCCTGGACAGGTTAACGCCTGCAGAACTCATCCACTGCTGTTGTCCGCTAACCAGCTAGGGTGGGGCAGGGTTGCACCTTTTGCCTTCTGGCTACCCCTGACTAGGTTTCAGCCTCAGATATGCTTCCCTGAGATTGCACGGGCCACCAAGATTAGGCCTGCCTGTCCCTAATGCACCTCAGTCCCACCTTTGAGAGGGGAGCTCACCTTACCTCAGAATGTGTTGCATCTTGCTTGTTGGATTCTCTAAGGGTGACCTTATCAAGAGGTGCCTTTGCTTCATTCCTCAGTATTAAATGTACAGTCGATCCTTGCTTAACCCATTGTGATCCTATTTCTGTCTTTCCCTTCCCTCATCTCACCTGCTGAAACTTCCGGAGTGCCCACCGTTGACCTCTAATTGCCAACACCTCCCTAGACCTCTCCCTAGTACCCAGATGTCACTGCTCTCATCACCAAATTCTCTTCGCTTGGCTTAACACACTTTTCTGCTTCTCCTCCTCCTCCCTCTCTGCTCCTCCTTCCTCTGTCCATCCGGAAATGGTTGTGCTCCTCACTGACCTCTGCCCCGGCTCCTTGTCACTTGTCGTGTCCCCTCAGGATGGTCTGTCCCCTCCCATGGTTCTATCGTGCCTATGCAGATGTCCTTCCTAATGAGCTCTGGGTATAGCTGCCCCTTGGAGCCCCCTCCACCAGATGTCACACAGGCTCCTCAGACTCAGTACGATCCAAGCTGAACTCCTTACAGACATCATCTGGCCCCCGCCGACTTCTCGACTTCTTCAGCCTCACACTCCTTGCCCACTGCCGTGTGGAATAGCAGTACCAGATTGTGGTGGGCTGGTCACTAAGGTGTTCCTTATAGCTAATTAGATCAACCTCAAATGGGAGAAAACAGAATATTTTTCAGACCCTTGGTATACCAGTTTGGCATAGTGTCACAGCGATTCCATCTGCTTCATGTTCAGAAAGCTTGGTCCACACCCTCTAAGAAACCCTGGGATCCTCTTCCCAGGCAACAGCACAGCAAAGGGCCGCAAGCCCGACAGCCTACAGGGCCAGGCATTCTGGCATTCTCTATATAAGTGGAGCTGGGCAGTGGGGGAGTGGTGAAGTGGAGGACATATGCCCCACCTAAAAGGAGGGGACAGTCCCTTCCCAGCTTCAGCCAGGTATTGCCTGTGTAAATGTTGTCACAATTTCTGAGTTTTCAAGAGAATCCAAAAATCCAGATTTTTCATGTCAATCTCCCAATTGTTAGATGTTGGCAACTAATTCAATTTTTAAAATGTGAGCCAATTAATTTGTTTCTTTCTTTTTTTTTTACAAATTTTTTACTTTTTTATATAAAAATAGAGACGGGGTCTCGCTCTTGCTCAGGCTGGTCTCGAACTCCTGAGCTCAAGTGATCCTTCTGCCTCGGCTTCCCAGAGTGCTAGGATTACAGGCGTGAGCCACCTCGCCCAGCCAAGGACAGCACAATTAATTTTTTAAAAACAAGGTGCGACTCAAACAAAACACATCTGTGGGGCCACATCAAACCCCAGGCTACATATCTGTGAACTACAGAGAGTAGAAAATGCGGAGGCTTTGGAGTCAGACAGAGGCTGAAACATCGCCTCTGGTACTCTTTAGCTGTGTGTCCGTGGGCAAGTCACATAACCTTTCTGATTTCCTCAACTATAAAACAGAGATAATAATATTTACCTCACTGAATTATAATGAGGATAAGAGATCATATGCATAAAGTGGCTGACACACAGCAGTCCCCTAACTGGCATCTGATTATTACTTAATCAGCACTATCAACACATCTATAAAAAGAATGTTTACATGGTCAGCATAGGAAAACAGGGTACAGAACCGCCACCAAGGAAGGAGAGAGCAAGCCTGGCTCCCAGCGCCGCCACAGGCACTCCTGTCCCTGTGGAGCAATTCTCAGTGGTGGCTTCCCTTGTGCCTGGAGGAAACAGCCCCCCCACCCCCATCCTCCTTCCTTTGGCTCTGATTCCTGGCTCATCTAGCACCTTTCCGATCAGTACTTCCATGTTCCATGTCCTTGGTACTGGGGATGGGCAGTTCTAGATGAAAAATGTGGCCATGACAATCTGTGAACAGACACCTGTGTTAGAAAACAGTCTTCTGATTTGCACTCCAGTCTTGCTTGAGATTCAGTTTCTGTTGCACTAAGAAAATCCAGGTGCTCCAGGCCTTCGTAGCTGGGCTTCTGAGCTTGGAACTGGAGGCAGGACCAGACCAGGAGACATCCTTCCTGAGACCAACCAGACCCCCTAGACATTACCCTCAGTGTCACCCCCAAACTGTGTCAGTTATGAGGAGCTCCTGCAGGGTCTTCCAGAGGTCAAGAAGCCTAGGTTACATCCCTTATTTGAGGATCCAGACAAATTAAAAATGAAGAATTGCCAAGACAGGTTTCTATAGTATATTTTATTAAATATTTTATTTATTTATTTATTTATTTTAGAGACAGGGTGTCTCTCTGTTGCCCTGGGTAGAGTGCAGTAGCATCATTGTAGCTCAATGCAACCTCAAACTCCTGGGCTCAAGTGATCCTCTCGCCTCAGCCTCCTGAGTAGCTGGGACTACAGGTGTGTGCCACGATGCCCAGCTAATTTTTCTATTTTTAGTAGAGACAGGATCTCGCTCTTGCTCAGGCTGGCCTCGAACTCCTGAGCTCAACCAATCCTCCTGCCTCAGCCTCCCAGAGTGCTAGGATTACAGGCTTGAGCAACCGTACCCGGCCTTTAAAAATTTTTTTGTAGAGATGGGATCTTGCTACATTGCCCAGGCTGGTATAATATTTAAAATGTTTACATTTAATAAGCTAACACATTTTAACACACAATATAATGCTACATAACTGTGATATTCACAGCATAATTAAATAATTAATATGTAAATATATATTTATATATGTATTTATACACACACATATATACTCTTTGCCCCACAGGTCCCCATGAATATATATATATTTATAAAGAATTATGGAAATGGAACACCAGTTAAAACTGTGTGATGTGTACTCTCCTTTCCATCTTGTTGTTCTAATCACCTGTAAGGTTATATCAGACTAACTCTCCCACCACAAAATTATAAAAGCTGGACAAAATATATTACTATATAACTTTTTGAAAGCATTAGCAGAGAGTCAATACAGGCAGGACTTGAGAGATTACAATTCTTGACAGAAGGGAAGCACATGAGAAACAATGAAATTGTAAGACAATGTAATGACATCTTTAGAGAGCTGCAAGAAAGAAAGAAAGAAAAAACTAAACTGCCAACATAGAATTTCATACCCAGCAAAAATATCCTTCCAGACGGAGGTGAAATAAAAATATTCTCATACAAATAGAAGCCAAGTGAATGTGTTGCCAGTAGACCTGCAATACAAGATAAATGAAAAGGACTTCATTCTTTACACCAAAGGAAAAGGATCCTAGATGGTAGCACAGAAGAGAAGGAGGAATAAAGAGCAATGAAAACAGCAAATATATGGATAAATGTAGATAAATATAAACAGTTTAAAACAGCAATAATTATGACATCTTGTGGGGTTCAAAACATATGTGGGAGTAAAATATATAACAATAGCACAAAAGGCAGCAAGAGACTAATGATGTTAAATAATTTTAAAATTCTACATTGCTCAAGATGCAGTAAAAAGTACTCTTTTTTTTTTTTGAGACAGAGTCTTGCTCTGTTGCCCCAGCTATAGTGCAGTGTCATCATCATAGCTCACTGTAACCTCAAACTCCTGGGCTCAAGCGATCCTCCTGCCTCAGCCTCCTGAGTAGCTGGGACTACAGGCACGTGCCAATTTTTTCTATTTTTAGTAGTGATGGGGTCTCACTCTTGCTCAGATTGGTCTCCTGGACTTAAGCGATCTTCCCACCTCGGCCTGCCAGAGTGCTAGGATCATAGGCGTGAGCCACCAAGCCTGGCCAAAAGTACTAATTTGATATGCCTGTAATCCCAGCACCTTGGGAGGCTTAGGTGGGAGGATTGCTTGAGCCCAGGAGTTCAAGACCAGCCTGGGCAATATAGTGAGACCCTGTCTCTACAAAAAATTTAAAAATTAGCCAGGCATGGTGGTGTGCACCTATGGTCCTAGCTACTCAGAAGGCTGAGGTGAGAGGATCGCTTGAGCCCAGGAGTTTGAGGATGCAGTGAGCTGTGATCATGCCACTGCATTCCAGCCTGGGTGACAGAGTGAGATCCTGTCTCAAAAAGAAAACAGTACTAATTTGAGATTGACTGCAAAACGTCAAGAGAGCATATTGTCTAGGGTAACCACTAAAAAAGAATTTTAAACCTATAGCTAAAAAGCTAATAGAGGATATAAATGAAATAGTATAATTAATCTAAAAGACCAGAAAGGAGAAGTAAAGAAACAAAGACAGGTGGGAAAAGTAGAAAAGATTTGGCAAGATGATAGACTTAATGTCAACTGTATCAGTAATTATATTAAATGTAACTGGACTAAACACTCCAACTATTAATAAAAGACAAAGATCAATCCTGGGAGTGATTCCCCAGGACTGAAAAATCTAAACTTGACACCCTGTTGAACATGTGGCCTGGGCTCAATTGCCTTCAGGGTGTCCCCTGATAACCTCTGTTCTCCCTACATCACAGGTGCCCTTGCTCCCTCACAGACCTGCCTTTCCCACTGTACGGAAACCTTCACCATTTCTTTTCTGTTGTCCTGGTGACTCCTTTTAATTATCTCATGCTTCAACATTCAGCTCCTCTGTGAATCCTTTGACTTCCTCTTGATGACACACATGCTTTCTCTCTGAACTGATCCATGCTACTGCATACTTTTACTATTGTTATTTGGGATTGGGGTGCTGCTTCCCACTGGCCTGGGAACTCCTTGAGGGAAAGGATTATGTAAGTTCTTTTCTATAACCTCAAAATCTAGCAGCGGGCCTGGCAGGCAGTAGATACTAAATGAATGGATGGAGGGATGGATAGATAAACATCTATCAGATGTTAGAAGGCTCTATCAAGAGGAAAGTAGTTAAATTGAGCCCCAAGACAGGAAGTGGTTTGGGGAATCATCTCCGCTCTGGAGTATATGCTTGGAGAGCTGTACCTCCAGCCCTGTGCTTTCCTGAATTCTGGGCAGCATTCCTCTCTAAAGCTCAGCTGTTCCGCTTACTTGGGACAGCCTCACTTCTTTCTGGTAAAATCCCTCCCCACCCTCAAGCTCAATTCAACAGTAACCACTATGCCTGGCACCTGGACACAGCCATACAAAGCTCACCACCACATACATTTTCTCATTTGATCCTAACGTCCACCCCATAGATATATATTATTACTTCATTTTTTACAGATAACTAAACACAGGCCCAGAAATTATTTAATATATGAGAAAATTGGGGCTGAAAAGGGACCAGCCAAAGGCTCACAGTGACATGGACACAGTTGCTCCTTCTACTCAGTGCTATGAACACCCTTAGTTGGGACATAAGATGCTGCTCTGACTTTTAGGGTTGAGAAGCAACAACTCAAAACAGGAAATGGCTTTCCCCTCATGTTATCTCCTCCCGTCCTCTTAATATCCCAAAACATGAACAGCTCTTTGGAAGCTGTGATTGGTCACTTGTGTAAAGGGAGCACAGGCTTTGGGTGGAGGCTATGACAAGACTGCCATTTTTGGATGAGGAATCCACGTTGTAATCATCCCTCTCACAATGGTTGTACAGACAGTCTCCCATAGGCATTACCCAACTGGGAGCAAAGAAACCCTCACAACTTCCAAGCACTTCCCCAAAGCCTCTCAAAATTTACTGAGCACATATTCCAGGGTTGGACAACATAGTTATTAGTACCAATACTTACCATTCCTAAGCCCATGGCAGACATCACTAATGGATCACAGGACTCCTTCCCAGCAAGCCAGAGAAACAGCACATCTCAATGCACAATCCAGGCAGCTGCAATCAATTGACTGTAGTTGATGCATGCCATCAGACCTATTTAACATTTCATCTTATTGCATGTCAAGCCCAATGCTAGGGGATACAGAGGTGAAAAAAACACTGTCTCTGCCCTCAAGTCTGGAGGCAGGATACGGGAAGAGGTTGGGAGGAGATACACCTGAGAACACATACTCATGACCAGGTTAAGTGTAAAACCAGGGTTAAATAAACACAGTATTGTGCAAGTACATATGGGACAATGACTAATTCTGCCTAGAAGTGTGATACAGAGATGGGTCTTGAAGGATGAATAGTAGTTGAATAGGCCACACAAGGTGGGAAGGATGTATCTGGCAAAGGGATCAACACATACTAAGGCTTGGGATGCAGAAAGCACCAGAACAGGTATAGGGAGAAGAAAACCTGTACCCAGAGTGGGAAGGACCATTTTCCTTCATCCCTCTAAGCCATAGTTACATCATCTGTAAAAATGATAATAATACCTACCTCATAAGGTTATGGTTACAATTCAAGAAGGTAACATATATAATATGTTCAGTATAGTGCTGCCTGGTTCAAAGTCAAAGTCAGCTCCTGGTGATGTCTCCAGAGTACCAAGGGGTATAAAGCTGATCTTTGGCAACTGAGCCAGTATAGATTTGAAGGAGAAAAATGATCACATTTAAAAAACTTTTATATTTTCCATGATAAAAAATGCATGTTTATATCAGAAGAACAAAATAATTTTTTTTTTTTTTTAGAGACGGGGTCTCACTGTTGTCACCAGGGCTGGAGTGCAGTTGTGTGATCATAGCTCACTGAAGCCTCCTTGAACTCCTGGACTCACGCGATCCTCCCACCTCAGCCTCCCGAGTAGCTGGGACTACAGGTGTGCACCACAGTGGCTGGCTAATTTTTTAATTCTTTGTAGCAAAAGGGTCTCGCTATGTTGCGCAGGCCGGTCTCGAACTCCTGAGCTCAAGCGATCCTCCCGCCTCGGCCTCTCAAAGTGCTGGGATTACGGGTGTGAGCCATCATGCCGGCCAGAAAAGAAAATCTTACCTCACCCCACCACCCAAAGAGAACCTCTGTTAATATTTTGGTGCCGTGGCTTCTAGTCCTTATTCAGTGCAATTATTTTCTATATCTGTTCTCTATTTTTTTCACATACAAATTATTACATAAGCAATTTTCTGTATTATAATCTCTTTGAATATATTAAATATCATTTTAATGACTTATATTCATTGAGTGGATATAGTATAATTTACCCAACCATTTCACCAATGTTGGACAAGTAGGTTGTCTATAATTTTTTTTTACTATTGTCAATAATATTATGGAGAATATCTTGACACATAGGGGCTTTTTTCCGTACTTCATTATTTCCTTTGGATAGAGACCCAAATGTGGAATTAGAAAATTTAAGGGTCTTGGCCAGGCACAGTGGCTCATGCCTATAATCTTGGCACTTTGGGAGTCTGAGATGGGAGGATCACTTAAGGCCAGCCTGGGTAACACTCTACAAAAAATAAAAAAATTAGCCTGGTGTGGTGGTGCATACCTGTAGTCCCAGCTACTCAGGAGGCCGAGGCAGGAGGATCCTTGAGCCCAGAAGTTTAAGGCTGCAGCTAGCTACGATCATGCCACTGCACTCCAGTCTGGGCAGCAGAGATCCTATCTCTAAAAAAAAAAGAAAAGAAAAGAAAAGAAAATTTAAGGGTCTTGATGCAGGGCTACCAAATTGTTTCCTGAAAGGGTATATTTACACTCCTTCAGCAGCAGTGTTTGTCTCACTGTAGCCTTATCAGCTTTGGGCATTCTCATTTAAAATGAAATCTTTGTAATGTGTTGGCTGCAAAGAACAAAAGCAAATGCACAGCATTCCCTTCATTATTTAGAAGCTGGAGAAGAGCTCACTGTGTGTCTCACATACATGGTTCAGTGTTATAACCTCTCAGAGCTTAGTTTTGATCCAATTGTTTGATGGGGTAGGGGTCTTCAGGTTGTTGTCAAATATAGTTCAAATAGTAACGCTTTGTCACGTTTTAAAAAGGAATATTTTGTTATACTTTGTTGTTTGCCTTTTAATTATGGTTTTAAATTCTGAGGGAATTAACTCTACAGATCTTTTCTTCTATGATTGTTTCTCCTTTCCTCTGGGAATTTCAAAGGGCAGGCCCTTTTAACTCCTTCAGTGGTAAGTCATCTTTTCCTCTGGACCTCAGTTTTCCTGTCTTTTAAATCAGCGATCCCCAACCTTTTTGGCACCAGGGACTGGTTTCATGGAAGACAATTTTTCCAGGGACTGGTGGGGGTGGGGGTAACAGAGCTCTGTGGCCTGGTTCCTAACAGGCCCAGGGGTGGGGGACCGCAGTTTTAAATGGCTGGATAGGCAGAGATGTGATTTCTCAGCTTCCTTCTAGGTGGAGATTCTTGGACTCTGGACTCCACAGTGCAGCTCAACACTGACAACCCTCTCCACCCGCTCTGGGGCTCCAGCTGAGGAATCTCTTCTCCTTGAGACTGAGAGGAGTTCATTTATTCATTCAACTAACATCTTCTGAGCATCTACCATGTGCCAGGCACAATTCTAGGTGCTGGGGATACAGTAGTGAGGAAAACAAGGCCCTTGCCATCATCACCTCTAGTAAAGGGAGACAAACAACAAAGAAACCAGAAACTTATAATAATTCAGATGATGATAAATATTATGGAAAAAAATAAAACGGGGTAAAAGGTTAGGGAGTGTCAGGAGATGGGGGAGGGAAGTTGCTATTACATATAGGCAGGTCAGGTGACATTTTAGCAGAGACCTAAAGGAAGTGGAAAGCCAGTCAGGTGGATATCTGCAAGAAGAGCACTCTAGGTAGAAGGAACAGCAAGTGCAAAGACCCTGAGGCAGGAGCCTGATGGACAAATTGGAAGGGGACCAAGGAGGCCAGTGTGGCTGGAGCAAAGGGAGTGAGGGAGATAGAACAGCGGAGAGGGGCAGAGAAGGGGCAGGTGGCCTTAGGGTCCTCATAATGACCTGGCTTTCACTGAGTGAAATGGAAACCAGTGGAGGGTTTCGAGCAGAGCAGAGCAGTGACCTATCATAGCTGTTTCCAAGTTGTTAGAAGAGGCCTCTAGTCTAGTGGGCACTGCAGGCTCTGGTTCTGGGATGAGCCACACTCTGTCCCATTCCCCCACAAGGGACCTTGGCCTCTCCTAGCCTTAGTTCTTTATCTACAAAATAATTCCAAGGTTTTAGCTGGGCACCCCTCCCTCACTGCAGCTGACCTAACTGGGCCAAGCCTTGGTGTAGGTGGTGGGGAGGGGAGAGGAGGGGAGGGAGCCAACCCAGAGCTCAAGTGCATGTTTAATGTGGAATTTCCTATCTCTAGGAAGACCACAAGTAGGGGGTAACTTGGGGGGGTGTCATTCAACCACTAGTATCTAGCCAGCACCTACCTATTCTGAGCCTCAAACTCTTTCTGGCTCAGGGAAAGTGGGGAATAGCCAATAAACCCTAACAAGCCCAGACACAGTCACAAGCCCATAAATGGAGCCACTCACCACCCCGAGAATCAGCCCTGTGGGTCACAGCACAGGGTCTGCCTGCAGAAATCCCCTCTGCTGCCCTGTTCTTAGGGAGGACAGCCTTTTCTGACTCTGCTCCCCCAGGCAGGCCAGGCCCCTGAATTAGCACACTTGGAGCCCTACAATCCTCTCCTTTAAAGCATTTTTCACAGTCGGAATTTTCCTTAGATTAGTAGGATTCTTTGATTCTCTCTCCCCCACCATTCTAGAAACTACTAGGTTTGGTGAGGCCTTTGTCCATTTCCTTCAGTGTTGTGGTCCCAGAGCCCCCTAGCACAGTGCCTGGCATATAAGGGGCACTCAGTAAATGCGTTGAATGAATGAATGATAGGGGGGTAAGGCAGGTAATGCTATTCCCTTTTACAGGCTATAAAACAGGCCCAGACCAGGAGTTCTGAGCTGCTCGGCAGCAGAGCAGGTGACTGCCTTCTGGCCTAATTCCTACAGTGGGAGCACCCAAGAGCATAGGGCACACCTAAGGGCCTCCCAGGCCCTCCACCATCTTTTCCTCCCTGTCTGCTCCTCTAAGGGAACTGCAGAGTCAGACCCTGGCCCCAGAAACAAGACTAGTTTCCCAGGTAAGGAACCTAGGGCAGAAGTGGGGCAAGTGGCAGCCTGTTAATAACAATAACAGTACTTTCAATGTACCAGACATTGTTTTTCTTTTTTCTTTGGGGGTGGGGGGGGACAAGGTCTCACTTTGTCCCCCAGGCTGGAGTACAGTGGCCTGATCACAGCTCACTGCAGCCTCAAACTCCTGGGCTCAAGTCATCCTCCTGCCTCAGCCTTCCAAGTAGCTGTGACTACAGGTGCATGCCACCACGACTGGCTAATTTTTCTATTTTCTTGTAGAGACTACTCTCGGTATGTTGCTCAGGCTGGTCTGGAACTCCTGGCCTCAAGTGATCCTCCCTCTAGGCCTCCCAAAGTGCTGGGATTACACGCATGAGCCACTGCACCTGGCCTCAGACAGTTTTTCCTCAACTCTTTTGAGGCAAGTTCTGTTAGCATCCCCATTTTCCAGATGAAGAAATAGGCACAGGGGGGTTAGTGGCATGCCCAAGATAGTGGCAGAGCCTAGGTGTTCCAACCCAGGCAGCTGGGTTCAGCCTGTACTCTTATCCATTCCGAGCTGCCTCGCTTACATCAACGCAGGCATCTGGAGTCATGTGTTTTAGCTCTGCCCGATGACCTGGTTTCTTCATCTGTAGATTGGTATCGTTAGTAGTGGCTAGACACTAGCCTACAGGGTTGTCGGGAGACTAATGCACAAAAAGGGTTTAATACCTCGCCCAGCACATAGTAAGTGCTCAATAAATGTTAATTATTGATACTCTTGTTAATGTTAGGAGTGTTTCTGGGCCCAGGAGGGAGGGCTGCAGGGCGGTATCCCTGCACACCTTACAGATGAGGTCACCCTGCGGGGCGCCCCGGCCCGTTGGCCGCCTACACCCAGCGCAGAGGACGCCGGGCTAGAGTTTGGGGGCCTGAGATCCCAGGCCCCGCCCCGCCGGGCATTTAAGGATGGACCCTCGGCGCAGGCGCACACACAGCATTCCCGCCGCGAGTTGCGCGCCAGCCCCGCCGCCCGCATAGCGCCGACCCCGACGCGCACGCACATGGAGGAAGGCGCCAGCCCCCCGGCCAAGCCCTGCGCTCGCCCCCGCCCCGCAGTGGCCGTGCTGTGGCGCGGCCCAGTGGAGCCGCTTGTCTTCCTGGCCAACTTTGCCTTGGTCCTGCAGGGCCCCCTCACCACGCAGTACCTGTGGCACCGCTTCAGCGCTGACCTCGGCTACAATGGCACCCGCGACAGGGGGAGCTGCGGCAACCACAGCGTGGACCCCACCATGCAGGTAGCGGGGGCAGCGAGGAGCCTGGCACGGGGCGGGCCCTGCGCGCAGGGGCGGGGCCTCGGGGGGTGAGCATTTTGGGTGGCGGGCGGGGCCGGAGCGGCGGGGCCTGACGGAGAACTGCTGCGTCCAGGATGCAGAAAGTTGGCCTAGAGAAAGCGTGGTATGGAGCGTTAACGAAAGGGGCGAAAGGTAAGGAAGGGAACGAAGACTTGGTCTATTTGCCACCCACCCCGCCACCGCCCCGAGTCAGGTTTCGAGAGTTGTAACTCAGATTCTCCGAGGTTTAGGGCTCCAAAGTCCTCGTCCCCGCAGTTCCCAGGATGGCGATGTTTTAGGGGGTGGGCAACGCAGAGTGAGGAACAGCACCCTGGTGATTATGCCCCCACAGGAAGTGGAGACCCTCACCTCCCACTGGACCCTCTACATGAACGTGAGCGGCTTCCTGGTGGGGCTCTTCACGTCCACCCTGCTGGGAGCCTGGAGTGACCGTGTGGGCCGCCGCCCGCTGCTGGTGCTGGCCTCGCTTGGCCTGCTGCTCCAGGCCCTGGTGTCCATCTTTGTGGTGCAGCTGCAGCTCCACGTTGGCTACTTCGTACTGGGCCGCATCCTTTGTGCCCTCCTCGGTGACTTCAATGGCCTCCTGGCTGCTAGCTTTGCGTCCGTGGCAGACGTCAGCTCCAGCCGCAGCCGCACTTTCCGAATGGCTCTGCTGGAAGCATGCATCGGCGTGGCGGGGATGCTGGCCAGCCTCCTCGGGGGCCACTGGCTCCGGGCCCAGGGTTATGCCAACCCCTTCTGGCTGGCCTTGGCCTTGCTGATCGTTATGGCTCTCTATGCAGCTTTCTGCTTTGGGGAGACCGTGAAGGAGCCAAAGTCCACCCGGCTCTTCACACTCAATCACCACCGATCCATTGTCCAGCTCTATGTGGCTCCAGACCCAGAGAAGTCCAGAAAGCATTTAGCCCTGTACTCATTGGCTATATTCGTGGTGATCACTGTGCACTTTGGGGCCCAGGACATCCTGACCATCTATGAACTGAGTACACCACTTTGCTGGGACTCCAAGCTAATCGGCTATGGTTCTGCAGCTCAGCACCTCCCCTACCTCACCAGCCTGCTGGGCCTGCGGCTCCTGCAGTACTGCCTGGCAGATGCCTGGGTGGCCGAGATCGGCCTGGCCTTCAATATCCTGGGGATGGTGGTCTTTGCGTTTGCTATCATCACACCCCTCATGTTCACAGGTAAAGTGTTGTGGGCTCAGAGACAGCTTGTCCTGGAGGCACTGGGTGAGAATGGGGGGCCAGCAACTCACTGCTCTCAAACGTGGTTCATGCTTTTGTCTTTGGAAACATAGTTATGCCCCTAGCCTGCACTGGAGGACAGACAACTAAAAATGCCACCTTTGACATGTGGAAAATACAGACCTTTAATAGCCAAAGTAATTAATCCACATTATCAACTGTAAATATTGTTAGTAATATAGAGCAAAAGACAAAAGTATGGCTCATACACTAATTGTTTCACCCCTGGCCTCCCACAGCCTATTCATGGTGTTCTCAAAGTCCATGTCATTAATGCCTTGATACTCACTTCTCCAATAAGAATCATAGGACCCACCTCAAATATCCTTGGTCAGCTTCTTTGGGTTTTTAAAAAAGCCAATCTTCTCAGACCACAGATGTGAAATTCCTGCTTGCTTAAGTTCATCTTCTCCTCGTCTTCCTTCCCCTTCCCCTTCCCCTGCCCACTTCCTCCTCTTCCTTTTTTTGGTGGGAGAGGGGTAGTTGGCCAGGGCATGAGGAAGTTAACTCTTTTAAAGGGACAAATTTATTTCGATAGAGCCCCAAAATGTGCTGTGTACAAAGTCAGCCATTCAATAATCACAGATTTCTTAACTCAGCTGCTTGTCTGACCGTGAAGCAGAAGGGGACCAAACACCTTGCCCTCCTGTAAACGGCCGGGGGGGGTGCAGAGATGATGTTGTTGTTGCTCTGGGGAGTCTCAGCAGAGTGGGACTTGGGGGGCCTGACACTGGAAGGGGCCCTGCAGTGCCTCATCATATATCCGCTTTGGAGAATCCACTGTCCCCTAGGAGTTTGCAGTTTTGCTGAGGAGACAGCAGTCACATAAGAGAGAAAAATGGTTATGAAGAAAACAGTAGAAGCCTGTAAGTAACTAAACGCAGAAGGAAAAGGAACTCATGTTTACCATGTCCTTACTATGCTGTGCTCTTCATAGATGTGACCTCTTTTCCTCATGTATTAGTTTCCTAAGGTTGCTGTAACAAATTACCACAAACTCAGTGGCTTAAAACAACAGAAATTTACTCTGTTACAGTTCGGGAGGCAGAAATCCAAAATCAGTATCACTGGGCTGAATTCAAGGAGTCGCCAGGGTGCTGCTCCCTCCGAAGGTTCTAGGAGAGAATCTGTTTCTCACTTCTCCCAGCTTCTGGTGGCTGCTGGCATTCCTTGGCTTGGAATCACCAATCTGTCTGTGTGGTCACATTGCCTTCTTTTCCTTGTGCCATCCCCATTCTGTCTGTATCAGATCTCTCTGCCTTCCTCTTAAACGGGTATGTGTAATTGCATTTAGGGCCCACCCTGATAATCCAGGATAACCTCCCCATCTGAAGATCCGTAACTTAATCACATCTGCAAAGACCCATTTTCCAAATAAAAGCGACATTTACAGGTTCCAGGGATATGAGCCTGATACGGTTACTCAGCCTCCTATGCCTCAGAACCATCCTGTGATGAAGGCCTTATTATCCCCTTTTTACAGACAGGGAGTCAGGCTCAGGGAGGTTAAGTACCCAAGGTCACACAAATAGTGATAGGGCCTAGCACGTTGGCTCACTCCTGTAATCCCAGCGCTTTGGAAGGCAGAGGTGGGAGGATTGCCTGAGGCCAGGAGTTTGAGACCAGCCTGGGCAACATAGTGAGACCCTGTCTCTAAAACAAAAAAAACAGCCAGGGGTGGTGGTGCACACCTGTAGTTGCAGCTACTTGGGAGGCTGAGGCAGGAGGATCACTTGAGCCCAGGAGTTCAAGGCTGCGTTGAGCTGTTATCACACCACTGCATTCCAGTCTGGGTGACAGAGTGAGACCCTGTCTCTAAAAAACAAAAAAAGAAATAGTAATTGATGGCACCAGGTTTTGAACTCGGGGCTGACCCCAAAGCCCATGCTTGTTTTCTGTGCCTGCCATCTCCCCAGTAAGTGCTAAGTGGGTGGGTGATGCCTCTTGTGCCCACAGAGGTGTTCTGATGAGAAGTCAATAGGTAGGGATCAGCATTCATTCATGAAAGAGATAGCAGGCAGCCAAGCCTCGAGAATGACAGTCTCCATTTCTCCTTGGTGGTTGTCTCCCTACCCTCGCCATCAAGGAAGTTCTCCGTGGGTCTAACCTAAGTCCCACATGGGCTATCTACAGGAGCTCTGCTGCCTCTCACTTGGACACCCCCTCCCACCCCCATTTTCCTAATGGTCTTTATTTCTCCGCAGGGTATGGGTTGCTCTTCTTGTCTTTAGTCATCACCCCCATCATCCGGGCCAAACTGTCCAGGCTGGTGAGCAAGTCAGAGCAGGGTGAGTGTCAGGATCAACCTGTGTCTGGTTCTTTATGCCCAGCATTGCCTGAACTGGGCAGATGGGCAGCCATAGCTGGGGGGCAACTTACCTTCCTCCCTCCCACTCTGAAGAAGAAATGGCTGAGACAAATGCACTTCTGTCAAATTGCCTGGGGCTGGCAGAGTACCATGATACCTTGGATTTTCAAACCACAGAGTTGAGATTTGCCATCAGCAGAGCATGATTATTTCTATCTCGATAATCAGAGCAGAGGATGTACTCTCTCCAGACCTCAACTTGTCCATCTGTAAAAATGGGTGTGATGATGCCAGAGTTCCCTGCTTCACTGGGGTCAGAGTGCACATTCCCAGAGGAAGTGAACAACCTTGTGATATATTAATAGGTTTCATTGTCCCTCATTGACAGATGAAGAAACAGGTCCAGAGTTAAATTGACTCACCCAAGGTCACTCAGTAAATGGTGGATCTAGGATGCAAACCCAGGTCTGTTTTAAAAGTAGCTGGTCTCAGGATCTGGTTTTTAGTCTTGGCTCTGTCACAAACCTCAGTTTCCTCATCTATAACATGAGTGGTTTGCTCTTGATGACATCTACAGGCCCTTCTAGCCCTGACAGTCTGACAGAGTTTAATCTCAACTTCTGTTGGGTTGTTGTTCATTCTGCAAACTGTCGGTTCTGCTGGCATATTTTTAAAGAACAGCTTCTTAGGCCTCTGGGCCTTTATGCCCCAGTCTGGAAACACCTGGCTCGTTCAGTTTTCTTCATCTGCCCTGGAGGAAGGATCTGATGATGACTGAGACCTTGGTGCCATACATAGCCCATCATGGCTCTGGTGTCCCCAGAACTCTTGTGCCTTCATTCATTCACTCAATAAGCTTTTTTCTAGCACTTTTCACTGTGCCCAGAGGTGTCAAGAGGAACAGAAGAAAAGAACAACCCTTACTAACCAGCTATCTCCAGGGGCCAGACCCTGTGATAGGTGATTTACATGTGAGCTTAATGTTGCTAACAATCTATGAAATAGGTATTACCCTTATTTAACAGAAGGAAGAATAGCAACCCAGCAGGATAAGCAATTGTTCAGTGATTGCACAGCTGTACGTGTTGGAACAGGAAACCAAACCAGCAGTTAATCCCAAACAGATGATTCCAAAGAGGTTAAACCAAAAAAAGCCATTTCCCTCAGGCTTTCACTAGACAATATCACATGTGCTTTTAATGTGGATTTAATAGGAGCCATTTATGTAGTAGTCCCTCTGTGCCAAGTGCTTTCCATGCGTGACCTTATTGAATCCTTATCACAACACGTGATGTGGTAGGATTTATAGGTAAGGAAGGTGAGGCTCAGAGAGGTTAAGTGACTTGCCCTAGGTCACACAGCTGTGAGGTAGTGGTGCCAGGATTTGAACCTGGGTTTTTCAAACTCTGGAATATGGTATTTCTTCACAGGTGCTCTCTTTTCTGCGGTGGCCTGTGTGAATAGCTTGGCCATGCTGACAGCCTCTGGCATCTTCAACTCACTCTACCCAGCTACTCTGAACTTCATGAAGGGGTTTCCCTTCCTCCTGGGAGCTGGCCTCCTCTTCATCCCAGCTGTTCTGATTGGGTAATGGCGGGCCAAGGTTTCCCATTCCTCCTCCTCCCAACCAGTAATGGCAGCTTCATTCCTGAAACACTTCCCCTCTGGGTGTCTCATTCCAGGCTGACTCTCCCCTTGCAGGTGGCTGCCCAATCCTCCAGGAGCCATTCTCCAAGGGCAAGGTGGTGGGGCAGTTCAGGGAAGGATCAGGCCAACATTGCTACTTGGCAAGGCTGTGTTCTCTCTCTCTCTCTTTCCATTTTACAGATGGAACTATGGTGGAACTGTGTTAAAGGGAGGTCCAGAGAGCTTCCTAAGCTAGTAGCGGCTGGGCCACAGGCTAGCCTGACCCACTGACTTCTTCCCCTGTAGTATTAAGAGTTAGTTTCCAGAGCCATCTGTCTGTGGACATTGTCCTCTACCTGTCAGCTTAGGGAGGGAGGGGGTCAGGAGGGAGATACCTGGACCTTCCCACCCAAGTAAATCCTGTGTCGCTTCTCCAGATAGGAGTTGAGGGTTCCCCTGTGTCAAACCTGAATCCTCTCTCTGGTCTTTCACAGGGTGCTGGAAAAGACTAACCCTCACCTGGAATTCCAGCACTTTCCTCAGAGCGCCTGATATGCCTAGACCAGAGTTCAGAGGGCAAGAGGAGCAGAGTGGACATGAACCAACTGGAAGTCTGCGTCTGGGAGCCCAGCCCATAGCACCACCAGCAGTTCCCCTCAAAGGGCAGTGCTCACCTGGGCTAGGGTGGTCAAGCTAGACAAAGGCACTGCCTCATCCACAGCTGAACCAGCCCGACTAGGATCTAGAATCATAGCCCAGACAGGCTTACTTCAGGGCAGGCGGTGGGGAGCCATTTGGGACAGGAGCCTGTTCACCCTTTATTCCATCCATCACTTAGAACCCTCCAGGGCAGAGGAGAGGTCCTGATGGAGGTGACACTTCAGGGACCAGGTAAAGCATGAGGGCTGGCATCTCTCCTTCCAGCCCAAACTGCACCGCCCCTGTACTAGGTTCCTGACGTGTGCAGTAGCCAGCAGGTGCTTGTTACTGATGAGTGTGGTGCCTGGTTAGTGCCAGCCTTGGTGGGGGGGGCTAGTGACAGGGGTGCTTGGTGCCCTCTGGAGGGAGAGTGCTGCTGTCACTGTAGTTGGTGAATCAGCCCTTGGCTCTGGTCTGTCCACCCTGGCCTGAAGAGTGCCAGTCATAATAAATCAGTTTAATCAGACTGAAATGAACCTTCTGGTCTGCAAGGCATTGGGCTTTGGGCCCTCTGTTTTCCTGCTCCCGGTCTGTCTGCTGTAGGTCAGGCAACAGAGCTGCTGGGCTGGGCAGCAGCCCCCGAGGTACCATGGGATTGGTACTTCGTGGGGCCCCCCGAGGCCTCATCTGACTCATTCTCTTTTCCCAGACTGCTGCGAGGTAAAAGGCTGCCAGGCTTGCATCAGGCCAGTGGATAAGCTCAGGGCATAGCCCTGGCTGCACATTCCTGAGAGTCAGGAAGGTCCACTCCCTGAAGGTACCCATCCTGGTCTTTCTGGCTGCACCAGCCCTGGCAGAATGAGTTTTTGTTCCCATTCAGCTCTTCCACCTCCCATTGCTGCGCTCAGCAGAGCCATGTGCTAAGACCATCCCTCGTTGCCTCTGTAAATCAACAGGAACCTGGTAGCTAGGCCCGATTCCCCATATAATCCAGGGCCCCGGCTTCCCAGGGAATGAGGGCCCATTTCCGGGGAGTTAGGAAGTTCTGCACCTGAGGTGGAAAGCCAAATCTTATTTAATATTAAGACACTTGATTTGATGAGAGCCATAAGTCTCCCAAGCAGACCCAAGCCAGGTAGTACTTGACTCTTTAAACCAGAATTGCCCACAGAGGCTTTCTGGTTTAAAGGGAGTTTCCTGGCTGGAAATCATACAGGTGAAATGGGGATAGCCTTGGCCCCTGTTTCCAGACCCCTACCTTACTGTGCCCTCTGTGGTTGGGAGACCTAAGCAAGGAGAGGCCCCCCCACTGACTCAGCTGCCACAAGGCTCTGAGAAGAGGGGAAAGGCTCTGAGCTGGCCTCAAGCCCAGGGTCATCTTTGGGCACTACCTCTGACTAGGTGTGTGACCTTGAGCAAGCCCCTCTGGGAAGGACTGAGTCAGGGATGCCCCAGATTGTGTGATTGTGGGGATTGCATCTGGTTGGACAAGTTAGGAAACAATTAACTGATGCTCTGAGATCCTCCCACCTTGGACATTCTACAATGAGATGCCTGTCTTCATGGGCCTGAGTGGGTCCTGGGGGGGGAAGGAAGAATTGTGGCTGGACTTTTGACCTTTGAACCTCCCTGAGCAGTTCTTGGCCCCTGGGGAGGAGTTGGGGAAGGACCTAGCTGGCTCTGTCCCAACCTGGGCCAGCAGCTGCAGCTCAGCAAAGCAGAAAACCCTGACCCTGCAGACCTGTGTGTGTCAGAGCAGGCTTTGAGGGAAAGGCCACTTCTGAGCCCTCTGTCTCAGGATCAGACCTGAGGAGCAGGCCTAGGTGAAAGGGGAGGGCCTAGGTGCTTGCCACAGCAGTCAGCAGTGTCTGTCACCCCTGAACACACGGGCCTTGCTTGAGATGGGGCTGGAGGCTGGGCACTGACTCCCCAGAGAGACAGGAGGGAGCAGAGGTCAACCAGAAGGCCAGACAGGGCGGTGGACAGCAGTGGGGGGTGGACCAAACAGAATAAAAACCAGGAAAACTTTCAGTACTGCCCACGGGGACCTCAGAAGCGAGTGGAACCGATGGGAGACAGAAAGACAGAAAGCGTCCCTATAGGTACTCATACACTGTATTGTTACCGACTCTGCAAGGGCAGTGTCCAGTCTGCCCCGTTCATTGCATCCACAACCCGGCCCTGGAACTGGCACTGGTGAGCCCTCATGCTGCGTGAGGAAGGGAGGACCAAGTATAGCCAAAGAATCGGGGCCAGGACTGGCTGAAGACAGTATCTTTGGCAGGGAGGGGAGTGGAAGGAAGGAGTCCCAAACCTGGGGTGAGGCCTTGACTTTGATAATGTGCCCCCGAGAACTAGGAGTAACCTGGCCAGCATGGCAGGGAGGGGGCTGGGAGCTGAACCAGCCTTCTGTGAACCCGCCACCCTCGGAAGGGAAGAGGCAGGGCAGGTTCCAGCTGCCCCTCTGGCTGGAGCCTGGGCTTATCGGAGGGAGGGTACTTTGTTGCTCTCTGACCCCAGTGGAATTCCTGCTCAGTTATTTCTGTATGGCCTTGGTCAGCCTTTCCTTGCGAAATCTGATCCCCCACTGCTAGATTCTTTGGGGCAAGGGGGAAGTAACAGCCCTGCCCAGGGCACAGCCCCCAGGATGCTTTTCAGGAGAGCAGTAGACCGGGTGCCAGGAGGCCTTGGTGTGATCCGGAGCTGCCACTAATGACTTGGGAAACTGGGCTTATCACTCAACCTTTCTGAGCCTCAATGTCCTTATCTGTGAAATGGGGATGATAGTACCCGCCGGGGTTGCTCTGGTGAGCAAGTGGAGTGCTTGGGAAATGGCAAAGATTTGTGAGGGATTCACGTTTTAGAGACTTGCTGCTCAAAGCATTGTCTCTTTACCACCAGCATCAGCTCACCTGGAAATTTGTAAGAAATGCAGAGTCTCAGGCCCAGCCCCAGATCTCCTGAGTTGAAGTTTAACAAGATTTCCAGGTGATTTGAATGCTCATTAAAACTGGAGCAGCTGCCCTAGGAATAACCCTTTCCTTTCTTTGGGATCCTGCCTCTCCCCAAGAGCTGCAGGTCTGCCCAGGCTACTTTTGCAATCATGGGAGCTACCAGGTCCCTGAGCGAGTGGGCAGCTGGGGGGTGGGGAAGCCAGCTGGGCCAGACCAGGCAGGAGCCTGAGGCACAGCACCAAGGCCTGGGGCAGGGTGGGCTTTGAGACATGGCCTCTCCATGCCCAGGCCCAAATAGGAGGCTCTTGTGCACCAGCAAGTGCAGCAAAGCTGCTGCAGCTACAGACCAGTCAGAGCAAGGGCCAATTTGGCCCAACCCTGGCCTCGGATGTGGCAAAGGAGACCACATCAAAGGAAGGTTGGGCGGGGACCTGGGACCTAGCCAGAATGGTCAGGGGCACTAGGTGGTTATGGGGCAAGGCCACAGAGCGGCAGGGGATGGTGAGCCCAGGGGCCATGCATAGTCTGGGTGGAGAGCCATGTCAGACTCTCATCCCCGGCTGGCTCCTGGGCCCAGGCTGAGAGGGCCCAGGCACTGCTCTGACTCCTGCTGAAGGCTGCCTGCCTTACCCCTCCTCAAGCTGGCTGCTGTGTCTCCAGTGTCTCCAGAAGTGAGCGGGCACCCTCCCCACACCCTTGCCCTTCCCTTGCCAGACACTGAGAAAAGTGGGTTCCAGGTGGGCGTGTGGGTGGAGATAGGGAGAGCCATTGCCTGAGAAGATCGCAGGCTGTCAGCCCAGCAGGCGGGCTGGAGGAGCTGTTCCTTCAGAGAGGATGATGGAGATGGGAGTCACAGCAGGGCTTGGGAGCTGGGGACTGGTTAGGTCGGGCCCATGGGTGCAGCACCCTCCAAACTGGTGTCGGAGCCTGCAGACGAGTCCCGGGAGGAGCGGCCCTGCAGGAAGCGGATGATCTTCTCAATGGTGGCCTCCTGGTACTCGTGGGACCACCTGTGGGCACAGAGGCCATTGGGTCAGAGGGCTGGGCAGAGAGACCTGCTAGGCCACATGCTGCCTGTTAGGGTGATTTGTACTGGCCCTCCTCAGTCCCCAGGGCCCTGGGGCTTACTTGATGCCATTGAAGGTAAGCACAGCCTGCATGTCCTCAGGCAGGACCTGGGGCTCAGGCCACTCAAAGCCATCAATGACAGGCACAATGTTCTTGCCACAGCTTAAAGCAGTCACAATCTCCTGGAGAAAGAAGAGCGTTAAGGAGGAAGATACCCCTGTCCCTATCCAGGGACCCTGGGGCCAGGCAGGTGCTGGGAGGGCCACTAGCCTGAGGCTGGGCCCAGGGTGGGACATCGGTTCTGAAATCCACCTTCACTTCTCCCTTCCCCTTTGTAGTATAATAAGAAATGAATATTTGGTCTTTGTCCAGGGTTCCAGGCACAAAACAAAAACCTTTGGAATCTCCCAGTGATGAGTGTCTTTTATATGCTAATGAGATGACTCCTAGCTGGGGGTGGGGATGGTCTAGAGAGCTTCAGGAAGAGGGGCGTCACCAGAAAGACCAAGGCATGATTAGAGGGTTGGAACTTTCAGCCCCACCCCATGGCCTCTGGAGAGTGGCTGGAGATTGAGTTCAAACACCAATAGCCAATGATTGAATCAAACACGCCTATGTAATAAAACCTCCATAAAAACCCCAAAACATGGGGTTTGAAGAGCTTCCAGCTTGGTGAACACCTCTAAGTGCTGGGAAGGTGGTGCATCTGGAGAAGGCATGGTATCTGAAGGTGCCTGTTTTCTATTAATAATATATAAAATAGGGTTGATGATAGGTAGTACCTATCTTGTAGGATTGTTGCATGGCAAGTGATTAGAACAACGCTTAGCATATAGTGCGTGCTTAATAAATAATAGGTGTTATTATTTCCTCCTCTGTAAAGTGGGAATAATAAAACATACCTCACAAGGCTGTTCTGAGGATGTTACTTACTATTAATGGTGTTCTGGTAAGTGCTTATTGAACGTTTTTTTCCTTTCAAGGGGGAACCACAGGGATTGGACTTTCTTGAGTGCAGTTCACTTGTGGTTTTCCATATTGATTATCCACTAAATGTGGCTTCAGGGAAAGAAGTTTTAAAACCAGAAGCAATTAAGCACTAAAAACAACCAAAGAGGGATGATGGAGCCTTTGGGACTGAGCCAAGGCAAAGGCTCCTACCACCCCGCCTGCCTCCTCCCACCTCCCCATCTGCTAGGACAACAATGGGTGCCGAGCAACCTTGTGGAGTGGAGCCTTCCTGGGGAAAGAACATGCATAACTTCAACCCTGACTGGCTTTGTGGGGAACTGCTCCATTTTACAGATGAAGAGAAGAAAGCCCAGAGAGGGGAAGGGATTTCCTCCCAAGTCACACATAGGCCCAGCCCAAGGGGGGCCAGGCCTCTGACTCAAGCGTTCAGAGCCCTGATGCCTCTCTGCTGAGCATTTGGATGAATTCTGACCCTGCGGCAACTTATTTTGAAACCTTTAGACATTTGTTTCATTCAGAATTACACAGAACAAAAGACAGTACAAATTGTTCATTGCACAGATTCATAGGCTAGCCAAAAAAGGGATAGTGGCTTCCTCAAGATCACTCAGCTGGTTAAGAATGAAAACTTGATTAGAGTCAAGTCTTCTGACCTGGTAAACCTAGTAGATATGTATAGCTCTGCCGGTCATCTCAGCTTCATCAGAATCACTCGTCACCCTAATCACTGATTCAATTATTCTACAAACTGTAGAGCCTCCTTTGTACTATGCACAAGTTTAAGCACCAGGAATACAGCATGAACAAGGCAAGGTCTGAACTCCCATGGAGCTCACAGACACTCCTCTCCTCTCAGAACACTGCCTGCCACCTGTACTGGGTCATCAGCCATATTCCTCCAGGCTTGTTTCCCTGGCCCAGTGCCTCTCCCTAAACCAGGCCCAGTACTCAGCTAGTCCTACATGGCTTCTGGGGCTTGACCCTCTCCCCACTTCTATCAGGACTGCGTGCTAGTATCAGAGGCTTCTTCTGAAAACCCAATGCCCTGGCATCTCCCCCCTCAGGGGCTCCCTATTTCCCAGTGCTTCAAGCAAAGGTCTTCTCCCTGCCTTTAGACACTCCATAAATTGGTTCCATAGTTCTTATCCAGCCAGTGGTGCACTGATAAATTTATAACAATGTGGACGGGTGCGGGGGGATGAAATTCAACCAAACAAACAAAACCCTGATTTGTTGTGGTTGCCAATTTCCTTGGTGTAAATACTCCCACCATGGCTGATTTCAAGCTGCCAACAGCTTCTCAATGTGGAGTTGAGAAGAGATGCAGACAATCATCTCTAGTGTCAGCTGAATCCAACCCTATCCCATCCCCCTCCCTGCCACCCCCTCAGATCTAGGCCATGGAATACAGTGTGGGTCTGGGAAAGAGCATGGGCTTTGGAGTCAGATAGAGTCTGAAGCCGAACTTTTCTGATTTCTACACTAGTACTGTGGCCATGGGAAAATTATTCTGCTTTTCTGAGCCTCAGTCTCTTCTGTGAGATGGAGAAGGTAATGCCAATGATGCACATAGGTTTTTGGCACCTTTCTCATCCCTACCTTTATTCCTTTGCTCATGCTGTTTCCCCTGCCCAGGATGCCTTCTCTTCTCCTCACCTAAATTCCCAAGACTCTTCTCAAGTCATGCTTCCTCCACGATGCCTTCCCTGATTATTCCAGCCCTCGATGCCCTCTCCCTTCTTCATACTCCTACAGCAAGCAAGAGGTTCACCTGCACGGCTTAACATTTACACCAACTGTATATGGTGGGTATATTCTTGTCTCCCCAGCTGCTGGAGGAAAAGGGCCCTGTCTCAGATGACTACTGCATCCCTCAGCCCCAAGCCCAATTCCCACTGATTAATGATTAATAATCTGAAGATGTGATATGGATCCATCCATTCATCCATCCATCCTATAAGTATTCAATAAGTTCCTACAATGTGTCAGGTACTGAAGATACATTGGTGAATATATCAGATGTAGAAGTCATAATAATTACATTAATAATAATTGCTACTATTATTGAGCAGTTACTATGGGCCAGGCATTCTATCTACTAAGCACTTCACAAATTTTAGCTCTTTTAAAATCCTTATAAAAATATCCTAGGGAATGAAGTACTATTATTATCCCCATTACTATCCTCATGTTCCAGTAATAAATATGAAGCTAATCAGGGTTAAGTAACTTGCCCAAGGCCAGAGCCAGGATTCAAACTCCCAGTTTTGTGCTCTCAACAAAGATTCCACTCTGCCTGTCACTATGCTCTCCTGTCCCTCACAGAAGTTATTTTTCAAAGCATTTTCATCCCTCTCTGACCCTCACAACAATCCTACAAGGTGAATAGGACAGGTAAATTATCCCCATTTTGTAGATAAGAAAACTGAGGCTCAGAAAGTCTAAATGGCTTGCTAAAGTCCTATTACAGTCAGAGCTGTGGCTCCTGACTTCCAGCTGGACCACGGAGGTGCTCCAGGGCTAAGTGTTGTTGGGGAACGCAGATAAAAAGAAATAGAAGGGAGACCCTGTCTCCTGGGCCATGGGCTAATGCTGGGACTGCAGAGGTGCAGGCCAGCACCTACCTTGTGCACCCAGTCCTTGCAGTCATGGTCCTCTATGCACTTGTCCAGTGCCCCGGCTGACAGCACCAGCACAAAGTTGCGGGCACCCATGACACTCTGGATGAGCTTGTCCTCAAACTTGCCCGCTTCTAGCTTCTCCACATCAATGAAGACACTGAAACCGTGCAGCTGCAGGTGCACTTTCAGGAGGCTGCAAAGAGGTCCTATGTCAGGGCCGTGGCCTTGCACCAAGGTCCCCTGCTGCCTGCCTGCCTCTCCTCACCTGGCCAGCTGGGAGCCTGAGTTCCGGCGGTAGCTGATGAAGACATCCGGGGTGTCCCCACTGGGTTTGCAGCCAGTGCAGGGCAGCGGGGAGTGTAGCATTTCTGAGGCAGATGAGACAGCATGTGAGAGTGGCCCCCCCATCACTCACCATAGGTGCATCACCCCTTGGGGACTCAGTCCCCTGTCTACCCAGCCCTCTCAGAGCAGCCCAGCCAGGGTGGCTTGCTGCAAAAAGGGTCACTGAGGTGAGAGATGAGGCCTACAGAAGGAAAGCCGTAACTATTGGTGAGTTCCTCTCAGGAGGCAGGCATTATGTTTTAGGGACATTGATATGCACTTTCAGCCCTGTACAGCCAGCTGCCCATGGGCGCTCCAGACTCAGCACATACCAAATCCTCCCCTTGCTCCTTCTATCGAGTTTCCCACCAAAGCCAGAAACCTGGACATCAGCTTCAACTCCTATCTCCCATTCATTTACTCAACAAACATTTAGTAAGCACTTACTGTGTGCCAGGTGCTTTCCTTAGTGTTTGGGATACAGCAGTGAACAAAACAGACAACACTCTGCCCTCATGGACCTGATGCTCAGTGCTCAGAGCCAGGCACCGTGTTCTGAGGAGTCTACCTACGAAACATTCTGGGCTCCAGCCCCAGCGCCCTCCCACTATCCAGCCTCTGCAATGGCTTCACCCACCCCAGGTAGCATTGCCTGGTCGAGTCCATTTGCCACAGCTACCAGAGGATCTTTCTAAAATCCAAATATGAGCATGTCATTGCACCCCACTTAAAAAGTGTGCATGGCTCCCTCTACCCTAGAGAAGCAATTTTTTGTTAGCTATTTTTGTCCTAGGCCTCTCCTACTGTGCAAAAATGAGATCTTGGAGTTTTATTGGGAGCTGCAACATAAAAATGATAAAAGCTGACCTGCTTTGGTTGAAGCATAAGAATGGAGCCAAAGCCCAGTCCCTTGTCGCTTGTAGGTACTTAATAGGAATGGTTAAAATGAAAAGAATTCATCTTCCTGTAATATTCAGAAGATGAATACCCACTTAATACCCACGAACAACATTTGTCTGTTTACAAAGCAGAAAGACAAGGGCTTGAATCCCAGTTCTACCATCTAATGGCTTTTATAACCTTGGGAAATATATTTAAATTCTTTAAATCTTAGTTTCATTATCTTTAAAATTAACATCCATGATGGAAATGTTCTATATCTTTGATTATAATGGAGGTTACACAGATGTTTCTCAAAACTCCTCAAACTGGACACTTTTACGTTTACCTATGCCTCTTTTTATTCCTTAAAAAGTTTTTAAAGTTAACTTTAAAAAATTGAATACCCACTGCATAGAATCGATGTAGAGAGTAATGAGATAATATTTTAAAAACTTAATACAGTACCTGATATATAGTAATTGATGATAAATATTAGCTAAATAGTGAATTAGTAAATAAAAATAAATCAGTAAATAAAGAGGGTTGCTAGAGCCCTAGAATTCATTCTAAAGCACCTCCAGACTCATACTTTGTAAGCTGTTAGCTAACAGGATAAGCACCCCCCCCCCCAACGTTGTGTTCTCACTAGCCCTCTGCGCTCTGTCCTACCAACACACTTGCATATGCCTGGGCTGCCGTTCATATTGCCACCCCTCTTCCTCCCCTCCCAAAGACATGGTCAGGCATTCCCTCCTCTCGGAAGTCTAGCCCTGGTGGATAGGGTAGGCTGTGCTTCGTCTGGGCTCCCACTGGAGTCCTGGGCATGTTTCCTGCTGGGGCCACCTGCCTGTTTATATAGCTACCTTCCTCCCACCCTCCCACCCACTCCAGACTGGGAACTTCCCTAGGGCAAAGTGCAACAAATTTATCTTTACATCCTCGGAACCCAGTCTGACACAGCTAGGTGCTCAATCACTCCACAGGGAGGGTCTGGGATCCACCCCGTGTCTCCCCTCACCCCTCCAGGGCTGGGGCTGGGCCGGGCTGGGGTCCCAGGTGGGTGGGCTGACCTCTGGCTGCTGAGACGATGCGGGCGCGGTGCACGCCCAGGCGGATGCCGCAGTCCTCCAGGAGCTGCTGCTCCGACACGCGGTGCAGCAGGGAGCGGTCCAGGCCACAGCTGACCAGGCCGTAGGTGTACTGGCGGAAGCGCGGGTCCAGGCTGCCCAGCCAGTCTGCCAGGTTGCTGCGATCGCACATAGCATAGTTGGCGAAGGTCTTGAGCTCCGTGAGCTCCCTAAAGAATCTGCACCCCAAGGAGAAGAAGACGCTGAGGTCCCGACTCCGGATGGGCTGGCGGCAGATGTGGCGGTTAATTAGACTTGGCGGGGGCAGGGCGGTCAGGGGGCTCCGTACCTCTTGCGAGTGATGCCCGATTTCATGCCCAGGTCGCTCTGGAGTTCCTCCTCCGTGAGCCGCAGGAGCAGGTCGCCGTCTACCTGCTGCTCCTGGGGGAGGGTCAGGTGTAAGGAAGAGCTCCCCGCCTCAGCCCTGGGACCGCAAGCACAGGATGCAAGGGGAGGGAACTGGGGACGGCGGAGGCGACCCAGATTAGAGCTGAGTGACTCCGAGGGTGGCTGAGTACAGGCTCGCCACCCTCAAAAGGCCACCCTGACACTTCAGGCATGCGGGCCGGGAGGGGACACGGTCGCCTATGCCCGGGGGACCCGCTCGGACTCAGGCGCTCGGACTCCGGGCCCCCGCGGCTCTACCCGGAAGCTCTCGCAGTACTGGGAGAAGCCGATCTGCTGCAGCCACGTCTGGACCTCGGCCTCCTTCCAGCTGGCCACGCAGGGCAGGATGGGCCGCGGCACCTCCTCGCCCAGCAGGCGCAGCGCGCGCTTGGCCAGCGCCGACTTGGTGCCATTGGTGGAGTAGGAAACAAGGCGTTTCAGGCTCTGGATGGCGCCGATGTCACTGAACACCTTGGGAGGAGGTGGCGAGAGGCTGTCTAGGGTCCACCAGCTAGCCAGCTGTTCCCAAATGCGCCCAGTCCCTCCTCTTACCGCTTCTCACCTCTAAAAGACCCACCATCTGCCCCAGCCCGGCCTTCAGCCACTAAGTCACCAAGTTCTGTGGATTCCCCCTCCTGAAGTTCCCTCAACTCTTGACTAGGTCACCTCACGTGTCCATTCTACAGCTTCTACTGGCCCTGGGATAAAGTCTGGGCTCTCAGTATGGCCTCCAGGCAGGGCACAGCACAGCCCCTGCCCACCACATCCAGCTCACCTCGCCTTGCACCAACCCACACTTGTCTGATACCCACCCCCCCACACACACCCACCAAGGCGCTCACACCTCTGGGTGGGCCTACTGTGTTCCCAAACCCTTAGTTCCTCCAGCCTGCTGTGAGAATCCAAATTGATTAGCACCTCCTCCATGCTGCCTGCTTTGATTCCCCCACAGCTTGGCCCATCTCCAAAAAGACTTATACCACACTCGGAAAGCCACTGTCACTAGTTGATAATGCAACTTCAAAAAAAACCACAAAAAATAAAAAACAACAACAAAAAAACACGATAGCTTTTGATTTAAAGTGGAAAAAAAAAAGATAATGCAACTTCCATCGGAGTATAAACTGAGGACATGTCTTACTGCAGCTCTGTACCTAGCATGATAAAGGACACAAAGTGGGGGCTCATTATGTCTTTGTTGAACTGCACTCGCTTAGCCTTGATGGGAAAGGGGTGACAGGGCTGGTGATCATGGCTGCTGCCCAGATCCAATCTTTGGGCACTCCCTACTTCCCTTCCAGTCCCTTCTCCCAAAGCAGAATGACCAGCTTTATAGGGCAAGTCCTCCCATGGCACAGCTCTGAGGCACAGAGAGAAGAATCAGAAGTTCCTAGAACATTGGACAGTGGAAGAGGCCTCAGAGACCCGCTAACATAGCAGTCTCTTTTTGATCTGCAGGGACACACATGATGAGTGGCAATCATCTATGAGACACACTCCTCTGAGCACCCCCAGATGACAGCTGTGGTGCAGACAGGGTGGGCCATGGGGTGTGCACCACTCCCTATTCACCAGCTGACCAATCCCCAAGTCCCCTCAGAGAAATGCAAAGGAGAGAGAGTTACATTATAGGGATAATCTAGCTGGGCACGGTGGCACGTGCCTATAGTCCCAGCTACTCAGGAAGCTGAGGCAGGAGGGTCGCTTAAGCTCAGGAGTTGGAGGCCAGCCTGGGCAACATAGTTACACCCCCATCTACAAAAAGAAAACCCACAAAGTTTTGGTAATAAAACTATCATTAGTCCCACATCCAGGGTAAGAACTGCTGCTGTGGTCCAACACCTTCAATTTTCCAGAGGAGAAGAATGAGGCCCAGAGAGGGGAAGCCGGGTGCACAAGGTCACACAGCAAGTTAAAGCAGCAGGCAAAGGCTGTGGATTAGTCCCTGAGCATGGGAACCCCTTAGGACTCAGGTGGGGGTTACCTGGCTGACACACTGATATCCTGCCCCAAGCCTCTGGCTCTAGCAGCCATCTTTTTTATTATTTTTTTTGAGACAGTCTTCCTCTGTCGTCCTGGGTTGAGTGCAGTGGCATCATCGTAGCTCACTGCAACCTCAAACTCCCAGGCTCAAGCAATCCTCTTGCCTCAGCCTCCCGAGTAGCTGCGACTACAAGCACGCACCAGGACGCCCATATAATTTTTCTATTTTTAGTAGAGACGGGGTCTTGCTCTTGCTCAGGCTGGTCTCGAACTCCTGAGCTCAAGCAGTCCTCCCACCTGGGCCTCCCAGAGTGCTAGGATTACAGGCATGAGCCACCGTGCCCGGCCTCCAGCAGCCCTCTTCCCAGACTCCAGATTCAAATGGCTAAACTGCCCGCTGAAGCTCCCCAGCTGGGCATCTCTCAGGCACCGTATGTCCCACCGAACTTGCTTTCTCGCCACCAAGTCCTAATTCCATCTCTTAAACACCCCTTGAATCTGCCACTCTCTGCTGCTACTGCCACTGCTGCCTCCACCATCTCAATGCCCCTCCCCCAAGTCATAGCCTCCTATTGGGTCCCCTCGCCTCCAATGTCACCCTCTCCAAGGTGATCTTTGTAAAACACAAATGTCTCCTGCTTGAAAACTTCAGTGTCTTCCTCTTGCCCCCAAAGCCCACGTCCAAACTTTGGGTCTTGCCTTCGAGGCCAGAATGACTGTCCCCTCATCCTTCATCTTACTTCACCTAATTCTCATGTGAACTTAAAGTCCCAGTTGAATGTCATTTCCTCTGGGAAGCCTTCTCAGATGCTCTCTAACCCCTAGTCCCATACCTGCACCCACCTTGGTCTTGCCTTGCAGGCTCTTGATGGCAGCCTCAGCGCAGAGGTAGAAAGCCCCGATGCACTGCGCCTCTAAGCGCGACGAGTCGAGCAGCGGCACGAGGCGCTGCAGGTCGTCTGGCCCGCGGCCCTGGCTTGTGTCGCTGGCGTCCACCAGGCAGCGGGCGAAGCGGCCGGGGTCCAGCGAGGCCACAAGCGGCTCCACGAGCGCCAGCGTGCCCGAACGCTCCACCTCGCGCTCCACCTCCTTGTTGGTTGCCAACACCGCCACCGCGAGGCAGGCGTGCAGCCGCAGCAGCTCGTCCTCCTTGGAGAAGGCGAGCGGGAAGAGCCACTCGGCTGCGCGCTTCTCCACCATGCGCCGCTGCACCGCCTGGCCCCCGTGCAGCGCGCAGTTGGCCAGCGCCAGCGCACAGTGTCGCAGCAGCGCGGTGTCTGTTCGGCGACACCAGTACAGCACGGCGTCCAGACCGCCGGCAGCCACCAACTGTTGGCACGTCTCCTCCGAGTGCTTGAACATGTGCTCCAAGATGCCTGCCACACTCCGCGCCAGCTCCAGGGGTTCGCGCTCCTTAGCCAGGTTCAGGATCACGCCCAGCCCGATGCGCGCCACGCGGTCCCTGCCAGGAGACAGTGGAAGGGGATGGTGGAGTTACCGCGGCCTTAGGGAGCTTAGCTTGCCCGCTGGGGGCCTGGTCGTTTACCCTCTCTGGGTCTCGTCAGTGTCATAGGCGGGAGAGCTTTATCCTCCCTGCCTCCTACATTCACCTCTTTCCCTGGGAGAACCAGACTTCTCAGATTATAGGGGTGCTCCATGATGGCCACAAGCATTTTCCCCCTACTTCCTCCCCTTGAGAAGGATCATGTGTAGTGGCTAAGAACGCCAGCCCAGGAGCAGACCCCCTGGGTCCTGGTTTTTTCTCTGCCATTTTCTATTTTCTAACTCTGCTATTTTCTAAGGACCTTGGACACCTTCCTTTATCTCTCCACATCAGTTTCCTCCTCTCATAAATAGGAAAATAAGAATACCTACCTCATAGGATTATTATCAGGACTAATGAGATAATACATATAAAGTGCTTGGCAGACTGCCTGGCACGTGGTAAAAACTCAACAAATGTTAACTTATTCTCATTTGAAGTGTCACTTGACATACACCACTCTCAGCCTTGCTTTCAAACTTGTCCTCACTCTATGCCCCATGACTGGGGCGTATTCATTCATTGAACAGATGTTTGTTGAGGACCTACTGTCTGTCAGACACTGTGCTAGGGGCTAAGCTTAAACTTACTAAGACTGACCGGAGCTTATCCTCAGCTACTGGCTGTGAGTTTAGAGGGCAAGTAAACAATGAGTGAACAAGATCAGAGTAAAATGGCTGGGGTGCTAGCAAACCTGGATGATGTAATGGAGTGTGCCTGGTGGAGGGATGTGTCTGAGGAGGTGACACCTGAGAGCTTAATGTCAAGAAATCCCTGCCTGCAAATGTCTGGGAAAAGAACATAACAGGCAGAAAGAACAGCAAGGATGAAGGCCCGAGGGCTGATGAGCTGGCATGCTTGAGGAATTGGAAGAAGGTCAGAGATATTGCAATGTCTAACACGAAAAAGGAAAAATATAAAATCAACAGAAGATTCACATATACAATATATTACTAAATATTCAAAGATCAGTCCTGGGGGCCTTTTGAGCCATCTCAAGGCATTTGTGCTTTATTTTGATGTCAGATGGGAAGCCATTGCAAAGCTTCAGGAAGGAGAGTGACCTGTTCATGTGTGGGTTTTAGGAAACTCACGCTGGCTGCTGTGAGGAGGACAGGTCTGAGAGAGAGAGAGCCTGGAGGCCAGCTGAGCAGGCAGGAGAGTCGTCACACTCCAGGCAGAGGTGCAGACTTCCTGCCTTATTGATCACCACAAATGATGTCCTCCACAGGTAATGTTACCCCCAAAGATGTAGAGGCCCAGCCAGCCATGGAGTCCTTGCCCTGTGGGCACCACAGTGGCCAGAATGCATGTGACTTTGTGTCCACTGCAGGGTCCAGCTGAGTCCAGAACATGCCATAAGGCCAGTGCAGCTTTGCTGAGCTGGCCACTCAGCTTCTCTGTAGCCCATCATCAAAGGAACAGATGGGTCCTGATCATCCACTGGGGCAGCTGGGACTACCGTTGTTCCTTTTACCAATGAGAAAACCAAAGCTCAGAGAGGTTACACGACATGCCCAGGGCCACACAGCTTCTGACAGGCATAGCTGGGATTTGAACCCAGGTCTGTTTATCTCCAGAGTTTAAGATCCTTCATCTTCACTTTGTGCTTCCAGACATCTGACTACATAAACTTCTAGAATATCAGAGCCAAGATGTGCTTAAGAAATATCTAATCCAACACCTTCATTTTCAGAGGAGTAATCTAAGGCCCAGTGAAGGGAAGGCCTTGCTTAGAAGTATCAATTCAGAGCTAAGACTTTGTTCTGAGTCTCTTGATTCCCCAGCCCTCACCTTTCCCTATGCACCTGGCACCTTTACAGAGTTGAACTCTGTGCTGTTGTGAGAACTATTAACTCAGCTCCCAATTCTTCTGTGGTCTGAGAGGCTATGGGTCTGGTGAAATGGGCACATACTTTGGAGTCACACAGGTCTGGACTCAAATCCCAGCTCCAAAGGAGGGGAAAATTGTGTGTATATATAAAATGAGAATGTATATATATATATATGCAAATGCTTATAAATGCATAGACTCTCTCAGGAAGGATATACAAGAAACTTGTTACAGTGATTTGCCACCAGGGAAGGGGTCTGGTTGGGAAGAACTTTTAACTGTATACCTTTTCTTGTACTTTTGCATTTTTTGAATGTATGTGCAATAAATAGCTTTCTGTTTTCTAAAAACCTGTCTCCTCCATTTATTCATTGCATATTCTTGGGAAAGCCACTTATCTTCTCTGAGGATACATTTGTTATGGTTCCCTGAGGGGAATAGGCTGTGAATTTAGAGGGCCAACAGTCAGATGGGGCCCTCACTGGGTGTTGTGGGCCCAGGTTCGAAGAACCCTACCCTGTTGGACTTCTCCTGGTAGTTGAGGGTGAGGGAAACTGTGATGTAGACTCCTGGGCAGTGGGTGCAGTAGCACCCTGGGGAGAAGAGAGCAAGAAGGGAAATGGCAAAAAGCGGTGGGCAAACTGATGGAAAATCCTTCTTTAACCAGAGGCAGTGGGGGCTTGACTGGTGGAGGAAAAAGGTTTCATAAACAAAAGTTCTCAGTGTGTCTCTCCCCTTCTCTCCCTTCCAGCCCCTTTCTTTCCCAGTCTATAGGGGTGCAGAGACCCTGCCTTTCTTTGGAAGTATTTTGATCCACCGGGAACACTATGCTCTGTCCTTGGTCCTGAAGTGACACCGGCATCAGCATGATGTTTCTTGGGACCAGGGACACCAGTAACTCTGAACCAGGTGAGGATCCTCATTTTTTTTTTTTTTTTTTTTTTCTGAGACAGGATCTCGCTCTGTTGCCCGGCTAGAGTGCAATGTTGTTATCATAGCTCATTGCAACCTCAAACTCCTGGGCTCAAGCGATCCTCCTGCCTCAGCCTCCTGAGTAGCTGGGACCACAGGCATGCACCACCACACCCCGCTAATTTTTTCTATTTTTTGTAGAGATGGGGTCTTGCTCTTGCTCAGGCTGGTCTCCAGCGAACTCCTGGCCTCAAGTGATCCTCCCACCTCGGCCTCCCACAGTGCTAGGATTACAGGCATGAGCCACTGAACCTGGCCAAGGATCATCATTTTTAGCCTTGAGAAATATCAGTACTGTTTACATCTTGCAGCCTTCCTCTTTCTAGGTGCTGCACCCACTCTCCAGGGGTTCTAGTTGGAGCTGTCCCGCCCCACATATCAAGCCTACAGGGCACACCTGCCAACCTCGGCCCCACCATACCCAGTAACCATGCACTCCATTTGCTAGCTCTCCAGATTCAGGGACCTTCGCCATCAGGGCACCTGATGTCAGATGGGAGGGTAATGATTTGCTGAATAAGCAGAACCCTATGGTGGTCTTCCAACCTAAATTGTTTCATTCATCAATTTTTGACAGTTGTATCATTTCTACCAATCACAAGGTGATTTTTTTTCTTTTCGAAAATGGCATCACACTTGTGAGAGCTGCATGGGCTGAAAGCGACCCTTCCAAAACTCTTCTAAGTTTGAGGAGCCTGAGATTTCAGCATGACACTGGAGTGTGATGGCTTGGTCTGTTCTCATCAGAGGGGAAGGAAAGTGAGTCCTCAGGGGTCTTCATACTCCAAGGGAGATCCCAAGGGGCAGGCAAAAGAGTGGCAAGCAGGCCTCGGTGTGACCCCACTCACTGTATCTTGGTACCATTTGGGGCGGGGGAGAGAACACATTCTCTGTCTGGCTCCTGCTTAGCTCTGCACCCCAGTGTCCTCTTCCCCCACCCATTCATCCCAGCAGAAAACTTTCTGTTCCCTGTCAGCAGCTGCAGAATGAGATCATGTCTGGTCTGTTACATGGACCAGAATGAAGAAGTATGAAGCAGGAGGTGGACTGGGGCAGCATGGAGGGAGTAAGCAACCTCAGGCCACGCTCATTTTAGCCTGGGGAGGAGGGAAAGAGAGGTCTCCCTCCCTCTTTTCTTTGTTCCCTTCCCCTCCCAGTGGGAGGGGGAAGGGTAGGGGGAGAGAAGGTGTCACAGAAGGGCACCCAGGCCTGTGGGGAGGAGGGCTGTGGGTTTAGGTGGGCATTGGCAACAGGATGCCATCTCCATACATAGAACCAGGGGCAGGATCTTGTTCTACTACTCCATTCCGCACCCCACTAGCCCTGAGAGTGAATCCTGGCTGTACCATTAGTTCACTGCGTGACGCTGGGCAAGTCATTAAACTTTCCCGAGCCTTACTTTCCTCATTTGTAAAACAGACACGCTGATCCCTAACAGAAGTGTAGTTCAGGGAGGCAGGGAGGTGAGGCAGGCACACTGCAAGGCACACGGGAGACCCAGGTACTCGACCGCCCTTGCCGCCCACACCACGCGGCGCTCTTCCCTACCCCGGCCCGGCGGTCTCACCGGTTCTCAGCCACCAGGATCTGCTCCAGCAGGCGCGCGGCCTGCACGCGAGTCCCCAGCTCGGGCGCCTGCAGCAGCCGCAACAGCAGGTCGAGGCCACCGTCCAGGCGGATGGCGTCGCACAGACCCTGGGCCACCTCGCGGCCCACGGCCGGCAGCAGCCAGGCTTCCTCCACCAGCTGGAAGACCTCAGCCAGGCTGGCGCCCACTGCCCGCGCGACCCCCGCCTGCTTCAGCGCAGACAGCGCCTGCTGCAATTCGGGCAGCGCGCGCTCCAGGGCGCCCTGCACCTCGCTGCCCGCCCCAGGCGACACTTCACGGGGCCCACGGCCGCCCGCAGCCCACCATGGGCCCACGCCGCCGCCCCCATCCGGCCCCGGCACTGCCAGCCGCTCGGCGCCCGGCCGTGGGCCTGACATGGCGAAGAAGCGGCACAGCTTGTAGGCGGAGAGAAGCAGCGTCAGGACCATGGGCACGGGCCTGCGCGGGACATCCCCAGCCTGGAGGAGCGGGGCTGTGCGGAGAGACCTGGACCTTGGGAAAAGGGGGACCCGCGAGCGGACCAGGGGGAAGAAGATGCAGGAGGGAGGAATGGAGAGAAGGGGACCAGGCAAGGGCGCCGGCCAGAAGTTTGGGGGAGGAGTGAGGGTAGGATGGGGGCGCAGAGGTTGGGGAAGGGGATGCGGGCCCAGATGCGGGGAGTGGGCAGGAGGAAAGAGCAAGGAGGCGAGAGAAGGATCCAGACGCCTGAGGGTAGAGGCGGCCGCCGCCAGAACAAAGCGCGGCTGGGGCTCCGGCAGGGCTCAGCCAGGGGATGCTCCCCAGCAGCCACGCCCCGGAGCATCAGCGCTCCGCCAGCCGACGCCCCGCCTCTGGGCCTCGCGGGGCCCCTCCCCCGCCACCCGCGCAGCCCCACCCCCAAGCCTTTCCCTAGCCACACCCACACCCTGGCCAGGCCGCCTCCCCCTTGTCCATCCCCGCCCCCAGCGCTGGATATGGGGGGAGGGGATGGACAGCGAGAGGACTGTCTCCGTTTTCCCCCGGTGACACTGGTACGTGGGAGCTACGCCGCTGTGTGCCCCGTCCCCTACTAGTGCGTAAAGCAATCATAATAACGCTTCTGTACAACTCTCAAGGCCCTTTTATGCCTGTATCCCAGCTAAGCCTCACAACATGCCTGTGGGGTAGGGACTAGTGTTCCTCCTATAGCTGACTGAAGCCCGTAGAGAAGATTGGCCAAAGTCACACTCCCCTCTGATTACAGAACAGGAAAAGTCAGCTGAAAACTCAGGATCACTTCCTTCAGGTGGTGGGAGGACTTCAGAAGGTCTGTGGATGCCTGAAATTGGGCAGAAAATCAGCCATTCTGTGCCAGCGGGCATTTTCTGGGTAGAGGGATGATATTTCTCATGAGAGTCTAAAAGTGTGCCCAACAAGTCCATTCTTTACAGATGGGGAGACTCAGGAGGGGACAGAGTAGCCTGCCCAGGATCTGTGAATTAGTGAAAGACTCAGAAATCAAATGCAGTCCAGTGGGTTAACATTCACCCAGTTTCCTATCTGCCAAGACCAGCTTTGGGAAATTGATGCACCCAAGAGAAGAACCCAGAAATGAGACTTTGTTCTTTTATGATAAAAAAGAAAATTTCCCAGAGTGATTACCATCTCTCCTCCCACTGCCTTTTTGCTGCCCTAAAAAAACAACGGGTGGATGAATACCCAGCCAGGAATGTGTCTGATCAAACAAGTCATGGATCAATAACCATTTTGGGAGCATGAATTTGGGGCTACTCCAGCTGTTGGGCATTTTGTCTGTTCTAGTTCATGTAATCACCTAAGACCCCATAAGGCAAGGTTTTAATTGGTCCCATTTTACTGAAAAGAAAACTAAGGCTCAGAGAGGTAGAGCTGCTCGTGAGTGAGTGACAGAGTGCGCCTTCTTTCTGCCCACCATGCTCTTCACCCTTCTGATGACCTGATGACCCTGAGCTTGGCAAGGGTCCTATCTCCCAGCTCTCCCAGGCCCAGTGTTCCAGGAATGTGACCCTTTGCTGTAGCAGCCTCTGGAGTACAGGAACTGGGGGATGGGCCAGGGATTGAGCAAACACAGCAGCAGAAAGGGCACCTCCTCTTCTCTAATTCCCTCCCTCCCTGGCCCCGCCCCTCTCTCCCTTCCTCAGGCATCAGAGGAGAGACCTCTGGGAGCACAGAGCCCAGCTTGCCAGGCACTGAGCTGGAGGACCCGCCATGGCACCTCCCAGGCCCCTTCTCATGTTGGCCTTGCTGGGATGGGTGGTTCTGGCTGACCAAGGTGCAGGAGGGTGTTGGTGGCCATCTGGGTCACTGTAGGGTAAGTGAGGGTGGCCTGAGCTTGTCTGTGCCAACTGACACCCCTTCCTCATAGAGTCGTGCAAGGGCCGCTGCACTGAGGGCTTCAATGCCGAAAAGAAGTGTCAGTGTGACGAACTCTGCTCTTACTACCAGAGCTGCTGCGCCGACTACATGGCTGAGTGCAAGCCCCAAGGTGTGTCCAGAGCCCAGGTGGGTGGTCCTGGGGTCCCCTTGCAGCTGGGGACTCACTACCATCCGTTCTGTCTGCAGTGACTCGTGGGGATGTGTTCACTCTGCCAGAAGATGAGTACCGGGACTATGAGTACCCTACAGTGACCAAAGACAACTCCAGCGTCCATGCACAGCCAGAGGACCCTGACCTGCAGGCCCAGCCTGAGGGAAACCCTGAACAGCCACCTGTTCTGAACCCTGAGGAAGAGACCCGCAGGCCTGAGGAGGTGAACCCAAGGCCTGAGGCCTTTGATCCAGGGACCCCTGTGTTCCCAGCAGAGGAGGAGGTGTGCAGTGGCAAGCCCTTTGACGCCTTCACCGACCTCAAGAATGGTTCCCTGTTTGCCTTCCGAGGTGACTCCAGGGGTAGGTCTTGAGGGTGGAGGTCTGCCCTAGGAGTGTCCCCTCCCTCACACAGCCTCCCCCACTCTAGGGCAGTACTGCTATGAGCTCGATGAAACGGCAGTGAGACCTGGGTATCCCAAGCTCATCCGAGACGTCTGGGGCATCGAGGGCCCTATTGATGCTGCCTTCACCCGCATCAACTGCCAGGGGAAGACTTACCTTTTCAAGGTGCCAGGCCCAGGGGCTGTGGGGTAGGGCAGGGGGCATCTAGGGAGGGTTTGAGAGCTGTTGTTCCAGGGCCGGGGTGGACATGAAGGCTGGATCCAGGGCCTTGCAGTACCTGGCTGGGGACTCTGCCTCTGTGCCCAGCCAGCTGTCTCCATGCCCCTTTTCACCTTCCCTGCCTCTTAGGGTAGTCAGTACTGGCGCTTCGAGGATGGTGTCCTGGACCCTGATTACCCCCGAAACATCTCTGAAGGCTTCAATGGCATCCCGGACAACGTAGATGCAGCCTTGGCCCTCCCTGCCCACAGCTACAGTGGCCGGGAGCGGGTTTACTTCTTCAAGGGTACTCAGGGGGTGGACAGGAGAATGGGCAGGCAGTCGGGCAGTCTTGGTTTCCTTCTACACCTCACTGGGGACAGGCCTCAGTGTGTGTCCACCCCCGTGCTGGGAGCTCCTCACTCCAACAGCCTCTGGGCTCTCCAGCCTTGCTCAGGCCCACCCTCCTGATGCCCGCCACCCTGCTCCCCAGGGAAACAGTACTGGGAGTACCAGTTCCAGCACCAGCCCAGTCAGGAGGAGTGTGAAGGCAGCTCCCTGTCGGCCGTGTTTGAGCACTTTGCCCTGCTGCAGCGGGACAGCTGGGAGGACATCTTTGAGTTTCTCTTCTGGGGCAGATCCTCTGGTATGGAGGGAGGGCAAGTCTTGCTTCCCCCCTCAAGAGGGCTGGAATCCCCCCGGGTAGGGGTAGGCCTGGGCTGGCTGGAGGGGGATGTGATTGTGGAGCTATCGATCAAGCGCTGTTTGCTCAGGCCAAACTTTGCTTCTGTTGACCTTTTGGGGGAGGCTGGGCTCCACCTGGACCCCACACCTTGGACTTTGCCTAGCACAGCTAAGGGCACAGCCAGCAGAGGAGGGACAATGACTGAGGGGTCAGGGAGGCCTGGAGGGCAGGGTGGAGACACCAGGGATATAGTGGAGGGAGCGCAGGGGAAAAAGCACTGGACAGGGAGTCAGAGGCCTGGGTGCTGGGTGCAATGGATGAACTCTAAAGGCCCTGCTGGAAGGACCAGGGCTCGGGCCCTCAAGACCCCCCATTAACCCCTTCCCTGTCACAGGTGGTACCAGACAGCCCCAGTTCATCAGCCGGGACTGGCATGGTGTGCCGGGGCAAGTGGATGCGGCCATGGCTGGCCGCATCTACATCTCGGGCTCGGCACCCAGCTCCTCCTGGGCCAAGAAACAAAAGTCTAGGCGTCGCAGCCGCAAACGCTACCGTTCACACCGTGGCCGCAGCCGCGGCCGCAGCCAGAATTCCCGCCGGCCATCCCGTTCAGCCTTGCTGTCCTGGTTCTCCAGCGAGGAGAGCGGGCTGGGCACCTCCAACTATGATGACTACGACATGGACTGGCTTGTGCCTGCCACCTGCGAGCCCATCCAGAGTGTCTTCTTCTTCTCGGGAGGTGGGAGCCCCTAACACCCTGAAGCTGGTCTAGCCTGGTTCTTCTCTGCTGTCCCTGGTCCCCACAGGCTAAACACAGCTTGCAGTTGGTGACTCCAGAAGGTCAGGCAGGGAATCCTTAGCTGTGTCATGGCTGTTCACTTTCCCTTCTGGGAGAGACCCAGGTGTATTTCCTTCAGGCAAGAGGGGCCAGGGCCAGGCTGGGTCTTACACACTTTCTCCTGTCCTCTCTTCCAGACAAGTACTACCGAGTCAACCTTCGCACACGGCGAGTGGACACTGTGTACCCTCCCTACCCACGCTCCATTGCCCAGTACTGGCTGGGCTGCCCAGCTCCTGGCCACCTGTAGGAGTTAGAGCCCACCCGGCTGGGCCCTCTGTAGCTTCCCCTCCAACCTCCTCCTCCCAGCCCAATAAAGGTCCCTTGGCCCAGAGTTTAAGACTCCTGTCCTATCTTTTTGTGAGTGCAATGATTGGGTTTTCACACTCATGTGTGCGATGTGCCTCCCTCAAGCCTTTTTAGGACATTCGCACATTACCCATCTGATGTGAAAAAGAAAAAAGGACAAAAAAAGGACTACTGTCCTGACTGGGGTAGACAGATCCCTGTGTGGCTGAAGCAGGGGAAGCCGGGCTGTGCAGATGGGTTGGTGCGGCACGGAGAAGAGCCTCACTGTATTCGGCCTGTGTCGGGCTCAGGCCCTATGGGCTAGGGAGGACCTTGTGAGAGCTACCCTTCTTCCTCATCCAAGCAGCCCCCAACAACCCACCAGCAGCTAAGCAGGCACTTGAGCCCCTGATGATGACAAAAGTTACCTCCCTGAGTGATGCTTGCTTTGCCCCTTGGCGTTGACTAGGGTCTTGGAGAATAGAGAAAGAGCAGGAGGTGGTGGGTCCTAGCTCAGCTTTTTGCCCATCCTGAGTCTGAAATCCAGTTAGCTCAGGCTCCTGAGCACCTGGGGAACTGTGCCCCCACAGACACCTCTAGGGTGGGCCTTTCCTTGAGGCCTCTGCCTAGAGTCTGGGGTGGGAGACAGTGAGGTCAGAAGACATAGGGAAGGGCAGGAACTGACAGGAAATTCAAACATTCCCCCTTCTCTTAGAAAAGTGGCCCAGAAGACTTCCAAGGAAGAGAACATTATAAAAATAAACATTTTTCTTAAAACCCCTCAATTGCACCTATGGAACCTTCTCTGGTTCCAGGCTTCTGGACTCCAAGAAGCCCATCTGGGCTCTCAAGGGGCCAGAGAGAGAGAGGGTTAGACACAGACACAGCTCTAAAGCAGACCCCAGGGTGATCTGGTAGTGACATCTGTTCCCAGCCCTGCTGAGAACAGGTGGCTCCCGCTCCTCCCACTGTCACCCTACCCTCCTCATCCTGTCCAGCTTCACTATCCTAGTCCTCAGCTGTGGGATAGGATGCCACCCACTCTCCCCTGAAGGCAGCCAGGACCAGGGCACTGAGGGCTCCAGAAGGGGCAGCTGACATCCTGGGAGCACTGGGGAGATGGTTCTCTTTGGCTTCCTGGACGAAGTCCTGGGAGGATTTTCATGAAGTGTAGGATTTCAGGTACAGACTTCCAGAGTTTGAGGTTTGAGGAGGGAGGCTGGGACCAGCTTCCTTTGTGAAGCCCTGGAGGAGCAGAGGCCACAAAACTTGCCCCACCCATACCCCCATAAGCCCCAACCCTGCCCCTGGCCTTCCCTCCTTCCCCCAGGACTTCTCTACCTTGCTTGAGCTGGACTCTAAACCTCTCCCCTTCCGAGGTGGGGCCAGACACCCAGAGCAGGATAAACCCCCAATGGAGAGGTCTGGTGTGGGCACAGCCCTGGCATGGCCCTCTGGCTCTTCACCCTCTGCCAGCTCCATGGCCAGCCCTGTGGATGCATCCCCAGCAGGTGACCTGACGGGGAAAGGGTGGGCAGGGTGAGAATGTGGGGCAGGTGGGCTGGGGTAGGTGGAAGAGGTCTGGGAGTAGGGGCTTCAGGGTCAGTGGAGGGCTTTGAGGCTGAGGGGAAGCTGTCACAGGGAGTCCTGGCTTGACCCCCCACCCCGGCCTGCAGACCGTATCAGTGGGTTGGGTCCCCACCGGAGAAAGCGGACCACTTTCAGCAGAGGGCAGCTGCTGGAGCTGGAGCGGGCGTTTGCAGCACGGCCCTACCCTGATATCGGCACCCGTGAACACCTGGCCCAGGTCACCCGCCTTCCTGAGGCCAAGATACAGGTGAGCTGTGACCTCCTCTCTGGGTAGGGGTACTCTCCAACAGCCAACTTCTGGGCATGACAGCTCCTTCTCTCTGGGTAACCTGTCTTCAGGCTCTGTTTTCCCTGTCCCAGGGTGGAGGGGGTTTGGGAACCAGAACAGACTTCTTCTCCTTCCCTAGCAGGTGTGGTTCCAGAATCGCCGAGCCAAGAGAATCAAGAACAGGAAGCCAGGAGGTCTAAGCCCCAGGCCTGAACCCCCTCCAAGCTGCTGCTCTCTTTCAGACACCCTCCAGCAGCCCTGGGAGCCCCAAGTGCTGGGGCAGCCTCCACCCTCCCCTGGCACACCTCAGCATGCCTCAGTGTGTAGACATGCCTCTTGTCCAGCTCCTAGCTTGGGTCCAGGGCAAGGCTGGGTGGTGGCTGAAGTCACAGCCCCATGGGGACCGGCTGGGGCTTCAGGGGTCCACCCTTCCTTGGAGCGAGCTACTCCCCAGACCTCACTGGGCAGCCTGTCTGACCTTATCTATGCCTCGGCCATTGTCACCAACGTGGACCACTCCTAATCTAGGTCTAGAACTTGCAAGACCCCTCCTCTGGCTCCTGCAGCCGACCCTGCCCCTGCTAGGACTGAACATATCAGAAGGGGATCCCCTGCTCCCTCCTCTTACACAAGGGAATTCTCCTATGGCAAGGGAGTTTAGCTCAGGGAACCCTCCCTTCCACTGGCCTCTAGGCCAGCCTAGGGGCAGGCCCTATGCAGAGACTGGGGTCTGGCTCCTGCTGCCGAGCACCCTGGCCCCTCCTGGGCACATGTCCATCATCTCAGCAGGAGGTACCTTCAGAAGGATGAGGTAGGAGGCCGTTTTCCACCTCTCTTGCCAGGCCTAGTCCCCAGTTCTTCTCACCCTAGCTGACAACCTCCTCCCTCCGAAGAAGGGATAGCCACCTGTCTCTTGAGGGCCCTTCAGGCCACTAGCTACCTGCTAAGTGAGCTAGCAAAGGAGAATGTTGCTCCTAATCTAGGCTGCTGGAGACCCACCCTTTCATGGTTCAGGACCCCCTCTCCTGACTTCTTACCACCTGGACAGATTAATCAGAACTGAGGATCTGAAGAGGGAATGATATTAAAGTAATAAAGTAAAAATAGGAGCCCAGGGCTTATGTTGATTTAATTTTCACAAAGATCAGATTGGCCGCCCTCTGACGTGGGGCCCTGGAAACAACCTGACAGATTTGGGATGGAGGGGGGCACAGCAGCATTGGGTTTTGGTATCACCGCCATCTGTAATACCAACTAATCTCCAAATAAACCCCAAACTCTGCACCATAATCTGGATTGTTTTGTGCTGCAAATGAATGGGGTTGAGGGCCATTTGACTTGGAAATTTATCTCCATCACCTAATCCCTAAATAGGGCCAGGCTCCACAAAGATTCTGGGTGGGAGGTATTACCCAGGCTTCTGCTAGGATTAGAGGGATAGTTAATTGAAGGGCCTAGGGATCTGACTGACAGACCCTGGGGAGATAGAAGCCTCTGCTGGCATCCCCTGCTCCTGGTCCCACTGGTTCCAGGACATTCCAGTTGCCTCCACCTCTGGGGCTGCTCTGCTTTGAAGACAAAAGCAGAGTTTGCAATCAGTCTGCACTAGATTCAAATCCTGATGCTGCTGTGTAACCATGGCAACTCTGAAACTCTATGTGCCTGAAAAGTAGGGATGATACTTGTTTCCTGTTTTGGGAACAAGAAATAATGTAGGTAAAGGGTTTCAGAGGGTGTGTGACAGCTTGTAAAAACTCCATAAATGCTAGTTCCCTCTCCCTGTCCATACTGGAGGCCGTGAGAATCTGGAAAGGCCCTAAACTTCTTATTCCTCTGAGCTCCTGGCAAGCACTCCCTGGATCCAGAGTGCATTGGAGAAAGCACGAATGGGGAGAGGAAGTGGCTGAGAAGAGAGTGCCCTTCTCTGTGCTGAGAACTGGAGGACAGGCGGCTTGGTTCCTATCTCTGAATCTGCCCTTGCAGACAGAACCCACATTGCACCATGGCCATTTCCTCCTCATTACTCACTAGGCAGGAACTAGGTATTTTATCTGTCCCCAGAAGCCAGCACAGTGCCTGTCCCATAAAGCAGCTTTCAGTAAGTGCTCAGCACCACAGAAGTCTGTTGGCTTGTGAGTAGGGGGTTGAGATCTGGTGGAGACCCCATCCTAATGAATGGTGAGTGGGATGGAATGACCCCAGTTTCACTGTGAGATGTCCTGGGATCAGAATCTGTTTGAGGAGGCCTGCTTTTTATCTAACATTTATTTGGAAGTCTTCTAACCTAAATCCAGGTACCTGAGGGATGTGGAAGCTTAAGGATATGTGGCACCCTGGCCCACAGGATGCAGACACAGGTAAGTACAGCCATGAATTTCCATAAAGCTTTATTCAGTGTAGCTTTTTAACTCAATCTTAAATAGTTCAGGTTACTAGGAACACTGTAAAATGCCACCTACTTTTTCTTCTCACAGCTGACACCGTTTCCCAACTAACAGAAACTGGCAAACATTGTAGAGGAAATGCCTACTGAGCTAATGAGTATAAAATTGATAAGAACAGAAAAGTGCTTTGGGAAAAAAAAAACACTACAGGAGTGCATACAGTGAATAAACAAAAAGAGTCTACCACTAGGACCAGAACCTGAGTAATTATCAGAACTATGGAAATCTTCGTGTTTTATGTTATTTGTCACAGGATTTAAAGTAAAAATACACTGAATACAATATATATTTATTGGATAAATAACTAAGGCTGATATCCTTTTAAGTGCATTATACAGATTCTATCATCACACCATTAATCTAAGTTCTCAGAAGTTAAACATTACAGAGACTTCAGGACAACATGGAGTCTTTGGCTCCATTTAACAGAGGAAGGACCACAGCTGGTCATTTGATCTTTCTCAGTCTAAGGTTTTATCTTCCAGAAAAGTGGCCTAATACCTAATACCTTTTCCAAAAAGTTAGCTGCCTTATTTCCATTTCCACTATCCTGTACCAACCCATCTTTCTCCTGTTTGATGTCTGTCCTCTGACCATTTCCTCTTCCTGCATAAACTGGAGAAAGGGGATCCTTTCTGCTTTTTTGGAGGCTTCTGATCTCAATTATAGGTCTGTACCAAAAATGTATGGAAAAGGATGGTGATTGATTTGTGCACTTGGACAAGTTCAAGGCAGTGAGGTCTACTTCTGGGAACGCCTGGATTTCATTTACTTCTGATGGAAAAACCCCAGTCCAAGCGGTGCCCAAAAGGCAGATGGGCACTGGGTTCAAGAGAAGGTACTGATAGACCAGTTCTTTCAGTTTTAAAGATGTGTTGTTGTTTGAATCTCCTCCACTTCTCCCTCTGGAAATTCACAGATGGGGCTCCCCACCACAGGAACAGCAGGTGGCCTGGCCGGTCCTCTAACTGTAGCTGAGTGTAAACAGCCTGATGGATTGACTAAGAGTCAGTGATAGGCAGTTGGGAACCTGGAGCTCCCAAAGCCTTCTCCAGACTTTGATGATGAAGCACCAGTTACAGCTCTCCCAACTCGCCTTCCATCGCCCGCACCATGACATACAGCTCGGCTAGACCCACCACTGAGGCGACGATCAATGCAGCCAGCACCCGCTGCAGAGGGGGAGACCCAGGCTTAGGGGATACAGGCCAACACCAGCTCTGCAGCCCCCAGCACCTTTAATGAGGATGGAGAGACCCCCCAACCCAGTCCCTAAGTTGGGGGAGGGGAAGAAAAGAGGATCTGGCATTTCTTGATGTTGTTACCCACCCCCATGACTGCTGGAAAGCTCAAATGCTCCCGTTGTTTACCGCATAAATATCTGTTCAATACCTAACCTGAGCAAGGCACATTCACATTCATCCTTCCTTACCCACAAATACTCCTGCCTGGGGCACTTTGTTCTGCCCAGTGCCTACTCACCGAGGCCATTTCTGTGAAGATATACTGGCTCCCAAGGTAAGTGCAGACAAAGGCAGCTGCCACCGTGACAATGAAGTTGAAGATGGTGATTACCAGAGCCTTCACTGATCTCACTTAGGGAAGGAGCCCAGAGAAGAAACCTTTAGATCAGTATTTTCCAGGAGGCCTTCTTATCTCATGGCTGCCCCCCACATCAACTGGGTTTCCCTCAAACAGCAAACCAGAACAGCTCAGCCTTGGACCCAGAGCACTGGGCAGGAAGGAGTGCCACAACCCACACCAGTAAGAGGCTTTAGCAGCCTGGTTTCCTAGTACCTCACCTTGCTTTCCCAGGTCACTGAGAGTCCCACCATGCCTTGAATCCTGTGAAAAAGAAAAGGCAAATCTGAGAACAGAAGCAGCCCAGAGAGCACCCATTTTACGGTCTGGGCTCTGGCCTCTCTATTCCCCAACACATTAACTCCACCTTCTCTATGGATTCTTTTGCTTAGGATCAGTTTGGCTTTTTCTGGACTACAGAGCAAGCATTTTAGAAAGGGAACATAGGCTTCCAGTACCCATCTACTTCTCTCCTGCTCCAGGGCAGAAGTATGCCAGAGAATAGCAGGGAGCCCTGTCAGAAGAAAGGCTCTAAGGCTCATCCCTACTTCTACAACATTTAAGTATTGGTCATCATCTCAGCCCATGGTCTCAGTGAATGAGTTGGGAATCATACTTAGTTTGTATGCAGCACGGACCTCCTGTGGTCTCTGCATAGTATATAGATCAAGTTTCCATGTTCTTTCTATCCTCTGTACCTCCTTCCAGTGCAGGGCCCTGCTTTCAGGGGCTACTCAGTCCATGTATTGAAAAGCAGGCACTTACTTGACAGGCGACATTGCGTGTGATCCGCTTATATTCCTCATTGGCCAGCTGTATCTTAATCTTCTCCAGCCGGGCAACTAGCTCTGGGTTCTGAAGCAGAAAAATCAAATGAGAATGATATCCCCAGCTTGCTAGAAAGTATGTCACAATCATTGGTTCCGGGGGGGAAAGCACTGTTGAGGGTGCCAGGAGATCCACATACCCTTTATACCTCCACTGCATTAGAAACTGTCTTTTTGTATCTCAGTTTCCCAAGCTGTCCAATAGGGAGGACAATATCTGGTTCCCCCATTCTAGATCCCAAAGATTTAAAAGACAAATTTTTCAAGCCCAAAAATTGATTCACACATTCAATGTATCATGAATAAGCCCAACTCAGCCACTACCCACTCTCACAAGTACATCTCTTACATACCCGGGGAGGCTTCACAACCTTTGGGAGATAGATTTCACTGCCTTCCAGGAGCTCATGAAGGTATAGTGTGGAATCTGGGAAGAAAAAGTTTCCACAAACATAGCAATGCATAGAACTGAGGTTGAAGGGATAAGATCAGAGAAGGGTCTAGTCCTTCTTTCCACCAAAATAAAACATACCCATCTCTACATCAGTCCATCTCCAGGATCATTTTCAATTGGGAAGAATTTAGGATAATTCCACATAAGTATCTCCTAGTGCTCTACAGCTGACTTTAGCTATCAGTTCTCAATTATCCTTCCCATGTTACAACTAACACACAAGCCATTTATATTTGCCTTTGGATTAGATCATTTCTGTGATCATAAGAGTGCTGCCCTAAATAGGTTTAGGTAATAGTGATGTTAAATACTGAGGGGACACTGTACTAGGTGATCTCTTTCCAAGGTCCTTTTAGTTCTAATAGTTGAGCAGTCTACCCTTTGCACTTCTGGCTAAGCTTATGTTAATTGTGGCAAAAGATCTTACATGCCAGTTTGTCCTATTCCTTCCCTTTGCAGATAAGGGAACTGACACCCAGGGAGGACAAATGACTCCTTCAAGGAGAGTTAGTGACAGAGCTAGGACTAGAACTCAGATGCTACTCCCAGTCCAGATCTTTCAACACAGCTTTCATCATCCTATCTCAAAAAAAAAAAAAAAAAAAAGAAGAAAAGAAAAGAAAAAAATATTAGATTTCACTTTTGCTTTTGAGATGTAAAGAAATCCAGATTCCCAAAAGGTCAAGCTCACTATGCTTAGTTGGTTCCTAATGTGACAAAAAAGGAAGAAACCGAACCTGTTAGATGGTATTGAGTTAGAACCTGGACTTCCTGAAAGGTCAGGTGGGCCTAGGTGTGTCTGTAAGTGAAGAGGAGACTCTCAAGAGAGCAGAAACAGCGTAAGTAAAATTTGTCATTCACCCACGGGGAATTCCAATGGGGCTTAAGAAGGGAGTGGGTGGCCTAGGGTTTATGAGGTAGCTCTTGGTTGGCTAAATGAGTGCTCCGCGGGAGGAGAGTGACGGAAAAGACTTCAGGAGGGAGCAGACAGGGAAACAAGGAGGCGATCCCGGACTGGAGATTGGGGCTCACCCCTTTCTCTCAGGTGTTGATGTAGATCCCGGATCAGACGGAAGGAAACCAAGCGTTGGGGGCCGCTGGAAGCACCTCCCGGGTGCTTCTTCCCCAGCGCGGCCTCAAGCTCGGCTCGCACCTTTCGGGGCAGCTGCTCTGGCTCCAGCTCCCCGCCGGGGCCCAAAGCGCGTACCAGTCGCTCGCCCGGTAGCAAGGAAGACGCCATATCTAGCCGACTCTACGGTCAGGTGACCCCGAACCGTGACTTCCGCCTGCCGTGCGCCGGAAGTAGCTCGGAGCTTACGGGGCGGGGCGGGGCGGGGCTGGGCAGCGGACCAAGGGGCGGGGACGCGGCGCGGGGCAGTGTGGGGCGGGGGCGGAACGCCGCCCGGCCGCGGGTAGGGCCTTGTGTCAGCAGCCGAGCCGGCGCTCGGGCGGGACATGGCTGGCTGTGCAGCCCGGCGGGCCCTGGCCGTGAGCAGCCGCTGGTGGTCCCGGTCGTTGACTGGGGCCCGGGGGCCGAGGCCGCTCTGTGCAGCGGGTGGAGCCGGGGCCTTCCAGCCAGCGGCGACCACGACGACGCGGAGGCACCTGTCGTCCCGGTGAGGGACGGAGCGAGAGGGTGCGGGCGCTGGGCCTGCAGTCCAGGGAGCGTCTCCCGGCCAGCGAGGAGGCCGGGAGGCTCGTCCGGCTGAGGGTGACTGGAGTTAAACGCGGGAGAGAGTCCCGAGCAGGGAGCCGAACTGCGCTGCCTGGGACGTGTGCCAGGAGCAGGGAAGGGAGCGCGGCCTACAGCCCTAGTTGTGCAGGACTGGCTCTGAGGGGAACTGGTAATCCTCTCTGAGCGAATCCTATCTCCCCGGCTGGGGTCCCCGCACCGCTGTCAGTGGACAGCCTTTTAATTCAACCCTAGCGCTTTTGACTTGAACCCGCAGCCTACGGATTGGGTCAAGGCCTCCCTCAGAAAGATGCTATAGGTGGGAAACAAGACTCGAGTGTGGGTGCTCGTGGGTCCAGGTTTCATTGTGACCTTGGGGAGACCGGTTTTCTTTATGTGACTTGGGGAGAGGGATTCGAGGCCATGGGGATGGTGTGAACAGTGTCTCTGTGGATGGGACAAGCAGATCAAATTGGGGCTGGTGGATCGGTGGGAGGAAGCAGAAAGTTCATATCTCCAAAATAGTAAAAATAACCTTTCTTTGAACGGCCCCTAGAAAGAGCAGCCCTGTTCACAGAGATAACTGACGGAGCTGACCTTTTAGTGGCTGAGCTTAGACACTGATATTTGGGGAGAGATGATAGCTATTTGCAGTTTAAGACCCCTGTGAAAGTTGATGTAAATCTTAACAAAAACTATATGGAGAGACTACTAGGTAAAATGTAGGGAGTACAGGAAGAAATCTAGAGATGATTAAGCCCTTCAAGGGTAGCATAAGGACTACAGTGTAGAGGGGGAGATGGACATGGAATTATAATGCAGAACAAATATTTTTGAGCACCTCTTATACACTAGGCTATGAGGGGAAGCACAGGCTAATCAGACACAGGCATTGCTCCCATGGAACTTAGAGTCTATAATGGAGATAAGACATGGGCACAAATAACTGAAATGCAAAGTGGGCAGGATAGTGAAAATGCTGCAGGAGGTCAGGAGGTTGGGTTAGGGAAGAAAGGGGCAAAGGGTACATTTAAGCAGGGTGAGAGGGCATGATACGAGAAATGCTGAGTGAAGAGAGAAGAAAATGATCTGGGAGTAGCCATATCTAACATTGGGAGGCTGGGGAGGTTTTCACCAAGGAGGAGGAGAGGCAGCAGCTCTGTGGTGTGGTGGCTTGGCAGGACCCCTACCCGCTCCGGCTGGCGCTACCACCCCAACCCTTCTCTGCTGTCATTGTCCTGGCCCTTCAGTATCCTAGTAGCTTATTCTGATGGATAAGTACCGTTACCTTCTCAGCTTTTCAGTTGCTTGTTCTTTTCCTTCCTACTTAGAAACCGACCAGAGGGCAAAGTGTTGGAGACAGTTGGTGTGTTTGAGGTGCCAAAACAGAATGGAAAATATGAGACTGGGCAGGTGAGTATCGGGCTGGGTTATCTTTCATTTTCATGGAGTGCTCTGCTTCTGAAAGGAGTTAGATTTGATCACAGGCCTGAATGGTATGGTTTTCCATCCATTCCACTTTTATGTTTGGAGCCTGACCAGAATCACAAATTTTTTTTTTTTTTCACCCTCTCCCTCCACTCAGAATCACAAATTTTTAAAGATGGGGTTTCTTTATTCCTAGATTTGGACACATTTAATGTGTCAGTGGGTTCTCTCCAAATTAGTGTGGACAGGGATGGTTTGGACTATAGTGAAGAGAAAGCCAAGTTGCTGAAGATTCCTCTAACATAGTGGACGGTGGGAAGCCAGTGGAGGGAGAGAGCTTTTAGAAAAGTAAACCTTTGATGCTTTGTCATAATAAAACTGATTACAGTGTGGTAAGCTCTGGATGTGAGGCTCTTTTTCTATATCACCTTTGTTCTCGGTCCACTGGAATAGATTTAGGCCCCTGGTAGGTAAGGAAGACTTTTCGTTTATTCAACATTTTTTGGGTATGCCTACAGTGGACCAGGCATTGTGCATTAGGGTTAAATCAGAAAGCAAGGTAGACATGATTCCTACGTTCATGGAGTTTACAGTCTAGAAAAGAATTAATGATATGTAAATGGTCAATGGCTCTACACTGTGCTAGGTGAAGGGGAGGTCACAGAAGGCTTCCTGGAGGCCTAAGCTTTGATCTAAAGTGTGAGTAGACTCAGCTAGCTAGAGAAAGGATAAGAGTATTCCAGAGTTGGTCTGGGTTGATCACAGAGTTCATGGGAAAAGGTGGCAAGACCTTGTGCTGGAGATACCTCCATCTGAACTGTTTTGTGGTCTGGGCCTCACTTGGATGGAATTGCTGCACTTCAGACTCACTGAGGCTTCTCTTTCCTGCCAGCTTTTCCTTCATAGTGTTTTTGGCTACCGAGGTGTCGTCCTGTTTCCCTGGCAGGCCAGACTATATGATCGGGATGTGGCTTCTGCAGCTCCAGAAAAGTAAGTTTCCCCAGCATTGTGCCTCACAGTGTCCTCAGGAAGAGGCCTAACTCATGGCAGACATACGTAACTGGGGTCCCAGGGGTGAAGACAGCACCCTCCTGGGCCTTAGAAGCAGCTCCAGAGTACTTCGCTGGCACTAAAAGTCATGGAGACAAAAGTGCTGAGTGCCAGGGATAGTCTTAAGCCAGAGGGTCCCTTGAGGCACCCCCCCCCCCCCCGCCACCCCGAATGCTCTTCCAAGCTACTTTCAGTTTGCATTATAAGTACCCCAGAGGGCATTTGGGTGACCAGTCTTCTTGACTTCTTGAGGTTCAGTTGGAATCTTTCCCTTAATCTCACATCATCACTAGAGTACATTAAAGGTCAGCTCTATTAAATGGTCACACATAGCCCCTGGGGTATAAGAAGAGGAGGGTACTCTGGGCCCTGGGGACTGACAATTTGATTTTCTCAAGATGGCCCCTTTCTTCCAAGAGGCATCTGGAAAGTAAGACAAATGGTGACTCTGTACCGTAGGTCCTCCATCCTCCATTATTTGCCCTTGACTGGGGAGTGGGTGGGTTGGGGTGTTGCTGAGCAGATGCCCAGAGTGCTAAAGCCCCTTCAGATCAGGGACCAGCCTGTTCAGGTGAGGCGATGGTAGGGAGCTGAGTCAGGCACAGCCTCCATTTCTCTTGGGGTGATCTCGGCCGCCTTCTCCCACTCCACAGAGCAGAGAACCCTGCCGGCCATGGCTCTAAAGAGGTGAAAGGCAAAACTCACACTTATTATCAGGTGCTGATTGATGCCCGTGACTGCCCACATATAGTAAGTAAGCAAGATGGCTGGGCCTGGGGGTCCTCTCCATGGGAAAGGCCTGTACCTTGATGGGGACAAAGGGAGGAAAAGGGTCAAATAGAGCCCAGATCAGCCCTGGGCCCCAAGGCCTTGGGAGTGCACAGTGGCCAAGAAAGCCCCTAATTCACTTCCTGCCTTAGTCTCAGAGATCTCAGACAGAAGCTGTGACCTTCTTGGCTAACCATGATGATAGCCGGGCCCTTTATGCCATCCCAGGTGAGTAGTTAGCATCTGCATGGTACCTGTCGAGAAGGGGGCTAGTGTGTCTCTGGGAGAGGATTCTGATGTCCTGTCATCTGTTGGGAGGGATTATGGTGCTGAGAGATACGGTGCCAGGGTTGTCCCACACTGGGACAAGGCAAGAAAATGATTCTTTTTAGCCCTGTTTCTCTCTTCTCCTATGTGAGTTTCACTGTCTCTTTGCCTCTCTGCGCCAGGCCTGGACTATGTCAGCCATGAAGACATCCTCCCCTACACCTCCACTGATCAGGTTCCCATCCAACATGAGCTCTTTGAAAGATTTCTTCTGTATGACCAGACAAAAGGTAATCTCTCTTATGAAGGGAAGCTGGAATGGAAGGGCCCTTTCTTCAAAGAGAATATCATAAAAATAATTCCAAAGCTCTATTTCCACATCTCTTTTCAATCTCCCATTAGACCTGTCAGGTAGATGGCTATTATCTCCTTACAGATATGGAAACTGAGGCTCAGGGATGATGAGAAGTTACTCAAGGTTGTTAGTAGCAGAGTAAGGTCTGGAAACCAGGGCTGTTAACTCCCAGACCAGTTCTCTTCCTATGGTATCTCAGTGCCTCCTCAGGGCTTATTCTTGGCAGCATCTCTGTGCCTTTTTCCAACCTGTACTTTTGTTTCATATGTGGGTGTCCTGTTCACCTGGGCCACCACTGGGAAGGGTTTTCTAGGAAGGGCAGTTGGAGAGTGGGTGCAATGCCCTGCACTCTGGCCTGGACTGATCAGTTGTCTCTTGCCCTAGCACCCCCTTTTGTGGCTCGGGAGACACTACGGGCCTGGCAAGAGAAGAATCATCCCTGGCTAGAGCTCTCCGATGTCCACCGGGAAACAACTGAGAACATCCGTGTCACTGTCATCCCCTTCTACATGGGCATGAGGGTATGTGCCCAGCCTGGGCTCCTTCCCACAGGGCTGGCCCCAGATTCTGTGTGCTGTCCCCAATGTGACTGCTGGTGGGGGAGGGTTCTAAATTTAAACCTTGGCCCTGTGGTTCTGCTCCCAAGAGCTGCATGTGTTGAGTGGGGTTGAGTAGCCTCTTGGCAATGGCTGACACCAAGACCTAGAGCAAGGAAAACCACAGGTCCTAGGAAGGAGTCCTCCATGCTGAGTCTTTCTTGTTCCCTATGGCTCAAAGGGTGCCATGTTTATGAAGAATATACACATATTTGTTTAACCATTGTATGTTGACCTTCACACTTTGTGCATTAGTCAAATGTTTATTGAGCTGTGTCTTGCCTGGCTGTGAGCTAGGTCCTGGGGATACAAATATAAATGAAGCACTGTCCCTGCCTTCCAGGAGCTCATGGTAGTTAGGGAGGCCAACATAAAGTATTGCAGGAAAGCAGGGCAAAGGGAGGATAGAGGAGAGGGAAGGACAGGCAGGGCTGGCGAGGAGGAGGGAGAAAAGAGCCCCTGTAGCTGATTTTTCTCAGTATCAGCTCTGCCGCCGATTTTGACAGGATGAGGAGGGAATGGACATGGGAGCCTGCCTCCCTGTGGGCTTATGGGCCACAGCTCAGTCATCATCCTCGTCCCACAGATATTCTGTCTCTGTAGCCTTCCTGGAATATGTATACTCCATTGGAGAGATGTTGATTGGAACAGACTTGGTCTTGCCCTCTGGGACTTAAATCTTTGTTTTTTTCCCCCAGGAAGCCCAGAATTCCCATGTCTACTGGGTGAGTGTCTCCCTTAGGGGAGAGGGGAGCTGAGGAGGTGTGCCTAGGGGTCAGGTTGGAGGTGAGGGAGCTTACTTCATGGTGGGGGTAGAGCCTGTGCAGTGCGGGTGTCAGCCTTTGGTGCCTTTTGCTCTGCACAGAATTCTGGGTGGGCTAGCCCAAGGTCTCTTTCTTAAACACAACTCTCTCCCTCACACCACCACAGTGGCGCTACTGTATCCGCTTGGAGAACCTCGACAGTGATGTGGTACAGCTTCGGGAGCGGCACTGGAGGATATTTAGTCTCTCTGGCACCTTGGAGACAGTGCGAGGCCGAGGGGTGGTAGGCAGGGTGAGTATCACTGTGCCACTAATGCCTGGTTTCTGGTCCTGCCCAGCAGGCCTGCAGGCTTGGTGCATGGTTTCCTCTTCCTGTGTGGGACAGACAGAGGCTCACTCTGTGAACACATTGGGTTGCTTTGGGTTAGAAATCCTACAACAACCCTGTGAAGTAGGTTTCTTACACCCCGTTTCACAGATGACAAGAATGAGACTGAGAAGTTGGATACTAACATGCGGTCCCACCACTAGTATTGGCAGGGCCTGGATTTCAACCCTAGGGAGCCTGAAGTCCAAGCTTTTGTAGTTTTTGTTGATTGGCATAATGTCTTAAGAACCTGAATTTGAGTGCCCTTAGGTTGGGCATGCATCTCCCACCACTCCCGTGGTCTTGCCTCTGCCTGAATTTACATGTGTACATCCTTTGCTGGTCCTTGAAGAGCTTTTATAATCCCTGCTTACCCCACCCTGCCTCCTGATAACTAAAGTCACAAGTAGTACTGGTGCCTCAGGCCACATTCAACAAGCATTTATCCAAGTCAGTGGGGACTTGGGGAAGCAGGGTGGTAAAGTGAATAAGAACAGGGCTTTGGAATTAGATAGTCTGGCTTCACGTTGCAGATGTGTTATAACTGCATAACTTTGGGCAAGTTATTTAACCAAAATCTCAATTTCTTACTGCTAAAATGAGGATCACACCTATTACCTTATGATCACTAGGAGAATTAAATCAGCAAAGGTTTGCAGTGTACCTGCCATGGTGCCTGCACTTAGCAAATCGTGAATGGACGCTGTGAAGGATATTTACAGAGCAGCTCCTGTGTCCAGCATCTTTGTGTGGTGCCCTCAGACATTCAGTCTGAGATTCTTTCCCACTCAGGATGAAAGGCCCACTTTCTGTGGAAAGAGGTACTGACAAGCAGTTGTTGTGGGAGTGCCTGCTGCAGTGGTGACTGAGGTAGGGGGCAGCCAGTCCTGATGAACTGGCAGTCAGCATGTAGCCCCAGGTTGCAGGGAATATGTACCTGGGGCTTGGTCTGACCCATTTTGCCTGAATCCTTACAGGAACCAGTGTTATCCAAGGAGCAGCCCGCGTTCCAGTACAGCAGCCACGTCTCTCTGCAAGCTTCTAGTGGGCACATGTGGTAAGTGAGCATGTGCTGTGGCAGGGGCCACTCAGTTCCACAGACACAGGCTACGGGGCAGAAAAGTGAGAGCTCATAGCAAGCTCATGGCTGGCAGTTAACGCTGGGCCTAGTTAAGTCCTGAGGTGGAACCTTATCTGCTGTTCATTGTGTGGGACTTGTGTGATTTTTTTTTTTTACTGCCTTTTTCCCAGTTCCCAGTGGTCTGTGGACTGAAGACTTAGGCCAGAGGTCCGGTCATTTGATGCTGCAGAGTTGCTCGTGTAGTTGGGGTTTTTTCATTGGTATTTCACTCCCTAACTTGAAAGTACAGTTCAGTAGCTTATGCAGTGTGCATCTAAGGGCCAGAATCTGGACAGCTGTTTCTTCTCTTCATGTGGGGCCAAGATGGGCTCTTGGGTCTCTGGACCAGTCATCCTATCATGAGCTTCACAGAAGAGAGCCCAGGCCTGCCTCATCCTCTGTGACTCTGGGGCTGATGGCATGGGCCCATCCAGATCCTCAGGAGGGCTCAGCTTCCTCTAAACTGGCTTCTCTCTGACCCACAGGGGCACGTTCCGCTTTGAGAGGCCTGATGGCTCCCACTTTGATGTCCGGATCCCTCCCTTCTCCCTGGAAAGCAATAAAGATGAGAAGACACCACCCTCAGGCCTTCACTGGTAAGGCCGCTTGAGACCCCGAGTGCCCAGGAGTGGCCCCACAAAGAACAGCTGTCATCCCACAATTGCTGCAGAACTTTTCTCTCCTCATCATGAGCCACAGTGGGTCTCTTGATTTGATTGTGGGGCCCTTTTTTGGGGGAGGGGTGGTATAACTGTTTTCTTCAGAAGACGCATGTAGGACTCCTCCAAGGCTGGCCTCCTCTTAAGTCCTGCCTATACCGTGTTCCAGTAAACCTTTCCACCAAGGAACTGTGTTTAGCTGCCACAGGCCTGGAGGATTTTCTTGGCCTGTCACAGAAGTTGTCTGGAATGTGAGGTTTGGTCAATAAACCAGTGCACGCTTGGCCACCCTCGCCATTTCGGCCCCGAGTCGCAGGCTGTCTTTCTGACCCCCTGGGGGCCCTTGATTGCTTTCTGTGTTGCCCTTCCAGAAAGCTGCCCCTCTGCTAGGATGTGTGCCTGTTTCTCTCAGCCTGGAGGCTAGCTGGGCATCTCCCAGGGTCACTATGCCTCTCAGCTGGTGGGTGGATACTGGACTGGACTCTTGTGTTTTCTTCTTTACCTTCTGCCAAGTGCAGAGAGGGAGGCCAGTGCAGGATCAGAGTGGCCTGGCTCTTAGCACTGACCAGCCATTGTCATCTCTGGCCTTGCCGGGCCTGGGAGAGGAGTGAAGCCAGCCAATTGGGTTTCCTGGAGCAATGGACTTGCCAGCCACAAGTCTGTCAAGCATCCAGACCACAAATGCAGGAATTCAGCTGAGGAGCAGCTTTAGGTATGGACAGTGACTAAGCCAAGCTACTTCCTGAACTCAGATATCCAAGAGCCAGAAATGAATTGTGCTATATTTTGCCCTAATTCTTAGGATTCCTTCTTCCCCACCACTGCAGTGATTGTTAGAGGTCATTTTATTCTTGAATTAGTATTAAATCTCAGTTCCAGCCCTTGTTAATGTTGTCCTTAATCCTCCACCAGGGGGAGCTTGGGTTGCAGGGCAACTCAGCACAGCCGGTTGTATGACCTAGCTAGAACATGAGGTCAGGTGGTGAACAGAAATACAGGAACTAAGCCTGCAGCAGTGAGCTGGCCAAGCCCTACTCACAGTAAACGTGGCTCTGTACCATTGCAGTGTAACACGATTTTATTAGAAATTAGTGTTTACTTCCATCACTTATGCTGAGCAACAAAGTATTGCAGTTATGTGATAAAGGAAAAATTCTCTCATGCCCAGGACCGGTGCCACCCTTCAGGCTGACCTTGGTCACATACCAGATTCAATAAAACCCAATACTGGTCTGTGTTGTTGACCGCAGGCTTCCAGTTTTCTCAGAAACTGATAAGAAAATTTGACCTTCATCCACGCTTTTTGTTTATGTCCCCCTGGGCTGCTTGACGTTGAAAAATTCATATAGCTAAGAGCTGTTTTCTGAATGGGGCTGGGAAACTTTCAAAGAAAATTCCCCCAAACCTTTAAGCCACAAAGTCTGATTAAAGAAGCCAAGATCACTTCAGTGAGTTCAATATTAGCAGTCTCCTTAAGACCAAGGAGATTATTATCAGTCAGAGAAGATAAATGCCCAGTTCCAGACAACTGTGCTTTCTCGGGAAGGAAGACTAGCCACCACTGAGACAGCCAAAGATCTGAATGGCATAGCAGTAAGTAGAGGCTAAAGGGGGGGAGGTCAAAGGGCAAGCATGAAAATACCTCAGTGGGGAGCTGGGAATTTTAGTATTAAAGGGCTTCAAGAGGGCAGCTGAGAAAATAGGCCAGTGATCTCAGGCTGAAGCATTCCAGTCTCTGTGGGAAAGCCACAAAGCCAAAGCCTGAATTTGGCCAAATAAATGATTTGTCTTCATCTTGTTACTCCAGTGAGGACTGGAAGACCTAGTAGCTCATAGCCAAGGTATCTGACCTGAGAGTCTTAGAGCTATTTATATATTCAGGACTGTGACTAACATGTAAAATGCCTGATTAAAGTCACATGTCCCCTGCCATCATGTCACTTCAGGTCCTCGTGAGTGTCTAACCCTGGGCCTGGCACTTGCCTACAGACTCTGTGGAGTCAGCCATGAGCAGCCACTTAGCTATCATAATAGTCGTCAAGAGGGATGAACATGACAACCTACATCCCTTTCTGAGAGAGTGGGTACTGTCTGTGGTTATGCTGCTTTGTTAGACTGGCGGAATGGCTCCCTCCCTGACAGCATTTCTTTGGAAAGAATTCAGATAAGCTGCTTCCCAAGGGCCAAGCCAAACAAAAGAAGGGAATGAAAACCAAAGCCCTAAAGAGGAACTCACCCTTGGCATCTCCATGGCTGAGTTACCCAAAGGAATATGAAGGCCTTCAAGGGGCTTAGGTTGCTCCCATCATCCTGTGTTCAGAGACTTGCCACCGGGCAGAACCACCATCCCCAGCCAGGGCACAAACCAATGGCATGGATAGAGTGGGGTGGGAGATATACGGCCAAGCATATGCCACCTCTTCACAGGAGCTGCTTGGAGCACAGGGCTCTGAGTGTGCTGTTCTTGGCTGACGGTCATGCCAGGCAGCACTATGCAGTGCCTATGGGCTCCACAGCCTGCCTGCCGTGGCTCATGTTTCTGGTATGAAGTAGCTCCTGTACCCTGTGACAGCTCTCTGGCTTTATGGTATGTAAGGACAGTATGCCTTGGAGCCAAGGGCACTCAAGGATGAGAGAAGCAAAAAGAACAATCATGTTAGACCCTAGGAGCCAGTTATGTGACTCTAAGATGTGGGAGTAAAATGTCTTTTCTCACAGGGACCCTATTAGGACCACAAGTCCCAATTCATGCATCCTTCCTTCCTTAGTGCTCTTTGGGCTGGCCGTGTGACCAGGCTGGCAAAGCCAAAGCTGCTCTGTATTTTTATTGCTTCCTCTTTATCCCCCTCCCTCACGTTGCTCCTGCAGGGAAGAGGGGATGAGGGTCAGGAAAGACGTGGGTCAGGGCAGAATACAGATCTCCTGAATAACAGTACAAAGTGCTTAAAGAAACAGATCCCAGAGGCATGGAGAAGGGCCAAGGGTTCTGTCCTATGTAGGGTCTTGGCACTCTGGAGGGCAACCGAAATGCCCAGTCCTCTCATTATTAGACTTCAAACTATTCATTTCCTAGATTATTTTTAAAAAACCAAACTCATCAAGCATTTGCTTAAATACTTAGGAAAAAAGAAGCCCTACCTTTCTGTTAAAAACTGGGCCTTGACAGCACCAGCAGTCACCCTTCCCCTGAATGAACCTGTTCCCCATGGGCCTCAGCTGAGGCCTAAGGGGTAGTAGCCCTTTGGCAGAGGAAGGGGGTGCTCAGCAAGGGGCCTAGGGGAGTGTTCTTAGCAGGAGGTGGGTAAGTCAGTCCACTCACCCCAGAGCAGAAGTGGCTCCCTGTCAGGCAGGAAGGGAGATGCTGAGCAAGTGGGACAGGACTCAGTCATCTGGAAGTGCCCAGAGGCAGGGCAAAGGAATGTGGTCCCACCCCTGCCTAGGCCGTCTGACCTCCCAGCAGGGCCTGTCATGCCTCTGGGTGCTGGAGCAGAGACCCAGCTAGCAGCAGCATGGGGTGGCCGATGGGGCAGGCTTCCACAGGACAGGAGATGAGGCCTCCTGTGCCCCAACTCCCTGAGGGTCTTGTCAGTCGCGATGAGCAGACTGGTGACCGAGCTGCCGGTCATCATAAGTGCTATAGCGCTTGACGTGGATGCGGCGGACACGGTCCCGCAGTTCAAAGGTCTCCTCGTCTTCACTGGGGGAAGCCTGGCTGCGGCTACGGCTTGTGGCCTCCAACAAGGAGTTGTCAGGGACACGGGGAGTCTCGTACAGTAGGACGTTGAGTGTTTCCTCATAGATTCGGGCCTCTGGGAATTCCACCTGGGGTGAGGGGGACAAGAAGACTGAGTGAGGTTTCATCCCAGAGAGGGAGCATCATGTCAGAGCTCTTGGCCCTGTGCCGGCTCCATAAGGCCTCCTGACTCTCTCACAAGACAGGTGGCTGTCTATCTTGAGGGAGGGCAGGCCTCCCTTTGAAGGAGGTGTTGAGGGGATGTACTCTACAGACATAAGAATACAGAAGACCAACCCCTTCCCACCCCCGCAATCCAAGACTGATGGGCCAGCAGGCAAAGAGGGCAGCTGTGACCTTGTGACCAGGCCTAGGTCCAAATGCAGCTCCACCACTTCCTAGTTGTGGGGCCTCAGGCTTAACCTTTCTGGGCTGCAGTTTCCATATGTGTAAAATGATGGTTCACATCTACCTCTGAGAGTTGTTGTCAACATTACAGGAAGGGTGTAAATTGCTTAGCAGAGAGTCTAACACACAGCACACAACCAAACACGTAACTGAAAACAGCTGCTCTGAGGAGTAGTTCTCTTGCTTCTTCCTGCTTGCCTGACCCACTGCCCTGCCCTCATAACAGTCTGGAGGAAGGAGAAAAGGGGTGGACCTGCATTCTAGCCTAACCTGCTGCCGAGCCTCTGCTGCCTCACCTGTCAGATGGGGAGAATGGCTCCAGCCCTGCCTGTCTTGCAGGTGTAGTGTGAGGGGTCAAAGAGCTCATGAAAGAGAAAACACTTAGGAAGATGACAGGTGCTGCTGCCATGTCCACAGCTTAACCCCCCACCACAGAGACCTGCCCCTGAATCCCTACTCCACTGATATGTTCTGGAACCTCCTCCCTCCCTCTCCCACCACCAAAACTGCAGGAGGAAGCAGGGCCACCTGTAAGCTGTCCTTTCCCAACCTCCAGCTGATTTCCCAGATGAGGCACTTCAGTAGTCTGGGGGGCCAAGGAGGTGTTCAACGAGCCTGGCTACAGCTCCCCCTGATGAACTGCCATCCCACCCCAGCAAAACCCTGCTGTCTCCGCGACATACACTCGTGGGAGGAAGCCACTCTGGAGAGGACACCTTCTGTTGCAGCCTGGGAGAACAAGGTTAGCTGAGTTTGTGTTAACTATCACCTATCAAATACCTCATGTGTGCCTGGCGCTGTGGTATTATTGCAGCAGTTAAGTTGACTGACCAGAACACCCAACTGGTGGGGACTTCTGTCTACCTCAGAAGCCCAAGCTATTTCCACTGTACCACACTGCTTCTCCTAAGAGTGGTCTCATTTTCCTAATATCTCTGTTAAATTCATATTATCATTCCCATGTCTGCAAATGAGGAAACTGAGGGCCAGGTGGTGTAAATGGCTCATCCAAAGTTAGAAAACTGGCAAGTGGCAGAACCAGAATTCAGACCTGAACCAGGCCAACTTTAAAGACCCGTCCTTCCCCCGACACCAGGCTGTCCCCTGCTGGTCAATGGCCCCTGCTCCTCAGCTGTCAGGAACAAATGGTTTCCATCCATTCTCCAGACCCCTTGTTCTGGCTTTGTCCTTGCCTAGCACCATCACGGCATGTTTGAAAAAGAGCCAAACACACACCCTTTTGCTCCTTGTGGTGAAAGGCTCCGTCGGGGCCACACTGGTTATGCCCTGACCACTCCCTGCCGCAGCTGGTATGTGTCCTCCCCACCCACGCAGAGGGAAGCCCCCACACCTTGGTTTGCTTCTTCTCCGTGGCATACACAATGGAGGTGCAGCACACCTCTGCCAGCTTACGACCCTGGCCATAGAAGGACCAGCAGCAGATCTCATCGCCGATGACATCCTTGATGAAGAGCACACGGCCATTGAAGCGCAAGGAGAGCTTGTCAAACAGCTCGATGTTTTTCAGCAGGTGGTCGTCAGAGTTGCTGAAAAACCCACAAAGGCCAGCAGGCCTGGGCATGAGGTTCCAGCACAAGGGAGGATGCAAGGGCAAGCTGGGCCCTCCTCTCCCCTGTCCTGCTGGAATGAACACAAGATGCCAGGGGGCCAGGAGGAGAAAGGGTCACGGGGCACTCTCTGGGTTTGGGGGACTGTGAGGAAAAGGAATTGAGTTGGTTTTAAGTTAAAGCAGAGAAAACTGAAGAAAGGTGGTCTCCTTTCACTAAGCCCAGAAGGAAGCAGGCACGCTGCTATTTCAACAGGAGGTGTTCCTTCCCTTGCTGTGGGGGTGACAGTGGCAACGTGCCTGTCCACAGGGAGTCACGGGGAGGGTTTGGGACTCTGAGCCTGCTGCCACCCACGTATACCTAACTGTGGCCTGATGAGAGGACATGAGGCGTTGGGGGGTAAGTGGAACATCAGCCCAGTGTGCAGTATACAGGCAGGCTTAGGAGGACCCCCAGCCCCACCACTTCCCAGCATCCCTCCTCCACTCAGTAAGACAATGTGTGTGAAAATACCTGGCGCGCTGCCTGACACAACATGTGTAAAGGGCACATTTCACGCTCGATCATTTCTATCCTGGCTAGGATCCTGTGCCAAGTTCCAAACGCCTCCACCCCCATTTCCCTTCTACTCTCTGTTCTTCCCTCTTAGTACAACTGGTTCTGAGACCTAGACCCATGCTGGGAGTGCAGGTGGCTTCCCTTGGGTCTGCTGCCCAATGTCCGCTCTGGCTGCTCAACCTTTTTAGCTGCTTCTGCAACCCTTCCCTGGGTCCCCCGACAGAGATGCCCACCCTACCTGGTGTAGGAATACTTGTTGTTGCTTCTGTTGTACAGCAGCTTCACCACGGGCTGTGAGGGAGGAGAGAGTGAGGGCTGGGCCAGGGGCCTGGCATGCCCTGCCCGCAGCCCCCAGAGGTCCCAGTACCTTGGTGGAGGACTCGATGAGCCTCTCCTCCTCCTTCAGGGATGTGATGACGGGGATGTTGCACACAGGCTGGTAGGAGTCCTTCTTGTCCTGGGAGACACACACAGCAGAGAACCTTCTATGGGTTCTTCTGTTTGCTAGGCTTAGCCAGGTACCCCCAGAACCCCTCTGCCATGGCCACTCCCTGCTTGGTGAGGAGGCGTCAGACAGAGGTCATGAGGCCCCTGGCAACAGAAATTGCCAGCGGGCAAACAGACCCCTATTTCCAGAATACCTAGAATCCATATACCTAGGCATACAAACTAGAAGCAGGGCCTACTCACACTGCTGAGGGGGAATACCTGGCTGCCAGTTTGCTGGGCTGAGTGGCATCTCCCTGAATCTAACTAGGTTTGGATTCATCTACCCCACCTCCCACACAGCCTGCCAGGAACCAGCCCCTCACATCCCAGGAGAAGGGGGCGACTCTCGACCTCACCGACCCATGCGAACTCTGCCACACACCTGCAGAGCAGCCTGGCACATGTTCACCAGCCCCTGAATGAGGTAATATTTTGCTTCAGCCATCAATTCCTTGATTTCTTGCCGGTTTTGAGGGAGAGTGATGGTGTCATCTCGGAGGTAATTCAAAATGGTGCCAAAGTGCTTTCCACATCGGTCTATGAGGATCCAGCCTAGGGATTCAAACGGGCCCCACAGGATTACTGTTTGCTTCCAGGTACCTCAGAAGCAGGCAAAGGCCACCGACGAGCTGGGTGGCAGGTGGCAAGGAAAGGCGCTCCATGAGCATAGAGCCCAACGGCACAGGGTGACAGAAGTGAGGATGGAAGTTCTAGCTCTCAGGTCCCCGGCTGCTCTTCACCCTTCCTCCCTAAAACCAAGAACTGGCACATCCCATGGGACATACAGGCCCTCCAGGCTCTGCGAGGCCACAGAGGCCTCAGCTCAGCACTTAGGCCCAGCCCTAGTAACAGGGGAACCACCAGCCACTGCCAGCCTTCTGCCCACTGCCCAGTCTTATGGCAATGGTTCTTAAGAGAATCCTGTCCTATTTGAATATTTTAAAAGTACAGATCTTCTCCCTGGAAAATGCATATACATACAACATTCTATGTACAATTTCAAAGACTTCTGAAGCTCTACTAACGATTCCAGGAAGATGTCCTGTAGTAGGTGAAGAGGAAGAGTGAACCTAAATTCTAGATCTCTCAGGCTTAAGCCCTGCCCTGAAGTCATTTCCTCAGGAATCCCTCCTTCCCTCCCTACCCTGCCCGACAAGCCTTGATGGCTCACCTTCTTTGTCGGTTAGCACCTCCATGCGCCCGCTGAACATGGCCTTGAGCATGGTGTCATGGCGGGTTAGTGCCCGTACGGTGGTGTAGTACAGGGAGCCACCCACATTGAGCTGGACGTACTTGTTGCCCAGCCCTCCTCCCTTGAAGCTGCTTAGCTTGGGCTTGGCCCCCGAGGCTGGGCACAGACAGGTATCCCCCGACATCTCCCGCTGCAGGTAGATCACCACACGGCAAGAGGTAGGCTTGGAAGGCTCCGCCGTGGTGGAAGGGGTCACGATTGAGTGGCCAGGGGAGGCCAGAGCCTCATTCTCTCAGTGCTGTGAGCAGGAGATGGGAGAGAAGACGGAAGTCAGCAGATAGAGACCTCAAACCAGGAGGGGACAACAGTAGAAACATGACCATAGTCATTCTCTCCCTCGAAAGCCCAAGCACTCCCTGGCAGAGGCAAAATCCCTAGGCAAAGTGAGAAAGGCTTTCCTGGTGTCTTTATTGTCCCAGGAACCAGGGCTGGGAGCATAGTCTCCCAGGGCCCTGCCCTGGTCACCTCACCAGCCTCCCTGGGACTCAGCTCCACTGTGGGGAGCAAGGAAGACAAGCAAACCCTTGGAACTAGTCAGAGAGGGCCTGAGGATGGATCACCCTGGGTGACTAGTCGGATTCCAGTCATTTTCTTTTCAAGGGTCTCAGGACCCCAGACTTCCAGCCAAGCCTACTGGGAATCCCAGCGGCCTAGGAGCTTCCCAGGAGCCAGAGGGACAGGATGTACTTCCTTCCTTTCTAAAGATTCCAGACTCAGGAGCAGCCTGTGCCAGTGCTTACTCTGGGTATAATCAGGAGTCTGACTTCAGGAAGGAAAGTAAAAGCAGCTTCAGGAGAGAATGGAGTGAACCAGGTTGGAGGAAGCTGGCTAGTGTTCTTGGCAGAGATTACCTGGGCTCCAGTTGGGGCTTCCTGACCTCCCTCTTTTTTGGCACTGGCCTTGTCCCGAGTTCCTAAAATTGTCACCATTTATCAGGCTCGAACAACTACAGGATGGCTATTTTCATTTCTTTTTCCTAAGAGGCAGCCCACCCCATCTCTTCTCTTCCCTCCCAACAAGAAAGGGAGAAAGGACTAGAAAAGACCAGATAATATATCTAAAAACAAGGAAGTGAGCTAGGCCCATGCCGATAGTTCCCAGCTACTCAGGAGGATGAGGCGGGAGGATCACTTGAGCCCAGGAGTTTAAGACCAGCCTGGGCAACATGACAAGACCCCATCTCCAAAAAAATATAAAAATAAGGTCAAATAAAAGCAATGGATTTGGAAATTAAAACACTAACAGGAGTTGATAGGAGAAAAGAGAGAAGAAAGAAAAGGAGAGCAAAACTAGGCCATCCCTCATGATTTAGATTCTGTATTATGTTTTTGGCTTTCTAAAGAATCACTAAAATTCATTCACTGAAGAAAAAACATAATAGCTAACATTCATTGCATACTTACTATGTGCTGTGTACTATTCTTGGCATTTAATATATATTAGCTCATTTAATTCATTCAGCAATAAAATATTGAGTGCCTACTATGCTAAGAAGTAGGGAATGATGAAAAGATATTGTTATAGCCTTCAAGGAGTTCAAAGAAGCATCACAATATTAACAAGAATTAAAAAGAAAAAAAAGTTAGCATTTATTGTGCTCCTGCTAGGTGCCAGGCACTGGGAATACACAAGAGAACAAATAAAGAGTCATGTCCTCATGAAACTTCCATTCTAATGGAAGAAGACAGATTACAAATGAGGAAATGAATAAATAAGCAGACAATTCCAGAAGGTAATAAAATGCAGTAAAGATAATTAAATAGTGATAAGAGAATGATTAGGGAGAGGCACTAATTTAGACAGAGGGACAGGGAAAGCCTCTTTTGGAAGGTGACATTTCAGCTCAGGTCTCAAAAGAGCATCCTAAAAAGATGGAAGAATAAGTGCAAAGTTCTTGTTAGAAACAAGTTTTAGGAACAGAAATAGCGTCATGATGTGTGGTAAATTGAAAGCGGGGGTAAGTTGCTTCGATGTAAAGTCAGGGAAGGCAGGTGCTAGATGATATTAAAGAGTTTAGACTTTATACTAATTACAATATAGTATAGAAATCAATTGGAAGAGTTTAAGCAAGGGAGTGATATCTGTTTTATTTATAGCATATTCTCTCTCTCTCCCCCTCTCTGTGTTTTTTAGAAATGGGGTCTTGCTGTGTTGCCCAGACTGGGCTTAAACTCCTGGGCTCAAGTGATCTTCCTGCCTCGGGCTCCCAAGTAGCTGGGACTACAGGCATGTGCTTTTGCCCCTGGCTACATAGTGTATTTTGAAAAGATAATTCTGGCTGCTTGGTAGAGAATGGACTGCAAAGGTGCAAGAGAGGAAGTGGGAAGACCAGAGGAAGCAGTACTCCAGGTAAGACATGATGAAGGCTTGGACCACACTGGTAGCAACGGAGACAGAAAATAGTGGAATTACTTCATTTAATCCTCAAAACATGAAGGCGTTTACAGCTGCTCATCATCTCTTATAAATGCAACCCAGAAGCAGGGCACTCATTTTCCCAAGTTTACTGCTCTCTCCTCAAACAGTACTTAACACAATGCCATGTACATTTTAAGTATTTAATATATGTTAGTTTGTTAGACTGAAATTGTCTCTGAAAAGATTTAGGTAGGTTCCTGGGAAGACTGTCCAAGGAAGGGCCAGTGGGCGCTGTGTTTGTGGGCAAATTCCTTTGGTGGTTTGTCAGGACACTCCTTCATTTGCCTCAGGTATGGGATATGGATGAGCTGAGCCCCCACCAGGAGACTGCCCAATGAGTAAGAAATACTAGAATGGTATGAGATCACCTTACCTTTATCCGCCCACTCCAAAGGAATAAATCCACCCCTTAACAGGTTTTAGCACGTTCCTCATGTATTTTGTGTCTAACCCCAATTTTCCCAAGATCTAAGAAAGCACATATACAAGGTCTGCCAAAGCAAAGGAACTCAAAGGCTAGGCATGCGGAGAGAGGAAGACAAATCCAGAGCTAATCTATTCTTTTCCTACAAAGCAATTGCTTTGAGCCCCTGGATGACGTCAGCTCAGATTCCGCCCAGACCAATGGGTTCCAGGAATCTCATGGCAGGTGACGCCCCAGAAAGTAATTCCAGTGAGAATGAAGTTTCCACTGATAGCCTCGGTGCTCTTCCTTCCGGACTTTGTGTGTGGATATTTGGGGATGCCCCAGGCTAGGGGCGGATCCATATCCCACTCAGCGAAGCTAATGGGACCCAAGCAGAACAAAGGGCAAATAACCGCTGCAGTGGAAAGGGGTGGGGTCTTAAAGGAAGAAGGACCCAGAAATCTGTCAGACACCGGGGACAGCGTGGGTAAAGCTGATCTGTGCTAGAGTGGGCGGATCTAGCAGAAATCCTAGGTGTAAAGGTAAGGCTTCATGCAAAGGGTCCTGGGGAAATTTAGCGACACTAGCCTCTCTCGTGGCCAGTGTAGGCTCTTCCCCAGCCCAGGCCACTCCTCACTACCGAGAAACTCAGACCGGTTCTCACACCCACACCCAGTGGAGAATTTGAGCTCTCCATCTTCCCTACGCCGTCCCACGCCTTTCCCCAGGACCCGGCAGGGCTCTCTTTGCTGCAGCCGGTGCCTGTCCATCCCGTCCCCTAGGGCATCGGCAGGCCCGGCTCTCACCGTCCCCGGGGACGCCTCTCCTCTCAGCTGGGTGGCGAGTGGGATCCGTGCAGCCCCCAGCCTGTGGCTGCCTGCCCGCCAGCAGTCCCGGGCTGTGAGCTCACATCCTGCGCCCGCCGACTCCGCCCGGAGCCGCGTGCGGCCCAGCCCAGCCGGCCGGGGAGCCTGAAACTACAAGGCCCGGCATGCACAGCGCCCTGTGGGAGGCGGGGTGGAGGCCGACTCTCCCGAGAGTCTTCCGCAACGAGAGCGCGGGTACTTCCGGCAGCCTTGCCGGCGCAAAGACCTCTGGGTCTCGTGGACGGCTCTCGCTCCTCGGGCCTCTGTTTCCCAGCAGGCGCTGTGGAATGTTAGTGCTTCCGATGTTAGGTGGTGACGTTATGGGTAAGCCGGCTCTGTAGCAGTGGCAGCGGCCGAGGCGGGCTGAGCGGGGACGGGCTGCCGCTGACCGGAGAGAAGCTACCTGGTGACATCAGCCTGGGCCGCAGTGTGCCACCTCTACCCGGACGGGCAGGTAGGCTGTGACTTCGGGTCGGGGGTCGCGGGCGGACCCGGGGCGGAACCTGACAGGCCCGCGCCCTGAGGAAAGGCAGTCCCAGGCCGAAAGAGACGTGGGAATTCCGCCCGACTCTTAGGGGAGCATTTTTCCACCCAGCTTAGGCCTGGAGTTTGACGCGTTGATGCTTGCAATGATCTTACGAGGAAACTGCGGCGCGGATAAATTCAGAGAATTTACAGAGTAAAGGCAGAGCCAGCCCAGGCCTTCCTGACTTTCTGCCCAGTGCCCCTTCTACACCCTATGGATGGAGCCGGCTAGTAGCAGTGCTCTAATAGTCAGCCGTGCACCCTCTCCCTACACCCCTTCTTCCATCTTATCTATTTCGTTAAACTATCTCCTCCAATCAGACAGTTGGCCCAAGCCAGATTCATGGGAATTATGCCTCTCTCTCTTACACTCATCCCCAAATCCCTTCATTCAATCAGTCCATTACTAAATCCTATCAAGTCGACCTACAAAACATCTCAACTCAGAACACTTGTCTTCAGCTGCAAGCCTTGGTTGCTGTAATAGCCTCCTGTCTGTTTCCACAGTCACTCATTCCACAAACATTTACTGAGTTCCAGATGTGTGCGGGCACGGTTCTAGGTGCTAGGGTTACAGTGATGAACAAGGTAGGTGTTGCCCTGCCCTTTTGTTCTCTCCAATCTGTTCTCCAGGCTTAGCCAGATTGAACTTTGTAAATCTGGTTATGTCACTGCTGAGAACCCATTGGGTGCTCATTACCCTTATGATAAAATTCAGGCTCATTACTGCAGCTTTCGGAGCCCTCCACAATCCAGCTCTAGCCTATCTATCTAGCCTCATCCTGTTCCGTTCTCCCTCTTTCTCACTGTTTGTATCACACTAGCCTTTCTGTTCTTGGAATGCATCAGATTTATTAATTGCCTCAGGATCTTCACATATGCTTTTCCTTCTGCCTGGAGTGCCTTGCCTTCTCCTTCACTTGAAAAACTTGGACATCCTTTAGGTGTTGAAAGTTCAAGTGTCACTTTTTCAGAAGGCTCTTGTTGATATTCCATGCCTCCTCCCATGAATTATGTTATCTTGCTGCACTTCACATAGCACCATGTGTTTTCCTTATACTATGATCACAATTTGTGATCATTTGTTTACTGTTCAGAGGCATTTTCTTTACTACTCTATCCCCGGAGCAGGGACTCACTAGACCTTTCTGAATCAACGCATGCTCTCAAAAAAGGGAGTGGAAGTTGAAGCAGATGTTTGCTTCCTCATGTTATTTGAATCTTTCTGGAGCAGCTGGTCTGATTAATCACCTGGTAGCTGTTAAATACTCACACTGTATGTGTAACTAGAACCAACAGGAAGACAGATTCTTTTTTTTTTTTTTTGGAGACAGGGTCTCACTCTGGCACCTGGGCTAGAGTGCAGTGGTGTCATCACAGTTCACTGCAACCTCAAACTCCTGGGCTCAAGCGATCCTCCTGCCTCAGCCTCCTGAGTAGCTTGGACTACAGGCACGTGCCACCATGCCCAGCTAGTATTTCTGTTCTTTATAGACACAGGGTCTTGCTCTTGCTCTTGCTCAGGCTGGTCTCAAACACCTGGCCTCAACTGTCCTGCCTTGGCCTCCCAGAGTGCTCAGGACTACAGCTGTCAGCCAATGTGCCCGGCCCAAGAAGATAGATCTTTTTGCAAAGCCCTATTGACTATCTCTTGAGCCCCGGAGTTCGAGGCTGCAGTGAACTGTGATTGCACCACTGCACTCTGGCCTGGGCAACAGAGTGAGACCTTGTCTCAAAAAAAGAAAACCAAAAAAACCCCCAAAAAACAAAAAAACCCACTATTATAAGGAAGATGTGGATAATTAAAATGTTTCAAAAGGAAGATACTAGCTCACTTCAGTGGATTCCAGTGAGGCCAGAGGCCAGAGTTGTACACAGATAGCTCATGGACATGCATTAATTGGCACACAAAGTATTGGATGTGGGGTTTTTTTTACCCCTTACTTTAAATTTTTGAATTAGATACCAACATTTAGATATCGGATTTCTGGTCCTCTTGAAAATCAGAAGTTCTGGCAACAGTCGGACTTAATTCTTTTTCAACCGTTGCTCTTCTTGTGGCACACCTGCTCTGGATAGTCACCCTCAGAATCACTCCATTCAGAACAGAACTTCTCTCAGCGAGCTGGAAGGGAAACAGGTGAGACTGGGGGAGATGGGAGCAGAGGGAAGGGGCTGACGCAGGGCCAGGTGATAGTAGCCTTTGGAACACCTGGGTTTTAGAATTGGCATAGTTGCCAATGGCTAGACCTAACTAGCATTGCCTACCCCCCTCTTTTTTTTTTAAGAGACAGGGTCTCACTCTGTCACCCAGGGTAGGGTGCAGTGTCCTGATCTTAGCTCACTGTACATCAAACTCCTGGGCTCAAGTGATCCTCCTGCCTCAGCTTCCCACGTAGCTGGGACTAAAGGTGCACACCAGCACGCCTGGCTAATTTTTCTTATTTTTTTTGTAGAGACAGGGTCTTGCTGTGTTGCCCCGGCTGGTCTTGAACTCCTGGTCTCAAATGATCCTCCTGCCTCCGTCTCCCAGAGTGCTAGGATTACAGGCATGAGCCACCATGCCCAGCCACGATCTCTGTTTTTAATTTTTTGTGTTATGTTCTTTTTGCAGAACGAGGGTATTTTCAGTATTTCCATCTGAGAATTGAGGCATCCTTTGGACCAGGAGTGCAGGGTGGCCGGGAGTGGTGGTGTGCCCCTTTAGTCCCAGCTACTTGGGAGGCTGAGGCAGGAGGATCGCTTGAGCCCAGGAGTTTGATGTACAGTGAGCTAAGATCAGGACACTGCACCCTAGTCTTTGTTGGTTCTCTGTTGCCTACAGAAAAAAAAAATTCAAACTCCTTAGCTTGGCACATAGGGTCTTCCTGATCTGGCTCCAGCCCCATCTTCTTTCCCTTCATCCCCTAGGCAGGATAGGCCCTTTCAGTGGCTCCAGGCCTTTGTCTATGCTGTTCTCTCTGCTTGGAATGACTTTGTGACCTCCTTACTTTGTATGTTCTTGCTGATACTTCATTCCTTTCTGTGTTTTCTGCTAGAAAGGGACTGACCCAACTTTGATTTCCAGTTCAGGCAAATGTACAATATCCTGTACATTTTGGGTAATATTTTTACTCCTGGCTTCTTATTTTTAACCCTAATTTTTAATTCACTCAGATTTCTTATTTGCTTTCTGTGTTGTTCCAGTATATGTAGTTGGAAAGTCTTTTCTGCTGGGTGCGGTGGCTGACGCCTGTAATCCTAGCACTCTGGGAGGCTGAGGCGGGAGGATTGCTTGAGCTCAGGAGTTGGAGATCAGCCTGAGCAAGAGCGAGAACCCAGCCCTACCAAAAATAGAAAAAAATTAGCCAGGCCTCGTGGTGCACATCTGTAGTCCCAGCTACTCGGGAGGCTGAGGCAGGAGGATCATCTGAACCCAGGAGTTTGAGGTTGCAGCGAGCTATGATGACACCACTGCACTCTACCCAGGGTGACTGAGTGAGACTCTGTCTTAAAAAAAAAAAACAAAAAAACAAAACTCTTCCTGGTTTTGTTAAAAGAAAAAAAAAAGAAGGAAAAAAAAGGCTTTTCATGTCATTTTGGGTACATGATGGGATATCTAAACATGCTTATGGTTCATAACTTTGTTCAGATGTCACTCCCTCACCCCAAGTTAACTGCTCTGTCCTCCTCCAGCTATTTAGTGATATTTCTGAACAAGCACTTAACACAGCATAATTTTTCAGTTTACATGTCTGTCTTCCTCCAGCTAAACTATGTGCTCCTGCAGGGCGGGCACCATGTTGCATTCATCTTTGTACCCCCAGCATCTAGCAGTGTTGGCATGTAGTAGGCACTCAAGAAATGTCTTGAATGAATGATGGCCTGTGACAAGCAACTGGACTTTATTCTTTCCTGATCCTTGCTCCTATGACACACCTCCTCCTGACTGCCACTGTCACCCCTTCAGAGCAGAACTTCTCTAGGGAACTCAAGGGAAACAGGTGAGGCTCAGAGGTGGAGGCAGAGGGAAGGGGGAGCCTTTGGAACATCTGGGTTTTTGGCACTGGTGTCTGGGGGCAGGAGTGGGGCTGGGCCAGATGCAGGTGTTTTCTTGGGTGGCCTGGAAGGGATTAGGGATTGGGGCTGGTTTCTTTGCAGCTATGGCCAAGGACATCCTGGGTGAAGCAGGGCTGCACTTTGATGAGCTGAACAAGCTGCGGGTGTTGGACCCAGAGGTTACCCAGCAGACCATAGAGCTCAAGGAAGAGTGCAAGGACTTTGTGGACAGTGAGTATCATTTGGGGAGCCACCGTTCCAACTGTGCCCTGCCCTCACCCCTGACTGCAGCCCTTGGTCTTGCCGGAATGGAGGTGCTGGCTCCCTGCAGTTTAAGCCTGGCCTCTGTGAACCCCTTCCTGTGTGCCACCCACCTTGTCTGCCTGCCCCCTTCTTATATTGTGTAGCCTCACATAGAGCACCAAACCAAACACTGGGACGGGGGGGGGTGTGTGTGTGTGTGTGTGTAGGGGTGTTTTTACATATGCCATCTTTGATTTTTTTGCCCTTAGAAACCTTAAACTTCATAGGTGCGGAACCATGGCTTGGGAGTAGGAAATAGAATTTGTACTCATGATTTGATTTCTTGGGAGAAAGTCTTGTCAGTGACAGGTTCTCCATTATTTGGAGTTAGAGGTGATAACTGAAGTTTCTAGAGGCAGCTCAAAAGACTTAACGAAGTCATCTTTTGGCTAGAGATCTCCAGGAAGCCTCCTGTCCCAGTAGCCAGGCAAGGCCAGTGCCAGTGGGTACAGAGCCAGATCTAGCTAGAGCAAGGAATTTCTGAGCCTTCTGGGGGCTCTGTAGAGAAAGCCCTTCTCTGTGGAGAGAGCTTGACTGGTGAAAAGTAGCTTGGGTTCTGTCACCAGTCTTCTGTGGTAGCTATGTGCATGCTGTCCCACCTCTGTGGGCCTTAATTTCTCCCCCCTCAGTAAAATGGGGTTCTGTCATGTTGAGGACACTGAAACAAGTGAATGGGAGATTAAGTACTTAAATGCCATGAGCTCTTTATTCACTCTCGTTACAGGTGGGGAGTCCCCACCCCCACCATTCAGTGAAATCTAGTGTTATATCTATGGCTAGTCCAACAGCAGTGTTCATGTCCTGAAGTAGTCCTTCTGTGAGCAGCAGCTCTTCCTGTCACTCCTGGGGGAAGTAGGATTGGGGTCCGTCTGGAGGATGGGCCCACTAAGGGCCTGGTGCCTTCATAGCCTGAGTTAACAGCAGCTGGCTCGCTCAGGGATACAAGGCCCAAGTATGCCCTATTCCAGCTGGACACTCTACTCTAGGTTCAGACCAAGGGTAGGAGACTTAGGCCAGCAGGCACCAAACCGTGTTTTGTTTTGTTTTGCGATGAGGTCTTGCTCCATCACCCAGGCTGGGGTGCAGTGGCTATTCACAGGTGCGATCATAGCTCACTGCAGCCTCAAACTCCTGGGCTCAAGCGATCCTCTTGCCTTAGCCTCCTGAGTACCTGGGACCACAGACACCAGCATGGAGCCCTGGCTTAGCACCAAACTGTTTTTGACACAAATTAGAAGGGGCAGTTAGCCCTGCCTTCTCATTGCCTCAGGGAATGCTAATGCTGAGAAAACAAACATTTCATTTTTTCTTTCCTTAAAAGAAATCGGCCAGTTTCAGAAAATAGTTGGTGGTTTAATTGAGCTTGTTGACCAACTTGCAAAAGCAGCGGAAAATGAGAAGATGAAGGTAAGATCAGTATGTCCTCTGTCTGCCTCTCAGCCTGAGACCCTGGTTCACTCGCCTGTCATCTTTCTGCCCTCTTGATTTCTTTTGAGGGGTGGGTGGATAGCTGGGTTCTTTTATTTAATTAAAACAAGATTTTAATAACAACTTCTGGTGCAGTTTAACCTGTTTAACTTACATGCCAGTACACTTTGTCATTACTTCCTTTCATCTTCACATCAGCACTTAAATGGTTTTGTCCTCATTTTATAAATGAAGGCTTGCATGGCATAGATGACTTGGTGAAGGGCATGAGGCAAATAGCACCACCAGATGAGCCACTGAGTACCTGTATGCCATGCTCTGGGAGTACTCCTAGACCCTCCTCAGAGCCACTGTGGTATCCTCATCAGGCACTTTGGGATCAGTAGATTAATCCTTCTGACTTACTCCAGAAGTTTTGGGGCTCCACATTCTTTTCCCCTCTGTGCACTGACTTAGCTCCCAGACAGCCCCTCCCCACTTTGAAGACCTAATGCTGTAGACAGTTTTAATGAAGCCATGACCTCCTTGGCTATCCTGTTTCCTAGGCCATCGGTGCTCGGAACTTGCTCAAATCTATAGCAAAGCAGAGAGAAGCCCAACAGCAGCAACTTCAGGCACTAATAGCAGAAAAGAAAATGCAGCTGGAAAGGTAAGAAGTCTTGATGCAAAGCAAGTTCTTTACTCACATGAAATTCTACTTTTCCTTCTGGAATGATCACTTCTCATTCTTACTCTTCATCGTTTTCCCAGGAATAGCATCTCACTTGTCATCCTGATTTGAAGATTTTTAAAATAAAATTACATTTGAAGGGAAGGAAATAGAAAATTTGTTAATATCAACCAACCTCTAGTAGCTTGAGCATTAAAGTTGAGGTAGCAAGGGCCCACGAGGATGGCTGGCTCTGAAAGACGACTTTCCTAGAGCTGGAGATTTCTAATGGGTGGCCCTGGGTAGGGCTTTGCCCCTTACTATCTGATTTCTTCTTCTTCATTCTGAACTCACACCATTTCTTGAAATCATTTAAACCTCTCTTTTCTTCTCTAGAAGAATTAAGACTGTGGTTTATTTCATCTTTTCAGGGCTTTTAATAATTTTGTTTTTCAGGTATCGGGTTGAATATGAAGCTTTGTGTAAAGTAGAAGCAGAACAAAATGAATTTATTGACCAATTTATTTTTCAGAAATGAACTGAAAATTTCACTTTTATAGTAGGAAGGCAACTCCTCCCCAAACCAAAAAACTGTCCTATTCCAGCAACTTGACTAATGATCTAAGTACGCTAGTGTGTGAGGCGCGCAGCCCTCTGAAGGCAGCACTTCGAGGCTGGGGGCCCATTTTAAGCATCAGAGCACAGCTGCCACTGGTGGCCACGTAGTAGGACCTCAACTCTTGCGTTCTTAGTCTGAACTAAACAGTTTGTAAGCTTTGATCCTTTTTTTGTAAATTCACAAAGCTTTGGAAGGAAAAGCAATAAATTGTTTTTAAATGGCTCAATCTACCTTTTTTCCTTTTGTCCTTGAAGTATGTTTAACCCCCTGTGAGAGAACCCTGGATTCTTCAGCCCCTCATCCACAAAGCAAACCAGGCAGTGGTCAGCAGCTTTTATTTAGACCAGACACACAAGTCAGACAATACCACCAACAATCAGACCAATGCAGCCTGTGAGCAAAACGGGCAAAAGCGGGGGACTGGGACCTGTTGTCCTTTAGTACAAGTTTAAAGAAAGAAAGCTAATGGAATAGAAAGCACTAATATGAAGAGACCCTATATGCACACAGTGGGTGTGTCACACCCAGCTGCCACCCCACTTCCCTTCTTCTCAGAACAAGATGATTAAACTATATTAGGAAGGATAAAGTTATCCACTAGGGATCAGGCTTGAGATATCAGACTTCAGAGGACTTGTGTCAGGTGGTCTCTAAAAATGAGGAAGACTAAGATTTGGATACAGGATGACTTAAAATCTCCTGGGATTACCTGTTTAAGACAGAAACAAAAACACTTCCTGGTTTAACCCATTTCTGGTTATGCTAGGGCTTGAACCATAAGGAAAACAGTTCAAACCTCTTTTGCATATTTTTTTCACCCCAAGGACAGAGGTAGGGACAAGAAAACACGATAGAATTTTTAATGATTATTAAAAAGGCATAACTTCAAATTTTAAAATGGCCTCAAACATCCCACTGTTCATTTTGCTGATTGGTGATGTGCTACAGAGACCTGTGAGTCAAGGGTTTAGCCATGTTTGTTGTGGGTCAAATGACTCATGAATATGTCAAGCAGGCCATGTTCCTGGAAGTTTATCCAGTTTCTGGTCTGGTCCTGCTTTTAGCAATCCCAAAGTGGAACCCAGGCACATAGTGAGACATTTGGCACCACTTCCCTATACCCTAGCCCACACCTGCTGCCCACCCTCAGCTGATCGGCCTGTTCATCTCAGTGCCCTTGGAGGGTGAGGGTTTGACGCGGCTTGTGCCACTGTGTTGCTCTTGTGTGTTGCTGCTGGTATGTTTCAAATGCTGCTGAAGACATGGGTTCGGAGCTGTTTTCCTTGTATTGAGTCCAGTAGGCAACTGCCCCATGGACTTCTCTCCCCTCGGACAGTGGTGGTTTCCTTCATTTTTTTTTTCTTTTCTCATACTTATAGTAGGGGCTCCGCAACATGAAAAGTAGAAGTATGAAAGGGATGAGTAAGTAGGGGGCATAGATAGTTACAAGGGTTAATCGTTCATGCAAAGTTTCAGGTCCTTTGAAACCACTGGCTTTGGAGAAATCCTCAAATAAAAATGTGAAGAGAATTGGAACTAAAGTTGTCATAGTGTGAACTGAGTAGATGATCGCAGGGGTTCGGATCCACTTGCAGCTTCCTGAAGTAGTTAGAGGAAAAGAAAAAGGTAAGGATTAGAGGTCTGCTCGGGACTCCAAGGATGTCCATGACATTCTCTACCCTGTCTCTGCTCACCTGCTGCCCTCAGTCAAATCTTTCTGCCTCCTTCTCCAAGTGGAAAGTCAGAACAAATGGAAAATTGGATGTTACACTGCTCAATGTGCAAACTTACTTGACAGCTGGGACCGCAGCTCACTGCCAGAGAACTAAGGGTGGGGGTTGGAATACAACTCAGAAAAACTCTAGGGCAGTAAAACTGCTATTTACCAGTGAGACTGTTTGGTCCAAAATGCAAGGGGAGGGGAAATCCCTGTCCCACAGCATCTGTTTGGGAAGTAATTATAATTAGGTGAGAAGATCAAGAGGTAGACTCAGTGACCCTGGGGACTCCAGCGGGAAATAAGCATTTCAGCTAGACTAGGTTAGGTACCAAGTACACAGGTCTGGCCACCTTCTTTATAAAAGCATTAATTATATGAGAACACTGTAAAAATAATTTTTAAATGAGAAGTTAAGCCCTGTAGGGATTAGCTGGATGGTACTGCTTCTAAGTCAGTATGATACTATCCAAACCAGAAAAATAAAAGTCAATGATAAGAAATTAATTCTGTGGGGGGGGGGAACAAAAGGGAACAAGCTCATACTTTAAGTGGCCTCAGGTTTCATGTGTATGAGAGAGATTTCCAGATAAGCATCCTGCAGCCCAACTGACCACAGACAGTCTGAGCCACATGAATGTCCCCTTTACAAGATCTATCCTGGCTATTTCCCCCAGATCCTGTGGCACTCTCCTACAAACTATGGCACCACTCCTCTCTCCCTGGGAGATATTTTCCAAAAGATTTCTGGGACCTGACTTCTGAGCAAAAATGGGACCTTCCCACCATTTACCAACCTTTGAAGAAGGCGTATGTTGCAATGGGAAAGAAAGGCAGCTGAAACACAAGCTCACAAAACAAGAAGGACTTAAACCACACCGGGGGATCCTGTAGCAGAGGGTCTTTGAACTCCTTGGCATACCACTTCAGCAGGTTTCTAAACTGAAAAAAGATAATGATCATGGTGAATTACAGCCACCTGGCCTGCACAGGCTCAGCTCCAACTCATTTGAAGATACACTGGATGAGCCTGTCATTAATCAGCCCCCTGGGCAGCAGATGGCACAACTGATTTGCTTTTGTGACACAGCCTAGACATGGTCATTTAGTAAAAACTTACTAGCCCTAACTCAAATGCTACCTTCTCTGAAGTTTTCCCCAACTCTTCTAGCCCCTTCTTTGTGCTACCCAGTATTTGTTCATAGCTCCGTGATGACACATATCCAGGTGTGTTGCCCACTGTCAAGACCAACAATAAATATCTGGCACTTGGTATGCTCTCATGATGTTCACCGAATGAACAAATGTGACATTTCTGCCAAAAATATCATTCTTTGTTTAAAAAAAAAAACAAGACAAATGTGAAAACCATCCTGACATTTTTCCTTTCACAACATACACCATACACCAAAGGCCAGATTCCCTCAAATACAGAAATGAATTTCCCTCTCCTTTTTTGGGGCGGGGGGGAGGTGGTGGTGGAAAAGGAGGTAAATCTAACCTCTGTGGAGATATAATTTTGGACACTTTAATGCCAGTATCACAAATGAGTTCCTTATCATTCTTCCCCTAATTCTAAATTTTTCTTTTAGGAGACCAGTAGGGTATTAGTGGAAGAACAAACTCTGCCCCAAACCACAAACTACATATCTTCTAGGCTATGCAAGGCTTGAGAGTCAGTGGTCTCAGTTTTAGCTTGGGCTCCACCCTTATAATTACCCTGTCAAATAAAAAGATGCAGATCCACGTTGACGTGGCTACAGGCAGAGGAAGGAGGCAGAGTTTGAGGCATCTTGTGCTTTTATAGGAACCCAAAGCCCAGGGCTCTCGGCTTTATGTGGACTACTGAAAGTCTGTCACATTTAACTTTCTGGAGGTGGTCTTGTCCTGACACACGTGGCTTCAAAGCCAAGTAAGTCTTGATATTATGATGAATAAAGGCAACTCCAAGGTAATAATTTATCTTACAATGGAAAATCCAAGGACATTTTTCTGGTTAATTTTTAATCAAAAGATAAAGGCTCACTATTGTGAAATAGAGGCCTCACTACTGCAAGTGAGCTTTAAACAAACACCCAAAAACATTCTATTGGCATAATATTAATTTCAGAAAGGCTCTGGCTAGATAACCAATTTATTGACCAAACAATCTCTAAATTATACTTGATTTGAAATTTAAATTCATGGCAATATCCTTTGCTTACTCCTAAGCACTTTTCAGGGCTGTAATGTGGTGGGGAATACAAAGGTTAAGTAACTGTCCCTCTCCAGGGCTCTATTTCCTCATCTGTAAAATGAGCAGCTTGGACTAAGTGGGTTTTTTTTAAAGATCCTTTTTTGCTTTTTAGGTTTACTTTTAAAAATACTGGAGGAAACTACCTGTTTTAAAAGATTTACCACAGAATTTAAAGGGCATTCTGGTCCTTTTGAACTTCACTTTCTATTTAATTCGTATATAATCTCTCAGATCCACTTACTTCAAAAACAGGCAGACTTGTACAGCGCTACAATTTCTAAGGGCCACAGAATGAGATCAGTAAAAATTCAAAAATAATCTAATCAGCCAGCTCTCATAATTGCTTAAGACTCACTCACTTGCCCACAGTAATTGCCCACCAGTTACCTGATACCAGGAGGAGGCCTACACTGAGGGTGGGTGGAAGAGGACGCCCAGGCCTCCAGGAGAGTGGTGAGGAGTGTGGGACCCGGGGCAGAGTGCCTGGCTCTGGGCAAGGCCTTTAATCTTTCTACACTTGTTTCCCCATCTATAAAGTAGGGCCAATGATAGCGCTCACCTCACTGTTGGTAAGATGCAATGAGCTTACACAGTCTTCAGACCCATGGCTAGCATTTAAGATTACTTAACTGAATGTAGTATTTGAAGATGTTCAAGTTTAATCCTATTACAATCACAGCACATAACTGGCCACTAATAAGTAATTATTAGTTAAGACTCTCCAAAAAGGTAATACAATAAAACTTTCCATTTATACCTGGTTTACACTTGACTCAACTCACCATTGTCAGCCTCACCATTGAAAGATTCACCTGGCCCGCACGCTGGCCTTCTAAGCGGGGTTGCTCCCGAGCACTCTTGAGCTTTTCTAATTTAGAATGAGAACATCTGATTTCAGATCCAGATGCTCACCTGTTTTTCCATGTATTAAAAGAAGCAATGCTACCCAGCTGCAAATGGTAACAGAAAATGCCTCTCATCCCCTCCTTTCTATGTTCTAATCCAAACTCAATTATTTTACTGTTTTATAATAGTTTTCCAAGTGTTGATTTGGTTCAAACCACAAAAAAATTTTAATTTGCAAATTTCAGCCCAACCATTATGTGATCTCACACAGGCTTTTTAGTTCTAGGGAAAAATTCCTATTTAGGGAGGAAAAACAACAGATGTTAAATCTTGGCATTTTTCAAAGAGAATCTGAGAATAACTCAAGGCTGTTATTGTTATTTTCCCCACAGAGAAGCAACAAAATCACCATTCCTAACCTCTAAGCAGCAAGTGAATAGAGGCACAGGCCTTCTAAGCCAGGATGCCCCGTGCTAAAGCCTTCCAACAAAGTGAGACAAATACATACATACATATACACACACACACACGTGCAGTTTCTGGCCAGATCCTGCCTGCACTGGCCCTTGGGCCTTCTGCAGTAAGACAACATTAAAAAAATAAAGCTGAGAAAATTTTACCAAATCAAATTTATACATTTAAATGGGGTCTTTATGATGCTGGGCACCTTTTCATTGTGTTTTGTGAGTGGTTAACAAGGACAACTTGGGAGAATAGCATATTCAGAAAGGATAAAGAAACCAACGGCTGTTAAGTCTGGAAGGTCTGTATGGAGTAACATGCTAATTACCAAGTATTAAAGGGACCCATAACATCACAGATTGTAAACAGGCAGCCTGCCTGAGTTTTTTTGGCCATACAGGTTTCAAAACCACAGATATGGCAATACTGTAGTAGGTTCTCCTTTTTTCAGGTCAACCAATGGCCAGCACAAAGCTGCAATGACCTCTTCAGAAAGAATATGCACTATCTCGCCTTGTGGTAGGCTGAATAATGGCCTCCAAAGATATCCATGTCCTAATCCCTGGAACCTGTGACTCTTTCTTTATTTGGCAAAAGGGACCTTGCAGATATGATTAAGTTAAGGACATTAAGATGGGGAGATTTTCCTGGGTTATCGGGTGGGCCCTGAATGTATTACAAGCCTCCTTATAAAAGTGTGGCAGAAGGAGAGTTGACCACAGAAGACAAGTCAGTAGTAATGTGACGACCTGAAGCAGAGACTGAAGTGATGCAGCCACAAGCCAAGTAACATTGACACCCACCAGAAACTTGAAGAGGCAAGGAACAGATTCCCCCCTAGAAACCTGAAAAGAAATCCTGCTGACACCTTGATTTTAGCCCTGTAAGGTTCATTTCAAACTTCCGACCTCCAGAAATGTAAGAGTAAGTCTGTGGTAAGTCACTACATTTGTGGTAATTGATTACAGCAGCAATAGCAAACTAATACACTCTGTATATATTTGAACTTACAATTTAACCCAAGTCTCTTATTTGACAGTTGAGGCTATAGAGCCCTGACCTGCCCAAAACAACCAACCAGTTCTCAGAAGAACCAAGTCCCCAGGCTGCAATCTGATGCTCCTCCCACATACTACCTATGCTTTTCCCAAGGAAAAGGTCAGAGGTCTTCCCAGTTACTCCTGGTTCTAGAAGCAAACAAAAAGGAGACTTATGGGAGTGGGGGAACATTCTTGAGCAGTGGCTCTTAACCTTTTGGAGTATTAGATCCCTGGAAAAGTTAATGGAAGCTATATAGACGCTCCTTCCAGGAAACACAGGCACAAGGAATTTTTGCAACACTCTCAGGAGTTCATGACCCTCAGGTGAAGAATCCCTATCCTGCAGAGAAAAAGCATTTAAGGAGAAACAGGCAAAATCAAATCTTTAGGTAGACAAGTCAGTCTTGCCCAGTTCTACGGACAGGTTGGAGAAACAGAACTAAAGACAGGAATTCCATGGAAGGTTACAGGGTCCAGAAAAGAAAAAAATAGTAACTCTGAGGGGAAAAAACCAAAAAGCATTAAAGCAAAGTTTAGGGTAAAGAATGCTCTCCAACAACCAGGAAATGGCGCTCTTCACCTTTAGTTCGCCCCAGGGGATCCTTCTTACTAGAATCTAATATTAAAAGTGCTGATTTGAAAAGGTGTCCTTAATTTACTCCTGAGCTTCTGAAGTTGCTGAATCCTGACCTTGAATCAGTGACGACCTGTGAAAGCCCAAACTGCACCAATCAAGGTGCTAAACCTTTAGACGGGTCTAATTCTACTCGGATTTTTTGTTTGGGATTAGACTGGTATTTTACGGCCCTTCCAAAAAACACAACTTTAAAACAAATCTAACACGTGATTTCAGACACTGGCTACTTCCCTCCAACACTGACAATTGGCCAGAGGTGGAATCGTGGGAGCCTTAAACATACCCAGGGAAGAAATAACTTTAAAGGGAACAAAGCATTTGCCCTTGCAACTTGGGAGACGGGTCTGGGATAAAGAAAATGCCCGAGGAAGACGTCCGTTGAAGTTAGGTAAGGAGTGGGTCGGAGAATGGGAAGGGGCCAAGGAAGGCGGGAGGGGAAAGGCGGGCAGAACTGGAATCCTGGATGGGCGAGGTGGGGGAGGTGGAGGGCCTGCGGGACGCCGGGGCGCGAGCGCACGTGCGGAGGGGCCTCAGACTGACGACCGGCGGGCCGGGACACACCGGACGGCCCTCACCTCATCCGGGTAGAGTTCGCGCGGCAGCACCACCTGCAGGTCCATGAACAGGGTGATGGGGATGTGGCTGAGGAAGTAGAAACCCAGCAGTAACTCCACGCAGCGCCGGGCGCCCGGAGCCCCCATCGTCTGTCGGTTGGGCCTGGACCCGCCGGTGTGGGAAGAAGCCCGGCTCCGCGCGCAGTCCCGGGCCCCCGCGCCTCGGCCGCCGCCCCGCCCCCGTGAGGCTATGCAGGCCGCTCCCATTGGCTGCCGGGGAGGCTGGGGCGCGCGGGCAGGGGGCGGGACTCCCCGTAGGGCGCGCCTATTGGCTCATCTGAGTGTAGCGCGTAGGGAAGGCGCCCCACGGACTGTTTCCATTGGCCGTCCGGCGTGCCGCGTGGGCCGGGGCTCAGCACGTCAGACGGAGAGCGGGCGCGGCGTGCGGATCCCGGATGCCGGAAGGCGCGCGCAGGCCGGGCGTGCCCGCAGGGCGCGTGGTGGCCTGGGCTCGGGGCGGCTGTCGGCGGCGGGCGCTTTCGCCCGTAACTCCGTTCGCTCACTGCGTTCGTGTAGTGTGGACCAGCGCCTGCTAGTGCTGAGCCGTGGCGCTCCCAACGCAGGGGGCAGTCACAGAGCGGGCCGGCGGACGAGGCCTTGCGATGCGCGAGGGCCCTGTCCGGCCGGGGTTGAGGGTCGGGGGTGGGGTAGCCAGCCTCAATTAAAGAAGCAGGGGGGACGGACTCGAGCGATGTATTAGGAGGTAAAATGACGGGACTTGGTGATTGGCGTGGAGAATGATTCCGGGGGATCGAGATTCGTTTATTCATTCAGCACTGCAACTTGGGAGACGGGTCACTGATCTTCCACTCTGTGCTGGGCGTGGGTCTGGCCTGGGGCAAGATAGATGGGGCTGTCATTTGCTGCGAAGAGGGGACACAGAGGGGAAGTGAGTGCACGAGAAGGTAATTCGGTTTTGGCCATGCCGACACTGAGCAGCCTGCAGCATCTGAGCGGAGGTGGCTGGTAGGCCGTTGGGTGAACCTGTTTGGACGTGTTGATTTGTGAGGCGTCGGCGTGTGATGAAGAGCAGAGGCCTGGAAGAGATCCCAGAGGAGCTCGCACCTCAGGGGTCATGGAAAGAGGAGACTGAGATCGAGATGGACAAACAAGAGTGTGATGTCACTGGGAAGGAGGGAGGGTCAGACGTGTCAGGTGCCCACCAGTGCCCCTGTGGAGAACACGTGTGTGTGTTGGGGGGGGGGCGGCAGGAGCCAGGTAAGAGCAGGGCAAGGAGTAAGAAAGTGGGGAAATGGAGGCAGGGAGTGTAGACATCTGGTCATGAAGGAAGGAGAGGCAAGGGGCGGTTGCTGAAGGGAGATGTACTCAAGAAAGGGTGTATTTGTCTTTCTGATGAGAGACTTGAGCTTGTTTAGATTCTGTTTGAGGTGTCTGGACAGGGGGAGAGGTTGTCCATACAGGAGGAAGAAAGCAGGAAATGTGGCCCAAGGCCCTTGAGGTGGAGGGAATGGAAGGATTGGGGTTAGGTTGGAGGTGGTCTGTGCTCCCCGGGGTAGGCACCGTGGGACTGGGACAGAGGCGTTGCTGGCAGTGTCGAGGGCCCAGTTGAAGTGGGTGACCATTGGTCTAGGCTGTGTGCTTTTCTCTAGTGTGGAGTCTGCTCAGAAAAAGGCTGTTGGAGTCATCCAGAGTTGGGATTCAGAAAGACAAAAGTGATTTTGAGGCGTTGAAGAAGAGAGTGGATGAAGGGAGGTAGCATGAAACACGCAGTTCACACTGGTTCTAGGTCGGGAGAGATAAGAGACCGGAGGGGCAGGTGGACTGGGAGAAAGTGGAGAAGTGAGTGCATGAGAGGCCCTGCTGAGGAAGATGAGCTAATGCCATGGGAGCCACTGGGCCAGTGGGACGAGAGGGTGTAAGATCATGACAAGGGGGTGCAGTGTCTGAGTTCCTGGTGTCAGGAAGAGGTTCTGTCCATAGGAGGGTGTGGCTGAAATGGAGTGGAGGGGAAGGTCTTTGGAGATGAGGTCAAGGGACAGAGAGCCCGAAGGTCACCTGGGATGGTGGTGGCGATCAGGTGGTGAGACAGCTGGTGTATAAGGGGACTTACCAGGAGGAAGGTGGGCATGGGCTGAGGGTGGAGGGGAAGTGGTGTGGACATGGCCTTGGGAGCAGGGAGGCTGATGACTCTCACCAGCCTCCATGGGTGGCTGAGCGTTGTGAGAACACCAAGTTCCGATGTCCCCTGGGCTTCTCGGGTTGGCCTTGCCCAGGACCGCAGCACTGCAGCCAGAGTGAGGGAGGGATGTTCAGTGCTGTTCTTCCTGCTCCAAGTGCTCCAAGGGGGGAACTTGCTCAGGGGAGAGAACTGTGTCCCCTCTACGAGGGGCTCAGACAGGCAGGACTCAGAACTAGCTGCTACTTTTTTCCCAAAAAACAAAAGGCTGATGCCTGGGGAACCTTAGGTCACCTGAGGACAGAGAGGGTTTTTTTCACGAAGTAAAGCTTTAAAGGCAAGTTGTTCCTTCCCAGCTTCTACTGCAGCCACCAGGTCTGTGTACGGTAGTCCCCCCTTATCCATGGTTTCAGTTACCCATGGGCCAGAAATATTCCATGGAAAATTCCAGAAATAAACAATTCGTAAGTTTTAAATTGTGCGCCTTCCTGTCCTGTCCTGCCCAAGATATGAATTGTGCCTTTGTCCAGCATATTCACACTGTCTCTACTCCCCACCCATTACTCACTTAAGCCGCCATCTGGGTTACGGAGGGACCATCGAGGTGTCAGTGCTTGTGTTCAAGTAATCCCTATTTTACTTAGTAATGGCCCCAAAGCACAAGAGTAGTGATGTGGCAATTCAGATGTGCCAAACAAGCCATAAAGTGCTTCCTTTAAGTGAAAAGGTGAAAGTTTTCACTTAGTAAGGCAAGAAAAAGAAAAACGCCGAGGTTGCTAAGATCTACGGTACAAGATATTTTGAGAGACCACATTCACATGCCATTGATTACAGTATATTGTTATAATTGTTCTATTTTATTATTGTTAAACTCTTACTGTGCCTAATTTATAAATTAAACCTTATCATATGTGTATAGGAAAAAACACAGTATAAAAACACAGGGTTCAGTACTATCCTTGGTTTCAGGCATCCAAGGGGGTGGGGTCTCAGAATGTATTCTTCATGGAGAAGAGGGGACTGCTGTATACAGTTCTCTATTCCCTGTCTCCAAACCATTCACCTGAAAAAGAACATGAAGGGCTGGGAGGGCCCTTATAAATAATCTAGGACCTAACACTTCATGAAGAAACTGAGGTGTGGAGAGGTATTTGTCCCAGGTCAAATAAAGTGAGTGACAAGGCAGGGACTAGAACCCTGGTGTCCTAACTCTCAGCCCCTGGCTCTTACAGGGGTCTGAATGGTGTTTGGTTCAGGTCCCCTATCCCTAGGGCAGAACAGCACCCTCCCCCCCAAGGTCCCCTGGCCCCTCCAGACCAGGCCCAGGGCCAGAAGAGGCCTGGCCAGGCTGGACCACTCTGTACACAGCTGTACTGTGGAGAGGGCCTGGCAACAGTGTGCTCCTACTTCCAACACCCAGAATGGCTTTACGGCCATGAGGTACCTTGACTGCATATGGGGTACAGATCCTTGGAGAACTCTGGATTAGAACTGCTTGCTGGGGGGAGGGAACATGGTAAGTGTACAGCTGTCAGTGAGTGCTCCTCACAAACATCTCACCCAGCCAAGTTTGTTATTTGTAGATAAAGATTTTCAAGGCCAAGCACTTTCACCAAGTTCTCTCCCTCCAAAAAACTCAGCTGCTTTCTTGTGTTTGAAATTCCTTTAGTGGGGGACCATAGCTTTTAATTTGATGAGGTCAGATACGTCTTAGAATGCAAATGGCCCTGGGAGAGGTCACCTGAGGACGACAGTGTGGAAAAGTGACTTCCCTGTCCTTATGAGAAGAGACAATGTTTAGCACGTTTTGAAAATTATTTGTAATGAGACAAACACGATTAGCCCAACAGTCGACCCCATTGTGGTATAAAGGGAATTCTAGCATTGTGATCCCAGCTGAAAGGTGCCTGAAGGCCCGACCATACTGGCCGCTTTCCTCTTTGGCAGCAATGGTACAAAGCTCTTTCCTCACCTCTCTGCTTTTGCTTCGCTTTTCTACTTAAAATGCACCCACCCTTCTCCCTCCACTCCTGCCCCCTCACCCATCCCTATGTATTTCAATGCCCAGTCGAGGGCCACCCCCCAATTGCCTCTGTTTTGGTGGCACTGCTACCTCCTCTGAACCTCTGTGGCCCTGTCTCTGAAAGTCTGTCCCTTTCCACTATGAGCAGCGCTGGTCTGAGTCCATGTCTGTGGGCATGTCCCCACCAGATCGCAGGTGCCTTGAAAACAAAGACTGAGCCTTACGCACCTTGACTTTACCAGTGCAGAGCTGGGGCTCATTGTTAAGTGAACTAAATATGAAAGTGGGACTGCTCTGGCACACGCAGGCTGTTACCTAGTGTAACCGTGAGAAGGGGACACTGGTGTGCGGACAGCCAACCAATGGCATGGTGTAGCTGTATCAGATTTCAAGAGGTTCTGGTGCAATGGAAAATGATAAGGCCTGGGAAGCGGCTGCAGCTTGTCAGCAGATGGCTTCCCCGTCCAAGCCCAAGTGCAGGTGTTCATTAATGACAAGCTCAGATTCTGTCAGCGCTGGGGATGCAGCAGGGGGCTGTGTGGGGAGCATCACAATGATCTCTTGAGACCTGTGGGTTTCACCGAGACAGAGGGCAGCTGGCTGGCTGGCTTGAGTGATCACCTCCTTTTCATGTCAAAGAATCTCTGACCTGGGCAGAGAGGCAGAACAGGTGGAGGTTAATTCTGAAGGACAAGACCTCATTTAGATTTAAAAAATACTGCATTATCTTGATTAATGAGGGTTTAGCACCCCCTTACGTTGTGTGCCTAGGGTAAGTGCCTCTCTCAACCTGCCCAGTCCCAGCCAGGCCTGATTACGAGCTCTGGAAAGCTAAGAAGCCAACAGACTTGATATTAGGGCAATAGGGAGACAGTGGGAGTTCTTGAGCAAGGCAGTTCAGGATTATAATAGTGTTTTAGGAAGATTTATCTGGCTCCAGTGTGCAAGGTGGACTGGTGGGGGAAGGCTGAAAGAGGTTGGCATTTGTATACTAGATCACATGTTTCCAGAAGTTTGGTGGTTAAAAAAAGGAAAGAGCTGGAGGTGTCAGAGGCAGGTGTTTTTGACATAGATGCCTCTCAAATAGATCTGGCAGTGGAAGGGCCCATTTAATGGAAGAGTTAACATTTCTCATTTGTGGAGTGCTTACTATATACTAGAGCAAGGGTTGGCAAACCTTTTCTGTAAAAGGCCAGACAATAAATATTTTAGGTTTTTTGGGCCAGTCTCTGTCCTGACTACTCAACTCTGGTGTTTCTTGTCTGAAAGAAGCTATAGACAATATGTAAATGAGTGAATGTGGCCATGTTCCCATAAAACTTTATTTACCAAAATAGGCAGTGGGCCTGATCTGACCTGTGGTAGTCAGTTTACTGACACCTGCTTTAAGGCATTGGCATCTTAGCAGTCAAGGTTTCCTGGCCATGGGTCTTAGCTAGCAAGGGGAAAGAAAGCACATAGGGGATGCCTCCATCGTGAAGTCTAGGCTCAGAATTGGCACACAGCCCTTCCAATCACAGGCGCCCACATCTTACCACTGGTGGGTCTGGGAATGTGGACTAGCCACATGCCTGGGGAGAGGGCAAGGAGATTTCAGTGGTTTATGAGCCAACTTTGCCACAGCTTCCTTTAGGGGCAGTTTCAGAACCTTCATGGAAGGTGTGTTCAAATACTCAGAGAAATTTTGGTGAGCCTTCACTATATGGCTCCATCTATTTGAGGTCTAAAAGAGAAAACTGTATAGAAGGAATGACGGAATTAGGGAAAACTATTTCCCAACCACTAATTAATAACTGAGGCAAAGATCATCAATAGATACCACTGGATGAAAGTCTGTTGAGGAATAAGATGTGCTCTCAAAATCTCTCTCCACAGATCACTTATTACCAAGTGGAGAGATCTGGCAATCACAACCGTGAGCAAATGACACTTAGTATCACCAGAAATGAGACAAGCTAACATTTGTCACATCACCTAATAGACTTTCCAAAAACGTTTAACCTGAATCTAAATATGAGAAAATAAGACAAATACAAATTTTGTGGCACATTCTACACAACAATTGGCCTCACGTTTTCGTAAATACCAATGTCATGAAAGAAGAAAAAGCAGAGGAACTCTCCTATATTAAAGGATACTAGAAAGACATGACAACCAAATTCAAGATGTGATCCTTGATTGGATCCTGAATTGAAAAAACCCAAAACGAAACACCTATAAATGAAATTTTTTGTTACAATCCTTTGAATATGTAGGGTATATTAGGTAATATATCAATTGTTAAATTTCTTAGAAATGATAAAGGAATTGCAGTCATGTAGGATAATGTCCTTCTTTTTAGAAGATACAGGGGTGAGGTTTCATAATATTTCAGCAAAACCAAGAAAGTACATATATTCATATATATAAATGTATACATATGTACATATTTGTATATAAATAGACAAATAAAGCAAATGTGGCAGATTGTTTAAAACTGGTGAATCTAGCTGAAGGGTATATGGATTTTCATTATAGTATTTCTTCCTACTTTTGAACAGGTTTGCCATCTTTCAAAATAAATAGTTTTTGGCAGGACAAAGATAGCCAAGCCTAACTGTCTTCTCAAAAAAAAAAAAGTTTCCTTATTAAATAGGATTATCAATTTTTTTTAACAGACCTGGAAACTTAAATTCTATGTTTAATTTTTAGATTATGTTTTTCCAGAGGACGTTATTTTTTTAAGTATAGAGTTTATTTGAGCTCAAAGCTTGAGGATGGCCACTGAGGATTACAGATTCAAGTTGCCCTGAATATACACTGCCCCAGAGGACTTTAAACTTTATTATAAAATCTTAAGGAATACATTAAAAAACTAATAGAACTAATAAATTAGTTCAGCCAGGTTGCAGGATATAATATCAATATACAAAAATCAACTATTTTTATACACTAACAAGGAACAATGTGAAAGTGAAATTAAGAAAAGTCCATCAAAAAAGAATAAAATTCTTAGGAATCAATGTAACAATGAAGTACAAGACTGTACACTGAAAACTAAGAAACACTGTTAAATGAAAAGCTGAATAAATGGAGAGACATCCCCTGTTCATGGATGAGAACTTAATATTGTTAAGATGGCAACATTCCCCAAATTGATCTACAGATTCAATACGATCCCTATCAAACTTCAGCTGGCCTTTTTGCAGAAATTGACAAGCTGACCCTAAAATTCATATGCAAATGCAAGGGACTTGGAATAGCCAAAATAATCTTGAAAAAGGAGAACAAAGTTGGAGAACTCACACTCCCTGATTTCAGAACTCACTACAAAGCTACAGTAATCAAGACAGCATAGTATTGGCATAAAGACAGACATATAGGTTAATGGAATAGAATTAAGAAATAAACCCCTATATTTATAGTCAACTAATTTTTTTATATCCTCAAATGTACTTATTACTCAGAAAAGAGAATGAAAACAAATAGACTGCCTAATGATTAAACACCTGTCCATTTCTGGGACAGCACTTTATATATTTTGCATATATTTTAAAATTATGGTAAAATATACGTAACATTAAAGTTACCATTTTAACCATGTCAAGTGTACAGTTCAGTGGCATTAAATACATTCACATTGTGCAAACATCACCACTATCCATCTCCAGAACTTTTTCATCTTCTCAAACTGAAAAGTCTGTACCCATTAAACATTAACTCCTCACCCTCTCTCCTTCCTCCTCAGCCTCTGGTAACCACCATTCTACTTTCTGTCTCCATGAATTTGACTATTCTAGGTACCTCATATAAGTAGGATCATATAATAATTGTTCTTTTGTGTCTGGCTTCTCTCACTTAGGATGATGTCTTCAAGGTACATCCATGATGTATCATGTATCAGAATTTCCTTTTGTTTTAAGCCTGAATAATATTACATTGTATGTATATATCACATTTATCCATTCATCCTTGATGAACATTTGGGTTGTTGCCACCTTTTGGCTATTGTGAGTAATGCTGCTATGAACATTGGTGTACAAATATCTGTTCAAGTCACTGCTTTCAATTTTTTTTTTTTTTTTAAGAGACAAGGTCTTGCTCTGTCACCCAGGCTGGAGTGCAATGGTCTGATCATAGCTCACTGAAACCTTGAACTCCCCGGTGCAAGTGATCCTCCCACCTCAGCCTCCCAAGTCACTGGGACTGTAGGCACACACCACCAGGCCTGGCTAATTTTATTTATTTTTTGCAGAGACAGGGTTTCACTACGTTGCCAAGGCTGGTCTTGAACTCCTGGCTTCATGTGATCCTTCTGCCTTGGCCTCCCAAAATGCTGAGATTACAAGTGTGAGCCACTGTGCCCAGCCTCAATTCTTTTTATATATATACATATATATATATATATATACACACACACACACACACACACACACACACATACACACATATATATATTCACACCCAGAATGGAATTGCTAGATCATTTTTGAGGAACTGGCATACTGTTTTCCATAGCGGCGGCACCATTTTACATTCCTACCAGCAATGCACAAAGGTTCCAGTTTCTCCACATCTTTGCCAATATTTCTGTAATATTTTCTGATAATTTTTAATCATTTGCTTTAAATATATTTTTGCCAGAACTTTGTAGCTGCAGATTCAAGCTACTTCTAATTATGGAAAATGTCTACCATATAAACTAATTGGGAAGTCCTCACTGGCAAACCAAGCAGTCAAAACAGATTTACCTTCCATTGGAAGAAGCCTTGTGTTCATTTTATACATGTTTCCACAAAACCATCTCACTTCTCAATTTTAAGACAGGCACAGCTGTGCCATGAATTTGCTGCCTGGAAGAAAGAAAATACTGCCAGTCTCAGTATTTCTTCCTAATGCTCTCTTTGCTTTACTTTCCAGGGGTTCTCTCTCAGGATTGATGGATTATCAAGCAGTATGAAAGAGGTGAGATCTTTACAAACAAAAACTGTTTCAAATTGTCCCTTTAGTTGGCAACTCAGGAAGTTTTTACACCTAGGAACACTGTACCACATTAATATCTAAGATGTACAGGAAGTACATATTTCTTTTGTAAGTGGTAGAATGATTGTGAAGAGGGAGGTGAGGAGGAAATCCTGAAGGGAAAGAGAATGGGGATGGAGGGAAAAAAAGATGGTGATATTAACTCTCTTAAACACCTATGTGCTCATGTACCTCCTGGAGAGTCTTCATTTATCCTCAGAGGTGTGTGTATCCCAGTTTAAAGAATGCTGCTGTAATTTACCACCCGCCCACAAGAAGACATTGTTATTTTATGCAGTCTGTAATGCTTAGTTTTCCCCACATTTTCACCAATTTCTTTGTTTACTATTCTTGCACTGGAGATGTGCTTTTAGTTATTACTTTTCTTATTTTTTGAAGTAAAGTAATTCCCCTTTAGAATTGCCTTTGGTGAGACTCTGTTGATAGTAAACTTTTCTGAAAATATCTCAAAAGTTGTCTTAATTTCAAAATTCATGTAAATTTTACATTCTATTCTTTAATGTATCTTTTAATACAAAAGTAATATTTTAAATAACATACCATAGAGAGAAAACAAAATAAAAATTCCAAACTTTATGAGCCATCACAAGAGATTATCTCTATCTTCTGGGTTCTTAAACGGCACACAAATTGTAGATTATTACAGCCCTAACTTATCTGTCCATACTGACTCTACTTGCCTTAGGAATTCCACATTTCTGCAATTCCCAACAATTAAAAAAATAAGGCACAAATCCTCTTCGTTTGGTAATAAGCAGTCAATATATTTTCTCTAATATTTATCTGTGAAGAATTTTAGTTTCAAAATGTTCTATGTGCAACTCAAAATGCTCTCTTGTAAATGATGAGAGCTGGTTTTCTCATTTAAGCATTATTAATATTAAAAGGCTTCCTTATAAACAAACAATTCTTGCTCTTGGTAAGTATTCAAAATTTTGTTTAATGAATGAACTAATAAATGTATTTGTATTAATTTATATGAGTTAGAACAGTCAACTCCCCCATGCCAGGGAAAAAAATCCATTCATGTTGCTAAATAAAGAAAAGATACGGAGAAGTGCAGGCCATCTCCAAACTCAAGAGCAATGTTGCTTTATCCAGCCTCTAGGAAGTATTCTGAACTTAGGCAGTCTCGTTCAGGCCTTGATTCCATCACCGAGCTGGGACTTCTTCCTTAGCTAGAAGTGCCTTTGGGCTGCTAGGGATAGGAGGCAGAAAGGAAGAGCAGGGAGGGGGGCAAGTCCCTTCACCAGTCTGCTTCATACAGAGCAATCTACCTTTATTTAATATGTCAGACTCCAATAGATTGTAGTAAGATTTCACGAAGATAGGGTTCTTTGCTTCAAAAGAAAAAAAGTGTGAAAACCACTGGATTAGAGACTCTAAGGTCTGGAAAAGACTTCCATATTTTAATTAAGTAATTAATTAAAAATTAATTTTTTTACGGGGGAGATTGTCCCTTTTAAAATTTTTTTTGTTTTTCTTAAGTGATGATAGGGTCTCTCTCTGTCACCCAGGCTGGAGTGCAGTGGTGCAATCATAGCTCACTGTAACTTCGAATTCCTGGGCTCAAGCAATCCTCCTGCCTTAGCCTCCCAAGTAGCTGGGACTACAGGTGTGCACCAGCATGTCTGGTTCTGTGTGTGTGTGTGTGTGTATAGAGACAGAGTCTCACTAGGCTGGTCTGGAACTGCTGGCCTCAAGCAATCTTCCCACCTTGGCCTCCCAAAGTGCTGGAATTACAGACATGAGCCACTGTGCCCAGCCAGTTAATTTATTTATTTGAGACAGGGTCTTGCTCTGTCACCCAGGCTGGAGTATAGGGCTGCGACTGCAGCTTTGAACTCCTGGGCTCAAGCAATCCTCCTGCCTCAGCCTCCCGAGTAGGTGGGACTACAGGGGCAAGCTATCAGAACTTGATATTGCATATATTTAAATCACGTCTTTGATATCAATTAACTAAGTTTTCAATATGTTTTTGTCAATCTGAAGTTTTTGGGAAGATTGAAAAAACAACCAATTTCCTCCAAGATCAAACTGGAAATATAAATAGGAAATGTCTCAAAACTTTGCAAAGCTAGCATAAAAGCTGTACTGAAGAGAGAAAACAAAGGGGAAAAAGCAAAATAAAACAGATGACATGTCTTTTTCAAATGTCACATTTAATGTTTTCACCACTGTACTTCAAATCTACATTGTACAAAGTGACCAGAAAGTGTGCCACGGTAATTGACCAACCTCTGAGATTGTACCTTTCACACCAGTGTCTTCTTGGGCTCTTTTGATACTAAACTCGTTTCTCATTCAAGTGAATTGAAATGCTTCAGTTGGGTTGATTCTCAGGAGCCTCATAAAAAAAAACAAAGATATTGCACCATCTTTGTTTAGTAATTCAATGTTTGTTTCTTTCACAGCAAATAATTACTTCATTGAAGTTAAAACTTCCAAACATAACTTATTAATAGTCTTCAAATTCAGCTCAGATCACTCAAGATGAAAATACTCTGCTAAATACAGATAACTTACAATAACTTTAACAGTTAATTGTCCATAACACACAGCAAGGTTTTTTCCTAGACCAATTTTAAGACGATCCATTAGTATTCCTTGTACAGGTGAAAAACGATCTTCAATTTTCTTGTCTTTTTATTTTTAATATAAAAGTTGGAAGGGACATTCAAGTTTCAAGTCTCCACATTGAACTTAAAAAAAAAAATAGTCATCATCAGCATGTGGAGGTAAACAAGCCAAGTTGTATAACTCCAGGAGGTAGAGGCCTTCAATTTGTATTCATATATACATATGCACAGAAGAATTCAGTGTTCCAACAGCAAAAAGAATTTGTCAAAAAGTAATAAGTTATTTACTACTGTGACATTTCAAGACTCCCACAGCTTTGTCTAAGGACACAAACACATTTGACATAATTCCCTATGTGCCTTTTTTTGTGGCTTTAAATTTTTTTAGAATTTGTTTTTGTCTTATTCATTATTTTTTACTGTCCAGTGCAGGAAAAGTCTCACAAAATTTCACAGACCTAAAATGTGCAAGCTAGTTCTCTCTCTATACAGTAATGTTGGGATTCTTTTGAAATTAGCCCAGAAATGAATTATTTACACACATGAAAGATGCATGCTTGGGGTTCTTTTATGTAAGAAAGAGCAGAAAAACTTCTAATAAAAATAGATTAAATATATATATATATATATATATTTATACTGGGTGAGGAAAACAAAAGTTTAGTCTCGCCTAGTCACAAACTCATTCTCTCTACCCACAACATTGGATTTTAGACAGCACACATCACCATCACGGATCTAATGAGAAGCTAATTATAGGGCTTGATCATTAGGTGGCATGCCCCGCCCCCCTCCCCCCAGGTGCAGCCACGATCAGCTCACGTGGCTCCATGATTGGTCGCAGGCAAGGTTTCTAGATTCTTTAGTTTTAGAAAACCCCAAATCTTTAGGAATGGCTCAAATATCAAAATGTATGACTATCCTTTGTGTTTGTTCTGTGTGTGTGTGTGTGTGTGTGTGTGTGTGTGTGAACAATCTCACTTCATTTTAAAAAAGAAAAACAAAACAAAACAAAAACATAAAACCCCAAACTCCCAAATTTGGTTCAATTCTCTTTTGTTCTGAGGTGAGCCATAACAGCTGCACTAAATTCATAAAACATGTGCAACTCTGGATAAAATATTTTTCTTCTAAAAGCACAACCACTTTACAAGATTAAAAGTCTAGTAACATTTCTAAATATTATTCATATCATACAAGTAGTGGTTGTTAATTTAAAACTTCATTAGTAAAATTACAGTACAAGCATGATTAACCTCCAGAATTGCAAATCCCAGACTCCAGTGGAAAGCTACATTACATCTTCAGTAGTACATTATCTTCCACCATCACTCCCACACCAGAGGAGATGGGGGCATCTCAGATGGCTGAGCAACAGTGGAACTGGAAGAAAATGGAGAGATGGTGAAATTAGTTGTAATGCCACAATGGGCAAAAGGGCAATTCACTACTGCCTGTTTTCTTCTCTTCCTTTAAAAAAATTGTAAAGTCCATTTCTGGATTTTTATTTGTTTCTTTAACTTCTCTACAGTTGAATTTGTTCCAAATGTTTGTTTAAGGATCTGTTAATCGTGAGGCAATATGGTATAGTGGCTAATACATGGGCTTGAAAACAACATGTCATTTACTAGTTGTGTGGCACAGAGCAAGTTCATTAATCTTTCCTCATTTGGAAAGAGATAATGCTATCTACCTCATAGGATATTGTGATGAATAATTGAGATAATGTATGTAAAGTGTTTTCTATGGTGTCTTTGTCATAATGTAAAGTAAATGGTAGCTATTATAAATAATAACGTCTATAATCAATCAGGAAAACAGCCTATAAGGATGTAGAATTATTCATGTAAAAGTAGCCTCTCAAATTACAGTGACTTTAAGTGAGGACCTATTTTGAATGAGCCTCACATGCATACTTTTGTCAAGTATTAATGGAGTAGTATGGATAATCATTTAGTATTTGTTATCCACAGATCTGTTATTAGTTATTTCCCATGTCTAAGGTTGCTAATTAGATTGTAAACTTGAGGAAAAAGGGTATAACCACTTCGCTTCCCCAGAACTCAGAATGACTTGCATCTGGAAGGTGCTAAAACACCTAATTGACTGGGTCACTGACTCTTAGGGGAAAATATCAAAAAAAAGTAATTTAAAACCACAGAGAAGTAAAAATGCAACTTAATTCCTTCTTTCTATGGAAAAATACATGGAAGAAATAAAAGTCACCTGATTTTACAAATTTTAAACAAAAATTCCTGACTGGTTCAGCAAATTCAAACAACTTCAATATGACGTGGGAAAGGGAAAGAGAGCCAGGGAGGTGGGAAAGGAGAGAAGGGAGACCACACGGCCTCTCAGCTCCAAATCCACCTTTATTTGTACTGCTTTGTGAGCCAGACCCTGTTCATGGCTCCCCTTTGGCACCTGGCTTAATGTTAGCCTTTGTCAACAGAGGGCGCTGAGAGGGCACTGCAAAGCTATAGCATCAGGAAGCTTCCCTTCCTGGTGGGTGAGAGAGAGAGAGAGAGAGAGAGAGAGACAGAGAGAGACAGAGAGAGACAGAGAAAGACAGAGAGAGAAAAATAGATGTGGAAGGCCCAGCTACCCAGCTTTGGTCGACCAAAGCTCTCTGGCAAATTTCTCAGTGGGTCTCTTTGATGGACCAGTTCTGCCCACACCTTTTGGCACACTCCTTTACCACCCTCATGCTGTGTGTTCCTGAGGTAGCCAGCCATACCATCTCCAAAGAGGTCTTTGGGTGGAGGACCCTCTTCAAAATCCTTAATTTCTTTCTTGTTCACTCTCCCTCAGTCTACAGGGAGTAGTTGCTTTCTGCATTTGCTATTTCAGGACCCTCCGGAATCCTCTTTTATGCCTTTTAGAAGTTAACCATCTTTTCCTAGTTAGTGATTCTTGTTATTAAATTTTCCCGATTCTTATTACTGGAGTGGTTTCTTTTTCCTGACAAGACCCTGACTGATATAAGGAGTTACGGAAAAAGAGATCAAGAGAAGGAAAGGACAAAGAGAGACAGGAGAATGAAGCTTGCTGGGTTCCAAAGTAGGTTCACAGCTCTACTATAATAAGGCTGTTGGCTTCTCCTCTAAATAGCTACCCAGCAGTCTACCTGTAAAAAAAATAATTTTCTTGCTTCCAGTTACTACTAAGGGGGTGGGAATGGTAGTGGGAACCGAAGTGACCACGACTAACTCCAGGGCAGGTGGCTGCCATGCTGCTGCTGCAGTGGGACCCCACATACACGATCAGGCAGCACAATGGTCACTTGGGGAAGAAACTGCCAAAGCAACCACAGTGAACTGGCATTAGTGTGAAAACTGATGCTTACATTTTTAATATACTTTTTCTAAAGCCAAAGCTCACAACAGAAACTTTGTTTGACCTTTTATCTATGTTACCTAATCTAAATAAAAACAGAAATATGCTGAATAACAAAGTCACAACAGCATCCTTTCAATTCTAAAAAGAATGTCAGAATTACATACATATAGTTACCTAATAAAGCTCTTAAAAGCAGCAGACTGAGGGTTGATGCAGAGAGGCACTCTGTTTCCTTTCTGCTGTTCCAAAATGAACTGGTGAATAATTTCTGTGGAGAAAACAAACATCATATAATCCATGCCAATCTGCAGGCCTGGAAGCCGTGAATTCTCAGCTAACTCTAGTCAGCATTTGAACAGCATTTCCTACTGGTTTAATTAAATCAAATACATGCCATCTATCTAGCAGAATCCAGCTGAACTTTCCTGAAACTAAAAATGACAGTTGTTGCTAAACACAGGAAAAAAACCCAATGGTGGCATTATATAGACTGGAAACCCCATCAGTGGGAAGAATAAAATGCTCTACACATTTGAGAGAGACTCCATAGGGCTGGCATTATGGATGAACTCTTCTAAGTTGTTGGTAATTATGGCCTTTTTGAAGATCACTTAAAAACATCAGTTGGTAGTTTTAGGTATATAGTTTTGGGCAGTTACTTTAGGGACTACCCTTTCTCTTCTAAAATGTCCTAGGAGCAGTCACTAAAATCATTCAGAATTTTGGATGTCATTATCCCTACCCTATCACAATAGGAGATCATGCAATGAAATTTTACAAGTAAACTATCAGAAATTCCCTTCTTTTGTCATCATCCAAGGAATGATTACCTCTGAATTTTTATCCTTTTTGGAATTTTGTATGTTATATAAAGAAGTCCAATATGTTTCATTCAATGAAATGACACTGAGTAAATACATATTAAATACGTTTGAGTCACATTCACTAAATAAACTTTGAAAATAAGGACAAAACATTCATTTCTCTCTTTGACCTTCCCCTGGATGTAATATTAAATCAGCATTTTTATACCCTGGACAAATAGCTATGTGCAAGGTTGTAAAATAAACATATGGAGAAGCTTTGGTCACCATCCAGACCTCAGCTCTTCATGGCCACCTAACAGAAAATGTTACTACTCATCTTGCTTGACTAAAGGCCAAAACAGACACTCACCTTTAACCTGTCGGACAGAACTGAGGTTCTTCTCAAAAGTGTCATCGAATTTGGGATTGGTGACAGGCTCAAAGTCACTGGTATAAACTCTTCCAGTAGAGGTGGAAAAGCAACATTTACACATACACGTGTGATATCGTAGTCGCCCTTCATCTAGGTAGGGGTGGGCTAAGGCATCCTTAGCGGATATTCTTTTGGACTGAAATCAAATTTAGAGACCAGCACATCAACACTGCAGATAAACATGACTGTCCACACAGGATCTTTCACAGGACACAGTAACTGCTTTACATAGCTTATACTTAATTTATAGTACATTCTGTGCAAAGAGGAATCATTGAATTTAAAGGTGTGTAACATAGCATTACATGGGGTATATGACTTAGGAAAACTCCTGTTATCATCTACTACTATAAAGCATTTAGAAATGCCTTTTTGCTAAAATTCTGAAAAGTTCCTACCTTGAGATGTATGTAGGGTCAAAAATGACAAATATCATGACATTTAAATATGTAATGCTTCCAAGGGGATAAGTTTACATTTTAAATAACAGGCTGTATTTTCTAAATATGTGTCAGCATTTAGAAGAAATGTGATCACAGTGGCAATTTTACAAAGTTGCTTGAAACTTTTATTCTCTTCAGATATCAAATATCTAAAGCTGCTGGAATTTAGGCAGCCGATAGTGGTCTAACTGCCATGTTTTGAAATACAGCTCAGTGTGAATACCAGGTGTCTAATCTAGCTTGTGCTTTCTGGCACTTTAGATCAGAATACTTAATATTCTAGTTTCAGGTTTACCTGAAAATCATAAACTTTTTAGCTCATTGCTCCATTAAAAAACTAAAGAAAAAAATATTGTCCCTTCTTTTAGCTCAGTAGACATATGAGTACTACTAAGAGAAAAGTGAAGGATTTAAGGATGGACTCAATAGTATAGAGTACAACAAAAACTGTCACTTTGCCCTGCTTTCAATATGATCAAGTACTTCACATAACACAGTTTAAAAAAGAAAACCATTTTGTACTGAAAAAAAAACCCCATAAATAACTAGACCATCCTGACTGGTTCTGGTTCCCCAAATATAATATGTTTCCCATAAACCTGGATTCCCTAAAAACACTTTTATCTCTGATTTTTGCTATGCTGATATAAAAAGGCAAGTCATGAACTTTCACGATAAGATAATCAGAGAAGAAAGAGGCTGTTTATCCACCATGAACAGACAAGTGTAGACTTGATAACTTTGGTTTTTACCTCTCAATACCTGTTATGTTTTGTATTTGGCGATCTAGCTCTTCTGAAGTCTGACTCCCTTGTACTCTTAGCAAAGTAAACTTTTTCTTTTTTTTTTTCTTTCCTTTTTTCCCTAAATAAGTCTGAGCCTTCCCTTTGATAGCTATTTCTGGAGGTTTCACTGGGATAGAGTTCCACTGTTTGAACCCAAAGAAACAAGTAGGCTGACAGTGCACTGTGCCCAGTCCTAGACCCCTCTGAGCCCTTAGCTCCCTTTCCTTGACTCCTCTGGTCAGTTTCACGTATGGGACTGAGCTCTCTGGCCTTTCCACACTAAATCTGGCTCTTGGCCAAGTCTGTTTGTGACTGAAAATGCCAACTTTCCACAATGGTGGCAGCAGTGATTAAATCTGGGTTTTAATTTTATCATCTGACCATTAATTCATTTCTGTCAGGTGGCAGATAGCAGAAATAGGGTCCCAGTCAGCTGCCACCAGCAGCTGGAATCTGGTTCCTATGTTATCCTTTCGTGTCTGTGAATTGTGATATTTCCTGAAGCTTGAGAATGCAAGGATGAAAAGATTTTGGTGTTTCCCTGACTATGGATACCATGCTCTGTATGTTCTGTGTGCACCAATAGGGGTTCCTCTAAAGTGTTTTACCTAAGAGAAACTTTTGAACAAAAAGTAAATCAAATCCCTGGCATGCAATGGTCAACTTCCATTTCTTTCAACATATTAATGTCTTTTTAGGACTTCTCAAATAAGACTAAAGAAAGAGACTGTCATTTTATAAAGGGTATGAACATTGAAAAGAAGAAACTGTACTGCTAAATTGAGAAAGAAATCACAAAATTACTCAGATTTTCAATAATGGTGTTCTTTTGAAGGACCTAACGGTGCTTAATTACATATTATATATTGTACATATCTTGTTTCTTTAACTGATCAATATTTGTAATAGATATGGATACCTGCTGCTCCTATACTAGATTTTGTTGATTTATCAAAATTGGCTCCTCTAGTTTTAAATAAAAGCTAACAAAATTTTCAATTTTACAAATATAAAATATTCCTAAGTAAACAAATTGATGTACTTTGTATACTTTAGAAGGGGACTGATATACCATATTATGAGATCTCTTAAAATTAAATGGAGCAAACTCCTATTCCAATGAGATTTTAGAAACGATATCAATACATTAAAAACATGTAAAAGAAATTTAAAGATTTAAAAAATACTACTCTTTCTTATGCATTAAATATGTTGGTTCTTTAGAAATCTGCTTTGTGATCAGCAGATGCTTTATCACCACAAATCCATTGGAAAAAGCTGTAATTCAAAGATTAAATAGGCTTTAATTGTGAGTTAGAATAATACTCTTGGTTGGTGGGTATTTCTCTTAAACAACTTAAAAGTTTTAGTATCAGGTATATAATTGATAAGATAAAGAGGTCATGTGATATTTCTATGCAAGATGACTCTGGACAAATTAGTCTGAGTTAAAAGTTTTAACTTTTAAAAACAATTGTTTTCTTTCTGATTTTACTTTCATGTAAAAATAATGCTAGCACAATATCCTAGTTTATACTAGTTTTAAATTTGTTTTCTCACAAAAGGTCTAATCATTTTGAATTTCTTTGATTTTTTTCCTGCTGGTTTTGCTGGTCAGATAAACTAATATCGCTTTGTCTAATATTATAGAATTGCAAAAGTATGTGTTCAACTAAATTAGATAAAGGATAACAGGTAATATGTTTCTAAAAAGAAATTAGTTTTTATAATGCTATAAATTATAAGGACTTAATGTGTTAACTTAAATTTTAATTTCGTGATTCTTAGTGAACATTAAAACCTAACTAATGTTGAGTTAATGAAGTCTTTGCATAGCTGGACAACATAATTTTAATACACCTAGGCTCTTCCTTAATACATTACAGAGTAGCCATCAATAAACAGTTAAAAAAGATGTGCACGTACCTTTGGGTTGTGTTAAAGTACATATTTGTTTTTTTAAACAATATAAATAAGAATGTGTATGATGGTAGGAGGATGTGCATGCGAGAAAATGGATGCATTTTGTTTGTCAAGGGAAAAAAGCAAATAATTTTGCCTAAGTTCCTAAACATTATTGTTACTTATTGTTGTTAAAAATATTGCTTGTAACTATTTATTGCCTTTGGATAAATTAAAGTCTCTGGAGGTTTTCTTAATGTCTTTACTATTTTGAGGTAATAGTTAATCAAATCTTTATAAATTCATTATTATACCTCACCCATTCTAATACTGTTGTTAATTTTTATAATAAAAGAACCACAGCCCTTTCATCTTAACATACTCTGGTGGTTTCTGCCTTTTCCTTATATTTGCATAAAGCCCCCTGCTACAAGCTAAAGATCAGGAAATGAGTCTTATAGTGAGTCTTCTGTAAGAAACCTTATAAGGATCTCAGTAAATGATTGTATCAGGTACTTCTGACTATTGTCATCAGGGAATAAACTCATGGTTATATATAAAGGTTGAGTATCCCTTATCCAAAATGCTTGGGCCCAGAAGTGTTCAGGATTTTGGAATATTTGCATATATTCTTTTTTTTTTTTTTAGAGACAGGGTCCTGCTGGAGTGCAGTGGTATGATCACAGCTCACTGCAACCTTGAACTCCTGGGCTCAAGCAATCCTCCTGCCTCAGCCTCCTGGAGTAGCTAGGACTACAGGTGTGTGCCAGGAATATCTGCATATACTTAATGAGCTATCTTGGGGATGGGACCCATATCTAAATATGAAATTCATTTATGTTTCATATATACCTTATACACATAGCCTGAAAGGTAATTTTATACAATGTTTTAAATAATTTTGTGCATGAAACAAAGTTTGTGTACACTGAACTACCAGAAAGCAAAGGTGTCACTATCTCAACCACTCATATGGACGATCTGTAGTTGTTTGGCAATACCATCATTCTTGACTGAATTTATATGTTACCGATAAGCAATCATTTTCTGACACTTATTCACACATAGGTACTTAATGGTAAAAAAACGTGATATACCATTAACACAGTGAAAAAAGTGTGTTCAGGGTAACTAAGCAGCACAGTAGCAACACCAGAATACCTGTATCAGCTGTTAAACAACAGCAACAACAAACAATGGCAGGCTTTCAGTCTTCACCTATGATACTGTGTTTTGATTAAAAACTCTATACTGTACAGTGTCTTATTTTTTTTTAGGAGAGAAGAAACATCAGAAGCAGTTGAGGGACCAGGAAATGGTTTCTCTAGGGATGAGGAGGCATTCTGCTGGATGGCTTTTTAAAATGCTTCCTCTAGAGTCAACTGCCTTATTAACACTAGAAGTCTCTCTTTGATTTTATAAACTGACATGATTTCTTGTTCTGTTATGAATGCATGCTGCTCTAGTCCTTCAATAAGCCCACATTTTCACCATGTTGTCTATAGGCACTTCTTCTGCAGTGTTAACAACATCATCTTTTTTCTCCCCCCAGCCAAATGGTGGAGAATGCCATATTCATCATCACCAATATCATGATCACCTTGATTCAGAACCATTTCAGGTATTTTACCACTGGTCAATGAATAAACAACTAGAGCCTCATTATCAATTAAAAACTTTTTTGATATCCATTTCTTCCAGCTTACTGATATATTACTCTGAAGGTATAGTTTTTTACATATGGAAAGAGGTCAGACATCTTTTTTTTTTCACTTGACATGCTGAAAGAATCCTTCAAAGTCACCGCAATGTTTATCATCATCCCTGAACATAGTTGCAGGCCAGCGGTTGTGCCAGGCATGCACAAGTGTATCCGTAGTCACTGTGTTCCAAGCATTGGCAACAGCGTACATGGCATCCTTCATGCCAAACTCCTTTGTAAACCTTCTACACCCATATCTCTGTTTGCTGCTGCTAGCATGCTGTTCAAGAAAGAATTTCATATTTAGTCTTCATTGATTTAAGAATACCTTGGTCACATGACTGAATTAATGAAGTCACATTTGGGGGAAAGTACATGGCATAAACATTATTTTGAATGAGAATTTTAGCTGGAGGATGAGCAGAACAGTTGTCAAGGAATAACAAAATCTTACAGTCCTCATCTAGTTCAGGTTCCCCGCAGTGAGCATGAGATGCTGATACAAAATGTTAGTGAAACCAGTCAGAAAAGATGTCCCTGGTGATCCATGCCTTTTTGTTAGCATAATAATGGACTGGTAAGAAATTTACTCTTTGATATTGGTAAGAATGCAAGCTTTTGCCTATCACAGCAAGTTTACACTTATGCATGCCTGCTGCATTAGCATATTCCAGCACAGTTATTCTGTCCTTGGCATCCTTAATTCCTGTAGCAGCTGTCTCATCAGATGTAGTGTCTTTCTGGGGCAATAAAACCAAAACAGTGGTGTTTCATTAGCATTATAGACCTGTTCTGGCATCAGATTTTCATTAGCAATGACTCTGGCAAACTCACCAATGAATTTTTCCACTGCTTTACGATCAGCAGATGCTTTATCACCACAAATCCACTGGAAAATTTAATGCTGTGTCTTTTCTTAAATTTCTGTAACCAGCCTGTTGAATATTCATAGTTCCCTTTAATTTTCATTTTATCGTGATAGATCTTTGCATGTTTCATGACCAGCATACTATTAAATGACATGTGTTCACTGAGATGCTGACGGATCCATACTGAACTACACAATCAATATCTTCATTTTTAGCTTTATGCAGTGTTTTCCTATTTTTCATTCACTTTTGTTCATCACTGTCAGCAAAGAATTTCAACAGTTTATCCTTCTGTTTCTTCAGGTCATATATGTAATCATTTCAACACCATACTCTTCTGTAAGACCTTTCACACTTATACCACTGTCCAGTTTCTCCAATAGCTTGACTTTCTATGCTATAGATAAACATAAATACTTCCTCTTTTTACTTTATCACTATTACCCATAGGGGTATCTGCTGGCCTTTTTGACATTTTCAACAATATCTTTATACCATAGAGCAGAAAATAAGCAAAAAAACACAGTGAGTAAAGCACATAGGTCTTGGCCCCATGTGGGGCATCACTGAGAACCTATCATTGGCATGTCTGGCCTGAACACATGCCATTTTATTATCCTTCATGGACATGCTTGCGTGAGGGAATCTGGTTGTGTTTGGAAAAGAGATACCACAGCTGAAGAGGCTTGGAGGGTATTTTTTCCTTTGGGGACACTGAATAAACTGTGTGTTATGTGTCTGCGTTTTGACTGCGACCTGTCACATGAGGTCAGGTGTGGAATTTTCCATTTGTGGCATCAAACTCACAAAGTTTTGGAGGCCAGGTGCGGTGGCTCATGCTACAATCCCAGCACTTTGGGAGGCCAAGGAAGGCGGATTGCTTGAGGCCAGGAGTTCAAGACCAGCCTGGGCAACATAGCGAGACCCTGTCTCTATAAAAAATAAGAAAAGGTCCATCCCCAAGGGATCCTGATTTAGGGAGATGGAGTGCTAGGGGTCTATAAACAAAAAAAAAAAAAAAAAAAAAGAGAAAGAAAGAAAAAGAAAAGGAAGAGAGACCTGAGCTAGCACGTAAACATGCTCAGCCCCTTTGCCACATGACTCCACAGAGAGTCCTCACCAGCAAGAAGGCCCTCACCAGATGCTGCCCCTCAACCTTGGCCTTCCTAGCCTCTATAACTGTAAGAAATAAATTCCTTAAAAAATAAAAAAAGTTTTGGAGTAGAGATGCTCAACCTGTGTGTGTGTATGTGTCTGTGTGTATGTATCTCACCATAGACAGCTGCCTCTCAGACTGAACCAAGTAACTGAAGCAGAATTTCCAAAATGTTTCAGTCCAGGAGAGGACAGGTTATGGCAGTAGACTGCTAGCCCAAGATCAACAAAATGAGAGCCAACTCTCATCAGAATGAAATCCTCTTTAAATTGTTCTGACTGAACCCTTAGAACTGGAAAGAAAAGAATCCTTAATATAGATCATAAACTAATAAAGCATCAGGCCAATTTAAAAATAGTAAATCTATAAAATGTAACAACATATATTGGTTGGCCTTGTTCTATAAGATAATGATAAAAATGGCTAATTACTATGTAGTGTGCATTAACTATATTTCTTTATTTTTTAATGACCACATAGTTATGTAGATTCAGTAAGAATATGTCCTCCTCCTTACCAGATAAATCTGACCTCCTCCTTACAGATAAATCTTTGTATTTATAACTATGACCACACCAAAAGTTTCATTTAATTAGGTGTGATAATCCCACTGTTAAGAAATAAGGACTACATTTCACATGTAGACTTATATCTAAAAGGTCTCCCGGGAAAATGTACTTGGTACTTGCTCTATGGCTAGGAAATTCCAGCCTTAAAGGTTGTAAAGACTGACTTCCTGGCAGATCAGGAGTATTAATAAACATAGGATCTCAGAGAAAGAGGATACCTGACAGCTATAAGTACTGTAAGCAAACCTGGTAGAAGTGAATTAGTGGTTCCTCATCTAAATAGACCTAAAAAAGAAAATATTTCTAACACAAAAGTAAATTTTAACCCTAGGGCCTTTATAAAATCTGCTATGAACAGATAGAAATTACCGCTGAAGCTTGAATTTCACATGGCTCTAATTTTGTTAACCAAATAAAGGAGGTTCTTTATGTATTAATCAATATCTTCTGTTAGCTTTGTAGATAATTTTGCCAAATAACACAACATATCAAACTAATGATACTAAATCACTAGCTCATTAAGCAAGTTATGTGATTAAAACTGTCCTTAGTGGGGGGAACCTCACCACAAGGAGAGACTGTGGAAGCAACAACTGCCATGTTGTCTTGCTTCCAATATTACTAAATACTTCATATACTATAGTAAAAAAACAAAGAAGAAAACAAAATACAAACACCAAATAAACATACGCAAAAATCTACATTGTACCCTCAGATGTCACAAAAATAACATGGGTCATGCTGATGGTTCTGGTCTCCCAAATAATAAAACCTTGACTATTTCTCACAAACTTGGACTCCCGAACAGAACTTTTTTTATCCCTAATCTTTGTTATGCTGATGTCTGAAGATAGTTATGACCTTTGTAGATTTGATAATCTTGTGAGAAAGTTGCTGTTTTCTCATTATACAGACCAACGTAAACTTGATAACTTTGGTAGTTTTGTGTTTTTGTATCCTTTAAATACCTATTGTGTTTTGTATTTGGTGACTTCCTTGTATTCTTGGCAAGTGAAGTTTCCTTTTCTAAATGCTTCCATTTTAGTCTTCTTTGACAATAGTCATTGGCACAGATGTGAATAATAAATATTCTTTGGATGAATGAATAAATGAAGAGCTGAACTTATGGTGTGATTTGTAGTATGTCCAAGAAGAGTCCAGAAAGGGCATGTGGAAAACCTTCTGTCTCAACAACCCATACTAAACATTTCCTTATGCAATATAATGGGCAGATTTTTTCAAATAATTCTAAAAATTTTTTTCTCCTGATTTAACTTGGGGTCAAACTCCTTTACAAATACTGAGATAAATAAGAATGGTACAGTTTGTTATCTCTTCACCTCCTAGATTCTTATGTGTTAATAATCAAACTTCTGTGTGACAAGTGAGCATGATACACATGAAACTGGGGATTTAAGTTTATCTTTTGAAAAGTCATTATTTACATTGCCAATCTATTCAAAACCAGGATGTTTCTCTTAGAACATATATATTTTTAATTCATTAAAAAAAACATAAAAATAAACACTACTTACTGGATCAAAGACCAACATCCTGCAAAGGAGATGAACAGCTTCATGGGTAGCCTGGCTAGACAGGGTATAGAGTACAGGAAGAGATGGCTGTGAAAAAATTAAAATTAAAATATTTAAGTGAGTCTTTGTGTAAATAGATATGGAATACAACCAATTTATGATAAGGTAAGTACTCAGCTGAAAAGACAATGTTGTACGTAAGTCTAAATTCAAGGGGAACGAGTTTTCCCCTCATTAACCAGTCTTCAAAAGCAACAACTGTCACTACTTCCAGAAGCATGTTTTATATTTCATGATTACCCATTGTAGGTCAAAGCACAAAAGAACCTACAAAAAATAAAAACTAATCTTATAAATATGGTGTTCCTGCTAGCCTTATATCTTAAATGCTTTGGCAAGAAGGGAAGACCAAATATGCCTAGGAGTAGGAGAAAAAAAGATTTAAAACCTTGGCCACGTGCAAAATTAAGCACATAAACTGTAAGCATATGAAGTATATCTTATGGCAATATCACCATAAAGGTGCTAAAATACTAGTCATAAAAGAGCTATAGGACACTCAAGAATTTAGAGAATCTTTTAAGAAAGTACACCACTGGTGTTGAAGGTTCAATCTGAATTGCCTTTAGAACTGATTTCTCATTTAATAATTCTTTTGTAAGTGGCAGGCATATCCCACATGGCCATGTCTGACCCTTTCTGTGCTGGGGCAAGGAGATGGCTTTGATGACCTGAGGAGCCATAGAGCTTATGAAGCTTCTATTTCACTGCTAAGAGTGTCAGGGGACAGAGCAGGTCAATGGCATCATTGCTCTGGCTGTCATACAAGTAAATTTTTTAAAATGAAAAAGAATTAAGTTCAGTAACTGGAACTGTTGAGTAAAAAAAAAGAATTAAGGAAGGTGACAAAAATTGTTTAGATGCTCCCTTTCTTCTAATGGCTTAATATAACCTTTGGCAGTGGGATTTTCCCCCAAGCTTTGAAAATTCTAAATGTATGGCCAAATTGTTACTGGCTTCATTTTCATACCATTTTATTTTTAAAAAGAAACTAATCTCTTAGTGGGATAAATGGTTTTCCTAATGGTTTTTAGAACTAGCTTCTACCTATAATCCTCCTGTGGCCAGACGAGTTTGGTAGGTCAAAGCCTATGAAAATCAGCTCAGATAACAACAAAGCCAAAGCTTGGCTTAATGAAAACCTAACTTTAGGGGTACTGACCTTTACTATGCTTTGGAGAGTGAAGAGGCTCAGTGCCACAAACTACATTTTATTTGAATGTGATCTTTTCCTAATAGCTCTAAATAATTCTTACATCCTCTGCTTTTTCAGGGATTCCTTATAAAACTTTGAACTTTTAGGAAATAATCTCAGGCTACAGCAGCGTTTTATAGTCTCTGTGGCTTCCTATTTTGTATAATGCCCAGACTGTTTCATTATGATTATATTATAACTCTAGGTTTATGGGAAAAACTCAAAAGAGAAGTTTAAAAACATACGTGATCTGGTCCTGATCTCTTCTGCAGATACTGCTTCATCATATCATTTTACAGTTAGGGCATTTATTAATATATTTTGTTACCACATCATTAATCTCTTATTATTAATATATCTCTTCTTATTATTATTATACAACTTTTATTATTAATACTATTATTAATTCTGAGGCAAATTAGAAGCAACTTTTACTTGGAAACTCATATACTTCCTGTGCAGGGGTGGTGGGGAATCCTCTCTTGTATTTTCTAGTTTGTCAGTAGATGAAAATTCAAAATATCACAGAAAGCACCTGCCAGTTGAGTACTGGAAGGCCAGAAACAGCAATTTAAGCAGGTTTCATGTTGGTCACGCTCTCCACAACACCAGAAACAGGAGAAGCAGAACACTAAAAGGTATCCTCAGATCTTGAGCATAGCCTCAGAATCCTGCTTATGACAACTACCAATATCAAGTATTTTACATATCTGCCTCCTTCCAACAAAAGCCACAAGGGGAAATCCAACAAGAACAAGAAGAAGATACCTCAGACTGTCAGGAGGTAATTATTCATTATACAGAAGTTTTCTTCAGGATCAAGGAGTAATAGAATATTAGATGGGGATTCTACCTCTGTCTTGCCACTAACTAATTAGATAAATCAACATGTCTGAACCTCAGTATCTTTTAAGTATAAAATTACATATATGCACAGAACTCATACTGTATATCTGCATCAAATATGTGAAGACCAACTTAATATTTTTTGGTGCATTTACATGTTTGTAGATAGAGAAGTATTTCTTGGTTTTTTTGTTTTTCAGACAGGATCTTGTGCTGTCACCCAGACTAGAGTGCTGTGGCACAATCATAGCTCACTGTAAGCTCAAACTCCTGGGCTCAACGGATCTACCCACCTCAGCCTCCCAATAGGACTATACGTACATGCCACCAGATCCAGCCAATTTTTAAAAATTTTTTGTTGAGGTAAGGTCTCGCTATGTTGCCCAGGCTGGTTTTGAACTGGGCTCAAGCAATCCTCCCACCTTGGCCTCTGGGTCTCTGGGATTACAGGCATGAGCCACCACTCAGCCCTCTTGTTTTAAAAATATATAAGTCTGTAAGAGCTTTGAAGTTATCTGTATTAGTCAAGATGGAGGGGGAGAGTGATGGGGAAGAGGTTTTAACTTACAACTTAATTTACATATTTTTCCCAAGAATTTTTTTGTATAAAGTGAAATAATTTGATATTCTTGAAAAATTCTTGGTTTGATTATGAATAGCTGTTTTCTTTCTTAACGGCTTGTGCAGGTTGTCAGCCAAATTCCAGACAATTCTTATGACCAAAATGTCTCATTATAAGCAATTCTTTCCCTTACACTCTCAAAGTAACCCTACCCCTCATCCTATTTTTATGGTGGAGGTATGTTATACCTTAGGGAAGGGACTACTGGAATGAGTACTAGAAGACACGGGTTCAAATTCTAACTCTACCATTACTAGACTTGGGTAAATCACTCAAGCCTTGGCTTTCTCATCTATTAAACTATATCAGTACACACATCCCTACCTACCAACATCCTTGCTAATCATTTAATGTCTGCCAAATGTCAGGTGCTGTGTTAGGTGTAGGGGCAACCAAGATGAATAAGACTTCTCCATTGGGCAAGAAGACAAATAAAGAAGTAGTTCCTGAATGGAGGATAGAGAACAAATTAGAAGGCAAAATTTTTAAGACTTAGGATGAATGGATATGGAACAGGGGGTGGGGGGAAGACTTAAGAAAATCAAATGAGTGCACGTTAAGGCTACATTAAAATTTTAAATGTCTCCCCCCACCAAATTTCACCTTTCTTTACAGAAGTACACCCTACCAAATACGTTAAAAATAAGGCTGTCACTTCAGCTTAGAACAGCCATATTATATGCTTTCCCCCTTTCTGTGTTTATATGTGTGTTAGAGGCACGGAGAAAAAGAAGAGTCAGTTTATTCATGCCAATACTTCTTCAGAAAGATATCCATTAATAATTTAGTTTCTAGTACTGGCTCCACAGGAAATATGCAGTGCTAGATGTGCTGCATTTCTAATTTCACTTTCTTCCCTCTAATTCACCAGCCATTACAGTTAAAACCAGTTGGGTCCAGGATATCAGCAACAGATAAGAAGTTTATATTTCTCATAAGTGCAATAGAATCAATAGGAACAAGAGAAAAAATAGAATGCTTAGAAATATGCCCTAACCATCTCATTTGGAAATGTTTTTGCCAATTCTCCCAACATTCACACATGTTAATTTCCCCGTTTAAAATAAACTGCTCCATTTTCTGTTTGTTCTGCAAGTTTGTAAGTCACTTAGCAATGTAGGAGTTGAGTGGGTACCAGTGCTGAATCATGAGGACAGGAAGGGGTATAAAGTGTGCTCTATTAATGACTATGATTAATAGTCAGTGACATGAAGCAAAGATGAGCTTCTGGACTTGGGATGTAGTAATCTGTGACTTTAAGAAGACAGTAAACTAGGTTCTCCTTCTGCATACGTATACAGTTGACCTTTGAACAATAACGTTTGAACTGCATGGGTCCACTTATATATGGATTTTATTCCCAGTGTGCCTAACTCTCCTGCCTCCCCTTCCACCTCCTCTACCTCTTCTGCCTCTACCACCCCTGAGACAGCAAGACTGACTCCTCCTCTTCCTCCTCCTCAGCCTACCCAATGTGAAGACAATGAGGATGAAGAACTTAATGATGATCCACTTCCACTTAGTGAATAGTAAATATAGTTTCTCTTCCTTATGATTTTATTTATTTATTTATTTTTGAGATAGGGTCTTGCTCTGTTACCCGGGCTAGAGTGCAGTGGAGTCATCATAGCTCACTGCAACCTCAAACTTCTGGGCTCAAGCGATCCTCCTGCCCCAGCCTCCCGAGTAGCTGGGACTACAGGCTCACAACACCATGCCAGGCTAATTTTTCTATTTTTTGTAGAGATGGGGTCTCACTATGTTGCTCAGGCTGGTCTTGAACTACTGACTTCAAGCGATCCTCCGGCCTTGGCCTCCCTAAGTGCTAGGATTACAGGTGTGAGCCACCGCACCTGGCCCCTTAAGATTTTCTAAATAACATTTTCCTTTCTCTGGCTTACTTTATTGTAAGAATACAGTATATAGTACATATAATATACAAAATATGTGTAAATTGACTATTTATGTTATTGGTATGACTTCTGGTCAACAGTAGGCTATTGGTAGTTAAGTCTTGGGGGAATCAAAAATTACATGCAGGCTGGGTGCTATGACTCACACCTGTAATCCCAGCACTTCAGGAGGCTGGGCAGGAAGATCGCTTGAGCCCAGGAGTTCAATACTAGCCTGGGCAACATAGCGAGACCCTGTCTCTAAAAAAAAATAATAATAATATGTGGATTTTCAACTGTGCAGAGTGTTAGCACCCCTAGTCCATGCATTATTCAAGGGCCAACTGTATTTGTGTTTTTTAATTAAATAAAAAGTCCCAACAAACAATAGCCCATATTTCTATTTGTACAAATATATGTAAGTAAACGAAGAGAAAAACATGTCTGGAAAGATGTTCTCAAATTAATCCAGAGGAGACTGGGATTGGGGGTGGTAGTAGAGGATGACTTTAACTCCCTGTAAAATTTTCATTTTATTTTAAAAGTACTTACATATTACTTGCATATATACAAATGAAATTTTAATAAATCTGCTGTGAAGGTGTAGGTACCAGGCAGTGTATATTGGCTAAGAACACAGTTTTTGGCATTAGAGAAATCTATTTTTGAGATCTGGCTTATGACCTCAAGCATGTTATTTAACCTCTGTAATCTTCCATCTCCCATCTGTAAAAAGGAATAATAATGGTACATTATAGCATTGTTGTGAGAATTTAATGAGCTAATATATAAAAAGTGTTTAGGACAATGTGTAACAAACTTCTAATTATTAACAAAAAATGGTTATTTGCATCTAACTTTGAGTAGCTACTTAAATGAAAACTACTTGAAAGAAGCTTAGTTTTTTATAGTCTAAACTCAAAATCTTGTACTGAATTTTTAGTATTCCTTAGGAGTTTAAATAGTCAATTTAATATTCCTATATTGAATAATTGAGAATATGTACAGTAAGATAGAGCTTGCTGTAACTGAAGACCTCCAATTAGCCTAAGCAGCATCACTGAGGATTACTAGTTTTTTTCTAAAAGTTAGAGGCTCTTTGTTGAAAAAAAAAAATATATATATATATATTTTGCAACCTCAAAATCCTGGGCTCAAGTGATCCTCCTGCCTCAGCTTCCTGAGTAACTGGGACTACAGACATGCGCCACTACATCTGGCTAATTTTTTTTTTTGTATTTTTTTGTAGAAAGGGGGTCTTGCTATGTTGCTTAGGCTGGTATCAAACTTCTGGCCTCAAGCAATCCCTCTGCCTCTACCTCCCAAAGTGCTAGGATTACGTGCATGAGCCACTGTGCCCGGCTGAGGCTCTTTTTTTGTGCATGCATTTTTCTATTTTTAGTGGAGACAGGGTCTCACTCTTGCTCAGCCTGGTCTCGAACTCCTGAGCTCAAGCAATCCTCCCACCTTGGCCTCCCAGAGTGCTAGGATTACAGGCGTGAGCCACCTTGCTTGGCCTAGAGTGATAACTTTAATGATTAATATTTATTAAATGTTTAGTATGTGCCTGGCACTGTTTTATGCTCTCCTTACATGCATTATATATCATTACAACAATTTACTGGGTAGAAACCATTTTTAACCCTCATTTTACAAATGAATGAAGTGAGATACACAGAGGTTAAATATAATAATTTGCCTAAAGTCAGAAAGTGAGTTAATAGTAGAGTCAGCATTCATACTCAATCTGTCTGAAAATGGTATTGTACACCTCCTGGGACACCATTCAACATGTTGTACAATGTAGTGAGCCTGAGACTGACAGCACAGCTGGCACTTTTAATCACTACAGTCCAGAGAAACATAAACTGAGTATATGCTCTGTGCAGAGCACTAAGTTAAACACTATACATTTTACAGAATAGTCATGATGTACAGAACTATAAAGCTCTATTTTATATCCTGGGGACCAAATTAATCTTTTAAAGTTAAAAAAAAATCCAGGTGTCCTATGTACCAAATATATTTATGTGTGGGTATGTATGTGTCTTCCAATCTCAACTGCAAATAGCTGTAACATGAATGGAGATACCTTCAAGCAGCTGCTAATAGGCCAACAAGAGCATATAGGATATGCATCATGAGATCAGGGGGTGGGCAGGGAGTGGGAAGGAAAAAGGTAGAATCTGACTGGTGGCTTAAGAGCTTCAAGAGCTTGTTAACTTTTCTTGAGAGCAGCAATCATATAAAGATCAACTAGCAAATGTAGATCAAAAGTGGAATTTCCACACTGGAGGGAAAATGGAACCAGGCAATATGCTAGGTTCATTTACATTCAATTATACATGCTAGGTATAAATTACTCTATACACATCTACCTGGGTTAATGTTCAAAGGTCATGAACACATGCCTAAGGAGATCATTTCCAGCATTGGTTAAAAGCCATCTAAAGACTTTAATGTCTGTGCAAAATGTATCTACCTTTGAGCAGAAATGGTCTCCTAACTAGTTTGCGCCTCACCACTCTTCTCTTCAAAATCAAAATATTCTGACACCAAGGCTAGCTGGGGCTAGTCTTACCGTGGTGCTCCCTTAAGGCCATCACTAAACTTAGTGATAAGCAAAAACATTACTATTAAGAGGCCAATTCATGTAAAAATATATAAGAAAGGATTTTGTTAGACATCTCAATCTATTTAACTACTTAAATAAAAGTAGAACTTTAGATTTTCCTTTCTGTGCCCTTTTGTTTTAGAAAATAAATGATATTTACTATTTTTATTTAATTAAAGGCTCTAGGTTTTAACAACTAACAAATTTTACAATTTCTAGTAGAAAAAGGACTCACTTGCCAGGAATGCTCAAAGCAGTGCTCAGTGACTTTTGGTGCAGTAAGTTACATTTTTGAACTGTTCTAGACAGCAGGCAGGAAACTCCTCAGGAAGCCTTGTTCTCCAGGCTGCTGTTTAACAACTCTTTGACACAGAGGATTAATTAGCTGGCAACCATTAGCAACAGTTAAACTCCTCTAGAGATGGAAGGGTGGCACCAGGGTGTCTGATCTTAATCACTTTTCATTACTAGTTACCTCTAGCCAGGAAAGATTTGCTGACCTAATCAGGTCAGTAAAAGAGGAAAATTATTTTGCTACTTCTAAGGACACAGTTACCATGAGGTATTGACAAATTAGTTTAATGTTCCTGATGCTGGCCAATAAATGGAACATAACAGATCTTGTTAGTTTCTTCTACAATACAGAACTTTCCTCTAGGTTAAGACTTACTATGCTCTTCTAAGGGTGTTAGGGCCTCAAATTATTGTACAGTTTTAAACTAAATGCAACAGAAAGATGTAACCATCAGGGTGCTATTTAAAATACAAGCATACATCTCTATTTACTAGCCTGGGTTTGTTTTAGAAGAGAACACACCATGCTTATGAAAACAGAAGCTCTGGACTCACACTAGAATTACAGACAGGGAACTGCAAGGCAAGGCAAGGCCTTGACCAAATGTCTGGCTGGTAGTTTGAAAGGAGAAACACCAAACTCAGTCTGTCATTTGGTACCATCAATCTAAAATGTCCAATTCAAAAGAAAGCAAGGCCCAGGAAAGTTAGTTCCCAGGTGTTCCTGTTCAAGCCTTATCTGTTCTGTTTTAGTTTGTTGTTCCTAGGAAAAGTATTCCCCTTACTCACTCTTCACATCATTAAGCTGTTTTGTCCAAAGGAGATTAGGAAAGTACTTATAAAAAATGCCATTAAATCAACAGGTGGAGACAAAAACTATCTTGTCTTTCTCAGCAGTGACTTGGCTGGTTCCAAGTAATATTGATCAGTGCAAATCTGGAAATCTCTCTTCATACTTCTTTTATAACAATATTCACATCTGATTCTGTGTTAGTGGTAAGAGTGCAATAGCAACAGCTTAACATTCCTGGCTAGAATAAGAGATACCAGGTATTTTGGCTCAGTATTTGGAAAGGACATATTGATATACATGTATGAGGTTATGCCACTGAAGTCAAAGCTATGCCTCCAGTAACTTTTTCCATATACATCAATAAACCAGGAGATACAAAATTAGGGGTCACTTATTAGCAAAGGGGCTACAAAAATATGCACTTTCTCCTATGGCACTGGGGATAAGGATATTTTATTTAGTTTGACAATATTGAACATTTTCTTACTTAGGACCATGACATAAAAAATATATAAAATCTACCAATAATATCTTTGTTTAAAAATTTCAGTACATTATTGTATTGTAAGGGTAATCTTGGTCAAACAGATGGTTAACAGGTACAGATTCCCTCCCTCTCCTTTTACCTGTTTATGAGGACCCCTGAGTATGTGTGCCTTAGCGCCTTCACAAGCTGTCCTCATTGCTTCCAGTGATGGTGTGCCCAACAGATCCGTGATCAAATCCAACTACAAGGAAACGTAAAATCCAGATTGATAGTAAGCTCATGGAAACAACTTTTCATTACTCTTAAAGCACAGCCTTAGGGATGAGGACCAAACTTTGGGAAAAAATCTTAAAACAAGCTCCAGATTAACTGACAGGAGCTCCTACTTTCATTTCTGGCCTATTGAAAAAAAAGATTTATAGGAAATTATAAATTCCTTATTTAAAGAAATCTGTAAATAAATAAATTATTATTATTTATTATTCCTATTTATTAGGAATCCATATGATAGAATATAGATAGAAATATAGAAAATATGTTTTGGCAAGCATAGCATTCTAAGGCTAGAGCAATTTACAAGTCGGCCTCTACCTGCCCTGTTTTCTTGATACTGTAGCATCAAAGATACTTGCAGAGTTGAACTGTTCTGCTGATGGCTAATGACTGTTCTTTTCAAACAGTAAATAAATGGATTCTGATGCTTCAAATGGATTCAGGCTCATCAAGGAGCTAATCCACAAATCAGACAGCTGTGATTTAATACATACTCAGAACACTCACACCTGAAATGAAAGCTAAGCTCTCAATGTTTCGGGCCAGTACACACCCTTAACAGTCTAATCATGCTAGAAATCTCCTACACTAGCAGGAAACTGTGGTACTTATAAAATTAAGACACCTTTAAGACCACATTTAGCTATATGGGCACAATAAAAGAGACCAATATAACAGTCTCACAAACAAGTCTTTATAGGTAGCAAACTATGTTAACAATTTTCTGTAGTGCTATAATTGTTCTAACTTCATAATTTAATTAGCAATAACGTTTCATTTGGCTCCCTCCAGGATGGGAAATTCTTACCTACAGAATACTTCTTTTCCTGGTTTTAGGGTTGCCAAATATAAAGCACCATTTTCTGCACTTATCTAAACCATGGGATAGCCATCAGCATCACCGCCCTCCAGGTTAATGAAGATACTTGAGAAGCTTGCTTTCCACACAAACAAAGATATATACAGCTTTTTGGGAAAAGTGTGTAGGTGAGACTTTTGGACCTCTAACACCCACACTAAGGGCAGAAAGAAATGACTAGCTTATGAAACAAATGGAAATATTCAGAAAGTTGTCTACAATGGGTCAGATTTATGGATGAAAATCACTTTTATGAAGTCTGCTGGTACTACGATAATTATTTCTCAAAGATACAGAGAAAATACAACAGAAGATAACTACTTCCTTCCATTTAGAAGTTAGACTCTTTTCCTATTTCAAATCGTGATTTCTCACCCCAAAACACACCAAAAATTAGATAGATATGAGTTCTCCTTCAGTGGCTATGTCGGACCGGCAAACTCAAGACCTATGTATTCCTCTAGAAAACGAGATATCTGAATCCCATTCCAGTTGCTTCACGCTTTCCTTTACATATCCTTTTCAGCAGCAACTCAAGATTCTTGTTCAATATATAGGATTTGAACACCTCCTTATTATTATTTTTATTATTTTTTTTTGAGACAGAGTCTTGCTCTGTCACCCTGGGTAGAGTGCACTGGCATCATCACAGCTCAGTGCAACCTCAAACTCCTGGGCTCAGGCAATGCTCCTGCCTCAGCCTCCCAAGTAGCTGGGACTATAGGCGTGCACCACCACGCCTGCCTAATTTTTCTATTTTTAGTAGAGATGGGGTCTTGCTCTTGCTCAGGCTGGTCTCGAACTCCTGAGCTCAAGCAATCCCCCCACTTTGGCCTCCCAGAGTGCTAGGAATACAGGCGTGAGCCACTGTGCCTGGCCCTTATTATTACTTTTTACGTAAGCTTTTCTGTATGCAAGGTAGTAGTCACGTTCATTTTATGGCAGCTTCTTAAATCCAGATATGATAGTCTCATAGATAAGTCTAATCCTTATCTTCTAAGGAAATTGAACAGTAAATAGGATATTTGTCAATAGTACCTAACATTAGATTGCATATTGTATGTACCTGATAATTTTTATCACCAGGTTCAATTTTTAAGATGTAAACCTTAAAAAAATAGTTTGAATATATAGCAAATAAGTTTAAATTTAAATGTTGATCATAGTATATATAGTTCCTAATGTAGTAGTTAACAATTGTTTGTAATAGAAATGATTCTGTCTCTAGTCCAGTACATGAATTATTTACTAAGATATACAGTTGTCAGTGTGATCTTTTAAAATGTCATCAATCAAATCTTAACACTCCCTTGCTCAAAACCTTCATATCCTTTCCATCACACTAGAGTAAAATTCCAAGTCCTTATCAGGTCACCATGGTCAGGCTCTTTTTCTCTTTCTGACCTCATCTCCTATAGGTTCTTCCATGATCACGCCATCCCTCCAACATGCCACGCTTGTTCCTGCCTCAGGGGCTTTATTGTGCTGGTTGTCCCTCTTCCTGGAACACTTTCCCAGCATCTTGCTTCCTCATTTCATGTCGGTGAAATGTTACCCCTCAGAGAACCCTTTAGTGCTGCTCTGCTCTCTCATCATTCTCTGTCCCTAACCTGGTTTTTAATTTTTCTTCATGGAGTTTGTCATTACTTGGGATTACATTTATTTGTACAATTATTTTCTGTCTCATGTTAAAGTTTCACAAAGGCAGGAATAACTTTTGTTTTATTTAGTGCTGTATCTCTAGCATCCTGGCACACTCTTACACCACTATCATAATTACAAACATTTACTGAGTGCTTACTATGTGCCAGGCCCTATTTTAAACTTCACTACTTCATTTACTCTGCACAACAATCTTCAGAACAGTTTTAGAGACCAAAAAAAAAAAATCCACAAAAACAGAGGTTAAGTAACTTGCCCAAGATTTAATAATAAGTGGCACAGCTAGCATTTGAACCCACTAATCTGATTCCACAGCCTGAGCTCATTGTTGTTACATTATTTTCATGCAAACGATAGTTAATTTTTTTTTTTTTTTTTTGCAGACAGATCTGGCTCTGTCACCCTGGGTAGAGTGCAGTGGTATCATCATAGCTCACTGCAACCTCAAACTCCTGGACTCAAGCAATCCTCCTGCCTCAGCCTCCCAAGTAGTTAGGCCTATAGGCACATGCCACCATGCCTGGCCAATACGGTTAAAATTTATGAATAAAAAATAGTTAGGAATTATCCCAAGAAAATATGTGTATTAATGAATTCACTTTAAAGACAAAGTAACATGAATGCCTTCTTAAAGCTACATTTTAATCATCTCCTGATGATCTATTCCATATTTAAATATTTCAGCCTAATAATAAAGGTTAGAAATTTTTCTAAATGTTCAGATTTAAAGAAGTCAACATAATAAAAATTTATATTCAAAGCACAAAGTGTTAAATACATTAAGTCACCAAATACATTTCAAATCAGAGCCATTCAGTTAGAAAGAACAGAAGCCTTCTAACAACTTAAGACTATACCTGTGCAAATTTTTACAGCAGAGTATGCTGCTATGCATCAGTGCATGTAATAAAGTCAACACTCCCTCTAACAAGCTCGTAAGTTACAAAATGAATCTCTGTAATCTTCAACTTTATAACTTTCTGAATTTTAAGTGAACTTGAATTTGCTAAAAGCAAATTAGACAGTATAATGAATAAGCCCAAGACATGTGTGCAAGACAGGTTTTTCCTTAAGTCTGTAATAGAATTGAAAGCTACTAAAGCCTTAAAGTGAAATCATACCTGCTGAATGGGACTCTGTGCCTGAAACAATATTCTTCGTCCTAGTAGTTCTGCAAAGATACATCCAACAGACCAGATGTCAATAGCATTGCTGTAATGACGGCTGCCCATCAGGATTTCCGGAGCCCGATAATACTGAGTAACAACTTCCTGAGTCATATGACGGGATTCATCTAATTCTTCCACTCTGGCCAATCCAAAATCACAAATCTAAATAGAAAAGACAATCAAAACATTGTCAAGTAGACAAATACATTTACAAATGGAAGAGTAAAAACACCAAGACCTTGACAGACCCTCTGAACTTCTAAAAGTTTTTAATGGTTCAGGTTGAGTAGATTTGTGTCAATAGACAATCTGGTCTTACCTGGATGAGAAGGAAGAAAAGTCTCAAACTTCCATATAAAGTTCTATATAAAATGATGACTCAAAAATACTCTTCTGATCTTTATCAATGAAAATGTCTACTTTCAAATGATAACTAAACTAAAAACACTAGCTGAATGCATATTTCTAGGTTTAATCTAGAAACCAAACTATTTTCAAGACTGGCTTGTAGAGGAAGATATTATAAGATAAAAGAGGTGTATCTTGAAGATCTCCTGAGCTGAGACTATGCCCACCATCTTTATGAAATAAATATAGTAAAATTTCTTTAAAGCTATGGGTTTCAAACTGAGTCCTGTTGAATCAAGTTCTGACCAAAGCACTTCAGGAGTTCCACAAACATTTTATCCAAACTTCACATTATGTATCTATTTAAAATACCAATTCATACTCAAATGTGTGAATATATTAAAATGTAGCACATTGGAGAATACTAATGCTACTAAGTTCATTCATTTCTTCATGCCATAAATATTTAATTGAGTACCTGTTATATTTCAGACAGAATGCTAGAAAGAATTTGGAGACATGGCAATAAATAAGAAAGACTGGTTAATTTCTATACTGAGTATATAGGAATACTATTTCTATACTGATTTATAGGAATAAATCTTTTCTTGCTATTTCTGTTTAACTGAAAAGTATGCTGAGGTTTCAAGGAGAGCTGTTAATAAAACTACTGCTTATCTCTAGGAATTAAGATTTTCTTGATACTGGACAACTAAAACACAAAAACTGGGAGCACTAAGGATGAGATCAGATAGTAATGGCCACCTAAGCTCCAGTGTTCTCACTGATTAACTTTACAAGTCAATATTATAAGTGATAAAATAACATTTTAAATCTGTTTTCTAAATTGAGGTTCCAGAATAAGATTTTATTTGACAAAAGGTTTTGGCAGCTTAAAAAAAGTCTGAAAACCACTGTTTTAAAGGAAACAAAATTTATCCCCAATTTTTGGCAATTCCCTCTGACTTGAATCTACCATGTCTAGTGACATCAAATGAATTCATATGTATATGTGGGAATAAATCAGTATAAAGCCAACATCTTTAAAACTTAAGAATGAAGGAAAAATTTCCAGACCACACAGAAAAACCACGTAACAACAAAAAAGTCTGAGCTCATCAAATCCTCCCAAAGGCTAGTGTTCAAATAACATTTTTAAAACTCTATTACTTGGCTATGACTCTTCAGGATATCTTTTAAAGCAAAACAAAACCAAAGGAAAGAACTTAAATTCTTTCTTGCATTTATATGAAGAAAACTAACCACCCATCCAACAAAAAAGGTCTTCTGTTATAAAGCAAATCCCTTGTTAAAAACATCAGTCTGATCTGAAGTTATCTGCAAGACAATCTGAGCTCAAAGTAAAAAGCTAACATAATCAGATAACAAAAAAGATTCCAGCAAAATTATATATCTTGTGCTTAATAGAAAATATATTCACAATATGAACAAATACTAATTTAAAAAATGTTTTATTGTAATTATCTTCAATGAATTTGTACATTTGAGAAGAGAGTAGTAGAGTCTGTAATGTAGCCATCTACTATGGCTTTTCAAAAGCAGGTCTCTAAGATGAGTCAAAGGAGCAGAGCAAAATTTCAATTTGTTCTCATTTGTGTGTTGTATATTCATAAATGACATTTTCCTTTAGCTGCCCATTTGTGTAGCCAGAGGTTACAATACTATAATAGACCATTTGGAAAATGAACTTCAGCAGTTAATGGCATCAAGCATGACAGGTTCTGTACAAAAGTTCTTTGTGAAGTCTTCCAACCAAAAATCAAAATAAGAAAAATTGGCTTAAATTGTCACAAGACTGATTTGGTATGAACAGGACAAAAAATTCCTAACTACAAGGTTTTAAAACTTTTTTATTTTTTAAAAATTAAAATGGGTTTTGAGGATTGGTTGCAAGTTCTCCTTAAAAAGCGAAAGGGTGGCAGAAGGATGCACTCAATGACCTATTGAAGGAATATTTACTTTACTAGACTTTGGGGACAGTTAACTTCTATGTGGAAACAAAAGACTGAACTACAATATCAGCTGTTTTCAGGGAAAATATGAAAAACAGGTTTTTATCTTTCTACAGTTAAAACAGGGTGAGGGCTCTTTAAGGCTATATAATGAAGGGAGAATTTTCATTCATAAGTGGTATAACCCACCAGCTTTTAAAGAGAATTGGCCCACAGTTTAAAGAAAGCATTTAAAATAAAATATGAATACACTTGGCTTTAATGCTTAGTTTAACTGCCAGCAACCTAAGTAATAATGACAGTCTTGATTACTTTTACAGTGGGTAACATTTAAAAAACAGTTTTTTCTTTCCAAATGTAGCAGTCGAAATGTTTACTGTAGACTGAAGCTCTGTATAATACTGCAGCCACTCATGAAATAAGTGGAATTTTTATTTGCTTACACAGAGACGACACAGCTCTAGGAAAGCCCTTATCTCTTATTTCTGTGATCAGGAAAAATACAGTAGACCTCTCACTATTCAGAAGTTCTGCCAATACATATCTGTATTAGAGGGGAGAAAATGAACATATGTGGATTTTGCTATTTGTGAGCCACTCTAACAAACAACAATGGGCAGTGGTACGAGGGATAGAAGTAAAATTAAAACGGACAACTTGAGATTTTGGAACTACCAAATATAATTAATCCCATAATCAATTCCTCTTCAGAGGAATAACTGAGGATTGGCTGCTATATAACGTGGGAATACATTTGATAGGTGCATATATCCTTTCCTGGCTTAACATTTTCATTTTTAAGTAGGTTTTTGCTTCCTACTTTGCTACGTCAGTCAAACGGCATATAAAAATATTAACTGTGCAAAAATGTAGACAGTCTTCCTAAAAGCCATACTTCATTCTCACATAAATAGAAGCTTGCTGATCTAGTATTTCTTCTAATATATACTTCCTTTAATAATGGAACAATCTGAAAAGAAGTTGCCTTCTCCATTCTTCTTTCTAGTTAAAATGTAACTGGAAATTCAGTGTTTCCAAAACATAGGCAAAATATCATGAAAAGAGCATGGGCCAGGACTACAAATTAGTAACTACAGCCATGACTAGTGATATTGCCAGTGAAAACTGGATGCTTTTTTTTTTTAAATGAAGGAATGACACTATAGAAAACTGAGTACTTTAACTTATGGTAAAGTAATGAAAATAAACAACTATTTCTTCCACAAAAATATACGGTTCTTAAGCCTGCCCTGACATTCTTATTTTTCTCAGATATTTAAATAAACTGAAAAGCTACCTTTAGAACACAGTTGCTGTTCACAAGGAGATTCCCTGGCTTAATGTCTCGATGTAAAATGCCAGCTGAATGGAGATATTTCAAACCTGAAATAACAAAGAGATTAACTGCAGATATTTAATTCCTTTTACTCAACCAATGACTTGGGAAAAACCTTAGAAGAAAATAAAATAGAGGATTTAAAATTCTTTCCTAAATAACCGCACAATAGACATTATTAAATAGACATAATAGACATTATTAAAAACTTGACTTACACCTCAAAAAGCTATAATTTTGCTACAGTAAAATAAAATGTCATTAAAGGTTTACAGCCTAGAGATAACATCTATAATTCAAAAGGTTATATAAGTTTAAGTACAGATAAGCCTCTTAGGCACTGGAGTTAAGACTGACCACACTAACATCCTTAGATTGCTCATCAGTGTGGCTACTAGAGTTCTGCTACTGATACTGTTAAAACCTGCAACTCTGAACCTGCTCCAACAAAACAGTTCCCATTAACTAACAGGGACCCTTTTCCAGTTCAGATTTTTCACTGATATGACAAAATTCAGGAACTTGCCTGGTTTGTCAGTAGTACTCACTACTGAGAAGCAAGAGGGTAATCAATCACTTTAAAAATATTTCTGACATATTAAAAGACTGACTATTAACAGTATCTTCCCCATTTCTCCCTACCGCAGAATATCAATAAATCTATTAGATGGAGGTGAACTTTCTAGTTTTAATATTGTTTGTATGTTTTAATCCTTCTGGCAGATTTTTTCAAACTCTATAAAGAATCTCTTAATTCTATAAATTCTGTGGGGAAAAGAGTGTTTTACTAGGTAAGAAAGCTGTTTCAGCTTTAAACAATTCTCCACTGTAATGGCAAAGTTCTGAAGGACACACCTGATGGCCAGAAGAGGCATGGCCAGAAGAGGCATCAATAATGTTGGCCCTAATCCTTTCTCAGTCAAGTCCATGCTCTTTAATGAACCAGTCTAAAGTTATTTAGCTGGCTGTTTCTATCGGTCTTCCCCATCTGCTTTGGTTTTAAGGGTCATTTTGTTTCTCTAGAGTTGCACTCATGTATGCCAGCTAACACTCTGACAGGTCCAACTACCACTGGCTTGCAGGACGGATGTCATCCATAGTACTTTTCACTTTGGTCATCTGACGCAACATACTCCTACTCTGTGGAGAACTAAAGACTGTTTAGTGGATTTGTGACAAACCACCCTGCTTATTTACCTCCCTAGATTAACCCACTCAATTACTTAATTTGACAGGGCCTTCTCTTCCATCACTAAAAATAAAAACTATCTGGCCTCCCTTAAAAGCCTCTTATTTAACATCAAATATAGAAATTATAAAATAAGCCTGTTCAAAAGAAAAAAGTCTTTAGGGAAGAAAAAAGCCTTGAAAGGTCAGATTAAAGTCCAAATGAGAAGTAAAACATTTTACTTATACAGTGACAGTGCCTTTTTCTTCATAAAGAAAATCTTACCTCGCAAAATCTGATAAAGAAAGACTTTGACATGATCTGAGCTGAGTGGCTGAGGAGAGACGATAATTTTATGTAGGTCACTCTGCATCAATTCTGTGACAACATATCTTGAGGTTTTAAGTTAAGGAGAGTTCAAATAATTCAGCCCCCAACCCTTTCAAAGTGGTCACTGAATAACTTCCATTCTCAAGGCTGAAAAAGTTTAGGGAAAAAAAGCTCCTAGACAGCATTATAAAGGTGGGAATTTCAGTCCTCACAAGATAAAACATTGCTAAAATTTAAAGAATTTACATATTTAAAAGTTAGCAGAAGTAAACAACCAAATGATTTCCTTACAATCAGCATTATAAAAGAGAAAACCAAAGGTAAACATTTTAAATAACAGCCAAGTCCTGAAAAGTGTGAAGACCAAACAGTCTCAAGGCTTACTCAGACCTTACTGAAGTGTCCTTTGAGTTCAAACAAAAGGGAGTTGGTGATCTCATTGTAGGCCATCAAGGCACCAATGGAAAAGATCACAACTTATCCAACTGTGGCTTAAGTTACTTTCTAAAATATGGTATTCCTAAAAATGTATAAAATGGTTAGTTCAAATCCAAGTCTCTCTATAATCTTAACAACTTAATTCTTTTATTATTTAACTTTGTATACATTTATTAAACCCCTTACTAGTAGGTTTTAAGCTTCCTATGATTTGTACTCTGTTGTATCTTCAGGGTTTTGCTCAATCAACACATGGCAAATGATCAAAGGCTGGAGCCTGGGGAGCCACGGAGATGTGGAATTCACAACTCTTGCAAAGCACTTGAGTGTTAGAAATATGAAAGAATCAAAAGTTTGGGTGAATTTTATGATTTAAGTATAACTTTCCTTATGACAATTTCTAATTTAATGTTTCAGCAAAAACAAGTAGGAAAGAGGACAACTTAGGAGTAGGGAAGGAGAATTAATAATGATAGCATTTGACACAAACAGTTGAAAAGGAAGGAGTTTTTTGTTTTTTTTTTTACAAGTGACTTTAGGGTACCAAACTATCTGCTTTCTTTCTCCCTCACTGGTTGCTCTTTCTTAGTCTCCTTTGTTGGTTTTCCTCTCTTCTTCAACCACTTAATGTTGAAATGACCCAAGGCTTTGTCCTGGTCCTCTTCTCTATCCACACTCACTTTCTTGGGTATTCGGATCCAGTTCCATGCCTTTAAATAACATCCAGGCTGATGACTCCTGAATTTATATCTCTAGTTAATCTTTCCTTAAGTGCAGACTTGTATATCAAACTGCCTACTCATCATCTTCACTTGATGCCTAACTGATATTTCAAACTAACATATCCCAAACTGTATTTTCTCTCTTTTCTCCACCACTTTTTAGCTGCAAGCTTTCCCATAGCAAACCCACTTTTCTAGCAAGTTGCTCACAACACAAACCACATCAAGGAACCATTGACTCCTCTCTTTCTCTCTCACCATACCTCCAATTCATCAGAAAATCCTGTGAGTTCTACCTTCAAAATTTAGCCAAAATTAGGCCACTTCTTATGCCCACTGTTACCACCTTGGCCCAAGACTGCTAAATTTCTAAAACATAGCAACCAGGATAATCTTTTTACTATTATATTTTTATTTTATCTATATATTGACATTTACTCAATTATATAGAAAATATAATTTTTAAGTTTTTTACACTCTTAGATATTTTAATATTAGGTTTTATCATCCAGATTCTTTCCAAAGAAATATAATCTACATAATGAAATTTAGTGAGAAAATGAGATTTGGCATTTGGAACTTCCTTATAGGACAGTTTTCAGTGACATGTTAGAATTATTCTATAAAATGATAAACAGTTAAATTATGATATTAGCAGGGTTTAGTTTTTCTTAATAGTTTTTATTCAACTTTTTCTTATAAAAATTTTCAAACACACAGAAAATTTGAAAGAATTACACAGCGACTACCAATATATATACCTACCACCTAGATTCAACACTTAACATTCTGCCATATTTGCTTTGTCACACATCTATCTACCCATTACTCTTTCCATCCATTGGTTCATCTAAATTGGATGCATTCCACAGAATCATCTTTTAGGATGAAGGCCAAATTATGTCACTTTTCTGTAAAAGCTTTCCATTTCATTTGAGAGTAAAAGACAAAGTCCTTAAAATGGCTTTTGGGGTCATAAATCATCTGGCCTCCTTACTTCTCTGACCTCTTCTATCACTTTCCTCCTGGCTATTCTCTAAACATGCTAGATACACTCCAATCTTAGGTCTTTGTTCTAGCTATTCTCTCTGCATGGACTGCACTTCCTGACATCTATTTGGCTAACTCTTTCAGCTCCTTTGTGGCTTTGCTCAAATCTTATCTTTCAAATGAGGCCTTCCTTGACTCTAATACAAGTTACGTGCCACATGACTTTTCAGTCAACAGTGGAATGCATGGACAAAGGTGGTCCCATAAGATTATAACGTAGCTGAAAACTTCCTACTGCCTAGTGACGTCTTGATGATTCTGACCCTGTGCAGGTCTAGGCTAATGCATGTCTATGTCTTAGTTTTTAATAAAAGTGTTTAAAAAAATTTTTTTAATAGAAAAAAACTTATAGAATAAGGACATAAAGAAAATATTTTTGTACAGCTGTACAATGTGTTTTAAGCTAAGTGTTATTACAAGAGTCAAAAAGTTAAAAAATAAAAAGTTTAGAAAGTAAAAAGTTACATTAAGCTAAAGTTAATTTATTATTGAAGAGAAAAAATTTTTAAATAAAGTTAGTGTAGCCTAAAGTGTACAGTGTTTGTATAGTCTACAGTAGTATATAACTAGGCCTTCACATCCACTCACTGACTAACCCAGAGCAACTTCCAGTCCTGCAAGCTCCATTCATAGGTAAGTGTCCCATACAGATGTACCATTTTTATCTTTTATACCATATTATTAGTATTTTAAAAAACCTTCATTTTAGAAAATGGGAAATATAAAGAGGCAAAAGAATATAAAAATTGTCCAAAATTCTACCTCTTTTTTTTGAGACAGGGTCTCGCTCTGTCACCTGGTGCAGTGGCATGATCATGGCTCACTGCAGCCTCAGACTCCTGGGCTCAAGTGATCCTCCTGGCTCAGCCTCCCAAGTAGCTGGGACTCCAGGTGCGTGTCACCATGCCCACCTAATTTTTTAAATTTTTTGTAGAGACAGGGTCTTGCTATGTTGCTCAGGTTGGTCTTGAACTCCTGGGCTCAAGTTATCCTCCCACCTCTGCTTCCCAAAGTGCTAGGATACAGACATGAGCCACTGCACCTGGTCCACAATTCTACCTCTTTGGATTAATTTATAACATTTTGATGAAAATAATGTGTATGCCTACATATATGCATATTTAAAATAAAATTGGGATTATAATATACATGTGGCTTTGCTGCCTGTTTTCTTAATTTAATAAAACATAAGCATGTAAACAAAAATTAAGCATGGGAACTGTCATTAACTGGTCTAATAAAGCAGGATTTTTATGACTGTATAGTGTTCTAATGTGTGGACATATTATAACCCATTTAACCAATCCATCATTGTTGAAAATCTAAGCTATTTCTAATGGGTTTTTTTTACTATTTTAAATAACCTTGAGATGAACATCCTATACATACAGCTTTATGTGAATCTGATTATTTCCTAATGATAGATTCTTTGAAGCAGAATTATGGTGTCAAAGTAGTATATTATATACAGGTGGCCCCAGGTTATGGATGAGATATGAAATATGTTCCTGAGAACATCTTTAGGTTGGATTTGTATGTAACTCGGATTCCTGAGGAATAGCACATATATGGTAATAATAATAACAACAATACTACAATGGCTCATGTGGTAAAAATAATACAGTGTAATACTATAATAATAATAATAGTACCACCCCTGTATTGTAATAACAAGTTACAGAAACTACTGTGCTCTTTTAGTTCAAACAGAACATTAAAAAAAAACTCACATGAAAGTTTAGATAGAAGATAGGAGAAATTTCACAAAAGAACACTGAAGGTTAACACTCACCTTATGTTACATGAACACTAGGCTAATAGGAATGTTACACTTATTTTGATCTTCTAACCAAATCAATAACATTTCCATTTCAATAATCAATCTACTATGCTGCTTAGTAATAACTGATGCTTTCATTGGAGCACTGCCTTTCACATGTTCCATTATTCTTACTATATCCTTTATAATTGTTTGATAGTTGAGCAACTGAAGCCTAATGCTTTCCCAATGAATGATGGCGTCTGGCCTTGCTCCGAATGCTTATTTCTACAATCGTTTCCATTGTAATTACCTTTCTCTTCACTGCAGGCTCACCTGGACTTGCAGTGGACTTTCGCTTTGGAGGCATGGGCATAAGGGTAAACACAGACTCACAAAATCAAATAAAAAGTTAAGACAAAAGTGATTCTGTGCATAAGCAACCACATAAACAATGACACTAGCCGTTAGCATAAAGATGCTGTGCCAACTAACCGTTTACGCCATGCGGGCTTGTTTACATGCGTGGAAGCTAGTTCCCAATTTATTAATTATTTAATTATACATTATCCTTATGGGGAGCCTTGGGAGCCTGTTCGTAAGTATGGAACGCTGTAAGTCGGGTCGCCCATAACCCAGGGACTGCCTGTATTCATTTTTAAAATTTAAGTTCATGGTATTATATTTTTTCTATATCATTTCAAGTACTTAAATAGTATTCCATTTTATGTAAGATATCACAAGTTAAGCAATCCCCTAACATTGTATGTTTATAATATTATTATAGCTTAAGGGTATTGTTTCATGAGGGACCCCCAATTATGTATAGATCCTCCTTCTTTGGTTAATCCATTTCTTCAGAAAAGAGTCCTCTAATCTTCTGTTTTAGGACATATAGGCCAGGCTGCCAGGAATCTGTATGAGTGGGACTAGGAGCCACAGATACCGCAGCTCAGCATGCTGTCTCCAGGGAACAAACCTTTAGTCTCCTGCAGGGTAGGGGAAGAAGATCTGAGCATCTTACTACTTCTTAAACAGGCTTGCAACCAATCCCATGTTTAGGCCAACCTATATCCCTACTTTGTGAGATAACTGATGCTTCTAATTCCTGAGCCTTTCTGATGTTCTATAGCAAGAACCAACCTGTTTCTGGGTTCTCTTTACTGCCACCTGAGGTTACTGCCTCTTCTAGTCTGAATTTTTAACTTTTTAATGACATTTTAGGGGGATAGGAAGGAATAGTAGTAAAGATTTGAGTTCTATCAACTGTGTTTTCAGGTTGAAACTGTATACATGTTTACTGACCACACATGTATGTGTGAGCATGAGAGACAGAAAAAAGAGGAAAAGCAAGACCAAATTGTTCCTGTTCTTTGCTCAATTTCCTACCAGGATGATAATTTTTATTTGTAAGACTGCTTCACATATTAAGGATATTAGCCCTCTTGTATACATTAAAAATTTTTTGCCACTAGGAAATCTCAATCACAGGATAGAGACAGGAAAAAACTGCTTTTTGCACCTTTAAGTCTTAATTAGAAGCCCCAATGTTTTGAGTTGTATTGGTTCCAGAAATCTCAAGGGACAAAAACAGAGGAACATTATCCAGAAAAAAAAAAACAAAAAAAACACCCCAAAACAAAAACAGAAAAACTTTACAATTGACATCCCTGTATTAAGTGTTTTGCTATGGTCTGAATATTTGTGTCCCCCCAAAATTCATATGTTGTAATGTCCCAAAAAGATGGTATTAGGAGGCGGGGCCTTTGGGAGGTGATTAGATCATTACGGCAGAGCCCTGATGAATGAGATTAGTACCCTTATCCCATTCATAAGAGGCTTAAGAGAGTTCATTAGTCCCTTCCACCATGATAGGCTACAGGAAGTGGGCCCTCAGCAGATACCAAACCTGCTGGTGCCTTGATTTTGGCATTCCTAGCCTCCAGAACTGTGAGAAATAAATTTCTGTTATTTATAAGCCACCTAGTTTATGGTATTTTGTTATAGCAGCCTGAATGGACTAAGACAGTTGTCAACTTGAGGTTTTATTCAAGAGAAAAAAAATCCTAAGGAAAGAAAGTATGAAGTACTTATCTATATGGGATGTCAGTCATGTCTGCTGAGTTTATTGACAATTTTTTGCTCCTGCCAGGATTGAAAAGTTTTTGCATGGATGTGAAGAGCAGGTTATATTCTACTCTGCCTCATATATCCACAAAATTGGCAGCCAAGTTGTGATGCCAGAATCTTTACTGTTAGTAGTGACAGTTGGTGTGCATGCAAGCAGCACAGAGAAAACATCCTAATTTTCAAGTTATCAGGTTGAATTCATAGTGCTGGCACTTGGAAAATCTTGCTTTGACTTATAAGAGGAACAAATTGATACAAAAGCCAAAAAGAAAGAATAAGTATGAAATAATGTCATATGCTTTCTTCTAATAGTGACTACATTTTCAAAGAAAGGGGAAAAAAGGAAAACATTGTCTGCCTGGAATGAGTACTGTTCTAACCAGATATTTTATAGTTACTCATTTCAGAAAAAAAAGTCTGACATTTCATTTCAGGTCAGGGTTCACTCTAATCTATTGTGTTTGAACTGACAAACCTGACTATTTTTGACCAACAACAGTAACAGTTTCATATGGGTAACACAGAGCAAAGTGTTACCAGATATCAAAAAACTGTAAAGTAAGGCTTTCAAAATTAATATAGAGCATGATTTCAAATGGTAAGTCAATTCCTCCATACTAAGACCACACACACAAGTGCATAATTTCTCACAAAATATAAACCAGTGGGTATTCCCTCTGCTAAGCACAAATGACTACATTACCATGTCACTGTCTTCAGGATCCATGAACTTGAAAAACCTTTCATTCAACCTTCTATTATAAGATTTAAGAGAGGAGTTTAAAAGAATGCTACTTTCACATCTTTGCTTCTTGAGAAGATGACAGGTTTCGTTAAAAAGAATAGGGGCAGGTTAACTAACTCTAATTATCCAGAAAATTCAGGGCAAAATACATAGAGCTCCTGTCTATCTTTACCATTTTCTGTTTACCTTTGTGTAGAAATGCTTTCTCTTCCTTTACCATCTGTTAAACATAAAAGACTGGACATTTTTAAACTATAGGATTTTTATGAAGTGATTAAAATACTTTCCAGAGAATAAGTTTTATCAAGCTTTAGTAAAGTAAACTCTTAGGGAAAATACATTTTTCACTTCATGAATAAAGGAGTTTTTTCTTCACAGAAAACAATGCAACAACCAGGCCAACCTTTTAAAATTTTCTTTGGAAAATATAATTCCTGAATTTGAAGATTTAAAAATATAGCTACAAAAATTTAGAAGCAACACACACCATCTTATGATAAGGTTTCTGCTTTGCTCTAGCAGAAATCCTCTGAAGTCTCGATCCCCAGCATAACGTCTCCCAGATGTCTCAACTAGTTGCCATGCCAACTAAAGCAGCTTAAATTAAATGAAGGCCTGAAAAGGCACCTGCATCACTCCAGGTCTGTTGTGCATTAAATAAAGCTCTCTTGACAGGGACTCAGAGGTGCCATTAACTTGAACAGCATCTATCTGATTATTGTTCCTGAGTAATTTAATGAGGGTCTCCAAACAAGAGTTAAAACAGGGTGCTCTTTCTCTCTCCTGGTCTTTCCAAATGGGACAGCCTCTCCAACAGCTGGTGCACCCACTGGGCCAATGACTTTGCTATGGCCTTTTAAGTTACCATTGGGTGAAGATAAACTACAGGACCAAAGTTTAGGCTTTCAGGAGAATATTAGCAGATTAACCATTTCCCCTATTAAAACTTGCCATTAAAAATATGATTGTTAAAAACACACTGGGCATAGTATGCCAACTTCAAGGTAATTTGAATAGCCCTGCTATAAAATAAATTGCTACTGATTGCGGCAATTAGTTAAGTAGCTCCATGAAATATGGATTTCAAATGTACTGATTTGCTTCAGAAAAATGAATGATGCAAATGAACAATTACAAATGTATGTGGGGGGAGGTGGCTCTGATGTCTCAGGTGCCCAAGAGAAATAACAGTGTCTCTGTGTTGTTGCAAAGAATTATTATTATTTTTTTAATATTAACATTTCAAGCTTCTTTACTGCTTTCTCAAACATTAGTCACTGGAGAACATAACTTACTAGAAACACAAACTTGGGCTAGAGAGGCTATGTGATTTACCCAAGGTCACATTCCAGTCACTAAAAAGCTAAGACTAGCTTAGGTTTCCTGACTCCTAGTCCAGTGCTCTCTCCACCCTACCAAGCTGTTTCTCATAGGAACTTGCCTCTACAAGTCTACTATTCCAATTTGTTAACCAAATATCACTGTATGCAGATTACTATGAAATAAAAAATAGTTGAGTTACTTTTAATCATGGGCTATGAGGAGAAGAAAAGGAGAAAGGACATTAACTTTTTGTAAAAGCTGCTATGTGCCATTTAACATGTCATCTCATTTAATTCTCATAATACCTAATTTATAACTACTGTATTTCTATTTAAGAGACCAGCACACTAAGTCTAGGAGGGGTTAAGCTATCTGACATAGAGCTTGGATTCGAACTTAGGTTGTAATGATTCTGAAGTCTGATCCTTTCCGTGAAATTATATTGCCTCTATCTGTTTACTATTAAGAGAGAAAACGAAATACATGAGACTGCCATTACTTGCATGTTGTAAAAACCAGGCTTCAAGCAAAATCAGAAATTCAATATTACATTACATAATGTAGCTTTTAGAATTGTTCCCTTGCCATGAGTTTTCATATGGAAGTTACTCTTCATTCTTCAACAAATTCTGAATAGCAGCAGGTGCAAGACACCATTCTAGGTAATAGAAATGCAATGGTGTACAAGACAGCCCACTGTCCTCACTGAGTAACTCAACAGCCAAACGAGGGAGATAGACAAACAAGCACCATTGTTTCACTCAACAATTCATTCAAATATTACACCAATGTTATGGCTGTTAATCTCATAAAGCCCCTTAAGCACTGTTTTGGAGTTGAACACAGCACACTTCTCACCCACCATCATAGAGCCAATGGGAATAAGAGAAACAAAGTAGCACAACCAAGATAGTCTTCTATAGAGATAAATCTCTAAATTATTAGAATTGTAAATTCCAATAACCACAGAGTTTTACACATGTGAGAAACCATCAAGAAAAAAGCTTTCTTCAGCTCCTACAAATTTCTAATTTAGATGTACACATTAATTGGTAATTTATGTATACTACATCTGTACAACATACTTATATAGACACCCATTTTGTTTCCTAAAATGGTTCACCTTAAAAAATTTTTTTAATACCACATAAGAAGTAATAAAAATAAAAGCAATTAACATTTATTGAGTGCTCACTATGTGCCAGGCACTTCTCTAAGCGCTGTATGTGAATTATCCAAATGAATCCTCACAACACAAGAAACAGGTTGCACTAAAGAACTAATTTTTCTTTTTGAGTTTTAGTCTTTCTGTTTGGAAGGAACTGAATCCTAAGACATCTGAAGTAACTGCTCAAATTCATGTAAGTACTCTTATTCCTTTCTTCTAACACGTGAATGTTAGTCTTAATTCTATCACTGCTAGAACAAAACTGTAAGAAATAATCCCATAGTTTGTAGAGGGATTATCTCAGTTTACTGAAAAGTATTTTTGTGCCTACCTTTTTTTTTTTTTTTAAAGAGACATGGTCTTGATCTGTTGCCCGGGTTGGAGTGCAATGGCACAGTAACAGCTCACTGTAACCTTGAATTCCTGGGCTCAAGTGATCTTCCCGCCTCAACCTCCCAAGGAGCAAGGAATACAGGTGCACACCACCACACCTGTCTAATTTTTTAACATTTTTTTGTAGAGACGGTATCTTGCTACGTTGCCCAGACTGGTTTCGAACTCTCAGCCTCAAGCCATCCTCCCGCCTCAGCCCCCCAAAGCACTGGGATTACAGGCATGAGCCACTGTGCCTGGACAGCCTTTTCTTAAAAAACAATTTTTAAAAATTTCTTTCCTTTTTTTATTAAAAAAATCTGGATATTAAAATTATAGAAACCCCATCACCATTAATGGGTTATAATTTTAACCTTCACGACATGACATTCTCTAGAATAATGCACACCAGTGTCAACAGCTGAATTGTTAGTGCATAGGGCCCAAATATTAATATAATAAGCAGGACATCCTGCTAGACTCCCACAAAGTTTGCTGAGGAAGAAAATGTTTTCATGGAGGACAGAATTTGAGGCAGGAAAAAGCAAAAAATAAAGAATATTCTGAGGATCAAGGAAATGAGGTGGGAACATATTAGAGATACCAAAAAGGCAGAGAACAAAGCAGGGTGCTTAGAATTGAAAACAGATTTGTACAATTTTTTTCTGGTGCAAAAATGATTATGGGCAAGAAGATGAGGAAACTAATCTAGAGCCTGGCAGCCAACTACACCTCAATGATACGCCTCCCCTGACCTCTTGCTCCAATTAAAACAAATCTGTACTATGTTCAATATTTGTTTAACCCACCTCTATAATGTTGCATCTATTTTAGGAAGTAATTTAAGAACACATGGTAATCAGCCTCATGCCAGAAATCCTGACTATCCCAACTGTCAAAGGTAATTCTGAAGAAAAAGCTACATAATCACCGCAGAAAACAAATGCTGACATCAGAATCTGACCTTCAATTATGAATAAGATGATTGAGTACTTTTCTGTTTTTAGGACGTCATGATTACTGAAGCAGTCTCACAGGCTGCAGGACTGGTGCCAACAGCCTCTTGTGGTTTAACCACCATCATTAGCATCAATAAATACTGACTGGGTCCTAAATGGGTGTAGAGAGCATGCTAACTCAATGACAAGACAGAGAAAAAAGATGGATGAATGCAAGACAACAGTCAAGAGGTCAGGAAAAGACTGACATTAACATGTAAAAATCAAGGAGACAGGACAAAAAGGAGGCAAAAAGAGTTTAATGTACACAAACACAGAAGCTTGATCGAAAAAGAAAAACAGCTGATACTCACTGCAATTTTCTATGTGTTAGAAATCCAGCTTTAAATTTATTTTGCCTTACCTACTTTGTTTTGTTTGTTTGTTTTTTTGGAGACATGGTCTCCCTCTGTCACCCAGGCTAGAGTGCAGTGGTGACATTATAGCTCACTGCAACCTCAAATTCCCAGGCTCAAGCAATTCTCCTGGCTCAGCCTCCCGAGTAGCTGGGACTACAGGCACACACCACCATGCCCAGCTAATTTTTCTATTTTTTGTAGAGTTGGGTTCTCATTCTTGCTCAGGCTGGTCTTGAACTCCTGGTCTAAGTCACCCTTCGACCTCGGCCTCCCGAAGTGCTAGGATTATAGGTGTGAGCCACTGCGCCAGGCCTTTCACCAACTCTTAATTACTCTAAGAAGTCAGTCTTATTATGATTCTATTATATTAATACAAATGAGCAAAAAGGTTTAGAGAGGAAGTAGTCAAAGGTCTTAACTAGTATGCAACAGAGGTGGTGCTAGATCCCAGCCCTTGTTCTAAACTTGTACTTTGTTCTTCAAAAGATGAAGTAAACCTCAAAAATATAAAACCACATAAAAAGGTAAGAACAAAATGATTCCACTTCAGAAGGGAGAAGGCCTGGAAACTGATTTTAACGAGTTACACAGATTTAGCAAGAGGTAGTGTGTTGTAGGCTTTGGAACCAAAATGACCAGGGTTAGGATCTTGACTCCGCCTGTTTCTGCATTTATAAAATAGGCACAATGATACCTACTACACAGGGTTACTGCCAGGATAGAATCACATATAAATGCCTGGCACACAGGGAACAAGGGATTAGGTGGTAGCTGCTATCATTGTCATTGTTGTTATAGGAGGGAAGACGAGTATGAGCTAATGAAACATCAACATGCCACATACTGTGCCAAATGTCCTACATACATATATTCATTTATTCCTTGCAATAGCTCTGTAAGGAAAAATATTATCTCCATTATCATTGAGGAAACAGGCTCAGGGAGTAATAGCAAATAACTTTTTCAAGGTCAAAAAGCTAGTAGTGGGGGAAAAATAAGAATTTGAATTCAGGACTACCTGATATCAAAGTCCATGGCCTTTTCCCAAATGTATGACTGTGTTCTTATTTCTTCCTGATGTTCCTCCCCAGGGAAAAAAGCAAAAGAATAAAAGTAAAAAACAAACTGGCAACTACTCAAAAAAGCTCCTTTAAGCCTCTGTGACCTCAAAAGGAAAGATTAGGCAATCTCAAAACAATATCACCACTGAAGAGGAAAATTTTATTCATTTTTTATTAATGTGGTCTCATGTGGGTTTTTTGGCACCAAAAAAAAAGTATGTTTATGACAGTCATATTCCTTCAGAGTCCACTCATATGAGGACAAAAAGCCCTTTCTTAAACCAAGAAAAGTTTTCTACAGGACATATTATTTTTGAGAAATACCTACGTTTGATTTTGGACAGATGGAAAACACAAGGGAGCAATTAAAAGTTGGGAGGAGGGGATGGTATATTCACACCCAATGGGTATGATATGCACTGTCTGGGGATGCGCACATTTGTAGCTATGACTTGGTCTTTGCACAGGCAATATATGTGCACAGGCAAGATATGTCACCTCAACATTTGAACACCCATAATATTTTGAAGTAAAAAATAAAAAATTAGAAAAAAAGTGCTAATCTCTATGAGACCTCTGAGAACCCACACAACAGGGGACTCCTGGTTTTTGTAAAGGGTTTCTAGTAACCTGAAGGGTTTCTTTCTTAGTCTTGAGCTCAGTGTGGTAAAAATTAGCTACCAGATTAATATTCTGTAACCGATTAATATTCCAAATATCCCCAAAAAGCAAAAACACACACAAAAACCCCAAACTTTGCTTACTCATGCAAATCATATTTCCTTTGGAAAAAAATGCCACTTCAACCTGATCCTATTTTCTACCATCTGGTTCTCTTGCCAACTCTAAGTGATGTATCAAAAAGAGGAAAAGACTGTCAATTAAACATGTAATTATTAAACCCATTGCCAATTGTGCAATTCAGTGCTCTTGATTAATATTTAACAATGACATGCATAGAGTATGCAGAGAAGAAAGTAACGTAAGTAGTACATAAATAAATTGTACTCTGGCTAAAATTCAGATTTGTGCTACTGTGCTATAAGTCTATTAAGTTTCCTGAGGTATTGCTCTCAAATAAATTGAGTTGATAGCAGGAGGCTCAGCTGGTCTGTGTAGTGACTAAAAGCCCCACTAATTGCCCATATCCTCCAATTAAGGCAGGTCTGATATATTTAGTGGCTTCTGAAACCTCTAGGTCTCCACATAACACATGCCTCCTGGTGTCTAGCAACCTGAAAAAATAGAAATAAAGTCAGAACAGTGGGATATGACAAAAAAGATCAAATAAATACCGTCCCATGGGCGTCCCTAAACTCTCACACCTGAATTAAATGTCAAGAGGCTAATAATCAGAAGGTTAACCAGAAGGTTAAGCAGTTCAGGAGAATGATAATGGAGTTATGAGGCTTTTCAGCGGCTCAAATTAAGTGTGGCTTTGTTGTTATTAATATTACCCTCTAATAGTTGGGAGCCCTGGCAGGATTTCATTCCCGTCAGCTGGTAAGTTTTAGAGATATATTTATTTTTTAATGGAGAGGTGAAAAGACTCGATTCAAGCTTTAGAATTTTTCTTTTTTTGCTTCACCTGGAACACAGGTGTTTCAAAGAGCTAGCATGAATAAGATGTTCCACCAATAGTGACTCTCTTCAAAGCAGAGGGGAAAAAATTCCAACTGTGAGTTGGGACTTTAAACAGTTCTTTAAAACAATCTCAGGATTTGCTATACACTAAAGCCTAGGTAGTCTTTATGGAGACAAGAAGGGCTTTTACAGGAATTAAAAAAGGAGATGTGACTACTACTACAGGGCATAGGAACAGGGGTGGTTCTTGCGATCTCAAACTGGAGGAGGAAATTATGTAACCATGATGAAGGTCAATTTTCCACATTCCCATGTTCAGCCATGCCAACCCAGTCTATTACTTAGATTTTTTCCACCTCTCAGACAAAAGAGAAAGAATAAAACTGATTCATTACACAGCATTTAGAGAACTAGGGGAATTTATAAACTATTATAAACAAATGCTTTCTATCAACAAGGTATTGTACAAATATGTCATAATAAAGCACTACTAAACAAGCACTTTAATAAGAGAGAGCTTACCATTCTGGACAGCTCAAGTTGTGTGTCTATGTGACACTCACTGGGTTTTTTTGTTTGTTTTTTTGTTTTAAGAGACAGGGTCTTGCCATATTGCCCAGGCTAGTCTCAAACTCCTGGTCTCAAGCAATCCTCCTGCCTAGACCTCCCAAAGTGCTGGGATTACAGATGTGAGCTACCATGTCCAGCCCCTGTGATACCGTCTTATGTAAAAAACTATCAGGTTCAAAAACTCTTATTATCTTGAGTTCAGAACTATAGCAAGCTGGCTTATCTGCTCAACTGAACTGAAATCTGAGAACACATTTAATGTTCTATGTGCAATGAGCTACTGATGTTGTATGAAAAACTTTTTATGATATGTTAAAAGCTTTCAGATAACAAAATAAACTGGTTTAGCTGGGTTGGGAGGAGAAGAAAATGAGGAACCTGTTGTATCAAATTATTTCTTACAGAATGAATATGGAAAGAAAGATTTGAAAACCTAATTTTAATCCCTAAACACTCTTTACTAATTTCAGATAATGGAACCTTGATCATTCTTTTAAAATTTCATATTGGACAGAAGCTAATGCTAAGGCAGATTATAAAAAAGAAATCTTACAATATTAAGTATTTATCAAGTAGGCCCCATATTGGTCAAGAGTTCTACAATTTTTTTTTTTTTTAAGACTCTTCATCTTCATGTGATAGATGTTGGAACAAATATGGGAATCAGGTAACTTTCCAAAGGACACAGTAAATTCTAGATTTAATAAACTGTAGTATGCAGACATCCAAGCCTGGCCCCTAAAGCCATGGAATCTCTTATATGACAAGTACAACAGTTAAAACATACTTAAGCACTAACATGCTTAAGCACTAATTCTGAAATCCTGCATTCTTGTTTGAAAGAAGAACATTCCAAAACCATAAATATGTGAGACTTAATAAAATCTCTTTCCTCACATTTTTTTCTTCCAAAATCAAGTGCACAGGGGAAGGAAATTTCAACCTAGATTTCAGGTATGAAACTGTCTGATCTGAAACGTGATGGCATTAAATAGTATGGATAATGACAACCTGGCTTATAGATAATGTTGATTTCAAGCAATGCTTTCCACATGAAAGAAAAACAGCAATGTGTCACAGAGAGAATTGTGTTCTCTTGTAACAAATGGTCAGCCCTAAATCTCATCTTCTTCTTTGTAACAAAAAGCATGGGCACCTTTGCAACCAGAAAAAAAATCAGTGTGCTTCAATTAGAATCACTGACCTTTTCTGAAGCATGCCTGTGCTTTTCTATAGAAATCAATGGAATAAAAGGTCATGTTGTTAAAATGTTTGAATACAACAATCTCTTTCCCAGGCAAAGGCAAATTCCTTTTCTTTTAAAAGTAACTAATTTGTTGTATAGAATGTCAAAAATTAAAACTACCTCAACTGTAATTTAAAACTGACTAAAAAAAAAATCAGTTCTACCACCAGAAAATAAAAGAAAAAATGCTGGAAAGCTGTCATTCTATATACTCCGTTATAGCCCAGAAGGTTCTGTCAGATGAGTCCTTGTCTCTTAAGCTATAACCACATACATAATAAAACAAGAAGAGCATGCTAGAGAAAATGATGTTATTTCAAACCTCAGCTTTCTTCTTCACAAAGCGTTCTAGAGAAGGCAAAGACAAGCTCTGTGCCTGTCAAATGTAGATGATACAGCCTGGTGATTACTCTTCCACTATCACAACCCTCCAAAGCAAAAGCACATACACATAAATCCAGACATTAAGAGCGAAGGAACAGAAGCTAAAATGACTGGAATAGTCACCACTTTTCTGAATACAAAAAAAGATATTTGAAAGAGATTAGGAATATTCTGCTTGAATTTTTTCATTCATGAAGATAAATGACAAATTCTTTAATTACCTCCTAATGCATTCAGAAGGTAAAGGATGTACATATCAGTCATATAAACTGCATCATGCTTCCTACTGCCAATACAATGAATATTAACACTTTCTCCAAAAGACAATGAGCCCTCAAATCAGACCCACTGAAACTTCCCTTAATAGGTCTGAAAAACTTACTTCCATGTCCAGACAATTTGGTTTCAAACATCCTTCTGCCAGTCTGATCTATTGTAAATATGCATGAATGATGTCATCAAAACAGAGCAGACTGCTATAAGTGGTATAAACAACCGCAATAGCATTCTGAAGGGAGGGCAAGTTTCCCAACATACCAATCTACAGATGCTTCCTTACCTACCCAGTGCTACTCATCACCAGTGTAGCTCATTTTTGGTTGGAGAGTTTAAAAAACAAAAATATTAAAAGAACAGGTCTGAAGGGAAGAGAAGATTCAAGATAAAGAGAGAATCAAAATCTACAAGAAGAAAGGATCTCAGAGAGGTATATCAGAAAAGTCTGTAAGTACTTTTTATGGCAGTAGAGAAGAGATGAAATAAATGGTGGTCCATTTAAAAGGATCTGCCACCTTTGTCTAGATGCATGATCCAACATAGTGCCTAATGCATTTGTTCACAGTACCCACTTTGTAACATTTACACAATAAATATTCTATTATGCACTTAGACTAATATGTAACTGCTCTTGTATTGGTTGATATAAGAAGGACTACTACTGAACACTGAAAATTATAAGTTGTAGGTAAGTCTTCTAAGCTCTATCTCTATTTCTGGGACTGAGGCTGGGGAGCAGAGAAGGACAGGGCAATTTTTTATCCATAAGATTAATAATAAGGTTATTAATAACCTTTTATCCATAAGGTTAATATCTCTATTGTAAAACTGATTACTCTGGTATTATAATTATTTGAAAACTATCATCTCTATTAAACCATGAGCTCCTTAAAGGTAATAGCAATGCCCATTACATTTTATATTACGTACATCTTTGCTGAGGGTAAAGTTTGAAAGTTAGGGCATAAAATGAACATTAAGTATCATGAAAAACCATCTGGGATGATGCCAAGCATCATTCTGTTCTCCTTTCACAACAGTCTATGCACAACAGTCACTGCCTCTCAGACCCAAGAGTTAGGTCCTTGTTACAGTGTTGGTTTTTTTTTTTTAATTGTGGTAAAATACAAATAACATAAAATTTACCATTTTAATCATTTTTAAGTATACAATTCAGTGGTATAAGTACATTCACAATGTTGTGCAACCATCACCACCATCTCCTTCCAGAACCTTTTCATTATCCCAAATGGAAACTCCTTGTTAAGTTTTTCGAGTATTCTTCTGATACTATTAGTCATCACAACAATCTGTCATTGAGCCCCCAATGCCTACTGAATAAAGACCAATTTCCTTAGTTCAACATTCAAAGCCCTCCATAACTTTGCCCCAAGTAGCATAATTTCTCATTATCCGTGCATGCTAAACTCCAGCCAAATGGATGATTTACCATTCCCTAATTACATACTCCTTCCCTCTGGAATATCCATCCTCTTCAATGCTACCTGTCCTTCTCATCCATCAATGCTCATCTGAAACGTCTTTTCCTCCACAAAGTCTCCTTATTGTTTTTTCTGCCTGAAGTAACCTCTCTTTCTTTTAAAGTCCCACATTATCTGTCTATATTCTTTTGGTACATTCTACTATATATGACAGTTATTCCTTTACATCTTATCTTTCCCCCATATTACCCTTGAGGGAAAGCATTAAGAAGCAACAGAGTATATTGGGTTAAGAGCACTCCTGGCCAACTGGACTATAAAACGTGGGTTTAAATCACAGCTCTCTCATTTCTAAGTGACCATGGATAAGTTATTTACCTTGGTAGCCACCACAGAGATTAGTACAGTGTCATACACATAGTAGCGCTAAAAGTTTGGCTGAATGAATAAACAAGGCCGACCAGGTATTGACCAAGTGGTGGTGAAGTCAGATATTAGCTGTTCCTAGATTATTCTCGTTTTGCCTTTCTCTGCATTTCTGTCCTGGGCTTCAGAAGTCAGGAGCCAGGACTGGTGACAGCGGGTAAGTAAAAGTTTGTGTTTTAAATCACCAAATATTTTTCAATTAATTCAGCTTGGAAACTAAAATGGTAAAGAGTGAAAATCAGACCCCCAGTGTTCTCAAGACACCATGGTTCTTTTCTATTACCATACCTTCCAACCTACATTATAGCTATTATTTATGTGATTGTATCCTATACTAGATTATAAACCTGGAGGCAAAGACGATCTTATTTGTTCATTTAACAAACATTTATTTTGTCCCTACTCTGTGTCAGGCACTGTTCTAAGTGCTGATAATACAACAGTAAACAAAATAGACAAAAATTCCTGGTTCTGGGAACATAGTTGATGCTAATGTTTATGGAATAAATGAATAGGAAATTCTTACAATATGTGAATCTTCAAAGTTCCCAGGATGTAGATTTCTGGTCCTTGCTGGTACTATTTGCAGGAGTACACATACATATGCATATATGCATTTCATTGGGATTGTTCTTAGCGCTTTACTGACTCCTAAGATTCCCTGAGGATAGTTATAGAGCTGTTTCATAGCACTGGAGACTCTAACTGGCCAAATCTGACACATAGGTTTCCTCACTGTCTTTATAACAAGAGATTTGTTTAAACATTGCCTGTACAAGCCAGACCTTTCATCCAAACAGGGCCACTTCTGAGAGTGAAAGAAGGAACTTAACAATAATTATGCCAGAACATTAGGTAAAATCCAGGGCTGTCTTGACAAATCAGGATGCATGGTCACTCCATTAGACTTCTCATTTCCACTGGGTTTAGCATGTAATTGCTTCTAGCACAGAAGACCTATATCACCCATATTCTTGTCCATAAAATGCTAACATTATGCTTCAAGTTAAAAATAAGCTTTTCCCAAAGCAAACCAAATTTTTATTTCCAATCCAGTAGGCATCCAGTGCTTTCTGGGAAGTGGCCTGTTTATGTGCATTGTGCAGCATCCAGAATCCTGACTGAAGCATAATAAATACCGTTTTCTCATCAAACAATTAGAATTGGTTTCTCTTGGATTAAATTTCAGTAGGCTCTAAGTAATTAAGTACCACATAGTTTTCACACAGATTTCCACATAGAGAAGTATAAAATGAAAATGTAATCCTTTAAAAGCTAAAACATTAGCTCATAAAAATATATAATCTTTAAAATTATTAAAGAATATATTTCCTAGGTTGATGTATTAGATAAAAAACTATGAAAACAAAAAGCCAGAAGATACAGAGATCATGGTAGAATTTATTGCTCCTTCCATACCTGACTTATGCTACATCTGTTGCACCCTGTAGGCAGATTTGTGAACAGTTACAATCTAGATATTATCTTTTTTTTAGTTACTTAAAGGAGTTATCTGAAGATGTACAGTATTTCAAAACTCAAGCTAAATTTTTGGTGGGCACCAATATAATCATTTTATTACAGTTTAAGTCTCTTTTGGGGAATACATATGATTAACCTCATGATATTATATGCTGATATTCTTACTATACACTTGATTACATAAAAAAGCTCATAGAACTCAGATTTTTTAAAATGATATTAAATATTCAATCAGATTTTAAGGCATCTGCTGGCTTAAAATGTCTATTAAACCTTGAATATGTAATATAACATTCCAATGTTTCTAATCTTAGAAAACAGTGTAATGACGTGGTGTTATGTACCGTGGATATACTTAAGATTGTATCTTTTCCCTCACAACTTAAGTAATGTAAATGTATATTTTTGACTCTATGTACTGACCCCTTCAAGTAAATATTAATAGCAAAACATCCATTAGATGCATTGCAACATGCTCAGAACTTGCCCAAAACAGAGCCTCCTACAGACCTCAAAAACAATTTATTAAAAGCATAATTCCATGATTATATATTCAAAATTCAAAATGTTATCCACTCTAAAATCTACAGACACAATAATCCTCCAAATTAAAAAAAATGGTCTAAAACCATGCATAATGTGTGTGCCATGTTTTTGAGATACTACAGAGGGAGCTGCTGACATAGACAGATAGTATATTATGTTGAATTCATATAGTAACTTGAGGTCCTATTAATCTTTAATATTTTTGTGTTTTAGATAATAAATTTTTTTTCCAAAGAAAATGAGGAATATGGAAAATGATAAAATTTGGTTTTTTGCTTTGGCTACAACAAATTTATTTGTATTAAAAACACAGGACAAAGAAAACTTCCCATTTAGGATATTAAAATAATCAGCAGCAAAGGCAAAGCATGTATGTAACTAAGGTATTTCTTACATTTTCATTTAATAGCTGTCCTATAACACAACTTTTTAGTATTCTGTACTCCAAAGCTAAATCATTCCTTCCTAAAAAGTCTTTATAATCCTATGGCAGCTCTAGGCATGATTCCTTTTTATTTAATATGTTAAAAGCATTCAGTTTTCTCCGAATGACACCACTATTGGAAAACATTTATCTTTTTTCTGTGTGTGATCCCACATATAGCTAAAAATTATAAGATAGAAAACATAAGAATATTGAGCTTTAAGTTTGAAAAATCTTTCCATCTGTAGTCAGCTAATTACTCTGAGAGTGACATGTCAATTTTTTAACCTGAAGCTAAAAAATTAAGAGATATGATGAGATGAAATAAAGTAAAATATTTAAGTAAATGGTATACTAGAGGCTTCCATGAATATTTTATGACAAAGGCTCTTTACTTGAACATGTGTGAAGAATTCTGGAGAAGGGAATTTCATAGAAACATTCTCATTAATGAATTGGGCTGAAATTAGCTACCAACAGCTACTAAACCACCTATGCCGCTCATGGTGTTTTTTTTGTTTTTAGAGACAGGGTCTCGGCTTTGTTGCCTGGACTAGAGTGCAGTGGTGCGATCATAGCTCACTGCAACCTCAAACTCTTGGGCTCAAGTGATTCTGCTGCCTCAGCCTCCTGAGTAGCTGGGACTCCAGGCACGCACCACCATGCTCAGATAATTTTTCTATTTTTTGTAGAGGCGAGGTCTTGCTTTGTTGCTCAGGCTGGTCTGGAACTCCTGGCCTCAAGCAATCCTCCCACCTTGGCCTCCCACAGTACTGGGATTACAGGCGTGAGCCACCATGCCCAGCCCATTCATGGTTTTAAACCATAACTGTGCTAACTTTTCCTCTGTTCTACAAATATGTGAAATAATATGAATCACAGATCTCCCAGACTCAATTAAATTATGGTCAATAACAATAAGTGATTGAGAACTCCCATGTTATAGAAGCATATACAAGGTTTTTAAAGGAATGACAAACCCAAGTATGCAAAATTAATGCCTGATATAAACAATTTGTGCTTGAACTGTAAGATAGAAAATGGATATGATGAATTAGCTAAGTGTTCAGTGAAAAGAACCTAAATATATTTGGCATTTATTTCATATACCCATATTCACCCTTGTCTTACATGAAAACATTCTTTCCCCACAGATGGCCCATGTGCAGTAAAGGGTTAACTCAGCAGATCTGGGCTGCCCAAACCCTGCAGATTACAAAAGTCTTCAGGACTGGCCTCTGACTGGCTCCTGGGATAACCTTTGAGCCACTGCAATGTCTACCTGATAACAGTGTCTTAGTATAGCTGGGACTTTGGCCATGCCAGATAGTTTATACTAACAATATGATTTATGGTGAATACATATTTTTGTTTGCTTGTTGTCTGGGGCTATGCTGTATTAGTTTGACCACTAGGGGGAAAAGGGGAAAAGAGGGCTAGAGACTGAGTAGTTAAGGTCAGTCACATGGGTACTCCATCCCTATGTGACTGATTCATAATAAAAATTTTTCCTGAACATCAAGGCTCAGATGAGCTTCCCTGATCGGCAACACTTGCCCATGTTGTCATATGTCACTGCCGGGAGAATTAAGCACTGCCCATGCAACTCCATTGGAAAGACAACTGGAATATCATGCCAATCACTATGAGTCATTTTCCTTTGTTGATCCTAATCTGTTATCTTTTTGCTGTAATAAGCTGTAACCATGAGAATAACAGCTTTTTTGGGTTCTGTGAGTCCTTCTAGTTGGGAACCTCAAACTTGTAACACAGCAAAATTCATATTTAATAAAGGGAATTTCTTCTAATTTCAAGGTCTGGTTTCAGCAACTTCATTTCCAAAGAGACAGAAATATTAAATAGTACCACATACTGTTAGGAATGCCTTCTAGTATGTGGATTTCCTTCCCACCAACTAAAAGGATAAAGAGGGTAGTTACTGGCCAGGTATAAGAAGGTACTTTTGCTGAATGAAACAATTGCAGCCCAACTCCTACCAGCTCCTTCCTTTTCTTCAATGAGAACCCAGGTAATCTTCAGGAAGTCCATGAAATTAAATCATTAATGCCTTCTCCTTAGTTGCCATTACTGACCTACAGTTGAGGAGAAAAGAACTTTCTTGATTCTTCCACCTTTAGGTTAATTTTGTACTTTTAAAAAAAGGGTGTATCAGAACCATCTGGCCTGGCTTAAGGTCTCATCTAAACAAAGACACTCTTATCAGCCAGGGACACTCCTTTCTTTAGAATGTGCATGGTTAGAGCACCCCAAGTCCACTGAATCAACGCTTACTGCAGCGGTCCCCAACCTTTTTGGCACCAGGGACCAGTTTCATGGAAGATAATTTTTCCACAGACGGGGGGGCGGGGGGATGGTTTCGGGATGATTCATGCACATTACATTTATTGAGCAGTCAAACCTCTCTGCTAATGATAATCTGTATTTGCAGCCACTCCCCAGAGCCAGCATCACTGCCTCAGCTCCACCTCAGATCATCAGGCATTGGAGTTTCATAAGGATCATGCAATCTAGATCCCTTGCATGAGCAATTTATAGTAGGGTTCAAGCTCCTATGAGAATCTAATGCCACCGCTGATCTGACAGGAGGCAGAGCTTATGCGGTTATGTGAGCAATGGGGAGTGGCTGTAAATACAGACGAAGCTTTGCTTCACTTGCTGGCCGCTCACCTCCTGCTGTGTGGCCTGGTTCATAACAGGCCACAGACCAGTAGTGGGGTCCACGGCCCATGGGTTGGGCACTGCAGCTTTACTGCACAAAAAGATTAATTCCATAAAGGATTTGTGGACTAAAATATCACCAAAGATTACAGTAGTCACTTGGTATCTGAGGGGGATTGGTTCCAAGACCCCTGCCAGATACCAAAATCCATGGATGTTCAAGTCCCTTATCTAAAATGGTATAATATTTGTATATAACCTACACACAACCTCCTGTATATTTTAAATCATCTCTAGATTATTTATAATACCTAATATAATGTAAATTATGTCAATAGTTGTTATACTGTATTGTTTTTTACTTGTATTATTTTTTATTATTTTTTCAGAATATTTTTGATCCATGGATACGGAACAGGCAGATATGGAGGACCAACTCTACAGCATTCAACAGCTTTTGGTTTATCAGATCAAAACACCCCAGCAGTGTTGAACAGTGACAATTCTATCACCTTATATGGTTTCCCAACTCCCTAACCAGCTTAGGTTTTTTTTTTCTCTTTGGGAAGCTCTTAATTGTTCCCAGTTTCTAAGGAAATCATCAAAGATAATTGTCTATTATGAATTACTTACTACCTGTGTAAGAATGAGATTTTCATTTATCTCACTGCTGAATCAGAAACAGTATCTCACTATTATATTGGTTCCCATTCTGAGTCACACACCTAAAGTGTTTAAAAGCCTAAAGTTTGAATAAACTGCACTATCATGAGCTCACCAAATTCAATGATTTAGGATTCCTTGTCTTTTACTCAAAGCTTTACCAAGTTAAACACAGAAAAGAAACTGGTGACACTTTGCCTAGGAATGTCAGATGGGCTAACCTATGTCTCAATTTTTTTCATGCACAGTCCCTGGAGCTACTACTGTGCATTATTTTATAGTTCATTATTATTAACAATACCTAACATACTATTGTTAGACATTAACAGTATTAATAGAATGTTAAATTCTCTATCCTGAGACAATCATATAGGTAGGGGTTGAAAGCAAAACTATATAGTCAGACTGCCTGGAATCAAACCTCAATCCCAACAGGTACTAGCTCTGTGATCTTGGTCAAGTTTCTTACCTTTTGTGCCTCAATTTCATCTTCCATAAAATGGGAATAACCACAATACATTCCCCAGAGGGGAGTTTGTTATAGGGTTAACAAACTCATATGTGTAAAGAATTTAGAACTGAGCCTGGCATCTGATAAAAAATTTTGTAAGTAATGGCATCACCACCACAACCACCACCACCATTATTCTAAGGGACATAAGACACTTAAATTACATTAGCTCTATGATTTTCATCTTACCCCAAGTATTATAAGAAAGAGTAGTAGTATTCTCTTAACCAACAGGCAACTGTTGTATAGTGGCAAGAGCACTTTACTGGGTTCTACTACAACACAGCTACCTTACTGTAAAATGGGAACAGTAATAATGTATCTCATAAGGCTGTGTGGGGATTAAATAGGATATCTGTTCAGGTGTCCTGTTCTGTGGCAACATCACACAGGATATGCTGATAATACTGAGCTCGGCCGGATACTTAGGATTTCAAAATTACCTGGTTCCAGTATTCAATCACTTCTGTAAGGATGAGATTTAATATACTTCAAGGCATGAACCCCAAAAGGTGCTAGAAGAACAAATTAATAAAAAATTGTCCCCTTCTTTTCACATTAGGATACATTTCTTCAAAATAGTCAATGTGTGGAGGTTGGAGTATGTCAAGGGCAGAGAGTACCTAAGGAAAGGGAAAAAAAAAAGTTAAATTTAGAGAACTAAAAAGGAAACAAAATTCAACATAAATACAAGTAAATACTATTAACTCTTTAATTATTTAAAGCTTAGTTACAGTTGCCCACTGAAATTAACTAAATTTGTCAGACAAGAAACATAGTCCTAAACATTAAGATGGGTTTGTAAACTTACAATCCAACAGACAATTCTACTTAAACCAAAATGAGAGAGGCAATTGGGTCACATCACATGCTTCCAAAATTCCTGCACAGAAGAGAGTGTTGGAGAGAAATGCCCAATCCGTGTTGCTCTAAGAGCAGGAGCTGTATCTATCATTCATTCCTTTATTCCTCTGTTCAACAAATATTTACTATTTGCATTCTACCTGGAAGGCACTGTGGTAAGAGTTATACTGATGAACAAAATAGTATCATCCCTGCTCTCATGACAGATGATGGGAGAAGCAAGTATTAAACAAATAAACAAATAGTTAAACAGATATATATTTATAACATCTATTACTGAAGGAAAAATGTAAAGAAGGATGGGGAGAAAGAGCTTCCCTGAAGTAGCACTACTGTTAAGATTTGAAGGCTTAACTACTGTTAAGATTTGAAGGTGTTGGTCAATCAATACGTAGGCATTGTAAAGACACTGAAGCAGATTCTAGAAACAGAGAAGCCAGTGCTTATGGAAAATAGTAGGTTGGAAGAAAATAGACTAATATATAAAGTAAAAGAGAAAGGCAGGAAATATATCACACAAAATCTCTTTAAATCATATTAAGCATTTTAGTTTTTATTCCAAGTACAAGAAAAGAAGTTGCTAGGGTAAGGAAAAAAGATTTTAAAACTTTGAGTCCTTTATAAAAGTGGTATATTACCAATGTAGCTTCTGACATCAAAACATAACAAATAGGCCTACTTCCCCTACCAGTTTTCTAGCCATTCTTTTAAGTCCCATCTATGATGTCACACCTAAGAATTTGAACCTACCTTGCTAAGCTAATGAGAAATAGTAGACTCAAAGGACATGGAAGAAACTATTTAACAGGAAATAGTGTGTGGTACACGTTCAAATTTTATGATCTGTAGCTTAGTTTTTTAAGAAAAAAAATTTATTATATAGAATTTCAAACATATAAAAAAGTGGGCAGAATAGTATAAAGAATACCCATGTAATCAATACCTGGGCTTAGTTATCCACACACAAGACATTCTTGTTTCATCTCTACCCTCTACTCTCTCTATATAATTTTGAAGCATATATTAGACTTCTTTCAGCCATAAATCAGTATCTCTAATGAAAAAAACTTTAAAAACTACAATGATCAAATTTTGAAAATGTTTAATATCAAATATCCAATGCTCAAATTTTAAATTTTCTTATTTATAAAAAAGTTTTGTTAGTCTAAACCAGGAGCTAAATAAGATTTACATATTATGATTGATTTATGTCTTTTACCTTTTAACTTAACGATTTCTCCTCCATCTCTTTTTCTTTCCTCTTGCAATTTACTTGTGGAAGAAACCTTGTTCATTTTAAAGGTTATTCTTTTTTCAGCCAAATATTTCTCAGTTTAAAATTTTAAGTAAAGATTTATTTTATTACACTAAAACCTCCTGTAATGAAAAAGCGTGTACTTACTTTAAAGCCAGTTAGAGGTTTCTAAATAATTTAGATGTTTTTATAAGGAATATCTATCTTTCCTTTTTGAATTAGAATATTTATACTTAGAATTTTAGGATAAACAGAAAACAAAAAGATTTTCATTTCTTCTAAGAATAATTTTTATCATATGAAAGATAAATTATTTCATTTCTATATTTTTTAAAACCTATAATTACCCAGCTATATTTTTAAACCTATATATTCACATAAGTTTATTTCTCATTATGTGCTAGAACAATTTTTACCATGAATATTTGATGCTTGAGGAAGGCAGTTAGAAATTAGTGTTTTACTTGACATCTTTCGGTCTCTACACTCTGTATCTGAGCAACATACATCATGTCTAAGGGGGAAACAGAATGCAATGTGTGACAGCGTCCATTAGACAAAACTATTTTACACTTCAAATCTATCTGCTATAATTAGAGGTTATCTAGAGGAAAGTGACAACCATACATTATTAAACCTCGATAGAAAAGAATGAGGCTTTCCATATTTGATGAGGTTTTTTGTAGAAAAGCCATATAAAACAAGGTTAGACATTTGTACTACAGCATTTAGCTGTGATTGTTAGCTTCGAAGATTGTTAGCTTCAAAGGCGCAATATTTTAAACTCTGCCTGGAATTTTTAAAATGCCTGTTGTTTTATCCTCTTCCTCTTTCCACTCCAAAATGTTTATCGAAGTATGGCATTCCACAGTGCTTCTAGGTGGCAAAAACAATACTTAGACCAGTAGAAATGATCCAGAAATCTCAAAAGCAATGTAAATGAGTGAGAAGGAATGGTAGCAGAGTTTCAAACTCCAGATCTCATGCCTGACTCCCCCATTCAAATAGCTGGAGTTCTTCTGTAAAACCCGCTATTATTTGAGGGAATAATGTATAGGAGATTAGCCTTAAGACATGAACAGGAGGATGCTCGTAAAGACTTTGGCTTGTAAAGAGTCAAAGTATCCCAAATTACCACCACCTGTTCAACGTATCTCAAATACAAAAAAGTAAGCAGACCTGTCTAATTAAAAAGTGAATTAAAGCTACATCTTTCAATGATAGTCATTACCAAACAAAGTCTCAGCACATTTCACAAATCTTTTAGGAAACACACAGAAGCTCATTACGTTTGCTGCTTTTTAGGATTTTAACCTCCGTATTAGAAGATTCACTATAAACTGGTTATATTATAAGCTCAGTATCAGTCAGCCCTTTATCAATAAAATAATTAATTGCTGTAAATAATCTCAATGCTAACTTGTGAGGACAGGAAATTTACCCGTTCATTCATAGAATAAACATTTACAGAGTTTCTACTCTGCCAAGGACTCAAAGACAAGAATAAGACACTTAAAAGGAACCCAATTAAATCCCATGTTTAGGAAAGGAGCTACTCCTTCCCCACTCTCTCACCCTCAATAGATTCTAAATGCTTTAAAGTAGGGACTATGTTATTACTATTATTTTTTATAGAGTTGTAACACAAAGTATACAAATCCTAAGAGTATAATTTGATGAATTTTTACACACACACATATCCATGTAAATACAGCTCACATCAAGAAATTAAGCATTTCAACACTCTCTTGCCCTGTTTTCAGTCAAAACTCATCCTGGCACTATTCTTACTTCTGTCACCATAGATTCACTTTGCCTGTTCTCAAACTTGACACAAATTGCATCACAAAGTGTGAAGTCTTTTGTGTATGGATTCTTCCATTTACTGTTATGCCAGTGAGATTCATCCATGTTGCTATGTGGATCAGTGGTTCATTCTTTTTATTGATGTGTATAGTATGCCATTATATGATTGGACTATACCACAAAGTACTTATCCAGAGTACTACTGGCAGATACTTGTATCTAATTTCTAGCTATTATGTATAAAGCTGCTGTGAACATTCTTATCCATGTCTTTTGGTGGATATATACATTCATTTCTTGAGTATATGTATACCAAGGAGTAGAACTGCTGAGTCACTGGGTAGGTATATAGTTAGCTTTAGTAGAAACTGGCAGTTTTTCTAAGTAGCTTTACAAATTTATGCTCTCACTAGCAATGGGTAAGACTTTCAGTTGATCCATACCCTTCAGTTGGTATTGTCAGTCTTCTTAATTTCAGCCATTCTGGTGGGTATATAGTGGTATCTCACTGTAGTTTTTAATTTACACTTCTCTGATGACTAACAATTTTGGACACTTTTTCATATGTTATCCTCTTTTGTAAAATGCTTAAGTCTTTTACTGATGGTCAAAACATTTTGATTTATAGAAGCTATTTATATGATTATGAAATTTAGATATAGAATTTACAGTCTAATAAAATGTCAAGTAAAACACTGATTTCTAATGATCTTCCTCAAACACTAAACATTTATTTTAAAAATTGTTCTACCCCATAGTATATTCTGGAAACAAGTATTTTGTTGGGTGTATGTCTGAGTTTTGTCTTTTCATTCTCTTAACTTTTGATTAACATTCGTTCTTAACATTAATGGTGTCCAATTTAACACTTTTTTGATGGTTAATGCTTTACTTGTCAAGACATCTTTGCTTATCTCAGTCATGAAGATATCTGTCTGTTTTATTCTAGAAGCTTTATTATTTTACCTTTCACATTTAAGTTTATGATCCATTTTGAATTAATTTATGAGTATGGTGTGAAGTAGGGGCTAAGATTCTTTTTTTTTCATATGGATATCTAATTGACTTAGAATTGTTTATTGAAATTGCTACCCAGTCTCCCAATGAATTACAGTGGCACCTCTCTTATTAATGAGGTGAACATGTATGTGTACGCCAGTTTACAGACTTCCTATCCTGTTCATGAATTCATTTATCTGTCCTTGTTCTGCCTCCATACCTTGTGCGCAGGGGCCATGCTAATCTCTGTATTGTTCCAGTTTTTTAGTATATGTGCTGCCAAAATGAGCACAGCCTCAATACCTGGCGCTTGCTATCTTCTGTTGTTTAATACCTAAGATTGAGTCTCTTTTTTTTAACTTCCCTCACCAATCCTGTTCTACCGAGATTGAGTCTCAATACCTGATAGCAGTCTCAATACCTGGTAGTATGAATTTCTAACTTTATTCAACTTCTTCAAGATTGTCTGGGCTATCTTATATCTCTTGCATTTCCATACATTTTACAAGTTTGTCAATTTCCACATACATATACTCACAAAACCCTGCTGGGATTTTAATTAGGATTACACTGAATACATAGCTCAACTTGAGCAGAAAAGGCCTATCAACTACATTGAGTCTTCTGATCCATAAATATGGAAGATGGTACTATTTTAAATGCACCAATAATCTGCCCAGTACCACAAACTTCAGGCACACAGCAAACAAAACCAAATCTCCTGAAATGTAACCCACCTCTACAGCATCCTTTGTTTTTTCACACTCTTCAGCAGAACTAGTATTACTAACTGTTAGAATTACCTAGCAGCTAGTATTACTAATGCCTGCAGCTGAACAGCATGTCTACATTCAGAGAAGAGTCCTATCTATTTTTCTCATATTGGTATGATTCTCTAACCTACTTAAGAACCTGAAGAGGCCTTGTTTGAGTTAGGTCAGACTATACCCCCACACATACACAAATGAATGATGCTTCTTTGCCTCATTCTACCCCTCCCTAGAGCACTCCAGAGCTAACACTGGGAAAAAGTAACCCTGAGAGAGATCATTAAAGTTATCATCATTCCAGACCCTGAAATTCCTTTTTTTTGTCACTTTCATTCACTCACTCAGTTTTCAAATAGACCGACTGCCTAATGTGTGTTTAGTGCTATTGCCTAAAGAGAATAAAATGCCCAACACTTGTATTATGGGGGCTTTTAGCAGGAATCAATGGACCCTCAAGCGGGCTCTAAATGGGCTGTAGAGGACAAGTGAAAGCCTAAAATGACATAAAAATTCTGTGTATGTGCATTTTTTGAAAGGGTGCATAGCTTTCATCAGATTCTCAAAGGAGTAGAAGATTCAAAAAAACTCGTCACTTTCCATGCTGAGGACAAACCATGCATGTGTGTGCACACATGCACAAGTGCATAGATGGGCATAGAGATTGTGCCAGACTTCATAAGAGCTTTTGACTAGATGCTAGTGATAAGCCTAAACACCACCAATCTTTAGAAAGTTAACCCATTTCTGTTTCCCTAAGTTACTACTGCAAGGTGAACTTATCCTTTAAGATGGTGAAGTAGCTACTCAGATGTACGTGTATAAAAATTCAGTCAGATCACCTGAAATCAATGAATTTGATACAGCAACTTTGAAGGTTCCTTTCAAAAGAAAATCCAAAGCCTCCCAGGGCTTTATAGCTATTCTTCAACACATAAAAAGCCATCCAAATTAAAATCCAACCTTCCTACAATGACCAGGTTAATCTTTCTAAACGCCATTTTTATCATGACATTCCTTTCTTCTTCAATCAAATCTTATTCTCAAAAGGCTCATCTTAAGGGTTTTCCTTTTCTGTTTGATGCGTCTTTGAGTTTCTAAGCCCACAACAATTTCTCATTTTTCCTTAATACTATGGTATTTGGCTGCCACCAAATTCATCTGAGAAGCTTTAACAATTACAGCTACCTGGGCCTCAACCCTAGAGATTTTAATTTAGTAGGTCTGAGGTGAGACCCATGAATCTGTGTTCTAAGGCTCCCCTTTCCAGGGAGCCTTCTAATACACTACTAGGTTTGGTTGTCCAGCTCTTTGCTATGCACACAACATAGACTGTCCTGCATTAATGTTTAACCATGCAGGCAATCTTCCCATAGTACCTTTATCATAGTATTTATAATATTATGAAAATCATTAAACTAATTAAAGATAAAGACCCCAAAAGCTAATGTAGTTTAGGCATATACGATGTGCATAATAAATGCTTACTGAATTAATAAATATGTGCTCTGGAGCCAAATAGATTCACAGTCCAATCTCTGCCACCTTGACTTTGGGCAAGTTACTTAACCTTAAGCCTCTGGTTCCTCCTCCATAAAGTAGGGTTAATAAGCCCTATCTGACAAGATTTTTAAGGAGTAAATGAATTAATATACGTAAAGCATATAGCATACTTTCTGATACACAGCAACATGTGTTAAACACAACCCTTCAAAAAGGACAGTGTTTTAAGTTTTTTCCGAATCTGTGGTCCCCAACCCCTGGCCTGTTAGGGACCAGGCTGCAACACCACCACCATGCCCCCACTCCATGGAAAAAAATTGTCTTTTAGGAAGTGGGGGCACACAACAGGAGGTGAGCAGGGCGAGAGCCAGTGAAGCTTCATCTGTATTTACATCACTCCCCATTGCTCACATCACTGCCTGAGCTCTGCCTCCCCCCTCCCCAACCTTCCATGGAAAAATTGTCTTCCATTAAACCGGTCCCTGGTGCCAAAAAGGTTGGGGATTGCTGCTTGACCTAGCTAGGACCTGCACTCCTTACACAGGACACAATTAATAAATAATTGTTGCCTTAACTACATCAAATACCAGTTGCCTCTTAGACCAGCATTCCACACATACTGGGTATGCTGGCCCTGAGATGCATTTGGAGACGGATCTCAGAGCATAGCAGAAATTCATTACATATAAAATAGTGGTGCCATGCCATCTTCATCTCCAACTATCTGCCTTGCTTTTGAACACTCCCACAGACATCAGAGGCACTCTTCTTTTTTTAAAATTTTTTTATTTTCTAATTTTTTTAGAGACAGGGTCTCTGTCACCCAGACTGGAGTGTAATGGTGTGATCACAGCTCACTGTAACCTCCAACTCCTGGGTTCAAGCCATCCTGCCTCAGCCTCCTGAGTAGCTGGGACTACAGGCACGCCACCACCACACCTGGCTAATTTTTTAAAAAATTTTTTTGTAGAGACAGGGTCTCGCTATGTTTCAGGCTGGTCTCAAACTCCTAGCCTCAAGCATTCCTCCCTCCTTGGCCTCCCAAAATGCTGGGATTACAGGTGTGAGCCACCATGTCCAGCCTATTCTTTTCATGATAGAGATCAGGAGTTTCAAACAGTGATGTTGTGTGTGTGTGTGTGTGTGTGTTAACAGATTTATATGCATTTTCAAATTTTAATTTCTGTAACAATCACATACAGTTATTTCTGCTTTTATCATGCCCACTTTGCAAATGAGAAAACTTAGAGTTTAGAGAAGTTAAGGTCCAAGACACACCAGTAGAAAAGAGTAGAACCATGATTCAAACCCAGTTCTGACTCTAAAGCCCAGCTCTTATAAACTACATTAGGATTGGTTGTGTGTTTTAATTGGCATGATTTTCAAGAATTCAGTTTCTTTCTTTTCTTATACTACTTACCCTGACACTGTCTTGGTAACTTAATTAGTTGTTCCATAGGAATGAGCCATGAGCAAAGGTACCAACTAGATAAACAGCAGCTAATTATACCACTCCTCCTTTATAAAAGAGGCCAAGACTGGTCTGAATATAATAAACCATTGAAATCTTTACTAAGCAAATATCTGATGCCACCTTTGAAATATTTCTTTACCATGGATACCTTTACTTGAGTCTCTGACAATGTACATAAGGTCTGTAGTCTTTGATGCTGGAGTGCTACACTAAGGCAAATTCAAGAAATAAGTAAGCAAGCACTAGACATCATTCTAAATTACTTCTAAAATCTGAGGAACCAGTTATAAAATAGCAACTTAAGTGGTATTTTGAAACTTATTAAAACAAACCAACACATTGCTAGGCAATTCCAATTGACTAAAAGACAGCAATCCTTCTTTTAAAAGTTTGAGGAAAAGAGATTTCCAGAGGAGTAATCGATAAAATGAAATAATCAAACCAAGGAGCTTCAAGTGAACCATATTATATATAAGTTTAATTTACCAAATACCTCAAGATTTTGCAGATTTCTTTCTTAAAGTGAGACCCAAACTTTGGCCAAAGTTCTAAAGATTTCTGTGCAAATAAGCACTCAGACTTATAAGAAATCACTATTTTTCTGATAAAGATTTTATTACAGCAACTAAAATAGCATAGGTTGATTATTACATAAAGAATTTGAGGCAGTTTTTCTTTTCACATGAAATCGAAAACAGATTCTAATGCTAACAACCTCCAGGCAAATTTTACATGTATCAAATTTTTAATTCAGGATTAGTTGAGAAGAAGCTATCTCTCAAAGCACAATGAGTTATTTGTCCATGAGTCTTCACATCTCTAAACACAGCCATAAATAAGCTAACCTATGTTACCTTAAGGGCTATACTGTTTTTACAGGGGAAACTGTTTCCCATACCTCTAACAACCTCAGATTAAAAACATTAAAGGATAAAAATAAAGCACTGAAAACCAGGGGCCAATTATTCCCACTTAAATCACTCATCAAATATTACACTCTCTTTTTGTGTTGAATATTAGCATTATTCCTCAGCTAAATATCAACATTTGCTTTGTATCAATTAATATTTATCTGTCAATCAATAAATCTTAGAATTCACTTAAATATGCTCCTTGTTCAGTCACAAAAAGGGCTTAATATGTCTCAGGTTTCCAAGCTACTTAATAAAAAAACCTTAGCTGTGGTTTCTTCCTAACCTATTTTCCCTACAAATACATACTCCTTTTCTATGGGCTTTAAACTTATTTAATAGCTTATATTCTTAGAATTAAAAAAGACATTCAGATTGACAAATGCAGAGTGCAACACCACAATTCAGAAGTCAATCTGAAACTTAATAGGTTCAATGTTTCCTAATTTGGAGGTTAGGTCTTGTGTAAGTCATACAATTCATAATGTAATTTTCAAAGCTTCAAATAAAATGTTGATAAAATGGACTCCCCAGGTGATTCTAATATGCTGCCAAGGTTGAAAACCACTGATCTTGATAGTGAAAATTTAAGAAAGTCATAAAGACATAAAGAGTATAAATAAAAGGAAAAGCAAAGTAATGAAAGAATACAGTTTAGAAAACTTTTGTGCATGTGTGTGTGTTTATGTGTGTGCATGTCCCTTTTCAATAAGAATGTATGACTTGAAAGCCTATCAATAGGTATTCTATAACCTCGCTGGTGCACTTAATGCTTTTCACAGAGTTTGGCGTAAAACTGTAGCCAATTTCCAAATTTTACTTGCACGTACCCTTTTAAACTCTCATTTGCTCTTCACCAATTCAATGAAGTAGGTTTAGGAAATAGTTTCCCCCAAACACCAATTTCACTTACATTATCATGTTTAAAAAAACACAACATCTTCAATTCTCGGAAGACCCTTTTGCAAGAGACCAGATTCTGGAAGACGTTGGGCATCTTTTTGAGTGCTACTCTCTTTCCATCTCTTGGATCTGTTACTGACCTGAAGAAGCAATATTTGGGGGGAGAGGAAAAAAAGATAGAAATCAATTCCAAACCTTGTTCTGCAATGTTTCACATCACGACGAATATCTTTATCTTAAAACACTCAATATTAAATACACTTAATAATGCTTAAGGTGTCAGTGGGAAAGACAAAAGAGTACACAACTATAAATAAAGAGAATGTTTGGCCACTCAGCTCATCTTCCATGCTTTAAAAAAAAAAATCCCTGTCTAAATTTCTATAAACACCCTTTCTGAGAGGTCATTTAATACATCTGAGGTAGGAGGGATATTACTAGTAAAGCCATTTTAAAGATGAGAGGGAAAAAACCCCAAACAAACAGAAACAGCATAGAACATTGACATGATCAAGGTCACATTAGTCTTATCCTTTGTTTTCAGAACCATATTCAAGATGGAAGGGATGTTCAGACATAATTTAAATATTTTGGTTTCTTATATATATGATCATCTTTCAGTAGCATGGACTTCAGTATCAACAGTAGCTGAACAATGTCTCCTCCTCAAAAATCTGAGTGCCAGCCTAGGGAGCTCTTTAGTTCCTAAGTAATGATAACCCCTTCCTTTTGTTTCCCAGCTTTTAGTGCAGTAGTTGCTTCCTGTAGTTACTATCTCTTTAATAACTCAGTGTCTCTTTTTCCCTCTTTTGCCCTTCTAACATCTGTACAACCAATTTTCTGTATTATATTTCCCTATGTTTGAAATACTAGTGTGGTTTCCATTTTTCTGACTGGACCCAATTGATACATATTAAGCCAAATAGTTAAAAGAAACAAATCAATAAATTAGGTCAAATTTCCATGAATTAACCTAGAGCTTTTTTTTTTCCCTTACCCATCATACTAAGACTAGTTTTTTTATTCCTGTAGAATTTATTCTTGGCAGATTTATTTAGCTAGATTTCTGCTTAACATTCTCAGCTAGCATTACTGTTCAGTTCCTGTTCTGTTCATCTAACGCTCTGGGTATATCTCCTAAATTTTTGTCATTTTAAAATTTGATCTATGTGTATCAATGCCTTTATCCAAGTTATTAATTAAAGTTTAGAACAGGACTGAGAATAGATAACACACTTGTTAGAAAAACAGCACTAGAAACCATCTACGAAACTGACATTAATCTTGGGTATGGTTATTCAATTAATTACTCATTCAATTAAGTACAATTATTTAATTTCTTCATCTTGCCCACAAGGAAATCAGACACCCATCAAAATGCCTTCCTGAAAATAAAGCATTCCTGTTAGCTACCTGTCCATCTAAAAATCATACCAAACTTCTTTATGAATTCATCTTAGTGATCACTACTTCCTTTCTTAAATGCTCATGAAATTCTAGTATTTTTCCAATATTTTTCTATATTCTATTATTTTTAAACAACATGAGGACTCCACTTTCATCTGCTGATTGAAAATTTGGCAAAACAATTAAGTATTATCATTTTAGAGTTTTTAATAGCTTGATATATCTATAACTCAGTTAGGCCAGGAAACCAAACATTGGTGACAGTTGCTTAAAACAACCCAAACCTGAAACACTGCTTAAAATCCACATAAACTAGAAATGGAAAATATGGGGGAAACTGAGTATAACATTATATTCAGACTCTTAATGCTCCAGTGGTGCAACTGGTGAGTGTGTGGTACTTATACAGACTCTAAGTTAAAAGTACTTTTTTTTTCTGTTTAAACACTCCACTTCTGTATCTAGCTACTAGAAGAGAAAAATGTCAATGAAATAAAAAGGAAAGAAAATCTTGGATCACACATTATATTCAATTGTCATGTCTCTTTAGTCTTCTTTAATCAAGAACACTTATTTAACATGTCTTTCACAACATTGCCATTTTTGAGGCATATAAGCCAGTTACTTTGTAGACTGTCCCTCAATTTGGGTTTGTCTGGTGTTTTCTCATTAGATTCAGGTTATGCATCTTTGACAGGAATAACACAGAAGTAATGTCTTCTGATGTCAATATGTCCCATTGCTAGTGATAATTTTAGTCATTTGGATAAGGTATCTACCAGGTTTCTCCTCTATAAAGTTGCTATTTTTTTCCCTTTATAACTGTGTAAATATCCTATTCCTCATCAAAGTCTGACCCATTCATTACCTTTATCATCCATTGATGATTTTTCCCTGATTCAATTATTATTATGATAGTTGCCAAATGGTACTTTAATAATTTTAATATCTTTAATAGCCTGGCACAATAAATATCAGTTTTTAAAAATGAGTAAATTGATTACACAATGCCCTTTCCAAAGGCCTGATACAAAACCTCTTCCCAACATCTGAGTACTACTTACTGGTCACCCTAATTGTGGTGAGGAAAGTTACTCTAAGATAAACCCATTCCTCAAGGTTAGTACTGTGCCTTGTAATGTTTTAAGGTAAATTCACAAAACAGCATTTTGTTTTATTATTCATGCAAAAGCCAGTCATGCCTGTGGCTGGTTACAATATAACTCTAATGAATGTGAATGGCGGTGCAGTAATTTCACGCCATGTTGAGTTTGTTCTTTCTTAACTTGAGGTAGCAGATGCTTTAGTTCAGCACAAACAGTACCAAAGAACACAGATAAGTGTGGAAGCATGTTATACAGGAATTCTTTTATTTTCTTTGTTACTCTAAGGTTTGCCGCGCTTAGTTTCTCTGCTGCTGCAATACCCTAGTTATTCCAACTGCACTTGCTAATGAAGCTCCAGCTGTAGAGATAATGAACAACATTTAGGACAACTTTCCTCACTTCAGAAAAAAGGAGCCATCCTTAGACTCATAATTCACTTACAGGCCAGTTACTTTCTCTCCTAATACTGGATGCCCTAAAAAAAAAAGTGCATCTCTCATTTCATCTGATTACCACCTTAAGCATTCAAGTTATACTAACAGGAGTTTACTTCTTAAGTTTTAAATTAATATTTGATTCTTCAAACAGCATGTTAAACATAAAGTTTTAAGGGTTATGAGAAAGAATCCTCTCTTACATCTGTCCAAAGTGTATCAATCAATCCTTCTTTACACTTAGAACACAAATTCCACTGTTTTTCAAAAAGCCAAGAGAATCCACAAGCCATTTTTCAGTTGAGGTATATATAGAGTTAGTCAAAAGAGTACAGTAACAAAACAGGAAGCATTTCAGATCTGTTGTGGTCATTCTGTTGTAGAGTTTTCTTAATCCCAGAAAACTGTAACCATTGCCACAAATCTGCTTAAATTACTGACAAGCAGAAAATTTGGAATGAAACAAAAGTGAAACTTATTATTGGTGATACTTCCCTAGGTACTAAAATGTCACTTAAAACATCTTAAAACTAGTCAGCAAGGATCTCCAAGAAATTACATGTTTCTCATTTATTTTTATGTGAAGAATCTCTCTCCACGTATTTTTTTTAGTAGTTTTACAAGTTCATGTTTCTAATACAGTTTTTTAGCTATTCAAAGCAATTAAATAATTTATAATAAGATGATTCAACTTAGATTAAGAAAATCAGGTTTTTCTAATTCTATTCACGTACAGTTGTAATCAGTAATCCTCTATTTTTTGCTATACATACTACAATTACTACGTCAACTATACCAATACAATATACATCTCAGTAATAAAATCTCCTAACTAGACTCTAAATATTTAGATTATTGCCTTCACATTCATTTTGAAATTCATTTCCTTTAGAAGTTTTTACTTGTATATAGATTGTCTGCTTGAGAAAAAAGCAAACTATGAGGCAAAATTTTTGACAAGTAAGTCCAGGAAATGTATCCTATTTGTACCTTAGTCCTTACTATATGTTCAAGGACACATAAGAAGTTTATGGAATAAATTAAGGAATAAGGAATTTATTTTTGTCTCACTGGTCTTTCTAACCAGAATTTTAACAGGCCATAGTTTGTGTGCACTCTGCCATATTTACAGACTAGCACACTACTTAGAACAAACCCTTCTAGGTCTTCCTGCCCCCATCCAAAACCACACAAATAAAAAAGGATTCTCATCTTCCATATCTAGATAATTTGTTCCATCAGCTGAGTTTTTTGATTTTTTGTGTGTTTATCCAAATCTGGTACTTGCTGAGTTAGCTGTAACGCATAAGAAAGAGATTATTTTCTCCTTTTTTTCAAGACACACAAAATGATCCCCAAATTTGCTAATTTACATTACAAGGGAAAAAGGCCTTAAATAATAGCTAAACCAAAGCAGTGAAATAGTTCATTCTTTTTTTCATGTCCTTCCAACAATTTTCATCATAAGACACCAAACACCTATATTTAACTGAAAGAGTTAAATATGAATTTAAACATCCTCTAACTCTGTGTTTAAGTATAAATTGCAACAATCTCAGCAGATGAGACAGCACTGGGCCATTCTGATCTGTAGTAAGACACCTAAGGGTGCTGATAAGGGAGGAAGGATGAGGAACAGGAAAGCCATCTAATATCAGACTATTGTATTCACTTTCAAATACTTATTACTAGTGAGTAAGACCTAACTTTTAAGACCCCTTCAGTCCCCCACCAATAATACTGCATAAGTTAACATGTAGCTGAAAATCATTTCATGCTAATTCCTGTGGTCTTGGGAACATTTAACTGTTCTTTAGACCATGAATGAATTAGTTACACCCATACTGCAGATGCTGGAGAGATACAGAGGCTCTTCCTCCTCAGTCACTGTCAAATATCTCTGTGAGGAGTCTGACCTGTCTGCAGGAAAGTTGCCATGCTGTCTTTTCAATGGGGATTTTCTCATTGGTGAGAGGGTGAACATGATACAGCCCAGTCTGCCAAGTCTAGCAAGTTTTCATGGCCCACTAGCCACAGCCCTCTCGTAGAAACAGACCTATAAATATTGCATGGGGAGGAACACCAGTTGAAGGAATGAAGGAAAGGTTTCTGTGCAAAGCCACAAAGGAAAATAATTCACAACTACGTCTCCTTCTTGCATTTTAACAACTTTGTCTGGGCAAGAAGAGGTCACAAAGGGCAAGTAAAACTAAAACTATGTCACACAAAAATGCACTTGCTTTTATTCCTGCTGATGACTTCCTGAAAGATGTGTATGTTCAGTAATAGGAACACTGAGGAATATAAATTTTTTGAATTTAACAAATGGCAATTTTTGCTGCACATCAGATTTATAAAGATAGAAGACACCTCATGAAAGAAAAAGACAATTTTATTCACATGGTAGGTTTATAACAGTGTGGCTTTGCAGACATCAGAAATCTTAATGAATTTAGAAAGAAAGTTCACATCAGACAGAAAAAGTTCTAAACTGTCACAGAGCATACTTTATGATTTAATATTTTAATGGCTAAGCTAATATTTAATAATTACTTAATATAAAATGTAAGCCCCAATATGTGGGTAGTTAAAAGCAAACTGTCTGAACACACCAACGGTAAAAAGACATTTTTGAAATAAAAGGGGAAATTTGAATATGGCTTAGAATTGTGGTTATAAATAAAATGCCCATATTTTCTAGAGATGCACACTTAAGTATAAATAGGTGAAATGACATGAAATCTAGGATTTGGGTTTTGTTTTTTTAGCACTGATTATGCAGAGCAAATAGGATTTGTTTTAAAATACTTCAGCATCAAAAATAAAAAAGGATAGTTGAAACAAATGAAGCAAATCTTGATAATTACTGAATTTGTGTGGTAGGTATAATGGGGTCTAATTATACAAAAGTAAAGAAAATAATGTATGTTTGAAAATTTTCAAAATAACTGAAATGAAATTTATAAAAATACTATTTACAATAATATAAAATACAATAATGTAAAAAATATCCCATATCTGAGATTAAAGCTAGCAGACACTATGCAAGACTTTGGCACAAAAATGACTAAAAGACATTATTGAGTGAAATTAAAGAATAAGTGGAGAGATATATCATATTCACAGTTTGGAAGACTCAATATTATAAACATTTCAGTACTTCCCAAATTGAATTACAGATTGAGTGAAATCCAATCCAAACCTCACAAAGTTTTCTTTTTGTGAAACAAGATGAATTTGTTCTAAAGTTTTTATAGAAATGCAAGTGTGGTAAGGACAGCTAAAATACTCTTGAAGAAGAACAAGGTAGTTTTAAAAAATTGTTCTACCAGATACAAAGACTTATTATAAAGCTATAGTAATTTAAATAGTGTAATTATGGTATAAGCATAGACCAATGAAATAGAAATATGACCTAGAAATAGATTCTGGCATATATGGACACTTGGCTTATCAAAAAGGTGGCTCTGCAGAGCAGTGGAGACAGAATGTATACAGAACTCTCCTACAAGTCTATTTCTTAAAAGTCTGACAATAGCAAACGTTTTGTTAAGATATGGTGCAATGGCAATTCTTATAGACTGCTGGTAGGAGTGTGAACTGGTACAATAACTTTGGAAAACAAATTGGCATTATCTAGTACATCAAAAATATATACACCCTACGACTCAGCAATTTGACTCTTAGGTTTATACCCAAAAGCAGTGTGCACATCTATTCATTAAAACACATACAAGCATGTTCACAGCAGCAATATTTGGAATACCCTTAAAACTGGAAATAACCCAATTATCCATGAACAGCAGAATGTTCAATATATACAATATACAAACATACAATATATAAATTGTAGTATATTCATACAATGGAATACTCTACAATTAAAATGAACTACTGCTATGTGCAACACAGATGACTCTTACAAACATAACTTTGAACAAAATAACCCAGTCACACTGAATATATACTACAAGATATCATTTCCATAATATTAAAAATATAGGCAAAGATAAACACTAATACTTAGGGATGTACGCTTAGGAGATAGAAACTATTAAGAAAGGAAGTGGTGGCCGGGTGTGGCAGCTCATGCCTATAATCCTAGCACTCTGGGATGCCGAGGCAGGAGGAGGATCACTTGAGCTCAGGAGTTCCAGATTAGCCTCTGCAAGAACGAGACCTCATCTCTACTAAAAACAGAAAAAATTAGGCGGGTGTGGCGGCGCAAGCAGCTGTAGTTTCAGCTACTTGGGAGGCTGAGGCAGGAGGATTGCCTGAGTCCAGGAGTTTGAGGTATGACACCACTGCACTCTACCCAGGGTGACAGAGCAAGACTCTGTCTCCAAAAAAAAAAAAAAAAAAAAAAAGAAGGGAAGTGTTTAGCATAAAAGTTAGGATAGTGGTTATCTTTAGGAGCAGGGGGTAATGATGGCAAAGAGCATAGGGGACTTCTGGGTGCTAATGTCCTATTTCTCACTAGAATGGTGGTTACAAAGGTGTGCGCTTTGTGATACATCACTAAGCTATACATCTTATTTTGTGTATACGTGTTATTAAATAACCAAAAACTTTTTTAAAAAGGCATACTGCCCAGCTTTTTTCTAGCATCAAAAAGCATTTTAGCTTCAAATCTGGATAATGAGTAATTTTTAAAGAAGATGATTCTTTCCATTATTTTTCACATAGATAATACATCTATACCAGGCCAATGGATTTTATCACTTTTCCCCCTGTGCCACAGGTTCATTCTGTAGAGAGGAGTATACTAAAATATCTTTTTTGTGTTTTGGTAGAATTCCAAAGGAATTTGCTTACTTTAAAAAATAAACATTTTCTTCATCATTACACAAGAATACACTGCTACGAAGCACACCAGAGGAAAGTGCTGTCAGCAAATTTAGGACTACAGCCCCACCCCTAATCTAATCACAATCTCCTAACTTCTTCCATTGTGAAGCAAAACGCTGAAGCAGCTACAATATATAGATGTGCTTCAGGTTTTTAATTAGTTAGCCTGTTAAAAATAACCAAAACCAAAAATATTGCTAAGTCAAAACAGGAGGCAGGACTTCCAGCTGTGGCAAACTAAAGAGGTCAGCAAATCCTCTCCCTGCAAAACAACTATAAAACTAGACAAAGGTGTCAAAAACAAACATTTCAGCACTCCAGAAATTGGCCAAAGTCAAATGACAAATTTGAAAGTGTTTATTTATGAAAAACTGCTGAAATTTGAGTAAGAAAAGTGTGAGTTAGTGGCATTGCTGCTTGGGGCTGCTCCTTACCCACTTCCCCATGCCTCACGCACGTACCAGTCCATGCAATAGCTCTCCCTATGCAGGGCCGGCCACAAGAACCAGCAGCTTCACTGTCTGAAGGAGTTAACATGATTTGAAGGGGAGGATGAAAGACCCACACCCATAGGTATGAGGGTAAAAGCATCAAACTCAATTGGAAAAGAACAAAGAAAGGCTACAGCTCTGCTAGCCAGAGGCTGCTGTCCCAATTGGGAATAGGGGCAGGCTAACAGAAATCCAAAAATTTAACAAGGAGATTCTGGAAATGAGAGAGCCATAGAGGGCCTAGATCAATTCTCCACACATCCCTAGCTGACTAGTGGCTGAATACATGTCCAGAGAACAGGCTTTGCATATATCACTGGCTGACTGGGAGGCTTCCTGCATGTGAGAACTGAGAGGGCTCAGCAGAAAATAAAAGATGTGCTCCCCAAAATACACACACACACACACACACACAACCAGCAAAAGGTAGAAGCCTTACTGGCTTAAGATGTTTGAGCACAACCTTTAATCAATCACTGGATGACTACTAAGCTATGCAGACACAAGCAGGACCCTAAGAAGGCCGGGCTAAAAATTAAAACAACAATTAAAAAACCTAAGCAGAAACCTGAGTGGCTGCACCCCACAGAGAAGAGAGATTCTGTATATTAAGTCTAGACAAATTACTTAAAAATAAGCAAATACACATAATAACAATAATGACAACCCTCAGGGGAGGGGGAAATCAGATCCAGAATTGTTACAATATATTATCTAATATGTCCAGTTTTTAGCAAAAAACAGTCCAAGATATAGCAATATAGAAATAGAAATTACAAAAAAAGAACTAAATCAAATTCTAGATTTGAAAAGTAAAATATTAGAAATGAAATATTCACTAGATTGGCCCAACAGCAGATTTGAAAAAGCAGAAAAAAGAATCAGCGAACTCAAAGATAGATTAATAGAAATTACATAATCTCAAGAACAGAGAGAAAAAAGTTTGAAAAAATAAGCAGAGCCTCAGAGACCTATGCAGTAATACCGACAGTACCAACATGCATATAATGGGAGTATGAGGAAGAAAAGGAGAGAAAGGAGCAGAAAATATTTCAAGAAATAATAGCTGAAATCTTCCCAAATTTGATGAAAAATAATCTACAGACCCAAAAAGCTCAAAAAACCCCAAGTAAGATAGACACAAAGAGATCTACACCTAGATACTTCATAGTCAAACATACAACAAAGTCAACAACAAACTCCTGAAATAGTAAGAGAAAAATAACAATACAACAAATAACTCACTTCTGATCAGAAATAATGGAGGCCAGAAGGCAGTGGAATGGCATATTTCAGTGGGGAAGGCAAAAATTCTGTAAAATGAAAATATTCCAAGATATATATACTAGCAGCAAATAATCTGAAGATGAAATTAAGAAAACAATTCCATTCACAACAAAATAAAAAAGAATAAAATACTTAGGGAATAAATTTAACAAAAGAAGTGCAAGACACAACACATTGCTGAGATAAATTGGAGAAGATTTAAATAAAGAGAAAACATTTCATATTCATGGATTAGAAAACTCAGTGTTGTTAAAATGGTTAATTCTCCCCATAGTGAGTGACTCACAGATTCAATGCAATCCCAATCAAAATTAGAACCCTCATACATTACTGGTGAGAATGTAAAATGGGACATCTACTTTAGAAACAGTTTGGCTAAGTCTTAATAAGTTGAACATAAACTTACCATGACCCAGTAACTCCACTCTTAGGTGTCTACACAAGGAAAATGAAAACATATGTCCACACAAAGACTTACATGTGAATATTCATACCAGCATTATTCACAATAGCCAAAAACTGTAATGAGTTAAATCCATCAACTAGTGAATACAAACTGTGATACATCTATACGACAGAACAAACTACTACCTACAAACACATGGATAAACCTCAAAAACATTACGCTAAGTGAAAGAAGCCAGACACAAAAGACCATATAATGTATGATACCATTTATATGAAATTTTTCAAAAAAAAAATAGAGAGACAAAGCATTTCAGTGATTGCCTGGGGTTGGGGTGGGAACTGTTAATGTGCAAGTTTTTGGGGTGATGAAAATATTCTAAAATTGCATTACAGTGATGGCTGCATAACACTATACATATACTAAAAATCACTGAATTACTTATGATGAGTAAATTTTATGGTATATAAATTATGCCTCAATCAAACTGTTAGAAGAAAAACAAATCATCACCAGAAAAGCAACTGTTCATAGTATTCTAGGCCATTCTAATTTTATTCTGCACAGTTTCCTCCCTTCCCCTTTGATATAGTTCTTCCATTTATCCAAAAAAGTCATATATTCATTGCTTACTTAAATGTAGAAAAATTTTCATTCTTTCTCTCCTTTTTTAAATTTTCTTATCAGTGTTTTAGTTCACTTGGAAGTATTAGTTTATAACAATATATACTATGGATCAATTTTTGGAACTGCTATTTTGTTCTTAGGTTTACTAGTTTATTTTTCAACTAATACTTATCCAATAATAAGTGATAACCAATAATTATCGCTTTATATGTCTTCCACCTATACAACTTTTTCATATACACTTTACTGCCATTTTATCAAAGTCTTTAAGGCAGCTGCTACTAAATTTAGCATATCAGAACCTTTAGAAAAAGGTGGGCTTTAGAAAAAGAAACACAAAAACCATAACTCTTATTTCATTAAGCTTATAGCAGGGCCTAAGAATTTGTATTTTTAAAAACTCCCAGATAACTCTGAGTTTTAACCAGATTCAAGAACTCTCCCTTTAAACTCAACACTTCTCTAATTTCCAGGAATCACCTGGAAATCTTAAAAAAAAAATCTATAAATGTAGACTGGTTCCCTATGTCTGGGGTGAGGAATGGAGATTCTGCATTTACAACAAGTTCTTAGGTGATGCTGCTGCTGCTGCTGCTATCAAGGCTTTAAGATATGTTGGTAATCTTGGTTAAATATTAAATCTAGTGACTAACATAGTAAGCATGGAATTTTAATATACTTAGCCTTCCCATTAGCCAGTACAACTTTCCACTTACTCAAATTTCTTTTATACTTGCTATTAAAGTTTTAGTGTTCACATACATATACATTATGTTAAAGCATTTAATGTGTACCATTGTAAATAGGTATACATTTGTTGCTATATTATCTATTGTTAAAATACAGTAACATACTTTACTTTTTTTAACTTAAAATTTACAGGCCGGACGCAGTGGCTCATTACCTGTAATCCTAGCACTCTGGAAGGCCAGGGTGGGAGGATGGCTTGAGCACAGGAGTTTGAGGTTGCAGTAAGCTATGATGACGCCACTGCACTCTACGCAGGGCAACAGAGCAAGACTCTGTCTCAAAAAAAAAAAAAAAAAAAAAAAATTGCAACTTTTCTAAATTTAATTATTAAGCTGTTGAATTCTTTATTAATAGATTTTCTAGATATATAACAATCATTTGCATTGTGATAGTTTAATATCCTTCTTGCATATATCTGTACCTCATTTTTTAAAAATGTTTATACAACGGCTGACATTTGATAACAGATAGCATTGTTTTATTTTTTAACAGAAGATTCCTTTACTTTTTCATTTATCTAATGTTGACTTTTAGTTACAAATATATAGAGAAACCCATTATACTTCCTTTACACTTTTTAGGGTTATCAGGAATGGGTATTGATTTTTCTAAGATATTTTAAGAATATTTTCAAATATTTGAGGACATCGTGATTTTCATGAACTTTCTTTTTTAATTTACTAGATTATAAACCCTTGAGCACAAGGATTCTATTACTCTACGTATCTTTGTATCCTCCCAGTTCCTAGAACAGTATCCTATCCCAGGGTAATGAACATTGGTTTAACTGATTTTACTATTTCTCCTGGTAATAGAATGAAGTATCTTAATAGTTTGATTTATAACGAATCAATTTTGAATTTCTATACTAAATCCCACTTGGTCATGGTGAATATTGTTTTTAAATGCTGAATATCTTTTAATATGTGTCCTATTTACATTATTCTTAAGAGTTTTTTCATTTCAATCTATGTTCATCAACTACATTGGCTTCGATTTTATGTTCTGGCCTTAGCAGGCACCCTATCTGTCTGCCTCACAAAATAAAACTTCAGTGTTTAGTAGCTATTTCTATGATATAGGTATTACATATTTTAAAATATTCACTAGTGGTTCCATCAAATTTTCTTGTGTTTCCTATTGCAACTAGTTTATTCAAAATATCTAGTTGTATAGGGTTTTAAAATTTTTATAGTCTAGTTTTTAAATTTTCAGTAAGAAATTATCCATTTCAGTAGTTTTCATCTTAATTTTATCTACTTTACTCTGTTCTTTTCTTAGGTCTTTTTGAGATTAACTAGTCCATTACATATACTCTGTTTTTTAACTTGTTGAAATAGGTATGTAGAGTTTAACAGAATTATAAGTTTAGCTTTGCCAGCCTTACGAGCTGGATAATTGGTGATGGGGGTTTTCTTATCTTTTGAATAGTATAGTTTCTTGTAGTATGTATTTCCCTTTTTCATCTGGTTGAAAACCTGCTGTTTTGTTACTCATTTCTAATTTTATTCCACCACAATCTGAGAATGCTGTATATAAAATTTATGTTGAAAGTATTTACTAAGAAACTGTGTATCTTCAAATCTGTGCACTTAAAACAAAGTGCATATGCCTACTACTTCCATTTCATTCTCTCAAAAATTTATCTTATTACTGAGGGGCAATTAATTTTTAGTTTATTTGCACTGAAATTCTAATAATGAGATATTGTCTCCTACTTGAGTATTCTGGTATATAGCTCTTAGATTTATCAGTTTTTGTTTCCCTTGTTTTCCTGTTATGTTATCTGTAACACATCTGCTGGCATATAAGAAGCATGGTGCATAAGACATATCCCAATTTTACAAAGGAAGCTTCAAGATAAATATTTTAAGTATTTTCATTATACATGAAAATGATTTTAAAATGGTAATATACAGGAAAACACTATTCTGTTCATATAAATAAAGCACACTGTATAATAGAATTTAGTTGAGGATAACTTCTGAACAGGAAAAAATATTCTAAAAGCTAAAAAAAAATCAATGTTGTTTGAGGTATGTTTAGTTAAATAGGTGCAGTGAGGTGCACAAATCATTATTCTATATACTTCATGCCAGGTTCTCCAACCATAATATGGGTGCTTCAGATGCAGGATAAGTTTTTGGAACACATATTTGGAAAAAATGCAGTGGGGCAAATATTGCAATTTACTCTTGATTTTTAATTATGGTAAATAGTGTAATAAAGGAAATTAAATAAACCACCCACAATAGGAATATCAAACATTGCAAACAGTAATTTTTTTCATGTCGGTATTCTGACACAGGGCTGCAGCCTTGGCTCTGGGCACTGAAGCCTGCTGGCATGATGCAGGGAGCCGAATGGCTCTAAATGAGTAGGGTGATCATAATTAACTAACGATGTCTACTCCAGACCCACCTGGGGAAATGGGGGTGGGCTCAAAAGCTGCTAGCAAGAGATAACAAGGACATTCTTCTGCAGCCAACCTATGGGTGAATCACCAGGTCTTTTTTATAGCTCACTTAAGAAGGGGAGGTGGGAAGACTGGCCACCCAAACACCTGGCAGGGTTTATTTGATGACTGAATCTTACTTTTTCCTAACCATTTTTTACCAGCAAATGACATCTACAACACTTTGAAGAAGAATCCATATTTTCTCCCATTTATTTGAAAAGCCAGTTAACTGGAGGAAGGAGATGAAAACACTATCCCAGGTTTAGATCTGAAGCATACCAGCCTTTGGATCAAACAGTTTTAAAAATTTACCAATTAAAAAATATATATTTAGATTAATATAATTACAAAGTACAAAATCTCACATAAAGAGAGATGCATTTTCTTCAGCCACAGCTCATTAGCCATGTTAGAGAAGCCACCTGTTATACCACAGCTAGAATTTCAGGTGTATATTACACGGTAGGAGGATTTTTAATCCCCCTTTGGAATATGAATTTAAAAGACAGTTGGTTGAAAGGAGGTGCCTGTTTTCTTTCCCTTCAGCTATGACAGAAATCTTGAATCAAGGGGAAGATTCACGGTAGCAATCACAGACAGCCATGGAGAATGCGGTTGAATACAGAAAAATGGTCTGCAGCCTGGCATCTTACTGAAGAACTGAACACTTAAAAGAAAAACTACCTGAAGTATGGAAGGCTACGAAGTTAAGCAGAACTAAAATGAGATTCAATGATGCAACAGTTCTAGTAGTGGGAGTTGGGGAAAATGGCCATAAGAAAACCATAAAATGGACTTAGAACTAGGATGGCATTAATTTGTTCTTAGTTTCTTTCTTTTGCTATTTATATCCAAAATACCATGCCAGGGGGAAAAGGGCTTTCCCTGAACCTACAGGGTTCCATGTAAAAACATTTCAATACCATTACTGTCCTCTCCTATGAAATAACTGCAAATAACTTCCACCTGGATCCTGATTTCTGAATCTCTTCTTGAAAAACTTGCTCTGCTTGTCATCAGTTTCACCTCAGGAAGAAGGATGAAACTAACCATCAAAGTGATAAGGACAAATATCAAGTGTGCTTGCCAAAAAAACCCTATCTGAAAACTACCACTTACGACATCCAATAAATATAACTAAAACCTAGCCCCTGTCTTCTATGGACTGGCCGCACTTCGATAAAGCAATAATGATTGTTCATATATAGCAATTTTTATCTGGTCACAAATCCCCAGGAAAAACAAACCAGAGAATGAGAAACAGCCAAGATCTAATTGAGAAGGAGGTTAGAAAAGCAGCTTTACATACTTATATTCCAAAACCGTATCTCAAAATCCCTGCTCTGCTCTTAGAGAATATGCTAGTTTCAGTGAATAATGTAATAAAATAAACATCAGGCAAGAAACATATTTATTACTAGACAAAGAGTCAACAGGGAATTTCCTTCAAGTTGGAAAAGAATTCTGGAATGTTTCATTTATTATACAACTGCAACCAATAATAGAAATAGACTAAGTGTATACAACAAAATGATAAATGTATGAGTCAAAAAATTAGCAGGAAAAGTGGTCAGACTAAATTTTTCAAAGAGCTTACCAATCTTAAAACTATTTCTCTTGGGACTTTAGTCTAAAGGGACACTGTTTTTTACATTTTCAAATTATAAACCTTAATCAGATTTTAAGCTATATACAGACAGGGCACCTGCTAAGTTTAAGAAGGTATTAGATTTTGCCTGTTTTCAAAAGTATTTATTCAGAACTTGGTTTTGAAAGTTCATCACTGATGTATTAATTTCCTACCATTGTGATAACCAGATAAAACTTAAAATCTGTGCATATTTCCAAATTCATTATCTCATCTGTAAATACACACATAAGAAAAATTCCCTTAATTGGATCTTTAAGACTTTAAATATGCAGTGACTATCTGAAGCCGCTGTTTGTAAATTTATACATGCACACATTTATATATTTATACATTAACTGCCACATGAGTTGTATTTAACTTATGCTAGTTTTGAGCCCAGAGCCTCGTGAAGCATATGTAACTCACATGTCTCTTCACCTTGGGAACTGTGTGAACTATTTTTCAAGTTGCATATAACTTACGAACAGAAAACAATAAAAAATAACAAATTTTTCATTAAATTAGAAAGGATCATTTTGTTTTCAAAGTTTTTATTCTATTTTCGTAATAAAACACCATGGCCCCAAGGAAAAAATTTTTTTTTCTACTGTGGCAGTGTGTTAATATCTACATCTACGGGGTGCCCCAAAAGTCACCATACATAGGGAAAACGGGAAATTGTAACTAAATACACCTTTATTTACAAAATATTCATTACAAAATTTTACAAAATTTTTCCTTTGTATGGAGACTTTTGGGACACCCTGTATATATGGCTGAATACAACTTTCAAACAAAAATTTTCACATTGCAAAATTTCCAAAGTTCAGAAAAACGGGTAAAGCATAATCTTAGACTCACCGTTGTTTCTCTCAGACAACATTTTAAACACTATATACAAAGTTGCAAGAAACAACAGGAATCACATATAACAAAATAAAACTTCCCTCCACTTCACCATTCTTGAACTTTTTTTTTTTGCCATCTTTCCCCGTCAGAGAGATGGGAGGGAATATATTGAACGAGGATACTACTACCAAAAAGTTGTTAGAGATTGCAAAATTGTTCCCCACAGATACTGGAATTTTCTTTATGGCAGAAAGACAGAAATAAGAGCCACCTGCAAACCATTTATTCTTTCTACAAACTTTTGCTGGGTTACACCTAACTACGAGCTAGTCATGGCTAGGTGCTATATGACAAAAGAAGAGTAACACAAAGCTGATGCTTTTAGGGAGAATTATGTCTCGTGTAAGAAACCACAGAGAAAGAAAATGCAGGTCAAATTCTAATATTCATTAAGCTTTCTAAATCTGCTAAATTTATTTTGCAACCTCATCACATCTCTTAAAAATCAGAAATATTCTAAACATCCATTGGCTGAAGGGGGAAAGTTTTTTTCTACTTAAGTATAAGTCAACAATATCCAGACATGTTTGATCAAAGCAATTACTGTCAGCAGACATCTAGAGATCATTTTTTAAAATTAGTTAATATAAGCTTTTCCATCTTGTTAAAAATACAGTTCAAATAATCCAAAAGTGAGGGGGAGAAAAAGAGGAACATAAAAACAAAAGCAGGAGACAACAGGACACAAAAAATAAAACAGTAAACCTAAACCTCACTGTATCACTAATTACATTAAAGATTAATGAACTAAAAACTTCAGGCCAGGCGCAGTGGTTCATACCTGTAATCCTAGCACTTTGGGAGGCCAAGGCAGGAGGATCGCTTGAGGTCAGGAGTTCAAGATCATCCTGAGCAGAAGCGAGACCCCCATCTCTACAAAAAAATAGAAAAATTAGCCAGGCATGGTGGCACATGTCTGTAGTACAAGCTACTCAGGAGGCTGAGGCAGGAGGATCACTGGAGCTCAGGAGTTTGAGGTTGCAGTGAGCTATGATGATGCCACTGCACTCTAGCCAGGGCAACAGATCAAGACTCTATCTACAAAATAAATAAATAAATAAATGAATGAAAAAGAATATATAATGTAAGCATAAGAAGGCCTTATGACGGTTATATTGACATCAGATAAAATAGATTTCAAGACAAAATTTATGCAAGAAATAGACATTTTATATAGATATAAGGGCAATTCATCAGGAAGGCACAGCAATCATAAAACTTCATGTGTATTGGAGTATCTAGCCAATGCAATAGGGAAAAAAAATAAGTAAATAAATAAATGAAAGACATATGGATGGGAAAGGAAAAACTTAAAATGTCCTGAAATGACAGATGATAAATCATGCATGTAGTAAATCCTAAGAAACCTATAAAACAGCTACTAGAATTAATAAATATATGCAGGAAAGTTCCAGGGTATGAGGTGGATCTACAAAATTCAACTATATCTCTATATACTAGCTATGAAAAATTAGAAGAAAAATTTTTAAAAAACAACTCCATTTACAATAAAATAGCATAAAAATAATATACTTAGGAATAAATTTAATGTAAGATATGCAAGACCTATACTTTGAGAACTATAAAACATTGCAAAGAAAAATTAGAGACAACTTCAATAAAGAGAAATATATACTATATTCATGGATTCAGGTTCATGGCTTCAAAGATTTAAAACCGTTCAAATGGCAAACCTCCCAAAATTGATCTTTAGATTCAATGCAATTCCAATCAAAATCCTGCAGACTTTTTTGAGGAAATCAACAGCTGATTTTAAAATTTATATGGAAAGGCAAAGGACCTAGAATAGGCAAGAGAATTTTGAAGAACAAAGTTGAATGGCTCATACTACCTGATTTTAAGACTTATTATAAAGCTACAGAAATCAAGGTGTTGTATTTGCACAATGACATACAGGTCAATAAAATAGAATAGACAGTCCAAAAATAGGCCCACATTTATACATCAAATGATTTTCAAGAAAAGGGCCAAAGTAATTCAATGGGGTGAAAGGTAGTTTTTTTCAAACAATGGTGATGGAACAATGGGCTACCCACACAGAGAAAAATGAGTCATGATCCCTACCCTCACACTACATACAAAACTAATTCAAAGCTGATTATAGACCTAAATGTAAGAGCTAAAGCTATTAAACTTTCAGAAAAAAAAAATAAGGATAAAATTTTTGTGACTTTGGGTTAAGCAAAGAGTTCTTAGTAGAACACAAAAAAGCAGAAGCTATAAAAGAAAAAAACAGATGAATGGATGTCCTAAAATTAAAAACTTTTGCTCTTCCAAAGACACTGTTAAGAAAATGAAAAGGCAAGCCACCAAATGAGACAATTATTTTAAAGCACCTAACTAACAAGGGGCTTGTATCCAGAATAAGTAAATAACAATCCAATTAACAATGGGCAAAACATATGCAGATGGCCAATAAACTCATGAAATGATACTCAACATCACTTGTCAGAGAAATGCAAATTAACCATGGTAACATTCCACTACACACCCACTAGAATGGTGGAAGTTAAAAAAGACTGACATATGTAGCACCTAATCACACTATATTGTAATTATGGGCATGTTTCTCTATTCCAATAAAATATGAGCTTATGGTAAAAAAAAAAAAAAAAGAAAAGAAAAGAAAAATGAAAATAAGCAGTAGGGAGGATTTAGGCAACTTCAACTCTCATATATTGCTGGCAGGAATGCAAAGGGTACAGACACTTTGGAAAACGGTATGACATTATCTTATAAAGTTAAGCATATACTTACCATGTGACCTAGCAATTCCACTCCTAGGTATTTACGCAAGAGCAGTGAAAATACATACCCACATAAAAACTTGTTTGTACATTAACAACTTGTTTGTACATTCATAGGCAAAAATTTGGCACAATCCAGATGCCCATCAAGTGATGAATAGATTAAAAAATTTTAGTATATCCATAGTATAGAAAACAACTCAATACAAATGAAATAATAATAAACAAAACAACATGGATGAATCTCAAAACATGCTAGGTAAAAATCAAACACAAAAGACTATGTACTATAGGATTCCATTTATTTGAAAAGACAAATAAATGTCTAGAAAATTCTTGTCTAGATAAGACAAAACTATACTGACAGAAACTAACAATCCAGAAACTAGAAACTAGAAACACAGACAGAAACTAGATCACAATGGTTGCCTGGGGCTGCAAGTGGGAGAGGAGACAAGCTGGAAAGGAGTAGGAAGAAACTTTTTAGGGTGAGAGACCTGTTCTATGTCTTGATTGTGGTGGTAGTTCCATCATTGTATATAATTAATAAAATTAGTCAAACTGTACACTTAAAATGGGTGAATTTTATTGTATGTAAATAAAACCTTAATTTAAAAAAAACAAAAAAATCAGAAAACAAAATAAATTATACTCTGCTGCGCTGATAAAAGAAACTCAAACCATGAGATTTTATTTTTTTTCCTCATAGACTTGCCAAAAATTATACCAGTGATGACAGGTGTTAATTTGTGTATGTCTGGAGAATAATTTGGCATTGTATACCTAAAGCCTTGAAAAATGAATGGACCTTTTGACCCAGCAATTCTATTTCTGGGAATTTTCACTACAGAAACAATCAGACAAATTAAATAAGACAACGTATGAGAACGGTACTGGAAAACTTTTCATAATTGGGGAAAAAAAATTTGTATGCCCAACAATAGGTAATTGGTTAAATAATGAAATATCTATCCAATTAAAATGATGTGGCCAATAATATACATGTGTCCTTATTGATGAATGAAGATGTACTCAATGTCAGTTTTCTTCCCTTTTCCTACATTTTATGCTGGTACCTTTCACAAAAATGTTTATCTTCTACTTGTGGGAGTTATAGTATAAATAAGTGATTAATAACCATCATAAGAGTCAGATTTCTATTATTAGAAGAAAAATAATTCATCATTCCTGCCCTCTTTTACCCCACCTTGGGCATATGAGGCTACACTTTCTGCCTAATTCTTATGACAATTAATGGGGGAAAAATAAATCACCTTTGGACTTCATTCAGTATTATCACAAAAGATCTGACATGAGCAATTATATCAAGAGAGCTCTGACTCACAAATTGAATTAGTTATTTTAATAATTTACTTATAGTTTGCCCTGTGGTAGATAAAGGAGCAAGAGAGGGTTCTACTGTATACTTTTTTAGTTTTTCATTATCTGGGCCTCAGTTCCCTTATCCATAAAAGGAAAATGGAACAGTGCTAGAGCCAGTCATTTCTAATTCTAAGGAAGATTAACCTATTAATCATCAGTCAACACCTTCAATAATTATAGACTGGCAAATGCAAAGTCCTAAGAAACAAAACTTTGTCAACTAGTATGTTATACTTTATAAACATCCACTTAAAGAAAAAAAAAGGAATAGGATCCTTATTAAATCTTGGTGAATTTAAGCCCAAGGAACATTCACTATAACATAAAATGGAAATTCAATCTGTCAAGACTAACAAAGGCAGGAATTCCTAGTTTCCTAGTTGCTAAAATTTAAAGTCAATCATCTTACTTGAAGACACTGAAAATGTACGAGTATCTATCATAACTATATTGGCATCAGGTAAGATGCCTCATACTCCCACAACTACTGTAATTTCAAACAGAAAAAAGCAATATACTTCTAGTTATTTCAGGTAAATAATTTATTGTGCCTGCTTTAAAATAATAATGTTTCCCAATCCAACTAGGTTCAGATATTCAAATCAAGTAAGGGTAATTAATTTACAAAACCGAAATACAACATGGGTTCACAAGTCCCATGTCTAACCATTTTCCCCTGCAACTCAGCATTACTTATTTCAAAGAAGAAAGTAAATAACCTATGTAGAATGTATATAAGTTTGACTGCAGAAAAAGGAGATTTGAGTTTTACTTGTTTAATGCCAAGTCAAAGAAACCAAGTTAAATACACATATGCACATGAAAGAAAAGAAATTCATTAAACTTTTTAAATAAAGGGAACAATTACGTTTAGAAGCATGGTCAATTATAAATAAGAGTATAATTTAAAAATTTCTATAATCAAAAAGTAAATATTTTGTTATAGTTAGATAGAATGAACAATATTTGATAGCACAACAAAGTAACTATAATCAACAATAAGTTGGGGTATACTTTAAAATAACTAAATGAGTGAATTGGAATGTTCTTAACACAAATAATACATGCATGAGGTGATGGATACCCCAATTATCCTGATTTGATTAATTCACATTATATGCCTTTATCAAAACATCACATGTACCCTATAAAGTATACAACTCTTATGTACCCATAATATCTAAAAATAAAAATAAAAAAGTAAATATTTTACTATCTGAACATTTTTTTGTACAGTTGCCTTCATAGGTTATACAATAAAAATAACTTATAATATGGACCCTGTACTTTGGTGTCTCATTTTTTAGTTAAGTTATATCCCAAACCAAATTGAAATACAAGCAATTGGCTCAAGCAAAGTTCCATTAGATGGAAGACTAAAACTTACTATCATTAAGTCAGGCTGAAGATGGTGGTGATGGGATGTGGTACTGCAACCTAAATGACACAGCCAGACAACACAAAGCATGAAAGCAAGGGAAAGGCTCCACCCTAACACTGTTTAGACCCCACAGTGTCTTACTTATGTATTTTACAAGGCAACTGCTGGGAGAAGAATGTATCTCTTATTTTCTAACAGAAAGGAAATGATTCTTTATTCTGCCAATAGTAAGGGTTTTCTTCTTAAACTGTTTTCCTAACACCAGTGATTTGTAAAAGGAGATTTTTATTAGGGCCTCATTTCCTTATTGAGGAAAATTAAAATGTTTCAAAATCCCCTCTTTTTCCTTTTGCTCTTTGCTGTTTGAAAATAATAGACGTGGGGATGGGAAACTAGAAGTGTCTTCAAGATCTACATGGGCTTTGACTCATTTATATCAATGACCCATTGAAAGTTTCTCTTTTGATGCCAAGGTGCCAGGATTCCAATATTAAAGTTCTTATAATCTCAGTCCAAATGCAAATAGTTGACAGACATTTTCTCCTCCTTCAATACTCCTTTGATTATACCCCTTAGGTCTAGAGATCTGAGGCTATACTGTAGGAGGAATTTTTAAAAATACAAGAACATTTCATTTTCAAAAACTCAAGTCTATACCAACTGAGTCACAATAATAAGAGTTCTGTGAGGTTTTGGTCAGCCTACATTTTCTCAGCTCAATTACGGTAAACTAGGCTAAAAGTAAACTATGTTGTAATTTTTTGTCACATGTAAAATTATAATTTTACATAGTAGAATCAAGGACTTATGAATTTTTTTATCCTCTTCAAAAATTAGTCTCTATTTTTAGTAAGTCAGTATAAAGTCCAGAACACTACTTAAACTAGATTCTTCTGAAATCAGTTAAGTAGTTACCATTCTTTTCCAACTTTTTCAAAATAGTATATCCTTGACCTATAAAAGAATGCCTGTGCTGACAATTTCTTGAATGTCACTATTTAATAAATAAGGCATTATCATGAATGTACAATTATACTTTATTTGTGAGAATGGGTCCTTGCATCAGGAAGTGAGACTTAGATAGAGAAATGCATGAGAAATTTTGGAATAGTTAAATTCTCCATTCTGATCTTATGATTTTAATGTAAGTGCAACAGTTAGAACACACAACCAAGAGGAAAGGACAGGAACATACTTGGGAAAAAGATGACTTTTCTATTTGAGCCAGTTATTTCAGAAAAATCCTAGAATACTTACAGTGTCAGAATGCCATCTGGCTGTACTGCTGATGTAAATTTCAATGTAACTTTAAGGATTGATGCAGATTTTTCTTTGTAAACTCAGAAACACTAAAAGTTATACCAGGCTGGGTGCAGTGGCTTATGACTATAATCCCAGCACCTTGGGAGGCTGAGGCGGGAGGATAGCTTGAGCCCAGGAGTTCCAGATCACCCTGGGCAATGAGACCCTGTCTCTACAAAAAATAAAAAAATTAGATGGGTGTGGTGACGCATACTTGTAGTCCTCCTAGCTACTTGGGAGGCTGAAGCAGGAGGATCGCTTGAGCCCAAGAGTTTGAGGTTGCAGTGAGCTATGATGATGCCACTGCACTCCAGCCTGGGCAACAGAGTGAGACCCTGCCTAAAAAAAAAAATAATACCAAAGGAACAGTCACCTGGAATCAGGGATGGGGGAGTGGGAGAAATGGGTTTCCTAATAGAATAATCACTTCAACTATGTTTATTGTAATTGCAGAAATTTAGAATCATAGGATACTCTACATCCTAGGACACTCTGATGAAGAAGTTCTTTTAGTGGCACCTTGCTTTATACAAAGTCCCTGAAGATTAATGCATACAATTATACTACAATCCTGAGCAACAGGATCCTTGCCTCTAGAAGTGAGAATTGGATAGAGAGATGCATCTTTTCCCATGAGCTCTAAATTTCTTCCACAACTATGTGAGTTACAGTCTGAAAATTTTTTTTTAAAGTAATACAATTCTATCACATGTAGAAGCTGTTAACCTGAGTAAAGAATGGAATGACTGTGACAATACTTCCAGATAAGATTTTCCAACAAACTCTTCCCTAGGGTCCAGGCCACTGTCCAAGTTGGCCTCCCAGTTTGAGAGGTACTGCACTATTTAGGGGAAAGATGGAGATAAAACAGGAGGACCAGGACAGGGAGACAGCAACAATAGTATGATGTAACATTTGCCAGTACCATGTATAACTCAGTCTCTTCTCCCGTGAAGACAATCCTTTCCTAGCACTCACAGTAACAACTTCCACTTGAGGTGGCTATCATTTGTGTTTTCCCAATATTTCTTCCCATCTTAGTCTGGTAAGCATATCACACACCCCCATCCCCAAAAAGACTTAGAAATTTTGAAAATTGGAGCTGGGGGAGGTCCTCTTTCCTTTGTAGTTAAAGAAGAGCTGTAAGGATGCGGACTGAGAGCTGCCTCTGCCATGTGGAGGAAACAATTCAAAGAATAAACACAATCTGCAGAGAAAGACAGAGAAAGGAGACAAGAATCTTGATAATATTCAAGTCTTGCATTTCAGATACATCGAAGGCTAGTTCTACTTCTATCCATCTTGAAGTCTGGTTGTGTGAGCCAACAAATCCTCTTTTTAGTGGGTACAAATTGAACTTTTGTAATCCAAGAATCCTAACTTTTACACCTACCTTTACTACATGCTTATTTTCACCTGTATAAAAATATTAGCTTTTGTCTCTCCTTCCCCTCCCCTCAAAGACTATAAACAATATAATTTGCCCCTATAGCAAACCCCTAGGGATGGCACTGTTTAAAATAATCCTTTTCGGATACTTAAATCTTTTGATGACTGACTTTTCATTACATATTACCATGGATGCAAATCAATAGCTCCTCTGTCAAGAACTCTCTTCCAATACCACTTCCCTTTCTGGTATGTAAGCCTTGAACTCGGTGAACTAAAAGCAAGTGGCTATAGCTGGGTTAATAATGCACTATTTAGAAATATATCCATAACAGTCATTTCAAAGGTGCAAAAGAGAAAGGCAGCCTTATGGAAATGTGTTCTTGTTTTTAGGTTCCTAGGACCAAACCAATCTGATATAAACTCTCAAACTACTTGGGTATTTTGGTTTTGTTTTGGGGGTGTTTTTGCTCAGAAATCTAAAGAAACAATCTAGCCATTCCCTATATAGTAAATCCTAGGAAGTTCTGAAAAATTATAGCCTTTTTAGAGCTTAATTTCACCTTACATAAATAAAAAAATAAATCATTGTATTTGTTCATAAGTTATTAAGTATTATCTGATGAGACTATAACTGCTATTGGCAAAACCTGTGAATCAATCATATTCTAGTAAAAATATTACAGCTTCTTTCTGCTACTCTTACTATTAAGCAATAGACATTTTTTTTGCAATCTTTTGTCATTTTCTTTTTACAGATGTTGGATTGACATTCTAATGTGTTACAATGCAGACATATCCTGACTTAGGCAGTTTGACAGCAGAATAAGGCCTGCCATGATGTTCGTCAATTATTAACACTAGTAGAAACCATTAAAGAGTCTAGTACAACACCAATAAGTTAGCTGCACAAATAAAATATATGAATAGTGAGGGTCTCTGATGTGCAATTTTCATGGGAAGGATTGTTACCTTCATTTTTTCAAACAGGAAAACTGATGCACAGAGAAGTTAACAAACATGCCGTGGGTCACAGGGAATAAGTGGCAGAACTGAGATTGGATTAAAGTCTGTTGGACTCTACAGTACATGTTCTTTTACTATACCAGATTGTTCCCTCTCAACTCTGAAGTTCTATGAAGTAGCAATTACAAAGCTTTCCCTCCATACCTTCCGAAGGACCCCTTTGACCACAATTATATTTCACAGAATTTTTCTTTTTATTATAAATTGCCCCTCTGGGTATGCCTATGGAACAAGTTAAGGGGAATATACAGTGAGGATATGGAGGGAGAGTTAATAGGGATCACCCACAAAAACTCTACTTTTGGAAATGGTATTATATATAGATCAGCCTACTTTAGGAGCACTTAATTTTGGTTTCATTATGTATGTGTGTATTTCAAAACCAGAACTATATTTAAGAAACCCATTGTATATTTTTCCAGCATCTGGTCACGAGAATATCTCAAAGAAACCAAAGCCCTTTGTTTCATTAATATATATACCCTCCTCCTCCCAACTCCCCTCCTGGCCAGTTACTATTCATTAATTGGGAGAGAGCAAGTCTCAGAAACCCGGCTTAGAAAACCTTTAAAAATATAACAGAAAATAAGCCACTTAGTTTCTTAGCTGTTTCTACATGAGGGCAGGACACAGTCTGTTTTGTTTCACTATTATTTCCCTGTGCTTGTTACACAATAGGTGTTTGTTGAAAGGAAAGGCTTTACTAACTTAAAAAAAAAGGTTAGAAAACAAGGAGTTTATAAAATACAATTGACTGAGCTTGAGAATGGAATAGCCTTAATAAAGGAAAGAGAAACCTTAAAATACCACTCCAAAATTTTTATGTAGTTAATGAGAACAAGAAAATTCCCTCTCAAACTATGGCTTCCTCCAAAAAGAAAAATAAATATTACTGAAATGGAAGAATTACCACATATTGAGAAAATGTTCTAGATCTCTTTTTATTTATTTATTTATTATAAAGAAATGTGTATATCCACAAGTTTTCTGAAACTGCTAACATATTAAATGTTACATTTCAATGATCTAAATTCTTTTTGGAAGACAAACAAAAATGTTGACTAGCTTTTCCTTACCCTTCCTTCTCCCCCTTTCCTTTTTTTTTTTTTAAGCTACAAAGCAACACATCAATCTTAATGCATTAAGACTAGAACCATAAGAGCAAAGATAAGTTGTTCTTGACAGAGGGATATTTTACTTATTACCATTAAGAAATGGGGGGAAAGAGCCGTTGTGCAAGTGCCACATGTTACCAATAAAAAGAGGTTATGCCCTTTGGCAGCACATTTAAGAAAAACCTGTATATTGTTAGTTAGCTCTGATGATTTCTAGGTCTTTCTTGTTCAACAAGGGGTGCTTACCTGGAAACATATCAAAAGATGATAAAATGTAATTCAGGACATAAAAGACAGGCTGGTTGTCAAAAGAAAAAATCAGATGCCAGCATGACAGAGGCTTTTTATTTTGGAAGATACATAACAAGTGCATTAATAAAAAGAAAGGGTAAGAAGAGAACGTTACCCAGTATGATGATCTGCTTTACTTGGATTAAATGCCGTGAAACCTGCAATGTATCTTCTGGGTCCCATAATCTGGGATACCACCAAGTAAAATTAACAAGGGCCTCTTAACAAGAAAGGGAATGGCTCTACAGATCAGTCTCACTAGAGTCTCATTTTAGAAAGTACTACGAAAATTTTGGTCACTATGTTTTAAGGAAGTAAGTCTACATCTAGGAGAATAACTTTTATTTGGTAGATTACTGAAATGTAACTATGTGGATGGGATTTATGTGGGAGGGATTATTTTATATCTAATAAAATGAAGCAATAGAAGCTATAAGAACTGTATTGACCTTTTTCAAATCAGTGACATATATATCACTATATGAAATATATTTTAGACACACATGTAAACATAGAAATTAAGTACTCATGTATTCATTGCCTAGGTAAAATGTTTGCTACGTCTGCTTCAGATACATTTTATTAAGACATTAAATGCTTCAGACTCATCTAAAGACTGCATCTTTATCTGAATCTCTTCCTCCCAAGAGTTTAACCATTAACCTGACTCTGGCATGAATTCTTGATACTCACGCTTTAAATTTTGATACATATGACTGCATCCATAAAAACATAATTGCTTTTTTTGTTTTAAAAATTTACATAAATGGCTCACACTGGCCTGGGCTTCTATTAATACATATAACTTGTTTTCTCCCAAATCAGCCTTGTTCTTAAAATTTATTCATGTTGACACATCTAGATCTAGTTCACTCAATTTATGTATATAGTACAGGATTCTATTCTATGAATACATTATAAGCCCACAGATCCAAGAAACTCATTGAATCCCAAGAAGAAACATAAAGAAAATTACACCAAGACACATCATAATCAAATTGCTCAAAACCACTGATAAAGAGAAAATCTTAAAAGCAGCCAGAGGAAAAAAAAGACATGACAGCATATTTCTCACTGAAAACAATGTAATCTGGAAGATAATAGAGCAACATCTTTAAAGTACTTAAAGGAAAAAAACTGTCACCCTAGAATTGCATATCCAGCAAAAATAACTTTCAAAAATGAAGATGATATAAAGACTTTTTCAGAGATACAAAAGCTAAAATAATTCATCACCAGCAGACTTGCTCTCTCTAAGTGGTAAAGGAAGTCCTGTGAGCAGAAGGAAACCAATAATAGATGAAAACCTGGATGTACACAAAGGAATGAAGAGCATGGGAAGTAATAATAAGCACAGGAAACAACACAGGTAAATATAAAGACTTTTGGTATTATTTAAATCTCCTTAAAAGATAATCAGCTGTTTAAAGCAAAATAACAACAATGTAGTCTCTGGCTTAAAACATGTAAAATGTATGACAATAATAGCACAAAGGCTGGAAGGTGAGAAATAGATATAGACAGACTATTAAAAGGTTCTTATGCTATGCATAAAGTAGTATAGTATCAACTGAAGGTACATTGATAACTTAAAGATGTATATTGTAAACCCTAAGGCAATCACTAAAACAATATAGGAAAAAGTTATAAATAAAAAGCCAACAAGAAAGATACATGGAGTCATAACCAATACTTATGATCCATACAAAAAATTTTGATAAGTTGGAAGTCATCAAAATTAAGAACTTATTTTCTTCACAGGACACTGTCAAGAGAATGAAAACACAAGCCACAAACTGCGAGAACTTATTTGCAAATTATATAGCTGATAAAGGATTTGCATTCAGAATAAAACACTCTCAAAGCTCAATAAAAAGAAAACAAACACAATTTTTTTAAAAGTAGGGAGGAGACTTGAACAGACACTTCACCAAAAAAGACGTAATGGCAGATCACTAGTCATTAGCAAAATGCAAATTAAAACCGCAGTAAGATACCACTACACACATATTAAAATGTCTAAAATTTAAAAGACTAACCATACTAAGTATCAGCAACAATGTGGAGAACTGGAACTCACACACTGTTGGTAGAAATGCAAAGTGGTAAATCACTTTGGAAAACACTAAAAAATTATACATACACCTACCATATTATCCAGCCATTCCACTCCTAGGTAAAATGAAAGCATATGCCCATGCAAAGATTTGTACATGAATGTCCACAGGAGCTTTGTTTGTAATAGTCCCAAACCAGAAATAATCCAAATGCCCATGAATAGGTGAATGAATAAAGAAAACTATGGTATATTCCTACAATAGATTACTACTAAGCAGTAAAAAGGAATGAACTATTGATTCATGCAACAACATGGATGAATCTCAAAATAATTAAGCTGAGTAAAATAAGCCAGATGAAAAAGAGTCCATTCTGTATGATTTTGTTTACATAAAATTCTAGAAAATACAGACCAATCTATAGTGACAAAAAACCTGGATATGGCAGTGGAAGAGGGGAGGCGTGGAAGGAAAAGATTAGAAAGGGGTAGAGGAATTTTTTTGTGGCGATGAGTATGTTCAGATTCTTGACTGAGGCAATGGTTTCATGTGTATACATATATCAAACGTATCAAATTATACAATTTTAATGTGCAGTTTGCTGTACATCAAATATACTTTAATAAAGTTGTCTAAATAATTTAAACCTGTTTTCATTAACCCGATTGTTGGTGCTGGTATTGTGAGTGCTGTGTATGCACTGTGGGATGGAACAAGTGAGTACTTATGTGAAGTTCTAATTCTGTAATTTCTGGCACCACTGTAAACCAGGATTACCAATACCCTGGTACGGGAAGAAGGAAATTCAAGTACAAGATCAGAATTTTAATAATTAACTTGAATTTTAAGTATCAGTATGAACTCCTGATGTCATTTTATCTTAAAAGGATCTGCCCACTGAAAAAGCATAGAAACAATGACCAACCCAAAATCAATGAGTACCTCTAGTGCCAAGGGGACCTTGGAGAAATGGTTGATTCCAGGTCTGGGATAGGAAATGTATACAAGATGACCCTGAAACATACTGTTAAATCTAGACTACTAGGGTTATGTCAAAAGGACTCAGGAGCCCAGTGGCCAAGACAGTGTAAGTTGCACACCAATGAGGACAATAATTTCAGTGAAATGAAAATACAAAATATGCTTAAATCTATAAATTATAATTTACAATTAATATTAACTGGTCACTGTTGGAGGATGCTAGTGAACCAATTAATTATTTTGAAAATGGATAAAGCAAACAAATCATGCATTTTTCCTATCTTTTTCTTTTTAGAGACAGGGTCTCACTATGTTGCCCAAGCTGGTCTCAAACTCCTGGCCTCAAGCAATCCTCCCACCTCTGCCTCCAGAGTCACTGGGACTATAGGTGCAAGCCACCACACCAGGCCTTACCTTTTATACAAACTATACCTACCAACAAGTAATCAAACAGAAGATAAAGTTTTACTTTATACAAATATTTCAGCTAATAAAGCACAATAAAGAAGAAAATAAAGAAGAAAGAGTAGAACTAGAATGTCATTTTGGAAACCGTAACAAATTAATAAATCTAGGCATTAATCATCAATGTCTACTAATATCAAAAAAGGAGAGATGACCCAAGATTACATGCCTCCTGATTTAAATACAGACCACTGCATAGTGAACTAGTCATGACTACCCACCAACAAAACAAAACAAAACTAAACTAAATCACAAAAGTGGGGGAAAAAAAAAATCAAACATGAATATAACCAAGCCTCTGGATCCAACTACCAATGAACAGAAGAAAGAACAGAATAACATGCTACACCACGTGGATACAACCAGAAAAATCCAGACGGTGACAAACTAAGACAAAACCACCTGGATTCCTCAAAATTAAATTCCAAGAATACGGGAGACATGTAGAGAGGGAACCACTCCTTAGATGCAGGCATTCTCAAAAGGTCAGCCTTCTTTTTATTTCTCTAACCTTTCCTCCTTGGTGACCTCAGCCACTGTATTAAGCTATAAACCTTATGACTGATTACCAAATCTCTCAAGCTGACACGTCTAAAGCCCAACCTCATCATTTTAGAGCTCATCCAATCTAACCACCTACTTAATATACGTATCTAATGCAAACAAGGTCACTTTCTTCTTCAAAAACTTTGGACAAAACAAAACAAAATTGAATAAAATCCAAATTTCCTCTCCTAACAATTCAAAGTCCACTTTTGTTTCTAGTTTTAACTCCCTTCTTTTTCTCTACATATATTCTATTCCATTGCCAAACTAGACAACAGCTATTCCTCAAATTGTCTACATGCCCTTACCCAATCTGTTTCCATACCATAGCCCAATTTACTACGTCCATTAACTGAAATTTTCCCACAGATGAGATCAAGAATGATTTTCTTTTCTGATTTATATTCCTCTATACAATAAGAATGGTGAATATTAGCATTTCTATAGTATCTCTGATATTGATAGAGCACAAACATGCAAAAGAACCAAATAAATCTCTCTACAAGTTGAATTCAAACACTATTTGTTAATACCTACATAGCTCTAACTCATCTCTGACCCACATTTCCTAAGTTCTCTCTCATTTGGTACATACAGGCAGCCTATATAAAGACTAAAAAATTAAATCTGATAATTTTTAAAGTTATAAACTCTAGGCATGCTAGAAGTGGGGTAGTAACTTTCACGTAAATGTAAGGTGGTTAACTTTTCTGTCTCTAAAATTTATTTTGCCTATCTAAGAGCAAAAGACTCACCCATAATTTTTATAAAACTTTTGCTTGCAGTATACTCAGCACCGTCTCTCAATTTTAAATGAGATATAAGTGACTCATTAGAGTCACACCTTATGCTAACATAAGATACTGAAGTTAGGGAAAAAGACACATAAGATCTTTAATCCATACAAATTCAATCACGCATGCTTGGTTAAAAAAAAAAACAAAACAATACTATAAAACTGTATTTTCATACATTGTTGGTGAGTATAAATCAGAACAATTTTAGGCAGACTTCTAGTTGCCATCATTTAATAGCATGTTCTCCCCCTTTTCCTCAGAAACAGAACTTCAACTTTTTTCAAAGCAGTAATGTGCTCACCCAAAAGGAAAATTATATTTTCCTTCTTTTTTGCAGTTAGAGTAGCCATGTTATTCAATTTTGGCCAATCACACATGACTTATGTGTGATTTCCAGCAAGGATTCTTAAAGGAAACTAGTAACATGTTTTTTCTTTCTCTCTAAGAGGGGTAATTGGGTGACTAGGGAGATAGATGAAAAAAACTTTGTAAACTTTGTATCTTTTGAATTTTGAACCATGTAAATATCTTACACACACAATTTTAAAAACCCACAAAACTATAGTTACTTTTTAAAACCATTACTGGTTTACTGAAGAAAAATGGCGACTTCAGTATAGTCACGCATCTCTTAACAATGGGGATACATTTGGAGAAATGCATTGCTAGGCGATTTCATTGTTGTAGGAACACCATAGGGTGTACTTATACAAACCTAGATGGATGGTATAGTAACACACCTAGGCTATGTGGTATAGCCTATTGCTCCTAGGCTACAAACTTGTACAGCATGTTACTGTACTGAATTTGTGTATCTAACATATCTAAATATGGAAACAGTAATGGCATTGTGCTACAACTTTACAATGGCTATGATGTAACTGGGCAATAGAAATTTTTCTGCTACATTATAATCTTACAGGACCACTGTCTTATCTGTGGCCTGTCCTTATTTGGGTGCTTGACTGTACGGTACCTGCCCCTTAAGTTTAAACTTAATTATTTACTTGTGAAAAATGCCCCCTACGGTGGGTGTATAATGGAAACTGCCTTTCTGCAGGTTGAGGTAAACTTTATTTACTCTATGTGTATCAGTCAGAAAAACTTGTTAACAGAATAGTATCAATGGGGGGAAAAAGGCATAAAATGTGATAATTTTTACCTAATCGGATAAATTACAAATCTAGGGCACTAGAAATAAAGCAATTTTCCCAGTGACATTTTTTCTGATTAATCGTATGCTGAAACTTTGATGTACTAAAATTGATTTGTGCAGCATGGAACAATACTGCAAAAAACACAAAAGGCAATGGTACAGAAAGTATAACCCTGTCGACAAGTCACAACCCAGGCAATTCAGAAGCCTGGAAGACTTTATCCCCTTACTGCCTCTTTTTGAATTGGCACTTAGGAGACTGGGTTCTTTTTATTCCTGGCTCTATAACTCACTAGCTTTCAGACTTCAGGTTAGACACTTAACAAAATAGTATTTTCTAACTCAAGAAACCTATTTCATTCTTATAAGCCAGTGAGGGTATCAATAAGTGTGTGCCGCAACATTTTTTGACTATCTACTATGTGTTAAAACCTTTTTAACAAAGGATTATCTCATTTAATCCTTATGACAAGAATGTGAGGTGGGTTCTTTTACTTTCACTTTACAGATGAAAAAACAAATATTCAAAGGTGTTAAAGAAGGTGCATAGTCATACAACTACTAGATGCAGAACGTAGGTGATGAGCTAGGTTGCTGCCTCTGAGTCCAGTGTTAAACCCACTACACTTGACTCCAGTGAGCCTCAGCCTTCTGGAATACCAGGCTAATGGGTTTTTTTACACAGTCCTAACTAGCTATATTATGATATGGCTCATTTCTTCCACAGTTGTTTTATGCTAGGCACAAGCAGTTCTCAGGAAAGTTTGCTATCTAGTGGGGCAAGGGGATGGGGGGTATCTGAAGACCACTCAACATATCTTAAACTTCCCCTCTGTGGCTACTTCTGTATATTCTCTTCATATCTATATGTTACTTAATGGTTGGTTACACAAAGAATTTTCATGGAAATATGAAAATACCACCTTTAAAAGAAAGATAAAATGGTATCTATTGAATGGCCAGTGAGATTTAAAACAATCAATGTGCATAAGACTTGTGTTCAAAACTCCAAATGTTTTAAAATCCATGTTGCACAAAGAATGATTAATTGTTACAAAACTATCACAAAATGTACCCTCAAACACATTAGAGTTACTGGTAGAGTTTTTAAAAAATGGATGTTTCTATCTCCTGAGATTTGGATTTAGAAGTTATGGGCCGGGAACTAGACATCTGATATACATCCCTGGTTAGCATTCACTACAACAGCTTAGACTCTATATTTTAAATTTATGTAATAATCTAGTACAGGAAGCTTTTCCTTTCTGAATGTGATATAAAGGTAATGTCCTGTCAAATCATGAAAAATATTCTTCTCTACTCCAAAAACATATTTGGTCAAAAAGTAATCAAAATCTCCACATATAAATTCACATGTTATCCAAAGAAGGGTGAAAAATATGTTTGTTTACTCAGCAAATATTTATCAATCAAGGGGCTATGTTGGGCATTGTAACATACACAAAGGGGATAGATACCCATCCTGACATCTACAACTTTTCAATCTAATAATTAAACAAATAAAATTAGATTCTGGAGATCAGGCTGCTTCACTGATGCACATAATTCTGAAAACAAATGGAAGACTTAACCCAAGCCAATTTTCTACATGTCAAGCAGCAGAAGGGATGGTATAGTAATGGCAGTGTGGGAAAAGGAAGATTTAATAAAACAACATAAGGATGGACTTTTCCTCTGCTTATTTCTAAGTGATGTGACTTTTATTTCAAATAGACAGTCTTCTCCATGCACAGTTTTTATGATTAACCAAAACACTTTTTAGAAAGGGCCACAGTAGAAACCTTGGCATTAAACTACATAGTGTAACCAATTCTAATAGCTAAAAATTCCCTATTAAATGACTATTTAGGTATAACTTTTCAGATAAATGAGAAAATTCTAAGATGTGCACCTGCATATGTTATATTACTTAGACATTACAAACATGTTATTTCCTCAATGTTTACATTTCAAAGCTTTTACAACCAAAAGCACTCTACTCAATTCAAAAACTGACAGGCTTTAGTGAAGACAAATAAACCCTTTTGGACCATCAACTTTAGAGGTCAACGTTAAATTCTGCTTTTCAATTTCAGCTCACAATCCAAACTGATCCTGCAATAAGAAGAGATGCTGGAAGCACAGGGGATCATGCTTCCCTTTTAACCCCACCTACCCTTTTTCCCAGCTTCCTATTCACAAGGGCCTAAAGGCATCTTGATTTCAGACAAAGGGAACAGATAAAACGGGAATGAACATATTAGCAGAAACTCATACTTAGGCATTTGGGACTTGTAAAGATGCATTTTGCCAAGATATTTTCTTATAATTCAGGTAACTCAAATGAATTTTACATGTTATGCTAGCACACACATCCCTTTTCCCCCATTTTTAATAGCTAATAATGTTTTTAAAACACAAGATTATACAGAAAACTATTTTCTTTGGCCAGGCCTGTCAGAAGAAGCCAGTCTTAATATGTTGCAGATGCAACATTTCTATTTAAAGAGTTACTTAAAAAACAGCATGAATGGGAGGGGGAATACGCAATTGACAAACTTTCCGTGATGAGGGGTAGAAAAGCATTCCTAACACAGGCTGATTTGTTTAGGGACTTAGCATTTGCCTGGAGATGTCACTATCAAACGCAAACCTGATAATGGGTAACATTCCAATCAACATAAAACCTGACTACCTTTGCTACCCAGTATGCACATCATGTGAAGGGGTTAACAACCGAGGCCTCAGGATAAAGCTCAAAGGTAAGCTTTTAGTCAATCTTGCCCCACAATGGAAGAGACTTTCCTCTAATTCTTTCTGGTTTATATTTGTTACTTTTTTCTTAGGGGGTGGTGGGGGAAGGTGGACATTATAATTTCTAAAATTCATTTAATGTTGTATTATCATTACCACCTCCCACTCCAAGAATATATAACCATTATCACTTATTCATTACAAACCCAGGTCTAAAAGCAAAACTGATTACCTCAAGGAACCAAGCTCCTTGAATAAAAGGAACACAATTAAAACTTAAACCAGAGAAATCTTTTAGAAGCAACTAGTTCTAACATTTGGGTGTTTGGTTTTCTGTTTTCAACAAACTTTCAAAATATTTGACAAGATTATGCACTAAGCTGATCTGCCAACTTCATCTATGAGAAACTGCAAATAAATCAAAGAACTAAAGAGCCTGCAAATGCTACACTTGATACTGGTCCCATCCTACTTTTCACTTAGGTTCTCACTTCACTAGCAGCATGAACTTATCCTTCATTCATAAGTGTGCTATGTCCCAATAATAAGCACAATTTCCCCTAGCTAGGCATAATAATAAATTTAAATTTAAATAATTACTTCTTTTAGATTGTCATAGTCCTAGCCTTTGGCCAGGGGTGGAGGTGGAGGTTAGTAGTCACTTTCAGGATCTGAGGAAAGTTAATGGATCCCCTTCTTAAAAAGTGACATATATACACACAAACATGCCCAAAATACTGCATACAATTTCAGCAATTTGAAGATCTGAAGCTGCTGACCTGCAGGTTAAGAATCAGTAATATTGGGGAAACTGGATAGTCACGTGCAAAAGAATGAAATTGGATCCTTACCTTACACCATATCCAAAAATCAACGCAAAATGGATTAAAGACCTAAATGTAATGCCTGAAACAATAAAGCATCTTGAAGAAAACAGAGGAAAAACTTCATGACGCTGAATTTGGCAATGATTCTTGGATACGATATCCAAAGTACAGGCAACAAAAGCAAAAATAGACAAACAGGACTTCAAACCTAAAAACTTCTGTGCAGCAAAGGAAACATTCAACAGAGTGAAAAGGCAACCTACAGAATGGGAGACGATGTTTGTGAACCACATGTCTGATAAGTGGTAAATTTCTAGAATATATAAAGAACTCTGATAACTCAACAACATAATGTGATTTAAAAATAGGCAAAGGACTTGAATAGACATTTCTCCAAAAAAGATATACAAATGTCCAAAAAGCATATGAAAAGATGCTCAACATTACTAAGTAACAGGGAAATGCAAATCAAAACCACAATGAGATATCACCTCACACCCATTAGGATGGCCAGTATAAAAAAAATAATAATAACAAATGCTGGCAAAAATGTGGAGAAATTGGAACCCTTGTGCACTGTTGGTGGGAATGTAAAATGGTCTAGTTGTTGTGGAAAAAGTATGGAGGCTCCTCAAAAAATTAAAAATAGAATTACCATACAATCCAGCAATCCTACTTCTTGGTATACACCCAAAAGAATAGAAAACAGGATGTCAAAGAGATATTTGTACACCCATGTTCACTGCAGAATTATTCACAATAGCCAAGAGGTGGAAGCATCTGTCCTTTAATGGATAAATGAATTTTTAAAATGTGGTATATACTATACATTCAATGAAATATTATTCAGCCTCAAAAAAGAAGGAAATCCTATCATATGCTACATCATGGATGAACCTGGAGGACATCATATTAAGTGAAATATTCCAGTCACAAAAAGACAGACACTGCATGATTCCACTTACATGAGGTATCTAAAGTAGTCAAACATATAGAAACAGAAAGGAGAATGTGGTTACCAGGGGCTGACAAGGAGGGGGAAATGGGGAGTTATTGTTCAATGGGTGAAGTTTTAGTTTTGCAAAATGAAAAAATCCTAGAGATCTGTTACACAACAGTGTACATATAGTTAACACTACTATACTATATGTTTTAAGAGGCTTAAAATGGTAAATTTTGTTATTTTTATAATAAAAAGGAGATATATATATATATAAAACAAAATATTCCATTCTATAGAATCCATAAGAGCACAATAAATCTGGGAAGAGAGGCTGAGGTCTTTTTTTAGCCTGCAAATTGAGTACAAAATAAAATGGAAAGTGGGAGACATTGGCTATAAGGAGACCAACTATGAGAACACTGCAGTAATCCTGGTGTAAGGAGATAATAGTGATAAAATTTACCGGTGTCACAGCCAAAATGACTCCCAAAAAAGTCTTCAACACTTTCCTGGATCAAGTTCAATTTTGCTAACAAAAGGAAGATTTTGCAGGTTTTGGTTTGCTGTATATAATTTCTTTTTTTAAAATGGTAACATGATCATACAATCTTGCAATTATGCTCCTTGGTATTTACTTAAATGAGCTAAAAATGTATGTCCACACAAAAATGTGCATATGAATGTTTACAACAGCTTCATTCATAATTACCAAAACTTGGAAGCAACTGATGTCCTTCAACAGGTGAATAGAAAAGCTGTGGTACATCCATAAAGTGGAATATTATTCACTGCTAAAAAGAAATGAGCAACCAAGCCACTAAAAGAAATAGAGGAATCTTAAATGTGTATTACTAAGTGAAAGAAAGGCAAAACTATGGAGGCAACAAAAAGATCAGTGGTTTCCAGGTGTTTGGAAGGAGGGAAGGATGAATAGGTGGGGCACAGAGGATTTCTAGGCCAGTGAAAGGATTCTGTATGATACTTTAAGGGTGGCTACATGTCATTATGTTTGTCAAAACCCATAGAATGTACAACACAGAGTGAATCCTAATGTAAACTATGGGCTTTGGGTGATAATGATGTGTCAACGTTGGTTCAATGATTGTAACAAATGTACCCCTCTGGTGGGGGATGCTGTTGGTGGGAAAGGCTGTGTGTGTATATGTGTGTGGTAGGGGGAAGATAGGTGGGAACTCTGTACTTTCTGAATTTTGCTGTAAACCTAATACTGATCTAAAATATAAAGTCTATCATTAACTTTTAAAAATTGGTAACAAGATCTATTTTATAATATAATCAAAGGAGATTTTACAGTCATTTTTATTTCAATGCTTGAAAAAAGGCATGTTATTTCAGGAAATCTTGTAACAACTAAATTTTAATTTCCTTCTATTGGATTTGCAATGACCTAAACTCCCTTTCAGCTGCCACTACAAAAAATAATCACATATGCTTTCTGGGAGAAAAAAAATGTACAGTACTTCCTAGACTGAAGCAGTACCCCATCTCATGATTGAATGAATGCAGACATTTATAAGCTTCATTCAATGCCACTTTAAAAAATGTATACTTTAAGGTAGAACACCCTTATAAGAACTCTGTTTCATAAATTCCAACTATAACATGCTTGAGAAGTGGAACTTTCTGTGAATCTGTATTTGTTAAAAAGAATTAATCTTCTTTCAAAGCTTATGAGAGAGACTTATGATAGTAATATAAGGTTAATATTATAAAAACATGAAAATCTAGAGTTAGTTTATCATTTCCAGTATGATGAATTATAACACATCATTGGCAAAAAGAAGCTGAAGTTTCCAATCATTTTCTTATTAATTTCCTCCATATTAATGAAAGGTTTAATATAATAGCATTCTCTGCATTAAAGTGATCAAGATGCCTAATTTTATCTCTAGATTAGTGTTTTAGATTAACTGATAGTGCCAGATGCCTAACAGACTTAGAAATAGTTAAGTATTCCAAGACAATTAATTCTCAGGAATGACTTATCTCCAAGGGCTGGCAAACAAAAGCAAAGCAGGGAAAGGAGATTTGTACCAAGTATCAAAGCAAAGAACAAAGCAAAGAAAGGGAAAAAGTAAAGGAGATGTAGGTAGTAACAAAAGAAAGCATCAAGAAGAGGAAATAATAAAAAAGGACTCGGCATGACCTACAGCATTAAATTAGCATATTTTCATTTATATCTGATTGAACATAATTCTCAATCTTTCATGCTACAATGTTACTTCAGAGGCAGAAGAAATAGGAAGAGAGCAAGATATGGTCAGATAAATACAATTACCACTTTGGACTCGATTTGGTTAGAGGACAGGTGTTTGAATAAAATGCATGTACCAATGACAGCTAACCCTCTCTACCCCATTTCTTTCCTTCCACTGTTTTATAAACCATAGATTCTCTTTTATTCACATGATTAATTTCCAATTTAACACAGAGATGCACAGAAATACAGGTACACTTTCACCTTCTCTATTCTCAGGCAAAATACAGGAGAAAAGTACCTTTTCTGATAGAAAAGAATACAGCTCTCTCAAATTATTTCAACTAATCAACAGTAACTGCTATGGATTTAATGTTTGTGCCCCCCCTCCAAATTCCTATGTTGAAATTGCAATTGCCATGTGATGACATTAGGAAGTGGAGCCTTGGGGAGGTGATTAGATCATGAGGGTGAAGCTCTCATAAATGGGACCAGTGCCCTTATAAAAGAGGCCCCAGAGAGCTGCCTTCCCCGTTCCACCATGTGCAGACACAGTGAGAAGGTGCCATCTATGAACCAGGAAACAGGCCCTCAACCGAACATGGAATCTGCCAGCACCTTGATCTTAGACTTCCCAGCCTCTAGAACTGTGAGAGAGAAATTTCTGTTGTTTATAAGCTACCCAGTCTATGGTATTTTGTTATAGCAGTCCAAATGGATTAAGACAGTCACTAACTTTTAAAATTATCCAAATTTTTAATTATCATTTTCCTTAAAAACCCAGTGTCCCTAAATTAGAAATAACTTAAAAGAGATTGCTTATCATTTTTATCCCCCAAACACTAAAACCATCACAAATGTCAGTAAAATAAAATTATCCTTTCCTCAAAACAACTCACCTCATTTAAGATACATATGAAAAAAGGAAAAAAAAAACTGGACTTTTCACTTTACCAGTTTCGATTTACTGTTTTCGCTATATGGGAAAATGTTTTTAAAAGATAGATTTTATTTGTTGATGTTTTTAGCTTTTATTTATATCCTCCCATTCCAAAACAGATGGATGGTAGCTAAGAAGGAAGCATACAGTAGAAGATTAAAGGGGCGGGTGAGGGGAGAATAAGCACCTGGGGAAGGGAAAAAAATGGGTAGGAAAGTTATGAAGTAGGGATGAGGAGCTAGAAGATGGTCTGTACCCAAAACTTACCTAAAAAATTCTACATTGAGGAGGCTGCACATCTGGCTCTGAGCTTTACAGCAACCAAAGCAAAAGAGGAAAACTTAAGAATAATTTTTAAGTTGAGGCAGTTTTCACTCAAAGGCCCAATTTTGTAAAACAAGACAAGCAAGTTTGAGAGTTCAATAGTTAAGTCAAAAATACAAATAGATTCAAAAATATAATACAGAGATGAACTTGAGGCACAAATTGTACAGAGAGGTTGTCCAAGCAATGCTAAGAAGTTGCCATACAAGTTGTTCTTGCCTAATAAATAATTCTTACATGCTTCAGGGAAATAGACCCTCAAATAACAGTGGTGGGGAAAAGTTACTTTCATTTTCGCCTAGTGATTACTTGCATTTGATTCAGAATTTCTGGCAACTGCAAACACAGCCTGTTTAGTGGCAGACCTTTTACAAAAAGTAGTTGCTAGTTTCACATAAATTACCTTAAGGAGAAAAGGTTTCTACTGAAAAAATATGAGTCAGTTGTCCCAACCACTTGAATGCTGAGAGTCTGTTTCTGAATGTTTTTAAAAATTGATTTGTCTGCCAGATTACATAATGTAAACTAATAGGCTAATACAACCAATACTCCTCATGAGTAATGAAAAATTATACCATATTTCATTAATTGTAAAAATGCCACCACTGGTAAACATGCCATTATTTTACGTGCCACCAAAAAGGAAAAACAAACCCTATTTATTAAGCTATGGGATGTGAATAATTGTATGTTAAAATGAAAAGTGCACATTAGAAAAATGTTTACAAATGAGGCATGCCAGCTTATTTCACCATGAGCCAGCTCGGTGTCCATCTCCCAACCTCTGGTATCGGCACCTCCTCTTGCCTTCCTCTCTGACCTATGCCTTCTCCATTAAGTCATCCTGTTTTTGCTTTCTACCAGGAATTCATCTCACCTCCCTTTTTCATCCTACTGCTTTACTCTTTTCCCCATCTGTACATCTTCAAATATGTGAAAGGATGCTAGGCGGAAGAAATATGTGTTTATAAAATCAGCTTCTCCAATGACCACCCAAATCCCCTTAGACCTCTTTTTTTTTTTTCTTTTTTTTTGGACACAGAATCTAGCTCTGTCACCCTGGCTAGAGTACAGTGGCAACCTCTCTTTTTAATTGGAGGACAAGTATATAACAGCCGTAAAATAATTATGTACAATTCACCACAGAAAGCACTTAAATTCAGGCAACAGGAAACAACACCCCCCACTCCATTCCCCCACACAAAGTAATCAAGGTCATTTAGGGAACTTCTCCATTTTTAATTTGTATGCTCTTATCAGTGTATCTACTGTTTTATTTTTAAAAATAGTAACCCAAAGGCAAAAATTCCCCTCGATGTTCCAGACACAAAGTGCATAATTTTAAAGTGAGCTCAGATTTAGAACTGGGATGTAAATCTCCATTTGCTCCAAAATTATACCACGGCAGCCCCTCTGGAGATTGTAAAACAGACAACACTTTAATTATATTTTAATCCCTCCTTAAATATGATCAGCCCAAGCAATTTACCAAATACCAAATAAAATTATTTTATCTTCAACATGCTGAATAAGCTTTAATTGCTGTAAAAGTTATTTTCTGGAAACAACAAATTAAGTTATAACAGTCCTAGCTAGAAGCTTAAAATTTCAAGAGTTGGTTATAAAGATTTTGAAAGTTGAATTCAACAAACTTTAGTGAATGACTATTACATGCTAGGGACAAAGAAATAAATGAAATCTAGTCTCTATCTTTGTGTCCACAGGGATACCTCTTCTTTAAGAAAGACAGATATACATAAAGAAGAATGGAAACAAACATAAGAGAGTTATTCAACCTGTCTGGGTGTATACATGGGGGTGAGAGTTGAGACAGAAGGGAAAAATACCTAAAGAGAAGAAGCATATCTGAAGTAAGTGAAGAGGCGGATGCGTTTACTACAGCTGAAGTAGGGAAAGACATTCCAAGCTTGGAGATAGGACTAAATATGGACTTTTTAAAAAAATCATTTTCCCCCTTATAATATATGTTGTCACATTTCACAAGCAGCTAGAGGTAACTCCCAAAGATACAATGAGTATAGAATAAAAGTAAATTAGGCTAAAAAGTATATCTAAAGATGCTATATAAAATATATGGTTAACCTTGAGGGGGAAGCAAAGGAATTCTTAGAGGGTAGAAAACATAAATTCACAAGGGTAAGTAACACTATAGTTAGAGTTTTCCCTGGAGTTATTGGCCAATTCTTGGTGGACAAAATTCTAGGTTTTAATGGGCTACTTGCAGAGATGACAGGAGACAGATTTGACTCCTTAACAACACCTTTATAAATATGCCAGGACCCTCCCACCCCCCAACAAACACAAAGGCTGCATCCTTAGTGGGTGAAATAGGAAAAAACTCATTCCGCAGAAGGAGATAACGGGAATAGGAGTTTTTATTGGCTTGTGAATTCCTAACAAGTCTGCACCTCTGTGGGGCTAGAATTCAAACTAGTTTTGTGGCCTGAAAAACTCAAGTCAAAATTTACTTAAAAGTAGGCAGTACCCCTAGACACTCAAATAATCTCCAAAAAAAATTCCTAGCCTCAAAAAATTACAACAAATTAAATTCCAATGACATGAGCTTGCAAATTTCAAAAATCACTAGAGAAAGAAACAAGCACCTATGAGTCAGAGACAATGAACAACAAACTATAGAATTAGACCAACAAAGACTGCAGGTAAGATGAGTTACAAACAACAAATGAGTATTTTTCATATACTTGAAAAAATATAATAGGGGAAAAAAGTATGATGGTATAGGAGACTATTAAAATTGACCAGGCAGATTTGAAAATAAATATTTATTACCTTCAGACTTCAAATATGCATGTTAAAATTTCTAGGGCAACTGAAAGAACAAAATAAGATGTGAAACTTACAAATAAGGAGAAAAATATGAAAAGCAGGATATATGTAATATATAAAGAAGATGGTAGGGATAAATTGTAAAAGATCAGTACTCATGATTAATGTAAATGCATTAAATGTTTCACTTACAAGATTGTCAAACTAGATAAAAAGTTTAAGTATATGTTGTTTACCAGAGACATATAAAATATAAGGATAGAAATGTTGAAAGTAAAAGGAGAGGTTAAAAGATACACTAAAACACTGAACAAAGAAAATTGGTTAGCTATTTCCAGTTAGAATGTAGAAAGAAACAAGAGGCTTTTCCTTAACAAAGAAAAAAAGTTATATAAGTAATGAAATCACAGTTTTTATTTGTTGGTTGGTTAGTTGCTGGTTGTATACAAGAAAGTTGAGAACTCGAAGAATGTAAATGAACTAAATTTCAGAAACAGACAAGCCCTTGCTAGAAGAGAAAATAAGAGCAAACTGGCCAATGAAAGAGGGGAGGAGAAACCAAAAGAATTTTTTAATACATTTTCATTGGCAAAAAATAATTGGTTTAATTAATTAGAAACCTGAGGATCTCCAGACCCAGAGTCCACCTATTCTGCCAGTCCTTTCTCATGGGGCCTTCATGTAAGATACAGCAGGACTGCTGAGAGAGATCCCCCTCAAGTAATATGGTGCCTTAATTGAGTGTAAGGTTGGGGGCAGAACATGAGGTCCTTGAACTAGTCAATGACATTGGACAGTGAAATTAAGAATAAAAATACCATTTTCGATAGACTTGAAAAATATTAAGTACTTAGTGATAAACTTAACAAAATGTGTGCAAGACCTCCAAAATGGAAATTCCCAAGCACTGCTAAGAGAAATTAAAGACATAAATAAGTGGAGAGATATACCATGTTCATGGACTAGAAGACTCAAGTTCGTTAAGAGGTCAATTCTCTTCTATTTGATCTACAGATTTAACACTTTCCTGATAAATATTCTAACAGATTTTTTGTAGAAATTGATAAGATAATTCTATAATGGTATGGAAATGCAGAGCTTCTAGAACAGCCAAAATAATCTTGAATAAGAATGAGAAGGTTGGAAGACTTGCACTACCTGATTTCAAGAGTTACTTTAAAGCCATGGTTCTCAACCAAGCGTGATTTTGTCCTACTGGGGCATGCGGCATTGTCTGTAGACATTTTTTGGTTGTCACAACTGGGAAGATGCTACTAGCATTTAGTGGGTAGAGGCTAGGGATGCTGCTAAACATCCTATAATACACAAGATAGCCTCCCACAACAAAGAATTATGAGGCCTAAAATGTCAATAGTGCTGAGATTGAGAACCCCTGCTCTAAAGCTACAATAATCAGGACAATATGGCATCAACACAAGAACAAACACAATGACCAATGAAACAGAATAAAAGTCCAGAATCACACTATATTTATACTGTCAATTGATTTTCCACAGAAGAGCAAGGCAATTCGATATGGAAAATAAAGTCTTTTTAACAAAAAGTATTGAGAGAACAGGTTCTCAGTATTTAAAGAAAACAAAACAAGAAAAACCCCTCAAACCTTTATCTTACTCCATACACAAAAATTAATTTGAGATGGAAAACTGACCTAAACATAAAAACTAAAACTATAAAACTTCTAGAAAAAGATAAAAGAGAATACTTTCATGACCTTGAGGTAGACAAAGATTTCTTACATTGGACCAAAAGTGTACTAACAATAAAAGAGAAAATGGATAAATTTAACTTCTTCAAAATAAGGTTTTCTGTTCATCAAAAGATACCACTGGAGGCTGAGGCGGGAGGGTTGCTTGAGGCCAGGAGTTCAAGGCTAGCCCGAGCAACATAGTGAGACCTCATCTCCACAAGAAATAAAAAAATTAGCCAGGCCTGGGAGTGCACGCCTACAGTCCCAGCTACTTGGGAGGCTGAGGCAGAAGGATCACTTGAGCCCAGGAATTTGAGGTTGCAGTGAGTTCAGTGTGCTATGACAATACCACTGTACTCTAGCCCAGGTGACAGAGTGAGGCCTTGTCTAAAAAAAAAAAAAAAAAAAAAAAAGATAGCATTAACAAAATGAAGAGGCAAGTTACAGAGTAGGAGAAAATATTCACAATATATTTATCTGTCAAAAGACTGGTATTCAGAAAAAAATATGACTCCTAGAGTATAATAACAATCATGATAAACCAATTCTTTAAATGGGCAGAAAACTTGAACAGACATTTCAGAGAAAAAAATGATATACCAACAGCCAAAAAATAGATGAAAATGTGCCAAACATCATCAGTCATCATGGAAATACAAATTAAAACTAAAATGAGATACCATTTCACACCCACTAAATGGCTACATTCAAAGACTATCAAATGTTGCAAGGACATGCAGCAGATTGGAACTCTCATCTTTACTGGTAGTAGTACAAAATGGTAAAACCACTTTGGAAAACTGCTTGGCAGTTTTAATAAAGTTAAATAAATGTCTACTTTACAACCCAGCAATTCCATGTCTAGATATTTATCCCTGGAGAAATGAAAACATATATCCACAAAAAAGACTTATATAAGAATACCTAAAACTAGAAATAACAGAAGAATGGATAAACAAATTATGCTATCTTCATACACTGAAATGATTCAGTAATAAAAAGAGAAAAACAAACTGATACGTGCCAGCAACATGGACGAATTGCAAAAACATTACGTACAGTGAAAGAAGCCTGGCACATAAGAATACATACATATTGTATGATTCTATCCATATAAAATCTAAGAACAAGCAAAACTAATCAAAGATGACAGAAACCAAAAAAGTAGTTTGCCTAGGGCAGAGGGAGGGGGATGCATGGTGGAATTCACTGCAGTGGAATTCACTGGAGTGAACTTACTGGGGTGATAAAATGTTCTGAAATTTTTATTGAAAGAGGATTGAAATCTGATGAAAATGTTCTGTATCCTGATTGGGATGGTGCTTACTATTGTCAAAACACATCAAAATGGATACTTAAGATTTGTACATTCTGCTGCATGTAAATTACAACTGCAATTTAAAAATTAATTTAAAAAAAGAAAAAGTGGCAGGTACATTAGTAAGAGATAAAACAAACTGTAGGAAAAGTGTTTTTAGAGATAAGAAGATTTTGTACATATTTAGAAGGCTCAATACAATAGAAAGATATAAAGATATAAATTCTAAACTTCTATGTACCTAATAAGAGCTTCAAAATAAAGCAAAAATTGATAGAACTAAGAGGAGAAATACAAATTCACCAGAGTAAGAGATTTTAATATATTTCTCAATAGAAAGATTATGCATATAAAATATGTTTAATTACATAAAGTATATGATATTTAAATAACACAATTAGCAAACTTTATCTAGTGGACAGATACAAAACACTACACTAAATATTACACACACATTTCAAACACAACAGAATATTTATAAAAAGTGATCACATACAAGGCCACATGGTAAATCTCAACAAATTCCAAGAAAATGATATCAACCATTCAGACCACATATTCTAACCACAATAAGATTATATCATCACAAGACAACGTGAATGACAGCATAGTATCATTTTTGAAAATCAAAAACACACTTCTAAATAATCTATAGATGAAAAAAGAAATGAGACCCACAAATATGGCCAATTGATTTCTTGAGGAGAGTACAAAGGCAAATCAATAGAGAAAGGACAGGCTTTTCAACAAATAGTATTGGAACAATTGGACATCTGTATGTTAAAAAAAGAAGCTCTACCTAAACATCACAACTAATACTAATATTAACTCAAACATGAAATACAGATCTCAACATAAACCATTAAACAATACAACTTTTAGAAGAAAACATAGGAAAAAAGCTTCATGACCTGGGTCAGGCAAAGAGTTTCTAGATATGACACCAAAAGTATGAGCCATAAAAGAAAAAACTGATCAACTGGACTTTATCAAAATTTAAATGTTTGCATTGCAAAATACACTATTAAGATAATTTAAAAAAAAAAAGAAAAACTACAGACTGGAAGAAAATATTTGCAAATCACACACATGTGAAAGAGGATTTATATCCAGAATATATAAAGATCACTCAAAACCCAATATTGAGAAAACAAACAACCCAACTAAAAAATGGGCAAAGGTTTGAACAGATACTTTACCAAAAAGGAAACAGAGATGTAATAATAAGCACTTGAAAGATGCTCATTATCTTTAGTCATTAGGGAAGTGCCAAACCACAGTGAAACAGCACTACACACTTATTAAAATGGCTATAATTGGGGACAAAAAATGGGCATTACAAATGCTCACAAGCAACTGGAACTATCATACTTTGCTGGTGGGAATGCAAACTGTAATACTTGGAAAACAAAGTATTGACTTGAGACAAGTGTTAAGAGTTGCTAGAGAACACTGAAGGTCCAGCAAAGGTTATAAACCATGAACCACATCAAACTGCTATAGAAGTTTCTAAATGTCTACGGATGAGCCTCAAGCAAGTTATGGGATAAGGGGAAATGTATTTGTTCATTATTGCCAACCTATAATAAAGTTTGGGTCCACACTAGGAGTAGCATTGACCTAGACTACTACAGCTACCTTCTCCCAGCTTCTAGACTAGTTCCTACTCCAAGTCATTCTTCTTAATACTGCCTGAGCTACCTTTTAAAAATAAATCTGATAATTTTAATCATCTGTTTAATTAATTCAATAGCTTCCTAGATTCAGATAAAATCTGAAGGTATTAATATAGCAAACAAGGTCCTTCATAATCCAACCTCTTATTCTCATCTCTTAGCAATCATGCTCTCATCCTATACTCTATAGCCATAATGAACTAATTCCAGGTCCTCAAACATACCATCATCTCGTGTCCCCAGGACTTAGTACATGGAATTCTCTCTGCTTGAAGCGTCCTTTTCCCTCATCCCTTGACCCTTTCATCATCAAAATTTAACACAAATATCACCCTTAATTAGGCCTACTAGAAAAAACTACACTGCCTAACTGCAGGGGGGTACCATTCACAACATAATGATGTGAAAAGCATCCCCTTAGAAATTGTACAAACTGGCCAGGCGCGGTGGCTCATGCCTGTCATCCTAGCACTCTGGGAGGCCGAGGCAGGAGGATCGTTTGATGTCTGGAGTTCAAGACCAGCCTAAGCAAGAGCGAGACCCCGTCTCTACTAAAAATACAGAAAAAATTAGCCGGGCGACTAAAAATAGAAAAAATTAGCTGGGCGTGGTTGTGCGCGCCTGTAGTCCCAGCTACTCGGGAGGCTGATGCAGGAGGATCGCTTGAGCCCAGGAGTTTGAGGTTGCTGTGAGCTAGGCTGACGCTATGGCACTCCAGCCGGAGCAACAGAGTGAAACTCTGCCTCAAAAAAAAAAGAAAGAAATTGCACAAACTTAGGCTCTGGGTATCCCATCTGTATCTTCCCACAGTAAGCATCCTGTGCATATCTATAAGTACATCTTAATTGTAATTTGTTTACAGATATTCAAGTACACGTTTCTTCCAGGTCGGGATTGTGTCAGGGAAGCTTTCTTTGCCTCACAAATTAGACTAGGTTTTTTCTAATTAATCACTCTGGTTTTCTCCACAAAACAAAGAGGATAAACGCTAAGAGATAACAACAAAAACAGCTAGTATTTATTTGAGTGTTTACTATGGGCAAGACATTGTAGAACTGTTTGTACAGTTTCACATTTAATTTTCACAAGAACCCCAAAATAGGTACCATTATAATCTCTATTTTATAGAAGGAGAAACTGAGACACAAAGCAGTAAAGCAACTTGCCTAAAGTCACACGGCCAGTAATAACAGCATGTGAATCTACGTAGACTATCTCAAGAGACTGTACACTTAAAATAATCTGTTTAAGCCGGGCACAGTGGCAGGCACCTGTAGCCCTAGCTACATAGGAGGTTGAAGTGGGAAGATTGCTTGAAGCCCAGGAGTTTGAGGCCAGCCTGGGCAACACAGCACGGCTTTGTCTCTAAAAAATATTTTTTAAAAATAAAAAAATAATGTGTTTAATGTCTGCCTTCCCTGCTTAATACCGTATTAATTTTGTTCCCAGTGTACCCTCAAGGCCTAGTACACAGGTCTTCAATAAATACGTTTGCTAACTTAAAGATGACTCTAAATTAAGACCCTTACATTTATTCCCTACAAAATTTCTCCTTGTCAGTTTCTGCCCATTATTCTCGTAGCATTATCTCTGAATACCTGTCATCTACTATGTTAGCCATCTTTCCTGGTTCCCACTGATCTGCAAATTTGTAAGCCTTCTATGTTCTCATCAAATAACCAATAAAAATGTTGCCAACTCCTATATTCAGGTTCAGAAAATTATTTTGACATATGAAACCTGGACATATACCCAACTACTTAACTGAAATCACAACTATTTTAAAGGGCTAAAGAATAGACACATTACTTTGGTAGGGTTTTCCATAAAACTTCATTTTACCTTAACTCTTCTTAAGGCTTGCAGTTTTTCAACAGGTAAAGCAATACTCTTTCTCCATTTTATTCAGTTTAATAATTTCTTAGCTTCCAAATGCACTTCTCGGGGTTTCTCATTTTGTCACAATTCCCTTCTGCTAACACCCTATTTGTCACAAAGCTCCAGAGAAGAAAGAGTAGGGAATAAGATGTTCCATATTAATAACTGAATTTTTATGAGGGTGAGGGAATAAAACTTCCACAAGTTTGACTCTACAATGTACCAAACAAAAAAAAGGGGTGACTTCTTAAAAATAGAATAGTTGTCAATCTGTCTTAATTTAATAATTTTTGATAAAAGTTATTTATCCTGGTTTATTGTGTCAATTATATTACAATACACACTGCTTTAATATTAAACTTTTCCTCGTTATCCAAACCACATGCATTTTAGTAAATTTTAAAATGTTTACTTAAAACATTGTACAATTCCAGGTTTTTATTTTAAAAAGGATTTTTTTAGAAAATCCATACATTCACTTTAAGAATCCTCAGTCATTCTCAGCAACTTTCTAAGTGTTATAGGAAACTCAATAATGGTATTTACATTCAATGAAAGAGAACTAAATGAAAGGAAATGGGCAAAAAGTTAGTATTAAACACAGAACTGTTTTGACCGTGAGGACAATAAAACTCAGAATTAAGCCACTAAATGAAGACTATGGAGTCACCATTCTAGAAATTCTAAGAAAAATGCTAACAACCTGCTCCATCTATAATCGCTTTTCTGTCTTTTTTTTTTTTTTTTGGAGTTCTAATACCTTATTCTTGTTTACGCAGTTTTAATAGGCATCACTTTCCAAACCTTCTCCACTTAAAGTACATGGCACTGTTTCCTAAAAGAAATAACTATATGATTTAAGAAATCTAATATATCCCCTGTATAGCAAAACTGAAGGTAGTACTCATCAATTACTAGGGCATTAATCTAGAGCACTGGATGAAATGATCTCTGTGTCTCCTCTATTTTACAAACATAAAATAAAGCTTTTAAGGAAATGAAATTGCACTGCTAGTTTTAAGGAACAACGAACCCTCATTAAACACTTTCATATTCAGTGGTATTGAGGATACATGCAGATCACCTTGAAGTATGTCTTACAGCTGAGACCTCCACAAACTAGGTGATAATTTATATTACTCTCAAATTCAAGTTAGAAACTCAAGTGATATTGAAATATCACACAAATTAGCTGGTGCTACTTTTGTCACTAACACTGCTGGATTATAACTAAGGTAGCAGAAAGATAATCTCTGGGTTTATTCAAGACCTTTTTTTTAAATGTCTTTTCAATTTGCTTCTAACTATAAGATTATAAACACCTTTTAAAAATACCTCATAGAATTACAGAATGATAAAACATTGAAACTGGAAAAACTAGTACTTCAACCTCCAACTCTCAGCAACTTGAATCATTAGGGAAGTCTTTTTAAAACTAACTGGTCCTACCACCATCTCTTATATACCATGTTCCTACAGCATTGTGCTAAGAATTAGTAACTGAGGATGCAGTTTTTTTGTTTTTTTTTTTAAGAGACGAGGTCTTGCTATGTTGGCCAGGCTGGTCTTGAACTCCCGAGCTCAAGTGTTCCTCCCACCTCAGCCTCCCAAGTAGCTGGGCCTACAGGTATGTGCTACTGTGCCTAGCTTAGAATGCTACTTTAAATAATGATAAGTGTTCAATATTCAAATTCAGAAATTATTCAACTCCCAATTTCCCTAAAATAAAATTCCCCAAAACTCAGATTCAAAAAACAACAGAATCTACAGTTTACATAAAGAGAAATATAATTACTTTTAATACAAAAAAATTTTCATTTGGCAGGGTAAACAAAGTGGTGAAACGCATGCAAATATCTTTGACACGATCATGGATACCATAAAAAGTTAGTTAGAGAGAAATTTAAAAGGTATGTCTCAAAGAAGCATTTATAATATTTAACCTAGTTCAGTCTTTCCTCTGGTTGAGGAGCTACAGACTGGGCAAAATATGTGCAAAAGATATATCTGATAAAGAACTGTTACCCAAAATATACAAAGAACTCTTAAAACTCTATGGTAAGAAAATGAACAACCCAATTTAAAATGTGCACAAGATTTAAACAGATACCTTACCAATGAAGATATACAGATAGCAAATAAATATGAAAATATATTCAACATCATGTGTCATTAGGGAATTGCAAATAAAAATAAAAATGAGATACTATTGCACACCTACAAATCCAAATACTAACAACACTAAATGTTGGAGAGGATGTAAAGCAAGAGGAACTCTCATTTATTGCTGGTGGGAATGCAAAATTGTATAGAAAGTTTGGCAGTTTCTTATAAAACTAAACATACTCTAACACATCATCCAGCAATTGTGCTCATTAGTATTTACCCAAATGAACTGAAAACTTATGTCCACACAAAAATTTGCACATGGATGTTTATAGCAGCTTTATTCCTAACTGCTAAAACTTGGAAGCAACCAAGAAGTCCTTCAGTAGGTAAATGTTTAAACTGGTACAATACAATGGAATATTACTCAGTGCCAAAAAGAAATGAGATACCAAGCCACTAAAAGAAATGGAAGAAATTTAAATGCACATTACTAAGTGAAAGAAGACAATCTGAAGAGCTACATACCATATAATTCCAACTATATGACATTCCAAAAAAGACAAAACTATGGAAGCAGTAAAAAGATCAGTGATTGCCAGAGGTTAAGGGGGAAGGAGGAATGAACAGGCAAAAGCACAGAGGATTTTTAAGACAGTGAAACATTCTGTAAGATACTACAATGGTGGATAAATGTCATTATACATTTGTCAAAACCCATAGAATGTACAACACAGAGTAAGCCCTAATGTAAACTACAGACTTTGGGTGACAATGATTTGTCACTGTTGGTTCATGAGTTGCAACAAATGTGCAGGATGTGGATAGTGAGGGAGGCTGTGTGTGCAGGATCAAGGGGTATACGGAAACTCTTACTTTCTGCTCAATTTTGCTGTGAACCTCAAACTGCTCTAAAAAATAAAGTCTATTTTTTAAAAAACTAAAATAAGATAAAATAAAGCAGATTATACATTATGATCAAGTGGGATGTATCCTAAGAATGCAAGGTTGGTTCAATATCCAAAAATCAATTAATATTCAGCTAATAACATACTTAATAGTGAAAGACTGAATGCCTCCTCCTTAATTAAGATCAGGAACAAACACGAGTATCTGCTCTTGCCCCCTGTATTCAACACTGTACTGGGGGCCCTTAGGGAAATGTGGCAAGAAAATGAAATAAAAGGCATCCATATTGGAAAGGACAAAGTAAAACTATCTCTCAAATCTTAAAGGATACACTAGAAAACTATTAGAATAAAATTAGTTTAACCAGGTTGCAGGGTGCAAGATCAACATACAAAAATCCATTGTATACACAAGCAATGAACAATGCAAAAATGAAATTAAGAAAATAATTTCAATTACAATATCATTAACAATAAAATACTTATGAATAAATTTAACATGAAGTATAAAATACACTCAGAAAACTACAAAATTGTTTAAAGAAATTAAAGAAGATCTAAATAAATGGAAAAACATTCCATGTTCATGGAATCAAGACTAATATTGTTAAGATTGCAATACTCTCCAAATTGATTTATAGATTCAATGTAATCCCTATCAAAATCTTATCTGGCTTTTTTGCAGTAATTGATAAGTTGATCCTAAAATTCATATGGAAAATCAAGAGACCCAGAATAGCCAAAACAATCTTTAAAACAACAAAATGAGAAGGTCACATTTCCCTATTTCATAACTTACTACAAAGTTATGGTAATCAACAGGGTGGTACTGGCAAAAGGACAGATTTATAGATCAATGGGACAGAATTAAGGGTCCAAAAATAAACCCTTATATTTAGGGTCAACTGATTTTCAACAAGGGTGCCAAGGCCATTCAATTAGGAAAGAACAGTCTTCAGCAAATGGTGATGGGACAACTGGATATCCACATACAAAAGAATGCAGTTGGACCCCTACCTCATACCATACACAAAAAAATTATTCAAAATGAATGACAGATCTAATTATGAGAGCTACAACTATTAATATAAAACTCTTAGAAGAAAATATAGGGGTAAATCTTCATGACCCTGAGGTTAGACAAAGAATTCTTAGCTATGACACCAAAAGCACAAGCAACCAAAGAACAAATAGATAAAATAGACTTCATCAAAATTAAAAACTTTTGCGCTCCAAAGGACACCATCAAGAAAGTGAAAAGATGATCTTTCTACCATCTTTCCACGCTGCCACAATGGTGCACATGAATGTCCTGGCTAATGCTCTCAAGAGCATCAACAGCGTCAAAAAAAGAAACAAACATCAGGTTCTTATTAGGCCATGCTCCAAAGTCATTGTTAAGTTTCTAACAGTGATAATGAAACATGGCTACATTGGCAAATTTGAAATCACTGATGATCACAGAGATGGGAAATCTGTTGTGAACCTCATAGGCAGGTTAAACAAGCATGGAGTGATCAGCCCCAGATTCAATGTACAACTCAAAGATTTAGAAAAATGGCAGCATAATCTGCCCCCATCCATCAGTTTGATTTCATTGTACTGACAACCTCAACTGGCATCATGGACCACAAAGAAACAAGTCAGAAACACACAGGATAGAAAATCCTTGGATTCTTTTTCTAGGAATGTAATACATATGTGTACAAATAAAGTACCACAACAGGAGGTGAGAGGGAGTGAAAAGACAACCTATGGAATGGGAGAATATATCTGCAAATCATATTATCTAAAAAGGGACTGGTACCTAGAATACATACAGAATGCTTACAATTAAATAACAAAAAGACCACCTAATTTAACAATGGGCCAAGGCTCTGAACAGACACGTCTCCAAAGAGATCCAAATGGCCAATAAGCACACGAAAAGATGTTCAACATCATTAGATATTAATATCAGGGAAATGCAAATCAAAATCACAATGAGGTGCCACTCACACACACACCACTATGGTTATAATAAAAGAGATAACAACAAGTTTGTCAAGGGTGTAGAGAAATTAGAACACTCATACACTGCTGGTAGGAATGTAAAATGGTACTGCTGCTTTAGAAAACACCCTGGCAGAAGTTAAACGTAGAGTTACCAGATGACCCAGTGATTTCAGGTATATACTCAAGAGAAATAAAAACATATGTCCACACAAAACTTGTACATGAATATTCATAAAGAGTATTATTTGTAATAGCCAAAAAGTAGAAACAATCCAAATGTTCAACAACTGAGGAAGGGAGAAACAAAATGGTATATTTATACAATGTAATATTATTCAGCTATAAAAAGTGATAAAGTACTTATACATATTACAACATGGATGAATTTTGAAAACATGCTAAGTGAAAGAAGACAGTCACAAAATACCATATATTATATGATTTCATTTATATTAAGTGCCCAGAAAGGTCAAATCTACAGAGACAGAAAGCAGATTAGTGGTTGCCTGGGGCTGGGGGAATTGCAGAGAATGTAGAATAACTTGCTAATGGATATGATGTTTATTTTCAATGTGATGAAAATGTTCTAAAATTAAAATGAAAATTTACTCTGGGAATATACTAAAAATCACTAAATTGTACACTCTAAATGGGCAAATTGTTGACATGTGAATTATATCTTTAAAAATCCACTTTTTAAAAAAGCAAGTAATAGTAAACATGAAATTCAAGACAGTGGTTTCCTCTTGGCAGGGGAAGTAAGACAGAGAGATGGGATGGGTGCTTAAGGGCAACTTCAACAGTGTTGGTTATGGTCTATTTCTTAGGCTGGGTAGTATGTTCATGGATTTTTTTTTTATAATTCTTCATAACCTCCATCACATATTTTTAATATATATCGATATTACATTTGTTTGTTTAAAGAGCAGAAGCCTGGGTCAAAGCCCTATTCTGCTACCTATTAGCTGTGCAAACTTGGGCAAGTTACTTAGACCTCTTTGACCTGTAGCTTCCTCCTCTAAAAATAGGGACATTATCGTGTATCTCTTAGAGTTATTCTTTATAATAAAGAAACTCTTAGGGTTTCTTTAAAGTAGAGGTTTTTATTATAAAATCCAAAGTGAAAATCCACTGTAATTTCACCTTACCAAAATAACCATTATTGGTAGATATCCCAGACTTTGCTAAAACATGAATAATAATTTTTTATACCTTAAGGGGACACAGATTTTTGCTTAATAAACTGTGGGCATCTTTTAAAGATAACCACTCCACTATTCATAGATATTTAGGTTGCTTTCAGTCTGGGAGGAATATAAATAACATTAAATGAACATCTTTATAAATATATCTTTGTATCCAAGCTCAATGATTTCTTCAGTCAAAGGATTTGTACTTCTATTTTGAGAAACTGTTCTCCCATCAAGGCTCCATCCATCTACATGATCATCAAAAATTTGAGAGCGTGTTTCACTACATCTACAACAGCTGTAGGGGTTATCACTTATTTTAAAATGTTGACCTAGCAGGTTAAAAGTATTACTTCATTTCTGCATTTCTATATTAATGAAAGTGAGAATCCTTTAATGGTTTTTAACAATTTGTATTTCTTCTATTAACAGCCCATTCTCTAGCTTTTGCACATTTTCTTCTGGGTTATTCACCTTTATTTCTTATTGATTTTAAGAGCTCTTTAAACATTAAAGATATTAACCTTTGTTTTTGATATATATTGGTCAATATTTTCCCCTAGGCTCTGTTTTTTTCTTTTAGGCTTTTAAAATGGTATATTTTACCAAACACACACCTTAAATTTCTTCATAGACAAAACTGATGTTCTTTTCTTGCTTTGATGTCAAGATAATAGGTTTAGGTTGCTTTTCAGTCAGTTTAGGCTCTTTCCCTCCAAGATAATAAAAATAATAATAAAAATAGTTTTCAGTATTTTCTTATTTTTTGGCTTTGTTTTTTAAAAATTTTAATCCACTTGGACTTTATTTTTGTACATGATGAACACAGATCTAACTTCATTCCTCCCCACTGCCAGCTAAATATCTCAACAAAGGTACAAAATAAACCAGTGGTGTGCTGGAACTGGTTCATACTGCTCATGAGAAACTTATATTTTCTGGAATTTTGCAAGCTGATTGTGAAACATAGCCATAAAAAACTATATTACATAAACTTACAATAAAATAAATCATATTTAAAACAAAAGTAATAAATATCAGAAATCACCACTCCCTAATTATCTTATTATGATTTACGCTCTTAAGGTTATTTAACACCTACTTTATCTGTATAGTGAAAATACTACACAACAGTGTGCTACTGCATATCTTTTTCCCATTCAACATTTAGTGGCTTGAAATTGGCCATTATAGGAGTATTTACACCAGAGAAATCAGCAAATCCTACAAACTACGTCTTTTTTATTTTTCAGAGAGCTTGTTGTTAAACACATACCAGAGTACTACTATAAGCCATTCTTTCCTCACTAATTTTAAAGAGGATCTCTAGCACATACTAAACTGCCATTTACTCATAAGTTTATAAAACAGAATAAGGAGTTTAGAATTTTACATCTTTTCTCTGCGCTAGCATCACAGACTGTTTTGGTATGTTTTGATGTATTAGATGAGACTTTGGACACAGTTTCTATTAACTGGATCTCTCACTATTTTTCTAACATGAGATCACAGCATTGCATTGAAAAGGGTATTTTCCCTAAACAATTCAACAGTGTTCTTAACTTTCTACAGATTATAGAAAGCAGTATAAATAAAGGACTATTTCTTTTAAAAATAATGTACTATTTCTGGACATAGTTGGATATCATATACTATTTTTAGATTAGGGCTCTTACTCTTAAAAAAAAAAATCTGAACACAAGAAAACAAAACCACTACCACACAGTTGTCTAAATCTCTCTCTTAAGTATTCCCTCATAAAACTTCCTCCTTTGCATGAAGAAGTAGGGATCTTGAAATATATAATGGCAAGAGTCAGTGATGGTACTCTTCTTTGAGAGTAGCCATCACATACAAACTTAGCATTAGATGTTTCTTTTTTTCTTTCTTTTTTGTTTTTTAGAGACAGGGTCTTGCTATGTTGCCCACATTGGAGTGCAGTGGCTATGCACAGGCACAATCATGGCACACTACAGCCCTGAACTCCTGGGCTCAAGCAATCTTCCTGCCTCAGCCTCCTGAGTAGCTAAAACTACAGGTGCCCATCACTGCACCCAGACTAGAAATTTCCAATTCAACAACAAACAAGCACCCAACCTGGAACCGAGTTAGGCTCTGGAGAAGCAAGTGAAACATGACCTCAGCCTTTGAAGCTCTTGTCATTTTTAGTGGATCAGTGGGTAAAGAATGCATCACGATTAGTTATAAGCATTTGTTTTCATTAGCATTGAAAGAGAGAAAGAAACAGAGACTGATTTGTCTTCTAAGAATGGGCATCTACTTTGAGAGGAAAAGAAAATGAAGGTATAAAAACTAGTTAAAATTTGCCCACCTACAGAGACAAGCTGATATATGTTGGTAACCAGATCTTTGGCACCTATACCAGTTAAACATTATAGTGTCCCTATTTTAATGTCTTTCCTGCTGCGGTACTGGAAGAAGTCAGTGATTTATTTACAGATACTGATATCAACTGCATCAAGTAAACCACCAACTGCTGCCTATATATTTCCTTACCTGTCCCAAGCCATTTAGATTTGAACTCCAGCTACCTCATTCTAGGGGTTCACATTATGAAACTATGTAATGTAATAGTTGGGTTGACTCAGTAGAACCACCCTTTTTGCATCTAAACTAAAAAACCTCACTTTTAAAGGCTTGCTGTCATGTGATTTCTAGTAAACATGATATCTCATATCGTAGCCTAGGGAGCAAACACAGCAGCTGTCCTTTTTAGACACACAATTGTGGCTTAATATACACAGAGCAATGATTTCAACCATTTCCAATCATTAACTAATACTTTAGATGTTAAAATCTATTTCTTGGGGCTTTGTACTATATATAGAAATAATCATTACCCTTTGAGAAACAGTGGCTCATTTACTGAAAATGAGTTTAACAAAGGAATTATTTGGTACTGAAAAAATAGAGAGCAGTGAATTGGGTGACATAAATCACAGCATCATCAGCTCATGTGACTGCATTAGGGCGATTTACTTAAAAAAAAAACAAAAAACCATAACTACAGTAACTTAAAATTTAGCTTCACCAATGTAATAGCCTTACTCATGTCCTCTGTCACAGAATTGTAGAACCAGATTTTAGGATTCTTATTTTGAAAATGTTCCCTTACGTCCCAACCTGAGATAAATACCACAAAAAGGAAAAACTTTGTAGAATGGAATGTTTCTATTCTGCCTAAAGCTTAGTTTTGACTGGTACATGTTTCAGTTACACATCTGATTCACACTGAATTTTGTTTTAAATATTAACAGAACAAATAGCATTCAAAAATAGTCACAAGTTTTAAAACTTCCAGCTCCTTCTCTAGTTGGAGAGCATATAAAACTTATTACCTGGAACAGTGAGCTGATGCAGTGACCACAAATTTCTTAACACTGTATGTCTCAATTTATTCAAAACCCAATCTCAGCAAGTTCTGTAGAAATAGCCTCAAAGTAGATAATGCAAAAGTCACAAAATGTTAATCTAGAAAAGCGGTTGGTTTATAGATATATTGTACAATTCTTTCAAATTTTTCAAATTAAGGTTTAAAGTTTTTCAAAAAATAAGGGGGGGATGATAAGCTCAAAATAGATACACAACACAGTTACATACAACATGAAAAGACTGCGTTGTTCCTTCACCAAAAACCTTGTAGCTTGCATTAAACCAGAAAACTTGGAATCACTGGCACACACAAAACCACCAATAGAATATTCTATATATCCTACAGGTTTTTTTCAGATGCATTATCCCTGGTTTCATTTATAGAGTTTTTGTTTTTTTATGTTTTGCTTTTATATGAACACATCCTCCATTTTCAATAGGCATTAAGTTGGACAGGTATTACTGGTAAAGCAGCAAAAGAGCAAAGGTTCTGGCTCAGCTCCCAACCAGCTATGTGACCTTGAACAAATCTCTTAGCTTTTTTGGGTCTCAATTTTCCCATTTATTAAAAAAAAGCACTTAAACTAGATGCATTCTAAAGTATCTTCCAACTCTATAATTTCTTTGAAGTGGAGCTCTAGGCTTGTGAGAATGAAAAAGCCCTCAAAACAAATGGCCGAAGTCTACCTTTGTGATATTAGTGAAACAAACAGGATACAAAATTGTAAATATACACTGTGCTCATGATCCCAACTCTAATAATATTACAAACACACTCATGAATTGCAGGCAAACGACTTGTAAATCAATACACCAAAATGCTACTAGTGGTTATCTCTAAGTTGTAGGTTAAAAGCAACTGCTTTTCCTTTTGGCTTTCTCTATTTTTCAAGTGTCCTACAATAAACATATTATTTACTTTGATAATGGGGAGGAGGGAATAAAACAGAAAGGAAAAATCTTCCTTTTAGGTGCTAAAGAAAATTTTGTATTTGGAAAGCATTCTAGAATTTGAATGAATTTTTCAAAAATAGTGGGAGTTAATCAGAAATAAAATCTCTAGTGAAATTACATACCTGATAGCTGTCAATAATCACAAAAAAGCTGTTGATTATTTTCCCTAAATTAATAAGTTTTCAGGAGGTACTATTTTTTTCACTTATACTGAAACTGGTAGTAATAATTCAGATAGCTAACATTTACATAGTGCCAGGCACAGTTCTAAGACTTTACATATATTCATTTAATCCTCAGAACAACCCTACTATTACTAGATATACTATTAATACCCCCACTGTACACATGAAGACTATGAGGCATACAGCAGTAAAATAATTTGCCCACAGCAAACGAGAGGCAGAGCCAGGATTTAGAGTTAGTCTGTCATCAGAGTACAGACTCTTAACTACTAAACCACACTGTCCCTTTAAAATGTTAAATGTTGTCCTCCTCAGGTCATTCTTTAAATGCTTTTGTTTTGAAAGTTCTTCTAAAGTACTTTTCTTTAAACTGAAAAATGACTGGCCAAACTTTTACTAGCTTGAAATTATGATTCTTGGCCGGGTGTGGTGGCTCATGCCTGTAATCCTAAGCACTCTGGGAGGCCGAGGCAGGAGGACTGCATGAGCTCAGGAGTTCAAAACCAGCCTGAGCAAGAGTGAGACCTCATCTCTACCAAACATAGGAACAAAAAATCAGCAGGGCGTTGTGGCAAGAGGATCGCTTGAGCCTATTGAGTCGGAGGTTGCAGTGAGCTATGATGACACCACTTCACTCCACCCAGGGCGACAGAGCAAGGACTCTGTCTCAACAACAACAAAAAATTAAAATTATTACTCTTTTCCAAGTCATCACTTCAAAGCTACAGGGAATATAATTCAATCTCCATACATATCACTAAGTGAATACTATTATAACATCTGAGGAATTAGACAGCATTAATTACTAAGTTTAATATTGGAATGCTTTAATAAAGAAAGGTGCTTTATTGATTGACATTATTTGTCCTCATGAATCTTCTGGAAAGAGTCCCTACAACCTTTCTAAAATTTCTATTTTATTGAAATGATGTTTTATACTGGGTTATAATTAATTAGTTTGGGTTTTCAAAAGATTTCACATCAATGTTTACTTTGAACACCGGCTATAATACACACCTAGTTACCTTCACAATAACCTGTATTACTAGAACATGCAGAACCTGGGAAAATGAACACAGAAGAAGCCAATCAATCAAACGTTGTTGAAGGTTCTCACATAATTCTCTGAGGCAATCCAAACCCAAGCCAAGTATACATGTGCCCCCTTTTCTGCACAATACCCATATTACTTGCCATTTTTTTATGGCTTCTAGATTACTTTAAATAAAACTCAAATTTCCCTCATATCTGTATTACTAAATTTCCAGCCCTATTGAGGTAAATATAGAAATTAATAGTTTTCTATTTTAAAAAATTAGAAAAGAGAAGGAAGTGGAGAAGAAAGTGGGGAAAAAAAACCTTCACACCAGGCTGTGTTAGATGTGCAATGAGACAATCACCCAATAATTGCACCCTTTGGGTACTTCTGTATTGGTAAGATAATACAGTGAAATAGAGTCACCTGGCTTATTTCAATTTACTTACACAATTTGCAAATCTGCAACCCTCTGCCATGGCACATTAAGAAAATTAGCATGTAAGAAAAATCACCTGCTTATGTAAATTGGAAGATGATTTTTATCCATGCAGACAGAAAAAAAAAAGCCGCAATCTGGGTCAAGTGACTAATTTTATCTATTTGTTCAAATGTCTCTCCTCACCTTTTCTCCGTAGCTTGGAACAAGAATTTTAGGTCAAGGAATGGATAAACAAAAAGTTTCTGTGTTGTCCATTCTCCTGTAAGAAGTTTGCTGCCTGACACTACTGAGCTCTAAACGAAAATTGAAAACAAGACTGAGAACCTTATCTGGATGACAAAACCACAACACTGAGAAGGGAAAAAAAAGAAATCAATGGGAGATGATCTGCTCTAATTGGGAAGAAAAGCAAACATGGCAAGGATCAGATACCAATTTTACCTTCACTACTTTAGGCAAACAAAGCTTCAGAAAAGAAAAGGAAAATACCACAAATAACTCAGGGCTGGCAGGACAACTTCTCTACAGAGAACATTATTGCAGTTCGCTCTATAAATGCACCTGGTCAAGTTCTTCTGAGTATCTGACCTAAGCTAGATAAATGCATTATCTTGGTCATTAATGACTGCCTTCCTAGCATCCACTGCTGGTATTCTTCCCTGCCACTTATAACTGACTCCATCTCCAGGTCCAGGGGTGGGCCTGATTGTTACAAAAGTAATCCCATCTCCATTGACAGTGACTGGTTCAGAAATGACCATACAATCCAATAAAAGCCAAAGAGACTCTAGAACTGTGCTTGTCAATAAGGTAGTCAGTAGCCACATGGCTACCGAGCACCTAAAAGGTGGCTAAACCAAACTGAGACATGGTGTAAGTGTTAAGATACACACCAGATTTTGTAGACTTAGTATGGAAAAAAAAATCTCATTAATAATTTTTACAGTGATTACATGATGAAATGACTATCCTAGACATAATGAGTTAAATAAACTATATTACTAAAATTAATTTCACCTGTTTCTTTTTACATATTTTTACTGTGGCTACTAGAAAATTTTAAATTACATACATGGCTTTCATTAAATATCTATTGGATAGCCCTACTGGTTTGCTGAGGACTTCTGTAAAAGTGCTCCCTTCCTCTTATACAAGAGCTTTAGGAAGCCACTCACTCTCTCTAGGCATTGTATGCCCTAAACTGCTACAGCCTTAAAGATGTGTCAAAGCTCATTTTCTGGGACACTCATATGCAAACTAGTAAGTCCCCTACCCAAATTCTGAATTTAAAAGAGACTCCTGGGAAAAAAACTTGTTAAAGCAACTTGTAAATTAATGTAAGCACTGGCCCCCACATCATCTTACCTGATTACTAACAAAAAAAAAGACAAAATACTGAAATACAATATTAGATTTTATTTTAAAATTTTAAAATCACTCTAAATATTTAAGTAAGCAAGTAAGTCTAAAACAGTAAAAAGGTAAAGTACTATCAGGAAAATAGTAGTATCAAATTGAAATGTAGGAAGAAACTGATTGCCCATTTGCAATTAGGAAGGCTCTCTTCCACAACTGGACCACATGTATAATCCTCATCAATAAGTCAATAATAGGAGAAAACAAGTCTCTTGAACAAACTGCACATTTAAAATCTGATCCCAAATTTGAAAACTATAAAAATCATCATGATGAAACAGAGCGATATTTATCTCATTCCTCCTTTAAACAATTTAGTCGTCCTAAAGAGAGAAAGTTGACTTGTCATCACTAGCAGACTCTACTACCCAGAAATACTGCCACTGTCTTACAAATAACAATGCCATTTTATAATAGAATCTTAGGAAACACAGGATTTTATAAATGAGGAAACCAAGGCTCAGAAAGTTTAAATGATTTTACTAAGGTAATAGGGTTGTTGGCAGCAAGACTAGGACCAGAACCTTACCCCCTAACAAATTTAGTTTAGTACTCTATTACTATATCATTAAAAAAGAAATTCTTCCCAAGGAAATAGCACCTTGAACACCAAGTTCTCTGGTTTATTAAACTAGAAATAAAAACTCAGGATTTGGAAGAATTTTATTAACAATTTAAAAATAATAAAATAAAAAGTGCTGCTAATACTTAAGACGTTCTTTAGAATCAAACATGTATAAAGAAACCAAACACAATCATTCCCTCAAATGCCATAAATGATCTACTTGCAATGGCCTCTTCTCCACCTTAACTTACTTTGACTTTTTATCTGCACCAAAGATCACTCCCATTTTCCTAACAATCTTCTGCCATACTTAGGTTGTCAATCACTGTGAACATATTTTCCTGACTGCCCTTTTGTTCCACTTCCAGCAACTTCTTCCACCTATAACTGCAAACATTCCCTAAGGCTCAGACAGACCTCAGCTATCTCTATTCTTCTATTTACATATTCCCCCCCATATGCTATATAACTGTTTATGTGCTGTATGTATATATGTGCTTTATTCATAAAAAGAGGATGATTTTTTGCCCCCCCCCACCCCATTATCAATAGTGCCTCAATTCTTCAGCATGACATTCCAACCTCTTCATGATCTAGCTCTAGCTTACACCTCTACCACCTCCATTACTGCACGTTTAGCAACTCCAGTCCTGGAGTCTCCTGCATATGGGCCCATCCACCTAGAATGCCTTCCTCATTGATTCACTCTCTCTCATTCTTAAAACTCAATTGAGGCATTACTCAGTTCTAGGAAGTATCCACACCTTCCGCAGAAATCCCTCCTCTATGCTCCCACAATATCCAGGGACTATCCTATTGCTGCATTTTTGGCACTGAATTATAATTATTCATTTACAAATCTATCTCCCCCACTAGGTCATAATTGCCTTTAATCCCTATCATGCAACACAGTGCCTGGCAAATAGTCAACACACAATAAGTGAGTATTGTAAGAATAAGTGAAAGTAATATATCCTTAAGTTTTTATTTAATGGTTTCAAATTCAGTTTCAACTCTCCACCAAGGCTGTGGACTCTCTGAGAGGGATGTGTCATTTTGCATACTGTTTACTTGACTGTAAACTCCTTCAGTGACTTAAACATTCCTCCTCAATACCGAGCACAATACAAATAATAGGATAAGTTTGACGGAGGCTTGCAAAATGATTTGTAGAACTAAATATCCTCATTTAGTGCCTGCAAAAGTGCTGGTCCATAGCAAGTTGACAATAAGAATATATAGACTAGTGAGTTCCAAAAGTGTCAAAGGCATTCACTGATAGTAAATATGATTCAATTAGCCCAACTAATTCAAAACACAGACATAAAACTGGGTTTAGGTAAAGAACACCAATCATTATCAATGGCAGACATCCCTGTAAACACTCCCTCTACTCACACCATTACAACTAATTATTACAGTGCAATCTCAGCATAGTTCCCTTAGAGGTAATCTTTTCATAATGCCAGAGTGCCAGAATTTTTTCTAATGCTTCTTGGCTAGGTACCTTAGAACTACGGACTAGGTCTATCATGACTTGTCACATGCTCACTGACAGCGGTACAACTGTTGCCTCAGGCACTTTCTGTTACCCCTAAGCAACAACAGGATCAAACTGACAAGCTATTTTAGTTAGGAAATCATTGTTGATCTGTGTTACCCAATCAACAATTCACTGTAGTATCGTTGACACACAGGGACTCATAACTAAAACCCAAATATAATCATATAAAGAAAGAACTTTTACCCCACAGCTTCTTTCCATCTATTGGTTGGATGACAAATGAAAAAGTGTCTTTGGCCTTGACAATTTCCATCAATGAAACCAAATCAGCATATTAAGGAAACATGCAGTATATGATCAATCGATTTTTAAATTGCTAGGACATCAACAAATCTAATAATAACCACCAAGAATAGCCACTCAATTATACAATATAGAAGACAGGGAAAACTCCGACACTCCAAGTTGTGAAGATATTGAAACATTCCAGTACTCCATTAGAGGACTTTTTATATCAACGAACAATGTTTCTACAGCTGCCTATGATGTGAGGATAAAAACCCAGAATTTAGACTCAAATATATATTCAGTTAGTGTACTTTACAAATGTTTATTCTTCTGGTACAGCATATGAAAGGCAACTGTATCTGCCCCCATTTCACTTTCAGGACATGTGCCCAGTGGTACTAACTGATGGCTAAAAAGGTGGCATTTAATTTTGAGGGATATTGTTGTTTTAGCTTATTTGAAAAGGCAATGTTTCTGAAATGTCTTCTTTTAATAAAAAACATTTGTCTTCTTTTTTTCTAAGTTGATATTCAATAGTACAAAATAAAATTTCTCCCCAAGAATAAAACAAGTTTCTTTTGTTGTGCTGTGGTTTTCTTTATTTTTTTTTTTTAATTTTTGTTTTTGAACATATTTGGATAATCTTGTCAGGAGCCTAAGTACAAAGTAACTTTCAATATTACAGGCTATGGAGTTTCAATCACCAACAAACTGGTGCAATATCATTAGATTGTGTTACTTTTATTCTCTCTCTTTGCTTTCTCTACTTTATGATCCTGAACCTGCAGTTTCTAAAAGTAAGTTCATTTGTAGTTAAAATTAACAATATAGATTTCCACATTTCTAGTTTCACACGGATGCTTTGTTTTGTCTAGAAGAGCAACCGTTTCCTTTTTATGGTGCAGGCTCTGCTTCTTCAAAGCTCTTTTCACAAAGCAGACCCCCCAAAGAATCCAGCTGTGGCCGTTAATCTTGGCTGATAGTGGAGAAACTTCTCAATACTACAGATTCTTAACCTGTAAAACACAGTTAATAACAAAATACACTTTAGTATACTACTCTTTCTGATGCAACTTAATCCAGGATTTTCCCCAAACATATTCCAAAAAATTCTCCATTTTTCCAAATTACAGTCTGCTACTTGTGGAGTAAGAGGACCAGAGAAAACATAAGAAAAAAAGATACCTCTAATTTTCACACGATGAACAAGCTAGACAATCTCTGCCATGCATGAGGGTTTAAACTGAATAATTTTCTGTTAAATCACACACACTCCCTCCACCTCACTGGGATCTTCTTTAGCAATTCACACTTTTTCATCCAAATACAAGTAAAATGAGTTTCTACTAAAGCTGAACTTTGACAGTAAGGATGTCCTCCTTTATTTGTTACATTCTGCAAAGAAAAAATTAATTTCCTTCCAAGTATATAAAAATCCATAATACTTTCCGAAACAGTGCAGATGATCTGACTAGAACACCTACCACGTCCATACAAACATGTACTATTTTCTGTTTTTAATTAATTGAGAAAACAGGACAGAATATTTTCCCCATGGTTCTAAATTCAACTTTTTTTTTTTAAATCTCCCTGGCATATACACAACTGAGGGGACACCTATGGTATTTAAAGTCATGCCTCCAAAAATAGTCTGCATGTTGATTTCACCTGATAAATCTGACAATCTTGAAGATACTTTCATGCACATTAACACAACTGCTTATTTTTCCACCAACAATAACTACAATGAAACAGCTAACATTTATTAAATGCTTACTGCGTGCTAGACAGTGTACTCATTGATTTGCAAGAATTACCTCACTTAGTACACTGATCCTCAGATAAGTACTATTATTAGCCCCATTTTATAGATGAGGAACAGAGAGGTCAAACAATTTATCAAGATCACAAGAGCTAGTAATATCACTACAGTGATGCTCAAGTTTTGAAAGATAGATATAAATAACCTGCTGAAAGTATGAGTATAATAAAATTCAAAGCCCTCCAACTTTACTTGGAGTACAAAGGCAACCGACCAAATGAATCCCAGGATAGTTAATCTTTTAATTAATCAGACAAGTCCAAAACCAAAACACTAATTTTATAAAGTAGATGCTTTTCCCAAACTCACTTTTATCAAGACACCAATATGCACCATTAATTCAATCTATGATATTTTAAGGTCATCAATTGTCAAAAACTGCCTGGGTTTAGTGGTCCTCAAACCGCTGTCATGTGTCAACTTCCTCCTACTCTCAAAATTACATACTTCATGAGCGCTTGGCTCTTTGTCCCAAAGTTGTCATATCTTTAAGCACAGCATTTTCCTCTGGCAAATGTGAACTGCAGACAAAAAAGTATTAATAGATTTATATTACCCTCACCAAATGACCGAGGTTACTGTTTGTGGGTTGTTTCGTGTTTTGTTTTTGTGTTATGAAATTGTCCATTTGGGAGTTTGGAAACAATGACGCCTAATAAAGAAAGTCAAATTATACATGATGTCTTTATAACCCATGAACAACATTCTACCACTGGAAATGAATGCATCTCAGGCTACCCCACAATCACATTACTAGGTAAACTGGAACCCTTACTTTGAGATAAAACACAGCAGACAGTTGTTAATGAAACTTTAATTGAACTGTCAAAGCACCATCTTTACCAGCAAGCTAATGGGTAATTCTCTAGTCTTACACAACTGTCCAATACTGATAAGTTACTCCACTAGTTAAATTCAGCAAAAAGATAAGTTAGGCAGACTAAACTGTTCAGTGATAAATCTGGTAAAATGCTGCATCACTTCTACAAATATCTCTCCTTGTCTACGTGGAGGAACAACAATATCTTTCAAAATTACATGCTGCTTTTTTAGCCATCAGTTAGTACTACTGGACACATGTCCAGAAAAAGAAATGGAGGCAGATACAGTTCCTTGTCATATGCTATGCCAGAAAAATACTTGCAAAATGCATTAAATGAATATATGTTTGAATCTAAGTGAATTTTATATTATCCAGGTAGTTATACGGTGCTTTGAATCAAATGATGTATCACTGGGAGAATATTTTTATGTTCCATTTTAATCATTTTAGAAAATAGTAGTTTCAGATTCATAAGGTGCTTTCTAAATTACAAAGAAAAATTCTGTTTCAGTTCAAAAGTAAAAATCCTCACTAATATCTTTAACTTGGGTATTAGAACACTAGTGCAATTTACTCTGGTTTTCAAATCTCCAGTTTTAACAATTTTACTTAGATCACATAGCAGATAAATTTCAAATATAATAAGAAATTCAGACAGCAAGTCATCCATATGTAAATATAAAAATAGAAAAGCATTTGCATACTAAAACATACACCTGGAACTCTTCCCTTTTTTTCCATACCAAATTGTATTTCACCTGTAACAGCCAATAAAAACACTCAATACAGCTAACTGGAAAACTTGGTTAAAGAAACAACGAAGAACCAAACCATGTGAGGACTCAGTGAGAGGGTGGCCATCTACAAGCCAAGGAGAGAGGCCTCAGAAGAAATCAAACCTGCACCTTGATCTTGGATTCCTAACCTCCAGAACTGTGAGAAATAAATTTCTGTTGTTTAAGGCAAAACAAAGAAGGATCTGTCTATGAGATCAATTAACCAAGCAGTAAATATGCTACCGCACTGTGCTAGGTGCTGGGGAGAAAAAGTAGTACTACAGAAGACAGTCCTTACCCTCAAGGGGCTTACAAATGTAGTCAGTGAGACAAGGCAAAAATGAAAAAAGATGATGCACAAAGGAGTACTGCAAGTACATGGTACAAACTTCATAGGTGGTAGACTGTAGAATGGATTCAAATCAAACACATTTGGGTTTTCAGATAGCAGTGATTCGTAGTACCCACTAGCAGAATGTTTGCTATGTGAAATATTTCAGCACTTCAGTTCTTTACTGCCCCTGCCTTTAAAAAAAAATCTTTTCCCTTATCACCAACTTGAAGTTAAAACTTCTACAAGACACATCACCTTTTGATAGAAATGCAAGTGAATAATGCCTTTAGAATATACTCAAGAATGTTGCAACCCATTTCCCTTTCAGTATCCCTAGTTCTTTGCATTGTATGCAAAGCACTAAAAAGAAAACAAGCACCCAGATCTAAGAAAATCCAAATTCTAAAAGTTAGTAAATCAATGACAAGATTTGAAGGAACAACCTTTTCCCTGTCTGCCTCTGACGCTGCGGTGTACACCCCCCCGCCCCCGCCCAACAGAAGCTTGGAAATCCTCAAGGGTTAGGCAAGGATTGGAAGTTCACAGTGAAATCTCTGAGGATAGGCTATGGAAGAGAAGAAATGCAGGCAGGAACCAGCAGGTCCCTGAGCAGTGTCTGAGAGGCACCATTACCAGCTACCCTTTCCCACCTGGAATCCCACACACCTTGGAGAAGGGACAGCTACAGCAGCAACGTCCTTGGAGACTAGCTTAGAAAACACAGGATTCTACTAGTTTTTTTTTTTTTAAGGATCAGATCACTTAGTAGCCTAGATTATAAAATCTGAAGTGTAAATAAAGATGACCAGTTATAATGCAAAAATGATACTCATATCAATTTTAGCCTCAAAAACAACGATGAAAGGAGGTATTTACCAGGCTAGTTCCAAGAGTTCATTTTCCTGTGGTAATGAGGGCTTTTCTAGACATTAACAAGAATCTATTTTTGGATGCACTGAAAATATCAATTCATCTATCCACACTGGAATTCTTAATCCTTGGGAAAAAAAAAAACTCAGTTGACTCTAGTTTTGATAGGAATAAATATATTCTCTTATAAACTACTAATCTCCCTAAGAAGGGTAAATAAACCAAAATGTTACATTTAAGAAGCCCTTAGACTTTTTAAAAAATATCCTAGCAAAAGTAAAGCAATTTCATTTCTTTAAAAAGTATACTTCCTACTACAGCAACTGACCAAGGGATAACAGTAACTTAAGAGGTACTAAATGACACTAAAGCATTATACCAAATGTGGGCCACTGCATAGCTAGTCTACTAACCTCATTTGTGGTACTCATGTGTGATGCTATATTTAATGCATTCTTATCAAAAGGCTAAAGCTACATACTTCCCAACTGTAGCTTTATGGTTTAAAATAAGCCACTCAAGCAATAAGCCCTGCCATTCTTCTGAGGATCAAGATCATAACATAAGGAGTGAAAAGACAGAAAGGATAGGAAAGGAGTTGTGTAAAGTATATCCTAATGACAAGACTACTATAAAAGAATCAAGCTTGGGTCAGTCGTTGACATTTAATGCAACCAAGCTGATCCAAACTAAATCAAAGCACATGTGAGATGACCAAGGTCTTTGTAGGAGTTGAGTATTTCATACATTCGTCTACTGATCCTATATTCAGTGGCTTGTTTAGGTTCTAAACAGGAAAGTTTGGAAGACAGCAAACTTATGTGTGTTACTCATGAGAAGATGCTTCACCAAAATTTGCCATAAGCCTAGACAGCCAACACATTAGGCCTCTTTACCACTTAAGTGAGGGTGGCTTCCTACAGTTGAGCTGAGAAGCTTGCTCCACTTTGGTCAACATGGAGAAAACCATAAGGGATGACTCGCCCAGTCACAACCATGAGGAGAAACCACGAGAAGCTGGGTTTTTCTTTTGATACTCACCAGACAACACCAAAGGCTCCATATCCAATAGGTCTATCCGGCTCAATATCCAGCTGCTGTTGTGGATGATGCGAGTGCTGATGATGGTGCGCCTTAACTGTAGCAGCTGCGGCAGCCTGTACCTGAGCTGGGGCTGCTGCAGCTGGTCCAGGAGCCTGACCCGGTGCCGGTGATGGGAAATATGGCTGTTGTTGCCCAGGGTTTAACATGGCTGCGGCTGCAGCCGCTGCTGCGGCTGCGGCAGCTGCCGAAGAGGTATGCTGCTGTACAGGGTGTACAGCAGCAGCCGACCCCGGATGAAGATGGTGTTGCGGGTGGTGGTGGTGGTGAAGGTGAGGAGGAGGGAGGTGTGGAAGGTGGTGATGGTGGTGGTGGTGGTGACCTGCTGCTGCTGCAGATGTACCGCCATTGTAAGCCGCCATCATTTTTGCATTGGCTCTTGCGCCACAAAGAGACATTCAAAAAAATGCCCTTTGATTGGAAAGCAAACTGGGTCAAGCTGTCATTTGGCCATTTAAAAATGAAGAAAAACCACTCACTCCACCTCAAAAAACATAGAGCGTAACTGGCTTTATGTCTTCATCAGTCAATCCAAACAAGTTAGAGGATCTTGGTGTTTAATTTTGGGGTGAGCGTGTGGGGAAGGGTGTAGGTTGCCAAAAAAAGGAAAAAAAAGGAAAACGAAAAAGAAAAGAAAAAGGAAAAAAGGACCCCTTCCCCCCAGGATTCCTGCCACAAGTGGGTACTAAAACTCCATTCTTAATTTGGTGGAGGTTCCAACTTTGAATGTGGGAATAAAGGCCAAACCTCCCGACCCCCTGAACTCCACACACGAAAAGGATCAGGTAACACACCACCCTTGGAATCCTGTAAGAGGGTTGACTCATCTACCCCTTCCATTCCCACATCCTTTTCTAAACACCTACCACCTCCTCAAAAACACAATTTTTAAAAATTCCAACCACCCTATATTGAAAAGATGGGGGGAAATTTTCAGGGAAACCAGCTTCCAGCTTCCCCCCCCGAACTCTCAGGCCTTCCTACATCTCCCCCTACTCCTAGTCAGGTTGACCTGATTTGGAGGGGGGGGCGGGAGGTACTAAACTTTCCTGGGTGGAATGAGCCAGGGAAGGAGGCTGGAGTGAGGAGAGGCGGCGACAGGCAGGACAGAGAGGAGAAAGATAACCGGGGCAAAAGTGAAGGTAAGGAGGTGCAGGGAGGAATGAAAGAGGGGTGGGCAGCACTCGGACGCCCAGACAGAGGGAACCGCCCCGGGAGAAGGTTAGGGTCCCGGGGCCAAGGAATAGGAGCCCCGGCAGGCGGGCGGGGTACGGTCGGAAGCGGGCTGACTCCTGCCCCCGCCGCCGGCTGCTTCTGCTGAGGAGGGTTGGGGGGGAGAGCGGGTGGGTCCCCCCGCGCGACGGCCCCCGCAGGGCTCAAGGCTGCTCCGTCTCCCCCCCTCCCCCCCCACCCGGCTTCAGTCCCTGCGGCCGCTTTCTCCTCAGCCGCCGCGGCCGCTTTCTCCTCAGCCGCCGCCTCCTCAGCCGCCGGTGCCGCCGCGGCCGGACTCACCTCCCCTAGCCAAGCCGGATAGAGCGGAGCCAGCGGCGGACACGCGCAACCAGCCGCCGAGGCCCCGCCCCCGCCTCACACTGACCGGCTGCCCTAGCCAATCCACGCCCACCTGTCCGCGTCCGCCTCCAATCCTGGGCCGGGAGCTTCAGACAGGCGCACTGTTCGGCCAGTGGCAACCAGGTGAGGGTCTCCTGGGGAAATCCCGCCCCCTAAGCGGGATGGGCAGATAGAAAGACCAATCAAAAGGCAGAGTTTGGCCTGACCGACAAGGCTGAAAGCCAGTTAAAAACCAAACATCTTCGTGACATTTTCTTTCGCCTCTCTCCTCTTTTCTTTTTCTTCTTTTATTTTTTTTTGGCAGGAGCAGGAAGCTGCGTGCTAATCCCGCCTGCAAAAGCTGGAAGAGAGGGGCAAAAAACAGCCAACCATAGTGGGTTGAAAGAGGAATCGTGGGTTGAATGGGAAGATGCCTTGATTGAACAATGAATGATTGAATAGGCCCTCACTTAAGATTATTAGGGCCACATTGTGCGATAGTCGGTGTATTCAGGACGTACCTTCAAGAGGCGGAGCTAATGAAGGGGGTGGTCATTTAAGGTGGGCGGGTCAAGGGCAAAGAAGGCAGCCAATCATCTGGTCCATTGCAAGAGTCCATTTATACGCTTAAGGTGTAAGTGTGAAAATAAGGAAAGAAGAAAAAAGGAATGTCGAGGTTCAGAAACTCAAGGTCCAAGGTTACTCAACAAGAAGACGGTCACAGAAGAAACTCGGTAGACTGACAGTTCGTAGCCTACGGCAGGTTCTCCATGGTTAATCCTGATCTTGGCAAAAAGGGGAGTAATTTCCAACATTCAGAACTCCACTCTCAACAGCTGATAAAGCTGTTGATGCATGTTAAAACAAAAAAGTCAACTTAAGCACAGAAATAGTAATTGTCTCCCATATTTTCTAATCAAGTAAGTTTCAGTCATTGAAATCTTACTAAAATAACGTCTTTCTTTCACATGACTTCACTTATCTGAATTAACTCTTCTTTTAAAATGTGAAATAATAAACTTACAGAACCTTATCCCTACTAAAACTGTGAACTGTCATCTTTGATTCCTCCTTTGCCTGTCCACTTTTCCCCTTCCAATCAATCATCAAGTCTTAAACACTTTTAAACACCCTCCACCCCCACTTCTCCCCAGTCACCACAGCATTACCCAAATTTACACAACTAGCATCTTTAATGAATCTCCCTGCCTACAGGCTAGCTCTCCTTTAATCCATTCTCTGCTGAGGGCATAGTAAACTTTTAAAAATACAAATCTGACCATGCCCCTTGAATAAAGTCAATAAGCCCAAATAGCCTGGTAGATCTGGTTCCTGCCTACCTCAAGGAGTTTATCTCTCATCTCCACCTCTACGCTTCAGACATGCTCAACTTCTTGCAGTTCCTTGAACACTTTGTTGCCTCTAAGCCTTCATGCATAAATTCAGCCCAAAACACTTCTCACCCACCCTTCACTCCTCTAATTCATTCTTCAGGTCTACCATGCAAATTTCACTTTTTTTTCTTGAAAGTTCTCACCAACTCTGTTCTAGAGTATGTGTTTCTGCTATATATCTTCATGGCACTGCCTCCCTCATGACACTGAGAACTCTATATTTTAACTGTTTATTGAATTTGAGCAGGACAGAGAGATTGTCTGTCTCACTCAATATGCCTGGTTCCTAGAACAGTACCTGAAAAAGGAGAAGATACTACAGATCTTCATGAGTTACTGAGTGCAGGAAAGTGAGCACTAACACAAGCTCTGCCGTTTACTAACTCTATAACTTAGGCAATTTAACCTTTCTCGGTCTCAGTTGTCTCAACTTATATAATAATAATATGTGCCTCATCAGGTTGATATGAGGATTAAATGAGGTGATGTATTTAAAAGTGTTTGGCAAACAGTAAAAGTACTATATATGTTGATTCTCTTCTACCCTCACCCTCACATAATATTTGGGATGCCTTTCCAATTTTCCAGTGCACATCAATCTCCTCCAAAGCTTAGTTTCCTAGAAGTTTCTTACACATGCAAATTATCTAGATCCACCCCAGACCTACTGAATCAGAATAGGGGTCAGGGGAGAAGGAATCTGTTTAACAAGCCCTCTAGGTCTTCGGTCCACAACCCCTGGGCCACAGTCAGTACCAGTCCGTGGCCTGTTAGGAACTGGCCCACGCATCACCACTGACCCCACCTTCCTTCCCCCTCCCCACTCTCTCCCTCTGGGCCCCCTCCCATCCCTGTCTGTGGAAAAATTGTCTTCCATGAAACTTAGGGAAGGAGGTGAGCATCAGGGGGAGTGAGCAAAACTTCACCTGTACAGCCACTTCCCATTGCTTGCATCACCATCTGAGGTCTGCCTACACCCCCAACCCTCCACTCCTGCCTTGGAAAATTTGTCTTCCATGACACCAGTCCCTGGTGCCAAAAAGATTGGGGATCACTGCAAACTTCACACTGAAGTTTGAAATGCACTGACCTAGGGGAAAGGGGCTTAGTCTCCTTAAAGTTTATTTTCCAGCACTTAGTATAGCACAAGCACATAGAAAGTGATCAATACATGTGAAATAAATAAATTAGTCTAATCCACCAGAAAAATGATTGCACATTAAAAGTTATTTATTCCTTCCACAAACATTTGTTGCACACCAATAAAATCTAGTCATGGTGCTAGCTTCAACTATCTGGGAGGGGAAATACATGTACAGATGCTCCTTTACTCATGATAGTGTTACATCTGGATAAACCCAACGTTAATTGAAAATATTGCACGTTGAAAATACATTTAATACACCTGACCTACTGAATGTCATAGCTTAGCCTACCCTAACTTCTCAGAACACTTACATTAGCCTACAATGTAGGCAAACTCATCTAACACAAAGTATATTTTACAATAAAGTGTTGAATATCTCATGTAATTTGTTGAATATTGTTCTTAAAGTAAAAAACAGAATGGTTGTATGGGTACTTGAAGTAGTTTATACTGAATATGTATCACTTTTGCATCATCATAAAGTTGAAAAATCATAAGCCAAAGTCAGGTACCCTCTGTATTAAAGTGTCTGTACCCAGGAGTTCTAAGTCTTTCTGGAGCAAGAATTTCCAAAATGTGGTGTGCACACTCTAGGGGGTATACAAAGTGACCGATTAGGCTCCTGGAAGAAATAAGTACAACTCTATTTTTTATTTTATCTTTTTAAAATATTCATTTTTGTCAACGTTTTATAATGTACACAATATTACAGAGTAGTATACATGTATATAATTTATAAATAAATAAAAATTCACAAACTGAGGAGTTGTGCCAAAAAAAATTTTATCAAAAATATTTGGAAGTCATTGGTCTAGTAACCTTGTAGTGTTCATGGTTTAGATCAGTGCTGTCCTAGAGAAATATGACAGCCATATATGAAATTTTGTGTTCTAGTAGTCACATTAAAAAGTTGAAAGAAATTGGTAGAATTATTTCGATGTATTTTACTTAACTCAATGTACATAAAATATTGTCATTTTAACATGTAATCAATATAAAAAAATATTTTATATATATATGTTTTTGATACTAAATCTTTGAAACCTAGTGTATATTTTGCATTTACATGCAATGTAATTAAAAATTCAATTTCCTCAATCACACTAGCTACATTTCAAGTGCTCATTAGCCACATGTGGCTAGTAGCTTCATATTAAACAGCACAGATCTAGATCATGGGTTTGAATCCTAGCTCTGCCCCTTACTAGCTGTGTGACCTCTGGCGCGTTTCTTAACCTATCTCAATGTGAATTTCCTTGTCTGTAAAATAGAAAGCATCCCTGACTTCTGCAGTTGTGATGATTCAAAGAGACAATCCACGGAAAGCACATAGCCCAGAGCCTGCTAGCTCCCCATCAGTGGCAGTAAGTGGGATGGTTATTATTAGTACAGGTATTACAATCCAAGGCAAAGTGTCCCAAGAGTCAGCTGAGAGACACATTTTGGGCATAGCTCAGTTCACATCCCCAGCATTCCATCCATGTGGGGTGACTGTCCCCTTAAACACATCACCAGACAGTACAATTTCCGGCTTTTTCCATTCTGTTCCATTTTCAGGAGCTGAGCAAGATGAACGAGAAGTTGGAAGTGAGTCAGCAGGATAGCACTTAGAGCCTAAAAAAGCAAGCAGGACATCAGAATGCATAAGCAGGAATATAATATGCAGGAAGTGGGAGGTGATCTTCCCTTTCTTCCAAGAACTGGCTCACCCCATGAGTTGTCTGCAGAGACTTTGGAGAACTTGGGCCAGGCCCAGGGGGATTAAAGGACTACAAAGGGAGCAACTCACATTCAACAGTGCTGGGTGCTCAACACATGTCATCTCATGTAATAAATCATCAGTATGTCCCATTTTGCAAGTGAAGAAACAGACTCAGGAAGGCAAAGTAACTTATCAAACCTCACACAGCTAGTGAGTGACAAAGCCGGGACTGGCCAGCTCCACAGTGCCTATTCTTCCCATTGCACTGCACGTTCTTGGAAGAAATGGCCGAGGAGGTGATGCTATGGGCACTTAATGTTTCTGAGCTTCAGTTTCCTCATCTGTGTAATGGGAGTTGTAACACCTATTTTGAAATAGAAAGTAATATTGAGAGAATTAAATAAAGTCATATATTACTCTATGAAACATCTAGCACAATGCCTGACACAGAGTAGCCACTCAGTATAGGTAGTTTCCTTCCTTGCTTCTATGCATTGCTTACTTGTTAATTTTTTCCTGGTACCTCCATTTCCAGTGCTCTTCTGTTTGGGGAGTTGGTTGGAGAGATGAGATATGATGCTTAAATTCTAGTAAATTGTAAAACGCTGCTCCTATTTCCCTTTATCCATTTTCCTGAGCCCCTTCAGGCCCTCTATCAGCCTTGTGACACGACATAAAGCTGTCAAAGCCAAAGTAAAGATGGAGGCTTGATATGAGAGAGTGTGAGCAAGGCTGCGAACCTTGGAGGCATCTGGTAGTGTTATAGGACAAAGGGCATGTCCAGGATCAGCTACAGGAAGGCATGGCAAGAGAAGCCAGACCAGACTGTAGAAGAATCAGTAGGGGAGTCAATAGCAACTAAGATAGAGACAGGACAACAAGCTGGGGACTGGGTGATGCCAGACAAATCTAAGTTCATGCGCTACCTGGGCCTTCTTCCCCCACAGCTGAGCCTCCACCCATCTCAACAACACAGCCTCTGAGCCCCATGAGAGTTTCCTTTGCATATATCTGAGGACCTTGGCCTCATCTTACCCCTTTCCATTTTTCAGCTGCTGAGTGGGATATTCATCCCAGCTCCAAACCCCAAGCCCCAAGACCAAACCTTAGCCCTGACTCACATCTTTGGCCGCGTGTGTGAGTCAGGCAATGCCTAAAACCTTCCTTCTTCCCTGGTAAATCAGTGATGAACATTTTATCTTAAAGTTAGTAAAAAAAAAAAAAAAAAGTTTTATAATAGATTACAAAATTGTTACACTTAACATTTGTAGGTGCCCTTTATCACTTTGCTTTCTTAAGCCTTAATAAATGAAAGTATAACTCACATGCATTGGACATAGCAATAAAATGAGGGATATTTCATAATGTTATACTGGCCTTGGATCTATTTTCAGCTTGGACTCCAAATATACTATACTTTTCATCAAAAGGGCAATAACGAGCCATACACAAAACTTCCACCTGTCCACCCCAATACACCAAGTTACAGAGCTCAGCTTTCAGAACAGAATAAAGGTTGCCTTCTTGGAAAGTCCTCAAAGATAGCAGTCCCAGGTTAGAAAGAAAGCTGCAGCCTTAAATAGCTATTCCTAGAGTTAGTAGGTAAAACCAAGTTCTCCAAGATTACGCTGAGTACCGAGTAGGCAAAACTAAGACAGTGGTGGTTCCCAGCACTTGCTGCACATTGGAATCACCCAGGGATCTTTAGAAAATACTCATGCCTGGCTTTAGTGGTATGCTGGTAAATGTTTAACAATCAGCTGTCTAGAAAGGAAAAAAAAACAAAAACCCTTGATTTGTAGCCAATAGCCACGGTGCAAAAACTTCCACCATGGTTGATTTCAATCTACCGGTATGACATCACTGAAGGCAGAGTTAGGAAGAGATGCACATGATAGGCTAGCCAGAGCAGCCGGGTTCGGCACACCAGTGCCTGGCATCCCCCCTGAACCACCACTTAATAGGTATGGGGTGTGATCTGAGCATCAGGATTTTTCAAAGCTCCCCAGTAGACTCTAATGTGCAGCAAAGTTGGGAACCATGGGCTAAGGGGCCTCGTAAAAAGGTCTCAGAAGAAAGAAACAGGCCACTTGTTTGCCTTCCAGTGACAGCTGGGTAGTAATACTTGTCTCCTCGAGTGGTACATTTTCTCTCCCTAGCAAGCCTCCATGGAAAACTAAATCATCAGCAGAAAGTTGCTTGATGGGCATGTTCTCAGAGCATGGGGTGGGGTGGGGGGCAGATGGGGGTGTGGAGGGGAGGCTGGTGGGAGATCCAAACAGCCAGGATCATTGTGTCAATGTAATTGTCCACTAGAAATTCCTGGGGGTGCTGGAAACACTGATAAATTCCTGCTCCAGGACATCTCTCCAGGGATGTCATTATCCTTCCATTAAAACTGTCTTTATTCTGACTGGGTGGCAAGCGCTTGATTTGCTTAATTCTTAATCGTTACACCTTCAGCTCTGCTGACTGAGCTCTAGTCATTTTGGTTGAAGTGTACCTAAAACCCTGCAGGGGAAGTGAGGGAGGAAGGACTATCTTCTACAGATGGCTGGCTGGGCCCTACCTCTGGGTTCCCACAGCCCCTCTGCTTACTTCTGTCATTGTATTTGTCACCTGGCCTTGCAGATATTTATTGTCTGTTGCCTTTGGTGCTCTGGAATCTCCCGAAGGGCAGGAACTGGGCTTCTATTTTTCTCTGCTTCCCCAGTGCCCAGTGTTGGTTCTTAAGCTGAAGTAAACTGAGCCCATTATAGATTACCTTAAACGTACTTTTAAAAACACAACTAATTCCTGAAGAAAGTCTTGTTTTTTAAAAATTTAAAGTTTACTACTTAACCAAAACTTTCCCTTCACCCTTTCATCTACTGTCCTCGGAGCTAACTACTATCATCAGTTAAGTGTAGACCATTTTATGTGGTCTACACTTAAATGGTCAACTAGACCATTTTATGTGCATTTGCACATGCATGCACACATTTAGAAATGTGTGGTTTTATTTTTTGTGTTTTTAAAATACCTGCTATTATATTAATACTACACATATAGTTCTATAAAATGCTTTTTCACTTAATATGTTGTGGTGATCTTTTCATAATAACCTAATTGTTGATCTGCTGTGTTCTTTCAAAATGCTGAATTTAAAAAATGACCCTAAGACAGGATTTAAGTGCAATTACTTTATGTGGGAGGTGATCCCAGAAAATAGGGGAATGGGGAAGTGAGAAAAGGAAGGGAAGGAGGCCAGTAAAGGGTGTTTTATCAAGCAAGTCATCACTGTAAGTAAAACCAGAGCTCAATTCTACAGGGAAATTCTAGGAGCCAATTGTAGTACAAAATTGTAGAATATTTCTACCGAAAGAGAGCCTGCCACGCACTTGGGCAGAGAGGGCTTTGGTGGCCACAAAAAGCCTTCAGTCAAGGAGCTGCAGGTGCTCCCATTTGGAAGTCTGTCAGCATACACAGACATAGTAAGTCCCGGGTCCTGTGGGTGGGCACTGATAGGGTCTGCTATGGAACAGATGTGCCTTGCTTCATTAAATTCCTTCCCATTTAAGTTGTTGACATTTTTTACAAACAAGGCTTCAAGAAGTGTTCCCATCCATGTTTCCTTGTGCACACACGAAAATATTTCTTTAGGATAGATGCCTACAATGGGTCCATCCCTTACACAATGTTTCTCTACTTTTACTCTCCTGGGTTGGATACCTTACTGTGACCTCTGAACTCCCAACTGCCAGAGTGAGCACACCCCCAATCCTTCAATATTGCCCTGTCAGGAATTCGTTCAAGATTGAAGAGATGAGAGCACCTACTGATTTTCCTACTGCCCTGTCTGGGATTCCCATGGCCTCATCTATTCTCTCGACAGGCTATCCCTATGACTTTACCCCTATCTTCTGCCTTCAAACTCTGTTGCCTCTGGTACATTCAGATTGTAAGTAGTACTCTAGTAATACAAATCAAATTTTGGAGCAGCAGGCTTCTTCCACTTGATCAGATATTTCACCTCTATTCACCTGCCTAGGCCATCATTTTCAAATAAAGAGCACACATTCACAACAACCTGGTACTGGATCTGTGCAATTCTTTTTATACAGCTGCTAGGACAAGGACAGAACTAAGAATTTACAAAAATTTTCAATCCAAAAATTTATTTTTACTTTTTAAATCAACTTTATTGAGCTGTAATTTACACCCAATAAATATTTTAAGTTCAATGAGTTTTGACAAACATACATACCCATGTAATCATTACTCCACTGAAGAGAGAGCGTTACTATCCTTGTCCTAGTTAATCCCTCCCACCCTTGACCCCAAGGAACCACTTATTTGCTTCCCATCACTATAGACTAGTTTTGCCTGTTCTAGAATTTTATATAAATGGAATTATACAGTACCTACTATATAATTCCATTTTCTTTCGCTCAAAATGTTTTTGGGATTCACCCATATTTTTGCACGTATCAGTAATCTTTTCTTTTTATTTCTGAGTAGTATTCCCTAGTATAGAGGAATTTGTTTACTCATCCACCAGCTGATGGACAGTGGGGTTATTTCCAGCCTTTGGTGATTATGAATAAAGCTTGTAAGCATGAGTGTACAGGTTTTGTGTGGACATGTGTTTTCATTTCTCTTGACCTCGAAATAAGATTGCTGTGTCATATGTAAGTGCATGTTTAACTTTATAAGACACAGCCAAACTATTTTCCAGAGTGATTGTATCATTTTACATTCCCACTGGTAATATATGATAGTTCCAGTTCTCATCCTCCCTAACACTTGGGACTGTAGTCTTTTTAATCTTAGCCATTCTAAAATTCAAAAATATGTTCTAAAACATATTCTAATGGATATGGAGTGGTATCACTTTGTGGTTTTAATTTGTATTTCTCTTATTACTAGTGATGGTAAACATTTTCATGTTCTCCTTGGTCATTTGTGTATCTTCTGCGAAGTGTCCATTCAAATCTTTTGCCCATTTGTTAAACTGAGTATAGGTGTTCTTTATACTGTCTATATACAAGTCCTTTGTCAGATGTGTGTGTATATATATATAAAATTTATAGTGAATATTTTCTCCCAGTCTATGACTTGCCTTTTCATTTTCTTAGCTATTTCTTTTGAAGAATAGTAGTTCTAAATTTTGATAAAGTGCAATTTATGAATTTTTTATTCTATGGCTTGTGCTTTTGTGTCCTAAGAAATCTTTGCCTATTCTAAGGCTGTAATGATTCTTTTCTTATATTTTTAGCTTTTATATTTGAGTCTGTGATTCATTTAGAGTTTATTTTTGTGTACAATGTGAAGTAAAGGTCCAGGTTTCTCTCCCCTCCTCCCCAGTTTGGATATCCAGTTGTTCCAGCATCATTTGTTGAAAAGATTATCTTTACTGCATTGGATTATCATGGCACCTTTGTGGAAAAATCATTAGACCAAATATGCGTAGGTCTATTTATGGGCACTCTATTCTGTTCCATTGAACTATATGTCTGTCCTTATGCCAATACCACATTGTCTTGATTAATATAGCTGTATAGTACATCTTGAAATCAGGTCATTTAAGTCTTCCAACTTTGTTTTTTTTTTCAAAATTATTGTGATTATTCTAGATCATTCACACTTCCACACAGATTTTAGAATTAGCTTGTTAATTTCTACCTCCAAAAAATGCCTTCCGGGATTTTGATTTGTATTTCATTGAGTTTATAGATCAATTTGAGGAGAATTGACATCTCAACAATATTGAGTCTTTCAGGCCATGAACATAGTATATCTCCCCATTTATTTAGGTTTTCTTTAATTTTCCTGAGCAATGTTTTGTACTTTTAAGTATATAGGTATTGAAAATATTGTTACATTTCTGGAAGTGTTCAAGATTTTAAATGTTATTCTAAATGGTATTGGGGTTTTTTTTCTTTTTTTTTTTATTTCAGAGTATTATGGGGGTACAGACATTTAGGTTACATGTATTGCCTTTGCTCTGCCCGAGTCAGAGCTACCAGTGTGCCCATCCCCCAGATAATGTGCACTGAACCCCTTAGGTATGAATTTACCCATCCCCTCCCCTTCCTCCCACCTGCCTGACACCTGATGAATGTTACTTCCATATGTGCACATAAGAGTTGATCAATTTGTATCAATTTGATGGTGAATACATGTGGTGCTTGTTTTTCCATTCTTGAGATACTTCACTTAGAAGAATGGGCTTCAGTTCCATCCAGGGTAAAACTAATAGTGTTAGTTCACCATTGTTTTTTGTGGCTGAGTAGTACTCTGTGGTATACATATACCACATTTTCTTAATCCACTCATGTATTGATGGGCACTTGGGTTGTTTCCACATCTTTGCAATTGTGAATTGTGCTGCTATAAATATTCAAGTGCAGATGTTTTTATTATAGAATGTCTTTTTTTCCTTTGGGTAAATACGCAGTAGTGGGATTACTGGATCAAATGGTAGTTCTACTTTCAGTTCTTTGAGGTATCTCCATATTACTTTCCATAGAGGTTGTGCTAGTTTGCAGTCCCACCAGCAGTGTATAAGTGTTCCTGTCTCTCCGCATCCACGCCAAACATTTGTTGTTTTGGGACTTTTTGATATAAGCCATTCTCACTGGAGTTAAGTGGTATCTCATTGTGGTTTTGATTTGCATTTCCCTGATGATTAGAGATGTTGAGCATTTTTTCATATGTTTCTTAGCCATTAGTCTATCTTCTTTTGAAAAGTTTCTAATCATGCCCTTTGCCCATTTTTTAATAGGGTAAATGGTATTGGATTTAAATTTCATTTTCCAGTGGTTCATTACTGGTATATAGAAATACACTTGATTTTTGTATATTGACTTTTCCTTTTGTAGCCTTGCTAAGTTCATTTATTAGTTGTAGCAGCTTTTTTCTAGATTCTTAAGGATTCTCTAATCATATTAATCTGTAAATAAAAACAGTTTTATTTCTCCTTTTTCAATATTTAGGCTTTTTATTTATTTTTTTTGACTTATTACAGTGACTATGACCGCCAATGAACAGTTGAATAGAAGTGATGAGAGCAAAACTTCCTTGCCTTCCTTGCCTAATTCCCAGTCTTAGGAAATAGTCTTCTACCATTCAGTCTTTCAGCATTAAGAATGATGTTATTGGCTTAAGACCAGGAGTTCAAAGCTAGCTTGGGCAACATAGCAAGACCCTGTCTCTACCAAAAAAAAAAAAAAAACTAGCTGGATGTGGCAATGTGTGCCTGTAGTCCCAGCTACTCAGGAGGCTGATGTGGGAGGATCTCTTGAGTCCAACAGTTCGAGGTTACAGTACCTATGATCACGCCATTGCACTGCAGCCTGGGCAACAGAGCTGGACCCTGTTTCTTAAGAAAAAAAAAAAAAAAGATGCTATTGGTAGGTTTTTCATAGACATTCTTTATCAAGTTCAAGAAGTTCCCCTTTAGGTTTTGTTTGTTTTTTATTTTTGTTTTGTTTTGTTTTGTTTTTTGAAACAGTCTTGCTCTTTTGTCCTGGCTAGAGTGCAGTGGCATCATCGTAACCCACTGCAACCTCAAATTCCTGGGCTCAAGTAATCCTCACCCCTCAGCCTCCCAAGTAGCTGGACTGCAGGCATGTGCCACCACACCCAGATAATTTTTTTATTTTTCGTAGAGACAGGGTCTTGCTATGTGCCCAGGCCTCGTCTTGAACTCCTGGGTTCAAGGATCCTCCTGCCTCAGCCTCCCAAACTGCTAGGATTACAGGTGTGAGCCACCGCACCTGGCCTTCCCTTTAGATTTAAACTACAAGTATTTTTAGTTCCAATTGTTTATATTTTACCATGCTAAAAGATGTTGGGACACTAGGTCTTGGTTCTCTTTTCTCTAGCAATAGTATATAGAGAGCATGGTTTTGGAGTCAAACAGACTTGAACTCTGCCACTTTCCACACTTTCCAGCTATGTGACCTTGTTCAAGTGTTCAAGTTTTCTATCTTTTTCTTCGTGCTTTTTTTTGGAGATGGAGTCTTGCTATGTTGCCAAGACTGGTCTCAAACTCCTGGGCTCAAGTGATCCTCCCACCTCAGCCTCCTGAGTAGCTAGGATTACAGGCATGAATTACCACAGCTGGCTAATTTCTCTATCTTCGACCTCAGTTTTCTCACTTGTAAAATAAGGCTAATTGCTTTATTTTTCAAGGTTGCTATGAATGGTATTGGGTTTGCTTGCTTGTGTCTGACACATGGTAAACACTCAAAAAATGTTATTACCTCTCTCCATCCCTTGCCTTCTCTTAGTTAATATGCTTTTGACTTTACAGTGACATTTATCATGTCTGCCCAAATGTTCACAATAGGGTTTTTATAAATAAAAATGTGTATTGCTCATATATGAAGATGAAGATCTTGTCTGCAGATGACAACCTCTCCATGGGTCACAGTAACATGTAATATCCAATCAGGTGCTTCCCTCTGCTGACTGCAGACTCCATGGTTATTCCCAGGCTAAGACTTTCTGGGATTAACATGTTGTCTCAACCACTACAAAAACAAAGGCAGTGTTCCAAATGACACCTGATTATATCATGTTCACTACTTCTAATAGTATATACATAAAAAATGATTCACAAGTCTTGGATCCAACTCAGATGTTCAGAGAACCTTTATTGTTAGTCTATACATGTTTCTTCTTAGGCCTGGAATTCTCCAGCTCTCAACACATCAGGAGTTAAGGATACAAGGCCAAAAAGTGTGAAAATGATGTTATAACTCCCAGAGCATTGATTCCAAATGCCAGGCCCACAGCAAGTGCCTGATGAAGTGTTTCACACAGACCTCCATAGAACAAGAAATATAAAGATGATTTGTGAGTTCTTCATTAAGCTAAATGTATTGTCCCTTATTCTGAGATTCTATCTCTCCTGCCTTTTTGGTGTGAAAATGTCCCTATATTGTTGTTTTGTGATGGTAATGATTTACCATTCTTACTTGGTATACTAAGTTAGCAAATTGATCTTAATCTACCACCCACTATCAATTTTTAAAAAGTTACTAGACTGAGAAACAGTAGAGTATATTTTCCAGGGGACCTCGGTATGCCTAGATTTGTGTCTTGGTAATAGATTGTCTATCGCCATTAGTACTCAGGGTAACTATGGACCTGTTTGGAGTCACTTCAGGATTCCAGCCTCCATCCTACAACTAGTGGATGTTGGCCCCCGTGACAGAGAACTGCAAAGGACTGGGTACAGAAGGCCTCTGCTACTCTAGTGGATTGAGGTCAGCCTCACCTAACCTGAAAAAAGTGTAATTATCAATTTTGTGACTCTAAACATGGGGAAGTTTCGGACAAGTTGACAAAATCATAAAGCTGGATAAATATCAAGGTAAAGGGCCTGCATCAACATGTTGAATATTTTGAAGGAACTCAGGATTTGTGGGAAGCCTGGTGTAGGGCACAGAGATGGAATCATGGGTGAGAATGTGCTTAGCCCACTTGGCTGAAACTTAACCATATAAGTCTCCGTTTTCATAGCCGTGAAGTGCAATTGATTGCCCTGCCTTGCCTCTTTGGAGTGTTTATTTGGAGATTGAATGATAATGGATGGGAAAGTGCTTTGCAAACCACAGCATCCCAGAAAAATTTAAGAAATGACTCTCTTTTACTTTGTTGACAATTAAGAAGGCAATATTTCTAGACACATGACACATGAAGGGAGGCAATCCCTTCACTGAGAAGAGATGATGAAAATGTACATGGCCTGTAGGCTAAATACTGTCAGAACATGTTATCACCAAATAAATCTGGACAATTCTATTTTTAACGCCATGTTCCCAAACCTAGTAAGGAGGCAGAGAGACTCCATTCTGGTAAGAGGCTGGATGCAAAGTGAGGTCTGAGGGTCATAAAAGACAGCCAGGGTCTGTGTCAGCTGCTTTTGCCTCCATATTGTGGGTAAACACCACAGACCATATTTGAGCAGCATGATATACTGGTATAAATTCAGAAGATGGTTCATCTGAAGACCTATCCTAGCACTAGCAAATTTTTCAATCAAAAATAAATTATTTTCATTGCCCTAAGATCCACGTTGTTAGGATGTATTCAGATCATAGTCTATTATTTAACAACAGCAGTTATCATTTATTGAATGTTACCTGTGCAGGTGGGTTATTTAAAGTGCTTTAGTATATTATCTCATTTAATCCTCCCAGCAATCCTATAAGGAAGATGCTATCATTGTCTTCATTTTTAAGAAGAGAAAACTGACACATAGAGAACTAAGTACCTTACCCAAGGTCATGATTTAATGAGTGGTAGAGATTGGATTTGGACAAGGCAGGATCACCTCAGGCTTAACTTATATTCTTCCTCTATTTTTAACAAACATGTCCTCTTTTCCAGGCACTAGACTCGTAAACTACAGAGATTAACAAAACCAAATCTATGCCCTCAAAGAGCACTCAGTCTAGTGGGAAGAGGGAGGCACAGATAATCCTAACACAGTGTAGTGAGTACTGTGTTATACGCACTTATCCCTCTGACACTGATTTACTTTTCTCCAAAACATCCTTTATTGCCATCTAGCAAACTGCATTTTTATTTCCTTAATTTTTCGTTATCTGTCTCCCTTCACTAAAACTATAAACTCCACGAGGGCAGGGTCTTTATTTTGTTCACTTTATATCCTAGTATCTAGAGGCATGTCTGGCAAGTAAATATATTTAGAAGTGGCCTTCAAGGGGCAGGTGTGGAAATTAAATAAAAATGAACAAATGATGTCACAAAATATCACAGTATTCTTCACTGCCATGAGGGTGTGTGTGTCCGGGGAGAGAGAGAGAGAGAGAGAGAGAGAGAGAGAGAGAGAGAGAAGAGGTTCTCCCATTTGGCCATTCAAAGACATTTCTTGAGTGTTATTCTCATGCCAGGCTGATAATCTGGCATGAGATTGGTAATCTGGACTGACAAAGTCTTCATGGAATGGAGATGATGAAAAGCTTCAGGGAGAAGAATGAACATCAGCTAGAACTCAGGCAGTGAAGTCTCCCCTTAAATGTCCTGGAGTTATTTTAGGTGTATGTACTGTACACTCCAGGCTCTGCCCCCACTTCCTCCAGCCATCCTAAGCACATTGTTCTTTTCCACAAATTGACATACCTTCACACATTTTGTTCCCCTTTCTAGAGGGCCTTCCCCCTGTGCTCCCTCCTACCCTCAGCTCCTTTCTGCTTTATGACCTCAGTTTCATCCTTCAAAACTCAGATCAGCTGTCACTTCCTCATTGAAAGGACCCATCACTGTGCTCCCATAGCAGCATCCTCTACAATCCTTCAGTGCTAAAAATCACTGTTTTACTTGTCTCTGCCCTACACTGAAGGCTCCTTAAGAGCAGAGTCCATGTCTTATTCAGCCTGTATTTCCAAAATCAAACACTGTGTCTGGCATGAGAATGACACTCATGAAATGTTTTTGAATGGCCAAATAGAAGATTTCTCTCTCTCTCTTACACAACCCCCCTGCAAAATGGCAGCGATCATGTCCTCTAATTCCAGTATCCCTTTCACTAAGCTTCTGAAAGTGCTCCATACAGAAGTTGTTTGATTAAATACAACCAGGAGAATACAAAGAATAATACCAGAGGAGTATTTGTCCCACTAAATAGGAAAACATGTTACAAAGCTATACAAAACTGCAAAGTAAAACAGTGTGTTACTTGTGCGAGAATAAATAGGCAAGTCAATGAAGTAGAATAGAAATCCCGTAATGAATAAAATTATGTATAAGTATTATTTCATGAAGGTGACATTTTCCAATCAATTACAAAAGGGTGGATCATTCAGAAAATGCTTGGACAAATTGGTTAAAGATATGGGGTGAGAAGAAAACCTAAATCCCTGTGTCACACCATACACCCAAACAAATAAAGATGAATGTGACAATCACACATATTTTGTTTACTATGTGTCAGACGTGATGCCAAGCATGCCATAAGCATCAACTAATCTGAGCATTAGCACAGTTCTATGAGGTTGGTCTGGTTAATTTTATGTCTGGTTTTCAGATGAACAAACTGAAGTTCAGAAAATTTAAGTTGATCAAGTTCTCTCGGTTAATAACTTGGGGGAGCTGGTATTCAAATTCAGGGCCAACTAACCCTATATCTTTTACTCTCTTTTTTTGTATGTGTCTTCTTCTTTCTTTTAAAACTTACTTTAAACTTTTAATTGACAATTTATAATTATATATATTTATAGGGTGTAATATGTTTTGATATATGTTTACAATGTGGAATGATTAAATCAAGCTGATTAACATACCCATCACCTCACATACTTTTCTTTTTTCTTTTTTTTTTTTTGAGACAGGGTCTCGCTCTGTCACCCCGGCTAGAGTGCAGTGGCGTCATCATAGCTCACTGCAACCTCAAACTCTTGGGCTCAAGCGATCCTCCTGCCTCAGCCTCCCGAGTAGCTGGGACTACAGGCATGCACCACCATGCCTGGCTAATTTTTAAATTTTTTGTAGAGATGGGGTCTCGCTCTTGCTCAGGCTGGTCTTGAACTCTTGAGCTCAAGCAAGCCTCCCGCCTCGGCTTCCCAGAGTGCTAGGATTACAGGCATGAGCCACTGCGCCCGGCCTTCTTTTTCTTTTTTTGTGGTGAGAACATTTGAAATCGATTCTTTTAGCAATTTTGAAATATATCATACATTATTATTAACTATAGTCGCCATGCTGTGCAATAGGTCTCAAAAACTTATTCCTCCTGTCTAACTGAAACTTTGTACCCTATAGCTTTTACTTTTTAACCACTACACTATAGTAATTATCGCTAAAGAAGTGTTAACACTCATACCACAGAAGAATGACCACTAAATGAAAATATCTGGCGTAGGGAAGACATTTCTAAACATAATACAAAAAGGCATAAGCTATAAAGGAAAAGATTAGTAGATTTGAACACATAAATATTTTAAAATTATATGATAAATTAAAAGACAAATTTAACACTAAAAATATTTGTGCTTACATGATAAAGAGTTAATAGTCTTAATTTTTGAAGAAATTTTACTATACAAAAAACAAGCAAAAAAACCCACATCCAAATCTTTAAAAATGGGCAAAGAACACAAATGAAGATACTTGACTAGCCAATAAAATTCATCGCAAAAGTTTAGCTATAGTAGTAATCAAAGACATGCAAATTTGAACAATACTTAGATTCCATTTTTCTTGTGTCAGATTGGCCAAATGAAAAATAATGCTAAAATCTAGCATTGATTATGTTATAGGGAAATAGGCCATTCATGAATATTGCAGCTAGGATTGTAAATTCTTATAGCCATTTTGGAGAGTGATTTGTCAATATGTTTTAAAGCATTAAAATACCTTTTGTTCCAAAACTTCCATATCATAATCAAATAGTCAGAACTAGGTGCAATGATGAATGTTCACTGTAGCATTCTTTATAAAAATGAAAAGTTGAAACAAATGAAATGTCCAGCAATAGGAAATTGGTTATGTAAATTATGGAATAATCCCATGCTGGCATAACATGTAGCCTTAAAGTGAAGTTGTAGAAGAGTAGATTTAAACTCTGCTCCCAAGGATTCCACAGGGGCGCTATTGGAAGGTAGTAGAAGGGTAACTGTATGGATAGAGCTTCAGCTTCCAGCCCTTTTCCCAGGCAGATCAGCTCACTTCCTATCTGTTCCATATATGGTTCTGAGTCAGAATCCATTTTTTTAAAAAAGGGGAGGTGTATTCCATTAACATTGAAAAAACTACCATTATACATAAATACGTCTGAAGCCACTAACTGGCCTTTAAATAAGTTGCTCAGTTTTACTGAGCCCCAGTTTCTTGATCTACAAAAATGAGAAAAATAGCTAAGGTCCTTGCCAAATGAGAATTCTAGGAGACTAAACTTCCACTCCAGATTTCAAGTGGCTGTACTTGGATTCATACTCATGTCTACTTCCTTCCCAAAGGTTTCTTCTTGGATAGCACTGCAGCAGCAAATTCCCTTCAGAACTATTATGGAGACCTGGACACCCAGTGCCTTACAGAGGGCAACGATGTCATGGATACGCCTTATAAGGGATGAATAGACTGGCAGGGAGGCTGCACAGACAAATCCAGCCAAGCTGGCTGTGTGGGGATGACAGGGCTGAAATGTGTCATCTCTGCTCTGGCTCCAATCTCTGCACCCTTTTTTGTTCATAAGCTTTTTATTGTAGAATAGTTTTAGATTTTAAAAAAAGTTGCAAAGATAGTACAGAGTTCCCATATACCTGTCACCCAGTTTTGTCTATTGTTAACATCTTACATTACTATGGTACATTTTTTTTTTTTTTGAGACAGAGTCTTGCTCTTGTTGCCCTGGCTGGAGTGCAGTGACCTCATCATAGCTCACTGCAACCTCAAACTCCTGGGCTCAAGCAATCCTCCTGCCTCAGCTTCCTGAGTAGCTGTAACTACAGACGTGCATCACGGCACCCAGCTAATTTTTCTATTTTTAGTAGAGGTGGGGTCTTGCTCTTCCTCAGACTGGTCTCGAACTCCTGGTACTTTATATATGTATATATATATTCTCCCCCCCCGCAGAAACAGGGTCTTGCTATGTTCCTCAGACTGTTCTCGACCTCCTGGGCTCAAGTAATCCTCCCACCTCAGCCTACTGAGTAGCTGGGACTACAGGCATCCTCCGCTGTACCCTGGTATATTAATATTAACTAAACTCCACACTCTATCAGATTTCACTATTTATTTTATGTTCCTTTTTTGTTCCAGGATCCCAGCCAGGATGCCATATTACATTTAGTTGTCATATCACCTTAGTCTCCTTTGGTCTGTGACAGTTTCTCAGACTTTTCTTGTCCTTAATGACCTTGAAGGTTTTAAGCAGTATCAGTGTGGTATTTTGTAGAATGTCTCTCAATTTGGGTTTGTCTGAAATTTTTCTCATGGTTAGACTGGGGCTATGGGTTTTTGTAGGAAGGCCGTAGAGGTAAAGTGCCATGCTCATCATATCAAGGGCACATGCTATCAAGATGATGTATCTCTGTAGATGTTGATTTTGATCACCTGGCTGAGATAGTGTTTTCCAGTTTCTCCAGTGTAAAGTTACCCCCTCCCTCTCTTCCATACTGAACTCCTCGGGAGCAAGTCACTAAGCACATCCCATAGTCAGGATAGGAAGGGATTGTCTGTGTCCTTCCTGCCTTAGCAAGGCACCTTCATCTAAGAACAGCATTCACTTTCGGAGCCTCCACACTCTGAGGCATATCTCTGTAGGTTTGCTATTGGGATTTTTTGGGGGAGGGTGCGATTTAGAAACATGAACCGTGTTTAGATATAGAGGGCCTTGAGTGGCCTTCCTCAGGTTAATAGCAGGATTAGGGAGAAAGACCACCACTGGGCAGATTTCCAGGGCTTTTCTGATGACCCTTCCCCATTCCGGATCCAGCTCTCCCAAGCTCCTGAAGAAGGATTGGCTTGGGAGTTGAACATTGCCTTTTCATTGTCATTTAAACTTGGTGAAGCATTCAAAAGAGCCAGGAGTCCAGGATAGTCACAGGCTTTGATTCATGAACCAATTTTAACTGATTGGCAGGGACTACCTGAATAGCATTCTAGATTTTTAGAGGCCTGGCCTCAGGCTGGGAAACTTTCCATCTAGGTGCAACTAATGCCCACATCCGTCCCCCTTCTCCATGGATCTCTGAACATATTATTTGCCAATGAACAGGAAAACACAAAAGTCTTTTGGTTAAACTACAGTAAATGGTCTCCTTCCTTCCTTCCTTCCCTCCCTTCCTCCTTATCTCCTTCCCTCCCTCCTTTCATTTTTTGTATTGTGGCTGCCCAATCTCAGAAGAGTCCTGCTGCAAATCATAAACCCTTGGCAGCTAAACGCATATCCTCTATTTTGTGTTTCACCCCTACCAACATGTATATAGTAAGACTCAGTAAATGTTTATTGCCTGATGGAGTTTTTAACTTGAAGGTACTCAATTGCCCAATTGCAAGATTCTCCAAGGCTTTATTTATGCTGACACAGCAGCACCTTTTTAAAAAATGATATTGATATATATTCACTTAAATAAATTAATGTACCCATCTCAACTCTTCCCTTTGGCTCCATGGACAAGCTCATATTCCAAAGCATATGACCCTAATATTGAAAAAGTAAAATGATGCTTTAGGCTTTATGCTGATACATTTGTTGTGAGCAATAGATGGGATGATATAGAGCATTTTACATGGTGCCTGGTGCATAGTTGGCACTCAGTAAACATTAGATATCGTTATTGAGAAGTACCATGTCTTTCTTTTTCCTACTTTTCTTGGGATTTGTTAAGTTATGCCATTGTACCAGAGATTGCATGGATGGAAAGGTAAAGTGAGAGTAAGGAGATGGGGGAGGCATTTCATGATTTATCAAATTTTGAATACAGGAATGTCACTTCTTACCAAAAGAAAAAGTGCAAGAAATGCAGTGATAAGTTAAGTACAAGTACATGCATCTGAAAGACATATTTTAAGTCAGGTATACAGGAAAGACCAGTTCAACCTAACCTTGCATTTTGATTTATTTTAAAAATATTTAGTGATAATTTACCACGTGCCAAGCATTGTGCTAAGTGTGAGGATACAACAGTGACTAAAACACATTTGGTTCTTGCCCTTGTAGAGTTTACTGTCTACTGGGGGACACAGCAGTTTATAAAGAAGTAAACAAATGAATATGCAATTATAAATTATGATAAACACTAACCATGCCTAAAAGGCAACTCAAACTCAATTTGTCCAAATTAAATTCTTTGTGTTTCCCTTGTACCTTGTCCAGTGTTCTCCATCTCAGCAAATGGTACCACCATTCACCAGTTACTTAGGTCAAAAACCTTGAAGTGATCCTTGACTAAGCTCTTTCTCATATCTCAGCCATCGTATCTTTTGGCTGTACCTTCAAAAGTTATCCTGAATCCAACCTGTCCTTGACATTCTCAAGACTACCCTATTGTCCAAGCCACCATCATCTCTCATCAGGAGTATCCAATACATCTTGATGCTTCTACCCTTTCTCCTGTAAGGTCTATTCTCTACACACCAGTAAGAATGGTCCTTTTTAGCATTCCCCCAAAATGTATAATACCCAGGAATAAATTTAACCAATAAAGTGAAAGATTTGCACACTGAAAACTATAAAACATTGCTAAAAAAATTTAAGGAAGGCCTATATAAATGGAAGGACATTTCTGTGTTCATGGATTAGAGACTTAATATTATTAAGATGGTAATACTATCCAAAGTGATTAACATATTCAATGCAATCCCTATCATAATATGAATGATTTTTCCTTTCACAGAAATGGAAAAACCAGTTCTCAATTTCAGATAGAAGCAAGGCACCACAAATAGCAAAATTAATACCAAGAAAGAAGAACAAATTTGGAAGGCTCACACTTTCTGATTTCAAAACTTACTACAAAGGTACAGTAATCAAAACAGTGATAGATTGGATAAGGATAGATACACAAACCAATGGAATAGAATTGAGAGTCCAGAAATAAACCCATATATTATGGCCAGTTGATTTTTGACAAGGATGCCAAATCCATCCAATGAAGGAAGCACAGTCTCTTCAACAAATGGTACTGGGACAACTGAATAACTGTATGCAAAAAAATGAAGTTGGACCACTACTTTATACCACAAACAAAAATGAACTCAAAATGGATCAATAACCTAAATATAAGAGTTAAATGCATAAAACTCTTAGAAGAAAACAAAGGTGAATCTTCATGATCTTGGATTTGGTAGTAGATTCTTAGATATGACACCAAAAGCATGAACAATAAAAGAAAAAAATAGATAAATTGGACATCATCAAAATTAAAAACTTTTGTGCATCAAAGGACATTATTAAGAGAACTTACAGAATGGTTGAAAGTATTTGTAAATTATATATCTGATAAGGGTTTACTATCCAGAATATAAAGAACTTTTACTACTCAACAATAAAAAGACAAACAACCCAATTTAAAAAGAGGCAAAAAGAGCTGAATATGGTGGCACACGCCTATAGTCCCAGCTACTCTGGAGGCTGATGCTGGAGTTCAAGACTAGGGGCAACATAGTGAGGCCCCATCTCTAAAAAATAAAAAAATAGAAAATAAAAATAAATTAAAAAGGCAGAAAACTTGAATAGACATTTCTCCAGAGAGGATGTACAAATGACCAAAAAACACATGAAAAGATACTCAATATCATTAGCCATTAGAGAAATGCAAATCAAAACCACAAGGTACTACCTCACACCTAAGCGTGACTAAGAGGGCTATAACAACAAGAGTTGAGGAGAATGTGGAGAAATTGGACCCCTTTAATATTACTGGTAGGAATGTGAAACTGTTTAGCTGCTGTGGAAAACAGTTGGGTGGTTCCTCAAAAAGTTAAACATAGAATTATCATATGATCCAGCAATCACATTGCTAGATAGATACCCCAAAGAACTGAAAACTGGTACTCAGATAAATACATGTACATGCATGTTCACAATAGCACTATTTACAATGGCTAAAAGGTAGAAACAGCCCAAATGTCCATCAATGGATGAGCGAATAAACAAATTGTGGTATATATACACAATGGAATATTATTTGGCCAAAAAAGGAATTAAGTATTGCTACGTGCACAAAAGGTCATATATTGCGTGAATCCGTTTACATGAAATATTCAGAATAGGTAAATCCACAGAGAAAGATTGGTGGTTGCCAGAGTCTAGGGGGAGGGGACAATAGGGAGAAACTGCTTAGTGGCCAGGAGGTTTCCTTTTGGAGTGATGAAAATGTTTTGGAAGATAGAGGTAGTGGTTGCACAACTTTGTGAATTTAATACACGTTACTAAATTGTTTACTTTAAAATGGTTAATTTTATGTTATGTGGATTACACCTTAAAAAAATAATCCTTTTAAAAAGAAAATGACGGCCAGGCACAGTGGTTCACGACTATAATCCCAGCGCTTTGGGAGGCTGAGGTGGGAGGATCGCTTGAGGCCAGGAGTTCAAGACCAGCCTGGGCAACATAGCAAGACCCACTTCTACAAATAGATGGATAGATAGATAGAAATTCATATTATGTCACCTTTAGTGGTTTAAGATGAGGTTGAAGAATCAGCTTGGGTCATATCTGGCAGGGCCTTGAGATCCAGCTTCATAGGATGCCAAATCATGATCCATCAAAAGCTATTTACCATGAAAGACCACTGTCTTGGGGTCCAGAAATATAGAGTTGCACTTTCTCTTCCTATAAGAGAGAGGGTCAGAAGGTTGCTTGAAGAAGCAAAGAATTAGCACCGGGGGTAGTAGATTGATGGATGCCTACTGACATTAGCCTCACGTATTCTGACTCATCTTTTTTGTAATAGTGATGGCTTTGCCAATGGTCCATGGTGCTCGAGGTCTGATTGCTGAGGTTCCTTTGGGAATGGACGCTACTAACCCTTGCTTCAGGGACTTCCTTCTGTCTATGTTCTCTTGACTGCCCAACCTTCTCTTTCCTCTGCACTACCCATCTATTTAATTTGACACATTTTTTGGGCTTGGTAATATCTTCAATTATGTATAGGAGCCACCCCTGTCTCCTTCAGGTGATTATGCATATGTCTAGTCACATCCACTATCTTACTTAAGGTCCAAGTTTTGTGTGTGTGTGTGTTTTAATGGGCACCTCATTTGTAGACTCCATGTAGCCACAATACTCCCCAGGTAACCCAATGGCTGGGTAATTCTCAGTTCAGTGGTTCTCAATTAGGATTAGATCAAGGGTACTGTGGCAGTGGAAAGTGAATCAAAATCACCTAGGGAGCTTTCCTGAACTTTTTGTGGTTAACACTCTGCCCCACTGCCAATTCTGATAGACCAGAGGCAGGGTGGGTGGAGGGACAAGCATGAGTGTTTTGGATTCTGAAAATCTTTCTCCTCCTCTTCCATCCTTGTGAGAAATACCATATACTTCAGGGGAGCTGCTGGCTCTGGGTGGGGACTTGACATACACAGACCCTTATCAAAGGAACTACCCCTTTAATCTGTGAATCCAGAGCCCAGCTGCTTTTGAAGAGACAGGAAGATCCCACAAGACTGCCTTGGATACTTTTCCATCAGCCAAGTCTTTGCCACTATTTTTGTTTCAGAACCACCCACCTAGTTGAGGCTTTCTTTCTCAGGAAAGACATTTACCCACCAGAGCTCTCACCCACCAGAGAGTGGGAAAGAAGAGAACTGGTGGAAGTAGGAGCTGCAAGGCAAAAGGAATATTTGTCACCTGATGACTGATTCCACCCCTCTACTATTTCTTTGCAACAGGAAAGACTGGAGCTAAAGGATTTTGGAAAGTGAAGGAATGGGTGCGTGAGTTCACAATCACTTTTGTGCTGGTGGGGGGCAGAGATGCAGGTCAGATCTCCTTTGCAAATGGCCAAATCCCCCGATTCACTTGGAATCTGGGTTGGTGAGATAAGCAGAGTACAATGCCAGCTTCAAATGACTCCGTTTGCAGGTGGTGGTGGTTGTCAATGGAGGTGATCTTTTCTCATGGGAGATTAGGAAGACAAGAGGAAGAGGAACAGGTATTACTGTTGGAATTCTAACAGCATTGAGTTGGCCATTTGGTTTTTGGGGTCTGGACAACAGTAAGATATGAGTGGTTTTTAGCAGTGGAATTTTAAGTCTGTCAGAGTGTCAGTAGGATGCTTTAGAACAATCTACCAGAGCATGTTTGGTGATAGTGAGAACTGGTTCTGCCCCAGCCCTTCTCCCTCAATTTCTCTTCCCCAAAGCAAAGATTAAGACTGAGAGGTGGTCAAATCAACACAGCATGGAGTGACTAAGTGCTTTAGAATTGTAGCTTCCAAAATGGAACTGATTCCTTTCACAAACATGGCTGCTTGGGGCCTACAGAACTCTTTTGTTTGGTTCACATGATATTTTTTTAAATTTTAATTTGAGCCAACACTTAGAAATCCTGATATCTGCACATCCTCTCTCTCTCTTTCTCTCTCTTTCATATCAGAAGTTCTGATAATACTGATCCTGCGTTTCTGCATGGCAAGGGTTAACTGGAACTGAGAAGTAACATCTCCCTTTAGACAGTTCACCTTAGTTCCCACCATTCACACAGCATATGGATGTGCTTTTGCACCCAGGGCCATTTGACCTCAGACCTCCCTCAGTGTGCAGGCTGCTGCCGATGTGTCCCAGACTACTCAAAACCCAAAGGACAAAGCGTCAGATGCCTATCCAGAAAAGCCCAAAGAGAACCCCCAAGTGCAAACCCCCTCTAGTTGTAATGGAGGAAACACGTGGGAAGTTCCCTGGAGATAGTCCTCCTGGAAGATATACGATATAGTAGAGAATGTAGTGGCTTCTCCGTAATAATGCAGAAGTGGTTAGCATCGATCTCTGAGCAAACAGTTATCTCTTACTCCCAGTAAGTTGATTTCTAGGCTCATTGGATAATCCTAATGCAGTATTTCTTAACTGAGGTAAGTGTTTTGGGTTTGAGAAAGTGTCCCTGGTACTGACACATGCCACCACTCCTTCTGATTAAGAACCACTGTCCTAACTAGTCTGTAAGTCCTGTGTGATCACTTCCACCGGGACTATAGCTCCTCCTTCAGAGCTGTGTCTTAGCTCTGAATCCCTGAGGATTGTTTTATAACTAAAGGCAGAAGGGGGAACCTCTGAGGTTTATAAAGGTCGCCAAGGGCAGTAGTGCTTCCTAAATCTATCTGTGTGTCAGAACCACCTAGAAATCTTTAAACATTCAAAGTCCTGAGCTCTATTACACACCTACTGAATTAGAATCTTTGGGAATGGGGTCCAGGTATTTGCATTTTTTTTTTTTTGAGACAGAGTCTTTCTCTGCACCCTGGGTAGAGTGCAGTGGTGGCATCATAACTCAGTGCAACGTCACACTCCTGGTCTCAAGTGATCCTCCTGCCTCAGCCTCCCGAGTAGCTGGGACTACAGGTGCGCACCACGATTCCCGGCTAATTTTTCTTTCTTTCTTTCTTTTTTTTTTTTAGTAGAGACGGGGTCTCGCTCTTGCTCAGGCTGGTCTCAAACTGCTGAGCTCAAGCAATCCTCTTGCCTCAACCTCCCAGAGTGCTAGGATTACAGGTGTGACCCACTGCACCTGGCCAGTATTTGCATTGTTAACATGCCCACCAGGTTATTCTAATGCAGCCATCCTAGCATCAGCATGTTCTTCTAAAACAACTTTTGAGAGACACTGGCTCACAGAAGTGGAGGATGCTCCTGAACCTTCCACATTCATCATGGAACCAGCAACCCTGTGCCCCCACACTCAGTCCATATTATGTCATCAGAGCCTTTTCCCCTATTGGAGTTCCTGAAGCCACAGACAGTTGCTTAACACCACAGTCTGGTGTTAAGACTGACCTGAGCTTGAATTTTGACTCTTGCATTTGCAAACTGAGTGGTCTTGAATAAGTTTGGACCCCTCTTCATACCTCAGGTTCCCCATCTATGAGATGGTGATGGTAATACCTACCTCCCCAGGGTTGCTGTGAGCACTCCTAGAGATAACATGTGTAAAGCATCTGACTGAGATTTGGGTACTTTCTTAGCCTTCCAGAAGTAGGGTCAATTGAGTCTTCCTAGCAACTCTTGGGAATCTTCAGCCAGGCACCTTAATACCAGAGCACAGATGTCAGTGTACAACCCAATTTAGAGAAGAAAGACCCCAAATTAAGCAGCTCTAAAGACAACTTGCAGACATTTTGGCTTTCTATATTAAAATTTAAGAATCTACTCTATTTTTTAATGTATGTGTGCTTCAGTTCAGTGCCCTTAAACAAAACAAAAACTATTCTACATGGCAACAGTTATTATTCACCTCCTTCCATAGTCCATGCCTGCCTCTGGGGGAGAAGAGAGAGAATTATTTAAGCTACATATTCTCAAAATAAGGCCGGAAGACCAAGCCCTCCAAAATATGCCCTCAATCCCCTTGATAATTGGTGAAAAGCTGAAGCAGCTACAAAAGCATTTTCCTAAGACATGGGAAATAAAGCCAGGGATAGTGCAACTATAAAAGACGTTAATTTCAACCCAATAGGGGCTCGTTAAAAAACTTAAAAAAGTTATGCTCTTTGTAAAACATAAACTATATGTCCAAATCAGCCTCAATAGATAACAATACAACATTCCTAAAAAGTTGAAGTGATACAGGTTTGGAAAGTTTATTTATCTGAACAGGTTTTAAAAAATTTCTAATCTGGTTTGAAAAATTTCTAGTCTAGGTTGAATTTCAGGTATCTTCTGGTATACCAAATCTACAGACTCTGAACCAAGCGCTTAAAGCTGTGGAAAGAAGAGAAAGAAAGGCAGGAAAATCTTCATCGGAACCATGGGCAGAGGCCAGGTTCCAGAATTAGAATTAAGGAAGCCCTGGGGAAGGGAGCTGTCCACGCACTTGGTGCTGATGACCCCAGCAGGTTACCGCTGTCATGCTATAGGCAAAAGTAGTGAATGAGACAATCTTGGAGTCCTGGGAGAGCCTCACTTTGTGAATTTATGTACCCCAAATGGGGGTAAGGGTATTCCTAGGTCAGGACAGAATGCACCTGAATCAGGTAAGGCAATCAGAGCCTGCTGTCTTTGCTCTGCCCAGACATAGACTGTGACTCATAAACACCACCAGGGTTTGGAGATAGCACATTCCAAGAATCTCACAAAGGGTATGGGGGTATGAAACTGACATTCATTGAGCACCCGACTGCCACTGTTAGGCTCTTTACTTCCAATAACACATTTTAATCTTAAGATGCAGGTATTATTATCCTCCTTTTAAACTGGAGAAACCAAGACTCAGAAAGGTTAAGTAAATTTACCCAGTGTTACACAGGTAGTAAGTGGTGTCTCAACCTCCTTAAACTTCAACCTCTGTCTATGAAATATGTCCAACTTCCCAACTTGTATCTTTTTACCATGTGAAATGTATCTGGGGCTGAAGACAAGACCTGGGCAGAACCATGCCTATTGGATGGAAAGAAGGGTGGCCCTGGGAAATCAGACTCAGGAAGTAGGTATTCAGGCTGGATGTTAACTCTATTGCCTCTTTTCTGTCTGAGAGGGAAATCTGGTGAAAATAATGCTCATTTTCTTCCTCAACCAGGAAGCTGTCATTTGTAGTTACCAACAAGGTGCTTATCAGTAAGACCAACTCTGTCAATAAATGGAAGTGATCTCAATTCTGATCTCTTTCCCCATATAGGGAGCATTGGCTGCATTTAATATGTCCTAAATGAACTCATTCCTCACCTCGTCATACTTTTTCTCTTGTCTTCTCTGCCTCAGCTGTTTCATTGAACCAAGCTGTAAACCTGAGACCCATAACTGATGCTTTCCTCAGTCTTGCTCTCCTAACCTTACCAAGATCTGTTGGTCAGTGTTAACCTCCATATATCTTTGTAATTCTTCCCTGTCTCTCATTTCGACTGCTATTGCCCTGGTTCAGGTCACCATCATCTCCCACCTAGACTATTATAGTAGACCCCCAACTGGTGCCCTTTGCCTCCAACTTTGTCCCTCACAAGTCTGTCAAAATAATACAAAATGCAAAGCTGATCATGTTATCCCCCCACATTTAATGTAGTGAGCACAGTATAGTGCTTACGAGTCCTGGAGCCAAACAACCTGGTTTTGGATTCCAGTTCTGCCATTTACTGTGTATCCCTGCACAGGTTACTTAACTTTCCTATACCTTAGTCTTTTTATCTGTCAAATGGGGATAATAATAATGGTACCTACTTTGAAAAGTTGTTGTTGAGGATTAAATAAAATAGTGCCAGGCACTACCTCATTTCTTTGGTCCACTTTAGAGCAAAAACTCCTTGAAAGAATTTTTTTTTTTTTTTTCTGGAGACAAGGTCTCACTTTGTCGCCCAGGCTGGAGTACAGTGGTGCGATCATAGCTCACTGCAACTTCCAGAAAATGATTTAATGTGTCCCATCACCCAATTTTCAGTAATTATCAATGTATGGCCAATCTTGTTTTATCTCTCACTTCTTCCTCTGGATTATTTTGCAACAAATCCCAGACATATAATTTTATCTGTAGATAATTCAATATATACTGCTAAAAGATAAAAACTCTACAAAAAAACCACAATATACTATATCATATCCAAAAAATAGCAGTGATTCTTTAATATAATCAAGTATCCAATTGGTGTTCAAATTTTCAATTATTTCAAATGTCATGGTTTTTTCTCAGTTTGTTCAAGTTAAGTCACAAATAAGGGCCATTCATTGTAATTTGTTGATTTACCTTTAAATCTCTTTTAATTTGTAGGTTTCTCTCTCCATCCTTTTTTTTCTTTTTCATTTTTGCAACGTTTTTGTTGGAGAAACCAGATCATTTTTCCTGTAGAGTTTCCCACAGACTGGATTTTTCTGATTGCATCCCTGTGGTGTCGCTAAATGGGTTCCTCTGTGCCTGTGGTTTTCATAAATTGATAGATCTAGAGGCTTAATCAGATTCAGGTTTCTTCTTATTCAGAAGCATATGATGTCTTTTTATACTGCCATTGGCGAGCATCATCGAGATCCATTTGTTCATCAGGAGCTGTGAAATGATGACATTCCATCGTTCCTTCCTTATTTGCTAGCTGAATACTATAAGAAGAAATGATTCCTCAGTAACTATTTGATCACTTTGTGGAAAAAGAGGACAAAGGTTTGGGGTTTTTCCCCCCTTTATTTACTAATTTTCAAAATAATGAGTTGGTTCACTCCCATTTTCTTTTAAACCCACTCTAATCAGGATTTCACCCCCACTCTGCCACTGAGTCTACTGTGGTTGTGGTCACCAATGAACTCTATGTTGCTAAATTAAAAAACCAGTTCTGATTCCTCATAGTGACCCATCAGCAGCACTTACCACTGACAACCAACCTGTCCTTGAAACACTTTCTTCACTTGGCTCTGAGGGCAGCACCACTCCTTGTTTTCTTCTTTTCCCCTTGTCCTTCCCTTCTCAGTCTCCTTTGCTGGTTCGTCCTCATCTCCTTAAGCTCTTATGTTGGAGTACCCCAGGGCTGTCTCCAAACCTCTTCACTATATATACACTCAACTAACTTCCTTGGAGATTTCATCCAGTCTCATTATCTTAAAAAAAAATGTGTTTTTAGGGAGGGGGGGTCGCACTCTGTCATCCAGGCTGGAGTGCAGTGGCGAAATCATAGCTCACTGCAACCTCCAACTCCTGGGCTTAAACGATCCTCCCGCCTCAGCCTCCCAAGCAGCTGCGGCTACAGGCACGTGCCACCATGCCCAGCTATTTTTTTTTAAGACGGGGTGTTGCTGTGTTGCCCAGGTTGGTCTTGAACTTCTGGCTCAAGTGATCCTCCCCCCTCCGCCTCCCAAAGATTACAGGCATGAGCCACCTGCTCCTGGCCTCATTATTGTAAAATACCGTTTTTAAGCTAACTACTCCCATATTTCTATCTCCAGTCCTTACATCATCCGCAAACTCCTGACTCATATACAACTGTCTACTTGATATCCCTACTTAGATGTCTAATAGTCATCTCAAACTGAACCTGTCTGAAATCTAACTCCCAATTTTCTCCTAAGACCAGCTATATCCACCTTCTCTCCCATCTTAGTTAATGGCAACGTTCTTCCAATTGCTCTGGCCGAAATTCCTGGAGGAATTTCTGAGTCCTCTTTTTTCCTCATGTCTCATATCTAACTTGGGAGGAAATATGTCGATTCTCCCTTCAAAGTGTAGGCAGGATCGGACCATTTATCACATCCTCCACTGCTACCACTGTGGTCCAAGACTCCATCATGCTTCACCTGCATTACTGCAGTGCTCTCTGGCTCATGCCTGTCTTCCTGTCCTTTTCCTCCACTTCCACTTGCATTCCTGCCACTTAAAATTTGAGACTCGACTCAGTTATTCCTTCTTCACATAGCAGCCAGAGTAATGCTTTTAAAACATGTCAGAGCGTATTACTTCTCTCCTTAAAACTCTCTGAACATTCCCATTGTACTCAGAGCCAAAGCTAAAGTCCTTACGATGGCCTTCAGGGCCCTACGTGATCCGCACCTCCGCTTGTCCTCTGACCTCATTCCCTACTTGCCCCATCCTGACTCTGCAGGCCTCCTTGAACAAGACAAGCACTCTCTTGGCTCAGGGCCCTTGCATTTGCTGTTTTATCTGCCTTCTCCTACCTATGCTCTTGGCTCACTCTCTCGCTTCCTTCAAATCTTTACTCAAAAGTCCTCTTCTCAATGAGCCTATTCCTGACCTCCCTTTTAAAAACTGTGCCTTCTCCAGCACCACTCAGCCCTCTTCTTTCATCGTTTTTCCTCATTGTACTTACTGCCATTAAATATACCATATATTTGCCTCATTGATTATGTTGGTTTTCTCTCCCCACTTGAACGTAAGCTGTCAGACAGTGGGATTTTTTTGTTTTGTTCACTGCTATATCCCACAGTCAAGAGCAGAACCCAACACATGGTAGTACACCAGGGATGGCTTTAAGGGCGTGCAACCAGTGCAGTTGCACAGGGCCCGCTCTCAGATGCGGGGCCTTGCACTTGGAGTCTGATGCTCTGTGGTCACCACCTTGAAATTCTTAAGAATTTTATCTTTGAGTCTGTATTTTATAAGTGAGTCTGATGCGACACTGGAGCATGCTCTGGGGGCTTGGCACCCCAATGCACATGTGATCGTGCCTCTATTGCCCCCCTCACCTCTTTTGGGTGGGTTCTCACCTACCTGCTCCCCCACCCTTTCCCAGCAACTGCCGCCACCCTATGCCTCAAAGGGGCCTTGGGCATGGGCACGGGGAGAGTCACAGTTGGGCATATGTGTACCCTGGGATCCAAGTCTCAGGGCGGGGCACCTGTGAGGGTCTGTTCTTGCCCTGCCAATATCTCTGTGCTCCAGGAATACAATATTAAACAGCAAATAAAAAATACCATGACTATTAATGGGCACAAAAATATAGTTAGATAGTTAGATAGAATGAACAATATTTGATAGCACAACAAAGTGACTATAGTCAACAATAAGTTAGAGTATACTTTAAACTAACTAAAAGAGTGAAATTGGAATTGGAATTTCCTAACACAAAGAAACGATAAACGCTTGAGGTGACGGGTACCCCAATACCCTGATTTCACTGTTACACATTGTTTGCCTGTATCAGAACATCACATGTACCCTGTATATATATACACAACTATTATGTACCCATATAATCAAAAATAAAAAATAAATACCATGACTAGTGGAGAGAGAGAGACTGTGGAAGAAGGTAAAAAGCTTTCCCCTGATTTTGAACAAGGGACTCTGCACACTGTGCACTGAAAGTTTTCACCTGCACACTGTGTAGCCAACCCTGTAGTGCTCAATAAATATTTGTGGAATGAATAATATATGTCAAGCTCTTAGAAGATCTGGCATGTGGTCAGCATTCAGCAGAATTTAGCTATTATCAGCTGTTGCCTTATTAATGGCCACGTCTTGCTTCCAGTTTAACACTCGAGTTAAGTCTAACTATAGTTTTCCCCTCACCTTGTGATGTTTCTGGCACATGCGTGCCTTTGCTTCTTGCCTTCTCTGCTGTGAATTCTTTTTCTCCTTCCCTCTTCTCCACTTTCACTTATGTGGCTACCACTCAACTCGGCCATTCCTTCCTCCAGGAAGCCTTCCCTGACTCCTCCTGGGTCAGATCCTCCCCTCTGTGCTCACTTAACACCCTTCATCCTCTTCCTCTGTCAGGCTCAGTTCTTCCAAGGGGGGTCTGTGGTGGAGCTTCATCCACAGGCCCAGAACTTCATTTGGTGGGCTTTGGAATGTGGCTGTGTCACCAACCAGTTTAAGCACCTATTTTGCCAAGGGTGAGTTCCCTCCCTAACTCTGTGGTCCCTGAGTTAAGCATTTGCTCTTTCTCTGCCTCATACTTTATCTGGAACCAGGTGGATTGCTCTGACTTAGTCCCCAGGTCCCAGTAGGACAGGGACATGCCTGAACCGCAGCCTGCTGTTGGGATCCTGATACCCATCATAGTTGCGTAAATGGACAGTTCTGGAATGATGCACTTCAGCTAGCATTGGACACTTGTGTAATTTTCTTTTTTGTGTCTGCTTTTTAACCTCTTTGAGCCTCAGTGTCTTCATCTATAAAATGGGAATAAAAGTGTCCATGTGGCAGGGTTGTTGAGAAGTATAAATAAAGAATACCAGCCCAAATAGGATCTCAGAAAATGTTTGCTCCCCCTCTGCCAGGCCCTTCCCATTGGCAGGGGCCTCCTGGTTTCCATGCTGCTGTGAACAATTTTACGCTGCTGTAGCTCTACCCTGTATGACACACTGGTCCTGCCTCACTGTTAGTCACTATCTCCCCAGTAGGTCCTCCTGGCCTCAGAGAGGGGGAAAAAAAATCACTGGTTTGGTTCAAGTGTGATAAACAGTGATTGACGGGCCTGAAAAAGAAGCTGGTGAATAACAAGATAAAAGCCTCTAATTATTCCCCTTAACCTGTCTGTTATCCTGTCTGTTCAATTCATTCTTTGACAACTGCCTTTCCTCCCTGCTTTAACTGTTTAGGAATAAATTATTTTGAAGAAATGTGTTTTCAAATAAATTTGTTAAGGCTAAAATGTTGACATTTGGAAAATTCTCTAGATTCTGAATCTGAGCTCCCCCACCCTCCACTGAGAGACTGGGAATTACTCTCGCTGGGGAAGCAGCACTGATGGCAGCTAACAGGAGGCTCGGGTCCAAGAGGGGGCCACCATCTTCTGGCCCTGGATCCTTTGCAATTAGCTGGGTGACCTTCTGGCAATGCCTTACCCTCTTGAAACACAGCCGCTTCATCTGTAATATAGCACTGCACATACTTCTTGGAATAATGGATGCAAAGGATTTTTTAAAATATGGTGTTGAAAATATTGATCAGTTCAGTGAAAAAAAAGAATGACTGACTTTGGGCTGGTCAGCCCAGTTCCTGCCACTGGAACTCAGTCTCTGACCTTGGTTCCTTAGGCAGGGTGCTCTGCTAAGTCCTCACATCTCTGTAATGAAGAGAACCAGTGAACCCCTCAGGGACTCCCCTGGGCCTGGGGGAGGGGGAGGAAGTGAGGAATAAAAAGGCTTTTATGAGGAGGGAGAAGGGGTGGGGAGCCCAGGATGTTACTGCGGGCACTCAGAGCCACAGGTTTTGGGGTCATTATTACCTGTGTGAAGGTTATTGTTACCTTCACATCACTTCCTCCTCTGCTGTTGCTGGGACCTGGGGACCCGGGGACCCAAAAGTTACCCTAATGGTCATTGTCAGTAACCTGGGTGTGACTTAATCCAAGGAGTGGGTTCTCTTGGTAGTAAATACATTGTGGTCTGCACTAAGGCCCCAGTGGGTGAGGTTAGGGGAGGAGCCTGAGCCAGGAGCAAGGAGTTCCCACCTAATCTTTGTTTTTTCCCCCCTCTCCATCGCCCAGGCTGGAACGCAGTGTCTATACTCCTGAGCTCAACGGATCCTCCCAGTAGCTGGGACTACAGGAATGAGCCACTGCACCTACCTAATCTTACAGTCAGTTTTTTGGAGTTGAGCTGCTAGCTAAGCAGCACTCCATAAGAAGAGATCTGAGCATCAGACTAATAATATCAATACTGAACGTTTTGAGTACTTTCTATATGTGAGGCAGATGCCAACCAGGAGGACTTCCTGCCCTTCAAGATATTGATAAAATGGGCTGCTCTCCACCTTCCAGCTCTGCAGCCCGCGGAAGTCTAAACTCCTCCCACAGGTTCTGTGACTGGGAATGGAGCTCCTGGGCCGAAATCTGCCTTCAGGCTCCTCCGTCCTCCCGCCTTGCTCCCCTCTTGCACCAGACCATTCCAGACACGAGATTCAGCACACTTCCTCCATTTCCACGATCCACGTGCCTCCTGTCAGCGTCCACGTGGTTATAATGTGGGGTGGGGAAGAGTCGGGGGTCGCACATGGTGCAGCTGGCGTTGCTCTCTGTTCTCTTCTGTCTCTCCTTCCCTTTCTTTTGTCTCCACCCTCACCCGATCCCCCTCTGTCTTCCTCCTCTCCTGCTCCTCCCTTGCTTTGAGACTTCCATGATTGTCCTCTCTCGAGTTATGAAAAGTAATTGCTAAATGCAATGTGGTATCCTGGATTGGATCCTGGAACAGAAAAAAGGACATTAGTGGAAAAACAGATGACATCTGAATGAAAAAATCTATGCTTTAGTGAGTAGTACTGTACCATGTTAATTTTGACAAATGTGCTATGTAAGACGTTAGCATTAGAGGAAACTGGGTGAAGTGTATACAGGAATTCTCTGGACTATCTTTGCAACTTTTCTATAAAACTAAAATTACTCCAAAATAAAAAGTTTATTTTTGAACAAAGTTCTTTCCCTTCTCTGATGATGATGTCTCAGCACCACCTCTCATGGCCTCACCTTCTACCCTAAACTCACTCTCAAGGTAGTTTCCCAGAAAAATCAGTTCTCTCCCTAATAGCATTTCTGGTGTCACCTGTATTATCTTAACACAGGTGCTCTTTCTTGCTTCAAGTATACATTATCTCACTTAATCTGCACAATAACCCCTGTGGCAGGTATAATAACTCCTAATTTCCAGGTCTGGAAATTGAGGCTCATGGTAGTTGAGTGTTGTGGCACAGTAAGCAGCAGAGACAGAATGAAATCCAGATTTTGACTCCAAGACCCGTGCTCTCAATTACCATGTTAGCCTTCCTTCCTTTTCTTTTGGAAGGAGGTGTTATACTCTTACATCAGCATTTAACCTCCTGTTTCACGAGTCAAGTTATCCTGGCAATTGTTGTAAGTTAATCCATGCATCCCATATATCCATTCATTAACTCAACATTTATTGAGTATACCGTCCCATGTGCTGCCTGTGTAATGGGTGTTAGGGTTCCAGAAAAAATAAGACATGATTCCTGCCTTCAAGGAGCTTCAGTCTTGTAGAGGTGACAGGCAGGAAAACAAGGTCAATGCAATCAGACAAGTCTAGCTACAAAAAGGTGGGGAGCTATGAAGGAAGGGGTCATTCACATCTGGGACTCCAGGAAAGGCTTTATAGAGGAAGGAAGGCTTGATTTAAATCTTTAAGGATGAATTAGCATTTTCCAGGAGGAATCAGAAGTTGGGATAGAGTACTGCAGGCTAAGGAAACAGCAGGAACAAAGGCATGGAGGTGAGAAAGAACACCGAGGAGGTGTCAGCACTGTGGCCTGCTGGGGACACAAGGTGTCTGTGTATGGGTCGTTGGGGGTGAAGTCAGAGAAGCACAGGGGCCGGGTCATGGGGTCCTTGGGGCCATGAGAAGGAGATTCGACTTTATCCTATAGGTCATGATGGAGGGGCAGGGATGAGTTTTAAGGAAGAGAGTGATATGGTTGGATTTGGGTGTCTGGCTGCCAGGAGAGGAAGGATTAAAGAGGCAAGTCTGGAGGCAGGAGACAGGTTAGGATGCTGCAGTAAACCAGGTGAGACAGACGGCCTCCTCAGTTGGGAAAGTGGCAGTGGGGATGAAGAAGGAATGGGTATGTCAGAAGTTGAGAGAAGTTAAGAATGGCAACTCCAGGCCAGGCTCACGCCTGTAGTCCCAGCACTTTGGGAGGCCAAGGTGGGAGGATCGCTTGAGGCCAGGAGTTCAAGACCAGCCCGAGCAAGAGCGAGACCCTGTCTCTGCTAAAAGTAGAAAAATTAGCCAGGCGTGGTGGCGTGCACCTGTAGTCCCAGCTACTCGGGAGGCTGAAGCAGGAGGATTGCTTGAGCCCAGGAGTTGGAGGTTGCTGTGAGCTAGGCTGATGTTAGCGGGGTGACAGAGCAAGACTCTGTCACAATTAAAAAAAAGAATGGCAACTCCATTCTGGCCCCAAATGTGGAATTACCCTTATACCCTTAACTCTTCCTCGCTTTCCCTCACTCCCTTCATCCAGTCCATCAGCAAATCCTACAGGCCGTACCTTGAACTTATATTTAGAATCTGCCTACTTCTCACCGCGTTGACTGTTACTACCCTAGACCACGCCACTGTCCCCTCTCACTTGGATTACTGCAATGGCCTCCTAGCTTGTTTCTCTCCTCCGTCCTTGCTCTCCATGGCAGCCAGAGGGATCCTTTACAAGAGAAGCCACATCCTGCCACTCCTCTGCTTCCCATCTCATGCAGAGGATGATCCATCTTACGATGGTCTGCAGGGCCCTGCGTGATTTGGCCCCCAGCTGCCTCTTACGTATCATTCTCTGCCACTCCCCCTCACTCACCAAACTCAAGCCACAAGGGCCTCCCCGACGTTATTCCAACACACCAAGCTTGTTTCCATTTCAGGCCTCTTACACTTACTTCTCCTGCCTGCGAATACCTGCATGGCTCCCTCTCTCACTTTGTTCAGGTCTGTGCCAAAATGTCATTTCATCAGATAGTCCTTCCTTGACTGCCCTGTGTTAAAAGGCACCTTCATCACCCACTATCCTTTTACCTTGTTTTATTTTTCTTCACAGCACCTAGCCACCGGACATATTAAATATGTTTGCTTACTGTCTCTCTTGCCAGGCCCCCACTAGAATACAAACTCCATGTTAGCAAGGATTTTATCTGTTCTACTCCCTGCTGTGTCCCCAGTGCCTAGAGCAGCACCTGGCACTTGGTGGGTGCTCAGTAACTATTTGTTGAAATCCTTGTTGAAAAATAGGATTGCCAGCGTTTGGTAATTGTTTGGATGTTGAAAATAAGGTACAGGAAGAGTTTGAGGGGTTAAGGATTTCTAAAGCAGGGTTTTATAGAATAATTTATGTGATCATTACCAAGCATTTCTTGTCCTCTGTCCCAGTCTATCTAGGGCACCATTAGATGTCACCACATGTTTTGCTCCATTAAAGCCTTATTAATGCAAAAATCCCAAGACTCCTGAGGAGCAAAGTGTGATACCAGATCTGAGACTGGGCTAGGCAGGAGAACTGCACTCCAAGAGAACACTCAGCTTGCTTATCTACTGAGAATCAAGCATGGCGTGGGGGTGGCAATCTTCTGTGCCTAGTTGGGAGTTAATTTTGCTAAGGAATGCTAGGCAGAGGAATCATTTGTGTCTGTATCTATGCTGCAGACACTGGTCTGAGGACAACCTCTGCCATGGGTTTATGGGAGCAGGGGTGGCAGGGTATAAAAAGGAGTAGAAGCCATGGTCAGATACATGTGGCTCAACACAGAGAAACTGGATCACTTGCCAGGTCTGATCTTCTAAGATGGGGGAAGAAAAGGGGAGTGTGTCAATTTCCTAGCGCTGCTATAGCAAAGTGCCACAAACTAGGGGGCTTAAAGCAACAGAAATTGATTCTTTCACCGTTCTGGAGGCTAGAAGTCTGAAATTAAGGTGTCAGCAAGGCCATACTCCCTCTAAGACTCTGGATGGAGTCTTCCCTTGCTCCTTTTTGTTTGTTTGTTTTTGTTTTTTACCATCTGTTCATAGGAAAGAACTTGCCTTGCTTCTTCTTAGCTTGTGGAAACTAGGGCTACTTGTACTTATCTTTGCAGGTTCAAGGGAGGAAGCACAACCATAGCAGCAAAGACTGAGGCCAATACAGAGACAGAAGCAGAGTTGAGAGGTGGAAAGGGTCGCAAAATCACTCAGATACACTATTTGAGCCCCCAGATAGATCCAGGGGGGCCTGAAGCTATTGCTAACCTGCACCCCACCCATCCTCCTGAGTTATGTGAGCCAACAAATCTCCTTTTTGGATTAAGCTAGTTTGGGTTGGGTTTCTGTTATTTGCAACCAAATACTGTAGTTCTTACAAATACATCAGTACAGCATATATCTTTTCAATAAATTTCCCTTTTCCTGAGGTAACTTGAATGAGTCTGTAATTCACATTTGGAAGGACCTAACTGAAAGAGTGAGGGAGGCATTTAATCTCTTATTTTGTAGTTGGGAAAACCAAGGCCGTATAATGTTCTCAAGGTCACACCATTAGTAAACGTTGGAACTAGTATGTGAACCCAGGAATGGATTCAAAGAGTAGGAATCCAGAGGTAGTTTTTCTCCAGTTTATTCCCTCATACTTCTTCAGAAGATTTGAGTAACAATTAAGGATAAACCATTCATGTCCCAGCTCCGTGACTCACTTATTATCAAGTTATTGAAACTCCCTGTGCCTCAGCTTCCTCCTCCATAAATTGGAGGTAATAATATTACTTACCTCATAGAACTGTAGTAAGAATTACATGAGATTTTAGATATATAGATACTACAGACAGAAATACAGATATAGACATACACAATGCATAGTACAGTTTCTGGCACATAGAAAACACTCAATAAAGATTGGTTATTATTATAATAATTATCATCACCACCATCATCATTATCATTAAACTCCTGGGCTTAAGCCCAAAACCATCAATCTGAGCCTACACTCCCTGTCGCTAGTAGGGGGACAGCTGCACTTGCCGCCAGCTTAGTCTTCAAAGACTCAGGATTTGGCTGTTGCTGGTAGAGCATTTTAATGTGGCTCGGTGTTTTCATTTCTGTCATTTTGTTGTACTTGCCCCCTGAGGCGGCTGAAGCAGAGAAATCCCAGAGAAAAATAAATAAATAAAATAAGTTGTGACGAACGAAGCCCCCTTGTTGTTCTCTACATTCAAGCTGTTTTTCAAGGTATCTTTTGGTCAACAGGCAAGACTCGGAATCCACCAAAAACTGGGGGCACAGGTTGTGGCCCCCAGAGGTGACAGATTGGGTAGGTGGGGGCCAGCAGGTGATGGGGACAATATGGGCAGCTTGGCAGACAGCTGCCGGGGCAACAATGCAGTCTGGAATCTTTAGTTTTCAAATTCATATAACAGCATGAAGATCACCCATTAATTAGAGTCACAGATATTCAGAAGCCAGCTTAGCAAACTCTAAAGATTATTTTTAACTACACACACCAGACAGCCGGGCTGGTTCCCCTGGCAGATCTGTCAATCTCAGCAAATCTGAGCTAGAGTCATGGAAGGTGACAGCAGGGGAAACGGTGGGCCAGGACAGCATTCCTCTTGGATGTGCAACAATCAAAGGAAAACCTTTAGACTAGGCAGACCCACCTATGGACCACACCCCCACGGCAAATAAGAACCCCCTTTCTGTCATCGGTTCTTGTTCAGGCCTTACCTGCTCCTGCCCTTGACTGACGAAAAAAATCTTTCAAGTTCCTGATCCACTGGTGTTGTATCCTGCTTTCAGTCCTGCTCTTTGGAATTTAAAGATGACCTCCAGCATCTCTAGTTTGACCTTTGGTGGTTTCAAGGACAGGCCTGCATCTCCAGTCCGTCTGCTTTGGATAGTGCTCTACCTGGCTGGACCCTCACCTTGCACAAGTCTTTCCCATCTCTTTTCCCACCTTCCCACCAAGGGGCACTGGACAGCTTTCCTACTCTTGTGCCTTCCTCTCCCCCAGAGAGTCTGATTCAGTAGGGCTCGGGTGAAGACTGAGCATTTGAATTTCAACATAAGTACCTTAGGTGACCTGGTGCAGGTGGTGTATGGATCATGCGTTCATACACTGCTTCACAGGTTCCATGAGCATTCTCTTCCCTACCTCCTTTACTTGTATAAGGACCCTTTTCTCTTTAGTTGTGGCCTTTTACATCATGCAGAGGAATGAACTCAACTTGCAGAGACTTGAGAAATTTATTATTCTCATGAAGCCAACAGGCCACACAGGAAGAAATGATGTGACGTCTTGAGTTCACTGATGAAGAGACTTTACAAAGATAATACAGATACGTTTTTGCTACTATTATCTTTTCCACCTCTTCTTTATTCAGTCTCCTCTGTCTCACCAAAACCCCTATCCCATGATGAAGAGTACGAGAAAAGGCATCCAGTGGTTGCTTTGCTAGGCCTTCTCTTCCTTTGCATTCCTCACAATGGACAGCACCTCTAATCTTGCCTTTAATTTCAGAGGTTTTCACCGTTCTTAAGTCCACCACTATGCTTTGAAGACCCTCAAGTTACTTACATTCTGTTTATGAGACAGGATAACTTAGGTTCCATTAGGGGGTCATAAAACATTTTAGATAAAAAAAAATTAAGTTGTAGTAACATAGTCCGAAAGAAAAGAGATAAGAGAAGCCACCATGTAAACAACAGGTCATTTAGGGCCATTCCATACAGGGGAAGGAAAGGGAGACCCCTGCTTCAGACATAGAGAGGGGAGAATGGTAGTTTTCTGCCCTTGAGCACAATTTAGTTCATTTCTGTTTCATGATCAGACCTCCACATGGTTAAGATTCTGTAGCATTGGGTTTCTGTGACCTGATGACTTATAATATTCACCTATCTTGTTTGATCCTCACAACCTTTCAGCATAGTGTCATTAATTAATTAATTAATCTAGCAAATTTTTATTAAGTTCTTCCTGTGTGCCACACACTCTGCTAGGTCTTTGATATACACAGAGATAAGTCAGACAGGATCTTCGTCTCCATGAAGCATACAGTCTAGGGGTTCATTCCGCAGAAGGAAACCAAGGATCAGAGAAGCCAAATGACCTGCCTACATTTGCAAATCCAGTAGTGGCAGAGCCATGACTGGAAGCCAAGACACCCATTCTTTCCTCTCCACAGGACTCAGTTACTGAGATCATGATCTCTTATTCTTGACATCTTGAGATGCAAGTACTGGGCCAAGGGCTTGAAATGGCTTTTCCTGAGTGGGGTCACCAGGTCTCAACCACCCCCCTCCCTACCCTCACTCCTCCAATGATCTCCACTCCTGGTATTCATGCCCTTGTGTAATGCCCTTTGCTTAAGTGACTAATGATTCTCTTCCAGCAAATAGAATATAGCAGAAGTGATAGGATGGCACTTCTGAGATTAGGTTATAAAAACACTGTGGCTTGTGCCTTGAATGTGCTTTCCCTCACTCTCTCTCTCTTAACTTGTGCTGGGGGAAGCAAGCTGCCGTGTTGTGAGCAGCCCCATGGAGAGGCTGATGTGGTGAGTTGTAAGGAACAAAGGTCCTTAGTCCAACAGCACACAAGGAACTGAAGCCTGCCAACAACCATGTGAGCATACTGGGAATAGGATCCTTTGCCTCTCAGTCAAGTCTTCAGATAAGACCACATCCCTGACCAACAGCTTGACTGCAACCTCATGAGAACCTGAGCAAGAGGCACCCAGCTAAGATATATCCACATTCCTGACCTGTAGAAATTGAGAGGTAATAACTTTTTTTTTGTTTTAAACCACTACACTTTGGGGTCATTTGTTATACAGAAATAAATAATACAGTAATACAGCGTGTTTTCTGCCTGGGCTTTTAATTTAGTTGTCTCCCACCTGGGGGCTTTTTCAAGGGCCCACTTAGCCTGGTGATAATTAGAACTGGGAGACTGGAGTGTGTTGTGGAAAGCACTGGAGTTGCAGGAGAGTGGCTGGAGCAGCAGAATGTAATTCTATGATGACCTCATCCCGCAGAGAATGGCTGTGGAGGAACACAGAGCTGGAGAATAAAGCCTCTCTGTCATGCAAGTCCAGCTGGGCTGGGCAAGGTCTGAGTGCCAAGCTTGAGCTGGAAGTGTTAAAGACTATGAACTTTCCCTTGGTGATATTGGGGCTCCAGCAGGTCACAAGGGAATGGATGAAAGTGAGAGGGAATTGGGGCAGCAGTACAGAGATTGGAAGCTATTGTTAGAATCCAAATGACCAGGCTCTGCTGCTTACTAGTTGTATGACCTTGAACAAATTGTTTAACTTCTCTGAACCAAACATTTGAAGTGGGTATTGTAATAATATCCACTTTGAAGGGTTATTTTGAAGATTAAATGAGACAATGTAGGTAAAGCTTTTAGCAGAATGCATAATAGTTGATACTGCTATTATTCCTGGAAGGGGCCCAAGTTGGAGGTTTTGCCTAAATTGTTTCTGCTGTGATCTGGGTGGGTGGAAGGGGCCAGGAGGGCCCTCCGAAGCAGGGCCGTGGAGCACAATCTGGTAAGCCCCTATGAAAAATAAATACATAATTAAAAGGCCAATGAAGGTACCAGAGACTACCCCAAAAAGGGATTGGAACATCAGAGGATTTGTATGAAAAAGCTCTATAGTCTGCTCAACATGGGGTAAACCTTCAGATATAGCTCAACTCTCATTTGACATAAAGAAACTCTTACAGACGGCTTATTCCAAGAAGTCAATGTACAAAAATGGGCAAAGGTTCTCATCTAGAAGTCATGACTGATCGTTCTCCAGAGAATTCATACAGGAGCAAAACCCAGGAGGGTGAATTCACACCTCATTGGTGTCAGCAATTTCACACTGAGGAGAAAGTATCAGTCTAATGAGTTGGAAAACCAGACAATATTAGAAAAGAAGTGATGCTTTAGAAATGATATGAAAGTTTTTGTAGAAAAGATCACAGAAAATCTATGATTATAAAGGATAGACATGATTGCTCACAGTTGGGTGTAAAAATGTAAAAGGATGAAAACATTGAGTAATAAGAACACATATGACCACTTCTCAAGGTTTGCAAGGGTTATGTTTGTAAGTCTGCTATATTTTGAAAATTGTACATGTGTTGACATTGCATAGATGAATCTAACATAATTCTGAAGATGAATATTGTATACAAGGCCCCCAGAGTACATGACATGATGGGGTTGTCTGTATATGATCAGTTCCTAAAGTTTTTGAAACATTAGTAGGGAGAAGCTAGAAAAGTGCTTGTTTAAAATTTATAGATTGGCCAGGCATGGTGGCTTATGCCTGTTATCCCAGCAATTTGGAAGGCTGAGATGGGAAGATCTCTTGAGGCCAGGAGTTGGAGACCAGCCTGGGCAACATAGTGAGACCCCATCTCTACAAAAAATTTTTTAAAAATCAGCTGGGCATGGTGGCCCACACCTATAGTCCCAGCTACTCAAGAGGCTGGCTAGAGCCCAGGAGTTCAAGGCTGCAGTGAGCTATGATCGCGTCACTGCTCTCTAGCCTGGATGACAGAGCAGGACTCCGTTTCTAAAAAAATAAATGAATAAATAAAATTTATTTAGATTCAGATCATTTTCTGAATCTAAATTTAGGAAACTTTATTCACTTTTGGGGAAGACTGCTACTTTAAGAAAAATCTCAGAATGACCCTTTAATTATCTAGATGTTAAACATTGTACTCACTCATTGTTCTTGGAGGAAATGGTGACATCATTGTTAAACTGACTATAGATATTGATAAGGTAAATTATGACTCTGCAAAGCTACCATTTATTGAGCACTTACCATGAGGTCATAAGAACCACTTGGGATGCTCATTAAACGTACAGATTCTGAGCCCCTCCCTGGAAATCTGATTCAGTATGCCTGGGGTAAAGCCCTGGAACCCATAGGTTTAACAGAAGCCCCTCACTGGTTCCCATGATGGGACAAGTTTGGGAAATGGTGATTTACATGATTTATGTCAATTAATTGTTACAGTTGCCCCCTGAAGCAGGTACCATTATTATTTGCATTTTACAGATGAGGAAACCAGCTAAGAGTGTAAGATATAGCACACCCAAGTCAGACAGCTAACAAACAGGGGAGCTGCTAACACTAGCACCCAGGGCTGCCTGTCTCCAAAGCCAGGTGCACAGCCATTATACCACACTGACTCATAGGTATGGTTGAGCAAGAGCTGCAGCTCTTAGCTGGTTGGTTATTTCCACATAACACCCTCTCTGTGTTAGGGGGTGGGTAGTTGCGTACAGAGGTTGCAGCATAGAGGGGAAGAATGGGAAGTCTGAAGTCTTTTTGGTGAGAGACTTTATAACCTCTGAGCTCAAGCAGTGCTGCTTTGGGACCAGGAGACAAAATGTGACACAGAGCTGGGACTCTGGGCCCTGAACAGTGGTGATATTGAGAGCACCAGGAGCTTGTACCCTCAGAAGGTCACTGGTGATCTTAGAAGGGGCATCCACAAATCTCCCTCAGATGCTGCCAGGGCTGTGACATAGGACAGGAATGGGAGAGAAAGAACATGGTAGATGTTGTGCGGTGATTGTAAGTAGATGGATTGTTTTACGAGCATGTAAGATAAGATATCCCCCTGGGACTTCTCCAAATAACTGGGGAAGGCCTTTTATAAAGGAGGTTGAGACTAGGTGGGAGCCAAAGTCATTGTCATGTGGGCAACAAAAGTTAATGGGACCCCATTTTATAGTCATACACTGGCCAGACCTTGACACTTAGATTACGTAATTGGGTTTTTAATGTGTCTAGACCTCATTGTGTTCCTTAAGAGCAGGTGTGTAATATAGTGCCTAGCCCAGTGGGAAAGACCCAATAAAGATCTTTTGTGTCAAACAGAGAAATTTTGAGCTTAACAGCTCCCTTCTTTCACTAACTGTTACTCAGTTTCCCCTTCCTTTGTATTCCATGGCCCAGCTTTACTTCTGGCAAGGGCTAAGATCCCTAGGCTCTTATTTACTCTTCTCACCTTGTATATTCCTTAAGAGTGGGTGGAAGAGGAGGGATGATAATTTATTGAGTGATTTGTGAGGTCCTGGCCTAAGAACTCTCTCTCTCTCTCTCTCTCTCACACACACACACACACACACACACACACACACACACACACACAACTATCTCATTTTATCCTCACCTCCACCCTGTGAAGAAAATGTTGCCCATACATGATAATGAGGGTTCCCCTACCCAGACCATGGAGACAAAGAAAATTAAGTTTCATTTTGAGAGCCAAACTCTTTAATCCTTACATGATGGATGGGAATAGCCACTTACAGTAAAATGAAAACCTGTCTGTGAAGATGTGACCGAGGAGTTTGAGATCCCTGCCCCCACCTCTAATGCCATCCAAGGTGACAAGGGAGACATCCCCAGAGGCACTGTAATTGAAAAATGGGAAAAAGCAATGGCTTTCTGTCCTTTTGGGGAAGACAGGGAGAACAGAAGGCAAGGGGTGCCTGGTATGATGGAAAAGGAAACCCAAAGCACTTGGCAGTGCCCACACACTGAAGAGTAGAGGGTAGCTAACCAGATGCAAGGCTGTTGAAGGATGTGAGAGGTCACAAGCCACCTTAGACAGGAGATCATGGTTGAGATCAACTAAGCAAGTCACAGGCTCTTATTCCAAGCTTAGCAAGCAAGATGGTCTCCCACAGGTCCCTCGTAGCCAAGCCTCCAGGTGGGAACAAGCTCCTGGAGCCAACATGACAAGCAGGTCTGCTCCCTGGCCTCCTGGGTTTCATGCTCCAGTTCCTGTGCTCTTAGACGCTCTGACTCCTGACAAATGGATCGGAAATGTACCCATAAACCAGGCCTGGGAGCTTCCCAGGCCACGGGCAGATTCTGGACTGTGGTGAACCGATCAGGGAAAATGTCCGTCTGGCTAGCCACCTGGCCTTCCTTAGGAACACCCCTCTGAATCTCTGGGCCCGGAGCACACCTTTTGCATAATAGAAAGTGTCACTCCTTCCATTCTGGCAACCAAACTCAGAGATTTCAAACGCTTGGCCAAGCTCACTCAAGCAAAACCCTTTTCCTTCTGGCCCTAAAGCGCACAGGTATCTCCTCCCTGACTCTCCTTCCAGAGATTGGCCTTCTGTCTCTCCTCCTGTCTCTCCACTCCGTCCTCACTCACGCTCCTCTCCTGCCCCGCAGCCTCCCGATGGCACGCTAGCAGTTTCCACAGGGAAATCCTATTCTGGGTCAAGGTTGCACCATGGGAGTCATTGAACTCTTGCTTCTGTCTCCTTCCCACCCTGCCCCGCCTCTGCTGAGGCTGAGGACCCCTAGCAGTGTTACTCTGCAGTCTCAGGACCGCAGATCTCTCTCCACTAATGAAGGTGTCTCAAAGGTGGACCTTGTTACCTCAGAAAGCAATGGGTGTGGGATGCTAAAAGGGCAGAGTGTCTCATGGTTCAGGTGAGCAAGCCTGAGTGGCTTTGGCTCAGTGCTCTCATCTGAGAGAGGCCCTTGGAGACAGTGGTCTGGAGGACTCTGACCTGGTTTGAGGGGTATGAGGAAACATGCTGTTCAATTTCCAAGGGCAAGGGCATGGGGGCTCATGCCTGTAACCCCAGCACTTTGGAAGGCTGAGGTGGGAGGATCACTTGAGGCCAGGAGTTCAAGACTAGCCTGGGCAACATGGTAAGACCCCCATCTCTAAAAAAACTTAAAATTTAGCTGGGCATGGTGGTGTGTGCTTGTAGTCCCAGCTACTCAAAAGGCTGAGGAAGGAGGATTGCTTGAGCCCAGGAGTTTCAGGTTGCAGTGAGCTAAGATGACACCACTGCACTCTACCCAGGGTGACAGAGTGAGACTCTGTCTCCTAAAAAAAAAAAATTCCAATTGCAGGCTGAGCTTTCTTCAAATGATGCTGTGGCTTTAGGCTTTTCCTTTGTTACTCCATTTTGTCCTCACAGTAACCCCTCTCCTGAGGACCTTATATCTCAGAAAAGGCAACTAACTTGCCCAAGGTCACACAGCTAGTAAGTGGAAGAGTAGGGGGCAGAATCCAGGCCTGTCCAATTCTCACTCTGTTGTGGCATGGAAGTGCCTGCATAGGTGGGGTGTGGAGTGTCCTCCTGGGCTTGAAGTATAGGAACAGTGTGGTGCTTCTGGACAGACCAAGCCTATCAACCACCCTGGTGAACCATCTGTGTTAGGAAAACCAGTCTATGAGTACCTAGGCACAAGCCTGGCCCATGGAAGATAAGTCATTCATGTTAGTGTCCTTACCATTCCGCCGCAGGCACCAGAAACTACCAACTGAACCGATTATTATTACTATTATTATTACAAAGAGACTGCCATCCCAGACTAGCAAGGAGAATTCATGTCCTTCTGCCCAGAAAGGAGTCAGTGCAAAGTGCTGGATGACTTGGTTTCTAGTTCTTTCTCCAGTCAGTGACTTGCCACAAAGTCTCAGCTTCCTCCTATTTTCTTACGTGATCACCAGAGGTGCTCCTAGAGCCAACATGGATAACTTGATGTGTTTTTTATTTCTATATTCTCAGAACCCAAAGTGGTACCCGACACATGGTAGGCATGCAGCAAAAGCTTGTTGTGCACCTGAGTGAATGAAGCAATGACCACTCAGGTGTGGAGGAGACTCATGGGTACCTGCAGCCCCGCCCCCTTAGGCATCCCTTTCCTTGGTCTTAAAAAGGCACCTGATGTCATCAGCCAGGACAGAGGAGGCAGCTTTGACACATGTCTTCAGCTTAAGGGAAGCTCATTGTGTGAAAACTCACAGTTATAGGAGTAATAAATTATGATGATGGTGGTTCTTTTAAACAGATATCTGTGAAGAAAGATAAAGCAAGACCTCACCATAAAGGCCTTACAAATGTGGGCAGGGCCTGGGGAAAGACAGACGTTAAGAGTGCAAAAAATGAAAAGCTGTCACAAACAACAGAAATTTGTTTCTTACAGTCATAATTATGCTTTCTAAGAAAAAGAACTAACACGTTGGTATATTTCCTTTTAGCTGTCCTTCTTTGCATGTTTCTTTTTTTGTAGAGATTGTAATGTATATATATTTTTGAATCCTGTTATTTTTTATTCCACATAACATAAACATTTACCCATGTTGTTATAAGCTCTTTATAGACATCAGTTTTCTTATTTATTTATTTTTTAGAGACAGGGTCTTCCCATGTTGCTCAGGCTGAGCACAAACGCCGGGGGCTTGAGCAATCCTCCTGCCTCAGCACCCCGAGTAGCAGGGACTACAGGCTACTTTACCCGGCCAACATCAGTTTTAGTAATTGAATAATACTTTATTTTATGGATGTGCCATAATTTATTAAACCATTCCTCCATTACTAATCATTTAGTTTCTAATCCCCCCCATTGCAGCTAAGCAATTCTGCAAAGAAGATATTCGTATATTAAACTTTTTCCATATTTTAGATCATTTCCTAAACATAGGTGATCAGGAATTGAATGCTGGATCTCAGGGAGTGATAGTCTTAAGATGCTTGAGACTATAACATTCCTAAATCTAGGGAATTTTCTCATCATTCTTGAGAATCCAGGCTCTGGGTTCAGACAGGCTGAATGCAAACGCTTGCTCTGGCATTTACTTATGTGAACGTGGGCACCTTGGTTGACATTTCTAAATCTCAGTTCCTTAGTTGTAAATTGGGGATTATGACTGTGCCCTCCTCACGGGGCTTTTGTGAAGATGAACAAGCCCCATGGACAAAGCTCGGTGCTTGGCACAGAGTGTGCTCCCTAAATGTTAGCTACTGTTAATTTGCCTATCTTTGGTTATCAATGAGAATGGACCTTTTCACTTAAGCTTGTTGTCTGTTTATCGTCCTGTGTGTATGTGTGCATGAATTAAGATATATTATTTTAGGGGGAAAAACTAAACCCTAAGGGACTCTAAAAGACACTATTTATTAGGCAACCTCACAGGCATACAGTGGTTTCTCAGGGTTCATCTAACCTTGAAGAAAGGCAAGTCCTAGTGCCCTGTAGTTTCTGTACAGCATCTCTCCTTTTGGATAGTTTTAGAATCTATCATAGGACTGTCATCTTTCTCTTTAAATGTTTCCTTTAAGACCGACTACATTCTTAAGTATGATTTTTATTATGCTGAGAGGACCTGTGGGAACATATCACCAACTGTGGAATAAATTCAGAGGAAAAACTAGATTTGATTTCCAGAAATCCATAATACTGCCGACCTTTCTAGGAGCACATTTCTCAGTAAAGTGAGAACTCCCAGGGCAAGAACTGAGTCAGCTGGGGGCAGTTTTGGTCCTTTAGGAGCACAGAACAGCCCAAGCAGCCGCTGCAACCTCCCGTCCCGCTGATAACATCTATAAATCCATTTCCTGTCTTGTAATTTTGTCTCATGTGGTAATTAGCCCCTTTATATCAATGAAGCCAAATTTCCCTGTGTAATGGAGTGAAGTCCAAATACATGTGGAGAATTGAAATGCAGCTTTGGCATAATGGGTCCTCCTCCTCCGAGATCTCCTTGGGGGTAGAGAGGATAATCCTCCCTTGAGGAGTCCTAGTGTGTGCCAGCCGTTGTGCTGGGTGCTTTGCATGCACGATTCCATATACTCCTCACACGGATCCTTCCTCCCCAGCACCTCACCTTTGCTTTCATTGTCTGAGGCCAGCTTCTGCACTCCCCTCAGGTGGCAAATCAAAACCATGGGTGGTGCCTAGATGAACATATGACACCGTGTGCCAAAGGCTCTGCGGGGTGCGGGGAAGGAGGTTCTGCAGGAACTAGCCAAGGTTAGCGCTTCTGAGGCCTCATCCCTTCCTAGAATTTCAGGATGCCAGCAGCCCAGAAGCCAGGTGAGGGGAGACAAGGCAGGGAAGCGTGAGCAGAGACGAGGCTGGGGGAGGGTGTCAGAGTGGGTGGGTGCAGGCTCGTGGCCTTGAGGAGGGAACTTGGTCACAGTGACCAAAGAGAGCACATGTCCCTGTATCTCCCCGTCTCCATCTTCTTCCTCTCCTTTCTTTTTTGCTTTCAGTCTTCTCAGGCACCTCCTTCCCATAATCAGGCTGCATTTGGGAGGTGGCGGACAGAGAATGGGAGGGGCACGGAGATTGTCGGGAAGACTAAGAAAAGGGTAGGAAGGATATTGGATTAGACTTGAATCCTTGAATAAGCTACCTGGACACTGCTAAAGCCCTTAGCTTCCCGATCTCTAAAATGGGGATAATAGCGGCTGTCTTGCACACCTCACTGGACCAAAGAGGAGGTGGAATATGCCCCATTTTGACTCAAGGGGATTTCTGAGTATGTGCTGGCCTTTCAGTGACATGTCTGGAGAAACATATATAAATGCATGTTTATATGTAAGTATGTGCACATTCCTACCTCCACACACGCACAATCAACTGAATGTCTTTTTGTCTTTTAGGAATTTAAAAGCACCGTATAGTAATAAGGAGTCAATACTTTACTTTTACTTACTACTTACTTATCTGAGAATACTACTTACTCTATGCTAGAGCCTATCTAGGCTCTGTATATACATTCTCTTATTTAACTCCCAAAACCCTATAAAGTAGGTACTATTAGCTCCATTTTACAAAAAAGAAAACTGAGACTCCAGGTTAAGATAATCACTCAAAGTCACGGATCTAGTAAGTATTAAGACCTGGAACTTGAAACAGGCCTGAATTTCTGAGTCTTTAGTCTTAACCCTTACGTTGTTTCTAAGAATCTGGGCTTTTCTTTACACCCATAGGCTGCCATTTTTGGCCTCAGGTCCAAATACTCTTTCCCCACCCCTGCCACCTTCCAGTCTCCCGTGGCTCTGGGACAAAGTGATCCACTGTGTGAAGTGGGAAAGGCTTCGGGAGTGTGCTCTCTGCACAGCTCCAGGATGTTTTTCCAGCCCCTCCCCAACCCAGGGGAGGGAGCACCTTATTCTTGCGGTGCCAGGGGCTCTGCCTGGGGCGTGGCCCTTCCAGACCAGAAGGTGGCTGCTGCAGGGCGGCTGCCTGTGGGTGCGACCCTGCTGCCTCTCTCTCTCCATACTGCCCTGTGACACCTCTGGGCCCCGACGCCTTCTCCTTTACCTGCCTCTTCCTTCCTGAACTGGTGCCCTCTGTTTCTCATTATGCAGAATGCTAGCAATTCCAGCAGGGTTCACTACAATTCCAGCTCCTGTGCCAAGCAGAGAGACTCGTTTCCATCTTTGCCAGTTCAAAGAGTGAGTTAGCAATAGCTGTAGGGTAGGAGTGAGAACATGGGGTCCAGAGCCATGGGTTCAAATCTTGGCCCTGCCGCCAATTGGCCTCAATTTCTCAGGCCTTCCTTTTCCTTCTTTTTTTTTTTTTTTTTTTTTTTAAAGAAAGGGCTAATGACACCTATATTGTAAGGTTGTTGCTGGTATTACATTAATTAACATCTATAAAAGACTTGGGACGGTGCTGAGTAGCTCTCATTTTTACCCCATGTCAGATATTTCACTAAGTGCTTTGCATATACAGTTGTCATTTATATCTCATGACAACCCTATGAAGTAGATGTCATTATTCTCCCCACTTTACAGACGAGGAAACTGAGGCTCATGGAAGTTAGGGTCACACAGCAAGCAAGTGAGAGAGCTAGGATTTGATCAGGACTGCCTGACTTCAAAGCTTATGCTCTTAATCCTTCATTGCACTGTAGGTCCCTCAAAGTCCCCCTTGTAAAGAAAGTCCCACGTGTCTTCTTCATCTCTTTCTGGGGCTTCATAAGAAAAACCCCTGAAGTTCGAGGGTGGCTGCAGTTGGCTCATGTCATGTGATTGATGAGAGGCCGGGACAGTGTGGTGCTGGGTGATCTTGTGGTGAGCTGGACTCTGTGACCACCAGAGTCCTCTCCAACACTAATGCTAGGGATACTGTCACCAAATTGACTTGGAAGGGGTCCCCTTCCTCTAAGGGTGTCTGGCAGAGTCAAGATGAGGTCTGAAGGGTCTTAAGGAGTGTGAGCAGACAGGGTAAAAATAAAACTTACACATTAATCCATTATCCTAATGATCATCCTAAAGATAAGCTTGATCAGATATGAGCATAGCTAAGATTGATTTGCCTAAAATAAGAATCTCATTTGCATTTTTCTGATTTTCCCCTACTTCATTTAGCCACATTAAGAGACAGCTGCAGCTCCCACCAACGACAAACATTTGAAATATATGGATATTGCCTATATGTATTTATGGTGCATAGGATCCTCCCCACCCACCTGTGTGTGTTGTAATCTCTTTGTCAGAGGAGAGGAGGGCAGTTTAGGGAACTCCAAGGTGATGGCTCTGGCTTGCTAATGGAGGGTCAGCTTTTTCAACTTCTCTTTGATCATAGTTTTAAACTTGTATATTGGTGGAGCCAAAGAATATGCCTGGGTAAATAAAGTGGATTGGAGAAGATCCTTAGTCCAGGTCTGAATTAGAAGATATAACTTCATATATCTCTTTTTATTAACTATTCATATCAATCCTGAGAGGTAGCTAGGGTAGGTATTTTTATTCCCATCTTACAGATGAGGAAACTGAGGCTTAGTGAGGTTAAGGTATATGGTTTAGGTTAAATGCCTAATCAATAGTGTCCAAGACCCCTCAACCCCCAGGCCTGGGTCTCAAACCTCCTGACTTCCAGGCCAGCATTCTCTGCTATTGGACTCAGATGCCTGGGAACAGCTCTGGGAAGAGCCACTTCCCTCAGAGGAAAAGACTTGGTCCTGGTCATACAGATGAGGCCATACCTTTCATGCATTTGACCTCCAAAGGCCCTTCATGAGGGTGACCAGGCTGTATCTGTGAGCTGATGAGGAACATTGGTGTATGTTTCTTGGCAGAGCTGACCGTGGACAATAAAGACCCCTGAGGCCATAGCTCCTGAGCTTCAGAGAGATCCCACTGACTCTATTCCTATCTTCAACCTGAGGGCTATTCTCCTCTATGGCCAGCCCCTCTTCAACTTGATTTGGCAATTAACTTTTGAAGTGCAAAGAACATGGGTTGTGGAATCAAAGAATTGTGGGTTGAGTCCTGGCCTTGCCATTGATGTCAGCTGGTGTTCACAAGGGTAAATTCTGCACAGAATTCATTATATTATTTAATTAAATACACTAAATATGTATTTAATTAAATACAATAGTATTTAATTTAATACACTATTGAATACATTATAATATCTAATACATTATTTCACTTAATCCTACAACACTCCCATGAGGGAGATACTAATGTCCTTGTCCCCATTCTATGGATGAGGAAACAGATTCATAGATGTAGAGGGTAAATAACTTATATAACTTCCCCAAGCCAGCCAGGCTTGCTCCCTAGGATCCCAAATCTTATTTTTTTTAATTTAGCTTTTTAAAAAAATAGGTAGTACATTCCCTTGGCTCCAAATTCAAAAGATACAAAAAAGAAAACTGTAAAAAATCTCCTTCCTACCCTTGTTCTCCAGCCACAGGTCCACCTTCCTGGAGGCAACCAATTTTGCCAGTTGCACGTGTTTTCTTTCAGGGATTTGTTATACATATATAAGCAAATAGGCAAGTATGTTGTTTCTACTCTTTCTGTGTATGTGAATGTATAAATCCTTTTTTATTGAAGAGGCGTTGTTAAAGTTTTACATATAAGACAATAGTATGGTATTGATTTTGGTAATATTAATACCAAAGCAGGATCTTTAGTTAAACATGCTATATTCTTTCAATTTTCCTGCCTTTGCGCTTGCTTTTTTCTCAATACAAAATGATTGACTCCTCACACTCCTCATCTGGCAAGCTCCAGGACACCTGTCAGGGTGTGGCACAGATGTCATCTCCTCTTGAGAAACGTTCCTCAGCTAGCCTCTCTCCCCTCTTGAAGATTATTCATTTCGTTCTTCATATCCCCACATTTTTCACACTGTGCTATAATTATTTTTTAAGCTAACTGTATCCAGTTAGCTATCAAATAGCCTGATAGCTCTCAGGAGCCCATTCATTCATTCAATAAATATAAATATACATATGCTTTTTTTTTGTGAGGGTCTGCTCTTTTTAGTTTAAGTGGCAGCATATTAAACATGTCACTCTGCACATTTCTAAAGGCATCCTGAAAACCTTTTATTACAGGAAACTTTCACACATATATAAAAGTACAGAAAATAGAGTGAACCTGCACATAGCCATCAGCCTACTTCAACAATTATCCACACATGGCCATTCTTATTACATCTACACTTCCCGCTCCTAGCCCCTTCCCCCGATTATTCTGCAGCAAATCTCAGACATCATATCATTTCATCTTTAAATTCTTCAGCATATATCTCTAAAAGAAAATGAGTTTAAAAAACCCACACATCCAAACATGTAAAAAAAATAACAAGTCTTTTAATATCATAAGCTGTCTAGTCAGCATTCAGATTTCCCTGATACTCTCTCTCTCTCTCTCTCTCTCTCTCTCTCTCCCCCCAAATGCTTTCTTTAAGTCAAATTGAAGCAAGAGCCACACATCGCATCTGGTTGATACCCTTGCTTTTTATCACCTAACAATACTCTTGGAGATCATCTCCTACCAGAACATAAAGAACTACTCTATTCTTTTTCCTGTTGCAGAATATTCTTTGTACGGATGTACTATAATTCATTTCACTAGCTTGTTGGTGGACATTTAGGTCATTCCCAACCTTTTGCTCTTGCAAACAATGCTGCATTGAGTAATGCCGTACCTACGTCATCTTGCACATGTGGGAGTGTATCTGCTAGATAAATTCCTGGAAGTGGAATTTCTCGATGAAACGTTTGTTATTTCAAAGATTATTGCTGGATTGTCCTTCTTAGAGGTTTTACCGAAGCAATTGATACTTTCACCAGCCATGTAGGTTAGAACCTCTTTCCCCATGCCCTCCTCAAAAGCACCATCCCCTCTCAGACCTCTGTCCATGCAATTCCCTTTCTCTAGAATGTCCTGTCTCAACTTGTCAATCTAGTGAACTCTTATTCTTTAAGGCTCAGCTCAAAGCTCCATGATAGCATACATCACACTGGGTCCTCTGTGATTCATCTTTCTCCTTAACTGGTTAGTGAGGTCCTTGAGTGTGTAGACCTAAGCACACAGTAGGTGGCCTACATAAATTGGGCTAGAGAGGTACTGTAGGACTGAGTGAGATACTAGGGCATAATCTCTAGTCTTGTTCCAGCAGGAGTGCAGGGACTTCTGCTCAGTTTCCTCGGATGGATCAAACTGAGTCACCGGTGCATCACCCACTTTTGGAACACTCTGGCTCCCAAGTATAGCAGCCCAGGAAAAAACCCAGTTGCCACACTGCCCAGCCCCAGATGCCTGCAGCAGATGGCATGGCATCACTGAGGCCGAAGGTCTGATTATCTTAGACCTGCACCTCTGTGGATTCTGACCTTCCAAATTGTTTTCTATTTAATCTGGGCTGGAAGACCTTGCTTTTCGTTGTTTTAAAATCTGTGCTCTCTTTCCACCCCACAAATGAAACAGTCATCCTCCAAATTACTATTATCTGGAAGGGCAGGAGCAGAATTAGGCCCCACAAAAGCAAGTTAGGCAGGCAGGTGGGAGTAATCCCGTGTGCCCGAGGTGGGGGAGGGTGCAGCAGATGGCTCCCCAGGCAAGCCTTGAAAGCCAGGATTAAAAAGTAATTTTCAACATGCTGAAAATGGGACTGCAGATTTGGGTCACTGCAATTAACTCTTTCCCAGCTGCAGGCAGGGGCCTTGTAGCTGAGAGGAGTTGTCCTGCCTAGGAGAGCTGCTAGGTAAGAAACCCTTGGCTTCACCTCCGTAGGCCTCAGGGAGAGCATCTCTGGGTCTCTGCTTGAGGATGGAGCTCAGGCCCTTAGGATCAGCCTCTTCCTGGAGACAAGCCTCCTGCCTCCCCTCAAAATATGGAGTCTGTTAGAGGGAAGCCCCTCCTAAGGCTGTGGGAGGCATTTCACCTCAAGGGATTGGATTATTATATCAGAGGCCTAAAGTGGCACCATATCCTGTTATCGAAAGTATCTCAGGAATTTGCCCCACAAAAGATGGGGCAATTACTTCCTGTGCTAGAGATGCTGCAGTTCTTTCCCTAAATAGGATCTTTCAGTATCTGTTCTCTTGTTCCCCCCCACCCCATCCCCCACATCTGCAACTCCCCAAGAATTCCTTTATCTCAAAAGCCAATGCATTAAATTCTCTTCCCTAAGGAATGATTTTTTTTTTTCATTCTTGAACTGTGAGATTGCAACTGGTGGGTTTTCCCTCTTCTCTTTGGTAGCTAGGAAACTCAGAGACAAATTCACAAACTAATTCCATGGTCTCTATGAATGTATTTTATTTTTCTACCTATCTTGTTATCTATTCTAATTTATACATTCCCTTGGTCTTGATTTTATTTTTCTGTTTATATTGTGCTATATTACTGAATGTATATGCTGTATGTTATATCAAATCTTCTGTGCAGCTAGGTAGAGTATAAATAAGTAAATGCAGAAATAATTCATATATACATTCATTCATTTAACTTTTAAAATAAGCACCTGTTAGGTGCTTAATACTGTAGTCCTTGAGTGGCTGATAAAATAAAATGCATTTAAACATTTATCACCTATTATATACCAGGTATTATGCCTAGGCCCTTTTATTTCATCTGTTTTTATTTATGTCCAACAACAATCTTATGACATAAGTAATTAAATGAGTTGGAATACGTAAGGCATTTAGCCCAGTGCCTGGTACATAAAAAGTAGTAAGTAAGTGGTAGCTATTCTTCTCCGGTCTCATTATCCTCATTTTAAAAAGGGAAAACTGTGGTTCAGAAAGGTTAAGTTACATTGCTGTGTAACTTAACAAAAAAATGAGTTTAATGAAAAAAATGAATCTAGAGCTTGGCAGATAGTAGGTGTAGCAGGCAGTTGTTGTTTGTTTGGCTAAGTGGAATTCACTGCCCCTTATTTTAGTAACTGTTCCTTTATTTCTCTTTGGGAAAACACTCCCTACCGCTTTTGTAGTTCATGTGCTCTGGGCCAGGCTTCCTTCCACACACCAGGGGCTGAGCAAGTGACTCAAGCATGGCCAACCAGTGCTGTGTGTTCACTTAGCCACAGTAATTGGTTCAGGGGTGCAACTCCTGAAACCTAAGATTTGTGTGGGTGTTATTGGGAAGAGACTTGTTTTCCTTACTGCTGGGTGGGAGCTCGACCATATACACTGCACATGTATATACACAACTGGAGTTTTGGCAGCTACCTTCCCACCCTGAGTAGAAAGCCCATATGATAATGGAGCCAACACAGAGAAAGTGGAGTCTAGAGATGGAGAGAGCAAAAATAGGTCCTGACACCATCACTCAGTCCCCTGGGTCAAGCCACACTGGAAGCCTGTAAGATCTGTTCCAGTGTCATTTGGTTGCTGAGTCAAAAAACTCCCTTTTTTTGCTTAATTCTGTTTGAGTTGGGTTTTAGTCATTAACAACTAAAAAGATCCTAACTTATACAAGGCATTCAATAAACTTTTGTGCCTTTCTGTCTCCCTTTAATGGACTTGCCCAATGTCATAGCTAGTAAGTGCCAGCATCAATATTTGAACCCAGTTCTGGCTCCAGAGCCCATGCATATCACGTTCCCTGCCTTCAGGAACTTACACTTGAGTTGTGGCGCCAGATGGAGACAAATGAAACAGGTAGATGATGAGTCAAGGTGGTGACAGCTGGGCCACTGGGTAAAAGCTACAGGCATAGTACTTCTGGAGCACCTTCACCCTGTACTCTCAGCCCCAGAACCTGGGAAAGGTCTGGGAAAAGCACAAATGCTGATTCACAGACATGCCAGCTGGCTCTGTGTGTTTCTATGCTAGGAGCTGATTCCCCCGGTCATTTAAAGGAGAAAGCGTGCATAGAGCAGAGGCTGAATGAAACAGAGACACATCCACAGCACTTGACCCTGACTCACCATGTGACCTCCCTGACTGAGTCATCTCTCCTCCTGAGATGAGCTTTCTCATCTGCACGATGAGGGTGAAGCTTGACAAGTGAGACACAAATGAGATCTCATAAATTGTCAGACCAGAAGGTTGCTGCTGGACAGCCCCACCTGAACTGCAGGACTGGATCTCTCCTCTCTGGCATGTCTGGGAGTTGTCGAGGGCATTTGTGCATAAGTCCAGCCTGACACCATCTCCACCACTCTGGAAAGACTCTCTGCTCCCCTAGCTCAAGGGCTTGTGGTGCCTGCACTGTCACCACTTCCCAGAGCGCCCTTCTGTCTGTAGCACCACCTGCGTATAGACTGCCACTTAGCATAGTGCATCACTGCCCTGGACCTCTGATGGGAAAGGGAAGTTTCTTCCCCAGTTCCCCAAGGTGGAGAGACTTGACAGGGAGTTGCCTGCTTTTTGTGTCATGGTAAACTTGTAAGAAAAGAGAGCCAGATTGTAAGCTATTGGGAGGCCTGGTGTGTGGCCCTAGTTCAGCAAGTATTGCCACTTTCAGGGCAACTCCCTGCCTGGGGAAGTACACAGAGCGACTCACAGGAGGACGAAAGAGCCAATGTCCCCACTCAAGGACGATTACAACAAGAGTGAAAGATACTATTGTTAACAGGCAGCACATTCAAAAGCGATCAGCCTGGTAAGACAGAATTCTGCAATGGAGTTGCTCACCCAGCTTTGCTCACTCTGGGCAGCAGATTCATGGCCCTAATAATCAGCTAATGTTAATAACCACCCTATTTAGGATATAAAGATAAACGGTTATGGTTAATGTTTAAAAACAGGCTCTCCAGGAAAAAATGTGTTTATTATAAGTTTTATATAATTTGTTTATTATCAATTTTTATAATTTTATAGATAGAAAAGATATTATCAACTGTTTGTATCCACCCCCAATTCTTATGTTGAGGCTCTAATCCCCAATGTGGCTGTATTCAGAGATGGGGACTTTTAAGGAAGTAATTAAGGTTAAATGAAGTCATAAGGATGAGGCCCTAATCCAATAGGATTAGTGCCCTTACATGCAGGACACTAGAGAGCTTGGTCTCCCTCTGCATGAGCACACACATCAAAGAAAGGCTATGCGAGGCCATAGAGAGAAACTAGCCCATCTACAAGCCAGGAAGAGAGCCCTCACCAGAAACCAAATTGGCTAGAACCTTGACCTTGAACTCCCAACCTCCAGAACTGTGAGAAAATAAATTTCTGTTGTTTAAGCCACTCAGTCAATGGTTGTTGGCCAGGAAGGGTGGCTCATGCCTATAATCCCAACACTTTGGGAGGCTTTGAGGCCAGGAGTTGGAGAACAGCCTGGGCAACATAGCAAGGCCCAGTCTCTATAAAAAATTTAAAAATTAGTAGGGTGTGGTGATGTGTACCTGTAGTCTCAGCTACTAGATAGGCTGAGGCAGGAGGATCACTTGAGCCCAGGAGTTCGAGATTATGGTGAGCTGTGATTATGCCACTGTACTCCAGCCTGGGGGACAGAGCAAGACCCTGTCTCTAAGAAAAAAAAAAATCTATGGTTACTTTGTTGTGGCAGTCCAAGCTGACTATTACAGATGTGTAGTACTCAATTTACAAATAGGAATAAAATATACAATGCTTTATTGTAAATTTCAAACAGTCAGTTGATTCTCACAATGGTTTTGTTGACCTTTGTTGAACTCTTGTTTCTGTAGCCAAACTATGGTTTCAATTCATCCATGATTTGACAAAATCAGACTAAGAGTAAATGCTATCCAATTTGGCAAAGAAGACACTCACGTCGTTACCAAACGAGGATAATTCCAACATGGCTGCCAGTTGATATGTTCATTTACACTGAGGAGTAAAATAAAAGCGAAACAACAAACATGTGTACCAGAACTTCGTTTGTTCATCCATGACATAGTGACTTCTTTGCTGTATCAGGTAGTAGGTTTTGAATGCTTGAAGAATATTTCCTCAGTTTTTTGTGCTAGTCACAATATAACAGTCATAAACACAACATGCCTTTAAGTTTAATCTGCATTATTAGCATTTTCTCTATCATTTTCTTAAATCTATACAATCAGCAATTTCCATGGCGTAAATACTACCATGGCTGATTTCAATCCACCAATGTTAAGCCACTGAATGTGGAGTTGGGAAGAGATGCACAGTAGCACAATATATCCTATTAATAGATACAATACTGTATAGTATTTTCACCATATAGATACAATAGATGTAAATAACCTCAAGAGCACAGATAATAATAAAATACAGTAAAATAATCAGGAAGTGATAAGTGTTGAGTATTTAGTATCTTTGTTTTTAATGTAATTTATTTCATTATAAGTGTACAATGGCTGTCTGGAAAGTATCCGGCCACGTAACTGTTCTTGTTATATTAACAATGGCTGGATACTTTCCAGACAGCCCTAGTACATAATTTTATTTATTTATTTATTTATTTATTTATTTATTTATTTATTTTTGAAACAGGTCTTGCTCTGTCTCCCAGGCTAGAGTGCAGTGGTGTCATCATAGCTCACTGCAACCTCAAACTCCTGGGCTCAAGCGATCCTCCTGCCTCAGCCTCCCAAGTAGCTGGTAGTACAGGCGCACCATGCCCAGCTAATTTTTCTATTTTTTGTAGAGACAGGGTCTCAATTTACTGCTCAGGCTGGTCTTGAACCCCTAGCCTCAAGCAATCCTCCCGCCTTGGCCTCCCAAAATGCTGGTATTACAGATGTGAGCCACTGCACTGAGCCTATAATTTAATTTTTGATAATAGCCATGTTTAATAACCAGCTTGCAAAATTTCTGAAAATTTAACAATTGGCTCTTGTGAGCTCGTGCAAGCTGGTTCCAGCACTCCACTGTCAAGCATAGTTGTGACTGGCTCAAACCAAACTTGGTAAAGAGAACCTTTACCTCAGTTGCTCAACATATTAATATCTAACAAACTTCTAAGGCTGGTTCCCTTCCCTAAGTGTTACCATTAGCCACGAGGATGAGGGAGTAATTCTGGGTCACCGTGCACGCTCTAGGCCAATACTTCTTAAAGTGTGGGCCCTGGAGCAGCAGCCCCAGGATAACCCCAAATTTTTGTGGAAATGCAAATTTTACAGCCCATTGCCCACCTACTGAATCATAACTTCTGGAGATAGGGCCCAGCAATCTGTTTCTGATGTCTCTGGTGCATGTTCAAGCTGTTTCTGATGCATCTTCAAGTTTAATGTTCCTTTCTGATGACTATAGTTTGAACAGTACTGCTCTTTGGTTTATCCTGCATTGCTCTTGCCCCATGCTGTGGGTGATAGACTATCAGCTTTAATATTCAGAACTCTTGTTACTAGTTCCAGGTGTGTTCAAAGTACAGTGGTTAGGAAAAGAGTTCTCTCAATTGGTTCCTGTGTAAGGCTTCACCTCCATTCAATAGGCTTGTAAAGTGGTGCTATGGTACAGGTGCCCTTAGAAGTCTCTCTGACCCCAGGACTCAGTGCTTACAGGATCTCCGTAGGATCAATATTCTCCTGCACTGTGAGCATAGCAGGGGTGATTTAAATTGCTTTTAATCAGGAGAGGGGTTCCTACTTGGACTGGGAGTTCAATATGGATGCCCCATTTGTTCCGTCCTGTGACACTGACTCTGAGAATAAAGTTAAATGTTCTTCCTTGTAAATTAGCTGAAGTCATAGAAATCCTGCATCAAATGGGCTTGAACAATAAGTCATTTTATTATTTTCCATAACTGAAGTCAATGGGCTTTGGAGTTGGTTGGTTTAGAGGCTCAGCAATGGCATCAAGGACCCAGGTTCTTTTCATCTTTCTGCTATGCTAACCTCCATAGTGATCCACCCTCCAGTTGTTGGCAAGATGGCTGCAGTGGTTCCAGCTATCACAGCCAGAGAGTACAAAGTCCAGAGCAGGTGTTCTTTCCTGGGCTCCCTGGGCAAACTCAGAGAGCCATGAACCTGAATGGGAAAAAGAATTACATCACTAACCTCTAAGTGAAATTTGGCATTTCCTTCAATTATGAATGTAGGCAACAACTACAGTGGTAGTAGTGTACTGCGGCTTTGCCTGCAAAAGAAATCACATGTGTTTTCATATAACATTACAATTGTGAACAAATCATAAAATATCATTTATGCTCAATCCCACTTTGAAATTGTAGTAGTTATTAGACCCACCATTAGATCTTGATGTTGAATGTGTTAATAAAGTATCACATATGTTATCATATCATAAATATATTGTTCTAATATTTTAATAAATGTGTTATATTATAATTGTTTGTATGTAATTTCTTTATGTATTTAAAAATATTAGGCCCTCCTGGTATGGTAGCAGCACTTGTAGTCCCAGGTATTTGGGAGTCTGAGGGGAGGATCACTTGAGCCCAGGAGTTGGAGACCTGGGCAACATAGCAAGACCCTGTCTCAATTATTAAAAAAGATATATATACACATATACATACATATGTATAATATTCTGTTAATAAGAAGGGGTCCATAGAATTCACCTGAGTGCCAAAGGGATTTGCAAAAAAAAAAGGTTAAGAAGCCCTGATGTGGAGGAAGAAGAGAGGCCATTTCCTCTGGTGGCTCTTTCAAGAAAGAAGAAACATCGTATCTCGATGGGCGGGTGGGAGGTGCTAAAAAAAGAAATATTGTATCTCATTGGCCAGAATTGAGTCACATGACATTCTTGAGCCAATCATTGTAAAGGGAAATGGAATTGTGAACGGAAATGAAATATCTCCCCCCATGGGGGGGCACTGTGGTCAGCTTTCCTTGAGGCGGGGGGTTACTTGGGACAGGGTGGGGATCAGAAGAAACTGGGGTTCTTTTAGAAAAGAGGAAAGGGATACTGGGGAGGTAGTCCCTCAGGTGCTCTGGGTTAGGAGTTGCTCGCGGGTCTGCTTCACCTTCTGCTACGTATCGGAAGGATAAGAGTAAGACAGAAGGAACATGTTTGTTCTCATGTGGGTACTTGGGGACAGTAGGGAGGCAGGAGGGGCTTTCTGCCTCTCCAGAAAGTTTTCCAGAGGAAGTTATGCATGAGTTGATTCTTGGAGAATGAATAGGACCTAGCTAGGAGAAAGAAGATGGAAGATTGTTCCAGATTATGGGAGTGGTATGTGCAAAGGCCAGAGGCATGAAAGAGCGTGGTGTGTTCTGAGGACTACCCCTACTTTAATATTTGGTAAGAAAGAAGGAATGGTAAGAAAAGAACAGGAGCTGGGGAGGTGGCCTGCGGTGCCAACATGAAGGACCTTGGGTACCAAGGTTGGGGTTAGAATTTTATCCTGGTGAACACAGGTAGTGTCTGAGGGGTTTTAAGTAGAGCAGTGACATGATCCTGTTTGTTCTTCAGGAAGATCGTTCTGGCTGCAGTGTGGAGAATACACAGAAGAGAGCTAGACTGGAAGCGGGGAGACCAGTTAGGAGCTTGTCTTAAACCAGGGAAGAGAAGGCAGTGGTGTGAACGAGGTGGTAGCGGTGGGCTGGAGAAGAGAGGGCAGACCTGACAGAGCTTAGGAGACTGGTTGGATATAGCATGGGGGTGGTGGTGCGGGAAATGGGTAAGCCCCGGATAACCCCTATGTTTGTGACTTGAGCCAGGGGCAGATGGTGGAACCATTCACTGAGCAGCAGATAGGAGGAGACGGGAACAAGGAGAGGTCAGAGCAGATAGTGAGATCCTAGGTTCAGAACTGGACAGATCGTGATATCATTTTGGCTCCTTTCTCACTTGGCATTCCCATTTCTTGTATTTGCCCTACAAGCTTGGAACCGCCACAACTTTTCCACGAGAACCATGAGGCTGGGTTTGAGAGCTCCAAGATCTCTGTGGAAACCGGAAGACATAGTGGAGAAGGGATGGCACCCAGTGATATAATTTTTGGTCCACTGCTCCAAAGACTCACACTAAAACAATAAAACTGCTACTTCTGCCTCCTAGTATATCAGAAAATGGAAGCTTTGCAGGAAAACCGAGTTGTATTATATTAATAATTACAGGCTTTTAAATAAGTATCACAGGTGATATTTAGCACCAAACAATAAGCTGTTGAAGACCTTATTGGTTTTTGTCCTGTTCATGGAGTGAAACCAGACTCAGCAGAATACAGGGACTTTTAAATATATGTGGGGAGTGACTCTGAGCCAAGGTGCCTGCCACTTTACAGAGTAAATTATCAAGGCAATAAGAGGTTGGAACTTCAGCATGGGGAAACGGTTAATTGCTTTGCCCTCTAGTTATTGTTTTGGTCCTACACTGTAGAGTGTAGCTTTCCAAGAGAAGGGCTATAAATTTCATGGTGGGTGGGGGTACTGTGGGGGTGGGGTTGGGGTGGACATGGGAAAGACAAGCTGTCACTGATGCCAAACTTAATTATCAATCATGGGAAATATGTATCTTTTTCGGGCAATGCTGTCTAGTGGAACCCTTCCATTTGAATCTTTTCCTGTGTTCTTGACCCCTCCCCCAACTCACATATACATATGTGTACCCATCAGCAAAGTATACACGCATGTGGACCCATTCAGCAAAGCCTTAGGCTACCCGTTGTTTTAGATACATGTATGCACACAGAATCTTTAGTCACAGACAGTCTTAATCCAGGCCCTTTGAAAAGAGAATGTCTGGCGTGAGAGAGCAAATTTCATGAGGAAGTAGAAGGTTGTATGCATTTCACAGGGCCCCACCACCACCACCACTTTGTCCTGGGTCCCTTGCAGCCATTACTATTTCTTGATCGCTTTACCCTGGGCTTTGTGCTGGGCAAAATGTACCAGTTGCACTGGTTCTGTCCTTAGGAGCTGACAAGTGAAGGCTGGTGGCATTCACATGACTTTGGCTGTTGAGGGCGGAGGCGGAGGTGGTTGCTGCTGCTGCCTTGGGTGTTACCTGGGTGGGTGGGGTGGTGGAGAGACAGGTGTGTTCTTTCACACGCTGTATATTGGTGAAGGCGTTTTGTGCTTGGGAGCTGTTTGTTTCTTCGCCTTGCAAGCTGTTGGATGCCTCTGCTGAGAGGCCGATTCCTAGCACACAGCCCTGTTCCAGTGCTGCCTTGGGAGGTACTTCCCCTTCCAACCAGGCTTGTCACCCCGGCTCTCTCCCCATCCAGCATGTCTTCTCAGGCAGGAAGCAGACAGGCATGCAGTCTTCCTGGCTGTTCTGACAGGAGCCCAGCGAGGCAGGAAGTGCCTGAAGGCAAGATATCCAGTCAAAGGAGGTCAGCTCCGGAGTGGGTTGGCAGCTGGCTCCAGAGTCCAGGGGTCAGAGGGGTCCTAACGGTAGCAGGAGTGTGATCTCTGCTCCACAGGCCCAAGCTGCACACTGCTGGCCTAGTTGGCTCCACCTATGGAGTAGGTGGTTATAGCTGGCAGGCTGGTGATGGGCAGACAAATCTGGCCTGATTCAGGTGAGGGTGGAGACACCAGAACGGTGTTTCACAAAAGTCTGTTCCAGAACATTGATGCCATGGAAACTAAAAAGGACAAAAGGGTTCTGGGATTAAATAAACTGGAGAAACACTGAATTAAAGGCAAACAGATCTCTTTACTGAAAGAGACTTAAACTCCTTGAACTTAAAATTTGCTAAAGAGTTTTGTAAATCTTTAGGCAGGGATTAGAGTACATAATGTTTCCCAAGCCCGCTGGACAGTGGAATATTTTTTTGGGTGTAGCATCTCTTGGGGGAAGGGTTCCACAGAACACACTTTGGGAAACACTGCCCTCTGCTTTCCTTGCATGCTTTGTTTGTGTGAACAGCCTGGGTGCTCAGCTCCTGGTGCCAGGATATTGGATTTTGAATCTGGCTATTTGTGGGGCTACTCTTGGCCTTTGCCTTTGTTGTTTCCTGCAACACCAGTCAATGCATATGTCATAGAGAGTCCCCTAGGGAGCCAGATCTCTTCATTTTAAAGAAGACCTCAGTTCTTCAGCTGCTTTGCTCAGGATTGCACAAGTGACTTCAGACAGTGAAGTAGGAGAAGTAGCTAAGAGGTGCCTGCCTGGAGCAGTGGTGGATGCTGGTGGTGTATAACCTCAGCTTTGAACAGTAGAGATGGCAGAACTAGCATGAAGATGGATTGATCTGCAGGGAGGAGAAGCTAACACTGCAGGACTGAGGGAAAGGGAGCAATGCAGTATAGTGGTAAAGAACTGGGTCCTAAAGTTCAACAGACTTCATTCAAATTCTGGCTCGGCTGTTCATTGGATGTAGAATCCAGGCAAATTTCACAACCATTCTGAGGCTCAGTTTCCACATCTATAAAATGGGGTTAATAATAGTACCTGCTCCCCAGAGTATTTGTGAGGAATAAATGAGACAATACGTGCGAATTAGCACATGACCTCATTCAAATCAGGGGCTCAATGAATGTCTTTTTTTGAAGTTCTGATATAGGAACAGATATATGTCAGTTGAGGGAAGGGACCAGGGAATGAATGTGCACTGCCATGCACAGAAGGCAGATGGACAGGGATAAGGTGGACAGGTGAATGGATGGAGTGCTACGGTCTGAATGTTTGTGTCCCCCCCCCCCAAAATTTATATGTTGAAATCCTAACTCCCAAGGTGATGGTATTAGAAGGTGAGGCCTTTGAGAAGTGAATAGGTCATGGGGGTGGAGACCTCATGAATGGGATTAGTACCCCTTATAAAAGAGGCCCGAGAGAGACCCTTTGCCCCTTCCGCCATGTGAGGACATGGTGAAAAGGTGCCATCTATTAACCAGGAAGCAGGCCCTCACCAGACACCAAATCTGCTGGCACCTTGATCTTGGACTTCCCAGCCTCCAGAACAGTGAGAAATGGATTTCTGTTGTTTATAAGCCACGCAGTCTTGTGGTATTTTGTTATAGCAGCCCAAACAGATTAAAACAATGGCGTCACCTTGGTGCATACAGGATGGGCGAGTTGAAGGAAGGAGAAAGGCTTAATATAGAGTTTGTTTTCTGTTTCTGCAACTTTGGCCAACCTGACTTGAACTTTGCTTTCAACAGTCAGTGTACTGATGGGAGAAAATCACTAACATGTGCAGTAAACTCTAACCTGTGCCATTTGGAATCTAGAATCCTTGGACATGCCAGAGTGGTTCTATAACTGGGCTGGGGGTTGGGGGAGGGATCTCAGCCACGGGAAGCCTGGCATCAACACATCAGAGGGGAAGAAAAGGTCTCTGGCATTTTGGGATGCCTGGAACCTAGTGAACCTAGCAATGAGGTCACCAGTTCACCCTCTGGGTGTAGCGTCCCATCTCAGGAGATGATTCATATCCTAATGGAGGGGAGGAGGAGAGATAATGTGCAGCTGCTTCTTCTTACTTTGTAGGTTGCTGCCTCCGGGCCAGACCCAGGCAATTTGAGGAAATGATTTGAGGGTTCAAGGTGAGGCCTGAATGTGGTGAAGTAGTTTTTGCCACATGAAGGGAATCAGATGAGACAGCTGGCTTGTGAGTTATTAAAACCATACCTGGCCAGTTTCAAAGAGCATCCTTCTTGATGTTGAAAAGCTTCCAGGCCAGTCTCTACCTGGTTCTCTGAGGGGTGATCAGTGAGGTGAGGAGGGCCCTGGGAGGGCAGTTTAATGCGGTCTCCAGAGCAGGATGCTGCAAGCCCTGGAAAGTGTTCTTTCTGGATGTGAAGGATGTAGGCTCAGGCAGTGTTTAGATCCAATAGTATCAATAGCCAACTTACAATGTTATGAGCCTCTCCATGTACTAACTCACTGAGTTCTTGCAACCCTATGTGGTGGGTTTTTTCATTAGCCCGATTTTGCAAATGGGGAAACCAAGCCAAAGACAGGTGGAGTAACTTTCTAGAGGTCCTGTTAGTATTAGGAACCAGGACTTGAACTGAGGCAGTATACCTCCAGAGCTTGGGTGCCGAACCACCGTGCTATCATGGGATTTAGCAAAAATGGAACTCAGTGGTAGGCTAGGTCAGAGACATGGATGGGGAAGGAGTGTGAGCTCCTTGTCTGGCTGCATCTGAGCTCTGGGAGGCAGGGTTGTGGTAGGCAGCAGGCTCAGTGATATCTGAAGTTCAATTGTCTTCTAGATAGAAGTGAAGAACAACAGAGACAACTCAGATACATTTTACTAAGTTGCTTGTGGTCTTTGCCTGTGTTTTGCCCCAGCTCCATGCATGCAATTTGGGTGATGGGAATGAGGTTGCCTCCTGGCCCTGTGATGGTCCCTTGTGCTTCAGGGGCAAGAGTATTCTGATTCCCAGGGAGGAGGAAGAGAGCAAAGCTTATAGTGACAAGAGCACTGGCTTTAGAGCCATACAGGCTAGGCTTGAAATCTTACCCTAACTCCCATTAGCTCTGTGACTTTGGGAAAGTTTTTTAACCTCTCTGAGCCTCAGCTTCCTCATCTGTAAAATAGGGATAATGACATGTACCTCACAGCATTACTGTGAGCATTAAATGAGACGAATGCTCATTATACAGTGCCTGGGGCATGGCAGGTGTTTGGTAAGTGTAAATTCCTCCCCTCCCCGTACTTGCTTTCTTCTCCCTCTTTCCTGGGAAAATATGATTTGCTAGGGTTAGGAAAAAAGACCAAGAGAAAGTTGGCGTAGCTGCCGGGCCTGCAGTCCCCCCGAATGCCCCTGGCAGGGGAGAAGATTATTTCTAATCCCAGTCACGCTTGGAGCAGACAAGGGTGCAAAGAGAAGCCTGCTGGCCCTGCCTGGCTGCTTCTCTGTGGTGGCAATCATCCTGGCATTGAATCTGGCCCAGGGACTGACACCAGAGGAGGCACACACGGGCAGGATGGGGCTGAGACGGGCCTGAAAGGACAACAGGGAGCTACACCCTCGAGACGGCTGAGACCAGAGGAGGTAGCCCTGACCACAGAGAGAGGACAGGATGGTGACGTCCAGCTGGCAGGGAGGGCCAGCCTATCTGCAGGAGCCCAGCCACAGTCGGGTCCTGTGCTGAGCCCACAGCCACTCCCTCCCTTCTCTCATCCTTCCCGGGAAAAGCAAACCAAGAAAGTTGTCCCTCTGAGCCACCAGGAAGGAAAAAGGCTACAGAGAGAAGACAGGTGGAGTGCATTGATTCCTCCTTTCATTCATTCAGCTAATGTTACTGAGCCCCTTCTCGTGTGTCTCAGGCCATGGGCTACCTATGCAGGCCTCGCTTCACACACAGCACACTTTCTAGCAGTGTGACCTTGGTCAAGTCTCTTAACTTCTCTGGACCTCAGTCTCTTCAGCTGTATAATGGGTTAGAAGACACCTACCTGGTACATGGCAGGCACACAATGAATATTGTTTCTCTTTCTATCCCATCTTCTCCTCCTTTCCAAATGTCCGCTGAAGGAGGGAGGCCCTCAGGCTGCCAGCATTCATTTGCATGTGATTTTGTATAAATGTGGGGTGTCTTTTAAGCTGGGGAGGGGGAAAGCTGCCAGAGGCTCACTTTTGTCTCCACTTGCTCTGTTAACCATGACTGTTTCAGTATCTATTGCTGTAAAACTGAGGCCCCCAACTCCCGGGCCGTGGACCTGTACCCGTCTGTGGCCTGTTAGGAAGCGGGCCACACAGCAGGAGGTGAGCGGCGGGTGAGGGAGCGAAGCTTCATCTATATTTATAGCCACTCCCCATTGCTCGCATCATTGCCTGAGCTCCACCCCTGTAAGATCAGTCACTGTCTCCCGTCTCCCCCAGATGGGACCGTCTAGTTGCAGGAAAACAAGCTCAGGACTGCCACTGATTCTGCATTATGGTGAGTTGTATAATTATTTCATTATATATTACAATGTAATAATAACAGAAAGAAAATGCACAATTAAATGTAATGTGCTTGAATAATCCCACCCTGCCCCCCTATCTGTGGAAAAATTGTCTTCCATGAAACCAGTCCCTGGTACCAAAAAAGTTGGGGACTGCTGCTATAAAATGAAGCATCCCCCAAAATCAATGGCTTAAAACAACAACAATCATTTTATTATTATCTCTCATGGTTCTGTAGGTTAACTGGGGTTAAATAGGTGGTTCTCAGGATCTCTTTGGCTGTTGCAGTCAGATGTTTGCTAGAGCTAATCATTTCAAAGCCTTCTTCACTCACGTGACTGACACTGATGCTGGCTGTCAGCTAGCACCTCAGCTGGGGCTGTCACCCAGGCAGTTACAAATGGCCTTTCCATGGGGTCTGGGTTTCCTCACAGCATGGCATCTGGGCTCCAAGAATAAGAGTTCCCAGAGAACCAGGACATTACTTCTGCCGTAGTCACAAATGTGCCTAGATTCAAGGGGAGGAAATGTAGCCCCTATCTCTTGATAGGAGAATCATCAATGTCACATTGTAAGAACATGTGGGGTGGGACATCTTTTTGTGGCCATCTTGGAAGATAAAATCTGCCACACTGCCCAGCCAGGAAGAACTTCCAGCAGGAAGGCTTGTGGCTTGACTCCTGGGGTGAAATTGCTAGCCTACAAAGAAGCACGGGGCTCTTGAGAAGAGGCTTTGGGTATAGGAGGCAGTGGGAGTTTAGTCACTGCCAAGGTAGTTCTTGAGACTCTGGGATTCCAGAACTGGATTAGATTCTCCTAGAGGGCAGTGGGCAGAAAAATAGAGAAAAGGAGGAAAAATTGATCCTCGCATTATGGGAACTTGTTAGGTTTAGGAAAGAGTATTCAGTCTTTCTCTGGTGATGTTCTGGTGTTCTTCCAGAAGACCTACTTAAGCTACTTGAGGAAGGCCCTGAAGCTCAGGGGATGGGGAACTACCCTTGGGTCAGAGATCAGTGGGCACTGACCCTGGCATCAGGTGAGGGTGGCGGCAGCCTTCACCCCACGTCTCTGTTTCACCCCCAAAGTGGATAGCCATTCCTAAGCATCAGGAAGTGATAGGCTGGTCTCCTCTCTGGTATGCCTGGAACAGGCCCACCTTCTGCATAAAGAGAAATCATCACACCTGCCCACGGTCCTACCCATTCCTAAAAACTAAATGAATATGAGAGTGAGTTTGGAATTAATCTTAAAAAAATTCTGTAGGTGGAAACAGAAGGAACTCTATGGAAATAAATACAATCACTCTCCCTGTGGAAAACAAAAGAGGGAACTCTCCCTGCTCCACCCCCTGTGAATGAGGCAGAGATGAATCTATTGAAATCAAATGTATAAATTATACATGGATAGGAACTGGCTCAGGGATAAGGTGTCCCATAGGGTGCTGATGGAGATGAAAATGAGGCTTGAAAGATCAATTCTGCTTTTGAATCAGCTCCAACCCTGCCGATGCCCCTGGGCCTGCCTGGCAGAAAACACTCTGACTTGTCAAATTAGGAAACACCACATCCCCAAACCTTTGAAACAAGCACCTTCAAAGTAATTGCTAATGTTTTGGATGATATTTCTGTGCGTCACCAGGAATAATAAAAAGGCAATAAAAGTTTGAAGGCCCATATTTTTGCTGCCTGATGGCTGATGTAAATCAAACCCACCTCTTCAAAGGGATAGAGGGAAAGTTTTGTGGTATGGCTGTTGCCTGCCAAGGGAAGGGGGATGCGCCTAAGTCTGGGAACAGGTGTCACTCCCAGTCCAGCCATTGCTGTGTGACCTTCAGCCTGCCATTTAACCACTCTGGGCTTATTGCTCTTCTATTCGTCTGTCCACCTATCCATTCAATTAACTTCGTGAGTACCTACTATGTGCCAGGTACCATGTTATGCATGTATTTGGTGCTCAATAAATAGAATCAATACAAAGATGAATATAGCAAGCAGTTCTAGATCAGAGAAACAAACAGGTAAATTGTACTACCACCTTGTTAGGGTTAAAACAACACTGATTAGCGGGCTTGAAGATGGGCAGGTTTATAAAGGAATAGAGATGGTTTTGCCTGACAAAGAGGATTACTCCCTACTAATGATCATCTGGCCAGAGCTTCACAGTATGCCCTCAGAGAGTCTTTAAGATGACCTCTGCTGAGAAAGTAGCAAGAGAAAATGAGTTTAGATTGCAGCAGGAGCCATTTAGGTGAGGTAAAAAAGAACTTAACCATGCATGTTGTAGGTGGACGAGTCAGACAGTGATGGTTGATGTAGCCCTGTGAAGTCAGGGACCTTCCCTTTATGCCCGTGGTGTTGCACGGGGCCTGGCTTATAGAAGGCACTCCACATGTTTTTCTTTAACAAATGAATAAACAAATGGTCCATTACCTGGTGTTATTTCAGGATAGAACAGATTCTGCCTTGTTTGTACAACCAAGGTGCAGGCTTATATAACAACCTGGCAGAGAAAAGATGAGGCCCTTCCCTGCCTGTGATGTTATTTGTGCCCATTTGAACTGAATGGTTCACTCCCTTTCAAAAACAGTGTTATTGAGGGTATCATATGCATCCAGCAAAGTGTGTAAATCTGAAGCAAACAGCTTGATAATTTTTTACATAGGCACGCACCATGTGACCACCCCAAGATCAAGATCTAGAACATTTCCTGCCCCCCAAAGACTTCTCATGCCCTTTCCAGCTCCTCAGAGGAAACCACTGCTCTGACTTCTTTGCTAGCTCTTTTTGTAGACTCTACCTCCATGTTCCCATCTTATATAAAAAGAAAACAAGTAAAATAAATTCAACTTCATTCCAGAAAAAAAAAATTAACAGGTAGATTTTTTCCCTTCTGACGTTAGAAAACAGAATCATTAAATGTCAGCTCAGGAAGGGGCTTAGTGCGTCTAGACTAAGGGCACCTCACCTTTTCAGGAAGTGGGACTCCTTTTCAACATTGTTATTCCACAGACCCCCACATGAGAAGAGTTGTTGCATTTTTAGTGTCTTTTGATTAAGAAAATAATGAGCAGGGTCTGGTGATTGTGGTGGCAGGGAATGGGGAGTTACTGTATAATGGGTACAGAGTTTCAGTTGGGGATGATGAAAAACTTCTGGAGGTGGATGGTGGTGATGGTTGCACAACAATGTGAATGTACTTAATGCCACTGAATTACACACTTATAAATGGTTAAAATGGTAAATTTTATGTTATGTATATTTGACCACGATAAGAACAATAAAAAAGATAAAGTATCATTAAAAAAATAATGACAAAAATTCCTATGAATTCAGTGACTGCTTTAAAATAAATGTTTATTTTATTAACAACCATTGATTCTATGTTCATTTGAAAAATAATAGTACATGTGAGTATGAGAGCTATCTTTTCCCCACCACTGACAGTATAAGATACATGCAAAGATTCCTAAACCTTAGCAATGCCTGTGAGACCCCTGCCTCCTCCCAGTGTCTAAGACCCCCAGATCGAGATGAACTGTTCATTTCAACACCCTTACCCCTCAGTTGAAGACATTGTGGCTCATAAAGGGGAGTGACTTATCTAGGGTCACATAGCCCACTTATAGCAGAGCTGGGATAAGACTTTTGGGTTCAAGTCCCTCTAGCAGTTGTTCTTGTTTCTGTACCACCTCTGTGCTGCACCAGCTGATGACCACACACGCTCTTCTGAGCCTCTCCAGACACTTAACTAGATGTGATTCCCAGTGTGGGGGCTCTTCACTTGCCGGGCCCACCAAGGCAGGAAGTAGGATATATACAGCCAAGAGATGAGGCCTCCTGGTTCCTTTGTAATTTGACCCTGAGTCTCAGTGGGGAAGTGGGGGCTGGTACAGGCTCATTGTTATCATCAAGGCTGTGTTGTGGCTCCTGTGAACAAGGACAGATGCACCTGGAGCCACAGTGTTCAAAGCTGCAGGCAGGGAGTCCAGTTTTGGAATAGAGGTGCTGTCTGAGGCGAGAGTGGGTGCCTTGGCTATTTTGGCAAGTTGACAACAAGGAATTCTCCTCTTACACAAGCTGTGCAAAGCATTTTGTGTTGTGGGCTGTCCTGCCCCCGCCTTTTCCTTCCCCGGGCTTGGTGGATGCTACTGCTCCCCAGCCCCCTCCCAGACACTGCTAACGACATCCAATTAATTCAGCATAATTTGGTTCATTACAAGCCCTTAGGTTGGCAAGTGTTTTCTCAGAGTGCAGAGCAACCTTCCTGCACTTTCTCAAAAGGACAGGGCTCTGAGTTGGGGAGGGGAGAGAAGACAGAGTCCTGCTGTATCTGCCCTCTTGGGTACCAAGGAGCTCTTGGATGCCAGGTACAGGCTGGGCTGTGCTCACCCCAGCAAATCACAGACTTCCTGGCGCCCCCACAGCCCCAGTTAAAAATATGATGGAAATGGGGACGTGGCAAGACACCTCAGCAAAAACATCAGGCCATCCTTGGGGCCTGCCAATAGGCGCCAGCCTTGTGGGGCTGGGGATGTCAGTTCTGCGCTGCGTGGGCCCCTACTTGATGACTGTGGGAGTTCCTGCAGGAGCCTGTGGGAAAGGAGGCCCCCAGGGTGGCCACAACCCAGCGAGGCTCAGCAGACAGCTGGCAGGGGCTGCTTTTTGGACCTGGTCTTCAGGGGGATAGGAAATGCTCCAGAGAACCAGCACCAGCCCAAACAGAGTGGAGTCATGGAAGGGGTGTTGGACCGTGGGAGCAGTCTGAGGCAAAGGACCAAGGAGTGCTTTCAGAATTAGACGGGCCAGGACTAGACTCATAGCTGGTACCTTGCCCACCATGTGACTGTGGCCTCTCTGATCTTTATGGTCTGTGATCATAAAGAGCAAGATAATAATGCCCCCCTCATCCGCTGGATTGTGAGAATGAATGGGGTGATGGAGGATATCGATGGCGGCGTTAAGGGAAGAGGCCCAGCAGCCAGACAGCCTGGATTGCAATCCTGCTTCCCCCGCGGTGTGACCTTAGGCAAGTCACTTCACCTCCCTAATTCTCAGTTTCCTCGTTTGTGAAACAGGGATAATAATAGTATCTGCCTTCCAGGAGTGTTATGAGAATTAAACGAGCACTTAGAAGGGTCCTGGCACACAGCTGGTGCACAATATATATAAGCTGTTATTACTGTTATTAACGATATGTGTAGAGTGCCCGGTGCCCTGCCTGGAACATCATAAGGGCTCTGAAATTGTTTATCCAGCCTCTCCCCCTGATGACTTAAACTACTCATTTATAAAACAGGGATATTAATTCCTACCTATCTCAGTAAGGGTCTTCCAGAAAACCTTCCCTACACATTCTCCTTGCATCCCAGGAGGACATGATCTTCCTCCTGTGCCCCACAGCAAGGCTGCAGACTTCCATCGGGGCCCTCACCACATAGGTGTTGGTGTGTTATCCTCCTCTCGGAGCACAAGCTGTGAGGACTATAGCATCCCTGTGTCCTCGTACCTCACTTAGTGCCTGGCGTGTGGGAGACACTCAGTGAGGTTCTGTGGAGTGGGCCACCGTGGGCACCAGGGCCATGCAAGCTGGACACGGGGAAGGACACATGTCAGAATGTGTGGCGCTGAGTGGCCACCCTGTGGACTGGGGAACAGCAGGGATTATGCCTGCTGGGACCTCCAGCTTCTTTTCCAGAAACGGGAGTTTCTGAAACCCTAGAGACGCAGCAGAGGAAAGGATTGGGATGGAACAGAGGGGAGAATTATGCAACTATCCTGTCCCTACTCGTCCCCCAACCCTCTGCCCGATCCTCCACCCTTGGTTAATCACCAAGTCTGCAACATTCAAATCTCCAAGGGAGCTGCTACAAATCCAGAATGCCCAGAGCTCACCCCAGACCAATTAAATCAGAAATCCCTGAGGGTGGGACCTAGGCATTCGTATTTTCTTTTCAAGTCCTCAGGTGATTCCAGTGTGCAGCCAAGGTTAAAAATATCAGATCCTCTAGGGAAAGACACTGCTTCAGGGCCTCAGGAACTACAGGATTGAGTGATGTGTCTCCGCAGCCCCGTTGACTCAGGTTTCCAGCATTGCTGTTTAAGAGAACGGCTTAGAGAATGACTGATAGGTACAGGGCATCCGCTACGCACAAAGCCCTTGGCTGGCTGCTGAAGGGAATACAGCAATATCCCACAGCAAAGACCATAATAACATTTATCAAGTGCCTATTGTGTGCAAACAGACATTTTCTGATTCTTACAAAAATTCACATTATTACCCCCATTTTAGAGACGAGGTATATAGCAGACACAAACACCCTTCCCATATTCACCCTCATATACCCAAGGCTGCTTACTGCAAACAACTGTGGTGTTTTGTTTTGTTTTGTTTTGTTTTGTTTTGTTTTTTGTTTTCTGGTCAAGGGAGCATGCTAGGACACTCAGAGAATAAGCTAGAAACATCCTCGACCAAAGATGGATGGAGAGTTGGTAGATAAACACCCTAGTTTTTCACCTCTTGACTATGACAGCACTGAGACGTATTCTGTACAAGTGATCTCAAACTTGCCTGCACATTGGATCACCTGGGGGATATAAAAAAACTCTTGATGCCCAGGCCACATCCCAGACCAATTAAATCTGAATCTCTATGGCTAGGACTCAGGCATTCGTATTTTAAAAGCTCCCAGGTGATTGCAATGTTCAGCCAGGTTAGGAAATGGTATTCTACACTGTCTTCCAAAGTTGCCCAGTAGGACTGAACTCCAGTTGCCCAGTGTGGTGACTTTTTTAATAATGCACCCTATTTGGGGTTCTTTCCTTTCCCTGTCTCACTTCCCCGTTTGCCTGCTGGTACTTCCCGGAATCATCTCCCAATGAACGTCTGATATCAAATCCTGGTTTTAGGATCTGATTCTGTGGGAATCAAAGGAAGTTGAGATCTGGAAAGGCGAAGTGCCTTGCGGAAAGCTTCCCAGCCAGGACATGGCAGAACCAGCCTTTGACTTCTTGCTGTCCACCGACCTTGTGGTACAATGGAAGAAACGGATATTCAGAAAACTACAGTGTAAGACAAAGGGAAGTGAATGATCAAATAGATGTTCAAACAAATGCCAGGGGAACATTCAAACAAACCAGCCTAGCAATTAAATGTGATTGGGAGTCAGGAAAGCCTTCATGGATTCGGAATCACTTATGCTAGGTAACTGAGAAGGATTTCCCTAAGTGGAGATGTGGGGCAAGGTCAGTGCCAATGTTGGACCAGCAGGGACAGGGGCCCAGAGACAGAGCCCAGGGTGGATTTGGATGAGTGAGTGGTCACTTGGGATGGTATGTGAGCTGGGGCTAGAAAAGGTAGGTGGGGGGCTTGGCACTCCTCAGCCTCCCACATTGGATCTCCTTCTATGGCATGGCTGGGCAAGAGTCTTCTCTCTGTGATCTCTTACCCAGACTGTGCGGGCAAGGGGCCAACCCAAAGCCATGTCTAGGGGTGTGGGTGGGAGGGGGAGAAAGAAGTAGACCAATATCAAGTCCTGATGGTGAACGTGGGCTGCTTATAAAGGAGTCATCCCACAGGGACAAGGTGGCCAGGGTTGGGGGCCCATCTGATCCCCCCACCCCTGTCACCACCCACCATGCTGCTGCTCACCTTACCAGCTTCTCATGGTCCAAAGGGCTGAGCCTGCTCCCGCTGCAGGACTTTTGCCTCTGCCATGCCCCCTGCCTGGAGAGCTCTTCCTTCAGCTCTCAAAACGGTCCCTTTTCCATATCACTCAGAATTCTGCTCACATCTCACTTCCTTAGAGAAGCCCTCCTGGGCTACCTTCTGCTTTCCCTTGTCCCCTCCCCATGAGTACCTCTCACATCTCCTCGTCTTCTTCCTTTACTGCACACAACACATCTGAACTTCATCTCGGGTCTATTTCTGTTAGCTTCCTTATCCTGTCATTCTCCCCTTCCAGGCTACAAGGGAGTAGGCAGACACTCTGTCTCTGCTTGTGTGTCTGTCCCCTCAGCTCCTACAGCAGCAAATGACTGAACTGGACTGGCCCAGAGAACTGTGCAGTGGGGGCCTGGGTGAATTCTGGGGGGTGGGAGGGAGGGTGCTGCCTTTGCCCTGCCACGCTGCCTTGGTGATGTGGAGCTGTGCTCAGACCGGTCCACACGGGCAGTGCTTAACAGTGGCCGATCAGTGCAGATAGGGGAGCTAAATCAGGTTCAAACCCAGCTCTCCTGGGTTGGTGTCATGCCATAAATAGCTTCACAGCAGTCCACGGTCAAGGGCACAGCTCTCACCCCCTCTTCCCCCACTGCCTACAAGGGGCCCCTCCCCGTGGCCCAGGAAGCCCCCATGTGCTCGAGGCCGTTGTTCTCCTTCTGCCCTGCCTCCCTCTCATCCCATGCACTAGAATGCCCTTTCCTTTTGCATTTTATTTCTGTGCCCAAGGTCTGAGGTGGTCACGCACACACTGACATTTAAAGACCCAGCCAAGAAATCAATCAGTGTGGTCTGTCCTTCAGCGCCTCAGGAGCCCATGTGGCTGAGCCAGGCCTTGTCTGGCTCACACCCTATTGATTTGTAATGGTAGCTGTGGGCTGCTGGAGTCACATGTGAGACCTGCTATGGGAAAAACAGGGGACGGTGTGTCAGAATGGCCAGGAGCCTTGGGAGCCAGACTGCCTGCACTTGAATCCCAGCCCCTGTCATTTGCTGGCTGTGTGGTCTGGGCCACTTGCTCCACCTCTCTGCGTCTCAGTAAATGGGGGATGACTAGTATCAACACCAAAGGACTGCAGTGATGATGGAATGAGTTAATAAACATAAAGCACAGAGAATGATGTCCGCTCCATTGTGTTCTATCAATGTTAGCTATTGTCATGGTCTTTAGACAGGGGAGAGAATCAGTGCCCACCTCCCAAGATTGTTATGAGGATGAAATGAAATAACTCACATATAATCCACTTAGCAGGTTGTAAACACTCAATAGATATTAGCTCAGCCTCACAACTTAAGGAGACACAATCTGGACAACATGAGCCAAAGACAAGGATCCCCTGAAATAACAAGGATAATTACGAGCAAGAGAGGATTGGATTAATGGATTCACATACTCCCCAGCTTCTCAGGAAGATGGCTTTCAAGCAGGGTGAAGTGAGCCTGCCGTGAGACTGGCTGCGAGTCAGGCAGTGTGAAGTTGCTTTGTCCCAAGGACCTTGTCCAGTCTGCAGTGAGACGGAAGGCCATCTGGGCTGGGGGTCACGGGTCCTCATGTGACTCCCAGAGTCCGATTAGTGAGCCGTGGGAGGCAGAAATCCTCCCCGAGAAGCTCCGGGCTCTGGGTCTCAGATACAATGTCCTTTTTATGTCTATCCTATGTCTGGGGCCAGGACCTGATCATATGCCTGTTTGGATTGAGGGCAAAGGGGAGAGAGGGCCGGGAGGGCGAGGATTAAGAATTACCCATAAACATGACCGGAGACAACCCTCCGGACTGAAATGTGACAAAAGAAAAGTGTGTTTAGTGCTTAGCGCCTGGGAAACACTGCATTAGCAGAGGGGAGGGGGAACCAGCGGTAACTGAGCTCTGGGCTGTGAGTTTTATATACATTTGGTGGAACTGTCTGAGGTCTGAAGTCACACAGCTAATAAAGGGAGCTGGGATCTGAACCTAGGTTCATAGATTCCAGAGCCTGTTTCCCCACTGATGGTGCTGGTCGGTACCCTGATGGAGCAGAGACTAAACGGAAAATCTGCCAGAGTTTACCCAGCCTTCTGTAAGGGGAGGGTTCACTGTGTAGGGGAGATGCCCATATTTGGGTCACTGGAGAGGAGAATTCTATTGTGGGCCAAGGTTGGTGTGGCCATAGCCTTGTGGACAATGCCTTGAGATGCTCTGTTCCCTAGACTCTCATTCTGTACTCATCTTCAGATTGTAATTTAGTTCCCAGGGACCTTGCTAGCAGGGTGAGGTGTCCTGGATGCAGATGCACATGTTCCTGTTGCTGGTAAGACCTACTTCCCTTCATGAATGACAGGTTTGGACCATAGTGGCAACGTAGGGTAGAGGAAAGAGTATGGATTTTACAGTCAGATTGGCTTCCCACTCAGCCCACAAATTCCTTAATTTCTCTAAGCTTCAATTTCCTTCCTCATCTGTAAAATAGGGTTTAAAAAGACCTACCCTGAGGGAGCTATTGCAAGAAATGCCTAACCAATACCCGGTGCACTGTAGGGGATCAACAACTGGTAGATATTCTCATTTGTCTGTCTTTCATGAGTTGGTCTCTCAGCCATTGGGTAGCAACAGAGTCAAGATGAGAATTCCATCAGGTTCTAGAGATTTGGACTCAAGATGCTGGTCCTTGGGAATACACTCAGAGAAGTCAACATATGTGGCTAGGCTTGGCCTTTGCAGGCTGTGATGGTCAGGGTCCCTGGGAGTCACGTGGTTACCTGGAGGGACAGGAGGTGGGTCTGAGGTGACTGGTGAGGGTAGAGGAGTATTTGAGAATGAGAACTGAGGGTCAGGGAGCTTATGAGTCCCCAGTCCTGAGAAGACCTCAGGAAGCCAACCAAGCCTAAGGCAGGATGCCTGGGTACTCAGGAATGGCAGGGAAGCCACAGGCTCGACTAGCTCCCTCCCCACCAAGCACCTGCACATTCACAGCCCCTGGGGAGCTTTGTAAAAACAGATTCCTGGACCCACTCTTGAAAATTTGGATTGAGTAGATTTGGGTTGAGATTCATGAAATTATATTTTTAAAACATTCTCCATGGCAGAATAGTATGTACAGGATGCTATTATTTTATATATACATATATATATATATATAGAGAGAGAGAGAGACTTAAAATACCTCTGAAAGGATACACAAAAAACTTTAGTAATTGTCTATGGGGAGAACCGAGGGTCAGGCAGGAAAGGAAACCTATTTTTCATTTATACCCGTCTATGGGGTTGGAATTTTCTTTATCCCATGTATTACATTAATTACATTAATTAGCACAATTTTTAAAATAATTTGAGGTGAAATTTACCTCAGTAACATAAAAATAATCATTTTAAAGCAAACAATTCAATGGCATTTAGTATATTTGCCATTTGCAATGTTGTGCAACCAGCACCTCTATCTAGTTCCAGAGCATTTCCATGATTCCAGAGTAAAACCCCTTATGCATAGAGCAGCTCCTCCCCATTACTCCCTCCCCCATCCCCTGGAAACCACTAATCTTCATTCTGTCTCTGTGGATTTGCCTATTCTGGATATTGCATATAAATGAAATCATACAATACGTAACGTTTTGTGTCTGGCTTCTTTCGCTTAGCATAATGTTTTTGAGGTTCATCCACATTATAGCATGTGTCAATACTTCATTCCTTTTTTTATTTTGGAGACAGAATCTTACTCTGTTGCCCAGGCTGGAGTGCAGTGGCGTCATCACAGTTCACTGCAACCTCAAACTCCTGGGCTCAAGCGATTTTCCTGCCTCAGCCTCCTGGGTAGCTGCAACTACAGGCACACACCACCATGCCTTGCTAATTTTTATGTTTTTCATAGAGATGGGGTCTTGCTCTTGCTCAGGCTGGTCTGGAACTCCTGGCCATGCTAGGATTACAGGCGTGAGCCACTGCACAGGCCCACTTCATTCCTTTTTATAGCTGAATAATATTCCATTGTGTGGATGTACCACAATTTGTTTATCCATTCATCTGCTGATGGACATTTGGGCTATTTCCACCTTTTGGCTATTGTGAATAGTGCAGTAATAAACCTGCCTGGACAGGTTTGAGTACCAGTTTTCAATTCTTTTGGGTATATACATAGTTGTGGAATTGCTGGATCATACTGGTAGTTCTATGTTTAACTTTTTGAGGAACCACCAGACTGTTTTCCACAGCAGCTGAACCATTTTACATTCCAGTTAGTACGAGTTGAAAGCTTCCAAAGATACTGGTCAAAAGAAGAAGAAGAAAAAAAGCTCTTAAATGTTTGGTTGCTAAGTCGGAAAACTTTAATCATTTCCCTAAAATTTTTGTGGGCTCCTGGTGCACTTCCTGACAGGCTCCTCCATTCTGTGCTGGCACCAAGAGCAGGGTCTGGCTGCCCACTCTGCTCCTGCGCCCTCCCACTCGCCCCCCCATGCACCATCACTTGTAACCTATTGTTACTGACTTTGAATGCAAGCTTTCAGCTGCTCCTTTCTTCCTCTGTTCGTTGAAGGGCTGTCAATGGGATGGGAATCACAACCCTCGCTGCTGTTATCTGTGTCGTCTGGCTGGCTGGTGTGTTACCGGCTGCACTTCCCAGGGAATTAATCCCCTAAATGTGGATGGCAAATGATGAAAACCTGGCACATAAATAAGGAGGCAGGCAGCGCTCCACTGGCGTGCCTCGGGAAGCAATCAGCTTGTTCCCGTGTACCCTACTTGATGTCCCCAAGCTCCAGGGCCATTCGTCCACAGGGAAACAGCCAGACTTTCATCCATTCACTCACTTATTCAATGAACATTTATGGGATGGAGTACCTATTCTGTGTGGCACTGTTCCAGATATTTTTATATGAGTTATAGTGTGTAAGACTCAGTAGCCTTGTAATAGAAAGATATTGTTCTCAGTTCAAAATGAGGAAATGGAGATTCAGAGAAATTAAGAAAATTTCCCAAAGTCACACAGCTAGTAAGTAGCGGAACCAGGACTTGAAGCTGGATTCCCTAGGGCCTCTCTCCCTACCTGTCTTTCTTCTATACTTATTGACAACATGCTGTATGTGCCAGGCACCCACGGCAGGCACTGAGGTGGTCACAGGGAACAAAGATAGACAGGTGTAAACTATTTCCTGTTGCTCTTCTACCAAGTCCTATGACTCCTGGGCATCATCTCAAACCAATTCAATTTCTTCTCAAATGTTCTCTCTCATATAATAAACAAGTGCAGCACAGACCAAAGAGCTGTGACTTTGAAGTTGAATTAAATTCAGGCCGTGGGATCATGCCTCCTTGGATATAGATCTAAAATCTCATGGTTCAAAGATGTGGTTAACAAATTTCATCATGCCCTTCCCCTGCTCCAAAACCTTCCACGGCCATTTCTGTGACATGAGAAATGGTAAAGACCCAAATAGGGTCTTCCCATGTGAGCTGAACCACGCAGAAAGGTCGGGGAGAACATTTTAAGATATGCTTTTCTGTGCATAATGTGAAGTTCATGGATGGAGAGGCATCGGCTGGGCATCAGGCCATGGAGGGAGGCATTTCTCCAAACTGGGAAGCAAGGTGAGGGGTCAAGACTAAAAGACCAGTTCTCCCTAGAAGATGCCGTTAAGACATAGACACACCCGGTTCATTTGTGTACAGCACCCAGCCCCTCCATTTATAATCCTTGCTTCAGGTTTTGCATATTCAGGTAAGTTTGTGCTTATGTTATGCAAGTAAACATATGCTGAGAGGTAGCAATGTTTATTTCAGTAGAAGCATTTATTTTAATAGTTTTATAAATCACACTGGGATTGCATTTATAGCATCATTAAGGATCTGAAGGGGTCACTTGAATGTTTAAGTTAGACTTGGCTGCTGCAGTTTATGGGAGGTATTATATGCTATCAAAGGCAGAAGGACGATACGCTGGATCCCACCTTCCTGATCCCTCCACACCTCACACCCTCAAATACGTATATTTTTTAATGAAGAATGGTAGACAGTGAACAGGAAGATTTTATTAATATCCTTGTATTGCTGCCAGCCTCCGCTTGGGGAGTAAACAGTTCAGGATTTGGAGTCTTGAGACCCACAGTCTGGCCTCTACACCATCCAGTTGGGGGACTTTGGACAAATCGCTTAAACTTCCTGGGCCCATTTCCTCAACTGTAGAACAAAATGGGAAGGATAATACCACTACCTTACCTATGAAACCATGCAACGTCACAAGGCTGTGGCTAGCCCAGGTGAGATAGAGATGTGCTTAGTAAACCACACAGCTTTATAATTCCCAGCCCTCACTCTCCAGGCTGCTGCCGAGTTTAGGACTGAGATGAACCAGGGCCCTCTGAAGGGAGGTGTATTTTTTTCCTGTGGCTACCATAACAAATTACCACAAAGTAGGGGGCTTAAAAACAACAGAAATTTATTCTCTCATAGTTCTGGAGGACAGAAGTCCAAAATCAAGGTGTCAGCAGGGCTGGTTCCTCCTGAATGCTCTGAGAGAGAATCTTTTCCAGGCCTCTCTCCTAGCTCCTGTGGCTCCAGCAATCCTCGGCTTGTGGATGCATCCCTCTCACCCCATCTCTACTTCTGTCTTCATGTGGCTTTCCCCCGTGTCTCTGCCTCAGATGTCTCCTTTCTCTTTCTTTTTCTTTTCCTTTTCTTTTCTTTTTTTTTTTTTTTTTTGAGACAAGGTCTCACTCTGTTGCCCAGGCTAGAGTGCAGGGGCATCATCATAGCTCACTGCAACCTCAAACCCCTGGGGTTCAACCAAGCCTCCTGCCTCAGCCTCCCAAGTAGCTGGGACTACAGGCACATGCCACCATGCCTGGCTAGTTTTTCTATTTTTTGTAGAGGTGGGGTCTCGCTCTTGCTCCGGCTGGTTTAGAACTCCTGGCCTCAATCAATCCTCCCTCCTTGGCCTCCCAAAGTGCTAGGATTACAGGTGTGAGCCACCATGCCTGGCCTCTCCTTTCTCTTATAAGGACAAAGTCATTGAACTGAGGCCCACCCTAAATCCAGGATGATCTCATTGTGAGATCCTTACCTTAATCACATCTGCAAAGACTCTACTTCCAGATAAGGTCGCATTCACAGGTACTAGGATTTAGGACAGGGACATATCTTTTGGGGGACACAATTTCACCCACTATAGCAAAGAAAATTTAAATCCTTTTCAAGGGAGGAGACTAAAACTCATGGCAAGGATGAGGACCTGGATGGGATGGGTAAGGGTGGGAGGTAAAGGATGGGGATGAGGACTGGCTTTCACGTAGTGCTATCCATGGGGGCTGTTGGCAGAAGGCCTCAGCTGCTTACCACATGGACATTTCCATAGGCTGCTGGTGTGTCCTCATGACATGGCAGCTGGCTTCCCCTATAGTGAATAGTCCAAGAGAGAGAACTAGGAGGAATTTTCAAAACCCTTTATGACCTAGCCTTGGAAATCACACACCATCACTTCTACTATATTTTATCTGTCACAAGTGAGTCACCAAGTCCAGCCCATACTCAAGGACATGGGAATTAAGTTCTGTCAAGGGAAGAGTATCAAATAATTTGTGGAATTTAAAATCTACCACAATTAGTTGTTATTAATTTCTATAGCAAGCTTGGAAACTATTGTGTTGCCTTCCAAGGAAAATTTGTGTCTAAAAAATGAACACACAAGCAGGCAATGAATGAATTTCAAGTGATGGATCATTCAGGCATATAAGCAAAGTAGCTCTCTTTGAAAAGGAGAGATTTCCAGGGCCCACTAAATAACATCATACCTTTCATTTGCACACCAGCTGACTGCCTCCCTCCCCAGGAAAATTCCACTTCTCTTGGTCTGCCAGTGGAGTCCAAGAATCTGCATTTAAAAGCTCAGCAGGGAAATCTGATCTTGCAACCAGGTTTGGGAACCTCTGGTATAGACAATGCTTTACCTTTCCTAACCCCTGACACACACACACACACGCACACACACACACACACACACACACAAAGCTTCTGATTATGTTTTGCTTGATCTTCCAGCTTCCTGGCTTCCCTCACCAAATCTGGCTGCCTTCTGGCTGCTTTCCTGGTTTGTTGGACCTTGGCTTTCCATGTGATTTTCAGCGTTGCTTACTTTCTTATCTCCAGCTTCAAGGAATACCACCCTTCCCTCCTCAGCCCCGAGCTCTTGACTGTGCCAGCCTCTGCCCCCTACCCCTGGGGAGCCAGGGGGTTCAGGCTTACCCAGCCTGCCTGTCCTTTCTCTCCACATACTCAAACTTCCATTCTTTACTACTGATCTATTGGCCGGGTCTTCACCACCAGATCAAAACAGAGGGTGGGAACAATTATTCAGATAATTTAGACACTCATTCAGGCAAAAATGATGATATTTTTCCCCTGAATGATTCAGATAATTATTTTAATTCTCTGCTTCATTTTGTCTCTGGAGCCCTGACCTCTTCATTCTGTGACTCCAGTTAAAATTTGGTCCCAGTGATAAATATTTCTAATCTAATTGTCTCCTCCACTCATGTTCCACAGGAGATCGTTTTCAGGGAAAAGGATCTGTAGGTAAATGAGAATTAACTTCAATCCTGGGCAATATGAGAATTAAAATAAAGCTGTCATGGCATACACGCTATCCACATTTCACTTTCTGGAAGGGCTCCTCTATTTCATCCCTCCTCAACCCCTGTCACACACAGCAGCAAGGAGCAAATTACCATTTATTAAACTCTAATTATCATTCCCGTTTTTCAATACCATTCTCTGTGTATGTGTGCAGCACACAAGCCTCTACTCACTGCCATTAAATTAGCAATAAGTCTTGTTAGCATAGCATCCATATTTATAGGCAGGGTTGAGTGATGCTCCAGTGACATGGTACAAAGTCGAATGCCCTTAATAGAAGGTTAGGGACATGTCCTGATTTTGGAGTGATCCAGCCGCACAGCAGATGTGGGGGACTTGAGGGGACTTAACAAAGATTTAGACTGTTTTGAGACAGTTTCAAGCCTTTTGTGTGAATCTATAAAAGTTCAAGCAAAGAGATAGCTCACTTTGGGGGAAAAGCCCATGCTTCTTTATCTGGGTGTTACAGAAACCAGAAGGCTGGCAGGAGATGACAGTGTACTGTTCTGTTGTGCTCAGAACAACAGCTCAGAAAGTGCATTGTAGATCCTATTTGAGCCAGCTGGGTTTGTACCACTTCTCTGGACCTGGGATGTCCAGGCTGGGCATCTGCCTGAGCAATAAAAGTTTTTCATAAGATTCTTCTGTGATTACCTCCCATGCTAGGTAACTCTCAAGTGGTTGCCAGGAGAATAATACGTGACAGGCTGAGTCCTGTGTCTTATCAGAAAGGGAGAGCTGGCTGTGTGGTTGGTACCTCATCACCCAGTGTTCATGGACTTGATATGTCCCATGGGTCTGGCCCAGCAAATTCAGGTCTGGCCCAATAACTCCAAAGTCCATGCCCTTTTTAATAATACTGGGCATCTCTCCCTAGAAATTCAAAGCAGACTCCTTTATTTCCTGTTTCTCATTGTAAAACTTTGCCCTGACTTCTGAAAAGCATACAGATCCCAATCACCATCTTGTGATCAAATGCTGCCCAAAGAGACACAATGTGACCTGCCCACTCCATAGGATCCCGCTTCTCCCAGCCCAATTCTAGCACTTGCCAGGTGGTCCTGCCCATCTGAGGAAGCTTCATGTTTAGCCGGCTGTTCATCCACCCTTCCTGGCCCCAGCAAAGTTCTGTAGCCTCCGGGGCAGTCTCCTGATGAGACCTAGGTCTTACCTGGTCTCCCGCTTCTCATCTTAACTCATTAGATTCAGAATCTGGGAGCTGGAAGGAACATAAGAAAGAACCTGGCCTAACATTTTCATTTTGCAGACAGGTCCGAGGCGCTGAGGTTGGGGTGGGGTGTCCTCCTCCCCCTTGGCAGACACCTGGCATCTCTTCACCTATTGTTCAGCAGGGGCTGACAGCTCCCTGCAGTGTAATCACCCTCAGCTCATTAACAAGCTGTGCTCATTTGCATGTCTAAATATCCCTGTACACAGAAAACAGAGACTATTACATCTTCCCCTTGTGTATATACAGGAAAAGGGCAGGGAGGAGGCAGACAGGAAAGACAGATTACACACCCCTTCCTCTGTGCCTCACAGGCACCTGTTGGTCACTTTTTGTTTTGTTTTTTTAAACCAGCCCATTCTTTCCTTGCAGACAGAGCATCGATAAACTTTATCTTGCAGTTACTGCCTCCTTCCTCTTCATTTGGAAAATCTGTGAGTATTTGCTATTTTTACCTCCCTTATTTCCACCTCTTCTCTGGCTCCACTTCCAGGAGGATACCCCAACCCCTCAAAAACACAAAAACAAAAACAAAAAACCATAGCCTTCTGCATCCATCCGCTTTATGCAAATGTATCAACACATCCATCCTCATTCAGCACGCTCAGAAACAGGAACTGTCTATCTATAGATCAGCATGATTGCAGTTCATTTTTATACAGCTTGAGAAGCGTGAAAAGTCACAGGCTGGGGATAAACCAGCCTGAAATCGTCATACAGATGATCATGGCACATGCAGATCATTTATGCTAGGGGCACCTTGATGGGTCCCCAGAATCCACCCCTTGGATTTCTTGTCACTTTGTAGGAAAAAATGCTGCTCTAATGATGCCTTCTAGGGCGGTGCCATCCTAATCATGGGTGAGGGCATTCATCTCTGCCTAGCTGCCAGCTTCCTAGGAAAACAGCTCCAAAACAACAAACCCCAGGGCAAGAAGACCAGCTCCCCCAGCCCCCAGAGATGGAGAGGCTAGGGGTGAAGCCTAGACAGTAGCGGGACTTCCTCCTAGCTTTGTCATTCCACCCACTCTGCAAGTATTTATTGTGCCCCCTACTGTGTGCACAATGCTTCACTAGTTCCAAACACATTTGTCTAACAAGCACTTATAAGTGCTTGCTGTGTGCCATTTGCTATTCTATCTGCTTTGCAAATACTAACTCATTTAATCCTCATCACAATCCTATGAGGCAGGTACTATTATCCTCACTTTACAGATGAGGAAACTGAGACATGGCGAGGTTAAGTAACTTGCCCAAGGTGGCAAAGTTCATAAGTGTGGAGCCAAGATTCTAACCAGGGCAGTCTGGTTCCAGTCTGTGCTCTTTCCATGGAGCTGGCACAGTGATAGAATGCAGTGATAGCTATCTGTGGCTTGTCTCTCCAGCACCCATTCACCCTTCCTCTGCATACAGTACCCTTTATTCTCTTGTGGGGAATTCACCTCTCCTAGGTGGTTGGGGTGTGTTTGGCCCCATTCCCAGCTCCTGGAGTGGGTCTTCATTGGTTTAGGGCAATCAGCAAATCCCATCCCCAGCCACCCTGACGGGTTGGCGTCAGGCACCAGGCCACAGAGAGTGCGTCCCAGGGATCCCGAGGGAGCTAGTTGGGGAGACTCTCTCTTCCACACAACAGAGCAAGGTAAGGAAGATGAACTGCAGGGCGGGGAAAGTGAGAGTGGAAGGGCTAAAGGGCTTAAGAATGAGCATGTGGAAGCCAGAGCAGACAGACAAAGAGACAAATAGATTTTTTGGTGACACTGTTTAAGCTGCTGGATCAGGCTTTGCCTGAAGCCAATACCATCCCCAAACTTTTCAGTTGCCTGACATGTAGTAGGCTTTCAACAAATATTTGTTGAATACATGAGCTCATAAAATCCCTTTATTGGCTAAGCCAGTTTAAGTTGGGTTTTCTATGATTGGCAACTGAAAGATTCCTAACCAACACACACACACACACACACACACACACACCAGTGATGAAGAAAAACGTGGTATATATGTACATAGCACATGCCAACAGTCTTATTGTTTTAATAAGACTAATTTGTGTTGGCATGTGCTATGTACATATATACCACGTTTTTCTTCATCACTGGGGTGTGTGTGTGTGTGTGTGTATGTGTGTGTATTGGTTAGGAATAATCTTAGTCTTATTAAAACAATATTCTGTAAGACAGGAAGTGGGGGGTTTGCCTTTTTTAACCAACAGCATCTCGACCCTAACAGGAATGGTTCCCTGGGTTTGGTTGTCTATAATAGCAGGTTTCTTTAGCACATTAACTGCCATGGGAGTTGTATTTAACTCATGCTAGTTTTGAGCCCAGGGCCTCGTGAAGCATATGCAACTCACATGTCTCTTCACCTTGGGAGCTGCAAGGACTATTTTTCAAGTTGCATATAACTCACGCACAGAAAACAATAAAAAATAACACATTTTTCATTAAATTAGAAAGGATCGTTTTGTTTTCAAAGTTTTTATTCTATTTTCATAATAAAATACCATGGCTCCAAGGAAAAAATTTTTTTCTAGTGTGGCAGTCAATGTGTTAAGCTGGGAACTTTTTGAAAGTGACAAAAGGATTTGCTAAGGGTAAGGGAGCCCACACTCTGAAATGAGACCTAGTTGTAGAGTGTGATACATATTTATAGGCTATAAATCATCAAGCCTCACAACTCCTCCGTAGCAGATCCTCCCTCCTTAAGGAATGGTGGTCCTTGTGGCCTAGTGCGGCTGAGGGAGCAGTTCCTGGTCAGCTAGGATTCTCTTCCTGGGTTCCCACTGGTTTGCCCTGAGCTCCCAGGGCTGGGATCCAGCCTGCCTCTCCCTCTGGGGCTTTTATTATTAAAGTCAAGCATTTCGTTCTTCACTTGCTCGCTGTTCAGACTTTAAGAACTGGGTTGCTGTCAGTCCCTGCGTGTGGAAGGCTGTTTCCCTCTTTGTGTCACCCCAGCTGCCGCCTCAAACTGAAGGGCTCGACGTTTGCCTTCTTCTGCACTGTAGCCATGGGGGGTTGCATTTCCTATCCCCTCTTGGAGCCACTCCCAGCTAGGGTCCAGCCTGCAAATGGACCCTCAGTTATGCAGAATCAAGGAAGATTATGAGGTAACCAGGCCTTCCAAAATCAGTCAAAACGAAGCCAACAGAAATGATTCTTAATGTTTGATTCCTCTGACCCACAATCATAACCACTTTGTAGATCTTCAGTGTCATACTTCCCTCGCTTCTTCTGAATACTCTGACTCCCCTTGTTTTCATATGTATATTTAACTTGTTTGCAAATGCAAGTAATCCGTTTTCACTTTGGGATCCGCCCCCCTTCCGCCCAGTGCTGGCTGGGCTTCTCTTCCCCGGGGATCACAGAGTAATTCCTGGAAGGGTGTGTGTGGAAGAGTGGGTCTTGGGTATTTCCAGGACTTAAGATACATAGGAAGCCTGAATGCAGGTCAGTTAAGGAGCTGGGATGCTGGGGCCCATCCTGTTTTAAAATTTAGAGTCCGTGGGATTTCTTTCCCCCACCCACGGTGTTCTCTGGGCCGAGCATCAGTAAGTCTCCCTGTCCTCCTTCTCCCCTGCACCTGTTCCCTTCTCCAGATGCCAGGCATCCAGCCTCTCCTCCTGCCCTGTACCCAACACTGGCCCCACGTCCTGGCATCAGAACATGCTCCCCCCAGCACCTCTGTTCCCCAGTCCTCACTCTTCACCCCCATTGAAAACTCCGTCCTAGAGTGCTGCTGCTGTCCCCTCTCTCACTCCCTGGCCAGTCTCAGAGGACCACTGCTGGAGAAAGCCACAGAATGACCCAGTAGGGCCTGTCCATGGTCCCCAGCTCCAGCCCAGCCCCCAGAGCTGTCCTGGAGCAGCCTCGCCCCCTATTTCCCTTATTAATCAAAGAGGAAAGTGTCACTCCTTGCCTCAGCTAACCTCCTCACTCTTGTCCCCTTCCCTTCTGCCTGCGGAATCTGCCTTTCTGCAAGAGAGCATTGGCAGAAATCAAATCTCCTCAAAGGCAGGAGACTCCAGCTTCTTGTGCTCCCCCTGCCCATTCCTTCTCTGCTTTCCTTAAGAAAGAGCAAGTATCTTTCCTCCCCATCAATGCTCACCCTTTGACCTTCCTTCCCTTCCCTCCCATTCTAATTCAGGCCTTGCCTCATCAATTTTTGCACCCGTCCCCCTTCCAAATCTCCAACTTCTTCTGCTCAGCCTATAAATATGCAAAAGATTTTTGCTTTTTAACAAAACCCTCCTTAACCCAAGGCTCCCTGTAGCCACCCTTCAACTCTCCTCCTTTCCTTTCCAGTTCCTTGGCAGAGATCTTTGTACTCACTGCCTCCTCTTCTTAACTTCCTGTTCACTCTTAAACTCATTGAAATCTGATCCAGCCCCAACTTCACTAAATTGCTGTCATGATGGTGACCTCCTTCATTGCCAACTCCATCAGGCACTCTTTGGTCCTTAACTGACCAGACCCTTCTACTGCCCCTGACACTATTGATTCTTCCTTAACATCCTCTTCCATGACAGCACATTTTCTTGGCTCTCCTTCTAGCTTTGTGATTGTACTGCTCAGGATTCTTTTGGTCACAAGTGACAGAAACTCAACTTGAACTAGATTAGTAAGAGTTGGAATGAATTAGCTCATGCAGGAAGCTGTGGTAAAGAAGACCATATGGATGGAGGTCAGGAGTGACCATACCAGGGACAATGGTGGCAGAACTCTCCAGGCTTTTCATCACTTCTCCTCTTTCTATGATGGCTTCATTCTCTGAGATGACTATGTTTTGAATGTGTCCCCTCCAAAATTCAGGTGTTGAAACTTAATGGCCAATGTGATCATATTAAAGTAGGCTCTTTAAGAGATGAATAGGCCATGAGGCCTCCTTTCTAGTGAATGGGATTAAGGCTCTTATAAAAGAGGCTTCACATGGCTCCCTTACCCTTCTGTCTTCCACAACGTGAGAACACAGGGTTCCTCCCCTCCAGAGAATGCAGCAACAAGGCACCATTTTGCGAGGAGGGAGCAGCCCTCACCAGACAACCAAACTTGTTAGCACCCTGATCTTGGACTTCCCAGCCTCCAGAACTGTAAGAAAACAAATTTCTGTTCTTTATAAATCACCCAGTCTCAGGTATTTTGTTATAGCAGCACAAATGAACTAAAACACCAGGTCTCTCCATGTGACAGGAGACATGGCCATCAAAGGCTCTGGACCTCAAACATCACAGAAAGTCTGAGAACTACTTTCACTGATCCCAAGGTAAAAATCTCAAGGAAGGGCACTGATTGGCCTATCTTGGGTCAAGTGCCCATCCCTGGACCAATCACTGTAATTGGTTAATTACAATTAATTGTAGTCTGGAAAGCAGGGCCTATAAGGAAATAGCAGTTCTCAACTGAACCACCTGGCTAGAAGAATTGTTTCCAGAAGAGTGATGCTCTTATCAGCATGTAGAACAATAGATGTCCATTATCTTGGCCATTCCTTTTAAATTTCTCTCTCATCCTTCCTATATCCACCACCTAAATCCTGATGTTCACCAGGTATGTTAGTTGGGATCAAGTATAGCAGAGAATAACTTAAAAAAAGCAATATTGACTTGAACATGATAGTAGTTTAACTCTCATATAAACATCTAGATATACACAATCCAAAGCTGGTATGGCATCTCTATTTCAGGAAGTCCTCAGGATCACAGGCCCCTTTCAATTAACTGCCCTATAATTTCTTGGGAATTGTCCTCATCCTTGTGAGGCAAGGCAGCATCCAAGTTCCAAGGGGCAGGATGGAGGAAAGATGAAGAAAAAGAGTAAATAAAGGACATGAACTGTCTCTTAAGGGAATTTTCAGGCAGATGACATCTGACATCCCTTTAGCCAGAACATGGTCACACCTAGCTGCAAGGGAGCCTGGGAAATGTAGTCTTTATTCTGGAAGGCCACGTGCTCAGCTAAAAATCCTGTTACTATGGGGGAAAGAAAGAATGGATATCAGGGGGCAAGTAGAAATCACTGCTGCACCAGGGTTTCATCCTAGGCCCACTGGTTCTTACTCAGTGTGCACTTAATTCCTGGTTGATCTCATTCACACTCAGGGTTTCAGTTTTTATCTATATATTAATGACTTCTGACTGCCTTTCTTGAGCCTGGATAACTTTCTGAACTTCAGATTCATATACCCAACTGTTTACTGGACACCAGGATATTATCAGACACCTCAAATTCAGCATGACCCAAACTGACATCTTTCCCACCCAACTTAGATCCTTTAGCTTAAAATATTTGATCACCATTAGCATAGGTTATAGACCATCCCAGAGTTTTCTCTGGGACAGGGACAGGAATTACGATACAGACATAGGGAAGAGAGCTGGTGTGTTGGAATTGGCCAGACTTGAGTTCAAACCTGGTTCTGCTTCTCATTGGCTATGAGATTTTAGGTGAATTGCTGTATTAGTTTACTAGGGCTGCTGTAGCAAAGTTCCATAAACTGGGTGGCTTAAACAATACAAATTTATTGTCTTACAGTTCTAGAGACTAGAATTACCAAGATCAAGGTGTCAGCAGGGATGGTTCTGAGGGCTGTGAGAAAGAATCTGCTCCATGACTCTGCCCCAGCGTCTGGTGGTTTTCTAGCAATCACTGGCAGTCCTTGGCTTGTAAAGGCATCACCCGAATCTCTGCCATCATCTTCCCTGTGTGCATGTGTCTCTAAATATCTCCTTTTTATAAAGACACCAGTCATATTGGATGAAGGCCCACCCTAATGCCATCATTTTAACTTCATTACTTCTGTAAAGACCCCATCTTCATTTTGAGGTACTGGGGGATAGGATTTTAATATGTGAATTACTGGGGGACACAATTCAACCCATAACAATTACTTAGCCCATCCTTGGAGGATAAGAAGACAATACATGATAAGAAAGGTGTTAATGAGACCCACATTGCAGAGTTGTTGTAAAGATTAAAATATTGTAAGTGAATCTTCCAGGCACAAAATTGGTGTTGAATAAATGCCACTTTCCTTCTACCTGACTGTAGACTTCACTGCAATTTTGAGGCTCCTGGAGAAAAAAAAAATGTTTCAGGGATAGCACAAAAAGCAGAAGATGAAACTATAGTAAACATTTATTGTTCTCTTTGGCCACTCAGCTCCTGAACCCCTTTCCTGTGTTGGGGTATTTTCTACCTAATGCGTTTTGGAGGAAGTAGATCCTGTTACCTACCTCTGGAAGCTAAAAATACCAGACTCCTGGTTGTCTCAGGTCAGTTTCAGGGTGATCGGGACACTCTCTGTGTAGTCGTCAAGCCTGGTTTTCTAACCCTGCACCCCCAGAGATTCTGTGAGCTACCAATATCCCTAAATAACTTCATCTTCTGCTTAAATCACTTGGAGTTGGTTTCTGATAAAACTAAGAACACTCACTGATAGGAGGTGCAAAAGATGAAATTTTAGGCACCAAAGACTGCTCCATTATGGGCAAAGCCTAAATAGGACATCTGCATGTTCAGCTGACATTCTGCCTTCCACTCAGATGACAGAATTATTGGAAACCAGTTCAACTGACCACTTGTAATTGGAAACACAGAAACATGATCAACACAGATATGGAGGTATCAGTCACCCTTACCAAAGTGACAAGTGGGGGCGGTGCTGGTTGGTCTGGCAGAGCTAATGAAGGAAGGATTCTGGAATGTTTCTTTTACCAAGTGTGTAAACACAGACTGGAGTGAGGTGGTGTGAGTCTATCTCCCTTGCTCGGAAGTTTGACTAATGATAATGAGGAGCAGTTGCAGGTGAACAGGGTGGAAATGAAGGAAATACTGACTTTCCTGCCAGGAAGGAAGAGACTGTTCCTCCTTGGGATGTGCTTTGAAGAAAAATTCTAGCATTTGGACAGATTTTTCAGGTTATAAAACATCATATTCTTCTCTGTTTCTTGAGCCTTTATAATTGATGCTGTTATTTCTTCAAGTCTTTAATGATTCCACAAGGACTCATATAAAGTTTATGGAAGAATTTTAAAAGCAGATGTGAATGGCAGAAACCCAGGAATCTGTGTGAGCTTAAATATCTTACGTCTCCAGAGAGGTCTGATAGGGAGACACAGATCTAGAATGTCAGAGCTGCTTTGGGCCTTCTCAGTCATATACTCAGGCCCTTTTATTTTACACATAAGTAAATTAAAGCCCAGAAAAATTAATAGCCCAAGATACCAAGGCCTGCTTGGCACCTGTGCCTCATTCCCGACAAACATTCTTCATTATTTCACTCTGTCTCGAAACCAACCAACCAATAAAACCAACCGACCAGCAGAAAACATTCAGGAGAGTGGAAATGCCGTCTGTGCAGACAGATTTTTCATATTTGAGGAAATGGCAGGTGTCAGTGCATTTGAAGTTCGATAAATGAGTCTTATCCTAAAAAAGCCCCATCCAGGCCTGGTAGGTTCCCCAACACGTAAAGGACATTCCTCATTCAAGACTGTTTGCAAAGATCTAAATGAAGGCTGTTACCAAACAAAATCCCAAACTTTTACTAATGTAAGAACTCAGAAATAAATTGTCTAAGTATTGTCTACTGTCTAGCTAGCATAATAAAGGTATGAGCATTAGAATTCTTCTCTGCTCTGTAAGCTATAGTCCTCCAGCTGCTTTAGCCTAGGGGTAAAAAATACAGTCTTCTTACCAGGCAGTAGCACTCTTCTTGCTCTGCTGCCACCTGCCCCATTGTGATGGGGATCCCTGGCAGTGGTGTTAATAGGTGTCCCTTGGTCTGGTCCTCTTGTCCCACACCATCCATCCCCCATCTCCATATTCCTTCTCTAAGACTCCAGCTTGTCACCAGGTGTTTCCTGCTGATACCAGCAGAAGATATGTGGCTGCCGATAACCTGCCAGCATCTATGCTGGGGCTGCCAGTGCTCAGTGTTAAGACCTGTTTTATCTGTGCCAAGGGTACTGCTTCCTGCACCAGACAGACCCATTTTTGAGTCATCACTGCTTGTGGTCGAAGCTTCTAGAACCCAGGCTGGGGTACCTTAGGCAATAGCTTTTATTGGCTTCCTTCAAAGTCATTACAGCTGCCTTGACCCTGGAACTCGCTTGATCCCTATCCAAAGGGTTGGGACTTTCCAGGTAATCAGCTGAAGGACAATCTTGGAGACAAACATTTTATGGTTCTCACATCATCCCTTATCCTCTTTGTCTTTGAACCAAACCGGCTCACCTTAACTCTTTAGAATGATTCAACTCTTATTAGCTGGGGGAGTTTCAGCAAGCAGCTTAACCATTCTAGGTCTTATTTTCTCATCTGTAAAATGGGAATAATACTTGTCTCATTTGGTCATTTTGAAAATTAAATGATATCAAGTATTCCATGTGCCAGGCATGGAGTAGGTATTCAAAACCTAAGTTATTCCCAGGAAACTCCTTAGCCCCCTAACCAGCTTTCTAAACATATCTGACTCCTAGAATTATTTTTTTATTTTTCCATTTTTGTTTCCACCTATTGAGCACTTTCTGTATACCAGGGACAGAGCTGAGAACCTGGCATTCATTAACTCAATTATTTCTCACTACAGCTCTATAAGGTAGGTACTATTGAAAGCCTTGTTTTAAGGATGAGTAGACTGACAGCCATAGCTTGCCCAAGTTCACTCCTCTCATAAGTGGTAGAATCAGAGTTTGAACCCAGAACAAAACATTAACTCCAAGCCTTGTGACCTTAACTGCTCTGATATATTGTCACTCCAGGGTGAAAATAGCTTAGTCTCAAGCTAGTCCCTTGCTGTAAGGTTTTTGTTTTTGGGGTGCGTGTGCGTGTTTGGACTATTATTACTGAAGAAAATTCTGTAATGTCATATTAGTTTAACCAGGAAATTCCCAAAGCTGGGGTCACAATCCTTTAGCTAACTGGGAAGTTCTGCTTGTTTGTCCAGATATGCTGGGACCAAGGTGCTTCTCTCAGTTCCTGATTCAAGCTGGGAAAGGCATGTTACCGTGGGCAGAAAGGGTGTCTCTTTCCTTAGTCTTTCACAAAACTGGCCTTGGTCCTCTGCTTCCATGGCAAAGGTGCAAGGAAAGGGATGGACACCTCCCCTCCCACTTATTTAAAAATTAAAAAAGAATTATATAGATAGAATATTGTTTTCATTTATTAAATTGTCATGCTTTGCTTTGTGTTTTTTTTTTGTTGTTTTTGTTTGTTTTTTGAGACAGAGTCTCGCTCTGTCACCCAGGCTAGAGTGCAGTGGCATCATCATAGCTCACTGCAGCCTTGAACTCCTGGGCTGAAGGTCATCCTCATGCCTCAGCCTCCCGAGTAGCAAGGACTATAGGCATTCACCACCACACCAAGCTAATTTTTCTATTTTTTGTAGAGATGGGGTCTCACTCTTGCTCAGGCTGGTCTTGAACTCCTGCTCTCAAGCAATCCTCCTGCCTCGGCCTCCCAAAGTGCTGAGATTACAGGCGTGAGCCACCACGCCTGGCCTCTGTTTTTTTATTTTTGATAACTTTTTGTTTTGATATAATTTCACACACAGAAAAGTTGCAAGAAAAGTGCAAGGAATTTCCATATAACTTTCTCTCAGATTACCAATTGTTCACATTCGTTTTCTGTCTTTCATTCATTTGCTGTCTCTACATTTTTTATAAACCATTAAAATGTAAGTTGAAGATATTGTGTCCCTTTACTCCTAAATATTTCAGTGTATGTTTCCTAAGGACAACCACATAACCATAGTAGTTATCAAAATAAAAAAAATTGACATTTGGTACTAGACTATTATCTAATGTGTAGTTCATGTTTAATTTTTTTCCAATTATCACAATAATGTCCTTTATAGATATTTTTCCAGGTCCAAAATCCATCTCAGGAGTACCTATTGCTTTAAATTATCATGTCTCTTTAATTTTCTTTAATCTGTAACAGTTCCTTATCCTTTCTTTGTATTTTTTACCTTGACATTTTTGAAGATTAAAGGCCAATTATGTGGTATAATGTACCTAAATTTGGGCTTGTCTATAATTTCCTCGTGATTAGATTCAGGTCCTGCACTTTTGGCAGCAATACCACCTCATTGATACTGTATCCTTCCCAGTGCCTCACATCAGAGGGTGCATGATGTCAGTTGGTTCCTATACTGGCAATTTTAGCTTTGGTTACTTGGTTTTCTCTACTATAAAGTTACCATTTTCCCTTTGTTATTAATAATTTGTGATAGCCTTTTTTAATTTCAACTTTCTCTTCTTTGCCAAAACGTCCACAGCAGCTCTGCCATTAGGCCTACAGTAGGAACTGAGCTGAGTCTAAAAGAAAATCCCAGTCTCCCCTCCAGTCTGATGTCCTCTTTCTCTTCTTTTTTATTCTCACCTTTAAATTGAAGTATAATTTACACACATCTTATGTATATACAAATCTTAAGTGTACAGCTTAAAGAATTTTTACACATGTATATGCCCATGTAACAACCACCCAAATCCAAGAGACAGAATATTTCCAGCTTCTTAGATGAGTTCCTCATGCTCCTTCTTAGTTAATTCTCTTTCCACAAAGGCAACCATTATTTTGACCTCTATCACCGTAGATTAGATTTGCCCGTTCTTGAACTTCATACAACAAAATAATTCAGTATGTACTCTTTTGTGTCTGGTTTCTTTCACTCAACATTTTATCTGTGGGCTTCATCCACGTGTCGCGTGTAGCAGTCATTGGTTCTTTTCCATTGCTGTGTGATATTCCATTGTATGACTATATCAAAATTTATTTATATTTTACGGTTGTTGGACACTTGGGTAATTTGGGGGTTTTAGCTATTGTGAATAAAGTGGGTATCAACATTTTTTATGCACATAAGCCCTCATTTCTGCTGCATATTCAGAAGCGAAATTGCTGGGTCCTCTTTTTCCTCTTCACTGATGAACTTCTGGAAAGATTAGTCTATCCTCTTACTATTGTCAGATTAATTTGTTGTTTTCCATTTTGTTTCACATCAGATTGTGCCTGACTCCTGTCCTCCACTCCCTGTTGAAGTTGTTCCGGCTCAGGCCATCGGTGAACTCCCACTGGCTAAATCCAATGACCCTTTTGGATTCTCCTCCTTTGGACCCATCTGCAGCATTTGATAACGTTGACTAATTTTTCTTTGACTTCTGCATGTGACTTTTTCCTGGGTTTCCTTCCACCTCTCTTCTCGTTCCTCCTCAGTCTCATTTGCAGACTCTTTATTCTATGCCTGCCCCTTGAATGCTGGTGTTCTCAGGGTCTAGTAGCACAGGGAAACTCACTCGCTCATTCTACGTCAGGGGTCTCAAATGAGTGGCCCACACAAGACCTGTTTTGCTTGGCCCCCGTGGTGTTTAAGTAATGTTTAATATGAATGTCTTTAGAGACAGAGCAGATTATCTTCAATTCTACCTGCAGTAACCACCACTCTTTATGGTTTGATCTGAGCTACTTCACTCACCTAAATTATTTTCTTGGTCCCTGAAAGCATTTGAGTTTTCAACCTCTTCTCTAATGTTTTCCTCCAGTGATGTCATCTTCTTCCGCAGTCTCAAGTCAGCAATTGCTGACTCTTTCCAGATTCACGTCTTTAGTTTCCTCCCTTCTCTGATGCTCTAGAACTTTATTTTTAACCCTTTGCTGGACATCTCCATTTGGACATCCCATGGGCTTCTCACACGCATCATGTCACATGAACTCGTCACCTTTCTCACCAGGCCTGCCCCTTTCCTGTACTCACTGTTGTGGTGAATGGCATCCCCATACCTGTAGGCTCTCAAGTTTGGTGTCAACCTGGACTCCCCCCTTTCCCTCATCTTCTACGTCTAATTAGTCATCTAATACCACCGATTCCCTCTCCTGAATATTTCCCCAATCAATCTCCTTTCCATTGCTACTGCCATTGTCTTAAATCAATTTCTCTTCTTCTCTTGCCTGGGTCATTCCTCATTCCACAAATATTTATCAAGTGCCTACTATGTGTTGGGCAACATTCTAGGCACTGGGATCAGAACAGGAGGCATAAAATTAATAAGCAAACAAACACATACCCAAGCGAACCTTAGGTAGTCATCAATATTGAAGAATGACTAGAGAGTGAGGCAGGGCTACCTGAAATTGGGTAGTCAGGGAAGACTTCTCAGAGGAGGTGATTTTTGAGATGACACTTGAATAACACTGACAAGGAGTGAGCCACCTGGAGATCTGGGTGCAGAGTTCTCCAGATATCCAGGTAGGGGGAAAGCAGGTGCATGAGACCGAAGTCAGGAAAGTGTTTGAGGGACAGCAAGACAGCCATTGCAACTGGAGCAGAGGGAGTGAGGGGGACAGGTAGAGCAGGGCCAGATCATACAGATCACAGGGGTCCTTGTAGTCCCTAGGCAGGGTCTAGCCTTTTTATTCTAGATGGAATTGGAAGCCATTGGAAAGTTTTGAGCAGGGGCAAGATCTGCCCTGATTGAGATTATCAAAGGCCACTCAGGTTGCCCTGTGGGGAATCAACGGGAAGAGTTCAGGGAGGTAGGCTGGGGGTGTCTTAGATTGTCACTAGAAGCATGGCCAAAGTCAAGCATTCAAGTACAAGCACTTTATTTGGAAACACCAGTAGAGATGTAGGAAAGTGGGACAGGGAAGGAAAAGCAGCCAATAAAAGACGCATTATCAAGTGAGTTACCACTGTGGTAGTTGTCCTGGGGAACTCCGAAGGCCAGTATGGAACATATTTGTTCATGTTACCTTGGGCTGGGGATGGGGGAGCGGATCTTTATAGCAAATCCTTCAGCCGTTGTCCAGGGCTGCTGCTGGAGTGGCTAGAGGGGGTAGTAATTCTCCTGCCTCCCGCTGTGTGAAGGGGGGGTCCCACCCCCAGGGAAAGCCCTCAGGCAGACAGATGCCAACAGGGCCTGCAGTGTGAGGCCCAGCGAGAAGCCGAGCACTGCAGAGGGCACAGCGACCGTGTGGGCACATGGCACCTTGCCCAGGTACATGGGAGGCAGGTAGCATAGAAGCCTGTGCTTGCTGCTGCGAGGGCAGTGGGGGTTTCGACAGGTAATCCTGCAGGAAGGAGCCTGGAGAGGGAAGAGGAGGGCCTTGGGGTTGCCATAGCACTCCTTTGAGAGGCCACCACTTAAGAATCCCTCCGGACTCCTGGAAATGACTAGAAGGTGGGCCAGGAGTGTCTTTGCAGGTGTTTCGTGGCTCTGAAGGAGTTGACAGGAATGAGAACCAGTAAAATGTGTTTGGTTACTACTCACATGCCCCATTTTTCTCTCCATTCCCAGGCTTGGGAAATGCAGTCGCATTTTTATTCTGTTTCTTTTGGTGGCTGGCCTGTATCTCATGCTCAGATCACAACTTACCTGCCCAGTTTGGATTTCTGAACACTGACTCCAGTTTACCTGCCCAACTTCTGACCTTAGCTCAGTCCTCTGGACTCAAAGTCCCATCTCTGTCCCTGTGTACACCCTTTTTCTCTATCATCTGACCCAGTCGTGACCTCCCGCCAGCGCATTGCACTGTCTGCCTCATCTTGGCAGCCTGGCATAACTCCCAGAAAGGCTGCCCTTGGCTTGTCCTATTTTGTTTCTCTCCCTAATTTGATGCTGACATTGACAGATAAAGACAAGGGAGTCAGCCAAACCCCAGGGCGTAACCAGTAGGTATCATTCGAACACCACCAAGTTAATCCTCAGGATCTAGGATCATGCCTGGATGAAATCTGAATCTCCACCACTTGGTGTGGAAGTGGAAAATAGCTTTTGAAATTGCCACGTAGAGAAGCCATTTGCCCAACCAGAAGATTCCAATCTCTAGACTTGGGAACCCAGTTGCTGGGGAGGATAGAAAAAATTTGATGTCAGGAAGGAGCAAGGAGAGGTAGAGAGAAGAGGTGAAGCTCTAGCAAGTTCAGATTTTTGAACTTCACAGTTTTACCCTAGCATGGCCCACGGCCTGTGTGAGATGTTTCTTATTACAGGAGGGAAGCAGCACCTGGGACTGTCTTCCTATGTGTTTACTATCCCACACCTGCCCCATTGGAATTGTCTTCCACCCGAATGAAAGCAGCAGTCACAGTTAAAAATTCCCTGGCCTTTGATTTTAAACATCTTTGTCACAGCACTCTATTTCACTGAATATTAAATTTCCAGCCCAGTCTTTTTTTTTTTTTCCTGAGACAGTTTCTCGCTCTGTCACCCTGGCTAGAGTGCAGTGGCGTCATCATAGCTCATTGCAACCTCAAACTCCTGGGCTCAAGTGATCCTCCTGCCTCAGCCTCCCGAGTAGCTGGAACTACAGACACGCACCACAATGCCTGGCTAATTTTTCTATTTTTTGGAGCGACGGGGTCTCGCTTTTCCTCAGGCTGATCTCGAACTCCTGGCCTCAAGCGATCCTCCTGCCTCGGCCTCCCGAAGTCCAGCACAGTCTTGAAAAGGAAAAAAATACTCACTATGGGAGAGGATTCCAGCTGACTGCAAGTGGGTATGGGAGCTGCTTGAATGCCCTTAGTGGCCACAGTGGCATTAGAACTTGGGAGCCCCTGAGAGAGCTTGTGGACACAAGGGGCACCCCTGCACTCTTGGACTTGACCAGACTACGGCAACTCTGGACTGCTGGCTGCCTGCCCTTAGCAGTAAAGACTGGCCGTGGGAGAAGCACCCACAGTCTAAGAGCCTCCCTTTGTTCTTGTCTCTTTTCTAACAAGCCTTTATCTAAATGCAAATGTGATTCCAACTTTTTGATTAGGATATTATATAGTCATCCATTCCAGGAAAATCACAATTAACGATTTTATTTCTGACTCGCCGTTTCTTTCTTTGGAAAGTCCGTTGGTTGTGCGATGCTCCTGATGGAAGTGGGCAGAAAGAGTCATTCTTTCTATGTGTGGGGAGGGACCTCCGCCAAGTTTTCTTAGATGGAAAGGTGTTGGCTTTTTATCATCATGGGGAGATGGTGGTAGTGGAGGGGGGCATGTGGTGGGGGTGTGATATTCTACCCTAAAATATTTTTCTAAAGTATGCTGGCAGCTAAACCTGGCTGTGTTTGTAGGATTGGGTGGAGTTTTCCTTAAAGTGACAAGGCAGGGTACACTTTATCTCAAGGTTTTAACTATAGTTGGTATTTGGGGAGACACTCTCCTGGGTAATACCTGCTTCGAAGACCACTCAGGGGCAGCCTGAGCCAGAGGGGCAGTTATATTCATACTGGCTTCCCACATGCTGGCTGTGTGACCTTAGGGAATTTACTTAACCTCTCTGGACCTCTAGTTCCTCATCTAAATGATATTACCTAACTCTTAGGGTAATTAGAGGATTTAAGGAAATGAGTTTATATTTATAAAGTGTTTAGAATAGAGCCTGGTGCACAGGACATTGTGTGAATGATATCACCCTTTCTTGCCTCTGCTAATAGAGTTTACCATCTACTGAGTTTCTATAAATGGCAGGCACTGTGCTACGTACTTTATGTGCATTTATTTTGTTTAATCCTCAAGGATGCAAAGTAGTGTTATGACCCCTGTGATGGTTAGTTTTATTTGTCAACTTGGTTAGGCTATAGTACCTAGTTATTTAATCAAACACTAATCTAGGTGTTGCTGTGAAAGTGTTTTGTAGATGTGGTTATCACCTACAATCAGTTGACTTTGAGTAAAAGATTTACCAGCCCCCTCAATCATGTGAGCCAAGTCCTTAAAATATATTTCTTTTAAACATGTGCTTTGGGGGCTGTGTGTGTGTGTGTGTATGCATGTGTACAGATATGAGGAAACTGACAATCAGAGAAATTAAGTTAATTGCACAAGGTCACCCAGCAGGATTTGGCAGGATTTGAATCCATATCTCTCTTACTACAAAGCTCACTTTCCATTACGGGATGCCATCTCTCTGGTCATGACATTTCAGTTGCAGCTGAAGGGACCTGTGATTTCAGCCTGTTTTAGAGCATGTAATGCTTTCTTATCTTCCAACTCCAAAGAAAGAAACTATAGAAGTGTAATTCCTTTGACCATGTGTTCTGCTCTATATTCTGGTAGCATTTATAGAAAAGATTGGGGTGAGGATCAGGGGAGAGAGGAAAGGGAGGAATAAGAATTTTACCTGTGGGTTTTTGGTTGCAAGCAACATGGTATACACAAAGGAAAGGATTAGAAGAGTTTCGTGGAGGTGGGGCAGCTCACAGCAAAAAGTGCTCCGTGGGCCGTGCCTGTCTGTACCCGGACACAGAGAGAGGATCTGGGCTTATATAGGAAGGGGGTGCCAGGAATTACTGCCCACAGAAAATGAGGGAGGTTTTATTTCCCAAAAGGAAACTGGGGTACTATTGAGAAGGGAAATGGATGCTTGACAGCCAAAATGATCAATGACCACTATAGCAATAAAAGATTCTTAGATTGGATCCCTTTTTGCAAAATAATTCAGAACAGGCCCATGATCACTACCCAGAAATGGCCCTTAGGATTTGTGGGGTGATGTAGAGCATATCTCTTGGCTTTAGCTTAAGATTTGTGGCTGTAGGAAAAGGCTCTTTTTATACACATGTTCCCATAAGAAACATAGCTAGCAATAATATTAACGGATATCCATCGAACACTGACTGTGTGCTGGGCACTGTCCTAAGTGCAGTATTTGATGTCATCTCATTTTTTACAGCAACCCTGTGAGGTAGGTACAATTACCATTACCATTTTACATATGAGAACACCGAGAAACATGGAGGTTAACTAACTACCCACACGGCCAATGAATGGTAAGCAGAACACAATAATGCCTTTTTATGATTCTAATCCTAGAATATTAAATAGAATTGGAGACTGTCACATAATCACAAACAGCAAAGGGCCTAGAGGCGAGCCTTCCTCCTAGCTGGAGCGCTCACAGGGTCTGATTCTTGCTTGATAAAGATTCTGCCTTGATGTCTGATCTGAGATGTTCAATTCCATTTTCCTAATGGCTGTCAATCAGTTCCCCACTGTTTCCCCTGAGGCCGGACCCAGCAGGGGTGTCGTCAGCACTTAGGAATAGCATTAAGAACAAAGCCTGATTCAGGCTGTTTGTTTTTCCCCAGTGAGATTGCCCATCCCTCAACACAGTCAGGAATGAGCTCAGATGTCGCTCAGTGCTGAATGAATTGCTTCCCAAATCACTGGGATGTCCCGAGGCACCCGATACCACCAGAGCAAACAGAAATGAGAAGTGAGTTCCAATAATGCCTGCGGTCACTTTCTCTTCCAGGTACTTCACTCCTTAGACCAGACTCTTTCAGTGTTTGATAGAAATATAATGTGAGCCATATTTGTCATTTAAAATTCCCTAGAAGCCATATTTTTAAGAAGGTGAAATTAATTTTAAAAACACATTTTATTTAACACAATAATCCAATTAATTACCATTTAATAATCCAATAATTATCATTTCGACATGTAATCTATATAAAAGTTTATTAATGAGGTATTTTACATTCTTTTTTTCATATGAAGTCCTTGAAATTCCATGTGTACTGAGTGCACAGTTCAGTTTTGAGTAGCCACATTTCCTGAGCCCCACGTGGTTAGTGACTGCCATGTGGGACAGCGTGGCTCTGAACAACTTCATTCCTCAGATATGAGCACCGATGAGCTGCCTGCATGGTCTGTGACCTCATGGAGTTTACATTCTAGGGAGGGGAATGTACAATAAACAAGTAAGCATGTAAATAAACAACATAATTATAGGTCTCGATGAGCAGCTGCACAGGTAATAAATCAGGTGAGGGAGTGACTTGGGAGGTGCTTGAGTATGGTTGGGGGTGCTGTCTGAGGAGATGACAACTGAGCCAGAACCAGAAGGACAGAGGGAACCAACCACATGAAGAAAGGGGCAGAGCCTTCCAGTCAGAGGCCGGAGGTGATGCAAAGGCCCTGAGGTGGCGAGATGCAGGAAGGAGGGCGGTGTGTATGGGGAGGTGCTGAGTAGGCAAGGACTAGGCTGTCTACTGTGGATTTTGGATTTTGTCCTAAATGTAAAAAAAAGCCACTGACCCATTTTAAACAAGACAGTGGCAGGATCTAATCTCAGTCTTGAAAAGATGGCTCTGGCTGGTGACAGGATAAATTGGCCAATGGGGACCCTTTTCCTCCCCCCTCCCCCCACTTCACCACAAACACATAGAAATGACTTTCATTTAAAGCAACAAAACTAAAGTGAACTATATGTCTGAGTTTGATAGAAAGAAAGGCAAATAATCCTGGGTCTGGAGATTAAGAGGGAAGTTAAAGATAGAGCAGGAAGATCCCGAGTGGATTCTGTGGCTGCTGTGAGGTGGGAGTGGGGCCAGGGGAAGGTTCCAGAATACAAATTTTACAGGCCAAGGGCTAGGACAGGGGACAAGGCTGGGGCCCACTTGAAAAGGGGACTTGGAACTGAAACTCCTTCAAAAATGCAAGACCCCAAAAGGGGTCCCACATCCTCCAGCAAAATGACCTAAAATATCCTCCCTTACCAACTCAAGCAGGAAATAAGAAATCTTGTCTTTGTCTTGTGGGAAAAAGTATCTGTAAGAACTTAGAACGACAATCCTGTGCCATGCAGAGGAGTGGAGTAAAAAAATTATACTGACTGGATGGTGCAGGAATCCTCAGGTTAAGAAGGCAAACTGGTCCCAGACCAATGGGTTAAAGTGAGGCAGGACTAGGAGAGGGGAACTAGCTAGGAGGCTCCTGCAATATTCTCAAACTTCAATATATAAATGAATCACTGGGGATCTTGTCAAAATGCAGATTCTGATTCCTTACATCCAGGTCCTGGGTGGGGCCTGAGACTGTGCATTTCTAACAAGCTTCCAGGTGTTGCCGGTGCTGCTGGTCCTCAGACCACTCTTTGGGTAGCAAGTCTTTAAGTGACAGACAATGGTGGCTTGGAATAGGTGTAGTGGGATGGAGAGAAAAGGATGGGGTCAAGGGACAGGTTGGGGAGAGAATCAGCAGGACTTACTGACAGACAGATGTGGAGGGGGGAAATGAGGATGCCTTATGGGTTTCTGGTTTTGGCAACTGGGCAATGATGGTGCCATTTACTGACACAGGGAACAGCAGGGCAGCAACAGACTTTTTTAGGGGAAGAGGGACTCTGTTTGTGTGTGTGTGTGTGTAGGGAGGGATCAAAAACTCATGGCCAGGCAATTGCAAATACTATGCCTTATCTCTTTTCTGTGCAAAAATATTATCAGGAGGCATGGCATTTCAGGACATGGGTGATCTTATTTGCCCAGTTTGGGCTGCTGACAGCAATCTTTGCTTTATGACCCAGTCTGGAAAGTTGTAAAGGCTTAATAAATGGCCAACTTTGTAACTGAGATCCAGAAATGACCAGCAAACTCTATCTGCCTCTCACATACTTAGCATGCACCTCCCCTGATTAGCACCAGTGATGATCACAACACTTAATCTAGCTGAATTTAAGCTCTGCCTACTGGAATCTTCCAAACTCCTCAGCATGTAATCAACACGAATGAGCAGAGTGTTTGTTTTTAATAAATGATATAACTGGCAGAGTTAAGCATTTTTTGACCAAATATTTATTTTAAAAAGGAAAATAAATTACCTTTGTGCCAGGCACTCTGCTAGGTTCTTTTATAGATGTTATCTTATTCAGTAGCTACAACAATTAATCAATTCAGTAGCTAAAACAAAGTAGGTTCTATTAATATTATTCTTACTTTCACGGATGAGGGAAAGTGAGGCTCAGGGGGTAAGTAGCTTGCCCAAGGTCATACACAGCCAGTGAATGGAAGGCCTGAGAGTTGAACTCCTGGCAGCCTCAGTTCAAAGGACAAAGTACAAGTTCTCTGCATTGCTCTGGGCTCCCCATACCAGGCTCTGTGCCATGTGCTGAGCAAGATACACAGAACGTCATAAAACATTACTGCAGGCCTGGAGGAGTTTAATCTAAATAGAGAGGGAAGACAATCACGCAAACATACTTGACATGTGACTTTGCATCGCTAGTTAGGTGCCGCTGGTGTGCTGCTAATGTAAGTGTCATTGGAGATATTCCTTCAGAGTCAGGGTGGGGGAGATTCAGCAGAGTCTTCTAGAGAAGGTGGAACTTTAAACTGTGCATGCAAGAGAACCTCCCAGATGGCAATTCCCGGTGGTGGGACTCATGCAAGTCAGGCAAGAAGGCAGCCTCTGCCAACAGTGTCCCCTACCCCTTTTCAACCCCCCTTCTTCACCACTAAAATTCAAACTGGGTTTTCCAGGCCCCGGTTAATTGCCTGACCCCTTGAGGCTGATATATGTGTCCATTTCCCATTCACTCTTGACATCCTGTGATTATTTTTGTCATTGCTATTTCCATATAAAATGATTGTTTTATGAGCTTCCTCCTTAATGTCAGGAACTTTGTTTCATTTATTTTTGAATCCCCAGAGCCCAGAACAATATCTGGAACATAATAGGTATTTGATAAGTTAAAAAAAGATAATTGTATACTTTTCTTGATGATTTTTCTCTCCTTTGCACTGCTCTGTTATTTGGTTATACTATTCTGTATTTCTTGACATGTGCCTGAAACACTAAGAGCCAATATATCAGTGATTTAAACAAAATAGTTTATTGCTTCCATGTAAGAGTAAGAATAGATGAAGTCCAAACTGATACAGTGTCTCATATCCTGGACCCTCCTAGCTAGTTGCTCTGCCATCCCTAGTATGTTGCCTTTATTTGTGTGGTTGAAGGTGGCTCACCACGGCATCTGTGTTGAGCCAACAGGAACAGGGAAAAAGGAGAGGGAAGAAGACAGACTGCTTGCTTTTTTAAGGTATAGTGTGGAAGTCGCTCCCATGACATCTATTCACATCCCATTCTTAGTACTTAGTGATGTGGCCAGATCTAGCTACAAGGGAGACTGGGAAAGTTAGATCTTATTGGGTAGCCATCTAAGGCTAACATTTCTATTACAAGAGAAGGAGAGAGCAGATATGGGAGTGTGGGGAGGGCAGGGACAAGGACAGTGTCTGCCACAATTTTAGATGGCATTTTATCAGGGATACTTTAGTCTCAGCTGTCTCATTTGTAAAAGAGGAATAATAATGTCCATCTTACAGGATGGTGATGAGTACTGAATGTGAGAGCATTTGTGATAATACATAGCATAACATCTGGCATATAAAAAGATTGTCAGTAAATGTTAGCGTCCTTTCCTCTCTTTCTTTTCCTATGTTGCCTTATCGTAGGTGTTTAGACAGTTCCATAAGATATCCATGCAATATGCTTGACCTATTTTTTTTCTTTCCAAGGTACATTTGTTATTGAATTACTTGCAATTGTCGAATCATGTGTGGTCATCTTATCTTTCCTCTGAGAGTATGAATTCTTTCATGGTGGAGGCTATAGCTTGCACAACCTTGATCTTATAGCATAGCATGCCTTGTACCAAGATGCTCAATTAATAGCTGCTGAATGAATACTCTGATGAAGAAGAGAAGAGCTTTTTCATTATGTCATTACTCTGTCTCTATGGAGTGGGATTTATCAATTGCACTGAGGCAGTAGCACAAATAAATCAGTATTATCCAGGTGGAGGTCCCACGAAATGTTGAGCGGTGCAGGACAGACATCCCCATCCCTGCCCTCTGGTGGTGTACTCGAGCCAGAGAAGAGTCTTATCTCGGACCAGGTGACTACTCCCAGGACACACGTCACAACATCAACTGCACCACCATCTTCTCCCTCTTGCTTCTGACTCTCCTTGCTACAGAGAATCCACTCTCCCCTTCATAATTCTAGGCACCTGTCTTGTAAGTTAAAATGCAAATACTTGTGGGGAGGAAGAAAACAAGTCATAAAGATCAACATTTTACAAAGAGTCCTGAAACTGTTCTGCCTGCACATTTTGGTCATCTGATTTGGGTGTAGGGGGGAAATTGCCCATCCACCTTGTGAAACTGGGTTACATTTTGATGATGCCAGGCCAGCTGGCCCCTGAGAGATGTGTTACCATGGCAAATGTAAGGTCACCTTGTGGTTACCTACTTGACCTGAGCTTGTTTATGTCTAGACACTCATGCTGAGGGCAACAGCACCCTGGAAATCAGACTCAGTAGACTCTCCCTGGTTGCTGGTTTGTCCCATTTTCTCCAGATTCCTGGGCCTAGCTGGGGGTGGGGGGTCCCAGCTCCTTTCATATTCATGTCTGGCATTTCCCTGATCTATGCTCTCCTCTGGCTGGGTTGCTTTCAGCGGACACTGTCCCTCCCTCCCCAATCCAGGAGGGGCCCTGGCCTCTATAACAGCAAATCCATTGCACCACTTAAGTTTAATTAGAGCACAAAGGGGGATGATTAGTTTACACATCAAAGCACTGAAACAACTCAACAAATTGGCCCCATCCCAAAGCCCAACACAGGAGCTGGCCTTGAACTTAGAGGCCCTGCCTGTGGGGCTGGGGAGCAGGCAATGAAAGCTCAGGAGCCCCAAGCAGAGGCCCACGGGAGGAGTTCTCTTTCTCAAGTGAAGAAACAGAGCCCAGCTGTTTCCATCCCTAATGGTATCCCAGCATTACCCTCAGCTTGGCTTTCCACCTCCAAACCCTCCCTTGGCTGCTGCTTAAAGTTCACGTGTAGTTGACTCTCAATCATTTGGGGACTGCTTATCCATCCATGGGTTATCCAAGCCCTTTGCTAATCCTCTCTTTTTTAACCTGTTACCTTCCAAGTGGGATGTTGACTCAACTGTTCATTAGGACACCCACCAGGAAATGAGAGCAGAAAGTAAATATTTTTTGTTTGAGGTTTGATGGGGAAGGAGATAGAAATTCTAGGTTGTAAGGAGGTAAATGAATTATTTCTGGGTCTCCTTCATGCATACGCTCCTCCTTCCTTGTGGATGACCATGAGGCAGCTGAACATGTGAAAGCACTCTCCATTAGGCTGTCTTTGCCTTTTATTACATTTTTCAGATCCCTTATTGTCATGCTGAGGCCCCGGAGTGGCTGACTATGTATTGGGAGACAGAAGCCGTTTGGTTCTTCTGGCTCAGAAGACTAGTCTGTTCATGTTAATGATCACTGAACAACAAAACAAGCAAGAAGCCCTACAAGTCCATCCAGGAGCTGAGTGGAATTGACCTTTTTACTTCGTCTACACACACATGGCCATCAAAACAACTGGTGTGTCCTGCTCCAAGGTCCTGCCGTCAGAATCAATGGCAGAAAGGAGACTTAAATCTGAGGGTCTTCCCCAAAGCCCTCATCCCTCAGAACTATGTGTGATCTTTCTAATCGTCAGGAGAAAAGAGAGCTGTGCAAACAATTGATGGCGATGCAGTGCATGGTGGGATTCCAGTTCCTTCGCTGTGGGCCTTGGGCAGGGCGGGCGTCAGCCTGACCGATGTGATGCGGGCAGACAGATGAATGCTGCTGCCTCTAGCACAGGACAGTGGGCGGGAGCTGAACTGGGTTCAGACTGCTGTAAGCACAGCGCTTCAGAAGGAGGGCGACACTGCATGATTACCAGAAACCAGGAGCCTATTGATCTGGCTGATTAGAAAGTCTTCCAAGGCACTAGGGTAATTAGCACAATGTACAGAGTAGCAGTTATCAGCTTCATTGCTTAATTAACAATGTAAATATCTTTCTAAATGACATTTTATAGTCCTGATTAGACCCTCTAGCATTTGCCCTGTTCATTGCTAATTCCTTCCCAGATGTACGGATAGTCGGATAGTCGCCTTTTTTCCATGCCTGACATCACATTTCTGCATCACACACGATAAGGCAACTGCACGTGCCCCACATCCCCTCTTTTGTACCTAACTAGGGGTCTGCTCGGCGTTCATCTCTCCAGCCCGAAATATACAGCCTGCCAATTGAATTGCCAATTAAAAGGACTTAATTAAATGTGAAAGGGGAGTTCTGTCGTGTTCTGGATTCTGAACTATTTTTTATTTATGTGCTTAGCAGGATAAGTCATCTTAAATTAGCATCACATTTTTTTCCTCTGAAGAGATGTGAGAAATGAGGCTATTAGGAGAAGAGGTTTAACACAATATTTGTGTACACTAGTCATGGGTGCAAAGAATCATCCCAAACGCATATGGTGCTTTGGCAAGCGGGGTTATTTTTCATATTTATTTTATTTCCTTATCATTTCTTGTTGAATTAATTTTTGCCATAGAATATTTGGCCTGCCTAATCAGACCTATGTGCAGGGAACTTGATTGTTTTATTTATTTTTTACTTTAATTTCACCTATTATTTTGAATATCAGAGCCGTACTAAAAGATTATTATTCCATGTCTAAGTTCCAAATGGCATACACACAAATCTTTATGGAGCCCTGGAGGTAGAAAGTTCAGAGGCTCCTGCCCTCACTGGAAAGAACACCCCCAAAGCTTTCCTGGAGGCCTGATGATTCAGTTGGCGGATTATTCACTTCTGGTCTTGTTGCTGTCACTAACTGCATGATGGCCAATGCAGTTACACATCTACGAGTGTGAGGGAAAAGTAAAAAATAAGAAAAGGGGATTTAATATAAACCAGTGCATATCTTACTGGTAAAATGGTAGAGAAGGCAAAGATGAATTTTGGAGGAATTTGCTGTGGGTTTTAATTAACCATCTTGCCCTCGTTCCCCATTATCATTGATTTGTGTGATAAGTGCCAATTATATGTGTCATAAGTATACTCCTTTTTGCTGAAGACAAGAGATCTTATGTGTGATGCAAATAAGGGTTCTCAGAATGCTAATTTTGTAATGAGCCAATGCATTCTTCAAGGAGTTTATAGTCTAGAGGGGGAATAAAACATGTGCATAAATAATTATAATGCAAAGTAGGAAACTGGTGTGTCATGAGACAGTACAGAAAGAATTATGGCCAAAAGAGAGGGTGGAGAAATAAATTATAGCTGAGAGATGTGGGAAGGTCTGCTTGAAGGTTGAGGAAAATTGGCATAAAAGCAAATTGAGAGTATTGGGTATGGTTTCCAGATGAAGGGAACAACAGAGTGAAAACACAGAGGTGGGACAGCATGACATTTATTTTATTTTTATTTTTTTTGTGAGACAGGGTCTTGCTCTATCGCCTAGGGCTAGAGTGCAGTGGCATCATCATATCTCACTGCAACCTCAAATTCCTGGGCTGAAATGATCCTCCTGCCTCAGCCTCCTGAGTAGCTGGGACTATAGGTGTGTGCCACCACGCCCAGCTAATTTTTCTATTTTTTGTAGAGATGGGGACTCGCTCTTGGTCAGGCTGGTCTTGAACTCCCAGCCTCAAGTGATCCTCCCGCCTCAGCCTCCCAAAGTGCTGGGATTACAGGCATGAGCCACCTCGCCCCAGCCCAGCATGACATTTAAATGAGGGACAAGAAGATGTTTACCATGACCATTGGGGGAGGAATGTGAAGGAGGAAGAGGTACCACAGGCAAGGCTGTGAAGGGAGGTCAGAGTTTGATCACCATCACACAGAACCTGGAATCCAAGGCCAAAACATCTGCACTGCTTTCTGTAGACCAGGGATCAGTGAACTTATTTTTGTAAAGGGCCAGATGGTAACTCTTTTAGCCTTTCTTTGCAGGCCATATTGTCTCTGTTACAACTACTCGACTCTGCCATTGTAGTAAAAAAGCAGGCAGTATGTAAATGAATGGGCATTGCTAAGTTCCAATAAAATTTTATTTATGGATACTGAGATACAAATGTCATATAATTTTCACATGTCACAAAATATTCTTCTTTTGCTTTTACTACTGCCTTCTGCTATTGGAATAGGCAGGGGCATGAAGCTATAACCACCTCCTGACCTCTGAGATTTTCTTTACCTTTGGCCATAACCCCATGACCACAGAAAGCCAAGTTCTGACTGTGCTTGAATCCAGTGGGCCAGAGAGCCACAAAGTCAATGCAGCACATGTGTTGCCAGATGTGATTCCATCACTGCTGTGGGCCCAGGACCAAGCTTCAGTGTGCAGCACTAGGGCAACCAGGGAGCTGTGTGCAGACTCTAACACTATTTGGTAAGTGAAAAGAAATACCTAGGTCGAGAGTTTTGAGAATCCATGCGTAATGAATGTGGTACACAGTCATGCACTTTTATGAAACCCACACTTTGGCACACCATACTCTGACATCCCTAAACCACCTTCCCTGGGCTGAATTAGGACTTTCTGTACATCAGTAAGCTAATAATAGCTTCCATCCATCTTCTGGGTGAGGTTCTGTAGTTTCCAGCGAATGATTTTCTTCCTCCCCACCCCCACACTTCACTGCCTCAACCTGCCCTCCAAGGGAAAAAGGCGGAATAGGAAAGGGAGTGAGTTCAGGCTGGTAGGCCGGTGGGAAGCCTCTTAGCCCCCTCCAGCTCTCCTTCCTGCCCAGACACCCAGAGAGTTAACGCAGGGGTCAGGGAGGCCAGATGACCTCCAGCTGAAATGTTGAACCAGCTTTTTTCCCTTGGTGAGCTGGATCAAAACAGTTATTTATCTCGTTTCCAGATACACCTGACATAACAAAGGGTTTTTCAAAAACATAAAATAAAATGTATTTTTTTATGAATTTGGAATGACATATTTAGGTTTTAAAAAATTTATCTTATTTATCACCTTCCCCTTCATCTTCCCTGCCTTCTGTTCTCCTATCCAGAAAAGTCTTTCATTTTTTTCTCTTTGAACAAGAGCTAATATTGAACAATGTATGGCAAGCAAAGGTTAATTAGGTAACTTACTTTACAATGTTTTAAAAAGAAAGGTGTAGTCAGATGACCCAAAGGTGCTGAGAAGTCGAGGAAGCTAAGTACAGAAAAGGAGCCTTTACTTATGACAACATGGAAGCCACTGAAACCCTTGTTAAGCAGTGTCAGTGGCATGGAGATGGGAGCCAACTGTACCGGCTGGGGGGTAAGTAGGGGAATGACAAGTAAAGGAGTGAGGCAGCCTGTGTAGACGACTCTAATGATGGCTTCTTGTCACTTAGATCTCAGTTTAAATGTCACCTCTTTGGAGTGATCTAAAGTGGCCATCTGGTGATGATCACATGACCACACATTTCTCTGCAGAGCACTTATTTATGACCTGATCACGTCTTCCTTCTCAATTTGTTTTCTCTGCCCCTAGGATACCACACATGCACGCTGATCATGTATGTTTCGTTTATTCCGTCCCCCCGGAACCTAGAAGACCGCTTGGCACCTGGTAGGTGTTCATTTGTTGAATGAAAAGATAAAAGTTTGGCTGGGCGGACAGTGGAGAAATAGAAATCTATCTGGTGGGGGATACAGAGGATAGAGGGCTGTGTGTTTTTTTGTTCATTTATTTTTAAGCGGGGGAACCCCTAAGCCCAGTGCTTGTCAGACTTTGATGTGCCTCAGAACCATCGGGGGATCTTGTTAAAATGCAGATTCTGATCCTGCGGGTCTGGGTGGGATATTCTGCATTTCTAACAAGTTCCCAGGTGTGGCCCAGGCTGCTGGCCCATGAATCACATTTTGAGTAGCAAGGCCCTAGACTACCTTGGCATGTTGCTTAGAATGAACAGGTGGAGACAGGGAGATTAATGAAGCAGGAGGGAGGGGATAACTCTAGGAGCCAAGATGTTAGGAACACAGGGGGGATAGAATCCAGAGAACCAGCAGAAGGATTGGTGGTTTTTCAAAGGCAGAAGGAAACTTTCCTCAGCATAACAGGAAAGGAGAAGGGGTGAGGGGAAGAGGGAGTTCTTGTCTGATCTGACGATATCTGTCTTTTCAATGAGGTCCTCAGCTGCGAGTGAGGGTGGAGGTGGGGTGTGGGAGTTCTGAGAAACAAGAGTTATTTTCTTCCCAGGCAGCATCCGGTATGTCTTTGAGGTTTGGATCATAAATTTAAAGTAAAACTCATCAGCTCTGTTGTGTAATTTTCTCAACATTAATCTGCTTGGGTGCGGGTTGGAGAAGGAGGATGGTAGAGTCATCCAGAGTGAGTGGCACAGAGGGCAAGAGGGACCAGGGAGTTGAGGTGTAAGGAAGGGAGTGATTTTAATGGTGGGTCACAGGAGGTGAGGCCCAGGTACTGGGCGGGACACCGCTACTCAGTCTCTGCTCTCCTGGGGCTCTAGTGGGGGAGACAGAAATGATTGATATAATCACACAAATGCCTACCTATGCACATGTACACACACACATGTGTATGTACTGTATGTAAATGTACATGTATATGTAGCAGAACTGTCAGTGCCATACCCACAATCCCTTGAGCCTCCCCACTGCAGTATACCAGGCTGTTTTCCAGCTGCTGGCATCTGTATCTCTTTGCCCGAGATCATGGCAGGCCAGAAGTACCAGGGAGTTAGTTGCCCCTGAGAGCACCATTCAACCAGTAACTAACGGGAATTGGTATAGAAATACCGCAGGGTGGGATAACTGAGCTGTGTTTTCCACATTGGTTCCCAGCAGGATGAACAGGTGCCATGGTAGTAGCTTGCTTGGCGAGGCTCTCTTTATGGGCTGCCTTCCTTTCCCTGCCTCACTTCCCCAATCCCTCATTGGGTGTTTTCTAGGATCATTTTCCAAATAAACTACTTGCTCTCAGATCCTTGCTTCAGGGGCTGTTTCTGGGGGAATTCAATCTGGGGTATATATAATTATAAATTGTGATGCGTGCCACGGAGACAGGTATGGGCTACTATTTGGTAGGGTGTGTGGGGTGGGGCAGGAATCTGCCCAGTACAAGGTGAGAACGGGGATGCCAGGGAAGGCGAGGAAGAGATCTGTGAGTTCAGATCTAAAGGAGGAGCATGGTAAAAGGAACACGATGCATTTGAGTCTCTGAAAGGCCACTGTGGTCTCCACAGAGGACCAGGGACATAGAGTGAAGCTTAAGAGGGCAGACCCTGTAGGGTCTTGTAGGACATGGCTTATGTATTCAGAGAACACTAAGAAGCCAGTAAGGGGTCTACAGCTGGACAGTGACAAGATTAGACCTGCCTCTAACAATAAGTGGAGAAAGACAGGAGAGCCCATATGGGAGGGACAGAGTTCAGAGGCCACTGTTATGACCCAGGGCCTTGCATGGAGTTTTGCACATGGAGGAGTCTCACCAGATGTTTGCTGAAGTCGAAGGTAACTATTAACTACATATTTGATTGACCAGAACACCCTATTTCCTGGCCAAGCTGAATAATGGTTTACCTTCATTAATATGACCCTTTTCTCTGGGCTGCTGCACTTAACTGCAGCAGCCCTGTCTCTTGGGGGGAGCTTTAACAGGATAACTCCCTCCTACTTTTTTTCATTCTCCACTTCCCTCCTTTTCACTCTCTTCACCACCCCTCCCCATCTCTCCTCTTCCTCCTCCGAATAGTCCTGTTTAGTAAAGTTGATTATTTCTTACAGACTCCATTTCTATTAACGGTGGCATTTAATTCCTGTCTCTGGCCATCTCAAGATGCTGCAGATGTAGTCATTGGAAACCGAATTACGCATTGTGAACAAGGTAATTTAAAAGTGGATCTTTAGTCAAACGCCGTCAAAATGCAAAAAAGAAAAATGTTCCCAACTACATTCACTCCTTTCGTAATACTGCCATATACACATCCAGCATGCATATTTACTTTTTATGGAAAAGGAAATTCCATTCCAAAGGTAATTTATACAAAAAATGTGTGCATGTGTATGTTATTTACAATTGGAAATCATGAGACACTGAACATATTTTTCAAGAGATGAAAAAGTGGAGACATATTTAGAGATGACATACATCTGATCATCAGTGTGTTCTCACGTGTGGTCACTGTAAATAAATTACTACAGAACACACCAGAAATGTAGAATGACATACACATGTCAGCAAAGTTAGATTTATGGCTCTGCAGAAAGTCACACAAGATAGAGGACCAGGAAGGGGCTAAAACCCAGCCAGTAAATTACTTTCCAAGTGTACATTGTAAATAGTCACAATTGTATCCTTTTCCCTCTTGTATTCCTTTTATAAAAATTTTAAAATCCTTGCTCATCCCCTTCTTCCACCCAGCAATTAAAGAATAAAGACACTAGATGCCTGAGATTTCACATAACCTTTATATCCAATATTTTCATTGTCTTAAACACAAATCTTCAGTAGTCAGTGAGGGTTGTGTTTTGCAACACCCTGGTGTAGGGAAGATCTGTTCATCGGGTTTTCCATTTCTGCCCTGGTGTCCTCTTTTGGCACATTTACCCGTCACCCTATGCCTCTCACCCTGTGTTCTGGCAGGATTTGAGACATGAATTGCAAACTGGTAAATAGCAACTTTGCATATTTTGAATAGAAGAGAACAACGTGGTACCACTCATTCTGTTCTCAGGGAAATCTGAGATAATGGGGAGCAAGAGTGAGGGCAGACAAGGGTCCTAAGTATTTTCTTCAAAGTGTTTATTATGCTTATTAAATCTATTGTACACTGATGAATTAATTTGAATTATTTACATGGTCAACCTTTCAGACAATAACCTGATTTAATCAGAGGATGCAAATGTATCATTTCTCTTTGAAATCTAAAAACAGGTTTAAACTGGAAGCATCAGGACTTCTTGTGTCTTTCCCTACAGATATTGGTTACAAACCTGCAGTTGTCACACCAAATGACATAATGTCAGAAATCTAGAGAATGTGGTGATATATTTCTTAGGGAAATCGATAAACTCCCCTGTGAGGACATGTCCCCTGGACAGCCAACTCTTGGGAGACAAATTTCTCAAGTAAAAAGTCTTTCAACTCTGTTTATCTGTAAATATCGTGCACTGACATGAGGGTGTTCACCTCCTAAAATTTCAGTGTCAAGGAAAATGACTTGGTAAGAATGGTTGGATTTTCGTTAGATTATGGGTCTGGTGTCTTTTTAGTGAATGCTTGGATTGGTAAGAATTCTTTAGTTTTACTACTGAAGCTGTGAGAACCTCAGGTTGCTGTCAAGTTAAAAGGATCAAATTCAAATATTTTAAAATCTAGGTTTCCATCGTGACTTGGAAAAAAAATTGGAGATTGTTGTCCAAATCTCTCCTACTTTGGATTATTTCTTCTTTCTTGGCGTTTGGACGTTTGTAAGAAATTTTTGTGAAAGGTAAAATCTTGTGTGTGTTTGTAAAGACAGAAGAGGCACAAGTGATTCTGAAGGTGGAGGCTTTCGGAGGTAAAGCGAACAGCTTGCATCTTGAATATTTTATGAGATCTAGGTATTAGAACGATGTTTCTGATGCAGGAACACAGCGATCTAGGAACAAAAGGAAGATGGGACTAGAGAACAGACTGTGAAATTTCTTAAAAATATTAAGTGATCCTAAGGCTGAACACAGGAGTGGATGATGTTCCTGCAGATTGTTCCTAATAAGGGCTTTAAAAGCTTAATGATTTATTGATTGGATCTGCACTAATGATGTGCCCTTGATTATGCATGTGTAAATAAGAGGGCTGATTTATGAGGGCACAATCGTATCTTTCAGATATATTTGGTCCAAGTCTACATATTGAAAATAAATGGAGGCAATTATCTGAACACTTCAGGGGTGGAACCCTCCATCCCCCCACCGCCCGGATTTGGAGGCAGTCTACTATGTGAAGTGAAGAGAAAACAAGAAGGAAGCAAACTCTAAAGGGAGTTAGCAAAAAACAAAAGAGGGAAAATCCTAAAAAATACTTCTGTTAAGAAATATCCCCTGCTTCTCTTATCCTAAGAGGAGAAAAATAGATTTCCAGGTGCCACCAGGGAGCAATGTTTTCCTTAAAAAAAAAAAAAAGACGCTGATGAAGGAAGAAAAAAGAAAAAATTACAAGAAGTTGTCCTGTTAAATCAGCTACACATGGAATCCGTGTAAGGAAATCAGTCTTTTTGTTACAAATAGGTTTAAAAAGCTCTACAGAAGAGAGACGTGAACAGAAGCAACATAAGCCACTAACCACCTGACTCCCTTTTAGACATCAGCTGAGAGAGGATCAGCATCATTGAACAGGGGGTTTATCTTAAGATAATGACTCATCTTTATTTCTTTCAGGATATAAAACTTGTATTTAAATCAATTCAGAGAAGCACTTTAGCTCTAAACATTAGAGAGCAGGGAAAGCCTATTTAATAAAACAGCATTATTTCATTTTCAAAGAATGATACCGGCAGTAGCTCTAAGTTTAAATTCTGTATTCTTTTCCTCAATTATAATTATAGATGGATCTGAAAGGAAGCATGCTTATTACTGTCATATTTGTTCTTTTGACAGGTGTTATGGGATGTAATTTGATGAAATGATTCAAAACGCAGATTCCTATCCAAACACAATTCTTGTCATCAACACGAGAGGTTAGGAGAAGTCCTCCATCCAGCAAACCTTTTCACAGGTCTTGAACACTCCTAGTATTTTAGCACAATCCCTATTCAGGATTATGGGGGAGAGCTTGCCTTCAGGGCTTATATCCGGGGTAGCAACAGCCAGAAGGAAGTGTGGGCGTTTGAGGTAAAGAAAGTGGGGACAGATTTCTTTTTTAAGCGGGCGGGGTCGGATCCAGGAACCGGCGCCCAGTAGGACCCCGCGTCCCGCGCGCGGCCGGCAGAGGGCGCTCGGCCACGGTCGCCAGGCGGGGGCGGTGCTGCGCCGCCCGGGGGCGCAGGCGCACTCGTCGCCGCCGTGGCCGCGGCGTCCGGGGCTGGCGTCCCCAGCGGAGGCGGGTGAGCCGCGCCGCGCAGGCCGAGGGCGGGGGCGCGTGGGCAGCGGCGGTCGGAGTCACGCGGGGCGGCGTGGGCGGGCTGGGGATGCAGAGGCCTCGGCCGTCCTCCGACCCGTGCGAGACCTATGGGCGACTTGCGCCGCCCCTTTGCCCTCCACGTGCGCTCTCGTGGCCCCGGAGAGCCGGGTGCGCGGGAGCGCGGATCCCGGGGGCGGCCAGGCGTGTCGCAGGCCTTCCCGGGGCGGCTTCGGAGGAGCGGGGAAGGCCGGTGACGCGAGGGGGTGGGGGCTGGAGGGAGCACATGGGTCTCGGGGCCGCTAGGCCGCTACTGAAGTGCTCTTTGCCTGGCACACTCTTCCCGCGACAGCCTCAGTTTGCCCGTTTTTGAAAGGGGACGTGTCCCCTTTATATCCCTCTGCCTGGGGTACCACATTAGCCCGAGTAACCTTAATATTTTGATTTATGCTTCTGAATAACAGAGCAAGTCACCCCGTGGCCAAAACCCCTTAGCTCTTAGGATTAATCCTTTTTGCTGTTACTGTTTTAAAAAAGTTTTATTGAGATGTAGTTTGCATAGCATATAGTTCACCTGTTTAAAGGGCACAATTCACTGTCTTTTAGTATGTTCGCAGTGTTGTGCGTCCATCACCGTAATTGATTTTGGAACATTTTCATTACCTCAAAAAGAAACACCTCCTTTAGCTATCACCCCGCCATCTCTTCCCAGTCCCCCCAGCCCTAGGCAACCACTGATCTTTCTGTCTGTATATATTTGCCTATTCTAGATATTTCATTTAAATGGAACCGTTCATTACGTAGCTTCTTGTGACTGGCTTCATTCACTTAGCATAATGTTTTCAAGGTTCACCCAGGTGGTACCATGTGGCAGTGCTTCATTTCGTTTTATTGCAGAATACTATTCCATTGTATGAATGTGCCACATTTTATTTATCCATTCATCAGTTGGTGGAGCTTAGGATTAGTCTTAACTCCTCACCACCGCCTGACCAGACCCTTCTGGGTCTGAACTGGCCTTCTTGGACAGCATCTTCTTTGTTCTTGCCCTGTCTCCCTGGCTAGGGCGGGCCTGGCGCTCCTTTCCTCCCCTAGGCCTTCATGCAGCCTCTAGGCTGCTCTCTCTGTGTTCACCACCCCTCTAAGTCCTAGCTGTCCTTCAGTCCTCAGATTTAATGTCCCTCTCTTAAGAAACCTGTGACTCTTAGAGTAGGTGAGGTTCCCTATGAACCATTCTCTTAGGGAACTGAATTCCACTTTGTAGTATTTAATTATAATTCAATAATTGGTTTTTATTAGTATGTGAGTTCCATGGGATTAGGGACTGCCTTGTTTCTCTATCTCTAGCACCCTTTTCGTGCTCAATGACTATTTCATCTCTTACATACATGGACACCAATATGTCACATGCTATACTATACTAGGGATACCATCATGAACAAAATCAACTCCCTTCTCATGGAGCTTATATTCCAGTGGGGGAATACAAACAGAAACAACTAAATCTGTGTCTAGTGAAGGTGTCGTGAAGAAAGATAGAAGGGATTATAGAGTGGTCAGAGATGTCCTCTTGAGTGAGCCTTGGATGGGGGGGAGGGGGGCGATTGTGAGCCATGCGGGTGCTCGGGAAGGAGTCAGATATGTCATGACCAGTAAGGAGGCCAGCGGGAGGAGCTTGAGAGGAAAAGGATAAACCAGGAGCTTTCAGCTCAAGGGCCATCTCAGATGAGCCCTGGCTGTGGCTGTGTGTAGAAAGAGCTTGAGTTTGGAAGTTTGTACGTGGGTGCAGAGCGCATCTGTGGCTCTGATCTAGTTCTGTGTGATCTTGAGCCTCAATCTTCTTCCTCTGTAAAGTGGGAGTAGTAATACAGTTGTAGATTAGACAGCCCCTGGGGAGTGCCCAGGCCAGTGTTTGACACCTGGTAGGTGTACAATACATGTTAATTCCCTTCTTTTGCTCTCAAACCAGGATGGTGTGTTGTGGCCCCTGTAGGGGAAGCCATAGGCACAAAGCAGTCTAACACCAGAATGATTCAGTTCAGATTACCGGTTGCTCTGCTCTGAGGAACCCATCATGTCTGCATTTTGCATAATTTCTGGTTTGCTTTGGCTGGGATCGCTCACCAGGTTCACTTTAAACTGGCAAAGCCTCAGGGTGGGTTGTACTGACAAATGTGATATTCAGGGTGGTTCATTAGCTTTTGAGACAGCAGGTGTAATAGGAAGAGCAGAGAATTCAGAGCCACAGGACCTGTGTTTGAGATCTGGCTCTGCTGTTCATGACTTCAGGACTGCCACTTTCCTCCTGGCTTTAGTTTTTTTCTCTGGTGAATGGGAATCAATCCACATTTATTGAGCTTCTGTTACAGTCCAGGCTCTGTTAACTGCGGAGGAGTGACTAAAGCAATGTAGTCTCTGTCCTCCAGAAGCTTATAGTCAGCAAGGAACACAGTTAGCCAAGTAATGTAGGAAAGGGTAAGATGTTCAAGCACCTAATATATGCCAGCCCCTGTGCACTTTCCATATGTTAGCTAGCTTGATCTTTAGAAAACCCTTATGAGGTAGATAATTCTGTTCTTCAGTTTACAGGGGAGGAAGAAGAAGTTCAGAAAAGTCAAGCAAGTTGCCCAGGATCACACAGCTAGTAAATGGCAGAGGCAGGCTTCTAAACACAGGTTGTTTGTCTCCAAAACATGCTCTGTGTTCCTCTATCACAAAATACATGAATGGTTACAGTACAGTGTGATGACTCTGTTATAGGGGTGCGAGCAGCATGGGATGAGAGCCTCACGGCGGTGACAGGGGAGCTGGATCTTCAAGGTTAAAGAGGAATTCTTGAGGCAGGTGAAGAATTCAAGGTAAGGGAAAGAAGGAGAGATGTTGAAGAGCACAGCACATTTCAGAGGTGGTATAGCAGTTAATAGTAAAGACATAGCATGCGCCAGGCACTGTGCTAAGTGGTTTAGGAGCATTATTTTATCTTTACAACAGTCCTGTGTAGGAAATACTACTAGGTCCTCCATTGACAGATGGGAAACAGAGTTTGAGATAGAAGTTAAGAAACTTGCCAGTGGTCCCACAGCTGGCAAGTATGGAGCCAGGATTTGAATCAAGATTCTCCAATCCCAAAGTCCATGAACTTAACCTCCAAGTTCAGGAAGTGTGGGAAGGATCCAGCAGGTTAGGTGGATGAGAGAAGTTGGAACAGATTTCAGAAGGCCATGGGTAGAGAACTCCCCACAGAGGTTTTGAGGAAGGGCAGTGACACGGTGTGTTTTTTGGGAAGTGCCCTTAGGTGGCGCTGTGTGGATTGGACCGGAAGGAGGGAGACTGATCAGGAGGTATTGGGATAGTCCAAGCAAGGCATGGGTGCAGAGCTGGAAACCTAGTGCCAGTGGGGATGAAGGGTGGGACAGGGGGATGGGGGACGTTAGATCCTTGACTGTGTGGGGGGGGGGGCTGGAGAAGGCAGCATTACTGCACCAGTTCTAGCTTGGGCGAGCATTCGCGTGCAAGATGGAGCCCTGGAGTGGACGGTGGCAGGAAGCAGAACTACTCCATTCCTATTTTTCAACCTTCCCCATCAAGAAGAGTAATTGCATATTTAAAAAATGGCCAGTGCAGGCTTAATTTAGCTTGTATCAATGCTCAATAGGGCATAATTTCTGGTTATTTTCTGCAGTCCTATTCTTTCTTTCTTTTTTTAATATATGACTTTTTTCCACTTATTTTTAGATACTCTATGTCGGGACACAGGTTAGGGAAAAGGACGGTGGGGTTAAATAGAACTGTAGGCCTGTTTCTCAGCATCTGTGCCAGTCATCCCACTTGGCTCCCAAGAAATTCCCTTTGTAGTTTTATTTTCTCTCTTTTTCTTTCTTCTGTCATATTGTCCTTTGGATTTTGTAAGAGCTTTTTTGTTAAGCATTTCTTAGCTCCCCTTTCCTTTATCTGTGTAGTTGATGTCAGCCTGGTGACTTTTTCTTTTTTTTTAATCTATCTGCAGGGGGAAGCTACAGATGATGTCCTTGTGTTTCAGAAAAGCATGGAGCAAGGTTTTGTAGAGAAAGTTGAGAAGTACTGGATAATAGTGAAGTCAAGTGCTTTTATAAATGCTTGAACCTGGTCCTGGGCAAGCCCTAGGAGAATTCTTTGTGGGGTCCTTAGCCCTGATCTGGTCAGCATTTTTATGGATGGCTCAGATATAGACATAGCAAGTGGTGTCATGAAGCAGATAAGGGCATGGGCTTTGGAATCAAATAGACCTAGGTTTGCTTCCTGGCCTTACCACATACTAGCTGTATGGCTTCTGGCAAGTTACTTAACCTCTTAGAACCTCAGTTTCCTCATCTATAAAATGGGGCTAATGATCCTACCCTATAATGTTGTGAGGATGAAGTGAGGTAACGTATGAAAAGCTCTCATACTTGGCATGTGCTGATCACTCCCTGAATAATAGGTAGGAAAACATGTTATCAGCTTTGCAGAAGGCTCTGGGTGGGAGAGCTAGGTGCAGCAGACTGTTCATCTCTGTGGCCCTAGGGCTGAGTCCAGAGTTGTACACATGCTAGATGCTCTGAATGGCGCTGCGTGGGTGACTGATGCTTACAGCAGAAAGAGTTGATCTCTCTTTGTACCCCATTTGTACCTGGTATGTGGTTGTTTCTGTGCTCTTGTTATATTGAATTGAGTTGAGTTAGATAACAGACAGAGTCGGACACCTCAAGGATTGTGGCAGATTGTGACTCAGGACTGAACTCATAAAATACAAGATGGGGAAACAGACTTAAGAATAGCTCGTAGAAGAAAGGTGCCTTTGAGCCAAATGCCAGGGCTACACAAGGGCCCAAGCAGAGAATGCAGACTGAGCTGCATTCCTTGAATTTCTAGGTCAAAGGAGGTGACAGGGACCCTGTCTGTGGAGCTGGTTTACACAACCAAACTATTGTTTTCCCACTGGACAGTATGTTTAAGATTAATATCAATAGTGGGGGTATGTATGTCCCAAGGAGGGAAAAGCTTTGGGAGATGATATTAATAGTATTTTCAGGATGCTTACGTTGGAAAAGGGATGATAGGCGGTGGGAAGTGGGGCTGGGATAGTTGACTGAAAAATGAAAAGCTGGACTTCGGGGTAGGTTAGGGAAGACTTTAGCCCCAAAGGGCAGAGCTCAGACCCATGAGTAGAATTTTACAGTGGCAGCATTTAGCTCAGACCCAGGTGGACTTGCCAACAGCTTGGGCGGAGCGAAAATGGAGTGCGCATGAGTTCCCTGCCGCCGGGGAGCAGTGCTGGGAGGAAAGCTGGATGACTCCCCATCAAGGATGTTTCTAAAGTAACTTTATTATGAAAAATTTCAAAACACATAGAAGTTAAATGATAGTACAATGTTCACATTTAGTGCCTGCCATGTAAATACACTGTTAACATTTCACCACGTCTTTCTCTGTCTTACTCTGTCTCTTCTCTGGGTTATCTTTCGCTGAGCTATTTGAAAGTGAGTTGCAGACCTGATGACATATCACCTCGAAATACCTCCACTTGCTTCTCCTAAGGATAAGGGCATTCTCCCACATAACCACATCATCAGTATTATACCCAAGAAAATTAATAATCATTCACAGTATCATTTAATGTCCAGTTGTGGGAAGATTTTCAGTTGGGAGGTTGATAAAGCACTGTGACCACTATGTAGAGAATGGCTGGTGGAGGCCTGAGGGCGGTTGGATGCCCTTTCAGTAATCCAGGTAAGAGCCTGAACTAGAAGCCTAAACTAGAGTAATGCAGGGTGATGAGGGCTATTTCGAGGTAACCACAGGCCTCCCACTAAGCATGGTGGCAGGGCTGCTGGGTCAGGGAGGACCTGTAGGAGGAGGTGCCAGACCACAGAGCTGAGTGTTGAAGAGTCAGGAGATCTGCAGGCAGCAGAGAGGGGTATTGTAGGCAGAAGTAGAAGGATTGTTCAACAAATAGATATTGAACATCTACTGGGATGATTAATTTTATGTGTCAACTTGACTGAGCCATGGAGGGCCCAGATGTTTGGTCAAATGTTATTCTGGGTGTTTCTGTGTGGGTGTTTTTGGATGAGATTACCATTTAAATTGATAGACTGAGCAAAGCAGATTGCCCTCTACGATGTGGGTAGGCCTTATCCAATCTATTGATGAATAGAATGAAATCTCTAAGCCTCCCCTGAGTAAGAGAGAATTCTTTTGCCTGACAGCCTTCAAACTGGGACATTGGTTCTTCTTGGTTCTATAGCAGCTTCCAGCCTTTGTACTGAAACTGAGACGTGGGCACTGTAGATTTTAGATTTGGTGGCCTCCATAATTGCATGAGCCAATTCCTTATAATAAATCTCACACACACACCCTTCTTTTTGTTCTTTCTCTGGAGAAGCCTGACTAACACATCTACTACATGCCAGACATTCTGTCCCGATGTTGACACCATGGCAGGCCAGCACAACACAGGCAGTTGTGGAGTGTGCCGTTCAGGGCTTCATGTGCCTGGACTAGGCTGCCAGGGGGTAAGAGGTGCAGATGAAGGGTAGGCGGGGCCAGACCAAGAGGGACCTTGTAGGCCATGGGAAGGAGTCTGGATTTTATTCTGTAGACCAGTGCTGTACACACTTCGCTACCACTATGACAGTTTTGCGATGTCCACATTTCAAGTGCATTATTACTTGTTTGATACGTTAAAAAAATCAATTTTATGCCCATTTTTTAAAAACTACTTTAAGCCATAGTATCTATGAAAACATGGGTATTTTATGTTTTCATTATACATAAAAATATAAAATCATATTAAAAAGATGTTGGTCCATATACTGCTTAAAATAATTTTAGGTATTTGTCCCACATTTTGGGAAAAGTTGCCATGAATGATGCAGGGTAGGAGTGGACAGTAGGGGCTTTAGGAAGGGACAGGACATGCTGAGATTTATGCTTTGGAAAGATTCACTCTGGCTGTTGGGTGGGGAATTGATTGTAGGGAAATAGATTGGAAGACAGGGAGACTAGCTTGGCGACTGTTGCACTTGTCCCAGTGAGAGGTGATGAGTCTGAACCAGGGATGTGTAGTGGGGTAGAGAGGAGGGGACAAATGTGAGGGTCATCCAGAGGTAGAATTTGATGGGACTTAGAAACCAATGGCATGGGGGTTGGGGGAGAAGGAGGAGTCTTGGTTGCCTGGGAAGATGGAGGTGCTATCACAGAGGCAGGGAGCTGGGTGGGGAGGCTACGGTCGAGTCCACAGGGCAGGATAAGCAAAGCAAGCATTGCCAGGGCCAAAGGGTTTGCCTCCAGCTTTAGCAATGATGCCATGAGGTTCATTGCCCCTTAAATAATAGCAAACCCACGCTTTAAATTAAGTTAAAACACTTTTAGTTTAGCTCTTCTAAGTGGACCCACACATGTATTCTCTACTAGTTATTACTGAGAATGACTAAGTATTATAATTGAGCTGAAAATAATCTGCCGCCCATACTTGCTGGGTTGGTTACTAAGTATTGCTTGGGTTTTTAAGCAATGAAACAAAGTTGTGCTCTTTCCAAATGTTAATTTTGAGGACTGCAGATGGTGACCATCTGTTCCACGACTAGCATTTTATAATATTTGATTACTACTTTATATAGTTTGGGAAAACCTGCCAGGGGAGTCTTCCCATCAGGTTGGGGACTTTGGTGGTACGTCGTCTGTGGTTGCCTTTGAAGGTCTTGGCCACCATTCTATGGGGTTCCCCTCTGTTTGCTGTGCTAACGGGTGACTAGTCAGATTGGCATATTGGTGATTCATAGCAGGAGGAACTTGAGGAGCCCTGTCCTGTTCAGACTCTTCCATAGAGCTGGAACCTCATCATGGAAGCTCATCATGGAAGAATTTGGAACTGCCTTCACATGGATGGTTTTAGTGCTCAAATGAATTCTTTGGACTTGATTTCTCTCAGGGTCTCAGCTCTGCCTTTTGCTCTGTGGCTGTGGTCCCAGGCTTCAAGAGGAGGCAAGGTGGCTTCACTGAGAGAGGATCAAGTCCTCTTAGCCTCAAGTCTAGTGGGAAAGAGCTGAAGTCCTTTTGGTCAATTCTTTGGAGGTGTTGAGGTTCACTCTGATCACACCAGCTTTAGTCATGTGTCCATCTGTATACCCATCCCTGTGCCCATGTGGATGCTGGGCTCTGATCAGTCAGGCCTGGGGTGGAGTCCCACTCAGACCTTGGGGGCTGAGGGCGAGGGAGGAGTTTACCCCAAATTGCACATTTGGGCTGTTAACCACAAGGGAGAATAGATGATGAGGGGGCCGACAACCACCTGTCCACACCAGTGTCAGAACAAGAGCCTGGAGAACCAGGAGGAATTGGCTAACTTAGCTGTGGAGACACATTTATTGTTGCCAGGAAGATAATGTGCTGGAAATAGAATGAAGAAGCCACTGAAGCCAGCTACTTCATAAGCTTCCTTCCTTAGTTTGAGGGCGTCTGGTAGATTGGGTGTTCTGGTCCTCTTCTGTGGCAGGGGTGTGGGGCAGAGGGGTTGTCTTTCTCTTTTTTTATGTTCCTTCAAAACTAAAGCCAGTCACTAAATCTCTGTCTTTTAGCGCCTTCTGGAACACAGGGGACATCTGTACAGAAGAGATAATAGATTCATTCAGTTCAGTTGAACAAACAGTGAGTGAAGCCTGCTGTGGGCCAGGCGCTCAGCCTAGGGAGAGCCACAGGCGCGGCGGCAGTGTAGGAGTCACTGTTGTAGCCCCAGGAACCAGGCACTGCAGCCCCACAGAGGACAGAGTGTTTCCCTCTGTCCCCAGGGCGACACAGGAAGGGTCCAATTAATCACAGGAAGGGTCTCCTGGAGCGATGACACTGAGCTGGACCTGGAGCAGGTGGGGGAGGGAGCGCCACCCTCAGGGAGCTGCACGTGCACCGGCACCGAGAGGTGACGTACTTGATGGTTTGGGGGATCTGGGAGAAGTTCCTATGGCTGATTGGGATGTGCCCAGGACACCGGTTCCAGAGCTCATTCGGTGTCAGTGTGGAGGAGACTGGAGTGACAGGCTGGGAGCAGGGACACCAGGCAGGTGTCAGGAGCCAGTGTGGCAGTGAGCACATAGAAGGGGACAGTTATGGGTTGGGGGGCACTTTGTGAAAGCTTAGCAAGTCTGTATGTTCTAGAATCTAACGTTTAAAACAATCTATATTCTCATAGTTTCCTTTAAAAAAAAAAAGATCAGGCTAGAGTTGTGGGTTCTATGGAGAGAGCCTTAATACAGAGTTTAAAATATGGGCTCTGCAGACACAAAACAGAGCATACTGTATAATTCCATTTATACAAAACTCTAGAAAATGCAGACGAATCTGTAGTGGCCGAAAGCAGAGAAGGGTTGCTTGGGGATGGGGAAGTCAGGAGGGCACGAGGGAGGGATTACAAAGAGGTGTGGGGTAGCTTGGGGGCGGTGGATGTGTTCACTTTCTTGATTATGGTGATGGTTTCTGAGGTGTGTACATACGCCAAAACCTATCGATTATACACTTTAAATACGTGCAGTTGGTTGTATGTCAGCTATACCTCAATACAGCTGTTTGTTTTTTAAAGTCTCTGGAGCTAGACTTCCAGGGTTCAAATCCGAGCTCTACCTTTATCAGCTGTGTGATCTTGGGCAAGTTACCAGACCTCTCTGTGCATACTTTTCTTATGTATGCAATTAATCACATCTAAAGTGAATAGAACAGAAAAAGTGCTCATTGTTATTCTTACTAATAACACACAGTAAAATGAAATCATGTGCCCAGGCTCTGGGTGCACCATAGCAACTATGTGCAGCTTCTTCTTCATGCAGAGGCCCCTAGAATGGTACTTCTCAAGCTTTAATGTGCGTGTGAATCTCCCGGGCACCTTGTTAAGATGCAGGTTTGTTCTAGTAGGTCTGGGGTGGGGCCTGAGACTCTGTATTCCTAAAAGCTTCCAGTTATGCCGGTTTTGCTGGTCCAGGACCACACTTTGAGTAGCAAGGCCTGTGGGTATCTCCCCTCTGTTGCCCGGTGCCCTCACCAGAATGTGCCTGGCTGACGTCAGAGCTGCTTTCCCAGTGATTGCTCTTGCTTATCTCCCCTGCTCTGCCTGTCAGTGACGCCTCCTCACCCACCAGCTGAACTTGGGCTCCAGAAGGAAGACGTCAGGGATGAGGCTGTGCATCTCCTTCTACACTTGCCTTTGGTCTTTGTGGGCCTGCTCTGGGCTTGGACTTCTGTAGAACTGACTGCCCAGCCCAGCCCAGCCCAGAATGCCGGCTCCGTGGGGTGGGGCATGAGGGGGATCTGGCCTCTGCTCTGTGTCTAGCCTGCTTCATAGAGGACTGGGACCTAGGGGCCAGGGCTGAGTAGAGAACTTGGCCTTAGAAGTGATGCTCTATGTTTTCCAGGGACAGAGGGTCTTGCGAATGGCCCCACTACCGGGGGCAGAGCTGGTCCAGAGGCCGCTGCAGCTCTACCGATACTTGCTGCGCTGTTGCCGGCAGCTGCCGACCAAGGGCATCCAGGAGCATTACAAACATGCTGTCAGGCAGGTGGGAGCAGGGTGTGCTGGATCTGGGGGGCTTACTCTAACAGGGGATTTGGGGGGGTTGGAGGTTGGAGGCCAGGGCCGGGGTACAGGAGTAGTCTTCCAGGTGGTGGTGGGGTGGCAGTTTGGTAAGAGCCACAGGAAACCAATGCTGGGCAGTCCATCTCCTCTCTGTCCAGGAAATGGGGTGCATCACCCTGCACACCAGCTGTGTGCCAGGGCATGGGTGAGGCAGCTGAATGGATGATTAGAATAGAGTGTGGGACACAACATTGTTCTGACAGGCCTCCCTACCAACAGTGCACAACCTGAATTTAATCATTAGAAAATATCAGATGAACCCAAACTGAGGGACCTTCTACCACATAACTACCTGGCCTATACTCATCAAAAATGTCATTATCTTGAAACACAAAGAAAAGCAAAAGAACTGCTCTGTATTGAAGGGGACTAAAGAGACGTGACAACTAAATGTAATGCATGATCCCAGATTGGATCCTGGACCAGAAAAAAAAAATTGCTGTAAAGGACATCCTTGGGGCAATGCATGACATTGGAATATGGGCTATAGATTAGATAATAGTATTGTATCAATGTTAAATTTTCTGAATTTGATTACTGTGGTTATGTAAGAGAATGCCCTTGTCATTAGGAAATACACATTGGAATGTGTAGGGGGTAAGGGCGTGATGTCTATGACTTACTCTTAAATGCTTCTGAAAAAAACTTACACATATGCATATACATATAAAGAGAGAATGATAAAACGGATGTGGCAAAATGCTAACAATTGGTGATTCTGGTAGGGAATTCTTTGTATTATTCTTGCAACTTTTCTATAAGTTAGAAATCATTTCCAAATAAAAAATCGAAAACTAAAACTTATACAAATATAATATGGAAAGGAAAAAAATGGAGGTAGCCACAGAGGGCTGTGGAAACATGGAGAAGGGAGTGGTTAGCTGCCTGGGGAAGTCAGGGATGGCTTCCCAGAGGTGGGTGTCGAGGTGGTTCCTAAAGATGAGTAGGAGGATGTGTAGGGTTGGGAGTGACAGGGGCGGGAGGTGCTGGTTCTTTTTGAAGGGCCCTGAGCACCACACCGATGAACTGCATCTCAGGTTGCTCTTCGAGGGTGAACATCTGGTCAGAAGCACACAGCAGCCGGAGCTCTGCATTGGGCCCGGCTGGGTTTCCCAAAGCCACCCCCTCCACTGCCTCCCTCCCCTTCCCTGTTGGCTTTCTAGCTCTGGGCCAAGAGGAGGCCTATTCGTCCCTGCTGCAAGGCCCATACAGAGATCTCACCCTGGTGAAAGCACCTTCTTCTGAGGAGCAAACTAAACAGGGATTGAAGTTTCTCCTGGGCCCCTGCTGCCTCATAACCTTTGGGCCCAGCTTGATTTGGGGGTAACTTGGGGACCAGTCTTCCTTTTTGCAACTGTCCTGCTGTCAGGAATACGAGCTTTGCAGCCAAATGGACTGCAAAATAGGATTCAAATGCCATTGCTTAGCAGCAAGTTAGGATTTCTGAACCTCTGTTTCCTCATGTCTAAGTGGGATAATCATAACTGTCTATGGAGGATTAAGAGAGATGCTGAGTATAAAGCCCAGCTGTGTACTTGGTCCATGAGCAGTGCTCTGAAGCCGCTGGTCCTGGGAATTTTGCCTAGTCATCTTTCCTTGTGCTTAAACTTCCAGAGTTTCCGGGTTCATTCAGATGAAGACAACCCTGAGAGAATCCGGCAGATTATTAAGAGAGCCATTGAAGATGCCGACTGGATCATGAACAAAGTAGGTGCTTGGCTCCCGGCTCCATCTGTGAGCTGGGGTGATGCTGGCTGTAATCTCTGTGACCACTAGGGGCCGCCCCTGCCCCACAGTTGAGAATGACGGTGCTGAGGCAGTCCCCGGCCCTCTGCTCCCCTCCTCCAGAAGCCCAAAGGTGATGGCAGATCCCTCTGGTTGCATTTATCCTCTGCAAGGTGGAGGGGTGGTGGTGTTGCCCTTAATCCCTAAAGGTGAATTTCTGCCTAACAGTGCTAAAGGAGCCGAGAGGGGCAGCAGGAAGAAGGAAGATGACAGTCTTCTGGGACGCAGTAGTGCCAGCTGGCAGCAGCATTGTGATGTCTCAGGAAGGCTGTCTTGGGGAGTGAGCGCCCTGTGTCTGGGGGTGTTCATCCTGGGGTAGGATGTTGAGGAAACATTCAAGGATCTGTTTTTGCAGAGGGAGGGAGGGAGTCAGGAATGTAGACTGGCTTCTTGGTCCTTAGACTCTGGTATGAGAAGGACCTAGAGAGCTGCAGTGTGCCCCCACCTCTCTGTCCTAACTCACACTCTCCAAATGTAGGGCCCAGGGTCCAATTTTTAAACTCAGTGATTGGACTAGCTGGCTTTGGAGGGTCCTCCTCTACCTGAGATTTTTTTCCCCCTGAACAAGACTCAGTGAGAAGGATGGGGGTCCCCACAGTTTTCAATTCTAATGTCTCCAATTTCTTTCTTTCTTTTTTTTTTTTGAGATGGGCTCTTGCTATGTTGCCCAGGCTGGCCTCAAACTCATTGGCTCAGGCAATCCTCCCACCTCAGTCTCCCGAGTAGCTGGGACTACAGGCGTGAGCCACTGTGCTCAGCTAACGTCCCCAGTTTTCTTATCATCCTCCCTCTCCAGTCCCATCAGTTTCCTTTTCCATTAAAGAAGGAAGGGAGTGTAGGCATGAACCAGAGATTTGACTGTTCAGGGCCTGCTGGCTGGGCTTCACCACCTCCGAGAAGGCCCTGCAGGAGGCAGGTGAGGCCCGGATGACTAGGACTCCACACTTCCCTAGAGTCCTTCTGCCCCCATTGGCTTCCCTCCCCCACTTCTCATGTCTCTGTCTTGCAGTATAAAAAACAAAACTGAGAATCCAGGGCCCAGCGAGTGAAGCTGTCCTAAAGACATTGGAAGTTGAGAGACCTCTTTTCTTCTGGAACTCAGCAGCAGCAGCAGTTTTGGAATATTCATCGGCCTTGTTGGCTGAAAGAGCAAGAAATCAGGGCGGGGAGAAGCTGACATTTGCTCAGACAATTGTTCTTGCCACAGTCATGTTTCCAGCATCCTTTATGTTTGCTCTTCCAGCCAGTTACGATGTGAAATTTGGAGAGAATGTGGTTTTTTTTTGTTTTTTTTCTGTGTTTTTTATATTTGTTTTTTTGTTTTTTTACTTTGCTCTGAAAGTGATTCATTTATTCTGGAGGTCTCTTTACCATTCTTTGAGTCCCAGTGCAGATATCCCCTCAGGTGGCAGCCTGTACAGAAGAAAGAGGATGGCTCTTAGAACCAGACAGATCTGGATTTGAATCCCAGCCCAGTGGCTTTTCACAGTTATTGCCTTTGAGCTCAGTTTCCTCCTTTGTGAGAATCCAATGAGATGAAGTTGAAGTGCCTGACACAGGATATGGAACATGGTAGCACCAGTAAATGTCCCCTCTGAGGAAGCCGCCCTACACTGCCCCTCTGCTGCTCCAGCACACACCACGTTGGGTCTTAGTTATTTGTTCGTGAGCTTGCCCTGCCCTGCTTGTAGCCCCTGAGCCCTCACAGCTGTACTGTGCCTAGCAGTCTGCCAAGGACCTGCTCTTCCTGACTGTCGTCTCTCCATGCCCAGACAGTCCTTGCCTTCAAGGAGTTTATAGTGTTCTTGAGTTTATAGTGTCCTTGAAGGGTGAAATGCACACTACGTGGAACAGGGAAGAATGCCAAAGCAGTGGCAGTAAATACTGTGAACCTGTGATCTGTCTTGATTGGCCCTTCTCTGTGTTGACACCATCATGGAAGAACAGAAGGGAGGGAGAGACAGAGGATGGGTTCAGGGAGAACTAGCCAGAGCAGGTAAAGCAGCCCGAAGATACAGAGAGAAGCCACACTAGGACTTGAGTATTCCCCAGGGGCACTCAGCCAGAGGGATAAGCTAGCATGTGTTTGTGTCCTTGCAATTATGTGACTTAAAGTGACTCAGATACATCTGTATGTATGTATGTACGCAGCTAACAATGAAGTAAATATATCAATTTGTGAAAGCTCATGTCTCTTGTCACCTGATGATATGCCATTCATTCCCTAAATATACGTTGTCTTCCTACTGTGTGCTAAGTGTCATACTAGGTGTTGAGAACTTAGAGAAGAGTCAGACATAAAGCTGCCTGGGAGGGATCATTCTTCAGAGGAGATGACTAGGCACTGCTCCCTCTGCTAGACAACAGCTGATGAGGTCAGATTTGCCCCATCAGGGTAGGGGCAAGCTGAGCCAATCCCCCATCCCCACCCCTGTTGTTCAGCCCCTCTGGAACAAGGGCGGCCCATCCTCAGTTGGCAGAGGTATCGTGATCCCAGGAGTGGGGTTGGTTATATCCCAGGCCTTTCACCAGCAGGAGAGAGATGAGTAAAGGCCAGTTAGGGATTGGGAAAGAGTTGGTGTCCCTTGTTCTTGACTGGCCCCTAGGGGTGCTTCCATGACCTTTAGTTCATTGATAGGTGCTTGATCATTTGTGCTGACTCACCAGGTGTCAGACAATGGGTGCCCAGCTCTGGCAAGAGGTTGGCTTGTGAGGGAACCACCAAGGGGTCGGGTTGGTTGACAAAACATTGGCTACTTTCCCCTAGCCCCTGTGAAGCCAGAGGCTAGTGAGCCTGGCCACGTGGGGGCCCCATGGTAGGGGAGGCAGGGTACACACGGCTGGGCAGAGGGGTGGTCAGGGGCACTGCATGAAGCTTGGGAGAGCCTCTCCCATCCTCAGCAGCAGCTTTCCTGCGCTCTGCCCTGGGACTTCCACCCCTGCGAGCCCTGCATGGATCGTGTGGATGGGCGGGTCTTAAATCACCCAGGGCCACAACTCTTAAATGCACACAGTTGAAGGTTTACAGAGGTATGGCTTCTAAAAATTGGAAGAAGGAAATGAAGGCTTGTTGACCCAGAGTCAGGCAATGTGGTTTGCTAGAAGGGGCTCTGGAGCCAAACAGACCTGAATTTAAATTCCAGCTCTGTCACTTAGTAGTGGTGTGATTTGGGGTGGGTTCATTAACCTGTCAACCTCACTTTCCTCACTGGGACAGGATGCATATCCCATGGCTAGTGAGATTAAGGCAGTGCACACACATGGGCTGTCAGCCATGTCTTTGGTTTACCTGGTCATGACCCTTCTCTTTACATGGGTCCCTGCTGCTCTCTGTGGAGTCCACTGTACAAGCACAGCATCAGCAGGAAAGGATCTGATACCTGTTGTCTACACCTTCACTGCTAACCTCTTTGCACTCACGTTGCCTTTCTGGGGTGCATTTGCTTTATAAAGTTTCTGGGTTTACCTGTGCAAGAAAGGAAGCTGTTGCTAAAACACTCTCAGGCCTCTGAGAGGCCCTGCCAGGCCTGGAGGCTGATTCCTGGGGCAGTGTGGGTCTTGAGTCCTGCTACCAGCACGTGCGCCAGGGGACAGAGCCTGCCCTACCCTGCAGTTTTACTTCCTACCCCTGTGCCCACCCCCATCTTAATTGGGCACTTGCTCGCTGCACAGTCCTTCCTGTAGGCAGGAAGGAGCTCACAGTCTAAGGGACAGGTAGATGTGGGTCGCTGGGAGGCTGAGCAATTGTGGCTTATAGGATGTTCTCATAATGCAGATTTATCTTTTTCTCCTAGTATTCCTTCACGTTTTTTCTGGAGGTTTTCATTCTCCCTGTCCCTGGATGAAAACTGGGACAAGCCTCAAAATTTTCTGGCTAATCTTAGGTTAAAAAATCCGAAAGCTTTGGTTACTTGTAAGTCACAAAACAGACTCAATTCATTAAGTGAAATGTCCGGTCTCAGGTAAAATAAAATTTCAGAACTTGAATTAAGGTTCAGGCATCTCCCGTCTTCCTGTCGGGATCTGCTGCAATTGGGAAACCACTGTTGGAGAAGGGAACACAGGCGTCTTTGCTAGCTTGGGCAGGGGCATTCCAGGCAGAGGAGCAGTTTAAGCAAAGGCACAAAATAGCAGCGTTTGTTCCGGGACTCCCATGCTGTTCAGTGTGGTTGAGACACTGTGGTGGGTGGAGGAGGTGAGGCTGGAATAGGCCACGAGAACCAGATCCTGCAGAGCCGTGCAGGTCTTGCTAAGGAGTTTGGACCTTCTCCAAAGAGGTGATTCTGTAATCATTGCTTTATGCAATCATCTCCCCAACCGGAGAGTGAACCCCTTGAGGTCGGGAACCACATATTGGTTGTTGCAGAATCGTCTGGGCCAGTTGTGTACCTGCTGCCCAGGCAGTGAGCCGTGAGTGTTGGCTGATGAAAGAATGATAATCCCAGGCAATCTGTGATGTCTGTGTCTTGTTTTGTGTGTGTGCGTGTGCATGTGTGTGTGCGTGTGTGTGTGCGTGCGTGTGTGCGTGTGCGCGTGTGCATGTGTGTGCGTGTGTGTGCGTGTGCGTGTGTGCGTGTGCATGCGTGTGCGTGTGTGTGTGCGTGTGTGTGTGTGCGTGTGCGTGTGAGAGAGAGAGAGAGAAAGGGAGGGTTTACTGCTTTCTAGTAATGGGGAAGGTTGGGAGGTGATGATTATTTCTTGGCTAAGTCTTCTTATCACCGATGGCTGGGAGCTGATTTAGAGGTGGGAATGCTTACTCTCACCGCTCAATGAGCAGGCACAGGTGCCCCCCACAGACTTCCTCCGGGAAGTTGGTCTCAATGCAGAGAGAGGATCTCCCCCAAAGCCAAGGTTAACAAGAGCTGAGACCCAAACTTCCTCCCAGCTTCATGGAATGAACCTGTTCCTCTGTCCATCTTGCCTCCCTAAGGGGTGGGAATTAAACACTCTTTGTACGATGACAGGGAAGCCTGGCAGGTGGGATGTGAGGGAGCAGCCTTGTCAACAGTGGGGCGCAGGACTGTGGTTCAGGGGAAAGATGAGAAACTGGAGAATAGCACCTCAGGGGGTCAAGGGCACTGCTGTGCAGGGGGTACAAGGTCACCCCCGGAAGGCACATGGTTTCAACAACCAATCACAGAATTGGGGTGATGGGGTTGGAGTGAGTTAAAGGGCCAGCTTATGAACTGCTCACGAAACTGAGTCTCTCTGAGGAAATGAGAAGATGCTTCTCAGTGGAACAGCTTCAAATCTGACCTTTAAAGATCTGGTGAGTGGAGAAGGAACACTTACTGAGCACCTACTGGTGCCCTGGACTGGGCAGGTGATGGAGACATGAAGAGGATCAGTCCACAGACAGGCAGCTCCATGGGCAGGGACTTGGTCTAGTTCTCCATTCTCACCCCACCAGCACCCAGCACATTGCCTGGCGCATAGTAGGCGCTTCACAAGCATTTGCTGAATGACTAAGTCATGGTCCTTACTTCCAGAACTCACTGTCCAGTAGGTAGACAGACCTTTAATCCCATAAATGCTATCCAGTTTGAGAAGTACTAGGGCTCCACATGGGTTGCAGTGGGGTCCCAAAGGAAGGGAGTGCCCACGAACAGGCACTAGAATATCTTCATTCAAGGTAAGGGCTCTCTAAATCACCAGAATGTCTCTCCTTCTATTTGATGAAGCCAGAGGCCTCCTAACTGCTATAGACTGCTACAGTGATATGGAGACAGGAGTATCTTTGGAGACAATGAATCCCTTCCCACCAACATCTGGGGAGGTCCCACATTCTCTTTGAGCTTTGAGCAGTGAGTGCAGACGAGGAGCCTCCATCAGGCCTCTGAAGCTGACTAGGGCTCATAACCTTGAAGTTGGCTAAGCCCACCAGCCCCTATGCCTGCCATTTTCAGCCACTGGCCTAAAGCAGTCTCCTCCAATCACCAGTCTCACATGCTCCCATTCCCAAACTGATGCGGGCATTCCTTTCCCCACTGCTGACCTCCCTCTCCCCTGTGCATATGTCCTCTGGCACCCTCATTCCTTTGCAAATAGCTTCCTCATTCTCCCAGCTTCCCAACCTGGTCATTCCATGTATATTTGCCTAGATTCCTCTTCCCGCCTAGAATGCACTTCTTGTATCAACCTTATCCACTTGGAAAACACCCATTTCTCTATCAAGACTGGGTGGAGGCATTACCTCTAATATAAAGGTGTTCTTTGCTTCCTCTAGTGTCGTATCATCCAAGATTATTTTTGTGTGTTAACTGCCAAATAGAAATTAATCAGATGGCATGGCCCTTTAAAAAATGAATGCAATATATAACTCACATAAACAAAAGCTCTCTGGGATCCTCAATAATTATTAAGAATGTAAAAGAGCCTGAGACTAAAAAGTTTGAAAACGGTGGTTCTACAGCATGGTTTAGTCAGGCCTTTCCCCTTCTGTTGCACGTAGAATGGTCTGACCCTAAATGTAGGGCCTTAATCTGGATCTCAATTCTACTTTGTCCTGTTGATCTTGGCCCAGAAGGCCGCACGTCAGAATTGTTTGGGATGTGGATCTGTCATCTAGCATGTCAGTTATCCTTCATGGCTTCATTTCCTCCGCAGTTGTGCCATTCACTCATTCATTCATTCAGCAAACGTTGCACACCTCCTATGTATCAAGAATTCCACCTATATCTCTGTCCCGACTGGGTTATGGGTGTTTAATTTGCTCTCCTTAGTGATCTGTATGGTCTCTGGAAATTGGTGGAAAGATTCAGTTTTAGGCAGCTGTGATGACCCACAGGAGCAAATGGGGTGATTTCAGTGGAATTAGAGGAAGTGATGTGCATGTGGCAGTGAAGAATCCCAGGGACGTGGCTAGCCCTCTTTAAGGGGAGCAGTAGCAGGGCGTCAACAGCTGAGGCCAAGGCCACCAGATGGCGGCATGGAGTTTGGCTTTGGAGGCTGTTGCAGAAGATCCATGTGGCCTGGGAGACCCTAGGAAGCATCCCCGAACCCTGCCAGGGGCAGGAGGCAAGTGTGCGGCTGGATGCCAGTGATGGCTCCCTGCACGTGGGTTATCTCCCAAATGGAGAAGCACATCACATTTAGGTTATATGCTTCTAGGGTATCACCCTCTCACAGAGTAAATATGCTAGCCCTGAGCACACAGCTAAAGAAATGCTTTTAAAATACACCTTTTGTTACTTTGAACCAATTGTTTTGAATTTCACTAAGGCAGCCTTCACAAAGAAACAGCACCAAGGACGTTTGAATATTCTCTTCAAACAGCCCAAACATGGAATACTACTCAGCAATCAAAAGAGACTAACTATTGATACACGCACCAACTTGCACGACTCTCAAAGGCATGATGCTGAGTGAAAGAAGCGAGACTCAAAAGGTTAAGTATGTCATGATTCCATGTATATGTCAATCTCAAGAGGACAAACTACAGTGATGGAGAACACGTAATGGTTGCCAGGGGTTGGGGTGGAGGATGTGACTATAACAGGATAGCATAAGGGAGTATTTCGGGGTAATGGGGCTGTCTGTATCCTCAATACAGATTGCATGAATCTATACAAGTGTTAAATCCATAGACCTATACGCTGCTCCCCAGAAGTCGATTTTACTGTATGGTTTTTTAAAAATGGCTTAATCACCATCAATAGGATCTTGGCTCCTTTACATCTTAGCCTCTTCCATGGCCAAGGGAGGGCAGTCTCCCCACTTATTCTCCATCTTTAGGAACAAAATGAAGATGGGGGAGACATTGCTGTAGGTGTGGATTTTTGAAAATGCCACCTTTCCAGGTTTTGCAAGGAAAACGAAGGTTAGCAGGTAGAGGAGGAAATGGTAGAGAAGAAAAGGAGGGAAGAAGGCGGGGCAGGGGCGCCCTGCGATGCTTCTCGTGATGAGTTGCTGGATTTTCAACACTTACTACCCGCCAGGCGTTGGGCTTTTTTTTTTTTTTGAAACAGAGTCTCGCTCTGTCACCTGGGTAGAGTGCAGTGGTGCAATCATAGCTCACTGCAACCTCTAACTTTTGGGCTGAAGTGATCCTCCTGCCTCAGCCTCCCAAGTAGCTGGGACTACAGGCGCCTGCCACCACGCCCAACTAATTTTTCTATTTTTAGTAGAGATGGGGTCTCACTTTTGCTCAGGCTGGTCTCGAACTCCTGGCCTCCAACAATCCTCCCTCCTCAGCCTACCAAAGTGCTAGGATTACAGGTGTGAGCCACCGCATCCAGCCCAAGAAGCAATATTTAAAAGAAAAATGGCACAGGTTCTGAAAAAGCTAAATGTCTATTGTTGACTCAAAAGTGGGTACTTACGATTGTACTAAAGTTGCCCCAGAAGAAAGAGAATGGACCCTGGCATCAGAGAGACCTGGGCTCATATCCTAACCTGGGCACTGACAAGTTGTGAGACCTTAGGCAAAGGGGGGACACTTTTCTTAGCCTCTGTTTCCTCGTCATCAAAATGGGGTGGGGGCAGTAATACTTTCTCCATAGAGTTGTTATAGAAATCATCACATTATAGCACAGAGACTGCAGGTTGAAGATCTCCATCCTGCTCTTGTTCACACTCTTTTCTGTTGCTTCCTCCTTTATTTGGTCCCTCCCGGTCGCAGTCACAGTCATGGTCACGCCTTAGACCTGCCAGAGGGGACGCCAGGACAGAGCGCATAGCTGCTTCCCTTCGTCAGCACCTGGAACCCGCCTCCCTGCCCAGAGAAACAGGGAACTCCTGGAGGGGAGCCCCTGGCCTCCCTTTCATCCTCCTTATCAAGCCAGGCTGGTGACATCGAGTGGCCCTTGCTGTCAGCCACCCTTTCTTCTGGAATTTAATCAGAACGTACAGACCGACACTGGTCTTGCAGTTCAGGAACGCAAGACATTCTGGCCTTACCTGATTTGTGCTGCTTTTCCTGATTTTGCAAATACTTTTGGATGCTTGTTTTTATACAGGAAAGCACTGACTATCAGACTTTTTAATAAGAGTCCCCTGTGGAGAGGTGATTGCATCTCTAGGAGCCAGTTATAACTTTAGCAACCAAAGGCGCAGGTTTTCAGCAAGGAGCCTAATTAAACAGGCTTGGGAGACTCCCAACCTGTGTTCTGTGGGGTCCTGAGACAAGCCTTTTTCACCTAGGAAAAAATGTGTGGTTGAGTCACAATTTTCTTTTCCTCTACTGTTCTTGCCAGACTTTGAAACTGAGATTATATCAGCTTTATAAAATGAGTTGTGTAGATTTCCTTCTTTTTGTTTTTATTCTCTGAAATATTGATTTTCATGTTTATTTTCATAAACTAAGGATTTTAGGTTTCTTATAAGTTTAGTTAAACTTGCCTGTAAAAACATTTATTTATGTCTGATGGTTTTTGAAGGACGTTTTCCTTTATTGGGATTGTCCTTTGGTCTTTATTTCTACCATCCTATTTTCTGTTTCTCATTTACCATCCATTTTCTGTGCTGCTTTTCTTCTTCTTAATTTAACTTGTCATCTTTTAAGTTTTCATCTTCTCCCATTTTTCCTCCATAAATTATGATTCTATTCTTTGAGTAATGATCCCCTAATTTATTAACATATATCCTATATATTTATTAGATCCAAAGAAACAAGCCTCATTCAGGGTGAAAGAGAGAGGCCCTTTCCTGGAAACGATGCCAATTGACCAGAACAAATATTTTCATCCAACCTCCCTGTCCAAAGGTCCCAAAGGCTCATCCACTAGTGGATTCCCTTTGGAGGGTGTGTCAGGAATCAGAGAGCGGGGCAGGGGCCAAGACTCCCTAAATTCTTTTTCTCTAAACAGAAGAGGGGAATCCTGGCTGGAAGCCATTTTCAAAATAAATTAATTTTCTAATTCATTTGTTCATTTAATCAGTGAATACTTATTATTTAAATTTACTTAATCATAGAATAGGTAAGACATTTGCCTGGTTCAGAATTCAGTCAAAAAATCTCCTTCCAACCCAGTCCCCAGCTGCCTGGTTCCATCCCCCCAGAGGGGCACAACAGGACCAGTTCCTCCTGTCTCCTTTCAGAGCTGTGCTTTGCACATAAAAACTGTATGTATTTTTTTTCTGGTGCCCATTTTTTAACTCACACAAATGGTAGTCAATTATGAGCTTTGTTCTGCACCTTGATTTTTTAAAAAACTTTATAATCTATCTTAGAGTTCTTTTCAAAACAATGCATAAAAGCCTTCATTATTCTTTTTGATGGTTCATATTAATCCACTGCATGGAGATATCACAACTTTTCAGTAATCTCCTATTGAGGGACATCCAGTTTACTTACATTCTTCTGTTACTATAAGCAACACTGTAGTGAATAACCCTGTACAAATGTCATTTCACAGGCAAATATCTGTAGGATCAATTCTTATAAGGCAAATTACTGGTAAAAACATACACACATTTATAATTTTGCAAATGTGGTGAAATTGCCCTACCTAGAAGTTGTACAAATTTACACTCCCACCAGCAACATCTAAGAGTGTTTGCAAGATGCGGGTGTTTTATTGAGTGTTTATTATGTCCTACATTTAACCATTGGGTGGTTAAAAAGGTGGACCCAACTTTCAATGGCTCTTAAGGTAAAGGGCAGCCCCTGCTTGGCTCACACCAGTTTGCCTGCCCCTGCCCGAGTGCCTCGCCTGCACCCCCAGCCTCACTATCCTCAGGTACACCCACCATTTTTTAGTTCTTCAAACATCCTAAGCTCCTTTCCTGCATAGGGTCTTTGTACATGGAATGCCAGATGCTAGAAGCCCCTTTCTCCCTTCTCCTCAGTGGTTAACCACTTTAAATCCTTCAGTTCTAAGCTCAATCACCATTTCTTCTGGGAATACTTTTCTCACCTACATGGCCTGGTCCCTTATGACTAAGTTATAAGCTCCCCAGAACTGTGTACAGTTGTCCCTTCCCCAGCACTGTGTACAGTTGTCCCTTGATGTCTGTGGGAGATTGGTTCCAGGACACCCCAACTCTCAAGATACCAAAATCCATGGATGCTTAAGTCCCATATATAAAATGGTGTAGTATTTGCATGTAACATAGGCACATCCTCCTGTATACTTTAAATCACCTCTACACTACCTATAATACCTAATGCAATGTAAATGCTACATAAATAGTTGTTATACTGTATTTTAAAATTTGTATTATTTTTATTGTTATATTGTTATTGATTTAAAAAATATTTTTGATGCGTGTTTGGTTGAATCCTTGGATATGGAACCCACAGATTTGGAGGGCCAACTGTACGTCTCCTGGTGGCCTAGAAGCTATTACCCATTTTATTTCTGTGATTGTTTAGTTACTGCTGGTCTTTCTTGCTGATCTGTGTGATCCATGAAGGCAGGGACCATGTCTGTTTTTCTCTCCATTTTATCTCCAAAGCCTAGCACTGTGCCTGGTGCCTAGTAGACGCTCTGTAAATATTTGTTGTTTGAATCTATTCAATAAGATCAATGACTCTTTATCAAGTGTCCACTATGTGCAGGCACTGTTCTAGGCACTTGGGATACATCAGTGAATAAAACAGACAAAATTCCTATTCTCATGGAGCTTAACATTCTGACAGTGGTTGGGGGAAGGAGTATACAGTAAATAAATAAAAAATTAGTAACTATATATTATGCCAGATTGGAGATGTGCTATGAAAAGAAATTAATCAGGGTAAAGCTAAAGAGCAAGGTGGGGTTGGGAGCTATCTAAAACAGAATCTTAAGGGAAGGTCTCTTAAATAAGGTGATATTTGAACAGAGGTATGAATGAAATGAAGGAGTAAGTCTTGAGGATATTTGGAGGAAGAGCATTTCAGATGGAGGGAATAGCAAGTGCAAAGGTCCTGAGGCAGGTCCATAAGAAGCATGTTAGAGGACTAGCAAGAAGGCCAGCAGGGCTGGGATGAAGTAAATGAGAGGGAATGAATGATGATAGATGAGTGAACGAATGGCCCATTACTAAGAAATTGGCATATAGTGGAAAAGGTAAAATTTACAGGGGGAAAAAACCATAATGTTATGCAAAAAATGGCAAGGGTGTTCAACAAATGGTACTGGGACAAATGGATATCTACATGCAAATGATTGAACCTTGATCTACACCTCTCATCATCTACAAAACTTAAATCAAAATAGATCACAAACCGAAATGTAAAACCTAGAACTATAAAACTTCTAGAAAAAGAATAAGAGAAAATCTTTTAATCTTGAGTTAGGCAAAGATTTCTTAGACAACACCAAAAGTATGACCTGTAAAAAAAATTATAAATTGGACTTCAGAAAACAGTGTTAAGAGAATGGAAAGACAAAAATAATTTCAAATTACATAATGATAAATTACATGTATCCAGAATACAAAAAGAACTCTCAAAATCCAACAATCAGAAGGCAAACAACACAATTTAAAAAGGGCAAAAATAGTCACAAAAAGACAAATACCATATGATTCCACTTATATGAGGTATACTTAGTGTAGTCAAAATCATAGAGACAGACAGTGGAATGGTGTTTGCCAGGGTCTGGGAGGATGGGGGAAATGGGGATTTGTTTAATGGATATAGAGTTTCAGTTTTACAAGATGAAAAGAGTTATGGAGGTGGATGGTGGTGATGATTGCACAACATTATGAATGTATTTAATACCACTGAACTGTACACTTAAAAATGGTTGAGATGATAAATCTTTTGTAATGTGTATTTTGACACAATAAAAAGGTTAGAGGGAAAAAAGGACAAAAGACTTGAACAGATGCTTCACCAGAGAAGATACATGGATGGCAAATAGGCACATGAAAACATGTTCAACATCATTAGTAATTAGTGAAATGCAAATTAAAGACACAATGATATACTACATCTTTTAGAATGCCTAAAATAAAAAGCGTTGACAATACCAGGATGCAAAGTAGGTGGAGCTCTTATACATTGCTGGCGGGAAAGCAAAAATGCTGCAGCCAGTTTAGAAAACACTTTGGTAGTTTCCCGTAAAGTTAACATCCATCAACCATACGACCCAGCAATCTCACTACTGGAGAGATGAAAACAATGATCACACAAAACCGTACTTGAATGTTTATAGCTATGTTATTTGTATTTGGCAAAACTGGAAACAATCTAAATATCCCTTAGTTGAGGAATGTATTATATAACAAACTGTGGCACATCCAATGAAATACTACCTTTCAGTAAAAAGAAGTGGATTACTCATACACATAAAAACATGGATTAATTTCACATGCCTTCTGCTAAGTGAAAGGAGCCAGACTCAAAAGGCTACATACTGTGTGATTCCATTTATTTGACATTCTACAAAAGGCAAACCTATAGGGACCGAAAATGGATCAGTGGTTCCCAAACATGTCTGAGATAAAAATCCGAGCCACATGATCTCTTTGAACTTCTGTTTCTTTATCTGTAAAATAATGGTAATTATACCCACCTCCTAAGGGAGTTGTGAGTACTCAGTGCCAAAATATGTAAAATATCTATAAGGCTTTTCTGCCAACAAACAAACAAACAAAAACACCAAACCATCCAAACCAAACAAAATCTAGAAAATTATGCTCAAGAAATGTTAATTTTCTCCCCTTTCCCTTCTCCCTCATTGGTCAGATCCCTCCTACAGATGGCTAATATCACCTACTAACTGTACATTTGTACTAGTTTTCCTCTTAGAGCGGGGCCCTTATCTTTAGATTCTGGAGGCACCTTTCTTTCCCTCTGGGTACCGACTGCTGCCACTGGTGTATATGACTGTGACTTGAGAGGTAATCTCAGCTTGAATCCAACCTAGGGCTCAGACATGTCTGAAAAACCAACAAATAGATTTTCCAGACCCTGTTTGTATTAACGATGGAACCTCCCCCAGAGAACTCATTCTAAGCAAAGAAGGAGCCACAGTTGATATACGGGTAAGATGGAGTTCTTAAGAATGAAGGTATTTGAAGACAAGCCCAATCCATTTAGCATTTACTGAGCTCACACCATGGACAGAACCTTGCTATGTTCTAACAGGAGGCTCTAGAACTGTCCCTGGGAGCTTCTTTTTTTGGGGGAGGTCACACACAAGTAAAACAACTTTAGAATAATTATGATATAATAATGAAATTTGCTAAGAGAATAGATCTTAAATATTCTCACCACACACACATGACACCTCACAAGGTGTTGGCTATGTCAATTAGCTTGATAGTGGTAATCATTTCACAATGTATCATATGTATACATAATGTATGCATATCAAAACATCATGCTGTACATCTTAAATATACAGATTTTTGTTTGTCCATTTTACTTCAATAAAGCTGGAGAAAAATATCCAAAGAGGGGGAAATAACACATTCTTTCTCATATGGGGTATCATAGCTATAGACCCTGGGTTTGGGAGTGGCCCTCCCTTTGCTAACCCATGTTACCTGCAACTGTTTTATCCGTGGTTACACACTAGAGTCACCTGGGGGCAGGGGCTTAAAAAGCGGATGCCAGGTCCCACTCAACACCAATTAAATCAGAATCTGTAAGTACAGCCTTGGTATTGATTTTTAAAAGCTCCCAGTGTGATTTTTTTCTTACCTCATATTTTTGTTAGCATTTTCCACATAATTAAGACAATTGATACTGAACGGGACACAAACAGAAGCAGACTGGAGAACACAGCATTTTTAAGCAGCTTTTAAATATTCAAAGATGGGGTTCTCACCCTTTTAGTACTGTATTTTCACAATAGCAAACTGCTTTCAACTTCAAATACTCTGCTAGAAAAAAAATAAATCTTGTAAACAGGCAGGTAGATATTTTTAAGATTAGAATTTACATAATGTTAAAACACTTGCACTCAACTTATCCCACTGCCTGATCTATGAGGTTATAAGAATCCCGAGATAATTTCAGGTGGGAAAAAAAAATTTGACCATAAAAATGGTATTTTATCCTGAGACCATAGACAAAAAATAAAACCATGACTTTCTTCCCAAAAATCCTCTATTCTATCTCTAATTAGGGCTAACCACCTCACTTCAAAATACTAATAATTCATTTCATCTAAGTTATGTTAGGCTGACAGTGCAATACAACGAAAATTCTTCTTTTTAGCGATAAATAGAAACCTTAGTACAAATAAAATCTCCTGAATACTTAACCATTTAAAACTATGCTGAAAATTATTGTTGATTTATTTTTATATTTATACAAGTTTATATAAAATCTCTCTATATTTGTATCTATTATAGAATTATTTATTTCTGAATAGATTATTAATAAAGGAATTTCCCTCTGTTTTATATTATTATTAACATTCTATTCAAGTCAATATAATAATTCAATATAATTTTGTTGAGTCTGTTTTCACACATGCCAGTCAAAAAAGGTACAGTGATATAAGATTCTAGTGAAAAGAATTATTTTTATTGAAAGAATTCAGTGTATGTATTTATTTTCTTGAGACTCAGGCAGGGCTCATAAAACCGCCTTCAGTGTGATTGCCTCCTCACAATATTTATCGTAAAGCATTCTGAAGGCACTTACAAGCATTGTAAATAGCATAACTCTGTGACCTGCTAGTCAAAATAAGGCCTACCAATAACAGATGTCACAGAGGTGTACTGGGGCCAGCTCACATTAGCTCTCAAAAACAGATTGCTAAATATTCAGGAACTTTTGCAAGCAGGTTGTTAAACCATTGGTAGCTTGAAATCTCCCATAGTGAGAGTATCTCACCATGGAAATTAGCAAATGCTACAAATCAGGGCACCCGGGCACATCGCACAGCCAGTTTACCAGCACACAGCATGTCTATGACAGTATTTGTGATTTTACCTATAACTACCATATTTTGAAAAGCAGTTCCTCCCAGCTCCTAACCTGCTAAACACTTTGCCTGGGAATGCACCAAGCTGTGATTTTATGGCCCCGGCACTGAGCCTACTGCAGGCCCACAGGACAGAGGCTCAAGCATCCCTCTCCTTCCCCAGGTGTGTCACTAGCAACTGCTAACTTCTTCTAGTTTCTAGTTCTTGAAGCATACCCTGCGGTCAACTAAGAGAGTTTCCTTGCTAACATGCATACCCATTTACTTTGAGCATGGTTATTTTTTCAGGGTTATTTAACATGTATTTGTACATGTGAATATATTTTTCCTTGCAATGAGTGAACAGAAGCTGTATTAAGTACTGAACATCAGGCATAGATTTGGGTAGGAGAAAGACACGTGAACAGAGAAACTGCCTTATAAGACAGTCTCTAAATTCCATCAGTGAGGCTCACAGATGCAGAAAGAGTCCCATATTTCCAGGCCCCATCCCCAGAGTTCCTGCATGCCTAACAAGTTCCCAGGTGATGCTGCCAACCTGGGGCAGCCAGGTTGAGAACCATTAAAGAAACAGACAGAAATAATAATTGTATAATCCTTCATCTCTCCTGTAGCCTTGGCTGACAGGTTAAGAAAAGGGAAATAGCATTTATTGAGTATATACAAATTCTCTTATTTTTAAAAATACATGTAACACCCTCAAAGTAATCATTACTACTTCATTTTATGGATGAGGAAATTGAAACTCAAAAAATTTAAATGACTTGCCCCGAGTTTTACAATGAAGAAATGGTAAATCTGGGATTTAAATAAAAGTTTGTCCAACTTCAAAATCTATCTTCTATTTGTAACACTTTGCTGCCTACCAACAGTGTTTGGCTATAGTAATTGCATAAGCTTAGGTGTTTAGATTTATTCTACTTCCTCCTGCATGATAGTTTGTCTTCTACTTTAACTGTCTCACTACATTTTTTCCAGGTATTCTGTTGCATAGACAGAGTCAATTCCACTGGTCTAGAACAAGTTATTTTGGCTCTTTGAGCCTCATTTTTTCTCATATGTAAAATGTGGAATCATATTACCCACCTTGCAGTGTTTCAGTGAGAATTACAGAAAACACACCTAAACCACCTGGTAACGTGCCTGGCAAGCATTAGGCACTTAACACTTGACGGCTGCTGTCATTATTCAATAGCATCTTGCTGCTCTTACCACCATTACTAATTTCAAAATTAATCAGATAATGTGTCCTTCTCCTCCTCTTGTGTTAGCCACATGAACCAGAACTCATTCTGATTGTCTGTTTGAATTATCTTATTGGCATGCCTCTTTTTGGCACCTATTATATCAAAGAGTGTTGTGACTATTACATGAGATAACACACAAGAGGTGCAGAATCAGGCAGTCAACAAGCAAATATTTATTGAGCATCTGCTATGTGCCAGGCATGGAGGTATAGCTGTGAAGCAGGCAGTCCCTGTCCTAAAGAATCTTACATAATTATTTTTACTGCTTCTTTTTGGAAGTAGCAGGGGTTATATCTCTGACACTTTTACAAAACCACTGGTGCTGCCTTTCCAATAGTGCTTTCCTTTGCTTCGGAGCTGTTTTGGTTTGTTTGTTGTTTGTTTTCATTATGTATTCTGGAAGCCAGTGAATTGGCTGGGAACTTGAAATCCTACATTTGAACTCCCAAGCAGCTCCCTGAATGTTTTTGCACAAATGGACTTGCTGGAATCAGTAGTGAGATGCCTTCTGGTCTTAATACCCTCAGTGTTGCAGGTCTGGTTGTGGCGCACTGCTGTGGCTCTCAAGATAGCAGCAGAAGCTAGAGTTAAGAGCTTGCTTTTCCTTCCAGCATCTTCCACATCCCAGAATCTGAATGTCCATGCTTGGCGCCGTGCCTGAGAACTCAGTAATTAGTAGTGTACTTGTCAAGGACACCGATGACCTTCATGTTGCTAAATCTGATGGCTGACTCTCAGTCCTCATCTTAGGACTCTTAGTCGTCAGTCCTGTTTTAACCAATCCTGAGCTCAGTCCCATGAGCAGCATTTGGCAGAGTTAATCCCTCCTCTCCCTCAAATGCTTTCTTCGCGGGGCTTTGAGGACACCACACTGTCCTGGTTTGTAGTTTCCTCCTTCTTGTTCAATTGTCACCTCCTCAATGAAAACTTCCTCGACCACACTATTTAAACGACAGTCCTTGACACTCCTCACCCTTCCTGCTTTGTGTTCCTCCATGCGCTCATCACCTACTACTAGACTATGGGATTTCTTACTTACTTCATTTTCACCCAACTCCTCCACTTGAATATAAGCTCTAGGAAGGCAGGGATTTTTGTCTGCTTTGCCCACCGTTCTATCCCAAGCACCTAGCACAGTGCCTGGCACACAGCACAATAAATATTTGTCAAATGCATGACTGTCTGACATTTAACAAGTTCTTACTGTGTGCCCAGCTCTGTGCTAAGTGCCTTAGTGGATTCTACAATTTCATCCTCTGGCAACACTGCAAAGTGAGCACTGTCATTATTTTATAGATCAGAAACTAGAGACTTAGGCTAAGTAGCTTGTCCAAGGTCACATAGGTAGAAAGTCGTAGAGGTGGGGTTTGAACCTGCCTAGCCAGTCTCCAGAGCCTGCATGCCTAACCCCTTTGCTGCAGCCCATTTAAGCCTCACCCAGGAGTCTCTGCCTCCAGGAGACCATCCTGACCCCAGAGCAGACTGGGCCGAAGACTCACACCACCAGCACTCATGCAGAGTCTCAGTCATAGTGCATTCCTGCTGTTATGATAGTTGGTTTGTATGTCTGACTGAATTCTAAAGGAGAGTGCTTTTTTCGTGTTTTTTTTCTCAGCCTGGCACAGAGCAGGTGCCCAGCGAATATTGGTGTAGGAGGTTGGAGCTGCCTGTGTCTTCCAGGCACCATAGATTGATAGTGACTGCTGGAATGCTATGCAAGAGCCCCATGACCGAGCAACTATGTCTGTCTGGTACAGGGATGGGGAGTGGATCATGTGTATTTGTCCACCTTCATCCAAACACAGAGTAAAAACTCAGTAACCTTTTGTTCACTGGAAGGACACAATTAATTCCTTAAGGAATTGAATTGAACCTGAGGCCACACAGGGAAGGGATTTTTTAACGCATCAAGGAGAAGCATTTGGAAGGGAAGCATTTTGCTAGGGTGCTCATGGAAGAGACTGCTATGATATATTGCTCTTTCTGGTTTAACTGAACAGAAACCCATTATAGCTTGGTTGACACAATTCTGTCCCCTTGTTAACAATTATTTTGAAAGAAGATGCTTTTGCCTATACTGACTGAGGATGCTATAACACCTATGGGTTCAATAGCAATTATAATTATAATACAGGCACAGACAGCTATATAAGAACTTGGGCTAAATTAAGGACCTTCCTGGGGTATTGGTACTTTTGTTACGTCAGACATAAATGTGACTTCTTGTAATTTAGCATTGTTAAAAGCAGAGCACCTACATTTAGGGATGGGATGGATAGATAAGATTTTGTCAACCTAAAAAGAAACTCAGACAGGTTCTCCAGAACAAATGTGTTTATTCGGGAATAGCAGAGGCGTTGCAAGCCTGGGATATGGAGGCTATGATGGATTATAGGCATATCCAGGGAGGTCGGGCAAAGGGGAGGCTTTTAAAGACCAAACGAAGTCCACATAAGCTGCTTTGAAACAAAGTCCATAGATCACAGAAGCTCATTGCAGGAGTTGGTGTTTGTTCGTTGGTGAAGACAGCCACTGCTAGCTAAGTGTCTTTATGTAAGCAGCTTACCTGGGATACTGTAATCTTGAGGAAGTCCTTGTGATAAGTTCTGTTACAAGGTACATGCAGGATGTGTTGGACATGTCAGTCATGTGGAGTGTGTGGATGTGTAGGAATTTCTTGTGATAAAGAAGGTTATAGGCATGCATGTGAGAGCTCCTTCTTTCATGCCCCCAACTCCGTTTTGTTAGGGTTTTGATATAAGTGACTCCATTTTGGTACCAGCAACTTTCATGGTTCCTGTCAACTGAGGGTTCTAATTGAATAGATTCAGTTGATTGGTTTTGCAAATAATGGGGCCCTGAGACAACTTCGTGAATGTGACCCATGTTTACTCGTCCCATAAACCAGAAACCGTTATACCTGTTTTAACCAATCCTGAGCTCAGTCCAAATATTGCAGCTGTTCTGCTACTTTGTTATTTGACAATTGTTCAATAAATTGTACTCTTCTAATTCCCAGGGCTTGGGATCTTTGGTTCTATTGGGATTTTTGCAGGGCTGCTACTTGTCACAGTTTGGCTGAAAGATAAGCACCCCCATGGATATATATAGCTGCATGAAGTGCTTTGCTGAGAGCAGGAAAAATTGTTTTGAGTCACTGCACCTGCCTGCCTCCCTGGCTGTATGCAAAACACAATCCTTTCAAACAAAGGAGTGTAGGAAGTGACTGTCCCTCAGCCTTACCAATCAATTCAAGTCAGTTCCAAGAAAACAGATTTAAATTGGTCACCCAAACCCCAACCAGAGTCAATTCTTTCTGAACAACAGCTGCTACCAATGCCTGGGGAACATTAGGTGCTCAATTCTATTTTAAGTAGCATGGTTGGAGCTTAACCTCAAAGTCAGGCTTAAGTAATTAAACCAGTCTTTAAGTAATTAATTAATTTGTTTTGCCTCTTTATTAAAAAAGGCAAAACAGGGGGTTTTACAGTTTTAAGCACAGTGAAAATGAAGAATTTGAAAAGAACACTGGAAGGCGGTTATGACAAAGTGGGAATTATTCTGTCACCAATGTGGATGAAAAGTTTGAGCATGAAATTTGACTTTGGGCTTCTGAGTACTCAAGGCAAAAATAGAGATGATGGGCCATATAAATTTCGTCATCTGATTCAAAAAGAAGAAAAACAAGAAGAAGTTGCAGCAAGCAGTATTTTTTTTTTTACAGGAAGCATTTTTGTTTGGAGGAACAAACATTCACCTGGCATTACATTATTTGAAAACTAGGTTTCACACATCCTCATGTAAGGCACTTGGGGTAATTTGCTCAGAAATGTCTTTGGCTGTGGTTTTACAGAAGCAAAAATGGTTTAGGTGACCTAGAAAGAAATTACAAATCAATGAAGCTTCTTTTGAGGAGAGCAGTCAATTTATAATTAAGCTTCTGCATTAAAGGAGCTCAGGGAATTTGACCCCAAAATATGGCTCCTTGGTATAAAGGGTATTTTGAATTAAAGGCCCTTAGAAATCAACAGGCTGTTGGAAGGGGCTTTCCCTCTATTTGCATAAAATCAGGTAGACCCATAAAAAAAAGAACACTTGCCTTTCTTCCCCCTCCCGGTTATCTCAATATATTCCGGGAAAGAAGATCAAGAATACAACCAGTCCTGGCCCAACCCATTTTAAAGATAATACCTGTCTCAGGTTAATTTAATTTCTAAAGAGAACAGTTACAAGTCAATCTGTTTCCCCCATCCCCATCCATTCATTCTTCCAAGTATCTATTCAACCTCCCTAGCAACCATTTGTTGCCCCTAAACAGAATTACCTATACTCCTCATCTCCCCCTCCCCTCTAAAGTATACAAATTAGGTATAAAAACTTATGGACCTCATTGGGATGTTGGGTAATCACTCTGATTCTCCCCTGCACACAGGAAATAAATTTGTAATCTCTTTCTCTTATTAATCTGCCTTATTGTGAGTTGATCTTTCAGTGAAACTTCAGGGGGCAAAGGGGAAGTTTTCCTTTCTCCCCTACAGCATCAGTGCCTGAACCCCTGTCACATTTATTTTTAATTTTAGTTCAGGGATGAGAGGTGGGTGCTCATAATGGGTTTAGCTCCAGAAGGATGGATTTTAGAGTAACAGGTAACACAAACAAGCCAGCTTGAGCAAGCCACCAGAAAACCCCCATGCCTTCTTTTTCCACTGGTTACTCAAAAGTGTATTTACCGCCATGTGATGCTGTCGAGAGAGAAATGAAATAATCAGGAGAATCTTGGCCAAAGTCCTGACATAAACACTAGCATTGATTTCACGGACTGAGCAGGAGCTTCAGCAGTTGGAAATTCCCAGTGTGCACATTTTGGCATTTCCACCTAGAATGTGGTCTTGCTGGGATAGTGGAAAACACCCAGGCTTGGCATCTGTGGTAAGAGTGGCCTGTGCCCAGAGGCAAATGTCCTGGCCCTTGGCTTTCCCTCCTGAACCAGCAAACTGGCCCAGTTCCAACATTTAACTATGTATACAAAGGCAACTTTTCTGATACCCATTTGCAGGGGTATTCAATTAGCTTGTTTTCTTGCCTTCTCTTTTCTGGTTCTTTTGCAACCAGCTGCAAATATCTGCATTGCAGATGCCTGTAGGGAATGTTTAGCACCACAGTGACCCCCATCCCACAAGGGAGGGGGTACAGAATTAAATGCAGACATTCTATTTCCTATTCCAGTCTTCTTAATGAGAAAGTTTTCACCTGGGGGGACAGCACAGTGATGGATTACTTTTAGCTGTGTGTCTTTTGGAGGGCACAGGTTCCTTCCTAGGGTGCTAAGTGAATGGCAGGGATAATGAGTAACAGGCTTCTCTCTAGGACAGTGTGCTGTTTTACGTTCAATAGATGGCATGAGTTGGCTTTGGGAGGCAAGGGCTGGGGCTGTCCCCTTGCTACCAATGTCAAGTCAAAGTGCAGGAAACAAGCTCCCCAATTTCCCCAGGCTATTAAACTGGTGCATTCTGAGATACCCCATGCAGTTCTGAGCATGGCAGCTGTGGGGTTTTCCCTGTCTGGGTGAGACAAGTGATTCAGCTCTCTGGCTAATTTCCTTTCTTGGCTTTTGGCTTTAAGTCTTACTTTGCTCTAGAAAAAAAATACTTCTCAGAAATCACTTGGTTGAACTACTTGTAAGGGAGCCACATATCCGTGCAAAAATTCTCTAGGCTCCCTCAGCAGTCCAGGGAGTAACGTTAGTAAAAATAATAATCACAGCTATTCTTTGTATAGTGCTTACTATGTTCCAGCCTCTGTTCTAAGCATTTTCCATACATTTATTCTTGCTCATAAAAGCCCTATGAGATGGGTGATGTTGTTATCCTCTTATGCAGAAGAGGGAACTTGGGAACAGAGAGGTTTAGCAAGTTGCCCAAGGTCACACAGTGGTGGGGAGATGTCTGTGAGCCCTCTGACTTTGTTCTTCTCTTTCAAGATTGTTTGGCTATTCAGGGTCCATTGAGATTTCATATCAATTTTGGGATAGATTTTTCTATTTCTACACAGGCAGGAAAAACAGTCCAAAAAGGTGGTCCAGTGGAGGACGCCCCACTCAGAATCTCAGTGTTTGGATGTATGACTGTCCCTAAAGTCCTTCCCTTTTTTTCTTCTAGTTATCGCCATGGATAGCGTTCAGTCTGCCCCACCCAAAGACTCCCCATTGGGATGTCTCCTTAAAAATTTGGAAACTTTGGGACTTACTGACCTCTGTCCCAAACATTGAGTCTCCTATTACAATACAGCCTGGCCCCAACATAAAATTAAATGACCAGAAAATTTGGCCTGAGAATGCACCTCTTAATCATTCTACAACTTGACTTGCATCGCCACTGGCTCCACAAGTGGTCTGAAATTGGCTACGTGCAGGCTTTCTTTGAACTCACTAGACATCCTGATCTTCGCTCTGCCTGCCACATACTACTTCTTACCTCTGCATCTCTCGCACTGTCTTCACTTTCCAGGTGGTGTTTCTCTTTCAGCTCCCCCCGTTCCTCCTCCTGCTCCTCCTCCTTCTCCGTCTCCACTGCTCTCGCCCAGCCACACTCACTCCGGCCAGCCGGTCCAAAATCCCTCCCCACCTGTACACCTCCTCTTCAGGAGGTTGCTGGGTCAAAGACATTAGAAATTACTCAGAGCCAGGATAAAAATCGAATCTTTTCCTTTCACAACTGTCTGAGGCCATTTGCCTCTTTACTAACTTAGACCCTGACACCAGGGAAGGACAATCCATCTTAACAACACCCTTCATCTCCCAGTTGGCCCCCAATATTCAGCATAAACTCCCAAAACCTGAAAAGAGGCCTCCAACTCCACAAGCGAAACTTTTGAACCTGAACTTCAAGGTCTTTGATAACCGAGATGAAGAGAAGAGACAGGAAAAGAGGAAACAGGATTGACAGCGGGTCCTAAAACGAAAAGAAGTTTTCCAAATGGTGGCTATTGCTGTAGGGAAAGCTTTCCAGAAACAGAGTTACGCTGGAGACTCAGACACGAAGACACCAGGACCACACTCTTCTCAGGGACTGCAATAAGGCATGCCCCAGGAGGCTCTGCCAGGACTGTGCCATTTCCACAAAAGGGAGGGACACTGGACGTGAGACTGTCCTCTCCTTGTGACAGGAAACCACACTTGCCTTCCGGAACTGTGGGCCCCCTTCAACCGACAGCCTCCATACCCACGGATCTTCCGGGACTACTTCAGTTTGACTGACGGACCCCAGCTTCAAAACGGACTTCACTTCACAACATTGAGACGGCCAAGCCTTGGCTAACTCTCTCTGTCACAGGTAAACAGGTCCATTTTCTGATTAACACCAGAGCCACTTACCCTACTCTTTCCAAATTTTTGGAACCTCTACTTCCCTCCCCTATCTCCACCATCAGAGTAAAAGGTGAAATACAAAACCCCCTGTGTACTCCGCAGCCCCTCCATTCACTGGGAGATCAGGTCTTTACTCATTCTTTTTTAGTAGTACCCATTGCCCTACCCCTTCCTGAGAAAAAAGTCTTATGGTTAAGTTAGACACCCAACTCCTTTTAACACCACAGACTTCCTTTCTCAAGCTCTTGGGAAAGGCTTAACTGAGATTTTACATACAACCTTTTTCCTTCCTTTGGCATAAACAAAGGATGGTACAATATTTAAGCCTAAAGTTCTAACTCTGTGCTTTCAAAATATAAATTTTCTGCCTTGTTTCACTTAAAAATATCTCCTGTCTGTATGTCTATTTATTTGTATGTCTACATATATGTCGTGTGTGTGTGTGATATTTTACCACTCAAATATATTAAAAAAACCTCTAATCAATTGACTTTAAAAAAGTAAACACTTAAATATTTTATCAAGAACATAAGAAAAAACTCAAATGCCTTTTAGTTCATGTGAGTTTGATAACCTTTGATAAATAAAACTAGTTTTTAAATTGTTATTAAAGTTTATATGTTTTAAGATCATAATTGGTACATCAATAAAAATAACTACATCAAAAATGGCTACCAAAACCCAAAATACACTATTGTTACACTACTCATACAATTGAGAATGCTCCTTTACCATCTGGCACCTCCACTCAAAAGACAAAGCTAATTGTCCTTATTGGGCCTTATAACTAGATAAAGATCAAAGACTTAAAATTTTCACTGGCTCTAAGTATGCCTATCATATCCTACATTCTCATACAGCTATTTGGAAAGAGCAGGGACTTCTCACTGCTTAAGATGCTTCTGTCAAATATACTAACCTAAGACTCACTCTACTCTTAAACAACAGCTTACAAAACTTTCCTTAAACTATAACAAAGCTAGATAAACCTCCTTCCCTACACTCTTTTCAGATTCCTAGAACATCTTTATTTCTTAACTGTTTCAAACTCATGTATAGATGTTCTGTTCTTGTATACATATTTAAACTAATGGACAAATTACATCAAAAATTTCAGAACTCAAATGGTTAATCTGCCACTATAGAGTTAAAATATAGTATCTGTTAAACTCTCTATTTTCTTTTTCTCCTTCTTTGAAACTGTAATTGTTAAGTTACTCATATTGAGATAAAACTCTTTGTCTATCATATCACTAATTCAAGGTTACTTGGAACAGCCAGTTCTAACAACAATGTAAACATTAAAAACTCATTTAAAATGAAAAAAAAAAACCCAAAAACATAAAGGTAAAAGAGGCCTTCCAACATAATTGCTATCCTGCCTCTACTCCAGCTTTTAAAACCATCCAGTGTCAGCCACTCCCCCTCAGTTACTCTCAATTGGACTCTCAGGGAAAACTCTCTGACCCTAAGTCAACAAAAAGTAGTTACAAAAAAAAAAAAAAGAAAGAAAGAAACCAGACCTCTGCCCAAATGCCCCAGTTTTCAAGTCCATCCATAAGAAGAATATCAATTCTAACAAAAGAGAAGGAAGAATGTTAGGATGGCCTTGCTAATAAACTATCTAACAGAGAAAAATAAACTATCTAACAGAAATAAAAAAGAGGAGAAAATTCACAACACATAATTGCCCCTTTGAAGAAAAATATCGCAACATAACTGCCCCTTGTTTGATTAACTACCTGGGGCTTCACTTGTTGTCTTTAAGATAAACCACCTGCCTCTAAGAGTTTGTTTTTATGGCACTTGAAAAGAACTGAATAGACAGAAGGAGCGTGATGCTTCCCCCAGCTCTCGCCAGACCACATTCCAAGAAAACTGATAAGCCAGCCTCACAGAGAAGAGAAAAAAAAAAAAAAGAAAAACAGAGACAGCCATTCACAGCTGCCCACTTGCTATCAGCTGCAACAATCACTTTTTTTCTCTTTATCCCCACAAAAAGCCCAAACCCCTGACCCTCTCTGCTGGCATTTCTCCTTTCTTTCTTTCATGCTGTGCCCTTCCCTCACTTTGGGAAGTAAAATAAACTTTCTTCCTTTAAAACTATTCTAATCTTTGTGTTGAGAATTCTTTCTCATCCCACACCACAAATGTTCACCCTATGAGTTCTAACAGATTTTTTTTTTTTTTGGAAGGTTTTCTACATATACAATCATGTCATCTGTGAACAGAGATAATTCTATTTTTTCCTTTCCATTTAGATGCCTTTTAGTTCTTTTTCTTGCCTAATTTCTCTAGTTAATACTTCCAGTATAATCCTTTTAGTATACTGTTGAATTCAGATTGTTATTATTTTGTCAAGAAAGTTTGCATCAGTATTCATCAGGGATGTTGGTTTGTAGTTTTCTTGTAGTGCCTCTGTCTAGGTTTGGTATCAGGGCCTTATAGAATAAGTTATGCATTGTTTCTTCTCTTCAGTTTTTTTGAAAAGTTTGAGAAGGTTTGGTGTTAATTCTCCTTTAAATGTTTGGTAGGATTCATCAGTGAAGCCATTAGGTCTTGGGCTTTTCTTTGTTGGGAATTTTATTGATAACTGATTCAATCTCCTTTTTATAACTATAGGTCTATTCAGATTCTCTATTTCTTTGTGATTCACCCTTGGTAGCTATGTTTTTCTAGGAATTTGTCCATTTCATCTAGGTTATCCAATTTGAGTGTATACAGTTTTTCATTGCACTTACCTTTTTATTTCTATAAAATCAGTAGTAATGTCCCCCCTTTCATTTCTGATCTTAGTTGTTTAAGTCTTCTCTCTTTTTTTTAATAGTTGATCTAGCTTTTCTATGTGAATTTGACTACTCTAGGTACCTCATATAAGTGGAATCATACAATTCCACTTATTATGTCCTGTTGTGTCTGGCTTATTTCACTCAGCATAATGTTTTCAAGATCCATCCATGTTATGGTATCACTTTTTTTAAAAAATTGCATTTACTTGAAATTCAGATATTTAGAAGGGATCTTAAGCATTCTCTAGTTATTTTCAAAGATGGTGAAGCTGAGAAGCTGAGTGGTTAATTGACTTGTTCAAGGTCACAAGCTCATTAGAGGATGGGTAAGGGCTAAAGCTCAGGTCTCCTAGTCTTCAGAGTGTTCTCTAAGCCCCCTGTGGCTGTGGTCTCCAACCCCCGGGTCACGGACCGGTACTGGTCCATGGTCTGTTAGGAACTGGGCTGCACAGCAGGAGGTGAGCAGCAGGTGAGTGAGCTAAGGTTCATCTGTATTTACGGCCACTCCGTATCACTCGCATCACCACCTGAGCTCTGCCTCCTGTCAGATCAGCGTGGGCATTAGATTCTCATAGGAGCACAAACCCTACTGTAAACTACACGTGCAAGGGATCTAGGTTGCAGGCTTCTTATGAGAATCTAATGCCTGATGATCTGAGGTGGGGCTGAGGTGGTGATGCTAGTGCTGGGGAGCAGCTGCAAATGTAATAAATGTAATGCACTTGAATCATCCCAAAACCATCCCCCTGCACCCCACCCTCACACCTGGTCCATGGAAAAATTGTCTTCCATGAAACTGGTCCCTGGTGCCAAAAAGGTTGGGGACTGCTGCCCTGTGGTTCTGCAAATGGGAAAATGCAAATAACATATGGAACATTGTCAAAATTATCCAGGCTTTGGTGATAAATTTAACTGGAGGACATGTACTTCCCCTAATTTTTAGGTGGGAAAGAAGAGATGATGGTGGTGTCTATCTTCTCCAGTCTCTTGGAAGCTTCTATTCTCTTCTCCCTGTTTAAGATCCTAAAGTCCCAGGTTCCAATCCTGGTTCTGTCATTTGTGCCCTTGAGCAAGGCATTTTATCCACATTTCTTCACCAGTAAAAATGTTGATGATAATATCTACCTCGCAGGCCATAGTGATACATCTGGCATCCACTGGGTACTCATTAAATGAAAGTGATGAGGAGGAGGAGGAGGAGGAAATGTTGCAAAATTAGTACAAAGAATTCTGTATCTTCACCCAAGTTGCACTAGAATTAACATTTGTCAGCATTGTTTACATTTTCTCCTGCATCCTCTCCCCTCCCCCCAAACATATTGGTAAGATGGTAGTTTTGAAAATCTATTTTTCAAAATTGTAAAAAATTACATTATCGTGCTTATATACTTAAGTCTGGTGACTTTGTGAAATTTTCCTTGTTATTCCTAGCTCCTCCCTTTAGCTTTTCGAAATATTAAATCTCTTTCAAAAAAAAAATATAGAAAAAAAAAGAGTGGGAGCTATTATTTATTGTTACTTTCTATTTTGACTTTGCCAATGGTTTTACTTCCAAAAATCATGATTAAAAGTAAACATATTTAGTTCTCAAAGCCAGAAGAAAGTTTTCAGTTTTGTATCTTAATTGGATGTTGAGGCAGTAAGTTTGTGATAATTATGATAGAAGGAACAATAAGTCTCAACCAACAAAGTTTCTATTATACATTACACAGCACCAAAAGTAGGATATTATACGGACATCCAATAATGTACAAACCTCATAGCTATAACAATTAGCCAAGAAAGCCAGAAACAAAAGAGTATATTCTATAATATTCCACTTATATGAAGTTCAAGAACAGGCAAAACTAATCAGAATACTGGTTTCTGAAGCAGGAGATTAATAAGGAAGGAGCCTGAAGGAGCCTTCTGGGGCTGGAAATTATTATGTTTCTTAAGTGGGGTACAGAGGTAAGAGCATAAATCACTGAGCATATAATAATCTAATGGCTTTGAATAAAGAAATTAAATTATGCGTTAATAAAAAATTCCAAAACGTTGTGTTTTTACAGGAAAACTAAAGTTTGTTTATAGCGGGCCCACACTCCAGCTTTATTCTGAGGCCACACGTGAGAGGTTTTGGTCAGACGTCCTTTTGTCTGAACCCTCTGCATATCGGTACCACCCCTCACACTTTTTTTCTTTTTGTCTACGCCCTGTACAATGATTATTTATTGCAGTTTTTTAAATATTTTTACCAGCCAACGAGATTTTGTGGGTTTTATTTTCAGTAGTTTCTATTAGTAAAATTGCAGGCTTTTGGACTGTGCTTTTGTAAATTCTTTCTAAAAATTCTGATAGCTGTCAAGGGTGCCTCTCCATGCAGCCCGAGAATCACTGGTCTACGGTGCTCCCCTGATACGATAATCCTTTTGAAAAAGGGGAAGATAAAAATGACCTGCAAATGACTCGTTCTTGGTGAATATGAGTTGGTCTCTAGAGATCAAGGCACTCGCAGATTATCTATTCAACTATCAATCTAGAATTTTTTCAGGGCTGGGCATTAAATTCCCGGGTGGTGAGAATTCCCACTTGCTCCAATGATATCACAAACACTTACAAAACCCCATCTGGACTTTTACTTACATTGGTACATTTCTTTTTTTGCTTGAGCAAGTTTAAGTTGGGCTACCTGCTATTTGCAACTGAAAGTATCTAACTGATACAGAAAAGAAACTAATCCTGAGAAATTATCATGTGGCAAGCACTTCAGAGCCACTGACATTTAAATCTCAAGTCAACCCAATGAAGTAGATGCTACTCTGCTAACTAATAGATGAGCAAACCAAGGTTCTGAGAGCGTGAATGCCTTGCCCTAGTTGGAGGAGTCAGGATTTGAATTCGGGTCCCAGCCTTATCTCGGTGTTCATGTTCTTTCCACAACTCGTCTCCCTCTTAACCACCATGCCCAAGTGTCTTCTATCCTTTCTGATTGAAGATGTTTTCTTCGATGGAGACTGACAGAAAACAATCAGATTATTTCTTCTAACCATGCCTGTCCTATAAAGTAGCACAGCATGCGCCCTAATGTTCCTCTAGGTGTTAATAGTATGTCATGAAAAGAAAATTGTTTAATGGGCAAATGATTTGGGAATTGCTACCCCATCTTAGAGCCAAAGATGCATTAGTACTTTAAAGGCTCTGATAAATCCTGCAGTAAATAACCTGCTTAATTTCACTTAACCCAGTGTTACCCAAACTTAGTGGTCACAAAATCCTATTTTGAAGGAACATTTATTAAAATTTTGGTGAGATACTAAGTGTTCTCAAACAGAGTTTGACAAATGCTCTGATGGGCTTGGTATCAGAGACTCTATTGTGTAGCCTTAATGTAGTCTATTTAGCTAAGCTTGCCCTATGTGGTAGATTCTGTTATCATACTCAGGGGAAATGATGCTCCTAATGGTCTCACAGTCTGTAAGTGACAAAGCCAGGATTCAATCCCAGATAGCCTAGGCCTACAACGTCAACCACTGCCCTGTCCTGCCTCTCAGCTCTTTGTGCTCTGACAGTGACCAGGAGGCCCTTTGACAGCCCTTACTGTATTTTTCAACCCTCTGCACTTTCTGCACTTCAGCCTTCTTCTTGGACACATTAGCCCCAAAACGATAATCTCTGAACTCCTGCACTGTGCTGGAGAAGCTGCTAGAAAGTCCATGTTGGCACACTGTGGCGTTTCCACCCAGGGTGTGGGCATGACTTTAAGACAACATGTTCTTACTACAGTCTGTGGATGAAGCAGTGGAGGAGGGAGCCCCTGGCACGGTGGACGAACTTGGCTTTCTGCCCAGGGGTGTCGTGTGGTGGCCGCAGAGAGTCCTCTAGGGCCTGTGCTTGCTTCCTGCTCTGGAATAGTTCTCAACTCTGAACCGGCTTTTCAAGAACCAGTGCCCACCTAATAATACTCTGTTCCCTCCTTTCTTCCCTCCTTCTCATCCTTTCTTCCTTCTTTCCTTCCTCAATTTAAAATTTTTTTAATAGATAAAATTTATGCAGGGTAAAAAAATCAAACAGTATCAAAGAGTATAGAATAAAACTTGTCTCACTCCCAACTTGATTCTCTCCCATGCCCACTTCCTAGAGCCAATCACTGTGCTAGTTTTCTGTGTTTCTTCCTGAGATAGTTAATGTATAAAAGCATAGACAGATGTATCATTCCCCCCCACCGCTTTTTCACCAATCACATGATGCTTTTGAAATTTAAAAATCTGCCTTGGAGGTTATTGCATATCAGTACATAAAGACCTGCTTTGTTCTTTGTAACAGCTACACAGGACTCCACCAATTTATTTAAAATAATCTACTTCATGCCGACTCTGCTGGCCACAGCACATCATCTGGCTTAGTTGGTCTTGCCCACGGGGGCCTGTGCAGGTATCTTTGTACACACCTACACATGTATGCACCTGAATGTGGGGTGAGGCAGCTTTGAACCTGGACCGTATGAAGAAAACCAGAGGGTTTGACGGGAATGACTAAACCCTAGTGCTGGAAGGAGGATGCTGTCCCTCAGTCTCCTGGCCTCCTCTTCTGCTGCATCCTCCTCTCAGCTCTATCCCCCTTCCCTTATTGTCTAGAACAATTTAGCTCTCTTGCTGGCTGTCCTTTGCACCCTCGCACCCACCACGTCAGCCTGTGCGGCAGTGTTTCTCCAACATAGTCTCTGGATCATCTGCATCAGAACCACCTGTAGGACTTGCTGACGATGTGGTTTCCTGGCTCCCACCCAGGACTCAAAAGGACTAGAAATTGGGGGAGAGGGACCAGGAATCAGTGTCGCTCACAAGCTTCTGGGCAATTCGTAGTGTACTAGAGTTTCAGGACCAGATGTGGAAGGTTGATATGGTACCATCACTTGGTATTTGGAGCCAGGTTGCTGGGGTCAAGTGGTATTAAGTGTGGTGGCCTGTGGGTAAGAAAGCCACAACCTTGGGATGCTCCATTCAGAAGGGGACCATGCTGTGGCATCACTAATACTGAGTCCAATCTCTGGGGATGAAGCAGAAACATATTCCACTCTTTTTGCACATGGCAGACCCTGCTTGGAAGCCAGCATTTTTTTTCTCCTTTAAAAAATTGAAGTCGAAGTGATATGCAGTAAAGTGCACAAAATCTAATTGTGCAACTTGATGGATTTTTGCATAATTATACACCCGCGGAACTACCTGCCTGCCTAGAGGCAACCACTATTCTAACCTCTATCACCATAGATTAATTTTGCCTGTTTTTGAACTTTATGTAAATGGAATCATGCAGGGTGTACTCTTTTGTGTTTGGCTTCTTTTGCTCAAGATATGTCTGTGAGATTCATCCACGTTTTTGCATTGTAGCAGAGTGTCTTTTTCATTGCTGTATACCAAGGGTCAACAAACTATTTCTGCAAAGGGCCAGAGAGTAAATATTTTTGGCTATGAAGGCCATGTAGTCTCTGCCACAACTAAACTCTATCATTGTAGTTCGAATGCAATAAACAATACACAAATGAAAAATAGCTACAGGTTGGCCTGTGGGTCATAGTTTGCTGACTCCTGCTGTGTAATATTTTGTTATGAATAATTACGAATTAATATGTGAATAATTATGAGTATTGAGGTGAATTATAAATAATTATGAATATATCACAATGTATTTCATCATCTACTCTCCAGTTATGAGCATGTGGGTTATTTTCACTCTTGGATATAATGATTAGTGCTGCCATGCATTTTGATGAACATGTGCACTCATTTTGTGGCATGGACGGAGTGCTATTGTTAGGTCATAAGACAGGCATATGTGTAGCTTTAGTAGACACTGCCAAACGGCTTTCCAAAGTGGCTGTGACAAATCACACTCCACCGGTAAAGTTGCTTCACATCCTTAATAACACTTGCTATTGTCAGATTTTTCAGTTATAGCCATTTGGGTAGGTGTGTAGTAGTACCTCATTGTGGATTTTATATTTGTGTTTTCCTGATGACTAATGATGCTGAACACCTTTTCAAATGCTTCTTGGCCACTTGGATATTCTCTTTTATGAAGTAAAAATTTTCTACTATTTTTAGAAATTGAATTTTTTTGTCTTTTTCTTGTTGACTTAGAGAAATTCAGTATATATTTTGGATACAAATCCTTTGTTAGATATAAGTAGGGAAAATATCTTCTAATGAGATCCAATTTAACAATCTCTTCTTTTATGGTCAGTGTTTTTGTGTTCTGTTCAAGAAATCTTTGCCTGCCCAAAGGTCATGAAGATATTTCAACTACATTTTCCTCTAGAAGTTTTATTTTTTTATTTTTTATTTTTTTTGAGACAGGGTCTCACTCTGTCACCCCGGCTAGAGTGCAGTGGTGTCATCATAGCTCACTGCAACCTCAAACTCCTGGACTCAAGTGATCCTCCTGCCTCAGCCTCCCAAAGTGCTAGGTTTACAGGCATGAGCCACCGCACCTGGCCATAGAAGCTTTATTGTTTTACCTTTCACATCTAGGTCTATGCTCCATCTTGAATTAATTTTTTTTTTTGAGACAGGTTCTCACTCTGTTGCCCCAGGTAGACTGCAGTGGCATCATCACAGCTCACAACAACCTCAAACTCTTGGGCTAAGTGATCCTCTGCCTCAGCCTCCCAAGTAGCTGGGACTATAGGCATGTGCCACCACGCCCGGCTAATTTTTCTATTTTTGGTAGAGACGGGATCTCACTCTTGCTCAGGCTGGTCTTGAACTCCTGGTCTCAAGCAATCCTCCGGCCCCAGAGTGCTAGGATTACAGGCGAGCCACCATGCAGACCTTGAATTAATTTTTGTGTTTGATGTGGGGTAGGAGTCAAAGTTCACTACATTCCATATGAAAATCCATTTGTTTCAGCATCATTTAGTGAAAAGGCCACCCTTCCCCCTCTGAATTGTTGTGATAGGAGTTCTGCACTTACTGTTTAGCTCTGGTATTTAAATGGAATCTGAGCGCCTGTAGTGTTCTGTAGAATGGGCCTCAGGAGGAGGAGGTGGAGGGGAGTGGGTCTAGCTGCTCTGGGAATAGTATGGTGTTATCAGCTCTAAGGTGGAGCGCATACAGGGAAAGGAGGTTGGTTCTTTCCATCTGTGACATTATGTGACTCCCTAACACTTATGGAGTGTCACACCAGGGCCAGATTTTTCAGCTATTGCTGGGAAAACTGGAGAGTTCCAAAAAACTACCCTTGGAAAAAAGAACCCAGCTTTGCATTTTAAAATATTTTTATTACTCTTCATATTGCCCAGGCTAAATTTTTGCTTCTGGAGGAAAACAGGCTCTAAACAGTAAAAGATTAAGTAAGCCAGTGCTAGCAGCAGCAGTAATTGGGGAAAGTCCTGTATATTTTGAGACCAAAAGTGTTTATTTCTGTCAGTGAAAGTGAAAGGGTGTCCACCCTCAGGTTCTGTAGACATCAGACTGTGGGTAATATTTTCCAGACAGATGACTGCTGTCCTGGGCTTTCCTGGACCGATCTCCAGGGCCTTCTCTCAGGCTACGTGAGCCCCAGCAGCCACTCTGCTTACAAGGGGCAAGAAAGTCTCACTTTTGTACACATCACACTGATTCTCTGAGGATGGCAGAGAGGATGTTTGTTATTTCCCACCATTTCCGGGTTGGGAACGACGTGTGTGGGGTTTGGACTTTGCTGGTGGGCGCTGAGCCAGAGAGTGGATGTGGGTGGGAGTGAGGGCCTTGGCCCTGGAGTTGATGTTGGAAGAGAACTTCATTCCCCACTCGCGGTGTGTTCCTGAGCACCGAAAGTGTGCAGGGCAGCTGCACCTGGGGATAAGGCACCGGCAGGTCTGTGGGCCCCACCAACCCAGGATTACCCTCAGGGGCCACTCTCCTTGGAAGGCAATAGTGATTGCAATGAACACATAATGTCTTCCGTGCCATGTTCATCCCACAAATATTTATCGAGGCAGGCACTTTGCTAGGAACTGGGTAGACATCGCTGAACAAAACAGACAAAAATTCCTGCTCTCCTGGGGCCTTCATTCTAGTGAGGAGAAACAGACAATGAACAAATGAATAAGTAAATTATGCAGGATGTGAAGTTGAGCTCTGAGGGACAGGCGCAGAGCAGAATAAAGGGATCAGCAGGGCTAGGGGAGGGGGGCTGTTATTTTAAATAGGGGTGGCAGGGCAGGCCTTAGTGAGGAGGTGACATATGAACCAAGACTGGGAGGAAGGGGAAGTGAGCCATGGGTTCTCTAGAGGAAAAGTTGTCCATGTAGAGGGACAACTCTTCAGAGGTCTCAAGACCTTGGCTCACCCCAAGATCAGGCAAATTCTAAATCCAAAGCTTAGAGGAGTGGAGAAAGAGCTCCTTCCTCCCTCCTTCCTTCCTTCCCTCCTTCCTTCCTTCTTTCCTTCCTTCCTTCCTTTCTTCCGCACACATTAATTGCATGCTTGCCATATACCAGACACTTTCACATGATGTAGTTCTCTCCTCATGGAGAAACAAAGGACAGGGAGCTCTCCAGGCCTCTCAAAAGAGGATTTGGACATCTTCAGAAATTCCTCCAGTGTGACAGGACAGATAAGAATTTAGTGATGGATTAAGTCTCTCTAATATTAGAACCTCATAGAAGGCCCTGGAATGAAATTAAATTGTAATATGTTCACTCAAACTATTTTTATTTCATCCTAACTAACCCCTATCTTCTCAGGTCTTTGATGGGCATTTTAATTAAATCATGAAGAGCTCTTTGTCTCCCGAGAAGGTGGACTGACACATCCCCATGCCTCCACCCCTCTCTTCCCCTGATTACTGAGCAATGTGCCTTGTTCTCAGCAGGGGGTTGTGGGGGGGCAGGACCTAGTTCTGGACATAGCCTTCACCCCAAATCCCACCCCCAGGTTCAGAGGGAGTCTTCCCAGTAGAGAGAGTGGCAGCTACTCATGGATGGAGCAGTTGCTAGATCCCAGATACTTGATAAACATGGTTGAAGACAATCTGCCCCCCAATCTTGTGTGTCTATGTGTCCTCTCTGCTCTGGTCTGTTGTAAGCAGCTGTGAACATCTCCAACGTTACACTTCAGTTTTATGGCCTCAGTAACATGATGAGCCAGAGCTGTGTGTTGCTGTGCTGTGAATGTCCTGGCCTGGGGGTTGGTCATTGATCCATTCATTTATGCATTAATTCATTCATTCAGTTCCATTTTCAGGTCCCATAGGCCTTTCAACCTTAACGCATCCAATATTGAGTTCATGACCCTTATCTCACTCCTGAATTAGCTCCTCATCCTGCCTTCCCCATCTCAGTAAGGGGCATCCCTGCCTCTCGATCGCAGCAGCCAGAAACCGGGGAGTCACCTTGACACCTCTGCTCCCTTGTCATCCTCCGTGTCCGTCCATCAGCAAGTCCTTTCGGTTCCATGTCCAAAAGTTTCAGTTCTGCCTCTTCTGCTCACTACCGTGTGACCTTGAGTAAACTGATTAACCTCTCTGTGCCTTTCCCATAGTAACATGGAATAATGATATCACTAGCTCAGAGAATTATTTTGAGTGGATAGGAGTTAATACATATAAAGAACAATACCTACCACATAGTAAAAACTAAATATATGTTAGCCAACACAGATGACGGTATTGGTTGTAATCTCACCTTTTAGCCAGATGGAAGGCCATGGTAATTCAAAATATTATTATGTTTTTAATGTGACACTTTAATTTGAATGCATGAAATATTGCATTAAAATATAATAAAGTAAAAAAGTTAATCTTAACAAAAATGACACATTAAAATAATGATGTGGAAAAGTGTTCACATGTATTATTTATTAAGCAAAAATAAAAAGCATGTTACAAAACAGTATGTATGCAGTGATCTCAATTTTATAAAAAAAAAAATTACATGTTAGCTGGGCATAGTGGGGTCTGCCTGTAATCCCAGCCACTTAGGAGGCTGAGGTGGGAGGATAGCTTTAGCCCAGGCGTTTGAGACTAGCCTGGGCAAGATAGCAAGATCCTATATTAAAAAAATTACATATGTGTGTCTATGAATAAAAGAATCAGCCAAAGTGTTAATAGTGTAACTACCTTCTAGGTGGTAGGATTATATAAGATTTTAATCATCTCTTTGTTATCTATATTTTCTATAATACATTGTATTTAACTCTTATAATCTAAAAAAATTAACCAAAATAAAAGTAAGCAATTGCCAAACCCTTTGGTACTTCCCTCATGTATAGGATGAGGGGCCCACACTCCTTGGCACATCCTCCAAGAGCCTTACGATCTGGTCCCTTCTATGATCTAGTCATTTCCCCTCCCCTTCCCCAGGCACATGCATGCGTGGATACACACACGGACATGTGCACGCACACCCCTCTTCAGCAAGAGTGAACTACAGTTGACCCTTGAATAACAGGGGTTTGACATGCACAGGTCCACTTACACGTGGGTTTTCTTCTGCCTCTGCCACCTCTGAGACAGCAAGACCAATCCAACCTCCTCCTCCTCCTCCTCAGCCTATTCAACATGAAGATGAAGAGGATGAAGACCTTCATAATGATCCACTTCCACTTAATGAATAGTAAATATATTTTCTCCTCCTTATGATTTTCTTACTAACATTTTCTTTTATCTAACTTACTTTATTGTAAGAATACAGTATACAATACATATAATATACAAAATATATGTTAATCAACTGTTATGTTACTGGTAAGGCTGCTGGTCCACAGTAGGCTATTAGTAGTTAAGTTTTGGGAGAGTTAAAAGTTATGCACAGATTTTAGACTATGCGGGGGTGGAGGGTGTCAGTGTTCCTAACCCCTGCATTGTTCAAGGATCACCTGTACTTAGAATTCCCCAAACCCAGCCTGCTTTTTCAGGCCTCCATGCTTTTGCATGTGCTATTCCCTTTGCCAGAACGCCCTTTCTTCCCTCGTCAGTCCAATGAATATGTTCTTCAAAACCCTACTCAACAATCCATACAAAACATAATTGACAAGTCGTACTTTATCAAAATTTAGCACTTTTGCTTTGATAGAGACACTTTAAGAAATTGAAAAGACTGGGAGAAAATATTTGCAAACCACATATCTGACAAAGGATTTGTACCCAGACTATATAAAGAAGCCACAAAACTTAACAGTAAGAAAATAAATAAATTTAAAGAATGAACAAAAGACTTGAACACTTCACCAAAGACGATATACAGATCGCAAGTAAGTACATAAAAAGATGCTCAGCATCATTAGTCATTAGGGAAATGCAGAATCGCAATGAAATACCACTACACACCTATTAGAATGGCTAAACAAACAAACAAACAAAAACCTGACAATATCAAGTGCTGACTAGTGTGTGGAGCAACTGGAACCCTTGTACATTGCTGGCAGAAGCATGAGATGGTACAGCCATTCTGGAAAAGAGTTCGGCAGTTTCCCATACACCTACCACAAGACCCAGAAACCCCAATCCTAGGTATTTAACCTAGAGAAATAAAACTTATGCTCAAATAAAAACCTATACACAAATGTTTTAGCAGCTCTCCTCATAATTGTCAAAAACCAGAAACCACTCGAATGTTCTTCAGTGGGTGAGTAGTTAACTGTGATTCATCCTTTTAGTGGAGTACTCTTCAACAATAAAACTGGAGGAACGCTCAGTATCCAACAACCTGGGTAACTCTCAAAGGCATTATGCTGGGTGAAAGAAATTTGTCTCAAAATGTTACACACTGTGTGATTTCACTTCTAGGACAGTCTAGAAAAGGCAAAACTATAAGGATAGAGAATATACCAGTGGTTGTTGGGGCTAAGAGTTGGGGATAGGGTATGACTATAAAGGGGCAGCATGAGAGTTTTGGGGTATGATGGGTATGATGGAACTGTCTGTATCCTGAGTCTGTATCCTTGTGGTTGCTTAAAACTCATAGAACTGTACTCCAAAAGAAAAGAAAGAGTCAGTGCTAATTAACAAACAAAACCAAATCCTATTCCGGTGTTACTTCCCCTAGGAATCCTCCCCTAACCTCCTGACACCCAGATTCATCACTCTACGTTACAATAGGAAAAGCATATTCAGACAGACAGCAGATCTAGTTCGTGGAAAATACAGAAAAATGCTGTGTAACTTCATGCAAGTGATATGACCTCTCTCACTTCATGGTGAGAAAATCCAAGAGTTTCCATATTCCACGTAGGACAGATGGGTTCACCAAGAGATCATACAACTGGCTGTTTGCTAAACTGTGAAAGGTTAATTGTCTTTCCAACAGGAATTTTGGCAAAGCTCTCTGCTTTCTCAGAACCCCAGCAAATGCGATATCAGGGTACTTTCCAGTGCCGCACTTTATCACAGTCTAAGGTCCCTTCCTTCCTCAATCCCTGCGAACCATTTGCTTTCATTTTGACTATGAAATAGGAGACTTCCTCAATAAAGCAACAATACCTGTGTTAGGCTCTGTAGGGAGCTGCAGAAATGCAAGTCTCTCACACAGATTCCTGCAGGGACTATGAGATTATTATAGAATACTCTGGGCAATAAGGAAGCTGGGAAGCTGGACCATGTGGCCAGAAGTCACGCAGCCTGGAGAGACTTCGTTCTGTCCAGGGCCTGGGTGTTCTTCATCCTGCCTGGCTGCGGCATCCTGGTCCTGGGCTTGACCCTTCAGTCCCTGTTCCTCCTGCAGCAACCTGCCCTCCACTCCCCACCATACGCAGGCTCCTCTGCCCCGTGGCTCCTGCCCTCCACCATCTCTGTGAGGGTCTTTTGGACATGAACCCTGCCATCAACTGCTGCTCCTCTGTCTGTCTCCAGTTCAGCCCCCCAGAGGCCAAAGGTCCACCGGCCCACCTCTGAGGCCACTGGCTACCCCCAGGTGATGTGTCTACCCTCATCCAATCAACTGAAGGGGTCACGTGATACACAGCAGGGGGACTGAGGCCCAGGAAACCCCTCAGAAGTGGGCTGAGTCAGGGCAGATGTGCAGACGCTTCTAGAAGGAGTCCTTCCAGATAAGAGTTAAGTATTAAAGACAAAACAATTAATATGGAATTAATGTTAATTTTAAAATATTAATTTATTAATAAAGACGAAACAAGGGCCTGGAACAAAGTTGCAATCACAAAGCTGCCTATGCTTCTGGGCATTTTCCCTTCCAGTAAAACTGAAAGCATATATTCCTCTGTTCTTCATCCGGGTCCATGACATCATCTGGCCACTTAAACAGCAGCCCTATGAGGTATGTCCCCACTATCCCTGTGATACCTAAGAGGAAGCAGAGTCATACCAGGCCAGCGCAGGCCTGTCTCAAGGCATGCCTGGCCTCTCCCAGTGCTTAGTGACCATCTTGGCTGGGTTCTCCGTGAACCAGGTGCTCAATGCTCAGTGCAGCCTGGAGGTCAGGCGAGGGAGACGCTGCCACTGCCACCCCAGGTGTTTCAGCAATGTAGTTTAATCCCTTCCTCTTTCCCTCCTGACCTCTAAACCTCCCTGAGTAACAAACTGTTCAGGTGACATGGAAACTATCCAACAGGGAGCTAACCTTATACTGGTCTAGAACAGGCAGTAAATACGGGTCCCTGGTCATCTGCCCAGGACAGATGCAGCTACTCTTCCCTATTGAGCCTTAAAATGAAGAAACTTAAAGTCCTTCTCGCTGCAAGGCTCTGGGTGGCTAGCCATGCCTTGTCTACGAAGTTTGGCACAGCAGATAAAGTTCATTTGCCATCCTTCATCTTGGAATGTGGATCACTTTTCTGTTGGGCTTGCCCAGGGACTTGCACTTGGGCTCAAACCAGCACTAGCACTACTCAGGTGCCCCCACCTCCCCACTCCCGTCCCTGGGCCTAAATAGGAGGCTCAGGTCTTCCCAATAGCATCACTTGCTTGGGGAGGTAGATGGCTGGGAGGAGGTCCCTTTCCGAGGCCTGTGACAGTCCTCCTGGTATTGCTGTGTGGCTCCTGCCCCCTCAATGACCTGCTGCAGCTTTCTCCTTCCCCACCTTAGCCCCTCCCCCTCCGTGCCTAAGCTCCTTTCCAGTAACTAATTAGTGGAGTGACGGACTGGGAAAAGGAGACTCCCCTCTACTGAGCACCTGCTATGTGCCCCACCCTGTGTATGTTCTCTCATCCTTGCAGTCATCCCACGGCTGGGGCTTCTTATTCCCATTTCACAGAAAAGGAAACTGAAACTGAGAAGTTGTTACAGAATCTGCACCATCCAGAAAGGGGCCCCTCCAAAGCCTTCCATTGGCCTAGGGGAGTCCAGGCCACTTGGATGCTTTCGAGCCACCCAGGGCTAAGGCAGATTAGGTGTCTGGGACCACAGTTAGGGGCTGTCTGCAGGTTACTGTGTCTCCACTCAACACAGGCTCCCCGGGGAGCAAACTCTAAGACCAAAATCGGAGCTCCGAGCCCAGGCACTGGCGTCCACTCCCACACATCTGTCCATCCGTCCATCCTTCTGTCCATCGGCTTGCCACTCATTCATTCGTCAATGGTCCCTTGACCACTTCACACCCACTACAAAGCACAGCCTATAACAAGTGTTGTCGAGGGTGTGGAGGAATTGGAACCCTCATACTCGGCCGGTAGGGATGTGAAATGGTGCAGCCTCTTTGGAAGATATTCTGGCAGTTCCTCAAAAAACTGGAACACAAAGTTTCCCTAGGACCCAGCAACTCCACTTCTAGGTATATACCCAAGAGAGCTGAAAATGTATGTTCACACAAAAACCTATACTCAAATGTTCACAGCAGCATTATTCATTGTAGCCAAAAAATTTTTTAAAACTCAAATGGTTGTTCGATAAATGAATGGATAAATAAAATGTAGTATATCCATCCAATAGAATGTTATTAAGCCAGAAAAAAGAATGAAGTACTTAAACATGATGAACCTGGAAAACATTATACTCAGTGAAATAAGCTAGATACAAAAGGCCACATAATTACATGATTCCATTTATATAAAACACCCAGAATAGGTAAATCCACAGGGACAAAAAGTGGTTTCCAGGAACTGGAGGGAGGAAGAAATGGGGAGTGTCTGCTAACAGGTGTGGAGTTTCTATTTGGGGTGATGAAATGCTCTGGAATTAGACTGTTGTGGTGGCTGCGCAACCTTGTATATACTAAAACCCACTGAATTGTGTTCTTTAAAAGGGAGAATTTTATGATATGTAAATTTTATCTTAACAAAACAAAGTCCACTGAGAACCTACTCTGTGCCAGGCATGGTGCTGGCACTGCAGAGATATGTGAGGCATGGCCTTGGTTATGGGAAGCTTGTGCCTAGTAAAAGAGACAGACGCGTGAGCCCCAACTAAAACAGTGGGATCAGCGTTGTGTGGAGGGGAGCCCAAGGGAACCCCGGGGAACTTGGGAATGGAGAGTTACAAGGGGAGCCCCTGGAGATGACAGTACCATGAAGTGGAGCAGAGTCTGAAAGGGATTAGAGTTAGTCGGTGGTGGGGGGAAGGGTGGGGCAGGGAGCTGTCAGGAAGGGCATTCCAGGCACAGGGAACAGCATGTGCAAAGGTATGTCTTGCTGGGGAGCTCCTGGAAAGTGTGGGGAGCCCTGAGGTGGGGGCCAGGATGAGACAGGGGAGACACAAGTGTCGGATGCTGAAGTCCGAGTTTCTCCCTACTGTGCGGGCGCCTCCCTCGTAAGCTCAGCAGGAGGACACAAGCATCCCTTCCTGTTGGGGACTGTCACCTCCTCTGAGAGCACTCCTCCAGGTTCTGATTTATAGACATAGCAAGCAGCCTGCGCCCCTGTCCCACTCCCAGCCCCACCCAGCCTCCTTCCTGGGGCCTCCCAGGAGGTCTGGGAGCTCTTGCATTGGCCCATCCTTGCTCCGAACCCTCGCCAGGGTCACAGATCATTTCTCTTACGTTCCTGCCTCTTTCCCAGAAGTGGTCTCTGCCCCTAAAATGGTCTTCTACAGGAGCTCGATCTTGGGTGAGAGAAAGCCGCCTTGACCCTCACCTGTGTCCCCACGAAGCTCCTCACTGATGCTTTTGGAATCCAATGAGCCTAAATTGTGTTTCTGTGGCTTCACTGGCTGTGTGACCTTGGGAAAATCCTTTCACCTCTCTAAGCCTCATTTTTGCCACCTATAAAATGGGGTTGACACAACCTACCTCATGGGGTGTTGGTGGGGACCAAATGAGTAACGCGTAAAAAGTCCCTGGCGGTCAGGAGGCATTGTGTTTTGAGCTCTGACATGTGCTGGGCACTGGGAGAGTAGCAGTAGGCAAGGCAGGTGAGCCGCCTGCTCGGATAAAGCTACGCTCTGGCAAAACAGGAGCGTGCGCAAGGCTAACTGCAAGGCAGCCACCACATCACATCATCTCATTTAATCCTCACCAAAGCACAAGGATGCATTTTCCATGTGGGCAAACGTTAGTTTTATAATCAGAGGGAAAAAAGTAAATGTTTTGAAAATACAATCTCAGATGTGACTGTGCCGGTGGATCACCTTTCCTGAACAGGCCTCCAGTGCACATTTTAATTTGGGAGGCAGAGAGAGGGCGGCTGCCCGGGGTTCCTGCCTGTCCTATGTTCCTTTCACACCCATTTTCTGAGCACCATCAGGGAGTTCCCCAAGCTCGGCCCTGGGGATCCCGTGGAGAGCAATGACAGATGAGCTCTCTCTACCCCTCCCCACCGTCACCAGTTGGGATGGCAAGGTGAGTCCCACAGCCTGTTTGAGGTGGTGCATTTGGGGGACAGAGTCTGCTTCCTTGGAAACAGAGTGGGAACCAGGAGGATGGTTACAGATGAGAAAGCTGAAACCAATAGCAACCTCTTCAAGGTCCATAAGGCCTAAGACTTGTCCCCAGGTCTGCCTGCTGGTGGCCTCTTCTTTTACTGAGTGGCCCCATGGCTTCCCACTCAGATTGCTGGCAGAGCTCCCCTCCCTCCCTTCCTCCCTTCGTCCTGTTCTTCCCTCACACGCCTCGAGCCAGACCCCACCTCTGGTTCGAGAGCAAGCAGCTCTGCTCTTGCTCTTGCCAACCCTCCTGGCATTTTGATGTTCTCAGTCCATCCTCCTGGTTCCCACTCTGTTTCCAAGGAAGCAGACTCTGTCCCCCAAATGCACCACCTCAAACAGGCTGTGGGACTCACCTTGCCATCCCAACTGGTGACGGTGGGGAGGGGTAGAGAGAGCTCATCTGCCATTGCTCCCCACAGGATCCCCAGGGCCCAGCTTGGGGGACTCACTGATGGTGATCAGAAAACAGGTGTGAAAGGAACACAGGACAGGCAGGAACCCCGGGCAGCCGCCCTCTCTCTGCCTCCCAAATTAAAATGTGCACTGGAGGCCTGATCAGGAAAGGTGATCCACTGGCATAGTCACATCTGAGATGTATTCAAAAAGTAAATATTTACTTTTTGCCCCCTGATTATAAAACTAATGTATGCCCGCATGGAAAATACAGGGAAGGGTAAAGAAGAAAATAACTATCGCCCATAATTCTACCACTCTTTAATGTTTTAGTATTTTTTCCTCACAATTTCTCTCTTTCTTTCTTGCTTTTTCTTTTTCTTGAGACAGGGTCTCACTCTGCCACCCAGGCTAGAGTGCAGTGGCGTCATCATAGCTCACTGCAGCCTCCAACTCCTGGCCTCAAGCGATCCTCCCGCCCCAGCCTCCCAAAGTGTTAGGATTACGGGCGTGAGCCACCGTGCCCGGCCCCTCACAATTTTTTTCTATGCCTTTATTTTACATGATGGGATCATTTTGCATTATAATCTGATATTTTTCTATTGATCTCATAAACATATCATAAAAATTCTTTTTTATTTCCTTTTAAAAAATTTTAGTAGGTTTAGGAGGTACAAGTTGAATTCCTTTACATGTATATATTGTGTAGTGCTAGAGTCTGGGCCTTTGGTGTACCCATCACCCAAGTAATGTCCATTGTACCCCACAGGTAATTTTTCATCCCCCACCCTCCCCCCTCCCTTCTTGTGAGTCTCCAATGCCCATTACACTACTCTGTGTGCCCTTGTGTAGCCATAGTTTAGCTCCCACTTATAAGGGAGAACATGCGGAATTATTTTTCTGCTCCTGAGTTACTTCACTTAGGATAATGGCCTCCAGTTCCATCCAAGTTGCTACAAAAGACATTATTTCATCCTTTCTTATGGCTGTGTAGTACTTCACAGTGTGTATGTGTGTGTGTGACACACACCACATTGTCTTTATCCACTCATTGGTTGAGGGGCACTTAGGTTGATTCCATATCTTTGTGATTGTGAATTGTGTCGTGATACACATATGAGTGCAGGTATCTTTTTGATATAATGATCTCTTTTCCTTTGGGTAGATACCCAGTAGTGGGATTGCTGGGTCAAATGGTAGATCTACTTTTAGTTCTTTGAGAAATCTCCACACTGATCTCCATTGAGGTTGTACTAACTTACGTTCCCACCAACAGTGTATAAATGTTCCCTTTCTCACCACATCTGTGCCAACATCTATTGTTTTCTGACTTTTTAGTAATGGCCCGTCTAATTGGAGTAGGATGGTATCTCATTGTGGTTTTAATTTGCATTTCTCTAATGATTAGTGATGGTGAGTGTTTTTTCATGTTTTTTGGCCATTTGTATATCTTCTTTTGAAAAATGCCTGTTCATGTCATTTGCTCACTTTTTAATGGGGTTGTTTGTTTTTTTTCTTGTTGAGTTGTTTGAGTTCTTAGTCCTTTGTCAGATACATAGTTTGTGAATATTTTCTCCAATTCTGTAGGTTGTGTATTTACTCTTTTGATTATGTCTTTTGCTTTGCAGAAGCTTTTTAGTTTAATTAAGTCCCATTTGTCTATTTTTGTTTTGTTGCATTTGCTTTTGGGGTCTTAGTCATAAATTCTTTACCCAGGCCAATGTCCAAAAAAGATTTTCCTAGGTTATTTTCTAGGATTTTTATGGTTTCAGGTCCTACATTTAAGTCTTTAATCCATCTTGAATTCATTTTAGTGTATGGTGAGAGATAGGGATCCATTCTTTTGTATACGGCTATCCAATTTTCCCAGCACCATTTATTGAATAGTGTGCCCTTTCCCCAGTGTATGTTTTTGACTGCTTTGTCAAAGATCAGTTGGTTGTAGGTGTATGGTTTTATTTCTGGGTTCTCTATTCTGTTTCATTGGTCTTTGTGTCTGCATTTATGCCAGTACCATGCTGTTTTGGTTACTATAGCCTTGTAGCATAATTTGAAGTCAGGTAATGTGATGCCTCTAGTTTTGTGCTTTTTGCTTAGGATTGCTTTGGCTATTCAGGCTCTTTTTTGGTTCCATATGAATTTTAGAATTATTTTTTCTAATTTTGTGAAAAATGATGTTGATATTTTGATAGGAATTGCGTTGAAACTGTAGATTGCGTTGGGCAGTATGGTCATTTTAACAATATTGACTCTTCCAATCTGTGAGCGTGGGATTTTTTCCATTTGTTTGTGTCGTGTATGATTTCTTTCAACAGTGACTTGTAGTTCTCCTTATAGAGATCTTTCACCTCCTTGGTTAAATATATTCCTAGGTATTTTATTTTATTTTGCAGCTATTGTAAAAGGGATTGAGTTCTTGATTTGGTCCTCAGCTTGGTCATTATTTGCGTATAGAAATGTTATTGATGTTTGTACATTGATTTTATAACCTGAGACTTTGCTGAATTCATTTATCAAATGATACTTTTGGAGGAGTCCTTAGGGCTTTCTAGGTATAAGATCATATCATCAACAAACAGAGATAATTTGGCTTCCTCTTCCAATTTGGATGCCCTTTCTTTCTCTTGCCTGATTGCTCTTGCTAGGGCTTCCAGTACTATGTAGAATAGGAGTGATGAAAGTGGGCATCCTTGTCCTGTTCCAGTTCTTAGGGGGAATGCTGTCAACTTTTCCCTGTTCAGTATGATGTTGGCTATGAATTTATCATATATGGCATTTATTGTTTTCAGGTATGGTCCTTCTATGTCAAGTTTTTTGAGGGGTTTGATGATGAAGGGATGCTGGATTTTACTGCATGCTTTTTCTGCATCTATTGAGATGATCATATGGTTTTTGTTTTTAATTCTGTTTAGGTGGTGAATCACATTTATTGACTTGCATCCCTGGGATGAAACCCACTTAATAGTGGTGAATTACCCTTTTGACGCGCTGTTAGATTTTTGTGTCTATGTTCATCAGAGGTATTGGTCTAGTTTTTCTTTGTTGTATCCATTCCTGGCTTTGGTATCAGGGTAATACTGGCTTCACAGAATGAGTTAGGAAGGATTCCCTCCTTCTCAATCTTTTGGAACAGCTTCAGTAGGATTGGCAGCAGTTCTTTGCACATCTGGTAGAAGTGGGCTGTGAAATCATCTGGTCCTGGGCTTTTCTTTGTTGGGAGATTTTTTTATTATTGATTCAATCTTGCTCCTCCTTATTGGTGTACTTGGGAATTCTATTTCTTCCTGGTTCAATCTTGGGAGGTTGTATGCATTCAGGAATTCATCCATTTCCTGTAAGTTTTCTAGTTTGAGTGTATAGTTGCTCATAACAGGCTTGATGGTCTTTTGTATTTCTGTGGTATCAGTTGTAATATTCTGATTGTGTTTATCTGGCTCTTCTCTCTCCTTTTCTTGGCTAGTCTAGCTAGTGGTTTATCAATTTTTTCTTTTTGAAGAACCAAATTTTCATTTCGTTGATCCTTTGTATTGTTTTATAGTCTCTATTTCATTTAGTTCTGCTCTGATCTTTGTTGTTTCTTTTCTTCTGCTAACTTTGGGTTTGATTTGTTCTTGTTTTTCTAGTTCCTTGAGGTGCAATGTTAGGTTGTTAATTTGTGATATTTCTACTTTTTTGGGGTAGGCATTTAACGCTATAAACTTTCGTCTTAGCACTGCTTTTGCTGCATCCCACAGGTTTTGGTGCATTGTGTTTTCATTTTCATTCATTGCAAAAAATTTTTAAATTTCTCTCTTCATCTCTTTGTTGACCCAGTGATCGTTCAGGAGTGTGGTGTTAATTTCCATGTGATTGTGTAGTTTCTGAACTCCCTCTTCATATTGATTTCTACCTTTATTCCACTGTGGTCTGAGAAGATACTTGATATGATTTTGATTTTTAAAAAATTTGTTAAGACTTGTTTTGTGGCCTGACATGTGGTCTGTCTTGGAGGATGTTCCATGTGTTGGTGAAAAGAATGTATATTCTGTAGTTGTTGGGTAGAATCTTCTGTAAATGTCTGTTAAGTCCATTTGGCATAACATCCAATTTAAGTCCAGTGTTTCTTTGTTGATTTTCTGTCTCAACGATCTGTCTAGTGCAAAAATTCTTAATATGCTTTATTTCTTTGACTATGTAATGGTTCATCATAAATCTGGACAGTGTGCCTTTCCCTAATCATGATCATTTAGGTTGTTTCTGACTCTTAGTGCTCTGAACATCTTTGTGCACAAAGAGGCCAGACTCTGAGTAGGACTTACCAGTTATTGCTGAACTCTGCTTTTGGGTGGACACTTTGGTTGGGAAGGGGACTCTCCTAAGAGCATCAAAGACTACACGTGTTCGAGGTGGGGAGACTCAGAAAGCTCCAATATCAGAGCTGGAAGGGCTTCAGAGAGACTTAATTGAGGAAAAGAAGGCCCAGAGGGCTCATGTGGCCCAAACAGAGATGTACAGCTTCTTAGGGAAGGATACAAGATGGTATGCTTAGCTGAAGTCCTTAGCACTTAAACTTCTTGGATCAGCATCCAACATCCTCAGATGCTGAAGTTGGGGAGAAAGCAATTAAACACTTCTCTTATTCTAGTTGGCCTAATCCTACCCACCTATAGCAGTGATGTCTGTCTATACCCCTCTTTCCAGTGTGCCCTGTGAATTCCACCTGAGTCTCTGGACTGGAGGGGTTTTCCAGAACCAAGGAAAGCTCCTCTTCCCATAGAAGGCCAAGGGGATTTAAACCCCCACTTCCAACCCCGGGAGCAGCTTCAATCAGTGGTGCTCTGGAATTGCTGAGTAAGTAGCCCAGTGCCTGGCCTCTCAGGTGGGATCATTCTGAGCCCCGTGTTCTATATTGTTTTTCCAGTTCCCTGGCAGGGTTGAGCTCCTGTTGTGCATCGTGGAAGCTGGCATATAGCACACCCTTAATGGCTGCCTGCCCTTCCCTATCTAACTTCCCCATCCTCCTAATGATGACCCCTGTACCTCCCAGACACACTACTTGCACCTGATCCTTGCCCCTTGAACCATCACACCCTGGGACTAGCCCAGGCACCACTCTATTTATTATTTCTCAGCTTTGAAGGGCAGGCACCCAGGAAACAACATGGAAGGGCAGGGAAGGGAGGATGTTCTGAGGTGCGTTGACAAGAAACGCGGCTCTTAACGATAATTCCTGGCTGGAATGTCACCGCTAGTTGGAGGCTGCCCGCCAGGCAGGTCTCGGCCACTCTTGCCGGGTGTGTCAGCGAAGTGCCAGGCCTACAGCAGCATGCATGAGTCACATTCCAGGGACTCAGCAAGCACAGCTCGTCCATCTCCTGGTCCACCCTGGCCTGAGACCCTGGAGTGGCCACCTGGGCATTTCTAGCAAAAATTCTTTCGCTTCAGTCATTTCCAAGTCATTCAAGGTGGTGCAAACCTGGGAAGACCAGGACTCCCGGGCTGCCGGAATTCGTGTGACTCATGCCCTCCAGTGGTCAGTCGATGAATGACGCAGGGCTTAGGGCTGGGGCTGTCTGGAGACCTGAATGCATCAGGGTGTCAGAGCCAGGAGGGTCCTTGGAAAACCTCTTCCCAACGCCTTCCTGTGACAGTTGAGTGGGGTGAAGCCTAAACAGGACATGTGACTTGCCATGGGACACATACACACACACAAATGTAGAGAAAGAGCCAAACCCACCGGTCCTCCAGAACACTTTCCCTTATGTCCTACGTTTATAATTTTTGTCATACCTGCACACACCTCTACTATTATTTGCTTAAATATTTTACCTTAAAGTGACTCTTTTTTAACCTAAATAAATATATTTCTAAAATAAATTTTTATCACTTTTCACAAATGGAAAATCAATTGCCACAGACAGTAATCACATCAAGAAATATTTCAACTGTACAAAAAATACATTATTCCAGGTACCACCCCAGAACCCCTGTGGATTGCTGAAGGTACATTGACCACACTTTGGGAAACTTGTCGTTTGACCAAAAAGAGACCCATGTTCACCCAGATATGGACCTTGCATTTGGCATCATCAGTAAGGACATCTACTGAGTGCCTACTGTATGCAGAGTGTTGAGGTTCTACGATGTTCAAGGGGGACAGTAGATATATAAGCAGCCACGTTACCATCCAAAAGGGGTGGCACCACTATAGTGCAGGTGATAAGGGCACCAGAGGACTGATGTGGTGACCATAGAAAGCCTCGGGAAGGAGGGGGAGGGCTTGGATGGGTACGGAGGAGGTGGGGGCCTTCTGGACTAGAAGAAAGGGTGAGCTATGACAACAGTCAGCGATCCAGCATGAATTGCTGGGAGACTTGGGAAGGAGATACTTTTGGGCCTCAGTTTCCCCATTTGCTAGGAAGAGAACTAGTATTCATTGAGTGCCTGGCACTTTGCAGACAGGATCTCATTTTATGCTCAGGAAAACCCTGTGAAGAAGCTCTTACTGATTCCATTTTGCAGTTAAAGAACCTGAGACTGGGGGTGGGGTTAAGGGATTTGGCCGAATTCACCCGGCTGGGCTGGGATTGGAACACAGTCCAGTCTGGCCTCTCAGCCCCACCTATACAGTGTGGTGAAGATGAGCCCCACTGTTGCAGGCCTTGCAGAAACACCATCCCTCCTGCCGAGCCACTGCTGAGCTTGCTGAGGTTGCCTGGCTGCCTCGCCCAGCTCAAGCTGGGGGACTGCTCTGAAATTCCCCCCGTCACCCTGAAGGCATGTGGCACAACCCTCCTGCAAGCCCCGTGGCTCCATGACAATCACATACCACCACCCTGCTACTTTCTTTAGTCCCATCTGGGACACCAGGTGCCAGGGGTGATAAGCTGGAGCTTCCTGGACCCGAGTGGGAAATTCCCCAGGCCCAAGAGATAAGGACCCTCCACGTTGTAAAACAGATATTAGCAATTTCATTTAGCAGCAATGGAGGGTGAGGCTTTTCCCCTGGCCTGAGATGCCCTCTTCTGTCCCCTCATCCTGTCCAAATCCTTCTGTCTTTTAAGTGCCCCTCTGGCCTGAAGGATTTCAACCTCCTTGGGCACCCCCTGCCCCTGAAGACCCCATGCCCAGCATCTGGGCAGCACACCGAGCACTTCATTGACTCCTGGATTCAGCACTGAGCCCCGCTTTGGAGGTGGGAGGATGCAGGTCTGGATTTCTGGCTGTCTGGTTTTGATCTGTGGGTCCTCGAGCTAGTGGGCCACCTCTCGTGCCCTGCTGCAAAATGAGGACAATGACACTTATCTTCCATGTTGTCATGAGGTTGGGTAAAGTGCTGCACCCATAGTAAGTGCACAAATCCTCTATGCAATCAATGTTTGAGTGCCTACTGTGTACCACAGGAATACAGGCATAAGCATGACAGGCACAGTCTCCTGTCCTCATGCAGCTTAGGCTACAGTGAAGGGTGTCTTCCTTCCCATTATCATTATGCATATCCTGGGAGTGAGGACAAGAGCTGTGTCTTTGGGAGCACCCCTTTGCTCACCATCGTGTTGAGTCCTGCCTAACAGGCACCCCATAAATATACGCATGGTGTAGGAAGAACCAGGCCTTTGGAGTCTGACAGTTCTGGGTTCAAATTCTGGCTCTGCCCCTTACTCCCTGGGTGACCCAGGCAAGTCACTTCACTTCTCTGAGCAGTGGACTTTTCCTCTGAAAATTGGGGATAACAGTAGCTTACTCAACAAGCTGCTGAAGGATTCCATGAGGGCTTCTGGGACTTGGGGGCACGCATCAGTCTGCCCACAAGCCTTTCCTCCTTCCATGGCTGTGCACAGAGCTGGTGGCAGACGCTGGCAGTGAGAGAACATTCAACCCCAGGTCATCCTCAGCTCACCTTGACCTCAGTTTCCTACTCCCTACCTGTCACTTCTCCTCCTTACCCCTGAGTGTGCTCACATGCAGCAAAATGGGCACATGCACAGAGGGCATATGATGTGGGCGGTGCATAAAGGTCTCAGACTTGAGTCAAGCCTTGGCTTTGCCACTTAAAAGCTGAGAGACATTGGGATGGTTGCTCAAACTTTCTGTGTCTCAGTTTCCTTACTTGTGAAATGGGCACAACTAAAGCACCTGCTGCATAACGTTGTTGGTGGGTTCACTGGGGTAGTAAATGGAAGGCTCAGGGCCTGGCTACAGTTACTGAGCGAGTGCTAGAGCAAGTGTGAGTTGGGTTCACCTGCCTGTGTGATCTTGGACAAGTCATTTGACTTTGCTGTGCCTCAATTTCCCCATCTACAAAATGGGCTAGTAATAATCCCCACCTCATGGGACTGTTGTATGGATTAATTAGTTGATACATTTAAGTGCCTTGCTCAGTAAGTGTTAGCTCCCTTCATTGTTTTTGTAGAAAGGGCTTCAAAGTTGCTAACTCCCGAGGGCCAACCAGCGCTTACCTGTCTTCACCACCTGGCAGAGGGACAGATCAAATTTTTTGATGGCTAATCAGTCCCAGGATGATGAGGCTGAGAAATCCCTGCGCTGGCTGCTATCAGCGTGCTGCCCGGGATACCCTGGTAATGAAGGGAGGGGAGCATTTTCTCCACAGCAGCCTCAGAACCTCCGTGGCCACCCCTGAGAGCCCACCTGTCCCCGCCCGCCCTTCAGGGTGCTCTTTGATTTCTCCCTGGCAGAGTTCACCTGCTGCATCCATCATCAGAAGAGGCCCAGGAATGTGGCCCGTTGGGTGGGCAGAGCCAAGGGGAAGAGGCTGCAGGAGATTGGTAGAGGGAATCCAGTCTGGGGGCCAGCCCGGAGCCCTGCAGACTAGTGCCCTGGGGTGGGTATTAGAAGCCCACTGTTTGTCCCAGCTCAGAGGCTGTCTGCTGTGTGACTGTGGTGAGTGTCTTAACCTCTCTGTGCCATCACAATTCTTATTGCTATTTCTACTGCCCTCCTTTTCCTATTCACCAATTAAGAGAGTATTGGGATAGCGGTGATAGTTACACAACATTGTAAATATTCTAAAAACCGCTGAAGCGCACACTTTAAAATAGTTAATTGGTGATTTTATGTTATGTGAATTTTATTCCAATTAAAAATAAAAATAAATAAATGAATTTAATGTCACAAAGAGTGGGAGAGAGAACTGGGGATTCAGAAGCAAGTGTTCGTGGTGGACTGCGGCCTGTCCGAGGGAGGATTCTTCAGGAGACACGTCGTATCACCCACTCGCTCTTTGTCAAAAGGGAAATCGTTACTGTCTGACCCACGACAGGGACCAAAAATGCTTGCTTGGTTGCCTTTTTTGCTCAACAGGTCAAAGCATTTTCTTGTATCTCGTTTACTCACTTTTATCTTTGTTGCTGTTTGTCACGTGAAAAAGTAGGGCCCAGAGAGCAGAGGTGGCTTTTCTGAGGTCACATAGCAGGTCAGCAGTAGAGCTGTCACTAGAACCCAGGGCCTTTCATGCTGAAAGAAGCCAGAACATGTTAGCCTGAATTATGCTGATCTGGCGTCCTGATTACTCCCACCTGAAGGCACGTGAGAAACAGCAGTTGCAGAAAAGGCTGTCTAAACTGCCCGTTCCTACCTGTAGCAAGCCGTAAAAATTCCTTTGAGAAGGATGCCTTCCCTGTATCAGGACGAGAAGATATCTTTTATCAGCTCAAAGACGGCTCCAGAGGAATCTACAAACAAACCTCACTCCATTAGCTTCCCCCATGTATCCACCTCCCCCCCAGTTTCCCACTCTGGAAGCCTAAAGCTGCTTTCCTTTTCTAACATTGATTGTTCTTTATTGAAGATGCTCTATAAACCAGAGTTCTAAGCCACTGCTTTGAGTCACCTTTTATTGAGGTTTCCTCCACGTGGTGTGTACTGCATGTATTAATAAACTTGCTTTTTTTCTTGTTAATCTGTCTTTTGTTACAGGGGTCTGTCCCAACTATGAATTTATGAGGGTTGAGGAGAAATTATGTTTCCTCCCCGACGGGCTAATTCCAATCATGTCCTCAAAGCCTGCCGGCAGTGGGGAACCCGCAGCTTTCTGATTTCCAAGATTGTTCTTTTTAAGCACCAAAGGAGGCAAGAAAAGCTTCATCTTTCTCTGCTGCACACCTTTTGATAAAAGGATTTGTTCTGTAAAATTCGGATTCAGTCAAAGAGCCGCACTTAAGGACCTAGAGGGCCACATGTTAAGGCCGCAGGTTCCTCACCCCTGGAAGCCAGCCCTGCCACAGGCCAAGAACACCACAGTTAGCAGACGCTGGGTTAAGCAGTGCCCGAGGCGATGGGGCGGGCTTGGAGCCCAGGCGGTAACGTGAGCAGAAGGCAGAGGAGGAGGAACGGGGACAGGAACATATATCTACCGAGCTCTTGGCCTGTGCCAGGCACTTCAGAGGTCCTCTGATCGACACCACTTTCACCATCCATTTATTCAGTTAATGCCACAGACTCATCTGCAACTCCAGGCGCCTTGGTCTCCACACCTGCCCCGAGGGTGAAGCATCGCAGAAAGCAATAGCACACAAGCAGCCAGGCAGTCATAAGCCTCGAGCACTCGGGTGGGGTGAGGTCACGTGTGAGGGGCTCCCTGCCGTGGTAAGTTGACAACATAAAGAGGATGTGGCGATGCTCCCCAGGGACTGCATTTGGGCGTGATACTCTTCATCCAGGACGGGAGCATCTGAGAGACTGAGCCGGAGCACAAGCCTCATGGAAGAGCAACTCACACACGCCGGGGTTTCACTGTCCACGCATCCAAAGCCCGTGTTTGGTCACATGCTTGACAGATCACATAACTGAATAACTGCATTTTCTGAAGCAAAATCAACCAAGTGTTCTAATGCCAAGTAGAAGGGATTTTAGAGGATTCCATGAATGGCAAGTAATAGTATACATCTCATAGGGTTTTGGGTAGGTGGTGCATTAAATAAGTTAATACATGTATTCGTTGCAGGTATAGCCAGAATACATTGCAGCAGTTACAGGGAATAGGGTTGCAGTGTGCCAAACTCCTAATCATCCCTCAAAACCCTGTCCTGGTGTCCTCTCCCCTGTAAACCTTCCCTGAGCAATGTGGATCTAGCCACTTCTATGCCATGCCATCCCTCCATCATTACAGGTATCACTGTGTGCTATATTGTCCATTCCTTTTTCTAGGCTTTGCACTCTCCAAAGCCAGGCACTCTTGAGTCTTTCCATAAGCAGTGTTGTTTCTCTGAACTGAACTGGTTGAAGCCTGAAAGAAACTCATTCCAGTTTCCTCCTATTTTTCATTTGTTCATTCATGACCTCAACAAAGATCTTTGAGCTCCTATTACATGTCTTTACAACTTTAATACACTGTAATGCTGAATTTAACTTGGGAAGGATGGGAAGGAAATGAACAGATGGTGGCAGCCCTGTGTTAGGATGGTGAGATCAGGGGTGATCTTTTTCCCTGTATTTCTTAACTGCTCCCTAATGTTGTTGTTATTTTACTTTTATAACAGAAAAATTCATACCATATAGGAATGCTCTATCTGAGGCATTATAAGAAATGAAATTACAAGAAATTATAATTTTTTCATATAAGAAGTTATAATTTCCGTTAGAAAAAAAAAGAAATGTTTCCCCCTGTAGAAAATAATTCTACCTGCCATTCTGTCGAAGCTTACTAAGCACCGAAGGGTGAGATGTTAGTAAGACTAACATCTAAGAAACCTCTCTGTGCCAACGGTCTTCCGTCCCTTCCCTTCCCCAAACCTCAAGCTATTTCAGGGGACTGTTTGGAATGACGGCATCATCTAGCATCACTGGCCTTCTGTAACCGGGGCATTTTCCAGTGTGTTCCACACTGCCAATATTCCCCAGCTTCCTGGACTCCTGCCGCAAACTGGGAAAAAAATGAGAAAGGATGGACAGGAATTAACCTGCAGAGGAAAAAATCTCCCAGATGCTGAAAGTGAGGCAATGTGGCAGGGCCAAATAAAGCCTGGCTCTATGGTGACTCCTTTACCTTAGCAGCCACCCTGCCGATGATCTGCCGCGTTGGACCTGGGACCAGGAAAAGGTGGCCTTACTGAAGATGCACCACACAGAGTGACGTAACAGTAGGATCAAGTCACCCACAGGCCAGGAGTGCCAGTCATAAATGAGCTAACTGTACACCCAGCCGGGGACACTCCCTTTGGAAATGAAAAAGAGTCCTTTATGCAAAAACAGCTCCCCGGATGGCACTGGGTGGATATAAATACTTCTCAGCTGCCAGTGTGATCATAACTTTGCAGTGAGTTGAAGACTGAGGTTCTGGCCCCAGTGCACTCAGCATCACTGGTTTGAAATCTCCCGGCCACCCTTGGTGAAGGGACTGGGCAGTTATAGATTGTCCTGAAGTTCTCAAGGCACAGCTCTCCTCCTATTTTGTTTGTCCTTACTCTGTGCAGCCAGCTGTGAGGTGAGTTGCCTTTATTTCTGGGGAAACTGCTGTTTTGAGAGAGTTTTGCTTCGTCCTGTTTGGGAAGGCTCCGAAAACTGTGGGAATTTTCTGCCTACAGAGATAAGCTGATTGAAAATCTAGGTAAAGAAATGTCAATATGAGGTTTGGTCATTTAGAACAGGGCATCTTGTTCAGATTTCTTTTCTGCAAATATTTGCTGTGGATGCTACATTTCTAGGAAAAACTTTCTGGAAAGTTCAGAATGGGAGGGGGAAGTATGTACTAAGAATTTTTTTTACATAGGTTATCTATCTTATCCAGTCCTTGTAACATGTACCCTCCCCAACAAATCCTGGTCAGATGGATATTATTAAACCCATTTTATGGATGATGAAATGAGCTTCAGTTAGATAACTTGATCCAGGCCACATAACTAATAGAGCTAGGATTTGAGACTAGGTCTGTGGGGCTTTAAACTTCTTACGTGGGCCACATCACCACCCTGCCTTCTAATGACAGTTTTCCCAGTGAGGAGGTTTGCTGTGGGCAAGCCCAGTTTGGAGCTGGGCTTCCTCCTAGGTCTTCAGTTCTTGTCTTTTTAAAAGGAGATGATCTCACGTATTGAGAGTTGGGTGCACTTTTTCACAAATAATTATTTCCTCCTGAATAATAAAAAAAGGAGCAGGTGGTATTGTTGACTTAGGATGAACAATTGCAAAATCTTAAAAGAAAAGCAGCTACAACTTGAATGCTTTCCCCAGTAACAGACTTAAGGTGACAGCTGCTAATCAGAGCTGCTGGAATCTGTTTTGCAGGGTCAGGCAAAAGCACCCATGTTTCAGTGATCACCCACCTCTTCCCCACTTTGCCTCAGGCCAGTGGTGAAGCTCGCCTGGGTCAGGTGAGCAAGCAGGTCCCACTAAGGAGGCTCATGGGGGCATATGGCTTGTCCTTGTTAAGTGGCCATGCTGATGGTCCAGGGTTTTTCCATTAGATTGTTATGTGGCTTTGTAGAATTGCAGTCTATGTCCATGGAGTCACCAAATCCAACCCCAAAATAGGAACAGAGGTTGCAAAGCATTGACGACGCGGCTGTTCATGACTCTCACTGGCGTTCATATTAATTCTTTAGTAAGCTAACCATATGGAGAAGGCCCAGTTCTGTAACCGCTTCTCAACCTTCCTTCACTGTCTGCTTCCCCTTCCTCAGCCCCACAGTGAAGAGCACTTGAGCCTAAATCCAGAGAAGTGACCTGCTTTGCAAAGCCGCAGAGATGGACTGTCCCTGGAAGTTTCTGTTCAAGACCAAATTCTACCAGTATGGCTTGAACAAGGAAAAGGACATCAACAATAATGTGGGGAAAGTCCCCTGTACTACATCCAGGTAAGCTTCCCCTGGGGCCACATCCTGCTCGTACCCTTTGCCATCCATCCCTCCCATGCCTATGACGTAGAATTCCTCTCTGTTCCTGGCCTCTCACGTGAAGTCAGATCTTGAAGTTGCTTCTTGGATGTCCCTGTTGGAATTTGATGCAGCCACTGATTACTGGGCACCTTGCTGTGCCTGATGGAGAAGGAAGGGACAGGGCACAGTGCTGGCCCTGAAGGAATCTCTGGGGGAAGAGTATAGGAAGGGACCTGATGTGAGAATGGGAGGCAGAGGAGCCCAGTGTGGGACCGGCGGCGTGCTGGCCTGTGCCTGCTCTGATTCACCAGTGCACGTGCCTCACCAGGTGTTAGAGTTTTTGAACATCATCCTGGGAAGGTTACCAGGACGTCAGACAAACTACATCCAAGCCCTGGGCTGTGCTGCACTAGCTGGCCCGGTGCCGCCTCTTGCTGCTGTGTGACCCAGGGCAAGTTAACCTCTCTGAGCCTCAGATGTGCTCATCTGGAGTGTAAGGATCCCAGAGGGACCCACCTCACAGCATGTCAAGGATGAGGCGAGAGTGTGCGGGTAAAGCACTCAGCAGTGCACCCCACGTAGCAGGCACTCGGCAAACATCAGGGTTTATTACCATTTATAGAGCATCTACTCTGGGCCAGGGCTCTATAGGGCACTTTACAGACTTTGCATCTCAACCGATCTCCTGGCCGCTCTGTGAAGTTCATAGTGTTGTCTCATTTTACAGATGAGGAAATAAAAGCTCTGAGAGGGGAATGACTTCCCCCAGGTCACATGACTGGTAATTACAGAGTCGGAATTTGAACCCAGAGTTAGGACTCTTTGTGTCCCTCACCCTGTGGCCTGTAGGAGAAGAAGGCAGAACTGAGACAATTAGGCAGTCAATGAGCTAGTCAGTGGACAGGCTTCCAGAGGATGATAAAAGAGTTTGAGGCCCTGCACTGGAGGTTGAGGCTTGCTCACATGGAAAGACAAGTCAATCTGCAATAACACAATAGTGCGAATCACACTAAAGCTCCCGTCTACTCAGGGCCACCACACAGCCGCACAGCCCTGGAGGAGCCTTTCCCATGGGCTACAACGGGCAGGGCGTCCCCTGGAGGTGGGCAGTATGGCAGCCCTTAGAGTACCTGTCAGAGGTGGCAGAAAAGCCTGTGGTTAAGAGTCTGGGCTTGGGGATGAGCAAGTGTCTTTGCCATTGAATAGCCCTATGACCTTTGGCAAGTCCCCTACCCTCTGAGCCCCACTTTCCCCATCTGTGAGAGGAGGGGTTGCAGCAGGGATTAAATGGGCTACAATGTATACAGGGCCTGGCACAAAGTAAGCACTCAACAAATAGCATCCGTCCTAGTTGTCCTTGTTGTTGGCAGCTAGGATGCGACTGAGCAATGTTAAACAGAGTCCCCTCTAGGGGCTTCATGGCGGGAAGGTGTACTCTGTGGACTCTGTAGAGTGGGTAGGATGTGGAGAGGCAAAGAGAAGTAGTAAGGACATTCAGGAGTGGGGGAAGGCAAGCAAAGGCCCAGAAGCAGAAGCGAGCCTGACTGTGCTGGGGCCAGGGCCAGGGCTGGGCTGGGGGCTGGGCTAGGCAAGGCACCGAGGGCTTGAATGCAGGGGAGGGGATTTAGACTCGCTCTGCTTGGCAGTAGGGAACCACTGTAGATTCTTGAGCAAGACAGTCCAGGTGTGGTGTGGAGGTGAACTGGAAGAGAGAACATTTGATACCAGGCAGTCTGGCTGTGGTGGCCAAGGTGGCCAAGGGACCAAGAGATGAGAACACAGGGTTGAATGGCCTCTAGATGTCCTGCTGGCACTTCAGACTCAAAAAGCTGCAGGCTGACAGCAGCTTCATCCCTTCCTTCTCTCCATCTCACCACTGTAGCCCCTGCCAGCTGGCCTCCCAGTTCCAGCCCCCTGCACTGGCTCTGACCTCTCTCCCTCCAACCAGACTTCTAGCAAGTCAAGCTCCTGCTCTAGAGTCTGCAGTGGTTTCCCATTGCCTGTCGCCACACTAAGGCTTGACTGCAGGGTTCTGCATGATCACCCTACCCAAAGAGAAGCCCATGCTTCCTGCCCAGCCCAGCTTTCCTCAGCTTCCCCGTGCCTGTGCACAGCACCTTCCTCCCTTGACGCATCCACACCCAATCCATCCCCTGTCTTTAGAGATCACCCTGAATCCCTCTCCTTCCAAAGCCCTTGCAGTGTCGCCTGCAGCCTTTAACCCTTAATCCCACACCCTCTAATAGCTCTGCCAGTTATTCCCGAGGACTGATTTGTGATTTTGGACCATTCAGGAGACCTGAGCTCAGACCCCATGCAGGGCCCTGAGCTGCAGTGTGACCTGAGGCAAACCAGCTGACTTGAACTTTTTTTTTCTTTGCATTTTTCCCCCTCTTCTCCTTTTCATGCTGGGGTGGGCTGGTGGGAAGGCACATATCAGATAGTAGAAGTGATGGGGAGAAAATATCACACATTAATTCGTTTAACTCTCCCAGCAATCCATGAGGAAGAGACTTTAGTTATCCTCCTATTTTAGAGATGAGAACACTGAAGCCCAGAAAATTTTGAGTACTTTTTAAGATTTCATAGCTGGCAAATGACAGAGCCAGGATTCAAATCTGGGCAGTCTGGCTCATAACACCAGGCTGCCACATTTTTGGTCCTGGGCATGTTCCATTCCATTAACAATTACATGCTGGTGCCTACTCCTCCGGCACTATGCTGGGAGTTAAGATATCAATGAAGTCCTTCTGTTTATCAATGAATTGTTTGAGCCATTTATTAATTGCATATACCACTGCTAAAAATAATAGATAACATTTATAAAGTCCTTATTACTGTGTCACTAATGAGGCAGGAAGGCTGGGCACCTCTGGTTGCTCACGCCTGTAATCCTAGCACTCCAGGAGGCTGAGGCAGGAGGATCGCTTGAGGTCAGGAGTTAGAGACCATCTTGAACAAGAGCAAGACCCTGTCTCTACTAAAAATAGAAAAATTAGCTGGGCATGGTGGAGCACGCCAAGGGGGAGGATCACTTGAGCCCAGGAGTTTGAGGTTGCAGTGAGCCATGATGACGCCATTGCACTCTAGCCCAGGTGACAGGGTGAGACTCTGTCTCAAAAAAAAAAAAAAGTCAGGAACTGTTATTACTCTTGTTTTACAAGGTTGAGTGACTTACTCAAGGTCAATATCTAGAAAGTGGTGGAGCTGAGGTTTGATTCAAGTCCAAACTTATAACCTCTACACTATATGGGCTCTCTCTGAGGGCCTACTATGTGCTGGGCTGTAAAAGGGATAGACAGAGAAAATAGACCCAGTTCCTACTGTCAGGAAGGAAACGGGGGAAACAATGCTTTCCTCACTGGTTTGGGGCGGAGTGCATGCAGGACTCAATGTTAAAGAGTCTTGTAGACGTGTAAGGGGTGGGGTGGGACAGTGAGGTAGACAGGACACGGCCGAGTGTGTGTGCACTGGCACCGTGGTGGAGGCACCTCTTACCTGGAGTCGCTGAGGTGCCTGGCCTGGCTGTCCTGTGGGGAGGAGTGTGGACAGAGGCTTTTGGGAGGAGGTGGGCCCGGCTGGACTGCAATCATCCGTCCAGGGCAGGGCGGCAGGGAGGATGTTACTGGAAGAGGAAGCAGCAGTGCAAAGGGATTTTATACTGAAAGCAATGGTAGCCGATTAATATATTTTGATTTTAAAAAGTAATTTTTAAATCTCTTCAGGTGTAATAAGACCAAGAATCTAGTTTATGTGATGATTTTACATAAACAATAAGGAAATGAGCATGCTGGTGTGTGTGTTTTAGAAACAAAGGCAAATTTGGGAACATCTAGGTGAAGTTACATGGAATTCAGAACAAAGTCGAGCTAAGTGTTGCTAGCTGGGTTGCAGTTGGCTCTGAAAAAATATGTACTCTTTCATTCCACTTTCATTTGAGTTTGGGATTTAACATGCTGGAATGTGTTCAGGAGAGCCATCTGCACTCTGAAGTCGAGGCCCGCTACCCTGTCCAGGACTGGACCCCACCGGTTATCCCCCCGGGGGAATGTAAGGAGCAGCTTGCAGATGGAGCAAAGTCAGGAGGGGCCTGCAAGGGACCTGAGGGGGCTTCTTCCCCCATGTTTCCCACTAGAAGTTGCCCCAGGTCTTGCATTTTCCTTGGCTTCCTTCCTAGAATCACACAGAACGTGCAGAAAAGAAATAACACAGTGAGGTGGAAAGAGCTTGGCCTGGGCTGTGGCCCTGGGGCTGCTGTGGGGCCTGGGGCAAGATCCTAAACCCCTCTGGGCCCCTTCCACCTCAATAAAGTGGAGATAATAACATAAAACTGCCTGCTTGACCGGATTTAGTAAGGAGATGAAACAACAGACAGGAAGTTTCCTCTGTAAACTACAAAGGCTGTGCAACAGGAGTGATTATGATGATCTTTATTGTTATTTTATGGGGAATAAACAAACCCGAGGCCCAACATCCCCTGGGCTCTTAGCCCAGAGACAGTCCAGTGGCTTCCAAATTTCGCTGGGGATCCCGGGCATGGGGGGCTGGGGCCGTCCGGAGGAAGGCGAGCGGGGCGCGGGTCAGTAGCCGGGTGGGGACCCGCACGCGCGCGCGCGGGGTGCAGCGAGTCCCGGCCGCCCCTCCGGCTCGCCCCGCCCCGGGGCGGGGGCTGCGGGGTCCCGGCGATAAAAGGGCGGGCGCGGCGGGGCGCGGGGAGCCGTCGGAGCTGCGCCGGGCCGGGGCCATGCGCGAGGGGCTGGGCGCGGCGTGCGAGGCCGCCGGGCCGCGGCTCTGCCGGCTCCTCCGCAGGATCCTCTGGCCGAAGCCCGCCTGCCGTCCCCGCCGAGCCAGGTACCCCGCCGGGCCGGGTGCGCCCTGGGAGGGAGGCGGGCGGCTCCGCGCGGGACCCGCTGCAGCCCGGCGCGGCGCTGACCCTGTGTCAGAGAAAATAGGAGGGTGGGATATGCGCCCTGTAGGCGTCCCGAGGGGGTGCTGGAAGTGTTCACACTTTCGCTGACCGTAGTTAAGGACGCGTACGAGGTGGCAATTGAGGAGCCGCAGACGGCCCTCGTGCGCGGGAGAGGCGTCGGTGCGGGCTGAGTTGTGTGCGGATGTTTCAGCACTTGGGAGCTTCTTTGGTTTTTCAGCACTGGGGCTGCTACACTCTTCCGATCAGATATGGTTAAGAGAGCAAAGAGGTTCTTGTTCAAATAAGGTCCGTTTCCCAGGGTGCCATCCCTCATCCCTTGGGGCAGGAGCGGGAACCGCAGGGGAATCGGGCCCCAGGTCAGCGCCAGACTGGCCGCAGTCTGCAGCACCGACCTCAGGCGGCCTCAGTCCCTCAAGGACTTGTGGAAAGTTCTGGGTCTAAGCAAGCCACCGCGCTCCCAGTACTCCTTTTGACGGCAGGTCCTTAAGGGTCCCCAGGACCGGGCACAGCTGTGGGTTTAGTCAAATTGCATGAGTGTCTTCAGGGTCGGGATAAACGAGGCAATAATTTGGAAACAAGTGTCCTGATCCTTCACGTGCTCATCTGGCATCTGATCACCCTCATCTCCCAGCAGGTGGCCAAAAGAAATTTGCTAACTGGGGAGAAAGGGGTTGGGCAAAGCTTTGTTTATTAATTTTTCAAATTTAAAAAAAATTCCAATTATGAAAGGAACTCATGGCCACTGTAAAAAGCTGGAAGACACAGAAAAGTATAAAGAAAAATTAAAATTGCCCATGACTTCATTGCTTAATAGCGCTGTTAACATTTATTGACATTCCCCCCCAGGTGTTTTTCTGTGCTTGTACATACACAAACACACACACACAATCTCTCTCTCACACACACACACACACAGCACCAGCATCAGACCTCATATACAGTTTGAGGCATTATTTCCATTAGTGGGAAACTAAACACAACCTAAAGTCCAGCCATAGGTGATGGGGTCAGGCTAATTATGACCCATCTGTGTAGTGGATTCTCAGGAAGCTTTTTAAGATGATGCTTTATAATATTTGGAGTAAATGCTTGTGTTAAGTGTACAAAGACATCGTTTCTCAATCTAAACATTGCCGTAGACCATTAATGTTTCTGATCTGAAGCTTCTGAAATTGTCCACCTCCATTTCCAGAAGTATGTGAGAAGAAAGAATGGGTGCAGGGTAGGGGTGGGGGTGAGGGGTAACAGCAAGAGAGCAAGAGGAGCAGCAAGGCGTTGTCTCCCTGAGGACCCCAGAACATCTTCCTAGTTAAGCAGCCCAATGATGACTGCTCAGCCACGGCTTACCTGGTCCAAATGTCCAGATTACCCTATATTGGCTTTTTTTCTGGTGGAGCACACCAACCCAGACCGGAGGGGTGTGTTAAAGGAAAAAATTATTCAGTGATACTTGTTAACGCACAGCAAGGAAGACTTTATTCAATAGGACCATCTCGATAGGTACAGGGACCACTGCAATGGAGTCTTGTGGTGGGGGAGAAAGATTGGGCTCAACTGTGAACACAGCACAGGCCAGTGGGAATTTATAGCCAAGGAGCAGGGTACGGTCAGTGGATGAAAAATTCCTAAGAGGAAATATCAGAGGTGGGGGGATTCTGGCTAAACCAACCTAACAGGATTCTTGCTGAGGACAGGCCAGGTAGTCAGACGTCACCTGGGGGATGGTGGAGGATGAGGAGCCTGAACAGATATCGAGGATGATCAGATATCGAGGATGGGGGATTTTTGCTAAACTGACTTAGCAGCATTCTTTTGCTAAAACTAGATTTTACAAGGAAGTGCACGGATGAGCCTAGCAGAAGATTCAGGGATCTGACTAAACTTTGGCGAAGAATCTTTGTCAGGTGACAATAGTTGGTCACATGGAGGGCCTTTTACAGGGCTGCTGAATCACTTGATTCAGATGTAAGTTGCTGTCTGATACATACTCACATCCTTTTAAAGGGACACTATCTCTTTATAGTTATAAATCACCGAATGCTGCTAAATAATGTACGTAGTTAATTATATAATGGCAATAGAACTATATGGTCATTTTTTCCAATAACAAAAGCAATACATGGTCATTCATCACATTTCAACATCTTAGATATGTACTAAGTAGAAAATGAGAGACGCTTGTAATGCTCTATAACCCCCCTCCTTCTGATGCACATGCACACGCAGCCCAGAAAATACTTCCAAAAACATGAAGCTCAATAAGCTTTCAAACCCAGATGTCCCAGTAGGATGATTCTTCCCAGGGGGAAGCAGGTGTGAGCGGTGACTATTGGAGGGGCGCTCACGTGTGTGGGACAGGGAGGGCTCACATGTCTGATCCCTGTGACATTTGTCAAGAGAGTGAACCTGAAATCCCAAACCAGAACCAACTGTTTCTGAAAGATTTCAGGCTGCTAGGCTTTTTCCTCTTCAAAGGACAGGCTAAATTCTTTAAATGCAACTTGCTGTTTTAAAATAAATAAAACCAATATGTTTTTGAAAAGAGTCCTTTCAAAAGTATTTTGAGAAGATACTTATCTCAGCACAGACGACTTGCTGTCTTAGATTTGCTTTACAATAACGTTAGAGGCAGGGAAGTTACAGTTGAGGCAAGATTGGCCCTGAGTTGATCATTGTTGAATTGGGTTGAATCTGGGTAAAGGGCCCATGGAGGCTTATGACACTATTCTCTCTACTTTTGTATGCTGAACATTTTCCATAATAAAAATTTAGAATAAGTAAATAAACCAAGATAAATCAAGTGTTTTAAATAAAAAAGTTCAAGTTGTTAAAAGCAGGTGACTGCTGCGCAGTGCTGCTGGCCTGGGAGGGCAGGGTTGACAGAGCCATTTTCTGCCCACCCAGCCCCTGTGCCATGTTTGTGCTTGGCTTTGGAGGGGGTGCATTTTCCCAGAGTTTCTGTGGGCCACTGTTTGGGCCAGTAGCTTTGGTTCCACTCCTGGCTTTTTGGCTTTGTGGGGGGAAGAAGAGAAGAGGGAGAGGGGAGGTGGGGATGGTGGGGAGATTTGGTCTGACCAACTGTCCCCCCAACCTCCTTGCCTGGAAGCCACAAGCAATTAACTCCCACCCTCTGGACTTCAGTTCCCCTATTTGTCAAGTGAGGGGGCTGGCAGAGGGGACGCCGAGATCCCCCTCTGCCCTCAGATACACCATCTCACGGTGGCTGTTTCCTTTCACAGTCTGGTGATACAGGATGACCCCAAGTGTCACAGCATCAGCAAGCACCAGAATGAGAGCCTCCAGCCCCTCGCGGGAACGGTAAAGGTCAGTGAGTCACACGGGTGTGGGAAGCCCCTTCCTCCCTCGCCCAGGCAGATGCAGACAGAGCAGCCCGTTGGAGGCTGGGCTAGATGGTGTGGGAAGCTGGGGTCTGGGCAGTGAGTGGAGAGTCCCATACCTGGAGCTGGGGGAGGGAGGGAAGGCAGGTGCAAGAGAGGGAGGCCTTGGGAGAGTGCAACAAGCCATGGTGGTCAGGAGTGGTGGCCCCCCGGTGCACTGGCACCTAGCTTCTATCCTGTGGGTTCCATCTTCCTGAAGTGCTGTCCACCTCAGCATTCCAGAGAGGTGGCCAGAGAAGTGGGTAGGAGGGGGAGAGAAGGTGGGTTTTATATCCTTAAATCCTCCAGGGAAGGAAGGTGATGCTGTACCTTTCCTGTCCCAATTTCTGTTCTCGGTGGTATTGGCTGTGACATTTGTCTCCCTCACATCTAACCTTAGGCCCTCCTATTGCAGTTCCTCTGAAGAAGCATTTGGCAGGGCCTTGGGTGAGGAGAGAAGCCTGGCTAGTGGCCCAGGCACCTGGAGCTCTGAGCAGGCACTGGCCCAGGCGGCCCGGCTGGTGGGATGGGGGATGGACAAGGATGGACACCCTGCCCTGTGCACCTCTTCCCACCAAAGCCAAAGCCAGGCCAAGGGCCTGGGAGAGACCCATGGGGTCTTGGGGTCAGAGGCATTTGGAAAACCCTGTTTTTCTTCCCCCTTTCAGAAGTCTCCAGAATCCCTGGTCAAGCTGGATGTGCCCCCATTGGCCTGCCCACAGCACGTGAGGATCAAAAACTGGGGCAGTGGGACGACTTTCCAAGACACGCTTCACCACAAGGCCAAAGGGGTGAGGAGTCTGGGCTTTCAGGGAGAACCACCTTTGTCCCAAACTGGTAAAGCCATTAGGGCTTTGTGGATCAAACGGATGTCCCCCTGAGCAAACCAGACAATCGTCTGCTTGGGCAAAGGTTCTAGGAACAGAGACTCACATGCCTCACAAATTACAGTAGGAAGTAAATGATGCCAACTCCCTGTTAAGCACCCTAATGGATAATGGATAATCCAGAAGATCAGATAAACAATTACAGGAAAAAATTAATATCTTTCTTATAGAGACAGATTTCAGCACAGTATCAGGGAGAGTTTTTTCACAGAACTGCTCAAAGCAGGAACAGTCGAGAGGTAATGAGCTCCCTGTCACCAGAAGGATTCAAGTGCAATTTGATAGGGAGATTGCAGAGGTGTTCAAGCATCCAGTGAGTGGTTGGACTGAATGTCTTTTAAGGCTCCTTCCTGTCATCTAAGTTTCTTATTCTAACTTTAGAATACATTCTATGGTCGTAAAGTGGGAATTGACAATTTCGAGACTGTGAAAACAGAGCGATTTCTCACCCCTCCGCCCCAAATCACCACAGTTAACATTTGAGTGTACTTCCTTCCAGTATTTTTTTGTATGTAAATGCTATGACTTTGGAATTTGCACCCTCTCATTTCAGTTTGTTTTGGCCAGATCCCAATATTGTGTTCCCATAGGAGCCACATCACAGTGACTTTGCTCTGGATCTGGGGATGGCTGGGGAGCAGGGCCAGAGGCTGAGCCCGGTGTGTGTGGGGGGGACAAAACAAACACACACCCACTGGAGTTCAACCAGTAGAGGAGAGGACATCTGGGTGGGAGAAAGCCTGGTGGACCCCAAGGAGGAGTTGCCATAGGGATGGAGAGGAGGTACGGGGAGCTGGAGTAGCCAGAGGAGAGTGGTGGCCAGGAGAGCTGGCTCTGGAGAAGGATGGCCAAGAGGCCAAATGGCCCATCCTCACCACCAGCCTCTTTCTTTCCAGACTTTCACTTGCAAGTCCAAATCTTGCCTGGGATCCATCATGAACCCCAAAAGTTTGACTAGAGGACCCAGGGACACGCCTACTCCTCCAGATGAGCTTCTACCTCAAGCTATTGAATTTGTCAACCAGTATTACAGCTCCTTCAAAGAGTAAGGCTTGCTTCCTGCAGGGTCACTGCCTGCCCCCTCTTCCCGGGTCTGCACCCATTGCCCTCGGACACTTTTCCTTCCCAGATTTGCAGTGGTTCCAGGGCTCAATCATAGTTTTCCAAGGGAGAAGACCCTGGAGTAGGTTTTTGTAATCGTGGGATAAAGTTAGATATAGCAATAGTGGTTAAAATTGTGGGTTGGGGTGTAACTGAGTTTGAATCCTGGCTCTACCATTAACCACTGCTGAATCCTTGGGGAATCTGTTTACTGTCTCTGTACCTCAACGTCCTCATCTGTAAAGTGGGAATAATAATGGAACCTGGCTCATAAGATTGCTGTGAAGATTAAATAAGTTTAAAACAGTTCCCTGGCACATAGAAACCTTGATTATGAATTAATATGGACCCTTTTATTATGAAATGTTTGAGGTAGAAGGGACCTTAGAGACCACCTACTCCTACAGGTGCGAACATGGAAGCCCAGTGACATATCTGAGGTCACCGAATCCCAGCTAGAAGCCAGGCCACAGGACTTGGAGGGGGCAGGCCAGTGCTCTTTGCACTGAACCTGGTGGTGTTCTTTGTTCCTGGGGTTCTCTTTTTTTTTCTACCCAGTGAAGCTTCCATGAGTACGGTGTTGGGCATCCTTCATTTCTATAGTCAATCAGTCATTCATCTGACAAACACACATCAGACACCTAGTATGTTCCAATCTGGTGTCAGGCACTGGAATGCAGAGAGTTTTAATTCTCATTTGTGGAAAGGGTGGCTCCTAGAGGGTCCCATCTCCCCTTTACTACAACCCTAGAATGTCTGAGCTGGGAGGGATCTGGAGTCTTCGAGAGAGGCCCTCATCTTCCAGGGGCAGTGGTTCTGGCTACACAATAGAATCACCTGGGAGCTTGCAAAATACTGATGCCAGGGTTCCCTGGGCCAAGGGTGGCAGAATCTTGGGAAGTGGGGAAGGAGCAGACATGTGTGTTCTTCAGAAACTCTCCTAATGTACAGCCCAGATTGGGAACAACGCTGTTAGGAGGCTGCCTGCTTTGTGTGCTAACTAGAGCTGCCACAGAAGTGCTTTGTGACTGAAAAATTCACAATCCTTGGTCTTTCAGCTAAGTTGTTAATGGATGAGCCTTTCAGCGTCCAGGGATTTTCCTGGATTGGCTTCACTGGGCCACAGCACTCAGCATGTGCAGGGCGCTGTGTAAGTCACTAATATTTAATACTCATGCATCTTTATGAGATTGGTACTATTATTATCCCCATTTTACAAACAAGAAAACTGAAGTTGGTAGAGATGTAACCTGCTCCAAGTCACACCTTCTGAAGCCAGAGCTGGGATTGGAACCCAGGCAGCTGGCACCTGAGCCCTTGCTTTACCCCTAATGCTCTAGCACCTAGGTCTTTGGCCCTGCAGGTTCCTGACTTGCTGGTTTTAGGAAGGCAATTGGGTGGGTGTTCGGAAGCCCAGGGAGGCCAAGTTCCGTTTTTCACAGTCACGACTACGTACCTTGGACTCTGCAAGAGGTCCTGGGGGTGTGGGTGGGGAATGGCAGCCCATTCCCACAATTACCTTAGTAGCCTGAGGCATGGCCAGCTGAGTGGGTTCAGTCATTTTTTGTATCTGAATGATTATAGTATATTTAGAGATTGTGACTTGCTGGATGGTATGTTCAAATCTGCTCACTGGTGACGAAAGCCACTCCATTCTTTTGGAGCTAATAGGCATCATAGCATTTTTTTGTGCCTTAGAAATGAGACTGTATGAAAACAGTGGTAAAACCTAAAACTTTAAAGGAATTGGGTACAAACACAGAAAACAATCCTTTCTTATGCATTTACATGTTGACACTACCACATGTGTTCAAGGCATTGGTGTTACGGTGATCGCTACTGTTTTCATGCTTGGGTACAGAGTGGAGAGTTTTGCTGGAAACTTTGGGGAGAGAGGTCTTCTGGCCATGGGGCAGCTCCAACCTCACCCATCAGCTCCTATGGCAGAGGTGTCCTTGAGGATAAATATCACCAAGTGTTTTGTCTTTGTGCTTTTTTCTTTAATCAAGGAAGAGTTGTCGAGACACTCTTCATCCACAGAAAGGCCATTTTGTTCTGAGTTGTCCACTCTTCTTAATCAGGACTTCATTCCTTAAATAGTTTTGTTTGTTGCCATTTCAAAAGCCTTTGGTGCTGATTGGAAATCTCAAGGTTGGCTCTGTGTGTGTGTGTTTCTGTGTGTGTGTGTGGGTGTGTTTCAAAGCCTTTCTGACTAAGCCCCTCCCTTTGGGTATTTTTGAAGTCTGGCAGGGGAGGAGAGAAGCAAGTTTAGAATTGCACACGGAGTTGCTGGATGAACAGTTCCAAGGCTGAGAAACAGCATGATTTAGAGAAGCTATGATGCTGGACCACGCTGTGTGCAGCTCCCACCTGGGCAAGCTCTGGGACCTGGCAGGCTGAGCCCTGATGGCTGGATCCCGGTCCCGGCCTGCCCAGGCTCCTGAGGAAGGGTGGACAGGCACTCCGTGTCTCTGGGCTTGCAGTCCCCCTAGGGTGGATGTGGAAGGCCACACTGCAGGCAGTTGAGATCATGGCATCGGGGGGCATGGGTCTGGGTCCTGATTTTGCTCTTTACCATGCTTGTGTCCCCGGGCCTGGTGCTTAACCTCGTAGAGCCTTGAGACCCTTGACTATAAAACAGGCACGAAACCACGTCCCTCACAGGCTGAGGGAGATCCTCTCTGTGACCTAGTGCCTGGCTCATAGTGAGTACTCGGTCCATAGGCGTGGCCGCAGGAGGGTCTGGCTCTTCTTCTCTTAGCCGTGACAAGGTGGACAGGCACTCTCCTGACCTATAGAGAGGCAGGACAGTGCTGTGGCTTGATGGGACACTCTTCTGAGTCTTGCCGGTGTCTGAGAAGGACTGCACCCCTTGCTGAGACGAATATGGTTAAAGAAAAAGCACCTGGAAGTAACCAGGTTCCCACAGGCTCAGGACCAGCTACTTAATTTGCAGGACCCATTGTAAGAATGAAAATATGGGCTCCTTGGTCAAAAATGATTAAGAATTTCAAGATGGTGACAGCAGAGAATTAAGCACAGGGCCCTTCTTAGCTAAGTGTGGGGTCCATGAAGCCGGCCTTGGAGGGGACAGTCTCGGGTGAGAGAAATCTTGCCCTTCTGGTGTCCTATTTCAGTTCCTGCTTCTGTGGATTGAATCAATCCCCATTTAAGGCCATCTCATTGTTGATCTTCCTGATGTCTTCCTGTCCCCCAGGGCAAAAATAGAGGAACATCTGGCCAGGGTGGAAGCGGTAACAAAGGAGATAGAAACAACAGGAACCTACCAACTGACGGGAGGTGAGCTCATCTTTGCCACCAAGCAGGCCTGGCGCAATGCCCCCCGCTGCATCGGGAGGATCCAGTGGTCCAACCTGCAGGTGAACATCCTTAGACCCCAGTGGGAGAGGGAGGAGGTGGGCAGGCTCCGAGCAGATGGCTCTGGACCAGCCGAGCAGAACTGTGCCCAGGCCTCCCCAGAGTCCTCTCACATTCCTGAACGTGAGATGGGAGCTCCTAGGGTCCCCCTCTACGAGGCTAGCATCCTATTTCAGCACCAGGGTTTCTAGCTGACTGTTCTCGCTTGTGTTAAATTTGGGAGACTAAATGCCGTCATGAAACCAAAGGATGACCTTGTTTTTAGTGTTATTGAGGCCCTGGTGCTGCAAGAGAGGTTGTTTACCTCGAATGTTTGAATTCTTGGCTCCGAGAGAACATTTTATTTATCCTAGCCTCCTATGCCATCTTTTTGTTGGGGGATCATTTGTTCTTGGGTATGATTGAAAGCACTTGGACAGAGAAATCGATTGGAAATGCCGGTGAAACCAGCCCTGGCTGTGTAAAATGTGTTCACGTGGCAAAGGAACTAGGCCGGGGCTGTGGTAGTCCTGATTCATGGCGCTTTCAAGTCAGGTTTTCTTGGAATTTCGGTCTTGCTGGGGTCTTCTGAGTGGAATTGCCCATGCTCCCTCGAGGGGCAGGAGAAGGACAGACGGGGCAGCCAAGAGGTGGGCGCTGAGGGTGCCGAGAGGAGGATGCGCTCCTCCGCGTGGTGCTGGAGTGCATGGTGTTGGGTGTTTGGGTGCTGGGTGTTTCGGCGGCTCCCTCAGTCCCCAGTGACTTCTGATCAACCTCGAAGCCTCTGTCCACTCAGTCCTTGACGGGCACGGTCTGGGTGGGCTGTGTGCAGGTCTTCGATGCCCGGAACTGTTCCACCGCCCGGGAAATGTTTGAACACATCTGCAGACACCTGCGTTATGCCACCAACAACGGCAACATCAGGTGAGTGAGCCTTTTCTGGGGCTGCAGCAGAGCCCATCCTGCCCCAGAGTCTTAGCCAAAAGATGCAGGTGGGTCTAGGGGAGGCGTCTCCAGCCCCAGGAGGAACCAGAGACAAAGAGAAAGGAGGAAGACTCAGGCTTCTTCAGGCACCACTGGCAGTGAGCCCAGCCTCTGTGAGCCCAGCCCCCACTGGTAGCCCAGTTCTGTGGTTTCCTTCTGACTTGGAACCATTGGGAGGGGATGGAGGATCTTTAAGAAGTAACTTCTTCACTGTTCAGGGTTAGGGCTCCCCACTTTAAGGGGTGATGGGAAGTTGATTTTCCAGCAGATGGCTCTGGCACGGTGTTTTTCTTAGAGGAGGGATAGTCACTGCTCATCGCTGTGTGTCTGCCTGCCCCACCCCCTACCCTCGGCTTTACTGTCCTCCCCCAACCAAATAGGTCAGAGTTGATAGGACTGAACACCTCATTCGGTCATTCATTTGTGGTTTTTTGTTCAGCAAATACTCAGTGCCACGTAATGGGACCCAATACAGGACTAGGCTGGGGAAGCAGGGGGAAGATGGGGGAGGGGGAGGAGGCGGAGGGGATTAAGCCCCTGCGATGCTGCTCCGGCCACTCTGAACCTATGACTGGCACTAGACAAGCGTCTGGCTAACTCGACTGCAAGGAGAGAAATATGGGGCAGTAAGGGAAAGGCTGGGAGGGCTCCCTCGAGGGGCCAGGCCCTGGGCTGGCTGGGAAGGAAGGGTAGGAGGAGAGGGTATGTCAGGGGCTGGTTCAGTCAGCTCGGGCACAGGGGGCTGCCGAGCAGGCAGAGTGGAGGAGGAGGTAGGGCCAGTGGGGGATGGCTGGGCTGCCACCAGGGCCAGCCAGGTGGTAAACAGCACTATCCCTGTCCCGGGAAGGTCGGCCATCACCGTGTTCCCCCAGCGGAGTGATGGGAAGCATGACTTCCGGGTCTGGAATGCTCAGCTCATCAGATACGCCGGCTACCAGATGCCTGATGGCTCCATCAGAGGGGACCCTGCTAATGTGGAGTTCACCCAGGTACCTGGCCCAGCCTCAGCCCCGGCCCTTTGGGCAGGGAGCCCAGTGGTGGGTGACAGAGTGGAGCCCAGAGGAGACAAGGTGCCTGGGCCTGCACACTCACTGGACCTGTCTTATTCCCTAGCTGTGCATTGACCTGGGCTGGAAGCCCAAGTACGGCCGCTTCGATGTGGTGCCCCTGGTCCTGCAGGCTGACGGCTGTGACCCTGAGCTCTTCGAAATCCCACCTGACCTTGTGCTTGAGGTGCCCATGGAACATCCCAAGTAAGTGGGCTGAGGGTGCTGGGGGATGCGAGTCAGCATGCATGCCTCCCTCCTGTCCTGAGACTCCAGCCCCCGGGCCGCTTCCTGCACCTCTCCCCAAGCTCAACCAGCAGGAAGTGACACCGGAGGGCTGGCTTTCTAGGACCCCTTTCTCACCCTTGCATTCTGCAGCAATTCTGCACTTGCATCTCAGGCCTCAGACTTATGAGAATATGTTGATGGTGAGGGGGAAGCAGAGGCTTAGATGGACGGGGCCATGGGAATTTGAGCAGCAGTGACTTCAGGAGAAGAACACTTTGAGATTCTCCAGCTGCACAGCACAGACTTCTTTTGCCCTCCTGCCGACTGTCTTAGCTGTCCCTCTCCTGACTGTGGTAGGAATATAGGGCTGTAGGGACTTCAAGAGCCCAACTGGTTTAGCCCCTGTGCTAGGCCATTCTCGTAATTGCAGAAATACCTCTGCACACTGAGACTCACTATCTAGCATGTGTTGGGCTGGGCTGTCCTTGTCCTGTGAATATACTGAACTCAGGCCCACCTCCGTGCCTTTGCACTTGCTATTCCCTCTGCTTGACAGGCCGTTTCCTCTGAATTTTTCAAGGCTTGTTTCTTCATGCCAAAAAGTATTTTCTATAATGTCATCCCCTCTGAGAAGGCTTTCCTGACCACCCAGTTTAGAGTAGGCACTCTTACCCTCAGTCTAACACATCATCTTGTTTTTATTTCTTATTTATTTGTTTACCTGTTCATAGTCTAGAGTGTAGACGCTAGACTATAAGTTCCCTGAAAGTAGAGATCTCTCCTTTCTTGTTCCAGTATACCCCAGCACCTAGCAGGGTGCCTGGCACATAGGAGGTGCACAATTATAAACATTTGTGGAGTAAATGAATATGTAAATGAATGATATTATTAGCCTTATAATAATCCCACAAGTTTGATGCTGTAATCTTTGTTTTGATTATGGGGATGCTGAGGCTCAGAGAGGCTAAAATACATCCCAAGGTCACACTGCTGGTCAGTGGTGAGGCAGAACTTAAACCCCGGCTTTCTGACACTAGTGTTCTTAACTGCTATGTTATATTGGATTCTCAGCATTTGGCACAGGGCCTGGCATATGCTCGATGCTTAATACATGCTTGCATGAATGAATGAGTGAACAAATGGGTAATTTAATGAATGATACCTGGTGAGCCTGATGCACCTCTTTTGGTGGGATGAACTTAGAGATCAACTCTTGGAAAAGAATTTTCTTGGTTGACTCTTTTTCTATTTTTCTGGGGAAGGGGGCATGCAAAAATGAAAGCCCCCCCCAACGGCAACTGGTTCTGCCTCCCTGCCAGGTACGGGTGGTTCCAGGAGCTGGAGCTGAAGTGGTACGCCCTGCCTGCTGTGTCCAATATGCTGCTTGAAGTGGGTGGCCTTGAGTTCCCGGGGTGCCCCTTCAATGGCTGGTACATGGGCACGGAGATCGGAGTTCGGGACTTCTGTGATGTCCAGCGCTACAACATCCTGGAGGTAACAAGGGCTGCCCAGCTGGGCCAGCTGGAGGTGTGGGCTTGTGGGTGGGTCCCGAGGACTGATTCACCCCCATTACTCTGCCTCTTAGGAAGTGGGCAGAAGAATGGGCCTGGAAACGCACAAGCTGGCTTCACTCTGGAAGGACCAGGCTGTTGTGGAGATCAACATTGCTGTGCTCTATAGTTTCCAGGTATGTCTGGCGTTCTGTGGGTCTGAAGACTTTTGGTTAGGTCAGCTATTCATCTGGCACTTGGTTTTCCCCTTACATCATGATTCACTTATGCATGCATGCATACATCAAACAAGTATTGAACACCCAGTTTGTGCCAGGCACTGTGCTAGGTGCTAGGAAACAGAGATAAATACACCCTCTTGTGCACTCTAGCAATCCAGCAACAGGCAACTCATCCCCTCCCAAGACTGGTCAATCCCTGCACTTGAGCACTGAATCCTGTCCTCTTTTAATTGCACAAGGACTTTCTTTACTCCTGAAAATGTTTGTCCTCTCTCTCTGTATCATCAGTGTCTCCCTCTCTGCTGGATCATTCCCAACAGTGTACAAACAGGCTGTCCTAGCTCCCATCTCAAAGAAATAAACGAATAGCTAACTAAATCACTCTCCCAAGCCTCAGGCTCCCTGCAGCTACTGCTTCATTTTTCTGCTCCTCTTTACAGCGGATCTGTTGAATGATCTCATGGCATGTCCTCATCCCCCAGCTGCTCCAGTCCAGCTTTTACAGCCCCCCCGCCACAGTTGGTCAGTGCTAGAATTTTTGTTGTTTTTCAAACTCACCAAGAGGGTTCCCACCACAGGGCCTTTGCACTTACTTTTCCCTCTGCCCACACCCTTCTTCCTACAAACTGTCCCATGGCTGACTCCCTCCTCTCATGCAGGTCTCCATTCCTGACCATGCCATGTAAAACAACACCCTCACTCCACTGCCATCCTGTCTCACTCTGTTGTTTCTTTAACTCTGCTTTATTTTTCTCCATAATATTTCATCACACAGTTCCTGGAATTATATAGTACCTCTACTTCTTTCTTTCTTTGTTGTTCTGTTTCCCCGACTAAAATGTGAGCTCAATGGGGCATAGACCTTGACTCTCTTGTTCACTGCTGTGCCCCTAGCCTAGAAGAATGTCTGGCACATGGCAAATGCAAAAAAAAATCTCTCAGAAGAATGACTGGACAAGAGTCCATGTCCACAAGAGCAGTGGCTGGTCTTGCCTCCCTATGCATCCACCTGTTAGGCCCACACACAGCAGGTTGGCTCCTGTGTGGGACGGAGCCCTCAGGTTCATCTGCTGCTCTTACTTATATAAATACTCCCTTCCCTTTGGGAAGTAGGCCCAAGATGCGTGAGGATATTACTTTAGAAGCCGGGACTATCTCCACAAAGCTGACAGATAACCCTGGAGACCAGACCACTGGGCAGAGGGTCGTTCATTCGTTCAGTGAAGTTTCACCGAGTATTTGCTGTGTGCCAGGCACAAGGCTGGGCCAGGGATGTGAGTGAAGAAAATATATATGAGGACACACTGTTGCCAACAGTGCCTAGGCAGAGCAAGCCTGTGCTTGATGGGGGAGGGGTTCTGAGGCTGACCTGAGAAGGAACAGGAAGACCCCTCCCCCTCCCCCCAGGAGGCTCGGGAAGGGCTGGTCGTGGACCACACATCCGGACTCCTGGGGACTCCCAGCACCAGCCCTGACACTGGCAGGATGCGGATATGTCCCAGAAAATCTGTGTGCCTCAGCTGTCTCCAGACCGTTGCTGACCATGTCCCTGCACTGACGAGAGTCTCCAGGACTTCCTTGTCACCTTCCTTCAGGATAAACTTCAAAAGACTTGGCCTTGTTTCCTCCTCTGTAAAATGGGGATAATGATTTTATACCTCCCTCACCAGGTTATTGTAAGAATTAAGTAAAAGTTCACGCAAAGTGTCCCTGCACTGCCTGGCTCATAGCAAATCTAAGCGTTAGTTTTGTTGTTATCTGTGATGGCAACCATCATTGTCATAGCTGTCATCATTAGTTCCTGAGCTGAAAACCGGCCTGGCCCCCAGGAGTTGTGATATATATATATATACAATTTTACAAGGCGTGGCTGGACCTCCTGGGTCCGACATTTGCTGGTTCCTCTCGTGCCTCCCTGCCTTGGCCCATGCAGTGTCCTTCTCCAGGAATGCCCTCCCCTGGCTCACTTGTACCCCCTCTCTCAAGACCTGCCTCCTCTCAGAAGCTGTTCCTGAGATCCTGCATCTCTCCTCGGGGCCTCTGTCTGGCATGAGGTCCTCTCCTCTGCCCTTCCCCAGCACCTTTGCTTGCTTCCACCATAGCTTCCATCAGGCCGCGTGAAAATGATTGACTTTCCTCTGCTTCCCTTCGTTAGACCCTGATCTAACACAGAGGGGCCATGTCTTCCCCTCTGTAATGCCAGTGCCCTGTGCAGTGCCTGGCAGAGGGACATAATAATGGCAGCTGACATTTCTTAAGCACATACTGTGTTTTGCTTGTACCAACTCATTGCATCCTTTCAACAACCTCATGATGTAGGAACTATTATCATCCCCATTTTACAGATGAAGAAACTGAGGCTTAGGGAGTTTAAGGGACTAAGAGCTCAAGGTCACATGGCTAATAAGAAGCCAGAGTTTGAAACACTGTGTTAAACAGATGTCTCCTGACTGAGTGGGTTGCACCAGACATTGAGGGTTGTGGCTGCCCCTGCTGGGTCATTCCGGTTGGGCTCAGACCCCACAGCTTCTAATTTCAGGCTGTAGGTGAGTAGTCTTCCATACGCTACAGTTCTCCCAGTGCTGAATTAGATCTCTGAAATAGACCTCTCCACAGAGGTGTCTATTTGCAAATTCTTGGCTGAGAAAGCTACAACCCCAGACTCTTTGAACTCTCCACCAACAAATGGCTGGGGTGGTATTTTCTTCACCTGCAGAAGGGTGCTGTGGTTTGAGTTATCTGCATCCAGAGAGAGCCATTAGCTGGGAGTTTGGGGGGACTTGTGGGTAGGAGAAGCTGGACACTGCCCCCAGAGGGTCAACAGGAGGCCCCCATGGGACCTGGGGGGGCCATGGCTATGGAGCTTTCTTGAGCTCCTTCAGAGGCTCTGAAAGTGCCTTCTGTTGGGTATTTGTTTTCAGCAGGTGAGGAGAGTGCCAGGCAGAGTTCCTCTTCCATTTTGCAGATTGCCAGGCGTCCCCGTGCTCCATGTGGGAGCCCTGCAGCCAACTGGCCACTCTCGACTCCCCCACCCCTTATCTCTACCCCCCTTCTCGCCTTCCTCTGATTTAGAAGCAAAATGTGACCATCATGGACCACCACTCAGCTGCAGAGTCCTTCATGAAGTACATGCAGAATGAGTACCGGTCCCGTGGGGGCTGCCCAGCTGACTGGATCTGGCTGGTCCCTCCCATGTCTGGGAGCATCACCCCCGTGTTTCACCAGGAGATGCTGAACTATGTCCTGTCCCCTTTTTACTACTACCAGGTGAGGGGCCTTCCTCTCTTCACCCTTGGGGGGGCTCAGGTGTGGGCACTGTGTGTGTGTGTGTGTGTGTATGTGCATGCATGCACCTGTGTGCTTACTCATGCGGGGCACACGGGAGGACTGGGGACACAGTGGTATATTTTTAAAGCTTCCCAGGCCTCACTCAAGGATGCTGAGCAGGTTTTGTACATTTCCACGGAGAGTGGAACTGAAGGAGATGCCTTTTATTGTACCGTTAGTGGCCTGTTGCTCTGACAAGGTTTGAGCCCCCGAGGGTGTCTGTTGTCACACCTCCTTCCACGGGTCAGAGTCCGATGCTGTCGATTGATCCTGCCACTTCCTAGCTGCATTAGTCTTGGGCGAGTCCTTTCACCTTTCTGAGCCCTGATTTTCTCATCTCTAAAAGGAATGGGCATTAACTCCATGACAGGGGGTTGTGCAGAGCACGTGAACTGGTTTATGTGACAGCTTAGCACAGTGCCCAACACAGAATGCACTCAGTAACCAGCAGGTATTGAAATGGGTTCATTTTGTCAAAAAGGATTTGGTTTGGAATTGGGGAAGAGCTTCCTAACTCTAAAGGTGAGAGAGTAGGGTGACCACATGTCCTGGTTTGCCCAGGATATGTATGCTTGTGGCAGTAGCACATCCTCTTCCTCTCAAAGGTATCTTGGCTCGGACTATACATTATGAAGTCTGCCTCGTGATAAGACACTAAATGCAAAAGAGAAGCAGGTGTTCTTCCTTCCAGGACCACACTAATGAGAATAAGAATCAACTGTCTTGGGGTGTGCAGGCCCCATGCCAGGTGTTGGGGATGCAGCTCTGAGGGAGACAAGTGGCCCTCCCTGTGGGGTTTCAGCAAGGTGTAGGCAGGGCGTGGCCCAGCCACCCTCCCCAACTGAGGAATGGCGTGAAGGGTCCTCGACCACTCCAGCACCCCAGGCCCTGCCCTCACCTCTCCTTTCTCTTCTGAAGGTGGAGGCCTGGAGGACCCATGTCTGGCAGGACGAGAAGCGGAGACCCAGGAGAAGAAAGATTCAGTTCAAGGTCCTGGTTGAGTAAGTAGGAGCAGCTGGTGTTGATGTCTGAACTGTCCCTTCCCTCTAGTCAGCCTCTACCTCCAGGCCTTGAAGGATGGAGGACACAGAGAAAGGATATTCTCTGTGGAGTTTGGCTCCCATGAATGCTGAGAGTCACTGGCTGCCACTGTCCCAACCTTGTCTGTCCTCCCTTTCCCAAAGGGCTGAGCAGTGGGCGAGGGCAGGAAAGGGCGTGTAGTCAGGGTGGACGGCTGGTGAGGAACACAGCTTCCTTTTCCCTCAACCTGCCCCCCTGTAGACGCTGCCCCCCTCCCATTCTCCCAGGCCCCTGTTTTCTTCTGGAAGGCTGACTCAACACACAGTGTCTGTCTGTCTGTCTCTGTCCCCACAGAGCTGTGCTCTTTGCCTCTATGCTGATGCGCAAGACGATGGCGTCCCGAGTCAGAGCCACAATCCTCTTTGCGACAGAGACAGGAAAATCAGAAGCGCTGGCCTGGGACCTGAGAGCCTTGTTCAGCTGTGCCTTCAACCCTAAGGTACCCGGCTCAGCTGCATGGGTGTCATTTTCTCTGCCTGTGTACAGAGAAGTCTGGGAAAACTCAAAATGGTTTCTCCGCTCCTGAATGTCTCAGAGGCTTGGATATGCCGATGTGCATCATAAATCTGCAGTAGGAGGATAGATTTGTGTGCAGGGATTCCCAAACTTACACAGTAAATAAGGTTTTCATGGTGTTCCAGGGAACACAGTTTGAGAAACACTTTCGTAATGACTCCAAACTTCAATACATGTGAGTTGTTCTAGATGAATTTCATTCCCTTTTACTGAACACCTCCTTTTCAGGGTGCAGTGCTAAATGTGAAAGGGGCAAGGGATGAATAAGACACAGATAAAACAGAACCTCAAAGGGTGTCTACACCACATCCCTTACCTTTAGCAATGGCAGAAGGAGAATCGAGGATGTGGGTTCATTCACCTCCTCTGTGCCACACCTGTGCTGGGCATCGGGGAGACAGATGACGACAGGGGCCCCAGCCTGGGGGTGGGAGTGGGGGTGAGGCAGGGGGAAGCCCAGGGTGTCTGGGAGGGCATGGAGGGCCCAACTGGGAGCTGAGGGCTGATGTCACCTGGGTTCCATCCAGGTTCTCTGCATGGACGAGTACAGGCTGAGCAGCCTGGAGGAGGAGCAGCTGCTACTGGTGGTGACCAGCACATTTGGGAATGGAGACTGCCCTGGCAATGGAGAGGTGGGTGGCCCGAGGTCCCAATGGCCTGGAGGTGGTAGGGCCCAGGAGGACCCAGGAAACGGTCTCGGGGGATTCAGCATGTCCTAAAGAGGACATTTGGGAGTAGTGGTCAGGTCACTCCAGGTGGTCCCGGTGTCTGTCATTTGCCTTTCCTATGACATACTTAATATAGTTCTGTGAATGACCTACCCTTTTTTATTTAAAAATTCATATTTAAAGGAAACTTGTATCACTCCCACAAATGGAAAGGCAGCAAAAAGTAAATTCAATGAAAACAAAATGAAGTTATTAAATTTTGGCTAGATACTGTTGCCTAACAAAAGCCTGCTTTATCTTTCTTTTTTAAGAAGAGTAATGGGCAAGTATTAGAGAGGTGTTAAGGCTGTATTAGCACCAGTTTGTGACTCTCTCTCTGGTGCTCAAAAGGATGAAAAGGGAATTAAAAAGGGAATAACTAAAAAATAAAGCATAAGAAAGGAAGTAACTATTCACAATGTGATTTGATGCTATTTCTGCTGGGTCACGTACAAATTATCTTGGGTTCCTGGAAAATCAGGGTTATTTTAGAAAATGCAGGACCAATTGTTGTTGCTTCTCCCAGGCTCCAAACAAGAAGAGAGGCTCATGCCCTGTCAGGAGACCCCCTGGAGTTGCCCTCTTGTGAGGCAGGGCCCCTCTGCCAGCACTGCATGGGTTGGGGCCAGGCTGTTCTGGGTCCCCCACTGAGGGGCAGGGTACACATGAGTTGCTAAGGGTCAGCTGGGGTGAGACACAAGCTGAACTTGTCAATCAACAACTTGTCAATCAACAACCAGAGCCCTGGCCAGGTGGCCCCATGCATAATCCAACTTCCATTGTGGATCCAGAGCCTTCTCCTGTCAGTTGTGGCTGGTTTTAAAACAGGCCACCAGAAGAAAAGAAAAAGTAATGCTTCTATTAATCCTGGCCTGAGAACCCTGTGGTTCCCTCTCTTTCCAGAAACTGAAGAAATCCCTCTTCCTGCTGAAAGAGCTCACCAACAAATTCAGGTAAGGCTTTTCCCCACTCCCACTCGCCCAAGCCCTGCCTTGGGGTCCCAGGGTCTGGGTTCAGGGGGTGGAACCAGGAGTGCATAAGGGGGTCTTCTCAGAGATATCCAGGCACAGAGAGAGCCTGGCTCTCAGGTGTGTCCTCTGCATGTGTTGAGGGTCAAGCCAGAGAAACGACGTCCCTCTCACAGGCTGCTGGTCAAGCATGGGGTTGGTCATAGGAGATGGTGATGAGGGCTGGGGCCAGGGAGGACCAGAAGGGGCATGTCTCAGCTGGGGCGGGAGAGTCTGCAGCTGGCCTTGCAGGCTGTTGGTACTGGATGCTGGGTGCTGCACCCAGCATGGGACATGCATCTCCATGTGTGTGTCCTCCTTGGGCAGGTATGCCGTGTTTGGCCTCGGCTCCAGCATGTATCCTCAATTCTGTGCCTTTGCTCATGACATCGACCAGAAGCTATCTCACCTGGGGGCCTCTCAGCTTGCCCCCACTGGGGAAGGAGACGAGCTCAGTGGGCAGGAGGATGCCTTCCGCAGCTGGGCCGTGCAAACTTTCAAGGTCAGTTCCCAGCCAGAACTGCCCCACAGCATGGACATGATGTGCTATGTTCATGCCCAGGACATCTGTGCTGGGCGTCCCAGGCGGCATGACCTCTGCTTGGTCCTGTAGGTGTGGTCCCAGGCATGAGGGCTAGGGGCTTGAGGGCTCAGGTCACTGCTGCACTCCCTCAACCCCCCAGAAGAGCTTCTCCCCTGAACATGCACGTCCTAGGGCGGCTGGGGAGAAGGTGGCTCAGATACCTCTCTGCCCTCAGGGAGCATCTGCTTTAAGGTCTTTCCCCCACTGACTGTCTGGGTCACCTCTTACCCACCTTGTCGGGTTCAGTCTCTGAGCCATAGTGAGCCTGGGGACAGGCACCACATGGTGGAGCACTTTGGATCCGTCTCAGCGTCTCTAGGTCTTTATTGCCTGTGGCTTGTCCACAATGATTAGAGAGCTCATCACTTAGGCAGAGTTTCACCCAGCAGGGGTGCTTAGGCTCACGGGCTTGAGGCAGTGTAGATGTGTTCCCAAAGCCCAGGCCTTGTCCACATGATTCCACATCAAGAACAGTAGCAATCGGACCTCTCACAGCATGGGCATGAGGATAAATAAGTTCATGCCAACATTAATATTCATAATAATAGCAATAGCTCCAATGTGCCAAGCCTGGGCACCTTGTTGCATCCTCACACCAGCCCTATCAGATAAGTGTGCCTAGGAGTACACGAAGCACTCGGCTCAGTACTGGGCCCATGGTAAGGGCCTAAAATCTGGTAGCCCCAGTGGTGATGATACTGCTGACCCTTAACCGCAGTCTGCTCCATCTCCTTCCAGGCAGCCTGTGAGACATTCGATGTCCGAGGCAAGCACCACATTCAGATCCCCAAGCTCTACACCTCCAACGTGACCTGGGACCCACACCACTACAGGCTTGTGCAGGACTCACAGCCTTTGGACCTCAACAAAGGTACCAGCTTCTCTGTACCACCCAGGGTTTATTTCCTGCCTGGGCTGGGGTCTCTGAGCCCTGAGCCCGGGGTCAAGGAGACCAGCAGGTCTGCCTGCACAGAGACAGCTGGCCCGGGGCTGCCAGGTCCCTCTCTCGCTGCATCCATGAGCCCGTAGGGGGCAAGACTTGAGGTTCTGAGGGAGGCTGTTTCAGGAGGAAGTCCCAGGAGGGTGGTGGAGAGAGAAGGGAGCCAGCATCTGCTGAGGGCCTACTGTGTGGCAGGCACTGTGCTGGGTTCTTTGCCCATATGTGCTAAGTGAGCCCTGACACTTGTTCTGGGAGAAAGGCACAGATGGACAAATTGAAGCTCAGGGAGGTGAAGAAAGTTGCTAGCATGTGGCCAGGTTGGGATCTGAGCCCCCTCTTTGCAGCAGCAAAGGTAGCCAAGTGTTGTAAAGAAGGTTTCACAGAGGCATTTCCAGGCTGCAGTCAGTGAACTCTGGACTCTGACAGTCTGGGTGCTGTGCCTTGTACCGTGACTACGTTAGTCCTGCAGGTTCCTGCAGGTTTAAGATAGCCCCAGCTTAGCTATGCTCTCCTGTGGACCCCAAGTCATGGAGTTGTCCTGGGACTTTCCATATTTTGGTACCTAAATTGAATTTCCCAATGCCTAGAAGCAAGACAACCACCCTCTGACAGACCAAGGGTCTTTATTTGTGATTCAGAAACAGTGGGAAAAGGAGGGAAAGAAAACCCCAACAGCCACCCCAGTCGGACATCCCAGTGGTGATTTCCAGGTGTAATTGACGCAGACATGTGGGGGCTTCCCCCACCAATGCCAAAGAGCCACATGGCCACTCCGCTGTCTCTGTCCTCACAGCCCTCAGAAGCATGCACGCCAAAAATGTGTTCACCATGAGGCTCAAATCTCGGCAGAATCTACAGAGTCCGAAATCCAGGTAAGGGAGAGGGCAGGTCTTCTCGGGAGTTCTCTGTAGCCTCTATCTTAGTGAATGAAAGACCGGAAAAAGTCAGTCTTCGGAGGGAGAGGCGAGGAGTGTCTGCTGGCGTTAGCAGCCATGCCCTTGGCAGGACCAGCTCGCTTCTGGTAACCCACAGCCACCTGCACCTTTACATCTGGGCTCAGTTAATCACGGGCCACTTTTCCAGCTGGAGAACCAGGGACCTGCTTCACCATTTTTTCCTCACTGAACTCCTTCATTAAAAGGAGAGCGCGAGAGACTCGAACCATTTGAATCTTTCTTAAGAACTTTCACGAAAAGTTTTGGCAGGGAAGGAAATTTCCAAGCCAGGGTAACCAAGCATTGTGTATTATCTGTAGGTTTTGTTTATTTGTGCTGTCCTCCCCCTATTAGTTACGGAAACTGGTCTTTGTTCTAATAAGAACAGGATTTGTGCTGGGGACGAGGAAAGGTTTCTTCTGATGCCCATATATCTCCCTCGGCAGAGTCTGTGGCCAAGCCCTTGGGGGCTCGGAGGGTTTCTGAGAGGGCTGGGGCCCACCTTCTCCCTGGGAATAAGCTACAGGGGCCCTCCCGAGCACCCCTGCCTCAGGGGATGCCTTGTCCCAAGCTTAGGCGGGTGACCCAGGCTTGTGGACCTGGGCAGGAAAATGGAAGGAGGGCACATGTCCTGGGGAAACTGGCCCACCCAGCAGGGAGCTCTAGAGGAAATCCCACAGCATCATCCAAGGCTTCTTCTTCCCTTCCCCAGCCGCACCACCCTCCTGGTGGAGCTCTCCTGTGAGGACAGCGGAGGCCTGAACTACCTGCCTGGGGAGCACCTTGGGATTTTCCCAGGCAACCAGCCGGCCCTGGTTCAAGGCATCTTGCAGCGAGTGGTGGATGGCCCTGCCCCCCACCAGACCGTGCACCTGGAGGCCCTGGATGAGAGCGGTGAGCCCTCAGCCTGGGGGACAAGGTGGCCTAGCATCCTCCCCCCACCCTCCCCGCTGAGGGGCTGGGCTGGGCACCAAAGCTCATGTTAAAGCAGCCTTGAAAACAGCCATAGCCCATAGGTTTGCTCCTTGGCTTGTGTTTCCTCAGTGGTAGTGACACCGCCAAAGAATGTGTCTCCCTAAACACAGTGGCCAAAATCACAAAGTGGGAGTCAGAGAACAAAGTCTGGCAATGTCCCCCACTGTCCAGGAGAAAGTGAGAGAGCTTAAAACATGGGGACGAGGGGACAGATCTCCTCATGACTATAGGGAGACAGATGCGATCCATCAGGTCTCTGATCTGGATGAAATAACGTATTAATATTTTTACATAACATTTATGGAGTACCTGTGTACCAGGCACAATACCAAATATTTTAGGTTCATTATTTCATTCAAAGCTCACGCAAACCCAGCAAGATGGGTTTTGTTATATCTGCTTCTCAGGGAGGAAACCCAAGGCCCAGAGCGTTGTCACCCAGCTAGTAATTGGGGAGCCAGAGTTTGGACCTCTGTCTGCTGGCTCCAGGGTCCATGCTGTGACTGCCCTGTGTGTCGCTGCTTGGGACTTGTTGAGACTTGCCACTTCACTCTGGGCTGATCTTCTGCTCACGTAGCACCTCTTGGTCTAGCACCCCAGGGCACTGCCATCATGGGCTTGTCTCTAAGCGAGCAACTAGCCTCAGAGGTATACATCAGTCTTTGGTGGATTTAGTCATTGTGAGTCTGTAGTTCACTGGTGGGTGTCTTGCTGAAGTTCAGGTCTGGGCCAGAGAGGGACATGGTTAGTTTGTCTGGATCATGTCAACTTGGGTGCCCATTGGAGGGCAGTTCATCAGCCTTCCCTGGAAGCCCTGTCCCTAGGCACCACCTTCTTCCTGCTTTTTGCTCTTCCTGGAGCCAGAACTTCAGTGTCTTCTCTCCCCTGCAGCTGGAGGATAGAGGGTGTCACCCCAGAGGCCTCATCACCCTCTGAGAAGCCCAAAGGGGGCCCCTTTTCCACCCTGACACCTTCCTTCCCTAACCAGGCAGCTACTGGGTCAGTGACAAGAGGCTGCCATCCTGCTCACTCAGCCAGGCCCTCACCTACTTCCTGGACATCACCACCCCCCCAACCCAGCTGCTGCTCCAAAAGCTGGCCCAGTTGGCCACAGAAGAGGCTGAGAGACAGAGGCTGGAGACCTTGTGCCAGGTGAAGGTCGTGGCTGGTGGGTGAGGCAGGGGCAGGTCCAGCGTGGGGGAAGCCAGAGCCCAGAGCTAGTCTTTAGCAAAAGGGCATCCAACCCAGGTTCCCAGAGTAAGACTTGTCAGAGGCTGGTGGGAAGTCAGGCATCCTCTACTGTCCCATGTGTAGGACACAATTGTGTTGAGTGAACTGAAATTTTCTGAGTGTCTGCAGGATGCAGCCAAAGTGCGCTGCCTTGGAAATTAGCTAGAAAGGGGAGCCACCATGTCTCTTCTGTCTTTGTATCCCCAAAACCTGGAATAAGCTTGGCACTTAAGAAGAATCGGAGGATGGATGGTGTGGATGACTGGATAAATGGCCGTAGTGACAGATGGGTCGTTGAAATAATAAGTTATGAGAGAATGCATTGACTCACCTGCAACTTTCTGGGCTCAAGTCTTTGCAAAAGACACTAGACGTCATCATCATCATCACCATTATTGCTAATTATCTCAATTCTAACCACCTCCACTACCATTATTCCGTGGCTGCACTGTACTAACTTGGCACACATTTTCTCATTTATTTCTGACAACATCCCATGAGGTAGGTGATATTACCCTCATTTCACAAAGCGTCAGTAACTGGGACAAGATTCCGCAGCCAGTAAGAGCATCTGGCCAAGATTTGAACCCAAGTCTGATTGGTTCCAAAGTCTTGGCCCAAATTTGATTATAATAAAGATGTGACACCTGCCCATGAGCTGCTAAGGGAGGAGATCTAAGCATACAAGTATAAATGCGACCCACTGGACTGAGTTCCTCCAGAACGGAAACTGTTTCCTCACCTGCTTGGTAGTCTCAGCACCCTGGACAGTGCTTGGTACACCAGTGTGTTTAGTGAGTGAATGATGAATACTGGGTTGCGACAGCCTCTTCCCCCGAAGTGGGACAGGCACCCCGAGTCTCTCACACCGCCCTTGGCTTTCAGCCCTCAGAGTACAGCAAGTGGAAGTTCACCAACAGCCCCACGTTCCTGGAGGTGCTGGAAGAGTTCCCGTCCCTGCGGGTGTCTGCTGCCTTCCTGCTCTCCCAGCTCCCCATTCTGAAGCCCCGGTACTACTCCATCAGCTCCTCCCGGGACCACACACCCATGGAGGTCCACCTCACCGTGGCCGTGGTCACCTACCACACCCAAGGTGAGCAGAGGCTCCAGAGCAGCCCAGCTCTCCTTATTACTGGGCAGCTGCCCAGCATCTCTGAGCTTCCGTCTCCTCACCAGTTAAACAAGGTGGGAACACCCACCTCCCAGAGTTGTCAACAACAACAGGAGGTGTGTGGGAGAGATTCCTATGAACCAGGCACTAAGCTAACCCCTTTGTATGTGTATTATCAGTTCCCCTGGGGGGTTGGTACTGTGTGCATTTTACAGGTGAGGAAACCAAGGCACAGAGAGGTTATGGCACTTGTTCAAAGTCACACTGTTGGTGAATGGGGAGCTGAGATTCAAACCCAGGTAGTCTAACTGCTGAGTCCAAGTTCTCCACCACTCTGCTGTCCTACTACTGTTGGGACAATTTAATGAGATCACACATGGAGAGCAGCCTACCTGTAGTGGGAGCCCCGTGATTCTTCATCTTCCACAGAGTGCAGCCTGGATTCGGGACGATTCTGCATTGGGTGTTCATTCACTCACTCAGCTCATTCAGTGGTGGTTTACTTCACACCTGTCTGTGTTTGGCACTGTGACAGGTGTGGAAATACAGCAGACATAGCCCCTACCCTCACGGACCATTTAGAAGGGTAATGAAGAGATAGGCGCAGAAATAATTAGGTGATTCTCATTGCGTAAGTGCCGAGAGGGAAAGGGCAGGGTCACTGAGGGAAGAGAATGCGGGGTGAGGCTGCCATAGACTGGGAGGGCCAAGATCTCATCCAGGTGGTCTTGGCTCCTCCAGTGGATGAACTCTGTCCCTGCCTTGTCCTCCGTAACTGAGCGTTACCTGGGTTAGGAAAGCTGGGAGCTGCCTACACCTCTGAGGCTTCTGTCCTCTGTGAAGCACAATCACATAGTTTCTAAAAACTAGGCCCAGACTGTTTGCTCTGCTAGAGAACACCCACACAGCCCAGGAGAGGGGACGCAGGCATGTCCTGGGAGAGCGAGATTCAATGCAGAGGAAAACCACGGGGACTTCTCCAGTTGGTTGAAGGCCTCATTCAAATGCTGGGCCATTGTGAAGGGAATGGAACCCAGAGAAAGCTGGGGTTTCTCCAGGCCCAGGTGGGGCCACTGGGGAAGAAAGTGAGATGTCAGAGCAGGCTGGAGTGTTTGGAGGTCTTCCATCACCCAGGGTTCCTACCAGCAAGATCTGTGCTCAGGAGGACATGCAGCAGTAGCCACTGCTGAGGGGTCACTTCATTCTGCTGTCAGCAGAGCTAAGTGGTGGGCCAGGAGGGTCCCTGGAGAAATGCTTTTGGAAGGAGCACTGTAGTAAGAGTCAGGGAACATGAACTGTTCACCTGATTCTACCACCACCCTAGAGACCTCACCCAAGTCACTTTCCCTCTATGGAACTCAGTTTCTGCATTGGCAAAAGGAGCGACTTGTAGCCCCTCAGCCCCTTTCTGCCTCCCCAGGTCTGGGCTGATAGAGCCTAGATCTTAGAACCAGGAGGAAAAACAGCCCCTCATTAAGCCCTGAGAGTGCCTGAGCCGGGCAGTCCAAGGAGGCACATCTGTGTGGGCGGAGCAGCTGGTACAGGTGGCGTGCAGGCAGTGGGGGGGACGTTGGTCAGGTCTGTGCTGTTGTTGCAGATGGCCAGGGCCCCCTGCACCACGGCGTCTGCAGCACATGGCTGAGCAATCTGAAGCCCCAAGACCCGGTGCCATGCTTTGTACGAAGGTAAACACCCTTCCACTCTGTCCCATGTGGGACCACTGACCCTGGGAGTTCTGGGATGAAAGGGAGGGATCTGGGGTTTAGGTGTTACCTGGGCCCCTTGACCCATAAAGAAGGCATTGGGGTCACATAGGCCTCTCCATTCCATCCCCTGGCTGCAGAGTGTGGCTGAGCCACTAGCAGGGGTAGCAGTGACAGCAGTGCTGGTGGCGGCCGGAATACAGTGAGCTCAGCCCTTTTCCAAAAGGACCGCAGGGGGAGGGGACAGTGCCTGGACAGAAGAAATGAAGCAGCCACGGGACTTAGGAGATGAAATATGAGCTGTTTTCTACCCCCAGCACCACCCGACCACCCAACCCTGTGCCCAGCTCCCCAGCCCCTGTCCTATACCTGCGTCTGGCCCAGGGTGTCTGAGGACTGATCCTCTCTCCTCTGTATCCTTCAGTGCCAGCGGCTTCCAGCTCCCTGAGGACCCCTCCCATCCTTGCATCCTCATCGGGCCTGGCACAGGCATCGCCCCGTTCCGCAGTTTCTGGCAGCAGCGGCTCCATGACTCCCAGCACAAAGGTACGGCTCGTGGGGTCCCAGGTGGGAGGGGGCACCAGGTGGCCAGCACCTGCCTAGGAGTACAGCTGCAGCCTCACAAATGTTTCCTGGACCTCTGTCAAGGGAAGACCTCCCAAGCTTGCCTCAGCCTGTGTGGGCCTCTGTGGGGCTGGAATTGCTGTCTTCCGGTGTCTCCCACATCGGAGCCAGGGCTCCTTGCCTGGGCAGTGGGGTAATGGAAAAATCACTTTTTCCTCTAATGTCTTTTGACCTCTAATGAACTGATGTGATCCTGTATCTGCACTGCCAGGTGTGTGGCTATGGACACGTGATCTGAATGCCCCAGGCCTCAGTTTCCTCATCTGTAAAATGGGGCTAAGGCTAGCTAGGATACTTGTGGGAATGAAATGAGAATTGGAGTTGGGCCTTGAGCCATCGCCGCCCTCTAGTGGCCACCATGGTAACTGAAGCCTGCTGCGTCTTGCAGGGCTCCAGGGCGGCCGCATGACCCTGGTGTTCGGGTGCCGCCGCCCAGACGAGGACCACCTGTATCAGGAGGAGATGCTGGAGATGGCCCGGAAGGGCGTGCTGCATGAGGTGCACACAGCCTATTCTCGCCTGCCTGGCAAGCCCAAGGTAAGCGTGGCCTCATAGCAGGTGGTGTGTTAAACACACAGGCCACCACGGTTTGTGCCTTGGATCCCCACAAGCCCTCACCTCTCTGAGCCTTCAGCTTCCCAGCTCTAAAATGGGGACCGTTATACAAGCATCAGAGTGACGCTAGGAAGCTCACATGTCCTCTCTTCCAGCAGAAGAGAGGTTTGGGATTAACCTAGGGTCCCACTGCGAGTTAATCCCCAGCGCCCAGCCTGCTGAAGGTGCCCAGCAGGCCCCCTGTGATACACGGCTGCCCTGGGAGAGGTGGTCCAGGCTGGCTCTGCACTCAAGCCCAGCGAGGCTGGTGGGCAGCCACTGCTCCCACCATGGCCCTCAGATGGGCTGTGCTGCCCCAGGGACACTCTGCCCCATGAGCCTGGGGTGTCAGAATAGACTCTCAGGCCTCACAAACTTGTCCCATTAGGGCTCCTCTTGGACCCAGTGCTCTGTGCCAGTGCTGGGGCCCCTGGGCGTCTTGTGTGGAGCAAGAGCAAAGAGTCCCCGATGGACTCCTGCACCTTCTGTGTAACTGGAGAGCCTGGGATCTGTGCTCCTGCCCTGAATTACATCAGGGACCTGAGGGACAGTCTACATTGGGTGGCTCCCTTTTCTGGGGTATAGGCAGAGCCCTGGGTAGGAGGAACTGGCTTTCTTGATGCGTCGTGGAAGCATGGTGAATTTGGGGACAATCTGGGAGCCCCACCGGACAGTCAGCCCCTCGAGGGCAGGACTATGTCATCTCTCTAGTCTGAGCTCAGCCCCCAGGGCATCTGCACACTTCCTGACCCTGAGTTGGATGCAGAAGTCCTGTGCCCCGTGCAAGGTCCTGGCTGGGAGGGGCCCACTCTGCAGCCTCAGTGCCCCCTCCCCACCCCCTGGGGCCAGCAGGCCTGCCTGCAAGTCTTGCTCCCAGCAGCTGGGGACCGGAGCCACCATTTCCTCTGTTTTCAGATCTATGTTCAAGACATCCTGCGGCAGCAGCTGGCCAGTGAGGTGCTCCGTGTGCTGCACGAGGAGCCAGGCCACCTCTATGTCTGTGGGGATGTGCGCATGGCCCGGGATGTGGCCCACATCCTGAGGCAGCTGGTGGCTGCCAAGCTGAGCCTGAGCGAGGAGCAGGTGGAGGACTATTTCTTCCAGCTCAAGGTGCGGTACCTGGTGTGGGCTGAGGCGAGGGCCAAGGGCATAGGCCACAGCAGCCAGGACGGGGGGCAGAACCCAGGGAGTCAGGCCCAGGACAGTCCTGGACCCTAGCAGAACACCAGAGGTGGCTGAGGTCTGAGCTGGATGGGCTGTTAGAGGGCCTCACTGTACATCCTGGTCTAGGTGCCAGCTAGCTTTCCCAAGTCAGGTAAACATGTCTGTTTTTCCATCTGTGGAATGGAAGCAGGAGAGTCTCCTTGGCCCCTCTCCAGACCCCTCTTTCAGAAAGTATCTGTGTAGCCGAGGCAAGGCTGTGAACTCTGGGGAGAGGAAGGCTGTCCCCTCGTCAGCCTCCTGTGAACCTCACACTTGTTACCTACACCCAGGTGGGCGTCTGCTCACCCTCATCCCCACCTGCAGGAAGGGCTCACATTTGAATGAGGATACTAGTAGTGACATTTACCAAGTGCTTAAACTGAGGCAGATGCTTGCCAAGGATTTTCATGTGGCATTTCATTCAGTCCTTGCAAGGACTTAATGAGGGAAGCACACAGACATTCACGAGCCGTTTGTCCTCCCAACTAGCGTGCTTAGATGATGCTGGAATTTGGTTTAGACTCTTTAACCTCTGTCAGCACCTGCTCTGGTGTGGACCGTCTAAGCATCTCCCCACGCTGTGCGGGTGGCTGGCATTTCTATTTGCTGCCTGGTGCACATCCACAGTGTGCTCCAGGAAACCTGAGTTCTGAGATACACGCATTTGGGAGATGCTATGTACTTTTTATAGTACGTAGCATGATACTACCTAGCGTTGCTTAGATGCATAGAGTGATTTTACATTTACAGAGGGAAGGGGACCCTGGGAGGGCCATGGCAATGTATGTGAGAGCCCAGAGTTCAGTCTGCCTGTCTCTGTTCGCAAAGCCTTTATTGAGCACCTGCTATGTGCTGAGAATACAGCAGTAAACAAAACAGACAAAAATTCCTGCCTGGATGGAGCTTACATTCTACGGGGGCTGGCAAAACCACATGAGAAAAATGTGTAGTGCTTTGGAGAAAAATAAGGCAGGGAAGCAGCCCGGGAAAAGTAGGGAGTATAATTTCAAATAGGGTGGTCAGGGAAAGTGTCACTGGAAGGTGATCTTTGGGAAAAGGCCTGTAGGAGGTAAGGAGGAAGCCCTGTGGATATCGAAGAAAACAGACTTCTGGGCTGTTCTGGAGGGAGCAAAGGCCCTGGGGTGGGAGTTAGTCTGGTGTGTTTGAAGAACAAGGAGATCACAGGCATTTCTCAAAATATGTTCATCAGGCCCGTAGATACTCGGCATCGAAACGGTTCCAAGGTCATATAGCTTGGGACATGCTTAGTTAGACAAAGGCAAACACATTGCTTTTCTACAAAACTTCCCAGAGCCTTTGACATGCTACTGTGCATCGTGACACTTCAAGACTGGGAGAAAAGAAAGTACGTAGCATCTCCCAAACGCGTGTATCTCAGAACCCACGTTTCCTGGAGCACACTGTGGATGTGCACCAGGCAGCAAATGGCAATGCCAGCCACCCGCACAGCGTGGGGAGATGCTCAGACGGTCCACACCAGAGCAGGTGCTGACAGAGGTTAAAGAGTCTAAACCAAATTCCAGCATCATCTAAGCACGCCAGTTGGGAGGACAAACGGCTCGTGAATGTCCGTGTGATAGGGAAGCTGGGGCAACCCTGGGGGCTCGTCCCAGCCTGGAATTGACGTCTGAGGCACTGGACCAGCAGAGCTGACACACTGGTTTCTGTTTCCCCTTAAAGAGCCAGAAGCGCTATCATGAAGATATCTTTGGTGCTGTGTTTCCCTATGAGGTGAAAAAGGACAGGGCAGCAGAGCAGCCGGGCCACCTGGAGACTTCAGTCCTCTGATGGCCCACAGGACACGTTACAGCTGCCGGCACAGGATGTAATGATGGAGCCAACTCTGGATTATCTGAGGCCACAGGTCCTGGGGAGATGGAGGACGGTGATACCTCCAAGCCTCACACCTTGTTTCCTCACCTCCTTCCCCACCAAGCCCTTTACTTGATCTGCTACCAAGTAGCACCCTGGATGGATTGGGGCCTCCTCTCCCAAGCTGGGGCCTCCCTGGTCCCTGGGAGACTAAATCCCCAGTGCCAGGGCCTGGCAAATGGTTGAGAGAAAGATGGGACCTTCTGCTGATCGCACCACTCCGAGTGACCACCAGGAAGCGCTGGCAGCCACTCTGTATTTAACTGCCTGTGTACAGTTATTTATGCCTCTGTATTTAAATAAACAAACACCCCAGTCTGCTCCCAAGGGCCACTTGGGCCTTCCCTGTATGGTTCCTTGATGGTGATATTTATAAGAAATACATTTTATTTTAATCACACTGTATGTGTGTGAGTGATTTGTAGGGAAAGCAACCCTCAGTTATACAGAGTGGGGAGCTGGTGGTGCCACAGCCTGGACAAAGAACCCCACAAAGGGACATCCCAGCCAGGCCATGGCTTCTGTGAAATGCCTGCCAGGGACTCGGGCAGCAGATGGAGTTTTGTGTTTGACCCAAGACCTGTGCCGGGGGCCGGGGTCTTGGGCTTGCCTGTGGGGGCCAGAGCCAGGCCCCCCCGCGAAATTACCTCACACGGGAAATGGCAAGGGTGGGCTTCTGGGCATAAGGCCAGTTCTTTACTGAAGGCCTTGACCACAGCCCTGTGTTCGAAAGTCTTTTGCTCTGGGGCTTGTTTCATGAGAGTTTGTCCAGTAAGGATTTGGCACTTGGGAAAAGCAGGTGTGTGTAGGACCCAGTAAGTGTGGGTACAGGTCCCCCTTGCCCAAGAGACTATGGACCCTTTCTGGGTTTAGAGCCAGCCAGGGCTTCCTGAGGTCCTGAGCCACGTTTCCTTCTCCTGGTCAGAGCCAAAGAAGGAACTCAGGTGGGGGTAAGCGGGGGTCTGGCACCACCTGGCTCCCAGCTTCAGTTTGGCATCTGGTTCACTGGCTTCCTCATCTACTTCTCCCCTCCCCCTCCTCTCCTCCCACTTGTAGCAGCAGCTACTCAGATGGGCAGGGAGGGGGCAGGAGAAAGGGGCTGCCAACCCCAGAAAAGCTCCGTGACCTGAGCACCAGCCAGCGATGCATCTGAACAACGTGGCCAAGAATCCGCTCACCTAAACCAGGCCTTCTCACGCTCTAATGTGCCCATGAATCACCCCAGATCTTGTTAAAACACAGACTCTGATTTAACAGGTCTGGGGCAGGAGAATCTGAATTTCTAACAAGGTCCCAAGTGATACTGACATTGCTGAGCTGAAGACCCCACTTTGAGCCCCGCCCTGGTTCCTGAGGGACCAGATTCTTGACGGAGTCAGCAGGATGTGTTGGCATCACTTGGGCACGGAGCTGGGCTCCCTTGTACTGGCCCAGTGGCTGGCAGACCCCATGCACTGAGCCACTTTTCCCATGCAGCCCCTGACCCTTAACGCCAGGAAGACCCAGGGCAGAACAGCACAACCGGACCTGGCTTCGGGTCAGCTGCTCCTGGCCCCACCTGCCACCTTCCCCCATGGGGACTCAGGGTTCTGACAAGCTGGCCCTGGCATCTGGCTTCCTGGCCCTGCCACAGCCTCAGAGGCTCTGTCCCAGCCCTTCTCCCAACTCAGGAGCAATGGGCTCTTTCCTGGGTTCACCCTGGTTACCAAGCTTCCTACGTCATGTTACCAAGAGCTTGGCACTTGTCCCCGAGGCTGCAGGAGAAGAATGGGGACAAGTGGTTGAGGAAAAGGAAAGAGGAGTTTATTAATACACTGGCAAAGGCGGAGGATGGAGACTCCTGTCTTAAAATGCCTTCATCCTAATCTTGAGCAGAAATACAGAGCTTTCAAAGGGAGGGATTCCAGGTTCAGGCTATTGCTGAACTACAGTCGATTCTGATCCGTCCCATCTCTGTCTCCGGCAAAGACAATCGTGTGACCTCTTCCCATCTGGAACTCCCGGACCTCCACCCGGACGATTCCACTGAACCATCTCCTGTGGTACAAAGCCCTCCTGACCACTGGCCTGAGGCAGGGATGCAGGTTTCAATTCCCAAGAAGAGTGGAGGAAGTTTTAAAACGACAGAAAACATTGCTACCCTTTTTTTTCCAGGCCATTCCCTCTGGTACAGTCGGAGACTCCTGCCCACTAGGCCCAGGCCCAACCTGCTTTCTCTGACACCCTCCTGGGATTTGTGAGGGACCCACGGGGAGTAGGTGTGCACGTCAGGACCCGCTCCCTAAAGGGAACCCCTGCTCTCTCTTCCCACTCCACTCGGCAGCCCCCTGATCCCAGAGACTCCAAAATGTTTGCAAATGAATTTAATAAACCACAGCCATCTCACTTGTGCGCACCAACAAGCATTTCTATTTCTTTATTTGAAGGACACTAGGAAAGAAGATCGCCCCCTGATAAGAAAGTTCTGGTCAGTTGGTGGAGGCCAGCGGGATGTCATCAGGGTAGCTTTCCTGGAGGGGGTGAAGGGTCGGTACAATGTGAGAGAGTGAGGTTAAAGGTCAGAGCAAGTGGAGGGGCCGAGGAGGTCACCTCCCACCAGGAGTGGACCGCTGGTGGCTTGGGACTGGGGTGGAGTTGCATGGGGGACAGGCAGGTGGTTGAGAGCCAGATGGGGTGTAGGCCTGGGCTGGGGACTTGGGAAGGCTCAGGACTCTGATTCTGCCAAGGGGACTGAACATAAGGCTGCACCCTCACCTCCCCCTACTCCCCTCTCCTCGGATGGCAGGATCAGGGCAGCCAGAGCCCCAGGTGCTGCCCCGGCTAAGCAAGGCCATCCCAGCCAGCTGCCCTCTCCACTCCAGGCTGGCTGCAGCCAGGAGCAGGGCAGACAAGAACATGCCTTTGCCAGACAGCCCAGGTCCTGGGCAGGGTGGAGAGGTTGGGGCTGGGGCTGGGAAGTGGACGTGCTGGGGAGACTGAGGCAGCAACTCACCCCAGCCCTCGTCCCCAGGGCCAGGGAGCCCACCTATGTCTGCACGTGAGTCAGCTGCACGTCACCCCCCACTTCCAGGTTGTTGATGGACCGCAGGTTCTTCAGGCGGTGGTGGTACTCAAACAGGTGCAGACCATCCACGGCCACCTTGAGGCAGTGGCTTTCACACATGATACACACCTGGTCAAAGAGGCCATACCATTCGCACCACTACACTTGAAAGTCCTCAACCCCAAATGCAGCCTAATGTCCCCTCCCTCCTTCCTCAAGCATTAAGAAGCCCCATACCTGCATTCCAGCCCCACTGAGTGATTTACTCTTCACTGAACATGCCCTGCGTGCTCCTTCCTCTGTACATTAACATATGCTGTTCCCTACCTAGAATGTTCCCCCTGTGCATCCCACCCTGCACACCTCCCCTACCTCCTGACCCCCTCCTAGTCAAGTAGATGCCCCCGCAGGCCATGTTTCCCACCTCCAGCCCCACTCTGCGACTGGAGCCTGAGCCACCAGAGGTGCTGGCTGGTGCCACGCGTATGCCCAGTACCCAGCACACAGGAGGGCTCCCCGCCTGCACTCCTGCGGCAGTAGCCTCCTAACCTGTCTTTCCCACCCCAGTGCATTCGCCATGAGGCAGCCAGGCGCACGTGGGAAAACATCGTCATTCCCATCGCAATAGCTAAAACATAGCACACTGTGTGCTGGGCGCTGTCCTAAGCATGTTACAGATACTATTTCATTCCATTCTTACAACTCTGTGAGATCCATATTATTATTAGCTCCATTTTGTGGATGAGGCAACCAAAGCACAGAGTGGTTAAGTTACTTGCCTAAGGTCACACAGCTATCTATAAATCAGAGTATATTGTTCCCAGGCTTGAAACACTCCAGTGGCTTTTCATTGTATCAAAATCAAGGTCCTTTCCAAGGCCCACAAAGCCCTACTCCAGTCATTTTAAACGCTGATTGCGGAAGATAATCACTTAACGCAAAATTTAACAATACAGATGCCCAGGCTCACGGCCTCATTGGCCAGGAATGGGGCCCAGGTACTGATTTCTCTTTTGTAAGCTCTCTGGGTGGAGAATGCCAGCTCTGTGTGCTCCAGGCCTCCAGCTGCGACCCACACCTCTCTGGGCCTCAACTCTTTATCCTGTAGGCCCTGGCCTGGCTGTCCCTGCACAGGACACACCTGTGCCCTTGCACATTGGTGCCAGCTGCCGCCTCCCAGCCTCACCCTACCCCATTGTTCTGTTTGCTTTCTCCGTGGCACCTGTCCTTCTCTGCAACCATCTGTTCATGTTTCTGTTTCCTCGCTCCTTCCCCAGCTAAACTGTGAATGCCCTGGTGGCAGGACTTTGTCTGTCTGCTTCATGACTGCAACCCCAGCATGTGTGGGTCTTCCTGCACAAAGTGGACCTCAATAAAATGGTTGATAAATGGTTGTTGAATGAATAAGTGAATAAATTAATGATACCTCATTCTTGGGTCTGATTTGGCACTTAACTGGCTGCATGACCACAGGCAAGTAATCTGCACTTGTGAGTTTGTTTCCTCATCTGTCCAAAGCAGATTCCACACCTCCTTCATGCAGGACAGTGATGATGATAATAATTCGGTGACCACTTTCTCTTCTTCCAGGCCCTCACCCAGAGGGATCAGCTCCCATCCTGTTCAAGGTGCACCCAGGCCTCCTCTACCCCTCTCCTTGTGCACCCCTGTGGGCCTCTCTGAGCTCCAGGCTGCGGCACCTTACCAAGAAGCTCCGGCCTCGGGTGAAGGGCATTGCTCGGGGCAGGCTTCGCTCCTCAGACCCCCAAGAGCTATTGATCTGGGTGTTGCGGACCACAGCATTCTCATCGAAACGGGGGTTCAGGTGGAAGGCGATGTCACTCCCTGAGCGCAAGTTGATGTGGAACCTGGGGTGGGCAGCCCCCGTGGAGACTTGGAGCCCCACCTCCTCCCCCTCATCCCCAGCCTGCCCAGAGCCAGGGGAGGGGGTGGTGGTGGCCAGAATGACCTTGAAGCTCTCTCCCCTCCCGGAGCCCTGGACTCCTTGGCTTACCTCTGCGCACTGGGCAGGACAGTGCCCGACAGGACGATGGACTTGGAGGGGTGCAGCCCGCCAGGGATGGTCGTGAAGAAAGGTGTTGGCTGCTGGGGGAGGGGCCAGGTCAGCCAGCGGCAGCAAGAGAGCCACAGCCGCAGAGGGGGATTTTGTACAAATCTCCATGAATTTGGGCGGTCACCTGAGAAAGAGGCCTACCGTAGCTTTCCCTGGTTCTGTAAATACCAAAGAAAAACCTTCCAGTCTTCCTCAGGTTAATGGGCTTAAACTGTTATGAAAGGAACTTTGGCCAAGCACAAAGGGATTCTTGGGGTGAAAAGGGAGAGCCATATAATCGTGCCCGCATTGAAGTGGCAGTTTTAAGGTTGAAAGCTCCTTCCAACAGTCCTTCCAATTTACTTGAAGGTTTTCATGAACTTCAGCGCACCAAAGGACTACTTGTAGTTTGGCAAGGCCAGAGGATCACCCCAAACTGCCCCGAGCTCCCCCTCAGCTCCCACCTGCCCAACTCAAACAAACCTCACCCTCCCCGAGACACCACTCACATAGGTCGGGCTGTGGCACGCCATAGGCGGGATGGTAGGATTCTGCTGGAAAGAAACCAGGAAGTTCAATGTGGGCGCACACGCGTGCACAAGCACACTCACACACACATGCACACACGGGCACCCGCACATCCTAGAGGGGATGCTCCAACCTTAGGCTGCTCATGAGGCTTCAGCCCTTGGATCCTCCCGTTCGCCTTCCTTCTCGCCTCAGCCTTCCTGGAACTGCCTGCTGTGTTCCTGGACCCCACCTTGGTCCCCTGCCCCTGCCCCCCTCCACCCCAGGTCACCTGCCGGATTTATGCCAGCAGGGGATGAAGAAGAGCTTAAGCCACAAGCAGTAGTGATGGCCTAGGGGCTGGTCCCCAGATGCAGGCCCGGGACCCTCATATCCAGGCTCTGGGACCACTGCATTCCCCTCTCGGTAATAAAACGACAAGTTTCCCTGCTGGTCTCTAGGGGACCTGCTCCTTGGACCACTGGATAAGTCCAGCCTGCTCCAGAATTGCCGCTGTCCCAAGGAGAGTTTTAGCCACATGTCTCCTGAGCTGGGGACCCAGCCCCAAACGTCCCCATCCTCCTTGCTAACCTGCTTTCTTCCCAACTCTAGGACTCTAGAGAATTCAGTTTTTGGTGAAGGAGGACACCATGAGGCTGTGAGCTGACCGGAATTTTTAGACTTACAGGGAACATGTGTCCAGGGACGCTCTGCGTGGTGTGGATGACCGTTTGAGTCTGGAAGAAGGAAACCAGGTCTTACCCAGCGCTCAGCGCCAAGACCACCACCTGCCACCAAAGGGCGCCACGCCACATGCACCCTCTGCAGTGAGGTAACCTCGAGCTGTAACTGCCCAAAGGCCCCGACCAGACCCCCCAAAGGGTGGGTAGGGGTGTTTCTCCTCTCAAGGGGCTGAGGAAGGGGCAAGGGTTGGATGGTGAATACAGATGGCTGCACTTGTGGCCTCTGGCCCATCTTTCTTCTCAGGGAAATTTCTCTCAGCGTAGCCTCACTTCGCAGCGGGGACATGGAACGTGGGGCCTTGGTCTTCCGTGGCTGCCACAGAGTGGCAGGAACTTGAGCAAACAAGTGGCAATTCAGGTTGTTCCCTTTCATCAGGGGCAGCCAACCACACCTGCCATCGCCCTCCCTCCAGCATCGCGGGGCCCAGGCTGGCCTCGGCGGCCCCCGCCCCCGTGGGAGAGGCCAACGCCTGGCCCTGCCTCCTCCTTCTAACCCACAGGAAGAACCAAAATGAAGAGGACGCAAAAAGAGAGCAAGAGACTTACAAAGGGGGCCGGGTTGGCAGGCCACACGCCTGGCGGCTGGAAGGGGTGAGAAGAATCAGAATGGCGGTTATCGTGGGCACCGCATGAGGGAGACGATGGCAGAACTCCAGGGAGGGTCTTGTGCTGAGAAATGCCTCCCCACGCCCCTCCAGCTCCCCAGCAAGCCTTGCTGAGCCTGTGGCACCCAGGTTTTAACCCCCAGGTGCGCAGGGGCTTGGGGTTGTGGGGTATCCCCACTGGCTCCTCCTGAGAGAGTAGGTTGGGTGTGACGGAGACTGCCTGGCTTCCCTTAGCCCCCAGAGCCACGAGCATTACTCCCAGTGCCATATTCCATCCATCATATGGACGCTAGCATTCACTGAAGGCTTAGTGTGGGCCACGCTCTGGGCTCCAGTGCTTTCCAGCGAGGAAAGCATCCTTAGCTCCTATTTCCCTGGGGAGGCAACGGGGCTCAGGTTAAGCAACTTGCCCGAGTTCGCCCAGGTAGAAGGGATAAAATCCCAAAGGGTACCCAGTTCTCTCTGGTTGTACCCACCACCCCCTCTCTCCTCCCCAGGGCCAGGGCCAGGGCCAAAGTTGGGCTGCCCTGCAAATGTTCCCTGAAATGCAACCTGCCCTGAAGTCAGTGTGGCAAGAAGCAGTTGCCTTGCGTGTACCATGCTGGGCCATAGGAAGGCTGGGTAGATAGATCACCCCCAGCACCCACTGTTGAGTGGCTAAAGGAAGGGCTGGGGGCCTTCTTGTCCTGGATCCTGCCCCCACCCAGTAGACTATTCCCGCCTTGGCTGGTGTCCCATTCTACCTGGCTGTGCAAACAACATCCCACATTCCTTCAAGGAGTCCCTACCGAGTGCCAGGCAGTGTGCACATGAATGAGCCACAGTCCCAGCCCTCCAGGGGCTGGTGGGCCTAGGGAAGATGGGGGTGGAGTGATGGGGACAGACATGCAAACGCAGTTACAGTGGATATGATGACCGGCATGACACAGACATGTGCAAAGCCCATGGGGACACAGAGGGGAGCATCCAACAGTTTCCCCAGGGGAGCAACATTTAAGCAGAGCATTGAAGGGCAATTAGGGGTTTGCTGGGGCGAGGCTGGCAAAGGGAGCTTTCGGCACCAAGGTCAGCATGTGCAAAGCATGGTGGGCCGAGAGGGCCTCGAGTACGCAGCGCAGGCTGCGTGAGCTTCGTGGGTGGGGGTGAGGCTGCGAGGCAGATTGGGCTGTATGTCCTGCTGGGGAGCTTGGGCTCTGTTTAGGAGGGCTTGGGGCTTTTACGATTTTTAAGCAGGGAGAGGATGTGATCAGATTTGCTTATAAGGTCACCGTGGCTGGGGTGGGTGTGAGGGGACCGAGACAGTTGTCATGGTGAGGACTCACAGTGGCCCGGACCAAGGCCGTGGCTTGGGGGTGGGGAGAGACATGCTGGTACACAGGGCAGGGGGGGTTGGGGGGGTGGGCATAGGGGGTCAGAGACATAAGAAGGGAGAGTGAAGGATCCACGAGGACTCCCAGGTCCCCCCCAGCTCTGGGCACCTGGCAGATGAAGACAGGGAACTCTTGGGTGAGCAAGATGGGGCTTCAGGACCCCTTGTCCTTCCTGCTAACTGCTCATCCTCCCCGGGCCTCCGTGTTTAACTCACTTTCGGTTTCCGCCCCCTGGGCTTGGGTGGGAAGCGGACAGGCTGGGAGAACTGTGGCGTGGAGCAGGCAGGCCGGGCAGGGGCGTTGCGGGTGTTCTGTTAAAGCAAAAGGCAGCAGTGGGTGAGGAGAAGCTGCTCATGCAGCTGGGGAGGAGCAGAGGCAGGGGTCAGGGGAGAGGGAGAGGGCCGGGGGGGGAGGGGCCAAGAGGGGAAAGGGCCAGCCTTGAGGAGCGGCAGGTGGGCAGTGTCCCCCCCTTTCCCGTCCCTCCCACCCCAGGGGAGAGTCGGGTGGAGAGGGAGAATGAGGGATGAGGACCCGGGGTGGAGAAGCTCGTATCTGTTAAGGACCGACTGTGTGCTTCCCTCATCTCAAGGAGCCAACTCAAGTGCCAAGTACATGGTACTGCCTGGTGCCCTGTGGGAATGTGGACCCAGCTCACCCTAATCTTCCCTGTTTTCACCTCATATCTCTTGACCTTTTAGATGTTGGCAACACATTCAAAATTTTTAAAACACAGACAGGGTCAAACAAACCCTGGTGGGGACCCTTGGGGGCTGCTTTTTGACCCCTGACATCTGTCATCTCATTGAACCATACAACCACCCATGGGGTGGCAATGATGATGCTCATCCACAGATGAGGAAACCGAGGCTGGGAGGCAAGAAATCATTCATTGAAGATCCCATAGACGATGACAATGGCAGAGCTGGGAATCTGAACTGTATTCAGTTTGGTTCCCGAGCCTGGACTCTTTCTGGAACTACACGGCCTCCTAACCAGGGTGGAAATCGAGAAGGACAGAGAAAGGAGAGGCCAAGGAGTCTGGGAGACTGAGGCAGGTTTTCAGGACAGAGACAGCGATACAGAAGGAGCACAGAGTGACAGAGGATAAGGGGCAGGCAGACACGGGCACAGGGAACCGGAGGTGTGTCCCCAAAGTCACCTGGACAGGAGATTGGCTGGTACCCTTGGGCCCACCCAATGGGGCCTAGGCATGGCTAGACTGGGCCCTGAACCCCAGCCCCTGGGCCCGGTGCCAGGTGGACGATCTGACCTGGAAGCTGATGCAGGACAGCTGCACAGGGCCGGCGACAGAGATGGTGTCCACGCGGTGGAAAGGCACGCGGTGTGAGTACTGCACAAAGAAGCTCCCATTCACCATCACCTGCCAAAGGGGAGTGCGTATTCCAGGGAAGAGTCCCAGGCCAGGGTAGGGGAGCACACCTGAGCTCCTGGACCCCTGCTTCCGGAAATGAGATCTGAATCTGGTCCTCACACCCATCCCTGACCCAGGGGCATCAGCCTTCAGTGCTGTGCCAGTTACCGGGACATGCGTGTGATCCAAAATGCATCAGCCCGAATCTCTACTTGGCTCTAGTTGTTGCCTTTTAGTCCTTAAGGTTGTTTATTGCAGTAGGTTTGTCTTTCTAATCATAGCTCACCTGGGATGTTATTTAAATATGCATAAAAATGCTCATGAGGACCAGAGGAGAGGCGACCTCAGGCTGCACACTGAGCGGATGGGAACATCCATGTCCTAGACAAGCAAAGACGCAAACACAGGGACACTACTCTGCTTGCAAAGGTGATTTGCAATGGGCTTACAAAACTGTAGCATTAATAGAACCTCGATGAAGGCGAAAACAACGTTGCTGAAAGCTAGATGTTACCACGGGCCTGCAGCGGAGGACTGGCTACTGCAGAGGAAGGGAATTGACTTGGACTTTAAAGACACACTACGCCAAAGCAACATGGCCACTTATCTCGTTCCCGTTTTCAGAGGAAAAGAAGCAACAGGTGCACCTGTAGATTCAAGGGAAGATGTTTGAGGAGACTGCACAGCCGTCGGTGACACCTGACAAGGAAGTGGTCATGCTATCCGTACAGTGGCATTGCTGTGGCCCAATCTCAAGGTGATAATTTAAAGGCTTTCCACCAAGCCCGACTGGGCTGGGGGCACAGGAAGCTGCAGGTGGGGAGGGGATTCCTGCTCACCTTGAAATCCGAGCTCTGCACCAGGAAGCAGAGCTCAAAAGGCCTCCCCTTCTGGAAGGGCATTTGCATCTTCCTCTCCTCAGGCCCCCAGCGTCCTTTCTGCCTAGTGTTGCAGACCACATATCCTCCCTTTTCAAACCGAGGGTTGAAGTGGAAGGCAATGTCGTTGTCACTGAAGCCAGTCTGCAAGTCCACAGCAAACCTAGGCCCAGGGAAAGCAAATGGTCTTCTGTCGCATGGTTTATTGCCAGTGATAGGAACAGGGAGGGCCTCAGCGCCTCGGACACGTGTTTGTCTGGGAACTTGTATATAACCTGCGTGGCGGAGACTACTTTTTTGGCATCACTTTTGTTCACCTAATTTGGACCTAAAGTGTTTTTGTGCAATTATTGCATTTTGCTTTTACAGCCTAATTTTTTAAAAGGAGTAGAAAATGGGTAAAGAATAGTGCTGGCACTAGCAACAAGAAGCACAGGTCTTGGAAACTAATTACAAATTGGTATCAAAGAGAAGAGAGAGCCTTTAGTGCCAAGTGGACACTCGTTGGAGGTCAGCACACAGCTGAGTAATTGGGAAAGAAGAGAACAGATTTAAAGAACATATGAAATTGATGGGAATACACCTAGAAAGTCAGTGTCTAAACAGGGAGGTGTAGCAATGTACACATGAGCTCTCCAGGCATGAAGGCTTGCACCATGTGTGGGTATTGGCATGTGTTTGGGGGAACACAAGAAATGTGGGAGTGACGGCCCCAAGGCCAGGCCAGCCTAGACCCAGACCACAGCTCTGCACTGCTCATCATTCTGGGATGACCCCTGAACCACACTTCCCTCGAGTTGCCACACCCACGAAAGGGGTGCTATCTTTTGGGGATGAGTAAATGAGGCCGTGCTAAGGAAGCCCCCAGTGCAGGTAAGTGCATGTTTCCGTCTCTCTTTCTCTCCTCAGAGCAAGCCCCTCACCCTGGAAACTTCCTTTGAGTATAGCTGGGCCTCTAAGGTGGGGAATTAAAACAAAGGGACCTTCCAAGGAGCCTGGCTCACAACAGGGGCTCCGTAAATGTTTGTTCTGCTTTGTCCTAGACGTAGCTCACTTGCCCCTGAAAGCCAAGTAAGGCTGAGGTTCTCCTCCGAGGCATCTCTGTCTAGTCCAGGCTTCCCAGAACTCAGCGTGAGTGTGGTTCCTACCCTGCTTCACAGGGGGCACTTGCCTCCCTAACCAACACGCAGAGCTTTAGGGTGGGCCCTTGATTTCTGTCTTCTGCACACCCCACAGTGCACGGCACTGTGCCAAGCCCCGAGGCAGCCCTTGATAGATGATCTGTTACATTCCTGTAGAGTCCATTTGATTTCGCTGCTGGAGGATGGCACATTCTGGAATATTCTGGCCATCAGAGCATTGATGCCAGCCTCAACGCCAAGTCAGTCTGTGAACCCTCAGTCAGCAGGGCCCACAGGAAACTGCTGTGGCCCTGAGCCCAGCCCTGTCTCTAGGAATATTGGGAGGAAGGAGGCTCCAGATTACTCCGGAATCATAAAACTATGTCCATATTGAAAGGATGGCCTTACTAACAAAATAACAGAAAAAAAATATGTAACCTTCAGTTTCTTAGTAACCATCAATCCCATGAGCTCTCTTGCTAATTGGCACCCCATGGCGTTCTGTTTTCCCAACATCTGAAAAGAGCTGAGCAGACGGAAAGGAAATGTAAATTTTTCTCTTTTATATTCGCCAGACCTACAGACTAAACTGCTTTTGAGAATTTGCTTTACAGCCTTGAAGAGTTCCTGAGCAGACAGCGGGGGTGTGAGCTTCAGGCCTCAGTTCCTGCCCCAAACCATGTCACCAATAAGGGTGATAATCACCAATAAGATCACATCCCCAGTGATAAACCTGCCTCCCTAGACCAACTCGACCACCTTCCAGAGATAACCAAGTCCCCAGGAACAGGAACAACAGGAGAGGCGGGCAACCTGCCATCTTACAGCTGCCTCCTGCTAATAACCCCACAGCCGCTTCTGTTACCAACTCACAGCAATAACTGGTTTTTTTCCTTTCTCTTTGTCCCCATAAAAACAGCAAGCGACGTGGCGTCAGCGTGGGCACCCCCTTCTATTTTTGGGGGTGCCACTCCAACTCCCTTCTCTCTTCTCTCACTCTCTCCCCTAAGAAAGTAAAATAAACTTTTGACTTTTATGTGTCCTAATCTTTGTGTGAGAAATCTTTCTCCATCTGCACGCCATGAGCACCTAGCAAGTTCACCACTCTTACAAATATCTCTTTTTAAAGGGGGAAATTGTGTTTGAAATATCTCTGAATGTATTTCCCTTTGTAGTCCCCCAGCTTTACTCCTGTAGTCTCTTGAAAATTTCAGCCCCGGGTAAAGGAGAGAGCAAAAGCTCCCACGGGAAGAGGAACTGTCTAAGTTAGGGACAGTCTCTGTTAGGATGGGAGTAGAAAGCCCTCCTGGTGCCGGAGAGGCAGAGGGAGAGGGAGAGAGAAAGGGATGGAAGTTCAGGGGATGGATTCCCCTGCTGGGAGGGTTTGGAGGCCTCAGGTGCCCCACTGCAGGGTTCTCAGATAATTCCTACAGCCCATGCAGCAGTGCCCACCCTGGTGGGATGGCAATGGTGGAGGAAGTCATGTAGGATTTAGATGGCCAAGCTGAGGGTAAGCGGGGGTCTGTGAGTACATAAAGGGGACGCAGAAGGTCTCCAGGAGAGGACCCCTGGCATTGAGACAAAGAGACTTCCGAGAGAGAGCTGAGAGTCCAGAGGGGGGTCTGCAGCCACCACGGAGTCCGCAACCAAACCAGGTGAGAGTGGCACACCTCTGTGCCACCTGGACGGGGTCAGCCAGGCCTACATGAGGGTCGGAGGTGTCTCCAACCCCTGAGAACACATATGAGCCCCTCCCTGTTCCCAGACAGCCCACCCTGGGAAGGAGCAGGGGCGTGGGAAACAGCGCTCATAACACATTGGTATTTTGAATTGACTTAGTATGTCCCAGAAAAGGCCTTGAAAGCGAAACAAACCAAATTACATTTGATGGCAACTTTCAGTATTTCCACTATAGCAGAATGAGGGCTTCAGAGTAGATAAGAACGCTTTATGAGAAATAAAGGAAGTTCTCTTTTTGCAAGTCTGAGTCATAGTGTACAAAGTTCAACCCTGTAACATAACTATCTACTTCTGGGCTATCCCGTTTCCCTACGTAGACAGTGAGCTGCCTGGAGACAGGGAGTCCTGGGGGCCCCATTAATCCTGGAATCTATGTTAATTGTGCCCCTAGATGCAGGTGTGGAGTGGCGCCCTGTGCCATGGGCAGGGACCCACTCAGACTCCCCTGAGCCAGGCAGGCAAGCTTTTAGGTTGTTGGTTGAACTGACCTGAGCTCACAGGCACGGGGGTTTGCTAAGGGAAGAGGCTGGAGAGAAACAACAGTGTCTTCCACATACACACCTGTTTTCACTGGAGTTAAGAACGGTGCCATGGACGGTGATCTGAAGTCCATCCTGGAGGCCCCCTTGGATTGTCCCAGAAAAGGGGACGACCTGCAGGGAGAAGGTGTGAGGCCATTTGTCTGGTGCTGCCCTCCTCCTGTTTGTTCCCCTCCAGCACTTGCCAGTGGCTGGCCTGGGTGTGACAGTGTAACCAGCTCTATGAACAAATTTTAATGACCCCTGTATGTTTTTTTATAATCCTCTCCCTCAACAACTACTTGACCTTTCTGAGTTGTTTCCCAGAAATGGTGGAATTTCTGCAAGACAAAGGAGGAGAGGGATTCCAAAGGCCCCTGGGCAGACTTCCTGATGCCAAAATGACAATCTGTCACTAACCTAACCCTATGCATGTAGCCCCTTGTTAATTTCAAAACAACTTGCCAAAATGCGTGTAGCCTCTTGTTAATTTCCCCTCTTTAAAAATGCCAGACTCTCCTTTAGTCGGGAGAGGGTTTGAGGCTGCTTTTCCCGATCTCCTGACCCCCTTCTTTCCTTGGTGATCCTGGCTGTCTCTGTACAGGGAGCAACCGGACCTAGGCCGAAACCTCCCTGTGGTTTCCATAACAACAGCACTGTGCTAGGGGCTGGGGTGAGGCTGTGACCAGGACAGGTAGAGTCCCAGCCTCACAGATCTTGGGGTCCTGTGGGAAGCAGACACAAATCCAGTTACCCAGACATTCTAAGCTTGTGCTAAAGGGCCCGGCCTGGCGCTGAGAGGACGCGACAGGGAGCTGACGTCACTGAGAGCTAACATCTGCAACCCATGGATTTAAGTGGAGAGGAAGTGAGAGCTGTGTTGGGGAATGTACCAGGAGAAAGGCCTCAGGCCGGGAAGTGGCATGGACATGGATGGCCTGAGAGGGTAAGGGACTGGGGTATCGACAGGGGCTGCTACACCCCAAGCCAAGCTCCCAGCAAAGGCCCCAGAGCCCTGGCTGGCCATTTGGAAGCCCAAGGGACCAAAGGGACCCACCAAGGCTGTGGAAGCTAAACCTTTGACTCACCTGAGAAGGCCAAGAAGAAGGCATCCCCCCTGCCATCATCACCATATAACAGTGGCCACCATGACTTTTGCCCTCCTGGCCATTTCCAGAAAAGCCTCTTCCCAATGTCCTCGGCAGCCCCGGGCAGCCCCCTCATCTGCTCTTGCTCCTAGACTCCCCATTCCTTCCCTCAGGCCCTCAGCAGCCTCCAAAGCTCTGGTGTGGGATCTCTACCCATCCTAGGCCCCAATGGCAACCGCTTTGTCAAATCCTCTTTTTCGTGCCTCTTAAAATAACAATGGGTCACAGTGAGGCACGCGTTGTTTTGGAGTCTGGCCTGACTCCAGGTTTGCATCATAGCTCTGCTGCTCATTACCTTGTGAACCTTCTTTAACCTGTCTTTGCCTTGGTTTCCTCATCTGTAAAATAGGAATAAATGCCCCCTACTGTGTAAGATTGTTTGATGATTTAGTGAGAAAATGTCTATGGTAGAAGACACTGGCACATAGTAGGTGCTTCTCCAGCGCCCCCCACCTTGGTCTCCCTGAGCAAAAGTCCCAAAGTGGTACGTCTCCACTTTCAATGCTTATTTCTGAAATGCCTTTCGTCCAATGTGGTTCCGCAACTTGCCTTAAAGCACAGTTCTACCTCCTAGCTGATTTTCACATTTTTCAAGTTGTTATTGTCTTCTCTAACATCTCCTTTAAGTCAATTTGTACAAAATTAAATGCTTACAGGAGCCAGGCAGGTGATGTGCACGAGTGAGATGGCCAGGTAGGACAATAGGGAGTGGTGGGGACTGTGGCAAAGTACACACACACACACACACCCACCCCCTAAAGGAGCAGCATCCACTCAGACCTAACCAATGATTGCCATCCAGGCCCAGCATTGGCAGAGCTTCCAAACTTTTAAGAAAAAAAAGAAATCTGGATTTATTTTTTCTGTAAAACTTTCTAATTTCTGGGGAAAAAAAAATCCTTCAAAATGGATTGTGTAAAAGTTTCTATATTATAGAGATACATAATGAAATATTTGCAATAGAATGATATATCTGGATTTGCTTCAATGTATCTGAGGGTGGAAAGGGAAGTAGGTGAGGGTATGGATGAAGCAAGATAGGCCAAGTGTTGATGACTGTTGAAGCTAGGTGGTGGCTGTATGTTGTTTGATATTATTCTCTCTGCATGTCTGAATTTCCTACAAGTTAAAATAAACACTGTGCAGGCCAAACAAGAAATAGCCACCAGCCAAATTCAGTGCACTGGCCACTGCTTTCTGGCCTATATCCTTGAGTTGTATGACCATGCAGAAGCTACGGAAACCCATGTGAGCTCAGTGTATACAACTGGCACCGTGAAAGCCCCAGAAATGCCACTCTTATTCAGACAGACTCTGCTCCCCATGGATTTGAGGGAGGTGTCTTTTGTTATACCTCAGGTCAGGTCTGAACTCTGCCATTAAATACTTTAGTGACTCTGAGCAAATAACAGCTTCTCTGTGTCTCTAAGTTCTCTGTGTCATCCCTGTCTATGCTAGTGGTTGGGGAGAAATAGAGTCAGCTTGATGCAGTTTTGGGCCAGCATGACATAGTATTGGGAAGCCTGTCTTCCCTGAAAAATGTCTGTGGAATGTTCTCCCCCTCACCTGTTTGTGGAAGCCTGGAATTTTCTCCTGAGCCTTTCAGACTATCGTGAGAGAGAATGCTTAAAAATCACATAGTCCTAGGACGCATGCAGCCTGTACTTAAGCATATTCACGCTAAGGTGTAAGGAACTGAAAGCAGAGTGCAATGAATATGGGATCACAAGTGCACAGAAGGCATTAAGGAAGCTGGGGATGGAGGAGGAACAGGTAGGCCTCACGGGGGCGGGACAATACAGGTTCTCTCTAAGGCAACAATTCCCCCCAAAAAGTTCTGTGAGATTTCAGTATGTCTGAAATGATGCCCCCAAATAATGAAAAACAATTATTTTAAATTGAGTATAATCCTACAAATAAGGTTATTCACTGCAGCATTATAATAGCAAAGGATTGGAAAGAGCCTAAAAGTCCACCAATAGGAAAAAAGGTAAAAGAAACTATTATTTCCGTACAATAGATCCTATGACACCTTAAAAAGCAAAGAGAAAGGAAAAAGGGAATTCTTCGAGCACTGCTAAGGAACGATGCCATTTGTATGAGAAATGGGTGGCAGAAGGCTGTATACTTGCATTTACTTGTCTATTGATACAATATCTCTGGACTGATTCACAAGAAACTGATAACACTGGTTGACTCCAAGGAGGGTGTGTTAGGCTAAATAATCCCCCGCCCCGCTCGCTCACTAAGCCCCAGAAAGGTCCACATTCTAATCTCTGGAACCTGTGAATATGTTGCCTTTCATCGCAAAGGGATTTGCAGAGGTGATTAAGTGAAGGACTCGAGATGGGCAGGTAACCTGGATTAGTCGGGTGGACCCACATAATCAAGAGTCCTTACACGAAGGAGGCAGGAGGACCAGGGTCAGTAGCAGGAGATGTGACAACAGAAGCAGGAAGCTGCTGGCTTTAGGATGGCAGGAGGGGCCCCGAGCCAAGGCATGTAGACAGCCCCTAGAAGCTGCAAAAGACAGGGAAACAGATTCTCCCTTGAAGCTGCCAGAAGGAAACAGCCTGATGACACTTTGATTTTAGACTTCTGACCTCCAGAACTGGAGGAGAACAAATTTGTTGTCTAAAGATGTGAACTATAATAAAATCTTAACCCCCCCACTGCCTGCCGACCGAATGGACCCCCTCTTGGCCAGGGGGACTTCCCCTCACAAAAAATAATCCTTAAAGCTGAGCTGCCTGCCATGAAGAGAAGGGAGGTCAGACACCCCTGGTTATGCCCTGTGCCTTTTGGAGTTAGGCTTTGTAACAATAAGATACAAAATCATTAACAAGCCCAAGGCCATGTAAGACAAAGGTTAAACCACACCTGTAGGTCATCAATTTATTTAACAGATCACTCGAGTCTGGGTATGTGTCCAGTGGCTTCTCTCTGATTAATAGGCTTCCTTATCTTAACTTAAAACATTCCAAGTCTTTAGGCCGAGCTTCATTTCTTTAACCAATTACAAATCAAAGAATCTTTATACCCATCCCCTGCTTCAAGACGTTCTGTCTTTTTGGGCCAAATCGATGTACTCCTTCCATGTATTGATTTATGACATTACATGTAATTACTGTCTCCTTAAAATGTATAAAACCCAACTGTAACCCAACCATGTCGAGTCCACTTGCTCAAGAATTCTTGGGCCTGGCTGTCTGGGCCATGGTGGCACATATTGGGCTCAGAATAAACCTCTTGAGATTATTTTACAGAATTTGTGTTGACAAAGGTTGGCTAGCCAAGGCTGCTGAGGAATTTGGATCCACGTGTGTTAGTGAGGGATCTTAGCAGGAGACGAAGGAAAAAACTGGACCCGCTTTTGCTCTGTGCAGCGCAGGAGGATGGATTTTTTGCACAGGTTTATGGTCCCACAGGCCTGGGCTTGCCTCCCGGCTTTATGTGCTACCAGTCTTGATGTCGGCCAAGTCACTTGACCTGTCTGTGCCCTGGTTCCCTACTCAGAACAGTGGGACAATAATGCCAGCCTGGCAGTGCTCCAGAGAGGATTGCCTTAGACGCCACATGGAAAGGGCCTGGCTCATGGCAGCCTTGCAGTGCAGCTGTTTGCATGGGATGCAGCTATCCCTCCACTGGGTGAGAACTTGCTCTCTGCTCCTGGTCGTGCCCAGAGGCAGGGGACGTTCCCCTCCTCTTCCTATCTGGAAGTCTAGAAAGCAGAGCCGAGCCCTGCAGGCCAGAGTGTGGGCAGCCTCCTTCTGGACTCGGTGTCACCAGAGGGCACCCATCCCCGCCCCAGCATCAGGGATCTCAGTCTGGCTGGCCAAGGCTGCCCACCATCAGGAGGCGGTTCCAAGGTCCTGCTGGCAGCCCACCTTCCATGCCTGTGTTACCTCATTTAGCCTCACAACCTCCCTGGCCATCCTTAGTGCCGCTTTTACAGATGAGGAAACTGAGGCACAGAAAACTTCAGTAACTTGCCCAAAGCCACACAGCTGGTCAGCAGCAGAGCTGGGGTTTGAACCCCAGAACCCACGTTTTAACTACCACACAGGCTGCCTCTCCTAGTGAAGCACAGAACATCCTTGTTCCTGGCTCACCAGTGTTTCCCCGGGCCACACAGCAGGTCCCGTCCTGTTGGTGGTTCTGGCTTCCTCCTGGCCCTCCGGGGAGACTAGGCTAGAGGAGGCTAGACAGGCCCTCATGGCATGTGCGACTCCTCAGCAGAACAGTGGGCTGCATGACCTTCCCCCACAGTCAGCATTTGGAGGAAGTGTGGCTCCGACTGCCAGAGGTCATTGGGTCACCCAAGGGAGGCTTAACTTGCTCAGCCTGGGGGTGCCCCCGTGGCATGGAGGGGTGCTCTCGACACCTGTGGTGGCTGCACTGATCCTCTGTCTTCTACCTCTCTGAGCCTCAGTTTTCTCTGCATGAAGTGGGAGTCACAAACCTCACAGGGTTTCACAAGGCCACCTGCACACAGGGCCTACACACCTGTGCACCACACACTGCAGAGGGGGTCTCTGCTCCCCCTCCCTTCTGAGACGGTCCCTCTGCAGACGCCCTGGATGTGCCATGCCTCGTGAACTCCAACTGACCCCTCAGGGCACAGACACCTCCTTGGGGGGCCTTCCCTGCTGCCCCCAGATTCCTAGTACTAAACATGCTCAAAGCACCGACAGTACGCTAGGCGCTGCTCAGACACGCTAGATATGCTCCACGCTTAATCCTTACCCCAACTTTGGGAGGTGTGCTCAGGTATTACTCCCCTTTTACACTGAGGCCCAGAGAGGTAAAAGTACCTTGCCTGGGGCCACCCAGCTAGTAAACGGTGGAACCCTGGGAGCCCTCTCTAAGTGCATGCCCTTAGCTACCATGCTGGGTCATTATCATCCCAGAAGCTTCCTTCCTCTGTACATGAACCATCACCCTCCAGACAGTGCTTATGCCTATCCTCCGCCCCTCACCACCACCTGGAACAGGACAGGACAGTTCAATAAACATTTGTCAAACCCATGAATCCTGGTGATTTACTTCCTTCCAGTCCAGGCAAGCTCAGCATGGCACAGAAGGTGTGTCAGGATTACCCCATGCGGCATTTCTTCCCTTCTTGTGTTCTCTTTGGGATGCCCCCCACCATGCCCCTGCCACCTAGCACGTGTTTCCTTTTAGAGACCCAGAGCTGCTTCCTCCTGGCTGCGGAAGCCAGCCCAGCCCCACGCCCCCAGTCCTGGCACTCACCGGGCTCAGGTAGGGAGCTAGGGCAGCGCTGAAGGCCATCTCTCCACTGCCGCCTTTCTTGCCAGCCAGGCAGTCCTCTGCACAGCAGACGACTTGACAAGGAAATGTAAACCAAAGCAAGCTGGCAGTTATTCACAGGAGGAAGTGCTTCTGGAGAGAGAGAAATGTACGGCGCTGGGAGAGCAGGGCTGAGGGTGGGACGCAGGGGGAGGGAGGTGGGCACTCCCCGTCCCAGTGACCTTTCCCCCCTTTCTCTTCCTGTGTTCCGTGCTTGCGACTGAATCATACATGGCTCATATAGGTTCAAGATGCCTGTGCACATTGGCGTGACAGCAAGTTTCTAGACGACACTACCCAGAAGCACGTGGTCACGCTTCCTAAGCCTGCTCTGCCACAGTATCCAGAAAACAATGGATCTGGGCATTGCCTGTGCACAGGCTGGTGGGGGGCAAGGCCTGCTTCAATCCGTTTTACACACAGAGAAACTGAGGCTCACAGTGCAAGGGACATGCCTGAGGTCACACAGCTAATTAGTGGCAGTCTGAGCTATATGAAGATATATTTAGGCTCTCTAAGAGTTTTTCTCCCCTTTAAATTTCTATTCCTCCTCTCAAAACATAATTCTATAGAAACGAGTATTTTGCTATAATGAAGATGTTTATTCCAGAGTATAGTGGTGCCCAGAAGCTTCTGATCTCCCTCTCTGTGAATTTATCTCTGTCTCTTCTCTATCCCTTTTTTCTGGGTTTTGGTATGAGGACAGGAGACATCTTGGACCTGATAGAACATTCCAAGTGACGTGGGTGTGGGAGGGAACATATGACACAAAACTGTGTTTAATCGGCTTCAGCACCTAGTTAATGGAAATAATTGGCTGAAGCAGAGAATGGCAGGATAGGCCGGAGAAAGGGGAGGGGAACCATGACAATAGACTCACCTGAAGTCAACCAGGTCCCTGCAAAGTGCTAGGGAGAAGGCCCAGTGATCACGTTTGGAAGGAGCAGTTGAGGGTCATATGGTTACGAGTGGGCGCCCCAGGGCCATCCATATGTTTGCACATTTCTTCCTTCTTGCGCTCTGCCTCGATGCACCAGAATTTGCAGACTAACTTCTTTGAGATGCTCCCACAGACTGAGGCCATGTGTCCCCTCTGTACCCTCCACCCCCTTGTGTTCCTGGATCAACCAGCAACAGCTGGAGCAGAAAAGAGGGAAAAGAAGGGAAATTCTTTACAGTCCCCTCTGACCCCGTGGACAATTTTGTCATGGCACGTCATTCACGGGAAACTGCCAATGCATTGGGATTTGGAACAACTGGAACTCTCCTTCATTACAGGGTGGAGTGTAAATAATACAACTTGGTAAAACTGCTTGTTGAGTTGTAATAAAGTCAAATATCTACTTCTCCTATATCGCAGCTATTCCACTCCTGATATTTACTCAAGAAAAAGAAAAACATATTCATGCGTTTAGAACAGCTTTACTGATCATAGCCCCAAACTGGAGACAATACAAATGTTCAGCAACAGGAGAAAGGAGAAACAAATTGTGGGATTCGTGTGACAGAATAGCCCTCAACAATAAAGCAGAGCTACAATACAGGAAACACTGAGGAACCTCACAACTGAGTGGAAGAAGCCAGATATAAACAAGCACAGGCTATGATAACTCCTTTTATATCAAGTTCAACAATAGGTCAGAATAGAGGTTACACTGGGGGGTCACTGACTGGGAGAGGCATGAAGGAGTCTTTTGGGGGCTGGAAATGTTCTCGATCTTGATCTTGGTGGTGGCTGCACAGGTGTTTACATACTTAAAAACGCATGCAGCAAACTAGGATCTGTGCATTTCACTCTACGTAAGCAATATCTCTATAAATACTGTTAAAATAAAAAGTTTCTGAGAGCCTAGGGAGACACAAGCACAGCTAAGAGTTCCAGCAAACAAGCGCCTTAGAGCTTGTGCCTTGGAGGTTAGTCATAGGTAATCAGTGTCACTAATGAGTCCAGCTGTAAAAGGAGGGCACTCTGTTCCGTGCCTTGCAGGGAGGGGCCACAGTCAAACAAAAAAGGCCAACATGTTTCTAGACTAATCAACACAGTGGGGAGGAATCGTCAAGGCACAGTGCCAGGCCACCCAGAATTCTGACCTTGGCAGTGTGGCTATCATTGCTCAGACACCACGATCCATCCCAGGGGTTAGCGCTGGTCTTACGGAGGCAAGAAGCAGCACTCAGGAAAGTTCCTTCTCAGAACTCTGCTATTCAAAGACCCAGACCCTTGTCTGAGACTGTCTGCTCTGTGCACTGTAGACCGAGTGACCTTTTCAAAATCTGAGACTATCACGCCACATTCATTAGGATGACTACTATCAAAAAACCAGAAAATAACAAGTGTTGGCTAGAGTGCGGGTAAACTGGAACCCTTGTGCATTGCTGGTGGGAATGTAAAATGGTGCAGCTGCCATGGAAGACAATATGGCTACTCCTGAAAAAACTAAACATAAAGTTACCAGAGGATTCAGCAAGTCCAATTCTGGATATATACCCAAAATAATTGAAAGCAGGAACTCAAAGACATATTTGTACACCCATGTTCAGAGCAGCATTGTTCACAAAAGCCTAGAGGTGAAAGCAACCCAGGTGTCAGTCAATGAATGAGTGGATAAACAAAGTGTGGTATATCTGTACAATTCAGCCTGAAAAAGGAAAGAAATTCTGACACACGCTACAGCATGGATGAACCTTGAGGACATTATGCTAAGTCAAATAAGCCAGTCACAAAAGGACAAACACTGTATATGACTCCACTTGTATGTGACAGCAAGAGTAGTCAAAATCAAACAGAAGAAAGTAGAATGGTGGTTGCCAGGGGCTGGGCGGAGGGGGAATGAGGAGTTATTATTTAGTGGTATAGAGTTTCAGTTTCGCAAGATGAAAAGAGTTCTGTGGAGGGATGGTGGTGGTGGTTGCATGACAACATGAATGTAATTAATACCACTGAACTATACACTTAAAAGTGATTAAGATGGCAAATTTTATGTTACATGTATTTTGCCATAATTAAAATTTATTAAAATGTGAGTCTGATGATTTCTACAAGTCATGTTGAGAATCTACCACTGCCCGGTTCTTGGTCTGTTTTCCCCACAGGGCCTTATCCAGGGCACTTCTTGTCAGGGTGTTAAGGGCTGGCTGGTCTCTTGGCTTGAAAGGTGCTATGATTTAGATGTGGCTTGTGTATGCCAAAACTCATGCTGAGATTTAATTGCCAATATAAAATGGCAATTTGTGTTGGGAGATGGGGCCTGTAAGAGATGATTAGGTCATTAAGATGGATTAATGTCTTTCTCTCCAGACTGGGCTAGTTCTCGAGGGAATGGACTAGTTCTGATGAGAGTGGGTTGTTATAAAGTGGGTCAGCCTCCTCTGTCCCCTCTCTTTTGCACAAATTCGCTTGCCCTTCTGCTTCTCCACCATGTTAGGAGGCAGCACAAGGCCCTCCGTGGAAGCCGACCAGGTGAGGCTGCCCCATCTTGGACTTCCCAGCTTCTAGAACTGTGAACCAAAATAAACCTCTTTTTTTGCAAGTTACCCAGTCTTAGGCATTCTGTTATAGCAACAGAAAACAGACTAAGACAAGAGGATTAAGTGTTCTAAGGGAGAATGGCGGACCTGAAAGAAAAGAAATGCAGTTGTGGAAGATTCTAGGAGGAGGGAAGAGGACAATACCAGAGTGGAGAGGGTGAGAATGTGAAGCCCTGTAGGGAGGTTCTCCAGGGACCTAGGTCTTCCCATTGCTAAGTAGGAAGGCCAAGTTCTCAGCCTGGGATTATGGGAAGGGAGGGTAACTGGAGAAGGAGTTTCCAGAGGGGTAGCAGGGAATGGGGAGTGGAAGCTGCTCTGCCGAACAGGAAGAAAAAAGGAGTTCATTTTCTTTTGTATCAGGAGACCTCCTGAGAAGAATGTAACGTGGAATAAAATGGTATTTTCCACGGAGAGGAACATGATCTTATAGGGGATCCCAGGTGAGTCAGCCAGAACTGGCTGCAAATCCAAGCTCCTTCTCTTCCTGGCTGGATGACACTGGGCAGGTTACTCCCTCTCAGTAACCCCCAGTTTCCCCTTCTGCAAGTGGGCGTGATACTTTTCTCACATAATTTCCCTGGTAGGAAACAAGAGAATGTATGTAAAGCACCTAGTATGGTCCTGCCGCATGTAGGAGGCACTCAGTAATGGTCTCTCCCTTTGCCCTGGCCTCCTGGTGTGTGCTCAGAACCAGACCCTGTTCCCCAAGGAATCTGACCAACACACATACTGTGAGCTTTCACCTCCCTTGTTTCTAGACACTCTACCTCTAGTAATGCAGCCTAAGATTATTTTATTATTTTTGGCAGCCATATCACTCAGGGATACTCACCAACTAAAATCCTACAATTCTTTCCACATGTAGCAGCTGCTCCTCATGCTCCTCCCAGCAGCCATTGTGAACGACTTAGCTGCTAACAGTGATGGTTGTGGTGCTATAGAAATATGGAAAATCGCAGGCAACTTCCTCCATGCCTCAGGCCCTGTTTCCTTCCACACTGTCATGGAAGGCTTGCTCAATCCACCCAGCAAAGGAGGGACCGGGTAAGGTTCAGAACCCAGGCCTCCTACACCTCCTCCCTGACCATCTCTATTCCTGAGGGATGTCAACCAGCTGCCATATGCTCAAGGGGGAAAGATAGTAGACACCTGATTCCTACTTGGTAATGGGAAGATGAGTGAGCCTATGTGTGTATGCTTTTCCAATGCTGCTCTGCCTCCCAGCCTAGAAACTCACTGAAATGAGTAACAAATTATTATTATTTTTAATTGTGAAGGTGGGATATGAGTGGAAGGTGGAAACCTACATCTGCACTGAAGACTAGAGTGTCACAGGCTGTCCACATGCTATGGGCATTGAAGACAATCAGCTGCCAGAGTCTACTTGGGCTGGAGAGAAGGAAGCCACTGGGTCACTGGGGTCAATGTGTGGCTCCCCTTCTGGGAATGGGGTCGGGGTGCTCCCAGAAGTGAGAGGTGCAGATGCTGGCCAGATGAGGGCAGCCATTGGGCTTTGAGCATTCACTATGTGCTAAGTGTTTCACAGGCTTCATTTGTTTGGTCATCACCACAAACATGCCAGGTAGCAAGATCCCACTTTCCTTATCAGAAAGGAGATTGAGGTTCCAGGAGGTGCAGGAACTCGTGCTGGGTCATACAGTGAGAGGGCTGAGTGCTGACTTGATGTCCCCTAGGGAGTCAGTGTTTAATGGGAGTTTTGTTTGGGGAAGATGAAACAGTTCTGGAGATGGATGGTGGTGATGACTGTACAACAATGTGAATTTACTTAATGCCACTAAATTGCACACTTCAAATGGTTAAAATGATAATTTTTATGTTATGTACATTTTAGCACAATAAAAAAGGTGGGGGAGGAAGGCTATTAAATTCCAGATGGATAATGTTGTCCCAAAGTTCTGAGTCTGAAGCCTGCCCTCTCTGTGTTAAAAATGAGATCAGAGCTGCGTGCAGTGTTGTGCACATGTAGTCCCAGCTACTCAGGAGGCCGGGGCAGGAGGATCGCTTGAGCCCAGGAGGTGGAGGCTGCAGTGTGCCATAATTGTACCTGTAAATAGCCACTGCACTCCAGCCTGGGCAACACAGTGAGACCTCGTCTCTTAAAAAAGAATAAAACATTAGATCAGTACTGGTGTACTGTCCAGTGGGCCCTGGGTCCTCTCATCCAGTTCCCTTTGGAAACCTCATTGTGTAGGGACAGCCACATTGAACCACATTAACCACTGAAATACATATGCACCTCTCCAGAGAACAAACATTCTCATTGAGTGTCTTCTACATCCATAAAATTAGACATATTGTTCTACCTGCCTCCTAATTGGCTGCTCCTCTCTCTCCTGCAAACACGCTATGACACAGTGGTGCTATATTTGCCTCACACAGTAAATCCCATTGCATTTTAAGGGAAAACATACAAATCTTTGTAAATTCTAAGTCTGTCCATAGTAATCTCTAAAAATGTTAAGTCCCTCCAAACAATCAAATTCAGCAATAAATTTTCTTCTCATTGAGTTAAATTTGGCAAATAAATAATTTATCCAAGTAGAGAAACACATCCACTGGAAGTGGGATCAATAAAGACCAAATTGCATTTCCAAGGTTGATGATTAAATTCCCTAGTTCCCTTCCCAGAGGAGGGCAAGGGCTTAGTCACTCGTTTCTGCAGCAAACGCTTATTGAATGTGTGCTGCTTGCCAAGCAGTGCTTGAAAGCACAATAACCTCTCCCCTGCAGGTGATCCTGGCATTCGTGCACAGACCTGCACTTGACCTTCACAGCTGAACCATTCAGCCTTGTGTCTGGGGAGGGGACATGGCCACTTGTTATGTGTTTGCTCCTCTTGGTCAGTTTCCTCTCAGCCTGTCTGGATAGCAATGACGTGTTCACTGGCCTCTGAGTTTCACTTCCTACTTGGTAAGTGTCTTTGTCCATTCATGCTGCTATAACAAAATACCACAGAGTGAGTAATTTATAAAGAACAGAAGTTTATTTCTCCCAGGTCTGGGGGATAAGAAGTCTGAGGTCAAGCGCTGGCAGATTTAGTGTCTGGTGAAGGCTCCACTCTGCTTCCAAGATGGCATCATCTTGCTACTGTGTCCTCACATGGTAGAAGGGCAGAAGGGCAAATAAGGGGGAACTTGCTCCCTGCAGCCCTTTTATAAGGCACTAATTCCATCCGTGAGGGCGGAGCTCTCATGGTCTAATCGTGTCCCAAAGGTCCCACCTCTTAATACCATCATCTTGGGGTTTAAGTTCCAACATATGAATTTTGGAGGGACACATACAAACCACAGCTGTAAGAAAGAAAGGAGGCTGAGGCCGGGCGCGGTGGTTCACACCTGTAATCCTAGCACTCAGGGAGGCCGAGGCAGGAGTATTGCTTGAGCTCAGGAGTTCGAGACCAGCCTGAGCAAGAGCGAGACCCCGTCTCTACTAAAAATAGAAAAATAAGCTGGGTGTGGTAGCCCACGCCTGTAGTTCCAGCTACTTGGGAGGCGGAGGCAGGAGGATCACTTAAGCCCAGGAGTTGGAGGCTGCAGTGAGCTATGATGACGCCACTGCACTCTACCCAGGGCGACAGAGTGAGAGTCTGTCTCCAAAAAAAAAAAAACCAAGAGAGGAACGAGACCGAAATATGCCCACAAGCCCGCCCCCTTCCCTGTATGATATATTTCTTGCCATGGGAACCTCAAACAAATTCAAAAGACCAGTAATTGATGACTGAAGTTTTTGTCATCCTTTTCACAGAGTTAAAACGTTTGAAGCCTACATTCTGGTTCTACTTGGGGACAGATGAATCCAGCCAGCATCTAGTGTCAGCTTCACTCCAGCCTGCACACCTGCATGCATCTTCTCTCTTTGCCTAAGGTGGGTGGTCTTCATGGCGGGTGGGGGCAGGTGGGGACAAGGCCTCCCTCTCCTAACCGTGATGCTTCACGCTACCCTTTGCCTTGCAGCCTCTCCCCACCCCCACCCCCACCCCCTCCCTCACCACGGAGCCCACCATTACTGCCAGGAGAGCCAACGTTCATCACCTTCTCTCACCCCAGCTGTGCTCCTGGTACTCAAAGGCCTGGATTACCTCCTCCTCCCCTATTCGTGCTCACACCAGTGGCATGAAAGAGGCAGGGTCTTAGCACTTCTAAGCCCCACCCTGACCAGGTCTTAAGAAGTAGCATTTTGGATAAAGTGACCCAGACATTTACTTAAAAGGTAGTATCCAGAGAGCCCTACCTGAGTGTGGTGCAGCAGATTAAAAGCTGTCTCTGGGGCCAGGGGGCCTGCCCCAGTCTGGACCTGGACTGGCTTATTTGGGTCCAACTCTGTCTTTTTCCCCTCAAGCTGCTAGAGGTATCAAAACCTATTCACTGCCTCCTTGTCATTTTAGCGTCTGTGTAGCTTGGGGTCTAGAGGATCAAAGAGAAGGTGTGGCTGTACCTCCAGCCTAGCTCAAGACTGAAGTTTATATTAAAATGAACAAAGTAAAGCAAAACCAACCAAAATCCCTGTACACTTGGATTAGGATAGGGGTCACAAATGTTTTGAACAGATCGCTGGCCCCCACCCCTGAGTTTCTGATGCTGTATGGCTGGGGCGAGGACTGAGAACATCTATTTCTAACAGGTTCCTAAGGGATGCTGATGCTGCTGGCCCTGAGACCACACTTTGAGAACCATTGGCCTTCCAAAAGGGGCTGATATTCTGCCAGTTTGCACCTGTGGTCTTCCCAGTCCTTTTCGACTGGCGTCCCTTCTGACTGGTGGGTGTCTAAATATCCTGAAGACCTCACTTGCCTGTGGGGACCAGTGAAGTCACAAGAATGAGTGGGCTGGACAAACTGCACAGGGGCCTCTCAGCCCAGCCTGTCATGTTCCCACTTTTGATAGGCATTAGAAATGTGTCACTTTCCTCTTTACTCTTGGCAAAGATACAGCTTGAGGCAATGCAGCCTGGGCCCCAGCCTTGGGGAGAAACCTGCCCAGCCCCAAGGGTGGCCATGCTCAGCTGCAGCTGATGGCTGCCTCTAGGAAGGCTGGCTCAGTAGTGCCCAAAGAAGCCAGAACTCCAGATTTGTACAAGAACTCTTCCTGTTTTTAAATATTGGCAACTAATTTAACTATATTTCTTAAACTCTGTGGGTCAAACAAAATACACCAGCAGTTGGGGTCCTCTGAGCTGGGGGAAGAGCAGAGGCTTGGTGTCCTGAGACCCGGGGAGTGCACATCCCTGCAAGGGGGCCCTGTTATAGACGATGAAGTGTAGGACAGCACAGAGCAGGGCAGAAGCCTAGGCCTGCCCTCCCTCCCTCCCTCCTGAGATGACCCCTTGGAGGCCAGGCAAGGTCTGGTCTCTTGAGAATAACTGTAGAATGGTTAAAAGTCATGACGGCACTGTGCCTGGAGTCCTCCAGCTCCAGAAACCTCATGAAGAAATTTAGTGGTGAGGAAGGAAGGGGCTTTTCACCTTGATCAGAGAAGGAGGCAGAGGAAGTTTGGGCCAGAGGAGATAATGCAGAACGTAGCTGCGGGGGACAGCAGGGGGGCAGCAGGAGGGCAGCAGGAGGGCAGAGTCTGCGGCAGCTGGGAAGCCCGATGCTCTGAATGGAAATGCCACAGCCCAAGTCAGTCCTCCTGGGTCTGGATGTGTGTTTGTGTGTGTGTGTGTGCATACATATGTGTATATACATATGTATACATATGAAGGATATGTAGTGAGGGGAGAAGGGAAGGACAGGGGAGGGAGTAGCCCAGGTTAAAGGGCACAGCAGTTAAATGGATGATCCCAGTGAAAAGTGGTTCTGAGGTCTGGGGCAGTATCCATCGATAGGGGACTAGTGACATAATCTGTGGAATATTTATACTATGGGCTATCGGCCATTGTGCAGCTATTAAAACACTAAGTTAAGGCAGGCATGGTGACATGTGCCTATGGTCCCAGCTACTCGGGAGGCTGAGGCAGGAGGATCGCCTGAGACCGGGAGTTCGAGGCTGCAGAGGGTGGGGGCAGGGGTGAGGGAGGGAAGGTTATTAACATGTTTCTTATTCTAGTAATGTTCCGTATTTTGATGGACCTGAATGACTTTTCTAATTTAAAAACATCTAATAAAGTAGAAATTTTTTAAGATCTCAGGTGTTAGAGTCAGGTAAATCTGGGTTTTAATCCTGCCACTGCCACTTACTAGCTGTGTGACCTCAGGCAAGTGATATAACCTCTCTGAGCCTGTCGCATCATCTACAAAATGAGTTAATAAATAGTACCTACCTCATAGAGTTGTTATGAAGATTAAATCAGGTGGGAGACTGAGGGACCCCTTTCCTCAGGGCACTCACTAGCTCACTACTGAACATGAAAATGCCGCCTTTCCATCTGTCCAGCACTTAGCGCTTTTCTCATTTTACTACTTTTTCTCCCTTTTTTATTGTGTTAAAATACAAATAATATAAAAGTTACCATCTTAACCATTTTTAAGTGGTATGAAATTAAATTAAATTAATATTTTCAGTGATATCACATTCCTAATGTTGTGCAACCATCACCATTATCCACATCCATAACTCTTTTCATCTGGTAAAACTGAAACTCTTGTGAACTAAAAATAAAATCCTAAGCCATCTGCTAACTGAATATACCCCTCTCAGCCAAGTGGGACCCCAGACACACCTTAAAACTGAGTTCCCAGCCATGACAGGATGGGAGAGATAAAGCACAATTACAAATACATGTAATTTCCCTATTTCATAAATATTCATGACTCCTCCTATAGCTTGTTGAATATGTATATCTGACCACCCTGCTTAATATAAAATCTTGCTCCTTTTGTCTGCCCCTTTGAAGCACATGCGCCTGGCTTCTGGCCGGGGCTTGGCTCCCCCACCTGTTGGAATGGCCACCCAGCAGGCTGCTACCCTTTATGAGAAATAAAGCTCTACTTTTTCCAAAGTATAAACCTTGTTAAGTTTTTTTTAGTTAAACACTTTATATCCATTAAACAATAACTCCTTATTTCCCCATCCACCCTAGCACCTGGAAACCACCATTCTACTGCCTGTCTCTGATTTTGACTATTCTAATATGAAAATTGTCAAAATCAAAATGGAGTCACTTGTGTTTAAACCCTGACGAATGGAGCCAGGGAAGGCCATGAAGGGAGGGTTCTCACACATGTATGCTTGACAATAAGAACTATCACAAAAGACTCTGCAAAAACCACCTTACACAGAAAATACTTCTGCAAGGATGTCTGCCCAGCAACTGCCTTTTCAACCTTGGACTGATGCCACCCTTGTTATTGATCCTTATAGCCAAGGATAATTGATTCAAAACAACTTACATAATCCTCTTTATTTTGCCTTTAAAAACTTCCCCTTGCCTCAACCTCTTTGAATAGGCACATAGTTTATGATGGCACACAGATTCCCATTGCAACGATATTTCCAAATAAATATCATTTTCTTTTAGAGAAACTCTCTGTTATTTTGGTTTGACATAATCTGGTGTCAGAAGTGGGAAAAAACTGAACTCACCCTGAATGATTGCCAACCCCTGGAATTGAGTGTCATAACTACTGAGCCCTTTGTGCTCTCTGCTTCTGTGAATCACTTTTTCTGCCCTGGTGAATCTCCTCTCAGATTCTCAGACTCCCTACTTTTGGAGAGTTCTTTTTCACTTTTAGACCTGTTTTGGTTATAACACTGCCTTAAATGAAGGACCCTGTATCCCTCTTAGGACTGTAAAAGCGTTTTTTTGGCAAGTGTCCTTTTGGAGAGTACTTTGGTTTCTACAGAATTTGCATTCTGTCTGTGAGGACTACATATCCTTTCTAGTGAATTCACTTTGGTTCTTCCTGCATGCCTAGTTTAAATTTTGTTTGTTTGTTTGTTTGGTATGCATGCCTGGCTTGAAATTTTTATGAGCACTCTTAGGGTTTCATTTTAGTTTGGTTATGTACATCTGTAAATAATTTAGCTCTTTATTTTTTTTCCTTCCCTGCTCATTTCTGAACATCTTCCAAGAGCAAAAATAAACATTCTAAATGTGGGCATGGGATGGCCAATTAAAAGCCACTAGGATGGTCACCACCGTCTAAAACACTGGTCCAAACCCCTGACATTCCCTGACAGGATTCACAAGATTTCTTTGCTCTTGAGAGATTAATAAGAAATGGAATGGGATTCTCAAATATTAAGGAACGCCAAGCTTTCTGGGACTCCAGCTGGCTACATGGTTTTTCCCTGTGCACGTTTTTAAATCAGTGGCCATCATGGGGATCATTCAAATTCCCCAAGCTTGTTTTTTCTCAGTATCAAATGAAGAGACCACAACTATAGGATTAAATTAAAATGCTGGCATGTAGAGGCTTCTAACCTCTTCATCTTTCCTCCCCCCACCCCCTGCTTACTTTATATCTGCTGACTTTTCTGCTGGATTAAGATAAACTCACTTCTCATGGCATTGCATTCTAGTCAAGATAGAAAAAAATTTCTTTAAGTCTGAAAGGGCTTTCAAATTAATGGTTTTACAAATTACAATAGCTCCATGGCAACCAACAACCTAGACCTAAGAGTCATCCCTTTTAATGTAAATTTAGGTTTGCCAGGTTAACAATTGCTTAGGGTGATGAAACAGTTAATTGAAGGAGTGACAGTCAAAAGGAAAGAACTAAATAAATGTTTGTAAAAGTTAGGCTTTCAGATCAAACAGGTCAAAGTCTTGAGCTCAGAGCTATAATATAAGGTATCTAAGTCTGGCATAAAAAAAATTGCTTTGTCTGCCATGCATGGTCCAGAAAAAGCTAAAAAACTGCAAATAACTTTCTCTCAAATGCCTCCTGCCCATCTTGACTAGTCAGGCAAACCAGACCAGCAAACAAAACAAAGAATTGTTACTCAAATTCGAGACCTCTTGGATTTTCTGTTTTTATTACACATTTCAGTCAGTCCTGACTACAATGTAAATATCTGAAGATTTGAAGATTTAAACCCTCATTTGAAATGCTCACTCATTTGAAACTGAAAAAAGGAGGAAAAAAAAGGTTTATTTTTTTTAAACCAAACTGTTTTACCCAAAAAATTGGTGAACAGCCTTCACAAGATTACCTATTGAGAGGATAGAATGCAAGACTGCCTCCTGACCTCTTTCCACACACAGACACTAATCAACACTTCCCCTAGCACTCCCCTCTTGAAAGGTGAAGTCTCTAAATCTAACAAATTCCTCTTCAAGATAAACATCTGTTCCTGTCAAGATAACCATCCATTCTCCACTGAGAATTGCAAAACGGCCAAAGGTCTCTACCCCCTCAAGCCCTGTAACGCCGCTCCAAAAGCCCTTAAAAACCCTCAGCCTGTAAGAGCAGGGGTCTCGTTTGGGCTAGAGGCCCTTCTCAGGTTTCATCGTTAAAACCTGTCTTTGCCCTCTGAAGCCGTCTTTTGTCTCTATTCTTTTTCTCCCTCTACCTGACACCTATTATGGCATATAAAGTTTAGCCATGGGAACAGGTCGCAATGTGTCAAAAATATAATTTGGATCCAGCTGTCCTTCTATAAACCAGTGAAATTATTTTACTATATTTTACTGTCTTATGACTAAAATTTTAAAACGAAACCTTTTGTGTGTGTATGTGTTTAAGTGTGTTTATGCATATGTACAGGTATTATGTTGTATATTTTGTCTACCTGGTAAAATCTGGCATAATTGGCCAGAAATTCCTTAAGAAATTCTATTCAGATTGGTGTAGATAAGTGAGTGTTCATATAAATTATTAAAACATATAGTAATTAACCCCAATGCCTTTTAGTTCACATGAGTTAAGTAAAACTTTAATAAATAAACTGGTTTTAAATTTGTTGATAAAATAAACACAGAAATGTCAGCCAGACGCAGTGGCTCACACCTATAATCCTAGCACTCTGGGAGGCTGAGGCGGAAGGATTGCTTGAGCTCAGGAGTTGGAGACCAGCCTGAGCAAGAGCAAGACCCGTCTCTACTAAAAATAGAAAAATTAGCCAGGCACTGTGGCCCACACCTGTAGTCTCAGCTACTCGGGAGGTTGAGGCAGGAGAATTGCTTGAGCCCGGGAGTTTGACGTTGCAGTGAGCTATGATGATGCCACTATACTCTACCCAGGGTGGCAGAGTGAGACTCTGTCTCAAAGCAAAACAAAACAAAACAAAAAACAAAAAAACCAACAAAAATCCCAGAAATGTCTTCAGAATCATCAGCAAACATTTTTGCCTGGGTTTACTGGTCAGTTTTATATTTGTCTCTGCTAGATGTTTTAAAGTATTAGTGTTTGACACAAAGGGCATAAAACTATAAATCCCGCTGAAGAGCAAATGATCTCTGTGTGACTCTGAAGAATAAGACTAGTTTAATACTGTTGATTTAATCAAAGCAGCTGTATCTTCTGAGTAGTCAGCAAAATGCCCATATACTTAACTTTAAGCTTCTTAGGTGAACATCTAACATTCACATGCTGTAAAATTAGCTAACAGGAAAACTGCTTGAAATAATGACTAGCCTTATAATCTCAGTTTTCATAAGTAACCTAGGTATAATCGTTAAAAATAAATCAAGTAAATGTAAATGTAAATGTAAATGGCATAAGTGTTTATAAATGAACTCTTCATAGTTTCAAAAATCCTTTTGGTAACTTGAAATCTTAAAGTAAAATTAAGCAATAGATACTCATTAAATGTCTGAGTCATATCCAAATAAGTTAAAATATTAAAACATTAATTGTTGAACATGAAGTTTACTTTTGGCTTCTTAAATTTTATAGAAAGACAAAATATATTTGGGTCTATTAATCAATTTTCCTATCCACATTGAAAAACCATTCTATGAGATAGCATGTCTCTAAAAATTATAAAATGTACATTCATAAAATGTCAATGTGTCAAAGTTCAAAATCGCTTACTTCCTAGGTTTTCACTAGAAATTCATTTAACTAAGAGTTAAAAATTCCATTTATACATATTAATAACTCATTTCATATATATGTAATCTATATACAAAGTATACCAGAAAAGATATTCTTTTATTGAGAAAAAGGAATAATTTTGTCCAATTGGGAAGTTATTTGAAGGTTGTTTCAAAATATGGATTTAGAAAGGAAGCAGAAACCAAATAGAAAGGAGTCAGTAAGTAGGAGAGAGATGTGAAGAAAGTTATATGTATGAAGATGTATTTTTGGTAGGGAAGGTTAAAAAAAGAATACTTTTTTTTGGTATGAGAGAGAAAGTATGGCCAAAACGATAAGAGAAAAAGGGAAGTAAATTTTGCCCTAAAGTAAAATGGTTGTTTAAGAAAGAGGAACAATAGGACAAAACTGAAGGTCTGAGCAGGTCACAGTGGATCGGAGCAAGTCATGGAAGGTTTGCAAAGAATTAATTTGTGAAAGGAATTTTGTGTATGGTCAAGATGGCTAAAATTAGAAGGGAATTTTTTATGTCGTTCTAAAGATTGAGCTTTGATTAAAATATATATGTTTATGTGTATATATATGTGATACAAAACTAAAATTTTTGGTTCCATATATTAGAACAGGTTTCTCTTGAAATATTGATCTGCTCTTAGTAAAATTTACAAGAGGCTTTGATTTTAGTTCTGAAATCTGTTTAAATTTCCAACCATCTTCTGAACTGCAGCTTTAGAGCACTGTTTTCCTCCAGTGTAACTTGATTCTGTAGTATTGGTTTTTCTTGATGTATCTGAATTATTCTGTGTAACCGGGCAATTTCGCGTGCTTTTACTTTTTCTAAGAGTCATATACTCCCCTGCTCAAGGTACTGTTTTTCTTATTTCTTCTGTAATGTGGTATATATTCATAACCTTGGATACATCTCTTCCTGCGTCTGACTGAATTCAAGCACTTTCATCAGGTTCAACTTTCAGATTATCTAAACCAGTTTCCCATAAGGAGAAGCAATCACACAGCAGAAAGTTTTTCTTTACTTTTTGGTAACTGGCCTAAGAAACAAAGCTTTTGCGTTTTATCAAGATGATTTCCTGTGTTTCATGTTGTCTTTATTATGTTCTGATTATTTAGGAAAACTGAGCTTTGAAAGGGTTATGGTGTTTTTTGTTTGTTTTACATCCATGTAACTTTCTGCATTGCTTTTGAAGTCTTTTGATTATCACGCTGGTTAAGTGAATGACTATTAATTTCGCAGTGACCTATGTTCCTGTTTTGACCAAGTGTTTTGAACCTTTGCCATCTTTGGCAGGCTTCCCCAAGATTAAGTTTTAAATTAAGTCTTTTTGGCCTCCAACTAACTTCAGGACTTCTCAAAGGTTTATAAAAGAGAGATACTGAACTAAATCAGGACCATGTAGACCTACTGCACGGTCTATCCTGGAAAATGTTCCATGACTTACCACTATTTTTTGAACATAGCAGGTGCTCAACAAATGTCTGACCAGTTTCTCAGAACCTCGGTTTCCTCAGCCGAAACATCATGATTCCTACCTGGTAGCGCTGTTGTGAGAGTTAAAGGAGATAATGTATAGAAAGCACCTCCCTGGCTCAGCGTAGGGGCCCCACAGCTGTCCTCCTCTTCCACCTGTTTTGCTTACCCCAACCTCCCAAGCACCTCTCTGTATCTTTAACTGGCAATGTGAGGCTCCTGGAAACGAGATTTACATGGATGCCACCAACTCATCCCCCAAGGCTTCTATAAGGCAAAGGCACCTCTAGCCAAGGGAGATGCTGACTGGGTCTGGCTCTGCTCATGGCTTTGTTACTGTTGGGGGCTGGATGATCCTCCTCTGTGCGGCATGGGCTTTTGACACTGTTGCTTCTCTATTCCTCCATCTGTTTAGAAATACCTGCTTCTGAGGTCCAAGCATAACTTCTCTCTTCCTTTGGAAGAGGCTCCTCAACCCCTAGAGGGAGTTCAAACACCCCTGACCCATCCATGCTTGTCCTCCTATGCCATCCAACCAAGTGGTCCCCAACACTCATCTGCAACCGACCAAAGCAAACACAAGCCCCGGGACACCTTGGTATAACTTTATTCACAAACTCCAGACACCCGGGCCTGGCTCAGCACAGATGGCATATTCTTGCCAGCGGCAAAAAAACCCGATATGGCACATTTGTTAATACTAACCATTTTAATTTAAATTAATAGCATTTCTGGAAGACAAACACAGTTGATAGAAAATATAAAAACTTTTACTGTACAAATTTTACATCACATTCAAAAAAGCAAGGTGTGCCTTGTGGCCACAGAAGACAGTGGGTTTGCACACACTGATGAAATCCTGGCTAATGTTGCAGCATAGCACAAACTCCCCAACTGGCTTCACATTTGTCTCTGCCCTCTCCGCCCTCCAAATCAATACAGAATAACGTAGGCTTACAGGGCTTGCCATTCTCCTGTGACAAGAAATACCATGAGATGACAGACAAGTGTTTGATTTGTGATATGGAGAGATGAACTTTGCTACACGCTGCTCACAGCTAACCCAGAACTAGCCAGGATTCAAAACTTCGAGTTAGACAAAAACCCAGGGGGCTGCGCCTCTGGTGGTTCAAGGCAGCAGGGCTTCGGAGGTGAGGCTGGGAACTGGGGGTGCTTCAAAGGGCCAAAGCTTGGGCTCCACTCTCAGGCCCCAGCGGGGACTTCCACAGCCCCTGAGAGCTCTCGCCAAGCCCTCCCACCCTCTCCATCCCCTTCACAGTTGGCCGTGAGGGCTGAATTCACAGTATCTTGTCGTCCTTCATGTGTTTCCAAGGCAGACAGAGAGGGCACACAGAAGGGCAAGCACGTCTTCCTAACTGCAATTCACAGTCACTTAAATAAAAAAGGGAGAACGGGATCATCGTTTGGGGGTGAGGGGGGCGGGTTTTAAATGACAGGCAGTGCAGAGGCAGCAGGCCGAGAGCCTGCCCAAGGCCTTGGAGAAGAAGGAAGAGGGTGTGCCCCAGTTCCTCAGCTCCACCCTTGCGGCCAAGTGGCTTCTGGGTTCCTCGCAGATAACAGGCCCCCATCAGATCGTCAGTTCCTTAAGGGTGGGGACTGTGGCTGCTCCTATCTCTAGGTCCCCAGCACTTGCACAGGACCAAGTACATTGTAGGCACCCAGTGAAAACTTCTTGAACTGTGACACTCACAATAGAAAGCAAAACCCAGACTTTCTATGGGCTGTGATGCCCACCGTGGCCTGGGGTCAAGGAGGAGTTGAGCCTGACTCATTCAGCTGCTGTCCAACCCGAGGGGCTCACCAGTATGTCCACTGGGTCTGCTCTCACCTGGGCAAAGGCCAACGGCACAATGGGAAGGTGACAGGCTGGAGACACACATACTGTGACCTCTGGGAAGGTGCAGCCACGTGGGAGGCCAAAGGGATGATGGGGTGAAATAAACAGTCCCACCACAGCACAGAAAAGCCCCAAACAGAGCTGAACCCAAGTGGCTTACAACTCCTCCTTTCTCCCCACACCCTGACTGGAAAGGGCCAGGACGCTAATGTCCCAGGGCACATCTGCACTGCTGTGCTACCGTGCTCCCCGAGGAGGGGCTGTGCACTGCTGTATCACCGTGCTCCCCAGGGAGGGGCTGTGCCCTGCTGTGTCACCGTGCTCCCCAGGGAGGGGCTGTGCACTGCTGTGTCACCGTGCTCCCCAGGGAGGGGCTGTGCACTGCTGTGTCACCGTGCTCCCCAGGGAGGGGCTGTGCACTGCTGTTCACCGTGCTCCCCAGGGAGGGGCTGTGCACTGCTGTATCACCGTGCTCCCCAGGGAGGGGCTGCCCAAGGAGTGCTTGGCCTGGAGAAAGGGAGGCAGAGTGGCCTGCATCACAGGATGTTTCAACCAGATTCCAGGGCTAGGGAAGGCTCTGAAGGTTGGGGGCTTTGCTAGGTGGGCCTAAACGAAAGGGGGCAGCCACAGGCCTCCCCTGCTCCCAATCCGAGCTCAGAGCATGGCCACAGATTCTGGGCCTGAATCTAATCACATGTCCACTCCTTTCACCCCTCTTCCTTTTGGAGACTAATGTAACCTCCACTTAATGGCTTCTTTGCCATTTGGAACTTTTCTATATAGGTGACAGTTTCTAACGAAGACAGGTGTGGTGCTCTCACATTAAAGACTTTCCCAAATCCAGCCCCTCCTCTGGTTCAAATGGACTCAAGCAGAAGGCCTGGTGGTGCTGGGGAAGGCTCTGTAGATGGGGGCTTGCTAGGTGGGTCTAAATGAAATAGGTGGGCACAGGCCACATGCCCCCATCTGAGCTCAAAGCATGGATAGAGGAGTCAAGAGTGGGGTAAGGGGTTTCAATGGGACTGGCGAAATAGAAGAGGTGAGTAGTCCCGGAACCTTCTGGCATGATTGACGATGGGTTTGTAAAGTGCCAGGGTCACCCTGCAGCCGGAAAGGGGGGGTTAGGTACCTGCTGCCATCTACTTCTCCCTCCCCTGCCACCTCATCTTCCTAGTCCCCACCAACCAAGCCCGCATGGTCTGCACAGCTGCTGGGTTGGCCCCTGGCCCTGGGGTCAAATGTCAGTCAAGGACCAGGATGTCTAAAAGCCAAGGACCTCAGTGCCATCCCCTTGTTGCCTGCCAGGGGGCTTCAAAAAAGAAACATCTCTACAGGCATGTGGATATTGCCTCACCTTGCAACAGAAGCCCTGGTGAGGAACCGCTGGATGAGTGCAGATGTTACTTGGATTCTGTCTCTACTTTCCAGCAGGAACAGCCTGGAGTACAGGGGTCAGAAGGTGAGTCCAAGCTCTCTGGGAGCTCCTGAGCCCTGTAATTCAGCTTGGCTCCTAGCCAGGGTTTCCTCTGCAAGATGAGGAAGGGACAGTGTCCCTGCGATAGGACAAGGGGAGAACCCTACAGAGGGAGACTCCCCACTGATGGGGAAAGCAGAGGCCGGCTCAGACCTTGTGGGCCCCTTGCCCTACCCCGAGAACAGCCACAGTCACGAAGCTTTTCTTCCCTCTGGCCCAGCATGGGCCCCTCACTGCCTACAGGGTCCTCCAGAGGGGACGGCCACTCCTGCCGCCCTGGCCGTCAGTGCCAGTGCACCTATGCATGGACTATTTTTATTATTACCTATTATAAAACATCGAGTTCGCTTAGCAGAAACATACATGTAAACATCTGCTGTCAGTAGGGACAGGTTTGGTTGTTGGTGGTGTCGTTTTAAGACATAGCAGGTGCAGCTCCATCTCTGGGACCCGAGTGTTTCCGTGGACAAGTAGTCTGAACCGAGGACTCGTGCTTCTGTTGGCAGCGCTCTGCAGACAGGGAGTGTTTTCCGTCACGGTGGTTGTTTCGGTGTTTTAGAAACACATTTCAAAAAGAAAGAAATAGGCAGCAGAAAAACTGCACAGCTGGCTACATCTTTGGATTACTGGACTCCAGGGCGCCCAAGCCAAACCTTTCAAACCGGGGTACAACTTTGCTGCTGTTAATGCTGCAAAGAGGAACAAAAACAAGGGTTATAGCTCTGCTGGTCTTGATCAGAATTAGGGTAACACTAGCTAAGAAATGGGCTAGTTCCAAAAGCCCAGCCCCCATACCAAGAAGTGAAAATGATTGTTTGGCAACAGCCTTGACAGAGGTGCCCCTGGCCAGCAACAGTAGCTCATTCATTGCTGAATCCCGAGCTCCCAGCACTCAGTAACTGCCGTGGGCTTGTCTGAGTCATTTTCTCATTTGCAGCCCAGGAAAGCTCTTGCCCCGAGTGGAATTCGGAGGGAAGAAAAACCTGACTCCCAGGACCAGAAGTGACATCCCATGCTCCTTTTAGAACTTGACTCAAAACGCCAGGGTGCACTGGAGCCACCTGGGAAGCAAGTTGAAATGCAGATTCCCAGAGCCTGAGTTCAGAGACCTGGATCCAGCAGGTGTTGCTAGGGAGGGTGGGCAGGAATCTGCATTTACTGCATAGTAAACAGTGTGGTGACTCTGTCGCAGGTGGCCCATCAGCTGCACTCCTGGTGAATGCTGGTCTGGGGTCTGGTCTGTGGAGCACTGGGTGCATGTAAAGGGAGTAATTTTGCCAGGGTGGGGTCGGGGGAAGCAATTTTGTTTTCATTAGTGAACTTGTCTGGAGACAGGCATCCCTTTGCTTTAGGACAGCTTTTCTGAGTGTGCTCCTGAGGACACAACCCTTCCAAGCTGGTGTCTTTCATGGCAACTGAACTTTTCATGTCTCCTGCCCAATTCTACAGAGGAGACTCAGAGGAACGTAGAAGAGGGTCTGTGACCAGGGTGCTGGCCTCTGGGCAGCTCTGAAACCATTCCACTCCTTGCTGGGCAAGATCCCCATGGGTTAAAGCCAAGCAGAACCCCTACCCACGTGCCGTGCACACACTCAGCGGGAGGCTGGTGTATGCAGGCAGCTGGGACATATCTCACTAAGGTGTTAGCAGTGAGGCAGGGCCACCCAAACAAAAACAAGACCAGCCCTCAGATGAAGAACAAGACAGAAATAAAAGTCACGTCCAGGAAGGTAGTTAGAGGCTGCTCAGACCGCCTTGGAGGGAGCTCAGTTAGTGGGATCCTCTGAGAACAGTCACGCAGGCACACGCAGGCCACGCAGAGAGGGGAGAGGGCCAGTTTTAAAAACAGACAAAGCAAAAGAAGTCTCGAGTGAGAAGACTGGAGCAGCAGAGCTTGCATCCCCTGGGTTAGTGCCTGCATCTCATTTTGCATTTTAGCAGAAGTCATGGTGCTGAGTTGCCGATTAGGAGGAAGAAAGCCCCTGGTGGGTGCAAAGCAGCCAGGCCTACAACCTACAGGGGGAAGAGAAGGGAGAGCAGCGTCAGAGCCAGAGCCCCAGGGGTGCACCTGGGGAGCTGGAGGCCTGGCCAGAGTGCCCAGGCAGGGGACCTGCTGTACCTGCAGAGAGATGGGGGACATTCCCCACCTCCATTCCCCAGGCGTGGCAGCACAGCAAGCTTGGAAGGGAGCCTGGGCACAAAGAAGCTTCTCCAAGCTCCCTCAGGGCCCCATCACAGGACGTTTATAGAGAAGTCAGCTAACAGGCCCATGGCTCCTTAGCCTTCAACTATCAGAATTTACTTCCAGGAGTATTTTTGCTCACTGAATTCTCTTCTTTTGAGCTCTGGCCAGCGGTGACCCTGGGGACTCAAATCAATGATCTGAGTTCTCTCCCATCCAGCGACAAGCTATCTGTCCACTCTTGGTGTAGACAGAGGCCCCACCACACGCTGTGGGCCTTCTCTCACCCATGAAGAGAAATATAAGCCTATGTGGCCCTTGCTGGTGGCCATGTGAGCTGTAAGAACGCCACTTGGTTTAAGGGAATAAACCACACAAAGATGGGGAAGTTGGGACACAGACACACAGGAAGCAGGGGTATGCACTGGGATAACCACAAACAGGCTGAGAATGAGCGCAATAACAGGAGACACACTATTCCTCCAGAACTGGACAGGTGTTCTTAAAGTCGGGGTGGCCGTAACGTCCTTTCCCGTAGTAGCGGCTCCTGCAGCGACTGGAAGTGCCCCGCGACCATTCCACCAGGTGTGGGAAAAGAGCAGTCCAGCCCCAGCAGGTGATCATGTTGGCCCCCAGCAGAATCAGCGAGGTGGGAAAGGGGGAGACGACAGGACGGGACAGCACATCCGCCACCCCCCCCAGAAATAAAAAAAATGACAAGACAATGGGAAAGAAAAGAGAAAGTAAACATCGTGAACAGGAAGCTTCAACACAGACTCATTCAGGTATGCTGGCATGCTTTCCTTTAAGGGGCTGGGCAGGTAGCAGCCCCCATTTGTGACTCAGTTTCCCCACCCATAAATGAGAAAGTGGGGCCATCTCGTTTTAGGGGATACGGAATCATCTCCTGAATGCCAGAGCCCACCTAGTGCAGCCTTCTCTTTCACATATGAGAAAAGCAGAGCCCAGGTCATTAACAGAGTTGCCTGAGGTCTCACAGGACCAGACCAGAGCTCAGCCTTGCTGCCTCACATCACCTTCCTTGAATTGCTCTCTGTGGAGACAGTTCCAGTTCAAAACCTAGCTGTGAAGACCCTTCTTCTGGAGGCCCATTCTCAAACCCCCCAGGGGGGCGGATGTGCTTTTTCATAGCACTCAGCACATTGCAATCATTTGCTTATTCATTCATGTACCCATTAAATATTTACTGACCAACTATTATGTTCCTGGGACTGTGCTAGGACCTGGGAATACAAAGGTGACAAGACAGAGTCCTGCCACATGGAGGTTTCACTACAGCATGTCTATTTGTCTTTCTTCCCAACTGGACTGTAACCTCCTTGCTGGTGGAGGCCTGGTCCATATTTGCATTTGACTCTGACCTATCCTAAGAGCAAAATATTGAATCCAGTATTGCATTAGAAGATATAGTATTCCCTAACCCCAAATTAGTGTTTCTCCCAACCGTCCCTGCAACTGGCCTAAATCTGCAGAGTGTGATGTGTTTCCTCAGCGATTTCTCCAACTTGCATCCTCTGTTTGAGACACTCACACTGGGCCTCTCCAGAGGGCCTGGCAAAGCATGTGCAACCAAATCTGGCCACAAGGTAAGAAAGCTTTTGACCATTTTAAAGAGTATTTAAAAAAAAAAAAAAGAGGTAACAGAGACTGTATCACCTGCAAGCCTGAACTATTTACTATCTGACCCTTTCTAGGATAAGGAAAGCTGCCGCCACCACACATCTGGGCACCGGGTGTGAGAGCTGGGCACGCAGCTCCTCAGGTATGGGACTCATGTGCAGGGACTGGGGGCCTTCAGGGCTACTGGGTAGAGGGTGGCAGACAGGCTCTTGCCCCCACTCCCATCAAGAACACCTCCACTTCATCTGTTTTATATATTGGGGCTCTGTGGGAGATTTCACTTTTAGAAAGTGTCCTTCACCTTAAAAAAGTTTAAAACCATTCGTCTCATCCAGGAGCCCAGCCTGTGGGTCAAGTATGGCCCGCCACCTGTTTCTGTATAATCCACAGACTAAGAATAGCTTTTACCTTTCTAAATGGTTGGGGAGGAAAAAAATCAAAAGAAGAATATTTTATGACATGTAAAATTTCCATGAAATTCTGATTTCCAGAATCAAGAGTTACTGGAATGCAGCCAGCTCCCTGGTGCAAACATCATCCGTGGCCACTCCTGTGCTAGGACGGCAAGGCTGAGTCTTTGCAATCACAGCTTGGTGTGCTGTGTGTGCCAGTCCCAGGAGTGAGGACTCGAATTACTCTCTTGGTCTGTGATGCCTAAAATATTCACCACCTGGCCACCCTGCATCTTGCCCAAACTTGGCTTTTTAAAGCCGTAGAAAGTGAGGCCCAGAACAAGGAAGAGCTTCCCCAGATTCTCACAAAGCATTCATGGCAGGGTAGAAGTCTCTCCTTAGTGTTCTGGCAGAGGCAGCCAGAGGAACAAAGAAAAAAAGGGAACAAGACAGAATGTAGGAGAGATGACAGTGGCCTCCGCTGCCCAGAGGAGCAGCACCAAGGGGTGCAAAGGGCTGTGTGATTAAACAGAGGAGGGAGAGAACTTCCAACATCAAAGCACCACATGACCCCAAGCAATGTGTGGTCCCCATAATGGGTGGCTGGCTTTTTGTGCTAGAAAAAACTCTGTGTTTGAGTCAGTGACACCATAAGCAACACTGGCTATGCTTATGTTGGTGACACTCAGCACCATGTCACTCTGACCCTGGCCCATCTTGCCCCTTCTAGAAGGCAGAACCTTCTAGTCCTGGCCTGGCATCAGTGCTGGTCTGATAATAGTGATGTGAACTGGAGGTGCTCACCTGCCAAAGGGAGTCTTCAAAATAAACTCAGTAAATGAAATTCTTGGTATCACTTGGGCAAAGGGATGAGTCACCTCTGGCTAATCTGCTTTGCATATTCCCCAGCTCAAAGTCTTGGGCAGACAGAGCACAAGGTGCCCTCTACGACCCCAGGTGAGGCCGCAAGGGCCTGGCTAGCAGGTTCTGGCTCACTGAAGGGTACTTACTCAGCTGACTTCCAGAAGTGCCCGGGGTGGGAGAGCCGTCGGTTCAGCTTGGGCAGTTTCTCCAGCATGTCCATCAGCAGGCTGAAGGTGGGTCTCTCCTGCAGGTCAAAAGCCCAGCAGGCAGACAGGATCTCCTGCAAATGGAGCTGCCATTAGAGGTGTGTAAGCTGGCTGGGAAGAAAACAGAAGAAGGCACAGCAGGGGTGCGCCACAAAGGGCCCCTTCAATGCTATCAAGTACCCCCTGGCTGGTGGCCCTCTGAACACCGTGCCAACATGAAGAGCTAAGACATAACTGTTTCAGAAGAACTCTCATGCTTCTAATTCAAAATGAAATGCATGAGTTTGCCTCCATTCCTTTCTTCTTAGACCAACCCCTATCCCCAAATAAGAGTAGCCATGTTGACAGAATGGTAATGGGACAGAGATCAGAAATGGGGGTTGTTGGTTTTTATACGACGCAAAGTGGAAGGCACAATGTCCATGAGTAAAAAGCAAGATGCTCAGAAGACGTGGGGGGTGGGGCTGCTGCAGAGGTGGGAGCCTCAGCGTCACCAGAATGGAGGCCGGGGTGACGAGGACAACTAAGTACAGGGGCAGCAGCTGAGAGTCAGCAGAACAGCTGTCCCAATCGTCCCCCAGAGAAAAGCCCTTCACTCTGTGGCACTTTGCTGCCTGCTCTCAGGATCCACATGTGTACACAGCACACCCCTTCAGCCTTCCGATTCAGAGAACTGCCTGTGAGGAAACGGGCCTGCGTGCGTGAGAGGACGTGTGGGCAGAATACACATACCCCCCTAGACTCAGCAACTCGGGCTCTTTTTCTTAAATACAACTCAACCCCTTGGGGTTGCCTGCCATATCAGGAAAACCAGAGAGACCAAAGATATACAGATCAAAATACCATCTCTGGAGGGTATGGGTGTGTGTGTGTGAGAGAGAGAGAGAAGAAGCTATTCTATCCATAAAACAAGACCACAGTACAATCAAAAAGAAACCAACAAATAAGGAAGTGCTTGAAATTGAAAATATAATTTCTGAACCAACGTTAGAAGTACTAGAAGATAAAATCAAGGAAATTCCCCAGATTATGGACCCAATTTTACACAGGGATGGAAAACATGAACACAGGTAAACGACATGGAGGCTCACTAAGAAGAACCAGATTCTGTTCAACATGAATTTCCACAAGAGAAAACAAATCACTGGGCAGAAAATTATCAAAGACATCATAAAAGCAATTTTCCCAGAAATTTCCAAAGGAAATGGGAGTCTTCAGCTGAAAAGGCCCAATAAAGGGACTTCACTAAAATCAAATAAACAAAAAACCCTAAACTCAGACATATGAAATTTTACTACAGCAAAGATAAAGAGAAAATCCTAGAAAGAATAAGATAAGCATCTACAAAAGGTTGCAAATCAGACCAACACCAGATTTTTCAACAATGCACTGGACACTTAGCAGACGGCAGAGCAAAATCTTTGTGTTCTGAGGGAAAATTATCACGAACCTAGAATTCTACTCCTGGTATGAGGCCAAAGTAAATTTTTAGGCATGCAAGGATTCAAAGATTATCTCCCATTCATGCACTGGGAGACGGTTTCTTTAGGTTTCTCTTTCATTTTGCTGGAGTGCAAATAAGGAGAGGGGCAGACGTGAGATACAAGGAATAGGGCAACTGACCCGGAATGAACGAACAGAAAACAGAAGGGTCACAGCTGCGCACCAGGCCTAAAATCCCATTGACTCAAATGATAAGAAACCAGTGGGCTCTGAAAAGAAGGGAACAGATTCCATTCAATAAGCAGAATGCAGAAGGCACTAAAAGACCTCAGGAATACGATAAAGGTATTTGCTGCTGCTTGCAACAAGAAAAAAAGGCAATTAAAAACTACAGGAAAAACTAAAACTGCACGAGAAAGCCATGGTCCAAACGCGAAGCCAGCAAAATTGTGAGCCTTTGAGTAATTGATGAAGTGGAAGAGATGGGACCCACAAAGAAGAAAATGTGATCCCAGTGAACCACCCGACCAGCGGCTAACAGCACTTGCGGTCTAAGGTAATAGCGCACACGCTGTTCATTGTCTTCTTGCTCAGCCTCAACCCACAGACACAGCACGGAAGATTCAATCACGGCAGCCTGATCGACCTTAACGACACGTGAGTAAGGGGAAAGCTGACCAGAGTTGTGCTGCGGAAGGGACAGAGTGACAGGGAGTGAGGAGCTGATGGAACAGGCAGCTGGTGCCTTTGAAGGCTGAGTGGGGCAAGGGACTGCCGGTTTTCATTAAGAACCGTTCTGGCCTTTTGCTGTCTCCACATGTGTGCGTATCCTTAGACAAAGCCTAAGTCACTGGCTGCCTTGGCACACGACGCAGAGCCCGGTGGTGAACTCTACAGCGGTGTGGCTGGGGAGACAGAGAAAGGTGCCGCTCAGACGGCACTCCCTGCTTCTGACTATGATTTAAAATCATTTTTTAGTGCCATTGACCCCCCCACCCCCACCCCCACAGCAATGTGTTAAAATGAGAAAAGCCCCAACAGGAGAGACCACTCTCCCGGGCTGAAGCAGGCTGCTGGAACGTTCTCTCTGTGTCCCCACTTCCCCACTCCCTGACCCCAACCTATTCTTAAAAGCCTTCATCAAAGCACCCATCACCCCAAACTAAAAGAAATCCTTCCAATTAGTTCAGAACTCTGGCTGGGCTCTAGAATTATCCAAGAGCTTTATTTAAAATTAAAAAATTAACCATGACCTTAGCCCCACCCCAGGCCAATTGAATGGGTGTCTCTGTGGGGAAGGTCCTGACCCTGGCATTTTTATAAAGCTCCCAGATGACTCTGTCCTGTAGCCGGTACTGAGCCCGGACTCCTCACGTCAGCTCTGACCTGCTCCGCTCCGGGCCTCCACCTCCCTGGAGATGGCACTAAACACTCTCTGCTCCAAGGTGCCAAGTGTGCAGAAAGGGAACAGAGATCACTGCCAGGAGGGCAACTTACTAAGAGTATTTTTCTTCAGATATGACAAACATATATACGTACTCTTGTCTATACAGACAGATCCTTACTAACTTTTATTGTAAAGGTGAAAACTGGAAATCTCCTAAGTGTCCAGTGACAGAAGTAGTTACATTATGGTGCAGCCATAGGACAGAAGAGTAGACAGACTTCACAATAAAGACTCAGTCATGACCTGAGATAATGAGCATGATAAAATGCCATGTGGAAAAAGTCACCATAAGAAAAATCCGTGATATGTTATGATGTTGATTTTGTTAAAGATACGTATTTTTTAAATATTTTTTTAAAAGACTGGAAGGCAGTGGCTACTTCAGCTGCCATCTGAGCTGCTCCGGAGCCCTGCCAAGGGGGCTGCAGCCACAGCCAGGAGCCCTAAACCCGTATCTTGAGCACACCACGCCCTCCTAGGGTGCCCAAGGATGAGCCACGGTGAAGGTGGTGTTCAACTGGCTCTGGCCCAGAACGACAAGCCCAAGAGCGAGGTGTTCATCACCCACCACCCCCGCCCGACACCCTACATGAAATGGTATCAACTGGCCGAAGAAGAGCCTGCTATTAGTGCTGCAGACTAGCATTCTGGTGTCATTCTCGGAGGAGCATATCTGTACAGATATTTTACACTTCAGCAAGATGACACGTACTATGGCGGAATAAAGTAGAATCAAATATAATGTCATCTTAAAGGAGCCTTCTGAAGATGCTCTAGCTGCTTGCTACCCATCAACTGAAGAAAATATTAAGACCTATTACAATCTTGGAGGAGGAGGAGGAGGAGGAGGAGGAGGAGGAGGAATTCATCACTTTGCCTGTCCAGAGTTCACAGACAGTGATACTGCAAACATTGTTCATGACTTTAACAAAAAGCTCACAGTCTACTGAGATCTTAACCCGAACAAGTGCTAGGTGGTCCCTCTGAACACTTCCACTGTGATGCTGGCCAGACACCTGTTGGAGTTACTTATTAACATCAAAGCTGTTTTGCTCTAATCCTGTGTGATTCATGAACATGTGGTTATCACTGATTGCCCTGAAAATATCAAGCCCTGGGGGTTCTTTATATATCACTGTGCCATGACAAGGTAACTTACAAATGCAGAGAAACCATTCAGAAACAAGAAGCCAGTGACTATAATTAAGATTCAGCATTTTGAAAACAAGTTTGCCCTGGAAACTTTGGTCCCTTCTTGAACAGTCAATAAAAACATTATGGGGAAAGATCTGATACCACACATAACCCCTATTTGTATTTTGAGCAGTGATTATTTGTTTATTATCTTCTTTCATGTAAATAACATATAGGGCTTTACTCTCTTTTCATGTCATAAATCAATGAAAACCATTATCTTTTTTAACAGAAGACTGGAAGGAAATGAGAAAAGTTACCAGTGGGGTGAGAATGGATGGTTTTCATTGACTTTTCTCCTCTATGCATCCCTGTTCTCGCACTGTCCTAATCCCTAGTTAGACACCTCCAGGCCGCAGAGCCCTCACTGGTCCCACTTGTCAGGTGGGTCAGTGAAGGGCAGCGCTGGCATGCACTCCAGCCCCACCCTCAGCCCTGCTTCCCTGTCCCCAGAACAGGTGGCTACTCACGCTGACTTCCTTCCCCAGGCTGACAGACGCCAGGACTTGCTTCATTCCTTCCCCGCTGCCAATCTGCCAGATCAAGGCCTCTGCAGCTTGGTTCTTAAAGGGCCAGTCTCTTGCTTGTAGCTCATACCAAACAGTCCTGCAGAGACCCATCCACAGCATGAGCTCCTGATCACTCTGCCCAGCTCACACCCGGGGCGCTGCGACAAGATGCGACCAGAGAACTGGCTACCCAAAGCCAGGAGCCAAGCCAGAGGACCAGGGCCCTTCTCTGGCCTTCCTTCTTACCCACCAGGCTTCAGGGATGCTATGCTGGCATCTGGAGGCTTCTCCCAGTCCTGGAGGATCTGGGCCCTGCTCCCGTGGAAGTCTGAGGCAACACAGGCTTGAGCAGAGAGTCGGTGGTAACTCTGACCCAACCATGAACCTGGTCCTGCCAGTTTCTAGCTGCGAGATCCCAGTACAACTGCCTAACCTCAGTGGGGCTGATGCCTCCAGAGTAACAAAAATGCCACGCCCAGTGCCTGGCTCAGGAAATGGTACAGTTAAAAGTGAGGGAGGAAGAGACAGCACCTAGGCCACCCCCGTGGGGAGGACACCCAGCGAAAGCACAGGGTGGCTGGGGTGGGGAGCCTTCCTCAGCCTGTCTAAGTCCCCTTGGCCGTCCCGACTTATTAGGACAGGACTTTCTCCCTCAGACCTGCACTGTCCAACGTGGGGGCCACTCGCCACAGGGGGCTATTGAGCAACTGAGGTGCGGACAGTGGAACTGAGGTGTGCCGTAGGTGGAAAACACACACCAGGTTTTGAAGACTTAGTGGGAAAAAAGAACATAAAATATCTCATTAATTTTTTATATTGACTATATGCTGAAATGATAATATTTTGGATATACTGAATTAACTAAAATATATTATTGAAACTAATTTCACCTGTTTCTCTTTTAATGTGGCTACTTTAAATTCTGTGTTTGACTCCTATTTTATTTCTACTGGTCAGCACCCAGCTCTTCGTGGGGTGGGCAGGACACCTAGTTCCCCCAGAGTGGGAGGGACAGTTCTCAGTCAGCCACTGTTATGCATTCCACACAATCACCTAATTTAGTTCTCGTGAAACGCCCCTGCCACCACCTCACAGGTGGAGAAGCAGAAGGCCAAGAACGTGGTCACGCATCCGACAAGCAGCAGAGCCAAGACTAAAAACCTGGTTTGTTTTCCCTCCAAAGCCTGGGCTTTGGACACCTCAAAACACGCCTGCCCCTGCCCCAATGGACACCAGGGCCCTCTCTTTTGGCCACACTTGGCCTTGGAGCACGAGGGGCCTGCTCACCCAAAAGCATAGACGTCAGCAGCTTTGGAGAACGGCAGCTGATCCTCATCCTTCCCGGGGGTCATCTCGCGCACAATCTCCGGGGCCAGGTAGCACAGCCAGTCGTGTGACAGCTTCAGCTGGTTCTCCCGCCTGGAGGCCAAGAAGCCAGGACAAGGACATGGGCCTTTCAGCAGGCAGCAAAGAAGCCTGCCTAGCACACGTCTGCCCCAGGGCCAGCAGCGCACGCACAACTCAGAGAAAGGAGCTGGACCCAGCACATTGATCCTATACTTGCAAAGGCACCGGTTGCTTTTGGAGAATGTTACAGAAGAGTCATAACCAGGTTTTTCTAGGAAAGCAGGCTAAGAATGGGTACTGACGGAGCTGCACTTGAAGGTGCAGATTCTCTATGCTAGAAGAGAGGGGTACACCTCTAACCAGAAAACCAGACCCACCTGTGGATCGCAAACCTGCCCAGTGCTGGCTCTGCAGCCTGGGGCCACTCTCCCTTCCACGGTTCCCCTAGATGCTTGGGGAGGAGCCTTTCTCCCCACACCAACCCCTTCAAGATTTGGGGAAATAAAACCTGACCCTCTTTCTCATCATGGGGATGTGGATCCTGGTTCCTTGCCCAACTCAGTGGACAGCCAGGGCAAATGTAAGGGGACCCAGCCTCCACAGGGGTCAGCCTGAGAATCTAAATGTGACCCAAACCTGATTCTGGACAGAACCACGAAGGCAGGACCAAAGTGACCTCAGTAACTAACAGCCAGAGTGCCCAGACCTCAAGCCCACCCATCACCACCCAGCTCTCCCGTCCCACCAGACACCAAGGCTGACTCACCGTCCTTCTCGGACCACACCTGAGATCCCAAACAGCCCGAAGTCTGTGATGACCACTTTGCCATTGTCATAGAAGACATTCTTAGATTTGAGATCTTTGTGCACAATGCCCTTGGCGTGAAGATATCCCATGCCCTGGAAGAGAGCAAGCCTCATGTCAGCTCTCCGGAGTTAAGATGACTGAGCTTCCACCCTGGGCCAGGCAGTGGGCTGGAAGCTTTACCCAAACCCCCTCATTTGATCTTCACAATTCTATGCAGCATATCATCCCCATTTTACAGATGAAAAAACCAAGGCTCAGAGAGGGAAAGTTACTTGCCCCAAGCCACAGAGCAGTTAAGTAGCAGAGCTGAGATCTGACCCCAGGCCCATCCACCTAGAACTTGGATAAGGTGTGCGGTGTGGGCAAGGTGGGGGGGGGCATAGAAAGAGCTGTGATACCACCTGAGTTAAGTCACAAAGGGCCCAAACAAGCTGGGGTCTCTATCAGGATTTGCACAGCTGGTCTCTGCCAGGGCAGGGCAAGGGCTCTCCTGGGGGACAGAGAGGCATTCCCAGAGGGGTCCCCAAGTTTGGGCAGTCCCAGTATCTGTGCTGTGGCAAAAGGAGTCCTGGACTAAGACAGAAATCCAGGTTTTGTGCTCCTTCTCAGCTCAGATTATAATTCAGTGTGGCCTTGGACACATTTCTCCACGTCTGAGCCTCAGTTTCCTCACCTGTCAAGTGAAACGTCAGTAGTGGGTGATTTCTAACCAACACTCTATTTGGACTGAACACCAACAGGCCAGGTGCAGGGAACGTGGGTGACCTGACACAGGCATGATCTCATCCAAGGTCAAAGCTGTCTTCAAACACCAAGCCCAGACCTCCCATGTGCCCTGATGCCCTTGGGAACAGAAGCAAAATGCCACAGCTGGAATGGCCGTCCCTGCCAGCTCCCAATCCCCACACTGCGGGGTGCTTCACGCATCACAGAGACATCTCCCCAGCTATGAAGATATCTTGGGGTGAGGGGTGGAAAGGTGACATCTAGGGAAAACCAACTACATTTAGGAAATAGAATGAGCTGTGAGGCAGAACCAGACAGAACTCAGCCCCAGCCAGAAAGCATCAGAAAAGAACTTAACGCAGATTCTCCTCTGAAAGAAAAGGGAGAGCATAGGGTCCGTTGAGAGCTGCCATCCTGCGACAGAGGCAGGGAGCGTCAGGAAAGGATAACTTGCTCCTTCCCAAAACTCCAGCCTGAATGCAAGATGATCCTTTTAAAAATATCTGCCCATTTCCCAAACCAAACCAAGGCACATGCTTTCCCCAGTAGCCAAACAGAGCCAAAGACTCCAACAGGACAAGTCACTGTACCTCTCTGCATCTTATTTGTAAGGTAAAGTGTTACCGCCTGAAAAGACTAGTTTAAAAAGACAAGATGTAAAGTGTTGGGTCTGGAACACAAATTCTTCCTTCCCAAAATTTCAGTGTCCACAGCAGCCCCAAAGCTGCAAATCCTCTAACCAAAGGTCAGACCTGCTTTGTTTATTTTGACTCTCAAAGCATCAGAGGTAACTACATGAAGGAAGTGACTCAGAAGTTCCCAGCAGAAAGGGGAACGGGATAGTTTTCAGCAGGACAAAAACCAAACAGGCCAGCAAAGAGGCGGTTTCCAGCTCTGCGGCTCCAAAACCTTTCAGCAACTTTTGTCCTCTGCCCTGGTATCTTCCAGAAGCCTCCTTCATAACTCAGCTGGTCAGCAGCCGGCACAAAGCCCCCAGTGCTCTGACGGTAAGGAGAGGGCAGAGTGGGTAAGACAGAGGGGAGCAGAGCCTAGAAAGTTTGGGGGAAAATGAAGTTGGTGTAACACTCTGCAGCTCCCGCCAATCTTTCTGAAATCACGCAAACCACAAGTGAAGGCAAAAATGTGATATTTTGGTTTTGGTCTTCAATAGTTTAATCCTTCAATTTAGCCACATGGAAATGTCATATGGAAATCTTGGTTTATCTAAAAACATCATTGTGATTATTTTTTCCTTTCTAAAGACACACACTCACACAACGGACAGAATGAGGAAAGGGCGGGAAGGAGAGAGAAGAGAGGGCAGGCAGGAGGAAAGAAAATGGGGGGGAAACTTGGTGGGAGCTGATAAGTTGAGCTTTTCAACTCAATTCATACAACAAAGAAAAGAAAAGGAATCCCTATCCACCAGCATTCTGGTTTTTATTTGGGCCTGTTTGCTGCTAAATAAAGCAACAAATGAGCTTTTCTTTCACTTTTATTTAATCACTTTTAAATTCAATAAAAGAAAGGGCAAAAGCTGCCCCCAGTTGAGCTGAGGGCCTGTCCTCCTGAAACTGGGATTCGGCTTTGGTTTCCAAGTTTAATTCCTTATTTTAGCCACACGGAAAAAAACTTTAAGGCAGAAAGCATAGGTCCTTTTATGTCCCCTGGAGGGAAAATTGTATTCCCTCTGCCCTTCCCATCCCCAATTCTAACAGACCCTCCCCGAGTGCCAGGCCTGTGCCAAACTGTCTGCATGGATGACTGCACTTTATCCCACTGTAACGAGGGAGGTTACAGTGGTACCCCCATTTTACAGGGAAGGAAGCCAAGGCTCAGAGAGGCTAAGCAACCTGCCCAAGGTCACAGAGCTGGTGGACCAGGACTCAAACTCCCTTTAAAGCCTGCTGAGTTCCTCCCCAGCCAATTCAATTCTATCAAGGATAACTGAGTGGATGGCTCCCCGCTCCAAGTGGATGAGACAAGGACAGAGGGAAGTGGGGAGGGGGTCCCGCCCTCGAGGAGCCCGAGCTAGAAGGAGACAGAGCGGCCCCTGACACGGGCTGACAGAGCAGGGGGACCCGCCGAGGGCTCTGGCACCAGCAGAAACCCTCTGTCCAGCAGCCAGCTCGGTGCCTTTTACCTTGATAATCTCCTGTGCGATCTGTCTTGTCTTGTTGATGTCCAGAGATGTCTTTGGGTCCCTTACAAACGAGTACAACGTCCGCCCCTTGCAGAAGCTGTCGAAGGTCATGGGGTCAGAGGCCTGGGGCTGATGCAGCCACCCCCACCCCTCGTGCAGCCCACGGGGAGAACCATGCCTGCCCGCGCCCCACCCAGGACCCTCTGCACCCTTGACTGCGAGCCAAAGAATCCTCTCTCAAGCAAGCTGCTGGGGTGTGGACCTGCCACGTACATAAACATCCACGCTGACACACACACGCCCCTGCTCCCTGAGGCCCAGTGCCTCCCTGCCCTGCAATGGGAGGCTCAGCTCATCCAAGCTGCCAGCAATTCGGAACAGCCATCCTTGATGGGTTCAAGGCAGAATCACCACCACTAAAATCCCGACGGGGAAGAACTTGGCCTTACAGGGCTGTTCCCAGACACCATCAAGGCCCTGGAGCTCACTGTCAAGATTCTCATTGCTGCTGTTGTTATTTTTATAAAAGGGCTTTTACTCCAATAAAGGAGCGTGCAAGGAGGGAGGGGGTGAAACGGATGTCAGGGCTGTCAGAGTGATTCCTGGAAAAGGAGCTTGTGTTCTGGGGTCTCTGCCTGCATTGACTCCTAAAACCCAGTGGGGAAGGACTCTGAGAGAATGCGTGGTTCATTCCCCTGCTCCAGGGTCAAGCTGCCTTACACCATCTTAGGAAAGGACTATTTTTTAAGAAAAGATTCTTGGAGTCTCAGAGACATAGAGAACCAGGCAAGGGGTATGGAATATTGGTTGATGGTTTCCTTATCTGTGTTCCACTTTTCCTCAGCATATGCTAAAAACACATTAAGTTTTTTTTACTAATGAATATTGTGCTGTTTCCTTATGTGTATCCTATTAACAGACTCAAATCTGTCATGGAATTGAGTGGATGAGCTAGAGAGAGAGACGGAAAGATGGATGGACGGGCAGCTGATGCTGGGGGCTGTCGGCACCACACAAGGCTCCCTAAGGCATCACGGAGTTGTGCTTTGGGCTGGAATCGTGTCCCTTTGGTGTGGTGACCCTGGTGATCTCGAACTGCTCAGGAGTTCTGGTGGGTGGTTACTTATGTCTCCGATACACAAGGAAAATGGAAATTAATTTTTACTTGGTTAATACAGTTTGAGGAGAAAAAAGTGTTTTGTTTTTTTTTTTCTTTTTTTAAAGCACAGAGTTCCGCTATAGGAACATCATCAGAATATTAATGTGAGTTCTTTGGGCTGATGGGATTAAAGTGATTTTTAGTTTCTTCTTGAAACTTCTATGTATATTCCAACATTTCTGTAATGACCTCATATTGCTTTTCCTGATTTTAAAAGCAAACAACAATTTCTTAAATGCCCTGGGCAAAAATGTTTTAATTTTATACCCCCTGGTGCTCTGGGGAAATGGACACTCCTGTACATGGTGAAAGTAAACTGGTGAACACTTTCTGGAGTAGAAACGGACAATAGAAATCAAAATGTTACATATGCATACTCTGGCCTAGCCCAGCAAATACACTCATTGAAGTTCATCAAGACATGCAAATGAGGACACTCATTATGATGAAGTATCCAGCAAATGAGGGCTGCTTAAATAAATTACAGGATGACCAGTGATCCACTTGAGAAAACCAAGGGCCCACTTGTGTGACTCTCTCCAATTCTGCTCCACTCTCAGTGACATCATGCTGTTAGCCTGAAATTGACCATGGTGGGATTGTTTATACCATAGGAATTGACAGATGCTACAAATTGGGGCTTCCCTCCTCATTGCCCCAAAGCTGGTTGTTAAATATTTACCAGCACACCACTGGGTTCAAATTTGTGATGGGAATACTTGCAGGTATTGAAAAGAATAAACTGGACCTCAGATCTACAATCAAGTGGACAAAGCAAGATATAAACCAGTATAATCTCTCCTGTGTATTTTTACAAAGGAATATATAAACAGTTTAAAAACATGTGAGCATATGCAAACTTCTTCATATTAATGGAAGCAATGTTAAGGAACTGTTCACAGTACCCACCTTTGGGGAGAAGCACCCAGCTGGGGCGGGAGGGGACTGGCCTTCGCTTTGTACCTTTTACGGGACATTTGAATTTTCTCTAACCTTAGAAAAAGGTTATTTGTTTTTCAATGTCGGTGGGGTTATGTAAGTGGAGAAGTTATACCCATTCTTGGTCTTCCTCTTTGTGCCTCTCTATATGAAAACTTCTGACCCTCCAGGGCATCCACCCAGAAAGGGCTCCCAGGGAAGGAGGGCTGGGTTACCTGGTGATGATGGCCAGGTGAGGAGGGTTCATGCAGGCACCCATGAAGAGCACCACATTCTCATGCCGCGTCTGCCGGTAGTTCATCACCTCCTTCTTGAACAGCTTCAGATGGTCCTGGTTGTGGCCATCCATCTCCAGCAGGCGGATGGCAACCTCCCCGTGCCAGCGGCCGCGGTGCACCCGGCCCCAGCGGCCCTTCCCGATGGGCTCGCCCAGCTCCACCTGCTCAAAGGGGATGTCCCACTCCTGCAGGTACACGCTGGTCTGGCTGGCCTTGCGAGAGATGGGGCCCCGCCAGGGCCGGCGGGAGCTCGGCAGGTCGTCCACCTCATCCTCGTCATCCTCCGCCTCGGACTTGCCTGCCTCAGGCTGAAAGGAAAGCAGAAAAGAACAGGGAAGGGCAGCAGATCTGGGCTCAGCCAACTCCTCTTCCCTTTTGTGGAGCCCCCCCCCAGAGTACAGGGGTTCAGAGCACACACAGAGGTAAGGGAGGAAAGAGACACGGGGTCAGGAGACCTGGGTTCTAGTTGCGGTTCTGCTCTGGCTTGCAGTGGACAGTGGGCAGATCATTTATTAGCATCAATGGACCTCAATGTCCTCATCCACAAAATGTGGCAGTTGGCCCAGGGGATCCCGGAGGTCCTTCATCCTACTAACACTCCAAGATCTACCTGTGAGCAACATCTAATTATTTAGGGAAGAGCATTAACATCCCTGGGCAAAGAAGAATTTAACTACATTCATCTTTCTGGTATTCTTTCGTTTGAACACAGAATTTCTGACTCTCCCCTGGGCACGAATAAATCAGTCTGTTAACATTCTCTAAGCCACCCTGCACTGCAGGGATCCAGGCTCAGCTGACACTTTTGTTCAAGGATGGAGACAGTGGTTCTTGACCCTGGCTACAATCAGAGTCACCTGGGGAGTCCTGCCAACACACAGATGCCTGCCTTCATCCCTGACTGACTAACAGTCTCCCAGGCCAGGCCCAGGTGTCTGGGCTTGGAGTGAGGACCATGACAGTGAGGAACTTTAGTTAGCCTCAAAAATAGAAGAAAAAGGAAGCTCATTTTGTTGCAGCTGCATCGTTCTTCCCTGCTGCAGCAGGCACCTGGGACAGCCCCGGCCAGGGCCCGGCACCCACTCACTCCCCAGAGCCCTACGTGCTCTGAGATGGCGGGAGGAGAGGACAAAGCAGCGGCTGTCTATGGACTCGCGTGTCAGACCCTCACTCACCTCCACTTCGTGAACCTCTAACACGTCTGCTTTTGGCTGGTCGTCGAGCCTAAGAGTAAAACAGCGTTTGTCAAGGGGACCCTGTGGGCAGGCTACCCTGCTATCACTGGGTGGGGGACTCAAGTGAGGTGAGACAAAAGGCCACCAGGCTGGATCCTTACTCTGACCCACACCTGGCTGGAAAAGGCAATGTGGATGCTGAGGAAACAGGCAGAAGGCTGAGGACCAGGCCTGCCCCTTCCCTGGCCTCAGCCTTCTCCAGTACAACTTGAGGGTGGGGGCTGGGGATCAGGGGTGGACAGGAACCACCAAGACCCCTTTCAGATGACACTGCAGTACAGGGGTTCAGGGCACACATACAGGACTTGGAACCCGACAGTCTTGCCTTTCAGAACTGGCTCTGTCTCTTCCTAGCTGTGTCCTTAGGTAATTTCTTAACCTCTCTGGGCCAGCTGTCCACTAAGGATGACACCCACTTCACCAGGCTGAGGACTAAGTGAGGGAATGTGAGTAAAATGCTCAGCATGGCCTGACACGGAGAAAGGACTCAACAAACAGGAGCTATTCCTTGTAGGTTTCTCTAACTCTGCGTGCCCTTGGTCCACCCCTCCCAGCCAACTTCACATGCAGCCCCATCCAATGTTGGCTGCACTGACAGGAGGCAAATAAAACCCTCTGGCTGGATTCACTGGCCCAGAGGGTGAATTAGCCCAAGGAGTTCTCCATCTCGCTGGTCCAGGTATAGGGCAACATCCAGCGCAGGAGGGTCAGAGGTTTAAAGGTGGGGGTGGGTGGTCAGGGATGTGGGTCCAGCCGTAACAAGTCCCATGGGAGAGAAGAGGGACGCAGCACAGGGACGCCTACCGGGTGCTGTCGGCGGCATCGGGGAGCGGGGCTGCCTGTGCAAAGGCCGAGATGTCTGCAGGAAACAAAAAACAAACACAAAGCCTGAGATCACACTTCCAGGCCCCACAAAGACACTGTGCTTGAAACCCAGCATCCCTGGCAGTTGGCCCTCCCCGAGTGGGCTGCCACGTGTTCTCCAGACACTTCCTCGAGGACCAACTGTTCTCCTCCCAGAAGCTCACCCGGATTCGGCCTCCACAGCACTTGCTCTTGCCCACACAGCTCTGGCCCAGGAAGGGGATCCGGATGGGTGAGAAAGGTGGGACTACTCAGTTAACACTATTCCCCTGAGGCCAAACTGCCCCATACTAGCAAGCGGTACCAGCAAACTGGGCTATCACTTACTGGACAGGTGGCCAGAGTACCTTCTCTGTGGAGAGTCCTTCTGTTTGGAGGCAGGGGCTGGGTGCAACACCCTTGCAACTGTAATGAGACTCCTTCACTTAGGCCAGCAGAGGCCCAGGGCAGGACTGGCAGGTGGCTCGTTAGCGACACCTGGTGCAGCTGCTGGGAATTTGCAGAGCAGAGCACCTGCCTAACCCCGGCTTATGGATGTGGTCACTGCGCACAGTCACTGGTGGAGCAGCTCTCAGGGAGAGGAAGATATTCACAAGTCCACACATCAGGGGGCACAAGGATGGGCAGCTGGGCTGACCCCTGAGCCTGGGACTTCCCCAGGTTTAGCACTGAAGCTCCCCTGTCCAGGAACACCAGAACAGAGGGCACCCCAGTGTGGAACCAAAGTGCTACAGGGAGACTGGGGACTCCAGGGTTGGCGTCCCTCCCCTTTCCTGCAAAAAGAGACTGGAAATGGCAGTGGCCCACCCTCTCAGCAGCCTCTCTCCTGCCTTTGTGGACACAGACTCTCCCCGCTCAGCCGTCAGGCCTCCAGGCTACTCCTGAAGGTCACCTGAACCAGAGGTGGTTAACCTCTCTGGGACCTCACAGACGTGAAGAACCTGATAGAGGCCATGGGCCTTCTTATTAGGGAAATGCACACATGTGACCAGCATCCTGCACGCCATTTCCGGAGGACCTGGGACCTCAGAAGCCTCTGCTAAGGCCTCCCCCAGACACCGCTACACTGTGTCCACAGGCTACCAGTGGTGGCCTGGTGCTTTTTACTCATCCATGCTGCTCATATGCTCCTCAAGATAGCAAATGCCCAGGACGTGGGGACTGCAGGGTGTTGGGGGTCTGGGGAGAAACAGCACCCCAGGTAGGAAGGCAAAATGTCTCCAAAGCCTCACACTTTTCCTTAAAAGTCAAGAGTGTATTGTGTATTCTCCCTCAAAATGTGTCTGTTTGTTTTAATAGAAATAGATTTCCTTTCCTTCCCCTCAGATATCTTCAGGGCAAAATGGACCCTTCTGGAGGAACAGCCATGTTTTCCCAATGTTTGGGGTACTCCACTGAGTGCATCCTAGAGCTAGAAACCAGGGAGGCACTTGGAGGGGAACCACAGCAGAGACAGGTGTGAAAGCAGAAGCAGCTCAGCTATTCACAAGAGGCCCCGACTGAGGAGAGCCTGCACACGCCTGAGCAACGCCACACATGTGGTCCTGGGAGGGCTCACAAGTGCTCTGAGTCAGTCTCCTAATGCAGCTGGGCTGGGAGAATAGAAAATCCTGGAACAACCAAAATACTGTGACTTCAAGACAGTCCTGTTTAATCCAAGAAAAAACCAGTCAGCTACAGTGTTTGTCTGAATCACCATGATGCTTGAAACCTTCATCTAGAGAAAAAAGCACTGATCTTATCAACTCCTTAGGGGCAGAAATGCACATAGTAGGTGTGCAAAACAATTTTTCTGAAAGGGAATCAATGGACTGGACTGTATTATTGAATTGAAGTTTCCTTTAAACTTCCTGCAATAAGGAGGCGTTTCCAGTGATGGCCAGCAGACGGCACTGTGTGGTAAAGCTCGGAAAGGCGAAGCCCACTGGACAAATGAAGCCTGCAGACCTTCCCAAATTGGTTTCTGCTTCTGTAAGACAAGGTAGTAGCTTACTGTCATTGTGTAGGGGAGGATATGGTGACAGATGCTCATAAGGCATCAGCAAAAAGTCCCCTCGTCCATTCTGCAAAACCAGGTTCTAGTCCTGCTTCTGCCACCTCCTGACTGTGTGACTTTGAAAAAGTTGCCTGTGGTCTCTGTGCAAAAGGCTGGACAGGATGGATTCTAGGGTCCCTCCCAGCAAGGACTGCTCATGTAAGGAGCCCACCTCCAGGACACTGCCCTGTCCCCTTCCGATCCTCAATGGGCAGTCAGCTGTCAAAACAGGTGGAGGGAGACTCAAGTACCTCCAAAGGTGCCCAGGGAGAGGGCACCCAGGTGAGCTGGACAAGAAGGGGCTACAGCAAGGGGCAGTTAGTGGAATCATGCAAAGAACTCACCTGGAAAGATAAACTGCTGTCTATGATGAATGAAGTAGGCAGCTTTAAACAGAAGAGGAGGTGAGTCACACACACAGAACAGCAAACTCAGTAAGGAAGGGGGGAATGCAGGCATCGGCCTGGGAGATAAGGACTTGTTACTGGGCTGGGACAGCCCTGCTCCAGGTGGACCTGGCAGGGGCAGGCTGAGCCATGCAGGAAGGACGAAAAGAGCTGGGAGAGAATGGGCCCCGGCAGGAGCCTCCAGGAGTAAACAGGCTTGCACTGGGGGACTGGCGGTTCTGAGACCCAGTCTCAGCGGCCACCTTGCTGCAGAGACCAGGCCAGTGCTCTGCTCTGTGAAATGCACTTGAGCCCAGAGGGCAAAATACAATGTGGGAGAAAAATAGTGATTATGAAAAAGTTTAACAGTGTCGCATGCAGAAGACTGGCCTCCTCCCGTTTAGCTCCACCTTTACCCCCAGAGTGCCACCCCCCAACACAAAATTGTTTTTTCTCTCTTAAGGGGAACCGAAAGGAACGCACTGCGGTTCTGGAATGTGACACAGCATGTTCTAACCTCAGTTCCACCACTTACTAGGCTCTGGGACCTTGGGAAGTTATTACAGTTAACCTCTCCAGTTGTCCCACTGTAAAATGTAGGTACAAATACAGTTGTGCACCACATAATGACATTTCAGTCAACGACAGGCCACACACATGATGGTGGTCCCGTATGATTATAATGGACCAGAAAAATTCCTATCATTTAGTGACATCATAACTGTCATAAGGTAGTATTACTCATGTCTTTGTGGTGATGTTGGTGTAAATAAACCTACTACACTGCCAGTCATATAAAAGTGTAGCACATTATGTGTAGTACATAACACTTAATGATAATAAATGACTATGTTATTGGTTTATGTATTTACTATATTTTTTATCATTATTTTAGAGTGTTCTCCTTCTATTTATAATAAAAATAAAAGTTGGCTGTAAAATGGTCTCAGGCAGGTCCTTCAGGAGGTATTCCAGAAGAAGGCATTGTTATCACAGGAGATGACAGCTCCAAGCGTGTTACTGCCCCTGAAGACCTTCCAGTGGAACAGGATGTGGAGGTGGAAGACAGGGATATTGATGATCCTGGCCCTGTGTAGGCCTAGGCTAATGTGTGCATTTGTGTCTTAGTTTTTAACAAGAAAGATTAAAAAGTAAAAATAAAATAAAATAAAAATTTTAAAAATAGAAAAGCATATAGAAAAAGGATATAAAGAAGAAATATTTTTGTACAGCTGTAAAATGTGTGTTATGCTAAGTATTATTACAAAAGACTCAAAGTTAAAAAAGAAATTTAAAAGTTTATAAAGTAAAAAAGTTACAGTAAGCTAAGGTTAATTTATTATTGAAGATAGAAAATTTTTAAAAATAAATTTAGTGCTCCCTAAGTGTACAGTGTTTTTAAAGTCTACAGTAGTGCCCAGTAATGTCCTAGGGCTTCACATTCACTCACCAGCCACTCACTGACTCACCCAGACCAACTTCCAGTCCTGTGGGCTACATGGTAAGCTCCCTGTATAGGTGTACCATTTTTAATCTTTTATACAGTATTTTTACTGTACCTCTTCTATGTTTAGATACACAAACATTGTGTTACAGTTGTCTACAGTATTCAGTACAGTAACATACTGTACAGGTGTGTAGCCTAGGAGCAATAGGCCACCACATAGCCTAGGTGTGCAGTAGGCTATGCCATCTCTATGTTCATGTAAGTGTACGTGATTTCCCACACGACGAAACTGCCTCACAATGCATTTTTCAGAAGGTATCCCCCTCATGAAGTGCTGCATGACTGTAACCTTTTTCCAGGTTTATCCCTGAAGACCAAGTGCAATGCTTCTGCACAGCACAGAGTAGTGGACAACAGGAGGAGTTCCTTCCCCAGATCAGCCACTGGGCAGCCCAGCCCTGAGGGGTTGGCCCAATTGGTGCTGCCACAACCAGAGAAATACAATCTTAGAGAGAGGGAGGCCTCTGTGTAGGGGACAATGAGGGCTCAGTCCAGGGACATCAGGGAAAGCGGAGAGGGTCTGGCTGATATCGCAAAAAGGACCTATTCTGTGGCTATTGTTTTTCAAACAGGCCCTTCCTTTTAGAAAAATCCAAAGTAGGAGATTTAGCAAAAGCAGTTTCAGAGCTTATAAAGACAGAGCAGAATGGGAGAGGAGGTTAATCAAATGGGTCATCGCTCACCTGCAGGGAAGGGAGGGGTGTGCTCGGGACAAGGCGTTAATGTCAGAAGATACCCAGCCGTGTGCATATTGAAGTGAAGGGACAGGCACAAGAGAAAAAAAAGATTCCTACAAAATCTCGGTGTCTCACCACCCACAAAAGTAGTCCCCAGAACCCTGGTGAGATGGGCCCAGAGGCCTGGCCTCCTGCTGGCTCTGTGTGGCCACAGCTGGGACTCCCCTGGCATGGGAAGAGCTGCACCTCTGTCCTCCTGGGCCTGGAACCCCTGGGGCCAGTGACAGGGGCCTGACCCAGACTCCACAGGCTGTGGCAGCCTGGGGCAGAGCGTCACAGCTGTCCTCCTTCCTCCGGGACTGCAAACTACAGTAGGCTGAGGGCTAAGACCGATCTCGAGGAGCTGCTGGGGAGGCCACGGCAGCAGTTCAGCCCCAAAAGGGGCAAGTGGGCTTCGCTCTGCTCCTCGGAGAGGCAGCCACCCCAGGCCTGGCCGGGAGGAGGGTGTGAGGGGCTGGGGTGCTGACCTCTCCCTACAGACCCCTGGGTGGTGAGACTGTGGGTGGAGCTGGAGGTCAGCTGTAGCTCAGGTCTCCTCGCTCTGCTCTTCTGTGGGACTCAGTGTCCTCATCCACACCATGGGGATGACCTAATGCCAACTTCACGTGGTCTCCTTGTTTTATGGAAAAGGAACAAAAGGATCTCCGTGAAGTAGCTTACGCAGATCACAGAGCGGGTAGGCAGCAGGGCCCCGGGTCCCCTCTCCCGGGCCTCCCAGCTCACTGTGCTGCCTGCCACGCCTCCTGAGAGCTCAGATGCCCACCCTGAGTGAGTGAGCAACGCTCAGGAGAAGCCACCTGTGCATGGGAGGGCAGCATGGGGGTTATGTTACGTCATATGGTCTCGGGTTTGGTTTTCACTGTGCTACTTCCAGGCGCTACAACTCAGGGCAAGCCACTCCCACTCTCTGAAGCTCAGTGTTCCTGTCTGTAAAATGGGTGCAACAACAGCATCAACCTCAGAGCTACTATGCTTGGGGCGCTCGGCAAGTGTTCCATAAACATCAGCTCTTAGTGGCGGTAGTGTTTGACCTTGAACCTGCCAAGGTCTACGGAGAAGAGGGATCTGATTGCACCCCTGAGAACCCAGAAAAGCCCAAGATGTGGTACCTGGGAAGTTGAACCTGCTGTCCCGCTGGCCAGGTGAGGGGTTGGGCGGTGTGGTAGCACTGGATGGGTTGGACGATGTCGGGAAGGGCGCTGGCGAGGAAGGCGTGGAGGAGGTGGTGGAGGACGGGTTGCTGCTGGAGTCCAGGTGGTTTATGGCCGGAGGATGCTCCTGCAGGACCAGAGGCGCTGGAGTAGGCAGGGTCGTCACAACCCAGCCCGGTCTGCCTGCCACATGACAGCACCCTCCCTTCCCCACTAAAAAGGAAGAGGTCAGCCCAGGGGATCCTTAGGGTCTTGCCCTCCAGCTGACGTTTTATGGGTCTAATATTTGAGGAAGGGGGACATATAGAGACCCTCACCTCAATGCCCATCCCCCAGAGGACTCCTGCTCATCTTTCTTCAGTTCAAACATACTTGCTCCCCAGAAGCCTTCCCTGGACCCCAGCTGGGACCATGCTCCTCCTCTTTAGCCACCCATAGCTCCCAGCAGTTTTTCATCAGGGCACTTTTTCCTGATGAATGTCATTCCCACCACACTGCGTGCTCTGTGAGGCCAGCGTGCCCATCACACACCCAGTGCCTGCCTCTGAGCAGGGCACATAGTAGCATTTTATAATGAAGTAAATTCAGCCTCTAACAAATGTTTACGTAACGTCCGCTATCGCCAGGCACCCTGCTAGAAGTAAGCAGACTACAAGTGAGATGCATACGGTCCCGTCTTCGTAGACCTTGTTGTCTCAAAGGCACTGGGAGCTCTAGGAGCCCATATTAAACTGCAAAGCCAGTGTGGGCTAGTGCTGTCTGCCATCATGGAGGGGTGAAAAGTTCTAGAGATGGAATGAACTTTCTAGAAGATAACCACAAGAGTTGGTTTGCTGGAACAGGCCTGGTTCACTCCTGCTGTCCCAACTTACATGTTGATGGCATCCCTTTCCCACCCATAAGTAAGCATGTGCCCCCTACTAATAGATCACGCCAGCCAGTGCCTGCCAGAGGATACACGCATGTTTGATGGCCCGTGAGATGACTTTAGGAGGCCCTTGGACACAACATGGGGGACACTGGGCCAGGGAGGAAGAGTGTTATTTTCTCCCTTATTCTGCAAGAAGGCCTCAGTCCATGCTGCTGTGTCTTTAATGCCTCTCCAACACCGGATAGGCTCTTTAACAAAGAGTCAGGGCATCACGCTCTGAGCTTAAGCAAGCATGATATCTAGATGGAATTTAGTAACTTTTTGGTTTTAACTATATTTATTTTAATGATTACCTTCTATCTATGGAGATGGTGGATTTTCCAATTATGACAGTGATGATCACATACAAATGAATTCTTATAAGTAAATATTAGCCCAGGTGGTACCTGGTTAAGATAGAAACCATGAAGATGGTTTGCAACTTGATGAAGTTTGGACAGCATTGATTCTAGTGTCAGCTCTCCCCAGACCACGCACCATCACGGCCCCATGTCAGAGCTCAGGAGAGCAGGGCCCAGGGAGGGGAAGGGCTTTGGCCATGGTCCCAGGAAATGGGCCTGGCCCGGCTTCCTTCTGGCCAGGGCTCCCCAGGCCGAGCACAGAGACCGCTGAGAATAGCAGCAACATCTCACAGCTGAGGGCAAATGCCTGGGGGAGGAACGAGTGTCCTGGGAAGGGGGGTGCTGCACAAGAGATGGGGAGGCCCAAGCTCAAGCTTCTCAGCAGAAACAGTGCTGGACTTGGAGGCAAAACAACTGGAATTCTCACCCAGCTTCTATCGCCTCTTAGCTGGGCGACTCTGGGCAACTTCCTTCACCTCTCTGAGCTCCCATTTCCTCAACCACAAAATGAGAACATCCACACCTATGCCAGAGGGTTACTGTATTAGCAACTTAACAAAGGTGAGCGTGTGTGGTACACAGCAGGTGACTAATAAATGCTTGCTCCACTCTTTTGCAGACCCGATGGCTAGGACCACCCGGTGGTTTGGGCCTAGGCTAACAGACCACCAGCGAGAGGGCAGAGGGGGTTCCATGTTATGTAGGACCCTGGATATGACCGGTGCTCCCCAGACCCAAACATCAGCTCCTCAGGGGGTGAGAGAGGAATTTCTTCATCAAAAGAGTTGGGGCCAAGTTGGGTTAAATGCTAAATTCCATAGGTGTCTCTTCTGCAGGCCCTGAAGGCTCTGGATTGCACAGTGAACTCCAGGGACAGCTGACGCCACATGGTGCCAAGCTAAGAAGGGGGGTTGGGCCCACTGAGCCCTGGCTCTTCTCACTCACACCCCAAGGCTCGAGACCCTCCAGCAGTCCCCATCGGCAGGGCCATGCCTGTGCCAGAGCCATGGGGAGTGGCTATGAGGTCAGGCTGAAGCCCAGCTCCTCCGCCCTGCACCAGGGTGGCCCTGGACAGTGACCTGGCCTATCTGAGCCAGTGTGTTGTCTATAACACAAGGTAACAGCGATGGGTCGTAGGGTTGGTTGTTCATTCCACTCAATGATCATTATGTTTCCTGACTGCCTATGGTGTGCCAGGCACCAATGCAGGCGTCAGGGAAAAGGCAGGAGCAAGACAGCATCGCTGGGCCCTCAGGGAGCATCTGTGTCAATAGGGAATGGGGTGGGCAGGGGGCAGAACAGAGGTCAAAGGGAGACGGGATAAATACACCTCCCTCAGCACGATGCCTGGCACCTACTGAAAACTCTTCTCTGTTAGCGCATCTTACAATAATGACCATACATGGGATGTTGAAGGGTCACTGCCCTCAGTGAAATGTGGGACTGTTGGCACTACCGGACTCCCGTCAGCTTAGGGGCTGAGCAGGCACGTGCAGGAGGGGCTCGTGGAGGAGACAGGACTGAGAGCAAGTCTTAAGTGGAGACGGGGGCTGAGGAGTAGCACTCAGCTGGGTGGAGGTGCAGGAATGAACATGCCAGGGCGTGAAGGGACCTGAGGTGAGTGTGGGCGTGCAGGACCCTGTGAGGCCACGAGTGTGTTCAGCAGAGCTGGAGAGGAGACGGCAAGGGTGGTGATGACGTTGGTAAAGTGGGGCAGGGGGTGTGCTGGCATCTTTGCTGAGGAATTGCTCCTGTTTGTGACAGGCTGGAAAACAAAGACTAGTTGATGGGATGGTACCTCACCCTGCAAGTGAGTTCATGAACTTTCTCTCATTGCCCTCACAACACCCTGTGAATGAAGCATTATTATCGAGGCTCAGAGAGGTCAAATAGCTCACTTAAGGTCACAGAAGCAAGAAAAGGGAATAGTTGGACTCAAACCCAGGGCTGTGATCCACTATGGGCTGAATAACTGTGTCCCCCAAAGTTCACATGTTGAAATCCTAACCCCCAAGGTGATGGTATTAGGAGGTGGGGCCTTTGGGAGGTGACCAGGTCATCGGGGTGGAGCCCTCATGAACAGGAGTGATGCCCTTATAAAAGAGGCCTGGGAGAGCTTGTTGGACCCTTCCACCGTGGAAGGACGCAGCAAGAAGGCATGGTCTATGAGGAAGTGGGCCCTCCCCAGACACCAAATCTGCCAGTGCCTTGATCTTGGACTTCCAAGCCTCCAGAACCATGAGAAATAAATTTCTGTTGTTTATGCACTACCCCGGCTACGGTATTTTGTTACAGCAGCCCAAACAGACTGAGACTGGATCCTAACATCTTTCCACTCTGTGTCACCACCCCTGTTGGGAAGCCACCATCAGAGGGAAAATGCAAGACAGGCAGAAGCAGGAGAGAAGACAGGAGCAGGCCCATAAGAGAGGTCAGGTCTGGAGCAGCTGGCCTTGTTTGATAGTAAGAGGTGACCCTGGACGCTCCCAGAGCACCCCTGAGTTAACGGGCCACATCGCCTGCCTACCTCTCTCTTCTCTCAGCCCACACCTCCACTGAGGCTGGCTGGGGCCACTGAAGGCCAGTCACAGCTAAGCAGCAGCAGGCACACGCTCCTCATCGGGGAGGCACGTGCTATGCCCTGGGCTGGGGCCGGGACACCACACACTTAAAAATACAAGCCACACCCACAGCAGCCTGCAGCCTGGGAGGAAGCCACCTGCTGCATGGTCGCCAGGCTGGAGGGTGCTGTCAGAAGCCATCAGCACTGGCACCTCGCAGACACCAAGCACACCTGCACATACAGGCCCAAGACAGATCTGCAGACCGTCCTGGGGAACAAAGGCGTTCGAGAGTCTGTCTAGTGCAGAGGATGCCTGTCTGTATTAGCAGAGGAGCCCAGCCCCAGGCTATGTAAAGAAAGGTACTTGTGGGTGCATCCCTGTAAGGGCAGCAGAGCCTTGCTCAGTGGAGGCCATGGCAATTGCTTTAATGGACAATTGAAGGCATATGTGCCACACTGTGACTAAGTGCCCAGGCCTCGGGGTTGGACAACTGCCGAGGCTACCACTCTGGGTTTGCTTCTTGCTCTTGGGGGAGCTTGTGCACCGTTTCCTCATCTGTAAAATAGATCAGTATGTGCCCTTTGGAACTATTGTGAGGGGTCAAATGAAACACCAATGGGGAAGGCTCCTGGCACAGAATAGGTGCGTGGGAAGTGGGTGGGAATCACAGCTACATCACAACAATTCGGATATACAATTTGGATGTAAGTGTGACGTCTACTAAATGGCAAAGATACAATCCCTCAGGCCACCCTCCTGGCTTGTGGTGCCATGTCATACTTCCCCACTGAGCCTCCACATCAGGGGTGCTTTACAGAAAGGAATTCCGGGGGTGGGGGTGGCGGTTCTCCCCCGGCGCTGCCCAGCATACCTTCTTTGTCAGTGCTTTGGGGAGGGTTCCAAAATGGGGTTCGGCTGCTCTGTCCACCGGGTTGTTGATGTCTGACGGGACTGATTCTGTCCTCCGAAGCCTAGTTACTGTTTGGAAAGGGGGAACCCATCAGCAGAGAACAGAGCAAGCTAAAGATAAAGAAAGATTCGCCCCAGATCCAGAAGGCAGAGGAGAGGAAGCGCAGAAAACTCACGTGGAAGGAAGGATATTCTACAGGCGGGGGCTTCTTTTGTACACTTGTTGTGACACTTCAACCTGGTAAAGAAGGCAAGGTTAGTGTGCGGAAGGCCACGCCGGGGCTCCCGGGGCACAAAGGGGCTCGAGAGCATCACCCGGGCAGTTGTGTAGCATTCACCCATCATAGCCTCAACTTCCACAAACTTCCACTAGCGTTAGCTCAAAAGCATAGAATACTCGGACACCAAGAGTGATCGCGGCTACTACCTGTTGAGCACTGATCACGTTCTGCTGTCGTCTCCCCAGTCCTCACAGCACAGCAGGTTTTATTATGCCCATTACAACTTGTCACAGGTCACACGTTTTTCTTTTCTAAGAAAAGGAGACCCTATACCTACATTCAGAAAGCTCGAGACAAATCTGAACTCACAAAAAGGAATTAGGAGAATGTTCGTACCCCAGAGGCCCCGAAGGGCAGCCACATTCAAGCACTGCCACATTCAAGCACTGTTCTCAGGGTCAGGAGTGGACAGAGCGGGGCTCTCGTTTTGGTCCTGTCTACTGCACTGAATCTCAGTTTTCTCGTTGCTAAAACAGGCTGACAGTTGGTGCCCTACCCACGTCACACTGCAACCGCAGGCCAGCGGGGGCCCAGAGGCCATCCTGTGCTCTCCACGTGAAAGGCACAGTTGAATGGCAGCCAGAGGTCTCTAATTTAAAGCCAAGTGGCCTGGAACCACAGGAGAATTAGACTGGAGAGAAAAACTCCAGCATCTCCTTGCAGGTCAGGAGAGTTGTCAGGAAAGTAAGATCAATATAGGTGATATGCACAAGGCCCAGCACCTGGAGTCTGCCGGGAGCCCAAATGCATTAACACACACTAGCTCAGACTCCCAGAGCAATCCCAATGGAATCATCTTCTCAGGTGTATAAATAAAACATGAGGCCCAGAAAGGGCAAGCATCTTGCCCCAGGACACACAGTAATGCAGAGGCAAAGTGGGCCAGGAACCAAGACTCTGGGGCCACCATCCATAAGGTGAGGGCAGCCGAACAGCAGGGGACAAACTCTGCTCAGCCCACACTGTTCCCTGTCCTTGCTCTTCTTTCCCCCTAGAAACCACAATGGTATGACAAAATCAGCTGGATTTGGATAGAATCCACACTCTCCCCCCTTCTGTAAGCCAACTCTGTTTTTACCATGGTCTATCCCCATTTCCCACCTCTTGCGGGCTAAAATGTAAGGGTAAACTTCAGAACTCCTTACAGTTCCCAGAACAGTCCTCACATTCTTCCCTGCCTTTGTACAATATGCTCCCTTCGCCTGGAATTCTCTTTCCCTCTTGGTCTACCTTGTAAACTTCTATTCATCCTTCAAAACCCACCTCAAATATTCCCTTCTTCCAGGAATGCCTCGCTTAATCTCCCTGGAGAGGCCTGATCACTCCCTAGTGTACTGAATGGGATTATGAATAATAGGTTTAGAAGAATTCCTTTGAACTCTGACTTACTAAACCAAAAGTGTTTGCTCCTCCACCCCACCCTCCGCCCATCACCTGCAATGCTTGCACTTCACTCCAAACATCATGCTCTTCTGGCACACATGGCAGACTTGCGACAGCCAGGACTTGGTGGAGAACCTGCAGGGGGTGGACACATACACATGCTCACAAGGGCCACAGACCCAGGGCCTGGCCACAGAGGGGTTCCCACATAGCTCCAGGGAACCTGGGAGTCCTGCTCCATCCCAGAGCCTCTCCCAGGGGGGGTGGGATACCCAGGGGCCACTGCTTCCTCCCAGGCATGTAGATTTCCCAGCCACAAAGTCATCACTGTCAATATCCTAAAGTTTGTGTGGTCATTGACACCAAATCTGGCAATAGCAATCAAAATTACAAGTGTGCATACCCTTTGACCCAGCAATTCCAGTTCTAGGAATTTATCCGACAGATACTCTAACAAGTATCAAAAGACAAGTCTTACAGCTCTTTTAGAATTTGTCTAGCAGATTTTCTGGTCTTTACTGGAAACCCACCCCCACAACGCTAAAAAGTAAAAAAAAAAAAAGACATATGGACAAGGTACATCTGCAGCAGGTTTGCAGCCTTAAAAGACTGGAAATAACCTACACATCCATCGATAGGAGACTGACTATGGCATGGTTCCTCCATACAATGGAACACTACACAGCCAGAAAATGAGGACGCTTTTTCTGTGCAAATATGGAATAATCTCCAAATCACACTGTCAAGTAAAAAAAGGTACAATACGATATGATCCCATTTATATGAAGTTCAAATATAGGAAAAAGTAATCTATGATGACAAAAGTGAATAGTAACCACTTGATGGTAGCACTATCAATTAGGAAGAGCCAACGGTAATTTTCCGGGGTGTCAGAATGTTCTAAGTCTTCTGGATGTGTACATGTATGTGTACATATATATAAAAATTCATTTGTGCATAATTTATTTCTAATTTACATAAATTATTTCAAATTTTTAAAAAAGCAAATTATAGAACAGTGTGCATAATATATGTAGTATTTGTGTGGAAAAAAAGGAGAAAGAATATACATACATATTTGTTTGTATAAAATATCTCTAGAAAAATACATAAGAAACTGCTAAGACCTGCCTAGAAGGGGAACTGGGGAGCTGGGGACAGTAACGAGAGGGGACTTTTCTCTATATATACCCTTTGATACCTCTTGAACTTTGAATATATGAATGCATTTTCAATTCAAAATTAAAAAAATAAAAAGCATAAAAGATAGATCCGAAGGAACGATGGGGGTTGAGTGAGTGAGTGATGTTCTCCAGGAAAAAAGCACAAGCCAGTCCACAGGGTGGGCAGGCCTAAGAGCAGAAAGAACCCATATTTTTTGAGGAATAGATTTTTTAGATTTTTAATAGTATATCATGGTAACAACAGAATGAATACCAGCAATATTTGGGGAGCAATTGGTAATACATCCACAAATACTAGCTCACTTGATTCTTCCAACCGCCCCAGGGAGTCAGGCAGGTCCAGGATCTTAGCACACAGGCAAGGGGAGCAGCTCCAAGAGCTGAGGTGACATTCCTGAGGTCACATAGTTGGGATGCTGTGCAGCAGGGCTGGAGCCAGGTCTTTAAACTCAGAATTACAGAGTGCCTCTGCAAGACAGTCCACTGGGGCAGCAGAGGCCAAAGGCGGCCTTGAGCATGAGCAAAGTGCACTGGCTTTGGGGTCATATCCAGCTGAGTTTGAATCCTGCCTACTACAGGCTGTAGGGATGCCTCAGAACCTCTGCAAACAGGGCTCACACTCACCCTCACAGGGATTTGGGAGGATCATGCACATGCTGTGCACATGTGTAGTGCTTGGAAGGTAGAAAGATCCATAAATGTTACTGTCCCCACCCAACAAAGATGGGAGCTTCTGGTGGCAAAGGACGCCCACCTGCCTGGAGTGTCTTTTAAGGAGTCCCAACCCAACCTCCCTGGAACCCAGGTTTGTGTAAGCACGTTCTCTCTGTCTCTCACTTGCTCTCTCTTTGGTGTTAATTCTCTCTCACGTCTACATTGCCGGTGAGGGGGTAAGAGTGGTGTCTGAAATGATCTTCACTGGGAGATCTTGAAAATAAGTCTAAAAGATAGTCAGATCTGGGACTGAGCAGAGGCAGGTCCTAGGGAGGCAGGGGGTGGGGTGGGGTAAAAGCCTCTGGGACCAGGGAAGGGTCTTGTTTCCTTCCAATGATTAGATCAAAACCCTCTAGACCTCACTAAGAGGTGCCTGGATCATGGGTTTAAAAAACTAAGAGGGAGCAGGGTGTGGGGCAGCACCTGTAGTCCCAGCTACTGGGAGGCAGAGGGGAAGATCGTTTCAGCCCAGGAGTTTGCCACACAGCGAGCCCCCATCTCAAAATAAATAAATAAATAATAAAAACCAGGAGGGTGTGACCATGACCTCACCTCCTCAAGCCCAGAACCCAGGGAGGGGAGGCGTGGGACAGCCTGGCAAGGCCAGAGCAGGGCTGTGGCTGCACTTGGAGGCTGAAACTAGCTGCCACAGGTGGAAGGAAGCAGCAGCCTGGGAAACATTTGGGGCCAAGGTAGCTCAGCCCCAGATCCTCTGTGAAATGGGGCAACCTGCTAGTCCTGGTGCCCTGCAGACTATGTCAGCCTCTCTGGGGGCTGGAACCCGAGGGTAAATATCAAGTACTCGCCACTGCTGGACACATGAAGCTCACATGCGTATCACCCCATTTTATCCCCATGATGGGACTGGAAGATATCACTATTCCATTTGTAGAGGGAAACTGAGGCATGGAGCAGTTACTGCCTACAGGTGTGCAGCTCACAGGGGGAAGAGTGGGTTCCCAACTTCATAGGTCCTGTTCTTGGCAGTTCTCTCACAGCACTTGGAAGATCATGCCTGACACCTCAGGTGTGGCCAAGGGACACACTCTGTCCTTCGCTCCAAAAGCCCTATCCTCGTTTTCTGCTGGTGCCCTGGACCCTCCTCCCTGAGGCTCTGGGGTACAGGCATCCCAGCCCTGACAAGGCTCCAAACAGGTCCCTGGGCACCTCTTGGGCTCAAGCACTGTCTTATTGGCAGTGTGACCTCAAACAAGTTACTCAACCCTTGGGAGCCCAGGTCTTGCCCTCTGGAGTAAGAATTCCAGGCCTGCGTCCCACACAGGCTGGAAAGAGCTCATGTCCCCTGGCACGTTGCAACACTACAGCACTCCCTGTTGCATCTATAACAGCCTTTAACAGGGACAGCCAGAGCACAGGCATCCCGAGGCACTGTCCTGCCGGTTCTCCAGGGTGATGAGACACCACCCAGATCTCCTGTTGCCAGCACACAGCGGCCTCAGGAGCCAAGACCCCTGGACGGTCCCGTCACAGGTCCACATCCGCCCTCCCCAGCATGTGTGAGCCTCAAAGACCCTGCGGAGCTTGTTAAAATCCAGATTGCCAGGCTGAGAGCCTCAGGGATAGGGCCTGGGAATCTGCACTTTCAGCAAACTCTACCAGGGACTCTGACATGTGGCATTGTAGGACCTGCACAGCATCACACTGGGTACAGAGGAAGCTCTTGGCTCCTCCTTATTTCTCCTGGGAAAGGAGGAGAGTGATGTCCCTCAGTAGAGTGAGGAGGAGACCCAAGGTGGTGCAGGCGAGGGACCAGCAAGCCCACACGGCTGCTGGTGGCAATGCAAGGGCTCCAGGTGGGTGCAGGGCCGAGTCCCACAGAGGAGACGGACAGGCAGACCAGAGGCAAAGAGCCCAGAGAAACAGCAACCACGACAGATCCCCCACCTCAGTGGGGGCGCCTGGCCCAGTGTGGGTCCCAGCCCAGCTCCATGCCCCTCCCCACCAGGCTGTCTGGACCTACCTGTGTGTCACTGAGAGCCCAATGTCCCTTCGTACCATCTGTGGGGATCCATGCTGGAGATCTGCAAGGAAAGAGGCCAGGTTGGGCAGGCTAAAGAAGCCCTACATGGGACAGCTCATGTCTGTGACCTCCAACATCAGAGATCACAGGCTCAATGGGGGCACGGCAATTTATCACACACTAGAAAAACATCTCCCTGAACCTACATCTATCAAAACGGGGTCAGGCCAAGCTAGACCAGTGGCGTGGCATGGCTTGCTTCTCTAGTGACTGTGACTGCCCGGCCTCTGCAGACAGCTCAGTTTGCCGTCCCTGTGCAATTTATAGCATAGGTGGATGGCAGGCTTGAGAGGCAGAAAACAGAGCAAAGGCAAGGGGAGAAGTTTCTACACACCCCAAACTCTCGCACTCTCTCACATATACACCCACAGGCCACCAGCTTGCAAGGGCTTAATCCTGGTTACAGTTGACCTTGGAATAACATGAGTTTGATTTGCATGTGTCCACTTATATGTGGATTTTCTTCTGCCTCTGCCACCCCTGAGACAAAAGACCAAACCCTCCTCTTCCTCAGCATACTCAACGTGAAGACCATGAGGACGAAGACCTTTATGATGCTCTATTTCCACTTAATGAATAGTATATTTTCTCTTCCTTATGATTTTTCTCAATAATATTTTTTCTCTAGCTTACTTTACTGTAAGAATACAATACGTAATACATATAACATAAAATGTATGTTAATCAAATGTTTATGTTATCAGTAAGCCTTCTAGTCAAAAGCAGGCTATTAGTAGTTAAGTTTTGGGGGAGTCAAAAGTTATACGCAGATTTTCGACTGCACAGGGAGATCAGTGCCCCTAATCCCCCTGGTGTTCAAAAGGCAACTGTACTTGTTAAGTGGGTAGAAGATATTTGATCATTGATGGGGAATCTGAGGCTAATTAGCCACATAGCCTGAAGTACCTTTCCAGCCTGAAACACCTTGAGAATGTTCCTCTGACGGCCACCACTGCCAGATCTTGGCAGGTAGAGCAAGGACAAGGGGAAGCTTTACCACACTCCCACATCAGCCAGCCCTACTGGGGTGCTACAGTCTGAGCTTTTGAGGATGTCTCGGGAACCCTCTTTCTCTGCTGCAAGAAGGGCCACAAACTTTGAGGTATCCCTTCTGCTTGCCTTCCTGGAGGGCTTCCTGGACATCCCCTCTTCTAACCTGGGCTTTCCCAGGAGAACAGGCATCTCCAGCATTTATGGCATTACAGGCTCAGCAGTGAGAAGCAGCCAGAAGGAACCTCCCCATCCACTGGCAGCCCACACATCCAACTCACATCCCCAAACCCAGTGCTATCTGCTCCCAGAACTTGTGGATGGGCTTCAGGGGTCTGGGAGCCCGCTGGACTGGTCAGCAGAAGACTGTGGGCTTTTCCCTGGAAAGAGAGTCTAGACTTTCATGTGCTTGAGTGATTTGTGGCCACATTGTGTCCTCTACATCAGAAGGTCCCCCGAGGGTGGCCACTGCCCCCTCAACCCTGAGGGCTGACCCAGCACACAGCTGGTGCTCATTAAGTGCTGGTTCACTTAAGGCCAAGTACCACATACCCAACCTGAAGGAGAAGGGCATGCTGGAGGCACTGACTCCTCCCACACCAAGGGCAATTTGATCAAGACAAAAAGGCCCTTTGCCCCCCTCCTTGATCAGGAACCCACAGCAGTCTCACCTGAAGCTCTGGCACATTTGCATGGAGCTGACTTATCCCAAATTCCTCCTGGGGCCCACCCCAACCCAGTCGGCAGCCAAAGCCTCAAAACACATGGGGCTATAAGGGATTAGCTGCCAGCCTAAGAAAAATAGACTATGAAAAAATGAGACTTCAGCCACGTTGCTCTGAAAGCAAGCTGTGATTTGTAACGTCTGCCACAGGCATGGGCTGGGGCAGTGAGGCGTTCCAGGTGCCAGGTATCGCCTCTCCCTGAACTGGATGGAAATACTGGCCCTGAACGCCTAACAGCCTCGTTGCTCGGTCCCCAAGTTACTACGGCAACTGGAGGATGACTGGGATGGGCTGTCCTAGGGATGGAGGTACTTGATTTTCCTCCAAGGCTCTGTTAAGGGCCCTGGCAGCTTCTGCCTGTGTCCTGGAGAAGAAAGTGTAGCTTCTCTCCTTCCTCACCCCATGCCTCCCTGGGGTTCGGGCAGCCAGCTCCACTTCGGCATATTCGCTGCCTGCTACACCCCTCCTCATCCCCACGACCCCGCCCGCAGCTGTGTTACTCTCCTTAGTCAGCTCAGGATGGTATGAAAATACACTGCTATTTTGCTCAGGCAAAAACCAGACGTTTCTGCATTTCCACTCAGACAATTAAAAGCAGACTCCAGAGGCATGGCTGTCTCCCTCTGCTTCCACTCATGAGAGAGAAGCCCCACAGCCTGGCGACATGTAAGAACCTGCTCCCAGACTGAGGTGGAGGGTGGAAAAGGGGGTCCTGGGGGTCCTGACATCCTCCTCCCCACCCAAAGGGGCATCTGTACCCTCCCATCCATCTGGGCCTCATTCAGGGTTGAGCCGCATCCCTGCCTCCAGGAGTGCCCCTCTCCTGGACAGAGGAGTCCCAAGATGTCAGGTGGGGTTCCGAGGGTGGCTAAAGTCCACCTAAACCAGACAGATGGCATCTTCCTCCCAGAAGTACTGCTTTACCATGGCAGCCCCGCGGGTGAGTGTTCCTGCCAGAGAGGTCACTGTGGGGCTGGCAAGGTAGAGACAGGGCTGCTCACGGGGCAGCTGCCCATGGATCATGACGCTCTCAAGGTCCCTGCTTCTCAGAAACCAGCTGTTGGCTGGGCTGAGGCCAGCCTGTCACTTCAAGGCCACCTGTCTTAGAGCTATTTCCTGAGGCAGTCACCAGCACCTTTGCTTCTGGACTATGGAAACAGAGGGTCAAAGAAATCCACCCCCGATGGGGACAGCAACACAAACACGACTCTCGGGTGGCAGAGGGGACGGAAATGAATCACTCTTACCAAACCTGGAGGAGACAAAAAGGAGAGAGGGGATTATGTCACCAAGCTGGCTCAGCGTGTTCCTAGAACATTACCTTTAGGAGGAAGCAGGCAAGGGGATGGAACACAGTACTCTGAGGCTGGCTGAGTGACCATGGGAACCCTGCAATCCTGTGAAGATGTTCCTCAATGGGAAGGGCTAGAAGGCATTCCCTGGGACACCAGCTCAACTGAGCCTCACCAGCCGCCAAGCATGGCAACTAGAGTTCACCCCACTTCACAGCTGGGGAAACTGAGGCTCCTGAGTGTGAGCTCTGCCCAGGGTCCAGGCAGGAAAAGGGGTCAGTGCACTGGAGAGGGTGTGGCTGGGTAGGAGGGCAGGGAGGACAGCCGTGCAGAGCAGAGAGGTGGCCCTTGCAAGAAGGGTCAGGTGGGAACACACCCTGAGCGATGTCTCCCCCGGGGCTGCCACTGCCCCCAGGGGTGCAGGTAGCTGGGAGAGCCAGGACACTCAGTCTGTCCTCAGGGTTCACCAAGGGCAGAGAGGTGGCCTGAGCATCCATGTCAGTGCTGGTTCTGGTGCCTGTGCAGGGACTGGGCTCAGAATCCCAGGGTCTGAGGCTCAGTCACCAGCTGTGGGATCTGAGGCTAGTGGTGTCATCTGCCCGGGGCTCAGTTCTCCACCTGGAACATGGGAAGGAGACCAGAGCCCTCCTAATTTCAGGAGAAAATGAGAAACAGGCACTGGGTTTAGCCCACTGTGAGGACTTCTCTGAGTGACCCACGTATACGTGGTAGTTACCACTGTGTTCCACAGCCCCTTCTGGGTGGGACCCAGCCCCCACAGGACAGCCTAATCGGTGACCGGGGTGGGTCACACCTGGATTTCTCCTCTTAGGCGGCACACTCAAAGCCATCAGAGCTGTCCAGAGTCCCTGCCATAAAGGACCCAAGACAGCCTGCACTGGAACAGGGAGAACAGGCCCATTCCACCAAAGGTGACTCTGAGGCCCAAGACAGACCAGGGCCCAAGGAACACCCCCACACAAGTGTGTTCATGTCAAGGAGAGAAGCCAGGTGCCCCAACCTGCAGGGGTACAAGAAGGTAAGAGGCACCCAAAGAAAACACCCCCCTTGCCGTCTATTCTGCCCACAAGGGTATACTGACAAAGATGATCTTTGTAATAGCAAAAACAGACAATGATCTAAATGCCCATCCAGAGGGCACAAGTTAAACTATACAATGGAATGATACGGACAAGTTAAAAAGATGAGGTTGTTTGAATCATTATAGATACAATACAAAACTGGTAACTTGGTTGTCTTCTGAAAGGGGAGCTGGGTGACTAAGTAAAAATGGGGGGGAGGAGACATTTTACTGTGTACCCCACAGAGACGAAAAGATATGAGGCACAAAACTGTCGCATCTTGCACCACGTGACTGTGTCACCTATTCAAAATACATAGACAGAAAAACTTTTAAGTGAAAAAATAAATATCACAGTAAGGTATTTCAAGATGTACTGACATGACACTCTCAGAGATATGAAGGTAAGTTGAAGAACAAGTCACAGGATGGAGTACATGGTATTTGACAGTCACGAGTGGCTTGAGCCAAATATTCCAGTTCTCCCCTTCTGGGCACACGAGAGAATTGCATTTCTCAATCCCTTGTTTGGGCAGGGCAGCGAGTTATGAGTGTAACGTCCAAGAAAGAGTACTCAATTTCCAGTGCACGACATCCAGAACCCACTTTTGCCTCTGCCACCCAGCCACACTCCAGACTGGCTGTTGCATCAGCCTGGGGCCCGGCAGGAGGCTGACCCACGATGGACAGGTAGCATGAGCGAGAAATAGATCTTTGTCGTTTTAAGACCGAGAGATCTGGGGGTTGTTTGTTACTGTGGCATAACCCAGCCTACCCTGACTGATACATGGCATCATTTCATGTGTGTGTATGTACAGAACGAAATCTAGGAGGATGCAGCCCAAACTGCTAAGGGAGTCCGGGGACTGGACTGAGAGATGGGGGCACCTTTTGCTTTTTACTTCATACACTTCTACGTTGGTTGATTTTGCATGTCATTTTTATATGCCTTTATAATGAGGAAACGGCTGTCAAAACTCTTGGTAGCTGCCCAGCAGGAACACTCACCTCATCGGGGAGACGTCGTCGATGCGGTTCCCCAGCTGGGACTCGTGGGACTTGCTGCGGGTGAGTGTGGGGAAGCTGGGCAGCAGCTGAAAGACCTTGCGGCTGGGTGGGGGGGGTGTCCGCGGTGGCCTCAGCTTGGCGTGCCGGCGCAGCTGGGGCGTGGTGGGAGGGGTGAGGAAGCTGTGCAGGGCGCGGGGGGTCAGCCGGCCGCTGGCATGCAGGGGGACACAGGTGTCCGAGAGGCCCTCACTGGGGCCAGGGGCTGAGGAGTCCAAGGCGGGCAGAGCTGACGCAGAGACGGAGCGTGGGCCCTGGGCGCTGTTGCCCACTCTGCCCAGCTGGGAGCTCCCTGGGGGCCAGGGCAGGCTGGCTAGTGAGAGGGTGTCCGTGGAAGGCCCCAAGCCACTTTCCCGCCGAGCGTCTGACGTACTCCAGCCTGAGTCCTCTTTGTGCTCCCCTCCTGTGGGCCGAGAAGTCGAGTCACAGATGGTTGGGGCTAGAAGGCATTTACAGGTGAGATGACAAGGGGCCAGAGAGGTTAAGCACTTTGGCCGAGGATGCACCTTTCCTTAATGGAAGGCTTCGACTAGCAGCCTTTACCTGGCTTAGAAAGGCCTCTCACGCACACATATATTATCCTCCACATTATTTAGCTGACCGTGAGGCCATCAGGGCAGATATTACTACAGGTCGAGTTTCCCTAATCTAAAAATCCAAATGCTCCAAAATATGAAACTATTAATATTTCAGTGCTAACATGACACTCCAAGGAAATGCCCACTGGAGCATTTTGGATTATGGATGCTCATAAATGCAAATATCCCCAAATCTGGAAAAACCCAAAATCTTCTGGTCTCAAGCATTTTGGATAAGGGATACTCAACCTGTATCTCTATTTTATAGAGGGATGAAACAAGGCCCAGAGAGGAAATGGCTTGTGCAGGGCTCTCACTGGCAGATCTGGGGGGAGCAAGCTGGGAAACCCACCCCTTAGGTGACCTCAGAGAGCAAAGTGGTGACTGATCTTTAAAAGTAAGGAAAGGCAAGCTGGAGTGTATAAAGGAAGGGAACACTCCACTTTAAGAAAATTCAAATGTCAGCAAAAGGGGCCACCCTGACCTTCCAATAGCAAACTGTCCTGGGGCTTGTGAAAAAAGATCCAGATAGAAAGGGATCAACAGCCACTTCCTTCTGAGAGGAGGCCCTGAGTGACTTTCAGCTGCCCCGACCATGACCCTCTGCCCCAGGCCCCTGAGACCTTGGGAAGCTATGGGGCTCCAACTTAATTGCACAGGCCATCCATGCATTCAAGTATATGCTGGACGTTGGGTCAAAGGCATAAAAAAGACACACCCCCTGTACTTGAAGAGTCCGATGGGAGTGACAAACATACAAGAGTATGCTGTGTGCCTGCACAGAGACACACAGGGACTCTGTAAAGGAGTGGGGGTTGGTCAGGGAAGGCTTCCCCAGAGGAGGTGGCACCTGGGCTGAGCCAGCTTAGGAAGAAGGTGGAGAAGGTACACCAGGCAGAGGGAACAACATATGCAAAGTAAGACAGCATATGACACCTGCTGGTAATGACAAAGAGTGCTGTGGGCCTTTAGAGATCAGGACAAACCAGGGGAGGCAAGAGATGAAGTTGGAGGGGTCACCCCAACTAGGGCCACTCAGGAAGGGCCTAGAATGTCTCACCAGGGACTTCAGGTTTGACCCTATAGGAGATGGGGAGATACAGAAGGGTTGAGGGCAGGGAGAAGGGACTCCATCTGCAGATACCCAAGAGGCTATCGTGGGGAAGGAGAAGACACCCCCCATCTCTCCTATTTACCAATGAGTGGAAAGTGGAAAAAGGTAGATTTTGACTCAAGACAAAATGAGCTTCCATGCTGGAATCCTTTCCTATGTGCCACACATACCCTGCCCTCCCTCCACCCTCCTGGCAATGCCTGTTCTTCTTCCCAGTGTTCAGGGGAGGTCACTGAGACTCAGAGAAGACATGGACACTGAGAAAGCAGTGGGATGGGAATTGAAAACCTCAATTTCAGCGCATGCCCCCTCCTGCAATGCTATCGATTTTGAATAACGTACAATGGAACAGCACTGGGAGTAACCAGTTCTCTGTCCTCAGAGGTGGTCAGGACATTTATCAGGGATGGTGGGGAGGGTTTAGCCTTCACAATTCATAAGGTTTCTCTGTACATCCACCCCTTCTTCTAATGCCTTTCCCTGTCACTGCACAGTGACTTTCTATCCATGAATCAGCTGGGCAGGACGAGGTGCTCAGTCTCTGTGCTCCTATACCACTTGCTCCTTTGGAACTGTAGCCACAACTCACACTGTAGCTTATATACTGGCCTATTGGAGACATTAAACATGTTTCTATTGAGTGGATGAAAGAATGAGTTTCATGAATCTATGAGCAAGTCTACCACCAAAGGAAACAAGCCCCAAAGTCTTCAAATTGCCTATTTAATCACCACTGCTTTGGGTCAGTGCAGGGATGGCAAATGAGTCTTGATGTGGTGCCAACACCAGCTGATTGGCAGGGGTTGCTTGAGGATGACTCTGGAGTCGCTCAGCAGAAGCACTCACGGACTGACTAGTGATGTCTGCTATGATGAAAGACAGGGAATCAGGAATGATCAGCCCCTATTCAGCAGCACAGAGAACCACCCTTCACTCACCTTCCTTAAGACCAGAGACCATAGGAAAATGATGTCATTTTCCATCACCCCACAGGCCTAATGTTAAAAAGAGCATCTGATATGTGCCAGGCTCTAGTCTAAGCACTTTACCTTAACTCATCTCATCTTCACAACAACGCTATGAGAGAGGTGGTGTTATTACCTTCATTTTGCAGATGAGGAAACTGAGGCACAGTGAGGTGAAGGAACCAGCCAAGGTGCCACAGGTTAAAGTGGCTGAGCCGAGTGCTGGGCCCAGGCAGTCTGACTCCATAGCCCATCTTTACTGTGAGCAGACTGCCCAAGCCCTGCTGGGATGCAGTAAACATGCTCTGACTACATGAGCCAACAGACAGGGGATCACTGGTACCCACCTAGTCCTCAGCAAGTACCCATGAAGTGCGACCACTGCTGGACAGACAAAAGGCCTGTGCCTTGGACTGTGATGTGGCCAGGACTCTCTTGGGGATGCAGGGACACAAGCTGAAACTGAATGAGAGAGAAGAAACCTGGAAGGTCCCTTCCCCAGGGTCCTCCTCCTGGGTATAACGGAAAAAGCACCCTCTGGGTTCAAAGTCCAGGTCTGCCCCATGCCAAGTGTGGGATCCCAGATGACTCACACAATGCCTCCAATGGTCAGATGTCTTAGCTACAAAATGAGCTTAACACCACCTCTTAATAAGGTGTGGCCACAGTGTGTGTGGCACAAGCCTGGCACACAGTAGGTGCTTCATAAATTAGTGATCTCCCTATCTCGGCATCTGGGATAGGCAGACAGCAGCCCTCATGACACAGATGGGTCAATACACTCAACAGCTGGTTCCTTCACAATTCTTTAAAATCCAGGCATAAAACGGGCAGGAGGGAGAGCTGATGAGATACCCCAAAGATCCCAACTTGGGTGGCAAGTGTGGCAACAACCCCACCTCCATCACAGCTCAAGGCGCAAATCCTGGCTGCTGTGTGTCCTTGACCAAGCCCCTTCCCCTCTCTGGGCTGAGTCTCCGCCTCTGTAAAATGTGGGAATGAGAAAGTGGGCCACGCCTCTGTCATGTCTATCTTCAGCACCTGCTAGGAGGCCTGGTATGTCAAGATTTTCTGAATTGAGTGAAACTCTCTACACTGCTCTGTGTTGAGAGGACTTGAGACAATGGGGCCAGGGAAGAAATGAAGCCCAATCCTCTCTGGGAAGAAAACAATCAAGCTGAACACAAACCTCAGTGCCCTCCTTTTAAGCCTCAGGCATCTGGAGATAACAGGCTCAGATAATTAAAAAATGGGCCTAATTCCATTCATTAGGTTCATTTTAATGCCTTATCTGTGTAGTAGTGGAAGCACTGAGTCAGACATTTGAAGCTATTTCCAAGGCAAGATTTAGACTGCCTGCGCGTCCCAAGGACCTTGGTCACAATGCCAAGCTTATACATTTTGTCTGGGACAGCCATGTAACACTCTCAGCTGAAAAACCATACAGTTTCTCTAAACATGCTTGGCTCAGGCTAAGCCCACATCGGCATGTGCCTTTGGAGCACAGAGCCCAGCCAGCCAGTGGGACAGGAGAAGGTGGGGCGAGGGCTGGGGGCTGGAAGATGGTGGAGGGGGCACAGAGCCCTCCCCAGAGGGAAAATCACACAGGACCAGCCTAGCAGACTGGCCTGGGATTTCCAACAATCACTAAAGCCTCCTCCGGATCAGACTGGCCAGACTGACATGGATCCAGAGCCCCGAGGACTCTGGGGGAGCCTCCCTCTTGGGTCAGGCCCATCACATGCTTTCTGAACATCCACCTGGCCTTTGTGAGCTGCCCCAGAAACCCTGGGCCACACTTACCCCTCCCTATCGCCCACTGCCGGGACAGGCCCCCAGGGAACCAGGCCAGGTTGGGTTGCAGGGAGAAGGAGGCCCCACCTACCCAGGCCCGTCACCTTCCGCAGGCAGGTGAGGGCGTACTGCAGGCGGCCACACTCCTCAGCGCTGGCCCCGCAGCGCCGCAGTGTCTCCTTCACCTTGGCCTCGTTCATCTCCAGCAGGGCATCCAGCGTGAGCTCGCAGGGGATCTCCTGAGGGGCACGGGAGGGACAGGGAGGGATAGGAGAGGCGGGTGAGCAGTCAGCAGGCCAGGCGCCCCCTTCCCCCTCAGGCCGGCCTCCCGCTGAGTGGCAGGGGCCAGCTGTTGCCACCAGAGCCACCACGTGCTTGAGGACATAGGCAGAGAGCCCTCACCCCCACCCTCAGTGCTCCCAGAGACAGCAGCTGAAGGGACTCTGGGTGGGGAAGAGGAAGAAAAAGCCTGGAAGGTTTTGATGAGAGCATGTTGTCCCTCTTGCCTCTTTTCATTTTCCTGCAAAGAAAAATTACGAACCACGACAATTTTTTAGAGTGACAAGTACTTCAGATAAAGATGGCCCTTTACAATTTTGTTGTATTAGAATCAGACAAGAGAGATTTCAAATAAAATTGGCTTAACAAGGGAAGGATTAAAAAATTAACCCTTGCCAAGCACTGCAGAGATACTAACTGCCACATTATTTAACTCTGTCAAAACCTCTCCCTGGGCCCACTTGACAGCTGAAAGAAGAGGTGCAGAGAGCTTAGGTCACCTGTACAAGGTCACTGGGCCCTAAGGACAAGAGGGTAGCAGGTAGAATTTTAAGGTGGCCTCTGACCCAAGTCCCCTGGTGTCACTCTTGATTATGTTACAGTACAGTAGTCCACACCCCCCATCTGCGGTTTTGCTTTCTACAGCTTCAGTTACCTGTGGTCAACTGTGGTCTGAAAATATTAAGTGGAAAATTCCAGAAATATTCCAGAAATAAACAATTCATAAGTTTTAAATTATGCGCCGTTTTGAGCTGTCCCACCCAGGACGTGAATCATCCCTTTGTCCAGCATCTCCACGCTGTCTCCACTCCCCGCCTGTTAGTCACTTAGCCATGCTGGTTATCAGATCGACTGTCGCAGTATCTCACCATGTAGGCATTTTATCATCTCACATCATCACAAGAAGGATGAGCACAGTATGGTAGGATATTTTGAGAGAAAGAGAGAGAGATCATATTCACCTCTTATTACAGTATATCACTGTAATTATTCTATTTTATTATTAGTTATTATTGTTAATCTCTTACTGTGCCTAATTTATAAGCTTTATCAGAGCTACATATAGGAAAAAACATAGCATATATAGGGTTCGGTACTATCTGTGGTTTCAGGCGTTCACTGTGGGTCTTGGAATATATCCCCCAAGGATAAGGGGTGACTGCTGTATATGGCAAAAGGGAAACTGTGCAAGTAGGCTTGATTGAATCACAAGCCCTGTAAAAGCAAAGGGTTTTCTCTGGCTAGTAGCAGAGAAGTCTTCAGAGGATGGCAGCATGACAAGCACTCTGCTGACTTTGAAGGAGGAGGGGACCATATAAGAAGGAATTCGGATAGGAGAGAGAGTGGCCCCCAGCTGAGAGGGAGTAGGGACCTCAGACCTACAGCCACAAGGAACTGGATTCTGCCAATAACCTGAATGAACCTGGAAGTGGATTCTTCCCCAAAGTGTCCAGGTGAGAGGCTTGCCTGGCCACACCTGGCCTGCAGCCCTGTGAGATCCTAAGGCGGGATGCTAGCAGAGTCTGCCCGCATTTCTCCCCTCCGTCTTCCACCTGCAGAACTGTGAGCTGATAAATGGGTGGTGTTTTAAGCTGCTGAATTTGTAACACAATAGAAAACTAATACAAAGAGTGAACATTTGAATCAAGGCCTAACTGGCCTCAAAGCTTGTGCCCTTTCCTCTCATCAAAGAGGGAAGAAACCCCTCCAGCTCTGACTCCTTTGAGCCACATGTGACACCACATCTGGAACAGATACAAAAACCAACAGGACAAGTCCCTGGCCTTAAGAGGCTTGCATCCCAGTGGGAGGTGACAACATGAAAACAAGTAATTACAACGCAATAATATCGACTAGAATAGAGAGAATTCAAAGAGCTACAGGACCAGATCAGGCTTTTCTTCCCTTCTTTGCCCCTTTCTATATTTCTCAGATTTTCTGTAACAGGGAAGGCCAAACATCCCACACCTTTATGAGTCCTATAAAGCTCACAGTTCTTGAGAATCTAAGCAGATTTTCAATGATTTTTAGCGAGTTATATCTAATTTTATTTTTAAAGAGTAATTTCATTGTCATTCCATTCACACGCTGTAAATCTTTGACTCAGGTGCCAAAACTGAGCCTGATGAAGACACTGGCTGTGCGTCCTGAGGGCATGGGGCCAGCCCGTGCCCCTCTCTTTGTATCATGTCAGTATATTCTCCAATCTCCAGGGCCGTGGGCAAGAATCTCATCACTGTTTAGAAGGATTCACACCAAAATAAAAACAGGCACGTAACAGTAGCAAGAAGCTCATCATTGGTTGGCCAGACCCTTGGTCGTCAGGAATCCTTCCTGATGACAAAACTAAAGCATCACAGGAAACCACTGATAAGAACAGTATAGGAGAGGCCGATTAGATAAATGGCCCCATGCAGAAGCTTTTATTCAATCAATGTGCCTTCACCAAAAAACAGGGTTTTGACATCTTTTCTCTCACTTTGCAAAGAAAAGTAACTCGGCAATATTGTCAGGGCAAGAACAAAAGTGACCTTCACCTTAACACAACTGCACAAAGCAACCCTCCACCTGTGCCCCGGCTGGGGTTCTTCGGTGTGTCACTCACTCTCCTCCCTCCACACCTTTTCCCAAGGCTGTGATGACTCGGCAGTTTCCCCACATTGTCCCCAGGCTGTGATGACTCAGCGGTTTTCCTGAAGAGGAGAAATCTGTTTGATGGTGGCCAGGGGGGAGCCAGGCCTGGGAAACCCACCCCCCAACCACACTATAATGCAGACAGGGGTTGCTCCCTTTCTTTTTATTCTTCTCCTCTTCACCCACCCCAAGTTTCAGTTTCTTAAACATAATAACTACACCATTATTACAAACTATTTGCCAATATAATACGCCCAGTGCTATACATTATCTCCACGCTAAACAATTCAGCAAGTAGATGTGTTAGGCCCAGTTTTCTGAGGTTCAGAGGCCTCGTGCAACACGGCCTCATAAATGGCTGGGCCAGAAGTGAACCCCAGATGTGCCGATTCCAAAGCTCCTTCAATTGCTCCACATGGCAAAGCCTTGGGATGCAGCAGCTACCTGTCACGGGAGATTATTTTTTCAAAGTAAATTAATTTCTACCTACTTTCTGAAAAATCTATACTTTAAAATAGCATGTTCTTTGTTCTTTATGCAAGTGAAGTAACCCCCTTAAAGAGAGAAAGAATATGTTCAAATCCATTCCCTTAAAAAATGGAAATAGAGAAAAGGGATTCTGCTACAGCTTCAAATTAGCTGGAAAGTGCCCCTCGCTTCTGCAGCTTCGGGGTCCATCTACCCCAGTCTAGTAAAGTAGGGGGGCATCTTTCCTTTCCCTCCCTTGCCTCCCTTTTATGTTCTAACTCAAACCAGCACTAAGGGGTTGGCAAGACCAAACTGGGGGGCAGGCAGGGATGCTGGGGCAAGGGAGTCGATCTAGGGTCCCTTAAACTACAGTTGCCCCTGCCTCTCACAGGACAAGTAACTTCACCTTCCAGCCCTTGCTTTCGGGGCTGTGAACTATGCACTTCCACATCAATGAAATTAGAGTGCTTAGCACACCATCCAGCACCAAAGATTCCAATCATTATTTCTGAGCAACTGCTCCTCCCATTGTCTAATCCCTCCTCCCTGCAGGGCTGGATTATTGAACTAGGGCAGGGGACACTTTGGTCTACTTAGAATCTGCAGGCAGTGGAGACATCCACCAGTCAGCAGGCAGGCGACCTGGTACAAGGGTCTCAAACACAAAAGCCTCAGGCCCAGGCCTTGGGAAGAGACAAGACCAGCAGGGACAGGGCCCCCCTCGATCTATCTTTTGAGAGAGATAGAGGGGCTAGAAAACTTCTCTTGCCTTTTTATGGGACAAGAAACCCAACAGCAGCAATGGCAATGCTAATCAGAAACCCACCCTCCGCCCTCGCTCAGTGTTGGGGGACAGGGGCAAGCTATGGAGGAGTGCCAGACCTTTTGGTTTTAAAGAAACCTGAATTTTTATTTTTAAATGACTGGTTTTTACAGGGTGACAACTAATTCAAATCTGCGCAGACAAAACAAATCATGTCCAAGGGTTACATGGAGCCCCCAGGCCAGGCCTGGAGACCTTATAGGAAGAATCAGATGCCTTCTGAAGGTGGCTCTGATCAGTGACTGCTAAAGCTTTATTTCTGCAGGCAAATGAGGAGGGCTGGCAGCCGAGCAGCAAGTACTCCAGGTGGCCAGACCTTCTCAGTGAGGCCTGGAAACAAGAGTGCCTGGCTCGAACTCCCACAACTTACTTTGGGATCCAAAATTAATTTAATCAAGAGGGGAAGTGCAGGTGGCAGGCATGCTCTCACCCGGGCCTCCAGCTAGATGAGTCTCCCCAGCAGGCTGTGAAGGCCCCTGGCAGTAGCCCTGGTATCTCCTGGTATCATGACTCGACAATGCCCCAAAGCAACTGGCACCCCCAGACCTCGCACAAGGATGTGCCTCACCCACCCACAGGGACAGGCACAGCCAGGTCTGAATTAGGAAGTTATTTCGAACCAGAGGAATTCACTTACAACAAATTAGGGAATCAGTTTTGCTACCTGCTGAAGGTAAACTCACAGGTGAAGCCACTCTGAAACATTCTCAGGTCTGGGAGGCTCCAATATCCCAGGAGGGCATCCCACCTGCCTGGTGCCACATAGAAGATGCTAAATTGTCTCAAAGTCAAAGGCAAAGGGTCCCTCTCTCTGCCCATACCCTGAGGTTCTGGAGAAGAGATGAAGGCTGGGAGTCCATACTGCTTCCAGGAGAATTACTGCCCACCACAGCTTCTGTCTAAAGAAGAAAATACAGAAACCAAGGGAAAACATGGATACCCAGACCATCATGGGAGATGGCCGACCTGGCTCCAACAAGCCTCAGGGTTAGCCTGGGAGCTCATGAGTGGGGCAGTGAGAACACTGGCTCCTTGCCTCTGCCTTTCCCTCAAACCATGATGTATTAATATGTTTTCCACTAGGTGACATTAAGTTATTCTTTCGGATAATGATTAGAGAGCAGGACCGGTTGAGCACTGAGGTCACTCCCAGTCTGTGACAATCTAGCCACGTCATTAGCAGGAGACTGCTGGTCTCCATTCTCTACAGTGGAAGGTGAGGAAGGCTTTGGTCACATGTGGCTGCCTCCTCCCCTCAGCAGCTGGCCTCTCAGGCCAGCAGGCCACGCTGGGTAAGCCAGCAGCTCAGGCCAGCTGGGTATCAAATGGCGTCCTGGGACTTACCAGCAGCCACGGGGCTGCCTGGGGCTATACTTAGAAACCTGTGCCGGCTGACACTGAGAGCTGCACGCTTACTGGGGATCAGTCAGGTGGACGGAGGAATGCCAGGGGCATCACCGCCTATGTGTGGGCCACACACACAAGCATGGTACAGTTCAAGCCAGAATTCAGGGTACACGCCAGGTTGAAGGAAGAACAAGAAGCAAACTCACATTTTGCGTTTCTGTGTTAGCGTTTTAGTCCTAGGGCCTATGACAGTGAAGGAAGGCTGCTGCCTTGGTCACCTGCAGAGCCTGGACCCCTGGCGTGTGCAGGCAGATGCGTCCCCCAGCCTCCCCGGCTGTGGACTAATAAAAGGGCCAGTATGCGTAGCCACGGACACCTCCCTGGAAACTGGTTAGGCGGGAGAGGCCAGAGGGACTCCTAGAGCCCTGTGGGTGGTGATATAGGCCCCTGAACATCCCTCGGAGGCGCTGGGGGGGTGGGAGGATGGGGGAGGAGCGAGTGGGGAGGGTTTCTATGGCAGCCCAGGATGGGAGCCGTGCGTGCCTCACATTGGCAAGGCAGCACCTGACAGATGTTCCTCCCGCCTGCCCCCCACCACTGGGCTGCCGGAGAGGAAGGAGTAAGACTTGGATAATAGTCAGATATTCTGGGAGGCAAAGGAGGGGCTGAAGCAGCAAGGGCCTGGGTCAGGCAGCCTCCAGGGGTTTCCAGGAGAGCAGCAGAAAGTTTGGGGATAATGGCCTTGCCCGTGGGCCAGTTCTGGGGCCAGCCTCTTCACCATCCCACCCCCAGAAACAAGGACAGCAAAGCCCTCTCCTGGGAGAAGTCAGCTGCTTCCTCGAGGGCAAACCCCAGCTCCCAGACACCACTTCCCAGGAGGCCAGCACAGTGAGGAAAAGCGCCAGACTTGGTCCTTGCAACCCCCTTGACCTTGGACAAGGCCCTGCCCCTCTCTGAGCTTCGGTTTTCTTGTTTATAAAATGAGTGGCTTTGGCTAGATCAGATCAGTAGCTCTCAACCCTGGCTGTGCCCTGGAATTACCCGGGGGACTTTAAAAAAGAATCAAGATGCCCAGGCCCCACTTCAGACCAGTAGAATCAGAATTTCCTGAGGTGGGGACCTTGAGGGAAGACAGGCTCCGGGGCCTAAACTCTGGCCATAGTAGCCCAGGGCAGCAAGGGACTGAGGACGCCTGGTTCAGAAGGCAGATGTGGCCATGGTGGGGCTGTGCTCTGCAGCTTGTCCTCCTGTCTGTCCTCTCAGGAGACCACATTCCTTCAGCTTCTGTCCTCTCAGGAGACCACATTCCTTCAGCTTGACCCCAGCCTAGCCCACGCGCACAGATGTCTCAGGACAGGAGATGTCCCCGCCCGTGCACCAGTGCCTGCCTCCCTCCCCACAAGGTAGGTGGGGGCTCACAGTGGGGAGCTGGGCTGGAAACTTTCAGGGACTGGCTGCCTCTAGCCTGAGCACTGGCACATCAAGGTGCAGGGGGGGAGGGGGAGGGGTACAGGTCAAAGGGGAGGAGGAGACAGGAGGGGATCGAGAAAGGTTGAGTGATGAGCACCTACTACACATGTCCTGGGCGCCAGGCACTCTGCTGGATGAGCTACAGGGGTCAGCACACACAATCCCCATATCATCCTGAGATGGGTGATAAGGCTTAGAGAGGGTGGGTAACTTGCTCAAGGCCACACAGCACGGTGGGTAAGGCTGGGGCATGGCTGTCTCTACCCATTGCCGGCCAGCCAGCCCTGCTTGCTCTGGTGCCCACTGCCTTGCTCTATGAAGGGATCTCTTTTTCCCAGGGCAGAGTTTATTTGCAGCCACTGGCATCACAGGTCACATCTGACTTTCCTGACCCTACACTGCTCCACCGCCCAACCCAGTCAGGGTGAGCTCTGGTGGGTCATTCAGCCACTCAACAAACACATACCAGCTAAGTAGGGCTCCACCTCCTGCTGGCTCTGGGCCTCACTGCTTCTCCCTTCTCACCTCCTCTGCGCCGCGTCCTCTCCTCGTTCAACCCCCAGCACACAGGCAACAGGAACACTGAGGAGAGGCTTTCAAGCAGGCCCACATGTGCCACGTAGGCAGCTTGCATTTTGTCATCTTTCCCTGTGTCATCAACACACATTTTTAAAATCGCTGCTCCTGGCCGCCATTTGAAAATAGCCAGACATGTCCTGCATTAGAGGAACACATATGTACCCCAGCTCCGGCAGCTTGTGTTTCCCGAAACACATGCTACTCCCAAAATGGAGAGAGGAGATGGGTAGACTTCTACAGGGTAGGTTTCCCTATAGCCAGGATGTTTGCTGACTGTGAAATTTTTTAACAATTTAAAAAATAAACACTATTATCCACAAGAGCCCACACTAAAACTTGAGTCAAAAATGAAATATGCTAAAATAGGCCAGGCATGGTGGCTCACACCTGCAATCCTAGCACTTTGGGAGGCCGAGGCAGGAGGATTGTTTGAGGCCAGTAGTTCAAGACCAGCCTGAGCAAGAGCAAGACCTCATCTCTACAAAAAATTTTAAAAATTAGCCGGGAATGATGGTGTATGCCTGTAGTCCCAGCTACTCAGGTGGCTGAACCAGGATGGCTTGAACCCAGAAATTTGAGGCTGCAGTGAGCTACACTCATGCCATTGCACTCCACACCCCAGGCAAAAGAGCAAGACCCTATCCCAAAAAAAAAATAAAAAGGAATACATTAAAATTTTTAAAAAGTTTAAGAGAACATTCAAAAGGAAGACTGGGGTCAGGGTAGGACAAGGGAGGAGGGAGGGATTGCCAGCAGCCAAAGAGTTGCATTAACCCTTGGGTGACACTTGGCTTCTGGGGATCCAGAAAATGGAAAAGACCCTCCCTGCACAAAACAGCCGTGAAGCGGGGCCGGAGCTGAGGAAGCTGGGGTCAGAGGCCTTTCCCCCATTCCCCGGGGGCAGCTGCTGGGTGAACGGGCTACAGAGGAGGGTGAGCACATAATGTGCCATCCCAACAGGGATACGTCTCCTTTAAGGAAGGGCAGAGCTGTGACAACAGGCCTAAACCAGGACTGTCCCCAGAAAGCTGGGATGCTGGTAATCCTATGCAGAGGGTGCAGGGAGCCAGACCTGGTCTGAAATGCATCTCCCCGTGTGGGACCCTTGCTCTCCCAGGGGCCAAGGCATAGGCAGAAATAAACAGGGCTCTCAGGTGTGGCCACGTCTCCAGCACCTTCCCTGCCTGCTGGTCCCCAACGTCTCCCCCTTTCAATTCTCCCTTGCTCAGGCACACCATGAAGAAGAGAACTGTCAGACAAGTCTTCCCCTTCTGCTTCTGCCTCCTCCATGTGCACAGGGTGGGAGCTCAGAATCTAGTCGGCGAGGCCACCGAACCAAAGCATGCCCAGGGTGTCAACCAGGCCTCTGGGCACCAGCCTTGGTGCCTGGTGGGTCCCCAGGAGGGCCAGGAGCCAAATCACAGACCACCCCCCCAACCAGAGGGACACATCCCAGTGACCAGCACGTGGGTAGTCTGCCTGTCTATCCAGGTAGGGGAAGGCCACAGGAAGCGAGCCCAGAGCTGGAGACCTGAACACCAGGCTCCTCTGCCTGAGGACAAGGGCTGCATTGTTTCAGTCACCCCACGGGTGTGCAGCCAGGAGACAGAGATCTCTCAGGATATGCTGGCAGTAGGCAGCCCCTCTGTAGTTTTCCAGAAACCCTGAAAACAACTCCTGCCGCACAGCAGCAAGGGGCCTCAAAGCTATGGGAGCTCAGCAGAGCCCCTGAGCAGATGACCAGGACCCAAGCTGCGGGGGCCATCGCCATAGCTAGCAGGTTCCGAAGGCATGAAAGGGGCCAGCAGACACTCAAGAGGTTGAGAATAATCCATTTCTTTGCCAAGGTCAAAGGTAGACTTCAAAGGGACCTTAGGGACGATCTAGTCCAATGTTCATTTTAGAGAGGAGGAAACCAAGGCCCAGAGAGGGGAGGGGACCTGCCTGGGTCACCCAAAGCAATAGTGCCAGGACCAGGTGTCCAGACCCCCCTGCCAGTAACCAACACCAGGATATATGTGCCCCTGGGAGAGCTCACCAATCTCCATGGTGGACATTCCCTACCCTGATGTACAGGCTTCATTCCTTCTAGGTTTTCTGAGCTGGTCCAAGAAGGGAGCCAAGGGGAGGATTCCCCAAGGTCTGCCCTGAGAATCGCCTCCCTCTGCCTGAGGGATGCCAAGCCACGTGCTCGCCTCCTGCACCCAGAGCCCTTCACGCCCAGAAGGATTGGGGTTCTGGGCTCCTGGCCTCACCTGGAGCCGGGCAAATCCCTAACGTCTTGGATTAGAAGATGGTGGGCAGACAGAACTCAAGTTCATGTGCTTGTCCACCCCTACTTGCCCCCACTTTGGTGACAGTGCGCACTTTTCTTCCTTTTGAAAGGAAGAAGCAGATCCAACATCACCAGCTAGAACCAAACACCCAGGTTCTGAGACGAGGCCTAAAACCCACTCGGGGCTGTGGCATATTGGTTCTTACTCAGCTTCTCAACATACTGCCTCTTTTCACAACCAGTCTAATCATAAAAATAACAACTACTGGTACTACCACCACTCAGTAAGTGGCCTGGGCACAACTGCTTGGTAGCTAAGGAACAAAGGCTCAGAGAGACTAAGTTACTCACCTTAAGACACAGCAAATAAGTTATAGGGTCTGGATGGACCCTGGTCCCGTGTCATTCCAAAGTTAGCATCTCTATACAGACTGGCTTCCCTGGCCTTGCTGACCAAAAGTACGGAGAGGCAGGGCTGGGGTAGCCCACATATCTCAGGGTTCTGAAGCTCCCTGTCAAAGCAGCAAGCTCAAAACCAGTGTTGTCCTGTTCAGATCACAAGTGTGAAAGGACCAAACACCATTCCCCAGAAGGGTGGGGAGGATCCATTTCAGGAAGAGTCTGACTGTTCCCAGCCACTTTATCACGAGAAAGACAGGGAATGGAATCAGGAAATGGAAGCACCTCTACCCCAACATGCAGATTTCTCCACACATGCTCTAGAGCCAGTTAGCAAAGCAAGGACTTGGAGCCCAGCCACATGCAGCCATCCTGGGGGTCGTGGAAAGGCCTCCTGGGCCCGGGCCTACCTCACAACCCTCCTGCCCAGGCTGGCTAAGGCCTCGGGATTCTCTCAGCATCACGGGCGGTGGGGCCTCCGTGCCCCTGGGTGCCTTGGCTGTCACCCAGCTCCACAGGCAATGCATGGTGAGGGGGTGCGAGCCCAGGGTCCCCGACAGCCACAGCCCCCAGTGCAGTGTCCCAGGGAAGAACAAGGCAGGGAGAGGAGTTTGTTTTCATAACCATAGTGAGCAGCCACTGCAGCCAAAAATAGTTTGTGCCTGGGAGCTGAGGAGTCAGCACATACCTCCCGGAGCAGGTGCTGGGTATGAGACCCGCAGGTTCTGGTGGGCCTCGCCACAGGGGGCTAGGGACCTGGCACCTAGGATATCAGGCCAAAGAGAGGTTTCCCCTGCTTTAGCAGGTCCCTCCAAAAAGTAAGATCTGAGCCAATAAGGGGCACATTCATCTCCTTCCCCTCAGTGAATCATCTGGAGGAACCCTCACCCCACATGAACTCCACCTGCCCCCTAACCCCCTGCAGCCTCTCACACACTCAGAGTGGGTGGTCTGAACACCCACAGGGAGAGCCCCCAAGCCACAGCAGTGTGCCCTGGACGGCACATAAGACAGCAATTAAAAAGAATGCTCAGCTGTCAAAACTCCTAGAAGTATACACCAGAAACCGTGAACTTGAGTATACATAAATGAAAAAATGAATGTAAAAAAAGTTAAGTGCTGACTATCAGGCTGCCAGGGTTATACAGGGATTTTATTTTCTTTTTTTATTAGCTTTTCTGTATTTTTGAATTTTCCTACAACAGACATTTGTAATTAGGTTTAGAAAATGTTGCTTTAAAATAATAATGAATAAAAACAATAAAATAAAAAAGGAGAGATGCCCAGGCATTACAGAGGGTATGCACAACACTGTCCTATCTATGAAAACTGAGAGAGAGAGAGAGAGAATTTCATGACCCAGGTTTGGAGCCAGACTTCCTGGATATGAATCCTGACTCCACCACATACCATCTAGGTCAGCGGTCCCCAACCTTTTTGGCACCAGGGACCAGTTTCATGGAAGACAATTTCTCCACAGGCGGGGGGGGGAGGGGGGGAGGCAGAGCTCAGGCGGTGATACCAGCAATGGGGAGCAGATAAAGCTTTGCTCACCTGCCTGCTGCTCGCCTCCTGCTGTGCAGCCCCCCAGTTCCTAAGTTTCATGGAAGACAATTTTTCCATGGACCGAGGGGGACCATGGCAGAGAGATGCAGCAGAGCTCTGCAGCCCAGGCCCTAACAGGCCATGGACGGATACTGGTCCATAGCCCGGGGATTGGGGACCACAGATCTAGGTGACCTCAGGTAAGTGACAAAGTCACTTAGTTTCTCTATGTCTATTGTATACTGAGGACAAAAGCATTGCCTCCTCATAAGGTTATTGGGAGAATTAAATGCGACATTCCATGTACAGTTCACAGCTCGGTCCCAGGCACATTGGGAGTGCTCACTAAATAATTGTAGCATAAATTCATGAATAAATTATATTTAAAAAAAAAGAGAGAGAAAAGCCCAACATACAAAGATGGCTGACTGGCAGAAAATACACCAAAATGTTTACAGTGTTTGCTCTGGGTAGTAAGATTATGGTGTAAACCATCAATAAATGGTAGCTATTATTGTTTTCTATGATTTCTATATTTTTCACATTTTGAAAATGAACACATAGGCCAGGCGCGGTGGCTCACGCCTGTAGTCCCAGCACTTTGGGAGGCCCAGGTGGGAAGATCGCTTGAGCCCAGGGGTTTGAGGTCACAGTGAGCTATGATGACACCACTGCACTCTAGCCCTACAGACAGAGTGAGACTCTGTCTCAAAAAAAGAAAGAAAGAAAAAAGAAAAAAAAATGAACATATATGTAAATTACAGGATATTAAAAAAAAAATCTAAAAAGCCAAGAACCAATGATTGTCTCTGAATAGGATTATGGGTGACTTTTATTTTCTTTGATTTCCTGTATTTTCTAAATTGAATGTCTATTACTTTCATAGATAGGAAAACGAGAAATAGATCAAAAAACTGGGAGATGGGCTCACCTACTGTATTCTAGAAGCATGATCTCTGCAGAAGAGGAGCTGCAAAGCCTCTGACAAGGCACCTCTGAGTCAGAGGCCCTTCACCCCGACTCCCCCAGACACAGGAGTTCTGCTCCCTGATGGGAAATGGAGGCACAAGGGTCACCTGAGACCCCCCCCAGGTGACCCACCCCATGGAGGCGTGGGGGCGGGTGCCACAGTAGCTGCAGTAGCCACTGTTGCTGCAACCTGAGGGAGGGAGAGTTTTTATATGCCTCCACCTTTTATCAGCAGGGCTGTCTTTCCTCCAGGAACTATTTCCTGAGAGCAGGTGGCCCTGGCCCCTCAGGCTCCTCCCCCGAGGCTAAGCCTTTTGAGCCAACTCCAGTTCTCCATGCTCTTAGCCCAGTGGCGGGTTACAGGGTGAGCATGTGACCAAAGCCAGGCCAATCAGAGCCCTCCCTGAGACTGAAGTTCAGCTGCAGTTCTGAGCGAAGCAGCTCTTCACGCCGAGCACGACGATGGTGCAAGGGGGTGAGGCTCAGCTGCCTGTGCCCTTCCCGCCTGCCAGGCGGAGCAAGGCTGCCTGAGAGGTACACCCCAAAGGCACCACCTGAACCCCTGCATCCAGACTTCCCTGGACTTGTATTACCTAAACTGAGAAGTCTCTGTTTTAAGCCAGTTGGTGTCTGAACTTGCTATGGAAAAGGAGGAGAAGATACTAGCTTTTACTCAGTCAGTGCTTGCTACTGACCGACATTCCTGCATTTCTCCATCCACCCTTCCATCCATGCATCCAATCAACAAACAGCTACTGAACACCAGCTGTGTCCCAGGCATATTCCTCGGCACTGGGAATACAACAGTGAACAAAACATAAAGTCTTTTCCCTGGGGAGCTTACATTCTTGTAAGAACCACAGAATAAAAAACAAATAAAAAATAACTAAAATATGTAATTGAAATTTGTAATTTGAATTTGCTACAAACGAAAGAACATGTTGAGATGAAGTCGCGGGTGGGGGGGCATCTAAGTTTAGACAGGGTGGCTTCTCTCAAGAGCTGACCTCTAAGCCCTGGTCAGAGGATGAGAAGGCGCTAGCCGTGAGGGCAGAGAAATTTCCAGGCAGAGGAAACAGAACATACAAAGGCCCTGGGCTAAGACAGGAAACTATCTGACGTGTTCTACAGCCAGTGGCAGAGTGAGGAGGGACAGGCAATGACATGGAAGAAGGAGGAAGACGCTGAACACTTCGGGGCCTCCACAGTAAAAGTAAAGGGTTTGGATTTTGTGCTGAGTACAGCAAGACACTGAGGAAGGATTTAACTCAGAAACGTGAGATGACCGGATTTGGGTTTTAGGACAAATCACTCTTGGCTCATGAAGGAAGGAGAGGGCAAGAAAGGATACAGAGAGCGACACGGGGGCACTGCAGAGGTCCGAGCAGTAGCCAGGACCAGGGAGGGCAGTGATGAGAAAGCCATGGATGCATTCGAGACACATTTGGAAATAGAGCCAATGGGACTTGCTGGAGTATTGAACGTGGGGGTTGAGGAAGCAGAAGGAATCAGAAATGAGTCCTAAGTTTCTAGCTAGAGCAACTGACACACGAGTAAACAGGCTCAAAGAGGTTAAGGGACTTGTCCAAGGTCACGATGCTGGCAAGTGGCAAAGCCAGGATTTTGTCTCCTAGGGCCAGGAGCTGGGCCATCTACTCCCAGAGGTCACACTCCTAAGCACTCCTGCTTTCCAACCCTGCAGCCAGCCCAAAGGCATGTGTGTATATATACATATATATATATAGCTGGGAGCAGGGACCACGGAAATTTATGTGCTATTTTTTAAAAAGAAGGATAATGAGAGAGGAGACTCTTGCTTTACAATAATTAAAACAGCGCAGTGTTGACACAACATTTCCCAATGGTATCTGGCTAGTCAGATCTGTTCTAGAGCAATCTTGCCTTTGAGGGGGCCCCAGAGGAGGGGGCAAACACAAGCTGACAGTCCAGAAGCCAGGTGATCCCCAGAAGATGCTCAGCACACACTATGCCAAAGACATCTCACAGCAAGGCCACAGGCACACACTCTTGCTCAAGTCCAGCCTGTCACCAGTGGAAATCAGAGGCAGCTCAGGAACCTCACGCCTCAGCAGGCCATCAGCAGCCACCCCATCTTCACTCTCCCCAGTGATCCTTGCAGTGCAACCTACACTGGCCCAGATGGGAGAACCCCTGAGACACCTTGGCCTGAAAGACCAGGACTCTGTGCATAATCTTATTTGAATCAAGTTATTCAACAAGAACACCTACTAGGCCGGGCGCGGTGGCTCATACCTGTAATCCTAGCACTTTGGGAGGCTGAGGTGGGAGGATCGCTTGCGCTCAGGAGGTCGAGACCAGCCTGAGAAAGAGTGAGACCCCGTCTCAACAAAAAATAAGAAAAAATTAGCCAGGCATGGTGGTACGCACCTGTAGTCCCACCTTCTTGGGAGGCTGAGGCAGCAGGATCCCTTGAGCCCAGGAGTTTGAGGTTGCAGTGAGCTATGATGACGCCACTGCACTCTACCTGGGGCGACAGACTAAGTCTCTATCTTAAAAAACAAACAAACAAACAAAAAAACACCTACTGTATGCCAGGTACTGAGGATAGGGTCATGAACGAAACAGCCAAGTCTCTGCCTGCATGGTGCTTCTAGTCTAGTCAGTTTTCACTGCAGTTGGCAGCCCAGAAATCCAAAGGATTCATCAAAAATGCCAAGTAGTACAGGCCACTCACATCCATGATTTTTCAGATTTCTAGAAACCAGGGGTACCCCCACCCTAAAAAGAAGATACTTTTGGCTCAAGATCAGAAAAATTACTTACTTCATCTATTGGAGAGGGTGATGCCAGTTCTATAAGGACAGGAACTCAGGTTCACTGCCTAGAACAGTATCTAGCACACAAGAGGTGCTAAATACACACTCACTGAATGAGAAAACCTGGGAGTAGGCCCTCAGCTCTGCACCTGACCACATTTCGTCCCCTCCTCCCTTGGGTCCGTCAGTCAGCTTTGTACCCTGGTGATTTGCAGACATGTGTATCCCACCAGCTGTAAGCCTCCAGGGCAGACTATGTTGTCCGCCAATTAATCCTCTGTGATAGTCAATCTGGGTGCCTGGCACCAGGTAAGTGACTAGTGGGCGCATGAGTGGATGTGAAGGAAAGAAGAAATGAAGGAGTAGGGACAGGGAGGGAGGGAAAGAGAGAAAGGGGAGAGGAAGAGAGGGAGGGGGGGAGGACGGAAGGAAGTCAGTCAATTCAATTACACAGCTACACACAGTAGCCCCAGACTGGGCTATTCTGGCTAAGAGATTAGATGACAAACTGTGTGGGTGAAGGAAGCCTGGCTTTGGACTCACCAGGACCTGAGTTTGAATCCTGACTGTGCCATCAGTTGCTGTGTGACGCTGACAAGTCACTCAACTTCTCTGAGCCTCAGTTTGCTCAGCTATAAAATGAGGATCATCGGATCTCCCTCTCCCCCTGCCCCGGGTGTAAGGATTAAACAGGAAGACATATATTAAACGCCAGCCTTGCAGTTTGCCCCCTTGCTTCCACGTTCCAACCTCAGCTCCTCTCCTGGCAGGCTGGGTGGCACAGGCATGCCAGTCCACCACTGCACCTCCATTTCCCCATCGTAAGTGGGGAGCTCTGTGGCCCAGCTCCACTGGGCTGGTACTGAGATCCAACACCTAGTGCTGAGATCTCAACTGCTCGGTATCAAGGCAGCCTGTGCCACTGGGGCTGACACGCGGGCAAACCCCTCCTCGAGGCCAGGTGAGGATGTGTGGTGCTTCCTGGGGAGGCTCCCAGCTGCCAAAGAGCAAGGCTGTAAGAAGGCCGGGCCTCTGGCTCTTAAAGGGAGAGTGTGGGGGCCGACGGGAAGAGGGGTAGGAAGCAGAGGCTGGGGGAGGGGGCGTGGGCACAGGATTCATCCCAATTCAAGCTCCCTTTCTCGTTTAGACCTCACACACCCTCCACCTCTCACAGCCTGCATTCCCGGAGCCCACTCAGAGCCACGGCCACCGCCAGCCAACGGGAAACCAAGACGGTGGCAGAAGGCAGGTAGTTTCCGTTCCCATCCCCGAAAGAAGGCCTCACGTTAAACAGGGGAATATGCAAGGACAGAGGGGGAAAGAGAAACTTGCCCTGCCGGGGCTACAGTGAAAACCCCTTACCGGACCTGCCTGCATCTTCCGCTCAAGAACCAGCAGCAGCACAAGCTTATTCGGGGGAGCCTGTAGCTGTCGCCCTGGAATCCCCGACCCCGCAGCACCCACCGCTCCCTGCCAGAACCGACCCCGGCCAGAGCTTGCCACTTCCTTTAACAACTTCCAATGGGGAAACTGCTGGAGAAAAAAAAGACGGCTCCATGCCAGCAGGCTCTGAAATCACTTCCCCAGCTGCAGCCAGGACACGGAGCTGTGATTTTCAGATTTAACCTGTGGAACAGGGGGTGGCCGCAGATGGCCACAGTGTGTGACTCCAGATGTCCAGGGCTCCTGCTCATTTCCTATCCCCGGTCCCGCCCCTCGTGCCCCCAGCCCTGCCCCCACGCCGGCGGCCCGCTCATTCCCACACTCAGCACATCCCCACGAAGGATGCAGCCTTCTCGCTACGAGGAGTTTTATTTTCCTTAAAGCAATTCCAACATTCCATCTCCCTCCCCCTCTCTCACACACACTTCAACTACCCCCCAGGTAAACCCCAGCCCCTACACTTCACACACGAAGACTTCCACGAGCAGACCTATTTCCTCACGTCTCGCAGACGCCTCCTCGCGTGCTTCCTAGGAGGACGGCTCTAGCTTCCTCATACTCAGGGTCTCTGCGTTCGACCCCTTCCCCTCTCGGCTCTCAGGGAAGTGTTCCCTGGCATTGGTCTTTCCCTGACTGTCCACAGTCAGTCTGCCCGCTAGCTCTGACAGACCCCAGGCTGGCTTCCATCAGGGCACCTGGTGCCCTGCTCTCAATTCGCACCTCACCCCAGGCTGTGCACTCCTGGGGCCAGGGAGAGTGTCTTCAGCATCCAGCTCTCAGCACCGGGCCCTGCCTAAGGTGGGCTCTAGACCTGCACTGCCAGTGCAGCCACAGTCAGATGTCTATTTAAATTAAAATTCATTACAATAAAATAAAATGTAAACTTTGGTTTCTCAGTTGCACTATGCACATTTCAAGTGCCCCTCAGCCACATGTGGTTAGTGGCTACCACGTTGGATGGGGCAGTATAGAACACTTCTATCATTGCAAAAAGTGCTATTGGACAGTGGTACTCTAGAAGGTGATCTGATGGTTGGGCAAACATATGGTGGTGGCACCCAAGCTCTCTGTCTCCAACATCCACAGACAGGAAAGAAGAGGAACCAAAGATCAGGCATGCCAGAAGTGCCACAGCAGGCTCCAAGCTGCAGAGGGCTGAGATCTGACTCAGGTAGGAACAGAAGGAAACATACAGAGTCACCTCAGCCACACCAGGAACCTGGAGGTGCAGCTGCCACCCTGTGACCACGTCCACGTCTATGCCCTTTCTCTCTACCCAGCAGAAAGGGCTTTATTTCCTGGAAACTTTAGGACTACAAACACTGTCCAACCTAAAGACAAAAGCTGAAATGATATTGAGATAGCCCCACAGGGACAGCCCCTGGGAAAGCAATGTTGAAAAGGGAGGAGAGGATTATACATGCACATATGGCTTCACACATGTGTGATCTGTTTGTGTGTCCTCCTAAGGGAAAAATCAGGGTCCCAGTTATGAAACTATGAAAAGTCAAGGTCAGCAGAGAACTCAAAGAGGATGAAGGGACAAATCCTACCACACAAAGGCCATCCTCAGGGAGCATTCCTGGGGCAAATCATCTTTGAGTGTTGACTGCACTGCTGCTGGGGCCCTTCAGCACTGACAGCTTAGCAAAAGGGAATGGCCAGACTTCATGGATTTTTATCCCTTTAAAAAAAAAACCCAACAAGACAGATATTGAGATAGGCCCTGTTTTTAAGTCTGGCATCCCCAATCTCCATCCCACAGTGACTTCTGTTCATTCCCTCACCCAGCAAGTATGTGCCAAGGGCCTCCCATATGCATGCCAGCTGCCATGCTGCTGGGCCCCTGGCCTCATCTGGGTGCTCAGTCTCACCCAGGTGCTGAGCCACCTCAACTACCAAGATGCTGCACATCATTGTGTATAGCTACATGAGCAGGTGGGCACCCCTCAGACACATTCAGAAGATACCTTGAAGAAATTGTGTATCTTACTATTCTAAGAAGAATATGTGGATCCTTACAGACTAACACAGAGATGAGATTAAGACTAAAAACCTGCAGAATGGTATATATCATAGGATCCCACTTTAGCAAAGAAAAAAAGGGAAGGGAATAAATTTATATGTCAATTAAAATGGCTGAAAATATATAAAGGGGTCTGGCAGGGGCACCTATCACCTTGTTAACAAGCTGTTACCCTGAGACGTGGAAGAGGAGGGAGGGCCTTTGCCTGCTTACTTTTAACACTTCTGTACTCACCTGGTGTTAAAAACAATTTAAAATCCCTATTTCTCAGTATTGATATCTGCTTGCTTCCTGATTGCTTCTTGTGTGGGAAAACAGACACATCCAAAAGGCAAAGCAAAGCCCACCCATTGGCAGGTTTGGGGAAGGGGAAGGCGCCATTCTGCATGGCCTCCCCCAGCCACCTCACCTGACATAATTTCTCCTACTCTAGCCTCCTTTACTCTCCAGAAGAAGCAACTGTCTGAGGCAAGGACTCAAAAGACAGTCTAACCCATCATTTCTCATGTGGGTAAACTGAGGCCCAGAGACATGAACTAACTTGCCCAGGATCTCAGAGTGTAAAGGGCAGTGGGCCCACTCTAGGTACCCAGAGAATCTCAGGTCCTGCCTGGCCCCCACATCTGGCCAACCATGGCCACAGGAACACAGGTCCATCCTGCTTCCACTGGACAGCAGCGCTGGAAGGCAACAGGTACCTGTGGTCTACCTGCAGTGCCCACCACAGTGGCTGACCTACAAGGGACACATACACATCAGTACACGTCAGCCAGGTAAGCGTGGTGTGTGTGATCCTTGCCTGGGAAGAGAGGGGCAGACATCATGGCTTCCTGGCCTCCTCTACCCCCTAGAATTCCCTCCTGATCCTTTTGGTCCAAACCCCTCTCACACACACACTGGGGACTATTTCTTCAGGGTGCTGAGTGGCCTTGGTGGAGACTCTCTCCAGGCCAAACTTCAGGGTCAGATAGAAAGATAGGTGGCTCTAGAAGTACCCCCCAAGCCAGAGCAGCTGCCCCACAGAGACCCCGAGGACCTGTCCCCACCTCCCAGGCCAGGTTTCTGGAGACCCTGATGGGTTCTAGGTCCTTTCTGAAGCTTGACGAAGGGAAGCCCCTCTGCCTCACAGGTCTGGATTCTGTCCCATGAGGGCATTGGCAGGACATCCCTTCTCCTCGGGGTGAGCCAGGTTGTCCTATAAGCCCCTCGGGGGCTCTCTAGCTTCCTAACTAAGGGGTGGGTTAAGGCACCAGGACAGGCAGGCCAGGAAGAAAATGCCACTTAGCTTCCAGCCTCCAAGGCGCTGGGCTGGTCTGGATACAGCAGAGGACACATGATCTCATAAAGGCCTGGGCTTCCTGGAGGGTTCCTGAGGCAGAGGCAGGGCCAGGGAGGGCTGGAATCAGGCGCTGCACCACAGCAACCATTCAACCCACCCAGAGACCCTCGTCTCTCCTCTGCCTCTCTGATTCTTACTCTGAGGGCATGGCCCTACACAATTTCTTGGGGCGCATGCAAGGACAGGGGTGGGGAGTCCCAAATACAAGTGCAAGTTTGGAAAATGTATACATGCAGCTTACTGTCTGTCCCAGATGCATGTGGAATGAGAGTCTCTCTCTCTCTCTGCACTGCCTGCTTGAAAAAGCTGAGCAAAAGACGACTTTGGTTGTTTTATTGTATTTTAAAGGACAGTTTCGCAACATTAAAATTCAGCCCAGTGTTTAAGAAGTACCCAGCATTAAAAACAAAAACAAATAAATTCAGTCCAGCGAGTTCACGTCCAGGATTTTTTTCCTGCAGAAACACACACACAAGTGCACAGCGATGTTCTTGGTAGCAGTGCTTGTAATCACTAATGGGAAGGAGCAGGTCTGGTCTAACCCCACGTGTGCAGAAGAGACAGCACACAGAGGAAGGTGAGGGCTACAAAGTGTCTGGGAGGATGGGCAGGCCCCAGGGACTTCTTTCACTTTATCTCCTTCTTTATTTTATTCTACCCTCCCCACATATACATAAAATAAACATATATTTTCTAATAAAAGCAATGTTTTAAAAAGCAATGGTTCATTTGGGAAGCTGAAAAAGTTCTGGTGGTAATGTTTGCACAGCAATGTGAACGTACTTAATGCCACTGGACTGTAAGCTCAGAAATGACTAAAATGATAAATTATGTTATGTGTATTTTACCACAATTTCAAGAAAACAAACATATAACAAAAGCAAAACCAAGCAAAGCTCTGGCTCACAGGGCCCCCTGGATGAACAGCTGATCCTAGGACTGGGGCTGGAAAAGTAAAGATGAGGCTGGTGCTCTCGTGGTGTCAGAGAGCAAAGAAGTGCTCAAAATCCAAACAGAAAACTAAACAGAAGGATGGGGACATGTCAAAGGACACAGGGGCCAACCTGCAAGAGCTCCCAGGGGCCAAAGCTGGAACAACATGAGCGACAAAATAAATAAGGTAGTGTTGGATTATAACCCAAAGTATAAAAGAAACAGACAGGCGTCCACACGGACATAAGTAAGTGATTGACTAAATAAATGGGGGAGAACAGACAACTCTTTCCTACAGAAAAGTTCCAATGTAGATACCCCTCCTAGAGGAGGTGGAGCTTCACCCACCTCCCCGCAGCCCTAAGGGGGGCTAGACACAGCGACTCACTTCCAAAAATAAGGTAGGGAAAGGGAAAATAGTAACTTTACAATGGAGAAAACCACAAACACGACATTAGCCAAGTGATGAGGTCCCGTCATCAGGGAAACCATGTGGACATTGTGTTCCCCGATATGATGTGACAGGAAGGGCACTTCACCTGCGTTACGTTCTTTCCCCAAAAAACCCATAATCCCAACAAACAACAGACAAACCCAGAAAACTGGCCTCAAGACCACCAAGGTCACGAAAAATAAGACAGAGAAACTGTCACAGTGCAGAGGAAACTGGGGAGACATGACAAATAAAAACAACGTGACACCCTGGACTAGATCCTAGAACACAAAGAGGACATTAAAGGAAAAACCGGTGAAATCCAATGAGTCTGGCATTTAGCTAGTAGTAACATACCAGTGTTTTTTGCTTAGTTTTGACAAATGCACCCTGGGTAAGGTATGATACTAACAATGGAGAAAACACATGAGGGGTATGTACAAAAACCCTCTGTACATCTCTGCAACTTTTCTGTAGATCTAAAATCATTCCAAAATAAAAAGTTATTTAAGAAAATAAACAATGGTTTACATGACATTAAGAAGTCAAAAGATTCCATCTATGAGATCGACTTTGGAAAGGCATAGGTTCTTATACTGTTTGGAACTTTTTCTTCTAATTATTGAACCTATCTTTGATAGGCAGAACTTCCAGACCCAATTCCCACTGAAAGCACACAGAATCCTTCAGGGCCTAGGGAGGAAGGGTGTCAGGTCTGAATCCCAGTAACTGCCTGGGTTAAGAAACAGAATAAAACAGACCCACACCCAGGGGCAGCCCTGAGGCCCAAGCCCTGAGGGGGCTGCTCTAGCTCGGGGCACCCACATGAGAGGGGGAACTCCTGGGAACAGAGCTGAACCGAGGCAGCTCTCTCCCCAGTCTGAAGGGGCTGCAGCCAGGTGTACTAAAGGGAATAGCATTTTCTTTCCAGCCTTTAGAATACTCTGGGCAGAACCTAGGAACTGACATGAGATTTGGGAGGAAGAAAAAGAGAAATCTTGATAAAGAGGGTCCCGGAGAGTTTGTTTGGGGAAGACGGAGTGACACCCAGCCAATGGTCCCCTGCAGTCCTAAAGCCCAGGCAGAAGGCTGCTGGGCCCACTCCCTGGGCTCCTCCAGCTGGCTCCTACAGCCAAGCCCAGGCCACCCTCCTCCTGTTCCCCCCCCACTCCGGCCCCATCTCCCCCATCCCTGCTAGTAAGGATGCCCTTGGTACCAGCTGGGCGACAGGAATTGGCTGCTCAGCCCAGTGTGCCACCCTCTCTGTCCTAAGCCCTGGGCCAACTCCTGCTGCATCTTGACTCAGAAACTGGCTTCCGGTCAGCCCGTGCCCAGCCTTCCTTTCACTCCCAGGAAGCAATTTAAAGCTATCTCAAGTGCAGGCTTCTCCTGCAGTCTCTGTTGGGTCTGGCTCTAACCCAGGATGAATAGCAGATGAGGGCAAGAAGTGGGAAATTGTCTTAATTTTCCCTCCTCCACTCCAGTAAACACCAGTGTGCCTCTAAGCACCTGACCCTCAGAACTGCCTGGGCCAGCAAGTGGTGTGTGAGTTATTCCCCTACTTTACAGAGCAGGAGACTAAGGCTGAGGGAGGCGAAAGAGTTAGCCAGGTTCCCAAACCCAGCTGTCCTGAAAGGAAGGAGAGAGGGTGGCTGAGAGCCAAGACTTGGAGAGTAAGGTGTGGAGGGACACCCAGCTCTGCTCCTCACTGGCTCTGGGATCCTGGGTGAGTTACTGCACCCCACTGAAGCCCTGCTTCCTTAACTGTGAAATGGTAGAAATGGTCCCTGCTGATGGGGTGTTGGGACAATTAAATGAGATAGTGCATTAGAGCACATAGGACTACACATCAAGAGTGCTCTTAAGTGTCAGCTCTGAGGCAAAATGGACCACAGGCTCTCAGGGATCCCAGGACCCTATGTGGCCATAGATGGGGCTCAACATCCAGATAGCAGAGGCCTCCCAGCGAAGGGCTGCTCAGGCTCCTGGAAGCAGGACTCCCTAAGGAATGAAGGGGATGTCAGCATGGAGTGCTGCAGCAGCCCAAGAACTCTCTGGGGTGCTGGCTCCCCCACCTTCCCTGCCCCAGCCTTTCTGGAGAAAGCCACCTCCCCTGGGGGCACCAACTCTCCCAGGACTCTTTCTGGAGGTGAGTCTTGGGCAGCTGGGCACAGCTGCGAAGGTGGCTCTTTGGGGCTAGGATCCCTACAGTGGCCTCTTGCAAGACTTAAACTGAAAGCCAGAGTTAAGAGTAACCTGTGTCAGCACCACTCAGGGCCGCACCCTTGGCTCCTGGAGCCATCTGCCATGTCATGATGAAATTTGCTCATTCAATAAACAAACAGGTATTTATTTTTATATCTATCTCAATCAAATGACTGCCATATTGAGCTCAATACTCAATGGGGATTTTGTGGCAAACGAACCAGGGCAGCTAGGTCCCTGTCTCACGGAGCTTGTATTCCAGCGGGAGAGGAGACAGACCACTTACGATAAATGAGGTAGACAACTACTGAAAGTGGTCAGTGCACCAAGGGGCACTGGTAGAGAGTGAAGGGTGGGGGTGACCTTTAGATCACATCATCAGGGAAGACAGAGTGAAGGAGGTGACCGTGGGCCGGCACTAGAATGATGTTCAGGGAAGGAGTCACAGACAGAGAAGTCCAGGGAGGGCAGGAGCCAGCGCAAGGTCAGACCAGAGTGAGCAAAAGAGAGAGTGGGTGGGAGGAGGCCAGAAAGGGGCAGGCAGAGGCTAAATCTCAGGGGACATCTGGTGGTTAAAGGAAATGGGAAGGACAAAGACGTGATCTAATTTACATTTCTAAGTGGGCTCTCTGGCTGCTGTAGAAGATGGAGCAAAGAAGGTAAAGGATAAAGCAGTCCAGGGGGCGCTGCAGGGGTTCGGCAAGAGATGACAAAGGCCTGGACCACAGTGCTGGACGTGGGGACAGAGGAGGTGGACAGGTCTGCAACGTGTCTTGGAGGAACGCCCACAAGGGCTTGCACACCTGTGTAAGAGCAAGGGAGGGATCAAGGTTGACTCCTGGTGTGTGGCTTAGGCAACCGTGGACAGTGCTACCGTTTACTGAGAGGGGAAGCCGGGGTGGTAAAGAAAGCACGAATATGTATGTGGCTGGGGAAGAAGAAGGACCCTGCTCCAACTGTGTTACTTTCTGAGCTGCCTCATGATCTCAGAGCCTCGCTCTTCAGAGCTGGAGAGGTCACTGGGCAGCAGGGACGCTCCTGCCACCGCACCCTGACCTCCCATTCCCGTGGCTCTCTGCTCAGACTCCCGCTCCAGTCCTCCACACCAAGTGGCATCCTCGTTCCCAGCCTCCTTCTGGCTTTTGGGCTCTGCTGACTGCCTGATCCCTGGACACAAATGAGCTTACCCCTCACTGACCACCCAGCTCTGTTTTATCACTCATAGCTCCTGCTTCAAACATTACCTGACTCAGTATCCCCTATGCCTCTGGGGCTGGCTAGAAGACCCCTGCCCCAGCTACTACAGAGCTGACCATACGCAGCCGGCCTCCATGATACTGGCTTCTGCCGTGGGAACACCCGGCCCCTCTCTCAAAGACAGACACGGATGGAGCTGGGTGCTCTGCACATTTCAGATCTCTGGAGGGAAATCCTTCAGGGAGCTAAGTCATCTGCCAATGATGCATTAGGACCAAGAAAGGAAGTGAAAAGGCACTTTGGAGTCCAGCATGCCTGGGTCTGAAGATGCAAGTGTGAGGAGAATCTGCTGTCTCTGAGCTCTTAGGGAGGCGAGGGGTGGTAGGCAGGAAGGAGGCACGGTGGGATGGGGCCACTCAACTTTTCATAGCCTCCAAGTTCATGATCTTAAACCTGTAACTGGGGCTCGTCATTACATGTTCAGGCCTCCTTCCTGTAGGCAGAAAACTGTTAGGCAGCAGGCAGGCGGGGAGGTGGATGGAAACCATAGCTCATTATGCATATTATCTGCGTGCGTGTGTGTGTGTGTGTGTGTGTGTGCACGCGCGCACGTGTGCACAACTATTTGTAAATGCTCAAGAAACCTCTGTCTCGCAAAGCACAGTTTCCTTCAACCTTCTCACCCGCCCACCCCTTTCTGCCAGCTTAAGCAGATATGAGGGTCGTTGGGGCCTGGGACAGCTCCAGGGGCATCTGAAATGTCGAGAACTCTCATGCTGAGCTCCCCTGTGGGTCCCCCATTCACCCCCCCCTCGCCATCCTCCACCCCACGACAGGAACCTTTTACGTTGGTGTCACTTCCCGTCTGGGAATCTCGCCTAGGGCAAATTCCTCAGTATACAAACAGCTTCATAAATAATATTAACCCCTGTGCTATATCTAATAGCCCATGGCTGGACATTAACCTCTGCCTGGTATCTGACCACATCATAGGCATTCAACAAAACATAAATAAATACTAAATACAACATAAAAGCATGAAAACATGGAGAAAACGTGTTGGTAAGCATGTCAAATTGTAAGAACAAAACAAAATTATTTATTCAGGATGGTTTAAACCAGTGCTGGCCAACAGAAATATAATGCAAGCCATATACTTAGATTTTAACTTTCAAGTAGCCACATTTTAAAAAGTAAAAAGAAAACAAACATATAGAAAATTCATTTTAATAATATTTTATTTAGTTCTATATATCCAAAGGAGTGTGATTTACACTAGATATAGAAAAACTCTGAATGAGACTTTACATTCTTTTTTCTGTACCAAGTCTTCAGAATTCAGCACATCTTCAAATTTATATCTTTGATATAGCACATCTGAATCTGGACTAGACATGTTCTAAGTGCTTAACAGCCACACGAGGCTAGTGACGACCTTACAAGACAGCCCAGGTCTTGCCCATTTCTCACCCAGACATTTTTAAAAGACTTCTGTATTGGTGAGGGGGTGGGAAAGACCAGATCTTAATGATCAGACTCTTCTCTGAGTAGTGGGAATATATTATGTGATTTTTTTTCCTTCTCTGTTTTCCAAAGTGTCTAAATATAATGAATTTATGTTACTTTTTACACGATAGCAAGAGCCAATCTTGTTAATTTTAGATTAGAAGTAGGGGATTTAAAGACCCAACTGGGTGAAACACGCCTGCCAAGTATGGATTTATTTGCGCTCCAGGAGAGCTCTCCTGCACCCCTGACACCTGGTACAGTACACTCCCCACGTACACTGGTTGTTTAGTTGGCTGGTGGGTAAGTAGGTTGTATGGATAGGAAGAGGGAACAAAGGAAGGAAAATAGTATATTGTAGCAGTCACAAGAGTAAACTAAAGTCAGACTCTGGTTTCCAACTCCCAAGGCTATCACTTACTAGCTGTGTAATTTTAAACAAGTTACTTAAGCATTCTGTGCTTTAATTTCCTCGAGTATAAAATGGCAACAAGGATAGTAACTTCCTTACAGGATTTTGTGAGAAGTGAGATTATCTGTACCAAAAGTGTTTAACACAGTGTCTGCCACACAGCCAATGCTTTCAGAAGTGTTGCCTGCTGTCACTGTGATGAACAAATGAATGCCCAGCATGGTCAGGCTGCCCTAGGTGCTGACTCACTGTACCGGGGCACTTGCTGGAGCCACATTTACCCTGGGTCCCTCCTGGCAGCTGCTGCCCCCCACATCCCCTTCCCAAGAGCAAAGAGCATCACCCCTTACTCCCAGCCACAGTGAAGCTGGCCCACGGGTTTGTGTGGTCCTTCTGCTTGATCCCTCACGCCCCACTCCGCCCCGTACCTGCACCACCTCCGGCCTCACGTTGAAGGTGTACAGCCAGTCGCTGAAGCGGGGGTAGCTGTTGAGCTCCGACGTCCTCTCGCTGGGAGCCACGCTCAGCTTGCACTGCCGCTGCTTACAAATGTACCGGACCAGCTTCGCCTGCAGGAAGTCCACAAAAGAAAAGGCCGCATTCATTCATGGCCCAAGCATGTGGCAGCCCCAAGCAAGCTACAGGGGAGCTCAGGCAGACACAACCAATGTGATGAGGAGAGCAGCCTGCCTGCTCTCCCACAAGCTGTTTGCATGAAACAGTTGGGCTGACACTGCCCCACCCACAGGACCTCGAGGTCAGAACAGAGAACTAGGTAAAAGTAAGAAGGCCTTTCTGCTGGGGGTGGGGTGGGGGAGTCAGTAATTGATAATATAGAAGACTTTGGGGTTTGGGGAGGATGGGTAACTTCCTGTTGGTGACTTCCAAGATTCCCCCAAAAGGCAAGCACCACCTTCAAAGTCTCCTACAGGACGCTGCCATTTAGAGACGCTTCCTGGGCCGTGCTGCCCCTCACAGGTTTTGCTGCTATTGTTGTTAATTCATTTCTTTTCCTTCCTTCTGTAAATAGAAGTTGAGCATTTCCAATCCAAAAATCCAAAATCCAAAAGGCTCCAAAACCTGGAACTTTTTGAGCACCAACATGATGCTCCAAGGAGATGCTCACTGGAGCATTTTGGAGTTCAGATTTTCGGATTTGGTACGCTCAACCATTAAGTAAAATGCAAATATTCCAAATTCCAAAAAAATTTGTAATCTAAAACACTTCGAGTCCCAAGCACTTCAGATAAGGGATACCCAACCCTGAATAAATCTCAGTATAAATAAATCTCAGTATATTTTTCTAAATGCCAAGGACTCTTTTGTCAACAGAGTCACAATATTTTAAAAATTAATAATAATTTTAAATTTTGAATACCTGGAAAGGCTCCAAATTTCCAATTAGAACAGGAGCTTATAACCATTTTTGGACCATGGACCCCTTAGGCAGTCTGGGAAGGCTCATGATCTCTTTCTAAGAACAATGCTTTTAAATGCATAAAACAAAACACTAAGCATTACAGTAGAAATCGGTTGTTATTTAAATACATTTATCAAGATATTACTTAAAATTGTGAGTGTAATAAAAGCATCTTTATTTAAGTATTAAAGTTAAGTATTAGCAGCGGGTCTAATAACTGTCGTAACTTTGGAGTTGTAACAAGTGCAAACTGCTTTTTCAGACAGCTCCACAATGATGTGGTATGAAAACAGCTGTGATTCCTACTGGGGACCGAGTCACAGCTATTTGTGCCTTGTTGCCTACAGCCAAGTGGAACAACATGCTAAATTTCTGTTAAGGTCAATGAAAATAAAGGTGCATTTTTTTCCCCATCCAAGTTTGCGGACCCCGTGAATTCTATCCACAGACCCCAGGTGAAGAACCCCTGTGGCTAGAGGAGAGTGAGCATGAAATGAGGTCCACAATGACAACAAAACCACTGCTCCCACATCAGCCTTTCTGGAATTTTCCTCAGAAACTATTTAATTGTTTGGTCCCAGGCTCACCAACAATCTGGCACAGACCCAGATTCAGCCCACTCAGGGTCATTCACCCTCTCATGTGACCCCAAACTCCGTAAATTCTGCTACCTCCAGGGTACCAAGGCACTTAGTGGCAAGTGGGGACAATTGCTAGACAGGGAGCCCTGAGTCAAAATCAAAATAATCCCACTCAATTGTACAGTTTTAATGTTTGGCAAAACCATGCATTCCTGCACCACATGCCCCTCAGGCGTCCAGAGCAGACATTGCTGATCAAACACTCTCACTGAGGCCAAAGAGTGACCACATAAGAGGTCTACTTGCTGTCCTATTAAGGGACCTAAGCCCCCAGGAACATCGTCAGGGCATGAAGCTCACACCTGCGCGTTCATCCTACAGGTATAAGTAGGCACTTGTGTGCCCTGTCCTGGCTCACCCCACTCTGACCCTCCCTCCTGGTCAGACCAGAGTCTAATTTCAAAATAAGGACCTCAATCTCCCCCCCCCATCTCCATTCTGCAGCCCCTGGCCCTGCCCTACCCTCCAGGCACCCACCACCCACCAGCTATTCCTGAAATCCTTCTTGGAGTTTCCTACCCAGGCCAAGCCACAGTCCCCACCTCCCCTTATGAGTGTACTGTGTGTGACTCTATCACACCTGACCACAGTGGGCCTCATACTAAAGTTAACAGCTTCTGCCTCAGTCTCCCCCAATAGACCTGAGCTCCCAGGGCACGGGCAGAACACAGGCTTCCGAGTTGAACAGACCTGGGTTCAAATCCACCATTCACTAGTCGTGTGGTTTTGAGGAAGTTAAATTAATTTTTCTGAGTCTCAGTTCACTCATCTGTGAACAGGAATGATGACACCCAGCTCATCCTGAACTGCAAGATGGAGATGCCACGAGACTAGGTTAGATCCCCCATTATCATACATCAAGGCAGGCGCCATGCCCACCTCACTCACAATACTGTCCCCACATGCCTATTTCCACACTTGGCACTTAACAAGTGCTCAGAAATGCCCGAGGAAGGAAGGAAACACATGGGCCTTATCCCCGTGTTTCTCACAGCCAGTTCTTCCCTCCATTCCAAACAGCTCTCAAACCACCGCTTCAAAGGGCTGACCAGAGACAGGACTATAAATCAAACAGCTGTGCAAACTCAAAACCACTCTTTTCCACATTAACTGAAGAGGCTGGGCCGCTGGCACCAACAGCTGCAGCAATAAAGACCATCCGTCACTGGCACAGGCCTTCAGGGGGCATGCTCTGGGAGCGGTTAATAACACATCCATTCTGCACAAGACTTGGGCCATCGCAGGCCAACAGAGACACGCGGCAGAGTTTGGGGCTTCTCCAGTTCAGCCCCCTCCCCCCATTTCAGCCCGAGGCCCTCATTTCTCTGCCAGGTGGTCTCTTCTCAGGGACTGCTCTGTCTACACAGACCAGCTTAGGTACCCCTTCCTCCAGGAAGCCCTCCCTCCCCAAGTTCTCTGGCCCCCTGCCCAGATCATGTATCACAGCTCTGATTTTTTCCTTGTCTATTTGAAAACCTTTGTTGAATGGGTGGACACACGAACACACGATACACTGTGCCCGTCAAGCACCTGACGTTTATCAAATGGTAGCAGAAAATGAATGCCAATTAGGCAAATGATGAGGCAGGAGCCTGAACATCTCAAAAACCAGGGCAAGTTCCCCAGAAGAGGAATGAGCAGTTTCTTTTTTTACAGGGTGTTAGAGATGCCCGCTAGACAGCCCAGAGCAGGCCCCTGGGGAGGACAGCACAGAACCTGAAGTGATTCCTCACTGCACCCAGGTAATAACCCATACACCTGGCTGGCTGAGCCTGAGACAAGGAAAGGGGAAGAAATGCAGCACGTTGTGACCTATTTGCCAGCATGTCTGGCATCCTGGCAGCTGCTCTCTCCCAGGGCTTGTCAAGAAGAAATGACACCTGCAAATTTGGGTTCTCTCACTCACAGAGGATGTCGGAGCCCAGCGTGCAGCAGCTCCCCATCAGTGACATGAAGCTGCTCTCACTTTTTGGAAAGTTGGTCACAGTGACAGAAGCACCAAGGGGTTACTTTCCCAGACAAAACACAGCGGGCCTGCCAGCCCAGTCCTGGGGGCTTACAAGGGACCTTTCACTGGTAGTGTCATTTCCTCTTAACCACAAAACCACAAGATATAAATTTTCCAGGATAGAAAAGCACCTGGGGTTCTAGGGATGGGAGCAGCAGCAAGAGGGAAAGAGTCTTAGGACTGTGGCCACAGGAGAGGCCCTGGCCAGACTCACGCCCCCCTCCAATATTCTTCCCCAGCCTGACACAGAGCCTGGCTTACAGAAGGAGCAAAAGAGCATCAGGTCAGCCCATAAACAGTTGGTGGGTGCTAGCAAACACACTGTACACAGCAGGCACTCACGAAGTGTCCTGGGCTGAAAGACCTTGGCTCTGGTCCCAGATCTGATATTTAAGAGCAAAGATCTTGGAAAAATCATCCTTAGCTCAGCTTCGGTCTCACCACCTATAGAAGAGAGTATCATTTTACGGAGGTTGGGGCCAAGCAAGTTGCTATATACAAAAAAGTACTTGGAAAGAGCAAAAAAAGTACGGGTCCTCCTCCATTACAGTCAGTTATGCCAACCATAAACAAGAGGCCGTATAGCTGCAGAGGAAGATCTCTAGCTCTTGAGACAGACAGACCAGGCCCTAAAGTCCTTCAACACCACAATTCTCGGGCAACGCCATGAATTTAACTGTAGCCAGTCCACTGTAATGGTGTTACCAAAAGGCTGTTGAAGGTTACAGAATAATGTAATGTGCGCAAAGCTGACAAGGCAACCTCATCAGGTGGGGCTGGAATGGTGGTCACAAGCAAGTCCCCATGTTCTCTATTACTCTGGTCAAGGAAGGGGGGATCATTATGCAGGGATAGACTAAAGACCTGAAATCAGTTGGCTTCGGCGTGTGGTGAACCATGGTCAGGTACCTTCTTTTAAAGGCAGAGGGCCAAGACCTGCACTCAACCGGTTGACTCTGGGGATCCCAGTTCCTTCCTCTCTTTGGAGCGCTCTCACCTCTACTCTCAGTACTCAGAGGACAACCAGAGTGGAGTGGCTGGACTCGGGGAATGCCGCCTGCCCAGAAGCGTACCTGCACCCCTAACCTGGCATCCTGAGCAACCTGTCACCTGCAACCCCAGCTGCTCCGGGAGTGACTCTGACACAGACCTCCCGAAGGGAGGCTGCCACAAGCATTGCTTGGATGGTAGCAAGGCTCATCGGGCATCTCTGGGCAGTGTGGGCCTGGCCGAGCAGAAGCACATGCCACTGAAAGAGAGAAACTTCCACAGGAAATGGACACAGCTCCCAGAACTGCGGGAACACCCGGGAACATCAAGGCCTCACATACCCGCTCTGCAGGTCCTGTCCTCATCGTTCCCCCTCTACACTGGGCCCCAACCTGCCTCCCCACAGCTGGAGCCCAAGGGTCCTGGGTCCACCCTCCAGGGTCCATCACGGCTGTCACAAGCGACCCACCCCCAGGCCAGGCTGACCTGGGAGACTGGGCTCCTCTGTGGCCACAGAACCGATCATCCCCTGGAGGCTGCCACAGTGGAGCTGGAGCAGTAGCCATTCTGCCTCCAAAAGCGAGAGGACACCGCTGGCTAAAATGGTAGTCTGAGCAGAAACCTCCCACAAGCTTCCATAGGGCACTGGACAGAGGCCAGTCATTGTGCCGGACTGGCCAAGCAGCACAGTGGTGACGGCCAAACTGCCCACACCTCCTGTTTTCTACCAGCACCTGTTCTGACTGGTCGGCGGCCATGCCTGCCATTAGCTTAACTGTCCCATCCCCCAGTGGGAAGATGGGGTTTGGCACACAGGCAGCTCCACCCTGGGCACCATCACGCATCAGCTGTGTGGCAGGAACTAGTTCATCTTGGTTTCCTCATCTGTAAAGTGGAGAAAATAATGCATGCCCCATAGCACCACTGAGAACTCACTGCAGACTGATGTATGCAGTGTTTAGTCCAAGTCCAGAACACATAAAACACTTGCTAAATAGGATCCTGTTAGTATTGCTCCTGCTCAGCCTGCAGGAACAGCCTTGATGAGGAGGAGAAGAAAGACTTTTGGTGGGTGCCATTTGGATTATACCCCACCCAGGCTTTTTTGCAGCTTTGCAGAAAACATTTTTTTTTTTTTTTTTGACTATAGAAAAGGTAAAACAGAAAACGCCTCTTTCCAGACTACTGACTTTGCAAACCAAGTCAGCTCCACCCTAAAATTGCAGGGCCTGAGATGGGGAGGTCCCTTGTGGGCAACTCCCAAGCCTGTGATCTGGGCTATGTAAGGGCCAGTCACCCTAACCCTGACTCACACGTTTGCTGCCATGGGACCCTTGCAGTGGCCCAGGTCTTTAAGTCTCAAAAGCAGGACAGGAGGTTAAGTCTATGGGGACAGAGGTGACAGATGTTAACATGTAAATAACAAATGAATCCCAGGCATAGGCTGACAGGGACACCAGATTCCCATGTAGAATAGCAGGCTCCCTCAGAGGCTCCCTCAATTACAGAAATCATGTCAATACGCAATTGTCAACCTAGTAGTGTTAATAATCTCTTCTATTTTTATAGTACCTCATCACCTTCTCTCCCTGGATTGCCGATGATGATTCCAGGAGATAGGAATTATAGTAGATCCCTGACAGCACAAAGATGATGTCCCAGTCTTCACACAACTCTGAAGCTGGCAATGTCCCTGAAACATATCATTCCCCCTACCAGATACAGTCATGTGTAACTGAAAACATTACAGACCCTTTCAGACTTTTGATGGGAAGTACAGGGTACTCAACGTTGAATAGAGAAAAGGCTATGCCTAGATGTGGCTGCTGAGCAGCCCGCTGGGCTCACTCACTGGCTAGGGGATGCCTGCCTACCCACCTGCCAGCAGCAATGCATGCAATTCTGAGTCCAGCCTCGGTACAATGACAGGTTACTGCTCACCCTTTTAGAGTCACTCACAAATAGTGAAACCACGTGTGTTAAACCCATGAGACTAAAAGGTGTATTTTATTATTCCCATCTTACAAATGAGGAAACCAAGGTACTGAGCTTTACATTAATAACTTTCTCGAATCTCATGGGTAAAGATGAGATTCCGACCTCAATCCAACACTGTCTCTATGTGCCACACTACCTCCAAAAATAACAACACCTGCAATACAACCCTCAGCTCATCTACGTGGTCCTGACTAGTGCAAGCAGGATAGCAGTGAGCAGGTTCTACCCCTCTTGGGACCCAAAGCCCCAAATCTAGCACAGCCTAGACTGCTCCAGGCAGCAAACCCTGTGAATAAAAGTTACAGGTTTGCCCACACCCTCTAAATGTATCCAGACATCCAAAGGGCTTCTGGTCCTGACTTGCAGTAACCTACCCTCTGGGGTTACTGCAGTAACCTACACCCCCCCCCCATCCCTGGCTCCAAATCAGTACTGAATTCGTTAAAATCAACCACCACCCAGCCCAGTACCTGGGACCACCCCTTTCAAGAAGATCCCTGCAAGCTTTGCAGAGTGACGTGAAGCACCTAGACAGCCCCTCCACTCATCTGTCCCTTTTCTCTTGGCCTGTTTAGTCCTCCTGCAGCAAGTGCAGTTTTTGGACCAGCTTCCAGCTCACCAAGACCCGCAGGACCCTGATTCCTTCCTCCTCCAGGCAGCATTGTACTCTTACATGGATGCCTATAGCAGTCCTTGCTTGGGCCGAGTCCCTGTCTATGCAATCCCAAACTTCAGGAAGTTACCAAAGCCCTCATGACTTACTGCGGCCTTCCCTCCAGTGGTCCCTGAAGCTGCTGCTCCTTCCCCACAACTACGGGCCTGCTCTGTCCAGGCCTCAGGGATGGTCCCCTCACATCTACCTCCTCCCCAAAGCTGGAGTGTGCTTCTGGGGACTTCCTGCCAACCCAGCCAGCTAAGCAGTCTTGCCTGGCTGCCATGGCCAACTTGTTGCAAAATGATTTCTGAGAACATAAGGAGGTCTTGACGCAGCTGACTGCTCCACTCACAGGCACGGCTGACCGCAGCAGCCGGCTACAAGGGCGCCAAAGGCGGCCTTGGCTCCTAGCAAGCACTGCCCAGACCTCGAGGTTACCCAGGGGCGGGGGTGGGGGCTGATGTTCTCGGGCAGGGGCAGAGTGAGAGAGAGCGTACCAGGGAAAGTGGGGAGTGGAGAGGAGAAAGCACAAGTGACCTCAATCCTGGGGCTAGGCGTTTCACAACAGCCATCCCTGCCCAGCTTGTCCCGCGCCCGCATTCTCCGGGGAAGCTGCCAGACTTGTGCATTTGTGCAGAGACAACCTCCCCGCCAAGCCTCCCACCAGCAATCCTGCCTTGACGTCAAACTCAAGAGTCGGGGAACTTCAAACACAAACAAACAAATCTGCCCCAGACCACAAGTGGAGACGTTCCCAAGGAGGCCAGGGGTGGGAGCAGCCACAGCTGGGAACGCAGGGCTTCCCGCCCTTCTCCACTGGGGCGGCGAACTCCAGGGAGGTGTAACCCCAGGCTGAGAAAAAACGAGATCACTCTTTGGCTTGGTCGATGGGTATGAGTGACCGCAGCAGGCAGCGGGTGCAGGAGACCCTGCCTGGAAGCACTGAGTTAGCTCCTCTGTGCAATTAGCACCCTCCCTAGATAACATCACCTGTTCTGATCACTCTGATACTAAGCATGAGTGGTCAGAGAAAGGAAAGACAATGTAGTTAAACGTGGGTTAGAAGCACTCACGAAGCTTCCTGGGAAACGCAGCTCAAGCAGGACAGCCAAGGAAACGAGTTTTCTCAGCAACACCTGAGGTCATGAGACTCAACAGGACTTCAGAGGAAGGCATTTCCCGGATCCAAATATCCCAAGACAGCCCCAACCTGAGAAGCCAGGGTGCATCAAATAAAAAACGGTGCTCTTCAATTAATGTGTTAACACATTAATTGATCAACTTTTACGTGCACATATGGAAGTAGCATCCACTGGGTGTCGGGCAGGTGGCGGGGGGAAGAAGGGATGAGTTGAGGCTTCCTGCCTCAATTCAGTACTATTATACAAACCCCCAGTACCTCATGTGTTCTTAGTGCCAGCAGTCCTTGGGTGCTGTGGGGACAAACTAGATTAAATTATAAGAAAGACAGACACCTACTTTAACCCCTAACTCCCCTGGACCTAAAAGAGAGAAGGACTTCTATCCACCATCCAGTCATTCAACAGTCAAGAAATGTCTTTCCAATGCCAGGCACTGTGCTAGGCACTGAGGACACAGTCATAAGCAGCAAAGTCCATAACCTTAAGGAACTCACAAAAGTGGGGGCAACAGATGTGTCCAAAGATACAGCTGCCTGAGGAAGGTAAAGAAGCAGACAGCAGGCTGTCCCCACCTCTCAGTGTCCATGACACAGCAGCCCCAGCACTCGGGGCTCCTGCTGGGAGGCTGAGGGGAGAGCTGGCTCAGGTGTCAGGAACCATAGGTGTGGTGTTGCCCACAAGCCAAGTCCTTCATTGACACAGCCTGTGTCCCAGTTCAAACATTTACCCCACATACCTGACTGAAGTTCACCAGGCCCACAGGGCACAGCCATGGAGCCAGTTTTCCCCTCAACCCCTGAACTACAACAGGTAATCCTGGAGAATTCCGGACACTGTACCACTGGAAGGGACCTCGGTGTGAATTACCAAGTGGAGGCCTAGGAAAAAAGGCAGAGATTGTGCCTAATGGCAAAGGTGGATTTCTGCCAGTGGGTCCACCCCCTCACCTATCCTTAAGACCTGTTCCCCTAGAAGCCACTGGAAGGGAGGGATGGGAAAGGTGAGGCACTTAAAACTCGGATATATATGGCGGGGCACAGTGGCTCACACCTGTAATCCTAGCACTCTGGGAAGCCGAGGCGGGAGGATTGCTCGGGCTCAGGAGTTCGAGACCAGCCTGAGCAAGAGCGAGACCCCGTCTCTACCAAAAATAGAAAAATTAACTGGGCATGGTGGCATGCACCTGTAGTCTCAGCTACTCAGGAGGCTGAGGCGGGAGGATCACTTGAGCCCAGGAGTTCAAGGTTGCAGTAAGCTGTGATGACACTACTGCACTCCAGGCTGGGTGACAGAGCAAGACCCTGTCTCAAAAAAACAGAAACAAAACAAAACAAAAAAAACCACTCCGACATATAAGCACCTGCTATGAGTATGAGATTGTGCCCGATGCTGGAGAGATAAAAGGGCTTCCTTTCCAGGGACATGAATCAGGCCATCACGCAAAAGGATGAAGGGAAGGGGGCAAGGGCAGGTAAGTGTTCTGAACACCAGGGGTCAACCAATGCAGTGTAAACTCCCCCGGAAAGATGACCGGTGCCAGAACCACCACGTCCTATGGAGCACCACACTAGGCACTGCTCGTATCTACCTGATATCCATTCCCAATGTCTTGCTCACTCACAGAACCCAGTTTTGTTTGGGGTAGCACTGTGCCTGGTGATGAACTGGTCTGAGTCAGTGGTTCTCAGCCCTGTCTTCACATTATAGTCCACAAGGCCCAGCCTCAGAGAGTCTGACGAAACTGACCTGGGAAGGGATCCCAGCACAGCTATCATCATGCCCCAGTCCCCACTTCTAGCTTCCCTTGAAGCTGGCTACTGTGCCAGTTCTGGCCAATGAGGCACCAGAACATGTCTGCTGGGGAACTGCTGGTAAAGCATGGGACAGACCCTGGGCCTGCCCACTACTCCTGTCTGCTTTGAAGATGACAACCTGCACAGCCATCCTGTAACCATTAGAATGGCCAAGAGTTGCCCAGAGAAAGAGACCATCCTGTTCAGCTGCTAAACCAGCACACGAGTGCCACCTAACTCCAAACTTATTATAGGAGAAACATCATGGCCTATTAAGTCACATTTTCTGTTACTTGCAACCAAAAGTAGCCCTTTCTAACATTTATTCAGCTCACACTATTTCAAACTTTCTTTTAAGACTAACGTTTCTAAGGCTAAGGCTTCCTGTTGGCTTCCAGAAAATCTACAAGAAAAAGACAGTACCCCTTCGTTCTTCTTGGGACCACATGCCAACCAAAAGCATTCCTCCAAAAGTCCTTAAATTTCAAAGAGCAGCTAATTTTTTATGAAGTCCAATTTATCAATCTTTTTTTCTTTTTTGGCTTGTGCTTTTTATTTGCAATCCAAGAAATCTCTGCCAAGCCCATTTCACAAAGATGTTCTCCTAACTTCTAGAAGTTTTATAGTTTTATCTCTTTTGTTTAGGTCTATGATCCACTTTGAGTTAATTACTGTAACCAGGACGGTTTTAACCACAACTGTGTATCTTGTTTTAATTGGGCATTCCTATGTACCAGGCACTGTACTATGCATTCTATGTATATTATCTCCTCTAATACCCACATTAATCCTCTGACAGGTACTATTCTTAATCTCATTTTACAGATGAGGAAACTGAGGCTTAGAGAGAGAGATATACTTGAAAAATGGCCCTACTATACTATAACCCACATGTAGTACCTTAGAGTACCTTCAAGTCCATTACAGAGGACCTGGAGTACAAGTGGACATTTATGACGATTGAAGAGGTAGAGAGATGTGGAATCCTTGTTGTTTTACCCTGAGGTATTTGATGCTTGGGAATGCAACCCCCAGCTGCACCCTTGCTCTTAGGAAGATACATGACTCCACTTCCAGGAGTACACAGAGTGGGGGTGAAGCAGGATACATAGGATATTGCATTTGCTAGAGAAAAAGAATGGCTGGCACAGCCCTTGCTCTTGGCAGTGGGTGGTGAGAGCTGTTCTTCCCCGCTGGGCAGCCACAGCGTCATCGGACTCTGTGATACAGGTGTAGACCACCACGGTGGATTGAAGACGGCCACAGAGTATTTCACACTCCTCCAATCTCTAGGTCTGTTTCCTCTCCCCCTGAATCTGGGTTGTCTGTGGCTGCTGCATCCAACAGAGCCCAGAGTCCCCTAGAGCCCTGACTGACTACTCGGATGGAGAGACCATGTAGAGTGGCTCTGAGCCTGCCCCGATGGGGAGGGAGGGCCAGCTGAGCCAAGCCCTCCAGCTGTCCCCACCCAGGGCCAGGTGTATGAGCAGCGCCTTCTCAGACACCCAGATCATGACACTGGTGCCACGTGGAGCATGCAACCTGGGCACCACGACAGAGGCATATGCACACACTGTGGGATCTCAAGGAGGCTGGCCCCAACGCTGCAGGGTGGAGTGGCTGGGATCCTGGGAAGGCATCAGAGAGGAGGTAATCCCTTGAATGAGTTCAGCAGGCTGGGGTGGGGCGCAGGGCACGGCACACAGGCAGGGTAAGGGGCAGGGAAGGCAGTCCAGGCACAGCACGACCAAAGCCCAGAGTCATAAAAGAACTTTTTTGTTTTTAAAGGGGATAGCGAGTAGCTGGAGACTGGAGGGGACGGGGAGGAGTGGGAGAGCAAAGTCAGCCAGAGCCCAGGAACAGCTCACGTAGGTTCCAGAATGTCCCGGGAGGCCACTCAGGCATCTGCACTCAATCTTGCAGGGGTGGGGAGGGAAGCAAAGGAAGAAACGTGATCAGATTTGCATTTCTGTACGATCACCATTCTGGAAACCATGTGGAGGACAGATTGAGGTGGGCGTGGAGAAACCAGAGACAGGAAAATCAATTAAGAAGCCACTGCAATTCAGCAAATGATGAGAACAAACGGTAATTTAGTTAGTGGCAGTGTGGGTAGAAAGGAAGGAGCAGATTCTAGAGACGTTTTATTAGTGTTTTTACTGTAAAGACCAGACTTCCCTTCTGGCTTGTCCAGGGAATTGCTGGCATTCCAGCATACCTTCAGCAGAAAGCTGAAGCCGCGTTCCTCCAAGCAAATGAGCTGACCGAGCAGAGCCCCGTTCATTTTCTGATTTGCTAGAACTTGGTGCTCACTGGGGGAAAGAGGCCTCCTACCTATTGGAGGTCTTTGGCTGAATGTCCCACCTGGCAATGATACCCGCAGACAACTCTCAGCCCAGTCCCCTCTCCACTCAGAGCACTGCACCTGCCCCACCGCCCAGGCAGAAAGGAACCCTGCGCTTGCCAAGAGCAAAAGCTGCTGCTCCAACAGGTCCATCCCCAACTCTTCCCCGCAGCCCTGGAACTGGGTCAGACAGAAAGCAACCGGGGAGAGGCAGTGTTTGCCAGAGAGGCCAGACCCCATAGGGCCTTCTCCAGCCAGTCTGGGATGCTGGCTCTGTCAACCCCTTCCAACTCATATACAGTGTAGGAAGCATAGCACCCCATAAAGCAGAGTGGGCCTATGCATTCCTGGCAAGAGAGGGAGGGGGAGATCTCCCCATCTTAAGAGGAGAGATCATGGGCATTAGTCAGATAGACCCAAGTTCAGATCTCATCCCCAACTCCTACCAGCTAAGGGACTGTAGGCAAGTGACAGAATGCTGGATCCTTTATTTCCTCTTTTATAAATGAGAAAGGAAGGATCAGCCTCAAAAGACCACTGTGAAGACAAAATGATACAAGGCACATCTAGTAGCCAGCCTGCTGCAGGCACCTAGCAAATATTCCTTCCTGTCTTCCTTCTCTGCGGCCTTAATCGTGGGAAGGCCGTTCCTTTGACAGCTGACGGGGAGACCAGGATGGGTGACTGGGGGAGACCTCAAAAGGCAAGTGTCCAGATGAAAGATCTCAATTATCGATCCGTCAATGTGTCCACAGGCTCCCTGAGGATCAGGGAGAGCAACCGGCTATGCACACAAACAGCTCTGTGGTGAAGGCAGATGGGCACCCACACCCTGCTTACAATTCATTCTGACACCAAGCCACCAAGCTGAGATTCAAACAAGACCAAAATGACCCACTAGTGACATGACCATCCACTCTTGCTATGAAGCACACCAATGTAATGACTACGTGTCTTATGGATACTTGGTCACAGCACTTCACAGTTTACAGAGCACTTTGGGAAGACAGCATCTCATTTGATCCTCACTGCAAACCTGTTAGGACTATCTTTATCTCTGTTTTAGAGAGATGAGGAACCAAGGCTCAGAGTGAAGTGATGTGGCCAGGTCCACACACCAGTACTACGTTGTAGCACCAGCTTCACATCCACTGTTCACCCCCTACAAAGGAAAGCATGATTTTAGGTTAACAGATTAAAACCAAGCTCTCCTGAAACACTGATTCCCACCCAAGGTCACTCCCAGCTGTTACCCCAGAAACCCCTCAGATGCTTCTTAGGGAAGGCAGGCTGGGGGACAGCTTGACAAGGATACCCACGACTTGTCATAAGGCATCTGCAAAGGCCATTCAATCAGCCACGGCCTTCTCCACTGGACAATCGTCAAAGCTCTCTTCCTAAGGGGCCATTTTGTCTGGACAGAGGAAGATAAGGAAATATGGGGTTTAGGGGACATTAAAGAAAAAAAAACAGACCTAAAACAAATGAAACTGCAGCAGGGCTGAGGTGACCTCAGCTCTGGGAGACAGAGAGTGAGACCACCCTCTCTAACAAGCAATGGCCAAGAGACAACAGGCTTTCTCCCCCTAAGCCCTGTGCACCCTGGTGGCCAGAGCTGTAACTGGGCTCACATCACCTGCACTACCACTGGTGGGGAAAGAGAGGGCTCGGATGACAGAAAGTCACTGTGGAGCAGTCCCAGGAAGGCCAGACAGGGCGATCTAAGGAGGGATGGCCAGGGGCTGGGGCCTAGAGTCCAGCAGACCCAGGTTCAAACCTTATCTTAGATTAAGTTACTCAACCTCTCTCTGCCTCAGTTTCCTTATCTGTAAAATGGGAGAAGGGGGAGATATCAAGTGCTTAGCACAAGGCCCGCTAGATCTCATTATCAGCTATTCTATAGTGAAAATTTCAGTCTCTCATTATCTTTGAAAGCAGTTAGAGTCTGACTTATTCATTGCTTTAAGATTCTTAAACATGTTCCTGAATGAGTCCATTTACATGGCACGTCCCAAGCTACTCTGGGGTATCCCTGGAAAGGAGCAAATGTAGATGAGGCCAGGTGTGACTGAACACCCTCACCCTGAAGGACAGCTTTCCTGGCCCTCGCTTTATTCAGCAGGTCAAGAACCAGTCACACCCAAGCCAGACTTCGCGACAACTGTGCAACAGGAACGCCTGAACAGGGACTGAGCAGAGGAGAGAGACCCAAGCAGGATGGCTACTGAGATGTGCTCAGCCTGGGGAAGCAAGTTGGGGAGCTGCAACAGGAGCTGTTCCCCAGGCCTGGAGCAAGGGTGACATGGCTCAAAAAGACACACACTGATGTGCACATGCATGTACATACACACACAGAAGCATATATGTATATGCCTGCCACCCTGCACAAGCTCCAGCTAAACAGAGAGAGGACCCATTTCAAAATAAAGAGAGGCCGTGTGCTGCCAACCTCCCAAGAAATCAACTGACTACACTTTTTGAAGAAATCAGACAATAAAAGCTAACACTAACAAGGTGCTTATCACGTACGAGGCATTGCTTCAACTGCTTTACATACAGTTGGCCCTCCTCATCTGTGGGTTCTGCATCCATGAATTCAACCAAATGCAGATCAAAAATATTTGAAAAAAAAATGTATGGTTGCATCTATACTGAATGTGACAGACTTTTTTTTCTTGTTATACTATATTGTTTAGGGAATAATAATTATTTGCATAGCATTTACATTGTAGGTATTATAGGTAATTAGAGATGATTTAAAGTGTACAGGAGGATGTGCATAGGTTATATGCAAATACTACACCATTTTACACATAGGACTTGAGCATCACGGATTTTGGTATCTGAGGGGGGCCCTGGAACCAAACCCCCACAGACACCAAGGAAGGACTGTACTAACTCACTCAATCCTCACAGCAAACCTGTGAGCAAGTCCCTAACATAACCATCCCCATTTCACGGAGGAGTAAACTGAGGTCAAGGAACAGTACCAAGTCATGCAGCTAGTAAGGGACAGAGTGAAGGTGTGGACCCAGGCAGTTCAGCTGCTGAGTCCAGGCTCTTAACCACAGGCTACATGACCTCCTTGAATAACTGAGATGTCTGGAACCTACTATGCATCAGGCCGGTGCTGGGCATCTTGGTATGAATATCCTCAATTATAAATGAGGACCCAGAGGGTCAGGGAGCCACCCCAACATCCCCCAGCTGGTACACGCCAGAGATGACTTACACTCAGGAGAGGCTGGTGCCGTGTGCTACCCCTCCAGGCTTCAGGTGCTGGGTTTGACCTTATGGTGGGCCACCCTGCCCCATGATCATGGTCTAGAGGCAGACTTTCCCCACTGTGCCCACCAGCATCAAGGCAGATGGACACATCACTGACCCAGAGTGCACAAACCTGGGCAAGGAGCCCAAGGGCTCCAGGAGGAGGCCAGAACCTTCCAGAAGGCTTGTGGGACCGAGAGAACCTAGGAGAGAATCTACCAACCTCAACACCCTTCCTCACAGCACACAGTCCTCTCCTCCTCAGGGGTCTGTAAGCCACAAACTCCTCCTTCTTACCCATTAGCTGAAAGAACCAAAGCAAGGGCCTATTGCTGGTTGTCCAATCGCAAGAGCTCTGTGTATTTAGCCTTCTGATGTAACAGCTTGAAGCAGAGAGATACGCACACACGCTTTTGCATAAGACCCGATTTCACTCACACACAGACCTCAAGACCGGAGCACACAGTAGACAGCGTGGCGCAATGGAACCGCCCGTACCTCAGGCTGCGCTCCACCATGCACAACAGCACATTTCCAATGAGACTGGTTCTCTCATGGCCTGTTCCCAGGTGACCCAGCTACTCTAATTAACCCTCCAGGTGGAGGACAGCTCACCTGCGCTGAGAAAAACCAGGTGAACCCTAAGGGGCTTTGCATCTCCTGTCCTCTGGCCTTTGCAGTCGGCCCCAGCTAAGGACCACATAAACCAGCAGGGACTATTGGCAGGACTGGGCCCATCTTGAAATATCTGAAATATCTTTAAATTACAAAATCCTAAAATGTTCTAAGATGTAAAGGGCCTTCAAGATCATTTCACACAAACAGAATAATAACTCTTGAGGAAAGTGAGGCCCAGGGAGGGACAGTGACTTAGTCACAGCCACACAGAAAGTTAGAAGGCAGTGCTAGGACAGACCCCCGGTCTCCCAGCTCCCATCCAGTGCTCTCTGCCCCATACTGGATAGCAGAAGGCCTGGGTTCAGCCTGCTGTGTGAGCAAGTAGCTTAGCTGGTCCATCGGTTCCCTATTTTTATTTAGCAAACAGGGACTATTTTAAGAAGTATATAAATGCTAACTCATTTCATCCGGGGAGGTAGGTGTTATGACTATACCCACGTGGGGATGAAAGTTAGACACAGAGATAAAATAACTGTCGGTGGTGGGAGGTGAACCCAGGCAGTGTTACTCCACAGTCCAAGCCTGAGCCTTGATGCAGCTTTTGTCACTGCAGCACCTCTGGGGAGCTGCTGGCTGTGCACTGACGTGCTCTAGAGCTCAATGGCATGTCCTGAGCAGCTCCCCAGAGAAGCAGGGCTGAAGACACCTCCAGGACAGCTCTCGTCTCAGCAGCCCCCATAGGAGGGATTCTCCCCCCCCCACAAACCCAACACTCACCCATAGAATATAGGAACCACATCCGGGCAGAAAACGGACCCATGTGTTCACTATAAGCCCCTCCAAGCATGTGACTGAGCCACCCCACCCTCTGTTTACTGTCAGGAGAGATGTTTGCCAGGCATGAGGCCTGTAGCCCCTTCAAAGGCATGCTCCCCTCCCCCACCCCACCTGTACCCTCTGCAACCCCAGGCCTGTCAGGGCAGGAGGGGGCTGGCCTGCAATGCTAAGGCCCTGGACCCAGCAGGGCATGATGCTGCACTCCTGTGTGTGGCCTCCTCGAGGCTCAAGAACTTGAGTTTTCTTCCTGAAAAAGGAAGCCATTTCTCAATATGTTGCTACACACGAATACTGAGAAACACAGACTAAGAGGCAAATGGGGCACTGGCCCCAAAGGGAGGAAGATGAGGGGGGCAGGGTTGGTATGGGTTAGTGTGCCTGGGGGTCCTGCCAAAGAAACAACAAGGACACACCATGCACACACTCATCCATCCTGGCATTGTTTACAAGAGCGACAACAGTGGAAACAACCCTAAGACCAACAATAGAAACACCACTAAGTAGGTTACAGTAAAACCACTTAATAAGTTATCACAAAGCCACTGAGCAAGTTTACAAAAACATGGGAAGTTTTTTGTGTTATTCTATTGACAGGCAGAACAAAAAATACCACGTGATGGACGGCTACAGCTACGTAGGAAAAAAACTCAAGTTTTTGCCTAGAAAATGCAATTGAAAGAAAATAGCAGAAATGTGAACCACGAGTGGGCTGATCTGAGTGGGAAGGCTATAGGTAATCATCTTCCTTCTACTCGTCTGTGTTTTCTAAATGTTCTATAATTACCAGGTACTGGTTTTATAAGGCTTTTAATGGTAACAATATTTTAAATTGTCAAAAGAGGAAGGGGGCGGTGGTGCTGGTGCTTCTCTTCCAGCAAGGGGAGAAGAGTCTGGGAGCCGGCAGCCCAGTCCCATTTGGAGGGGCTGTGCTGGTCATGCCACCCGCCCTGCTGCGTCTTTAGATGGAGCAAAACCTCATTGATACAGAAGGGAAAGAAGAGGAAAGGAAGAGAGCAATTTCATAAGATGGCATTAGCTCACTTTGCTGAAATGTGTGGGCTTTGTTTGTTTGTTTTTTAAGAATAATCGTGTGTCCAGGTATCCATCCATTCAAGAGTATCAAGTACCTACTAGTTACCCAGCACCGTGCCAGGCCCTACAGATAATACAGAAAGGAAAAAGACCTGTTTCCCACCCTAAAGACCTTAGATTCTAGTAGGGGCCGAAGGTACCAGTTACAATGCAAAGGGGTATTTACTAAGGGTTTTAAGACACACACTGCTATAAGAATTCAGAAGTGAAAGTTAAAACTTTCAGCTTCAGAGAAAAGACGGGTATCAGAAAGGGGTTCACAGAAAAGGAGGGCTTTGAACTGGGCCTTGAAGAATGGGCGGGAGTCCACAAAGAGGTCAAACAGGCTAAGGAAGGAAATACAAAATGGAAACAAATGGACAGGGGTTTTTGGCTACACTGGCAGAGGGACTCCAAGTGGTCCCCACACAGGCCGCGGTGGGAGCGTGCAGTGGCACCTGGAGGGTAGCCAGGAAACATGACACTGTGGCAAGAGCCTCACAAAGCCAGACTCCACTTCTAGGAATTCATCCTAAAGAAACAATTAAGTGTAAGCATAAGAACATTCACGGAAGTGTAACTTAAAATAGCCAATCATGGGGAAGTAGGTAACTACATTCTGGTGTGTCAATGACCAAAAACTCTGAGGCAACTAAAAAAACAATAATGAGCCCATCTTAAAAGAATATTTAACGACATGGAGCAATGCCCATGACATTATAGCAAGTTAACAACTCAAGATAAGAAAACTATGTTTAAGGTATAAACCCCATTTATCTTTTTGTTTTGATTTTTTTAAACATTATTTTTCTTTTCTCAACTCTGAGGTCAATTTCTATTTTATAGCAAAACAAATATATCAAAATGTAAACACTGGAAAGAGAATTCTTACGTGGTGTTTTTACTTTTTTGTATTTTCTACAAAGTACGTGTGTCATTTTTATAATCCTAAAAGGTCATTCAAACAGAAACAAGAGGTGGTGTTTCAACAGGAGGAGGAGAGGGCATCCTAAGCTTAAAAAACAGCAAGAGCCAGAAGTAAAGAAGTATAGGTCTGTCCCAGGGAGGAGAAAGGGCTTAACTTTACAGTTAGAGCCAGGCTTGAGCCCTGGATCCACTATTTCCTAGCTGTGTGACCTTTAACAAATGATCGAACCACTCTTGAGCTTCAGTGTCCTCCAAAGACTAAATGTGTCAACTTATACAGAGCGCCTACTTGATACACTGGCCAGTGACCCCCATCAACTCTCCCTCAGGGGTTAATAAAATCAGAGCCCTTTCTACTGACTAGTAAAAGAAAACCCATCCAGGATGCACCCAGGTGATGTAGGAACATTCATTTATAAGATACACCATCAATGTCACAACAGCATTTTGGGAAAACAAAAAGGTTCTTCAGTAAAGCCATCGGACATGCATCCCGATTTCAAAAATATTCAACTATGAACTATATCTATCCTAAAATCAAGGAACTATGAAAATTCATCTCTTCTAAAGACAGAGATGACTAGGATGAAACATTTGGTCAAAGCCCAACATATTAATGTCCTCATGCTTCTTACATAGTCTGATTTGTGCCCCAAAAAAGAAACGGACAAGAAGTTGGGTTGCAGGTCCCAAGTGGACTGTATGCCACAGGGGTAAGGCCCTGCCTCCCATGGAAACAGTTCTGGATTGGAGAGTGCTGCTCTCATTCTCCCTGGAGCCCACCTACATTTCTCCAGTCTGACATTTAGAGAGAAGATTTAGGCAAATGTCCACATGGCAAGCCTTGCTAGCCCACCTGGGGTGCCCTTGGCCCCAGCCACCCCATCTTCTTTCAGATGAAGAGGGCACCAGGAACACCAAGGCTGGCTGCCTTAAGAGCAAACAGCTGCACCCTGGAAAAGCTTAAGGTTTAGAAGGAACCCTCTGGAAAGAAATGCAAACTCAGTGACCAAAATGTAAGCGATCAAGAGCCACACCCTTTCCTGAATGCCAGGCTTTGGCAAACTCATCAAGATAGGTCTTCAGAGAAGGAGACCCAGGAGGCTCAGCTCACTTCCCCACTATACGTAGTCAGCAGCTACTCCTTACCATGGTTCTTACCATGTGCCAGGCACTGTTCCAAGCACTTTACATGTGGTAACTCATTTATCCTCCCAAAAGAAGAAACTGATACACAGAGAAGTAACTTGCCCAAGGCCAGAGCCAGAACTAGCCCATACAGCGCCTTTGTGCAAATTTGAAGAGCACATCCCTTATTCTGCATAGACACAGCACAGCCCCACACAAGGGCACATTCCTGGCAACAGGGGCAGTCTAGATTTCAACAACCCCTAACCCCCTTACACAGTGCACAACCTGCTTAACCGTATGCAACCCTGTCCAAGATCACACAGCTAGTAGGAGGCTGAGGTGGGATCTGAACCCAGCCCACCTGGTTGCCAAGTCTGCTCCCAAAGAACAAGCAGGTACAGTTTCATATTGAATAAGTGGTCTGCAAATTAATTAACACAAGACAAGATACACAGAAGTGCTGATTTGGGTGACTGAGAGCGCCAGTTCTGTGTGTCTAGAATGACCACATTTTAAGCAATGCTGGGAAAATGCTCTGACATTTACAACTTCATGGACTAAAGGTTTTTTCTTTTTTACCATTTCTAATGGAAATATTTCTAAAATATGCCCCACCCTTCTCTGCCTTTTAGGACAGAGTACACCAAAGATAATTTAACCTTGTTGAACTCTATACTACTGCCCCGGCCCCAACACCCTACCACCCCCCTTGCCTCTTCCTGACACCCAGCCTGCAGCCTCCTGATCCGGGGTAATTTATTTTCTCTCCTCCTGTAATCGCTACTGGAGAAAACTGAATGGCTGGGGCCATTCAAAGTTTTGGGTTTTAATCTTTCTCTGACTTAATGGCTCTTTGACTTGCTCCTACCTAATTCCTTGCTCATCCCCTATTCTTGGGGTGGCAGTCCCACCAGCTCCAGGCTCTACAAGCCCCTCTGCAGAGACAGTGGAGGCCACTGGCCCAAACTCCCTCGACTTGCCTGTCCTTCTCACCCCCCATCCTCCTCCTCTCTGAGGGGTAGGAAGAGGGGGGCCTAGACGCCCTTCAGCCTCCAAACCCACATTCAAGTCCTTCTGGCCTGAAGAAACACTTTCTCTCCAGCTCCCCCCTCCTCTCTCTCCTTCCCTTCAAGCCCAAAGGTCTTGAAACATTCTCGGCTGTTCAGTGTTACTCCTCCATTGGTCGTGGTCTCTCCACTCCACCAAAACTGCTCTTGCAGAAGCCCCCAGAGTCAGTGTACTCACTCCTACCCTCATCCTGCTTGACCTCGCTGAGGCATCTGGCACAGGTGGTGTCTCCTGCTCCCAGACATGCCCTCCTCTAGCTTCCCAGTTCTCCCCCTACTTCTGGCTGCTAAGCAGCCTCCTTCCCAGGACCCAGCTTACGTACTGATACCTCCTATTTTAAAAAACTCAGCCAGGCATGGTGGCTCATGCCTGTAATCCTAGCACTCCGGGAAGCTGAGGCAGGAGGATCGCTTGAGCTCAGAAGTTCAAGACCAGACTGAGCAAGAGCAAGACCCTGTCTCTACTAAAAATAGAAAAAAATACCCAGGCATGGTGGCACGAACCTGTAGTCCCAGCTACTCAGGAGGCTGAGGCAAGAGGGATGGCTTGAGCCCAGGAGTCTGAGCTTGCAGTGAGCTATGATGACGCCACTGCACTCTAGCCCAGGTGACAGAGAGAGACAGACTGTCTCAAAAAAGAAAACAAACCAAAAAAACCTCTGAGCCCCAGCCCCTCTCATGAGCCCCAGACCCATCTATCCAACTCCTGAGCGGATGGCCTACGTGGCCCAGAGCCACCTCGAACACAGCAGGTCTGAGCCCAACTCATTCTTCCATCACCTAGTGGCCTCCCGCTGCCCATCCCCTTTCCTCCTAACAGAATGCTGAGGGTTAGCCGGCCCATTTGCCGCTAGGTGTAGCTGTCTGACTAATGGATGGAAGTGTCACGTGGTCATTTCAAAAAGACTATTAAAAGGACACATCATTCTCCAGCCCTTCATCCATCCTGCTGCCCGGAAAGTTGATGTGACAGCTGGAGCTCCAGAAGCCACTTTGGAACATAAGGACAAGGGATGGCAGGGGGTGAGCTGGAAGGAGTCTGACTTCCCGATGACTTTGTGGACCCACCACACCACCCTGGGCTACCTACCTCCAGACTTCTTTTATGTGTAAGAAAAATAACTAGCTTGTTTGAGCTACTATCACTTGAACCTCATTTTAACTCCTATTCCATCCAAACTGCTCTCCTCTTGCATTCCTTGCCTTGGTCAATAACATCGACATTCACTAAGTGGAAGCCTCTGGCTGTTTATTTGCCAATTTTCCCCATTAGATTGCAAGTGACTTAATGGCAGGAAGATGTCTCTCATTTTCTAAATAAGATAATTAAAACCTACAGAAACAGTATCTTTCCTATCTAGGATCTTATGCTCTGGTTGCATTGTTTTGATTTTTCCTTTTTTTTTTTTTTTTACCTTATAGAAATAGCATCATTACTATTTATATTCTGCCACTTGACTTTCTACCAACCTTTTTCTTAAGTGTAGCTGGGCTAATTCATGTAAGTCAGATGTAACCGCTGAATAGTACTACATTGCATAAACATACCATCATTTATTAGTATATTTCCCTGCTGATAGGCATTTAGGTGGCTTCTAGCTTTTCATAATCACCAAAAATGCTACAGTGCACATCCCTATCTATTTCTCCTCGAGTACCCGTGTGGTAGTTTTTCTGGTACAGACACTAGAGGTGAAATTTCTGGCTGTAGGATATATGTACCCCTAACTTTACCAAATACAGTCAAGTTCCTCTTGAGAGAAGTTGTACCAATCCACACTCCCCCAGGCCCTGTATGAGAAAGGAGCTTTCCCCCAGACATGCTGTATTTATTTCTGAACCACCAGTTCCTCCCTAACATGAGGTTAGCAGGATTCTCTTCCCTACCCCCCTTAATACTCTGAACTAGCTACAGCAGAAACACAGGAATCTCCTGAGATCCTCTCCCCAAAATGCTGCCTGGCTGCTGCATGAGGATGGGCCACCCTGCAAAAAACAACCTAGCTGGGCAGCCAACACTCAGAGCAGAGACACCCACCCCTCTCCATATACGGCACCCACTGTAAGATGGATACAGACTCTTTGCCCCCGTAACATTTGGGGGGTGGGTCAGGGGATTAGTCCTCTGCATCCACCACCCCTCAAATTATTTCATAGAGAGCCCACTCCCTCAAGCCCTCTGCAAATACCAACATGAAGTCAGAGAGGACGATTTAAAGGTGTATGGCCCACCACAAAGCCCTCCCTCTTCTCCCCAGAGTCCTCCAGCTTCAGGAAAGAAACATCTCATCTCTGGTGGTGGTTCAAAAGTGTCTCCTGATAAAGGAAAAGTCCCAGGCAGAGAGAGGGGCCAACTTGTTTATTTCCAAACACAAGCCAGATTCCAGCTGTGACATGTGCACTAGACCTGCTCACTGCAAAGGCAAGCAGAAGGGCCGGAGGGAGGGGGCCTGGAGCTGCCGGGAGGATCAGGCAGCTGTTTATGTTTAGGGAAGCCAGTATTCCCAGGATTGGGCTCACTGCCCGTTCCCAGTCCTGTTTTTCCCAACTCTGTCTGGCCACACATTTTTCCTCTGAACTTGCAAATAGGGTAGTTGCCTTAACCCACTTAACCCAGGGGCTCAGAAAAGAGACGCTCCAGCTGGCTCGGTGTTCCACATTTGCTGGTGCCTGCTCTGTCCAGGCACCAGGACGGAACAATGGCCATAACCTGGCCACAATCTGGAACCTGCCCTCAGGGAGCATGCAGCCTAGAAAATAAACACTTGTGATGTTGTGTGGAAAGATGTGATGATAAATAATGTGCAAGATAAAGGGGAGCACGGAACAGGGAGATTAAAGCTAACTAGGCTTGGTCTCCCTACCAGCATGGGTGATAAGGGACATTTTTATCATCAACATCATAATCCCAACCGCCTTCCTTTCCCATAACCATGAACATGAGGAGTAACAAGGCAGCGGTCAGTGATTTGGAGAAAGTCTCAAGCTCGACACCAGGAGACCTGGCTCTAACCCAATCTGCCTCCATCAGAGTGGCCTTTGCCAACTCATTGTCCTTGTGGGTAAACTAGGGTGGAGACAAGCAACTTGAAACTGTCCTTTCAGCTCAGGCATTCCAACCTGAGGTTCTCAACCCTCACTGTGTGTCACAATCACTTGGAGGGAGGATAAAAACAGACACTCAGGCCAGGTCCCACCCCAGAGATACTAAGTCAATTGGTCTGGGGCTGTGCTCCTGATATGGGAATGTTTTAAAAGCAACCCCAGTGATTCAAACATACAAACAGGGTTAAGAACCACTGTTCTAAACCACGTTTCCAGCAGTGGCAGCCACCAGTGCCTGAGGGCCAGGGATCCCATCTTAACTCAGAACTTGCTAAAAGCACCAAGCAGACCCAAGGCCAAACAGCTCATAAGTGCCTGTTCCCTTCTCACAGGGATGTAGTGATTTAAGGAAGAGTCCAGTGAGGAAGACTAGTAAACGGGGGATTACACTGTCTTTCCAAAGCTCACCTTTACTCCACCTGCTCTCAGCCCCCTCCTGGTGGTGGATCTTGCTTTCTTCTTTTGTCCATGAGGAGAATCAGGTAAGGGTAAAGGCAGCGCACCCTCCCACCTGCTAGACAGGGGGCAGCCCTCTTTCGGGAAAGGAGACCAGCAGGAGCTGGAGGCAGCAGGGCCTGGGAAACTTGGGCGGGCATGGCCTGGCCTCCCTGCCTGTGAGTCAGCCGAGAGGCCTCTTTCGGACATGGGGGCAGAAGAACAAAGCTCCATTGTGCATGCTCTGCTGCGTGCAAACGCCAGCAGAGACAAGGAGACTCTAGGGCCAGCGGTGCTATTAGCATTTTATTTATTTATTTATTTTCATTTTATCTAACAAAACTTTAGCAGACACAGCACTTACTATGTGCCAAGCAGAGTTCTAATATTAACTCATTTAATTTCTGATCATCCTGTTAGCCACAAATTCAGAGGTTTAAGCTTTTCAGAGTTAATGTCCAGGGAGGGGAAAAAAATTAATTCTCCCTCCTCCACAGGCACATAAACCATCTAAGGATGCTATTTACCTACTACATTCTGCTACCTCAGTAGACTTCCTTGCTTTTTTTGGTCTGGTTTGGTTTTAACCATGGCAAAAATCCCCCCCAAATCCAGCAGCGATAAATGCTCACCATTGCAGCCCCACAGGTAAGCGTCCTAGGCAAGGCTGTGCAGAGAAGGGGGGGGGGGTCCCAGACAGGGGCACAGCTGGAGTCCTGTGACTCACTCACAGTGTGGCACAGACTGACCATCACTATCCAGGTTGCTTGTTCTTGGCATCAAACCTGCTGCAGCCTGGTCAGAGAGGAAGTCATGCCAACACCATGGAAATACCAAATGCTTGGGGTTGAAGGAGCCTCAGTTTCCTCAGCTGTAAAATGGGTGTGGGGAGGAGTGCTGCTGAGCTAAGCAATCTTGAAGGGATTTCCTGTCCTCCTACCTCTGGAGCCCTAAGGCAGTAGTTGATTCAACTTCAACATTGCCCCACACTCGAGCCACAGAGCAGGCCTGGACCTGCGTTTGGAAAGCGGGAACCCAAGGCCCAGAGAAGGGCAGTGGTTCCTAGATTCCGCCATCTGAAGGGCTGGGAGCTATTTGGGATTGTTAAGAAGTGAGGGCCAACCAAGTAATTTACAAACAATTTTAATAAAACAAAAACCTCGTTTCCAAGCCCTCAGGACTCCTCTCTGCAGGAAAACCACATCCAGAGTTTCCATTTGCTGACCACCACAGGCCATTATTCGGGGAAGGCCTCTGGTCAGGCAGTACTGTCCCTACCGCCACCACTACCACCAGCAGCCTTACAAGGCCCAGAGGTGACCTCTACAGCCCAGGGTATGGGCAAAAGAGCCAAGGCTTCTGGGTCAAGCCAGCCTGGAGTAAGCATGAACCCTGCCGCTGGGCAACATGACCCTGGACACATCACCCAACATCTGGCCATAACTTCCTCACCCTAACACGCCACACGGGGTTTACAATACATGCCTCCTGCCCCAGCACCAGCCGGCACAGGCCCCAGAAAATGGAAGTTCCCTTGAAGGGCTCTTTCCCTGTCTTTTCTCCACCACAGCACAACTGAGGGACATAGAACTTTCCCAACACCATGAAGAATATGCCTTTTTTACTGGGGAGTAGGGAACAGGGGGCATCCTCATACACCCTTCCTCCCCTTTGAGCATCACGGCCTTAAGCTTTCCCCACGCCTGCCGGCAGAGTTCTTGCTCCCGCCTCCACCTTCCCACAAAACTTGTCAGCACAGACTGTCTATTATTAACGTAGAGGTCCACCTCCCCAAACAGACTGTGGGGCCTTGCAAGGCCCCGGGTCCCCACCACAGTGCCTAGTAAAGAACAGGCACTCGGCAGACGGATGGGTGGCTGGATGGGCAGGCACACTGCAAGCACCAGAGTTAACAAGCCCTTCTCTGCTGTCCTAGGGGAAAGCTACACTTCCCAGAGAAAGGACAGAAAGAAAACTATAGGGTGCTTTTGAAATAAGTACCTTCTGCCTTTTCCTTTCACTTTAAGGATATTAAAGTTCATGCCAAATTTCACAAGTACAGCTCCCACGCCCAGTATTAGATCGTCTGAGAAATGAAAAGGTGTAGCTATTGCTTCATCTTGCTGCCAACCTAATCCATCCAAGCTGCTCCACACCTCCAAGGCCTTGTTCACAGGCTCCCTCTGCCTGGAACACCCTCCCCCTACAAAGCCCCTGCCAGCCCCAGTCGCCCCATACGTAAGCCCATCCTTGAGGCTCCCTTTGGGGCCAGGATGGATTGCAATCACAGCATCCCTAAGGACTCATTGCACTAACTGAGTTTTGAAGTCTTCACTCACTGAGACTGAGAGGCCATCTGAGACCAGATGCTCCTTGAGGCCCAGTCCCTGTCCTACTTACTTCTCTTTCAAGAACATCTGGCCTGATGTGGTAGCACATAGCAGGGCCTCAATAATGACTGAATGAATAAATAGCTCCAATCGTTTGACTGCTTTAGCTTACAATGGTTCTTCTTCCTTAAATATGTCCCTGCCTATATCTGAAATCATTCCAGAACCCCAAATCTTTCTACTTACAATACGAGACAACATCCACAATTATAGAATATAGGGTCCCAACTGCAATTCACTCAGTCTCTCAGTTCAACAAAAGCAGGTTTTACAATATAGAAGTGGGCCAAGGGAGGATACCCCCTAAGATCATCCAAGAAAACCAAACAGGCTTCAATCAGTTGGTCTTTTCCAACTCCAGGTAAAAATCTGCCCAATGGGATGCTACACAGCCATATTCAAAAACACATGCGATTTATTGTTCAATGAAAATGGAAGTAGGTTACAGAGCAGAAAGTACAGGATGGCCCCATCTTTTAAAAATTCTCTTTATATTTACATGTATTTAAGAGTTATTTTTAAATTTTCTTTTATTTTTTCAAATTTTCTCCAATGAACATATATTAGTTTTATAATCAGATATAAAACTTATGGAAGGAAGGGAGGGAGGGACAGGGGAGAGAGAGAGAGACAGACAGTCCACTCTACACTTTCGCAGAAAGGGAACAAGGGCAAGACACATTAAGACATCTGTTCTTCGTTCCCTGGTGTTGTCCCAACAATAGATTTATCTCTGTCGTCAGGTAAATATGGCTCAGTTTGGCCTCTTTCCAAACATCTTCCCAGGGTGGCCCAACCCCACACTGAACACACCCCACCTATGATAATGATGATATTAATTGTAGCTTTTATTGAGCGTTTACTATGCGCTAGGTACTATTCCACTTAACTCATTCTTGTTTATTTCTTACAATGACCACAAGGCAATTATTATTATTCCCCTTTCACATACGAGGAAACAGACACAGAGAGATTAGGTAACTAGCCCAACATCACACAGCTACCTTTTCTTGATTTTCTCCTTCGGCTACTGCCTGGATGTGATAGGTCTCTTAATTATAATAGATAAAACCAGGTTTTCCAGGCATTGTGCTAATAAAATGGGGCTTTATGTTCCAGAGACAGGTGAAGTAAGGAGGGAATTATGCTGAGTGGTGATGGGAAAATTAGCAGTAAGTCAGCCACACAAAGCCAACTATCTTATATCACCTTGATTGGAAGGTATGATTAGAAACCCCTTCCCCTCATTAAAAAAAAAAGTATGATGATTAATTCTCTTATCTGATAGGCCAGCAGAGATGAGGCTCCACCTAACCTAGAGGAGGGTCCTTCATGCTTCCACCCAGAGCCTTGTTCCTCAATCTGCATGCATTTCTATCACGTTTGGTGACCTGGTCTCCTCTCCCATCTGTAGATTATAGAAAGCAGAACATTTGAAGGTGAAAAGAACCAGGCATCTAGAGGTAAGTGCAGGGGCCACAAGACATGACAGCAATAGTGGAAGAAGTAGGAAAACCACAAAGCAAACCCAAGATTCAAAAAGCATCATTTTCTGGGACCATTAAATGAGAGATATGGGGCTATTCAAACCACACCTCAATAGAGCCTACTGAGGTTCCCAGCCACAGTAGGGGAAAGACGGTCATTAAATTGTTGAGATGTTAAATGTGTATGCCTTCTTGAACTTCATCATGAGTCGCTTAACAACGAGGACATGTTCTAAGAAATGCATCATTAGGAGATTTTGTCATTGCACAAACATCACAGAGTGTATTTACACAAACCTAGACGGTATAGCCTACTACCCGCCTAGGCTATACAGTAGCCTGTTGCTCCTAGGCTACAAACCTGTACCGCATTTTACTGAATACTGTAGCCAATTGTTAACACAAGGGTAAGTATTTATGTATCTAAACATATCTATACGTATTTCTACGTACAGTAAAAATACATTATTATAAACTGATGGGACCACTGTCATATATATGGTCCTTAGTTGACCAAAACAACATTATGTGGCACATGACCATATTTTAAATGATTAAAATACATGTTGGTGCTTATAAGAGTAAGTTTCAGTTACTAAGGAAATTCACTTTACGTAAAACAACTTTTTCCCTATCATTGGTCCAGTGAATTGTGGCATCTGCCATTACTGCTTTCCCATGTCCATCCTCCCCTTCTTGCTTAACTTTGGGGATCCCTGATTTTGTTCAGATAACAATATGCTGGCTCCCAGGCTCCCTTATAACCAGTAGTTGCCAAGTGATCCAGTTCTAGCCAATGAAACATAAGAGGAAGCCTATTGCTTAGTACTTCCAGGAAATTAGTTTTTCTCATTAAAATGGACAAGAGGCAGTTGGCAAAAGCCAACTTCCTACCTGGAACGCAGATGGGAAGCCTAAAGATACAGCAGCCATCCTGAGAGCATGAGGCTGTGTGCTGAGGATGATAAAGCAGAAAGACAGAAGGTGGCAACATGGAGCCCTAGGACTGCGTGCCTCTGGACTTCTTGTTTCATGAGAAAAATAACCCCTTACTTGTTTAAACCCAGTGTTACTTGGATTTTCTGAAATATGGAGCCAAACAAACCCTAACTGGTACATTCATATAGGATTATAATACCAAAGTGATAAACATGACTCCTAATATCTTATTTTTTTCCTCCAAGTAGCCTGCAAAGTATTTTTGTGTCTTTGGGGTACCCCAATAAAACATGGGCTAGCCAACCGTTATTTACTGGGAGCCTGCCTAGCTGTTGCAAGTGGCAAACGGCCATTAATTGGTATTGTGTCTTTGCTAAGCTGACTTGCTTTTGCAACTTGGAATTTTGTTAGGAAACAAAAAGTGCTTTATGGCAAAGGCATTAATGCCACAATGGGACCTTTCTGCTTTGATTATGAAAACACATTAAGGGCTTAGCTGCACCGCAAGCAGCGGCCAGGAGACTCGGCCGAAACCTCAGCCTTCCTGACCATTCTCCACTCAATATGCTGGCAGGGCACCAACCCACTTGGGAGGAAACACTGCAGGCAGACACCAAGGCTTAAAGGGCTTGGGCATTCGGGTCCACTCTCGAGGACTGTGATGAACAGGCTGTGCCCCCACGACAGCCTGTAGACCCTGCTCACCAGCCTCTCACACTGGCTATGCACCACTCACATATTCCACCTGCAGGGGTTAAACATAAGCAGCGTGCAGCTTTAGTGCTCTAATTCCACACACCACCTCTGTCCTCAAGAGGAGCCCAGAGACATCCCAAGGGGTACAAAGACAGGATAGTAAACAAAGCTTCCCTGAGATCCCAACAGACACACACTTGCTAAGCTGAGCCACCCCTCCCTATTTGCTTACGAGGCTGATGTGAACGAAAATGGAGCGAGACGCAGTGATTCTACCACTAGGTACACCCAACAGAAAGCACATGCACGCACACACGCATACGCACAGGCTTAACAATAGTTATGTCCAACAATGACCACAGCAGCGGTTTTTAGTAACATCCTCAAAATGTAAACCAGCCAAACACTCATCAACAGGAGAATGAATGCAAAATTTGTGTTAAGCGTTCGATCGAATACTACACAGCAATGACAATGAACGGCAGTTATATGCAACAAAAATGCATGGATTTCACAAACGTAATGTTGAGCAAAAGAAGCCAGATGCTAAAGAATATATGCAGGATGGGTCTCCTGACCGAAAGTTCAAAAAACAGGCAAAACTAAATTACAGTGTTTAGAGGTACATATTAGTGATAAATAACTACTTAAAGCAGCAAGGAAGTGACTGCTATAAAAGTCAAGCGAATGTTACTTTCGGCAGTAAGGGAAGGGGTTATGAAGAGAGACTTCTGGGGTGCTGGCAGGGTTCCATTTCTTGATTTGGACAGTGGTTACAAAGGTGTTCACTTTGTGATAATTCATCAACCTGTACATTTATGTTTTGCATACTTTTCTGAATCTGTGTTATATTTTACGATATAAACAGCTAAGAAATAAAAATGAAAAGAAATGATATCTTGATACAAACCTAGCCCACTGTGGGTACGCAACCCATCTTAAGTGAACCTGAATCTTATGCTACCTTATTACCCCTCCGGGGTGCCTGGCACCCTTCTCTTCAGCGAAGGGGTATGTGCTCACATTTGTGTTCAGCCAGAAACCGGCAAGAGTACAGCAACTCATCCTCCCCCGGATGCTTCAAGTATATTAATCTCTAACTCCCAAAACCAGAATTACCAGGAAGGAAACAGTTTGGGTCACACACATTTCCTCCATAGATTAGTGATGGATACCTAAGACAGGAGCAGCTTGGAAAGTACAAGAAAAGCCACTACAGGGAGAAAGAGGTGGAAGTCTTGCTGCAGTCATCCAAGTAAAGGCTAGAGCCAAGTCAGTGGTCACGACCTCCACGTGGGGGCAAGGGGTCCAGGCTCTGGCCCCCTCCCAGCCCTCACAGTGCACTCAAGCTAATTTAAAGCACACATGACTACTATCAATTGCACAAAGCCATTTTGTTATTTTATGGTAAGAAATTGCCACTTTGGGCTCTGCTATCCTAGAAGTCCACGTAAGTCAGTGTATTCTCCCCGGTGAGCAGGCTTACACTTAAGCGGATATTTGTCAAGTGAGCTTATCCTTATCTAACACCAAACAACTACACGTTTGGTGGCATCAGGCAAACAAATGTGGATCCTTGTGGCTAACCACAGTGATGGGCTTGCCGGCGAGCAAAAGGGAATGCACAGAAGTCGAACACTGGGTGCCCTCTCCCCTGGGCAACCTTGCCTGGACACTGAGCCAAGGTTTGCCTCAGGACCGTCCCTTTCCTAAGCTTCCACAGCTGACCAGGCTGCCTTTAAATCACATATTCTAAGGTCCAGGAGCCCCCTATCCTCACCCCACCCGGAGGTCCTACAGGAAAGGTGGCCCAACTCTCCACAGGCCCCTCCTGAATGGGGTCTGATGGCTCCATAGGGCAGGCTGTAGTCCTGCCTTTCTCAGGTCTAGAACCCAAGTGTCTACTGACACACACACACACCCCCCACGGATGGGTGTTAAACTTCTTCCCAGCAGAGCAGCTCGCAGTGCCCAGCCCACCCCCTCCACTCCCTCCTGGCAAGCAAAGCTTCGCCACAGTGCTCACCTGCCACCTCCCTAGAATTTTCAAAGCACTCAGACTGGGAGGGTGATAAGAGACCCTTTCCAGCTCTGAGACGCCTTGATGGCACAGCCAGCTCTCTAAGTGGCAAGGGAGGAACTGACGGCAAGTTTTCCAGCCCTAGCCAGCTGTCCCCATGTTTCTTGGTCTCCCTCTTCACAGCCAACCACCTGCAAAAGCAAAATGTACTAAAATCTCTATCCAGGAGACACCTCCTCACCTTCCTCACTTTTTTTCCATAAGAAAGAAGTAAACAGCAAAGAAAGCTCCTTTCTAGAGCTGCTAAAGAATGTTTTTCCAAGAGCACGCTGAGATTCCGTCTTCCAGGATGGGGCTAATGGCTGTCCTACCTGCCCGAGAGACAGCTGTGAGCATCAAGGAATGGGGAAAATGCCTCGTCGCTAATGGGGCAGAGCAGCCCTTGATACTGAGATAATGCTGGCTCAGAAGCATGCCTGGGAGGCACCGCAGGATGCTCAGAGGAGGATTAAAACGCATTTGCTGCAGAGAATTAAGCCAGAAAATGGTATCTGTATACTTTAAAAAGATGCTAGACAAGCATTCCCAATAGCCTCCAGCTAAGCAGATCATACCACTACCACCCACGCACTCACAAAGATGAAGTGGCAACGGAGCATCTGCCCTGAACCACAGCAGGCACGAACAGTCTCGTTCAAATCCTCTCAACAAGCCGATGTTACAGATAAGGAAGGACACTGAGGCTTGGGGAGAGTAAGGTACCTACCTTACCTTAAAGCTAAGGCCACTCAGCTACTCAGTGGTAGGATCTGGATTATTCTAGCTCCCATGTTCTTTCCAATTCCATCGTCTGAAAAAATGTCCATGAAACTACACAAAACAGCCACTCGCGTTGGTATCGCGTGCTTAACTGGTAACCGAGCCCTTTCACATGTACTCACTTACTCCTTACCACTCTTCAGGGTGTGTTTGATCACCACCAACATTCCCCTTTTACAGAACAGGAAAACTGAGGCTTGGGGAGATAAAGTGACTTGCCCAAGGCCACCGAGATAACCATAGCCAGGAAAAGCAGTATTGAGGGGCAGCCCTGCCACCTTCCCAGGCTAATCAGGGATGGTTTCCCCAGATTGCTGGTTCTGCCACGACTCACAGCCCTCAGAAGGATCAGAAGTCCGTGGAAAAACGAAAAACCACAATGATTATCTCTGGGCAGGGTGGAGCACGATGTGAGGAAGTGGCCCAGGTGGATTTATGTGGAGACAGAGATTGCCCAATTCTGCTAAATGCTAAGAGGAGGGGTGGGGCAAGGTGCTGGCACTTGGGGTACTGTCCTCCTCAGGCCCCTAAAACTAGGATTATACGATGACCTCCACTACCTATGAGCCAAGGGTCACCCACCATGGCTTCCTGGACAAGGAGGCTGAGGCCAAGGCTGGGTTTTGCTGTCCTCCCCTACCACACCTAATGAAGGCCTCTGGCCTCTCGAATGTATGTTTATTCCGTGTGTAAGAGCCACTTGGCCCAGGAAGCAGGGTTGTAGAGAAATGCCTGGAACGCAGGAAACTGGGCTTTGCCACTCGCTCTGCAGAGGACCCACTGGGGTGTCAGCACTGGCTGCCCAGCCTCTCTGCACCTGGCTTCTCCGACGGTCTGTTCAAAATTCAGGCCAAAACTTGGTTAATACAGGAAAGAGCAGCCCAGTGGAGACAAATGGGCAACCTGAATCTAAAGCCTGTGTCTGTCCCTACCCTTCCTGCACCCCTTGTTAGCAAGTGTCCAGCCCACTTTGTTTTCATCAGGAAACCGCGGGTTGGAGGGAAGAGGCACTAAGCCCACAGCGCAGTGGCATGGGGCAAAGAGCACGACCTTGCGTCAGAAGGGGGTTTCACTACAAGCTCCTGACACTCACGAAATAACACGACTCCAGGCCAGTATGTTACAACTTAGGCCTCAGTGATCCTCATCTGCAAAATGGGCATCATGGCACCTCCCAGGCAGGTTGAAGATTCAGTGGGATGATAAAGCACCCAGCACCAGCGCTTGGCAAGCCATAGGCACACAATCAATGGTAAAGCCAGGGTTCATGACTTCTTCTGTCCACTGTGACATCCTTGAGCCCATGTCCATGCCTCCAAAGTCCGCTTTAAACCAGCCACTCCACCCTGAGAAGCTCCCTCAGTGACCTGACTTCCTGATCCCAAGACCCCAGAGGTATTACCAGGGTGGCTGCTGCAGTGAACACTGCCCAGGGCACTTGCTCCTTCTTAATTTAGGTGGCAGGTCCGGGAGCAGGAGAGACTAAGGGCACATGGGGGACTGGGGAGGTGCCAGGGTGGATTGGGTTTCACTTCTCCCCTCTCAAGCCAACTTAGCCCTTCATGGGCAGCAGGACAGCAGCGGCCAGTAGCGGCCAGTCTACACTCTCTGGGGCAGTACTGTCCAAAAGTAGTATAATGTAAGCCCCTTATGGAATTTTATATGTTCTAGTAGCCATATTAGCAGTAAAAAAAAAGATATTAATTTTAACAACATTTTATTTAACCAAACATACCCAAAATGTCACTTCAACACATGATCACATATTAAAATATACAAAATCAATATAAAAAATTAATGATATTTTACATTCTTTTGTTCGTATTGTCTTCTAAATCCACCACGCATTTTTAGTTAGAGCACATCCCAATTCAAACTAGCCACATTTTTAGTGCTCAATGGCTGCATGTGGCTAAAAGCTACCATGCTGGAAAAAGCAGACGAGCATTTATTTCAATTACTGCAGAAAGTCCCATTGGACATTGCAGATGTCCTCTCTCATTAAATCCCGGAGTTTGGGGGTGGGAGGCTGGCATGGGTGGGGCTCTTCTCTCTGAATTACCAAAGGGACTGATTTCTCTGACAGCTAGGGGCTGACAGGAAATACCTGTTTGTCTGGCTATGAAAAAGCTTTCCCCTCCTTCTTCCTCGGGCTTGGGCAGGGCTGGGGGGTTTCCATGACACCTGCAGAGCCCAAAGTACCATGTCCCCCAGGGAGCTGAACACTCAGACCACAGAAGAGAAAAATGCAGCCTGGGGGGGGCGGGGCAGGGTGGGAGACAAAGGCTGACCCTCAGCAGGGCTCTGGGCAGACCCTTGGCAGGCAGACCCTTGGCTGGCCCAGCCCTTCCTAACACCAAGTTACCAACTGCACAGGGGAAGGTGGACACCAGGGGACTCCCAGCTGCCAGCCCCCAAGACTGCTCCCTCCAGAGAGATGATCAAAAGGAAGGGAAGGTAGAAATAACCAAAACGTCCAACCCCAAACGCAGGTTGAATAAATTCACCTATATCCACACAACCGAATATCAGGCAGCCATTAAAAACTCTACAGTGAACATAGACAACTAATAACAAAAAGTGTGCTTTGTTAAACAACCACACTAAGCTAGAATTTTTACCTATACTACCTCTTTTAATTACCGCAAAGTCATAAGTTAGGATAGTATTATTCCCACGCTACGATAGAGTGCAGCTCCCCAAAGTAAACAACCAAATGGCCCAGCCAGCCAGGGGCCCAGGCCACACCAAGCCAAAGCCCACCAGAACCTAGAACCCAAGCCCAAACTTATTACCATACTACTGCCTTCCAGTGGGTTTTTGCGGGCACGGACAAGGCCAGGTAGGAAGCATGGAAATACGACAACAGTTTGGTTAGGTGGCAGGCCCTGAGCCAATTATTTTTACATTATTAAGCTGTTTACATAATAAGTCATTTTTCAAAGGCAGCTATCTTCTAGGAAAAGAAAAAATAAGAGATATACCAAAAAAGTCAACCATACAAAGCCATCCTGGTCACCCTTGAGCTCTGGAGTCCCACACCCCCCTCAGGGAGAGGACGAAGACTTGCACTATGTTGACACTATGCTTCAACAAAGACTGAAAACACGTCAGTTGTTTATGTCAAAGAACTGGCAGAGGCGTGGCTGACGGTAACCCCTTGGTGACACCAATGCCTGGCACAAAATGGGAGAAACGTCAACAAAAACATTACCAGCAAACACGCTTACAATGTACCGGTGTGAGCTTTTTGCATACATTAATTATACTAGCTCATTTAAACCACACAACAACCCTATTGAGGTAGGTCCTACCATCATCCGCATTTTACTGATAAGGCAACTGATTCACAGGAGATTAACAACTTGCTCCAGATCACACAGCGAGGGAGTGGCAAGGCTGGGACTCAAACCCACATGGTCTAGCTTCAGAGCACGGCTTTTTGCCATAATAGCAATGACAGTGAACCTCTGTTACATGCATCTGGATGAATCAGCAGCTGAGGCAGAGACTGCACGCACCTTCTTGGATGGATGCAGGCCTGTGGGCACCGAGGGGAAGGCTGTTTTGATGGGTAAATGGGGTGCACTGTAGAGTCCCTTACAAGTTAAGATCGACCCCTCAGGCTAGGAGCGCCTAGAACAGGGAGGTGAGTGGACAGACCCCTTCCAGCCAGCCAGCTCCCAGAGGATTCAAACAGATGATCCCACTGAAGTGTGTTCTGAACACAGTTCCTGGCCACCGCTGGCAGGTTCTCATTCCACAGATGCTATCAGAGCTATCCCAAGGGTCCCAGCCCCATCCCTGCTACAGGCAAGAGTTCTCAAAGACCTGAACTAAGTGGCTGGGAACTAATATATGTCATTCCACCCTTTCCAACCCCTAAGGACATCTGTCCCTGGCTTTACAGGGCAGAGCCCTCCCACGTGCCTACCTTGGTAGAAGGCAAGTAGGAAGAGCTCTCCTGAGTATGCCCCTTTCACAGACGGGAACACTGAGGCACCTAGAAGTCAAGCTGACTTTATTCTGTGCTGCTGGGAAGAGCTCTGGCTCTGTGCCAGGATAAGCCTGCTCCTGGCACGAAATGATCATTCCCCGAGCCTCTGAGGGAGATGAACAGAATTAATGAGCCTCAGAGCACTTCCTGTACAGTAAACCCCCCCAAGGGCACGTGCTACTCAGGTAAAGCAGTACCTGTTCAGGCAAAGATGGGGCAGCCAGACCCTCTCCAAGGCCCTCTCAGGGAGAGCTCCCCACCCTACAGTATTCCTTCTTCACAGAGTCCCTCGGGACTGGGGTGCTTCCTGCACATCTGAAACACAGAGGAAAGTGAGGAAAGCCCAGCCCTTCTCTCCTCCCTGCCCAGGCTCCATCCCACTCTGTATCACTCCTCAAGCAGGCTCTGGTGTCCCTGCCAGCCACCTCTGGCCATCTCTTCCCCCACAACCCTCAAAACCCCCCAGCTGCACCCCATCATGGCACTGCTCACTGCCTACAAGCACCCCCCCCCCAACTCACTCAATAAACATTACTGTGCCAGATCCTGCTAGAGGCCCTAGGGAAGTAAAGGTGGACTTTGCCCTGGAAACATTCACAGACCAGCAACTGATTTAAACCCCTTTATTAAGTTGGGTAAGTATGGCTGGCTGACTGCAGCCCAGCCTCACAGAGCCAGCCTGGGTATAGCTGCTGGATCCCAGCAGGGGACTCACAGATGTTTGGGTAAGTCATTAAACTTCTCTAGACCTCAGAGACTGATCTTTAAACTCCCTTCATTTCTTCTACAAAGCAATCTGCCAGCATCTCTACACTTCCCCTGGGTCCAGCACAGTATCCTCACTGTAGTAAGCGATCCATAAATACTGGATGCTTGTGCTTTTATCCACAGTATCCAGATAGCCACCTGCCTAATGCAAATCCCAACGTCTCCTTGTTTTTGTTCTATTTAGAGCACATCAGTCAGACTGGATAGGCTATGACATGGTAAACAACCCCCAAGTCTCAGTGGTTTAAATAACAAAGTTTATGCCACATTCATACTACATATCCATTGTGAACTCACTAGGAGCTCTAACCCCCATCTGCCTATACCAGGACTAGGCTGATGGCACCTCCACCATCTCAGAGCACAAGGCTAAGGCATGTGGCAAATTACACATGAGCTCTTAAAGGTTTCATGTTACTTCCTGCTCATAGTTCATTGGCCAATGCAAGTCACATGTCCACACCCAATCAAAGAAGATAGGAAGGTACAATCCTACCCTGTGCTCAGCAGAAAGAGAACCAGAAGTAGATGGTGAGCTGCACCAATGACCACAAGCAGCGTCTGTGCAGAAGTTAACAATATCAAACTCGGTGAAAGGTTGAATGCAGCTTCTAATTCTCTTTAGATCAGAGTTTCTCAACCTTCAACTAGTAACATTTGGGGACAGAAAATTCTTCCTTGCAGGGGGTTGCCCCTCTGCACTGTAGGATGTTTAGCAGCATCCCTGGCCTCTACCCACAAGATGCCAGTAGCAAACTCCCACTACAAATTGTGATAACGAACAATGTCTCCAGAAACTGCCAAATGTGCCCCAGGGGACAAAATCACCCCTAGTTGAGAACCTCTGCTTTTGACTTATAAGAAAAATAATCTCTCTTAAACAGCAAAGAAAATAATGACATCCTCCTCCTCCCTCAAGATATTTTACTCAGAACTATATTAAGGGACAGTGTTCTTATCTGTAATATAAGAATAATAATGGTACCCACCTGAAAGAGTCATTGTGAGGATTAAAGGAGCAAATGCCTGTAAAGCTGCGGTCCCCAACCCCCAGGCCTTAGACAGGTACCAGTACCCATCCGTGGCCTGTTAGGAACCAGGCTGCACAGCAGGAGGTGAGCGGCCAGTGGGTGAGCAAAGCTTCATCTGTATTTACAGCTGCTCCCCATCACTCCCATCACTGCATAAGCTCCGCCTCCTGTCAGATCAGCGGAGGCATTAGAGTCTCATGGGAGGTCGAACCCTACTGTAAACTGCACATGTGAGGGATCTAGGTTGCGTGCTCCTTATGAGAATCTAATGCCTGATGATCTGAGGTGGAGCTGAGGCGGTGATGCTAGCGCTGGGGAGTGGCTGCAAATACAGATTATCATTAGCAGAGAGGTTTGACTGCACAATAAATGTAATGCATTTGAATCATCCCGAAACCATCACTCCCCCCACCCTGACCACCAGCCCATGGAAAAACTGTCTTCCGTGAAACAGGTCCCTGGTGCCAAAAAGGTTGGGAACCACTGCTGTAAAGCATTCAGCCCAGGGCCTGGCACATGGTAAGGGTGAGTAGCAATGACATTGCCTATGAGTTTGAGGCTGTGTGTTACTGTCACTATCACTATAGCTGCTAGCATTGCTGTCCTTGAGAAGAGATGGGAAAAGCCAGGCACCAGAGCCACTCACTTGGCCCAAGGTCATCCTTGCCCTGGGGGCAGGAATCTGAGGCTGGAAGGCTGCTGCAGAATTCTTGCCATTTGCACTGCAGCCTCCAGCGACTAAAGTCACAGGACATCTGTGTTATGATTATGCTGACCCTGGTCGAGGTAAGTCCCGGAATGTGCTGACACTCAAGTGTGGGCAAGCACAGAAAGATGATAAACCAGCGTCTGCCCTGAGAAAGGCTCCCGACTGGAGACTCCGTCACCCACAAGCCTACAATGACCGTTTGTGAAGCTGCACGTGGCTGGAGGCTGGCCCCCACCCCTCCCTGCATCCACACCCCTGCCTTTTCACCCAGGACTGGAGGGTGGGGGAAAGGGGGAGGGGAGGGGAGGATGGAGTTGATTTTAAATTAGCAAAAGGAAAAGGAAGAGACTGTGCAGGAGAAATGTCAGATTTTAAGATGTTAAGTTTTGACAGATGCCTCACTTGAATCACAGGCTCTCAGAATTGGCAGAGGGGCACTTCAGGGCCAGTGAGCCTACCCTCCCTCTACCCACTGGGAGAATGCCTCCTATAGTGCTGACAGACAGCCACCTTGTCTCCGAGGGACCTCTTCCAAAGGCAAGCCCTCCCTAGGATGCTCCAGGCCACGCTGGACAGTTCTGATGGGCACGTGGTTCTCTCTGCTTGGCACTGGTTTAGGAGCACTGGCTCCAGAATCAGCAGACCTGGCTTGGAATTCCAGCTCTGCCATTTCCTAGCTGTGCAGCTTTGCCAAGTTCTCAGCCTCGCTCATCCTTCAGGGCCATCACCTACGGCTGTGCAGCCTGAGCCCTGCACTGAGGCGCCAGTCGAGGAGGCAGGCATGGCGGCAGGAAGCCAGTCCACACAGCCTTCACCAAGCCCGGCATCCTGGCACGGTCTGCCCTGAGGGACACCTTTTAGTAGTTTGCACAAAATGTGCGTGCTATGCTACAGGGCCCACCTGACTTTCAATTCCTCCACCTCAAAGTGGGGATAATAAACCCCAAACCTCCAGAGTTATCATGAAGATTAATGACAATGTATGCAAGGTATTCAGCAGCGCCTGGCACAACAATCATTGTGATGAAAATTATGACAGCTCCTCACGATGAGGATGACTTAATTTATAGTCTTGGTCAACATTCTGCCTCCAAAGCAACCAGAACAAGCCTAAATGCTGCCTCATGGGGCTGCAACGAGGATTAAATGTATGAAAGGAGTTTAGCACAAAGGGAAGGGCTTGATAAACATCAGCAATTATTATTACAGACTTACACAGCCTTTGGTCTGAATCCTGCATCCTGGAGCTTCATGTAAGTTTGATCTCCTGGTAAAGCTGTGGCAAAGATTTGGATTTAACACGTGTAAAGGAGCTGGTGCCAGGCCCGGCAGAGTCAGAGCCAGAGCCAGGACTGGCAGTCCCTGTCGCCCATGTCCCTGAAGGCGGCCTCCCAACTGCTGAAGGTGGTGAGTAAGAGCCGTCCTCACTCCACAAACCCGTTTCTCACACCTCTCCATCCTGATTACCTACAAGTCTGTCAACATCTCTTCCAAAGCACAGCTCCCAATTTTTCCTAAATTTTTAGTTGTTGTAATGCTACTTTTAGAACTTTAAAATATTCTTTCGAACTAACGGTTTCTAATTTAACCAAAGAAGTTAAAAATAAAGTGTGGTACCCAGAACAGAGCATGAACATCCAGATGAGGCCTGGATGGTTCAGGTGGTTAGAGCCCTGATGATGTCTGAACACGCTAAGCCTCTATTGGTATGGCCCAAGATGTCCTTTGCTTTGCTGGCAGCCATATCTCCACGGAGCTATCTGGAACACGACAGCAACCGAAATCTCAGTCTTTCTCACATCATCAAACCTAGACTGTTCAAAATCGGCTGCTTGCACAGCTAACACTTACTGGCTGGGTGGCCTTGCGAATGTCACTTCCAGCATAAGTTATCATCTCTAAGATCACTAGGGCCACTTCTGACACTAATGCTAAAGGGAAGGCTTCATCAAGGGTATCACATGTCTAGGGGCCTTCTGACCAGGTGCACAGTTTCACGCCCACTGCATTGCATGGAATCTCCCTTGTGATTGGCAGGGGCTGAAGCTTGCTGGTCATCCATCCTGGCTCGCCTTCCCTGACCTGGGTCTTTAGGAAACACGCCTTTATCCAAGACAGTAAGACGATACAACACGGAATAGCAAAGGCCAAAAGTGCCTTCTCCAGACTGACACAGGTCCACTCGAAAGACCAGAGCAGTGCTGGCAGAGACGTGGCAAGTGGCTTCAGGCCCTGCCAGCTCCACCAGTCCTCCCAGGCCACCCTCAGGTAACAGGTACTCTAAATGAACTGTGTGCTTGCCACAGACATTAATTTGAGACAAACCCCTTTTGTCTCCCTTCCAGAGAGAAGGCCTTGCCACACCTTTTCTACATCACATTTCAGGGGCCCCCTCTGCTTTGGTGGTGGCTGATAAGTTTAAAACTCTGAAGACACACAGCTGTATCTCACTCAGTCCCCATTTCCCCATCTTTCCAGAAGGATTTTCACAAATGCGTTGAGTGCCTACCTGAGCCAGACCCAGCCTCCCCTGGGGAGCCCATAAAGATGACATCACAAGTGCTTTGCCAAATGCTTTGTTGAGGGGCCAGCCATCCGCTACCCACCAGAACAGGCACGGCAAGCCTGGCATGCCTTGTCTTGAAAAAAGGAAGTGGCCATCACCTTGACCCAGACTGGGTTCAACAGGTGCTCCCAAAGCAGCTGCTTAATAATGCTTTCTGGAAGTTTCTTGGAAATGGAGCCCAACCTCAACAGATTATGGTTTCTGGAATTCACTTTTTCCTAACTTCTTAAAAGCTAGAAGTGCTTAAAAGCTAGAAAAGAATGCCTCCCTCCACTCTTCCTGTGCCTTGACCTCCCCAGTGCCTTAAATCGACCAGTAACCCTGGGATGGTAACAACCAGCTTCCCAAGTGCGCAGGGAAGTAAGTCCTGGGGAAGAAACGAGGTGGCCTCATTTAAAGCGGCCTGTGGTCTCTGCCTCAGTTGCCTCTTGCTCCTTGTTGGGTTACGCTCGCTGCCCAGAGGCCCGACAGAAAACAGCACTGCTGCCGCCAGCTCCAGAGTTAACACTGCACTGCCTCGGCTTCTGCTTATCATGTCCTCGTTTCTCTTGTTCTGAACAAATCTTCAAGAGCCCTTCTGATGCCCTTAGCATTTTGTGAAGCTGCTGACCTCCCCGCCCTGCTCTAATAAGGTTGGTGCTGCTCTCTGACTCACCCTGGCTTACCTGCCTTCTAACTGCATTTTTTCATAGAAGTCCTCTAAAACCTGAACTCAGATCTGAGGGATTCCTCTGCAGGCACTCTAATTTTAGATGCCTGATGCTTCCCTCTGCTTCTTCAGCAAGAACATTTCCACATGTTTGTTGAGTTTGCCTAAAAGGCTATCAAGGCCAGTGGGTCTCCACATGCCCACATAACCCAAGCACCTGGGAGGCATTTTAAAAATCCCAGTGCACATCAAGCAGAGTCCTATGGATAGAAAAAAAATCCCAATGTCCAGGCTTTGGGATTGGGGCTGAGCTTCTCTAGGTCCAGGCCTCTCGACTTTAACAGCTCTCCAGGGGACTAGCTGGGACCCACAACCAAGGCCACAATCTCAAATGCTGGTATATATAGGGCCCGGCTGGGTGAGGCAGGGCAGGTCCTGAGCCTCTTGTCTCCCACCAGGTTCCCCAAGTGATCTTGACAATGCGGAAAGTTTGAGAACTACCACGGACTGTCTAGAAAATGGGACATCAGACAGTTTGAAAGAGGAATTTGGCCAATCGGGATTTTTCCCTGGAAGCTCCTGGACTGCTTCCCTGTGGTTAAAATCACCTAAATAGGATTGTCACTCCCAGTTATGTGTAAGTAGAGTCAGCTGGTCAAGAGACATTTAGATGGGCCAAGTATTACTACTACTGAAGGGAAAAGCTGCATGCATACATATACATACACATATATACATACATACACACACACACACACACCCTCCCCATCTTTGCGGCAAAACCTGTAGGAACCTGCCTGCCCATCCTGGAAAGAAACTGCCACCTGACAGTCTTGAGTGTGCATGCGTTGACTCTGCCAGACTTTCCAGAAAGACATCTGTTCTTATCAGTCACTTTCAGAGCTTCCTTACCAACACTGTGGACCTTCCTTGTTGCACACGTGTTGCTATAGCCAAGCAGGGCTTCTCAAACGTTGGTTGTTGACTTTTGGCATATGCTACCAGTACTATTTTTTTTTTCCTAAATCTATTCACTTTTAAAAAAAAAAAGAAAGTTTATAACATACCATTTATAATACAGAAAAGATTTCCATAAAAAAACAAAACAGTGCCTGCACAAGGCTGGGATCCTGAGGCCTGTGTTCTCCTGGTCCCACCTTGCTTTTTAGAAACGGAGGTTGCATTGAGACTTTCTCCTAGAGGCCATTCAAGGACTGGGAGGGGACTGTAAGCAGATGGCTTCTGCTTTATGGGATTTAAGGTAATTAATGCTTCATCTGAAATCATCTGGGGTACCCACCCTTCACTTTGTCCTAGGCTCAGTTTTCCAGAAAAGACAACAGTACTGAGAAGTGGCTGGTCCCTTGATGACAAGAGGACAAAGCCCACCCCCAAGCTGGTAACTTGGTCTCCTCCCCCCCTTCAGCCCCTGGGTCTCTGCATGGGGGTGATTGATAGTCCTTCACCCTCTGGAGGTGTTAGAAGTGGAATGGAATTACCAGTAGCACAAACTGCAAGCCCTAGACAAATGTCCACTGTCCCGTATCACAAAAAGGTGCAACTGAAAGAGCTGAAGACCAATTATTTGCTCATCTGCTGATTTCAATGAGCAGCTTCACATCCCCCTGCCAGACAGAGAGGGAAGAAAAGCCCACTTACTGCTGCCCCCTAGAAAATGCCAGAACAGGCAGGATCTGATGCTTCCTGTTCAATGGCAACAAATGTGAGCATTTAAAACTTTCTATGCAATTGACAAAAGCTGAACTTCAGGGCAGGCCTGGGTGGCCATGGCTCCACGAAGCTATCTGGAGCTATCCCAACCTGCTGGGCCACATTCTCACCTTAGAAGAGAATACAGCAGGGCTTTGGCTACCAGCAAATTCATTAGGGCACTGCCAGCCCCTCCATATCCCTCCAGGACAGTTTTCATTTTCCCTCCATCTGAAGAGCTAACAGAAGTAAAAGGTCAAGTTTGGCTGGGGGTAGGAATCCTGAGGGCCACTGCCCCAATTCAAGGAAGAGCTCAAGGCTTAATCATTAACCTGAGGTCCCCCAGGCCAGGCTTGCCGGTTACTACGGCACCTGCAAGATCACCACAGTCCCAGCCCCATTGCCGATTCTCACTCGGGGTGCTATCAGCCATAGGCCCAGCTAGGCAGGCCATGCCACACGTGGGGGGTGCGGGTCAGGAAAGAGGACCAGGAAATCTGGCTCCAACACATTTCAAAGACTTAAAAAATCAGGCAGCATCAGCCACAAGGCTGAACAAAACAGAGAAACAGGACAGCAAATTATCTAGGTTTTTCTATTCAACTCATGAGTTTCAGGGTTTCTAATCTGAGGGGAAATTGGAATTTCATTGACTAGAAGTATCTATTATATGCCCCCTTGTCCCCCCTCTCCCACCCTCATCTTATTAAACATAATTGGAGACAAAAGAAGCATCAAGGCTGTCTCCAGTCATATCTGGGTGGTTGGAGATGAGGCATCCCCCTCAGGCAAACATAAACCACCACCCCCAGGCCTCGGCCTCTTACCCAAAAGAAGACTTGCTCATGCTGCAGTTAGTAAAGGACAGACAGGTCTATCCCGAGAGCTTGGCCAAAAGGGATTCAAAATGCAGAGCCTGATCACTGGTCCATGAGGTCCCAACAAGCCAGAGTCTGGGGCGGCTCATGGGGTAGGGGGCAGAGCTCAGAAGATTCCAGAATCGTTTACTATCTCCCTGCATAGGACCCAACCATAAAAGAGGCTTACAGGCACTGCCAGCCCATCCCAAAAAGGAAGCACTTTCCAAACTACTCCCTCTGGGCTTCCAGGGGCAACTATGAAACAAAACTTTACTAACCATAATGGGCAAATATAATCCCACCTGAAAAAAAATCATGATTCCAGGCTTTGAAGAGAATCTCTGCACCTGATCAAGGACAGACAGCTACAAGAAAAATGAACTGAATGTAGACCTGCCATCAACTCAGGTTCCACGGGGACTGCATGATCAACGAAGCAATGAACCCTCTGTGAGAACTCGCCCTGTTATTCTGAAAGCACAGTGATTAAAATACCCACTTGGCAGTCATGTGTTACTTGGTGGAGACAGCCTCACTGGACAACATTGTTCGCAGGATTTCAGAGCTGGAAGGAACACTAGGAATGATCGCCACACCTCCCTCTTGTTGCCCATCTCCACTCTTGGGGCAGATCAGGGACTGCGTTCCCGGGAGACCAAGAGATGAGACCTAAGTGATCACTGGGCAGGCACAGGACCCACATCCTCCAACTCCTGGCCCAGGCTGTCCACTGCACCGCCCCCCATGTGAGGGGGCCCCTTGGACTTCTGAGTTAAAGAAACACCCACAGCAACAGTCACACACACACAGTCTCACACAAAGACAAACACACACATAAACTGTGCTTTTCTGCCACCCAAGACATTGGACAAGGCTAGGGAAGTGAGTGATCAGCATTAGAGACCTCAGGGAGAAGGAAGAGGAGCAGCTGCCCCCCCAGAATACTTCCCCCAGACCCCTTCTGCTGCTGAGGCACATTCTTTTCAAAAGCCCGCAAGCTCCCGCCCTGCTGAAACCAAGCTTGCAGCAGACACCTTCTCCAAAACCAAGCTCAACTTCTCAAACTTCCTTCCCTGCTCAAGGGGTAATGGCAGAAATCTTCTCCCAGCCTCCCGCCCTGTGCAGAACTCCCGCCCACTCCCCACATCTGAGGCCTCCGCCCCCCTCTCCCCTGCCCTGCCTGGCCACCCGCTTACCAGCTGTGCCCGCCTGGGACCCGAGCTGCCAAGAGGCCCTTCCCTCTGCCTCTCCAGCCACCGAGTGGGGGCAGGATCACCTGCAGCACCTGCTCGTGGGCTGAGCCCAGGGACACTGCCAGGGCCGCCTCCCAGGTGCAGGGAGACACCCAGCAGGCCACACTGAGTCAGCGGCCAGGGTCCAAAACGGGCTTCCTGGAGAACTTGGAAGGGACACCGCCCAACAGCGCTCTCAGAGAAGCCTTCATTATCAGGACGTCAACGCCAAGAGGGCTGCCAGCCTGATTGGGAAACAGCTCCGTCAAGATTTTTTGTCTAGTTGGTTTTTAAACTTCACAAATGCCAGAAATCTCCTTCTTGCTCTTTATTGATTTCAAATGTAAATCAAAAGACCTGTACATTCACGTCTCCAGAATCACAAATATCGGTCCCTCAACTAGTCTCCGGCAAAACATTAACCCTGCTGGAGTCAAGGCTGAGGGTCCAACAGGGACCTGCATCCTGGGTCCATTTAAGGCCCTGACCAGCCACATGACCCTGGGTAAATCTGTCCCTTTCACTTGCTCTTTTAATGCCCAGGACAGATGCATCCTAGTTCAACTCACTCAGAGGTGAGCTTCCCAGTTACTGCCACCTGCTGTTCCCTTCTCTTCCTTCCTTCCAACTTGCCCGGAAAGCTCACCTGCCTGGCCTGCCAAACAAAACTGCACTTTACACATCTAACCCCGGCCATGCCCACCTCTCCGGGAATAATTCTATGCACAAAACCCTACAGCATTTTCGCCCTCAAATTTCAAGTCTTTGTTTAAGGGCCTTAAAAAAATAATCCCTACTTGTTCCTGGAAGCTCTTGGTACTTTTTTCCCCTGCTGTCAGACAGGAGTGGGAGAAGGAGCCCTGTCTTGAGTTCAGAGACCCGGGAGCCGTTCCAGGCCCCTGTTCCAAACCATTGCAACCATCAAAGACCAAAGCTGACGGCAGCCGCCCCAAACTGCCTCAGCACCCCAAAGTTTCTCTCCCACCAGGGAGAGGAAGAGGTGGTGAAAGCCCAGCCAATCACACCACAAAATAGCAGCCTCAGGTGCCTCAAATTAAAGGGAGTACATTCAAGAGCCAAACCTCTTGACTGAGGCAGGGGTTGCTTTGCTTTTTAACTTTCCCAGCAACAGGCAAAAATCTTCAACTCTGCTACTGAATACAACCAGTGAAACTCTGAATGCTCCAAAGAGCCCATTATTTCCTATTCAGCGCCCTTCCCTCCTCACCATACCCCATAATTACAGAAAGTTTAGGGTTGGGATTTTCTTTTGATGTTACTTTTTACGTATGTGTGTGACAACACAGAAGGAAGGGTTATTTAAATCCAAGTTAGAAGGGAAAAATCAGCATTGTTAAAAGGGCAAATTAAGAACACATTTCCCTGGGTTTTAGATAATTCAAGGTCACTTGCAATAAACAAGACAGAAAATGGAATCATCTGGCCCACGTGGGCCATGGCGTCCACCACTTCTCAGGGTCAGACAAGCCATAAACACTGTATGGGGCTGACAGTTGATGTCTCTGACTTATAAAACCTACCAGATTAAAGAATTCAAGGGCATGATTTACAGCCCAGGTGTTTTATAGCCTTTGCCTCAGAACTGGAGCTCTTCCTGGCCCCCTAAAGTCCTCATCCTGAAAAGCACACGTTCATGGGTCAAGAATGAGGACTCCAAGATCTGAAAGATGTAGCTCCAGTCCCAGCGTCACCATGTACTGATTGGGTGATCGTGGGCATGTCACTTCACTTCACAGAGCTTTCTTCATTTACAAAGTGCGGACAATAGTAGTGCCTACTCCTTCACAGGGTTTCAGGAGGATCAAAGGACACTGGGGTTACCAAGTGCACCCCACACAGTCGATTGCTCACTGAGTGTTAATCCAAATGAGAATGATGAAGGAACGCACACTGCTTTGGGCAAGGGTGGCAAGTCCCGGTGCCAATGCTTTCTATGAAGTGGCATCTATAAAGCAAGATCATTGCCATTTCCCTCTCCACATAGAATATATTTTTCAGCTAAGACAAACAGCAGGGTTGGGAATGCCAAGTACTAAGTGCATAATACCATTTAATGAGCACCTACCATGTGCCAGGAGCTTAACCATATTTTCAGGAATCCTCATCACCCTGCAAGGCAAGTCGTTAGCCCCCCTTTGTACACCGGGAACCCAGGCTTGAAACAAGTCCCACACCTGCTCCCTATTCCAGGCCAAAGTTTCACTGCAGATAAGCGGCAGATCAGGATTCACAGGTGTGCTTGATGGCATGGTTCCTTGAATTCTGGGGCTTTGTCTATCTAGCTCATGGCTCTGTTCCTGCAAACAGCAAGCATGGGCCTATCACTCACAGAACGTTCTAGAGCTTCTGATCCCCTGATTTAGGAGTGTTAGAAACTCAGCCCAAGGAAAAGGAAGTAGCTTGTCCAAGGTCACATGGCAGGTCAGAGGCAGGGCTGGTATTTGGGCTTAGGTCTACTGACTCTGGAGGAAGATCTTGCCCATGGATGACCAATAGTTCCTTGGAGTGCACCGGCACTAGGTGTAGCTTGAACAGACACCGGTTTTAAAGCAATGCAAAGGTGAGCTGAACAGACCCCTCCATACCAAGTCTGACAGGAAAGCAAATCCAGCTTGCCCGAAGCATGCTGGGTAGGCTGCCTTCAGCTTGGCTCACCCCTGAACCAAGTGATCAGTGTTTAAAATGACCTCCCTAGATGCTTCATGAATTTCTATTTTGACTCACTCTTAGCTGTTGCACGCACTCTCCTAGTCTCCTCCCTCCTCCCAGTGTGCAACTAATCTGCTTGTCAGTACCGTCTGTCTCTAGCAATGGAGTTCCATCAGGTGCCTGACCCCTGTAAATAATTAAAGGGTGATCCAACAGCCTCAGTGGAGGCCTATTGAGAGGAGGGTGGCTCGTTAAATTAGACATGGGAGGGAGACACTGCTCACAGCCTAACAACTGCTTCCTCAACAGATGGCGAGCAGAGTGTAGCAGGAACTCAGCAGCCCACAGAGCCAGCCTGCCAAGGGCAAAAACAAAGAAGGAGCATGGGGCCTCCATTCAGCAGGCAAACTTTAATAATAACGGAGCCCCTTAGCTCTCTTCCTGCAAAGACCTGTGCGGCCCTAGGCAAATCCACCACCCTTTTGGGAGCTGTTTTCTTTTTTTTGTTTTTGTTAGAGATGGGGTCTCTCTCACTCTGTCACCCAGGCTGGAGTGCAGTGGCCCGATCATAGCTCACGGTAGCTTCCAACTCCTGGGTTTGAGCGATCCTTCTGCCTCAGCCTCCCGAGTAACTGGGACTACAGGTGCACACCACCTTGCCCAACTGATTTTTTTATTTTTTGTAGAGATGAGGTTGTACTGTGTTGCCCAGGCTGGACCTGAGCTCCTGGCAAGTTCAAGTGACCCGCCCACCTTGGCCTCGAAAAGTGTTGGGATTACAGGTGTGAGCCACTGTGCCCGGCCCAGGAGCTGTTTCCTTACCTCTAAGATGACCGATACTTTTATTTCTCTTTTTTTCTTTTTAAATTGGAGGAAAACACCAATTTTAGAAAGTAAAATTACACAAAGTACCAGCCTTTTTTGGGCAGGGGAAAACTACATAAATCAAAAAATGTCAGCTTCCCCTCCATCCCCTCAAAGTTAAGTACTGTTAGCGGTTTGGTCTGTAACCTTCCCAGCTGGTTCCTATAGCAGTGAGCCTTAGAGTGCTTTGGGTATTTGTGTGCATATACACATACACACATAGGTATAGATATGTATACATATGCTTTTTTAAAATAGGATCATAACATATGTATCATTCTGCATCTTGTTTTTGTTTTTGTTTTTTTTACTTAATATATCATGAAAATCTTTCCAAGACAGTCCACAGATCTACCTTGTCCATTTTATAGTTGTATAATCAATTTTGAAATTGATTCAGCCTTTCCTCTATTACTGGACACTCAGGTGTCTCTAACCTTTTACACAATAAACAGTCTTGCACACATACTTGTGTGTACAGGCTATCATTTCTATGGGTGTCAGATTCCCACAAGTTGGACTGCTGAATCCTAAGGAATATACATCTTCAGTATCAATAAGTACTGCCAAATTACCATCCAAAAAAATAGTACCGATTTTCACAACCCAACTATGCATGAGAGTTGCAAACTGCTCCCTGGACCACAGGAAAGGGGCTCAGGGAGCCAGCAGGAAGACCCCCGAGCCTCTGCTGCCCACATTCTATGACTCCCACCCCATCCTTTCAACCAGTGCAGTTTCCATTTCATCGTCTTCATATACTGGGTTTCCACATAAGATTTTACTCTGGAAAGAAAGGGGGTGAATCCTCTGGCTAAAGTGTTTGAAAACCACCAAATGATCTCTAAGGCTCCTTTCACCTGCATTCTTAAACAATGGGGGAGGAAAGAATAGTTATTTTTACATAAAACCTTCTAGTCATTTCACAATTATTCACCTTATTTTCCACGACGAGGGAGCTAGTCTATTGCGGTCTTTTACAAAGAGCATCAATAAAACCACCTAAAAGATATTCATAATTGCTAGCATTTATGCAGCATTTACTATGTGCTTAACACTTTGCAAGGATAATCTCATCTGATCCTCTTAGCCCCATTTTACAAATGCAGAAACTGAGACTTAGAGGTTATTTTCGTAAGGTCCCACCAGGTGCTGATGAGAGGCAGAGCAGGGTTGGACCTAGGCAATCCGATCCCAGAGTCCACACACTTGCCCAGCACCTTACCACCTTCCAGTGAGGGGGTCTGGGCAAGCATACGCATGCACGCACATACACATGCAAACATAAAACGCTTCCAGATCTTGGCCTAATGGCCTCTTTGAACCAACTCTATGTGACAAGTTTCTGCGTCTTCTCTGCCCAGATTGGTGAACCAAGGGAACGCTGTCACTTTGAGAGGTGGCAGCACCTCCTCCTCTCCCTGAGGACCTCTCTGCCTCTGGCCCCCCAGCACCCCCACTGCCGATCCTTCATGACCTCCCCAGGGCAGATCTCTCCTCCCCCTTTCACAGCCACACACCTGAATGAGGAGGGTGGAAGGTCAGCTTGACAGGAGACAGAGAAGCAGCAGGGAGCCAATGCCCCCATGCCCAGATTCGCTGACCTCTGACCTTAGCTCTACCACCCCACAACCTCCCGACGGGCATCATCCACATTCAGAACTGACGAGCATCATCCACACTCAGAACCAGGAGAAAGAGGAAAGAAGAGCCAGAACTTTCAAATGTGTGGATCAAAGAATTAGCGAGGTTACCAGGAAATTTAGTCTAAAGAAGGGACGAAGAAACAGAAAAGAAGAAAGAACAAAAGGGAAGAGAGAAAAGGGAAACAGGAAATGAGGAAGAGGCAGATGAAGCTAGAAAAGGAAAATGAGGAGGCTCGTCTCAAAAATACAAGTGGCCTGGGCTTGAACTCCTAAACCAGCCCCCCTGCCTCATTCCCCTCTGCAGAAAGATGAAGAAAAGCAGAAGAGCAGATGCAGATCCCTCGCAGGGACGTTGCACAATCACAAGAAAAGGAACTCTTCTTCTTGGAGCAAAGCCTGCAGCTGGGCTCCCATCAGCCTGCTTCTCCACACCCTGCGTGTGAGCACACCCACCCACGGCGGACACCCAACTGAGGATGCAACTGGGAGTCCCACACTGTCCCGGAGACCCAACCCCAAGGGGCTTCCAGGAAGGTGTAGCATCAGACAGAATGCTGCTGGCACCAGCAAAGTGCAGGGAGAGTGGCACAGGACATGCACATGCTGGGAGACCACAGCCATGCAGAGCTTCCCTGCTTTGAGTGTTTCCGTGTTGTTCTGGAAATGACTGACAGGTCACAAATGCTGATGCAATATGACCTCTCATAGTACATTTTGATAAATGTCAGTTCCTGGAAGCTCGAAAAATTATTGCAGCATTGTTGGTAACAGCAGAAGACTGGAAACACCCTAAATATCCATCAAGAGGGGATTGGTAAACAAACAAACAAAAACTAGTATAGTAATAATGGCACATCCATATAGAGGAAATGTTATGCAGCTATTAAAAAGAACATGACACATGCAAGCTGCTCTCCCAGATACAATAAGCAAAAAAGAAAAAAGTACAGAAGAGCATAAACAGCACGTTCCCATTTGAGTGAAAGGGCTGAGGAACACAGATGGGTTCTAGGGACTGGGAACGTTCTATTTCTTAACCTGAGTACTGGGTACGTGTGTGTTCAGTTTATCATTCTTTAAACTGTACATATGCTTTGTATGTGCTTTTGAATATATGATATTTCACAATGGAACAATTTTAAAAGCGGGAACATATATGCACATTTATGGGTGCACATGCACAGAAAATCTCTCACAACTGCTGTGAATGCCTCTGAGAAGGGGAACTGGGAGGCAGTGGGATGGGGTACGAGGGCGGTTTACTCGTTCACTCTACATCCTTTTAAAACTTTTCAATGTCTTTTACCACACGCATGAATTGCCTATCTAAAAAAAACACAGCCGCTGGCAATTCTCCAGGGTGTTTCAGCATCACAGATCGGGAAAGTACCCAAGGGGCCAGTTTCCCCATTTGACAGCTGAAGAAGCTGCAGCCCAGAGGGTCTGAGTGTCCTGTCTAAGGTCGCACAGCAAATGAGTAGTGGAATCGGGAAGAGAGGCCAAGTCTCCCACGTAAGCCGCTGTTCTCTATCCTCTCTCAACCGGAGATTCCCAGGCTGCTCAAACCCAGGGACCACCTACCTGGCCTAGTCACACCCTCCTGCAGCCCCTTCCCCCACTGCAGTCTCAGATGGGGCAGGGAGAATCCAGGGAGGGGCCCACAAGTTCCCAGGAGGGAGTCAAGGGGCACAGTCAAGGCTGGAGGCCCCAGCTCTGGAGCTCCCCACCCCATCCCCCAGGCTACTGCCTCTAGCTTGTGGGTACCCAGAAGGGTGGGCAGGCTCCAGGGCTCCCAGCTCCCATCCTGACACTCAAGGCACTGTCTGCCTGCATGGCCTTTCCTCAGCTGGGATCCTCCTGGCAAACTGCTGCCCAGCAAACCACTGGTGGAGTTCCACATGCTGGCCACTTTGCAGTCATAACCACATTTTTGGCGGGAAAAAAGCACTTACCTTGATGCCTTCATGCCAGTAACCAGGCACCAGACTCACCGCTCAACAGCCTTGGACAGGGTGGGCACCCAGAGCCAAACCAAGCTCCGGTTGCTAATACCACCCTTGTCAGTGTGTTTACATTAAAGAAAATCCTTGAAGGGCTATGCAGAAGAATCATAAAACCTCAGAGCCAGGGGGAGTTAAGAAAACAGGATGGTTTTCCCCAAAGTAAAAATTCACCAGGCTGCTTCATTTATTGGCGGCCAGAAACAAGTCAATCCAAATTTTAATACTTCTTACTTAACAAATGCTCAAAAACCTGAGTTCATACATTCTCTTCAACAAATAATACGTCACTGTGAGCCAGGCACTTTGGGGGCACTGAGAATAATTAGAAGAACAAACATGTTCCTGCCATACAGCTTCACAGATAGCAGGCGTGAGGCTGAACTCTGCACGGGGCCTCATTTGCACCCCCGACAGCCCTGTGGGGAGAGTCCCATTTTACAGAGGAGGAAAGCAAGGCTTTGGGGTTAAGTCGCTCATCCAAGGTTACAGAGCCAGCAAATGGCAAACTGAGGTCTGTCTGGCTTCAAAGCCTCTTCCCCACCCACTGCACAAGAAGACATGGCCCTGTGCGCAAGGAGCACTCCCTCGACAGGGTTCTGGGCTTCCTCTAAATCCAGCAGCCAGGCCTGTTACTTCCCGCTCCCAGACTCCCAAGTCTACCCATCTGAACTGCAGAAATGGGAGCTTCCCGGGGGTGGGGGCCAGGCCCACTATACCACGGGGCAGAGGCAGCACCCCCCCAGGAGCTCCTAACAGAGCCCAAGCCTGGCATCCATCCATGACATTGCCCTCTCTGCCTCAGCTCAGACCCAGGGTCCTGGGGACCCCATCACATTGGCACCAGACCAGGCTGACAGTCTGGGAGAGGAGGACTCATGTGAGGGAGGAAAACAGTCCAGGATGGGCAAACTCTGCCCCACTGGCTGAGAGCCATGGCCCAAGGGCTGGCAGACCATCTTACAGGCAGGGCCAGTACTGCAGGGGTGGGGAAGGGAACTGGGTTCAATCCAGACCGCTAACCCTCTTTGGGAAATTCCCTAAACCTCTCTGGGATGGCTCCTCACCTATAAAAGTAGGGGTAATATTCCATCCCTAATCCCACAGGGAAGGGAGGTTTGTTAAAGGGAACTATTCACATAAACTTCTTAAAAAGAGTTCTGAAGCCAGGCATAGTATATCACTCCTGTAATCCCAGCACTGTGAGAGGCCGAGGCAGGAGGATCACTTGAGGCCAGGAGTTTGAGACCAGCCTGGGCAATACAGCAAGATCCCATCTCTAAAAAACAAACAAAATTAGCCAGATGTGGTAGTATGCTTGTAGTCCCAGCTACTTGGGAGGCTGATGTGGGGGGATCACTTAAGCCCAGGAGTTTGAGGTTGCAGTGAACTATGATAGTGCCACTGCACTCTAGCCTGAGAAACAGAGCAAGACCCTATCTCTTAAAAAAAAAGTTCTGAGACATATTCACAGATGTGAGATACCAGTCCCCATACAGCACAGCCATAACAAACAACGTGCAGCTCCCTGGATAACTGCCCTCTGCCTGGAACATCCTCTATGCTCTTCTGACTGGGAATGGTTCAGGGTTCAGATCAAACACCAGCTCCTCTGAGAGGCACCCCCTGACCCACAACCCCGAGGCTGGCTGTCCATGCCCTCCTGTGCATATCAGCCCTCCCCTCACCCACAGGTGCCTCTTGCTCCCTGGGAACCTCCCTGTCACCCTGGACAAGAATGGCACATCTACTGGTCAATTTCTCCTGGGGAGCCAGGACTCCTTGAGGAGTCCCATTATATGTGTTGGGGGTATCTGGCATACACTAGGTGCTCAATAAATGTTTACTAAATAAATGACAAGTATTATTATCATCATCCTCTGAAACCTGTGAAAGGACAGAGAACCTTCCTGGGGAAGTGGCTCCCTCCAAGGGCCTCCAACACTGGGATGGACCAGGACCAGTAGACCCTCCCTGCTCTGTCTGCTTCCCAGAAATGATCCTCATACCCCAACTAACTTCTCACCATAAAGCAAAGTTGGCTTCATCTGTACCTGGCGCTGAGGATACAGGAGACACTTCCCCAGCTCTCACGTGCATACGCACAAGGAGTTCTCAGTCTAGGAATTCCCGTCCAGAGGCCCTCGAAGGGGGCTGCATGAAGAAAGTAGAGCTTTCCTTATTTCATCCTTTCCAACGTTTATTTGGTAGATGTATTATATTTATAACGGACACTAAACTCTGGATGGGGTGTGGGGTGAAGGCAATGCTAGGGGAGGGACCTGGCCATGGTGTTGGCAGCCAAGACTCACGGCCACTGGGGCTGGGGCATCAGCTCTGAAGTGGGCCGGGTAGCACATGAAGCCTTCCCAAATGGTACCCTCAAGAAGGGTTTCTTCTAGGACAGAAAATCAGTCCAGTGATCTCGGAAAGAAATGACATGTAAAGTCACAGAGGAAAAGTACTTTGTTATTTCTACGTTACTCACAACTGAGCTGATAGGATCTAACGTTCTCTTTCCTGGTTTTAGATTATTTTTAAGATCACATAATTTCACTTCAAAAAACCTGTCGCCGAGTTGCTCTGTGAATTTTCCATTTTCTCCCTCATTCTCAGGCTCCAAGTTCACACACTTGGAAAAAAAAAAAGCTATTTTTTGATCTGCAGACTCAAGCCACATCACATGAGCAGATATTCGCATCAAGCTGGGGACAAGTTCTGAACCAAAAAAATGGTTAAAACTTTTCAGTGGGCACAAAAATAAAACGTGAAAAATGTTCGTCACATTTTAAAATACATGAAAATCCATCCAAAATATTTTTCGTATATAGAACATGGTTTTCCCCCAATACATAAGAAATGTAGGTTTATTGAAGAAAAACGGGCAAAGGAAAGAAACCACTAAGAGGAAAATAAGCTAACTATTATGCCGTCATCCACTAATAGTGGATAAACCACCATTAACAACTGTATGCTTTTCCTCCACTTATTTCATTTTTAATAATTAATTGGAGTCATACTGTTTGGTAACCCGTTTTTTCTGTTATTGTGAACAATCTTTCAGGTAGTCATTCTTTACAGCGAGTTTTTGGTGTTTTTAAAGGCCATAGGTCTAAATGTGCTCCAGTTTTATTTATGCAATATCCCAAGGTTGCATGTTTAGGATATTGGATATTTTGGTTATTTGTAATTCTTCATCAGTATAAGTAATGCTAAAATTAACATCCTTGAGGCCAAATTCTTTTTAAATCCTAGCTGGGCTGGACGCAGTGGCACGCGGTATAGTCCCAGCTACTCGGGAGCTGAGGCAGGAGGATCGCTTGAGTCCAAGATTTCTGGGGTGTAGTGCGCTATGCTGGTCGGGTGTCCGCACTAAGTTCAGCAACGATATGGTGACCTCCCAGGAGCGGGGGACCACCAGGTTGCCTAAGGAGGGGTGGACCAGCCCAGATCGGAAATGGAGCAGGTCAAAACTCCCGTACTGATCAGTAGTGGGATTGTGCCTGTGAATAGCCACTGCACTCCAGCCTGGGCAACACAGAGAGACTCCGTCTCTTTAAAAAAATAAAATAAATAAAATTTAAAAAATAAATCCTAGCTGGTCCTTAACACAAATCCCCAGTGCCTACACTCACATAACTTTATTGAACTTGCATCTTACAAACCCAAATAACAGGTTCTTCATGCCTGTAGCATGGAGTTACCAGGTGAGAGAGGACACACAGGCTCGCTCCCAGCTTCAGCAACTCCAAAAGATGGGGTCTTCTCTTTGCTGGTGTTCTACAGCAGATGAATCCTGCTCCTGCAATCCCAAGATGGACTGATGGGCCAAACCCCCCGACCGCCCACAAGGTGTGTCTCCCCACCTGTTTAACCTCAGACACTCTGAGGCACCTGCCTAGAAAACAGAACACTGGCTTCCCCCAGGTTCCCCTGGAATCTCATCTGACTTATTACCTGCTTTAAAGCCAAATGGCATTAACACAATTAATTCTAGATCTTTTAAATTTAAAAATTGGTCTTATAGATTACAGATTTCCCAAGCTTCCGTTATTTCCTTTCAGCTTTTGGAGATATTCTTTACCCCTACATCATAGCAGTTCTTCTTTATCATCATCACCATCAACAACATTTATGCTTTTACTAAGCAGTTGCCATGCATTGTCATGTTTAACCCTCAAAACCATTCTGAGATAAATTGTTGACCCCATTTGATGGATGAGAAAACTGAGGTTCAACAAAAGGAATCTTACTGATGCACAAAGCTGCCATGACAGCACTCAGAATTCAAACCAAATCAACTCCAAAGCCCAATGTCACCAGACTCAAACTTTGGCAATAAAATCTACAGTTCTGGTGAAGGCAGGAGACTAAAGCCCCATATGGATGAGTTTCCATGGGATGGAGACAGCTATACAAATGCCAGTGGCCTGGCCACCATGCTGCCAGTTACCAGGGAGGCAAACAGGAAGGCTAGTGGATCCACAGGCTCCAAACCACACGACAAGAAGGCATGAGGCTGATCCGTGATTGAGGGGCCTCGGTATCTAAATGGCACCTTACATACAAAGTGCAGCATGCCTTATTGGCTAAAATATGGCACACATGTGCTATGAACTTAAATTGCTATCTCTGTTAGTTTGGCCCGTGAGAGATAGCACTATAAAGTTGAAAGGGATCTCAGAGGAAATTAGCCAGTCCAATTCCCTCAACTTGTTTCCACAAACAAGGAAACTGAGGAACCAGGAATCTGGGTCACAAAACCAGCTCATGGCAAACCCAGGTCTACAGCCCCCAACTTAGTGGTCTAAGAGATAACTCTCAGGAGTATGTGAAACACAAAACTCATGAGAATTCCCAAAAATATTAATTTCTAGTTTAAGGGAAAAAAACCTACCTGGATTTTTTTTTTCTTTTTTTTGAAACAGAGTCTCACTCTGTCACCCAGGGTAGAGTGCAGTGGCGTGATCATAGTTCACTGCAACCTCAAACTCCTGGGCTCAAGCGATCCTCCCGCCTCAGCCTCCCAAGTAGCTGGGACTTCAGGTGCACACCACAATGCCAGGCTGATTTTTTTATTTTTAGTAGAGATGGGGTCTCACTCTTGCTCAGGCTGGTGTTAAACTCCTGAGCTCAAAGCAATCCTCCCGCCTCGGCCTCCCAGAGTGCTAGGATTACAGGCGTGCGCCACCGCGCCCGGCCCTACCTGAATTTTAAACAAAACTGAGTATCTAATTTACAGGACTTTGATCAAGGATTTGATCCTAATGTCTCTGGTATATTTGATTTAAAAAAAAGAAGAAGAAGAAAGAAAAGACAAGACAGTGAAGAATGTAAATAATGTCAATAACAACACTAGTTAGACTTAACAAACTGTTTCAGTCAAAGGTAGTTTTACTTTGTAAATTGACATCAGAGTATTTTTGCAACCTTAATCAGAGGCCTGGGACACACCCAGCATTATCCTGGCTGACACAAAAGAAGAAAACACACACAGCACGCACATGCAGGCACGCAGGTAAGAGGAGGTTCTCGCCCAGAGCCACTGGAAGCCTGACTGGTGTTGCAACGACTCCACTTTTCCAAAATCGGAAAATTTACCCAATGGGTCCTGCTGGGCTCAACTGCACTGGGCACTTCACAGCTTTCTTAGTAACTTGCTTTGATCTTTCTTTCATTCATTTGAATTATCACTGAGGAATCTACTTACTCTAGTTAGGGGTTTAGGATACATCAGTGATTAAAAGAAAAATAAAAGAACATGTGGAATGAACGTTCATCCTGGGGGCAAGGAGGCAGCGTGTGTCATGGCGGTGACTGCAGAGAAAATGAAGCCAGGGGAGGGGACCGGCAGCAGATGGGAAGAGGCAGGGGAGTGCACTGTCCCTGGGGTGCTCAGAGAAGACCTCACTGAGGTGAAGATTCAGCAAAGCCCAGATGTTGGAGGCAGGGGCCCAGCCCTGCAGGCACACGGGGGAACAGCATTCTAGGAGAGACAAAGGCTCCCAGGGTGGGAACAGGAAGGAGGCCAACTGGGCTGGGGCAGGACTAGCCACACCTTGGGAGGAAGACAGAAACTATGGCTTTCAGAGGGGAATGGGAGTTGCTGGTTCTCATCAGAGACTGACATGAGCTGACTTGCATTTTAAAGGACCCCCGTATCATCAAATCTTTCCCTGAATTCCTATTTACATTCAGACATACCCACATGCAGGCAGGTACACACATTTGCAGACACCGCAGAGAATGTCTGACCCGGATGCCCTGGGCGGCACAGGTCACCCCCTAATGTCTGTGTGGTGGCTGCCCCTCTAATGGTCAGTCATTTTTATCCCCCGACCCTGAGTTGAGGTCCCACAGCATCTCTCATTGCACAGGTCTTGGGAACAGCCTCCTTTCAACTGTTTAGACCCCCAGTTGCGATTCTCTACTGTGCTTGCAACTCACATCCCTCTGAAGCTCTTCCTCCTTCGACTAGAAGCCACCCAACCCCCACCAGGGCCGAGCAGAGGGCTGGGGTGCCTACCTTTCAAGGGAAGCCTGAACGACAGCCCAAGTGTCTGTCATTCTTGTCCGATGGCACTTGAAGGGGAAAGAGGGGCCCGGTTGTCTGTGCAGGGAGAGCAGGTAGAAGGCTGGTGTGGGTCAGAGTGACCCATCCCTGTCATCTGCATCACCTCCCCCCACCTGCCTCAGAAGGAACAAAAGGAAGAACAAAGAGAGGAGAGTGAGGATGGCTCAACTTGGGGTGCTGCAGCAAGCAAGAAAAACCAGCTGTACCTCTGTTCTCTCCTTATCGACAGGGGTTCTGGGGAACTCGCTAAGTCTGAGAGTGGCCCTTGCCCTTCAGGATGAGGTAGACACATCTACAGGGGGCCTGTGACGTGCCACGTGCTTTCAGCATTGACCATGTTCTTGTGACCCCAGCAACCAGCAACGGTCGTTCTCATTTCTCGGATTAGGTAATGGGCTCCCAGGGGGTGAGGGGACCCGCCCAGGGTCACAGCATACAACAGAGCTGGGACTCAAACCTGGGTCTGCCCAAGACCTCCCACCTCAAAATGCATTTAATCTTCCTGGGGTGATAAGCCCCCACCCCACCGCATCAACAACGCTCACTCCACTGCGGGGGAGAGAAGGGCTGGGAGGTCTGGACACTGAAGCCACAGCTAGTGTGGCACCCAGTGTGGCAAGTGGAGGGGCTGCAGGGGCATCCTAGGAGCGACGCGCTGGCAGTGAGGTGGGAGGCAGAGAAGGGTCCACACACTGCAGTTTTCCCTGTGTAGGTAAGACCCACACCTGACAGCTGGGGATTGTCCCGAGACAGCAGTCACAATAAAGGACAACTCAGGCTTATCAAGTGCTTCCTGGGCACAAAGCCCCGGTCCACGTACTTTACACGTTTACTCATCTAATCCTCACATCGCCACTGGATCGATGTGGTGACGTCATGCAAAAAATAGTAATAATAATAATCCTCACAACAGGCCTAACCAGTAGGTACTATGATTTTCCCTTTATAGATGAGGAAACTGGCACCCAGAAAAGCAAAATAACTTGCCTGAGGTTAGAAGAGTCAACGGCACAGGCGCGAGTCAGACCCAGGCCATCTGATCCCAGAGGCCACACTCTAACCCCTGCACACCATTCTCTTGTGTGCTGATTCACATTATTCTTCTAGGAATGTCATGAGGCTAATTTAGCGCTGGTTACAGTACAGACCCCGGAACCCTCATTCAATTCCTCTGCACTCACCATGTGCCAAGCACTGCACTAGGTCCTGGAACTTCTGGATAAAAAGGTCATGACATAGGCTTTACCCCTGAAGAGAGAGGAACTCCTTCCTCTAAAGCTAGAGGGCTTTAGTCACCCTTCACAGAGAACAGGGAGCTGTCCCTGAAGCACCTAGTGTGGCAAGTGGAGGGGCTGCAGGGGCATCCTAGGAGCGACAGGCTGGGAGTGAGGCGGGACGCAGAGGAGGGTCCACACGCTGCAGTTTTCTCTGTGTAGCCAGATTTTAAACTTGTACCACTCCATAGTCCAGTGTGCTGGAACAAAGACACTTCGTAATCAGCCAGACTTCAATTTGAATCTCAGGCTGTCACCATTGGTGTACCCTTAGAAGACTAACTCGCCTCTCTGGGCCTCAATTCCCTCCTGTACAATGGGAGGTAAGCACCGACTCCACTGTTCCCAGGGCGGCTAGAGGGATTGGTGGGTACGATATTCTCAGTGCTAACTCAGAGCCCAGAACAGAGAGCAGGCAATGAACGTTCGCCATAGTTATAAATGTCCTTATCGCCAACACCATCATCCAGACACCTGAGGGCTCTTCTCAGAGTGTGGACAGTAAGACCCATACGTGGCTGTCCAACATTTCAATATGAGTCTCTCTGAGCCAACCACAATGGGCTTCCCGGGGTGAATCATGGGCAATGTTTACCCTGAGTGTTGGGCACCTAGGAGATGGAGCCCATGGCCACCGTCTCCTTCCTGGGACAGCTTCTAACACGGAGGCCCCAAGGTCAGAAGGGTAGGGGTGCTCCCTCAACAGACTGGACCGCAATGTGCTGGTGGCACCCCAGCACTGCCCAATTAGGAGCAGCCAAGACCTGGGGGCACGCTCAGGGCCAGGCCGGCTCTGCCCCAACAAGGACTACTTGCTAAAAACAGCTCACTACCTTCCAGAGGCGCAGCAGCTCTGGAAACTGCAGAATCCTGAACTGGCTCTACGAAGGTCTGAGCACCCTGGGGAGAGCCTGCAGGACCAAGTCTCCATTTTATTCTGGAAAGCCTGAGTTTTGCACCACATCGTTGGCCTCCAATCCTGAGCACCGAGAAGGGAAGGGGACAGCAATCACCCCGCATGGCTCCTGGGGACGGGGGCCACCCAGCCTGGTCCACCCCCCATCTGAGCACCTGCTGCTCAGTGCCTGAGGCCAGAAGGCACCCAGATAGTCACCACTTTAATAAACGAAGGGATGAAATTATAACAATAATAAAGGAATTTTTCTTTTCTTTTTTTTTCAATTTTTTTTTTTTTCTTTAAGAAGAGACAGAGTCTCGCTCTTGCTCAGGCTGGTCTCGAACTCCTGAGCTCAAGCGATCCTCCCACCTCAGCCTCCCAGAGTGCTAGGATTACAGGCGTGAGCCACTGTGCCCAGCCTAAAGAAATTTTTCCAAAAGGAAGACAGTCCCACCACACACAACCCATATCGCTTCTAGTTTTTCCATCTGCATACATATTTTTACATATTTATGTAAGTACAAATGTTGCATAATGCAATTTTACATACTATATATTTTCCCTCAATGTAATATCATAAATATAATCATGTTCTTACCCAGCCTTTATCATTGACATCTGTGGCATCATAACCCATCCATCGTGTACTGTGCCACAATATGCTTAACCATCCCCTTACCACTGGAGAGCTACCTTGTTTTCATTTTTTTTTCTGTATTACAGATAATCCAAATAGCTTTATAAATTCTGGTTTTCTTTTCTATTGAATTATTGTCTTAGGATAGACACACTTGGAAGGATGGACCGGATCGAAGGGTACCTACTGTCCTCGGTTACAGGCAAGGAGAGCGACACCATGAGGGCGCAGGCATGATCTACTACTGTGGGTGCTCAATAAATGCTTGAGGAACAAATAAATGTGGCTCTCCCACGTGGCACCCTTAGTGGGTAGCAGAGCCACAGCCTGCCCCAGGCCAGGGATCTGTCACCTGCCCACGAGGTCCGAAAGTGCACCTTCTGTAAGTCAGCAGGTTGGTGGACCAGCCTTCTAACTCCATGTGTTAATAAGAAACAAGGGCCGAGTGTCAGAATCCCCTTTGGATTCTACAGGATGGAGGCAGGGCCTGCCAAAGAGCCCACATAAGGCCCTGCATCTGTCACAACCTTCTTTTCTCCTTGCTCTTTCCTCCCTCGAGCCTCGGCTCAGAGTCACATGAGTACAGGTGGGCACCTGAGAGCCAGCGCCTCCCTAAGTGTCGCCTCACAGCCTCACCCCTGGCCCCAGGGTTTTCCAACAACCCAGGCTCGCTCCCCTGGGCTTCTGCACTTGCTCTTCCTCAGATTCCAAACTTCTCTCCCAGCTATATGCCCGTGGAGCCCTCTTCACCATTTTGAGGTCTTTACTCAAGTATCACCTTCTCTGCAAAGCCATCCTGACCCCTCATTTAAAATTATACCACTCCCTGCCCTAGAGCCCTTCCCTACTTCCATTTTCTCCATAGCACTTTCACCACTTAACAGATGATGTATTTTACTTATTCGTTTATCATCTGAATGTCTCCTCCCAACACGAAGTGTAAGTTCCACAAAGCCTATTTTTGTCCATTTTGTTCACTGCTATTTTCCCCAGGGCTTAGAATAGTGCCCAGTCCATAGTGGGTGCTGATTAAACACTTGTTGAGAAAATAAACAGCAATATTATAAAATAAAAATACTCTTATTCTATGCCAGGCATTGTGCTTTACATGGTTCATCTTACTTACTATGAACAAAACCTTATTATAATCCCCATTTTACAGATGAGGGAACTATGCCCAGACAGGTTAAGTAACTTGCTTGAAGACAAACAGCTAGCCAGGAAGGGAGTGCAGTTTGAATCCAGACTGTCAAGCGCCAGAACCTGTGCTCTTACCCACTATGGGGTGCCTTATATTCAGAGACAGAAGCTGCCCATGGACCAGCAGAGCTTACAGAACAAGGCCAAGCACCCATCCTGTGATAAAAAAAGGGGGAAGAGGAGGCAGAAGCAGTGTGCCCAGGCAGTGGCCTCAAGAGCCCCAGGGGAAAAGCAGGCCTGACTTTCAGAACACAGGCATAGCCTGGTTTGCAGCCACAGGGTGACAGAGGCCAGTTGGCTGTGACAAGTGGGACTGAGGCTTTGACAAGCTGGGTGCTAAGATAACAAATCCTGCCAGACCAGGAAACTGCTTAAACCAAACAGGGCCAGAGAGGAAGTTTAGCTTAAGCTGTTAGATGCCCAAGACAAGGCCTAGTCATTTGAAGCCACCTAAGTCTTTCTCTAAGAATAGTCAGAAGCCCCCTCTGGTTTAGGGGTCAAGGCGGGAGGGGTGCAAGTGAATGAGTTTCCATCAGTCACATGGCAGCCCACATGGCCGTCTACACACAGGTATTGTGAGTAAATGACGTCTTTGGCTTTTCGTTTCTTTTTTTTTTTTTCTTTTTTTAAAACTACTTCCTAAAACTCTCAAAATTGTCAAAGACGCAATTGCAAGAGTGGCCTGGTGCTTTGTCTCAAATGTTCACCTCTCCTTATAAACCACCAGGCTAACCACACAGAAAAGGTTTCCTGTCCCCTAAAAAGACAAGTTTCCATTCGCTGATGGATTCTTCCTTGCTCTGTTCTGTCCCCCCGGCCAGGGTGAGTCAGGGCCACCAAGGGGAATCTCCCTAGGGACTTGTCATCTTCTTTCTCCTAAGATTTGCCACCAACACTTAAATGCCACCATGCCTGTTAGTTGGTGCCATCAGGCCCAAGTACTTACTACCTTTCTAGCCAGAGCGCTTCAAAGCAGAGGCAAAATTTTCTGAGATGCTCAGACAAGAGGCTCCAACACACCCACACCCCACATGCTGCTCCTCCCACGGCCCTTCTCTCCCACCTTCCTCCTCGGCCAGGACCACTCCACCTTGTTTTGCCTTCTTTCTGCAGATGGTCACCTGCTGTCCAGATCCCCATACCCTGTTACTTAGTCCTGTTCACAACTTTGAGATACTCCCATGAGTTGTGAAAAAGGAGAGATTTTTCAAACTCATTTCCACCAGCATTATTTCTTCCAAAACGGTAAGCATCGCCAAAGCCTTTTCCAACCTCTTTCTGCCCTGGACAAGACCCAAGGTCAAGTGGCTTTCTGAGGAGTGCAATGAAATGAACACAAATGTGAATTTAGACAATTCTAGACTTGAACCCCAGCTCCACCAATTACTGTGTGACTTTGGGCCTTATTTCCTCATCCACAGGTGGGCTCATAAAGTTTTCATTATGGAGAAGTTAACTGAGGGAACTCCCGTCAGGCTATCTTACACCTGGGCAGGTATAGCTCCAGTCAGCCAGTAACTACAGGAGAGCAGATGGAGATCCCGAGTTAGCATATTCCCAAGACCTGGCCTTCCTTCCCATTTAGCAACAAGGTCATACATAAGGAACCCAAGTTGCTAGTTAACTGTGGTCAAAGCTGGCCCCTAGCTGAGCGGCATCAGAGCCCCTGGAGCTCACGAGTCCTTGGCCTCCTCCAAACAGGATGGCGCCCACCTCTTCCACCAGGCCACTTCCTGAGCTCCATGAGATCCACCCCCCACCAGGCGAACACATTCTAGGCTGTCCCAGAAGCATCGTCTCAGACCTCACACCCCCTCTTTGCCCCATCCTAAGGGAAGAAAGCCATGAAAAGCACAACGTCCCCAAGTCCATATTCCCAACAAGAGCCATGAACCAGAGTCCCCAGTCAAGCAAGCATGGGTCAGGGCAGAGCAGCTCAGTAAGGAGGGGTTTTCCCATGGCTATTTCTCAGGCTTGTTTCCCGTAAGTGGGTACCTAGACACTCATACCTGGTATCAGAGCCCCACATCTGAGCTGGTACCTCAGTTCCCAGGCCCCCTTCCCTGGCAGAGGTCTAGGGTGCCCCCGGCCAGGCTGAGACTGTCAGGCCTTACATCAGAGAACTGAGTTTCAGTTACCACGGTAAAGGCGGGCGGCACAGAGCACAGCTCGGTGCACATCAAGAAACATTTCCCAAGTCCCTACACACCTCAGTGCAGAGATGAGTCAGCCTTGTGGCCTCATGGGCCTTCATTCACACCTCACTAGCACCTTCAATTGGTTTACTCATCCACAAACTCCCCCGCTCAGCTGACTTTCTGGAGCACAATATACTTCCCATTCACTCATATCCCAGAACAGTGCCTGGCACATAACTTGGGAGGTGGGAGAGGATGAACAACTATTTGTTGAATTAGTGCATTAATTCTTTCCCAGAGCCCAACATTAGGGAAGCAGCCACACCTCTGCCTGCCTCTCTGACCCATGGCCAATCATCCTCCCCCCACACTATGTTCCAGGCATACCAGCCTCCTTCCTGGTCCTTCAACACATCACACTCATTTCTGCCTCAAGGGACATGTGGTCCCTCTGCCTGGAACACTCCTCAGAGCCACAGCAGCCTTCTCATCTTTCAAGACTCAGCTCAAACATCCTTTCCCACCCGCCCGATGTAAAGGAGCAACCTCTGCCCCATGCCCCCCACTCTCTAACCCACTTCTGGTTTTCTTTTTCTCAGACCACTTCTATCTATCGGCTTGTTCATTATCTTTCTCCTTCCACTAAAGGAAGCCCTCTGTCTTCTTCCTTGCCCTTTCCCAGGTGCCTAAAACAGTGCCTGGCACACAGCAGATGCCCAGTGATAGTCACTGAGTGAATGGACAGAAGAGAGAAATAAATAGCAAATTCAAGATAGGGAATGATTTCACCAAAAATGGGGGAGGGAGGGGGGAGAGGAACAAAGGCCAAAAATGATTGTTAAAAAATATGAGATATTTACTCAGGAGTACAATTTTTAAGATACCCATCATTCAAAAGGCATAAAATGGAGAACAGTTTAGCAACTCCTATCACACACACACACACACACACACACACACACACAAATCCATGCTCTTTGACCCAGTAACTCCATTCCTGGGAATTATCCCAAGGAAATGAATTCAAAATAGGAACAAAAATAAAGAGGCGCCTGTATAAAGATGATTCCAGTCACGTTGTTGATAATAGCAGAAATCTGGAAACAACCGAAATGTCCAATGACAGGGGAAATGCTCTGGCAAATGACAGCATATCCACTAGATAGAATATCATGCAGCAATTAAAATGACCAAAAGGAAGATAATAGGGAAACATAGAAAAGTGTTTTAGAATAATGCTAAGTGAGAGAGGGTCAAAAATACACATATTGAATTCTCTCTAAGTACCAGGCATCAACTGGCACATCTCTGTATCTCAGTAATTTCTCACAAGAGTCCAAAATAAACCTGTTCTTATCCCCTTTTAAGAAAGCTGAGGTCCAGAGAACTAAGGAACTTGCCCAAGGTCACAGAGCCAGCAAGGAATGGAGTCAGGATATGAAAGTTCTCACTCCAGAGTCCAGACGTCCTTACTGCGTGCCTCAACGTCCCACTAAGTGCTCAAGGTGGTACTTTCTTGTAATGACATCATGATTGTGTTGGGGAGGCCAAACTCAGAGATCTGAAACAGCCAGCAAAAAGTGATACAGCACCCGAGAAACACTTGTAAGAGAAGACAGCAAAAAACAAAACAAAAACAAAAACAACTAAAAGAAAACCACCTCTGTTGGGGTCAAGAGACCATGGCGAAAATAAATTAGAGAGTGTTTGGCAAAACCAAGCTTTGGGAAGGTCTGAGCAGAACCGTGAAAGAAAAACCTCAAAGGGCAAGGAAGCCCCTTAACAGGTGCTGGAACCAGTCTCCAGGCTGGAACTGCAGAGATGAGGGTTCTCGCCCAGGACTCCCAGAGAATACCGTCACCTGCCTGTACTTTCCGGCTCTTCTCCCCAGTGGCCACACACACACAGTGGTGCTCAATAAATGCTGGCTGAAATACACTTATCTCATAATGGGGATAAAGTAACAAGGCAAGGCAGAAGAGGAGATACTAGAGCCACGGAGAAGAGTGCACTGGAAATGAGGACATGTCACAGTGTGACTCTGCAGGGTCTGGTTGCCCTGCCTCCTTAAAGACTTTCATCTCAGTCTCAGGCACAGCTGTGGGGATAGGGAAGGCACTCCGCCATCTGAGAACTGGTTTCAGGTGTGGCAGGAGATTCAGGTGAGAGAGCGAGATGGACTCCCTACAATATATAGGCTGCCAGAAGAAGCCAGAGCAAGCTTGGAGAAAAAAATTGAAACCAAGGGTAAAGAGATTCCTCCCAGCCTACTGAGATAGGTACAGCTCTGCCTGGAGGCAGAGGGCTGGATTAGAAGACCTGCCAGGGTCACTCTGCTTCCTAGAGACCAAACCACGCTTATTTGGAGCACAAATGCGCCAGATGATCCAAGACTGGCCAGAGCTGGTTACTGCTGAAGCTGGAGAATCACCACATGGGGGGTCATCATACCATTCTCTCCACTTTTGTACATGTCTGAACATTTCCATGATAAAGTTCAAAAAAATGTAAACTCAGACCCAGGTATTTCACCTGAGAATCACCAGGATCTGGCTGGGGCTCTGAGGCTGCCCTCCAGAGCCCAGACAAAGGCCATCAGAGTCTTAAAAAATTATTCTGTGCTAACAGATTTTCCAGCAGAAGGAGAGAGGAATTTGCAAATGCAAATTGGGCGGTACAGGCAGGTAACTGTAGTACAGGCAGGTAATTAAGACTCTCTGGGTTCAAGTCACAGCTCAGTCTCTCCTTAGCTGTGTGACTCTTGGTCAAGTCACTTAACCTGAACCTCAGTTTCTTCATCTATTAAATGGGGATGACAAGAGGACCTTCCTCACAAGGTTCCTGTGAGAAGTAAATGCCACATAAAGCGCCTAGCAAGGGGACTAGGCACGGAGTGGACTCACAGTTAAAGTAAATGTCAGCTATTATGACACATCCATTTTGTAACAGGTATAAATATTCGTTTTGGAAACCACACATCCATTTGACTCAGTGATCTGGGGAAAATGAAATGGGGCAGAACTGGTGCTCTGTTTCTGAAACCTCAGGCAGCAGTGTGGGAGCCCCGACTCTAGTGCACCTAGAGCGGCCCCAGCTAGCCCAGGCCTCCATAGGCCAAGGGGCCAGAAAGAGCTGCTCCTTTCAAAAGTCCACACCAGAAACAGGAAGCTGCTTCCTTTCCTCTCCATTCAGAGCCAGCATTTCCTTTTTTGTTTTAAAAAGCATTCCTCGCCTGCAGCCCAGCCCTTCCCCTCCACACAGCAGCCTCGGGCTCAAACACACCCACAGCTATCAGCATTGCTCCCGGATTGTTTTCTGCCCACCCAGGGGATCATGAGGTTCCTGGCAGACCCTGAATGGAGCACGCCCTTGACACCAGGCTAAAGGCACCTAGGGCCAGAAGGAGGCAAGAAGTGCTGACTCTAGGCAAGCAGGCCTCTCTGGGCAAGTTTTGCTCTTCTTGCAGGAAGGATTAAGTGATAAATGTCCTTAAGTGCTAGTGTAGTCCCCAGAAGACACCCGCTTCCCTTTGTAAAGCACCTCCCTCAACAAAAGGCAAGCTCTCATGACTGGGTTAGTCTGCAGGGATACCAGCCTCTCTTCAACTCACCCAATTTTACATGAAACCTCAGTTTCATAAAAACCTAAAACATAAGAACAACAGTAGCTGAAAGTGAGCCTACAGTTGCTGGTCTCTTTCCCTGCTCATGGCATAAGGCAGTGTTTCCCCAACTCTGTTGGGGGCAAGGCGAGATCCTCTGGACAAATAAGTTTGGGAACCCTTGCTGCAGGACTTCTCAGAGCCTTTAAAACATGAAACCTCATCCTCTGGGATCTCCAGGAGGGAGGTGGCTGATGCAGCACATTCTCAACTACTTGAAGCCCTCTTTCACAGGAGCATCTTAGAGAATACAGGATGGGAAAGGCTGCATTAAGTACTTTCAAGGGCCCCAGTCTTGGCAGGCAGGAGCTCTCAAGATAGTACGTAATGAATAAGAACACTCAGGCTGCTTTTTAAAAATTACCTGTAACTTTTTTTTTCTTATCAGCAAAACTCTGTGTGCACTATGAGTGAAGCGAGTCCTGCTTATCCATATCAAAACTGAACCCAAATTAATGGGCTAAATTGGAAATCAAAACCTCCAGGTGCCAGGCAGAAGAAAGCCCCACCACTCTTTAAAGCAGCTTATCTCATCAGATTTGCAGAAAGCAAAACCTTTATGATCGCTATGTTGCCAATACAAGTCTACAGTTTATGCTGTAAGAAAAGTTGTTTTTCCCAAGCATAGCTGGTATAGTCCACACACTGAATTATACTTTCTTTTCCTTTTTTTCCTTTTTTAATTTTAAACACAAGTCTTAATTCATTGTTGCAATTATCCTCAGGGAAGAAAATGGAATGGGGGAGAAAAATGGCAAGCAAGTGGGATGACTTCAGCTTTGTTATTTGGAAAGGGAATTTGCCCAGTTAAAACACACTATTGCCCACCAAGGCCAAGACAACAGAGAAATATAGGTGTCTATAAATATATAGATTTTATTATATGGCAGCAGTTTGAATTGAGACTTTCTCAATGCAGATGAGACAGTCATGTCTGGGCATAAATGACAAAGCATTTTTTTTACCTCAACAGCTGTCCCCAGGGACACCTGCATCTCCACCTTTCTGGAATGGGGAGAAAGCCAAAATGGACAAAAGACACTAGATTAAAAGGCTGCTCCTCTGGAAATAATTGTAAAGAATTTATAATATTATCTTGACATTAAAACCAACAACAATGGATTGTAGAGAATGCAAAATCTGTATGAGTTTTTAAGACAAACACTAGGCCCTTACAGGAGTTAAGCTTTCCCCACTTAATTTCCAGGGGATCTTTCGGTGGAAGGATGAGAAGCCGGTACAAGTACATAGACAGTCCGAAGATTCAAGATAGGCCATTCAGGATGAGCCAGCCCAGTGGGCTGACTGACTTTCAAGAAAGGCCTACCCACAGGATACCCAAGATGTCCCTCCAAGAATCTCTCCAGTCCTCAGGGTCCCTAAGGCATTGGGATGGAACTAGGAAAGCAAACCATTTCCCTTCTCTTGCAGGAAACTCCTTGAGGTCAAGACCCCCATCATCATAGGAGGGTGGAATTGGCAGGCTGCTGGTTCACCTTCAGTCAACAGACCAGGCTCAAGGTGGTATAATGTCTTACTCAAGGGTGTGGGCCCCCAGGTCTGACTCCCAACTCAGTGCTCCTTTATTAACCAGCCTTTGTTAGTTCTCCCTAATAGGGGTTCCTGGCAAGTCAGGTCCCCCTGCAGCAGGCCTTAGATTTCCTCACCTGCAATGATGGGAGGGCTGAACCAGATGGAAATCCCAAGATCCTCTGCAGCCCTTAGGAACCCACAACTCTACTAAATCAACCCCAAAGCCAGGCACCCCAAATAGCTCTCTGATCAACATGTGTGATGATGAAACCAAGGCCGCAGTTAAGGTGCCTTCATGAGCCTCAAGTGATCAAGACCTTACCATTTGGTCGTGCCCTGCCCGAAGGTGAACAGTCCCTAGACACAGAAACCTGAAACCCAGCCCCTCCCTCTGCTCTCCTGGAGCAAGGAAAGGTCCCTCTTCTACTTGGTCAGCCCAGGTCCCTCCCTTTGCTGCAGGTAACGACAAAACTAGAAGCCACAATCCCTAACACATAACACAGAACCTCAGACACAAGCAACCGCAAAACTAGAACCCATAATTCCTGACACATATCTCAGAACTTCAGCCATGGGACCATGTCCCCTCTCCTTTTTAAACTCTTGGACTTCAGCGTGGCTACTGAGGCAGTGGGAAAGGGATAAATATACAAAGACTGCCATTCCTGCTGAGGAGGAGGGACATATTATGCCCTAAAGATTATAAAGAATAAGACAGACATTAAATGTATTCATACACTTTGACCCAGCAAATTCCACTTCTAGGAAGACACTCATTGCAGCATGGTTTATAAAAACAAGAATTGGAAACAGTCTGAATGGCCACACAATGCAGCCACTAATAGTGACAATGCATATGTATATGTGCTGATGTAAACAGAAGACATTTATAAGGCAATGCACATGGTATGCTCCACGAATATACACATGTACATTTGTATGCAAATGCAGAGAATAAAAAGGTTGAAAGAATATACAGCAAAATGTTCACAGGAATTAACTCTGCAAGGTGGCATTATGGGTGATTTTTGATGTTCATCTTGTACTTTCTTTTTTTTTTATAATGAACATATATCATTATGTATTTTTAAAATATTTTAATTAAAAGTAGAAAGTTAAAGAATATACTATCAGAGGAGCTGTTCAGAAAGAATAAGGCAGATGTCCGTTAAAAAATTATGAGTAAGTTGATCTCTAGGCAGCTACTTGCATCACAGTTTGCAGAGACCTGCCTTTGAGGATGTGCTGGGCTGGACAACAGGGAAGCAGCCCCATGCCTGAACTCAGAGGCTGCACAACCTGGGTGGCCACTACTAAGCCCAGAAACCTGGAGTTGAGCCACCAAATGCCCCTGGACTGGCCCTTTTTATTAGAGGCTGTTTCCTTGGCCTCAGCAGCCATGACCTTGATCAGAATAGAATCCCCCCACCATAGAGACAGTTGTGGAGTTCAGAACATGAGTTCTGGAGACTAGTCAACCCACATTCAACCACCCACTAACTCAGACAGTCTCTTAATCCCTCTGAGCTGCAATTACCTCATCTGCAAAATGGGGAGAAAACCTCATAGGGTCATTGTGAGTGTTAAATGGTACAACATATGCCACAGGCCTAGCAGCATGCTCAACACAGAACAGGTGACCAAGAACGCTGCCTTCTCAACTCCAAGGGCATTTCCATAACCCGAAAGGCACCATGAGCTTTCCCTTTGAACTGACTGTAAAAAAAGATATCAACCAGCCTATTCTGAAAGGATGTCTTTTTTAAAAAGCACAGCTTAGAGAAACTTGGCCACAGGCTTTGCTACTTCTCCCCACCAACACAGACACTACCATCGCGGGCCAGCACCTCTGTACTGTCCCTCTGCAAACCACAGCCAGTGGACAGGACCAGAGTACTTGTGGTGTGGAATGCCGCTTCCCTGGATTTTGAGCCAACCCAGACCACTCAGAGGAGAGGAAACAATCTTGAAGGAGAAAGAGGCCTTCCCATCGCTGTCCGCATGCAGGCACCCACACTAGCCCAGGCTGCAGATCTGCTAAGGCCTCTGTCCAGCACCCCCAGCCCTCCTTCAGGCTCAGGGGAACACTCAGGAAGTAGGTTTCACCAGGGAAAAAGTTGCCAAGGTGAAAGTGGACACCAGAAGGGACAGTGCCCCAGCTCCCCATCCCTTCAGGGATAGCTGGAGTCACTCAGGCAGGGGGTTACAACTGTGGCAGAGGGCAGAAGCACTGAAATGCCACACTCCCAGACAGTGGCTGAGTGGGAAAGGACAACCAGGTTTCAGTCTCAGTTCCACCAGGTATGTGTGACTTGGGAGAAATGACCAAGACTCTGGGAATATTGCCCATAAAAACAGGAGGTTGTACTGGCCCAGGGTTCAGTAGGATTCCCAATGCGCAGCCCGCAAACCGTGGTACTAGAGTCACTACTGTGCACCTGCCTGGCTCCCCCATTAGATTGAAGGTGCCCCTAAAGCCCAAAGACCAGGACAGCATCCCACCTATCTCAGAACCCTTGCCAAGGTGGCTGCCAGCTAGCAGCTCAGTAAGCAAATCAGTAACAACTGAAGGTCTGTCCAATGAATGCATGTCCATGCATGCCCTAAGGACCCAATCTGAGCACTTACGGCACCGCTCTCCTCTCCCAGCAGTTCCACGATCCAGATGCTCTGGGGGACACAGGGAGAGCTCAGGTCCTCCACACAGCGGGGCTCTGACCTCTGCCACAGCAGAGCTGAGCTAGGGTCAGCCCTCTCTGATCTTCTTCCAGACGCCTCCTGGCTCCAGGACAACTGCCCAGGGAAGCAGCAAAGTGCAGAGACTGTACCTACCACAGCTCCCCAATGTCCCTTCCCCAGCAAGGCCCTATGGTCAGGGTCCTTCGGGGAACCCCTTTCTCCAGGTCAGCTTACTTAGGGGAGATTTTTCTCTACCTATAAGAGCACAAGGTGGGGAGACTCAGTGTGGCAGAACCTGTCTCTGGGAAGTACTAGTAGGCTGGCAGGAAAGGGCAAGTTACAATGTCCCCAGAATGTGAATCGTCACAAGGCAACATGAGTGTCTGCTTCTGCATACCCTGTCTCCCCAGTGCAGTGCTGGGCACAGATTCTACCCACAGGGGACCAAGGGATAAAGAATGAACTGGCATAGGCTCCAGGCCCAGCTACGAGGCAGGCCAGGTACACCTGCATGAGCACATGTCGGGAACGAGAACATTCAACCCACTTCCCTTGGTGGAGTTCTCAAACCCCTAGAAAGGTCTAAGGGAGACAGAGCACCAGGTCCTGCCAGGATGAAGTAGCCTCACAACTTCTATTTACAGATTAAGACTCTGGTCTCCCTCCCTTTCCATTTGGAGAGGAAAAATGTGTGTGTATAAAGATTGGTGGATCTCCAGGAAATCCTAGGAGATGGAGAAGGGTCTGGCAGTAGGAGGCAAACACTAAACCTCAGCTCTTTCTACCCCTTTCACAAAGAGAAAAGCCCTCACTGGGCAGCCAGACACACTGAGCCCACACACCGTCACAACCAGATATACTGACCCCCGCACACCATCACAACCTGGATCTCGGATATCAGCCCATCCCTGGTCAGGGACTTCAGGAGACATTTCACATGCTGCTTCTCCCACCGAGTGCTTATTTAATGAGAGCTAAAGTGGGATGGGGTTCCAAAGATTCTGGGAGCAGACTGATACAGTTGCGTAAGCCAAGCCCTCTGGTCAGATCCTTCTTCAGAAGCCAAGAATCCAATGTTGCAAGCACAGTCTCTGGGGGCCCTGGCCTGGAGTTTGAGAGGAGCCCACAGAACAGGAAAGAAAGCCAGAGTGGATGGACACTGGCCTGCCTGGCCTCCCCACATGCTGCTGGGGGTGAGCCACCTCCACCTAGCTTGCTGGGATTGTTTCCTGGCCTGTGTCACCTGCCTCTAGGAATAAGAGCCAGCTGTAGAAGTGCCTTTCCCTAACGGTGTCCTATGGCATAAATGCTACTGGACTCTCACTAGGGAAAGTTTATAGGCAGAATCTTTTAGTAATAATAGCACAGACTGACAGACTCTCAAGAACATGGCAGGTGTAAGTCTCATCACTATTTTACAGACCGGGAAGCTTGAGATTCAGAAGTCACAGGACTTGCCCAAGGTCACATAGACAGAACTCAGACCCAGTTACAAAACCAAGAGCTTCCTGTTCACCACACTGCTCCTATGGCAAAGAATCTTGTAGTAATAAACTTACCCCCAACTTTATCAGTTTGGTAAACACAAACTTTAGAACCATTCTTAAACAGGGATACTCTTAAACGGGGGTATGGTATATAAGTGATCACAAACATTTGATTCAACCCAACTGAGTCTCTTTCACTAAACTACAGAATTTAGAGCTGCAAGAGCCCTCAGAGTCCACCCCAACCTCCTTGTTTTGCAAGTGAGGAGGCTGAGGCCTCTGGGATGAAGTGATTCATCCAAACTAGCTGGTGGCAGCCCCAGGGAACTAGCTCCAGGGGTCTAAATTGCCATCCCAACAAACAACTCAGGCCCCACCCTTTCCAGAAGTAGGGTGAACTTGAATCCACATCACCATGGAAAGAACAAGAAGCGGGATTTACACTGCAAATCCCCTTTGGGCCTTTGGATGGGTTCCTAGCTGCCAGGGAGGATCATCCAAACAAACACTCAGGAGGGAAGCCTCTGGAGACTTAAACAGCTGGATGCTTTCAGGTGTGACAACGCCACACCTTCATCAAAATGAGCGACTTTGGAAGTCAGGGTACCTGGAGGACAAAGGGCCATTTCCAGAGAATGAACAGCAAATGGTTCTACTATATATACACTGTGGGAGCCAGGAGCACTTCAGAGCGACGTGGGGACAATCCGCCAGAGGCCAACACAGAGAACATTCTCTCAGCCCAACAACACTGCAGTCCAACCAGACACCCACTGCTGGACAACGACCCCTCCTCCTCCCGGAACCAAGCTACACAGGCCCCCTATTGTGTTGGCGCAAAAACTGAACTTTGCTGGGCAAACACACTCACAGCTGTGTTCAAGAAATCAGTTTCTCTCACCACTTGGAAAGTAGCAGCATGCATGCAGAAGGGCCAGTTGTAGGGGGGTTTGTTGGTTTGTTTTTTAAGTGAAGGCTCTGGTCAGTACTGCTATAGCAACTGCGATAAAAAATGATAATAGCAAGCACTGATTGGATTCTTCCAATGTCCCTGGCTTCGTAGCTTTTAAGAAAATAAAACGGAGGGAGAGTCACCCCTGGGCATTTTGAATCAAACAAGGAAGGATTCAGGCTTGTGGTGTGCAAGGAGGGAGGATTGGTCTTGTATATAATAATTACCACAATCACCGCTGGGCCCTATGACAGCTGGCAGAGGCAATTGGCAAGGGGGGGCGGTGGGGTGAGAAACTGAGGCTCTAATAAAACAAAACATCCTCAGACCTGCAGAAAGCCAGATGTGGCAATGCAAGATGGTGAGAGGCCCCTTCCTCAAGACAGAGTAGCTGTTACCTGGTCCCTGAAGTTTCACAGCCCAGTCCCTGGACAAAACCAAATTGGGAATGCACGAGTTTCCCTCTATTGGGTATTGGGACGTTGGGGGACCTCACCCTTCTGAGAACCCAACAACCCTTTTGGCTGGTTCTTCCTAATCCTTTTAATACTGCACTTCCCGGCTACAATTTGAGAGAGGAGGGCCCATATATCTCATTGCTTCTTTACACTCCAGGCTGTCTGCAGCGGAATCCCTTAAATAGTGTCATCTTCCCACCAAAGGCTTCCTTCCCCAGCATAAGCCTTCCTAAGCCAAAATCCAATCTTTCGGGGGACGAGGGGGGAGTCAGTGGGTAATTACATTTCAAGCAGTGAACTGTGGGAACGCGAGAAAGGAAAGCACCAAACGCCTGAACAGCAAAAAATGCAGCTTCAGCAAACACTTTTTGAATAGCGGCAGACAAGACCTGGAGGAGAGGAAAGGACAAGCCGGAGTCTGGGGCGTGAGGGGAAGGCAGAGGACGGCAAGCCTGCGCTCACACTTCTGGGGACCTCCCCGTCACCCCGGCCCACGGCTGCTCGACTCAGTCACAGGGGGAAAAGTCCAGCGTGTGACTCAGTGGGAGAATGAGTCCTGCGGCCCCGCACACTGGAAAGGGAGTGGGGGCGGGAGAAGGGGGAGAAGGGGATGTCCACACACAGCCCACCCCGCCCACGGGCTCCTCCATCCCAGTTCCCACTACGCACCCGCCCCGCAAAACCTGCCCAAAGGCGAGGGCTGGTCCTGGGTTCTCAAGCTGCCGCATCAGCGAGTGGAGGAGGCAGAAGCCTCAAAGGGGGCGACCCGGGCTCAAGGATGCAACCCGGGAAGGCGTCAACTGGGCCACGGAGGAGGGGTTGGGGCCCAGCCGGGTCCCCGACCCTCGGGCGCCGCGGCCCCCTTACCTCCAGGGTGCGGATCTCCTGCTGGGTGAGGTCGTTGGACACCGCGCACTTGGTGCGCAGCCCGCGCAGGCTGCCGATGGAGATGTCGATGAGCTTCTGGAGCTGCCCGCACTGCTGCAGCGCCCGGCTGGCCGCGGCCCCGGCGCCCCCATCCGCGGCCGCCGCGTCCCCACCGCCCTCCTTTTTCTCCCCCATCGCCGCCGCGCGCCGCGCCGCTCTATCCATGCCTCGGCATCGGGGCCGCGGGTGGCCGAGGCGGGGAGCCCGGGGGCGCGGGCGCCTCGGCAGGGAATCCCCGAGCCGGGAGGGCTAGATGAGGGGCGCCCCGCGGCGCTGCCCGAGCCGGGACGCCAGGCGAGCCGGCGGCCGAGTGTGCTCCTCCCGCCCGCCCAGCCGCGGCGGCAAAGCGAAAGCCGCGGCGACCCGACGGCTGCGGCTCCCGGAGCCTTTAAGCGGCAGCGGGGGCCGGGCCAGGGCAGCCGGGCATGCTGGGACTTGTAGTCCGCGCCGCGCACCTGCCGCCCGGCCCGCGCCCTCGGGGCCCAGCCGCGCCCCGCGCGTCGCTCCCGGCCCTCCCTTCCCGGCGGGCGCGGGCGGTGCCAGAAGGCCCCGCCTGGGCCTCCGCAGGGGCTGCCCCGCGCCGGCTCCTCCCTCGGGCGCCGAGAGTCGGGGGGGTTGGGGGGCTCGTCTCCCCGCCCACCTCCGCCCCTCACCCCGGCCTGGGAGCTTCCCGCGACCCCCGGATGGGGCGGGGCCGGGGCCGAACCCCGCTAGACGCGAGGAGGGTGTGCGTCCGGCTGTACCTCAGGCACAGCCCAGCCCTGGAAGATGAGGACAGTGGAGCTTCCAGAATTTTTATGTGGGTTTAGGGGCCGCCATCTAGTGGGAAGGGGCTTAAAGTAATTTTCCTGTAGCTGTTCACATTGCACTTTATTCCTGATTGTCCACCAAAAAGAGTGCTCAGGCATAGAGAAAGACTGAAGGGCTTCCTTCTGGGCCCTTTTTACCCATCTAAACAAGTGTTCCGTTCCTCCACCGTCCCCAACCCAGCAGGCCAGCCCAGACACGTGCGGCAGCACTCTAGAGGAGACAGCCCAGGTTCGAATTCAGCCTCCACCACTGCCTAGTGTGTGATCTTGGGCAAGTTCACTTTCCACTGAGTGCCTGAGTTTCCTCATCAGTCAAATACCTATCTCATAGGATTCCTATGAAGAATAAGTTAATATTAAATATAAGAATGGCATCTAGACTGTTTACTGGCACATGAGGTCACTGGATAAATGTTAACGTTACTGTCTAACCTCAAAACTCCTGAATATGGCCCTGGACCTGAGCAGAGGGCATGGGAGCAGTGCTGCTAGGGACCGGTAGTCCTCTGTTGTCTGTGCCTTTCTGCACCTCCTAACCCACCATCTGTTCACCCTCCTCTCCCATCAGTTCACCTCATGTGCCCTATTATCAGGTGAAAGTGAAAAACCAAGACACTGATCAAAGGTCTTGATCTCCATACTTCAAACATCTGCCAACCGGAAGAAATGTCTCCCTTCTGAATATTCTCTTGTAAACTTCTTGATTGCAGAAACCACTGGCTAATTTATCTTTGCACCTCTTCACAGAGCTAAATACAGTGCAAGGCACACAGGGCTCCATAAAGTTTGCAACCCATCTCATGAGCTCTTTCAGGCAGGTCCTGTGTCATGTTTCTCTTATTGCTCAGGCAGCTGAAGCCTAGGTAGCTAGTAAGGGTGGGTGGGGGTGTTGTGTGTGTGTGTGTGTGTGTGTGTGTGTGTGTGTGTAGATAAAGAGTTTTTTTTTTTTTGAGTATGAGGATTAGACAGGAGGTGGAATCCAAGCACTGTATTCTTGCTTGAGCTATAGACACTAAAACAATCAGTACAAATGACATTATACTTTCTTTTAATGTAAAAGATTCAAAATAAATACCAAGTCTAAAAAACAAAACTATGATAACTTTAAAATGTGCTTTTGCAAACTCACCCCTCTGGAGATTTTCTGGAATACAAAGGGATTCCTCCCCAATCCCATTAAGAATCACTGATCCAATCTTCACTCAATTTACAACAAGCCCCCCTACACTGTATCTATAAATCCCCCAACCCTGACTGTTACCTTATCTCCACCCCACCCCTTGCAGCAAAGTAATTACTGCCCTGAAAGAAAAACTGTAATCATAGCTCTCAAACCTGAGCTTGCATCAGAATCACCTGGAGGGCTTGTTAATTCTGGGAATGATGGACCCCACCCCTATAGCTTCTGATTTTGTAGATCAGAGGACAGAGGACGGGGCCAGAGAATTTGCATTTCTAGCAAGTTCTCTGGTGGTGCTGAGGCAGCTGGTCTAGGAATCACACTTTGAGAGGCCTTGGTACAGAGGAAGTTCAGTGGGCCAGAGAACTATCTTGAAGGACCATCCACAGGTCAGCCTGGATAGTTCAGAACCTCTATTTTCCAGCAGCAAGAGCTGCCAGGTTTGAGCAACTGACTCACTCTAACTCAACTCACTAGAGATTATCTGATAAGTGCCTATATATACACTTACATCAAGCTTGTAATTGCCACTGGGGCCTGGTCAACACATTCTCCCTCCAAGGCCACTTTATGTAGGCAGCCACATCCTGAGAAGAGCCATTGCCAGCGTGTGACATCCATGCCCACCCATCCCACCACAGCTGTGGTGTCTGAACTGGAGACTGAACGAACACCGGCTCCCTGGCTATGCTCCCACCAGGTTTCATGCAGCCGGTCTCTCCTCTGTGGACACAGTCTTCCCTCTGAATGTGGACAGCATTCAGTAGGCCACAGCTTTCCTTCCCGGTTCGTCGCAGTTGGATTCCAGCCTTCTTTACTGGATTTGAGTGTTCCATCAGCAACACAAACATATAGAACCACCTCATAGAGGTGGAGAAAGCAAGGATTTTTAAATCACCCTTCATTTATCCTTTTAACATTCAGTAAGTATTCATTAAGTGTCTACTTATGTGGCAGGCCCTGTTCTGGGTTCTGGAAAACAGTAGTGAACAAAACAAAGATCCTTACCCTTAGGGAATTTATATTCTGGTGAGAGAAAATAAACAAATAAGTAGAATGCATGGTATATCAAGTGGTAACAGGTGGTATGGCACCGCATAAAGCAGGGGACAGGGACAGGGAGTATGGCACTTACAATTTTGAATACAGCTGTTTTAGAGAGTAGGTTGTCAGCTCAGTCTCTGAATCGCTGTATGACCTTGGCATATCTTATATGACCTTGAGCAAATCTCCTAATCTCATAGCACAGCTTCTTATTTGCAAGATGGTGATAATGTGTTGTGAGGATGAACAGATTATGCAAAGTGATGGTCATAAAATAAAGGTCCAACATATTTATTTATTCAATAAATACTATTTGTTTCCTTATACTGTTCCAAATGCCTTATTAACACCTTTAACTAATATTAGTTACTTTCTTCCCCACCTTCCAGAATGAATCTCTTCCAGTTACATGAATCCATCCGTTATGTGTCAATTCTTAGATTCACTATCATCTCCAGGTTCTTGAGACTTTTTCTGCAGCACCCTCAGTAGAGAAAATTTGCTCCTTCCCTCCTCCCTCCCCTCTGCCTCAGGAACCTCCATTAGTTTTTCCAGCTTGCGTGCATCTAAACAGCACAGCAGCCATGGCAGCATTTCATGCACAGGCCCAGCAAACATGAAAAAGCTCGGGGTTAGGCTCAGAGTGAAGGAAACCAAGTCATTATCCAAGTGCAACATACGCGAGGGTGGAGACAGGAAATGAACAAGTCAACAAATATATTACCAAAATAAATTGAGAATGATAAGTGCTATGAATAAAAAAAAAAAAAGCAAATAGCTGAGATTCCCTGGGGAATGAGGGAATTAGATAAAGTGGTCAGAGAAGTACTCTGTGACTGACCATCGAACTAAGATCTAAATAAAGGAAAGAAGCAAGCCACGTGGAGCTCCAGGAAAGGGGCATTCCAGGCAGTGGGAACATCATGTGCAAAGGCCCTGAGGCAGGAACAACTTGGCACACTCTAGGAACAGAATGAAGGCCAGTGTGGCTACAGCAGGATGCGAGAGAAAAACAGGGATTGGAGCTGACGTGGGAGAGCTGGGCAGGGGCCAGATAAAGCAGGACATGGGAAGGAAGTTTGGATTTTTCTTTCAGCCTTTGTTACTCCTGATGTGGTCCAAGAGCAGCAGCAACTGCATCTCCTGGGAGCTTGTTAGAAATGCAGTCTCAAGCCCAACTCCAGGTCAACTGAATCACAACCTGCATTTTGGCAAAATTCCCACTCGACCTGAATATATATTAAAGTTTTAGACACACATGGAAAAAAAGCCACATTCTTTGCAGAAGCGTTTTAAAAGAATCCCTCCTGCTGCCACATGGAGAACGGATGGTAGGGAGACAAGGGCAGAGGAGCAGTGGCACTGGTTTTGACGCAGCTGCAGTTGCCCAGGTGAGGCCGGGGAGAAGGAGCTGGGTGGGAGTGGAGGAGATCGAGGAAACAGAGGGAACAGAGGACACGTTTTAGAGACAGAGTCAGCAGGATGTGCCAATGGGTTAAATGTAGGAGGAGGAAAGAAAGGATTTTGGCCATCCTGGCAGCATAGCATCTGTTCCTCCAAAGATGCTGCAGGGCCTGTGGGAAGAGTCCTACACTGCAGCCAGGTGCCACCCTCGAATGCCACATCCACTCTCCCCCAGACCCCCTCCACCCCCAGCATCATCTCAGGACTCAGCAGGTTTCTGTTAGAGCTAGGGCCAGGCAGGGGGAGCTTGGGTTTCCTGGATTTCACCCTCAGGTGCAATATATATATATGCTCAGCACTGTGCCAGACTCCGGGGATACAGCAGTACATAGTGCTTCACTTTATAGTCTATAAAAGGACTTTCCATCTATTTGAGCTCACGGTAAACCTGTGTTGTCTTCCCAAGACCTGTCCCATGTCACTCCCCAGCTAGAAAACCCCATGGGTTCCCTGTTGACCTCAGAGTGAAGTAGGAATTCCTGAACCAGGGCTACAAGGTCCTGCATTCCTGGGCCCTGCTGAGCTCTCCAAGCTTATCTGCTACCCAAGGCTGTTTTGAGTAAATGTCCTAGTTTAAGAATCTGATGAAAATTTTAAAAACCTCTCTCCAGAAAAAAATAATACACAGACACTCACAATTGCGATAAAACTTCCAGGGGTTTGTGGGCCCCCTTGAGGCTGTCCATGAACCCTGCCTAACTATTGATGTTCTCTGCCTTTACTCGACAATCTTGGTCACACCGTAGAGTTTCATGTCTCGGTGTCTTTGCTCAGGCTGTCACCTTTGCCTTGAACTCAGATAGATCCTATATGACCTTGGCAAAGTTTTTCTCCTCTCTGAGCTTTTATTTCCTCATCTGTAGAAATGAGTGTTAATAATCCCTCCCTCCTGAGAGGAGTAAAGAAAATAAAGCAGATAGGCCTGGCCTACACAGTGCTTAATGCATGTTTGAATAAACAAACAATGGCATGGAAACCAGGGCTTCTCTCTAGGGATACTGACCCCCGAGGGGCCCCTAGGTGCTTGTTCTAGAAGACACGTCACTACTACCTGTGTAGTGTGTTCAGAACCAGGCTCTGGGTCAGACTGCAAGAAGAAGCCAAGTTGAAAAATGGCCTTCTCAGCCCTAAACTGAAGACACCCACATTGTCATGGGCTTTTTCAGGCAACCCGGCAAGAGAGAGAATCACTTTGGGAGATGTAGGGGAGAAACTGGTCCCGGGAAGGCCAAGAGGTGATGTGGGTGCCCTCTTTTCTCCGGGTGACCTCCGAGCCACTTATCCTCCCCGCTTCCCAAATCCTTGCCCGCCTAAAGCCATCAGGGTACACCATGTGCTCCTTCATCTTGTAGGTTTTTGTACTAATCTCCCAATCACTTCAGCTCATTTATCGTGGGCTCTGGCTTCCTCTCCACCCCTAATTTTATTATCACCTTCTTTACTGTCACCTGCTCATGCCCTTCCTTCCCTCCTAACCCCTGGTAGACCCCATGCTCCATCACGACTGTCACTCCCTGGTTGACACCCTCAGTAAACCTGCCCCCTCTCTGTCCATCGTATAAACCTGGCTAAATCCCAACCCTCGTAAACCCAACCCTCCACCTTCTCCAGGCTACCCCGGAGTAGCCGAATGATGCTGGAGAAAAGCACACAGCCCTGCTGACGGGTTGCTCTTTAAATTCATGACCACAAACCTCAAATTGGCACTCCTCATGCCTGGCAATCCTACCAACCTTTCCTAGAAAGTTCATTTTCCTGTTCTCCGAGATGGCTATTTCACCTTTCCTTCTGACTCCACAAACTACCCCACACCCCTCAGCTGACAGTCCCAGCTCATTCTTCATTGAGAAACTGGAAGCCATCAGACCAAATCCGCCAGCCTTCCCGCCCCTCCTCCCGCAGCCGGAGGAGAGGATTCCTGCTCCAATCTAAGGCAGTGACCTTCTGCCTGGACTCTGGATCCCACGCCCTAGTGCAGGCTCAAGGCCTCCATTCCACACAAATGTGTTCTAGTATCTGCCTTCATGAAAGAGGGAGAGAGAGAGAGGAAGAAAAGGAGGGAGGGACCTCTATATCAGTTAGGGTCCTGGCAGGAGTCAGAACTCGCTCAGATGGTTCCACTGATGTCAAAGAGGCTACTTACAAAGTTAAGGGAACCAACAAGGATGTTGGGGCACCCGAGACGAGCAACGGTGGGTGGGGTGGTAGCTCCTGGTGCAGAAAGGACCAAGGGAAGAAATAGTGTCCAAGAGCCATGGAGGAGGGGGCAGCCCAGAAGGAACTGCAGGCGTAGGGACTGGGGGAGAGTGGGGGCACACAGCTCCTGCAGGAGACAAGGTACGGAAGTGGAGAGGGAAAGGGGATGGACACCCGCTCTCTCTTTCCTCCAGCCTTTGGCTCTCCTGCCTTTGCCTTCCCTTGGCCGAATCCTTCTAACAAGGAGAGCCCTGGCGAGGCAACACAAAAGGATCACTCTCGCAGGGCCCAGAGTGGAACACAAATGGCAGAGACTGGATCTTGGGTGGGAGATTGGCCAGCATACCTTCCCTTGTCCCCAGATCCCCTTCCAGCTTCTGCCCTGCTTCTCTGCTTACGTTTATAGCAAACTTCTTGGAAGAGTTGTCTACTCAGCGTCTTCACACTTCGTTTTCTCCAAGCTGCTAGTCTAGCTTTGTCTCCATCCTACATCTGACAGCGTTCCACCAAAATTCCTCTTTTCAAGGTCACCAGCGACTTCCACATTCCAAATCCAAAGGGCAGCCTCTCAAGCATAGTTGCCACATCTTCCTCGAAACAATTCTGTTGGCTTCCTTGACCCTAAGTGCCTCTGCTTTCCCTCCTGCCCCTCTGGCCACTATTTCTTGGTCTTCCTCGCTGGCTCCTCTGAATCCGCTTGCTTGCTCCGGAGGTCAGCCTGGGGGCTTTTTCTCTTCCCTGTGTGGACTGTCTCCTTTGTGCCCTCTCTCTGATCGAGCTCAACCAGAGGCATGGTGCTTTCTCACCCTTCAGATCTCAGCTCAAATGGTACCTCCCCAGAGAGGCCTTCCCTGGGCAAGCTCTCTAGAGCAGTCGCTCCCTACCTGCCCCTGTCACTGTGTCATGCTGCCTGCATGTTTCCTTCATTGACCTTATCACCATTTGTCAATCTGGTGGGTTTATGGATTTGTTTCCTTGTTTATCCATGGACTTGTTATCCAGCAGTCTTGCCCATTCCTATGTCCCCCGTACTTAGAACAGTGCATGGTACGTAGTAGGCGCTAAATAAATATTAATAGTTGCTGAACAAATGAATAGTAAGGGTCTTTACAAATGTCACATTGCAAGATAACATCAATAATTTAAGAGCACTTTTACTTTTGCAAGACTGAATTTCCTAATAGGGACTTAAATATTCTACTAGGTCTTTTGAAGGAAACTTCCTTTCCTATTAAATTTAGACTCACATATATCACACATATATATGAAGGTAACCTGAGCAGAGACTCTGGATTTGGAAGTAGATGAGGTCCCATATTATTGTCATGTAATTTCACAAAGGGAGGAGACTTTTTTTTTTCTCTTTGTCCCTGTGGTTCCAGCCTCCATGAGGCAGCACGAGGAAATACCAAGGCCCAGGGCTCCTGAATGAGGCAGACCTGGATTTAATTCCATTTCTAACCCTCATTCACAATGTGACCGTAACCAAGTCACTTTATCTCTCTGAGTGGCAGGGTTCACGTTTGTTAAGTGCCTGAAGAGGGTTGTCATAGGGATTAAGTGAGCAATGCATACAAATCCCTCAGCCTTGGAGCCTGGCACATGCAAGCACACTGTAATTGTACCAATCGTTTCTGTATCATTATATGCTTTTCCCAGAAGCTTCCCAGTGATCACAGGCTGCAAAAGGGAGTAATGAATGTGGATCAGGGCACGGAGTTGAGGGCTGACAGCTGTTTCTGGCAGGTTGTTTAGAAACGGGTGGGGAGTGACTAGAAGTGAAGGATAATGTAATGTTCTTTCCAGGGTCAAAGCATTGAAGAGATTATGGTGTCCACTCCTACGAGGATGAGTCAAACTAAAAAAATTAACACTGAAAACCACAAAACACAAAATCTGCATGTTTGCTGAAATGAAAACAGCTTCTTTCTAGATTTTCTGATTGCTTAATCCTAGATAAATTCGTTGAAGCTGAATTCATTTTTTTCAATACCCTTGCTTTGTTGCCTGCCTGCAGGTAGTCCAGCAGGCACCGGAGCCCAGGTTCAAAAATTCCTAGGATCCAGGAATGCTGAGAGATACTTTCTACACCTGTAATATCAATAACGATCATGCATTGCGTTTCTATTGTCCCCTTGTTCTTTAAACTCTGCAAAGTCCTTTCACTTATCTTACCTTGCTGTTACTACCTATCTACATTACTCCACATCTTCCACATGTGGTTGGTAGTCAAAAGGGAATCAGTATTAGCTCCATGGGTTTTATTCTTGGAATAACCAGAAATGTAGCCTGGGTCCCTAGACCTATGGAATCGCAAGCCAAGTGACCTTCAAATTGCCCTTTGCCTAGAGACCAGCCGCTCACTTTTTACTTCTACAATCCAACTCACCACTCAGGATTCAAGTGTCACCTCTTCCCGAAAGCCCTCCCTCACTTCCAGGCTGGCCCAGATCACTTTTTCCAAGCTGCCCAAGTCCCCAGTGTTTGCCCCCCACCCACCCATGAGCTGAATTTAATATCCTGGGAAGACCTGTTTTACAGGAAGTAGAGGCATCACTAATCTCATCCCAGGTAGAAGAGAAAGACTGGACGTTCCCCTCTGCCACCACCACCCACCCACAAACACAGCACCCACCGTGATAACCTTGGTGCCTGAAAGTCCACCATTCGAGAATAGTGTATTGTCTTCTGACATTCTTATTCCCCTAGACAGTGGGACCAGAGTGATGTGGGTGAGTGGTTAAGTGCCTAGGAGGGGAGGGGGCTACTAAAGGCATTAGGTCCTATAGTTATGTACATACTGCAACCATTGTCCCCATTTTATGGAGACTGAAATGCAGCGACCTGAGAGAAATGCTCGGTGGCCCAGTACCCAGGCCCCTTGTGCCAAAATGTTGATGACATTGTTCTCATTATCCTATTTTTTTTTAATTGAATTGCTCTTTTTCTGTCTTTGAATGTCACACACATGGTGTGCCAGGGTTGCCCGTGAGAATCTGGATGTGAGATGACTCAACAGGACATCCCAAGCTACAATTCCCAGAGGCATATCAACCAAGGAGGGGTTGCAGTGTCTACGTTGCAGTCAATGGGGAGAATCTGTTCTCAGCCCCTACACCAGTGGGGAAGCTTCTCACCCTGCCGAAGGGAGTGGAATAAAAGGACACCCACATCCCAGAATGGCAGTCCCAGGAGAACTCCCCAGGAGAAAGCAGAAAGGGCCTAGTGAGTAGGGAACTTGGAGGGGCAGGAAGCTGCAGGGCAACCTCCCCTGGAGAGACGGTCTCGCCCTTCTCCCATCCACTCCCCTTCCTGCATCTCAGCAGGAAGCTCCCACAGCCCCCTTCACCCCTGCTCACCTTGACCACTCTCCACACTGCAGCCAGAGCAGTCTCTCTAACCCACAAGCATCTAGTGCCTCCCTCTTCAAACCCTCCAGACTACCCCCTTCCCCCATCATTTGCAAACCAAGCAGGGCCTGGCAGCGCCAGCTTCACCAGCTTCGTGGGCCTTGGACCTGTGCAGTCACACAAGGCCCTATGCTAAGGGCCCCATACTTGGTTTAATGCTCTGCTATAACCGTCTTGAAATTCCTCATGATGCTTGATGAAGAGGTCCGCATTTTCATTTTGCACTGGGCCCTGCAAATTATGTAGCCAGTCCTGGTACCCAGCCTCGCCCACTGAAGATTAATCCTTACATCCTGGCTTCAAGGCTCAGAAGTGTAAAATGAGGTCACATTTCTGTTTAATAGTAAAATTACTAGGACTTGCGACTCTCACCCTCCTCAACCACAGTCTTCAGCCAGGCCCTGCCCCTGAGGGTGTCTGGGCCTCCCCTCTGGGAGTCGAGCCTGTTGCACAAACCTGCTGGCTTGGCAACATGCCTGGGCCAGCCCTACAGCGCCTGGCTCTGGGTGGCAGGCTCAGCGTGATGCCTGGTCCTCCGCCCAAGCAGGCGGTGGCCTGGGCAGCACAGGACCTCCCAGCTAAGACTGGGGGGCAAGGTTTGACAGTTCATTAGAAAGTTCAGAGAGAAGGTCCTTATTTTGAGCTAACACGTACTGAGCACTTCCTACGTGCATGGCACTGCTCTAAGCACTTTTAGTGCATATCCAGGACCCTCAACATCACCCTGTGAGGGAATCACTATTAACTACTAATCCCTGGTTATCACAAGAGAGCTGATGTCAGGAAGATTAGCTACACCTCACTGGCCACTCCTCATCTTATTACTGAGTCTCCCTCATTGTCCAACCTCTAACAGCAGAGGCCCAGGGTGGGCCTCCATCCTCTCCTCCTCTCTGTCCACATCTTGCCCCTGGTGGTCTCCTGCTGCCTCACCAGCCATCTCGTCTATAAACTGACCTCAGAACCCCAGATTCCACCGCCTCTCAGCGTCTCTGCGTGGCTTTCTAACAGACAAGCTCAAACGCAGTATATCCAGAACGAAGCTCCTGATCCTGTGGTCTCCTCCTATCTCAGACACTTGCTCACCCAAAAACATTGGAGTCATTTTTAATTCTTCTCTTTTCCCCACCTCCAATCCATTAGCAAATGCTGTTAGCTAGACTTTAAAATTATATGAACACACACAAAATTATATACAGATACTCCTCGGCTTAGGATGGGGTTACATCCCAATAAACCCATCGTAGATTGAAAATATCATGTCAAAAATGCATTTAATACACCTCACTTACTGAACATCATAGCTTAGCCTAGCCTACCTTAAACAGGCTCAGAACACTTAAGTTAGCCTACAGTTGGGCAACATCATCTAACACAAAGCCTATTTTATAATAACGTGTTGAATATCTCATGTAATTTATTGAATACTGTACTGAAAGTGAAAAACAGAATGGTTTTATGGGTACTTGAAGCATTGTTTCTACTGAACTCGTATCACTTTTACATGATGGTAACATTGAAAAAATCATTAAGTCAAACTATCAAAAGTCAGGAACAATATGTATATACATAATAGTATGTATTAATATGTATCTATCGATTGATCAATCGATCAAATAGGTAGGACACAATAAAATTGATAAATTAGACTTCTTCAAAATTTAAAACATTTGCACTTCCAAAGATACCTTTAAGAAAGTGTGAAAAGACAAGCCACACACTGAGAGAAAATACGTGAATTTAATTTCACTCCCTCCCCCAAATCCGTTAGAACTACAGTAAAAGGATGTTTTCTCTCCCCATGGGAGTGGAGATGGAACAACAGCTACATAATCTTGGAAGCTGGAAAGCTGATGCACAAGTGGTTAAAGATTTAGCAAAACTGAGAAGCAATCAAACAAAAACCAAGGCAATAATGAACTCTGTGCAGGAAAAGTCATCATAGTTTGCCACTGTTCAGCTATTATTAGCATTTCCATAGTCATAACAGGGTGAGTACTGAATGTTGCTCTAAGCAAAATTAGGATGTAATTATACCAGGAGGATGGGAAGGGAAGGTTTTACAGTGGAGGACAAGTGGAGGAAAGAAGGCTAAATCCTCATTTCGCACAGTGTAAAGTCAATGAATAATCCTAAAACTGAGAAATCATAAAGTAATCATGCAAACCTGTTATTTAAAGATGTGGAGGAAAAAAATCCAAATAATCAGTTAACATTGACATTGATCCTTTTTTATTTATTTGACTTTGTGAGCAATAATAGTGCAGATTCTCAGGTTTCACCTAGACTGGGCAATTGGGTCTCTCTGAGAATGGCACCTTAGAATTTGCATATTAAAGGGCTTCAGGAAAAAAATTCTAAAGACATATCCACCAGTTGGCAGGGCTGTTTAGGATGCTAAATCAGAGGTGTGAGTATCTCTGCTTCAGTTTTGTGTGGCTAAAGCTTTGGTCCCCAACCCCCAGTCCACGGCCTGGTACCAGTCCATGGTCTGTTAGGAACCAGGCCGTGCATCACCACCTGAACTCCGTCTCCCAAGCCCCCCCACCCCCTATCCATGGAAAAATTGTCTTTGGCATCGGTCCCTGGTGTCAAAAAGATTGGGGACCGCTGGGCTAAAGGGTCCTTGGGGAGATTACCTAAAAACAAAAATATAGGCCATTCAAGTGACTTTAGGTCTCCTCTGGCAAAACAGGGACCACTCCTGGCTCTGCAAGTGACATCCCCAGAAGGTATCTGAGTTCCTTAGGCAGAATTTTGGCCAAATCTGTAGCCTGATGTACTTCATCCCTGGGATTAGGGCAAAAGAACCTTGACTACCTCTCCAAGGATGCCTGCCTTTTCCCTACTCATCCATTCACTCACTCATTTACTCGCTCACTCCAGAGATATGTAGGCAGGATTTAGTAGATTCCAAACTCAACACAAGGACTGGGGCCACTTTGTTGAAAATGACAGTCGTGGACACTGCCCTCATGGAGATGACATTCTGATGGAAGAAGACAGCCAATAAACAAGGAAACAATAAAGGGACAGAATAATTTTGGATCGTGAGAAGTGCTTTGAAGAGATTTATGTGGGAGTAGATTCATGTAGGGTGGTCTGAGCAGGTGGTGTTTGATAATGGGCCACCCCATGGAGCCATGGGCATGAGTGAGTGTGCAGACAGTGGGAACCCACAGGCACAGTCCCTGAGGCAGGAACAAGCTGGGCAGAGGTGGGGTGGGCAGTGAGGTCTTGGGAGGTCAGAAGATAGAACATAGTCGGAGACTGGAATTTACTCTGAGTGCAGTGTGCAGCCATAGAAGGAGGGCAGGTAACAGGAGCTTTCCTACAGCTTGGTTGTCACAGAGGCCAGAGTTGTTTAAAAGGTAAATCAGAGTCCTAAGAGGAAGAAGAGAAGCAGAGAGCGGATAGAAGGCTATGGAATCGACTGTACAAGATGTGATGGTCACTTCTGAGAGACTAAACATACTAATAGACAATGGCCAGACCCTATAGAAAAACAGAACTCTCACCCACAGCCTGCAACCAGTCCAAGAAGCCAAAGCACAGCCCTTGTAGCAATTGGTCCAAACCTGCCAGGACTTGGACAATAACTGCCAGCTTCCCTCCTTTTTGCCTTCCCATTCTTACTTCCAACTTACAACCAACCTGAGAAAGCCAAATATGCTCCCCAAACCAACCACGTGGGAGGCCCACTTCTACTTAGTCCACCTCCAGCTTCCCCATGCAACGGCCTGCAATCGGGGCGCACCAGAAGCCTTCCCTTTTGTCCACTCAAAAGCTTCCCCACTCCCGCCTGCCTTTGAGGCTCAGCTAACCACAGGTGATGGTGGCCGACTGCCTTTCTATAGCAAGCTCTGAATAAATAACTTTGCTTGTTCTCATTTGAGTGGTCTTTTTTTATTTCTGCACTTTGGACTAGGGGTGGCAAGAGTGATGGAGACCGGGGACATGTTGAGGTCTATTTTGGAGATAAAACAGGCCGACCTTGCTAATGGATTGGAAGGGGAAGGGTTGCAAGGAAGGAAGAGGGCACCAAGGAGATTCCAGGTGTCTGGCCCTGGGTGACTGGGTGGACAGTGGCACCATTTACTGAGATTAAGATTGGAGAAGGAGAAGGTTGGCAGGGTAGCTAAGTTTTTGACATGTTAAGTTTGAGATGCCTATCAGATGCAGGGGCCAAGCAGGAGAGGAGACACGGAGTGGGCCCACAAAGATGGTTTTCACAGCCAGGAACATGGATGGTGTCACAGAGGGGAGGGTGTAGACAGAAGCGGTACTGAGCCCCAGAAACTCCCACAGTCAGAGGTGTGCAGAGGACGAGGAGGCAGCATCAGAGACCAAGAGGAGCCGTCAGTGAGGACAAAGACAACCTGCCACACTAGGATGAATCCATACCCCTAGGCACAGCATGGGCTACCCTGGGCCGTCTGCCCCACCGCCTTCTTCTTTAGGCTCGTCTCTCCCTGCCATCCTCTTTGGGCCAGTTTTAGTTTTTCCCCAAGTGCATCTTATTGCTGCAGACCTTTGCATATGCTGTCCCCTTTCTAGGGTTACAAAAGTCATGGAAACTCATTATGATTAGTCCAACCAATGGAAATACACGACATAGAAGGCAAAAGCTGCCCATCACCCTGACTCCCTGTTAATAAGCATTTGTGCTGTGTGTTCTCAGGTGTGTTTGTTGTGCATATACTAATGCTCTCTCTCTCTCATACGTGCACACCATAACCTCCACCCCCAAAAGGGAAATACCAACTTTACCACACACTTTTTCCTCTTCATACATTATGGACTCTTTCCCCATGCATAAAGAGTACCTACTTACATTTCAGTACAAATGTGCAATGGTACATTTCAGTACCTAGAGAGGCACCTAATTCTTTAAAATAGATGTTTAGAGTTTCATTGCATGGATTGATCACAACTTATTTAACCAATCCCCATTGATGAAGTGTTCCCCCCAACTTTTTGTTTTTTTGCAATTATAATGCAGCAGTGCTCTACTTTGTACACTCTATACAAGCTCATGCCCATAGACAAACAAATTTCTTAGAAGTAGGGTTGTGAGGTCAAAAGAGGTGAATGCTTTTCATTTAATAGATATTGCCAAACTGCTCTCCAAAGAGCTCAAGACAATTTTTGCCAAAAAATTGTTTTGTCAAGTGTGAATGAAATTCCTTGTTTCCCCACACTCAATTATTATTATAATATTATCAATTATTTTAACTCAGTCACTTCTGATGGAAAAAATGGTATTGTATATTAATTCAATTTGCATTTCATAGAATATAAATGATGCTTCTAATAGTTTTTCACATTCTTTGCCCATTTTTCTGTAGGCCTTTTTACTTTTTGATTTGTAAGAGTTCTTGGTATATTAGATGTCTTATATAGGTGTTGCAAATATTCTTTATTAGTTTGGGTTTTTTTAAACTTCTCTTTATTTTCTCTTTATAAAGATTTAGAATTTTATCTGGTCACGCGTAGTAACTTCTTCCCTCCAAATTTTGTGTGCCATGCTTACGAAGGCCCTTAATATTCCAAAATTATTTTCTAAAACTTATTCCTCTTTTTTCTAGAACTTTATCAGTTTCATTTTCTTACATGTAAACATATTTGAACCATCTGGAATTATTTTGGTGTTGAGAGGTAGGAATCCAGTTACTCTTTGTAAATATTTATTGAATGAATAAATGAGACATTCTGCAGCTCTAAGTAAAGTTGATGGCCTCCTAAGGCATTAGGTTAGAGGGTTAATAAAGTTGATTGTTCACTCAGCAAGTATTTCTAACCCACATGCCAGCATGGTGGAATGCAGTGGTGAATACAGTCAGGTATGGCTCCCACCCTTGTGGCTGTGGCAGTGACAGAAGAGGCAGACATTGGCCAGATAACCTGAATGGGTGTCAAAATTCCAAAGGAGACATGTGCTCTGGAAGAGCATACAATAAAGGAATCTACCCTGGCCTGGGAGGTCAAGGAAGGTCCTCACTGGTATATTGTATATTCTTCCTTGGGAAGTGCTCTCAGGACCAGCCCCTGAGGGAGGGTGAGGGAGCAGGACTGGTAGACAGAGAAACCTACTTTGGAGTTGCAGCAAAGGTCTTGGCCAACCCCACAGGGAGCTCTGGAGTGGAGATGACCCTTTGAAGTTGCTCTGAATTGAAGCGAGGGGTCTTGGCCTTTACCATCCACTGCAGCCCCCTCCTCCAATGGCCAAGGCCGGATGTAAGCTGCCCCCAGGCAGCTCCTTTCAGCAAGCATGCTCCCAGAGTGAGGCTCAACTGTGAGCACCAACCGCCAAGCATCCTGGCAGCTGGGGAAAGAGGCCCCAGTCTTGACATGATCATCTGGGTGGCACCTTACAGCATCCACTGCGAAGTCTTCTCTAAAGATGTTGGGGAGATCTTGACTACAGTACTGACGGGTGAGTAGAAGTTAACTAGGCACAGAGAACAGGAACTTTTTCTAGGGGAAACGTACTTTCTCTAGACATGGGAAGCCTTTGTACAGCACAGGCAGGAACGGAAGCAGAAAGACAAATTAGAAGGCTATTAAAGGAATGGGTTCATATAATACATTAAAATCTGTATATAGGCCGGGTGCGGTGGCTCACGCCTGTAATCCTAGCACTCTGGGAGGCTGAGCAGGGGTCGAGACCAGCCTGAACAAGAGCAAAACCCCATCTCTACAAAAAATAGAAAAAGTAGCCGGGTGTGGTGGCACAGACCTGTGGTCCCAGCTACTTGGCAGGTTGAGGTAGGACAACTGCTTGAGCCCAGGAGTTTGAGGTTGCAGTGAGCTACGATGACACCACTGCACTCTAGCCAGCCGACATAGTGAGACTCTGTATCAAAAAAAAAAAAAAAGAAAAGTCTGGATATAAACATACAAAAAATTAGAAAGACAGAAAAGGTAAGTGTCCTAATAACCCTAGCCCCCAGAGACAACTGCTATTGATGTTTTAGTGCATTTCTTTTCCGTCTTTCTTCTCTGCATATTTCATTTAAAAACCAGGATTTTATTATAGATGTGATTTGGTTGTCTGCTTTTTCCTATACATTTTTTCTATACCTTTACTCTTTCTAATTACAAAAGCAGTGCCTGCCAATTACACAAACTAAGAAAGTACAGACAAATTTTAAAAAGGAAATGAAGAATGCCCACAATCCCTCCTCACCCGGTTAAGTCCATTGTTGACATACCTTGGTGCAACATTATTCAGATTCTTTGTTATGCATATCTGTACTTTGCATTTTGAAGAATGAGTCATCTTTAAGCATCACTTATAAGTTTCCTTGGGGAGCCCTGGGCTGGGAGTCAGGTGGGACATCAATACCTCTTCCCCCTTCTCTAGCCTGAGCACTGAATTGTGAGTGATGGCCAAGCCCTTCCAGCCTGGACATATTATAATTGGAAAGGATGGGTGGCCAGTAGATGCCAGGGCTGCAGGAAGAGGTCATGGGGAAAAGGGAAGGCCCAGGAACAAGGTCTGGTGCCTCCACAGGGAAGGCTTTGCTGTCTCTGGCCTGCGGAGCATCCTCTAACCTAGAAAGGTGCAAAGCTCCAGATCTGCTTTTGTTACCTGGAGCCTCCCATAACTCCTTGCAGTTTCCCAAGTGCACCAAGCTCTCTCTGGCCCATGCCAATTCCCTGTCTGCGTCTCTTTCCTTCTACTGACCCAGCCTGGTTAATTCCTACTGACCCTCTAGAACTCAGCTTAAGGGACATCTCTTCCAGGGAGCCTTCCCTGCTTCCCCAGGCTGAGTTAGGCTTCTCCTCTGGCCTACCAGAAACCTTATACTCTCACAGCACTATTACAGGACACCATGAACATGTGTTTGGTCATCTCCCACCTAGACCTCCCCCTAAACTGTAAGCACCTTGAAGGCAAGGACCTTGCCTCATTCCTCTTATATCCCAAGTGCTTGGTACCGGCCTGGCATGTAGGGAGCTCTCTGCCAGTAAATATTCCATGAAATGGATGGAACCTCCCAGGCAGGCTGTTTTCCTCAGCAGCTACTGCCTCCAAAGAAAACAGTTTACAAGGCCTCTGAGACAGCAAGTGTTCCCTGGGTGTTTCCCCCGAATTATTCCTTATTGGCAGAGCAGCCTCCAGTAGAAGGTACAGGGGACCCCAGAGGCAAAAATGATGTGGAGACAAGAGGCTGGGCACTTCTGTAATTCACAGCAAGCAGGCAAGAGATGAGCAGGTCCTCAGACCCTCGAGTGCCCCACTGTAGGCCCCATAGGCAGATTCCCCACTGTTCTCAGTGCAGCACCCTGAACCACTGGAGGGCCCACAGCAACTTCTGGAGTACTCCTTCCCCTACCTCACCTGCCTCTGTTTCCCGTTTCCTGGGGTATGAGGTTTCATGGAAGCAGAGAAGGGACCAGACTCCTCTGGGTGGAAGAACGGCCTATATTTGCACAGTGAAAGTCAAGGCCTCTTTCAGAGGTAAAGAAGGTGGATTTGACTTTGGGAAGCTAAACAGCTGCCTCTTGCCCTGCTGTATCTTGGAAGGACATCAAAAAATGAGCTTAGATGGCAATCGTGATATGTAGGTGAGCCAGCCAAAATAACTTCTAGACAGAGAGGCAAGGGGCACTGTCCCCTCTCTTCTTGTTAAAAAGCTTTAGATTCAAGCCCAAGCCACAAGCAGAGTAGGGAGCAAGCTCCCTGGAGTGGTGGCATTCAAACAGAGATTGGATGGCCCCTTGTCAGGAATGCCTTTGGAGGCGTCCCAGAAAGAACTAGACTGCTTTGTGTTTGAGGGTCCTCTAACTCAAAGATGGATGTTCCACAAAACCTCTTAGGAAGGCCCAAGGATCTGGGGGGTGTGGTGGGGGGACAGACAGCAGTGGCTAGAGCTGGGCAGATGGGGCCTGGCAGGGAGTTCAGCTGAGTAGGACAAGGGACCAGCAGGGACTAAGTCAGCTGACCAGAGGTGGAGTCCAGGGGAAATAGACAAAAGCAGAGTGCACACCAGTACCCAGGCCATGAGCCTGCCACACTCCCTGCTCTGTGACTTCAAGCAATGGACAGTTTTTCATCTAGTTGGAAATTATAAGCAAAAACTTTTAAGTGCCACCCCCTGGTGAGAGCTGCCACTTCCAAGTCAGAGTGCAGTCCTTGAACTATTTAAGTCTCGATGCTCTAGAATGAAGACCAAAAGCCTTAGTGTAGCCTTCAGGCCCTGTGTGATCTGGCCCCTGCCTGCCCCCCAGCCTGGTCTTGAGCTGCTCTCCTGAGTGTCCTGTTTCCTCTAGACATGCTGGCCTTCTGTCTTTTTCTAGAAAGCACAGTGCTCCATCTCTTCTCCATCCCACTGTTTTTGCTGTGGGAACTCCCACCTCATTTAACTCCACAACCAGTCCCTTTACTGGATAACTCCACCTGTTCTAAGGAGCTCAGCTCAAATACTACCTCCTCCAGGAAGCCCTTCTGTATACTCTAGACCAGGCCAAACTCCTTTCTCATAGCCCTGTGTGTTTTTCTTTCATAGCACCCACAAAAATTGTACTTTAATGACTTTCATTTAACATTGGAATCCACTGCTAGACTGTAAACTCTGTGGGGGCAGAGCTGTGGCTGTCTTGTCCACCACCAGGCTCCCAGAACCCTCTAGAACTTGGCACAGAGTGAGCACTAAGGGAGTATTTGGAGAGAGAGAAGAAGAAGGAGGGAAGAGAGAGATGGAAGGAGAGAGAGGGGGAGGGAGGAAGGAAGGAAGGAAAGTAGGTCCCTGAGAAAAATAGCATTCCCAAGATGATGGAACAGGAAACATGGTTAATTAAACCAGGCACAAAAATAGAGGCCCATAGGTCAAGGTTCTATTTGTTCTGTGACAATGTAAAAACTGCGTATTTTTCAGCAAGATGGAAACAAACAAACAAACAAAAAAACATGTGTACCCTCTCCTGGTGACACCTGCTGCCGCTTCACCAGGGTGAGTCCCCTTGAGAGTTCTGTCCAGTGAGGAGGAGCAGGTGGACCTCCAGGTACAGACAGACCTGGTCCAGCTTCAGGAACTGGGACCCAGAAGCCAAGCTGGAGGTCAGGAACCACAGGCAAGGAGATCGGATGTAGATTAATGATCCCTTCTGTGTGAGTATTGGGTTTGGTGGTTGGCTTGTTTAATCCTCACAGTAAGTCTGTGAAGTAGGAATTGTTATCCCCATTTCACAGATGAGAAAATTGAGCTCCAACAGGTGAAGGAATTTGATTAGTGTCACACAGCTTAAAAAGTGGCAGAGCTACAATGTGTACCCAGTCCTACCTGACCCCAGCAACCATGCTCTTTTCTCCCTTTAGCTTCTCTGAACAAGAGGCAGAGGTCCTGCCAGCAGCCGTGGGTACCATACTGTGGCTTTGGAAGTCAGAGTGGTGATGGGCAACACCTGCTGTTTCTGTCTGTGCCATAGCCCTCCCCCTTTCTGGCAGCATGCCCCTTTCTGTGTGATTCTGGTGAGCTGAACCTGCCCTTTGCTCACCCCAACTCCCAAAAATAGATACATGCCCCTGTTAGGACACCCATCCCCACATCCACAGCTATTGGTTCAGGAATAGGTATGTGACCAGCCAGGGCCAATCAGAGGCCTTCCCTGGATTTTTGTGCTGAATCTATTGGGAGAGATGGTCTTTTCCACTGAGGTGCTAAGTGATTTGGAAACAGAATTGGGGCTGCCATGGGACATCTTTCTTGCCACGTGAAGGAGACTAGCTGTGGACACAAACCAACAGAGAGAGGGAAGCAGAAAGGAGAGGTGGACAGAGACCACCCTGAAGGCCTTGTTTAAGCTCTGGATCCAATCATGTCTGAACTGCCCTTGAACTTCCCAGATGCACAAGTTAATAAGCTCTCTTTTATTAATACTTGAGCAGATATATGCTGGAGAAAAGTAGGCATACCTGGATGGAGAGGATGAAAGGGTAGGGTAAGAGCTCAATAAGACCTGGAACTGTCCAAGTGACACTGAAAGGGACAGGGAGGGGAAATAGAATCTACTAACTTGATTTGGGACCATCTTGTCAACCACCCACCAGCCTGCCATGTGACTTTGTACCCATGGTGTGCTCTGATCTCAGGCCTGCCATCTGCAGAGGGATGTACTAATTTGCAAACTACAGCAGAGACTGCTTGTTCCCGGGAAACTTGAGAGAAATAGGAAAATTTCCAATGAAATAAATATAAATAGATCTTTCCCAGTCTGGAGAGGGAGGAGAGGCCACCAATTACTGAACACCTAGTGTGTGTCAGGTACATACACTAGGTGCCTTACTTGCTTAGTTGTAAGCTACTAAACTGAAGGTAAGGATGCAAGGCTTGACACTCAACACATATCACTCATCTGAAAAGGAAATATTTTTGGAATGAAAGAAACACTTATCCTAATCAACTGTCATAAGAGTCCCATGAGAAGAAAGTCAGAGACAAGGAAATTGATGCTCAGAGAGGGCCAGAGACTCCTGCAAAGCCACATCAGTGGTAAATAGTCAAGGCAAATTCAATGCACCTCTTTCAGGCCCAAGAACATATGCATTTTTGCCATTGTCCTGGACTGATGGAAGCCATCGGCTCTGCAGGAAGTGCCCATGGTGGGAGCCTCTGGGAACGTGGAGCAGAGGAGATGGAGAGAATAGGTTGAATTACATGACTTACAAAAATAAGATGGAAAGAACTAGATGACAAAGGACGTGTAACTGTTGAAACACAAGTGACACCTGGGAAAGGCTTGGAATGAAGGTTTTCTCTAAAACTCCTGGCTGTGAGGATGGGACTTTTGTTGGTGTGAGGACAGAGAAGGCTGTCGGCAGGAGGGCCTGACACTGCTAGAGGAGTGAATGTTTCTGCGTGGAGCAAAGGAAACAAGGCAAGAGGGACAGCAAGAGAAACTTAGGATAGAAAAGGGGAAGCTTCCTCGAGGGCAAGAATAAGGAAGCCGTGTGCCAGGGGACTAGAAGACTTGCAGACTCTCTGTGGGGAGTAGTTTGTAGAGGTTGCTGGCCCAACCTGAGAGCTCTAGGCTCCGGGGTCGGCCAGCCCTGGGTTAGAATCCCAGCTCAGCCTGTTACTAACTGTATGACCCTGGGTTACTTTGTTCAGAGCCTCCACTGTCATTTGAGAATGAGCACAGTCCTCCATCAGAGCCTGGCACAGTGTTCAGCAGGTGCAATAAGGACACCCGCAGTGATGCTCCAACCTTGCGCCTGGGGCTTGCCCTGGAGAGGGAGGAGGCCTCTTCCACTTCCTCACCTTCTTCTCAAGCAGGACTGGGCTAGATGGGGGACAACTGTCTACTTGCAGAGGTCCCTAGAGTGGAAAGGGGGAAGGGGGATGGGAAGCCCAGGTAGTTTAACGGGGAGCCTTGTCTAAAACATTTAACGTTTGGAAAATTTTTCTTAGGGCAAAAAAAATACTAACTTCAAAGGTTCCTTGTTTTCTGTGTTGAGAGAGTAAAAATCTTAAATGAGCCTTTGTGCCATAGGTCTCTCTTGTTTTGGGAGAAACCCTCCTATGGACCTTGGCTGACCAGGGATTGGACCAGATCTTATTCTGGAGTGGACCAGGACCAGCATAAAGACTGCCTTGAATGTGCACAGATGGGATTTTGCTACTTGGTATGATCTTTAAGAAAAGATTTTTCTCCCCCTTGGTATAGAGATATGGACTGCACTGCTTTGAGAATTGTTCTTGGGGGAAGAGCATATATGTGTGCATGAGCATGTGAGTGTGTGTGGATGTGGCATGTGGGTGGTGGCAGTGGCATGTGCGTGGAGCATGTGCTGGGGGGGTGGGAGGGTGTTTTCTGTCCAGGAGAGCAGGCCCTGTCTTCATCTACTGTTGGTGATGGACATCTTCAGGACTAGGCAGGGATGACTGAGCTCCCTGGAGTCATTCCAGAAAGAAGCTCTCAGGCTTTGGTTGCAGGTATGGTTGCAGATACCTGGATTCTTCTAGATTGTCCTGGGAGGGGTAGAGTTTTGTTTCTTGAACTGAGCAGCCACCAGTCCTTCAACCAGTAGCTCTAGAAAAGGGCAAATCTAAGAGTAGAGAATGCAGATCCAAAGCAGAGGAGTTAGAGGTCAACTTCCCTATCTAGGGAGGAGGAAAAAGGGCAGCTACTCCAGAGGTGAAGGAGGCCCATGAGGGGATGGGGGTGGGACTTTTGGTAAGGCTTCCCTGGAGCAGTCGTTGCTGCCTTGCAGTTTTAAGTCTGTTTCTCCAGCCTTGCATTTCCCTCCTGCTACTGCCAAGCCTTCAGTAACAATGCTGGGTTGATCATTGCAGCCCAGTCTTTGCTGCAGGGTGCTAAAGGTCAGCCAGTGTCCATGCTCGGGGCAGATCCATGGAGGCGCTAACAGCCTTCCCCATGGGCCTCCTTCTCTGAGGCCCCTAAGGTGGTACAGCATCATTTCAGGAGAGACTAGCAGCAAAGTGACAGAGGTCCATGTGGAACAGAGTGACTAGGAGCCAGGTCCCAGTATGGTCACAGCCTCCAGCTTTAACAGACAGGGAACCAGACAGAGACAAACTCCCTCTGCCCTCAGTACTGGAGGTGAACAAAGCTGAAAGCTGGAACCTACATCCCAAACATAAAGGCACAGACTAGTCACTCATAAGCTATTTCATATATTGATCAGGACTCCTTCATTTGCAAAGGACCCAATTTATATTAGCTTCAGACAAAAAAGAAATGTATTGGCCCAAGAAGTTTGAGGGATTCAGGCATGGCTAGCTCTAGTAGTCTTGTGGGACTCTGTGTCTCTCTCTACCTCTCAGATCCACTTGCCTCTGCTTAACTTCATTCCCCAATAGGCTCTTACTCAGTAGTAGCGAGATGTCTCCCAGTAGCTCCAGGTTTACAAGGTCTTAGAAGTTGTATTTCCAAAGAGAGAGACTCTCTTTTCCAGAGTCCATGATAAAACCTTCAAAAAGATGTAAACTCATGGTGTTTAATATGGAGAGATAGATAAAGCGTGTCCCCCAATCACAACGAACACAACTAAGGCATAGTTCTTGGCTTCTAAATGCAACTCTATGCTAAAAGGAACTAGAATGCCTTAGAGAAATGGCCAATTCCAAGGCCAAGCCTGGGAAAGTACAATATGAACCCAAAATATCTTATTAAACTAGAAAACATGGAGGCACTTAAAGAAGGACAGGGACACATCAAAAGGACACAGAAGCTGGCTTGAAGGAGCCTCCACTAGCCAAATCTGGAACTATGTAAGCATCAAAATAAATAATAGAAATAATAGATTATAACCCACTGGATAAAACAGGAATCATTCAATCCTCACTGATATAAATAAGTAAACAAATAAATTGAATGCTTAATGAGAAATGGGATATTTACATTGTCTCAAAGTAACTCCCCTCAAAATACTTATTAATTACAAAGGCGAAAGAGTAACTTCCCAGTGGAGAAGCCTGGCCAACATCACCTTAATCCAGTGACAAAGTGAGCACCTCAGTAAAGGGGCAAATCAAAATGACACCTCCCAATAGGACACGATGAAAAGAACACAGCTGCACTCCTGTGCTATTCCTGCCAAAGACGCAAATCTGCATTGAACCAAAAGGAAACATCAGACAAACCCATTCTACAAAATAAATGGCTGCTTATCTCTACAGCGCTGAGGTCCTGAGAGGCAAGAAAAGATCAAGGAGCTGCTCCAGATTGAAGGCGACAAAGAGTCATGACGAGTAAACACAATGCGTGATTCTGAACAGACCCTTTTGCTGCAGAGAACACTCTTGGGACAGTTGATGGAGCTTGGATGAAATCTGAGGATTCAATGATAATACTGTACCAGCATCAATCTCCTGATTTTGATAGCTGATGCAGTGGAATGTCCTTGTTTGTAGGAAATACACACTGAAGTGTATTTGGAGGTGATGGGCATTGTGTCAGCAAACATATTCTCAAATGGTTCAGGAAAAAAGATTTTTATACTGTACTGGGAATTTTTTATAAATCTAAAGTTGTTTTTAAAAGGTTTTTTAAAATATACCTCTAAAAGGATTCTGATTGGTCCTGCTTAGGTCACATATCTACTCTAGACCAATTGCTGTGCCCAAGGGCTTGAGGTTTTCTGAGTGGCCAGTTTGGATGGTGTGCCCACTCCCAAGACAGGGAACCTCGGTTAGGGGACAGCCAGCTGGAGTGACAGCCCATCAGGATCAGATGGACTGAAAAACAGCAGTTTCCTAACAGAGTGGATTTAGAGCAGATAAAAAAAGCAACAGCTGTCTACTCCACTTGGGTACACTATTATTAACATTGGGAAAAGAGTCATTTAAAAGCACATAAACCTTTGACTCAGTAATTCCATGCCTTGGTAATATATTATTAATATATTTTTAAAAAATAATCCCAATATGGAGTGAGGGAAGTTCTGCATTCAAAGATGTGTTGGTTCCAGTGTTATCCAGAGCACTGAAAAGTTAAAGGCCACCTGTTAGTCCCAGTATGGGAGGTAGGCTGAGGAACTCTGGCCCGTGGCTGGAGGGCTGACCAGCTCTACAGCCATTGGCACACAACCAGTGGACCTCTGGGTGTCCTAGGCATAAGGTTCTCCCTTTCCCCACTCAAGTGCGATCATCTCAGTACACCCAACTTGTGTGAGCCACTTGGCACCCCTTGGCATTAGCTGCCATCGCCTCACACCACTGTCACCTTCTCCTCTGCCTTGTCCAGGGCTGGGTGCCTCTCTAGGTTAGAGAGAGGGCAAGGTGCCAGGCGTGTGCCCCCTCCATGATCAGCCACTTGGGCTGGAGCCCAGTGTCTGTGGTCACAACGTGACAGCAAGATACTATCATTATAATCATGATGATGACAATGATTATGATGATTATAAAATTCATTGAGTGTGAAACATGCCAAGTGCAGCTCTAAGGGCTTCTCCTGTGCTAATCCATTCGATCCTTACACTATCTCTACAAAGTAGCTGCTATTTTTATCCCCTTTTTTCAGATGAGGAAACTGAAGCACCACACAGCTAGAAAAAAGCCTAATGTACCATGTTGCAAACGCGTACAGACCACTACTCGAGCTCCTGCCTGGGGAGTTCTCCTGAATCGGCTCAGCTATTCTCTCCAATCTTCCAGCACCTTCTTTGACCCATCTTTTCAATACTAAACATTTATCGAGGACAAGCTGGAGAGACATTGTGATAGGTACTTGGGATACAGAAGTGAAAACAGGTCTTGACCTTGAGCTTTCACAGTCTAACCGAGTATACGGACGTGAAGATAAATAATACAGTCCGGGAGATGTTGGAAATTGAGGTTTGGACAAAGGTCTGTGGAAAAACAGATGAGGGCACGCAGCCTACCCTGGGAGCCAGAAAGGCATAAACGAGGAGGAGCTGGCTTTGCCAGGTACTGGGAGTAGCAGGGCTTTACTGGAGGAGGCACTGCATGGGCAGAAGCGTGGCACTGTGCACAAAGCTTGGCAATTCTTTAATACCACTCAGCACCATTCTTTAGAGGGTTGGTTGGGTCGGTGAGGCCCAAAGGAATGTCCAAATGTTTTCATTTTGCTGAAATGGTTTGTACTAGAATTTATTTGATACGAGCAAATCCTTGCCTTGAACCTGAAAAGTTCTTTGTTTCATAGGAATTTTAGGCTATTTTTGAAAAACGTGCAATGGGAAATGCCCCCATGCATCTCTTTTTTTGCTTGCAGGCAAGTTCTGCAGGAGGAAAGCTTGTGGCCACACAGTGGTCTGATTGCTTCAGCAGCACCTGGTTTGGAAGGGCTGGATCACAGTGCAAATGAGCGGTGGGGGAGAGGAACGTGGACAAGAAAATCCTAACTCCCCTACATATAAATTGTGACTCCTGGGAAGCAGCTCAACCTCTTGTATCCTCAGTTTCTTCATCTGTAAAAATGTGTATTTCTCCTAAGGTGGTTGGGCCAATTGAATAGATAAGATAACATAGACAAGCTTCCAGATCGCAGGTTGCATGCTGCAGAGGGTATTCTGGCCTTGTTGGAGGAGGGGTTGGCTCACTAGCCCCCTAATCTGCCTTGCACCCCTGAGACTTAATAGTCCCAGCCTGCACAGTCACAGGAGAGACATAGAGAAGGTGGCAGTTAGGATTCCTGCTGACAGCCTGTCTTAGTCTGCGCTGCTATGACAAAATACCTGAGACTGGGTAATGTATAAAGAACAGAAATTTTTTGAAGAAAGAAAGAAAGAAAGAAAAAATGATTTTCGCACTGTTCTGATGGCTGGGAAGTCCAAGATCAAGGCACCAGCCTTTGGTGTCTGGGAGGGCCTTCTTTCTGCATCCTCACATGGTAGAAAGTAGAAGGCACGAAGACGCCTGACTAGTTCCCTCCAGCCCTTTAATAGGACACTAATGCCATCCATGAGGTGGAGCCCTCATGGCCGGATCACCTCCTAAAGGCCCCACCTCTTAATACTGTTGCATTGGGGATTTACGTTTTAACATGAATTTTGGAGGGAACACAAACATTCAAACCATAGAAGGCCCCAAAGAAGCAACCAGCTTCCAACCCAGCCTGGCTCAGCCCTGTGGGGACTGTTCTAACTCTTGCTCCTATTTTTTTCCTCATCCTGCTCCACGCTTTGCTTCTCCTTCATCTCTGCCATCCTCAGCTCTGGCCAGGGGAAGTGAAATGTAGCTTGGGCAATGAGAGAGGCTAAAGGCAGGACAGTACTATAAATTGGCAATTAGTGTTTTTGCTGCTGTTTCTTTTCTCAACGTAGGGGTTTGTTTATTCACCACCACCATTTCATCTTCTGGGCCTATCCAGAGGTTATTAGCGGCAGCTAGATAATCAGTTCTGGGAGACAGAGTGTTAAGACGAGTGTAACTTTCCGAGAAGACTTTATGTGTGAGATTCAACCAAAAAGATTTCCGTATTCTACAAATAGATGTCCACATGGGAAAAAAATTAACCTTTACCCCTAGCTCACACCATACACAAAAACTAATTCAAGATGGATCACAGACCTATGTGTAAAAGATAAAACTATAAGGTTTCTAGAGGAAAACATAGGAGAATAACTTCTTGACCTTGGAGTAGCCAAAGATTTCCTTAGGCAGGATGCTAAAGCATTAACCATTAAAAAAGGGATAAATTTGTCATCAAAAATAAAGGCTTCAAAAGACACAATTAGGAAGTAAAAAGGCACATCACTTTAAACTGGGAGACTGGAAGAAAATATTCACAAGAAACACATCTAACAAAGGACTCATATCTGTAACATATAAAGAACTCCTACAAATCAATAACAAAAGACAAACAATCCACATTAAAAATGGGCAAAGGACTTAACCAGAAATTCCTCAAAAGATATATGAATGGCCAATAAGTACATGAAAAGGTGGTTAACATCTTTAGTTATCAGGGAAATGCAAAATTGAAACCATCGTGAGTTGCCACTTCATATCCTTGCACATGAATAAAAGTGCAAGGATATGAAGACGGGTAATTTCAAGTTTTGGGTAGATGGAATACTACTCAACAATAAAAAGGAATGAATTACAGCTGTCTGTGACAATATGAATCAGTCTCCAAAACATCTTATGCCGAGTGAAAGAAACCTTCCTTACACAAGAAAACACGCTGTATGATTCTAATTATATAAAGTTCAAGAACAGGGAAAATTATTTCCAGTGATATAAATCTGAAAGATGATTGCCTGTGGGGAGTGAAATATCAACTGGAAAATGGCACCAGGGAACTTCCTGGGGTGATGGAAATGTTCTATATCTTGATTTGTGTGGCGGTTATATTGGATGGCACTTTAAAAATCTGTAGTGTTTTATTATACGTAAAATATACCTCTATAAAAAATAGAATAGATTTTTTTGTAAATTAAGACTCCCAAGTCCTGAAAGACAGGCAAATGGAGAGATGCATCTATTGTACATAGAGCTTAACTATTTGCAGTACATTCTTATATCCATGGTCCTAGTATCCAAAGTCCTTACTGGGGCCTTACTTTGTCCTGAATTCCTACTGTTCTCCCCCCAGGTCCCTCTGCTCCAGCCCCACTGAGCAGTCACCACTCCTCAAATAAGCCAGACACGTTATCATCTCAGAGCCACTGTTCTCTCTGTCTGGAATCCTCTTCTCCCAGAGGCTGCCTTCCTCTTCCTCTTCCCCAGTATGCTGCTCAAATGTCACCCTGTCACCGAACAGCACATGCATCCTGCCTTCTCTCTAGTCCCCCTCTACTTTACTCTTCTCCGTTACCCTTATCACCCCCCCGCACCCTGATAGTGTTCATATTTACTTGCTTACTGTCTGTCTCTCCTTCTAGAATGTCAGCTCCACAAAGACAGGGACTTTCTTTTATTCACTGCTGTATCCCCAGTACCTAGACAGTTGTTAAATATTTGTTCTCAGTGGGCTTTCAGAGCAACCCTGGGATATTTTTGGAGATTGTAAAGTTTAAAACGGATAACAGTTACAAGCAGAAGGCCTGACACACAGTAGATAGTGAATAAGGGTTAGTTCTTTTCTCTGCCAAACTCTTGTCTGGGTGTGTAGGGAAGGATTTATTATCTCCCCCATTTTTTTTTAATTTGGGAAAATAAAGTTCTGAATGGTTTAATGACCTTCCCAAGGTCACACAACAAATGGCAGATCTCAAATTTGAGTCTGGGCCTTTTGATCCCAAATAGCCCTTAAGGCAGACAGCAGCCATCAGCTAAATGGCCAGACTATGCAATGGGAGGCAGAGGTGTTAGCACAGGGACTAATTTGTTGACCACTGTTGGGCACTAGCCTCCCCCCGCCCTCAATTTCATACCCTGGAGACTTATGGCAGGATGCATATAACTCTGTATTAACCTTGTGGGTTAGGAAGGAGGCCTGTTGGTGTTGTAGATAAGCTAAAGGTCAAAGGCATTTGACACCTGAACACATCACTTGTTTTCTTTTGACAGCAGACATACCTTCCCAATTATGTGTGACCTCAGCTATGTTCACATGAATTTTCATATCAAGACCATGTTTGCAGGACACAGGAGATTAGGGCAGTGGGATGAGGGAACAGGGAGGCGCTCAGATGACTGAAGGCAGCCAACAGGAGAATAAACACGTGCCATAAAGTCTAAGTGCACATTCTCCCGGACGGAAAATAGCAGATCCCTATGTGGAATACATAGCGCTGCTATTGGACCTATTTGGTATCTGATTCAGCTGTTGGCACATCCAAGCTGCCCCTCACTTCCTCTTACCACCCCCTTTATCCCGCATCACTTGCCCTGGCCCTGGCCCATCTGACCTATCCCCCAAGTTCCACTGATGCCATCACTTCCCTGCAGGCAGGTCGAATGCTCCAGACCTCTCTCCCCACCTTCACCAACTATGCCTGTGATTCTCCTCCCAGCCTGAACCAGGTTCTGGGGGCTTTGCTCCCAGTGCAGACCCTGAGAGGGATTTAATACTAACAATGGAAACCCCAGAGCTCGGGCAAACTCTGCAACGCAGGTACAGGTGGGCATCTTTTTCTAAATCTGACATTTATTTTTAGGGGCAGTCATGAATCCCTTTGGGAATCTCATAAAAGCTATGGACCCTTTCCCCAGGGAAAAGCACAGTCACACAGAATTAAAGAAGTCTTGCACCCCCTGAAACTCATCCACAGAAACAGAGTTAAGTATATCTGCTTTAAGGCTCTAAAGCATCCCATTTTTCAGAGCCTTTGTTATATTCCTTAAAACATCCCGAGGACCCAATGCTTTAGGATGATTGGGGGAGCTTTGCCTCTTAATTATAGAGGAGTTTGTGTCGGGAGAAGGCAGATCTAGTGGTAGGTGACGCTTAGGCTTGTCTGGGAGAATGAAGATGAAAAGAATAGCTCAAGTCTCGTGTTTTGCCAGAAGGAGAAGGAACACGGCGTCCTCATGCTCAAGGCTTGTTCTAAACTTAGCCGGCTCCCGTGGTTCCAAAGTTGGCAAAATGAGCTCCCGCCGTCCTAATAAACATGCCGTCGTGCAGTGACTCACTGAGACTGCAGCCACGTGCGGGATGTGGCTGCTTCAAGCAAGCCAGACAGGAACCGTGGTGGGCTGAGGCCCGTGACACGGCAGGGACGGCCAATGCAGGGTGGGGTGAGGATGACCTGGGTGCCAGCCCAAAGAGCTGCAGCAGAAACCCACTTCTCATGGGGGGCTGGAGAACAAGGGGAAGGACCTGGGGGGGTCACACAGTGAGGGAGCCATCGTGGTGACTTCATCTGATCGGGGGGCTTCATGTCTCTCAGGGCATGCAACAAGAGAGACAACAGTGCCATGTGGGTCCAGCAACCATCTAAGAAGGATGGCATTGCTAGATGGCAAGTGATTTCTCTCTCCATGACCTCAGACAGGTGGGCGTTCATAGAAGGTGGCTTCTAGTAGGAGAGACAGGCCAGGCACAGTAGCTCATGCCTGTAATCCTAGCACTTTGGGAGGCTGAAGCAGGAGGACTGTTTGAACCTAGGAGTTCAAGACCAGCCTGAGCAACATAGGGAGACCCCATATCTACAAAGGAAAAAAAAAAATTAGCCGGGTGTGGTGGCACGTGCCTGTAGTCCTAGCTACTCAGGAGGCTGAGGCAGCAGGATTGCTTGAGCCTAGGAGTTTGAGGTTACAGTGAGCTGTGATGACGCCACTGCACTCTAGCCCGGGCAACAGGGCAAGACTCTATCTCAAAAAAATAAATAAATAAAATAAAAATGAACAAATAAATAAATAGAAGCAGAGACAGGGAATGCTCCTCTGTTCTGCCTGGCTCTACTGTGGTCAGGCTGCCCTGGTCAGGCTGTGCCAGGGGCCTGTGATCAACTTGAGGCCTTGTGCTCCTGTAGGGTGTGGATGGACTTGGGGTTCACCATTAGATGGGGATACAGATGAATGGATGTGGTCAGTATCTCTAAGGAGCCAGTGGGCTGTCCAGTGTGTCAAACTCCCTCTGCAGAGGCTGGGACAACCCCACAGGAACACCAGCTACAGGAGGATAGGGTGGGTGTCCTGGGGCCAGGTGGGTGCTGAGGATTCCTTGCAGAAGTCAGGAAGAGTGTTCATCTGAGCGGCAAGTAGAAGTCATAGCTGGGAAGTGGAGCAGCCCAGGGCATCATACAACAGCAGGCCTAAGAAGTGATGGGAGGCTGGGCAGATGTCCCAGGCCAGGGAGGTGAGGGACAGGTTGGGAGGCTGGGGGCTGGAATGGTGCAGGACATTGGCTCTGAGCAAGGCAGGAATGTGCAAGCTTGCTCTGAGTGGGCAGTGGCTTCCTGGCACCCAAGGAAGTTAGAGGGCCAAATGAAGTGGGCCCTACTGGACATCATAGCAGAGTGGTTAGTCACATTTAATGGGGCCCTACAGAAGAGCTAAGGCTAATGGGAAGAACTCTCAGAAATCAGTCCAGTGTAAGGAAGGGCTTCCTGACAGCCACAACTGTCCAGCAATGAAATGGAAGGTAGTGAGTTCTCTGGCACTGGGAAAGCAGAGCACTTGGTAGGGAGAAAGGAGAACAGACTCAAGCATCAAAGTCCATTCCAACCTTGACAGTCCTCAGCTTAGATTCCTCCAGAAGCCTCGTTCCAAAGTGGGAAAGCTGAGGCCCAGAAAGACTGAACACTGCACCCAAGGTCACACAGAAATGCAGCAGAACTGGGAACAAACCCATGTCTGCTCCTCCCCAAGCTCCAGACTTTCCCATCTGGTTTCCCAACTGGTGTCCCAGCCTGTGCTATTTTTGACTGACTCCCTTGGCCAGGACAGAGGGCGCTTTTAGGACGGGCGCAGCAGCACCGTCTGTTGGTTCCCAGGTTGGGCTGGTAAACGAGCACCAAAGGCCCTGTCCTCGCTGCCCAGGTCTGAGGAGTTCAGCATGTCTGTCAGCTAATCGTCAGCCACATACACCGATAAATGGGGATAAATGGGGATAAAAATGGGGATAAAAATGGGACATTCACTCACCCAGCCCTGGCTCTGTCCCTGTGCCCATCAGGAGGGAATGTCATTATCAAAGAAAACCATCTTGACCTCACTGGGGAGGGGGGCGTCTTCAGGGTCCGTGGGAGAATCTTGTCCCCCAGGCTACCAGGGGGACCCAGGTGGCTTGGCTTAGAGCTTTGTTTCCCAAAGTAAATTCCTTAAAACACCAGTCCTTCCGAAAACTCCTTGAGGAAAGGCTTTTCGGTTTTTTGGTAACAGCTTTATTGAGATGTAATTCACATACCATACAATTCACACATTTGAAGTGTGCACTCTGATGGTCTTTAGTATATTCACAGAATTATGCAACCATCACCATGATCAATTGTAGAACCTGTTCATTACAAACAAAAAGAACTCATTATCCTATAGCTGTCACTCTCAAAACCTTCCCTTCCCCTCCCCTCCACCAGCCCCAGGCAACCACAGCTCTACTTTCTGTCTCTATAGATTTTCTTATTCTGGGCATTTTATATGAGTAGAATCATATTACATGTGGTATTTGTGTCTGGCTTCTTCCCCTTAGGGTAATGTTTGCAGGGTTCATTCATGTTATAGCATGTGTCCATACTTCATTCTTTTTTATGACCAAATAATATTCCATTGTATGGATATACCACATCTTGATTATCTGTCCCTCAGTTGATAGGCATTTGGGTTATTTCCATCTTTTGGCTATTATGATTAAGAAAAGGTTTTGTGTTCAAATAAATTTGGGAAGTAATGCCAGCTCTGTCTCCCTCTTAGAGATTTATAGTGTTCCTTAGTATATTAAAGGCACTGAGAAGTCCTGTAACAAAGGCACCTGTTTATCTTTGCTTGACCCAGTCCTTCCCAGACTTCCCTCACCGTTCTTCACACAGAAATGAAGCAATTCCAGGAATGTGTTTGTCAAAGTGCACCCTTGGGAAAACAGTGACTTGACTGAAAAGAAGCCACCAATTTGGATGAATTCAACTCAAAGAAAACAGACTATAAAAAGGGTCCCAGCCTCCCTCCTGCTGCTGCTGCTGCTGGAGGGTCTGTTCTGTGAGCTGAAAATGCCATACTCCTGGGAAATCTAGCAGACTGGGAGACTTTGCCAGGCCATGGCTAGTCCACTCATTTGTTTCTTTGTTCATTAAACATACATGAATGTGGTTGGTCCGAGTGCGGTGGTGTTTACAACTAATCACAACCAGCTACAGATTCCTTTGTTCCTTCTCCACTGCCACTGCTTCACTTGATCAGCCTTAAAAAAAAAAGAAAGAAAGAAAGAAAGCAAAGGAAAAAAAAGAGAAAATATATATGCATGAATAGAGCAGAGGTTTTCAAGCATTTATTACCCACAGGAAGGAATACATCTTTCTTCATGATGCAGTATTCCACACACAAACACACACACATACAACTAAAAGTGTGTGCACCAATGCCTAGCCTTACTATGTGCACCCTGTGACCATTCCATTCTACTTCACTCAAAAAATATACAGTTGCCCCTCAAACAACACAGGTTTGTACTGCATGGGTCCACTTACAGGCAGATTTTCTCCCACTTCTGCCATCTCTGAGACAGCAAGACCAACCTCTCCTCTACCTTCTCCTCAGACTACTCAAAATGAACATGATGAGAATGAAAAAGTTTATGATGATCCACTTCCACTTAATGAATAGTAAATATGTTTTCTCTTCCTTATGATTTTCTTAATAACATTTTGTTTCTCTAGTTTACTTTATTGTAAGAATACAACCTACAATACATTTACATAGAAAATACGTGTTAATTAAGAGTTGATGTTATCAGTTAGGCTTCTGGTCAACAGTAAGCTATTAAGTTTTGGGGGTGTCAAAAGTTATATGCAGAATTTTTACTGCACGTGGGGTTGGTGCCTCTAACCCCCACATTGCTCAAGGGTCAACTGTATGTCTGTCCTGACCCACTAAATTGATTTCATTACTCATGAATGATTCAGGAGCTACAGTTTAAAAACCAGTAAGTTGACAAACCGGGAAAAAATATTTGCAAAACATATATCTGACAAAGCGCTGTATCCAGAATACATAAAGAATTGTTACAACTCTAAAAATGAACCAAAAAGAAAGAGAAGGAGGAGGAGGAGGAGGAGGAGAAAGAGGAAGAAGAAAAAACCCAATAAAAGATGGAAAAAAGACTTTAAGAGACGCTTCACAAACGAAGATATGTGAGTGGCCAATAAGCACACGAAAAGGCACTTAACATCAGTGGTGACTGGGAAACGAAATCCCACTACACAGCCACTAGAATGGCTGAAGTGGAAAAGAGCAGACGATAGCAAATGTTGGAGAGGATGTACAGCAACTCAAGTACTCATATGTTGTTGGTGGGAATGCAAAATCCTACAGCCACTATACTCTTTGGAAAAGGAGTATGACAGTATCTTGTAAAATTAAATACACACCAACCATAGGGCCCAGTAATTCCACTCCTAGGTATTTACTCCCCCCAAAAAATTAGAACATACAACCACACATAGACTAGTACAGGAATGATCACAGCAGTATTATGCATATTAGCCAAAAATTGTAAATAACTCAAATGTCCATCAACAAATGAATGAATAAACAAATTGTAGTATATTCATATAAACGGATCTTGCTCAGCAATAAAAAGGATGAAATATTAACACTCTCAACAGTATGTATGAATCTCAGAAACACTATGCTAAATCAGATGAGTCAAACACAAAAGACTACAAACTGTATGATTCCATTTCTATGGAATTCTGGACTATAAACAAATCAAATCAATAGTTGCCTGGGGCTGGAGGTTGGGGAGGGAGATCGACTGCAAAGGGACACAAGGGAACTTTTAGGATGACTGCAGTGTGCATATAACTGTATACAATTACCCAAATTCATCAAACTCTACACCTAAAATTAGTGAATTTTATTATGTATAAACTATACTTCAACAAAGCTATTTTTTAAAACCTTTAAGATAGACTTTATAGGGGGAATGTAAGAAACGGGTGAGAGATGGAAAGGCAGAGAAGGGGTCTGCCGTGTTTGGCCTTGTACCTCAAGCTAAGGGGCTTGCACTGCTCCCTGGCAGCCGTGGAGAGCCATGCAGAGTTTAAGCGGGGGAGTGTCATGGTCCAATTTGTGTTTAGAGCAATCGCTCAAGCCACTATGTAGAGAAAGGGTTGGATGGGTTGAAAAGGTGAGGGAGACCTGTCGGAAAGTGTGCAGTGCTCTGGTGAGAAGAAATGAGGGCTGAAGGAAGGAAGTAAAGAGGGCTGGAGGAGGGAGATATTTAGGTCGTAGAAGAGGCGCTGAAGACTGATTAGAATGGAGTAGGGAAGGGGGTGTGGGAAGCTGGGCGGCGACAGAGAAAGGACCTGATGCATCTAAGCTTTCTGCTTAAGCAGCCAGGTGGATGACCATGCCTTCAGCAGGCAATCAGGGTGAGGGAGGGAGAGGTTGTGTTCAGGCCGGGACATCTGGAATCCGAGGGGCTATGGGTCATTCAACACAATGTTGAGGAGCATAGCATCATAGTTTTTATTAGTCCCCGGCTCAGAAGAGTGATGTGGGCTGAAGTCAGAGTCTTGGGCGAGAATGAGGGGCCCGAGGAGGGTGGGAAGCACAAGGAAAGAGAGCTGAGAACACAACTCGGAGAACAGTAATATTTGAGAGTAAGTGGGAAGGGGTGAGAGAATGCGGCCAGAGGAAAACAGGAGAGGGGGTGTCACAGGAGCAACGGTGAGGTCAGAAAGGTCAACTGCCACAGAGCAATCACTGGGACGAGTAGAGGCGGGAACTCAATCGCAAGAGGTTCAAGGGTAAATGATAAGGAAGCGAAGGCAGGATGTGTAGACACTCTGGAAAATTGACTGAGAAAGGAGAAAGGATCGATCCTTAAGGAGAATAGATAGGGTCAAGGGACTCAGACGTGGGAGACAGGGCAGGGGCCAGGCTCTCAGAATGGGAAAAGCTGAAGCATCTGAGACCCCGCCCCTTAGGGCAGAACTGTCCTGGGGTCTCTGACAGGGCTGAGTCTGCAGTGCAATTAGGAGGCCCCAGATATGGGAGGATGAATGGGGCAGAGAGGACTTGGCACTGGGGGTCAAATCATGAGAAGACACATGTATTTTTGCCAGCCCAGAATGTCCTTGGAGGACCCTCTGCCCCCAGCTCAGCTTGGGCATTTCCAGGTGAGGTTGACTCCCCCACTGCTCTCCGGGCGCCAGGGGTGGCTTTATGACTCAGACCTGACCAATCAGAGCACAGCATCCTCCCTGGTCACTGTGATTGGCTCGGGCAGGGGAATGTGAGCCTGGTCAGCCAATGAGAGTAAGTCCTGGGGCTTTTACTGGCCCAATCTGGAGGAGCTCCACTGGGGTTGCTGAGCTGGTAGGAGAGGAGCCTGGAGCTGCTGGTAGTGTCCTTGCCACAAGGGGAAAGGGTGCCTGAGAAGGAAGTCGACGAAGTGCGGGTAAAATGTTGAGTCTGTATTCCCTGAATCCTCAGCTATAGCTGAAGACACTGTAACCCCTGTTGTGAACCAGTGCGTTTACCTTTTTACTTAAGGCAATGTGAGCAGAGGTTTCTGTCACTTGCAACCCAAGCAGTCCTGAATAATACGACCCGTAAAGAGTCAGCCTGGTGCCTGGCTCCTGGAAAGCTCAGTGAATGGCAGTAGGAGCAGCAGCATTACCTGCTTGTCTGCTTTTACTGCAGCTGGGCTGTTCTCTTTCTCTCCTGCCACCTCTCTTGAGCATGGCGACTCTTCTAGTTCAAACCCAGCATTTCCCAGCAAACTCATACCCTGCACTTCTTTGCTTCCTGAGTAAGTGGCCTTACATGGGGAGATCACATCTATTGCTGCTTCACATCCCCAACATTGACGCTCAAAAGAAATCAAGGCCAGGTGTGGTGGCTCACACCTATAATCCCAGCACTCTGAGAGGCTGGGGCGCGAGGATTGCTTGAGGCCAGGAGTTCGAGACTGCAGAGAGATATGATTGTACCACTACACTCCAGCCTGCGATACAGAGTGAGACCTTGTCTCTTTTAAAAAAAAAAAAGCAATCAAAATGCTTAAATTTTACTGGTCATTTTGAGGGAGAAACCACCACAGCCACATATCCTGGGAGGGGGCCCAAAGAGGTCTGGGAGCCCCCCACTTTGACTTGGCAAACTGGCCACGCAGGTGCAGGTGACTGAAGGTATATCAGCCACAGAGCTTCGAGGCACCTGCATACACCTTCTTGGCAACACCCCTGCTCTCCAGTTGTTCTCCCTCGCCCCTACAGTGAGCACAGCCTGAGCCCCAGCTCACACCTGACAGGGGGATGGGACCCTGCACCAAAGTTTCCAGGCAACTTCCTGTCCCAACTCCAGATTGATGCTTACAATTGACAAATTACAATTACAATTGACAAATCCAGCCCAGTTTTATCTAACCAGGGCCCTGAAAGGGACAACCACTGCCTCAGAGACTCCCTGGAGGTGCCTGGTTAGGACTTGATGGTTCTAGCAGGTTCCCTAGTCCTCCCTTCAGCCTCACAGGCTCCCTGACCCACATACAGGCACACATGCTCATGTAGGCACACACAGGCAATGCACACACATGCAAACAGACAAGCACGAACACACGTCTACACAAATAGACACAGACTGCACACATATAGACATATATATAATGCATACACATGCACAAATAGACACATAAAACATACACTCTCCATATAGAAGTTTTTTTAAAAAAATAACCACAGAAAGGTATAAGGAAAAGGGGGAAATCAGCCTTAATAATAGCATTGAGAAAAAAAGTACTAGAAACATTTTAGTAGGTTTAGTATGTTTCCTTTCAGGCTTTTATGTGCATATGGGTTTGTTATTCCTTGTCTGCACATGCTTTTTGTTTGTTTTTATTTTTGTTTCCTTTTCTGGTCATTTTAACGCTGCTGAGAGGCCTTCCCAAGCAGCCTGGGTGTGTTGGAGGAAGGGGCACTCCTGCCACCCATCCCTAGGAGGATGGATAGTGAGGGGACTGACATTTATTGACTACCTTCTGTGCACTTGGGACCACTCACCTGGGAGGAGACAGGATTTCATTGCCAGCAAGTGACAGAGCTGAGACACGAACTTATGTTTGCCTCATTCCCAAAAACCCACGCTTTCTACATGTCAGGAAGGCAGGAGAACTGGGTTCTAACCCTGCCCTGCCACTCACTGTGGAACCCCAGCAAGTCCCTTCCCCTCTGGGGACTGCAGTCTCCTGCCTGTAAAATGGATGGCTGTGGGGAGGCAGGAAGGACCCTGTCAGGATGTTAAGATTCTAAGTGAAGAGGTGAATGGTGCTGAGTGCAAACACAGTGTCAAATATCGAGAATACAGGAATTCACTGGGTGGATCAGGAGGGCTTCCTGGAGGAGGGGGACACAGGCACTGACTTTACTGGGAAGTGCTTAGGTTGGAATGAACCCAGTGAGCTCTGGAGGCAAGGACTGTTGGTGCCATGGCCCTTTGGGGGAGGCAATATCTCCAGCAAAACGTTCCCACCATGGCCGTGCATCAGATTCTGGTCCGAATATCCCACTGGGGCCCTGAGTGGCCTCCGCACCTTTCTAAAGCTTATTAAGTGTGATGCAGGATGGGGGTTAGAACTCTGGTGTGTCAGGTCAAAGTTCCAGCTCTAGAGTCAGGCTCACATTCTGGCACCTCCCCTCCCTAGCTGTGGGATTGAGACCAGCTTACCCAACCTCTCCTAGTCTCACCTGTAAGTAGGATTGGCTGCACCTGCCTTCGAAGGGTGGTTGAGAATGTTAAATAAAAGAGGCGATGATGAGGAAAGGGAAACACATAAAGTGTGCTGACCCAGGTCACACAGCTTGCAAAAGTGTTAGGACCAACCCAGGCAGGCAGGCTGACTGCATAGTCATGCTCTGAACCCTGAGCTGGAGCACAGGGAAGCCCTCAGTAATGTGGCCTTGCCCTCTTTGTCCCTGCTGCCCCAGGCTGACTGCCCCACTTGGCTATAGCCAGAATCTGCCCCCGATCAGTCAACATGTGCAGGATCAGGGCCGGCCTGCCTGGAGGGGTGATGTGGCCAAGGGAGGATCCCCTTGACAAGTGAGTGACAGCAGCCTACGCTCTCCATCTCTCCTGAGTCTCCTCCCTGCGTCACCTCTGCTGTGGCAGCCCCGAGAGCTTTCAACTTCTTGTTCATCACCTGCTTCCTGTGGACAGGGAGGGGCCAGATCACACTCTATCTGGTACCCAAGTCGCCAGAGCCTGAGAAAGCCTTCTCCACTCTCACCAGGCTTAGTGGGTCCAGACAAAGGCCTCCATCCCCCTCTGGGTCACCCTGGCACTGTGTTTTCTGTGGTGGCCAAGCTTAAGTCTAAGTATTCCCAAGACTGATCGTTAATAGTAAACATTTATTGAGACCTCACTGTGTGGCAGGCATCAGGCTCAGCGGGCTCCACACAGCAGCTCCGTCACCCCTCATACAGCTCGCTGAGGTCTTATCCCCATTTGCAGATGCAGACACTGAGACTTGATGTGCTGAGTGATTCACTCAAGGCCACCTGGTTAGGACTGAGCAAGAGCAGGTCCAACCCTGGACCATTGGGCAGTTCCCTGGACTTCCCATCAGGGGAGCTTCCTGCACCTGAATCTCCGAGGGCTCCAGTGAGGATGGGAGGGGCTCTTCCCTGTGAGGGGACACATCAAGAGAGACACAAGCCCAGCTGGAAGTCTCAGGGCTCTCCCCCACCTGCAGGAATGGGAAGGACATTGTCTATGTGCCTAGCAGGGTGGCGGGCATTATATTTATCTAATTCCATCATTAAATAGTAGCAATAGCCCTACCAGGTGGGTCTACGGACTTTGCTCAGGGTCCTAAGCAAGTTGTCCCCAAGTCCTCTGGGGGTGGCGCTAACGCGGCTGAAAGTGAAGCAGGCAGAGGCACGCCACCAGATGGAGGCAGAGTCGGATGACGCTCCGGGCACTATCATTTCGTCTGCCCCTCATCCCTTTTCCTTTTCTTCTGCAATAGACCCCATTCCTCTGTTCACAGGGGAGACCCTGTGACCCCAGCTGAGCCAATCAAAGGGCCTCGTCTCCTAGCCTCAGTGACAGCAAGGGAGGGGCACATGACCCAAGCTAGCCAATCACAGCCCTTTCCCATGCGTTTTCAAGTTGCAGCAGGGAGAGACATCCTTTTCCCTTTGGTTATAAAGCACTGAGGAAGTTAGCCCAGAGCTGTTGAAGACATGTTCCCTGACAGTGAAGAAACCAGTCCCAAGGAGTTAAAGTGTATCAGTTGGAAATTGAGTTTAGCCATGAGTAACAGAGGCCTGACCACAGTGGCTTTTCACATGAAAAGAACACCAGAAGTAGGCAGTTGCCCATGTTGGCTTAGTGTTAGGGCTTTTGGATTCTCTTAGTCCCAAGATGGCTGCCTTAGCACCAGTCCTCAAGTCTATATTCCAGACAGAAAGATGAGGGCAGAAGCAGGGGTAAGCCCTTTAAACAGCATCCTGGACGCTCCACTCAAAGGTTTCCACTTACATCTCATTGGCTTTTCGAATGTGCAGGGAGAGCTGCAAAATGTCCCCAGGACCATTGCCACCCCCCAACAACAGAGGGGTTCTGTTATTGAGGAGGAAGGGGAGAGTGGTTGCTGGGTGGGTGACTTTGTCACAGAAGGGCCACGTGCAGGGAGAAGCAGAGATGAGCACTGAAGCCTCCTTGATGAAGTTCAAATCCTGCCTGCTATTCTTAGTCCTGTGGGCCTCTTTTTCCTTAAGCTAGCTTGAATTGGGTTTCTGTCACCTGCCACCAGGGAGTCCCTGATCAACAGGTAATAATTTATGTCAGAGACCCTCCCTGCCTCCCTTGGCTTTCAGCACCGGGTTTCTGTCACAAATCCTCTTGCTGCTTCAAGTAGAAACTTTTGGCACCAATTGCGCCCTTACTCACGCTTGGATTAACAGCAAACTCTAATTTCCATGCCAACTCATTTCCCGCCTTCAGGGAGCCTGGTAGGAGGCCCTGATGAGGCCCTGCCCCCACATCCCAGCCAGAGTGAGGCTGGAGGAATCACACATCGCTGCTGATGCTGCTGAACAGATCAGGGAAGAGCCCAGGACACTGACTGCAGGCCTGGAGGGCAGCTCACCCAATCCCCCGCATTTGGGAGATAAGTAAAAACTGAGACCTGGGAAAGGGCCTTTGGTTTGTCCAAGGCCACAAAACTGTCCCCACACCATTGTGCTGACCCTCAGTGGCCATTGGCCCCAAGAGGCTTGGGTAGGGAGGTCCAAGGTGCCCCGCCAGCCTTGAGGCCCCAAGGGACACCTACCGGCCCAGCAGGAGCTCCGAGAGCCCTCCAGCTGGAAGGAGCACAGGAAACGGGAGAGAGAATATAATGACCCTCCCGTGACTGGCCAGCCAGTAGCCACTGATTGCCTGCCTAGGGAGGGGTGGGGCCCAGTGCCGGGCCTCCTGCCAGGCACCCTGAAGCGTGGGAAATGAGTCTGCATGCAGATCAGAGTCCACTGTTATCCCAGGCATGAGTAAGGGCAAAACCGTTGCCAAAAAGAGGCTGCTTCTGCTCAAAGTAGCAAGAAGGATTGTAGGAGGAGCCTGCACTCAGACACGAGAGCTGGGACTCCTTCCCCGCTTCACTGCTGTCTGGCCCCCTGACCTTGAACAGCCTGCTTAACTGCTGGGGCTTGGAAATTCCACCCATCACCTTGGACAGACACGTGTTTCTTTGCTTGTTCATTCATTCATCCAACAAGCGTTTCTTGGGCATCTGCTCCCTTGGAAAGGGATGTGTGGGGGGAGGAGAAAGCCTTTGGGCTCAGAGACCTGAATTCAAACCCTCATCTGCTGCTTACTAGCATGCTTTGGACAAATCATTTAATCTTTGTGTGCCTCAGTTTCCTCAACTGCAAAATGGGGGTAAGAATACTTCCCTCATTTGGTGGATATAAGAATTAAGTTTAACTAGACAACGTAGGAGTCTCTGATAAATGCCAAACACAGCAGTTGTCAGTAGCCAACAAATGGCAGGCTGATGATGATGATGATGGTGATGCTCTGTAAAGCCCAAGCCAGTGCCTGAAGCATACAAGGTGCTCAAGAAATTTTAGCTACTGTTACTGTGTTACTGCTGATATTAACAATCCTAACACAACAATATCATTATATGTAAAGTGTTTAACATGCTTCCTGATGTAGGAGCTATCGAGAAGTGGTTGCTATTAATGCCTTTATTTCAGTGATGGCATCGTGATATGCCCAGTGCCCAACACCTGGTAGGTGCTCAGTGCAGGTGAGTTTCCTCCCTTTGGCAGAGGCCTCAGGGCCTCCTGACCCTGGCAAAGGGTCCATGCTCATCTAGAATGCAGTTAGGTACCCATGGGTACTCAGAGCAGGGTGGGTGTGAATCCCAGGGTCCCACTGAGGCTTCCCTAACCCCGGGGTAGCTCACAACCCAGACCTCTCTCACAGCTGCTGCTGGAGGAGACAGATCTTTCCAGCAAACCCCGATCCTGGTTCTAGACCAGCCACTATCCCCACACCCCCACTTCATGTTTCCCAGCCCAGAGAGGCTGGATTCTGCTCTCCTTGCCCAACATTTATATTCCCAGCTATTTATAACCCTGGCTTAAAGCAGCTTGTGGCTGGGGCTGAATGGGCGGTGAGAAAGCTGGCCTCCCAATCACACGGGCAGCGCCAGCAGCCCCTGGCGCCCATCGGAGCATTTCCTCCTCCAGCCCCTCTCTCTAGCTTTCTTTCTGTGTGCCTGGCTCTCTCTGGTCACTGTCCAGCATCTCTGTAGCTGCGGCTATACGGTTCAGTGAGAGGTCCTTTCATCTACCCAGATAACTCTGTTTTGGAGTCACCACAGAGCCCCAGCCTGTTTGTGGCCTTGAGGTACAGTGCTTCTCTTTCAAACCCTCCCTAGTACTAGGGGGGAAGGTGGCCCTGACTGTCTGCAGGGGAGTGGAGGAGGAGATGAGGAGCAATCTCCAATAGCTTGGGGAGGTGAGGGGTGGAAAGAGAGGGGGGGAGGAGGAGGGACGGTGCTGTCTGGTGGGAAGACCAGAGGCCACTGCAGTGTGGTAGAGGGGCAGAAGCACTGGTGCTGGAGTCCCAGGTCTGCTACTTCCTAGCTGTGGGTCCTTGGGCAAGTTACTTAACCTCTCTGAGTCTCTGTTTATTCCTCTGTAAAAGACAGAAAATAAGTCCCAGCGCAGGGTCATTGTCAGGACTGAGAAAATGTTGGAGGCGTTCCCGCAGCAGCATCTGGCATGCAATTGCTGTGTCTGTTTTCCTTCTGCCTCCCCTGAAACTCTGATCCCCGGGCCGCAGAAGGTCAAAAGATCTGAACCCACTGCCCCCATGCCTCCCTCAGCGTTTGCCATTTGGAAAGGGGATCAATTTGCGGACGAGAGCCTTAGCTTCAAGCACAGCCGACTGGCGACTCCCAGCTAATTTGCCTGACTGAGAGCTGGTCTCCCAGTCAAGCGCAGCGGCAGTCCCAGCATCAGTGGCTACAGAAACTCTGGCCTGTCAGGAGAAGGGGATGGGGAGGGGGCGTCTAGGGGCTCCCAGGACGGAACGTCCTAAGCTGAGAGCTGAGGCCCAGGCCTGATGCAAGGACCTCCCGCCGGCTGCGGTGAGACACGGCCTCCCAGCGGCTTTGCCGCAGCATCCAGACACGGCCTAGGTGAAGGCCGACAGGCCCTCCCCACACGGCTGGGGCAGGAGGGGAGAGAAATGGTGGCCCAAGAGGCCCGCACGAGCCTGAGCTGGGGAGCCCAGAAATCACGGGGCGGGGCGGGGCGGGGGGGGGGCGTGGTGGAAAGAGCCGGAGCGGGCCAGAGCCTGGGAGACGCTGCTCGCCGTCCCCACGGCGCCCCCTTGTGGCCGGGTGGCGCCGCTGCGGGCCAGAGCAGGTCGCGTTTCTCATTACACGCATTACCTTGTGCGTGTGTGCGCGCGCGCGTGTCCCTGTGTGTGCGTGTAAGTAGGGGGGAGGCGGGCTGGATTTAAAATCTGCCCCCAGTCCACGGGCTTGACGTTCAGAGCCCCGCTGGCCTTGAGCTCTGCGAGGGAAGGAGCGGTCTGGCCTGCTCGGCGGTCTCCCCGGGGTTCCGCATGCGGCGCAGCATGCCCGGGAATGAATGAATGGATGGGTAAGCGGCGAAAGAGGACGGCTCTCAGCGAGAGAAGCAAGATCGAGAGGACGTCGGCCTGCTGTCCGCTTGGCTCCCACGCCAGGCCACGCCACGCCACGGCCTGCGGTGCTGGAGGCAGCTGGGTGCAGGGCCGGGAGCAACCCAGCTCAGCTCTCCACAGGCTGGGTGACCTGCGGCTTCTAACTCACCCTCTCTGGGCCTCACGATTCGCATCTTTTTTTTAAAAAGCGGCCTTAAGGCTGTCTGGGCAGAGGGTTTGGAGGGGGTTGGGGTGTTTTAATTAAACACGTGAGGTGGGGGAAGCGCAGCACGTGGTCAGAACTTGCCACGGGGGCATCTCCCTGGCGAGGCGCGGACGGGCAGGCAGCACCCGCCCCGCTTTCTCGTTCTGTCGCAGCGCACACCGGCTCGGCGGGACCCGGTGCCCGCCGCACCCAGACACCAACCGGCAGCGCGCTCCCTCCCTCCTCCCCGTCCTCCTTCCCCCACCCGCCCCGCTCCCGCCCTCCGCCCCCCGCCCCTTCCCGTCTTTCTCCGGTGGCTTCTCCGCCTCTCTGTGTTCCTTCTAGAAACCGTTCCAGCCCGCTGGAGAAAAACAAAGCAGAAACCTCCTCCTCATCCATCTTCTGTTATGGCAGCGCTCACAGCCCCCTCTCGTGGGCCCCCGGGGCTCTGAGAAGCACCCCCAAACCCCCGCGCCCAGCCCCTGCGTCGCCCGGGGCTCCCCTGTGGGGGGCGTGGGCATTTCACGGGAAAGGAGATACCATCGACTGAGGGGCAGGGCTGGGGAAGCCCGGCCTGCCCGCCCAGCTCTGCCGCAGACCTCAGGTGGGAGCTACCGCTTTCTGGACTTGGGTCTTTCCCTGCGAGGGGGACCTGCCCACGCCACTCTAAGCTCTTGTGCCACTCCTGTTGAGATAAGAGAAGCAGCCTGGCTTAACGGGGCTGACCTCCAGGAGGACCAGCCTCTAAAGCGGTGCCCTGGGCTCAGGCCCCTGTGTATCCTCCTCTTGGAAAAATACCTAATGTAGCATCCCGCTGTGACCACCCCCCTACCTCGGAGCAGGAAAAAGCCCCAACAGGTCTCATTGAATGAGCACTTACTACATGTCAGTCCTTTGAACTTTACATGAAGTATCTCATTTAATCTTCACCACAACCTTTTGAGGTCAATACTATTGTTTCCCCCATTTTACAGATAAGGAATCTGAAGTGACTTGCCCAAGGTCGCAAATGTATCCAGAGGCAGAATTTGAACACAGATATCTCTAACTTCAAAGCTGATACAATGTGATCATCGTCCTTTCACAGGACAGAAAATGACAAAAGATGATAAATAAAATCCTTTTCTTAACCTGGATGGATTTTATGCAAAGGGAAAGTCAGAGATGCTGGAAGGCTCCACCCTTGTCATTTGAGCAATAAGAAGTTCTAGGACTCTCAGTTGACAAACGAGAGGTGGAAGACAGATCAATAAAATAAAAGGTACTTGCAAGGACTGGAAGTTGGTTAGGCTGGGTTTGAATTCCAGTTCTGCAATTTGCTAGCTGGGTGGTTGCAAGCCAGTGATGTTACCTTTTTATACCTTGGTTTTGGGAGTTTCTCTTCCAGTATAACTAAGATCCTACCAAACAAACCTTCCCACAGATAACAACTCTTGACAAAATATAAAACCAAAATCAAAATAAAACACCTCAAGGCCCTGGAGAGTAAGTAAAAGCAACCTCTGGCTGGGAGTCAACACTTGGAAGAAGGGAATGGCATGTGGGGAGGTGGGGGCCCAGTCAGCATAGCACACATAGGAAACCTGTAGTCTTTCTGACCTGAAGAACCAGAGGACAAAATCTGGAGCAACTACAGCCACTGGAGAGTGAAGCGAGGAGTCCCATAAAGGAGAGACCCAGAGAGGGGGAGAGTTAGATCCTGTGTATAAACTCTGTCCAAACCTCTGGCTGATCCCTCAACCACATGTGCGTGGAAAACACTTCAGCAGAGAAAGAAGAACTGAACTGAGATTTGAGCTGCTGTCCAAGAGCAGAGTTTGAAGTTAATTGCCTAATAAAACAATAAAAAAATACATCAACATGTATTGGAGGAATATAACAGAAACCAGACCTCCCACAATATAACATGCACAATGTCTTGTTCCTCTGTAAGTATGTTCTCAGAACACAATGGGATTAAACTAGAAATCAGTAACACAAAGATAGCTAGAAAATCCCAAAATATTTGGAGATTAAACAACACACTTTTTGTTGGTTTTTTTTTTTTTTTTTGAGACAAGTTCTCTCTCTGTTACCCAGGCTGGAGTACAGTGGCAAGATCATAGCTCACTACAGCCTCGAACTCCTGGGCTCAAGCGATCCTCCCACCTCAGCCTCCCAAGTAGCTGGGACTACAGGCACATGCCACCATGCCTGGCTAATTAAAAAAAAATTTTTTTGCTTGTTTTTTTGTAGAGATGGAGTCTCTTTATGTTACCCAGGCTGGTCTCGAACTCCTGGCCTCAAGCAATCCTCCTGCCTTGGCCTCCCAAAGTGCTGGGATTATAGGCAGGAACCATCACCCTTGGCCTAAACAACATGCTTCTAAATAACACATAGGTCAAGTAAGTCTCAGGAGAAATTTAAAAATTTTTTGAACTGTATGAAAATGAAAATACAACTTTTCAAGATTTGTTGAATGCCGTGAAGGCAGTGCCTAGAGGGACATTTATACCATTGAATGCATATATTATTTAAAAAAAAGAAAGATCTCTCTGACTTGGGCAGTGCATAGGCAATATATATAACCAAAATGTTGTACCCCCATAATATTCTGAAATTTAAAAAAAAGATCTAAAATCAATAATTTGAGTTTCCACTTTAGGAAACTAGAGAATGAAGGACAACTTAAGCCTAGAACAAGCAGAAGAAATGAAATAATAAAAATTAGAGCAGAGACCAATGAAATTGAAAACAGGAAAGAGAGAAAATAAATAAAACTCAAATCTTATTCCTTGAAAAGATCAATAAAAATGATGAACCAACAGCCAGGCTAACTAAGAAAAAAATAAAGAAGGCACAAATTACTAATACAGTCATCCCCCCTTATCTGCAGGGGATACATTCCAAGACCCCCAGTAGATGCCTAAAACTGCAGATAGTGCCAAATCCTATATATTCTGTGTTTTTGCCCAGAAATAGACCCACACCTAAAGAGCAAAAGCAATTCAATGGAGAAAGGGTAGTCTGTTCAACAAATGATGCTGGAACAATTGGATGTGCATATGAAAAAAAAATTTACACAAAGGTTTTACTTCTTTTACAAGAACTAACTCAAAATGGATCATACATCTAAATATACAATGCAAAAATTATCAAACTTCTAGAAGATAACACGGGAGAAAATCTCAGGGATTTTGGGCTTGGTGATGAGTTTTTATGTGTAACACCAAAAGTATGATCTATGAAAAAATATCCACAAATTGGACTTTATTAAATTTAAGGCCTTCTCATCTGGGACTGAATGAAAAGATAGGAAATCTCAGCAAAGAAATAGAAATTATTTTCTAAAACAGCCAAAGTGCAGGAATGGGGAGGTGTAGGGAGGAACAAATGGAAACTCAAGAACAGAAATATACAGTGTCTATTCATCTCAGGAGGAAAAAATTCACTGGATGGGTTGAATGACAGAATGGAGAGGAACAGAAACCTGTCAGTGAACTTGAAGATTGGATAAATAGAAATTATCCAACCTGAAGAACGCAGGGAAAAAAGATTAAAAACAAATCAGTAACCAAAACAGTGTCTCAGAGACCTGTAAGACATTTTCACAATTACATGTAATTGTAAGGACTCCATACAAGTAATTGGAGTCCTAGAAGGATAAGAAAGAGGATGGGGCAATAAAATATTCTAAGAAAAATGGCCAAATATTTCCCAAATTTGATAGATATAAATTTAAAATTTCAGGAAGTTCACTGAACCCAAGCAGAATAAATTTAAATAAAACCATGTGTGGTGTTATTATGATATAGATATATTGGTTTTCACCCACGGTTCCTGGCTCATATCTCCCGTAGTCCTTGTTATAATGTTGCGGGGCTTTAGGCCTCAGGAGACAGAATCTGTCTCTGACTTTCTCCTGTCCTCCTCTTACCTGCTCAAGACAGGACTCTAATCTGATTGTGGGTCAAAGGACTCATTCCAGAGAAGGTCCTGCCCCATAGCCTGGGGGAAAGAATGCTGCACAGAGAGGCCAGGAAGAATCTGAACACACAGGCCTTGCTGGGTTTAGATCATATGCTTTTTATCCAATCACATTTTGACATGGTTGTCCATCCTTCAATCATGGGCAACCAGTGAAGTCTCAATAAAAGGACCAAAGGGTAGGATTCAGGGAGCTGCACACGTGGAACTCACCCACGTGCCAGGAGGGTGGCATACCCTAACTGCACAGGGACAGAAGCTCCTGTGCTTGGGACCCTTCCAGACCTTACCCTATGTATCTCTTCATCTGGCTGTTTATTTGTATCCTTTAAGATAACCCTTGTAATAAATCTGTAAGTGTAAGTAAATGTTTCCCTGAGTCCTACTCTAGCAAATTAATTGAATCCAAAGAGGGGGTCATGGGAACACCAATTTGAAGCCAATCAGTAAGAAGTTCCAGAGGCCTGAACTTGTGACTGGTGGGAAGAAGGGATTGATTTTAGGGACTGAGCCCTCACCCTGTGGGGCCTAATGCTACCTCTGGGTAGATAGTGTCAGAATTGAATTAGAGGACACCCAGCTGGTGTCTGCTGCTTGGTATGTGTGGGGGAACCCCACATTTGGTCAGAGAAGTCCTCCTCTTTGTTGATTGTTGTGGTGTTCAGAGGAAAGCACAGTTTGGGGAGTGTTTCTCCCAAAGCACCATGCCAAGGAATATCAAGTCAAACTGATATCTGAAAACCAAAGAGAAAATTTTGAAAGTAGACAGAGAAAAACAACACACTAGATAGATAGCACCAAGAATTTGACTGCTGACTTTTCTTCAAAAACTATGGAGCCAGAAGATAGTGGAACAACATCTTTAAAGTGATGAAAGAAATTCTGTCTTTCTATGTAGAATTATATATCCAGTGAAAATATCTCCAAGAATGAAAATGAAAGAAAGATATTATCAGATTAAGAAAAACTAAGAGCATTCATCACCACAGACCTGCATTATAAGACATGCCAAAGGGAGTTCTCCAGGTAGGAGGGAAATGACACCATATGAAAACTCAAATCTTCAGAAAGGAATGAAGAGTATTGGAAATGGTAATTTGGATAACTATATGAGATGATTTTTTTCTTCTAATTTCTTTAAATAGATATAATTCTTTAAGGAAAAAATTATGGCACAGTCTTGTGGAGTTTGTAAAGTATGTAAATATAATACTTACATCAATTCTAGGGTAAAAGGCAGACAGGAGTGTGGCAAATGGTGGTAATTGTAAATAATTGGAAATAGCATATGAAATAATACAAGATTAACCCTAAGTAGACTGTGAAAAGTTAAGAATATATATTATAATTCCTAGAGAAACCACTGAAGGTGTGCAGAACCAATAAGTAATTAAAATGGAATTCTAAAGAATTTTCAAATAAATCAATAGAAGGCAGGAAAGAAGCTTTCCTCATCTGTAAATGAGGATCACACAGTCACACCTCACAGAGCTGTCATGAGATTAAGAGATAGATATGGCAGTGGCTGCTGGAGGAAGGGAGTGGGGACAGGCAGGGCAGCTTCTCACTTAGCCCAGGAGGTGCAGGCTGATACTGTCCAGTCACAATGGAGGGACACCCTATCCATTCAAATGACCCTGCCTGCATGGTTCCCACTCCTCCCTCTGTTTTAGCCTTCCCCCTCCTCTTAACCTACTCAGGTGCCCAGAAGGGCAGACAGCTGCAGTTTCTTTACATGGGATTTGTTTTGTTATGCCACATTGTCAGGCCATCAGTCCCCTTCTGGCCACTTCTGGCCTAGCAGGTTGTTCCAGCTTTTCCCGCCTCATGTTAGCCCCCCCTACAAACCCTGGTTTGACCTGGCCAGGGTTCAGGGTCTTCAGGGACCAGCACAGCAGTGGTAAGAGAGGAGGCAGCAAACTGAGGAGTCCCGGGCTGCCCCCCCCCCCCAACTCCCCTTTGCTTCTGGTCCCAGCCCCAGCACAGCTCAGCAGGGGCCCCCTCACCCAACAGTACTAAACAGGACAATGCATTCATTTCACTCATGGCCTGCATTCTGTGTGATGGACCTACTCTTCACCAGATGCTAGGAATACACACATAGAAAACGTGTTCCCTGCCCTCGGGAAGCTCCCAGGCTGGTTAGGAGAGAGACCCTTTCTGTTAGTGCATGAACTTGTGACTGGCGCACAGCAGTGGCAAGCCCGGGATGCTGTGGGGACAGAGAAAAGAATGGGGACAGGCTTCCTGGAGGAAGTAGCACCTGCGGTGAACCTCCAAAGTTGAGTAGAAGTTAGCGAGTAAAGAAGGCGAGCAGGTGTTCTGGAAGAGGATCCCACTTATGCCAAGGCTGGGGGCGAGAGGGCTGCAGCTACCCTCTGAGAAAATGCAGAGGCTGCACAGTGGCAGGGGCTTGGTCCATGAGGGGAGCAGGGCTGGGGAAGAGGCTGCCAGGGAGGCATCAGGAGCCAGGTGATTGTTCAGGAGAGATGGTGTAGGGCCTGTGCCAGCCTGGCAGTGGTCAGAGAGGAGACTAGAGGCATTCTGGAGGCTTCCTGGTAGGAGACTCTGTAAGGGTCCAGACTGCCTGGAAGTGGGGGTTAGAGAGAAGACAAGGAAGAGGCCCGCGTCTGCCTCAGGGTCCCCGGGGAGCTGGTGTTGTAACTGGAGACACCCCAGCCTCCTGAGACTGTGGCCGCAGCCAGGCTCTGCCAGCAGGCCTCCCTCCCATTCCCAAGCTGTACCCAGCCTGCAGCCTGCAGGGCTCTCGCTCTCAGCCCTGCTCGCTCCCAGCTCATGCTAGGAGCACCTGATGTATCTCACGTGAACAGTCAGGCAAACCTCCCAGTCCTGCCTCACAGAGCCCCTCAGCGGCTGGAGGAGCTGTGTGAGGGCAGGGCCTCTCTCCTGCCATGCCGCTGGTGCCCCAGGAAGGCTGCTACTTGTGTGTAGGCCTGGATTCGTGATGTGCCGAAGCTGCCTGGCCTCGTGGTGCTGCTGGCTCTGTAGGCCTCACTAGGGTGTGGGAAGCCATGTTTAGTCTGAAATAAGGAGAGGTCCCTTCTCTCCACACCTGTGCTGTACTTGTCACCGGGCCCCAAAGCAGGGCTACTTGGACCCCTGTGTCTCAGAGCCAGTGGAAAAAAACAGTTCCTTTGGCTTCTGTCTGCAAACCCACTCCGGGGTTCCCAGATCCGCCTGAGACCCAGTCAGAGCCCCTGCTGTGACCAGCTCAGCCCAGCTTGCCCAGGGCCCTCCTGGTTTCAGCACCGAAAGTCCTATGTCCCAGTAAACCCCTCAGTCCCTGGCACAGTGGGACAGTTGGTCACCATATGACACAGGAAGGGGGCCAAGCTTTGCCCTTGGGTGGTGGGCAACTTTCTCACTGACACTTGGTCAGTTCTTCAGCCTCTGTGTCACCTCCTCTAGTCACGGGTAGCTCATTACCTCTCCCAGCCGCTACTGTGCAACTCTCCTTGCTAGGAAGTTCTTCCCTGACTCAGGCCTGTTCTTCTTCAGTTTAATTTCTCCCTGAGGTGCTTGTCATACAGAATAGATTGAATGCCTTGTCCTCATGACAGCCTTCAAGTGTTTGAAGACAGTGTTCATCTTTCACCCAATCTGGCCAAGGGCCCTAGCCAACTCCTAATATTTACTGACAACCACTCTGTATGAATAGAAATCCAGGCTCAGAGAAGGGAGGTAACCTGCCCAAGTTTACACAGCTAAGAAGTGAACGAGCCACTTTATCTGAGCCCATGATTGTCTTGGTCTGTCTATGGTTCCATGCTACCAGCCCCCTTTTGTTAACTCTCTCTCTGCCTCTGTATGCATTTCCTACAGCTGCTGCAACAAACTACCACAAACTGAGTAGCTTAAAACAAATGAAATTTATTCTGTCATAGTTTGAGAGGCCAGAAGTCCAAAATCAAGGTGTTGGCAGGGGCACGCCCTCCCTGAAGGCTCTAGGAGAGGATACTTCCTTGGCTCTTTCTAGCTCCTGGTGTTTGTCTGCAACCATTGGCATTCCTCAGCTCGTAGATGCCAGATGCATCACTCCAATCTCTGCCTTCACGTGACCTCCCTAGGGACCAACCTAATCCAGTATAACTTCATCTTAACTTGATCATATCAGCAAAGACTCTATTTCCAAATAAGGTCACATTCACAGGTACCAGGAGTTAGGACTTGAATGTATCTTTTTGGGGACACAACTTAACCTCATACCAAATGTGTCTGAAACTAATTCAGCAAGAGGAAGCCGAACAGAAATTGTCATGCACAGGGAGTGGACTGTTTCTGCTCAGGGTGTAACGGAGGGTGGGGCAGAGCCGACAGGAATAGGAGCCCAAGCCCCTGGGAGAAGGCCCAGCTGCCCCAGGCTCGGGGACAGAGCCCCAGACGGAAACCTGGTTTGTTCTCAGTCACCAGACTGTCTTGTGCTTTTCCTGGCTGCTCCATCTGCCCTCCAGCCAGCAGAAGAGAAGGCGGTGCAGACAGAGGAAGGAGCCGGGGAGGAGAAGCCTGTGTTAAGTATTTAAAGTGAACCCTGGGCAGGTCACAGCATGGCTCTGCAAGATGCTCCAGATATCAGCTGCTGCTGCACTGACCTCATCTGACAAGCAGCAACTCTGTCTGGAGCCCAAAGGATCCTTGGCAAGGGCTGGAATGACTGGCAAAGAGAGGAATTTTTCTTAAAAGAAGAGAAACAAGATAGAGGCAGATTCCCAGGGCAAAGAGTGCAGTTCTTTCCTTTTTCAGACCCACCAACTAAAGCCTAGTTTGTGGGAAAGACAGCCTCGGCACCTGATAATTTAAAAGAAAGACCTCTGAGTAGGGACACCAGGGTCCTTCCTGTGTCTGAGGCTACTCCCTGGGGTAGACTGGCTTTGTGGAAAGAGCTACACGAAGTCAGGAGACAGGGATTCAAGTCCCAGCTCTGCCATGTACCAGCAGTGTGGTCTGGGGTGTCAGTTTCCCTCTCCTTGTGCCTTATTTCCCTGCCTCTAAAGAAGAGAGGGTGGTGAGCATTCATCATCTGCCTCCCTGGCCCCCACTGCCCCATCTTACAGCAACATCCCTTGTCCTCACTTACGCTCCACCCCTCCCCTGCTCTCAGGAAGGCTCCACACCTCATTCAGAACCCAAGCATTTGGTGAGATCCTCAAACCACTGGGACATTGCCTTCTGGCTACAGCAGTTGGCTCAGGGACAGACCAGTGACCCGAGCTGGTCATCAGGGTGGATGGCCGGGCTCTTGCAGGAGCTCCTGGAAAAAAGGTTTTTGCTCTCCCACTGGCCTTAGGACTTTGGGGTGTACTGCAGCCACCTGGCCACTATGAGAAGAGGACCCAGGGCTGCTGGGATACAACATGGTGCCAGCCCCAAGAAGGGAAGAACCAAGAGCTAGGGCGGTCTGGTCTGGGAGATGCTGTCGAATCCAGAATCCAGCCATGCCTGAGGCCAGATCCAACCGCTGGACTTCTCAGTCACATAAACCAACATGTTCCCTTTTTTGCTCCAGCCTGTTTGAGTTGGGTCCTGTGTCACTTGGAACGAAAATGTCCTACCCAACCCAGACTAATAACACTGACTTCAGTGGGTTACTGTAGGATCCAGCAGAATTAATTAGATTGTTAATTAGGTTGTTAGATTGTTAATTGTGAGATTTTTGAGGACAAGCGCTGTCTTATTCATATGCATGTTCCTAGTAGTTGACCCACAGTAGATGCCCAAATGTTTGTGGAGTAAATGAATATCATGTTTAAATGCCCTTAAAGCTTACATAGTTCTTAATTAATGTTAGTTAATAGTATATCCCAGCAAAATTAATCTTACCATCTCTTCTTATTGCCCTTCTCCTAAAATTTGGATAGTGAGTCAATAACCCCCTCTCAGACTCCCCTCATTGATTAAATAACGAAGTTCGCAGTATCTGTCGATTGCCTAGCATGTGCCGGGGCTGGGCAGTCAGGCTCTGGTGATGAACAAGAACAACATATAGAGCCTGCTCTCGTGAAGTCCCAGCAGTTGTGCAACAGTGCATGACAAAGTTACCATAGAGATGATCCAAGCCTTGGGGATGTGTGGCAGGAACAGCTGGCCCTGACTTAGAGGGTAGGACACGGCTGCCCTGAGGAAGTGTTTGCTGGGGACTGAAGGCCTAGGAGGAGTCAGCTGGGGAGTTGGATGGGTGGGACGGTGCTGAGGAACAGCAGACAGGCTGCACAAGAGCAAGTGATGCTTGAGGAAGGGAGGTCATTGTGGTTCCAGAGGCCTGGATGGGGCTGTCAGGAAGGAGGGAGGAGGGACCTAGTGAGCCATGCTGAGCTTGGACTCAGCCTTAGAGAGAGGGAAGTACAGGGAGCACTGCAGGGGTGTGGCAGGCTCAGCCCTGCACATTGGAAAGCTCCTTGGCTGAAGAGTGAAGGGTGGGTTGGGGACAGCATGCCTGGAGGTGTGGCGGTGGTCTGGCGGGGACACACTGGTGGCCTGAGCCCTGGGAGAGGCAGTGGGATGGAGGGGCGTGGGCTGATTCCAAGGTTGTTTGGAAGACAAAACAGTGATGCTGTGGATGTTGGCGAAAAGGGAAAGGGAAGAGTCAAGGGCAGCCGGGAGAACTCATGGCCGTTCCCTGAGAAAGATTAACTCAGGGAAGAGCAGGACAGGCCTTCACGTTCTCCCCTCCTTCCAATGCCCAGGAAAGCTCCGTGTCAGCCCACCCAGGCCCTGGGCTCTATGACGAACAGCAGAACTGTGGGGGGCCTGGCTGGATTTCCACGGAAAGTGCTAAAAGGCACAGGGTCAGGACAAGAGGAGAAGGAAGGGCCTGCAGAAGCTCAGCTGAGGTTATTTGAGTGGCAGAAGTTGGGAGGGAGGGGGAGGTGCAACTGCCACAAGTGCAGGGACAGAGACAGAGAGATACTTAAGGAAACAGGCTTTCAAAAGTTTTGCTGCATTATCAGTGTAATTTCCTGCATTCTCTTCCTAGAGCTGCTGTAACAAATTACCACAAACTCTGTGGCTTAAAACAAAAGAAATGTATTCCCTCGCAGCGTTGGAGGCCAGAAGTCTGAAATTAAGGAGTCAGCAGGGCTGCACTCACTCTGAAGGCTCTGGGGAAGGATCCTGCTTGCCTCTCCCAGCTTCCTGTGGCTTCTAAGTTCCAAGAGTTCCTTATAAATTCTAAATACAAGCCCCTTGTCAGACATATGAGTTGCAAATATTTTCTCCAGTTGTGTGGGTTGTCTTTGCACTCTCTTGATAGTGTCCTGTGAAGCATGAAAGTTTTTAATTTTGATGAATCTAATTGCATTTTTTCTTTGATTGCTTATACTTTTGGTGTCATAGCTAAGAGACTATTGCCAGACCTAGGGTCACCAAGATTGCCCCCCTATATTTTCTTTTAAAGTTTCATAGTTTTAGCACTTAATATTTGTTCTTTACGCCTACCCAATGTTTTGAGTATAACAGGCTGAGAAGGGTCCACAAGTTGGCTCAATACGTGAGCTATGGTCACGAGAAGGGCCTGTGCGGGCTTGGGGGGACAGGTCCCCAATGCCTTCTGTCCCCTCCCCCATCCCCTCACAGGGATCCATGCTCTGTGGGAGCTGTCATCTGAGGCTGGAATGCTCCTCACGGAAGGGCATCCTGGTGCACAGCTGACAGGCTTGTCTCAGGTCTGCGGAGTAGAGGCAAACTCTAGATAAGACTGCAGGACAAGAGTCAAGAACCAGAGAGAATGGTTTTCCAGAACGCACCCCAAACAGAGAGAGCTGGAGTGGGCTGCCAGTGGGATAGAGCATGTGGCAATGACGGAACAGTCCACCCACCAGAATAGCTGGACAAGAAAGACAAAACAAAACCCAATAATGCCAAGTATGAGTGAGCACAGGAGCAACAGGGACTCTCACACGCTGCCCTGGGGGTGAAATTGTTACAACCACTCTGGAAAATGGCAAGTTTCCACTAAAGTAGAGCGTAGACCTTGCCTATGACCCAGCAATTCCATACCCAACATGAGTGCACTCATATGTTCCCTGAGACATGCACAAGAATGTCCACAAAAGCACTATTCTTAATAGCCAAAAACCAGACACAACTCAAATGCGTACCAACAGCAGAATGAGTAAATACATCATGGCATATGTATACCATGGAATATTTCAATGAGAATAAATAAACCACAACATGAATAAATCTCACAAACGTAGCATTAAGTAAAAGAAATCAGACCCAAAGAAGTATATACTATATTGTCGTATTTACATAAAATACAAAGCAGGAAAATTAATGGTGAGAGGGTTGGAGTAAGGGTCACCCTTACGGGGAATAGCAACTAGAGATGGCACACGGAGGGGCTTTTTACATTCTTTCCTGATCTGAGTGCTGCTTACTTGGATGTGTTCACTTTGAAAATTCATCAAACAGTACACTTATGATTTTGATTTTTTGGGGCATGTATATTTTTGGGGCCTACGCTCCTCTTCCGTGGAGGCTGACACACTCCCAACAGCCGGGGTGGGTGCTTAAAGCGACAGGACCCTCCCACGCAAATGTGTGTAAGGCAAAAAGCAAATTAATGAATGAATTGAAGGAGGAAAGGAAGGAAGGAATTCATTTATTTACACTTTCAGGACCCACTTATTGAGCACCTATATCAGCCAAGCCCTAGGTCCACAGAGATGAATGACTCACAGCCCCTGCCCTGGAGGAGCACACAGTCTGGTGGGGCAAGCAGACCTGTAAAATCAGCCCAATCTAGAGGGAAAGGGGCCCTGATAACCATCAATCCAGGAGCACTGTGGGCCGATCAGGCTGGCTGAGGGCCAGGGCAGGGCAGGGGCACAGTCAGGGAGGGCTTCTAACAGGAGGTGGTTCGGCGGGACCAGAGTCTTGAGCAGGTGCTGATCAGGCAGGCTTCAGAGGGAGGGTGCTCCGGCAGAGGGAACAGCCAGCGGGCTCTCTCCCCTCCTCTTACAACTAAGTGCACATAGCTAGGAGGTGAGTATGAAAAATGGGGGGGGCAAGTCAAGAACCAAAGAGAAGAGCCTGGGGGTGACCCCATGGTTTTAGGTGACAGAGGCTACTGTGTTCTAACTGCTGTATGGATAGGAATCCAATATGAGCCTGGTAGCAGGAGGCTGAGATGATTTCTCAAGGGGTCAGCTTCTGTCAGAGTCTCACTTGTGAGATGCAAAGGGTCCAGACAGACCCTTTGGCTACTCGGGTCCAGACAGACCAAGCAAAAGTGCAAATCTGGCTGAGTGTGAGGCAGTAGGGAGTGGTGGGGTCTGTGAACCTTTGGCTCTCCCTAATTGTCTACAGGCATTCAGATACTGTTATTTTCTACACGTGGTGTAGGCCAACAGAACAATCTGGTCTGTGCATCCCATCCAGCCCTTGGCCACCAGTTTGCAGCCTCTGGATGAGCTTATCGCCAGTGACTTCTGTAATCTGGCATGTGGGTGATGAGATCACTGTCTGAGATCTGCAGTCACACGAGGTAAAGCATCTTCTGCATGAGTTCCCTTCCTCTCCTGACGGAGTCTCTCAGTGGACAAAGACACCCTTATGTGCCTTTCACAGCTGTCCCTGACTCTCAGGAGGCAGAACTCAAAGGGATTGATTCCTTTGCTGTGGAAAAATACTGGGAATCCTAACAGATGTTGATCCAAGTTCTGGAAAATCCCAGATGGCCAAGAGCCTTGGATTCACAGTTGTCCCATGACCAGGACAGAAAGACCTGTGGAGCCTGCAGGACAATGTTCCTTCCTCTCTGTGAACACCTACTATGTGCTAGGCACTGGGCTGGGCCTTTAACTCACGTCATCCTCAGTTGTTTTATTATGATTATTTCCATTTTACAGAGGGGAAAACCAAGGAGCAGAGAGGTTAAGTGGCCTGCCCAAGGTCTCACCACTGGCAAGTGGCAGAGCCACTGCTGCTAGAGCCCCAAACAGCCCAGAGCCTGCTGTAAGACAACAGTATCCTTTAGGTCGAACCTGTGTCTGCTCCTATAGAATCTAGGCTCAAAGAGGTGAAGTGACTTATTTAATGCCACACAGCTGGAAAGTAACACATTATTCATTATCATCCTTCATTTATTCTTTTAAAAATTGTTCTTTAGGACCTGCTATTCATTCAACAAGTACTTTCTGAGCACTTGCCAGCCACTGTTCTAGGCTCTGGGGACAGACAGCGAACAAAACAGACAACAACCTCAGCCCCCGTCAAACTGACATTCCAGAGGGGGAAACAGACAGTGAACAAATAAACAAGTAAATTGTGTAAGGGAGGGGGAAATGTGAATTACAGTGGAAGGAAATAAATCAAGGAAGCCTGACAGGGTGTGAGGAGGTGTGAGAGTTGCTGGATTAAATGGGGGCGGGAGGGAAGGCCCCACTGAGTAGGTGACATTTGAGATAAAACCTGAAGAAGTCACGGAGTGAGCCTTGGATGGAATCTCTTCCCTCAGAAACATCCAAGGATCATTAGCGTATATATTGAATCACCATAAAATTTACAACAACAAAGGCACCAAGGTGGAGTGGGCAGCGTATGTTGAGGAACAAGGAGGCCAGTGTGGCTGGAGCAGGGGAGCGAGGGGCAGAGGGGAGAGAGGAGGTCAGCGGGCGTGGAGGTGGAGGGTGGGGGGCCCGATGGGGCAGGGCCTTGCAGGCCATTATAAAGACTGGCTTTTACTCCGAGTCAGTGGGAACCATTGCAGGGCTTTGAGGGAGGAGTGACATGACCTTACTTGCTTTTAACAGGATCCCTCTGGCTGCTGTGGGGAGATACTTTCTAAGGGGCAAAAGCAGAAGTGAGGGGACCCATCGGGAGGCAATCAAACCACAGTGACCCAGCAAGAGAGAATGGGGCTTAGATCAGGGTACAGCAGCAGAGGTGGTAAGAAGTAGGGGACTCCAGCCACGTGTTGAAAGTAAATCTAAGAGGATTTGCGGTGGGTTGGACATGGCCATTGAGACAAAGAGAAGAGCACTGCTGGGATCACAGTTTTGGCCTGAGTAAGTGCAAGGCTGGAGGCACCTCTTACTGGGACGGGAGCAAGTGTGGGAGGATGAGGCTTGGGGGAAATTTGGGAGTTCAGTGTTGGACATGTTAGTTTGAGAGGCCTCTTGGATTTCCAGATGGAGATGTTGAGGCAGCATGGTGCTGGCGACTGTGGGGCGATGTCAGGATGTGAGAGGCTGCCCATGAACTTGAAGAGCTCTCAGGCTTCTTGGGAAGGCAGGATGCCCTGGTAAAGCTCCCTGGGGCCCCCTGACTCCAGCAACACTTGGATGTCCCTCATGGTGGCCAGCCTCCAGGAGGACCCCACAGATCCCCACCTCCAGGTATTACTTATCCCCTCCACGTGGAGTAGGGCTGAACTATGCAAAAAATAAGATGGTGCAGAAATGCTGGTTTGTGATAACCAAGGCTAGGTCATAAAAGAAATCATGGCATCTGCTTTACTTTCTCTTGGGGAAAAGTCACTTGCTCTGGGGGAAGTCAGCAGACATGTCATAAGGACACTCAAGCAGCCCTAGGGAGTGCCACGTAGCAAGGAACTAAGGACTCCTGCCACCTGCTGTGCAAGTGACCCATCTTGGAAGTGGATCCTCCAGCCGCAGTGTTCAGTTGACGGCAGGCCTGGTGACGGCTGGACCACAACCTCGTAAGAGACACTGAGCCAGAGCCACCCAGCCACTTCCAGACTCCTGCCCCACAGAAGCTGTGTGAGATGATAAAAGCATGCTGTTTTCATCTGCTAGGTTTGGGGACAATTTGTTACACAGCAATAGATGACTGATACAGATTTCTTTTTCTAACGTTCAGAAGGTCAGGCAGGCACCTTTGTAGCTCACACATGTTGTCACTTACCTGCTGGCTCACCCTATTGTCATGGGGCAGCAGCTGGTTGTGCCACTGCTCTGCCTTCCCGAGACCCTCCTCCAGCTTCTTGGACTCCTGGGCCAGGTGTGTGGTCAGCATCTCAACAGAGGGTGCCTGTTCCTCCTGCATGACACCTACACCATCAAGGTCACAGAAAACACGAACTAACCCTCATGAGTTCCAGCTTGTCCTTGCTCTACTCAGCTTCACATCCATCTTCCCTTCCCAAATGCCTACCCCACCGACATACAGCCCCTGCACTGGGTGCAAAGACAACAGCTTTATACTGACTGTTTGCACAGTTAATTGTGCAATATCCAAGCCCTGTAACAAATCTCTTTATAAAGCTGAGAGTGTTTCTGCATCTCTGATATAGCACTTCAGGCCTCAGAGGGCGCAGAAACAGAGCATGGGGAAAACCCAGCTTTGGGGAAGGGTAGTGCCCACGTCGCCCTTGCTCCCAGTCTTGCTGTGGAGTCCAGCCTGAGCCCTGCCCAGGAGAAGCACCAGGCCTTGCTCTCCCGGTGTGGAGTGTCAGGAGACCAGAGTCTAGTGGCAATAGCCTTGGAGACTTCAGATCTGGGTCTGGCTATGTGACCTGGGGCAAGTCACTTCACCCATCCAACCTGTTTCCTCAGCTGTAAAATGGGGATTTAATGTCAACCTAATGAGATCATTGGCACAAGAAAAGATGTGTAAACTGTTGGTACACAGGGCCATCCAATAAACGGGGGTAATTATTGTGATGTGACCTCATGGCTCAGGGCTGGCCAATTGGGGCTTGGGCAGGGAAAACCCAGCACTTTCCATGTCCCTCCAGTTCCCTCTTGTGAAGCTGGGTGACTAATCTTTATCCCTACCACCCCTTCTGGAGCTGTTGGGAGGACAAAAATAGGAGCTTACACAAGCACATTTCTTAAAAGATGCTGTCACAGAGAAGGGGACTCCATGACAGTTGAGTGGGTAGTGTGAGCTGGACTGGATCTTACAGGTCATCTCTTTCATATCTCCAACTTCTTTGTGAACAAGAACCATTTTTTATAGTCCCTTAATCATGGTTTCAACAGTGTGGCCAGAGGAAGTTGGGTCCAGGACTGGGAGGGGAGGAGGTTGGCAGAGAAGTTTCCAGAAGAGTGAGAGGCATAGAAGGGGAAGAGCTCCGTCCAACTGCTCTCCCTACATATCTGCATCTATGTATGCATCTATTTATATATGTATGTTTCATCTGTCTACATTTCTAGTTAGTTATTTAATAAACATTAACATAGCACTTGCTATGTGCCAGGCATCATTCTAAGCCCTTTATAAATATTATCATGTATTAAGCACTTATTATATAAATGCAAGCACCTTGCCTATTTGGTCCCATTCAATTCTCCCAGTGGCCTGGCAAAGCAGCTGTTATTGTCCTCATTCTGAGGTTAGGAAACTGTGACTCAGAGACTGGTTCCATGTCACAAAGTAGGCGCATGGAGGAGCTAGGATTCTAGCTGAGTCTTGTGAGATGCCAAAACCCACATCCTCTCACCATGGCTGGCATGCTGGAAACCCTGCCAGGGCCGCGGCTGCAAGGGGTGGAAGGCCTCAACCAACCCGGAGAGCCAAAGCCAAGAGGTGACCTCCAGCATTCATGGCTCACAAAGTTCTTCCACATCTAGGAAAGTCTACAGGACCTGCCAGCAGGTGTTTGAGATTCTGTTTCCCACTTCCTGCATATTAAAGGTGAATAAACTGGGAATTGAGAAGTTAAAGGCATTGCCCAAATCCCATCTGGCCCTTTTGCCATCCTACCTTCTTTTCAAGAATGCTCTCGTCTCTCCCCAAGAGCACACCGCTGCCCCTGAGCTGAAGTGAGTCGGAGAGTGGGGGCATTCTTTAAGCTCCCACTCTGTGCCAGGCATTGTATGCACATTGTCTTGCAACGAAGCTGAGAAGCAGATACTTTCCTTTCCATCTTGTAGCTGAAGAAATGGAGGTTCAGAGAACCAGAGGGATTTGCTGAGGAAGTGTGGAAACAGGATCTGAACCCAGGCCTGGCTGACTCCAGAGCCTGTGAGGCTCCTTCTACTTCAATTCACTGTCTTATCAGGGGCAGCTGGGCCACCAGGTGAGAGGGCAGGGTCAGGGCAGAGCTCTTCTGTCCTCAGGAGGAAGTTCAGACAAGCCAGGTACAATCTGCCAGAATGTGCAGCAGCACACTCCTTCCCAGGGATCCTCTCAGCAGGGCCAGGAATGGGAGGTCTCGGAGATGCCTTCTGCTTCGCTGTTCGTGCTTCACTGCAGCAACCTTGGGCCCCTTTAGCCCAAGCTCTCATACACCAGTGAGTCCCATTATACCATTCCCCAGAGGGGTGCCAGTGCCTGCTTGAGTACTTCCAGGGACAGCAAACCCACTCCTTGACAGGGCTGCCCTCCAAGTTGTATTAGCCCAAGTTCTCTGAGCCTACATCAGTCAGTTGATAGAAATAGGGCCATACATAACAGTAACCAGCTTTCTCTGGCTCTGTCCCCAATAGTTCCTGCAGACCTTCCTGGGAATGCCCAGCAGGTGTCTCCCAGCCTTCTGAAGTGTGCTTCCCAGGACTCATGAGGTATGTTCATGAAATTGTCCACTCCTTTTCATAGCGCTCCTGGGGCTCAGGCATAGACACCAAGGATGCTGTACCCTGAATCACTCTCTTCTCCTTGCCCTGTCCTTGAACATGTCTCATACTCTTCAACTCTCTTTCCTTAGGATAACCTCTTCCCAGGAAGCCCTCTATCCCTTGTGCAAACAGACCCTCAAGAATCATCCCCTCTGGCCTGTAATCCCAGCTACTCAGGAGGCTGAGGTGGGAGGATCGCTTGAGGCCAGGAGTTGACCAGGCTGGGTGATAAGAGACCACATTCCTAAAAAAAAAAAAAGTCTTCCCTTTGGTCCACCAGGCTTGCTTAGACGATAATAATAGCTAACATTCATTCAACAAGTATTTATTAGGTTCTTACTTTGTGCGAGACACTGTCCTAAGTGCTAGTGGTACAGCAGTACACAAAGAAAGACAACAACACACACACAAAATAATGAGTATATGAGTTAATACATATAATAATGAATTTGACTTAGCTATTCCATGATGTATGCATGTACCAAAGTACCACGTTATACACCATAAATATATAAAATTTTATTTGTCAATTAAAAAATAAATTAAAAAGAAGACAACAACAGACAATCCCTGCTTTTGTGGAGCCCAGGTGCTGGTGGACTGCTGCATGCTTATTGGACATCAAGCCCTGCTGTAAGTACCTTCCAGGTACGAGCTCATTTAATCCTCACAATAACTCTCTGAGCTATACTACAACACCCGTTTTACATGTGAGGAACCCAGAGGCACTGAGAGGTTGGGTAACTTGCTTAGGAATAATAATAGCCACTGTCATTGAATCCTTACACTCAGTCAGACACCGGCAGAGCTTTCTGCATTCATTATCTGGCAGCTGGGGAGGTGAAGAGGTCTGAGGCGGGACAGGTGTGGCTTGAGCTCCAGCTCACTGTGCGGCCTTCACATTACTTCTTCCGTGAGTCCTAAAGGAAAGCAGTCTTGGGTGGCTCTAGGTCTTGTGAAATATCAGAAATTTCTAGACTAAGTCTCCTTGCCTACTTGAAACCTGAGAGGGAAAGCAGAGGGGACAACGCCGGGTCCTGAGGACCAGCAATGTGTGCTGGGGAGCCGGGGGTCCATGCGAGGGTGAGGGGCACTGCTGACCAAGCCAGGTCAGAGGGGCGGGGGCAGCGCTGCCCGACAGCGGCAGACTCCCCCTGCTGCCTAGGTGGAGCCCAAGCTGCCCTCAGCTCCTGCTGCTTCCAGGGGCGACCACGTTTCAGGGCGCATAAATGATCAAAACTGGGGGGATACTGTCTGCAAATTTTGCGCTGGAAATACCACGGGGGTGGGTGGAGAAAACCACGGGCCAGGGGGGTCAAAAGTCCCGAATTCCAGTCCCCCACTTCCCAGGTGGCCAGTGCTGCCTTGGTGAGGGCACACCTCCCCAGCTCTCAGTTTCCCCATCCGTGAACTTCTAGGCGGCCCGCGGGAGGGCGGGGCGGAGGCGGGGCAGAGCGCACGGAGGCGGGGCGGAGCGCGCAGAGGCGGGGCGGAGCGCACGGAGGCGGGGCAGAGCGCGCGGAGGCGGGGCGGAGGCGGGGCAGAGCGCACGGAGGCGGGGCGGAGGCGGGGTAGAGCGCACGGAGGCGGGGCGGAGGCGGAGCAGAGTGGGCGCAGGAGGTGCTCCCGCCCTCCCTCCCCGCACGCCGGGCGCTGGGACGCTGGGGGCGGCCCCGAGAGTCCCGGGCTGGCGCGGCGGGCTCGGACGTGCCCTGCCGGCCGAGAGGCGCCGCGCCGCGCCGCTCCCGCGCCCGAAGGGACCGGGGAGGGGGGCCGGCCGCCGCCAGTGCCCCGCCACTCTGGGGACAGGATTATGTCACAGCGGAGAAAGGAAATGGGTCGTCATTCCCCAGGGCTGGGGGCGGCCTGGGTGACGGCGGAGGCGCGGCCACAGGAACCCAGGACAATGGCGGGAAGTGAGAGGAACGTGGGCCTGGCCGCAGCAGCGCCGCCCCTGACCCCGGACCCCACCGAGTGAGGGAAGGAGGCCTGGGCGCGGGGCCGCCACCGAGGGGTCGGACGGAGGCCAGAACTCCGGGGTGGGGCTGGCTGGCTGGAGGAGCATGGGGCGAAGCCAGGTCCGGGCGCTCCGCCTGAAGAACAGCCCAGGTCATCTTTCCAAAACCTTAGCCAGACCCCTCGGAGGCTCCCCGTTGCCCTGAGCACGGTGCTCAAACTCGACTGAACCTCGGAATAATCCCAGGGGCGTGTGAAAACCCATATCCCCGGGTCCTCCCACCCCATAGCAGGCCCGAAAGGGGCGCCACGAGTTTGCATTTTTAAGAAACTCCCAGCAGGGGACGCTGAGGCAGGGGTCCTCACCAGTCAGAGCAGCAGCGCCTTAGGATGAAGTCCGGCTGGCTACTTTGCTGGCCTACGCCGAGCCCTCTTGCACTGTGGTTCCTCCAGCCTCACCCCTGCCGCTTCCCACGCCCTCCACACATCTAGCAAGACTCAGCTCCCTGCGTCTTGCTGGCTCTCTCTGTGCGTTTGCACAGGCTGTTTCCTTGGACTGAAACACCTCCCCCTTACTCCACTGTTGCCCAAACTGACTGACTTCTACCTGCCCTTTAAAATCTTCTCCATGGCGTGCATCCAAGGACATAATCAACAGCGAAAAGGCAACCCACAGAATGGGAGAAAGTATTTGCAAATCATAGATCGGAAAAGGAGTTAATATTCGGGCAGAATACATAAAGAATTCCTACAACCAGTCAACAAAAAAATCAACCTGATCCAAAAATGGGCAAAGGACTGGAATAGACATTTCTCCAAAGGAAATATACAAATGGCCAATAAGCATGTGGAAAGATGTTCAACATCACTAATCATAAGGGAAATGCAAATCAAAACCGCAAGGAAGCCCCACCGTCCAGACTCTCCTTCCTTCGCACGTCCCGCCTTCAGATCAACTTCAACCCACTCAGGGAGCCGCTGGGTTCATCGAGGTCCTCAAGTGAATTGCTTCCATCTTTGCTTTTGCCATCTGTGGAGGTTTTAAGGGCAAAACAGAAATTCAAGTGAATTGTCCCCCTACAGTTACTGACAATAAACTATTACAGCTACTTTTGGTTTTCTATTCAGGTTGAATCAGCAGCATTTCAGTGACCTCTGGCTGTAAATGTGTGTGCTGTAAATTGGAAAATCAAGTCCTCATAGATTACTCTTCTTATGCTCATTTGTATGTTACATTTGCAGTCTGTCTTCCTGTACTTTTGCTGCCCTTCTGCTTTATGTTGGTTACACGAACCTATATCAGGATAGCTGTAAACTTCCCATGACTGGCTTTGTTATTACCCTTCTGGCCACTTTTTTGCAGTTGGTAAGCACTTCAGCCTGGGCTAAAGCTCTTACAGGTATCAAAATAGCTACTGGTCACAATATTGTTCAGGAACTTCTGCCTTGTAAAAAGTCAGGAGTGATGTGTTATTTTGGCTCTGTAACCAGTATGGGATTCCTAAATGTATGTGATCTTTGGTTTTCTGAATATGATACTTTGGGGAGGAAAATGCTTGGCTTGCATACAAGGAGAGCAGATTACACAACCCATCAGATACTTCTGCTTCCCATAGCCAAGGAGGTATTCCACCTCCTGCCAGAACATAATTAAAGGGAGAAATACATTGTGTGAAATATATGTCTATACTATGACTTGTTGCCAACATCTTGAGAAGCATTATTTGTTTCTAATAAAAGTAATGGCTTTTAAAAAAAACTCACAATGAGATATCACCTCCACCCATTAGGATAGCTACTATAAAACAAAAATAGGCCAGATGTGGTGGCTCACACCTGTAATCCCAGTACTTTGGGAGTCTGAGGCGGGAGGTATAACTTGAGCCCAGGAGTACAAGACCAGACTGGGTAACATGGTGAGACCCGGTCTCTACAAAGCTACTCCGGAGGTTGAGACAAGGATTTCTTGAGACCAGCAGTTCAAGGCTGCAGTGAGCTGTGATCCCACCACTGCACCCCAGCCTGGGTGACAGAGTGAGACCCTTTCTAGAATAAAAAATAAATAAGTAATAAAAACGAAAACAGAAAATAACAAGTGTTGACAAGAATGTGAAGAAATTGAGACCCTTGTGCACTGTTAGTAGGAATGCAAAATGGTGCAGCTGCTGGGGGACTGCATCTGGTCAGTTTCTGATGAGGGTCCCATGCTGTATCATAACATGGCCAAAGGCATCACAGGGCAAGAGGGACACACTGAGAGCCAAAGTGGCTTTTATAACAGACTCACTTTCATGATAACCCATCATGAATGGATTAATTCATCCATGAGAACTGAGCCCTCCTGACCCAATCACCGCTTAAAGGCCCCACCTCTTAATACTGATAACATTGGGAGTTAAGTTTCAACATGAGTTTCAGAAAGGACAAACATTGAAACAATAGCAAACAGTATAGCAGTTCCTCAAAAAATTAACCATAGAATTACCATATGATCTAGCAACTCCACTTATGGGTATATATCCAAAAGAACTGAAAGCAGGAACTCAAAAAGTATTTGTATATCCACTGCTACAGCAGCTTATTCACAATAGTCAAAAGGTGGAAGCAACCCAAGTGTCCATCAGCAGATGAATGGATAAACAAAGCGTGATATATACACACAATGGAATATTATTCAGCCTTTAAAAAGAAGGAAATTTTGACATGCCACACCATGGAAGAAACTCAAGGACATTATGCTAAGTGAAATAAGCCAATCACAAAAGGACAAATACCCTACGATTCTACTTGTATGTGGTACCTAGAGTAGTTGAATTCACACAGACAAAAAGAAGAATGGTGGTTGCCAGGGGCTGAGGAGAGGGGGAAATGGGGAGTTATTATTTCACAGGTACTGCAACAGAGTTTCTGTTTTGCAAGATAAAAATTTCTGTGGATGGATGGTAGCAATGGTAGCACAATAGTGTGAATGTGCTTGATGCCACTGTACAATTAAAAATGGTTAAGATGGTAAATTTTAGGTTATATGTATTTCACCACAATTAGAATTTTTAAAAAAATCTTCTCCATGGCAGCCTGTGACCCCCTCCAGAACAGATCAAGCCTTCTTGTTTGTTCCTACTGTACCTAATACCGCCAGGAAAGCATATGCCACACTGCAGAGTTTTGGTCTTTGGGGATTTTTTTACTTGTTTATTTTAATTCACTATTTATTTTGCTAATAGACAGTGCGCTCCTGTAGGTTGGGAAACCACTCAGTTCTGTGTTCTCTGCTCATAAGCAAGTGATGTAGCTCTCAGTAAAGGTTTGACCCTCTGATGATGGCAGATGAGGGGAGAGAAAGGGAGAATGGATGTGTAGGTGGGTGGGCACATGGGTGGGTAGATAATAGACGGATGGATGTCCCCAGAATGCAAAAGGGCCCCTGAAAGAATCTGGACTTTTTGCCATGGAGCAGGTGCTTTGTCCCCAGTGGCCGTGCCCACTGACTTTGTGCAGTGGGGTGAATCGCTCGGCATGGTATTCCAAATCTGGACACAAATTTTGAGCTTGAGTCCTAGGTTGGGGATACTCCAAGTACCCTTTGGCAAATGTCCTGGTGAAACTGAATGAGTCTGGGAGACACACATGCTAATCCCAGCTCTTCACTTACTCCATGACCTTGGACAAATGGCCTGCTCTCCCTGGGCCTCTACTTCCCCACCTATAAAGTGGAGAAGGGGCAAGGTGCTAAATCAGATGACCTCTAAATTTTCGCCTGGCTTGAAATTTTAGTCTTTTTTTTTTCTTTAATCAATTTTTTAAGTTAATTTTGAAATATTTTAAATAAAAAGGTACAAAGAATACTATACTAGACCTCTGTACTTGCCCACACAGGTTTAACAAATGTGAACATTTTGCCACATTTGCTTCATATTTCTCTTTTTCTGAAAAAAAACCCAAAAATACCTGTGATAAATCTAAAGCCCTCCCGTTCTTCCCCTGTGTTAGGTACTACTCTCAAGTTACTATAGATTCTTCTTGATCATATACATATACTTTTACTAAATAGCTATATATCAATATGTATAATACTCTATTAATAACATGTATATTGCATTATATTACATAAATACCACATATAAATAACACATAAATTAACAATATACGTACATAAATGGTATCATACTGTGTAAATCCCTTTGAAATTTGCTTTTACACTCATCATTATATTTTTGAGATTCATCCATGTTGGTATATTGTAGATCTGATTTATTAATTTTAAATGCTATATAGTTTCCCGTTGCTTGACCAAACCTCAGATTATTTATCCATTCCCTTACTAATGGACTGTTGATTTTTTCCATTTTTGTTATCACACATAGCACTGCAATAAAAATTCTTGTGCAAGCATGTGGGAGTTTTTCTAGGCATATAGTTGCCGGATCATAGTGCATGCACATCTTTAGCCTTTACTACATATTGACAAATTCCTCTGCAGTTTCTTTGAAACCATGGGGGCCATGTTGTTTCAAATTTCAGAATGGTTCTCATCTTAAAAATGTAATATGCTGTACGATTCCATTTATTCTTGGAAAGACAAAAGTATAGTGGATGGGAAACAGATCAATGGTTGCCAGGAGTGGGGTGGGGAGGGCAGGGTGGAATTATAAAGGGTGAGAATGAGGGAGTTTGGGGAGTTGTTGTGTATCCTGACTGTGGTGGTTACACAAGTCTATACATGTGCCACGTTTCATATAACTGTGCAAAAGGAAAAAAGAGTCAATGTTACTGTATGACAATTTAAAAAATACAAAGTTAAAAATGTGAATAGGGTGGATATACCACATACTAACTAAAGCCCCTAGTGGGGTTTGGGCATCACCCTATAATCAAACATTAAGATTTCTTCAGCAAAATTTATGAATAATCACATTAGATGTGATAAATTAAAACTATAAATAGCCTCAAATTGGTTCAGATAAGGTTTTGCCATAGAGTTTAAAACAAACTTAGGGGAAAAAAATTTTTAGTTTTCAGAGGTTTCTGGATTTTGGAATTGTAGATAAAGGATTATAGGCTTATACCAATTTATATTCCCACCAGAAATTTATGAGTTCTTGTTTCCCTTTATCTTCACCAACATGGTATTACTTGGCCTTTTAATTTTTGCCAGTCTGATGAGTGTGAAATGAGGTCTTATTATTTTGATTTGAATTCCCATAATTACTAACGAGGCTGAGTGTTTTTCATTTGTTTATGGCCATTCCGGTTTTCCTGCCTGTGAATTTCCTGTTTCTCTTGAATTGTTCTTTTATTGATTTATGGGAATTCTTTGTATATTCCGGATACAAACAAGTTGCAATGAATTGCACATATCTTGCCTTTTCATTTTTAAGGTACCTTTTGTCATAAAGAAGTTTGAAATTTTAAGGTAATCAAATTTATCAACATTTTCCTTTGCAACATGTGTCCTTTGTGTCCTATTTAAGGAACCTTTCAAGTTCATGGACATATTCACTTGTAGACTTTTTTTTAAGTTTTAAAAGCTTGGCTTTTTATGTTTAGTTTTTAAAAACATCTGGAATCTATTTTTGTGTATAATGTGAGGAAGGAAATCTAATTTTACATTTTGTCTATGTTAGCCAGTTGTTCTAGTATCATGTACCATTTGGTCTCTTCTTTCCCACTGATATGTAGTAAAACCACCTGTGTCATGGTCCAAGTTCCCATCAATATGTGGCCCATCTCTGGGTCCTCCACTCAGTCCCACGGTCTCTTTTTCCAGCTTTGCTAATAAATCTTTTTACATGGTAGGACAAGCCCCCTCCCACCTTATTTCCTGCCTTATTCTTCTTCAATAGTGTCCTAACTGTTCTTGGCCCTTTAACCCTTTACTTTTTTATATAAATTAAAGGGAAACTTGCCCATTTCCATAGAAAAACTGGTTGGATTTTGATGAGTATTGTCTGTGGGCCACAATTTCCCTGTTAGTAGGGAGAGATGAGAATTTTTTTTTTCCCCCAAAAGAGAGAGGGCAGTCACACCTCAATTATTCTGAGGTTACTTTTCAGCAACCTCCAAAGTCTAGAAATCAAGAGAAAATACGAAGAGGGCCAAAATAGCCTCCAAGAAGCTATAACCGCCCCAGAGCCTATGTGCTAAAGCACGCCCACTTTTGTCACAAATGATCGTCTCTGGCCTCCCTGGGAACTTATTTACTATTACTTTAGTCACTATTGTAAGCAACTTGATGATCTGGTTTCCTAGCCTACAGCAAATCAAAAGCTACAACTTGGAAGAAGAGACACAGAGAGTAAAGCATTCCGATAACTAAAGTCTGACAAAGACAGAAATGTCCAAATAAATATCAAAAACAACTACAGGAATATGAGAGGGCAGCAGAGTGGGGCCACTCACTTCTAGAATCTTGGAGGCCCGACTATGCATATGACAGACAGAAGGCAGCTCTGCTCCACACGGTCATTCCGGGGCCATCTTCATCTTGCGGCTTCCCAGGCTGCTCTGGCTATGGCCATTCTGGTCAGAGATGAGAAGGAAAAGTGATAAGGCACTCTCAGGCAAGTGGGGTGGGAAGACACACCCACCACCTGCAGTCCTTCCCCTTGGAGACCTTGGCCCTATGGCCCTACCTAGCTGCATACGGACTAGGCAACATATTCCTTTGCTGGACAAGCAGGTCATGCAAGGCCTTGTACACCATCGTAGAACTTTGGCTGTTATTCTGAGTGAGATGGGGAGCCATTGGAGGGGCTTGAGCCCAGCAGCGACCTGATCTGATTTGTAAGTGATCCCTCCAGCTGCTGTGTTGAGAAGGCTAAGTGGGTGGAGGTGGGGACAGAGGCAAAAGCAGGGACCTATTCGGATGACCTGCTCTATGAAGCTTTCCCGGCCCTCTCCTCCCCTCTGGTGGAGCTGACCTCTTCCTCCTTTGTTCCGCAGGCTTCCATGTTTCTCATACTTTAAGCACCTATCGTTTGCTTGTCTGTCTTCCTCCAGATTAGTGTATCCACAACACTTGGCCCAGAACAGGTGCTTGCTAAAGTATATTTCAATTGCATATTAGATGCAATTGAAAAGTGCCTTATCACTTTTCCTTCTCATCTCTGACCAGAATGGCCACAGCCATTAGATGCAATTGAAATAACAGCTGGAGCCTGGTATGTTAGTCAGGGATCTTCAATTGCAAGCAGCAGAAACTCTGGTAGTCTTAAAGAAAAAAGTACAGGAAGCGACAGAGAAGTTCTTGGCATTCAGGTGGTGCTGCTGCAGTGAATAAGCTTCTTCTGACCTTGTTTCCAAGTCCTGGGCAGGGGTCTGACTGGGAGGGCTTAGGTCAGGGGTCTGGGGCAGGGAGAGGAAGAACCGTGGCAGGGAAAACCTTCAGAGACCCCTTTGGCTTCTGTGACAGAAGGCAAGGTTCCCTGATTTATTGTCTTACCAGAGCTGTGCCTCCAGGAGGCGGGTAATGGGAAAGGAAACCAGGGAACTGTTAGAAGAAATGAATACTGAGCGGCCAAGTGCCAGCAAATGTCCGCTACAATTTCCAGGGGCTAGAAAAGCATAAAGGCATGAACTGGAAACTGGGAACTGTAAAGGAAGTGCATCTTCCTCGTCTTTGCTCGCCCAGTGCTTAGCACAGTGCGTAGTACTCAGTAGGTGCTCACCTGATGTTTATCCCCTGAGTTGATGGCTGGAGTGATGAGCTATGAAAGCCCAAGGGCTGTTAGCGTTTCTTGACACATTGATTTTGTGAACCAAAAGGGGATGAGATGGCAGCAGCTTCAATGAAGAGGTGATTGCCCCCCCAAAAAAAAATTTGTCCCAGGGGACAAATTGTAGCACTGTTCCCAAATTGTAGCACTGTTCCCCATGAATCTAGCTATGGGAAGGATTAACATTTATTTAAAGAAATTGGCCCCATGCAGCCCGGGCTGATTGTGTTGGACGCAGTGGAGCCTGGGCAGCAGGAGGTGGGCCAGCCTCCAAACCCTCTCAGGGAGCTGGGGACCTAGCCCTGACATGGCATCCAGGGCTAGGGCCCAGCTGTCTCCAGGGAAGAACCAAGCTGGAAGCTTGGATTGCACATGCCAAGAAGCCAGTATCTCCCAAGGAAAGCCACCGGGCAGGGCACCAAGGTGTGTCACAATCCAGGCATGGGGGGGGGGGGATTGGCCACAGAACCCGACTGGAGGTCATATAGCCCAGAGGCTTCTAGATGTGCTCCTGCGAGCCTGGGACTTCACAGAAGTGTCCCAGTGCAGCCGGAGGTGAGGATGAGGAGGCAGCACTCCAGGCTCTTCATCATCCCAGTCATTTTCAGCATAGCAGCAACACACTTTTGGGTTTTCCATGGAAGATTCTGTTTGAGTAAAGAGGTCTGTGTACCCAAAAAAAAAAAAAAGTTTTGGGATCTAGCCCACTGACCTGGTGCACACCCAATTTATAAAGTTTTTTCAGGAATGTATGTGGGAAGGACATTTACTAGTTAAGTGACCTTATAAAGCCTTAATTTCCCTGTCTATAAAATGGGGATGACATCAGAGGATTGTGGCGAGATTAAGTGAGACAGTGTGTGTGGCTGGAGAGTATTAGGAGACATTCATCAATGTTCATTTTTCTCCCTGTATTTTCCCACTTCCTTTCCCACAGTCAGGCAGTTTTGAGCGCTGCGGCAGAGTGAGGAGGAAGGAAGCAGAAGTGGCCTAAAACCCTTTTGTAAAAGCCTAGGCCCTTAGAGAACTGAGTTGGTTTCCAGAGGTGAGAAAAAGGGAAAGGCACCTTGGCCAGAGCAGCAGGGAGACGAGCCCCACCTCCTCCAGGACCAGCAGGGAGACAAGCCTCTGGCCTGGGAAGGGATGACAGACAGCAAGAGAGCTGTGGGCCCTGCAGCAGCCGTCAGGGAGGTGGTGGGAGCCTCTGGGAGGCGACTCTGCTTGTGTTGAAGTAAACAGGAAAACATCACCCCTGAAGGGGCCCCGTGGATGCAGCAAGCACAGCCTCAGAAGTAACTTGAGGATGGCTTTCTAAAGGCCAAAACGCCATCCTCCTACCACGTGGCTTTGCACGAAGACCTCAGAACTAAGACATAAATCCTGGAAGAAGTTATATATTTTCCCCACCAGCCTGATGGAAAAGGGACTGGGAATCAGAAATGAGGCACAGCGACAGAAGACCAAGAAAGCTGTACTCCTGGCCCACCCGAAGATGACCACGATTGTAGCTCTGACATGGGCAGTGCATGGGCAATATATATAGCCAAAGTGCTGTACCCCCATAATATTCTGAAATTAAAAAAAAAAAAAAAAGAAGACCCAGCGTGTGTGTCTAAGGCCTGAGCCAGGGCAGGGGTTGTGCCGGCCTCACTCAGCCACCCCTCCCTTTGCACGGCCTCCTCCCCAGGCCCCATGTGTTCTGCAGTTGCACCCCAACTCCGCCTTCCTCTGGGGGGCGGAGCCACGCGTGAGGACCCCTGTGAAACGTTGTGGTGTTGTCGACTTCTTCTTGTGGGCTAACTGGATGCTTGCAGGGGCTGGGGAGAGGGTGGTAGGAGGAGAAGGGGCAGGCTGACCTTGAGGCTTCCAGCACTCCCCGGGAGATGTGGGCTGATCCCAGGCTTGGCAAGGCTGCAGCAGACATTTGCAGAGTGACAAAAGGAGAGGAGGGGCCTAAGAAAAAACAGCATTCACACGTGGGAGTGCCTGGAAATGTTTTCCAGACACATTATTCTTCTCTGGGGTGATTTTCAAGGCCAGGAGAGCCTGGGGCCTACAGCTCTCGAGGTGACTTACTGGGGCAGATGTGCAGATGCTTCCTCTCTGCAGTGTGTGAGCACGTGTGTGTGTGTGTGTATGTGTGTGTGAGAATGTGTGTGAGTATATTATGCATTGTGTGTGTGTGAATGCCTGTGTGCATATAGTGTGACTGTTTGTGTGAGCATGTGTGTATGTGTGTATATGTGTATATTTGTGTGTGTATGTGTGTGTCCATTCCAGGACAGGGGCTCTTCCTAGATCCTTAGAGCTAGTAGGGCATTTAGCAATCCCCTAAATCCAACCATGCCTTTTTAGGGATGTTGAAACCATGGACATGACTGCCTGAGATTCTCCAGATGTGAAGGAGGAAATGGCCTAGGAGTCTGAAATGGTCTCCCCTGTACCCCAAAGCCTTGCCCCTCTTTCTTGCTAGGAGTCTCTCTCTCTGGACAGCATAGCCACTTGATGAAGATAAAGCAGTTAGCATGCCCAGCACTGGTCCCACCTGGCCAGCCCTTGTGCCTTGCACTTGACATAGGTTATGCCATTCAATTTACCCCATAGTCATCTCCTAAAACAGGCATTTTAATCTACATTTCACAGAGGTGGAAACTGAGGCCAGGTGTGTTTTATTCCCACAGCTCACATGCTTGTTCTATTTATGTAATCTGGGTTGGCAATTCTGAGCACATACTGGGTTCCAGGAAACTGCTCTAAGTGCCTTGTACGTGTTAGCTCCTCTTCCTCTCATCACAGCAGGTAACTATGACTGTTCCCATGTTATAAACAAAGGTCCTTAAGGCACAGAGTTTAAGTAATTGCTCGAGGTAAAAACAAACAAACAAATAAAAAAAACCTCCAGAAGGATAGGCCAGAAATCTAACCCATGGCAAAGGAAAGAAGTGGGACAGGGGAGGGAAACCACAGACGTCTGCGTTAATCACAGTGAGCGACTAGAACATAAGTCAGGGGTGTTTAGCCAAGGGGTGAGGAAGCACCTCGTGGGTTGGGGTTGAATCTGGGGTATTGGCAACTCCTTGGCACTTCTGAGTGGCCCCCTATGGGTGAGTGCTCCTCGTCCAGGGAATGTCCTGAGGCAGAGATGTAGGAAGCCACCTTCCTAAGGGTGCTGTCTGCAGGTGACTCCGGGTGGCCCAGGGGATATAGGCAGGGCAGCATCTGCTGTCATTTATTAGGCCTGACACATGGTGCTCAACAAATGCTTATTTTCTCCTCTTCTCTCTACAAGTACATTTTTTTGGACCCAAATATTCTTAGAAATCAATAAAGTTTATTTCCTTAAGTGTATGGCAAAATGTGATTTGCTTTTATACCACTGTGAACTTTTCATATTTAAAAAAAATCTCACAAATTAGAAGATCTGCTTTGTCAGGTTGGTACCCTATTATTACTTCACAAAAAGTATGATCTCTATGAATGTTCAAAGCAGCACTATTCACAACAGTTAAGAGATGGAAGCAACCCAAATGTCCATCCATGGATGAATGGATAAACAAATTGTGGTATATCCACACAATGGAATATTCTTCAGCCACAAAAAGGCATGAAATACTCATTCACACTGCAACCTGGATGAATCTTGAAAACATTACGCTAAGTGAGAGAAACCAGATGCAAAAGGTCATATATTGTATGATTCCATTTATATGAAATATCCAGAATAGGCAAATCCCTAGAGACAGAAAGCAGATTCGAGGTTGCCAGGCTTCAGGGAGAGAGGAATGGGGAGTAATTGCATAATGAGTATGGCGTATCCTTTGGGGATGATGAAAATGCTTTGGAACTAGGTAGAGGTGATGGTTGCACAACACTGTGAATGTACTAAGTGCCATTGAGTTGTTCACTTTAAATGGTTAATTTCATGTTATGTGAATTTCACCTCAATTAAAAAAAAAAGTCATGGTCACTTTATCCATAAATAGTGGAGAGAGGGGACAAAAGGCAAGTCTCTCAGGTGAGCCTTTACCTTTGTCTTCAGTGAGCCACCTCCCCTGCCCAAATAATCCTGCCAGAAGGGATTCCCCCAATCTGGGCACCTCCACTTCTCTTGAAAATATCTGCCTTCTGAGAAAGATCCTACTTCTAAGAAAGAACTGCTAAATAGAAGCAAAGCCCCAAACCGCACAAAGATAGGAAAGCCACACATTTAGCCCCATCCCCTCCTTTACAAACGGGGACACCAGATCCTAGCTATGTAGTTGCAGAGCGAAGAAGACAAGCCAGCCCTAAGGTCCATTCTGGTTTGCACATGTTCAGGAGGAGAAGCGGCAGCGGACATGAAAGCAGCGGGAATTGGTTCCTGCTCTCCCCCTCCTTGGGCCCTGAGAGAAAGTCTGGCAGGCGGATGCGCTGCCTTTAGCTTCCTTTAGCTTCCTTGGATACATGTGGGCCATCACAGGTCAGAGCTTCACTCTGGGTCTTCAATGCTCCTTGACTAATGCAGTTAATTGTCCCACCGGCATTTAGGGAAGTTCTCCTGCCTCCCTCAGTATTTTGTGTGTTTTCCTTACTCTCTGCCTAAATGTCAAATAGACAATCTCCAGACCCCAGCACCCAATCACAAACTGCACCTTCTAGCATCTTACCACTAATATTTGCTACATGATAAAAAGATTGGCTTTAAGCTCCTTGTAAATGTTTTCAATGCTCTTAAGGACTTTCTTTGCTTTTTAAATTAAAAACTTTTATGTTAACACTTCCAAGTCCAGATGAGTCTTGTCAACCTCAGCATCTGCTAGGAAGTGACTTGTTCTCCTGGAGGTGACTCTTGGGACATTGTTTTTCTTTTAAAAGATTAACAAAGCATTTGTGACATCTTTGACACAGGTTAAATAAGTGGACAAAATCAGCTTTTCTCTTATGATGAAATATGGTGGACTGTTACCTTGGTGGCCCCCAGACCTACGCCGCCAGTGTTAGTATCCCTGCGTAGTCCCCCCTCACACTGACTCTGGACTTGTCTGGGTGACTTGCTTTGCCAATGGGACTTTAGCAAGAATGAGGTAAGCAGAGGCTTAACAGGCATTTGCACAATAGGGCTTTTTGCTGTTGTCAGCTGCTGTGATCTAGGAGGTCCAGCCATGCCCCCGTGAGATGAACCAGGAGATGCTGGGAGAAGAACAGAGGTGCCAGTCCCAATGTCCCAGGCAAGTACCAGAAGCCTCCTTGGACGTTCCCACCAGCCTGGTCAACCAGAGACTGTGAGAAATAACAAATCATTGTTTGCTTTAGGCCCTTGAATTTTGGGACCATTTGCTTCATACACATGAAGTTTGTGTTTTCAACAGTAAAGTGGAGTGTGGATGGATGATCTTGGAGGGCAGAGGCTGAAAAATTCTTAGTGTTCTCACTCCTATTTATCTTGGTGTTACGGATACTTCTTAAATTTATTTCTAACTATAAAAGGAAAATTGGAAAATATGAAAAAAGTGTAAAGGAGAAATTTATGTTAATCATAATCCCACACTCAGAAATAACTATATTTTACATTTTGGTGACTTTTCTAACAGATTTTCTATGTGAGATACACGCACTTTTCTTCTCTTTCTTTTCACAAAATAAGAATCTATATGTAGGTTTGTGTCCTGCTTCTTGTATTTAACACTATGGCATGGACCATAGTTGATATCTAGAAATGGCCTCAAGAACACAGTCCTCAACAGTGACATCATAGTCACTCACATAGACATAACATCTTTTATTTAACTAATCCTCTAGTGTTAAACATTTAAGTTGGCTTTAAAAAATAATAATAATATATAACACTACAATCAATATCCGTGTAAGGAAAATATTTGAGCATATGGCAGATGATTTTCTTAGAATAAGTGCCCCAAGGTAGAATGACTCATGTCCTAATTAATCTGTTTGTCCCCCAGGTTCTCTCTGAATCCTCTTCCACCCTTTTCTGTGCCTGGGAGGCTGAGCCCTAAGCCCTGCATCACTCAGCTTCCCTGGCCACTTTCAGTGGGGTTCAGCCACCGAGAGGCAACAGCAGGGGAGGGACAGGAGGGGAACAGATATTTACTTGTCCTGCTTCCCCTGTTCCCTGCTTTGCTGTGGTTCAGGCAATGGCTGCATCCCTAGGACTGCAACTTGGGTGTGGCAGGACTCTGTATTAGGTGCTAATGGATTCCTACTGTTGCACATGCCTCAACTTCCCCTCTTGGTTCCCTTAACTCTGCCCACATCTCTGTAAACAACCACTTTACTAAAAGATCTCTTCAAAATCCCAGCTGGGTGGGGGATATTGGAAGGTCTAATATGGACAAGTTCTCTTTGGCTGACCTTTTTTTTTCAAAGTGTTCTTGGTTGGCCCCACTTGCCTGTGATCTTTAGATTCCCTATGTAATCTAAACCCCCTGAAAAATCCTATTGGAATTTTTATTAGAATCACACAAAACCCACATATTAATTTGGCAAGCACTGACATCTTTTCATTATTGAGTCTTTCCATTTGGGAATATCACGTGCCTCTCCACTCATGCAAATTGTATTTAATGCCTCTTAGTTTTTGTCATTTATAAGACACGCGCATTTTGTAAGTTTCTATCCAGGTGTTTTATAAATGACTATTAAAAAATTCAATCTCAAAGTATTAAAGAAATGCAAATTAAGAGAGAACAATGAGATGGCATTTTTTGTCTTTCAAATTGGGACATATTTTTACAAATAATACTCAACCATGGCATGGGTGTAGTGAAAAGGGCATTCTCATACACTTCTGGTGGGATTTGCCTTAGTCTATTTATATCCACTCTGGCGGGAGGGTTGACATTTTGTCTTATCAGAATTTAAAATGTTCATGGACCTTTAAATGAAATAATTCCTATCCAGTTTTCCTGTGCAGATGCTTCACTCAAGCCTGCCCTTTAGCAGGACCTTACAAAGAATGTGCATGAATGTCCTAAATCCATGATCAGTTGCCTAACATAATTTTTTTTAAAAAAAAGAAGTCCACACCCCTCAGCTCAGTGTATAAGGGCAGAGTCCTTGCCAGAAACAGGCCCGAGCTGTTAGTCTATAATCAAGGTGATATTTTAAACCAGTAAGGAAATACTCTACTGAAAGAAAAAGGCTGAAAGGTATTTGGGAAGTTGGCTCAGTATCTGAAAAATAAGTAAGTTTAGATCTTTACCTTACACTTTATATCAAAATTAATTCCAGATGGGTTTAAAAGCTAAACAGGAAGGAGGAGGAGGAGAGGGAGGAGGGCGGGAAGAGAAGGAAGAGAAAAGAAAAAATATAGATTTAGAAGAAAATTAGGGGAATATATGCCTGATATTCACATAGGAACAGTCATAAGCAAAAAAGCAAAGAAAGAATGAAAAAAATCATCAAAAGTTCAGACCACATAAAAATGTCCAAGTGTGTGCGTCAAAAACTGCCAAAGACAAAATCAGAAGGTAAAATGCTAAGCTTAGAAAAGTATTTGCAACACGCATGACAGGCTTGACATTTTGAAGAGCTTCTATAAATCAGTAAAATAGAAAATAGAAACGCGGACCAAAGATACGGATAGGCAACTCACAAAAGGAGAAAGGCGGATGTTCACATGTATTTATAAAACGCGGCGGCCACGCGCACCTGGAGGTGCAGAAAGCAGGCCCACGGGGCAGGCGCCGCAAGGGGCAGCAGGAAGGAGCAGGGCTGGCGGATGCCCGAGTCTGCCCTTTCCCAGGCTGGCTGGCGGCGGCCGCACAAGCAAGCCGGTCCTTTGTAAAGCTCTACCTCGGGCGAGACCCGCTTGTCCCCGGGGCAGCGGCGCTTGTTCCCTCCCCTCCCCGCCTTCCGAGAGGACCCTGGAGCTTCGAACGGCACAGCTGTGCGGGCCTCCGGCCAGCTCGCGGCCACCAGGGGGCGGTGCTGCCCAGGAGACGCCGGCTTGGGGGGCCGGGGGCGCGGCCACAAAGTCCCCTTTCTCCTCCGCCGGAAAATAGTCAGAGCCCTAGCAGTTCAGGAAAAGGCGGCCGCTCCAGGGCCGCTGCAGAGATGTGCCTCTGAGTCACCCCGGATGCCTGCTCTGGACGAGGCGGCTTCTCCTTGGGCTTGGCAGGCCGCTCGGGGAAAACTGGGTCAGGCGTGCGGCCTAGTTTGCTGGTTGGCAGCAGTGGTCAATGGCAGGGGGTGAGTAGGAAGGGCATCTCGATTTTACTCCCTGGCTCATTCATGTGACAAATATCTGAGGAGTCCCTAAGTGCCAGGCCCCCTGCGGGCAAAGAGACGCTCTGACAGCCAGTTCCTAGTGGACTCCCAAAGCCTGGGTCACACGAGTTCAGAATGTGTCATCCAGGACCCTGGGGGCTGGGCTTGCCTGGGCAGGTCCCCAAATCACTGGTCTCTCTGTCACCTCTCAAGCTCAGCTGCTCAGATTGGAATGTCTCATCCTGGTGTTGGATTCCCTTGAAATCTGTCCCTGCCCTACCTCTCTGTCTGGCTCCCGCCAGGTGGTCTTCATACTGACATCCCCTCCCCACCCTCCTATCCTGCTCCTTGGGCCCAGGGTCATTGTTCCTGGCCCAGCCTGCAGTGGTCACCCGCCTCCCACACCTGTCCAAGTCCGTCCAGTCTGCTCTCTGCTCTGCTCAGAGTGTGCCCTGGGGTGTCTGAGGATGACATTTCTTTTTCTTTCCAAAATTCTCACTTTTTGCTAATAAAGAGGACACTTTTATCACCTGGTCCAAAGGTGAGAGCTACTGGCCTTTGGTGGCCCTGAAAGCAGCCTTTATGGACCAGGTCCGTGCAGCTGGATGTGGGAACAGCAGGAGATGGCTGGGGAGACCCAGTAGGGATGGACCCCTCCAGAGAAGGTGCGGGGTCAGCCATGGGCCCGAGCGGCATTAAGACCTCCTGTGCCAGGAGGGAGGTCAGCGAGAAAGTGAGACGAAGGAGGGGACCTAGCCCAGAAGGAACTTGCTCTTCCTCTCCTTCTTTCCTTCCTCTTCTCTCCCTGCCCTCCCTTGAGGTTGGATCCAGCAATGAACTGACATTTCGATGTTTTGGGTGGCGGCTGTGAGCTGGGCTGCAGCAGGGCCTCCCTCCTGCTGAGTTTTGCTAACACAGTGTGTCATCTTGTCCACCCCATGCCCCATTTCCCAGTGACTTCAGCCATCTGAGATGGCCCTGCCTGCATTACAGGTGGACACATGGTGCTGAGGAGGGCCAAGTGACTTGCCGGGAAACACGGCCATCAGTGGGGGTTAGCAGAGTGGCAGAGGGGATCAACTCTCAGGCCTGTCACCCTCCCATTTGAGAGGGTGTGGCCAGATGAAACGGGAAAGCAGGTGCGCTGTGCCTTGGCTGGGATGACACTGTTCATAGAATTGAAGGCATCAATTTGCCTGTAGCATTTTTAAATTATTTTTTAAAAATGTTTACTGTAGGGCTGGGCACGGTGGCTCACGCCTGTAATCCTAACACTCTGGGAGGCCGAGGCGGGAGAATAACTTGAGCTCAGGAGTTTGAGACCAGCCTGAGCAAGAGTGAGACCTCATCTCTATTTTAAAAAACAAAATGTTTACTGTAGAATATCCAAACAATGCAGAGGTATATTAACTAGAACCCAGACAAAAATCCAGTTGTCCCCCAACTCACATCTCACTGTTAACAGTTTGGTTCCTTCCGAGCTTTTTCAATACATAAAATAAATGTATTTATATAGTCACTGAGCTACCATTCTGGGACTTCCATGTTCTCTTCCTACAGCTTTAGTTCTTTCTTTGTAAAGCTGCTAACATCCCACCACACGGTTAACCTGGCCCTCAGGGACCTCTGGACAATTAGGGGGTTTCCTGGCTTTGCTTTATGGGCACCCAGCCGGGTGCACCGCGGGAACCTCCTGGGGAATAACTTTCCACAGAGGAGCTGAGAGAGCAGAGGCAGGCATGTTTCTGCCGGGCCCTTAAAAGCTTGTGATGTCAAGGGGCTGACAGGTGCAGGGCAGGCTGTGAGGAGCTGCCACCCCCCTCCCTCTTGTCCACCTGCCTCCTCAGCCTGTCCCTGTCACTCATCCCTAGGGCTGGAAGCAGCCCCGTCTAAAGCTTTCATCTTCATATATGGCCTCTGGGGTCCTCCTGGCACCCCCACACCCTCCTCATTTGTCATCGAACACCTCCACACCTCCGGCACCCTCCAGCTCTCAGAAGGACAGATGAACAACTGTCCAACCAAAGGGAACCACTCATTTAGCAACAGACTTGCAAAGTCTCCCTTTTGCAGCTCTGCCCATCTAACAACCCCCCTTTTCCCTCCTTTTAAGGCAGTGACAAAGATACATAAGCAATTTGTCTTCAGATGCAAACCAGTCCATCTCTGTGGCCACAGCAGAGCCGGGTTGTTGGGCCTAGCTCTGCTTGGGGTATATCTGCCTAGTGTCTCAACACGGGGTCTGGGGGGCCGCTCTGGAGGTGGCAGGGGGTGGTGTGGACCAGTCCAGCAGTACGGCTTTATGGATCCCTCTGCACACTCAGTCCCCAGCCCCACACTGGGGGTGAGAAGAGAGAAATAAAGGACGAGAACCCTGGTCCGTTTTCTCCCCAGTGCTGTGTGCATAAGAGCTCTGAATATCTCTCACAGTGGAATTCTGTCATACCCCAGCATGGTTTTAAAGAGCTGTGCCTCCCTCATGCCCACCTCCCCACCTAAGGAAACGAGTACATGTGATTCTTCTTCCACAGAATTACCCTGCAATATGAGTGTTAGTAACCAGCATCATATTACTGTATTAGCATGGGATGTTCAGACCAATTCAAGGAACATACGTGGAGAACCGTCTATGTGTCTCGCACATTGTGCTGCACGTTGTGTGTCACTATCTATGCCAGCAAACTAGATGGAAAAATGTCTAGCCTCACAGTCTGGTCACAAGACAGACATATAAACAATTACAATACAATGTGATAGGAGCAAGAGGACATGGCGGTAGAAGGGGGGAGGTTGGTGACATTAAGTGATAATGTGGAATATTTATTTATGTGTGGAATGTTTGGGGGGAAATGTTACCAATCCGTCTTCTTTCCTTTTTTACTTGCATGTTTGGACTCAAGGTTGTACGTTCTCTGTCTGTGCCTCTTGTTCTTGAAATCCCTTTGGCTCAAGGAAACATCTTCAGATTAGACACAGGGAAGATAGTAATCTTCCCAGTCTAAACGCAAAAGCCGCGTGACTCTGGCCTGCTTCACAGGCATGTGGGTATCTGTCAAAGCCAAACAGCCAGCCAGCACCCCTTTCTGGTCCCCTGATCTCTCCCTGCCATCCTTGGGCTGTTGCTTTCCCAATTTAGTCTTTGCAAACCACCCTCATCATTGGAGCCATCTCCCAATCGTTTGTGCTGTTAACTACTGGATATTTTTAAAAATCGACTCTCTTTTTAAAAACATAAACACATTTATTTTAAAAGGCCTGGGAGGAGGCTGGCAGGCTGGCTGGATCGTGGGGGAGAGGAGAGAGGAGCTGGCGCAGGTGGCCTCGGCTCTGGAAGGGCTGCAGGAATTGGATGGGGTCCAGACGGGGGAGGGCCCAGGCCAGTGGGACATTTAAAGCGGCCCAGCTGGGTCAGATTTGTGGGTTTTTTTAGGAAGATCCCCTGTGGCTACCAGGGACAGAGCAGACAAGGGTCTGTGGGGACAGCATCAGCGAGAGTGGATGCCAAGAGATTATATCCAACATGGGGAAAATAAATTCAAAATTTGGAGTGCGTACATTTTTCTCTGGGGAGAGAATATCGAAGGGCTCTTAACTGTGAATGAAGTTTCCCCCCAAAAGAAGCAGACCTTGGAAAGGAGAGAGGTACAGACTGAAGCTACCTGGAGGCCCACAGGGTCATCTCCTCAACAGCCAGCTCCCTTCCTCTGGGCTGGCCCTGTGTGCTCAGAGGCGGTCTGGGTGGCCAACCCCCTGAGGGATTTTGAGGTCTGCAGCTGTCTCTGTCCTCTTCAGCCCTTGCTGTGCCTGAAGGTGCGTGCCACAGCTACCTAAGGAATGAGGCTTGAGCAGCAGGAACTGCAGAAGTGGCCCATAGAGTGCACTTGAACTGGGGAGAGGTGGCCAGATGGGAAGGGCAGCAGGACCACCCCACGTGGAGTTTCCCAGCTTCCTCGCTGGTTTCTGGGGCTTTCTGGCCTGGTCCCATTTGTTATAGGGACTGCTGGGACAGTGGTTCCTGTAACAGGATTGAAAGGAAACAGCACCTTAGTTCCTCAGTCTGGGCTCTGCTAATGACTTCCACCTTGTCTTGGTCAGATTCATTGACTCCTATAACATTAAGGGGTTCGAATCAGATGGGTGGTTTTCAGCTGGAGACATACCTCTGCATGGACTGGGTTGTGGTTCAGACCCAGAATCTCCAGGGAAGTGGTCTGGCAGGTATGTTTTCAGAAATTCCATAAGTAACTCTGAAGGTCAACAGTGGCCTCAGCCCATCTCTGGGGTCCCTTGTCACCCCTCCATTCTCTGGTGAGGGCCATGGGGCACACTCACTGTGAGCTTGTGGGGGTGTGGAAGTCCTGTACAAGGAACTTGCAGTATACTGAAGAAAAACAACACTTACATTGTGCTATGCTGTGAATGAATGACTGTGTGCATGATCAGTGCTGGGGCAGAGGGAGGCACAGGATGTTGAGAACCCCGGGGTAGAGCAGCCACTGCCAGGGCAGCAGCTCGGAATCAGGCCCTCGAAGGCAGTTTTGTGCCCGGATCTCTTCACACCCAAGGGGCCCCTAAACAATATCCTCTGATGTGCTATGTCGCTTTGTACATAGCCCGCCTTGTGGAGCTGGCCCAAGCCCTGGTTCTAACAGAAACTGCCTCCCACCCTGGGCTGTAGCCTCCCCAGCCCTGGCAGGCTGTCTGACAGAAGGACCCCCCCACCCGCCGCTCCAGGGCTTGTGTCTTGGGGACAGGAAGTCGAACTGGGTTTCCATCCACTTCTCTGCCTCCCCTCCCACCCTCCCTGATCATCTGACCACTCACAAGACGGCCAGAATGGGGTGTGACTGTTTTTAAGGCTTTTGGCATTTGTTTCAGGAAAGGAAAAAAAAAAAAACAACACCAAACAAAACAATTACTCTACACACTAAAAAATTCTCTGATTTGCCTTAAATTGTACAGGGGATGGGGTAATGGTGAATACTCAGGGCTGATGCTGCTGTGGAGATGGGATCTTTTAGGCATATTAATAACAGCTCCCTCCCTCACTTAGGCTACACCCGGTATGAAGTGCTTTTGGGCACTTTTGGGCCATAAATATTGTGATCACATCTATTTCACAGGTAAGGAAGGAAGGGGAGGTTCAGAGAGGTTAAGGGACTTGCCCAAGGTCACGCAGCTACAAGGTGGTTAGAGCCAAGATTGTAAGCCAAGCATTTCTTGACTCTGGGGTCAGATAGCCTGGGTTTCAATCCTGACTCCACCATTTACCATAAGATGACTTTTAGCAAGTTAGTTAACCCCTCTGTGCCTCAGTTTCCTCTTTTATAAAGTGGGGAAAGCAGTATCTGTTTCATAGGGTTGTTGTGAGGATTAAATTATACAGATGACACACTTAGAACAGCACTTAAATCGTGGTAAAAGTTTATGAATGTTGGCTGTTTTTCTGTTTTAACACATTTTGGTTGGTTGTCATTGTTAAGGCATTGTTCAGGAAGGGCTCGCACATTAATTTGCCTCATCTTGCCCCACACTTCATTTACTGCCTGTTTCTGGTGTCTTCTCCTCCTGACATTATATATCACATTCCACTGGCTTTTTAATTGTATGTAAATTCCATTGACTTTGTATTTCATCAAATCCTAATCACCACTGATTGTAATCTGTGCCATTGTATATAACATTATAGTGTGTACCACTTAAGAAAAAACTTTTAAGACACCATCGATTATAAAATACATCCCGATTTCAGAGATGTTAAAATGTGGGGGGATAAAAATGTAACTTTTAATCAATGAAATATGGTAAGAATGATCTGATCCTTTATAACTGACTTGGGTCTCTCCTGGCTTGAATTTTCCCTGCTCCTTGGATGGCATCTGTATCCGTTGACCTGGATAACTCTTCCACCCAATTCAGTCTTGCCTCCAGGATGCTAGCCCAGTGCCAGCCTGGTGGCTGGCATTACTGCTAGGTCAACACCAGGCAAGTGAGACTAACCTTGTCTGGCACAGCTGGCAGAAGGGGCTCAAGTTAGCTTGTAACCTGACCTGTTGTTAATCTTTAAAGCCAGCTGACTTTCTCACTTCCAATGACTGCTTTGCTGCATCCTGCTACAGCCTGTTTGAGTTGGATTTGTTCACATGGGCAATAAAAATGATCTGTTTGAGTAAGTTCCCAAGGAGAGTGGTATGAAGGAAAAAGCTAACCAACTTCCAGTGTAATTTCCCTAGGCAGTGGGCAAAGGACACTTTGTGAGTGTTTCAATCGCCATGTTATATTTGGAGTCATTCTTTCTGTGTTTGTTTTTTCCATGACTCAGTGGAAGGTAGGGTGTGTTAGGGAAGGCTTAGCCTGACATCATGGCTGGCCCCAGGGGGTTGGCAAAGACACAGGCAGGAAATAATTTAGGAGTTTGATGTTGACTGAGTGCCTTTCTTAAACTATACGGCCATTATAGAGAGAAACAGGGTTCTGGAGACAGAATAAGCTGATTTAAATCCTGGATGGTCATCTCTTAGCTGTATGACCTGAAGGATTGAGTTGGTCTCTTTGAAGCTCCACAGCTGTAATACAGGGATAATAATACTACAGGGTTGTCGAGAAGCACCAGGAATAGCAATGAGTGCATGGTCACTGCTCAACTACTACAATGGTAGTAACAAATGTTGAGTGCCTACCACGTACCCGATACTGTGCAGACACAAATAAAAGCTAAACACCATTTGTGTAGGGAAGGCATTATTGCAGCATTTTTATATCAAAACCCTGAAAGTTACAAGCTGTTAAGCAGCCAAGCCAGCAATCACCCAATCTTTCTTGGAACTGCAGCCTTGGCCACCACTTCTGCAAAGTCCTCTGGGCAGCAGGCCCTGGGGTGAGAAACTGGGCCAACCTGCTATATGAACATCCTCCTGATCTGAGGCCAGACGAGGCCAAGCCTAGAAGGCTGGGTCTTTGCCAGGTGTTGAGCAGCATGACCCAGACACAGTCTGAGGGAGCTGCTTTCTCCACCCAGCACAAGCTGTATGTGCATGCCCTGGTATGCTCACCCAAACTCCCCAACCCAGGGGTACTGCCATGCCTGCTGACCAGGGACTGGTCTGTCATCTTTCCATGGCACCACGGTCACTATGACCCAGGGGCAGAATCCTGTGGGAAAGGCTGAGGTATCCCTTCAGGAGTAAGGAGTTTGCCTTCTAAATGAGGCACCAACACCTAAGAATGAGGAACTGGCAACAGGACATTATGAAAGGCCAAAAATGTAGTGTGGAAATTGGGACTTTGACAGAAGTCAAGAAAGAAAAGGGCAAAACGACTTTTGGCTGGGATGGCTTACCTGTGACCACCAAAAAGAGGCCATTTAGCTAATGTCATAAACTGAAATATCTCCAAGAAGTGGGCATGTCCAGAACTAGAGTAAAGCAAGTGAAACAGGCTCATGTCACACAAAGGGGATGGTAGGGACACCTTTGACTTGGGGGCTTCCTTGTCCTGTCTCCCAGGTGCTACGTGCAGAGCCTTGCAACACAGTACGCCCACAGCAATGTTTCTCTTCTGAGCTCAACTGGGATCATCCAAGAGAGAACTTGAAACCTAGGTAATTCCTGCCAAATCATGGTAGGGGTCTTAGAGGTGGAGAGATGGCTGGGGAATATGCAGAAATGGCTGTGTGCTCTGGCAGAGCTTGTATCTAATTAAGAAGTTTTAAGGAGGCATTCCTGCTGGTCCTATAGTGTCTTAGTTCATTTAGGCTGCTATAACAAAGTACCATAGACTGGGTGGCTTATGAACAACAGAAATTTATTTCTCACAGTTCTGGAGGTCGGAAGTCCAGGGACCAGCATGGTTGGGTTCTGGTAAAGGGCCCTCTTCTGGGTTGCAGACTGCCATATTCCCATTGTATCCTCACATGGTAGAGAGGGAAAGAGAGCTTTCTGGGGTCCCTTTTATAAGGGCACTAATCGCATTATGAGAGCTTCACCCTCATGACCTAATCACCTCCCAAAGGCCCCTAATACCATCACATTGAGGATTAGGATTTCAACATATGAATGAGTGGAAAGGACACAACATTCAGTTCATAACATTAACTGTGCTTTTCCTCAACAATTGCTATGAGGTAAACACTGAATCATTTGACTCACTGGGCTTCCCATTTTGTGTTATATTAGAGCCAAGTATTTAGCTCGCTCAGTGCAAATATATGGCTGTATGTTTTCCATTTTATATTAGCCTCATTCTTGGCTCTACTTTATGTATATCTTTCTCAGGTATCTCTTAATATTCATCATGCTTATTCTCTTTTATTTTGTAAAAGAACATTCCATTATTAACAATTGGGAAGCATAAAACAACTTATTGGAATAGCCACTTCTATCTCTCTCTTATTTCCTGACCTACACTAGATGATTTCTATAGTTCACACTCTATTTTGGAAGAACAATTAAATAAAAAAAGAGCCACTGGTGCTTAAGCCTCATTCAAAAAACAAAATAAACAAAAACTGTCATTATAATGATGGTGACAGGCAACACTTTATTACAGATTTTCCTAACAAAGCCTTACTTTTAGACCAGAAGAGCAAATTCTCTGTGGTACCATAGATAGAGAAAGTTCCTATCATCTCTAAAAGATGAACCACCACAAGGATAATCACAGCTGTAGTCTCCAACAGAGAAAATAATGCTGGAGTTAATAAAAATTCAACTAAGTAATTTTTCCTTCCCCAATCCCAGCCTCATTCAATCTTCTTATGATTTCTCAACTATTAAAATAAACTTGTATAAATGCCAATGATAACCACACAAAACTACCCAACCACCTGTACTAGGCATAGGCCACTTTACACCTGGTTCAGACCAGATTTTTGCTCTTGGCTAAAGGAAAGTTTTACAAAGCAAAGGGCAGGTGGAGACTGCCTACTAATCTGCATTCCTCCCAAACATTTTACCATAAACTAAGCCAAGGTTATGATGACCATATCTCTAGTTTGCATTTTATTGTTCACTGCCAACAGCTCTTACTTCTGAGGGGAAATAATTTAAAAACAAAAAACTCAGTATACTCCAATGGATGTTTTATCTATGATTTTATCACCAATATACAATTGTAAACCCATATGTAACTCTACTCTAGTTGTTTATGCTTCATAATCTATACATTCTCTAGTTAAAATGCATTATCATAGGCCAGAATCTGTCCAGAATTACTTGGATAAAATGCTATATCATCCACAAACTTTTCTTCTGATTAATCTGGAGGTTGGAGTCACTGTCTCAATGGTTTCTGGCTTGTGAGACGATGCTTTCTATTTTCTTAATCCTGTGCTGGCTGGCTGACAGCCAAGTCCCCTGCCACTGCCTCAACCCATAAGCACGCTACAGTGGAGTCCAGCCTTTTTTGGTCTTGCTGCCTTGAAGGCAGTGCAAACCAGCTGAAACCAACTTTACCTCAATCACAGCAGGCAGGGAATTTCAAGGATCATAAATTCAAGATTTACCAACCTATGATCAAGTTACAGGTCTCAAAATGATTGCATTATTGTGAAAGGATAGCATGACTGCTGAGTGTGACACATTTTCCTACGTTCACATGTACCCCTGTGGGACACTAAAACAGGAAATCAAATCTGAACATAAATGATCTCTTGCCAGTTCTCCAAATGACATGTTTGTGGCAAAGTATAGAAAAGAAAGAAGCATTATCATTTTAAAATCATGTAGCTAGAATCTGACCCAAGTCAATAACCCAATCATGTTTTTCCTACTTTCCTTTGGTCATTCAGTCTAAAGTATTATCATCCTGTTCTTCCCCATAAATGGAAAATTCCAACATGTTTCTTCTTGACACATACTCTGCAATCTTCCTTTCATACTGGCACTATGCTTTTCACAAGAGGTAGAAAACAATTGTGGGTATCTCAGAGAATGTTATCTTCCAAAAATACTGTTTTTACTTGATTGGGTATGTTGGTGTGGAGTCATAATTTAATGGTGTGGAGACTAAGTAATAGTATCTTATTTTGAAATTATAAAGCTTATATATTACAAAGTAAAATGCAAAAAGAAAATCACAAACAGTTTTAAGATAAGATGATTTTTGTGCTTCTTTTTGCAAACTACAGGTGATCCTCAAGAAGTAATTTGGGCAGATTTTCTACTGGCTTTCAAATTTATAACCTGCACCCCTATAAATTTTTAAATCCCTTAACAGAGCCAAATGTAAGAACCAAATAATCTTTCAGTGGAAACAATCAAGTCTTCAAGATCACACGTGGCTAATAAAAGTTTTGCTTTTTTTTTTTTTTGCCTTCTCAAAAGACCCATACCACTAGATTTTTCTTATATCTATCTACTTTAACACGATAGGCTTACGAAAAGCCTGTTACCCTAAAAGATCATATTTTTCCTTTGCCCAGTAATTATTTTCCTTTGTTTTAGAGCTTTTCTATGCTTTTAAAATAAGCATTACTACAACAGTTCTCCCAAAAACAAACCAACGTAAAAGTCATTGCATTCATGAAGCATTAAATTAACTCTAAAGTAGTGTGCTAGTCTTGTGCTTTTTTTTCATTGCCCTTTTTGCTTAATTTACTTGTGGTTGTGCCATCTCACAACGGAGATAGACAAAAAGCACTAAAGCTTCTAACATATTTAGGAAATATTTGTCATATATTGGTTTTTTACAAGTCTTTTATTAAAAAACAACAAAAATATATAATCAAGCATTTTACATAGTGCATACATTCTTAATATCTGCAGGTAAGATAAATAACAGAAGGCAAAAGCAGATATACTGTATTGCTTCTCTTTGGCAAGTCACCAATATCATCCCCTGCAGACACATAGTAAGTGTTTTTAAAAAATCCATGGCCTTAAAATAATTGTCCCTTAGTAAAAACAAATATTTAGCAATAACACAGTAGATGTATTTTCCAAATTGACTAATATTTATAATACTTTATACGACAAAGGTAAAGTAGCAAGCTGTTTCCAAAATTAAGGCCCACAGCAGTATTTAGAGGAAGGGGAAAAAAAAGACATCCTTTTTCTAGTTACATCCTGGCTCTGATTTTTTTTTTTTTTTTAAACAATGTCACATTCAAACTCCACCTTGCCCTATACAAAAACTGTGTTTCATTTGCAGGTCAGTCTGACACCCTCTCTTCCCCAACCAAATACATTTTGTATGAGGCAATATTGCGTAAGTCAATATTTAGCATCTCAGTGTCCCAGAATAAAAAAATTCCTTCTACTTTACAGCAAAGATACATATTGTGGCTCTACTGAAGCGATATACACATGTCAGAACTAAAAGTTAGAAAAGCAAAAGGGTCTATTCAACATATAGCAGCTTATATCTAAATATATACATGTATGTATATGTTTTCACAGTTAGAGCTTAAAAAAATTTACATTTGATATGTTCAGAAATATTTCTATAATCCTAGTCTATAAATAATATTTTAAAAGCTCTACTGATCAAAAGGCAGTACAAGAATGTATCAAATTAAATAAATCTTCTAAACCTTTAAAAACAGATACTTGAAGTCAGTAAAGCTTGACGTTTGCGTAAAGTGTATTCTGTCAGTCCCTACTATTAATAGTAGGGAAGGCAGAGCCTTCTAAATACGATAGGAGAGAAACTCCAAAACTTTGGAAGGAATTGGCAGCTCCTGGACTTCTTGGGTGGGCATCACTCTTCGGATTGACATGCGACATAAATGTTGAAGGCTAGGGACTTGCCGTGGAGTGGCCCAAAAATACACACTTCCGTCTTGTGTCCTAAACAGAAACAAAGCATAAGCGTAGTTACTCAAGTACATGTGTTTCAACATCCCTACGGCTCAAATAACTATTACCCAAGGCTGTGTATTAGTCACAAACTTCACATTAAAACTTAACTAAGGAGAACTAACCAACGATACACTCTATGAAAAGGAAACAGTATTATAAAGCACTTATCAGAGAATTACTGACAATAAATTATTGGCTGCTTTACCTAAAAGCCACCTTAAACTACCCCTTAAAGAAAAGAGAAAAATATATTTACCCAGCAGCTAAAACACTGCCATCAGTAGAAAAGGCACAACAAAGACCATTGCTCAAAGGTGCAACTTGTACTGGATAATCCTCATCAATTCTCCAGAATCTCACCATTCTGCAAAGGAAATAAATTACCTAGTGAGTATATAATAGGAAGGTAAAAGCAACTTTTAAAATTTAGAAAGAAATGCAATTGTGTTCTGAGTCACAAAATACACACAAATCATTGCAATAGGTAATTACTGTAACTTACTTTATAAAATATCTTATATTCTATACTAGTTGGTAATTCGAATCAACTCACATTTAAGAGACAGAGACTACAATGCACGGCTGCCTTCCCTTCCCAGCATTCAGACCTGTATGTTCACCACCAGTTTTTCCCTTACTTTCTTACACTTAAAATACAATCAATATCTAATCTGTTTTACCCTCTTCCAAGACATTTATAAAGGCTTTTCACCTAGATAGTGTCTGTCTAGGAATACAACGGAGAATTAGCATGCAGAATCTATCTGAACAAACAGGAAAACAATGGTTGCTAACAAATAAAACTCTCCCCATGTTTGCTAACATTCTGGAAAGATAAGGAGTCAATTTATGAATTGATGTGACCAAACCGCTCAATGCTATATCCATGAACATTGTATGATAAAAGCATGAGAAAATGGAATGGCTATAACTAATTTCTGCTCCTTACCAATAAGAACATCTCATTCATGTGACATTTCATCTTCTAGTCTCAATCACAGTGGATACAAATTACTATGTTTTTACTATTTACTTCACTTTAGAAATTTCCTTCTGCTTCAACCTTTATAAGATATTACTTTAAAAAACCTCTGTGAGCTGGGCTAAAAGCTGATTAAGAATCTATCCAGTTTGCTTAAGCAATAAACACAAGGAAAGGCATGCATTATCTTTAATTTACATGGATAACTGTTCAGGCCAATATTCTTTAAAACACATCAATATCTCCAAAGGTCTTGTCTAGATAAAGAGACATTAAAACTCTAACTAGAGAAAGGCTTTAAAGCTTAAGAACGTTTTCATTAAGTAGAAAGATGAAAGGAAATATTTAAAAGGCAATAAGAAATCAAGCTATAATTCACATACTTACTTATCATCAGCAAGGCTTGCAATATGCAGTCCATCATGACTAAAAGATACAGATCGTACCCATCGGTCATTTGCTCCTCCGGCAAATATTGGAGTAGGTGGGGGGAACAAGTGCCTGAGGTCAAATACATGTTTTCAGTGGATATCAGAGTTACTTCAAGAAACAAAACTACCCAGGTACAAAGTACATATGTCTTTGAATAAGATTTAAAGTAGCCTTAATGAATACAACTGAGACAGTAGAGCTGATATATCCAAATTATTAATCTCTTCTTCACAATGTGGTTGATTTAACACAGTAAGCTTAGGTCCAACTTTGGTTTCAACCATTTTTCCCCAACGTGAAACTCTAAATATAATTACCACTTCTACAAGGAGTCAGGTACTGTTAAATAGCAAGACCTATATCAGGAGAGCCAAATTATTTATAGAAGGTGTATCTAAAGCTTTGCATTATTCAAAGATTTAAATAATTCCAAAATTTTAAATCATGATAGAATGTAATTTTAGGTTTCATATGTTAGTGATAATAATTATTCACATAACTTCTTAAAAGCTATAGTGATAGCCAGAGATGAATTATAGACTAAAATAATTCATGCTGTACCCACCCAAATTCCATCAGAATGTCTCCATTATGTGGATCCCAAATATATACTCGAGTATCATAAGATGCAGTAGCCAGTAATGCTCCATCAGGAGAAAAGTCACAAGCTACAACATCATGGTGATGCCCTTCTAGTTTTCGTATGATGGTATATTTATCCATATTCCAAAGGAAAACCTGCAATAAAAAGGCAAATGTTATAGCTTCATTCAGACACACAGAGGACAAAATGGCACATCTTAAACTAAAACTGCTAAATTTAATTAAGATTATATTAAATTAAACATTATAAATTATGAGTAATTTAAAGAATATGCTCAGTGTCATAGTCAGATTAAAATCAGTCTTTAAGTTAATTTAAGCAGACATGCAAATTCTATTTCAAATGTTTCTGTTAAATGTTAAGTTTAAAATAAGCCTAAACATAAAGGCAATGCAATTTAACCACAAAGTTATACTGAAATCCATTTATTCCAAAAACTAATTAACTAAAATATACAGAAATAAATAGGGTTAAATACTACAAACCCCCTTCTTTTTTTCCAGAAACTACCAAATTTTTAAAAAATATACAGACAGAAAACGTAAGGTTAACAAATTGTTACTCCATTGGCATCTCCCTTTGAGATAATCACTTGTTTACAATAGGCTTGGGTCACCAACGTGAGCCTAGGAAGAGAAACAGATACTGCAAGCAAAGAGAATTTTCACAGCCAAATGAAATTTATTTGGCAAACAACAAGGATGTTAAACCACATTACAAAATGAAAATGCTACTTTATGAAAATAATACAATTACAATATTACTGTGAATCAAGATTTACCAATCTTATTTTTCCCAAACTGACCACAATCACTAGTCATTTTAAGTACAAAACAGTTAAATCATTTAAGAACAAGTTCGCATACAGTTTTAGATTCCAAAGATCAGTAGTTAGACTGTGCAGAATAGCTCTAAATAGGATTCCAATGTTTACTTCAGTCTGTTATATTAAATGTGAGCTTGGAGGTTTATATCAATCCTAATAAGACAATCTCTCCTCCTCTTGGAGTAAAGCAATCCTTTTTGCTACTTTTTTCTGCACAGACACAATATATTATTTGCAAATGAAAGTAAGTATAAATTTTAAGTTGGATCAAAGACTTAAGATATCTCTAGCATCTTAAGGAATTCCAAAAAATAGCACAGAGAAACCATTTGAAAGTCAATTACTTTACATTAAATTGGTTTCACTTGTTAAGACTCCCAAATCCATCAAACTGGAAGATCAATTTACTCGGAGGAGTCAGTGGATTTCACTGTGGGGAAAATTATTTTTAAAAAGAAAAAAAGAAAGAAAGAAAAGCAGAAAGTGGACATCGACCAGCACCTGTGTACGTACAGTACACCTTGCAGCCGAATGCAAGGTTACTTCATCCTATGGTAAAGGTCGCCCCCAGCCCGGTAGCCAGAGATGCCACTCTTTCTGCCCAGCTAACACCATTGTGCGCCTGTGTGCGAGTGGTGCCAGCATAACCTCAATCACACCAATATTGCTGCCACCACCTGTGACAGGGAAAGCAAGAAGCATATGGAAAACACACAGCCTAAAATAGCAATGTCAACATCTAGCTTTGTTCTTCTTATGATTTTTAAAGAACTAAACTGAGTATCTTGTTCTAAACTTCCAACATTTGCAACTATCATTTTAACATACTTCTTGGCTAAATAAAATGCATTTTAACTAGCCTCCCACCCCCCATTAATTCAAAGTGTACTGTGATCATCACATGTATTTGGACTTCAACCCATTTCATAAATACCTGATGCTACTGAGATCCCTTTAACTATACTAACTCAGCTGGTAAACAACTAAAAGAGTTCATTCATAAGCATAACCCTGTTAAGAGTCATTTTACTTAAGCTGTCTATAGATATGCTATGTAAAACAGACAATATAAAATTTCATCTATAATTCACTCTAGGACATACATGAATGCTATTTTTATTCTCATTAGTTTTTTAAGTTACTTTTTTTCAGTTAAATGTCCAGGACCAGCTGGGACTCAAAACTTTAAAAACAGCAAACTGGACAAAAAAAATAGAACAACAGAGAAGAAAATAATTAGCAAGGGAATGTCTTAACATATGGACTAGATCTCTTCTGTAGCACATAAACTTTTCTAGATCTTACAAAAAATAAATTTGACATACCCCCTCATTTTACAAATATTATCCCTAAACCAATCCAACTTCTCACTTCACAGTCAATAACTGTATTTATTTAATTTCCTTCATGCAAATTCTCCCCCATCATGAAATAGAACATTTAAGATATTCATGACACCGAGCACAGACTTAATAGGTTACTTAGATTTAAAATGATTATACACACATTATTATAATCCAATTCACAATGAATGTACAAGAACTTTGACACATACTGCTTTACTGGCTCCAACTGAACACAGCATAGAAGAGTCAGGAGAGAATGCACAGCTGTACACCCAGTTCTGATGCCCCCTCAATACTTTCATCATGTTTCCTGAACAAAAAGAAATATCTGTTAACCCTAGAATCCATTTCAAATGAGAAGTATTTCAAAATGGCAGTCAATCACAGGATCACAAACTTTTAACGCTAAAAGCAATTTATCTATAACGGGTTGGCAATATGTACCAGCTGCTTATTTTTGTAAATAAAATTTTACTATAACGCAATCATGCCCACATGTTTATGGGTGCTACTATGGCAGACAGCATGGTCCACAATCCTAAAATATTTAACATCTAGTCCTTTAAGAAAAAGTCTGGGACTGTTCATCTATAGAAGATAGAATTCGTTTAGTCCAATCCCGTTATTCTACAAATGAAGGAACTGGAACACAGCCAGGTTAAGAGACTTGTTGAGCATCTTCAAAATGCCTTTTCATTTTTCTCACTTTTTGGTAACCTATATTCCACTCCAAAGTTCTTGTGTATTATACCCATAGCACACAACTGTGCTTAAGTATATTTAACTCCTAGTTTTACAAATACTTACTCAGTGCCTATTACATAGCAGGCACTATGCCAGCGCTGAGGACATAGCTGTGAATAAGACAAAGTCCCTACTCTCTTGGAGCTTAACATTTTACTGCACCTACATCCATAAAACATATGCATGTAACTGAAATTAGGTTGAGATAAGCAAGCACCATTTTATATGCAAAGGAAAATAAAAATTTAGTCATCAAACTATTTTAACTGTTGGGATCCCTTTCCCCCTCAACAGCTGAGCAATCAGAGAACTAGTAAAATGCAGAGAAAGTACTTCATGATTTGTTAATGTTAGCATATTACTTTATCAAGCAATAGTTACTACCCATCAGCTGGATTGTCTCCAAATCTGAGGGTTCTCTTTCCTACCCCTAAGGCTGTCAGAGCACCAGCAAATCATATTTACATATGAGGTTTTTGTTAAAAATGTAAACTCTTTCCTTAGGGACTAAGAAGGGGGAAGAGATGCTCATCTCTGGTCCTCTCAAATAAGGTAGCCTCTCCAAAACTTTGTAAGCATCACAAATATCAAGGTTTCAGAAAAAGGTGAGCGCTTGTCATCGACATATCTTTCTACTATATTAGAGGATAAATCTTTTACTTTTTATAAAAGAATTTCTTTCTTAACCTATCTATCTTATCATTGTCCTTATTAACATTTACATGTTATAAATTCTGGTATGTAAATTATGTTTTAATCTAAATTTTATTAGAATACTAAATTACTTCAAGACCTACTTAAATTTTCACTAAGCAAATGCAGTAAGTTAATAACCCCCCTAAGATAGAAAAAATAAACTAACAAAGACCAGTTCACGTAAGACCCTAAATCTAAGTGAGATTTTGTCCTCAAATAGTTGGTACAGATCTGTGTGGTTAGTTTCTGAATAATATCAGATTGTTTACTTAAAGTAATTGTTGCTTCCTATTCTGGGTCACGTTTATGATTTTGTTTGATCTTTAAAGGGAAAGGAACCAAAGGATTAAGTAGAGAAAAGAAAACTTTAATCATATGCTGTTTTTAAAGTCAAATGCCCAAGATGAACCCTTATACCTCTCAATAATGGTATCAAGAAACTAATCCTTTTTCACAGCCTGGAAAAAAAAGACATACCATCATCTTTCAGGTCCCACACTCTGAGAGTTTTGTCTCTTGAAGCTGACACTAGGATCAAGCTCCCATCTGGAGCAAAAGTTAAATCTCTGACCACTTCAGTATGATCTACCAAGTTAAGGAGGAGTTTTCCTAAATGTGAGAGAAGGGGAAAAAAAGACAATATTAGTATTTTTATCAACTCCTACTTTTGAAAAATAGGGTTGTTCACCATTAAAAAAAAAAGAATAGAAATTCTTGGCCACCTCCTTAGTTTACCAAGTATAAAATGACTTACTTATTACTGCCATTATTGTTACCTTTAAAGATTTACTACTTACATTGTTTTAAAATGGATTCTTTCCAAGATCATAAAGCCTAAATTTATCAAAAAAATTAAAAGGGAATGCCTAAAATGTAAACTCCCAGATCATGTTAATTTAATATCAAGAAAGCATTATCATTATTCAAATCTTTGACAAGTATGATTTTAAAATATAAAATCAAATTATTCCTCTGCTTGTATTTCCTTGACCTTGGATTAATAATGGACTGTCAAACTCCCCAAAGGATACATATTATCCCACAACAACTTTAATTTTCAAACATAATCCCACTGGAAAAAAATGTACTTTATTTATATAAAACCATAAGAGTTTTGTTCTCTAGGAGAAATCTATTTATCTTAAATTTTTTTTTCAAGAACCCAATCACATTTTGACTTATTATCCCCATTCATTGTCACTATCATTTGCTGTGTTCTAATGTACATATTGTTTTAATGCTCATTTTAAAAATCCTTTACATTTTTGAATACATAATATATGCTAGAAACCAATTTAGGCAGTGAACAACACACTTATTTTTAATTGCCCAAAGAATTTAACCTCTCAATCTGTCTAGTTAGACTTTAGATAAACTGCCACTGAAACCTTCCAAAGGTTAGATAACAATTGTTGAAACCTGATTTGCTTCTTGAAAGCCTCTAAGCTATCAATCATTGAAAAAGTATGTAAGAAAACATCTTGCAATTTGAGTCATAGGCTAGATTACTAGTTTATAAATAATTAAATAACATTCTCTAGACGTGCCCTTTCCTACAGTAATATTCTCTGAAAAGTGAACTCTACATTGTTTTCCTAAATTAAAATCATGAGCTGAAGAGGATGCTATTCAGGTCGATTACAAAGACACAGTCATAGCACCAATTCTTACTTTTCAGTAAGTTAAAACCCTCAAATCACATATTCCAGTGCCTATAAGCAGTGCCCTGCATTATAAAATAACTAGGTTTGCTTTTAAAACTATGAATCCATACCTGTATATACATCCCATATTTTGATACGCCCATTGTTTAACCCCGTGGCAAGGAGTAGCTGATCTTGTCCAAATCTGAATCGATGCCATTCTATATTTACACAGCGACTCTGTTTTTCTGGAACTGAAGACCCAAAAGCAAGACTCCAGACTATATCTCCACAGTCTATAATATGTTCACGAGGATTATTTTTCTGACCACCATCACTATTTTGCCTTGACAATCTTAAATTGCTTGAATTGGTAACATTCTTGGTGCCATGCAAGAGACTGGAGGAAAAAAGTCAGATTAAAATTGAATTATTATTTATTCTGAACTCTTCGTGGATATTGAATAATTAGAATGTTTGTAAAAACAACCTCAATATAATTATAATGATACTAAATAACAATAGGACTCTATAGATGGGAAGGCGAAAAGTTGCTATTTGAATCATGGGAGAAGGACCAAATAAATTTAGATTAATTAAAAATTCTTAGTGGCTGAAAAAAAGTTCAACAATAAAGCAATTTATAACCTATTTGCCTCCCAAATTTTCCTCAAAACCATTGTATCAATTGGGACTCTTTCAACCTAAAAGCAAAAATATTAATATAAACAAGCAAAAAAACCCTAGTAACTTAATATATTATCAAACTGATCCCAGAAAATTACCCTAAGAAAAAACCCTTAAACCATAATAATCAGTTTCTCATACTTTCTAGACCTAAAGTAATATGTGATAAGAACATTAATAAATATAACCATAAAGGCCTACTAGATACAAAAAGCAAGGAAAGATTCAATTTAACATATGATACATCTTAGAAAAACTTTAAACAAATATTCAAACTCAATGAAACAATACATAAAATATAATTACATGATCTATGCACCACTGTTATCCAATAAAATGTAAAATCCAAAGTGAATCAAAAAAGTTTCACATAACCAAGGTTACCTCTTCTGGGACAACACAATACATACACTAACAGGAAACAATCTGCCTTTTAAAATACAGAAAAACTTAAAGACACAGAAATATCTGAGAAAATATTCTATACTGTATAAATAAAGCTAGACAATTCTTTAAACCAATTTTCCAATAAATATATTCAGCCTATGGTTAAGACATATTTACAACACCATCTTTACAAAGGAAAACTTAAATATCAAAATGTTTTTATTACCCCACACTGACAGAAAATGGTAAATTCCACATACACAAAATACAAAAAAGAAAAAGAGAGTCTTACAAGTTCTTAAGGCACTGGGACCACGGAACAAGCTTTACTGTACGATGTCCTTGTGACCAAGCAAAATATGAACCATCTGGAGCAAAAGCAACAGTCCAATTTTCACGACCACATTTCTTGTCAAAAGGAGCTATTGGAGCTAAAAGTTCACCTATAGTCCGTGATCTCACTAAAAGGAAAAATAAAAATATAGGATATCATATACAACCAACAATGAATGTGAGACTACTTCCATATTACTTTAGGATTCAATGAGTTTTTTCCCTTTTCCATGCAGACAGGGTACAGTGCTTTCCACCCTCTAAGGGGAAGTATGCGGTGTGAAGATCCCTTAATGATAATAACTATATTGAAGTTTTGGTAAAGTGATTTTCCTCAAATTTCCCAATGCAAGAGTTAAAAAGAAAAAAGAAAAAAGTCAAGTAATAACAATGTAATGACCAAGTAGTGCTAGCAATTACTAAAGTCCTAACTTTGATTACATTATGTTTTCATCAAATTACTAACACTTAAAGTGCAAGACATTAAAATTACTTTGCAAGAAAGGTATCTTCCAAATTAAGTTTTTTGGCCTTCAAAAACCATAAGCCACTATGAGAATACGATTATTATATCATTACTCAAAGGAAAGCACTATAAAATGGTTTATTCAAACATGAATATTCTTATCCTTTTCATGCCCAGGTAACAAAAATTACAAAACCCTCAGAACTATCACCACAAACATTAAAAAAAAAACCAAAACCCTCAGAACTAAAAGGGACTTAAAGGTTGTCTAGTCCAACCTCCCAACCAGTGCTTTAAAACACGTTATATCTGTGATTCTCAAATAGTGGTGCTCAAGAGTCTTCCTAATGGGCCCCAAACTGACTCAAAAATAGAATAATTTTGGTTTCTAAGGACAAAAAAAGGGACAATGTTATACATTTTTAATTTAGTTAATATTACTCATGTTTTGCATTCATAACAAAAATTGGCATATTATCAGAGCATATGGAGAATACTACTTCCATATGTAACAAAAAGCATAACCAACAAGCTCCTACTACAAACTCAGCTGGAATTTAATTTTGGGAAAGGATCCTCTTGGTCAGTATATCACCAATACTGTTTTGGGTTGGTCTTGATTTCAAATTTTGCTATATTTCCTTTTTCATTATAAGTTATTTCAGTTTAAGCTTCCCTATTACCTATTTTGTGGTTGGTTGTCTGGTCAACTCTACAGAGTATAATAAAGTATTTTTATACGTTTTTGGCTGAAACTTTCCAACAACTAAATTTTAATATATTCTACGTATGGCAGTTCAACTAAGAACCACTTATACTCCTATAACTAGGGAAGACCTATATACACAAACCCCTAAAATGTACTTATTCAGTGACACTTCCAGTCTGAATGTGTGCTCCGCCAACAGCTAGTATATATTACAGCTGTTGTAATATTTACTGAATGAATATTTACTGAAAATAAATATTTACTGTAAATATTTACTGAATGAATACGAAAGCACACGTATAAGCTCCCATTCTTAAGTGATTTCAACGTCACTTGCCCAATTCTTTTACACATTAACAAATGAGTACAGTTTAAGAAACAAAAACAAAAAACCTGAGACCTAATTTTCTATGATATTCATAAATAAGAATACCTACTAAGATTTATTCTATTTTGGTACACCTGAGATTATCAGAAATTTTTCCTTTTAATGACTCAAAATCTTTCTCCTACCACTCCACCCACTCAGTACTGATTCTGACCTAAAAGAATAAGTCCAATCCTGGTCTCATATGACATTTATATATATTAAAGATAGCCATGGCATCAGCAATCTTTCTGAATCTTTCTGCCAGGCTAAAATGTCTCTAGTCCTTTCAATCATTCCTTAGATCCCATGATTTAAAGTCCGTTCCCCATCTTAACTTCATCATACTTTCTGGATAAATTCCAGTTAATAGTGGCCCTCACAAAAGTAGCACCCGGAACTAAACACAATACTTCAGGTGTGGTTTAATCAAAGTAGCAGAGCCCCCCACGCACCCCACCCATATTAACATAGCATAGGTGACATTAACTTTACTGACAGTCACCTGACTTTTGAATACAAAATTCACGAACTGGTCCTCAGATACCTATAGAATGAGATATATCTAGCTGTAGCTCGATATAGATACAGATATAGATTGACAGGGTCTCACTCTGTCACCCCAGCTAGAGTACAGTGGCTCACTGCAACCTCCAACTCCTGGGCTCAAGCGATCCTCCTGCCTCAGCCTTCCCAGAGAATGATTTTTTAAATATACAAATGATTTCAGAAAAAGCATGCTGCCCCAGGTTTACCTACATTTTTGCAAGCCCACAGTCTTACATGGTCATCTCACTAGGGTTCTTTATATGCTTGGCTTCTACATTTGCAATCCCTGTCTAAATCTTTTTTTAACTCGGGTTTCTGTTTAGCCACATCTATCTTTTAAAACCCACAAATTTTAGGAGAAAAAAGCAAGGTTCACAAATATGGGAAGCAAGTTTTAAAATTCAACTGAAAAGCCCCTGGTTAAACTAAGTGAGAATATTGATGTAACTTGTATACAAGGGACAGCCCTTGCATTCTAATTCAAAAACATCTGGTAAATTGGCCTAGAACTCAGCTCTCTCTTAGCATAAGCAAGACTAAATTTCCTACAGAAGACTTTTTTTTTTAGTCTGTATTTTAAGATTACTCTATATTTTTCTTATTTACCTTGGTCACACTCATGAAACTCTTTTTATACAAAAGGAGTGGTAATAAATTAACAACTAAAAAACAAATAAATTAACAACTATTTGAAACTTTGTTGGTTCAAACAGCAAAGGACCATGAAATAATAAGCTATTCTATTCTCAAATATACAGAAATTCAAGAAACAAGGCCATTATACAAACTGCCAAATAAATACATTATACTGTTACAAGTACTTTACTAATAATTGCCGTGTGTTTCCTCACTGGATAACAAGCATATCAAATGCTTTTTGCATGTTAATCAAATGATTTAAGCACTCAATTTAAATACTGGTACAATATTATAAACCTAGTAAAAAGTTTCTAATAAAGTGGTTTGAAAAAAAAATTTTTTTTAAGTTAGATCTTTATTACATTACTTGTTCAATGTTAGCAACAAAAACGTATGATTTAATGACCTTGCATAAGGGAAAGGCGCCTGCCATGGGAAATCAGCCATAAGATACAAAGCTACATTATTAATATCTGTACAGTAGTAACACATCATCCAAGTGACTACTAAACCAAGCAAACGAGATTTAGCTCCTTCTTCACATTCCTTCCTGCAAAGGACCTGTGGCAGTGCCTTGCGAAAGGGCAGTAGCCCAGGGCAGTAACTCCTTGTCATATAGAATTCCTTAATCATTCATAGAATCTTGTCTCTACTCTCAGTATGTACATGATTAAACCAATCTTGGCTTGGCTATAATTAATACCCAAGAAATGGGAAAAAGTAAGTTCTTACTCATAGACAAAAAGCTATACAGAAAAATAAATGTTTAACCTTGTATCCAAATGATACTTCAAAAAAAGAAACAAAGAAACAAAAAATTGGGGTTAAAAAAAGCTTAGAAAAGGCGAAAGTTCTTCTAGTTATTTGGCACTTAGCTAGTAACTTTTTATGCCATATCTAGGAAATAACACAGATTTTAATATGCAAAAAAATTTTTTTTAATTAAAAATAACAGGGCCCCTTAATGGATGGTCCTATCTTATGCAGGTATGCTAAGAAGCTCTATTCAATCCTTAGAAAAGAGGACTGGAAAGTTTTCAAAATGGTTTATCAAGCCGAGGTAAATACAGACAAATTAAAGGCAGATCACTCATCTATAATATTACGGTGTAGTGGAGGAAAAAAACCCACAGGACTGATTATAAGAACATCTGATTTCTATGTCCCACTTCAAGACATACTTACTAGTCTTAAAATACAGTTAAAATAAAAACTGGACACGAATTTTGGGTGTTTTTTAATCCTTAAAATAGTTATTAAAACCAAGGTTAAAGTCCCCTCCTAACCAGCCATTCAGTCTTATCCCTAAGAGAACAAAAGTCCAGAATTCTAAGATAGCTCTTTCTACATATAAAAACTCACCCACATACGAGATAAGAGGGCGTTTTGGCTACTTCAGCCTCTCCTCCTCTCTAGAAATACTTCCTCCCTGTATTCAGGAAAGGCACATATTTACTTCAAGAGCAGGAAAACGCAAATGCTCTCTACTCAGTGGCCACCGCCAATTTTTACTTACTTAACACAGTAAGATCAATGTTTACTAAGCCTATCAGTCAATGCACAGCACCCCAACACCCCCCAAAATTGTTCCAGTTATTTTACTTCGAGAGGGAGGATTTAAATAATGCGAGGTGCTTTCAACTGAGCCACTGAGTAGGTGTGGACGCACAACCTTCAACACCCATCGCCCTGTCTTCAGCGGGGCAGGGTTAGCCAAGCCACAAAGCCGGAAAAGTCTTTCCAGTTTGCTCTCCAGTAAAACAGCTTTTCTTCTGTCACTCCACCCAACCCCTCAGCTCCTCCCATATGTGTTTGAATGATAATTCCCCAAGAGTCTCCTCCCCTGAACCGCAGCCTTTCTTAATGTCCTACCATTTTTTAAATTCCCGTATTGCTTCTTCCAGGCTATTGGTACCTCTTCCGGCACATTTCTCAATCAAGAGTTGTTAGTGTACATGAGGACCCCTTCCTTTCACTGCGGCTCAGAACACACAAGTTTACTTCTCCCATCGTAAACTTAGAGTCCCTGGAATTTGCCAGTGACCCCTGGGAGTAACCCTCCCCTGTCCACTCGACACCCAAGCCCTGAGCCAAGAGAATCCCAGGAAAAATGCCCTGCGCGCACCTCTGGTGAAGAAACTGGGGTCCGCAGGGACGAGTGCCCGCCCCGGCCACAAAACAGGGGGGCCGGTTCAAGCCGGCCCCGGGCTCGCCCCCACCCTCGCCCCCGCGCCCAGGCTCCACTCGGCCTCCCTCCGTGCCAGAAACACAGCAGACGCCGCATCGGCGTTGGTCCTGCCTGCCCTCGGCAGACGCCCCGCTCACTCGAGCTCTTACCCTCAGACGCAGAGACGCCTCCTCCCAAACCTCCTCCGGCGAGTCCCTGCCTCTCCTCAGTCCCACCCACAGTCCCACTCCTCACCGATCTCTTTCTCGTTGACCCTCGGGGGAAAGCTGGCCATCTATGGGGCACCGTCTGATTCCGGGGACGCGATGCGGACGCAACGACAGAGAAGAGAACGGCGAGTGCTGAGGGGCGTGACGCGGGCTCGGTCCCTCCCGGGCCCAGGGATGGAGGGGCGGGGCGGGGGCTGTGGTTGCGGCTTCTGCCGACTACCCCGAGAAAGCTCCGGAAGGCCTCGGACCAAACCACAGAAGCAAACACAGACAATAGACCCTGTACCCTGCCTCCCGTCTATGGACCAAGACACTACCCCTAACGCCGTCCGCGGCTAACGAGACACTGGAGACAAAATGGCGGGCGGCGCGACTGATATCTGGGCGGCGGGGGCGTGGTCACGTATCGTCAGCGCCCTAAGCCCCGCCTCCCGACGCAGGGGACGTGACGGCCTGAGCCGGGCGCGCGCGGGCGTTGTCTGGGGGCGCCCGTAGGGGGAGATCCGGAAGAGCGCGGAGGCCGAGGCGGAGGCGCAGCCACGGTCCGGCAGAGCGAGGCCGCGCGGCTGGGGCGGGACCTGCTGACTGTGCATGTAGCACGGTCGCGTTTCCGCGGCCGGGATGGTCTAACATAGCGTTTATAAATTGAAGTGCCTTTGAAAAGGGCAAGCAGAGAATCGTATAATACGTATTAGCCCACAGCTTAAAGATTGCATGGAATTTAAACTGGCTGAACCGAAAAGAACGAAAAGACATTTCAGATGTTAACTCCATTTGGCCACCTCCCCGGCCCTCACGTGATGAAAAAGATAGGGTGAGAATTAACTGCGTTGTGCATCACCTGTCTGCCGCGATCGTTCTGACGTGAGCCAGCCGGTTTTAGGAAGGGCTGAGGTTAGGCATCCTGGGGAACAGGAAGGAGACCCGAGCACGGTCGCGTCCCACCGCGGGGCCTCCCTGGGCTGTCCTTGTCCTGGCGGCTCCCTGCAGCCAGGCCTGCTGCGGAGCTGGAGGTCAGCGGAGTCTCGGCCGCTGGCCAAGCAGACCCCACTGTGTCATCTCGGAATCGGCCCTTCCTCCACCCGACGTCTAGGCCTCTAGGAGGCAACTAGCTATTCACACATCAGAACTATACATGTGTCAGTGTCTGCCAGATCCCAACTCGGTTCCCGTTTGCAGAGGGCGTCTTTGCATTTTAATGGGACCATGTGTGGACTCTAAGCCTTATTCCAAAGGAGGGCATTTAAAGCTGGGAATTTCAAATATGTGGCAGATACTCATGGGAGAGGGAGTTGCATAGCCAAACTCTTGAGAGATCTCAAATAACAACACTGTAGGGCATCTCTATTTCATCTTTTTCTTTGCATGAGTGTATAATTCTTCAAATTGTGAAATGTTTAATAAATATAAGAAATCATCTCCCCTCCTTTTTTAAAAAAATCACTTTGTTATCTTCAGTAACACATTTATTGAGGACTTTGTGTCAGGTACTCGGGCTAGATACTCAATATTTAGAGTAGAACAAAAGAAAAATTTTAATGCAGTCTTGTAGCTCATTTATGAACATTTGTATCAGTCACAGTTAATTCTTTTAACCAACTGCTATTACCTCTGTTTACTTGTACTATACAAATTCGTGGAAAATACCGATTCTTGAGTGTCTAACTGTAAATTATTTTGGTGGGTTTTTAATACAATTGTTTAATTCCCATTTTAGTTTATTCCTGCAAGCCAACAGACTTCCTGACCATTTTCTCAATTGGCAAAGTATGACAGTGGAATGAAAAATAATTTTATGATTTGTGTACTCATTAATGATAATATTTAATATTTATTGAGCCCATGCTATATGCTAGGCACTGAGCCATATAAGTGCTTTTGTGGATTAACCCATTTAATGCTCACAATATATGAGCATTGTATTGGTGATATTCACATTTCATAAACACTTAGTATAATAACTTGAAAATAGTCACAGAATGAGTAAGTGGCAAGTGCTAGATTTGAATCCAGACTTGTCTGACTGCCCTACTTCCATCGCTACCTTGCCTCTGATAAATGAAACCTAGCTTGAAAATATATATTTGGCATTTCATATCTATATTTGTCATTTTAATGTTAAATCTGAATGGGCTCCTTATTCCCTGAATATCCCATAGATGCTGGGGTTCCCCAGAGTTCTGTCCTTGGCCCACAGCTTTTTTCTTCTTCCATGCTCTCCCTGGGTTAGGGCAACCTCTCTCTTGGGTTTAACTACCAGTTTTATGCAAAGACTCTCAAGTCCAGACCTGACTTCTCTCTTGAGCTTAAAATTTACATATTCAAATACTTACAACAAAGCTTAATATGTCGAAATTTAACACACCATTTCTCCCAAATCCACTCCACATTTTATATTTCCTACCTTAGTGAACATGTCTACCCAGTCACCAAAGCCAAAGTCGAATCTTCTTAGACTTCCTTCTCTCCCTCAACTGCACATCGAATCAATCAATCCACAGCCCCGCCAATATTTTCTCTTAAACCGTTTTGGAGTCTGTCTTGTCTGTGCTGGCTCAGCTGCTACTGTTTTAGTTCAAGATCTTGTCATTTCAATACTCTTGATAATCCTTTATAAACCCACACCCTGAAAAACCATCAGTGACACATTGGTGTATTTCCTTTCCCTCTAAAAAATTTACTATTTGCATCATGTCCTTGGACAAATTATTTAGCCTCTGTCTTCTCATCTATAAAATGGGGACATTAATAACACCTACTTCACAGTTTTGAGGATCAGCATTAACAAAAAGTCCTGACACAGAGTACTATATAAGCGTTAGATGCTATTTTTATATATAGTAATCCCAGCTAACTGCAAAATTGAAAGATCAAAATCTCAAAGAAAACAAAAGGTTGGCAAAGAACCATAAGCTGACCCAACCACCAAAAACCTATTCTCTTGACTCTCATTCTTGAATTATTCGGAAAACATTGCTGCTGTGTAGTTATCTGCTAAGGCTAATTTACCTATAATTTTTCTTATGCAGATATTATTTCTGTTGAGATTTCTGACCTAATATTTACTATCTTGAAATATATACACACACACACACATACTCATACACAGGTTGAGCATCCTTAATCCGAAAATCTGAAATCCTCCAAAGTTTGAAATTTTGGGTGCCCACATGGTGCTGCAAGCAGAAAATTCCACACCTGTCCTCATGTGACAGGTCACTGTGAAAACTTAGTTTCATGTACAAAATTATTTTTTAAATTGTATAAAATTACAATCAAGCTATATGTATAAGGTGTATATGAAACATAAATGAATGTTGTGTTTAGATTTGGGTCCCGTCTCCAAGATATTTCATTATGTATATGCAAATATTCCAATATCCAAAACATGTCTGTTACCAAGCATTCTGGATAAGGAATATTCAACCTGTATATATTAATATATTTGTATATGTATCCTCCCTTATTCCATTTTCTCACATCTCAGCAAAATGTTGTATAAACAGCCTGGCATTTTCATGTAGTTTTACCTTTGTTCTTCCTATGCCATTTTATTTTATTTATTTATTTATTTTAAACACAGGGGTCTGTTGCCCAGGCTGGTCTTGAACCCCTGGCCTCAAATGATCCTCCTGCCTCAGCCTCCTGTGTAGCTGGGATTATAGGCACAAGCCACCACACCCTGCTACACCATTTTCTTATACTGACACAGAGATACATAAGTATAAAAGAGGTAGAACAATAGTTGTCACATTCTTTTGTTCGGGGGAGTGGTATAATCATGCATATGGAAATAAGTTTGGGGGAGTAGATTACAATATAAAAGTTTTGTCTTGCCTTTTTTCTTTCACATTACAAAATAATATTTTCCTGTATTAACAAAATTTTCCACCACATCATTGTAAGTAATCTTAACTTCATTTGGAGGTGAACTTTTTTCTTTTCTGCCCCAAACTGCGCAGTACTTACTATGGCAGAAGGTTGGACTTCTCTTGTAATTAACTTTTCACTACTCCTATAGACATTATAGGTATATTTCCCTTTATGTCATTTCACAATTTCCCTTGATGTCAGTTTACAATTGTGGACTTTTTTTTTTTTGAGAATTCATAATCACTAAAAACGAGAGCAATTCAAGTGGGTTGCTGTCAGGATACGCATCAATATAGGTCTCTGAAGTTACAGACAAACCTTTTTTTTTTTCACACACCCCCCCCCCCCGCAACCCCCACAGGATCTCACTTTTGCTCAGGCTGGTCTCAAACTCCTGAGCTCAAGCGATCCTCCACCTCGGCCTCCCAGAGTGCTAGGATTACAGGCATGAGCCACCACGCCCCACCCAGACAAACCTTTAAATAAGTTTTAGGTTAGGAAAGATTCCTGCAGTATCTTATTTCTGAACCTATATCTTGGCGAGGGAAGAAAGTAAATGTCCTCTTCCTATAACTAAAAGGAAGCAATATTTACTTAAAACAACAACCAAACATGGAAAAGCTAATAAATTGTACAACAGGGAATTGAAGTCCACCACCACCACCAAAAAAACAAAAAAAACAAAACAAAACAAAACAAACAAACAAAAAACCCGACAATGCCAAATATTTTATTGTTCCCAAGTGTGGTTAAATCTCAAAGATAAAAAAGATTATCACAGTGTTTTGATTCTGTAACAACCAAGACCAAACAAAAAAAAATTAATAACAGCTTGGAAAGGATGCATTGTTTAAGCAATAGGAGAGTTGCTTGTTTGTTTTTGCTTTTTGGACCTCTCTGCTGTTGTTATGCTATAATACTATAGCTTCTCCAGGCTAAACCTTTTCATCCAAAGTTATCCAGGGTTTGGATTTTAGGTCAGGTGTTTCAAATTATGGAATTTGTGGCATTAGGTCTGGCATTTTAGACTGAAGAGTATGGAATTTGCTCAGGATTCAGCTGGGCAAGTATAATTTATACACGTGAGCATGTGCATTAATAAACAGTAATAGATACCTCTATAATTGTAGAACATGCTGGAAAAATAATAGGGCCCAGAGGAAAATTCTGGAGGCAATCACTTTTTGCTGTGGTAGTCTTCCTGGGGATAAAACATCTAATAGTGCCCACATTTTTACCCTTCTATTGTATTTGACACTCCCTCCCACCAATTTCCTATTTTTTGTGAGGTGTTTTGGCAGTGTGGTATTAGCAGAATACCAGCATTGGGTTTTCAAAGATATATAATTTGTTCTTAGCTTGCAACTTTACCCAAAAGGGATCAAAGTATGAAAAATGGTGCAGCCAGTCAATGTTTCTGCGTCTATGTCTGGGCCAGAAGAATGCTGCTGGTGGTTTCCAGGAAATCATATCTAAAAGAGTAAGCAGGGGGCCCCTGTCTCCAGTGTTCTGTAGCAGCAGTCCCCAACCTTTTTGGCACCAGGGACCGGTTTCATGGAAGACAATTTTTCCATGGACGGGGCTGGAGTGGGGAGGATGGTTTCAGTATGATTCAAGTGCATTACATTTATTGTGCAGTCAAACCTCTCTGCTAATGATAATCTGTATTTGCAGCCGTTCCCCAGCGCTAGCATCACTGCCTCAGCTCCACCTCAGATCATCAGGCATTAGATTCTCATAAGGAACGCACAACCTAGAGCCCTCGCATGTACAGTTTACAGTTGGGTTCTTGCTTCTACGAGAATCTAATGCCGCTGCTGATCTGACAGGAGGCAGAGCTCAGGCAGTGATGCGAGTGATGGGGAGCAGCTGTAAATACAGACGAAGCTTCACTAGTTCACCTGCTGCTCACCGGTCCTGCTGTGCGGCCTGGTTCCTAACAGGCCACAGACCTGTACTGGTCCATGGCCCCAGGGGGTTGGGGACCGCAGTTGTGTAGGATTTCCTGTGCTCACTGATGCGATAACTAACACCTCCCCCCTGCCCCTGGGTCTCCTTACCCCCAAACTCAGAGGTGTCCTTTAGCTCAGTCCCTGACCTTCAGGAGAAATCTGTGTAAGATTGAATATTCCATGGGATGATAGAGATTTTCCTGATATCAATCATTTTTCTCTTCCTCTGATTGTTTCTGCACTTTCATGTTTCTGAATATTTCTGTGACCATTCTACAGAGATCGTGAGGAAGAAAAAAAGTATCCTTCACCAATGGCATAAAACTCAAGGATTCCTCTTTCCTGGCCTCCCCCTTCACGCTTTTGTTTCCTGTTTGGGAAATGCTTCCTGAGTCTTCCCATCCCCAGTTGCCTGGCTTTTTTGGCAGGCTTTTTAGACAGCTGTTTCTCCCTTCTCGTGCAGGGTAATAACATTGGCTGGAATTTGAATCTTTTTCCAGGGGTCTCAGAAAGTCCTCCTGGCAGGTCACAGGCTATTTCACCTCAAGATTTCACCCCTGCCAGCCACACTTGCCTTGGTGGAATGGATTTGAATTCGAGATCTTCCCATTGCTATCTTTACTTGCTAGTAGACAGGTCATAGTTTTTTTAGGCTGAGGAATTTCTGACTGATTTCCAACAATCCACATCATTTCTACTTAAGTTCTTTTTAATTTTCCATATTGTTTTACTTTCTGAATTTGTTTTTCCCTTTCTGTAAAATGAATACTCTTGGTATAATGCAAATGTTTCATTTTCTCTACTTGGTGGCAGGTTTCTTAAGGGCCATGACCTTTCTTTGCCTTTGAATCATTTTTAGGACTTTGCACATAATTGATATTCAATGTCTGTTGGGTGGAATTGGATTTTGTCTTTCATCCAGCTTCCTAATAGGGTATTTGATGTTAATTTAGAAAGCAAATGCTCCTATTACTGTCTTTATAAAAATAAAAGCATAAATAAAATTAGAAAGTTTGCTTGTAGGAGAGTTCAAAGATTGAGGCAATTGTGGATTTAAGCCAATAAAAAACATACGGTAGTCCCCCTTTACCCAAGATTTCATTTACTTGCGGTCAACCTTGGTCCAAAAATATTAAATAGAAAATTCCAGAAATAAACAATTCATAAGTTTTAAATTGCAGTGTTTATGTTCCAATAATCCTTATTTTACTTTATAATGGCCCCAAAGCACAAGAGTGGTGATGCTGGCATATTGTTATAATTGTTCTATTTTATTGTTGGTTACTATTAGCTTTATTATTAGTTATAGTAATTACTGAACCTAATTTATAAATTAAACTTTATCAAAGGTATGTACATATAGGAAAAAATGTAGTGTACATAGGGTTCAGCACTATCTGCGGTTTTAGGTATCCACTGGGACATATCCCTGTAGGTAAGTGGGCATTACTGCATTGCGTGATTTTGCTTATTAGTTTTAGATGGGAAAAAAGTGTATTGAAGAGGTTGTCTCCAATGTATATTTAGGAGTTTTTAAGACCAGGCATTTAAGCTAATATCTCAGAGGCATAGAATCATTTTCAGACTCATAGAAGTGACCTTAGATATCAGATCATGTGTGTAAACTTTCAGATGATGAAATTGGTGTCCTGTTGTATAAATGACTTTCTTACATTCATATGATTAGTTAGTGACAGGATGAGGATTAGGGACAGCTTTCCTCATAAGAAGCTCAGCACTTTTCCTGTTGCACTGAATTTTGTATACATATCATCTCTTCTAAAAGAGTCATAAGTTAATGGAAGACAGAGGTCACGTCTTTTCATCTGAATCTTTTTGGAAGATAAAAAAGTATAATACCTGGCAAATATAGCTACCAAATAGTAGGTGCTCAATTAACTCCCTTTGAATTGAAATATGTGAATATGGTAAAATATGATTCTTCTCGGTCTCATGTTCATGAGAAGCCACTCTTTATTTACTCATTAAATATTTATAGATTACTTACCAAATAAATATTTCTTGATTACTCACTATGTGCCAAGTACAAGGCTAGGATCAAAAGTGAGAGTTAAAATGAAGATCTCCTTTCAGCTTTGTGTCTATATTAAAATATTACTGTGAGGTGTTAAATATCTCAATTAGAAAGGAAAGGGAGTTGAATTCTTAGCTGGTCCATTTCCTTTTGATAGACACATTTGCATTTTATAGAATTTTAGTGCTAACAGGAACTTAGGTTACTGAGATCACATTGTAAGTAAACGGCAAAGCAAGGATGAGAATGAACGTCACCTCTCTCAAAATCCAATATTCTTTACATTATGAAGAATTCCTTTCTTTCTTTTGCATTTTTGGAATAACATATGCAATAGTTAAATTTATGAGTATTAATAAAATGGAAGTCTGTATTTCTTCTGGATTAGGTATCAAAATACCTGAAGAGGGGTATGGAGAGAATATGGGCTGGGAGGACAGAGCAACTGACTCTTATTCAAAACAGCAGAAGATGCCCTAATCATTTGCTTCAAATTATGGAATAGTAAAGCTGGACGGGTCCTTAGAGACCACCTAGGCAAGCTCCATCAGTTTCCAGATGAAGATGCTGAGGTGAGAGAGGTTGAAGTGACTTTACCAAAGTTATATAGTAAGTTAGTACTCCAGGTAGGAATGGGATCCAGGTGTCTTGACCCCCAATCCACTAGGCCAGTGTTTCCTAATCTTCCGACATTTGCAAACTACTTTTTCAATTTTTCCCAATCTACGTATCATCTGTACTAGTACCTAATATTTTTATTTGAATCAACACTTTTTTAAAAAATTTAAATTTTATCTAATATGTATTTTTGAACGTTTATTTATTTTTGAAGGAAATTTTATGCCATTACTGTAAATGGAAAACTGGTATTTTAAAAGATAAACCTTAAACAAACAAAAGAAACCTTTGGAAATAATATTTCTAAATTCTGCCTAGTTCCTGCTCTTGCTGAAGGCATGGAAGCCTGAAGAACACTCTCTTTTTTAAAGAGAGAAATTAGCAAGTGTTACAGACTCAAACTGAGAATTTGATTCAAATCAAATTCAATCCTGATTCAATCAAAGACAATTGAAAAGGGAATAACTTTCTATGTATTTTAATGTCATTTTATGCTGCAGCTGTTTCCTGCCTAAATTGTACCACCAACAATTCACACCCTTTGGGAAACAACTACACTGTCCAATAATAGCATTTACTGAAAATATGTTTTGACTCTGCACTTTCACCCTTGGGTAGCAATGGGCTTTATAAACAGTAATTGGCTCTTATCTAACCTTGTGTCTTAAGGGCACGGACTGTTATTACTTCATCCCACAGAGGTATGAACTGAGTTCCAGAGAGGTTTGGAAAATTATCCCAGCACAGTACATAAGTATGACTAAGCCAGGGGCGAATAAACTAGGAGCTTAAATTCCTGATAAGAACTTGGCCACCTTCCTCCCTGATGTGATCTGGGAATTTAGGAGTTACACAATCCTTAGGAGGTGGGGAAAAGGCTACCCTTCACTAAACTCTATCTGGCCCTTTGTCAGGTTAGCTTATTTAATCCTCCCAGCAAATGTATCTCCATTTCACAGATAAGGAAACAGTTTCAAAGAGGTTAAGTATTAATAACTGTTGCAAATTCACACACTTATGGTAAGAGGCAGGTCAGAATTCAAACCCCTCTTTCTGACTTCTTGAGCTCACGTGCTTACTAATACCATGAAATTATGAATTTAGAGGCCTGGGCTCTAGACCAATTTTGCCACCAAGTTGAAATGTACTACTGATCAAAAAAGCCAACAATCCTTTATCATCTCTACCTTCTTTTGCCCAGTTCTGGGCTTCCTGAGTTTTCTCATTACCTCACATGGGGACACAAGTGGGTCCACATAGTCAGGCTCCTGGCTCCATCTTTCTTCCCTGCATAAATACCATTCCCTTGGCCCTTATTTTATATTGCATTATATTGTTACATTAGAGCAATGGCAAAATATAAGATATTGGAGTGAAAAATTGAAACTCCAGAATTAACACTAAGAATCATATAAACTGTATTAATATGTAGAAATAATCCACACTGAGAGATAATGTATAAATCATGGGACTCGACTATCTCCTAAATCTCATCAGGAGGGTTTTTGGTGAGGGGGTGAGGGAATGCCTGAGGGGGGAATTTCTTGGAGGGAGATGATTTAAAGGGAGACTTTCAGGGCCTAAGCCTGGGGGAGGGAAGAGGTCTTACTAACCAGGAACTCAGCGGACTGGACCGGAGGACGAGGAGGCAAATGTGGGGGCAGAGAGACAGGTGTGGTGGGGAATGTGAAGACAGGAGAAGACAAAAGAGGAAGGACACAGGTTTCCTCCTTTCTGAGCTCCTTAGCCTGGTTGCTCTGCCTGCAGCAGCTCTTGCACATATAATATCTTAGGGCCTTTTTACCCTCCTTGAGCTCATAGTGTCCTCAGCCAGGTAGAAGACAGAGCCCCATTGTTCTTTTTTTTTTAATTTTTTTTTAAGACAAGGTCTTGCTCAGTCGCCCAGGCTGGAGTGCAGTGGCATCATCATAGCTCACTGCAACTTCAAACTCCTGGGCTCAAGGGATCCTCCTGCCACAGTCTTCCGAGTAGGTGGGCATGCATGCCACCATGCCCGGCTAATTTTTTTATTTTTTGTAGAGATGGTGTCACGCCACGCTATGTTGCCCAGGCTGGTCTTGAACTCCTGGCCTCAAGTGGCCCTCTCACTTCAGCCTCCCAAAGTGCTGGGATTACAGGTATGAGCCACCGCACCTGCCCCGTTGTTCTTTTTTGTTCCCTTTGGACAGTGACTCCTCTGGCAGCCTGATGTCCTAGAAGACATCATCATCATACCTACTTCATGCCAGGCACAAGTTGTTTTCAAACTGCAGGCACTTGGACACTGAGCCTGCTGCCGTCTCAGATGGAAACTTCTCTTCATGTTTCAGCAGGTCACTCCCAGACACCACCTCATTCAGCCCCCATGGATGCCACTGCCCCCACTGTCACAATGGACCATGGCACTGCTGTCTCCATGGTCCACTGTGTCATATATTTTAATGCATAAGTTTTGTAGAATATCTGGGGGATATCTTTTAACAGGGAAATAAGAGTTCTATCTTTCAATTTTATTTATTGAAATATATCCAAAAGTTAATGGACCCATATCACAGGAGGAGCCAGCAAGTGACATATTCCTTTTATTTCTCAGTGGCTTGTCTGATGCAATTGTTGATTTTGGATAATTCATCTGACATTCATTTCATCCTCAACATAACACATCCAAAAAATAATTCTAATAATTTTCTTTTTTTTAATCAAAAAACTTAAAGATTGTGGGTAATAAATGGCATTTGAGAAGCCATGATATAAAACATATCATGTTTTACATGTTTTATATTATCTTAAAACCAGTAATTATTCTTCCATTGGAGAGACTCCAATTTTGTTGATATGCAATTTTAAAGCACAAAGGACTTATTTTCCACAGAGTCACAGAGCAAGGAATAGTGGAAGTCCTTGAGCCAGGGTGTGATACTGTGGTATAATAAGAAATATATATCTGGTCTTTAACCCCAGTTCCTGAAACAGAGCTCTTAAAACTCTTATAATTTCCAGAATGATAGGGGTGATAAGAGCAAATTTTGTTGTAATTTTGGTCTTTGCCCCTGGTTGCTGACACAGAGCTTCTAAAACCCTTAGGATTTCCTGAGTGATCTTTCCTGAGTGAGCATCTTTCGTTCTAATGAGGCCACTCTTGGTGGGCCCCTTGATAGTTTTAGGATGGGGGCTAGTTGCCAGAGAAACCAAGGAATGATTAGAGGGTTGGAACTTTCAGCCCCACCCCCCAACCTCCAGGGGGAAGAGAGGGGCTGGAGATTGAGTCAAGCACCAATGGTCGATGATTTAATCAATCATGCTCATGTGATGAAACCCTCATAAAACTCCCAAAACTATGGAGTTCAGAGAGCTTCCAGGTTGGTGAATTCATCCACGCCAGAAGGGTAACATACGCTAACTCCACAGAACAGAAGCTCCTGGGATCCTTCTGAACCTTGCCCTGTGTACCTCTCATGTGGCTGTTCATCTGTATCCTTTATAATATCTTTTATAATAAGCCAGTAAATGTAAATAAAATGTTTCCTGAGTTCTGTGAGCCATTCTAGCAAATCATCAAACCTGAGGAAAAGGTTGTGGCAACCTCTCATTTATAGCTGGTTAGTCAGAAGTACAGGTCACACAATCTGGGACTTGTAACTGGCATCTGAGATGAGGGCGGTCTTGTGGGACTGGGGCCCTTAACTATGGGATCTGATGCTAACTCCAGGTAGTTACTGTCAGAATTGAATTAAATTGCAGGACATTCAACTGGTGTCTGGAGAGTTGGAGAGTTGGTTGTTGGTATGAGGAAAAGCACCACACGTTTGGTGTCAGAAGTGATCTGTGGGTAGAAACAGATCTTAGTGCAGTGACTAAAACAACAGTCAAAAACCTCTCATTGTTTGCCAAGCTCTTGTCTTGCTATCTTGGAAGTGATTTCAACTCAAAAAGTCAAGCATACATCTCTTAAAGGGAACTAAAGCACAAAGTAGGTGAGAAGAAATTAAGAGATCACATCGTCCCATAAGTGAGTTTAAGTTTTCAGGCCCAGATAATTTCCATTCCAAGGTTCTAAAGGAAACTTCAAAAGTGATCATGAAGCCAGGATAGAAAGTCTTTGTTGAGAAGTCAAGAAGAAAAGATATTAAATGAATTTGTTGAGAATTTATACCCAAAGGAGTTGATGAATGGAATTAAGCCAATCTAGAGGAAGCTGTTACAGAAGAGATTCCTTGGGGAATTAAGAATCAGGGAGATGAACAATCATTAATCAGAAGGAAACACAGTCTGGAATGTACATCATTGGGTCCAGAGAGGTAGCAAAGTTCAGTGGAAAAAGTCTAGAACTTGAGGTCTGAACTTGGGTCTCTCTTCCTGACAATTCACATGATTTAGGGTGTGCAGCCTTCTGTTGCATGCTTAGAAATGCTTGGCAAATAAAAATAGAATGAATTTGTGCAATGCTGTATGTCTCTAGAAGGAAAATTATGTGTGAAGGGAGGGTAGTATTACAATACTTGCGATTTAGCCCACAGGCTTCATTGGATTTATTAGAAATTTATGTAGCCTGAATTACCAAGTGATTTGAGGAATAAGCCACAAATTATGGAGGAATAGGCAGTTCTAAAATAGATATAAGTGAATTCATAAAATAATACCTATTTTTATTGCTTTGCAATAGGACTAGCAAAGCTGCTGAATATACAATTCGGGTTTTTTCTGCCAAAGTAGAACCACTTCCCCAGAACTTTTCCTTAAATCTTTCTTATTGTTTTCCTCCCACCTGATGTTTTTCTTCTTTTCAAACTTCTCATCCATCTACTTCTTTGAGGAGCATTGTTGAAGCATTAACTACTTGACTTTTCTCACCATCGCCTTGAGTTCAATTAGTCCTGATTTTTCCAAATCATGCTTCTGTATATGAGCTTGGGTGGAGAATAATAAATTCCAAGAGAAAGGTCAAATTGGGGATGTAGAAGAATTGGCAGGGAGCAGAAATCCAAATCGTTGAGTCACAAAAAGGAAATGAATGAGGCTAAAATATCATCAAGCCATGTGAGGAATACAAGTTTTTTCTTAAGTGAAAATTATTTTTCATGACTGTTACTACACTGGTCCCAGAACTCAAGGCTCCTCAAGTCTATGAAAAGATAGCTCTGAAAGGAGCTGCTTCAATATATCATCTTGTTTCAATAACTTCTTAGATTCATTTAGCACAACAGATACAGTATAGATAAGAAAAGGCAGAGAGGTGGAACGGAGAAGCCTGGGACTATGTTGCCAAGATTTTCTTTTTGTAGCAAATGACTCTGAAGAAAGGAAGAATTCATTCTCTTATCCTTTTAAGTCTTACAGCTTCATATTCCTCCCCAAATTTGACCTTCCTTTCAACTTGTATTGGAATCTCTCCAGTACTTGAGTCTATTGTCCATCTCAAATGATAAGCTTTCCTATTTCCCTTCTTGCCCACCCTATTACAAATAGGTGGCATTGTTTTTTTTTTTTTTATTAAAATTCTTTTGTATCCAATGTTTATTTTTATCAAAATATTCCATGCAACTAGTTTGGGGAGTCAAATAATGTTAAAAAGGCTTATGCCAAAAGCAACAGTCCCATTCTCGACCCATCATCTCTTCCTACCACTCAGAGGCAACCATTCAACTTGTTAAATTTATCTCATCGGACATTTATCTCTGTATTTCTAAGAAATATGTGTATATTACCTCTACTTTGTCACACAGCAATATTTATAGGTTAGGTAATTGTGAAAAGTTTAAAAATGTGAACCAGCTGTTCATCTGATCAAGTTTATTGTTCTTCAAAATTCAGGTAGTCCCAGCTCCTTGGGAGGCTGAGGTGGGAGGATCGCTTGAGCCCAAGAAGTTCAAGGCTGTAGTGTGCTACAATTGTGTCTGTGAATAGCCACTGCACTCCAGCCTGGGCAACTTAGCAAGACCCTATCTCTAAAATATATATATATATATATATGTATATATGTTTAGGTAGTGACTTCAATTTAGTCCTCAACATACAAAATCTACATAACCAACCCACAATGCACCATTCTGAGAAAGTTTTTGGAAGAGCAAATCCAAAGAAGATAATGCATTCACCAAATTATAAAATCATTATAATACTATCAGGATTCAACCACAGAAGCAGAGATTCAAGCAGAGAAGCAGAACCCACTAGGATATGTGTATTATGTTACATATCATATATAATTGTTAGGTAGATAGTTAGGATCTCTGGCTCTTCTCGGGAAAAGGGTTCCCTGTTTTGGGGCTGTTTTAAGCAATTGCTCTACCTGGGAAGAAGGATAAGGGCAGGCATTCCATTTTGGCATTGCTCCACCCTTAATCCTATCCCGAATAACTGCTACACCTGGGGAAGGAGGGAATGCTTTATCAATCTAGGAATTCCCCAGCCTAGGCATAATAAGATTTAGAAAGTTACCTAGAGTAACCTAAGGGTGATTAATATGCCATTAGTAATCTGCATTGCGGTTCACCCCTCCAGGTGGGCTTTCTTAGAGGGAGCTGGTATACACCCGATAGAATTTTGAGGAATTTTGAGGAATTTTGTTCATCATCTGATAACATCCTACACCTCCCAATAGCCCTCCTCCAGACTGGGCTAATAAAAAGAAACAATCTGAGAAGTCAGAAGGAAAAAGTGAGTGGGTCAGTGAGTGAGTGAGTTGGTCTGCCTCTCTCCACTTGCCGAGACAGACCCATTTTATTCTACAATGAAGAGCTGCTCTTGTGAAACTGCTTCCTGCCTGAGGCTACTCCGTCATATTGGCCTTGCTGGTGATGTTTCCAAGAAAGGAGTCAGAGGACCAGGATAATAGTCTGGACTTGACACTTTGGTGTGTCTGGTCATTCTTCGGCCAAGAGCACACCAAGAACCGAGGGCAGACTCCCACCCTGACATCTTTTGTGCCAAAACCCGGATTCTGACATCTTTGATGCTGTGACTCAGATTCTAACATAATCTTACACAATTGTGGGAACTGTTTAAACAATCTCTGTAAAGCTGTTGTGTTGACACCTAATCCTGGAGCCTGAGGACTTCAGGGAAGGCAGGCAGGAAGGGAAGGTAGACGTTAAGTAGGGAAAATCAAATACAAGCTGGAACCCACAAAAGCAACTTAAAGCCCTGTCAGTTCTCACTGCCTTTGACCTCGGTGGTACAGATATCTTGCAGGAGAAGCTGTCCTCCTTCATCACATACCTAGCCCAGGAGTTGGAAGGCTGGAGAAGGATTTAGGGGCAGGTAGAGCAGTTGCAGGCCCAGCCACGGCCCCATGCCGATGAGGTCACCCAGCACACAAGCAACCACGTGAGCTGCAAAATGCCTGCTGCTTCACTTCCACCCCCAAATCTGCATTAAAATGTCTCTTGTAGCCCACCTTAACCAGAAACATTCGGGGAGGGAATTCTGGGAAATGCAGTTCAGCCTAGCCAAGTTGACAAATTACATTACAAAGCCACCACAGTCTACCCCTTCTCAATTTGGCACCCATATTTTAAACCATAGTTAATCTCCAAATAACGACAACAGCAAAGTCATATTTCTTGTCTAACATTACACAACTATACCACATACAACCCAAAACACACTAACCCTTTCCCCACAAGAAGATACATAGTTCCTTTTTAGTCTTTGAGTGATGTTTATTCTTCTTCTAGCTGATTCACACTCTCCCTTTGATATTCTACAATTTAAAGACTGGTATAAAGCTGCGTTGCTATTAACATATGTTAGATGATAAGGGTACAGGAGAAGAAAGAAAACCAGAATACTTTATTAATATAGACACCAACATTCATGTGAAAATAAGGCAGAAATATTCATTACAGTCCTTGTTTCTGCAACAAGTTACGTGGTGGTAAACTGGTTTATCAAGCCAGCTGCTCCAGAGTGATGGGCACATGATAAGAATAGCGAATTCCATGAGCATGAGTCCCTTGCCACATTTTTTTTTTATAACTACTTTCTTTCACTGCCTGTTCTGTAGTTTTTGTACCCTCAGCAAGCACCTCAGTTGATTTTAGTTTCCTGCCTGCTGGAGTAACCCAAACCTTCCTTCCTGAATGCTACGCTGGACCATCAGCAGTTCTGCTTTAATTGGGTTGTTATAGTTTCAATTGACCTTAATCACTGAGCATGGGAGGACGGGGGAACCCTAGAGAATCTTCTGCATTCCACACGAATTCTTCCTTACCCGCATTGCATAACAGCATCCCGATTTTCCCCTGATGGTCTGGATCAATCACCACAGACAGTCCCCCTTTGCCTATTGATTCAGAGGCATGAGCCCAAAGTCACTGGGTGGCAGTCTCAACTTCCAGTTCATTGGAATCATTGTTGTGTTCCCCTGGTGGAAGCATTTATCCCTTCAGAACCAAAATCTCTAAATCACTCATTGGGATGGGAAACAACAAATTTGCTAATGGATCACCAAGAGGAGTAGTGACAGAAATCATTCCCAGTCCTACCTCTTGATTTCCAGACCTGTGAATCCTGGCTATGAGAGAAACACCACCATATATATTGGATGCTGATTTAGAGCATATACTGCCTCCTGAAGGACACTGCCCAGCTCCACAGGTGTTACCAACTGGAACTATAATTGAGTCTTCCAAAGACCATTTCACTGTTTTATCCAGCCAGCTGCTTCAGGACAAGGAGGAACATGATAAGAACGGTGAATTCTGTGAGCACGGGCCTTTGGGCACACATTATTTGCTGTGAAAAGAGCTCCTTGGTCAGAAGTGATGCTGTGTAGAGTACCATGGTGACAGATAAAGCATTCTATAAGCCCGCAGATGTAGTGAAGTCCATCTCTCTCTTTATACATATATATATATTTTTTTCTTTTCCCGTGGTTTATGCTTTTTGGGTCTTGTTTAAGAAATCCTTTCCCAACTCAAGGTCACAAACAAATTCTCCTGCATTTTCCTCTATTACTTTTATGGTTTTACCTTTCACATTTAAGTCTTTAGCACACTTGGAGTTTATTTTATTTACGGTGTGAAATGGGGAGGCATTTTTTAAAATCCATTTAGCAAGCCAGTTTTCCCAACCCTACATCCTTCCCCACGTGTGACTGGGTCTCTTTCTGGTCTCTCTATTCTGTTCTATTCTGTCTGTGTGCCTGTTTCTGTGACAGTGTCACATTTTTCCTTGCTGTGGCATTGTAATATCTCATAGGGATAGCCTACCTCTTTGCTCTTCTGTTCTCAAAATTGTTTTAATTATTTATCAATGTTTAAATATTAAATAATATTTTTATTATAGCTCAAGATGCAAGTCCCCATCCTCCCTCTTCTACCTTACCTGCCTTTGTGACACAAATTGCTGTAATTCTTTAAATTATTCAACTTACATACAAAGTATTGGATTGGGATAATACCGTCTTATAAGTTAGATTGATTTCCTTTATATAGTTTACAGCTTTGTTTGCTTTTTGTGTTTGATGTGATCAACTTCTGCTAAGTTCATTTTTATAAAGAGATAATTTCTTTCTGAAGAGTTTTGCTTCAGTGGAGATTTTTATGACTATCTTCTGCTTCCTAACTTCTATTGACCAAGAGGGCAATGGAAGAGTCATCTAACATTTCTGGAACCACGTGTACTTCTTTGGGAAAAATTATTTGTAAGAAAAAAAAATAATAGTGGTATTTTATCCCTGGAAACTACCTAGAAGTCCATCATCAGGGACATTTGCCCAGCTCCTCTGTCTACTGCCCGAATTAAAATAACTGCTGGATAAACTGAAGTTTCTGAAATTGTATTCCTCATACCATAAAGTAACAAAATGTAGCAGAGCTAGGCTTTTAATGCAGAGCCCTTTCATTTTCAATCAGCATCTTATTTAAAACAAAACAAACACACAAAAGGCTTCAAATGAATTGTCCCTGTAGTACTATGCATTTATTTTCTTACTTCTTGGCATTTAAAAGAATTCTGTTTTTCTTTTGCTTTATTTTTAAGTAGGTAGGCTTAAGTTTGTCTCTCATCACCACAATGGAATCTAAGAATTGCTATTTATAATGGTTTAACAAGTAAGAACAATGCATGCTGTTCAGTAGAGGGTAGGTTAAGCTGGACAACTATTAAATTTTGAGTATTAAGAAATGTGCTCTGATGAAGTCAAATAATTTAATATTTTTGGGTGAATGAACTGTTTCTACTTAGTATAACTTTTTTTTTCAGGTAAAGTTATATAAAAGGAAGGACTGTACCTAAATTTCAGTTATAAATTAAGTTTAGGTCTCCTTTTTTCCTCCCAAGCTATACTTAGATAAAAATTTATCACTCTTTCCACTGTATGACATGGCACGTAAGCAATAGCCTTTAAAAAAAAAAAAAAACAAGCCAGCATCATATCTATTTTTCCCTAGCCTTTTCCTTGTCAATAGAAGTTAGGAAGCAGAAGATAATCATAAAAGTCTCCACTGAAGCCAAACTCTTCAGAATGAAATTATGTCTTTATAAAAATAAACTTAGCAGAAATCGATCACATCAAAAACAAAAAGCAAGCAAAGTTGTCAACTGTATAAAGCAAATCAATCTAACTTACAAGATGGTAGTCTCCCAATCTAATACTTTGTATATGGAGTGAATAATTTAAAGAATTACAGTAACTGTATCACAGAGGCAGAGGTAAGATGTTTAAATGACAGAAAATTTAACAAATAGTTTTTAAGTGTTTCAGCTGCTGAAAAACAGAAACTATCAAACCCCTTACATAGATCTCTTTTCTCTGAACCCCAAGATTTACTCTATTTTTCTTGACTTCTGGGTTTTTTAGGTGGGAGGGGAGTTCTGGTAGGGCTCAACTGAATGACTCATCTCTCAGTGAGTTTCTCTCTCCATGCTGTGGGTATTGCCTCAATTGTTCTATGCCTGTGAGATCTCCTGCTTCTGCAGACCTCACATCTCTGAAAGTGTTTCTAAATTTTAGCATGAATGCCGTGGGAGATTCATCTGTGTTTGGTGGGGGTGGAAAAAATATCCCTCCACCATTTCTTTATTGTATAGGTTTTCTAGATTCAGTAAGATCTTCCATAAAAACCAAGGTCTTCATTTACCCGTATACTGTATACCTTATGAAGTACGAAGAACATTAACTACAAAGACTTCTACCAGACCCATAGATTTAATGATCTCACTTTCCAAAGGCACTTAATTTGTCCCTCTAAGTTATATTAAAAGTAGTTGAAAATTGGAAGTGCTTTTGTGGTTTTTTTCACAGTTTGCAGTCTAAAAGAGTGCATATAAATAAAAAAGCCAAATTTAATAAGCAAATTAGTTGTATTAAGTAACACGCCAGCTGTAATTTCACTGTGAACTGGAAAATACATTACCAATAAAATTTCTGAACATTCCACCAATTTTGATATGTAATCTTAAAAATGTTCTACAGAAGTTTAGCACGTATCTCCTCCACAAAAGGTCAGAGCAGTTGGCAGGTGAGGTCTCAGTGGGAAGATGCCAAGATCACCTTTGGAATGAACTCCAGGAGGTGATCTAAACTAGCAGCCTGCCCTTCTTTCTTTAGGCAATAAGAGCCAAGATGGTAGTCTCACTTAGTTGAGGGTGGGGAGAGGAAGGAAGAATAAGTAAGCAAGCCCTTAGAGAAAACCTACAAATTCTACCATAGCCAGAATTTCCCTTTATTCCTAGTTGGGGGGAAAAAAAAGACAAAGGAGTATCAAACACTCTCTCCATATGTTTCTCTAGTTGTTTCATTGCGCTCACTAAAACCAACTCCATTTAAAATTCATATCCAGGATATGATGAATCAGCAAACTGTTTTCTTTTTTACCTTGTAATACTCAGTTGCTTTTCCATAAGTAAATGCCTTATGTGCCTGGTATATTTCACCATGATACAGGCAACGTCTATCTATGCTCTGAAGCTTTATATTTACTAAAATGACTTTTCTGCTTTTCAAATGTAAGATGTGTTTCTCAAGAGAACATACTGTGTAATTATGTTTCAATATTTACACTGGCACATTAATTTTTATTTTTTTGAGACAGGGTCTCACTCTGTTGCCCAGGCTGGAGTGCAGTGGCCTCAGAGTAGCAAGCTCACGGCCACTTCAGACTCCTGGACTCAAGCGATCCTTCTACCTCAGCCTCCCGAGTAGCTGGGACTATAGGCAAACGGCAAAACTTGGCCAGCATTTCCCCCCTTGGCCTCCCAAAGTGCTAGGATTACGGGCGTGAGCCACCTCGCCCAGCTACACTGGCACCTTTAAAATGCGGCGATGTCTTTAGGGACTTTGTAAATGAACGCTTGGAAAGCTGAGGCAACACTACCATGGTTCTCACTCACTAGTGTTCATGTTTTAGGAAGAACAAAAGATCATCAAACAAACTTTGTTCTTATGATGAATAAAAGTTTCAATGCGCAGAGCAAGGAGTGCAAATGTGTGTGCCAATTTTAAGTAAATTATTTGGTTTTAGGTAGTTATAATAAGAGACCCTGTTTTTTCTCCTCCATTACTGCATTATTTTCCAAGAAGCTGAGTCCTCAAGCCAAGAAATTACTGGCTAGAGAATGCCTCTGTTGCCTCAGTCTTCCCAGTAGACATCGTTGGGGGCTAGGAATGAAGTTTAATAAGAACTGTCTTGTATGTTCTTGGCTGTCCTGGCGTAGCATTAAAAGGGTGTGGATGGACCTTCAACAACAGCCTGCATTGAAGCAAAAAGCAATCCTAAACTAATCCTTACCCCCACTTCTCCCCTCAAAAACTTACTAAAGGATATAACTAAAGAAATAAAAAAAGATGAAGATATTAACAGGAGTCACAACACTCCCCTCCCATGTAAATTCAACAGTCCAACCTTCTCAACTAACAGCATTTTAAATAGCAAGAGGCTATTACTTTACAAAGTTGTCTGTGTTAGATAAGTGAATATAGAACTATCAGGTGAGCCTTCTGTAGTCATTTCTGAATTAGGAAATAATGATTCTTGTATTCGTTTCGTAACTCTAGTGAATCCTGAAGGGGTAGCCTCAAGAGTCAAACAAGGCTGAAAAAAATGTTCCTAAAGCTGTCCTCCAGGAGGTTGCCCCAGCTCAGCCACATTTTGTAGGACATCCCCTGCCCCGACCCCCATGATCTCAATGAGTATCAGGAGTCTTCTTAGTTCATCAGGATCTCTTCTGGGTGCTTAATTTGCCCTTCTCTGCTTTGTGGTTTAAACTTCATCAGGATTTAAAACAGCTGATGGGAAAGCAGAGCAGGACCGTAGAAGAGCCAAGACAAGGGTGGATGCCTGTTGCAGAAAGCGGGCTAGCAGTTTCCAGTCCACGACATTCATCGGCATCTGAAAATCTCTGACAACCAGCCATGGAAGTGTGGAAACAGCTGCTGCCAACTCATCCAGAAGACCCTCAGCATAGAGGTTCTTGAAGGAATGGGAAACACATATCAAAACACTTAAACTAAAACTAAACTAAAAAAAAAATTCTCATGCATGGAGACACAGGGCTGTCATTAAGGCCACAATTGCTGATGGTGGAATAATTTGACACATAAACAAATCTTTAACTAGGAAGAACAGCAGAAAACTGTCTAAAGTATGCCTACATTCCTTATTACCTTATGATCAAGATGGCTACCTTACTCATATGTCTGGTATCTGAGCCAGGCTAGCTGGAACAGCTAGGGGCTGGGCAGCATCACCCTCCCTGTCCACACAACTTTTCCATGTTGCTAGCTTGGGCTTCCTAACAGTATGGCTGTCTCAGTGTAGTTGGATGTCTTACTTAGTGGCTGATTGGAAGTGTAAAATTTCTTATGACCTGTCCTTGAAAGTCCCAGAACTTCACTTCTGCCAAATTCTCTTGTTCAGGAAGTCACTAAATCCAGCCCAGATTTAAGGGAAGGTGAATTTGACTCCACTTCTTAAAGGTGGAGGGGCAAGGTCACATTGCAGAAGAGCATGTCATGTAGAAGATATCCTTTAGCCATCTTTGAAAAATACAATCTGCCATACCTCAGGACTCTAAGTTTTCTAACAACTCTCTAGAGTTGATGATTCTAATGGACTGTATTTCTCTGGAGGAAAACAAAAACCCTGAATTTTGCTCTTGCTAATTCTATTTGGGCAAATTGGAAATTTACTAAGCTTTCCAACCAACCAACTTTGTGAATTTGAGTTTTAGCCATATTTAAGCATTACTATGATTTCAAAGAAGCCCTTGATTCTGAAGTAGTGGGCTTTGACTGAGTTGACTTTTAAAAAAAAATAAACATTGTTTGGATTTTAAATGCAATATAGATGTGGTAGTAAAAAATCATTGGTTTTCTAGTGATTATTTCCATTCTGGAGGATAAACTGAATGAATGTAATAGTCAAAGGTTTAGAAAGAAATAAGGTAAGTACGGATAATGCAGCACCAAAACCCTCTTCTATGACTAATTAGAGACATTCCCACTGTATCTCAATAAGACTTGAGGAGTTCAGCCTCCACTGTTGAACTCAGGAATAAGCCCAAGAGAAACCCAAGTCACTGTACACAATCTCCTTCCCATCACCTTTTGGGATCCACTCAGCAGAATGGGACGTGCCTCTAGAAATAAACCCAGTCATCAGCACAGAAAAAAAGAATATGATAGGAGTAAATGGGTGGGGAGATGGGAAAAACCCAGATACAAGCACAAATGGAGAAGCTTCAGTCTGGAGGGCAGTCATCAGAGTAGCAGGAGACAGGCAGCACAAAACAGCAGGACCCTTGGTGGGACATGGCAGGATGTCCATGAAGGGAGGCAACCAGTCAGACATTAAGGGGTCCCCAGGCATTGAGGATGACATGAAGGCCCAGGATTAGGCCTGGGGTGGGGTGGCGAGTGTTTGGATTCCCAGGAGAGATTAAACATGCAAAAGAAAAGGAAAGAACATATACTTGTTTGACATGAAACAGGATTGATATCAGTTAAATACCAGTTATGTTCTCTTCTGCCTAAGGTTATGACTGGTCCTGGGAACAGAGGTGGAGCTGAGGGGGGAACAAGCTGATTAGACTTGTGGGTCTGAGCAGACCTATACAGGATGGGAGCTTATTTGGCTAGAAACTAACACTGACTCTCAAATTTTAGCGTGTCCCAGAATCACCTAATTGGGTTGTTTAAAAGTCATATTCTGGACTCACCCCTAGAGACCCCCAGTCAGTATGTCTGGGGTGCAGCTCAGAAATCTGTGTTTTCACAACCACACCAAGGGATTCTGCTGTCCCATATTTTGAGAACTACAATAAACACAATCCTTTCCACTTGATTGTTGGCTCAAGGGTGATGCAGAAAACTGGATTAAGGTTTCTGCCCACAAATAGAATGGTTAGAATTTGAGAAGACGCAAGAGGGCCTGAAACATAACTGAGGTACCTAAATAATTAGTCAGAAGTGATACTATTTCACGAGTTTTGCTTTTAAGCAACTGCGGTAGAACTATAACAGCCACATCAGAGGTTTGAAATGTAACTAGGAACATTTCTCATCATTTAAAAAATGGTAAGTATTCAAGAAGTTTACCCAGCCTGGTTTTAAAAGCTGCATATATGAAATTAAAAATACTTTTGTAAAAAGTAAAAACAACCTTCGTTGGTTATAGAAAATTAAAAATTTAGATAAGCAGAAATAATATTTTTAAACATCCATAATCTCACCACCCAGAGATAACCACAATTAACCCTCCCATGTATATCTTTCCAGCCTTTGTCTAGACAAATATATTCATATATGGGCTTGTTTTTTCTTCCCTTTGTTTTGATAAATGGGATCCTGCTGTACATGCCTGAATAGTGGTGGTTGTTTTTAAAGCTGTTGGTTCAGAACCAGGCACTGAGGTCATTCTCTATTCCTTCTAGATCATATGGTCTCCCATCTCTACTTCTCTTGCAGTGTGGCTTCATTCTTTGGGCACTTACTTTGTGACCAAAACTGGATTTTCTACAAATTACTGATAGATGCAACAATATGCATGAATCTCACAGTCTTTATACCAGGTGATAGAAACCAAAGAAGAATACACACTGTATGTTTCCATTTATACAAAATTCTAGAAAAGGCCCAACTAATCCATAGTGACAGGAAATAGTGATTACCTGGGTATGGGGTGGGGAAGTTGACTGCAAATGGACACAAGGTAACTTTAGGGAGTAATTAAAATATTTTGTATCTTGATGGAGGTAATTACATGGGTGCATATATCGGTCAAAACTCATTGAACTTAAGATGGGTGCATTTGATTGTATGTAAATTATGCCTCAATAAAGTTGATTTGCCCTACACTAATTCACTGTTCAAAAATTTGAGAAAGTCATTCTTACTGGCTCAGTTTGAGTCAGATATCCACACTGAGTCCTATCAGCTAAGGCTGAAGGGCCAAGGCTGAAGACAGGGGCAGATTCATGGCTCACAACAAGCCTCCCTTATCCAGGAACAGCCCTGAGACCCAGGGCTGGACCCTCATGGCCATGTCTGTGCTGTAGGACTGAGTCCACCTGCCACAGCTGGCTGGTCCAGTGTGGATGTGTGACACATGCCAGGCCAGTTCTCCCCTAGGAGTTTTCAATCAGGAACTTAGGAGAGACAATCAGCACCCCATTGGTGGTGGCTTCCTTGGCTGTGAGATCCAGGTGCTGCCAGGAAGCAAGTCTGCTGTCTTAGAGCACAAAGTCAGCATGCAAAAGGAGCAAAGTGCTGGTAAAAAGATTTCCCAACAGAGTCAAGTGGGTGTGAAATAGGCAGCAATAATTCTAATCACAGAAAGTCTAAACACACCAAGTCAAACTGTGTATTAGCTTTCTCTTCCCAGTGCCAGAGAAAATTCTAGGGACAGGGAGAGATTCTGAGAGATTTATCAGAATTTCCAGAAGCAGGTGGAAGTGGGGAACAGAGTCTCCAGAGCCAGGAACAAATTCAAGAATGCACTCAGTCTGAGTGACAAGTGGGAGATCAGAGATGGGGGCATCCACTCATTTGTGCTTTCAATAAATATTTATTGAGCAATTATTGGGCCTCTGAAACTGTTCTAGGTGCTGGCAATACAGTAGCCACCGAAGCAGATGAGGTCTCCGCTGTTGTGAAACTTTCATTATACTGGAGAGAGACAGACAATAACCAAACAAGAAACAGACTCATGGAAATTCTGTATAGCGACATATTCTATGAAAAAATAAAACACAGGGATGTGATAAAAAGCGACTTCCACAGAGAGTAGGCCACTCTAGACAGAGGTCAGCAAAGGCCTAGCAGTAGAGGTAGCATGTCAGGGAAGACAAGGAGCCCAGGCAGCCACACCAGCTTCCACAAAGGCTCTGAGGTGGAAGGAGCTCGGGGTGTTTGAGAAAGAGAAAGAGAAAGAAAGTCCGTGTGGATGGAGTGACATTAGCAAGGAGAGCTGTAGCAGGTAGCAGGTGATGTCAGAGACGCGGGCAGGGGCCAGATCACACGGGCGGTGCAGACCAGGGTAAGGCGTTTAGTTTGTGCTAAGGGTGACAGAAAGACATTGGAATACTAAGAAGTTTCCATTTTTAAAAGTTCCTGCCAGCTATTATGCTGAAAATAGAGAGTACAGTGGTAAGAATGGCAGCAGGGAGACCAGGTGAGAGACCATCGCTGTAAGTCCTGTTGGAGACAAGCAGACAAGTAAAGATTTAGGATATGTGTGATGTCAGGAGCTGAAAAAAATAAAAAAACAGATGTTGGACAAGAATTTAAATGTGCAGATGAAGAACAAAGCACGGTCACATGATACAGAGGCTAGTAAGCCAGCTTACAACAAAACCTAGATAGCCCAGGAGTCTCAAGGTGCCAGAGCAATGCCCAGGTGAGGATCTGCCACTGACGTGGGGAACCCCTTCTCCATTTTCTTGTCACACTTTGATGCACCTGAGCATCAAAACAATGGGACTTGTGCCTGATATTTCAGACTTCTTAGGGGCAACAACTCCTTCAGCATCTTTTAAAAGTGCCTCTTTCCCTAGCGCTTAGGTCAATGCTGCCCTCCCAAAACCCCCTGTCCTCTGGTCCAGGCAAACATTCCTGCTCCTTCTGCAACAACTCTTATATAAACGGTCTGTCCAGAGTCAACTCCTTCAGAGCTCCCACTTGCACCACCCCACCCAACCCTACAGTTATACAGGTCTGAACAGCCCAGTGACAGACCCCGGTTAAAGCCAAGACTGCTACAGCAGTATTATTTTAAACCTCCCTAATTAATCTTCATTAACACATTAAAATATTAAGACCCTATTAGGAAAATTGATTTGGATAATCTAAACTTGAAATAGGTACTTAACCAGCAATGCCTCTAATCTGAGCTTTCCATTGAATTTTTTAATGTTTTCTCCAATTTTAAAAAATGCAGAGATAAACCAAGTCATGAGAAACGAGCGCTATTTTAACCTCTAGGCTAGACGTGAATACTAAACTCAGTGCCCAGTTGGCTAGGTGTCAGTCCTCGGAGACGTATTCTTTCTTCCCGCTAAAATTCACTCTTCCTGCTTTTCCCAGTTTCTGAGCCAAGACTAATAGGAGGATTATAAATTGATAGTCTTAGATTATTTGGGATTAGATTATTAGGAATTAATTTCCCCTGCTCTTCTAAATCAAAGATCTGTTGGTTGCTGGAATCAAAGGCTTATACCCAGAAAAAACTAAACATAGGTTTGAGGAAGAGCAGAAAAGGAGGCTGCTCTGTCTTTTGTCTCTTTCTTTCTCAACTCCACCCCTGTGTGTGTGTGTCTGTGTGTGTCTGTGTCTGTCTACTCCATTCCTCTGTCACCCTCTTTTCTGGCTGGCTTCCTCTGCTCACTCATTGTCTCTGTTTCTGCATACCTTAGGCATGCACATGGCCCATTAGAGCCACCCAACCTTAACTCTAGAACTTGCCAGAACCCCACATCCACCACTCCCCCCTTAACCGTTCTAAAGTCCCTAAATTGGAATCTGATGGCTCAGTTCATATTTTCAAGCCAGGCTACAAGTCACTGACCAGGCCAGGACTTAGCTGCCCTTTGGTCTGATGTCTGTCCCTGATTAGTTTGGTTATGGCCAGGGGGGCTCAGGTCACAGAGTACACAACATGATTACTCAGGGCAGCAGGAGACTCCAGAAGATGGAGTGGATGGGCAGATATCCTAAAATACCTTTTAATACACCCTCCCCATTCTGGGACCCAGCGGCCTAGTCATAACTGTCGGGTTCCTGTGTTGCTACCCAAATCTCCTTGCTGGCAATAAAACCCAGGACCCAGTACTTCTATGGTTGTCCCTCCCCAGACATCTAGCTGATCCTCAGTCACCATTCTGCCTCTCTTGCTCACCTTTCTTCCTTTAATTATCTCAGTTTAGAGGTTATAAAAGTGCTTCCCACACTTTAATGGGTGTAAGAATCAAACTGTGGATTTTGTTAAAATGTATATTCTCATTCAGTAGCCCTGAAGTGGGACCTGAGATTTTGCATTTCTAATGAGCTTTCAGGTAGCACCAATGCTTCTGCTCTGAGTACCTCACTTTGTTCAGGAAGGGTGTTAGGATTCAGTTTGTTACCTGCTCTGTAGTTCTAACTAGTTTTTGTTCTTAAGCAGTTTGTTGTTTTTAAAGTCCTAGTCCTGATACAGTAGTGAACATCAAGTTGTATATACAAATTATGTGAAAGCTCGACCCTGATGTCCAAGGGACTTGAAATTAACGGTCCTTTATGTGTAAGGAGGTGGAGGAAATTATATTTCTTAGAATTCCAGAAAAGCTCATCCCCAAGAGAAAAGCTGTCAGTGTAGAAGACTGGACCCCATGTCCCAGGAAGCACCCATTAGAGCGAGCCCTGAAATTTCCAGTCTCTGGTATTAAGGCCCACAGACCACATGGCTAAACATTTAAAAATCATAAATCAGGTGAACAAACTGCTAAATAAAATGTGTTCTACCCTCCTACCTTGACAAATATATCTTCAAAATGACAACATTTAAAAATGCATGTAAAGCTATGGTTTTATATGCCCAAATCAGTAAATTATCAAAGAGGACTGGATGTAATTATTATCGCTAATATCTTGGTGTTCAGTTGATAGATCAGGGATGTTTAAAAGATTAATAAAATAAAACAAGCATGATTTGTAATTTATACATTCATTTCATAAAATTTATTCTTACCTTCATTCAGCAAACTTACTAAAAGGTCATGATAATATTTTTCACATAATTGTGTTGACAATAATGATCTAAAGGGTTAAAAAATATAATTGTATTCAAAGTATAAAAATTTGAATATATTTTATCAAAAAATAAATAATATAAAATAAAAAACAAATTACTTTTCATATGTTTTCAAAATAGTTGTTTTACTTCTAAAATAGTCAATATTACCTATTACAATTAAAAGGCAATACACTTATAATTAACGAATATAAAAAATTTTTCATTGAAATTACTTAAAGCAGAAATGTTTGTTTAAATTTGTAAAATTTTAACTAAATCATAACGATTTTCATTTAAAAATCTATGCACATTAGAATTTAATGCCATGTAGTAGCTTTTGTAACAAAGCACCATTACACTTCACACATATTACATATTCAGATGTAATTGAAGAGTAATATGAATTGTTTAATATTGCAAAATGCTTCTTGGCCAGCATGGACGACTGCTTTGAATACTATGCTATTTTGTTCACTTGTGAATACCTCCAGGGCCACAAATAGGAACACAAAGAGAAGCAAGAAAATGAAGCTTAGCACTTTCAAGAAATGATACTTCACAAAGCAAGAATCTGTTGTAGCCATGATATCTGAGAGAAAGTATTTGACAAATTTGGCCGGGCGCAGTGGCTCACACCTGTAATCCTAGCACTCTGGGAGGCCGAGGCGGGAGGATTGCTTGAGCTCAGGAGTTTGAGACCAGCCTGAGCAAGAGTGAGACCCTGTCTCTAAAAAAAAGAAAGAAAGAAATCAAAATTTATTTAATTTAAGAATTAGTTAAAAAATGTTTTTTAAAGTAAAAAAAAAAAAAAAAGAAAGGATTTGACAAATCAATCAATTTGGTTTTTCTCTCACCTGAAAATTCTTGCAGCATCTGTGTTTAATGCCTGCTGTCGAAATCTCACTATGAGCCCCGTAAATATGTGCAATAACAAATAATAATATTTATATAATAAGTAAGCATTATTTATATGTTGCTTATATATATGCGTTATATATATATATGTGTTATTATATAACGCATCAATTAAAAAATTCAAAAACAAAAAAATACCTTGCAGAAAACTTGTTTGAAAAATAAGAATAAAAATAAATAAATAAAGCCTGCTGTTGCCCAAGTTCAAGCCATCGTTCTCAGCCACCTTTTGTGTGGAGAACGAAGAACAAATGCTGAGAACACTGGGGCTTGAACGAGCTGGTGGACGTTGAGAATCGCAGGTTGTTCTCTACCATGCTGGGCACTAGACCTTGAGTGACAGATCCTCATGTTCTTCAGGTGACTCACATCATCAGGGAAGTTTGGGAAATACTGATAAGGAAGGGCAAAAATACATAACTGTATATGTGTGTGTGTGTGTGTGCGTGTGTGTGTGTGCGTGTGTGTGTATATATAAATATATATATATTTTTTTTTTTAGAGTCAAGGTCTCCCTCAGTCACCCAGGCTAGAGCAGAGTAGCACAATCATAGCTCACTGTAGCCTCGAGCTCCTGGGCTCAAGTGATCCTCCTGCCTCAGTCCCCAAGTAGCTGGGACCACAGGCACGAGCCACCTCGCCCAGCTGTAACGAAACTTAACAGAGTCCTCTCAATCTAGTAGCTCAAGCAACTGGAAGTTGCAAAACTCATTTGGTGACTTTGCTAAAGAAATCATGATGAAGATTATTACAAGACTATTTACAATTTTTGGTATGGACAGAATTGATTTCATTTATTATGTTTACAAGTTTCAATGTTAGATTTAAAAAATTTAAATGCACTTATTTAATAATATGTTGGTATTGTTCAAAATGATGCTGTTTAATTATTAATAAAGGAACATTCTAAAGTATGGCAAAACAAAGTTTCTTGTGTATGCAGCGGGTTGAGGGGAGCATAAAGACCTCACAGAGATTTTATACTGGACCCATTTAGACTAGTAATGCCACTAATCCCAGGGTGACATACTTCTCTTTTGATGGCCTTTTTGCTAGAGGTAGTTTGGATCTTTTGTTATCTGGTACACACCCCCCCCCCATATCCTATACTCTCAATTCTCCAAATTGAGCAACAACAGGGAGCTCACAAATTCCAACTTTAGCTTAGCAAACTCACGTAAGGAAGTGAGAAAATGTGTGCTATAGATAATGTCAGAACAGAGAGGGACCAGTTATAGAATTGAGGCACGAAAAGATTAAGCAATAGTGTTAGAGAAGACCATAAAGGGAAATATTAAGAGAGTGTCTTTAGATAAACTCCAAATCCACTATCATGTCCATGGCAGTGCAGAATTCTGGAATTCCTTTGAGACTTAGTCAATAGCTGCATGTACCACTTCGACTGGCCTAGTCTGATGTGAGGTATTTTGCTTACCAAACGGAAGCTCATCTTATCTATATCTTTGTACTAATACCATTTAATTTGAGTTTACTGAGAGCAGGGGTTTTTTTCCCCCCTGGAATTGTGGTTACCAAACAGATGGAACTTTTACAAGTTCAAAACAGCAACTTGGTGCACAGCTGACCCCAGGTCAATGTTCTGGCTGCAGTACATCCTATCTAAAAGGTGCCTGCTGTTTCTTCTACTCCTTAGATTATTTTGTTTATTAGAGTCTGGTGTTACCAGGGGACCTGAGGGCTGGTGAGAACAAAAGCTTACAAACATTCCCTGTGCTTTTGACCTTTGAGGGATCTGCTAGGAAATGGAAAGGCTAGCGCTGTTTCCTGAGAAAACTATAGCAAAAGGAATTTTCAGCTGGATATTATTTTTGGGAAGTATTCAGATTTCTCTAAGCTGATTTTTTCCCTAACAGAACAGCAGTAAAGAAATCCAAAGATCATCCTAACAAAAATAGAGCCAGTGCTGCCAAGTCTCCTCTGTCTGCTCAAGCGGTCAGATTATGGCAGTATATTTGAGCAGACCCTTTCTCTACACATGTTCCAAATTTGAGATGTTATGAATATCTGGTTTAAAGCTAAAGAGCTTTTTCTACAAGTAGAAAAGAAAAAAAAAGTAAGAAAGTATTGGTACTTTTGGATAATGTGGGTGACTTGATCTAACATCTAACCATCCACACACTCCCGTTCCTCTGAAAAGATAAAATATATTACAATGAAATGATTCAGTGCTACAACTAAATAAAGCTCCATCACGTTTCAATTGGTGGGACTGAAAAAAGTACAAAGTTGGTATTGGAAATAGTACGATATTCAAATGCTAACATTAACCATACCACTGTCCAGCAATCCCACATTGGGTTTACCTCAAGGAAAAAAAGCATTTATCAACAAGACATGCACTCGAATGTTATGCAGTGCTACAATTCACAATGCAAAGTGTGAATCACCCAGTGTCCCATCAGAACACGAGTGATTTATAATGTGTATGTGTATACATGGAGTACTACTCAGCCAATAAAAAATGGTGAACAATCCTTTGTAACAGCCTAGGATGGAAAAACCTAGAAGACACATTCATCTAAAAAGGCAAACAGGGTTTTGTGGGCAGGAAATGCAAAAAAAACACCAACACGTAACTGAGCACTTCTAAGCAAATTGCGAAAACAAATCTCATTCAACACACTCATGTGCACATATGGTAGTAAAACTCAATGGAAACCGAGCAGGTGGGAGGGGGGAAGAGGGGACAGGTAAATTTACACCTAATGGGTACGATGCACTCTCTCTTGGTGATGGGCACACTTTTAACTTTGACTCAAACTGCACAAAAGCAAATCATGTTATCAAAATGATTGTACTCCCATAATATTCTGAAATTTTAAAAAATACATTTCAGCAACGTTATGGACTTTCTACTGACAGTAGCAAGTAGTATGCATTGAAGGAAAAGCTCCAGGACATCCTGGCATCTCTTCCCCCAGGGAGCATCGTCCTGGAATAATTAATGGTGATCCTGGATCCTACTAACATCCCCTCATTAGAAAGGGCAGGAGGAAAAGGTAAAAATAGACAAGTCAATCACATCACTTGTAATCCGTTTTACCTTTAAAAACAGTTGTGCATGAGGACCAAGGTTATAAGTGGCCACCCCTTAAAGAAAGTCGGGGTGGAGGAGTAGAGACGGGACCCCCTTCAGAGGCGGTGGGCACAGTAATAGGCTAGACTAGACCTGGCACCTGGGGCCCCCAGGCCAGTCGCCGTGGGCAGGTCAGAGAAAGCTGGGCCTGGTGCATCACTAAACACCCAGAACCACAATCTCTGCCCATTAGCTTATAGCCCTGGAGCCCTTCCTTCTTCCCTTAGTCTAAGGATCAAAGAGGTCTTCAAATTAAGATCAGAGAAGAGCATCGTAGCAACAACTGCTGATGAGATACCAAGAGAATCATTTTACCCTGTTTCAGGGTCATATAGGAAGTTTAGATAAATCTTTCAATTTTCAAAGGTGAAAAGGCAAAAAAAAAAACCCCCAAAACCCAACATGGGAACCATAAAAACATTATGTATCATAAAGGGAGCAGAACATAGCACTTGAGGAAAACCATGCTGTTGAGTAAGGTGAACTGTAGCATACTGTGGAGGAAAAAAATATTACTTTATGAGCTGAATACTTAATTTCTCATGGGGAGTGAAATGCCTTCGTTTGAGAACATATCTTGCAGAGCATGACTATCTTTGAAGGTGAAGCCGTCTAGGCAGAGCCAAGATGGTCTGGTGAGCAGAAAGATCCAGAGATAAGAAGTAAATCAGAATCGGGAGGGGTTGGTGCAGACCAGAGGGGATGTGACGAGTGAAGAGTCTGGGGAGAGAAAGGGCCAGTGCTAGAAGCTCAGGGAGAAGGTAGGCTCTGAGCAGAGGAGAGAACAAGCATGAGGGAAAAGAAACAAGTGAGCTCAAGATGAGCAGGCACAGGAAGACAGCAGGCAGTGAGCAAGCACAAGGAACCCAGAGAAATCCTGGGTGTGGCGTTGGACTTCCTACAGCATGCAAGGTCATCTGAATCTCCAGGGACAGGCTGATTCCAACTGATCCTAACAAAACAAAAACATAGACTCTGTGAAACAATAGCTGAGAAACGACGTTCTCAAGCAGTAGCCTGAGACGAAGAGTCGACTGGATGAGAGGCAGAGGCCAATAAAGGTTTTTCAAAAAGGGAATTGCGTAAGATAAGGAAATAATATAAATATGTTAAAACAATACAATGGAATTTGAAAATAAGGGAGAAGCAGTAAAGTCTCTAGGTTTCACGATAAAGAGGCCAAAAGTTCTCCTAAAATGCAGAAGAAAAGAATAAAGTTCAAAATAACAAGAGAAAAGAAGATAAATACAGAAAACAGAGAAGGAAGATAAAAATTAAGAATTAAAGACATTGCTGAGGGCACAATAAAAACAGACCTAATAATTGAGTACGTAACCTAAGAAATTCTTGAATGGGGGGGAAAAAAAAAGCCTTTATGTGTGGATTTAAAGGGCATTCCAGGCAAAATCAGTAGAAAGATACCAATATTTAAACCTATCCTGACAGCTATTGCTGATTCTTAAAACAAACAAAAACTAACATATTAAGAATTAGATGGCTGCTTTTTTGATATTATTAACTATCCCAAACTAGTACTTTCCTTAATGGTTAATACTTGGGGTATCCTATCGCACGAATAGGCCCAAGCTATCATCACTACTGCTTAACATTGGTCCTCAAATTCCAGTCATTGCACAACAACAAGAGAAAGAATTAAAAGAATACTATTGGAAAGGTATCAACTTTATTGTCATTTGCACAATTGCATGATCATTTACATAAAAACCCAAGTAAGAAGACCCGTTATAAAATAAATATATAAAAATTAATAGCTTTTACATGTTAGTAAAAAGCCAGATTATATAATAAATATATGTATATAATATGTATTATTTTAATAATAGCAATGCAAATAGAAATAGAAAAGCACAAACCCTTAATGAAGGACATAAAAGTTAGAGTATATGCAAAGATAAACCATGTTTTTTGAAGGGATGATTGGGTATTATCAAGATGCTGTTCTCCTTAAATAAATGTATTAGCTTACTGTAATTCCAATCAAACTGACAAGGGAAGTTTTTCTTGGCACTTGACAAAACATCTGGAAAAGTAGCCAAATTTTTGAAAAATTGATTCCTGCATCATCAAGAAGAGGACTTGCACTGCAGATCGTAAAGTACTCTCTAAAGCTACACTGATTTATTGCACCAGGGAAATGACAGGCAGCTGCATGGTACAGAACACAAAGTCGACAGGAGGCAGACTCTGAGATGGGCTTTAGCATGCAGGATGTTTAAGAGCAGGAGCACCCTTGGAATCAGCACCAGTAGACGGGAGGTGAAGGAAGCAGGACGGGGAGTCGGGCGGGGGGCAGTTAAACTGTGATTCAGCAGACCCAGCAACAGTGTTGGCCAAACCCACAGGACATTGGTACTCAATGGCCTTCAGAATTGTCCCAAGTGGGATCTGTGTGGCCAGGCATTTATACCCCACTGGGATGAGTCACTGGATGTAGACTGCTGGGCAGGGTCAACTCCTCAGACATGGCAGCTCTCTGCAGCTGAGACCATCCCTGTAGGGGCTGACCCTTGAGGACTCTGCCAACACACTCCCAGCAGTGGGATGAGTCTTTCATTGCAGGGGCAGCTGGTGGCCATGCTAGCATCCACCACCTAAGGACAAACCCAAATACATATAAGCAATGTTTGGATAGTATTGTTTGAGCCCCTGAATTCAGCCATCCCTGAAACATGCCCCTTCCCCACTCTGAAAATCCTAGTCATGTGAGCCAATAACTTGCTTTTGCGGTTATTGTTGCTTAATCTGGTTTCACTTTGCTTTTTGCCACTTGCAACATTCTGACTAATATACCTATTGATCCTGCAATTCCCTTTCTAGCAGAATTTCAACCCAGTAATGGGAGAATACAAATACAAATTTTTCAACAAATAGTGAAGGAGAAATTAGCTTACAATTTGGGGGAGAAATTAAAGTTCTATCTTATCTGATACTCTTAAATAAATTCCAGACTGATTAAAGAGTTAACTAAATTAAAATAAAACCATCTAGCCTTTCTAAGAAAAGGCTTTCAAGGGAAAAAACTATTTAAAAAATGGTGCTGATTTCAGTTTGGGGGATGTCCATGATTGTAGCTCTGACTTGGGCAGTGCATAGGCAATATATATGACCAAAGTGTTGTACCCCATAATATTCTGAAATTAAAAAAAAAAAAGAAATGGTGCTGATTTAACTATGCACAAAATTAAAACTCCCATGGGTAAAATAAAGCCACTAACATATCCTATACACATAATATACAATACTGAAAACATTTTAATACTGTATATGTACATACATACACAGTGTGTGGTGAATATGCTCTAGCTTATGATGAATAGTCAAAGTAGAACTTTTAAAATAATTAGATAGTGTGATGCTTTAACTAGGATAGGTGTTTTTGCATCTTATTTTATCCATTGTTGTAAATATAAAACATTACATGTTTATGACCTCATGACCATAAATTAATTAAAATAATTTTTTTTTTTTTTTTTTTTAGGCTGGTCAAGTGAAGCAGTGGGAGTGGAGAAGGAACAAAGGAATCTGTAACTGGTTGTAATCAATTAGTTGTAAACACCACTGCACTCGGACCAACCTAATTAAAATAATTTTTAAGTATGGAAAAAGCATAATCAACTAAGTTAAAAGGCAAACAGAAACTATGGAAAAAATGGTTGCAACTTATATAACAAAGAATTAATGCTCTTGTTCCACAAAGTGTGCTAAGAAATCAATATAAAAAGGTGGACACTCTAATTTTTTAAATGAGCAATCCACAAAAGAAGGATTACAACTAACCAATAAGCATATAAAATAATTTTTAATGCAAAATAAAACAAGACACCATTTTCACCTATCTAACTGGGAAACATAAGAAAGACTGTTGGCAAGGGTTTGGGGAAAAGAGCCCTCTCATACACTGCTGGTAGAGTCCCTGTCCTCTTCTCTTGGTAATGGCACTTTGATTTCTGTGCACCATTGTTCCTTTTCTTCATAGTCTATGTGGTTCAGATGGGGCTGATCTCCCTCCCTCTATCTCCACCCCGGAAGTAGACATTTCCCTCATATGTTGACAAGGACAGGACTTTTGCTTTAACTATTGGAAAAGAAAGTTCCTTTTCCACTATAGTTGCTAAGGTGGTGGATTGTAGCTGAAGCTTACATATGTTCCAAGGCCTTGGGAAAGCATAGTTCAGAGACAAAGCAAAACAATGTTCAGATGGCATTGTTTGAGCCCCTGGATCCACCCATGCCTGAAACATGCCCCTTCCCTACCGTAAAAATCCTAGTCATGTGGTCCAATAAGTTCCTTTTGTTGTAGTTGCTTAATCTGGTTTCACTTACCTTTTTGTCACTTGCAGCATTCTGACAAATACACCTGTTAATCCTGCTAGGAAATGGTCCTAGATAAATAATCAAAGATGTACACAAAGTTCAATGTATAAGCATGTTTATCACAGAGCAATTTATAAAAGTGAAAAATTGGAAACAACAGGGCATTGGTTAAATAAATTATAGTACATCCGGAGATGAAATTATATAATCATTATAAAACAATGATTTAGAAAATTAGTTAAGGAAATACTTTCACGATATTATAGCTGATATTTATTTTCTTCGTGCTTATATGTTTATCTCAGTTTTTCCATAAAGAGTAAATATAATTTCTATAATGGGGGGGAGTCCATAATAGGGGAAAATTACACATCATTAATTTATCCATCTTTTTTTTTTTTCTTTTGAGACAGGGTCTCGCTCTGTTGCTCAGGCTAGAGTGCAGTGGTATTATCACAGCTCACTGCAACCTCAAACTCCTGGGCTCAAGCAATTCTCCTGGACCAGCCTCCTGAGTAGCTGGGACTACAGGTGTAAGCCACTGCGCCCGGCCCTCATCCTGATTACCTTTCACCTCCACTCAATCTCCTTTACGATTTTTTAACCCATCTCATTAAAGTATATAGTCCTGGAGAATGAGGCCTATTGTTTCTACGTTCTGTACAGTAGCTTCACATTGTGGACATTTAATAAAATAAGATTGTAATTGTACCTGGCAAGTACTCCCTTCAATAATTTTGTTGTGATCGTAGGGCCAAAATGGTGAAGCAAGGCACTTACATCCAGGTAATTCAAGAACACTTAGACCCTCCATTTGCCTCCCCTCTCCTACCAAACTTCTCTTTCTAAGCAAAGTATTTGTCTCAACCCAACACTTGATTTCATTTGTTCAGACTCAGCCTGGGAGTGGTGTGGAGATGGGGTGGTGCTTTGCAGGGGGAAACATCTTCTATCTTATCATTTTATTTATTTTTGTTCTTATAAAAATCTGAAGCTACACAATCCTATGGTTTGTCAGCAACAACCCCAGTTGTGTCCAGAGGTTGCAGTCATGGGCGTCCTGAACCAATAAGGCCTGGCATCTCTCTTAGCAAAAGAAAACCCTAAATAAGTCTCCCTAGAACTGCTCTATCCGATAGTGTAGGCACAAGTCACGGGTGGCTGTTTACATTTAAATTAAGTAAAATTGAATAAAATTTAAAATCCAGCTCCTCATTCTCACTAGCCTCCTTTTAAGTGCTCAGTAATCACACACGGCTAGTGTGATTACTATATTAGACAGCTCAGATACAGAACATATTCAGCATCACACAAAATTGTAGTGGGACAGCACTGGTCTAAAAAAGCCCTCATGCTCCTCTTTTAATGGAAATTGAAACAAAGGAAGCTTGTTTTTAGGGCAGCCATGTTAGGCCACGTGCAGAGATTGTAAACATTTCTCTTCATAGCAGGATGTAGGGAAATTCCTTTGCCTTAAACTTTCTATGCTCAGTTGACTTTGGATTCTTAGAGATCTTTATCAGAATTTGTTTTAGGAAGGAAGATAAGAATTTTTTATTTTTAAAAAGTCTTGTATTTGACTAAGTCAGAGAGGATTCTCTGCCAAGATTCTTTGCTGTTTCCATTTATAATCCAATCTATTTGGAGAACCCAGGAGTTGATTTGGTGGGTTGCTTTCTGGGGCGACAGGGGTCAGGGCATTCTCAGTTCCCCTGCCTACTAGTTACTTCTTCAGAATGTCAAGAAGCTTCTTTCTTATTTATTACCTACTTTTTTTTCTTTTTACCTATCAGATTGGCAAAGATCATAAAGTTTAATAGCCATTACACTGAAGATGAGATGGAAAGAACTTGAGTCCTTGAGGACCCAATTTTGCTGCCAAATTAACCAACTCTGGAACTGCCTGGCCTCCAGAATTCTTGTTATGTGAGAGGATACATTTTATTATCGTTTAAGCCATTTTGAGTCGGGCTTTCAGTGGCTTGCATCAGGGAGCTTCCTGACGGGCACACCATGCTCCCACCTGGCAACACATACCTGGACAAACCCAGACAAGGGCAGCAGGGATGAAACACACAACCAGCTGGTAGCTTACCTGGGGCTTCTAGGAAAACCATGCTTGGCCTCCCTCCAGCTTCCAGAGGACAAGGGTCCAGGGGCAGTGGGGTGTGTTTTGGCTCTTAGGGACTGAGGAAGAGTGCCTCTTTTACACCAAGGGCTCAGCTTTTGACGTCATTATTTAGTTACTCATTATAAGTCTGTAGACAGTAGGTAAGATGTGAGGACAAACAGAGGTGTAGAATAAACAGAGCGAGTCTTCTGAGTCCCCTCCCTCCTACTCTTACCAATCCCCTTCTCGGTGCTATCCCCACCCCTCTTCCCAGGTACTAGTCCCTCTTGTTGACTCTTTCACAGGAAGTGGAATTATGCACCATCTGAGAACCTGCATACGGCTGGATTAGGCCCGGTGTGGACCTTGAGAACTGAGGAATTAGGTTGAACTCTCGGTCAGCACCCTTCTGCTGGGAGGTGAACTTTATTCCCTAGTCCTGGTCTACTCAACGCACCCACTCTGAACCTAAAAGTGACCTGGAATTAGGCTGCCCTACTAGTTACTGAACATACTGATTCATTCCAAAGCCACTTATTCTAAAGGTACAGGAAGAGCTCACCATGCTCTGTTTAAACCTCTAGGATTCTGCACATGCCATTTACTCTTGGAGAGTGAGACTCATACTCACTCTCCAAGACCACCTTAAATATCATCTCCTCCATGGAGCTGCCCATAATTCCCAATCGCCCTTCTCACCTCTGCCCCTTCTTGACAAAGTGGATTGCCTCTTTCTCCACACTCAGCATGCTTTAGACACATCCCTGCCCACGTGGTATTAAAAGTCACTTGTGTGTCTATTTCTCCCTCCATGACTTACTTGTCTTTGAATCTCTATACACAACAGACAGGAAGCCATCATTAGATGTCTCTTGAAATGAAATGAGACAGTGAAACCCTTTTGGGGCCGTGGTGTCCACTGCAGCATGGGTTGTCCTCTAGCCTCTCAATTTCCCTAGCGAGTCAATCTCCCTAGGGTATGGGCTATAGGTTGTAGAACAGATCTGTTTCCTTCTGTCCAAGGAAGGCACAGTAACAAGGCAAGAAATTATCTTTATTGAGAATGAAGAGGTTTTTTTTTAAGTTGCTAGTTGGATTTCCTGTATTCCAGGGATTTCTAGGACCCCCATAATGTTGAATCAGTTTGCAAACACTTTTACCTCCTGATAAACTCACCTATGTGTGTTCTTTGGATTCAAACACTTTGCTGCTGTAATGTGAGTATGAGGATGATTGAGAACAGTAATTCCAAAAAGATTAAAATAAGACCTCCCACTAGAACACATAAAGAACTCTTACAGTCAATAATAAAAAGACAAATACCAGTTAAAAGTGGCCAAAGGACTTGAATAGACATTTCTCTAAAGAATATATACAAATTTCTAATATGCATGTGAAAAGATGCTAAACATCTTTAGTCATCAGGGAAATGCAAATCAAAACCACAGTGAGAAACCACTTCACAACAGCTAGGATGACTCCAATCAAAGACAGATAATAACAAGTGTTGATGAGGATGTAGAGAAATTGCACCCCTCATACACTGCTGGTGGGAATGCAAAACGGTGCAGCCACTTTGGAAAATAGTCTGGCAGTTCCACCAAAGGTTAAACATAGAGTTACTATATGACTAGCAATTCCATTCCTAGGTATATTCCCAAGAGCATATGTTCATACAAAAACTTGTGCAGGAATATTCATAGCAGCATTATTCAAAATAGCTAAAAGGTGCAAACAGCCCAAATGTCCACCAACTGATGGGTGGACAAACAAAGTATGGTCTATCCTTACAATGGGATATTATTTGGCAATAAAAAGGAATGAAGTACTGATTCATGCTGCAACATGGGCAAACCTAGAAAACATTATGCTTGAGTGAAAGAAGCCAGTCACAAAAGACCCCATATTATATGATTCCATTTTTATGAAATGTCCAGAATAGGCAAATCCATAGAGACAGAAAGTAGATTAGTGTTTGCCAGGGGCTGGGGAGGATGGGGGTAAATGGGGAGTGACTGCTAATGGGCAGAGTATTTCTTTTTTGGGTGATGAAAATGTTCTAAATTGTTGGTGATGATGGTCACACAGCTCTGTGAATATAGTAAAAACCACTGGATTATACAGTTTAAATGGGTGAATTATATGGTATATGAATTATATATCAATAAAGCTGTTTTATATAATAAATAAATACTCCCCCCCCCCAGCAAAGCCAGCAGCCAGCCTTCTTCCTGTTTCCATGGTGGGGATCTCTCTCCTGTTTGCCTTTAATCCATTTATCTTCCTGTTGACAAGAATCCACCCAGCCAGCAAACCCGTGTTCACTCTTTGGTAACATCCCTGAGGATGCACCGGGCCCTGGGCCTGACATTCCTCTGCAGTCCTTGCCAACTAGGTCAGCGTCAGGGAAGGCAAACAGCCAGGCTGGCCTGGCAGCTGTTTCAGAGTGTGACAACACAAGGGTGTGAGAAGAAACCAGAGAGAGCCCCTCCATGAGGCACCCTTGGCCAGGACACTGGGGACCTTTCCTCTGGTTGAAATCTACTCCTGACCCAACAGGTGAATCTGGGCACCACCGTGTGGGGCTGGAAATAAGAAAGCACTTCCCCAAAGTACTGCAGTGGGAAAGAAGAGAACAAACTCTGATCAAGCACCGCCCCAAGCAAGACTCTACTTTAGTTGCTGTATGTGGTCATCTCATTTAATCCTTCCAATGGCCCTGTGGGCTGCAAGGGAGGGACTCCCTATTCCTGTTTTACCAGTGGTGGAACTCCAATTCAAAGAGGTTGAGTAACTTGCCTAAAGTTACTCTGCATGTAAAGCCTAAAGTAACTTGCATGGCTAGAAGTGTTTGAACTGGATTCTACCCTTTAAAAATGTATGTGCTGCTTTGAATATTTAAATATTCCGCAATAGGGAACTGGTTAAATCGATGCGCTTCAATCATACAGGGGAATACGACGCAGATGCTAAAGAGAATTGGGCATGCTTTAAGTAGTGATATGGAATGACTGCCAAGCTGTATCTTTAAGTGAAAAAAGCAAGATGCAGAACAGTATGCATAGTATGCTACTATTTGTCTAAAAGGGGGAGGCAAAGAATACACATACAGTGGTCCCTCAGTGCCACCCCCTACAGATACCAAAATACATAGATGCTCAAGTCTCTTGTGTAAAATGGCATAGTATTTGCATATAATCTATGCACGTCCTGCTGTATACTTTAAAGCATCTCTAGATTATTGCCTAATACACTGTACGTGCTATGTAAATAGTTGTTATACTGTAGTTTTTGTTTGTATTATTTTTATCATTGTATTGTCATTTTTTTTGCTTTTTTCCTCATATATTTTTGATCTGCAATTGGTTGAATCCACAGAGGCAGAACCCGTGGATAAGGAGGGCCAACTGTATTTGTAATTGCTTGTGTCCAAATAAAATATCTGCGAAAGGACACATAAGAAAGTAGTGACATTGTTTGCTTCCAAAGAGGGAATGGTTGTCAAGCTCCAAGACCCCCAAGAGTCTAACTTACTGGTATTCACACTTGTGTACAGGTGGCATTGGGCTGACTTGTTAGCAGGATGTTACAGAAATAATGGTGTATGACTTCCAAGGCTAGGTCATAGGACATTGTGGATTTTGTCCTGTTCTTTCTTGGATAATTCACTAACACATCATGAGGACATTCAAGCAGCCCTACAAAGAGGTCCACAGAGTGAGGGACTGAGGCCTCCTGCCAACAACCATGTGGATGAGACATTTTGGAAGCACATTCTCCAATGCCAGACAAGCCCTCAGATGACTGTGACCCCAGCTGATGTTTGACTGCAACCTCGTGAGAGACCCACAGACAGAACCACCCACATAAGAGGTGCCCAAATTCCTGACCCACTGAAAGTGTGTGAGCTAATAAATATTTACTGTTTTAAGCTGCTAAATTTGGGGTTGATTTGTTGTGCAGCTATACATAACTAGAACAGATTTTGGTGAGGTGTTGCTATAACCCTCACCATACCCCAAAATGTGGGAATGACTTTGGAATTGGGCAGTAGGTAGAAGCTGGAAGGACTTTGAGGACAGTGTTCATGAAAGTCTAAGGTGCCTTGACCAGACTATTTGTACAAGGCTGATGGCATTTAAAGAGGCTGTGGACTTACAGGAAGATGTTACTGGAAACTTGTGGGGAAGGGATCCAGTTAGGGGAACTGGAGGGCTGGATGGGAAGGAGACTTTTCACTTAGAACCTTTTGAATATTTAGGGCACTACCTATATAAAAAATAAATTGAGGGTATTTATATAATAATTTTTTTTGAGGCAGGATCTCACTCTTTCACTCCAGGAAGAGTACAGTGACATCATCATAGCTCACTGCAACCTCAAGCTCCTGGGCTCAAGCAATCCTCCTGCCCCAGCCTCCCAAGTAGCTGGAACTATAAGTGCATGCCACCATGCCCGGCTAATTTTTTCTATTTTTGGTAGAGACGGGGTCTCGCTCTTGCTCAGGCTGCATATAATAATGTTTTAAACGAGGCTTAGAAAGCCGGGTGCAGTGGCACACACCTGTAGTCCCAACTATTCAGGAGGCTGAGGCAGGAGGATCACTTGAGCCCGAGTTCAAGGCTTGTAGCATACTACGATTGCACCTGTGAATAGCCACTGCACTCTAGCCTGGGCAACATAGCAGGACCCCATCTCTATAAAATAAATAAATACATAAAATAAAAGAGGCTTAGAGTGTGATCGCCATAATTCAAGCTGACTCCTAGGGCCTCTGGTCCCTGCTGCTTCCCTTTTCTACCCCTACAAGGCACAGGTCACCACTGCTCTGAATGACCCCACCTTCAGGTGGACTGGAAAAGTCCATGTGTCGCTGTCTCCTGAAGGCCATGGCCAGGGTTCTCGCACTGCACTTCTGGGGACACAGGGAGCTTCAGAATACAGATACTCCTCAACTTATGATGGGGCTGCATCCCCAAAAATACCCATCATAAGTTGAAAATATCGTAAGTTGAAAACGCATTTAATACACCTGGCCTACCAAACATCATAGCCTAGCCTAGCCTACCTCAAACATGTTCAGAACACTTACATTAACCTCCAGTTGGGCAAAATCATCTAACACAAAAGCCTATTTTGTAATAAAGTATTGAATGTCTCATGCAATTTACTGAATACTGTACTGAAAGTGAAAAATAGAATGGTTGTATGGGTACTCAAAGTACAGTTTCTACTGAGTGTGCATGGCTTTTGCACCATTGTAAACTCCAACCATCCTAAGTCGGGGGTCCTTTGTATAATATTTGGGTTGTTCCCTTAAATCTCTTTTCTTTTCTCTTTTTCCTTTTGTTCTACTTTCAGGAAGATTTTCTTGATCTTACTTCCAATTATTCTGTTGAATGTTTTATTTCTTCTATCATGGGTTTAATTTTCAAGAACCTTTACTTGTTCTCTGATTGTTCTTTATTTGGAGCATCTTAATCTAATTTTATGAGTGCAAGATCTTCCCTTACCTAGCTGATATATTTATTAATTTTTAAAATCTTTTTCCTATTTTCTGTATTTTCTCTGTGGATTCTCAAGGTTCTATGTGCTGGTCCCCACATCATTCATTTCATTGAAAATTCTTTTTGTGCCTTTCCAGGAGACTGGCATTATTCAAACACCACCACCGGGAACAGAGGCCACCTGTCTTTCTCCTTCACCATCTTTAACACGCTAGCTTTGGGGCCTACATATTGCCTCTTGCTCCCAAGGTGGCTGCCACAGTTTTAAGAATCACAGGTGCAATCAAGGAAGCAAAAATTTCCCAGAAGCTTCCAGAATTCTTCAGCTTCTGCTTCATTGGCCAACTATGTCATGTGGCACTTGTAGCTGCAAGAATGGCTGAGAAAGCAAGTGTTTTTCCCCAGACTGTTTAAGGGAGACGGGACTTCCACTCTCATCACTGTATCCTCAATGCCCACAGCAGCGTGGGGCCTCAGAAGGCACTTAATAAGTATTTATTGAATGAATAAATGAATGACCAATGCCCTGAAGCCCATCCCTGGACCCCAAGTTAGGAGCCCTGCTTCCTAGGATGATTAACAATTGAATCCTTTAATTTGGCAAATGCCGTGCTAATACTATCAGAAATTACTGGTGGGGGGCAGTAAAGAGTATCCCTTTTTCTCAGTCTGAGTTCTGAACAATTGAGACATAAAGGAGTAAAGCAAGGATGGATAGCATTACCATCTTCATTGCTGATAAAGGCCAGGATCCAGGGTGTGGCTTAGGTGAGCTAGGCAACAACCAACTTCCTAATACCATACCCAGAAGACCCACCTGCCTGGTCACAGGCAGTGCCGAGACCACGGGCCTCACTGCAGGGCTGGCTGCCCGACAGCTGTGCTCGCAGCTGGCCTGCTGGCAGGGAGGCCCCACCCAAAGGAAAGCAGGAGGTGGACAGAGCTAGGCTTACACTGTCCTCCCCAGCTCGGCAACCACCTCCGCCTTCCAGGAAGGGCTTGAGGGAGGGGAGAGAAGCCAGGATGGTGTGACACTAATGGATGAAACAAGTGGAAAGGAGCCTTTTCCTGATCCCCTAAATTATCAAGATTGGGTTGTTTCCTTTCTCCATATTAAAAGAGATCACATCAGGAACAGTTCAGTGCCTGATACTCAAAGATAGCAAGTGCTTAATACAAGTTAGCCTCTTTTCTTCCTCTTCTCCATTCAAATTATCTCTTAACCAGGGTAGGGAGAGATTAGCCTTCCCTTCCTGCCAAAACATAAACTTTATTTCTCCTTGTAATTGCTTAATTTCTCTTCCTGTGTTGCAATTTCCCCAAGCATGTGACTTTCACTTGGCAACTCTCATCCTGTGGCGTTGGGGACACTGGAGTTATTATGCCTCACGCATCATGTTCCTGCACCACAAGGTCAAATTGTACTTTATGTCTAGATCCACTTGCCCCTGTCTCTGCTGGGGGGTCATCCTCTCCCTCCCCAGCTCTGCGACCCACCCACCTTCCTCGTGCCCCAGTTCTAATAGGTGGGGGACATTTATCTTCTTTTTTTGGCCACCCAGCATTTGAACCCCATTCTTATGGTTGGGGAACTCCGCACTGTATGGTTTTATTGGGAGGAGGCACCCACCTTCTACTACAGAAACTGAAATGTTCCATTTTCCCTTTCCCTGCCTCCCTTTTGCAACTAGAGCCTGGGCGTGTAACCCAGGCTGACCAATCAGAGGGGCCTGTGCCAGACTCTGGTGGGGGCTTGTGGGTGGCCAAGGGAAGCCAAGACTCCTAAGAAATGTCCACTATTGACTGTGGGCCGTGCAGTAGATCTGAATTCCTGGCACCACGGGGGCAGCCGAGCTGGCCAGGAAACATAGCAGGGTTTCTTTGCAGATACAGCTCTGGTTCCATAGGGGGTGTCAACCCTGACTGTGTAGCTTTGAACCTAGTTTTAAGGTCTTATGGTGGTTCTGCCCATTTGCCTCTTGGGACATTATCTTGTTCGTGCAGTTGGTCCTTGTCTATGGTCTGTAGCCGTGAGCAGGAGCAGGTACGCAGTACTTGCGTCCCCGACCCGGCCTTCCAAGCCTGACATTCTCATCAGCTCTCACTTGAAGTAGAGGCGACTTCAAGGGCACACTGACTACGTCTCGGGAGAGATGTGAACATACATTGTTCTTTTGCAGGCTTTCCTCCCCTTTGTGTTGGGGAAGGCAGTGCTGTGGAAAGTGCACTAAACTCAGCATAGGAACCACATACTTTGGTCTTCATTTTGTCAAAACCAACCCAGTGGCTTTAGGCAAGTCACCCTCACCTCTCTAGATTTTCTCGTGTGCCAAATGTCCAGGTAGAGAGATGCCAGATCAAAAAATGCCCCGATTTCAACATCATTTTTATTCTCCAAGCCAGACTCTCATTTCACTGCTTCAGCTTAATGGACTGCTTTTGTTCATTTTTCCTATAATCACTTGGAGCTGCAGTTCAAGCAAGAAAGCCTGAGGGACTGTTAATTTTATTGTACCCTGCCAGACATGGTTTCCAGCTCCACACTCAGCTATGTCCCAGCTTTAAAAGCGCAGGAACCAGTGCTCTGCAATAAGATTAAAATATGTGCATTCAAGCTAGCCATAGGGACTGGGGTTTAGAAATTATGTCTTGATTCTACTTATGGATGGCATCCCCTTTACTTATGGTGGGTGGATGGTTTATAGAACTAGCCCATTCAAGCTCACTGGGGCTTGAATCCTGGATTCGAGTGGCTTCAAGTGTTTTTGAGTGAGTGACCACATACAAGTTCCCACATCCTGCTGAATGCTGCTAACTCATGCGTAGGGGCTGACTTACTGTCCCAAGATGGTTGTGAGTTTCTCAGGAGCAGGGACCATGACTTAGATATATTTCATATCCCTCCACCCTCGCCTTTACCCCTCTCTTACCTCTACACACACACACACACACATATACATATATACACACATACCTTTAAATAGGTAGAACATATCTGTAAGACCCGCCTAAGACACTGACAACAGCAAATGCCTCAGGGAAGGCTAGAGCCAGGAGTAGGAGGGAGATGCTTCACTGTACATTCTTTAATATTTTACTATCAACATAATGTTATTATTTTTAAAAATGTCTTATAAAGAAATAAGAAAATTCACATGTCCACTTTAATTTCATTTTATGGTGGTACAATCATATATTTATCCAACCCCCTACTGGGGGCATCCTAATTTCTCCATCTTGTAGGGGAAGTTGACTCACCTTCTTCAACCTGGGAAGGCCTCCCAGAGGAGGTGACTTCTGACAGGTGAGGAGGAATCAGGTGAGACAGGGAGGGACATGAGGAGAGGGGACGCCAAGCAGGGAGAACACCATGAGTGAAGATGGGAAGTGGAAGGGTGTGGCCCTTACGAGGAAATGTGCAGAGGGCAGAGGCAGGATCGGTAGGCATGAGGCTGGAGGGCAGAGAGGTCCTTTAGGGCTCCTGCAGCAGGCCAGGGACTTGAGTCTCAGGCTTGCTGCCAGACACAGTGGAAACAATTTGGGGTTCGTGAGACTGATCCACTGTACAAATCTGCAGCCCCACCCAAAGGTGTGGTCATGGGACCCCCAGCAGACAACCAACCATCCAGAGGAAACTCTTAAAGGGATCACTGCTAAAGACCTAGATAATATTGGGGTGATATTGGGGTTGGGGAGATCCAAGTTTTAGTGATGGGGAAAATTTAGGAAGCCAGTTCAGTTACAAATCCACATATTTCCCAGAACTTCAGCTTCTGCAGACACGTTTAACATAAGAAAATCCTTTTCTGATCCTAAAATGCCTTGAAATAAACTGAAGATACCTATGTAACCTTAGCTCAGGGTTCCTAAGACATTGTTGGAGGAATTTAGTTCATCCTACAAAGGTTCTGTGAGCATTGAGTCCTGACACGTAAAGGGTTCCTGCCCTCGAGGAGTTCATAGTCTAGCAAAATACAAGAGGATATAAGATAAGTGTGATAATTTAGAACAAGGAGTTGAACTCTGACAGTACAGTAGGACCAAAGAAGAAAACATTTGCCTCTCTACAAGTTCAAGCCAAGTTTTTTATATATTAGGATTTCATCTTCTTTTCTCTGGGGTCACTGACATTGGTCTCACCAGTGGTAGCCAAGATTTCTTGAGCCACAAGTTGAACATCATTTTAGCAGGCTGTAGCTGTAACAGTGACCACAGTCCTTATTTTCATTTAAGGAATGCAGGGTGGATTAATACTTATAAAGTTTCACATTAAGTTTAATAAAAGTTGAAATAAAATATATCTAATAAAAAAATACCAAAGGAATAATTAACTATTCAAATTAGAATACTTTTGAGAGTGAAAGGGGATGCTGTTAGTAATTTCACCCTGAAACCAAGTATAAATTGGGATTGTTCCAGGAAAAGCAAGACTTAACCAGCACCTTAGCTGTGTATCAGTTACTGACTATACATTTATTCATAACTGAGGGTTGGTTTCTTACAGCTACCTCCTACCCCCAACCTGCAGCAGGCTTCAAATAGGTAACATGCACAGAACTATGGGAGCAGAAGAGGACCCCCCTAACTCTGCAAGAAGTGATGGGAAAAGGCTTCCTAGACTGAAAACCCAGCCTCAGAGCTCCCAGACACCCAGGGTGGGAAAGCGTCTTCCAGGCAGAGCCAACCACAGGAAGCCCAAGGTGCATGATCAGGCAGGAAGGGGCCAGATGCTAATGAGTTTGGTTTCTGTCAGCTATTTTATGAATCATCTGGGACACTTCAGAAATAGATTTCAGGGCACCCCCCCCCCCCCGGCCCTACCTAATCAGAACTTCCAGGTGATGCCTTTGATCTGGCAAGTTTGGGAAATCTCGTTTTAGTGAAGAACAGCGGTTCTCAAAATGTAAATGCTGGCTAAAGCCACAGGCAGGGCCCTACTCAGACCACAGAATTGGAATCAACCCAGCAAGTGAGGAACCTACTTGCCTAAGGGGGTGGTCACTGGGTCACTGCTAACCTGTCTTTTTGGCAGGGCTGGGAATGAAGGTGGACCAGTTCTACCTGTGAGGTGCAAACAAAAACCGGAAAAACAGCAAGAGAGACTTATCCAAGTTCTTGCTGGGTGTGGCTGGGGCTGCACCATCTCAGCCTCCTGGCCATTCTTGAAGCCCTCCCAGCAGGGGCCCCTGTCCTTGCCAAGAAGCCAGAAAGAACTGGAAGAAAGATGAGTCAGGAGAAAGGTCACATGGTCTCGGGCTGCTCACCCATCGCTCAGGGCTTCCCTGTTGCTCCTCCCCTCCTCCCCGCCCCATCCGCGACTTCCTTCCCCCGAAAACTATAACTCCCAACTCCCCAGTTGCCCACTCTGGAGCTAGGCCGAGGATGCATGCAAAAAGCTGTTGGTGTTTGAGGGAAGGGAGAAGGGAACGTACAGGAGCCCGTGGTGCTGGCGTCTTCACTCTCTGGGCTAAGTGGGTACTAATTGCGGGGCAGCCTGCTACCAGCAACACTGGTTTTGCAGGGCAAAGCATCATTTATCTTGAATCAGACATATAGCCTAGATAAAACCTGGTAACCTCTGGGATTCCCGGCTGGCACTGGTGCTTGTTGCTGGAGAAGACATACAAAAAAGTGTAACACTCATTGATTATGTATCTTGCTGGTGCTCAAACGGTCAAGGCACTTGGAGTGCCCTCCCCATCCCCTTTCATTTATTTGAGCACCTGCTGTCTGCCAGAGGCTGTGCTGGGCCTGGGGCTCCCAGGAAGAAAGGGACAACCTCAGATCATGATCTCCAGAGAAGCAAACAGAGACAAAGATGCCATAATAAGTAACGAGAGGACTGTGACCACCCCGAGGCCAGCAAGGAGGGCACTAATCTGGAAGAAGGGGGCAAAGATGTCTGAAAAGCCAGCCCAAGCTGATCAGACCAAAAGGAAGTTTATTCTGGCTGAATACACCAGCCAGGGAGAAGAGATCACAGGGGGATTTTAGGGCTAAAACTGGGGAGAGTTTACAGACCTCCCTCCACCAGAGACCCTCACACCTGCCTACCCCTTCTCTCCCTGCACCCACTCCCAGAGCACTGTGTGAGCGAGAATTAGCAGGAAAGTCCCAAAGGGGAGGTATTTGCTTCGAGTGGGGAGGTGGGGAGAGTTTAGTCCACCTTCTGATAAGGGGTAGAGTGAGGAGGATGGTGTCATTCCTGGCTGTTGAGCTGTGCACTTGTAGACTTGGGCCCAGTTAAATCCACTGTCAGAGTGATGAGGGCGGGGAGGTGACTTCCCCTCGGATCCCAGCATTTCGACCACGGCTGCTCTGCCCACCAGCCCCTCGAAGCCACGCGGCCACTCATTCATTCACTTGTTTGTTGAATTAATAGTGAGTGAGCACATTCTTCTAGATGCTAGAGACATAGCCATGGACCAAAAAAAGACAAAACAAAGACCACACGGGACTTTCATTCTAGTAGGGGAGGCAGACAAAGAATAATCAGACAAGTAAGGGACAAAGAGGAACAAGAAAGGGAAGGGGGAGAGCTGCACTAGTTCATGTGGGAGGAGGCTTGAGGCTGCCTGTGTGACTGAAATTGGGTGGGCAAAGCAGGGAGTTCACTGTAAATGAAGAGACCCAGAAGGAGTTTAAGAGCAACAGCTTTACAGTCATGCATGCCTGGGGACCCACCATTTATTAGTGGTCTACATTTAGGCAGATTGCTTCATCCCCCAAGGCTCAGTTTCCTTGTCTGGAAAATGGGAAGAATGGTGGTGTTGCACTATGGAATTCTATGGAATTTTTCTAAGTAAATGGCAACTATTACCAGGGTTCTTATAAATACAAAATGGATGCATGTTCAATATTCAGTATTAGCACCTTCCCAAAGAGGTTTTCCAACTAGATAGACCCTTGATTTTTGTCTTTTTTGTGGCTTTAGAAAAACTCCTTAAATTACATGGACAGCAGCATGTGCTGTGCTCGGGGTGTGTGGGCATTCCTGGCAATCACAAATTATACTCACCCTTTCCCCCAGTCCTGAAAGGTGGGGGCTTGCCACCATTACTCCAGAGCTGCGTTACAGGTACCAAAAGCAAGGCCCAGGGGAGTAAGGAGCTTGGCTGGTCTCGGCAAGACGGTTGTCAGAGCTAGCCTTAGGATCTAGTCATCTTGAGACGGAAGCAGAAAGTTTCTCTTTGAATCGACACTTCCTTCCACTTTTTTTTCATTTGAGCAAGCAGATGCCTTAAGAGTTTAAATTTTTTCCAGGGAATTCTGAGCTATGGTCAGTGTGAGGAGATAGCCATCTCCCTCGGCGACTGGCCTGGGTCTTTGGAATGGTCTCTGGAATGTGAGCAGGTTGCAGCAATCCTGTTCCAGCCCCCTCCCTGCCTGACAGATGGATGGACGACGTGCCTGATCCAGAGCATTCTGCTCAATCACCGCCCCCTGCTGGCCCCTCTCTGACCTTTGCAGGAGCCGCCCCACCTGGCCCGCCCCTCCTGCTGCACTGCTCAGACACCTTGTGATGAGAGCACAGGGTGACCCCGCGGGACACACACAGGCCGTGGGCTAATGATGGTGGGAGAGATGGATGCAGACCTTGTCCCGGAGGAACTTGCCATAGTAGAGAAGAAGGTTGCAATGACAATGAGTGAATGAGTACTGTATTGAAGAAAAAATAAAGACAGAGGTAAAAGGTGAAGCGCTGGGAGGAACAGTTTACTGCCAAGCAGAGAGCGGGCAACCCAGCACCAGCCTGGGCTCTGCATGAGGTTCGAGAGCGGGGAAAAGGCCACCAACTGTCCCTGCTCCCTAGCAAAAGTCTCTGACTGTTGCCGATGGGCTGGTGGTCAGATAAGGACTGGCTGGCAGGAACTGGGCATCCAGCTGCCTCTGCCGCCTCTGTGAGCTGGGAAGATGGCGCCAGTCAGCTGTGCAGGCCGTCAGCGGGCCAGGTGGCCGAGCGGCTAGGTGGCCGGGTCGGGGTCTGTGAGCCGCAATGGCTGAAGCACAGAGCAGGGACATCGAACCTAGTCTGGTCTAGTCAAGAAAAAGGTTTAGAACAAGGCATGGTGATTCTCTTCCCTCTTTGCTTCTTCTAAAAACACTTACTCCTCTTAGATGAATGTATGGCAACAACAGCTCTCATTTATTGCTCATTTAATGTGTGGCAGGTGCTTTGCCAAACTCTTTCTATACGTATATTATTTAATCTGCACACAAATCTTGTGAGGTCTTACCACTGTCTTCATTATGTAGATAAGAAAACTCAGATTATCTCCAGGGAAGTTAAGTAACTTTACCAAGGTTTAAATGTAGGTCTTACCCAGAGTTCAAACTTTTCACTACCAGACTCTGTCTATACTTACAGTTTCTTTATACAGCTCTTTGGGGTGGCTTGACCTGGCTGCAGACCCTTCCTCCAGTTTCTGCCTTAAGAAAACAATGCTTATAATATTTAAATATTTATTACAAGTCTCCATCTCTGCAATGGTGTATTTCCCAAGTAATTTTTCTGATGAAACCAGAAGAGAGAGAGAGAGAGAAATATTGATCAAACCCTGTCGTGACAAGAATTTTGCTGAGGTAAATATTTTTCAAAATACTAGCTCCTTAGGCAGAGTTTAGGAATCCATTGTTACAAAGAAAGAGTTTTGATGAAATGGAATTTGCTGTGGCAAGCTTACTTACTTGTTTACATTTACTCTAAGATGATTCCCACATATCACCTTCTGCCCGGCAGTTCACCTTTGCTCACTACGCGTTGGCCAGTGGAGAAATGGTTTGCATTTGACAAAGAGGCCCAGAGCACACAATGCATCTCTACTCTAATCTTTCAAGAAAAATATCTGCCTTTAGGCTTGGCCCAATCTTAAAAAATCAGGTAAGTAACATGGAGAAAGGAGACTAACATAAAACTATTTGCACAGCTAAGTAGGATTAAAGTAGATTTCAGAGCTTTTAATGACATCTCCTGACCTCTGCTGGATACATTTGGGATTGCATAGCCCCCACGTACTTAAACGCAACCAGCAAAAAACTTCAGAAGTTTACACAATGCCTCTTCTACATCCCTCATTTCAGAAATGAAGAAAGTACAGTTCAATGGGTTTATGTGACTTATCCAAGGTCACACAGTTACTTACGTTGTGGCATATTCAGGACCAGTACCTAGAAATGTATTGATATTATTGCTTGAGAAGACACAGATATGCAAATGTTGATTAACCCTACCAGACTGAATATTCTTTGGATTACCTGTAGAGAACCATCATTATTAGAAATGGTAACAGCTGACAAACACGAAGTGGTAACCAAGAGTCAAAATTAGAATTATCTGAGCAGGTTCATGGTTATCTTCATATCCCATATCCCCTAATCCCATAATTATCTTCAGTCACTGTTTGATGATATATAGACAGTAGTAGAGAAGAGAGCAAGAGAATTCATTTTCACAAAAGCTCTTTTTTAGTTGCAAATTCCTTTTCCTGATTTTGGTTTGTTAAAATTAGTTTGCCTTCTCAGAGGAAATTTCAATTGACAATAGGGAAGAAGACTGCTCAGGGTTAAAGGATTGCTTCTTTTAAGAACTAACTCTGGCAAGGCGTGATGGCTCACATCCATAATCCCAGAACTTTAGGAGGCCCGGGTGGGAGGATTGCTTGTGGCCAGGAGTTCAAGACCAGCCTGAGTAACACAGCAAGACCCCGTCTCTACAAAAACTTTTAAAAATTAACTGGGCATGGTGGCACGCACCTATAGTCCCAGCTACTCGGGAGGCTGAGATGGGAGAATCACTTGAGGCCAAGGGTTCACAGTGAGCTGTGATTGCACACTGCACCACACCCTGGGTAACAGAGTGAAACCCTGTCTCTAAAAAAGTAAAAATTAAAAAAAGAACTAACTCTGCTAGTATCCTTGCAAAAGGCACAGGGGACCCAAGAGAGGCGTCCAAAAGTCTCTGGTGCTTCTTCAGCCAGGAGTTCCAGGTCTCCTCCTTGAGGATGTACCTAGATGAGAAGACTGAATGACCACTGAAATACGTAGTCAAATTATTGCACATTTTAAAATGCCCAAATGCATAGTGTTATCTAGATGAGTGGAGTATCATATTTGAAAGAACATAAGCTTTGCAGCCATGCAGTTGATGGCTACTTACTAGCTGTGTAAGCTTATGTAAATAACTTAACCTCTCTGAGCCTCAGTGTCCTCAGCAATAAAACAGGAATTATAAATAATACCATGCCAGAGAGTTGTATGAGAATGCATAGACTGTGTGTGTGCAAATCCTTAAGCACAGTACCTGGTGCAACAGGCCAAGGAGAGGGATAGTGTTAAATTTCTAACATGATATTAAACATATACCAGATCTTAATGGTGGAAGTTATACTAGTTTTATTTTACTCACAAAAAGTACTGATTTATATATTTATCATGGCAAGATACTCTATTTTATATTTCAAAGACCTACTAAAATAATCTAAAATGGACAAGACACATATACACAATTACTTTAATGCAAGTGGCAAAACATCCCCATGCCAATATTTTTTTTTTGGTCATTTGCTTTTTGTGGTTTTATTGTGCCACAATAAAAAGTGCTCTTAAAACTGGGCAGCTAAATTGCTTGTGTGTGTGTTTTCAAACATTTCACAGACATTTGCTAAGCACATTTCCTTCAAGAAGAGAAGAAACAAGTCTTTGCCAGTGAGAAACTGTAGCTGTGAGTTAACGAGGCCTCTCTGAGTTAATGAAGTCAACCGAGGCTGTCTTTAGTTGCCATGAGGGAGGTGAAGTGTACCCCTGTCCCTTTATGGTACTAGAGATTGCCTAGTCCAGTATGCTCCATGGAACCCAGCAGAAGTCACAGCAGGGGTACTATTGAGTGCTAAGAGAACAGGATTCCAGAGTCTCAAAACTCTTTAACCAGAGCAGCACTGCATTTACCAGTTGTATGATTTATCTGCTCTCATAAGGAAGATTTTGTTTGCATAAAGTTTTTTATGGCTGAATTGTATTTGCAGAACACAGATCTAGTCTCATTCCCTAATTTTACATATGAGGAAACTGAGGCTCAGGGAAGTGAAATGACTTATCACTAAGCTAAAAGCAGAGCTAGAAACAGTATCCGAGGATCTGTATTATTTAGGGGTCTTGGTTGCTAGTTAGAGAAGCCAATTCTGGATAACTTAAGCAGACTCACAGGGGCTCACAAAATTAATAGGAGCCTGAGAGTCAGACTTGGAAATGGCAGGAACCATGAGCACTCTGGAGGGCCAAGAAGCTGGACAGAGTTCACAGAAAGTCCATAAATCATCTCGTCGCCAGAGAAGCCTATTGGAAATACTGATGCCTCTACTGCCTCTTCTGCAAGGCACGGCACCAATCTTCCCCTCTTATTCTCACGTCACTTGCTCAAGATTCGAAGTCCCAGGAGAGAGTTCCCGACTGGCTGAGCTGACATCACACGCTTATGCCCTGGATGAGTTGCAGCCAGGAAAGACAGGTCTGGCCTCTTGAGCACCCACAGTGGGAGGATCATCCGCAATTACCCACTCACAGTGGGGAGAGATAATGCCCCACAAGGAAATTAGGATGTTGTTAGGGAGCAATGGCTCTGGGGAGCCCAAAGAGCAACCAACAGGAGCCTGATGGTATATAGCAGATCCTGACCACATGGACACGTTGTCCCAGAAAGAGATGCAGCAGGGAGAAAAGGATCTTTGCTGATGTTTAACATCAACAGGGTAAGCCTTTTTTCTGCCTTTACATTATTGGTACAGTTGTGAAAACCCCTGACAGTAGTCTCTGTACACTCCGTCAACTCATCACTAAGTCAAAACTAGTTATTTAATAGTCCTATACCTATTGCTGAGCAGTGACTCTTTTAGAATAGTATTTCTTAAAATGTTGGTCTGGGTCCAAGGTCAGGATAAGGAGCAGGTTGAGTCTTTAAGGAAGTCATGATGGTATCAGTCAGGGTTCTCCAGAGAAATAGAACCAACAGAACGTGTATACACATGGAGATTTATTTAAGGAATTGGCTCATGTGATTGTGGAGGTTGGCAAGGTCCAAATTCTGCAGCGTCGGCTGGCAAGCTGGAGACCCAGGGAAGAGTTGCAGTTTGAGCCCGAAGGCAGTCTGCTCCCAGAATTCCCTCTTCCTCTGGGCAGGTAGCCTTTTTTCTATTAAAGTCTTCAACTGATTGGTTGAGGCCCTCCTACCTTATGGAGAGTAATCTGCTTTACTCAAAGTCTACTGATTTAAATGTCAATCTCATCTGAAATATACCTTCACAGAAACATCTAGAATAATGTTTGATCGAAATATCTGGGTATCATGGCCTAGCCAAGTTGACACATAAAGTTAACTATCACAGATAGGTCTCAAAAAAAGAATTGGGAAGGTTTAAGTGACTTTACAACCAACTGTAGGCACAGCATGACCTCAGGCAGCCACTGTCCTCTCCGAGCCTCAGTTTCTTTATCTGTAAAATGGGGAGTTTGAGTTGGGTGGTCTCTAGGATTTGGGAGTAAGATGGCAAGGTGATTGTAAGCCTCTAACTTATCTACTCCTCCCTGATTCTCTTGGGGAATTCCCGACAGAGTTTAATGTGTCAGGGACTTGGATCCAACATAGGAACTAGGCAGAGTACTCGTTAGGGGTTTCCTACCCGGCACCATTTCCTTCTTCCTTGCAGCATTCCAGCTTTTATTCAGGTTCCCACTTTCCCTCACACAGCCTATGTGCTTCCAGAACCAACCTCATTCCCAGTGCCAGGGGTTGGTCTGATTGGCCTAAGGGGGATTTTTATGCCCCTCCGTTGATTGGTTCAGGGACCAAGACCTGATCAAATTAACACATGACATTTCCCTGAACACAGGGATGGGTTCACAAAAGGGTCGGTAACCAACTGGAGCAATGAGATGTAAGGAGAAGTTTGCTGGAAGCTTCTACAAAAGCTAGTGCTTTTTTTTTTTTTTAACATCCTGGTGCTTAAGCGATAGCTGCCGGAAGAGACTGTCTTCCTCTGGATGTTGTCAGGCAAGGCCTAGAATTGTGACAACTATCTTGCTACCAGCATGCAGTGGATCCAATTCAAGGGAGAGACAAGTCTAGGGAATCCCCAGCACCAGCACCAGAGCCCTGATTGTACACATCCGGTCACCCCCAGTGATGGACTTTTTAAGTGATGGGATCCAATAAATCTTTACTTTTTAAGCCAACATAAATGGGGTTCCTGCTACTGTAGCAAATGGAAACCTAACAGACACACTTCAAAAGGTGCTGTTCATTTGCATCTGGAATTGGTGCTAGGTGAACCCTGATAGAATCCTTCTCCTCTCTCCTACCTTGGGGGCTGAGGGCAGCAGACACAGCAAGCAGGAAGCCTGCACAGCAGGGCTTCCTCTATGAGCAGACAGCTGCACCAGGCAGCACATCTGTCCAGCATCCAGCAGGGCTTCCTCCCAAATGAGCAAACGGAGAAAAAGATGCTGCAAGTCAAAAGAAGAGGACCACCCTGGAGAATCAGGAGAAATTCTCCAACATGAAGGAAATGTATGTGACATTTTAGAAAATGTATGAAATGGATGTTATTATTTAATCTGCTCAGCATCTCTCCCCACCTCTTGTGGTAAATGGCCTCATCCAGTGGACACAATTCTGGGAGTGAGGCCCAGGCTAGGCCAATAAGTCTTTCCCTGAAATTTTCCCCTGAAGCTGGAAGAGAGAAACCCTATCACTTCTTGGATTACAGAGCTGAAAGGAGATGAATTTGGTACTACTATTGTTCATGTTTCTCAACAAGGGGCAAAAATCCAACTGTAGTAGGAGAAAATGAAGCCAGTGAAGCCAAGAAGAGAGAGAGAGGAGAGAGAAACGAAGAATAGCCCTGGTTCCAGTCTCTCTCTGAGGTCCCTGGAGAAGTCTTAGTTTCTGAGACTCTTCATTCAGTTTATCAGCTTCCCCAGTGTCTTCCCAATAATGTCTCCTTTTCCCTGAAGCCGCCTCCAGCTGGGTTTCTGTCTCTTGCATCTGAAGTGCTCTGGGAAACAGAGCTTCTGCCTCATGGTCTCATCCAGCCAGACTGAAGGGAACATTGGCTGACATGGAGCAGGAAGTCCTAAGGAGGGGTCACTCAGATCTGGAAAGATCTTCATGGAGAAGGAAGCCACAAATGCCAAATGAAAAACCACCCGGAGGTAGATCTGCCAAAAATTAATTTAGGGAAGACAAACAAGAAAGCCACCAAGAACTCAGAGGAGAAATATGAAAAGTACAAAACTAAGAGTGATGTGGAAACCTTATTAAAGAGATCCAAGGAGACAACAGCCTTGTTGCAAAACCCTTGGAGTCAGATGTGCTTCAGGATTCAGCATTGCGGGACTTTGGAAAGATGATGCGGTGTATGCACTGATGTTACATACACCTCCCAGCAGGGCCTAGGTCAGCACCCTGTCATCAAAAACATTAACATTTTTGTAGTAAAACACGAGGGAAATGAAGATGGTAAATAGTCTCGCATCATGTCAGATTGGGGTTTCCTGCCAAATAAGTGCCAACTCATGGGAAAATTTTTGATTTCCGGAGATTTTAGGATTTTTGAATTGTGGTTAAAGGGACCCATAATAGAACTCCCAGAGGGAGAGTACAGAACTGATAAAATAGGAGCAATAATCAAAGAATCAAATGGGGAAAGACACTCAAGTGAAGACAGTACAACTTTGAAGCTCAAAAGGCCACAGAGTGTCAGGCAAAATTAATTTAAACAAGGTCTAAATGGAGTCTGGTCACATTTTTTATTTGAAAAATAAGAAATAAAACTACAAGCATATTAAAAATTCTAATAATTTATTGCACTGAGTTAATGTCTCCATATTTTGTACCCTATACACACACAGTACATACCATTTTCTTCAATTATATTATATTTATAAAAATTGCTCATCTGCTAGGCCACAAAGAAAAGCTCAATTAATTCTGAAAAATAACTTGACCAAGGCCACCCCCCTGGGAGGTAATGGAGGTGACATCTGAATCCAGGGCTTCACCTCTTTACTTTTCCCAATAATCTAATAACCTCCAAGGACAAGTGAATGGTAATTTACTTCCAAGGACTGATCACAGAGATAAGTATTGTCATTTGGTGATAAAAACTACACCTGGCTAAAGGTCTAGAACAATGTAAATATTCAATAAATGTTAGTTGAATGAATGAATGAGCAAATGAACCTGTGAAACAAAGGAGACTCACCATGGAATTTTGCAGCTCACCTGCGGTATACTCAAGACCACCACTCTTTACTAGAATGTGCCCAAGACAAGGTTGGAGAAGGCAGCTGTTTCTTTATAAAGTAAGTAATGTAGCCAAGCGGCCATTAGATACCATTACAGGAAGCATTAAAACGAGGATGTACATGCGACCAAATTGCAGTAAAACTTCCCTAGGGTGACAGGGATCCGCGGGAGATGGGGCCTAGAGAGCCTTAATGGTCTTCACTTACTCTCCCTCAAAACTTTTTAAGCTGCCCCCATGGTGACCAGTCCCAGAATAATGCACATTTAATTCAGCTGCTAATGCAGGGAAATCAATAGCATTGCACCACAGGCAGTTTATTACACGTAATCTGAAGTTTAACACATAAATAAATAAGTAATATACATAAACCACAGCACTTAAGAGTTCAGTTTGGGGGCTCATCTTTTCCCACAAATCGAAATACTTCTTACATGTTATAAAATATTTCACATTATAAAATAAAGATTTTTTTAAACATCCAGGCTGGAATTGCTTGGAACATTTCTTTTCTTTTCTTTCTTTTTTTTGTTTTTTTGAGATAGAGTCTTGCTCACTCTGTTGCCGTGGGTAGAGTGCAGAGGCATCATCGTGGCTCACTGCAACCTCAAACTCCTAGGCTCAAGTGGTCCTCCTGCTTCAGCTTCCCGAGTAGCTGGGACTAGAGGCATGCACCACCACACCCGGCTAATCTTTAAATTTTTGTAGAGATGGGGTCTCACTACATTACCCAGGCTGGTCTCCAACTCCTGGCCTCAAGCAATCTTCCCAGCTTGGCCTCCCAAAGTGCTGGGATTACAGGCGTGAGCTACCATGCCCAGCCTGGAACATTTAAAAATAATAATTATGATGTCATTTATTTTAATAATACTTTACAGTTTACAAGTTGTTTTCACATATCTTACCTTATTTTGATCTTTCTCCTCAAATCCTTGTGAGTTAGATAAGAAAAGCAAACACATTTATAAACCCATTTAGCAGATGAAGACACTGAAAATTGAGAAGACCCCAAGGACAAGAACTGGGAGTCCCTAACACCCAGGCTAGGATGTTATTAAAAAAGGGACTTTGTTCTATTTGAAGCTGGTGGGGGTGGGGAGATGGAAGCAGTATGACCCTGAGTTGTGTCTACCACTGCAATTCCAACCTGTCCAGACTCGGTAAGGTAGGTTCACCAGAAGTCTTTTTGCTTTCTGTTAGTTTGTTTCATAGGTTTTTAACTGAGTTAATCATACCCCTCAATTTATGACACATTATCGTCATCAAGGAACTGCTCTTATTTTATTCAATTATATACTTTCCTTTTATACGCCATCCACATTTCTTCTGTATAAAGTTCAAAACAGGTAAAGCTATTCTCTAGTTACCAGAGGGGTGGATACTAAGGGTGTTCCTGAGGTGCAGATAATGCTTTAGTTTTTTTAATCTGGGTCATGGTTATATAGAATTATTCACTTTGCAAAAATTTATTGTGTTGTATACTTATGATTGGTGTAGCTTTCTGTATGTATGTTAAATTTCATTAAAAATTTTCCTTGAAAAAGTCCTACTGGAAGTTTGAATGGAATTGCATAAATGTATAGATTAATTTGGGAGAAAACTAATATCTTAGAATTGTTATCTTATCCATGAACATGTTAGTAAAATTTTAAGAGAGATATTTGCCATGAAGAATATTGGTCTGTAGGGGTTTTGGGTTTTTTTTTTTTTTTTTTTTCTTGCAATGTCTTGGTCTGGATTTAGTATCAGGGTAATGCTGGCCTCATAGAATGAGTTGGGGAGTATTTACTCCTTTCCAACTTTCTGAAGGAGTTTGTGTAGAATTGATATTATTTCTTCCTTAAATGTGATAGAATTCACCAGTGAATCTACCTGGACCTGAAGGTTTCTCTGTGGGAAGGATTCTTAACTTCAGATTCAATTTTTAAAATAGATATAAGGCTATTCTGGTTATCTATTTCTTCTTGAGTGAGCTTTGGTAGTTTACGTCTTTCAAGAAATTTGTCTATTTCATCTAAAATATATAAAGAGTCATATAGTTGTTCATGGAATTCCCCTATCATCCCCTTAAAATCTGAGACTCTGCAGGGATGTCAGCTGTCTCATCCCTGATACTGCTAATTTTTGTCTTCTCTTATTTTCCTGATTAGTGTGGCTAGAGGTTTTAAATTTTATTGATCTTCTCAAAGAAACAAATTTTGTTTCACTGATTTTTTTTATTGTTTTTGTTTTCTAGTTTATTGATTTCCACTCTAATCTTTATTTCCTTTCTTCTAATTATTTTGGGTTTAATATGCTCTTCTTTTTCAAAAATCTTAAGGTGGAGGCTGAAAACACTGATATGAGACAAATAGTCCAAACTCAATTAATGGACTAGAAGAGAGTCCAGAAACAGACATGTGCAATATATGGGACAACTGATTTTCCATAAAAGTGTAAGAACAACTCAGTAGAGGAAGGATAGTCTTTCCAACAAATAGTACTAGAACAATTGGATATCCATATGCCAAAAAACATGCATTTTAACCCATATCTCACAACATATACAAAAATTAACTTGAATATATCACAGACCTAAATGTAAAACCTAAAAGGCTTCTAGAAGAAAACACAGAAGAAAATTTTTATGACCTTGCATTAGGAAAAGATTTCTTAGCTATATCAAAAGCACAATCCATAAAAAAAGAAATTTATAAATTGAAATTATTAATTTCTGCTCTTTGAAAGATCTTAAGAGAATAAAAAGACAAGTCAGTGCAGGCCTGTAGATCCCTCTACTTGGGAGGCTGAGGCAGGAGGATTGCTTGAGCCCAGGAGTTTGAGGTTGCAGTGAGCTATGACGATACCACTGCACTCTACCCAGGGCGACAGAGCGAGACTCTGTCCCCCTGCAAAAAAAAAAAAAAAGATGAATGAATGAATAAATCCTATTAATTCTGTACTTGCATAAGATAGAGGTTCTATTCCTTGCAAGTTTGGTAAAACTTACCTATGGAATTATCAGGGCCAGAGAATTTGGGGAATGGAGAAGAGTATCTTGATTACCAATTTATTTGCTTTCATTTTATTGGTACATTTAAACTTTCTATTTCTTCTTATGCCAATTTTGGTACTTTATAATCTTCTAGCAATTTATCATTATCTAGATTTTAAACTTTACTGGGATATAGTTTAGAGTATTTTTTGTAAAATTTTAAATCTCTATTTTGTCTGTATAGTATCTCTTTTTCGTTCTGTGTTGTAGGCCTTTGAATTTCCCTACTCTCTCTCTCTCTCCTCCTCTTCTCCCTCATGATGAGTCTTTTGAAGAATCACTTTTTGTTTTATTAATCTCCTCACTATTTGGTTCACTATTTCATTGATTATTTCTCCCTTCCATCTTGTTTTTTTAGGCTTACTCTATTATTTTATTTTGTTTCTAAATTTTCTTTTCTTTCTTTGTTTTTTGTTTTTCTTGGAGACAAAGTCTCACTCTGTCGCCCGGGCTAGAGTGCAGTGGCATGATCACAGCCCACTACAACTTCAAACTCCTGGGCTCCAGCGATCCTCCTGCCTCAGCCTCCCAAGTAGCTGGGACTACAGGCACGCACCACGATGACCTGCTAATTTTTTTCTATTTTTAGTAGAGACGGGGGTCTCGCTCTTGCTCAGGCTGGTCTCAAACTCCTGACCTCAAGCGATCCTCCCGCCTTGGCCTCCCAGAGTGCTAGGATTACAGGCGTCAGCCACTGCACCCGACCTGTTTCTAAATTTTCAGTTAAACATTTAACTCATTAAAAAAATCTTTCTAGTTTTCTTATTAATGTATTTTTGTCTATAAATTTCCTTCTAATTATAGCTTTAGATACATGTAGACACAAAATGCTTTCATTTTCATTTAGTTCCAAACATTTAGGAATTTTCCATATGATTTTCTCTTTATCTAAAGAATTATTTAGACATGTGTTTTAGTTTAAAATTGGATGGGACTTTTTAAGCTAACTTTTAAAATTCATTTTAATTTTATTACATTATTGTAAGAGAAAGTCTGCATGATATAAGTTTTTTGGACCTCCTTGAGGTTTTCTTTGTTTTCTAATTCAGTTCAATTTTTGTGAATGTTTCACAAGTACTTAAAATAAATATGTAGTTTCTGATGAGTGAGCAATTCTATTTATGTTTACTAGATCAGACTTATTATTCAAATCTTATCTTTGCTTAATTTTTTGCTTGTTTGATATATAGTTGCTGAAAAAGGTGTCTTAATACCCAGAAATATTAATTTATATTTTTCTCCCCATAACTCTGCCAGTTATTAATTTTTGTTGTTTGGAGTTATATTGTTTAGTGCATGCTCATGTTTATGTGATGTTCATGTTCATTCTACTATTCCTTTTACTACTCTCTTTGTCTGTTCTGCTTTCACGTATTTTGTCAGCTATTAATCTTGCTTCCCTGCCTAGCATATCTTTCTCATCCTTCTTTTAACCTTTCATATCTTTTTGCTTTAAATACCTCTCTTGTAAAAAATATAATGTTTTTATTGGTGAATTTAACTCACTTACATAAATTCTAATCACCAGTACATTAGGAAGATTTCTACCACTTAATTTCATGTTTTCAATTTCATATTTTTACCTTCTTTCTTTTTTACTCTTTTCCTACCTTTATTGGATAGAAAAAAATTTTCTTCTGTGGTTTGTGTTAAGTTACACATTCTATTTTTATTCTTCTGAGATTTACCCTTTACACCTATACTTCCCTCCATTCAACTTCTTAGGCTTATCAATATCTATTTTTTCTCTCCCAAACAGACATGTATCTAGGTATGTTTCACTAGGTCTGGTCTTTTTATGTCTGTTATTAGTATTTTCTAGAGTTTGGGTTATGACATTATATTCTTTTTTCTTTTTTTTTTGTCATCATATATTTAGACAGCAATGAACTTGAGTAACATATTTCAATGCCTTTATCTCAAAATATTCTCTGGCTTTGTTTTTCTCCTTGCTGGAGAACTTCTTCCAACAGTGTCTTCAAAGCGAGTCTTTGTGTGGGAAATCTTCTGAGAGCCTCTAGCCTCTAACCTGACACGATTTTCAATGAACTCTGTCCTTTAAAAGATAGCTTAGTTGGATGTAAAGTTCTAGGGTCAAAATTCCTTTTTTTCAACACTTTGAAAATATCCCTCTAGTGTCTCTTGCATCCTATTGAGGATTCTGACATTAGTCTAATCCTTGTGCCATTAGAGATTATCTGCTTATCTTTCTGGAGAGCTCCATGAAAACAAGGTCTTTGCTTTGTTCACGGCTTTGTCTCTATTGCCTAGATCAGTGCCTGGCTCAGTCTCTCCATCAGCATCTCCTTGATGAATGAATGTTGTACCATTCTGCCACCAGGATCAGTGTTACAGGCGGCTGTGTGCTTACACTGATGAACAGGGCAGGCAGGTGTGGTATGATTTGAAAGGAAAGGCACATAGAAACCCCAGCTATTCTTCCTGTACTTACGATGACCAACTGAGAACACGACCCCATGGTTCAACTTCAGGGAAATGTCATGCTCAAGAAGCAAAGGATAATAGCCAAGAATTAAGTTAAAAGGAATTCTCCCCCTGTCCCTCCCTCCTCTGCAGGGATTTGTCCCAGAAACTCCTCCTCCTTGGGTCCTTTCCAGTTTGTTCTCTGTATCTCCTTTAAGAAAGTGTCTTTGACCACAGTGGACAGCGAGTAGAAGCTGGAGATATGGATGAGGGAGGCTGGCAATTGTTAGAGAATCTGAGAGAAGACCTCTATAAACATTCTCTTGTTAGTAATTTACATTCCTGAAGTTCCACCCTAGCATTAGGTCCTGAGTATTTCCTTCTAGCTGGAATATACCTCCTTCTCAGCCTGTTCAACAACTATTTGCCTTTCAAGGTGAAGTTCAGACATCACCTCCATGGGTCCTAAGATAATAAGTAAGAAATCATCTACACATTATATTTGAATTGCTACCTGCTAAGATAATAAACATATGCTCCATTTCACCCAGGTGATAACATGCAATATTTGAAAGGGACCTCAGGAAGGGCATGAGCCGACCTCCAACGCTGGCCATTTCTCTACAGCAGTGGTTCTCAACCATGGCTGCATTATAGCATCAAACTCCAGACCAATGAGATCAGAATCCTGAGGTTCAGGTTCAGGCATCACAATTTGTAAAAGTTTCCCAGCTGATGCTTACATGTAGCCAGGATTGAGAATCACTGCCCCAGCATCCCTGACACGTGAATATCCAAGAGGCAGCACAGTGTAGTATAATATAGTGGGAAGTGTGACGACTTCAGGTTTTTAGGTTCAAACCAAAGCGCAGAGACTTTCCAGTTGTGTGACCATAGACAAGTTCATGAACATCTCTGTGCTTTGGTTTCCTTGTCTATAAAATGGGGATAATAAAGACACCAACCTCTTAAATTGGTTGTGAGGATTACGTGAGGGAACCAGTATAAAAAACTTAGCACAATGCCTGGTACATAGTTAATACTCGATGTGGTAGCCAACCTCCAAGATGCCCCTCTGATTCTCACCCCCTGGTGTTCATGCCCATGTGTAGTCTCTTCCCACACTGACTATGGTAGAAATGACACTATGACATCTGAGGCTACGTCATGAAAGACATTGCAGTCTCCTTCTTGTTCTCTTTCCCAGAACACTCACTCTGGGGGAAGCCAGCTGCCATGTTGTGAGGTCACTCAAATACTCTATGGATGGAAATACTCACAGGGAAGGAAATGAGGCCTCCTGTCAACAGCCATGTGAGTGAGCCATCTTGAAGCAAATCCTCCAGCCCCAATTAAGCCTTCAGATGACGGTAGCCCCAGCTGATATCTTGACTACAACCTGATGAGAAATCCCAAGCCAGACCACTCTTCTAAGCTGCTCCTGAATTCCTGATCCATGTAAACTGTGTGAGATAATACACATTTATTGATGTTTTAGGCTGCTGAGTTTTGGAGTAATTTATTAGGCAGCAATAGATGACTAAAACAGGCAATAAAGCTGTTGTCATTATTAGTATAATAAAGTACTTCCTAATTTTGAGCTAAAATCCACTTTCTGGTAATCTCCACCCTCTCTTCCAGTTCCGTCTTTTCGAGCCACATAGAAAAAATACAATCTCTCTTCCTCGTGGTCAAAATATTTGGTGACAGTTTTCACGCCAGCAATTTAATTTATCAGACTTTTGCAGAAGAACAGTCACTGTGCCAGGCACTAGGGATGCAAAGGTAAGTTGGATGGGGTCCCTGCTCAGACACACACTCAAACATTGCTCCCCGTGAGAGGTGCAGTAATGAAGGGACCTGACTCCCAGACACAGGGGGTGGGGGTCCAAATGGAAGTGTGGCTGGTTCTGCTTAGAGAGGCGAGGGAAGGGTTCTCAGAAGAGGTGGCAAGAGCTGAGGCCTAAGGGATGAATAGGAGTTCACCAGGAAAATAGGAGGGGAAGGGCCTCCAAGCAGAAGTTGCAGGGAGGAGAGAGACCCCATGCTCACCCTAGCCCTTTCTTCCCCAGGGCACCCATCTCCTCTTCCTCCTGTCCAACTTTTGAGTCCCCCCCCACTCCCCCCAAATCTTGGTAACTCCACTCAGAACACACCCTTTCCTGTCACACAATGGGCATCTAGACAGAGCCAACCCTTCTCCAGGGTGGTCTGACCAGTGTGGAGTAGAGTCAGCCATCACCTTTCTTTTTCTGGAAGCTCACTTGGCCCATGCCTGTCTGAGGTTTTTTGGCCCCCACATCCTTCAGCTGACTCATCCTGGGCCTACAGGCGTCTGGACTGCTAAGTCATTTTTCACACGTGCTCCTGTTAAACCACATCTCCCCCAGGTTTGTACTTCTGCTGTTGTTTTGTTTTTACAATTTTTCATGGGTGTTTTCAAGTTCAAGAGTTTGATTTATGCAAACTGTTCATCTCAGCTCCCATGTGGCAGGGGCCATGTGGAAGCAAATTGTGCCACCAAAAAACCCACTTTCGAACACGCCCTGGAAACAGAAACCCTCTGTCATTCTAAGGCCATTGTGGTTAGGAGTGATTCAGACTCACTGCAGCTCCAACCAGCCTTCAAAGATCTCACCGGATAAGAGTCTGTCTCAGATTTGAAGACGCCTTCTATGAAGGAAAGTCTGCGAGCGGGGTGTGGGCTGTGATGCTTTGCAGGAGCTGAGCATGGACGGAAGGAAATTGGAAGGGATGTTTTTCTGGTTTCCCCTGGCTCCCACCTTCCCTGGTCAGGGAGAATCGGGCCATTGTCTAGGTGGAACACTTGGCTTGTTTGTCTTCTTGGACCTAGCTTGGTACAAGGTTTGACTCAGTTTTCTTTCTACCCAAAAAAATGACCACAGGAAGGGGCTGACCTGCCTTTGCCAAATACCCAGTTCGTGCACTCCCTTCCCATTTCTCTGCCTCTTTCCCCTGTCACTGGCTTCTAACAGAAAATAAGAATAGCGAGCTTCCACTTGGTCCCATCAAAGACAGCATTTAGTCATTCATTCATTCAACTAGCATTTACTGAGTTGCTACTATGTGCCAGGCATTGTTCTAGGTAGTGGTGATCCTAGTATGAAAGACAGTCCCTGACATCAAGAGGTCACAGTTCTGGGAGGAAGCCCAGTAGTATTAAGGGCAGCACTGGGGGGCTGGGAACACATAGAAAAGTATTTGACCCAGCATGGGGAGGAATTAGAAAAGGCTTCCAGGTAGAATAAAGGTACCTTAATCTTAAAGGTAGAGTAAAAGTTAGCCATGGAGAAGAATAATTATTATAGCTTTTATTAAGTATCCTTCTATGTGCCAAGTACTGTGGTAAAATCTTTACATATATATTATTTCATTTTAATCCTTACAACATTAAGAGGTAGCTACTGGAATTATTCCAACTTCACAAATGAGGAAAGTGAGATTTAGAAAGGTCAACTTGCTCATGTTTTTGCTGAGAATAAATAGCAGAAGTGAGATTTAGACTCAGTTTTTTCTGACTCTGGAGCCCATTCTCTTACCCAGGGCTGCTGTGTAGAGTTGTGCGGGTTGTACATTGCACAATTCCAGTGATGGTCCTGCTCCTAATGATGCATTATGCATGGGAAGGGTACCCCTCCAGAAGAGGCCTCCTTTACAGAAATATGAGAAAACAATCTCTATTCAGGGAACCGGTTCTGCAATGTAGCCGTGTCAGGGGCTGAAGAACTTGAAAACGGGCAGCTCTTCCACACCTTCTGTGATTGCTTGTGGAACTGGTTGATGGTGTCTTGGGAGAGCTCCTGAGTCTTTGCACTTGGTGTAGAGACCCAATTTTTCTTCTTGCATAGCTGTGGAGCTCTCAGCAGGACATGCATGGTTCCTTTCTGAACTGTTGGCCACACAGACATTCAAGTGCATAGGATGCAAGAGGTCCCAGGTCTCCAAACTGCTCAATGTCCTATGAATGGTCAACCAGCTTCTCATGCTTAGGCACCAAATATAACATGACAAACAAATCAGCTCACTATCTGAGCCACCCCAATTCCCTTGTAGAAGTGATTTCAGTAGCAAAGAGCAGTCCAAGAAACTGGGCACATCCAGGGTGAACGCCTATGATATTCCAGGTACTTTGCAAACATGATCCCTTTGATTCTCACGACTTCATGAGACATCATGCTTCACTTTGCTGTGAGGAAACTGAGGCTCAGAGATGTTGAGTAACTTACCTATGTTACATGTGCAACAAGCTGCTGTGATTCTTGCCAAAGTCTTTCTGGTGCCGCAATCCCTATGCTTCTGTGCTAATGTCAGCTCACAAAAGGTACCCAGAAGAGGGCAGAAAACAGCATATATGGTGCTTAAAGCATCTGAGACCATTTATTTGGTGGGGATCTCTCTCTAATTTTTATTTTATGTATTTTTCTAGAACCTATGTCATCACTCTCAAAGCTCAGGGAGCACTCTGAGGTGGAGAGGCTGTTTCTAGACATGATTCCGTCAAAGCCTTTTCTCTCTCTGCAAGTCTGGTGCTGACAAAGTCGAATGCATTGTTAAATGTTTTTCTGGAATTGACTTGCCCCTAGGGGTCTTTTTGTTAAAATAATTTTCTATGTTTCTATTTAGGGTTCTTGGTTGTGCCTGACTCTACTAACTTAAGGGGGTTGGGGAGCGGAACTTATTGGAAAGTTATGGGGCCAGTAAAAGAGTCTGAACTGGGATGAGAACCAGGGCAGCTCTGGGGAGGGATGTAGCAGGAACCTAGTTCTTTGGGACGTTGTTATCAGGATATCAGCTCCTGCTCCTTTCTGCCCTTGTTCACATGCCCAACTTGAGTTACCTGCCACACCTTGGCACTGAGAGCACAAGGCATCAAGCCTGACAATCCCCCCAGGGCTTCAGGCAAAGAGGAAGGGTGATTCCCTAAAGCAAAATCAAGGGGATGCTATCTGCAGATAGGGGAATAGAGGCTGTGCAGGCAAAAACAACTGTCAGCTAAGTGCCAGAATGTATCCCAGTAATAATCTTCTCCAGGAATGGTAGATTAAATTACTTAAATTTAATGTATTGCAGGTTTGAAAATTAATACTTAAAAAGAAACTTGCCTAATGGGTACAGAGTTTCAGTTTGAGATAATGAAAAAGCTGTGGAGACGGTTGGTGGTGATGGGTGCACAACAATGTGAATGTACTTAAAGCCACTGAACTGTGCACTTAAAAATGGTTAATATGGCAAAAATTTTATGTTGTGTGTATTTTTACCACAATTTTAAAAATCACTTCAACCTTAAGAAAGAAAGTTACTATATGCAATGTGGTATCCTAGAACACAATAGAATCTGTGGTTTAGTTAATTATTGTACCTATGTTAATTTCTTACTGTTGGCAAATGTATAATAGTTATATAAGATTTTAACATTAGGGAAAATTGGGTAGAAAATATATGGAGCTCTTTTTACTATCCTTGCAACTTTTTGATAAATCTAAAATTGTTTCAAAATAAAAGGTTCATTTTAATAAAGAAACTAAACTACAGCCATTTTTACAAGTAACAATAAATTCACAGGTTCCCAACATATAAACACATAAATTTTGTGCAAGACACCCATATGGTTCCATAAAGGAATGAGAAAAGTGTTACCTGTTAGAAATTCCACACTTTGATGATGTTCTTCTCATCCTAGTCTGAGTCTTCAGTTTCTTCTGCCTTGATAGTGCACTCAATAGAATGCACTTTCTACAAAAAATTTTTTAAAAAATTATCCAGGCATGGTGGTGCCTGCCTGTAGTCTCTAATACAACAACAAAAAACCAGAGTTCTAGAATGACATTCTGGTGTGCATAATTCTGAGAGAGAGGTTCCATTATGGTGTGCTCAAGAACCTGCAGGGAAGTGTTTCAGAAGAGTGCCATGTCACTTTAAGGATCCACTCTGAGGGCAGAGGAGCCCTGGTGTCTTCTGACCTTGCATGTCTTTTGAGCTTGGTCATATGTTTCACAGAGAGCCATGGAGAGTTGTAGCATAAGTGTCTCATAGGCATCTTCGAGTTTTTCTGAGGCCTCAAAATATTTTATATATATATATTTGTTTCTATGTGTGTGTGTATATATATCCATATATGTATAAAACACAGAAACAAATATATACAATATTCTAAAACATTTATGTACACATGGCACATGCATATATGGAGCAGGCTTTGGGGGGAAGTGTGCTTCACCAAGTGCAGCTCCTAGTCAGGCCCTACTCCTACCCTTGGCGCCGTGCAGGGGGCCCTACAGTAGCCATTGGCTCCCCTCCAGCCCTGAGACCACTGCAGCCTCCATCTGGATTCAAAACATGGACCTGCTGCTGCCCCCAGCCACAGCTGGCCTAGCTACACTCACATCACCTGTTTGGTCTTCATGTGATTTAGGCAGAAATTAAACACAGATGAGGCAGGTGAGTGGCAGGAAGGCCAGGTGCACTGAAATTCCACTGAGGCAGGAAGTGCCCATGCCGCACTGTGATATGAAGATAGTTTACCTAACAACAATCAAAAAACAATTCTTGACCACTGTAACTGGACCTCCCCCCCCCACTCAGGTGTGGATGGTTCTCCCCAAGTTGGAGCCTGAGCATTATCTCAAGTGGGCTAATTTGATCACGTGCAAGAGGCTGCAGGCTTCCTACAGGGAGCATCCCCAGTGTCGGTCAGAAAAGGTCACCTTTGAAAATGAAAATGAAAATGAATCGTGTATAAACTATGCTGAATGATGACTTGTAAATGTGCTTCTGGGGTTTCTCTAACATCAGAAAGGGGACTGAAATATAACATAGATTGTGATTCAAGGATTTTACTAGGCCTGAATTAATTCACCTCTGTTGTGGCAGACATTTGTCCATGTTTATAGCTGCCTGGTATCCAAGCCCTCCCTCTATTTGGGGGAACTTCCCACTGTGTGAGTCACAGCAAGCCTCACCTCCCACTAGGGAAGCAGGAAGGTCTAGAGACAACCTCTTCCTCAACACACTCTTAGTTAGGACAAAGGCAAATGACAGGCTGGCCACTCAGATGCTCCCACCCTAGACTGTAAATTGTGAATAAATGAGACAAAGATGAATGGAAAGTTAGAATCCAAGTGCATTGGAAGGATTTGGCAGAGGCATCCTGGTAAGATTGTTCCTGCTAAAAGATGACTGTCTCGTATTCTGCCCCTTGGGCCCCTGCCCCTATCTTTTCCCCCCACCACATAGTTACCTTTTTGTGTGTGTGTGATGACAAATTTCAAATACACAATACATGATTACTAACTATCGTCACCACGCTGTACACACTGTCCTTATCTTGATTTTTGTCTGGCTCTCCAGCTTCTTATAAATTCTTGGTAGCCTCATAATCTCCTTTCTGCTTACAGTTATCAGAGTTGTTTTCTGCTGCTTGCAACCAAGAGTTGAGTGCAAACACATGTTTGGAAGGCTTAGTCCCAAGCTGATTTCCAGGTGTTGTAGGGACACCACGATCAATCCAGTCTGGAATGCACAACACACGGTGCATGAGAATACAAGCTCTGCAGAGGGACAGGCTTGAGCTCAAATCTTGGCTCTGCCATTTACTAGCTGGGTGACCATCTACATGTTCCTTATCTTCTCTGGGTGTCACTTCCTCATTTGTAAGATGGGGTACTCCTCACGTGGTTGTTATGAGGATTAAATGAGATAGTGGTTATAAAGGGTTCAGCACAGTGCCTGGTGGGAATAAGCGTATGATGAATGTTGGCTATGATGATGATGAGGAGGAGGATTTTCTTTTATTTCTTTTCTTTTTTGGATGATGATGATCTTTAACTTCAAGGAATTTATAATCTTATAGGTCTGGCTCATATTCACTAGTTTTTCCCAAACTTCCATGGTGGAGATATACAGGGGCAAGCGATGTTGTAACAAAAGGCAATCATCTATGTGAGGCCTCAAAATGGAGAGCCAAAGCATAAGTAAATTTGTCAGTCATCCCACCACCAAGATCCACAGATATATATTCAGACATTTACTGAGCCCCTCTTACGAGCCATGGCCTTCACTAGCATAATTTCAGTGTATCTAACGGAGATGAAAAGCTGTATCTAGAAGAAACGTATATTCTTTAAGAGAACAAGGTTAATTTTCCAGCCTGGAAGACGTAAGTTCCTCTCAAAACTATCCTCTTTCTTTCTTTGTCAAATGGGCTTCTGGATACTAACTAATTTATTTTCCCAGGGACCTCACAGCCAGGAAGCAGGTATCCTCTAAGTTTGGTTACTGCAAATCATTTTCCAGACTCTGGGCTTCCATGAAAAATTAAGTGTCTAAATTGCAAAAACAAAGGCCAGAGCCAACACTATTTGACCCCACTGAGAAGCAGAAAACCCTACCCTGTGCAGATGCACGCACTCCCAAATATTTTTTGAGCACATCCTATTGTACCAGGCACAAGGCTAGGCACAGGGAATACATCAGTGAATCAAATAGGATGGCCCCTGCTGCCTTGGTGCTTACTCTATGGTGAGGAAGAGAGACATTCACCAAAGAATTACATAAATAGTCATGCAATGGCAAACTGTGATATGTACCCTGTAGGAGAAGTTTAGGGATCTATGAGATCACATGACAGGGAACACTGACCTAGTCTAGGGAGTCTGGGAAGTTTTGATGAGAAAGAGCACATTTGAGCTATAATCTTAAGGATGAGTGTAGTTGACTATGTGAAGAGGGGAGGAAGGAACAGGTCAGGCAGAGAGAACATAGATAAAGGCTGTGATAAACATGTGCGATACTAGTTGTAATACGTAACAAATATTAGCTGGTGGAACAAATAACAATGTTAATAAAAACTAACATTTATTTAGCCCTTATTATGTTCTAAGAAATTTTTAAATGTATCAGTCAGGTTAATTAACACCAGCTACTATAGCAAAGTACCCCCAAATCTCTGTGGCTTTAATGCAACAATGATTCACTTCTCCCTCACCTCACAGTGAATGTGAGTTGGGTGGCTCTCCTGGGCAATCTCCTAGCTGTGACTCAGGGATCCAGGCTCCTATCTTATAGCTCCATAACCACCCAGACCCTCCTTGAAGTTCTCCCGTAGATCTTTTCTATATGAATGCCCAAGTAGTGAGGAAAAAAAGTGTGGGCTGGGTGCTATGGCTTATACCTGTAATCCCAGCACTTTGGGCTGAGGTAGGAGGATTGCTTGAGGCCAGGAGTTCAAGACCAGCCTGGGCAACATAGTGAGACCCCCCCCCAAAATTAAAAAAATTAGGTGGGCATGGTGGTGCACACCTGTAGTCCCTAGCAACTTGGGAGGCTGAGGTGGGAGGATCATGTGAGCCCAGGAGTTTGAGGCTGCAGTGAACTATGATGATGCCACTGCACTCCAGCCTGGGTGACAAAGCAAGACCCTAAGGGAAAAAAAAAAAATAAAAGGAAGAAGAAGAAGAAAGTATGGAAGTTAGTGTGGGACTTTTGGGGTCAGGCTTGTACGTGGCATACATCACAGCTGCCCTCATTCAACTGGCCAGAGCCCTGTCACCTGGTCCCCAACCTGACTGCCAAAGAAGCCAGGAAATGTAGTCCTATGTGTAGTACTTATATGACAAGGTACTATTCTGGATGAAACACTAACAGAATTAGAGAGAAATGGTTACCAGATTTGGGAGCTTACACCCAAAGAGCCAGCTCTGGCCAGGAAACTCACACATAGAGCATATTCTGTTAAAGATTATTAAACCCAGGCAGTGGCTGCCAATTGCCTGGGAGTGGAGAGGGAGCCGGGGGAAAGATTTCAAATCTCTGAGGGTGCTTGTGTAATTTGAATAGGCATATTCTAAGACAACCGCTGTTTTAATATGTTTATAGTCATGCTGTTCCACTTATTTTGAAGTTTTGAATAAAATTGAGATGGGGTGTGGAAGGAGATATTTATGTTGTTCAAAAGGGATTCGAAGAAGGTTGACAAACTGCAGACCAGGAAGGGGTAGGAAGTTCTTTACAAGGGGCTGAATTTATGTAGGGAAAAAAAAATAATAAAGGAACAGGCATGATTCCTTACCTTCCTCCTTCACCCCAACCTGACCACATTTCACATTTTCTAAACTTGATGGGAATTTCCTCTCCAATCTTTGGCCTTTGGAGAGACGAAATTAGGGAAAGAGAAAATCAGAAATGAAAAATTGGAGGGAAAGAGAGAAGGAGGCTCTTAAATTAGAGAAATTTGCTTAGAGCATAGGGGAGGAGAAGATGTCATCAAAAGCCAAACCCCAGACTTATGTGTAGGTGTTAGAAAGTGTTGGAGGTTGGAGAGCCCAAATAAGCACCAACAGATTCCAGAACTGAGCTTCAAAGAAGGGAGAGGTAGCTTGGTAGTTTGAGGGCACTTCTGAGTGTGACGTTGCTCTCAATAAGACTTAGAGGTTTGGAGCAGTGGGCATGAACAATGAATTACAAAAGTAGGTAAGGCTGAGTGAGGGCTTCCACTCGTATGATACTGTGATGCAAATTTTACCTGCTTTTAACCATCATATTGCTCCAGCGGAACATGCACCCCTGTCAGTCCCATCTGCCAAAGATCACACTGCCTGTAAGTGGCAAAGCTGGGATTTGAACAGTCCTTCTGGCCCCAGAGTCCAAGCTAGAGTTAGATGTGCCTGAGCTGCATAAAGTTTTAATTAAATGTTAGTGTTTATGCAGTGGAAACCCACACAGCACAGTCAATTACTTCTCTCAGCCTGGACATTAAATACTTTCTCCTTTACCTTTGCTCTGGGCTCCCACTTGGAGAGAGAACCTTTGCATTCTTAAAGACAATCTGCTTGTTTCCACTTGGACAGCCTGGCGAGGAAGAGCACCAACTCCTAGAAAGCTCCTGCTCACTGCCAAGGTGAGCAAAGGAAAAAGTTCATTCCATTTTCTATAGAGAGTTGACTGTTCATTGAACTCCAGCAATAAACTGGCTTCCAGGGGAAAGGACTGTTTAAAGGTCTGTGTCAATTACATGGTGATTATGAAATTCATGATATGACTAATCCAGTGGCTGAACCTATGATTATCTGACACGATCCAAGAATATACAGTGTGACAGCCTCTGTGCCTCCATTAAAGAGAAGTCAGTGTGATTCTGTGCTACACTACTGGTTACTTCTCTCCTTTCCTAGAGCTCCTCTATCAAAGAGAGTAGACATAAAATGGTTTCTGAATTAAACTCAGTGTCTTGAAAGCTGTATGAACTATTTTTCACGGATGACTCAGGGCTTGGGAATTCCAGTGTGTTGCTTTATATAATTTGAAATACCCATAAAGGGCTTTGACTTTGAAGACCTTCTCTGGCGATATGCATATCTTTTCCTGCAATTAGAGGCTATGATTAGACTACAGGCCATCACAAGCCTGTAGCTTTCCAAAGCACTCTTTATTTTTGGACATTTTGTAATTTATTTTCTCTTAGGAATACTGTACTTTGTAAATGGTAACCAAAACTCATTTGTAACAAGCACCTATAAACATCCCAGTTTCAAAAATGGGGAAGCAAAAAACTATTGCCCAAACTCTGAAGTCACTGATGTTGTTTGGGAGAGCAGTCTGACAATCTCTGAATGCTTGCCATATCCCAGCTGCTTTCGGAGAAAAAGGCTCACGGTTCCTATGCACGTTTTGTGTCCTGTGGCCCAGCTTTCCTAGCCAAAGGTGATTGGACCACGGATTGGTGACTGATTCATAAGTGGCCATCTATAGGCTAGACAGCAGCCAATGAGATGTCCTCGTACAAGCTCGGCAGAAAAGGGTCACCCTCTACGGGATGGTCTCTGGCTGACCCAGTTTGCTAAAATAGAGGAGGAAATAGAGACAGTCATGTTAAATGTAGAAGCCTAGAGCTTGCTCAAGAGGCACCTGCTGGCTGCTGAGAGGACAGCAAGGTAACCAGGTATCTTCATTGTATCTTGAAAGGGTGGAAATTCACTAAGTGTTCACAGTGGGTGAAGAAAGAAGTCTCACACAGAGTTTAGGATAGAAAGAAGTACAGAGTTTATTTATTTTCCCAAGAAAGAAAGAGAGAGAGAGAGAGAGAGAGAGAAAAGGAGGTAACGAGTGGCCACGGCACATGAATGAAGGAGTAGAAATGCCGGGCAGCTGAGGAAAAGCTGTTTGGAGATTTAAAGGGTAAAAATATTTTTTTTTCTGTGCTTTAGCAGACTGATAACAGAAGTGGTGATGAAGTTGTTGCAGGTGTTCTTTATTTTCTCTCTTTTCTCTGTGAGGCTGACTTATCTGGGTCCTTGGAATCTGGTTTTTGGCAGGAACTGAGGCAGAGAGTTGGAGCAGAGAGTTTGTGCCCCTACTGTCTGCTTAGGGCTCTTCCAGGCTGAGAAAATGAAACTCTTAGAATGAGTTAGGCCACAGGTGTTTTAATTAAAACAAAGGGGGTAGTTGTGTTGTGAGTTTCCTCTTCAAAGAGGCAATTCTGTGCTGTCAGATTATTTTTCTTACTTTCTGTTAGATAGTTTATTTTCCTCTGATAGGTAGGTTATTAGTAAGGCCACCTTTCACATCTCAAATGTTGTTTTTCTTGATTTCCTACTCATACTTACTTCTTTACATAACATTATAGTAAGTCCCCATTCATTGACGAAACTAGAACTTGGTTTCTTGCCACTTGTGGTAGGCTGAATAAGCCCTAACCCCTAGAACCTGTGTATGTCACTTCACATGGCAAAAGGGACTTTGAAGATGTAATTAAGGATCTTTAGAGACTATCCTGGATTATTCTGGTGGGCCCAGTATAATGACGAGGACCCTTATAAGAGGGAGGGAGAAAGATCAGAGTCAGTAGTAGGAGATGTGACCCTGGCAGCAAGAGGTTGGAGTGATGTCAGGCAGCAGCCATGAGGTGAGGAATGCAGGCAGCCTTGAGAAGCTGAAAAAGGTAAGAAAATGTATTCTCCCCTAAAGCATCCAGAAGGAGCCAATCCTGCAGACACTTCACTAAATTCCAGTAACTGATTTTGGACTACTGACCTCCGGAACTGTAAAATAATAAATTTGTGCTGTTTTAAGCCACTAAGTTTCTGGCAATTTGTTACAGCAGCAATAGAAAACTAATATACCACCTGACTAAGCCAGCGGTCCAGAATTTTTGTGCTCTTTTCTTAAGGAAGACAGGAAATAAGTACATTAAGCACTTGAAAGTTCTGCCTGTTAGCTAAGCATTATGGAAAGTTCTGTGACATTTCAGAGAAAAAGGCTCGCGGTTCCTATACATTTTGCCAGGAAGATATAAGGGGAAAAATTGGGAAACTCGGTTTTAAATAAAAATGACAAGAGAGTTGCCAGTGGGGCCATAGTCACTCAGAGAACACATCATAAGAGCAGTCTTTGTAGGGAGAAAGAATTTGACATTATGTTTAAAAAACTAACAACAACAATAAAAACAGATAAGAACACTGCTAAAACAGAAACCACATTTCACCCAGGCCTGTACCCAGTCATTTTTTATTAATTCAAAATCTGTCTGGAGAGATAGCTCAATGCTCTTGTTAATTACTTCTTTCAAGGCATTTCCTCATTGTAATTGAGCACGCCCCTGGGTGCCATCCTAGAAGTGAGTATATTAATGACTATATACAACATACTGAGCCAAGTACTTATACACATAAACTGGCTTTCTGGAGTACCTTTCAACCTTTCTCTCCCACTACAATTTCTAGAGAACACTCTAGCAGGTAGGCTCACCTGTTATCCTCCATAAAGATCCAAGTGAGGTTTCTTTTCTGTAAGCCTTCAAGTTTAAGCAGTTCATTCTGCTAGTTCCTCACAAAAGGCTTTCTGCTGCCAAAGAAAATTAAGCCTTAAAAAAAAAAAATTTCCATTCATGTGGTATCTTTTAGGATAAATGCATTTTGAAGGAAAGGACAAGTTTTTAACACATATTTTCTTTATCTCTTAGTAGCCTGAATGTGCTCAATAAAGAAATCTTTATTAATGTAGTAACAAGAAATTTTTCTGATAATTACTATATTGATTATTTTGATAATCACTGTGTTGTTAGTTGCAGACAACAGAATTCACGCTAGCTAGTTTCAACAGAAAGGGATTACAGCAGGGTATTAGGTAGCTTACGGGATTTGTAGCAGTGCCAGGAAGACAAGCTAGAATACTGCACAGCCAGAAACAACCCTGGGAGAAATGCCCAACCACAAACAGGACTGTTCTCATGAGAACCCCACTGCTGCTGCTCACCAGTCAATACCTACAGTATCAAGACCTGGACACTGGAACTTCTACCAAGGCTCTTTTACCATCATGTTAGCAAAAAAATGGATCCACCTACATGGGGCTGCCACTTCACTTGAGTCACTTTCACCTTCCTGGAGTACATGTGCACCTGCTTGGCAGAACCCTAGCTACAAAAGAGTCCAGGCACTGTAGGTTTTAGAAAGGGTTAGAGTGGATGTTGTACGGACTCATCTGTGGAATCTGCCACAGTGACCAAATTGATTTCAGGTGGTTTGTGTGACAGAATGGTGGTAATCATGAAAGTCATAATGAGAATAATAGTTAGCAATTTTGATTGCTTTCTATGTGCCTTCTATTCTATGCTTAATAGCTTATAAGCATTATCTCATTTAATCCTCAAAGCAACCCTATGATGTAGGTACTATTTACATCCTTGAATTATAAGTGAATGCAGGCCAGGTGTGGTGGCACGAGCCTATAGTCCCAGCTACTTGGGAGGCTGAGGCAGAAGGATCACTTGAGCCCAGGAGTTTGAAGTTGCTGTGAGCTACGATGGCATCACTGTACTCTAGCCCAGGTGACAGAGTGAGAGTGATCTGTCTCAAAAAAAAAAAAAAGTGAAATCACTGAAGCACCAGAGAGGTTAATTAACTTGTTTCACATCTCATAGTAAGTAAAGCCAGGGTTCAAATGCAGGTCTGTCTGAAATGAAAGTCTATGCTTTCAGCTAGTGTACTGATAATACTTTATTAGTTATTATTTTTTGGTTCATCTGTGAGAGCCAGCTTGAGCAGCTAATCTGTCCCAAGTTTCTGGAAGACTTTTGCTAACACTGGGACTGTCATACTTGTGTAACTGGAGAAAGAAATGAGACATTCTGAAGGGGGAATGCAATGGAAAGGGTGCGTCTGACCAGTCCTGGATTACATTACCTTTGCATCAGATCTAAGGTGACCAGCCAATGCTAGGAGATGTACCGAATGGAAAATTCAGCTGAAAAAATTTATCTTTGAAGAAAATGGAAAAAGCATTAAATATTTATATCTGGTACAACCTATATAGGTTGTGTTATCTGAAGGGGGGAGGAGGAATACTTAAAAAGACTAACCTTAACTCTAGGTAAAATGTAAACGATTTTCTTCTGTTTCTTCATTTGTAAAGCCAGAGCCAGCCAGACAAGACAAGGCGTGTAGTATTGCACAATGATCCTGCTGCATTTTCAGCCTCCAGGCTGAGAGGCAAATGCAATTAACATTCCAAGGTGCGAATTGTTTCCCCACCGTATGAGCCCTGCAGCATCTTATTGCGAATACAGCTAGACTAATCACAGCTTTCTTATTGTAAAGTGTATACGTTACACATATACAGAAAAGTTCTTAAAAGTTATAAGTTCAAACATTCCATTGTGTGGAACCCACTGAATTATAGAATGAGAGACACTTTCAAAGGAGCATCTGATTCAGTGTCCTCCCACCTTTTGTTTCTAATTAAAAAACAAAAAACAAAAAACAACTCCAATGTAATCATGCTTTAATTTCATTCTAAACTTGTGTCATCCTGTTGAAATGAGGCCCACAGGGAACAGGGCCCAGCAAATCCCTGGATCTCCTGGTGTTTCATATGAACACAGTACCTGGCCTGGACTGGCTTCCTTGGAGCTAAGGTATGTTCTTGATTGCACACACAGCGGTATGTTCCAAAATGTAGTATGGAAATCATTGGGGGTGCATAAATAAGCTTTATATAGTATATGAACAAATATTTTTTATTTTAATACTTATTTGTTACTGTAAATGAGTATTAAGAAAGACATATAATAGGTCAAATGTGAGAGTCATGGATACTATTGCTTATAGCAAGGCTAAGATTTAAATAAAAGAGGGGAGAATCACTGCAAGAAATTATATTAACCAAGTAATTAAGTAAATAAATAAAATGGTGTTCTAGTTAACAAAAACAAAAACTGTGCAGGAGGACCTCAAGTGATGAAAGTGAGGGAAGCCATCAAAGAGAACAGTGCCAGGATTCAGGTGCCATCATTGTCGAGCTGGAAAGATCTTGAACAAGTCACCTCCTCATTATGAACGTCAGACTGTAAAATAAAAGGATGTACTGGGGGAGTGTCGGAAAGTGGGGCATGTTCTTACTTGTCCCAGGAGCCCAGGGCTCCCCAGTGTGTCTCAGGTGCTGGCTCAGGAAGAAGAGTAATGCCAGCTGTCCAGGCTCCTGCCACCCCCTGCAGCCTCAGCTGGAGGCAGCTGTTACTGGTGTTACAAATCCAGCTTCTAATAGAAGTTGGTTTGAAAACAGGGTTTCATTTTTTTAAAAAAGTCTGAAAATCTTCATCTCAGCCTGAAAATGGAATATTTATATATTATGCTTTTATAAACCATAGCTAACCAAAAAGCTAATGACATTGAAATAAGATCAGCCAGAGTGAGGCTTGCTTCAGGAATTCTGTCCAAGGGGAGGTGTGACCAAATAACAGAGAACGTGTTTGACTGCACAGTATACCAGGCACTGAGCTATATAGCCCAGTGAATCTTGAAAAAATAAAAAATAAAAATAAAACCACCATTATAAGGTAGGTTTTATAAGCAACTCCATTTTACAGATGAGGATACTGAGGTTCAGAGAAGGGAAGTCGCTTGGCTGAGGTCACCCAGTCTGTACAGGGTCAGGATACAGACGTAGTCTGACTCCAAACCCTTAACTTGCATTGCTATACTGCGGCCCAGGAGGGCAGAGCATGGAGCCTGCCTAGGGTGCCTAGGGATTGGAGATCTCCGGCAGTACAGCCAGCCCCTTTTCTCTCAATGGCACATGGAGCTACTCTGCACATTTCAGGCTACCCAGCATCCATGACCCAGTTTTCTAAGACTTTTCATTTATCTAGTTGTTTGGCAGTGGTGGTCCAAGCATTCTGCTTTGGCTGAGTCGGGGTGATTTCTGTTTCATGGTACAGTCTTTGCTGGGAGGGTTCATCTGGGTGGGGCTCACAGGCCTCTTGCAATGGAGTTCCTCATGTTCTGAACATATTCTAGGTTCTCAGACCAAGTCCCTGGGTCATATTCTTTGTTCTCCTGGACCACAAGGCTGTGCCTACCCACTTTCTGATCCATGGTTACTTCCTGCTATATCACTTGGTCGGTTTCCTTTCTCCCAGACTTGTGACTGACTAGAACACAATTTCTTCTCTCCCTCCACTCTACCTCCATTCTACTGCCTCTGGAAAAAAGCAGAGAACCCCCTTTGAGATTTCCACCATTTCTGTTTCTACTAGTGACTAGTGAGGGGACATAAGAATCATCATTTTTATTTAGCAATCACCAGCAGAATGCTTACCTTGTAACCAAACACCATTCTAAGTGCTTTATAATTAATAACACATTGATTCCTTATAACAACCCTATGAGGTACATACTTTCATTATCCCTGTTTTACATGCAGGGAAACTGAGGCACAGAGAGGATAAGTAACTTGGCAAGGTGTTCCTTGGCTAATAAGTAACAGATGTCATATTGAAAACCAGGATTGTCTAACTGCAATGGCCAGCCCCTTACCCACCTCATGCTAATGGTTCCTAAAAAAAAGGGATTAACAAAAGATAACAACCAAGGAGGGAGGGTCCAGAGTTGGAAGTCTTCATTCTTTATGGCACTTCAGGATTTTCAAGCACCTCTTACAACATTTCCTCAGGTTTGCACTGCCAGACTGTTGATTCCTTCTTCACTGTAGTGCCCTTTGTGTACCCCACATGGCAGGAGAACCCATTTAGGTGTGTCATTGTTGTAAGAGAGAACAGGGATCGATACAGGTGCTCTGCTCAAATCCTCCCAGATCTTTTTATCATTCTGGTCATTTCTCCCGAGTTTCAAGTGTGCTTTTCTTTATAGTGGCCTGCACCTGTGACTTTTCTTTGGGGACCTGCCCTGGGACTGCTGGAGACACTTTATCCTCAAGGACAGAGTTCCGGAAGTGCCTAGTAGTTGTCATCCTTCTGGCATAGCCCTCAATGGATAACCAAGGGCAAAAGGTCCCTTGCCTTAGGTTGAGACAGACTCAGGCATGATTTACATCCTGGAGTCCCCCCGCAGGACCAGGCTGAATAGCAGCCTGACTGGGCTTCTCCCCTTGCCTGATTCTCCCACCCATTCACTGATTTCTCCTGGGAGCCCTCCCTGAGTAAATTACTTGGGCTGGGTATGGTGGTTCACACTTGTTATCCCAGCACTTTGGGAGGCTGTGGTAGGAGGAGATCTTGAGGCCAGAAATTCAAGACCAGCCTGGACAACACAGCAAGACCCCTGTCTCTACAAAAAACATTTAAAAAAATTAGCTGGGCATGGTGGCATGCGCCTGTAGTCCCAGATACTTGGGAGGCTGAGGCAGGAGGATCACTTGAGCCTGGGAGTTGGAGGTTGCGGTGAGCTGTGATCGCACCACCGCACTCCAGCCTGGGTGACAGACCAAGACCCTGTCTCACAAAAATAAATGAATAAATAACTTGCATACAAGTCCTCATGTCAGGCTATGGTTCTGGGAAACCCAATCTAGGAAAAGACTTAAAAAAAAGAAAAGAAAAAGAATCCTGCCTTAAAGCTTAAATCAGGAATAGTTATCACTGGTTTCAGTGTAATATAGTAGAGCCATGCCTGTTCCTTCTCAGCATCCTGAAGAATTTAATGCTCAATTTAGCATTTTATTTACATTTTCATTCATTGTTTTAAGAGTTAATTGTGCCTAATCTTTATGTTGCTTTTTCATTTCTTTGAAAGGTTTCTGAGATTCTACTCCTCTCTCTGTCTCTCTCTCTCAGCTAATTGGTAAGGACTGCCTTAAACAGAGATGAAGGAGTTGTGTTGCTCCAAGTACCCCCATCACCCTTCAGGAAACAGCACCTCAAGTTGTTCCTTCTCTCCCAAGACACACCCACACCCACACACACACATACACACGTGCACATATGTACTCACACTCATATGTGTACACCAGTACACACATAATTCATGTTCATGCATGCACACACATATACAAACATGCACTCACATATGTGCACACACAAATCATGTTCATGCATGCACACATACACATGCACACACATGTGAACACCATAGTTAGGATTCAGTCTTCTATCTGCCTGCATGCCTAAATGTTCTCTCTGGAATTTCTTGATGCTTCATTTTAATTTTGCAGCTTCCTGAAAGAGTATGAAGCACTCTGACAGCTGTCAACAGAGTGTCAGGTGTGGGACTGAACCAAATGACATACTTTTGAGCGTATTGAAAAAAATAGAAGGCGCTGAGAGAAAAAGAAGGCAAGTTATAAAATTTCTTTGGGCAGTTTTTAAACACAACCAGCCTATTCAATCACCCTGAAAGTTTTTCTAAAGTCTAAGGGGCACATAAAATTACCTTTAATTAAATGTTTATTATAGCTTCCATATTAACGTTAGGTCAAATTTATAATACAGCAGATTCTGAATACAGCTATATTTATACTATTTTGCGTGTACATTTTTAAATGTATTGAAGCTCCTCAAGTGTATATTTATGTTATAGAGCATAACTTCACGTATCTAAAGGCTACAAAAGTTCATAGTTGCTGTATCTGTTGACATATTGTTGACATATGACATATTGTTGATCATGTCAAAAATGTATTAGCTTCATAGTTCTAAGTCAAGACCATTCTAATTACTATACTATTTGTATAAGAAAATGTTATCTTATCTTATGATATTTTGGAACAATAGTTGAACGAACAGCCTTTGTAGTAAGAGAGTTTGGGTTTGAGTCTTGGTTCTAACTTTCCACTGTGAATCTTTCCCTCCCTAAATCTCAGTCTCCTGACCTATAAAATAGAGATGATAATAATAATTAAGTCACAGGGTTGTTGCCATATTGCCTGTAACTACTCAGCATGGTGCTTGACAGCACATAGTGAGTGGGGTGATGATGATGACGATGATGATATTGATGGTGGTGAGATTTCTTCACTTCCTATCTTCTTCCACCATTTTATCTCTTTCCCCTCCACAGGACTAGTATCTGAAAGGTAGTCTTACTATTAATAATAACCTATCTAACAGAGGAAAAATAAACTATCAAGCAGAAAGCAAGGGAAATGAACTCACAACTATCCCCTTTGTTTTGTTTAATTAAAACACCTGTGGTCTAACTTGTCATCTCTAAGACTTTGTTTTCTCAGCCTTGAAGAGTCCTATGCAGACAGTAGGAGTACGAGCTCCCTGCTCCACCTCTCTGCCTCAGTTCCTGCCAAAAAAAAAAACAAACCAAAAAACAAACAGATTTCAAAGACTCAGATATCCCAGCCTCACAGAGGAAAATAAAGAACTCCCTGACATCTTGCAGCCGCTTCTGTTATCAGTCTGCTAAGGCAGATAGAAAAAGCCATCTCTACCCTTTAAAACACCAAGCCACTTGGCCCCACTGCCCGGCATTTTCACTCTTTTCTCTGTGTTCCGTGGCCATTCCCTCCTTCTCTCTCTCTCTCTCTTTCTTTCTTTCTTGCAGAAATAAATAAACTTTTACTTCTGTAAATCCTAGTCCTGGTCTGAGAATTCTTTCTCACCCACATATGGACTTCACACCCTAACAACATCTTTCCTCCTCTCACTTTGAGCATTTATTTCATTTATTTTAATACTCACTTTTTTGGTATATTGATCATAATCACTCTTTATATAATGATGGGCTGTTTGATAATAATTTAATATGTTAATGATACAAAGTTTTGTGCCCCATAGACCTAGAGTGTTCATGTAGGTAAGACAGGCAAATAAAGTGAGGGGGGTAAAAGACACATTGAGACTGATCTTCCTAGGAAATTCACCTCAATTCAATTATGGAACCCCTCCTCTGTGCCTTGTGCTGTGCTGGAGAATCACATATCCTGAATTTCCTAAGCTACCACTACTTTAAAATAGTCTCAATTTTTAGTTCTAAAATATAGCTACAATATCTATGAGAAGTTTACTTAGAAATACATGAGGATCATAAACTTGTTTTTACCACTTTGGGATTCTATTGCATAGGAGAGAAGTTTTGCTACACAGGGACCAAAAATGATCCATTTACTTCAGAAACAGCTGCCTCAGCATTTGGCAAAGTGTGTTACTAGTGTTTCATGATGAAGGGTCTTGTTCATTCATGCTGTTAGGGTAATATTGTCACACTGGTTCTTTTTCTTCTGTTTCATTGTTTGCTGTTGGTAGCACTTCCTAGAGCCTTGGATAAGCTGATGTGCAGTGCAATTTCCTAAAAGGAGGGTGGAGTCATACTTGCCAAACCTATTTCACCACAGTGCCCTTTCCCAAGGAGCATCTCTGGAATGAGAGTTCAGTGGAACATATTGTAAGAACTGTTGACCTACTTTACCCTTGGACCTGCAGGTTGGCAATTATTTGCTCTATTTTGTTACATGAACACTAGCATTTTCCACAGGTGTGACTTTCAACTGTCAAGATGATTTAAAAAAAATTTATTTTTGGTAGAAGCCCAAAGAATCCCTGCCAGATGACTTAAGCATCAAAGAGAGAAATTTACATGTGGTGAGTGTTATGGAAGGAAATGAATCTTCCTGGGAGGTGCTAGTTCTCTCCTAGCCCATGAGGACCGATACATAATAATGAAGACCCTTCTTATCTGTGAGGCACCGTGCTAAGCACCCTACATCAGTTATCTGATTTACTTCTCACAGCATTGCCATGTGGTAGATACCATTATCCTCATTTTGCAATAACAACCTGAGGGTTATAGAAGTTAAATAACTCACGTGGGTGCCTGACATTATCTGGTAGGTCTGGATTCAGATCCAAACCTATAACACCAAAGCCCATGACCTTAAACAATAAAAGGAGAAAAAGCAAGGAATGAGGGGGAAACGTGTACAAGTAGACATCTGGACATCGCTCTACCCTTGTGTGGTTCTAGCTGCCTGGACTTAAAGTCAGGCCAGAGCCCCCAAGGTATGTGACCCAAAGTGACCATGTTAATTTCTAGTACTTTACTTTAGTACTAGTCACTCAATGATAATAACTGCTGTTTATTGAGTGTTTCCCAGGTGCCAAGCATGGCAATTTTCATGCCTTATCTTGCTTAAACCTCAGAGTTCAAAGATGTGAGGCAGGTACTACAATGACCCCAATTTACAGAAGGGCATAGGCTCAGAGAGGTTAATTTGCCTGCCTATGTCCACACAGGTAGGAAATGGTAGACCTGGGCTTCAAAGCTAGGTCTGGTCCAAGTTCAAGCTACACAATTAACCCCTTCTCCTATACTGCCCCCCAAAGTACTGTATAAAACCAATTGAATAGTCTGGATCTTAAATATGTCTTTTAAAAACCTACCATGTCTCTGAATTAAAACTAGAAGAAAATAGAAAAATCAGTCCTTTATTCATGTATTTCCAAATTGTGGACATTTGCTATTTTTGGGGGGCTATGCAACACCTAAAATCTCCTTTCTACTTAGTGGGAATTCCACTTTTGAAAGATCCCAATGGGAGGGCCTCTGCCTGTGGAAGCTGGGAAAGGCCAGATATTCCCTGTCCCTGCCTTCTGACCCAGCCAATGGGATGACGATTATGGAGAGAGTGATAATGCCAAGACACAGGAACCCCTAGGGAGCCTTCACAGCAGTGGCTGTGGAGTGGACTAGGCAGTGGCTGTGGCCATGGGTAATGTTCCTGTGTCACATATTTGGCTGGATTTCCTGCTGACTCACCTCCATTGGTTCCTGCCTGTTTCCTGGGGCTGGTAACCCAGCCTCCCCACCTGTTCTGTCACTAACCAACATTCTTCGAATACACTCCCTTTCTGTTTAGGTAAACTGCAGGTTTCTGATATGTGCAACCAAGAACGAGACATGTACAAAATTATTCATTGCTTTTGGAATTATATAATTGGAACCAAAGATAAACCTTCGTCTTAGACTCCTGCAGATGAGAATAAAAATAATGTATTCTTTCCTGAGACCCAAGCTAAGGACATAGCTGTGGCTTTGTATTTGGATAACAACCATCTTTTGTACATTGGGACTATAAGCAGCAAGTTCCAGTTTCTCAGCCAGACCTCCAGGGCTTTGCCCAGAATGGCCCCATCCAGGACCCTCTCTTCTACTCCTCTTCTAGCCTAGGCCTGCACTCCAGCCATCCTGGCCCCCTGGCTGCTCCATAGCCATATTTTACATTTTCTGACCCAAACATTCACCTGCCCTCCTGAGGTCAGCTTCTTCTAACACAGGGATAAATGGAAAGCTTGGTCTTATGCATCTTGTGTTGTCCACTTAGCAGTACTTCTTATAGTCACAGGCTTGTTTCCCACTGCTCCTGCCTCTGCTGAGGGCTACATCTCCCTCCACAGCAGTCTGCTAACTCCAACTCCAGCCTGAGATCATCCACTTGATAGAAGAGTCCAGTCCTCTCTCCATAGGTCTCATTGGAAAGTGGGAGAGGGGGTGGGTCTCCCGCTCCTTCCCCACACCATCCCAGGTTGTATAGGTAGAATGACTCACTTCAGCTGGGTGCGGTGGCTCACGCCTGCAATCCTAGCAGTTTGGGAGGATCACTTGAGGCTAGGAGTTTGAGGCCAGTCTGGGCAACATAGTGAGATCCTGTCTTGACAAAAAAATAAAAAAACAAAAAATAAACAAAAAGAAGTACTCACTTTACTGGCATGTTGGAACAATTGGAAAGGGAATTGAAATTTAGTAAAGGAAAGGTGAAAGCACTTAATGATTTTGGTTCTCCCAGAGTCACGAGGAAAGTAGCACAGGATGAGGCCTTCACAGGGTGGGGGTGGAGGATTCCCCTAAAGTCTGGCCCTGAGCGTCCCACTCTCTCAAGCATCTTCTACTGTAAGACTTTTGGGAAAACCTCTTCGTGTCACTGGAAACCACTGGGAAGGATCTTCTCCATCCCCCTTTTCTCTGCAGACAATTCCTCATTCACACAGGGAATTCAGCAGGGTTATTAGTCATGCTTGGACAACTGAGTCCTGAAGACCCTCCAGAGGGAGCAGGAGTTGGGGAGGGGCTCAGGCTCACCAGGGTCTGTGGCTGGGGATGGGTGTGGGTCATCCACATCAGATTACCTTTCTGCTATTCCCCTCAGCAGGCATGGCTGTGTCAGCCACTTTTGAATTTGTTAGATTTAACAAATAGTCATTAATTAAGGAGGAGATGTTTTCTTCATTAACAAGGTGCTTTCCCTTCACCTTGACGTCCCCAGGTCCCATTATAATGCACAGGCGGGTTTAGTCCCTTTCTCATTTTGCCTATCAGAATGATGGAAGAGTTACTTTAAAAAAAAAAAACAGCTTTATTCAGATACAATTCACGTATGATACAATTCATTTGCTTAAAGTGTACAATTGGGTGTTTTTTACTATAGTATATGCACAGGTGTGCAACCGTTGCCACAGTCAATTTTGGAGTATTGTTATCACCGCCAGATTAAACCCCACACACACTAGCAAACACTCTTCATTTCTCCCAAATCCCCCAGCTCTAGGCAAACACTAATCGATTTTATATCTCTATGGATTTGCTTTTTATGGACATTTCATATAAATGGAATTATATTACACAATACTGTGTGTGGTTTCTTCCTTCCTTCTTTCCTACCTTCCTTCCTTCCTTTTTTCTAGAGTCAGGATCTTGCTCTGTCACCCAGGTTGGAGTGCAGTGGAATGATCATAGTCTCCAACTCTTGGGCTCAAGTGGTCCTCCTCCTGCCTCAGCTTCCTGAGTAGCTGGGACTACTACTAGTGTGTGCCATCACACCTGACTAATTTTTAAAAAAATTTTTTAGAGATGGGGTCTCACTATATTGCCCAGGCAGGTCTCGAACTTTTGGCCTCAAGTGATCCTCCTCCTGCTTTAGCCTCCAGAGAGTAGCTGGGTTTACAGGCTTGAGCCACAACGCCCGGCTCTGTAAGTGGTGTTTTATGATTGGCTTCTTTCACTTAGCCTAGTGCTTTCAAGGTTCATCCATGGTGTAGCATGTATAAGTATTTCACTCCTTTTTATGGCTAAATAATATTCCATTGTATGGATATACCACTTTTTGTTTATCCATTTATTCATTCATCAGTTTATAGATCTTTGGGTTTTTCCCACATTTTGGCTATTATAAATAATGCTGCTATGAACATTTGTGTATAAGTCTATGTGTGCACATATGTTTTTTCCTTTCTCTTGGGTATATACTTAGGGGCGGAATTGCTGGATCACATAATAGCTCCATTTGACCTTTTGAGGAACCGCGCAGAATGTTTTCCAATGTGGCTGCACTATTTTACATTCTGACCAGCAGTGTATGAGGGTTTCAGTTTCTCCACATCCTTACCACAACATTATTATCTATCTTTTTTACTATTGCCATCCTAATAGGTATGAAGTGGTACCTCATAGTGGCTTTGATTTGCATTTCCCTGACGGCTAATAATGTTGAGCATCTTTTCTTGCACTTACTGGCCATTTGTGTATCTTCTTTGGAGAAATGTCTACTCATATCCTTTGCCTGTTTTTAAATTGGGTTGTTTGTTGTTGTAGTTGAATTGTAAGAGTTCATTATGTAGTCTAGACACAAATCCCTTATCAGAGATATGATTTGCAGATATTTTTTCCCATTCCATGAATTGTCTTTTCGCTTTCTTTTGAAAGTGAAACTGAAAGTCACACATAGACTTGTACACAAATGTTCATAGCAGCATTGTTTCTAATAGCCAAAAAGTGGAAACAACACAAAGATCTATAAACTGCAAATGGACAAACAAAAGTGGTATATCCACACAATGGAATATTATTTAGCCATAAAAAGGAATGAAGTACTTATACATACTATACCGTGGATGAACCTTGAAAACATTAGACTAAGTGAAAGAAGCCAAGGGTATCCTTTGAAGCACAAAAGCTTTTAAAATTTTTTTGATGAAGTCCAATTCATCTATTTTTTCCTTAATTGCTTTGCTTTGGTGTCATGTTTAAGAAATCTATGGTCTCAGTTGTAGTCCAAAAAAAAAGAGAAACCATTGCCTAGTACAAGGTCATGAAGATTCATTCCTTTGTTTTATTCTAAAAGTTCTAGAATTTTAGCTCATACATTTAGGTCTTTGATCCATTTTGAGTTAATTTTAGTATATGGCATGAGATAGGGATCCAGCTTCATTTGTTTGCATGTGGCCATCCAGTTATCTCAGCACCATTTATTAGAAGGACTACTCTTTCCCTATTAAATTGTCTTGACATCCTTGTTGACAATCAATCGACTATAAGTGTGAAGGTTTATTTTTGGACTCTCAATTCTATTGCATTGTTCCATATGTCTGTCCTTATGTCAGTCCCAGAAGTTACCTTTTAATCATGGCTGTTCTCTTTCTTACCCCAGGAGGAGCTCCTGGTTGGCTGTTCTCTTCCTAACAACTTAGTCTTGGAGGGAGGGTAAAGTCAGAGAGAAGAGAGGAGGTAGCCAGTTCTTTGTTATGTCTGTATTTTCTTGTGCTGTTCACATTTTTCCAAGAGTGGGAATCCATAGCAAGGAGGTGTTGTCAGTGATACCTTTATTCATTTATTCACTTTCAGTGCATTATGATACACTGCAGTTTGCCTGTGCCTAATTAAGTGCATCTATAGAGTATAATATCTGCATTCAAATAAACTAAATTTGCTCACCTTTCCTGTGAAGGCCAGAGGCTGTCAGTGGTAAATATCAAAACATGCCTGCATATGTGTATGTGCACACACACACACAATGTGACCTTTGAAATGAAAGTGTTATTTAACAATGATTGAAAGAATGACTAACTCCTTTCCTAAAGAAACATGCTAAGAAGAGGGCATTTTGAAAACAGATCTTTAAAAATGTTTCATAGTTATGTGGTTTTGTTGCTAAAAACATAAGTGTGCATCTGTGAAAGCTGCACACTTTTAAAACTTGGAAATCAAAATTTCTCACCTATTTAGGGTTAGAAGGAAATGTTTCAGTGGATTTTGAGCCCATTTGTTAGTTTAGAAAAACAACTGATTGACATCAGAGAAAATGGAAATACACTAACTGCATCACAACAGAAGCAGCAGCACCCTTGCAGAATTAGTGAATAGGGTTGAAAATTCCATTACATAGTAAGCATAGCCAATGACAACTTCATCTATTTGTGTATATACAACTCTTTTAGAGCAAACTTGTAAGTTATGATAGCTGTTAAAGAAGTACCAAAATGAACTGAACTTTAGAACCAGAACTTTGAAAAGATCAATAAATCAAGATACTGGAAAATAATGAAACAAGTCCAATTATAATGCTTTTAGTAAAAACATTAGTAGAAACAATATTAATAATATTTGTGTTTTACAATATACTAAATACCATTAATAATGTTGCAAATATTACAAATATTAGGAATTTTAGTGAGAACAAAAAGTAATATATTATTAAATAGAATAAAATTTAAAATAGATTAAAATATGTGTAGAATGTTAAGTAAATAGATAAACCTATACTGGTAATGGGTGTTTACATTTTTTTACTGATAGGGATATGCCTTCAAAAAAGTTTGGGGACCACTGGCCTAAACTATTACATTATAATGCAAAACAACACTGTGAATTGCCAATAAGGAGCCAGGGTGCATAGCACATCTCAAACTCATCTGGCCATGAAACATTTGGAATGATGAATGTTCCAAGAAACCTTCTTTGTACAATGCTGTATGGTGATTAAGAGCATAAACCTGAAATCAGACAAAGTTGGATTTAACTACCAGCCTCATCTCGTATTAGCTGGGTGACCTGAGCTTATTTTTACTAAAATTTTTTTGTGTGTGTTTTTTGTTTTTTAGAGGCAGGGTCTCGCTTTGTCACCCAGGCTGAAGTACAGTGTCCTGATCATAGCTCACTATAGCCTCGAATTCCTGGGCTCAAGCAATCCTCCCATCTCAGCCTCCTGAGTAGCTGGGACTATAAGTGCACACCACGTCTGGCTAATTTTTAGATTTTTGTAGAGATGGGGGTTGGGGTTGGGGGTGGTCTCACTATGTTGCCCAGGCTGGTCTTGAACTCCTGGCCTTAAGCAATCCTCGCACCTCAGCCTTCCAAAGTGTTGAGATTACAGGTGTGAGCCACTGTGCCCAGCTGACCACTAAATCTTTTTAAGCTTCTGCTTCCTTACCGGTAAAATGGGGCTAGTAATATGGTTGTATGAACTTTAAAAATGATACCGTACATAAGTGCATAGCATAATGCCTGACTTCTTGTAAGCACTCCTTTAAAGGAAGTTTGTATTATTCTGTCATCTCTGATAGTTGTTTAGAGACCTGTCTAATCTTTCATAACTACACTTCTTCAGGGCAGGAATTGAATCTTCTCTGATGAGTTCCATGTAACACTTAGCTGCAATAGACATGCATGAATGAATGAAGAAATAAATGACAGAAGCAGAGTTCTCTGAAATGAAAGTTTGGGAGATTAACTTTATCACCAAAGACTGAAGGGAAAACATTTCTTTTTCAGCTGTTTACAACTCACCTTTTTAATGGCTAGATCAGAACACTCACATAGGAGGAGTCCTCATAGTAGTTTTCATTACCTAGGCAGTTGATAACAATTAGCCTGTAACTAATTGTTTCCAGCTGCTCCCCTTTGATTAATCAATCAAAACAAATGTATTACAGTTCTCCTGTGGTCTGGTATTGCTAGGAGCTAGAAGCCTAGCATGCCTGAGATGAAGACAAGGTGACTATGCATGCTTAAAAGTCAGAGGAATAAGAACTGGAATGACCAAGGCAAGTTTAGCATAGGAGGATAAGGTGGGATTTAAAGGACAGACAGCAGAAAAATTATTTCAGTCCCAGATAAAAAGAGCAAAGGCATGGTAGAGTCAATTTCTGGCTCTAATTTCTCTTTGTGCACCTTCCCCCACAATCTTCCTCTTACAGTGTTTTATTTTAATAGTACTTGTGATGCTACTACTTATGATAATTATATAAGTACTTACTTAATGATAAATAACCCAAATAAGTCCTAGGCCTCACTTGGGCCAGTTTTGGGGTAGTACTGCATTCAGAGAAAGAATGTTACAACCCACAGTAACATTTCTGAAAGTTACCTGCCCTATTTCTCTAGGTCTCAGTTCAGCAACTGCTTAAAGTCCCTCACTCTTTCCATTAGTATCCACTGGTATCAGTTAGGGTTGCATTCAGCTGCATGGAACTGAAACCCGGACACACATGCTTAAGAAAATGGAGGTTTTATTTTTCTTATGTAACCAGAACTCCAGAGGTAGGCAGTTTCGGGCAAGTATAACTGCTTAAGGAAGTATCAGGGACCCAGGCTTCCTTTAACTTCCACCTTTTGCAAAATGCCTACTTCACTTCCAGGTCTTGAATCTGTGTTCTTGGCAGGATAGAAGAAGAATGAAAAGCAAAAGTCAAAAGTTGAATGCTATTGCTGGCATGTTGGGCACTTGGTGGCATCAGTAGCTAGATCAGCCTTACTGAGTGGGAGCCCATGCTACTCTGTACTTGCATTCTAATCCTGTCATTAACCCAGGGATGCCAGTTTAAAAAAATTTAGACTCTTGGCTGGGTTAGGGGGTGCAGTTTCTGAAGCTTCTATGTGGCCTTCCCCACTGTGACAGTTCTTACCCCAGAGGTCAAGGAACTAATGTGGGGGTTCTGCCAATTATCAAGTTTGTCCATTCTAATTTTACATTTAGGAAGTACTGGAGGACTCATCATTATATATGTTTGCTAGGAATCCAGTCTTCTTCAGTCATTGGGTTCTGGAAATTGGCTCAAGTCAAGAAACAGGGCAAGGGATTGTGACTTTATTGGGGCAGCTGCTCTCAGCCTCCTCCTCATCCTTCCTGAGCTTTAAAAACTACACATTGAGGACCAGGTGCGGTGGCTCAGGCCTGTAATCCTAGCACTCTGGAAGGCTGAGGGAGAAGAACCGCTTGAGGTCAGGAGTTTAAGACCAGCCCGAACAACTAATAGACCGAGGAGGTCAGGCCCCCTTGGTTGCAACTCGTAACAATGCCACTCAATCTTGCTTGTGCTGGTTAAGTGCTGCTACCTGGTCTCTATCTCTCCAGGATCTATCAGGCCCATTGCTATCAAGGAGCCTAGCTCTGTACCATCTTCCACCATCAGCCCTGATCTACAGAGGAGGGCCACCACTGAACTCCTCAGTGATGCTGTGTCCCTGTCACTAGTACATTCCTTATTGCTTGTGATAAATGGCAGACCATGGTCAGCTAGTGGAACGTACATAATATACCCACCCAGGCATGCCCACTTCTGAGTTTTTTGCTCCCTTCTTCTGTTGATTGCCAGGGTAGCTCTGGCCTTTTTTTTCTTTCTTCTTTTCTTTTTGAGATAGGGCCTCACTCTGTTGCCTGGACTAGAGGGCAGTGGCATGACTATAGCTCATGCAACCTCAAACTCCTGGGCCCGAGCAATCCTCCTGCCTCAGCCTCCCGAGTAGCTGGGACTACAGATGTGCATGACAACACCCGGCTAATTTATTTATTTTTGGTAGAGACTGAGGTCTCTTTATGTTGCTCAGGCTGGTCCCCAATTCCTGGCCTCAAACGATCCTCCTGCCTTAGCCTCTCGAAGTGCTAGGATTATAGGTGTGAGCCATCGTGCCTGACCAGCTCTGGCCTTTCTGTTTTGCCTAGTGTGGGCCATTGCTTTCTCCAAGCTTCCTAGGGCCATCCTAGCAACCTGTTGGCATTATCTCCTGGGGTTCTTGCCAGGATGTAAATATTATAGTACAGGAACGTGCTTATAGCAATAAATCTGCTTTGTTTAGCATTATTCTCTCCTCCTCCTCCCTCCCTACCCAATTCAGCTCCCTGGGGACCCAATCTCATACTCTCCCAAATTCTGCAGGTATATGTATATTGGCTAGGTCTTTTAGCTCCTTCAGGATATAGTACCTCTCCTCCTCTAGCAGGTCTATTATTTTCTTAGTGTGGTTATATTGTGACTTGACTTTAGTTATTGGTCTGGTAGACAGGTGGAAAAGTACAGATAGGTCCTGAGGAAGATGAGTGTTACCTTACAAAGTAGATACTGCTTCTTGATCTTCAGGCAAGGGGTGTGGGGTACTAGTCTCTAACAAGGAAGAATGGGACACTTGTACAAACCTAGAGCACTCAAGGGGATGTGGGGAGTTAAGGTTTTTAAGTGCATTCAGTCCCCATCCAAAGTCTCAGGGTCCCACTTCTTCTCAACTATAGCCCTGACCTTGGCATAGCAAACTTGCCAGGGCTGAGAACATTTTTGGAGTTCTGCTGCTTTTATAATTAAGTCCTGGGCCTGATCTTCAGCTTTTTCTCCCCTTACTCCTTACATGCTGCTAAGGAGGCACTCTGGCTTTCATCCTTAGCCTTTAGTTGGTGATTAATCATCCTTAACCTTTCATTGTTTTTCTCCAAAGCATAGATTTACTCCATCAATAGCCATCCAATTCCATTGTTCATAAGTTACTATTTTCCCCATATTTTAAAAATGCTGGATGGATTCCACCAACCAATGCATTCTACTGGGATTATATCCCATCCACCCAAGCCCATCACCATGGCTGAAAGTTTTAACATTGTAGTGCTACAACATGTCAGGGCCTATCAGGGCTTCACCTGCCAGCTGGCAAGGGGGTGATTCAGTGCCACTGGATCAGACCCACTTATGGGACTTATTGCCCTTGGGACCAACATTGTGCAGGAGTGAATGGGAAAGGATGGAGCAGAAAGAGAAGTTGAACTAAATGTAGTCACAACAAAAATCTCAGCCTTTCCATCCCTTGGGAGCTGATTCCCTAAGGGAGCTTTGGGGGAGGAGAGGCCTTCAGAGGAGTCTCACTCCTCTTCTGGGGAGTGGCATGACCGGGTGGGAGGTACCTCTCTTTGGCTGAGGACAATTCCTGGAAAGGGATTCAGCTGATAGCTGTAGGCCACTAATTCTTCCAGCAGCTGGGTAAATGAGCACCTTAGTCCTGGAGAGCCGTGTGCTCTTTGGTATGCTGGAGTGGTTGGTTGTGCCAGTGGAGATGGGAATGGTGGTGGGTAGAACGAAGTGAATGCTGCTGGAACAAGACTCTTGAAGAAAAAATTGGCAGAGATAGTTGCCTGACCAAAAAACAGGATTCATGAGAGAGTTGCATTTAAAACTATACCAAACACTAATGTTTCCCCGAATACTCTTGTGTTGGATAGTGCAGAATGGAGAGGGGGGAGTTAAGATACAAATCTAATTCTATTCTACTCTGAAGCTCATGCCTTTCCACTAGAGTAGAGCTGGTCGAACTGGTGTTCCATGGGCTAAATTCAGACAGCAGACATATTTTGTTTGGCTGCATAGCATTTTAAAAAATGTGAATTGGCTGCCACTATGTAAAAATTGGAAAAGTTTACACATAAGTTCAGCTTTCCAGCTTCTCTTGAGTAACCGGAAGATCTAGCAACACTGGGTCAACATTCCAGCATGGCAGTAATTGACTGGAGTTGAGTGACAGCTGCTGTCAAATGGAGGGGGTATATGCTCCTTAGTTCACCCTGATCTCTATGTATTACCTTCTTGGCATTTTAGTTTAGAATTCCTGCCACACTATGTACTACCTAACAAAGTACATGGTATATAATAGGCATTGGGACACTTAATATTGGTTTGACAGAACTGAATGAATTTATTAATTAGAGAGGAAGTTGGGGTGAATTCTCGATCTCCAACTGTAATGAGAGGCTTGGCACTCAGGGAGGCAATAGGACAGCAAGTACAAATTAGGATGAATTAATGACTTGCTGGCAGGAGCCTGAATTAAGAAAGAAGAGCAGAGTGCTGTGGCCTAAAGTTTGGGTGTTTTATCCCAGAGTTAGAGAGGGATGGGGAATCAGGGAAGAAACCAGACAAGGAGAGGAAAGAGTCACAGAGGGACCTCAGCAATGGAATGCCAGTGGAGGAAGGGAGCCAAGGGTCTGGGCAGTTGTTTCCAGTGTATGGAAGAAGATTGGGGAATAGAAAGGCAGAAAGCCAAGGCAACAAGGGAGGAATTAGGGACCTTCAGGAGAAGTATGAGAAAAGGAAAGGAAGGTTGTGGATCTGGAAGTTTAGCAGTGAAGAAGAGGTATTGGAATACCATCTGGGGGTATCAGTGAGAAATTTTTTGGGGGGCCCTAGTTGGGGAAAGCTTAGATGGATTTTCATTTAAGATTCATCCTTTTCTTTCCAGCATTGTCATCATTCTGACATCATCTAAAAGAAATTAGTCAATATCCATTTTGCATCCTTAAAGAGATAAGGTACCAAAGAAATGTCCAAACTCTGTCCTTTTGTTCTAGCAGAATAAAACATTCATTTAATATGTATTTTGGACAATCACCAACCTACAGAGGTTGGAAACTTCCCTCACGGATATATCTGTCTGTACATGAGCTATTGGTTTCATGCATTTTCTGTGGTAAAATTAAAATTCTGGTTTTGCTCTGCCTTATCACCCAGTTAGTATCTTTCTGTGTGGCCTAACTGGCAGATTAGTGTGTGCTCAGAATGTGTAAACTCATTTTAACATTAGCCTAAGTAAAATGTATTGAGGAAGATAAATTTTAAAATAACCCATCCCAAAGTCCAATGTCATATATAGATAGATCATCTATTGTTTTGGATGTAACCCTCTTCCTGGAAAACCAGCACAACCAATTCCACGTGAAATCCTTCCAAATCTGGTATTGGGGCCATCGGAAAGGCCTTTTTTTCAGTAGGGCCATAGTTTGTCTCCATTGTCTTTGGAGTTAAACCACGTAGGTTTGCATCCTGACTGTGCCACCTGTCAACCCTGTGACCTCGGTCAAATCATGGAATTCATCAGTTAGATGAGGATAATGATATCTATTGAGAAGGTTTGTTGAACAGTTTAAGTGAGATGGTGAATGTGTTGAATTAATAATGTATGCGAGGCCCTTAAAGGCTTTCTGAGGATAATGAAACTTGAATCTATCATCAACTGTGCAAAAGTTATATTAACTCGAGTGCCTGTCAGTTTAGAGGAGGAAGGATGGGCTTGAATTCCGGAGTCTGAGTACTTTGATTGCCATTGGGTCTAGCATTGGTATTTAAGCGACCTTAAAAAAAAAATCACTGAATCTCTCTTGACCTCTTTTTTGTTTGTTTCTCAGCAGTCTACGAAGGACCAGGAAATCCGAGGTCGCGTGCCTTATTTTTTGTGAGAACTTAAGGCAGAGAGGGGCTGAGCACAACCTCTCCGGGAGATTAGTGGCAGAGATCTACGCGCTGGGAGAAATGCTAGCCCCAGGGCGCCCTAACTTCCAACTCCGGGAGCAATCCAAGCCCGGAGGCCGGCGGGGGAGGGCCAGCCCTAGGTGGCGGTGGGGATGGGAGCGGATGCTCCGGGTCAGCTTCGACTCTGGCGGGCTGAGCCCAGCGCCACTCTAGGTGAGCCCGGACGCGCGAGGACGCGCGCCTCCCGGCCCGGAGGATTTAGGTGACGTCACCTCCAGCAGGGCTCGCTTTTTCATTAATGAAACCGGCCGGCGCGGGCGCATGCGCGGCAGGCCCCCTTCCCTCTCGCTTCCCCCTCCTCTTTCCCAGCCGCGCTCTCAATCTCTAGCTCGCTCGCTCTCCCTCTCCCCGGGCCGTGGAAAGGATCCCACTTCCGGTGGGGTGTCATGGCGGCGTCTCGGACTGTGATGGCTGTGGGGAGACGGCGCTAGTGGGGAGAGCGACCAAGAGGCCCCCCTCCCCTCCCCCGGGTCCCCCTTCCCCCGCCCCCCTCCCCCCAGCCTCCTTGCCAACGCCCCCTTCCCCTCTCCCCCTCCCGGCTCGGCGCTGACCCCTCATCCCCACCCCCGTGGGAACGTTCGAAGCCTGCACTCCTCAGCCCCTCTCGTCTCCTCTTCCCTCACCTCGGCCCCCGCTCCCCGCCCTCTTCTCGGCCCAGGGCGCCGGCCGACCCTTTCCTCCGCCGCCCCCCGGCCGCGGGGAGGACATGGCCGCGCACAGGCCGGTGGAATGGGTCCAGGCCGTGGTCAGCCGCTTCGACGAGCAGGTAACGGGCCTGTGGCGGGCGGGAGGTGGGAGCGGAGTGGGGGTGGGGACGGAGTGGGTGAGGGGAGGAAGGCGCGGCCGCCTCCCCCGCGGCTACCTAGGGCTCTGGAGGAAAGGAAAGGAAGGGAAGGGGGGATAAGTGGGGGTGGCCAAGGGGGGAGGTGCGGGGAAGGAGGGGACGGCTGGGAGCTTGGGCTCCCCTTCCCTCCTAAGTTGGGGGGGGTGGGGCCTTGTCCCTGACCAGCCCCTCCGACCCTCCATCCCCTTTATCCCAGCCCTTCCGCCTGCTAATAGGGATGAGTGACCTGGGGCGCTTTCAGGGGCGCTCCATCTGGATTTAATCATTACCCCCTTCCTTTTTTCTGTTTTTGAACAGAGGTGGGTAACATCTAGGGGTTCCCTCTTCCTCTTCCCTCCCTGACTTTCCTGACTGGAGGCGAGTAACTGAAGGAACCCTAAGGCCTGTCTTGTGTACCCCCAATAGGAGAACGGTAACATTCCGCCCCTCCCCCAGTTTCTTCAGCTTCCTCTCTTGGAGGGGGAAGAGTAGAAGAAAGCAGGGAAAGCACAGGTTTTCTTACTTTCTGCTCCATGGTCTCAGCCTGCCCCAGGAGCTTCAAGTGCACACACACACTGTGCATCTTTCTGATGCCCCTCACAGACGTCCCCCCATATCCCGATGACACAGACCGCCTTTTACATTGCCATTTGCAGTGGAAACGATGATTCTGAAATATTTCCCCCTTTTTTCCTTCCTTGATAATTGCATCCCCCCTTCCTTTTTTGCCACCCGCCTGAGGATGTTAATATTGATTTTTTGAGTGAGAATCTTGGGGAGTAAGGGGAGAAGAGTGAAAGAAAAGTGGGAGACTGCATCTGAGCCACTGACAACGGAGAGGAAAGACAGCTGGGATGTGGTTCTGGAACCGATAATTCTCCTAGTGTTTGTTGTTTTTGACTGTCCTCTTGCTTGACAAGAAAACTTTCATTGAGAATATTTGGGATGGAAAAAAAGTTTCATAGCTTGGGGAGGTGACTTTTTATCCCCTGAGTTTTACACAATAAATCCTGGGGCTGATCAGAATGAATGCACACATAGGCTTTTGTCAGTGGTAATTAGTTTAACTTTGTGTTGCTGTAGGTAGTTGGGGATGGTTTAAAGGGATGTTTTTTGCAGCTGCAGTTCTGCCATGGGCTTCCTGTGATGAGAGAATTGTTTAAAGATTAAGTCAATCTATTTTGTTTACTGGATATAATCGTAAAACTGATTATGGGAGCTGAAGGGGTGGGGGAAGGGTTCCACTTTTATTTGATCCATAAACCTTTCCTTCCAGGACTCAAAGTGTTTCAGATCTACCTGAAACTTATTTGGGAATAGGCAGAGGAAGTTAGAAGCAGCTTATATAGAGAAAATAGAGTTATGAAGCTGTCAGAGACTTAAAGGAGTTGTTTCATCCATCCTTCTGTTTCCAGACCGAAAGGCATCTAAACCAATTGTATTATTAATCCATCTGATGAAGTAAAATGTTACTGCATATCATAGATTGCATTATTGATATAGCATTAGATTTAAAACTTGATAAAAAAGACTTTCTCTGTGTAATTTAAAAAAAGGATTTAAAAAGCACATAGAAGAACTCCAAAGGTAAACCTTGTGGACAGCATAATCTAGATGTGGGAAATTGAAGGATTCATGCCACAATTCTTCCCAATTTTTAAAAATTAAAAAAATTTTTTCCAGTTATTTCTTGATTTTATTCCTTCACTTCTTACCTGTTCATCTCTAGGCTTATTTACCATATCAGGAAAAGACAGTTCTCTAAATTTTAAAAGACGAATGATTCTGATTATGTGCCCTGTAATTCAGGAACATATTTCTCCTTTCCCCAGTGTTACAAGACCTTCGGCTTTGTTGTTTGCTTTGTTATGTACATTGTGGAATCAAACTCACCACCATCTGTTAATAATTAAGGACATACGTGTTTAAAACAGCATTTTTCTATATTCCTTACATTGTAATTAAGAGAAAGATACATAGGACAAATTTTTCCTCACATTTTTCTCTCACAAGGTTAAAGTCCACTGACTTTGAGATGCAAAAGTGTAAGGGTTTTCAGTGTTTAACATAAAGTACTTATATGTTAATTTATTATAGAAGTAATAAATGTTTAATTCAAATTAGAGTTCATCTTATGGTGGGAAGTGTCTATTTTTAGTGGAGCACAGAGAGGTTAAGTGACATACCGGACCTAATAATAAGCCTCAGTATGAAAAGTATTGGATGCTAGACAATCAGGGAAATATTTTTCCTAAGTATCCCATAGAATTTGTTTTAATAATCCATTAAATATAATTAAAAGAGTTTACATTTTTTTTTGAGGAGACAGAAAGCCCTGCATGTACTGAGAGAGATTTGTGCAAGAATCTTAAGTGTTTCAACTACTTAGACAAAGTTTGAATTTTGGAGATATTGTCTGTACTTTGTTTTACTGGGCACAGAGGGAGTCGAACGTTTCTCTTTTATTACAACTAAGATGTGTGCCTGTTGCACCACTTCAGTCCCCAGGGACCATGTGCATGTGTAAAGATGGCAACTGTGTTTATGATGGAATTGATGTTTTCGTTGGACTTCTAATATTTGTTGTGATTAAAGCAGAAATGCATTACTAGCCACTGCTGATTATGGACATATTGAACTCTGTTGGATATTGCTTAGCAACTTAGCGCAGTAGACCCAGTTAAAAGAAGTGCTAGTGTTCCATCTTCACGTTTTGAGCTCACATCCTTGTGGATAAAATAAAATTCCTGTAACCTGCTGATATTGTACCTAAACCTAAAGTTTATGACATAAGTTCAATGAATGTTACCAATTTTAGAGATAATCACCTCCTTGATTAGGGAAATGGCAGTTGCAAAGGTAGACAGCCAGAAAGCTGAATATATCAGTTACATTTTGTGCCTCTCCTTAACTTGCTATTATGGTGCCAAATAGTAAGTTTCCAAATTGAAACTGGCAAATTTTAGGTGTGTAGCTTTAACCTGTGGTTCATTAGCCTAGTTTCTTAACAAATTAGAGCCTCCTTGCACATCACTTCGCTCTGTATGCCCCACCAGTCCTGTAGAGCTTTATTTCTGTAAGGAAGTAAGGGGAAAATATGGATATTTGAAGTTTTTTTTTTTAAAAAGAAATTTATAAGTCATTCCAAAATGGTATGTTGTAAATATGTTCATTTAAAGCAACTATATTTTCCATATCTGGTCAAGCAAAAGCAGTATATAAAAGTAAAAAAAAAATTTTAAAGAACATGTTGTAGCATAAACTGATTTTTAAAATTTATAATAGCCTATTGGTTGTTCTTACACATTGACTGTTAATTTGGAATATCCTTTGAATATGTGTTATAAAATTCACAGTATAAAATGATTGGCAAATGTCTTTGGAATTACAAACCATATGCTAATTGGCCAAGTAGTTAGATTTGTAAAACTTTGAAGCTATTTTGGATTTTTAAAAAATCTCCTAGGCTCATTCTTAAAGCCTGGTCTGCAATTTTTATAAGGCCTTATAGTAAGCTGAAAATGAATACTCTTTTATGGTAAGGGATATTTTATGGTGAGTGAGAAATTATGCTTATTCTTTATTTTAGAACTCATCTTTCTAAAAAATTTCTTCCAGCTGGTTCTCAATTAGTTCTCTGCACCCCCTTCCTCCCCCATCTTATCTAGGATCTGATTTAGTCTTTATATGAGCTTCTTCCTTTTCACCTTCAAACTTACTTAGATTTCCTTTCTCTTTGAAATCAAACATTTACTTGGTCCTGCAGCTTTCTCTCTGTGGACCAATCATTTTCTTCCTTTGGTTGCCAGATACCCGCTGCCTCTACTGTTTATCCACCCATTTCCTTTATAACTCTGAAAATTAGCTTCTGCCTCTGATTTCCTCCTGGATTGCTGCTTTCTTGAAAATGATTCCTTCTGGCAAAATGTAGTGGTCTTTGCTCAATTGTAAAAACCAATATGATGTTCCACTACCCCTGGAAACCTGTCTCTTCTAGTTCCCAAGACACCCCTGGAAACCAGTCTCTTCTACTTCTTGTATGTGTGTTTGCAGGTCCTTATACTATACTGATGTTCTCATTGATCCTTGAACACATGTGCTTTCTCAATTATACCATGCTGCCTGTCACTGAATTGGAGTTCCTAGATGGGGGTCTGAGTTTTGTTTTGCTGTTCGTTGCCTCTGTCCCTATGCTAGCCATTAGTTCTCTTATACATCCTAGATTTCCTCATCTGTTGAAAAAGAATTGACTAGAAAGTCTTTAAAATTCTTTCAAATTTAAATATTCAATGATTCTAATGTTTTAATAGTTCTGACACACTACAGTCTATTGGTTACTTACCCCACTTAATTTACCAAACTATTTCTCATTGTGCCTCAGAATGCATCTATGTTCTAGGCAGGTTGGCCCAGTCTCTTCTGTATAATATCATGCTTCATTCTTGCTTCATGGCCTTTGTTTATGTTGGTCCCTGTCTGAATGCTTTAATTCCTCCTTTGTGCTTTTCAAATTCCTGTCCATTCTTCAATGTCATGTTTTTTCCGTGAGATCTTTTTAGACTAAACTCGCTGCTGTCTTCTTGGTATCCTTGTCACCTGAGGTTTTATAGAACCACATTGTAAGGTTTCTCACCTTAGAGAGTGTTGGTTGAACACAGCTTAGCTTTGTTTTCTTTTCTCTTGTCTTTTTATCAAATAGAGTGTAAACTTTCTGAAAAGCAAGAAGCCCCATTAGAATTCTCTTATACTCATCCCAGTGCCTGGCACAGTTATGAGCACACAGAACATCATTGATGGAATGTTTTTCATCTGATTCCTGGGTAAAGGGTAGACTGGCTAAAAAGTGGTAATTTTGGCTTTGTTTTAAATGTAAATAACTGTATTTTACTTCCATGTTTGTCATAGCCTAGGTTTTATAAGTTAAGTGATATTTTATCCAGGAATGGGTTAAAAAAAAAAAGTGAGCTTAAAGAAGGAACTTATATTTATATTTCCTCCCATAGAGTAAACATGTTTTTTGAATCAGGTTTCAGATCTGATTAACTACCTTTGTAATCTTGGATTTATCAGTTACTGTTAATGACAAAGGCTCTACATAAGGAAATTTTTGCAATGGTCTGATAGGATAATAAATATGAAGCACTTTGAAAAATCTAAAATTATTCAAATATAAGATTTATACATTTTCTTTACAGTGTACCAATTATTATGTTTTCATTAAGTAAGAGAGAATGACTAGTCTCTGGATATTCCCTTGTTTGTACCTTGGCCAATATATACCTTACTTTAGCATTCATTTACAAATACTTAGGGTACTGATAGCATCCTTCTGTAACATATCATGGGTTTGATCTGTTTTCTTTATCATCTAGTTAGGAAGTATAGTAAAATGTCATAAGGTGCTGTGATTGCTGAATTGGGCCAGCAATGTTGTTACATTTTATTTTAAATATCCAGTTTTTACACCATTTTTATTTGATTTTTTACTATTAGGAAATTAGATTCTTTTCTTAAATCTACTTTTTAAAAAAGTGTGTTTAACATGGAAAATTTTGTCCTTAAATGGAAGTTCAGTGATATAGTAGTAAGCATACAGTATTTTTATATTTTTGTTCTTGAAATTACTGAGACTGCTGTGGGGCATTTTTGTTTTAACCTTCAAATTTGATGTTCTGGGGTTCTATGTAGTCTCTATATTGTTGCATGAAACAACGTGCTTTTAGGGGTAAGCAGTTTATTAATTAAAAATGTGTTTTGCACACGTGTTCCTTAGGCCTCAGTCTGTTCTTCATTGGGAAAGGTGTGTGTGTATATATATTATTAATTTTATATATATATATATATATATATATATATATATATAAAAGACAAGGGGCAGGAGATATAGGAAAGCTCTTTTTTTTTTTTTTAAAGGAAATTTAGGGAAGAGATTGTTCTATGGAAGTAGAAGGGGACGTTTGTGGCCAGTTTAAACTTTAAAAGGCTTAGAATCAATACTGAAGCAGAATATGGGCATCTTAAGCTATTTCTTTGCAGAGGATTGACTTGTGTTTATAAAAGCATTAGCTTGTTTCATCTGACATCTTTTCGAATACCCCATTTTCTTGGTGGTGGGGAGGGAAAGATGAGACAAAATTTCTTTTGACCTTGAATAATAGAAAAGTTTTACATTGTAGTGACTATGAATTAAGTTTAAGATTTCGGCAACTTGTAAATTTCTGTATCATACTATGTGGTAGAGCCTTCAGTCAACAGAGCACTCTTAGAGGTTGTGCTGAAGAAAATTTTAACATTATAGGATATAAATTATAATTGATATTGATACTACTCTCACTAAAGTCTCTTAAAGTGGGTATGGTAGACTGTGTATTTGACCACTTCAAATGTTTATGCCTGTGATGTATGGTTCTGTTCTTCAGATATAACTGAATGGCTTGCCATTGACTGTACCATCAAAAGAAAGAGCTTCTGTTGAGACTAGAAAGCCCCAAGCTAATATGGAGTTCCATTCTGTTGTGATGAAGAGTTAGAGTTATGTTCTAAAATTTTATATACTCTTACAATAAATGGTACTAATTACTTTGCAGTAGCAATAACTTGAAGTGCAAACTTCTAGATTGCATATTTTCTTTAAACCACAGTCTGGCACTCTTTTGGTTTGGCTTAGGATTGCCACTACAGCCTACAAGCTGTTGCCTGCCCTTAATCATATGTTATACCTTTGAGTGACTTACCCTATTGAATTTCAGAGAACTTACTTAACGTTTCCTGATGAAATCCTTTCCTGCTCCACTTCACTATCCCACCACCCCCTGCAGGGTGGTATATCTAGTGCAAGAGGCATGAAGTGAATATAGTAAATAGCAGGACTTTTAGAAACTTGCTTTTAAGGACTTTTATTTAACTTATTTTTAATCATAATTTTATACCCAGTTAATGAACTTTTGGGTAGTTATGTCTTATAACAATCTCAAATGACCCTCTTCTGTTTAATTGTTGACAGATTTTCTTGGGTAGTCCTCATAGTAATTTGGGCGTGAGAAAACTCTTACCACCTTGAATTTGTGAGGGCAGCATACTATATAGTAAAAGAAAAAGCTCTTGAATGTGAAATTTCCAGTGTGGCCTTGGACAAGTCACTTAACCTCTCTGACCATCAGTTTTCTATGCTTTCATCTGTAAAATGGGGATGATAACCTGCCCTACTCATATCATGGATTTGTTTAATGTCTTAGGTATGGATATTTTAGATGAAAGGAAGCTATAAATAGTTGTAAAAATGTATTACCATCTGTGCAGTATTTGTTTCTATTCCTTCTTTATAGGTTGGTGATTTTTTCTCTGTATGAGAAAAAATAAAATTAGAGAGGCAAAGCAACATGTTCACAATCATATGATATGTAATGAACAGAGTTTAAACTAGAGTGTGAATATCTTGATCATTAAATCAGTAGCTTTTCAATAAATAGAGCTTTATAAAAAAGGTCTAAGTTTTGCAAACAGCACAAATATGTAAAATGAGGGATCTATTGCTTCAAAGATGGTATGTTACATTTTACCTTTTTGTTCATATTAGAGAATCAATCTTTTTAGGTTGGTTATATGTTAGAAATAGACATAAGTTTTAAACATACCCTTGATTTCATTATGTATCATTCTCCTTGTCACCTTTTCAGAGCTTCCTGGCTGCTAAAAGTTGTAACACTGTTTCCTTTTTATTTAGTTTTATAATATTGTCTTGTACTCTAGATTTTTAGGTGAGGAAGGTTGAATTCCGAAGGTGAGAGAATGGAATTTGTGAGAATACCAATAGGAGTATACATACAGTTATAAATATGAGATTATGTAATTCATTCTTTTATCTTGGCAATGCACAGTCCAGTTTTATAAAGTTGGTTTTCATACTCTAAAAACATTTTACTTAGAGTTTAATTAAATTTGAGGCAACCTTTTTAACTTTTATACTATTTGAATGCCTTCTTAATCCTGGTGTTTCTTTTAACTTATTATAGTACTTTTCAGATTTTCTTTTACCTGTAATCTCTCAAATCTTTTATTTCTGTTACAATATTTTGTCAAATGTTCCATCCAATGCCATTTATTCCATAACCTGTGCAAATGTGTACCACCTTGGTACACTTTGGGGTAATGTTGGTACCTAATGTTCAGGCCAGTTTCTTCCTTTTGGGTTATTGAGGGCCAAAAGAGAGATTTGAGGATTTCGTAGTCAGTTTGGCCTCTGATAAGTGAATTTGCAGAAGGGAGTGGGAGAGGTAGTAGGTTTTGTTTTGGTCAAATGTTTACAACCAAGATCAATGAAGTCCTGAGCTCTGGTTTCTCCCCTGACACAAGCTACCTTTGTGGTGGTGTGTAAATCTCCTGAATTCTGAGCCTGTTTTATCATCTGTAAAACAGGAGAATATAATCTCGCAGTTCAAAACTTTTATAATTCTTAAAATATATTAATTTTTTATTTTAGCCAGTCCTGTGACTGAAAAAATAATTTCAGTCACTAATTGATTAGTCACAGATCCTTAGTTAGAAGGTATCTGAGATTATTTAAGTCCTACTTCTGCAATAGCCCTGACAGGTGATTGTCTAACCTCTACTTGGACATTAAAAAACAAAGTAGTAATTCATATTCTAGAAATACGGAATATGCAGTAAAATCACAAAAAGTAAATAACAGTCATTTATAATACCATGACTCAGAAGCATTGTTAAAATTTTGGTGTATGTGATTAAGTGTACTGATTCTGAAATCAGACCACCTGGGTTTGAATTTCTGCTCTCTCCTACTGCTTATTAGCCCTTCGCCAGATTACTTTACTTCTTCAAGCTTCAGTTTCTTTACTTGTAAAATAGGGTCAATTACAGCACCTACTTCACAGAGGTGGTTGTGAGATTTAAATAAGGAAATATATGTAAAGCATGTGGCACAGTTTCTGGCACACAGGAGCTCAATAAATGTTCGTACTGTTAGGTTGGAATTGAATGAGATACATTGTTTTATAATCTCTTCTTTTAATATAATGTGAGCACTTTCCATATAATTACATTTTCTTTTACATTATTTAAAATTTTAAGGGCTTGTATATAATTTTAATTTTTTCCTTTTTTTTTTTGAGACAGAGTCGCGCTCTGTCGCCTGGGATAGAGTGAGGTGGCATCATCATAGCTCACTGCAACCTCCAACTCCTGGGCTCAAGTGATCCTCCTGCCTCAGCCTCCCGAGTATCTGGGACTACAGGGGTGTGCCACCATGCCTGGCTAATTTTTTCTATTTTTGGTAGAGACGAGGTCTTGCTGTTGGTCCGGCTGGTCTGGAACTCCTGACTGCAGGTCATCCTCCTGCTTTGGCCTCTCAGCATCCTAGGATTAGAGGCGTAAGCCACTGCGCCTGGATCTTTTTCCTAATATTTTTAAAATTTTGAATTTTCTACACTGAACATGTATTTTTGTAATCAGAAAAATAATCAATATCAAAGTAAATAAATGTTACCTAAAAATATAAAATGTGACTAGAATGTGTCTGGGTAAGAAATATGGCCAAGTGTGGTGGCTCTCGCCTGTAATCCCAGCACTTTGGGAGGCCAAGGTGGGAGGATCACTTGATGCCAGGAGTTTGAGACCAGCCTGGGCAACATAGTGAGACCCTGTCTGTACAAAAACTAATTTAAAAAAAATTAGCCGGGTATGGTGGCATGCACCTGTTGTCCTAGCTACTTGGGAGGCTGAGGTGGGAGGATTGCTTGAGCCTAGGAGGTAGAGGTTACAGTGAGCTATGATCCTACTACTGCACTCTGCCTGGACTACAGAGCAAGACCCTGTTTCTTTTAAAAAAAATAATATGTATATATAAAATCTCAATTTATAGCAGTGTAAGGTTAGCATAAGAGTAGCATCTGAATGACATAGATATAATATGATGATGATTAAAGTACAAGAACTTGTTACCATGTTTTTAGCACTGTATAGATGAGAGGGAACCATGAACTGCCCACGAGAGCAGTCTCCTTGACAGGTCTGTGAGTTTTAGAGTTTTCAGGGCAGCCCTAACTTAGATGGTACCTGGATGGTGGTAGTTATAGAGTAGAGGAGAAACTCAGCCAGGAGCCAGTTTTTTCTTTTTTTTTAAATGAAGGAAAAATATCTAGAAAATTGGTAGGTGACTGTGACAAGATTTGTGAGTGAGTACTCAATGAGTCATGAGCCTTAAGGAAGAGTGGGTAGAAAAATTTGGAATTTGGCCTTCTTGCATCTTCTATTCATTGTTTCTAATTCTGCTCTCTATAGCTTGACAGATAAGTTTGTCCCTTTACTTTAAAAACATTTGAAGACATTTTAAGTATTCCCTAGATTTCCCCCCTCACCGCCAGAAAAATTTCATTCATTCTTCAACCATTTCTCAAAGGATGTGTTTTCAAGACATCTCACCATGCCAGCTGTTTCCTTTTGGTGCAATGGTGGTCAGTACTGAGGCAAACCATTTTCCATCTCTTCTCTCAATATTGTATACAAGGGTATTATATGAAACTTAAAACAAATAGCTTAAAAATGCTAAGCTTCAGATACACTATATTTTTGGTAGTCATCTGATTACCAGTGCAGTAAACCTATCAAAAATGTTAATTGGTGTTTTTGTATGTGTTTTTTAAAGTTTTATTATGAAAAGTTTCAAACATAAAAGTAGAGAGATGATTATAAATTAATCCCCATGTATCCACTACCCAGATTCTACCCAGTCTGTCTTCATCCATATTCTTGCCCATTTCCTGCTTACTACCTCTTTATTATTTTGAAGCAATCCCATATATCATTTCGGTGTGACTTATTTAAGAGCTGTGTGATAGATATAAAAACAGAACTCAATTAGTAATCAGAAGACTTGGCGTTGAGTCCTGTTCTACTAGAGTGAGTTTACCTGAGAAAATCAAGCTGTCTGAGCTATAAATTCCTAGTGTGTTGAAGAATATGCAGGTTGTGAAGGGGACATAAATGCTACCTGCCCTTTTTTGTAGGGATTTGTGAGAATCAAAGATGTGAGGTAAGGCTGGGTGCAGTGGCTCGTGCCTGTAATCCCAGCACTTTGGGAGGCTGAGGTGGGAGGATCGCTTGACCTCAGGAGTTCAAGACCAGCATGAGCAACATAGTGAGACCCCGTCTCTAAAAAATAGAAAAATTAGCTGAATGTGGTGGTGTATGCTTGTAAATCCCAGCTACTCGGGAGGCTGAGGCAGGAGGATCCCTTGAGCCCAGGAGTTTGAGGTTGCAGTGAGCTATGATCACACCACTGCACTCTATCCTGGGTGACAGAGCAAGACCTTGTCTCAAAAAAAAAAAAGATATGAAGTAGTATGTGTGAAGGTACTTTGTAAACTCTACACTGGAAAGCAAAAGTGCTTTACACAAGGAAGACATTATTAGTAAATGCTGCTTCCCTGTATAAGTGCTGACAGCTCATCTGCATAATAATGTCTTAGAATTATCTGGATGTTGACATTAAATTAAGTCCATAGTACTAAAATCACCTTTTCATCTTTACTCACTCCTGCGTTTTGACAATTGCAGCAACATTTTCTCATTGTTAGTCTGGTTCCTTTCTATTTTCCATGACTTCCCAAAGTTCATTGATAGCATTTCCCTTATCACATTTGCAAGTTTTTATCTCTACCTTTGGATTAGTTCATGTAAACTTGAATTCAGATAAAGCAGGTAGGTGGGTGTGCATTCCTAATCTAAGAGTTCCGATGACTGTCCACATGTTCTTTTTCAAATTTGAAGATCATTTTGTTTTCTGCTAGAACAGTTAGAAGTAAAATCGAGTTGAATAGTTCTGCTTTTAATCACCTATTAGTATTATACTGTGGACTCTAGTAGTTCTTTTTCTTCCTTCCTCATCTTCTTGATCCTAATATTTTTTTAAAGTCTCTAGTTACTCTGAACTTTTAATTGCTTTAACTGTTTTAATTCTTCTGTTAATTTGTCCATTGTGTATAGTGCATATTCTTTCTTAAATGTCCTTATAAATACTGAGCTTTGGCAGAGGGGAGAGGAAGAACACCTGGTGCAGGCACATTAGTTTCTTTAGAAATGCCAGCTTTACCAGATCACTTAAGACTCTTGTTAAAAGTACGGATTTCCTGGCTCCATTAATCGTTTGAGTTCTAGAGGTGTGTACAAGGGATTGTAGTTTCAACAATCTCCCTAGGTCATTTTGATGGAAAGCACTGCTATATGATATGCAGGGAGAATTTAACTTCTGGGTAGTATTTAGTAGGTCATAGTACAGTCATCTATACCACTGCAACAAGTTAAAAAAACCAAACCAGAACTGGATGAACTTTAATCTTCAATATTGTAAAAAATGTTGGAGGGCTATGGAAGTAATAAGGGCTAGATGAATTAAAATTCCAGAGACAGAAGAGACCCTTGGAAGCTGAGCAGAAGATTGCTGACATTTGCTGATTCTGGGCACAAACTGAAGAAAAAAGATGAACCAGAAGTGAACTGAGTCTTGATAAAACTGCATAGCTCTGGCCCGGTTAAATTCCTGATTGGATTGAGATGATCAGCCTCTCTTATCCCTTTTGCCTAGTAAAGGAAATAGAGAACTCTCACTGGGGAAATATATTCTGGAGTTTCTAAGGTTCTTTCATTTGCAATAGCCAGCATACAATTAACAATTTCTAGAGATGTGAAAAGGTAGAAAGGTACATATTCAAGAAGAAAAAAGAAACTATAGAAGCAGACTCAGAAAATTGAAGTTAGCAGACAAGGACTTAAAATAACTATAATATACTAAGGAAAATAGAGGAAAAGATGGACAAAATGGATGAGAATTTCCGTAAAGAATTGGAATCCATAGAAACCAAATGGATGTTCTAGGAATCAAAAACACAATATTGATTGTTTAAGGTGTTTCATTTATAGTTTAATTAGAAGACTTTGGTGCAGGACTTTCTAGGACTTCACTCCATCCCTTGTCCTACTCTTCATTGTTCTAAACAAAACAAAACAAAACAGGTCAGTTGAATATATACTATTTTAGTTCCATGAGAGCAGGGACTATGTCTGTTTTGTTCACTGCTGTATTCCCAGAGCCTGGCACATTAAAAAACAAAACAAGACAAAACAAAATCCTCCTTACCATTACCACAACAAAAACCCTACAATTAATTAATTAATTAAAATTAATATGAAATTAATTATTCATTTGATGGATTTAATAGCAGACTACACAGCCAGAGGCAAGACTAGAGAACTTGTAGACAGGTCAATAGAAAATACTAAAATGAAAACCTAGGAGAAAAAAAGAATGGAAAAAGAGTAGAACACAGCCTAACAAGTCTGATGTGTAATTGGAGACCCAGACGTAGAGAAGAGAGATTAGTGTGGAAGTTTGAGAGATAATAGTAAAATATTTTCCAAAACTGATGAAAGACATCAACCCATAGATTCAAGTAGTTTAGCAAACCCCAAGCAAGATAAATACAAAGAAAACTACACTTAGGCATATCTTAATTGAACTGTTGAAAACTAGAAACAGAGAGAAACTCTTAAAAGCAGCCGGAAAGAAAAAAGAAGGCATTGCTTTCTAAGGAACAATATAATATAACTGATGGCTGACTTTTCAACACAGCTTTGGAAACTGGGAAATAACGGAAAGACATTTTTAAAGTGTTGGAAGAAAAAACTGCCAAGATAGAATTCTATTCTCAGCAGAAACATCCTTCAGACGTGAAGGTGAAATAAAGACGTTTTTAGACAGACAAAGCTGGGAGAATTTATTACTAGCAGACATGCATGTTAAGATTACTGAAGGAAGTTTTTTAGGCAGAGGGAAAATATCTCAAATGGATGTACAAAACTGTAGAAAATAATGAAGAGCACTATATTGGGTAAGTATATGAGTACGTATATAAGAATATTGCCTTTTTTTGCTGTCTTTAGGAACTTTATTGCTTTTTGCTCTTCTAGAATAATAGAATTTCTACAGCTTATATATTAAGGTAAAATTACTGTACAATAAACTGCACATAATTAAATTTGGTGAGAGTTGACATACATATAAGTCTGTGATACCATCACCACAGTCAAGATAATGAACATATATTACCTACGAAAGTTTCCTTTAGCCGCCTTATAATCTGTTCCCCCCTCCCTCCCACCCCTAGGGAACCATTGGGCTGTTTTTGTCTCAATGGATATATCATGCATTGTTTATCCATTCACCTGTTGATGGATAACTGGAGACAACCCAAATTTTAGCCATTATAAATAGTTATCTCCAAGATTCATGTACATGACTTTGGACATATACTTTAATTTCTCTTGAGTAAATATGAAGAAGTAGAAATGGCTAGGTCTTGTGGTAGGTGTACATATGTTATGTTACAGGATAGTACATCTTGTAACTTTTTAAGAGGCCGCCAAGCTGTTTTCCAAAGTGATTGTACCATTTTACAGCAGTATATGAGAGTTCCAGTTGCTCCACATCCTTGTCAACACTTCTTTTCTTTTTTTTAAGGTGTAGCCATCCTAGTGGGTGTGAAGTGGGTATCTTATTATGGTTTTGATTTGCATTTACCTAATGAGTGATGATACTGCGTATCTTTTCATATGCTTATTTACCATCTGAATATTTTCTTCGGTGAAATGTGTGTTGAAATCTTTTGCCCATTTTTTAAAAATTGGGTTTTATTATTGTTTTGAGAATTTGTAATATATATGGAATACAAGTCCTTTATCAGATAATGTGATTTGCAAATATTTTCTCCTAGTTTTTGGCTTTTTTGTTCTCAGAGTCTTTCAAAAGCAGATGTTCTTAATTTTTCTGAAGTCAAATTGATCAGTTTTTTAAAAAATGGGTCATCTTACTGGTTTATCTAGAATACGTTTGTCTGATGCAAGGTCACAAATATTTCTCCTATTTTTCTTATGGAAATTTTATTGTTTTAGGTTTTACACTAGGTCTATGACTCATTTTTAGTTAATTTTTATACTTGTGCTGTGTGCCTGTTGTTATGCCAATACCACACAGTCTTGATTATTGTAGCTTTATAGTAAAATATGAAGTCAGGTAGTGTAAGTTCTCCAACTTTGTTCTTTGTCAGAATTGTTTTGGCTAGTCTGGATCTTTTGTATATCCTTGTATGGTTTAGGATTGGCTTGTAAATTTCTATAAAAAAGCCTATTTTGATAGGGATCATGTTGAATCTATAGATGAGTTTTGGGAGGATTGCCATTTTAAAGACACTGTTTTTTAGTTTCAATTTTTGATTGTTGCTAATATATAGAGATACATTGATTTTGTTTTTTAATCTTGTTTTTTAGATAGGCCATAGATTTTTTTAAGCAAAATTTTGATTGTACCTCATAGAAGTGAGCTAAAAATATTTGAAAGTTTAGTTTTCTACTTGACCTCTAGAAGCTGGAATAAATGTAAGGCATCTTCATATTATTAGACTGTATAGAAAAATTCAGCTGGGGTGATGCTGACAGGAACAAGAAGCAAATAGGAAGGATCAAGTCCTTTGTCCCTCTTCTAGTCTTCCAGTATCTCTTTAGTGTCCCTTTGGCAGAGCCTTGACAAACAGCCAACTGATAAAGGAGAAATATAGTTTGCATAGTAGGCCCACTATCAGAAAACGAAGTATAGAAGGATGGGTTTGAAAATGAGAGACAACAGTTTAGCAATTGGTACAGTGCGCCACTTTGGCTGCTCAGCAGCCGTACATGCCTTTATACAGATATTTCATCTTCTACCATCCCAAGTACTAACCAGGCCCGACCCTGCTTAGCTTCACGAAATCAGACAGGATCGGGCGTGTTCAGGGTAGTATGGCTGTAGATGAGATATTTTATTTTCTGTTCAAGAAAAACACTCTAAACTTTTGCCTAAGAAGACAGAAATGTTCTTTGTAAAAATGAAGATGTCCTTACCCTCTTCTTAAAATGAGGAGCAAAGTCCCAATATTCATTGTAACCATTTCTGGATGACATTCACACCATCCATTTCTAAGCTATGTTAATTATGCCTCAAATTCATAGTCCTATCTGAATATCCTGTTACCCAAAGACTAAATTGTAAAATTAACCTTTATTAATAAAGATTATAACATTGAGGAGAAGAGAGAAGAAATTGGTTTATACACTCACCCCTCTTACCCCCGTAATAAGGAAGAAAATATGTATATCTGCTGTAGACCTTGCTTCTGTAACTGATTGAGAGATTGTATTTCTCATATATAAGTACTTTCTTCTACTGTCCATTCCATGTTTCCTTTGCCCTTATTTAGGAACTCAGCTGGTGGGGTAACCCAAACCTTCATTAATAAAGAATATGAATCTTCAGTGGTCCTGGTTCATGTGTGTGTGAGTGGCTGTAGTTTTCTATTAACTTTTTTGCTCTTATACATGTAAGTTTAGAGATATTTCAGAGAATCCTCAAGGTTCCAGACATAGTCCTCCCTGTCCCCCTTATTTAGCCATCGTCCAGTGTCTCCTTGGTAATCAGGATGAATTATATCAGCTAATAGAGTAACCCCCTTCTTTGAATGTTGATATAGTGCAGTGGTTCTTAACTGGGGATACTTTTGCCTCCCAGGGGACATTTGACAGTGTCTGGAGAGATTTTTAATTGTTACAACTTTGGGAGGGGGGTGCTATTGACATCTAGTGGGTAGAGGCCAGGGACCCTGCCATGTATCCTGCCATGTATCCTACAATGAATAGGACAGCCGCAGTAGCAGAGACTTATCCAGTCCAAAATGTCAATAGTGCCAAGGTTGAGAAATCCTGATTTAGTGGCTTGGAGGCAACGATCATGAGGCAGTTCAACTTCCAATTCAGTGGAGCTGGGTGGAATCATTCCTTCCTTGGGAACCAAGGCCTCTAAACCAGCACATACCAAATTTGTAGGTACTAGAAGCAAAACTTCTGTTAATGGGGTTTTTAGGGCTAATAGGGGAACCACTTCTACTTCTGCCCTTTGATTCTCAGGCCCATGTATTCTGGCTATAGGGAAAATGACGTTGTATATTGGCTGCATTTAGTGCAGCCTATAAGATAGGACTCCCCCCCCCCCATTCTTGAGGATTTGATCTCCCAACTAGCACTGTAACTGAGTCTTCAGCAGTCCACTCTGTTAGACCAGCTGCTTCCAGGTAATGGAGTATATGGTAAGACCAGTGAATTCCAAGGTCTGTAGCCCATTCCTACACTTTTGCTGTGAAATGAGTTCCTTGACCAAAAGTAATGTTAGCAATATACCTTGATGATAAACGAAGTGTTTCCCAGGACCTTGATGGTGGTGCTGGCAGAAGCATTGCTGGCAGGGAAGGCACAGTCATATCCAGAATATGTCTATTCCAGTGAGGACAAATTCTTGCCCCTTCCATGGATATATGTATATGTGTATACAGTATATGATTTGTTTTCTTTCTGTCTTATTAAAGTATTTACTATCTACTATCATTAATACATTGTAAACATTTTATTTTCTCATTAAAAAAATAGGTAATAATTATCTAAGAAAAGTTTTTAGTGAATTGTAGACTTTTTAAAGCTATATTATCTATCTGGAAACCTTGGAGTAACTGTAAACTAGTGAGTTTTGAACTGTAGACTTTACTCAGGTGGATTTATTATTAGTACCTCTACCAGTGAGTCAAATTTTGTTGAAATCCACCTGGTAGAAATCCATTGTTATGGGTTATATGGTTGAAAACTTTTTAGGTTGCCATTTGTTTCAAGATACAGATTGACTTGGTGTACTTTAACATTTGTAATAGTTTACCAATTTAGGTAATACCATTTAATTTCATTGAAAGTTATAGGGAAGAAGGCTAAATAGGCATTGGATGAGTTAAGGAAGTTAACTTTTTTTTCTTACCAGAGTTGGCAATTTTTATCTGTGCAGTAGTGTATATATTTCGGGGGCATAATGTAAATTGTTCAGATAAGAGTATGCCTAACTATGACTTACCTAACCCACCTGCTTAAGCATAGAGGAAATCTGGAAAGACTTGAAATTGAAAAACTTAAAATTTTAAGTCTTCCCTTTCAAGGCCCCATCAAAACATCATGACCATGTCTAAAAAACTTACTGTTTAATACAGTTAGAAAATCTTACTTTTAGAACTCCAAAACCATTTTTATTAACTATATTCTCTATTAAATATATGTTCCATGAGAGTGAAGTTTTTTTTTCACTGTTGTATTTTTTGTGTTTAGAATAGTGATTTGCAGAGAGAAGGGACTCAATAAATATTTGCTGAATGAATGAATATATCAAATGAGATCGTCCTTACTCTTGAAGATAAGTATTTGTCATATAACTGGTCTTACCAGATTGTAGATTGTCTTTTGTTTACCATTCTTATTCCATTCTAACCAAATCATACATGTTTTTAGGCATTCTTTGGCATTTGATTTTGAACTGGAAAAATGCTAAAATGTAGTTTAAACCTCAGCATTTGTGAATTAGGGGTTAGGTGTGCAGCCTGACTTAGGTGATAAGGGTTGAATTACAGAGAAATCAAATTATGCCTTTCAAATATGGTATGCATATTAAACTAATACGTGGTTGGTTTTTACTAGGTTAATGAGGCAAATGCGCTATTTATATTCAGTGTTTTATGGTCTTACGCTGTAGTGTCATAAGCATAAAAGTTTCTAGAAGACTTTTTGGACCTAGAAGTTGAAGGGATTTTTAATTTAACTTTTGGTTTGAAGCAATCACAAATTACACTGGAGTCTCAAAAAATGTCGTAGGATCTTTTAAAATAGAGGGGATTTCAACTGCAGTCCAGATGCTGAAAATTTTTTTCTGGAAAGAATTTACTTTGACTTTTTCATCTTACAAAAATCATTCTGGGTCTGAAGGATGCAAGTTTTTTAATGGTGCCCCATTAATATCCCTAGGCCTAGCACATTTCCTGCTTAGAAGAGTCAATAATAGGCTATCAACTGTTGAATGAATGAAAGAGTTTTAACTTTATTCTGTGGGTGACAGGGGGCCATTGGAGAGATTTTATGCTCACATGTTTTAGAGTGCTTCCTAGTAGTGATATGGAGGATGGATTTGAGTGAACAATGTTAAAGGTAAGAAGGATAATTAAGAAATTGTTGTAATAGGAATGATGCTCTGAAATAGGGCACTGATGGTGGGAATTCAGGGGATGAATTAGATGTTTAGATGTTTAGGAGATGAAATTGGAAGGCTTCACAAAGGGGTAAGAAGTACAGGAGGCAGCTAAAGTGAGTAAGGGTTGGTTGAGAAGAGGGAGAAGTTGTGAATGACAGGTTTCTTGTTTCTTCAGGGAAAATTTTTGAATTATTCCATAATGGACTTACAAATGGGTTGTGATCCCAAAAGTTATTTTGAAGTTGGGTATTTCCTGTTGCATCTCTGAAGATGCTTTTTTCCTCCTACATCAAAACAAATCCCTCAACTGCTTCAGATGCAGTCCTGCCATTGAAATAGGCATCACATTGTTTTATTTTGCTTGAAGGGGTACTGTTGGCTCAAATATCTAATTACATCTGCCATGTCTTCTTAAATTGTTGCTTACTTATGGACCCAAAGAACATTTCCACCTCTGTAATTTCATTTGCATATTAGTTTTCAGATAAATTGAAGGTGAATATATTATGTAAAATATATGTGTTGTAATATCAGCTGAAGATATATTTTTTCCCCTGATTGACTATAATGGAATCATTTTGGCACAGGGAAGAAATGGTTAAAAATAGACCAGTGGGTCATCTCAATGTGAAGTCAGGAGGACTTCCAGGCTTAAGCCTGGAAGCTAAATTTCTATTGGCTCTTCCCTCTTCATTATGATTCCAAGTTTATTTTGATCTGCATCTTTTTTTATGAATGAAATTCTCTTTCATTTAGCCTGATAAGGAACCTGGCCATTAGTACATGACTAAATAGCTGAAACTTCTGGCTTGAACTAAATTAAATTATAAACTTAGCACAGTGGCAGGTGCTTGAACTGTTATAAATGCAATGTTACAACTAGCACATAGAATCTTTGCATTTAAAAACTGTTTTTGCAGTCCCACGAAGGAGGTGAAGCCTGTATGGGAGTCTTCACTGATTGTGCTGACTTTTCTTCAATTTTCAATTTATTAAAATTTATAATTTGTGAATTGTGCTAGAATATTTTGTTAATATGTTCTTAAAAATTTTAATCCCAGAGGTAAACATCGTAAACATTTAGCTGTGCATATTTGACTATATAGGAGAGTTAACAACCACATTTATATAGATCTGGTTAAATGTGTATAGTCTTCATTCTCAGTCTTTCAAAATCCTTCTTATTTACCATTTTCATTTTTAACATCAACTGCATTATTTCTTCATATAACTATAAAAAGGGATGATTCAAAAATTTGGTTGATAGCTTTTTAAGGAATTGTAGTAGGTAAATAATTTTCACAGGTAAAGATAATTGAAACGTTATATTAGCTAAAATGATAACCTAGAGGCAGCTTGTTTTGGTAGATGTCTTAGTCCATTTAGGCTGCTAAAATAAAATAGTCTGGGTAGCTTTGAAACAGCAGAAAGTTATTTCTCATAGTTCTGGAGGCTAGGAAGTCCAAGAATAATATTCCATTAAGCAAAGTTGAATGTGCTGACTTGGGAGATAGTGGCAAGTAGCTTCCCATTCTACTGTTGATTGTGTTTGTTCTAGAAAGTATTCTTTTTTTCTTTTCTGTTATTTTTCTGTCTCTGTTTGTATGTTTTAGGGAGGGAAGGAGAGAAAATATTTTTATATTTTTCTTTGGGGGACATACTTATTTTTTATAAATATTTCTAATTTTGAAAAGATTGCAGATATAGTTGAAGCTGTTTTGCACCCCTCTCTGATCCCATTCTCTCCTCTCTAGTGTTAACTACTATTCTGAAGTTTATTTGTAATCTATCTGTGCCTGTTTTTATTCTTTTATTACAAATGTATGTGTTCATAAAACAATAATTACAGTATAACATTTTTACATAAAAAGCATACTGTAAATATTCTTCTGCAACTTGCTTTTTAAGCCTGTTAGGTTTTTAGACTTGATCCCTGTTTAAACATGTCTTTTAGTTGATTCATTTTAACTGCATGTATAATATTTTATTATAAGACTGTCAGTTTATCTGTTTCTGCTATATAGGAACACTTAATTTGTTTCCAGGGTTTTTATTGTTTTTTTGTTTTACTATTATAAACAATGCTTCAGGAAGTATGTATTTGCATGTATTCTTGAATAGTTTTTATCTGACATAAAACATTGTGGAACATGTATATAAAAATACATGAGTCACGTTTGTACAGCTAACAGTTTAAAAAATAATACTGTGCGGTGGCTCACGCCTGTAATCCTACCACTTTGGGAGGCTGAGGCGGGAGGATTGCTTGATGTCAGGAGTTCAAGACCAGCCTGAGCAACATAGGGAGACCCTGTCTCTATTAAGAATAGAAAAATTAGCCGGGCATGATGGCACGAGCCTATAATCCCAGCTACTTGGGAGGCTGAGGCAGGAGGATCACTTGAGCCCAGGAGTTTGAGGTTGTGGTGAACTACGATCACGCCACTGTCCTTATGCCTGGGCAGCAAAGTGAGACCCTATCTCTTAAAAAAAAAAATACTGTGAACTCTTGTCAGTCCACATTCAGATTAAGAAATAGAACATTACCAATGCCTTGGAAACCCCTCTATCCCTCTATGGTCCAAGTCAAATTTCTTTTCTTACTGCTTCCCCTACCACTATCCTGAATTGTGTTAAAAAGATTTTCCTTACTTTTCTTTGTTTCCCTAAATAATGTATTGATTTGTTTTACTAGTTTTTGATCTTCAACTGAATAATACTGTAAGTATCCTTATGATTTCTTTTGTAAGCATCCTCTTTTTGACTGTCTTCTATGGTGGTGTATGTAGTTCATTCAATTTTACTGCTATATAGTATTTCATTATTTGTGTATACCACAGTTTATCCTATCAATGATGAACATTTGGATTGTTTCCAGTTTTTTTGCTATTACTAACAGTGCTGCTTATGAACATTCTTATCCATGTCTCTTGTGCATGTGCAGGAATTTAGAGTATATATCTGGGAACAGAATTGCTCAATCATGAGGTATGGGCTTGTTCAGCTTTAGTAGGTAATACCAAATTGTTTTTAAAGTGTTTGAACCAGTTGACACTCCCGCCAGCAGTGTATAAGTGTTTCTATTGCTTTATGTCTTTGCCAGTGCTTGGGGTTGACTGTTTTAAAACTTTTAATCTATCTAGTGGGTAAGAAATGTTATTTCGTTGTAATTTGAATTTGTATTTCCTTGACTACCGGTGAGATTCAGGTTTTTTTCAGGTATTCATGGACTGTTTATGTTTCTTATTCTGTGAAATATTTGTGTATTTTTTGTTCATTTTTCTATTTGGATTGTTTCACTTTTCCTGATTGATTCATAGAAATTTTTATATTGTTTGGATCTAATTCTTGATATTTACATGTGTTACAAGTATTATAATTGGATTTAAAATTTTTTTTTTTTTTTTTTTTGAGACAGAGTCTCACTCTGTTACCCTGGCTAGAGTGGAGTGGCATCATCATGGCTCACTGCAACCTCAAACTCCTGGGCTCAAGTGATCCTCCTGCCTCAGCCTCCTGAGTAGCTGGGACTACAGGCATGCGCTGCCATGCGCAGCTAATTTTTCCATTTTTTGTAGAGATGGGATCTTGCTCTTGCTCAGGCTGGTCTTGAACTCCTGCTCTCAAGCGATCCTCCCACCTTGGCCTCCCAAAGTGCTAGGATTACAGGCATGAGCCACTGTGCCTGGAGTAAAAATCTTTACGTTATCTTTTAACGAAATTTTTGATTTTAATGTAGCTGAATTTATCAGACTTTTGTGATTTGTGTTTCTTTAAAAAATTTTTGTGTCTTTTCTGCTGTCATTAAGATAATGCTTCTATATTATTTTCTATGAGTCTTTTAGTTTACACTCTCACGTTTAAGTCTCTAATCCACAGGGAATGACTTTTGTGTAAGGATCCACTTTTATTTTTTTCCATATGATAACTGATAACTGATTGTCTCAGCCTATTTATTGAATAGTCCATTTTTCTCTTGTGATCTGCAATATTTGCTTGGTTGAAAATTAAGTTTCCTTATATGCATGGGCTCAGTTTCTGGGCTGTCTATTCTGCTATCTGCCCTGGTGCCAGTGACCCATTTTATTATTTATCTTAATTGCTGTAGCTTTATAATAAGTCTTAATATCAAGTATGACAAGTCCCCCAACCTTTTTTTCAGGAAAACTCATGATAATGCTTTTCCATATTAGTTTTAGAATCGGCTTTTTGATTTCCATGGGAAATGGTACTAGATTTTGAATGGTATTGCTTTGAGTGTCTGGATCAAGTGAGGGAGAATTGATTGACATCATTGTGGTAGTGAGGCTTCCTATTTAAGAACATAATGTATTTTTTATTTATCTTTTAAAAATTCATTCCGATTAAATTTAACATTTTTTTCCTTATATAAAGAACTTGTACATCAAATGTCAGAATTTTTCCTAGGGATTTTTTTTTTGTTATTTTTACATGGTATTTTTAAAAATTGCATTTTATGATTGTGTATAGAAATGCAACTAACTTTTATTTTATTTTCTCACTTTTATTGACTTATCTCTAGATTCTTTTGGATTATATATGTAGACAGTGGATAATCTGCAAATAGTTGCAGTTTTATGTCTTCATCTTTAGTCTTTTTCCCCTCTATGCACCTGTTAAAGTTTTTCAGTGGTGAATAGCAGTGATGGCAGTGGGAATCTGTCTTGTTTTTTTATCTTAAAAGGAAAACTTTTATTGTTTCACTACAAAATATAGTGTTTGCTGTAAGTTTTTTAAAAAATAAATGCCCTTATTAAATTAACGAAGTACTCTTCTACTTCTAGATTGCTAAGTTTTAAAATTCCTGAATAGATGTTGGGTAATACTCCATTTGATCTTAGCCAAAAGGCCAAGAAGTGATGTTGGGTACTATCAAATACTTATTCAACCTCTATTCAGGTGATTATATAATTTTTCTTCCTTTATTTATAACAAATTACGTTATTTCCTGATTTCTAATAATTAAATTAACCTTACGTTCCTGGGGCTGTTCTTGTTGAAATGTGTGATTTAAAAAAATTGATTTCTGGATTAAATTTGCTGATATTTTGTTTAGGATGTTTGCATCTATGTTTATGAGTGAGGCTGATTTATTGATTTGTAATTTTCTTTACAGCCGCTGTCTGGATTTCATATCAAGGTTATTCTGGCCTTATAAAATCAATTGAGAATTTATCTTTTTATGTTCTTTACATGTTTATATAATAGTGGGATTTTGTATTGACTTAAAATTTGTTAGGACTCTCCTATAAAGCCCTCTGTGCTTAGTATTTTCTTTGAGGGAAGATTTTAAACCACTGATTTCAGTTTTTGAATTGTTGTCAGACTATTCTGATTCTTTTTCCTTGAGTCAGTTTTGGAAAATTGTATTCTTGTAATGTCCATTTCAACTCACAAGTTGGTCAGGATTTGTTTTTATGATCTGTCTGTTTAATCTCTGTGGGAACTGAAGTTCTGTCCTATTTTTCACTCCTAGTATTTATTTATTCCTTTATTTTTTCTTGATTTTTTCTGTTTATGTATGTCATTTGTTAGCTTTGTTAATTTTATTGTCTGTTTTCTGTTTTGTTAGTTTTGCTTTTGTCATTTTCTTTCCTTGGGTTTATTCTGCTATTCTTTTTTTCCTCACTTTTTAATCTTATTTTTAATTGTAGTGAAGTGTACATAATATAAAATTTACCATCTTAACCACTTAAAAATTTTTCATTGAGGTAAAATACACATATATAATTTACCATCTTAACCATTTTTGAGTGTACAGTCAGTGGTAATAAATAGATTTATATTCCTTTTTTCTCCCCCTTCACTTCACTTCCCCCCTCCCCTCCCCACCTCCCCTACCCGTTCCTGGCTTCTGGTAACCACCAGTCTACTCTCTATTTTCATGAGATACACTTTTTTATCTTCTGCGTATGAGTGAGAACATGCAATATTTGTCTTTCTGTCCTTAGTTTATTTCAGTTAACATAATGACCTCTAGTTCCATCCATGTTGCTGCAAATGAAAGGATTTCATTCTTTTTTATGGCTGAATAATCTGTTGTGTGTGTATATCACATTTTCTTTATCCATTCATCCATTGATGGGCACTTAGGTTGGTTCTATATTTTGACTATTGTCAATAGCGCTGCAATAAACATGGTAGTGCAGATATCTTTTCGATATGTTGATTTCCTTTCTTTTGGAGATATACCCAGTAGTGGAGTTGCTGTATCATACAGGAGTTCTATTTTTAGTTTTTTTTTTTTTAGAGGTGGGGTCTTGCTATGTTGCCCAGGCTGGAGTGCAGTACCTATTCACAGGTGCGATCCTACTACTGATCAGCATGGGAGTTTTGACCTGCTCCATTTCCGATCTGGGCTGGTTCACCCCTCCTTAGGCAACCTGGTGGTCCCCCGCTCCCGGGAGGTCACCATATTGATGCTGAACTTAGTGCGGACACCTGGTCGGCATAGCGCACTACAGCCCAGAACTCCTGGACTTGAGCGATCCTCCTGCCTCAGCCTCCCGAGTAGCTGGGACTACAGGCATGCGCCACCGCGTTCGGCCTGTTTTTAGTTTTTTGAACAACCTTCATACCATTCTCCATAGTGGCTGTACTAATTTATATTACCAACAGTGTATGAGGGTTCCCCATTCTCCGTATCCTTGTCAGCATATTATTGCCTGTCTTTTTGATACAAGCCATTTTAACTGGGGTGAGGTGATACTGCATTGTGGTTTTGATTTGCGTTTCTCTGATGATTAATGATGTTGAGCTACTGATGATACGTTTTTTCATATACCTGTTGGCCATTTATACCAACAGTCCTGGAATGTTTCTCCAATGTTGTCTTCTAGTAGTTTCATAGTTTTAGGTCTTAGATGCAAGTCTTTAATCCATTTGGATTTGATTTTTTTTTGTATAGTGAGAGATAGGAGTCTAGTTTCATTCTTCTGCATATAGTTATCCAGTTTTCCCAGCACCATTTATTGAGAAAACTGTCCTTTCTCCATTGTAAGTTCTTGGCATCTTTGTTGAAGATGATTTGGTTGTAAATGCACAAATTTATATCAGGGCTTTCTATTCTGTTCCATTGGTCTGTGTGTCTTTTTTTTTAATGCCAGTACCATGCTGTTTTGGTTACTATAGCTTTGTAATACATTTTGAAGTCAGGTAGTGTGGTGCCTCCATGTTTGTTATTTTTGCTCAGAATTGCTTTGGCTGTTCAGGGACTTTTGTGGTTCCGTATAAATTTTAGGATTTTTTTCTATTTCTGTGAAGAATGTCATCAGTATTTTGATAGAGATTGTATTGAATCTGTAAATTGCTTTGGTTAGTATTGTCATTTTAGCAATATTAAACCTCTAACCTATGAGCATGGAATATCTTTCCATTTTTTTGGGTCCTCTTTTATTTCTTTCGTCAGAGTTTTATAGTTTTCCTTGTATATGTTTTACTTCTTTATTTAGATTGATTCCAAGGTATTTAATATTTTTTGTAGCTATAGTAAATGGGATTGCTTTCTTGATATCTTTTTAAGATTGTTCACTGTTGGTGTATATAAATGCTACTGATTTTTGTATGTTGATTTTGTATCCTACAACTTTACTGAATTTGTCAGTTCTGTCAGTTTTTTGGTGAAGTCTTTCGGTTTTTCTAGGTATAAGATTGTGTTGTCTGCGAACAGGCTAATTGCACTTCTTCCTTTCTAATTTGGATGCCCTTTATTTTTTTCTCTTGCCTAATTGCTCTGGCCAGGACTTGTAGTATTATGTTTAATAATAGAAATGAAAGTGGGTAGCCTTGTCTTGTTCCAGTCTTTAGAGGAAAGGCCTTCAATTTTTCCCCATTCAGTGTGATGTTAGCCATGGGTTTATCACAGATGGCCTTTACTATTTTGAGGTATGTTCCTTCAGTGAGGGTTTTTATCATAAAGGGATGTTGAATTTTATCAAATGCTTTTTCAGCATCTATTGAAATAAATATATGGTTTTTGTTCTTGATTCTGTTAATGTGGTATATCATGTTTATTGATTTGTATATGTTGAACCATTCTTGCAACCCTGTGATGAATCCCACTTGATTGTGGTGAATGATCTTTTTAATATGTTGTTGTGTTTGGTTTGCTAGTATTTTGTTGAGGATTTTTGTATCTATGTTCATCAGTGATATTGGCCTGTAGTTTCTTTTTTTTATTGTGTCCTTGTCTAGTTTTAGTATCAGGGTAATGCTGGCCTTGTAGAATGAGTTTGGAAGTATTCCTTCCGCTTCAGTTTTTTTTGAAGGATTTGAGTAGGATTGGTATTTAGTTCTTTAAATGTTCTGGAAAATTCAGCAGTGAATCCATCAGGTCCTGGGATTTTCTTTGATGGGAGACTTTTTATTAGAGCTTTACTCTCATTACCCATTATTGGTTTGTGGAGGTTTTCTCTGTCTTCATGGTTCAATCTTGGTAGGTCGTATGTGTCCAGGAATTTATCCATTTCTTCTACGTTTTCCAATTTGTTGGCATATAGTTCATAATAGTCTCTAGTGAGTCTACTGTATTTCTTAGGTCTCAATTGTTATGTCTCCTTTTTTGTTTCTGATTTTATTTATTTTGATCTTCTCTCTTTTTTTCTTAGTCCAACTAAAGGTTTGTTGATTCTGTTTATCTTTTCAGAGAAACCCACTTTTGTTTAATTGATCTTCTGTATTTTTTTAACTCTCAATTTTATTTATTTCTGCTCTGATCTTCGTTATTTCTTTCCTTCTACTAATTTTGTATTTGGTTCTTGCTTTTCTAGTTCCTTGAGGTACATCATTAGGTCGTTAATTTGAAGTCTTTCTACTTTTTTGATATAGGCATTTATTGCTATAAAATTCCTTCTTAGTACTGCTTTGCCATATCCCATAGATTTTGATAGGTTATAGTTCCAGCCATCTTAACCATTTTTAAATATACAGTTCTGTACATTCACATTGTTTTGTAACCAATCTACAGAACTTTCCATCTTGCAAAACAGAAACTCTTTTACTATTAAACAAGAACTTTCTCATTCCTCCATTTCCCCGAACCCTGGCAATCACCCTTCTACTTTCTGTGTCAATGAATTTGACTACTCTAGGTACCTCATATAAATGGAATCATACAGTATTTGTCTTCTTATAACTGACTTATTTCACTTAGTGTAATGTCTTCAAGGTTCATCCACATTGTAGCATGTGTCAGCATTTCCTTCCTTGTTAAGGCTGAGTAATAATCCATTATATGTGTATACTACATTTTGTTCATTCATCCATTGGTGGATACTTGGATTGCTTCCACTTTTTGGCTATTGTGAATAATGATGCTGTGAACATGGATGTGCAGAGATGTCTTCAAGATCCTGCTTTCAATTCTTTTGGATTTATATTCAGAAGTGGGATTGGTGGATCATACGGTAATTCTATTTTTAATTTTTTGAGGAATTGTCATACTGCTTTCCATAGCAGGCGTACCATTTTACATTCCCATCAACAGTGCAAAAGGGCTCCAATTTCTTCCCATCCTTGGTAACATTTGTTATTTCCTCTTCTTTTTTTTTTTTGTGATACTGGTCATTCTATTGAGTATGAGGTTGTTTTCTGACTTTTAAAGTTAGATTTAAAGCTTATCAATTTTGAATGTTTCTTTTTGAATGTAAGTATTTAAAACTATAAATTTATTAAATGTTGCTTTAGTTGTATCCTACAAGTTTTGATAATTGGCTTTTTATTATTTTTCAATTCTAGGTATTTTTTGTTTTCCATTATGAGTTCTTCTTTCACCCTGAGTGTTTCTTGATTTTCAGAAGTTTTCCAAGTTATCTTTTGGTTATTAGTTTATATCTTAATTGTATTGTGGTCAGTGAATATGGTTGGTATGTTACCAGTAATTTCAGATTTCAACTTAGCTTTATGGACTTGAGCATTATATTGGTTATTTATTGCTATGTTATAAATTATTCCAAAATGTAGTAGTTTTGGACAACAGACATTTAGTATCTCATAAAGTTTCTGTGTGTCCAAAATCCCTTAGTGGCTTAGGTGGGTGTTTCTGGCTCAGAGTCTCTCATGAGTTTGCAGTCAAGCTCTTGGCTGGGGCTGCAGTCATCTGAAGGCATGAGTGGGGCTAGAGCATTTGTTTCCAAGCGAATTCACTTACATAGTTATTGGCAGGAGGCCTAAGTTTTTTGCTGGCCATTTGTAAAAGGTCTCAGTTCCTTTCCACATGGGCCTCTCCATAGGGCTGCTTGTAACATGGCAGCTGGCATCCCCCAGAGTAAGTGATCTCAGAGAGAGAATCAGAAGCCACAGTTTTTCATGGCCCTTTGAAGTTATGTACCTTTCCTTCTGCCATATTATATTGGTCATGCAGAACAACACTGATACAGAGTGAGAGAGGATGACACAAGGGCATAGATATCAGAATGTAGGAATAATGTGGGTCACCTTGGAGTCTCGCCACCACAAACATACAGTCCATTTTTATAAAGGTCTCATGTGTTCTTGAAAATGATATGTAGTCCCTAGTTTTTGTGTATAATTTTTATGTATATCAGTTTGATCAAATTTATTAATTAAACAGTTCAATTTTTCTAAATTCTGACTGATTTTTTTGTCTGCTAGATGTTATTATTAAGAGATGTGTTAGAAAATCTTTATATTAGTGTACTTACAACTTTTTCTTATAGATTTGTCAGTTTTGTGTTTGTGTGTGTATTAGGTGCATAGAGGTTTAGAATGTTTTCCAGTTGATTTGAATCTTGTATTATTGTGTAGTGGTATTCTTTATCTCTAATGCTTTTTGCCTTATTTTGCTCCAGTTTTCTTTTGTTTAGTAGTTGCCTGATAGATCTTTTTCCATTTGTTCACCATCAACCTTTCTGTGCCCTTATGTTTTAAGTTTATCTCTTATAAACAGTACATATTAAACCAGTCTGATAGTTTCTTTTTCTTCTAACTGGAGAGTTTAGTCCATTTACATTCATTGTGATTACTGATATATTTGGATTCATTTTTGTCATTTTAATATGTGCCTTTCATTTGTCTAATGTTTTCTTTTTATTTTTTCCCTTGACTCTCGAAATTTCCTTCTGGGTTCACTTTTCTTCTGCTTGAAGCATATTCTTTAGAATTTCCTTTGATAAGGGTCTTTTCCAGTAATTCCTCTTATTTTCCTTTCTTTGAAAATACAATAGTCCCCCCTTATCTGTGGTTTTGCTTTTCACGGTTTCAGTTACTCGTGGTCAATTGTGGTCCAAAAATATTAAATGGAAAATTCCAGAAATAAATAATTTATGAGTTTTAAATTGTGTGCTATTCTGAGCAGTGTGATAAAATCCCACTTAAGATCCCAAATGGGTCTTTTTCAGTTTTGAGACTCATGCTCTTCAAGTCTGTGACATTTCTTGTATTGTTTCTTTGGTAATGTCTTCTTTACATGTTTATTTCTGCTTTCCTCTTCCCTTTTTCACATATTGTAATTGATTGATCATGTAATTTTTCACACATTTTTCTCTCATAGTCTATGTCTTTTCTTTTGTTCTTTTTCCTGGAAAGAGTCTCAACTTTATCTTCCAAGTCTTTTAATATTTTATTTTATCTGTCTGTGCAGAGTTAACATAGCAGGCCTGAGACTATTATCCTTAGAAAGATATGTTTGCAAGATTGGCTGTTGGCTGGTGTCTGGGAACTTGGATTTTGGAAGGTTTCCTACTATTTCCTGATAATGCTTCAAACTGTGCATACAATGTGACTTATGCTGAACACTTGCTTTCCTTCTGGGTATCTGGAATTTTGGTATGTTCTGGGCAAAGGGTGCCCCCAATAAAAACCCTGAGCACTAAGTATCTAATGAACTTACCTGGTAGACAATTATTTCATGTGTTGTCACAAGTCATTGCTGGAGGAATTTAGTTTGTCCTGTGTGACTCCATTGGGAGAGGACTCTTCGAAGCTTGTACCTAGTTTCTTCTGGACCTTGCTCCATTTTCAGTTTTTCCTTTTGCTGATTTTGTTTTGTATTATTTTGCTCTAATAAATCATAGCTGTGAATGTGACTTATATGTTTAGTCTTGTGAGTTCTAGCAAACCACCAAACCTGCTGATGGTCTTCGGGACTCCCAACGTACTGTCATATTTAACATTCTGAATGTTCTTTTTTGAACTTTATTCTCTTTATTTATATCCGTTGCTCTCTTTATTTTTAAAATAGCATCATTTAAAATTTTTTCTGATGTCTTTTAGGATGTTAATAACCTTTTTTTTTTTTTTTAAGTTTTCTTCTTATTCCTCATTGTCTTTTTTCTCAAAATTAACTTGTGTTTACTTGGTTCTCTTTCTTTCATGTTAACAGACTTTCCTATGCCTGGTGATCCTAGGCAGTCTGTTCACTTTAAATATCTGCTGTTAGGTCTTAAATGTTCTCTTTCTCTCTCCCCTCCCCCCCAAAAGGTAACTGTGTTGACAGGTGTGTTAATTAACTTGATTGTGGTAATCATTTCAGAATGTATACAAATATCAAATCATCACATTGTATACCTTAAATATTAATATATACAATTTTTATTTGTCAATTATAGTTCTTTCTTTCTTTTTTCTTTCTTTTTTTTTTCTGGACTGGGTCTGTTTCTGTCACCTGGGCTAGAGTTCAGTGGCGTCATCATAGCTTACTGTAACCTCAAACTCCTGGGCTCAAGCAATCCCCCTGCCTCAGCCTCCTGAGTAGGTAGGGCTACAGGCATGCGGCAACACACCCGGATAATTTTTCTTTTCTTTGTAGAAACAGCGTCTCGCTCTTGCTGAGACTGGTCTCAAACTACTAGCTTCAAGCAATCCTCTTGCTTCAGCCTCCCAAAGTGCTGGGATTACAGGTGTGAGCCACTGTTCCCAGCCTTGTCAATTATATTTCAAAAAAGCTGGAAATAACCAAAAGTCTACTCCTTAGTGTGAAATCATTGGGAGATCATGTGTATGGGCTTTACCATAGGGTAGGTTGATGGAGAGCTAACTTTATTGTTGGTGTTCCTCTAAATGTAGGTTTTTTCTTTGAATATCTAGTTTCTTCAGGAATATATTGCCCAGTTGGTTGCCTGGGAAGATAGATGTCTGGTTCTAGGATTTGGAAACAAGATGAAGGGAAGAGGCTGGTAGTTTATGGTATGCGTATTTTCACTTATTAAGGAAGTAATATGATTATTGTGGAAATATTTTACAGTTCAAGTTTCTAAAATATAGTTGAAGGTAGTGGTTGATTGTCCTCTGAAATTGCCAAGTTGTCTTGTAGACTAGTTGGTAGACTGGCAGAGACCACCTGTTCATGGACCACAGTTTGAGGCATATTGCACTAGGTAATAAAAAAGGTCGTTGTTAAGGGAAATAGGAGAGGTAGTGTAACACACTAGCTCATTCTTTTACTCAGCAAGCATTTATTAATTGCCTTTAAAACTTCTAACCACAGGGGATAAAACAGGTTACAAGAAAGATACCTTCCCTGCTCCCGTAGAAGTTACATTCTAGCATGAGCAACGGATATTAGACAATTTATTATCTGGTTGTTATAATTGTTATAAGAGCCATATAGGAGAGATCAAGGAAGCTCACCACAGTATATATGAGAGACCTGCTCTGGGGTTCAGGATGGCATCTCTGAAAGGATGAATAAGGCAAGTGGTAGGAGAATGAGAAGAGAGTGGCAGAGAATGAGCCTGAGAGATTAATTGGGATAATGAAAATTGTGGGATTAAATGATGTGTATAATGCGTTTAGTGCCTGGTACTTGTGCTCAATAAGTGTTAATTAGGAATTTTTTTATTTATAGGAATACTGTTATAGTAGATGATCAAATAGAAGACCCCCTCGCAATAAATTTGTAAAGGCAAAAGTTTTGCGTCAATTGTTAACAAAACAATATAGCCATAGAACTGGTTATCACTTAAATCCCTCATTATATAGAAATTTTGGTGTTTCAGAAGTATTGCTAGGGCAATCCACCTTCTGGGTATATACCCAAAATAGATAAATCACCTCATAAAGATATCTGCATGCCCATGTTCACTGCAGCATTATTCACAATAGCTGAAATATGGAAATAGCCTAAATGTTTGTTGATGGTGGATGGATAATGTGGTATATATGTATATAAAATGAAGTATTATATGGATTATATGCTGGAATGGAATTAAGGATATTCTATGAAACAAAGAAGGATATTCTGCCATTTGCCACAACATGAGTGGACCTGGAGGACATCATGCCAAGTGAAATAAGCCAGACACAAAAAGAAAAATATTGCGTGATCTCACTTATATGTGGAATCTAAAAAGGAAAAGGTCAGATATACAGAGATAGAGAATAAAAGTGGTTACCATGGGTGGGAGAAGGGAGGAAATGGGGATATGTAGATGTAGGTCAAAGGATACAAAGTGGCTGATATGTAGTATGAACAAGTGTAGATATCTAATGTACAACATGAAGACTATAGTTAATAAAATTGTATCAGGGATTTGGTTCAATAAATAGACTGAACTGCTTGTCACTTGTCACATACATACAAAGTTGACAGGTTAATTTGCTTCACTATAGTCACCATTTTACTATCTATATGTGTCCCATAACGTCATACTGTAAACCCCAAGTATACGTGATCAAATTTATTTTAAAAAAAAGGTATTACTGGGGCAGAAATCAGGCTTCTTCATAGTTCTGTTTCTAGCACCCAGCATAGTGCCTGACACACAGAAGATGCTGTCTTTTATTTATTTTTTTATTTTAAAAAATTTTTTTATCTGAAGTGTTTACTGGAAATTACAGGTAACCCGGAGACATCTAGGAAGGATATGTGATTTCAGATACAAGAAATATTCTTCTTCCTTTTTTTCTTACTACCATGTTGGTGTTGTTTCTTCAGTGGAATTATAAATGGCCTTTTGATTAGAATTTAAATATTAACCTTTATATACATACTTTTTGTAGCCAGCAAGGATCTGTTGGGACAAAGTCTTATTTTTCTTTCTTGGGGGTCTGTAATTGGTGCTCTCTAACTTTCCAGCACTTAGACTCATGATGTATTAGTTATCTATTGCTGCAAAACAAATTACCTCAAAACTGAGCAGCTTAAAACAACAGACATTTATTATTCACAGTTTCTGTGGGTCAGGAATATAGAGGTGGCTTAGCTGGGTGTCTCTGCTGCAGGGTCTCATGAGGTTTCAGTCAAGCTGTTGGCTGAAACTGTAATCATCTGAAAGCTTGAATTGGGGTGGGGGCAGGGAGGATGTGCTTCCAAGTTCACTTATCTAATTGTTGGCAGAAGAACTTAGTTCTTTGCCCTGTGGACTTCTAGTAGGCTGCTTGAGTGTCCTCATGACATGGCTGTTGGCTTCCTCTAGAGCAGGTGGTCTGAGAGAGAGAACAAGACTGTCCAAGATGAAAGTCTCTGTCTTTTATAACCTAATCTTGGAAGAGACACACCGTCACTTCTGTTATATTCTGTTAGTTACAATGACCAATCTTGGTTCTGTGTGGGAGGTGTGAATATCAGGAGGCATGGTTCATTGGGGGCTATCCTGTAGGCTGGCTGCCCCACACTCCATCAGTGGGATCAACTTCCAGCCCAGTATACTAGTTATATTTAGAAGTATAGGTTAATTGAACTAATATTTGATTAATATTTGAATTTTGTTGTACATTGAGATTTCTGGCATTTCTGGGCTTATTAGTTTGTTTGACATTTTTGCTACACTGTTCTTTTTGCTTTCCCCATTTTCTCCTCTTTGTTTTCTTTCTTTTTCCTTTTTTTTTTTTTTACAGTTCTCAGATTTATCAGAAAATAATAGCTCAGTGTTTTCCTGAAATACTTAGTACTTGTAACTTAAACTTGGGGATACTTCAGAAAGTTGTATCAAGCACAGATGCCCTTCTCACTCTGCTTGGGCTCCGATACCCATTGTTCTCCCCCCTCCACTCCCCCCAGCCACCAGTGTGGACATCCTCCTTACCCTGCTCAGGCTCAGACACCCTACGCAGTGCTGCTTCCCTGTGTGGATATCCTCCTCACCCTACTCATACTCTGTGCTGGGATACCCACTTCCCACCATTCAGAAGCCCAACATAGCCTTAACACCCCTTGCTGGGCCCCACTGTATTGTCTCCCTTTTTTTTCAACTCAGGCTCTACTTGCTCACCTAGGGGGCTTACCCCTTTGGGCTCTGATACCCTATATGGTCTGCTCTCTCATGTAGATACCCTTTCTGCCCTGCTTGGACTCTAATAGCCTGTGCCTGGCTGCCCTCTGCAGGGTAGTCTCTCCTTTAACCCATTCATGCTCTGACATGCTTTGCTACCATATGTGGGTACCCTGTTCATCCGCTCATGCTCCATTTCCTCCACATGAGTGCCTTGCTTATATGCCTCAGACTCCTACATCTCCCCTCCCATAAACACACACACCGATGCCTACCTTGCTCTGCTCTACCTAATGGCTTTTGTATTAAATGATTGTACAGAACGAAGAGGAGGGAGAAAGGAAGAGCCAGCATTTTTATGGAAATAATGTGATCCAAGTTTATCTTTGACAGAAACTTACTTTCCCCTGCTTCAGTAGTAGATATCTGGAGAATCTAGACCCTTCTAGATTGGGAATTTGCTTGTGGAGCTTCAGTAATGGTTAAGACTGTTGGTATAAATAAGTTCTTTATTTGTGAATTTGGTATAAATAGGTTCTTTATTTTTGAATCAGGGGCTTCTATGTATGAAAAACTTGGGTAGTCTGTAAGTTCAGAATAGTAGGAAGGGAAGAAATTAAAAAGTGTTCAGGGAAGGGTGATGTTGGAATTCACTTCTGGGCAAAATTGGTTTGGCTCCATGCTAGTCTCCTTGGCCACAAATGTCTTTGTAGCATCCATATTAAAAGAAAAACAAGTTAATTACTTAATATCTATTTTATTGATATGAGCTCAGTATTAAGTTTCAGAATGTTTCCCTAATTTTAGTCATTCATGTACTATCAGTTTAGTCATATCCTATATCATTTACTTAGCTTAACAACTTTCAGTTGGCTTACCTTTTCTTACTTAGCATTGTCAAAGGAGTAGTATCTTTGTAATCATAGGTTTGATTGCTAATTATGTATTTTAAATCACACATTAAAATGAAAATAAAACATAAAAATTTAAAGTTGATTAGATGACATATAAAGAGTCATGTTACATACTAATGGTGCAGAATCCACTTTGGGAAGTGTGTTACTAGCTAGTATTAATATTTGATACATTTTCCTGGTTTAGAGTATCTAGAGCTGATGTGCCAGATGCTTTTCCCCCAGTAACATTTTTTCTTTGCTTTTTCTCTCATTTAGATGAAAACTTACATTAAGCGAATTTTAATGTAATCCCTACCCCCGTGATGGTCTGAGGGGCCTTTTAGAAACTGGTTAGAATGTACACAGAGGCAAAAATTTTAGCCGTGACCTTTTGAAGAATTTTCTGAGTGAAACTAGAGACAAATTATCCATTGTTCACAGAGTGCTTTGCTTAATGTTATGCCTTCTTTTGTTAAATCCTCTTATTTGTTGAAATCTTGTATATTAAGTAGCTAATAGTTTGTTAATAGAGATCATGATTAAAAGGTGATTATTTTTCTTCATATAATTTAGGCTGTTTATATTTCTTCCATTATATGCAAAGATTTCTTTAATGTAGCATGAAATACTTAAAAAGAGTTTAATTCACTTTTCCCACAAATTGTGAAAGGAATGCATCCTGAGTGAAAAGAGGAGAAACTCATAAAATAAAAGAAAAAATCTCATTCTTATCTCTCAAATACAATGATCTTATCTTTTTTATTTATTTTGTTCAAGGTTTTTTTTTTCCTCCTCCACTCCAGCATAATTATTTCCTTATAGGTGTTCCAATATTACTTTTTGGGTGAAAAATAGAGTCACAAGTATGGTTTAATTTTATTTTATATTATATACTTTAAAAATTATTGGTGAGATAAGCATATTTTCATATATTTACTGACCATTCATTTTTGAATTGCTTCATATTTCTTCAATAGTTTTTCCATTAAATAGTCTTATTAATAGATAGTTTTTCCATTAAATAGTCTTATTAATAGATAAGAACCTTATCTATAATCCTTTTGGTAGCTAATTATATATTGGTAGCTATATATAATTTTATATATATATATATAGGTAGCTATATATAAATATATATATTATATAATCGGTAGCTAGTTATATAATCCTTTTGGTAGCTAATTGTTGCACATTCTTTTTCTTTGTTTCTTTGTCAGCAATGTATTTTTCTTTCAGAATTGATTTTTTTTTTTTTTTGGTAGGCAAATTATATCAGTGTTTTTTTCTTTATGGCTGTTTTGCTTAGGAAAGTCTTTCCCACTCCAGCATTATGAAATTATTCTTTAGTATTTGTCCTAATAGTTTTATGGCTTGTTTTTTTATAGTAGGTTCTTAATCATACATATATTTTTAAATTTGGCATGAGTTATTCTTTTTAGATGGATAGCCAGTTGGTCTGGCATCATTTTATTGACTAAATCCATTCTTTTACCACTCATTTGAAATACTACCTTTATCATATTAAATTTCTATGTAAATACTAATATCTGTTCTATGACTGTAATTAGTTTATACTTTGTACTTATAATGTACAGGTTTTGTTGTAAGAGCTTGAATAGTATGTTTCAGTACTTGATAATGTAAATCCCCTTTTGTTCTTGTTTTTCAGAAATTTCCTTGGTATTCTCACAAATTTATTCTTCCAGATGAACTTCAGAATCAGCTTACTGTTTTAAATAAGCATCTCCTTTCTAAATCTATTAGAACATCTCACTACTTCTCCTCTACTCTTATTAGCTTAATTTAAGCTACCATCCTTTCTTGCCTAGAGTATCTTCTAACATATAGCAGCAAGAGGGTTCTTTTTAAAATATAAATCAGATTGTCTCTCCTTTGCTTAAATCCTTTCAATGTCTCCTTCCCCTGTCTTTTGGTTATCTATTGCTGTATAATAAGCAACTCCAAAGCTTTGTAGCCTAAAAACAACCATTTTATTTTGCTCATAATTTTTTTGGGTCAGGAATTCACAACAGGTTCAGCTAGGCAGTTCTTTTCTGTTCTGTATGGTGTTGGCTGAGGCTGAAGAATCCCTTCCAATATGGTTTCTTCAGTCACATGTCTGACACCTCAGTGCTTCTTGGCTTGCCTCTCCACAATGGCATCTCATTCTTCAGAATCTCTGCATGTGGCCTGGGCTTCTCACAGCATGGTGGTCTCAGAGTAATCTCAGTTTTTACATGGCAGCTGGCTTCCAGGAGGAGGGAAATAAAAACTGTCAGACCAATTAGGAGTTGTGCCTGGAACTGCATAGTGTGCCTCCTGCCATATTTTATTGGTCAGAGTAGTCACTGAACCTGCTAGATGCAAGAAGGTAGAAATGTAGATTCTACTTTTTGATGAGGGAGTGCAAAGTCTTATTGTAGGATAGCATGTGGGATGAGAGATACTGTGACTGTATTTGGAAAATATAATCTGCTATATCATCCTACTCAAATTGAAAGCTCTTAAAATGGCCTAAAAGGGTTTTCATGATCTGACTTCTGCTTCTCAAATCTCTGACCTCATCTCCTACATTTTCCATTTTCGTTCCTTTTGGGTTAGTCACATTGGCCTCCTTGCTAGGCTTTAAATTGCTGTGCTCATTCCAACGTCAGATCCATTGTACTTGCAACTACTGCCTTGAATGCTCTTCTTCAGATCTTTGCATGGGTCTTCCCATTCTTTTGCTTCATTTAGATCTCTGTTCAAATGTCACATCTCCAGAGAGCTTTCCCTGACCACCATATCTGATAAATTCTTGGTTACTTAGAACTCCTTAATCTTTCTCTTCCTCCCCTTCTTTCCCTTCCCCTTCCTCTTCCCCTTCCCCTTCCCTTCCCTTCCCTTCTTCTTCCCTTCACTTCCTTTCTTCTTCTCTTCTCTTCTTTTTTGAGACAGGGTCTCGCTCTGTCTGCCCTGGGTAGAGTGCAGTGGCATCAGTGTAGCTCACAGCAACCTCGAACTCCTGGGCTCAAGTGATCCTCCCACCTCAGACTCCCGAGTAGCTGGAACTACAGGCATGTGCCACTATGCCTGGCTAAACTTTTTCTTATTCATAGATTTTAGTGCTGTTTGTAGGAGCCTGGGGGCCTGAATACCATTTTTGTTCTCTGCCTGGCTTCTGAGCAAGTTGAGAAATGAAAGTAAAGATGGAGGCCAAAATATATATATGATATATATATATCATATATATATCATACACACACACACACACACACACACACACACACAGAGATCAGTGCTAAGTTGAAGACCCAAATGGGCTTATTAACTAAATCTAAAAATTAGGCAGACTTGCCCACCCAGTCCCAGGCAGTGTTGGCCACTCCCTAGTGCAAAGCTAGGACCTTGTTCAACTCTTAGCATGTTGAAGTAGAGGAAACTTCTTGCAAGTAGCAAGCCTGTTCTCAAGTAAAGAATAGTAGAGCTGAGTTGTGCATGCAGCATTCTTCTCATTTTTATTAATCTGACTAACTAAGCGGGGAGGGGGATGAAGGAAAGGGAATAAAGGAAGTGTCAAGAAATGACTCTCAGATCTCAGATTTGGGAAACTGGGTAGATTGTGGTACTATTAACTAAGATAGGAAACATGGTAGGATGATTATGAATTAAGCTTTGGAAACATTGAGCTTGTACAAGTTACCCATGTGGAGAACCACATAGGCATAATACATCTGAAGCTCAGGAGGGAAGTTTACATAAAAGATACAGGTTTGGTAAGTGTTTTAGTTTTCTATTGCTTTGTAACAAACTACCACAAGCTTTGTGGCTTAAAACAATACAAAATTATTATCACAAGGTTTCTGTGGGTTGGGAGTCTGGGTATTGGTTAGCTGGGTTCTCTGCTCAGGTTCTCACCAGGCTGAAATCAAGGTGTTGGTTGGGGCCACGATCTCATCTGAGGCTTAGGATTCTCTTCCAGGCTCACTGATTGTTGGCAGTGGGTTCAGGGAAATATGGGGATACAAGATGTTTGGGAGCCCCAACCCAGATGTCTCCATTCCGTGTGTCAGAGTCTTATTCTTTCCCAGCCAGAGGCCTGATGTTGGCTTAGCAGACCTGTCTTGTTTGGGAGTTCAACTGTCTTAGAAGCCCAGCATACATAGATACAGATAGATGATATAGATCTCTATCTCTATCTATCTCTTAAATATAAAACATATATATCTGTCTTGTATATAACACATATATGTGCGTGTATATATATAAATGAATAAGTGCTGCTTCTGGTTCTTAGGTTTCTCTGCCTCCTGCTGCAGGAGAGGAGAGCCTCTTTGTATGTTTTCAGGGAGGCACTCTACCTTTCAGACTTAGCTTTCATGTGGCAGTTAATCAGCTTTTTCTTATCTTTTTTTTCCAGAGCTCAAAGGCTTTAGCAATATTCTTCCAATTTCATTGTTCTGTCATTACTATTTCTCCTTCACTGCCAACTGTAAAATCCCTTCTTAGCACCTGCTACTGGCCTGGAAGTCTGGTGCAGGATGTTTATTAAGGTGTTCCTTTGGGATCAACACCTGGGAGCAAGGAGCATTGAGCAGGTGTAGAATTCATGGTGCAGTGCAGGCAGGCCCAGAATCAGCTTTGGCCAACCCCCATGGGGAGCTGTGGAGCTAGAATGGCCCTTTTGAGTTGCCCAGAATTGGGCTGAGTTGTCCAGGCCTTTATATTGCCATATCAATCATTCATTGAATGTGAGCTACCCCTGGAAGAGTGTGACCTTGAGCAGGATTGTTCTCTGCAGGTGAGGTAATCCCTGAAGGGGCTGACTGACAGCACTCCCAGCAGTTAAGGCAATTCCTTTGAAGGGGGAGCTGGGCAGCACCTCAGTGTCTGCCATAATTCTTCTGTATCTACTAAGTGACCAGTTTGCTTTTGTTTTCTATTATCTTTATGAGCTCATGGATTTAAACACATATATTTAGCAAACTTTCTGTTGATTTATGTGTATAGAAAAGTCTACAAATTGGAAATGCACAGCTCAATAAATGTTCACAAAATAAACATACCAGTATAACCAGTACCCAGATCAAGAAATAAAACAATACTGGCAATCCAGAAGTCACCCTCTCCTTTGTGTTTCCTTCCAGTCACTACCTTCCAAGGATCTCTGCTATCCTGACTTCTAAAATCATAGGATGAATTTAGCATGGTTTTGAAACTTATGTAACAATCATGCAGTCTGTCTTTTGTTCAAACTTCTGTCAGTCTCTGATTTGTGAAATTAAGCTTATAGTTTTAAGTTATTTATTCTCATTGCTGTATAGTTTTTATATACTAGCGTTTTTTAACCATTTCTGCTATTGATAGACGTTTGGATTGTTTCCAGTTTCTGGAAATTATAAAAAGTGCTGCTGTAAACATTGTTGTACATGTCTTTTGGTGAACATATATACACATTTCTTTTGGGTATGTATCTAGTGAAATTGCTGTCTGTATATTTGGTTTTAGCAGATAATGCCAGTTTCCAAGGCAATTACTGATTTACACTCCTACTAGTAGAGTATAAGATTTCCATTTGCTCCTGTTTGTAGAGGATGTAGCCCTCCAGGGCTTACAAGTGAGAACTGTGTGTATCTACTAAGGTCTTCCACTAGCGGGTTCTGAACTCTAATCTTTTGTTGCCTTGAGGCTGTGAGGCTTTCATACTCTGCTCTGCTTTTCAGAAGTTTTTGGCTTAGCCTTTTACTCTCTTTCACCCACTTCTGCATTTGAGACCCCTCAGGTCTTCAGTTTTGTCAGTCCAGCCCTCAGTGTACACCAGACTCTCTGTTGGTTTCTCTTTCTCTCAATAGAGGTACTTTGCTTGGGAAAAGCCTTATTTCTCAATCTCTCTTTCTGCCCAGATTCTGTAAATGCTCCAGGGAAAAAGCAGCTGCAGAAGATCACCTTACCTCACCACAGCCCACCCCTTTTTGGAATCTTAGTCTCTCTAATCCTCATTCCTTCACAAGCTCTCTGAATTCTTTAAACAGATGGCTTTTATATTTCATCTTTTGTTAAAAAATAAGTTGGGGGAGGGGGAGGTGTTGTTTTGCTATAAATTACTCTGTTCCACATGGAAGTAGTAGTATGGATTTAAAGGATTTGGTGTTTCAATAAATTAAAATTGCTGTCCTTACAGTGTTCAAATTATTATGTTTTTGGCCAGTGGGGACCTCTTTAAAATTCATACCTAAGTATTTTTGACTTGACTCTTACTAGTCTGTGTTGCTGTCTGGTATGACAAGATGTTCCAGGCTCATCATGTACCTTTTTGCCCCATGCATAGAATCAGCTGTTTCCTAAAGGAGTTCTGATTCCTTTTACTGGGAAATAGTCTTTCAAGGTTACGGTTGGGTAGGGATTACTATGGGATTGGTCATTTGTCATTATTACTATGGGATTGTTCATTGTTTCTAGGCATTTTCCTTGGACAGAGGTAGAAATACGGTTTTTTTTTTTTAATATGAAATAAAATACATTGAAATCATACAGATACTTCCAATTCAAATTTAAGACCATGGGATTTTTACTTTACCATTCCTCTTATCTCCCATGCTGAGATTCTTAGTTTTTAATGACACTAGCAGTGATAGAATTAAAATACCATGTAATTATTCATTTCCTTGATCCTACACTATATACAAGATCAAGATTTATCTTCAATTTTTTGTCTGTAGAGTATATTCCACTAGTAGTATTCAGTCAATTTAATATAATTTGAAATCACTTAGAATAGTCCTTCTTTGTGATTATACCATTAAATAATTGGATACAAATTTCAGTTCATTTGTTTATTTTTGATTTTAGATTTGCTTTTTAAAATATTAATTTAATGTTTATGTAAGTTACATAGTTCTAAAATGAAATCTAAAAAAACAAGGAGTATAGATTCTGTTCTTGTCACCTCTGTTCTTTTCACTCCCTAAAGATTAACCACTACAAAGTCTTTTTTTACATTTCATCCTTCTGCTGTTTTATGTTGTTTTTTTAATATAAGGAGATACACACACACACACATATATATATTTCCATCTCTTCCCACTTCTTAGATGAACAGTAGCATACTGTATATATTTTCTTCCACCTTTTTTTTTTTTTTAACTTAAAGATATATCCTGGAGATTATTCCATTGTTGGATGAATTTGGACTCATTTCTGTCATTGTTTTATGTTACATTTATATTTATATAAGTCTTTTATTTAAGTGTCATAGTGTAGTCTATGTTATTTGCTCTCAGCATATATTCTGGTTTTTAAAAGGTTTTAAAAGTATCAGTTAGGATTCTGTCTGGGAGGCAGATTATGGGATAAGAAATTTATTATAGCAATTAGACTGTATGCAATTTTGAGAGGACTGGAGAGGTGAAGATCTGGAAGGAGGAGTTGGAGAATCAGTGAATGAGTCACTAACCAGATCCTCTAAATCAGTGGCAATGGGCAGACAAGTTAGAGCTTTTAGGGAAATCTGAGAAGCCAGTATGTCCCGCCACTGAAGGGGGATTATGAAAGAGGAGCTTTAGGAGGGCCCTATGGGAAGGAAGCTCTTGCCATGTAAGCTTTGTCTTGCAAAGCTCTATAGGTTTGCAGCCAAGTGTCTATGGTGTGTCACTGTTGGTCAGCAAGGTGAGCATGGTCAAGAGAAAGAGCCGGACATAGAGCAGAAGAAAGAGTAAAAGCTCTCCGGACACCTCTGCATCTGCCCCTTATTATATCTGACCGTGAAAACTTTCAGAGAATAATAGCTGCTGTTTCACTTTCACATTTCAAACAAATCTTGTACAGGTTAAGTATCCCCTATCTGAAATGCTTGGGACCAGAAGTGTTTTGGGTTTTGGATTTTTTTGGGTTTGGGAATATTTGCATTATAGTTAACCAGTTGATCATCCCTAATCTGAAAATCCGAAATCTGAAATGCTCCAATAAGCCTTTCCTTTGAGAGTCATGTCAGTGCTCAAAAAGTTTGGATTTTGGAACATTTTGGATTTCAGATTAGGATTTTGGATTTTGGATTAGGGATACTCAATCTGTACAAATTACCCTTTAGACCAACTCCAACCCAGAACCATACAGTGAATGGGATTCTGGGAAGGTGATTCCCAGCTTAACATAGTTGACACAACACATACCATTATAATTTGTATTTTTATTCTGTTACCATTATATTGATACCTTTGTATAGTATTCTAATTTCCTTCTCTTTTGGGGCACGGGGTATTACGTATTGGTTTTCCACTATGAGCAATATTGAAATGAGCTAGTAACCTTCTTTCCTCATCTTCTTTCCCGGCATTTGGTATGAAATAATACCCTTTTACTCTCAGTTAATAACCATAAGACAATCAGGAAACATATTCTACTTTTTATACGCTCTCACTACCCTCTTCCCGTTTTAGATAATTGTATCTGTATTATCAAGTATACATATGTAGCAATTACATAATATGCTTTCTCCCTTATTACCATGATTCTTAGTTCTTTTAGTAAATACAGTCAGGCACCACATAATGATGTTTCAGTCAATGATGGACTGCCATATACAGTTGTGGTCCCATTGTATTATAATACTGTATCTTCACCTTTTCTATGTTTAGATATGTTTAGATACACCAGTAGTTACCACTCTGTTACAGTTGCCTACAGTATTCAGTGCAGTAACATGCTGCACAGGTTTGTAACCTAGGAGCAATAGGCTATACCATATAGCCTAGGTGTGTAGTGGGCTATACCATCTAGGTTTATATAAGTACACTCTGTGATGTTTGTACAACAGTGAAATCACCTAAGGATGTATTTCTCAGAATGTATCCCTGTTGTTAAGCAATGCCCGACTGTATATATTTAATTATCTCTATTAATGTAGATGTCTGTCAAATTATTTTGGTCATCTCAAGCATATTCTCTATTAGGTCCCTCAGGAAAAGGTCAAGGGCACAATATTTCTTAGGTTCTTGCAGTTAAGAACAGTTTGATTGTCATCATTATACAGTTGTCCCAGTTGGTTCCAGGACCTCCCATGGATACCAGAATCCACAGATGCTCAAGTCCCTGATATGAAATGGTGTGGTATTTGCATATAACCTATACAAATCCTCCCATATACTTTAAGTCATCTCTAGATTACTTGTAATACCTAATACAATGCAAATGCTATGTAAATAGTTGTTATACTATGTTATTTAGGGAGTAATGACAAGGAAAAAAATACGTACATGTTCAGTCCAGACACAGGTTTTTTTCCAAATATTTTTCATCAGCAGTTTTGTCAAAGTCTGATGATTGTCTAATTTTTGTTTCTTGTATAAATGACTTCCTCTTTCTGCCTGGATGTGCAAAGGCTTTTTTTTCTTGTTCATGCAAGTTCAATAGTTCTACTAAAATATGTTGGTCATTCTGGGTCAGTTTTTCCATGTTTATGGTATGCCCTTTCAATATATAGTTTCAGGGTTTTTTTTTAATTTCAAAATTTTTTTTTCAGTAGGATTTTTTTGAATTCTAGTTTCTAATATTCATTTTATTCCATTGGTTTGGTTTCTTTCCTTGGTGACTCCTGTTATACTTATGTTGGATCTTTGTCTATCTTCTTTGTCACTTGATTGCAAATTCTCATCTCATTTTTTATTTCTTTTTTATATTACAACTTTCCTCCTTTTTTATCTTCTTTTTCTCTTAAAACATTGTCTTCTGTGTTAATTCACTCTTGTGCATCTTCTGGTTAATCATTTCTGAAATGATTTTTCTTTTTTTTCCTAATTCTTTCCTGAGTTCTATCAACTTATTTCTATTAGTAATTCTAATTTATGTTATTTCATATCCTTTATCATTTTCTTAATTTCACTTGGCTCATTTTGAAATAATAAATTACAGTTTTTATCTGTTGATGGACTTTTTTTGGGCGTGCTTTCATTTTCTGTTGTTCAGAATCTTATTCTTATGTTTTTCTGTCTCATTTTTCTTCTTATATTTTAATAATAATTCTACATATGATTTCACCTCAGTCCTTTTTTGTTGCTCATTTTATGTGAAATTAGTTTTTCTAAATTTGTAGGAGGGAAATGTAGACCGGGAGAGCTTTGTATGTTCATGGCCCTAGAGCCTATTTTTAAATTTTTTTCATGAAATTAAAATATACAGTCTCATTCTTTTAGAGTTTTCTTGGCATTCTTCTCTTCTTCATCTTTATCTGGATTTTATTCCTTTGCCCCCTTTTCTTCTGTTGTAAGGGGTGGGGAACCTGCTGCCTCAAGGCCACATGTGGCCCTCCAGATCCCCAGGTGCGGCCCCTCGACCAAATCCAAACTTCACAGAACAAATCTGTAACAGGATTTGTTCTGTAAAATTTGGATTCAGTTAAATGGCTGTACTTAAGGATCCAGAAGGCCACATGTGGCCCCAAGGGCACAGGTTCCCATGCTTCATTTTTTTCAGACTTTATAGTGTACCCTTTGCACTCACTTGCAAATTGCAGTGAGCAAAACCCCTGTCTGTTTTGGCTCACGTTCCTAAATTGGGCTGCTGTGCTTTTCTTTGAGGATGCAATACAATTTCGGGATCTCCTCTTGTCAGATGATCCATCACATCCATTAGAGGTTCTGCTTTCCTCTCCTTTCTCTTGCAGTAGATGCTTATGCCACATCAGTTTTGTAACTGTAAGTGGTTTGTTCCTACTTGCTCATTTTTTTTGGGGGGGGGCACTTTGTAAGGGGTCCTGTCATATACATTTTCATGTAGATGTCCATGAATTTGTGATTTTACTAGAGAAATTCTAGTTTCTTTGCTATTTCATGGGGTACTTGGGGAAATTCACAAGCTGCATTGCAGCTACTGCCATCTTCTGAAGTCCTTTGTTTTGGCCCTTCAGATTTTTTTCCTACATAATGTTTATAATTAATATTATGTAATTCTGTAGCTTCTGTTCTTCCCTCTCCTTTATACCTTAAAAAATGTGCTCCCCACTTTTATTTAGTATTTTTTTACTATCAAATTAATCATCTATTATTCACCTACTTAACATACTTGGGAATGCACTTGGCCTCTTTCCAAAAATGTGCCCACCACTTTTATTTAGTATTTCTTTACTGTCAAATTAATCATCTGTTATTAACTGATTTAGCAAACTTGGGCAAGTACTTGGTTGGTCTTTTTCCACCTTTAGTTATACCATTTTAAAAATGAGAAAGTTGGACTCAGGTTTGTTTCTTTCACAAAGGAACCTCACTAGGGTTCTCTGTTAGCATTAGCAGGGTCTAGTATTAAACAGTAAATATATTCATGATGCTTTAAATACAGATTGCTACTTTCGAAAAGAGTAGAGATGAAATTCTAGCAAGTGGAACTTAACTCATTCTCAGAGAAATGTAAATGTGCGCTCCTCAAAGGATATTTTTTCTCATGGGATTTATCTATTGTTCTGTTACTCCCTCAATTGTGTAGCTATGAGGGTGGTTATCTTGAGTCACTCTTACAGTGTTTGTTCCAGATTTTATAGTTTTTTCTTATTTCTGAACAATCGGCAGTTATTTGCCATTATTAACTAGAGATCTGGGGCATAGATTTTTTTCGATATGTTGTTCTTTTAATGTTTGAGTTCAATGAATATAAGGGAAAGGATTGTATACATTTTATTGCAGACGTTCTCTGAAATAATTTTTAGCTATAAGGAAATAACTCTGTTTCTGTGAGTCATTCTTTCTTATGTAGTGCTGGGTAAAGAATTTAATTTTGTAGATAGAGATTTATGACTTCCAGAAAGAAAACTGCAAAAATTAAAATTTCCGAAGACTTTAGAATTTGCTGTAAATACTGTCATATATTGAAAACTGGAGCTTGAGATAAAAATATAGGTAACTGTGGTTAGTAAAATTTTCCTAAAATGTCATGATTTTTAATGAGAAATAAAAAGTTATTTTTAGTTACTTTCAAAGATATAAGCTCTTAACATGTTTTTTCCCCCCTCAGCTTCCAATAAAAACAGGACAGCAGAACACACACACCAAAGTCAGTACTGAACACAACAAGGAATGTCTGATCAATATTTCCAAATACAAGTTTTCTTTGGTTATAAGTGGCCTCACTACTATCCTAAAGAATGTTAACAATATGGTGAGTATGTGGGTTACTGGTTTGGGAGCAATTTGCTTTGTTTTGTTTTTGATTTAAAAATTTGGAGCAGTGTATTTTGAAGTGTGGGAAGTAATTTTCTTAAGACTTTGGATATAACCATTTGTCTTATTTTATAGATGAGCACAGGTAACCTTTTAACTTTCATTTTAGTTTTTGATTCTTTCCCTTAGAAATTTCCCTTCTGTGTGACCCTATCTCCTTTTCTAGTATTTTTCTGGAATTATGGTTTCATATAGCTTTTGTGTCATACGTAAATTGACCATGGTAAATATACTTTTCTTTAGCTTCTTATTTGTTCCCAGTCCTAAATAGATGATACATAATATGATCTCATAGTCCTAAAATGTGGGATTGATTTTTGTGAAGATGTTAATGTTTTTTTCTTCCCCTGTAACCTGTGACAGATTCTATAGTGGAGAGCCTGTTGCTGAAACAGTTTTCCTCAAATACCAATTTCATCAAGTAATTCTGCTGTTAAAAGCTCATAGTTTTTTCTTTCTTACCGTTTTATAAAGTCTGTTGACATTCTGTAGACTTCATGGTACTCCAGCTGTTTCCCTCTGTGCCTTTGAACGTGTGTCTCTTGTCCCTCTCAGGCGACCCCTTCCTCTCTATCAATTCCTATCTTCTGCTTCATACTCAGTTCAAAGCAACTGATCTGGATTTTTCTTTTCTTTTCTTTTCTTTCTTTTTTTTTTTTTTTTACAATACAGAAGTCTTTAATTTTTTTCACCTCTTACGCCATGAATTCACAGGGGATAGGTTCCAGCAGCTTAGGGTCCTTTCCATTGGTTCTCACAAAGTGTGCTTCTCTGGGTGGAGCAGGCTGGCGCCTCAGTTGAACCCAGGTACCTTTCTCTTTGGCTTCCTTCTTTTTCTGATCATTTTCTTTCACATGTTTCAGGAAGCTGTGTCGGCTCTTGGAGTGCTTAATATGTTCAATACACACATTAATCCTTTTGGCAAGAATCTTGTCCTTAACTTGTTTGTTTACAACAATGCCAACAGCATGCTGGGTCACACTGTAGACTCTTCGGGTTTTGCCATGGTAACATTTGTGGGGCATGCCTTTTTGAACAGTACCCATTCCCTTGATGTCTACAATATCACCTTTCTTGTAGATTTGCATGTATGTGGCCAAAGGAACAACTCCATGTTTTCTAAAAAGCCTAGAGAGTATGTATCAGGTGCCTCTCCTCCTTCCCCTTGTGTTGGTCATTTTGGCCAGTTACTGGAAGATGGTGGCTGCGGCTGAAAGGAATGTATTTTTCTTCATTAACTCCACATTCTCTGCTTGTCCTTAGCATTTATAATCTCAGTTTGTATTGAATTTTGAAAGGACTTCTGATTGTAGATTATGAAGATCAATCCCTTTTTTTTTGGAGATGGTCCTTAGGTTTATTAGGTACTGTTGTAGTATGACATTAAAAAGACATGCAGTTAGTCAAATTTTGCCTTATTTCCATATTTTAGATACTTTTTATTTTTTCTTTTCTTTTTAATTGATATAATAATTGTATGTATTTATGGGGTACCTGATGTTTTGAAACATAAAATGTATAGTGATCAGATCAGGGTAATTAGCATATTCATCATTTCAAACATTTATCATTTCTTTATGTTGGGAGTGTTCAATATCCTCCTTCTAGCTATTTGAATATTAACTATAGTTATTCCACAGTCTTAACTAGAACACTAAGACTTATTTCTCCTATCTAGCTATAATTTTGTATCCTTTAGCAAATCTCTCCCTATCCCCCATGTCCCCCACCCTTCCCAGCCTCTCTCTGTTCTACTTTTTACTTCTAAGAGATCAACTTTTTTTTTAGCTTCCACATATGAATGCGAACATGCAGTGTTTAACTTTCTGTTCATATCATCTTTGGTGTGTTTCCTTTTAAGAAAGTTACTTAGATAATACCCCAAACTTACAAAATTAATAAACTGGAGGCATGGGCAATCATTTGCCTTTGGAAGAGATTTTTTTCTTTATGGAAAAAAATTAAGATTTTTCACCCAAAATCAGGACCTTTTATAGAAATGTAAAGTGATTTACAGAAATACATTTAATATTTTGTTTAGCTCTTCTGTTGCAGCGTGTGGGCATGGTGATAGGATTTTGCACATATAAATATGTGGCCATGTTCCCCATTAGATTAAAATATTTTAATATTTCATACTCTCTTTTCAAAACAAAAACAGTATTATGATATTGACATTCATTAATGTTTACTGAATAAAATTGTGGAAACTATAATCTTTTGTTAGTAAATATATAATGCAGAATTCATTTTGAAGATAGTGGATGCTAAAAATTCACTGTAGTTGGTGCTCTAGCATTTTGTTGCTGTAAGAATTAGGACTTTGATTATTTTGTGGCATAAAAGTATGGTTAAATGTTCAACTCAAGATTCTGGTACAGATATATATGTATGTCTAAATTCTACATATTTTAAAAACATAAACCAAAGCAGTATCTTTTGCTGTTACAAAGTTAATGGAAGACTCTAGTAAATACCAGCCTTTCTGTTTGCCCGAGAGTTTATTTTGTATGAAGATTAGGATAAAATCAGAAATAATAGATTTAAATATAGTATAATCTGGGAAATAAAATGGAAGAATAGTGATTTTTCTTGATCCTCAATCCCTCACTTTTCAGATGTGTGTTCATTGGTAGTAGAAAGTGATAAACAACTTTGATGTTCTGATTATCTTTTCTGTTAGAGAATATTTGGAGAAGCTGCTGAAAAAAATTTATATCTATCTCAGTTGATTATATTGGATACACTGGAAAAATGTCTGGCTGGGGTAAGTAAATCCATTCTTAACTAGGCAGGTTTTGTGAATTCAATCTTGAGAATGATGTGATATACTAATGTATAGGTGTGGACAAAGAGAACAGTTTGTCTAAGACATGAATATGAATTTTGTTAATACAGCTGACCTGGTGGCATAATTTTTCATGGAAAAATTATTCTTTCATCTGTTGTAAATTAAGTAGATATTAAGTCTACTTATAAAGTGCTAAGTTTTAGCCACATACCTGTCTTTCAGGTTTTTTAGAAAAGATTTTATGAAGAAATCACTATTTGATGTAACTAATCTCTCAGAGAGCTGTGAAAGACTGTGATTCAGAAGACCAAGAGTAATCTTCTGTGCCTTCCTATATGAATATAATTTTAATATTCAACTTTTCAAAAAGAGAACTTAAAAATTAAATCTATCCTATTAAGAGTAGATATTACCTTAAGAACACTTGTTTTGTGTGAATGTGAACATATACAATAGGTATGTACAGGAGTAATTGAATACCAAACAGTTTTTTCTCAGGTTTCCTTTAAGTTATTATCTCAGTGTATTTCAACCATGACTTAATCTGAACTTTTTAAAGACTGTTTCTGTTGTGTAAAGCAAAGTGTTTCTATACTTCAATAGCCTTAATTCTTCCTGGAACATGGTAGGAATTTATATAAATAGATAAATTAAATACCTCCATTTTGAAGATCTGCCTATTCCATGTGTACTGCAGTTTTATTTCTTATATTCTCTCTTTGGCACAAAATTCCAAATTTTGCTTTTATTCAGAATCACTTCTCTCTTCCACATATGCTGCAGTTCTCTATAGTAAACCTAGATGGAAGGGTCTTTAATATATGAGGACTAATTGTGTAGTTGAGAGGAGAAGGAATGGTCAGAAGTGTAAAATTATATAAAATGTATATATAACTATATATAAAATTACATTCCCTTTGTGTAAGGGATGGGGTAGGTAATTGGAAAAAATAATTACATTGACACAACTGTGTATCCCTAGGGAAGCCTGTAGGCCACAAAGTCTAAGCATAATGTTTTGAACTCTCTTATTGACTTTTGACCATATTCCAAAATTGTGAGACAGTGTTTATAAGTGTTCTACTTAAATTGAGGATGAGCTAGTTGTTTTAGCTTGGTATTTTCTGTTAATTGTGATATGCTGCTGTTCATCTGTAAAATGGAGGGAAAGAGCAAAAGGGCTGTTACATAGGATGATGTAATTGGGAAGGTGGGCAATTTTTAAACTTCTCCTAAATCAGTTCTTTGTAGTGGTCTTATTACTTTGATTATAAATTACTGGTATATCAGCCACACCCAAGGTTGAATGGGGGCAGGGTGGTTTATTGCCTCTTCCAGTTCCATAGCTTTTCCCCATTAACCTTTGTAATTGAGAGGTAATGATAAGTGTGCTTTGGAAAAAGATCCCGGGTATTATTGGCTCCTGTTTGATTTAATAGACTAGTTGAAATGCTAGTAAGTGGGCCTGGTATAACTTATATAATGCATAAAATATGTAATACCTTGCCCTGCTCTACTATTAAAAATATATAAATTTTTTTTCATTAAATTTACAATTTAAAAAATAGTGCTATTTATATTAACAAACAATTGTATTTTCTTGGATTACCTTCAATGATTTTACAGATGTTTCTTGATTCTCAGTTTTAGATCAAAATAATTTGAGGCAGTTTAAGAAGAACTGAGCCTGCAAGTACGTATTTATCATATAGGTAGTTGGAATAGCTAAGTGAAAAGGAACTAATACTTACCACTATCTTATTATGAGTAAGATTTTGTAGAATTTGAGGAATCTTCACTATTTTTGTTCCTCTGTGTATGACTATTATTCAAAAGATTTAATACTTTTCTGATTTTTATTTATTAATTGGTGTTAGTTTCAACGTGTGTATTGTTTGGTTATCCTATAAACAAGAAATAGACATTATAACTTGAATTTTGCAGGTTTTTGTGAAACCTAATTATTTACTGTACATGTATTTCAGTGTATTTGCATCCAAAAGCTATTGGATTGCAATTAAGAATCGGGTGTAGGTCAGGCGCGGTAGCTTACACACTTTGGGAGACCAAGGTGGGAGGATTGCTTGAGGCCAGGAGTTCCAGATCAGCCTGCGCAACATGTGAGACTTCATCTCTACAAAAAATTTAAAAAACTAGCTGGGTGCAGTGGCATGTGTCTCTATTCCCAGCTACTCTGGAGGCTGAGGCAGGAGGATCACTTGAGCCCAGGAGTTTGAGGTTGCATTGAGTGATGATGATGCCACTGCACTACAGCCTGGATGAAAGAGCGAGACCTTGTCACTAAAAAATGAAACAAAACAAAAAAGAGTCCAGTATACCACACAATTATACACGTTTTTGTTCTTTGTCATCCTGTTCAGTATTACCAAAATTGTTATTCATATATAGATACCAAAGCCATTAGATAAGATAGTAATGTAGAACAGCATATCTGTAGGATAGCTTATCCATTAGTTGTTTGTTAATTGTAGAGTAGATAATTACAAAGTAGAGACTTCAATGCTAACACCAAAGTTATCAAACTTGGTATCATTAACAGGGGACCATCAGGCATTATGTGCTCACTATGTGATATAACATGAACTTACTGAATTACCTAAAACGTTTAACCTGAATCTAATCAGACCATTAGGTTTAAATTCTAGCTTACAGAAAATACAGTAACTAGAAGAACAAGCCAAGTTAATATCACTGGGAAATAATTACATCAAGAATATGGAAACTTCTGTAAGTCAACTGGCCCAGTTTTTTTAAGCCAATGTCATGGAAAATAAAGGTGATGTATATAGGGTGTGTGGAGGAGATTGCTCTCATGTTGCGGTCTGTGAACGTTTTTTGGATCCTCATTGAATTAAAAAATACTAAGAAAGACATTTTGGGGATATCAGTGAAATTTGAATACAGATTGAGTATTAGATGATATAAGGAATTTATTTTTCCTTGTGTGTAGTTGTATTGAAGTTATGTTAGAGAAAGTCCTTATTTTTAAGAGATGCTGAGGTATGTAGGGGTGAAGTATTATGTTTATAACTTATTTGAAATGACTCAACCAAAAAAAAATTACTTGTAGTAAGTAGTATCTGTTTTGGTCAATCTGCAGAAAGACAGGTTTGATCACTCATCCGGGAATTTATTTGGATGTTAGAAAATGACACAATGCACTGGCCAATCAATATGAGTAAAGCTTATTTAGAACTCACAGCAGAGGGGATTCCCAGGAACAGAAAGACTCATTCAGTGAACAAGAGCAAGCAGGAGTTGCGGAACTAGTGAGGAGAGATGGAGAATTGGACTTAAATTGTGATTATGGGTGAGAGATGGAATCATCCTTTTTTTTTTTTTTTTTTTTCTTTTTAAAAAGAGACAGAGTCTCGCTCTGTCACCCAGCCTGGAATACAGTGGCAGGATCATAGCTCACTGCAGCCTCAAACTCCTGGACTCAAGCAATCCTTCTTTCTCAGCTTCCCAAGTGGCTAGGACTACAAGTGCATGCCACCACACCTGGCTAATTTTTAAATTTTTTGTTTTAGAGATGGGGTCTTGGTATGTTCTTCAGGCTGTTCTTCATACTTGGCCTCAAGGTATCCTCGCGCCTCAGCCTCTCACCTCCTGTCTCTAGCCTCCTGCCTCAGCTGCAGCCTCAGTAGCTAGGATTACAGGCCACTGTGGCTGGCCATCCTCTTTATTAGTCTATCTAAAAAAGATGTAGCACATATGATGAAGTGTTAATAATTGTTGAATCTAGGTGATGGGTATATGAGTGTTCATTATTCTGTTTCAGCTCTTCTGTGTGTTTGAAAATTTTCATAATAGAAAATGTTTATAGGGATGAAGTTAAGAAAGTTTTAGAATTAATGTGGTTATTTCTATTTTAGCAACCAAAGGACACAATGAGATTAGATGAAACGATGCTGGTCAAACAATTGCTGCCAGAAATCTGCCATTTTCTTCACACCTGTCGTGAAGGAAACCAACATGCAGCTGAACTTCGGAATTCTGCCTCTGGGGTTTTATTTTCCCTCAGTTGCAACAACTTTAATGCAGTCTTTAGTCGCATTTCTACCAGGTTAGTGTGTAAATCCACATAGGACTGCTGAATTAATATGAATTTTAGAAGTCTTTTTTTGTCTGCATAAAAATAAAAAGTTAACAGAAATGAGTTTTTTCTGGGCTTTCGTAGAAATTTTGTGCATTAATTACTTTGAAATTTTAATAATATGATGTGATATCAATGTGTGAAACTTGAAAGTCTAAATTTTAGGAAAAAATATCTCCCATGACCAGGCTTTTTAAAAAAACACTAGGTATGAATTTTTCGTTTGGCTTTTTAAACATATTCCTTTAAATGAAATTAGCCAATCAGATGCACTAATTGATTAGAATAGTCAGAATTCTAATGATCTCACAGCTTTATTCTTATCGCAAGATCCTAAGTTACTAAAAAACCTAAGCAATATGGAAGCACAAGGAAGTGAGTAGTTGCAGGGCAGAGTTCTCCAGAAAGTGGACTGTGTTTTAAGTATGTGTAAAATATTCCTATTTATTGAGTATTTACAACATATGCTATGCTCTCTTACCCTCACAGCAACCCTGAAAGGTAGGTGATACTTCCTGCATTTTATAACTTCCTGCATTTTATAAGTAAACAAACTAATACACAAAAAGTTCAGGTGATGTGCTAAATAACGGGGGACCCAAAATATCTAAGGCTGGCTTCAGAATTTATATTCGTTTCATTATACCAGGTTGCTTCCCTATGCTTCTATTTTAACTGTATTTTGATGAAATCCTTTTCATAAAATATACTTAGTTTTAAAGATGTATCATAAATATAATTTAAGCTTTTATTGATGATTCAAAATCAAGGTGAACATTAGTTGTGATATGCTACAGATGGAGAAATTGGTATAAATGGTGCTGTATGGGATAGAACTATAAGTAACAGTAGCAAGTAACTATGGAACTTGCTTTCATGCAAATGATTTGCCTTTCTCGTGCAAGTCAAATGTGTTCTTAATTTAATTAAGAACCAAGTAGGAAGTATAACATAAATCACTTAGTGATTTAGTAAATCAAAGACTAATACAGAATAGAGAAAAACAACCTTCTTTGCTTATTGGTACTTGCATCTTTGGCTTGTCAGTGTTGTGTGAACAGTGGACTTCCAGTTATTCAGATTCACTCATTCTTTTGTTGTTTTCCAACAAGTGTGAATGAGAACATACGTCATAATTTGAGAATTTGTGCTATGGTGTTTTGGGGAATTGACTGACTTTAAAATACTGCAATGTTTTTAAACAAAAATGACATTTTTCAATAATTATAATGCTAGGCAACAATACTTTTCAACCTCAACAGAATTCCTGGCCCAAAGAAAATTAAAGTTTTACTTAATGGTATATGATTGATATACCATTGTAATATTTATGTGTTAGAACAATGTTTTCATGAAATCTTTTGAGTAATAACATTTCATATTCTGAGTAATAATATACTGGTTAAATCAGCAAAGTAACAAACACCTAGGGAATAGAGGCTGGAAAATTATAAAAAACAAAAACCCTTTTCATTTAGGTGACTGCTACACCAGCCTTACTATTTGAAATCTTATGTGGAAGCTAGAAAGTGATCAAAAAAATCAAAAGTGTTTTAGTCTGTCCATACGTGAGTTGCTTTATAAAACACAGCAAATGTGCCACCTTTGAAAACTCTAGAAATTTTCTAGTCACCAAAGGTTTTATGGGATTTTGCAGCATTAGCACATGTAAAAATAGACAACTTTTATTATTTCCTGAATCTATTTCATTGTCTGTTGCCAAAATAGAAGTTAAGTGTCTAAAATTTTATTAGTTTTCAGGGGACAGACTACTCAGAAATGGGATCTATGAAATAACATGTTTCAGACAACTGCATTTGCCTTTTCATTTGGCTTGTGCCAGAAATAAGAGCTGATCTTGTTAGAGGACCACTCATCTAAAAGACCATTATGGTGGTTTTATTTAGGTGGGGACATCTAATGACGTTGCTGTTATAGCATTAGGTAGCTTAAAAATACGCTTGAATGGCAGTTCTTTCTAAAGATTGATTTTATATTTCATATATAATAGATGAATCAATGTCATGAAAATGTGTTGTTTGACCATTCTCCCTGTCAATAAATTTTTTTCCATTAAGATTAAGATTTGCTTTTTGTATTTCTGACCTTTATTTTTCTTTAGGGGAAGATGGGCGATAAGTCTTAAAATAGCTGGAGCATACCATGTTCTGTGGCTCATAGTACTCTTTTATGTAGAAGATTACTTGGTTTCTCCACAGAATTTCTATACAACTGCACTAGACCTAGTTTTGTAGTAGGGTACTTCTGAATATTGAATTTGATATGCCACCAGAGGCAGAAGACTAAATAACTTTAAAAGTCATTGTGTTCTTTACAATTTACTTTATTATTTTTATTTTTTGTCTTTTTTCTGGGCAAGGCTCTGCCTGACTTTATAGTTTACTCTTTGGTTCTATACAAATCTATTTTTTATGGCTTCTTATTCTTTTCAGTAAGTTTTCAGTTTTTTCTTATATGCCTCTAATCATTTAAAACATACTCCTTTTATATTCTTTTTAATATTTTTAAGTTATCTTATATGTTTGTATGTGCTGACTCTCATTCATTGTGAATTGTTTCCTCACTGTTTTGTAATCTTTGATTGTAAACTTATCTTTAGTGTGGGCTATGTTTTCTTTGGGAATCTCTTGTAGTCTTGAGCTGTGGTAGTATTCTAGTGATGGTTTTGCATTTGTGTTTGCCAGTTGCGCAGCTCTAGACCTATTTTTTTTGTTAGTTTCTCAGTCCCAGACTGTATGGGTAGTATAAATTTGGACCCGAAACCCTTATAATGTAACAGTTCTGGTGACTTTTTTTTCCCCGTACTCAAAGCTTAGGCAGAAGAGATAAACTTCTTTGTGCTGGTAGATTTTCTTTTTCTTTTCTTTCTTCTTTCTTTTTTTTTTTTTGTTTAGGGAGTGAATAGTTCTTTCTAGTTCATGTTTTGTGCAAAGCCCAAGTTCTAATCTCTGCATTATTAGAGTACAAGGCTTTATATCCAGTTTTATGTGAATGTCAAGCCCCAAGCTCCTAGGTTAGTCTAAGGAAATCAAAAACCTCCCTCATCCTTCTTTTGTTGCAGGGTCAGATCATGCACTTAACTCTTTGGTTTTCAGTTCCGCTTCATTTCTGAACCTGAGTGGGTGGGTGGTATTTTACTTTATTTCTATACATTTAAAATATCTTTGTGTTTGTTGTTCAGTATACCTGGTCTTTCTAGATGTTTTAGTGATAGGTTTTACACACTCCATTTCTTTTGCTCAGACTACCCCCGTATACGCACTGGACTATACAAGAGGCAACATTTTTCTTCCATTTTTCACAAACATCTGTAAGAGTCAGCTTTTCAAAAGTTGGTGTTGCTGATCCATTATGTTGTGTTCTCTAAGGAGTCATACTCCATATTTCTATGCTTTTTTCAGCAGCTGTGGAATTTTTAGGATATAAATCAGTATTGAGGACCACCTCATTTCCTGCTTGAACTGCCAAACTTTTCTCACCCTGATGATATGAAGAGCTTTAGTTTAAGTGCTTAGAATAATTTTAATGTTAGCTAAAGGCTAACATAGGCTAAAGTGAGTGAAAGGAGAATTTGGAAAGGAAGAAATAGGATTGATTTCATTTTTAGCAACTGAAGGTTTAATGTGATGATTAATAAATCAATTTTAAACTGCACTAAAATGGTTAAAATTGAGTTAATACTTATCAATAAGACCATATATTTGTGCTTTTTCATCATATCTCTGTTGCTCCATTTATAAAAATTAGTAATTCCATTCTGCTGCTTACTTTTTTGATGTATATTAATATGAATAATGAGTATGCCTCATTAGGTGGCACAGTTTAATAGATTGGTGATATCAACTTTTGAAAATCTGACCCTTGTGGTTTTTAGTGAAAAATGGAAGGAAAGTTTAATCCCTTTTATTTAGGCTTAAGTGAATTTCTTTATTAGTTTTAAAATATATACATTTTTGTTAAAGTGTTAAATTTTTCTTTTTTCTTTTCTTTTATTTTAGAAACAGGGTCTCACTCTGTCACCCTGGCTAGAGTGCAGTGGCACGATCATAGTTCATTGTAACCATGAACTCCTGGGCTCAAGCCATCCTCTCTCCTCAGCTTCCTGAGTAGCTAGGATTACAGGCATGCACCACCACACCGAGTTAATTTTTTATTTTTTGTAGAGACAGAGGGTCTCATTGTGTTGCTCAGGCTGGTCTTGAACTCTTGGCCTCAAGCAATCCTCCTGCCTCGGTCTCCCAAAGTGCTGGGATTGAAGGCATGAGCTACCATGCCTGGCTGTTAAGTGTTAGATTTTTCTACATTTGTGATAACTTCATATTCAATATAAAGGAAGTTTTGGGTTTAGAAAGATTTCTGTCCTTATAAGCTTATGTTCTACTATGAAGGACAGACATTGCTCATATACTCATATAAACACATGTACAGACTGTGAAAAGTGCAATGAAAAATGGCTTGCTCATTTTTTGAATACAAAGTAAACGTACCCTGTGAAATGTAGATAAAGTATCATTTATGTTTCTGAAGTCTAGATGACATGAATAGAGATTAATATAATTTTTATGTTTGAAATTTGAATTTTAAAAAACTTCTTAATGTGGAAATATTTAGAAAGTACACATATAAGAGAGAATAGTATCTCAAATCCCCATGTATCTCTCTTACTCTGCTTCAGCTGTTATCAGCATGTTGTGATTCTTGATTTATCTCTTCTTCCCTTTTTTAGTACTGGAAGGCAAACCCCAGACATCATATCATTTCACCTTTAAATATTTCAGTATGTATCTCTAATAAATAGATTTTTAAAAATTTAACTACAATCTTATTGTCATACCTAGCAAAAATCATAATTCCTTAATATCATCTATTACCAATTTTGTGTTTAATTTTTTCTCGTTATATCAGAAATGGCTTTTTCATTTGGTTTGTTCAAATCAGAGTACAAACAAGATCCATACCTTGCAATTGGTTGATATTTCTTTTGTGTCTCTCTTAATTTATATCATTCCTTTATTTCTGTTCCCATTCTATTCCCTCTTCCCATTTTTTTCACGCTGTTTATTTGTTGGACTGGGTTATTTGCCTTGTAAAATTTTCTGCATTCTCTATTTGGCTGGGTTTGACTTGATTTAGGTTCATTTGGCTGGGGGGACAAGGATACTTTACAGATGGTTGTATGTATTTCATGTTGTCATATTATCCCACTTTTAGTGGTATGATCAATTGTTGGATTTAGATGTTATCAGCATTATCCTTTCATTTTAAAGTTTCCCATAAAATTTTTACCTAATGGTTTTAGTAACCACTGATGATCATTGCTTGGATTTGTCATTTCATTGGGTGCCACAAAATGATAAATTTTTTATTCTGTCATTCATTCTTTATTTTTAAATTGTGAATCTTGTGAAAGATTTTTGCTTAATTATTTATTCAGTTATCTTGCAATACAGTCCATATAGGGAATGCAGGATAGATACTTGACTCGTTATTCATTTTCAGAACGAGTTGTTACCCTAACAGCACTGAAAGGCTACCCATGAGGTTTGTTTTTTTTTCAGTATTACTACAGACTCATGGATTTTTATTTTTTGTATGTTTCAATTGTTGTAGACATAATTCTTTTGCTGCTCAAATTATCCCATTTTTGAAAGTTGGGAACTCCTGTAAGTGCTTACCTATGTGATTTTTGACATGACTCTGGTAGTTGTTGATAGTTCCCTTGTTTTCAAGCTCAAGGTGAGCTGGGCTCATCTTGTACATCTCCTGCTCCAATTCTGGAATTAACTAATTTTCCCAAAGAACCCTGGCTAAAAGTAGGAAAAATTATTTAAACACCTCAATTTTGAAGATAGGAATACTAAGTTTACTGGATTATTGTGATTTCTTTTATCATGTTCCTTAAATTAGTTATGTTTCTTTAGATTTTTATAAGAAATACTTATTTTTATATGTGTCTTTATTCTTATAAACTCATTGGGGGAAGAATATGTTGAATTCAGAATTTTAGAATATCCTAAGATTTAAGTTGATAAATCATTTTTGTTTTTTACTTTTCAGGTTACAGGAATTGACTGTTTGTTCAGAAGACAATGTTGATGTTCATGATATAGAATTGTTACAGTATATCAATGTGGATTGTGCAAAATTAAAACGACTCCTGAAGGGTAAGTTTAAATGTATGATGATATATCTGAAATTAATCACTGGGTCAAAAACTAGTGTTATGAATGTACTAATTATATTAGTTGTGTTGAACTAGAACATCAAAATGATTTTATAATGCAAATATTTTTGTAAAATGGCCAATAATACATATGGTTCACTCATTTTTGAACCTTTGAAAATAATACAATAGAGAAAATGAGTATCTTAAATCCTGGCAATGAAAAGTTTTGTTCAACTATAATTTTTGCATTTAGTAAAGAGAACAAAAGTTGCTGCTGTTTAATTTTTCTGGAATTTCATCTCTTAAGGTTGGCTATAGGTTATGGAAGTTATCTGTTTAGTTGTTGTAGTGCTTAAAGAAGACAGTCTTTAGCAGGATGTCAAAGGTTCATTGCAGAATGGAACCAGGAGATTGTGATCTTATGGTAAGAGGAGGGATTGAGCCAGGGATCTCATTTCTGACATTTCTATTTTTAGCTCTCTTACTAACTTATTGACTGGCTTTACAGCATTACAAAGTCCCTTAACCTTTCAGTGCCTAGTGTTGCTTAGCTGTAGAACATGTCAATAGTAGTTTCACATGGGAATATTATAACACCTAATACGTAATTTTAAAGCTTTGGGGAGTGCTTTATATGATTATGTGGATTGAAATAAATGATCAGAAGGAATTGAGAGAAATTCTGTTGTAGCAAAGAAGTGTTAATATAGGTCAGATATCAATGAGTATTATTCATAAACTGAGTATGAATACCTAAATTTCATTGTGTAAAAATTGTTTTGTTTTAGGTATTATTGGACCCTCGCTAATTTAAATGTGAAACCATATAAGTATACAGTTCACGCTTATTTTTATTTTACTTCGTATCTTGATTGAGGAATTGTCAAACAGTAATGTTTTTAATGTCTGACCTAAAAGAAAGAGATGGAGTTATATTAGCTTTGAAAAGTTGAACAATTCTGCAATGTAATTTTCAAAATACCTGTTGAATTTTAACATTTGCTTTAAACTCAATAACTATTTCACTAGAGATACAAAAAGGCTATATCTATATAGATGAATAATATAAAGCTGTGTTCCAACTGTATTACTCTTGTTCAGAATTTACGATTTTAGGTCATTACCATTGTGAAACCAAGCAACAATTAAATCAATTTTCAATAACTTTAATAAAGGAAAAAATGGGTCATGTTAGTCATTATTCTGTGATATGAACACATGAACAGCAATTATTTTAGATCGTAATAAACCACCATTCAATTTCATAGTTGAAATTTGCAAGATTTTAATATCTATCATTAAACATTGAGCAGTTAAGGAACTGAATGGTAAAATCTAGAGATCTCTATGAATTAAATTTAAGAAATATAAGTGGGGTTTTATGATTTTTAATAACTGTTCAGTGACATTTTGGAAATAAATCTAGTCTAGGTTGCCTGTGAATCAGTGTTTGTTTAAAACAACAGTTTTCTTAGACATGTACAATCTATAATAATTAATTGAGGTGGTTCTCCTTGCCCAAATAAGAGAAACTAAATATATGGATAAGTGGCTTTCTTTTATACTGAGGTAACTTTTCCCCATTGAATTCAGCCCCCCTGTGAACATAAATTTAGAGTATACACTGATAAATATATAAAGTATAAAGCCAATATTGAGCAGACCAGCAAAAGATGGCTCTAGATGACAATGGTAAAAGGAATGGAAACTTTCTATAATGAGTAGTAAAAGTAGTGATGTGTTTTAAATTCAATTCAACAAGCCTTTGTTGGGAAACTATATGTAAGAAACCATGCGAAGTGCTGGGATTGCAAAAATTAACAAAGTTTTGAATCTGCCCTAAGGAGTTCATAGCATGGTTTATGAGACAAATGTATTATCAGATTATTTGCAAAACAATATGACAAACTCACATAGGATGAGTATAAGATGAAAGAGGAAGTATTTATTTGTGGGTGGGAGATGAGCAAACTGTGAAGGCACAAGAGTAGGTCAGATCATATTAATAAAAATATAGTAACATTTGTTGAGTTTTCAGTTTGTGCCAGGCATAGTGATATGCAGTTTACATGCTTTTTCTCATCAATTCTTGTGATAACACTGTGAAGCAATACTAGTATTATCATCCCGTATATTGATGAGGAAACTGAGGCTTAAATAACATTTCCAAGATCATAGAGCTAGTAATTGTCAAGGTAAAGATTCAGTTCACATCTGCCCATCTCTAGAAGGAAAGTATTTAACTGCTATACTGTTGTGCTTATGGGTTATGAGGCTTTATTTTAGTGGCCATAGGAAGTGAGGGAAAGGCTTTAAGGTGATAAATACCTTGATCAGTATTTTATTTTAGATACACCACTTTGCTTGAAATTTGTAGGATGGCTTGGTAGAAGGTTACATGAACTTCTGGGACTTGGTTGTGTAGTAATGTCAGGGAGAAATAATGACTAGTAGAGATCCATATGTAGTGCAGTAGGATAGAGACCAATATGATGATGGGTATTTAAGAAGTAGGATACATAGCATTTGGTAATCAATGCAGATATAATGAGGCTAGAAAAGTATCACCAACTATTGTAAAACAAGCTGGTTAAAGCAGGAAAGGGAAGGAAGGGTTTATGGCAGTGAATGAATGGGGTGGCCAGGAAAATGATGGATTCAGTTTTAGATCTACTGAGAGTTCGAATTATCCATGGGATATCCAACCAGAAACTTGTAGAACTGAGGTAATAAAAGATACGTACATTGGAATTGAGAATAGATTACTGTATACAACACATTTAAGATGTCATAAAGGCAAAGTTGATGAACATAGGAAGGCAAAAAGACTAAAGAGCACTGTGAGGCGTGATGCCGTTATTTAGAAATCAAAGGACGGTGAGAACAAAGAAAATTCAAGGAATATTTTTAAAAACTGATTTGGAGAGTAAGTTACTCATTTGCAAGTCCAGAAAAATAAATTCACAATTAAAGGATTCTTCAAATAATTACTTTTATTACTCAAGGACTTATCTCTGTCTTAGGAGGATATTTATATAAATGCAATAAAAATCTGTATCCCTTTGTTAAAAGCCTATAGGAAGAGTTCTTTGCCAAGGGGCTATCATTAAAATAGTTTATAGAAGGGTCATCTTTTCCAGATATAAATCACTTTCTAGATGTGGTTAATACATTTAGAAGAAGATTTTAAAATACCTAATATATTTATATGGAAAATGTTTAATGTTACTTGCACAAAAAGTGCAGTCTACTCTTTTGAACAATCACATTAGCAAAATAAAGAAAATGAACCTGCTTAATGATGGCAAAGATGTTCATATGCTGCTTGGTGGGAACAGCGTTTGGCCTAACCCTTCTGAGAAGCAGCTTGATAATCTTTATCAAGGGTCTTAAAAAATATTCATCTTTTTGACCAGACACTTCCACTTTTTGATATTTACTTACCTTAAAGAAATAATCAGTAATGTGGAAAAAAATTTAGATATAAAAGTATTTACTAAAGTTATTTATAATAGTGAAATATTGTAAATAAATGCTACAACTGGAAAAAAATCTAAATAACCAGTGACTTAATACAGTGACTTAACTATTCAGAGGCATCAAAGCATACTGGAAAGACTATGGCATTATAGCCCAATTCAATCATTTATTAAATCTATAACCTTATAGATTACACACATGAGCAAATTGAAAGTATTAAGATTTTGAAATAATTAGATATATCATACTGAAAATACACGGTATGTTGTAATCGTTCAAGTAATAGATACTATTATTTTGTATGTAGAACCATTAAGAAATATATATGAAGAATTTTTAAAGATATAGAAAAAAATTGAGGATGTTACATAAAGTGAAAAGAACAGGTTTGGAATAACATATGTTACCTCAGTTAAATATGTTTTTCTTATGCATAGGAAAAGGGATGGAAGAAATTTCATCAAATGTTAATTTTGATTGTCTCTGAATAGTTGAATCATGGGTGATATTTTAAATTTCCCTAAGGCTATTATGTATTTTTTGAATTTTCTACAGTGAGTATGTGTTTTATACTCTTTTGAAAAAGTAAGTTATCATTAAAAACAAAACAAAGGGCCAGGCATGGTGGCTCATGCCTGTAATCCCAGCACTTTGGGAAGCTGGGGCAGGAGGATCACTTGAGGCCAGGAGTTCAAGACTAGCCTGGGCAAAATAGTGAGACCCTGTCTCTACAAACAATTAAAAAAAAATTAGCCAGGTGTGGTGGTGTGAGCCTGTGGTCCCAGTTGCTCGGGAGCCTGAGGTAGGAGGATAGCTTGAGCCCAGGATTTAGAGGATACAGTAAGCTATGATCATGCCCCTGCACTCCAGCCTGGGCAACAGAGGAAGACCCTGTCTCAAAGAAAAAAGAGGAAAAAACTCACAACCTTGGAAGTTCAAGGCACATTTGTGTTTTATTGAGTTTTATCTTGACCAGATATAATTAGTGAGTTTTGTGTTTATATTAATTTTGTCTTTACCTTTTCATTGCTTACAAATAATATTGAAACAAAAGTAGAATGTAAAAGGAAAGTTATTTTTGCTAATAGCTCTGAACTATATTTGTGTCAACTAATTAGAGTTAATTAAAAATTTTTTTTCCAGAAACAGCATTTAAATTTAAAGCCCTAAAGAAGGTTGCACAGTTAGCAGTTATAAATAGCCTAGAAAAGGTAAGTTACAACCTTTTTGGTTCTAAAACTTTGGTTTTGATTATAAATTTTGCTGTCTTTATTAGCACTTTGAATCAAAAAATCATGACAAGTGATAGTTTCATATTAAGTTTCAGGAAGAATGTATTGTAACTTTCTTATGAGGGAAATTAGAAATTTGTGATATTTTATTTACTATGTTAAGAAAAGGTCACTGCTTTCATATAAAGACATGTGTTTTGTTATTTGTAGGCATTTTGGAACTGGGTAGAAAATTATCCAGATGAATTTACAAAGCTATACCAGATTCCACAGACTGATATGGCTGGTAAGGATGAGATTGATATTTTGTCTTTTAAACTCTTACTTATGAAGTAAAAAACCTATCACTTTACAAGTTTTTTTTGTTATAAAGGTGCATTTACACCTGATGCATTTGTCAACTGATGTCAATAGGAGATAATTCTCTCATAATTCTCAATTACCCATTAACCCTTTTCCTTTCCTTTGAGCAAATAGAAAAAAGAAGTTTAATAGAAGCTCTATCTTTAGAGTTGTGATTGGATATTTGCCCTTTCATTGTAGAGAAGCACTTTTTTGCCCTCAAAGGCTTTATTTTGTATTTAGAGAAATGTGTATAAAGTAGTAACATTCTTAGCTATGATGTAGGAATTCTTGAGATGCAACTGTGTGGTAGAGAACACAGACTCCTGGAGAACTTTGGTAATTCTCTTTGGGAAACTGTCCAGTGTTTGTTGCTTGGGTACATCACACTTTGTATAATGCCCTGCACATTGAGACTAAACACAGGGTCAGCCATTCTAAAGTGTGTACTTTTTCAGGATGGATCAAGATAGCTGCTCTAACACATGGACAACATAGCATCCCTTGTCTACTTACCTGAATAGATTTGTGTAGTTGCATAAGTGAACTTCCAACTTTATCTTTTAAAAATGTGGCCTCTGGGTTTTTGGATAGTGCCAGCTTTTAATTTAATCCCAGGGATTTTTTGTTCTCATCTAATAATGTCATTTAATATATTTTTCATGTAGAGTGTGCAGAAAAACTATTTGACTTGGTGGATGGTTTTGCTGAAAGCACCAAACGTAAAGCAGCAGTTTGGCCACTACAAATCATTCTCCTTATCTTGTGTCCAGAAATAATCCAGGATATATCCAAGGATGTGGTTGATGAAAACAATATGAATAAGGTGAGGAGGGCAAAATTATTTCCATTTTGTCTAGATGTGAAACAGTTTATTTTACTCAATGTATGTATTACTTCAGGCTCATCATTCTTTAAGCAAACTATTTCAGGGGACCATTTAAATTATAATCATTTTGGGTCTCTTTGTTTGCTGGCCCTAGCAGAGACATACTCATACATAATTTTGTTTGGAGGAGGGATAAATAATACCACACAATGATCAAAGATTTAAAACAATCCCTTAGTTTCATTCTTTTGTCGGAAAAGACTAAATGATCCCTCTTAAGGTTAAGCATAGTTTCTCTAAAATTCACTGCAAGGGTTGTACTACTAGCCTTCATCACTTTTATAGTGTGTTATTTGTGTGTACTTAAGGTGTGTATCCACTTGGTGCTACTGAAATTATCTAGTAACTCATTTTAGGTGTTTTAGAACAACTTTCACAGGATTTTGCTAGGAAAGTAGGCTATCACATGTACCATCTATAGTGAAATTGGCATCGTAACAACTGGTAATTCTAAGAGGCTCTTAGAATTTTTTAAAACTAAGAGCTGAGTATTAATCTTATTGTTTTATTTAAATTTCTGGATGCACTTTGTTTTGCAAATACATTTTTTCTTTTTCTGCTGCTTTGGGAGAAATACTCTTGGCTGACTAAACATGAAACAGGCTTCTGTGTGATTTGCCTGTAGATGGAGATGTTCCAAATCAGCTGAATGATTCAATACTTTGTAGAAATATTGGATAGGGAATTTATGTATTAAAGGGTAAATAAATGGACTAGGTAATCTTTGAGAGTCTGTGATTCTGTGATATTCCACTTAGGTCTGTATCCTAACTTTTCCATTATGAGGAACCATTTTTCATGTTAGATTGTTTTGGAGCCCTTCAAATAGTACATATTTTTTGTTTGTTTATTGGGACAATAGAAATAGGTAAAAAGCTACCGTAAATTCAGTAGTACTCAAGTGAATTTGTATTTTTATAATCACAACTATATCTTTCTAAACGTTTTATCGGTCATTTGTATATCTTAAGTGAATTACTAATTTTTCCATCGAATCATTTGTCTTTTATTGATTTGTAGGGGATATGTGTGTGCATTTTTACTTGATTTCTGTTTTTAAACTTTAGTTATGAGTTCTTTTTGCTATACAGGTATTTAAAATTTGCATGTGATCAACTCAGTCTTGTTCTTTTTTGTCTCCTAGCTTTTTTGGTCAGACCTCTTCTTCCCCAAGATTTTATTCGTTCATTTTATTGATGTACCATAAAATTCACCCTTAAAGTGTACATTTCAGCGGTTTTTAGTATATTCACCAAGTTGTGCAATTGTCACCACTGTCTAATTCCAGAACATTCTCATTTTCCCCTAAAGAAACCCCATATCCATTAGTAGTCACTTCCTGTTCCGCTTTCCCTATATCCCTTGGCAACCACTAACTACTTTTTGTCTCTATGGATTTGCTTCTTCTAGATTAGATATTTCATATAAATGGAGTCATATGATATGTGATTTTCCTGTCTGGCATACCCCAAGATTTTTGAAGTACACTTTTATATTTTCCTCTAGTATTTTTCTGAGTTTTAAAAATTTAGATCTTTAAATCTTTCTGGATTTTAAAAAATGTATGTATTTTTAATGTATTCTCACTCTGTTCTAGTCACATTCCCTCTCAGCTAACCAGTGTTAATGGCTGGTGTGTATCCTTCTATTCCTATATACTTGCTTATACAAATATTCAAATGCAAATACACATTGATATGTAACGTGGTGGTTACATTTTCAACTGAAATCATTTTATACACATTACTCTATATCTTGCTTTAATTGCCTAAGAATATATTCTGATTGTTCCTCAAAATAGTTAATAGAGCTCTAACACAGTCCTTTTAGTATTGGGTAATATTCTGTTACACTAATGAGCCTCATTAACTCAACCATTTCACTGTGAATGGATTTATTCAGATGTTTTCAGTTTTTTGCCATTATAGTTAATCCTTAAGTAAATATCTTTGTTCATATATTCTTATCTGATACTCTTAATTCTATAGACTAGAATCCCCAACTGGGATTTCTGTGTCAAGGGCACTTGTATGTAGAATTTTTAATAGTTATTACTAGATTTACATTCCCCAGTAGTTGTAGCAGGTCACATTTTCAACAACACTAAATTAGATTGCCTATTTTCCTGCATTTGCATTAGGATTACCTGTTTTTAAGTCTTTTTAATTTTTGCCACACTAATGAGGTAAGATAGTATCTCATCTAAAGTATTCTTAACTACCCCTCCCCAAATGGTAACTCTAGTGATTAATGCTAATTACTGATTGTGGTAATCATTTATATATTGTACACAAAATCATGTTTCCCTTAATTATAGTATTTGTCAGTTGTACCTCAATAAAGCTGGTAAAGAATGTCATTCCAAAAGGAAGCAAACATAGATACTAACATTAAAATTATGTATAAATTTTACAACATGAATGCAGCAACATGACATTTGATACAGAATATTGTAGATTTTAGCATTTACATGTTGAAATATAAGCAATCACTATGAATGTTGAAAAATTACAGTCAGAGGAAATGAAATATTAACATACCTATAACGAATATAAATTCAAGGGACATTATTCCTTACTCAAATATTTATTCCATGCTCTAACAGTTTATAATAGCCTAAATTGAAACAGCAATGTACACAGCTGGTGAATGGATAAGAATGGTGTACCTATAAGGTAAGAAGAACTCCCAATAAAAGGAACTGGTAACTCCAACCAATGGTGATCAAAAAGCCATATCCAGTGAATATAAGCATTCTTAAAAGAATATCTAGAGAAAATATTTCAAAGAAGCTCAGAAAAATGCAGGAGAGTAAGAGGAGTGGATGCATGGAAATGACCAGTAGGGTAATTTGTGGAATGAAATGTAGGTCTAATTGTGGTGGTAGTTACTCACATTGTTTCAAGTTCTCAAATTGTCCTTAAAGTTTCTAATGTACCCTTAAATTTCTATGCATAATATTAAATCAATAATCTAATTAAATAATGATATAATAAGGATAAAAAAAGTATGACTCAAACAATTTTCCAAATGAGAGCATTAATTAAAATACTCAAATGAATGTAGAGAAGAAAGATAGTATCTCATTTAAATTTTTATTCCCCTTACGATTAGTGAGGTTCAGGATCATTTCATATGTTTCTTGGGCATTTGCATGTTTTCTTTTGCAAGTGTCTGTTGACTTCCTTCACCTATTTTTCTATTAGGTTGCTTGCCAGTCTCTTATTAATTTGTAGAACTTTTTGTGTATAAGGAGCAGTAGTCTTTTATTTTTAGTCTGATGTAAATATTTTTCTAGTCAATTGTTTCTTTTGGGTATAGTATCATTTTTTAGCAGAAATATTTGAAATGTACAAAGAATGTAACAATCTCTCATACTCCTATTAACATTTTGATATATTGCTCATCTTTTTTTTCTTTTTATAGTTTTAAAAATTGAACAAGTAATATTTGCATAAATTCTCATTTAATTACAAATCTCCTTTGATTTCACTAATTCTTTCTTCTTCTCCAAGGACAGCCATTGTCAGGGGTTAGGTGTGTATTCTTCCAGTCTAGCTTTTATATTTATGGGGGGGGAATAGATAAAGATACCTAGTTCAGTGTTTCTCAGAGTGTGATCTTCAGATCAGCAGCATTAGCATCACCTGGAAACTTCTTAGAAATGCAAATTCTTAGGTCCCTAATCTAGGCCTGCTGAATCAGAAGCCCTGGGGGTGGGGGCCCAGAGCTAGCAACCCATTTTTAGCAAGTCCTCCAAGTGATTGTGATGCATACTAATGTTTGAGAACCATTGTTCATTTAGGTCATTGTCTTTAACTGCTGTATGATGTTTTCCAAATTCAATATATCATATATATTTTTAAGAGATGAGGTCTTACTATGTTGCCCAGGATGGTCTTGAACTCCTGGGCTCAAGTGATCCTCTGGAGTAACTGGTATTACAGGCGCATGCCACCATGCCTGGCTTGAATATACCATATTTTAAAATCCCTTATTGTCAAGCATTTAAGTGACTTTTCTTAAAAAAAATTAACAATAATGCAAAGGAAACAATCAACAGAGTGAAATGACAACCTACAGAAGGGTAGAAAATATTTGCAAACTATTCATCCAACAGGGGATTAATATCCAGAATATAAAAGGAACTCAAGCATCTCAATAGCGAAAAATAATCCAATTAAAAATGGGCCAATGATCTGAACGGGCATTTCTCAAAATAAGACAAATGGCCAAGATATATATGAAAAAATGCTCAACATCAATTTTCAGGGACATGCAAGTCAAAACCACATTGAGATATCATTTCACCCCAGTTAGGATGGCTATTGTCAAAAAGACAAATGCTGGCTAGGATGCAGAGAAAAGGGAACTCTTATACACTGTTGGTGGGAATGTAAACTAGTACAGCCACTATGGAGAACAGTATGGAGCTTCCTCAAAAAACTGCGAATAGAACTACAATATCACCCAGCAATCCCACTATTGGGCATTTAGCCAAAGGAAAGGAAATCAGTATATTGAAGAGACATCCACACCCCTGTGTTTATTGCAGCACTACTCACAATAGCCAAGATATAGAGTCGAACTAAGTACCCAACCACAGATGAATGGATAAAGAAAATGTATATATACACAATGGAATACTATTCAGCTGTAAAAAAGAATGAAATCCTGTCATTCGTGGCAACATGGATGCCACTGGAGGACATCAGGTTAAGTAAAATAAGCCAGGAACAGAAAATTAAACACTATGTATTCCCACTCATATGTGGAAGCTAAAAAAAGTTGTCTTGAAGGACTAAAAGGTAGTACAGAGGCTGGGAAGGGGGAGATAGGAAGAGATTTGTTAAAGGATACAAAATTATAGCTAGGTAAGAGGAGTAAGTTCTAGTGTTCTATACTGCTGTAGAATGACTATCGTTAACAATAATATATAGGTTCAAATAGCTAGGAGGATATCGAACTGTTCCCAACACAAAGAAATGATAAATGTTTGAGATGATGGATATGCTAATTTTCCTGATCTGATTACTATACATTATATGTATCAAAACATCACTATGTACCCCGTAAATAGGTACAATTATTTTGTCAATTAAAAAAATAAAAGAATACATCAAAAAAAAATAAAAAATTAATAATAAACAAAAAACCCTGAAAGGGCTCTGAACTCCCATAGTTTTAAAACTGAGTTATATCCAATCAGATAATCCCTATGTTAAATTTTTACTTTAAATTTGGAGCTAACCTATATTTAAAAACTTGTACTTTGAATATTCATTCTTGTGTGTGTAAAGTAAATTTGGTTGGCTATTGGCAAATGGATTGGGTAGCTACTTAATAAAACATTTTCTTCTAGTGCTTTAGTTTTCCAGGTCTTAGAAAATGTGTTTAACATAATTTGTATTATCAATGTTGAAAATAACTAGTTATTCCATTTATGCTAAATTAGTAATATGAATTTGGGAGCTATCAGTCTTTTCTATGGCTTGGAATAATTTAAATTTAAAAAATTGTCTAATTAGATAGAAATCACTTATGGAATTATCAGGATTTGAAGCTCTTAAGTTTTCCTTTGACTTTTGCTTATTATCATTAACGGTAATGTAATAAATTGACATAATGGAAATTTTCACTGTACATCAGGAAGGGCATTCAGTGGCAAAGTAAGCCTCTTGCTTACTTCTGGCCTTCAGTTTGTATTTTTTCTCCTGAGTCGAGTACTACTACTGGTACAAGTAATGGGTTCTTACAGATGTTTCTAGAACTAGTGTCTGTATTGTCTATTTAAAATAACTCATTGATCCCTTTTTAAAGCTGTCTTGTGCTTATGGATCTATGTAGTTTTTCTGTTTCCTTTTAAAATTTTTGATGGTGCTAAACACACATAACATAAAATTTACCATCTTAACCATTTTTAAGTATACAGTTTAGTAGTGCTAAGTATAATTCACATTGTTGTGCAACCAATCACCAAAATTTTTTATCTTGCAAAACTGAAACTATAGCCATTAAACAACTCCCTATTCTCCCCTACCCCTAAACCTTGGCAACCACTCGTCTACTTTCTGTTTCTATGGATTTAACTATTCTATATGCCTCCTATAGGTGGAATCATACAGTGTTTGTTGTTTTGTGACTGGCTTATTTCACTTAGCATAATGTCCTCAAAGTTCATTCATGTTGTAGCATATTGGAATTTTCTTCTATTTTAAGGCTGAATGATACTACGTTGTATATATATACATTAATATTTTATGTATCCAGATTTATCTACCAGTCGATGTTTGGGTTGCTTCCACCTTCTGGCTATTGCGAATAAAGCTGTTACGAACATGGGTGTACAAATAACTTTGAGACTGTGCTTTCAGTTCTCTTAGATATATACCCAAAAGTAGAATTGCTGGATCATATGCTAATTTTATTTTTAATTTTTTGAAGAATTTGTCTTTTTAAAAGTCACTTGTGATAATTTGTTCTTTGCTAGGAAATATATTTTTCAATTTTATCACACAGAGTTGTATGTAATATCTATATTTCACTTATAAAATATATAAAGATTATATTTATTTATTATAGTTCTCTTACAATTATCTTCAATATCCATGTTTAGAACTCTTTCCTCATTTCTCTTTTTCCTCATTCATGTTTAATACTTCATTGATGTTTAAAACCATAACTTTGTTTTCTAGCATTTAAAATTTTTCATTAATTTTAGCTTTCATTTTATTTATGTTTTTATTATATTTCTTGAGGTACTGCCTTAGTTCATCTATTTTCAGTTTTTTAAAAAGTTGTAAAATATCTGTAAGGCTTTAAATTTTACTTTTTAGTTGTAGGAGTTCTTTACATATTGTGGATATTAATCCCTTATCAGATATATGATTTGCAAATATTTTCTCCCATTTTGTGGATTGTTGTTTCACCTTATTGGCAGTGTCCTTTTTTACACAAAAGTTTTTAATTTTGGTGAAGTCCAATTTATCTATTTTTCTCTTGTTGCCTGTGCTTTTTTGCTATCATAGCCAAGAAATCATTTCCAAATCCAGTGTTGTAAAGATTTTCTCCTATGTTTTCTTCTAGGAGTTTTATAGTTTTAGCTCTTAAGTTAGGTCTTTGATCTACTTTGAATTAATTTTTGTATATGGTGTAAGGGAAGGGTCCAATTTCATTCTTTTTTGTGGCTATTCGGTTGTCCTACCGTCATCTGTTGAAAAGACTATGCTTTCTCCATTGAATTGTCTGGCACCCTTGTCAAAAATTGTTTGGCCCTATGTGCAAGGGTTTCTTTCTAGGCTGTCTATTCTGTTACATTGGTCTGTATATCTGTCCTTATGCCAGTACTACATTGTTTTGATTATGGTAGCTTTGTAGAAAGTTTTGAAATCAGAAAGTGTGAGTCCTCCAACTTTGTTCTTTTTCAAAATCATTTCGGCCTTTCGGGGTCCCTTGAGATTCCATATGAATTTTAGGATGGGTTTTTCTACTTCTGTGAAACATGCTGTTGGGATTTTGATAGGGATTGCATTAAATCTGTGGATTGCTTTCAGAGTATTGTTACCTTAACAATGTTAAGTCTTTCAATCCATGAACATAGGATGTCTTTCCATTTATTTGTTTTCTTTAATTTCTTTCAGCAGTGTTTTGTAGTTTTTGTTGTACAAGTCTTTCACCTCCTTAATTCCTAAATATTTTATTTGTTTTTTGATGCTATCATAAGTGGAATTATTTTCTTTTCTAATTGTTCATTGCTAGAAGATGGAAATTCACCTGATTTTTATATGTTGATTTTTGTGTTCTACAGCTTTGCTGAGTTTGTTTATTATCTCTAACAGTTTTTTTGGTGTGTGAATAATCTTCAGGTATTTCTACATATATGATCATGTTGTCTGTGAACAGAGATAATTTTACTTCTTTCTTTCTAATTTGGATGGTCTTCTTTTTCTTGCCTAATTGCTCTGTCTAAAACTTCCAGTACTATGTTGAATAGAAGTGACAAAAGTGGGTATCCTTATTCTGTTCCTGATTTTAGGGGAAAAGCTCTCAGTCTTTCGTCATTGAGTATGTTGTTAGCTGTTGGTTTTTACTATATGGCCTTTATCATGTTGAGGAAATTTCCTTCTATTCCTAGTTTGAATGTTTTTATCATGAAAGGGTGTTGAATTTCGTCGAATGTTTTTTTCTGCATCAATTGAGATAATCGTGGAGTTTTTCTGTCTTCCTATTAGTGTGGTGTATTACATTGATTTTTTTGTTGTTGTTGAACTGTTTTGTGCTCCTGGAATAAGTCCCACTGTCATGATGTGTAATCCTTTTAATATGCTGTTGAATTTGGTTTACTGTTTTTTGTTGAGGATTTTTTCATCAGTATTCCTAAGGGATGTTGGTCTGTAGTTTTCTTGTAGTGTCTTTGTCTGCCTTTGGTATTAGGGTAATGCTAGCTTCATAGAGCAAGTTAGGTGAGTTCCCTTCTCTTTTATTTTTGAAAGTGTTTGAGAAGGATTGGTAATAATTCTTCTTTAAATGTTTGGTAGAATTCACCAGTGAAGCCATCCAGTTCTGGGCTTTTCTTTGGAGGCTTTTCACTACTGATCTAATCTCCGTACTAGTTATAGTTCTATTCAGATTTCCCATTTCTTGATGAGTCAGTTTTAGTAGACTGTGTGTTTGTAGGAATTTGTCCATTTTGTCCAGGTTATCCAATTTATTGGCATACAATTTTACATAGTATTGTGTTATGTTTTTTATTTTTACAAAATCAGTAGTAATGTCACCACTTTCATTTCTGACTTTAGTAATTTGAATCTTCTCACCTTTTTGTTGTTGTTAATTAGTCTAGTTAGTTTTCTCAATTTTGTTGATGTTTTCAAAGAATCAGCTTCTGGTTTTGTTGATTTTTCTCCATTGTTTTTCTATTCTTTGTTTATCTTTGCTCTAATCTTTATTATTTCCTTCTGTTAGCTTTGGGTTTAGTTTGCTCTTTTTTTTTTAGTTCTTTGGGGTGTGCAATTAGGTTATTGATTTGAGAACTTTCTTTTCTATTACTTTTTTTTCTTTTATTTGGGAAAGCTCAAGTAGAGAACTTTCTTATTTTTTAATGTAAGTGTTTATAGCTATACATTTTCCTCTTAGCGCTGCTTTTGTTGCATCCCATAAATTTTGGTATTTTCATTTGTCTTAAGATATCTTCTAATTTCCTTTGTTATTTTTTTCCTTAGTCTATTGGTTTTTTAATATTGTGTTGTTTAATTTCCGCATATTTGTGAATTTTCTAGTTTTCCATCTGCAGTTGGTTTTTCATTTCATTCTGTTTTGACCAGAAAAGATGCTTTGTATGATTTTGGTTTCTTTAAATGCATTAAGACTTGTTTTGTGGCCTAACATATGGTCTGTTTTGGAGAATGTTCCATGTACACTTGAGAAGAATGTGTACTAGGCTGGTTCTGGGTGAGTTTAGCTTTTGACATGTTACATTTGAGAATACATGTAGGTGGAGATGTGAGATTTTCGTGTAGCAGAAAAGCCAAGGGAAGAAATTTGTTAATGAGCTGTAAAGAGGGGTTGAGATCACAAGAATAGGTAATTTTTTTGAGAAACAGGATTTAGAGCAACAGAACAGCCTTGAGTATATCCTTATTTAGAAGGCTGAAGGTTGAACAAAGCCTGAAGTGTTAGAAAAGGTTAGAACAGTTTGACATAGACCATAGCCAAGAGAGTATAATATTTAGACTTTAAAGATAATATCAAAAAGAGGATATGATCAACTGAATTCAAAGTTGTGAAGTCAGCTATCTTGTTTGGGAAGGACTGCTTCTTATATTCCTTTAATAATTCAATAAAACAAGCAGAGAACAGATTCTGATTTTTTATATTTGAGAAACATTTAAATGATGACAACTACTTAAATTATGAAATTGAAAACCACAAGTATACATTATTCATTCTTTATAGTATGAGTTTTAGAGGCTGTTAATTTGCTACTATATTAGATAAATCTGAAATAGAAGAAACTTCATATATTATCCAATTGCTATATTTGAATTCTGTAGAAGTTGTTTCTGGACAGTCTACGAAAAGCACTTGCTGGCCATGGAGGAAGTAGGCAGCTGACAGAAAGTGCTGCAATTGCCTGTGTCAAACTGTGTAAAGCAAGTACTTACATCAATTGGGAAGATAACTCTGTCATTTTCCTACTAGTTCAGTCCATGGTGGTTGACCTTAAGGTAATATGCTTATTATTTCTGTACTACAAACTTTAAAAGAAAATTAAAAGAAAAATAATTTTCTGGTATAAGTATTTTGTCAAAGATCATTGCTAACACTAAAGTTCTGAGTCTTCTTTGATAGATAATAAGTTCATAGGACCTGCTTTTGTTATTATTACTATGTTCATCAGCCTAAATGGACTGAGAATATGAAGAAAACACGGAATTAACCAGTTTTCTTAAATTAGCATAAATATACAGACTTAGGTTTAAAATAATACGGAAATTAGGGCCTGAAAGGAATTATGTGTAGTATAGGAAGAATTATGTCAGACTGATGAACCACAATATTAGTGCTTTGTGCTTTTTCTGGCAGCTGAATGTTATTACCATCTAAGTAGGTAATGTGTTGATGTTATTAAATATTAGTAAAGAAATGCTACATGGCTAATTAAAGGCTTTTGTTTTCTATTGGGATTTTTATAGAACCTACTTTTCAATCCAAGTAAACCATTCTCAAGAGGCAGTCAGCCTGCAGATGTTGATCTAATGATAGACTGCCTCGTTTCCTGCTTTCGTATAAGCCCTCACAACAACCAGCACTTTAAGGTGAGAGCATTGGTTTTTATCCACCTATGTTTACTGATGCTGTTATCCTTTATAAATGTGAAAAGACTAGAGAGATTAATAGGTTCACTTTTGTCAGTATTTCTCAATATTATATATTGATGTTAATTTCAAGACCTTAAAAATTCTATATTTTAAAAACTTTGTTTGCTGTTCTTTTTGTCTTCATTTGTGTTAGTGAATATTTTTCTCATCAAAATAATCTATTGTTTTTTCTTTCCTCTGCAGATCTGCCTGGCTCAGAATTCACCTTCTACATTTCACTATGTGCTGGTAAATTCACTCCATCGAATCATCACTAATGTAAGTCCAAAACGTATTGCTAAATTGCTAAAAAAATTTTTTTTCTTTCTTTGTGTATTTCTTTTTTTTCTTTTTAAGAAAGATGCTCAGTTTTCAAGAAGGTTCTGAACTTGCATGTATGATATAGGAAGATTTCTCCCAGGTGGTTATATCTAGTAATTGATACACATTTGTATTTTTCATATTCAATCTGGAGTTAATAAGATCCTTTGGAAAGACTAAGCCTAAAACATTTTGTTTAGATCAGACACCTTTGAGAATAATGGCACTGAAAATATAATTTAATGTTTTCATCTTAAAGCTTTTCATATATTATTTGAATACTCTTAGCCCTTTCACAGCATTTGATACATTAACTTGTCACCTTGCCATGTAAGTTAAAAGTAATAGTAGTTACGTTGTAGTCCAGTCTGGCACATTTACAAAGCGATGAGACCATATTTGTACTTTTTAGTCCTCCTAAAACAAAATGAAATATTAACACATTTAAAAAGAGGTAGTCACAAGATACAAAAGCTTATCAGACAGAATAAGTTAACTCATTAAAAGGTACTTGTGAAACCTTCAACTCTGATGTGGGTACCTTAAATAGAAAGATAGCGAAACTGTATCAGATTTGGACTGTGGGTTTTTAAAATTCTGTTCTTCTAATTATGAACAATCATGTTTTGAAGGTTTTCAGGTGTTATTTTCTATAGTTCCATGTTTATCCATTGATAGATATTCACAATTTTATGTAAATTGGATAGCTTTTTCCTGTTTTCCTCCTATAAAAGGAGTGTTAACCATTGATAACTTAGTATAGTCCTGTTTTTAATCAAATTCTATTTAAGACCGTCTCTGGTGAGTTGAAAATAACCTCCCACCCTCATTTGCCTTGGATGTATTGAAATTAAAAAAATACTGCCCATATTTTCTTTTATCTATTTCTGCAGGGGAAAAATAACTATTGATAAAGCTATTTAGTGAAACATTTAGTGTTTCTCGACAAGGTGTTAGTAGCATTTTCGGAGAACAGTTCTTTGTTGTACAGGACTGCCTTGTACATTGCAGGACATTTAGCATCTCTGGACCGCATTTCATTAAATGCCAGTTTTGCCACATCCCTCCACCCCCAATCACTATGAACAACTAAAAATCCACTTTCAGGTACAATGTGCACTATTCTGATGACAGATACACTGAAAGCTCTGACTTCAGTGTTATACAATTCATGCATGTAACAAAAAAAACCTTGTACCCTGTAAATCTGTTGAAATTATAAATTTAAAAAAAAATGCCCGAGAGAATGATAACCTCCCTCAGTTGAGTATCACTGAGTTAAAATATAGATAGGAGTAACATTGAATTCTCTTTGTTCCCAAAGGGAAAGTTTAATGAATTTGATTGTAGAGAAGGTATGTTTGTATTAAGCACTTTTTAAAAAAATTACTGTACTTTTGCCAGCATAATGAGGACATTGTACATTCAAGGTGTACTTTCAAGGCCATCTTAAAAAAATGATTTTTTTCTCCCTCAGGTTTATGTGTAATTCAAAAATAAAATATTATTACTTGTTTCCCCTTTGGCTTATAATAGTAAAAGTATTCCATTTATTAGAGTGGATAGTTTTTCATAAATGCTTAAAATTTGTATTTAATAAACCCAAGTATATACTTTTTGATACTTTGTGGCTAGTTACTTTAATTGTGAAATATTTTTGTCTACAATTGAATATATAGAGCACTTTCAAGCATGGACTTGGCACTGCTGTAAGTGGCTGAGCTGCTCCTTTCTGGGTTTCAAGCATGCCTGGAGTTGGTACTTCATGCATGCCTCAGTGTACTAGTGAAAGTGGTTGTGCATCCTCCTATTTTCTAATGAGTACTGCATGTGTGAAGGGTGGAGTTTGTCTGTTTCAGAGGTCGAGTCAATATGAAAATTGGTTTTTATAAAGAAAAAACTATATGGACTAATTTTTAAATATTAAGCATCAGTAAGCTTTCAATGAAATAGCTTGAAGAGGTACCTAAATATTAGTTGAAAGCATCTTTTAAAGTTATGCCTTAGATAATGATACTTTATCATTATAGATTTCTTGGTAAGTTGTTTCTTGTTAGGGTTTTTTTTTTTTTTTAAACCCCTTTGATTTGAGGTTAATAGTTAATGAATCTAAAGTACTTTCTGACTGAAAAGAACTATTTATAAAGTAAATATGCAGATTTATGAGATTGACTATTGTCAATCTCACTGAAGACATTTATTATGGAAATATTTTATGTCTTGAAATCACATGAAATTTTTGTAAGGTATTTGGACTCCTGATCTTAAATTCATTTGTAGTATAAGATTCCTTTTTAATGGATTCTTAGTTCAGTGAACCTCATAAGTTCTCCTGTCCCGGGGTTCTTTAGCCAGTTCACATATTTTAAAAAATTATCACATTCTCAAATAATGGAAAAGTTTTATTGATGTGCTTTTGAGGGTTTATGTAGAAGTAGTAATGGTGTTTGGAGTTGTTTTTACTTTGGTGAAACATACTCATACTCAGTTCATAAGTACTGTGTTTAAATCTAAAATATTCCACTGTTTCTTCTTAGGAATTCTTAAAGTATATCCACTATTTGAATTTTATTATAATGCAAGTTTTTAGCAGTTTCTAAAATGGTGGTTATGCTGTCACCTTTTTTATTGTGATGTGCCATAGGAGTCGAATTATAGTTATAAGATCTGTGTTGTATACTTAATCTTTATAGGCTTCCTTAGGTTAAACTAGATACATAATTGGGAAATTTAAAAAGCAATATACACGTAGTATGAACCAGTTATCTTAGCCATCACTGGTACATGCTGTAGCTGGTATGGTACTTTATTTCTGTTTTTTCCTTATGGCAATTTATTGTAGTTTACTTATAGATAGCTTACATATTGAGAATGAGATGACCTCTTTCTGCTGAGAGGTTGTAGTTGAAAGAATTATTTCCAAGGCATTTGAAAATTATTTAATCTCTTGAGGAATTGCCACATAATTTGCTCATAAGTATTGCTGTTTGGCAATAAACTTAGTATTTTCAAGGAAAAAAAAGAGTAAGTATACTTCAATTGGCTGGTTTTCAGAAAGGGCATGTTTAGTAACTGCTCAAAATACTAAATTTTTTTTACTAACTACAAGATGTCTATTTTTTAGTACCTCTTTGAAAATGTATCTTTTACTTTAAAATGAATGAGTTAATATATTATGAAAAATGAAAATTATGAAAATCACTAAATCTTAAGCCTAAAAGTTAATTTTATAGGGTACAGCTGGTACCACAATAGAGTTTTAAGAGCTATCAAAAATGACGCAGTAATTTGGATAGCATCTTATATGGGATGCATTTCTCTTCATCAGTTTCTGACAAGATTTCGTAGGGTCTATAGGGTGAGGAGGACCCTTCACTCAGTGCACGTTGTGATTATTTAGCTTTTGGATACTTTAACCTGATGCATACAAGCTGTATAATGTACTAAATATAAGGAAATCAAGTTTGCATTGGTTGCTTTGGGCAGGTCATATGATCAAATTGCCCAAAGTTTGTGGAATCCATTATATAATCAAACTAAAAATTGATCATTTATAGTAACTAGCTTAAATAGAGAGTTGAGGGAAAAGCATAAATACCCATATTGTCCCCCCAAAAAGTGTTTCTTTCCTCACAGCTTTGAGATCCCTTCCTGAGTGGAGTTCAGTGTTCAAATTGTGTATCATAAATTGTTTTTATATTTTACTATCCATATAATAAATGGAGTTTGTATCCACAGTTTTGGTTAAGATAATATAACTTGATGTTACTCAAAATATTCTGAGAATTGTGAATGGAGAAATTAAATGTTGAGACTTTAATTAGCTTAGTTTTGAATAAGACGGAATCTGGGAATGGAATGTGTAGCTATTAAATCCCCCTTATCTACTATTTGAATATATTATCATTCTTCCAGATGTTTCTTATAATAAGAATATTATAAATTGGAAACCTATATTTTAAGTTCTATATCATGCTTACTCCATATATGTAGTGAATATTCATCCATTCATTTTGTATTAACAGACAAACTTTATAGATTTAGTGATTTTCATAATTGTTATTTTTTGTAATATATCAATTAATTCATTTTAAAGTAAAAGTTAGATACTTTCAAATAAAATAGGCACTAAAAACTAGACATCAAAGCTAAACAGGTTAAACTGAAATAGAAAAATATTTATTTAAAATAATTTTAAAAATATTTAGCTAGGATTAGTTTGTCTTTGTTTATGGTGATTGTTAGTCTCCTGTGCATTGTGCCATCATTGCATATCAATTTAAGATTATAGATTTACTTACTAATAGCTTTATCTCATTTACTAATTTCATGTTGTAATTATCCTTGTTGTTTGTAAGCATATAAGTAACGGTTTCCCACATATTCTTTGAATATTGTGTTGAACCACTGATCTCTTTTAAAGCTTTGATAATAGCATTCTTATCTGGGGAAATATATGCCATATATGCATGTGTTTCAGAAATGTGTAAAACATTAAACTTTTAAAAAAAAAAAGAAAAAGAAAAAGATTGGCTACAGAATTAACTCTCTAAAGACTTTGTTTTTCAAATTCACTAGCTTATCAGTGAGAAAAGACAGTCTCATATGCACATGCTTGTGAAGTGGACAATTTGTCTCATGCTCATTATGACATTTTAAAATATATTAATAATATGTATGGGTTAGTGTTTGAATTAGACACCATTTGAAGACTTTGGAAATCATGGTGTGTGTTTGCATGGTCTTAGAAAGTTTGTAACAAAAGAATAAAACAAAACTATAATGACAACCACAGCATGTAACTCATATAACTCTGTGCTTTTTCTTCCTTGTGGTCTTTGTTTTTCTCTAGTCTGCATTGGATTGGTGGCCTAAGATTGATGCCGTGTATTGTCACTCAGTTGAACTTCGAAATATGTTTGGTGAAACACTGCATAAAGCAGTGCAAGGCTGCGGAGCACACCCAGCAATACGAATGGCACCGGTAGGATAACTCATGAATTTTGAATCTCACCTTCTTTCTATTGCATTTTTAGTCTTTATCCCCTTCCTGCTGCTTTGATTAGAGAATTGAATGGGTCCTTCCTTTCCTGTAAATGTTGTATGTTGTATATTGCAATATTGTTGAATACTAATTAATGTTTGTTTTCTACTGTGAGTTGAACTTATTTTTCGTAGAGAAATTTTCTCACAAAACGCTGATAAACTCTTAATGAATATCACGTTTTTTTCTCTTTTTAAAGTTTCTTTTTCCTTCAACTTATGACTAAAAATATTTTGATTAGCTTCTAATCTTTTGGGAATGAGTAAGGGAAACTGACTCCTGGGTTTAGAGTGAATGTTCCTGGTAGTACACATTTTAGTTTATTGGATGCTGAATATTACACGTGGGAAATTAGGAATAAAATTTAGAATTTTTATTTAAAATAAAAAAATTTTATATTTCGGCAAGTATGCTTTGAGTGTTTAAAAATGATAGGCACTTTGATATTGAAGTTCAGCTGTGTTTAAATTTAATAAAAGAAGATTGTTTTCAAATTAGGTATTCTAACAGATTATTACTCTTAAAGTGGAATTTAAAAACTCATATGGAATCAATTTAAACAGATAATTATCAGATTGTATAAGTCATTTCTTGGTATTTATGTATAGCAAGAATATTATACATGGCAACTCTTGACATTGATTGGTGGTGCTTTGTCTTCTGCTTCTTATTTTCTGTTCTTATTGGCGGCTGTTGCTCACATGATCAGATGCCAACCAGTCACTGTTTTGCATGGCAGTGGGCTTCTGTGGCTGTAAGTATGATCCGTTGTAACTACCTCAGAAAAGTCCTTGGTTTCTTTGACTTTTCTGTGTATAGTTACCATTATAGTCAAATCTTGTCATTTCAAATGAAGATATAGCATGTCACCTATTGGTTTTATCTATTAAAATTGTCATTTCACACTTAGGAGATACTATAAACAGCTTCCTCCCTGGCATGCTTCCCTTCTTCCAAGTTCCCTTAGTCAAAAAAATATTTTGGTTTTATACAGTTGTGATTCACTCTTATCCAGTTGTCAGTAATTGTTTCCAAGGATTGTTTTAGATCTGCAGTCCCTAACCCCCGGGTTGTGGCCTGGTACCGGTCCATGGCCTCTTAGGATCCGGGCCTCACATCACCACCTGAGCTCCACCCGCATCCTCCCCCCAACCAAGTCCATGGAAAAATTGTCTTCTGCAGCCGCTCCCCATTGCTCACATCACCGCCTGAGCTGTGACTCCCTCCCTCGCTAACTCCCCCTGGAAAAATTGTCTTCCGTGAAACCGGTCCCTGGTGCCAAAAAGGTTGGGGACCTCTGTTTAGATGTTCAAATAGAGAAGTTTTCTATGTTGTATATTTTGGGATTATTTGGCCAAAAAAATTATAACCGAAAAGATCATGGCAATTTATTTTATTTTATTAAATAAACTTTAAACTGCAAAGTTATTTTTTAGTTGACTTTTTATAATGCCAAGTACTTAATTTTTTTAAAAGTTGAAAAAAATTTCAATATAGGTATAAGTTAATTGGAGGTAAACATAAATAATAGCTGTTTAAATGTTATTTAACTAGATGTCATTTTAAAAAAATTTAGAAAATTACTTGAAATAAATGTTAAAAATTATCTATTGACCTATTTATTCATTCTAGATATCTTCTGGGAAGTTAGAACTTTATTTGACTTTTTGTTTTAAGTTTCCTACCTCTTCTGGTAGAACATTAATGGCCTCCAGTAATAGGAATTGGTGGAAGGTTAATATTCACTTCCTATTTAACTTCAGTATCCAGTTACCAGCTGCCTATGATTTTCTATGCATGTGGACTGAAAGAAAATGAATCTAAATTATTTTTTTGAACAAACACAAAATTTAATTTGTAGTCTGAAGATATTCCCTATATTTAGAAGTTATTTTATGTCTTAGCCCTACTTATTAGCTGATTCTAAGAGCTACATATTATATTACTGATCATTATTTCATAAAAGCCATAATTAGAGAGGATTTCCTCTTTTGGCCCAAGAACACCTGTGATAAGAATTTAGTTTTTATTTCTAATTATTCTCTGAAAGTATCAATATACATTTAATTTTCAAAATCATTCTTAAGGTGTTTGTGTTTGTATATTTATATGTATATATGAAATCTTGTATGTATGTATTTGTACATAATGGCTAAAGGACAGCTTTTTGGTTGGTATTTTCACCAGAGAAAATAATTAGCAAATTTAATATGAAATAATTTTTTAGAATAAGAAAATTTTAGGGTAAATCTCCCCCCTTATTCACTTGGTGAGTTAATAGATAACAAATATGGCTAGCATAGTGCTAATGCCAGGGATGCTTAATGAACTAAACAGGTACAGCACTTTTTCCCTTACAGAGATTTTAAGCAAAAGTCTCAATAGCTTTTGCTTGAAAATGCCTAATAAAGAACTCACTACAGGTGGCCATAAAGTCTGGAAAAACAGGCAAATATATATATAATAAATGATTTAAAGATAATATATTACACTAGGGTTTCTCAGCCTTGGCACTGTTGACATTTTGGACTGGATAACTCTTTGTTGTAGGGGGCTGTCCTATGCATTATGGGATGTTTAGTAGGATCTCTGGCCTCTACCCACTAGATGCCAATAGTCCCTCCACCCACACTCAGTCATGAAAACCAAAAAAGTCTCCAGATGTTTCCAGATGTCTCCTGGTGGACAAAATTGCCCCCAGTTGAGAACCACTGTATTGCATGATGTGTTCAGTTGGTTGTCCCTCATTTGTATTGCCTCAAATGATTTGGGACTCTGATAAACCTGAGCCTTTAGCTTGCTGCAAAAAGTAGCAATCAAGGAGTTCAATCTGGAAAAATGTAAAATAATATGTGTGTGTCAAAGCTTTACAACCACTTTGTATTTTGGAGACAGACAAGATACATGTTAGAAAGAGCTAAATGTTTGAAAATTTTCTCTTCAACCAAAATAGAATCATGTCCCTGTGACCTCCAGCCATCATTGATCCTCTTTCTTTTGGAGCTTCATGGGACACTTCTGATTCTTCCACAAGGTAGCCCTGCAGATATTTAAATAAAGTTATCCTGTACTCCTTAGGGTTCTTTTTATATAATTTTAGCATTGGAAGAGATTTTATCATTTCAGCTCTTTTTAAAAGTGTGTGTGTTTCTTTTGTTTTGCTCTTACAGCTAAGGAAACTGAGGCCCAAATAATGTTAAATGAATTAGAGATAGTCACATGGTTAGTGAATGGCCAATTAGAGTTAGTTCTGAGGTTTCTTGACATTCAGTCCGGTGTCTGTCAGGTTCTTCAGATGTCTTCCCTTACTAGCATGTTAGGTTGATGAAAGCAGGGCCTTTGTCTGGCTTGTTCAACACTGAATCCCTAACCCCTAGAACAGCATCTGGCACATACTGGGCATTTAGTACATATCTGTTGAATGAATGAATGAATTTTTTATATGACCTGGTTTCAAAACCCTCCTCCATCCAGTTTGCTTTTCTTCTGGAAAGACCAGCTTAACATTTTTTGAAGTTAAAATGACATATTAAGATATGATTTTAGTGTTCCAGATGCTGTGTAATAATTGATAAAAGCTGTTAACCTGCTGTGTCTGGATACCATGTTTCTATTAATACAGTCTAAGATTGCATTATTGTTTTATATTGAACTTTTAGTTATTTAAACTCTTTGGCCTTTTGCTTATGAACGTTGAACCATAGCTTCTCCTTCTTTGTACTTTTGTAGTATTTTCTAAAATTTGAAATGTTTGTCTCAGCACTGATCGTGTATTATTTTAAAACTAAGATCTGCTTTCATAAAATTCAAGTGTGCCAATAGTAGGTTTAGGAATTTTCACAAATATGTATAATTTCTGAACATCTTTTATCTTAAAGGGGATCCTGGTTCAGCAAATGTGTCTTACATACCTGTAGTTCAGTCATATGTTCTTAATTAAGTTAACATGTGGTTTGGGCCCTTCGTAGATACCTGAAGACTCTGGTTCATGAATTTCTTCCCAGGCATGACTTCCTCTCTACTTTGGCCAGATCACATGTACCAGCTTGGATTCCTACTAATATCTGCAATATGGAAGATCAATTAATAAATTAATGAATAATTTTTTCTTATAATTCTAATTAAGAAATACATTTCTTCTTTAGCAAATTGTTCCTGACTATATATAACCCACTAATGGTTGTGAAATTAAAAGGTGTTTGAGTTAAGTATATTTATGGGAATTTCTCTGGTCTCACATTTCATATGTGGCAGCTGTGTGGAACAAAATCTATATGTGGATACCTGAGATTAAGAGATGACGTCATTAAGCTAATACAATCATGCATTGCTTAAAGACAGGGATACATTCTGAGAAATGCATCCCTAGGTGATTTCGTCATCATGCAAACATCATAGAGTATACTTACACAAACCTAGATGATATAGCCTGCTACACACCTAGGCTATATGGTATAGCCTATTGTTGCTGTGCTGCAAACCTGTACAACATGTTACTGTACTGAATACAGTAGGCAATTGTTAACACAATGGTAAGTATTTGTGTATCTAAATATAGAAAAGGTGCAGTAAAAATACTGTATAAAATTCTCCAGAGAAAGGGACAGTTAAAAAAAAATACTGTATAAAAGATGAAAAATGGTGCACCTGTGTAGGGCACTTACCATAAATGGAGCTTGCAGGACTGCAGGTTGCTCTGGTGAGTCAGTGAATTGTGTGGTCAGTGAATATGAAGGCCTAGGATATTACTGTGCATTACTGTAGACTTTATAAAGGCTGTACACTTAGAATACACTAAATTTATTAAAAAATTTTCTTTCTTCAATAATAAAATTAACCTTAGCTTACTGTAGCTTTTTTACTTCATTAGCTTTTAAAAAGTTTTTGATGCTTTTGTATAAACACTTAGCTTGTTACACATTTTACAGCTATACAAAAATATTTTTCTTGGCCAGATGCGATGGCTCACACCTGTAGTCCCACACTTTGGGAGGCCAAGGTGGGAGGATCACTTGAGGCCAGGAGTTTGAGACCAGCCTTGGCAAAATAGGGAGACCTCATCTTCCCCCCAAAAATTAAAAAATTAGCTGGGCCTGGTGGTGCGTGCCTGTAGTCCCAGCTACTTGGGAGGCTAAGGTGGGAGGATCGCTTGATCTCAGGAGTTTGAGGCTGCAGTGAGCTATGATAATGCCACTGCACTCTAGCCCAGGCAACAGAGCAAGACCCTGTCTCAAAAAAAAAAAAAAAAAAAAAACCAAGCTTTTTTTCCTTTATATCCTTATCCTATAAACTTTCTTCTGTTTTTAAATTTTTTTTTTTTTTTTTTTACTTTTTAAACTTTTTGTTCAGAACTAAGACATGTGCGCATTAGCCTAGGCTGACACAGGGTTAGGATCATCAGTATCAGTGTCTTCCCCTTCACATCTTGTCCCCCCGGAAGGTCTTCAGGAGCAATAACATTCATGGAGCTGTCATCTCCGATGATAACAATGCCTTTTTCTGGAATACCTCCTAAAGAACCTGTCTGAGGCTATTTTACAGTTAATTTTTTTTTTTTATAAGTAGGAGCACACTCCAGAATAATAATAAAACGTATAGTATAGTGAATACATAAACCAGTAACAGTTTTTTTTTAATCATTATCAAGTATTATATACTGTGCATAATTGTATGTGCTGTACTTTTATATGACTGGCAGTGCAGTAGGTTTATTTACACCAGCATCACCACAGATACATGAGTAGTGCATTGTGCTAGGACATTATGATGGTTATGACATAACTAGGCAATAGGAATTTTGCAGCTCCGTTATAATCTTATGGGACCACCATTGTACATGTGGTCCATCATTGAATGAAATGTCGTTATGTGGCGTATGACTCTATTTACTTTTTTGGCGATGATTACTAAATAAAAGGTAATTCTTATATCTGCTAATTATTCTCTGATCCTGTGTTCCTGTGCAATGACTGCATCAGGGAAGAGCAGTTTGTTACACTTAGTTACATCACAGTGAGTAAATTTGTTCAATGAAAGTTTCACCTTGATCTAAGGTGAAACACCTCAAATTAAAATGAGAAAAAAGTAGAGTTTAATGAGAGCAAACACTAAAGCCAGAATTTATTAAATACATTTGGTAAAATATTTACATCATAAATATAAAAGCAAACAATATTTGTAAGTTTTGCTATTTCTCTTCTGTAGTGACATTCTTGAGCATGAATGTGTACATTAAATAGCTGTTCTTCTCCTCTGAGGACCAAAAACCTTTAGTGTTCTTGGACATAATAACAAATGCATTCCCCACACTTAAACATTGACAATAGTTGATGTGTGTTGTAGATATGCATCTCCAATTTTTAATTTTGAAAGACAGCTGTTTGCTTGGACGTTTTTATTATGGGTACATAGATGCTACATAGTCTACTATCTGTATTTGCATGTATGCCCACATAAATGCATCCATGTCAAAAACAGATATTTTTGTGTTTTTTTAAAGGAAAAAAGGAAATTTTATAAGAATATAGGTGATATTAGATTCAGAATATAATTGTTAGATTTTTAGTTGAAGGACATCCATAATTATTTTATTTCACCATAGTATCTCTGTAATTGAAACACATTTTCCATTATTTAGTCTTTCTGAAAGAGTTCTCTGTTTTGTGAATATTCTTCAGGCAAAATGCGTGCATTATGTAACTTGAGAAGAGGGAATGCCACCAAAAAAAGCAAAATTTACAATTAAACTATTAAATACAGAGATTGCCTATATGATATATTTCATCAATTCTAAGAAGCGCTTATTTTTACTTTTCTCTGAAATTTCTCTGAAACTAGGGGTGTGTCTTATTTTGTATGGTATTTTACAATTGACAGTTTTTCATTCCTTTTGGGACATCAAATAATGATACATCTTATAATTGATAATGTTGAGTCTATGAAATATTTGTATATATGTCTGGGAAATAAGTGTTTGTTTAATGAGTTGCCCAGTGTATTTATTTGGATAGACCAAATATTTTTTTCTTTATGTTTTCATGTCTTATAAAATTGTTTTTTACGTAGGAGATTTTTTACAACCTGATATTAAGCTTTTAGTATTTTAATAGATTTTCATTAAATTCTATTAGACTGATCAAGAATAATATAAATGGTGCAAAAACAATTTTCATTATTTCTTTTCTTTTTTTTTGTTAAAGTGAAAGCAAGATTTATTCAGAAACTGTAGAAAATTAGAAAGTCTACTCCACAGACAGTGGAGGCAAGTTCTCCCTGCAGAAGAGAACCGGCCTATTTCTTAAGCTAATACATTAACCTTCTACTTACTATTGAGTGTTTCTATTAATACACATTTGGTGGTATAAAATATATCTGTTTATTTTTTGAAATCTTTTTTATAATTTTCTTTTAAAAAATTGCATAGCTATTATCCTAAATCTTACATCTCATTCTTAAGAGGTGATATGATGTTTTTGTTTTTGTTTTTAGAGTCTTACATTTAAAGAAAAAGTAACAAGCCTTAAATTTAAAGAAAAACCTACAGACTTGGAGACAAGAAGCTATAAGTATCTTCTTTTGTCCATGGTGAAACTAATCCATGCAGATCCAAAGCTCTTGCTTTGTGTAAGTATTTTCTATGAAATAGCTCAAAATTATTATACTAAGTTAATTTGATTTAACTGAAATTGCCAAGACCTTGATAATTGTTAGCTAATTGTTACTGATCCTTTCTGATCATACCCAAAACCTAAGACATCCCTAAGAAAACTAACTTACAGAGAATACTAATATAATTAGGTCAGATTTCTTAACCTTTCTTCTTGATTTCCCTTTTCATTAAATTAGCATACTTTGGTGAGATCTTCTGTCCTCACTCTATTACCAGCTTATATGTTATTCAGGCATAATCTTGGGATGGGGGTGGAGATAATGAAGCCATCATAAATCAGTGCTTTCTACATGTACATGGTGGGTTTTTAGAATCTCCAGTTGCTATTGCCAAATAGTTTAGCTTTTCTATACCCTTCTTCCTGTTATCAGCCTTCTATTATCATTGGCTCTGCCTAGAAATCCTGTATTGGGAAGAAAAGGAGTTGAAAATGAGTGTGGTTAGTACTCATTTATTGTCATAATTCTGCTTTTAACTGCTTCAGATGGTATTAGATTCCTGAGAACATCATTCTGCTACACAGAGTAATTAGGAACTAATGTAAATGATGCAAGTGAGTAACAGTTGTATGAAGTAATTAAAAGGAGGGCTCTGAGACAGACCACTTACTATTTTGGGTGACTTATTAAACCTCTCTGTGCCTTAGTTTTTCCATCTGAAATATTGGCATAATGGTTCCTACCTTAACAGAGAGATTGTTAAAAAGGCTGAAATAGTACATGTAATGCCTTTAGGAACAATACCTAGTACATAATAAGCACTAAATAAATGTTTAGCTATTTTTACTATTAATAAGATATAGTTAATATTAACATTAATATTATTAATGCCCCAAATGTAATAGTTCTGTATTGTGAAGTTTATAGGATAACGTGTTTAACCTTTGTTGAGTTTCTGCAGTGCCTGGACAGCAGCACCAACCAAGGTTTCTTAATTGTACAGTAACAGGCTTTTTCAGTGCTAAGATGTTTTCAATTTTGATGGTGTATTTTTCAAATTACTGTAATATAGGGGTTCATAACTAGATGTCCATGGTTTCAAGAATTCTGTGAACCCCCTGAATTTTAAAAAATGTGTATATGTGAGTAATTTTTGTGGAAGGAGAGGAGAGAACAGAGAAGGAATTAAAAAAAAAAAATCAATTACCCCAAAAGAAGGCCTGTGATATTTTAAACTCTTTGAAAAGCCCATTCAAATTCAGGATTCTAATGAAATTAATAGTTAGATCTTTGGCATGGAAAATTTCCATAAAATCTGTCAGTAAGACTCTGTTAAAAGTCATGAAATGCCCTTTCTCTTCATTTCTTTGTTAGGTATCACAAGTTATTTGTGGCATTATTTCATCATGCAAGTCACATAATAATAGCATTACCTTGTTTACGTGGCTTTAATTCAGGTTCAAAGAAAGCACCAAAGTAACTGATGTCTTTTATGTTAAATATATTATTGTTTGAAAAAGAGTTTAAGTAAAACTTGCTATTTTCCAAGGATCATTTAAAATGGAAATTATTTTCTTTGCTGCCATCTAGTGGTTAATAACTTTTTCACTTTAAAGTTATCATTCTGAGTCTTAGTAAATAGGTCTCAATCATGATATTATTAAAATAATGTAATTTTATTGTCTTCCATCTCTGCCATCTTTGTCCTAATTTATATTACTCTCAATTTTTCTAGCCTTCTAATTGGTCAGCTTGCATCATTTCTTATACTGCCTAATCATTTCTGTGCACTGAAATTATGATCTCTTTAAAAAGCAAATCTTACCATGTCCTTCGTCCAACTTGAAACCTTTTAGTTGAAATTGCTCTTGCTGTTAAGACCAAACTTCAAATAGATCTACAAGGTCATGCAGTCTTTCTCCCACCTACCACTTCTTCCACATCTAGCATTACATTTTTCTTTGCCTTCTCTATCCTGTTCATGATGGCCTTTCTTTTGGTCCTTCTTACTTACCATATTCCCTCATGCCTGCCCTTGCACTTGCTTTTCCCTCTGCCTAGAATCTACTTCCCTCTACTCTTCCCGTGGTAATTCCTGCTAATTCCAAACTATTGCCCTAAGGAAGCCTCTCTGACTAGGCCACATTTCCATGTTATAGGATTTCATAGCAGCATGTACCTTTATAGCTCCTATCTGATTTGCAATTTTATGCTTGTTAGTCTGACTCCTTCCTTCCTTCCTTCCTTCCTCACTTCCTCCTTTCCTCTCCTCTCCTCTCTTTCTTTCTTTCCTTTCTTTCCTTCCTTCCTTCCCTCCCTCCCTCCCTCCCTCTCTCCCTCTCTCCCTCTCTTTCTTTCTCTTTCTTTTTCTTTCTTTCTTTCCTTCCTTTCTTTCCTTTCTTTCTTTCTCTTTCTTTCTTTCTTTCTTTCTTTTTTTGAGATGGGCTCTTGCTATGTTGCCCAGGCTGGTCTCCTGGGCTCAAGCAATCCTCCCACCTCAGCCTCCTGGGTAGCTGGGACTACAGGTGTGCGCCACTGTGCCTGCTGGTCTGATTATTTCATTGATGTTGTCTTCTGTATAAGACTACATGCTCCTGGAGGGTGGGAAACACATCTTCTTTTTTTAATTTTTGTGTCTTTGGTATTCATTAAATATTATTGAGTTATGAATGAATTTAAATGTCAGAAAGTAAGCTAAATTACAGATTTAGTGGGATGAGGGCTCACCTCATTATAATGGGGAAGAATTTGTAGTTACAAAATAAAATATGGACGCCAATTGCATTGGCCTCACATAAATATATTGAAGTGTAAATAGATGTTTCTAAATTATGGGAAGCATTTTAGTCTCTGAATAGGTAGACATTCACATTTATTTACAACGTTAATTTTCTTAGTACACTATGTTTTTCTACAATGAAAAGGACTGAAGTGTGGGTATCTAGAGGTATGGATTCTAGCCCTCCTTTTGACACCAGCTGTGTGGATTTGGGCAGGACCTTTGTACTGAACAAGTGGGCTATACAGAATAATCATACAGTCCTCATCTAACATGTGTGTTCTTTGCCTTTGATTGCAATTATGTATAAGCTCAAAACCAGTAAGTTCCAAACCATATGTATATTATTTAGCCAGTATACTGTTGAAAAAAAAAAACCCCTCATCTTATTGATATGATATCTTAATGGAAAATTCTAATATATAGTTTTTGTTTTTCTTAAGTTAGTATTTTTCTTGGACATTATTCACATTGATGAACAAATATAGATGTGGATTAAAAGACTATCTAACAAAAGCAGTTTTGATCTTTTAAAAATTCTATTATTTTTATTGAGATATAGTCCACATACCATAAAATTCACCATTTAAAAGTGTACAATTCAGTGTTTTTCAGTATATTTACAAGGTTCTGGAAACATCACCACTATCTAATTCTAGAACATTTTTATCACCCCCATAAGAAACCTTGCACCATTTAGCAGTCACTCTCCATTCTTCCTCCCTCTAATCCCTGTCAATTAATTTTCTTTTTTTTAAATTGGAGTTTGCTTTTTTTATTCGCAGAATCCAAGAAAACAGGGGCCTGAAACCCAAGGCAGTACAGCGGAATTAATTACAGGGCTGGTCCAACTGGTCCCTCAGTCACACATGCCAGAGATTGCTCAGGAAGCAATGGAGGTAAGGGGAAAATGAATTCTATGCTCTTGAAGGAAAGGTTGTAACTATGTACGTTCTTGATGTTCCTTTGGTATATGGTTTCTATGAGTAGTAGGTAGATGTCATTTCTGGACAAGGTATGTTTGTGTCTATACATTGTTTTATAAAACTCCATGGAGAAAGAAGGAGTTTACTTGCTTTATGTCACTTGTAGCAACAATCTTGTACAAATTCTTATGCTTAATGAAATAGTTCAAAATTTTCTAATTGCAGTTGACTTTTTTGAATTTTTAATATGTATTGATTTTTAAGTTAAGACATAATTCACATACCATAAAGTATACCAGTTTAAAGTGTACATTTCAGTGGTTTTTAGTATATTCACACAGTTGTGCAAACATCACCGCTATCTGATTCCAGAACATTTTTGTCACCCTAAAAAGCAACCTCATCACTCCCCTTTCCCTTATCCCCCAGCAACCACTAAACTATTTTTTCTGTCTCTATAGATTTGCTTATTTTAGACATTTCATATAAATAGAATCATACAAAATGTAACCTTTTATGTCTGGCTACTTTGACTTAATGTTTTCAAGGTTCCTTGATGATGTGGCATGAATCAGTATTTCATTCCTTTTTACTGCCAAATATTCCATTGTATAGATATTGATTTTGTTTATTCATCAGTTGGTGGACATTTGAGGTTTCCACTTTTTGGCTATTATGAATACTGCTGTGCACTTTTGTGCAAAAGTTTTTATGTGAACATATCTCTTAAGTATATATCTTGGAGTGGAATTGCTGGATCATATGGTAACTCTCTTAAACTTTTGAGGAACTGCCAAACTCTTTTCCAAAGCAACTGCAACATTTTATATTCCCATTAGCAATGTATGAGGGTTCTAGTATCTCCTCATCCTTGCTCACACTTCTTATTGTCTGTGGTTTTGGTTATAGCCATCCTGAAGCAGGTTATCAGTGCAGTGATTTGCAGTTTGTGCACTTGATTTGGTTTTAAAAGAAGAATAGTTTTGTTTGTTCCAAATAGTGTTTTGTTGGAGTTTTAGTAAAAGGCTTTAAAGTTAGAGAGTAAATAAATCACCAAATATGTTGACCAAGGACTGAAAGAAATGTGCAGAGCTCAACAGTGTTTGTTGTTGTTGGTGGGGGCATTGTGGAATTGGAGTTAAGGTAGGATCATTTTGAAGGAAGAGTCTATATTTTACTTTTTGTACCTTTTTTTGTGTGTGTGATAGGGTCTCACTCTGTCACCCTGGCTGGAGTGCAGTGGTGCAATCATAGCTCACTGTAACTTTGAACTCCTAGGTTCAAGTGGTCCTCCTGGGTAGCTCGGACTATAGGCTTGTGCCACCATACTGGCTAATTTTTAAATTTTTTGTAGAGATGGGGTCTTGCTGTTTTGCCCAGGCTGGTCTCTAACTCCTGGCCTCAAGCGATTCTCCTGCCTAGGCTTCCCAAGGAACTGGAATTAAAGGTGTGAGCCACTATGCCCAGCCTACTTTTTATACCTTTGACGGTTTTAATTTATGTACAAATAGTAATTTACATGTTGTGTATTTTAAATGAATCATTTAATTCCTGTTAATGTTCTGTGAGTCAAATTCCAATTTCAGTTCTATGGTCAATTGAAATACTTTAGGATGAATAGTCTGCTATGAAATGCAAAGTCTGTTTCACTTCTTCTTGTTTTTGAAAAATAATTTATCTTTTCTGATGCAAAAGAATTTGTGGTAAGCAAGATGATTTCCACTTTATCTTTTGCTGTGTGTATTTTTGGTGAGCTCTCCTTACTTGGGGGATTCACTTTTTGTTTCACAGAATTCTTTAATATGCATTAAAATCATGTTGTTTCTTAAAGCAGTTTTTATAGTCATTATTATTCTGAATTCTTCAGTCTTTTAACTTTATATGTGCATGTTTTTTAGAGTAACAATGATGGGTATAAAGTGATTTCCTTCTGGATATAGTATTCCCTAGAGATTTGTGTTCTCCAGAGTTTTTCTCTTTTATCTTTTACTGTAAGTTGAGGCTATAAATTAAATAGTTCACCTTTTTAGCATTTTAAAAATAAGTACTCCAGTGTTACATTTACCAAAAATGTTTTGAATGGGTCTTCTCACTCTCTTTCTCTTTCTCTTTTTTTAAAATTCAGGCTCTGCTGGTTCTTCATCAGTTGGATAGCATTGATTTGTGGAATCCTGATGCTCCTGTAGAAACATTTTGGGAGATTAGGTATATGTACTTTTATTTTTTAATTCAATTTTAAAATTTTATTTTGTATTTTTTTCTTTAAATATCAACTCTACAGTACTTAGTTCATTATAAAATTTTACTTCCAGAAGTTTTATGATTTTATATTTTATTTGACTTGAAATTATTAGAATATTTCTTGTTTTAACTGTAAGAACAGTATCACAGCTATTTAGAGAATGTTAAAGCTTGTGCTATATTTTATCACACAACCATAAGTACTATCATTTGGTATATTGTCTTCTGTTTCAGATTTCTATGTAGTTACAATTATGTTTTTAATAGATTTTCATAGTTATAGGCCTAAAGTGATAAAATTTTATAACATTAATCCTTTTCTTTCAGTTTTTTAAGCTATAATCTTTCATAAATTTTCCATAATACCAGTGCTTTTGATGAATGAATTCATAGTGGACATCTGCTTAGAAGGCAAAAATACATACAGAATTTTGTAGTCTATTTCCTTGGTTATATAAATTATTACCTTTTAATAGCATAAAGGCACCACATTGAGGAAAATATAGGTGTAAACCTTAAATTTACCATTATCTGATAGAAATGGGTTTGCTGAGTCACTTGGCAACTGAGTTAAATCTTAAACTGTAAAGCAGTGCTCTCTAATAGTAATATAAGTGATACACATACATAATTTAAAATTTTCTAGTTATCACATTACAAAGCAAAAAGAAACAGGTAAAATTGATTTTAATAATATATTTTATTTAACCCAGTATATAGATACATATCTAGAATATTATAATTTCAGCATATAATTAATATAAAAGTTATTAATGAGATTTTTTTTATAAGGTCTTCAATATTTGGTATGTGTTTTATACTTACAGCATATCTCAATTTGGACAAGCCATATTTAAAGTGCTCAATAGCTACATGTGGCTGACTAGTGGCTACTATGTTGGACAGTGCAGCTCTAGAGTAAGGATCAAGAAGCTTGTTCTCTAAAGGGCCAGATAGTAAATATTTTAGGCTTTGTGGGTCATATAGTTTCTGTCATATAACTATTCAGTTCTGCCCTTGGAGCATGAAAGTAGCCATAGACAATATGTGAATGAATGAATGTGGTCGGGTTCCATTAAAACTTTATTTATAATAGCAAATGGTGGGCTGAATTTGGCCTGTGGGTGGTTGTTTTCAGACCCCATGCTCTAGAGCACTGGGTTTATATACAGCCTGCTGTGTATGTGGTTTATCGTTTCTTTTTACGTCCACTGCAAAGATGGGATACATGGATGAAACATTGGGAGTTTGATGAAACATAGGGGGCTTATAAGTATTTGCTTTTTAAATATAACCTGTAGACTTATTTCCTTTGATTATGGTGTTATTGACATTTTGATAACTGTTAAAACAAACCCTGCATGGGAAATTAAGGTTCTCTAAACTTATATCCATTATGAGATAATGCCTTTCTTATGTACAAATTATATCTGTATTAGATTATGTCTTGATGATGCTTGTAACAATGAACTTTATGTTACTGCAGCTCACAAATGCTTTTTTACATCTGCAAGAAATTAACTAGCCATCAAATGCTTAGTAGCACAGAAATTCTCAAGTGGTTGCGAGAAATTTTGATCTGCAGGAATAAATTTCTTCTTAAAAATAAGGTAAGCAAAATGACATCTTTAAAGATGGAAGAATATTTGAAATGATAATGACAAGAGATTAAGGGAGTGTTTATTAACCAAATTAGGTCCTACTTCAGCACCAGCCACCTACAGTGTTCTGAGAGGGAACTGTATGTGCAGAGGGTAATGGTTGGCAAATCAGCATTTTAAAAATTATTCTGAGGCTTTGGCCTTAAAGCCACAATATTGATGAATTGTAGGTAAGTTAAGGAGGTCTCTATGGGGCAAGCCTAGGAGGAGTAGGGGCTGCTTTAACCAAAGTAGATTAAGGAGCATATTCTCTCTTTACTCTCAAATTCATATGTAAGACTTGGATCTTATGGCTAGGCTAGTCCAGAGAATGTTATCTATCAAGAAGCTAAAGGGAACAAGTTGAGAGTCCTAAATCTAGGTTTATTTATATTTCTCCCATAAAAATTTCATCTCTTGAAAATATCAGAAGACTTCTTCCTTAGGGTGGAGTGAAATTTTTTGATCTTGAACTATTGAAACATGGTGAGGTTGTGGGGGATAGAGAAGAGCCTTAAATATCTTTTAACATGTATTTTCTATTAATATAATTAATCAATTTAAGAACTGTGCTGTTGCATAGTTTTAGGAGTGCTTGATTTAATGAGTTTTTATCCAGTCCTAGAATAATAGCTGCGAGAAATCTTAAATGTATGAAACTCATATGCTTTTCAGTGCCATGCAGCTTGTTAAATTGTCTCTGTTTAGAAATGGACCAAAGGTGAGGTGGGTTTATTCAGATCTGGCTTATCTTAGTGTGCTAATATAGTGGCATTTGGCATTATTCCACAGATGGAGAGAGAGATTAGACTTCAGAGTTTCATGCCCTTGTCTATGTTTGGTAATCCAGTACTAATGAAGCTGTAGTGCTCTGATCAGCAAAGTCACTCTTGTGACATACTTGGTGTATATACTAATGTTAATTACTGGTCCAAAAGAACTTAATCTTGAAAGAGGCAACTTCCAATTATCCTGATATGGCCCAGGATAAAATATTATAGGAGGAAATCTTTGTCATGGAGATTGCATTATAGTTTTGATACGTTAGATTTATGTTGTTGATGTTTTCCTTGTGTCCATGTTAGCCTTAATTTCTATTTCTAGAATCTGCTTTTTCTGATGATTTGGAGAGTGGAAAACTAAGAGGAGTTTCAAAGACATTGAGCAAACATTATTCATCCTAATGGGTTTCTGATGAACATTCCTCAAGGTGGAACATAGGGATTAAGAGGAGAAGTTTTCCAAGTTTTAAAGAGGAAGACAACTCACATTGTTTATTCCTCTTGGTTGCTAGTGCTTTAGTAGAGCTTATTTCTTTCTCTTTTGTAGCAGGCAGATAGAAGTTCCTGTCACTTTCTCTTCCCTTATGGAGTAGGGTGTGATGTTCCTTCTAGTGGAAATACCAGTCATATGTCCATGGATCATGAAGAGTTACTACGTACCTGTACTCCCGGAGTCTCTTTCCGGAAGGGAAAAGGAAACTCCTCCATGGTAAGAAGCTGCTTTTGTTATTTTCCTGTATCATCATCTGTGCTCTATTTTTTTCTGAATGAACTTTGGTAAATTTCAAGTAGGTAATACAGTGTAATAGTTAAAAACTGCTTAGATACTAGTTCTGTCATTGCTGTTTGTGGAACCTGGGGCAAGTTCTTAACATCCCTGTGCCCAAGTGTCTGAACTTTAAAATGGGGATAATAATAATTCCTGCCTCACAGTTGTCATGAGGATTAAATGAGATGATGTGTAAATAGCACTTGACACTTAAAGCTGTAATTGATAACTAATTGTTACAAACCTCCACCCCATAAGGAAGACCATTCATACCCAAGAAGTTTAGAAGTTGTACCAATTAACAAAGGTATAGATTTATTGGGATAAAAACAAAGTATTTTGCTTGATGTTGTAGATAAGTGTTTCTGTGATTTTTGTTTATGTATATAATTCCTTTTAAATATAAATAAATCGTAATACAAGTGAAAATAACAAATCATTACAGAAGAGTTTCTTTTCCAGATCAAAACTTTTTTTAATCCCGAATTTTTATTTATCTATGTATTTTTTATTATATTCTTATTTTAATAGGTTTAGGGGGTTGAATTCCATTACGTGTACATTACTGTGCAGTGGTGGAGTCTGGGCTTTTGGTGTGCTGATCACCTGAGTAATGTCCATTGTACTCCATAGGTAATTTTTCATCCCTCCCTTCTCACCATCTCCCCCTTGCCTCTTTTGAATCTCCAATGTCCATTATACCACTCTGTGTGCCCTGGTGTAGCCATAGTTTAGCTCCTACTTATAAATGAGAACATGTGGCATTTATTTTTCTGTTCCTGGGTTACTTCACTTAGGATAATGGCTTCCAGTTCCATCCAAGTTGCTGCAAAAGCCATTATTTCATACTTTCTTAATGCTGAGTAGTACTCTGTGGTGTACACCACGTTTTCTTAATCCACTCATCAGTTGATGGGCACTTAGGTTGATTATATATCTTTGATTGTGAATTGCACTGCAGTAACATACGGGTACAGGTATCTTTTGGATATAATGATTTCTTTTCCTCTGGGTAGATACCCAGTAGTGGGATTGCAAGGTCAAATGGTAGATCTATTTTTAGTTCTTTGAGAAATCTCCATACTGATCTCCGTTGAGGTTGTACTAATTTACTTTCCCACCAACAGTGTGTAAGTGTCCCCTTTTCACTGCATCTGTGCCACCATCTATTATTTTTTGATTTTTTAGTAATGGCCATTCTGATTAGAGTAAGATGGTATCTCATTATGGTTTTAATTTGCATTTCTCTGATGATTAGTGATGTTGAGCATTTTTGTTTTATGTTTGTTGGCCATTTGTGTATCTTCTCTTGAAAAATACCTGTTCATTTGTCTACTTTTTAAGGGTATTTTTTTTTCTTGTTGTTTGAGTTCCTTGTAGAGTCTGCATATTAGTACTTTGCAGACACACAGTTTGCATGTATTTTCTCCCATTCTGTAAGTTGTCTGTTTACTCTTTTGATTCTTTTGCTGTGCAGAGGCTTTTTAGTTCAATTAAGTCCCATTTGTCTATTTTTATTTTCATTGCATTTGCTTTTGGAGTCTTAGTCATAAATTCTTTGCCTATGCCAATGTCCAGAAGAGTTTTCCCTAGGTTTTCTTCTAGTATTTCTAGTATTTTTATAGTTTCAGATCTTACATTTAAGTCTTTACTCCATCTTGAGTTAATTTTTGTATATGGTGAGCAATAGGGATCCAGTTTCATTCTTCTGCAAATGGCTATCCAATTTTCTCAGCACTGTTCATTGAAAAGGGTGTCCCCAGTGTATGTTCTTGTTGACTTTGTCAAAGATCAGTTGGCTGTAAGTATGTGGCTCTATTTCTGGGTTCTCTATTCTGTTCCATTGATCTATGTGTCTATTTTTATACCAGTACCATGCTGTTTTGGTTATTGTAGCCTTGTGTATAATTTGAAGTCAGGCAATGTGATGCCTTCAGCTTTGTTCTTTTTGCTTAGGGTTGCTTTGGCTATTCAGGCTCTTTTTTGGTTCCATATGAAATTTAGAATTTTAGAATTGTTTTTTGTAATTCTGTGAAAAATGACATTGATATTTTGATAGGAATTACATTGAATCTGTAGATTGCTTTGGGCAGTGTGGTCATTTTAACAATATTGATTCTTCTAATCCATGAGCATGTGGTATTTTCCTATTTGTGTCATCTATAATTTCTTTCATCAGTGATTTGTAGTTCTCCTTATAGAGATCTTTCACTTCCTTGGTTAGATTTATTCCTAGGGTTTTTGTTTTGTTTTGTTTTGTTTTGTTTTGCAGCTATTGTAAATGGGACTGAGTTCTTGATTTGGTTTTCAGCATGGTGATTGTTGGTGTATAGAAATGATACTGATTTTTGTACATTGATTCTATAACCTGAGACTTTGCCGAACTCATTTATCAAATTTAGGAGTCTTGGAGAAATACTTAGGGTTTTCTAGGTATAAGATCATATCATCAGCAAACAGAGATAATTTGACTCCCTCTTTTCCAATTTGGATGTCCTTTATTTCTTTCTCTTGCCTGATTGCTCAGGCTAAGACTTCCAGTACTGTGTTGAATAGAAATGGTGAAAGTGGGCATCCTTGTCTTGTTCCATTTCTCAGGCAGTGCTTTCAGCTTTTCCCCATTCAGTATGATGTTGACTGTGGGTTTGTCATAAATGGTTTTTATTATTTATTTTGAGTATGCTGAGTTTTTTGAGGGTTTTCATCATGAAGAGATGCTGGATTTTGTTGAATCCTTTTTCCACATGTATCGAGATGATCATATGGTTTTTGTTTTTAATTCTGTTTATGTGGTGAATCATATTTATTGACTTGAGTATGTTGAACCATCCTTGTATCCTTGGGATAAAACCCACTTGAACGTGGTGAATTATCCTTTTGATGTGCTGTTGGATTTGGTTTGCTAGTATTTTGTTGAGGATTTTTGCATTTATGTTCATCAGAGATATTAGTCTGTAGTTTTCTTTTTTGTTGTGTCCTTTCCTGGCTTTGTTATCGGGGTGATACTAGCTTCATAGAATGAGTTAGAGAGGATTCTCTCCTTCTCAGTGTTGAGGAGCAGTTTAAGTAGTTAGGTGCCAGTTCTTTGTCGGTCTGACAGAATTCATCTGTGAATCTGTCTGGTCCTGGGCATTTTTGTCATTGGGAAATTTTTTATTACTATTTCAGTCTCACTACTCATTATTAGTCTGTTCAGGATTTCTATTTTTTCCTGATTTAAGCTTGGGAGGTTGTGTGTTTCCAAAAATTTATCTATTTCCTCTAGATTTTCTAGTTCACGTGCATAGAGGTTTTCATAGTAGTCATGGATGATATTTTGTATTTCTGTGGTATCAGTTGTAATGTCTCCTTTTTCATTCTGATTGAGCTTATTTGAATCCTTTTTCTTCTATTTCTGGTTAATGTAGCTAGTGGTCTATCAATTTTGTTTATCTTTTCAAAGAACCAATTTTTTGTTTTGTTGATCCTTTATATTTTTGGTCTCTATTTCATTTAGTTCTGCTCTGATCTTTCTTATTTCTTTTCTTTTGCTAACTTTGGGTTTGGTTTGTTCTTATTTCTCTAGTTCCTTGAGGTGTGTATGTTGTTAATTTGTGATCTTTCTACTTTTTTGATGTAGGTATTTATGCTAAAAAATTTCTTCTTAGCACTGCTTTTGCTATATCCCACAGGCTTTGGTATGTTGTGTTTTTATTTTCATTTGTTTCAAAAGATTTTTAAATTTCATGTTTATTTCTTTGTTGACAGTGATTTTTTGGGAGCATGTTATTTAATTTTCATGTATTTGTATAGTTTCTGAAGTTCTTCTTCGTGTTGATTTTTCGGTTTATTCCACTGTGGTCTTAGAAGATACTTGATATAATTTGGATTTTTTAAAAATTTGCTAAGACTTGTTTTGTGGCCTAAAATGTGGTCTGTCTTGGAGAATGTTCCATGTGCTGACGAAAAGAATGTATACTCTGTAGTTGTTTGGTTGGAATGTTCTGTAAATGTCTGTTAAGTCCATTTGGTCTAAAGTCCAATGTAAGTCGAATGTTTCTTTGTTGATTTTCTGTCTTGATGATCCGTCTAGTGCTGTGAGTAGGGTATTGAAGTTCCCCACTTTTATTGTGTTGCTGTCTCTCTCTTTATTTATATCTAGTAATATCTGTTTTATGATTCTAGGTGCTCCAATGTTAGGTGCATGTATATTTAGGATTGTTATATCCTCTTGCCAGATTGATCCCTCTATCATTATGTAATGGCCTTCTTTGTCTTTTTTTGTGGTTTCTGATTTAAAGTCTATTTTATGTGATATAAGTGTAGCTACATCTGCTTGCTTTTGGTTTCCATTTGCGTGGAATATCTTTTTCCACTCCTTTGCTTTCAGTCTATATGTGTCTTTACAGGTAAGGCGAGTTTCTTGTAAGTAGCATGTAGCTGGATTGTGTTTTTTTAAAAATCCATTCTACCAATCTGTATCTTTTAAGTGGAACATTTAATCCATTTACAATCAAGGTTAACATTGATGTGCGAGGCTTTGTTCTTTTCATATTGTTAGCTGATTTCTAGTTGTTTTAGGATTTTTTTTTCTTTGTTTTTTTGTCTTTGTAGTTTGCTGAACTTGTCATATTGCCATTTAATTCCTTTCTCTTCCTCCTTTGTGTGATTGTTTATAAGACCTGTTTTATATTTTTGTATTTTTTCGTGATGGTGCATATTATCCTTTTGTTTCCATGTTTAAGACTCCTTTGAGTATTTCCTGTAGGACTGATCTAATGGTGACAAATTCTCTCAGCATTTCCTTGTCTTAGAAAGATGTTAGTTCTCCCTCATTGATGAAGTTTAGTCTGGCAGGATATAAAGTTCTTGGCTGATAGTTTCTTTATTTCAGCACTTTGAAAATGTCATCTCATTCTCTTCTGGTCTGTAAGGTTTCTGCTGAGAGGTCCACTGTTAGTCTGATGGGGTTTCCTTTATAGGTGACTAGATGCTTTTCTCTTGCTAATTTTAAAATTCTCTCTTTCACTTCGACTTTAGTCATTCTGATTGTAATATGCTGTGGTAAAGTGCTTTTTGCAATGTATTTGCTTGGGGATCATTGGACCTCCTGTATCTGAATGTCTAACTCTCTTGCTAGTCCTGGGAAGTTTTCATCGGTTATTTCCTTAAGTAGGTTTTCTAAACTTTTTTATCTCTCTTCCCCCTCAGGAATACCAATAATTCATAAGTTTGGTCGTTTTTTATGATATCTATTTTTCCTTGGAAAATTTCTCATTCATATACTGAATTGATTTTCTGAATTCTTTGTATTGGTTATCAGGTTTCTCTTCCATCTCATTGAACTTATTTAGAATCAATATTTGGAATTCTTATTTGGCATTACAAGGAATTCTTTTTGATTGGGATCCATTGCCTGACAACTGCTGTGATCCTTTGGTGGTGTCCTATATCCTTCCTTTTTCATATTTCCTGTGTCCTTCTGTTGATATCTGTGCATCTAATGTGGCAGTCACTTGTTCTGATTTTTTGAAACTACTTTTGAAGGGGAGAATTTTTTCCTGAAGGTATATATATGTTGTTGGTTGAGTAGGACACTTTGGCTTTGATTTTGTTTGCCTTCAGTAATGTGATCTTTGTATGATTTCTTAGGCAGTACACAGGGTCATGGTATCTGTGATTTCCATGGTGGTTTAGGGAACAGTTATTAGTTGAGGCTGTGGTGAAGTTTTGCTGGGGACTTGAATGGCAGCCAAGCTAATCTTTGGGCCCCAGCTGTGGAAACAGTGGGCTGAGTATGCCTGATTTTAGGCCTCAGAGAAGCTTACACTGGCAGTGGTGTTACTCTGTCTTCAGGGGGCCAATTCTTCAGCCTGTAGTGGTTTACTCAGAAGCTAGTAGTTGGAGCAGATGGCTGAGTATGTGGGCGGTTTCTCAGGCCCCTGAGCAGCTGGTGTGATGTGGGAGGTGGCAGGAGTGGTGGTAGAGCCACCCACTAGGACCCAAGTGGTCTTTTTGGTGTTACTGGTAGGCTAGTCCCCAGTCCCACAGCTGCCTGTTACAGGGTGGTGGGTAATGTCTTAAGTGTGCTTAGAAGAGCTTGGTCTCCCCTGTCCCTTCCTGGCCAGGTGACAGCTGCAGTCCTGTCACCTTGAACTTGGCCCAAGGATAGGGCACAGCCCAGTGTTAAACTCTCAAAATGGCACTGGGTATGGGCCTGCAATCAAAGAGGGCAGGGCTCCTTTCAGACAAGTGGCACAGGCAAGAGATTGTGGGGAATGCTGTCCGCTCATGTCTCAGTCTCACAGAAGCCTGTAGCAGGGAGGTGGGAATTGTCCTAGGAGTAGATAGGAGAGCTTGGGCTTCCCTCCTCAACTGGGCAGTGCTGCAATTGCATCAGCCCAAGGGTGAGTCACTGCCCGACTTCAGACTCCCAAAATGGCACCCTGGGCTGATGACCAGACAGGCTGCTCTGGCAGGAAACTGGGGAGTACAGTTTGCTTGAGACTCGGTCCCACAGCAGCCAGCTGCAGGATGGTGGGCACCATACCAGATGCTTGCTGGAAAGCCTGGTTTCTTTGCCCCTCCCCAGGCAGGCAGGGGCTACAGCCATGTCAAGCCCAAACTCAGCCCAGTGGTAGGACGCAGCCCAGTGTCAGCCTCTCAAAATGACACTTTGGACCTGAGACCAGAAAGGCTGGGGCCCCACCCAGGCAGGCCACATGGGCGAGAAACTATGGAAAATTCTATCTGTTCATGTCTCAGTCTCAACAGTAGCCCACAGCAGGGTGGCAGGGACCTTCTCAGGGGTACTTGGGAACACCTGGGCACCTCTATCCCTCCTTGGGGTTGCACAGTGGCTGCAGGCATGCCCATGGGGGTTCCAACTAAGTAGTATGGTTTTTGCTGTTGTCTGCTTTACCTGCAAAATTTGTATTTGTTTTGTAAATGAGTCTCTCCATTTCATGTTTAGGTAGTATATAATTTAGAATCAAATATATTTTCTACAGCAATATTTAGTTATTCTTTATGCCCTTATTTCAGTCAGTGCGGCAGTGTACTTTTTATTTCTTCCCTATAGTAAGTAGATAGAATTTCCTGTTACTTCTTCCTTTGTCATTTCTAATTTACTGGGAAGTACCTTATATTTTTCCTGTAGTAGATTTATGTTGTGGTGTTTTACTAGTATCCATGTTAGACTTAATTTACATTTCTGGAATCCAGAATAGGATAATACCTATTTGAATTGAAATTAGACAGATAGTAGCATTATGTTGGTCCAAGTAATCTCATTTCTCATTTAGACAAGATATTTGGGGGTTTGAAAAATTTCTATCATGAGTAGAGGGGAAAGCTCTTTAATATATGCTCATATATATGGTATAGTTTATTGCGTTGTTGGGTTTTATAAATAAAATAACCTAAGTTGCAAATTTATGTCTCCCACCCATGGCTACCAGGATAGTGCAGCAGGATGCAGTGGAACCCCACCAATATGCCGACAAGCCCAGACCAAACTAGAGGTGGCCTTGTATATGTTTCTGTGGAGCCCTGACACTGAAGCTGTTCTGGTTGCCATGTCCTGTTTCCGCCACCTCTGTGAGGAAGCGGACATTCGGTGTGGGGTGGATGAAGTGTCGGTGCACAACTTCTTGCCCAACTATAACACGTTCATGGAGTTTGCCTCTGTCAGCAATATGATGTCAACAGGTAAATATGGATAATGGTTTTTTTACTCAGGATGCCTCAAATTGCATGACATCTGATTGTGTTAGGAAGGTATTTAAGGTACTGCTTTGTAAGTTTACAGAGCTAATTCAAATAGCTTACTTGAAATCCTTTTCGGAACAAGGAAGGGTAAAAATAAATAGCATTTAAAATAAATTATCTCTCACTGACTTTTTAATATGCTATACATTTTTAAACAACTGGCAGTATAGATTGCTGTCAGTTACAGATTATGCAATTTACTCTGCCCGAATTGTATGTAGTGAAATTTTAAGCACACTGGCATATGTTTTGAGTAAATCGTAGGTGAGAATAGCTATTTTATGCTGCAGAGATAGTGGAGTCCAAGATAAATACCTTTCCTGTGAGGCTGCTGAAAGGAAGATTTTGGCTTTGTCAGTTGAAGTATTTCTTCTACTCCTCCTACACCGCCTTTTGGACAGGGCTTGTCACATTCTTCCTTGGCAAGCAGGGATCTGAGTGCAGTAACTTGATTTGCTGTTGTCTTTACTTAGGAAGAGCAGCACTTCAGAAAAGAGTGATGGCACTGCTAAGGCGCATTGAGCATCCCACCGCAGGAAACACTGAGGTATGCCCTGAGCAACAGAAACGCCACTACCAGGCCCCCACCCTCAGTTTTAGGAGCCTCATGTTCCATGCGTGTGATCTGGAATAGCTTTTGAAGCAAATCTACAATATGTGCATACTACAAGTAACATATTATACTTGTGATATGCACCAAGTTTGAAACTTGGCTGTAACCAGTTGATGTTTAGGTCTAGACTTAAAGTTGCTTTCAAGTGATAATTGCCTTCATTTTAGGCTTGGGAAGATACACATGCAAAGTGGGAACAGGCTACAAAACTAATCCTTAACTATCCAAAAGCCAAAATGGAAGATGGCCAGGTGAGTTTGTAAAGTGGATTTTGTCTATTAATTCATTTGCTAATCATACATACTTAAGTAATCTTTTGTGAGTCACTCCTTGTGTAAGTATATGGTTGTTGTAAGACTGATATTTAGTTGTGGTTCATCTAGACCTGTACTATCTAATATGGTAGCCACTGGATACATGTGACTATTTAAATTAAATTTTAACTTACATTAAAATTAAATATAATTAAAATTTAGTTCCCTGGTCATACAGTACATTTCAAGTACCCAATAGCCATATGTGGCAATTAGTTACTATATTAGACAGCAGAGATATAAATGTTTCCATCATTGTGGAAATATTGGGCAGTACTCCTGGAGACCATTTATAGTAGAGACGATTCCTTTACCCTCTTTATTTTTCTTTCTCCCTTCATCAGAGTATTTCATAGAACTTTCAAAAAAGGGGCAGCAGAGGTAGAGAAAAATAAATTAAAATTGAAACAATCATTTTGCTATTTTTGTTAGGTATTCTAATTAAGGGATCTGGTGGTCAGAAGATTGAACCCATAGGTTAAGTGAAATTTTAAAAGGTGGACATTTCATCCATCTACTATTACTATCAACTGTATTATCACCTCGTACTTCAGAAATTAACATTTAATTGGTATTTTTGTGTATTTGATTTGTAATGCCCATATTGCTCTCATTAGGTGTTTTTAAAAAACTGATTATTCCCTGATTGCTTTTTTCCTGTCATGCTTAATTAGAACAAGAAAAAAGTTAGTTTTTTTGAAGCAAAATTGTGTACCTAATATCATTATTTGGAGAGGGCATGTAGCTTTAGAATGAAAGCTTTTAACTATTTAATTGATACTTAATTCACATATCATACAATTCACCTATTTAAAATGTCCAATTCAGTGACTGATATTAGTATATTCACAGGTTGTACAACCATCACAAAAATCAATTTTAGAACATTTTCATCACCTCAAAAAAACCCCTCCATACCCTTTAGCAATCTCTGCCCCTAACCTTCTGCTTTCCTACCTCTCTTCCCCCCAACCATCTAGCCCTTGGCAACCATTAATCTATTTTCTGTCTCCAAAATAGGCAAATCTACATTTTCTATAAAAAGAATTATAGAATCTGTGGGCTTTTGTAACTTTTCTTACACTTAACATGTTTTCAAGGTTTACCCATGTGAATCAAAGCTTTTTAAAATGAATTTGTTTCTCTAGTTTGATTATATTAGTCTAGCTATAACAAAAATATATCAGTGCCTCTTTAAAAATATATAGAGTAATTTCAGGTTTTGATTTTTAAAATGTAAAACATATACTTTTGTCATGGAAGGAAATGCTAGATAAAGAGTAATTTGTGAAGTCTCAACTAATTTAGGTTGAATTCATGCTTTGTACAAAAATTTTGTGTTTAGGCTGCTGAAAGCCTTCACAAGACCATTGTTAAGAGGCGAATGTCCCATGTGAGTGGAGGAGGATCCATAGATTTGTCTGACACAGATTCCCTACAGGAATGGATCAACATGACTGGCTTCCTTTGTGCCCTTGGGGGAGTGTGCCTGCAGCAGAGAAGCAATTCTGGCCTGGCAACCTATAGCCCGCCCATGGGCCCCATCAGTGAACGTAAGGGTTCCATGATTTCAGTGATGTCCTCAGAGGGAAATGCAGATACACCTGTCAGCAAATTTATGGATCGGCTGTTGTCCTTAATGGTGTGTAACCATGAGAAAGTGGGACTTCAAATACGGACCAACGTTAAGGATCTGGTGGGTCTAGAATTGAGTCCTGCTCTTTATCCAATGTTATTTAACAAATTGAAGAATACCATCAGCAAGTTTTTTGACTCCCAAGGACAGGTAAAGTGTTCTCTTTTATTTTTCACCCTTCCCTATGAATAGAGTGACTTGTTTGAAATAATGAAGCCCTTTTCTTTCAGATTTTTAAAATTAGGTACTGTCATGAATATTCACTCACAATTTTTAAAAATAGTCAAAAATTGTAGAAAGGGTCATCTAATGTAGGGATCAGTTTGCTTCTTAGGAATTCTGCTCTTATGAATGTGTCTGGGGTTATAAATGTCTTGGGTATGGGTATGAGTGTCTGTGTATATCTGTGTGCTTGTTTGGGTACACACCTGTGGGTGTGTTTTTCTATGTGTATATTTACATCAGTCAGTTTCATCTCTCTATGGTCTGTCTTCTCTGCATTGATGGCAAGTTACTAATGTATTTTGTTCTTTGTATAGGTTTTATTGACTGACACCAATACTCAATTTGTAGAGCAAACCATAGCTATAATGAAGAACTTACTAGATAATCATACTGAAGGCAGCTCTGAACATCTGGGGCAAGCTAGCATTGAAACAATGATGTTAAATCTGGTCAGGTAAGCATTCTACTGAAATGTAGCAGAAACATTTTAAGAAACATTCACATTTTAAAGGAAGAACCTTTTACGCATTGATATTGGTAGTAATTAGTGAAATACTTTGCCATCCTTTTCTTTACTGTACCCAAAATAGGGTGTGACAATAAGGTAACCAGAAGTTGTATATTTTCTCATAGAAAAAATTAAAAATCTTACTGTTTTTAAAGTTATGTTTAGTCATTTTACTTAGTGATTAAGGCATTTGGAATGCCTTCTTTTTCGTCTATATGTGATAATTTTTTTGATGTTTCTATGTCTAAATAGATATGTTCGTGTGCTTGGGAATATGGTCCATGCAATTCAAATAAAAACGAAACTATGTCAGTTGGTTGAAGTAATGATGTCAAGGAGAGATGACCTCTCATTTTGTCAAGAGATGAAATTTAGGTGAGTTCTCAAAAGAGCAAAATCAGGTCTTGTAAATCTAGTTAGATGAAGTACAGAAAAATAGTAGGACCTGATTATCAGAGGAAAAGAGGAAATGGAAGAGGAACATTTTATATGTTTGTTTTTCTCTGCATGTCTTTTCAAATTTACAAAAGCTTTGTGCCCATTGCAATGCTCCTTTTTCTAAAATTGTGCTATAATTGAGCTAAGAATTTAATTATGTTTCCAAACTTACCATAGCTAAGGGCCGATGCAGAGGATCAATATCCAAGTTGCTTGTGTTTTCACTCGTCTGACTTGTGCATCTTTGATAGTAATATCTCTTTTATAAAGTTGTCATGTTACCTGGATTATTTGGCAAATTATTTGCAGTATTAAAAAATCTTATATGACTAAAAGTGTGTGAGTGTGTGACTTTAAAAAAATTGTTTGCTATTTCCCTTTTCTCCACCATTCTGTAGAAATAAAATGGTAGAATACCTGACAGACTGGGTTATGGGAACATCAAACCAAGCAGCAGATGATGATGTAAAATGTCTTACAAGGTAAAAAAGAGAATGACCTTTAAGTATAGCAGGTTTTACTCTAAGCATTACAACTACTTCATTGTAGCCATTATACATATATTTTATGTGTATTTGAATTTTTTTAAGATGTCAAGCTTTTGCATTTGAATAAAGATATTAATCTTTATTATTACTTTTTTTTAACTGATAGACTTTCAGTAAAAACAAATGGGAGTGTTATATTTGGCAAGTTAGTGTTGTCAATTCAGGAAGAACAGTTATTGGGAAATAAGGTATATAAAGCCTCAGAATGTATTTATTTGGTGATTTGATAAAGGCATTATTTGAGGAACTTAATTGTGTTGAGTCTTTCTAAGAAGTAATTGCTTCAGTTTGCTTTAATGATAAATACTTATTGAAACTCATCAGAAAGTCATTAAACACTATGAACCATATAATAATGATTCACATGTTTCTTTGGCTAGGCCTGGTTTTATAGTACAGTTGCCCCTCAGTGTCTGTGGGGGATTGGTCCCAGGATCTCCCAACCCCCTGCTCCCATGGACGCCAAAGTCTACAGCTGCTCAAGTTCCTTATATAAAATTGTGTGGTATTTCCGTATAACCTATATATACTCTCTCATATACTTTAAATTATCTTTAGATTACTTACAATACCTAGTATAGTGTAAATGCTATGTAGATGGTTGTTATACCATATTGTTTAAGGAATAATGATAAGGAAGTAAAGTCTGTACATGTTCAGTACAGATACAACCATCCTTTTTTCCCCCAAATATTGTCAATCTGTGGTTGGTTGGATCCATGGATACAGAACTCATGGATATGGAGGGCAGACTGAACATACTTTTGATTTAAGGTAGTATTTTGCCAAGATTACTTTGTAGAAAGTTGTTATTGCCTTCTCCCCAATTTGAAATGTTTTGTATTCTGGTGTCTGCATGTTAACTCAAATTATTTAGGTTGTGCTAATAATTTGTTTAATGAAATAGGTAGTTCCTAAAGTTTACATTTGTTAGTAAGAGGTTTATTTGAGGGGAAGGTGCAGTGGAAGAACCTGAAAGACTTAACGGTCTCTAAATTTTTTTTCTTCAGAGATTTGGACCAGGCAAGCATGGAAGCAGTAGTTTCACTCCTAGCTGGTCTCCCACTACAGCCTGAGGAAGGAGATGGTGTGGAATTGATGGAAGCCAAATCACAGTTATTTCTTAAGTAAATTTCAGCCATCCAAAACACAAAGCAAAAAGCAAATAAAGCCCCACACACAAAACAAATCGAGTGTAACCAAAGTGGCAAATGATTATAGTGGATCTAATTACTTTGGTATTATGGCCATTGGCTGCTGTCTCATAAAATATATCACACTTGTGAAGAAACATTCCCCGTGACAGGACTGAGATAGGAAAACAACAGTGTTTTGTGGTTTTTAAAGAAAATGATAATGATCGGTGAATTTTTACTTGCAATACAACCTGGATTGCTTCATTGTCATTTAAAATGACATTGTCTAAACTGTTAGGACTACTAATTTTATATGCTAAACATTAAAAGCGACACATTTACCAGGAAACATTGCATCTGTTTGGTGCTTATGTTGTGAAATGGGTACTGGGCTTTGTCAAGATAAAATCGTATCCAACATAGCACACTTCATGAGCCACCCTGGCTGATCATCGCAAGAGAGGAGAGAAGCAGATGCCCACCAGGGCCACTCATACAGTGTACATATGGTTACTTCAAAATGTCTGCTTAGCTTTCCAGTTGATGTGGCCTTCACTGTGTAAGGGTTAGTCTTTTTATTTCTCAGATACTTCACGTTGTTTATGAACCTTTTGAACGACTGTAGTGAAGTTGAAGATGAAAATGCACAAACAGGTGGCAGGAAACGTGGCATGTCTCGGAGGCTGGCATCACTGAGGCACTGTACAGTACTTGCAATGTCAAACTTGCTCAATGCTAATGTGGACAGTGGCCTCATGCACTCCATAGGTGAGATCAAATGAAAGCTTCATATAGAAATATAAAACCTAGAGAATTGGCATGGAAGACAAGTAAAAATTACTTCAGCAAGGCCCTGTTAGTAAATTTGCATCTGTTTGTCCAGGTTTAGGTTATCACAAGGATCTCCAGACAAGAGCTACATTTATGGAAGTTCTGACAAAAATCCTTCAACAAGGCACAGAATTTGACACACTTGCAGAAACAGTATTGGCAGATCGGTTTGAGAGACTGGTGGAATTGGTAACAATGATGGGTGATCAGGGAGAGCTCCCTATAGCTATGGCTCTGGCCAACGTGGTCCCTTGTTCTCAGTGGGTAAGTGCATTGAGTTAGTGGGGAAGAAGAGTGCCTGGCACATAGAAAATGCTTCAAAATATATTTGTTAAGTAAGTGTTTACTGAATGAATTGATGCAGTTTTTTTTTGTTCGTTTGTTTTTGAGACAGAGTCTCACTCTATTGCCCAGACTAGAGTGCCATGACATTAGCCTAGCTCACAGCAACCTCTAAGTCCTGGGCTCAAACAACCCTACTGCCTCAGCCTCCCGAGTAGCTGGGACTACAGGCAAGCACCACCACACCCAGCTAATTTTTTCTATTTTTGTAGAGACGGGGTCTCGCTGTTGCTCAGGCTGGTCTCGAATTCCTGACCTCAAGTGATCCTCCCACCTTGGCCTCCCAGAGTGCTAGGATTACAGACATGCACCACGCACCTGGCCTGATACAGTTTTAGAGCTAGAAGAAACTTTAGATATTTAGTTAAGTGGTTTTCAGCTGTAGAGAGTGGTTGGCACATCTGTCCCTTGCTAGTGTTCTATCTCATTCCACCCCCTGAAAAATTCCATTTGAACACTGATTTAAAGAAAATTAAAAACCACTGATCTGGTCTGGTGTCTTCATATATTAGATAATGTAATTAGATTAACCCTAATTTTAGTTAGTTGTTAAGTAAAGCTAGAATTGGAATCCATGATTTGTGTCTGTTTACTACTTCCAGTTTGCTATTCTTTAATGTCTTATACAGGTTTTTTTAATTTAAGCACTGTATCTGCATTTGAAATTATGATCTTTACTTGCTTTAAACACTCTAGACACAATATGGCTATTTGGCCTCTCCCTTAATTTAATGAAAAATTTTCCTAAAATCACATGATTCTTAATAATATATGCTAAAACTTTGAGAAGGGTGGTTGTCCTTTTCTTTGTTAGAAAGCCATTTGGTTTATGGTATACCAAAAATGGTTTCAGTTATGATAGAGTAATTTGTCATTGTTTGTAGATTTGTTTCTGCTTAAAAGCTATAGAATCATATTTCTTATACCCGCACTTAAAGTAAAATTCAAACTCCTTATTCTGGCCTACAAGTCTCTACCCAGTCTGGGCCCTGTCTCATCTGTGACGTCATCTTATGCAATTTTCCTTCTTGTTCACTAAACTTAAGCCACATTGGCTACCTTTCTGTTCCTCGTACATGTTAGACTTGTTTCTGCTTTAGAGCACCCTTGCGCTGCTGCCATCTGAAGTGCTTCTCCTCTGATTATTTTATTTTATTTTGGTAAGAACACTTAATGAGATCTACCCTTTTAACAGATTTTTTTTTTTTTATTTTTGGAGACAAGGTCTCACTCTGTTGCCCAGGCTAGAGCACAGTGGCATCATCATACCTCATAGCAACCTCATACTCCTGGGCTCAAGCGATCCTCCTACCTGAGCCTCCCAAGTAGCTGGGACTACAGCCATGAGCCACCATGCCTGGCCCTCTTAACACATTTTTAAGTGTACAATACAGTATTGCTATCTATAGGTACAATGTTGCACGGCAGATCTCTAAAACTCATCTTGTATAACTGAAATTTTTTACATATTGATTAGCAACATCCCCAAATTATTGAAATCCTCTTGAAGCCTAAAATTAGTTCACAGATCTTCAAATGTTTTGAAAATGGATATTCTGAATTGTCTTGTTAGCACCTTCCTGTAATTAGCACTAAAAACACTCAGTAATTTTCTTAATAGAAAAAGAATCAGTTAAGTCCAAGAAACTTTAATTCATTGAGCTTTATATTAAATGACTTTATGTTGAGAAGGAATTTTATATTAGGCCAGATCTGTTAGAACTATATCTAAAGGAGAACAGAATATAAAGTAACATTTAAAAAAAATTAATTCTATTTTGTAAATATGTTTTTAAGTTATGTTGCTTGAAGTTTTCAGAATTTGGGAGGGAGGGATTGGAATGGAAAAAACACTTAGCACAATAGTCTACAAATAGTTTCTATTTTATAACTGAATTCTCATAATTTTATTTGATGTTATAATGGTGGATAGAGTTTTTATATCCAGTCAAATATGTATTATGTATTAGGGAGTAGAGCAGAATATTGGGTCTTCATAATTCTTTGGCTTGTAGATTATTTGTGATTAGGATTGTTAAACTCTTTGCTTAACTCAAATATCAGATTATTGTAATCCTGGGACCAGGCAAGAATTAAAGAGCTGTGGCTGTGGTCCTTACCTTTGGGGTTACTGCTTGAGGATTGAGGCATCTTTTATGGCTGCCCCTATTCTCTTTAGATCTCTTCTCAGCATGTGGTTAAACAGTGATTCACTATCAGATCATTTTTCTTGAGTGTACCAAAAACTACTTCATTATAGAGAATTATAAGGATTGCCATTTCGGTAATAGATGGGCCTTTCAGCCCCTCCCCCCACCCCACTCCCCAGCTTTGTACATAAATCTGGCTGATCTCTGGGTAATGAGTGCCCAGTTCCTTTTCTTCCTGATTTCTTAAAAATCCTGTAGTCTTTCCATTTTTGTTGTGTCTCTGCCTAGTCTATGTTCACCATTCACTGAGCCCCCCTGACCATATGAGAAGGGAGTAGAGCTGTTCTGGTCACCAGTCTCATTTCTTCTCAGTGATTTTCTAAGAAGATGATATGTGCCAATGCCTGTGCACATTAAACTCTCTGATGTCATCTTCTATTTCTACTCTTTCATTTTGTGATATAATTTGAACTGAATCTTGGAGTTTTTGTCTCCTGATAAAGTCTGCATCTCTTACTAACTTTCACTGGTTAATCCTTAGAATTAACAGCTATTGTAAACATTATATATGAATAGTCATCCACTGTAGGCAAATATACACAGATGAATCCCATGAGAAATACTAATCAGGCAACATTTACCTTAATTTGGCAGGTGGTTTTCAACTTTGGATTTGCTTTTTTGCTTATCTTCAGCTTCCTGCTTAAGAAAAAAATGGATTATTTGCACTAACCTGATTTTGTTTTTTTCTCAGGATGAACTAGCTCGAGTTCTGGTTACTCTATTTGATTCTCGGCATTTACTCTACCAACTTCTCTGGAACATGTTTTCTAAGGAAGTAGAATTGGCAGACTCCATGCAGACTCTTTTCCGAGGCAACAGCTTGGCCAGTAAAATAATGACGTTCTGTTTCAAGGTTTGTATCATTTATTTTGTATGTGTGTGCTGAGGTATGTCCAATAATAATTATATATAGAATGTGCAGAACTGATTGTCCTCTTTTAATGCAAGATATATGGAGCAGGCATAATAAATTCCTACTTGTGCCTTTCTTTAGGTATATGGTGCTACCTACCTACAAAAACTCCTGGATCCTTTGTTACGAATTGTTATCACATCCTCTGATTGGCAACATGTTAGCTTTGAAGTGGATCCTACCAGGTTTGTCATCTTTTCATATACAACTGCTTTCTGTTTTTTCACTAAGACCACATGAGACAAGGCCCTCATAATTTCTCCCCTTGATTCTTAGAATTAGTTTTTAATTATAAAAGTTATACACAAATACATTTTTCTTTAAAAAAAGTTACAGATTATTGTTAAAGTGTCTTTGTTACCTCCAGAGACTGTTCCTGGTTTAATCTGTTCATCTCTCCTTTTTCCATGTATTTCCATGTACATATACAGTCATGAGCCACATAACGATGTTTCAGTCAACAATGATCTGAATATATGACAGTGGTCCCATAAGGTTATAATACTGTATTTTGTTTTTACTGTACCTTTTTCTATGTTTTAATACATTTAGATACACAAATACTTACCATTGTGTTAGAGTTGCCTACAGCATTCAGTACAGTAACATGCCATACAGGTTTGTAGCCTAGGAGCAATAGGCTATGCCATATAGCCTAGGTATGTTGTAGGCTATACTATCTAGGTTTGTTAGTGAACTCTCTGATGTTCCCACAACAATGAAATCACCTAAGGATGACTTTCTCAGAATGTATGCCCCTTGTTAAGCAACACATGTGGAAAATACGTATTATGATATGAGTGCTTAATATAAGTGGTATCATATTATATACATAGTTTTCCAACTTAATTTTTTAAAATTTAACCCTATGTCTTAGATCTTTCTGTCTGTATATAAAGATTAATCTCATTCTTTTAAACTGCTACATAAAACATTTCATAGTTTGGATATATCATAATTATTTGGCCAGTAGCATCACCCCTTGACTTCTGCAGTACCTTCCTAATTATTGTCCCAGCACTGTCTTTTCATTTTCAGGCCATTTGCTATAGCAATTATTTTCCTAAAACATAATTTTTTTGTCACTTTCTTTCTCATAAACCATCAGTGTTTCCCCATTGACAGCAAGATAAAGTACAGAGTCTTTGCCTTGTCGTGGCTATAATCTACCTTCACCTTTTGTCATTCTTTCATATGTACTCTGTACTTTAAGCTCCAGTGAAATATGCACATTGTGTATTTTTCAAGTGGCTTGGCACTTGGGGTTCATTGGGATTGGAGATGCCTACTAAATAATATTCCTCTTCCCTTCCCACGTTCAAAACAAAGAAGGGGTGAGGGGAGATGAAGGGAGGCACCCAGAAATCAGATTATCAACTTTATTTCTGATAAAAATGATAGGATAATGTGGCTGTAGATGCTGTGGGCAAATAGGCTTCCTAACACCTCACCTTGAATTAGACTCATCTACCTCATTTCATGCACAGCTGGATAACTACAAGCATAGCTCATAGGTGCTAGGAAGCTTTTTACCACACAAGTGGAGATCAGACCAGAATACATCTTCTCTGCAGGCAGACATATCTAGATTGGTGAGGACAGCACTGAGCTGAGCATGCTTAACTCTTTTTTCTAACTCACCACTTCTCCTATAATGAGGAATGACTTAGGAGAAGGGAAAGAGGGTGACAGGTAATGCAGGGTGCAGTTTAAGCCACCATCTCTGTGCATCTTTCTCTACCTTTTACCAGGTAGCACCCATACTCACACTATGTAGGAACAAAGAAATAATCTTTCTTCTGTGCTCCACACCACCATTTTAATGCTTAATTGTGACGATTTATTTTATGAATTATCTCCCCTTTAGACTGTTGGCTGTTATGTGTTTTTTATCTTTTTATCCTTCCGTGAGTATTTAGCATGTTATCTGGCTTATATTAATAGTTAACATTTTATAAATATTTGTTGAATGAGTGAGTTTTAACCAGTTATGCTTGCTTTTTCTAAGCCACATGTAAACATTCTCTTGTCTGTCTTTCAGTTAGAACCTTAAGGTTATTTTTTTACTTTCAAGTTCAGAGCTTCTTGATGGTTGTTCTTCCTAAATAATTATTATTTAGCAACTATGTATTAGTTGGTATTTTTGGCTCTGCCTTTGTTGAAGTATCAACTGTAATATCTAATCAGAAATCCAGCACTAAATTAGCCAATTTTTCTTAAAATAGCTAAATAGTTATAGTTTAAAATTTAAAAGCAATGTTCTTTTTTATTTTTAGTAGAGACGTCTTGGGTGGTACACACCTCTAGTCCCAGCTACTCGGGAGGCTGAGGCAGGAGGATCGCTTGAGCACAGGAGTTTGAGGTTACCGTGAGCTAGGCTGATGCCACAGCACTCTAGCCTGGGCAATAGAGCAAGACTCAGTCTCAAAAAACAAAATTCTGTTAAAGTCCTCTTATCTTTTGTTACCATTATGCAAGTTCACCTTCCTTTTTTTCCACTGACAATTGCTCTTGCTAACTCTTTTTTCTTTTTTTTTTTGGTGATTTTCAAGTATGCAGTATTAACTATAGTCACCACACTGGACAGATCTCCATAACTACTTATTTGTTGTAACTTTGTACCCTTTGACCAACATAGAAATGCTACTGATTTTTGTATGTTGCTTTTATATCCTGCAACTTTACTGAATCCATTTATTAAGCAGTTTAAAGGTTAAAGAATTACTTAGAGAGTGAACTAACTGCCTAAAAGAAATATACTATATTAAGTGCTGTGGTCTGGATAAGTGAATAAGATGGCAAACTTAATATATTCAGATTGGTTAAAGTCAGACTGAGGCCCACTCTGACATGTAAAGAGCTTGAAAGTCAACACTCCCATATTCACAACAAGAAAAAAGCTGAGAAACTAATAATAAGCCATTCTTCTTAGATACACCAGAGACTTGAGGTTACTGGGCAAACTGTCACCTCAAAAACTGGAGAGACAGGTTAATACAGAGAATCACAGCCTACCAGGAGAAGAAGCTGCCATAGCCAGTAACTGGTAGGAACGCCTAGACCATAATTGATGAATTGCTGGAAGCAGAGTATGAGAGTTAAATCTCCTAGGGCCCCAGTCTTAGGGGGACCTCCACACCTTTGAGTTTTACCTCCAGAAGCCTCACCAGGTTCTCATGGTGAAGATGGAGAAAGATCCCTTTGTGCTTTGGGAAGGGGGAAAGTAACCATTTTAAAATATGCTCATAGTTTCCTGTTATCCCTAACAAAGACCTGCCCTCAAGAGAAATTACTTTACTAGAGCCTTATCTGACTTGAAGGATGAGTAATTAGCCAACTCAGCCCCATTTGGCCTTTCTGTCTCATGTAGGGACAAGAGGAAAAAAAGGCTAAGAAACTCTTCTGAAGGTTGTAGTTTAGGGACTTTGGCCCAATAAAACAATGGAGGTATAATTAGGTTATAGAATACCCCTTCTTCCCCAATAACCTAATCAGTAGGGCTCCAATATATTACAACTGAGAAAACTGCAACATAGAGATTCTACTTATGATATAATTTCTAGGGAAACCCAAAGACAACAAGGGAGACAAAAACAAGGACGCTAGCAGAAATGAACACCTACAGCAAACACAACCTAACTCCTAGGTGGATTAACATAATACCTTAGACTAAAGGCATATTTACCTCAGTTCCTGTTCCCAGTACATCTTGTCTGGCTTTCAACAAAAAATTACAAGGCATGCTAACCGGCAAGAAAAAAAATCAGTCTGAAGAGACAAAGCAAGGATCAAAACCAGATTCAGATACGGCAGAGATTTTGGAATTATCAGACTAGGATTTAAAATAACTATGAAATATGCTAAGGGCTGTAATGGAAAAAGTGGACACCTGTAAGAACAGATGGGTAATGAAAACAGAAATGTGGAAACTCTAAGAAAGAATCAAAAGAAAGTGCTAGAAGTCGAAAGCACTGTAACAGAAAGGAAGAATGCCTTTGATGGGCTCGTCAGTAGTTCTGGACACAAGTGAGGAAAGGATCACTGAATGTGAAGATACATCAATAGGAACTTTCCAAACTGAAATACAAAGAAAGAAGAAAAACTAAATGAAGATATATCTTCTCACAGTTTGTGAGATGTAGTGAAAGCAGTTGCTTAAAGGGAAACTTAATATAAGAGAAGAAGAAAGATCTAAAATCAATCTAAGCTCACCTTAGAAAACTACAGAAAGAACAGCAATTCCTAAAGCAAGTAGAAGGAAAGAAGAAAAAAGCAGAAGTCAATGAAATTGAAAACAGGAAAAAAAATAGGAAAAAAATAATGAAACCAAAAGCTGGTTCTTTGAAAATCAAACCAAGGCAAAGTTTTATATCCATGAACACTTAAATAATTGAACACAAAACTTCATTATAGATCTGAATGAGAAGAATAGCCAACAGGCATTCTACATGGCCATTGGGAGGCGAGAGAGCACTGTGGCTAGAAGGGAAACCTGAAACAGACTGCAGGGTCCCTGCTGCTATGCTGACTGGAAAAAAAGCTTCCACAAAGTAGACAAGAATTGCCAAGGTTTCTAGGAATCTATGACCTTTGTAAAGAAATTGTTAATCTTTTCATTCATACCCCAAAACTCCTAGGCCCTCTGTATCTAAGAATTGAATTAGCTTCTTAATGGTTCTCCCTATGTATAATCCCCATCTTTAGATCAGTCTCTTTTGAGTTATCCACATATTTCAAGTTCATTTTCCTCCTCTAGCTTCCTAACAGCCATAAGCCATATGAACTAATCATATCTTTCTCTGCTTTGCTATTTTGTCTTTTATATCCGTAAAGGAAAAAATAAGCTGTTTTCTCTCTCTACTCACACTCAAGATAGTCTCCACATGTGTGGGGTTTGTTTCCCCACACACCAAGTAATTCTTCAGTGGACAATAACCAGGTGTCCTATGATTCAATTGGATTTTGACACCAACTGCCTGGAGATAGCATCAGATCCCACAGGTTAATTGTTCAGTCCCATAAGGTTGCCCCCATTTCAGTTTGTTCAGTCCCATAAGATTGCTAGTCACGAGCCCCAGGTTGTAACCTGTTCTTCTGACCAACCAGTTATAAATCGGGATTCCCACAACCCCCACCTTGGGTTAGATTAATTTGTTAGAATGGCTCCCAGAACGCAGGAAAATACTTTACTTGTGTTTACCTGTTTACTGTAAAGGATATCACAAAGGATAAAGATGAGCAGCCAGATGGAAAGATGTATAGGGGAGCGGCTTGGAGTTTCTATGCTCTCTCTAGGTGCATCACCCTCCAGGCACCTCCACGTGTTCAGCAACCTGGAAGCTCTTAGAACCCTATCCTTTTGAGTTTTTATGGAGGCTTTATTCTATAGGCATGATTGATTAAATTATTGGCCATAAGTGATAAGCTCAACCTGCAGCCCCTCATCCCTCCCCAGAGGTTGGGGGTGGAGCTGAAAGTCCCAACCCTCTAATCATGCCCTGGTCTTTCTGGTGACCAGCCCCCATCCCGAAGCACTCCAGGGACCCCCAACCACCAGTTATCTAAGTGTCATATAAAAGACACTCTTCTCACTCTGGAGATTCCAAGGATTTTAGGAGCTGTGTGCCAGGGGCAGAGACCAAATATATATTTATCACTATATCCTTGAATTATTTGTTCATTCCTTAGTGTGGAATACCAGCTGCATATACCTTTCCCCTCTTCGAAAAGGTCAAAGGGCAATTGTTGAATCCTCAGCATCTGGCACTAGGATGGCAATCAGTAGATGTGTAATAAATGTTTACTGGATTGAATTTAGTACCTGCCAGGCCTACTTCCTCTTTCTGAAATACCCTTACTTCTTTTTGCCTATGCGAATTCTTTGCCTTCTTTAGAACTTGCCTCTTCCATGAAATCTTTCCTACTTTGCAGTCTATATTTTTCAACTCTTACTGTATGCATATGCTATACCACACAGTGAGCTGCAAGGAATCTGGAGTGATGACAGGAGTGCCCAAAGCATTTATGTAGTAGGTAAATTCTTATAGAAATAGAAAATTACTAGTTAAGATAGTGAAAACAAGTATTTACCCAGTATTTGCTTTGGTAAGGTACTGTGCTAATCTTTAAGGGGACGAAGACGAATATTTCCTTCAAAGAATTTACAGTTTAGTAGGGGAGATAAGACACATAACATATTTTAGTGGTGAGTTTCCTAAGGGCTGTGTTTTGAGAGTTCAGATTAAGCAAATTGGAGAGTAAAGCTTTGTGGATTTGATAGCCATTAGGTAAAATTTAAACAACCCTATAAAATAGGCATTATTATTCTTGTCTTATTGATGAGAAAAACTGTGGCCCAGAGAATTTAAGTATTGTGACCAAGCTCATAATGATCAATAACAGGTAGAGCTGAAATTTAAACCTAGTAAGTCTGCCGTCGGAATCTCTTCCTTTAATCACAACATGAAGACTTTAGAAGTCATGCTGATGAGAATTAGCAACACTGAGTGGATGTGGGGAGTAATGAAGTAAAGCAGGAAAAAGTGACATCAGACACAGCCAGAATGAAGTGATTAAGACAGTGATGGTACCCTTGACATCATGGGAACACAAGCTAAGACATATAGAGTAGGCTGGTCCTATGTTAGTGGGTTATTAGAATTTGTTAACATTAGTGTCACTGAGGTTGGTGTACAACCCCTCACTGCCAAATTTGACTGCTTAAAAAAAAAAGACGTAAGAGTAAGAGGAAAAATCAATTAATTTGGGGCATACTGAGTTTTTGGTACCAGTGGAAGGGACATCTAGCATTTAGAAATGTCGGACTGGGTATGAAGGCAGTTCAAGATAGGGGAAACCTGAATGGCCCCAGAATATACGATAGCATGCCTAACCTTACTAGGAATCGCGGAAATAGAAGTTAAAAACTTGAGATGCCCTCTCCTATCTACTAGATTGATACGCTAAATTTATGAGAATGCAGGGGAATAAGAATTCTTATACACTACTGGTTGTAGAGCATTTGGCAATGTCTAATATTTAAAGTTAAATTTGCATATATGCTCAATGACTCAGAAATTTCATTTTTAGGTAATTGCCTTAGAGAAACTCTTGTATGTGCTCAAGGATGTTCGTTGCAATGGTGTCTATAAAAGTGAAAATTTATAATGTTCATTAATAGGGGAACAAACAGATAAGCCATGGTATACAATGTAAGGGACTATTATGATGTAAAGTGAATGAACTAGATCTTCATGTATCAACAGGGTAAATCTCAGAAACATTATGTAGAGTGAAAGGTGAAAGTTGCATTTTGTTACTATTGATGAAAAAATTTAAAACCCACATCATATGTGTGTTAATTTTTTCATATGGGCATATACATATAGAGGAATGTGAATGGGAAGAATACCTGCTGTTCTTGTTCTCTATCACTTTTTCCCCATTTTTTGCTCAGCTATTTTAAAGCAAATCCCAGAGGTCATGTTTCCAACAGATATAGACTTCAAAAAAACATGCACAAAGCCCAAGTATTTCAATATCCAGTAAAATTAAAGATAATCCTTAATAATATCTAAGATTAACTTTGTTACCTTTTTTCAGTTGTCCCAAAATTGTCTTTTTAATGGTTTTTTGTTCAAATCAGGATCCCAGTAAAGTCCACACATTGCATTTGGCTGAATATCTCTAAACGAGTCTCTTTTAAGGAGTGATTTTTGTTTGTTTTAAACAGAAGTGTTATGATTTTACCTTTCCTTTTTTGTGTAGGTTAGAACCATCAGAGAGCCTTGAGGAAAACCAGCGGAACCTTCTTCAGATGACTGAAAAGTTCTTCCATGCCATCATCAGTTCCTCCTTAGAATTCCCTCCTCAGCTTCGAAGTGTGTGCCATTGTTTGTACCAGGTATGCTTAAAGTTAGAGATTGCCATTATTAATCCAAAGCTAAATTAAGAAGAATGCTTTATTTACCAAAGAGGGATTTAGCTGCCGATAGTGGGCGGTTGACTATAATACTGAGTCAGTTTGGATGAATAATGCGTTAAGAACTGTTGTTGGAATTAGTTTTGAAAAAAACTTAAATATTGCTTATGGGATAGTTTGAAGTAAGAGAATACTTTAAAATATTAAATTTTCCTTGCATTGGGTAGGAGTTTAAAATGCACTCAATCTATTGGGTATGATGGATGTGACAGAAATGAGATATATTATGGAACTATAATTATTATTATTATTATTTTGGTTATCTTTTGCCTAACTTACTTACAGGGTCTTTCATACATGAGGCAGGTGTACTTCTTGCTTTTTGCACTATGAATTGCTTGATTTGTAATTTTGATTCCTTCACTAAGATATAATTGGTTTGTGTCAGGTTTTCCCAGGATAGACTGATTGTTTTATTTTATGTAGGGTGTTTCTTACACGATACATTGCATCATCATTCAGACCAAATTATTAGACTTTCTAACACTAGCATCCCAAGTAATGCTTCTGAGTTCATATGTCCATAGTCATTCCCTTCTTGCTGAGGGAATTAGATCTGTGTTCTTTTATGGCTTCTACTGTGTTTTTAAATTGTGTATGTAGTTTTAGGAATGATTTGTTTCAAGGGAGGTCCTGCAAATCCACAATTCTGGAAGAAACATTAGTGGGTCTGGAACTTGGGATGGGGGTGGGTTTAGGTAAAGAACTTATGATTTTACCAAAACCCATGCCTTTGTGTCTCTCTCTTTGCAGAGTCATCCCCAGCCATTTGTTTTTTTAGCACACAGCTTTAGTTGCTTAGAGACGTTAACAGCACCAGTGAAATCACCATTTTAAAAACTGAGGCTGCTCTGCATGAATTTTTTCCCCATTGCTATTTTTAAAGATGTATCTGCTCTATCTATAAAAAATTTTTTTTACAATACATGTAGATGATAAAGCACACTTAGCATTAAGACCCTCTTAATTTTTTATGACTTTTCTGCCTTTTCAAAAAATGTCAAAGAAGCTTAGGAAAGCCCTACATAATTTTTTCAGCTATTTAAATTTGAGTCTGGAAGGTCGTTTAGTTATAATATGAAACTTAATACAGTAAATCATATCTTCTCTTAATACATATTTTTAATATATGTTAAATTTTATAATATTTAATATAATTAAATTTGGGCCTTATTCAGGTTTCTTTTTAAATGTAATTCAGTGATTTTTCTGTTTGTAAAACTAGGCAGACAAGAAATAGTGAGCACATATTAAAAATAGTCTAAGTCATCTTCTTGGTTAGTGTGGTAGTAACTGGTTTCAGAGAGCAGATAGGCTTCTAAAATGACAGTGGCTTTGACTTTAGTAAGTTAAAAGTGAATGGGGGCCAGGCATGGTGGCTTGGCTCACACCTGTGATCCTAGCACTTTGGGAGGCCAAGGCAGGAGAATCCCTTGAGGCCAGGAGTTTAAGATCAGTCTGGGCAACATAGCAGGATCCTAATCTTTACAAAAAAATTTTTTTAAAAATTAGCCTAGCATGGTGGCATGCACCTGTAGTCCCAGCTACTCAGGAGGCTGAGGTAGGATGGTCACTTGAGCCCAGGAGTTTGAGGTTGCAGTGAGTTATGATGATGCCACTGCACTTCAGCCTGGGCAAACGAGTGAGACCTTGTCTCCTAAAAAAATAAATAAATAAATAAAAAAGGAATGAGAACTGACTACCTGATTACATGATCTAGTAGATTTTAATAGAAATTCTTTATGTGGTTGTCATCCTAAAAGAAAAATCTTTTTGTGTCATCAGCAAACTTGTAAACCAATTTGAGATCATGATTCAGATAATATAAAAAGACAAGGCTTGGCACTTAGTAAGTACTTAGGAAATATTTAATGAAGGAATGAATTTCCCTATCCCTTCCTCCCAAGTAAGTAAGATTCTTGCCAGCTTTCATAGGTAGGGAGAAAAATAGTGAAAATAGAAAATAAATAATTGGTAGCTTATTAAACACTGTGTGCTGTGCTTTTTAGAGTACTTCATAACAAATATCCTGTATTAATAATAGACCTAAGTTGTTATATTAAAATTTCACATAATTATTCTCTTTAAAAACATTATTTAAATGTTATGTCAGTGCATTATTTTTGAAGTATTGGGTAAACGTAACATAGTTGGGGAGTAAAGTACTATGGGGCAAAGGTATACTGTACTATTTATAAACAAGGTTGTGTTTTTTAATAAGTGACTAACAGAGAATTTTACTTTCACTAATTAGAAAGAAAGCTGTCTTGATCTCAAGATATTCTTTTACTGAAATTCCTTCCAAACCTAGTTTTTCCTTTTAGTTTGCTCTTTTGTTTTTATTCATCTTCCCTCGTCTGACTTTTTCTTGCCCTTTTGACTTTGGCAATAACATAATGGTAGCTTTGTACTTTTTATGTTCTGCTGGGAGGGATAGCAGTCGATTTTTTTTTTCCTCTAGTAAACATGGCTTCTGCTTTGGGACTTGCTGGGGAAATTTTGAAAGTTAAGTGAGTATATTTCTAGCTAATAAACTTCCCTGAGCTTTAGCTTTTTTCACTTAAGTTCATATTTTGACCTTCAAGCCTTTACGAATCATGCTTCAGCCAGCTCTATTCCCTTATATGCCTTCCATACTTAGTGACTGGGTTAAGTGGAATATATTGTGAAGATGTGTTATATTTATAATTAAGTCATTTTCTCATATATTTGTTTCCATTTTTCCTCCTGATCGTTTTGGTATAAAGAGAAAATAATTCCCAAAGTGGATATTCTCTTATGTTATGGTGGGAGAATTCTGAAACTGTTATGATTCTAAATGAATGTTATCTTTTCCCAGTAAATCCGCTTCTCCAAACTGAAGTAGTTAACATAAAATTTTAAGGCTATAACTGATAGTTGTATACCATAATTGAAAAAAATTTATAAAACTGCATTTTTGTGATACATATGGTTACTAGTGCTTTTGTCTAAAGTTTGAAGCAAAGCTCCATGAGATAGGGGTCTATGTCGTCTTGTTTTACTGTTGTCTCCCAATGCCTGGAATGGTATCTGGCTTGTAGGTGTGCAGTAAACTACTTCAGTGAATGGATAGATGGATGGATGGATGGACGAATGAATATTGAACTAACTTACTTTAAGCCCAAATTATGAGTTATGGTGTTGGATGCCCTAGAACTCCTAGAATAAGATACCATGCGCTGGTAGATTAAAGAATTCTAATTTGGTTTTTAAAATATTTTTTAAATGATTGTTCTGCCTAGTCTAATCCAATTAGGAGTCCTTTAATTTTGAAAGAATTTTTTGGTCTAGAAGGAGCTCTGAGAGATGAAACCAATATGTCTCTGTTGGCTTTGGGGATTTTTTTTAGGTGGCTTTTTTTTTTCTTTTTTTGAGGCATTCTGATAAATGATCAACTGTAATATGTGAAAAATTTTAAGCAGGCTTATAGTTTTATTCTATAATTTTCTCTGCAGTTTCTTCACTTTAATATTATTAATTCATGCTTTTTTCTGGTTGAGCTGATAACATACTTCTCCCAGATGTTGCAGAGCTTTTAACCTCCTCTGATTAGAACCATTTCAGGAAGTGGCCTGCAAACATTGAAAAATGTGTGAGAGTAATCTTTTCTAGAGAGAGAGATTTTTAATTCAGAATCTCTAAAGTAAATTTTCTATCATATTTAGCTATTTAGTTTTTATTTCTTTAGTCAGTAGGATCTTAATTAAATGCCAGATATTGAAAAAAGAACTCTTAAGTCAATTGAAGGATACACAGAGAAGTATTTTATATATCAAGAAAAAATTACGTGGACACAAAGAAATGTTTTTAGTGTATGGTCTACTTGTAATGTTTTATATAAAATTTATCAAAAGCTAGGGATTGACTAAAATGTAAATATTTAATATCCTCAAATTCATTTGGGGAGAGCTTTTCTGTGATTCATAGCCAGAAATAGTAGACATGATTGGGTCTCAACGTTTCTTGCTGTTTTAGTGCTTGGCTTAAAAATGTGATAAAAATTAAAACCCAGAATTAAAATTCATCCCTCAAAATTCAGTTGATTTCTAATTTTTTTGTTGATTCCATTTGTGTTACATTTTATTGTATAATTTTGTGTACAAGCCAACATTGTTTTTGTTGCTGTATGTAGTCGGTGCTGTGACTTGTTTGTGCTCATCTCTGTTCTGTAGGCAACTTGCCACTCCCTACTGAATAAAGCTACAGTAAAAGAAAAAAAGGAAAACAAAAAATCAGTAAGTTTGGAGAACTTTTTATTAGCTGTTTCTTTCAAAGCAAAACAAAAATCTTTTGCTGTTTGTTAAGAACATCTTCACTTCAGCCTATTTGACCTTCACTGTAAAATCATTCTACTAATTCTGGCACAAAATAGCTTTCATTTCAATTAACCCTGGAATTAAGTTACATTGAAACATTCTCTGTGTTCCTTTGGTTTGATTTATTCCAAAGGCATTTTGTGGGCATTTGTTGCATTGGATTTCCTTGGTCTAATTTTATTATTGTTATTTTTTAAATTATAAGTGAATGCAAAAGAAACTTAATTTCAAGGCCTTAGGAAATGCTGACTCTTTTCATTCTTGCTTCTTGTTTGCAGGTAATGTGAGTGGTTTCTTTGCCTAGAGGTGAAAGTTTTTCTTAATTTTTAGAAGTATATGGCGGCAAAGTGTCACTTTCTAATTCTTACCTAAAAGTTGCTAAGTTTTATTTTTTACTCCTTATAATTTTATCTAGACAGTCTCAGCCAGAATTTAGATGTTTATGCTTAAATTATAGAAATTCTAATGGTAAAACCACTTTTACCTCAGAGAAAATCTAAGGTAAATGATGAGAACTCAGTGAGTCCGTATTTGTAGAGAAATACCTCATTTTACAAACATGATATGAATATTCTGCCTTCTTCTGTGAACTTGCCCTACTTTATTTAAAAGGAAGTAAGTCATGATAGTCATAATTATTTTCTTTTAGTGAATGGAATTTCCCCCAAAATATAACATGTATTCATTTTAAATTTGCCGTTACCTGTCACTGTGACTTATCCTTATCAAGCTGAGTCCTACCTTTGTTTTTCTAATCACAAAATAATTGTTTTTAAAAAATCCAAATGATTGTTAGCAAAAGAAAACTTTTAGGAGTCAGGTAGATAGTTTTCTTAAAACGGTATAATTTAGAATATAGTGTTCATTTGGTTTCATCTTTCATTCCTTGCCTAAGCTTTACATATAATAAAGCTTTACGTATAAGTTTCTAAGCTTTACATATAAATGATCTGAGCTTTAAATTTAAATTTCTGTTGTAAATTCAGAACAAAATAAAAATTTAGAGATATATGCTTTTATTATGTCCATTCAAGATTTTATTTTTGAGTATGATAAGTACATTTGGTCATCTGTGAACAAATGGATTGGATTGGATAGCCTTCTTGCTTAATAAAGATATCTCTTTCTAATGCTTCAGCCTTCTAATTCTCAGCATATGTGGGTTTAACATAATATACACCATCACTGTTGAAATTAATTTACTGTTTCTAACACTCTTCTTTGGTGTTATACTAATACCATTGTGTAGTATATCACATAAATTAAAATTCAGACTTTCTGTGTTTCTCTAGAGCATGTTTTCTAGCCTTCCTAACATTGCTTTATTTATTAAGATTTTATCTAAAATTGTTCCTTGAATTTTTTTTTCTATTGGAGTTATTTTCAGATATTTAAAGTTTCTGGGTAACACTAAGTTTTGGAATGTATTTCTCAGCACAGGTGATGTGAGCTCCTCATGGAAACAAGGGGAATATAATTGGTAATTTGAGATATTTTAGAGCACATTCCAAGGTATAAAGATAGAATAGTCATTATAAATTTAAAGTGTTGTTTTATGGAGTTGTTCACTTTACAGAATCTAGTGATCTTTTAAGAGCAAGCAGACTTTCTTTTGGGGTATATTTATCATGGATTGAAATATATAAAATATAGAGAGAAGGTTCTAGCTTCTGGTATAGTCATATTACAGATAATTCTGTTTATTATACTCAAACATATAGTGTATAATTAGATTTATTTTGGAAGTTAACTGTCTGCCTAACTCAGGGAGAATTTGCAATAATTAATCATATATGGGTAGCAGTGCTTTTGCTGATGTGCAGCTTATGACTGCATTTGTTTGCATCATGTAGTTCAGCTTTTACCAAAGGAAGTAAAGGGGACAGTTGGCTGATAACTGATCTCAACGCATAGACTGGCCCAAGTTTGACCTTTTATGCAGAATGTCTTTTGGATCCAAATTAGATTTTTATGGATTTTAAAAAAACCACACTTTAATATGTGTGTATTGTGAGGTAAAATTTCATTGATGTGAATTAGTGGTGAATGAAAAAAGCAATCCTTTTATAAATGGAAATTTCTGAAACTTGTTATGTAGCATTTTTTTGATATTGATTATGTTTTTATCAATTTTTAGTTCCAAAAATGATTCTACCATCAGTGAGATACATATTTATACGATACATGAAACAATATATGTTCCTAAGATGTAGATACTTTTTGTTTTGACATGAACTTTTTTTAAGATGTGGAAGATGGTGAAAGTGTAGTACTTTTGTAAATTTTATAATATTCTCCTTTTGGGAAATAATTCACTCAGATTTTCATTAAATTCTGACACTGAGTACTAGTAAGTATAAATCAGGTATAAATGTAAGTCATGCTTTAAAACTTTGTCCTAGAGAAAACCAGAATAGCTATTTTCAAAACATGTATTTTGACTAATTGATCATAACCAGTGACAGATTTCCTTGTTCCTTCTCCACTCCCACTGCTTTACTTGACTAGCCTAAAAAAACAGAAAAAACCAAAAAAAAAAAAAAGCATTTTGAAAGAGTTCTCCATGTGTATATAAGTTATTGATTTTTATGAAGCAGTTTCATAGCAGATTAATATTTTATAAACTAGCTGGTTCTTTGAAAACCAACTATGGTTTGGTTTAGCTTTTTGAAAACCATTTCAGATTTTGATGGGTTACTGATCACATGATATTTAAAATTAAATATAAAGCAGTTTTTAGTCCTCTTCCCTCTTCCTTAAAGGCTTGAGATCTTGTATATTTGTCAATGTTTTATCTGTTTTAAAATTAAGAATTGGGACCACTCAGTAGCAATGGTGGTCTATGAACATTCTGAAATTATATGAATACGTTTGTGTGAATGCATACTTTCGCTTTCTGACCTTTTGTCAGATTTCAAAGAGATTCCTAATCCCCAAAAGGTTAAACAGTGTACTAGAATATTAGAAGCACTTGAATTTTCTTCTTAATTCTATACCTAAAACTAAAAATTCTTGGCCAGGTGCAGTGGCTCGTGCCTGTAATCCTAGCACTTTAGGAGGCCAAGGTAGGAGAATTGCTTGAGGACAGGAGTTTGAGACCAGCCTGAGCAACATAGCAAGACCCCATCTCTACAAAAAATAGAAAAATAAGCCGAGCGTGCTGGTGTGCACCTGTAGCCCCAACTACTTGGGAGGCTGAGGTGGGAGGATCGCTTGAGCCCAGGAGTTTGAGGTTGCAGTGAGCTACGATGACACCACTGCACTCTAGCCCAGGCAACAGAACTAGACCCTGTCTCAAAAAATAAAATTAAAAATAAAAAATTAAAATTCTATATCTAATTCTAAATGTAATTCTGTGTCTGTATATTTTAGCTAAAAACAAATAGTATTTAGGTTTTAAAGCCATTCTACTAAGGCAGTTATATTTAGCCACCTTCACCAGTTTCCCCTTACTTAAGTATAAGATTGTTCTTCATGCAATAGGCACCCAAAATACTGTAGCACAAAGAAAGCTTCCTGAGCTATGTGTAGTGTAAGTGAAGGTGAGAATATGTTAGTTATAACTCATCTCTTTTATCACCTCTTACAAATATTTCATTCTCTAAAATCTTTTCACTTATTTCCTATCAGAAATGATAGAAAATTATTTTGAGATTATAGGCAGTGGATAAGAACACATCTAAAATGTGGACCATATGAAGCACTAAATGGAATAGGATGAAGTGAAATAATCCTTATTCTTTCCAGAGTTAATCTGGAGTCAGTGAGCCATGTGAATTCATGACAAGAAGTGTTACTTTATTTTGAGGCATTGTGAAGAAAAAAAGTTATGTGAGATTCTGCACATAAATCCCATTTTCTCATTTTTTCCACAATGTCCTTTGAAATGGCAGGTTTGTCCCTGGAATCCCAGAATATTGAGTGGAGTAGTAAGGCTTTGCTGTTGTAGTCGCTGCTGCTTTAAGCGGCACTTAGCCCCACTAAGCAAGTTGTAGAGATTAAAATGATACATAAGTGTTCTTTAAAAGTAAATGTATGTGTGTAGTATATATAAAAAATGTAAAATCCAGAATAATATAATTTTTATATGTTAACATGACTTAAAACAGAGGACACTGGGGAGAGATGTGAGCTAAGCCAGTTTCGTAACACTTTTCCCAATCTAATATACTTGTTTATCTTCAATGTAGAATGTTTTATAAAAAGAAAATAAACCCATTTTAAATATTGGGTTCACATTGCTTTTCATGCTGGGCAACCATTTCTTGAATCCTTAAATTTTTTTATTTGACAGAATTATAAATTGAGGTAGACATAGTTCTCTCTTCTGGTGGGATCCATTTTTCTTTTAGGTCCCCAAGAATTCCTGTTCCTCCATGCTTTAAATAATAGGTAGGTCCTTATGTTATAAAGCATGCTGGTAAAGAAAAGGAACTGGCAGTAACATTACCTGTAAGTAAGTTTCTTTTTTTTCTTTCAGTAGGAATCTAAGAAAAAATTTTGTTTTGTATATGGCAAGCATTTTTCTCAAGAAATTCAATTGTACCTGGAATACAACAAAATGTAAATATTTACTATTAGGTGTAGGATGTTTTGAGGGTGTGCTGTTAAAAATGTAGCTTTGCTTTATAAGAATTGACCACACTTGAATGTCTGTTAATCTTAGTAAAATATGATAATATTTGTGTGACAATTTGGTCTGTTTTCGTTATTCATCAAACTTGCAGTATAAACAGTGGTGATAAAATGAAGATCTTTTTTCAGGTTTCTTCTACCCACCTCATCTGTGAGGTTTTTCTTTCCTCTGAGATACCTTAATTGTGCTTTAATATGATGCAAGACTAGAATTGAGAGTAAACTTATTTTCTGGAGAAGGGAAAAAATAGAAATTTGTCATTCATGAAGATTGATTCAGTTTTTGTGCAAAGTTTGATCTTTGGGCTCTTTGTTCCCATTTCTTTATTTTAATTCAAACTTATACTCAATTCTAAACTCCTTGTTTTTAGGTGGTTAGCCAGCGTTTTCCTCAGAACAGCATCGGTGCAGTAGGAAGTGCCATGTTCCTCAGATTTATCAATCCTGCCATTGTCTCACCGTATGAAGCAGGGATTTTAGATAAAAAGCCACCACCTAGAATCGAAAGGGGCTTGAAGTTAATGTCAAAGGTGAATTATTTTGTTAATCTAGCTATCTTAAATTCCCCTTTCAACTAAATTTTTGGTTTTTCATACTCGCAGTACTTCTTGAATTTACTTTTGAAATGCCCTATGATTTTCAATTATGTGCTTTTGTTTTATTTTGTTGATACTATAAAGGAATTCATTAGATCAGTACCCGAAGGGCCTTATTATCATGAGAAAATATTTTAGCAAATGTCTTGTGTTCTGGAGATAGTTTTCTGTATAATCATTCTGGAAATTCTGAAACAGAGACTGAAATGTAGACTATAGGATTTTTTGTTTAAAAATACATTTTAAAATTTTAATATACATTTTATATATGTAAATATATGTATATATAATAATTATATTTGTATTTGGAAAGACTAGAAATAACACCTAGAGTAACTTATAGAATGAGGAATGATTGATTTTAACTACTAGTAATTATATCAATGAGAAAATTTATACTTTTAAAGGATATATTAATGTATAGGCTTCATACAATAAACAATCTGGTTATTTATAACCCTATTTTGTTGTTTAGATACTTCAGAGTATTGCCAATCATGTACTCTTTACAAAAGAAGAGCATATGCGGCCTTTTAATGATTTTGTGAAAAGCAACTTTGATGCAGCACGAAGGTAAGCATCCTGCCACTTAGTTGATTGCTCTGTTTGAATCAGATATTTTCAGTTTCACTTAAGTACATGTACCTGGTCTACATGAAGCTCCTGTGTAGGTTTTTTCTCTTCCCTTTCTAGGCCCAGACATAGTTTACCTTGTTTTATTTTACTATAAAAGACAGTCATGAAATAAATCCATATTCTTTAAAATTTGGTTGTCATTTCCGTATTTGAAAACCAAGAGGGATTTTTGACATATCTAGCGAAATAAAGGATTTGAGGTTGCTACAATATGGGGACAAGGAAGAAGGAAAAGATTACTTTTATTACAAACTAAAACCAAACTTATATAGATAATTCATACTAGCAAATAATCAGAATTTTTTCGATGTAGGAATATTTTTGATAATTCAATTTGGAAGTTTATCTGAACTAAAAAGTTACTCTTTAAACCCAGTAATGCAAACACATAATATTTTGTTCATGAGTAATTGAATAAATGTGGAGGCTTTATGATTTTAGAAGACTTTTTTGCTAGATTTCTAAAACTTACTAGTTACTTCACTTTATTTCCATGAGTTGTTGGTTTATCTGTAAACTAGTAATAAACTGTGTTTGCCTGAGTTGTTTTTAGAAAAACAAATGAGATAATCCATGTGAAAATGCTTTATAAATGTAAATTAATTACCAAAATTCTACTTTTCATGGAGTATGAATCTAATTGATCTCATCATCTAAGCTAGCCTTGTACAAGTCTTTATTCAAGTTTATCATCATCATAGTTCTTACTGACTTCTTTCTGTTAGGGAAATTGGGGTTTAAAAGGTATATTGCTGAACTACAAGTTGTATTGGAGAGAAAGTGAATGTCATCATAGGATTTATATTCTAGCAGACTGACTACCCATACAAAGTTAAAGGAACCCAGGTTCTGATCCTGGCACTGACCTAACAGGCTGTTTAACTTTGGGGAGGTCTTTTATATTGTGTGGGCCTCCATTTACTTATCTGTAAAATACTAACTTCTCTCCAAAGTCTCATCCATCTAAATTTTGTTATTCTCTAACTTCAGAGCCTAATCTGAAGCTGAAGCCAGGTATCAGAATTGGAAAGCCAGCTTTTTCCTTGTCCTTGTTGCTTTGTTTAATGACAAGTCACATTGTGTGAACAAGCCCTCCATATTTGTAATCACAGTTACTTCTCAAAGTTACTTCATGTAAATTTAATTCAAACATAGGTATGAGTGTATCTGGTGTTGAAAATTCTAATGACTTTGCATTTTTAAAGGTTTTTCCTTGATATAGCATCTGATTGTCCTACAAGTGATGCCGTAAATCATAGTCTTTCCTTCATTAGTGATGGCAATGTGCTTGCTTTACATCGCCTACTCTGGAACAATCAAGAGAAAATTGGCCAGTATCTTTCCAGCAACAGGTAAGATTTCCCAATCGTAGAGATAGTCAACACTCTCAGTTTAAATTTATATTAATAAAATGATTGGTCACGAATAGTGTTCCTCTTTGCATCCCTTCTTGGAGTAAGAATTATGGTTTGTAAAGAGAAAGGTAGACTCTTTTTTTAAAAAAAAAAATGGGCAAAAGGTTAAGTCATATTAAATGATCAACAAGCCTACCTAGATGCTACTGATTTTCTTTTTTAATGTCAAGTTAAGAAATCTCAAATTGGCCCTTTGAATTTTTTGGTTCTCAAACTGTCAAACATAATGTGCAACAAGACACAGAGAAGTTTAAATTTACTAAAAGATCAAATTAGTATTGGCATTTGAACCTGAAGAGCAGCTAATTCTTAGGAATTTAATAATTAAAACATTGCCAGTGGCCTTAGTCCTATGTATGAGGAGTTCCTTACACAGGTAAAATGAGTCCAGATTATTTTCAAATGCCAATAAAAATGGTTTGCTTATTCATGGGAAAGGTAGGAGACCATGAAGCTAAGGCTGAGCAATTAAGAGATGGGAGTTTAAAAGAAAGGGCATTTTAATCCTTCATGAATTGTTAATGGGTTGAAGTAGACATGGGCATGACTAATACCTGCCCTTAACATAGAAAAATGAAGTTGTTTATTTGTGTGACGCTAAAATAAACTAAAACTTTTGAATACAAACATTCTTTTCTCATACATAATTTGTATTTATATCCACAGTTTGATGGTAGAGAGTTTTTTTTTTAATTTTGGTTTTTAAAAAATTATACGCATTTCAAACATACAAAAAAGTATAGAGAATAATATAACCGAGACCCATGTCTACCAACTAGCTTTAACATTATTTATTTTGCTGTACTTTAGATCTTTATAACATTTTATTTCTTGAGGGTGGGGAATGAGAGATATATACACACACACACACACACACACACACATACTTCCTCTTGACAATCCCATTTCTATACTTTTCTCTAGAGATATCTACTTCCTAAAGCTGGTGGGTATGTTTCCTGGGTATACTTGTATACTGTTCTGCATATATATGTAACTGACAAAATAAGGAAATTATAGGTATATATAACATAGTTTTGTATGTATTAAAATTCATAGCAGTGCTATAGTGAATATAGCCTCTTCACGCAACCTTCTATTCAAGATTTATCATGTATGTAACTCATGTTAATATTTCATTGAATGACTATATCACAGTTTATTTTTGCATTCCTGAATTAGTGGACATTTACATTTGTTTCCAGTTTTTCACTGGTATAAATAGTGATGTAATAAGTATCTTTATGCTTGTCTCTTTGTGTAGTACCTAAATATGTAATTGCTGGGTCTGGCGTACACCTAGTCTCAACTTTACTGGATATTGCCAAATAGTTTTTCAAAGTGTACATGCCAGTTTACACTTTGGCCATTGCTGTGTGAGAATACCTTTTTATACACATCCTCACCAAAGTTGGTATTATCAGACTTCATAATTTTTGCCAATTTGATATTTGTGAAGTAGTATCTTATTATTCTTATATAGTTTTATTTGTTGTTGAAAATTCATATTTCCCCTGGTTATGCAAAGATCTGATATCATGGGCAATATGTTCAATTCATAAGTACTGGTTTCTCAAGATGGATTCTTTTCACCCTGAGAAAAAGTGGATCAGAATATTATTTTTACTTACTGATGATTGACCAACTGTTTAGTGGAATGGATTATGAATTCTAGAAAAAATTGAATTTTTATGTAAATTTTATATTACTTTCAGGAGATGTTTCGTTGTATACTTATAATCCCTGAGGTCTTTTTGGTGCTGTTTACAAATGGACCACCAGCTGACAGTAAAAAGAAACAGTGACAATCTAAAGAAATGTGTACTGCTAAATGTGAACTGCTACTTTTTTTCTAAGTAGTTTGCTGTATCTAGGGATCATAAAGCTGTTGGAAGACGACCTTTTGATAAGATGGCAACACTTCTTGCATACCTGGGTCCTCCAGAGCACAAACCTGTGGCAGATACACACTGGTCCAGCCTTAATCTTACCAGTTCAAAATTTGAGGAATTTATGACTAGGTAAAGTAAAACCTTGAAATGATGATTACTTTCTTTTTGTTTGAAAAGCAAAGTTTACCACCAGGCCACTTGTTAGATATGATAGACGTATCTAATAATCACATTGCCATGTTTTGGGATCCGACTTTCCTCTTACCCAAGGTATTATTGAAATATGTATACATATACGTATGTATTCATATGTATATATTTCAATAATTTTGTATATATATTTTTTTGAGACAGGTTCTCGCTCTGTCACCCAGACTGAAGTGCAATGACACAATCATAGCTCACTGTAACCTCAAACTCCTGGGCTCAAGCAATCCTCCTGTCTCAGCCTCCTGGGTAGCAAGGACTACAGGCACATGCCACCATGCCCGGCAAATTTTTAAAACTTTTTTATAGAGATGGGATCTCACTATGTTGCCTAGACTGGTCACAAACTCCTGGTCTCAAGCAATCCTCCTACCTCAGCCTCCCAAAGCATTGGGATTACAGGTGGGAGCTACCACTCCCGGCCTGTGTTTTGTTTTATATGTTGATTTTCTTATAGCAATAATAGTATCTTACTGAATCATATTTTCTCATCTTGCTTTGATATGTTTTCACATTTAATACTTACAAGGTAGTGAAGATAATATTATTTTCATATTATAGTTAAGGAAAATGTAACTTACTGTGAATAACTGACTTGCCTAAGATTCCACACCTAATCCATAGCTCTTTTGGGTATGTATTTATTTATTTTGGAAATGGGGTCTCACTATGTTAAAATTTACAGCAATGATATAGTTGAGTATAGCCTCTTCACACAACATTCTATTCGAGATTTATCATTTATCATGTTAGTATTTCATTGAATGACTATATCATGGTTTATTTAAATTGATGGACATTTACATTTGTTCCAGTTTTTCACTATTATAAATAGTGATGTTTACTATACATACATACATAGTAAACATCACTATTTATAATAATGATAAATGATAATAGTAATGATAAATACAGACTTGAATTCCTGGGCTCAGGCAATCCTCTTACCTCAGCCTCCTGAGTAGCTGGAACTACACGCACATGCCACCACGCCCAGCAGTCTTGGTTTTAAGGGCAGGACTTTTTCTATTACACTATGAGATTTTTCAGAACCCTCCTAAAAGTTAATGCGTTTAACTTCTTTTAGATTAAGGCTCAGAAAATATAGTATACTTTAATATTGCTATATAATTTCTATGGACATTTGTTTTGAATCTCATTTACAGGGATTTAATTTGTGCACTAAAAGATCCTCATTGTGAGACAGTTACAACTGTAATGTTACAGTGAAGGTAGTTTGCTCAATTCTTCAGTCTTTAAAGTATCTTTCATAGTACTGTACACTTAGTAAGTACTCCATAGTGGCTGTGGGTTAAATGTTTTGTTCATAGTATGTGCCAGAGGCAGAAAGAAAAAAAATCAGAATCTGATGTTCAGAAGTTAATTTACATTAAAGATTTGCATATAATATGCCTTGAATTGTAAATGCCTGTTATTATTTATATATGATATATATATATATCATATATATATATGTATATATGTGTATATATATATATATATATGATATAATATATATCATATTATATATAGGCCATAGTTTTGTACATATAACTCCAATTCATTGATATTGTTAAAAGACTATATGAATATATAAAAGAATGTATGAATATAAGAATGTATAAATATATAATATCCTTTTCAGTTTAATTTTTATTTTTAGCTCTATTAGATTTTTCTCAGTATAACAAATGTTTATTCCTACATAATTAAGGGAATATATCCTATACAAGATTTTTATGCTACCTAATTGAAAATTACATAGTACAAAAATACAAAACTTTTTTGTTCAACATTACTGGATATCCAAGCCATTTTTCCATTTTTCTAAGAAAACCTTTTTATTACTCTTTTCTTTCTAAGACCCTACCTTCCCTTACAAAGGAATCATCTGTGCTTTTGAAGACTAAATGATTTAATATGTATAATATACTTAGAACAGTGTCTGGTACGTGTAAAGTGTAATATTAGATGTTATTTTGTGTTCTTTTCTAAGTTCCCACTGATGCTCTTTGAGACCCATTTCTTTTAAAAAAAGAAGGTACCTTTATAATTTTCTCAATTATTAAACAACCAAGTATTAAATTACTCAAAATATAGAAATCTAAAGAAGAAAGTAAAAAAAATTATTTTATCCCATCTATTAGAAATAATTCAGTTAACATTTGGTGAATAGCTTCCCAGTTATTTATCTATGCACATATATATTTGTTTCTCCTATTGAATGCTATCTAGGTTATTTCCATTAATGTTAAAGAAATGCTGATCTGGTACCAGCAACATGATGGACTGAGCTAATACAATCTCTTCCCCAAGTCACAAGACACATAGAAAAACACTATGTAAAAGAAAAAATATATATTAAAAAAATTTTTTTAAATACATACCTGGAAGACATTTTCTGAGCAAATTGCCCAGCTTACCCAGTTAGTACAGATAGATTAAGAAATGGAAAATATGAAAGAGGTTAAGAGATGCAGAAGATAGAACGCGAAGGGCCAACATATGTAAAGTAAGTGTTCCGGAAATCAGGCTTAGTAAGAATGGGGAAGAGGTAATATTTGAAGGGATAATGATGAGAATTTTCCAGGGTTGGTGAATGACATGACTCTTTAGATTAAAGAAGCCACTGAGTCTTGAGCAGAATATGTAAAAATTAAGCCATGATTTTTCAGAAATATATTTCAATACATATGGGAACTTAATATATGATAAAAGTGGTATTGAAAATCAGGGAAATTAGGTTGGACTTTCAATAAAAGATGTTGATACAAAACTGAGTAACCATCTGGAAAAAGATTTTTCAATACCATTTATGAAGATAAACTCCCACAATTCAGAGAAGAAAAAAGGGGAAAAGAAGGCCTTTCTCAACCAATTCAAAATCTATAAACCAGAAAAGGAACGATTGATAAACTCAATTTGTAAAAAAACAAATAAATGAAAGCTCAAAAACTCTCTGGGAAAAAAAAGCAGGAGTAAAGACAATCCTATGGTTTATATCCCTGTCCAATAGTTTTCTTAGGATAGTCCTAAAAGTGCTCTTGTGGTTCAAAGAGTAACCCCTTGAAATTTTTGGTGCATGTTGCCCATTTACCCTTCAGAAAGCCTGTTGCTTTTAAAATATTTTGTCATTTTTTATATTTTATCATTGATCCAATTGTAGATTTTTGGAAATATTCAGTGGACAATATAAAGCCTCTGAGTTAACCTGCTCTTTTTTTCTTTTAGACATCAGGTGCATGAAAAAGAAGAGTTCAAGGCTTTGAAAACGCTAAGTATTTTCTACCAAGCTGGGACTTCCAAAGCTGGGAATCCTATTTTTTATTATGTTGCACGGAGGTAAATACTCTGTTTTAGTGTCTCTTAACAGAATTTTTAAAAATGATAACAAATGTAGAAAGATAGCAAATTTGATTTTTTTCCCGTTTGACTTACCAGGAATTGAAGACAAGTTTACCTGAGAATGTATAGCTGGGTAAACAGCCATCCTGTCATAAAATGATGCTCAGTATATTAGAAATTGCTTTTCAGACTACCCATTTTATATTGGCTTCTCTTTCCTACATTAAGTTTTAAAGTACTGTCTACAATGGATTAATTACTAAGAGTAAAAAACCACAAAGAATCTTTTGTTTTCAGTTATATTCTGATTAAACAGTACCTGCCACATGATAATCAGGGATTTTTTTTAAGAAGAAATAAAACTTAAGCCTATTTCTGAGAACTTTTAGTAATATGCTATGTAAGACAGCATCAGGGTGATTTAGAAAATAATTCAGAGGAGCTGTGGGAAATCTCTATAAAGTTGGCACAGGAGATATCCTGGAAAATTGTATTTGTTCTTGCTATTCTCAGTCAAGGCTAGTTCCTAGAAAGCCTTTCTAGAAATGCTGTGAGCTTCTCCTTTATGGTAGATATGATGCTTGCATTGCATTCCCTACTGTTGTCTTTTCTTTCTTGCCTCATTCTGCCTTCCTTTTGAAAACTAATCTGAAACATTATTCAAACATTATTTGAAACTTTCTCCATTTAGCTTGACATAAATTCATGGTAATTGAACCTTAGAGATAACGTGATATAATAGACCACTCACTTTGGAATCTCAAGGGCTGTGTTCTACTACTCATCAGCTGTAGGATTTAGTCTGAGTTTCCCGAATTTAACAGAGATTGTGGAATTATGTTAGTAGACTTAATGGTCATGGGCAGCAAATACTTGGCAATGTGTAGGAAACAAATTGAGGTTGAGAAATAGTGGGGAGAGGGGTGAAGAAAGACAGGTGGAAGATGGGAAACTTGTTTAATCAGATAGTTCAGGTAGCCTTAAGACCAAGAAGTCCAAAGAACTGGGGGATTAGGAATTCTAGAGAATCAGAAAATTGCGTTTCTCTTTGTCCCTCCTCTTATAACTCTTAAGTAACATTTCCTCACTTTCTCATGAAAGTCTTCTCTCCAACTCTCATTTTGGTTGCCATTTCTAAATTACCTAAGGTAATTTTAATTTTCTTTTGCACTTGAGGTGCACCATATTTGTATTCCAACCCCAACCTTTGATACAACCGGGAAAATTTGACTTTCCTTATTTTATCTAATTAAAAAACAAACTTTTATGAGGGAGGTAGATAGGTGTGTACCCCCTGCCCTACTCTTCTTTGAATTCTTGTTAGTTTACAAGTAGCAAAGATTTCTGGAAAACATCACAGCTGAGCTTTTTCTACAGGATCAGAAACTGTTAAATTTGTATTTCTTCTCTGTGGTGATGTAGAAGAGGCTAAAGGAAAGCAGGATAGGCCTGATGCAGATCCCTCAGTGGGATTAAACCAGTGGGGTTTCTACGAAACCTATTGAATGTGGTGGTTTGAAAGTGCTAAGAATTCCCAGCTCTGCTGCTTATTAGCTGCATAATCTTAAGACAAGTTAGTTTATTTTTCTGAATCTGTTTCTTCATATGTTAAAAAGGGAGGGATGTGCTTATAAAAACTGTCTACCTCTCTTGTAAAGTGTTTTGTGACCTATAAAGTAGTTGTATACAGAATAAGTTTAAGGCTTTTTTTTTTATGACCCCCTCAATTTCAGATTTTCAATCCTTTTAGTTTCTTACTTAGACCTACTAGAGCTCCTCCTGGCCTTCATTTTCACCTGATATGAAGTCTTAGCTTCAGGACAGATGAACACACAGTAGATCAGAGCAGAGAGGAGCCCAGTTACTCCACTGTACAAGTCCAGAAGTTGGTGAAGGCCTTGTCTCTGTATTGCCAGCTTTATCAAAGAGCACTTGGGTTTGACTTTTCTTTTGATATACCTGTGTTTCCATGGCTTAGATTACCATGTATTAGGTAATGTTTTTTGAATTATAGATTTCAATCTCCTTATAGTCCACAGACATTTCAGACTTGAAAGTCCAAAGTCCAAAACTTAATTCACTATATATTCAGATCAGCCTCCTCTTCACACTATATTCTCTTTCTCAGTAGCATCACCATCCCTTCCAGTTCCCCATCTAGAAACCCTAATCATTTTAAATTCTTTCCTCTCTCTCATCTTCCTCATCAAAGTCACCAAATCTTGATTTTACCTATAAGATCGTGACAAATCAATTAAGTTGTTTTAGTTAGGCCTTTATTATTGCAAAGAAGTCATTCTTCTTTTTTCAAGAAGATGGTTCTTAGGAAAAGCATAAATTAGAGCAGAGCCTGCCCAGATGTAGACAGAACTAGATGGCTGTTGGTTCTGGAAGCAGCTTATGCTCTTTGACTCTCTCATGGCTTGGTGTTCAACTCTTCCTCATGATTTTCCTCTTTCTGTATTCTTTCAGCTTTAGCCCCAGCTAGTAACCCCTTTATTATCTCAGTACTGCACATCTGAAATTCCAGAAAGAAAATGTGGTTCAGTATAAAAAGTATCTCTGTTTAGCAAAACCTTTAATGCTAGGTACTGGCCAGCCAGTACATTTCTGGGTGCCCCTAAGTCAAGTACATGCTCCTGGCCCAGCAGTCATGTGATTCAAAATGGACCATAGAGTGCTGTTCCCTTGTCAGGGACTGTCCTTGGGTATGTGTTTTCATTTTTGTTTTTTTAAAAAGTAGACCTCAACAGTCTAATATAGGTACCTTGAAAATATCTTTTGAAACCATTTTTTCCCCCACCATATTGCTAGAACTCTCATTATCTCTTACCTATACTAATGCAACATTATTCTCCTCCCTCATCCCCAGATGACTACTTTACTTCTAGGTCATTTTGACATTACTTCTGGAGGCAGTTTCCAGTACACATCTACTCTTGCCTAGGTTCTCCATACTTTTGGCCTAATTTACTTTTCTAATCTTTTCTTGCTATTCTCTCCCATGTGCTTATGTTCTTCCCCTGTAGTAGTTAAAGTAGCATAAATACAAGGACAATTGTTGTAGCATTGCTTATGGTGGCAAAAAAGAGAAAACGATATAAGTGTGTTTCAAAAGGGGAATTGTTGAATAAATGATGATACCTCTATATTATATGGAATAATGGGATGTGTTAAATTTATTTTGCTTGCTACAAGTGGCAGAAACGCAATTCAGATTTGTGTGGACCAAAAAGGAATTTGACACATGTACCTAAGAAAATCAAGATGTACTAGCTTCTTGCATGATTAGATGCAGAGCCTTGAACAATATCATCTAGAGAACATCTGTTTTCTCTGGCTTTTGACTCTACATTCTTAATGTTGGGTTTTTTTTGCCAGGCAGCTCTTCCCAAGCTGTGGCCTGCAATACTTTGTATTCTCCCAGCTTAACAACCTCAGTGGAAAAACACCTCTTTCCCAGTAGTTTCAGCAAAAGTGGTTGATCTTACTGGCCTGGCATGAGCCACATGTTAGTTCCTGAGGCAGTCACTATGACAAGGGGGTAGAATTTCTTGGTTATCTAGGCCTGGATCATGTGCCCATTCTTGGAGCTCAGTGGTGAAGCGAGCCCTACCTGAATTGCGTGAACTAAAAGGAGGGCATGGGGGAAGGGTTTCTCAAAGGAATATTGGATTGCTGATACCAGAATAAGGAAAAATAGATACCGGGTAGGCAGAAGTAATGGAGATCCTGTACATGCAGCTTTAAAAATACCCAGAAGGATGACTCTTTGACACTTACCTTATAAAATGCAGAGTGATGTGTTTGTGTGTGTGCATGTACACATAAGTGTGTATAGACTGAGAAATACATGAAACTATACACATTAAATTGTTCACGTTTATCTCAGAAGTGTGATTAGAGGACGTAGAGGATCAATTATAGTATTTCTGTTATATATCTCCGTATTGTTTGACTTGTTGTCAGGAGCATATATTATTTTTATAAGAATAATTAAAAATAGGCCAGGCACAGTGGCTCACACCTGTTATCCTAGCATTTTGGGAGGCTGAGTTGGGAGGATGGCTTGAGGCCAGGAGCAAGAGTGAGACCCTGTCTCTACAAAAAATAGAAAAATTAGCTGAGTGTCATGGCACACGCCTGTAGTCCCAGCTACTCGGGAGGCTGAGATAGGAGGATTGTTTGAGCCCAGGAATTTGAGGTTGCAGTGAGCTATGATGATGCCAGTGTAACTCTAGCCCAGGTGATAGAGCAATACCCTGTCTCAAAAAATAAAAATTAAAAAAAAAATTAAAAATATAAAATCTAAAGTTACAATGAAGAGTTTTCCTCTTAGGAATATTATGACACTTGGCAATCACTTTTTGGGTGGTAGTAGTAAATAATGATAACAGCTAACATTTACTGAGTACTTTTTCTGCATTGGGCAAACTGTGCATGTTATATAATTTCTCATTTAATCCTTATGGTAGCCTTCTGAGGTATTATTATTAACAGTAATTGATGTATATATAAACTGAAACCCAAACCTAGCTACCAGAATGATGTGGGGAATTAAAACAAACAAACATGTCCCCAGCCCCCACCCTAGGCTGCCAAATGAAAATCTCCGGAGCAGGACCTAATTTATATACTTAACAGGAACCCAAAGTGATTCATTTGTAGTCAGTTTATTACTGATATTTGTTTGGGAATTCCACTAGGTCATGTATTTAACTCACATAGCACAACTAGTAAGAATCAGAATTGGGTTTCAAACCTAAGCCAAAGCTCTTAACAACTGCACTGTTAATAACAAGGTTATTATTACTGTTATATACTTGGGGGAAATCAACCTGTGTAGACCAGGACGAAAATCTAACCAACAGTTATGAGAGGTATATTACTGTGGGGAAAATGAGTTCTGAATTCCTGGCATCTGATTTACAAATGCTCTTTTGAAATAAGACAAGGGTTTACTCTATGAGATAATCTTGTCATTGGAGCAACAGTATTATGCATTACAAAGGTTAGCAAAATTGGCACCTTTTTTTTTTTTTTTTTTTACTAGAATGATGTATTACTATTGCACATTTGTTAAATATGTTAATACAGATGGGTGTGTTGTTTTGTAGAGCACTATAGTTTGTCCTTATTAGATCAGCACTTTTTTGTCTATTTAATAAAAAATCAAATAATACAAAACAACTTCCCTCAGACCACCTCATATCTTTTAGCCCCCATCCCCGATCCCTCATCTCTCACATGTGCACACATGCATGCACACATACTTTGGTTAAATGCCACCTACATAATTTCTTCTCTTACACCTTTAATGTAAATGTCTGAGTTTCAGTTCAGTTTTGCAAACATTTAAAAGGCTGATGAGATATTTTACTTGTTTTAACATTTAATAGGGTAGTACGTACTTTTTTTTTTTAATAAGGAAGGAAACCATCATATTAAGGTAGTATTTAAACTTACACAATTAAAATTTGCAAACAACCAAATCAAGCTAGGATAATTATAATTTCTTAAGTAGTAAGTTGAAATAAATTTTATTTTCTTAGTGCACTTGTAATTCAGCAGGTAATAAGGAACTGAGATAAGAATGCAGAGAGTTCAAGTTCATTTCACCTTGAGTGCGCACAAAACAGCAAAAATTACATAGAAAAGAAAGGAAATGTCCGTTAGATTGAGTATGATGCTACCATTTGTCACAGTGTTCATGTTCATAGTTTTGACTATCTTTGGGGTCACTGATGTATTCAGAGTTGTCTGGGTGTTCAGGGTCAGCTTGGAATTCGGAGTCATCTTGAGATTTGGGGTAATTCCAAGATTGGGGCTTGTCCTGGAATTCGGCCTGGTCCCAGAGTTCAGGCTTGTCGCAGGTTTGGAGGTTGCCATAGAATTTGAAGTCGCCGATGTTAAAGTTGTTCCCAGAGTGTTACCAGCAAACATGAGGAACAGGCTAATCAGTAATAGCTTGAACATCATTCTCCTCTATTTCAAAATATATAAATTTAATCCAACACTCAGATCACAAACAAATAGGCAAGTATATATCCTTCATTGTGTTTATCAGTACTTTCATGTTATGCAGATGTTTGCTTTTTCATTGTTCATTAGTGAATAAATAAAAAGCTTCCTTTTCTTTGTTCTCAGCATCTGCTGACATAAGACCTATTTTCTATCTAGGGCTGCCAACTGAAGGCAAAAACAATCCAAAGACTAAAAAAGAGCTTAATTGGGGTTTTCTATTTTTAAAAAAAGGAAAAAAGTAAAACACTAGATATCTAATACAATAAATATGGGAGCTTAAGATCAATATAGAGTAGGGTTAGCAGCAAAGGATGAGAGGCAGTTTGGGAGAGTAGAGTAACAAAAGAAATAATGAAGTAAATATTGTCATTTTCTTGAAATTTCCCATGGCCTTTATTCCAACAATTTAAGGTTTAAGTTTAGGTCACAAATTAGGATATTACTTCAAAATATTTACTGCAAAGACTAAAAGAGGTTGAACCAAAGGATTTCCCCAGTGCTGAGATAAGGTTTCCTTCATTTTTTAGAAAAAGCTAGTCCTTGGAGAAGTTCATAATTTTTAAGGAAGAAGGAAATTTAAAATTGACCAAAATCAACCCTTTCATTTTACAAATGGGCTTATACAAGGGACATAACTTGCCTGAGAATGCATATCTAAAAATGACGAAAACTAGAACTTGAGTCTTAGTCGAATATTCTTAAGATGTGGGCTGTAAAGACATAGTGTATACACATATACCAAAAGTTTAATGGTAAAGCATTTTTAAAGTCAAGTCTAATTTTTTTTTATTCTGCATTAAAATCTAATGGCTTGCCACATTTGAGATAATGCAACTAGTCCATGCTGGATTTGGTTAAATATCATTTTTTTAAAAACTTAAAGCTCAGACTTAAATTGTAGAAATCTAATACATATATTAAAAATTACATTGGCTCTAACATGTAATTAAGAACATTTCAAATTAATATTACCTTTTGCTATTTTTCTTTGAAGATTAAGAATTCAGGCTTTTTCCAGTGTCCTATGGAGAGTCTGACTTCTCACTCATTGTATGATATTTAAATATAATTAGTGAGGAAGTCATGTGTTCTAAACTTGACCTGCTATTTGTTCTTTGGAAGTATCCAGCTGAGAGTTTTCCAAACAATTGGTGTAAACAGATGGACTTTGGCAGAGATTAAGGAATTCAAATAAAGTCTTTGTAAAATCTACTTGCTTATTTAAAGAATCTGGTGAATACCACTTTGTTATTCCTCTTATCTATATATACATTAATGAATTTCTTCACTGGATTGACTCTAACTAGATGAATGTACTATTTTGCCTGCTGTGATTATCGTGATTTAAAATCAAGTATTTTAAAGATAGGTGTCTATTTTTTTTTCCTTAGAGCATCTGTGTATATGTTTATAGGGTGTTTATAGCCATGGTTATTCTGAAGTTTTAAAAATAATTCAAGAATAGCACATTCCAGGAATTTAGTTTTTGGTAAATAATTAAAGTTTTAGAAAATAAGTTAAACTTTATTAATATGAAACTTAATAAAAAGGATCGTATATGAAAGTGGTACTTTCATACTGAGTTTACAAAGTTTTATGTTTTTTAACTGTATTAAACCACCCACCTTGAAGCACATTAAGTAAATTTTTTAAAGGCATTTTATCTTTTGGTCAGTCCTTTTTCTTGATAACAAGCATACAGGGAAGTTGGTTGTATTGTGCTAATGTTTTCGTCACATCTGCCAGCACTCTTTAAAAATTGCAGAGCTGGGAACAATGGTGTTGTCATACAAGGAAATTGCTACATAATGGCAGAAGTACAAGTCAATACATGTTCCTCACTTGTTTTACTGTACTATGAAGTTTTTTCTCCTGAGTGAATAGAACCGATGCTTGCTAAATCTTATTTATATTGTACATACAATAACCTCACTTAACTGGAGGTTAGTGTGGTCAAATCTAAGAAGTAAACAAAAAAAGCCTCTTGGCAACCAGAGTAAATATTATAAATCAGAGTACTAAGAAAATTTACAGTTTAGTACTGTCCTGTCTCTACTTACTTGTTTATTCTGTGTATTTCCTTGGAGGCGATTGGTGGTATATAGTTGATAATAATAATGATAATATTTTGGACTTCAGCAGACTGTCTACCAGTGACTTTTTCAATTTTTCCTTTTTTTCTGTTTATTTTTTATTTGTATATATTCATGGGGTACAAGTGCAGTTCCACTACATTGATTTATTAATGTTGTGGTGAAGTCAGGGCCTTCAATGCCTACATCACTAAAGCAACACACATTGTACTCACCAGGCAACCTCCCATCATCCACGTCCATCCCCATCATCGTGGCACACCGCCCCCCATCTCTGTTGTCCATCATTCCGCACTCTGCTTCTGTGTGTATATTATTCTATTTTCTAATCCTGACCTTTTAAATACTAGATTTATACAGCTCTCTACTGGTGCTTCAAACACCTCAACACCTCAATCTCAACTTATTTAAAATTCAGAATTCAACATTTCCCCTTCCTATTCTCGTATCCAGATATATTCTTCTCATAATTTCTTAGTTAATTGCATTATCACCTACCCAAATAACTCCCCAACCTTGGATTTCTCATTGTCTTCTCTTACTGATCTTAAGCTCCTCAGGCCTCTTGATTATGATTAAGTAAAATTTAAAATTCTGAACTTCCCAGCACTCAAATGCTCCCAACCAAAAATTTTGTGCCGTTATCCAGGCCTTCAAATACCTCCCACCTTTGTATCTTTGTGCAGCCTCCCCTATCTGCCCAAAGCACAGTGGTTCCCCCTTATCCTAGGTTTTGGCTTCCTGAAGTTTCAGTTACCCATAGTCTATTGCAGTCTGAAAACATTAAATGGAAAATTCCAGAAATAAACAGTAAGTTGGATGTATGTCAGAAGGCCAATAGTAGTCCAGCGCTATATCACAATGCTGTGTTATTCACCTTGCTTCATCTCATCACGTAGGCATTGTACCATATCATAGTATCACAAGAAGGGTGAGTAAAGTATAATAAGATATTTTGAGAGAGAGAGAAACTACATTCACATAACTTTTATTACAATATATTGTTATAATTGTTCTGTTTTATTATTAGTTATTATTGTTAATCTCTTACGGTGCCTAATTCATAAATTAAACTTTATCATAAGTATGCATGTATAAGAAAAAACAGTGTGTGTTTAGAGTTTGGTGCTATCCACAGTTTCAGGCATCCACTGGGGGTCTTGGAACGCATCTCCCATGGTTATGGGAAGACTACTATACTTTTTTTCCTCTGTTCATTCTCATAGTTTTGCTCTGATATCAGGACCTTTTATGTGAACCTTCCCTAATTCTGTACCTCAGAATCAGTCATTTTAGGGCTTTATACTTACCAAAATCTGTTTTAACTATAGATATATCCTAAATCTTTCTTTCTCCATATTCTGGCTTTCTTGTGATCAGATACCACCTCTTATTCTTACTATTTCTTCTACCTTCTAGCATACCTTCTACCTTTAAGCACAGTGTCCTATTCTAGTGCTTATAAAGAATAGGACACAATAAACATTGGAAATCATTGAAATACCTCCTGTTTCTTCATGCCAGAGGGCTGATATCATTAATGATGTCTAAAGTAATAAGAGACACTTGGTCATTTGCAGTTTTCCCTGCATCATTAGCATAAATTTGCAGGGCACAAGCCTGAGTTTAAGTCTTATCTCTACTTTCTGGCTGCTATTTTGAGAGGATTTCTTCATTTGTACAATGTGGATCATAACACACATTCATAATCCCTTATCTGTAATCTGAAATCCAAAGTCCTCTGAAAACCTTAAGTTTTATCAAAGTTTGACACCAAAATTTATTTGGTAGAAATATCTCACCTGCATTGGTGTGAGGTTTTTTGCTATCTTTATTATTATAGTCTTTTTTGGTCCCCTTACTGTGTATATTAATGTTTAATTGCAGAAATATTAGTGAGATTGATTTTGGGGTGCTGTCCCAGTTTTCACTGGGGTGTTACATAATATATAATAAGGCTAGTACACAGTCTTAGCATCCTTGTAGTTAGGTGGTACCATGTGACTGAGTTCTGACCAGTAAAATGTAGGTTCCAATGATGCACAGCTGACCCTTGAACAGCACGGGGGTAAGGGGCACTGACCCCTATGCTGTGCAAATGAAAATCCATGTATAATTTTCAACTCCCTCAAAACTTACCTACAAATAGCCTACTATTGACCAGAAGCTTTAACAATAATATAAATTGTCAATTAAAACATTTTTTGTGTTATATGTATCATATACTGTATTCTTACAATAAAGTAAACTAGAGAAAAGAAAACGTGATCAAGAAAATCATAAGGAAGAGAAAATATATTTACTATTCATTAAGTGGAGGTGGATCATCATAAGTTCTCCATCCTTGTTGTCTTCACGTTAGTAGGCTGAGGAGGAAGAGGAAGGGTTGGTCTTGCCGTCTCAGGGGTGGCAGAGGTAGAAGAAAATCCATCTGTAAGTGGACGTATGCAGTTCAGACCCGTGCTGTTCAAGAGCCAACTGTTTATCACTTCCAGGCCTAGTGTCTAGCTTCTCATCAGTCCTCCATGCTTGCTTGCTTCTCTCAATGCCTACTAGAAACAGAAGGTTCAGTTGAGGGGGTCTCCAAGACCATAGAAGGTGGTAGAACCACTAGACCACTAGATGATATTATTGAGAAATAAGCTTTTGTTGTCTTAGCCACTGATATTTTGGGGTTGTTTGTGACAGAAGTTAGTTTGTAGTGACTAATATAACCACGTGCTGGATACCTTCCCTTTGCCTCTTCACATCCACTCTATCCTTCACCCTACTCAGTAACCCTGAGAGGCTGACCTGTGTGGAGGATACCCTTGGGCTCCTCTCCTCTCTGGCTTCCAGCTGGCCCATGGGGAATACAAGCAGGCGATTGGAGGGAAGAGAGAGAGTAGGGTTGGGGGGTATTTATTCTCTTGGCTCCCTTACTACAGGGTCTCTGCATCCATGAAGATTATGGTTTTTGTTGGGCAACCCTCTCCATACAACCTTATGTCTCTGCTTTCTGCTAACTGCTCCTTCCCCCAACTACTTCAGGTATAGAATCTTACTCTCTTTTGTAGTTTCTTTAACCCCTGCCTTCTCCTTTATACATAATCTCTAATATCCCAATTTGAGTGTGCCGCCTCTTTCCTGCTGGATCCCTAAGTGTTGTAAATAGTACGTACACTGTATCATCTTTCTAAAATCTGAGCAATTCTACATTCAGAAATATATCTTGCCCCCAGGATTTCAAATAAGGAATTGTAGGTCTATACCAAGTTCATAGGTTTATTATGAGTATTAATTGTAATATTTCTATGGTATTTATTGGAATGCCCACACGTGGTAAGCAGGTAGCTGCTATTGGTTTAAGAATAATAACTATGTTATTAATTGTTAATTGTTATCTGATAAATCTAAATTTTTCATATTTAGAGCTGTATTTTTAGACTAGTGAGCAATTATAAAAAGAATTTCTTGCTTTATATACTTATATTACCTTGAATTGACCTACTATTTTTGAGATGTTTCCAGAACTTTCTGTCTGCCTTCACATATTGATTCTTCCAAAACTCTTAAAAAAATGGGGAAAAGTAATTTAACTTATTGAAATCACCTGAATGATCATAAATTTAATATAGCAGTTTCTTAAGAATTTCAAGTTACAATTTTAATATCTTACTCTAGAAACAATTAGGTCCAATTTTCCCTTCTGTAACTTTTCTCTTTAGTCTTTTTGTCTCAGAACAGTGGATCTTTTCTAGAGTGGCAGTTGCACACACTCTCTTGGCAATGGTAGCATTTTTTTTATTTTTTAGATAATCCTATTAAGTCTTATACCATGTCAGTGTTCATTGCACCTGTGCCTCATGTCCCTTTTAAACAGAACTTTTAAATTTTTGAAATGAATTTATATATGTTTGGTTATTTCTGAAAGCAGTTCAGGTTTTCAGGATTAAAATTTTTATCATGCTACTAGTGGGTTTTTACCTATATTTAAAAGTAAAACGTTTTAGTAGTATATAGCACTGAAAAGTAGCTTTTTAGTGTGGACAGCTACTTTTCAAGAAACTATTTGGAAACTTCCTGAGACAGTGAATATGCAAATATGCAAAAGGACAGGCTATTGTTATGGTAGACTTAATTGAGAGTACCTTTAGAATTATACATAAGCATGATTCTCTTCTACAACAAAATAGCTTCTTCATTTTAGAAATCTAACATAGAAAAAAGAACACATTTCTCCTTAGTTGCAAAATACATGTTCTGGGGGCAAATGCCATCTTTGATTAGGTTTGTCTTCCTAATGGTATAATACTATAAGTCTGTTATCTAATTTTGGCTTTTTGTAATTTATTCCCTTTTTTCATAATCAATTGAAAAATGATTTAAATTTAAAAAGATACTCTCCTCCTTTCTGTTTCCTTCTCTTGGATATTGGTATCCCTATCTCCCTTGAGATTTTAATAGACGCCTTAGCAGCAGTCTTCACTTCTACTCTTACCACATATGTCTGATTAGTCACTACCTTTTATTGATTCTGTTCCAGAAATTTTTTTATGCTTTATCCTTATACTGCAGACTTGGTACCTTCACCAGTTGTCTAAGTTGGTGTTGGCAAATTTTTTCTGTAAAGGACTAGGTAGTGTTTTAGGCTTTATAGGCCATGTAAAGTTTTTTAAATTTTCCTTTTTTTTAAACAACCCTTCAAAAATGTAAGAATCGTTCTTAGCTTGCAGGCCATACAAAAACAGGCCACAAGCAGCCTGTGGGCAGGATATTGCAAATGCTCCATAGATTGCTGACCTCTGGGCTAGGCTATTGCAATAATTTCCTAATAGGATTATTTGTCACCAGTATTTTACCCCATCCCCCTCCATCTTCCACATTACAGCCAGAAGGATCTCTCTGAAATATGAATGTGTCACTTGTAGGTAAAACTTTTTATATGCTCCTGTTAGCTAAGTTTTCATGCTTAAGGCATTCATATACCACTTTTGGGATTTTTACCATCTCTTCATGACCATCCATACTATTATTTACTCAATATTTTTATTGACTTTTTTTCTTAAAGGAAAATTTATGAGTGGAAAATCAGTGTTGATTGTCATAACTAGAAAACCAGTAAACAAAAGGTAACAGTAAAAAAAAATATGGAACCATTAAATGCCTATTTCTTATACCACCCAATCATATATGCATCATACTTCAAAAAACCACTGGCTTATAAAATAAACCCTTCATCCTTAGCCTCTCATATAAGTCTCTTCATAATCTGTTATACTGCTCACCTTACTTGCTCAATTGCTGGGCTCTAAAGCAAAAGATTAAAAGTCATTTTGGTAAGAGGCTAGGTGCTGGCCTTATATTCTGGAATTCTGGTGATGCTGCTATCACTGATGTGGTTGCACGTAAGCCTGTGTGAACTTCTGGGCTATTCTCGGGAAAGTGTGTTCATGATACGTTGCTGAGGGTATCATCAGGGCAGTGAAAACTCTAGGAGCTGGCAAAGCCGCAAAGTCTGCCCAGAAAGCTCAGAATGCCAAATTAATATCCTGTACATTACCTTCAATATAGTGGTAGGAAAAATAGTCTTAAAACCATTTGTCTCAATTGGTCATTTAAATGTAATAATAGAAGACTAGCTAATCATCATAGTGTTATAGTAATATCTGTAGAGGGATGCTCCAGACTCTCTACTGTATGCCTCACTGTGTGCTTCAGCTACACTGACCATCTCACCCTTGCCTTCTCTGACATGCCCTGACATCCTCACATGCCTCTGTGCTCTTGCATGGGCTTACTATTTGCCTTGAATGCCCTTCCTTTAACACAGGACAAAGTCCTACTTTCGATTTAAGACCCATGTCAATAACCTGACTCTGACACTTCTGGACAAGTTTTTTTTTTAAAACAGTTTCATTGAAATATAATTCACATATTGTAAAATTCACCCTTTTAAAAGTGTACTATTTAGCATATTCAGAGTTGTACACGAATTACCACTGTCTAATTTTAAACATTTTCATCGCCTCAAAAAGAAACCCCATAGCCATTAGCAGTCACTCCTCTTTCTCCCTCCACCACAGCCCCTGGCAGCCACTAAACTACTTTTTGTCTGTATGGATTTGAACATTCTAGATGTTTCATATAAATGGAATGACACAATATGTGCTCTTTTGTGACTGGCTTCTTTTACTTTACATAATGTTTTTCCAGGTTCATCCATGTTGTAGCATGTATCAGAACTTCATTCCTTTTTATAGCTAAATAATATTTCATTATATGGATATTATACATATAAGTTTTTGTGTGGACATATATATTTAATTTTTTTAGATATATATCTAGAAGTGGAACTGCTGGGTCATAGGGTAACTAGGTCTTTAACCTTTGAGGAACTGCCAAACTATTTTCCAAAGCAGCAGCATCATTTTACATTCCCACCAGCAGTGTATAAAAGTTCTAATTTCTCCACATACCCAACACTTGGCATTGTCTGTCTTTCTAGACAAATTTTGATTAATCCCTCCTCTACTAAGCCATAGCAAATTCTGTTATTATTTAACAGTGACCATGTTGGAATATAATTTTTCTGTTCATACATTGAACTTTTAGCTCCTAGGTCTTAGATGTCTTTATCTGAATATACAGAGAATCTATCAGAGTATGTGGCATTTCATAGAACACTTAATAAATGAATCTAGGCCTTAATTATTTTTTATATATATATTTATATATATAATCATTGGATGATAGTATTAAAACTACCAGTTTTAATTATAGACACACAACTGTAGCTTGAAGGAAGAAGACTTGATTTTTAATACTAGTGATTAGAATTGAAGTTCAGAATTGAGTCAGAAGATTTCTTGAGTGGTTTTGTTTTCTGTGATACTTGGCTTATAGAAGGAGAGTGGGCTTAGGTGTTAGTGAAACAAGGCTTTGCTTTACTCAACAAAGATGATTTAGTGATTGATAAATAGTGAATAATGTGGTGGTTGTGACTTGACATATACAAAAGAGAACAGTGACCATAGTTCATTTATTGCTCTGTAAAAGTTGTTTTTTCAATCAACTGTAGTTTACCTCTTTTAGTTTAGGTATGTACTCCTTGAAAGGAAATAATCCTGAGATGTACCTAAGAACTTTGATTATATAAACAATATGGAAAAATTCTAAAACAAGCATCCAAGAATAAATATATCCAAATGAATGTTGTTCCCTTCTGAAGAGTCTCTGTTGGAGTGATGTACTTACTTCAAACCATGTTGCCTTTGAGCACAACATTGTAGGGAATTTTTTTGGAAGTACTGTCAAAGTCTGAAGCACATTCTTTTAGAATGTGGTAGGAAAATCTTCATACTTGAATTTTTTTTTATAAATAAGACAAAATATCAAGTTTGGTAATATTGTTTTTTGTTTAAAATGAGGTTTTTCTTATGTAACTTATAAACTAGCTCTCAATAGTATTTGAAAGGAAGAGCCTGAAAGGTATTTTCGGTAATGACAGTGTCATTGGAATAAAAGTATAGTGACCCAACATGACTGCCTTGGAGAAATATACAGAAATTTAGGTGTATCATGTGTGACATTTATGTCTGAATTTAGTCAACTCATAGTTAATATATGAAGATGTTTTACTAGTTTCAGGTGACTCCTTGATCCTTTAATTAATTTTAATATGTTTTAAAGAGACTTTAGCTTTCACAGTGTGTCTCTAAGCTCATATTTAATGACCTGCAGCTTTCATGTAGAATTTAGTCAGGGAAAGAGACTCATAATATTTCATCCAAGTATTTTTTTGTTAAAGCAAGAAAGATTTCATGTGATCATTGTAGAAAAGCCATACTGTGAGGAAATATTAGACCCTATAAGTAGATGAAATTATTTTTAGACAGGTATTTACTTTCTTTGATTATTTGTCATTGTATGAGGAAATACAGCTGAGTATTTAATGTCTAAGTAATAGAATTGGTAAATGGACATGGCTGTATGCCAGTTACTCTTATACTACATAATATCTCAGATGTGATAGTGGTCGCTGAGGCTTTGGATGGCAAATGAGGGCTTTCCCAGTGGTTATTGTGGTGTATGGCATCATCATCTTCCCTTAGTGATGTTTTGTTTTTTTCTTTCTCGATGAAAGCCATTATATCTTAGTTTATTTTCTGTTGAGGCAAACATAGAACAAGCATTTGAACTCCTTCCGCCTTCCAGCAGTGTTTAGTTTGTTTGAACTGTGACTATGGGCAACAAAATTAACACAAAATAAAAAACTTTATTTCCTGGTATGAGTATTTCATCAGATTTATTGATCCTTGGCCTTGTGATAGCCATATGAAATATCCAGATATCTAATTTTTTACTGCTAAATTATTTTTCCCATGGGATAAATAAATAACAAGCCTTGTAAACTAATTATTTGAAGCATAACTGAAAAAGGCAGATACTCAGGGAATTATGTACCATTGTAGGTTCAGTCATTTCCATTTCTAACCTTGTTAATTACTTAAGAATCTTTTATATAAGGAACGGTAACATTCATTATAATGTTTATGTAGCACCTACAAAGTGCTTTAATATACATGATTTAATCCATTTCTTAAAATACCCTTTGGAATACATGTTGTTGACTATATTTTTTTTTACTGGAGGATACACTTAATTACTTGCCAAAAGTAACAGCACAGACCATAGGTGACAAAATTTTGTCATGCTCTTCCTATTAAACCAAAGTATGCTTTAAACTTGGAATTATTTTGATGACACAAGAACCAGCCAGTTTTGCTGTTTGTGTGTGTCTGAGTTTAATTTCTGTGCCTTGATCTCATCAGTGACTTCCAACAAATTCAGAATCTCAGGCCAGGGTTTCCAGACCAAGGATAAATGGGTGTATTGAGCATATATCTGACCTGGTTCTTAAATATGTTTAATAGACTTAGGTCTGTTAAACTAAAATGGCATTTCTTAAAAGTTGAGCTTCCTAAAGACCTCACTTTGTACCACAGTTTTCAAAGTGTGAAACAAACTAATCTGCTTAACACATTATTAACACATTTAGGTAACATTTCTTTCTACTTCCTTCACTGACTTCCCTTGAGCAATTTACTATACTGAATTGTTCACAGGTATCAGAATTAACCTTTCTCTAGAATTGTTCCAAAGGTAACTCCACACTGCCCAGAACTAGTTTCTTATATGACAAGTAGTAGCCTAGCCAAATCCTCCTTCATTCTTCACTCTTCTTTTCTCAGGACTTTGAAGCTATAACTTTGAACTAAATGGAAGAAACTTAGACTCTAGAATAAAACTTGGAAGTTTGACTTGGTCTGTTTTAAGTTGGCCATTGTTAGCCCACTAGTCACATCTTTGATCTGTATTAATTCATTCTTATGTTTATAAATTCAGATAAAGATGGTAAAAAAAAAAAGAAAAAATTTCTAGGAGCATTCTGAAATCAAAAGGATGAGTAGGGTTTGCTTGGTCAAGAAGAGGGAGAGAAGTGTAGCAAAGAGGTCATGCAGCATGTTTGAAGGCCTGATGGCAAGGCAGCATGGTGATTGAGGAACAGAAAGACATTTTGTTTGTTTGAACTAAAATGTGAGGGAGCTGAAAAACTTTAAGATGATATTGCAAAGGGAAGCTAAGACCTGGTCATATAGTAAGCCATATTAAAGTTTAGATTTTATTCTGATATATGCAAAATTATTGAAGGGTCTGTAAGTTGTTGTTCTTTTTTTTTTTTTTTTTTGGTTAAAGGAGAGAAAGGAGCTTTTTGGTTAGATTTGTTAGGGAACAATCCTGGCTGCCATTGACCATGTAGAGCTAAAGTTAATATAATGTATACATGCTTCCAAGAATTTTGGTTGTAATTCTCTATCTCTGATCTTTACCTTGATGATACTCTCTAATCTTCTTGATCATAGTTCATCTTGTGTCTTCTCATTTCTCACTTCACTACTCAACTTAGATGCCTTGAACAGACATGTCAATAGTTCTTTTCTTAGATCTCTTGCATTTTTCAAGGGCAAGGCAGGTAATAAAACGTGTTGGTATACAGTGTTAGCATTTTGGTATATTTCTTTTTGTTATTTTTATATATAGTTCTATAGGATATGCTCATATCCTACAATTTTTGCTAATATTTCTAATATTTACATTTCCACCTTTCAAAAATTTTTTAAAACTCTTCATAAATATTTTTATTGGCCACATAATACTCTGGCCAGTGGGTCGTCATTTACTTAATCAATTTCCTAATGGTGGATATTTGCCATTGTTTTCATTTTTCTTGCTGTTAGAAAGAATACTGTGATTTACCTAGAATTTACTGGGTTAAAGGTTAAAATAATTTAGGTTTTTTATTTTATTGCCAAGTTGTCCAAAAGAGTTGTACCAATATGTGAATGTGGCCACTTCATTATGCCTTCTCCAGCATTGGTTTTTATTACTTTTTAAAAAAAAAAAATCTCTTGCTGTTTTAATTGTGAGAAATGGTATCACATTTTTATTGCATTTCTCAACTATGTGGTTGGCCATATTCCCATATATTTATTAATCACCGTGCTTCATATCTTGTAAATGTTCTGTTTGTTTCCTTTACCCATTTATTTGCTGGAAATCTTAGTATTTTTTCTTATTTTGTGAGCTCTTGATTAACAATCTCCTTTATGGTATTCTATTTGAATATTTTTATCAGGCTTGTTTTAGCATAAAGGAATTTGGAGGTTTTGTAGAGACAAATGTATTGATGATTTCTTTGTGATTTTTTTTCTTTTTCTAATTAATAACAAAAAGCCTTCCACCTGGAGATTTATAAATATTTTTAAATTCTTCTGCTGGTTTTATGACTTCCTTGTTAATGGTATCTTTTTAAATTCACTGTGTTGGTGTATTATATGAAGTGAGTGTTGAATTGGACTGTTGTCTAAATTTACCAGCATTATTATCAAATCTTGCCCCTTCCTGTCCTCTGATTTCTGATTTTTCCTTCTAAAGTTACAATGTTTGAGAACTTACTATGTGTTAGGCACTGTTCTAAACATTATATATATTATCTCATTTTCTTCTCTTAATAACCCTGTTAGGAAAAGGAGGCACAGAGAGCTAATTTGCTGAAGTTACACAGCTAGTAAGTAAAGCTTTGTCATATATTGAGTTATTATGTGTACTGTGCTCTAATTGTGCTATCATATTTATATTGTGGTTGTCTTCTTTTGTATTTTTATGCCACTATCATTCTGTCTTAATTATTATGGCTGATATGTTTCCCTCTCAAGAAAGGCTAAGATAACTCTACTATTTCTTCCTTTTTCTATTCTTGCCTGTTTATTTTTCCATATGAACTTAAATATTTTATGTCACGTTCCAAAAAGTTTCTCATTGGAATGTTTGTCACAATTGGCTTAATCCATAAATTATACTGGAAATAGTTGCAACTTTACAATATCCTGTCAAGTGTGTCTCTTTTACTTAGCCTTGGGTATGTTCCAGGTGCTGACTAAATAAATATTTGTTGAGTGACAGAGTGAATGAATGGAGAGACCTTAGTTTATTATCTCCATCAAGTCTTTGTCTTGAAAAAAAAGAAAAAGAAGTGTCCCGTTTTGTCACCCAGACTGGAGTGCCGTGGCATGACCACAGCTCGCTGTAACCTCAAACTCCCAGGCCTCAAGCTATCCCTCCCACCTCAGCCTCCCAAGTAGCTAGGACTACAGGTGTGTGCCACCACGCCTGATGAATTTTTTTTATTTTTTGTAGAGACATGGTCTCACTATGTTACCCAGTCTGGTCCTAAGCCCCTGGCCTCAGGTGATCCTCCTGCCTCAGCCTCTCAAAGCGCTGTGATGACAAGTGTGAGCCACTGCACCTGGCCTCCAACAAGTCTTAGTTTATACCTCTCATTAATGTTTTTCAGCTTTTCCTCATTTGATCCTGCATATTTCATATGTGTGTTATTTCTTGGCATTGTATAATTTTTCCATAATTTTCTAGTTATTTGTTGCCAGCATTTGAGGAAACCATTAATGTTTCCATATTTATTTTGTTATTAGTTATTTAAAGTTATATTTCTGAAGGTGTCCCTGAGGAATCCTTTGGATAGACAATTACTTAGGTTCTTATTTTCCTATAATTTTATCTGTTATTTCTGGGATTTTTTTCTGTAATTTCCCAAATGTTAAAAAAGATTGACAATAGTGGGTACCTTTGTGTTGATTGTGATTTTAATGCAAATATAAGTTACTTTTTTTTTTTTTTTTGAGACAGAGTCTTGCTCTGTCACCCTGGGTAGAGTGCAGTGGCGTCATCGTAGCTCACTGCAACCTCAAACTCCTGGGCTCAGGCAATCCTCCTACCTCAGCCTCCCTAGTAGCTGGGACTACAGGTGCAACACCCAGTTAATTTTTCTATTTTTAGTAGAGACGGGGTCTCACTCTTGCTCAGGCTGGTCTTGAACTCCTGAGCTCAGGTGATCCTCCTGCCTCAGCCTCCCAGAGTGCTAGGATTACAGGCGTGAGCCACCACGCCTCGCCTACATAAGTTACTTTTCACCAGCATGAAGTTGGCTGGTAGTTTTCGATGCATGGTATCATTCTTCATCTAGTTCTTAAAATAAAAGGAATAATTTTATAAAGGATTTTAGGTTGACTCTTGTCTGACATTTTTGGTGTCAGTTAAAGGATTTGCTATTGCTTCATAGCATTGTTATGGAAGGTTACTGAATAGGACATGTTTGTGATCTTTTAGCCATAGAAGGCACCTTATTCTGCTGTGATAAGTAAATGTGTCTTTGACTTTCTTCTAGGTCCCTATTTTACTAATATCTAAACCTGAATTCTAGAGAGTAGAAGAGTGGAGACTGAAACAAACACACCCTTGCATTCCCTTGCTCTTAGGGTATAGAGTTTGAGTGTTTCTGTATATGGGAATTTCTCATAGCATTGGGCTTGGATATACAGATATAATAAACCTAACAACAACAGCACCATTTCTGCATTTAGGAATGTGAGTGGGCCAAGACACTGTGAAGGCTTTATGTGAATTATGTTGTTTAATCCTCAGAAAAAAACACTTTATATTCTGCCAGCCCATTTTATAGATGAGGAAACTATGATTTAGAGCAGTACAATGACTTGTCTGGGGTTGTATAGCTGAGAAGTGACAGAGACAAGTCACTTGTAAAATAGAACCAAGCCTTAGGGATGGATAGATGGATAGAGATAGATGCAGATATATGTGTGTGTATATAGGTATATACACACACATGCATACATACATTTATATATTTCAGCTTGAGAAGTAGATGCTGAGGACTAATGCATTTTGAAATGTTTATGGATCCCAGTAATACAGTAGTACTTGTCTTAATGGCAAATAATGAGCCCTCTTCTATTAAACATGATAAGAATACAATTTCCTTAGAGGGAAGTGCTATCTAATTATAGTTGTCCCTCAGTATATGCAGGGGATTGGTTCTAGAACCATCATGTATACCAAAATCCACAGCATACTCAAATCCTGCAGTTGGCCCCATGGTTTCACAACCCACAAATACTGTATCTTCAACCCCTGTTTGGCTGAAAAAAAAAAATCTGTGTATAAGTAGGCTCATGCAGTTCAAACCCATGTTGTTCAAGGGTCATCTGTACTTTAAAGCTAGATACTATTTCTAAGGACTTAGAATCCAATTAGTTGACCTATATTGTACTTTTAAATTTGCCACGCTTTTCCTCTGCATTTTGCAGACGTGTCTGTAGGATTGACATAATCCATAGGTGCTCGTAATAGTGTAGTCCATAAGTCCACTTTCTTGCCGCTTTTCTCCATAGGAGTTCTAAGCTCTGAATTCTCGGCACCCTCAGAGGGAAAAACATTTACCTCTAAGAAACCTACTTTCTGTGGAACTCAGTATATGTATTTTTTGAAACAAGGGACAAGGGTGTGGTAGAGTAGGGATTATCTAGGCAGTTTGCCTCTATTATGGATGGTGAGGGTATTAGATCAGTGTTTGGGAGGGAGTAGGGACAGCTTGCCTATTTAGAGAGGTAATGCAATTTAAAATCATTTAGGAAAATTTTTCAAATAATCCTGTTTCTTCATGGTGAGATTCCCTGACATAGTGAGCCATTCAGGTTTGCCAAGGAAAAAAATGTTCAAGAGCCACTGTACTAGACAGCATAAGACAGGAATTGTATTATTGAAGCATAATATAGTAATTTTTCCATAAGCCTGGTCCTTGAAAAGATAAAAAAGAGCATGTTAGAATGTTGTTACTTCTCTCTCTCTCTCTCTCTGTCTGAATAGAAATGTTTCTAAACCAGAAATGAAGGCTATCTGAATTTTAAAAATTTCTTAGGAAGGAGCATAAAAATTTCTTTCTGTACGTTTTTCCCAACTCTAAGAATCCTTGAAATTAGATTCTTCTGTATTTCTTACAAATTAAATGCCTCATTTGTGTCTCACCCATGTCAATTATGCAGTTTTGCGTTTTAATCTAGCCTTGTTTAGGGTCTCTTTTACTGACTCTTGGCTATTGTGTTTGTCACTGATTTATAAGGTGGCTTATTTTTATATTTGTACTTAGAGTCCCAGTATAGTTTGATTTGGAGTGTCAAGATTTGTCCCATGCCCAGCCCTAATCCTCAGTCAGCTTTATTGGGTTCATCACTTGGTTGTAGCACCAAATGAATACCATCCCTTTTACCCTTCCACCTTCCCCCCCTCACCCCCATACTGCCCAAGTTTGTTAGACCCCATGATTTTATCCTTAAACTAATCTTATTTTTAATTTAAGTAAGTCAGATTCTAATTTCTTATGTACAAAAGATAATTTCCCTCTCCGTGTGGTAGAATTTTAATTTTGTAAATATTTGAATTTTCCATTAATGTTCTGTTAAATAGGCACTAAAAATACTTCTTTGTGTAACTTTAAAACTTTTCGTTATATTGTTTTTAAAACTTTTCTTAAATGTAAAAAACAAAACTGTTAAACTTTCCTTATTAAAATGCTAAGCTTAGTGTCTTTTAGCTTTTTGAAGAGCTTTTGTTCATTATATAATCTGTAAAGTAGCCAAGAGTTCCTTAGAAGCAGGACATCATTTAGATTTAAAACAATTATGGCTTGTGTGTAAAATAATGATGTGGCATAAGCATTGATGGGATGGCAGCCATGATTTTACTTTAGTGGTAACAATCCTTGGATATAGCCAACATTTTATTCTCCTTAAAGACTTTACCAAGGTACCCTAGAGTGAAAATGGTTAGGTCATTTTGATTCTGTTGGATAGATTAAGTTGGTATGACTAGAAAGCCAAATGACACAGTTATGAGCATAGACCTTTTATTTTTTTTCCCATGTTTGACAGTGTAAACATACATAAAATACATATTAAAGTTTAGATGCTTTATATTTTGTGCAATAAATTGAAGCCTTAAAAAGAAAACATTTCATTAAAAAAAAAAGAAACTCATTAGTTTTACTTAATTAAGATGGTAAAATAGCAGCAAGTACCAAGACATTGTGCACTTCTTTTATTTAATACAAGTTACTTCATTTACATCAGTCAGAAATGTAAGACTGGCTTTCTTGAATACTTAATATAGCTTGAATGACTGGTTAGGTAGGGGCATACTTTCCCAACTGTACATCGGGGAGGAGTGCTTTCATTAGTTTCAGAAAATACAGACCCTCAGACAGCCAGCATGACCACAACATTGAGCATTAAGAGAAATGAAGCATTTACTTTCCAAGCACTTGCCACAGAAGGTAAGCGAGTCTTTACATTTGTGGTTGTCTCTTCCCTCCGTAAGTTAAGGGTTGTGCTTTGTTGAGGCATTTCAGAGAAATTATTTGGCATGCCACTAGTGATACTTAGGGTCATGGGTGTTGGGGATGATTTTGTTGAGCTAGTGAGGCTTGTGTTTGTAACCATTCCATCTTGGAGATGAATAGTTAGAGTTGCAGCTGCTGCTTCATGTGTTTTGATGGTTTCTGTGGATGTATCTTCTGGATAGGGCACAAAAGCTTTATCAGTGCTAGTAAAGGTGTTGTCTTTGCTTAGAGTGGCACCAAACGTTGTTTCCCTTGTTCGATATTGTTTGGGTATTTTGGTCACTTTGGGTTGAGTTACCATGCTCAGAGAATTAATGGTGTCCACTGTCTGCATCCCACTTACAGTGAACATGCTTGAGGTAAATCCAGAAGGTGTGGGATATATGATATGTTCCTTTAAAGATGATATTTGGTTAGAACAGGGAGTCCCTATCACATGGGATTTTGTTTCCATCATCCACTTCAATAAGTAAGTAATGTTTTGTTTGTGGTCACATGACCACCTGTTATTGTAAAGGGTTATCTCTTGCAACTGAAAGAGTTGATCAAAAGATTGATCTGGAATGAATGTGAACTTATTGTTGTGCAGGTAAAGATGTGTGAGATTTGTGAGGTTTATTAATGTTCCTGGAAGGATTTGTGTCAAGGAATTATTAGACAGGTCTACGATAAGTAGTTTGGAGGGCATGTTGGTTGGAACTGTCCAAAGTTTGTTACTACTGAGGTTGAGAACCTCAAGGCTTCTTAGTGTATTTTTAATGAGGACAACCTTTTCCAGCATATTCTTAGAAACATCCAGATATTTAAGGTTCCATTGATAAGCAGTATCAGATTTGTCAAGAAGTTTAATGTTGTTGTTGGCAGCAGACATATTCCAGAGAGACCGAGGTAACTGAGCAGGCAAGCTTTCAAGCCTGTTGTTTGAAATATCCAGGGTCCTCAGATTGGTATATTGGGTTAACTGGTTATGCAGATCAGTAAAGTGGTTGTAAGACAGGTTTAAGTGTATAATATTCTCTTGCAGTCCAGTTGGTAATGTAGTCAAGTTTTTGCCTGAACAGTCCACATGCCTGTGCCTCTCTGTGCATATACATTGGAGAGGACAAATGCACAAAATACCAGGTATGAGAAACAGAAGGATGAACAGGCAGGGAGACATTTTCAATATCTGATATTCCATCAAAGCCTGGAAACAAACAGATACACCCTTCTTTTAATATGCAAATACAATTTACGCATCTGCATGGGTCAGTTAGCATTAGGCAAAATTTTCAATAAACCTCGTTGTTGAGTCCTTTTATAATTGTTCCAGTGATTAAACTAACAAAGCTCCCCTTCATTTATAGTCCAAATGCTTAATCCTTCAACTGGGGCTATGTGGTAGAGAGAGACTCTCTCTCTCCCTACTCTCTTCTGCATTTTCTCTTTTATTTTCCCCCCTTCTTTTTTTTTTTTTTTTACCATATTCTTTCTTAAGCATCTTCCCAGAGCTTTAATATGATAAAATGTCATGCTCTGCAAATAAAGAGTTACAGTCTTAAGCTATTACTATTTTTGATAATATGCTTTCTTACTCAGATAGGAAAAAAATGGCTGTCATGTCTTTTTTTTTAATCTCTGCAGTAATATAATAGTCAATGTGTGTATGTAGGGTAAGATTTTATTTAGATATTAAAGCAATTCTTTGAAATTTCATCTTTGTCTTTTTAGGATAAATACATCCTTGTAAAACATTTTAAGGCACTTGAAAATTCCAGACAAACACCATACCTTTTAAACCTCACATTTTATAAAATTATTTTTTACTGTATATTTCAGTGCCAGTTCTAAAGGAAAACAATGTGTTATTTACAAAGTGAATGAATATTTAAAAGAAATCCCTCAACTGACACTGCAGCAAATTTCTGGTGCATGCACTTGCTATTGAATATATTTTCAATCCTAACGTTGACTTTTTCTTAAAAAAAAAAAGAAAAAGAAAAAAAATTCTGAAGTCGGCCTTTTACTGATTTAAATAACAGCTTACCATAGTGTCGTCTTCAACATCAGCATCTCATTTTCTCCAGGAAACTTAAAGCTTAAAGGTCGTCTTGTTCTGGAGAGTCGGAACCGTTTCTGGCTGTGGGCTGTGCTTGCCTGCTCAGCTGCATTGTGTTGCTGTGAGCTGAAGCTCTGCAACCACCTGATCAGTACCACATAGGAGGACTGCAGAGCTGTCATTGGTGCTGACTCAAATTTATGGCAAGAGGTGCACACACAACAAAATGGACAAAATTTTTTTTAAATTTACGGTGTTAAGCGTACCTATATATCTCGGATTTGCTATAGGATAGAATGCCTAATGCACGTTAGAGCTGGCCCTTACTTCTTTCTATGTATTTGTCTAAGCTTGGGTTCCACATTTTAACATTTGCCTCATTAAAAATTTTTGATTCTTTTTAATGCCTCTACTCTTCATTCTTTTTACATGTTGAAAAATGTTGACAATGAATTTTGTCCTTTCTCATTGGATGGTTTTCTATTTCAACTGTTTTTAACTCCTCCCTTTTTATGTTCTTTTCCAAAATGGTACAATTGTCCTGTCACTTTTTAAAATATAATACAATATGTTTGATTTTTATGTCCTCTCCCAACACAGCAATTATTATGTTTAATTAGCTTTTCAAATTTATTAACCACTTAAATGTTTCATCATCCCATTTAGGAGGTACAGGAATACTTAAATGTGATTATTTTCTCTTTATTTTTCTGATACAAGGGGTCATTTGACCAAGGCTACACACAAGTTAGGCTACCTTTTAAAATGAGCATCTTATACTTTTAGTCCTTATGGTAAAATAAACACGTTTTATTTTATGTATTTGGGGTTAAAGTTTTTTTTTTCCCCTTATGAAACTTACTTTAGATGGTAAGTGGATATGAGTATTGTTTTTTCCAGAGGCATTTTTGGTACTATGTAAATGACCATTTATTTGATTTCATGTTTTAAAAATAATAGTGTCAATTTTAGATACTATTATTTTCAGAGTGTTTCACATTTCATCTTTCTGAGAAAGCAGCTTATATTAATAGTTTTAAAATTACATGAAATAATGTAAAATGGAAAACTTTGGTCGTGAGTAGAAAATGAGATCAGATTTATGATAGCTTCCATTCCACTCTTCAGTGTACTGATTGTTTAAATAATCTGTTAAAACTCAAATCTAATTTTCAGGACAGCCAGTGTGCCTTAAAAAAGAAAGCAAGTAAGAGCCAGGTGTAGTGGCATGTGCCTGTGGTCCCAGCTACTTGGGAACCTGAGGCAGGAGGATTTCTTGAGCCCGGGAGTTTGAGGCTATAGTGAATAGCCTCTGCATGGCAGCCTGGGAGAGTCCGTCTCTTAAATGAAAATAATATAAACAAAGCAAGTAAAGTTATGGCATTTTCATTAGCAAATTGTCACCATTTAAAAATCAGTAATTATTAGCACATTACATGTTAAGGAAAATCCCATTATGCCATGTTACCAAATCTTTTGTTTTTCTCTAAAATTATATTTACCATTATTTGGATTATACCCTAAATAGAATTTATTGTATTAAAATTTGAAGTTTGTTTTCTTAGAAAAGAAAGTATAGAAGTCACCTTTTATACTAAAACTAGTGTTCCTCGAAAAGTATCTACATTTTAGAAGTCTGCAACATTAGAAATTTATTATTGATTAGTTGCTTTATTGCCACTTTACTTTGAGGGTTCGGTTGGACTCTTAATAAGATTCTTTCTATGGATTTCAGAAACCAGTCATTAATCATAGTGCTTAAAAGTAATGTGTTAAAAATACTGCATTCAGCAATATTGTTGTGGAAATAGGGAATGGTTGCATTGACATTTAGAGTTCTATTTCAGCTTGTGTCTACGCTGTTACACTTCAAGAGATGTGACTGAGGGTCAATTTACTGAACACTTAAGTCTCTCTTTTTAATTTTAGAAAGCCTTGTTTCATCAGTGTGGAAGTAGAGTTATTCATTTTCATTACACTCACCAGTACTTTTTGTTTGAAAGAAAGGACATACTATTTCACTATCTGATAGATTCAAATGAGTTTGGGTTTAGGCTGTATCAAGTTTAGATTCTGCTGCATATTATAGAAAATTCCAATACAGTAGTAGTGGCTGTGTTTCTCATTTCAGGTTTGGGGACATACTAAGTTACTTCATATTATTCAAACATTATTTATAAAATTCTCAAAAAGAAAAAAGGGAGCCAGGTGTGCTTGCAGTCCCAGCTACTTGGGAGGCTGAGGCAGGAGGATTGCTTGAGCCCAGGAGTTTGAGGCTGCAGTGAGCTATGATTGTGCCACTGCACTCCAGCCTGGGTGACGGAGCGAGACCCTGTCTCTCAAAAAAACAAAAAAAAACAAAAGAGAGACAAAAGAAAAAAGGGGATCATTTCAATATATTTGAATTTTAACAATATGTCCTTAGCTTATGCTTTTAAAAATTCTCATGACATAAAATAATAGTATATTACTGTTACCAAAAAAGGAATAATTTTTTAGAGACTTAAGTGTTTGTTACAACTTATTTTAGATATTATTCAGGTTAGCTGTTTAAGCAACTTTTATATTCTAGATTAAGCTGTAAATTAATTTACATATTCTTTTGTGTCCTAGGATATATTACCCCCAACATTGTGAAAAGCATAACAAACCACCTGCCAGGAAATGGCTATCCCATGTTAATCAATAGTTCCAGTTTTCCATTATTTCTTAAATTGATAACATTTACTGTGCTTCTTTGAGAGTCAAATATTGTTTATTTTTGTTAATATAGTTGGTTATTCAGACTGAATTTCCTGCTGAATACAACTAAGAGTACCCAATAAAGTATTTTAAAAGCACAGAAGAACTGACAAGATAGAAATTATCGGGTCAGAATCCAAGTGGATCGGTCCCTTCAGCCACCTCCCTCCCTTTTTTCCTCCTATGCCACTGGCTTGTTGCCGTAACTCAGTCAGTTGTTCTCTAGAATATCCCTCATTCTGGGTTTTTCTCTTTGCTTCCATTGGAAGATTTAATTTGTTCTTTTGTCCCCCATATTTCCTACAAATGGTTCCTGATATCATTAACATAACTGCTTATTTGCATCATTCCACAGTAGTTTCAAAATAATACCAGTATTGCTATAATTAGATTATACACTACCGAATAAAGTTTAAGATTTCTTTGCATTTGTTCTTAGAATATATTTCACTAAGGGTCTATAGTGAAATCTGTGTTCTGATGCAGCATGAAATAATTCTTTTCTCTGTATTTTTATATCACCAACCTGACATAAAGTTAGGTTCATTTGTTTCAGTTTTCAGTTTTTTAGGATCACTTAAGTCAAAATTATATTCAGAGAAATCTTCTCTGTCTTCTCTATCCTGTTCCCTTCTTTCTATTGGTGACAGTTTTTATTAGCTTTGATGTAGCTTAACAGTATTTTTCTGAAAACATACAAAATATGTATTTCTGTGTGTGTATTACTTGTTTTCATCCCCTCTTCTTATATAAAAGGTTTTGTACTCTATATACTGTTGAACAACTTGTTCCGTTTTTTCTTAATATGTCTTGAGGACCACTCCATATCAGTATATAGGTGTCTGTCTCATTCATTTTGTGATGCATAGTACTCCATTTGGGAATTTATCATGGTTTATTCAACCAGTCTCCTCTTGGTGGGCATCTGGATTGTTTCTGGACTTTTTTTCTCACAAATAATGCCACAGTGAATACCCGTACGCCTAAGTAATTTCGTATTTTTGCAAAAGATTCCTAAAAGTAGGATTGCTGGGTAAAATGGTAAATGCATTTGGAATTTTTCCAGATATTACTTAATTCCTCTTCATCAACTACACTGTTTTGCAGTCCCACCAACAGTGCATCAGGATGTCTAGTTCTGTATAGCCTTGCTGTAGACCTCGTTGAGCTTTTAGATTTATGTCAGTTTGATAGGTAAGTAGCATCTCAGTGTAATTTTAAATGCATCTCTGTAATTATGAGGAAGGTTGTATATTTTTTACATGTTTGTAAGAACTGTTTAAATTTTTTCTTCTGTGACTATTTTTATATGTTTTGCAGATTTTTTGTTGTGTGTGTTCTGGGTTTCCCCCCTCTATATTTAGGAGCTTTTTAAAATTTTGGAGATATTAGCACTTGTCTTAAGTTGCGATTTTTTTCCCAGTTTGCCATTTGTGTTTTGATTTTATTAGGATGGGCTGTGTGTGTGTGTGTGTGTGTGTGTGTGTAGGTGTATGTTTGACATTTAAGAGTTTCATATAATTTGATTTCCTTTTTCTTTTTAACCCTCCCCCCACCTTTTCTTTTTATTACTTCTGGATTTTGAGTCTCAGTGCAAGGTTTTTTCCACTTCCAGATTAGAAAGGAATTCACCCGTATTTTCTTCTTCTACTTGTATAATTTCATGGTTTATATTTAGACCTCTGGTCTACTTGGTGTTTATTCTAATACAGTGTGAACTATGGATCCAATTTTATCTTTTTCCAAATATCCATCCAGTTGTCTCAGTACTTGGTCCCACTGATTTGATATTCAAGTTTATTTCTGGACTTTCTATTCTGTTCTGTTGATCTGTTTGTTTAATCATATACTAGTACCACAGTGTTTTAATTATAGATGCTCAAGTATTTTGCTACTTTACTTTTTGATCAGAATTAGGCAATAACAACAATTACAGGTCACCCTCATCTAATTCATTATGTCCCCACTACCAACACTGAATAGAATACTTGTATGATATATGTATGTTTTGATGCATGAAGTAGGTGCTCTTTGGTCTTTTATTAGTGAAAAGAGTGTTAGACCAGAAGTCAGGAGATAAACTCAGGTTGTAGTACCACTTCTAAGCAAGTCACTTGCTTTTTCCCTAGTCCTGTTTTCTCAGCAGTTAACAAACAAAAGGAGTTGAACCAAGTGGTCTTCAAGGTTGTTTCGGATTCTGCTTTTAATGCTAATCTGGTAAGAGTACCACTGGTATGTGGTATGAAGTTCAGTCTACCTTTTATTCCCCTGTGCCTTGTTGTTTTGCTGTATTCATGAAATAAACTTTCTCTTCTGGATCCTCGTTCTTTAAACTTTTCTCTAGGTTTTTCTTTGTTCCAGAATTTTCTTCTCCCCTGTATTTCTTTTATTAGCTTGCATTTCTTCCTGCTGATTAAGCAAGGATTGCCACTATTTGGCTGCTCAGCTTCCACTGACTTCAGTGGGGAAAATTATATGCAGAAATGTGAATTATTTTTCCCCCAGCAGAAAATTTCTTTAAAAAATAAAAAGAAAAGAAAAAAGAAAGATAACATAAAAGTCTAGCTGCTGCCAGTAGTCTGTCCTTCTGCTGTACAATGAACAGAAGGAGAAAAGCTGCCTGTAATGTTTAAAGAAATTAGAAAAGACTATGACCAGGTCCTCAGCTCCTATTTTATCTAAGAGAGTTGGTATTTCTTTATTTTTCCCTATATTTCCTTATATTTCTGCCAGGAAATAAGGTACTGAAAGGAGCAAAAATGTGGAAAGAGCCCATTAGGTAATGGTCTTAAATGTAAAAAGAGAAAAGTTATGATGATTTAAGGCATGTCAAAGACGTGACCAAGTATAAAAATATTATACTTTATTTATCCTAACTAAAATGCTTAAAATTCAAAAGAATGATAGGAAATTCTGAAATTCTGAATAGGAAATTCAGCCTTAAAAGTGCTAGATTTAAAAAGCACACAAAAGAAACCTTTTAATGGGGAAGACAGAAGAGAACCAATGTAATATGACAATAAACATGCTTATTCAGGAAAAATAAGAAGTTCAAGGAAGTGTTTCTGCAGATAAAAAGCTTTAATGGTCAGTAAGGGATGGCTTGAAAGATTTAAGGAGAAACATTGTATAATATATAAAACTCTAATCTCCTAAAGCTTACAAGTTTTTATTAAAGATGGAGCTTTGTTAGTTTCTGCAACACCTGCGCTACAAATAAATACTATATTCTATTCTGAAAATCCCAGAACTATGAGAGGTTCTCTAAGACTAAGCTATCAATGAGGCTACTACATTTCATTCTAAGTGACTATTTCCCCCTAGAGTTAGGGTGGGGCTGATGAGGAAGAATATGTGCTTGTTGAGCAAAAGAGCACTTCTGCAGACACAGACTGGCATCTCCACAAGCATAGGTCAATGACCACACTCTACCTTGATTTTGACAAAGGTCAGGTTCATCCCTACTCTAGTAACTCAGATTTATCAATTGTCAGGTAACGGATAAAGATGAAATTCTGCATAAGAAAGTGGTTTATGAGTTTAAATGGTTAGTATCAGAAAGTGTAAGTTTAGTGAAAAGTTGAGAACCATCTTTCTTTCCTGGAAAAATCATCCATATTTAGAATGAAGCCATAGTTTCTATTTTTTAAAATTTCCTTATAAGATTCAATTTTGTTTGGGTGCTTATAAAGCAGAAACTTTTTAAAGAGGCTAGTTTTAAAATTTGTGCTTCCCCAATATTATAGGAAAATGTTTACATTTTATGGTGCATGCTCATATTTTTTTCAGGGTAAATGTCCCTAGTCGCCCAGTTGGACAGTTTAATATGTTTGTTTTACTATTTCCAATAAGATCAAAAGGGAAAATTTCTCTGTTATCAAACATGCATTTTAATCTCTCATCCCCATAAACTTGGAATATTTATTAAATATTTGAGTTATTAATTTAAAACTTGGAGTATGTATTTAATCTCTTATTTCTCTCCACCCCAAACTTTGAAATGGAAAAGTAAGTTTATTTATTCAAAATAAGTTTATACACAACTTTTTAGGAAAAAAAGTCTATTGGATAATAACGAGTATATGTAGATTGCTTGTTTCAGAATGGTTAAGTTATTGACATCTATACCATCCACCTGTGTAAAATGCATTTTATTTTAAAGACAGGTACTATAACTGGTAAATAGATCACTGTTAAATAACTTTTTTAAAAAAAAGTTCCACCTATGCACATGGGCTTTGAGCAGATTTCAGATAGTTCCTGAATAAAAATCAAAATTGGCTACCAGTTGCCATTTTATATATACCATTAGATGAAGAAAAACAAAAGATGGAGTCGTTTAAAGATGAAAGATCAGCTTAAAAGCACTTTGTAATATTCATAACAGTTCTGCAGGTGGAGGTGGCAGGGATTCATTAAGATCTTGATCAGAGTCAGGAGGAATAGAGAGCTCCTGACTCTGGATCTCAGTGTCGAATTCTTCTTGATTTTTCATAAAATCTGCTGGTGGCTGGGGCAAGTTAAGTGAGTCAGGGGAAGGTGGAAATGACTGTTTGATCTCAGATACATGATCTTCACAGGCTTGATTGAGATAGTCCAGAGATGGAGGGAGATTGGTAGAATCATTAGGAAGAGGAGATACAATTGTGATTGTGGGTTTGTCAGATTGGTTACTCTCTTGTCCTTCCAAATCAAGAAGGGGAGGTGGTGGAGGCAGATCTGTATCATCTGAAGAAGAAACAGCTGTGCCAATAGTTGATCCATCCACACTATCCTCTGATGTGCCATTTGCTTGATCTTTTATTTCCTCTGTTTTGGGGTTGTTGGAATCTTCAATGTTTTCATTTGATTCAAACAACTTAATTTCTAAGTCATCTGCTAAAAGCGTGCTTTTGCTAGGTTTCCAGGTCATAAGTGAAACCATTGATGTACGTTTTGTGGATACTTCATTTTCTCTAATGTTATCCATACATATGTCAGGGATTTCTCCATCAGCAAATGGAGACCTACCTGCCCAATTTTGATCATTTATAACTGGTTTTCTCAAGCATTTCCATAGTACAATCATGATTATAGCTACCAACATAGAAGTAAGAATTACACCAATTGATATGGCAGCTATTGAATTAGAATTGGTTTTATGTGGGGTTTCTTTGTTACTGGTAGTTTCTAAGATGAATGCTGGTGTAGCCCTAGGTGAATTTTTGACAATTGATGTTGGTTCTGTGGATGGATTATGAACAGTTGGCGGTACTGGTTTTCTAGAAGGGATGGGGACAGATAGTGATGGTTGTTGAGTGGAAGTATAGAGAAATGTTGGTGGTGGTTTTCTGGTAGAAGTATGGGCAGATGGTGGTATTTCTCTGGCAGAGGTGAACATAGATAGTGCTGTTCGCTGGAAGGAGGTGTTGACCGTTGGTATTGGTGGTTTAATGATGTTATAGGAAAGTGGTTGTCCAGCAGAAGTGTGTGCAGCTGGTTTCCCAGAAGAGGCATTGACACCTGGTGTTGGTTGTCCAGCAACAACTTTGGCAGACGATATTGGCTGTCCAGAAGAAATGTTGTTGAGCTGTGTTGGTTGACCTGAAGGATTCCCTGTTGTGTTTTGAGAATTAGCCGAGACATATGACATTGACGATCTAAATAAGATAGGCTGTGGCTGCATCTCTGTTGTAATTGCCTCTGTCTTTGAGAAAAATGGGTTATCCAGGTGTCCACAAAACAAAATTAAGATGAAATACTTGGGGTCCATTTCAGAATGTTTCCTCCTTACCAGAACTTTTATAATGAAAGAAATAAAGAAAGACAATTAGGTATCATTTGGTGTCTAGTTATATTTGACTTTTCATTACAATGCCTGGCATAAAGTACGTGGGTACTTGATTAGTATTTATGATTCCTAATTTAGACTTGACACACTGTAGACTAGTGTAAACATCTCTTGAATATACTCTAACCCATCATACAGCATTTGGACCTCGTAGACCAGTGGTCTTTCTTAATTCTTTGATAAGATCCATACTTTCCCTGCTGCCCCTCTAGCTTCATTACATTATAGTCCTTCCTCTCACAGTCATACTTCCCACAGTGCATAGGCTCTATATGCTGGATCCATGTGTTCTCTACTTTTTTTCACCCTTTACTGCTAGAAATGTATTGATTCTGTTGCCTTGAAGAATACCAGTGACCATCTATTACCTAATTCAATTGTCATTTCTTTCTTCTCTCTTTTTTCCCCTCTCTTGACCACATTTGACACTACTGACTCTTCCTTCACTAACATTCAAGTAGCTGTTTGTAATCGTTCTTCCTACATGCTACTCTCACTAGCTGTTTTTCTCCTGCCTCCTAAATATGGATATTTGATACTCAGTCCTCACCCCTATCTACTTTGTTCCTGATTCTATAAGATTTCACTTCTCACCTTTATGCCACAACTCCCAAACCTGTATATCCAGCTTAAATCTCCTTTGTTCTAATTCTGTGTGTACAACTTCTTGGTGGATGTTTCCATGTATATTTACCACTATCGGCAAATTCAACATATTTAAAATGGAATTCATCTTTGCTTCACAACTGAGTCATCTCTCTACTTCTCTGTTAATGGTACCAAGTTTCTTTTGCACAGAATCTATTATAGGAGTAATCTTTGCAGAATTCTTAGTGTTTAGCACCATGTCCTTATGTTAGGATCTCATATTTTCAAAGGACTCATTTCAACTCAGAGTCCTAGGCTCAAAATCCTAGAGCGATCTCTGAATCTGGTCGAGTCAGTCCTATTCAGATGGTCCTGCTGCTGCTTTCATTCATTTATTGGTAAATACCATCTTTGTGTGAGGCCCTGTTCTAGGTTTAGGAGATTAAAAAAAGAGAGAGAGACATGCTGCCTTCAAGTGTTTCAGGTTCTAGTGGTAGAAATAAACAGGTAAAAAATTATTACGATTTGATAAGTTTTCTCATAAAAGTGTGCAGGAGGTGCACAGAGGAACTAACCTAGCTTGAGAAGTCTTCAGGGAAGGTTTCTCAGAGAAGTAAAACTTGAACTGAATTGTAAAAGGTCTGTAATAATTAATTAAGCAAATATATATTCCAGCTAGGGGGAATAACATATGGACACAGGAAAAGAAGGCACAGTGTAGGTTTGGTAAGTAGGGCTTTTTGTGGTAGAAGCTAACACTCGAAGAGTTAAGTTCCAGTTCTGCTTCTACCACCTAACTACCTATCTAACCATGAGAACTAGTCACTTAATCTCTACTGTTCTCAATTGCCTTATCTCTAAAGTGAGGAGTTATGCTAAGATAATTTTCACCTTTGAATGTAATATACTTGTTTTGTACAATTAGAGATAGGAGAATCTCGGGGTGTTAGCTCTTGGTATGTATGATTAGAAACTATGTTCTTCTATGATTCATAGGCCAATGTAAGACAGATTTGATGTTCTGTTGCAAGGTGTAATAAAAGGTTTTGCAAATGAATAGACTTTTTGGCATATTTGATTAGTTTTCATTGCTTATTACTTGGTACACAGTGATGATAAATGACCCTGTTTTAGGAGAAGAAAAGATGTGATTTTTTTTCTGTACTTTCTCTTCCTTTTTATTTTCTTTCTAATGCTTCAAGCCAAAACTTTAAAATAGTTCTCCTTTGAACTATCCTGCACAGTGCTGATGAATTAATCTTAAAAACATGCATGATCAGGTTACTACTTCCTTGCTTTGAGGATTCCCCATTGCTGTTAAGGTAAAACTTTTAAACTGAGTTTTCTTCCTTTTTTCTTAAGTTAACCAGTCCAGACTCACATCTCATGGCTGAAACTTATCCAGCCAAATGCACCCTTTCCCCACCTTACATACTTTCTAAACACATGCTTTTTTTTTTTCCCCCCTAAACAGACACTTTTGATCATGGTGTTTTTCACCATCCTCAACTGTGTTCCTTTTTTCCAAACCTGGCCTCTTCCCCTTTTCTAACTGTGGATCTGAACCTGTCCTCATCTTTCAGACCTCAGTGTAAATTCCCCTTTTTATTACTTTACTTTTCACATTTTCTTCTTATTCCCACCCCCTTGAACAATATTACAAAGAACGTTGAAGAAGGCAGAAAGAAAAATACTTACCTAGAATATACTATGTGTTGCACTATCCCATGTGTTTTACATATTTTATTTCGTTTAACCTTTAAATGAATTTATGAGGAAGGTAAGGGGATTCTTTATTTACAGATGAAGAAACAACTTCAAATAAATTAAGCAATTTGCCCAATGTTATATCACTATTAGTGACAGATTGGGAATTTGTACCTAGGACCATCTCATTCCAAAGCATATGCTCTTTCTACTGCCCTATACTGCCTCATGTTTTTATATTTTGATTCCTCTGCAGCATAGTGTCTTATATATTAGTAGCTTAGTAAATATTTAATTTGTATTGGGCTTCTTAATTCCTTTCCATTTCACTTTTTCACTTTTTATTAAAACTTCTACCAGAATATAAGCAAAGCAGGTGACATGTAAGTCAATAAATTCTGCTTTTTATCCATTTTTGCAAAAGATTTAAAAGAGAAAAGTTTGAAATTTTTGGCATAAATATGGGGATTTGAATCATCTCTAGATAGTTGTCATTCATGCAGTTCCTACCTCATACTCTTATAGATTACCAAAAAGAAGGCTTTGTTAGAAAATGGTATTCTTCAAAGTTTCATTTTTAAAATGTTTTTTAAAAATGCTATCCAAAGCATCAGAAAATATAGGTCATGAATTGTCTTCAGCCAAAACTGTTTCCTCTTTTGTGTCTTAGCTTAAAATAAAGAAACCATACAGTTCCTCTTTTCAGTTAGCTGAAAAAGGCATTAGAAAAGGAAAGAGCCCAAACAGGAACATAATTATAAACCCAGTTTAGCTTGTAAGATCAATTTTGATAGGTTCATAGCCTCTTATGTCAACAGGAAGTATGTATAACCTTCAGTGTATGAGATTTTCACTTGTCCTTGAAGGATTACAGTAATATTAAAACCAAATTTCGTTTTTGACCTATCACCACTTTTTCACACTCTTAAGTTAGATTTTTACCCTCCGAGGATCTGCTACATCAGAATACTAGAATCTGTGTTAGACTCCCACTACAGTAATTTAGCGAAGCCCAGAAAAGAAGGAGAAAGAGTCAAAAGAAAAATAAATAGGAGATATAATAGTGAAAAAGCTGACTTTTTTCCAGAGGTAGTAAGACCAGTGTTATTACCAGTGTGGAAAGTTATTTAACATACATATGTTTTAATATATAAGTGGTATGTACCTGAAGTACCAATGTTGTTTCTGTAGGGAAAGAACAATGTGGTTCAGGGGAATAAAAAGGAGGAGAAAATTTAGAATAGGATGAAATGAAAAGGCAATACAAAGAAATATAAAATAACACAAAGGGGAAAAAAAACCCAAAAATTATAGGAAGCAAGAAATATATGGAAAAGGGGAACGTCAATTGACTAGAGAAGGTATTGAAAAGAAGAAAAGTTAATAAACAGCTGAAAAAAAGTGGTGGTTATATAATTAGCAAAAAATTAAGGTACAGGATTGAAGTGGGTAAAATGAAGAAGTTGGAGGAAAAGACTGAAGTGGATGAAAAAAGCAACCACAAAATGCTGCTCCCTGTCACTGGCTTGTGTGTGTGGGTGCAGAGAACTAGCAAAGAGGAGCTGGAGGGCCAGCATGAACCACCCTTTCAAACTCACTTCTCTTTCATTTCAGGCTCTCCTACCTGCTGTAAGTGTCATTAAGATTCATTCTCTCTCTCTTTCTCTCTCTTTTTCCTCCCACTACACAGAAGCATACCTGGTAATTACTCCAAAGAACCTGTGCACATTCTATGTAAGATTTTTCTAGAAATCCCTTAGTCTGCTGCCTATTTGTCACCCTGCATATGGCAGTATTTTACTCATTATTTTAGGCTGATACTTTGAGGTTTAAAGCTGTGAATTTTGGTCCTTTGCTTTTCCGGATTATTTTAAATCTTTTAAAAGGAAGGAGAAAAACATGAACTGTTTTAACTAAGCATGTTAAAGGTAGTTACAGTAAAGCAGGAGTCCCCATGTATTAGACATGTTTTTATAAATATAATGCATGAGTACATAAAGGGTCCAGCATTTAAAATTGATGCTGTTAAGTTGGGTATGTTAAGAAATATGTCATCGTCATTTAAAGGGAATCAAGGAGATCTGGAGAGCATACCTAGACAAAAAGGCAGGTGTAGATAGCAGTATCAAAATAATTATCTGTGTTCCAGTTACTTAGATATAATAAAAGTAAGTTATAATGCATGTATAATAGATTAAAATTTTCCAGTAGTATTTTCTCCAACTATTGATGTTTTGAAAGCATAAAAGGAAGAAAACAGCAATTCTATATCTTGAGGAAGAATGGAAAGGGAAATTGACCTTAAAGTACAACAGGAAGTATTTGATGACCATTTATCAATAATCATAGCTACTATTTACTGAGCATCCACCAAATGCTAGGCACTATCCTATTTTAATGGTGGTATTTTCATCTTACAGATAAGGAAACCCAGACTCAGAGAAGTTCAGTAACTTGGCAAGTGCCACAGCTCTTCTGAGTAGGGGCACTAATACAGAAACCATATCCATCTTTTACCCTTTCCTTCTGTTACATGTCATTATATATACTACACTGCCTTTCACAGTGAAATTATGAAATAAAAATGCTTTAAGAGAAGGAAGAAGATGTGAGCTCTCTGGGAACAATATGTAAATAACTTTTGGAGATAGTCTTACATAAAGGGTAGGAAAAGAAAAACCAGAAAACTCATTTTAGTCTTTTAAGAGTTATGATTTTCTGAAAACATTTATAGGAGTTTTGAATGGTTAGCCTGTAAACTGTCATATTTAGTAAGTTTACTAAAATATTTGTGGTGATTTTTAAAGACTGGACATTGAGAGGCATCAGATTTATGTTTAGCAAATTCAAACTTACTCAGAATTAATAATTTCCTTCTAAGTAGAATTATGTAGGAATTAGTTGAAAAACACAGGCACTATTAAACTTTATATTTGAGACTAATCCTTTAAAAATATGTATGGGATTCTGTGATGACAAAGACACCAATGTCAAAGATTCATGGGAAATTTTTGAATTAAATTATTTAATGAACTATGAGTGAAAATAATTTAATATAACTTTGCATTTAATATGCATAATGAAATAAACTAAATATTAGAGGCAGAAAAAAATATGTAAACAAGTCTTGTCTAAAAAAGAGATAAAAATCTTTATTTTCTATCTCCTGTAATACGTAGAAGAAATCCAAAATGGACTTCTGTTAAGAGAAAGTCATAAATATTTATGAAGTGTTGAAAAAGGATATCACCCACTATGAACTTATTTTTCCTTGAAATTATAGGTCTCTGTAAAATTCTCTTTGCAATTTTTATCTAGAGAATAAATTTACTTTGTAATTACCTACTTTACTCAGGTAGTAAGCATATTTTATGCACCAATTTTCTGTTCTGTGGATTTTTTTTCCCTGTATCTTATGCTATCTACTAAAGACTCAGATAGTATTATGTGACATAAACACATAGGTGATATGAATATGTCTGTACATTTTATCATAACATTTTTATCTTAATAAGTTTTTAAAATGAGCAATATTTTCATGTCATTATTACTTAAATATAAAATTCTGTTTGTGTAAAAACTAAGGCATTATTATAATAATGATAATTGAGTACCCCATCTAACTTATTTCTTTCTAAATTAAATGAAGGTAACCATTCTTACTATGGAAACTAAAGAGGATTTAACAAATAAAAATAATTTAAATCTATGGATTATATTATATACAGGAAAATTTTATAGAAAGCAAATTAGAATTTTTAACAGTATATTGCAGGTTATAAATTCAGTCATAGTGCATGGAATCTAGATTTATTTTTAACCCTTAGCTTTATCTGCCATGGCTATAGTTTATTTCTTTTAATTACAAAACTAAGGTTAACAAATATTACAATTGAATAAACTTGAAAGGTCACAAACCTAGATGAAAATCTTCCTGTAAGGAAAGCTCAACACTGAGCAACAAAACCACAAAAACATGTTATAGACATCTTTAGACAATCAGAGTTGAATTTAAGTTTAAAACACTAATGACATTTTAGTTTTTAAAATAAATTTTATATAAAGCAAGATGAAACCAAATTGCCTGTGTGAAATTTTCTTACCTCAGCTGCTGCTGAATTCTTGTTCTAACTGGACATTTCAGTGATTTGGCTAAGAAAGCAAAAGGGGTGGTTCAATTCAGATTAAAAATGGTCCTTTAGCAAACTGAAATAATTTCTGTAAAAGAGGAAGTTTATCAATAGCTGGTTCCGGAAGTTCAATAAGCCACAAAATGACTGAGAAACATACTACTTTAACAGAACTTACTTTGAAACGCAATTTGGAGCTATATGATTTGAGTGTTTTTAATTAATGTTTGTAAATAAACATTTGAGACTCTTATAATACGATTATATAATTAAAATATTTAGAATGGAGCCCTGAGGAGAAAATTATGTGTTCTAAGGAAAAGCTGCCTGTTAGGTTATTACCCATAGAGAGATTTCTTTTTATAAGAAGTTAGTGATGTGTTCTGTTTACTTGTATGACTTTAGGCAAGTTGCTGTACTTCTGAGTCACCATTTCCTCCCTAAAGGAGTATTTCCCTTATTGGGTTACTGTGAGGATTAAATAAGATAATATAACATAACATGTATAAATGTCTCTTAACAAAGTAGGCAACCAGTAAATGTTAATGTTATTTCCTTATACATAATATAGGCCAAGCCCAGGTAAAATTATAATTAAATTATTTTGGCCAAATACTTTACTAAATGATTTTTTAGTTCAAGCTTGCAACTATTTGATTATCCACAAAGTTGGTACTTCTTGGTGGAAAAGAAAATAAATTGGGAATCATTTTTAAAATAAAAAATTAACTAAGCAAAGTTTATTGAAAAGAGTATGAGTCCAGGTGGGGTGTGGTGACTCACGCCTGTAATCCTAGCACTCTAGGAGGCTGAGGTGGGAGGATCACTTGAGCTCAGGAGTTCGAGACCAGCCTGAGCAAGAGAGAAATCCCATCTCTACTAAAAATAGAAAAAATTAGCTGGGCATGGTGGTGCACACCTATAGTTCTAGCTACTTGGGAGGCTGAGGCAGAAGGATTGCTTGAGCCCAGGAGTTTGAGGTTGCAGTGAGCTATGATAATGCCACTGCGCTCTAGTTAGCCAAGGCAACAGAGTGAGACTCTGTCTCAAAAAAAAAAGAGTATGAGTCCATCTGAATAAAAATTTCTTTGAACAAGTCACCTTTAGCCTTGTTCCTCTCCTGAAAAACAGATCATAATTCCTAATTTATAAGTTTATTGTGAAGTTAAATAAGTATAAATTGCCTTGCTTAGTGAATATTGTGGTAGATACGGTATTAACCCATGTGCTGCTTGCCCCTGGTCACTGCAGAGGAACACAGATTATTATGATCTGGTTCTTTCAAGGTACTTATAACTTGGTACAAAAAGAATAGTTTTTTTAATTTGTAAGGGGTCCTACTATAAAGCAGAATATAATCAAAATGCTGTAAAGCTTTTGATTCACTATTTTTAAATCCCTGGGTAAACCTGGGATTTTCTATTCGGGGTAGAAATTAAAGTGTTTTTGTTCAAAAATGACTTAGGTTTTGAACTCAAAAAGTTATCTTACTTACCATCTTTAAATACCTGTCAAGTTTGGAAAGGAACCACTTCTGTTTGTTCATGAACTGTCATTGGATGGTATCATTCTGAAGGCGTGTGCTTAATAGCCAAGATAGTGAGTGGTGAATTTTAAATATTCCTGCAGTAGAAGTTCCCTGATGAGAAAATGTTTGACCAGTATGTTGAATATGAAAGTAGTTTCCTAGTTAATTTATTTTATTTTTACAAAGATACAAATTTGTTTTAAATTCCTCTGTTAAGTATTTTTTTATGACACTTGATTCAGGGAGTACTTTGTGTTATCACTATGTGTTCTGTTGCACAATCTCAAATTTTTAATTTTTGTACAAAAGGGGAGTTCTGCTCAATTTCATTGCTAATCTGGGCCATTTTGCCCCTCAGAAAATAATCTGATGTTACCACGATTGGCATGAGTATTCTCATGCTTTTCTTTTTACTTCATTAACATTTAGCTTTATCTGGAATAATACTGTTTTGATTTATTGTTTGGGGAATGGACTTTTTTTTTTTTTTTTAACAAATGGGTAATAAATTGATAATAAAATTGATGCTTTATTTTTTTCCCCCCTCTCATTTTAAGATGTAACATAGATGTTTGGAACCATGGAACTTGTAAGAAGTGAATTTGATGACCCAAGAGCAGTATCACCTAGGGAGTTATGTAAAAATTACCAATGCCTGGAACTCACCCCATTCCCATTGAGTAAGAAGGAGGATGTGGGAATTAGGAATTAGTGTTTTTTAAGAACTCTTCAGGTGATTCTAATATCCAGCCAGGGTAAGAATCACTAGCCAAGAAGGGAGAGTAAGATTGTCGTCATACTTGGCAAAAAAGATATATAAAATCTTTTCTTAAATGGCTAGCATATTCCCAAAATTAATGCTCAATAAGGGATAAGATTTTTTAAATGTGGCCTGGTCTTTAATTAGTATGCCCTGCATCAGTTTCAGTAGATATTTGGAAAGTCTCTCAAACCAAATTTTGTAATATTTAATTGAAGATAGAGGTCTTGACTTAAATGTAAGTCATCATTTTACTTGAAGCCAATTTCTTTAAAGGCTAAACAATTATCTGAAGTATCCTGTTTTCCCACCTTGAACAGACACACACACTTTTCCTTTGCTCATGTCACATTGGATAGTAAAAAATAAAATTGATCATTTATTAGGGTACTTGGCATCCTTGAAGTCCAAAAATTAATCAACCTTTGAGTATTTATTATTAATGCTCCAATAAGCAGTATTTATAGAAAAGATGAATGTTACTCTTAAACAGTAAAACATACTTTACATTTACACTTAGCCTATTGGTGTGGCTATAAGTCTCATCTAAATATTTAGTTGTGCTCTATTTCTTACTGGTCTTTACAATGTGTTCTCTAAGATAATAAAGTGAATGCAAATATACATAGTCATAGTTTTATTCCAATGAGTTTTAATGTACAAAATTAAAAGTTTTAATTTAATATTTATGGTAGAAAAACACTTTCTCATGTGTGCCATATGTAAAGATGAAAGCATCTGGACTAAAATTAGCTGTGTTGATAGATGAGCTGGTATGGATTCTTCCACGTCCACCAAAGAAGTTACCATTAAATTATACAGTTCAACTCTATGCATTAGGCATTTGACTTTCTATTAAATGTTGGAGTATATGCTTGGCTGTAAGGACACACTAAAACTCTTCGAAGTTTAATTATATTCAGACAAAGATCATCTAACTACTATTGCTGAATAGGAAATATTGAATTATCCCTTGCTGTCTATTAGTCATTCTCCTCAACTTATCTTTAAAACTTTCCTCAAATGCTTGATGATTTTATTATTTGCTTTTTAAATCATTCAGTGTCAAAGAAAGTACATAGTTTAAGTAATTAAATAAGCAGGCATACTTTCCCCCTTCTTGTCTGCTTGATTTAAATTAAATTGCAAGGCCTACCATGACAAATTTTAGATCATCAGCCTAACACTTTGGTATTAGATACCAAACTGACTTCATTTTTACTCTATAGCCTTTCTCATTGCTACTTTGCATTTTTCTTCACTAAACCATCTGTTAGTTAGTGAGTTTTTCAGTTCCTTCTTCATCTTTTCTTTCCCTTGTAGCTGTGAGCACTCCAGTAGATTGCATCATTAGGTTGGGTCCTGTGAGCTGTTTTGCTCTCTTCCAAGTGTCTGATTCAGCAGGCCATAGACCACTGCTTGCCAGAAAATCACCATTGCTTCTAGGCTGACGCTTGCCTACTGGTTTCGATCGTCTGAGAGATGAGACTTTGTTTGCCAGAACCACAGTTGATAGAAATAGAAGGGTACAGATCAGAAAAAGCACTGCAATTATAATTAAGCAAATTAGCATAGCCATGCTGTTGTTGTTGTCCTCACAGACATCCTTTTTGAAAATTTCACTGTGACTTTTGCTTGTGTTTTCAATGCTCCGTACTGTTGGAGAACTCTTCCTGACAACAGAAGGTATAGAAAGCTCCTTTTCAGTTTTAGAAGTTATGATGTAAGATGTTGCCATTTCAGGCATGTTTGTAGAATTACCGTTATAATCTATTTGAGGAGTTACAGGGTTAGTGTTAATGTTTTCCTTTTGGTTTCTGCCCGTCTTGTTTTGAATAACTGAATCCCAGGCAGTAGTATTATTAGCCCACTGCTGGGTATAGTTTGCTTTTGTTCCAGGGGACAAAGAAAAAACTGTTGTCATCAGAAAGGCAAGATGCAGGTAATGTCCTCTGTGTTCCATGTCCATGAGTATACTGGTTATCTGTTGGGATAGCAATATAATTTGTTAATTTGTGAAACAATAATGGTTCCTAGTTTTGGTAATTGTAGTTACAAGATAGTAGAGATGTTACAAGCTCACGCCTAACGTTAGCTACCCTGTTTGAATTCCTTCTCAACTGAATTTTTTTTCTATTATTCTTAGGCTATGCACAAAGAAGAATTTTAATTTCTATTATACTTTTAGGTGCCAGAAGTTAGCATTACAAATAACTACTAATCATTTTAAACTGAATAACATGGCTTTGTATAGTTTTCTCCCTTTTAAGCATGCCAGACTTCTGCTTTGAGTCAGATACTTCTGCTTTTACTTTTTTGATTCCTCCTTTAAAAAAAAAAATTAAGGGTCATTCTTGCGGAAACTCCCCACCCTCTAACTAATCTGTCACCAATCTTTATAGTAAAGGAGAAATACGGCTTTGAGCATTTTGCTTCGTGTATGAAAAGAAAATGTAGATTTTTTTTGGCAGGGAGAAGGGAAAGTTTGGTAGCAGCCCAAAAAAAGTGGACTTCAAATAGGAATTAAAGATGTTCTTTTTTCTTCTTAGGTGTTTATCTTGAAGCTGAGAATAAAGCTGGTACTTAGAAATATATTCCCAGTATTTATGAAAGCAGTTTTGTGGTGGTAGTTCTCTCTTTTCACCTCTATTTCCCCTGAGTTACTGTGACTTTCTGAAAACAAAGGCATGCCAATTTTCTCAACCTAAAAATCTGGCAAAACAAAGAAAAAGCAGCAGATTTCTTCTGAATAATCTCAAAAGTTATTGGTCTTTTTTCAGCATCTTTTATACCTCGCATTTTTTTCTGATATGACGTAATTCTAAAAATAGAAGTTGTACAATAAAATAGAAAGAAATAGAGCGTCAGGATCTTGGTGATTTAAAATGAAGTGACAGGTCATAAGCATCTCAACATATAATTGAAAAAGTTGAATTTCAGTTTTGGCTCTGAGCTTCCTGGAAGCCAGTACAAAAAGGGGACAAGTTCTATTCTAAATTTTCATTATCTACCATGTGATTAAAGGTTTAAATAGAACTGGCATATCCTAGAATTTAGCAGTTCCAGGTACTGCTAACGTAGCAGGAAAGATTTATCATCATTATTAAGGTGTCTTATAATAATATACTAGTTTGTCCTGAGCTACTTTTGAAAGAGTATTTTATTGTTAGCATTTATTTGAAGGAACTAAAAGCAAAACTAGATTGTTCTCTTGACATTTACTAAATGCAGTTGCCTGCTTAAGAACCCCGTGTATTTTATAGAGATTCTCCTCAAACTTAAATGTGCATGAGAGTGCTTTTTGATGTTTTGGTTTTTTTTAAATGCAGATTCTGATTTATCAGGTCTAGGTGGGGCCTGAGAGTCTATATTTTTAAACTCACTACCAAGCAACAAAGATGCCACTGCTATTCATGCTTTTGAGCATCAAGGTTTTTTTTTATAAGAAATGGTTATTAATCATCAGGTAACTTTTCTATACTATTGAAATACAGAAATTAGGAATAACATGTAATATGTTGAGTTATACAAACAAAAGTAGGATATTATAAAATGTTCTAAGGTTAAGGTTCCTTTTTGGACTGTGACCGTTAGTAGACAGTTAAGGATACAGTGTACTGGCTTTTGTATAAAAGTGTTCAGCTTTAACTTTTAAGTGGAATGACATAAATCTTTGGATACTTCTTGATTCTCTCACAAAAAGAAATACTTGAAATTGGGTTAGCAAGTAATTTTCATTCTTTTATACTAGACTGGACTTATATATTAGGTACTAAAAGGATTTAAAGTGGGTTATTCTTGCCACATTAGTTCATCAACAATGTAGTATACATCATAGTATTCGTGCACATTTTAACAGTGCTTACCACGGGACAGAGAATAGGCCTGCTGTTGATTGTCTTCAGCCAGATGTACTACCATGCCCAAATAAACAAGCTGCTGACAAAATGAGACTTTCTCTTACCCTCATAAATGCCTGAGAATTGGGGACTGTTTCTACATCTCTAATTTATGCCATGGAGGCCAAGTTATGTTATCAAAAGTTTTCTTTATCTCCAGTCGTTTTCAATAAAATTTATAATGTCTAAGCATTAGTAATGAGAAATTTATTTTTTTAACCTTTTTTTAATAACAAAACTTTCCAGTTCACTTATGGAATCCAAACACAGATCCGTCCTAATCCTAATCTAAGACTCTATGTTTATGGTAAATTTTTTCCATTTCTAACTTAAATTTTACATAATCGGACAGAAAAAAAAACAGTATACATTTTCAATCACATGATTCTAATTTGTTAGTGAGATTCTTAGACACTCTTTGAAAGTACTTCCTCAAATGCTACTCTGTACAAAGTTAGAAGTGAAAAGGCATAAGAAAAGCCATACATATGACCTACCTTACAAAATGCCTGGTCAAAATCTGATTATAATGTGATTTTAATAACCCACTTCTTTTCTTCTTTTCCTATTTAAAGCAGAATAGACTTGGAGAATATAAACCTTAAAGTAAATCTGCAGTAAAAAAGGATATGTGCAGCTAGTTTTCCACTTTTAAAAGCAAACCACAGATGACACATTTCCTTTCCGCTGCAGCTAAAGCACATGTCACAGGGAAAAGAAAAAAAAAAAACCTCCAATTTGTCTAGTTAGCCACTGGCATGACAGGAGGCTTTGTAGAACAAATCCCCGCCTCCAGAGCAGGGAGGGTTGTTCACTTAATTCCTTTTGACCTTATACTCATTCTGTATGCCTGCTGCAAGCTTTTGAATGATATTATTATTCAAAAGAGGTTTTAAAATGGCATCTTCCCTGCAGCATTAAAATTGTCTCTAAAAATTTTATTTGTATGCTATGGACTGAGTTGAAAACATGAGTTTGGAGTCCTTGGGGTATTGGTCAGATAATAGAAACAGTGATAACATAACTGACATTTTAAATTGTGGAACTGCAATAATGATTTGAGAAAATATGTAATAGACTTAGATTATATGGGACATAAAATGCTTTTGTGTGCTCTATTGTGTACACATACTCCCCTCGAATGTCCTATCATCACCTCAAATTCAATATGTCTAAAACAGACTTTATTTTTTCTTTTAAAGTGGCTACCCCTCATGATCTCCCTGTTCCTGGTTTCTGTTCATGATAGCAACATTCTTTGTAATCTCAGAGGCTTGTTATACAGCAGATCCTTTTAATTCTTTCAGTCCTGATCCAACTTTGGATCACGTTGGTCCTTCATATTCTTGGAATGGTTTCTTCTTTCCTATTTTTATTGTCCCAGTAGTATTTTTAGATCCTTATTAGGTCGTACTTAGACTACCACGATAACCTTTTACTAGGCCTGATTCCTTCTATATATCACTTTCTTTGGTCATATCACCCCTTTCTTCAAAGGAAAAAAAAAAGTTGAATAATTCCCTAATAGCTACAGCTGTGATTCAGAAATGTTTGTGCACATAAAGATCAGATGAGAAGGTTGTTTTAAAACAGTAAAAATTTCCAGGCCCCATTACATAGATTCATATTTAGTAGGTCTGGGCTGGGACCAGGAAACTGTTTTAATCAAGTGCCACAGTTGATTCTGATGCCAGTAGTCCACGGAACATATTCTGAGAAAGACTGAACCCCTAGGAGAAAACCTACACCCCTTGGTTGAACAGTTATGGCTCCTTCTTAATTTGACTATTATGTATTTTCCCAGCTTTATCTCTCAAAATTTATTCCAGCTAAAGTAGCTGTTTCCTCAGCACATCTAGTTACCACTTTACCTCTTTCCATGAGGCCCGCCCAGTCTCTCCTCTTGTTGAGTTCTAAACCCCTCCTACCTCGCTCAGCCACTGTGTCTTCTGTGTAGCTTTCACTGACTGCCCAGTTTGTGCTGCTCTCTCCCTCTTTTGAACTTAATAACAGTATTTTTCCCTGCAGTTCCTTTAATAAGTGATTATATTCTATCTCTTTTATCTTGAAATATTTCTCTTTCGTTTTAAAATCATTTAACTTGTCATATTTTATCTTATACTGAAGATTTTTTATATAATATAAACTTATATAATATAATTGTACATGCTGATGAGGTACATGTGATATTTTTATACATGCATACAATGTGTAATGATCAAATTAGGGTAATTAGGATATCCATCACCCCAAATGTTTGTCTTTTTTGTGTGTGTACTGGGAGCATTTCAAATCTTCTCTTTTAGCTATTTTAAAATATACAATAAATTATTTTTAACTATAATCACCCTACTGTGAACACTAGAACTTGTTCCTTCTAACTGTATTTTTGTACCCATTAACCCACCTCTGAGGTGAAGATATTTATCTTCCCCTACTTAGTAGTACTATCACCAGAGTCATCAAATATAGAAAACACTGGGCCTAAGTTAATATAGGTTGTTCTGAATTGAAATTCTAGTACTATTTCTTCAGGGCTTTCTCATGGTCCTCACCATGGCTACTCACATTTATTAGCGTTCTTTTGGTTTTAAGTAAAATATGACCTAATATGGCTTAACCAAAAAATGATATTTATTGGCTTACACAACTGAATAATCCAGGGATAAATTTGACCGCAGGAGAGGCTTTACTTTAAGATTTAAATTATATGACTAGGGCCCCAGTTTCTCTTTTCATTTCTCAGCTCCTCTTCAGTTTTTAGGCAGGCTTCTCCTTCATATCCCAAGATATGAGTTAGCAACTCCCAGAGCTGTGTATTCCCTTGTTTATAAACACCTGAAAAGAAAAGTCTCAAATCCCAACAGTTTTAGCTGAAATCCCTGAATTGAGCCTTTTTGTCCCTGGTTGTCTTGATTTGAGTCATTTGTTCCTTGCTGAATCAGGCTTTGGTCAAAATGGGATAAATGGATTGGCTAAAGCCATTCCAGTTCACTCCAGAGCTCCAGGCAGGTCATTCTCACCTAAATTGTTCACATGGGAAGTTTGGTGGGCCAGGAAGCAACCAACCAATGCCCACTATCTTCTTCCTTTCTTGACTGAGGGGCAAATTTTTGATTGTTGCTGTTGCTGAAAATTTTTGAATTGGAGATTTGTCTCCCTTTTACTTTAGCTTTATTTCTCAGTGTCTGAAAAACAACTGATTTAAAAATGAATCCAGACTTTGAATAATTGTTTTATATTATTCTCTCTAGAAAGCTAATCAGAAAATGAAGAGATCAAATAGATTAGGGGCATCTGTATATTTATTCAGAACTCTGTTAACAGTCTGTTATCCTTTTTTGTTATCTTCCTTAGGTTCAAAACTGGGCAAATCAATGGCGATTTGCTGATATATCATGTCTTGTTGACTTTAAAGCCATATTATGCAAAGCCATATGAAATTGTAGTGGACCTTACCCATACTGGGCCTAGTAATCGCTTTAAAACAGACTTTCTCTCCAAGTGGTTTGTTGTTTTTCCTGGCTTTGCTTATGACAATGTCTCTGCAGTCTATATCTATAACTGTAACTCCTGGGTCAGGGAGTACACCAAGTATCATGAGCGGCTGCTGACTGGCCTCAAAGGTAGCAAAAGGCTCGTTTTCATTGACTGTCCTGGGAAACTGGCAGAGCACATAGAGCATGAACAACAGAAACTACCAGCTGCCACCTTGGCTTTAGAAGAGGACCTGAAGGTATTCCACAATGCTCTCAAGCTAGCTCACAAAGACACCAAAGTTTCTATTAAAGTAAGTTTCAATCTATGTTTTGTAAATGACTCGTTGCCTTTCTTGAGTAACTTAGGTGTCTCCATAGTCGTGTATCAAATGTCAAGTAAAGCGTTGGCTTCTAGGGGCATGATTCTCACTTTGAGTGTCAAATGTCAAGTAAATCTAGATGTAGGAAGACCAAGACTTCTATCTTCATGGAGATCCTGCAAAAGATGTGAGAGGTGTACATTTAATTGTATTATAGGTTAGGTTGGAAGCAGAAGAGTGTTGTAGAGAGGTAAGTTTGCTATGTGTCAGTCAAATGGTAGGAATGTGTGAAGAGTAGAAATTACCTACTGAGAGTTCTTCTGATTATCACATGCTTTTTTTAGAGTGAGAAACATGAACCTTCAGGATAAAATCAGTACTTTTTAAATAGGATTCTTGACCTATTTTAAAAACAAAATTGATTTTTTTCTGATGTTTTTAGTTTCTTTTGAGAGCATTTATCACAATAATTATTGAACCCATTTGAATGTATAATAGTAGTAACTCTCCCTTAAATGCAAAACATATTGTGTTGGTTGGTTGGTTGGTTTTTGGAGCCTCTTAGAATTCTACGTAATGGAATTTAATTCTTCTCCACTCCACCCTCTCACCACCACTTTCCAGGTTGGTTCTACTGCTGTTCAGGTAACCTCAGCAGAGAGAACAAAAGTCCTAGGGCAATCAGTCTTTCTAAATGATATCTATTATGCCTCGGAAATTGAAGAGATCTGCCTAGTGGATGAGAACCAGTTCACCTTAACCATTGCAAACCAGGGTACACCACTCACCTTCATGCACCAGGAGTGTGAAGCCATCGTCCAGTCTATCATTCATATCCGGACCCGCTGGGAGCTGTCACAGCCTGACTCCATCCCCCAGCACACCAAGATTCGGCCAAAAGATGTCCCTGGGACACTGCTTAATATCGCATTACTTAATTTAGGCAGTTCAGATCCTAGTTTACGGTAAGTTTTTAAAAAATTCCTTTCAACTTTATTTAGAGTTTGTTGCTTTTAAGCTGAGACTACTTGGTAAGCTTTTAAAGCAGGCTCTACCTTAATACTGTAAATTGGAAGGTATGCTGTGTTGGTTAACCAGTGTGACCTCATCAAGTTATGGGGTATTCACATGAGCTGTGGAATTCTGAATAGGGTGATTCACACTAAACCAATATATGTTCTTTCTCCAGGAAACTTTCATCTAAAACAGATACCATGGCAGATTTTTTTTTCCAAAGAAAATATCCTTTTTTAGAAAATCTCCTAAATTGTTTCCCATCCTCTGAGTCTTCTAATTAAGTTTTTCCATGTTTAGAAATATATCACTATTAAGTTTCCTAACAGTCAAATCAGATTATCATTGTTTGACAAAGGAAGGCCTAATGTTCAATAACTTGGTAACATCGTTGCACACTTTGCAACTATGCCACTTAACAGGATTCTTGAAAAATCTTATTATAAATATATCGTCTGAGCAGAGTATGATTGGTTCTTTTTAGGCTTAGTAATTTGAATGTTGCATGTGGAAAGAGCATGGCCTGTGGAGTCAATAGATTTGGTTTAAACCTTGATCTCCTGTTTTCTAGCTATGTATGATTTGGGGCAAGGTACTGAAGTTCTCTGAGCTCTAGGTTCCTCATTTGTAAAATAAAGGTTACAATGGCTTCCTTATATACCTACAAAGGTTTCATAAACAGTATGTGTGGTAGTATAGTATTGCAACCTAACTAATAGTTTGTGCTTAGTAAATAGTAGTATTTTCTCCCCCGCCTTTTCCCTCCTTGCTAACATCTCTTTGTACCCTTTCTCCCCCTCTCCTTTTCATGTAAGAATAATTCTTTTGTCTCAGGTACCTTGGGACTGTCAAGATTTTTATAGCTGTGAATTCATAGCTTCAGAAAATTTTTCCTAGATATAACTTAGCCCATGTTTTATGGTGGGCATTTTAGGATTCCAGATTCTCCTTTATTTAAACAGAAAAAAAAAAAATCAAGATTTCTTTACCTGGATGAGCCTTTTGGGGTCCGTGAACTCCCAGAAATTGTACACAAAATTTTATGTGTGCTTAGCTTTCATTATCTCTGAGGGGTCTGTAACACCTACCCCCAGGTTGAAGAAGGCCAATTCTTTATAGTTTTTGAAAAATACAGAGTAAAAGTCAATGTTAGAATAGTATAACTTAGAATTCCTAGGAGTTAGTATAAGATACATAAACTTAGAAACAATGATATTAACATTCTCATTTTAGGAAAATGGAGCTTTAAGCCTGCCTTTAATTTCTGATTCAAAGTTCTTTTTTCATAGAAGAATGCTAACAAACTTTTAATAATTATTAGCCTGAGTAAACCCATACTCATCTATAGTGACATAAAGCAAGTGACAGCTTCTCCTTTTTGCTGAAGCGTGTCATTCCAGAAAAAAATCCTTTAGGCAGATTTAAATTTCAGTGGCTTTTTTCCCCCCTGTATGATTGTTGCATGAATATATTAGCATGACAAAAGTTCAGAGGTAAGGAAAACCTGAAATTTACTGAGCACTCAAGCTATTTCTTTTGCGGGATGGGACAGAAAAATTAAAATTTTAAAATTAAGTCTGAGTGTTTTAAGCTGTCTCCTAAATTGCTTAAATATATTTTCAGACATTTGTAAGTGAACTTTGGTCTTAATGGAACCTGGATACTACAGTTTTTTGTTTTCACAGGTTGTATGTGATGTAATGAGGTATAATAGAAGGAAAAATGGGGGGACGTAATTATAAGTTAATTTTGTTTTTGACCTCTAGTTTGTAGTGTAACTTGTAGGACACCCAGAAGGAAATTCAGTAGATGTACCGATTAAAGATTTTAACATTCTAATTTGATGAGGGGCCATCTCATTTCTCTTCTTATGACCCCCATTATAACTGGATCTAGCAGAGGAGAGAACCACAATTTGAGTTTTGGCCTTACTAAAAACATGATATGCCTTATTCTGACTTTCTTTCTATTGATCCATCTTAGGACCATAAATCTCCATTGTTTTATGTCCCGGTAAAATGTCTGTTAGGTAGACCTATACCCCTCTGTCTTAGGAGCCTCATAGTGCTATTCTGGTAATGTCAAGAATCTACCTTTTTAAAAAATCCCTAAATGATCAAGGGGTATTTTGGTTTTACCATAGAATCATAACATCTCTAATTGATCATAAAATTTAAAAATAGTTGATTATGCTTTGTAATAGAATCACAAGTTGTATATTATGAAAAATTCTTGGAATTATAAGGAAAAATACGTTTTAAAACAACTTCATTTGTGTTTTCTCCTAGGTCAGCTGCTTATAATCTTCTGTGTGCCTTAACTTGTACCTTTAATTTAAAAATCGAGGGCCAGTTACTAGAGACATCAGGTTTATGTATCCCTGCCAACAACACCCTCTTTATTGTCTCTATTAGTAAGACACTGGCAGCCAATGAGCCACACCTCACGTTAGAATTTTTGGAAGAGTGTATTTCTGGATTTAGCAAATCTAGTAAGTAATGATAATTTTCTTTAATACTAATAGTATTCTAAGAAAATTCAAAGAAAACCCTTTCATTTCAGAATTTGCCAGTGAAATTATTCACTTATTATATTTTTACTTTTTTTCCTCTTCTAATTTTACATCTATGTTACCCTGTAACTGAAGGAACTTCCTGCTAGGCCACGTTGAGAAATCCACCAAAATTCTGACAATAATAGCAAGGTGGAAGATTTTGGCACCTTATATGTCTCTGGGCCACTTACAAAGTATTTTCTTCACTGTTTCAGTTTAATCAGCTTCAGCATTTCTCTTCTTGGCAGAAAATTCCACATGAATAAGGTAGCCACATTGTCTCCTTGATTTTAGGGAAATAGTCATTTTCTCTTTTTTTCAGGTTGACTTTGACCTATGATTTTATTGTGCTTGTACAGTTCATGGAGAGTGCAGTGGCACATAATACAGGGTCCAGAGTCAGTCCTGACTTGGCTTTAATAAGTCTCATAAATTTAACATCTACTTATTATATCTGTCCATGTTCATACCCTGTAGTAGTATAAATGTTGATCTTTTCTCAGCTTATTTCCTGACATTTTCTTCCTTTTCCTCTCTCTCCCCATAATACATAAAACTTTTTTTCCTGTATTCAAACACCTTTCTTGATTTTTCTGTATTAGATAATTGAACGGTTTTACCAATTCATCAAGACTAGGTCACTATTTATATGTTTTTCCCCCAAATAAGAGATGTAAGAGTAAAACTCTTAACGAGAAAATGTGTAAGACTGACAAAACAAGAAAAGTATAAAGCTTTGTTGATAAATATTAGTATGAGAAAAGATTTGAGTGAGTGGACAGGCATATTGAATTTCTACATGAACAATTCTTCCCAGGTTATTACAAATTTGATGCGATTCTATCAAAATAGCCATGGAATTTGAGGATTAAGAATGGACCAGTGATTCTAAATTCTACTTAAAAGTACAAGAAAAGCTAAGAAAATATTGAAAGGAAAGAAAGCAGAGAGACTTGATATTATGGATGTCTGAACACTTTATAATGGTACAATAATTAGAACGTGGGTGTTCAAGAATCAGCAATCAGATCAGTTTAAGAGAAACAAATTGGTAAAGAAGCATCACAAACTGATGAGGGAGAGATTAAATCATTTAAGAAGCAAGATTGGGGAATGAATTAAGTCTTCATCTTCGCCATGCACCACAAGATACCAAATAAGTTCTAGCTACGTGTAAGAGTTGAATATAAAAACTAGAACGATTTTTTAAAAAGAACAGAAAGAAGTGAATATTTAATTGCTTTTTAGAGTAAGGATATATGAAGCAAAAAAGTGATAAAAGGAAATGGTGAACACATTTCACTACATAAAATTTCAAAGCATCTCAAAAAAAGAAGTGAAAGATACATTAAAATCTAGGAAATGCAGTTGGAGCAAATATGAGAAAAGATTAACGGCCTTAACCGTGAAGAGTTCTTGTAGATTAGTAGGAAAAGTGGATCAACAATAACATACAGATCATGCTAAATATGTATATTTTAAGAAGTTCACTAATAAAATCAAAGAAATGCAAACTGAAAGAATAGTGAGATAACAAATTCAGCTCTCAGATGGGCAAGATTTTTGAAAAATTTAGTCCTGGTGGTCTGTGGAATTGTGAGCATGGGCAGTTTTTCTAGAAAGCTATCTGGGAGTGGATATCAAGATCCTTAAGATTATTCATACCTTTTGGCCTCATAATTCTACTTTTTATAATTTATCCTAAGGAATTTTAAGATGTTTATCATAGCATTATTTTTTATTTATATTTTTTAATTGAAGTATATCTTGTCATCATAAAGTGCCCAGATCTTAAGGGACCAGCATAATGAACTTTTGCATGTAAATACATCACCAAAGTACCTTCCAGATCAAGATACATAACATTTCTAGCATCCAGAAGGATCCTGTCAGTACCATCCCTTTACCAAGAGTAAACACTATTGTGGGACCTTTGTTCCCATAGATTTATTTTGCCTACTTTAGAGCATCATATGACATTATTTATAATAGCAAAAAAAACTGAAACAGCCAAAAGTCCAACAATAAAGAACTGATTTAAATTGTTGGATCTTCATATGATGCAGTAATGTGAAGATATTAAAAATATCTTTGGTGCAGAGTTTTCAGTTTGGAAGATGAGGAAGTTCTGGAGATAGATTATGGTGATGGTAGCACCACAATGTGAATGTACTCAATGCCACTGAACTGTACACTTAAAAATGGTTATAGTGATGAATTTATGTTGTATATATTTTACCACACAATTTTAAAAATTGTCTTTGAGCCTATAGGTGAAGTATATAGAGGAATTTTTATAATCTTTTTGTGTCTTATAAGTTTGAAATTTTTTCAAATAAAAAGTTAAAATGTTTTTGGAGAATTTTTAGTGATTCATAAATAATCTCAGTGTAATGTTTAGTGAAAAAATATTCAGACTATAGTGCATATACAGCATAATCTTAATTTTTGTAGGGGAATGAGGGTGAGTTATATGTGTGTACGTACACACGTAAATGTACATTATCTCTACATAGATTTGAAAGTGTACGGAGAGATGACATGATACACCACCAGTATATTAATATCAGGTTTTTTTGTGGTGATGCTTTCCTTTTACCAAATTTTCTATGATTACCGCATATTCCTTTAATAATGAGAATAAAACTTAATTTTTTAACTAGAAGATAAATGACTAAAAGGGAGAAAAATAAGACAAAACTTTTCAAATATTGGCTTACTGGCTTTTAAAATTACTTCTTCAAGCCTAGTTCTCTTTCTTCACCTCTGTCTTCAAAAATATATTTGCCAAGTCTCTTTTCTCCAGGCCTGCATCTAGGTAATGGTCTTTACCTTTTACCTTTTTTCCCCCTAATTCTTTATATTAAAATAATTGTTGATGTAATTTTCATTGACCATCTATGCTAATCATGTATTTTTTCCCCCCAGGTATTGAATTGAAACATCTTTGTTTGGAATACATGACTCCATGGCTGTCAAATCTAGTCCGTTTTTGTAAGCATAATGATGATGCCAAACGACAAAGAGTTACTGCTATTCTTGATAAGCTGATAACAATGACCATAAATGAAAAACAGATGTACCCTTCTATTCAAGCAAAAATATGGGGAAGCCTTGGGCAGGTATTGAGTTTGCTCAAATATTTTTGCAGGTATTGATCTGGTGCCCACTTTATACAAAGCACTGTGCTAGGCAAGGGATACAGCTGTAGAAAACACAATTCCCTCCTTCAGAAAGCACGCAGACACCCACCCAACTCTTCATCTGGTTCAAAATTGTAAATGTCTAATGCATGCTTCAGAGCCAGAGTTATTTTAGCAGTCTCCTCCATGGTATAATTATATAGAATTTAACTGTAGAAATCTGATGTCATTTCTAGTAAATAGTGCTTTAATCTATCTCCCTACACACCATGGGTGTCAGTAAATGTTTCTTAATGATACTATTTGGGACACCTGCTTTCATTTATAGTTCTAGCATAGGAATGCCAATATTAAAATACAGGATATAGGCCAGGTGTGGTGACTCACGCCTGTAGTCCCAGCTACTCAGGAGTCTGAGGCAGGAGGATTGCTTGAGCCCAGGAGTTTGAGGTTGCAATAAGCTATGATGACACCACTGCACTCTAGCCTGGGCATCAGAGCAAGACCCTGTCTCAAAAAAAAAACAAAACTGTTTTATATTGATCATACTTTACTGTCTTAGAAGAGCACAGAGATACTTTGCAAATGAATGATGATAGTAGATATAGAGATTTTTAAATTTTAAATACCAATCTCTTAATCTCTGAAGGAATCAAATGGAATATCCTCATCCTTTCCTGGATATTCTCTGTTAAATTAAATAAAATCTAGTATTTTTGAGGTCTCAGGTAGAGTAGAATTTTCATGTTGATTGGGTATTTTTTATATTTCATGAGTATTTTTTAATTAAAAATTAAGTTGGTAGAGTGATTAAAAACATGTTATTTTCCTTTTTCCACTAGATTACAGATCTGCTTGATGTTGTACTAGACAGTTTCATCAAAACTAGTGCAACAGGTGGCTTGGGATCAATAAAAGCTGAGGTGATGGCAGATACTGCTGTAGCTTTGGCTTCTGGAAATGTGAAATTGGTTTCAAGCAAGGTAATCACTTTAACTTTGCCTTCTGGACTATGACATAATGTAGTTTATAGTCTGTTTTTATCATCAGGAGGTTAGTCATTTTAAAATTAAACTGAAATTTTTTGTGATAAAACTTTGTTTAAGCCGTGTATTTTTTTCAATTCTGCTTCCTTACAGGTTATTGGAAGAATGTGCAAAATAATTGACAAGACATGCTTATCTCCAACTCCTACTTTAGAACAGCATCTTATGTGGGATGATATTGCTATTTTAGCACGCTATATGCTGATGCTGTCCTTCAACAATTCCCTTGATGTGGCAGCTCATCTCCCCTACCTGTTCCATGTTGTTACTTTCTTAGTGGCCACAGGTCCACTCTCCCTTAGAGCTTCCACACATGGATTGGTCATTAATATCATTCACTCTCTGTGTACTTGTTCACAGCTTCATTTTAGTGGTAAGTTCCAGGAAAGGAGTTTGTGTTCCACCAGTTCCTTTCTCCATTTTACTTCCTCTGATTGATATAGATTATCTTATTACTTATGGTGGTGCCTTAACATCAAGGTACTAATTTGAGCCTGCAGTAATGACATGAAATACTACCAAAAAGAAAAATAATAAATTACTTCCATTCCATATCAGGCTATAGTAAAGATTTTCTGTGTATATTTGTCATGTAGACTCTTATAGTTATCACATAAGCTAAATATTCAGTGCCAGTTGACAGTGTTCCATTGTTAGCACTAATTTGTAGATAAATGGAGCTAAAGCAATGAGCATTAATGTACTATACCTAGAGGTTTGATTTAGGGAGCATGGTTATGTTAATTTTTATATGATGTTCACATTTTCTAAATTTAAAATGAATCATGGAACTTTAGAATTAAAAAATTAATATCTTCAAAATCTTTACTTGTTCTGTTTTTCTTTTACAGAAGAGACCAAGCAAGTTTTGAGGCTCAGTCTAACAGAGTTCTCATTACCCAAATTTTACTTGCTGTTTGGCATTAGCAAAGTCAAGTCAGCTGCTGTCATTGCCTTCCGTTCCAGTTACCGGGACAGGTCATTCTCTCCTGGCTCCTACGAGAGGGAGACTTTTGCTTTGACGTCCTTGGAAACAGTCACAGAAGCTTTGTTGGAGATCATGGAGGTATATAAGGCAAAATGATGATAAATTCAGTTAAAATCATTTTTAACTTAATATATATATATATAATTCTTCTAGACTAATACTGTTTAGAAGAAATACGGGTTTATTGTGCTGGTTTACACTTAATGCTTAAATAAAAACACTTCCTTGGAATTACGTACATGTATATATTCAGAGTATCCCTTTTTTTAGGCATGTATGAGAGATATTCCAACATGCAAGTGGCTGGACCAGTGGACAGAATTAGCTCAAAGGTATGTCCCAAATTAAATATAAGTTGTAAAAGTATATATATTGTTGAAAACATATATTACTACATAATAAATACTTTAATTTTTTATTTAGTGTATATAAACACAGACGTTTTTAAAAGTTCTGTGGATCTTTTAATTGCAGGTTTGCATTCCAATATAATCCATCCCTGCAACCAAGAGCTCTTGTTGTCTTTGGCTGTATTAGCAAACGAGTGTCTCATGGGCAGATAAAGCAGATTATCCGTATTCTTAGCAAGGTACCTGTCCCTCCTACCAAATATTTGTGGCTCCCAAGTTGTAAAGCATCTTCCATTTTTCTAAATGGCATTTAAAGTTGTATTTAATAAGATATCTTATATGTTGCTTATTAAACCTTTAAAAATGGATTTTGATTTTCTTTATTGTAATTCTTTGAAGAAACTTTCTCTAAAGATGTCTTTAAAAGAAAATAAGTATTTTGTCTCTTTTGCTAAGCAAATACCCTTAAATATTTTGTCAGTTTTCAAAGTATTTAATTATAAGACTATAGCCTCATATAAAATTATATAATCTGTAATCACTATAATAATGCCTTACTTATTATATTATAGTAGAATGTAGAAATATCAAAAAATAAGAAACCAAATGTATATTGACCTGGATAACAAGATCACCATAACATTAGAAATCATTCTAGCACTTACTAAGTGAGTAAATGTTCCTGAACTGATTCTGAGATTTAGTTTTGGGGTTAATGTTTTATTTCAATGAAAGTAAAATAAAGAATTCTGTTTTCCTAAAAGGCACTCGAGAGTTGCTTAAAAGGACCTGATACTTACAACAGTCAAGTTCTGATAGAAGCTACAGTAATAGCACTAACCAAATTACAGCCACTTCTTAATAAGGTAATTACTGTATAGAAAATGAGTGCATTCATTTTGGGTATCAGTGTTAAATGTTACTCTGTTTTCTTTCCAAGAGTTCAGAAAATAAGATGGATTGAGAAGAAGTTATAAAGAAAAAGCTATAGTTAAAGTAGAACTTCTTGTTTAAAGTTTAGTTGTTTGAAATAGTTACATTATGGAAAGAATGTAGATAGTATGTTCTCAAGTGCTTATAATTTTTTTTTTCTCATCAGTGCTAAAGAACAGATAGGTTTATAGTCTTAATTCTTTTGTCTAATAAATAGTAATTGAGCATCTACCAGGTACTGTCTTAGGTGCTAGAGATATAGTACTGAACAAAGCCTATAAAATTCCCTGTTCTCGTTAGCTTACATTCTGGAGTGGGTGTGGAGGTTGGGGAGTGGATGGATAATAAAGTAAATTAGATACATAGTATGTTAGTTAGTGATTATTACTGTGGAGAAATGTAAAGCTGGGAGAAGTAGATCTGATCATCCTAAGAGTTCTGGTGCTAAATGAAGATGATATTTTTAAAAAGTAAAATGGTGTGGCTACTGTTCTAGGATGATCTGAGCTCATCTCAGCTTTGTGCCCTTAAGCGAGTCGTTTATCATATCTGGACATTATGTTTTCATATTAACAAAATTAGTAAACTAGACTAGATAATGGCATGGTATTCCCTTCCAAGTCTAAAGTTGTGCAATTCTGTGATTTGAGTACAAAGGTATGCCAGACTTGGGAGAGATTACAGAGAAATATTAATAAATACCTGTCGTGTTCCTGGTTTGGGTTTTATGTTCTACAAGCATTCTAATTTTACATCATACAAAATAGTTCTCTCATCCCCATCTTATAAGTAAAAATGGGCTCAGAAGGAGTAAGTATCTTGTCCAAGGTCACATATCTAATAAAAGACAGAACCATGATTCTCATCTAGCGCTGTCTGACTCTAAAGTCTATGTATTTTCCCATATACCACCGTGGTAAATGAGGATTACCAATAATAAATACTTTTAATTCAGAGCAGCACGTGATTACTGTACTGGTTAAGAGTGACAAGAAGTTGAAAAGGTAGAGTTTAAACTAACATTAAAGAGATAGGTAGGATTTAACGTACATAGAGAGAAAGGGAGAAAGTAGAAAGCCTTACACAGCACTGGTATAGCAGTAGGACTGTACTGCTGGGACAATGGAGGTAAGGTGGGTAGACCATTGTAGTTGTAATGGAGAAACTTTTCAAAAGAGTAGCAAGAGGGAAAGTTGTGAAGATTGTATAGACCAGTCTACTCTAAGATTCTGCATTGTTCAGAAAGTTTGGAAAGGTACTATTTTTAAGCAGACAAGTATTATAATATGACCAAAGGAGGACATAGATCATTCTGGTGGTGGTGTGCATAGTAAATTCGGGTAGGGAGAAACTGGAGGCAAAAAGAATCTACATTTAAAATAAAGAAGGTTGGCATGGGATAATGTCATTAGCAAAAAAAAAAAAACAACAAATACGTAAGAAACTACTCGAAGAGAATCAGCAAACCTTGGTGACTAGATTTGGGAATGAAAGAATGGGAGAAGTCAAAGGAAATGCTAGGGTTCTCAGGCCAGCTAACAGTGTCTTTAGTTGTACACATGGAAAAGATGAAGAGCTTACCCATATATTTATCTTGCCCATAAGAGAAAACATGGATAATTTGGGGGGATAGCACACTTCGTTTTGTACTAGATTGAATGAGATTGTCTCATGATTCATCTTATTAACCTGGGACATGTCTCCTTTTCCAGGACTCACCTCTGCACAAAGCCCTCTTTTGGGTAGCTGTGGCCGTGCTGCAGCTCGATGAGGTCAACTTGTATTCAGCAGGTACCGCACTTCTTGAACAAAACCTACACACCTTAGATAGTCTCCGGATCTTCAATGACAAGGTAAGCAAGCTTTCCCCTCCCTCTTTTATTGTTGCTGTTCTTTTAACATTAGAAGTCCATACGTGAATTTCTATAATGCAAGTTATTGTGAGTATAGTTCCTTACCAGCTTGTAAAGTATTTAAACTTTAATGCATATTTTCTATATAAAAATAGCAAAAAACAGTAATGGCTCAATACTAGTAAACAGGATAGGGATAAATAATACTGAATAGTAATAATAGCTACCATGCCAGGCCCTACACTAAGCACTATACATTCATTATTTTTAATTTTAATAACCCTAAAGTAGAAGTCAACATTCACCACCTCCCATTTCACAAATGAAGAAATGATCTAAATGTAAACTTATTTTTACTGAGTAATGCTACTTAATTAAAAATAGATATAATTAGTGGTAGATAAGGAGGTTAGAGAGTCTAAAGGAAATTTTTTGGGTACTTAATTTTACTAGTTTTTTTCTTTTGCCTTATCTCACTTTACTTGTTTATTTTTTGAGACACAGTCTCACTCTGTCATCCGGGCTAGAGTGCAGTGGCTCTAGCTCACTGCAACCTCAAACTCAAACTCCTGGGCTCACATCATCCTCCTGCCTCAGCTTCCCAAGTAGCTGGAGGTGCACACAACCATGCCCAGCTAATTTTTCTAGTTTTTGTAGAGACTGGGTCTCACTGCTGCTGAGGCTGCTCTCGAACTACCCGACCTCAAGCGATCCTCCTGCGTCAGCCTCCCAGAGTGCTAGAATTACAGGCGTGAGACACCTCGGCCGGCCTTAATCTCACTTTAAAATATACCATTACCACCCCTCTTAACATTTGTCAACCTTGATTGGGTTTGGATTTGGATTCATAGAGAATAGAGGCGGGAATAAAATAGTATGAAATTATGTTCCTTTTGTCATTGGATAAAAATGGGAAGAGTCTAGGCAAAAAGAGAGAAATTTTTTTTAAAGATAGAATGTGTATATAACAAGAGATTTGCCTGAAATGAAATTAACTGAGCTATGGGTAGAAAGAAAGAGAGAACAGGATCATGGTTTTAAGTGTCAAGATACTTGGTCTAAAGTATCTTGGTTCAGTCTACCAGATGTAGTGTGGACCTAGAACAGCTGTGGGTCAGGGAAGTGTGGAAGCAAAATTTTACAAGTAGGTGGTATTGTGAAGTTTATCAGTCAGACCTCCATTTTACAAAATAGCGACTAAGAAGTAAAGTAATTTGTCCTTGTTCATACATCGGGTTTGGGACTAGAACCCCTCTTTCCTAATTCCCGTTGCTCTTTTCTGGATTGTCTTGGGACAGTGGTGGTCAGAATGATATCTAGCTATTGGGCTGTTTGTATGTTAAGAATACTTGTATATTAAGAATATTTGCAGATGTAGTGTTTGTATCTTAGGAGTATCTTGCCTTGGCACTTTCGTTGTCAGAATAGCCCAGTAGCAGGAGCTAATATGGATATTCTAATGCCCCGGGATACTAGGGATCAGAATTAATAAAGCTTGTTGCAAGTCACCAGGGGCCGGGCGTGGTGGCTAGTGCCCGTAATCCTAGCACTTCGGGAGGCCAAGGCAGGAGGATTGCTTGAGGCCAGGAGTTTGAGGCTAGCCTAAATAAGAGTGAGACCCTGTCTCTACAAAAAAAAAAAAAGAAAGAAAGAAAAATAGAAAAATTAGCCGGGCATGGTGGTGTGCATCTGTAGTCCTAGCTACTCAGGAGGCTGAGGCAGGAGGATCACTTGAGCCCAAGAGTTTAAGGTTGCAGTGAGCTATGATGATGCCACTGCACTCTAGTTAGCCCAGGTGACAGAGACCCTGTTTCAAAAAAAAAAAAAATCCCCAGGATGTAAATTGACAGTCATTTATTCTGTATTATAAATCAAAGTGGTTTTACCTTCTACCTTCTTATTATTTATATACTTGACTATCTTCTACCAATTAATTTGTAGTACCTAAAATGTTCTATGGTTTTCTGTAGTCATCTGAGAATAACTGCTCTCAGCTTGAAAGGCTTACTTATCTTGTCATAGCTGTTGAACACAAAAACCAGTAAGTGATCCTTTAAAGAAAGCTCCTGTATGAACCTCATCAACCATCTCATACTTGTCTTTATTATAGAGTCCAGAGGAAGTATTTATGGCAATCCGGAATCCTCTGGAATGGCACTGCAAGCAAATGGATCATTTTGTTGGACTCAATTTCAACTCTAACTTTAACTTCGCACTGGTTGGACATCTCTTAAAAGGTAAAGGCCTTTACCTTTTAAGGTAAAATATGTTGGAATATTTTTATGAAGTAGTATTAAGAAACCAGAAGTAATTAAAATACTTACTTGAAGTAAATTGAAATAATTTAGCCCATGTGTCTTACTTTAAATGGAAACTATATCTATCTTAATGAGTTATATTTTGTTCAATATGTATTTTAAGAGAGCCTAATTTCCATATAAAATATCAGATTTTTCTAAAAAAGTGCAAGAGTTGATTCTTTTAAAATGCCTAAGTACTGAGCCTTCTAATAGCTATATTATTAGTAACAGTACTTAAGTATCTTATTGATTATCAAAATAAGACATACTCTAAATCAGTAAGTATAATTTGATTATGTTGAAAAGTGTTAAGAGATTTGATCACAGGTTTTCTTCAACTTGTTTCTAGTTTATTGTTGATGAATACTATTATTTTATGTTATAGAACTTCATCTTTCTGGTACCCCACTCCCACCCCTCCAAATTTCTGTATTGTTTATAGCCAGTGATCTCCAGCTGTTCCTCAGAACCAGCTCATTCACTTTCTGACCTGGCTTTACTCCCCATTGCTGATTTCACAGCTTGTTAACTTTGGTTCATTAACATGAGGCAGTCGTGGCCAGAGAGTGCAGTTAACAGGAACAGCATATAGTGGTAGGTCAGAGGCAAAGTGGTGGTGTAAAGTAAGGCCTGGATAAGGAGCTGGCATGAACCAGTGGTCTTGGGAGCACTGGATTTGGCCACAATAGTGATTCAAGCTAGAGCCTGAGTCTACAGTTTTGTATCAGTTTAAATAATTCTTAGGCTTGAGGGATCATAGAGGTTCCCCCAGTTTTTACCTGGTATATATGCATACACCCACCACTGTGAATGTATGCATTTGATTTCACCTCCTTATGAAATTTATACAAAATATATTGACAATTTTAATCCCTAAGGTGAATAGGTATTGCTCAGAAGATGTTACACTTACTAAAGGATACCAAGATGAGGGATTGTAACTGGGCTGATGAAGTGCTTACATATTCTGTATTTCTAAAAGAATATCAGATGTTTTCAGTGTTCAAATCCCCTATTTTAAAATGGAGTAGCATTAACGATTAAAAGCTGGCGAGAGATCAAACTTACCCTCTAATCAACGCTGGAGGGTTTTTTTTTTTTTTTTTTTTTTTGCTCTTAGAGTATATAGTTCCTATGTCATTAGGGTTTTTTCTTTTAATTTAAAAGAAAAAAGAATTTTTAAGCAAGAGAACCCTATTTTCAAAAAAAAATCTTAAGGGGAACTCCAGTACCTAAATTTTTTAAATCCCTGTGCTCCTTTAGGGAATGGAAGATCTGAAAGATTATCATCTTTCCTAATTTTCCTCTTCCCCGAGGCACCTTAGGGTTCCAGGGAACATTGTTCTATTCTACACATTTTTGGTACTTAATCCTTTATGTAATTAATTAACTAGTCACGTATTTATGTTTTACCTTCCCAAATGGCTGTTCTTAGAAGGCAGGAGTTATCCCTTATACTTCCTTTCCTTGTAGAGTTGCTACTCCCATAATAAGAACTCAACAGATACTTGTTCAAAGAATGAACTAACTTCTTATTTGTCTATATTTTTTTTTGTAGGGTACAGGCATCCTTCACCTGCCATTGTTGCAAGAACAGTCAGAATTTTGCATACTCTACTAACTCTGGTTAATAAACATAGAAATTGTGACAAATTTGAAGTGAATACACAGAGCGTGGCTTACTTAGCAGGTAAAAAAATAAAAGACAAAATTAATCTTACCACATCTATGCCTAAGGATCACCAAAAAGGTTCAAATACATATAGGTACTTCGGCTCGTTGCTTAGCTGAGTAAAGACTTCAGAGTCCAGTCCTTCAGTGGTGTTTAAAATTTTTGAAAATTTTGCCAAAACATTTTTCCTTATGAAAGAATTTGCATCAAAATCTGAAACGTGTTCCCTTTGTCATCTTTGATTCAGGATTCTACAGTGGCTCGCAATTATCTGTCATAAAATCTGAATGCCTCAGCCTAGCATCCTGGGTCCTTAAGCAGCCCTCTGGATTCTATTCTCCTTCTCTAAATTTCATAAGCCTCATTTTTTATTACTTCTCCAAATGAGTGGGCTATTTTAAGGCAGTCTACTTGCCGTCTCCTACAAGTGACTTTCTGCCTCTTCAGTAGTTGCTCCTTATGCCATTTTACCTGAATGTCTGCCCTGTCCACACCATTCCATTAAACCTACCCTATTTGCTCTTATCTGATTTTTGTTTCTCTACCCAGCAACACTTAGCACTTGTGTATAATACAGTTCTTGAATGTAGTTGTTTGATGGAAAGTGCTGATTCTCAGTTTAGCAGACTCAGTTTGTGGCAGCTTTTTTGTTTTAACCATATGACCTTGAGCAAATCATTTAATATCTCAGAATATTTTTCCTTAATGAACTTAATTATATCTGCCCTGCATACTTTTCATGTTTGTTGAAATCAAGTGTACATTAAAGCACTTGAAAAATATAAAGTGCTTATTAAATTTCTTTGTGTATTTCATGTTTATATACAGTCGTCCAAACGGATTGTAAACCCTTTAAGATAAACAAGTCTGTCCTAAGTGTTTTATATCCTTAAACCTCACTCTCTCTGGGGCTCTTTACACGCACTTTTAACAGGTATTATCCTCTTGAGAAGGTTGTGAGGGGTGTTATCTTGTTTTAGGTCACACTTGTGATTTGTTGTATTTTTTAATCTGCTGCCTTTTTCCTTTCAGCTTTACTCACAGTGTCTGAAGAGGTTCGAAGTCGCTGCAGCCTAAAACATAGAAAGTCACTTCTTCTTACTGATATTTCAATGGAAAATGTTCCTATGGATACATATCCCATCCATCATGGTGACCCCACCTATAGGTAAGTGGATTTGCTCTCCTGTAATTACATAATTATAATCAGCTTTCAATTTTCCATGCTAATAGAGGCAAGCAGCAGAGTAATCTAGAGGGTAATATGGTGGGGAAGGGGGGAACCTAGAGATGGCTAGGAAGAGTGTGTAAATCAAAACTCATTTTATAAGTGTATAGTATTTTATGTGGGTTAGTAGTAGGAGAGTTATTCTACTTCTAGTCTAATTGTGTTAATGTTAACATTAGTTTACCCCTTTTAAGCACAAACCAGTTGAATAATGAAAAGAGATGATCTTCAAACTACTGGGTTTCAGGAAAAGGCCTGGGAAGAAAACTAACATGAAATATAAGCAATATTACATGCTTAGTGATAGAAAACTAAGCTATATAGATTTATAGGAACATATCTATGCCAACACATTGTATTTACTCATATCACACTAAAGTTATTAAAAAGTTTTCTATAGTACAGATTTAGATGATAAAATAATCAAATTATGTTCCCTGTACATGGTTTGGGGTAGTGTATTTTTCAGTATAACTTGGAGAAATTACATGAAAATGGCATCACTTGGGGATATTTCTGTATTTTCAATTAAATGAAAGCATCTTTAAGGTTTAAGGACAGTGTTAAACATACAAAAATAATTTTCTATTTGTAGAGCTTATATTATTCAATTTGTCAACATCCTACTTTTTGATAAAAAGCCCTCAACAGTTTCCCACTGAGATTTTAACAGTGTGTGCAGAAATTTTCCAGACGTACTTGGTATTCAGTAGTCTTATTCTTCAGTCATTCCCATGATTATATTTCTTTGAGTTATGAAAAGGAGAAAATGAGTTTTCCTGTGTTCCCCTGTCGAAGTATAAATTTAGGTTTGATTTTCTTGATTTTTAAACCAAAAATTCAATTGCTTATTTAGACTTGATTTTCCCTGATTAAAAAATCAGTGCACCAGCCTGAGCAAGAGTGAGACCCCATCTCTACCAAAAGTAGAAAAAATTAGCTGGGCATGGTGGCACCTGCCTGTAGTCCCAGCTCTTCCGGAAGCTAAGGCAGTAGGGTCGCTTGAGCCCAGGAGTTTGAGGTTGCAGTGAGCTATGATGACGCCTCTCTGTACTCTACCCGGGGCGGTGACTCTGTCTCCAAAAAAAAAAGAAAAAATCAGTGCAATAAGTTCAAGAGATCTATAATACAGCATGGTGACTGTAGTTAATAACAATCTGTTGTATACTTGAAAATTGCTAAGAGAGTAGCTTTAAGTGTTCTCACCACAAAGGTAAGTATGTGAGGTAATGTATATGTTAATTAGCTTGATTTAGCAATTCTAGAATGTATACATATTTTAAAACATCATGTTAAACACCATAAATACATAAAATTTTTATTTGTCAATTTTTTAAATTAATTAATTTTTATGTATAAGATACTATGGCAAGAAAGTTGATACTTCTAGGGATACATTGACTTGTCCCTTAAAGCCCTTTAAAGTGCAGTTTTTAAATTAATTAATTGCTGACATTGGGAAATAGGACAGCCACTTGGTGGTTGTATTTGTCATCATATTAATTAATTCTTCTTGATTGTTTTAATCTCTCAGGACACTAAAGGAGAATCAGCCATGGTCCTCTCCCAAAGGTTCTGAAGGGTACCTTGCAGCCACATATCCAACTGTGGGCCAGACCAGTCCCCGAGCCAGGAAATCCATGAGTTTGGACATGGGGCAGCCTTCTCAGGCCAACACTAAGAAGCTGCTTGGTTAGTTTATCTAAATCATGTAGAATTTTAAAAATTATTTTAAAAAATGGTCAGATACTTTCACTCTTGGAAAATTATTTAAAACTGTTCAAGATTATCAACATTTTCTGTTTCGATGTAGCGAAGTTTTTGATGCAAATTAAAAGAGAGTTTGATATATCAGCTAAGCCTTATCAGTTGAGAGAGAGAAATGAGAACAGGACCTTGAAACAGTTTTTTCTGATTCTTAGACTCAATATTGTGGCTTTCCTTATTTTGTTGCCTTGGCTGGGCAGCAGGGAACGGGAGTAGCAAAGACATTAGATAAATACCTACAAGAAAAGAAGAGTCTTGCTGCACTCAAGGCCTTTAACAAAATACGGTAATATTTCCCAAAATTATCATTTGAGAGCAGAATACATCAATATGGTATGAAGTTGTAATAATACTATTTGCCATGTTTTCTTTGAAAAGACAAAAAGGTAAGGTAATATATTTTTCAATTACTGTAAGAAGATATAATTCTTGAAAGTTAAGATTGCTCAGTTACATCAATATTTGTCTATGAGAAGCATACCTAAAATGCTGTGAGACCCTTTCCCATTTCAGTAACTGAAAGTAAAAGAATGAAAGAGCCCACTGATCCTACCTTGCACCACAGAGGAAATGCTGAGGTGCTCTTGTATTCCATTTGCTAAAGTTTAATTGTTACTGGAATACATTGGGATCCATATTTCAGTACCAACACGGTGAATGGTTCAATGGATTTCAGTTATCCACACAAGCATATTTAAGTATCTTAAAGTATTGGGAAAATGTTTGTGTTCATGAGGAAATTAGTGAACAAACAACAAAGCATGACATAAATAACCTGCCAGTAAACCATGAAAGAAACAGAAACCACAAACGTTAATCACTGTTACCAGTCACATAGGTCTGTTACCTTTTGTTTGAGTTCCTTCTGTTAATACTTTGCCATATATAATCTTCTAAGAGTTTCCTGGTTACTTTGTGTTTTGTATTATAATTCTGGATTTTCATGCCAACGAAGTTGTAAATGAAAAACTAACTTCAGAAAAAAAATGTAGTATTAAATTCATTGAACCCATGTGCTAGGTGAAGAAGCTATGGTCTCTGCCCTGGAAGAGTTTATAGTTTGGTGGCTAAGACTTACAATCAGCCAATCACAACAGCAATTCCTAAGTGTCATTAAAGTGATATGTGTTGATGGGGGAAACTGAGGATCTGGGGAAATTAGGAAAAACTACAGAGAGTAGATAACATTTGAGCTGTGTCTCAAAGATTTAATACATGTTTACCAGGTAGACACAGGATAAGGAAGGGCATGTATTCAAGAGAGAAGGGAATAGCATGAATAAAGAAAAGTCAGGAAAGCAACTGGCAACAGATCATAGCATCATGGAGAATGGGATAGGAAATGAGGCTAGAGAAGGATTGGAACTTGATTGTGAAAGACTTTGTATGCCATGTTAAGAGATTTACCCTTATGTGTCCAGCTGAGATCTGTAAGTAGGAGAGGAATATGACCAAATTTTATTTTCAGAAAGGTTTTCTGGCAGCAGTGTGGAGAAATAGGAAGAGATTTTTAGAAAAGGGACCATTTAAGAGAATTAATACAGCAGTCCAAGCAAACAATCGTGTAGGCCTACACTAAGGCAGGAGCAGTGGGAGAATGGAGAAGAATCAGGTTTGGAGCCAGGTGCAGTGGTGCGCCTGTAGTCCCAGCTACTCAGGAGGCTGAGGCAGGAGGGTGGCTTGAGCCCAGGAGTTTGAGACCAGCCCGAGCAACATAGTGAAACCCCATCTCTTTAAAAAAAATAAATAAATAAAGATAGCTCATACGTATAATCCTAGCACTTTGTAAGGCCAAGGTTGGAGGATTGCTTGAGGCCAGGAGTTTGAGACCAGTCTGGGCAATAGTGAGACCCCATCTCTACAAAAAATTTTTTTAATTAGCTGAGCTTGGTGGTGTGTGCCTGTAATCCCAGCTACTTGGGAGGCTGAGGCAGGATCACTTGAGCCCAGGAGTTTGAGGTTACATTGAGCTATGTCATCATAGCCACTGTGCTCTAGCCAGGGCAACAGAGTGAGACCCTGTCTCAAAAAAAAATAAGAGAGAGAGAGAGAGAATCGGGTTTGGGAAGATAGATTTCTGACAAGACTTAGTACCTGACTGATTGAGGCAGGTGGGGAGGGAGAATGCTGTGAAGTATGTCAGGAGTTTCTAGTTTCAAAAACTGGCTGGATAGTGATTCCATTCATAGAGATCAGGACTAGTATGTTTATGTTACATGATGAATTTAGATTGGTTGATATTATATATGAGATCTTTTCAGGACATCTAGGAGTATACATCCAAGAGAAAAGATGTATCTGGAATTCAGGAAGAGAGAAGTAAATTAGTAAGCATTTAGAATTGATTAACTCATAGATAGCTGAAGCTATAGGAGCAGAATGAGGTCTCCCAGGAAGAATGCAGAGAGTAAAAAATAAATAAGTAAGAGTGAGAGAGGTAGGAAAACTAAATGTAGATAGTGGTGTCCTAATCTCATACGGAAATCAGTACAGAAAGCACTGATTGGTTTTAGAAAACCTGAGTTTTCAATCTGATCATTAACTGGATCCCTAACCACATGACCTTAGGCTCATCGCCTAACTGCTCATGGCTTCCTCAGCTTGCATGTGTGTGAAATGAGGAGGCTGGACTAGATGCTTTTGGGCTGTAATGACTTGGTCTTGATATTTATGACTATTATAAATATTTATTAGTGTTTATTAGTACTTGAGGTTATAGAACATTATATTTCTCAAGTGTTCAATTGTCAGATTTTATTATATTGGCTTCAATTCTGACTTCAAAAAAATAACACTATCAAAAATATTCCAGATTTTTTCTTAGATCTACACCAAGAATAGAAGTTCTTTGAATATAAAGAACAGAAATATATGAATTCCAAATAATCTGCTTTCATACTTTTACTTTGAATAATAGAAAGGCATTTAATATTAGTGTAATACATAATTAGGGAAACACAAGACCAAGTGGGAGATAGTGCTACTTGCTATTTTTGAAGCATCTCCCAGTGTACCTGTTCTTTAGTACTTTCAGGCATGTACATCTTTTTTTCAAAGCTTGAAAAATTATTAGGTCATTAAATATGAATTGTACGATTTTGAATCAAAAGTGTAGTTTATTATATCTCAAACAGGTAGCAGTACAATTAATCAAAATATGCACCTAAACTCTCAACACAGTTTTGCCATCTTAACGGTAGCTTGTTTATGCCAGCAGCGAAGAAGCCTGGAGAGCGCGTGGCTATGAAATTGCGAAAGGCATTTTCCACAGCTTGTTGAGAATTGAATATTTTTCCTTGCAAGAAGTGGTCCAAAGCCTCGAAGAATTGGTAGTCAGTTGTTGCAAGGTCTGGTGAATACGGTGGATGACAGAGAGTTTCCAAGTCCAGCTTCTGTAGTTTGAGCAGTGTTGTTTGTGTGACATGTGGTCGAGAGCATTGTCTTGCAAGAGGATTGGCCTGTCTCTGTTGACCAATCTCGGCAGCTTAATCACAAGCATGCTCATCATTTCATCCAGTTGGTTGCAGTAGACATCTACTGTAAGCAATTGACCAGGTTTCATGAAGCTGTAGTGGGTAATACCACCGCTGGACCACCAAACAGACACCCATTAGCTTTTTTTTTGATGAATATTCAGCTTTGGACTGTCTTTCGGCACTTCATCTTTATCCAGCCATTCTCAGTCTTTCAAACGCACGTTTAGGCTTGTGATTATCTTTCAAATTTTTTTTAGAGCAATTTTTGTGAAACCATGGATAAGTAAAAAATTCGTGTTGTTTTTTAATACGGGTTCCGTCGTGGAACCAATGCAGCGCAGACAGCTCGTAATATCAACGAAGTGTTTGGGAAGGATGTGGCTAATGAACACACAGTATGTCAAGTTCTGCTAATAAAATCAAACTTTGGTGTTTGCATGAGCTTGGAAATTCCTCATATGTTAATGGCTAGTTCTTGGCACCAGAAAAATTTCTTAAATTGAAAAGGCTATTCAGACATAGTTGATCTTTGCTGTTGAACAGTGCATACCCTTTTATTTATTATCAACAATTGTATTTGTTGGTAGAACTTGGTTTACCTCGAATGTAGTGAACCTAATCTCAGCTTAATTTAGACCAGTAAAGTACATCCTGTCCTGACACAGAAAGCTATGGAAACAAAACCCTTTGAGAAGATGGAGAATAAGGGAGAGAAGCGCTGCTCCAGGGATGTGTTTGAGTTTTCTTTGGGTCCTCAAGTGAAAGCTTGAACACTTTATGTCCAAACGTTTTGTTTTTAGTATATTCTTATTCATAGACACTGTGGTTAATGAACTTCCATATTCTGTAACTTTTGTTTCTAGGAACAAGGAAAAGTTTTGATCACTTGATATCAGACACAAAGGCTCCTAAAAGGCAAGAAATGGAATCAGGGATCACAACACCCCCCAAAATGAGGAGAGTAGCAGAAACTGATTATGAAATGGGTGAGAAACAAAGTTAATAATTGATCTAGATCATAGAGAGTAAGGTGGAAGGGTACGTTAAAGCCATATTTACTTTCCAACCATTTCTTAGAATCTTTAGGATGAAATATAGAAACATTTGCTCTCTTTTGAAAGATAAGCTCTACAGTCCTTAAATTGACAGTTATCCTGAAACTTGTGTGAAAAGTAATCATGTATATGATACACAGCATTGTAAATAGTTGCCAAAACTTCAGTGTAGGTGAATAGTAATTCTATATGATGTTTATGTTGATATTTTAAGTGTCTACTAAAAAACCATTTGAATTTTAGAAGTAACATTGAAATATGTTAGGTGAAGTGGTTATCGAGGTGTTTAATTAATACAGTTGATCATGTTAATTCCATTTTTTACTGCAGAAACTCAGAGGATTTCCTCATCACAGCAGCACCCACACTTACGTAAAGTTTCAGTGTCTGAATCAAATGTTCTCTTGGATGAAGAAGTACTTACCGATCCGAAGATCCAAGCGCTTCTTCTTACTGTTCTAGTAAGGATTTCCCTTTTTTGAGGGGTTTTTTTCTTCCTCAAGTTTTTATTGCAGTCTACTCTCAGGAGGCCCTTAAATATTAAAAACATAAATGGAAGACAGTCTCCTGCTTCTCACCAAAACAGATAACAATTCAGCCACGAAGTAAACATGCTGTTTGTTTACTTTTTTGCATCTTGGCAGGCTACACTGGTAAAATATACCACAGATGAGTTTGATCAACGAATTCTTTATGAATACTTAGCGGAGGCCAGTGTTGTGTTTCCCAAGGTTTTTCCTGTTGTGTAAGTATCTCCTTTTTTTTTTAATTTGTGTGGTCTTCAGTGGTGTCTCCTTATGTTTTTAGTTAAGCTGTGTACCTGTCTTTAAGTTAAATGCTTTATAAAGGCTTAGGAAAAGTATTACCCGGTAATGTTCACTGGTTGCAAAGAGGAGGAAGTGAGATAGTGTGATAGTGATTTTAGCTTTGAGATAGTGGGTTTAATGGGGGCTAAAACTAATTTTGACATATTAGGAAAGACTTTTTAAAACCTTGTTTATTTGTTTAAGTGGTTCATCTTGATAAGCATTGTTCATTTTCCTCACTTAGGAACAAACTGTTAGACTGCTATATTTAAATTATCATACCTATTTTGGTTTTCTTTTTAGTAGGGCTTCTGTATTTATCCACAGCTGAGTGAAAACAAAATTGACCTCCTATTTGGGAGGTGAATTTTATTCTCTATTAAGGGCTAAAATAATACTAACCTAAAAGTGTTCAAATTTAAACAGCCCAAAGAAACTTGGGAAATTCTATTCCTGATCTAGGCCTTCTATGTTGTGTCATTATTTTCTTTTATTTTGGTTAATCTCATTTTAAAATTTCAGAGTTTTATATAGTTAGGTCCCGGTTATTTTTATTAGTGGAGTGTAGCCAGGTTAGAAATAGTTAATTTTTTCTTAAGTTTCAATTCGATCATGTACTCCACCCCCTCCAAACTAGTTTTGCTTTCCTTATTTGATCTGATTCAGCATTTATTAAGCACTGATTAATATTAAATCCAGTTTTAACTCCCTGTGTACATATCAATAGACAGTAGAAAGAAATAGTCCTAAAGCATGCTAAGTAACAGACAGAGCCAACCTTGTCTTGAGCAAACATTTACCATACATGGTTAAATATGGTTATATGACACCATTAGTTTGTTTTTACCACATTTTCCCTAATGACTAAAAACGAAACAAAAGCAAACCAAAAAAAGCCAACACACACACATGTTCATTATAGAAAATTTGGAAAATGTAGAAATGCACCAGAAAGTAAAAAGTACTCATCTCCCTTCAATTTTGCCACATTGTTCTCAGGAATATATGTTATGTTTTCCAGTGTGTATTTTAATTTAATTTTCCTCTAAAATGTTCCTCTGTTGACTTTTATTTCTTTAGGCACAATTTGTTGGACTCTAAGATCAACACCCTGTTGTCATTGTGCCAAGATCCAAATTTGTTAAATCCGATCCATGGAATTGTGCAGAGCGTGGTATACCATGAAGAATCCCCACCACAATACCAAACATCTTACCTGCAAAGTAAATAAATGTATTGGGAGAAGGATGGTTGAACTTGCTAACCATGTGCACTATTGTAGAATGCACTGACTACAGAATTCTTTATAAGGGATAGGATTGTTCATACTTTTCTTTCCAAATGCCATTTTCTGACTCTCAATTATATATTCAATATATTAATAACTGGTTGACAACTTTTTAAAATTAAAATGTTTTATACTGAGTATATTTTAAGTAGGTTTTAGTCTGCTTTGACATTCATTCTAAAAAAAATGTTTTTAATGTGTGCATAGGTTTTATATATCATCAACTATACAACTTATTTAATTTTTGGTATGATTAAAAGATGTCTTATTATAAGAGTGACATTTGATTTGTTGCAGGTTTTGGTTTTAATGGCTTATGGAGGTTTGCAGGACCCTTTTCAAAGGTAAGAAAATACATTTTTTTCTAACTTCTGACAAAACAAAAATTTCTATCCACATTTCTATGCCTGCTTTAAGAACACAATATGCTGAAAACCAGAATAATGACTCATGATAAGGATATGTTATTTTTATGAAAAGTTTTTGACCACAGGAGTTTTTCCAAGAGGCAGCACCTTTAATATGTTTGTATTTTCATTTTTATTTAAAAAACCTCAGTTTATGCTCAACTTTTCAGAAGGGTGTGATAAACCTCTGTAAAACTTTTCTGCCCTCAGACCCTTATGTATTTGATAGTCTCAATGCACACACTTAACTTGTGACTAGCAAGGAGCATTAGCTATGGTTAAAATCTACCTCATGAAAACATTTCTACTTCCAATCTGTTGGATTAGATTCATTCCTTTCTAGATATATCTTCACTTGCTCCTGTTGAGTTTGTTCTTTGATTAGTATTGGTTTTGGTAGTGCTACATAATATGTGTTTAATTATTTTCTCTGTATGTGGTCTTTCTCCAAAATGATCGAAGTTCCTTGAAGGCAGGACTTCTCTTTCGTCCCTGAACAGTACCTAGTGCAGTGTTCTAGGTACAAAAGGGTATTATTATATCAATATGAATTATCTAACACTTGTTCCAATTTTAAGAACTAGGTATTTAGTTTATTTCATTTCCCTACTACTATCTGTTGACATGCAAAGGTTGTCACTAAAAAAGTGGACCTGAAGTCACAGAAATAATTATGTCATATAGGAGTTTTTGTAGTTAGATTGTCAGTTACCCCCTGAGCCCTTCACAGTGTCTAGTGAGTGGATATATCCTCATGGCAGTTGGAATGATGATGTTCTGCTCATTTTCCCTGTTTTGGAAAATTGGCTACACATCATTCCTGATGATTGTGTTGTCTCAGTATTAAATTCAGTCTGTTCATACATGGCTTTCAGAAATTGCAGGCTCATCTGGAAGCTTTAAGTATAAGCTGAATGGAACTCCCAGTTGTAAATGCTGTGGTAGTCTATAAATATTACTCCACGCCCTTTTTTTAATGATCAGGAATACAAACAAAGGAAGAAAAACAGTAAATTAAGCCCAAAACAAAAACTGAATTAATCTTTTTTGGCTTCAGAGGGGATTTACAAAAAAAAAAAGAAAGAGCTAAAATAATTTCCTATTTTCCATTACAGCAAACACAAATCCCAGACTATGCTGAGCTTATTGTTAAGTTTCTTGATGCCTTGATTGACACGTACTTGCCTGGAATTGATGAAGAAACCAGTGAGGAGTCCCTCCTGACACCCACATCTCCTTACCCTCCTGCACTGCAGAGCCAGCTTAGTATCACTGCCAACCTTAATCTCTCTAATTCCATGACCTCACTTGCAACTTCCCAGCATTCCCCAGGTCAGTAAATATGATCTTTATATAACTTTGAGCAATAATATTAAGATACCAACATTAGGAATTCCCTTGTGATCAGTTCATAGAAGATTTTGCTCTTTTTCTTCATGAAATTCACCTTACATTTCTTCTTTACCTTGTAGCTGACTTGAATTTTCTTACTCTGTAAAGCTTTCTACTTTCAAACAAGCTGTATGTAAGACAGTGAAATGTTTAGAATGTTCACATAGTATTCCAAGGTTGATAAGTTTTTGAGAGTTCGGGAAAGAAGGGCAACCTGTGCCACATTACCCCCTGTAAGTGAACAGAACTGTAATTCCTTTACTAGTTATACTAACATTGTCCTAAGGGCTTCTTATATGTCTCCGATACAGCATACTGTATCAAAAAAAAATACACAAAGTCTAGTAGTACCCTATTTCCCTACTGCCACAACAACTCAACCAACCTGAAAATTTGGGAGTAAATAAACAACCATATAAAAGTCATCTCAAGAAAATAACTTCTTAAAGCCTATAAGCATATTCCATTCTGTAGAGTCACTGTTAAGTCCAAGTGAGAAAAGTATACCAATTTAACATGCAACTTAGAGGTGAATACACTGAGAAATAATAATAGCTAATAGCTTGAGTGGGACTGAAATAAACAAGATGGCAAAGATGGCAAACCTACAGAACTCTGGGTTCATTCAGTGTCAAAGTGAATGGTTTCATACAACTCTGGTTGACCTCAGAGGTGTTACTCATTGTAGAACTTAGGCTGTTGTGTGTGTTTTGATGACAGTGGGTAATGAAAGTCATGTTTTCTATATAGAAAGATATCCTTCTAAAATGGTTAAAATATGAGAAAGTTTTTTTGTTTAAAGTTCCATTATCTGAAAAGTTCATATATAAAACACATCATTCTATAAGAAAAAGTTACTATACATAGTTCTTTGAAGTGTTACCATGGATTTTCTTTTAAAAAATCAAATGATATAACTATTCTGCAATGTTCAAGATCCATAAGTAGAATGCCCAGCTTATGATCCCAGTTTTGCGTGAACATTTCCGTTTATATAGTTTTGAAGGTTGAAGTTTTGAGGAATTTAGCAAGTATGATACCAAATTCCTGTTATAAACCATTATGTAAAATAACTATATTCAACTATTAAGCTTTGGTCAACAAAAAAGCTTTGGTCAGCAGAAGAAACAAATTACTTCAGCATTTATTTATCAGTCACCTTACAGGTACTCAATCCTTTTTCCCCCCCCCAAGAAATAAGAGCAGTCTAGCCAACTTTTTTTTCCATATAACCATGTTCATTTGCTCTCTGCCACTTATTCTCTAGGACAGTGTTTCTCCAAGTGTGGTCCCAAACCAGCAGCATGATTGGGGAGCTTGTTAGAAATGCAAATGCTGGAGTTTCACCCCAGACCTGCACAAAACCTCCAAAACTGGGGCCCATCCAGTCAGTGTTTTAATAAACATCCCAGGTGATTCTTATGCATACTGGAGTTTGAGAAGCACTGCCTGTGATCCTGCCCCATTATCGGCATTTCAGCTGTTAAGGCCAGGGCAAAACTTAAAATCTGCTTTCTTCCAGATATTGCAGCCACTGAATTCTTTCCTTCTTGCCTCCCCCATAATAAACTCTTAACATTTTGGAGCTGGAGGACCATAGAGACAATTTAGTTCTAGCCTCACAGTGTTGTGTGCAGTGGGGAAACTGAGTTTTAGAAGAGCTGAGCTAATTGCTGTATTACACAGTTCTTGTCTAGAACAAAGGCCAGTGCTCTTTCTAACACACTCGTTGCCTTCTGTCTCTGTCTACTTTCCCTTCCCTCCCTCCCCTTCCTTCTTCATTTATTTATTTATTGTTTGTTTGTTTGTTTATTTCTATCTCATTTCTTCTGTCTGCCTTACCTGAAATCTACCAGTTCTTTTCTTCTGTAGAGCTATTTTCTGGGTGGTTGTTTATAATGGTTGATCACAATTAGAAAATTAGTAGACTCTGTCTATATTGGTCCTCATTTTTAAAGTTTGATTCATTTTGGCCAAACCTTTCCCTCTTGGCCTACTAAAGTGATGTTAAATGCATCAGAATGATTAGTTGGGTTTTTCTTGTTTTTGTGGGGGGCTTTTTGGTTTTTTGTGTTGTTTTTTTTTTGAGACAGAATCTCGCTCTGTTGCCTGGGCTAGAGTGCAGTGGCGTCACCATAGCTCACTGCAACCTCAAACTCCTGGGCTCAAGCAATCCTCTTGCCTCAGCTTCCCAAGTAGCTAGGACTATAGGAATGCACCACCACACCTGGCTGATTTTTCTATTTTTGTACAGATGGGGTCTGGCTGTTGTCCCGGTTGGTCTCGAACTCCTAGCCTCAAGCAGTCCTCCCACCTTGGCCTCCCAGAGTGCTAGGGTTACAGGTTTGAGCCACCTTACCTGGTCCAAGTTGTTTTTATTGTTTTTTTTTTTTTTTACTTGGACTAATTGTTAGGGGGATTTCCACCCATTTTCTCCCACTAGTTCCACTCTTCCTGTCTCTAAATTGTGTGTCCTTTGGTTTGCCAGATTATTTTACTACATGTTTTTGGAGAAAGGGTTTATCTTTTCAAAAGTAACTTTACTTTCCCACAAAAGTCATTTGTATGTCTAAATTGTGGGCTCATGTCCATGAAAGGATCCTATTTATCTATGTACCATTAGTATGTTTTTGTCATTTGCTCTTATGGAATACTTCTTCATGGTAGTAGTTGATATTTTGTAATTAGGCCTATTCATATCTTTAGGTCCATGTAATCGTATATTCTTATCTCCTCATTTCTTTATGGAGTAGAGTTTGCTGATATCAAAGGGCTAAAAGAAGAAATGAATCTTATCCAGATTCCTAACTCGATCCAGCATTTCAACTTTGCTATTTAGCTGTTTAGAAACCAAAATATTTCTTTAACTCCACTCCCAGCACCCAAGTCCCAAGTTGTTGTATTTTAAGAAGCTCTGCTGGCAAGGTGGCTTGCTTCTGTAATCCCAGCTATTCGGAGGCTGAGGTAGGAGGATCACTTGAGGCCAGGAGTTGGTGACCAGCCTGGGCAACATAGTGAGACCCTGTATCTTGAAAAAAAAAAAAAAAAAAAGAAAGAAAAAAATTAGCCGGACGTGATGGCGCATGCCTGTAGTCCCAGCTACTCAGGAGGCTGATGTGGGAGGATCACTTGAGCCCAGGGGATCAAGATTACAATGACATATAGGTCATGCCATTGCACTCCAGCCTGGTTGACAGAGCAAGACCCCCTCTCTTAAAAAAATAAAAATAAAACACAATAAAGAAGCTTTGAAATGGAGCATAAGTGTGACTTGCCCAACATCAGCTTGCACCCAGTCTACTGAGATTTAAGTAGATGAAGGCTCTGTTGCCCTGTTTCAAAAAGCAAAAGTTGCTGATCCACACACAGTCAACCCTTTGCTGCAAATTTTCCATGTCAATGCAACACTCTGCTTTCTAGATCTTCGGTACTCAGCAGGATCAGCTACTAAGCTATATTTTCTTTTGGTCTCTGACATTCTCTGCTAGCAAATCAGTAAGATAAGAGATTCATGAACCTCCTCCTGCCACAGCATTATTCGTTACTTACGTAAAAAATTTTGGTGGTACTTCTTCAGTCACCAGCTATAAGTCCACATTTAAAAATACATAAATGATTATCTTCTGAATCCCTCCCTAGTAGAAATTAAACTTCATATCAGTGGAGCCAATAGACTGTACCCAGAATTCAGTGCATATAAAATTGCATTAACTGTTACCCTTTGGGCAAATGGACATAAAACTTTGGCTCTTCACATTTTCCCAAATGCCATTAAGAGCATCCTGAAGACAATCCATAACATTTACTCTATGATATATAAGAATATTTCACATTTGATATTGTGATCCTTATTAGGTTCATTGTAGCTGAGCTAGACATGAATTGAAGAACCAGGATTAAAACTGGAAAATAAAACCTGTCTACTTTAAAAATTGCAGTTTATGGGACTTTATTTTGCTTAAGCCAAAGCTGTGAGTGGTTTTCTCAGATAATGAGCAAAAAAGTCTTTTTTAAAGTCATATTTTGAATGCTTTATAACCACTTCATTTCAAATAAACTTTTCAAGTGCAGTCTCCCTGCATCCTCTTTAGATATTAAAGAGCAAGTATATTAGAAATAAAAATCCAGATGGAGTTATAGGGACTTAGGACTTATTAAAAAGAAGGTAAATAGATCCATTTCTAAAATATTAAAATTTAATTTATATTCTATCAGGATTTCCTAATATTTTTCACAATGTAATTTAATTCAGTAAACATTTGAATATCTATTTTGTAGGTGTATATTAAAGGTGAGAAGAAGCCCTGGTCACCAGGGACTTGACAGTTTTTGCCCATGAATCTGGTGTTGGGTTTTAAGCTAAAGGTATTTCCTTCTGATCCATGTTGCTTAACAAATTCTGAGCATACACAAGTTTTTGATTTTAAGTACAAGATTAATATTATAAGTACTCTGTAGAAAATAAGAAAAATTTCAGATATCTATCCTATAGATATGCATTGCTTACTATATGCAAGGGATGGTGCGTGCCTCCAATAGATTTCAGAATGATATAGGTGGTAAGGTGTACACAGATAACTATTTTGACCTCTTTTGTGATACTTTATATACCTTGTACTGTAAAGTAGTCTGATAGTTCAAAGGGACATTTGTATGGAAGAATCAGGTAATAATTATGACAAAAGTTTTATAACATATTTTGACCTCAAATGTGAGAGGTATGTGTTTGTTTGTTTTAGCAAAAACAGGTAAGCCTGTGATCTATTGTAAATGTCTTTTACTAGAAAAAAGTCTCTAATTTTTTCTTTGATTGGCTTATTTTACTGTTGGTATTGGAGCATGAATTTTTTTAGAACAAAGGCTACTTAGTTTTTTTGTTGTTTTTTTTTTTTTTTTTTGAAACAGTTTTGCTCTGTTACCCAGGCTACAGTGCTGTGGTGTCAGCCTAGCTCACAGCAACCTCAAACTCTTGGGCTCAAGTGATCCTCGTGCCTCAACCTCCCGAGTAGCTGGGACTACAGGCGTACCACCACGCCCAGCTAATTTTTTCTATTTTTAGTAGAGATGGGTCTTGCCTTTTGCTCAGGCTTGTCTGGAACTCCTGACCTCAAGCGATCCTCCCACCTCAGCCTCTCAGAGTGCTAGGATTATGGGCATGAGCCACGGCACCCAGCCGAGATCTCATCTCTTAAAAAAAAAGAAAGAAAGAAAGAAAGAAAGAAAAAGAAATCTCTTCCTCTTTGAAGAAACTTAAAGGTCTGTTTTTTTAAGACCACTTAAGATCTCTGAAACAATTTTAATGTTTTGGAGAACTGCAAATGGAATCACCAGACCTTTATTTAGTTTTATCTTGATTTGTTTTCCTTCTCTTTCTTTGTTATTACCCTGTGTTTAAGGGAGAAAAATAATTTTAAATTGAGCAATATTGGGTGTAATTCCTAATTTTTCATCTCATTTTTACTTTAATTCTTAATTTAAACTAAAATTCTGAATTCTAATACAAATGGTAAATATATATCTACAGAATTATAAATTCTACCATTTGTTTACAGATTATAATATTTAGGAAATTAATGTTCAGAGTTCAGTAATTAAAACCAAATTCCTTCTGAAAACTAAGGAACATAATAATTATCCAGTATCTAATCATATTTCACCCTTTTAAAAAAAATCTTATCGACATCACTCACTTTTGTTTTTTCCTTCCATTCTGTGTCTGTGAAGCTTCTCTGCCTTGCTCTAAATCAGCAGTTTTCATGCAGCTGTTTCCTCATCAAGGTACTCTTTACTTTCATCATCTTTGCACGAAATACTGCTTACCCTGCACTCGTCCTGGGCACATGGCATGAGACTTCACTCACCAGTCCCTGTGAGCTTAGTCTGGCTTAGGCACCTGAGGAGCTCGTGAAGCCACCACTTTATAGGGTCTGGGTGCTTACTGGAACTGCAGGGCCAGTGTGTGTCCTGTCTTGGTTAAGGAGCTGCTGATACTGCCCTGAATGCTGAAGATGCTATCCTGGGCCTGGACTAACATGGGTGGGCTAAAAAGAAACTCAAGGGAGAGTTAATAGAGAAAAACCAGGATATGGTTTGAAAAGGGAGATTTTTTTTTTTTTTTTAGCTTAGAAAATATTTGTTTTTCCCTCCAAGTCAACCTTTTCTTAGAAATTAAGGCTGGCTGTCTACTCTTATCACCTGTGTTTAAAAAATGGAATATGGTCATTAGCTAGCTCTGAGGACTAAGAAGAAAAAATGTGATATACTTATGTCTAATTTATAAGTGATGCCTTTTTTCTTTTATTCACCTGTGATTGTACAGAAAGATTAGACCTAAACAGAGAAAGAAGTGTTAGCAATTGGTAAAAATCCGTTAAAATTTTTTAATTCTTATAATTTTGTATATCTAGCTCAAAATAAAAATATTCCTAATTACGTATTTAACACATCTCCATGAATATATTTAGTTAAGAGCAACCTATAGTTATGTTTTCTTCTAAGATGCTTTATTATGTTTTGTGCTTATTTACATTAGCTTCAGTAATTTTACAACCTAGCATAAAATTCAAGCCCTATGCAGTTTGTTCTAAAACTCTTTTCAGTATATCACCTGGTCTTTTTTATTTCAAGTATTAGGAGCCTTTTAAATTATGTAGTAATTATTTTATCAGTGTGCAAAAATTCTCCACGTAGATTATCTTATCTGAGTCTTCTAACAGTCCTTTTAAATAGGCAAGTCTGCTGTTATCCTTAATTGCCAGTTTAGGAACTAGAACCAAATAAGAGTTCTGATCTAACCAAGACTCAAACCTGGGTCTTCTGACATATTTGCCTTATATGTAATAAGAGTTTTCTGATGTTTGCCGTATTGCATGTTTAATACACTAAGCAATGCAGTCAGGTAACTTACAAGTGTTCCTGTGCAGGTGATGGGAAATTTGAGTTATTACCAGTCTATCATTTTTGTAGTACAATTTCTCGCAAATTACCTAACCCCTTTTTCCTCAGTTTCCCGAGAGCTAAAAGGGATTCATTTCTTTTATTATTTCATGAAAATGTTAGATTCCAGTTTGGGAAACTGTTCCAGTTTAGGAAACCAAAAGTGTTTAAAAACTAGGTGATTAAAAATATTTATCAAGCTGGATCTATATCACTAGTTGTCAAAATAAACTGTGATACCTGCCTTCAAGGAACTCATGTTCTATCAGCAGGGGAGTTGGACATATAACTTAAATAACAATAATGTAACTTTACCATTCTTTTTCCCACTTACTCAATTCACTAAATATTGGCCAATCACACCTTCTATTTAGGATTTTATTTTTATGGAGCCACCACAATTCACTGAAGCATAATGCTGTTCATACACTGCTGTAGAGAATTTCCAGCTTCTTTTGCCCTGCATGTTTGTAACTGGCTGCATGTTTGACCACAGCATATCTGTGGGGGAATTTAAACTAGCAAATCAGGTCCACAGAAGTTTTAGTTTTATTTCCTTCAGGTGGTAGCCTCTGGGTTTCTGTTAGTTACCTCGTGGATTTTTGCTTTTGTGCCCACTGAGGGCCAGAAGGGAAGGGGAAAGCCATATGCTTTCAGGACAAAAGAGAGACCAGAATGCAAAGCTTCAGAGGGGCTTTGATGAAAAGAAGTATAGCGCTAAGGCCTTCTCACTAACTTAAAATATAGCATGTACCAATGCAGGATGGATTTTGTCTCCATTGGAGCAGTTTGGCTGATAATCTGAAGTTTTCCTATAGGATGTTGAGATGAAGTCCTTCACCAGCTCCTAGAGAGATTTCTAGATTTAATTTTAGAGGGTAAAAAGAAAGAATGCTGCCAAAATTCCCAGAAGTGAGACTTATTCTTAGAAACTTAAATGCCATAACTAGATGCTGTGATCATTTGGTTTCATACTAACTTGGCTCTTTTAAGATGCTATATTTTGGTGTAAATATAATGCATTTTTAATTATTTTTTTAATGACCCTCCAAGATTTTTATGTCACTTTCTCCTTTGATCCTTATAGTAAAAACATCTTTGCTGTGAAGTTGAACTTAGGAATCACATACGTTTACTTGTGCGCGAATTACAGAGTTGGGTCACTAAGTAGGAAGAAAACACACATTCAACAACAAGAATTGAGATGAAAATTGAATTTGAAAACAGAAGTAGAACATCAACCTTTTACATAGCGTTGAAGCTTTTGGTTATGAAAGGGCTGATGAGTCAGTCTTACTCTAACATTTTTAATTAACATGCTCATTAGGAAGAAAATTGGAAAATTCAGAAAAATAGAAGAAAAAATCACCCATCATCATCCCACTCTAAGAAAATCACTGTTGATTAACATTTTGATGCATCTTCTTCCAGTTTTTTTTACATAGCTGAGGTCATAGTACGTGAACAACTTTATAGTGCTTTTTACCCTTAACATTTAACAAGATACAAATAAGGCTTTTCAATTTTTATTTTGAGGTTTGAGGGTTATTTACTTAAAACGGAAAGTGGAATGTTCTTAGCACTTCTTTGAAGAAACTTTCACTCTAGTGACTTAATCTACATGACTACAATTTATGTAACTTTACTTTATAAGAATACCACTGAGCAGGCCTTTGTGCCCAAACAGAAGCATTGCCACCTTACAGTGTAATGACTGTTTTCCCCTCAGAGTGAGCCATAGTCTAGGAGTTACAAGGCTGCACCAAAGGTAGACACGAGAAGGAGCCCTAGGGTGGGAGATTGCTAGCAGAGAGCCACAGAGCCTTCCTAGTGGTTGTCCATGTTGTGTGCCCTTCCTAATGGCTAGCTCCAAGTTTTTTCAAACCTTTGACTTTTTAAGGTCCTACTTTTGCCTGAATCTTATTTCTCATTAAGGAAATAACCCCAAGATAAAGAACTACTAGACTGGAACTTATAGGCCACCTGCAAATTTAAGGAAATGGAAGATCAAATACACTGACAAGTTCATGATGATTTCAGATAGAGGACACCAAAGAGGGAAAAAAATTTTATCTTTTCTGCTAAAAACATGATACTACCTCCTGGAGATCAGGGGTTGCATGCATTTGGGCTCTGAATTACAAGGATCCAGCTGTCACGTTTTAAAATGGAAGCATTCAGAGTTCAAGACCAGCCTGAGCAAGAATGAGACCCTGTCTCTACAAAAAATAGAAAAATTAGCCAGGCATGGTGGCACGCACTTGTAGTCCCAGCTACTTAGGAGACTGAGGCAGGAGGATCGTTTGAGCCCGCAGTGAGCTATGATGATGCCACTGCACTCTAGCTGGGGCGACAAAGCAAGACTCTGTCTCTTAAAAAAAAAAAAAAAGGAAGCATTCAGTTCAACCAGTATTTATTGAAAATAATTTTTCAGTTTATAGAAAAAATCAACTAGACTTTATAGGAAAATGAAAAATGAATAATAAATGATCTTAACCCTTGTAGGTGCTTTTACTCTGGTAGAGGAAATAGGATACATATACAAGTTGTGATAGTATAAGCAAAAGTTAATAAATATAAAAGCAAGGAGGAAGAAAATTCTAGTAGGAAACAGAAGAATGCATCATGAAGGAAATAGAGATGTGAAACAATACGGGTTGTAGAGATAGGCAAGACAACTAAAAGAGCCTGCATAAACATATACCACAAAGAAGTTCAAGGCACATTCAAGAGATTATGAGCAGCCTTCTTTCAGTTTTGTTATTTCTTTTTTTAAATAGCCATGGAGAAGATGCAAATGAATATACAGACAAGAATAAAAATTGTCCAGAATTCTGTTAAACAGAGAAAAAGTTCTGTGAACATTATGTATTTTCTTCTATTCATCTTTGTATGTATATGATTAGATTAGAATAGAACAGATTCACGGTGGTGCTTCACCTATGCTTGGCTCCTGGAGAGATGTTGCTGATGTTTTTAACTCTGCACTCGTATGCCTAGCACGTTGCACGTGTTCATGAACAATCACTGACAAATGCCCGTGTTCCTTTGATAAGTTTAAGACAACAGATCTCTGTTGAGCCTGTGTAAGTCAGGCCATGTGCTTGTTGACGCCTGACACTCTGCATTGGATTCAGGGGTGGATCCAAATGAAGGATGTGTGGCTCCCAGAGAGAGATGATTCCAAATTCATTTCCTGTTCATGAACCAACAAATAGCTGGGTGGATCTATGTACATTTTCTGTAACATAATGATTACTTCTTGACTTGAAGTACTACTTTCTGTCCAAAAATGGAAATTGTTTTATTCTTAGATTTAATGATTATTTTAGAATTCAAATAGTACAGATGAAAATAAAATAAAAATTACTTGAAATCATGCCATCCAGAGATAATATTTTGGCAAATGTTTTCTCAGCCTTTTTTTTTTCCTCTGTATATGGGTATTTTTTTTCCTACTCTAAAAATTAGTCATCTTTCTGTATCAGTAAATATTAATTAGTAATTTACATTTTGATACAAACTGCTAAAATGTTCTTCAGCTATTTGCTCTCCCACCAATAGTTATGCCAGAAGTAGATATAATCAGTCTAATTTGGGGGATGGATTTTATTGACATGTAACAGATAGAAAAGTACCAAATCATAATTTTACAGTTTAATGAACTTTTAAGAAGTAAACACACTTGAAAATCCTGCATCCAAATCAAGAAACAGAACATTACCAGCACTCCAAGAAGCCACCCTCAGTCACCACTTCCCCAAGGGTAACCACTATTTTGTTATACATCTGATTTGTAATCTTTACTAATCTGGTGGGTAAAAAATACCTTGTTTTTGTTGCTGGTTACTTTTCTGAAGTTACTACTTAGAATATTTATAAAATTCATTGTGAGACCTAGATTTTGGAGGTTTAATCTCCATGAGAGAAAAAATGGCATCTGTGTAAGGTTACAGAATGTGAAATGACTTGCCATAGTTGAAAAGAAGTAAAGATTCCATAATATGACCTTTGTGATATGTTATTTTCTCAGTAAATACTTGAGTTCCTTTGGGACAGGCACTGTGATTAAAAAAATAAAAAGCATCTGCCTTTTCTTAGAAATGACAAATTTGCTGGAAAGATCAGTATCTTCTGCCGCTGGAGAGTATATTCTGTTTGTAAACATGAGTAAGGATATGTGGCTAGAAGCTGACCTCTGCTGGAAGTTTCTAATATGATTTGAAGGAAAGAGCTCTGATCTTCCCTGGTGGCTGCTAGCATTTCATTCAGTTCAAGCCTGCCTGCTTCTAGCTTTTCCTCGCAACTTCTCTTTTCTTTTTTCTTATGCTATTTTCCGCTATGATAGCAAATTTTGCCTAACAAAATATGGGGCTTTCTGTGCAAAAAGGCCTCTATAAACATTCTAGCAGTTGACTATTAAAATGAAACGTGCAAAAACAATTCACCAGGTTGTATCTCATATACAAATACAGTCATGCGAAGCATAACAACATTTCAGTCAATGATGGAGCACATATAGATGTTGGTCCCATAAGATTACAATACTATATTTTTACTCTACCTTTTCTGTGTTTAGATACACAAATACTTACCACTGTGTTACAGTTGCCTACAGTACTCAATACAGTAACATGCTGTACAGCTTTGTAACCTAGCAGCAATAGGCTGTACCATATAGCCTAAGTATGTAATAAGCTATACCATCTAGGTTTGTGTAAGTACACACTATGATGTTCACACAATGACAAAATCACCTAATGACGATCATTTCTCAAAATGTATTCCCGTTGTTAAGCAACACATGACTTTAATGAGATTCAGTCCTGGAACTTAACACCAGAAGAGAAGGAGTAATTGGCTGCTGTGTTTCTCTCCAGGAATCGACAAGGAGAACGTTGAACTCTCCCCTACCACTGGCCACTGTAACAGTGGACGAACTCGCCACGGATCCGCAAGCCAAGTGCAGAAGCAAAGAAGCGCTGGCAGTTTCAAACGTAATAGCATTAAGAAGATCGTGTGAAGCTTTCTTTCTTTCTTTTTTTAAACCAACTTAACATGGGCTCTTCACTAGTGACTCCTTCCCTAGCCTTGCCCCGTCCCTTCATGTTGTGATGCTGCACTTCCTGTTTTATAATGAACCCATCGGTCTGCCATGTTGCCAGATGATCAACTCTTGAAGCATTGCCTAAATTTAATGCTGCTTTTTTTTCTTTAACTTTTTTTTCTTCTACTTTTGGCGTGTATCTGGTGTATGCAAGCGTTCAGAACAACTGCAAAGAAAGTGGGAAGTCAGGAAACTTGAACTGAGAACATCCCAATTGTGAGAGGATGAATTCTTGAATACCACTACTACTGGCCGTCTATGAAAGCCATTTGCACAGAGCTCTGCCTTCTTCTGGTTTCCCCTTCTTCTTCATATAAAGTAAAGTGTTAGTCTTATTTACACACTTGTCAAGATAGAAGTTTATGGGAGAAATATTATAACCCCAGTATGCTTAATCTTTTAGCTGTGGACTTTTTTAACCTTATAAATCTGAAAGAATCATAGAGGTCAAGCCTCAGTGACTTGACACCATAAAGCCACAGGTGAGGTACTTTGGGGGGGTGGATATTTTGTAGTGGATTCTTAAGAAATACTAACACTTGAGTATTAGCAATAATGACAGGAAAATAAGCGTGACCACATATATCTTAACCTTACTGAATTAAAGCTTTGGGTTCTGAGGCCTTATCCAAACTCAGTCATCCAAACTAGATTTTTTTTCTCCAGTTGATTATCTTTTAATCTTTAAATATGCTAAAAGTTGTTTTTTTGTTTGTTTTTGTGTTTTGTAAGTCAAAACTATACTAAGTATAGTAGTTACACATTTTTTCCCTCCTTTTCTAAATAATTCTGAGCAGGGTAATCAGTGAACAAAGTGTTGAAAATTGTTCCCAGAAGGTAATTTTCATAGATGTTTACATTAGCTCCATAGAAAAATGGAATGGTACGTGATGTTTAGAGTAGCTGATACTTTTGTTAAATAATTTTCCATGAAACATAGAGCATGGTGTATATTATCATAAATTTCTCTGATAAGATGTATTTTCAATGTCTTTAATCTTCCCCCTCCCCTCCAAAAAATCAGGAATCTCTTTAGCAAAACATTTGGGTTCTATATGATAGAATTACATTTAATCACTGTGAAAAGACTGGTCAGCCTGCATTAGTATGACAATAGGGGGCCTTAGAGTTGCTGCTATACTGAACAGCATGAATTATCTTGGCGTTGGAATTTCCATAGTAATGCAGATCCAGTTTCTTTGTGGTACCTGCAGTGTGCAAAATAATTTGACTTCCGTATCTGGATATTCCAATTTAGAATGAAACCATATTTATTACAAAAAGATATCCCCTTACTCCCAGGTTCCCTTTACATGTTAAGATATAATGGCTGTTGGAGGAGAAAAAAGAAACCTAGGGGAGAGGGGAGTTTCTTGTAGTGCTGTTTCACTAGTGGATTTCAGTAAATTCCACAGCTAACTCAAATAATGGTACATTTAAGTGTTCTGTTTTTAATAATATAACACATTTCACATTCATCCACACAGTAACAATGTGATATGTTAATGTAAATAAAATTCTTTTGGTATTCAGAAATAACAAGAACTTAATTTTTTAAATTTGTTTACAGTCCTGGGAAAAGTAAAAATCATTTACCAAAATAAAAGAAAAAAAACACCTTAGTGTTAATAGTGATTTTAGTATAGAATTGTTGGAAAATATTGAAGACAGGTGCAATTAACTAAACATTTGTTTTTAACTATTGTAGAGGCTGCATTAGAAGAAAGTGTTTATAATAACAGAGCAACTAAGAAGGGAGATTAGAACTGAGTTTAGAAACAGATCAGTAACCTAGTGCCAAGAATGTCAATATCTTGGCTCTTTCACAGCTCCGTTGCTTGTGGAATAGGTGTAACAGCTTCCTGGCTCCTGGAATAGCTGGCAGTGTGAGCCTTTAATAATTTTGGTCCGATCTTTTTCCTATTTTCGTTTGTTGGTTTGGTGCATATGATGGTGGGTGTTAGGCTATTTTGCTTCTCCCATCAAAATAGAGAAACTTCCAAAGGTTTACTGTTAAAAAATATTGATCTTTCCATTAAAAAGTTTACCAAGGTATGATATTTCATACCTCATGAAATGGTCAGCATTGTACAAATCAAAATTGAGCCTTCTTTGAACAGCAAAAATAATTTTGACCAGTATATCCTGGGAATTTGAAAACATACTAAGGTTTAAGTTTTACCTTGTTTAACGAACTTCCAACTTTTGAGGAAAATCTAGCTTTTCAAGTAACTAAAATGGACATGAGATAAATCTTTGACCATTATGTGTCCCCTGAGAAATGAAAGATTTTTTTTTAGTTCTTACAGCTGTAATCTACAAAAAAAGTTCAGAGCAAGTTGCCCATTTTGTATAATTTGATGTAAACTCTGTAAAGAACATTATAAGTAATTTGCTTTGGGTTTGTGGATCTTTCCCCTGACTTTTTAAAGAGGAAAACAGTAACTCAGTCATGTTTTTGTCTTGCACAATCTACCTGTTAACACCAATGCTCCTCCTGTCCTAGGGGCATGCCCTTGTTTGCCAAGATCAAGATGCAGTTCACTAGCTTTGAGGGAAAGTGGCTAAAGCTCTGTCTTCCATTCCCTCAGCACCTGCTCAGTACTGAGCCAGGTGCTGAGGACACCACAGTGAACACTCAGGTTCCACACCCGTGGACAAATGTCCTAGTGGGGAAAACAGAGTGCAAGCCAGCAACCCTCCCAGGTTTGTAGGTTTTCAGTTTCATTTTGGGTTTTTGTTTGGTTTTTTTTTTGTTTTGTTTCTATATCTACTGCCCCCTCCCCCTGCATAATGAGGCATGTCTTATTCAATGTTATGCAATGAACTTATACAAAAATTCACTCTTAGTGTCAGCCACACAATTTTTTTTAATGCAGTATATTCACCTGTAAATAGTTTGTGTAAAATTTGAAAGAAAAGTATATTTACTACACTGTAAATACATGTGATGATATATTGTATTATTTTGCTTTTTTGTAAAGCAGTTAGTTGCTGTACATGGATAACAAAAATTTGATTATTCTCGTGTTAGTATTGTTAACTTCTTCCTGCGACTGCGTTACATCATTTAAAGAAAATGCTGTGTATTGTAAACTTACATTGTATATGATAACTTACTCTCCTTTCCATCCAGGCCTAAACTTTGGCAGTTCCCTTGTCTACAACCTTGTTAATATTGTAAGCAATTGTGCGCCAGCAGGAGAAATACTGCCCAACAAACAAAATCGATCATTGTAGGGGAAAATCGTAGAAATCTGTTTCAGATCATTGTTGTTCCCGCCCCGTTTTCCTCCTTGTGTATGTACTCCCTCACCCCCCCTTTTTTAAGTAAAATGTAAATTCAATCTGCTCTAAGATGTGAGGAGTTATTTAATTTCTTCACATGCATCAGGCTCTGTTTCTCACTTCCCCCACTTCTCCCTGATCTGTTGAAACATTAAGGCCATTTCCTTTCTCTTAAGGATGTTTTTTGGGTCTCCTCCTTCCCTCATCCCCATGGTAAAGATCTTTCTATTTCCAGAAACTCTAAGCTAAAAGTAAAATAATTTTGTTGAAATGCTTTTTTAGGGCATGCTAAACTCAAGGGTGACTATTCTCTGGGATAGGTTGACTTCTTTTAAAAGGAGCAGTCAGTCAGAAATGGCAGAACACCCCGAGATTCACCACTTTCCAACTCTACCCCTACAGAATCTTCTGAGACTATATAATGTGTAAACAATGTAAACCATCTCCCCTGGCTCAGGTGCCCAAAACTTTATTTTTTCATTTACTGCATTATAGGGGCTACCTCCCTGCTCCTGATGGAGAATAAATCCAGCCTAGATCCTGTGGTCAGGACAGAGCTGTCCTCAAAAGGGTAACAGTGTCTGACATTGAACAAAGGACTGAAAAGGTCCACGCAACAGATACCTGCAGGTCTGAGGCAAGTGCTGATCTATTTACAGGCAGGCTGGGAAGGCAGGGGTGCCTCACTGGGAGAGCTTGCTAACACTCTGGTCCCATCCCAAATCCCAGAAGCAAACTCTCCAGGGATGGGCTCCTGGCGTGTTGGGGGGTGGGGACGGCGTGTGTTTAAAGCTTCTTAGGCAATTTCACTGGGCACCCAGTAGTTTAAACACTATTGGAGTAAAGAATTGAAAACTCAAATACTGCAAATAGCTATCTTTTCCCTGTAGCCTAAAGCATCTTAATCAAAACTAGGGATGTCTTTGCAGAGTGACCCTTTGGATCATACCTCTCCATTCCTGGACAACAAGATCCTTGAGGACATGAACCATGTCTTATATTTTTTATGGGCCCCTGTGCCCACTGTTTGCCTGCACTGGGCTTTGCTTTCTGGGATACTCCCAAGCTAGTCTGGGGGTTCTGAACTGCCTGGCCTGGAGAGTTGACTCCTATGGGGGGTTAGGTTTGGGCTGGAGGGGCTGGAAGAATAGTAAAAACTTCACCTACAACCAAGTGATGGCATCTGTATTCCTCTTTTTCCAGAAAATAGACCATCCCCACCCCCACCAAGGCAAGCCCCTAGTGGTGGCAGGCATCTGTGGCATTTACCCTCATTCCTAGTTCTCCTTTGGCTTCTCCCAGTACCACTTCTCAGCCTGCTCACTGCGCATCAAAACAGCCTCGGACACAGCTGCATCCAAATTCTCTCAAGGGCAATTAATTGCCCCGAGTAATCTGCCAGACCTCTCTTGCTTAGAAAGTCATTCTTCACACTGAAGTGAGTTCCCTTGAAGACCCCTTTGGCTGCCAATTTAAAAGAAGCCCTTTTGCAATGTTGATTATGTTTCTGGAAATATAAGAACCATGCTATAGCAATGTAGTCACTGTTGGTTTGAATCTCTCACATTTTGTTCTTTTAGGAATGCTGGCTAATCATAAGTGGAAATTTCATAATGTAATATGGAATTGTAATTTTAATCAATAGGTTTGGCTTTTTTAAAAAGTACTTTCTAAAAATCCACTTATACTGTGTGTGCGCACACACATATATTATGTATGTGTATATATGCCTATATGTATGCACATTTCAGGTTTCCAGAGCAACTTCATACATTTTACCTAAATTGAGCCAAATTATTTTGTCTTTTTTTTTTTTTTGCCGTAAGGTCATACAGCAAAATCTTTCACCGTGTGTTTATGTGGAGAACCAAGCTAATAGTGATAAAGAGAAGTTCTGTGGGGTTACAGGGTTTAGAACTTCCCCCCACTGGGGCCACTTCCTTGATAAAAAATAGTGAAGTCGGCCATCCGGGTTGGTGGCTCACGCCCGCTCGTAATCCCAGCACTGTGGGAGGCTAAGGTGGGAGGATCGCTTGAGGCCAGGAGTTCGAGACCAGCCTGGGCAACATAGGGAGCCCCATCTCTACAAAAAATTTAAAAATTAGCCAGGCGTGGTGGCATGTGCTATAGTCCTAGCTACTCAGGAGGCCGAGGTGGGAGGATCACTTGAGCCCAGGAGTTCAAGGTTACAGAGAGCTATGATCACATCACTGCACTCCAGCCTGGCCAATGGACCAAGACCCTGTCTCTTAAAAAAAAAAAAAGTCACACTGAAATCTTAATAGGGTCCTTTCCTGCTCAGAAGTTCAGAAAGCATTGCCTAACGATATTTTTAAGAGAAGAAAATGTCGACAAACGTATCCTTAGCTGATTGTACTCATTTGTTCAAAGAAACAATTTCAGTTGGTTATAATTGTAAAAACAAAAGAAGAAAGCTTGGCCTCTGCCCTTTATGAGCTCATGATTTAGTGGAGAAGACAGCCACATAAACAATGAACATACCGTCCAGAGGTATGGACAGAGTTCTTGGAGAGTCGCAGAGTGACTGGCAGGGTTGGACTGAGGAGTTGGATCTTGAAAAATGACCAAGAAGTTTGTCCAGGTGGAGATATGTTCAGTGAGTAGTTGAAAGTTGGGTTTCGGAGTTTTTAGTGTATAGGATGTAACTGAGGCTGTGGACAGACTGGCCCAGAGAGGGCAAGTAGTGGAGAAGTGTTCAGGCAAAAAGCAGCACACCATGAAGGAGACCGGATTACTGTATACTTATTTTCCTCCATTCTGTTGTCCCACTTTGGGGAATGCAGCCTCATTTTCTACATTTAAAAAGTATAGGAAGACACACCTTAGCCCCATACTACGAAAATAGTAGCACTTTTTCTATACCAGTAATTCTAAATGTTTTGAGTCTGGCCCAAAGTCTAAGCAGAATGAGAAACTGATGGTGAGGGATGCTCCCTTACCAACTTGGTAATTTGTGGGTGGAAGGCAGAAAGGAATTAGGTGATCTATGCCTTAATCAAAAACTCCACCACCACCACCAATACTCATGTCCAGGATTCTACAAGAGACAAAAAAAGAAAAAATTCATTTCTAAAATACCGAGTCTCTTTGAGTTTGCAGCAGTCAGTCAGTCAGCAAATATTTACTGGGCACTTCGTTTTCATGAATTAACTTGAGCATCAGCACCTCTTGGAAATGCTTTCTGATCTCCCACTGGCTGCAATGAGAGCCCTTCTCTTCTTTCTATGACAGCTTCTTGTTACAATGTTGTGATCCTCATCTTCCTATCTTCCTGGTTAGACTATAGGCTTTCCAGGGGTAGGAACCATGCTTTGTTCAAAGGTGCTCAATAGCCCCGGGCGCCACGGCACTGTACGAGGCCTGAGGCTGGAGGATTGCTTGAGGCCTTGAATTCAAAACCAGCGTAGACCCCATCTCTACAGACTTTTTTTTTTTTTAATTAGCTGGATGTGGTGGTATGTGCCTGTAGTCCCAGGTATTCAGGAGGCCAAGGCAGGAGGATTGCTTGAGCCCAGGAGTTCAGGGTTGCAGTGAGCTATGATCACGCCACTGCACTCCAGCCTGGGCAGCAGACCAAGACCCTGTCTCTTAAAAAAAAATAAAATGGTGCTCAATAGATGGTTGTTGAGTAACACATAAGGCTCTATGTTATCAGAGAACTATATAAGTAGAACAAGAGGAAAAAGGACCCCATTCACAATAGCAACCCCAATGCAAAATCCCTAACAAAGTAGAGGTGACCTGTGTAATAAAGACCTATTAAAAACTCTAATCCAGACTTTGAGATTTCACAGATCAGTAAAATTTCCAAAATATATTTCAACTTACGCATTTGGAAACAAGAAAACAAATATCTAACATAGTTTTTTATAAAAAGAAAGGCATTTCAACCACAAAAGAGTAGGGAGGGAGGGAATCTCAGGAAAAAGTATAGCTCTTTAAAAGGAATGAATTTCGCTTTATAAAAATCACCGTGTTATCCTATTTTTCTCCCATTGCTGCTGATTCAGTCCACACAGCACTGATCAGCAGACAAGCCTGTGAGGGGACCAGGCTGAAAGGAGACTCGAGCAATGGAGAGACTGAGCACAGTCCTGGGTGGGAAGACTGAATATTCAAGTGCCAGTTCTTCCCCAGTGAATGTACTGGTTTAACACAATTCTGATCAAGACCCCAACAAGAGAGTGTATCCAGACAAAATGACCCCACAGTTCACCTGTGGAATAAGCAAGACAGCATCGCTAAGAAAGAAAAAAAAAGAGGATAGTTGCAAACTTCCCTTACTAGATAGTAAAACATAGAAATTTTAAATATTTAAAACTGTGATAATGGTAATTAGACTAGATAAGTAGAGTGGAAAAGGCTAGACGGTCCAGATTATGCTTTGGTTAAAAAAAAAAATGAGTAACCCCCAAATTTTATTGGCTTCAAAGTCAAAATTTATTTCTCACCCTCACTACGGGCCCATAGCTGGCCAGCAGGAGGATCTGCTCACCTGGTTTCTAGGGGCCCCCGAGTGCGTGATCAGCCATCGCCACAAATAGCCGGCCCTCATGCCAGAGGGGAAAAGAGCTCAGGCCACACTGCCCAGGCCACCCTTGCGATGATGGAAATGTTCCATGTCCGCGCTGTCCAGCGCAGGGGCCGGTATCCACACGTGGCTGCTGAACACCTGAGATGTGGCTAGTGAGAATGAGGAACTGAATTTTTTATTTAGTTTTAATTAAATGTGAATAGTTACATGTGGCTAGTGGCTACCAGATTGGACAGAGCAGCATCTGGAAGGTCTTGCACCAGCAATTAAAGGCTCAAGGCCAGATGTGCAGTCACTTCTGTTCAAGGTCTTTGCCAGAACTTGTCACACAGCTTCACAGAATCACAAGGATCAGAAAGAGCTATCCTCCTCTGTCCAAAAGGAAGAGAGCTAGGAATGTTGGCCAACAACAGTAATGACTCCTACGAGAGGGAAGAACTTTGTGAGCCAAAAAGCAGTGGACAAAATCCTGAGGATCATGCTTTGACTGCCTAACATTAAAATGTCCCCATGTCCCAGAAAATCACATGCAAAAGTAGAAGGCCAACCAATGGGGACATCGTTCTTATAGAGAGTTAATAAAAATGAATTTTAAGAAAAGACCCAAGTAGGAAACTTGGGTCCACAGAAAGGCAATACTGTACCAACTACTAATTACTATATGATGGAAGAGGTCATCACACTCATTAGTAAACAAAAAAGTGCACACCGAAACAGTGTAATACCATTTTCACCTGTCAAATTAGCAAAGTATTTAACTAAAAAAAACAAAATTAAAAAATTTAAAAAATAAAAATTAAAAAAGTAACTAATACTGGGTGTGGGTCAAGTGTGTGGTGTGATGGGCTCCTCTGCGCTTGGCCTCATCTTTCTGTATCGCCAGCCATAGACATGTCCGCACCGTCCGCCCCAGCAGTGCTCTGTCTAGGAATCTAGCCCAGAGAAATAAATGACGAGAGAGCTAAGACTTTCATCAAAGTATTAATTACAATATCAGAACACCTGAAGACAACCAAAATGTTGGGTTAAATTATCTACGTTCATCTAGCACTTTCTGGAAGCTGACTGCTTCCTTACACAGCCTCTAAAAATGGGCTTTAGGCACAATTCACAATTGCAAAGTTGTGGAAACAACCAAGGTGCCCATCAATACACGAGTGGATCAATAAAATGTGGTATATGTATACCATGGAGTATTACTCAGCAATAAGGAACAACAGTGAATTAACACATCTGGTATTATCCTGGTTGGAGCTAGAACCCATTCTTCGAAGCGAAGTGTCACAGGATTGGAAAAACAAGCACCACTGGTACTCACCATCAAACTGGTACTAACTGATGAACACTTACATCACACAGGGCAATAACATTCATCTGAGGGCGGGCGGGCGGGAGGGGGGTGGAAGGGATGGGAAAAACTCTCACTGAATGGATGTGGGGAGCACAGTTTGGGGGATGGCCACGATTGTGGCTCTTACACGGGCAGAACAGGGGCAATGTGTATGGCCAAAGTGTTGTACCCCCATGATATTCTGAAATTAAAAAAATAAATTAAAAAAAAATGGGCTTTAGGAATCATATTTAAATTTGGGAGGAAACTTCCAATAAAATCAAGAGTTTTAAAACTGCATATGAGGGTTGATCTTCAATTACGTAAATAAATAAATACACATGTATATATATATATATTATGTAATAGCGTATGTGCTTTATACATAGGAAAAAGATAAAAAGGAAATGTATCCAATGTTAATAACTATGTATGGTTAATTTTTGTTTCTTTTTTATGTTTGCCTATATTTTGTAAGCATTTTACAATGAGCATTATTGCTTTAAAAACAAGTTAGGTTGTTTTTAAGAGTGAGGGTAATGCTGACTTTTAATTGTACTAAAAAGGTGTTCATAATAGTGGGATTCATTCAGCTATTAAATTAACTACCATCTCTTGGATGCTTTTACTTTTATCTTTTTCCTTTTATCAAAAGGTGGCTTTTTACCTAGTTTATTTATTTATGTATGTATTTTTTGAGACAGGATCTCTCTCTGTCGCCCAGGCTAGAGTGCAGTGGCGTCATCTTAGCTCACTGCAACCTCAAACTCCTGGGCTCAAGCAATCCTCCTGCCTCAGCCTCCCGAGTAGCTGGGACTACACACGTGCACCACCAAGCCTGGCTAATTCTTCTGTTTTATGTAGAGACAGGGTCTCACTCTTGCTCAGGCTGGTCTCGATTTGGCCTCAGCCTCCCCAAGTGCTGGGATTACAGGCATGAGCCACGTGCCCAGACCTTTTACCTAATTTAGATTCCACTGAGCTGGGTGTATTTTTCCTTCCTTAGGGGAGTATTTGCATAACTGGTTTGGAGTGGTTCAGGTGAACTGCCTGTCAACTCCATCAACTAGAGAGAGTGCTAGTGACCACAAACCCTTCACTGTTATTTTATTACTTCTGCTCACAACTTACAACCTTTCAAGGTTAAAAAGGTTGATGGGGAATGGTCCTTGCCCTCAAGAAGCTCTCAGGTTATTAAGGTGTGTACAGATATTCACAGCCATATAAATACATGTCGAAGGGTGTGCACACTTACCTGCAATCCAGTCCTTTCCTCCCTGTTTTGAGCTTCCATGCACCTGCTCCCCATCCCTGTTTTCCCACATCCTGACAGCACTTCCTTCTCCCTCCTCTTCACCTTCGGTTCTTTATCCTGTGTCCATTTTCCTGATCTTGGAATCATCCCTTCAGCCCTGAGAGGAGGACCTGGTGTCCTCGCCAGGGGTGGAGCAGTGGATGGGCAGGGCATCACAGTGCATCACGAAAACATTCTAGGAGAGTCTGCATGAAATTCTGTGAGAGCAGAGCAGTGAGGGCAACTAACTCAGGGAAGGCTTCTTGAAGGGGGTGGGATTTGAAGGGTGACTGGGGGAGGGGGCAGGACAATCCAGCCAGAGGGAACGGCACGTGCAAGGCAGGCTGGGCATTTCATCAGTCAATCCCATGTTGAGTCACTGTCTTGCAGTCTATGCCACACAATGCCTGGGATGTAGTAGGTGCTCAATAATGTGCACCTGCGTGAGGTAGATGGTGTTACTGTTCTGCTATGTCTGACAGAACAAAGGGCTTCAGACCATAAAGGGCCTTCCTGCTCGCTGCCCACCCTGAGGATTTAGGAGTCTTTCTTTTAGGCAGAAGGGGGAAGCAGAGAAGGCTGGAAACAGGAATGTGATGATCCCTGTGGAGTGCACTACGGTAGGAGGTGAAACCCTCACCCTTGGTAGGATACTCCTTCCTAAACAGTGAGGAACCAGGAGGTAAATGCTGGTGCCCTGCCCAGAAGCTACTTTCAGGGGCCATTTCTGCTGCTGATGAAGGGATTTGGAGCCCAGTTGGGTAGAATAAGTAAGGTTTTGGCATTTCTTCTTAGAATCCTGAAAGGAATTCTAGCAATCAGCAGGTCCTGTTTCTGAGAACCAGAGAACCCTCACAAGAGCTCATGCAGCAGAGGAAGAATGAGGTCCCAAGATGCCCTCCTGCACCCCAGGTGTGCCCCAGTCCCCTCCTGCACCCCAGGTGTGCCCCAGTCCAGCCAGGGTCCTTGGCACTCCCCTGGCCGTGCTGGCTGTGGCTATAAGCATGAGTCTCCCTGTCTCTGCAGACCAAGGCATATTTTGGGACAAGTGAAGAAGGAAAATAAGTTCACACCACCTTCCTCACCTCCAAAGTGACAATTATTCATGGTTTTTAAAAAAAACCCAGCAGGTTGTGAGCAGGAAGAAACTGTGAATCCTGCCCCATTTCCAGACAACATAGACGATGAAGTCAAGGACCATAGATGGAAATGCAGATATGTTCCCCCTTTTAGACTGGTTCTAAACCTCTCCATACTGACACACAGAATACCTACCATGTGCCAGGTCCCAGGCCAAATACTGGCCAAGGCATGTTACATTCATTTTGTTATTAAAAACCTGCAGGACCTCTGTAAGGTAGGAACTACTGTCCTCAATTTACAGATAGGAAAACTGAGATTCAGAGAAGTTAACTTGTCCAGAGGCAGGGGGCTAAAAGAGCAGCAGACTCTGGCGCCCAGCTCTGCTGTTTTGGATTCCAAAACCTGGCTCTTAATAATCTTTAATAACTTCCACCTGATATTTGTATCATACATAATCATTCTCATGGCCACTGTGCTGTAAACTACTAAAAATGTTGGTGGCTTAAGACAACAGAAATTTATTCTCTCACAGTTCTGGAGACCAGAAGACCCACATCAAGGTGTCCACTGGGCTGTGCTCCCTCCGGAGGCTCTAGAGGAGATGCTGTTCCTTGACTCTTCCAGCTTCCGCTGGCTGCCAGCATTCCTTGGCTTATGGCTGCACCACTCCAATCTCTGCCTCCATGGTCATATTGCCCTGTCTTCTTTCTGTGTCAAATCTGCCTCTGATCCCTCTTAGAAGGATATGAATGATTGCATTTGTCCAGGTTACCCCCCTTGGATAACACAGAATAACCTCCCTAGCTCCAGATCCTTAATCACATGTGCAAAGACCCTTTTTCTAATAAAGTTACATTTACAGGTCCCAAGCATTAGGACATGGATATCATTTGTGGGGGGGCATTTTTAAAATTTTTATTTTTTAGAGACAGTGTCTCACTCTGTTGTCCAGACTGGTGTGCGGTGGCACATCATAGCTCACTCTGGCCTTGAACTCCTAGGCTCAAGCCATCTTCCTGCCTCAGCCTCCCAAGTAGCTAGGAGTACAGGTGGGCACCTCCATGCCCAGCTAATTTTTGTTATTTTTTTGTAGAGACAGGGTCTCGATATATTGCCCAGGCTGGTCCCAAACTCCTGGCCTCAAGTGATCCTCCTGCCTCAGCCTCCCAAAGTGCTGGGATTACAGGCATGAGCCATTGCACCCGGTTGGGGCGGAGGGGCAGACTTTTTTTTAGCCTAACACACCATATTTGTCCGGTCCTTAATTTATTCCTTCATTAACTGTGTTTGTGTGGGGCATTGTGCTAGGAGCTGGGAGCTAGAGAAATCAAGAGAAATGGACACAGTCTCTGCCCTCAAGGACCTCATGGTGACTCCTGTTACCTTTCATACCTGTTTCCCAGATGGTCTTGTGATAGATAACAGGAGTAAAATGTGGTAAGGATAGTCACAAGGACAACAGTGACCACTCACTACCCACCAGTACTGTCCTGACATTTACACATATGTACTAACCTATTGGCCCTCAGCATAGCCTTAGCCCCACCTGTAAGGTGGGCTCCACAGTCTGTACTCTTCACCTCTTTACACAGGAGCTGCAGGAGCACAGGGGAGAGGAGGTCAAGGCAGTGAGGGAGGGTGTGGTCATGGAAGGCTTCCTGTAGGAAGCGCCACTTCCACTGAATAAGGACAGGAATTGGACACAGGGAGTGGAATGGGGGAAGGGGAAGAGTGAACCCCCTCCCCCCAGGCAGAGGAAGGCAGGAGGGAGCTTGGATGCTTCCAGACAGGGATGAGGAGAGGCAAGAAAGTGTAAAGACACTGCATGGGTGCCAACTCAGCCAATGGGGGCCACTGAGGGGTTTTCAGCACAGGGGAGGGACCTGACCAAACTTGTTCCTAGAGAATGGGCTGGAATCCCAACTGCCCCTTCCATGTATATTTCCCAGAGTATTCCCAGCCTGCTGAGGCTGCTGCAGCTGTTGGAAATCACCTGGAGAATCAGAGGTCACCTGGAGGAAGAGGAGGACAGAAGGGGGGCTCCCAGCCTTCTAGTTTACCCCTCTACCAACAGGGGCCTCCCTGGGGCAATTCCCTCTACCTCTCCTTGCAGCAGGCCCTGGCATGGGTATTCTCTTGCCATATCTGCTCAGGACTGCACTTTGAGCTCTCAGATCAATGTGTTGGGAACCCTGGGGTCCTGGTCCCAGGTCTACCTCCGAGGTCCCGAGAAGCCTGTAAAATGCACCACCTTTGAGGGTCCTTTGGATAGGCACTTAGCAGGCCATCTGGGCTGCCAGAGCCTGGGACTTCAGTGTAGACCACACTGTGTCATGACTACCCCATCAAGTTCAGCAAGGGCAGGGGTGTGGCTGCTCCCCTTTCTCTATCCTCCCAGCATACCTGGCACCGCACAGGTGTTCAATAAAAAGAATGTGACAAACCCAGACAGATGCCTGTGATGTGCTGTGCTGGTCCCAGTACCAAGCCCACATCTGGTAAGGGAGGCAGGCATCCTTCAAACCTTACTCAACAGAAGTAAAGTTGCAGAGGGACCTGGGCAAGGAGAGTCAGGGGTCAGGAGGGCTCCCCTGAAGAAGGGACTTTTGAATTTGGCGTGATCCTGTCTTTGGGGATAAGAACTACAAATCTGGTTGTGGGGTTCTGGCTTGGTTCCCCTGAGATTTTATCACGCTCAGGTCTGAGGCCCCCACCTCTGTCAGTGGAGGTGGGTGAGGTCTCCCAGCTCCCCTGGTCCGGTTTTGGGGGATTCAGTGCCAGGCAGAGCTCTGAGAGCCATTTCTTCATCTACCACCAGGGGGCAGCCCCAGCTCCTGCCTATCTCCTTTCTGTGCTGAGCCTCTAGGATGACAGAAAATGGGCACCAGCTGACCTTGGATCAGGGTGGGGGCAGCACAGCCCCCAGCTTCCACTCCCTACCTCCCTGCCAGGGGGCTTGCTGGACCTCCAGTAGCCAAGCCCCTCCATCTTCCCCTCCTCCATTTCACAGGGCAGGTGGAAGGGAAGCAGGATTGCTTGCTTTAGCTCTAGTCTTCAGTTACCCTGTAAGAGAGGTACTATCATCCCTGTTTCCTCAGATGAGGAAACTGAGACTCAAAACGTTAGTATCTTGCTGGGGGGCATCCAGCTAGCAGAGATGCCACGCTCTTCCCAGAATACCCCCGCCCCCTCCCCACGGCCTCCCCTTGCCTGCTTTCCCACCTTTTGGACTCTCTGATCCTCAGACCCACAAGTCTCTCCTCCCAAGAGGTACTGCCTTACATGGCTTCCAGGGGAATTGAAGTGTCAACAGGGAATGGGCAGCTAAAGGCCTGGTTTGCCCCTGGAGCCAGGGCTGGGGAGAAGGGGGCTGACCCACGATCGGAGAAGCCACATGGCGGTCCCCGCACAGCATATATTTGGGGTTGAGAGGAAGAACATAGAGGTAGAAACTGAGGCCCAGAATGGGGAGGCCACTCAGTGCATGTGCAGAACCAGCACACCCTGGACTCCCTGTCTGGGCCGCCACACTGCTCTTGGCTCCTGCACAGGATGGGGCCCATCTCCCCTGGGCAGGGGCTTCCTCTGGGCCCGCTCTTGGCTGGAGATCACATGGAGATTAAGACATATCTTGCCCTGTCTCCCAACGGGGTGGGGGAGATGGGCACCCCACCAGAGACTTACAGAACTAAGTGGGCATCTGGAAGAGGGGCCCAGAACACAGACTAGGAGGCAAGATGGAGTGCCATGAGGGAAGGCGTCCTGGAGGAAGAAACCTCTATGCTGAGCAGGAAAGCATAAGTGGGAGTGGGTTCGGCCAAGGCCTGTTTTTGGGCTGCGGGCAATGATTGCCACAACGACCTGCAGTGCTAAGCAGGGAGGTGAGAGAGGAGAGGAGAGCAGGGCCCTGAAGTTGGGCTGGGAGTCAGCATGACAAGCTGGGGCAGAGGCTCCGCTGAGCACCACGGGGAGGTCAAGGTCCAGGCCCGGAGGCTGCAGCCAGCTCTCAGGATGGAGAGTCTGCCCTGGACTCTGAGCTTGGGCCGTACAGGGCTGTCAGGGAGGTTGAGAGGGGGGGAACCCAGGCCAAGGGAGGGAACGTCCCCAAGGCCTTGGGCGGCCCTGGTGCAAGAGCCTTGCTTTTCCTTCCTCCTGCCTGACCCTGGTCTCTTTGCCTCCCCTGTCTCAGGGTGCCTGTTCAGGCTGGGGCCCTTCCCCTGCCCCAAGATGGCCCCACAGTGATGCTGGGGAGGAGTGTGTGGCCTGAAGACCACACAGGGGTGCCTGGAGACTGCTCTTTCGGAAGCAGCACAGAGAAGGTTAAGAATAGGGAGTCTAGAGCCATCCAGATCTGGGTATGAATCCTGGCCCTCCCTCTCACAAGCTGTGTGGCCTGGGGTAAGCGGTCCAACCTCTCTGGGTCTTTCCCAGAGGTGAATGTACTCATCGAACACGCTACCGTAGGAAGCACCGGGAACATACTGAGCGCTCAGTAAACGCAAGGTCCCAACAAAGAGCACGGTAAGTGAGGACGGGCTGACCGCACGGTAGGGGGACGGAAGGCCGAGGAGGGGCTGCCGGACGCGGCGCAGGTGGTCCGGGGCTCAGACCTCAAAACTGAATTCTCCAAGGAGGGGCGGCGCCTTTGGTCGCCTCGGAATTTCCGGCCACTTGCTGCGCTCCGTGTCGCCGCGGGCGCCCACCCTCCCGGTTTTCCAGGGGAAGAGGCGGGTTCGGTGACGCCGAGGGAAACTGAGTCCGCGGGGTCGCCGCCGTTCGCGGCGCGCTCCCACCGCCGGCCCCGCGCGGGCGGCTCCTTTTGTCTGCAGCGTCCCCGTCGCCGCCGCCGCCCCGCCCCCGCCCCGCCCCCGCCCCCGCCCGCCGCGGCCGGGCTGCGGCGCCGCTGCTGACACCGATCGGCCGCCGCCGCCACCGGGCGGAGGCTGCGCGTCGCGGAGCCGGGCGCCCGGAGGGCGCGCGGCGATGGCGGCGGCGGCGCAGGCGGGCGGCGGCGGGCGCGGCGGGCGGCGCGGGGCTCGGGCTAGCTGCGGGGCCGGCGCGGATGGCGGGCGGCGCGGGCTGGGCGGGCGCGCCCGCGGCTCTGCTGCGCTCCGTGCGCCGCCTGCGCCAGGTGTTCGAGGTGTGCGGCCGCGACCCCGACGGCTTCCTGCGCGTGGAGCGCGTCGCGGCGCTCGGCCTGCGCTTCGGCCAGGGCGAGGAGGTAAGCGGCCGCGGCGGCCTCCCCACCCGCTCCCCGCCGCCGGCCCCGCGACCCTGCCCGCCTCCCCTCCCCCAGCTTCCCTGCCGGTCGCCCGCGCGCCCGGACAGCCCGAGGCGGCGGCTCCCCTGCCGGGACAAATCCCGCCTGTGCCAACCCCTTCCCTCCGCCGCCGCTCGGGACCGCGGACCCCGGGGTGGCCCCTGCCCAGCCGGACCCTCGCCCTCCACCGTTGCCGCCCGTGCCGGGAGCGGCACGCATCACGCCCAGGGTGGCCTCGGTGCCCACCTTGCCTCGCCGGCAGCGCGGGGCCCTCTGAGCAGTGTGCGAACCCGCGATGTGGGGGGAAGGGGCTGTCAGAATCCGGCCTCAGGACCCCCCACCCCACCCACCCTGCGGAGACCAAGATGCAGGGGTCTGTGTACATCTGGGCCTAGCCAAGGGGTGGAAGGGACAGGCAGGGGCGCTCTGTAGCCTTGGCGCCTTGACTGTGCGACCCTGCCTAGAACACAGAGGGAGGTGTCTGCTCGGGGCCATCCTGGAGTCTCGGCCCTGGGCCTGATGGGCAGGCCTGGCTGGCGGCTGGCTGCGGTGCCAGGGCCACGCTTGGCGAGTGGTAGCTGAGTAGAGTGTTTTCCTGTGGTGGGGCCGCATCTATTTGGGGAAAGCAGGAGTTATGTGGATTGCTAGCAGGATTGCTACCAGCTAACAATCAGTGCGGCCAGTGGGGTGGACAGAGTAACATCAATAAATGCCCAGTAGTGTCCTCTTACTGCCATTAGCAGGAGGACTGGTGACTGTGTCTTAGGAGGAGGACAGGGCACCCACTGGCTGGAGAGCACCCCCTACCCTCATGCTACCGCCCACTCTGAAATGGTCAGGGTTTTCTCCTGGGGACAGAAGCCCTGAGCAGTGGGTTTCCAAGGCTGTCTAAGGCCTCAGGCCCTGCATGGGGAGCCTGGGGCCATGGGCCTCATATGGACACTGGCTGCCATTCTTTTCTGAGGACAGGTCAGGCATAGCGCTTTAGAACATGAGAGAAGCTGGGTGATAGCCAGGTTGGGCCCGTGCCTCCCTGTCACCTGACAAGTAGGAGATAATAATCATCTCTCCATGGGCACCTGGGCATGGGCCGGGACCTGGGAGTCCCTGAGAGCAGTAAGTGGGAGAGTGTGAGGCAGGTGTCAGGTTTGAGAACTTAGGTACCCCGTCCTGGGAAGCTCACTCCTGCAGTTCCTGTTGGAGCCCGTCCTCCCCCTCTTCGGGGCTTTGCTCAGGGGCGTTTCCTGCTGCCACCATGATCATTCTCTTTCCCCAAGGGCCAACCAAGGCCCTCCCTTTTGTCAGCGGCTCCCATGTGGGGCAGGCTGAGCAGACCCCTAGTATGGGGATAGCCTAGCCCTCTCAGGACAAAGGCTGCAGGTGGGGTGAAAAAGCCACCCAGCTGTGGCTGAAAACTGGAGTTCCAGAACCACAGAGCTTCAGTGGTGGGAAGGGCTTCCCAGCAACCTCTGGCAGGAGGCCACTGCCTCGGCCACATGCCCCACAAGCCTCACCGTCTTATCCCCAGGCTGGACAGCTCCTGTCATTAGAACCTTCTCCCTCATGCACTCCAGAGACAAACCGGCTTGTCACTTAGTCATCATGGTTCTGCACAGGGACTCATGTGAGTGTCTCTTCTACGTAGCAGCCTTTACATATTTGAAAACAACGCTCCTGTCCCTTCACTCCTTCCTACCCACTCTCTGCCATCTTCCCTTCTCCAGGCGAAATACCCCCTGTTCCTGAAGCCCCGAACCATTTCCATATGACCCAGCAGAGGCCAAACCTCTGGCTTCTGTCCCTTGAGCTGCTATGGACTAATTTCGTGACTCAGTTTTCTTAGCAATAACATGAAGGGGCTGGACCTGCAGACCCCTAGGACTGTTCCAGCCCCAAGACCTTGTACACGTGCGCATGGCTCAGGGTGGGGCTGCCTTTTAGTGGTGCACCACACTCTCCGTTAATAAGTTTCTGTCCATGGAAACCTCTAGAGATCTGATTTAGAAACCTCTGCCAAGCCAGGGGTCCTCTACCTTGAGGGGCAGGTCAGTGATTTCTTTCTTTTTAAAACATAATCTTATATTATTACAAAAGCAGTTTACGTGCACAGCGGAAATTTAGAATATGGACAAGCAAAAATAAAAGTATTGTGTTCCCATCCTCCAGTGAGCCTTTCTGTGGCGCTTTTGTCAGATCCTCCCAGAGCTATTTCTATGCTTACGTGTAGATTTTCTCCATAAAATGAGATCATACTGTGCATACCGTTTTGTAACCTAATTTTTTTCCAGTAAATGGTCATCACTTTTCTGCTTCAGTAAGTTTTCATCTCATTTAATATGCAGACCTTTTTCAGATTTCCCTATTTGACCCCAAAATGTCCGTGTTTGCTGTTTTGTTTAAACTATTTTCCTTTCTGGGACTGTGCAGTGTATCTGGTTGTTGTGGCCCTTCTGTCTCTCTTGCTCTAACACAATTTCTTTTTCTTTTTTTTTCTTTTAATGATCCTGACTTGTTGAAGAGATCAGGCCTGTTGTCTGTCAATAATTTCTTGAAACTAAGTCCTGTTGACCTTTTTTCCTGTTAAATTTCATCTTGTTCGTTTCATATCATTGTGTCAGTTGAGAGGGAGAATTTAAGATCCTATCTCTGTCCGTCTCAGATGCTCCGCTGCCTGCAGGCTGGAGAAGCGGTGCTCCGTGTGTCTGAATCCACAAGGCTGATTAAAAATGCAGGCCAGGACCACGGACAGGGCCCTGAGGCACTTGCAGGGGCGGTTCTGCTCCCTTCACATTTACCCGAGACCCATGAAAATACATGTTGCATCCCAGCTCACTACCCACCAAGTTCATAAATGCATTAGAAAACAGGAGTGTCGTTTCCTCACAGGTGGGGCTCCCTTACAAAATGCCATGCACTCTGACAGTTTCTATGTCATTTATTTAGAAATCAGGTGGTGACATTGATTTCCCAACCCCTCGGTGCTCTAGGGTGGAGAATTATCATTCATTAGAACCGGGGTTCAGTGAATCTCTCAGAGCTGATTGCCCACAGTTTACCACCTACTCCCAGAATACCAGCAATACCAGGATCAAATGCTTGGCAGAAACCAAAATATACTAGGTTGCAAAGTGTGAAAGAAATATCCATGAGGCCATAATAAAATATATATATAAATGATTGGATGAATGACTAATTAACAAATGAATAAATAATAGGAAAATGTCTCGTATAGAAGAATTCCAAATAATTTATGTAGATAATTCCCCCATCGAGGAGGTGAAGCATAACTCCCCACCCCTTAAGTATGAGATGTGCATAGTGACTTCCTTCTAAAGAATATAGTTTGGAAAGAGCACCTTTGCAATGGAGAAACCTGACAAACACTGTCTCAGAAGGTGATCAAGGTCAATGTCAACAGTGCAGGTCATGTTGCTAGTGTGCACCCTTGATATGATGTGATGAGCATCACACTTTACCTCTGTGGTCTTCCTCCCAAAACCCGTAACCCCAGTTTGGTCATGAGAAAAACATCAGACAAATCCCAACTGAGAGATGTTTTACATAATACCTGATTAGTACTCCTTAAAATTGTCAAGGTCATGCAAAACAAGGAATGTCTGGGAAACTGTCACAGCCCAGTGGAGCCTGAGGAGACCTGATGACTAAATGCCATATGGTGCCCTGGATGGATCCTAGAACAAGAAGAAGACAGTAGGCAAAACTAAGAAAGTCTGAATAAAGTATGGACTTTTGTTAATAATAATGTTATATATGTATTAGATCAGCCCTGATATTGCCCTAATTTATTGACCTAGGAATCATAGCAGGAAAGAGAAGACAGTGAAGTTTGATGAAAACATTCCTTTTCAAAAATGCAAAGGTGGAGCATTTTCAAAATTGCAAAGATGGGGCACACTACTGTCCTGACCTTGAAAGTCTGCAGTAGAGTGGGAGCAGGACTCTGACAAGTACATAAAATGATGGATCAATACCCTGAACCCATGTTGGCTTCTGATGTATTGCTTTTTTCCCTAACCTCTCTAGGCCTTTGTTTATTCATCCATAAAATGTGAATAATAAGCCCCCATTCCATAGGCTTGAATGAGTTAATATTTACAAAGGGCTTAGTCCAGTAGCTGCACAGAGTAGGCACCATATCAGAACTGCTGCCACTCTGTTGTCATTATTATTTGCTGAACACTTGCAAGCATCTTTAAGAGGCCGTCTGGGCTGAGGATTGGCTAGGGATTGAGGTCAAGATCTGGGGCCAGTCTCTGGTGTTCTCAACCCACCCTCCTTGACCAGCTCTGGTATTCCAGCCCCTCTCGCGTGAGTCAGAGGATGGTAGGTGTTGAAAGCAGCCAGAGCTACCTTGGACCACACTTCCCTGTCACTTTTTCTCCCTTTTCCACTTGGAAGATCATTCTTCTTGCTAGAAAAATGGAAACAAAAGTAGTTGAGTAGGTCTCTGCCATCCATTAACACAGCACCGTCTCCTCTGAGCAGTGGAATGGAGTTCCACGCCAGCTTCCAGAAAGGTGTTGTGTATTATTTGGGGGAAGTAACTCAGCTTTAGCTAACTTGAGACTAGTCTATAATTCCCCACTTCTTTGCAGCTGCCCCAGATATGAAGCAACTAGGGCAGCGTGCCTCTTTGTTCATGGGAGAGGAGATGAAATAATGCTCCCGAATGGGCTCCCTGAGTCCTCAGGTCCCCTCTGGGCTAATGACCACTGTAGGGAATTGCTGGCACCACTTGGCTTAAGCTTGGACGTTTGAACTGGCAAAGGGGTTGGGGTGCTAGGATGGGCCGAGGCTAGTCAGGAGCCAGCCCTGGGGCTGGGATCAACATCTTCTGAGGTATGTGGGGTTCCAAGGGCCGGAGAACCTGGAACTAAAGCTGGTTCTGCTCAGAAGGAGAGGGGATTGGAGGCTGGGGAAGAAACAACCACGTCCCCCACATCTGTGGCCACAGGAAAGGCTGGAGGGAAGGCAGGGCCAGATCAGCCATTCCCTGTAGGCAGTGGAAGACCCAGGTGGCCAAGATCAGGTGTGTGTTTGAGAACAGGGGACAGAGGAGCAAGGTCGGAGGCAGGAGGACTCCTCGGGAGACTGTGACACATAGTAAGAGAGGAAAAGCATCCTGACTCAGGCAGTGGTGGGGTGCAGAATTGACAGAGGCCCAGAAGGCCTGCAAGCCCCAATGAGCCACTCCTGAATGGCGGGATTTAAGGGCACTCTTTTGAGAACAGGCCCTTCCAGGTGCTCCAAGCCTGGCAGGAAAGGCAGGGGTGCCTGTGACCCGTGGGTGGGGGGAGCAGGACAGGAGTGGGCCCAGAGAGACCTTCTCTTTCCTGTGTTTCTGGGGCACCCCGGGCTCCTGGGGTTGGAGGTCAAGGCTGTGGTCCCTTGGGGCCAGGGGATGAGCGTGAGGCACCAAGCCCTAGCTGAGACACCCAACACCCTCTGGCCTCTGTGCCTGCGCCACAGTCTGGCTGTGCTGGGAGGAGGGACAGACGTGTAATTCCTTACAAGCCCACTGGGACTTGTCCATCCTGTCAGACACTCTTGACGCAGCCTGAATCCATTTAGCAAAACCTTGCTGAGTTACGGCGTCGTTCCCAGGACACGGGAGTTCTAGAGAAGGAAGAAGCGCCAGGGTTGTGGGGGACTTGGTAAGGTGTAGGCACGGTCTTTGCCCCCATTGGTGAGACCTGAATGGGGGACATGCAGACTGAGTTGGGGGGAAGAATCAGATCTTCCAAACAGCAGGACGTGCCCTTGGAAGAGTTTCAGTGGGTGGAGAACCTCAAAGCATCTCCAAGCTCCCCTTAGGGACGTTCAGCCTGTGAAGTAGGACTTTCCCCCTTTCACAGGTGGGTCCCCAGGCTGGGCAGGCAGAGGGGCTTCAAGACCTGGCCCTGGCTCTGAAGCCCAGGGACTTTCCCCAGGGCCGGGAGGAAAACCAAAGAGGCGAAGGAGAAGAAAGGCCAGGGCAGAGGGAGGAGCACTTGTCCTGTGGCTGGGGGCTGGGCCAGATGATTCCTGCTGCCCAGGGCTATTGGGCAGGAAGGGGGAGCCCAGGAACCTGGGGTGGGGGGTACATGGCTGAGAAGCCACTCCTTTTTCCTTGGGCAGGGCCTCCACCACCCAAGTCCACTCTGCCTTGGAGGGGAGTGCAGATCTGGGATGGGTGTGGCCACTGAGTGCCTGGCAGGCACCAGACACCTGGATGTCTGACCCCCCTCCCTGCACCCCACCCTGTGCAACTTGGTGTAAGCAAGAACACTGGTGTTCATGGGTCCATTTGGATGGGGTCCATTTGGATGGGGTTTGTGGGAGGGGGTTCTGCCTGGGCCCTGGAGTGTGTACTGGGGGCCTCCTGCTGCAGCAGCCCCTTGGGCCTACCCAGTGATCATCCCCACCCCAGCCCTGAGCAGTCCTACCAAGGACAGCACAGAAGGGGACTTGACAGCTGGCTGGGATTGACAGAGCTGAGCCAAGCGGGTCTGGACAGGATGGAGGGAAAATGTCCTCTGGCCTGGAAACAATACATGTCATGCCTGAGCAACTGCTATCCTCCCACAACCCCCAAATTATTGGGCACATGCCCTGAAATTTTTATAGAGTAGTTTTTATGGAACTTCCCTTTACATTTACCCCTTAATACATGTTTCCAGGTTTAAAAAAATTTTATTCTGATAACATCATGTGTACCTACTATGTGTCAGCCCTGTTCGGGGCCCTGGGGACTGGGAGCTTACATTCTGTTGCGGGGGGGCTAGAAAAGAGATGGGAAAAGTGATAAAAACTATTATCGGGAGGTGGCAAGTGCTAGGAAGAAACAGAGCATGGCAGCAGAAGTCTTAGAAAGATGTCATGTTGTAGATGGCCAGGTAGGCCCAGCCCAGAATGGAGGTATCTGGGTAGGGTGGTCCAGGCACAGGAGGAGCCTGCCTGGGGACTGAAGGCACAGAGGCCAGAGAGCAGGGAGGGGCCATCTCTGTGGGGCCTCCCCATGGGGGCTTTGGCTTTACCCGGAGTGAGGTGGAAGCCCCCAGAGTATTCTGAGCAGAGGAGAGGCAGGATCTGACTTAGGTCCAAACAGGACCATCCTGGCTGCTTTGTGGCAGAGAGACAGAAGGGGCCGGGAGCAGCAGGGACACCATCAAGGAGGCTTCTTCTTCATCCAGGTGAGGATGCTGTGGCTGGAGTGGGGAGTAGCAGTGGAGCAGTGGCCAGATCTGGAAAGCAGAGGCGATCAGAAGTGGGGTGGGCAAGAGGGGAGAATTTGGAGACAGGCTGCCATTGCTGGCTGGGGAAGGCAGGCAGGAGGGCTGGCTCGAGGAGTCAGGAGTTCACACCTGCCTGACACCCAGGCGCAGTGGTGGCACAGCAGTGACAGACAGGTCTGAGGCCTGCATCTTGCCCGGCCGTGCCCCCAGCAAACCCTGGGCTCTTTCTCCCACAGCCGACAAGTTTACATGAGGGAGAAGCACAGAACATGGTTGAGGTGGGACTTGGTCCCCTTTAGAACCTAGGCCCGGTTTTGGGGGTCCAGAGCCTCAGCAGGGTGGGCTTGGGGCATCATGGTTTCGAGGCTGCAGCCCTGTCTCGCCATCTTTTTTCTGGGATGCTGAGTGCCCACCCGCCAGCCTCTCTGTCTGAGGGCTGCCCCGGCCTCTTCCCTGCACAGATAAGAACTGGCAGAGCCATGGTTAGTTACATGAACGGGCTGTTGGCCTGACTGCTGGCTCTCTCTAGCAGATCCTGTTTGGAGCCACCCCTCAACTAGACTTGGGGCTCTTAGTACCCTTCTGCCCGATTGTCTTCCCACCCCTAGCATCTTCTGATCTTTGGAGGGCCCCCAGAAGCCATAGCTTAGGGCCATCAATTCCCTGCAACCTGTCACCCCTAGGGTCACTGCCGGAGACCTATTGTCTATAGCTCTGTGGCCTGGAGCAGGGCAGCCCAGCCCAGACGTAGGTTTGTATAACAGCAGTCCAGGAGGGGAGCACGCCAGGGAGCCGCAGCCCAGATTGCAGCTAAGGCTCATAGTTTACAGGCACAAAACTCAGAGAAGATTGCCAGCTTCCTCCAAAAGTGTTTGCTGATTACACATGGGCTGGTAGTGGGCACTGTCCCCAGGAAGATCGCAGTCTAAGGCCAACACCTGGACAGGGTAGACAGAAGGCTGATTTGCACCAAAACAAAAACTGAAAAAGGAGTAAAGGTCATAAGATGGGACCTTCCATTCAGTGCTTGTGTCACTCTAGAATAGCCCTGCCGGGAGCTGGGACTCACCACCTCCCAGGGTAAGCCCATTCTGCCTTGGCAGGACCCTGGCTGAGTTCTCTTTCATATAAGGAGCTGAGGTCTGTCTGCTAGGGCTCCGTCTGCTCATCCCTCCCTCCACCCATTCACGCAACCACCCACCTGCCCATTCCCCAGCGCATCCATTTGCACGTCCCCTCCCCCATCCAGCTACCCTTTCAGCATCGCCATACATCCATCCGTCCACCCAGCCACCCACCCGTCAGTCCACGCTCTGTTCACCCACTGCCCCGGCCCCCAATCTGTCCATCCGCCATCTAACATTTCCTGAGTGTCTCTCATGCACGAGGCCTAAGCACAGACCCAGGGATGGGGACTGGCACTTTCAGGGAGTGACAAGTGGCTCCATGTGATGAAGGCACAGGAAAGGCAGGGAGAGTGAGAACTCAGGCTGCAGCAGGGCCAGGTGGTGACCTTAGGAGAGCTCAGGAGCTGGGGTGCTCTGGACGGCAGCAACTCCTGCCCCCTGTGGAATTAGCTTTTGTCGTTCCTCACCTCCCGCACAGGCCATTGGGTCCGGCAGGGGCTGAGGCCTTGCTGAAAGAAGTGAAAGCCCAGATTATTTTTAAAGGTGCTCATTATGATGGGTGGACCTCAGGTTTTTTATCTGTAAAATAGAGGCCATACCCCTATCTGTGGGACTGTTTTGAGGACTGGAGATTTTATGTATGTATGAATGTGACCTGGCATGGTGACTGTTGGCGTCCCTTCTTCAGCCCATCTACTACTCTGTGACCTATGCAGGCATCCGGGCTGCCCCCAGCTCTGCCTAAAGGCACGGGGCTCCCTTGTGCAATGTCCAGAGTTTCTCCTGCACCCACTGGGGATTTTCCATGGACAGAGAGGAAAAGGGAACCCAAGGAGGCCAGTCACCAAACTTTCTGACTGCTTTTGTATTTCTTGTTCCCTTTCATCCTTGTGGAGGAGCTGGGATTTGAATCCAGGTCTGTCTGGTTCTAAGGCTACCTTCTTAGATATCTGCACTTGGGGATCCCGAATTCTTAGGAGGTCAGGGGATGGGGAGAATGCCCCGCTGAGTTTCAGAAGTCTGGCAGTAGAGAAACCCCAAATCCGAAGCTTCATATGGCTTTCTGAGCCCGGGGTGGTCTGGGTTGGGGGTAGCAGAAGTAGGTTCGTGACCTGCAGGGCAGGCGGGCACTGCCAGGAGCCCTCCCATGGGCGCTGGAGGCCGACCACTCCTGCAGCAGGCCGGGAGGGACGGCTGCTACGGAAGGCATCAGGTGCCAGCAGGACCTGAGGTTTCAGAGCAGACGGAGGCTGCCAGCGAACCACACCCTGAATTATACATCGGGCACCACTTCCTGTTCGAATGGTGATTAAATGGCCCCGGGAGGCAGGTGTTGTTCTGGCTGCTTGGGTTTCCTGCCAGGCTGTGTGGGGTGGGCTGCGGCTGGTTCTTCTGTGTCTCAAACTAGCCACTCCGCCAGCACTTTGACCACAGTCCCCAGCTCCTTCATCCTTGGCCTACGCTGCAGATTCACCCCAGCCACAGGGGCCCTGCGGCCCCAGCTGGCGTTGGCCCCTTCTTGCTCTCCGGCCCCTTCTCTTTCCACTCGCTCCAGCATCTCAGCTCAGGCCAGGCCTGCACGTTCTCTCTGTGCCTTAGAGAAGTGGTTGGGAACTGGGGTCCTGGCGTCAGGTGCACGTGGTTTGAGATCCGGCTCTGCAACTTACTCGCTGCGTGACTCAGAGAAGTTACTTACCTTCTCTGTGCCTCAGTCTCCTCATCTGTAAAGTGGGGATATTAGCAATGTGTGTTAAACCTTTTACACTGTGTGTGATGCCTTGTACGTGCCATGCATATCTGTTAATATGACCATTACCACTAACTCTGGGTTCTCTCAGTGAGCTGCCCGTTCCCGCTCTCTCACAGATGGATTCGAGGGTCTGCTCTGTGCCATGTTTGGGGATAGAGGGTGTGCAGATGAGTACGACAGGATTCCTTCCCCACTGTGGGGGGGCAGACTCAGAGAGAAACCTCAGTCACACCTGTGCGAAGGGCAGGGCTGGAGGCTCATGCAGGTGTGGCTGGGGTGTGACGGGGAGATGGGAAAGCCTTTCCAGCCGAGAGGCTGGGGCTGAGTCTGGGGCAGGGTCTGCAAGGGTGGAGGAAGGAGGGAGTGCCAGAGGAGAGACTCCATGTGGAGGTCCACCTGGTCGGAGGGAGGGCAGGGGTGAGGGGAAGGGGCTGACCAGGCAGGCTGGGGGTGGGGGCTGGATTTTTTCCCGTGGGTGTTGGGATAAAATGTTGAGGTTTAAGCAGAGAGGCGACATGGCTCTGTTGTGTTTTAGACAAACCCACCTGGCAGTAGTGTTGTGGGGGGAGAGGGGGCTGACGTGGGAGGCTCCTGTTCCAGTCCAGGGCTAAGGAGACGGGACCCGAGGATGGGGAGAAGGGAAGGGTCAGAAGGTGGCATCTGGGTGGTGCAGAGGGTGTTGCATGAGTCTCCCATGATTCCCGCCCCCGTGACGGGGTGGTGGGGCTGAGACCAGCAAGAGGGTGACCGCCAACTGGAGGACATTCACACGCCTTTGCCTTTCCAGCTCACAGGGCTCCAGAGCCTGCTCTCGCTCTCTGGAAGCCCTCCAAGGGCAGCTGCTCTTTTTTTTTTTTCAAGACAAAGTCTTGCTCTGTCGCCCCAGCTAGAATGCTGTGGCATCAGCCTAGCTCACTGCCACCTCAAACTCCTGGGCTCAAGCGATCCTCCTGCCTCAGCCTCCCGAGTAGCTGGGACTACAGGCACGTGCAACGACGCCCGGCTAATTTGTCTATTTTTGGTAGAGACAGGGTCTCGCTCTTGCTCAGGCTGGTCTCCAACTCCTGACCTCAAGCGATCTTCCCACCTCGGCCTCCCAGAGCTCTAGGATTACAGGCATGAGCCACTGTGCGCCAGGCAGCTGCTCTTTATTTTGAAAACAAAAAACTACCAAATGTTGTTGATTTAAAAATTTAAACAACTACATAGGAAAAGAAAGCTAACTAGCCCTGAGCAGAATTTCTATACCTTAAAATCCCTGGCGTGACCATGCGGTGGCCACATATGGTTATGATCAGTGAGTGTGAGCTGTCTGGGCCCCTTTCTACCTAATGGCATTTCCTGTGCCCACATCCCGGGCACCAGGCACTGTTAATGTCTACACAGTGTTCTGTTCTGCCCAGCACGGCTCACTGAACCCAGCCACCTGGCGGGGTTCCTGGGCCAGCTGGTCACCCCCTGGCCCCCCAGCAGCCTCTGGGAGCCCAGCCTGGCACTGATGCAAGTGGGATGGAGCCCAAGGGGTGCAGTGCTCCCCTGCAGTGCCTGAGGAGGGTCCTGGGCACCCCACTGTGGGCAGCATCTCCCTCGATGCCACTGCCTGTCCCCTGAGCTCTGCTCCCAGCCTGGGCACTCGGGGACTGACCACTGGTGTGGGCACCTCAGAACCCCTCACGTCCACTGGACACTGCCAGGAGACACCTGCTACCACTTCCTAGACACTGAGGGGTGGACTCGAGGGCCTTTTTGCCCGCTTGTCTAGCCGGAGGTGTTGGCTTTTGGGCTTCTGCCCACCTTTTGTGGGGCCGTCTGGATGGTGGAGTTTCTCTCAACCATCTGTCTCCTGCTCTCTCCGTCCCTGCCTCAAAGCCGGCCCTGCCACAGGCAGGAAAGTGCCTGTTTCTCCACATCCCTGTCAACACTAAGTATTATTTAAAATTTGTTTCTGTCAGTTTAATAGGTGTGTGATGGTGTTTCAAATTTGTTTATATTTTCATTTTTAATTGCTAATAAGACTACATTTCTTCCGTGTTGTTATTTACTCTTGGTCTTTCCTTCTGCATAAACTGTCATATCCATCTTATTTTTTAGCATTTATCAAGGGGAATTTTTCTTTTGATCTTTATATTTTAAAAATCAGTTCCAGGCCAGGAACGGTGGCTCACACCTGTAATCCTAGCACTTTAGGAGGCCGAGGTGGGAGGATCACTTGAGGTCAGGAGTTCGAGACCAGACAGAGCAACGTGGCGAGGCTCCGTAGAAAATAGAAAAATTAGTTGGATGTGGTGGTGTGTGCCTGTAGTCCCAGCTACTCGGGAGGCTAAGGCAGGAGGATCACCTGAGCCCAGGAGTCTGAGGTTGTAGTGAGCTCTGATGACACCACTGCACTCTAGCCCGGGGTAACAGAGTGAGACCCTGTCTCAAAAATAAAATAGAATAAAATAAGATCAGTTCTACATATTTTTTCAGTACTGTTTGTCATTTTTCTTGCTCTATTGCTTTCCTTTTTCTATCTGTTGATCATATTTCATGACTCGAAAGTTTTCCTACATTTGAATATTTTTCTTTCTGTTATGTTTGTCTTATTTCTAATTCTATTTATCATTTCTGTAGTAATTAGAAACTTATTTCCCATCTCAAGCAAGAATAAGGAAGCTATTTTGTTTATAATCCCCACTTATAAAAATATTTGTTTTACTCATTTTGAATTTATAATGAGGTTCGTTCACCCTTCAGTTCTGTTAGTAATTTGAATCTATTTCTAAAGTACAACTAAATTCCACTAAACAGGCCTTTTCTGCTTTTTTCCCACACTCTTTATTTTGTCAATATTCAGCCAGAAAAGTTGAAAGAGGAGTATGACGAACACCCAGGTGCCCTGTACCCGAAGTCACCAACCGTTGACATTTTGCCACATTTGCTTTCCCTTACCCCCTGTCTCTTAGCTGTCATCTGTCTGTCATCCATCTCCTTCTGTGTTATTTTGTTTTGCTGAACCATTTTAACTAAGTGGAAGACATCTTGACCTTTCTCCCATAAATACTTCCAGGTATAATAAGAACAAGGGCAGTCTCCTGACCAAATGCAGCACCCTTGTCACACCCAAGGATTTCTTGTTAATTCAACAACGTCATCTAATATTCGGTCCACACTCAGATTTCCCCAGTTGTCACACACTGACATTTCTGACAAGCCTGGCCCGGCTGTCCTGTAGACTGTCCTATAGTCTGGATGTAAATGACTATTTCCTCAAGGTTAGATACAGAGTAAACATCTTTGGCAAGGATAGGTGATAGTGTGTCCTCAGAGCATCACATAAGGAGCCACATGATGTGCATTTGATCCATTTTTGGTGATGCTGAGTTTGATCACTTGGCGAAGGTGGTGTCCACCTGATCTCTTCAACATAATGATACTTTCCCCCTTTATAATTAATAAGTAATCTATGGGATCATACCTTGAGACAGCATAAACATTTGGTTCACACGGTGGCTTTAGCATCCATTGATGTTCTTTACCTGTGTAAATTGCATTGGTGGTAGTAAAACGGTGATTTTTCTGATTCTGTCATCTTTTACACAGTGCATTGTTCTGTAAAGAAGGTCTTTCCTTCACCTCCTTTTCTGAGTGTCGCTGTGGGCTCACAGCTTCTTATCTTTCCAGTGTGTTATAACCCATTACTATAATTATTCTTTTTGATGCTCAAAGGTTTGTTTTGCTTTTTTTTAATGGAACGTTATAACATTTGATTATTATTACTTGGAATAATATATTTTTTAGTTGAGTCAAGACAACCATCATTACCTTTAAAAAAACTCTTGATACTCTTCACTGTTTATGGATTTTAAAGTATGTAACACATTTTTCAGTGTCTTTAATTGATATTGCATTAAATCTGTTAAATTAGAGAGTGTTACCATCTTTACTATATACTATATTTAGTCTTTCCAAAAGGAGCACAATATTAACATTAAAAACAAATGTCTTACAATTAGACTAAATTAATGTTTAATATTTAGTGTGTTTTGTTACTAGTGAGGATGAAGTACTTTTTTCCTATTGAATCTTTTCTAGCTGCATGTCACTAGCATATAGGAATACAATTGATTTTTGTAAATTCATCTCCTGTCTCACCACTGGTATGAACTCATTTATTCTAGTAATTTTCCGGTTGGTTTCTTTGGGTTTTCTAGGTAAGCCATCACATCCTTTTCAAAAGTAATCATTTTGTTATGTTTTCTTTTCTTATATTTATGAGTCCAATTACTTTTCCTTCTGAGATGGGCACCACCAGCATTTCTAGAACTAAACAGGGGTGGGCCCAGGAGACATCACCCTGACTTCGGAGGGTATGGAATGAAGCTGGGACATCGGCCTGGGGCCCAGCTGCAAGTCAAGGAAAATAGGCTGGGGTAGGTGCCTGGGATGCCACTGCCCTGTGGGGCCTTACAGACAGGGTCCCAAAGGAAGGGGTGAACCCTGCAGAGGTCAGAGCTGGTGTTGCTACTGGAGGTGGTAGCCTAATGTAGAGGGAAGGGGCCAGCAAGAGGCAGTCAGGTATCCTGGCTGTGGGTTGGGGGAGGACGGACGGGGTGGGACTTGCTGGGCACAGACAGCCATAGAGTTATTCCTGGGCGGCCAGAAGCAGCTGATGGGGCTGAGGTTGTTGCTGCCCTCCGCTGTGGTCTCTGGTTGGTGGAGCCAGTAGGTGTAAGGGTAGGCGGAGGCTGGCAGAGGCAGGACCCCATCATCCTTTCCTTATTACTTTTTAAGTTGGAGTGCCAGTAGTAACTTACTACCGTTAAGTATCATGTTGGTGCTTGGGTTTAGGTTTATATTCTTCAGCATATTAATAAAGGCCACCCCCTCCCCGCCCCGTTCTCCTCTTGATAGAGTTTTATTCAAGTCCAGATGGTAAATTGTACCAAATGTCTTCCCAACATCTATTAAATGTTTTAATGATGCTTGCTATTTTCCCAGTTGATGCAAAGAGTTATGCTTGAAATGGGTGCCTCTCTGATTGGCCAGGCCTGGTCAGGTGCCCATCCTCAGAGGCAGGCCACCCAAACTACAAGGAATGGTTCAACTTTCCCAAAGGAAAGTCAGGGAGCACCCACCAGGTGAGGGGCAACATGACGTTGGGTGGAGAGAAACTACAGATGTGCAGGACAGCCTTGCCTCCTAGCCCAACAAGTACCCTCTATTCCCACCTTGCCCTGCAGGAGCAGGGAAGAGCATTCATTTCTGTGGCTCTCCTAGCAAACAGACTATGAGGACGGGAGTTGGGTTTATGCTCCTCTCTGCCTCCAACACCTCACCTAGGGTGTAGTACATAACAAGGGCACAGTCAGTGTTATTTGAGTGACTGAGTGAGTGAATAAATGAAGTGCAAGGGGACCAGCCCAGATCCCAGGAGCCCTACCTCCTCCTGAGCTCTGCCCTGAATGTGATTTGTAAGTGAGTTCCTCTCTGCATCTTGAGGCTGCCAGAGGAAGGTTTGGAAGGCAGGAGGGCTTTGTGGTCAAGGACTCAATTCTGGGTCTGGATAGGTCAGAGGGCAGCTTTCCCATCTGCTGGCTCTGAGACCTCGGATAGGTCTCTTTACGTCTCTGAGCCTCATCTGTGAAATGGGGCTGCAGTAGCATTCCCCTCATAGAGTGATCGTGAGCGTTCACAAGAGAATGAGGGCAGACACTCAGCACAGCACCTGGTGCATGCTAAGCACTTTCTTCAGGGGCATTGTTATGGGGACTCTGTGGCTTTAGGGACATTTAAGGGAGGGAGTTCTGCATTGGTCATAGACTATTTGAGGCTCTTGGTGGGGGGAGGGATAAGCACCCAAGTCCAAGGGGCCACTGGGATTGGCTCCTGCTGCTGTGCCTGCCGCAGCCACCGTGTGGTGATGATGACGATGGTGATGATGGAGAAACATATAGGAGCACCTGCCACTGCAGATACAGGGGTAAATTGAAAAGGGGGTATCGCCTAGCAGAAAATAGGGCAAGCTCCTGTTAATTCTGGCTCCGTCACTCTCTAGCAAGTCCTTAACCTCGCTGGCCTCAGTTTCCTTATCTGTAAAATGTGGCTAATAATAGAAACTGCTTCACAGGCTTGTGACGAGTAGATGGATTAATGCATGTAAAGTGCACAGAACAGCGCCTGGCTCAGAGTGACTGCTCATAAGTGTTACCAATTGTCATCCTCATTGTCATCATCATCACTGTTATTCTTACTCCAGGGAGCTCTCAGCCCAGTGAGGGGGCCGACGGGGGCTCATCACATCCGTGGAGGGGTTGTGACCGCTGTGAGCTGAGTCAGCCCGGGAGGGGGTGATGGCACAGCCCCTGTGTTTCCACTGTTGCTGCTGGGAATATTCCCACCACCACCACCACACTGCCCCCGGGCCAGCCTCAGAGGGCATGTGCCAGCTCTAAGACGGGGGCCCTGGGTCAGGACCACCCCTGCCACTCCCTGCCTGGGTGCGGCCCTCCAGCCGCTCAGCCTGCATTCCCCTCCCAGGGTGTCATCATCAGAATCTCCAGGGGAGACCTTTGAAAATGCAGGTTCCAGGGCCCCACCTTGGCTGCCAGCTCAGTAGATCTGTGTTCGGATGACCAGGATGGGAATGTCTCCTACCCTCTCCCTCCTCCTCCCCGTGCTATGGAGGACATGGAGGCCTGGGGTCGGAATGCCAGGCTCAAATCTCACTTCGCTCTCTCCTGACTGGGAGATCCCTGCCGAGACTCTCCTGAGCCTTGGTTTTCTGGTTTATTAAATGAGGCCAGTAGCCTCCCTTCAAGGGCTGGCGTGAGGGTAAATGAGGTGAAAGTGTGCGGGTGCCACATGCCTTAGTCCCTTCTGGTGCCTGGGACCCTCTCATGCTGGTCCTCCTCCCTCTACCCCAGGCCTCCAATCCACTTTCTTTTGGGGAAGAGGTCTAAGTTATAAATAAGGGCCTAAATCATGCACAAGGTCAGTGCCCGGGGACTGCCTCTGCTTTTTACAGCTGTGCTGGCTGGAAAATAAATTTTCCTCTGCGAAGAGCTCCCTCTAAATGACTGGGCACCCCTTGACCCCGCTGGCTGGGCCCTAAGGGATTTCCCACTGACTGGGGGTAGCTTAGAGGGGGCCAGCCACTCTGACTGCAGGGCTTCCTTCCCAGGGGAAGGCACATTTGTAGCAGAGAGTGAGGGGGCCAGATGGCCTGAGACACAGCAGCCCCTATGCCTGCGGTCCTCCCCCTGGGTGGGGGCTCTGGGAGGGCTGCAGCCAGGCTGGGCAGCCCGAGCCTGCCAGCTTCTCCTGCACTTGGGAAGCAGCTCGGTCCCAGAATTTCCCCTCCCCACGTGGGTGCAGTCAGTGCTGGAAGCTGCTGCCAGGAGCTCGTGGCCGTGGGGGTGGGGTGAGCGGACTGAGGTGTCTTCATTCTCCAGAGGTGACCACATACACGACCACTCTCCTCTCACCTGGGTTCTGGTTTTGCTGTGGAAATGGCCCATTTAATGTCCTGTGCAAAGGAGAAACCCTCTAATAGTGGCAGTGCCAGAGCATGGGGTCCCACTCTGTGTCCTGCCGAGGGAGGGAGAGAGGGTGTGATGGCTGAGCAGGTTTGGAAATGGCACTTCCCTGTCCCTCACATTAGTCTGGGAAAGCCTCCACTAAAAACTCTGACTTTGGCTCAGTGTGTCTCATACTTACTGACCTCAGAACATTGATTTCATGTGACACCTGATGCTCTCTAAGAAATGTCCTCCTGGTGACCTGGGGCAAGGAGCTCACCCTCTCTGGGTCCCCCATAATCCCTGTCTTGCCCACAGCGACAACAGATGGGAAGGGGTTGGGCCACCCTAGTCTCTGCTGCCAAAGGGGCTGAGAGGTACCCTTGGTGTCCCCAGCCCCTGGCTGGTCCTGGCCCAGGAAATATGCAGGAAACACCAGTGAATCCCATGGGCCAGATGGGTAGGCAGGTTTCAGGCCCTCTGCCAGGGCCACAGGCTATGAAGCTCCCCTGACATCCTTGTGAGGTTTCTGTGAGGGGAAGACCCACTGGAGGGCAGGACCTCGCTGTGCCCCTACAGCCACTTTAGGTGTCTGCCTAATGCCTGCCGGGCAACAGGGAGGGAGTCTGGTTCACACAGGAGACTTAAGCTGACACGGGGGTCATTAATAAGCCCCTGCGCAGTGTTTCACCCGTGGTCAAGAGCTCTCAAATCCACCATATCCTTTAATCCCCACGGTAGCAGTATGAGTTTGGGAGTATTGCCTGCCCCGTGTCACAGGCAAAAAACCTGAGGCTCAGACAGGTTGGGGTTTGCCAGGGTCTCATGGTACGTTTGAGGAAAGCAAGGCAGCTTTCCTCCTTTCCCTAATTTAGAAATCCATAATGGGGTTCCCAGAACTAGTAGCCTTTCTCACTTGTCACCTTTTGTTGTATTGACAGCAATGACATTGGAATTTCTGTCTGGAGCCACCATCTTTTGCTTTCTTTCCGTAGCTAGACCCCAATTCACTGGAAGGCTGTAAGATGTTCTGGTTAACTCCATTTGCTGGGGAACAGAGGGAGGGCTGGTGGGAAGGCATTTCGGTTTGAGTTTAGTTGAGGTGTCAGTGCCCGGGGGCTGGGCCAGTTTTGGAGGGGGGTGGGATGGATGGATTGGAAGAGGCAGGGTCCTGAGCTCTGGAGCATTCCAGCTCCTGCAGGCCTGCACTCCCCTTTGATGAGCAGACATTCCCACTTAAAGTTAAGTAACAAGTCTACAATCAACCGGAGCCCTGGAGTGAGCAGCAAGTCTCACACTACTCTGAGAGTCAGAGATGTCAACAGAGGGCCTAACACTGAGGTCAGAGCCCGGGAAGGATGCAAGGGAGCTATCCTTCCTTGGTGCTTTGAGTGTTGCACCTCCCCTGCAAAAGCAATGTCCAAGGACTAGTGGCCCCTGCAGGGTGAGCTCCCCACCCCCATGGCCAGGACACCTCCCCCAGAGGCAGGGACCGCCTTGGCCTCACCACCCACCTTCGTTAGGAGGGATTAACCCACATGTCCATAGGCCTTCCCCCAATGTTCCTCCCTGCCCTGGCACCCTGAAGTTCCAAGTGACATGCACAGGTTGGATTCCCTCTTGGAGCCCTGCTTCAGAATTCTGGAGAGGTCCTCAGAGGCCAACTAGAGCCTCGTTACTCCAGTAGCAGCAGCAGCATCTCCCAGGAGCTGGTTAGAAATGCAGAGTCTCAGGCCCCACCCCAGACCCATCGAGTCAGAATCTGCACTTCAACCATAGGCCCATGAGTCTCACAGGCACACTGGCGTCGGAGATGCTCTGGTCTGGTCCGTCAGAAGCTCAGGGTATTTACCTGCCTTCCCCACCCCATGGAGTGAACAGGGCTTTTCATGCTCCTTTTCTTCCTTGTCTTCCCTGGTGCTCTGTGACCCAGCTGCCCACTCCCTTCTGGACTTCACAGCACATCTGGGGCCTGGACCTGCCCCAGTGGGCCCTGGTGTTGGCAGGCGACTGAGAAAGGGTGCCCCTGGGGGATGTCGTGCAGACTTGTGGCCTTCCCTGAGGCCTGGTCACTGAAGCCATGAAGCCAGAAACTTCTCCCTTGAGTTCAGCCAGGGGCCACCCCATCTCCTGTCCCAGACAGGTTCCCTGCATCTTCCACCATGGGGAGGAGTCAGTGCTTCCACTGCCGTCCTTGGAGACAGGTTGGTGCCATTAGTCAGAACAAATGGAGGGAAACCTTTCTTTGGCAGCCACCAGGCCTGGTCTGAGAGAGACCTGTGTCTGAGAGCCCTGTGGACACAGATTTCTGGTCAGGAAAAGACCCTGGAGGGGCATCCCCAGCCAGCTAAAATCCACCTGGTACCCCTCAGGCTGCTCACCCTCCACTCCCCCTCCTACTGGGTGTCCCTCACCCCGGTGTCCCCATAGTCCCCTGAGGTGGGACCCCTGAGGCAGGACCTGGAAGTCAGCCTCGCCTCCCGCCATGTGGAATCAAGCAAGCCCTGCCACGGGCCTGGCAGATCTCCCCTCTGGTCCCCCCCACCACCTTCTCTGCACCAGGAACCTCTGTACCTTCCCAAACTGCAAACCTGCTTTGTGGAGCCCCTGCTAAAACCCCCACCCACTGGAGCAGAGTGTCCTCCCTGTTCATCCCTTACGATTAGCCTCTGCCTGCCCTCCAGCCACTCGGAGTAGCTGATGGTTCCCCAAACCCTCCTCCCTGCCTTTGTTCAACAGAGGGCCTAACCAAAGCCCCTCCTTCCTGAATCACCGTTCCCCCACACCTGCTGTGTTCAGTTCCACCATCCTGTAGGTCCCGCAGAACCACTGCCTTCTCCAAGGCCCTTTCCACGCCTCTCCCAGGCCCCCTGGGCTTTGCCTCCTCTGGGCTCCCACTGTGAGGTTCTTGGGCAGCATCTTCTAGGGGGTTACATTATGATGGGTTCTATCTTATTTTCCCCCACAATACTGTAAGCAATTTTTAAAAGAATAAAAAGGCTAAGTGTGGTGGTTCACACCTATAATCCTAGCACTTTGCGAGGCTGAGGCAGGAGGATCACTTGAGGCCAGGAGTTCGAGACCAGCCTGAACAACATAGCAAGAAACAGTCTGTACAAAATAATAGAAAAATTAGCTGGGCATGGTGGCACGCGCCTGTAGTCCCAGCTACTCGGGAGGCTGAGGCAGGAGGATCCCTTGCTTAAGCCTAGGAGTTTGAGGTTACAGTGAGCTATGATGACGCCACTGCGTTCTAGCCGGGGTGACAGAGTAAGATCCTGTCTCAAATAAATATTCTGCTGAGAAATCCTCTATTAGTAATAAAATATATATATAAATGAAGGAAGGAATAAAAAGAGCTTTATTGGGTTTTTTTCCTGAGTTTAAAAATGATCCAATTCATTTTTTTTTTAATTCAACCAATTAAAAACTTGGAAGAAGAGGTACAGGACCGGCCAGCCCCACACATGGAGATAACCTGTGTTAACAGCTTCCCGACCAGCTTCCAGGCACGGTCTGCCTATAAAAGTGCTGGTTTATCTCGAGCCTGCTCTGTGTCAGCTGCCAGACTGTCTCCACCTGTCATTCCCTGTAAGTCCTAACACATGATGAGGCGGATGCTATTGCTCAGAGAGGTTGAGTCATTCACTCTTGGTCACACAGCTGGTGAATGGAGGAGGTGAGATTCCAGCCCAGCACTGTCTCCCTCCAGAGCCTGGGAGCGACATTATACTTCCGTGGGCGTGTGGCAGTATTAACAGTCATCCACACACATTTATGTTATTCCCTAGGCTATTTGTATTTCACTCAAAAAATACCAGGACATCTCTCCCTTCTCTGGGAGCGTGTCTGTCTCCCCACAGGCCGGAGTCTGGCTGAGGAGCTGAGGAAACGTTTGCTGAAGAAACAGACAGATGGACGATGCATGCACAGGCCAGTCTACTTCCGAGACCACCCAGGCTCCTGTCACTTCTATTCCTGTTCCCACAGAAACAAAGCCCGAGTGGGTGGCCTGAGGGATTCTGTCAGCAGCAGGCTTAGGCTGAATGAGGGCTGCTTGATGAGGGGACGTTGATGACATGTTGGGCATCTCATAAAGGAAGGCGTTTCCAGCTGTGGCCAGATGAGAGAGTGCTTCCCAGGAGGCCATGGCCTGGGTGCCCTGTGACTGGGCCACGTGCTGGCCAGCCCTTCTGGGGGCCCGGCCACCCAGGCCAGAGGCACCCAACGCCACACAGCCCCTCCCCACTGTGCACTGGGAGCCTTCACGCATGAAACCACCCTCCTGTTGCCCCCCAGGGGCCCTCCGGCTTTGAGAACCAGAAACCAACGCAAAATGGCATAAATGCTGAGGAAAATGTATTCTTTCTTATAACGCAAGGGTCCAAGGAAGGGCAGCTGTGGGCGGGTTCCTTCAGGGGCTCAGTGGCGCCAGCCAGGACCCAACCCCCCCTCCACTGAGCTTCCCCGTGCAGGCCCAAGATGGTGTCCCCCTCCCAGAGGGGAAGAGGGAGTGGGGGCTTCCCGAGGATGGTCCTCCTCCCCCATCAAAGACAGAAGCTGCCTGCAGGTGTCTCCTCATGTCTCATTGGCCAGAGGTGTATAACGTGCCTTGGCCTGAACCAATCACTGGCAAGGGGCACGAGCCCGCCTGACTGGCTTGGTCCAATCTGAACTCATGCCCCAGAGGCACCTGGTCGAACAGGAGGTGGGCACCTCAGCCACACCTGCGCAGCACAGAGGTGACTGGCAGAATCACTACTTCAGTCCTTGTCATTATTTCTTGAGTTTATAGAAGAGGGGAAGTAAAAGGCTCAGAGAGGTTGAGTAATTCCGCAGGGCCACACTCTAAGGTCCCCAAACCATTTACTCGGTCCCCGGTGAACCTGCATCGGATAGAGACATATTCCTCCCAGCCCTTTCCTCACGCCTATTCCTCTGCTCTGGTTTTCTTCTCTTCCTCCTCCCAGCCCCATGCCTACCCCAGACATCCTTGGGAGAACACTACAGTCACATGGACTTCAGCTGGAAAAGACCTTCAAGATTAACATTATCCAATATTCTCATTTTCCAAATGGGGAAACTGAGGCCCAGAGAAGGAAAGGGGCTCACCAAGACCACTCAGTGATATAGTTGATGGTGGTGCTGGGACTGGACTTAGGGGCCAAGGCAGCACAGCGTCACTGAGATTCACAGGGGGTCTTAGAGACCACCCTGCTCTATCACCTCAACCCCCACTGCGGGGCAGTCTCTGCAGCCTCCTGCCCGCTGGTCACCCACCCCTACCTGCTCCTTCCGGGGCCGAGGCGCATCCTCAGGCCCTCTCTGTGAACCTTTGGCACCTGGCACTTCGTGGCACTCTGCAGTCTACAACGTCCTTTACTCATAGTCTTATTTGGTCCTCACGGTGGTCCTGTGAGCTGGGTGGAAGTGCACTGTAGATACGAAAACTGAAGCCCAGAGAGGTAACACGTCTTGCCCAAGGTCACACAGTGAGTACGTTAGTTATTGAAGCCCAGGCACAGCCACCTTTATTGGCATGTGACCTGTGCAGTCACGCAGGATTTAATGCTCTGCAGTTGCCATCTTGAAGTTCTTAGTAATTTTTTAACAAAGGGCCCAGCATTTCCACTTTGCACTGGGCCCCACAAATTAGGGAGTTGATCCTGCACCCAGGGTTCCTGACTGCTGGAGGGTGCTTTCCACGATGTACTTTCCTCATCTGCCTGTGGCCTTCCCAGGGCAAATCTGACTGATTCCATGGGACATGGCAGGAAAGGGGCTTCTGGAGAGTGAGGGGTCATTAGGGATCGAGAGCAGGACAGATGGACACTTCAGCCTGGGGTGTGAGGACTGGGAGGACTCATTTGGAAGTCCCCCTCATCCCGGTCTCAGGCTGGTTTTGCTGAAGCTCCTGCCTGGCTCCCCCTCCCCTCCTGAGAATTAATGGGGAGGGCCAGTGGCCTTTGTCCTGCTGGGGGGGGATGGAGGGGATGAGGGAGGCTCCAGAATACAGGGTCCCATTGTGTGCCCTGGTGTCAGGCTGCTGGCCAGCCTGGGAAAGTGGATAAACAAGCAGCTGGAGCATTTCGCCCTGAGGCCCCAGCAGAGGGCCTGAGCCCCCTGGGGTGGCGGGGAGGAGGGACTCTGGAGAAAACAGCCTACAAGGGGGACAGGGGCAGGCGGGAGGGAGTTGGATTCCCACCCTACCTGCCGGGGGTGAGGCAGGTGCTGGCCTCGGGGTCTCCTCCTGTGAGTGACCGGCTGTCCCCCAGGGCTGCTGGGAGACTCAGGAGTGAGCAGGTGAGGTGCCTCGGTGAGCCTGGCCCCTGGCGCGCTCTGCACCTGTGAGCGCTGCAGTTGTTCCTGTCACTGCTGTTATTCAGGGTAAAGAGCAGCAGCCTTCTCTGGCTTGTAGCCTTCTCCTTCAGACCCTGTTCCCTCTCTCTGGCCCCATCTCTTGATGACAGTCCCCTCCCCACCTTGCCCCCAGCACTTGCCCCTTTGCTGGGCTTGCTCTCTTCTTTCCCCTTCCCCTGCCCCCTCACCTGGCCAGCTCCTGGCAGAAGACTGTCCAAATGGTCCTGGGATTTATGATGCTCCCATTCCATGTTCAGTACCCCACTGTCCCCACAGGTGTCCCTTGAGTGTAAGGCCTCCGGGCCAGCCACCGCTGAGCAGGGCTCAGGCCCCAGCAGCTGTCTCACCTTCCCCAGAAGCACTTAGAGGGCAATCCAGGCTCCATGTGGGGGCCCAACTTTTGTTGGTGGTTTGGGGCAGTGGAGGACCAGGGTAGCACAGGACTGAACAGCTCCCCACCTAGAACTGAGCCTCAGCCACTTTCCTTAGCTGGAAAGCACTTCCTGGCCTGCCGCAGGGAGTCTCAAGGCAACCTGGCCTGCCACTGTCTTTGTAGGCCCTTCTCGCCCTCCACCCTCTGAAGGCCCTGTCCTTTCCTCCCTATACCTGCCTGCCTCTCTTGTGCCTGCTTTTTTTGTGCTGGGGAGTTTCGGCTCCACTCGACCCCAGCCAAGCCCTGGAACTCCTCTTGCAGGTCTAGAAGACGACTCCAGGTGCCTAGCCTAGCCCCGGGTTTCTGCCCAGGGTAGCAGGACTTGCACGCCGATGCCCATGGGGGCCAGGCAGGGAGGCAGCCGGGTGGGGAGGTGGGGGTGGGAACCTACCTGGGGTTTTGGGGGCAACAGTGGTGAGCTGAGGAGCAGAGCACATGGCCCTTCTAAAGAGTTTGCTGGAACTTAGCTGCCGTGCATTGTTGCTGTGCCCAATGTTGCCAAATCTGATTTTTCAAGAAAAGCCAGATATCTAAGTTTGTGTGTGCAATTCCTTTGATTTTTAAAAAATTTAATTTTACATGTAATAAAATTCACTTTTGGGGGGTTGGGGCAGGTGTGTGATTCCATGAGTTTTAATATTTGCGTAGATTCCTGTAACCACCACCACAATCAGGATACAGAGCAGTTCATCCCCCAAATTCCCTCCTACTGCCCCTTTGCATTCAAACTCTCCCCCTCCTCCTTACCCTTGTCATCCTCTGGTCTGTTCTCTGTCTCTATAGTTTTACCACTTAAATGGAATCATGGGTCTGTAACCTTTTGAGACTGGCGTCTTTTGCTCGGCATAATGCATTTGAGAGTCACCCCTGTTGTTGTGTATGCATTGTTCATTCCTTTTCATCACAGAACACTTTGCTTATCTATTCGCTTGTTGGGAGACATTTGGGATGTTTCCAGTTTTTGGCGATTAGGTGTAATGCTGCTATAGACATTTGTGTGTAGTTTTGTGTGTGTGTGTGCGAATGTAAGTTTTCATTTCTCTAAGATAAGAAAGGATCAGGACATTCCCTTCGCTGTCTAGTTTGCTGAGATTTTTTTATCATGAACGGATGTTGAATTTTGTCAATTGATTGTTTTGCATCTTTTGATAGGTTTTTCTTCTTTAGTCATTTTTAGATTACATCGATTAATTTTCAGATGTTGAACCAGCCTTGTTAGGTAAACCTCACTTGGCCGTGGTCTTGTTATAATATATTATTCATATCTCTCTCTCTCTCTCTCTCTCCTGGATTCGATTTGTTAATATTTTGTTGAGGATCATTGTATCTGTGTTCATGAGGGATATTAGTCAGTGGTTTTCTTATACTGCTTTTGTCTGGTTTTGGTATTAGGGTAATGCTGGCCTCATAAAATGAGTGGGAAGTGTCCTCTTCTCTTTTCTGGAAGAGCGTGTGTAGAATTTATGTATATTTTCCTTAAATATTTGGTGAAACTATATGGGCCTGAGGTTTTCTTTTTTTTGGAAGGATATAAACTATGAAATTAATTATTTAATAGCTATAGGACTATTCAGATTACCTGTTTCTTCTTGCATGAGTTTTCATAGTTTGTGTCATTCAAAGAATTGGTCTATTATTTTATCTAAGTTGTAGAAATGTGCACAGTGGTGTTCATAATGTTCCCTTATTAGCCTTTTAAAGCCTGTATGACTAATGATAACTTTGCTTTTGTTTCTGATATTGTTAATTTATATCTTTTCTCTCTTCTTTCTTTCTCTCTCTCTGTCAGTCTGGTTAGAGATGCATCAGTTTTTATTAATTTTTTCAAAGAATCCAATTTTGGGTTCATTGATTTTTCTCTACCATTTTTCTGTTTTTAATTTTATTGATTTCTGCTCTTATCTTTATTATTTCTTTCCTCCCTCTTGCTTTGGGTTTGAATTTTATGTTGTATTTTTATCTTTGTTTAGTTTAAATTATTTTTAATTTCCCTTGAGACTTCCTCTTTGACCCATGGATTATTTAGACATGTGTTAATTCCCAAATACTTTCTGTTATTGATTTTTAGTTTAATTTCATTACGGTTGGAGCACATATTTTGTATGATTTCAATTTTTAAAAATTTATTAGGGTTTGGCCAGGTGCGGTGGCTCACACCTGTAATCCTAGCACTCTGGGAGGCCGAGGCAGGAGGATCCCTTGAGCTCAGGAGTTCGAGACCAGCCTAAGCAAGGGCGAGACCCCATCTCTACTAAAATTAGAAAAATTAGCCGGGCATCTTGGTGCATGCCTGTAGTCCCAGCTACTGGGGAGGCTGAGGCAGGAGGATTGCTGGAGGACAGGAGTTGGAGGTTGCAGTGAGCTAAGATGACGCCACTGCACTCTACCTGGGGCAATAGAGTGAGACTCTGTCTCAAAAAAAAAAAAAGAAAAAACTTATTAAGGTTTGTTTAATGGCCCAGGATATGTTCTGCCTTGGTGAATATTCCGTGTGCACATGAAGAGAATGTGTGTTCTGCTGTTATTGGGTGGCATGTCCTATATATGTCAATTAGGTTAAGCTGGTTAGTGGTGCTATTCAGGCCTTTTAGATCCTTGTTAAGTTTCTTTCCAACTAGTTCTATTGATTACCATTGAGGAGCGCTGAAGTCTCCAATGATGCTTATCAATTTGTCTCTTTCCCCTTTCAGTTTTATTAGTTTTGCTTTGTGTATTTTGAAGTTCTGTTGTTAGGTACATGCACATTTAGGATTGTTATGTCTTCTTAGTGAGTTGACCCTTTTATGTAATGTTCCTCTGAATCCTTGGTAATTTCCCTTGTTCAGATTAGATCATTTCTATTGTTCTATCACTATTTTTTCTGTCATCCCTATTCTGCTATTGATCCCATCTAGGGAATTTTTTATTTCAGATATTGTATTTTTCAGTTCTAAAATATCCATGTATTTCTTTTTTTCTATCTTCTGTTTTTCTGCTGAGAATTTCTATATCTCCATTTATTTCAGGAGTGTTCACCTTAACTTCGTGGAGCATGGTTATGATAACTGCTTTAAAGTCTTTGTCTAATAATGACAACATCTGGGTCATCTTGGGGTTGGTATCCATCTATGATTGTCTTTTCTCTTGTACGTTGTTGTCAGATTTTCCTGTTTCTTTGTATGTCAAGTACTGTTGGATTATGTTCTGGACATTTTGAATATTTTGAGACTTTGGGTCCTGTTAAAATCCTCTGAAGAATGTCAGTATTTTTGTTTGTTTGTTTTTTAATAAGGAAATTAACCCAGTTAGGTTGAAGCCTCAGATCCCAGCCTGCCCTCTGGGAGCTGTAGTTTCGATGTCAGTTCAGTTTTCACAGCCTTCACAGTGCCATTTGTATTCACTCCAAGTATACACACTCTAAGGCCAGTCTGTTCAGTCCACACTGTGGTTCAGTCCTCAAACCTTTGGTATGCTATTTTGGTTCAGTTCCATGTATGTGCAACTCAGGAATAGGCCCAGACTTCAAACACCAGTTTATGGGATCCCATTCTCGAGCTCCCTCCTCTCTGTGATCCTGCCCCATCCAGCTTTCAGGGTCCCCTTTCCATAGTTTTTATTTCCAGGCAGAAATATTTTCCCTCTCTCAGAGTTTTAGGTCCCCCAGTATGACTTCTGTGGCTGCTGCCACCACCCAACTTTGGGATCGGGACTTGCCTTGTGGGGGGAAGGCTGGGAGAGAAAAAAGACCCAGGCACTTCTGGCCCTCTATTTATCAAAAGGTCCCCCTTCCCCGGCTTCTCATCAGAAAGAGAGTTTCTTTGGAAGCTTTTTCTCTTTGCACCTGTTGCACAGTTCTGGGGTTTGGGCTACCTGAGTCTAGGTCGGAAAAGATGCAAAAAAAAAATGTCAGAAAACTTACCACCATATTCATTTACTTCAAGTTTTTGTTTTTATTCCTAATTCACCTTCCCTTATTCACTTTTCAGGGTCTTTGTCTAGTTGTTTTATGTTTTCTGTCCAGGGTTTTTAGTTGTTATCAGTGGAAGAGATAGGTTGTAGTGTGCTTACTCCATCTTAACCAGAACCAGGCAGCTTCCTTGGTTTTTAACATTGGCATCTAATTAACAAATTTTAAGTCTGTCTACACACAGCATTTGTGATGCTAGCTGGCGACCTCTGCTTTAGTGGCACAGCATATTGAAATTAATTTTTCTTTTAATGTTCAAATTCTTAAGCAAGGGATCTTTGTACCAGTGCGAGTTTTTCTACATGAAAAGAGGACAGAATACAGATTTATTCTTTCTCTGGTCAGTGCAAACCCCTAAACTTGTGATAATAATAATTGTCATTATAATTATTTTAGTAGAAATAATAATAATTTTTGGCTGAGAGCATGAACTCTGGAGCCAGGCCACCTGTGTTCAGCTGTCTCCTACTAGCTGTGAGACCTTAACCCTGAATGACTTAGCCTTTCTGTGCCTCAGTTTCCTCACCTGTAAAATGGGAATGATAATAGTGTCTACTTCCCAGGTGGGTGTGAGGGTTAAATAAATTCATATGTATAGAGTGCTTAGAAGAGTGCCTGGCACAAAGGAAGAGTCACTAAGCATTTGCCTTGACTATCAGTAGAAATGGCAAAGGTTTACCGGGCACCTCACCGTACAGACTGAGTTTCATAACAGCAAGCTTATCTCCTTTGTTCAGATGAGGCAGCTGAGACCTCAGCAAGGCAAATGGCTTGCTTGAGTCTGTCTGGCTTGCAGACCTTGAAATTAGGGAGGCGTAGATGGCTGGGCACAGGCTCAGGGAGGATCTGGCTGGTGATCCATCAGAGAACAGCGGCAGTGAAGCTCTTAACATCGTCTGGGCTGAGCTAGGAGAGATGTGACCCATGGGGACTGGGTGGGGGCAAAAATCAGCGTGAAGAGAAAAGCAACAGAAATAGAAGGGGAAGCCTGGTAATTGAGTGGCCCAGAAAAGGAAAGATCAATATTTTACTGCCACTGAAACAACCAATTTCCCTGGCAGCAAGCGCAGGCCAGCTGTGTGCGCTTCAGCAACAACAGCTGCTCCTGCAGTGCCTGCCAGGCTCATGAGCCGTCCTCCCCTCGCCTGTGGCCCAGGCTCACCACGAAGACCATATGCGGGTGGTCATTTGCCTGCTCCCTGTGTGACCTTGAGCAAGCCTGCCCCCCACTCCCCCACCCCTGCCCTAGGACATGGCTTCCCTGTCTATGAAATAAGGGGCTGGGTCAGCTGAAGGTATCCTGGGGGACACTGGCAAAGGTTACCTGGTGTCCAGAAAGGTTGAGACTCTTTGTGATCAAGGTGGGGTCCCAGCCATGGTGGCTAAAGCTTCTTTGATACACAGGGCCCAAGGGACGGAGCCAACACATCAGTGCAGACAGCCAGTGAGCCTGCCTTGGGCCCAGGTGAGCTCACCCATATGCAGGGGTGCAGGAAGACAGCAGGGAGCAGTGGCTGATTATCTGGTGTCAGCAAGACCTGGGTTCAAGAGTTACCACTGTGGTGACTGTCTAAATGCTTTAACCACTCTGAGCCTCAGTTTCCTCTACTTTAAATGGGGGACTATAATAACAGCTAGTATTAAGATTGTTGTGAGGATTAAATGAGACTATGTATATCCTGAGGCTGGCACCACGCTGTGGCTTGTGGCAAGCCCTACATGGACCCAGCAAGGACTATTAATACCTCTCTACATAAATGATGCTATAATTTATTTTAAAAAATCATTGAGTCTACTGTTATGGCATGTATTGGTAGTAACTAGTATGTGTTGTCATAATAATTTTACAATGATCCTGTTTTTTAAAGGGCGGGACAGAAGTGTACATGGCACTTTTGTGGCCACTACTCTGGGAGCTGCTGTAGAAAAGTGAGGTCACAGCCCAGGGGGTGCCCCCAGCTGCATCCAGGGACTGTGCAGTGACCCTCAGGACCCCATCTGTCTGCCTGTCATCAAACACACCACCCCACCTCTGTTCCAGGCGGGCTTTCCTGGAGGCAGAGGAGGGGACAGCCTGTCCACCATGGTCTCCCACCCCTGGGAGGTGTGGACTCAGGGCTTTCAGGATCTGAATCCATATGCTGCTGCCTCATAAGTAGACTTGAATTGAGGTTCCTTGCCAGCCATTAAGCACTCTGTGGCAGTCCCCACCCCAGGTTGCATCACAGCCCCTGACCTTGGAGAGGACTATAGGGGTGAGCGTGGGAGGCAGGGGGTTAGGGTGCCCCAGCCCCTCCCTGCATTCACAGACTGCCTGCAGTGCCAGCAAAGAGAGGGCAGGAGGAGAGGAGGCAGCTCGCCAGCTAGGGTGGTGGGTGAGCTCCCACAGCCCGCAGGTGGCACCTAGACCTTGCTATTCTCAGAAGCCACGTCATTGCCTGGCAGTGTCAGAGGCTGCCATGGCTTGGGGGAGGTGGCAGCCCCAATGCTGAGGATGCTCTGGCCAGGCAGGAGTTGGCAAAAAGCCACTTTCCTCCTTCATTGAAATTTTGCAGGCCTTTTCTGAATGCCCACTAGGCACCAGGTTCAGAGGGTCACAGAGAGGACGTTGTGCAGCCCCTCTGCCCATTCCTTACCCCCAGACTCACACCAGCGTGGACAAGCAGGGTCGGCTGAAATAGCGGTACAAGCACAGTGCCGCCAGGCTTGGGCAGGGAGAAGATGGTTGTGGTAGGGGCTTTCTGGCCACTACCCATCTTCCAAAACCTGCTGGGCACAGCCCCATGGTGCTTGGCCACTAGCTGTGACCAGGGCTTCAGACCCCTGCTGCAACTGCCATGGTGTGGGCATGCAGGAAAAACGTGGTCCTTAAGAACAGAGGAATCCCCCACTGTGCTTGGGCTTCAGTGCATGTGATGGGCAGTGTGGGGTGCAGGGCAAGTCTGCCTGTAACAGCGTGAACAATGATAACAGTGACAGTGAGCCCTTCCCACGAGCTGTGCTGTGCAGTTCCCCAGTGCTGTCATATTCATCATTGGCATCCCAGCCTGAGAGGCTTCTGGAAGGAGCTGGGCCTGGGCCCGGCTGTGCTGTAGATACTGACGGTGGTTATTAGGGGGAAGGGCAAGGGGCCTGATGAGGAGTGTGTGCATGTGTGTGTCCGTGTGACAGTGTGTGGTTGGCCAGTGGGATCAGCAACTACCACCATCAGCCCCCAGCAGGGTGCCCAGCATGTAGGAGGTGCTTAGTCATTGCTTGTTGAATGAATGAATGTTTGCATGTGTGTTGTGGAGGGACTGCCACTAAGGTATAGGTTGATTTAGAAGGAGGATTCTGGAAGAAATGTCAAGAAGCTGAAATTCAGGTATTGGAAATTTCAGGGGGAAAAAATGGCTCCAATTAATTAGAAAAGATAGTTCTTACAAAATTGGCCATTGCCAAAAACTAGGAAAAATAGCCAGGGCTTGCAGGTTTGAAGTCCGTTGCCCTGATCGAAGACTAAATTAAGATATCTTTACAGAGAACAATCTGGCAACTGTTATCAAAGCCTTAAAAACTTAAATGTTGGCTGGTCCGAGTGCAGTGGTGTTTATAACTAATTCATCACAACCAGTTACAGATTCCTTTGTTCCTTCTCTACTCGCACTGCTTCACTTGACCAGCCTAAAAAAAAAAAATTAAATGTTTTGTAGAACCATTTATGCTTATTCAACAGGTATTTATGAAGCTGCTTCTATGTGCCAGCCATGGTGCAAGGTATACAGTGGTGATCAAAACAGACATGGTCCTTGTCCTTAGGGAGCTTACTTTGTAGAGGGAAGATAGAAATTAATCAAATTACCATATAAACATATAATTATGTGAAAGGAAATGAAGTAACTAAGACTAAGGCTTTCTACTGTGGGGTCGGGAGATTGTGGGAGGATTATACTCGTACCTGCTAAAGGTCACATCCCAGGATGTCCCAACAGATAGATAAACAACTGAAGTCAGTATCCGCCAGCTTTTGACATCTCTCAGCTGGGAGTACCCTAATTAACTAACCAATCACAACAAGTTTGCAACTTAGGATTTCTGCCCAGCCAATGAACTGCCTCCGACAACTTTTTGTGGAAATCCCCTATTGAAAAAACTTCTCTTGCACTTACGGGATACCACTCAGGACTGCCCTGATTCAGTGTACCCGAATTACAATTCTTGGTTTCTCAAATAATTGCTGTTGCCTTTGACCTCTGTGTCAATCCTTTCTTTACTTAACAATTAAAAATTGCAACAAGTAGTTTGAAGGAAAAGGATAGGATGCTATAAGACGTGGTAGCAGCAGAATGGGCCCTAATTAGATGGGTGGTCAGGACAGGTCTGTCTGGGGAGGGACAGTTAAGAGAGGCACAAAGGGAGACCCGAAGGATGAATAGACATTGCCAAATGATAAATGGGGAGGACATGCGTTCAAGATATAGAGAACAGCATGTGCAAAGGCCCTGAAGCAGAAAAGAGCTTGGTTTGCTTGAGGAGCTGGCCTGAGGCCAGTGTGGCTAAGAGTGCAATGAGTGATGGACTGCGTGGGAGGAGATGAGGCTGAAGGGGCCAGATCATACGGGGCCTTCCTTATAAGCCATGTTTCAAAGTTTGGATTTTATCCTAAGTGTGATGGGAAGTCACTGGAAGATTTTAAGCAGAGGAGTGGGTAGCAGGATCCAATTGGAGTGGAGACTGGATTGCAGGAGGCTGAGAGTGGACGAGGGTAGATGCTTTAGGAGACTTGCGTGCTCCAGGAGGGAGAGGATGATGGCTGTGACCACGTGGGATCCCAGGGGTGATGTGGGAAAGAAGGTAGCTTTGGGATACAGCAGGCTGCGGATTGGATGTGGGTGAGAGCGAGCAGTCCCAGTGATGCTGAAGAACCATGCGGTGGCAGGAAGGGAGGAAGGATGGGGCCATGGAGTGGAACATTTGGATGGGTGGTTGTGCAGGGGGTGATGATTGGGTTGACCACAGGACTCAGTGCCTGAGGTGAGATGTGGGGCAACAAGGAAGCCAAGGATCTGAGAGGCCAAGGGGCCAACAGGTCATCCACACAGCTGCAGAAACCCCCAGAGATGAGTTGTAATAGCAAAAAGTTGGAAATAACCAAAATGCCCAACTATTAGGGGTGGCTAAGTAAATTACGGTGTATCCACTGGGCAGAATATGGTGTAACCACTAACAATGTGGGTTGTACACACCAGGCAGCATGGAAAAGTATTTCTGACATACTTACTGTTACATGGGAGAGAAACTCCTCAACATCAGGAAGGGCTAACTCATTTGGGATAAAACTTATTTCCTTATTTATTTTTAACACTTTTTATTGACCTACAAGACACTAATAGAACAGAAAAGCAAACCAGCCGTAAGTGTCGGTGAGTGTTCACCATCTAGCCAGTGCTAGATCAAGAAATAGAACATCAGCAACAGCCCAGAAATACCCCTGGGTGTGGTCCCCCCTCTTGCCCCCCGCCACAACCTTCTGCAAACGGAGCCACCATCTTCACCATACTTGGTTTGCCTTAAACCTCAATTTGTAATTTTAAATAATTTACACAAGTGTGACATAATATTTCCTCCTTGTTAACAAAGGGGAATTTGACCAAGGATCTCAGAACTACAAAATAAAAATTTTTTTTAATGTGGTTAAAATGATGTCTTTTGAAAGCAAATGGGAAACAGTGGGGTTTCTAGATCTTTTGCAATGAGTTTGTGTTAGTTTTGTGTGAAAGAAAGCACTGTTTTAAAATATGGCAGACACCGCTTTCCATGTGCAGTCTCTGGCGACGGGCTTGGAGAAGGAGCTTGGCCCCTGCAAACCCTCAACCCAGGGCTCAGGGAAGAGCTGGCGTTGGCCTTTGTTTTTCCTCACTCACATTGTGTGTCCACCTGAGGAGAATAAATTGGGCCCAGGGTGAGTGGGAGGACTAGGCTAGATGCTCAGTTGCCCTCCATCCCTCCATCCCAGCCTCCCCCACCCCAGCTGCCTGAGCCTCACACCTGTCCCTCCTTCCTTCCCACAGGTGGAAAAACTTGTGAAATATTTGGATCCCAACGACCTGGGGAGAATCAACTTCAAAGACTTTTGCAGAGGAGTCTTCGCCATGAAAGGTGAGGCCTTCCAGGGGAGGAGTCCTAGGGGCTCTCTCAGGTCCTGCCCAGCTGGGGAGGCTGGTGTGACTCAGTTTGCTCTCCACAGGGGCCCCACAGTGGGCTCTGGCCCCAGCCACCTGGGGGGCAGAGGAGAAGGGTCTTGGGTTCCCAAAGTTGTCCCAGCCGTGGGGGCTGCGTGTCTCTCTGAAGCTCTGCCACAGCCCCCCACAGCCAGGGTCAGGGAGGCCTGCACCGGCAGGATGGTCCTTTCTGCCCTTCCCACTGTCTGTCCCCCTCTGGAGAAAGGCTCCCTCTCTGCTTTTCTGTCCTCTTTCTTTTCCTCTCTAGGATGACCAAACTCCTGAGGAGTTGCCCAGTACCAGTTTTAAAATTAGGACCATTCTGAGCAAACCTGGACAGAGCCGGTCACCCTGTCTCCCTCCCTCCTTCTAAGTTTCCTTTGCTTGCCTCCTCCCTGCTCTCTCCTCCTCTTAACACTTCCTAGTTCCTTCCTTTCTTTCCTGCCCCCTGCCCCCCCCACCTTCTAAGGGCATAGTATAAAAGCCCTCTCTCTTCTTTTCCCAAATTCAAAGGCCCGTTGTGAGAAACCCATGGGAGTCGGAATATGGCCGCGCTTGCTTACAATATGCTAAGCTGTTCTGAGATGGTGGCTTAAATCACCCGCCAGATGGACTTGCTGAGGCCTCCCCACTAGCTGCAAAGAGGGAAGTCTCTTCTAGGAGTCCCAGGGCATCCTGTTATCTGTGAAGGAAGCCATGGTTTCCCATCTGTGTGGGTCAGATCAAGATGAACCCTTCTGTGTGGGGTTCTCTGAGTTCCGGGAGGGTGGGAAGGGGCAGGAATTACTTCAGTAGAGGTGAGGGGTAAAGGGCAGAGGGTGAGAAGTCAGGGGCACAGCACACAGAAGCCCCCAGGAAAGGCTTTCCGGATGGATTTGTTTGATTCTTTGGGCCACCACAGACTGTACCTGCCATGTGCCTATGCTGGGCACTTTGCCGGTTTTACCTCCTTTGTCCAGTATAACTCTGGGGCATTTGCTGAGGAACCCGGGAGGGAACCCCCCTGTGGGACTGTGTCAGTGGGAGCTAGAGTTCTGGAGCTTGCAGGACTTGGTGGGGAACGCTCAGCCTCAAGGGAATGGGTGCGTTTGAGTCCCTGTGAGCCAGGCGGGAAGTATTATCTTATATCCCTTCCTCCGGGAAGACCTCCTTGAATGCCTTTGCCCCAGCCTGCCCTCTGCATTTGAGAATCTCTTTTCTATGTGTTCTTTGTTGGGCTAGACCCAGAGGAAGAGTGTCTCGAGAGCAAGGACCTGTCATAGCTCCCTCTGCAGTGTCCTGAACCAAGTTCCCCACAGCCTGGTGCTCCGTCCCTGCCTTCCAGTGATCATCTGGCCTTTTGGAGACTCGGGCCAGCTGTCCCCCCTCAGCCCTTCCCACTCCATGCCTGTTGGCAGAGCAACTTTGCCAGGCTGGGGCTCAACCCTTCGCTGTCTGTCCGTCTTGTCCACCTACAGGGTGCGAGGAGCTGCTGAAGGACGTGCTGTCCGTGGAGAGTGCGGGGACGCTGCCATGTGCACCAGAGATCCCAGACTGTGTGGAGCAGGTAAGGTGGGGTGGCCTCGGGGCCTCTGCTCTGCCTGGCCCTCCTTGGTCTTTTTGTCTTTGTTGCACCTTTTTTTAGTATCTGGGAGGACCCAGAACCTCCCTCTGAGGACCCTTTGGCATCAAAGTCAAGAAATAGCTTTGGAATAGGAGCACTGCAGCCCCTGGGGAAGTCCCAGCAGAGCGTGTATGAGCTGGGGGTCCTCACAGAGCATCTTTACTCCCCCTCTATGGCACCGAGTAGGAACTGAGTCCCAGACAGAGAAAGTGACAGGCTTGAGGTCAGGCAGGCAGGACTAAAATTCTTTTCCTTTTCTCCCGCACCATAACCCTCTGAGCTGACAGGTCCCTGTGTGTTTTTTTTCCAAACAACAGTTAATTCTCCAATTCTCTAAGAAAAACTGGGTGTCCAGTAATTCAGTTCAACCTGACGCTAACTACCCAGAGTTAGCACAGACCCCATGAGTCAAAGTTCAGTCCCACAAGACTGCCCCCACTTCAGATGCCAGCCTCAGTTCTGCCTAGCCAACTGCAAATTCAGGGGTTTCCACGGCTGGGTGGTTCAGTAATTCACCAGAACAACTCAGGAAAACATTATACTTAATGACTATCAGTTTATTATAAGGAATCCAGCTCAGGAATAGCCAAAGAGATGCACAGGACAAAGTATGGGGGTGGGGGTTGGTGCAGAGCTTCCCAGGCTCCGGCCCTCTCTCTTCCCTGGATGTGGGGGTATATGGGGCTGAAAGTTCCCACCTTCTAATCATGTGTTTGCCTTTCTGGTGACCAGACCCATCCTGACACTATCTAGGGGCCCCACCCCAGTGACCTCATTAACATAAACTCAGGGGGCTGAGCTGAACACAAGGGGCCTGTTGTGAATGAAAGCCACTTCTATCAGGAAACACCAAGGGTTTTATAAAGGAGCTCTGGGTCAGGAAGTAGGGACAAAGACTACGGTCCCCAGAGCTCTGTTTTACTGTTTTCATCACCTAATGGTGTGTTTATTATAAAACTTTGAACTATTTTTTCAAACCCTGCAGCTTTATCCTACAGGGGAATAGTTTAAGGTATGCATGTTGACAATCTCCAAGGTCCCCACTGGCTGAGACACCCAGGGCTAAAAGAGGATTGTTTTGATTTCTCATCCAGGCAGCTCCAAAACCTTTTCTCCAGCTCTGGTTGCTGCTTCATCTGGACTTCAAAAAACATGCCTATTTTTTTTTATAGCTGAAGGAGGCCCAGGACCCCAGAGGTCGCTATGGCCAATGGTGGGCCTGTTGGGATCCAGCTGGGTGGTGGGTCAGCATTGGGTTCCATGCACAGGACTGGGAGAGGGGAAGTCCATGAGGAGGGCCACGATGCTGAGGGCTGCCAAGCAAAACGTGTTAGAGAAGGCCACGGCTCCAGCCTTGAACAAACCCAGGCACCAGGTACAGGGCCAGGGCCTCCAAGATAGGAGTCAGGTGGGTGGACCTCAAGGTGCTGCGTTCAAAATGAGAGCCCTCAGAGATGAGCAAAGACAGCTGGGCTCTAGGCACGTGTTGAGGCCAGCAGTGAGGTTTCCGGGCCTGCCTCGATGGGTCCAGTATGCGTGGGATCAATATGTGTTTGGGGCCAACCAATGGGAACAGGATCAGGACAGAGGACCCCCAATGTGAGACAAACACCGAGTGCCCCAGGAGTTTCTTGGAGTGGACCCTTCATGGACAGAGTGAGGGGGTGTGCGGGGGGCTCCTCCAGAACTGGGTCCCTGCCCCTCCTCAGCCACTGACTGGCCGTGCAACCCTGGGCACATTCCTCTCAACCCTTCTGAGCCTCAGTTTCCTCAGCTGTAAAGCACAGCTTGCCATACCAGTCTAGAGGGTCTGTTGTGAAAATTCAATGAGAAAACAGACCCATAATCCCTGACGATTCCCTTCCTCCTGGTGCTGTGTCTTGGAGATTAGTATAAGAAAGTGGTGGCATTTTTCGCTTTACCCTAGGATTCTGGTGTTTCAAAATTATGTCAAAATAAAGCCCGCCCCCAAGAGCTGGAGGGGAGAGTGGCATGGAAGCCCGTGTTACCGAAAACTTGGCACTTGTCCTCGAGGCTGCATCAGATGAACAAGAACAAGTGGTTTGAGGAGGAGGAAAGAGAAGTTTATTACTTTGCTGGCAAAGGAGGAAAAATGGTAGCCCTTCTCATCTCAAAATCCAAATTTCCTGAACATCAGCAGAAATACAGAGCTCTTAAAGGGAGGGCCCTCAGTTCTAGGCTATTGTGGTTAACTATTCTAATAGTCCCATCTCTGCCAAAGACAAAACCTGTGACCTCCACCAGCTGCCCACCTGGGGGGCTGAGTTATCTCTTTTAACAAAGGACTTAACCTGCCTCAGGGATGCAGGCCAGGCTTCAGTTCCCAAAAAGAGTGTGGGAAGTTTAAAAGAGACAGACATATTTTTTTTCCTTCAGGCCCTTCCCTCTGTTACACCTGGGGCTTGCCCGGCAGCGGTACCCGGGAGCAGGGCCGTGTTCCCCGAGGTCTTTGGCTGCTTTTGCAACCCCCATGCTCTGCCATCCACACTTCCAGAAAAGATTGTGCATGGAGGAAAGGTGAGAAATAGGCCTCCAAGAGGGTACTCTTCTTTGTAAAGCAATATGGTTTTTCTCCAAAATCTAGAGCTTCTAGGAAAGCAGGAAGACCGCATCAGCCTGTCTCGGCAAGCTGGGTGCTTCTCCTCCTTGCCTCTTGGGACTTTGCGACTGGATAGGTGTTTGTTGCTTTTGGTTTTAAGCCCCTCCCTGAACTCCTTTCTGCCCTCCATGTAGATCTGGCCCGGACAGGTAGCTCGGCTGGCCTGAGCCCAGCGAGATGGTGACGGCTGGGGACACAGTGCAGCCTTGCGCATTGTGCTCATGAGGCAGCTTTGTTGACCTGGGCTCTGTTCCCTCCCTGGGCTCCCGAGTGCTGGTGGGGAGGAAGGGGGCACAGGTCAAAGGCCAGCCTGCTAGGGGGAGGGCCCATGGGGAGTGGGACTGAATGATCCCTCCCAGGCTCAGGCTCCTCATGGCAGGGGCAAGACCATGGCCCTTCGGATGGGGGATCAGAGGGCACCGGCCTGGGGCAGGTCCTGATCTTGCAGGTCAGGCCCTCAGTGCCCTGCTGTGTCCCAGCTGTCCCCTAGGGGTCAGCCTGAGACCGAGAAGCCAGCAGGCGCCTGGATCCCTACGTGGGCTTCTGAGATGCTCCCAGGGAACGCCAATCTGAGGAGTGATTTGGGGCGCTGCAGCGGTGACAAACCACGAGACAGCAGGAGCTCGACCCCACCCGATGCATGCGTGGAGCTTCCTGGGGGCCCTTACCCTCTGTCCCTACCTAACCTCACCCCCCCCCAGGATGGCTCCGTGTGCGTCCCTTGGGGGCAGGGCTCGGGCTGGGCCCCTCTCCTTCACGGGCGGCAGCACCCACAGCGAGCGTCCTTACCCGTGCTCCTTGAGCGTGTGTCTACGTATTTCTGGAAGTGGAATTGCTGTATCAAAGGGTATGCAGATTTTATTTTTTAATAGATGCAGCCAAAAGTTTCCTCCCAAAAGCCTGTACCAATTTTATCATCCAACAGTATAGGAGAGTGCCCATTTCTAATCCCTTTTGCTGACCCCAGAAGTCATCCATCTACCTACTGGCCTCCCCTCCCTTCGTGTACTCGCCAGTGTGAGGGAAGAAAACTGTTCATCGCTGTCCTCTGTGTTGCCCTGTTTACCAGTGAGCTGGACCATCTTTTCTTAAGTGCCCTGACTCTCTGGATTTCTGCTTCTATAAATTACTTATGCATATTCTTTACCCATTTTCAGTGGGGTTGTTTGTTGTCTTTTCCTTACTAATTTATAGGAAATCTCTATATATTCGGATTCTCAATCTTTATGCATTTTGCTTATATTTTAATCTTGTTTTTGGTGTCTTTTATTGTACAGAATGTTAAAATTCTGATGTCATCATTTACCAATTCTTTTACACCATTTACATTTTGTATATTATTTTGTGCGTTTTCTATCTCAAGGCTACAAACATATTCTCCTATATATATTTCAAATACTTTTAGGGAAAAAGTATTTATGTTTAGCTCTTTGATCCACCTGGAGCTTATTTTCGGTTTTGGTGGGAGTAGCAATCTGGCACCCTTATTTTTCCAATGTTGCCACTGCTTTGAGTTCCAATTGCCGAAGAGCCCTCCTTTCTCCACTCGTGAAATTTCACCTTTGTCGTATGCTAACTTTCCTTATAAACATGGGTCTCTTTCTGTACTCTGCTCTGTTATATTGATCTATTTGTCTACCTATTTTTAAGCCAAAACCACAGTTTCACTCTGGCCTTATAGTTTGATATCTGACAGGGAAAGCCTCCCTCATCATTCTTTGTTTAAAAAAAAATTTTTTTTTTTGTTATTCTTACATGTTTTCTCGTCCAGAATAGTCTTTTTGTCAAATTCTATTACAAATCCTGCTAGAGATTGTGTTTAAAATTGAATTTGTATGTCACCTGAAGGAAATTGATTCTCTACAATGTTACATTCTCTATCCAGGAACATAGATCTCTCCTCATTTAATCTGGTCTTTTATGCCCTCTAGGAAAGTTTTATGATTTTCTTTAAACAGGTTATGTGCGTTTTCTTCAGGTGACTATATTTTAGAGTTTTTATTGCTTTTATGTATAGAATCTTCTTACTGTGACATTTTCTAATTGGTTATGGCTGAGGTATAGGATAGGTTTTGATTTTTTGGTGTTGATCTTGTTGTGACAACCTTATTAAACTCTCTTTATGTTCTAATAGTTTATTGACATCCTATTTTCTACCCTGCTTAATGCTATATAACAATGTAACCATATTATCTTTCAGCATAATTCTAAATGGATACATAATATTTCATCACATGAAGACAACCACATTTACATACCAGTTTCTTATTGTTGGGCATATATATATATGTTTTCTAACCTAATTTCAGGAATTAACAAAAGCAGTGTAACAATTATCCTTGTAGTATTTTCCCACACCAGCAATCATTCCTTTAGTGCAAATCAGAGGTTGGCAAATTACAGTCCCCATGAGCCAAATCTAGCAGCCTGTTTTTGTAAATAAAGTTTTATTGGAACACAGCCACGCCCATTTGTTCTCATCTTGTCTGTGGCTGTTTCCACACTACAATGGCAAAGTTGAGTAGTTGCCACAGAAGCTGTATGGAGTGCAAAGCCTGACAAATTCACTGTCTGCCCTTTACAGAAAAAAATATGTTCAACCTCTGGGGTAAATTCCAATAAGTGGAAACTATTTTATTAAAGGGTGCAAAATATTAGAACTTCTAATACATCTGCCAAATTCCATTCCAGGAATCTAATCAGAATTGGGTCAGATTCTTACTATCCTTTTGATACTGATGTTGCTGATTTCTCAAATCTTTCAAATTTGAGAGGCTTAAATTAGAACCCCTCTTTTGGATTATAATATTAACTTAAAGTACATTTCTTGGTCATTAAGAGTTCTTTATGAATTGCCTGTCCACATTCTTCACCCTGGTTTATATGGCTATGTTTACTTTTATTGATTTTTTTTTAAGAACTAGAAATACTAACTTTTTGACATACATTACAATTGTCTTTTCAGCTTGTCATTTATTTTTAACTTTGTTTAGGATAGCAGATTTTTAAATTTTTTATAACCAATTCATCAATCTTTTCCTTTATGGCTTCAGCCTTTGGTGTAATGCTTAGAAAGGCTTTCCCACCCAAAATAGTGTTCTATTTTATTGTTATGTATTTGATTTTACTATTTAAAACTATAATCCATGGAATTAATTTTGATGTCTAGAATAAGGTAGGGATCCACTTTTTCCCCTCAGTCCCTTTTACCTTCTCTCCCCCCACCTCACCTGGCTGGGACCAGCAGCTCTTTGCAAGGTTATGCCCAAGACATCCGCTAATGGCAAAGCAGCAAATGGGGTTTGCTGGGAACCTGGACCTCAGCCTGAGTTCAAAATGGCTCTTCTGCTCATATTCCAAAGGAGCTTTGCCAAACTTCCATCTTGCCATAACAGTTTTTAAAACCCTACCCTGTGCTTCTCTCCAGAACTGTCCTGGGGGAACTTACGGCCTAAAGGTCCAAGTCCGCCCTTGCTTCATTTCATCCATCCTGAAGCAAGCATTTCTAAAATCACCTATGACAACGGCATTTTTAAGTTCTAAAAATACTTTTCCTGACATACAGCTCTGTGATTCAGCTGTGCTGGTGGTGTGGGTGGGGGCGCCGTTCCTGCACTGGCGTGGCAGTGGGTTGGGGACTCATGGCTCAGGGAGGAGACTTGCTTAAGCTTTTCTATTATATTTGGTCCCAGTATGATTTCTGTGTTCCAACACACATACTCCCCAATCCAAAAAGAAAAAAATATCTTACTTATCCCAAGCCTTGGAGCTTCTGTAAGAATATAAAGGTCCTTGATTTCTATCTTGGGGAAGTTACTTAATCCTGATTAAGCCAAAGGTGGCTGTCATGGAAGCAGCACAGAGGTTGGAGCCCCTTTTGCTTGTTGCCTCACCCCGGTCTGCCCTGGACCATCTGTCCCCCCCCTCCTGTGCCTAACCATTCCTGCCTTAGGAAGGCTGGGCTGAGCTGGCCGGTGAACACCCCGTTCTCGGCACAGCCCTGCAGGCTGCCTCCTCCCTAACCCAACCCTGATGCCCAAGTTCACACATATCTTTAGAACCTAGACTCTCCGAGTTGGAGCTTGATAAAACTTTAGAGAGTGGCTACTTACATCCCCTCCCATCTTTTTAAAGCTAAGCAGAAGGGAAAAGTTTTGGTTTTGTTACCCTGTAGGACATGAACCACTTTCATATCTAACTTTGCAGTCTTATTTCTGCGTTCTTTCTCTCACTGATGTACATACTTTAATCTCTCCCAGTCTCCTTTGAACCAGCTGCCTGCTCGTCCCTCATTAATGAGTTAGGTAAATTTTTGAAACGGGTAACTGTGAGAAACGTGTGTACATGCGCACATACACAATCACGCAAGGACAGATGTTAGTGCTCAGAAACAGCACCATCTAAACCAGTGGTTCTCAACCCTGGGTGTACATTGGAATCACATAAGGAGCTTTTAAAAAATACTGATGCCTGAGTCCCACCTCCCAGAGATGCTGATTTGATTAGTCTGGGGAAGAGTCCAGTCATCTATTTTAAGAGCTCCCCAGGTAATTCAAATGCACATCCAAGTTTGAAAAATAAGTGTCTAAACCAGGAGTTCTCAAACTTCGCTGCATATTAGAGTTGAGAGGCCCCTCAAGGGCCCATGGGGACTTGGTGTCAGCAGGGCTGTGTCGAGCCTAAACTGGAATCTCGTTGGAAACTTCTGAGGACACAGGCTTCTGCTACAGAAGGTGTGAGAAATGGAGAGTAGGTCACTTTTACTTAACAAGGACCTAAAGAGTTGACTTTTTCTCCAGATTTTTATTTTGAAAATTTTTAACTTTCAGAAAAATTGTAAGAGCAGAGCAATGAATACCCATATATCCTTTACTTAGATTCACCCACATGTTGCTAAACTTACTTTCTCTTCCTCTGTGTTTGTGTATACATACTTTTTTTTTGCTGGCGCATTTGAAAGTTAGTGACAGACATTATGACACTTCATGCTTAAACACTTGACCTAAGAACAAGGACATTCTCCTATATAATCACAATAAAATATCACTTGCAGGAAATTTGACATTGATACAGTATATTACCTCATATAAACTCCATATTCACATGTGCCCAATATTTCTATAGCTTTTATTTTTGATCTCAGGTCTAATCCAGGATCACATAGTACATTTAGTTACCATGTTTCTTTAGTCTTTTTTAATCTAGGAGAGTTCCCTAGTCTTGTTTGTTTGTTTTGTTTTTTGTTTGTTTTGCATTCCTAATAATGGCATTGACCTTTTTAAAAACTTCAGGCCAATTGCTCCGAAGAATGTCCCTCAATTTGGGTTTGCCTTTATTGATTTTCCAGTCCTTTGAGGTAGTGCAATTTAAATTTAAATCCAAAATAAAATGGGGTGGGGGGGAGAGAGGAGGGGAGTTCTGTGTGTTTTTCAGCTCCAAAAATCATTTAAAGTGCCCGTGGTTGACACCCACTCAGTGGGCCTCAGTTTTCCTGAAACATGATCCAAATGCCCCTTCCAGCTTATGTCTATTCTAGCATTTTGGGAAAAATCGATGCCTAGTTGTCTGTGTGCTGCCGAGCATCTGCCCGTTGGCATCTGTCCTGAGTTGGGAGGAGGCAGCTGGCCTTGGTATTTGCTGGCTCCAGGAACATGCCACAGGCCACGTGAGCGTCTGTGTGGTAGATGGCAAACCCTGGCACCTGGGTACAGCATCAGGAGGTGTGGGTTCTTGCTCATGACTGTGGCCACATCTCCATCCTCTTTGGGCTGAGATGAGGATGTTAGAGCAGGCATCTTTCTCTCGTGAGAGGGCCGATCTCAAGAGAAAACTGTAAAGCAGGGCCAGTGACAAGAACCTTCCAGGTCTTTGGGGGGATTATCTGAGATAATATGAGGAAGAGGTCTAAGCGCCTAAGATGCTGTGGATGGTGCTTCTCCAGGTACCCAGGTACCCCTGCCTGAGGGAGATCCAGCTGCATGCCAGGGCACCAGGGAGCATCTGCCTGGAGCATCAGATTCCCTGGAAGAATTGGGGGAAAGATTGTCTAACATTAAAACAAACATGCGACACATTAACATTTTAAAGATAAGAAGGGAGACTTTTAAAATAGTTTTACTTTAGAGGCTACTCTTTCAAGCCCTGCTTCTACCTTGGACCCATGTCCACCTTCTGCTCTGGGGTCCCTTATGTAAGGTATTACTGCTGTTTTCTTCTAATAAAATAAAAGCAATGTCCATTTTAATAACAAAACTGGTCTTGGCTCCTGGGAGGGAAGAAAACACAGGGAAACTTGACGCTGGGTAGCCAAGGCCAGGGGTTGGCTTCGTGGGCAGGCTCTAGGGGTGATGTGATTTTGCATCCTCTCACCACTGGCCTCAAGGAGGCTGATCTAAGGCCCCCTTTGCCTGGGGCTGCCCTGAACCCGCAAGCAGCCCTTTGACCTGGTCTTCCCCAGGCACTGCTAATCCTTATCCAGGCTGCTCGCAATCCTGGAAAGAAAGAGCTTAGGTTTCAGTCAAGCAGGGTGAGTATGAGTTTTGCTGGACCTCTTCCTGTGTGTCTTTGGGCAAGTAGCTTCACCTGTCTGAGCCTTCTTCTTTTCTGCATGTATAAGATTGGAGTAGTCATGCCTGAGGTTCACTGTTGTGGTAAGAATAAAATGGGATAATGTTTCTAAAGGTTGCCGAAGAGAATGGGTCCCCCAATAAGTGGTAGGCATTATTGTCTTCTCAGTACTACTCAGAACCCTGAGGGGGGATCCTTGAGAACACAGGTGACAGAGAATTCCCTCACCTGCCCATTCCCAAAGCCACCGACCTGTCTCCGGCTGCACCTGCGCACTTGGCTTCCATCCTGGGTTGGCGGGCAGTGTGACCCTGCTCTGATGCAGGCCATTTTCCCTCAGCATCCCCCGCCCCTCAGCACTGGATCCCAGACCCTCTTGCCAACTCAGGGACATGCGGCGACAGAGATCCCTCACCTGTGGTGCCAGCACTGCGCCCCTACTGGATGGTTTCCGCTTGCCTATGGAGCTGACGTGACAATGCCCACGGCGGGGCAGAGCCCACTTGACCCCACGGTCCCCGCTTCCCTGCCCTTTAGCGCATCTCCTCCAGAGCCCTGGCTGCCCCCTCGCCTCCCTTCCTGTCTGCTGCCCCGCCAGTCGGCCCAGCGCCTCTGTTCTGCCCAAACACCTCTCACCGTCACAGGGACTTCTGACCTTCCAAACGCCAGCCTCAGTCCTCCGCTCACATTTTGTGGGAGCGCTGGGCAGGCCTTGGCTCCGCCTCTGCCGCCACCACCTCCCCCTCCTCCCCCTCCCCTCCCCTCCTCCTCCCCCTCCCCTCCCCTCCTCCCCCTCCCCTCCTCCCCCTCCCCCTCCCCTCCTGCCCCCTTCCCTCTCCTCCTCCCCCTCCTCCTCCCTCTCCCCCTCCCTCTCCCCCCTCCCCTCCTCCCCCCTCAGGCTGCGCTTTGGCCACCTGTGCTGGCTGCTGTCCCCACCGCCCCCTGTAGGTGGTGGCCATCCCTGGATCCAGTCCTCGGCCCTTCCCTTCCTCACCTGCCTCAGTCCCAGGGAGCTTGCTGGGCCCGGGGCTCCAAAGGTGCCATTACTCTGAGGGCTCCCAACGGACAGTCTCCCCCTTTGACTTTGCCTTTGGCTCCAGACTCTTCTACAAACCACCTACAACCCCTGAGTTTCAAACATAGTCTAAACTAAACCCTGTGATCCTGCTCCATCCCGTCAGCCCCAAGGGTGTTTCACCCAGCTGGTCACTTAGACTAAGGATGGAATCATCCTTAATTTCTTTCCTTCCTTCCACATCCAACCCATCAGCAAAGCCTGTTGCTTTTACCTCCAAAATATGTCCTGAGCCACCCACTTCTCTCCACCTCAGAGGCTACACCCCAATCCCGCCAGAGCCTGACACTGTCCCCGGGCCTGGTGGCCTTTCTGTGGTCCATTCTCCCCACAGCAGCCACAGTGTTCTTCTAAACTGTAAGTCCTGTCCTGCTCTGCCTTGCTTAAGACCCTCCAGTGACTCAGAATAAAACGTAAACCTGCACTCCTTACTGTGGCCCACCAGGTTTCACAATGGCCCAAATCTTTGGCCTCACCCCCTCCAGTCTTCCCCATGATTCTCACTGTTCCAGCTGCACTGGCCTTTTTTCTGGTCCTCAGACTCCTCTGCCCCAGGGCCTTTGCCTTGCTTTCCCTCTGCCTAGAACCCTTGCCCCGCCCCCATGTCTTTGCTTGGCTGCCCTGGCACTCTTCTGCAAGTTTCAGCACAAACGTCACCTCCTCAGAGAAGCCTTCCCTGACCAGTCTCTCAAGGAACCCCCATGCCCTGCCCCTGTCACCCTGCTCATTTCCTTCGGTGTATGCACCACTGTTTGCCACAATCTTTTTAAAAAAAAGTTGTATTTTTTATTGGTAATATAATAGTTCTACGTATTTTTGGGATAGATGTGATATTTTGATACCGGTGTACAATAGGTAATGATCAAATCAGGGGTAATTGGGATATCCATCACCTCAAACATTTATCTTTTTGTTGGAAACAAAAAGATTCTTCTCTGCTAGTTATTTTGAAATATACAATAAATTATTGTTAATGATAATTTCCCTACTGTACTGTCAAATACTGGAATTTATTCCTTCTGTCTATCTGCACTTTGTTTGCTGCAGTCCTCCTGGTCTAGGTGTGTCCTGTCTGTCTCCCCCACTAGGCGATCAGCCCCGTGGGTCCAGGACTTAGCCTGCCTCTGTCACTGCTGCACCCCAGTGCCTACACAGTGCCTGGCGCGGAGAAGCTGTCGGTGCATATTTGTTGCACAAGTGGATGGATGAACGTCAGATGTGGGATGTTGACTGTCAGGGAGGGATGGGCCCCACCTGGGAACCTAGGAGCTTGAAGGCTCCCAGCTTGAAGGCTGTAAAGTCACGCCTGCCCCAGTGCTCTGGGGGCTTAGAGAGGAACTAGAAGGAGGTGATTGGGTGCTCTGAGACGCTCCCTCTGGGCTCTCAAACTTTCATGTGCATATGAATCACTTGGGGTCTTCACAAAATGCAGATTCTGGCTCAGTAGGTCTGGGTTGGCCTGAGGCTCTGCATTTCTAACCAGCTCATCAGTGAGGGTGGTGCTGCTGGTCGGGGACCAGGCTAACAGTGTTTATAACTCTCGGGTCCTGTCCCATCTTTCCCCTTAAATACTGTGGGAAGGTGTGGAAAGAGCTGGAGGGGTCCCTTCGTTGCCTCCTCCACCCCTCCTTCCTCCATCCACCAGCAAGTGTTGTTTCTAGCAGTTGCTGTCACCTCCGCGTGTGGTGAGGCCCGCTGGGTTTCTGTCTCCACGTTTCTGCTACTGTGACAGACAAGACAGATTCTCTGCCAGTAATTGCTCAGTCACTTGCTTCTGTCACTGCTCTGTCTTCTGTCTGCGTTCCTCTTGTTCAGGCAGACTCCTGGGGGTGCTGTGCCCACTGGAAGTCAGGCCCGGCTCACTGCCCTGGCGCAGGACAGGACGGCAGAGGCAGCTGGGCATTGGGAGGCGTTGCCATCCACACCTGGCGACATTGCTGAGAGGTTTCCAAGCTTTGGTTTCAGGAGTCAGCAGGTGTAGGCCTACCTGACCAGCCCTGGAGAAGAGCATGGGCTTTGTGTCTAAGGGTTGTTCGTGGATTTGAACCCAGACGCTGTCACATCCTAGTCGGGCCACCTGAGCATAACCTCTCTGAGCCTCACTTTCTTCATTTGCTAACTGAAGGTTATAACTAGTGGCTTCCTCACAGCATTACTGTAAAAATGAAAAATGCATGGAAAGCACTCAGCACAGTGTCTGGAAAAGTCCGGAATTTCTCATTTCATAATGCATAGATTGTAAGACATATCATGGTCCATATCTTTTGCCCCAGGGGTGCTGACCAGGTGCTGATAGCAAGGCCTGTGTCCCAGGCCTCCTCCCATCCCTGCCTCCCCAACCCCCTGACCTGCTATTCCTGCACTAACTGGGAAATCTAGCCCCTGGGCATTCCCAAGAATTGAGTCTACCACTTTGTCAGACCATTCTCCTAGGGCAGAGACTGGCCTGATCACAGGAAAACCACACCTACTGAGCCTGAGGGGAAATGTGCAAACACTGTATCAGAGAGATAAACAGTTGTTCTCATCCTGATCATTGCTACATTTTGTTCCTGACCAGGAAAATGAAAATGGATGAGAATAATATAAGACACAGCGTAAAGTCTGATTCTTAAGTTAGAAACTTTCAGTGGGTTCTGCGAAGGCAGTGGAGGTCCCACACTAGTTGAAGATTCTCCCCAAGCCTCCTTGATTAGCACCACAGTGCGAATGGGCAAGAGAAGGACTGGTCTCCCAATCTCTGGTCTCCTGACTGAACAAGTCTGTAGGGGAGGAAAAACTTTTCCTCTACCCTCTTCTGTTCTGTTCCTAGAGTCTGCAAATTAAACCAACAAAAGACAGATTAACAGAAAAAAGACATACAAATTTTATTGTTGTTTTTAATTATACATACATGGTGGCTTCCCAGAAAAGTGAAAATCCAACAAGGTTATTAGCTCTGAGGCTAAATGGCATAAAATATGCCCTTTTAATAAAAGGAGATAAGTTGTGGAGAAGTAACTAGACAAAGGAAAAGGGTTTGGGCTTCTAGGGACAGTAAATTGTGGGAGGGTACCTAGGAAAGTATGTTAGATAAAGATGGCTTAGATTTGTTATGCAGATACACATCCAGTCCATTGGATTCATTCTCTTCTTCCTGGTACAGGAGAGGGGGATGCCTTTACAAATGGAAATTTATGTCTCCTTTATAAAGGGAAATTTATGCCCTACTTTCAGGCAAATAAGGGGAGGGCAGAAAGCTCCCCCATGTCTGACATTTCTCCATTGCCTTCAGCTCAAAATAATCCTTATGCCAAAGTGGCATTATTTGGGGTGGCATATTCTGACCCCCTTCAAGTTCTTGCCTCAATCCCTTCCCTAGGCTCCTGCTTTGTACACGTGGGCACCTCACTCTATCTGCTTGAACTAGGCCTCCTTTGACCATAGGGGGTGGGAAGCTTAGCATCCTCTCTGCTCTGATAATGTGATTTTTCAAAACAGCTGCCTTTCTCACACCCAGCCTGGCTCTTCCTTGTGCTGTTACTTGTAACATGCTTGCTCAGACACCTTCTCCTCAAGGGAATTTTTACTCTAGGCCGAAAGGACCCCTGAGATGGGTGACGCCAGGAGGTCTCAGGACCCTTAACTGCCGTGGTGAACATCAGCTTTGCCACCTTCAGAGCTGATGCTCAGGGCAGCTGCACTTCCCCTCCACTGAGAGCTGGCAGAAGCTCAGCACCGACAAGTGATACCGGAGAAAGTCAGTCATCCTTAGGTCACATTAAACCCCTATTCCTTTAGATTTTCCTTTCTCTATCCTGATATCGAGTTCCATGTCGGAAAGCACTGTTTAATCTTACCTTCTTGCAAAAACCTTTTCGCTGTTGGACATTTTGTTGTTATTCCTGTGTCTCAGTGTGAGGCAACCCTAAACAGAATATTGCTTTAACTTCCTTAAAATGGTTGTCGGAAACCTTATAACCCATTTGTCATCCCTTGTGCTCTTTGATCCAGTACATTCTTTTTAGGATTTTGCGCCAGAAAAGGAGTCCTTCCTGATGAAATGATATCCCTCTTCCATCAGATGGTGAGAATTATAACTAACTCCTTGCTTTCCCTTTTTTGTCTTGGTCATTAGAAAACTTAGAGCTAATAAGACTGGTTAATCAATAAAATCTACCTTTCAATTTAATTATTTACATCCTTTTTCTATATGGTTTATTTTTATTAGTCCAACTATGAATGTGTCTTTTATTGTAAGTAATTTTATAGCTGTCAGAAAAAAACCCAAGGAATTCTGATTTAGTAAGGAGAGACTTCATTGGAAAAGATTATTCCAAAGGGTGGGGGTTGCATTGCAATAGGGAAGAAGTCTTGACCCTAATAAGGTCTGCAAGCATCTCCAGGCTTAGGCAAAAGGGTTCTTCCTTTATGGGCAGGAGTGAACAAAGCTGGAAAGCACTGGTGTGGGGTGGTAAGATGAAAGGGCGCGATCGCAGGCGAGAGTCTTACTCTGAGGAGGGCTGTTAAGCAGGTTGTGAGCTGGCTCAGGCAGGGGCGGGCCAGAGTTTACTGAACTATGGGAAGAGAGAAACTTAAAAGTTTGCTTAACAAGCATTGTGTTCTAGGTAAAGAATGGGAATTTGGAGGGCCATCTGCATAGGTTCTAGACTGTGCTCTCCCCAGGGGCAGGGACCCGCCTCATTGGTTGCTTTGCCCTGCCCCAGGCCTGACCAAGTTACTAGGTCCCTGTTTGTTGACTGACTGGGGGGAGTGACGAGAGGCCAGGGAAATCTGAGCAGCCTTAGGAGAGGTGGACCCAGAGCTGGCTGGCTGAGGGATCCAGGCCAGACAGGGTCAGATGAAAATCCTGGCTCTGCACACTGTGGCCCTGAGACCGTGGACGAGCGACTTAATTGTTGTTTGAGCCTCAGCTTTCTCATCAGTAAAATGGGTATAACAGTACCTATTTGGCAGGGTTAGTCTAAGTGGACAAGATGAGGGCTGGGGTTGGTTAAAGGAGATTAGGGGTAGGGCCTGGCCCCTCCCAGAGATCCAGGCACTTCCACCTCTGCTAAAGGAGTTCCCAGCTCTGGGCTATGCCCCGGCCAACCCCCTTCCCTGAGGGAGTCCCAGCACCGCCCTTCCCTCCCCCTCCTCCAGGCCTAACTCTGGGAAGCTCCAGGCTGGGCCTGGCAATGGCTCCCCACCTGCTTCTTCCCCTTTCCCGGGCAGGGGCAAGCTGGTGGGAGAGTAGGAAGGCAGGGAAGGCTTTCCCCCACAGCTCCCAGGCTGACCAGAGGCCCAGAGAGAGCAGAGGCTGCAGCCCTGGGGGGTAGGGAGCAGGGCAGGGCCCTTCTGCCTATTCGCAGGGCCTGACCTCCTGCAGGTGACTGTCCCTCTTGTCCCCTTCATGTCTCTTTCTATTTCTATGCCTCCGTGTGCTCTGTCCTCAGTCTTTGTGTGTCTCTGTGTGTCTCTTTCTGTCTCTGTCTTTGTCTCTGGCTCTGGCTACCCTCCCTTTCTCTTTCTCCCTCTTCCCCTTACCTCTCTCAGCCCCTTTGTCACCTCTTCTCTCTCTGTCCTTCTGATGTCTCCATTCTCAGCACAATGTGACCCTCCAGTGGGACCCAGGTCTCAGCAAGAGCCAGACAGAGGGTTGAGTGGGGAGGGACAGATAGTGTCAGCCATATACAGGCACGTATATGCCCAATCTCCTCTATTATTACTATTATTATTATTATTTTCTTAGAGACAGGGTCTCGCTCTGTTGCCCGGGATAGAGTGCAGTGACATCATCATAGGTCACTGCAACCTCAAACTCCCGGGCTCAAGCCATCCTCCTGCCTCAGCCTCCTGAGTAGCTGGGGCTACAGGTGTGTGCCACCACATCTGGCTAATTTTTAAATTTTTTGTAGAGACAGAGGTCTTGCTATGTTGCCCAGGCTGGTCTCGAATGCCTGGCCTCAAGTGATCCTCCCACCTTGGCCTCCCAAAGTGCTGGGATTACAGGCGTGAGCCACTGTGTCCCACCCCTAATCTCCTTTAACCACCCCCAGCCCTCATCTTGTCCACTTAGACTAACCCTGCCAAATAGGTACTGTTATACACATTTTACTGATGAGAAAGCTGAGGCTCAAACAATTAAGTTGCTCGTCCAAGGTCTCAGGGCCACAGTGTGCAGAGCCAGGATTTTCATCTGCCCCTGTCTGGCCAGGATCCCTCAGCCAGCCAGCTCTGGGTCCACCTCTCCTGAGGCTGCTCAGGTTTCCGGTCCTCTCCTCACTCCCGCTACCCCAGCCTGGGAAAGGACCAGAGGCTCATTTGCCCCGAGGAGCTGCATAGCCTCAGAGGCTACTCATCTGAGCATCTGCTGGAAGATAGTCTTTTACTCAAGGAATGAAACTAAATTTCACAGGAGCGGGTGAGGCATGGAGTAGTAAGAGGAGCCAAGAATCCTCTCCTCCGCCCACCCTACTAGCTTTTGCAGCCCCAAACGTGGCTATGACCTGGACATAGAAGGTCCTAAAACTGAAGCCCTTTGGTTTGGTGAAAGAGGCACTTGGGACTGAGCCTGCCGGCGTGGGGCTGTACCTGGAGTCTTAAAAGGTGTTCCTGAGAAAGGGCCTCCTCTGCAAGGGAGCCTGGGAAATGCGTCAAGGAAAGATGAGCAGGCTTCTGGCTGCAGGACTTCCGGGAGCCTTTAAAATGCTCATGTGTACCTGTGGGACCTCCTGGTGGGGAGGTAGAGGCAGTTTGCAAGCTTTCTTTGCTCTTGGAACCCTCAGGTACCAGCATCTTTGTCACATCCATGCAGAAAGGACTGGCCCTGTGGGTAGCCCAGGATGTGGTGTGAAACATGTTTGGGGTGTAGCCGCCACTTCCTCCCCAGGAGGAAACAGAATGTGGCCTGTGATAACAGTGTGGGGTTTGGTTGGCAGCTGTTACCCAGGGAGCCAAAGGCTTGTGGCTACACACACAGGCACGTGTATAAGTCTGGCCACTCTATCTATTAGCCAGGGTCACTGTGCAACACAATTCCAAAGGGCACTATTCTCATTGTAGTCTACAGGAATTGTGCAGTGCACAACCTGTGCAGCTGAACATGGTAGTCCTGGTCCCAGACCTCATTCATCATGGTTGTCTGATTGTTGCAACAGCCTCTCTGCTGAGTTCCTGTTTCTAGTGTGTTCCTTCTAGTGTTGCCTGCAACACCCTCCCTCCCTCCCCCCTTCCCCTCACTCTAGTCCTACCCTCCTCCAAGTTCCTTCTCCCCCCACCCCATAGCTAACTGCCAGAGTGGTCTACAAGTACCTTCAGCTGTGTGGGGTCCTGGGAGTGGGGTGCTGCCTCTGAGATGCATGGGCTCTGTGGTCTTGGGCAAATCACTTAACCTTTCTGGGCGACCCCACACTGTTGTTGCTTACCCTCGTTTGTAAAATGAGGTAAAATACCCGTCAGGTTATAATTTTATCCCTAGATTCGGAGCTTCAGGAGGCCAGAGGCTGCCTCTTGTTCATCTCTGTACTCCAGTATCTGGCACATACTGGGTCCTGGTGAATGTGTTGAATAAATGAATGCATGTCGCTTTGACCAAGACCTTTCTGCAGCCCTCCTCTCCTGCTTCATTGGTTGACTCGGGATTTACCAAACACTGCCGCCTGCCCACTGCTAGGCTTTGCCCGTGCTGCTCCCTCTGCTAGAATTCCCTTCTCTATTCCTGCAGCACTCACCATCTTTGGGACAGCTCAACTGCCATCCCAGAAGGCTTTTCTACACCCCCCCACCATCAGAAGCAGCCTTACTCCCCCATCAGCTCCTCCCCCATGGCCCTGGACACCTCTGCCTAGCAGGGGGGTTATGTCCCAGAGGGGCTCCTCTGTTCTCTCAGCAGAGGGGTGACTGGGGCTTTACCCTCCTGGGGTTCCCAGAGCTTACGTGGAACCTGGGGCTGGGCAGGGCTCAGGACAGAGGTGCACAGAGTGCCCTAGAAATTGGGAGTGGCCACGGTGTTCTTTCCTGCCATCCTGTCGCTCCCAGCCCTCTCAGGTGCCCTTTCACAAAGGGAAGACAGCCAGGTGAGGCTCAGTCCTGCTGCCTCCCCAGGCACAGGCATATGGTGGGTGGGGACAGACCGGTTTGCTGAGGCCTGACAGGTGGGGTGGGCACTTCAAGGTCAGGCTTTGGGGTCCACTGGAAAATGAGTCTTTGGGTCTGGTGGAGAAGCAAGCATGTTGGAGATGCATGCTCCATGCATCGGCTTACTGTGTCTCTGTTGTTGAAATAAATAAAGTGCGTTTAAAATGCTTAGGCCAGGACCCGAGCTGAGGCAAACAGTCAATCAGTGTCTGCTGTCCGTGGGAGGAGGTGGTGCAGGTTCACCACTGAGAGCATGCACAGGCTTCCGAGTCAGTAAGACCTGGGTCTGAATCACAGCTCTGTGCCTTCCCAGTGAGACTTGGGGCAAGTTATGTCACCTGAATCTCAGGTTCCTTGTCTGTGAAATGGGCACACTCCTGGTGCACTTCTCAGGCTCACTGGGAGATTCAGGAGACAAAGTAGGAACTGTTGGCATTAGTTAGGATGCGTTGGGATCTGACAGCGAGACAGAGTGCTAGAAATGTTGGTGGCTATAAATATTACTACTTTGCTTCTATTTTCTGGAAAAGAACCATGAATTTCTTGGATCTCTTCATTTTCTGTCTCCTTCCATGACTAGTGGTAGCAGGTGGCTTTCTCTGGGACTATTTTTTCACAAAGTTGTGTTTTTGTTTTTGTTTTTATTTTTAGAGATGGAGTCTCACTGTGTTGCCCAGGCTGGAGTGCAGTGGCCATTCACAGGTACAATCATGGCACACTACAGCCTCGGACTCCTTGATGCAAGTGATCCTCCCGCCTCGGCCTCCCCAGTAGCTGGGACTACAGGCATGTGCCACCATGCCCAGCTGTGTGTATTTTTTGTCATGTCACAGGAGTTGTAGCTAGTAAGGAACAACAGTGTGCTGGGTCATGTGCTAAACTGCCCCCCAACAGTCCCCCTATCCGTGGACCCCCACCACCCACAGCTTCCACATACATCACTGTGACCTCCCACCGCCTATGGACCCCTACTCACAGCTCCCTGCTACCAACAGCCACCCATCCCCACCTGTAGCTCCCCCACCATCTTCAAAATCCCCCTACCTGTACCCCTACACCCTCTCCCAGCCTCACAGCCCCTGAAGGTCTGTCTGATAAAAATACCTTAAGGCCATTTGCCACAGAGGTGCAGGTGTGCAAGGGAGGCAGCGAAGCCCCTCCTCACACACACGCCAGGGCCTGGCCTTTGACTCAGACAGACACCATCTGCTGTCCATACCTCCATCTGCCCACAAACCCCTCAGCCAATCCCTAAAGTGCACAGCTAAGAACCACTACCACAATACCAGGCACTTATCAAGCACTTAGCTTCGCACCAAGCACTGCTGTAAGCCCTGTATGATCAAACAAAAATGCATGGGTTTCCTCAGTTCAGGACTTCACAGAGTTTTAACATGCCAACGCCCCTCTAGACTGTCAAAGAGGGTGATGAGAGTATGCAGCGTTTGCAGACAGACTCTACCAGGGAATCTTTCTTCCCCTCTGGAGCATACTTTAGGAATATTCTAGGTCCCTGCCATTCCTGGTGTGGTCCATGTATCACCTGGGGGCTGGCATCAGAATCTGCATTTTAACATACCAGGTGATTCATTCATATGCTCATTAAAGTTTGAGATACACTTTTGTAGGTCACAGGTCTGGACCTTAGCCACATATTGGAATCACCTGGGGAGCTTAAAAAATACTAATGCCCAGGTCCTACCCCCAAATTCTGATTTAAGTGGTCTGAAGTTTGGCCTGGTCGTTGAGTATTTGAAAAGCTCCCGCACATAAAATCAGGTGACTTTAATGTGCGGCCAGCAGCGTGGGTAGGTGACCATTAGATATGTCAGGAGTATCAGCTTGGAAATTTGCAGAGAAGCATTTAAAGTCTTGGGACAGCCCCAGTGAGGCACAGGGAGACAAGGGACTATCCGCAGGTCACAGAGCTGGCTGGTTGCAAAGCCTGCACCAGGACTCAGGTTCCTAACGCCAGTTCCCAATCTGGGCTCTCAGAGTTGCTACCTCTGCACTATCTCCTTAAAAATTCTCCTTCCTGATCCTGAGCCTCAGCTGTGGTCCTCCAGCGAAAACCTTGATTGGGATCTGATCATGAGGCCTCCTCTGCATTTACTTTGCTGGCTGCTGGCTCAGGACTCAACCAACAGTCCCTGAAGCCAGTAAAGCTTAAGCCATCGAAGTGGGGAGGCTTTAACACATTGTAAGCACCAAGCACAGCCCCATCATTGTAATGAGCACCCGCTGGGAGGCAGCTCAGCTTCGTGGAGAGCGGGGACTCCAGGCAGGCTTGGGTCTGAGCCCCAGCACTACTACTTGGCAGCTGTGCTGCCTCACACGGCCCCTTTATCCTCTTTGAGCCTCAGTTCCCCTACCTGTAAATTGGCCAGGACAGTACTCCTCTGCTACAGGTTGGTGTGCAGGTGAAATGAGATGAAGAAGGTGGCAGAGTCCCACAGTGCCCTGGCACGTGGTGAGCACTAGCTCAGAGCTGGGGTCATTGAGGGCTCTTACTTTGGGCACAGATGCAGGAGGCCCAGAGTTCTCAGGTGGCCCCAGCATCTCAGGCCCCCCAAGTAGCAAGAGCACCCTGAACCTCCCTCCACCAGGCCAGAGGCAGCCAGTGTATACCTTTCTCTTCTCTCCATCTGTTTCTCCTCCTGTGCCAGACCCGCAGGCTCAATGATCATCCCGTGCACGTGTTTGAGTGTGGCTGCAAGGCGACCTGCACTGTCCACGTGGGGGACTCCCCAGCTTTCTTGGGCTGATCAAGCAGCAGAAGTTGGCCACGCCACCCGACAGTCGGTGGCACTCTTCCCAACGCGTGGGCCCACTCATGACAGAGCAGCTGTTACTGTCATAGTTATTTTATTTTTATTCCTCCCTCTGGGAGCCCAGAATCAAAGGGAAACATCAGTGCTGCTGCCTCATTACAGAAAGCAGAGAAAATAGGGGCAGGGAATGGATGTACTCATCCAGGGCCTGAGGGCAGAGTCAGTAGGGACCATTTGGTGTAACATCTTCATCTTACAGATGGGGAAACTGAGGCTTCAGAGGGCCCAGGACTTCCCCAAGGCTGTGTTTGGGCCAGACTGGAACCTGCTTTTCTGGGCTCCGGGTCTGAGGTCTTTCCCCTGCCTCCTGTGCTGTAGCCAGGAAGGAATTGAGGTTAGTACACCAGAGTTCTCACCCTTCAGCCAGTGTGTCCATGTTAAATGCAGATTCTTGGGCCCCATTGACTGGCTCAGGATCTGGGGTGGACCTAGGAATCTGCATCCTTAGCAAGGTCACCTGACCAAAGTTCTAGAATCACTCCTGTGGACTCTACACATTGGTCCCAAAGCCCCAGGCCTGTGCTCTGGGCCTCTCTTCATCAGTCTTGCATCAAAACTCACCATTCAAGAATCCCAGCCGCCATGGGGTGTGGTGGCATATCCCTGTAGTCCCAGCTACTCAGGAGGCTGAGGTAGGAGGATGGATTGAGCCCAGGAGTTCTGGGCTGCGGTGTACTATGCCGATCAGGTGTCTGCACTAAGTTCAGCATCAATATGGTTACCTCCCCAGAGCTAGGAACCACCAGGTTACCTAAGGAGGGGTGAACCGGCCCAGGTGGGAAATGGAGCCACTACAATCCAGCCCGGGCAACATACGAGACCCTGTCTTTTTAAAAAAATAATAATCCCAGCCCCGGACTAATCTAATTTCATTTATAGGATCATTCATCTGGTGCACCTGACAACAGTGGGTCCCGGGTGAAGGGGGCAGAGATGGTGTCTTGTCGTGGTTAAGCACATGCACCCTGGACCCAGGTGGCCCAGGATCAAATCCTGCATCTGCCACTTCCAGTCGTGTGACCTCGATGCCTTTGTTTCCTCACCTGTAGGATGAGGATGGTGATACCTCCCTCCTAAGGTGCTATGAGGATTACATGAGTTAGTATAAATAAAGTGCTTAGCTTAGTGTCTAGCGCATAGCAAGTGCTATATAAATGTTAGCTATTATTATGCCATTTTACAGGCTGAGAAAGTTATGCAGGGAGAGGTTGAAACTCTGCCAAGGTTACATAGCTTCTAAGTGGCAAAGTTGGTTGGGGCTTCCACCCTTGCCCACACAATCCTTGCCGCCTTCCACTCCTACGGCCAGCTGCAGCTCTGCTTGTGGGTTACAGATTGGCGAGAAAAGACCCTCCCCACTCCCCAGCTCACTCGTGCACTCCCCCACACGCTCTGGTCCCATCAGCCAGGAAGGCAGAGTCTGTGGAAACCACAGGGCCCTACTGAGCCACAGCAACTCAGAGTCCCTCATGGGGACACAAAGCCACTGGGGATGCTGCCACCCCCAATCGTGAAAGCTTGGTTTTTATTACACCAATGCTCATTTATACTCAGTGCTTATTTCCATTTCCTGGAAGAATTTGCACTTAGAATCTGCGTTTTGGTGTAAGAGAATGTTTTGAAACATCGGCTCTCCAGGCTCTTGGTGTCAACAAAATCACTTCCTTGTCTGGGGAAGAAAATAGAGTTAAAGCAAGGTGTCCTTAAACCATCTCTGCATCTAGTTTTCCCTTTCCCCATCCCACCCCATCTTCCTCTCTGATACAGTCCTCTCCTCTGAGTGGTTCTGACGCTAAGTTTGGTCCGGGGACACGACAGGAAGTCTGTGTCCCCACTGATCGTCAGCCTTAGGATGGGTTTCGTGGTACCTCTCTCCCGGGTTGCTCCGAGGACTGAGGGAGCGAGTGAGGCCATTCAGGCCTGTGGATCACCTGGCCTAGGGCCTGGCACACGCTGCCCACCCCTCCCCATCTCAGCGGCTGGCAGGCGGAAGCCAGCTCCATGGCTGCTCTTTTTCCCTCCTTTCATCCCTGCTGTGATAGAATCTGCTCCAGCTTGGGGCCCAGTCTAATAAAGGTAACTGAATTTCTGGGCAGCTGAAACTGGCCCTTGGCAAAATAGCAAGGGGAGGGCCTGCCCCTGAGGGCCAGCCTGCCAGCTCTTGTTTGCCCTAGCCTGGTTTTAGAGAGGACTGGGCCATGCAGCCCAAAGGAGGGGCCCCGGAAGGGGAAGGGGACAGAGAGCAGGTTTATTTGGGGTGAGCTACACTGGGCCATTGCGGTTTACACTGGGTGCTTTCAGAAGCTGGAAAAGCAAACAGTAGATTTGGGTCACAAGGGGGTGGGGGAGGAGATGATCAGATTTAGCAGGATTCTGATGCCAAGTAGCTGGTGCTCAGGGCTCTGGATTCGAGACCCTTCTGGTCAGAGCCTCTCTTTCCCTCCTTCCCTCTCCCCCCACAGAACCCCACACAGCTTGGGCAGACACATGCCACCACTGTCCTGGGCTCCTTTCCCTAGATGTGGGAGGCCTGTGGCAGAGTAGAGAGGGCTTTGGAGACAGGCAGGCCTGCATCCAAATCCTGGCTCTGAACGTCCTTGGCAGGTTACTTAATCTCTCTGAGTCTCAGCATTCCCATCTGTGAAATGGGCAGAGCAGTGCATACTCTGGGGGACCTAGGTTGTGTGAGGCCTGAAGCTCTTACAATGTGTGCATCCCTTTTTAAGGTAAAGAATCTCAACGTGTCTTACTTCTGCAAATTTTACAAAACACATGACCGTGTGAATACACTGGCAGGGCCCCCCTCTTGAGCACATGAGGGTTCTAGAAGCTTATGCTTTGTTAGCTTCATGGTAAATCCAGAGGAATACATCCCTACCTGGTAGGACTGCGAAGGGTTAAATGAGCTGCTATTTGTAGAGCTCCTAGAACAGTGCTTGGCACAGAGTGAGGCCCTTGTGAGCGTTAGCCTCCATTCTTACTGCCTTTCAGGCTGTCGTAGCATCATTAGCCGTGCCGAGTGCAGCAGATGCTGTGCACTAGGTACGTTCATTCATTAGCTCATCTGACACTTAGTGCTTCTGATTGGCTGGGTGTTCTGAGCCCTGGGCTACAGATGGCCCCTCCTAAAGCTTTCAGTCTGGGAGGGGAAACCGGAAAATGAGTTAATCGCATAAATAGGCAGCTCTGAACGGAAGGAGGACAAGTGATATGAAAAAGCTAGGTGATATCTAGGGGAAAGAAAAATGAGGGAATAAATTTGATTTGGGGTGTAAGTCCTCTCTGAGACATTGCAAAAGAGTAGGAGAGAATTCTTATTATTCTAATTTCTGCTTTGCTTTCAGTTTCTGCGCGTCCATCTGCAAGGCAGTCTGGTGTGGTGACGTTAATACCAACTAAAAGGTTTCGAGCTCCAACTAAAATCTGAGCAAATATTATTCCATTTGATCCTCTTAGCAACTCTGAGATGAGAAAATGGGGACCCAGGCAGAAGTGGCTTTACTGGAGCTGACACAGGTTCTAAATGGTGGCACTGAGATCGAAATCTCCACCCACCTGTCTTGCAGCTCTTTCCTTTACACCGTGTGGCTGACACAGAGGCAGGGATGCCCTTGCAGACTCATGTGGTGTCATGACCTTTTCACAGGCCACAAGGTCACCCTGGGAGAAGCTGAGGGCCTGAGCATCGCTGCTTCGGGGGCCCATTCCCACATCCTCTGCCTGCCACTGTCAAAGTGGTTGTGGCCTCCCTGGGGCAGCACGGTCCCAGAACAGGCAGTCTCCCAGACCCAGGAAACCCTCCCACGGTCCTCATGCACCTGTGTCATGGGTACAGCTGCACAGACCCGGCCCTGCAGCCTCTCGTCTACCCACGTGGCTCATTCCTTCCTGGGAGGGTGACCGATCCTCTACTGCCTGTTGCCTTGGAGGCCTGGCAGTGCGCACAGTAAGAGAGACAGGTGCACACAAACCATTAAGACAGTGGCCAGAGTTCAAAAACAAATAGGGAAGCAGAGAGAGCCCAAGTATTGGACCCAGGAAACTACAGTGGGGGAACAAGCTTATCCCTGGGCTTCCCAACAGGCCTGGACGAAGGGGGAATGGGTGATGCATGGTTCTCATGATCCGACGGAGGGAAGCAGGTGCATGACAGATGGGCTGGGGTAGGGCATCATGGGGACAGGTGCTTCTTAAGCACCTACCACATGCTTAAGAGTGGGTTCTGCCAGGTGCTTGAAACCTGTTACTAAGTGGGCCTCGTAACAGTCTCGCATGGTAGGTACTTTTGTCCCCATTTCCTGGATGCAAGCACTGAGGCTCAGAAAGGCAAATGGGCTCACTGGGACTCTTGCCCCCAAGCCTGGCAGGAGTTTATGGGGGGGTCAGTAAACAGGAGATAATGGGCTGCATAGGAGATGGAGTTTTCCATAGAAGTTTTATTTGTTAAATCAATTTTATGGTTTTTAAATACAGAAGTGTTTCATATTTCTATTAGCCCTTGTTAAAAGCAAATGTTTTAAAATCATCAAGACAAAAGTATGTCTGGGAAATGGGAGTTCCAGGATTATAATATTTACTCATGTAACTCAGTGCCAGGGTAGTAATAACAATGCACATATGTACTGAGGTCACAAGAACCAAGTGCTTTAAGACAGTGCCCCAATCAAGCCCCCTGGCAACCTCGGGAGAGATACTATCATTATCCCCATTTTGCAGGTAACAGAACTGAGGCTTAGCTGTGAAGCAGGTTGCCCAAGGTCACCCAGGTGGTAAGTGGTGGAGCCCAGCTTCAAAGTCAGGTCTGTTGAAGGGGAGAGAGGTGGCTGTGTCCTCAGTACTCCACTGAGCAGGCTTTGACTGGAGGTGTGAGGTGACAGTCTGGGTGTGCACAGAAGCAGCTCCCAAGCTCTTGGTGCCAGGTGTGAAGATGAAAGTCCCCCAACTCTGTGACTGCCCAGCTGGTGAGCCTGGCGCTCAAGTTGGCAGTTAGCCCTGTAGGCTGGGCTCGGACTTGTGTCCAAAAGCAGGGAGCCTTGTCAGGTGATGGGATCCCGCGGCTTTAGCCCTCAAATGCCAAGTCACGGAGCAGGAAAGGGGCCATTCACCTGAAGTCAATTCCCCAGACCTTGGCTGAGCACTGCCTGGGGGCTGGCCAGGCCCTGGACACATAAAGAACCACTGTGCAGCGCCACGTGATGAATGCTCCAGCTGTCCACAGTATGGGGAACCTGGTGAGAGAGCGGCTGTTTCTGTCCTGGGGGTCGGGTGAGACACAGGGAGCTGGCAGCCAAACTGGGCCTTGACAGCTGAGTCATGGTAGTCGTCATAAAACTTCATTCAGGGCCACTGCCATTGTGCGTGCCTGACGCTCACTAGCCAGGTCCTCACAGCCCGGCCAGGATGGACCCCAGCCATGTGCTTGTTGTACACGCATGGGTGGGGCACCAGGGATACACCTGCCCACAGAGGGCAGGTCCCTTCCTCAAAGAACTTGTGATCCCAGGGGAGAAAGCAAGACCATAAACATGGAAATAAGTCAGTAACGCAAATGCAGGTAGCGATGGTGCTTTGAACAAATAAAGTGGAGCGAAGGGAAGAGAGTGAAGGTGGGGGTGTTTCTCTGTAGAGGGGCCTCTCTGGGGAGGTGACGTGAGCCCAGGGTGCTGGAGCTGAGGGACGGAGGCACGGGAAGGTGGGGGGTGAGGGACGAAGGCTCTGAGGTGGGAAAGAGCTTGGTGGTTGGAGAATCAGCAAGAAGGCGAGGGACAGGGACGGGGGAGTGGAAGGACGGCATGCCTGAGGGCACAGGGGAGGAGTTTGGGGTGTGTTCTGCATGTCACAGGAGGCCAGAGGAAGGCTTTCACTTGGGAGTGACAAGACCTGCTTGGTGTTTTAAAGAGATCCCTGTGGGGCATGCAGGACATGTAGGAAGACCAGTTAGGTAGCTGCACTTGTCCAGGGAAGAGAAGGTGGCAGCTTGGTCGGAGCTCACAGGACTTGCTGCTGTGGGTGGGGAAGAGTCATCAGGAGCTATTCCGAGGTCTCACCTGGGCTCCTGGGTGGATGTTGGTGCCATTTGCTGAGTGGGGTGGGAGTGGGGGGCAGACTGAGGGAGGCAGCAGGTTTGGAGGGAAATTCAACATTTGGGTTGTAGACACGTTACCTTGAGACGGCTGCTGGACCTTCAGTTGAAGTTGTCCATGCACTGTCATGGGCGTCCACATCCCCTTTAGGCCCCAGGCCCTTGTTCTCCACCTGCCGGCAGTGTTGGCCGCAGCTGACCCTCCCCAGGGGCTAAGGGAGCGGCCTTGCCCAAGATTACAGACCCTTCCTGGGGCAGTCTGTATCTCATGGCTGGTCCATGTGGGGACACAGGGTTTTGCCCCCTTGCCTCTTTCTGGGACAACTTTGAAGGGCCATCCCGGCGGAGGCCCATTGCAGCCCAGCCCTCCGCCCCACCCTCGTGCCCTCACAGGCCGAGCCCTGAGACCCTCCCCAGCCAGCTTCCTCCCCAGGCGGGTGGGCGCAGGGGCTGGGAGCTCAGGGAGGAGGTCCAGGCTGGGCATAGGAATGGGGAAGGTCTCCAGGGTTTGGCGGGTTTCAAAGCCTCAGGCGAGATGAGACTCCCCCGGAGAAGAGAGGAGGAAAGGGCCCTGAGGCACAGGGCACGGCAAGCTTGGCAGCCAAGACCAGCCAGGCAGTGGCCTCAGAGACCGAGACTCACTGTGGGAGGCTGGTGGGAGCAGGTGAGCGCCCTGGAGCCGAGCTAGCAGCGTCTAAAGGAGGGAGCCACTGGGCCAGGCGCTGTGAGGATGGCTCAGGTACGGTGAGGACGCGTGGCACTCCAGTTAATTCATTTCAACTGCTATAGTGTTTCGTTAGGGAGGGATTTTTGAAGCTGGGGCATAATCTGGTAAGGAGATGAACGAGTAGAGAAGGAGAAATGGATGCAGAATGTGCCGTGGGGGACCGCAGGAGCAAAGGACCTTCGAGGGGGCGGGGTCCAGGGCCCAGACAAAGCGACTGTCTGTGAATAATGCATCGTATCAGGAGGAATGCTGTGCAGGTGGACGTGTAGACCTGGGGTGGGGGCAGGAGGCAGGTCACTTCTGTTAAGCTGCACGTGAGCAGGGGGAAGCAGTGCTGGAGATGAGAGGAACCAGCTTGGCCTGCAGGTCTCCCAGCTGGCAAAGGGCACAGGTGTGATTCGAACCCGGCTCTGGGCTTCATTAGATGGAAAAAGCACAAGGAAAGACATTCCCAGCAGAGGGAACAGCAAAGCTGTCAAGATGTGGTATGTCGGCCGGGTGTGGTGGCTCACACCTGTAATCCTAGCACTCTGGGAGGCCGAGGCGGGAGGATCGCTTGAGCTCAGGAGTTCGAGACCATCCTCAGGAAGAGCGAGACCCCTGTCTCTACTAAAAATAGAAAAAGCTATCCGAGCAACTAAAAAATAGAAAAAATCAGCTGGGCATGGTGGTGCGTGCCTGTAATCCCAGCTACTCAGGAGGCTGAGGCAAGAGGATCTGCTTGAGCCCAGGAGTTTGAGGTTGCAGTGAGCTAGGCTGACACCATGGCACTCTAGCCCAGGTGACAGAGCGAGACTCTGTCTCAAAAAAAAAAAAAAAGACATGTAATAGCATGTCCATCAAGTACTAGCAGTAACAATAAAAATATTTATTAAACTATTGCTATGCCAAGTATTCTTCATGCATTATGTCATTTAATGACCCTTCCCCCCACCCCTCAATAACACATATAGTTGATCCTCATTATTTGCACATTCTGCATTTGCAAATTTGCCTGCTTGCTAAAATTTTTTTGTAACCCCCAAATCAATTCTCGGAGTGCTTTCATGGTCATTTGCAAATGTGCTCAGGGTGGTGAAAATTTGAGTTGCCCAACGTGCACGTTCCCAGCTGAGGTCAAACAAGGCTACACACTGCCTTTTTTCAGCTCTCATGCTGTAAACAAGTCTCTATTTAGTGCCACGTTTTCTGCATTTTTGTGTTTTTTGTTGGTGATTTCACTATCAAGTGCTGTCTAGTGTTTTTAAGTGCCAGAAGGTTGTGATGTGTCTTGTGGAGAAAATATCAGTGTTAGATAAACTCAGGTGTGAGTTATAGTGTGAGTTCAATGTTAATGAATCAACAATATGTACTAAATAAGGTGTCGTCCAACAGAGACATGCTTACCACGATGTTATGTATTGATCAGTTGATGAAAATGTTGTGATCAGAGACTCATGGGAACCAAACCCCCTATTTCCCCTAGGAGCAGTTGTTCGGTATTCACTGATTCATCGCCTATGGTGACTTTATAGAACATAACTACTGCAAATAATGGGAATCAACTGTACTATTATCAACCCTATTGTTCAAATAAGAGACGGAGGCTAAGACCAGGCAAGCCATGGATAGTAAGTAGCAAGGGTGGGGCTTAAACCTGGGCTGGCCAGGCGCCAGGGGGCTTCACCCCACGAATGTGGCCTTGTGATCTGGTGGGGACAGCAGGATACCTGGCCTGGAAGAAAGGCTTTCTTTTTTAGGGCACCCTGGGCTCCAGGCCTCTCCGGTTTCTACCTGCACACAGCAGCTCCTTCAGCCTGCCTGGGCTGCGGCCTCAGAGCTGGGGCCGGGTTGTGGTTTTCCCCTAAGTGGGAGGAACACTGGCTCAGTGTCCTGGGCTGGGAGGCTTTTGGTTTTCCTTTGCAGAGCCCAGCCCTGGAAGGGAAGCCACAAAGGAGGTATGTGTGCCCAAGACAGGAGGCCAGCTCCCGTCTCCTGAGGAGCCCATCCCATCAGCTGCTGCAGCCTCTTGTTTATTCAGGGGATAACTGCGGCAGGCCCCACGGCCTTCTCTACAGTGCACAGCCTGCAGCCCTACTTCTCTCTGTTGTGGGGTAGCTTGTTTATTGTGGTTTGGGGTGTGTTTTCATTGCAGCATCACTAAGATAATTTAGGAGACAACTGTGGGGGACTGTGTTTGCTTTCAAAGCAGAATTACAAGCCCTTCAGTATATGTCCTTCTGACCCAAAAAAGATGTAAAGTTGTCATTGTCCACCACCATCCTTGTCTAAAAGTTATTCTCCTCTTAGGAGGGGTCTAAATCCCTGAGATTAGTAACTGCCACCCTGGAGTGTCCCTTGTGGAGGGCCTAATGGTGGCCTGGGAACAGGGTGGCAGGGAGTGCCCACACGACTGTGAGGAGGGGGCAGTCACTCTGGTGAGGGGCCTCAGGGCTTCAGAGAGCAGCTCTGGGGAAGGTTTGGGGATAAGCCAGCCTGAATGCTCAGCTGTGGGGCCAAGGAAGGCGCCTGGGCTTGGAGGGGAGCTGGGTATGGGGCCCATAACCCTCCTGGACCTATCAGCTATAGACAAGAAACCTTGGCTGGGAGGACACAAAGCTGTAGGGGCATCTGGACCCTAGCTGCTCGGGTGCAGGTCACACCCAGCACCCACACGTGTGTGCACGTGCTAATGGGAGGGAGGGCACCCAACCGACAGCACAGGCCTAGGTTTCCAGAGATGCTGCGTGGAAAAGAGCAGTGCTCTGGTGTCAGAGAGGCCTGGATAGGTGGCCAGCAGCTCCAGGGCAGGACTGCATCTTGTTCTTCTTTATCTCCCGGTGGCCAGCATAGTGCCTGGCCTGTGGTTTCTGCTCTATGAATGCTGTTTAAGTAAATGAAGTAGTGACTGAATGAATGGTCTTGGTCCTGCTGTGGTTACTTTGGGGAAGGTACTTTACAAATCTGAGCATCTCTTTTTTCATAGTATAATGGTTAGGTGCTTGGGCTCTGGAGCCACATTGCCTGGGTTCGAATGCTGCCTCTCCACTTACTAGCTTTATGTCCTTGAGTAACCTCTCTGAGCCTCAGCTTCCCATCTGTAAAATGGGGATAGTACCTGCCTTGTAGGGTTGTCAGGAGGATTAAATGAGCTCATACCATGTGAGGCACTTAGAACGGAGCCTGTATATATTAAGTGCTATGTAGGCATTTGCTATTAATATCTTCAAAATGAAGATAATAACACCTGCCTTCTGTGTGTGTTGGGAGCCTGGTACATTGTTTTCCCAAGTGTGCTCCTCACAGACCACTGAATCCATGTGGTGCTAAATAAGAAGGGTCCTGTCCAAATCCCGGGAGCCTTAAGAAACCCTGGATTAAAAGCTAGGCAGGTTTCTCTCCTGCTGAGGTGCTCTGTGACATCTCCAGGGGGAGTGAAGAATTTTACCTGCTAGTTTGATCACAGAGCACTTTGTTGCTTTCAGAGTGGGATGGGGGTCCCAATAAAACATATCTTTGGAAGCAATAAATACTGCTGTCTCCCCGGAGCCCTGGCCTCAGCCTGCTTAGCTTGTCCGTAGCATCCAGGGAAATGCCAGGATGCATCTCCCTGGCCTTGGAACTGGGACAGGAGGCAGCAGCCAAGTCTATACCAGGTAGTACCCAGTCCTCAGCTCTAACCCAGCAGGTGGAGCAGGCAGGCTGTCATCACACCCACGAGGCCAGGACACTCCCCAGGTGGTATCACAGAGGTGCATGTGGACCAATCGCAGAGGCTTGGCGTGGGCTGCAACTGATTAAAACATTGACAAGCCGGACGGTGGACAGCTGCACCCCAAGGATGATGAAGAGGAGCATGAGACCCTTAATTGCTCACGGTCTGTTATCACCCTTATTAATTAGTTTCTGCTGCTTCTAGTTGCTGTCAAGAAGCTGGTTGTGCAATAAGAGAGGCAGCAGGAGTGTCCTGAACACGGGCCAGCAGATCTGGGTGCAAATCTTGACTCTACCACCTGGCTATGTCACTTAACCCTCTTGAGCCTCAGTTTTCTCATCTGTAATATGGGTGCAGTAACATTTACTCTACAGGATTGTTGGATTAAAATAAATGAGAAGACATGAAGGAACATAGTAGACCTTCAATAATTGGTAGCTGTTATTGACAATAAGCTGCAGGGAAATGATGTCTCTTTGGTTTCAGGGCCCCAGTCCAAGGCTCCCGTTAGGCAGAGGGGTGTCTCTTCAGAGCTAAGATCTGATATGTTCTGGGAAGAGGGCAGCTGGATCTTAAAAAAGGCCCCACTCATACCGTTCTTTCTCTCCTCTCAAATGCCCATCTCAGGAACTACAGAAAAGGCTCCTGCTAATTCATAACTAAGCAGGCCTAGCTCTCCACTGTTAGTGTGTGAGTGATCCTCAGTCCTATTCAGGGCCTCAAATGTCCCCCAAGTGACTACTGTGTGCCAGACATATTAGGAGCTGGAATCCAAAGACACCAGGACATGGGCCCTGTCCTCAGGAATTGTAGTATGGTAGGGGACCTGACAGAAGGCCAATCCCAACAATCCAGTGTGTTCCTCACAGCAACAGAATTTGTGTTTGAGGCATGGAGATCATGAAGCCGAGGAATAATTTATTCTCACTGGAGGAGACAGGGAAAGCTTTACTGGGAAGTCATGTCTGAGTGGGGTTTTGAAGAATGAATAGGAGTTTGCCTAGTGCACAGAGGAGGCAAAAAGTTTTATACTAAAACAGCACACCTACCTAGTCTACTTCCAGCCATTGCCCCTTGCTGGGGTCAGTGTGGATCCTTCTGCCATTAGCAAGCTTTTTGACTATGGGTAAGTCATTTCTTCTCTCTAGGCCTCAGTTTCTCATTTGTAAAATGGGATCCCTTCCAGCTTTAATGCACTATGATTTCATGTCTGTCTAGGCCTGGATAATAATTTCTGAAGAGTCCTTATATTTGTGAAACACTTTCCAAAAGTCTTTGACATTTTCTCTTTTAATGCACATCGTAGTCTTACAAAGTTGGTCATACTGTCTCCATTTGACCAAGGAGGAAACTGAGGCTCTGCAAGGTGACGTTACTTGCCCTTTGCCAGGACACGGACAGGCCTCAAATCCGGGTCTTCTGACCCCGAGTTTCTCTCCACTGCTCCACACAACCTCCTACTTACCCCACAAACCCTCGGCGGTTGCACATAAATGATCCTTGACAGATTACTTGCCTTGCCCAGGCTCTGTCAGACATTATTGCTGACAGTCGGGGAGGAGGAGGAGTCAAGAGCATTATGTGCCAGGATGCCAGGCCTCTGCCCCAAAGAAATAGCTTATGGGAAAGAGGCGAGCAGGAGGGCCCGTGAGGGGCAGGAGGTAGGACCTTGAGGATGGTCAAGTGAAAACTCTTGTGGCCAGAGAGCAGGATAAAGTCTGGGATGTGAGCAGGTGCACAGCTACCCTTTCCTGAAGCAAAAATCAGTGCCTAATCCATGGTGAAAATAGTCCCCTGCCCCCAAATCTCTCCATCCCCTCACCCTGCTTTTTCTTCATGGCACATATCATGTATATCATTTATTCCTTCATTTGTTCATCGTCTGACTTCTCCACTGGATACAATGTCAGCTCCGTGAGAATCAACTGAGACCTTGTATTGATCAAAGCTGTATCTCCAACACCTATTACAGGGCCTGGCACTTAGATCTTCATTAACTGTTCATGAATGAACAAATGAACAAATGAAGCCTTATCTGTGATCGTGCCAACACCCGCTGTTGTCAGCAAGCCTTTAGCAAAGCAGTTCCAAAACTTCACTGCCTTGGAATCACCTGGGGATCTTCAAAAACTGCTAACACCTGGCTTCCACTCCAACAGGTGGATTAAGGTGCTATCCAATGCTGAGTCAGGGGGTATGAGTTGGGCATTGACATTTTTAAAGTTCCTCAAGTGATGGTAATGTGCAGCACAGTTTGGGAACCACCGCTTTAAAGGGTTGTCCGCTCCTAAAAAGCTTTTAGTTGAGTTAATGGTGAATCAGAGACATGGGCTGTGGCACCTGGGGTGGGACCTCTGTGCTGCCTGAGTCTGGGAGGAGGTGGGAGGGTGGGGTGAGGCGTTTGAGGGAGAGGAGAGTTGTTTATGCTCTCATGGGTTTGCAGTCACCTGATGTTACCCAGAGTGAAGGAAATTCTTCCTTGCCCTCACCCAATCCAGTCAAAAGGAGACCTGGCTCACTTCCTCCCCCCTCCACCCCACCACCTCTTCTTTTCAGATGATTGAATGAGTCAGAGGAGATGTTTGTTAGGGAGGAAACATGGGTTTTCTCAAGATTTTCCCCCATCATTGGGTTTGAATGAGTAAGAAAATCCATTGTTCACGTGTGCACAAGTTGACAAAAATAGAGCTTGGTGCCTCTGAAGACTCAGCCTGGGTTCCAGAGTCAATAAGACCCGGTCCCGCCCTGTCTGCACAACGCCTAGGCAGACGTTACAAGGGAGCCCAGCCCCAGGGGCAGACTGCTGAAGGCACCCTGGCCAAAGGACAGTCACCACACCTGGGTGTTTGCCAAGGGAAAGGGGTCCCCATTTCCAGGGTGCACACCTGGGTCCAGGATCTGTTCCTGGACTAGCACAGGGTTGCAGAATTGGAAGAGACCTAAGGATGTACCATCCAACCCACAGCCTTCCCAGGGGAGGAGTCTGAGGCCCAGAAGGCTGAGGAGAGCCAAGAACCCAGACCTCCTGCATCTTCTCAGGGTTTGGTGGGACGAGGCAGAAAAGGGAGTGGTCATGGTTACTCTCCTCTTCACAGGAAGACACCAGCCCAGTGCAGGCCCCAAACACATCCCTGCTGGAGAGGAAGGGCTCTGGGGCCCAGGGGTCTCCCATGTTTCTAAGTGGGAGATTAGGAACGACTTTCTCTCAGGGTCAAGAGGCCTCTGCAATCCCAGAGTCCTGCCTACTTGCTTAGTTCAAGCAAGTGTCCCCTCTTCTAAGCCACTGTTTAGGAAACATTGAATTTACCACCTAGAATCAAAAGCTGAGATTTAACAGTCACAGCTGACACTTTCTGAATGTGGAGTCAAGGGACCTCTGAAGAGAGAGGTGAGAGAGGACAAGTGTTGTGGCAAGTAGCCAGCTACTTGGAGGGCTTTTCCACACATAGAGCAGTACAATTGACCCTTGAACAACACAGGTTTGAACTTCAAGGGTCCACTTATACATGGATGTTTCTCAACCAAACACAGAGGATTGAAAATAGAGTATTCACAGGATGTGAAACCTGCATATTCAGAGGTTTCCCTGTCTGTGCAATGAGACTGGTTATACTACACCAGTGATTTTCAACATTTTTAAATCCGTAGAACTCTTTGTTCACATGAAATTTCATGTGGAAGACTACATGTAAAGCAGATGGAAGTAGAGGTAATTTTATTGTTCCCCTGGAAAACTCCTTCCCTCTTGCAGGGTCTCTGCAGAACCCTGAGCGTTCTAAGGAACTCAGTTTGAGAACTACTGAACCAGAATTTTTTGTTATTGTTGAGCTGTGATACTGTTTGTGTCAGCTGATCTGTGTGCTCCCTTGGCTAACATTGGTTGGCATCAGTTGCTTGGCAAACGTTAACACTAGGTAATGTTCAGAAGAGCTCTTTCCCCACTATAATTATCATGATGCCATATATGCTTTGCCAGTCCTTCCACAGGGCCCCAAACATGTACAAAATGTTGCCTTTTTACACCATCTAATGTTGAGCTAATGCCGGCATGGTGGCAGCAAAAAAAAAAAAGGAAAGAAAAACAGATGTAAGTAGATAGCAGTGTGCTACAGCAAGAACTTACTATTCTTTTCTCTCACCTGGATCACCCAAATGATCCAAACCTGTCAGTTTATGGAGGCTGTGACTCCTGCTTGTCAACATTTTATCTGCTTCTATCTGGCTTGGCATCCAAGGTCATGGGAGTATTCTCATATCAACAATGGGAGAGTCAGTTTCATGATGTAAAAAGAATCAGTGACTTGCCATCTGAAAATTATTCTTGGATACACGCTCTGGAAAAATTCTCTGGGAGAGGATCTTCGTTTTTAATGAGATTGTTCTCCTGAAAAGGCAAGTTAGATCCCTTAGGAGACTCACAGGGCTGGGTACGCAAGGTGAAAAAGTCAACTCCCCATCTCCCCCCGTCCATCTTACCCCCATCAGTAAAGCCTAGTGATTGAAGCAGGAAGGAGAGGGCCCTGCTCTGGCCGTCAGGAGCCTGAGTTCCAGTCCCTGCTTGCCTGCCATCTCACTGTGTGGCTTTGGGCAAGTTCCCAGCCCTCCCTCAGTAAGCCTCTAAGCCTCAGTCTTCTCATTCATAAAACGGGGAAGAGGCGAGTACATTAGTTGCTTATCCAGAGTCTTCCTAGCTTAAAATAGTTTGATTTCATGACATCTAAAACACAGCTAAGGGACCAGGGTAGCTAACTCAAGACTCCTCTTACTCCCAGCCTCATAGGTGGGGCTGTGCTCAGAAGGCAGGACTGCATTGCCTATTAACTCGCTCTTAGACCCCACTGGAACCACGAACACTGAGTCCTAACCTGGCTTGGAACCCTTGGTTCCCATATTCCATCCAATACTGCCCCTCAGTCACCATCTCTGCCCCACACCCAACTATCACTGTTTCCCTTGACTCTGCTGGAGGTGTCAGGCCTTTTCCTGAAAGTCAGCGTCCTCAACTTCCCCACAGGCTGCTTCAGGTTCTAATCTTCACCTCTGCTCCTCCCAGCCTCTTACCGTGATGACAATTGGTAATGGCTGCTGCTTATTGACTACCTGCAATGTGCCAGGCTCTGTTCTATGTATTTTATGGGTCCTGATTATCTTGATCCTCACAATAATCCTCAAATACACACTGCCATTATCTCTAATTTACAGATGAGCAAACTGGGACACTAGGAATTAAACTTGCCTGGGGTCATTTAGCTACAAGGTGGTGAAACCAAGTTATGGCCCTTGGCTCCAGCACCCATGCACATAACCACTGAGCCAGATAGGGGCTCGTTAATGCTGCTTGTAGCATCTAGGAACTACTACTGTCATTGAGCACCTGCAGCACAGTAGGCATTATACTAGACACTTTCTCATTTCATTTAAACCTCACAACTGAAAGAGGAAATATCTTATTTCCGTTTCACAGAGGTGGAAACTGAGGCTCCAAAACAACAAATGACTCCCCTATGGTAAGTACAACTGGGCCGGCTTTAAACCCAGGAGTGGTGGCTTGATCTTAGCCAAAAGGCTGAGAAGCAATCCCCCAGGAGTGCTCAGTGCATCTGTGGCCTTCCACTGTCACTCTGCATTTTATGACAAACACCTGGAGATGCTCCCTACCCACTATCTTTGGGAAAAATAAAGAGGGACCCACTAGCCGAACCCCTTCCATTGAACTCTTGAGAATGTTGTTTGGGCTGCCCCTGGTGAGGGCAGGAAGGGGCTTGACACTGACCTTCACTGGGAGACAGCCAGGACCCAGAGAAGCAATGATCACCTTAAGTTTCTGCTTGTGGGGCTGGACACAAACAGTAATGAAAACAGTCTGGCCTCTGCACATATATGCCTAAACTGCAAGGCATAAGTTCAGAGGAGAGGGCTGGGGCGTGGAGTTTCCACCTCACCTCCACGGCTCTAGCTCCTTGCTCATGCAGCCCTAGCTGGGAGGCCCTCCTCTAGCTAACCAGCACTGCCCCTTTTGGACAGTGCTCAGCAGTTGTGGGAGCTCCAGTGGGCTGCTGTGCCTTAGAGACAGGCCATGGTAAGCAGAGGGGCAGCTGGGAATCAACTTGCAGGAGAGATATTGGGGAGAAGGAAGTTGAGAGCAAAGAGTCGGAGAAATGGACAGAGACGCTGTGTGTGCGCGCCTGTGGGGAGTGGTGCTGGACCAAAGCACCCAGCTGCCCCACTGGTCCTACCACTTTGTTGGCCAGTGAGGACTCAGGGAAGGCAAAGGTAGCTTCCAGCCAGGCAATTAGGAAGATAAATCTGCTCCCCTGGTGTTATACAATGCAACCTGCAGTCAAAGAGAAACCACGCGTGCGATATTTGCTGATTTACATTCATCACATCATTTTTGTCTTTTTAAAAGTCCAGAGCATGGTGAAAAGTGATGGGGGGGAGGGCACATCTTTGACATAAGCAATATTTACTAGGATTCGAGAGAAGGGGTCCTTCTCTTTTGTTTTGTTCTTTGTGTTCCTGGGTTGGTTATAAAGATAGCTTTGACTTTTCATGAAAAAACTGGAAAAGTTCCGGGTAGGATTCAGGATGAAAATCAACGTAAGAGCCACCAGACTCAGGCTGGTGGTGGAGATGTGGTGCTGGTGTGTGTTAGGGGACCGGGGCAGGTCTTAGTTCGGGTACGCAAATGTGAGTCGGGGAGCGCTGGCCGGAATCTCGCAGTACGGTGACAACAAACACTGAGAGTGGTGTGGAACGGGCAGGCGACGACAGCGCCCACCTGGCAGGAGCGCGAGTTTACACGCTCCGCCTGCTCCAATCTCGGGGCCCCGGCCGCACCAACCCAGGCTGCGGTGACGGCGGCGCGAGCTCGGGAGGGCCCAGGCGAGCTCCACCTCCCAGGCGCGCCGGGTTGCCTGGGCCCGCCCCACGGCGGCGCGGCCATTGGTCGGCGCCGCCTCAGCCACCTGCCCCTACCTTGGGGGGCGGGGTTACCTGGGCCCCGCCCCGCGGCTCGGGTTCCCAGGCCGCGCTCCCCCCTCCTCCTCCTCCTCTTCCTCCTCCGGCCCCGCCCCGGCGCGAGGCCCCGCCCCCCGCGTCCCCGGGCCCGGGGCGCCTTGTGATGTCACCGCAGCTTTGATACAAAGAGCCCTTCGGCCCACGCGGGTCTCCCGGCAACGGGCGCGGGCGCGGGCGCGGGCGCGGGCGCGGGCGCGGGCGCGGGCGGGGGCGGGGCCGCCGCCTTCAACGGGTGCTGAACCGAGTGCGGCGCGGCCGGGGGACTGTTCCCTGCGCTCTCGGGGCTGCCCGCCGCGTCCCTGCGCGCCCGCTGCCCCGCTCCCAACGTCGTCCGCGCCTCTGCAGTGCACCGACCAGCGGCCGGACCCGGGATGCGCACCCCGCCGGCTCCCGGGAGCCAGGTAAGCAGCCGCCGATGGGCTTGGGCTCGCGGGGCCCCGGCGACGCGCACCTGGCCCGGCCCGGGCGGCGGGGCCAGGAAAGTTGGTGGAGTGCGGAACTTCGCCCGCTCCCGCCCCGGGAGTGTCCATCCTCTCGGCCCCGGCCGGGGAGCTCGGGTTACCTGCCTGCCTGGCTCGCTCGGCCACCGAGGAGAGGCCGCTGCCCCTCCGAGCCCTCGGCCCAGCCCCCGCCCGCGCCCAGGTGCTAGAGTGGCCGCTCTCTCTGGCGAAGTTTCAAGAAGTGTTTTAGGGGGACCTAATGGGCTGGGAAGGGGCCTGTTTGTCCGGACACCTCCCTTGCACCGGCCCCGTGTCCCACCTGCGCCCCCAGCGCCCTACCCTCCTGCCTCTTCGGGACCGGTGTTGCGGCCAGCGCTCTACCCTTGGCTCGGCCGGTCCCCAGGGGGGCTGTGCGCGGCGAAGTTTTTCCATAGCTTCTAGCGGCTGCACGGAGCCTGTTTCCCGGCTTCCCTCGTCCGTCCGGGGGCTCTTCGGGGCCAGAAGAGACGGCTGGCCCAGTGCAGGGTTTGGGGATAGGGCCCTGCCCCTTCTCCTCCGAGACACTGCCGTGGCCGGAGGTGTGCCAGCGGGTCCTGCCCGGTAGTAGTTGCTGTTAACACAGCCGCTTCTCTGCGCTGGGACAAGTGTTTCGAGGTCCTGCCGGCGCAGCCTCTGAAGAGCCTTGTCTGTGCTGCGGGGAACCTGGTTCCGACACAGCCCTGGGCCCTATCCCTTGACATCCGTGCAAACCCTCCAATATCACCTCTTCCCCGTTTCCCCTTCTTTCTCTCCCTGCTCTCCCACAGAGGGCTGGGAATGACACACCACTCGCCCTGAGAGATATGCCAATTCCCCTTGATTGACTTTTTTATAGCCTCCTTCTCAAAGGAGCGTGAGGGCCCTGGGTTCCTGTTTCTGCACTCAGCCCACTCATCTTGGAGTGGTAAACCCCTGAGCTGGTCCCTGGTGATCCACCAAACCTCTGCCCTGCCTTGGAGAGCAGGAGGCAGGCGGGCTCCGGCTCCTGGGAAGATGGGAAGCAGTGGGGCGGCACATCCCCTGGGGCATCCCCAGGTCCTTCCCCGGGTGAAAGATGGTCGCAGTGATTGCCAGGTTAGGGAAGAAAATGGAATCTCAAAGCGGGGTGGGGGGGTGGTACCAATTGTGTGCCACCAGACCTCTGCAGTAGCATCTCTCTTTCTCTCACTGTGCCCCCTACCTCCAACCGTCTAACCCAGCCTTGGTGGGGTGCCTGTGTTACTGCCATTGACTGGAGTCTCACCCAGGTGCTGGCGCCCTGGCCCTGGCCCAAACCTTACCCTGCTTATCTGGCATTCACAGACTGTTGACTGTGTGCCCAGAGAATATTATACATGGGCACTTCCCTACTATCAAAGTGTTTGCAGGCTATAGGGAGAATTTGAATACTTGGGTCTAATACTTGGGCCCTGCCCAACTCCCCTGAGCACTTGGGCAAGTTGACTGGGGTTGTCTTTGAGGTTCCTGTGACCTCACAATGGAGTGTGTGGCCTGGAGGCATGAGGGAAGCCCTTCACTGTAGTAAGCAGTACAGCTTGGGCAAATACCTAGTGGAACACAGCTTTGGAATTTTGGGAACCCTGGGTTTAGGTGAAAGGGGTGGGGTAAATGACTAAGGCCAGCCTTGAGAGATAAGACTGGGCCGGAGGGAAGGGGTGTGATTAGCCAGGCCAGGTGAGCAGGCTCCGAGACTGACCTTTGCCCTAAGGGAGAGCTGTAGGAGCAACTGCCTGGAACCTGTCCTCCAAAGGACTTTTAGCCAAGTGAGGGAAGAAAAGCTGAAGAAATCAGAGGGCCCAGAAGGTTCTAAGCCATCTCCGTAGGGGTTCCGGCACCCAGGAGGCACTGGGCTGCAGCTTGAGACGTTCCACTGGCCCCTCTCCCTCCCTGCCGTCTGTGCCCCTCCCTAAAGCATGCCTGCGCCTTCCCCTGCTGGTAGGACTAGCTGCCCCAGACCCATGGCTTGCTCTTTGGCTGTTCACCAGGGGCCCTCACAACTCACCCTCTTTCATCCCCACCCTCCAGGTAGGGAGAAAGCTCTTTTCCTGGGCTGGCTGTCCCTCTTCTGGGCAGCCTGTTATGCTAACGAGTTTTTCACAACTGATTATACTTTGAGGGACTTCACAATTTCACTTTGTATATTTTAGTTGTGGGTAAGGAGGAGGGAGTGTAGGAGAGGCTCCCAATGAAATAGCAGGTGAGCAGTTCCCAGAAGGCAGGCATCTCAGGGACGGGAAAGGGATTGCCTGGGCAGAGGGTGTCCATCCCGCCTTCTGGCCCTGTGTTGTCTCCCGGCACAGGGTTCTTTGTGTCTGAAAAGGAAGCATCTTTATCTCGTCCACCTGCTGCCTGGTGTTAGCAGTGGAGCACAGTGCCCCAGCCTTGCCTTGCGCAGGACCCCTGGGGTTGGGCTCTGTCTTCCTCTGGATCAGCTCTGCCGGCTCTGGCTCTTGACTCAGTAACTGGGTGTTTATGGTATCAAATCACTGGCCTCACAAATGAGGAGGACCGTTCTGTTCTCACAGCTGGATTATTGGTTTGTCCTGTCCATGGCCAGCTGGGCACAACAAGACAGGCATGCTGATTCGGCAGGTGACACTGCCTGTTGCCTTACTGTACATCATGTGATCTTAGCTCCTGGATAGGCTCCACCATCAGGTGGCATTTTAGGGCACAGAGCCTTCCTGTTTGTTTGCCCAGCCCCTAGCACATTGCCTGGCATACATGAATTGCTGAGTTCATTCATTCAACAAATACTTGGGTATCTGATTTATACCAGATTCTGTGCTGGGCACTGGAGATACAGCAGTAAGCCAAACAGGCAAGAACCCCTGCCTTCAAGGAGCTCACGGGATGGCAGTGAGGTGGACAAACCGGTAAAGCACGCAGCATGTGAGATGAGCGGGAGGGAAAGCAGGACAGCAGTGCTGGGTTGTGGGGTTTTTAAGTGGGTAGGCAGGGGAGTCCTCACTGAGAAAGTGACATCTGGACAAAGGAGGTGCACGCAGGAGGAACAGCAACTGTGAGGGCCCTGAGGCTGGGCCCTGGCTGTCGTGGTGTGTCCACGGAACTGCAGCAGAGGCTGTGACTGGAGAGTAGGCCGGGGTGGGGGGGGCCAGGGACAAGCTTGGAGAGATGGGGGAGTGCCTGACGCTGTCAAACGACAGGAGGAGGATGAGAGGGGACTAACGGTACACTTGAGACCAGGAACCCACAGGCACACATTGCCTGTCATTGCTCTGCTCTCTCCAGACCCTTCACTTAGAGGGGGTTTGGACATCACGGCATTTATGGAGAAGAGGTGTCCACAGCCACTGCTGCTGTGGACTTCCCTGCCCTCAGCTTGGGTCGGGTCAGATGAGCCTGTCCATGTGAATATGGGGACAGTTCTTGCCAGATTATGTTGTTTCCACCACATGAATCAAACCAACAAAAAGTATACTGGTGATGCACATATAGCTGTGTCTTGGAGCAGTCAGAGCACTGTTTGGGGCTTATCTGCCTGTTTCTATCAGGGGTGGGGACAAATCCAGCTCTCGAGACCCATAAAGTAAGTATGGGCTGAGCCCCTCACAGCCCATACTTGCCCACATGCTAGTCTGCCCTGCCTGGGCTGTTTCCTCATCTCTTTCCTGATCTTCATGGACTCCCTGACCTCCCTTAGCCCCAGAGCACCCAGGCCTCCCTCTTCACGCCATCTGCCCGTGGGCAGTTCACAGCACAGTTCTGTGCTGTGGTCTCTTAAGGACCCCAGAGAGGCACTCACACACCTGGGCAGCAGCTTTCGGTTTGATCTGTCCAGCTTATACCCCAAAAGCATATGTGCATGTGTGTGCACACGTGTATGTATATGTGTGTACGTTAAACAGACATCCAGGTGGAGCATCACCCATCCATCCATCCACTGTGGCCGTGGGGTGCTGGCTGAGTGTTAGGGTGCCCCCTGAGTTCCTGGTGGGTGAGGCTTTACTGGGGTAAGTTCGTGGCCACCTCTCCTGGCCAGCACATGGTCCCTTGGGAGGATCTGCCAGCTTTGGCCCTGACCACAGTTCCAAGCAGTGTGATCTGGAGCCCACACAAGGTGGCACGCTGTAGAGTGTGACCCTAAAAGCCTGAGCAGCACCTTTGTCATCCGTTTTCATTTGGAGCTCTCATTTTCTCATTCCGAGTGTCTGACTACACACGACAGTCCTTACCCAAATGTTTGAAGCCGCATCCTAACACTGTTAATTAAATGGAATTGGGCATTGGCCAGTTTATGTGGGCCACATTCAAGGCTTGGTGGACTCCGGGGTTCCTGGCCGGCCTCGCTCAGAGGGGTCCTGAGTGGCATGAGGAGCTGAGCCCCTCACAAAAGCATTTGTGATCAAAAGCTCAGATTCTCAGAAATTTCCTGAGTGCCCAGAGAGCCTGCTGGTCACTTCTTCACTTTTTCCAAGGACCTGAGAAGGGTGTGACAGCAGGGGGAGAAAGCAGACAGCTAGGAATGTGTGCCTCCAGGGAGGGTTGCATGAAGGTCAGAGGAGGCAGGTATGGTGGTCTGGGCCTGTGTGTTCTGGGTGACCTCCAGCCCCAGCTCTGTCTGGCAGGCCAGTACTAGTAATGCCGACATTTCTAACCCCACTTCTTGACTTCCTTTAAGAAATGGGAAGTTGTCCAACTGTTGGTCGTATTTGTAATTGATTCAACCTGCTTCACCTTCCCCAACAAGTGGGTTTTTTCCCAAAAATGTAAACATTATTCAGATGAAAACAAAGCTTTGTAGAAGTTGTTATTAATATCTGTGGCTCTGCTCATGAGAGCCTTTCTCTTTTAAGGTACCAAAAGAGGAAGGCCTTAACAGAACTGGAGTGTGGGAGAGTGGGTGGGAGCGCGCTCGCGTGCTCGCTCGCTCGCTCGCGCTCTCTCTCTCTCTCTCTCTCTCTCTCATCATCTTTGGCCACCCCCACCCTCTTCTGTGCTCTGCAAGCCTGATACCATAAAAGGGGAACCCACATTTCAAGTAGCCAGTGCTGTCTGCAGTGGACTTGGGATAAGAGAGCTGAGGGGTGTCTACTTTTTGCAGCAGACTTAAGTCTCCCTCTTAGGATAGCAGGCAGAATAGGAGCAAGCTTCTTCCTCCTGCTCCCTGGTTCTCAAACATAGGTGCCTTCATCTCATGCTATGTAATGCAATGCCTATTTCCTTAAGGTAGGAAAAAAAAATATTTTGGAGCCAGAAAACATCTGAGTCTAGATCCTGGCTCTGCTGCTTGCTAGTTGTAGAACTTTGGACAAGGTACCTCACCTTTCTGAGCCTCAGTTTCCCCACCTGTAGAAGGGGGTTGATAATAGTATCTACCTCATAGGGTGATGGTGAAAATAAAATGAGCCACTGTGATTTAAAATGCCTAGAATAGGTTCTGACTCTTTTCTTAGTTGGCACTTGTAGATGGTTAGGTAGTTAGACAGGGTGGTATAGTGCCCAAGAGCCCAGACTCCAGAGTCAGGCTGTTTGGATTCAAGTCCTGGCTCTACCACTTGCTATTTGTGGAATCTTAGGCAAGTTATTTAACTTCTCTGTGCTTCAGTTTCCTCATCTGTAGAATGAGCATGATGCTAGTACCTCCCTCACAGGGCTGTTAATGTGGATCAAATATGTAAATGTATGAAAAGCACTTAGAACAGTGCCTGGCATATGAGTGAGCTGTTATTTTTATTCGTGCGAGCTTCTGCTGGTTTGATTCTTGTGACTGATAACCTTAGCGTTTAACAGGATTTCTTGCAGGTGGGTGTCAGTGCTGAAACAGGAAGGCGGCAGGAGAAAAACTCTACTACCTGGGGGCCTTGGCTGGAGAAGCAAAACTCTGCTTCCTCAGCTTCTGTGTTTTTAAATAAACCCACTTGGGCTCTGCAGATGCAGACACTGGGGCAGGAGTGAAGTGACTGGCCCCTGCATGGCAGTCTGTGAATGAGATGCAGAGCACCTTCCCAGGTGCCAGCCTTCTCCCCGGGCTGGGTCTGGGGCTGCCCTGCCTGTCCTCCCAGAGGCTGTCCGCTCTGCCAGGCTGTGGCCAGTCTCCCAAGGAGAGAGCGGCCCTCCACACCTCTGCCCACCTGTCCTTCACCTCCGCCGGGGCCTGTCTGTCTGTCCACCTATGCCCAGCTGGAAAAGCTGGCTTGGAGCAGTGCTGCCCATCGGCCACTGCCAGGCCACAGCATCTGCCTTGTGAAAGTGCTGCGGCTCTGGCTGGCTACCAGCCCCAGGAGATCTGGAGGGGGCCCAGAAAGAAAGGTGCAGGTTGTGCCGCCGCCTGGCCACACTGGGTGACTGCCCTTGGTAGTTTTCCAAGGAGCAGACCTACCTGCTCATCCGGCATGGCTGCTCGGAGTCTGCAGCTGTACTGAGGCGAAGTTGGCCAGGCCTGGCTGGCCTGGCCGGTTGAATGGGCAGTGAGCAGGACAGCCTCTGCCCAGTGATGTTAAGTAACCTTGAATTGATGGCCTCCTGGCTAAATGAGGGTTCTTGTTGACAAGGCAGGTCTGGCCAGCACATTTTTGTGAGATTATCTGCACGATTTCATCAGTTGAAAGCAAAGAAGGCTCTTGCAGCAGCAGGTGTGAGTGCGTGTGTGTGTGCATGGAGTCGCTGACTGCCCTTCATTGCACACACAGTCTGGGGAATGTGACTGGGTCCCCTTCCCCCACTTGTACTCACACTGTATTTTATGGAGTTTAAGACACGCTTTTTTCCTTCACATTTAAACATCTTAAATTGGTATGTGTTATACATTTGCGGGTGTGTTATAATTTAATTGGCAATGCTGTTTCCTTGGTGTGCCTGAAATAATGGTGCATCTTAAAATCACAGGTGTCTTGGATTTAATGAAACATAGAAACTAAGTAACATCTGGAGAACTTATGTAATTTGCCCAGTTTCTTCAAGGAAGAGGGTAGAGCCGCCTTGTAAATGGTGGCAGGATTAAAAGAGGGGACGCTTTGATATTGTTCAAGGGAATAAGCTTGGACAGTGGGCAGACTGGGCTGAGATTGCAGCTTTATGGCTCGCCAGCTGTGTGACCTTGGGAAAGTAGAGCAGCCTCTCTGAGCCTCAGGTTCTTCCCCCAGCACATGGGAATCATGGCCCCACAGTCATCATGATTGTTGCAAGGCACCTTTCCCTGTTTCTCTCTTGCTGAATATCATCTAAGGTCACATTGCTCCATTCCACCTGGGTTAAGAAGGGAATTGGGTTCAGGGAGTGGGTCACTGGCCTTCCCAAGGTAGCAGAGGTCTTCTCAACTCAGTTCGTAATCATTGGACATCATTTTTCCTTCCTTCCTTCCTTCCTTCATCCTCCTCCCACTTTGCCTGAGTTTTCATTTTCACATGTGTTTCCTTTTAGCAATTTTCTTTCAAATCTCTCTCCTCTCCCTTTCTGTAAAATCTTCCCACATGTAGCCTCTTGGAAGCGCCCTGTGGTGGGAGAGGGGAGGAGGGCTCTGCCCCACGGCCCGGACGGCACAGACTCAGACACCCAGCGTGCAGTAGTTCTTGCAGCCTTCAGCTCAAGTCAAGTTCTGGTGCCACCAGCGTTGCTAACTCCTGTTTCTCCACTCCGATGCTGAGTGCTGTCCAGAGGGTTCTGGGTGGCACCTGTAGGGGTGCAGGTGACAAGGGAGGCTACACAGGGTCTGGCTGGAGCAGTGTGGAGGATCAGGCGTGGGCTGCTTACTGAAGGCAGAGCAGGGCTGAGGGAGGAGGGGGCTGAGTTTGAGGCAGGGTTGAGACAGCCATATGGCTTTGTCTAGCTGACAGCGGACCACCGAGTGGGGGCTCAGCCGGAGTTGCTGGCTGGGGCTGGAGGGAGGCTTTGATAACAGGTGGTGGTTTTGAACCTTGTTTTCCCCAGAGGTCTGCTCTCTGCCTCTTTCCCTCTCAAGATTTGGATGAAAGCCAGCAGCCTGCCTGCCTCAACTTATGTACAGCTTCAGGGATTCTGAGCTCCTTCATTGACAAGGTGGCATTTATGCCCCTGTGCATAAGAAACAGTATGTGCCAAGCGTGCGGGGTGCTAAAGGTGGACAGGAGCTTAGGGGTTGAGGGGGCGGGGGCAGTAGCACCAACTGAGGCCGAGACCTGCTGGAAAGGGCTTTGCTGCTGGTCTGAGGAGCCAGGACCTGGTGCAATGGGCAGTGGGGAGCCTATAGGCTCTTTAAGGGGGTTCTTGATGGACCCCCCTGGGGGCCTGCACCCTCTGAGCCCCAGGCTATGGCTTGTCAGACCTAATGCCTTCTCACCTGCCCCCACTGCGGGAGAGCCTGGGGAGGGGACTTGAGCTGCCTCAGCCTGCCCTGGCCCACTGTGCTCAAGGACACTCCCACCCCCACCCCCACCCCCACCCCAGGGCAAGATGGCAGCTCCTGGAACATGCAGCCTAGGTAGCTGGGCCCGGCAAAGGCCGCAGGACAAAGGGACACCCAAGCTGAGCCTGCAGACCGCTGGGGCTCTGGGCCAATGGGAGGTACCAGAAGGTGGGGTGGGGGAGGCTTATAAACACAGAGGGCTCTGCCAGGGGGCCCTGCAGGGTGGGGAGGAGGAGGGTCACGCTGCCAGATCCCGACCTGCCTGCTCCGGAAGGGCAGGTCAAATGGAGCCTCGGCCATGGGCTGTGGGTAAACATTGGCATCTGCGTGGCTTTCCTGAGGGCTTCTGTGGCAGAGGAGGAGTGGGGTAGATCCCTGGCTTTAGACTGTGGGTCAGCTCCATCCAGGTGTGTGCTCCTTGAAGCAGACGGTGGCCTCTCTCTGGGTAGTCCCATGTCATCTCTTTTGAGGGTGCTCCCCTGAAGGAATGCTGCCTGGCCCACTTGGCCAGAGCCACGGCTTTCCTGTCCCAAACCTTCACTTTGAGTCTTTAAGCTCCTCTTATCATGATGATAAAAGTATGGAGCCCCCAAAACAAGCCCCACAAACTCTTGGCTGTGCGAGTAATTAAGCCCTCACTTCAAACAGCCACATCTTTAAAAGCTGTAATTTGTAGCCCAAAATAGCTGCCTGTTCCAGGAACCAGGAGAGCCCTTGATGTGCTCCCCTTTCAACTTGCAGCCCGTTAATTCGCTTTCAACATTTGAGTTGCCCAGACACCTGGCCCATGGTTTTCTCAGGAGAGCCGGGGATGTGGTGGCTGCATGGGAACTGGAGCTTCTGGTGGGTGCTTGGGAAATCTTTTCTGAGAATTTAGATGGCATGATTGAAATTAGGGGGCTCCCAAGGCAGGTTCAGATGGCCCTAAATTTGTATGTGACTCCAAAGGGGAGCAAAAGAGAAATTGCTGTGTAACTTCAGGGGGAAGTGATTAAACTCTCTGGACATCATTTCCTCATCCATAAGGAGGAGACAGTGTTTACTTGCAGGATTTTAGGGGAAGAAAACGAGACCACCTCTGTAAAGCACAGAGCAGATGCCACCCATGTGGTGGGTGCTCTAGTACATTAGCTTCCTCCCTGTTCTCTGAGGTGGAGCTCCACCAGCCCTTTGATGTAGATGAGATTTTACATGGGTTCAGGTAGGTGGATGGCGGACTCAAAGCTACCAGGAAATGCCTCCATTGACCTGCAGCTTCTCCCTGGGCTGGCATGCCTGGAATTCCTGGGGCTGGCTGCTGGGTTTGTTTTCCAGATGTGGAAGCAATTTAAGTTATGTTTTCATAATCCCCAACAGTTTGCCTCTGAAGTCCACATTCTCATTTGAAAATCAAGGCGTTTGGCTCTACTTGTGGGGCAGGAGGTAGACTAGATAGCCTCTGAATCCTTTTTGTTAGGAAGTGTGTTCATTGGGGCACTCGGATCTGGGACCCAGAACTTTGTTGGGACAGTCACACCCCATCCAGGCCTTGGTCAAAGGTGGGTTCTCGTTCCCTGTGTGTTTTCCTTGGAGATGAGTTACTTAGCTGAATTCAGTTGTACCTTCAGTCACCATCACCAACCCAGGACAGCCATGGGTGTCGGGGGTGGGGCCATGTCAGAGGGAGGCTTGCATCCCAGGCAAGCAGGGTACCCACGTGTCCCAGGAGCAGCAGGGGCCCTCTTTCCCACACTGACCACAACAAAGGGAAGAAATCTGCTCTAGATTTCAAGTAGCCAGAAATACTGTCTGGCATGGAGAAACTGGTAATATCTTGCTCAGTTACGAGCACTGCTGGCCACAGAGGCAGCCTGACCCGGGATTAAAGGCTCTGTGTGTGAGGGCCTATGGTTCCAGGGCTAACTGCTGATTTCTTCTCTTGTAAGACAATCACTGTGTAGGTAAAAGAACTTTTACATTTGTCTTATAACTACATTAAATACAATTCTGGGCAAACAGAAATTGCCTCTGCAATTCTAATATCTCTAAGCTGCACATATACTTCTTTAAAATTGAAATACAATGCCTATACAATTGAGAGAACACAAGAAAATGGAAATAATTTACGTAGATTGGTATATACTAGTGTTTACAAAACGTCATCCTGATCACCATAGATTCACCAAGCTTTGGTTTCAGCAAAATATAGTCTCTTAAGCAGTACCAGGTTTGAAAAAATTTTAAAAAAATTTAAAAAAGCAGAACTATATCATACCGACCATGAAAGAGACTTCAACATTTTTTTTTTTTGAGGACAGACCAAAAATAAATAAATAAATAAATCCCAAGTCTCTTGATTAGGTTTTAGAGATCTACTATAGATGATCCTTGACTTACGATGGGTTTATATCTTAACAAACCCATCATATGTTAAATATTGCAAATAAAAAATTCACCCTATCTATCAAACGTAGTGTACCTTAAATGTGCCCAGAACACTTACTTTAGCCTATAGTTGGGCAAAATCATGTAACACAGAGTTTGTTTTGTAATAAAGTATTGAATATCTCATGTAATTTACTAAATACTGTACTGAAAGTGAAAAACGAAATGATTGTATGGGTACTCTTGAAGTATGGCTTCTACTAAATGCATATAGCTTTCACACCATCATACAGTTGAAAAATCATTGTCGAACTGTTGTAAATCGGGTACCACCTATAGTTTTCTTTGGGGGTTAAATTGAATTGACCTTTAAAAAATTCGCTTTTGTTATCAGGGTGGGAAGGTAGGTAAAAAATCCAGACTGAGCTTGGGTGGGAGTTTCCATGTAGCTTCTTAGGGCAGGAGAAGGAAAGTATATTGGTTTGCTAGGGCTGCCATAACCAAGTACCACAGATGGGGCGGCTTAAATGACCAAAATGTATTTTATCACAATTCTGGAGGCTAAAGTCTGAGATCAAGGTGCCAGCAGGGTTGATTTCTTCTGAGGCCTCTCTCCTTGGCTTGTAGATGGCTGTCTTCTCCCTGTGTCTTCATATGGTGCCCTATCATTACATTCTCTTTTTGATATAGACCAGGACAGTTGTCTTGTAGAAGGTCCCACATATTTTTTGATGTGTAACTTGTTCCTCTATCCTCTATTTTTCCATTTAGTAGAAATTAGATCCTAAGGCTTGATTAGAACTGAGTTAAATATTTCGTTTAACATGGTAGCTCATGCCTGTAATCCCAGCTAATTGGAAGGCTGAGGCAAGAGGGTCACTTGAGCCCAGGAGTTCAAGACCAGCCTGGGTAACATGGTAAGACCCTGTCTCTGCAAAAAATAAAAATAAAAAAGAATAAATTAGCTGGGTGTAATGGTGTGCACCTGTAGTCCCAGCTACTAGAGAGGCTGAAGCAGGAGGATCGCTTGAGCCCAGGAGTTGGAGGCCACAATGAGCTTTGATGACACCACTGCACACTCTAGCCCAGAGAACAGAGAAAGACCCTGTCTCAAAAAAAAAAAAAAAAAAAGTTAGATCCTGAGGCTTGATTAGAACCGACTAAAATATTTTGTTTGACTAGGTGCAGTTGTTCATGCCTGTAATCCCAGCTACTTTGAAGGCTGAGGCGAGAGGATCGTTTGAGGCCAGGAGTTTGAGACCAGCCTGGGCAACATAGCTTGACCTTGTCTGTAAAACATAAAATTTAAAAAGACAAATCACTGTACATTTCTTGAATGTCATGAAGGTATAAAGAAAAAAATAATAAAAATAAGACTGCATCATAGGTGATGCTGTGTACTACATGTTATATTATATCAGGAGGCCTCTGGTAACCACTGTTCTACTCTCTACTTCTATGAGATCAACTTGTTTAGGTTCCACATATGAGTGAGATCATTTGGCATTTGTTCTTCTGCGCCTGGCTTATTTCACTTAACATCTTCCAGGTTCATCCATGTTGTCACAAATGACAGGATTTCATTCTTTTTTACGGCTGAATGTTATCCCATTGTATATATATACATTTTCTTTATCCATTCAACTTTATCCATAAGTTGATGGATACTTAAGTGGATTCCATATCTTAGCTATTGTGAATAGTGCTGCAATAGAAATGGGGGTGCAGATATCTCTTTGACATATTATTTTCACTTCCTTTAGGTATATCCAGTAGTGGGATTGTTGGATCATATGATAGTTTGATTTTTAATTTTGGGAGGAACCTCGATACTATTGTCCATAGTGGCTGTACTAATTTACATTCCCACCAACAGTATATAAGAGTTCCCCTTTCTCCACATCCTCGCCAGTATTTGTTATTTTTTGTCTTTTTGATAGTAGTCATTCCAACTGGGTTAAGGTGAATACCTCATTGTGGTTTTGATTTGCATTTTCCTGGTGATTAGTGATGATAAACATTTTTTCATATACCTATTGGCCATTTATCTATCTTCTTTTGAGAAAAGTCTATTCAGATCTTTTGTCCATTTTATAATCAGATTATTATTATTTTTGCTATGGAGTTGAGTTCCTTATATATTCTGGATAGTAACACCCCATCTGATCTTTGATCCTCTTTTCTTCCTTTTTTCCTGTATCCATTCGTATGATTCAAGCATTTTTTAATTCCTTGGTTTTTCTCCTCTATTAGATTTTTAGTAACATATTTTTATTTTTGTTTTTCAATTAATTTTTGACGTGCTTGTGTGTTACTGAAACAGAAGTGGCATGGTGGGGACAGAGAGGTCAGGTGGATGGCCCAGCTGTGGGGGTGTTCCAGTGGGGTCACACTGTGGTCCAGGCTCTGGCCTGTAGCCTAATGGGCTTAAAAACCAGATCTTACTGGCCCTTCCCACACCCCTAGTACTCGGGTCCACTCACGGCCACAGACTGTCCCTAGATAGACATGCAGAGCCAAAATGCCAGCTGATTCACTAGCAGTGAGCAACGCCCTCTGCAGCAAGCTCAGGCAGCCCTCCTCTCCTCGTCAGCAGGCTCCTGGAAGTGGGTGGGGGGCAAACTTAGACACAAGGGCCAAGGTTTGGATGGACATTGAATGATCTCCAGCTCTGGTACCAGCTGAGCCAGGCCCCACAGCCTTTGAGGCAGGCTGGATGTGCTGGTCAGCTGGACACAGCACCTTTGGCCAGTGCCTGGGTGGACACTGCCAGGGTCTCCTCGGACCCTCCCTTTTTGTGCTTCCCAGAAACCCACTCACTCCAGCCCCTCACTGAGGACATGCTCTGTCATTAGATCCCTTCCACTTTCAGTCCCTCCATTCTGCCACCCTTCGGGAAATTTGCCCGTCTCTGCTTTGAGTTTAGCTCCCGGAAGGCTATCTGACACCTCTCATTGCTGAGTTTTTGTGGGAGCTGTGGCTCACCCCCTTCCCCTGGACTCTTCTGACACTGCCTTAGCAGCAGCGTGTGTGCTGGGGCGAGGGTGTGAGATTGGGGAGAGGGCTCAGGAGTTGTGATGAAAACACTGGAAAAAAGGCAGTGTGGGTTTCACCACCCATTCCTCTGTGGTGTGGCGTGTGCAGCAGCAGAGCTCGTTGTCTGCCCACCTTTGCTTTATGTAAATGGCACGGGAGTTCTCGAGAAACACGAGCCTGGCTTTTGCTTTCTCTGCAGTTCAGCACCAGCCTGAGGTTCCACAGCCAGCAGGTGCCAGATCCAGGGCTGAGGCACATCTGCCTGAGAGCCTCGGGCTCCCCATCTGTAAAATGGGGTGATTTAGTACCTCCCTGCAGGGGGTGATGTGAGGCTCAAAGCCTGTTTATTTCCCACTTGAGATGAGTGAGCACTTGGGGAAACACGAGTTGTCACTAGGGCCCCCCTCCTGGGATCCGCAGGTCCACTTGAGGATGAAAGAGTGCAGTAGTTATGGTGTCTACACTGAGCTCTGCTCCTAGACACCCCAGAACAGGCAGGAGCAGTGGGCCCAGGGGAAGGGGGGTCTTGTGCTCCTGGTGACAGCCTTTCTGTAGTGAGGTTCAGGAGATGGATCCTGGAGCCCCTGGCTGGGAGAAGAGAGCCTGGGAGGGAGGTTGGCTAGGAGTGGGGCATCGGCCCCTCTCCCCTGGCCACCCTCGGGCCCCTGATCTGGCCCTGGGGATGGGAACATGGCATTGTGTCTTATCTTCCTGACCAGAGTGGGAAGCTCTGGGTTGGGGAGCTTTGATCTCACAGTATGTGGTCAGTCCCCAGGGCTGGCTGTGACATGGGATAAACCCTAGTGGCTTGGTGACCTGCTGCTCCCGCGCTTGCCCTTGGCTTTGTGGGGATGAACCAAGGCCTTGCATCTGAGCTGAGGTTCCTTGTGTTCAGAAGGCAGGCCTGAGGCCCCTTTGGTACCACCTTGCTGCTTGACTGGCACTTGTGCAGCCCTTTGTTGAACCGGAATCTTTTGTCAGCCACTGCTGTGCATACAGCTGCCCATCTGCAGAGCAAGGCCTGACTTCAGAGCCAGTGTTGGCAGCCCCTGCAGGAGTCAGTTACAGCCTGGATTGCTTACTACTCTCTGCCGCCACCATCTTTCCACGACAAGAGCACCTGAGCCACGGTGGCATAGGGGATCCAGCCCAGGTTATCCTATCCCTTCCCTGTGGGCCTGGGGGTGTCTGCACCCAGGAGTTTGCTCACCAAACTGAACCTTCTGCCGCCTGTGGAAAGACCTGGGGAGACCCTGCCCAGGCTGTCTCTGCTCCTGGGCTGTCGGCCGGCTGGGAATGTGCTGAGGGACTTCTTTGTGGGTTTCATCTGGGCAGCTGCCAGGCCCCTCCCCACCGGGGCTTGGTTTGTGTCCACCCTGCCACCACACGCACCTTCTCAGCAGTGGTTCCACATGTGCCCGCTGGTGCCTCGCTGCAAGGGAGCTGGGATGTGCCCGCCAGGCTATTTTTACCAGCCTTGTCCCCACAGAGCTGTTCTCTGGCTTGGAGCTATTGCCTTGGGAGTAGAGCTGTTGCCAGGGCTGGGGGTGGATGAGCCGAGCCTCGGAGCTTCCTGTACTCCCTTCCTGAGGCAGCATGCCTTCTTAACACTTATTAAAGGGTGTAATTAATGTGCAGGATGACCTTCCGAGAGAGCAGGCAGGAGATGCCCTGGTGGGGAGAAAAAGAGGCAGCTCTGGCACTTGCAGACGTCTGGCTTCCCACAGCTGCACCTAGCCAGCCTCCAGCCCAGTGTAGCACTGGGATGGAACCAGAGGGCCCCAGGGGCTGGGTGGAGGCCAGGCAGCACCCCAGTTGTCGTCTGTCAACATAATGGTGACAATAATAGGTCAGTTTTATTGAGCGCTTTCTGTGTGTGCTAAGACTGCAAAGTGCTTAGAACATGGGCCAACTCACTTCATTTTAATCATAGTTAACTCCATTTTATAGATGGGGAAACTGAGGCACCAAGAGGTTTGGTAAACCTAAGGCCACAGGGCTTGTGAGTGGTGGAGTGGGGCTCGGACCTGATCAGTTGACTCCAGAGCTTGTCCCTAACATTGGCCCGCCCCCTCTTCTTTGCATTGTTTTTAGCATCGTCGAGGTACAAGGCATTGACCTAGATCCCTTACCACGATCCTGCCAGGTAGATGCTCCCATCTCTGTTTTTCGATGAGGCTCAGAAATTGAGCAGCTTATCCAGTGGTCACATAGCCAGGCAGTGACCACACCAGAGTTGGTGCCCAGGCCCCAGCGTCCTGTGGCTGGGCTCTTCCCAGCTTACTGTCCTGCAGCACAACTTTGTTAGTCACCTACATGTGCTCCCTCAATGCTAACCACTGGGGTTCAGGTGTAGAAATCCCCATGGCTACCCATTTAGGGTCCTCCCTCTCGTAGGGAGTGTGGAAATGTGGTCACTCAGTGTCAGTGCCTTCTGTGCATTAGCTACTGGGAAGATACAGAGTACTGGTGTGTGTGACTGTGAGAGGCTCCCCGCAGGGGGCAGCGGGGGCAGGAGAGGACCAGATACAGCCGTTGTTGTTGTCGTTGGGTTTGGGCCCCGCTACACCCCTGCCGAGAGCGTGGACAGTGGGGCATTGTTGGCCACTCTGAGGCTTGGATGGCCCCCCACGTGTATTGATACTTGGCCTTTTCAGCAGCCCTGAATTCAGCCCTTGCCAACTTCCTACAGAGGAAGGGTGACTCAGGGCCTGCTGGCAGGTGAACACAGCTTGCAAGGCTGGAGGGGGCCCCAGGCAGGCTGTGTGCCTCCAGGTTCCCACTTCAGCTGTGGCCAGCCCTATCCAGCCTCAGCTGGAGACAGGGCGGAAAAGTGGAGGTGGGGACGTGGCAGCAGGTGCTGGCCTGCCTTGCCCTGCCAGAGCCGCTGGCTGCGTCCTGCTTTCCCAACTCTCCAGAAACTCCTGCCCTCAGATAATCCCCCAGGCCCGGCCTCTCTGAGGAGGGAAGGATCCCTCCTGGCTGCCTGTCCAGGACCTTGCTGGCCGACCAGCCGGGAACCCATGTGCTATAGGGACAGCTCAGCTTCTGGTGCTGATGTATGTTGGCACATGTGGCCCTTAGAGTGGCCTCTGCAGTAGAGATGACTGTCCCTGTTCTGTTGGTGGGGAGCCAGGGGTTGAGAGAGGTGGTCACTTGCCCAAGGTCACACAGCTGGTGAGTGGCGGGCCAGCGGGGACTGAAACCCAGTCTGCCAGGCTCCAGGGCGGACCCTTACCAGTCCCACCCGCAGGTGTCTTCTGGGATTTGCAGAGGGACACACTGCATCTGCTCTGCCTCCTTTCACCTTGGGACCCCTCAACAGGGTGGAAGGAGGTGGGCCTGGGATGGTCTGGACATTACCAGCGAAACCTGTGTGGCCCACGGTGGCTGGCCCTGTGCCCTAGGGGGCTCTGTGCTCAGGGCTGGTCCTGAGTCCTGAGGGACAGAGCCCTGGAGAGTCAGACTGTACCACACACAGTGCCCAGTGCTCCCTCCTAAGGACACTGTCCCTCCCCTCAAGGCCCTCAAAAGACCAGACACAGCCTTTCTGTGGAAACCCTGCAGAGGCTGCATTAAGCTCCAGGCCTGGACATGTTCCCAAAGCTAAGGTCACTGGATGGTGACTGGATGGTCTTGCATGGATGTCTTTTTCACACACCAGGGAGCGGGCTGGACATGGGAGCTCTGAGGGGCAGAGTCTTGGAGCTGCCCTGGACACAGACCTCGCTCACAGACACCTGGCCGCCTGGAAACACGAGCTCTCGGGAGGCCCGTTCCCCACTCCCCGATCCAGCCAGCCGTCCAGAGCAGGCTCGGTCCACGACTGGGCATCCTCGCGCACCTTGAAAAGGATGGCACCGCTGTGGTGTGGCAGTGGGCAGCTCTCTGGGCCTCCCTGATGCCCTCTCCCCACCTCCTCACAAGCGTATGAGACAGGGGCTCCGTGTGGCCATGACCTGCAGGTGGCCTGGCCGGAAGGTGACTCACAGCCTCAGGAAGCCCATGTCCACAGGCCACCTTGAAACCCTGTGAGGGCGATGTTTTTGTAACGGACAGGTTCTCCCTTTCCCTCTGCAACTTTATCTGAAGAACATAAAAGAGGGAAGCTGGCTCTGAAGGATTCCAATGCGACTGACTCTGTGAGCTCCCCCAGCCAGTGAGTAGTGCCTCAGGGATGGGATAAGAAGCTGCCTTCTGGCACCTTCCAGCGGCTCCCCTCCATGCCCAGTGGGAGAAGGAGCTGGGGGCTCCACCCAGACCCTTCCCCAGAGTGGGGCCAGGGACTGTGGCCCTCAGGGGGGAGCGAAAGTGACCAGGGCAGATGTCACCACAGGGGCCTCAGGACAGGCACAAACCAGTACTGTCCTCGGCTAACCAAGGTATGTGTAGAGTCACTTTTCTTATAGCCATCTTCATGCTATTTGAATTTAGGGAGGAAACTACTGGAAATAGTTTTGAAATTACAATTAAAAATCCCTTGCCCTGGGTAAACAATAATGAGTTGAATGAAAAGGTGTTGATGTAGGAGCAGCAAATTTTAAGAGGAGAAGCCAGGGTGAGTGTGTGTGTAGTGAGGGGCGGGTGAGGGCCCTGGGCTGGGCGTGTGGGAGCCTGGCTTCAGGTCCCAGCAGGGCCCTCTGTGAGCTGGGTGGTTCTTGGGCAGCTGACCTGCCACCCTGGGCCTCATCCTCCCAGGTGTCCTGACTCTGCCCTGTACACCTCACGTGCTCTCATAGGGCTGCTGTGGCAATGGGTGGGGTGTGTGTGGGACAGACAGGGGCACTTGGTGATCCGTGAAGGGCCAGGATGATGTGGGCTCTGCTCAGTCACAGCTAACAGTCTGCCAGAGAAGGTGGTGGTCTTGCTGGGAGGGTGGGACCCTCGTGCCCCTTCCACCCAGGAGGGCTGTGCCTGAGATAAGCCACTTGAGAATGCTCTTTCCACCCCAATAGGGGCTTGGGCCAGCTGCCAGGAGTATCAAGACGCTGCTGTGAGACATTCAGTGAGAGGGGTGGGCGGTCCCCACCCCCTGAGTGAGTTGAGTGTTTGGTGGGGCAGTGTGCCTGGCATACACTCAACCTCTATATCTTGGTGTCCCATGAGCCAAAGTCGAGTTGGCCCAAGGCCAGGCTGGACGCCTGAGGAGCAGGGACGCTGGTCTCCACGTGGCACTCTGTCTGCCTCTGGGAGCTGGTGGGCTGCAGCCTTCTCAGGACCCCAGCTGTAGGGAGAGGATAGGTGTTAGTGACACAGTTGGGTCCCAGTCTCCACCCTGTGGCTAACTAGCACATGGCTCCAGGCAAGGCCCTTCACTTACAGAAAGGGGGCAAGGAGGCCCAGCTCACAGGGCTGTGGTGAAGACCAGAAGAAACACCCATTGCCCAGTGGCCGAACTGTCCTGTGAGCCACAAAGCAGGCGTTCCCAGCAAGTGAGAACTTCCCCTGCCCGTGTGGCCAGGAAGGTGAAGAGCTGGCAGTTCTTCATGGCCAGGTAAAGGACCAGACCAGGCGCATTGCTCCTCTGAGAACCCCATTCTCCTCTGGTCTCCCTCCTGCCTTGTTTCTCCTTGAGCATCCGTGTGCTAACCCGGAGTCTCCTGTGGGGTGGGAAGCAGGTGGATGTGAAAGTTGCTGCATTAGAAGGAGCACTGAGGTGTCATAATTATTTAAAAGTAATACATCCTTATAAACTGTGCTTTCCCTGTCATCTCCGTGAGGTTTGGAAATCCATGGCGGGTAGGAGGCATCTGTGATGAATAGAACCAAGCATGTGGCAGCCGTAGGCAGGTGGGGTTCTCTGCATACTGGCCGGGGGGCTTCTGGCAGGCTACACTCTGAGCCTTGGCTTCTCCATCAGTCAAATGTGGGAACGGTAGCTGTTCTGAGAGTTGTCATAAAGCACAAATGGGATAATATGTTAACTCTCAGCTCGGTCTGTGGACTTTGATGGCTGCTCAGTAGCGTGGGTTTCCGTTTGTTTCTGTTGGAACTCAGCTCAGGCTTGTGGATGAAGAGCTTGCTCAGGGCACAAGATCTGACAGGTTGAGGCCATGTGATCAGAGTAGTGACATCAAGGTGGAAAGGGCCCTGGGAACACCAGGGGGATGTTCACAACAACCTCTTGGTCTCCATGGTTGGGGGCCTGGCTGTCTGGTGCCAGCTTTATTGGTCCATCTGGTGTTCAGCTCAAGTCCCGGCACAGGTGGGAGCCAGCCTCGTTAATTGCCATCTATTCTTAGCCCAGGGATCTCCTGGTGGGGACAGATCCCCAGGAGGACCGCTGGCTTACCAGTGACAGCAGACGGCTGCACGTGTCTGGACAGGCACTTTCAAGCCTGTCACTCAGTGGCTTCTTCAGACGTCCCTGAACCTGTTGTTGTCTGAGACTCCCAGAGGCTTTTCACAGCCCTGTTCCTGTTACCATCATTGTAGTCTTGGGGCTGAGGGGACCTTTAATGGGGTTGTTTGCCCACCCTAGCTGAGGAGCACACCAAAGAACCTTAGGAATAGGTTGACATCTCGGATGGGAACAGGCAGAAGCAGTGCCACCCGGGAAGTACCTACCTTTTCAGAGACAAAGCAGTCCCAAGAAATGGTTTGCAAAGAACTGCCCCTCAGTCTAGGGTACACTCTGAACAAAGCCGGATCTCTTCTATCAGATGACTTTAGCAAAAGGTGCGGGCACATCTTCGTTGCACACTGTCATTGTGCCAGGCAGTGTGCTGGGCACTGGACCCAGCATGGCAGGTGTGGCCCAAAGCACAGAAGTGAAGGCCTGGTGTTCTTGCCCCTCAGGCTAGCATCATATTCTCTGGCCAGGATTTGTTCATTGAGGTCCTACTGTGCCAGATGCTAACATGAAATAACTCACTTAGTTGACACAATAACCCTGTAAGATTCCATTGCCATTCCTGATTTACAAAGGAGAGAACTGAGATTCAGAGAGGTTCCGTGACGTGCCCAGAGCCACGGAGTGGGGGTGGGTCCCAAGTTGGGCAGGCTCGCCTATGCCGTGTTGCATCAAACTCTGCTGGCTCAGGGTGGTTCTTGAAGACCATTCAATGTGGATGTGCCCTTAACTCGGATCTCCAAGAAGCCGTCATTTGGCTTCCTGTGCAGACTTTGTGATGGCGGCTCTGATGTGCTGGCCAGGTGCCCTGAATGACGTGGCTGGCCTGGCTGTGGCCCTTCTTTGTGGATGGCCATTCCTGAGAGTTCCAGCTCCTCACTGGGCTCTTATGAGTCGGCCAGCGTGAGAGGTCCCTGAGACTAACCACCTGCCAGGCGTTCTCATACTCTGGGTCTTGGGGTCTGGGCCTCCCTGCACCCTAGCACCTGCTGTCCCCCGCCCTGCTGACATTCTTGCAGTCTGATGTGGAACACCGAGCTGTGGGGAGCCGGCCTCACTCACTCTGCCCGCTGTGTCTTTCCCAGGGCAGTGAGGTTGCAGGCCCTACTTACGCTGATGGCGAGCTCGTCCCCAGGGAGCCCGGCTTCTTTCCTGAGGACGAGGAGGAGGCTATGACGCTGGCCCCGCTGGAGGGCCCCCAGGAGTCAGACATGGACAGCCCCATGGAAAGCACCCAGAGCCTGGAGGGGTCTGTTGGGAGTCCTGCCGAAGAGAAGGACGGGGTGCTCGGGGGCCTGTTTCTGCCAGAGGACAAGTGAGTTAAAACTGTCTGAAGCTTGGTATGTGCCTCTGGGCTCAGAAATGTGGTTTTTGGAGGGAAGTAAACATGAGACACACTCAAGATTTATATCACAGGCATTAGTGTTGTGGATATTCTGAATAGCAAAAAATTCTAAGCAGCCTAAATTCTTAGAAGTAGGGATAGTTCTGGAATTTTAGGCAGCTGGGCAAAGACAAGTTTTAAACGACTGTTTAATGTTATGGGACATATGATCCCAATTAGCTTTAAAAAGCAGGTTACAAAGATGTCAGTGAAGTATGATCTTAGCTTTGTTAAAAAACACTTACCTATATATTAGGAAATGCCTAGAAAAATTAATCTAGAAAATTTAACAGTTATTTCTGGATGGTGGGATGATTGATCATTTTAATTACCTCTCATCTACTCTGCTATGTGTTCTATATTTTCTGTATTGATTATATGCTCTCATAATCAGAAATGTTATGTTAAAACAATATTAAGACCTAAGTGACTTTCCAGTGAAATAATGTTGTCTTTTAGTTTGGTGCTGGCAGATGGGAGTCCCTTTCATTTCGGCCCTCACTAATGCTCTGGAGGGAAACAGTACTTGTGGGCCAATGGGAAGCTGCCACCACCGTGGCTGAGGAAGCCGTGGCCACTGGAGCAGCAGGCCCCCTAGCAGAAGAAGGTGATGGTTATGGCTGACCTAGGGATCTAGAGAGGGAAGAGAGTGGTTCCAGCATTGGTTGAACCATTTGAAATTGACAACTTTTAATCATTTTCAGCCTTTAAAAAGTGATTTTATGTGGCTCAACCTAATACATTTTCTAAATGCGGGGCTTCTCAAATGCAAGTGGTTCTGAGGGTCATGATGTTCTTGGTGGAGCCCTTTGGAGTTACTGCTTGAGAGAGTTCTGTGTTGCTTCCTGGGAGCGGTTCATCTGCTGCACCTACATCCAGCCAACCCAAGGACAGGGGGTCGTGAACAACAGACCTGTTGATGCTGTGGCTAATCATCTGCCACTTGATTGTTCCTGTTGTTTTCTGGGACTAATCGTGAGGAGACAAGCCAGCAGAGGATACCGAGAGTTTTAGTAAAATTTTAAGAGAAAGCACTGAGGAGTATGATTAATTCAACCCAAAGTGCTAAGGAACCGGGGGGCAGATAAATAGGTAAATAAATAAAGCATGGTCCAGGTACTGGGAGACTTGTTCTTTAGTACCCACCCTGTCATTAACACTGTGATCCTTAGATAGAAACTGGGGTTCCAGGCTGGGCACGGTGGCTCACACCCGTAATCCCAGCACTTTGGAAGGCTGAGGCAAGAGGATCGCTTGAGGCCGGATGTGTGAGAACAGCCTGAGCAACATAGCGGGATCCTGTCTCTACAAAAAAATTTTTTTTAAAAATGGCTGGGTGTGGTGGTGCACACCTATAGTCCTAGCTACTCAGGAGGCTGAGGCAGGAGGATCGCTAAAGCCCAGGAGTTTGAGGTTATAGTGAGCTATGATGATGCCACTGCACTCCGGCCTAGGACACAGAGCAAGACCTTGTATCAACCAAAAAAAAAAAGAAACTGGGGTTCCCTGGGGGCATGGTTTGGGAATACTGCCTTACCCTTAACATACTTCTTTTACTGTTTCCGGTTTCCCATTTTTGAAGGTAGAGGCTCAGTGAGGTTGGGGAAATCCTATTTTTGAGTAATAATGTCCAGAAATTACTGTACAATGACTAAAGGGAAGCCGTGTTTTGGCAGGTCATGAGTTGTACTTCTCTTTGTCCTTGGGTTGTAGATGGGGCATAGCCTCTGGGACGTCACAGGCCACATTGCAGGTCACCCAGGAGAGGCCCCAGAGCCTCGGGTCTCCGGCTTCCATTCTTTGGGATTAGGCACTCTTGGACTAGAAATCTCCTCTATAAACTGAGAGGCACTTTTCACCTAGTAGCTCATTGTTATTTATTTTAAAACCTAATTTGATTATGAAGGTTATACCTTTGAATTAAGCAAAACTTGAAAAAGGTAGGAAGAGTGGGAATGGGGGGAAATAACCCACCGCCCAAATCCAAGCCCTGCTACCATCTTAGTATTTTTCTCTCCTACTTTTTCTTACTCTATAGAGACCAATTTTATATATAGTCAGCGCTCCGCATCCACAGGTTCCACATCCGTGGGTCTAACCAACTGTAGATTTAAAATATCGGGAAAAAAACAATAAAAAATACAATGATAAAAAACAATACACATTAAAAAAAATACAGTATGACGATTATTTACATAACATTTACATTGTATTAGGTACTATAAGCAATCTAGAGATGATGCAAAGTATATGGGAGGTTGTGCGTAGGTTATATGTAAATGCTATGCGGTTTTATATAAGGCACTTGAGCATCCTTGGATTTTGGTATCCGGGGGGATCCTGGAACCAGTCACCCTTGGATACCAAGGGATGACTATACTCAGTTTTACCGTATCTAAAATTTTAAATCTAACTTTTTATTTATAATATTCATTTTTCCACAATGTCAATGTTTTTACAAACCCTCGAACTAGTAAATATTCCATAATGTAAGAATTTAATTCACTAATATGTATGATAATTTAGAAACTATAATTTGATCTAGCTGTAGCTAAACAATTAGGTTACAGTTAGGGTGGTATTGGTTTAAATATCTCTGGGCAGAAACAGTTTCTGTGGTGAGATGTTTCCCTTTAGATAGGGTCCCCAAAGTGTACTTACCAGGTTGAGAGGCACAAATTTAATCTGTAGTGCGGAGTGGCCTTCTGGAAGGCCTGGTCGGTTTCCCCACAACGGGCTGTGGATGGGGCCTCGTAAGTCCTCCTCTGACACAGCTGCTCTCCAACCCTCAGGTCCCTGGTCCACACTCCCTCCATGACGACATCAGACCTCTCTACACACTCCACTGCCTCGCTCATCAGCAACGAGGAGCAGTTTGAAGACTACGGGGAGGGGGACGATGTGGACTGCGCCCCCAGCAGCCCCTGCCCTGATGATGAGACCAGGACCAACGTCTACTCGGATCTGGGGTCTTCGGTGTCTTCCAGGTGGCCTCTTGATGTGGAACTTTGTTTAGGGTCGGGGAAAAGTGACAGAACCAACCCAACCTCATCCCAAGGGGGTCAGGCTGGCCAAATCCTGGGCTGACTGTCCTTCCCTCTGTCCTGGGAATAGGGGGTGCTGCCTTTGCACCCTGATTAGGGGTCAGGAGTTCCTCCTCCCTTCTTCTAGCATGGGGAAGAAACAGAATTAACTGACCAGGGAGGCTGCAGACTGTGGAGGGGGAAAGGTGGTCTGTGTTGTCTTGCCTCTTAGAACCTCAGTGTTGAAGGGCCCTTCCACCTGACCATCTGTGATACCTTCCCACCCACCTGAGTCATCACTTACTCTGACATTAGCTCTCAGTTTGCCTTGTGTGTTAAATGGGTACAACTCACTGGCTGCTTCTCTTTGAGGGTATTGGAGAAGGGATGATCTGTTGCTGTATTTTCACTCCCTGCCCCTCCCCCACCAAGGTTGGCAGATATTAGGGAGTCAAGTAAAGTAAGGTCAGCAGGGTGGGGGAGGGCACCAGACTGGTCAGGCATTAAGGTGATTTCTTTCCCTTTTGTGAATCAGTGCGGGGCAGACACCCAGGAAAATGCGGCATATATACAACAGTGAATTGCTGGATGTTTACTGCTCTCAGTGCTGCAAGAAAATCAACCTGCTGAACGACTTGGAAGCCAGGCTAAAAAACCTGAAGGCCAACAGGTGAGGCCCAGGGCCCAGTGTGGGGCGAGGGGCTCAGAGGCCAGGTTGGGCCTGGATGGAGCAGCAGCAGGCAAGGTGCCCTGCTCTGTCTTGGCAGTGAGTGCACTCTCAGGGTAGGGTCTACCCTGCTTTTTCTGCAACAGGAAGTCAGGCTGTTTCTTTTCACAACCAAGCTGATTAGCAAATTCCCTTCAGTGGGAGGGAGAAGTCTCTTCCTGTACCTTGGTGTCTTATAGCTGGGGCAGAGCACAGGAGTGGTCTAGAGCCCCCTCTTTTTGTTGACTGTTTCTTCTCTCTCTCTCTCTCTCTAGCCCCAACCGAAAGATCTCTAGCACGGCCTTTGGACGGTAAGCCCCGTCTGGGGAGGACAGGTTGAGTGTTGCCCCCTAGACTGTGCTTCTGCTGCCCAGGAGGCCAGGGCTCCCTGCCCGCAGCCCAGACCCAACCGGTGCCCTGTGTGTGGTTGAGTGGGCAAAGGGTCCACTTCTGGAAGAGAGGAGCCAGTCTCCACCCAGTGCCCGCCACCCCTTGTCCCTTCCTGGCAGCATCTTCAAACCCTTGGCTGCCTCAACCTCAGGCAGGCACACCAGGGACACCCTGAGAGACACAGTCCACCCCATGGCTGTCAGTGCCTTTCCTTCCACTTGGAGCTGGCAGCTGTCCCAAAAGACCCTGGGTTTCCTGCTGAAAGAGGCCTGGGCATGAGTGTGCCCCATCAGAGCAGGTCACTCTGCTCCAGTTAAATCCTGCGCAGCTGACTTCCTGGGATGGCTGGGCTCCCGCTCTGGCTCTCCTGCGGGCTGTGCCCAGGCCCACAGGCAGGGCTTTGGGAGCTGCCAGTGAGTGCCCAGGCTCTGGCCCAGGACCTAGAGGGGACAGTGGGGAAGGCAGTGTCACTGGGGGGTGGCCACTGGGTTTCCCTCAGGCCTAGGTACCTCAGCAAGCATCTACCTTGCCCCATCCCACCCACCAGCTCCGTGCCCTGCAAGGGCTGGTGAATCTCCCGCCCCTTGCCCTCCTCCAGAGCTCCCAGTGCAGCAGCAGGAGCTGGCTTGGTGGGCACTGTGGGACCAGGCTGCCTCCCTGGGGCTTTCCAGCAGGAAGAGGAGGGGCCCCTGTGCCAGCTTGGGTCATTGGGCAGCTGCTGGCAAGAAGCTGGCGTGAGGAGGGTTCTGAGGCAGCAGGAAAGAGCTGTGATTGATCGGCCGTGTCTGCCGGGGGCTCAGGGAGGGCTGTAGGAGCCCATCTGCCATCCTCTGAGCTGCATGATCTGTTGGGTTCAGAGGTCAGGCAACGCTCTCCTCCTCTGGCTGAGGGAGGGCAGCCTCCTTAAAGGGATTCCTGGCAGGCCCCTGGGGCGTCGGGTGCTCGCCCAGCCCATAGCCTGAGTCGGACCCCTGAACGCCCGTCTCTGGAGGCCTCTGCAGCCAGGTGCCCCCTCCCTCCATCCCTGCAGGCAGCTCATGCACAACAGCAACTTCAGCAGCAGTAACGGCAGCACTGAAGACCTGTTCCGGGACAGCATTGACTCTTGTGACAATGACATCACAGAGAAGGTGGGCCTGGGGGCTGGAGAAGGGACGTAATGTGTGCGCGCCCCCAGGGGTGGTGGGAGCACTCGGCTGCTGTCTGGGGACTTGGGCAGGTGGCCCCAGTCACGTGGGCCTGCCCCCATCAAATGTACCATTCTCTTTATACATGGCCGTTTGGAGGTCCTAGTCATGAACCTCACAGCTTCAAGGTTCTCAGTCCTGTGGCCTTAGAGGTCTTGTACACCCACCCCTCCCCTGCTGCAGGTGAGCTTCCTGGAGAAAAAGGTGACAGAGCTGGAGAATGACAGCCTGACCAATGGGGACCTGAAGAGCAAGCTGAAGCAGGAGAACACGCAGCTGGTGCACAGGTCAGACCGGGGTGTTGGCTTTGGGGGCCTTGGCTGCGACTCTGGGAAGAAAGGGCTGTGCCCCCTGCTAAGGCCCCTAAGAGAAACCTTGTGTCTTTCCAGCTCTGAGGGTCTGTGATGTATCAACCCCTCATCATGTCCTGCCCATGCATGGTGCCTGGGACGACAGGCCTTTGGGGACAGGGAGATAGGTTGGAGCTTGACCTTGACTCTAGGCCTAATGGATTCCACCCCCCAGGTCTGCAGCCCTAGGACAGGTCTAAGACAGGAGTTGGGATCCACTGTCTTGTTGTCATGGAGTGACAAAAGCCTGACTTCCCTGGGGACAAGCTTGCAGAGGGACAGGCCAGTGTGAGTCAAGTGGTGGGAAGGGTCCAGTGTTGCTGTCGAAGGTGGCCCACTGAGCATAACACTCCCTCCTGCTGTCGGTGCAGTAGTGAGTGTAGAGCTTAGTTGTCCTCACCAGATATCGTAAAACTTGGTGGCCTTATCCTGGTCTTGGCTGTGGTCTTCTACCTTGTAGAGCCCAAATATGGGCCCTTTTGTGCACCCCAAGAGGTCAGCTCATGGAGGGACTGTTGCCAGTGAGATGCACCCTAGACCAATGTATCCACCAGGCCACCAGTCTTGGGGTTCTGACATCCACAGTGGGGCCTGGCCCTTCCCAGGTCTGGGGCAGGCTTGGGGCCACTAGCCAGGGTGTGCCTATTTTTGGAGTCAAGGTGCCCAATAAGCTTACTTATCAATCAGAGGGGTGCTGGCCAGGAAGGAATAGAGCAAAAAGAGGAGGTGAGACCCAAGGCTGCTTTGTCCAGCTACAGCCGTCCCTCCCTGTGCTGCCCTGAACATCCCACCTTCTTGGGTGCAGCCTTGCTCCCCTTCAGACTGCCAGGTCTTGTCCCTCCATGGCGTGTATGACTGACACACTTCTCTTTAGGTGTCGCACTGTCCTTATTCAGGGACAGGCCTGTCAAACTCACCGCCACCTCCCTCGGTGGGCGTGTTAGTGACTCAGGGTCTCAGGACCCAGGGCTCTCTGTGCCACAGCCTGGGTTGGGGTGAGACGACACTGGCCACGAGAACTTGCCCCTTGCACTGTCCTCAGGGTGCACGAGCTGGAGGAGATGGTGAAGGATCAGGAGACCACAGCCGAGCAGACCCTGGAGGAAGAGGCACGGCGACACCGCGAGGCCTACAGCAAGCTGGAGAGGGAGAAGACCACTGAGGTCGAGCTGCTCAATGCCAGGTGGGCCCTGCTGTCCCTGCTGGGACTGCCCTTCTACTGAGCCTTGAGCCCTCGGAGACACCCTCACACCCCGGGCAGCCCTGTGGGGCAGGAGCTCTTCCCATTTTATAGATGGGAAAACTGAGGCTGAGGGAAAGCCTCATGTTCTAACAGTTCTACTTTTGATACCTTAAAAATCACATGTGTAAAAGAATGTTCACAGGAGCATTGTTCATATTAGGTAAAGGAAACCACACAAATGTTTATCAACAAGAGAATAGGTAACAGAAGTGGTCTTGCCCCATTCCTGGGTTGGGTGTGATGTCCAGGCTTGGAGCTCCCCCTGCTGTCGGTTCTCCCTGACTCTGGGTGGACTGAGCTTGGGCGCCTGGGCCCCAGGGCCCGTGTTTGCCATGGGCCTCTGTGCCTCAGGATACCTGTGGCTTTGCTATCCGAACCTCAGGCAGAAGGGTGAAGAGCAGCCTTAGCCCAGGAAACTGGTTTGATCACCCATTAGCTCCATGACCGTGGACATACTGTGTCACCCTCTGTCTGTCATCCTTTCCCTGTCTGCCACAGAGCAAATGTGAGGGTGGGTGAGCTGACACACATCAGGATGCTGCACATGGGCAAGGGCTGTGACAATTCCCTGTGCTGCCTTCACTGCTGACAGAGGCCACCTGGGCCCCTGGCAGAGAGAACAGCTGCCCTGCACTCCCCAGGCCCCGAAGACCCCAATCTCTGCAGTGAGCATTCCTGGGGAGGAGGGGGCTCCCACCTTGTACCTCAAGGCTCTGCAGCAAGTGCCTCCCCACCTGCTGTAGTGAAGCAGGCCCAGGGGAGCCAGGCGGCTGTGCCCCCTGTGCAGCTGGTGAGGGGACTTCCCAGCTCCTCTGGGCCTGAGGCCTGCTTTGTTAACTTTGTCACCAGGAGTTTGTTTTACATTTTGACACGTGTTCTTGAAGCTGCTGTTTGGCATCCATCTCTGGTGCTGGTACCTCACTAAGGGTGGCCACTCTCACTCAGCCCGCTTCTGACGGTTAGCCCAAGAGGGGTGGCTGGGACATGGGAGGTGGAAGAAGACAGTGTGAGCGTGGGCCAGAGGACAGAGCTCAGAAAGCCAGCCCTTGGGAACTGTCTCCTAGCCTGTGCCCCTTGCACAACTCCAGGGGATGCCATTCATGCAGAATATGCAGATTGTATTCTCAGAGTCATGTGGTATGCTTTGGTCCCCACCACCTCCACCAGCTTGAGGCCACTTTCCTCTCTGGCCCTGGCCTGGGGGCCTCTCCTAGGGAGCCCAGAGGGCAGCAGAGGCCCAGAAGCCATCCCTCCAAGAAGGAGGAGGTGACAGGGTTGGGGGGTAGGGGGATGCTCTGCAGGGATCAGTGCCAGAAATGACACTGACAGCACAATGCACCTGCACCTCTTCTCAGATCATTTAAAACCAACCTGAGTACCTGGGCTCTGTCTTCTCGTGGAGCCCCTTTAGGACAGCCCTTTGGGGGTGCTAACGTCAGAGGATTATTACTGTTGGAACCAACTCCTGTGGACATCAGAGGCAGCTGCAGTGAGCGCTCAGAGAGAAGAGCTCTAGATGAGGTGCGGGGGTGGAGAATGAGAAGCAAATATGGTCATTGCCTTCAGATTGTGGATTCTGACAGGAGGGCGCCAGTCACAGACAGCCACAGGAAGATCATTTCTCCATCTGGCAGAAAAACATCCCCCTGTAGGGTTGTTTCAGGATTGTAAGAATGCATGCAAAAAGAATCTTCCATTCTTATTCACAAGTGAATGTTTCCTTTTATCCAAAATGTAAGAATGGTAATTCAGTGTCTTTACTATTGTGCCATGGCTGACAGGAAGCTCAAGGCTATATTATCATTTGGGATAACTATTCTTATTCTGTCTCTTTCTCTCAGTTGGTTTCTGGTATCTGCCCTCTTCCAGGAAGCAGAGAATCACTGCAGGTTGTCAACCCCTTGTGAGATCATCTCCATTCCAGATTTCTGAGATTTCTGTTCTCTGCCTTTCCCCAGGGTACAGCAATTAGAGGAAGAAAATACAGAACTTAGGATGACAGTGACTCGGCTCAAGTCTCAAACAGAGAAACTGGACGAGGTGAGTGGCAAGTCCAGGCTTGGAGCCAAATCCACAGAGAGGCAATGTTGGCCATGGGCTGGGGGAAGGGGCTTTAGTTTATATTAAATAGTTTCTGAGATTCTAAAAAACTTCCCTGCCCCCACCCCAAAAATGTGAATATTAGTTTGTGTTTCTGTATTGCTGATTCTCCAATTTTTCTATAGTGAACATATTTCCTTATACAATGGGGGACAATTATACTCTTAAAAGAGAAAGAGCTTAGCTTCTACTCAGGTGAACACCTTCTGTTCAGACTCTATCTAGTATCATTGAAGGACTTGAGAGGCCTGAGTTTTTTCTAGCTGTATTTCTAGAATCATAGGAGTTCTGGCCATTTTTTCTTTTTTTTTAATATAAGAAAAATTTTTTTAGAGTTAGGGTCTCACTCTGTCACCCAGGCTGGAGTGAAGTGGCACGATCATAGCTCACTGCAGCCTCGAACTCCTGGGCTCAAGCAATCCTCCCACCTCAGCCTCCTGAGTAGCTGGGACTAGAGGCACATGCTGCCACGCCCAGCTAATTTTTTTTATCTTTTGTAGAGACAGGGTCTTGCTATGTTGCCTAGGCTGGTCTCGAACTCCTGGCCTCAAGCAATCTTCCCACCTCAGCCTCCCAAAGTGCTGAAATTACAGGCATGAGCCACTGCCATGCCCAGCCTGGCCATTTCTTTAAGCCATGACTTGGAGGGTTCTGTCCAAGGGAGCTGGTCTGACTGTCCATTTGCCATGTCGAGGTGGCTGATCGAATCCCCAGGGAAGTCCCCTTCTCCAGGAACTCTCCTCCCCTGACCCCATCTCCCCGGCTCCAGGAGCGGCAGCGCATGTCTGACCGGCTGGAGGACACCAGCCTTCGGCTCAAGGATGAGATGGACCTGTATAAGCGCATGATGGATAAGCTGCGGCAGAACCGCCTCGAGTTCCAGAAGGAGCGGGAGGCGACACAGGAGGTGGGTCCCAGGCCAGAGGGCACTGGGGATCCCTCCAGTATCCCTGCTCCCGCCAACTGGCCTCTCTCCCTCACAGCTCATCGAGGACTTGCGGAAGGAGCTAGAGCACCTGCAGATGTACAAGCTGGACTGCGAGCGGCCGGGCAGGGGCCGCAGCGCATCTGGCCTGGGCGAGTTCAATGCCAGGGCCCGTGAGGTGGAGCTGGAGCACGAAGTCAAGCGGCTCAAGCAGGTGGGAGCCTGTGTCCAGCAGGGCGAGGTGGACAGGCCAGCCGCGTGGGTTTCCTGTGCAGGGACCATGGCAGGGGAGCCCAGAGCTGTAGCACTCCTCCCACCTGTGTCCCTGTCTGCTCCTTGACAAGCTGATTGTCAGGGCTGTCACGTTTCACAGCTCAGGGAAAGCAACTTGCCTGTAGGCTCTGTCTGGTGGAAATCCCAGGATCTTTCCCTTGTGTCCATGGAAAGAAATCGACGCTAGTCTCCTGTCCTTGGTGCCTGGGTGGAGAGTGAGACCACCCGGCTGCACATCAGTGCCTGGCTGTGCTGGGTTCTCCCAGGAGTAGCCGCTGAGCCCAGGATTTCATTTCAAGTTGTCCCCAGGAGCACTCCCTTAGTTGGAGACCAGTCGGGGGTGTGGTGGGCCACACAGAGGCAGAGGGGCTGGTGCCTGTGCTCCCGCAGCAATCCTAAAACCCCACCCCCCTCCCGGTCTGAAGGGGGCTCCCAAGGTCCCAGGTGTGAGCTTTAGGGGCCTTCAGGCAAAAGCTGGAGTGTGGGGCTGGTCACGGGATCTAGGCAGGGCGCTGCGGGGTCAGCTGTACTCCAGAGCGAGAAGGCCCCTGGAAACAGCTCCCGCCGAGCAGGACTGCAGAGCCTGGCTGCAGGAGGACTGGGGAGATGAGCTGACCTGCCTGCTCAGAGACCCCCGAGCATCACTTTCCTTCAGGGAGGGCCAGTGTTGGAGGCTGAGCTGCTGGGTGCCTGGTGTCCCCACACAGGACCCCAGGAAGGAAGACATGGCCAGGAGCCGTGGTCCTGTCTGGAGACATGGCTACCCTCAGTGGGGCTGTAACTGCTCCTCCTCAGAACCCTGTGAACTCCTGGGACGCCAGGCCCCTAGACCAGGACCCAGCCCTCCTGGCCTCTAACACCGGCTGAGGGCTGCAGCATCTGTGGCCTCCTGCACTGGCCGTGATGCAGTCCCGAGGTGTTGGTGCTGGTGGCAGTCTGGAGACAGTGGATGCAGAGAAGTGGGTTCCAGTGGGTTCTGGATGCTTCTGGGAGTTGATGTCACATTAACCCCATCCTCTGTAGGAGAACCATAAGCTGCGGGATCAGAACGACGACTTGAATGGACAGATCCTGAGCCTCAGCCTCTATGAAGCAAAGAACCTCTTTGCCACCCAGACCAAAGCCCAGTCCCTGGCTGCGGAGATAGACACAGCCTCGCGCGACGAGGTAATCGTGTCCACTTGTGCTTGCTCAGGGGCCCGGGGCCCGCCCCCACTTGCCGTGGTGACCCGGGCCTGGCCTGAGAGTCCTGTCTGCAGCTACCCCAAGTGACAGTGGGCAAGGCTGCGGGGGGCCGTGGCTGCGGGAGAAGTTAAGTCAGCTCTGAGTTCTGCATGTGCTGGAAGGAGCATGGCTGTAGCAGCAGGGAGGAGTGTGAGTCTTAGGTCTGCCAGAAAAGTGCCGAAATGGCCAGCTGATTTCATCAGCATGTGAACCCGGGATGTAGGCTATAACTCCCCTCTCCCAAACTGAGAGGGGAAGGAAACTAGCATTTCATGAACACCTACTTTTGCAGGATGTTTTCACTTAATCTCCTGATAACTCTGAGGCTTTGTGAAAACGCTTCCATGTTACAGATTCAGAAGCTAGCACACAGGCTCACCCACCCGGGGAGGGAGAGGGACCCGGGTCTCTCTAGGGCCAAAGGTGGTTCTTTCTGCCACACTGGGGGGTGATTATGAAAGATCAGGCCTCCAAAATACCCTGGGCCCCCCCACAAACCAATCACATTGGAATCTCGAGGGTAGGGCCCGGGCGTCTGCATATCTAACACTCCCCAGATGGAGCTGAGCCACTGCCTTAGACTCTTGTCCTGGCACCCAAGTGCTGAGGTTGGTCTGGGGCCCGCCTTGCCCAGGGTCTCCTGAGGCCCTCTGTCACTGCACTGGCCTACTGCAAGCCCGGGAATCTGGGCTCTGCCTGCACCCCAGCCCGGGCCCGGCTTCTGACTGGTGTTTCTCATTCCCTTCAGCTAATGGAAGCCCTGAAGGAACAGGAGGAGATCAACTTCCGGCTGAGGCAGTACATGGACAAGATTATCCTCGCCATCCTGGACCACAACCCCTCCATCCTCGAGATCAAACACTAAGACATGGGGGCTGGCTGCAGAGCAGCCTCAGGACCCTGGGACTGAGGGGCAGACCCTGCCCGAGGATGCAGGCCCAGGCTGGGCCTCACACTCACGCTGTAAATGTATCTCTGGCCACCATGCGTTGCGTGTACTGGTGTGTTTGTGGGGAGGCCGTGTGCACGAGCGAGGGGTGAACGTGGGGCCGTGGCTGTGGGTGACGTCTGCACAGTAGCTGTCCATGCACTTTGTGGCCCCTTTGCAAGGGTCAGAGGGTTCTGGAAGTGGGAGGGGGCAAGGTCTGCTATCAGGAGTTACTGTAATAACAAGAACTGGAAGCTTGTGTTTCAGGTACTGGATAAAATGATTCTACCTCTGGGGATAAGGCTTAAAATACACTCTAATGAGATGGGCTCTTTCACCCCACCCCTAATTCCCCTGGGAGTGGGTGCAAAATTGTGATCTTTTCCAGGAGTTTGAATGCCCCACAGTTTTGTCCTCACTAACTCTTTAGCCACCTTTCTAGCCCAGGTGTTCAAGCTCAGAGAGGAGGAAGGGGCATCTGGGGGTGCCATGAGGAGCGGCCCTCACTGAGCTGCCCTGCTCCCGGCTGGCAGTTCTCTGCGACACGTGTGCACAGTGTCCAGGGGACTCAGGCTTGCAGAGGAGCTAGCACGGGGCATCCTCATTCTGGAGAGTTCTCTACGCACTCCCCCATCCCCGCTTAGCCATTTCACCTTTCTGTTTTTTGTTTTGTTTTGAAGACAGTGAAAAATAAGCAGCCTTCACTTGGGTGTGACATCAAGTGGTAAAAAGGAAGGCGGAAAGGAGGGCTTGGGGATAGGGGTGTCTAAGGCAGGTGCTGACGTTGGGCAACCAAAGACGGGATCTTTGCGGGAGCACAGCTCCCATTCCGGTTAGTTTCCTTCCCCACGGCTGCGTCTTAAGACAGAGGCACGGATGGGCGGTCTCACCTGGCTCACCCGCCTTGGTTCTCCACGCAGCCTGGTGGTAGCGGGCCTTGGGTTTGGATTTCAGGTCCTTGCCCTGGGCTCCTCCCAGGCAGCAGCAAGGCCCTGTTGTTCCAGCCCTTAGAAACACACCTGTTTTTGGTTCTCAGCCAGGGATGCAAATGCGCAGGTTGGGGGCCGGCTGGGAAAGTTGCAGGGAAACATTCGTCTTCCATCCTTCTGACGCATGGTGGGAATTCACACTATGGTTTTTAATGGGATCTTTTGTTCTAGACAGCTGGGAGTAGATATGGTACTTTCCTTAGAGTTTTCCAGTTTATTTCAATTTTATATGGCTTGTGATTCATTTCCGTAACCTAAATATATATAAACACATGTGGTCTTATTTTCCCCCCCTGCAGTTTCTTGTTTTCTTCAGCACATCTAGTGTTAAGACGAAGGTCAGGCATGTCGGGCAGGGGTGTGGAGGGGAGTAGGCAGAGGAGAGAGGGCAGTGAGGGGACTTGGGGACTTGGGTGTGTTCCCTGCTTGACAGAGGCAGGGACGAATCTTCATCCCATTCCAGTCAACTTGTGCTTTTGTTGGATTTCGTGACTTCTGTTTAATCATATGTATGGGATTTGTTTCCTGCTGCAAGTAATGGGGTTGCACTGGTCTGACCCAGGACTCTGGAGCCACCCACACCAGGAAGGTGCTGAAGGGAGTGGGTCTTCTGGGAGTCCCTCAACCCCTTAGGACACTGGTCTCCTAGGCTCCCCCGAGGGTCTGAGAAGAAGCAGGCAGCGAAAGAAAGCATGCGGAGTGGGTCTCTTGAGAATTTGCTAATAGGAAAGAATGGTCACAACTTAAAGGAAGAAGACAAATCATGACATAGCTTTGGTCTAGGTTTTACATCGGAAGGGGTCCTGCAGAGAGGCCAGTCGAGTCAGGGTCCTGGTCTGTGGGGGCTTACCCCAGGGGTGAGTATTTTGTATGTAAAACTGTATAGGCTGTCAGGCTGCATTGGTGTGGAATTCTAGAGAAGGCGGCAGAGGCCTGAGGTGGGTAGTCACAGTGTGGGGAGGAGTCCCCACGGGAAAGGCTGTCAGCCTGTGGCGTTCTGCTGGCTCCTCCCTCTAGGGGGCGCCACGGGAACAGACTCCCGGAGGAGGCACCGGGTCTGAAAGGCCCCTCCGGACCTGTCGCGGTGCCACCGAGGCCTCGGGAGGAGGGCTGCCTTTTAAATGAGGGACTGAATTCCAGGTAGCGCACCCTCAAGTTAACTCCAGCCGCCTTTCTTTCTTCGGCCAGAATACATTTCTTTTAAGACCTAGTCTGCCAACTTGGCTTTTTAAGATCATGTTTTTTAAATGTTCTTCTGAGCTTGAAAGCTTGCCTGAGGGTGGCAGATGCCTCAGGGGTCCCAGCTACAGAGCCCGTGTCGGGTGCCAGAGCCTCTGGTGGTTGAACGGAGCCTGCCGTGTTCCTGTGTTTCTGCTCTTGCCTCTTAGTAGTGCGGCCGCGAGTTAGTAGACAGGGTGCCCAGTTAAATTTGAATTTGATATAAACAACAAATCATTCTTAGGATAAATATGTTCCACCCAATACTTGGGACATATTTAAAATGGGGAGATTTTTAAAAATTTCGATGACTGGACTGAATCCTCAGACATTCTGGTTTAATCGGTGTGGGTGTGGGTGTGGCCCAGGCATGGAATTTTTTAAGAGCTCCCCAGGTGATTCTAATTTAACTGGGTATCCTACATGGGGGTGTTTTGTTTTATTTTTCTTGTTTGTTTTTGGTGAACCTGGCAACCCTACCAAGTAGGGATTTGCAGTAACCAGTATGAGGTTTAGAGGTGTTTTTTAGGTGGGGCAAGGGATTCTGTAGTAGACTCAAATTTTACATGACACTGAGCTGTGCTTGCACTCAGTTGGAAGCCAAACAAAATTAGCTGAACCAGCAAGTGGGCTTTATATACAGTATCTAATAGAAAATGAAGCACCTTCTGGTCCAACTAGTCCCTATTTTGTGGGAGGGTATAAGAAAGTTCTAGTAAAAATAAGATGTTTTCTTTTTCTTTTTAACTTTGAATTGGCCAGAGTTAGACCTAGGTTATTTTATTTTCAATTGGATTATTTATTTGAGAATTGTCGCAGGGAAATTCCTTTTTCATGACTTTATTTGTGACCTATTAAAAACACAAACAAAGCTCAACAACTTCCCAAAGCACTAAGTCCTAGAACAGTGGTTTTCGGCTTTGGTTGTGCATTGGAATCACCTGGGGAGGGTGTGATCCAGGCAATCTAGATGTTGAAAGTCCTCTCTAGGTGATGCTAATGTGCAGCCCAAGGTTGAGATCCCCTGTCCTAGGTTGTTGGCCAGAGGTAGAGAAAACAAGTAGAAATGGCTGTTGGGCTTGTTAAGTCAGGTGCTGGATGACAGCAAGTTATGCAGGGAGGGTGGCTTTTCCTGTTACGATGTTACTGAATGGTCTTCACCCCCAGGACGGGAGGCCAGATGCCTTCAGGAGCTGGTGGATCCACAGCTGTTCTCACCAGCCTGCGTGGGTGGGCGGGGCCTCTGCCTGGTGCCCCTGGAGGCGGTAGGTGGCTGGTGCTTGTTGGATTATATTGGCCACAGGCCCATTCCAAAGTGGGGGAAGAACAGAGTCAGCTGGGAACTGACAAGTGGGGCTGTCCCACTGAAAGCAGCCTCAGAAACAGCAGCCACCTACTTGCACAGCTGAGCAGGAGGGGACACTGGCTCTGTGGGTTTTGCCTCTGATCTGTTTTCTGACTGAGTAGGTGAGGAAGCCCCAGTAGCCAAACCAGCATCCCACTCACACCCGTGAGGCTGCAGGTGCTAGTCTGCTGGCGACTCTGATTCCTGGCCCAGCCGGGTCTTGGGGTCCAGGAGGACACAACTGTGGGCTCCTGGTGAAGGAGGGAGAAATTCAGCTCTCTTTTTGTGCTCTGTGTGTATGTATGTTTAATGCATTTAGCACATTTAAACCTAAAAACTAACTCTAGATGTGATTGTAATGGGAAAGTTTTGCGTAGTCACCATGCCAGGGAAATGACTTTGGTCACCTGGCAGATCCACAGTGACTCTTCTTGGGGGCCGAGGTGGATTCTGAATTGAGGAGAGGGCCATTTAGGACTTCAGTGCTGGTCTCCTTCACGGACTTTTCCTCCCAGACCCTGCTCCTCCCTTTGGGACCCAGGGTAGCCCCTCTGGGGTGACCCTTCAGGCTGGTAAGACTGAGGCCTGTCCCACTAAGGGGCCTCAAGTTAAAGGGACCATGCCCTCAGTGGATGACTTTGAGCACTGGTCTTAGGGACATCCTGCTCTGAGTGCACACGTGAACAGGGTAGCCGGCAGGAAGCAGAAGAGGCCATAACCACGGGTCTACTCTACCTGCATGGCAGGACAACTCTGAGGCCCTTGTGCCATACTGTCTACTGCCCACCGGAGAAAATAGGCTGCTTTCTAGAAAGGTGTGTTTCTAAAAGCATAGACCCCAGCGAAGCTTAATGCCACTATCTCGCTGGGCACAAGGTTTCCCACATGACCTTGATGCTCTGACCCTGTAGGCTCCTTTTCTCTCCATTGTGACTGTAACATAGAGGTGTCTACCCCAGAGCCATCAGCCAGGAGGGCATCCAGGCCACCTCTCCTGCAGGATCTAAGTGCTGTTGTCCCTGGGGTGACCTGCCTCCTGCTGGGACCCATCTGCTTTGCTGTGCTGCATAGGCTTTGTTTGTCTGCATGGTTTGGGGTCTTTGTCCTTGTGCCTTTTCTTCCCTGTCACCACTGTACAGGATTTTCCATGCCCCCCACTGCCGCCTTTTCTACATCTGCTTGCCTGCCCAGACCTTTCCTGAGCCCTGTAAATGTGTACTTTGTATCCACATGCCTCCACCACGTGAGGCCACGCATAGACCAGCTCTCCAGGGCGCGTTTGTCCGCAAAGATCAGGCCCCAGTTCCCCTAGGCTCACTCAGCCTTGTAGACTTGGTAACTTTGTACAGAATCTTTCCTTATCGTCTTAAGCATGGGGGACTAGGACCCACTTAGTCCCTCATCCAGCCTGCACCTAGTTTAGAAGCCTTGCATCCCAGAAAAAGGTAACTTTGTGTAAAGCGGCTTCTCCCACAAAGCTCTTCCTGTGTTGGTGTTGATGCTGGCAGAGCGCAGCTCTTTGACCTGGGGCATTGGCCCTGGCAGGGATGTCATGGGACTGCAGCAGCTATGTGCCCCCCCCACCCCGCCCCCAGAGGAGCCCTGGCTGTGTGGTTCCTAGCACTTGGCAGTGGGCCTGCTTTTAGTACCACTTCATCTGGCATCTGGAACAGCTGCAGAGCCCTGTGGGCAGAAGGAAGAGGCTCTTGCTGCTGTCCCTACCTGCTGTTAACACCTGCCTGGCCCCTGAAGGGGCTCAGACCAGTGTGCCATTAATACCTGCCTGAGGTCAGGGAGGGCTCCCTTCCCTGCAGCTCTTCCCGCTTTCTTGGCTGGGTCTCCTGGGGCCCAGGTGGAATAAACTACACTGTGGCCTCATGCCCCCCAAGGGCTTGTTAGGTGGCTTCTGACTCTCCGTGGGATTCAACTGGAGTTCTTTGCCCCAGGAGCCTGTGTTTGGAAACAGGCTTAGCTTTAGGGCTGGGATGGGACCTGTATTCATGGGCCCCGGGAGGAGAGAGTGTGGGGTGAGGCCTGAGGCTGCGTCCCAGGGTCCGAGCTCCTCGCCTCCATGCTCTCAGTGGCAGGCTCCTTCCAGGGAACTGGAACATGCAGCAGACCCCGTGTAAATAAACAGTTTGCTCTTCTCACCTGACTTGACCATGAGTTTCTGTGGTTGGGGGAGGGAGGGCGGAAGAGTCCTGGGTTCTGGTTCCAGGGCTGGTGGGGACAGTGTCCCTTAGGAAGAGCAGGCCCCACCCAGGGTGCAGTTCCCAGGTGACTGGTGCTGTACCCTAGGGCAGGCTGGAGCAGAGGGTCACCCTCCTGTCCCTGTTCTAGTCTGTGGTCCCTAGGAGAGGGGATGTGGATCCCAGAAGCCCCGATAACGCCACCATTCCAGCCACAGGGCTGTGATGTTTGAAAACTTTATCTTCTCTGTGACCATGTTCTCCCCCAGTGAGGGCCTCCCAGGGGCCTAGTGGGGTCCCAGTGCCATGCTTCCTCCGTGTCTGCCACAGTGACTCCCCTGGGTCACAGGCCCAGTTCCTCCGCTCAAGCCTATGGATTTCAAGTATTAAAGGGGCTTCACAGGTCCCCCAGGCCCAGCCTCTTAGCCCAGACCCTCCACCTCCCAGCGCAGGCCTTTGTGCCATGGTCTTCTTGGGTGGGTGGACACGTGTTGTATTTACGCAGCTTCCTGGGCTCACAGGGAGTCATCTCCAGATACAGGAAGTTGTATGTTCTCCTGGACCTTTATTCCTTCCTTCCTTCTAACTTGCCTTTCCTCCCCAACTGGGTTGCCAGGTTCAGCAAGTAAAAATACAGCATACCCAGTTAGGTGTGAATTTCAAACAAATAATCCAATGAGCCTCATCTTAACTTGAATACATCTGCAAAGACCCTATTTCCAAATAAGGTCGCATTCACAGGTACCAGGACTTAGGACTTCAACATATCTTTTTGGAGTATACAATTCAACTCACCTATTTAAGGGGGTACTTGGAATTTCCTGTTTGCCATTCCAGAGAGGGGTGGAAACAAGCACCACTGTGTGCAGGTTGTGCCCTTTGCACAGGTGTGTTCCCCACTCACTCGCCAATCTTGGAGAACATTTCCTGACCTATTAAGACCAATGTCATCCCCACGCCCTGTAGATGTCACAGTACTCAAAAAAGTGTTTCCTTGTTGGATCCCACCAACTCACTGGGCCCTCAATTAGAGGGCCTTTTAGGGTTATCTGCTGGGCCCAGGCCAACGTCTCCTGAATAGGTCGAAACTATCTGTGCACAGAAATCACTCAACCAACGAACATCATCTATTCAGCACCACTGCATGTACCAAGCTTTGTGCTCAGCACTGGGGATCGGTGCAGGCAAAGCTGCTTCTCTGGGAGTCTCCAGGCTCCTAGGGGAGGGGAGAAACTTCCAGGGTGATGAGCAGCAGCAAGGGGAAGATCTGGGGGCTTCAGAACTGGGGAAAGGGGACTGAGTACAGTCAGGAGCAGAGACAGCTTCACCTGACAAAGGGGCCTTGCAGCAGAGCCCAAAGGACTGTAGGATCTAAGGGAACTGCACATGGGGAGACTAGAAGAAAGCACAGCCCTTTCAGGGGACAGTGGCTGGGAGGTGGGCACAGGTAGGGGTGGGAAGGGCTGAATCCAGAGACCCATCTCGTCAGTAGCTGGGGCGTCCCGAGAGGGCTGAGGCAACCCAGCCGGTTGTCTGTTCCTCTGAGCCCTGGGGAAGCCGACTTGGCATCCTTCTTCCCCTTACCACCCTCCCCTCCTCCATCCCTGTGCCTAACACAGTGCTTGGCCCACAGGAGGCACCGATGAGGTGGTTAATAACAGCTTACCTGTATTTAGGGCTTACTCTGTGCCAGACAGTGTTCGAAGTGCTTTGCATGTATTGGGTCATCTAATCCTCAAATGCCCTACCTATGAGGTGGGTATATATTACATACAGGTAAGGAAACTGAGCCACCACAAGTGACCTCACTGGCCACAGGTCACCCAGGATTTGAGCCCAGGCATCTGGTAAGGAGCAGAGTCAGCCCAGAGCAGAACTTGACTGACTTGCCCGAGGAATGGGCTGCTCAGAGTGGGGGGCTGCAGGAAAAAGGCAGGACACGTGCTGAGCCCTGGAGCCTGTGTCAGCTCTCCATGAGCAGGGGGTAGTGAAGAGGGCACGACTGGAGCAGCAGCAGGGAGATGGGGACCTGTAGCCCTGCTACCATGTATGAGGAACGGGAGGAGAGGCCCAGGAAGGAAGACGGTGCCACTGTGGTCCAGCCTGGTGGCTGAGGGCATCAACAGGGTGCCAAGTCCACTGGGGCCAGGCTGGGGGCTCTGGGGCCTAGGACCTCTGGAGCTAGCTTCAAGCCAATGCTTCCTGGAAGTCATCAGATGCTAGGATTGGGACCGCAGGAAGTTCTCCCTCTCCTGCTACCCCAGGTTTGGCCCTGGCTCTCACTTGAAACCCCAAGCTCTGACTTTGATAATGGGCTCTGACTTGGGCTCCATGATGTTGGTGTGGCCTTTGAGTTTAAAAAAAAAAAAAAAAAAAAAAAGCCGGAGTTCCTGAAAGACCCAAACCCAGAGGGCAAAGTTGCTGAAATCTGAGCCCGTTTCCTACAGCCTGTTCGATGGCACCAAGCCCAGGGAAGCTTGTGCACCCTCAATTCTTGCTTTCTAGCCCAGCTGGACCTTCTGGGAGAAAATAACTTCTCCAGTTCTGCCACTATTCACCCATAATTTCAGGATTGGCTTTCCCAGCGCATTGAGTTCAGCAGGTGACCCCAGACCAAAAGCTGGACTTTGCTAGCCCCTGGCAGAGTCTAGGCCAGACCCTCAGTCCTTTGTTCAACAATTGGGAGTGCTGTGAACACAAACTCAGAAGGCTGTCAGGGCTGGGGGGAGTCTGGGACAATATCTGGTCCAAACTGACCCACTAGAGAGCCCTCAAGATGAGTCCATTTTTTGAGGTGGGGGTAGAGACAAAGGAGACCCACCTCATATCTCTTTGCATCCTCTGCAGGACCCAGCCCCAGGACTGATTCCAATTAGTGTCTATACTCAAAGTCACAGAGCCAGCAAATGACAGGTGTTGTAGAAAATCTCCAAAGGCACCATCAATTTATTCCCTCCTGAGGTCCAGGCCAGTCTTCCATTAAGAGGTGGAGTTCATTCCCCCTCCCCTTGAATCTGGGCTGGCTCTGTGACTGCTTTGATGAACAGATGCAAAAAATGCACCACTTGTGGCAGAAGTAACATTCTGGGACTTCTGAGCTCTAGCCTTACAAGGATCAGCAGCTTCTGCTTCCTTCCTCTTGAAATGCACCTTCTTGGAAAGCCCAGCTGCCATGCTGTGAGGAATCTCAAGTAGCTCTGTGGAGGGGAACTACACTCTCAGAGCCAGCACGCAAGTGAAGCCATGCCAGGTCTTCCAGCCATCCCAACACCCCAGCCAACACCAGAGGAAGCACAGCTGCCTGGTCAACCCACAGAGCCATGAAAAATAATAGTTGCTGTTTTAAGCTCTAAGTGTTGGGGTAGTTGGTTATATACAGCAATAGTCACCTGAAACAGCAGGTCTTCCAGAGTTTCCTCTCTACCAGGCATCCTCTCAGAAGATCCACCTTTCCCTAAAGGAATCCACCCAAGCTGGACCAAACTTGGGGGATGACTTGGTCCATCAGTCCCTTGACCTCAACCAAGTGGATTCCTTACTATCCAGGAGCTCCCTGGAAAATCCTGACTGTCCACCAGAGCAGGATTGCTTTCAGGGAAAGAAAGACCCCCAAAGGCTGTAGCTGGTTGGGGGTGATACTGGCTGAGGATCCTGCCTTCTTTTGGGGCTTCTGAGGAGACCTGATTTTATTTATCCCATTATGCACCCGTGAGCCCTCCCTGCTCCTTTAAGCATTTTGTTGAGTGAATACCAACAAGCAGAAGAGTCAGGAAAAGGTAACTGAGCTAAATACTGAGAAGGGAAAGAAAGGGAGAGAAAGAAATAAACTCTGCTAACCCTAAATATGAAAAGCAGTCTAATTTAACATCTAAAAATGTGGCCATATACTCTCCAAAAAGTTTCAAATTGCATTGACTTCTCCCCCCGCAACCTCCCCATTAAGAACAGCCTTAATTTAGAACTTTCATGGTGGCTGTGAAACTTGATCAAAGGGAAAAGTGTCAGGTTGCTACTGTACCAAAGGAAAAAGGTCAGCTGCCATTTCACTCCCCTGTTAACTTTAGCGGTGAATAATGAAGAAGCTTGTTCAATTTTTAATTAATGCAGGGCTGTGGCTAATGGCTAACTCTCCCATTTTGTGGATGAGGAAACTGAAGCTAAATGGCAGTTGAGGGGACATTGGGCATGGCCCTTGCCATGTTTACCCAGCATCACTGAAGTTTTATCTACTCCATGCAAATAACCAGCAGCCCACACACGTTGTGTAACCTGTATGTGACCACCTATACCAATGAATTGTTGTTGCCATGGAACAAACCACCATCGAATTCTAGTGGCTCATAGCAAGAATGGTTTATTATTTTTCTGATTCTGTGCCAGGCTGGCAGTTCCTCTTCTGGATGTGCCTGGGCTCACTCTTGCAGCGACATCCAGCCAAAGGGTCAGCTGGTCTGGAAGGTCTGAGGTGGCCACCTGACATGTCTAGTGGGTGGTGCTGGGGCAACTCCTCGTGGCCTCTCATCCTGTAGTAGCTAGACTGTCTTTCTTACACGGCATTCTCAGGATGGTGTTCTAAGACAGAGGAGGCAGAAGCTGCAAGGTCTCTTGAGGCCTTAAGCTTCAGAACTTATATAACATTACTTTTGCCACATTCTTTTGGTCAAAGCAAGCCATGTGGTCAGCCTGTACCAAAGAGGGGAGAAATAGACTCCACCTCTGGATGAGAAAAGCTGCAAAGAATTTGTGTCTGTATTTAATCTATCTCACATCTCTATTTAAAATTGCAACCCTCCTTACCCCTAGAACTTCCTACCCTCCTTCCCTGCCTTATTTTTCTCCCTGGTACTTATTACCATCTGATAAATGTTTTGCTTACTTATTTAAGAATGGAAGCTCCAAGAGGGCAGGGATGTGTGCTGTTTGGTTCACTGCTATAGCCCCAACATTGAGAACAGTGTTTGGCACATAGTAGCTGCTCAATGAGGATTTGTTGAAGGAATGAATGACTAGATGCTCTTCCTACCACACTGCATGAAGGTGAGTAAGGCTTGATTTTTGCCTGCTAGGAGTTCTGTGTTCCAGACCAGCTCCTAGGCCTACCCAGCTGAGAAGTAGACCTGGAGGAACCCATAGTGACCCCACCAAGGAGCAACCACAGTGAGGTCTAGAGTTGATGGTGACTCATTGCAGGGGGTCAGAGAGCAAAGAATTCAAGAATTTTTAGTTGTTTTTTTAATGGAATTTATTTTTTTAGAGCAGTTTTAGGTTCACAGCAAAACTGAGCAGAAAGCACAGAGAGTTCCCATGTACTCCCATCTCCCCAGCCTCCCCCACCATCAACATCCCCCACCAGAGGGGTACATTTGATACAATCAATGAACCTACATTGACACATCATTTGTTTACATAAGGGTTCACTCTTGGTATTGCACATTCTATGCGTCTTGACGAATGTATAATGGACTTGTATCTACTATTGTACCATACAGAATAGTTTCATTGCCCTAAAAATCCTCTGTGCCCTATATATTCATCCTTCCCGCCCCTCAACCCCTGGCAACAACTGATCTTCTTACTACCTCCATAGTTTTGCCTTTTCCAGAACGTCATATAGTTGGAATCATACAGCATGTAGCCTTTTCAGATTGGCTTCTGTCTCAGTCAATTTTGTGCTGCTATAACAGAGTACCACAGACTGGGTAATTTATAATGAACAGAAATGTACTGGCTCATGATTCTGGAGGCTAGGAAGTCCAAGATCGAAGGGCTGGCATCTGGCGAGGACCTTCTTGCTACGTCAACTCATAGCAGAAGGGCAAAGAGAGGGTGGGAAGGCAAACTTGTCCTTTTATAAAAGGAACCTACTCACTCCATGACAAATCCACTCCTGCAGTAATGGCATTAATGCATTCAAGAGGGTGGTACCCCCACGACCCAAACACCTCCCACTAGGCCCCACCTCCAACACCACCACATTGGGGATCAAGTTTCCAACACATGAACTTTGGGGGACATTCAAACCATAGCAGCTTCTTTATTATTTATTTATATTTAGTTTATATTTGGCTTACCTATTATTACTTAGTAATATACAGTTAAGGTTCTTCCATGTTTTTTCATGGCTTGGTAGTTAATTTCTTTCTTTCTTTTAATAGACTTAATTTTTCAGAGTAGTTTTAGGTTCACAGCAAAATTGAGCACAAAGTACAGAGAGTTCCCATATGCTTTCTGCCCCTGCCTCCAACATGCATAGTTTCCCCTGTACCAGGGTGGTACATCTGTTATAATCAATGAAAAGATCCACTTTTAAGAACATGGGAAATGCTTATCCTACAATGATAAGTGAGAAAAATCAGGACACTATGAAATATACAATTGTGAAAATATAAGTCTGATTCTCCTGATGGTATTATATATACTCTATTTCATCAAGTTCACCAAATTGATTTTTTAAAACTTATTTTATGTGCCACTAAAAAGGAAAAAAAATCACCAATTAATTGTAAGTGTCCATCAGTTTTAACAGTTGTCATTCTGATTTGTTAAAATATGAAAAAAACCATGTAACTCAGAATAAATGAATTACATTGTTTTATACACACATAAACGTACACAATGTGCTTCTCTCTAGTGGTGTGACTTCAAGTCCTGTGAATTCTTCTCTTTAACAGTGGTGCTGGGAAAACTGGATATCCACACACAAAAGAAAGAAGTTGGACCCTTACCTTACACCATTACAAAAATTAACTCAAAATGGATTAAAGACCTAAACAAAAGACGTGTAACTAAAAAATCCTAAAAGAAAACATGGGGGGAAAGCTTCATGACATTGGATGTGGTAATGATTTCTTGGATATGACATAAGCAAGAATAGACAAATGGGACGACATCAAACTTAAAAACTGCACAGCAAAGGAAACAATCAACGGAGTGAAAGGCAACCTACAGAATGGGAAAAAATATTTGCAGACCATATATATGATAAGAGGTTAATATCCCAACCAAAGTTTAAAAACTCCCACAACTCAACAACAAAAAACAACTCAATTTCAAAGTGGGCAAAAGACTTGAATAGGCATTTCTCCAAAGAAGATATATTATACAAATGGCCAATAAGCATATAAAAAGATGTTTAACATCACTAATCATCAGGGAAATGCAAATCAAAACCACAATGAGATATCACCTCACATCCTTAGGATGGCCACTATCAAAAAAACGAAAATAACAAGTGTTGGCAAAGATGCAGAGAAATTGGAACCCTGTGCCCCGTTGGTGGAATGAAAAATGGTGCAGATGTTATGTTAAACAGTACATAGATTCCTCAAAAGATCAAAAATAGAATTACCATATGATTCAACAGTCCCACTTCTGGGTATATATCCAAAAGAACTGAAAGTATCTCAAAGATATTTGCACACCCATGTTCACTGAAGCATTATGCACAATACCCAAGAGGTGGAAGCATCTGTTCACCAACTGATGAACAGATAAAGAAAATGTGGTATATAATACAATGGAATACTATTCAGCCTTAAAAAGGAAGTCAGTCTTGTCATATGCTATACAACATGAATGAAAATTGAGGACATTAAGCTAAGTGACACTGACATTGGATGTCATAACCGATGACATAAGCCAGTCATAAAAAGACAAAAACTTTATGATTCTACTTATATGAGTTATCTAAAGTATTCAAACTCTTAGTAAAGTAGCGGTTGCCAGGGGCTTGAGGGAGGAAGAAAAGGTGAGTTTCTGTTCATTGCTATAGAATTTCGGTTTAGCAAGAAGAAAAAAATTCTGTAGATTGGTTACACAACAATGTGAATGTATTATACTTAACACTACTGAATTGTACACTTAAAAATGGTTAAAATGGTAAATTTTATGTTGTATTTTTTTAACCACAAAATCTCCACAATTTATAGTTTTTAAAAGTTCTACGCATAAATAAGGCTGAATTTGGCAGTGGTGGTGGCAGGGTGGGCAAATAGCACGACTGGCCTGGCTTGCGCTCCCTCCCTGAGTCGCTGGTGCAGGGGAGGGCTGCGCAGTGGGAAAGGCTGGGCAACTGGTCACCCCCAAGTGTCCCCAGTGAACGTCAGAGCCCTGCCCTGAGAGGAGGGCTTCTCCTCCCCCGCCCATCCCCACTCGCCTCTCTCCTGGAACAGGTGCTGTGGCCACAGGCCAAACAAGGACAGAGGAACCTAATGTCCCCCTCTTTCTTTTGATTTAAAGAAAATAAAAGATCTGCCAAAAAAGTACACAGTATCAAACTAAGCACTCAGGTTTCCAACCCCTCTCCTTTGCCTCTTTCATAGAATAGAAACAAAACATTACCCATCAAGTTAAAGTTCTCTTTGTCCCCCAGCCCCAAGCTCCCTCTCCCCTTTACATTTCCCAATAAATATTCATGTGTGCTTTTGCGCTCCATCTATGCCGATAATCAGTCCTTTGGATCTAGACCGTTCCTTTTAATCGTGACCCACGGAACGGACAGACTATCCGATTCCCCCATTCGGGTCGCCTCCAGTCGTTCACGCTCGCTAGCACTGTGGCCACGAACACCCCTGGGGCGTCTCCTGTGAGCCCACACCGGTTCCCCCGGCAAGGCCGTCCAATCTCAACACGCTGCCTCCGAGTCTACTCTGCGCGGGCCCGTGCCAGGGGCCGCAGGGGAAGGCTTTGCTTCCCACACGGCCGCTCCGGGCAGGGCCTGCGAGGAACGTCACCTCCCGTCGCCCCCGGGGGCGTCTTTCTCCGAGCGCCAGCCCGGTCCTCGGCCGGCCCGCCCCGCCCCCACCCATGCCCCCGCGACCCGGCCCGAGCTCCCCGCGCCGCCCGCGTGCCCCGCCCCCTCGGCGGAAAAGACCCGGCCAAGGTCACACGGCGCAGGCTCGCTCAGCGGCCCCGGCTCCGCCTCCGCTTCCGCCGCGGCGTTTCTCCGCCTCGGGCCCGGGCTCTCTCGAATCCGCCGCTGGCCTCTTCCCGGGCGGCCGCGCGCGCGCCAGGCCCCTGGGCGGCGCTGGAGGCAGGAGCGGGCGGGGTCTGGCTCTGCGCGACGCGGGTTCGGCTCCCGCAGACGGCAGGCGGGGGCAGGGGGAAGGAGGCGGGCGGCGGCGGACGGGCGCGGGCGCGGCACTGCCCTGAGCCGGGCGGGAGCGGCGCTCCGAGAGCCCGGCCCCGGCAGGCGGGAGGGTCTGGAAGGGTGGGGCCGGGCGCTGCCCCTCCTGCGCCTGCGCCACCTCCCCTCCACTGAGAGCTTCCACCGCTCGCTTGGCTGTCAGGCGCGGTGGCCAAGTGGTAAGGCGTCGGTCTCGTAAACCGAAGATCGCGGGTTCGAACCCCGTCCGTGCCTGAGGCCTGAGGTTGGGGGTTAGCGGCGGGAAGCCGGTTTCTCCACGTGCGCTGTCCCGCCTTCCCTCTACGTGGCATTTTTTCCCTTTTAGGATTCTGTTCAGGCGTCCTCCAGTTCCTCCCCTCCCCCAGGCTCCGCGGTCGGCCGCGCCCTCCCACGCCGGGCCAGCGATCCGTGGGGCTCCGGGCCGGGCCTGGCCGGGGTTGGGTGGCCCGCCTTGCCGGCGAGCTCGGCCCCGGCCTCGCTGCGCTTCGCTGGCCTGGCCCCGCGTCTCCTGTGCCCCAGCCGCGCTGCGCGGGGCGGGAACCGTCTCCACTGTCTCATCGACCCGGACACTGTGACCCAAGGTGAAGGACTCGCGCTAGCCTTGGTGTCGCCCGGGCCCCGCCCGATTTGTGTGTGTTACGGGCAGGCACCTTTCCAGAGAGGGTGCTTGAGTGTCCGGAGCTGTGGTTTTGGATTCTGTTTGTTCCTTGGAAGGTGAGCTATGCAGGCCGTGCTCACCGCCTGCCTTCTTGCCTACAAGGCGGACCATACTGTTCACCCGGTGGGCGCGCATTCCCTTCCCAGCCCTGGTGAACTGGCCCTTTGAATCTGGCCCCCGGCCAGTTATGACACTCCCCAAGTTCCCTGTAGGAGAAACAGCCCTATTTAATATGACATGATGTGAAGTGCCTCCCATTCCTGGACCTTCTTTTTGATACACTCCAGTCTATCTGTCCCCTCTCTTCAACTGTAACACTCAGACTGAACATACTACTCCGCAGATAGTCTCATGAATGGAACTTCACCTGCCTCATTCCACACGCCATACTTCTGTTAATGTATCCCCCCGCCAAAAAAACCCACACACATTACCTTTCCTGAGGCCTGTTGCACAGTTGACCACGGGGCGCTTGAGGTGGATTGAATGTCAGCAGTCTCAGGTTATCAGAAGACAAGGTATAGGCCCAGGCAGCAGGGAAATACTGATCTTTTCCCTAAGACTCTGATAAATGGAAGAGATGCTCTTGGCTTTTGAAGGGAATGCTGAGCTGGGCTGTCCTTCTGACTAGTGCCTTAGCCTAGACAGAGTCCAGATATTTAAGGATGAGAAGGAGAAAGGTCCTGCTCTACTGGATATTACCTTGAATCCTGTCCCTTACTTTGGATTCCTGGTGGGAAGGAGCTCTGAGGCTGGGCATTGGGTTTTCTGCAGTGGCTGGAGCAGAGAATTCTACCCCAACAGAGTGGGTGTGTGGATGAGCCAAGCCAAAGTCAATATAAAAGAGGTACAAGGTACAGAGGAGGTCAATGTACAGATGTTGAAGAAACAGAACCCCAAAGGTGAAGGACCAGAGGCAGGGGTCAAGCATGGACCCAGGTCAAGGTCAATGAAGGGAGGTAGAAGTGAAGGCAAGTCGGATACAAGCACCAGGGTGAGCCTGGGAACAGAGAAATCTTGCAGTTACCTTGAAGGCCCACAGTTATCTACACTCACCCCTGTGGGGCTGGAGGCAGGTCAGCTTAAAGGGTGAGGGCAGAAGTGAGGGCAGGGGCAGAAAGGGACAGCTATGTTGCATTTATTGCATGACCCCCATTAAATTGCTTACATTCCCTGGACTTCAGCTTCCTTAGTTGTAAAATCCTAAAGTTGAAAGAGATATTTCCTGAATGCCTTGTGTCCTAAAATTCTAATTTTCTACCTCAGAGCCTGGACCTTGCAGATGCAAGGGGACCGCAAGCCACCCCACTCGTCTCTCTCACGGCTGCCAAGATGGTGAATCACAGTAGCCCCTTTCACAGTGGGGATTGGCCATTGCTACCTCATGATGGGATCTATGTGACCCTGGCTCCTCCATCCAGAGAGTTATAATCAGTCCTTGCTGATGGGCCCGACCAGAGCTACAAAGGCCCTGCCCCCTGGGGCTTTCCCCTGCTCAGTCTTCCTCTCTTTTGCTCCCCCCAGGGTCTAGAACAGCATGGGGCCTCTGGTACTGCAGTTTGAGAGCCGTGCAGGCAGATACAGTCATTTGTGGGCAGCTAAAACCTCCAGGATATTTAAAAAAATACAATCTACATTACATCAGGCCTCTTCCTGCCTATGAGTGAATATTATTATTTAACTTAAGAGCAGAATTTGGCAACTCTGTATATTATGCCTCATACTGTGAGTTTTAGTCCAATATGCCAGAAATATATTTTAAAATTTATTATACAACAAAAGATTCAAAAACCACACAAATCAAATGAATGTCTTAATGAATTATAAGGGGAACGCCAGCCAGGTCAGAGAATTTTGCCAGATACCCCAGAAACCTCTTTCATGTGCCCTCCCGATCACAACCCCCAACGACCATCTGTGAGCTTACCCTTACCCTCTACGTTTATGGTAATCAACTCCTTGAATTTTAATTTATCACCTAATTGAGCATCTTTGTGTCTTTATACCCTATAGTTTAACTTTGTTCACTTTTTAAAAATTGATATATATTTTAAGGTTTTTTTTCAATCAGTAGGATTCTCTGCCTTCTTTTTCATTTCCTTGCAATGAATCTGTTGAGGAATCTGGGCTGTTTGAGCTGTAGAGTTTCCCATAGTCTAGATTTCGCTTACTGCAAACTCTTGGTGCAATCCAGTAAGTTCCTCTGTCCTAGATGTTTCCTGCAAATAGCAGCTAGATCCAGACACTGGATCAGAGTCAGACTCAATGCCATTGGCAAGTCTCTGGTATCTCCTCCTCTAAGAAGCCTCTGATGCCCCCCAGGTAAGGAGTCACTCAGTTTCTTGTCTGGAACCCCTCTGTGTGTCTCACACCATAGCTGGGAAGCCCCTTAGGAGCTGGACAGTGTCTCACTCATGTCTGTTTCCAGCACCTGGAAAAGAGACAGAGCCCTGGCACAAGGTAGCTCCCTACTTGAGGGGAGGGTGAAGTCTTCCCTGAGGAGGTGATGTTGTGGCTGGGCTCTGTAGGATGAATAGGAATTCACCAGAGCACCATAAGATCTTGGATATTTCTGCCCTCGTTCAGCCGTCTTTAACACTCAACTATCATGATCTAGGTCGCATCTAAGCAAGTAAGGATTCTTTTCTTTCCCCATGGCCCCTCTATTCTGCAGGTAAAATTGCTTTTTGAATTAAGAAACAAATACTCATTCTCTATAGATGGTTTTATTGGTTTTATTTTTATTTTTTATTAATTTTTAGAAAGTGGGGTCTTACTCTGTCACCTGGGCTACAGTGGCAAGATCATAGCTCACTGCAGCCTTGAACTCCTGGGCTCAAGCGATCCTCCTGCCTCAGCCTCCCAAGTAGCTAAGACTACAGGTGTGTACCACCATGCCTGCCTAATTTTTATTATTTTTTGTAGAGATGGAGTCTCACTATATTGTCCAGGCTGGTCTTGAACTCCTGGCCTCAAGCAGTCCTCCCACCTTGGCCTCCCAAAGTGCTGGGATTACAGGTGTGACTCACTGTGCCCAGCCTGTAGATAGTTTTATTAAGAAACCCTAAAGGTCCAACCCCATCACTGGGGACAGAAGTTACCAATTTGGAATTATGGACTGATAAGAATGGCAACCAGCCAAGCCTCTCATTTCACAGCCACAGAAACGGGCAAAGAGAAGGGAAGTGATTTGTTCCAAGTCACCCAGAAAGCTCTACTTTTATAGATTAAGCTCTTCCACAGCATGAGCACACGTCTGCTTGGAAGAGTCATCTTCATTATTACCTTGACATGCACCCAGGAGATGGCCTATCTCTTTGCCAGCCTGTGGGCCAAGCTGGCACTTCACTTGTCTAATATTCACCCCTGATCAATAGGAAAGCAGGGAGTGACCAAAATCACCAGACTTGACCACAATATTCAGGCTCTGGAGGCAAGGGAGGGACACAGACATACACTGTCAAAGGCTGGATTCCCAGGAGGCAGACCCCTAGATGGAGTTTAGTGTGCAGAATGCTATTCCACCTGGAGAAGGGTGGGAAGCAGGTGAGCAGAGGGAGAGCCCACCTCCCCCCCCACTCATTGGATGTGAGCTGTCTGGGACCTTAGACTAGGCGGCTCTGATAGCAGAAGGCAGTCTATTGACAGCACTCCCAGCAGCTGGGACAAGCCCTTCCTTGAAGGGCTAACACAAATCGCAGTGACCACCAAACACAGAAAGAGCTTAAAAATAATAATAAATTCAATCGTAGAAGGTAAGAGCAGATATAAGACTCACGGAGCTCTGGCCAAAGGCTTACCTTCTGGACCAAGGGCTCTGACATTTTCCAGACACGGGCCCTGCCCATTGAAAAGCCTTTCAGAGAGCCCTGAGTGAGATACCCCCTGGACCAGCAGGGATTTTTGTGTGACCTCAGTTCCTGGGAGCCACCAGCCATCCTCAGCAGAGGGGCAGCCCTGATAGACAGTGTCAGACCACCTGCATCCTCCCCACCCCCATCATCCAAGAAAACTGAATCCAGCTCAAAGCACAACCTTGGCATTGCTGAAATATGACTATACCTGGGAAGATTTGATTCCATTCTGGGGAATTTACCCCTCTGCTGCTTCGTGAGGGCAAGGGTCGCGTGTTCTCTTCCCTAGTAACCAGTAGATAAAGGGGCTCGCTATATGTTGGCTGAATGAATGAAGGTCAAGAACAAAATCAGCAACTTCTCCTCCTATAGTTATGGAGCAGTCGGGCTGGAAGACCTCACAGAGAAAATCACATTCCAATTTTGCCAGTGAGGCAACTGAGCCCCAGAGGCAGGAAATAACTTATCGAAGGCTGTACAGGAGGTGAGGAACTGAAACAGGCCCCAGACATTGACAAGACTGGTAATCCCAGTGTGGTTTTTCTGCAGTAAAGATTTCACTTCCAGCCTGTCTTTCCCCTGGGCTCTGGAGCTCTCCCTCTGTCCAAACCGTCTGGGCCGAGAGAAACAAAATCCAGGTAAATTGCCATCTAAGCAAAATATGCTGAAAAAGCAAGTCCCATGGATTCCATAGTCACATACAAAAGACTTGTGATTATTTATAGCCCGTGTCTCCCTCTAGTCACCAGGATACCTGCATCTTCTGTCAGAACTCTTTCGGACTAATGGCAGAAAGCTGAAAAGAACCGAGCACAATTGTGATTGTAGAAGTAGCATCTGATGGGCCGAACAGTCCAGATGAGGAAGTTGAGTGGAAAGAGCTCATTGCTGAGTGACCTTGGGTAAGTCATTTCACCTCCCCAAGCCCAGGTTCCGCATCTGTAAAATATGAGCTCTCATTCCTGCCCTGCCACGTGACGGCTAGAGATATGTCAGGTGTTCATTAGTAGCAGAGAATCAATACCGTAACACAGTGTTGATATGGAATACCTTGCTTGGTTCAGGCGTAGGAGGCCACATGTCAGCCCTCCTGCCCTTGGGGGGGATGTGGTCACCATCTGAGAGGAAACTGGTGAAATCAACACATGTCGGAGCTCAGTTCTCAGGGCGGTATATGCAGGACTAAAATGCATTCAGCAGATGTTTACTGAGTATGCACTGTGTGCCAAGCACTGGGATATGGCAGTGTATGAAAGAGACAAAAACCCCACATCCATGGAGCTTCCATTCTGGGGGCAGGAGGCAGAAATCAGCAACAGAGAGACAGACTATACTGAAATAAATGAGTAAAATATGTGGCGTGTTAGAGGGGACAAGGGCTATGGGAAGAAAAAAAAGCTGAGTTGGTGGATAAGAAGTGAGGGGCAGGGGACTGCAATTTAAAATAAGGTGGCCAGGGAAGGCCTAGGAAAGAACCAAGAATGAGGGGAGCCAGAGAAAAGGTCACTGTCCTAGCTGTATGGGATTTTGTCCCCAAGGCAGGTTGATCCCTCCCAACCGTGGAGGCAGATGTATATACATCACGGTGGTGGGGACATTAAGATTTCCATGTCATGCCATACACCCCACCCCCACCTCAGGGGCTGTGAGGGTGGTCTGCCAAGGACACTGACTCCTGTGGGGGGGTCATTCATGGAGGCAAAAAGGGCAGAAGCCATAGGGTAGACTTGGAGAGGCAGACTCTTGTGTGGAAAGGGCAAAGTAGCATAAATGCCCTGGAGACTGGGCTTTCCTGAGATATTTACTCAGAGCAGGAGGTTAGGATGGGGAGGGTAGAAAGTGCACTACACTAGAAAGGGGCTTGGTGGAGAGGGGCTGGTCTCAGGTCCACACTTACTAGCTGAGGGATCCTTGACCTTGGCAAGAAATTTCACCAGTAAAATGTGGGTAGTAATAATACTTTCGTGTTAGTGTCCTTGTGAGATTGTAAAGAGAAGCTCTTAGCATAGGGTCTTGGCACCTAGAAATTCCTCACTAACTGAATATCATCATCATCATCATCATCATCTAAGGCATTCCATCTAGGGCAATACTTCTCAGACAGGAGGAGGTAACCCTGTTAAGTGAAATCAATTTAACAGCTTGCAAGCAGCATTTTTAAAATGAAACAGGATAGGATAACAGAGAACATATATTTGAGTGCATAAGACTTGTTTCATAAAACATTTGTTTTACATACATACATACATACACACATATACACATATTCACACACACACATATATTCCCTATCATGGGGCATGGACTGAAAGAGTTTGAAAGCTGCTATTCTTAGGCAGTGTTTCTCTAAAGATGGTTGTAAGGAGTGTTTTACTAACTTTAGTAATTTGCCAACCACTGTCACCATTTTTGCTGTATCAGAATACCACTAGTATGGTTATTTACTAAATACTTGTCTTTGAGTTGGCTCACTTTAACCATTTTAGCCTCATTGTGACAGCAATATTCATAAAATTTACATTTAAAACTATATATTTTATTTTTTCCCACCTAAAACCATCTCCCAAATGAGCACCATGTTTTGGGAAACACTGGTGGCAAGGAGTGTCATGCAAAAGCACTTTCCCAAAGTGAAGCTGGGAGCCAGAAAAGCTGTGTGACACTGGGTGAGTTCCAACCCCTCTCTGGGTCCCTTTCTACTGGAGTCAGGCCCAGTCCCATTACCCAGCTTTCCAAGTTCTTGTGGTTGACCTTCCCACAGTGGCCACCTCAAGGAGCAAAGGACAGGCCCTGTCTGCTTGTATACTGGCTTGGGATCTTTCTTGGGATATAACCACCAGTGGAGGAGGCCAGGGCCCTCTATCTGCCTTTCTCTGTGAGCTGCGTCCTGCTGCTGCCCCAAATTTGCAGAATTTCCTTTCTTGTCCAGCTTTGATTCCATTGATGGGATTAGGTGCCCCCCACGGCCATGTCCTTTGATGTGGTCAGGGGGTAGCAGGGAGATTTCAGGCCCAGGGAGCAAATCTTAATCTTCTGTAGGCTTCTCCGGGATCAGCACTGGGTAAACCCATTACATCCCTGCCCTTTCATCCCCCCAGGACACCGGCTCCTTCAGGCTCCTTGAGTCTCAGAGATCCTAAGGGTTTGTCAGATTTAGAGCAAGCAATAAAAGGGGAAGAGAAAGCAGAGTAGGAACTCCAGACCCCCTCCGGCACCAGCAGCATCACCAGCAATGTCAGGGCATCTTCTTCTTTCTTCCTATATAATCCTGGGCTCCCAAAAAATGGGGATTACAGAGGCCTGGGGCCAGTGATGGCCCTGCCTGGGCACTGAGCGCCTCTCCCAGCACCTGGTTGCCATCTGCCCTCTACTCCTCCCCGAGCTGAGCTTTTTTTGGGAGCACGTGCTCCTGCACAGCTGTCTGTCCTGCCCGGGGACCCCAATGTGGGAGTGTAGGGGACCAGCAGTTTGACAGATAAACCGCTCAACCCTCACCCAGTGGGGTTTTAAGGCATGTCTGGCTTAGTGAGGCCAGGAAAGAGAAGGCAGGAACATAGCGAACATCTATGTCAGACCACAGACAGATATGTCACATTATTTTCTTTAAATTAAATGATTCCAAGGCTCCACCTGAAGAGAGGTGGGGAAACTCAGCCTCAGTGGTTATTTGGGCTTCCCCATCACTCTCTTCCACGGGCCCTGGAGCCCTGGCCGTCTTGAGGCAGGGTATCTTGGCAGAGACCTATGGATGGTCCAGTCAGATCCCAGATGCGACACAGTTACTCTCCCACGTACTGCCTGAGAGAGAGACAGTGGGGCAGCAGGTCCCCACCGAAAGAGTTCCACTGACCTTCGACCCCTTTCCAATCTGGGGACAGCTACCCCTTAGCCTGGCATCTTTTCTGTCCCACTCTTCCTCCACAGTCCCCCTTAAGGAATTCAGCTTTTCAAAAAGCACAGACAGGAAGACAGGTTGTCTGCAGACAGCTGGAACTACAAGTGGAAAACACCAAATTTACATCCCAAGAAAGCATGCTGCCGGGTACTGCGCTTGGCGCTTTACATTTATCATCTCGCTGGTTGCCACCAAGGCGCTGCAGGAACGCCTGGCCCGCTCCGGACTCCGGGCTCCGGGCGGGGAGGTCGAGGGCGGCTGCAGGCGCCCCACCCGGCGGGGGCGCGGCCCGGAGCAGAGCGGCCGGCAGGGGGCTCTCCGCGCCGGTCTCCGCGGGAGGAAGCGCAGGCAGCGGCTCGGACGGGTCAAAGGAGGAAAAGGGAAAATTACTGGGCTCGGGGGCGGGAAAGGCTGCGTGACTGGGAGGAAGGCACTTGAGACTGTCGGGCCGGGTCGCCAGCGTCCGGACCCCATCCCCGGGGCGGCGCGGGCAGCCCAGGCCAGGGGCGCCCAGGCCGCCCCCACCCCCGCCCGGTCCCCGCTGGCCGGTGCCGCAGGCTGGAGCGGGCGTCGCAGCCGGGGGCGGCGCCGCCGAGGGGCGGGCGGAGGGCGGGCCGGGGCGGGGCGCCGTCCGCTTGGCTCCGGGAGGCGGTGCGGGCGGGCGGTGACCGCGTCCGTCCGCCGGGAGCCGCGGGGCGCGCAGCCTTCCTGATGTGTCACCAGCACGTGGAGCCAGGTCGGGCCGCGCTAGCGAGCGGAACCCCCCCAACTTTCGAGGGGTCTCGCCGCCCCGCTCCTCTCCCCGCTGCGCCGGGCTTGCCGTCCTTGGGGAAGGGGCGGCGGCGGTCCCCAGGTCGCGGGCAGGTCGAGCGAGGCCACGGCCCCCGGCCCCCGGCCAGGCTCGCACGGGGCGCCCGGAACGTCGGGGCGCGGGTCCCGGCTCGCGGCTGCGCTCCCCGGCCCCGGCGGCGGCGCGGGCTCGGCGGGGCGGGAGGGCGCGGCCTGTGGCGGGAGGCGCCCGCGACTCGGCCCCCGCCCTGCGCCCCGCCGGGCTGAGCGCAGGTAACCCAGGCGGCGCGGAGCTGGGCCTCGCGGGCGCGGCACGGGAGCGTGGCGAAGTTTCTCGGCGCGTAACTCTCGAGCTCGGGTGGGGCTGCGGGTGGGAAGGCTCGGTCCCCGCACCTCCCCCACCGCCAGCACTGTCCCTCGGCCTGCGCTGCGGCGGCCCAGGGGTGGCCTGGAAGCCGCCACGCGCGCCGAGCGTCTTGTAACCCTTCGAGGGCTGGTTTCGGAGCCCGCGGCCGGAGGTCGGGTGGGGCGGGTGACTTCTCTGGTGGACGGCGCTTGGGGGAAACCCCGAGCCTCGGCGGAGCAGAGCGCCCTGCGAGGAGCTGGCGGCCGGACCCAGCCCGAGGAAGCCCGTCGGGGGCGCGCCGCACCCCGAACTCCGAGACGGACGGGAGCTGAGGGCTGGGTCTTTGCGGGCGAGATGAGGGTGTCGGATCAACTGGCCTACAAAGTCCCAGTCCTCGGCCCCCACGACCGGCGTCTCCTCCACGCTCCTCGCCCCAGGCCGGCTTCCTCTGGGCCCGCGCGCGCTCAGCACCCGCGCGGGGCACGCACTCCGCTCGGACTGCCACCTCCCGGGTCCACACTGGAGAAGGGGTGGCCAGGCGCGGTCGCCGCCGGCTGTGTGCGGGGATTCAGGAAGAAATGTGTGAGCTCGGGAGTGTGAGCCGGTCACTGCGTGCGGTCCGTACCCTTCGGGCGCAGCAGGGTCGCCGCCTGGGCGACCTGGGGTGAGGGGAGAGGCGCTTTCCTGCTCCCCGACGGGCTGAGCCCAGTCACCAGGGTCTGCCCTGCTGCGCTTTCCAGGGCGGCAACCTTGAGCTTGGGAGTGAGGAGGACACAGCCTGACTTCTAGAATTGCCCCTGGGGCGGTGGGATGAGGTGTGGAGGTTTGGCCCTGTGGAGTGGGAAGCCCCTGTCCCTCCCTCCACACACCGTTTCTTTAAAAACGGATCTTTGTGGACATGTTCTTAATGGCTGGTCTTTTGTTCTCTGACAAATGCAACATAATGCTGACCCAGGAATCCTCTTCAGATTTTATACTGAAATTCCCTTCTCCCTTAAACTCTCTATTCCTTTAATAAGTTTGCTTCTACTCCCCCCCCCCAAAGAGAAACCCCACCAGCCCCTGAAACCTCGGGTTTACCTGGTGTTGCAACGTTTTGGGTTTTTTGTTTGTGTGTTGTGTTTTGGCTGTCTTGGGAGTGAGGGCTGTGGAAAAACATTTGAGGGACACGCAGTGAAGTGACTTGAACTGTGTGAATGGCAGGTGGACAAAATAGGCCACTTCTGGCCCCCTTCTTCCTTGCCTTTGGAAAGCAGGAGCGATTTCTAGAAGCAGGGAGGAGGGAGAGGGAGAAACCAGCCCAGCTATGTTGGCCCACCTCTGGCCAGGTTGTGCAAAGACACATTCAAGAGGCATTTTTTTCCGCAGGCTCCAGACCTCTGTGGGCCACGTGTAGAGCAGTCCTTGCAGGCATCCTGCCCATGCCGCTGTCCCTGTTTGGTGGCATGTGGGTCTGGAGCAGAGGGAGCTACCTGTGTGGAGGGCAGTCAGGGGAGCTTCAGGGTCACTGAGGCAGGATTGAGCCTGGGAGCCCAGGAAGGGGCATAGCCCTGCCCTTCAGTTGGCCCAGATTTTGTCCATGTAAGCTTTGTCCTGCCAGGCTCTAGTCAGTGGAATGTGCAGATGCCAGAATTATGGGTAAAAAGAAAAGTTTCTTTGGCTGTGAGGTAGATTTCCAAGCATCTTGACAAATAGTTTTGAGGCAGAATCCCCTAGGAGTGGAACTGATGGGAGCTTCAACTGAAGACCTTGCCCCTAATTAAGAAAAATGTTCTCTTTGGAGCACTGAATCAGGTTGGGAAAACAAAGTTCTCCCTTCAAACCAGCGCCTTTCCCAGCCCTGGGGATCAGTATCGAAAAGTAAATGAGGTGGAAATCTCCAGAATATTGTGTGGCCCTAAAACATCCCAGAAGTGGGCTGGAGCAATGACATATGGAAAAGCAGTCCCAGCTGGCCGCTTTGCACCCACCCTGTAGGGGACAGGCTTGGGGACAGGGGACATAAATCCCTGGGAATAAGGATCCCTGCCCTGCTCCAGGCCTGGCTATAGGCCTGGCTACGGGCAGGCAGTTTTCCCTCCGGCTGTGGCCCATTCTTTCTGGGTCTGGCCGGGGTTGTATGGATTTTTAGGAAATGACTTGGTGCTTCATTTCTTTGGGGGAAGTGATTAGGTTTTTCCTTCTTGGGTTTTTTCCTTTGCACAATGTGATTGAATCAGCTGTGCGGTGGGCTGGGCGAGCCTGGCCTCCAGCAGCTGATTTTTACTTTGATTAAAGCTGTTGTAGTTAGGAATTGTGTTTTAGCTGAGGGCTTTTTGATTTTCCTGTCTCTTTTGAATTCCCATAGTTTTCTGGAGCAGATGCCTTCTTGTCCCCATCCCCACTTCCAATCCATCCTTCCAAGGTGAATACCTTAAATCTTCCTCAAGGATTTGAGGGGAAGTGGCTTGAACATCAGACTTCTTTGCCACGAGCCTTCTTCAGGCAGCAGCTAAATGCAAGGTGGAAAGCTGGTGGGAGGGGAAGGATTTTAGCCAGACCCCCAGGGAGACCCATGGGAGCCTCCTAAAATCTAGCGGGACTCCAGGTCCTGCTTACTGGGAGGAAACTTGGATTCCCTCAACTCTTAAGTAAATTATAGCCTGATGAATAATTAACCTTGCCCCTTCTGGTTTTTTTTTTTAAAGAAAAATAAAATCCCAATCTATGAAAGATTAGAGATCAGTTTTTGTCCGGCAGGATTGGAATTCCAGGGAAGTACTGGGAGAAACAGATCCTGTCATCTCCATCCCCCGCAGGTCCTAGCAACTCTGGAAGTTCTGATACTTAGAAGAAACCTTGCCCGGGTTTCATTTGTGGCCATCCCTGCCGGGCCTCTGAGCTGCCACCCCAGGTCTCCTTTGGCACCTCTTTGGCCAAAGCTATGCTGTCTGAATCTTCCCTGGTGGTGAGGATTCTGTCCCCACTTTGTCTAGGGACAGCTTGGCCCTTTATACTTCGAGGAGTTGATTCTGCTGCTGGGTTGATTTGTGGCTCTCTGCACGGGCTGGTAAATATTTGGCCAGACTCAGTTCTTTTACACAAAAGAACAGCGCTCCTAATCTGTGATAAGTCCCTGAAAGAGAGTTGTCTCAGGAGAGAGGGATCATTTTGGATTCCATGAAGGGTTTTTCTCTTGAAGCAGCCCAGTGTGAGGGCCACGAAGGTGCACTTTGGGTCCACATGTGCTTGGGTTCTGACTGCCACTTGTCAGCTGGGTGGCTTTGGCCAAGTGACTTCTCTGTGCCCCAGTCTCTTCCCCGGTGAAATGAGGGTTATGATACCTACCTTGTAAGGGTGTGGTCAGGCTTATGAAAAATGTATGTAGGGTGCTTGGGACAAACCAGTATGTCTTCAACTGGCAGGCTTCATCCCCTGGCTCTCTTACTTTGGATCTGTATGTGTTTACGTGCTGGTTGAGAAGGGTGCAGAGTGATTGGGACCTCAGGCTTGTGGGTCAGGCAGGTTCAAGGCCGACTCCATTGCTTGTTAGCATGTGGCCTTGGGCAAGTTACTGAACCCACTGGGAGCACCAGCCTTGTAATCATGACGTAGGGATAATACCTGAGAACCTCTTCCCCTGAGCCTCAGTCCTCTGTTTTCGTTGCACATCAACTGTGTGCCAAGGGACCAGGCCAGGCAGAGGCTGGGGTGACATCTGTGGGTAAGATGGGCATGATCCCTCACTGTCCACTCTGATTTTTACCCCAGCTCTGAGAACAGATGAGGGCTATCGTGAGTGCTTGTTTTATGGTTGAGTCTGAGACTCAGAGAGGAAGGCACTCTCCCAGAATCTCACAAGTGACATTCAGTTCCGCGGGAGCCGGGGACCTCCAGCCTTCTGTGTGCAGCCTCGCAGGTTGGGAGCCAGCAAGCTGGAGCAGTAGAACAGGAGGTGGATGGGTCTGGATTAGCCAGCCAAGACCTTAAAGGAACCCTGGTTTGCAGATGTGGCCGCCTCGCACATCTGTGCTGCAGTGCATCCACTCTGAAAGGCCCAAAGACTCTTCCAGTTCTGACACTGAGCACGTTTCAGGAAAGGTCCCAGGAAAGGCATTTGAATTGCCACAACCGCTCTAGGCTTGCTCACTCACTCACCCCATGGGCAACCCAACCATACTCTAGTAGGACCAGTCAAGCAGGGGACAAGATTGAAAGGGGGTGGGGGAGGAGAAAATAATTTGATATTCCAAAAAATGCTGCAGAGTAATCATCATGGGGGAGGAAATCAGAAATTTGTGGGACTTAGGCTTTTTTATGGCTCAGTGATGTTTTTACCTAGAATTTCAAACTGAAGGTGGGGATGGACCATAATCTTCTCAGTGCTTAAGAGGCTTTTGTACTCCTAACTGGCCCTGGGCAGAGGGCAGGGCTTACAGGACCCAGAGCAGGTGACTTCTTACCCAGTGCCATGTTCCCTCCTTCCTCCCTTTGGGGAATTTTGAAATCGCCCTGTCGTCAGACCCCTTTGCATTTGCTGCCCAGGAGAACTGGGGAGAGCAGCGTCCTGTGGGAAGAACTGCCACCTGATTTCAGTCTCAGCTCCGCTGCTTTGGTCTGAGAGCCCCCTTCTCTGTCTAGGGGATGACGGGACTGAATAAACTGCAGCTCTCATAGCCTTAGCATTCTTCTAGGATTCTGAGCGAGGAGGTGCAGAGAAGGGCATGGGGTGGAGCCGGGGCTGTGGTTTGGAGGAGTGGGAGGGGTGGGGGAAGGAGTCAGAGATGTGCAGCTGGGAAATTTGGATCAGTCTGTGAAGAATTTGTGGTTCAATTCTCATGAAACTCGCTTCCTCTCACTGGATTTCTGCCCTGGGGGACGTGGGGTTCAAGGGAAAATACTGGCTTTTCCTTCTTGGTGACTGAGGCTTAAATTCTGATCATCCAAGCAGACATTTAAGACATAATCCTCTGTCTTTTTCCTCCATGTCCATTGTGTGGTAGACTGTCTCTTCCCACCCTTCTGAAAAGAATTAAATTAAATTGTGTTGCTGCTTATTTGCTGATAGCACCTGGCTGTCCAGGAGACTGGCCTTAAGCCTTTCCTGCGTAAGACAGATGTTGGAGAAAGGGCATTGACTTTGGAATCGGAAGCCTGGCTGTCCTTTAGACTACCTGGATTGGGCCGGTGATGCCTTCCTGAGATTCAGTTTCCCCGTCTGTGACAATACATGTCCGATTTGCGGGGAGGGTATTGGGAGGATGGAACAAGAACGTCTGTGTGAACCACCAGGCATGTGGCAGGGGTGGTACATGGTAGCTCTTCCCAAGTGACACCAGAATTCATCCCAGGGCCCATGGGGCTGATGAACAAACCCAAGTTAGGTCAAGGAAGGACAACCTGAAGCTGCCAAGCCTGCTGCTGGCTCAGTATCTGGTGAGAAAACACTGGAAGAATAGCAAGTCTTTGCTGGGGGTGAGTGGGGGTGGTTTCTGCTTCTTTAGGGAGTCATACCCACCACTTGAGAGGGTCAGGGGGTGGAGGTGGAGGGCCAGAAGTTGCTGACTTTTCTGGGGGTGACTTCGTTGTGCTTAAGCCTATCTGAGGGGACAGGTTAGTGGGAGAGTCAGGGTGATGTTCTCCTCAATCCCTTCCTGCCAAGCTTGCTGTTGTGGCCTTAAGAACATGGGAGTGGGGGCACATTTAAAAAAAAAGAAAACATGTAGCAGGGGCGTGGTGGCATGCACCTGTGGTTCCAGCTACTCGGGAGGCTAAGGTGGGAGGATATCTTGAGCCCAGGAGTTTGAGGCTGCAGTGAGCTTTGATGACGTCACTGCACTCCAGTAGCCAGGGAGAGACAGGGGAGGACCCTGTCTCTCTTAAAAAAAAAAATTTTTTTTGCTCTTAGAACTTTGAGGGTAATTAAACAGATACTTGGAACTAGGACTTGAGTACAAGCAAAATGTTAGTCTCCAACTTGCCAGGCCAGACCACTGCATATCTGGAAAAAGTCAACCAGATCACTTGCTCCCAGCTGGTTGGTGTGGAGGGTGAACCCTCCCCTGGCCTGAGACATACGCATACACACTCACTCACTCTCCCCTCTTGTGTCTAGTGATGGCAAGCGTTCATCTTTGCTCAGGTCTGGGCACATGCTAACGTTGGCCAAATCGCTGAATGTTCATACATTTGGCAAAATATCACATGTTGACAATGGGCCTTTTCTATAGAAATAGGGTTAGAGGGGGGCAGTGCCAGGATCCTGGAAAATCACCTAAGCTTCGACAGTGAGAAGGGGCAGGGTCCAGGATCCTGACTTTGAATGTAAGGGGTGGGGGTGGAACAGGGGGCAGACGCTCAAAATAGAAGAAGGCCTAAGGACCAGATCCCCGTTTCCAGAGCCCGAGTGAGGGAGGGGATGCTGCCAACCTATCTTGGCATTCTCTCTTTCATCCTTTTGGTGGATTTTGTTGTAATTAGACAAGTTGTTACAAATATCCCATTGGTCCTTGGGCCAGAGAATTGTGAGGAGCCCTGCCTGGAAACCCATCCTTGTTCACTTGGGAGCCATAATTAGGCAAGAGAACAGTTCATGGTCCTTTGATTCAATAAAGACCCTTTTATGATGTTGGTTTTTCCCAGAAAAATAATACCACTTTGCTCCGTTTATTGCATTTAGATGTGTAATCATATTAGAGCTAAGCAGCCCAGGGGACTGAAGTTACATAGTTGGGGTTATAGGGATGGAAACCTTCCCTCTCTGTCACAAGGGGCACAGCCGACCCTCCTATAGCAAAGACAGGTTAACAAGAGAAAAGCATAACAAATTTATTTAATCTAAGTTTTACAGGACATGGGAGCTTTCAAAAATGAAGACCTGGTTAGGCATAGTGGCTCACACCTCTAATCCCAGCACGTTGGGAGGCCAAGGCAGGAGGATCACTTGAGGCCAAGAGTTTGAGACTAGCCTGGGCAACATAGTGGGACTCTGTCTCTCCAAATAATAATAAAAAAATTAGCCAGGCATGGTGGCACATGCCTGTAGTACCAGCTACTCAGGAGGCTGAGGTGGGCGGATCCCCTGAGCCTAGGAGTTGGAGGCTGTGGTGAGCTGTGATTGCACCACTGCACCCCAGCCTGGGTGACAGAGGGAGATCTCATCTCTTAAAAAAAAAAAAAAAAGAAAAGAAAAGAAATGAAGACCCAAAGACCCAGGGAAAACTGTTTTATGCTTAGGTTCTGTGAAAAATGGACAGCTGCGTGGAAATGTGATTGGACAAAAGGTAATAGACTGGGGGAAACCCAGCAAGGCCTGTCTGTTCAGATTCCTCTTGGCCTTTCTGTGTAGCATCCCTTCTTCCTGCGTATGGGGCAGGACCCCTCTGGAATGAGGGTCTTCAAAGGAGAAGGGAGAGCGTGACCTTTCTAAGTATCATGGCTTGTTTTGGGGGGAGAGGAATCCTGGTTTCTGTGACCCGCTGCCAGGGAGGGAGAAAGGGGCGTGAGGCAGGAAGGCAGGAGAGGTCAGAGAGACCTTGTGTCTGAGGCCTCCTCGTCTCCTGTAGTTCACAGTCCTCAGCGCGCCAAAGCACCCTACTTTGGGCTATAATTTTCTTAGCCCCAACAGAGTTTTCACCAAAGCCTGTTACCTGGCCTTCAGAGAAAAACAGTCTTCAGAAAAAATAGAAAATGACAAGGAACATTTTTGAGGATTTTCTCTCCTGGCATTTAAAGGACATTTTCTCTCTTCAGAGTGAGAACTGACCCGGGGCGGGGCGGGGGACCAGAAAGTGAAACTAACTTGACTGGCCAGCAGCAGCGCCAGCCCCTGGTGCACTCTGCGGTCCTGTGTCGGCCAAGGCCACGCGAGCCCTGCGTGGTCCCTCCCCATTGGGGCATATATTTGTCAGATGGTAGCACGTGTCCTGCCAAGGGCCAGAGAAAGTGCCCGAGAGGATGCCTGTGTCCTCTTCACAAGGAGTCGAGGTGCCCTCATGCGTCTCCACTGACATGGCAGGGCTGTAGGTGCTAGTGTTTGCAGGTGGCAGGCCTCTGCCTCCTCCCTGTCCCCTCCCTGTGAGGGGCAGTCAGCCCTGACTAAATAGAGCCCTGGAGCTCGAGGGCAGCTTTTGGCTCATTGGCCGGGTGTGTCAGGCCCCTGGGAGGTTGACTGGACGTTTCTTCCAGGCGGTAAGAGGGATGCCCTGCTTGGGCACTCTCACATGCACACCCCCTCCCACCAGCCTTCCTCTCTTGCCTTCTTACCCTGAGACTGTGTCGGCAGGCAGGCTAGGAGCATTTCCCAATCACTCAGTGAAATCCCTCCCAGAAATCTGCCCAGTGCCGGGGTGAGGTGGAGATCACCAATGGAATCGAGAACCTCTTTCCCAATTTGGGGTTTAGAAATCTCAGGCGATGAGGAAATTTCTGGTAGTCCTATTCATAGGAGTACTCTATTAAGAAATAGAGGGTATGACTTTTCAGAATCCTAAAACTGTGTTGCATTAAAAAGGGGGGAAACCCACTTAATTCCAGAACACCTCGTGGGAGTTACTGCTGTAGTATCTTTTCAGATATCCTTTAATGGAGAAGAACTGTGCATCTTACAGGGGATGGTTCATCTGTTTATAGATAATGTGTAGTAAAATATTCTTGCAGTATCACCATCTTAAGATTTTTTTTGACCTTATATCTGAGGCTTTCTGGATATTTTACACTTTTTGAAAGAAGTTCTATTAAGTGTGAGATGTAAATATATGTGTGTGTGTGTGTGTGTATATATATATATAGAGAGAGTGCTTTTTTTCTTCCCAGAGGAGTATAATTAGAACACTTGAAACCAGATTATCCAATTAGCTGTTAGGAATTCATGATGAGATAAATTATTTTAGATTTTCAAATGGAACTTTGGCCACTGGGAGGCTCTAAGGAAGCATACAAGGGAGAAAAATAATGGGTTTTTAAAGTTTCAGCTCCCACCCACTCATCTGCTCCCTCAAAACCTAATGTACTGCCCATCAGGCAGCAACAGTGATGAGAAAATAGTTTATTTTCCTTGTCTTGAGTAATTGGAGTTGGAAAGAGTGATTATTCATTTATGTCATCTTTTCTCTGTTCCTGATGAGAAGCAGGTGGGCAACAGTGGCATTAAATACTACTTTTCTACATTTTTTTTTTTTTTTTTGAGATGGGGTATTGCTCTGTTACCCAGTCTGGAGTGCAGTGGTGTGATCATAGCTCACTGTAACCTCACACTCCTGGACTCAAGGGATCCTCCTGCCTCAGCCTCCTGAGTAGCTGGGACTACAAGCACAGGCCGCCACGCCTGGCTATTTTGTAGAGACGGGGTCTTGCTATGTTGCCCAGCCTGGTCTTGAACTCCTAGCCTCATGCAATCCTCCCATCTCAGCCTCCTAAAGTGCTGGGATTACAGGCGTGAGCCACTGCACTGGCCTTTTCTACATTTTTTAGCAGTAATATTAGTAGCTGTTCTTTGGAGGAAAAAGATTCTGGTGATATAAATTCATTTACTACATTTCTTTTTTTTAAATTTCAGAACATTACAGGGGTACATACACTTTGGTTACATTATTACCTATGCACTGTCCACGTCAGAGCTACAATCGTGAACATTCCCCCGACAGTGCACCCCGCACCCATTAGGTGTGAGTTTTCCCATCCCCTCCACCCCCTCCCGCCTGCCTGACCCCTGATGAATATTATTTCCATACATTGACTACATTTCTTCTGTATGCCTTGTGTGTGCTTTCTTTGTGCCAGATGGCAGTGAGGGCAGTTTGGCAGGGGTCAGGGTGATGTCTCACCAAGACCAGGGGGATGCAGCTTTTGTGTTTTGCACTGTGGTTGGTGCAGGCCCACCACCCTTTCTCCAAAATTCCGAACTCCAAAGAACTCTGAAAACCAACAGTTGTTTTTGTCACTAATTTAGTGGGAAAATCTGACCAAACCTGACTTGAGACTATGATAGTCTATATTTATCCTGGGAAATGTGAATATTCTTGGGGTTTCACTGCAGATATATTAATGTATTTGATTATGGGTGCTGTTCTGCTGGGCTGTTGCATAGTATCTGGCATAGGGTACTACATTCCCTTTCTAAAACCTGAAAAATTCTGAAACACATGTGCCCTGAAGGTTTGGAGGAAGAGACTGTGTCCCTGTAGTAGCATTGGTTTAATAAAGATGACAACAGCTATGTGCCCAGAGACAGGGCCAGAGTCCCAGCCTTTCCAGAGCCCATTTCTCCTTTCACCATAGGAGGAGCCTGTGGGCTGAATGAGGGTCCAGCTGACTGGTGTGCAAGATGCCCAAACAGCTGCACCTCTACCAGGGTAGGTGACTTGGCTGTCCCCGTGACCCTCAGAGCCATCCCTTACCAGGCCTTAAACTCTGTGAAGCCCCAGCAGGCTTTGCTCACTCTGTTGTCTCCAGTGCCCAGCTGGGTGCCTGGTACATACAGGGTGCCAAGCAAATATTGGTCAGAAAAGCAGGAGTCGTCAAACTTTTTCCATAAAGGGCCAAATAGTAAATATTTTAGACTTTGAGGGCCATGGGGTCTCTGTTGCAACTATTCCGTTCTGCTACTGTAGCATGAAAGCAGCTATGGCAAAAACATAAATGAATGAGTATACCTACATTCTAAGAAAGCTTCGTAAAAACAGGTGGTAGGCTAGGCTGGCCCTTTGGCCATGGTTTGGTGAGTCCTTGTCAAGAGGATAAATGTGTCCTTAATCAGACTCTTCTTCCCCATACTTTAGCCCTGCTGTCTGCTGGCCTGGTTTGCTTGTCTTGCGTCCCTCCCCCCAGAGGAGTCCCCTTTAAAGAGACAGAAGTTGTAGCTCTGCGGCCAGCACCCACCCCTTGCTTGGGCTCCTCGGGATGGTCTGGAAACACATGGATGAAGGGAAGGCACTGCCCTCCCTGGACTGGCCTTGGTAGCAGGATTGTGTTTTGTGTGGGCAGATGCAGTTGGGTCCAGGTCCAGCCTTGCCAGGGGGCATTCAGGCCTCCCTCCACTGGTGAGTTTTGGGGGCTGAGCCAAGCCCCGAGGCGTGCTGGCCATTCGCACTGGGCCAGGCAGGGCCACTGCTGGGGTAGCCCAGTCTCGGGAGAGTTTGTGGGGCATGGGGGAAGCTGAGGGGCTGAGAATGAACATTCAGAGCTGATGTGTTCTTAGCAAAAGAATTTCTGGCAGAGAGAGTTGGATATAGTAAACCAGTGGCTCTTAGGGATGAGTTTCAGGTCTCCTGGCTTATTCATCCCAGCCCCGGAAGGTCCAGCGAGAATGGGTCAGGCAGATGAGGCCAAGAAGGGTTTTCACTGTATCAGACACTTGAATCCAGCTGAGCCCTTGGAATACCACTTCCATCACGGCCTGACCCAGGGCAGACTGGCTGGGGTGGGCAGGAGGGCAGAACCCTGCAGATCCTCCTCCCCCAAGCTCTCTCTAGGGATGTTTGGCCCTTGACTCAAGGTAGACCTGGCCTCTCCAGATGCCAGGACCAGATCTCGCAGCCAGCCCCTGCCACAGGCCCCAGTCTCGCAGAAAGGCAGCAGGTCCCTGTGTGTGTCCAGTGGCTTCTCTCTACAGGAGGTTCCCCCAAGACATTTTGGGACTTTTGCCCTCCTCCTGGATCACCTTCTTTCCTAGCCAGGTAGGGCTGGTACATGGTTTTCTTTCTAAAGAAAATTCCAAACAAGGGCTGATATGTGGTTGGCTTTTCTTTTCCTTCTATCGTGGTGTTTTGAGTTGCTGGCTATTTTGGGGACTCCATGTTCAGAGTAGAACCTCTCACTCTGCAGCTCCCTGGTAAGCCCTGGTGGCTTGTCAGTCCCAGAAGAAGGAGGCACTCCTCAGTCATCAGTGTGTGCCCAGCCCAGGTTTGCACAGAATGAGCACTCAGGGAAGGCTGGTGGAGTTGGACTGGGCAGCTGGTGTGTCTGGTGATGGGTTAGCTCTGCTGGTAAAGCCAAGCCCAGATGGGTCACCTTCACACACTTAGCACGGCATGAGGGGAATCCTCTGGCCACTGTCAGGGCAGCTCTCCTGGCCCAAGCACTGCCTGTAGCATGGTAAGAAGATGGCCCTGAGTAGTGGTTCCTAAACTTGGGTGTCCCTGAGAATCTCAGGAGAAGCCTTTAACAATGCAGATTCCGGGGCCCCTTGGTGGCCTGGGGTCAGGGGGCAAATCAGCCTTGTTAGTAAGTATGTGATTGTGATGCAGGTGGTCCTGGGGCCACGCTCTGGTGGGGTGGACTAGTAGGTAAAGCACAGTGTGGCACAGCATGACGACTGTTGGAATAGGGAGAAAGGGGCTCTAACCCAGGGAGGGGTTGGAGTCAGGAAGGTCACCCAGAGGAGGTGAGCTGAGTCTTGAACAAAGAAGGGAATGTCAATGATAGCTAATCTTGATTGAACGCTTTGTGCCAGGCACAGTTCTCAGCCTTTCATGTGTATGAACTCATCCAGTCCTCCAGAAGTCCCATGAAATAGGTGGTTACCCAAGCCTGGCAAAGAAGCAGGCCAGAGCGTGGAGGGGTAAGCAGCCCGCCCAAGCTTACAGCTGTTGGGTGGGGTGCTGGGTCTGCCCCTCCCTGCAGCACCGCATGGGGTGAGGGCACGCCGGATGGTGGCACCAGCTCATGTGAGGTGGCACGAGCTGTGGGGGCCCGGGCTTCTCCGATGTGGTCCTGCTGTTCAGTGGTTCAGATGATGTGGATCCTGACGTGTGGGGACCGCTCGGGTTTTGCTTTGCGCGTGGAGTATGTGGCTGTGATCTCGGTTAGGGCAGAAAGCTCTGGGGGATGACAGGTGCCGGAAGGGCAGTTTGAGAGGGCTGAGGCTGGAGCGGGGCAGCCGGGGTTCCAGGCGTGCTCCTCTCAGTTTGGGCGGGAAGGAGCCCACAGTGTGGGGGAGAAGGTGCGGCGTCGCCCCCTGCCCCAGCCCCTCTTCCCAGAGGGGAAGAGCTGTCCGCGGCCCAGTGCACACCCCTGGGGTCTGGGGGAGTACGTGTTTGCTAGGAGCCTTCTGAGCACTTTGTACACTTTCTTTTCTTCACTCCTGATGTCGCCCTGCAGGGTAGGGCTCATTGTTCCTATTTACAGATGTGAAAGCCGAGGTTGGGAAACAAAGTAATTTACACACGGTCACACAGCAAGTAAGCGGATAGTGGCACTGGGGCTGGCTGTCTGCCTTCCAGGGGGATGTGCTTTTCACCACAGCAGGGGACACCTGTGTTCTCAGAGGCTGAGTTTCCTGCCAGACAGCGGGACTGAGGACCAGGCACCTGAGGAGCAGGTGCAGAGCCAGGCTGGGCAGGGCAGACTCCTGGCGGCCAGCTGGGCAAATTGGAGCTGTGCTGGGGCCCCATGTGGATGGCCTGGCTTCAGGGGACAAGGTTCCTCTTGATGGGTGGCATTCCATGCCATGGGGTTCAGAGGACTGCATTCCCTAGGGGGTCAAAAAGGCCTGGGGTCTGTGGAGAGTGGCCTGCTGGGGTCCTGGTGCTGACAGTTGACTGACCCTCTGCTGCCCTGGAGGCTGCCTGGGCCAGGGAGCAGAAAGGGGTCATCCCATTAAGGAGGCTCCTCAACAAGGCTCTGATGCTAGAAGCTCTTATTTTTCATTCTCACATAAGAAAACGGATCGGTCACTGGCCCCTTCCCTTTTTTCTTGTTGGCTACTTTCTGACCATCCCCCTCACCCCACCCTGGTCTCTTCCAGCCTACACTTCCCAGTGGAGCCTGTCAGCTCATTGATCTGAACCCGAAAACCATCTGGGACATTCCAAAGTCTTGGTACTTGACTTTGTTGCCTATCATAGGCTGGTTTTTGTTTTGTTTTGTTTTGTTTTGTTTTTATTTTTTTTGCAGACAGGGTCTCACTCTGTTGCCCAGGCTAGAGAGTGCAGTGGCACGATTGTAGCTCACTGCAGCCTTGAACTCCTGGGCTTGTAGGCTGTTTTTGAAGGGTATGAGGTGGACCCGCCTTCCTACTCAGGCCCACGTGAAGCTATTGCCTTTCCCTTAACTGTGGGGCCCGATATAGCAGAGAAAGGGAGGCCTGGCCTGGGGTCCACATTCAGCAGCAAGTCCAGCAGCAGCTCCCCCAGGATGGACTGCTTCTCCAAGTTGCAGCTTCTTGCCTCGCACTGAAGGCAGAGGATCTGTGACCTTAAGCCTTCCAGGAACAGTCTATCCTTCCTTTGGTTTCCATGACAGAGCTGAAATTTTCTCATTTCCTTTTTTGTTTTTCCTTTGAAATGGGAGAGAGGGTGGTGGGAGGTAACCGAGAGTTCAGGTGTTCAGGTGCCCGTTCTTGTTGGAATTTTGTGTCTGTATGATGTTCTTTTTCTTTTTTTTTTTTTTAGTGACAAGATCTTGCTTGGTCGCCCAGGCTGGAAGTGCAGTGGCCTAATCATAGCTCACTGCAGCCTCAAACTCCTGGGCTCAAGCGATCCTCCTGCCCCAGCCTTGTGAGTAGCTGGGACTACAGCCATGTGCTACCCTCCCTGGCTAATTCTTAAAAATTTTTTGTGGAGATGGGGTCTAGCTATGTTGTCCAGGCTGGTCTCTAACTCCTGGGCTCAAGTGATCTCCCACCTGTATGTTGTTCTTTAAAAGGGGTTGGGGAGAGTTGAGGCAGCTCCTTCACCCCCAGGTTTTCTGGGTTGGTCTTCCAGGCACCTCCTGGTGTTTCTCTTCACCTGAACCAGACCTGGCTTCAGTGGAGGCCCTGGTCATAAGAAGGCTGGAGGGTAGCTCTCTTCCGTTCATGTATCACGTTAGGCCTGGGACAGTCACTCTGAGATGGTCCAAGCCCCTCCTGTGAAGACAAGGGTCACTGACTCTTCTCCCAGCTCTGGCCACTGTTCCCCAGTTCTTGGGGCTGCCCCCAACATTGGCATTCCACCAGGATGCTAGCCCATGGCTCCCTGCTGGCAGAAGGCTCTGGGTGGAGCAAAGGCTGATCATTCCTTGGTGTGCCTCAGGAGGGAATGAGGCTGGCTACTGGCCAAGCTGAGCACTGGCGAGAACTGCCTCTCTGGAGACCCTGCAGCCATCCCACCCACTATAGAGCTTCCCAGGGGTAGTGGGGAGATGGGCTGATGGGCCAGTGTTGGGTGAGGGGACACCAACTTTACCTCAGCTCACCTGGGCCAGCTGGATGACTGCTTACTCGCCTGGAGAGTATTCAAGGACAGCAAGAAAAATGAGGGACTTTCAGGGGCAGCTGTGTTTTCTGACTCAGTCATAATGCCCCTAAAAATCCTTATTGTTCTTGCAGTGTGCATCGTGGAGTGGCAATGGCCACCAACCTATCCCTCGCCCATATTTTTACTGTGTCTTTCCTGTGTTTAGATATGTTTAGGTACGTAAGTACTTACCATGTGTTACAGTTGCCTATAGTATTCAGTACAGTAACATGCTGAACAGGAGTGTAGCCTGGGAGCAACAGTCTGTACCCTCCAGCCTAGGTGTGTAGTAGGCTATATACCATCTAGGTCTGGGTAAGTACACTCTATGATGTTGAGGAAACCACCTAGCACTGCATTTCTCAGAACGTGTCCCCATCATTAAGTGACACATGGCTGTATGTTGACTGAGCCAAGGCCTTACCTTGAGGGCGGTGGATTTGGGGATCCTGAGGGGATTGTCAAGAAGCAGAAATATGTTTTTAAATGGAAACCAACTTGTGACATGCCTCTCTTACCCAATGAGAATGTCACCATATCCCAAAACAGCAGAATCTCGCTCTCTGGCTGAGACTGGGCAGGTGGCTTGCCATGGTGGACAGACTGGGAGTCGAACAAAGCGACAAGCAGGACTCTGCCTGCTCCAGCAGGTCCACCCTGTGTCTCTATGTCTCGTCGACTTCATGGAAATTCATCCTTGAGATATTTCTAGGGTCCCCAGATGCCAGCTCAAAAGCTCTCATCGCCTTAGAAGATGGCCGAGTGTGCTTGGTGTTTGCGGGACCATCTGACCATGATCCTCCTTCCTGGCCAGCACAGCACTTTCTCCGCTGGGCTCTGGCCCGTGCTGCCTTGGCTGTGCCTACACACCAGCTCCCCCAGAGACAGTTTCTAAGGCACTGGGTTTGCTCAAGCCTCAGCCTTTTGCTGCGCAGGGGAAGGAACAGCTCCAAGGTAAAGTTTAAAGGATATTTATCCCTTCTTGGTGAAAGATGGGTGGGACTCTTGTGAAATGAGATTCTCACATCCTCCAATGGACAAGGGACATGTTCTGTCATCCTCACTGGGCTTGCTAACATCACATCAACCGTCCCCTCCCCTAAGGCCCCTTCTCTCTGCCCTTCTGTCCCCCCAAACCTCCTTCCTGCATGTGTTCCTTATTCATTACCCCAAAACATTTGCAAAAGACCATATATCAATTTATTTTAAGAAGGCACGACATCAGAAATAAAACTAATTACTGTTTTTTCCCAATTATAAAAGAATTGCCTTCTATATAGAGGCTTATAAATGCCCGTACCTAGAGATAATGTCTGCTGATGAAACATGTCCTTCTACTCTTTTCCCCTCTGCCTGCACACCCCCACCCACTTAGCAAGAATGGGACTTTTAAAAGGGGCAGGCTCATAACCCATTTGAGCAATGGCCCTGTGCCCTTGGGAGCCAGAAAGCCTTTATTTTCTTTTTAACAAGTGGGATGTGTTGTGGGCTGCTACTGGCCTCCAGCCGGGAAGCCCAGAGATCTTGTTGGAGGGCGGTAGAGCAGCCCTGGGATTGATGAAATTGCCAGTGAGGATGCTGGACATGTGGGCTCTCTCCTGCATGATTTCTGAGTGGGCTCCTGCATGTAAGAATCACTTGAGTATTGAAAACATGCCAGTGCTGGCAGGTTGTGGTGGCTCACGCCTGTAATTCCTGCACTTTGGGAGGCTGAGGCGGGAAGATCGCTTGAGGCCGGGAGTTCAAGACCAGCTTGGGCAACATAGTGAGACCCTGTCTCTAAAAAAAAAAAAAAAGAAGAAAAATAAGCCAGGCGTGGTGACATGCCCCTGTAGTCCCATCTACTCGGGAGGCTGCAGTGAGCTATGATGACGCCACTGTCCTCCAGCCCAGGCAACAGAGCGAGACCCTGTCTCAAAAGAAAAGAAAAGAAAAAGCCAGTGCCTAGGCCGCACCCAAGGCCAGCTGGATCTGAGTTGCTAGGGGTTGTGGGGGGGAGCCCAGGGGTTAGTATCTTTGTTTTTGTTTGTTGTCTTTTTTTCCTTATGTTCCTCAGGTGATTGTGGTGAGCAGCCAGAGGAGAACTGTTGGGCTGCGCGCCCACAAGTTAGAGATGGGAGAGCTTTCCTCCGCCTCTGCCTTCAGAGCCTGGTTGAGGGATGTGACTATCTGCAGTTGGCAGACTTTCACTTCCAGTATTTTCTCTGCCACTCAGTCATCTTTTGATCCTCATTTCGCAGACAGAAAACTTAGGCTAAGGAGATCGGGGGACTTATCTGAGTACACAGGATACGGCAGAGCAGGGTTTTAAATCTGCATCTTCTGCCCCCCAAGATCTGCTATTTCAGTAATACTAGTCATTAGGATTTATAGGTAGCATATGTAACATAAGCATATTATAGTGCTTGATAATGACTGAGCACTTGGTCATCACAGTATGCCGAGGGGTTGGGGCTGCTGGCTCTTGGAGGTGTTTGCCCACAGCAGGGGGTAACCTTCCTTTAGTTTCCCGAGTCTTTGATGCTGTGTGCACCAGGCCAGCCCGGATCCACTGCCGCCCTCGGCCTGTCCTTGCCACCACCAGTCCCAGCTCTGGGCATGGCAGGGTTTAGCCCCATGTCACCGATGAGGAACAGGCTGTGAACACTCACAAGGCTTGGCTAAGACCACCCAGCCGGTTCTCTGCTCCTCACTTGAGCAGAGGCATCTAGGAGGGAGCACAGCCCTGCATGGGGCTTGCTTGTCTGGGTGTTCAGGGTCAGGAGCCCTGCTGGGGGTGCCCAGGTCTCTAGCAGACTGTCCCTGCCCCTCCCTCCTTCCTACAGAGCCCAACTCCAGAGGCCATGCCTGTGGGCCGGCCAGGCAGGCTGCCAGTGCAGGGAGCTAACGATGGGCTCGTTGTCGGCTCCAGGAAGTGATCAGCTGTTCCCTGGCGGCTCTGCAGAGCCGGAGGGCCAGCCTGCCTCGGACATGGACATGGCGGGCGGAGATGGGTACTGGGGGCCCGAGAGCACCGCTTTCCCGGAGCCCCATGGCTCTGGGCCAGCCCTGCCCTCAGGCTTCCTTTGGAAGGGAGGGCACCGAGCGCTTGCCCACTCCTTCCCTTGCTTGGCATCGGCCTCTCCCTCCTCAGTCTGGCTCTCACCCGTCTCCCCACGCAGCCCTCTGCAGCAGAGTGCACACTTTTGGCAACGACATCCATTAAACCTGCTTCCCAGAAAGCAGGATGGCTGTGCAGGCAGACTCAGCCAGCACCTCAGTGGGAGATGGGGCAGTGGGCATCAGCCCTGGCTCTTCTTGCCCGTGTGCCTGCGGAGAGCTGGCTTGGGAGATAGCCCTGTTATTTCTGACCCGGGTGGCCAGTGTCTAGTGGTAGCTGCTAGACCAGGCTAAGACAAGAGCTTTGAGCTCCAGGAGTTGGGGTGGGACAAGCCTTTGCCCAGGAGTCTGATCAAGGGCAGTCACTTAGCTGAGGACCTTGGGTAAAGCCCCCCTCCTTTCTGAGCCTGTTACCTCATTTGTTTGATGGGCGTAATGGTTCCCTGTACTCTCTGGGCTTATTCTGAATATAGACATGAAGTTGTTGCTGCCTTCCCTTGCTTTCCAGGAGTATACTTCGGCATAGAGCTCTGTGGTGCCTGGCGTGGAGAGGACTCAGTGAATGGTGGTTGCACTGTACTGCTCAGGAAGTGACATTTGGTCTGAACGTGCAGATGGAGGCTTCCATCCTTGATACTACATGGACCACCTTCCCTGACAGCCTCCTCTCTGGCCCTCTCGCCCAGCCGAGCTGTGTTGGGATGGTGGTTCTGGATTGGAAAGCTGCAGTCCTCTCTCTGCTCTGGATTCCTCTCTGGTCTGCACCAGTGAGGCCTGGTGCCCATGGAGGCTTCTTCCCCACTGGGGAGTTTGTCCTACAAGTCCAGATGCTGTCAGCTCCAAGGCATTCCTGCTGGGCCTGGGCCAGAGTGGCCACTGCAGAACTCCTCCCTCCCCTGCCAGCTTCCTCGGAGTGCTTCCTCGCCCAGCACAAGCAGGAAGGGCTTCTCTGTTTGGCTTGACTGCTGGGGAAGCAATTAGTGCTTGCTTTCTGTTTTGACTCTTGTATCTGACTAACAGAGTCTGTGACATCACAGAAAAGCAGCCTTGGGCTTGAGTGAGTTTGCAATCTGTCCCTGAAAGCCTGGCCATTGCAGAGTTGTTTGGAGGTAGAATGGGCACTTACACTGCCCCCTGGATACAAGGTGGCCATCTGTTGGCTTTCCATGGCCCTTCTGATAACATCTCTTTTTCTTCAGGGGACCACCTCTCCTCCACTGTGTATCCCTGAGGTTCAGGTGGGGCTAACCCCACCACTGGCTTTAGACACAGGCATGTGATCCAGGCCTGGACACAGATTCCTGAGACTCTGCCGTGGGCCTTCTGCAGCAACTATGGGGAAAGAGTCATTCTCTTTATATGGGAGTTGCTAGGTTGATAGGATAAAAGCTTGGAACTGCTGGTGGCCATCCTGTCCCCCACTTGAGAACAAAGCCGACAAAGAAGAAAGAGAACTAAGAGATGGAGAGTATGCTGTCCAGACATCATTGAGCCCCTGGATCTAGCCATGCCTGAAGTCAACTATACCCCTGGACTAAACTGATTGATTATATGAGCCAGTACATTTCTGTTTTCCTAAAACCAGCCTGAGATGGGTTTCTGTCACAGAAGGGATCCTAATACAGGTAGTGTTTCTTTTTGGTCTTATTTTTTTAAAATAAGCTTTATTGAGGTATACCTTACATGTAATGAAATCCACCCATTTTAAGTGTATAATTCACATGTTTTGTCAAGTGTATACAGCCTTGTAACTACCACCACAATCAAGATCTAGAACATTTCTTATCTCCTGGAGGATATGGTCAATCCGTCAGACCTCAGACAATCACTGATCTACCTTTGTTCTAGAGATTCATTTTGCCATTTCTACAGTTTCATATAAAGATTATCACAGAGTGTGTACTCTTTTGTGTCTGGTTTCTTTTACTCAGCATGTTTTTGAGTTGCATCCATGTGTTGCATCGATAGCTCATTCCTTTTTATCGCTGGGTAGCATTCTATTGTGTGGATGTACCACAGTTTATCCATTGATCAGATGATATCTGAGCAGTTTCCAGATTTGGGCTATTATGAATGAAGCTGTTTTGAACACTCACATATGTTTCTTTCACATTCTTTGTGTGAGTGTATATTTCGGTTTTGTATACCTAGACATCAGTCTCAGTTGAGGAAACTGAGGTTTAGAGAGGTAGAATGACTTGTCCAAGGTCACATGGCTGATGATCGTAGGGCTGGCACAGGGAATACAGCTAGGGGCAGTGATGCGGCTGGCAGAACAGAGCATGGCGTTTGGGTGTTCCTTAATAAAGGAGGCTTGGGACTGGACTGCCTGGGGAAGGAGCCCCTTGTGGAATCCTGGTGCCCAAGAACATCGTTGTGGGGAGCGACTGTCAAGGTGAACTGCAGCCTTGCTCCTCACCTTTCCCCCTTGGATTCCGGGGTTTGAAAGATAATATCTACCAAGCATACTTCATACATAGAGCCAGAATCCAATTCTTCAAATGTATTCTTCCAGACACATCTAGAACTACCTGTCTGAGCAGACTGTTCAATCACCATCCGCAAGCCTGGACTTGAAATCATTCCAGCTGGAAACAGAGACCTGGTTTTTTAAATTTTTGTTTTGGCTTGGCACCAACAAATTGTGGACTCCTCCCAGAAGTCTGGAGGATGTCAAGTCGGTAACCCCAGTTTAGTCCAGCCTCCCATTTCCCACATGCCTCAGCCAGGGAAACTGAGGCATGGAGATGTTAAGTCACGGCTGGAGTGTGGGTGCCTGCCTCCCCAGATCCTCTTGGCTCCTCCTGCCACCAGACTCTTGGCTGCCTGCTCTGCCTTAGCCACGGCTGTGGCTGGAGGATTCCATGGGGCCCCCAGAGCTCCACAACTGCAGCTGACCAGCTGCTTTTCCAGGGTCTGACCCCCCCGGACCACATCCCAGGGTGTGGGACCTGGCTCCCAGATGGCTGCCAAAGGGGCTGGAGAAGCCAGCCCAGAAGTGTGCTTGGAGTTGTTCTATGGGATGAACTTTGAGCAATAGGAAATGGGAGGATAAATTCCTCCTTCCTGCCTGCCTGGGGCCACGGCCCGGCCCGCTGTGAAGCATGGCAGAGTGGTTATGCATCACGTTGCCTGGCTTCCCATCCTTGCCTGCCTCGCTTTTCCCTCACCTCTGCTGCCCTGGGATTCAACCTCAAACGAAAGCATCAGCACCTCATCCCCTGCCAAAGGCTCTGTTTCCTAGAGGACCAGGCAGCCGGGCCCCAGGGCCTGCACTGTACTGCTTCAGTACGGCTGAACCAGAGGGGAGACACGTGGGAATGCAGTGAATGAATGAATGACTGTGATTTACGTGTCGTTGCTGTGAGAATGGTGCCAGGCTCATTAGAGATGATTCCCTTTATCTCTTCCCCTCCATTCACTAGGTCTAATCAGTCAAATCCTCTCTGGCCTTCTGCCATATTTCAGAGGCTGTGGCCTCTCCACTAACTTCTCTGTGTGGTATAAAAGAATCCACACTCCCTGTTCCTCCACTTGCCAGGTATGTGATGCTGGCAAGGTACTCTGCCTCTTTGAGCTGGTTTCCCCATCTGTAAAATGGGGATAAGAATGGTTTCACTGTATAGGACTGCTGGGGGGTTTAACTTAGTTTATGCCTGGTGCATGGGTGTGGGGGGCATTGTCGAGGTTGCCTGTTCACCATCCCTCCCAATAATGGGCCTGCTCTCTTTTGGAAACCACCCCTCCCCCATTCCCAGTCTCAGTCCTTAGTGAGTAAGTGGTGCTGTCCTTTCCACCCCACTCCCAGGCCTGCTGCCAGATCCAGGTCAATCACCACATCCCATGCTCTGACCTCAAGAATTGGCTCAGGCCTGGGCATGGGCCCTAAGTCGGGCCAGTCACTGAAACAGTGCCCCAAAGTTTTGCTAGAGCAATCAGGAAAGAGGACTTCTTCTTTGCCGAGATCGTTAGCTTGAAGCTACCAAAGGCCATTTTTTACTATTTGGCCATTTGAGAATGCAGTCAGTAGAATGAAGTCAGAAGAAAATGGAGCCAGGAGATGGCACAGGACACAGAGTCCTGATGATCTCTTTGTAGCTCCTGGATTCAGCCAGGCCAGAAGCTAGTTAACCCCTGGCATTCTTACAGATTAATACTTTAGCCACAATTTTCCTTTTTATTTGTTTAAGCCAGTTCGAATTGAATTTCTGTTACTTCAAACTGAAATGGCCCTGACTAGTACAGTAGGTTCTCTATGAATGATCACTGCTGTTATTGCCACTAATACAATTATAAACACATCACCAGGAAGATGCAGCCATGGGGGTGCTGCTGCTCCTCACACGTGATGCCCCGGATGGCAGGTCCCAGAGGCTGGGTGGATTTGTCTGTTTGCTGCTGCTGTGTCCTAGGTGCCTAGCACATGGTAGGTGATTAATACACATCTGTTGCGTGAACAAATGAAGTAGGCCTATTGTCCATCATCTCGTCCAATGTGCCCTCCCAAGTCCTCTCACCAGGGGACTCATTTTGCCCTCTCTGTTTGTCCTTGGCTGACCTGTGAACCCACCGGAGTGGCTGCCAGGAGTCTGTCCTGGCAAACTGATGTCTTGTTTTCACAATTTCCCAATTTTCTTAGAAAGTTTTCCTTTCTAGGGCCTCATGATGAATCTGGGGCCCTAGGAAGGCCTTTATCTGTTCAATGTTCAACTTTAAAAATCTTTATGAATAAGTGTCCATTATGCTAGGTCCCAGGGAGAGATGCAAAAAATGAACAATGCTTTGCCTGCCTTCATGGAGCTTCTGTTCTAGTGGGGATGTATGTTGACAATTTTGGTACAATTAGGTTATTTTAGGCATTTGCATAGTTTTCTGGTATCCCTTTATAAATCGGATAAAAAACAACTCTAAGGAGAATATTTTGGCCTTAAGCCAAGTTGAAATTAATACAGCTTATTTATCATTACAGAAAAAGCTGACAATGTGGGTGGGTGGCTCTGGAACTCTGGGACAGAGGTACCTACTATGTGCCATGCTCTGAACTGAACTTCCCAAACCAATCTAATTGCTGACTTGGAATCACTGTCCTATCCTACTGATGGAGAAATAGGCTCAGAGAGGTGAAGTAATTTCCCTGAGCAGAAATGGAATCTGAACCCATCATTATGCTATAATGGGGAGCCCCTGGAGGGTCCTGGGAATTGTTAAGACTTCACTTCCCAGCTGGCAGTGGATCATTGTCCTCTGGCTTCCATAGAACCTTGTGTGGATATTATTGTAGCTCTTTGCATTTCTCCCTTAGATAACAACGATCCATTTTCTTGTCTACATCTGCCATCCCAACTCCCAATAAGAGCTCCCTGTTGCAATCATTTCCACCTTGCACCTTGTATGAGGGACTGACTGTCCCATGTCCCAGTGCCATGAGCATCTTTGGTTTTTCCCCCCCAGCGTCTCTTCTCTCTTTCCAATACTAGCTCCCCGCTTCCGTGGAGAACTGCTCCTCTGTCACCCTGTCTGGTCCTGGAGCACTTTAACCTTCCTGGCAACCAGGTGGTCACATGACCCACATGAGGCCAATCACGCCCTGGACTGGTCCAAGGGTTGGACATGTGATCCAATCAGAGTCATCCCCTGGAATATTCTGAATTTTCCCCTTGGATCATGAGCTGTAAGTATCTGACTCCAGAGGTACCAGTGGCCAGTGGTAGAGCCTGAGAGAATGAGGCCCTGAAGCAGTCAGCTGAGATCAGCCCCTCTGCCTTTCTGTGTCTGGCTTATATGAGGCAATAGATTGCATCCCCTTTTTACCTTTTAATTATTATCAAAATAATACAGGAACATGGTAATAAATCAAATACAGGTTGACTATCCCTTATCTGAAGTGCTCGGGACAAGAAGTGTTTTGGATTTTGGATTTTTTTGGATGTTGGAATATCTGCATTATACTTGTTGAGCATCCCACATCCAGAAATCCAAAATGCTTCAATGAGCATTTCCTTTGAGCATCATGTCAGTGCTCAAAAAGTTTCAAATTTTGGAGCATTTCAGATTTCAGATTTTCAGATTTGGGATGCTCACCCTGGAGTACAAAAGAGCTTATGAAGGAAATCCCCAGACCCCTGCCCTATTCTTCCCTTTCCATCCCAGCTTCACTCCAGAGGCAAGCTATTTTACATATTTCCTTTTGCATTTTTTTTGATCATTACCTCCATAATTTTAGATAATACGTTTATACATCTATTTCTTGATTTATAACTTTGGACCAATATCCATTAACTTTTCTGTAAGGTACATGAGAGTTTAGCTTACTTACACTCCTAACTTCCTTCTTCTCAATTTTGAAATTTATAGTGCATCTATAACATACTTACTGACTACCTATATTCAAATGTCTATTTCTTTTGTTCAACTTTAGGCAGTATTTTTTTGTCTCCCCCCCTTTTTAGGATAAGAATACATTGGATATGACTACCATTTCTATTCACATTCCACCTTTGTCAGCTGTAATTTTTTACATTGTCCATGTTAGGGACATTCAGTACTCTTCTATGCTACAATCAAGTTTTTACAGTTTTGTCCACAGGTTGACTCAGAAGATTAAAAGCCAAGAAACAGCATTTATAAGACTATGATTATTAAATACTGTATAATGTAAACTCTCCCTTTTAACCTAAGCTAGTTTGATTTGTGTTTGTGTTGGTTATGGCCGGTGTGTCCTGACACTCAAGTTTTGTTGAATCAGATGAGATGTGTCCACATGCCTTCAAAGCAAGCTGGGATAGAACTCACCCAGGGCCGGCTTTGTGGGCCTGTGACCTGTGCAGTCACAACAGAGCCCTGTACTCAAAAGGGCCCTGCACTTGGTTTAATGCTCTGCTGTCACCATCTTAAAATTCTTAATAATTTTGAACAAAATGCCCCACAAATTGTGTAGCCTGTCTTGAGCGTACCATCTTGCTGAGCTTTGTGAGAAATATTCTCTGTCCTCGGGCACCTGCTGGGCACTTGGAAGGAAAGGCAGTGTCCTTGGGCAGGTCCCAAAACAGCCGTGGAAAATTGGAGTGGGAGGCCATGGACCTGAGAGTTGGCTTGGTCAATGGACCTCGCATTGTGAAGTCAGATGGGGCTTACAAAGAAGCAACTAACCTTAGTGAACCTTGGGGCTGTGTCAGGGAGCTGGGATTATGCCCGAGTTTACAGAGGAGCGCCGGGGCTGAATGATCTGCCCAAGGCTCACGGCTCATACATGGCAGGTCCTAGATTCAAGTCCAGGCCTCTGATTCCCAGGCCCATGCCCCCCCTTCTCCACCACTCTTCCTCCAGACCAGAGCCACACAGGATGCCGCAGACCTGGGTCTGAGTCCTAGCCCTGCTCCCAATTTGCTCTGAGTCCTCTAGTGAGGGACTTGCCGTTTCTGACCCACTTATCCCAGTGGTCCACTGCGAGAGCTGATAAACTTTAAAAGTCCCTTTCACACAGAATCACTACATAACCAAATCATAGAGGAGGGGAAGTCTCTTTTGCAGATGGATTGCAGGTAATAAACGCAGGAGGAATGAAACTGGTATGATTCTGCAGTCCGTAATGAATTAATTGCTTGAAGCATCAATGGCTGTTAACATCACAAAGAAAGAGAGAATTGGACACCATGTGCCTCCTGACGGAAGAACTCAATGCCAACTAATGACACAGTCTTACAAAAAAATTTTTTTAAAAAATCAAACTTAAGACTGATCAAGCCTCTATTTCTCACTACCGCTTTACAGGGAAGACAGGACAGAGGAACGTGTTGAACTACAACACAGGGCAGCAATCAGCAAAATCCAGGTGGAGTGAAATGCCACAAGACCAACAACTATTTTCTTCCCATAAATAAATTGCAAGCAAAAACAGAACAAAACAAAAACCCTCTAGACCACTCAAAACTGACCAATTGCAATGTGGTTATTATTATCTTACGATAAGATTATCATCTTGTTTGGGTCTAAATTTAAGCAAGTAAACTGTCAAAAAGCAATTATGTGACAATTGGAAATTTGAACATTGACCGGCTCTTTGATAATATTAGGAGGAATTATTGTTAATTTTTTTTGGTGTGATAATGGGTTGTGATTATGGCTCTTTGTTTTTGGAAGGAAGAGCCCTTTTAGAGATGCATGCTGAAATATTTATGGATGAAATGATGTCATGCCTGGAATTTGTTTCAGATAACACACGAGGAGGGATGTGGATGGGGAAGGGTAGGTCTGGGTGAGGCAGGATGGGCATAGGGTTGATGATGGTCACAGTTGAGTGAGGAAGTATCAGGGTTTGTTATACCGTTGTCTCTGTTTTTGTGCATAATTTTCAGTTTTAAAGTCCTTTCTAGCCCGTGGTAGGGGTCTGAGGGTGGGAGATCTGGGGAAGGTTAGCCTTCTTGGAGCAGGGGTTGGGAGCTTATCTGGGGGACACCAGGCCTTGCCTCTCCCTCCCCACCTGCCATGGCCAGGCTGGGCTCTGGAGTGTTGTGGTCACTAGTGTCCAGGCTGGGATCAAAAGGGTGGCTTTCTTTGTGTTTGGATGAGCTCATGGAGCTGGACACTGTAATTGTAGAACTCTGGCCCCAACCCACAAGCCAAGCTCTCCCCTCCCCGGGCATGCTGGCTCCACATTCCAGGCACATCCTTGGCTACGTCAGGCCATCTGGCTACCAGCACGGCTGGGGAAGGTGCAGCAGCTGGTGGGAGCTATGGGGCATTCCCAGACACATTTCCCATGACATCCTTGGCACTAGCAGTGTGGTCGGGGCCTGGCCAGGATCTAAAGACCTGGAGGGTCCAAGGGCAACTCTCAGGCCCACCACCCGGGAGTGCTCCCACAGGGGGGCCAGTACCAACCACCTGGTGCCCACCTTGCTTTGTGACCTTGGCAAGATATTTCCCTTTCCTGGGCCTTGGGTTCCTAATCCAACAGGAGGCAGCTCAGTATTTCTTAATGGGGTGCTATTGACCTTTTGGGAGGGATAGTTCTTCCTAGTTTGCATTCCTGGTCCCCTGACCATTAAATGCCAGCAGCAGTCCCTGTCATTGTGGCAACCAAAAAAATGCCCTACACGTTTTCAACCACCCCTGGCTTGCAAACCACTGGTGGTCTTTAAGGGCCTTGCCAAGCCCATAGTTCTATATATCTGTGTTTCTTGAGAATTCAGGACAAATTCAGGGTAGACACTGTTAATGTTGCTCACAGTCTTGCAAGGAGATGAAGTGGATGGGTCTTGAAGTGTAGGTAGGAGTTTGCAAAGCGAGCAAGGGGTGGAGACGGGGTGAGGGGAGTGAAACACGTTCTAGGTGGAAAGATCAGCTTGCACGTGGGCACGGAGATATGAAAGAACATGGCGTGTTTGGAGAAGTGCAGAAATTCCCTGTGGCCCCAAGGTTTGGTCTGGGCTGAAAAACCAGGCAGCAGAGGTGGGGCTTCAACTGTGGACAACAGAGAACCAGCCAGGCTTTTCACATGGGGTGGAAACTTACTCCCCCTCCTTCTGGGCAGGGGCAGGTTTTTCCTCCTCAGTCCCTGTGGACTGAGAAATCACCGATGCCTGCGTGTGAATTGGGAGAATGTCTCACTGCTCATGGGTTGGAACTGCAAAGAATGCAGCTGCACAGCTGGGATTTCTTGCCCTGGTTGTGCCCAGGTTGGGGAGAGATTTGGAGTTGACAGTGAGCGAGCGGGCTGCTCAAACATCCTAAACTATGTAAGAACACCGTGTGTGTGTGTGTGTGTGTGTGTGTGTGTGTGTGAATTTGTGTGTGAGCAGGAGTGCATGTGTGCCCCACGCACACAGGCTGCTCATTCACTCATTGGTTTGCCATGTATGTGCTTGACGCAGTGAGAGGTGAATGCACACTGACCCGGCCGTCCCTCATGGAGCGTGCAATCCAGTGGATCTAGTGGAAGAGAAAGAAACAAACAAGGAAACAAAACGAAACACATCCTGTAAGCTAGAGGGAGACAGCTGGTGGGGGTGGAGGACCACACAGGGTGGGAGAAGAGAGCTGCTGGACTGGGCGGCTGGGCAGACCTCCCTCTCGGAGCAGGCAGTGCCCGAGCTGAGAATGTCCAGTGGGCATTTGCTGGCCTGGGCCACCCAAACTGCTCCCCTTCCTAACAGGCCTTTGATTTCTTTTGGGGGCGAATTACCTCTTCTCTGCTGGACAGAGTCTACTCGGCTCCCTCTGCCCTACCCCGCCACAGGGTGGACATTCCTCCAACTCTTGGGCGGAAGGACAAGGACGGTTGGAGTCCCATGACTGCCTCCTGCCACATGTTCTTGCCCCAGATCCATGCCTGCCCTTCCTGCTACTTGGCCCTCCGGTGCTGTCTCAGCTCCTGCCCATGCCCAGGCCTGTTTTTCCAGCCTTCCCACCGATTTCTGAGCTCCTGTGGGTGTGTCTACCTCTGTGTGGGTTTGGTTTTGACTTTTAAGGCCAAAGCCAGAACAAGGGTGCCATGAGAACAGATCAGGCTGGTGGGGAGCACCCTCCTTCCATTGCACTCGTGGAGGGAGTGTGGAGGCCACTGTGCTTCCTGGAGCTGGCCGCCTCTACGTGGTGCGCACACGCACGTGGCCCTTCAGCACACTCACTGGCCAGCCAGAGTGCGGAGCCCTGGCAGGCCTCACAGGGAGGAAATGCCAGCTGCATTGCTTTAAGCCTCGGTCAGCCTCCCCAGGGACTCTCCGGCCGCCCTAACGCTTCCTCTGAGGCCGGGCAGTGGTGCAGGCCTGGTCTGCCCCGGGCGGCGCGGGCCTCCGGCAGGGGCCTGTGACTCAGGGCTCAGTCAGGCAGAGGCAGGATGTCAGCGCCATTCACTGGGCCATGAGGAATCTCTTCTATTTATAGGCAGCGCAACTGCTGGCCGAGCCTGGCCAGAGGAAGTGGCTGCCGCTGCCAGCGAGTCAGGAACCAGGATGAAGGAGGCATGATGCTGCCCCTCTGGCTGCTGGGGAGGACGTCCAGGTTAGGACCACCTCTTCCACTCAGGTGTGGTCAGGGCTAGGACAGGCCAGGACAATGAGCATATGTGGCCACATGACTCATTAACCAAGCAAAAGGGGTGGTGGACACGGGGTGGCTTGGCCTGTCCTGAGCCTAGAGGGTGAGCAGGATGGGGATCTCCCTGGCCCTATTGTGGGAAGAGGGTGAGGGAAAGGCAGTGCCCAGAGGCCTGGCATCCTGAAGTTTGGCCCCAGACAACCTACCCTACTCATCATGCATTGGGGTCCCAACTTGCTTCATCTGTCAAAGACCCCTGCTCCCACCTACCATCTTGCCCCATGGCCAGGATGGCTACTTGTTCTCAGGAGACTAACATTTGATACCTACTAAAGGTTGAGCCCTGTCCATAAATTCCCTCATTCAGTCTCACAACAGCTTCGTAACGTTAGCCCATTTAACAGAAGTCAAAACGGAGATTCAGACCTTAGTACTTGCCTGGCTTTGAGTGTGTATACAACTGTGCCCTATATGTACAAGTGTGTAAAATGTGAGCTACCCACCTGTCAGGGGAGTTGTGAGGGGTAAATGGGATGACCTTGGCCATTGCGAATCTGGTGCCATCTCTTTGTAGGAGCACCCATCCACACAGTTGACCTTTGTCCTTGGCTAAGCATACATCTCTGATTGCATGGAAGGATTCTTGTGTTTTGTGCTTGTATTTGTCTCCTGCACTGGACAAGGTCAGGGAGGGAGTCTTGCTCCTCCTGTAACCCTGGCCCCCGGCTTGGAGTCGCTCAGTAGAGCTCCTCTTACCCTGTGGGCCCACAGGGGCTCCCCCATCCTCAAACTTGGCCTCCTCTGGCAGCAGCCCCCCTGGGTGCTCTGCTGTATTGGGTCCACATGCAGGGCAGGTTCTCAAAAAAACAAGGAGGGATGCTGCTTCCGGAGAGGCTGCCAGACTGCGAGCAGTGTGGGAGCTTCAGGCCTTTAGTCCTCATGTCCTTTGGGTGGGAACCAATTTCCTGAACAGGAAACACTTCCAAATGAGCTCACGGGGGCCAGTCCAGAGGAAACCAGCCGAGGGCCACAGTGGATATTGCAAATCTGCCTTCACCATCGGGAAAATGCAGGAGGAACCCTCACTCCTTCCTTTGTATTCCATGGGGCAGCCTCCCCAGTCCCGAGCTCCTTCCTAAAGCCCTGATCCAACCACTCTCCAGGGTGTTGAGACTGCCCGCAGTCCACCTCGCGTGCTGCTGACCCAGGGCAGACTGCCTCGCCCATCCCCACCGACCCTGAGGAAGCCTGGAGCAATTGTCAGCAGCAGGGCTTTGCTGAAGGGCTCAGGCAATTGTCCCGAAGCCGGGCAGAGTGGGAGAGAAGGAAGGAGCGGGCAGAGGGAACCAGGGTTGGCACGAGAGGGACTCTGACTGCCTTGAGGCCCAGGGGGCCCCTCCTGGCCTCTCCTGCAGTCCTTGGTTGGTCCCCTTTATAGCCCCCTCCTCTGGGAAGCCTCCCCTAGCTCCCCACCCACCATCCCCACCCTTCCTTTCTCTCCCTAAGGCGATCAGCAAACCACAGGGCCCTTTCTGAGTCTGCTGGAGTTTGCAAGTCTGAGAGTGTCTGGATGTCAAGGCTCTTCTCTTCTGAGCAGGACACACCGCGAGGGCAGAGGAGGGAACGTGGTGGGAGGGGCTGGTTCTGAAAGGCTCCCCGAGGAAGGAGGCTGAGTGGGAGTTAGTCGGTAGAAGAGAAAAGGGGTCCCCGGGGTGAAGATCCCAGGGAGGGGAGGTAAAGCTTCCAGAATGTGTGAGAAACTCCAGCCGGGAGGGGTTGAAGCCTGGAGTCCTGGGGTGTGGCGGGGTAGTCTGGCTGGGAGGGGGCAGACCTCCAGGCCCTGGGGGCGGGCTGAGCTTTCTCCTGAACGCAACACCGGAGCCAGCCAAGGGTCGCAGGCAGGATGTCGCCCTGGCTGCCGGGGGGTGAAGGTGTCGGCGGCCTTCCTGCTGGGAGACGACAGTGGTGGGGGCAGTGGAGGAACCGAGAGGCCAGGAGAGAGCTCTGATGTGGCTTCCACTGGCCTCGATGCCCTCCCCAAGGCCCACCCATGCTGGTGCACCCCCATGCTGGGGTGGCCAGAGTGAGGAGAAGGGGAGCCCCTGATGGGGCCAGAGCCCAGCCCAGAGAGACCCCGTCAGCTGCGCCACAAACGACATCATTTTCGTGTACTTAACACAAGGTAAACAGGAATGGAAAAACCCGAGTACTCATTATCTGACTTGGTAGCCAGCTGCTGGCTCCTTAACAACGGGTTTCCTGGGATCCTGCAGTCCTCCTGCAGACGGAGCCAGAACGGAGGGGCTTCCCTCCCGGCAGGAGAACGTGGCCCGGCGCCTGTGCCAGGCCCGCCGGCCTCTTCTCCCCAGGAGGCTTGGGATCATTCCCTGTGAGTTCGTGGGGCTTGGCCTGCCGAGGGCCAGGCACCAGGCCAGATGCTGTGCCACGGTGAAGAGCAAAAGCAAGTGTGGCCGGGGGATTTGGTTCCAGTGATGGTAGGTTGAGACCCCAGGAGTACAGGAGGGAAGTGAGCAGCCCAGCAGGGAGGCTGTCGTAAGCACTGAAGCATGAGCGGGATGGATCCTGGAAGGCACCGTGGAGATCGTCCAGCCTGACCCTTGATTCTACAGATGGGTAAACTGAGGCCCAGAGAAGTCAAATGACTTACCTAGAATCCTACTGGGAGAGAACCAGGGGCCGGACTAAAGCCCAGGTGCTACAGTGCCACTGGTTCTTTCTGACGAATGCACTGAGAAACTGGCTGACTCAAGAATAGAAAAAAAAAAACTGAAGCATTTAGTCCAGCTCTCCCCTTCCACTCACCACCCAGGCTTGCACACATGTGGGCTCACGAGAAGGTCAAAGATCTGGAGAGAAATTTCTTCTGAATGGGTCCCAAGTGCTTTCCTTTTACCCCCAGAGCTCAACCCCAATCTAGATTGAGGCCAGAGGAAGAGCTTCCTTTTTGTGGAAATAGCTGAAGGGTGACCAACAGCGGCCTGGCAGCCTTGGAGGACCCGGTTGTTTGCCATTCCTCTGCGTGGCAGCGCTGGGCATAGCTGGCCCCTGTCCATCCTCCCTGCGGCCCTCCATGCTCCCCTGATGGAGGCCTGAGCAAGGCCAGCACCTTCCAAAGAGCCCAGAGGCACAGCAAGTGCCTGTGCTAAGCATGCTTGGGGGCTCTGGGGCTTTCACTTGCAAAGCAAACCCTGAAAAATAATCTGGTGGATTTTGTTCTCTGCCTTAAACAACAGCAACCACAAGCAACAACACCCCACTTTTTCTAATGTCAGTTGAGTAAAACACAGGCAGCCTGGAGAAAATCTGGAAAACTAGCCCTGCAGTCTTGGACCGATCCTTAATTCCCCTGCGGCCTCAGTTTCCCCATTGATATTGAACCCTAAGCGTCCAAAAGCTTCACTAATCTGTGAGTTTCAATGACCACTTTATATATATATATATATATATATATATATTTTTTTTTTTTTTTTTAAGAGGTGGGGTCTCACTCTATCACTCAGGCTGGAGTGTAGTGGTGTGATCATAGCTCACTGCAACCTCGAACTCCTGGCCTCAAGTAATCCTCCCACCTATAGGTGTGCACCACCACGCCCAACTAATTTTTAAAAAAATTTTTTTGTCAAGATAGAGTCTCACTATGTTGCCCAGGCTGTTCTGGAACTCCTGGGCTCAAGTGAACCTCCCACCAAGGCCTCCCAAAGTGCTAGGATTACAGGTGTGAGCCACCACACCTGGCCAAATTTTTTTTTAGAGATGGGGTCTTGCTATACTGTCCAGGCTACTAAATATTAATACCCAAAGCCTGTTCACCCCAAGCTCCCACTTCTACTTCCAGGAGTTCTAACCTCTCAGCCCTTTTTGGGAAGCCCCAGGAGACATCCTGCCTGCCTCCTTGTGTCATGTGGTCAGCTGAATAGTGACCCCCAAAGGATGTCCACATCCTACTCCCCAAAACATGTGTATATGTTACCTTACATGGCAAAAGAGACTTTGCAGATGTGATTAAATTAAGGGCCTTGAGATGGGGAGATTACCCTGGACTATCTGGGTGGGTCCCATGTAATCACAAGGGTCTTTATAAGAGGGAGGCAGAAGGGTCAGAGTCAGAGGAGGTGACGTGATGACAGAAGCAGAGGGAGAAGAGGTAGGGCTCAGAGTGATGGGAGGAAGGGGCCAGGAGCCAAGGCATGCAGGCAGCTTCTAGAAGCTGGAAAAGGCAGGGAAACAGATTTTCCCCTAGTGTTCAGAAGGAACAGAGCGCTGCCAACACCTTGCTTTTAGCATGTCTGACTTCCAGAACTGCAAGACAGTGACTGTGTGCTCTGTTATGCTGCTAAATCTGTGGTAGTTTGTTACAGCAGCAATAGAACACGCATACAGGTTAGGACAAATGACCGCTCACCCTCATCCCAGGCCACCCTGCTTGGCCTCCTCTGCCCCTTCTGCTGGGCCACTGCCACTTGCTTGATGACTCCAAGACACAGTCACTTCTGCTGGCCTCACTCTGCACATGGGCTCCTACGAGCGGCCCCCAAAGTCTGGAGATCTCTGTCTATTCACCCCAGCAATGAACATTAGCAATCTTTAAGGAACAGCAGTAGTGTGGCCCTCCGCTGGGTCCTGAGTGCCACACGTGCTCACACATATGTGCGTGTGTGTGCATACGCGTCCTCTCCTCTGAGCACAGACCCACCCCCAGGCTGGAGCTGGCTGTCATGTGATGCACAGGACCATCCTCACCAACACCCAGGCTGGTTTCTGAAGGGGGATTCGGTGCTGGGTGCCCCTTGCCTCCTTGTCAGTTCTTCTGGGAACGCCCATTCTCCACCCACCCACCCTCTCCCAGGTGGCCAGACATTACCAGTATGAACAACCCCAGCTGTGGATGTAGCTCAAAGTTTATGAATTTCTTACTAAGAGACTTTTCAGCCCTGATGTAAATCACTAACCTGCATAGATACATGATGGGGACCAGGTGTGGCAGGTGCCAAACTCCACCTGCCATGGACTGGCCAGGGACCAGTGTACAAGGCATGGCATAACCTGCCCATGTGGCTGGTAAACTTGGTGCATCTGGGAGGTGGGTTTATGGTTGTTCATGGCCCACCACACCTCCCTGACCATGTTCTGGCCTGGACCCCTAACATTGATGTCCCCGTGCCCTTTCATCAGTGGCATTAGCATGTCCCCTTTCTGTGGCCCAGTTCAGCAGTTTCTTTCCAAAGAAACCACTGACAATGGTCAGTTATGCAGGATCTTGGGAGCATTTTCCTTTGAAAGACTTTTTAAGCTTTCATTTAATTACACAAATGACACGTGTTCCCTGAAGAAAAAAAAAAATTAGAAAAGAAAGTAGCAAGTAAAAATGATCTCTAGAGATAATAATCCAATAACCTGCTGCCCAAGTTTTGGTATATGTATGATCTATTTATAATAATCTAATATCTGATAATTTATCACTATGGGGGTATGTTTATTTATTTATTTATTTCTTGAGATGGGGGTCTTGCTCTGTCATCTGGGCTAGAGTGCAGTGGCATTGCCATAGCTCACTGCAACCTCGCTCCAGCGATCCTCCTGCCTCAGCCTCTCAAGTCGCTGGGACTAGAGGCATGTGCCACCACACCCGGCTAATTTTTCTATTTTTTGTAGAGATGGGGTCTAGCTCTTGCTCAGGCTGGTCTCGAACTACTAGCCTCAAGTGATCCTCCCACCTCGGCCTCCCAAAGTGCTAGGATTACAGGCGTGAGCCACTGCACCTGGCCAACATTCTTAAGGCTTTTGGTGCATATTCATGGTCTGCTTTTAAATCCAGACCCATTTCTTTAACTCTGGATTTGCCACCCACTTTAGCATTAGGTCAAGGACAAATAAAATTTAAGTGGTGAATCTGCTACTTGTAATTCTCTGGGCTACTTTTCTCCATTAATATGTATGAATGAAAAAAATGACTCTAGTTTACATTTTTAAAATGCCAAGAATATTCTCACCCCAATGTTCCAGTGCATTTGGCTTTTATGGTAGTTTTGGGAATTGGATTAAATGCTGTTTTTTCCTTCTAGAGTGAGAAGTTCCTAGATGAAGCCAAAGACAGCGTAATTTATCTGAGCCTCAATTTACCCATCTGTAAAATGGAGATATTATCAGTACTTTGCAGAATTTTCATGCAGGTGAAAAGAACCCAATTGGGTGTCTGACACATGGTGAAACGTCAGCATTTTAGTTTCTTCCTTCCCCTCCCGGGGCCAGGTATTATGCAGTTGGGTCTCTTGGCCCGGGTGTTGGCACTGGACACTTAGTTCCTCCTGGGCTCTGTTCCCAGCTTTTCCTACCCACTTTTCCAGGTACCCAAGGCTAATTGTCTCCCTCAAGAACAACCCCCAGATTCACTCTACCTTAAAAGGTCCTTGAGCTCTCAGTAAGACGACTAAACAAGAGAACAGAACATTAGAGAAAATTGGTTGTCTAAAATAGACAAATAATTTTCATTTCATCCTTCCCTCTGTACTCCACTTTATCTGTCTCCTCCCCATCCCTTTTTCTACATAAGCCAGGCATGAAGGCGATAGTGTTCTTATAAATTCTCGAGATGGATTATATAATAATCTAGACTGGAGTCTGAAAAAGAAAAGGCGACTGCTTGGTAAATGGACACAAGTCTTTGCAACTATTTAAAGAGATAAAGCCCAGATCACACCTTACTCTCAACACTCAGTAGCTGACCAGCCTCATTCTCGGGCTTTCTAGAGAGAGTCCCAGCTGAGCCTGTTTCGAACTGTATCGCCCAACTTCCCACATGATAAGAATCACCTGGAATGTTTATGAAATTGCAGGGTCCTAGGCCCCAGTCTAGACTTTTTGAAGCAGATTTGTCAGGGGAGAGGTCTGTACATTTACAAATGTGCATTGCACATTTAACAAGTGGCCCTGGGTGATTCTTAACATCGGGAAAATATGGTTAACATTGTGAATAGAAGAAGAAAACCTCAGTTGTTTTCAACCTTGGCTGCACATTAGGGTCTCCTTGGCACCTCTAAAAGTCCCAATGCCCAAGTAAATCAGAACCCCAATTTATCAGGCCATCCATGTTCAGGGACCAGTGGAAAGACCTCTGACTACACATGAACCCAGAGTCCAGCATTGTAGCCCTGGTTTTGTCACAATCTCACTGGGTGGCATCTCTAGGCCCCAGTTTTCACACATATAAGATGAGATACACGGAGTAGGACAGTGGGAAAATGCTTTCTGTCCTGTGTGTCAGTCTGACTGATGGGTAGAGGCTCTCTGGGTCACACTATTGAGGATTCTGAAGCTGGGACTGGGCTAAACAGGAGAGTGCCCAAATGGATTAGTGATGTCTCCCGTGGGTACAGATGACAGAAGTGTTGGCTCGACCTGCATGAGCCAACTACGCCTGGACTAGGTCATCTGCAAGGTCCCCTCTAAGCCTCAGTGACATCATAATAATAACAGCACCAGATTCATTGTAATGGACAATTGAGATAGTGCACACGACACCTTGTGACCTGTAAAGTGCTATACAGATGTTGGCTATTACATAACAATTTTTACTATTTTAGTTTCAGGATGCTACTTCTTCAACACTTTTTAAGGCAGAGTCATGTGTAGCAAGTGGCCTGTCTGGGCTAGAGCGGCATGTGGTGTCTGGGTCAGAATGCACGATTGGATTGGTGATCACATGGGATTACAGGAATGTATAGTTGAAAACATTAGGGGTTTCAAAACTCTTTTTTTCAACCTAACTGGGGAGTGAAATGATAGTGGGAAGGCAATATATGGAGTTCTGGGTCCAGAGTACATCTCTGTCCCAACCAGCCTACAGGCCATACAGTCTTTCTACTCTCGGGCAGGATTATACTTAAGGACACCATCCGTCCACCCATCCATCCATCTACCCATCTCTGCATCCACCTCTCTACTTATCCACCCACGTATCCATCTGTTTATGTGTCTACACTTATTGAGCACTTACTGTGTACCTGGATATACAGGTGCTGGGATAGAGTTGGGTCTGCTGTGATTCACAACTCCAGGGGGCAGCATACACATTGTGGTCTTTGCATACATCCACTGGACACAGAGTGAACAAGACATGGATCTTTCATTCTAAAAGGAGGGCAGAAAATAAACAAGCAAACAAAATGAATAAGCAAGATCATTTCACGTTAGTGATAAGTTCTCAGAAGAAAGTAAAACAGGGTGATAGGGTGTGATACATAGTAACAGATGGGGGACAGGGTGGGATCCTAATTTGGATGGGGTGGCCAGGAAAGGTGATATTTGAGCAAAGACCTTAATAACAAGAAGGTGCTTCCATGTGAAATTCTGGGGCTAGAGCTTATCAGAAAGCAGGAACAGCAAGTGCAAAGGCCCCGAGATGGAAACAATTCTAAGAACCTAAGGAATGCCAGTGTGGGCAGGGCTCAGTGTGCAAAGAGGAGAGTGGTAAGAGATAGTTGAATTTTTGGCTTAAGCAAGTAAGTGAATGGTTGATGCCATTTACTGAGGTGGGAAAGACTGAGGGAGGAACAGGTGAGTGGGGAAGGGAATCAAGAGATCTGTTTTGACTGTGTTACCCTTGAGGTGCATATAGACATTCATGTGGTGATATTGAATAGGCAACTCAATTTAGTAGTTTGGAACTCATAGGTCATGTTGGAGGTATGAATTTGGGAGTTGTGGTAGACATGGGGGTTGCTTGCCCATGGGGGTTGCTTACCCTTTTTCACTATAACTACCCTGATTTATGTGTCTGTGTCCATATCTCCCATGTGCTTGCAGGAAAATAATTCTGCCCCTGCACTAGGGCCGGGACATAGAACTCAAGCCGAGGCCAATCAATAACCCGTCCTCTGGCCATGTAAGTGGTTCTGGAGAGGGCATTTGACCCCATCTGGAGCAAAAAACTACAGAAGATGAGTGTTAGGGTTTTCTGGTTCTTTCAAGAGCACCTGGAAGAGACCTCCTCTCTCCTCCTGAACATGAAGAACGAGGTGGCTCCAGAAGCTGCTGACAATCATCCTGAAACCACGAGGAGGGCGGGAGTAGGGTTACGGTGAGATTGATTCAATGGACAGTAGAGCCGAGGGACATGGGAAAAATGGTAAACGTTCTCACACCGAGTCACGGACGCCCACCCTGCCTCAGAGTTTTGTGAGATGAGAAATTCACTCAAGTGTTTAAACCAGATCGAGTTGAGATCTCTGGTACTAGCAGCTGAACACAAGCCAAGTGGTAACAGCCACAGGGCTGGATGCTATCGCCCAGAGAGAGTGTAGACGGACCAGCAAGTGGACAGACCAGGAGGGCTACTGAGAGCGTCCCAGAGAAATGGCGCTGGGACCCCTGGATGTAGCCACCCTGGAAGTTTTCCTGTGTCTGGTCTGGATCTCTCCTAGTGGAGAGGAAGTGAATGGCTCTGCCATTTGCTAGCTGCGGGAGTTCGGGCAACTCCCCGAACCTCTCTGAACCTCAGTTCCCTCCCCTGTACAAAGAAGGGGACAGTAGCCACAGGCATGAAGGGTTGCAGGTATGAAGGCTGTGCAGGCATCTGGCTTGTGATGCTTTCTGCCTCTCCCTTTTGCCTTCTCCTTGGTGGCAGTAAGCTGCTCTCTCTCAAAGCATTCTGAGGGACGCTGAGTCATTTTATTCTAAAACTAAAAATGTGAAGCGCTCCCTCAAATGACTGTCTCCAGAGAAGCAGTCGATAACCAAGCACGTTTGTCCCTTCTTTTCAAGCATCTATCACATTTTAGCATGAAAATAGATGCTGTAATTAGGAGGGAAAGGAACATCAGCTGCTGTCTGCTGGCTGCTAAGCGATGACTCACGTGGGACAAGGAGGAAGGGCTGCTGCTAACACAGGGGTCACCCTGATGGAATGACCCTGATCCTGAGAGGTCCCGCAGGGGCAGCCCCGAAGGTGGGAAACACGCAGAACTTTTCCCCAACTGGAACGTAGCGGCTGGAGACTGAGGCAGCCCTAGCCTCATCTTCTGTAGTTTCATTGCTCCAAATGCTGGTTATGGGGGTGGGGGTGTTAAGCCTCCCTAACGCCTCTCCCAAAAGGGCAGAGTGTAAGATCTTGCCAGGCCACCACCATGTATGTCTTCTTCCTTTTTTTTTTTTTTGACAGGGTCTCACTTTGTCACCCAGGCTGCAATGCAGTGGCGTCATCATAGGTCACCTGCAACCTCAAACTCCTGGGCTCAAGTGATCCTCCTGCCTCAGCCTCTGAGTAGCTGCGCCTACAGGTGCGTGTCACCATGCCTGGCTAATTTTTTTTACTTTTTGTAGAGATGGGGTCTCGCTATGTTGCCAAGGCTGGTCTCGAACTCCTGGCCTCAGGCGATCCTCCTGCTTCTGCCTCCCAAAGTGCTGGTATTACAGGCATGAGCCACCGCACTGGCCATGTCTTCCTATTATCTGTGAAGGAAACATTTCTTGGCTGAGTCCAGGTGCCAGCTCTGCCACTTACTACCTCTATGACCTAGGCAAAGTATTTAATGCCCCTGCACCTCTGTTCTTCCATCTATAAAACATAAAATTAGGAGAGTAATGTTTGCTCCAGGTATGCTCATATATTAACAGGAGAAGGCAAAATGGTGTAACTCCTATTGACAGGGAATTTAGTAATATCTAGTATTAATAAAATTACATTTGCCATTACCCTTTTACCCAGCAATTCTCCTTCTAGGAATCTATCCCCAGACCACAATGGCAAAATACAAGAGATATATACATAAGGCTATTTGTTACAGCATGATTTGTAGTAGAAAAAAGGCTGGAAACAACCCAAATGTCCATCAACTGGGGACTGGTTGAATAAACTATGGTCCATCCATACAACGGAGTACTGTGAGCTGCTAAAAGGAGTGAGGATTATTTCTATATTTTGCTTTGGGGTGATCACCAGGATATAATGTTACATGAAAAAAGTATAATAGAGAAAAATGTTTTTAGCATACAGCCATTTATTCAAGAAAGGAGGGAGGGAACACACACACACACAGAGTTTTTTTCAATTGGGAGGATATTACAAGGGGAGGTAGAGGAAGGAACAGAGGGGCAAAGACAGAGTCTAGATTTCTCTGAAAGTGGTTCATAATACCATTCCCTCTGCTTTTGTATATATTTGAAATCTTCCATAATACAACTTTTTATATTTAAATGCTTTTTCCTTACTTCACATTGGCCAGTGGACCCCTCTGTAGAGCAGAGCCACCACCAACCTAAAGCCTTACCCTGGACTGTTGTGTGAGAAACAGGAGCCTTTCTTGTTTCAGGGACTGAATGTCTGGCATCCATTTGTTCTGTGGCTCCGCCCACCTCTTGCCACTTATCTTCTAGGCCTTACATTCGCTTCCTTCCTGGCCCGAAAGGTTTGGATTCACCTCGTAGAACACCAACGTCCAGCTTGACCTCGAGTCCTTCTTTAGCAATGTGTTCTCAAAGAGATGGAAGCAGGAGTCTGGGCCCTGCCTCCTCCCTGGCTCTAGCCCCGGGCCCACGAGAGAGTTGGAAGTGCATTGGCAGCTCTATATTATTGCTGTCCACTTCTTCTATAAGCAAGGGGACACTTGTTCTGACCCAAGGGTTTTGATTACTCTCCTTCTCCTCCTCCTCCCCCTGCCTTCCTCTCCTGCCCTCTCCTTCCCTGGTGTTATATGTGACTTCTGGTAAGTCTCCTTAAAAGGAAGGGGATTTCCTTTTTTTCCCACACCCCATCCTACTGCCTGAAACACAGAAGCAATGGCTGGAGCTCTAGTAGCCATCTCAGACCATGAGGACAAGGGTCACATCCTAGAAGTGACAGAACAAAGAGCTGGGGAAGCCTGTATCCGTGATAATTCTGTGGCATCACCACACCATACCAGCTCCAGGCTGCCTACCTCTGAACTTCATAAAAGAAGTAAAAGTGTAGAGAAATTAATTTCTATCTGTTTAAGCCATTGTTATTTTATGATTTTCAAAAATAAACAGGCTAATCAAATACTAATCAATAAGTCTTTACCCCCCAAACAGCAGCTCAGAAGCACCTCTGCAAGGCCCCAAACTATAGTGGAACACTGCTCTAGCCAAGGGAAAATCAGCTGGGCATTGTGAAGTATGCTGGCTCTTAGAGCTTCTGTCCAGAACTAATACATGTCAATTTTGTTGACCAAAGCAAGCCATATGGCCAAACCTTATGACAGTGGGGTGGGGATGTATAATCTTCTCAGGAAGAAGGATGGGAAAGAGTTAGAAATAATAACACAATCCACTTTAATAGTTGAAAAAACCAAGGCCTAGAGAAACAAAGTGGCAGGGTCTTGTTCTGTTGCCTGGGCTAGAGTGCCACGGCATCATCATAGCTCAGTGCAACCTTGAACTCCTGGGCTCAAGTGATCCTCCTGCCTCAGCCTCAAGTAGCTGGGACTACAAGCGTGTGCCACCATGCCCAGCTAATTTTTCTGTTTTTTGTAGAGATGGGGTCTTGCTATGTTGCTCAGGCTGGTCATAAACTTCTAATGTTCATTCCATTATTCTTTACTGTCTCTTAAAAAGAACACATAATTTGGGAACTTATAATGGCTCCCAAGGAGGCAGTGCTTGGTAGAGTCAGGCTTACACTCTAGGTCCTGTTTCTATGCCTTATCTGTTTCCTGTATTCTTCTTGGGCGTAGCAGTTATAACATCCTCATCTCTCTCTTCTTTCTTACTTTCAAGGTCCAAGGTATCAAATTTATTACTATAGAGGAAACTAGGAAGTGCAACCCTGCCCTAACTTTAAGATGGAATGTGTGAAACAAGCTCCATACAAACATGGATATTCCCAGGGGCAAAGGAAAGGGAGAGAGAGAGAGAGAGAAGCATTTAAAGAATTCAGTGTGACCAGCTTGTGAACCTTTCAATGAACTCAGATATTTTAAGGATATAGGCAAAAGTTTGCAGGACAGGCGTATTCCTCAAGGAAAGAATCATGGGAGGTTCTGTGTCTTTATATTTTTCTCCTGTGGTATGAGCTGTTTCTGCTCCTTCATCTTCCACCCCTTTCCACATAACCAACCTACCTTTCAATAGTCAATATATTTTTAGTATTTAAATTTGTACAATGTATTGAGTTCCAGAAAATTTTTTATGTTCTAATTTTATCTCCTCAAGAGTTCTTTTCCCTTTTCTGTTAATCTTCTTGTGTAATTCTTCCACTAGTTCAATGGAAGCCACTTTTTTAACTAAGAAAAAATGAGAAATGGGAAAATAACTAGTAAAAAATAAAATAAACAGCAAGCATAAAATAAAATCAGTGGGAATAAAATAAAGTATACCAGTCATAATACAAGACACAGACTGTCAAAGTAAATTTATATGACAAAATACCACACATACAAGAGTATACTTAAAGTAAAATGGTAAAATGGGTGGAAAATAAAAGGATGGGAGAAAAATAAAGTAGCAGTGGTGATGTTAACATCAGATAAAGTGGAATTTAAGATCAATGGGTTAAAGAGGAACATTACACAATGATAAGAAAAATATGCTTTACAAAGAAGAGGGAGTAATCATAAAACTTTATGTACTAAACAACATAGCAGGTAAATACACACAAGGCAAAAACTCCTGATGACACTAAGACAATTTGATAAAAATTTACAATTGGTGGAAGATTTTTAAATATCCCTTTAAGAATTTGACAAGCCAAGAAATTAAAATATAAGCAAGAATTATAGAATATGAGTATTATAATAGATAAGCTTGTTTTAATAGATGCACTAGAATTGTTTAGTCTATTATGTATTCCTTTCTTATATTCACGACATGACTACCAAAACCAGTTCTGAACAATATAAAAATGGAATGGAAGACCAGATAGCATAAAACCATCAATCCTTCCAAAATTAATTTATAAACTTAATGCAACTCCAATGATGTCTTCAACAGTTTGTGAAGGGGGAAGGAGAAGGTGATCTTAAAATAAATATAAAGAATAAGTGTTTCAGAATAACCAACCCAATTATCAAGATGAAGAGTAGTGAAAGAGTCATTTGTTAAAAATGACTGTAATCAAAACAGTATGGCACTGGGATAGAACAACAAATAGGTCAGTGGAAGAGAAAAGTCTAGAAATAAATCCAAATATATGAGAACTTAAATTATGTCAAAGGTGATGTTTCCATTCATTGGGGAAAAGATGGTTTAGTTCATAAGTGTTGCTGGTACAACCGGCTATTAGCTACCCATCTAGAAGGACTGCAAAAAGACCAACTTCTTGCTATATTAAGAAAAATTAAACTCTATTTGGCTTAAAATTTAAATGTCAATATAATATTATCAAAAATTTCACAGAAAATTTAAACATTTTGCATAACTTTAGCAAGACAAAAAATCTGAATGCTATAAAGAAAAAGATTATATTTGACGGTGCAAACATAAACTTGGTGTTCAAAAACATCATAAACAAAGTCAATGATAATACTCTGGGAAAACTACTTTCAATACATATGACAGATGAAGTATAATATTAAATCTGTAACATGTTAGGAGCTCCAAAAATTGATACGAAAAAGACAAGCATTTTGATAGAAATAAATGGGTATAAATAGGCAATTCCTGGAGGGGGAGCTCTCAATGGCCAATAAATATATAAAAATGATGTTCAAGTGCTCTTTGAGTGAGGAAAATGGAATGAAAGGAACAAAGAAATATCATCAAACTGGTAGAACAAACAACAAACAAAACCCCCAAATGATAACGTTCAGTCTTGGTAAGGATGAGGGAAACTGGGCGCCCTTATTATACGTTGCTGGTGGGAAGGTCCATTGCCAGAGCATTTTTGGAAGGTGATCTGGCAATATCTAGTAAAATACACGATACATATCCCATAAATCACGCTTGCGCGTTTGCTCTGTCTCTGAAAGTAGACCTGAGAAGCTGGTAACAGTGGTCAGCCATCTCTGGGGAGGGGACCCATGCCCTGGAAAACAGGGCTGCCAAGGCAACATGTATATCATGAATAGCCTTTTTTACCTTTGGACTTTATGTTGTATTTATGTATACTTTTTCAGTTAGCAAATAAATAAAATGTTCTTCATTTGTAATGTTTTTTTATTTGAGGTCTTTCTTCTTTTTAATGAAGGCATACATGGCTATAAATTTCCCGCTAAGAACTACTTTCACTGCATTTCATAAGTTTTAGCATGTTGTTTTCATTTTCATCATCTCAGAATATTTTCTCATTTCCCTTGTGCTTTTATCTTTGACCCACTGGTTATTTAGGACTGTGTTCATTTCCATAGGTGTGTGAATTTCCCAAATTTTCTTCTATTATTGACCTCTAGTTTCATTCCATTGTGGTCAAAGAACATACTTTGCATGATTTCAATGCTTTTAAATTTATTAAGAATTGTATCACATCCCGTTTACCGTGACAAGGGTCCATTCTTCATCTGTGGTGAATGTATCTTGTTCTCACTCCATAAACCTATATCTTGCTCTTACTGTATAATCCTCTCTTTCTCTCCTCAATAAAGCTCATTTTCATGCTTATAAGAAAAAAAAATTGTGTTATGGCCCAACAAATGGTCTGTCTTGGAGAATGTTCCATGTACACTTGAGAAGAATGTGCATTCTGTCGTTGAGTGTCCTATAGATATCTGTTAGATATATTATAATTGGTTTATAGTGTTGTTCCAGTCTTCTGAACAACAAGATAAACTTCCTTGCTGATCTTATAGTTGAAGATCTAGATTTTATATCTATTATTTAAAGTTGGAAGTCTCCAATTATTATTGTTGAATTGTCTATTTCTCTTTTCAAATTCTACCCGTTTTTGCTTTATGTATTTTGGGGCTATATGGTTAGATGCATATATATTTATAATTGTTATATTTTCTGGATGGATTGACCCTTTTTAAAATCATTATAAAATGCCCTTCTTTGTATCTAGTAACAATTTTTGTCATAAAGCCTATTTTGTCTGATATTAGTATACCCACTCCAGCTTGTACTCTCTCTCTCTTCTTTTTTTTGACATCTGCAACCTTTTACTTTAAATCTTTAAACCTTTTTGTTTCTTTGAATAACAAATGTATTCTTATAGACAGCATATAGTTGGATAATTTTTTTCTAAATCCATTCTGTCAATCTCTGCCTTTTCACTGTAGCATTTAATGCATTTACATTTAGTATAATTACTGATAAGGTAGATTTACATTTACCATTTTGCTGCTTGCTTTCTATAAGTCTTATGTCTTTTTTATTTATCTATTCCTTTATTATTGCCTTCATTTGTGTTAAATAAATATTTACTAGTGCACCATTTTAATTCCCTGGTCATTTCTCTTACCATATTTTTTTGAATTATTTTCTTAGTGGTTGCCCTAGGGATTATAATTAATACCTTAATTTATAACAATCTAGTTCAAATTAATACCAAGTTAATACAAAGGTATACAAAAACTTTACCCCTATGTACCTACATACTCCCTCTTTGTGCAAAAAATTAGTTTTTTTTACTTTGTGTAAAAACTTTTACTCTTTGTATAAAAAAAATTACATCTTTTTATATTGTATGCCCACAACACCAATTTATAATTATTGTTTTATACTGTCTTTTAAATCAGATAGGATTAAAGAGTTTCAAACAAAAATATTTATACTCTCTTTTTTATTTACCTATGTGGTTACTTTTACAAATGTTCTTTATTTCTTTATTGTGGATTCAAGTTAAGTTACTGCCCAGTGTCCTTTCATTTTAGTCTGAAGGACTCCCTTTAGTATTTTTTGGAGGGAATGTCTGCTCGTGATGAATTCTCCATTTCATTTATCTGGGCATGTCTTCATTTCTCCTTCATTTTTGAAGGATAGTTTTGCTGGATATAGAATTCCCAGTTGTAAGCCAGGTGCAGTGGCATGTACCTGTAATCCCAGCTACTTGGGAGGCTGAGGCAGGAGGATCACTTGAAGCCAGGAGTTTGAGGCTGCAGTGCACTATGATTGTACCTATGAATAGCCACTGTACTGTAGCCTGGGCAACATAATGAGACTCAATCTCTCAAAAAAAAAAAAAGGAATTTTAGAATTTCAGCAATTTTGAATGAGTCATTTCATGGCCTTCTAGCCGCCACAATTTCTGATGATAAATCAACTGTCAATTTTATTGAGGTTCCCTTGTATGTAATGAGTCATTTCTCTCCTGCTGCTTTCAAGATTCTCTCTTTGTCTTTGCCTTTCAACAGTTTGATTATGATGCATCTTGGTGTATATCTTTTTAAGTTTATCCTACTTACAGTTCATTGAGCTTCTTTGATGGGCAGATTAATGTTTTTCATCAAATTTAGGAAGTTTTCATCTATTATTTCTTTCTCCCTCTTCTCTCCTCTCTGTCTGGGATTCTCACAGGTTCTTGAGGTTCTGTTCATTTTTTTATTTCTGTCCTTCAGACTGGATAATCTTTTTTTTTTAAAATTTTTTAATTTTTTAATTTTTTAATTTTTTATTTTTTCTTTTAATTTATTTTTTTAATTTCAGAATATCATGGGGGTACAACACTTTGGCCATACACATTGCCCCTGTTCTGCCCGTGTCAGAGCACAATCGTGGTCATCCCCCAAACTGTGCTCCCCACATCCATTCAGTGAGAGTTTTTCCCATCCCTTCCACCCCCCTCCCGCCCGCCCGCCTTCAGATGAATGTTATTGCCCTGTGTGATGTAAGTGTTCATCAGTTAGTACCAGTTTGATGGTGAGTACCAGTGGTGCTTGTTTTTCCAATCCTGTGACACTTCGCTTTGAAGAATGGGTTCTAGCTCCGACCAGGATAATACCAGATGAGTTAATTCACTGTTGTTCCTTATTGCTGAGTAATACTCCATGGTATACATATACCACATTTTATTGATCCACTCGTGTATTGATGGGCACCTTGGTTGTTTCCACAACTTTGCAATTGTGAATTGTGCTGCTATGAACATTCGAGAGCAGATCAGACTGGATAATCTTAACTGACGTATCTTAAAGTTCACTGACGCTTTCTTCTGCCTGCTAAAATCTGCTGTTGAGCCCATCCATCTAGGTAAATTTTTCATTTCAGTCATAATTTTCAACTCCAGAATTTCTATCTGGTTCTTTTTATATATAATTACTATCTCTTTATTGAAATCCTCTCTTTTTAAAACATTGTTATCATACTTTCCTTTAGTTTTTTAATTTTTTTTTGTGTGTGTACAGATGTGGTCTTGCTCTTGCTCAGGCTGATCTTGAACTCTTGGGCTTAAGTGATACTCCCACTTTGGCCTCCCATAGTGCTAGGATTACAGGCATCAGCCACCGCACCCGGCCACCTTTCGTTCTTTAGGTGAGGTTTCCTTTGGTTCTATATTTAAAAGAGCCAATTTAAAGTCTTTGTCTAGTAAATGAAATGTCTAGACTTCCTTAGGGTGAGTTTCTATTGGTTACTTTTCTCTTGTGTGTAGACCATACTTCCCTCATGATTTTTATTGAAAATAAAAAATCATGTCTCATGATTTTTTATTGAAAATGGACATTTTAAATAACATAATATAGCCACTCTGGAAACCGGGTTTTCCTTTTCAGGGTTTGTTAGTATTGCTATTTGTTTGTTTAATGACTTTCCTGACCTAATTCTAAAAAGTCTGTCTGTATTCCTTGTCATGTGTGACCACAGAAGCCTCTGCTCAGTTAACTTAGTGGTCAGCTAATGACTGGACAGATATTTCTTTAAGAAGGACCTGGAGAGGCTGGGCGCTGTGGCTCACGCCAGTATTTCTAACACTCTGGGAGGCTGAGGTGGGAGGATCATTTGAGGTCAGGAGTTGGAGACCAGCCTGAACAAGAGTGAGATCCCATCTCTACCAAAAATAGAAAAAATTAGCTGGGTATGGTGGTGTACACCTATAGTCCCAGCTACTCGGGAGGCTGAGGCAGGAGGATCACTTGAGCCCAGGAGTTTGAGGTTGCAGTGAGCTGTAAAGACACTATTGCACTCTAGCCGGGGCAAAAGAGCAAGACTCTGCCTCAAAATAAAAAAAAAAAAAAGGTGTCTGCAGCCAGTAAGTCTCCCAATCTTTGCCAAGGGCTCTGAGTGAGTTTGGGGCACGCTTCAATACTCAGCCAGGCAGTTTACACTTCAACCTTAACCTTTACTTTTGGCTTTCAGAGTTTTGAGGATAGCCAGAGGTGAGGGCTTAGGGCCTTCTCGGGTCCTTCTTGAGTGTGTGCACAGCCCTGGGTACATACACAGTCCTGTGTATGTGCATGGCCTTCTAGAGTGCTGGGAATATATTAGAGCTTTTCCTATCCCCCTAAGGATACCACATTCCTCAATTTCTCTTTTTAAGTGTTTTGGTTAGCTTGTTGTTTGCTCTATAATCACTGCCTCAGACAGTTGTGATATTAAACAATTGCTACTGATTGCTTTTGAAAAATGCCCTCAGGAAAAAGGCTTTTTGTACGGAGCAAGTTCCATATCAGGTCAAATAAAGAGAGCCTTGCAAGTTGGGGTTTTCCAGAGCACTGCCAGACAAGTCAAATAATGACAGTTTTCTGAGAAGAATGGGGCTTTGAAAGAGCTTCGTTCCCCATTCTAACCCCTCCAGTGGTTGTGAGCCTGCTGACTTTCACCATGATTACAGCCTGTTATTGCTCCAGGTTATCATGAAGCTGGGGAGAAGGGGATGGGAATAGGGTAAGTTGATACTCTACAAAGCTCACACTTCTTACCAAGATTCAGTCACTTATAATAAATTCTCCCAAGATTGTTGCATGCCTTTGGTTCATTTCCAGACTCTGAAAAAGTTGATTTTGACAATTTTTGCCAGTGTTCTCATTGTTTTTATGGAGTAGTAGGCTTTTAGAGGTTCTTATTCCACCATTACCAATGACATTACTTGATAATATTATAAAATATGTAAGTGGGTCTCAAAACCACAGCAATGTAAAAAGGTAGACAGTGAGAGAGGTCTAGCTCCAACTCCACGCCCGACCCGCCTCCACTCCCTCTCCACACACACGGAGCCATTTTACTGGGTTCCTAGGTTCCATTCCAGAATTTCTTTATGCAAATACAAGCAAATATGAATGTATATTTTTCCGTTTCCTCCTTTCATACACAAAAAGCAGCAGATCATACACACTGTTCTAAACTTTGCTTTAGTCATTTAATAATGTATCTTGGATATCTTCATAGCAGTATATAGAGCCCTCTCTGTTCTTCTTGCCCTCTCTCTGTCTCTCTCTCTCTTTGCATTTGCATAGTATAGATGTACTACAATTTATTCAACCAGTCCCAACTTTTTTTTGAGATAGTGTCTTGCTCTGTCACCCAGGCTGGAGTGCAGTGGCATGATCATAGCTCACCGCAACCTCAGACTCCCGGGCTCAAGCGATCCTCCTGCCTCAGCCTCCTGAGTAGCTGGGACTACAGGCACGTGCCACCACGCCTGGCTAATTTTTTTTTTTAATCTCTTGTAGAGACGGGTCTCACTATTGTCCAGGTTGGTCTCGAATTCCTGGCCTCAAGTGATCCTCTCTCCTGGCCCTCTCAAAGCGCTGGGATTATAGGCATGAGCCACAGTGCCTGGCCTTACCAGTCCCACTTTAATGACACTTGCATTGCCACCGGTTGTTTGTATTTCCCAACAATTTTGCAACCACTAACCTTATACACAAGTCATTTCATACACATGCTGAAACAGCTGTAGGATAAATTCCCAAGACTGAGACTGCTCGTTCAAAAGGCAAATGCTTTTGTAATTTTGATAGATACAGCCAAATTGCTCTCCATAAAGTCTGTTTTCCACAACCTCACCAACAATGTGTCTTATTCAACTTTTAGGTTTTGAGAAATCAAGTGTACATCTTTAGTTTGCATTTGTCTTATTAATAGTCACATTGATTATCTTTTCATAGGCTTAAGGGCTATTCATATTTACTTGTCTGGGAACTTTCTGCCCATATGCTTCGCCTACTGGATTGTTGGTTCTGTTTTCTTATCAATTTCTAAGGTCTCTTTATATATTAGGGAGATTAGCCCTTTGTCTCTACTATTATTTTTCTTTTCTTTTCTTTTAGAGACAGGGTCTCACTATGCTAGAGCACAGCTGCTATTCACAGGCACGATCATGGCACACTACTGCCTCAAACTCCAGCCTCAAATGACCCTCCTGCCTCAGCCTCCCAAGTAGCCGGGATATGGGTGCGCACCACCATGCTTGACTGTCTGCATTATTTTTCGAAAATAAGACTCCCTCTCAGTTTTTTTTTTTAACTTTGATTATTGTGTTTTTTTGTCTTGCAGAAGTTTTTTTTTTAATTTTCATACAGTTGAATTTATCAATATTTTCTTTTGTGGTTTCTGAATTTAAAAGGTCTTTCCCCCTCCAATGTAATGAAGAATTTTGCCCATGTTTTCTATTTCTTTTATGGATTAAAAAAGTTGTTAAGATTTAAACTTTGGTTTGTTTAGACTTTAGCCGGACATAAAGTATGAAGCATGTACCCAACTCAATTTTTTTCCATGTGGCTATTTATTGTCCCAAGACCATTTACTGCAAAGTCCATCTTCCCCTCCCTAAATTGCAATGCTTCCTTGTCATATACTGTACTAAGTTCTCATATAAATTAAGTTCTTTTGGACTGCCTGTTTTGTTCTCTAAGTCTGTTTGTCTGTTCATATGCCGGTGCCATATTGTTTTAATTATTAAGGCTTTACATTAAAACAGCCAGCAGGACTATCACTGCCATGGTTCTCCCTGTGTCATTGTTTCCCTCATTCTCTTTGCTTCTCTATTTTTCCATGTGCACGTTTAGAATCAGCTTGTCTGGTTAAAAAAATCTTGTCAGTATTTTTATTTAATTTGTGCTGAGTTAATAAATTAATTATATATAATTATGTTAATATTAAATATAGAAATATAATTACATATAATTGATCTGGGAAGAATTACCATCTTGAAGATCTGAGTCCTCTTATATAAGAACATGCTATGTCATTGCAATGGTCCTTCAATAGTGTCTTAAAATTTTCCTCGTATGGGTCAAAGCTTAGTCCCTACTTTGTTATTTTGTTACCATTTTAAAAGGGGTCTTTTCTGTCTGGTTTTTTTTAAAGAAAAAGAAAAGACATACACTTAACCTTTGACCCAGCAATCTTACATCTGGGTATCTATCCTAAAGAAATAAAGGCACCAATATGTCAAGGCATGCGTACAAAGTTTTTTGTTATAGCCATGTTTATAATGACAAATACTAAAAATGACTTGTATATCTACAATGGGAAAGTTATTGGATAAATTATGGTAGAACGATAGTGTGGAATAATATGTAGCTATATAAAAGCTGAGTTAAATCTTCATCTATTTACCTTAAAAAACAGTGATGGTATTTATGTGAGCAAAGTAAGTTTCAGCAAAAATGTGTCTAATATAAGCTCAGTTTCATAAAAACCAAACAAAGACAGAATTCCTATATATGTGTATGTGTGTTTATATGAGCATAGAGAAAGGAAGGATGTTCACCAGGCCATTACTACTAGTTACCTGGAGTGCAGTGTAAATATATAGAGAGAATTAAAATATATGACAATTAGCATATCAAACAGGAGCAGTACAAATGGAGTAGAAGTGTTCTAAGGTGTTTGCATTGTCCAGGAATTGAGTACAAGTGCCAATTAACATTAGATTTTGATAAGTCAAGGATACATATTGTCTATCGTTAGCATAACCTTTAAAATAATTGTAAAAGAGTATGTAACTTCTGAGCTAATGGGGGGGATGTATAGTAAGAAAATCCTCAATCAATCTGAAAGAGGTAAATAAAGAAGAAAAATCAAGGCACGGAAGGAATAAATAGAAAACAGTAAGATGGTAGCTTAAAAGCAAATATATTGGTAATTACAAAAAATGTAAATTTAGGCCAGGTGCGGTGGCTCACGCCTGTAATGCTAGCACTCTGGGAGGCCAAGGCAGGAGGATTGCTTAGAGCTCAGGAGTTCAAGACCAGCCTGAGCAAGAGTGAGACCCTGTCTGTACTAAAAATAGAAAAATTATCCGGGTGCAGTGCTGTGCGCCTGTAGTCCCAGCTACTCTGGAGGCTGAGGCAGGAGGATTGTTTGAGCCCAGGAGTTTGAGGTTGCAGCGAGCTATGATCATGCCACTGCACAGGATGACAGAGAGAGACTCTGTCTCCAAAAAATACGAAATTAAAATTAAAAAATTTTTTAAAAAGTAAATCTCGTAAATGCTCCAATTGTTGTCAGATTGGATTTTTTAAAAAAGCCCAACTGTCTGTTGTTTACAAGAAGCATATCTACTATGCAAAGATACAGAAAAATTGAAAGTAAAAATATGGGGGAAAGTTATACTATGAAACACTAACCAAAAACTGGTTTAGCTATGTTAATATCTTTCAAGGTAGACTTTCAGGCAAGAAGAATCGCTAGAGATAAAGAGGGACATTTCATAACTATAAAAGTTTCAATTTACCAAGAAGATATAACAATTTTAAATTTGTATTCACCTAATAATAGTTTTAAGTATATGCAATGCAAAAATTAATGAACTACAAGGAGAAATTTAAAAAGACCATAATCATAGTGAAAGCTTTTAAAACACAACTTCCGATTAGGGATTTTTTTTTTAAATGCAGATAAAAATTTGAACAATATGATCAGTAAAATTGACCTAATGAAAAGATATAAAATACTGCACCCAACAGCTGCAGAAAATACATTCTTTTTAATTACACATTAAACATTTACAAAATTATCTATATGCTGGGCCATAAAGAAAATCTCAAAAACTTTGACTGAAATTATACAGGAAATATTTGCTCTATAATTGTAAGGCAATTAAGCTGAAATAAATATCAAAAGATAACCAGACAATCCTAATATACTGTATTAAGAAATATACTTCTGACTAACTCATGGATTAAAAAAGAAATCATAATAAGAATTAGAAAATATTTAACTGAATAATACAAAAATACTGCATCTCAAAAGGGACATACCTAAAGACACCCTTAAAGGGAAATTTAGAACTTTAAATGCACATACCCATGCTCCTCAATTTATAAGGGGGTTACATCCTTCATAAACCCATTGTAAGTTAACAATATTATAAGCTGAAAATCATTTACTACATCTAACCTACCGAACATCATAGCTTAGCCTAGCCTACCTGACATGTGCTCAGAACACTCACATTAGCTTAGAGTTGGGCAAAATTATCTGGCAACACAGTACACTGTGGAGTATTGTTTGTTTACCGTCAGGATCGACAGGAAGGTGCAGTTCGCTGCTGCTGCCCAGCATCGCAAGAATATCACAGGGCGTATCGCTAGCCTGGGAAAAGATCAAATTCAAACTTTAAGTATGGTTTTTACCGAATGCATATCACTTTTGCACCACTGTAAAGTTGAAAAATCATAAGTTGAACCATCATAAATCGGGGACCATCTATATTAGAAAAGAAGAAAGACTGAAAAACCAAAAAGTTTTGAGCTTCATCTCAAGATGTTAACAAAAGGACAACAAATTAAATTCAAAGAAAGTAGAAAGCAGAAAATAATGAAGAGCAGAAGAAGAATGAATTAATGCCTTTTGCAAAAATTTGGATGGAACTGGAGACCATTATCCAAAGTGACGTATCTAAAGAATGGAAAAACAAACACCACATGCACTCACTATTAAACTGGAACTAACCGACGAGCACACATGTGCACAGAGAGAAGTAAAACTCAACGGAAATCAACTAGTGGGGAGGGGAGAGGGAGGAGGGGACGGGTGAAAACCTACCTACCGGGTACAATGAACACTGTCTGGGTGATGGCACCCTTATAACCATAATTCAAGCATTATAAAAGTGATCCATGTAACCAAAAATATTTGTACCCCGTAATACTTTGAAATAAAAAATAATAATAGTAATAATAAAGAGCAGAAATTAAATGAAATTTTGAAAACAAACGTACACTAGAGTATCAACAAAGTAAAAAGTTGTCTCTTTGAAAGAATGAATGGACTCATAAACCCTAAGTAAGATTGATGAGAAAGCAACAGAGAGAGAGAGAAAAGGCATAAATTATGAATATCAGCAGTGAAAACAGAAATCTCATCACAGATTCCACAGATATTGAAAAGATTTTTAAAAATTGTGAACAACTTCATGCCAAAAAATTTGAAAAATTAGATGAAATGCACAAATTCCTTGGAAAACCAAGCTACTAAACATTACACAAGAAGAAACAGCAAACCTGAATAGTCATATGACTATAAAACACATTTAATGCATAATTTAAAATCTTCTGACAAAGAAAACTGCAGACCTAGACAGCTTTTCTAACAAATTCTGCCAAACACATAAGGAAGAAATAATGCCAATCTTGCAAACTCTTCCAGAGAATGAAATAAGAGCTTTTATCCCCCAATTTATTTTGTGAAGTCAGCAAGAGTTTCACAACAAAATCTAGCCAGAACATTTGGATAAAGGAAAATTATAGGTCAATCTCATTCATGAACATAGATGTAAAAATTCTAAACAAAATATTGATATTTCCAAGCCCGTTGTAAATGACCAAGTTGGGTTTATTCTAGGAATGCAAAGTTGGTTTAATATTTGAAAATCAATCAATGTGGTTTATCCCATTGACAGCATAAAAGATAAAAACCATATTATTATCTCAGTATACACAGGGAAAAAGTTTTTGATAAAATTTGACATTCATTCATGATTCTTAGCAAACTAGGAATGGAAAAGAACTTCCTTAACTTGAGAAGGGCATCTTTGAAAAACCTATAGTAAACTTGATATGTAATGTTAAAATGTTGAAAAATTTGTCTTTGAGATCAGGAACAAAATAAGGATGTTTGTTATCACTAATTTTATTTAACATTGTATTAGCCTAGTGCAGTAAGACAAGAAAGCATTGAAAAGGAAGAAATAAAACTGTCATTATTTGCAGATAACACGATTTATGATGGGTAGAAAATCCAAAAGAGTAAAATCCATAAAGGAAAACAAGATAAAATGTGAAAATTAATAAACAAGTTTAGTAAGGCATTAGAAACAAGGTCAATATACAAGAATTAATTCCATTTCTATGTATCAGGAAAAAACATAAGATGAAATGAAAAGATGCCATTTGCAATAGCATAAAAATATAAAGTATCTAATAATAAATCTAATAAAATATTTTACAAAGTAAACCTCCAAACAGTATGAGAAACAGCAAAGAAGATCAAAATAAATGGAGGAATATACTATGCTCATGGACTGGATGGTTCAACAATGCAAAGATGTCTATTGTACCCCAATTATCCTACAGATTCAATGAAGTCTCAATCAAAATCCCAACTTTTTTTGTGGAGCTTGACAAGCTGATTCAAAAATGCACACGAAAATACAAAAGATCAAGAATAGTTACACCATTCTTAAACAAGGAGAAAAAGATGGGAGAACTTTTTCTACAAGACATCAAGAATTATTAAAAAGCTACAGCATTTAAGGCAATGTGACATGATGACAGACTAGTTAATCAATGGGATAGAGCAGAAAAGCTTCAAAATAGAGCGTGTGATTTACACACTCTGCAGAGCTGTAGGGAAATGGCAGTCTTTGCAATAAATAGTGTTGGAAACATAACTATACATTCTTTCAAAGAAATAATACATACTAGATCATTCCGTTTATGTGAAGCAAAAAATGGGAGATAAATGTGAGAGTTGAAAGAGAGAGAGAGAAGGAAGGGAGGAAGGAAGGAACCCTTCAGGATAATAGAGGTAAAGATCTTCAAGACCCGAGGGAGGGAAAAACGTTTTGGAATAGGTCATAGGAGGTACCAGACATAAGGGAAATGATTGCCAAATTTGATTACTTTTAAACTGCAGTCCCCAACCCTCAGGCCGCAGACCATTATCAGTCTGTAGCCTGTTAGGAACCGGGCCACACAGTAGGTGGTGAGCAGCAGGCGGGAGAGCAAAGCTTCATCTGTATTTACAGCTGCTCCCCATCATTTGCATCACCACATAAGCTCCACCTCCTGTCAGATCAGCAGCAGCATTAGATTCTCCCAAGAGCTCGAACCCTGCTGTAAACTGCACATGTGAGGGATCTAGGTTGCACGCTCCTTATGAGAATCTAAAGCCTGATGATCTGAGATGGAGCTGAGGTGGTGATGCTAGCGCTGGGGAGTGGCTGCAAATACAGATTATCATTAGCAGAGAGGTCTGACTGCACAATACATGTAGTACGCTTGAATCATCCCACAACCATCTTCTCCCCCACCCCCGTCTGTGGAAAAATTGTCTCCCATGAAATCAGTCCCTGGTGCCAAAAATGTTGGTGACTGCTGCTTTAAAATTAAGAACTTATGATTATCAAGAGACAGTAAGAGGATGAAAGGACAAGGCAGAGATGAGAGAAGATATTTGCAACACATATAACCATAAAAGGCTCATGTTCATAATATATTTTAAAAATTGTTTCAAATCAATAAGAAAAAGGCAAACAACCAAAAAAGAAAACTGGGCTAGGGATTTGAAAAAGAATTTTACAAAGAGATACCCAACCGGCCAATAAACAAATGAAAAGATGCTCAACTTGATTATCAACCAGGGAAATGCAAAATAAAATGCAATGTGATACCATTACATACCCACCAGAGTGGCCAAAATTAAACTGTGGCAATAACAAGTATCAGCAAGGATAGAGAGCAATGGCCGTTCTTGTATGCTGCTGATGGACATGCAAATTGATACGACAACTCTGGAAAACTGTTTGGCACTATCTACTAAAGCAGAACGTCCATACAGCCTCTCACCCAGGCTCATTCCTAGGCATATACACAATAGAAATGTGTGCACATGGGCACCAAGAAACACATGTCCATAGCAGCATCATTGATAAAAGCCAACAACTATGGCTCATGCCTGTAATCCTAGCATTTTGGGAGGCCAAAGTGGGAGGATTGTTTGAGGCCAGGAGTTCAAGATCAGCTGGAGCAAGAGTGAGACCCCGTCTCTACAAAAAATAGAAAAATTAGCCAGGCGTGGTGACGCCCGCCTGTAGTCCCGGCTATTCGGGAGGCTGAGGCAGAAGAATCGCTTGAGCCCGGGAGTTGGAGGCTGCAGTGAGCTATGATGACTCCACTGCACTCCAGCCTGGGCAACAGAGCGAGACCCTGCCTCAAAAAAAAAAAAAAAAAAGGTTACGGTTACTTACATGGAGAGTGACAGGTAGTGATTGGGAGGAGACATGAGGTGGGCTTCTGGGGTGCTAGAAGTGACCTATTTCTTCTCTTGACCTTTGGTGGGGGCGGAGGGCAGTGGCACACTAGTGTTTGTTTTATCATAATCTACTGAGATGCAGGTTTTTGTTTTTTTCACTCTGTGTAACTATGTTATATTTAAAAATTTTTAAATGTTGGTTATAGATAATATTGCTGCCAATATTTAAAAATAAGGACAAGAATTAGAAAGCATGGAAAAAAATCTTTGGTTTGATTAGATTCCATAATTATTAGCATTTTTTATCTTGGACGTCTGTTGTCATTTTAGCATTTTCTCCAAGAAAGTAACTTCTAAGTGAATATTCAGGAACAAATAGTGTTACGAAAGATAAATTGATTCAGAATGAGCTGAGGCCTGTGAAGTGTGCTAAAGAAAACAACAGGGATTTTTAAAGGTCTATCTGGAGATAGGAAAAAAAAAGTCAAGGATAGTCCAGGGCTTGGGGATTTTGATGTAATATGAACAGATGATGGGCAGAAAGCAGAACCACTCAGCTTTTATTTTGCTTCTGTTTTCATCAAAGAGAATAATTTTCAAACTGGAAAAGACAGAACAGACACCACAAAAGTGAAATTAAAGCCTGAGATGAACGAAGAAACTATAAAAACTTGCAGTTGGGATCACAGAAGAGTCAACGTAGTTTGTGGGAAATCAGAGAACAGTGAAGAGCCAGAGGACAGAAGACAAGTCAATAAAATCAGTTTCATAAGAAGGTAGGGTCTGGTCAATGTATGTCCTTGGCAAAAATTGAACGCAAGGTATAAACAAATTGCGGATATTTCTGAGAAAGAGGTGCTCACTTGGAGCCCAGTGAATCAGCAAGAACAAGTCTCACCAAATTGGGTTTGTTTCCTATATGTACAACATCAGAGGACTGAACATGTCAGATACAGTTCATGTAGGGGTGCATGTGGGGAGTTTTATAAATTTGATATAGTTCAGTAATTTTCTAGAAGAATAAGGAAAGGTTGCACATGAAAGTTACCCTAATTTGGCTGGGAAGACAGTTACCAGTGAGGATAGGATAGGTGATGCTGCAGTAACAGTAGAACTCCAAATCTCAGCAGCTTTGAGCAGCAAAGGTCATCCCTCACTCTTGCTGTCAGCCTGTGGCAGGGCAGCTGGAGACTCTGTCTGCGTCCTCATCATTCTAGGACCCAGGTCGAGGGAGCAGCCCCCATCTGGAGCACGGCTGGGTGCTGTAGCAGGAGGTGAGAAGATGTGGTGAACCACATGTTGGCTCTCAAAGCGTCACCCAGGAGTGACAAAGCAAGTCTCATGGCCAAGCTTAACATCAAGGGTGGCAGACAAGTACCATCCCACCCTGCATGGGGAAGATGAGGAACCAGGAGTGTGTGGTGACCAGCACTACTGACCTCCACAGACACAGTCTGCCACTGATGAAGGCAGTGATGCAAGCTTAGCCAGGCAGGCTTTGGGCAAGGAGCTTGGCAGAGATTCAGCACTTTGGCACCTGACTGGGGTCCCGGGACTAGGAGCAAGTCAGAGGCATGGACCAGACTAGCCCGTGGCTGGGGATAAGGAAGGAGGGAAGCAGACACTGGGTGGGGCAATGTTTCCCGGCCCCACCCAGTCTCCACATCCATCCTTGCTTGTCTCTAGTGGTCTGCTTCTCTTCCCTTCTGGCCCTCCTCTTTCCCAGCCTTCTTGGATTTAAGGCTCTGAAATGATGCTGTAAAGGAAAATAAAAATCTCAGGATCCCCCTCCCTCAACATCTTATGCAAAAGGGAAGGTGAAGGCCTCAGGCACCTGCAAAGGACTGGCCCTACAGATAGCTCATAAGGAAATTCCTTGCTGGCCTCCCATAAGCAGGGACATACAAATTGTAACTTTAGGTCTGCAGGCTACATCTAGCTCCTAAAACTAAAGTCTGTTCTATTCTACATGAGGAATGAATTACAGGTTTATCTTCCCAGGTGCAGAATGGAGACAAGACAGGATCAGGCATTCTTCCATCTGCCCAGGGACATCCACATAATCGATGCTTCCTTCACTCCCTTTTCTCTTCTGATATTCTCCTTATCTTTTGTAAAATGTAGATTTCCTGGGCCTCACAAAAATGTAACCATTTTGCCTCACTGCCCACCCCCCTGCTCTTTTTTTTTCCTTTCTGTATGCCCTATCCCCTTTAAATACTGAAGCTTTCAGATTCCCCTTCGGAAAAACAGTCACAGACTTGTCTGTGGTTTCTGTTTTTCCCAGGTGCATCCTCAAACTTTGGCTTAATAAATCTCCATTGACTGAGATCTTTGACTCAGACACTTATTTTGGGTTGTCAGTGTATGCCTATCTTTACTTACTATTGCCTTTATCAGTCTCTGTACCTCCAAAAACACCATAAACAACCTAAATGTTCAACACTATAGGGGTGTTTAAATAGTTGCCAGTATAACCATATAAATGGAACATTACAGCTATTTAAAATAATATCATAAATGAGCATTTATTAACAATGAACTACATCATGCTATATCCTCTTTGAAAAACAGTTGTATAACAAGATAATGAAGTAATGCGACTCAGAGAGGGGGCTCTTGGTGGTGTTTGCAGCTGTGCTCTGGACAGGTGGGAACTGTTCAAGGTGAATGCTGGCTCAGAAGTGGAAAGGTTGAAGGACCAGTACCCAGAGAACTGAGTAGTACCAATGGCTGTGGCCAAGGAAACACATTCTCACACAAAGATGTCAACTCAACTGTTGTTTCTAACAGAGCTACTAATGACACCAGTTGTGTGTGAATGAATGTGAGCAAGTTCACCCCAGGTCACCCTCTGGCTGGCCTGCCAGGAGGCTCCTGCTTCCAGAACCCCTCCGGAGGGATGATGAAGCCAGTTTATCATAATTAGGGTCTAGCACAGTGCCTGGAGGTAGGAAGACCTCTCCAAGTATGATGAATATGCACATTTTCTAGGTATGACCATTTTGTTTCTCTGCTCCCCCAAACTCCCCCTCCTACAATGTGATTAACAGCTGGGGTTTGAATCCAGACCCAGTGTCACAGGGTGGGACCTTGAGTTAGCTACTTGACCTTTCTGGCCTCAGTTTCCCCACTACAAAATATTTCAGAGACTTGTGTTGAGATTTAAATTTAATATAAAGGGCTTAGAACAGAGCCTGTGGAAAAGGCACCTAATAAATATAAAACATTATTTTCATTGTTACACATGTTAAAAGAAAAACTTTAGGTGAATGAAATTTAAAGGGTTTAATTGAGCAAAGAGTGAATTGTGAGTTGGGCAGCCCTCGGAACTAACAGAGGTTCAGAGAGTTCTGCCCTGCAAAGTGGGCAGGCAGGATTCATGGACAGAAAGTGGAAATGAGGTACAGAAGCAGCGTTATTGGTTACAGCTCTGCATTTGCCTTATTTGAACATGATCTGATCAGTTGTCAGCCTGTGATTGGCTGAGACTCAACTAGTTGTTACAAAAAATACATACGACTAATTAGGCTCTCAGTTAGTTTGCTTACTAAGTTAGGTTGCATTTCATCATGGACTCAAGGTAGAAAGACATCCTCAGCCAAATTCAGTTTAATTTAATATACTGCTGCCTCTGAATTTCAGCAAAGAATTTGCAAGTCACTCAGGGTATCTTTGTAGACAAATGGAAAAATGTGGGACTGGTTAATAGAAAAACCATGTGAAGTTGAGGGAGGCTGAACACCTGTGGGGACGAATGATTAAGGAATTAGTGTCAACTTTCGAAGCAGGTGTTTAGTGGTGTGCCCTTAAATATTCAATCAAAACAATAAAGTGATGCTTCCAATTAATAGGAAAAGAAAAAAGTATGCAATTTTGTTAACACGTTAGGGAAAAAAGTTAAGTTAGAACCTCACCATAGTATCATATTCCAAAATGAATTCCTGATTAAGGAGTTAAATGTTGAACATGAATAGAGGAACAAATGGGTACAGATATGGGTAACAACACAATTTTAAGTAGTGCAGGGCCTTTTGATTCTACTCAGTGAACCACTGGGAGTGTGGGGTGGGGAGTCGGGAACAACTATGTCCCCATAGCAGCTCTTAGGCCCTGAGTGACTCTCATGGAGCCAGCATCTTGTCGAGCCTGAGTGTGATTCCAACAGACAGATATATTTCTTATGGTGTGGCCTCAATGCAAGCCAACCACTGCCCCCAGAGCTTAACCAAAGAAGGTGTGATCCATTCCAATAACAGGGAAAACCTGGCCATGTTGTACTAAATAAGACACAATGTGGCCAGGCGTGGTGGCTCACACCTGTAATCCTAGCACTCTGGGAGGCTGAGGTAGGAGGATCGCTTGAGGCCAGCAGTTTGAGACCAGCCTGAGCAAGAGTGAGACCCCATCTCTACTAAAAATAGAAAAAACTAGCCGGGCGTGGTGGCGCACACCTGTAGTCCCAGCTACTCAGGAGGCTGAGGCAGGAGGATCGCTTGAGCCCCAGAGTTTGAGGTTGCAAAGAGCTCTGATCACACCATTGCACTCTAGCCTGGGTGACAGAATGAAACCCTGTCTCAAAACAAAACCAAAAAAAGACAATGTGTCCAGCAGCAGTAGGGCCCTTCTGTGCATGGGTTGCAGCTTACCCCCTGGCTAAAAAGCCTACAGGAAGGCCCCCCTGTGTCCGGCTGACCTTCCCACTCCTTCCCCCTCCACAGCCCTCATTTCCCCCCACAATGCTCTACGTTTGTTCCTCAATATTATTTGGCACTTTCTAGCATATTGTATAATTTACTTAATTATTAGGTTTATTGTTTATTATCTGCCCTCCCCAAAGGGTTTCAGAGCATGTCACCCCAAAATATGCCACTTTGGCATATTGATTATTCTGAGCAAAAAGAAATTGAGGCTGAGCATGGTGGCTCACACCTGTAACCTCAGCACTTTGGGAGGCCAAGGTGGGAAGATTGCTTGAGGCCAGGAGTTCAAGACCAGCCTGGCCAAAACAGCAAGACGCCGTCTCTACAAAAAATTAGCTGGGCAAGGTGGTGGCGCGGCCTGTAGGCCCAGCTACTCAGGAGGCTGAGCTGGGAGGATCCCTTCAGCCAGGAGTTTGAGGCCGCAGTGAGCTGTGGTCTCACTGCTGCATTCCATCCTGGGCGACAGAGGGAGACCCTGACTCAAACAAAAAAAAAAAAAGAAAGAAATTGAGATCCAGACAATGCAGGAAAAGCGCTTTACTTCTCCCTCAGCTGCCTAAAATGAAGTAGAAATTTCCCCATTTGTAAAGGCAATTTATATTTTTAAAGGAAATTTTTTTTCTTTTTTTCCTCCTCTTCAGATTATCTTATTAGGAAATTTTTATTAGTAAAGATATCAGTACCAGGAAAAGAACCACTCCAAGACGACTTTTATCACACGAGAGACTTTTATCTGCATAATTAGGCAAACTTTATTCATCCTGCCTTCCTCCCCTCCCCTTCCCGTGATTTTTCTCCACCCCCCCCCCCGCCCCCCCAGAAGCCCCGAAGCCTTGTTCCTTTCCTCCGCAGCTCGGGATGACACTTAAGCCTCAGTCGTTTGGCTACTTCTTGAGTCTCCTGTTTTTGTGGGGCTCCTGTGCCTGTGTATCTAATTAAAATTGTTTTTCTTCTATTAATCTATCTTATGCCAATTTAATTTGTAGACCAGCCCAAAACCCTAGAAGGGTAGAAGGAATTGTAAGCTCCAGGAAAGCAGGGAATTTAATCTGTTTTGTTCATTGACAGACCCCAAAGCACCTAGAACAGGACCTGGCAACTGGCTGGCACTTTGTAAATATTTGTTAAATTAATGCATCCCAGGCTAGGGAAAGGCTTTTCAATCTTAATAGCAAAGACAAAGAAAAAAAACCCAAAAACACTGCAAGGGAACATATTGATAGGTTTGCCCATGTAAAAATATACAATTCCTGAACCACAATCACAAAACAGAAACAACTGAGTATCTAACAATAGATCAATAAAATAAATGATTACATATGCATACAATGGAACACCTCTAGCCGTTTAAAATGGTGTTGTAGATTAATATGTACTGTCGTGATGAAGACTGTGTGATATACTGTCAAGTGACAAGAACAGGTTCTAAAATGTTGAGCAAATGTTTGCTTAAAAATGTATAGAAAAACTATCAGGTTTTTTCCCAAGGGTAACCTCTTAGCAGAGTAATGGTTGAAACAATAATTATCAGTGCCATATTGATTATTATTAATTTTGTCTGTAGAAGTTCATGAGATAGTACAGAGGTCCTGCCCAGTAATCTAGAAATCCCTTCCAATTTTCATTATTTGTTGTGATTGCTGCTGTGTCACATTCTAATTGTTTGCTTTTCAAAAAGTTTCCTACACTAAATGACAAACTGGAAAGCAGGGATAAAGACTTTTATACATCTATACTCTTCCCTTTCAGCCAGTATATTGTAAATACTTAGTAAATACATTTAACCCTAAGGAAAATATGAACAATGCAAAAAACAATACATAGGAAAGTATCTGGAAAAATAACACATGGGCTTGTCTTTGGATGATTCAATTACAGTTGAGTTTTCTTTTGCTTCTCTGTATTTCATCATTGTTCTACAATAAATATTTTACAAATTGTACTTGAAATAAGTCATTTTTATCTAAAAATGAACAAATTAACAAAATCAAGAGGCAAACAAACTAGGAAACGCAATACAGTATATGTGATTGACAAAGGATTACTACCTGTGATGGTTAATTTTTTGTGTCAACTTGACTGGGCCATGGTGTGCTCAGATTAAACATTATTTCTAGGTGTGTCTGTGAGGGTCTTTCTGGATGAGGTTAGCAATTGAATCTGTAGACTCAATAAAGCAGATTGCCCTCCCCAATGTGGGTGGGCATTATCCATTTCCAGCCTGAATAGAACAAAGGCAGAAGAAAGAGGAATTTACCCCTTTTGTTGCCTGCCTGCTTGAGCTGGGACATCTCATCTTCTCTCACCTTCTCCTGCCTTGGATTGGGGTTTACACCTCTGGCTCCCCGGGTTCTCAGGCGAAGGCTTCCCGCTGGAATGAATGACACCACCCGCCTTCCTGGGTCTCTAGCTTGCAGGTGGCAGATCGTGGGACTTCTCAGCCTCCATAATTACTTGAGCTAATTCCTTGGAAAAAAATCTCCATATATGTGTATATCGCCCACTGGTTCTGTTTCTCTGGAGACCCTGACTAATACGGTGCCCTTAATACATAAAGAAGAATTCTTCTTCTTTTTTTTTTCTTTTTGAGACAGAGTCTCCCTCTGTCACCCTGGGTAGAGTGCAGTGGCATCATCATGGCTCACAGCAACCTCAAACTCCTGGGCTCAAGTGATCCTCCTGCCTCAGCCTCCCAAGTAGCTGGGACTACAGGTATGTACCACTACGTCCAGCTAATTTTTTCTATTTTTAGTAGGGATGGGGTCTTGCTCTTGCTCAGGCTGGTCTCAAACTCCTGAACTCAAGCAATCCTCCTGCCTCGGCCTCCCAGAGTGCTAGGATTACAGGCGTGAGCCACCATGCCCGGCCATAAAGAAGAATTCTTAAAAATCAACAAGAAATTCTTCCTCTTCCCCTTTTTTTTCCTTCTCTTCCCCTTCCTTCCTGAACAATTTGGTCCTAAAATCATTAAAATCATTACGGGGGCCAAAGCAAGGTGAGTGCCCCCGCCAATGATGGGGGTGGACCACCGGTGGCCCAGAGCAGAGTGTCAAACCCCAAACAGGGTGAAGAGGACATCCACATAGGAGGCCTGCCCCGCATGGAGCACTGGAGGCAGAGCAGGGTGAGGAGGGGGTCCAGGTGGGGGGCAGTGCAGCATGAGTGTGGGAGCCCACACAAGGTCAGGAGGGTGTCCTGCCTGGGGGGTGCCTGGTGCAAGGGGTCAGACTTGAGAGGGGTGGGGTGAGGAGACAGCCTAGCAGGGTGAGGAGGGCATCCACATGGGGAGGCTTGTAGTGTCAGAGCCCAAGCAGGGTAAGGAGGGTCTCCATGCAGGGATAGGGCAGGGAGAAGCCCAGCCTGGGAGCTCAGTGCCTGAGTGAGGACAGGAGGCTGCCCAGGTAGCGGGAGGTGGGGCTAAACATGGGCTGCTAGAGCCCAGTGAGTGATGTTCAAGCACAGGTGAGGTGAGGAGGGTATCTATATGGGGCGGGGCCACTGGCACCTTGACACAAGGTTTTAGAACCCAAGGACGGTGCAGGGGGCATCTGTGTGGGGAAGGAGGCAGTGCTGGTGATGGAAGATTGGCTAAAAACAGGAGGATTGATCAAATAAGGATAATGGGAACCAGATTTTTCACTGTCAGAGAAGAGAGTTACAAATACGGAAAGGAAGAAAACGTGAATGAATCCTGGAGCACTGGGTTGGTATTGGAGGTCTGGGGCCTCAGCTGGGAAGACTTGAGCCTGGGGGCAAGTCCATCGCTAGGAGCTGGAGTCTTGCTGGCTCACATGCCTGGCACCTGTGTTGGGAAAACTCTAAGCCATGACTGCTGATGGCAGCCCCTACACATGTCCTCTCCATACACCTGGCTTCCTCACAGCATGGCGACCTCAGGTAATCAGATTTCTTACATGGAGGCTCTGGGCTCCAAGAACGAATGTTCTGGCAAACAAGGCAGAAGCTGCACCACCTTTCCTGACTTGGCCTTTGAAGCCATGCAGGGTCATTTATGCTGCATTCTATTGGTTACAAGCAAGTCACAAACCTGCCCAGATTCAAGAGGAGGGAGACATAAACCCCCATCTCCCTGTTGAAGGAGTGTTGAAGTCATGTTGTAAAAGAACATGTGGGATGTAAGATACTGTTGCAGCTGTGTTTGGAAGATACAATCTGCCACAAATATCAATGTTCATTGCCGATTTTGCTGATAGGACTGTGGCTATGTAGTAATACACAGTGAAGTATTTTTGGGGGGGGTGGGTGAAGGGTGGGCATAAGATCTCAATGATTCAGGAAATAAAAGGTTCTTTACACTGTATTTGCAACTTTTCCTTTTCTACAGGTTTGAGGTGGTTTCAAAATACAAAATACGTACTAAAAATTCCGTAAGACAAAGATATACATTCTGATAGAAAAGTAGACGGAAGTTTGAATAGGTAAATCAAAAAGGAATAAGTACAAGTAACTGATAAACATTTAATAAAAATGTTCACTCATGGTTATCAAACAAATGCAAATTATAAGATCAAGAAGATGCCATTTTGCAAAGACTTTTAAATGATAATACAAAATATTGTGAAAGTGGGAAGAAAGGGCATTAACCTTCAGGAAAGGAATTCAGCAATGTTTGTATATCCCCAAGACATTAAACAGTCATTTATGATAGCATTTCAAGTGGCTCCATGAAATATCATATTACCGATGTGCCGTATTTAATTTTTTTTTTTTCTGTTTGATTTAAATTTTATTTATTGGGCCTTGTATTCAGATTTCTCATTTTGATCATAACATGGGGTTGGGTTATTTTTTGAGTTTTTGAGTTTGGAGCTAAGAATCTTATTTTTATTTATTTATTTTTTTTTATAATTTATTTTTTTAATTTCAGAATATCATGGGGGTACAACATTTTGGCCATACACATTGCCCCTGTTGCCCGTGTCAGAGCCACAATCGTGGTCATCCCCCAAACTGTGCTCCCCACATCCATTCAGTGAGATTTTTTTCCCATCCCTTCCACCCCCCTCCCGCCCGCCCGCCCTCTGATGAATGTTATTGCCCTGTGTGATGTAAGTGTTCATCAGTTAGTACCAGTTTGATGGTGAGTACCAGTGATGCTTGTTTTTCCAATCCTGTGACACTTCGCTTCGAAGAATGGGTTCTAGCTCCAACCAGGATAATACCAGATGTGTTAATTCACTATTGTTCCTTATTGCTGAGTAATACTCCATGGTATACATATACCACATTTTATTGATCCACTCGTGTATTGATGGGCACCTGGGTTGTTTCCACAACTTTGCAATTGTGAATTGTGCTGCTATGAACATTCGAGAGCAGATGTCTTTATTATAAAATGTCTTTTTTCTTTGGATAAATACCCAGTAGTGGGATTGCTGGGTCAAATGGTAATTCTACTTTTAATTCTTTGAGGTATCTCCATATTCTTTTCCATAGAGGTTGTACTAATTTGCAGTCCCACCAGCAGTGTATGAGTGTTCCTACCTGTCCACATCCCAACCAACATTTGTTATTTGGGGATTTTTTTATATGAGCCAATCTCACTGGAGTTAAGTGATATCTCATTGTGGTTTTGATTTGCATTTCCCTGATGATTAGAGAAGTTGAGCACTTTTTATATGTTTGCTGGCCATCATTCTGTCTTCTTTGGAAAAGTTTTGTTCATGTCCTTTGCCCATTTTTAATAGGGTTGTTTGATTTTTTCTTGTTGATTTTCTAAGTTCTGTATAGATTCTGGTTATAAGCCCTTTATCAGAGGTGTAGCATGCAAATATTTTCTCCATTCTGTAGGTTGTCTGTTCACTCTAGTGATAGTTTCCTGGCTGTGCAGAAGCTTTTCAATTTGATCAGGTCCCATGTATTTATTTTTGTTGCTGCTGTGATTGCTTTGGGGTCTTTCTAAATTCTTTGCCTAGGCCAATGTCCATAAGAGTTTTTCCAACATTTTCTTCGAGAATTCTTATGGTTTCATGTCTTAGGTTAGATCTGTTATCCATTGTGAATTGATTTTTGTGAGAGGTGAGAGGTGTGGGTCCACTTTCAGTCTTCTACTATGGCCATCCAATTTTCCCAGCACCATTTGTTGAATAGGGAATCTTTTCCCCAGTGTACGTTTTTCTGGAATTTGTCAAGATCAGGTGACTGTATGAGTTTGGTTTTATATTGGGTTCTCAGTCCTGTTCCATTGGTCTACGTGTCTGTTCTTGTGCCAATACCATGCAGTTTTGGTTACTATAGCCTTGTAGTATAGTTTGAAGTCTGGTAGACAGATGCCTCCCAATTTGTTCTTTTTGCTTAAGATTGCTTTGGCTAGACGGGGTCTTCTCTGGTTCCACACAAAGCGTAGAATTATTTTTTCTGGATCGGCAAAAAATGATGTTGGTATTTTGATAGGGATTGCATTGATTCTGTAAATTAATTTAGGTAGCAAAGCCATTTTTACTATGTTGACTCTGCCTATCCAAGAGCATGGTAAGGTTTTTCATCTATTTACATCCTCTGCAATTTCCTTTCTCAGTGTTTCATAATTCTCTCTATATAGGTCTTTGATCTCCTTAGTTAGATATATTCCTAAATATTTAATTTTCTTTGTTGCTATTGCAAAAGGTATAGCATCTTTAATTTGTTTCTCGGCTTGATTGTTATTAGCATATATGAAGGCTATGGATTTGTGTGTATTAATTTTGTATCCTGAGACTTTGCTGAATTCATTTATCAATTCCAGTAATCTCTTGGTTGAATCTTTGGGGTTTTCTACGTATAATATCATATCGTCTGCGAATAGTGAAAGTTTGACCTCTTCTGCCCCTATCTGGACGCCCCTGATTCCTCTGTCTTGTCTAATTGCTGTGGCCAGGACTTCCAGCACTATGTTGAAAAGAAGTGGAGATAGTGGACACCCTTGTCTGGTGCCAGTTTTAAGGGGGAATGCCGATGTGCCGTATTTAATTAAACCAATTCCTTATTATTGGATATTTAGTTTTTAAAAAAATATAAACGACACCATGATAAAAATATTTATACATAAAACTTTATACATATCTTAAAGTGGAATTATTAAAACTAATCTCTTTTGGGGGGGCTGAGGTGGGAAGATTATTTGAGGTCAGGAGTTTGAGACCAGGCTGGGCAATGTAGTGAGATCCCTTCTCTACAAAAAGTAGAAAAATTAACCAGGCATGGTGGTGTGTGCCTGTATCCCCAGCTACTCAGGAGGGTGAGCCAGGAGGATTGCTTGAGCCCTGGAGTTGGAGGTTACAGTGAGCTATGATGATGCCACTGCATTCTGGCCCAGGCTAGAAAAGCCCCTGGAGGACACTGAGGCACTTCTGTCTTGTCACTGAGTCTGCATTTCAACACATTTTACACCTTTTGATATATATCACCAACTTCAATGTCCCAAGGAACAACATGAATAAGGGACATTCAGCACTGCTCTGTTCCCACTCGGGGCTGCCCATTCTCTACCTGGTCTCCAGAAGAGGCAAATAGCACAGACCCGAGTGTCTTTGGCCCACAGTCCAGCCCAGCCTGGGAACAGAGCCTCTCAATTACAGGCTGAGTACCTTGAATTACTGGCTCCCCAAGAGACCGACTGGCACTTGAAGAGTCAGAAAACAAGTGGGTGCCTCCTCCACAGCCTCCCCTAAGGGGCTGATTTAGGTCACTTGGCTACATGGCAACATGACCCTCACCCACTCCACAGGGCTCACAGGTCTTGCTGAGCAAGGGACACCCTTCTCTCAGGCCTTTTCCCTTTTCACAGGGCAGCCCTGCAGGCTGCAAGGGCTCCACGAGTACCTGGTGCAGTGAGCTCATACCACCGCACCAAAAGCCTCATAGAAGGCTGCTCTCCTTTGCAGGACTCCCTCCCGGTAGCCTTCTGCTCCTGCATTTAGTGCCCATGTCCCTGGTCCAGCTGCCAGCCACTTCCCAGCCTCTTGCTGACTCCACTGATACTCTCTATTCCAGCTTGTACGCCAGCCTCTCCAGGGACTTTGATATTTGCAATACATGAAATTGACAAAGGAGCAGCACATACAATATATAAAGAACTCCTACAAATCAATAGGAAAAGGACAGACTAATTTAAAAACGGGCAAAGACTATGAAATGCAGGCCCTAGAAGAGAAAACGCAATAAAGGTCTATAAGCATGTGAAAGTATGCTTAACTTCACCTGGGAAAGGAGGTTTTAAACAGCACCGAGGAACTATTTCACACCCATCAGTTGGCAAAAATTTTTTAATCTGACAATGCCAAGTATCAGGGGAGAATGTGGAAAGAGTGGAACTTTTATACACAGATGATGGGAGTACAAATTGGAACATCTATTTTGGAGAGCAATTTGATGTTATTTAGCAAAGTTAAAAATGTGCAGAGGCAGTGACTCAACTGCAATGAATTAAAGGTGAATAAGAATTCTTTGCCACTAGTCCCATTGAGAGGTGGGGTCTATTTCTACTCCCCTTGAATCTGGGCTAGCCTATAACTTGTTTTGACTTGTTAAAAGAAAAACTTCAGACGAAAATTTAACAGAGTTTAATTGTACAAAGAATGATTTGTGAATCAGGCAGCATGCCCCCCCTCAAGAATAGGTTCAGAGAGACTCTGGTGCTGCCAGTGATTAGGTATGATTTATGGACAGAAAAATGAAAGTGATGTACAGCAAACAGAAGTGAGGTACAGAAACAGCTGAACTGGTTACAGCTCAGTATTTGATGAACACAGTTTGATTAAGTGGCTGCCTGTAATTGGCCAAAACTCAGTGATTGGTACAAGAGTAGGTTACAGTCTGTTTACACATCCAGTTAGGTTACAGTTCTCTATGTATGGAAAAACTTTTAGGCCAAACTTACAAGGAGGCAGCTTTAGGCTAATCTTGATTTCACAGACCAAAAGAACACAGCAGAAGTAACGCTGTGTAACTTTCCAGCCAAGCCCTAAGGGTTCTGCAGCTTCTACCTTTGTGTTTGGAATGCTCTTTCTTGGAACTTGATGCCAAGCTGTGAGGAAGTCCAAGCTAGCTATGTGAAGAGAGAAAGGCCCCATGGAGGAGCACTGGGGCACCAACCGGGTGATTAGGACATTTTGAATCTTCCAGCTGTCCTAGCGTTCCAGCTGATACCACATGAAACAGAAGAAGCACCCATACAAACACGAAAAGTAATAAATTATTATTGTGAGTTATGAGTTTTGTGGTGGTTTGTTACACAGCAATAGGTAACCAAAACACAGCAATTCTACTCCTAGGTATGTAGTCTAAAGAAATTCTCTCACATGGACACAAATGAAACAGGTATATCTATTTCTACTGCAGCATTGACTATGATGGCAAAAAATTAGAAACAACCAAATGTCCTTCAATAAGAATATGGGTAAATAACTTGTAGAATAGTCTTGCGATAGAATACTACATAGCTCTTAAAATTAATGAATTGGAGCCACACATGTCACCAAGGATAAATCTCAATAACAAAATATTGCATGAAAAAAAGAAGGGTGCATAGCATGATATCTTTTATTTTATTTCAGAATATTATGGGGGTACAAATGTTTTGGTTACGTGGATTGCTTTTGTACTGCTTGAGTCAAAGTTATAAGGGTGCCCATCACCCAGATAGTGTACATTGTACCTGTTAGGCATGGTTTCAAGCATGATATCTTTTATGCAAAAGTTAAACTCATGCAAAACAACTCCATGCTTTGTTTATGGATGCATACATTTGTTTAAAGTGCAAAACACATGCAGAATGAGGAACAACATATTCAGGATCCTGGTCTCTTGTGGAGAGGGCAGGTGGGTGGTGCAGGTGGGGAACGACACTAGGGGGCCAGGGGGAGCTTCTGTGTATCTGTGGGGTTATGTTCCTTCTCTTTAAGATGTGAAACAAATATGGTAAAATGTGGGAATTTGGCAGAGCTGGGAAGTGGACAAGGGGTGCTTGTTATTCTGATGCTGAGAATACTTCATTTTATAAAAGTGCTTTTTTGAAAAAGAAAGAATGAAGAGAATGAATGAATGGCCCTCCATCCTCTCTTAGTTTCAGGGAGGTTAAGCGCTCTGCCCAAGGTCACACAGCTCGTAATGGCAGATCGCAGAGCCTCGCTTTCATCACAGTTGTGTCCCCTGCTTTCTACAGTTGAATCAGCCACACCAGGAGGCAGCTCCACCCAGAACACACTGCCTGTATTAATCGGGTGCAAGGTCTAGGGGGCTTGATTAGGTTCAAGGTCTTGAACGTAAGTACTTGCTATTGTCTGAATGTTTGTGTACCCCCAGAATTTGTTTGTGGAAATCCTAACTTCCAAGATGCTGGTATTGGGAGGTGGAGGCTTTGGGAGGCGATAAGGTCATAAGGGCAGAGCCCTTATAAAAAAGATCCTTTGCCCCCTTCCACCATGTGAGGACACAGCTAAAATGTAACCGGGCCTCACCAGACACCAAATCTGCTGGCACTTTGATCTGGGACTTTCCAGACTCCAGAACTGTAAGAAATAAATTTCTGTTATTTATAAACTACCCAGCCCCAAACAGACTAAGACAGTACTTTTACATACTGGTCACATTTAGGGTCCTGGGGTAGCCAAGACTCCCAGGGAGGAGCTGGTGTCTGAAGGATAATAAGGACTGGCCCCCCCCCAGGACAGGGCAGCTCAGTGGAGCAGAGGCTTGGGTGGCTGATCCTCCCTCCCCGTTTGCTGCCCTGAAGCAGCTAGAACCATAATGGCAGTGATTCTCCAAGGCCCACTAGGGAAGGAGTCAGCTCAGAAGGAATTCTCATCTTTTCTGTTTTCTTTTGGAGATGAGCTATTATGGGCTGGGTGGACTGCTGGGACCCACCTCTGCCCTAGCAAGCTTCCATTAGACTCCTTGGGAGCTACTGCTTTAAGAAACATGGAAAATGTCCAAAGATACCAATTTCCTTTGTTTTCTGCCTCCCTCTACTCTTGCTTGTAGCCACACCCAGCCCCTGGCCCCTCCCAGATAGTATCATCCCAGAGTCTTCCCAAGTTTTCAGAGGCCATTTATGATTTATTTCTTCTGTTGTTTGGGGATTGGTACTCAGGCTGTGCTCACCCAAGAGCCTGGCGAGCTCCTAAGGAGGATGACACAATCAACGCCCCATTTTACCCGGAGGCTTGGAAGCATCGGCCTTGAAGTCCATGGAAAAACATGGATTCTAGAGTCTGTTATGACCAGATTCGATTCTAGTGCCTTAACCTCCCTGAGTCTCAGGGTCTACATCTGCAAAATGGGGTAATGAAGCTTAATTTCCCTGACAGGCAACCCAGAGGCCCAAATTGATCTCCTGGCAATGTTTCTCAGCAAGGGTGCTGCTGGCATTTAGGGCAGGCTGTGTCTTTGTTGTGAAGGACTACCCTATGTGCTACGGGGCACTTATTATAACATCCCTGGCCCCGCTCACTCGAACTCAATGTCAGCAGTGCCCCCAGTCACTGGGACAGCTCAGATGCCCCAGGCATTTCCAAGTGCCCCAAAGCAAGCAGTCGCCCAGTTGAGAAACTCTAAACTCCTTGAAGTCTATGTGTTGCCAAAGCCAGGTGCCCAGTAGGGGCTCAATATGAGTTTGCTCCTTTTGTGGACTTTTGTTTTTAATAGTCATGATTTTCAAAAATCCCCTCTGGGGCAGCTCTGTGCTCAGGATGCACTCGAGCTCACACAGTAACGGCGCCCACTATCCTTGCCCGGGTGGCTGCAAGGCTGTGGGCTGAGGAGAAAGGCAGGGTTCACACAGCCAGGGGCAGACAGATCACACCACCTTATAAGTCCTGGAGCTCAGCTCAGCATGACTTGGCCAACCAAGCCCTGAAGTAGGGTGAGGTGTCAGGGAGAAGGTGCCAGAACCCAGCGTGACACCATAGAACCTTCAGGGCAGTGACATGACACTTCCAGTCAGACCGGCCTGACTCCAGGCCCAAATAACCTGCCCTCCCTGGCCACTCAGCCAGTCCACAGGCTCCTGGCTCACCTCTGTCCAGAGAGGGCTGTGGACGTGGCCTCCTTGGGGGCCACACCAGCTTCTGGGAATGCTCTTAGCACAGGCATTGGCCCCTTGGGCACGATGCCTCACACCTCTGTTTCCTCCTCTGTAAATAGGAATCATCACACTCACACTGAAATCACAGAGCACATCTGGAGAATACTCCACGGGGATGCTGCAACTCTGTTCATTCCTCCTCGCTTCCTACCAAGGGGCAGCCCGGCACATCAGAAAAACCCTGACTTGGGAGTCTAGTCCTAGCTCAGGTATTTACTAGCCATGGGATTTTGGGTGAATTATTTTACCTCTTTGAGCATCCATTTAATTATCAAATAAACAGAATAACTACTGCCGACCTTCCTACCTCCCAGGACCTGTTGTGACAATCATATGAGCTAATAATGGCTGTGAAAATATTTTTGCAGACTCCAAAGCCAGCATGCCCTCCCGTCTATCTCCACCCCGCCCTTTGGCCTGGAACTCGGACATGATGGCCAGGAGCTGAGCCCTGCTCAGTGCCTCTGCTGGGACAGCTCACTGACTTCCAGACACTGTCTGGGATCTTGGAACTGCACCCCGATTCATTCATCTCTTCCATGATCTGATCTCCTTCAACAAAAGGCTTTCTCTCTTGCCTGAGCAAAATCCATTTTTTTTTCACTTTGTCATTCTTGACATTTTTCTCTTTTTTGTGTGTTTTCTGTCCCTGAGGATGGGAGACTCAGCAAGCATTGTGGGCAGGGCAGAGACCTGTGCAAATGGACTGCTCTGGTCCATGGCGCAGGCCCCTGGCAAGTAAAGCCGGAGACCACGGGGCTGATAAGAGTCAATGTCATTGGTCAGGGAGGGTCCACACCTATACAACCAAAAAAGAGGACTTTTTCCACTTCACTTTATTAGGAACAAATCTCTAAGCCAATTGGGTAATATACCCTGGAAAATAGAGTACAGGCCCAATGAACTGGTGGCCCAGTAGTCCCACACCCTTGGGCTCGACAGTTTATGAGTCACTTCTTACCCAGAGGCTGGGGGTGGGTACTCTCCAGATAAAAGCTATACCCTCCAACTGGGATTTAAAACTGAGAAGTGTCTGTGCCTCCCACCCTTTTAAGCAGAGGCTGTAGCCAAAAGGAGGACAGCTTTGACTGACGTGGCTTAATCCTCTTGTACTGTCTTGTAAAACTTACTAATCCCCAAGAAACCAAAGCTCAAAGTCCATCCTGAGGCCTCTTCCTCCAGGAAGTCTGCCTGAACACACCCCACTTATCCCCAGCTATAAGTGGGTGCTTTGCCCCCTGAAATCCTGTGACACTTTGCTGTGTTGTCCGCAGACTGTTTGCATGTTCATCTATGGAGGGGTGGGGAACCTGTGGCCTTGGGGCCATATGTGGCCTTCTGGATCCTTGAGTGAGGCCTTTTGACTGAATCCAAATTTTACAGAATAAAGGGATTTGTTCTGTGAAGTTTGAATTCAGTCGAGGGGCCACACTGGGGGATCTGGAGGGCCACATGTGGCCTTGATGCCGCAGGTTCCCCACCCCTGCACGGCGGCAGAGGGCAGGGACAGTCCTGCTCCTTGTTATAGCCTCACAGTGCCATTACAGAGCTGTCCCCAGAGTGAATGATCAAATGAGCCAGGCTTTATCTCCCTTCACTTGACTTGCCCACCACCTTCTGCGCCAGGGCAGAAACTTCCTTTAATGATAAGATTCAAATGTCACCTCCACCACTTGCACCACTTACTGATTCATGTTCAGCATCTAGCACAGCGCTTAGCACATAGTTGGTGCTCAAATATCCAAATATTTGTTGGATCAATGTGTAGCAGGACTGAACAAGTACTCACACTATACTCAGATTCGTGAAGAAAATGTCACTTCTTTCTCCATAACTGATGTGCATTTCTTATGCATCCCAGGGAGTCAGGCCAGCTCAGACTTACCAATTAAAGAGACTCCACATTATGGACTTCAATGCTGGACAAATGGCCACCAGCTTGATGTTCTAAGGGTTCCTATACCTATCTTCACATTTCTTATTCCAAACAGGGGACCTTCATTCTTAACAAAATCCCTTGGGACTGGAAGTGGTAATATGCAGGTAACTGTCACTTCCTCTGCATTACATCTGCCCTCTACCCCAGAGCAAGGAGCTCAGGAGTCCGCCTGCCCACAGAGGAAGTGATGACTTGTCCTTCACGCTAGGTGCTTCCGATGCCAGGGGAACTGAGAAGAACTCCTTGCTCTCCACGATGCCTTGTTCTCCAGCTTATTGTCTTACTATAGGTTCAAGTAAAAATCTAACTGCAACCAGCTTGGGCAACATAGCGAGACCCCATCTCTACAAAAAATTTAAAAATTAGCTGGGCATGGTGGTGCACACTGGTAGTCCCAGCTACTCAGGAGGCTGAGGCAGGAGGATCCCTTGAGCCCAGGAGTTGGAGGTCGCAGTGAGCTACGATGATGTCACTGCACTCCAGCCTGGGCAACAGAGCAAGACCCTGTCTCTAAAACAAACAAACAAACAAAAAAATTAACTGGACAGTGTTGCACAGCGACTCACAGTGACTGTTGTTCTAATAGATATCCACTGTCCCCTGAAACCAGGAACCCTCAATGGGTAAGAAACCTTATAGCAACAAGATTTATAGGCATGGAAATACATATGGAAACAGTGTTATATTTAATTATATTTACATATATGTGTGTATATATATACACATATAGTCAATCCTCATTATTCACAGATTCTGTATTTTCAAATTTTCCTACCTGCTAAAATTTATTTATAACCCTCAAACCAATACTTGCAGCACTTCACAGTCATTTGTGGACATGTGGAGAGAGGTGAAAAATTGAAGTCACCCAACATGCACATGCCTAGCTGAGTTTGAACAAAGTGACACTCTGCTTTCTCATTTCAGCTGTCATACTGAAAACAAGTGAGCTTCTTATGGTCTATTTAGTGACATGCTTTCCACCTTTTTGTGCATTTTGTTGGTGATTTCACTATTTAACATGGCCCCCAAGCCTAGTGCTGAGATGCTGTCTAGTGTTCCTGAGTGCAAGAACACTGTGATGTGCCTTACAGAGAAAAATACATGTGTTAGCTCTGCCTCATTCAGGCATGAGTTAGAGAGCTGTGTCCATGAGTTCAATGTTAGTGAATCAACAATATATATTAAATAAGGTGTCTTTTAACAGAAACATGCAGAAAACAAGGTTATCTATTAACCAGCTGGTGAAAATGTTGTGACCAGAGGCTCGAAGGAACCTAAGCCTGTATTTCCCCCTAGGAGCAATGCTTCAGTATTCATTAATTCAGTGTTTGCGGTGACTTTATAGACTATAACCACCATGAACAACAAGAATCAAACACAAAAACCAATCAACATATATGTATGCCACTTGTAAGAGACATTTGTTATGATTTTTGGCCACCCAGCGTCTGGATCCCCTTCTATATTTCGGGAATTCCTCACCATATGGGTCTTGGAGAGGCAAGAAGCCACCTCCCACACTAGAGCCAGGGCAGGGGCATGGAATCTGGGCTCTGCCAATCAGGCCAAGTGTGACTCAGAGCTAGTGCCACAAAGAAGGAAGGAGTTTGAGAGATGATATGAAGCATCTCTAGTGGTGGAGATGGTGGCTGCCGGGCCAGGGGTGTTGTCCAGGGCCAGTGCTACCAGGGTTGGTAGTGCCCATCATGTCTTGCACCTGCTCTGAGGGTGTTGCCAGGCACCCTTGCTGGCTGCATTGCCTGGAGCTTGGTTCCCCAGTTCTCTGCTCGTTCTAGGGTGACCCAATATCCTTTTAATAAAATGTCTAAATTAGTCAGAATTGGTTCCTATTGTTTGCAACCAAGACTCTAGTATCTGTACGTGTGTATGTGTAGGTATGTATGTATTTAGTTGTTATGTGTTCGTTGGTTTACAAGTGAGTGAGTGAATGGGGTGAAGGAGGGTTGCTGGAGGAACCTCACAAAGGGGAGATCACTGGCTGGGTCTTGAAGGATAGGTGAGGGCTTGCCCCACCCTGGGGGTCTTGGAGAAGGGGTGTCCCAGGCAGGGTGGACAGCGTGGGTGGAGGCATGGAGGAATGATCAGCATGGCACACTTGGGACACCATGAGGTATCTGGTGAGGCCGGGGGGGGGTTGTGGGAGGGTGAAGATGGGAGGGGGCAGCTATGCATGGCTGCAGCTGCTGGGAGAAGAGCGAAGGGCTGAGGTTCCCATTCTCTCCCCGCTGCCCTCGCTCCGAGACCCCAGTGCACCCCCTCCTCACTCTCATCCACACTCAGGGCTACCTGTTTTCACTGGCCCCGGATCAACCTGACCCACCCAGACTCAAGCCAAATAGATTCATTCTTGAGGGTGGAGAAAGCCAACTCACTTCCCAGCAGTCCAGAGAGAAGAGGTGTTTTTAAATACGAGTTACGGAAGCACCACGTGAGGACATCAGATACGAGTTCCTCCAGAGATGCTGAATGAGAAAGTGAGCTCAGAGCTGGACTGTCACAGTCTGCTCAGGCTGCCATGTCAAAATACCACAGACTGGGTTGCTTAAGTAATAGATATTTATTCTCACAGTTCTGGAAGCTGGAAGGCTGAGATCAGGGTGACAGCAGGGGAAGGGCTCCCTTCCTGTCTTGCGAATGGACACCTTCTCACTGTGTGCTCACGTGGTGTAGGGGAGAAGGAGAGAAAGGGGGTGGATGGGGAGAGAGAGAGAGAATCTTTTCCTCTTCTTATAAGGCCACAGTCCTATTCCATTAGGGCCCCAGCCTTATGACTTCATTTAACTTTAGTTACCTCCTAAAGATCATAGCTCCAAATCCAGTCACATTGGGGGTTAGGGCTTCAGCACATGAATTTTGGGAGACACAATTTAGTCCATAGCACTGACTTTCAAGGAGCTTCCTTGAGTGGGCTGGAGCCCAGAGACCAGGGTTCCCACCCCAGCCTGCTCTTAACTGGCATTGTGGCTTTGGGCAAGTGATGTGCCTTCTTTGGCATTATCTGGAAAATGAGAAGCTTCAGTTAAGCCTCAAAATTCCTTCTCTCACTAAGATTCTTTGAAAGTCCCAGGGCTCTTTGCTTGGGCTTGGGGTAGGAAGACTCTTCCTCAGTCCGCAGAGTCCCCCCAGGAAAGGTTGGGTCAGGAAGAGCTTGGCTGTTTTCTTTCCAGCTCTTCCATGAATGCACTTGGCACAGGGACTGTCTGTTGCCATGGTGAGAGCTTCCTGTGGTGCTGGGCGGGAGAAATCTGTGCCAGGGACTACAGCGTCCTGGGATGGGGGGGTTGGTGGGGGTGTGGGGGGGTCAGTGGAGAGGCCCAGAATTGACAGATTTTCTAGCAGCATTGGCTGAAGATGGAACTTGGGGAAACAAAGGGGTTTTGCAGTTCACCAAACCCCACCAACTCCACTCTTCTCCATGTGTGACTTTTGTTCCCTGTGACTTGACCACAAGTAATAGATCATTTCTTTCCTACGAGAGTCAGTTCTCAGAAGCTGGAAGTTTGTCAAAAACCAACCTAGAGGAGAGATGAGTGGAGAACAGTGTGGTATAGAACCTCACTACTAAAGTCTGGTCCTGGACTAGCAGCACATCATCACCTCAGGAGCTTGTTAGAAATGCAGAGTCTCAGGCCCCACCCCAGATCCACTGAATCAGAATCTGCATTTTAGCAAGACCTCCAGGTGTTTATGTGCACATTAAAATTTCAAAAACCCCAGTGTAGTGGAAAGAACGCCAGCCTAGAAGCTAGTAGACCTGGTCCTAGGGATGGCCTTGCCACTCTACTGTGTAATTTCTGTAAAATGGAAAGGTGAAGAGAATTTTTTCTAAGATGCCATTACCTTCCACTGAGAAGCATTGCCTGGGACAGGTCAGTGTGTCCTGGAGGTCTCCCCTGGCTTCGGAAGCAATTATCCTGACTACATTGGCTGCATTGCCCCAGTCACCCTGCAGGAATCTGGGGGTTTGTGAGCCACTGAGGGGGATAAAGACCAGTGGTCTTTTGGAAACTGAGAGAGGATGAATGTTCACGGGACCTTTGGTGTGAAAAAACTGGGAAGTCAACATATCCAGTCAAAACCAAAATATCCAGCCAAAAGGCAATAGGACCTGATTATTTTGGGGGGAGGTGGTATGGGGAGAGGCTGTCTCCTGTAGACCAGACTGAATTCACATCTAGTTCAGTAGAGGGCTTCTTAAACTTGAGCAAGGTCAGAATCACCTGGAGGGCTAGTTAACACACAGATTGCTGGGCCCCACCTTGGAGTTTCTAACCCAGTAGATGCTATAGATCGAATCGTGCCCCCCCCAAACACATATATTAAAGCCCTAACTCCCAATGTAACCGTATTTGGAGATAGGGCTTTTAGGAGGTGATTAAGGTTAAATAAGGTCATAAGGTTGTGGCCCTAATCCAATAGGATTGGTGGCTTTACAAGAAGAGTAATAGACACTAGAGTGTGCACATGCTTCCTCTCCCTCTCCCCTCCCCTTCCTTTTCCCCCTCTCCCCTCCCCCCTCCATGCACACATAGATGAAAGGCCATCAGGACACAGTGAGAAGGTGGCAAGTCAGGAAGAGAGCCACCTCTCACCAGAACATGACCCCACTGGCACCCTGATGTCAGACTTCCAGCCTCCAGAACTGTGAGAAAATTAACTTCTGTTGTTTAAGCCACCTGATCTATGGTATTTTGTTACAGCAGCCTGAGCTGACTAATACAGTAGGTCTGAGGTAGGGCCAAGAATGTGCATTTCTTGCCCAGGTGATACACATGCTGTTAGTCTGGGACCAACTTTGAGGACTGTTGGCCTAGTGCTTTTGCATCCACTGTCTCTGTCAGGGAGGGTTATCATCATGCCCACTTTACAGATGAGGCCTACACGAGTCTAACTGGTGAACAAGAAGGGAAAGGCAAGTGTTAGGACTGGAGGTTGGGTCAGTCTTCCCCAAACCGCTATCCTTGAGGAACTCACAAGTAAGTAAAGGAGGACACCCAGGTAAGCAGGTCTTGTTTCACAGTAGCAGGGTTCAGGGCAGAAGCAGGGCCAGGACAGCAGTTCAGGTGTGGGAACTGGGGTACCCAGTCTCAGGAACAAGGCAGATGCTGTGGCACAGGGAGCCGGCAGCCAGACTGAGTGGGTGCTGAGACTCCTGAGCCATAAGGATGGGCCCTGTAAGTCCCCTGACGAGGCTGAGCCCACAGATGATCATGATTTCAAGTCCCCAGGAACCAGGAGTGACAGGTGGGGTGGGAACCCAGAAATAATAAGGCCCGCTCCTGCTCAGGACAGGCCTTGGGGAATGTCACCCCTAGGCTCAGTCACTGGTGAAAGCCACAGTTTAGTTCTCCTGCCCGGGAGTGGGCTTTCCCTTTGTTATCTTCCTGAGGGTAGAGACTAGTGAATTCCAGTGAGAGCTGAGACTGGGGGTTACTCACCTGCAAAGGCAAGAAAGCCTGTGCTATGACAGGCCAGGGGTGGGGGTAGGGGTGCATTTCTCAGAGTGTCTGCAGCCCAGATGGAGCTCAGTGGGTAGCTTTCTGACCCTTGGTCCTTTTGGTTCATAGATAGAAGTGACCCCCCAAACCTTTGTGAGCTAAAGGGGCCCTTACAGACCATGTAGTTCAGCAGTCCCCAAACTTTTTGGCACCAGGGACCAGTTTCATGGAAGACAATTTTTCCACAGACCAGGGTGGGGGTGGGGATTGTTTCAGGATGATTCACGCACATTATATTTATTGTGCAGTCAAACCTCTCTGCTAATGGTAATCTGTATTTGCAGCCACTCCCCAGCGCTAGCATCACCACCTCAGCTCCACCTCAGATCATCAGGCATTAGATTCTCATAAGGAGCGCACAACCTAGAGCCCTGGCTTGCACAGTTTAATAGGGTTTGTGCTCCTGTGAGAATCTGATGCCCGCGCTGATCTGACAGGAGGTGGAGCTTATGTGGTGATGTGAGCGATGGGGAGCAGCTGTAACAGATGAAGCTTGGCTCCCTGGCTTGCTCGCTCACCTCCTGCTGTGCGGCCCAGTTCCTAACAGGCCACAAACGGGTACTGGTCTGGGGCCTCCGGGTTGGGGACCACAGATGTAGTTGACTCCTTCTGTTAAAGATGTGGTGGATATGTTTGGGAGTACCACCCTATCTGCAACCCTTTCTCTTGAAATTGTCCCTCCTTTCCCTTAGCTTCTGCTGAATGAGCAGCCCTAGACAGCCATGTTCATACATGTGATTCACCACTCCTTTCCAGCCATGTCTGATTGGATGAGAGGTAGTCACCTGACCCATGGGGAGCAAATTTATTGGCTAGCCAATGACCAATCAGATTCAATCTCTCTCTGAAAAACTAGAATTTAGAGAACCAGTGATTGTTGGGCACTGGAGCTGGAAAGGGTTGGAGTAGCCATGTTAGGCCTTTTTTGAGCAAAGCAAAGTGATCAAGAGAGAAGGGAAAGAGAAAAAAATCAACATCTCCACTTAGATGGCTTAAAGGTGCTGCAAAGTCATGATGTAAAGAACCAAACTCTTCCTCCACCAGTCTGGTTCTCTTCCCCTTATCACTAGCTCAGTGAAAGGCACCATCACCCATCCAAGTAAGCAAACCAAAAACCTTGGAGTCGTTGTGTCACCTCCTTCCCCTCGTTCATAACATCCAATCATCACATCTTGTTTTTACTTGCTTAATATCTCTCAAGCTCTGCTTCTCTCTCTCCCCCTGGTATCTCCCTAGTCATGGCACCCACTATCTTTTGCCAGGAGCCCTGTCATGTACTCCTCACACCTTCTCTTGAGCCTTTCCACTCCATATTCCCTCTACACCCAGACCATCTTTTCAACATGCAAGTATGATCACGTCACTGTCCTGCCACAGAGGGCACAAGCTCCGTGTGATCGTCCCCTATCTATCTCTCCACCTCTTCTCATGCCTCTCACTACCCTGTTCTCTGCACTCCAGCCGCACTGACCTCCTTATAATTTCTCCAATTGGAATGCTCTTCCTCCTCCACCTACTGTCTGAAAATGGATCTCCTGCAGGGTAAGAGAGTGGAGATGGAGAGAGACCTTGAGCCTCACATCATGCTGTACCTGCAGCTAGCACTACTCCCACATATCCCCCTTTGTTTCCATCCACTATGAATCGGGTTTTCAGTCATTCACAATACAAAGAGCCTTAACTGATTTAGTTTGCCCCCTTCATTCTTGAGCTCCTAGAATTGCGCCTTGTGTCTTGTTCTTTTTCACATCCCCACTCAGAGGCGGCACCCCTGATTTCTCCGGTAGGAGTAGAATCCAGGCTTGGCTGACCAGGCATGGAGGTAGGATGGGAAATGGACCTACTGTGTGTCAAATCCAATGCTAGATATTTTACAAATATAACCCATGAGGTTGACATTATCATTATTACTTTCTATATAAGGAAACTGGAGCTCAGAAGTCACTTGCCCAGGGTTCTGTTTCCAGTAATGGCAGAGAAGCTTCCACTGGACCACAAGTAACAACTATAAACTCTGGCAAAGATTTGAAAACAACAGCAATGATAAAAACTGCCTAAAGGCACTGGAAAGCAACCAAAAGCAGGCAAAAACTAGAGGGGGTCCACTTACAAGCAGATTAGAGATGAAAGAAGAGTCAGTGAACTTGAAAATACATCAATAGAAAATATACAATATAAAAAATATAAAGAATTGGAGGCAAAGAAAGCAGAGCCTCAGGGACCTATGGGACAATATCAGAAGATCTAACATGCATAATTAGAGTCTGAGAAGGAAAGGAAGGAGAGAATGAGGCAGGAAAAAAAAGTTTGAAAAAATAGTGACTGAAATTTCCCCACATTTGGTGAAGACAAATTTACATACCCAAGAATCTTAGTGAACCCCAAGCAGGATGAGTGCAAAGTACACACCTAGGCACATAATCAAACTACTGAAAACCAAATATAAAGGGAAAATTTTGGAAATAGCCAGAGATAAAAATAATATATTTTATACAGGGAACAATGTTATAAATATCACTGACTTCTCATCAGAAAGAATGGAGGCCAGAAGACAGTAGAACAACATCTTTAAAGCATTGAAAGAAAAAAAAAATACCTGTCAACTCAGAATTGTATATCCAGTGAAAATATCTTTTAAGAATGAAAATAAAATATTCATTCAGATAAATAAAAACTAAGATAATTCATCACCAGTAGACCTGCACAAAAGAAATGCTAAAGGAAGTTTTTCAGATGGAAGGGAAATTACGCCAAACAGAAACTTTTGTTTCTGTTAGATTATAGGAAGGAACAAAGTGCACCAGAAATGGCAAACACATGGATAAATATAGACTGTTCCTCTTTAATTTCTTTAAAATGCATATGACTGTTTAAAGCAAAAATTATAACAGTATAGTTTGGGGTTTATAGTGTATGTAGACATGATATATATGATAATTATATATCACATGAAGGATGGGGGGGTTTCATGATTAATGGGCCTATAAAGCCACAAGGGTTTTATATTTAATGAGAAGTACAGGTAACTTGCCAACGGCTTCCAGTCAGAAAGTGGTGGAACAAAGTATGACTAATGTCCAAAGCCCATCCTCTTTCTTCTGTATCAGACAAGAAAAGTGAGTGGGTAGGAGGAGAAAGCAAGACAGGGAAGAGAGTCTGACAGCTTCAAGTAGCCTCAGGGGCCCCATAGTTGCTGAACACAAGGATTCCCAGGCCTCAGATCTGACCCAGCAAATGACAGGGCACAGGGGTGAGGCACCAGGGAGTAGCCGAAGCAAAGAACCACCCTCTCATTAAGCCTTGAAGTCAGGCCTTGTGCCTGTGAAAAGGTGACCTCCAGGTGGTTTAGGGAGGTGCCTATTGCCCCCATCCTCTGGCCAGGGAGCAGCTAATCTCCCCCAGACACTACCTTGCCAGCTGTCCAGGCTCACCGGGGCCTCTGAAGAAGACCTGAACAAAGCAGATTAGAATTCTCACAGGAAGGAGCTGGGGTGGGGCAGGAGGGTTCCTCCAACACCCCAGAGCCTGTCTCACAGCCTAGGGGAAGCCTGTTCAGTTCATGCAACATAACTGGAGCCACAAACCTGGACTCTGAGCCCAGATCTGTGTCCAGCACTACAATTCAGGAAAGAGACCAGAGAAGGGGACAAAGGATGGATTTGGATCTTGATTCAGGATAACCTGATCCTTTGCCTGCAGGAGTGGAAAAGATGGAAGATGTGCCGACTATTTCCCTAGTGCCCCTCAGCTCTGAATCCCTCTTCTGTGCCTGGCCTTGTGCTGCTGGGCTGCAGTCCTGCAACTGCAGTTCCCAGACTCCTTTGCCAGCTGGCTTTCTATTTGGCGCTGTCCATAGGAGGCCCTGGAGGGAAGTGGGAAGGCAGGAGAGGGGAGAGGTGCTTCCTTCCTCCCTTTTGTTTGCTGTTCCTGTCAGTGCAGCCCAGCAGCGGCAGCTGGTCCCAGTCTCCAGGGTCCTTCAGCACCCCAGCACCCAGCCTACTCTGCCTGCTCAGAAGCACCCACAGAGCCGGGTGGCACCGCTCTGCAGTGTCTGAGCTCCCAGATTCTTGTAACCCCCAATTCTTCCCTTTTGTTCCTCCAACCCTGGAGGTCATAGCTGCTTTCCATCATTATTTCCACTGGGTTTTCCTCAGTATTCCCTTTTTTCTTTTTCTGCTCTGTGTAACCAAATCCTTATATTAGATTTCCTCTGTTGAAATCCTGGCACAATTTCTGTTTTCCTGATTGGTTCCTGCTGATGCAGAAAGAAACAGAGCTACTTTCTCCAGGGAGCCGGCTGTGGTTTACAAGACACAGAGTAGCACAGAGGGCAGGGCAGGGGCTTTGGGCTAAGGTGGTCCTAAATCCAAATCCCTGCCCTGCTATTACTCCCTGAGTAATTCTGGGCAAGCTACTTAATTTCTCTGAACCTCAGTTTCCTCACGTGAAAATTGGGTTGATAACACAAGCCTGATTAGTCAGTCTATTTGGGCATGAGAGGAAAAAAACAATTTGCACTAGGTTAGGAGAAAGGGTAAAATTATCCTGGAAAGTTTCCAGAAAAATAACTATCAAGTGCACAGGGTAAGAAGGCAGGGGTAGAGCTTGCCTCACATACAACTGGAAGCAGCAACTCAAATGCATTCAGGACTTCTCTCTGTGTCTCAGAAATGCTCCCCAGTTGGTGGACCTGATTCTTACCACAAACCGTCTTCTCCATGTGTTGAAGGAAAATGGTCTCTAGCAGCTTCCAGACTGTCGCCCTCATGACTTTGTCCAGGGAAGCAAGGGCCCCTCCTGGTGAGACCAAGCTCAGTAGTTTCAGGGGAGGGTTCCCACTGGCCAGGCTGGGTCACGTGCCCAGCCCTGCACACATCACTGTGGCCTGAGAGTAGGGTCACAGAGGGGATGACAGCTGTCAGTCAGCTACAACACGTCTGGGTCTTACAAAAACTCAGGCATTTCCGGGATGACTATCCCCATTTCACAGATGAGCAAACTGAGGCTTAGAAGAGGAAAGGCTTGACCACAATCATGTGGCTTTTACCTAAGTATCAATACTGGACACTATGTCATTAACAACCAGATTATTAGAAGTTCTGTAGGCTTAGAGGAAAGCAGCCGGACGTGTGTGAGTGTGGTTCAGAAGGTGAGGAGGGAAGAAGCCCATGTTTGCTTCATGCCTACCATGTGCCAGGCACTGGGCAGGAGCAGGCAGATAAATGTGGGACATCCAAGCCTTCCGTGCTGGCTGTTTTGAAAAACAAAAGACAATGAAGGTTCAGAGAGGCTCCATAGCCAATCCCAGGTTTCACAGCTTAGAGGAAGGGCTGGAGTTCAAACCCGAGGCTTGCAGATTCTGTGTATTACCCGTCGCAGTATCCGTATGCCCAATCCCCTCAGGAAATGTCTTGCCACTGGATGGGCTCAGGATTGGATGACATTCCCTGGCTCCATTGCCTCTGGTCTTAGATGCCAGCAGAGTATAAGGTCCCTCTGGGGGTCATGGCACTTGAAAAAATGTAGGGAAAGGGTTCAGAGAAACTAAAAATGATGATCAAAGGGCAAAAAAGGTTTCTGAAGAAGGGTCAAGACAATTGGGGTGGTTGAGTTGCTGGTGACCTGGCCCCGGCACTTCTCCAGTCCCCCCTCTGCCTGACCCTTCAGCCACACTAAATTATTTACAGTTTCCTGAATATGCCACTATTTTCTGCCTCCACACCTTTGTAAAAACTGCTTCTTTTACCTAAAACACCTTTCCTACTCCCATCTAATCCCTGTCTCCCTGGAAAACTCCTGGACATCCCTCAAAACCCATCTCAGTCATCTCCTCTGGGAAGTCCTCCTGTTTCTTAGCAGTGGACCCTCCCTGCTCCATATACTAGGGTTGATTGCTCCCTTTTCTCTGTACACCAACATACCTACGACTTCCTCTAAAACAGCGGTGGTTCTCAGCCCCCATATAAGGATCTGCACGATCCGAATCACTTCAGGAGTGATTTCAAAATATTCAAGCCCACGCCCCACCCTGAGAGATTCTGATTCAGGGAGCCTGGAATGGGGCCAGGTGTCAGAAATTTAAGTAGATGCCCCAAGTGCTTGTGCTCAGGCAGGTGTGGAGTTCGCTGGGGTTTGCCTCTTGAAAGCCTCTTCCTGTATCCCAGGTCCTGGCTCAGAGAGTGCTCAGTGAGGGAGGAAGGGAGGGAGAAAGGAAGAAAGGAAAAATGGAGAGTAGAGAAAGGTGCAGGAGGATGAAAATGGGCGTGATCCAGAGATGGGCAGGAAGGGGCAGGTTGTGGGGTGGGGCTGGGGGTCTCAGGGGCAGTGCTGCTGGACCCTTCTCCTTTCCTCCATGTTGGCAAAGATACCAGTGCTAGAGTCAGACATGCCAGGGTTTGAGGTCTGGCTCTGCCACTCACTAGCCGAGTGTGCTTTGGCAATTTATTCAACCTCTCTGTTTTCTCTAATTAATGGCAGTAACAGCTGTGCCTGCCTCACCACGATGTCCTGAGGATTCAGCAAGCTCTTAGGCTCAGCGCCTTTCAAGCATTCATGTGCATGTGAACCAGCTGGAGATCTTGTGAAAATGTGGGTTCTGACTCATCTACATGTAGGTTGGAGCCTGAGGTTCTGCAGTTCCAACAGCCTTCCAGGGGGTGTTCATGCTGCTGGTCTGTGAGGAGTAAGGGTAAAGATCAAAAATCAGACATCTTCCCTCTTGGGGAACCACCTGATCCTCTGCAACAGGATGGGAGCAAGGCCGGGACTGCCCCTTACAGGCACTTTGTGTGTGTGCCAGACACCATGCCCAGCCCACCACACCCCACTTCACTGAGCTGGGAGGCCCCTGTTTTCTCAGAACTTGAGCAATGATGACTTTGCATTGTTTAAACTATAATGAGTTTCCTATTGCTACTGTAACAAATTATCACACACTGAGTGGCTTAAAACAACACAGATTTATTTTCTTATAGTTCTGGAGGTCAGAACTATGAAAGGAGTTCTAAGGGGCTCAAATCAAGGTGCTGAAGGCCTGGTTCCTTCTGGAGGCTCTGGGGAAGAATCCATTCCCTGACTCTTCAAGCTCCTAGAGGCTGCTGGCATTCCTTGGCTTGTGGCCACATCACTTCAATCTCTGCTGCTGTTGTCACACTGTGTTCTCCTTTCTCTGACCTCTCTCCCTCTTAGAAAGGACCCCTGTGGTTACATCAAGCCCACCTGGATAATCCAGGATAATCTCCCCATGTCAAGATGGTTAACTTTACCATACCTGCAAAGTCCCTTTTACCATGTCATGTAACACAGTCACAGGTTCTGGGAGTTAGGAGGTGGACAGCTTTGGGAGGCACTGTTCTGCCGGCCACAACTGTCCAGGTCCTTCATCAGAACCTCTTGAGTCAGACACTGACCAAAGAGCTTAGGCTGCCCGTGATCTCCTGGGACCAAATCTACCATCATGGTCCCTTCAAAGTCAAGGCTCTGAGCTGCCAGTGGCGGCCGTGAGGGTGACTCATTCCACTGACCTTTCCGTAGCGTGTACATTCCTTGTACCATGCATCAATCTCCCAAGGCTCAGAGGCTGAAGGAGCAGGGCCAAGGTCATGCTGTCCCTCAAGCCCTGGAGCACATGCTCACCATAAAGCACACGTGCTCCTAAGAGCCAGGACAGAGGTGACCTCTCAGGCAGCAAAATCAGTAGAAAATTGGTAGGTGGGACAGAGAGAAGTTGGACAGAGCATTGGCCAAGGAGGCAGAGTGGGTGGTCTTTGACAATGAAAATGAAGCTGAGGAAAAAATAGCCCTACTTTTCCCTAAAACAGTTATTCCCTTAACCCCGTGGACCCTGACACACTGGGACAAGCTGGGCTGACTGGCCCGATGGTCACATGTTCTGAGCCTATGACTGGCTCTTGGAGCCAAGCTAAGTGACAGGGACCCATTCCTGCAACATGTCCAGGTCAGTGGATGGGCACACAAGGCAATGGAGTCACCCTTGGCTTGCCCACCATCTCCATCATCGCAAAGACGCTTCTTCAGGCTTGCAGGCAGGGTGGCCAACCATCCTGATTTTCCTGTGACTGAGGGCTTTCCTGGGAAAACTGGGACAAGGTGGTCACGCTACCTGTAGGGCAGCCATACAAACCCCAGCAGTGGGCTGGGCTGCTGTCTACTCTCCAGCCCAGGTGACTTGCGGACACCCTAATGCCTCCAGCAGGCTGGGTTCATAGCTGTCACAAAAGACTTTCCATAGGAAGCAGCATCTGTGGTGACAACAGGAGCTCAGGGGCTGTTGGAGGGACAGCCCTCTCCCCTGGGACTGCTGAGTCACACTGGTCCAAGGTATGGGTGACTCAGTAGCTCTATTTCTCTCCTCACTAGAGGTGCAGAGGGGAGACTCAGGCTGGACGGACGGCAGGGAAGAACTAAATCTTAAAAGTTAAGACTTCACTACAAAACCTGAATGCCCATCCTGAAGCCTGCAATGGGGGCAGGCCTTCCCAGGGTCAGGGCTACGCATGCTGGGGGCCCAGGACCTGCGGCTGGGAAGAAGCGTGGTATGGTGGGAAGGGGATGCTGGGGCCAGATAGAGCCTGGATTACCCACTTCCCAGCAGTGACCTTGAGCAAGCCCCCTAGTGTCTCTGAGCTTTATTTTCTCACTGGTAAAAAGAAGCTAATGATACCTCTATGCAAAGTTAAGATGAACAATAAACAACCAACATGTGCACTTACCTAATACCCAGTAGATCGCTCCTGTGCTCAGCCCCAGATCAAGGTCAATAGGAAAACAAATTAGCAACCAGAGGCTGCCTGGTGAGTCTTGAATTAGAACAAAGGGAACTGGATAAACCCAGAGCTGTTTCACTCCAAGCCTTGGGCCCAGGGCCCTTCCCTCCCTTGAACAAGTTCTCTCTGCTGCTCCTTCCTTAGTATTACTCACCAGTCCCCGGGCCCTCCCATCCTCCCAGCAGTACCTCATGTTGCCTGCGTTACAAATGATTAGGTTCTAGTTCCTCTATATGACACTTAGGCTTCCTATCGGACTTCTTGATTTTTTTATCATAAGTGATTTCATTTGACCGTCCAGTAACCTTTTAGGGGTGTTACTCTCCCCATTTTACAGATGTGGAAACTGAGGTTTGGAGAGTTTAAGGAAGTTGTTTAGGGTCACACTGACTTAGGCCAACATCTCCAAGCTTGAAGTTCAATGCTTTCCCCACTGAAGCAGACGCTATGACACGGGTCATATTAGCAGGGTGCACCCTGCAGGGGGTGCAAGGGGGCAGCCCGCCCCAGCTAAACTGCCACATTCAGTTCCCACTGCCATGGGCAGGGGCTGACGCTGTAAGGTGCTCAAGTGCTGGGCTGGTGCAATCACAAGCAGAGGCCTGGGTTTCAACTTCTGTGGGAGAACAGGGCCCTATTGCCCCCTCCCTTACGGTGGGGAGAGGGGTACCCAAGTCTCATCTTCCTGAGTAATATGGGGGGCTGGGACAGAAGTCTCACTCAAGAACAGAGATTGAAAATTCTCTAAGATGTCTGGTTTTCAGTCATGACAAGCTAAGTTTTTAGACCATCATTTAAAGCATGACAGGAAGGAACCTATAGATCCCAACAGCAAAAGAACCAGGAACGCCAGTAGGGAAGATAGCATCAAAGCTGCCTGGGGGTCTCTGCTGAGCTGTGGGGACCCTGACCTTGCACTCTAACAACTGCATGGGCACAGGGAACAGGAGATAAAGCCTAGGGCCCACCAGGGTGGGGAATCTGATAGGACACCCCAAATACAGCTGGGCCCCAACTGAGTAAGGATGGATAAGAAAGAAAGTTCTGCCATCTGATGCCTTGGTAGACATAGTGGGGGAAAATTTCCCTGGAGATTCATAACCATGTGGGGGCCTGTGCACAGTTTTGTTGATTTCATGCATCTGTGAGATTAAAACAAAACAAAAAAGGAAAAAAAACTTTAAGTAGATGTTTGAAGTTTCCAGTAATCCCAGTTAATCCCAAACACAGCAGTTAAAGGGAATCTCCTGGGACTGCAAATTAGTACAACCTCTACGGAAAACGGTACGGAGATTTCTCAAAGAACTGAAAGTCGACCTACAATTTGAGCCAGCAATCTCACTACTGGGTATCTACCCAAAGGAAAAGAAGTCATTTTATCAAAAAGACACCTGCACCTGAATGTTTATTGCTGCACAATTCACAATTGCAAAGATGTGGAATCAACCCAAGTGCCCATCAATTCATGAGTGGACTAACAAAATGTGGTATATGTATACTATGGGATACTACTCAGCCGTGAAAAAGGATGAATTAAGGCCTTTTGCAACAATTTGGATGGAACTGGAGATAATTATCCTGAGTGAAGTATCTAAAGAATGGAAAAACAAACAACACATGCACTCACTATTAAGCCGGAACTAACCAATGAGCACCCATGTGCACAGAGGGAAGTAAAACTCAGTGGAAATCAAGCAGGGGAGAAGGGGGAGGGAGGGGATGGGTGAAAACCTACCTAATGGGTACAATGAACACTGTTTGGGCGATGCGCACACTTATAACCCTGACTTATGCATAACAAAAATGATCCATGATGTAACCAAAAACATTTGTACCCCTGTAATATTTTGAAATAAAAAAAAGAAAAGGAATCCCCACCTAGACACATTTAGTGAAACTCCAGAAAACCAAAGATAAAAGATCTTAAGAACAGCCAAAGAGAAGGCATATTACCCAAGAGCTGGTTTCTTAGCAGCTGTAATGGGTGCTGGAAGACAATGGAATAGTATCTTCAATGTGCTTAGGGGAAGTAACTGTCAGTCTAGAGTGTTATACCCAGCAAAACTATCATTCTTGAATAAGAACAAAATAAAATATTCTTAGACAAAATTACTACCAGCAGTGGTGGCATGAACAGACTAGAACACTGAAGTGGCAGGGGCCAGGGAGCCCAGCTTCCTCCAGTTTCCGACATCTGGGTAACATCCCCCTACCCCCTGTTTTGCTCCTCCAGGCCTTTTAACAATTTATAACCAAATTTCCCATATTAAATCTTCTGCTTGACATACCTAGCGTAATTTCTGTTTTACTGACTAAACTCTTACTGGTACACAGGTTGAAAACACACACACACACATAATCTGTATATAGAATTAAAATATGTGGTAATAACAGCATCTATGCTGGGATAGAGTTAATGGAGTCAAATTGATTTAAGGTTCTTGTATGTTTGGGAAGAAGGCAAAGGTTTTGATTAGCTTTTGACTTTGATAGATTAAGAATGCATGTTGTACCTTCTGGGGTAATGACTAAAATAATGGAAAAAGAGGTAGAATTAATTTTTTAATAGATACAGTTACTCCCAAAGAAGGCAAGGAATGAGACAAAAAGCCATATGGAACAGGCAGGACAAAGAGAAAGCAAAAATAAGGTGGTAAATTTAAACCCAAAGACACATATTATACTGATGATGTAATTACTCTAGTTAAAAGATAGATTATCAACATGAATTAAAAGTAAAAATCCAACTGTGTGCTTTTTTACCAAAAACACATAAAGATACAGAAAGAGTGAATGCAGAAGAATAGAAAAAGATAAGCCATGCAAACCCTAACCAAAAGAAAGCCTATGCATATTATGTTAATTATTATAAATATCAGTTTTATTAATATCAGATGAAGTAGATATTAAGTCAAAGGACCTTAGGAAAGCAAAGAGGGTCACTTCATAATTGTAAAAGTTTCAATTCAACTAGAAAACATAATAATTATAAATTGTATGCCAAAAGAGAAGAAAGATAAAAGAATTGGAAAGGAAAAACAAAACTGTCATTATTTGCAGATGATATAAAGTTTGTTCATAGAAAACCCCAAAGGATCTATCAATGAATTATTAGAATTAATAAGAAAGCGTGACAATAGTGCTAGATACAAAATCAATACATGTAAAATCATTCACATTTCTATATACCAGCAACCAAAAATGTAGGAAAATGTTTTTAAAAACATACTATTTACAAGAGCATCAAAGAAATATTAAATGACTGGGAATAAAACTAACAAAAGGTATGCAGTTTGTGGTATAATTATAAATCTACATTGAGAGACATTTATAAAGACTTCAAAAAAGCCAAAACATACCATGTTAGTTTGATCCACACCTTTCACCACATACAAAAGTTAACTCAAAGTGGATCATAAATCTAAATGTAAATCCTAAAACTACACACACACACACACACACAAACATAACAGAAAACCTTTGTGACCTTGGGTGAGGCAAAGATTTCTTAAATATGACAACAAAAGCACAATCCATAAAAGAACAAATGGATAAATTGACTTTATCAAAATTAAAACTTTTGCTCTCCAAAAGATACTGTTAAGAGAATGAAAAGACAAACCACAGACCCGGGAAAAGAGTCTTCGCAAAACAAATATCTAATAAAGGAGTTGTATCTAGAATATAAAGAATTATCCAAACTCAATAATAAGAAAACAACCCAATTAAAAATTGAGCAAAAGATTTGAATAGACTCTTCACCAGAAAATGTATGGATGGAAAATAAGCACCTAAAAAAAAAGCTCAACATCATCATGCAGGGAAGGGAAGCAGAGAGGGATTACAATGGGGAACAAGAAATGTTTGGGGCTGATGGATATGTTCATTATCTTGATTGTAGTGTTGGTTTCATGGGGGTATACATATGTCAAAACTTATCAAATTGTATACTTTAAATATGTGCAGTTTGTTGTAAGTCAATCAAACCTCAATAAAGCTATTTTTAAAAAGACTTCAATAAAAGCAGAAATATACCATGTTTGTGGGCCGATAAACTCGACAGTCTCTCCAATTTGATTTATAGATTCAACACAATCCCAATAAAAATCTCCACTGCTTTTTTTTTGTGTGTGTGTAACTTGATGAGCTCATTTTAAACTTTATATGGAAATGCAAAGGACCAAGAATAGTCAAGACACTCTTGAAATTTCCTCCATGAGGTAGGAGAATTTGCTTGACAAAATATAAAGACTATTATAAATCTAGTAATTAAGACAGTGTGGTGTTAGCTCAGGGATAGACCAATAGACAAATGGAACAGAAGAGAGAGTCCCGAAATAGATTCATGCTTGTGTGGACACTTGGTGTACGACAGAGATGGACTGCAGAGCAGGGCGGAAGGGCAGACTTCGCAATAAATGGTGCTGGGGTAGCTGAGTATTCACACAGGAGGAGAGGGTGAAAATTAGACCCCTATCTCACACCATACACAAAAATCAATTCTAGATTGAAAAGGAACGTAAATGCCAGAGACAATATTTTTGGAAGATAATATAGGATATCCTCAAGACGTCAGGGTAGAGGAGAAACTTGAACACACTCACAAAAAGCACAAATCATAAAGGAAAACATTAATAAACTCACCTATATTAAAATTAAGAACTTCTTAATAGAGCCAAAAACAGTTCACAGAGTGAGAGAAGATATTTGCACCTCATAGAACTGACCAAAAAAAAAGTAACACCAAAACTATATAACTAACAGACAACCCAATAGAAAATTGGCAAAATGCTTTCTAGGCCCTTCATAAAAGAGGAAATCCAAATGGCTAATACACATATGAGAAGGTGCTCAGTCTCATTAATAATCAGGAAAATGCAAACTGAAACCACAAAGAGATGTTACTACATATGTACCATAAGAACAACCAAATTCTGACACTACCAAGGTGAGGATGTGGAGCTATAGGAACTCTTACACACTGCTTATAAGACCAATAAATTGGTGCAACCACTTTGGTGGTTTACTTTGGTAAACAGTATGGCATTTTCTGGAAAAGTTGCATATAAGCATACCTAGACAAACTCATTCAGCATATCTGCACCAAGAGTTATAAACAATGAGCATATACAGCAGCTTTCTTGTTATACCAGAACACTAGAAACAGCCCAAATCTCCATAAATAGTAGATTGGAGAAATGAATTGTATAATATGCATAAATGGAATGCTACACAGCAATGTAGATGAACAAACTACAGCTATATACAACAATGTGGATGACACAAATATAATGTTTAGCAAACAATGAATATAAAGAATACATTTAGTCTAATTCAATCTCTTTAAAAAGGTATATGTATGTCAAAATATGCAAAATAAATTTATACTGTTTAGTGATATATGCATGGGTGAAAATGGAAAGCAAATGAAAAGTAAGAAAAATATTATCTTGAATGTCAGAGTAGTGGTTATTTCTGGGAAGAGGGAGGGAATTGTCAATGGAAAATGTACACACAGAGGCTTCTTAGAGTCTTGGCAATATTCTAGTGTTCAGGTCCAAGGAGCCTCTTCCTTAATCATGGAATTGAAGTCCTTCCATTTAGTCTGATTGGTCCAACCTAAGTCACATGCCTAGTCCTAGCCAATAACTGTGGCTAGGGGAATTTCTTAAGCAGATTGGCTTAAGTCTGGAGTGTGGAACCAATCCCTGGTAAGAGAAACGAGATTATTTAAATCTAAACCAATCAGGGCCACCCCCAAAGCTGGGGTTCAGCTCTCCCCAAGGCACGTAGACCACTTGGGGAAGGAGAGGATATCAGAATAAAATCATAGTTCTTTTAAGAAGTGAGAAGGAGGAAATGAATGCTCACAAGGTACCCAACCATGTCCCCTGTAATCATCACTGGTGCTGTTGCGATTAAACGTTCACAATTGTCATTCCCAGCACCACCCACACCGGACCCCAGACTCTCTCATATCACCACTGCCTTAGAAATCCCCAACTCGCCCTGGCAGGGCGAGGGATCTTTGTGTTACTCCATCAGGATTAAATGTCCCAGACAAGAGCATACAGTTGAGTCTAGGTCGTTGGCACGCCCTATGTGCCTGGGAGCAGAGGAGAGGAACATCTTCCCTTCTTCAGCTCTCATATCAGGAAGGGGCCCTGCTTCCCATCCATTCTGGGATTCCCCTCAAATAGGAGAAGCGTTCAGCTGCCAGGTGGGCAGTGGGTGTTGGGGCAAGGGGAAGAACACCCTCTGATCGACAAACTCCATTCAGATCCACTCCTCCCTTAACCCTGCCAACAACCTTGTATGGTAGATAGGGCTGTTCCTATTTCCTCTGGCAGATGGGGAAACTGAGTGTGAAAGAATTTATGATCCGTTTTTTCTCTCTTTTTTTTAAATCATCAAGCCCAGAATGTCATCACAGAATTTAAATACCTTGACCAAGTTCACACAGCTAGTATGTGGCAAAACTGAAACTTACATCCATCTCTTTGACTCTGAAGCTGGTTCTCTGCCCACAGCCTCGGGCTGCCTTCTATTAATGAGCTTCAGATCATTAATAATGGGAACAGGTTTGATTGGGAAAACAAGTGGCTCCTTGGGAAATGGCACAGAGATGGGAGGCTGCGGCACATTCTTCCCAGGACCTCCCCGGAAACTTCAGTCCTCACGAGGCTGGTCCCACCCGGGTTATGGTTGGCTGTTTTGGTCTGCAGTTGGCTAACCTGCAAATCCCAACCCGCTCATAACCACCATCTTCACCCCCAGCCAGAACTCAGTACCCTGATAAAGACCGGAAGGGATGATATTCCAGAGATTAGAACTAGGACACCCAAGGAGGATCAGAATCAAGGAACCTTTCTCTAGCCCAACCCCTTGCCCAACACAGAAATTCTCTAGCACCATGAACCCATGACTGAGTACCTCTCAGGGTTGGGGCTACCTCCTCTGCCAGCTGCCTAATCTAGTGTCAGGTGGCCTCAGTGTTGGAGCCCCCTGACTTCCATCAAGTCAAAAGGTCCCTCCATGGAACATCTATGCCCCGGGCCAGTTCTGGGATACATGTCTCCATGACAGTCCTTCACAGAGAAATAGAGGGAAAAAGAAGAAAAAAGAGGATGGGGAGGGAGAGAGAAAGCTGTAAGGACAAGGCAGGGAAAAAAGAGAGATTTTCTTCCCCAGGGTAAAATTCCCAGTCCTGCAGGGCCGCCCACCGTTGCCTGAAAGCTGTTGCCTGGACAGAATTAACCTTAGCGCGGGCCTGGAGCTTTAGCAGGGCGTGCATATTGCAAACTCACAAACATAAACCAATTAATCAACAAGCACTTGACCACCTCTGTGACTCTGGATCCGGCCTCAGCCTGGCCCAGTGCAGGCCTGGCCCTAAACAGCTGCTCTCATGACTAAACACCATTCAGACCCCAGAAACAGGGGTCTGAATAGGACACTGCTGTTGTCCTATGCTTTGCCCTTAAATACCATTAAGGTTTGTGGTTTTGACACCACCACTGTTGGACACTGTGCAGAAAGGATACAAGGAACAGAAATACTTGAGTAAGAGAAAAGACAAATGAAAAAACTTGTGAAATCTTTCCTCTCAGATAGCAAGAATACATCAGATTCTTGCATTCAATGTATCACATTTTCCAGGAGTGTTGAGTCATTTTCTTGCTTCTTTTGTGTCCCTATTAGTCGTTCTAGAGCTATTCATAAATTACTATGGCATTCCCAAGAGTTGCACAAGAGTGGTTGAGGAACACTTTGCAATCTTAAACAATTCATATTAATCTTAAATTTGTACATATCTAGGTCTAGACATAATATACATGAAGCATAATAGCAATTCTTTGCATTGTCAATTAGAGGTTGAACTTCAGAATTGCAAATAGTTTTTTAATAAAAATTTTAATAAGATTTAAATAAATAATCAAAAAGTAAAAATAATTTCTTTAAATAATTTTATTTATTATTCTAATATTAATTGTAATTTGTATTTGCCTTTCATTTTAATAGGTAATTTGGAACAAGGATCAAGAAACTTTTTCTCAAAGGGCCAAAGAGTAAAAATTTTTGACTTTGCAGGCCATATGATCTCTGTTACAACTACTCAACTCTGGTGCTATAGCAAAAAAGCAGCTATAGACAATATGTAAATGAATAGGTGTGGCTGTGTTCTAATAAACCTTTATTTACAAAAACAGGCCCATAACCACGGGCCTTATTTTGTTGATTTCTGATTTAGAAGATAGGAACTTTTTTGAAAACAAAATAGTTTTTTGGGGTTTTTTTTGAGACAGAGTCTCAATATGTTGCTGGGGCTAGAGCGCAGTGACGTCATCACAGCTCACTGTAAACTCAAACTCCTGGGTTTAAGTGATCCTCCTGCCCCAGCCTCCCAAGTAGCTGGGACAACAGGTGCGCGCCACCACGCCTAGGTAGTTTTTCTATTTTTTGTACAGACAGATTCTCTTTATGTTGCTCAGGCTGATCTCAAACTCCTAATCTCAAGCAATCCTTCCCGCCTCAGCCTCCCAAAGTGCTAGGATTACAGGCATGAGCCACCGTGCCTGGTCTAAAATAGTTAATTTTTACACTTACTTTAATTTATACACTTGATGAAAATACATTTGAATACAATTACATTTTATTTTTTTAAAGCAGATTACTACTATCAATAGAATATAAATTATGTGAAAACATTAGTTATCAACATAGTGATTTTCCTAAAAAAATAAGGCAAGAAAACAAATCACATGAAATAGAAAAATAATCAGTGAATTACATATGTTTTTATTTTATTGTTCATCCAAATATTGCTGGCCCATCAACAGAGTATTTATATTTAGTCATCTAAAATAGTCTGCTTTCTGTTGATTTTTAATTTTGCCAATTATATTTTATTTTGAACTTACTGTTACGAAGATATATTTGAATGATGGGAGATAGATCATATTTTATATGAGAGTTTAACTTGTATTATAGTTGTTACCTATTCATGTTATTTATAAGTAGTTTATAAATAACTACTTTTTTGATTTACAACTTTTAACTCTTTTGATGTGTGGCACATGGGCATCTACTTGCACTTTTGCTCTGGGCTCCACAAACATTAGGGACAGACCTGCCCCCCAGGATAGGGCTAGTCATGGCCAGCACACCTGTGCTTGTCAGAGCTGTAGGGTAATGGTTAAGAGTGTGTACTTTGGAATCCAATTTTCCAGGTTCAAACCCTGCGTCTTCCACTTCCCCGCTGTGAAACCTTAAGCAAATCCTTTAACTTTTCCTCACCTGAATTCCCTCATCTATAAATAGAGATAAAAATACAGTTATGCACCACTTAACAAGGGGGATACATTCTGAGCAATGCATTAGGTAATGTCATTGTTGTGTGAACATCATAGAGTGTACTTACACAAACTTAGGTGGTATAGCCTACCACACACCTAGACTATGTGGTATGGCCTATTGCTTCTAGGCTACAAACCTGGACAGCATGTTACTGTACTGAATACTGTAGGCAATTGTAACACAATGGTAAGTATCTAAGTATCTAAACATATCTAAACCTAGAGAGGGTACAGTAAAATTACAGTATTAAAGATAAAAAAAATGGTACACCTATATATGGCACTTAACCATGAATGGAACTCGCAGGACTGGAAGTTGCTCTGGGTAAGTCAGTGAGTGAGTGGTGAGTGAACATGAAGGCCTAGGACATTACTGTGCACTACTGTAGGCTTTATAAACACTGACACTTAGGCTATACTAATTTATTTAAAATTTTTTTCTTTTTTCAATAATAAATTAACCTTAGCTCACTGTAACTCTTTTTACTTTATAAACTTCTTAATTTTTTTAACTTTTTAACTCTTTTGTAATAACACTTAGCTTAAAACACAGACATTTTACAACTGTACAAAAATATTTTCTTTCTTTATATCCTTATTCTGTAAGGTTTTTCTATTTAAAAAATTTTTTAAACTTAAACTTTATAAACTTAAACTTTAAAAACTAAGACACAAACACACACATTAGCCTAGGCCTACACAGGGCCAGGATCATCAACATCACTGTCTTCCACCTCCACATCTTGTTCCACTAAAAGGTCTTCAGAGGCAATAACAGGCATGGAGCTGTCATCTCCTGTGATAACAATGCCTTCTTCTGGAATACTTCCTGAAGGACCTGCCTGAGGCTGTTTTATAGTTAACATTTTTTTATAAGTCGAAAGAATGCAATCTAAAATTATGATAAATAGTAGGTTAATATATAAACCAGTAACATAGTTGTTTATTATCATTATCAAGTATTACGTCCTGTAGAAATTGTATGTGCTATACTTTTACATGACTGGCAGCACAGTAGGTTTATTTATACTGGCATCACCACAAACGCATGAGTAATGCATTGCATTACAATGTTATGACAGCTACAACGTCACTAAGCAATAGGAATTTTTCAGCTCCATTATAATCTTATGAAGCCACCGTCGTATATGTGGTCCATCATTGATGGAAATGTTGTTAGGTAGTGCATGACTGTAGTACCTGCCATGGAGGGTTGCTGTGAGGATTCAATGGGATTGAAACACTGTAAGGAAGGGACTTAACACAGTCCCTGTCACAGATGCAAAATGTTAGCTCTCCTTGGGGGACAGTGTAGTGAACGCCTCTATGCTCACCAGGAAGGCTGCCCACAGCCCAGGCCCAGGGCTCACACCCTGTCTGGCTTTGTGACATACCTCCCACCCCAGTGGGGGTCCCTTTTTTTGGACTTCATGGCACCACTGTGAGTATGCTGCCCTTCCTCACCCCAGTTTGGACCTGCATTTCCAGCTCAGGCCAGGTGCTGCCCTCCTGCCTGTGGCTTCTTCCTGTCCTGGGCCCCATCCTTGGACCCCCAGCCATCACCCAGACCCTGCTCAGGCCTGGATCCTTGCCCACTCAGAATCTCTGGGTCTGGCGCTGGCCCACCAGCTCGCGCTCCAAGCTTGCCCCTGCCCTCCCAGCCCCCTTCGCCTCTCTAGGACCCGTACTGGAGGAAAATAATAATAGTAACCACAGTTCCTTTGAGAAGTCAGCCGTTTGGTGTTGGAGGAAGGTAGCTGTTAGGTATATACTTTTGATCCCTTTTCACAGCTTATGACAGAAATAACCTATTAGAGGAAAACCTTGCATCTACCTTGGAAGCTGGGAAGAGTCACTCACATGAGGACTTTATGCTAAATACATAGCACGTGGGACCAGATTAGAGAAGGACCTTCAGAACCAGCCCCCAAGCCACCTCGCCTGGGAGAGGCACGGCCTCGCAAAATCAACAGCTCTCCAAAAGAGGGGAGAATAATCAGATCAGATCCTCAGGAAGCAGGGTGTAAAACTGCAGAACTTAGCCAAGAAGTGAGTCCCTGCTCCCCCACCCCTCTTGAGCCTTCTGAAGCACAATGTGAACCCGGGAGAACCATTTTCAAACACCATTACGTGGCGGCAATCCCACCAGCATCCATAAATATTTTTCTATTGACTTTTGTTTTAGTCTTTAACAGTATCCTATGAACTATTTCAATAAACAGTGCAAGGCAAAGGAAGAGAAGATTCAGAGAGCAGAATAAATCTTTGAAATGTTAACATAAGCTCCGCCAACTCTGCCTTGGACTGTCAAGGAGAAGCTTGGGGCGCTAACTGAGACACAGTGCACAGACCAGGCTTGGATGCGGCCATCAGGGCTCTGCCAGCATCTCCAGCAGCGTTACTGAGTGGAGAGGGAAGGAAGGTTCTAGAACTAGAGAAGAAGTCTAGCAGGGGAAAGAGAGAGAGAGGAGGCTCAGCCACCACAGAGTTGCAAGGCACCTCGGAGACTCTCTGGTCCCCCCTCACTGTGATGTGGCACTTGGGGACTCAGGCTGCGGAACCCGACTGCCTGGGGTTCGAATGCTGGCTTCGCTTACTCACTAGCTGTGCTCCCTTGGGCCTCAGTTTCTGTATCTGCAACTTGTGGACAAAAATAGCATCTGCCACATAGCATCTGCTATGTCAGCATTAAATGAGATAATTCATGTCAAGTCACTTAGCACAAGTGTTCAATAAATCGTGCCTGATGTGATTTTCCAGGCAGCGTTCTGGGGGCTCTGAGAAGTCCCAAGGACATCCCGCAATCCAGTCTCTCTAGAGAGAATGATTATCCAGAAATTCCTTTGATTAATTTCCCCCTCACCAATTCTCCTAAAGATGATCAGGTTCTGGGAAACAGTTTGCCACAAAACATTAATTTGTTTAAAGCTACTTATTGTGTAAGGATGGTCAATGAATACCTGGCCCAAGACAGTTAATGCTGCTCCTGGGAAGCAGGTGAGTTCAGAAACCAAACCATGCACCAGTTGGTGGCTGGTAAATGTGAGGACCAAGCAGCAGTGTCCTGTGGCAGAAGGAGCACAGCTCTGGGGCAGAACCTGGCTTCCGCTACTTGTGTGGGCTCCGGGCACATCACTTAACTTCTTGGGGCCTCGATTTTCTCATTCATAAAATGGGCATGAATGTGCTGTCAACAGGATCTCTGGGAAAAGCAAATGAGGCAGTAAATGTAAAGAGCCTGCACGAACAGGTGCTTCCAGCTCCAGGGAACTGCGTGAACAGTGTCCCCGCTGAAGTCAGGAGATCCGGTTGGCATTTCCAGCTTAGCTGGCACCTCAGTCAAGTTATTTCTCTGTCAGGATCCAACTGGATAATGTGCCTAAAAGTGTTTTAATAATTACAGTAGTTTTCTGAGCATCTTATTGTTTACTAAACACTCTTACATACTGGGCCTCACTGAAATCTCTGAGGCTCAGAGAGGTGAAGGTATTTACCCAGGGTCAGCAAGTAAGTGGCAAAGCAGGAGATCAGATGCTAGTTTTGCAACTCTGAATCCCCAGCCCTTTCTCTCTATGCCTGCTTACCCCAGAGCTTGGGGCTCTAATAGCCTGATGGGCAGGCTCACTCCCACACCACCCCAGGCCCTGCTTACCAGATCTTTCCCCATTGGTGAGGGGACCCAAGGAATATCTGCTGCTACCACCCCAGGGATTGATGTAGTAGGCTGGGATGTGATTCCTGGTGGGTCTGCCTCCATCTGCTAGTGTAAAATGGGATGATTCATTAAAAGTACTAAGCACAGTGCTTAGCCTATCAAATCCTCAATAGATGACAGTTAGCATGAGTATGGCCAGATTATGAACTCTTGTGGGCAGGGATTGTGTTTTTTTTTGTGCCTATAAACTCTGGTAACTGCAGACTGAGAAAAAACACACAGGACCCTGGGGAAGAGCAGCCTTTAGGACTGTGGCCGAGAAAGAATGCATGAAAGAGACAGAGAAGAAGGAGTCAGGGAAGTAGGAGGAGAACCCAGGGGGTAGTTTAGCCTAGAAATTAAGGGAGGAGAGAGTTTTCAGGAAGGAGTAGGTCAGGGTGTCAAATGCTGCCAAGAGGCCAGAGAAGGTAAGAACACAGGTTTTTTTCCCTTTGGATTTTGCAATCAGGAGGTATCGGAGGCCTTTGCAAGAGCAGTGTCCATGAGGTGATCAGATGGCAGAGGTCCGAGTGGCCAAGGGAGAAGAGACAGAGAATAATGTACTCATTCCAGCACATCCGAATAGCTAACACTGATGGAGCATTTAATAAGTGCTGCCCACTGTTAAGCATATTTTGTACATTATTTCAGTGATTCCTCTCAACACCCCTGCAAGGTGTGCTGTTGTCCCCATCTTAACATGGTGAGGTCAGACAGGTTAAATAATTTCCCCAAAGTCACACAGCTAGGAAGAAGGAGATCAGGAGTTAAGCGTAGTTCTCTTTGATTTCTTAACCAAAATCTTAGTCAATGCAGGGAAGAGGGGAAGAATAGAGGAAAAGGGCTCCGAGGCGGTGAGGACCCAGGATCCAGGGCTCCGCGGGTGGAGGACACCCCCTTCTTCTGGTTTCTGTCCATCTCAGGCACTTAGTCTGAACCAAGACTTACTTTGATACCATACACAGTTTCACAGGCTGAAGGAACTTCTCTGCATCCCTGATTCTGCAATAAGCCCTTTTGGCAGTGTGGGCTAAGGAAGAAGCTTCTGGAGGAGAGTTGAGCCCAGAATCCAGTAAAGATTGAAACAAACAACAACAACACATACACACCCCCCACTCACATGAGTAGAGTGTTTAAACCCCCATTGTCTCAGCTGGTCCTCCAGCCAGCCTGGGGTGGACACACGGAATCATCCCCCTTTGACAGATATGGAAACTGAAACGGAGGGGTTTTGCCAGGGACCGAGGTGTCAGAGTGCTAAAGTGCTCTGCTGAGAGAATCTTGTTCTCACTGACCAACTCTGTCAAGAGATCAAGGAGAATGAATCAGAGGAAACAGTCCGGGATGCGTTACTTACTCACTCATTCGTTGTGCATTTATGTGTTGACCACCTACTACGAGCAGCCCCGGTTCCAGGCAGAGATTTAGAGACAGAAAGACAACAATCCCTGACTTCAAGCTGGGGAGACAGGGGAGGAGACAGACGGTGACTCAACACTCCTGTAAGTGCCAAGGGGAGCCCAGGGTCCTTGGAGCAAGGATGCTGGGACGGGAGGGGTATACTGCCAGGGAAGGAAGGCCAGAGTAGCTGCCCTTCACCCCTAAACATGAGTGGCATCTTCCCCATGGTGGCGCTTTTATCACGATAGGGCAGCCAGGAGCCCAAGACTCCTGTGGGTGTCCTGATGACCCAGACAACCCAGTCAGGAGACCCTGTGCTGTCTCCTTTCTCTCTGCAACCCCAACAGCAAGCCCTGGCCAGACACCGCTAATGGGCAGAGCTCTGGACAGCACTAATGGACAGAACCTGGACCCAGCATGAGTGGACTCAAGACAGCTTCATCCCTGACAGCCACTCTGTGTGACTTGGGCCACCCTGAGCCTCGATTTCCTCATCTGTCCAGTGGGGTCAGGCCCGTCCCTTAAAGCGGCTGGGAGAATGAAATGGGATCGTGTCCGTACAAGTGATTTTTAAGCCATGAATCTCTTTACCAAGAGTGTCGGCTTTTGTAAGGCTCCTGGTGCATTTCCACAATTGAGGCTCCAGACAGTCCTCAGCTCCCGTCAAAGGCAGTGGACGAGTTAATTCTTAAACTCTTCAGCCCGTGGGGAGCAGAGGCAGAGCAAAGGGCAGGCCTGGAGGCCTCTTTTGGAAATGACAAGATCCATTTAGCAATCAATTAGCGCAGTCCCCAGGCTCCGGGCCTGCGCGCCCGCTCGGCAGAAAGAATGCGCCGCACTGCGCTGATTAGAAACAGATGCGCTGGCAAACAGGGCTGGCCGCGCCGGCCGGAATTCCTGGGCACCCAGCTCCTGGCTGGGGGACAGGATTTGTTATTACATTCTGGGCACCAACACGGAGAGGGAGGCCAAGGAAACCAAGCTAAGAGAGCAGCCTGCCTGGAGAATGTGTACCTTCGAGGGGATTCAGAGGCAGGAGAGAGAAGAATGTCGACTTTGTCAGAAATAATCTGGGATAAAATTAGTTCAGCCAAATACCGAATATGCCTTTCGACTAACGGATACTGAAATTCCAAACGTGACAGGGCCGACTCGTGAGAAAATGAGTGCTCAGGAGCTGAGCAAGTTGCAGGAAGCCTGGGATCACTGGTGCCTTGAAAAATGACACCCCTGCCACCAACCTCGTTTACAGAGCTCTTATTGTGTACAAGGCCCCGCACCAAGCCTTTTATGCGCTGTATCATTTATTTATCACAGCAACCCTGTTATTACACCCATTTTGCAGATGAGAAAACGGAGGCATGGAGAGGTCCAGCAACTTGTCTAAAACTGTACGGCTGGTAAGTGGCAGAGCTATGCTTGAACCCAGCTGTCTGACTTGAGAGACCCCTCTCTCGACTGTGGTGGTATTAACTCCCCTGCTTCCAACTCTTTCCTCCTCCCTTTACAAATGGAAGGGGAAATTTGAGCTCCTCTACTCCAATCTCAAAGCACTGCAGCAAAGTTCACAGCAGTGTCCCTGACAGTGGAGAGCAGCCTTGGTCAGACCTTCCCAATGTTGAGGGCCTCACCGCCTCTCAAGGCTGCTGGCTCTAAGCTTGGACAATTCACACGGTAGACCATTCTTCCTTCTATTAAGCCAAAAATTGGGCCCCCTGCAAGCTTGGGAACTCCCCCAGTAGCACTGCTTCTGCCCTCTGGATTCCCTCAGAAGGAGACTAATTCCTTTTCCCTGGGACCAGTTCAGGGCATGAGCATAACCCCATCTTTATTTCTTTAAGCTACACAGCCTCTGTTTGAGCAGCTGCTCCTAGCATAGTCAGCCGTGGGGCTCTCATGTCATCACCAATACCCTTCCCTGTATACTTTCCAGCCCACTGATGTCCCTGGAGGGTCCAGGCATGGATGTGGGGGTCAACCAGGTCTCCCATCTCCCTGCAGCACAAAATGGAATATTCTTTAAAATATTATTTCAACACGGTTTGTTTGCCATTATAAGAGTGATACATTCTCACTCTATAGGAAATAGAGAAAAATGCAGTGAGCAGAGCAAAACTGCCTCCCCAGGGAGAGAAAAATCACACATTGTTCCACCTCCAGCCTTTTTTGCTATGCTTAATTTTTACCTAGCTTCATTTATTTTATATCTCCACACTGCGTCCTCCCCTAAAATTGGAGAGACAGACAGACAGAAACAGAGAATCGCAACTTACCATAACAGAAAGCCATGAGCAGACACCTCTGTGGGATCTAGCACCAGGGCAGATAAGCCTGAACAGTATCTGACAACTGCTGGAGGCTCAGGGTGGACAAGTCTGAAAGTACAAACCCCAAGGGAGCCCAGCCATTGGAGAGCCCTCACACTTTTGTGAGTTTTTATCCCCTGAAGGAGCTCTACCAGGTTCCCACTATGCTGACCAGAAAAAAATCTGGTGCTTCTGGCAGGGGGAGGTGAAAGGTAGCCATTCTGAAATACGCCAGAGCATTGTGTCCTTCTTAACAAGGACCGTGCTCAAGAGAAACTATTTAAGCCTAACCTATTGGGGTTTTATCAGAGCCTAAGTAACCTGGGGGAAAGGAAATACTCAACTCCAATCCCCTCTAACCATACTTTCCCACCTAAGGGGAGGGGAGGGGGGCAAGGAGAATCACCTGTGAAGGTCACAGCCCAAGGACACAGGCTCACCAAAAGACTGAGACCTAATCATAACGCTATAGAACACTGCCTCTCCCCAACTCCTTACCACTGCATCACTAAAGGCCTATATACTGCAGTTCCCTTTACCCAGTACATCCTGTCTGGCTAACAAGAAAAAATGACAAGGCATACTAAAAGGCAAAAGACACAGTTTAAGAGACTGAATAAGCACTAGAACCAGACTCAGATATGACAGGAATGTTGGAATTATCAGACCAGAAATGTTTAAAAGCTATGATTAACAGGCTAAGGGATCTAATGGAAAAAGTACACAATATGCAAGAGCAGATGGGTAATTTAAGCAGGGAGATGGAAATTCCAAGAAAGAAACAAGAGAAACACATTCTTCATTTCTGTTACAGTGTTTCTGATGTCTAGCAGAGAATCAGACAAAGAAAAATTGAGGGAATGTTTCCAACACACCTGTCTTGCAAGGAATGTTAAAAGAAGTTCTTTAGAGCAAAGGAAAATGATATAGGTCAGGAACTTGGATCTTCATAAAGAAACAAAAAGCACTGAGGAAGGAATAAAAGAAGGTAAATAGAGCCACAGAATGTCACAGCTGGAGAGGCTCTTAGAGATCATCCTTTCAAGTTGCAGATGGTAAAACTGAGCCCAGGGCTAGGGGCAGTGGCTCACCCCTATGATCCTAACACTTTGGGAGGTTGAGGCAGGAGGATGTCTTCAGCCCAGGAGTTTGAAGCTGCAGTGAGCTGTGATGATGCCACTGCACTCCAGCCTGGGCGACACAGCAAGACCTTGTCTCAAAACAAAAACAAAAACAAAAACAAACACCTGAGCCAGAGAGGGTAAGTGAGTTGCCCATGGTCACAAGGGGCAGTGACTGGCCAGGACCCCAGGGCTCCTGACTCCCAGCTCAGGGGTCTCTCCACTGCCACACCCACGTGAGGGTAGGTGAGTGTAACTTCCAGACAGTCAGGGAGGGCTCAAGTTAGGGCAAGGTTTGTTATTCTTTGAAACTAAGGGGAATAAATCCATCAAGCCATTCTTAGCTAAAGCAACTGGCTTCTTACCAAGAGTTCAAATTTAATAATAATAAAGAAAAGGAGGGAATAGAAATCAACAGTGGCATGGCAGGCCACCGAAGAGGCAACTTGGAAGCACACAGGCCATTTCCATTTTCTCTGATGGCCACTCCCTCTCCCCAGCAAGCTCAGCTGCCACCACCAAGAATCCCTCTGGGATCATCGGACTCACAGCTCGTGGGTATGAGATGTTGATGTCCTGAAACCTGGAGACGGAAAGGGGAGGGCAGGACCACACTCTCCAGTAAAACCAGATCCAGAGGGCAGGACCAGAGGGGGAAAGTCTTCATAGGACTGCAGGAATGGGTTAATTTGTGGAAAACATAAATATGTGAGTGAACAATGCCATCTAGAAATCCCCTTTACCAGCACTGAACTTCCGGAGACTTAAGTCACTTCACATCTCTAGTATCAGAGTCCTCATCTGTCAAGCTGTGGATTCTTCCAATTCATTCCACAAATGTTTCTTGAGTGCCTGCTGTGGGCCAGGCTCTGTGCTGGGCACTGAGGGGAAGCCAACAGGCTTAAGGACCTCACTTACCAAGAGAGACAAAGAACAAAAGAAGAGAGTGTTAATTCAATACCTTTTTTTCAGGCATTATGATAGGCAAAAGGGACAAATGATTAACAAAAACAAATAGTGAGGCTTATAGTCTTGGAAATCTGATTCACTAGATAACCAGAAAACCCTCCCACTGATAAACACCTAGAAATTCTGGATGAAATATAATAGATGTCCTTTGAAAAGCAGAGCTAAGAGATCAAGGGAGTAAGGAAGTCCCCAGGGACCAAAAATTGAGTGAGGACTAAATATCAAAGGAATAAGCTTTTGAGTTAACGTAGTACTGTAGTTGGGTGAGGTGGGGGTGGGAGGCGGAAGGGAGTGGAGAGGTTTTAAGGAATTTTCTGTGCTCTATCCCAGACTCTGAGCAGGAAAAAATCTCCCCCAAGGGCTGTAACCTTGGGACTTCACCTCATGACAGGTGAGAAACGTTGGTTACCCTCCCCCTGCAGTCCAGGAACTCCCAAACTGGTAAAGTAACATACTAACTAGTCTCAGGACAGTGATACCCCTAGGATTCCTGACGGTAACAAACACAAAACTGCTCCAGACAGCACGCTCTCAGCCAAGGCTGCGTGTGATTCCCACAGATCGAGTGCTGCTGTAGATGAGTTCACAGTGCAAAATTACAAGATATGTGAGCAAGAATCTGACAAAATAAGCAATAGGTTTAATCACCCCTGCCAAGAGTGCAACCATTAGAACAAACATATAAACTTCTAAATAATTATGCCTTAAATAATTAACAACGTAAGAGAAGGAGTTCAAATAAAGAAAAAGGAAGATGCTATTAAAAAGAACAAGCATATTTGGAAAATACCCAGACTTGAACTATTAGAAAAATACAGAAAGTCACTGAAATTAAAAATCCAATGGACAAGTTAAACAGCAGATTAAACACAGCTGAGGAGATAACTGGGAAACTGGAAGGTAGCCCTGTTAATAATTTACCTTATTGCTTCTTATGCAACAGAACTATTTTTTTTTTCCAGATAGGGTCTCACTGTGTCACCCAGGCTAGAGTGCGGTGAGGTGCGATCATTGCTCACTGGGACCTCCCACCTCAGCCTTCCAAGTAGCTAGAACTACAAGCACCACCACACCCAGCTAATTTAAAAATTTTTTTAGAGACAGGGTCTTGCTATATTGCCCAGTCTGGTCTCAATTTCCTGAGCTCAAATGATCCTCCCGCCTCAGACTCCCAAAGTGCTGGGATTACAGGCATGAGCCATTGTGCCTGGCCCAGAACATTTTTTTAATTCCTTCATTTCTTTCCTTTTTTTCTTTTTAAAAAATTAATATTATTTTTAATTGACAAAGTATAATTGTTTACATTTATGGGCTACAATCTGATGTTTTGATATAGGTATACAAGGTGGAATGATTAAATCAAGCTAATTTACATATCCATCACCTCATGTATATTTTTTGTGGTAAGACATTTGAAATTTACCCTGTTATTTTGACATATACATTATTGACTATAGTCACCCCTGCTGTGCAGTAGATCTCAAAATCTATTCCTCCTGTCTAACTGAAACTTTGTACCCTTTGACTGACAACTCGTCCTTCCCTGCCCCCCACCCCCAGCCGCTGGTAACCTTCATTCTACTCTCTACTTCTATGAGTTCAACTTTTTTACATTCCACATACAGGCATACCTCAGAGATATTGACAGTTTTGTTTCAAACCGTTGCAAAAAAGCAAATAGCACAATAAAGCAAGTCACACAAATTTTTTAGTTTCCCAGCACATATAAATGTTATGTTTACACTATACTGTAGTCTATTGAGTGTTCAGTAGCATTATGTCTTTTAAAAAAGTACATACCTTAATTTAAAAATACTTTATTGCTAAAAAATGCTGACACCAAGATACAAAGTAAGTTTATGCTGTTGGGAAAATGGTGCTGATAGACTTGCTGGACACAGGGTTGCCACAAACCTTCAATATATTAAGAATGCAATAAAGTGAAGCACAATAAAATGAGGTATGCCTGTATAAATGAAATCATGCAGTATTTGTCTTTCTGTGTCTAGCTTATTTCACTTAGCATAATGTGCTCCACATTATTCCATGTAGTCACAAATGACAGACTTTCCTTTTTTTTAAGGCTGAATAGTACTCTATTGTGTATATGTACCACATTTATTTTATCCATTCATTTGTTGATGGGCACAGGTTGATTCCATATCTTGGCTATTGTGAACAGTGCTGCAATGAACATGGGAGTGCAGATAACTCTTCAACATAGTGATTTCAGTTTCTCTGGACATATACCCAGAAGTGGGATCGCTGGATCATATGGAGCTGTATTTTTATTTTTTAGAGGATCCTCCATACTGTTTCCAAAACGGCCGTACTAATTTACATTCCCACCAACGGTGTACAAGGGCTCCCTTTTCTCTGCATCCTCACCAGCACTTGTTAGCTTTCATCTTTTTGATAATAGCCATCCTAACAAGTGTGAGGTGATATCTCCTTATGGTTTTCTTAGCTAAATTTGCCTTTCTCCAATGATGAGTGATGCTGAGCATTTTTTCATGAATCCATTGGCCGTCTGTATGTCTTCTTTGGAGAAATGTCTGTTCAGGTCTTTTGCCCATGTTTTAAATTGGGTTATTTGTTTTCTTTCTATTGAGTTGAGTTCCTTATATATTTTGGATATTGATCACTTATCAGATGTACGGTTTACAAATATTTCTTCCAACTCTGCGGGTTTTCTCTTCATTTTGTTACTTGTTTCCTTTGCTGTGCAGAAGACTGTTAGTCTGACGCAATCCCATCTGTCTATTTTCGCTTTTGTTGCCTGTGCTTTCCGGGTCATATCCAAAATATCGTCACCCACTCAGTTGCGACACTGTGGCAAAAAAAGTAAAAAAAAGAAAAAGAAAAAAACAAAATATCATCACCCAAACCAATGTCATCGAGCTTTTTCCCTATGTTTTCCTCTAGTGGTGTTACAGTTTCAGATCTTATATTTAAGTCTTCAATCCATTTCAAGTTGATTTTTGCATGTGATGTGAGATAAGGACCCAATTTCATTCTTCTGCACATGGCTATCCAGTTTTCCCAACACCATTTACTGAAGAGACTGTCCTTTCCTCGTTGTATGTTTTTGGCACCTTTGTCGAAAATCAGGTGACCGTAAATGCATGAGTTTATTTCTGGGCTTTCTATCCTATTCCATTGATTGATGTGTCTGTTTTTATGCCAGTACCATACTGTTTTGATTACAGTAGATTTATAATATATTTGGAAATCAGGGAGTGTGATGCCTCCAGCTTTGTTCCTTTTTCTCAAGATTGTTTGGGCTGTTTGGGGTCTTTTGTGGTTCCATATGAATTTAAGGATTGTGTTTTCTATTTTTATTAAAAACTGACATTCGAACTTTGATAAAGATTGCATTGAATCTGTAGATCACTTTGGATAGTACAGACATTTTGACAGTGTTAATTCTTCCAATCCATGAACACAGGGTATTTTTCCATTTATTTGTGTTTTCTTCGATTCCTTTCATCAGTGTTTTATAGTTTTCAGTATACAGACCTTTCACCTCCTTGGTTAAATTTACACATATTTTATTTTTTTGTATGTGTTGCTATTGTAAATGGAATAGTTTTCTTAATTTCCTTTTCGGATAGTTTGTTATTGGTGTATAAAAATGCTGCTGATTTTTGTATGTTGATTTTGTATCCTGCAATTTGACTGAATTTTTTAATCCGTTCTAGCAGTTTTTTGGTGGAGTCTTTAGGATTTTCTATATATAAGATCATGTCACCAGCAAACAGACAATTTCACTTCTTCCTTTCCTATTAGGATTATTTCTATTTCTTTCTCTTGCCTAATTGCCTGCAATTGAACATTTTTAATAGTACTATGTTTTAAAAAGTTACAGTGTTATTTTGAGACTAATCATTCAAAGGATAAAGAAAAATAGATTATATTAAACATAGATGTGATGAGCTTTTTAACGTTAACTGTCAGACATGCCTGTATCTTACTTGTGAACAGACTAGCTTCTGACATCATACATTTCAAACCTTATTTCTCATCAGTAACCATATGTGTCTAGTACTGAACATCATTGACCTGTTATCATAGCACAACCTCTGACCCCTGCAGCTTGTGCCACAATCCCAGGTGCACGGACAGGGTGGGCCGTAGTATTATTCCCAGAAACCATTCCCAAACCAGATGGCTAGTAATACCTTACCTATACATGGAAATGACTGTAAACAACAGAAATATATACCTCTGGGCTAGATGGTCTATTGTCAACTTGGTACTACCATCACTTTCTTTAAGTCAGATAATTACTTTTCCTAGTATGGCTCCAGGTTAGAGTTTGCCAATGAGAAACTTTGAACAAGATAGAAAGGCAGATAGAAGTAAGGTAAAATTATAGCCATTTTTTTTTCAGGTTGTGGCAGTCAGACGTGGCTTTGCAATTTTTCCACATGCTCCCACCTTGAGGTTGTGCGGAAGCAGCAGTTCACAGCCTTTCCACAAACTCTTAAACTTTATAGTCATAGTAGCAAGATGTGGTGATTTCTTGGACTGTCCCACAATCAGTGGCTTCTCCCAGCCCCTGTCCCCCAGGCCAGAGGTACAGATGTGTGGATATTACACGAATTCGTAGACAGAGGCTAATGGTTTAGCTGGATGGACAGGGACTTTGAAAGAACAAGATTGGAAAGTTGGTGACAAAGATGTAAGAGGCATGAGGATAGACCTCGCCAAATGAGCATATCTGTGTGGGGTTGCTCAGCAGGAGAGGGTCCCAGCAATCTGCTGGAGAAGGTAACCCATTCTGTGTATGTCAGTCAGACTTTCCCCAGCCACCCCTGTCCCCGCTGAAGGTGCTCATCAACAAAATGGCCATAGTGGAAGGGATGGAGGTTATGCCTGGGCCCAGTAACAGGGGCTGCCACCCACAAGGCTGATCTGGCTACAGCCCCTGTTGAATATCCAACCTTTCAACCACAGAGACTAACACTGAACCCTGAAGATGACACCACTTTCCAGAGGGACCACCCAAGCCATTTGATGGAATAATGATGGCACTGAATTCCATCATAGAAAAGCTATTTCATGGAAACCAACAAGCTGATTATAAAATCTATATGAAAGATGATAGGACCATAAAAACCTAAGTCATTCTTGAAGAAGACTAAGACAGGAGGATTTGCCCTACTAGATATCCAGATAAAGTTATAGTAATAAAAATAGTGTAGTACTGGTACAAGAGTAGACAGATGAAATTGAAGAGAGAGCCCAGAAACAAATGCAGGCATATATTGTGCTATGGTCTGAATGTTTATGTCCCCACAAAATTCATATGTTGAAGCCCCCAAGGTGATGGGAAGTGATTAGGTCATGGGGAAGAGCCTTCACGAAAGGGATTAGAACTCCACAACCAACAGCTATAGAATATACATTTTTTTAAGCATCATGAACATTCTATAGTTAATAGAAGAAATAAGTTCTAGGGTTCAATAGCATGGTAGGGTGACAATAGTTAACAAAAATTTATTGTGTATTTTGAAACAGCTAGAAGATTGGGATGTTCCCTGCACAAAGAAATGATAAATGTTTGAGGTGATGGATATCCTAATTACGCTGATTTGATCATTACGCATTATATGCATGTATCAAAATATCACATGTATTCTGTAAATATGTACAGTTATTATGTATCAATCAAAAAGAAAAGTATTTAGGGAAAAAAAGGCATGTAAGATCTTTACAGAGAAAAGTGTATAGCTTTATTAAAATACCTTAAAAATTAGCCAGGCATGGTGATATGCACCTGTAGTCCCAGCTACTCTGGAGGCTGAGCCAGGAGGATCACTTGAGCCCAGGAGTTTGAGGTTGCAATGAGCTAAGATGACACTACTGCACTCCAGCCTGGACAACAGAGCAAGACCCTTTCTCAAAACAAACAAACAAACGAAAAAAATAAAATAAAAGACCTTAAGAAAACTTAAAAAGAAATAGAGAAATTGTGTTCATGAATGGGACGTATCAGGGTCATAAAAATGGCAATCCTACCTCTAAATAGTTGATAAATATGATGCAAATGCAAACAGAATTTCAACACTGTGTATGTGTGTGTATGCACAATCTGACAAACTGGCTCTAAAATTTATATGGAAGAGCTCAGGCCCTAAATAGACAAGTTGATTTTGGAGAACAAAGTCGGATGACTTACCCTACCAGATAGCAGGACATTTTATGAATTATAGTAATTAGCACAATGTGGTATTGGCATAGGGATAGAAAAATAAACTGATGGCACAGAACTGAGCCCAGAAACAAGTCTAAGTCTATGTGGAAACCTCATACATGACAGAGATGGCATTACAATTGAGGGTGGGGAGGGGTGATGCTCTAGTCAACACTGGTGCTGAGAATATTGGTTACCCAAATGAGCAATGGGGGAAAAACAGATTCTTAGTCCACACAACAGACAAAAGACAATTTCAGGGGAATTAAAGACTCAAATGTGAAATGCAAAGCTTAAAACTTTCAGAAGAAAATATAGAAAAAATCTATATGATATCAGAAAAAGATTTTCTAAGCAAGCATGAACCATAAAGGAAAAGATTAATAAATCTGATAACAGACAATGCCCTTAACAGGGTTAAAAGATGAAGCACAGTGTTTCTTATGACATAAACATGCACCTTCCCTACAACCCAGCAATTCCACTTGAAGGTATTTACCCAAGAGAAATGAAAACATATGTCCACAAAAAGACAGATACAAGAATGTTTACAGCCACTTTATTCACAGTGGCCAAAAACTGAAACAACCTACATGTCCCTCAACAGGAGGATGGATAAACACACTCTGGTATATTTATATAGTGGAAACCTTTTTAACAATAAAAAAGAAATCTAGGAAGCAACAGGGATGAATCTTAAAAACATTATTCTAAGCAAAAGAAGCCAGACACACTTACTGTATGATTTCTATTATATTAAGTTCTAAATCAAGCAAAATTACTATATAGCAAAAGAAGTCAAGATAGTAGTTTCCCAGGAAGGAGCACAAAGGAACATACTAGGATGGTGGAAATGTTCTACAACATGATAGGGGAGTGGGTTACATGGCTGGATGCATTTGTCAAAAATCCATTAAACTGTAGAAATTAAGATTTGTGTATTTAATTATTTATTTATTTATTTATTTTTGAGACAGAGTATTGCTCTGTCGCCCTGCGTAGAGTGCAGTGGTGTCATTGCAGTTCACTTCAACTCAAACTCCTGGGCTCAAGCGATCCTCCCGCCTCAGCCTCCCAAGTAGCTGGGACTACAGGCACGTGCCATGATGCCAGGCTAATTTTTTTTTTTTTTTGTAGAGACAGGACCTGGTTCTTGCTCAGGCTGGTCTCAAACTCCTGAGCTCAAGCAATCCTCCCAGAGTGCTAGGATTACAGGCGTGAGTCACTGCGCCCAGCCTATTTATTTTATTTTTTGAGACAGGGATTCACTCTGTTGCCCAGGCTAGCGTGCAGTGGCATCATAGCTCACTGCAACCTCAAACTCCTCAAACACCTCAGCCTCCCAAGTAGCTGGGACTACAGGCATGCACAACCACACCTGGCTAATTTTTTTAATTTTTGTGGAGGCAGGGTCTCACTGTATTGCTCAGGCTGGTCTTGAACTCCTGGGCTCAAGTGATCCTCCCACCCTGGGCTCCCAAAGTGCTGGAATTACAGGTGTGAGCCACAGCTAGATTTGTGTATTTAACTATATTTTTAAAAATCTCAAATTCCCCCCATCCTCCGCAAAAAGACAAACTATAACCTGGGAAAAGACATTTGCCTGATAAGAGATTTATGTTCAAAATCCATAAAGAACTACCACAAGTCAGTTCTGGAGAAAAATCATGGAATTAGAATAGGCAAAAGATACGACAATTTACAGAAAGGAAAACACTTGAAAATATATTCAACCTCACTGGTAATCAGGAAAATAACAAGATTAGAACTTCATACCCATTGGATTCACAAAGTCGTTGAAGTCTAAGAATACTAAGCACTGTTAAGATTGTGGAACAACTGGAATTCAAGTACTGGACACTGCTTGTGGGAATGTGGACAGGCAGTATCTAGGAAAAGGGAAAAGGTACATTCCCTAAGACGCAGCAGTGCCACGACAGGGGTGCTCCTGGAGCTCTTTAGCTGGAAGGCATTTGCATCTCTCATGTGTGCACACGGGGCATCCTCACTGCAGCACTGTTTGTAACAGAAAAAAGGGGATAGACAGAAATAGAAAAAAGAAAACAAGACATGTGGGGGGAGGTGGGACAAGGCAGTATAAATACCTATGCCCTCTATCAACAGGAGAATGGATAAAGTATGGTCTGTCCACATAACAGAATAAAAACCATCAGTAAAAGTGAATCAATTACAGGTTATGCATAATGTGAGAACAAAACGTTAAACAAAAAAAGCAGGTTGCAGAAGAATGCAAACTATATGTTTCCATTTATATGAAGTTTGAAAAGAAGGCAAAACTAAAGCTCTATCCCTAAAGCTATTTTTTAGGGACACAAATATATTTTGTATAGGTATAAAGAAAGCAAGAAAATCACACACACAGAGTTCAGGATAACGGTTACCTCTGGGAAGGAAGGAAAGGGGTTGGGCAGAGGAGGGCCTCAGAGGGGACTTTAAAGAACGGTTATATTCTTTTTCCTAAATTGGGTGGTGAGTACACAGGTTTTCGCTGTTTCACTAATCTTTAGAAGCTGTGCATATTTTATAAATATCATATCTACTTAATATTTAAACATTTAGTAAAAGTAAGTTTTTATAGACATGCATTGAAACTTAGAGGTCTTCAATCATGTTTATAATCTTATCTTTAAAAATGTATCTGAAACAAATGTAGCAAGTGTTAGGATTGGACAAAGTTGGATAGTGGGTAACAGGTGTCCCTGAGTCTCTTAAAATATTTAACAGTAAATGTTCTTTAAGAAGAAAAGTAATACAACTATTTAAAAATAAAGATATCTCTGTTGTCATGTAGCTTCCAGCCTAGTGAGGAAGATAGACATTAATCAAATAATTGCGCTTATTAAATATAACTACTAAGCAAAGTGTTCTAAAGAAAAGGGAATCACTCCAGGGGAGCGTAAAATAAAGGAATTTGACCCAGACTGGAGCATCAGGTTGGGCAAAGCAGACACCCACAGACGGCTCCACAGTGGGCAGCGAGGAAGGTACCAGCCTAGCTGGGGAGGAAGCCTTCTGCTGATTGGGGACAACCTGGCAGAATTCTGAATAAGGAGTAGGGCTTAGCCAAAGGAAGAAGGTGGTAAGAGTGTTCTGTGCAGGCCTGGCGGAGTGGCTAACACCCGTAATCCTAACACTCTGGGAGGCCGAGGTGGGAGGATTGCTTGAGCTCAGGAGCTTGAGACCAGCCTGAGCAAGAGTGAGACCCTGTCTCTACTAAAAAAAAAACCAGAAAAATTAGCTGGATATGGTGGCAACAACCTGTAGTCCCAGTACTCAGGAGGCTGAGGCAGGAGGATCTCTTGAGCCCAGGAGTTGGAGGCTGCAGTGAGCTACGATGACGCCACTGCACTCTAGCCCGGGCAACAGAGTGAGACTCTGTCTCAAAAGTAGAAATTAAAAAATAGAAAATTTTTTTTAAAAGAGTGTTCTGTGCAAGGGAGGCATGATATGCTGAGGCAGAGAGATTCAAGAGAAGAAAGTTCATCTGAAGTGTTTGAGTAGTTCAGGATGGCAGGAAAATTGGGTTTGGGGGTGGTGGTGTGAATAGCTAAGTATCAGGAAATGAAGCCAAGAGCCCAGAAGGACCGGTCATGGGGGCCTGTATGCTATGCAAATACACCTTAAATGCAGGACAGTGGCATCGCATGGATGATGGAGAATGGATTGAAGGGGGAGAGCCCGAAGCCTGGGCATCCGGTTGGTGGCTGTGCAGTGATGTAAGGGAGAAGGGACGGAAGCTGCAGCAAGGCATAATGAGGAAGGAATGGCGTCTAGGGGTGTTTCAGAACCAGGAGAGGGCGGCATATCAGAAGCCAGGGAGGATAGAGCTCAACTGTGTCAGAAGCTACAAAGAGACAGCTGAAGCTTGGCACATAAAGGACTGCCCTCGCTGTGCCAAATAGGAGTGAGGACAGTTGCAGTGGAATGATGTGGGGTGCAGGCAGAAGTCAGCCTACAGACACCCAGAGGCCCTGCTCTGGCCAAAAGCCGGGGTCCCAAGACGGAAGATTGGAGAAGACAGCCTCAGGCCAAGGATGGGGGCTCAGAGTTCTCTTCCCGATTCATCCGCTCCCTGCCCCTGCCCCTGCCCCAATGTGAGCTCACTCACAAGTAAACAACATGAAAACAAAGGGCGATCGCCCAGCCGAGACCTTCCCATCTGCAGAGCGAGGAAGTCTCGGTCTCAAGGTTAATGCTGAAGAGGAACTTGCTTGGCTGTGCAGGTCGCAGGGTCGGCAAGACTGTTGATAAACAGGAGAGGATGGTGGCATCGGGGGTGGGGGGGGGGTTCACTAAGTGATTTGGCACCAGGGTCAAGAGGAGGCCAAGGATGAACAATCTTGTGGAAATGAAATGGTGATAATTTACAAGTGCAAATTGTTTTCCATTCCAGGGGAGTTGGCTCCTAAGCAGAACTCTTCCTGCAGAAGTTTAGGTGGTGTGTGAGTCATTGTTATAAATAGACCGGAGGTCTGAATGTCATCGGAAAGGACACAGTCCCATGAGCATAACCTTGGAGGGAGCGGAATGGCACTGCATGAATTGAGAGATCGTTGCAAGAAGAGCACAGAGGGCGAGCTTGGGAGGGCTGTCTCAGGGAAAGAAGCAGACACTTGCGAAGGCGGTTCCAGCTTGAGCAGGAGGACAATGCAGAGGATGGGCCAGGAGTGAGCTTCCTGCATGGCTGAGTGGAGCCCCTGGTTCAGGCTGGGCCACCTCACCGTCTTAGTCTGCTCCACCTGCCATCACAGAATATCGAAGACTGGGGGGCTTAAACAACAGAGATTAATTTCTCCCAGTTCTGGAGGCTGGAAGTCCAAGACCTGGGTGTCAGCAGGGTTGGTTTCTGGAGAGGGCTCTTGCAAGATGGCCACCTACTTGCTGTGTCCTCGCATGGCCTTCTCTCAGTGTGTGCAGAGAGAGAAAGCTCTCCGGCGTCTCTTCCTCTTCTTAAAAGGATACTAGTCCTATTGCATTCGGGGCCCAGCCTTGTGACTTCACTTAGCCTTTATTACCTCCTAAAAGGCCCTATCTCCAAATACAGTCATATTGGGAGTCAGGGCTTTAACACATGACTTTGGGGTGGGGGAGACACGATTCAATCCATGACACCTTCTAGAAATTCTTCCAAGGAATTCCAGCTTTTCTAGGATCCCAAGACACTCCTTTAACCAAGGCATAAGAAAACACAATTCTCAGCCAACACCAGCTCATCCGTTCATTCAGTTCATTCACCACTACTGATGAACCAGGCCCCCATGGGCTCTGGGGACACAGAAGGTCCTCGCCTTCAAATTCACAAGGACTCTGAAACAGGTTCTCCAAGCTCTTAGGAAACTTCTAGAAGGGGAGAACATCATTGCAGAAATCAAGCACTGTCCCCTGAGGGAATCTGAGTCCAGCCATGCTTGGGGTGAAAGAAGTTGAGCAGAAGCATTTCCTGACCCCTTGACCAGGCTGAGAGCCTCCTCTCTGCTCCCACAGGCCCCTGTACTTCTCTTATCATAGGTCATGTCAAGGATTTAACTGTCCCAGAACTGAGCTGAGGCCCAAAGCAGAAAGCAAAAGGGGCTAAGAACCTGGCACCTCCACACCCCAAAGATGAGGCCAGGGCCTGCCCAGCCACCCCTGAAAGGGACCAGGAAGCTATGGAATCTGCCCCAGGGTGTCAAAGGTTAGGAAAGGAAGGATCCAACATAGCATAATGAAAAGCAATGTGAAAAAATAAACCCATTTCCTGTTTAGACTCCCATGAATTGACGTTCCTCAATAAACCACAAATCACAGGATTACTGTATGTTTCCACAACTAGGACTGTGAACTCCCTGCAGGGTAGAGATGTCATCCCCTCTGTCCCCAGTGCCTGCAGTGGTGTCAGGCACAGTAATGCTCGGTGACAATGCCCAGGGCATTGGCTGTTGTCAGTACAGGAGTCGCCTGGGCTTCTCCTGGTGTATTTCTTCTCTGTTGGACAAGTCGGCCCTTCAAAACCAGAAGCAGCCACATCTCACACCAGGCGCCAACCCCTCAGGGTCCTCCCCACTCCCGGGCCCCCGCTGTGGGTCTCTGAGTACAACTGGCTTTTTGGAAGGCTCGGTGGCCTGTCCTAGAGCGTCTGGCTTTCACCTCAGGCTTGCCCCTTTCTCTTCTTCTGGTGTGAGGTCCAGTGCCCACAGCCCCTGGCCCAACTTTGTGGAGCGGACATTCCTGATTTCCTCTGAGAAAGAGGAGGGAATGAACCCCCTTTAAGCCCACCAGGCCGAGGCCAACAGGAAGGACCCAAGAGGCTCTGGATGAGCCTTCAGGGAAACACCTCCCTACCAGCAGCCCAGACAAAGCCCAAGCCCAAGCAGGAAGGAACGGGTGGCAGTCCCCGTGAATGGACAGCCCTGCCCGAACAGGATGACTAAGAGGCTGGGGCTTGGACAGGCTGTTGGCTGGCCCACTGACCCGCAGGGCTTTCCTGGACAACTTCCTTCTAACAGTGCCCCAAAGCAGGTGGGATGACAGGAGGGCACTTCTGAGCCACCAGCCCCTCAGACACCCCAGGCAGCAGGGGCCAGAGCCCCAGCACCCACCCACGTCTTATTCCGCAGCTGGGGAAACCAGAACCAGAGAGGGGGAAGGCCTTGCCCAAGATGACACAGGGAGTCAGCTCGGAGATAAGGAGTCGGTGCTAAGTGTGGCAGGCATGGGAGCCACTGATGGTTTCAGGGAGGGAGTGACGTGCCGGAAGCAGGCAGGAAAGAGATCAATGAGGGAGTGGCTCAAATTGGTTATATGGGGGGGGGGATGTTGCAAGAACTCAGTGGGGGGCCACAGGGAAGGACAGGCAGAAACAGATCTGCTTGAACCTGCAGATCTAGATCTCAATGGTACCAGCAGTGTTGACATGGAAGGGGGGGGCCAGCAGAGGGGAGGGGCCAAAGATGACCCCAGGTTTCTGATGGGGGTGCCTGAGTGGGTGGTGGGGTCATTACCAGGAATAGAGAAGTTGGGGGGCTCAAATTCAGGCAGGTTCACTTTGAGGGACAGGAAGGACACACCCCATTTCCTGTGGGAATAAGCAGAGCTGGGTAAAGTCCACTGTCCTACACTGGGCATTGAAGCCAGCTAGGCCATTCACTAGCTGTGTGACCTTGGTCAAATCATTTTACCTCCCTGAGCTCAGTTTCCTCACCTGTAAACTGCGGAGAATCACAGCTCACCCACAGGGTTGTCGTAAGGACTAAGACACCGCATGACAAGCACTGATAAATACTCACGTTAGTCTCCTTCCTGAGTGCCAGATGCTTGATATATATCATCTCATCTAATCCTCCCAGAAACCTGCAAAGCTGGCACTGTTTGTTTCCCAATTTGCAGATGAGAAACTGAGATTCAGAGAAGTTAAGGAAGTTGCTTAGGGTCTGGACAGAGATTTGAACCCAGACCCTTCTGACCCAAAGCACAAACTTTCCGGCGTGAGGTGGTACCTCCACTGCCTTCGTGGAGTACAGGGCTGTCTCCCAATTCCAGGAAGGGGAAGAGTCAGAGACTCAGAGAGTAGGAGGCAGGTTTGAACCCACAGAACATGAACCCAGAATCACGTTGACAGGATTAGATAATTGTATTTGTGTTCCGTGTGCGACGACATTTTCCTTTCTTTTTCTCTCCTCTCCAGTTTTGTCTTCTCCGGCCAATGAGCCTGTACTCTCACATCCAATGAGTCACCGGAAAATGTAAATTAAAAAAAAAAAATTAAGAGGAACATTTCTCCCACGTAGGCCCCTGCCATCTGTGAATCACTCAAGACAGGTATAATGGACATAATTACAGCTCACTCCCAGGTTAGACCCAAAATCAGTCCTTCAGGCTAAGTTCAGAATCTAGTGGTTTCCCCAGCAGAGCCGGGGGGCAACCGAAGCCAGCCCAGAGGAGAACTCAAGCCTGCGCTCATGGGCCTTGGTTCTCTCACTGGGGCGCAGGCTGGGCAGGAACCTGGCTGTGGGTGCCCTGATACTAGAGACCCAGCAACTCCAGAACTCCCCATCCCACTGACTCAGGGCCCCTCCCTCCATTTGAATCATTCTCTTCCTACCACCTTGCTTCTTAAAGGAGCCAGATCTTAATTCTTCCCATCACTGTAAAAACCATCCAAACTAACAAAAACTGGGGGGCTGTTCCATTCATAATATTCCAAATGTGGTAGTCCCTTATGTGTACAGACTGCATGGGCCTTGACTAATCACTCTTTGCTTCTCTTTCCTCATCTGTAAAATGGGACAATAATGTCTTCCTCATCGGGGTTTTGTGGCAGTTAAATGAGGGGATGTACGTAAGGTCCTTAGCACCACGCTTGTGTTCAGTAAATGCCAGCTATTATTAACACCGTCACCCTCTCCATCATCTTGGGAGGTGGGAATGTCAAGAGCGCCCACGTAAGATGGCAACTCGCATAGCCTGGGGGCCCTGTCACATCCCGGTGGCCAGTGTTAGGAGTTACAAGGGACACGATAGTTAGAATGTTGGAGCTGGAAGATCATCCAGCCCCAGCAGGGAAACTGGGTCTGAGGAAGGGCAGAGAGCAGCCCAAAGACACCCAGCTGGTCAGTGGCAGAGGCAGGACAGGAACCCAGGCCTCCTACATCCAGGCCATTTCTCATTCCATTCTAGCACACATGCCTCTTCAAATCCCAGAGGTCAAAGGCAGAAGAGCAAGCTTAACACATCTCTGTAATGAGAGGAGATGAGCTCCTGGGAAATGGGAAGCATTATACTAATTCACTCCAAAGTTCTCCAGCTCAAGGCCAAGCGCAGGGGGCTGTGGTCAGTGGAAGCCCCATTCCTGCATGTCAGAGCTGGTGCCAAAAGGAAAACAAAATGCCCCAAGATTTCTCAGGTGCTCCACCTTGGGAGAGACCTTACCCTGGAATTGCCCTGAAATGTCATCAGGAAGCAGGGCTTGAAGCCCCTCCCTGTCCACCTGCCCTCCTGGGCCCCTCTGCATGGGCTGCACCCAAGACCCATCAGCTCACTGCCTCCCCACTGGCCTGGAGACACCCACACCTGCACCTGGGACTCACATTTCCCATAGCCTCGTCCTTTCTCCCAGCAGTGATTCCGCAAACACCGTGCCTACCCTCCCAGAGCTCACAGGCCAGGCAGGAGACAGGCGAATGGATAACCAGAATACAGCATGAGGTGGCCTTTTGGGGTTAGGGGGCAGTGCAGCAGAGAGACTCGGGACTCCCAAGGGTGGAGAGTCCCACTAGGCCTTGGAGTATGAGTTGAGTTCATGATGCGGACAGAAAGGGACTCACACAAGCCCACGTGAGGAGATGTCCCTGGCTTGTAGTTCCCCCTACTGCCGTGTTCTCCTCTCCAGGCAAATCAGGTGTATCCTTCAAGGCCCTGATCTAGGCCGACGCCACCAGGAAGCCTTCTTTGATACAAAGGTTGCAGTCTCACCCGTCCAAACTTCTGTCCTAATTGGTCTATGACCATTCCTGCCCTTCCCTCCCCCTTAACTAATCACTCTTTGCTTCTCTTTCCTCACCTGTTCTGACCTGCAGGGCCAAGCGTTAGAGCCACTGTTGACCTGAGGCAGGAATTAAGAGAGCCAGGGCTCAACCCCAGACTGTCTGACTACAAACCTTCCCAACTTTCCCTGGCTACCTTTGGCTACTCCCTTTGGCCAGTGAGCTGAGGAAGCAAGAGGCTTAAAGAAAAATTTGTCCACACCTACGCAGTGTTGGCTCCTAAGACTCAGTGGAGGCATCTGTTGGACAGTGAGTATCAGAAGCAGTTCTACCCCAACCTGCCCCAGTTACCTTGGAACACAGTGCCCCTCTCCCCACCAATCAGGAATCCACCCACTTGGCTGCAAGTACAAAAAGCTTACTTAGATGGAGGGAAGATCATGTGAAGACATAAGGAGAAGACATCTATCTACAGCCAATGAGAGAGACATCAGAAGAAACCAAACCTGCTGACACCTTGATCTTGGACTTCCAGCCTCCAGAACTGTGAGAAAATAAATTTCTGTTTTTTAAGTAAAAAAAAAAAATGCTTACTTAACACAGGCTTCAGCACATAAGGGTTTATTTTTCTCATGTAAGATGTCCAGAGATAGACATTTTCAGCTGATGCAGCTGTTCACAGTTGTCACCAAGGACCCAGACTCAGTCTGTGTTCCTAACTGTCATCCTTAGAATTTCAATTTCTCTCTTACGGGCTCCAGATAGCTGCATTATATCCACAAAGGGGCAGGCCAGCCACATCCATCCCTTTTAAAAATCCTTCCTGGAATTCCCCACCCAATGACTTCTGGTTGCATCTCATTGGCCAGAACCAGGTCCACGTCCACCCCTGGCTGCAAAGGGGTCTGGGAAAGTCAGTATTTTCTCTTTCTGGCCTCTACGGTAGAGCAGTTCTTCCTTAACTTTAACATGAGAACAAGTCGGCTGGGGAATCTCGTTAAATACAGACGGGGGGCCCAAATTTGACCTTTCTAACCAATGCTGCTGGTTCTGGGATCACATGTTGAGTAGCAAGTGTAGAAGAAGCAAGAAAGAAAAGGGCTGTGCACAGCTTCCAGGGAGACCACCCATTGAGTCTAAAACACCCCTCAACACCTGCAGCTACTTCAGGAGCTCGGAACTTTGCCCAGCATTCCATACTTGGGACATAATCCACCCAGGATAACATTTACCTAGCACCTCCACTGCGGCTACACCCGGTAGCAAGACCAAGCAAGTCTGGTCCCTCACTCAGGGACTCCCAAACACCAGCAACTCCTGGACACATAACAGGGGGGGACCAGAGCTGTGGCTGGGATGGGCTGGACTTCTGGACTTGTGCTACCACTGGCAGGAGGTGGCCAAACGTGCACACTCTGGGGATGGCCTGGGGCTTGTTAGGGGCACCCTGGCCTGGGAAAAGGGTAAGGAGTAAAGCCCAACTAATCCGAGGCCTGCTTCCAACCACCGGTCTTTCCACCACCCTGCACAGCCAGGAATGAACAGAGCCAGGGCTCAAACCTCAATCTCCTGATGCCAAAACCAGAGCTCTTCCCACATTCCCAGGCTGCCTCTGGCTGTTCTCTTCGGCCAGCCATCTGAGGCAGCCAGACTCCAAAGCGAAGGGGAGCTTGGACTCTGAGGCCTGGATGGGGCCAATCCCAGCCTAGACTCTCAGGGCTTTCTGGAACTTCTTTGGTTCCAAGGCAGCTGCTGAACAGCCATCTGCCAGGAGAGTATGTTGTCAGGGGTCAGGGCAGCCCATGAGGGGCCAGGCCATGCCACAGCCCTTCAGACAGGGCTCTGAGACATAAGTTCAAGGATGAAAAGCAATTCAAGGGAAACGCTGGGCTGTGGGTGAAGCTGCCCTTGAGAAGTTCTGCTTAACGCCTACGTGGGGAAGTGGAGCCAGTGAGTGAGTTAGCCGGCAGGGCTAGGCTAAGGGTGATGTGGCCCAGCTGACCTGCACCCAGGGCCTCTGGGACAACCAGGCCTACGATTTCCCCCTCAGGCCCCACCTGCCTCAGCTCCATACCCCACACGTGTGCATGCCCTGTGGCGTCTGGCTCCAGCAGCATGCTATAGTTGCACAATGGAAAACTAAGGTTACATTTCTTACACACCCGAAGTCTGTATGCTGACATTCAGATGTCAATCACAGCGCCAAAGTGAGCTTTATGCCATGTGACCCTACCCCCACCCCACCCCCACCACCGCCGATTGGTGCAGAGATCGGCTGCAGCCCATAGGGCAGTCAAGCTGTAGGCTGGCAAGCAACATGGCCTGGGGTGAAAATATGAACTGAGCCAATCAGATTCCCTCTCTAAAAATTTGAACTAAGTTTTCCAGAAGGACTGAAATGAAGCACAGTGAAAAACCACTGGAGAGAGATGCTCGGCCATAGACAAGTTCTGAGGGAAGAGAAACTTTGAGATAAAGGAAAGGTCTGAAGTAGAGCAGTGATGCTCAAAGGATAGCGAAGGTAAGAATCAGCAGGGGTGTTTGTTTAGAATGCAGATTCCTGCATCATACTCCTGGAAAATACGATCCGGAAGAGTGGCTTGTGGTTCAAGCCACCAGGCCAATAGAGTCTGATGCAGGTGACTCGGTGACCACGCTTTTGTTCCCAAAGGAGTAGAAGGTGAAGGGGCCAGGGAGAGCAGGACACAGGGGAGCAGACACTCCCTGAAACCCTACTGTAAAGTCCCTAGAGCCACCTTAGTTAGGAAACCCCCCCGGGAGGCCTGGCTATTGGGAGCTCATGGGCCCCCAGCACATGCCTCCCACAATACCCCCTCGCTATAGAAGGTTACTGGACTCTGGGCTGTGTAACAAAAAGGGTCCTGCCAGGACCAGATCCCACTTCCCTTCCCCTCGAAGTGGCTCCAGGGAGAAGGATCTTAGAGCCTCTCACTTCCCCTAATGGAGTCTCCATATGGAGTAGTGAAGCTGGCAGCCTTTGGAGCCAGCATTCCTGCATCTGAATCTTAACTCCACAGCTTGCTTCTGTGCTCTGCCGGCCAAGTTAATTCACTCCCTGCAGACTTAGTTTCTCTTCACAGTACCAGGTCAGGAATACCCACCTCATAAAGTTATTATGAGGGTAATTGAGCTTTAATATACACTGGCTTTATCCCCCAGTCTCATCCAGAAACTATTTTCAAAATCAGAGACACAGCTTGGGTGTAGGCAACAGCTCTGATCTGCCCTGAGGGGAGGTTGTAGTGATAGATACCACTGTCATCCCCTGGGAGCTACATGGAGCAGGGGCGTCAATGCCGCAAGTGGTTCTTTTCCTATAGAGACTAAGGGTTTAAAATTTGTGTGTGTGTGTGTGTGTGTGTGTGTTGTAATAATACAGGAGGAGGGAAGAAGAGGAGTACAGGAATATCAAGACAAGATGGTATTTTTTAAATCCATAACCAGTTGCTAAAACATGCTTATTTTTCCATGATGGAAATATCTTTATTATCTTATTTATAAAAGTAACACTTGTTCATTGTAAAAAAAAAAAAATCACAGAAGTCTGTATGGTAAAAGGACCAGTTCCCACAAAATCTTACTCCACAAAGAAAACCACGGTCAGTAGTTTGAGCTATGTCCTTCCAGATATGCAAATATGATTTTTCATAACATGAATGGAATCATATTATACTATTCTGCATTCTGCTTTTTTCCACCTATTAATCATCCTTCAGGTTTGAAGTGCACCCCTCCTTGCCTTACGTCTCCACTCCCTTGTTCCTAGAGGGAAAACAGCCAATACCCAAGAATGATGCTGGGAATGACCCACAGAGCCTGCCCTGATGTAGCACATTAGGCAATGTACCTATTTCTCAATAAATCCTAGAAAAAGATAGCTCTTAGGCACTGGAGTAATTGTCCTCATTTTAAAGGCTGCTTCTATCACAGAGGTGCTGTCTGCATAAAAAATAATGTTACCAAGAGGGGAACTGCGTTATAGAGATAGTGCAAAATGCAAATTAAACCACAAAGGGATACCATTTTTTACTTACCAAATTAGCCAAAAACTTTTATTTTAATTATATGCTTGGTGGTGGTAAGGAATATGGCTGGCTCTCTTGTATGCTCCTGGCAGGCATACTAACTGGAATACACTTTCTAAAAAGTAATGTGGCAACATTTTCAAAAGCCTGACAAATGTTCATACCCCTTTGATCCATTGTTAGGAATCTATCCCCAATGAAATAGTTCAAAATCCTGGCAAAGAGCTAAGTACAAGATGTTCATTATAAATATTTGATAATAAGGGAAAAATACAAATAACCTAAATATTTGACTTCAGGAGAATGGTCAAACAAATCATGGTATGTTCCAAGTATTGCATATTATCTGCCCATTTATTGGCCAATGATTTTTTTAAAGTTTCTGTTAACATGGGAAGATCAAAATCAAGTGTCTCAATTGAGTAGTGATGTCTGTTGCTTGTGGGACTATGAGGAGAGGATAGGGACCTCATGCCACTGGCACAGGCAGTTTGATGGAGGCCTGGGGATTGCCAAATGGGAGCAGGGAGCTGCAACCTCTGTGGTGTGTTGTGGGTTCAAGTAAAGACCGGTCTCCTTTAGCAACTTTGCCTTCTTCAGACAAGTGCTAATCTACCATGTATATCTACCGACCCTCAGATAACTGAGATCTCCTCTATGATTGGGCTCTTTTACATGTAGAAACACAGAAACTAAATAATCTGTCCCCTTAATTTTTTTGTTTGCATGATTATTTGTTCTAATTTAAAATAATTAATGTGTAGAAATTTTAGAAAGTACAGAGAGAAAAAGTAGGAAAAAAAATATTACAGAGCCTCCAGGGCTACATCCCAGGGTTAAAGGTGAATCAGAAGTAAAACAGCTCTGGTGAGGACTACCACCCTGCTTCAAGAAATTCGAGAGCCCAAGAATCTCAAGCTGCAAATTTGGATCAAAGTGACCTCAGATTCTAGAGATGCAGGCACCTGCAAAAGAAATTAAAAATCCTCTTTAGAGGAAGATAGCATCACCTCAGGCCTCAAATTATTTCTACAAAATTTTTTTCCAAGCACAATATCCTGCACTCAAGGATAACCAAGTACACAAGGAGCCAAGACCTCATGAGTGAAAACCAGTGGAAAAAATGGACAAGACCTACAAACTGACAGGGACTCCAGATCCTGGCATTATCAGACAGGACCATAAAACAATTATGCCTACATCAAAGAGGGAAAAGCCAAACTTAAAAAAAATTGGTAATGTAGCGGATTTGAAAAAGAACCAAATAGAATAACCAAATTTACTAAACTGAAAATACAATGACCAAAATGACTAAAGAAGCCACCAGTGCTGTAGCCTGTCTCTTCCTGGTCTGCATAGGGAAACTGACACCCAGCCAGGGCTGAAATTTTTTTCTGTCTCCTGTTGAATCACGTGAGGCACGCCACCCCCATCCCTCTTGAGCGAGATCAGGAGACTTTGCTTGTTTCTCCGCCATTGGCCCTGGCTCCAGAAGGAGTTTTTGTATCAAAAGCACTAGCAATTATAGCACCATAGGGCAATAACTCCTGGCTTTATTGATCCTGGTGTTTGAGAAAGGGTCTCATGAGTATGCTGTTTGCTAAGGCAAGGAAGGGTGGGATTAGGAAAACCTACTTTAAAGTGTTTTCAAATCTTACTTTAAATTGCTCAACTTTCTTTCACAGGAAATCTCACCTGTGGAACAAGCATAGCCTCTCTCCTTGCCAGCTTCCCTGAAGGGCTACTTGGGCCTGTTGTCAGTGAAACCCAGTCCTTTCTGTTGTCATAGTGACATTCCAGCATGTGGGTGAGAGTTTCACTGGGGATGTTTAAGGACATAATATATATTTCAGCAGACTATTGCCCTGTTCCTGAGAATAAACTCACAAGAACTGAAGACCTTCCCAGAAATTCCAGGGTTCTCTAGGAAAGAGTTCCACTTCTAAGAAACCATCTTAACAAACGATCAAAAAATACAGGATTAAGTTTACTCTCAAAGATGTTCATCACCATGGTACTTATAATGGAAGCCACCTAAGTGCCCAGCCACCAAGAATGGCTTTGTTAACAGGGACATAGCCACTTATGAGCTATTTATGACACCATCGTTTACAAAAAGAATAGTGAAGACAAGGGAGCAACATGATAAAACATTACATGAAAAGTAGGAAATGAATTTGTATTTGTTAAGATTACTAATTAGTTTTTTTAGTATATTTAGAAAAAAATAAAAAGCATTACAGCAAATTTACGTTTGTAGTTTTTTAGGGTGGTGGTATAATACGGGTGAAATTTTTCCCCTTTTTCCTTTTTCACAAATGTTCTATATTTTTAGGATGCTTTTTAAATCTGAAAGAAACAGATACACCCCAGCCTACCTCAGCTTTACATCTGGGTTAATCATGAATACTGCACAGAGATTAAGATTTTGGTGTTAGACGCACGGGGTTCTGCTTCCACCACACTAGTTCTGTGAACTTAATCAGGTCCCTCAAATCCTCAGCCCCTTGGAGCTCCAGTCAGTCAGCAAACAAATATTTATTGAGCACCTGATAAGTGCCAAACACCCAAGTACTGGGGATACAGCCTTAAACAAAATAGACAAAGTCACTGTCCTCCTGAAGTTTACAAATAGGGCAGGGAGACAGACAAAAACACGACCACACGGGCGTGTAAGTATGTGATGATCCAGATGGCAGTGAGTGCTCCAATTTCCTCTTGGAGTTGACATGAGGGTTATATGAGATAATGCACCAGAAGCAGCAAGCACAGTACTGGGCACATAATACGTGCTCAGTAAATGAGGGCCACAGAGCAGCTTTCTTGATGCTGCTCAAACCCCCTGGGAAAAGACAGGGGGCCTGAGCTTCAACCCCTCAGCCCTCCAAACAGCCTGCAGGGACCCGCAGCTCCAAGCTGCAACTCCCAATGGCAGACTTGAGAAGAGATGAAGATAAAGGCTTTAAAATGCAAAACTATCCCAGAACTCACTCACCAGGGAGGTCTGTAGGGCAGCTGAGTTTAATCTTCAGAAGAGGTTTCCAACCTTTTTGTTCCTGATTGAGACTGGCTGAAAACCAGAGCCCAGCTGCCAACAGAGTGGCGTGGTCGCTTTCAGGCTCTGAGGCCAAGGGTTTGGGCCTTTATTTCCAGGTCTCTGAGGGGAAATCATCTGTTCCCTATCAAGGGAGCTGGCTTCCCATCCCAGCCAACACAGCCTCTCCTAACCCTGTTTTAACCCAGCCTTGAATATCACAGGAAAGACCTTGAGGCCCTCCAAAGCCTCTGAGACGTGAACCCACACAGGCAGGACTGAAATATTCATAGAGCTCCCACGAGATATGAAACATCATCAACCGTGACCCAGGCAACATGAAAACCTGGCCAGATATGTATGGTCAGTCACCTGTTACAGGTGAAACTATAGCAGCAGCCAGAATGTGGCAGAGCTGGGATTTTAAACTGGGTCTCATAACAATGACCCTCCTCTTTCACTGTGCCAACTAGGCCACTGCTCCCTCCCACACCCCCAAGTTGATCCATGACTTTTCTAAAAGTCTTAAGAAAGAGAGAAAATAGTGACAATATGGTTGCTTTGCCTAAGAATTCAACAAAAAAGATGTGGTAATTCACCTCAACATACCAAACCCTGAGGAAAATACCGCATGAGTTTATAAAATCCTTCCTTAAACACATTATCTGTACCTCTTCTTCCATATGCTTGGAATTAAAAAAAACCCTTTTTTTCCCCAAAAGGAAAGAGACTTAGTCACTGGGTGATTACTCTGTGCCAGACATTGAAGTAGGCATCTTTAGTTAATTATCTCATGTAAATCCAGTTGCCAGATGAGAACACCGAGGCTCAGAGGACTTGGCCCTCTCAAAGCTGCGTGGCATGTTAGTGGCAGAGCTGGTACTCAGACCAGCCAAAGTTCCCCTTGCAAGAAGGCCTTCCTCTTCCTTTACCAGCTGCCATTAGAATGACCAATTCATCCCGGCTTGCCTGGGACTTCCCAGGACTTTCCAGGTTTTAGTACTGAAAGTCCCATATCCCAGGAAACCCTTTAGTCCTAGGCAAACTGGGATGGCCGGTTACCCTATAGGCAGTTATCAGAGGCCGGAGGAGATGTCATGAGGGCAGCTGGTTTTTATACCATTTTGATTTGAATTGAAGATTTTTTTTGTTTTTGTTTTTTTGAGACAGTCTTGCTCTGTCACCCGGGCTGGAGTGCAGTGATGTGATCACAGCTCACTGCAGCCTCCAACTCCTGGGCCTAAGGGATCCTCCTGCCTCAGCCTCCTAAGTAGCTGGGACTATAGGCACAAACCACCACACCCGGCCGACTTTTCTATTTTTTGTAGAGACAGGGTCTTGCTATGTTGCCCATGCTCATCTCAAACTCCTGGCCTCAAGCGATCCTCCTGCCTCGGCCTCCCAAAGTGCTGGGATTACAGGCGTGAGCCACCTTGCCCAGCCTGAACTGAAGATTTTTCTTTTTGGTACATCCAATAATGAAGCACAGAATAGTGTCAACACGTCTTAATTCCTCATTTCTAGATTTTCTTTCTTCTTCTTTCTTTTCAATGGCCCCTAAAACACAAACCTCATCCTGAAGTCTATTGAACTCTACCCATGAAGAAAGAGGGCTTGGAAATTGTACAAGAATCATTGCATATTAGCCCCGTATTTCTTTCTCAGAGAAAATGGGGTTTCTAGTGAAGTAGAGGGCTCCCCTTGAAACCAGAACCCCTGAGCTGGTTCTGCCCATTAAAGAGCTGTGTGCCCTTAGGTAAATCCCTTCCCCTCTCTGAGCCCCAGTTTGAAATATGGGCATTCTATTAATAAATGATCTCTTGCCCTCAAGGAGTACACAGGCCTTGATGCTCAGCCCCCTCATTCTACAGATGAGGACATGAAGGCCCAGAGAAGTCAAGGGGCTTGGCCAAGGTCACACAGCAAGCTGAAGTAGTACAGCAAGACACACGGTAATATCTAGAGGTTTGTCTTATGAAACGAGTATTGCCCATGCGCCACCACCCACACCACTCCCCAACACACACCAGAGAAAAAGCAGAGTGTGCTAAGAAGCAGAATCTGTTTAATGTTGCTTTCTAAGCCTGTAAGGAAAATGAGCCAAATGCTGAAAGATTAAGAATTCTGATCTTTAAAAACAAATCAGGGTTTAATTTGGGTTTTTTTAAAGCCCCATAAAAAAAGGGAAGCTGAATCCTTGACCAAATACTCAGCATTCCAAACTGGGAAGATGAGACAGCTTTTAATCCCCTGCGTGAGGAGCAAGCAGATTGGAGGCCGTGTGTTTCCATTGGCCTGCATATTTCTCAGATGTGTAAATGGCAGGCAGCCTACAGGGAAGAGGCTGGCCTCAAAGGGGCACGAGGGGAAGGTGGGGCCACTGCGGAGGGCTGCATCTGAGCAAAGCCATAATGAAAGCTAACTGGGCTGCGTGCTCGTGGCTCAGAGAGGATAAGTAATTTGCTTAAAGTCATTCAGCTAGTAGGTGGCAGAGTTAGGAATGGAACCCAGATCTAAGTTCAAGCCCAAGTTCTCTCTGGCTATGTTATGTAAAATTGGGAGCCCTTTCAGTCGTCCAGAATGTCTGCTGTGGACTCTCTGGGCTCCCTTCTGGCTCTCCTGCTACAGTCTTCCAGGCTGTTTCACTGCTTCTTTAGCCTCCCTGTACTGGATGAAAATTTATTGATTCAGTCGTTCAACAAAGGTTTAATGAGAGTCTACTATGTGCTGGCTTCAACACACATGAGTTTGTTGGCTGACACTCCCCATCGGGGAGAGAAGGCAATCAAACAAACAGGGAGCTGTGTCCAAGTGCTGTGGGATTAAGGAAGGCCTCCTGGAGAGGGCAATATTTGAAGTGAGCCTTGAGTTGGATTTGGAAATGTCCACTGTTGCATCAAAATAAAACCTGGCTGAATTATTTAGTCATTTACTGGCAGCTTGGGTCCCCTTTGGTGGGGAGGGCTCTGGGTCAGTACCATTGACAAAAAGAAAAAGGGAGATGATCTAGGAATGCCAATTATCCCCAGATATTCCACACCCCAATGTATCAATCTCTCAATAATCTGTGCATCTCATTTGTGTAATACGTGCCTCCGCCAGCATTGGGAAAGGCAGGGGAGGGAATACACATCTACCTCTGCACCAGTTAGTTAAAAAATACAAGGCCTATGTGGGAATTATTGTAGCTTCATGTTACACTGAAGAAACAGAAGCTGATAGAACTGAGGTGACTTGCCCAAAGTCACACAGCTCTATAGGGTAGCACCAGGATTGGAATCTAAAGCCAACACATTCTCATGGCCCTACCTGCCTCCTACATACCAGACAATGTTAGATGCTTCAAAAACAAAATCTGTGCAAAAAACCAGTCCCATAAGGACATCAACCCTGACGTGTTGATTCTGCACCTCCAGGGTGCTTAGCCCATTCTAGGCACCAGGGATTCACAGAGGCCTAACCCCAAGGAAGCTCTCACTCTATTGAAAGACCTAAATAGCCCACTGGCAGCCACAGAGGCCCGCATATAAGCAGGAGTTGAATTGAGTGGTGTCGCTAGTGTCCCGGGTGGTGGGTACCAAAAAGAGCCAGAGGGGTCAGTGATCAGAGTCCCAGAAGAGGCAACTTTGTGCTGGTATGAAAGGTCAGGAAGGATTTGGACAGAGGGAGGAGTGAAGGAAGCCAGGCGTCAGTCATTCCAGATGGGGGAAAAGGCGCTCCAACACTGGCTGGGACCAGGTTTCTTTCCGCCCCAGCTCAGCTCTGCTCCCTCCGGACGGTTCATTCTCAGGGCTGATCCTCGAGCTCAGCTGCAGCAAACACATCCTTCTGGATTCAAATCCAGCTGAAAAGAGCAAGTGTCTGCGTCCAGCATTTTCAGCAGAAGTCCTGAGATTCACTCTGGTTGGACCAGCTTAGGTCACCTCCCCACCCACGAACCAACCAGTATGAATGGAGGCTTGGGACACACTGTTTAGCTTCAGACTGGATCACAGTCCTGCTCCTGAAGCTGGGAGCAGAATTAACTCTACCCAGAGGTCCATGGACCAAAAGTGGGTGGAGATATTCCCAGAGGAAAATTAGGGTATGGTTACCAAAGAGATAGTACAGATGGAAATGGATGCAGTGCTTCCAGAACTCAGTAAATATCCACTCGTTCCATTGCCTAAAGAGAACCCTAGGTTCAGAATGGTTATGTGACTTGCCCAAGATCTAGAGCAGTACGCAGTGGACTGAGAAGTCAAGTTCAGATCTTCTGCTTGAATCCAATGGAGTAGAGTATATGTCTTGGGAGAGTAAGAGGACAAAAAAGCTAAGGATTGCGTTGGGTGTTAATAGAGATAAAGGTGTTCTTGGTAGAATGCACCTAGATTATGGAGAGTTTTACAAGCCAGGAAGAGGTCGAGCTTCATGAAGAAAGAACTAAGGAACTTATGTGGGTTTTCATAGAGAAAGTGACGAGATGGAAGCTGAGACCCACTCAAGGCTGCGGCCAAGGGGTCTGGACTCTTATCGGTTCGGCTGGACACTCCCTTGGACGCCTGGAGCTATTCTCAAGGGATGGGCTGTGCAAGGCATGCCCACTCCCATCCCCACTGCCTGGCTCCAGCCTGTCCTCCCAGATCTGAGTCCCCCTCCTCCCTCCCAAGGCTGTGGCTTTGGCAGCCACTTTGGAAACTGCAAGTTTTAAATGAATTTCCACCCCAGAGGAAGTTGAGAAGCAGGCATGTTGCACCAGCCACTTCTGAGCTCCCAACATTTCTCCTTCCCTTTCAGAAAAAGGATCAAACGGCTCTTTCACAATGGAAAGAGGAGAGGGAGGGAGAGGAGGGAGCGGAAGATGGATGGGGGAGCAAGGAGAAGGAGAACAAATAACAGAACCTCATGTGATCTCATTTGAACTTAATCAGACAAAGTTTGTCTCATTTATACATTTTTTCTCTCTTCCGTGCTGAGAAAACAAATACAACATCAGGGAAAACAAATCAACAAATCACATGTTATTTATTTACTTCCCTTGAATTTCTTCTGACTGACTCCAAAAGGATTTAGGAGACTCACAAGACTAAACACAACGGTGACTGTGATAATTAGGGACAAAAAGGAACAAAGACCACAAAGGTAGCAGAGAAAGTAGACATCAGTAGGCACCTGAGGAATGCCCACTTATAACTTGGATACTGTATTTGGCCCCATGTGGAAAAAAATATTTGCTTGAGATCGGCTTTGTCTTCTGATGATAGAAAGCATTCACATGCATCTGTGGCCACAAACTTTTTTTGTGAGTCTAAACTCAAACTGAAATCGATCACATGGGGCTGACAAGTTATATTTGAGTTAAGAGAATAACAAGGGCAGGAAGCCCAAAGGACTTTTGAAGGAGGCATTGTCCTGGATGGCAATGAATGTTCTAAACAGCATTTTTATTGCCAAGAGAATAAACAGACTGGTTGATTGGATCCTGTGTTCTTTGAGTAGGAAGATGTCAGTCTCACCCCAGGCCTGGAAGAGTTAACTGCAGCAGAATGGACAGCCTGGGAGGCACTGAGACCCGGAATTAGGTGACCTGGAACTGGACCTGCAAACTCAGCTGGAGCAGACACTAGGAGAAGAGAGGGACCAGAGCCAGGTGCCCCCTGTCCCTGGCCCTTTAAGCCAACCCGACCAGTCATACGTCACATCCTTGGTGGCCTAGGCAATCATCAGCCCCCTTCCTCTCCATCCATCTGACCCTGCGTGCTTTCTCCTGATTTTAAGATCCTGGCATTACCATACATGTTCAACTGTGACCCCCCAGTTCAACCTCCAATTAGGGTGAACATTTATGAGCTGCTTCCTCACATCCACACCCTTCTTCTCCCACCAGCAGTGCCCCTCGGTATCTTTTGGAAGAACTCTTGCCCTGTTTTCAGCCATGTGGTTTGTGTGGGACTGATTCTACCCCAGTTCTAGGGTTGAACCCTGTGACCCAAACCTTAAGCAATCCACACATCACGCTTCCCTGGCCCTCGTGGTTAGTTTCAGGGAAGGGTGATGAGCCAAATCAGGCCAATCAGGGCTAACAGATCTCAATTCTGGGACTTTTATTTGTGATATCAGGGAAGTGGATTTTCTCCTTCTCCTCTGTAAAGGAAATGGGAAGGATGCAGCCCCCCGAGCTGCTGGCAGCCATCCTGTGACCATGAGGGCAGAGCTAGTTTGAGAAAGAAGTGAACTCAGGAAACCAAACTGAAAGAAGGAAAGAACTGGATTCTAGTGACACCCTTTGAACTGTTAAAAGAAAAACTTTAGACAAGTTAAATTTAACAGAGTTTAATTGCGCAAACAATGATTCGCAAGTCAGGCAGAATAGGTTCCAAGAGACTCCACTGCTGCTGCGTGGTTGGAGAGGATTTATGGACAGAAAAAGGAAAGTGATGTATAGAAAACAGAAGTGAGGTACAGAAACAGCCAGATTGATGACAGCATTTGCCTTATTTGAACACAGTTTGAACAGTTGGCCACCTGTGATCGGTACAAGGGTAGGTTACAGTCTGTTTATACATCCAGTTAGGTGGTTATAGTTCACTTTGTACCAAGAAGCCTTTAAGCTCAACTTAAAATATGTAAGGAGGCAGCTTTAGGCTAAATTAATGTAACAGAGCCAATGCAATAAGCAATGCTTGAAGTCAGCCTTACCCCTGGACTTCCCAGTTAGCTTTTTTATTTAAACCAGTTTGGGTCCAATTTTCTTCACCTGCATCTACTAGGATCCTGCCTCACTCTCCCCTGCATCCACACCTTGGTGCTTTCTTATAGACACCACCTTAGTCCAGTCCTCTGGGCCTTTGGCCTTTCCTATCGCCTGAGGTAGCACTTCCTCCTCCCAGTTCTCACTCCAGATGGTGCCAGTTGAGCCAGCCCTGGCCCTCCAAGGAAGGTTGGAAATCAGTCAAACACCAGACACAAACAATAAGAGAATGTTGGATCAACAGGCAAAATGCAGCACCCAGTCGATCCCAGCAGCCCTGCAGAAGCTTGGGCTCTCCCCCAGCTCTCAAGGGGCTTTGGCAGTGGGCAGAGGGATGTCTCGGGGACACCAGGCAGGTGGTACTCGGCATGACTGTCAACATGTGACAAGGTTCCACAGCACTAGACCAGTATTTGGGTTGGGACTCCTGATCAGGACAAGAACTGGCGGAAGGAAGCAGCATTCCCAACTTAGAGAGACTCAGGCCAATTATTTAACAAGGAATTTAGGTGAGAAAGTATCCAAACACCAGAACAGTGGACCAGTCCAACCTTTGTATCAGAAACAAGGCAGAAATCCAGTTACTTCTGTAAAGCCAAGATCAGAACCAGCTTGGAGGCCAAGCTGACTTGATACTGGGTCCTTCTTAAAGACATCCTGACAGAGGTCACTGAGGGTCCAAGGGCCTGAACTATCCACCTCTCCACCCAATGCAGGAAAGTCCTTAGGGCAGAGACTGTCTGCTACCCCAAATCCACCCTCCCTTCTTATTAGATGTTTGCTTATAAGCTTTGGTCAAATTAGGAATGTACCCAATCCTGTTAAAAGGCAAGCCTTTCCCCACTGTCCCCTTCTTCCTGCTTGGAATGCTGGTGTAAGCATGAACTGCCTGGTACTATTGCAGCCATCTGGCAGTGCTGAGGGAAAAGGCAAAGAGAAAGTAAAGACTTGACCTAGAACCTGATATCGTTGAGCTATTAAACCAAACCTGGGACCACCCTCATCTGGACTTCTTGTTCTATGAGGTCATTTAATGTCTCAATTGCTTAAGCCAGTGTTTCTCCGAGTGTGTCCCCAGACCAGCAGCATCAGCAGCACCCAGGAATGTGTTAGAAATGCACATTCTCAGGCCCCACACTCCACTAGCACCTGAAGCTCTGTAAGTGGGACCCTGCAATCTGAGGGTGATTCTGATGTGTGCTAAAGTTTGAGAACCACTGGCTTAAACCACTATTTATCAGCTTTCTGGTGAGGAGCAGCTGAAAGCATTTATGATTCATACCTTTCTCCATTGCATCCCTGAACTGTTTATGGGCTATCAAGAAGCTGAGAGCAAAGTGGGATTAGCCGATAGTCACAAACCAAAGGGGACAGTTGCAAGGAGGAAATGGAACTCACAAAGAGGGAGATAAATGCAAATTAAGCACCTCTATCCATCAAAATAATTGTAAATACAATTAAAAAGCAAAATAAAAGACTGGGGAAAATAATTGCAACACACACGACAACATTTAAAATCCTTTCTTTGTTAAAAGGTCATGCAAAATTAAAAAGAAAAACAAGATCCCAAAGAAAAAGACAACATACACACACCAAAAAATCCAGACTGGGAAATACAAATGAATAATAAAAAATGGTCAACCTGTTGGTAATCAAAGCAATGTGAATTAAAATGAAATATTCTCATCTATTAGCAAACATGGAGAAAAAGAAACTTTTCGATGTGGTGAGGGTAGCAGGATGGGCATTTTCCTGCACTGTGGACGGGGATGGGAACTGGAACCACCACCATTCCAGAAAACAATCAGGCCACAAGTATGGGGAGACTTAAAAATGCTCACACTGTCTGAATCAGGAATTCAACTTCTATTTATCTTGTCTAGGAGTCAGCAAAGGCCTGTTTTTGTATGTCTACAAGCTAAGAATGGTTTTTACGTTTTTTAACAGCGGGAAGAATAAGAAGGGAGGAGGAGGAGAGGGAATGGAGAATGACAATGAAGGAGGAAGAGGAAGGAGGAGGCCGAGGAGGAGGGGGAGGGGTGGGGATATGGCACAGCAGTGGCAGAGGCCGTATTTGGCACAGTTTAAAATATTTGCTATCTGCCTTTTATTGAAAAAAATTTGCTAGTCTTGGACTGATTCTAGTCTAAAGCAGGGTCAGCAAACTATGGCCCATGGACCAAGTCCAACTAGTACTTGTTTTTGTAAATAAAGTTTTATTGGAACACAGCCACACTCATTCATTCACATAGTTTAGCTTTTGTGCTTGAGTGGCAGAGTTGGGTAGTTGTGACAGACTGTATGGCCCACCAAACAGAAAATATTTCTTATCTGGCACTCTACAAAAAGTTTGCCAACCCCTGATCTAAAAAATAATCAGAAAGATAACTAAAATGTGTGTATGAAGATGTTCATTTATAGCACTATTTATATAGAAGACCAGTTAAACAAATAACGGAACATCATTTAATTAAGATTTTGAGGATGTATTTATTTGCCCCAGGGCCTCACATGCTAAGAATTTAACAAACGTTAGCAATTATTAGTGTCTATGAAGCGATCCTCCTGGCTCAGCCTCCCAAGTAGCTGGGACTACAAGTATGCACCACCAAACCCGGCTAATTTATTTTTTGAGAGATGGGGTCTCACTATGTTGTCCAGGCTGGTCTTGAACTCCTGGCCTCAAATGACCCTCCTGCCTTGGCTTCCCAAAGTGCTGGGATCACAGGCGTGAGCCACTGTGCCTGGCCTCAATTATATTTTAAAATATATAGATATGCAAGATAAAAGAGGACCGAAAGGAACAAATCAGAATCTCAGCAGTTCTTAGGCTAGAGAGTTCTGGATAATTTTCATTTTCTCCCGTACCCTTTTCAGTAATTTTCAAATTCTCTGTAATGGGTGAATATTGCTCTTATCATTAAATTAAAAAGTCCTTTTCTCCGAGAGTAATTGAGTTTAGAAATACAGCTGAGGGCCGGGGGCAGGCTTTGGGAGTCCCTGCTGCAGGAACCCGAATCAGGCTGAGTGTTAGCGTGAAGGAAAAGGCAAAAGAAAGGAATAAAATGCAGAAAAAGGAGCCAGGGGGTGGTGAGAGGCTGGGCACAGGGCAGTGCAAAGCCCAGGGGCCACAGAACTTTGAAGGACAAGGAGATCTGGCCTTGCTGCCCAAAGTATGTGGCCTCCGGACGAGCAACACGGCCACCACCTGGGAACTGGTCAGAAATGCAGAATCTCAGGCCCTACCCCAGACCCGCTGGATCAGAACCTGCATGTTAAAGGCTCCCCAGGTAATACACAGGCCCACTCAAGTTTGAGAAGCACTGGCTGCTCTATGGAACCATCTGGAGCTGTGAACCCTCCTCCAGCCGCCGCCCCCCACTGCGATCTTTTTCAGTAACATCCACTACCCTTGAAATGCCTTCCAAGAAAGACTTGTGACTCCCTCACAAGTCAAAAGGGAAGCTTAAAAGGAAAACCAGATAATGGGCAAGCCACTGCCACCGCCTCTGCACACGCATGCAGAGATCAGGTGTGAGTGAGCATGAGGGGCTGGAAAACACTCGAAGGGTAACAGAATGGCCTTCCAGAGGCCCGTCCAGCTGCCGTGGAGTAGCCACGGTGCCTGGGTTGAGACCGAGAATGCGTGCCATGATGCAGGGGAATGTTCCAAAGGCAACCTATTTGCCCAATTCCTGGGAGAGATTTTATATCTTGTTCAAATACCCTGAAGAACCATTTCAGGGCTGGAAGCCTCAGGCACTAGATGAGGCAGAGAGATGGAGAAGAGTAAGCACAACTTGGCCTGGGGGGCTTTGGCCCGAATCAAGCCCCACCGGCCTTCTGAGCTGTCACCAAGGAGGACATCTGGGGCCCTTCAGTGGGGCCAAGAGCCGCATGTGCCTGTCACTCTGTATATCTGCACAATGACCCTTTGGGACAAGGACTGTTGCTCTTTCCACTCGACAGGTATGGAATGGAACCTGGGGCTCAGAGAGGTTGAGTATCTTGCCAAGGCAGAGACAGAGGTGGGATTCAATGTGAGGTATGTGACTCCAAAGCCGAGTTTCTTCCTGGACACGAGGCTGTCTTCTGGGAGAATCATCTTTGATTCTAACTCCTGTGCCAAGGAGGAGGCTGCTGAGTGATCTTGTCCAATTTGAGCAGCTCTGTGTCCTGCCCTGGCTCATAGGCAATAAGCACATTTGGTCAGACAAAAAGTCCTGCTTCCCCTGCTCTCAGGGAAAGGCCTCCCCCAGGTCCATGTGGCTGTGCTGACAGCAGTGCCTCACCAGTCCTGAACACATGGGCTCTAGGACTATGTGATTCCACTTAGTGGGACTAGAATGGTCAACCTCAGAGACAGAAAGTAAAGCAGTGCTTACCAAGGGCTGGGGCAAGAGGCGAATGGGGCTTGCTGTTTTATGGGTACAGAGTTTCAGTTTGGGATGATGAAAAAGTTCTGGGGATGGATGGTGGTATTGGTTGCACAACATGAATGGACTTAATGCCCTGAACTGTACACTTAAATACGGCCAAAAAAGGTAAATTTTATGTTATATATACTTTACCACAGTAAAAAAAAAAACAAAGGGAGAGGCAGAAGGAAGAGGAGAGAGATCCTCAGGCCCTGGGAAGAAGAAATGGGAACAGCCTTGGAGCACCTACTCGGTGCTAAACCCTGGGCTGGGCTCTTCGCGTGTGTCATTGCATTTGGTGCTCCAAATGACCCTTGAAGTAGGAACTGTTACCAAACTAAGGTATAGAGAGTGGCTTGTCCAGGGTATAAAGCCAGATAGTGGCAGATCAGGGCTCAAACCTGGGTCTGCGGCCTCCAGGGCACCAGCCCAGCCCACAGCCATTCAAACACTGCCACGGAGTGGATGTGTGGGGAAGGCCTGGCCCCCATCACTCACCCAGTGTTGCCAAGCACCACCCGGGGACTGGCCAGAGACACTCCCTGTCTTCTCATCCTCAGAACTTTAACTCTGCCCTGAGGAACATTCTGCCCCTGACACCACCTGGCCTGACTTCCACTGAGTTGGGAGCTGCAGCAAGCTGGCATGAAGGCAGTTAGAGATAGTGTCAAGGTGAGACCAGAGTTTAACTTTGAACATCCCAGGAAATGGCTCCCAGACATTGCACAAGAGTACAGGGATAAGGTTCAAATCCTGTCCTGTGTTGGGCGGTGGCTTGGTAGAATAGAAAATGCATGGACTTTGGAGTTAGATAGCCTTGGCTTCAAATTCATACTCTGCCACTTACTGTGTGATCTGGGCTTGACCTCCACTGAGCCTCGGTTTTCTCATCTGGCAAAAGGGCATGGTAGTACCTGCCAACAAGTGTCATCCCATGTGGACTCTGGAGCAAAACTACCTGTTTCCCTACCAAGCATTAGCTATGTGAACTTCAATAAGGTACTTAATCTCTCTGTGCCTCAGTTTTCCTCACCTGGAAAATGAGGATATTTATTACCTTGATGGATTGTTGTAAGGATTAAATGAGTTGATACAGGTAAACATGCTGAGCACAGTGCCTGGCACGTGAAAAAGTATGTGTGTATATACATGTTTTAAACTATTATGAAATGTACATAAACCCCTGGCACATGGTAATGGACTCACAAATGGTAGTTCCCCCCTCCTTCCCCACCTTCTCCTGTGTGAGACTCAGAGAAACTGTTGATGGTGTTTGTCCTGGATTTTTTTCCTAAATATCCTGTTGGACACAGTCACAGTCAATGTTGGCAGGAGCCTCTTGCTTTTCCTGCCCTTCCCCTCCCCCAAACACCAACAGGCGCTTCCAGGGAGAGAGAAGGAAGCCCATTGCGCCACAGCCTCCAAGAAGAGCTAAAGCAGAATCATTCCAAAAATGTGCTGCTTCTTGGCTGCCTGTGCCAAGCCCACCCCCTTGGTCCTCAGCATGTGTCCCAAGGTCCTGAGGCAGCCCTGAGCAGTCCTTGGTGCGTGGGAGGAGCCTCTCCGGCCTTCGCTCCGGGCATGGAGGAACTGAGAGCAGAGAGAGACCCTTACTCCAAGTAAGCATCATTCGATCATCTCTAGCCATCCTACAGGAGCAGTCTTGCTTTCTCCATTTTACTGATGAAGACACAAAAACACAGAGAGGTTAAGACATTTGGCCGAAGTTACCCAGCAAGTCAACACAAGGGTAAAATTTAAATCAAGACCTTTCTTGATCCGAAACCGAGCAGCTTTCCACTGTTACCTTCTCCCCCTCCCTATTGAACCATGTCATCAACAGCTCTGCCACTTACAGGTTGTATGAACTTGAGAAAAAGACTCCCTTACTTCTTACTGGGGTCCAAGAGACATTTTTGGAATAAAAATCAGGGATAAATGTTCCAAATAAGAATAGCAAGAGAAAGTGTAGACTGAACAGTGAGGCTGCCAGATTTAACAACAATAATTCAGGACAACCAGTTAATTTTGAAACTTAGATAAAAAATATTTTAGTATATGTATGTGCCATGCAATATTGGGGGTATACTTATACTAAAACATTGTTTATCTGAAATCAAACTTAACTGGACATCTTGTATTTCATCTGGAAACTCTGCCTTGGAGTTCCACAGAAATTAGTATAAATTCCTGCTCTGCTATTTACTGTGTAATCTTGGGTGAGTATCCTAACCATTCTGCTATAGTCTGAATGTGTCTCCCCAAAATTCATATGCTAAAACCTAATCACCCATGTGATGGTATCAGGAGATGGGGGCCTTTGGAAGGTGATTAGATCATGCAAGCAGAGCCCTCATGAATGGGATTAGTGCCATTGTAAAAGGGACCCCAGAGAGCTCCCTCACCCCTTCCACCACGTGGGGACATAGCAAGAAGTCACCATCTATGAACAAGTACACAGGTCCTCCCCAGATACTAAATCTGCTGATGCCTTAATCTTGGACTTCCCAGCCTCCAGAAATGTGAGAAAGAAATTTCTTTCATTTATAAGCCACCCAGTCTATGGTATTTTGTTATAGCAGCCAAAATGGACTAAAACACATTCTAATCCTCAGTTTCCTCATCTGCAAATTAAAGATCACCCTACCTTTCTCAGGGGTTTGCTGTGAGGATTAGAGGAGATGATGCCTCTTAAGTATCAGGCACATGATAGATAGGCATTCCCTACGTTGGTTTCCCTCCCCTGGTTTCAGAAACCCTTAAGGAACTCAGTGGGGAGACTGACTTGCCAATTGTAAGACAACACAGTAATTACCATGTCCCAGTTCTTCCAAGCAACACACTTAGCTAGAATAGAATGTTGTGAGTCCTGCCTTAAGAAGGCAAACTTCTCAGCCCCCTCAGACCCAAACTCCATTTTCATAAGCCCTTTTAATGGCTCCTTGACCTTACAAAAGAATAAAATGCTCTACTTGCAATTTAAATAAAAAATAAAAGGGATGTAATAAAATAATATTTCAACATGTAAATGCTTGGGCACATACCAGTGTGATACTTGCATAGACTAAGAAGGAATAAATGTGGATTCAGAAGTTAGACAATATTCAATACTAAATTGAACCATGTGAAGCTGTCAATATGGAACCTTGTCTGATCTATGAAAATGGTAATTTCACATGATTCAACCTAATATTTGACATTCAAAATACAAGCAGATACAGAGGAGAAAAACTATCTTTGCCTCTACTCACAAACTAAATCTACCTATCATGTGTGTATTATACCATGAATCAACAGCCACAAACACAGGTAGTATAAACATGTTAGCAACTCAAACATCATTTTCCAAAATGATGACCTACTCTTGTTAACAATGCAAACAATGCGGAGTATAATCTTTTGTTTTGCCTGGTATTTGCACTTTTGAAAAATTAGGCTTATATTTTTAAAAACTCAAAAACAAAACATTGCATTATATAGAACAGCATTAGTTTCTGGGACCAGAAAATTATGAAGTTTTTGAGATTTTATCCACTGAATTTCTTGTAAGATATTCATAAGTTGGGAGGAGGCAGGAAAGCTTTTTGTTGCCTGGATGTGTCCCACACTGCACACATTGCAGGATTTACCCTCTTAAATGGAAGTGGGTGACCCCCAAATCATTATGACAGCCAAAAATAATACCTCCAATTCCAAAATGACCACTAACGGGATGAAACTGCCCCCATTAAGAACCACCTGTCTGATAACCTCTGCTTGAATACTTTCAGTGATAGGAAACTGATCTCCAACAAAACCTGCTGTCACCATCTCGTTGCCTCACCTGTCAGGAAGTCATGATTCTTTCTTATTTCTCTGGTAGGAGCACAAGTTGGTACAAATCTTCTATTTGGTCAAATGTTTCAAAAACCTTGATCCAGTAAATCCACTTCTAAGAAGAATCTTATTCTAAGAATTCCACTTCAAAGAATATGTAAGTAAACAATCCAACTAGCCATTAAAATGCCTGGGCACAGAAAGCACTCTATATAATGGTGGAATTAATGACGTACCAATGATCGCAAAGGGGTTGAGTAAATGACGGTACAACCTGTGGCCTAGGGAGTAGCCATCAGAAATAAAATATTGGCAGCTGTGTTGGGGCATGATTTGTTCCTCTTTGCTTTTCTCATTTTCTATAATGATTTACATTCCTGTAATAATTGGGGGAAAATAAACCCCATGGAAAAGGAAAACAAAAAAACATGAAGTCTATAGTTAGAATCCTTTCCTGTGGAAAGGAAGAAACTGAGGAGAAGGGGCCTCTAGTTTAGAAACCCTGGGAAGAGCAGTTCACTCGGCCACCAGAGCTCCCCCATCTCCTGACCCATTTGAGCCTCAGTCAGTATGTGGGTTCCCAGTGCCACTCCAGGGGCTCCCAGGAACAAGATCTGGGACCACACACAAGGCCCAGCCTCTGCCTGCAAAGCCACCAGGGAGCCTGTCCCAAAGAAGCTGCTTTCTAGACCTTTCCATCATGACTCGTGCTTCAGGCTCTGCTGGGGGAAAGACAGATCTGGGAGGCTCTGCCCAGCTGGAGTGGGGCTGGGAGAATATCTATTTTGCTCTTCTTGCCCCATCTTAAAGTGGGTTAGTGAAAAAAGCAGGCTACAGAACAGTGTGTATAGTATAATATTTTTCCAATATTATAAAAACGCATCTGACTCTGTGTGTATGTGCAATCTGAAAAGGCACAGACCAAAATGCTGCTGCTGATCATCTGCAGGCAAAAGAAAAGTCCACCTGCTTAGTGGTTAGAAGCTCAGACAGACCTGGGCTCACGTCCCAGCTCTGGAACTTGTTAATATATGATGCCAGGGAAACCAACCACTGTAAGACTCAGTTTCTCTGTCTGTAAGATGAGGATAAGAATGGCACCAACCTCATAGGAATAAATCAAAATAATGCATTTGGGGCACTTAGCAGAATGCTTGGCACCCAGCAAATGTTGGCTTATATTACTTTGCAACAGTAGTGATCAGAACAATACACTTTTCCAGGGGAAAATACACACACACACCTAAGCTACAAAACAAGCCCAATGGCCCCTTTGGCCCCACCAGGATGGCTGAGCACCAATAGTGATGCAGTCCCTCTGGTCTGTGGTACTGGTCTGTGGCCTGTTAGAAACCAGGCACACAGCAGGAGGTGAGCAGTGGGCGAGTAAGCGAAGCTTCATCTGTATTTAGAGCTGCTCCCCATTGCTTGCATCACTGTATATGCTCTGCCTCCTGTAAGGTCACTGGTGGCATTAGATTTTCATAGGAGCTCAAACCCTACTGTAAACTGTGCAAGCCAGGGATCTAGGTTGCACGCTCCTTATGAGAATCTAATGCCTGATAATCTGAGGTGGAGCTGAGGCAGTGATGCTAGCACTGGGGAGCAGCTGCAAATACAGATTATCATTAGCAGAGAGGTGTGACTGCACAGTAAATGTAATATGCTTGAATCATCCCAAAACCATCTCCCCTCCCTCCGCCCCTGTTCGTGGAAAAATTATCTTCCATGAAACCGGTCCCTGGTGACAAAAAGGTTGGGGATTGCTGCCTCTGGTGACCTTGGCCAGTGGCAGCCAGATTGTCCTTTACAACGTGGTGGCCACCACACTGTGGAAGTCTGCAGAGGAAGGGCCCTGCAGACAAGATACAGCCCAGGTTCGGCCCACACTTGTGCAAAAGACCCAGAGCTTATGCACACAGCATTTTGGTAGAACAAAGACAAATGCAAAGAATCAAAAGGAAGGTAACTGGAGGCTGTTAAACAAAATAAAATAGGAAGAAGATAATTGGCCAAGCAAGACACACTGGAAAAGGCAGGGGGCAGTAAATTGAATGAAGCAGAGTTTTTATCATATATACTTGAGCAGGTCTTCTGAAATTTAACTACAAAATATGCCCTCTCATCCTTCATAGAACTGCTCTCTGAGGTACCAGTCACTACAAACAAACCAGCCCCCAAGCGGTAGCTGCCTGCTGAGTGCCAGTACCCTTGGGAGAAGATTCTTAAATCTCTCACACGCACAAGGAATGAGGTGAAAAAGTTATCAACATTTATAGAATATTTTTGTATTTTGCTAGAATTCATCAATCTTTTACTATTGACAAACATAGCCATCATATCCTGTTTCAGGAATTTTGAATTTTTAGGTATTAGATTTAGTAAATATTACATGTCTATTTTCTCAAGCTATTTTATTTATAATTTTTTCATTTTCCAGTTTACACAAGAGCCTGTTTAAATTACTCGAATTTCTCTAGACTTCCAAGCTGTCATATGTGTCCAAATTATTATATTTATTTGTTGTAATATTAATTTGGATTTGGATTTCATTTCTTATGTTTTGGAGATCCAGCTATCCAAATCCTAAACACACAGAACTTTTATCTTCATCAATGTCCTAAGTCAGCATTACAAGTCATTTTCTGATATGACTCTTATAATCTCTTGGTCAGAAATTGCTACATTGGTACTAGCAATTAGGATAATTTCCTATATAAATGAGGCTATTCTATACCTTCCTTTTTCATCTGACTGTAATTATACTGTGAACTCTGAGAAAATATTCTTACTAGTTATGATTTGTACTACTTCAAGTACTCATCCACTTACTGAAGTACAGATTCCAGCCTGTACTGAAAGTAATATTCCTTGGTTTTCCATGGTCAACAAGTTCCTGATTGCTACATGATTTAAGTGTCACAGGCTTACTTTAAGAGATACTGCGTGACCTGTGGATCCATTTGTCAGCTGGAAATGCTACTTCATTCCACTTATAATTCATAATCTCAAGCAAATTGAAAAGCCTGTATCAGTAATGATTTGTTAATATGTTGCCACGTTAAAATTAATCAAAACTTACAATTATAGTAAAAATAATTTTGCAAATGGGAAGGATTTGTCAAGCCATATGCAAATGCTTAGTTAGGTGAGTGGATTGATATACTGATATAGCACAGTCATGATGGGAGGCCTGATTCCTAGGTTTTAAGGACTAATATGGAGCTAGTTTTTCCCCAAGCTTTCTTACCTTTTCAGAATATGTCTTTAGGGCTATGATATTATTTGTTAAGCAATGTTTTTTGGAAAACACACACACACACACACAAATTCCAAGAAAAGTTTTTACAACAGTTCAGGAATGTTGTGCATTACAAATAAAAATTTGTTTTTAACACAGAAGTGGAAAGAGGTTGATACTTGGCCATATTAATGTTTGTGTTACCCAAAGAAGTCCTGGATGCAAACTGTATATGTAAATCTGAGATCTATTGCCAACTTTTTAAATTGAACTTTAAAAATTTTTTAATCAAAATTTTGTAAGTAACCCCTCTTTTATAAAAATTAATCTATACCTCTATGCATAGAAAAAATTTGGAAGAAAATATTCCAAATATTAGTATCAGATAGCTCTGGATTAAATGATTATGGAGTGAGTTGTTTTCTTTTGGTTTTTACACCTTTCTGTAATATCTGAATTTTTTACGATGAGTATAAACTTATTTTATAATTGGGGGGGAATAAACAATTCTATTTTTATTTTTCAAAAGAGATAAAGGAGGGAAAAGTCTAATAAAATGAAAGTGGATGAGAGTTGCTCACAGGCCAGGAAGCTGGAACTAACCTGAAGGACTAATTGGGAAATGGTCCAGGCTGAGCCAGATACCACAGCTCCCTAAACAGTACCTGATGAGAAGAAAGTCATCCAGGCTCATGAGCAGTTTTGAAGTTGGATGGTTCCAGAAAGAGCCAGACATGGGCATCAGGGGCTGATGGTCGTCCGAGAGCTCTGCACCAGACATAAAGGCCCTAGTCCTCAGAGAAGCATCCAGTCTAGACAAGCTAATGAAAAACATGGTGTTATCAAAGAAGAACCACAACTGGTTTCACAAACCACTAGTAAAATTTTCAACCTCTCCAGAAATCGAAGGAACACACAATAAAACAATAAGTCATCACTCTTCACTTATCAAAGGAGTAAAGAATTTTAAAATGCTGGCGAGGCTGTGCTGGAATTAGCACTCATTCACTGCTGTTGGGAATTATTACATTGCTAAAGTGCTTTTGAAAAGCAACATGGTGCCATGTACCAATTGCTTTAAGATGTTCATAACCTCTTATGATTTCATTTATAGAAATCTAAGGCAAACATAAAATGCTTTTTATCACAGATATTAACTGCAGTATGACTTATAATTTTTTTAAAAACAAGTAACCTGAATACTGTCCAACAATATTTGGAATGGTAAGTTTGGATACAACCTCTCAGTGGAGCATTATGTAGCCATTAAAAACAATGTTTATGGAGAGTTTGTAATAACACTCAGGAAAATGTTTATGTTACCATGTTAAATGATACGGTAGGATATAAAATTGTATGTAGAGCATGATTTTAACTAAATAAAAATTCACATAAAAGACTGGAAAGAAATGCTCTAAAATGTTATATAGTTCCCCATGGATTGGTCAGTCTATGAGCAGGCTTTTTTTTTTAATCTTTAAAAAAATTTTTGAAATAACTTCAGATTTACAGAAAAGTTATAAGAATAATACAAAGAACTGTCATATTTCTGTCACCCAGGTTTCACAACTGTTATATCTTTCCACAGTTGCTTCATTGCATGCATGTGTGGTCCGGCTCTGTACACACACAATGTATAATCATTAGTCTTTTTCTGAACTATTTGAGAGCAAGCTACAGATACGATGCCCCATCATGCCTAAATACTCCAGAGCGTATTTCCTACAAACAAGAACACATAACCAAACCTTCCAAATTAGGAAATCAACATTGACACAACCTCACCATTCAATTCACAGACCCCAACAGGACTTTTTTCCTTTCTGCAGATTTTCCCAACAGGTCATCTTTTCCTTTCTGGTCCAGGATCTAATCCAGAAACACGTTGCATTTTGTTGTCTGTCTTTCCAGCCTCCTTCAGACTGGAACAGTTCCTCCTTCTGTCTCTCATGACCTTCCTTGATAGTTGTTTTGTTTTCTTTTTTAAGTGTGCAGGCCTTTCACTTTATAGGATAAATCTCAATCTGGGGCCAACTGCTCTTTCCTTATGACAAGACCCAGGCCACATGCATTCTTGGCAGGAATAGCACAAAAACTGGTGTTTCACATCAAGAGGTACATGATGTCAACCCACTCCACTGCCACTGAGGTTAACTTTGATCACCTGCCCAAGCTGTTGTCTGCCAGGTGTTTCTACCAAAAAGTCACCATTTTTCTCTTTGTAATTAATATATATTTTCTGGGGAAATATTCCAATACTACATAAATATCCTGTTCTTCAAACTTTCATCTGCTGCTGGTCTTAGTATCCATTGACAACTCTGGCCTGAATTAACCACCACTCTGACAGTTGCCTCATGTTTTGTTTGTTTTGTTTTGTTTTTTAGAGACAGGGTCTCCCTCTGTCACCCAGGCTGGAATGCAGTGGCCCAATCATAGCACACTGCAACCTTGAACTCCTGGGTTTAAATGATCCTCCCACCTCAGTCTCATAAGTAGCTGAGACTACAGGTGTGAACCACCACACCTGGCTAATTTTTAAATTTTTTGTAGACACAGGATCTCACTATGTTGCCCAGGCTGGTCTCAAACTCCCAGCCTCAAGTGATCCTCCCACCTTTTGCCTTGGCCTCCCAAAGTGCTGGGATCATAGGTGTGAGCCGCCACGCCTGGCCACTAATGTTGGTTTTTCTTATTGTTATCATTCCTGCTACCTTTATTAGTTGGCAATCTATTGTAAGAAAAAGCTTTCCCTTCTCTCCCATTTACTTATTCATTTATTGAATTATCTCAACATGGGCTCATGGATTCCTATTTTGTTTGGTGGGTTTTACCCATTACTATCATTTATTTATGTTGATTCTCAAATTGTCCAGATTTGGCCAATTGGAGCCCTTTTCGCCTGACTCCTGTATCCTTTTTATAAGTCCTCATCACCCTTTGAGCACTTCTTTACTTTCTGGCACAAGAAGATGTTTCAAGTTCATCTCGTCCTCTTATCGCTCCATCTCTAGAAGCAGTTACTTCTCGAAGAAGCCCTCGGTCATTTTAGTGGAGAATGGTGTTTAGAAACTAAGATCTAGTCAAACCATCCTTTACTGGCAAAAAAAAAAAAAGAAACAAGAAACTAAGATCTAGGAGCTTGGTGTGCTCATCACTACCAGAATGTTATCACTTCCAGGCCCTCTAGAAGCTAAGAACTCCATGTACCTGTATATGTACAAACAACAATAAATATATATGTTTACATATATCTGCATATATGCATACCACAGACTTATGGTTTCAATGTGTGTATATACATAAATCTATACATATCAATGAGTTTATAGCAGCCCAATTCCTGAGAGTTCTGTCTAGCCTTCCCCCTTTCCATATTTGCAAATCACTTCTCTAACAGTAAGAAATCTGGCTCCCACTGTCCTCAATTTACTAAGGCACTTGCTCGATGTCACCCATCGCCCAACCACACCTGCTGCTTTCTCTGCCCACTGCCCCTGCCCCACCGCTCAGCCACCTGGCACACGAGTGCCTCTGTGAGGCTCCCCAGCACCCAACTTCCTTAAACACCAGGCATGCCAATACCTCTGCAAAACATTGTCTTTATATATTGTCACTTCCCACATTTTTTCCTTCTTTTTAATTTTTTAACGTGAAAACATTTTTCAATAACACTGACATTCCTTCAGAGGCTGCACACCCATGTCTCACACAGTTACCACCCACACACCCCCAGCAGGCTTAGGGGTGCTATCAAGTGCAGGGGACTGGAACACCCTCCCCCACCATGGGCCTCCTTGTCTCCCCCAAACTCCCTCCTGTGCCTGCCCCAACCCAAGGCTGCAACTTCTGGGGCCATGGCCCTTCCCCCTCCCGGGGACCCTGAGGCCTTTCCTGGCTCATCCTCCACACCACAGGAGCAGCTTCTCTCTGAAGGAGGACCCACACACACACAACCCGCTCCTCCTCCTCACAGGCCCAGCCCTGAAGAAACCAAACTATTAACACATCAAGCCCAAGGAAAGGCAGTGCAGGAGCAAACACAAAAGACACACAAGCCTGCTTTGGCAGAAGGGACTACTTTTCTGGGAAGCCTGAACATCAATGTGTCACATATGGAGCAGCAGAAAAGCACAGACAGGGAAGGCAGCAGCAAGAGGCAAGATAGACACAGCAGGTCTGGAGTCAGAACCTAAGGGTAGGGGATGGCTGGGCAGGGGTCAGTAAGTTGGGATCCCCATACAGAAGCAGCCAGAGGGGTCCTGTGCACTCTAATCTGCCCACCCCCCAAGCCACCCTGACAGCAGAGGTCACCCTCCAGACAATGCCTGGGCAGGACCAGGCCTCCTTCCGTCCTCTGGACACACTGGGCGCCAGTCCATTGTTCCTGGCCAGCCTTTTGTGGTAGAGTTAGAGCCCAGTTGCAGGGCAAGACCTTCTTCTGGCCAGGAAGCTCTGAAGGCAGATTCGGCTCCGACTCCCAGGCTGTCTCCCCACCACACACCCAGGGAAGCTGGGAGCAAGCACAGAATGTCACTTCTCTCCCTGCCTGGACAGCTTTGGGCCTCGTTTCACTCCTGTCCTAGGGCCACACAGAATGGGCCAAGCAGAGCACAGGGTAGCAAGGTGGCTAATGATGCTGGTGAGAACAGGCATGGCCAGCAAAAAGCACAAGTGGCTTACAGCTGAGAAAAAAACACCTGTTCCTGCGACTCTCCCAGGACTGCTGTGTGCCAGGCTGAGAAAAATGCAGTGTTTCCCATAAAGTCCTCAGCCTGGACACTGACCTGCCACTGGCTTACTGAGCCCCTCTACTTTTCACTAAGTGGCTTGATAGTCAATTTTCAACTTGATTTGGCCCCAAGGTGCCCAGATATTTGGTCAGACATTATTCTGGGTGTGTCTGTGAAGGTGTGTTAGGATGAGATGAACATTTGAATCGGCAGATTGCCCTCCCCGGTGTGCGTGGGCCCATTCAATTTGTTGAGGGCCTGAATAGAAAAAAAAGGCTGACCCTCCCTCCAATAAGAGAGAATTCTCCCATCTGACTGCGTTAGAAGGACATCAGCTTTTTCCTACCTTCAGACTCAAATGAAATACCAGCTTTTCCTGGGTCTCGAGCCTGCCAGCTTTCAGAATGAAACTATACCATTGGTTCTCCTGGTTCTCAGGCCTTCAGACTCAGACTGGAACTAAACCATTGGCTCTCCTCGACTTCCAGCTTGCCAACTCACTCTGCAGATCTTGGGACTTACCATTCTCCATGATCATGTGAGCCAATTCCTTATAATCTCTCTCTCTCTCTACACACACACACACACACACGCACACACACGCAGAGGAGTATATATATATATACACATATATACAATAGGTACATCCCTATGGTTTCTGTTTCTCTGGAGAACTCTTACTTAATATAGTGACCCAGAGAGAGGTAGTGACTTGGCCCAGGTCCCTCAGCACTGCCAGGATGAGGACACAGGGACCCAGATTCCAAGCACAGCCTTCTCCTTATTTCTCAGTTCACAAGGATTGAGGCCCTCACTTATGGAATAGCGGCCTATAGTGGCCTCAGCCAAGGCAGGGCCCACCCAAATGACATGGGCAAACACTCAAGATGCCAGGTCCATTGGCAGCAGACAGGAGGAAGTATGTGCAATGCAAAGTCACAAAGACTTGGGTTCAAAATCCAGCTCCTCTGCAAACTAGCTGTTGGGTCTTGGCAATTTGCTTAAGCTTTCCAAGCGTCAGTGAGCTCCTCTGTAAAATGGGGATGATATTACCACAAGCTGTTGGAGAATAAATAAAACACTGGTTGCAAAGTGCCCAGCACAGGGCCCAGTACGTAAATAAGGCCCAGGGAGTATTATTACTCCCTTATTATTAATACTACTCTTTTTTTAATATCTATAAATATTTTATTTCATTTTAAAGTCATATTTTAAAATCTTTTTTTTTGCTTTTTTTTTTAAATTTTTTTTTTATTTCAGAATATTATACTACTCTTTTAACTTTCATACTTCCAATGGAAAACTGGTGCCAGAGGTGGGCCCCACTCGGCTACATACAGCCAGCCATGGATCTCTGGCAACATCACATTCCACTGTCTTCTTTCCTTCTCCTCTAAAGCCCTTAAAGAACTAGTGGGGCCTTACCTGGTTGATCCTGCCAGTTAAAGAAAGAAAAAAGAAAAAAGAAAAAAAAAAAGAATTCTCAGGGCTTGTCTTGTTCACCCCTCAGTGCCCAGTGGCCTGGAGCCCAGTCTGGTGCATCTTGGAAGGGACTGAGCCCACCACCCCTCCCACCAATCCCCAAACCACTCCTGCTCCTCAAGTTTTACCACAATTAAAATGTTTGAGGGCCACAGACTCAACAAAGATTCTTAGCGCTTAAGAGCACTTGAGAGAGAACGTCGTTCTGTTATAGCAACCTAAGGCTCAGAGAAGGATGTGACCAGTCTGGAATCAGATGGTGGCTGAGCCAGAACTAGACTCCAGGTCCAGAAGTCCAGGATCCAACTCTGGGAGGGACCTAAAACCCGAAATCACTTGAACTAGTTTTTAAGGAGACTTGGACTAAGCCATTGATTCTTGATGCGGGCCCAGGACCAGCAGCATCAGCGGCATCTGGTAACTCGTTAGAAATGCAAATTCTCAGGCTCCAGCACAGACCCACTGAATCAGAAGGAGGGGGATGGGGCCCAGCAACCTGTGTCAACAAGCTCACCATGTGACTGAGAACCACTGCACTAAGCCGGTGGCTGTTAACCTGATGCCCATTAAAATCACCTGGAGAGACCGTGCAACATACCAGTTGAGGGCTCCACGCAAAATGCTAATTTAATTGGTCTGTGCTGGCCCAGATTTCTGCAGTTTTGTTTCTTGAGACAGGATCTCACTCCGTCACCTGGGCTAGAGTGCAGTGGTGCAATTATAGCTCACTGCAGCCTCAAACTCCTGGGCTCAAAGGATCCTCCCACCTCAGCCTCCCAAGTAGCTGTGACTACAGGGTGCACCACAACACCCAGCTAATTTTTAAAAAATTTTTCGCGGAGACAGGGTTTCACTGTGTTGCCCAGGCTGGTCTTGAATTCCAGGCCTCAAGCGATCCTCCCACCTTGGCTTCCCAAAGTGCTAGGGATTGTAGGCATGAGCCACTGTGCCTGGTTTATCTGCAGTTTTAGAAGTGCCCCAGGTAATTAACATACAGCCAAGCTGAGAACCTCAGGCTAAACCCACTCACCTGGATCTCCCACCCTCCACACTCTCAGAAGGCTAAGTTGGAAGGACACACAAGGGAGCCTGGGACTGAGTATGTGCCCAAAGTCAGCTCTTGTCCCTTCATTGCCTTACCCTGGCCACCTAGGCAAACCTGTCCTCTGCATCCCAGGAGGCTCAGCCTCAAGACCTGTATGGTGCTCTCAGTGGGGCACTGAAATGCAAACCCTCTCCCCACCACCTCTGTTTCCTCATCTGCAACATGATCATAAATCAAGGGAGAGTTTTATGCCCCATCATAGCACCAGCTTCAGGACCATGTGTAAATAACTGAGGATGGCACTCAAGGCCTTCTGCCATCCAGCTGCCACCCACATCTCCAGCGCCTGCTGCCCTCCCACTACGCTCACCTTCTCACCTGCACACATACTGCCCACTCTGCCTACAATGCACTTCATACCTTCTCTGTCTGCAAACTCCTACGTATCCTTCAAGACCCTACTCAGTTGTGACCTCCCCTTTGCAGCCTTCCGTGACTGTTAGTCAAGGCTTCTAGGGCTATAATCCACAAAAGCCTAAGTCAAGCTGCCTTATGCCGAAAAGTAATGTTTTGGGCTTTCAAAACTGAAAGCGGGCTTCTAGCCTGGTATCTGGTCATCCAGGATGTTGATGCTGGTTTCCTCCGAGTTATCTTCATTCTCCAGCAGGCTTGCTCCATATGGTGACCAGACGACCAGCGGCATCTCCAGGCTGACATCTATCAGTTGAGCAACCCTAAATGAGTAAGAGCATCTCTGACCCAATATGGTAGTTTCAGAACGAGACCCAAGGTTTACGTTTACTGGCCTTCACTGGGTCTCACGCCTATCCCTAAACCAGCCACCGTTGTCCTGGTGGGATGCTGGTGGGTCAGACAGGCCTGGGGCATGTGCCTACCCCTGGATCCTGGGGATGAAGTCAGCCCCACCCAAACCCAATGGAGTGAGAAGGGGGCGGGGTGTGGTTCCCAAAGGCAAATTAGGGAGCAAGTAGCAGATGGGGCAATGGGAACTTGGTGATAGCAACCTGCAGCTTCTGACCTTACTGGGTTTGGACGCCCCTCTCTGCTCTGGAAGGCTTGGAGCTCCCCTTTCTGAGAGCATGACAGTCATTGCATTGTACTTGTCTGCACACATGTGACACAGGCTGCAGAACAGTGAGTTCCTCAAGGGTAGAGAAGACAGCCTGGCTGGGTCTAAGGCAACCAGACAGTGAATTGGTGACTTTGGAAGGGTTTCTCCCTGACTAGGGAAATGGCACAGCAATCTCTGTCAAGGCAAGGTGGTTCTTTGTAGAGAACACCTGCAAAAGGTGAAAACTCCAGAATGGCTGGGAATGAAGCAGGGGAGAAGAGAGAGCAAAATGGCTCTGCATGGTAAGGTCGGGAATTTGGCAGCCCACCAAGGGGCTGGCGGCAAGGCCTGAGAAGGACGAGAGGGGAGCTCAGGAACATCTTGGGAGGCAACCTGGAGGCCAAGAGGCAGCCAATAAGTCTCCCAGAGGCTGGAAGAGGAGAGAGGATTAAAGGTGGTGCTGGCTGGGCTGGGCTGGGCTGGATGGATGCCCTCTGCCTCCTTCAAATATCAGTAAACATTTGCTACATATGACAGCCCAGTGCTCAAAGCTGATTTGGAGGATCCAAGGGGAAATGTTAGGTTCCTCTTTAGTGTCCACACAGGGCAGGGAAAAGAAACCACTCACAGAAGGAAGGACATTAAGATCACAAATTCAGTGGAAATGCACTAAATGCCGCTGAATTATACGTGTTAAAATGGTAAATTTTCTATTGTGTGTATTTTACTGCAATAATTTTTTTTTTAAAGTGGAAATTATCTCCATGAGGGTAAGATGGAGGGGAGAATCTAGTGGAAGCAGGAAATCAAAGCAGAGGTCCCTAAGAGAAACCTGAGCCCTAGGAATCCCGCTGGACTTGGAACCATTTCTTCTTAAATGTGAAGGAGAAAAGTGGGGCCATGAAGCCAGAATCAAGTTATAGATAAATATTAATAAATGAGTGAATTGTTGTCATTGTTAAGATTTTTATTCCATGGTTCTATTCCACTGGCATAGAGCTGACTATAAACCTGCCATAATACCATCCTATGGTATTAAGAAATAAGGAAATAATACCATATTTCATTGATTCTAAGATGCTCATCTTTTCACAGTTTAACAATTCGGAAATCAGGGTGCATCTTACAATCAAAGGTATATAGTTGGCAGCATTTTTGTTGGTGGTGGTATGTTTAAAAAATGATGCTTCTTACAATTATTGTGACATCATGGATTTTGTGAAATACTGTAAACAGGAGAACAAGAACTTCTTGGTCTGTTTCTCTATGGTCCATCTCAGAAAAGTAAATTCGGGCATGCTCTCAGATCTGCATTCGCACAGAGCACAGGGCCATTCTGCCAGTGAAGAGCAATATTGGGGGGGGGCATTAACTGCGCTGAAAGCCTGCTGCCCTGACCGCCTCTATTTTATTAAGTCCAACCCCAGCCTGCCAAAGGCCTGCACAGCTGGGCAAGATGTGTCTGGAAAAGGAAATTAGTTTCTCAGATGTGCAGTGTTTGCAGAGGAAGTAAAATATGATGTTTATTCCATGAGCCCTGCGTCCTGCACTGATGAGCTACCTTTGACCCTTAGAGGGCCACACACTTACTCAAGGCCCACGGTCCCCCAGGGCTGGAGGACAGTTAGCAATTACCTAGGAAATGCTCTGCACTCCTTGTAAGGAAGTGCTGTTGTCCTTAAGATCAGCAAAACCAAGCTTCTTCCCCAGCCACCTTGGAGGTCTCCTCCCCCTGACTGCCTTTGACCCCTCAGGCCCAGCTTCTCACATTCTGGCCACATACCTGAGGCCCAGCTGGGAGGGGAATGCCTGGGAGGGTCTCAGGTAGACCCAGGAGGCTAAGGCTGAACATCACCCCTTGGAGGCAGTGTGACATGCCAGCAGGAATCAGGGACGGGGTGGCCAGATAAAATATCTGGATGTTCTGTATTTTCACTTGCTAAATCTGGCAACCTTTATCCATGGGCAGCCCAAAGGCCATGAATCTCCGGATCCCCATGGTCACTGAACACAGCCCCCTACCCACTGGGGCAGCATGGAGGCTCCAAGCTTTGTATTTCCCTCACTCTCTCACATACTCCTGGCCCCGGGTACCTTGCAGGCCACTCGCCCTTTCTGCCATGAGCTTCACAGACTTCCTCTTTCAAACCAGAGGATTCAGCTATGAGCCCGCCAGGGCTGGCTTCAAGGGCATGTGTGGGAGGCAGAATAATGGTCCCCAAAGATATTCAAGTCCTAATCCCTGGAACCTGTGAATATGAACCTTATAGGCAAAAGGAACTTGGCAGATGTGATTAAATTCAGAAGTTTGAGATGAGCCTGTGTTATCCAGGTGGGCCCTAAATGCAATCACAGGGTTCTTATAAGAGAAAGTCAGAAGATTTGCCTACAGAGGAAGAAGGACATGCAGAAATGACGTGAGGAAGGGGCCACCAGCCAAGGCATACAGGCAGCCTCCGGAAGCTAGAGGAGGCCAGGAAACCGATGGTCCCCTGGGGCCTCCAGAGGGGGTGCAACCCTGCCCACACCTTGATTCCAGCCCCACGAATCCCATTTCAGACTTCTGGCCTCCAGAACTGTGAGAAAATAAATGTGTGCTGTGCGAAGCCACTCCATTTGTGGTAATTCGTTACTAGCTGCACAGGGTCCATGCTCTGAAGGGCCCACGCTTGGTTTAGTGCTCTGATGGTGCTTCTTGAAACTCTAATTTTTGAACAGGGGTCCCACGTTTTCCTTGGGTACTGGGCTCTGCAGTAACTGGTCCTGAAGCCTAGTATATACCTGCAGCCTCCCACCCCTACCCCTAAATCATACACCTCACCTATAACATCAGTGTTACTCGAAGATGGGTCAGAAAGGCCTTATTTTTATAATAAAGCAATCATACACATTATAAGAGAGTGCAAAATTCACATAAATTTAAAAAGTAAAACAAGAGACTTCTAATTTTTTAAAAAACATCAGAAAAGTTACTTCTGGCCAAATGCCCAGGCCCACAAGGGGATGCCCTAATCCTCCTTTGCCATTAGAGATGGCCACCCTGGAGCAGACGCAGTATCTCTCAATGTAGTGCACACTCTATAATGCCACCACCTCCAGGAGGCTCCTGAGGATTGGTCACAAGGGTTAGTGGCCCCCTCTCCGGCCCATTCTCTCTAGACCAATAATTCCTTGGGTTCTCCTGCCTTCCTCACTGTTTCCATCCCTCATGTGCGTAGCTCCATTGGCATATTTGTGGCACAGACCCTGTCTGGGACTCGTTGGCCGGCAGCTCCAGCCTGGCCCTCTAGGTCAAGGTCATAGTTTGTTCAGCTGGTGTTCAAAGGGGGCTGCCTGGGCTTTGGAGTCAGTTGAGGGTTCAAATCTTGGCCCCACCAAAGACCAGGGACATAGTCTTTCAATCATTCACCTACTACTCAAGCACCTGCTGTGTGTCACGCGCTGTTGCAGCATATTGGGTTATACGTTCCAACTCAGTATCATTGCCACCCCCTTCCATAGCCTTCTCTGCAGAGGGAAAGCCAAGAAACACATTTCCCAGAATCTCCTGCCTTGTGTGTTTCTGAGTTAAAGACTGTCAAGAAGAAGTATTCAAATGAGATTTGGAAAACAAGTGAGGAGAAGCCGTTTTCCTCTGAGCAGTCGCAGGCCGACTTATGGGCAAATGATGGATGTGAAGTTTGCAGCAACTTCCAGGTAAGTGCGTGAAAATGACTCGTAGGCAAGTGAGCTAGTCAGCGGCAGCTTCCTGGAAGTTCTTTAAGATTCACAACAGCTTCTGGGCAAGGCCCTCAAGAATCACTTTCCTTGTTGCTACAGACTAAGACAACATTCACAGAGTGGCCTCCAGGTGAGCTCTGAGAACCACCTACTTTACAGCAGCAAGCTGAGAGCACCAGTGGCTCCCTTGATCTCCACTCGCCCAGCCCTCCCGACAGCTGTGTAAGCCTCTAATTGCACAGATTAAAGTCCTTCACGTATGGAGTATTATATAGGGTAGCTTCTGTTTTCCTGACCAAACCACAACTGAAACCAACAGCCTACAAAGCAAAGTCCCTGTCCTATGAGAGCTCGTATCTCTAGTGGGCTGAAGCAGATCATAAAGGGTTGATGGAATAAATAAAGGCTACTTTGGTTAGGGTGGTCAGAGGCGCCCTGTCTGAGGAGGTGATTTCTGAGCTGAAACCTATATGATCGAAAGGAGGCAGCCACGGGAAAATCCAGCAGAAGAGCTTTCCAGGCAGAGGGAACAGCAAGTTGAAGGGCTTTGAGGAGGGAATAAACGTGGCATGTTCAAGAAATAGCAAGAGTGACAGAGGCTTAAACTAACGAAAAAAAAAAAAAAGGGAAATAGCAAGAGGCCTTCACTACAAACCAAGCTAGAGAAGCCCCACCCCACCTCCAACCCACCACTAGCGCCTAACCTCTTCTATTTCTTCAAGAAGCTTTACTGTTTATAGTTATCTTGCACTGCTGTTTATTTACTGGACTATTGTTCATCTACCCCCGTTGCAATATAAGCCCATGAGAGCATAAGGCTCATCTTGTTCAACACTCTATCCCCAGTGCCTGGCACGATACCTGGCTACTGGATATTTAATAAATGTCTGGTAAACAAACCAACAAGTGAATAAAGCCTGATAAATCCCATAACAGAGGTATGTTCAAGGTATAATGGAAACTCTAAGGAGCATTACCGTGCAGGGGCTGGGCTGTGGACCGTGGAGGCTTTTCTTGCTGACAATATGTGTGTGTGCGCCATGCTGATAAAAGAGAACAAGGCAGGTGAGCATTACAAGGGCTTTTGGCTTTGCACTTCCGCCTCTGGTTGTCCAGGGACGGTGTTCAGTGTGGCTTAGTCTGACGCAGACACTCTCCTGGGCATTAGGTGGGAAAGGAGTTTCGAGGCCCAATTATTGCTTGCCCTCACGCAACTTGTTTTTTCTGTGAATAGAAACCAGCTGAGCTTCAAAATCAGAAATGCCTCCGGGTGTGTGGGGGGAAGGGTTTGATGGGAAAGACTTTTGTATTCGCATTAACATGGATCTGCATGGATGACAGCTGATGCGTAGACAGATGTTTTTTTTAAGCCTGAAATATTTGCAGGTCCCAGCTGAACTGCAAAGGATGGGACCAAAACATGTAGCTACTAAAACCGGCCACAGTCAGGTTACTAAGGTCTCACCTTCCCTATGGGCTTTCCCTTCCCCCACCCTGCTCCTCTTCCCCAACCTTGGTTTCCCATAATAACTGAGGCACAGAGGACGCAGTTGGTAACCAAAATGACCTTTTAAAAACACAAATCTGATCACATCAGTCCCCTGCCCTAAACCAGTCTGGGGGTCTTCTGGTTTCCACTTAAAATCCAAAGTCCCTAAGATGGCCTGCTAGGACCTGCATGATCTGCCCTACTGACCAGAACCACTCACTGTCCCCTTGGCTTCTGTCGGCTGCCTCAACCAGCCAGGGGCTTTCCCTCCTCAGGATGTCTGCATGTGCTGCTCCCCAGCTGCCTGACTATCCTAGGTGTCCTCCTGGGGGGCCATCCTGACCACCCTACCTGCAGTAGGACACCCTGGATACTCCCTCCTAGGACCCGGTTGTTTTCCTTCTAGCACTCACACTAGTGTTTAATTATACACTCATTTGTTCACCATCTGCCTTTCCCACTTCATTTTGAACTCTTTAAAGGCAAAGTCTTTCTGTTTGTTAACTCATAACCCACTGCCTAGCACAGTGCCTGGCCTGGAGTAGGTGCTTAATAAGTATTTGTTATTGAATTCATTGGGACCCCAACCAAAGGGGATGGAGCAGCACCACCTTCTAAGCCAAAGGTGGAGGGAGGGGATGGGGAGCTGGGGGCACCCAAGGACCCACGGGGAACTCCTGCTCAGCCTGCTCAGCCCATGCTGAGGAGATAAAAGAAGATTCCTGGCATGTGGCCCAGGCCCTGTCGAGGCTCCTGCTGCCACACCCTGGGTCAGACCTCTCCATCTTGGCACCCCTCAGCTGGTCTCTAGAGTTGGGCAGTAGCTGCCTATAGTGGAAAACAAAGCAGAACTCACTCCCAGGTTAAATTCCTGGTGCTTGGGGAGCCTGATCATTCCTCAGAGCATGTTTTTCATCTTAAAAATAACAACCGACATATACCAGCACACCCTAGTCTATGCCAGAATGTGTGGTGAGCATTTTACAAGTATTATCTCACTTGATCCTCACAATGGTCCTACAAAGTTGGGATTATTATTATTCCCATTTTTCAGATGAGAATACTAAGGCTTGGAGAGGTTGAGAAAATTGCCCAAAGTCACCCAGCTACTAAATTTGAAGAGCTTAAGCTCTTAACCATTGTTATACTGCCTCTCCTTAAATATAACCTATTTTCCCTTCTGACCAGCCTCCTGCCTCCCTGTCACACAGCGAAAAGCCTGAGGCCCTATCACTAGGCACAAGGATTAATTAGGGACAAAGGGTGGGGAGCACAAATGAAGAGCCTGGGTATTTGACCTTATTGAGAGGAGGTTTATAATTCTGTGGGAAAGTTTGGGGATGACTTAGGATCACAAAAAGAATATTAAGCAAACTAGAAAAGAATTTTTTTTAATGCTGAAGGTATTAGGTAATTAATGCTAGCGGCCACAACAGACACGTCTTGAAATCTCAGTGGCTTCACACAGAAAGGTTTATATCTCCTTCACGTCTTGTTCACAGGCTGACGCTGGTTAGCAGCTCTCCTCCACAGGGTAACTCAGGAACCCAGGCTACTTCCATCCTGCAACTTCCCCATCTCGGAGTCCTACACTCCACCCACCTGCACGGGAAACCAGAGTGTAGAGAAGGCCCTGGGCGGCCTTGGACTGAGAAGGCCGTATCACTTCCACCTACAATTCCACTGGCCATCACTTAGTCACATGGTCCCAGCTGAACTGCAAAGGAGGCTGAAAAATGTGATCCACCTCTGTTCCCAGGAATAGAAAACAGTAGGTGAACACATAGCATTGTTTCGACTATATTGTATAGGAAATTATTATCGCCCCCATGTTACCAAGAAGAGAAAGCATCCAGAGATCTAGTAATTTCCCTAGGCACACACAACTAGTACACGGAAGAGCCGGGATACAAACCTAAGCAGTCTGATGCTGGAGCCCAGGGTTTGGAGCCTTACAAAATTTAAGTTCAAATACTGAGTCTGCCACTTCACACACACATGACCTTGAGAAAATCAAGTTTGAGGCTCAGTTTTTCCCAAAAAAAAAAAAAAAAAAAGATGACCACTCCATTCTCCTAAAATGGGGATGGTAATACCTATTTCTCTAGAGGTTGTTGAAAATTAAATGGAATACTCTCTGTAAATTTCTTGGCATGTGCCTGACACATAAAAGGTTGCAGTGAGTGTGGGTTCCCTTACCTTACCCTGTGTGAATACAGGAAGCGAAGGCAGAGGCTGAGGAGGAAGCTCCTGGAACCCTGGAGGGGAAGTCCGATTGCAGAGGACTTCAGTCAGGGAGGGAACTCCTAGGGTCTATTGAAAAATGACAAGGGCATTTCTAGAACAGGGTCCCAGACTTCTCATACAGTAATAGTAAGAATAAGAATTCCTTAGCGTTCGTGCAGTTTACAAAATACTTGTCTGGGCACAGTGGCTTACACCTGTAATCCCACCACTTTGGGAAGCCGAGGTAGGAGGATCAATTGAGTCCAGGAATTTGAGACAATCCTGGACAACATAGCAAGACCCTGTATCTACAAAACCCCATTCTCTGAACCCTGAAATGAATATCCAAAGATAATTTTTTTCCTGAACCACAGATCATAGCCAAGTTTTCCCAGGAAATATCCAATGAACTATTTTGACCTTGATCATGAGCTTTGGAGTCAGTAAAACTGTGCCTTACTTCCCCATCTGTAGAGTAAGGATAAAAGTGACTTCATAGAGTGGTTGTAAAGTTGAAGACTAGCAACATCTTATGGTCCCCAGCAGGTCCCTGATGCAGACTCAGCCCACCCATTCCTCCCCCAAAGCATCCCTTTTATGTAGGAGGCAGTATCAGAGTGAAAGGAACATGGCTTTGGATTTAAAGACACCTCACTTACTAGTTGTGCGACTTTTTCCTCTACTTGAACTCAGTTCTCACAAGTGGCAGGTGGGAAAATAACCTTTGCAGAGGCTGCTCATGAGCATTAAGTTATGTTCTATACTTCTCTGCCTTAGTCACGTAGCCTGTAGTCCCCAGGGACTGTCTCAGATGTGATCACAAACAAGCAGGGTCAGCATCTGGGTGGTGTTTGAGGGTTTTCCCCTCCTCTGGCTCCAGGGGTTCCTCCAGGACAACGCTGCACCTGCAGAAACCCAGCCCCCTCCTCCGCCCCAGCTCACCAGCTTCTGACCAAGGGGGTGTGGCAGAGAGAACCACACCACTCACTCCCCACTTCTGTGTTATAGGGGTAGCAACTCTATTCAGTTTGTGCCCTGACATCTTAAAGAGTGTTAGGGAAATCTGCCCCCACAGTATTCACTCAAAATGGAACCAAGCCAGGAGACAAATCAGAGGGACAGTGGCCACACGGCACACAGAATCACTACTCACCCCTCTCACGAGGTCAAGCTGTCAAGGCTGATTCCTGATGCTTCCTTCGGCTGGGTTCTCTTCCCAGAGATCCCTCCACCAGTTCACCAGACACGGATGAACCCAACTCAAGGCAAAATGGGACCAGCACCACAACTGGTGCCCTCCGCCACTGTCAGTGAAACTTCCAAACTGAGTGAGCTGCAGCACAACAGGAACACCTAAATGTTTTCTGAGCTGAACTTGAACTGGTCTCTGGACAAGTGTGATGGTTTTGGAGATGGAAGAAAGACTCTTTTAAATGTTTTAACACAAACTTTATTTTTAAAAATCTTTAAAATTATAATGCAATTAGAATATGAACATCTTCCTAGAGATTTGATGATATTAAGGAATTATGTTCATTTTTTTGTAGGTATGAAAATGATATTATGGTTATTTTCTTTTTTAGAAGGTCCTTAGCTTTTGGAGAAACTTACTGAAATATTTACAGATAAAGTGATATGTTATCTGCTACTTGCTTCAAAATAATACAGGAGGGAAGATGGCAGGAGAACATGAAACAAGACTGCCAATAAGGTAATAAGTACTGAAGGTGGGTGACAGGAGTTCATTGTAGAAGTCTGCCTAATTTTGTATATAGTTGAAATTTTCTATAATAAAAAGTTTTTTATATCACCCTGCAGTCCTCCCAAAAAACGTCTCACCATAAATGCCCAGTGCACGCCCTTCCGGAGCCCGCAGCCCAGGTGGTCCCCCAAGCAGATTGTCACCGATGCAACATGCCCCTCTGGAGAGTTTTATCAGTGGTAGGATTCTAAAAGAGAAACTGTTGCCTTTCCCTGCAGCATTCTGGTTTATCTAAGCAGTTGTTCTAAACCTTTTTAGGGTTCTGAACCGCTTTGAGCAATGTATGAGAGCTATGGAGCCCCCAAATGCTCCCAAGTACGTAACCACAAAAACTTACGTGAAGTTTATTTTGTAACATTGGAAATTGGTTTATGTCACATAGGCAACTATATAAATACTGTATTCAAAAGTTTTATAAAAAGTGTTTTAAGGTATCCACTACCTCCCAACCTCTTGAGCCAGCCTTAAATCTGGACCTTTGAGGTATAATACTAGTTCTTCGTTCAAAACTCTCCACCTGGCAGGCAAAAAAGACAGGCCATTCTCCTGCTCAAGAACCTCCCATGGCTCCCCATTGCCTTCACAACAAAAACAATCTCCTTTGTCTCTCCTTCAGGACCTGCCGTGATCTTTCCCAGTTCAACTTCCACCTTTCTCTGCCTAGCCCAGCTGAGAATGCCAAGCCTCGGCACAATCAGACAGCACATGCTTCTCTGAAAAAGGTCTGCATTTTCCCATCTTTACCATCTATAATTCTTTCTCCTCATCTGTTTATCAAAATTCTACATACAGCTGGGCAGTGGCTCACACCCGTAATCCCAGCACTTTAGGAGGCCAAGGCGGGATGATTGCTTGAGACCAGGACTTCGAGATCAGCCTGGGCAACATAGCAAGACCTTGTCTCTACAAAAAAAATTTTTTTTAATTAGCTGGGCGTGGTGGTACATGCCCATAGTCCCAGCTAGTTTGGAGGCCGAGGTTAGAGGATCGCTTGAGCCCAGGCTTCAAGGTTACAGTGAGCTATGATCATGCCACTGCACTCCAGCCTGGGTGACAGAATGAGACCCTGTCTCAAAAAAAAAAATTCTACACACTATTCAAGGCCAAGTTCTAATGTTACTTCCTCCATGAAATCTTCCATATTAATTAGGGTAACTCTAACTCTTTTCAATCCCAAACTGAGTGGCTTCTCACAGTAGAAGTTTATTTTTCCCTGAAGCAACAGTCTGATGTAGGTATGCTTGGTTGGCAGGCAGCTTCCCTCCTTAGGATGATTCCTGGTACCCAGATCCCTACTGTCTGGTGGCTCTGCCTTGAACCCTCTGCTTCCAGCCAACAAAAGAGAAAGTGGAGAAAGCCACACGCTCGCTTCTTAAAAGCTCTAGCCTGGAAGTCACTGGTGCTCACATTTCACTGGCAAGAACAATCATGTGGCCACTTTTGGTTACAAAGAGGAAACGTCACCCCTCGCTTTACCCTGTGGAACGGGAGCAAACAATTCTCATGGACAGTTAGCCATCTCTGCCACACAAGACCTGAACACCCTGCCCAACCCCTGACCACCCTAGTCACCCCACCCTTCCCTGGGTCCCCATTTTGTTTCATTTGCACTTAGGATGCAGCACATACCAGAACCAGCATTGTATGAAGGCTGGTTCAACAAGTGCATGTCTCTTTGCCTTGAGGACAGGGACTATGCCTTTGCATCCCTGCAGCACAAAGGACAGTGCCTGACACGTTAGGCACATGATTGGTGCTTGTTACATTCAATTACTCTGTTTTCTTTCTACATTCCAGGGTTATTTCTGTCTAGACGGTAGGTACAAATGGTAAGTACAGTATCTAATATCCCTCTGCCTTGGACAGGGCTGGAAGTAATGACCAATTCACTTTGCTCTATAGCTGTAATAGGAAGTAGGATGAGACTTTCCCGTTATCTCAGATTTTCAGTTAAAGACTCAACACTGGCTGGGTATGGTGGCTCATGCCTGTAATCCCAGCGCTTTGGGAGGCCAAGGTGGGAAGATCGCTTGAGGTCAGGAGTTTGAGACAATCCTGAGCAAGAGCAAGACCCCGTCTCTACTAAAAATAGAAAAATTAGCTGGGCGTGGTGGCGTGCACCTGTAGTCCCAGCTACTCAGGAGGCTGAGGCAGAAGGATCCCTTGAGCCCAGGAGTGTGAGGTTGCAGTGAGCTATGATGACGCCACTACACTCTGGCAGGGATGACAAAGCAAGACTCTGTCTCAAAAAAAAAAAAAGAAAAATGAAGAAAGATATTTTGTAATGATAAAGGGTACAATCACAAAAAGAAATTTATGCACCAAATAACAAAGCATCATGACGACGAATCAAAAACTCACAGAAACACAGGGAGAAATACAGAAACTCATTTACAGTAAAATTCAAAGGACCACGGCAGATCAGGTGGATAAAAGTAAAGACCAAGACGACCCAAATAACATTACTAATAAAGTGTATCTAACACCCCATACTCTAAAATTAAAGCTTGTCTTTTTCAAAATTCAAATCATAAAAATTGACCACATATTAGACCTCAAGTTATATCTTGTGAAATCTAAAAAGGTAGAAATAGACAACATTCTCTAGTCACAATAATAATAGTAGTAAAATAAACTAACAACAGAAAACAAAAGAACCTTGTCATACAGAAATTTTAAAACTCTTCCTTCAACAATTCTCAGGCAGGGAAATGAGAGAGAAGGGCTCTCACTTCCAATCAAGACTGAATAATAGAGACCAGAGTTATGCTCCTGCCTGAAGCAACCAAAAAGCAGACAAAATATATGAAATAAGAATTTCCAAGACATGGGACACCCTCAACAAAGGACAGTGGTTCCTGAGTAGTGCGAAAGACAACACGGGCCCTGTGCTATCCAGCTCCCTGCTTGAGTGTTTGGGTCACAGCACAGTGAGGGGAACTCAGGCAGAGCCCTGATTTGGGGACACAGAGCTGAGAGTCCAGAGAGACCAACGCAGCCAGATTTCACAGGACAGAGTACCAGAGAAGAGAGAACCATACAGAGAGAAAACTCCAGAGATCCTAAATATCTCTGGACTCCGTTTGCTTCTCTCCAGCCACACTGCCCCTACCTGGGCCCACACCACCATCATGTCTCACAAGCATTCTCGCAACACACCTTCAGTCTAATCACACTGCACAGACAAACCTATGGGAAGGCACTCCTCTGCTTCCATTGTCATCAGGATAAAGTACAGACTCCACATCTCAGCTTTTAAGGCCTCCTATAATCTGGCCCCTGCCTGTTTTTCCAGCTTTTCTCTTATCCCTCCCCCATATCATATTTCATACTCTAGGCCCAGTAAATCCTTGCTATGTCCTGAATTCGCCACGCTCATTCTTGCCTCTGGGCTTCTACACATGCAGTTTCCTCTAACCCATGTTTCCATCTCTTCCCTCCACCCCTTTGCCTGGCCTTTACCTTATCTCCTTAAGGTCACTTCCTCTGGGAAAATTTCCCTAACCCCACAAGACTGTACGAGGTACCCCTCCTGGGGGCTCCCCCTAGCTCCATGTCCCTCCTCCTAACACTGCATGAGAAATGTGTGTCTGTCCATCTTCCCCACTAGGCAATGGGCTCCCTGAGAGCAAGGACTTGATTGTTATTCACTGCTGGGTTCCCTGCACCTGGCACATAGTAGGCACTCGATAAATACTTGTCCAATTATCGACTGCCAGAATAAATGACCAGTGGTCACACAGCTATCTTACAGCAGTCAGCACGTGGTCTGTCTGCCTCCAAAACCCACATCCTTTCACTGCTCTGGAATGCCTGGGAAGGGCTGGAGAGAAGGTTACCTTTGGAAGGTTACCTTCAAGGCTACACTAATTTTTTTTTTTAATGTTTTTAGGCAACCTCTACTTCCATTACCCTAATATTAATACACAGTGTCCAACTGTGACTGCACTGTGGAATCACCTGGGGAGATTTAAACTGATGCCTGGGCCTCTCCCCCAGAGGTTCTTATTGAGTGGTCTGCAGTGTAGCCTGGGCTCCCCAGGGGATTCTAATCATCGAGCAAGGCGCAGCAGCACTGCCTGAAGCTGATTGCCCCCTTTCAGCATGGCTCCTATGGTAACAAATGTTACCTCCTTGGAGAAGGCTTCCCAAGATGCACACACACCCCAGAATTAATTCCTCACTTCTTAGTAGTCCTTCAGTGTTTTGAACATATCTCCAGAGTGGCACTTGTCACACTTTATCTCTAAGGCCCAGCTCTGTGTCAAGCACATAGAAGGTGCTGTAGAGATTTATTGAATGGACAAGTGTGTGAATGTGAGGATGCCTAAATGGGACGTTCTGGCCACAGTTCCAGATCCCGGGCAGAGGCTAGACATTAGCGTGCAGTAAGCAATGTTCCCAGGGAAAGAGAAAGGGAGACTGATGTTCCCTCTAACTCGACTGGAAGGATGCTGCACTCAGAGGGAGAGCAGCCAGACACGAGGTAATTGTTGCTCCCCTAGAAATTATGGTAACAAAGCCAAAGAGATGCATGATCGTTAAATAAAGTTTTCTCCTTGGCACTTTTACCGTTGGGCCGATGGATCAGTTATGAAAATACTGAATAAATAATGAAATGATGGCCCAGAGAGGGCCTCTGACAAGGAAGGCTATTGCGGCCAATTTTTTAAAAGCAGAAGCACAGGTTTATTGAATCTGGCAGGTGTACTAAATCCTGACTCTTAGAACCAGGGCTGTGAAACAGTCTGTGCCCCTGCCTGTCACTGAAGGTTTACAGAACGCTTCAGCTATGACGCTTCTGCACCACCCAACTCACCGACCCACATGCCATCTTCCAAGGACCTCCCCGCTGGCTTCCTATTAGAAACACCTAGGAAGCTTTTTACAAAGAACGAGGCCTGGCCTCTCTACTCTGCCCTCCACACCCGCCATGTAGGTTCTCAGTGAATTGGTCTAGGTAGGGGCTTGGCTATTGGGAGCTTAAAAGCTCCCTCAGGTGACACTAATGTACAGCTAGATGTGAGGAACACTGATCCACAGCATGTGACTTGAGGGGTGCTGAACCACTGCAACATGTGACTTGAGGGGTGCTTGAACCACTGCAAGAACCTCAGAGTCCAGCCCTTCTGGCAGAAGACTAGTCATGCCAGAATTATCTGGGGAGCTTTTAAGAAAAATGGATACTGGGGACCCCACCCAGGCCATTTTAAAGCTCCTCAGGTGATTCTAATGAGCAACCATGGCTAACACCCACCAGGCTGAAGCAGTGGGCCCCCAGCTAGGGTAACGGTGAGCCTCATCTGGGGACTAATTAAGTACACCGGATCCTCACCCTAAAGTCTGCTATAAGCCTGGGTGGGTTTCAGGACTTTTTTTTTTAAGCAGGGTCTTCTCGGTCTGCCACCCAGGCTGGAGTGCAGTTGTGTAATCATAGCTCGCTGCAGCCTCAAACTCCTGGGCTCAAGCAATCCTCCCCGCTCAGCCTCCCAAGTAGCTGGGACTACAGGCACGTGCCACAACGCCTGGCTAATTTTTATTTTGTAGCAATGGCCGGGGGCAGGTTCCACTATGTTGCCCAGGCTAGTCATGAACTCCTGGGCTCAAGCAATCCTCCCCCCTCAGCCTCCCAAAGTGCTGGGCTTTCAGGTGTGACCCACCATGCCCAGCCCTAGGACTGCATGCTTTTAATAAGCACCCAGGTCACGCTTACCTTCCTGCTAGTGGCAGTCTCCCAAACCTGCCTGATCATAAGGATTTCTAGGACATTTATTAAACATAGAGATTCTGGATCTCTATGAGAAACCCAAGAACCTTGTATATAACGAGCTCCCCAGGTGATTCAGGACAAGGCATATATGGGGACACCAAACTAAGATACTGTGGACCCTGGGAGGTCATCTAAAATTAACCAGGAGAGAAACAAGTCACTATGGTTCCCCATGTTAGGTCTATCTCAATGTGCCCTGGTCCTTGTCCCACTGTCAAGAGTGAGTGTGGTACCAAGTTGAGCCAATGATGGAGTGATCACAAATACAAAGCAACCCCACACAGTTTATTACAGAAAAGAAAAAAACTATACAAAGTGACAGGAAAGAAGGAAGCTACCCAAAGTGAAAATATGTACCAGAGAGAGGAACAGATCAGTCTCCAGGAGTGGAGAAAGGCGTTGAGGATGCCCAGGTGGTTTCCTTTTATTGGCCTGGTCCGGGGGCGGGCTTACAGGAGGTGTGGGATAGTACTAAATGATTATTAGGTGTTCTGTGTTTTCCTGCAGTCCCTTCCCTGATTGGTCCCCCGGCTTCTCTGTCCCTAGGAACCGCCCTTCTGGCCTATCTTTGCCACCTGCAGATTTGGTCCCTGCCTAACACCCATACTCACAAAATGGAAGAGTTCGTTCATTCAGTGGGTCACTCAGCCAGTCAACAAACATTTTCTGCACATCTGCTGCACAGCAAAGATTGCTAATATCTGGTACACAGGTTAATGAGACACAGCCTCTGCCTTTTCTCCAACTACATGGGCTGGTCCACCTCACCATGCAAACCATCTCTAGTTCTTCCCCAAGAACCCCTGGGCCCACAACTCTCCTCATCCTTCAAACCCTGCTCTGAGCTGACTCTGCTGAAAAGCAGAACTGACCTCCACCCTTTGGTCCATCACCATGCCTGGACAGGGGTCTGCTGACCCATTCACAATAACGCTGGCAATTATTTGTTCTCATCAGAGCTCTCCTGGAGGACTGGGACGTGGTTGGTTTATCCTTGTAACCCCAGTAGCCTATACCTGGTAGGCACTCAGTGGAGGCTTATAGTTTATCAGGGCAGAAAGACGTGTAAACACATACAAAGCAAGATGTGCTATGATAGAGGTAAATGTTAACAACGAAAATGCTGGCATTGAGGCCAGACACTGTGCTGTACCCTGTAGGACCCTAGAGGACAGAGAGAAGGATCAAGCACAATCCCGTCCGCAGGAAAGTCCCCCAGTCTAGGAGGAGAGGTGGAGAACAACCACCACGATGCAAGGCCGAAGAGGGGAGGGGACGGACACCAGGTAAGCAGAAACGAGGCGTTCCCCAAAGGGACACATAATTTCTGGTTATTAATCAGGTAATCCTTCAAGGAGAAATAGGTTTGAACTTGGATTTGTATATTTGAATGAGCAGACTTGGGAGAAAAAGGCATCCCGGGGAAGGGAGTGTGTGAGCAAAGGTCCAGAGACGGGAGCACAGACAGTGTGTTTGGCAGGGTCTAGAGCTAAGAGCATGGCCAGAGCCTAAGAGCAGAGTTTCTGCGGATTGGGAAGTCACAGGCAGGAGTCTGCAGGGACCCCAGAGTGACCACAAGAGTGGCCTCCCTTTGTTATCTCCATTTTCTCGATTTATATTTCTTAATCAACTCAATTTCCTCAATTCACACATTCCCCGTATTTGCAACATTTTCCCCTGGGCCTCAGAAATGTATCACGTGAAAGTTGAATTATCTGTGTGGAGCAGCAGCTTGACACAGCTACATACGCAAGGTCAGGAGGTGGCTGAATGGAGTCTAGTTGGGGAGACTGGACCCTGCATTTGTTTGTTTCTGGGATTAGTTCAGAATAGATCTCAGGTTCCTTCAAGGAAGGGGGCCTCTGCTTTTCCCGGCCTTCCCTCTCAATCCCACAGGCTTGGCTCAATGCCTTGTGCCCTGGACAACAGCTCAATGAGCCCCAGGTGATCTGGGTCCAGATCCCCTGGGTACTGGATGAAGTCTAGTGGAGACAGCCTGGGGGGGACTGTGGGCATGTTGGGCAGCCCCAGGCCCAGGAGAGCCTGGGAGAAAGAACCAGAAGTGTGTTCTTAAGTCCCTACACCAAGGGAGGAAGGAAGAGGCAGAGCAATAACCAGGCCATGGAGCAGAGGTCAGAATCTGAGGGGAGCTAATGATCACAGCAACACAAAAGGACAAAAATGAAATAGGCAAGGGCAGGGGCCAGGGGTTATCATCAAATGAGGATAAGATACAAGCTGGTTACATGGCAAAAGTGATTAAAATTTTAAAGATACGAGCTGGGAACCGGGCATGGTGTCTCACACCTGTAATCCTAGCCCTTTGGGAGGCCGAGGTGGGAGGACTGATTGAGGCCAGGAGTTTGAGACCAGCCTGAGCAACAGCAAGACCCCGTCTCTACCAAAAATAGAAAAAATTAGGCAGAGGTGGTGGTGTGCGCCGTAGTCCCAGCTACTCAGGAGGCTGAGGCAGGAGGATTGCCTGAGCCCAGGAGTTTGAGGTTACAGTAAGCTACGATCAGGCCACTGCACTCCGGCCTGGGCAACAGAGCAAGACCCTGTCTCTAAAAATATATATATATGTATATATATATCTTATTTAACCCAATATATCTAAAATATTATTTCAGTATAAAAAATTATTACTAAGATTTTTGCTTTTTTTTTGAGATGAGGGGTCTCACTACGTTGCCTAGGCTGGTCTTGAACTCCTGGGTTCAAGTGAGTCTCCTGCCTCAGCCTCCCAAGAGATTTTTGCTTTTTTTTTCCCACCTACATCTTTATGTATTTTACATTTACAGCACATCTCAGTTGGGACAAGCCACATGTCAAGTGCTCAATAGCCACATATGGTTGATGGCTCCCACACTGACAGCACAGCTTTAGACTAGATTTGGTGGTCTGTCTTGCAGATGTGAGAGATGAATATCTTTCCCACATCCATTGCCAGAGAAGAAGCAATTTTTACGGCCAAGAATGCTGTCCCCTTCTCTCCTCGCTGCTCCTTCATGTCCCTCCTGAAGCTACACACCTGACAGAAATGCCCTCCCAGAGGACAGGTGCAGACACAGTGTGCTCCCTTCTAGACTCACCAAGACAGTCCTCAAGGCCCCCTTGTAGGAGTGTATATGTTAGGTGTCAAGATTGGCACAGTATTTAACAGGGGAAGGTTTTTAGCAAAGACAGCTAAAGGGGAGAATGTATTAGTGTGCTAGGGCTGCCATAACAAAGTACCACAGGCTGGGTGGCTTAAACAACAGAAATTTATTTTCTCAATTCTGGAGGCTAGAAGTCTGAGATTAAGGTGCCAGCAGGATTGATTTCTTCTGAGGCCTCTCTCCTTGGCTTGTAGATGGCTGTCTTCTCTCTGTGTCTTCACATGGTCTTTCCTCTGTGTGGGTCTGTGTCCTAATCTCCTCTTCTTATGAAGACAACAATCATGTTGGATTAGGTCCCACCCTAATGACAACATTTTAACTTAATTACCTCTTTCAAGACTCTATCTTCAAATACAGTCACATTCTAAGGTACTGGGGGTTGAGACTTCAACATATGGATTGGGGGGGACAGAGTTCAGCCCACAGTAGAAGGCAAGCACAGGATACTCTGAGATTAAACACCAACTAAAAGTTACCCAACATCCTTGAGACCTCAACAGGCTGGGAGTGAGAAACAGCCTATATTTTCAAAGCTTTAAGCAGGTCTCTCTTTTACAAGAGTTGAATTCACCTCTTGGAGAAGATAGCCTTTTATTTTAGGAAAAATCCACTCCATGTGTTTCCTTGTTGTGAAGACATAAAGCAAATGCTCCTGTAGCTATGGATATAGTGGAGACAGCTGTGGTTCCTGGGAACCAGAGGAATCCATGAGATGCCAGGGGAGGTTATCTGTGTAAGCAGAAAATGCTTCTTTGTTGTAGGCATGAATTTGGACTGTCCTGTGCAAGAAAACCATTTCTTATGCTTAGGAAGATGTATAGCCTCATGTAGACAACACTCACAGGAGACAAGAAACTGAGGCAAGCCTGGTCTTCACCTAGAGCTAGAGAAAAGGTTGTAGAAAGAAGCTGGGCCAGACTTCAGTGTAGGGCTACCTAGACCACACTGTTACGTCCCCTCAGAGATGCTATTCAAATGAGGCCACTGGGCTGAGGCTGGATCACTGAGTTTTGAGGTATAGCCACGTTGTGCTTTCGATGCAGAAACACACCAAGGAGGGGGTGGGTTCATTCCTCTACAGGGAGTAGACATCCCCACTCTCATCCTGGAATATAAAATACTGGGGCTGCAGGTATTCACCTAGGAGGGAAAGATACACATCTCCTCTGTACGTCTGTAGAAGTAGGGGACAGACCAACTGGGCAGAGGTCAGCTGGGCTCTGTGACATGCCCACTGGCCCATGTCCTGTCTAGGATGTCAGGGGCAGTGACAACCAGGACTGAACAGCTGAACATGTAAGCATTCCCCTAGAGAGTCCCAAAATACTCAGAGATGAAGACATCAAGATGAGGCGTATATGACCACAATATGGATATTAAATGATAAAGTGTCCTCTTTCAGTAGCTACCAGCCGAGGCATGGACCTGTTTGCTCACTTCCACTGGGCTGTGAGTTCTGAAGGGCAAACCTCTTGCTCATCTTTGTGTCTCCAGAATGATCCTGGCACAGAAAAGGGGCTCAATGATCATGCGATACATGGAATGGGAAGCCAAGCCCACTCCCGCAGTGCGGAAGCAGAGGCACCAAGGTATGCAGGCCAGCACAGGTCAGAAGGGAACCCTGGGGAATCTTGGATGATGTTTTTTCTCTGTACCCCCTGACAGAAAGAGGTGTTCTGCCTCCCATCCTCAAAAGTGCCTCTCAGCAAAATTTGCCTTCCAGAGAAACAATATTGAAAAGCCAGCAGAAAGTTTTAACAGAAAAGAAAGGAGAGTGGTTAGTGGTAAGCCTGATGTCTGGGCAAATATTCTGTGGATGAAGAAGAAAATAATCAGGACACCAGGCCAGACACCAGGGCTTCTGTCTCCTGGCAGTGACCAGTTTCTGAAAATGACTTCTCTCCCAGGGACCCCAACGATAAGGAGGAGCTAATTGCAGCCCAGAGCCCTCCCTGTCTGGCCTGAAGTCAAGGAGAGGCGAGGGAAGAGCTGGGGCTCAACCAGTTCATTAGAAGGGAGCTCAGGAGCAAGGCAGCTCTGCCAACAAACATCCAACAGCAGAAGGATTCGGGCAACCTGGGTTTCTCTGTTCTCTGCAGTCCTTCTGATGAAAAGGACTGGCATGGGGTTTACTGCCTAGCTGGTTAAGCAAAAAAAAGAAATTTATTCAAGAGTAGACTTGAGATGAAACATCCAGAAAGTGACACCCATGGCCTGATAAGGGAACTATCACCAAAGCCAAGTAAGTGCTAAGTGCCAGAAACCTCGCCCTACTGTAGCCACTACTGTAGCCAGCACTGATTTCGTGTCTGCACCAGGAACGTGACCTTGCTGCCACTGGGAGTCACCACTGAAAGCTGGACACCTCTGTTGCCATGTGCACCAGCAGACGTGAGGGCTTCCGCCATAGCCCGTTTCTCCCTGAGGCTCCCATCTAACCAAGGTCTGCATGGACATGTCTGACTGGTGGAGCCTGGTCCCAGGCCTGTGTCCCAGCCCCACGGCAGGCTGGGAATGTGACTTCTGACTTCCTCACTGGGAAGACATAAGAGGAATTTCCCTGGATACACAAAGACAATTCAAAAGGGCATTTCAAGATGCAAAGAGTTCATGGTAGCAAAACAATGGGAATGTACTAAATACCACTGGACTGTACACTTAAAAATGGTTAAGATGGTATATTTTGTTATGTGCATTTTACTACAACGAAAATTGTATTAAAAAGTTAAGCAAAAAAATAAATAAAAGACGTTAAGCAGCTGTGAATATGACAAATGGCCACCGCTGATCTTAATAAATGTTTGGTAAATAAGTAAATAAAGGCATTACGCAGGAATGCTGGACTCCCAGACCCACAGTAGTAAGAACCAGTCACTGTTTAACATTTCTCAGTTCACTGAGCATTTTCAGCGTACTTTGTACTTCCTGCTGTCATAGCGCACACCACGGAGGAGGACTGTTGTTTACGTAATTATAGCTAATTTGTGTAAGTATTTACAATGTGCCCGGTGCTGGCACACGTTATCTCCATTACTCCTCACTCCCTCCTGTGAGGTAGGGGCTGGGTGCCCGTATTGCTCAGGACGAGCAACTCATTATACTTGAGAAGGCAGGGCTTATCGGGATAAGTCAACAGAAATGTGAAGTGAAGTTAGTGAATTCAAGGTAAAGATCCAGAAGAACCTATGGAGAAACAGAGAAAATAAGAAGAGGGAAACCTCAACATGTTTATGTTTTTTGTGACTACAAAAGTGAGTAGCCTAGAACAGCCTGGAACACAGAGAAGTTTGCCAAATAGGGTTAGGACTCGGGAAAGGCTAAAATGGCAAATGCCCTACATCTGGTAGCCCTGGCAACGGGCCTCCCACATTATGGTATGATGTTATAACGAGAAAAAACACGTGAAAATAGTCATTCCAGATGGGGCCACATAGAGCCCAGTTAGCTCCACCCTAGGGAAAGTTCTAGAGAGGAGTTTGAGAGTAGTTAGTGGCACAATAGAAGTTGAGGTCATGGGAACTATTATCTGAATTATGCATAATAAAGGATCAACTTGAACCTGTACACTCAAGTGTTGTGTCTCCCACTGAGACTGATCAAAGTCCATATGCCTAGTCCACTGTGCACTTGTTTATCCAAATTCACGCATGTTCTGCACCATGGCATCTCTGCCTGCAGGAAACCGCAGCCTGGAGGTGGGTAGAAGTTCCCTCTCCCAGCTTGAGAAGGGGCAGCTGCAGCAGGCTGGTGTTTACACTTCTCTCCTGACCCCTACTGCCCAGCCAGAGCCTGCCCAAGGGAGGTTTGGAGAATAGTACAGAGAATTCTTAGGCTTATAATAAAGGAAATCGAAAACTGGAGAGGTTACATACTGTGCCCAAAATTACCCACCTAGCAAGAGATGGAGCCAGGATTTGAACCTAGTCTAATTCCAAAGCCCATACCCTTAATCACCAAGTGAGGGTGCAGATCCCTGTTCAGATAGTAACTAGCCGTGTGACCCCAACAAGTGACTTTAGTTCACTGAGCCTCTTTTCCAGTTGGTAAAAAGGTAACAAAAGATCTGCCTAACAGGGCTGTTGAGAGAATTGGAAATGATGTATGTCAAGTCTTAGCAAGTGCTAAACCCCCGACAAAGGAGAATCAATGAGCAGAAGTACTATTCCCATTTTCAGATGGAAAATCTCAGCTTCAAAAGAGTTCAGGAACATGACCAGGGTTACCTGTCCATTTGCTATCTAGGACAGATCTTGATCCTGTTTTTTTTTAAGCCCAAATTCTATGCCTTTGGCTCATCTAAGGGTTTGGGTGGGAACGTGGGGAGGACAAAATCTAATGGACCTGCATGAGAAAATCAATCTTATTTTACTGAGGACAAGACTGTTTGCATCTACTCCATGGAAATAACTATGGCAGGCATTGCAGAGTGGAACAAGATGAGGAGGACTTAGCTCCGTCCTCAAGGGCAATGGTGCCACCAGTGTGATACGGGCCTGATACAATGTTTGTAGCAAGAGCTTTTTTTTTTTCTCCTTCCATCAGGGAAATGGGTTTGGCTAAGCCAATTGTCCTCAGTCTAGGCTGCACATTGCTACCACCTGGGCCTGAGTTAAGTGGTCAGCTGTGCAGCCTGGACACTGGTGAATGGGCAGCCAGGTTGAGAACCCCTAAGCTAAGCAGAGATCAGTTCTTGGGCCAAGTGGGGCATGGGAGGAGGAGGGAGTGTGAGTGGGGGATTATTGTGTCAGGGAAGCTAAGTGGACCTTCAAGGAGAATGCCCAGGGGTACGGCCCTACACACAAACCCCAGAAACTCATGAGAGAAGCAGGAGGGAGCCCCTGCCTCCCAGCAGGCAGCTGCAGATGTCACAGCCAACAACCCAAACATGAGGCTACTGATAAAAATGCTCCCCTCAGCCTGAGACATCTCCTTTATTGGCAGAACTGGGACTACATGGAAAGGAAAAGTCTCCAGTGAACACACACCTGACTATAGCCACAGAGCAGCCTTCCTGACTGTGGGAGGTAAGATGTATGGCCACCAAGAAAGTCTATTGCATTTTCAAACATGAAGACAGACAAATAAAATGCATTATTTTATTAGCAACTCTTAAAAGCTCCTGCAATGGTGTGAGTTACAGCAGATACAACTAGTTTCATACATTTAATGTGTTTAGCACTTAATTTACACTAGCTTGCATTGCAAGACACTCAGCTATAACACATTTTTACTATGCTATGTTCTTCCACATTAATCAGACTTCATTGATTGCTCACAACCAGTATTTCTAGAGAGCCGCTGTCTTGTTTCCAATAATCCCTCTCCTTTCCCAGTGTTATCTGCCCATCTTTGTCATTGTAGAGTTTGATTTCCACGCTGCAGTCTCTTTTGTCTCCCATCTTTCACGAGGGTTTCTTCTGTGGTTTTTCAGCGTTCTTACTATTCTACCATTTTTGTACATCTTAAAACATTCTACACTTGATTAAGTAAACAAAGACAAGATTATTTAAAATAGAGAATACAATTTTTTATAAACATTTTTATGCCCTGTATTAAGTTCAAAATTGGAAGCATGTTGAACATTACTTGATGGTGAAATTCTAAGCTTAACTTTTCAAAAGATTAAATAAAAGCTCAGAAACATGTACACATTTTATCATAAATAGTCACTATCTGTGTCAGTCTGGGTGCTCCAGGAAGCAGATGCAGAGATGGAGGTAGGAGTGAAAGATTTATTGGGGGATGAAGCAGCACTGAGCAGGGAAAGTCTTCCAAGTGCAATGCAGATCTGCTCTTGTGAAAGGAAGGGGGGAGGAAGAAAAACAGGGCAAGGAACATCTCAGACCACACTACAGATCTTTCAACGCTTCAGGCAACCCAATGGGGACTGTAGCAAAAGTACCCAATGGAGAGTCCCACAGTGGGCAGAAATGGCCAGGTTCTGGTGCCCCCACCAGGCTCAGCCCTTGGCTTGGGAGCTGCCTGGGAAGAGAGAGACCTCGGAAGAGAGAGATGCTGCTGCAGAGGGTCTCAAAGGTGCTGCAGCTGGAGGCCAAGAGCTAACTGCGTTCCTTGAAGCTGAATGGCTTATTCTTTCTTGGAGGGAGATCTGAGCAATGCTCTTCCATGACTTCCACGCTACCTCCCATCTCCTGCCAATGTGAACCTTTATAAATCAAAAGGTATAGCTTCCTAAGGTTACCAAATGCTTGTCTATTCTTGGCCTGGAGTGATCAAGTGAACACCATGCCCAGCTGGACTATGGGGGAGATACAATCAAACATTTTATAGGGAAATATAATTGACAGTGGTGGAACCATGGGTAACTTCTTTCTTTCTGCTTTTCTTTATATCTCAAATTTTAGACAGTGATAATTTATTTTCTTTTTGATCAGAAAAATATGTAATGAATATTTTAAAATCAGTTTCCATAATCATACCATTTTTATCTAAAATGGTATTCCACAATTTGGTAGCTCACAAATTGCTTCCAAGAAAGAGAACATGGTAATAGACCAAGCATAGGCTTTGAGTTCAGACAGACCTGAGCTTGGACCCCGGCCCTATTACTACAACCCTGGACACTGGGCAAGCCCTTACCCCCATCAGGCTCTGTTCCCTTGTCTAGAAAGGAAGACACATGTCTTCCTTCTTAGCATTGCTTTATTAAAGATGTAGTATATGTAAGCCCTCTAGTTCTATGCCAATGCATAGTAAGAAACCAATCCATTTTGGTGCCCTTCCCTATCCCCCACCAAAGCTGCTGGAAGTTTCTAAAAATCAAATTCACATTCAAAAGATAGAGAATGGCTATAGCTGAAGAAATTCAAAATAATTACTTGGGAAAGTCTGAAAAATGAGTTCTAAAAAGCTCTTTGGCAGCAATTCCACTTCTAGGTATATACACAAAAGAATTGAAAGCAGGAACTCAAACAGATATTTGTACACCCATGTTCACAGCAGCATTATTCACAATAGCTAAAACGTGGAAACAACCCAAATGTCCGTGGATGGATGAATGGATAAACAAAATATGATATATACATAATACATACAGTGGAATAGTATTCAACCTTAGAAAGAAATTCTTACACATGCCACAACATGGATGGACCTTGAGGACATTATGCTAAGTGAAATAAGCCAGACACAAAAAGACAAATATTATACGATTCCACTTATATGAGGTACCTAGAATAGTCACATTCACAGAGACAGAATGTAGAAGAGAGGTTACCAAGGACTGAGGGAGGGAAGAAGGGGGAGTTACTGTTTAATGGGGACGGAATTTCAGTTTGGGATGATGAAAAAGTTCTGGAAATGGATGGTGGTGATGGTTATACAACAAAGTGAGTGTACTTAATGCCACTGAACTGTACACTTAAAAATGGTTAAAATGATAATTTTTTGGTGTGTGTGTGTGTGTGTGTGTACATATATGTTTTTTAATTTAAAGAGGTTTATTCTGAGCCAAATGTGTGTGACCAGCCCAGAGCACATGGCCTCAAGAGGTTCTGAGAAACTGTCCCTGTTATGGATATTTTACCAAAATTTTAAAAATAAAGATAATTTTTAAAAACCTCCTTGCAATACAGTATTATTATTTGAAACACATGCAAGAAGCAAAGCTGAGCTACCAGCAAGTGTTTTTCACATAGAGAATCAACACATAGTTTGTGCAGTGCATTGCATTTTTAATAAATTTAATTATAAAAATGAGAAAGTCACGTGACAGAAAATTTTGAAAAGAAAGAAAAATTTCAAAAACCTCATTTCCTTTTTTCCTTACAAGAGTTTTTTAAAACTATTTGTAATCATCATGTATGGACACTATGCGTTCTGAAGACAGTCCCAAAAGTGGCTTCCAGAAACCTCTTTGGCAATGCATAGGAGTGAGACGGACATTATGATTCCTCTCAGGCTTCTTGAAACCAAAATTTATTGAACAGAAGTGATATATATCATTCTGATTATAAATTCACTTGTAGTCTCCAACCTTATCAAAGAAGGCAGGTATATGAGTTAGTTGCTATAACATATAGGCTCCAGAATGTCAGTGTCTCAACACAATAGAAATTCATTTCTCACTACAGTTAATTTCAGTGTTACTGCTGAACAGGCAGCTTTTCTCCATGTGGGGACTCAGGGACCCAGGTTCCTTCCATCGTGTGGCTCTACTATCCCCTGGGGCCTCCTTATAGCCAGTGGAAAGATAACAAAAAGTGAAGAAGCTTCATTATTTCTTAAAAGTTGAGCCAAGAGTGGCACAAATCACTTCCACTCACATGACCTTAATAAGAACTAGTTATATAGCCACAGTGGAGGCAAGACTGGGAGAAAATATGGTAAAACATATATTTGGCAAAGTTTTTATATCTAGAATATATAAAAAACTCTTGTAACTCAATAATAAGACAAACAATTGAGTTAGAAAATGGGCAAGAGATTTGAACAGACACTTCACCAAAGAAGATATACAGATGGCAAATAAACACATGAAAAGATGTTCAACATCATTGGTCACTGGGGAAATTCAAATAAAACCACAATGAGCTACCACTACACACCTACTAGAATGGCTAAAATTTAAAAGACTGACCCTCCCGAGTGTTAATAAGAATGTGGAACAACTGGAACTCTCATAGAATGTTGGTGGGGATGTAAAATGATGCAACCTCTTTGGAAAAGAGCTTGGAAGTTTTCTTGTATATAAGATGCTTAAATTTTTTAAGTTATATATACCACCTCACCCAACTATTTTAGAATATACATTTTTTTCAGAAACACATGGAACATTTAAGAAATTTAAATTATATTCAGGTCTCAACAAATTTCAGAGGTCTAGTATTGGGTTCAGACAGACCCAATTATGATTAAATTTGGTCATATTTACTATTTTGTCAATTTCAGTAACATGAATTACATAGCTTTACACATTTTTTAACCTTGTCATTATGCAGGTATATGTATCAAGGTACAAGGAGGGAACATTTTAAGTAACACTTTGTTAGCTTGATTCATAAGTTTCAAATATTTGGACAGCTGGTATGTGGGCCTCCTTCTGCATTCTTGTCATGGGCTCCTCAGAAGTCAGGAACAACCTGATCAGGAGGGGCATTGGAGTGGTCCCAGCTGGGGGGACCCAGCTGGGGGCAGGAAATCCATTTCTGGCCCCTGCAGACTCTCTCAGAGACCCTCTCACTAGCCCAGGCGAGTCAGGATGTCCTACTTGGAAACTTCAATCAAACCTCATGAAGCTGGTTCCAGGGAAGAAGGTGCTGGGCCCTAAGGTCAAATCAAGCTGCCAAGAGGGAAATTTAACCATTTGAGACTTCACACTATGTTGAGCATGTTTGGCAGAAGGTTCTAGAGAGGAGGGCAGAGATCAAGAGAAGGAGAAGGAAAAGCCATTGTTCTTTTTTGTCTGTGCTTGAGCAAAGTCTGAAATTCATTCAACAAACATTTCCAGAGTGCTCATCATGATCACCATCCATGATCTAAGATTTATTAAGCACTTATGTCCCAGGTCCTGGTGAAGTGACTTCTACATATGACCATACACAATACACATTATACACAATAGCCATATGAATTAGGTGCTATTATTATATTTTCCCAATTTTCCAGATGAGGAAACTGAGGCTTGATGTTAAGTGACTTGTCCAGGGCCATATAGTTTGTACATGGCAAAACCAGGAATTGAACCTAAATAAGCTTGTGTGTGTTTAGGACAAACACGTTGGACGGGGTGGCAGCACCTGCTAGAGAAGTGAGTCGGTCACAGTCCTTACCTGCAAGGACATCACAGTCTATCAAGAAAGTCAAACGTGCACATAGATACGTTTTGATAACCCAGCCTGGATAAAACTAGATAATCAAAAAGGACATCTAGATGAGGCACAGTTAAGGAGCTAGGAATGACAGGAACATGTCGAAAGGACAGTGAAGGGCCACTCAGACTCTAGAAAAGCTTCATATAGAAGCAGAGCGAGAGAGGGGTTGGGGTAACTAAGTGAGGTTAATACTGGATTGTGGAAGGCTTCTAATGCTCCGCTGAGGACTCTCAACTTTTTCATCCAGTTAATGTTAAGGGTAGAGCAGTGACAAGAAAAACACAGCCTTAAGACTCATTTGTCTCCTCCATGTCAGCTGAATGGACCGGGCACAATTAGTGGCAGGGTGACCAATGGACTGGTGAGGAAGCCCCCAGCATGCAATGATCTGGCCTCAAGGTAGGCCACAGGCAGTCGGGGAGGAAAGAATGGTTACGAGGAGCTTGGCAAAGCACGGATGGGTAGGACTGCAGCTGGTGGGCTAGCCAAGGGGAATTAACTAAGGTAAAGCCTGGGAATAATGCTAGGGTACCACCAGGAACGCATTGTAGCCTATAAAAAGGATAGTTATGGAAACTACATAGAAATATGGGAAAATGCTTATGATATGCTGATAAATGAAAAGAAGAGAATTTTTTAAATCACATGTATCTATGATTACAAATTTCTTTTTAAGGCACAAGAAAAAAATAAACCCAAATGAATTAATCATCCTACCCCCAAAACTTATTTCTACTTGGTTAATATTATGGGCTGAATTATGTCCCCCCAAAATTCATATGTTAAAGCCCTAGGCTGGGCACAGTGGCTCATGCCTATAATCCTAGCCCTCTGGGAGGTTGACACGAGAGGATCGCTTGGGCCCAGGAGTCTGAGGTTGCGGTGAGCTGTGATGACACCACTGCACTCTAGCCTGGGTGAAAGAGCAAGACCCTATCTCAAAAATAAAAAAAGAAAAGCCCTAACCCCAATGTGACTGTATTTGGAGAAAAGACCATTAAGGAGGTAATGAAGGTTAAATGAGGTCATAAGGGTAGGGCCTGAATCCCACAGGACTGGTGTCCTTATGAGAAGAGGAAGAAACACCAGAGATCTCTTTCTGCACATGCACAGAAAAAAAGCCATGTGAGGACACAGTGAGAAAGCACCATCTGCAAGCTAAGGAGAAAGGTGTCATCAGAAACCAGCCCTGCTGGCACCTTGATCTTGGACTTTCCAGCCCCTGGAACTGTGAGAAAATAAATTTCTGTTGTTTAAGCCACCCAGACTGTGGTATTTTGTTACGGCGGCCCAAGTAGACGGAGACAGTTAGCCACTCAGTCACCAAGTCCTATCAAGTCTGCCATTGCAATTCCCCTTGCAACCATTCCTCTCCACCCCACTGCCCACGCGGCTCAAGGGCATCTCGTGCCCAGATGAATACAATAGACTCCCTTCTCTTCTCCAGCTTCATACTTCCTGACTTGCTTCTCATATTCCCTTGCAACCAATTCTTACCTTGCCTTGTCCTATCATCTCAGATATCTGAGATGTTTGAATCTGACAACTAATATTTTCCTCTAATACCAACCCTTGGCTCCCTCTTTCTAGAACTCTCTGTGCTCATCTCTCAGACGTAAGTTCTCTGTCCTCTCCTAGTGTGCTAGGGTTTTGCCATTTTAAGTGCAGAAAGAAATCCAGTTCAGATCAGCAGTGAACTGGCTGGCATGAAGACCGTCCCTTTCCATCTCCTGCCTCGTCTCTGTGTGTCTTGCCTTAGTTTCATATTCCCAGGCTTCTCTTGCCGGCAGCTTCTTCCACATGGAAGGAAAGAGGCAATCAACAGCCTAAGCCTAAATCATCCCAGTTTACCAAGCTTCATGGGAAAACAGAGTTTCTTCCTCCCAGCATTCATATGTCAAATCCCAGTCAGGACTGTAATTGGTCATTCACAGGTCAATTGTTCACTCACGAGTCAATCACTCTGGCCAAGAGGAAAGGGATTCTAGTAGGTCAGGGCTAGATCATGATGCAGCAGTTTGCAAGGGAGAGAGAAGTCCCTATTACCAGAAGAGGAAAGAGATGTCAAGCAGATAAAAACAAGTGTCTACTCTTGCAGGTAACACCTGTTCTGATGCAGCCCAGCACACAGGACCCTGCCCCGGGGTCACCCTCACTGACTCCGCTGCACCCCGATGGGAGTGAATGAGACAGCAGCTTCCTAGGCAGAGCCCAACACCTGTGTTGCCCCACACCTCCACGGCCATAGGTGATCTATTCCAATTGATAATCCAGTAGAGAACTGTTTGAGCACTTGTTGGAACAATGGATGTTTTTCTTCCATAATGAATCACACAAACTTGGCTGTGGGGTTTTACAAAGAAAGGAAAAATAGGCATTGACATCTTTGATGCAGAACTCTTAAGTCCTTCCAGAATAAAGCCGGGCCTCAATTTGACAGGAAGGATTTGGTTTGCAATACAAAGGGTAAAGAGTCTCCTGGCTTTAAAGGTTAGGTTAACACTGGATTAAAGCACAAAACGTATCTACAGAAGCTGCATCCTGGGAGATTTTTTAATTATGGTAAGCCAATGCTGGCAATGGAAAGTGAATTGAGTACATATGTACATTGTTGGTAGAGTTATAAATTAGTACAAGCCTTTCCAAGAGCAATTTGGCAATCGTGTCTTTAAAATACCAATACCCTTTGACCCACATATTTCATTTCCAAGAATATATTCTAAGAAACTAACCCAAAAAACTGAAGACTTATGCAAAAAGATGTTCGCTATGGTATTATTGATAACAGTGAATACTTAGAAACAACATAAAAGAATGGCTAGATACATTATGGTAAGTCCTCTCCTTGGGATATTTTTCAGCAATTAAAAATGATATCTAAGTTCACAAAAAGCAAAATGTAAGTGGCTTTGCAAGATTACTCAGCCTTTCTTATAAGAAAAACTTATATTAAAACAAAATGGGGGCTGGGCATGGTGGCTCACACCTATAATCGTAGCACTCTGGGAAGCCAAGGCAGGAGGACCACTTGAGGCCAGGAGTTCAAGACCAGCCTGAGCAAAAGTGACATCCTGTCTCTACCAAAAATAGAAAAAATCAGCTGAGTGTAGTGGTGCCCACCTGTAGTCCCAGCTACTTGGGAAGCTGAGGCAGAAAAATCACTTGAGCCTAGGAGTTTGAGGTTTCAGTGAGCTACGATGATGCCACTGCACTCTACCCGGGGCGACAGAGCAAGAGTCTCAAAAAAAAAAAAAATTGGAATACCATTTTTACCTTTCAATTGTCAAAGTTCAAACACATTGTTAACACTCTGTTGGTGATGGTATGGGGTAAGAGGCACTTTTATATATTATTGGGTAGAGTTTAAATTGGTACAACTCCTACAGAAGGCAATCTGATAGCATCTACCAAAATATAAAATGTACATTTTAAAATACATCTGCTGATCTAGCAAAATTTCACTGGTAGGCATTTATCCTCCAGATATTACTCACACATGTGCATAAAGGGCAAGAGACTGTTGTTTGCAACATTGTCTATAGAAACAAAAGAAAAGAAGCATTGTCAATAGGAGACCGGATAATACATTATAGCACATCCATACAGTATATTCTACTAGCTCTTAAAAAGAAAGTCCATGTTAAAACCATATGTGCTGTTGTGGGATAATTTCCAAAATATGTTAAGTGAAAAAGACAAGAAAGCAAGGTGAAAAGCAATATGTATCATATTCTACTATTTGTGTAGAAAAGCTCATTTCTGTTTGTATGGCATGAATTATCTCTGGATACACAAGGAAATGATAACAATGGTCCCTCAGGGAAGGACGACTGAGGTCAAGGGTGGGCAAGAGAGTTTTCATTGTATACCCCACACTATTTGAATTTTTAAAAATCATAGGCATGTATTTCCTTTTCAAAAAAAGACAATAAAAATAATAAAATGCATGGGCTATGAAAAGGATATCTATATATGTTTATAATGATATAGATAAATATCTATATTATGTTAACTAAAAAGATAAATTTTTATTTTTTATATAGTATAGTAACAGTTATGTGAAAGGAGAAAAAATGTTTAGAGAAAAAATTGGAAGAAATAAGGAAATGTATGAAAATGTTAACCTTAAGATTGCAGGTGATTGTTTATCTTTCAACTTTTTCTATAGTTTCCAACGTGTCTTTAATAATATTTCATTCTTGTAATAGAAAAAATAAACTTTTTTTTTTGAGACACAGTCTTGCTCTGTTGCCCAGGCTGGAGTGCAGTGGTGTGATCATAGCTCACTGTAGCCTCTACCTCCCGGGCTCAAGCAATAGTCCTGCCTTAGCCTCCCGACTGGGACTAGAGCTGGGACTACAGGCACACACCATCATGCCTGGCTACTTTTTCTATTTTTTGTAGAGATGGGGTCTCGCTCTTGCTCAGGCTGGTCTCGAAATCCTGGTCTCAAACCATCCTCCTGCCTCGGCCTCCCAAATTGCTAGGATTACAGGCATAAGCCACTGCGCCAGCCAAAAATAAACTTTAAAAAATTATTTTAACTTAAAATATAATATCCATCCATCTTTATAGTCCAAATGCCAAAGGTAAAATCAGGGAAGACAAGAAGTTAATACACTGCTCGAGGTCTTTTTCAACTCCATGATTCTGCATTAATGAAGTTTGTTGTGGTTTCCTAACTCCTTTTTACTTTTTTCTGGCTTGGCAAGTGCTGCCGATAGAGATAAGACATAGCTTATAAATCAGCCAAAAAAAACCCTGTAATTATAATACCCAATACCAATAAATATGCAGTTGGATGAGCATTATCAGACATCACTGCATTGTAAATTGATACCACTCTTTCGGAAAGCAATTTAGCTATAGGAGTCCGAAGCTATAAAAAGTGCTTACACCCTCTGACCCAGCTTGACTTCTGGAATCCATCCTCAGGAAAAAACATGAAGTACTGGAGAACTTTATTCATAAAAGTCTTCATTAAGAATGGTATGCAGCCATAAAAAATACAATTACAAATAACATGTAGCAACATGGGAAATGTTTATGATACAGTGCTAAGTAAAAGAAACAGAATACAAAACTGCATATATCCTGTAATTATGACCACTTAATAAAATGCATGTGAAAAGCCCTGGGGGAAGTACACCAACATGCTCACAGCACTTGCATTCAGGTGGTGGGATCACAAGTGAGTTGCTTGTTTTTGGTTTTTTTTTTCCCTCCTTTTCTCCTTTCCAAAATATTTATAATGTATACTTTTTAAAAATAATGTTTATAAATAACATTGTAAGTCTGGTTCCACAGGAAATGTTTCTTCCGTATGTCACTTTGTCTCCATTTCCCTTTAGAGAAAATAAAGCCTCTGCAGCTCATATAAGTCACTAATATTTATTGAGCACCCACTTTCAGCCCTTCACATATTTTAGTTCAATAAGTCAAATGAAGTAGAAATTCTCACTACCGTTTTGCAAATGGGGAAAACGGAGGCTCAGACAGGCTAAACGACACAACTAAGAGGTGACAGCCTTGGGACTGAAACCAGCCAGGTCCTGCTAGCTCCAAACCCAGTTCTTTCCACATCACAATAACTACCCAAAAGAATTGTTGGTGTCCAGGGTGTGCCAGGAAGAGTATTAACACTTTACATATGTTTTCTCATTTAATAACTCTGTAGATAGCGTCCTCGTTTTACACAGGAGGCAACAGCGGCTAAGGGAAGTTATGTCACTGGCACTAGATACCAAAGTTAGTAGGAAGCAGAACCGGGATGCTAACCCAGGTTGGTCTGTGTTGATAGCCATTATGTTGTTGTTACCATGACCAGAAAAACCCAGCAACTCTGAGCCTGGGACACAGGGCACCATCAAAAAAGGAGCATCTGGCAGGAAGGTGAAGGCAAATAGGAGGTGGGCTCCAGGGCTGTCCTGAGCTGGGTGGGGCTTGGCTCTGTGCACACGTGCGCACCTGAGGCCCGGGGCTGGATGAGCTGGCGCTGTGCACATAGACGTCCATGTGGCCTGGCCTAGGGCCAGCACAGATGTCATGTCCTCCTGCCAACACTCACAGTACTGGTGCTAACCTGCCAAAAGGCCTCAAGAAAAGCCATTAATGCTCTCTTAAGGATTCCTGGTTCTCAGTGCAGGAAGAAGGCTGGGGGAGGGGAGGGACACCATCCATCTCCTCTATGGTGGAAAATTCCAATGCTACCTGGCTTGGCAAGAGAAAGTGATGTCTAACCTCCTTGACCCCTATGGAGCCACAGGGTCCTACTGGGAGGCAGAATGTGGAGCCAAGGCTGGAGCTCTGTGCCTGGGTCCAGAGCCTAAGACAACAATATGAGCAAGGGCTCAAACGCTCAGGGAAGCAGGAAGTCCAGGTGACCAAACAAGAGGTACTCAAGCCAGAGGCCTAGTAAGGCCTGAGTATAGCCAATGGCCTCTGAGATGAGAACACAGCTAAGGTGGAAGAGACCTCTGAGGACATACAGTGTTGGGAACCCTCGTACACTGCTCACAGGAGTGTAGGTGGACCCAAGCCTTTGGAACACAGTTTGGCATTATCTGGTACACACATACTCTATGATCCAGTAATTCTACTCTTCACAACATACCTAGAGAAACTATCCCACCACATGGGCCCCAGAATGTTCATAGCAGACTGTTAATAAAAACAAAAACTGCAAACAGCCCCAGCACCCATGGATGTGAGAATGGACTATATTTTTTAGTCCATTGAAATGCTATATAGCAGTGAAAATGACCAAGTGACATCTGCATGAATGAGTCCCACAAACACATGCAGGGGTGGGGGCCTACAGCCTCAAGGCCACATGTGACCCTCCAGATCCCCAAGTTCAGCCCCTCAACTGAATCCAAATTTTGCAGAACAAATCCTTTTAATAAAGGAATTTGTTCTATGAAGTTTGGATTCAGTCAAAAGGCCACATTCAAGAATCCAGAAGGCCACATGTGGCCCCAGAGGCCCCAGGTTCCCCACCCCTGTGTGAGGATGATCTGCAAGGGTAGGGGGGAGGGGTAGGATTTAAGGGGAGGACCCAGGGGGCTTAAAAGTATTGGAAACATTGAATTGTTAAGTTAGGTAGTGGGCACATGGGTATTTATTTTTATTATTATTCTTTAAATGAATCCCATGGATTATATACACTCACGTGTATGTACAAATGTTTCAGATTTATGTTTAGGTGGCCCAGCACCTGGCACCTGCCTGGCTCTGAGCAGCCCCCAGTGACTGTCAATGGCCCAAGGAGAGGCAAGAGACACAGGCTCTGGTTGGAAGGAGTATGGAGAAGAAGGTTCAGGTCTGAAGTCAGAAGGATGAGTTCAAATCCCACCTTTGTCAACTGACTGGCTGTATGACCCTAGGCAAGTAACTAAAACTCCGTGAGATTCAATGTCCTCATATGCAAAATGAGCATAAGCTAAGAGCCTACTCTCTGAATCCCCAGCACCTAGCATCTTATTTGGCATATAGTAACAAACATACATCAAATATCCAGTTTTATGATGTGAAAAACAGACAAATTCCAACAGTGGGAGCTCCTACAAAACACGTGACCAGCACTCCTCAAAACTGTCAAGGTCAACAAAAACAAGAAAAAGAAACAAATAAATATCAAATGATTCCACTGACATGAGGTACCTAGAGTAGTCAAAGTCATAGACAGAAAGTAGAGTAGTGGTTATCAAAGGCTGGGGGTACGGGGAAATGGGAATTGTTATTTAATGGATACAGTTTCAGCTTGGGATGATGAAAACATTTTGGAGATGGGTGGTGTTGATGGCTATACAACATTGTAAATGTACTTAATGCCACTAACTGTACACTTAAAAATGGTTAAAATGGTCCAGGCACAGTGGCTCATGCCTGTAACCCTTGCACTTTGGGAGGCCGAGGCAGGAGGATCACTTGAGGCCAGGAGTTCAAGACCAGCCCAGGCAGCATAGTGAGACCTTGTCTCTACAAGAAATAAAAAAAAAAAAAAAAAAAAAAAAAAAAGAAATAAAAATAAAAAAATTAGCCAAGCTTGGTGGCACATGCCTGTAGTCCCAGCTACTTATGAGGCTGAGGCAGGAGGATCAGTTGAGCCCAGGAGTTTGAGGTTGCAGTGAGCTATGATCACGCCACTGCACTCCAGCCTGGGCAACAGAGCAAGATTTTGTCTCAAAAAAAAACATTAAAATGGTAAGTTTTATGTTATATATGTTTTACCACAATTTTTAAAAACCAAACAAAACAAACCAAGAAAAGTCTGAGAAACTGCCACAGGAACCTAAAGAGACATAACTACTAAATGTAACGTAGTATCTTGGACGGGATCCTGGAACAGAAAAAGAGACTAGGTAAAATGTAAGGAAATCTAAATCAACTATGGACTTTAGTTAATCATAATGTATCAATATTGGTTTGTTAATTATAACAAATGTAACATATTTATGAAAGATGTTAATAAGAGAGGAAACTGGATGTGGGGTGTATGGGAACTCTGTGTGGCAGTTTCTCAGACTTTTCTTGGTTGTTTTGTTTGATTTTTTTAAAATTGTGGTAAAACATACATAACATTAAATTTACCATTTTAACCATTTTTAAGTGTACAGTTCAGTGGTGTTAGCACATTCAAATTGTTGTACAGCTATCTTCTCAATTTTTCTAAAAATTATAAATAAAATAGTTAATTTTAATAAATAGACTTTACATATTATTATTTTATATATATATTTCAAAGGAAGGGCAAAAGGGGCTAAGGCTAAAGGGCTGAGGGAGGGAGGGCAGGAGGGGAGGGGAGCAGGAGGGGAGTGTGGGACAAAACTCTGTGTAGGCCCAAGCCTCTGTCTTCAGGGCCTCCTTTCTGGGAGCCCAAGTCCCAGGCTCCCCGCACAGTGGCAGATCCTTGCCCCCAGACTTACCACGTTCACACTGCTTTCCCCATCCACCGACCCGTGAACGATGGCTCCTGTCTCCTGTGCAATATCAGTCTCTTTCATGTTCCCCCTCCCCCAGATCTTTGAGGAATTCATTAATTGCTCTTTATTTTATATTTCTTAGCTTTGACATTCTTTTTTTGTTTGTTTGTTTTTTCTGGGTTTTTTTTGTTTTTGTTTTTGTTTTTGTTTTTCTTGAGACAGAGTCTCACTCTCTTGCCCCGGGTAGAGTGCAGTAGTGTCATCATAGCTCGCTGCAACCTCAAACTCATGGGCTCAAGCAATTCTCCTGCCTCAGCCTCCTGCATAGCTGGGACTATAGGTGAGCACCACTGTACCTGGCTAATTTTTTATTTTTAGTAGAGACAGGGTATCACTCTTGCTCAGGCTGGTCTCGAACTCCTGAGCTCAAAGGATCCTCCCATCTCGGCCTCCCAAAGTGCTAGGATTACAGGTGTGAGACACTGCACAGGCACCTTTGACATTCTGTATTTGCCATCTCTTCTACTGAACCAGGCCCAGGGCCTGGCAGGTCACTGCAAAAATATAGAAAGACCACCTGAACTGGGAGTTTTTGCCTCACACAGGCATGAGCTCCACTGAAACAGAGACACAGAGAAACTCTAACCCTAACATGGAATCGCAGAATCTATGAGGTCACCCTATCCCCTAGTCCTTGTTTTACCAAGTAAGAAACACTGGGGCCCAGAGGGTACACGTGACTTGTCTAAGTTCATAGCCAGTTGAAGGCTAAGCTGGGAATGGGACCAAGGGCTCCTGAACCCTGCCTGGTCTTTTCTCCTGTAACATGCTGCCTTCCTAAAGCAGACAGTTAATGGACTTCTGCTTCTGGCAGTGGAGCAGACTAGGCACTCTGACGACTTCCTGCTGAAAACATTAACAATGCTGAGTAAGATATTTTCGATCCTTTAAAGGCAGCAGATGAGATGGCAAAAGGGTTAAGAACAGTCACAGGCCAAAAAAGAAGGGAAAACAGGAACCCAGAGAGCATGTGGAAGCTGGCTTTCTCCCCGAGGAAATATGCCAAAGCCAAGCTGGAGCTTCAACTTTTAAGGCCTTGTAGAGTACATGAAAGAGATAAACCCTAGCCCAGTCAAGGCAGAGAATTGAATAGGAGAACCCTCCTATAAAACTGGGCTGCATCTTCAATATACAGGCAGGCTAGAAATAAATGTATGTCTCACAAAAGAGCAAGGAAAATGGCCCATGTCAAACTTTGAAAGTCAATGGAAAGAAAAATATTTTTACCCTTATGTAAACCACAAGCCAGCCCTTATGTTTAAATTCTTAGATACCAGGCAAAAACTCTCAATCCAGTTGAGCAAGACTTTACAGGGGTAAGGGAGTTAGCCATAGAGTCTCTGGGGGAAGAGCATTCCAGGCAGGCAGCAGCGATAGCCAACTCGAAGGCCCTAAGGCAGGAACCTATTCCAGGAACCCAAGGGGACCCAAGCGTGTGGAGTGGAGAGAGCAAAGGAGACATAGGAGACAAAGTCACATAAATTAACAGGAAACCATGTTGTACGAGGCCTGGTGAGCCATTGTAAAAACCTGGACTCTTCCTCTGAAATGTGGGGCCATTGGAGGAGTTTGAGCAGAGAAACAAGATGATCTAAATTACATAGCAAAAGGATCACTCTGGCTTCACTGCTAAGAATATATGAATGGAAGCAGGAAGACCAAACAGGAAGCTATTCCAGTAACCCAGGTGAAAAATAATGGCAACTCCAGCATTATGGTGGCAGGAGAAGGGATGAGATCACATTTGGATGTGTTGGAAGGCAGAACCAAATAGATTCCTGAAATTGATGTAAGATATGAAAAAAAGGGAAGACCATGATGACTCCATGGTTTTGGGCCTCAGCAATTGGAAGGAAAGGGTTGTCATCAACTGGGATAGGGGTCAGGTTTGGAGAAGAACATAAGAAGTTAGGTTTTGGACTTGCTGAATTTGAGATGTCTATGAAACATGTCAAGTCAGCAGTTAGATATATGGAATTAAGGAGAGAATTCCAGGCTACAGATATAAATTTGGGATATGTCAGCATACAGATGGTATGTGAAGCCACGAGACTGGATTAGATCAGCATAGGAGGAAGTAGAGAATCAAGGACTGAGCCCTGACACACACCCAAAAGTCGGAGGTCAGAAGAAGCAAAACTGGGGTCATGGGGAAGGGAGAAAGAGCCAGCAGTGTGGTAGAAGGAAAACCAAGAGAGTGTGGGGCCCTGGAAGCCACACTGAGGAAGGTGTGACAAAAAGGAGGATGTGCAAATCTTTCAAACGCTGCTGGTTGGTCAACTGAAACAAGGACTGAGCACTGACTACTGGCGAGAATGGTCTTGGTGGAATGGAAGAGTTGACAGCTTGACTCAAGTGAACGTACAGAAAATTACAACCAGAAAAGCTAAGATCAAAAAAAGACTGAAATACCATGTGTTGGAAAAGATGTAGAGCAGGTGGAACTTTCACACACTCCTTGTGGGAGTGAAAACTGGTACAACCCTTTGGCAGTATCTACTAAAGCTGAACATGGGCATAATCTGTGGCCCAGCAATTCCCCTCCTGGGTACATATCTAATAGCAATCTGTACATGTGTTCACCAGAAGACATAAACAAGAAGGTTCACAGCTGCATTCTTTGTAATAACCCCAAGCTGGAAATAACCCATCAACGATAGATTAGATAAATGGTGATATATTCACGTAATGATGTATTATCCAGCAATAAAAATGAGCGAAGTACTGCCATATGCAACAACATGGATGAATTTCACATTATAGAGTATAACACTGATAGACTACAAAGCTACACCAAAAAAGAATATAAATCACGTGACCCATTTAAAGTTCAAAAATAGCTAAAACTGGTGTTCAAACAAAAATGTGTATGTGAATGTTCATAACACTATTCATAATAGCCAAAAGGCAGAAACAACCCAAATGTCCATGAATGGATAAACAAAATGTGGTACAGCCAAACAATAGGATATTACTCAGCCGTAAAAAAGAATGAAGTACTGATACATGCTACACCATGAATGAACCTTGAAAATATCATGCTGAGTGAAAAAAAGCCACACACAAAAGGCCATATATGATTCCATTTATCTGAAATGTCAAGAATAGGTAGGTCCATAGAGATGAAAAGCAGGTTAGTGGTTGCCAGGGCTGAGGGGGATGGGAAGGAGAAGGGAAGGACACTGCTAATGGGTATGGGTTTCCCTTTTGAAGTGATGAAAATGTTCTGGAACCAGGTCGTGATAATGGTTGCACAACACTGTGAATGTACTAAATGTCACTGGATTGTACGTTTTAAAATGGTTAAAATGGCAACTTTTATGTTATGTGTATTTTATAATAAAAAAGATAAAACTAATCTATGGTGTAATAAATCAGGATAGTAGCTACCTTGGAGTGGAGAGAGAGGTAAGAGATAGGGAGGAGTGCAGGGTTTCTGGGGTGCCAGTAATATTTTTTTTAATCCGGGTGGTCATTACATGAGTATGTTCATTTTGTAAAGATGCATTGAGCTATAAGAGACAATGAGTATAGACAATTCTTTCAAGGAGTTTTGCTGCAGACTGGAGTTGAGAAAGTGGGCAGTAGCTAGAGGGAGAAGTGGAATTAGGGAACGATTGTCTTAAGAGAGGAGAAATAATAGTGTTTTTTGTATATATGAGAACAATCTAGTAGAGAGGGGAAATAGACAATGTAGGTAAGATAGGGGCGAATTGCTTAAGCAGTCCTTGAGCAAGGGAGAGGAGATGAGACCTCATGCCTGAGTGGGGAGATCCGCAGTTGGTCCATCTATAGGACCAAGCAGGAGGTGGAGTCACGTGGGTGTCTGTGCTGATGGGTGGGTAGAGCAGTTTGTAGTCTGTGGCAGTTCACTTCTGGTGTACTACCAGGTTTATTACGCCCAATTTACTGACAAGCAATCTCAGACTCAGGGAGAAAGGGGGTTTGCTCATAATCACACACTGGAGCCAGCAGAACTGAGGTCTCCCTGACTCCAGGTGCACTACACCAAACTGCCCACGTGCCTCAAGTTCACCTCTCCACTGTGTGAAATAGCACTTTCTATTGTTTGCCCTAAAACAACTTCTCAAACTTTTAGAAGTACTTCTCTCTCTCTCTCTCTCTCTCTATATACATGTGTGTGAGTGTGTGTGTGTATACATGTGTGTGAGAGTGTGTGTGTGTGTCACACACTCATGTGTGTGAGTGTGTGTGTGTGAGTGTGTGTGTGTATACGTACATTATGTTATATAGTGGCTTGGCTACTGTAGATATATAGATATATTCTGGGATTTGATGAACAAGTCTGGTCCATCTTGCCAATGTAGCTAAAGGCTTATCACAGAAAGAGCTTTAGCTACACTCCCTCCTCAGGCTCCATCTTTCCAGGCTGGGGAATTCTAACTGTGGAGCTCACCCTCATGGTAAAAGCCCTTCATCGCCCCATTGTCTGGCCCTTTTCCAGTTCTATTACGTCTTTCTTGGAATGCAGAGGCCATAACAACAGAAACCACAGTGGCTTCCGCTTTGAAGAGCCTTTTGCAGGGACAAGGGCCCATTTATATATTCAAACCAATGGTCAGCAAAGCTGTGGCTTGTCCAAGGTCACACAGAGTTTCAACAATAGAGCCCAACCAAGAAGAATTCCAATCTCCACCACACCCAACTGCCTGCGTGCAGGACTCCAGATGGGCATTGTGTATCAGTCAGGGCACATTCAGCAGCTAGTGATGGGGGTAGGGCAGGGAGGATTGTGTCAAACTGGCTTAAAGCAGTAAGGTGGACTTACTGAATCAAGTAACTCAAAGTCCTGAGGCAGGCAGTCTTCTGGATTGGTTGATAAGGGCTCAACAATGTCATCATGGTCCCAATTTTGCCATCCACAGAGGCTGTAGTGGGTTGCATGGTAGCTCCCCAAAATGAAGTCTACCTCCTAACCCCTGGAACTTGTGAATGTAACCTTATTTGGAAAAAGGATCTTTCCAGATGTAATTAAGGATCTTGAGGTGAGATCATTCTGGATTACCGAAGTGGGCTGTAAATCCAATAACAAGTATTCTTATGAGAGACAGAAGAAAAGACAGACACAGAGGGGAAAGCCATGTGAACGAGAAGCAGTGATTGGAATGAGCAGCCACAAGCCAAGAAATGCCAACAGCCAACAGAAGCTGGAAGAGGCAAGGAACAGACTCCTCCCTAGAGCTCCTGAAGGGAGCACAGCCCTGTGATACCCTGATTTCAGACTTCTGCCCTCCAGAACTACAAGAGAATAAATTTCTGTTGTCTTAAGCAACCAAATTTGTGGTAGTTTGTTATGGCAAGCCTAGGAAATGAATGTAGAGGACAAGGAATGCAATTATTCGAGTTGACTTAGGCCTGAACTTTATGCCCTGTTCCTATGTCCAGGGGTGGGGTGTTATCATTCCCCAAAGCTCACAGGCCGCATGGGAAAGGTATTGTCACCAAGAGAATGGGAATACATTGTGGGGGAGGCAACCAGAGTGTCCACTCCAGGCACCCTGTGCAAGAAAGGCACTGTCCCCCGAATATCTGCTGTGAGAGAGGAGAGCATAGGAAAGACAGAGGGTAGCCTCGAGGCATGACCTTCACAAGTTCAAGGTTCAGGGAATCTCCCAAACCCCAAGAACGCAGTTGCACAACTGGAGCTTGGAGCACCATCTTCTTGAAATAGTGGATATAAAAGTGTTTATGAATTAAAAAGATCATTCACACTTAAAAGACTATTCCATCCACCTGGTTGCCCAAGCCAGGACCTCAAGGTCATCCCAGACTCCTCTCCCTAGCCCTCCCCTCACAGGCAATCTGTTCCCACTCCTGTCATTTCTACCTCCTATATATAGTTCCAATCTGTCCACCTCCCTCCATCTCCATAACTATTACCCTAGTTTAGGTCACCACCTCTCTTGCTGTACTATAGCAGCCTGGCCTCCCTGCACTCAGGCTCAGCCTCTCCCCGCCACTCTCCACCAGAAACCAGAAGAATCTTCCAAAAATGAAAATCTGTTCATGTCAAATTCCTGCTTAAAACCCTCCAAGCCCCTTGACATGACTTTCAAGGCCCCTTGCTTACCTGACTTCATATCCTACCATGTCCCTTGCCGGTTCTCCCAAATACTTTAAGCCTTCTCACACCCGGGGGTCTCTGCACACACAGCTCCCTCTATCTCAATACCCCCACCCCCACTTGCCTGGCCAAGTCCTCGAAGACTCAGCTTAGAGGCTGTCTCCTTTGAGGGTTCTCCTTGACTTCCCACCCTTGTTGGGTTCCCCCACATCCTGGGTTTCCTCTTATCATAATTCTTCTACGGCAGCAGTCCCCAACCTTTTTAGTACCAGGGACCAGTTTCCTGGAAGACAATTTTTCCACAGACTGTGGGAGGGTGTGGGGGGGATGGTTTCGGGATATTATTGTGTAATTTATTTCTATTATTATTACATTGTAACATATAATGAAATAATTATATAATGCACCATAATGCAGAATCAGAGGGAGCCCTGAGCTTGTTTTCCTGCAACTAGACGGTTCCATCTGGGGGTGATGGGAGACAGTGACTGATCTGACAGGAGACAGAGCTCAGGAGCGGCTGTGTGGCCCATGGTGGAGGGGGGGGCTGCACTGGGGACCACAGTTCTATGGTGTTGTAACGGCCTATGCATGTGCCATCACCTCCCCCTCAACTCCAAGCTCCATGAAAGCAGGAACTAGGGCCTCCACCTCTTCATCCTGAGTGCACAGCATATAGCAGGTATTCAGAAATAAAGTAATGAATAAAGATTGAACCTACACAAGATCCCCTTGCTTTTCTGAAACTAAATTTATCCTAGACTTTTGCTAAATCTAAATGTTTCCCACCTCAGTAGAGCAAGCATACAAGCCCAAAAACTTAGAGTCAGATGACTTGGGTCACATCCTATCTTTGTGACCTCTGGCCGGTTATTTCACATGAGCCTTGATTTCTGTCTTTCTGTTAAATAGGAATTATAAACCCTACTTCATAAGAAAAATCACCTAGCATATAATCTGGCAGAGGGACACAGCACAATGCATTTTACTCTCCTCTACATGTACATACACTTTGGTTGAAGTCAGCAGGTATATATTATGTACTTACTACCTGCCAGACTCCGAGATACGTACTGGGGTAACAATTATGACCCTTAACCTAGATTTCACAGTAACCTTTTCTGAGAAAACTCATCAATAAAATCGGGATTAAATCCTGAGAATTCACAGATGAGTTTGCCAACCAGAAGGAAGCCGACTAGTAGGAACTTAACCCTGAGCCAGCCTCAGCATCTCCCCCAGGGCCCCTGAACCTCCCTGTGCATCACACTGGACACAGAGGAGTCAATGGGTCTCTACTGCCACCTGCTGGAAGAATGGAATAAGGCCACAGGTAGCAGCCAGGAGAAATTCAGGCGCCTGCCTGGAGCTGCCAAACACATGGCTCTAACTTGTATCTGCCACATTTGATCAATTGCTAATGAGAAGTTGTCAGAGGAAATTGCTTTTCAAATCAAAACCACCTCCTCAGAAAAAAAAAAGAAAGAAAAGGAAAACTAACCGCACCTTGCAACAGTTAAAAAGTGGAAGCTTGCCTCCTGGGAAAACTTCTATCTCTGACTCAAAGGGGAAAAGGACCAGAGAACCCTGAGAGGCGAAAGGAAATATCTTCTTTCAAAACCACGGCCATGCTTTACTCCAAAGGCCAACACCAAGTACAAATCCTGGTGGCATTCTCCAAACCTTGGTGCCCTGGAACCCAACTGAGCTGTTTTGCTGCCCATAAACAAGGCAGGATCTAGCTCAGTCCCGGAACTGCCTCAATAGAAACTGCCCGAAGCAGGGAGGCTGTCCTTTCCAAAAGGCCTTGGCTTTGCAGCCAGACTTGCTAAGTCAACAAAGTGGGAGCCAGCCCTGCCTCCTGCCTTCCTGTTACACCCTCCAACTTCTCTTCCCTCCAACCAGTGGTTCTTCTCCTTGGCCTGCCACGCTCGCACACACATGCATGTGCACACATGTGCGCATGTGCACACACGCGCACGCGTGCACACACACTCACACAGAGTCCTCCAGATCCATCACTCTCAGCTATTTGGGTGGGGAATCTGCTCTGGGAGAACTGGGAGGCAGAATCCAGATGCGCTGCAGCCAAGGTTATTTTTTCTCTTTCTCCATATTCCAACCATCCTGTGAAAAGCTGGGCCCAAGAATGCAAACTCTGGAAAACCAAGGGCAGTGCAGCACCAAGATATTTACTTAGCCAATGAGTTTGCTTCCGTCTCCTAGAGAGGCAGTCTCAGATTTCCTCAGGGTAGCAGGGCTTTGCTGAGTCCAGCCAGTTGCCTCTGTGCACAGAGAAAGTGGTCTCTGCAGCCTCTACAGTCAATTTCTGAGATGGGGAAGACAGGCTCTCGGCAAAGGCCCCTCTTAACCCAGGCACACAAGCATCTGAGAGTAAAGCATGGGGAAGCAGTGTCCACCATACTCTCCTGGGGTCTCTCTCCCCACTGTAAACATAGCACCAAACTAGGTTAAGGAAATTCCTGCAGAATTTCCCAAAAGGAAAAAAAGCCATGAAACAGAGAAACAAGTGAGGGCCATCAAAAATACAGAAAATTGCCTATACAAATTGTGAATAGCACAATTCTGTTTGTTCCACCACAGAACAAAAATTGCAAGTTTTTCATCAAGATAGAAAATAAAAACAAAGAAAAATTATTAGCCCTCTGGTATTAATCAACTGATGATATTTCAAATACATTATCTCTATCTAGTTGATGATCTGTCCCCCTGCCCCCCAGCAATAACTTGTTAACATCCAGGCTTCTGCAACTTTGCATGGTTGCATCTTGCAGGTTCAAAAAGCAAAACCATCATTCTTTCTAACCATCCAAATTTCCGACCCCAAGCTTCCATCTGGGCCTTCTGGGGTTCTCCTCAATTCCTTGGAGTTGTGCCAGGGCCTCATGCGGTGCCAAGGGAAATGGGGGTGGGCATCAGGTCCTCCCTGTCCCTGGAAACATCTAGCACACTCTGACGACCTCACTCCCCAGGGACGCTCCAGGAAGCAGGGCTCGTGTTCTACCCGCTCTTAGCACCCCCACATCTCTTCCTCCCCTACCATCTTTCATAACCCAAGATGCCTTTTCTTTTTTGCCTGGGGAAAATCTTTTCCTCCAAATTTCTTCAAAATGCATAGTCTGTTGGCCTAAAACCCCCCTGCCTGCTTACCAAGAAATAAATACTGTAAAGCCATTTTTGAAAAACAAAATCCAGAATGATTTCTTAGCTGTTTTCAACCCCGCCACATGCCTCCACTAAGGCAATGAGCAGAGAGCCAGCTGCTCACTTGCGTGGAGAGAGGGATGGATGAGGGAAAACAATCAAGTGCATATCTCAAGTGTCACCCAGACACAACTGATGAACACATTTACTCTTCCTTTCATCACCCAAGATTTTGGCTGTGGTCAGTTGTGCTTTCTTTCTTGATAAACAATATTGCTCGAAAGAAATGTCAGAATAAATGTTTCTCTTTTAATCCTCCTAGCAGTCTTTTAGTATCTATATTTCTCAGCAGCTTCTGTCCACTTTCATCCCTCTCTCCATCCCCTCCTTCTCTCTCTCATCACTGCCTCTTCCCAGCCTGGCTCACACACTCTGAGAGAAGCTGGCCAAAAGTCACCATTGTCCCAATCAAGAGAAGCAACAGTGCCAAAGGCAGCGGCTCAGGCAGCCACACACATCCCTCTAAGTTTTAGCTTGCAATGCCCCCGCCTCTGCCCCAAATCACCACATCATGTGAGCACTTCCTACTTCCCACATTCCAAAATACCCTTTAGGGCCTCTCATTATAAAAGATATCCACTTCCTCTTCCTTAAAACTCTCTTCTCTACTAGACTGGGCTCCAGCGGCACCCCCCACTCACCTGTCTTCCTCCTCCTCTGCCACCACAGCCTGCCCCTGTGACCAGATCCTTCCGCTTAGCCTTTCACCACCAAGGCCCCCAAGGTTCTGTCCTCAGCCCTTTCTCTATGTGCCCTCAGTAAACTGTCTCAACCTCTCTCAATGCTGTAACACCTACCAAAACCTCAAAAATTCCCCAATTTGCATCTATATCATCTATCTATCTCTGATGCCAGACACATACATGCCACTGTTAACTGTGTAGCCTAGAAAACAAAAAATCCAGAGGGAGGATAAGATTGCTAATTTTCAATATTTGAAAGAGTGTCAGGACCACAGAGCAGACCAGGACTAAATGGGTAGATTTCAGTTCAATCAATACAGGAAGACTTTTCTAACAAAAAGCACTAGCCAGCAATGAACAGGCTCCTTCTGAGGTAGTGAGCTTCCTGGGACTGGAAGCAGGCAGAAGGGATTCCCACAGATAGCACGAGGCCAAACTAAGCAACATCCACGTTTTCCCCCATTTTCAGATGGAGAATTCTCAGCTCAGCTGTCAGTGATTCAGATAAATAGATGATTTTTTTTCATTTTGTTGAGTATCTAAAATTACAGTTCTTCATACAGGACACTGTTTAAAATTGGTGTGACATTTCCTTTTTATTCCATTATTTTTTAAATAACCATGATTTGTTTATCAAATAAATAATCTGCATTACAAACTCATTTGTCTTGTCATAAATACACCCTAGTCTTCAGAGAACAAAACTTACTTGGTTGGTGACTGAAGGCTTTCAGATTAACACATTGACTGCCACAGTAGAAAAAAATTTTTTTCCCTGGGGCCACGGTGTTTTACTAAAACAAAATGATCTTTTCGTGTTATTTTTTTTATTGTTTTCTGTGCGTGAGTTACATGCAACACAATCCACATTTTTAGAATTAAATTGTCAATATTAATTGTAACAATAAGAACATCAAGTAAGATTTTCACGAACCAACTGCAGGGTTTTGCTTCATGAGGCCCCAGGCTGAAAACTAGCCTGAGTTAAATACAACTAACATGGCACTCAATGTGTTAAAAGCATGGTTGCAAACTCACCATTTCTGGACATTTCTCTCTGTTCTATTCCTACACACTATTTTTAAAAATAGTAAGTTAATAGATAAGAAATCCTAATTAAATCCAAATCAGATTTAAAACAAAGACTTTTTAAAGGTTCTTCAAATACCTTATTCTTCTTTCATCACCAGGCTGAAATGCTATGAGTCAACCCTAAGTACAGTCAAGGCAAATACTGCATCATTACTGAAGGTAATTGAATGTGTGCCAATACTTACTGAACATTTTCATGTTATGCCCCATGCCATGAAACAGGGATGTTGAAGAATAAGTCACGGTCCTGCCCTCAAAGAGCCCTCGGCCTAAAGAGGGAGGGAGACCCATGAACCAACAATTGCAGCAGAGTAAGACAAGTGTTGCATTGTCAGAGAGAACAGGGAAGATTAAACAGAGGACACAACTCAAGAACAATATCTTGTTTTTAAATACCTAATTGCAAAATCTGTATTAAAATAACAAAAATCTAGCCAGGTGCGGCAGCTCACACCAATAATCCTAGCACTCTGGGAGGCCAAGGCAGGAGGATTGCTTGAGCTCAGGAGGTAGAGACCAGCCTGAGCAAGAGACCCCATCTCTACTAAAAATAGAAAAATTAGCCTGGCACAGTGGTGCGAGCCTGTAGTCCCAGGTACTCGGGAGGCTGAGGCAGGAGGATCGCTTGACCCCAAGAGTTGGAGGCTGCAGTGAGCTATGATGACACCACTGCACTCTAGCTGGGGCAACAGAGCAAGACTCTGTCTCAACAAAAATAACTAAAATAAAATAACAAAAATCTAAAAGCAAAACTGCCAGCACTTCAGTCATCTAATCAAATTATTATTTCCATTTGTCCATATTACGTTCTAATCCTTATCACTTAATATATGCAATTTTTTTATATATGCGATATTATCATAGTAGTTTAAGAGTCTCTACATTTTTATTTATATCATTAGTATTTTTCCATTTCACTACAGTTTTCTTCTTACTCCCACCCCAGCCCCTTGAGATAACCGATATTCTCTACGTCTTTCTCTATGCTTGAATCATCCAATGGGGGCACTAGAATAATATTGAAATCAGAATAATCGGCCAGTCCCCCTCCCATTTTCTTGTTCTCCTGACATATTCAACTTTCAGCCATAAAAACCATTCTAGGCCAGGTGGGGTGGCTCACACCTATAATCCTAACACTGTGGGAGGCCAAGGTAGGAGGATCCCTTGAGGCCAGGACACCAGCCTGCGCATGAGCAAGACCTCATCTCTACAAAAAAATAGAAAAAGTAGCTGGGCATGGTGGCACACGCCTGTAGTCCCAGCTACTCAGGAGGCTGAGGCAGGAGGACTGCTTGAGGTTGCAGTAAGCTATGATGATGCCACCATGCTCTAGCCCAGGTAACAGAGTGAGACCCTGTCTCAAAAAAAAAAAAGAAAAAGAAAAAATAACATTCTAACGTTTTTATTTTTTAACTTTAAGAAAATATTATTTTCTACCTCCTCACTCCAGTAAACCCTATTTCCCTCCTACCCACTTTGCCAGAAATAACCAGGAGGAGGAACCACAAAGATCAACTTCTGAAATGCAAAAGAGAATCCCAGATTCACAACTCTTCCATGGATCACAGCAAGAGCAACTTGCAAATTTCCTTTGCTCAGCTACTCATGCAAATGTGCTTTTCATACTATTTTGTCTTCCCTCCCTCCCACTCCCCCATACACGTAATCTCCCCACCTCATGATTTCTGCCTTTACTCATAGTTCTAGCTGCCTCATAACTCCAGCTTAAATATGGGCTGACATACCTTTCAACAACATAACCCTTCCATTTCAGCCACTCTGCCACTCTCCTCAGGCCCCCAATATCTCTTGGCTGTTTCTCAAGTTTACCTTTTCATGCCAGACATACTCATCGTCTCATCAGCTATGACCTTGGGAGAAGGAGGAAAGAAGGGTATGGTGATATATCTACAACTTCCCTTTTAGCAAAGACAGTGGAAGGGACATTTTTTCTCCCTAGGACAGCCTTGGCCACGAGGCCCCTCACAGTCAAAGCCACTGCCTTCCTCATAAGGTTCTGCCTTGTTCACACACCTTGCAGGGACTCTGAAACACAGTTTAAATGGTTACATGCTCAATTAACTGCTATGGAGTGTACCCAGATTTCATATCTGAAACCTCTTGACTCAGCTTCAATAAGGAGGGAGGGTGGTAAGAAACAATCCCTGAGCCTGTCAAGGAGGCAAAGGTGACTTACTCTGGTGGATCACAGCCCTGCCAAGGTGTGGCGCCAGACCCCACTGCTAAGTTCTCATACATGCAGGGCCAACAAAAAGAGCAGACCTCAGGGTCCTGTGTGTATCTAACTCCCAGTTCTGTCACTCACTGTGTGATCTTAGAGAGGTCAAAACATTTTAGGTCTTCCATTCCTCACCTCTAAAATGAGGTGAATAAAAAAAAAATAGTGACTTATCAGTAATTATAAGGATTAAAAGATTAAATGGAAAATTGAGTTTCATGTCAATTAAGGGTTATACAATTGCTGGTTTAATTAATTTGCCAGTTAGTTTACCAGCCTGGGGAAAGCCTTTGTTAACTAAGTACAAGTTCAGTTTCCCATCAACAGGACTATATATCAGCCACAAAGGCACCAGTGTCTCCTGCATTCCAATCCCTGGTCAATAGTGCCAAATCTACAGAAACAAACAAAATTTTTTTTTCTTTCACAGAGTAATTTTAAGCCTCCAAGTGCTTGAATCCTTAAAATGTAATTCAGGGACTTTAAATGAAGGAGTAAAGCCTTGCTCAGAAGCATCTAATTAAAATGGAAAAGAGCAGACTGATTTTTTTTCTACCTTTATTTATAAAGAACACAATTCCTCTTGACACAAACACAAACATTCACACATTCCAAGGAGGATCCCTTTAAAAACAACAACAGAACTGAGGAGAACAGTGGGACCTTATGTAACACCAGTCTGTGTACCCCAGACTCAGGGGCCACTGGGAACATTTTCTCAGATATGACATCTCACCTCAAAGACAGGAAGAGAGACCTTGGCCTGGAGGGCCCACCCACCCACAAGGCAGAAAGCTCCGCACTCAGTCTTCGGCATCATCAAACTGTCCCGTTTCAAAGACCATCTTGGAATAATGGGGTATCAGTGGAGGTGGGTGGTGCCAACTGGGGTCATAGATCATGTCTCCTTGTGGGGCGCAGCACACCCACGGTTTGACCTCTTGAGAAATGCTCCCCTGGATGTCGTCAGCATCTGCGGGCAGTTTTAAGAGACAGATTAAAGGAGGAAGGAAGGAAGGTAAAAAAGAGCCAAAAAAATAATTCTAGGGGACATTGGCACTTACTTTGTTTAAACACACACACGTATACGAGCACACACATGTGTACACACACAAACACACACAGTCTTCCTTTCCTGAAGAATTGCAAACATGTTCTTCTGAACAACCCATAGTTGTGCTTCTCAGGCAAGGGTTCTTAGCAGCGGAAAGGAAGCAAACTGGACAACAGAGCACTTCTATCTGCAGCTGCTCAATTCACAGCAAAGGCTTTTGAAGAGAATAACATCATTTCAATGTTAAAGTGATACATTATGGAGTCAAATTCAAATTTGCATATACTTTTTTCAATATAAAAGAGAAGGTATCACAGAAATTTCAGACCTGTAATAGATATCAGGCTAGGCTCACAGAGGTGGACCCCTTTTCTAAGCTGTCTGCCTTCAGAGGTAATCTGGGAAGAGGGTCTGAGAAAGCCTGGCTTAAGGACCCCAGAAACTCCACACCTACCATATGGGTTCCCTTGATCTGCTTTCAACTCCAAGTCCCAGTCCTCATTAAAAAGATCGCCAGTCTGTTCCTTGGATGGACACTGTGTCCCTTCTGACAGCTCCCAGGTATTCGGTTCCCCATCAGAACCCTCATCATCCACAGCAAAGCCTTCCTCTTCAGAATGGGTGCCCTCACCATGGGTAGGACTGTCATTAGGAATGCTCTGTGCTCCACTGGCTAGGAAATCGACAAAAGGAAGATGGTCTTAAAACAACTGACAAATCAGAAAGGGCCTACTTGTGTGCTAGGAAAATTTTTGGCAAACTTACTAAGAGGGCAGTAAAGCAAATACACAGAGAGTTCTTTAGCCACCTGAGCACTTTTTAAAAATGTTGTTCTGTGTATGTTTTTAGAAGAGGGATTGATCATTTCTTTTCAATAAGATGTTTTTGTCTTACACATGGCCATTAATTGCCAGGTCCTATAATTTACATAGAGAGCCAGGAATAGTTTACATTTTCAGGTGGTTTACATGTCACTGAGGTAAAGGGGTAAAGGGCCTCTGGCAAATGATATGCTTTCACAATATAAGCTTGAATTGAATTTTTGCTCTTCTATTCATCCCTTTAGCCTCAAAGAACACATTAAAGGTGCACACAGGGCCAAGGAGGAGTGAGGGGAACACAGGCACAAGAGCAGAGCCCATCTATTCTAACAGGCAGCCACCATGTTCCTCTTCCTGACATCATGGGGAGCTGGCAGGTACGTCTGCAAAAGGTCCCACAATGATGGAAGAAAGTCTGGGGAAAGATAAAGGATCTACAAGTGTATAGTGCTATGGTGGTGCCAAGTCAAAGGCAGGAAAGCAATCAGCCTAAAAACAGCCATACTATTAACACTGTAACAATAATAATAGCTATAAGCAATAAGTAATAGTTCAAGGCATGGGGTCTGGAACCAGACTACCGGGGTTCAAATCCCAGTTCTGCCGATTACTAAATATGTGACTGAACTGAAATTTACTTAACTAGTTCCTCAATAACTTAAACATAGAATTACCATATAACCCAGCAATCCCACCCAAAAGAACTGAAAATAGGTGTTCAAACAAAACAGGGATGTTACAGCAGCACTACTCAATCACCAAAAGGTAGACACAACCCGATGTTCATCAATGGATGAATGGATAAACAAAATGTAGTATATCCATATGATGGAATTATTCAGCCATAAAAATGAAGCACTGATACATGCTACGACATGGATGAACCCTGAAAATATTACACTAAGTGAAAGAAATCAGGCACGGAAGGCCACATGTTATATGATTCCATTTATAGGCAACTCACATTTGCCTATCCAGAATAGATGAATCCATAGAGACAGAAAGCAAATTAGTGGTTGCCAGGGGCTCAGGGAAGAAAGGAATGGAGAGTGTTTACTTAGTAGGTACAGGATTTTCTTTTGGGGGTGATGAAAATGTTCTGGAACTAAACAGCAGTGATGGTTACACAATACTGTCATTATGCGAAATGCCACGAAATTGTATGCTTTAAAATGGTTAAATGGGCCCCGTGCGGTAGCTCACACCTATAATCCCAGCACTTTGAGAGGCCAAGGCGGGATGATCACTTGAGGCCAGGAGTTCAGGACCAGCCTGGGCAACAGAGCGAGACCCTATCTCTAAAAAATAAAATAAAATAGTTAAATGGTAAATTTATATTATGTATTTTTTACCACAATTTAAAAAAAATTTTTACTTAACTATTCTGTGCTCAGTTTCCTCATCTGGAAAATGGAGATAGGGTTGTTGTGAGAGTTTATTTAAAAAAAAAAAAAGGAAAAAAAGAAACGCTTAGAACTGCGCCTGACACATAGTGAGTCTTCAGTAAATGTTAGCGGCTGTGACTATACCTATTATACACACGATCTAAACCAGCACTATCCAATAGAACTTTCTGCATTGAGGGAAATGTTCTAGAATCTGCATTATCCAACAGGGCAGTGCTAGCCACATGTGGCTAGTGTAACTGAGGAACTGAATTTCTTATTTTATTTAATTATAATTAACTTAAATTTAAATGGCATCAGTGGCTAGTGGCTATTGGACAGTACAGTTCTAGATCCTTTCAACCAAACCTCAGAACAACCCTCTGAGGTAGGTATTAGCCTCATTTTAAAGATAAAGAAAAGCTAGGTGACTTATCTAAGGCCACAAAACTTGAGCCCAGGACTCTGACCCAGAGCTGAAACTGAAAAAAATTTTGCCTGGCTCCAAAGCCTATACAGTAGTCCCCCCTTATCCGTGGTTTCACTTCTTGTGGTTTTGGTTACTCTCGGTACAGTACAGTAAGATATTTTGAGAGAGAGACCACATTCACATAACTTTTATTACAGTATATTGTTATAATTGTTCTATTTTATTATTATTGTTATTAACCTCTTACTGTGCTTAACTTATAAATTAAACTTTAACATAGGTATATATAGGAAAAAACACAGTATATACAAAGTTCAGTACTACCCATGGTTACAGGCACCCACTGGGAGGTCTTGGAACATACCCCCTGGGGATACAGGGAAACTACTGTACTCTTTTCTCTGTTCCAAGCTGTTTCTCTCAGTGGAAGGGATGGGTTTAGACATAAGGAAAGTCCAGGACTTCCCTTAAGGAAGCCCCAGTAGGGCTTCCAAAGGAGGGCACTGGGGAAAAAACAGGAAAGAGGACCAGCTGGAAAGAGAAGGGAAATGAGACCTATAGACTGTCGCTCTCAGCACTTGCTCGGGCTCTCCTAATACCCACCCCAGTCTCTGTCATCTACTTACCTAGTCTATCCGTGGCTTTCTCAGTCTCTCTCTCCTGACTGGAGTGGTCAGCTGTAGCAAAGCCAGCCTGCAGGAAGAAGCAGCAATTACCAGGGACTTGGGTAATTGCCCATCAGCTCAACTCACCCTTCCATACTCCCGTTGGTGATGCAGGGCTGGGACTCTGCAACCCACATTTCTGCTTTGTCCTGTTAGACAAAGGCGAGGCTGGAGGGAGAAGGGCCTTGCTCTTCCTATTCCTACAGAGATCACCCCAGTGACACTTCTTCCCCCCTGGCAGTAGGAATGCTCTCCTATAGCAGCCACTGAATCCAGTTTGCAGTTCTGCCAACACTTGCAGAGCCAGCCTCATCACTGGGCCCTCTCTTCAGAGGTCTGGGTCCCAGGACCTCTCTTCCAAGCTCAGAGACCCTTGCACCAGCTGTGGCAGCACCCCCTCCTCAAAGGCTGGAATTTCAGCTCACAAAGCCTATCCTCTAAGCTTATAAATTTTAATAATTTCAAATTCATCCCTTTGCTCCCTCAGCCATAGGGCTGGTAGCTGTTTCCTGCAGCCGCTTCTACCTTGTATACTCTTTACCTTTTTGGTTACATAACAACTTTATATCTAGTTAACAACTCTTTCTATCAAATTCTGCCTCCTCAGTGATAAATGGGGGGAAGAGAACTTTAGTTCCTCTGCAATGCTGAGCATTGAAGGCAGTACCTCTAATTTAACTGGAAATCTTCTTCCCTCACAGCATACCAGATGTTTCTCTGCTCCCATCACTCGTAAGTTCCCAAAACCCTAACACCTCTAAGACTTCTTTCTAACAGAACAAGACATGTTCACTGTCTGCATGAGACCTGATTTCTATCCCAGCTCTGCCATCCATTCAGAATGTGACCCTAGACACATCACTTCAACCACCGTGCCTGGCTTTTCTTCTCTAGAAATAAGGGATGATTGTTCTGACCTTGCAGGGGACTTATGATGAGATAACATTTATGAAAACACCTAGCATGAAGCAGGAATGTAACATTCCTTGAATTTAAATCCATCTTCTACAGCTCAACTGCACTTGGCACCTGCCCCAATTAGCTGGCATTCATTATCTAGTCATGCCTGGGTTCAGTGATTCAATTCCACCCCCTGTGGTCAGTGACAATCATTGGTCACTGCAGGCCACAGAGGAGTCTGACCTCTCACCTAAACCACTGCCACAGCCTCCTAAATACCTCCCCACCCAACCATCTTGCTCAGCCTTACAGGGTTAATCACTACTCTGCTCAAAACCTTCAACAGCCCCCCAATTAGCCACGACATTCACAACTCCCCTCCCCACCGCCCCACCCCCACCCCCAATCAACCTGTTGAGCACAGTTCTCTCGTATGCTCTGGGACCCAACTCCAAGCCATCTGCCCTGCACTTTCTAATCTCCACGTCTTTGCAGACACCAATACCCTCCCACCTTGGAGAGGAAGTACACATCCCTTCCTGCTGTTCCCTGACAAAATTAGTCCCATCCTATTCTGCACTCCAAAGTAATCTTCTTTACACGTCTATCGCTACATTTTTCCTATCTTACTTTGGTTAAGTACCATCTTTGATGCTTAAATAAGCATTACATTCATCTACCCAACTAATACGCCTATATCTTGTGCCAGGCACTACACTAGGCGCTGGGTAAACAGCCCTAAACAAAGGGTTCCTGCCCTCAAGGAGCTCACCGCCCAGGAGGGACTGACTGTAAACAAGGCCAGGTGATGACTGTAATAACGGTCTTGGAAAAACCAGGAGCTGTCTAGCGCGCACATGAAAAACAAGTTTCTGGAAACCCTGCGTCAAACGGGGCCTTTTGGTTTCAGTGAGTACAAAAGGAGAGCGCGCATGTGACATCATCTGGTGCTCAGGGTTAGCTGAGCATCCCCACCAATGGACAGAGGTCCTTAAGGTAAAGTTCCTCTCCTCGCCGTCCTCACCTGGCCCTTGCATAGGCCCCCAGCAGCGGGCCCCAGCTCTCGGTCATCCGCACCACCACCCATTTGCCAAATACGCAGAGGCGCCCCGAGGGCCGACGGCCTTCCCTCCAGACCCGGGGCGCCCACCCACGCCCTCCGGGATCCTCGCCCCGCCGCCTCGCTGCCCGGCCGTTTCCAGCCCCAGCGCGCGCCCCAAACGGCACTCCGCGTTCGCCGGGCGGCCGGAGACCCGCCACCGGCGCTTCCCTGGCCCCGCAGCCCCAGCCCGGCCGGGCCCCGCGAGCCCCGCAACTTCCCGCCCCGGGCTGCAGGTGGTGGCTGTGCCCAGGCCCCGCGCGGCGCTCACCTCCGGGCAAGGGGGCGTCTCTCGAGCGCTCGGCAGCGGCGGGCCCCGAGGCGGCTCCGCGCCCCCCGGCGCCCGGGCCCTGGCGGCCTGAGGGTCCATGCCCAGCTGCCCGCGGCTCGGCGCCCTGGACGCTGCTCGGCCACGTGACGCGCCGGCCTGGCTGCCAGCCCTAGGATACGCCGCAAAGGGGCCAATCAGCCGGGGGCTCCGAGCCGAGGGGGGCGGGACGCGGGGGGGTTACAGGGAAGCCAGGGGCGGGGCGGTGCAGGGGCGGGGCCCACTGCGTCGCCGAAAACGCCCCACCTACCCCACTCTGGGGAGAAATCTGAAACAATCTCAGGTACCAACTTTGGTAGCTCCTGCCAGTGCAGATGCTAAGGCTGGACGACTAGCTGGGTCTGCAATGCCAAGTGTTATTCCTACTCAACCACAATGGGTGTGTTTCGGCTTCAAAACCTCGAACGACCCCAGTCTACCTGATAGTATATAAAGCCTAGCTGTCAAAACTTAATGCAATTGAGGCTCCAACAAGATTTCTCTTCACATCTTCACAGGTGTCCCTATATAACTCGTTCCCAAATGGACAGGAGCCCAGTGACTCTCCACCTTGAGTTGATCGTCATTAAAGTTAATCTATTAGAAACCAGGATAGATGATTAAAACAAACTCCTACAATGTGTGGTGGACACAGTATAGGCTATGACACTTACTCACGGTAACCTTAAACATGCTGCGCTGTAACAGAATCTGACCGAGGTTCCTATCTTTCAATGCTCAAAGTCTGGTTATTCCCCTTTTTGCCTCTGAAGTGGCACCTGGTGACAGGCAAGGCCTGAGCTGGGGATGACCCAACAGGAAAGACAGACTTCACTGCCTTTCCCTGCACTGCCTAAACTCTAATAACAAACCAGGTCAAGGTGTGATAATCACGTTAATATTTAAGTGTCAGAAAAGCGGAATTCACCAAGAAACCTTATGACAATCCTTCAGGACATCAAAGAACCTCTTCATTCAACTCCCTCAAAGACTGTGTTGTTTGTAAACTACATAAGGTATTTAAAAAATTCTGAGGTAAAGCTGACAAAATATTCAATTTTAGGCTTTTTCTCTATGTAGACGTTCCTACAGAGAAGTAAATGAGACAAATTAACGTGTGCTCTGTTCTGCTGACCCATGAGTCAGTTTACCCAAATCTGACTGGCTGTAGGTCAGCACTGCACAATAGAACCTTCTGCAATGGTGGAAATAAAAGTTCTACTATCTGTGCTGTCTAATATGGTAACCATGTGGCTACTGAGCACTTGAAATGTGGCCAGCGTGAATGAGAAATTGAATTATTTAATTTTAATAAATTTAAACTACTACACTTGGCTAGGAGCTACTATTTCTAACAGTGCAACTCTAGGTGAACTAGCTGAGAGGCATTTTCATAACCTGCAATGGTGAGAACCACATACAAGAATGTGATGACCCCAGGGTGACCCACCTTCATAGCTTTGCTTTAAGTAGCCCACCACTATCCTCTTTGCTCCCTACCCTATGTAGAACATGTATCTCTTTTGTAAAATAAAAAAGCCACATAAGATTTAGAACCTTAAACTTCTTAGGACTTAAGGGAAAGAGAAAAGAGTAATGCTCAAAATAAAAGTGTCCTAAAACAGACTCTAATATTTGTAGAAATTTAATATATAATAAAGGTAGCACCACAAATCAGCAGAGAGGCCGGGCATGGTGGCTCACGCCTGTAATCCTAGCACTCTGGGAGGCCAAGGTGGGAGGATTGCTTGAGCTCAAGAGTTCAAGACCACCCTGAGCAAGAGCGAGACCCTGTCCCTACTAAAAAAATATATATATATATATATAAAAATTAGCCGGGAGTGGTGGCATGTGCCTGTAGTCCCAGGTACTTGGAAGGCTGAGGCAGGAAGATCGCTTGAGCCCAGGAGTCTGAGGTTGCAGTGAGCTATGATGACACCACTGCACTCTAGCCAGGGCAACAGAGCAAGACTCTGTCTCAAAAAAAAAAAAAAAAAAAGGGACAAATCAGCAGAGAGAAAAATGATTGGCCAAATAGTGTTGGAAAAATTAATTAACTGCTTGGGGGACAAAACTGAGTTGTCCTTAGCAAGAGGAACGGCTTTCAAAGCATTTTAAAAACCATAGACATCACACACAAAAAAAATACCTCTGGGTGTCAAAAATCACCACAAAAAAGCTAGGACCAAACAAAATATTAATATTCTTAATACATTTTAAAAATCTTATAAATTAGTAAGGAAAAAGTTTTAAAAATAGTCTAAGAATGTGAAAAGACAAGAGAAACACAAAAAAAACACATTAACTTCACTAATATCAAAGACATACATGTTAAAACAATGATATAGTACTTTTCACCTATTAAAATGGTAAAAATAAAAAACAAAATACCCAATGCAGTCAAGGGTGTTGACACATAAATCACTTGAAAGAAGGGAGCAAATTGGCAATACATATCAATATTATCTAAAAGTTATATCCCTTGGTCCAGTAATTCCACTGTCAGACGTCAGTGCAAACACTTCTCTGTTCATCAGTCCCAGAGACAGAAGACACTTTTAAATGGTCTTAACCTTCTTAAAGGACAACTTTGCCCCCAATACCCAGGAACTCCTTCTCTGCTGCTCCAGCCAGCTCTCCTAGGACATCCAGCTCTATTTTTATAACTCCTCCCTCCCTCCCCAAAGGCCCCCCTTCTTTCTTGCAAGCAATGGACACTCAAATATTTCTTGAATGAATGAATGAGTAAATAATCTAATAGTATAAATCCAATTCTGATAAATCAAATTACTGAGTTTAACTCTAGATGGATTACAGGATGCTTTTATTTTTCTCTCTAAAACAAATGCACACCATGTATACTTTTATAATACGGAGAGAATAAACAAACAGAACTGTACTTTGTCCTCCATTTGAATTGGCTCTTAGGTCTAGATTAGAGATACTCATGCTTGACCTGGGATAATGAATGAAACTCAGCTGTATGATTTCCATATATTCTAGAAAACCTATGGTAGGTCTGGCCTCGACAAGTAGCCATTAAAACAGTTCTCTTTTCTGGAATTAAAGATTAATGTGTTAACACAAAATTAAAGCATGTCTCAAAATGAGACAGCCATCTTGTCTGCCATCTCTGAGCAAATTACAGATTTGACTCATAATACAAATCTGGGCTGGACACAGTGACTCATGCCTGTAATCCCAGCACTCTGGGAGGCCGGGGCGGGAGGATCACTTGAGGCCAGGAGTTCAAGACCAGCCTGGGAAACACAGTGAGACCCTATCTCCACAAAAAATTTAAAAATTAGCCAGGTGTGGTGGTAATTCCAGCTACTCGGGAGGCTGAGGAAGGAGGATCCCTTGAGCCTAGGAGTATGAGGTTGCAGTGAGGTATGATGACACCACTGCACTCCAGCCTGTGCAACAGAGTGAGACCCTGTCATCAAAAAAATTTTTTAAAAATCTGCCTAGAGGGCTTGCAATACTATTTCACAAAGTTGGTTGTATCCTTCCTCTTCACAAATGGCCACTTTGATGCATAGCATGTTTAGCTACAAACACCTCTGCTGACTCTCCCTGCAACATTTTCATGGCTCGCCAATAGATCTGTCCGCAGTTCTCAGGTCTACCAAGGGGGTGGTTCAATTCTTCTTTGATGTAATCCATCCAAAGATCTTTAAAAGGAACCAAAAAAATTACTGTAAACATACAATTAGACAAGTGACAAGGCTTTATTAGGCAAACTTAATACCAATTCAATCAATTCCTAAGAAACTTAACTTCTTACTGGTATTTCCCCAGCACCCTATGTGCAACAGTATCTCTCTCTTAGCTTCTTTACACTAAATGTATAGTGAAAGACTTTTTTTTTTTAAACTAGAACATCTTCACAATAATCATGACAGTCTATGTTATTTAATGAACTCAAATACTAAACTTTTTAAAGAGGAAAGTTTTTTTTTTAAATAAAAGGTCTATTTACCATTAACATGCACATGGGGAGAATCACATAGTGATTACCCCAAGGGGAAAATTTTGCTGAGTTTCTTTCAAGGCAAAATTGACCTCAACGAGTTCACTATAACCTTGTTACCATACTTAATAAAATTTGCTTGGGTTAGCAAAAATTACACACTCATTCACTTCAGCAGGAAAAGGTCTGTTGAAAACCAGTAGGAGCTAGTGTATTGTTTTAAATGTGAATTTATTAAACTATACATATCAGTGTTTATGAGTTCACAAATAAAGCCCCAGACTTTACCTGACATACCTATACCCACAAGTATGCTGTACAAGTCTTACAAATGATGGTAATGTGGTGATAGCCAATGACAACGAACATGAATTAGCGCCCCACCTTTACCCCTTTGTTATAACTCCCATTTCTTTTTGTTATGACCTACATTATTAACTTTTTCCTTACAAATACACCACGCTAAGCAAACCTTTCTCTAATCCAGAGTTCTTAACAGACAACCCACGGACCCTTGGGCTTCTGAACTTGAAATTATAAGCAAAATTATGTGTTCAAGTATTTATGTACAAAACAAGGGAGGAGGGAGGGTCAGGATTCAAATTTTATTCTAAAAAAGGGCCATGAGGCAAAAAAAAAAGCTAAGAGACACCATTTGAACTATACTAATTGGTCATTGCTCATGCAAACACTCATGTGTCTATAAGCGAAGTCTACTTACCACAATCTACAGATCCAAACTCTCTCAAAGCCCTCTCATAATATTCTCTTATGTTCACCATCTTGCAGGATTCCTAACAAAAATAATCAGACAATCGTCCCTCAAAAGCCTATTTTATAATGTCACAAACTCATTTCAACCATATTGTTAAGCAGCTCTACTATCTGTTAGGTATTTGAAGGGGAAGGTAGGTCAGGGTTTAAGATGAATACAGCCTGGTTCTCAAGTTGTCTAGAAGGTCAAATGCACTACTTACCAAAGTGAAGTAAATGTCAAACATAAAAGCACTCTGCTCTGTTAGCATGGAGAAAAGCCTAATTAGAAAAAGTAGGGGAACATGGGCAGCTTCACAGAAAACCTAATATTTGATAGCCTTGAGGGATAAGTAGGATTTAAATTTTTTTTTGAATGGAGAAGGTTCTACTCCCCATGGCTAAGGATTTCTTCCTTTTGAGTATCTGGGCTCTGGCACATACTAGTTATGTCCACCTCAAAACTTCTTATATCAAGGCAAAGTCTAAGTAAGTATTAGTTATACAACCTTCAGCAAGTTTTTTAAACTCTCTGACCTTAAACATTTCCTCATCTATAAAACAAGGGCAATAGTGCAACTACAAGTATTAGACTAAAATATTAATTATACACCTGGCAGAATAGCTGTAATTAACTTTACAATCAGTAACTGCTAATTCTTTACCTCTATTTTTTAAAATGTATTCCTTTTTGTTTCATTTTCAAAGTAGATTAACATCTTCAGTTTAAAAATCCTTTTGTATAGTAAACGGACTATTTTCTCATTCATATTTCCCTTCACTGAGATTGTATTATATTATAGAAAGTCATTTTAACCTCATATTTTACACATGCATGAAAAACAGAATCACACTTTGGGCTCATAATGTTCATGGCGCTATGCAAGGTCCTTTCTATCCAGTATCCCATTTAGCCTTATAACTCTCACACTCTGAAACAGTATAATGACCTCCTTTACAGATGAGGATGCAAGGCTTAGAATTAAATGACTTGCCCAAGGCATGTAACTATTATGTTATTAATCTAAAACCTGGCTATTAAACATTATGCTATACTATTTCTTGTACCGTAAGACTATACTATACTGTAGGACAAGAACAGATGCTTGACTCACGCAAAGACTAAAACCATGAAAAAGAGTTCAACCTCACTAGTAATTTTTCAAAATTCAAATAAAAATAATAAACACCAATCAAAATATCAAAATAAAAGAGAAAAAGCAAACCTGAATACTTGGAGAATCGGTGAGGAAATAGACATACTGGTATATCTGCTGATCGACCCCTTTGCTGTAACTTCCATTCCTTTTTGTTATGACCTACACTATTAATTTTTTCCTTACAAATAAGTATAATTATTTTGGCAGACTATCTGGCAACGCACAAAGAACCATAAAAAATAAATTAGTATCCCCAATCCTAGAAATGTATCTCAAAAAAAAATCCCACCCCCGACCCCGGAAAAAGCTACATTAACAAAATGTTTGTAGTTCTGTTCTCAACATCAAAACCTGGAAACAACCTACATGTAATCAAACAGTTACAAAAACTACAAGTTTAGGAATAATAATACAACCATTAAAAGTATTATTTAGATCGTATCACAATGAATTATTAAAGTTATCTTTTCCCCCCACAATTGAGTATGTATAAACTACATAAAAATATAGGAACGAGTTTACAAAATGTTAAGTTAAAAAAAAAGAGAGAGAGAGAGAAAGAAACCCCCACCCCCAAATATGGCACATAAGTCAGAAATCAGTACAAAACTGTGTGCCAGGCTGGGCGTGGTGGCTCACACCTGTAACCCTAGCACTTTGGGAGGCTGAGGCAGGAGGATCATTTGAGGTCAGGAGTTTGAGACCAGCCTGAGCAAGACCAAGACCCTGTCTCTACAAAAACTAGAAAAATTAGCTGGGTGTGGTGCTGCGCACCTGTAGTCCTAGTTACTTGGGAGGCTGAGGCAAGAGGATCACTTGAGCCCAGGAGTTAGAGGGTGCAGTGACCTATGATGACGCCACTGCACTCTAGTCAGGGCAACAGAGTAAGACCCTGTCTCCAAAAAAAAGAAAAGAAAAGAAAACTGGGTGCCCACATAATAAAAAATTAAAGAAAACAATTTTTAAAAATTTTAAGTATGGTTGGGTGTGTTAATGTGAATGGATTGTACATTTGGATTTTTGTGTGTTCTTTTTTAACTGAGACTCTCCTGTATTTTTCTTTATTCACAAGTTCCATTTTAAAACATCAGAAACAGTTACTGAGTGCCTACTCTATACATCACCACCCAACACAAGAGACACAGAGGGTACTGCGGGGCACAGCAGCACCTCAACCCAGCCTGGCAGGAAAGGCTTCATGTAAGAAGTGACGTGAGTTTTCTATTCTCCAAATATGTACTTTCTCCTTTTTGCTTGATTACCATTCCTAAGCCAGCTCTACGGAAAAAAGGCTGGACCAAGGGACCAGAAATTTATACTATGTTATGAGAGCTTTTCATGTAACAAAACATTGCCACAGATTAGTAACCACTAACCCATTTTCCCAGACAAGAAATGCTTAACAGAACACTTACTTGTTCCTTTTCAAACTGCATCATTTTCCTGAAAAAATCGACAGAAAATGGACGGCTTTCCTGTAAACTAAAAAGGAGTTGGGAGATGTCATCTTCCACAATGACAGAAAGCCTCTTACATCTCATAAATACAAATATCCAGGCCAGTGCCCCCACAACATGTTTAATGAAGACTTGTCTGCAATTCAATGCAAGGACCTGACCTGATGGCCAGTATCACAATTCAATGAACACTTTCAACCACTAATGACTTACTGTTTACCATCAATAAACTCTTTCCTATCCAGTTTTCTTACTGCACTCTTCTTTCTGACTTCTAGAGTCTTAAGTTCTCTTGACTGCATCTCAAAGTCTTTTTGGAGACCAAAAATTCCATTTCTAAGAATATATTCTAAGGAAAGAATTTCCAGTATGGGTAAATATTTGTGCAGAAACGTTCATGAAAGCAGCATTACTGTGGCCAAATAAATTATGGCACATCCACAGGGTGGTTTATCATTCAGCTATTCTTTTTTTTTTAATTTCAGAGTCTTACGGGGGTACAAACACTTTCGTTACATAAATCACCTTTGCACTGCCCAAGTCAGAGCTACACGCGTGCCCATCCTCCAGACACCACGCACCACGTCCTTCAGGTATGAATGTACCCATCCCCTCCACCCCCCTTCCACCTGCCCAACACCCTATGAATGTTACTACTTCCCATATGTGCACATTAGTGTTGATCAGTTAGTACCAATTTAATGGTCACTACATGAGTATTTGTTTTTCCATTCTTGTGATACTTCACTTAGAAGAATAGGCTCCAGCTCCATCCAGGAAATACAATAGGTAGTTTACCATTTTTTTAATGGCTGAGTAATACTCCATGGTATACATATACCACATTTTATCAATCTACTCATGTATTGATGGGCACTTGGGTTGTTTCCACATCTTTGCAATTGTGAATTGTGCCACTATACACGTTTGAGTGTAAATGTCTTTATTATAGAATGTCTTTTTTTTCTTTGGGTAAATACCCAGTAGTGGGATTGCTGGATCAAATGGTAGTTCCACTTTTAGTTCTTTGAGGTATCTCCATAGTACTTTCTATGGAGGTTGTACTAATTTGCAGTCCCACCAGCAGTGCACTGAGTGTTCCTATCTCTCTGCACCCACGCCAACATTTGTTGTTTTGGGACGTTTTGATAAAAGCCAATCTCACTGGAGTTCAGTGATATCTCATTGTGGTTTTGATTTGCATTTCCCTAATGATTAGAGATATTGAGCAATTTTCCATATGTTTGTCAGCCATTAGTCTGTCTTCTTTTGAAAAGTTTCTGTTCATGTCCTCTGTCCACTTTTTAATGGGGTTGTTTGATTTTTTCTTGTTGATTTTCCTGAGTTCTATATAGATTCTAGTTATCAGCCCTTTATCGGATGTGTAGCATGCAAATATTTTCTCCCATTCTGTAGGTTGTCTGTTTGCTCTAGTGATAGTTTCTTTGGCTGTGCAGAAGCTTTTTAATTTGATCAGCATTTTTAATAAATTACGGTTATGAAGAATTTTTACTGAAGGGAAAAAAGGCCAGCCTAATGTCCATCAATAAAAGTGGTATACAAAATTGAGATCACAGTATAATCTCAACTACACAACAAACAAATTTTAAAATGATATATCAACAGCATTTTTTCTTCTGAGGATAGGATTACAATGAAACGTTTACAGTTATCTTTCCCCTCACCACAATAGGTATGAATTGCTTTTGCTGTTCAAAAAAAGAAAGAAAAATAACTTTTTAAAAATAAGTAAATAAAAAGACAGAGTTTTGCTATGTTGCCCAGGCTGGACTCAAACTCTTAGACTCAAGCAATCCTCCCACCTCTGCCTCCCCAGTAGCTGGGACTACAGGTACCTAACTTTGAAACATTTTTTGAAAGAAGTCTCTTTCCAGCCTGGGCAATATAGTGAGACCCTGTCTCTATGAAAAATTTCAAAAAATTAGCCAGGCATGGTGACACACACCTGTAGTTCCAGCTACTCAGGAGGCTGAGACGGGAAGATTGCTTGAGCCCAAGAGTTCAAGGTTACAGTGAGGTATGATCATACCACTGCACCCCAGCCTGGGCAACAGAGCAAGACTGTGCCTTTAAAAAAAAAAAGAAAAAGAAAAAGTCTCTTGGATTACTTCCTCAGTAATTTTTATTACTATTTGTGATACAAACAATCTGGGTACGAGGGGCTGAGTATGGGGTGGAGAGACTAGTAACAACTATCAACGTTTGTGAGTACCTTTTAAACACAGCTCTGGCCTTTTTGTAGCCACCACTTTGATAAGCCCAATCCAGGTACCTATCCTTCAGAGTTACTGAGTCAGCACCTGTGACAGCTAAGATAGCTTTCTACAATTTAAAAGAAAAAAGAAACAAGCAATGTGAAGAAATGTATAGATATCAAAACAAATTTTCCCAGAACCACCCAGGCCACTCAACGGTGCTTTAAGAGCACTGCTGATGCAACAACCCTAGAGCTAGCCAACCACTGGACCCATCTACCCACTGCCCACACAACAAGACCTAGAACATGGAGCCTATACCTTAAAGATTGCCTCAGTGTCTTCTTGGCTTTTAGCACCTTCACTCCACTCTGCCCAAGAAATCCACAAGGGCAGACAAACCTGCTCACAATAAAAAAAATGTTAGAAAATAGATATAACAGAATATCACATGTACCTCATAAATACGTAAAATACTACGTATGAATAAAAAATTGTTAAAAAATAACAGCTTAGTGCTACATTCTGAAAACTAATCACTACAAAGGCAGGTTTCTCCTAAAATAATCCATATTTAAAATATGGATTCATTCCTAGCCTGTCCTCATCGTAACCGAATTCTCATTGCTCAGCAGGAATGGCATACCAGAACACAGACAGCCTCCTGATCAAGTCACCCAGAGCAAAGCAACATTCTCCTGTGAATGTTAGTTCCCTTCTATTGGGAAATACTGCCTATACTTATCATCATCAATCATCTTTTAGTTAATTAAGCAATTAACAGCCCACAGCTAGTCAGACCCACAGCTACCCAGGTCATGTCTCTGCTGTTGAGGACCTGTAACACAAGAACTAACTAATCTAGGCTGAACTATCTGATCTTCACTCATGTCCCAGAGACATACACAGCGAGCAGCAAAACAGTTTTTTTTCCTCACTTTATCTTCTGGAATACATTTTTCCTACTAATATAAAAGACTCACTGCAAAGCTTTAAGATTCAGACCTTTAAACTTTAAGGTTTACAAATGTATTTAGTTTAAAAGTTGTGCTTATGTTCACTTTTGGATGTGAGAATAACATTCTATTAGTATTTCTTACTTGTAAAATAGCTAAATAGGAAGTTTTATATAATTTAACCAATTTTCAAATAAAGGGTTAAAAATAAGCTATTAAATGGCATGCTACACATTCTAAGAGGTGTAAAAAAATAAATAATTTTTTTTAATTTAAATTCTGCTCTTAACCCTTGAACCATCACCATTTAATAACAAATGCCACTCTAGCGTTGGCGTTCATCGGACAAGTATATTCCCAATGAGCTTTGGCTGAAGTCTTAAAAGATTTCCCCAAAGAAGGAAATACAAAAGACCTAACTCACAGACCTGGGGTTTCAGGTGCACAAAGGCTTCTTCAAAAAGCATGGCTATGTCAGGGCTCTTTGAGTCAATCAGCACCTGCAGCTTCATCTGCCACATTGTTGGAGAGTCTCTAAACAATTCAGTCCCAGCTACTGCCACCTCCAGAGCTTCCCTAAAGAAGTTACGGTGCAACAACAACTCAATCTAGATAAGACAAAGGATCATTGGAAAATTAATTACTGAAACCTAAATTACCTATGTAAATGGTAACTAGACCATACTTGAGGCAATAATTTCAACAGCCTTTCCACTAAAGCTTTTACACATGGCTGCTAAACAGGCACAAAGTGAACAATTTTAAATTCCTCCTCCTTTCCGTGCTCCTATCCGCAAGGGCTATCTAAAAACAGGGAAGACAAGAAGTTGAAGCAGGAGGATCACTTCAGGCCAGGAGTTCAAGGCCACAGTGCACTATGGTTATGCCTATGAAAAAGCCACTGCACTCAGCCTGGACAACATAGTGAGACCCCGTTTCCAAAAAAATTTTTTTTTTAATTTTAGTCTTAGTTACATGCTAAGGAAGTCTTAAGCTAAGACTTAAGGAGGAAAAAGCATTAGCCAGGTGAAAGCAGAGTCCCCAGGAAAAGAGAAGGCTCTCCCAACCAGCATGTGCAAGAGGCTAAGGATGAGAGATACAGGTTGGATATGAAAGGAAATCCAAGTTCAGAATGGCTGGATGGTAGGATGCAAACTGGAGAATTGGAAGATGAGGCTGGAAATACAGGCAGGGGCCAAGTTAAGGAGTTTTAGCAGCTTTATCCAAAGGACAATGGAAAGCCACAGAACAATCTGATAATTTTAAAAGATCATTCTGTAGGGAATAATCTGGAGAAAAGACAGATACAGAATCAGCTACGTGTTTAAGTTTAGTGGCAGTATGTTGATAGGCTCTCATTAAAGGCAAGGTCACCAAATGAGCGATGAGGTGGTAGGCTTAGGAAGGGCAGCATCAGATATTTGAGGAGTACAGGATATCTGAAATAGCCAGAGCAGTGAACAGTAAAAGAAAGATGATAATGGAAAGAGAGGAAGACAGCCAAGGTAACACTCAAAGCCCATGTGAATTTATAGGGTATGACTGACTTGTCAGCATTCAATAACTCCAGCAAGGGCAAGTGAAATCATCCAAGCCTGGGGTTTTCCCAGACAGATACCATAATGGGAGAAGGGCATCTTAGTCTTGGTATAATAATACAGTAGGCTACTATACAGCACATGCATTATGTAGATATATGTGAAAAGTATGGGGAAAATGTTAATGTAAAACAGTAGAATATAATACAAAATAACAAAACATTAATTTCAATTACATAAAAATGATATGGATCAAAAGAGGCAAGAGTTATACAAATAAAAAGCACTCAACAAATATAAAGATTTTTTTTCTTTTTTCCCCAGCAAAGGTACTTAAATACATTAACACATTCACTATCTCATGTAATGCTCTCAACAACTTTGTGAGTTGATAAAAAAAAAAAAAAAAAGGATCACTATCACTATTTTAAAATCAAGTAAACAAAGTCAGAAGTTCATCGGTTTATCCAAGTCACCTAGATATTAAGTGGCAAAATCTCATCCAGAACTGTGTATTCCCACACCACATTATTCTGGTCTCTGTAACAATCTTTACCCACACCATGGAGTACAGATGGTTTAATATGCCTCTTACTACAATGTCAGTTTCTGAAACACAGAAACACATCTAATTTGTCTTTAAAGTATCAATGGTTAATCTGGGCCAGGCATATGTTCAGGAAAGGGATGTCCAGTAAAAGAGGAAATGAGTGGACAAACAAAATAAACCCAAATCGTGAATCTTTGTTTCAAGTGTTTTTCACCATTCCTCCCTTTACTAGTGCGAATTTCATTTTTAGCATACACCAAATACTGGGAGCCAAATGTAAACACTCTCTACATATCAAACTTCCAAATGGCCTTAGTCATAAAACTGTATGTATTTAGAACACATGACTCTCATACAAAACAACTGGAATAAAGTATATATAACTGGGAGGGAATGTATTCCCTATGTCCTTACCCACTGCTTATATGGCAATTCTGGCAGAAGCTTGAGTTCATGTGCCTTCCTGAATGCAGTCATGGTTCTTTCCAGCCTCTGAAAACAGAAAAATCCCTCAGTTCATTACAAAGATCTCAGCAGGGTCCTTTGGCCTCTGACATGAACAAAAGCATTTTTTGATTTCTGAGAATTCAGAGAAGGGACTGCATGATGTTTCATTTATGAATAGATGCACTGGGCAGCTGTACCAAATAGAGCCCAGAAAGAAGAGAGTTACTCCTAACCTGGTGGCCAGTAACCTGGTGGCCAACCAGACTCAGACTCTCAGAATGACAGGTCACCCAGAAGGAAAAAGAAAGTGGTTAAGCATGAAGTGCTTAGAAGTTTTCTCAGACCCCAAAAGAGCTGTGCTTCTATTCTTCTTTCAGAAGAAAGTCACCTTCTAGTCAGCCATTGTAACCATGTAACCTAAGTCCTTACCTTCCCTCTGAGGAACCCACTATTTGTCTTCTTAGTAAATCTTTCCAAGCAAAAGTTGATGTAACACTTCCACATGGCCTCTGGAAAAGTCAGAAAGATCATGTTGATCAGATCACCAATTCTCTTAGTTCAACAATCATGTAATTTTTCCTTAAAGGGAAAACTTTGAAGAAGAGTTTAAATTAGCCTGATTAAAAAAAGTGTTATTCTCATTACAGCCGAACATCTCAAATACTGGAGAAAAACAATGGAGTAATGGTATAAATATAAAAATTAAAAGCCTTATTCAGGTTATATATCCCCTCAGCCTTTATTCTCCAATATTACAAAATAAAAATTAAATCTCTATCAAAAGATAATTAAGGAATAATTTAAAAGTCTTCTGAATTATTATTTCCTAAGTATCATTTCCCCCAAATAAATGAATATAAATACCACGACTATTGAGGAATGTCACAGAAGCTCCACCTTTCACAATCAGAGAAAGAACAAGTTGGAAAGCCAGGCACATTGTAAACTGCACTCCAGAGAGGTTCCTGATACTCATTTTGGTAATGGGAACAGGAACTTATTTTCACACTCACGGATACGATTACTTCTATATCACACCATGATTTGGTAAAGTTCACCTGTTGGCAGAGTCTTCACTGCCTCTTCATACACAGCACAGCACCTCTCCTCCCTCCGGCCCACCTCCACTGCTTTGGCTTGCTTCGTCGTAGGCTGCTCTTCTCCTAGCTGTGACTCGATCTCTAATTCTCGCCTTGCCACATAATCCCAAGTGAGAGGATCATTTGTGTGTAGAGCCTGAAGGCTGAAAAATACAGCTTACTGGTATCTACCCTACCAAAAGAAACTAACTCAGAATATCAAACAGACCCTCCTATAAGTAGTGAGTAAAAAAAGAAAAAAGAATATCAGAGAGACAGTTCTCTATGTTCTAAAAGTGTACGCAGGACATCCCTTTAACAACTGCAGTACCATAAGAGCCACTTCCCAACAGGCTCTCCAGAATATCTTCACTCACTGTATAAATTTTGTCAATGGATCAGAGTTGTCACACATTTATTGAGTTTGAGAATGTTTCAGACATCATTCACAGACGTTAACTTTTAAGTTAGCTCTCAAAGTCAAATCAGCAGTTACCTATGACGACACAAGCCTCCATGAGTCCTGGAGAACCTTATTACATCTGGGCTCTTGATTTTCTATAACAATAGAGGCAGAGGAAAAGCACAACCTACTCCTCTGCCAAAACCCTGTAGATATCCAAACAATAAACTAATCCACGTTCTATTTTACCTCCTATCAAAGTAAGGGGTGTTACCTAAGAACGGAAATACCCACAAGGTAGACTACAAATAATTCTTAAACCATATAATCAGACATTAAGGAATAAAATTACCTGTAGCACTCAACTATAAACATCTATGAGTATAACTCTCATTTTATGAACAAAAGGAAGGTCAGGCAAGCAGGATTTAGACTTTTATATAAGCCTTAGATATATTTGTTAATGAACAAAGATAAACTGTTTCCCAAAGGAAGCCAATAAGTGTATCAAAAAACTTCAGAGACATACTTTTAAAATTTAATATGATACAATGGTCCTAAAACTTAGCTTTTCTTTCAGGAATTTAGTGTGGTATCTTCTTTCCCCCCTACTAATCATCCAAACTCAAACCCTTACCACAAGATCAGAAATAGATATATTCACCTTTCTACTATTTTACTTACTCATCGTAAATTTCTTTTTGTAGATCTTTGGCAAACTCAAATAGTTGTGCAATTGAAAGGAGTGACATGTGAAATTCTGCACCTAAATTTAAAAAGCAGGGGAGGGGAGGTTCATTGTCAGTAAGACTTTTAAGAATCACTTTACTCTAAAAGCATCATTTTCTTAGTGCTGTGGTTAATTTTTTTTTTCAATTGAGAAATAGGACAAAATAGAAAAAAATGAAGTCACCCCATAGTCCCCCTATACAAACAAAGCCATTATTAATATTCTGGAGTATTCATAAGGTAACAGACTAAATCATCTATTTCTTTCAATTCCTCACGAGTTAAGCACGCATTAAGAACTTATTGAAATGTTCAATTATAGCCTAGGAGAAATAAGTCTTTTCTGAAAGAAACAGGACACTATTCCTATAGAGTTTTATACACATTCTAATGGAAAATTTCAAAATTAGCTAAAGGTCTTCCTCACTATGAAAAGAATGTTTCACTTTCCTACCAAAAATAAATGTTCATATTCAAAGAACACTGAAAATTAAACAAAAATAAGTAAATAAATAAATGTTCAAAAGATACCTACCTTTAATCATGCTTATAGAATTTTTGTAGATAATCCGTGCCAACTCGCCCTTGAGGATTTCTTCAGAATAATCAAGATTATCCTAGAGTGTTACATTAAACATAACTTAACAGGTAGTGCCAGTAAGTAGAAAAAGCACTAGGATGAAAAGTAACAGTCCTAGACTACCTGTGACACATGACCTCTGGCAAATCACCTCTCTCCCTGGGCCAGTTCCCTCACTTGTAAAATGTGCAGATTGAACAAGATCACTGGTCCTCCAACTGTGTTCTCTCAGGCTCCTGGAGTGGTGGCAAGATCACATAGCTTAAGGCCTCACTCTCCATTTAGAGCAGAACAGGTCAGGTTTTACATGCCTTGTTTGCCCTTCTATGTAGTATTTTCTTTGAATAAAAAAAGTTCTGAGATGAAAACCACCATAACAGATGATAGCAAAGTTCCTTTTTTAGCACTCATATTCTAAATCTTCTCTCTTTAAAATTATTCTGTCACATTAAAAATTATATAAAAAGGCAAAGAAAGGAGGCTAGGAACCACACATTTCACAACTTTTCTCAAGTTCCTTCACCCCATTAATAAATCACTTACTGAGACCATACAGTGTTAAAGAACAGCATTTAGCCATTCTATCACTAATAATTTTGAGGACTACTTCAATTAATCCAAATATCTATTTTTAAAGCACAAAACTTCATTTCTATTACTAAGCCCATTTAATTAAATCAACACTAGACTCATCTTAAAGTTGCAACATGTGACATTAAATTGAAAATAAAAATATATTTCAAAGATTTTCTCTTACTCCTAAGCAGGCTCAAACACCAGATGTTAATTAGTTACAATACGATATTTAGGACCTTACCACATCCATGTTGGCTTTTTCAAATTCTTGCTTTTCCTTCCTCAGTTTTTCAGCATGCATCAGCTCCATCCTAAAGTACTACAGAAGGGAAAAAATAAACTGAAAATCTTTACAGATGCTATTTTAAAAATTTGAAATATGGACATGACAACCTCATTTGCCAGCAAATTAATGAACTTCTCTTTCATTCTGCCCCCTCAAAAGAAAAAATGAGAAATACATAAGATACCATTTTTTACCCATAAATATGGGATCTGGAAAAGTCTAGGGGTGTTATATTTTATTTTGCTATGAAACCAGCTGACACTAAACAAGGTATGGTAAAAATGGTATTATTTTATGCTCTTTTGACAAGCAATTTGGACATATGAATCAAAAACTTTAAAAATGTTTTTGCCTTCAGTCATCACTTCACTAAACAAACTGTAAATTCGAGTCCTAAGTTGGTGAAGAGAAGCAACAAATGTGCTATGGTATCCTTAATACAGGTGAGAAGTATATAAGCTTGTCATCTAACACTGAAGGTTACTGCAAGGGATTTTATTTATGGCCTTATCCATATATCTCGAAAGTGTCAACAAAGGCCAAATGGGAAATTTGGACTTCTCACCCCATCTAGCAGTAAAAAAGGAAAGCAGTATCCAAGGAGATATACTGAACAGAAGATTTAAATAATATCCAGAATCTCATAAAATAATAGCCAAAATGTCTAAGATTCAATGGAAAATCACTCACCATACCAAGAAAATCTCAACTTGACTGAGAAAAGACAATCAAGAGACACCAACATCAAGATGACACCAAGATAACATCATGATGTTAAAATTATCTGACAAGCATTTTAAATTAGCCATCATAAAAATGCTTTACAAAAAGACAAAAAAGAAAAAACAAATTCTTGTGAGGATGCGGAAAAAAGGAAAACCTCATACACTGTTGGTGGAAATGTAACTAGTACAGCCAATACAGAAAACAGTACAGAGGTTCCTCAAAATACTACAAATAGAACTACCATATGATCCAGCAACCCCACTATTGGGCATTTATCTGAAGGAAAGAAAATCATTATCGGAGACATTTGTACCTCCATGTTTGTTGCAATACTACTCACAACAGTCAAGATATGGAATCAACCTAGGTGTCCACCAGATGAATGGATAAGGAAAATGCAATATACATACACAATGTAATACTATCTGGCCATAAAAAAGAATGAAACCCTGTCATTCGTGGCAACATGAATGGAACTGGAGGGCATAATGTTAAGTGAAATAAGCCAGGAACAAGAAGTTAAATACCACATATTCTCACTCATATGTGAAAGCTATAAAAAGTTGATCTCATAGAAGTAAAAAGCAGAACAGAGTACACTAGAGACTGAGAAGGATAGGCAGAAGTGAGGAATAGGGAGAGACTTGTTAAAGGATACAAAATTTAGGAGGAATAAGTTCTAGTGTTCTGTATCACTGTAGGACTATAGTTAACAATAGGAGGAATAAGTTCTAGCTAGATAGGAGGAATAAATTCCAGCATTCTGTATCACTGTAGGACTATAGTTAACAAAAATATATTATATAATTTCAAATAGGTAGGAGGATACTGAATGTTGCCAACAAAAAGCAACAATAAATGTTCGAGATAATAGATATGCTAATTACCCTGATCTTATCACTATACATTATATGAATCAAAACATAACTACATACCCCACAAATATGTAAAATTAGTCAATTTTCAAAAAGAAAATTAAATTTCAAAATATAAAAAATTTAAAAATGCTTTAGTGAGCAATTATGAAAACCACTTGAAACAAATGAAAAAGTAAAATGATTCACCAAACAGAAGACATAAAGAAGAATCAAACAGAAAGTTCAGAACTGAAAAATACAATAATTGAAATAAAAAAACTGAGCGAGTGGACTTAAGAGCAGAATGCAGAGAACAGAGGAAAGAATCAGTGAATCTTAAAATAGAACAGGCTGGGCTTGAAGGCTCACACTGATAATCCTAGCACTTTCAGAGGCCAAGGCAGGAGGACTGCTTGAGGCCAGGAGTTCGAGACCAACCTGAGCAAGAGTGAGACCCCATCTCTACAAAAAATTAGCTGGGCGTGGTGGCACGTGTCTGTAGTCCAAGCCACTAGGGAGGCTATGGCAGGAGGGTCACTTGAGCCCAGGAGTTTGAGGTTGCAGTGAACTATAATGATGCCACTGTACTCTAGGCTGGGCAACAGAGCAAAACTCAAAAAAAAAAGAAACAAAATGTATGTTTCAAGGTTCTATAATATGCATGAAAGTATGGGTGATAAGCTTATGAGTACTTTTTCTATACTCAAAAATAAAAGTTCTTTTCATAAAACTGTTTTCTCTGAACTATTTATGATAAATTCTAATATCTTTTGATAAGAACAGGCAATAAATCTATTTCCATTTTGGTAAATACAAGTATGGAAATTTACAAAAGCCTCCAAAAAACATATAAATAACAATCCCATACGATAACCCTCTAATCATGGGGAGGAATGATTCTTATAACAGTTTCTCAATAAAAATAATAAAGGCGACAAAGGAATGTCTAACAGAATATGAAAAGAAGGGAAGCAATACAAAGCTACAATATAAAACATCATTAAATTACTTACAAGACCAGAAATATGGTTGGAACAGCTACAAAGCCTATGAAGACCCTTAGCTTTTCCCCCTCATCACACAAGGCTTAATTTTCATTGGAGGACTAAATAGCACTTGCTCCCTTATCTCAACAAATGCCTCAGAAAAGGGTGCAGTTTCCAACAACACATTTCTAGCCTTTGGGGTTTTTTTAAAATCAAAATCTTGGCCATCAGTGTTCTAGAGCACTCTCCAAGAGAGTAAGTCCCCTAAGGGAGTCAGGAAGCACTAACAGTATCTATCTCAAGAAAGAGACAAAAAGAAAAAAGAACCTGGAGAAAAGAGGAAGAGAAGTCAAAAGAAGCCAGGAGGGAGGGAGGAGAACCAAGAAAAGAAAAAAATAAGAACAAAGATATAAAGAGGCTGAAACTAGGCCAGGCCCAGTGGTTCACGCCTGTAATCCTAGCACTCTGGGAGGCCAAGGAGGGAAGATTGCTTGAGCTCAGGAGTTTGAGACCAGCCTGAGCAAGAGTGAGACCCCATCTCTACTAAAAAATAGAAAAATCAGCTGGGCATGGTGGCGCGTGCCTGTAGTTCCAGCTACTCGGGAGGCTGAGGCAGGAGGACTGCTTGACCCCAGGAGTTTGAGGTTTCAGTGAGCTATGATGATGCCTCTGCACTCTAGCTGGGGTGACAGAGCAAGACTCTGTCTCAAAAAAAAAAAAAAAAAAAAAAAGGAGGCTGAAACTGGCCCCCCGGGGTCCAGTTCCCTATCCCTCCACAGGTGGAGATTCCAACCTCCCACTAACCCAGAAGCTGCATAATGTCAACACCTACCATTGGCCAACAAATACAAAGATGCTGCTTCTTCCCTTTCCCCCATTTATCACTGGCCTCCATAAATTGAAGTCTTTTCAACTTAATAAAGAATATAATTATTAACTATTATAATTAACATAATTATAATCATTATAATTAATAATAATTATTGTCTCCAGAGGACCAAACTGAGACATCACTCTCTCATCACATGTGCACACACACTCACTTCTTGATAAAGTTTCAGGCACTCTGGATGAAAGCGCAGAGCCCGAAGAAATAGTTGCCTTGCACTTTCTGAAGACAATCGATCCTCCATTTCCCATTTTGCAGCCATAATCCACAAAGCTATAAATGAAAAAAAAAACAAGACTTCATTTCAATAAATTAATCAAGTCAAGCAAGTAAACACCAATGCTCCCATTTTAGTACTCAAAGATTTTTTTTTTTGAAACAGGGTCTCACTGTTGCCCAGGCTGGAGTGTAGTGGCATGATCACAGCTCACTCAGCATCAAATTCCCGGGCTCAAGCGATCCTCCTGCCCCAGCCTCCCGAACAGCTAGAACTACAGGTACGTGCCACTATACTTGGCTAATTTTTTTTATTTTTATTTTTGTTAGAGATGGGGTCTTGCTATGTTGCCCAGGCTAGTCTCAAACCCCTGGCCTCAAGTGATCCTCCCGCCTCAGCCTTCCAAAGTGCTGGGATTACTTAAAGAATTTTTGTTTAAAACCTTACCAAAAGTGGAAGGGGATGGACAGAGGGAGTTTCTAACTGCAAAGTTTTGTTGCTGTATCTAAAATTAGAAAGAATACCCAAACACAAATTGGTAAATGCTGACATATGTGCAATCTGCATGATGGGTACACAAGTGCCTGTTATTATATTTCATCAGATCTAAGGATAACATTATTATAAGTCACATACAAATTTTAAAGGTGTTAAAATGCCAGAAAAACTACTTGGGAGGCTGATGAGGGAGGATCACTGAGCCCAGGAGTTCAAGGCTTCAGTGAGCTATGATCATGCCACTGTACTCCAGCCTGGGCAACAGAGCAAGACCCTGTGTCTCTAACAAAACAAAACAAAACAAAACAAAACAAAACGCCAGAAAAAATTGTGTATCTTAGAACCAATGAAATAAAATCATGTTTTGTTCTTTTCTCTATATTTAGAATAGGTCATAATTTTTTTAAAAACACTTTGTCCTTCTACATGGGAAATTAATCCCAAGTTAACATTCTAGTTATTTCCCTAGAAACTTAATAAAAGTTAGCTATCTTACCAAGCAAGATTGCATTTGGTAAAAATGACCCATGGTTGGTAACCACATCTGGACTAGGAGGGCCAAGAATGGTAGGAAGCTGTTACTTTGGGTTTTCCTGAGCATGTGACTCCTGAAATTGAGCATGGACATTTCTAGCATCTCTAGAAGCCATGCCCAGCCAGGCTCATCCATAGAACTTCAAAGCCAGAGTGGCTCCCCTACCCACTCATGTGAATCTCATCCCCTCACACCTGAACTGTCACCTTGTGAACCAGAGACTAGCCTCCAAACTGCTAAGAGCACTCTGCTGAAGAAACAAACCTAATGCTGTACTCCTGTATCCTTCTGAGTAAACTGGTGTCAAATGTAGCCTATTTGAGTCTTGTGTAGTATAAAATATCTGGGTAAGCTTAATATCCTGAGAATAGGTACTAAAGCACCTCCACTATGAAATATACCATTCATACATTATTCACAAGAGAAGACTTTCTCTTATAAAACATGAGTACCTACTCTATGCCAGCACTCTTCTAAAATATATATTAATATTTTCCACTTAAAGGTTTTAAAATTCCCCAGATTTCCTGCCTCCAAATAAGATGTCCCTCAAAGGACTCAAAAGTTTCTTTTACCATCAACTAAAAAAAAATACAGTCCTTCTTGCCTGCAGACACGGTAAACTAGCACAGTAACTGGAGTACACAGTAGGCAGGGATGAACCAGGAGACAGCTATTCAGGAACAAAAACTGCTGAGGCCAACAGCCTAAGCTCAAGTCCTCAAGATAATTTTTCTTAGGTTCATCAAGAAAAATTCCAAACTAGCTTGAGTCTAAATATTGATAAAATGTAGAAAAAGAATTGACAAGCATTTCACCATACCTGGCTTGTTGGAATGAATGGCCAACATAGCAGAGAATACCTTGCTAAGTTGAGTTTTGGTAGCCTGTAAAACAGGAAGAAATATTTCTACTTCCTGCACAGAGAAATCATTGCTATTACTCTCCAAGTAATACATACTGTACCCTCACCAGTTGTAAAATCCAGTGGGGCAAGATCTGCTATTTCTAGGGACATATCGACAAATACAGACACACTCATAGTTTTCTCCTCTCTCTAAACCACTACACATAAACAAACATTCTAAATATCTTTAAAAAAATTTCAACTTCACTGAACAAATATGCATAAAAATTATTTTCATTTCATCTGACATAGAAGCCATTTAGATAGTCATTCAGATATACAAATGTTACATTGAAGTTCAGCCTTCATGGGTTCTTTTCCCATTTGTTAATCCTACACCTTTGGAGAAAACATGGAGTTCAGTAATCAAGTATGAAGTTCAAAAGGCAGACTAACAGAAAATAGAAAAGGAGTAAGACGTGGTTTTACTCACCCATTTCTTACAAAAAACTACATAAGATAGCCAAAGTTGAACATCATCCTGCAAGAAAAGCAATGCAGTAAGCTGTCTGAATTTGATCCTTACATATAATACACCTTTGCATTAATTATTTAGTTAAAAACAGAGGCAGATTTCAGAAGTTTCAATGTGTTGTCACACCCCTCAGCCTATTAGGCTTGTCCTCGCAAAGGCCTTATATCTCTTAACCATGATAATTCAATCTCCCCCCCCACTCCCATCCACCCTGTTCCAAGAAAAAATTTGTTGTTTATTCAATTTGTTCAATGCAGATCTAAAGTGGTCTCAATCAGGGGTAGCAACACAAAATTTGTCATTCCCAAGAATCCAAAGTACTATATATAAGTACATATATATAGCATATCCAGTGCTATATATTTATATTTCAGCACCATCCTCACAGAATAACTATAACGTAATGAGATCAATTTTCTTACTGGTTTGTTAAGTGGCTCAAAAATGTTTCCAACAATGATACCATCAGTAAGGGCCAGGTGAGATGCCTCACACCTGTAATCCTAGCACTTTGGGAAGCCAAGGCAGGAGGATCGACTGAGGCCAGGAGGTCAAGACCAGCCTGAGCAAGATGGAGACCTCGTCTCAACTAAAAATAGAACAACTAGCCAGGCCCTTTCTGCCACGGCACGCGACTTGGTTCAGTGGAGTTCAAGATGCTGATGAACTTAAGGTCTGGTGTTTCAAAGAATCTGTGAAGTTTTTCAAGTAGATAAGGAGTAGTTGAGTATGTGACCACTGGTATATACAGAATAGAGGTTTTTGCTTTTTTTGTCCCTTTCAAGGTGGTAGCAAGGGTGAGTTTTGAGATGGTCCCAATTATCTATAGGAATATTTGTCTGACAATTTTGTGCCTCTTGCCCTGTAGCTGAGTTGACCCCATAGAGAATTTCTATAGAATTCAACTCCATTATTTAAAGTAGTTTGTCTATCTACTAGCCCTGGTCTGAAACTTGATCCAGTGTTAACGCCAAAGAACAAGTCCTTACTCTTGGTTCACATGCTCTACAAAGATATGACTAAGTCTAGTTCTGCAAGGAGGTCAGTTTTAGAACACATTAATTCTAACTAGATGATCTATTTTACAACTAAGAAAACTTTATAAACTGTGCTTTAATTTATAAAGGTCATTTTTGAATCCCATTCTTTCGACTATTCTGAAGATATGTTTTACAGGATACTTATAAATATTACTGTTGAGGCATATGTATGGCAATGGTGGACTTCATTCTGCCTGAGATTAAAGTCTCTCACTTAAAAAAAAAAAAATATTAGCCAGGCATACAGGAATGCGCCTGTATCCCCAGCTACTCAGGAGGCTGGGGCAGGAGGTTCACTTGAGCCCAGGAGTTTGAGGTTTCAGTGAGCTATGATGATGCCACTGCACTCTAGCCCAGGCAACAAGATGGAGACCCTGACTCAAAAAATAAATGAATTAATTAAATAAAATAAAATAAGTACTGAGACACCCAAGATAAGAATATAAAAAATGTATTTGAATATCCAACTCAACAATATGTCTAATACATATCTTCACATCTCTTAAAGTTAAGGATTCTCTGATTACTTACTTTCCACTTTGCTGAAGCACGTCGGAAGACACCTTGTACCCGGTGTACAATAGAATTCTCAATCTCATCCTTCTTAAATGAATATCCAATGCGCTAAAAGGGGACATAAAAAACAAAGCCTCAGTTCAATCACATTTTTCCAAAGCAGCATTCCTACTTAATCATTTAACAGTACTGATAAAGAAAGCAAATAATTGCAAATATCCAGTATGGGCACATTACCATTCAGGTTATCAATAACACTGTCTCCCAAACACAAGTTCTAGCTATAAATAACCACACTACTTAATTCTGTATTTTTCTCAACTTCTAGAAAATCTTCCACTTACTATTCTTCTTCTCTGGATCAGCTCCAAAAGATTAATTTCATACTATGGAAAAAAAATACAAAAAAATAGAAACAAGAAAAATTATAACCTTTTAAATATAGGAAATATATTTAGTTAAAATCATAAAGTAAAAATCAAGAATATAAAATAGAAGACAATTTACTATGAATAAGCATAATTTACAATAAATGTCTAAAGTTCACTGAAAATTGACCTTACATCTATAAAACATATAGTCGTTAACAATCTTATAATTACATGCTTCATTTAAAAATTGTTTTATATTTCAAGCACACAGAACACCCCACGCAGCCACCATACAGCTACATCAAAGCCTACATTTTACTATATTTCCTTCACATCTTTTTTAGAAATAAAACAGCTCAAATAAAGGTGAAGCCCCCTAGGTATCCATCTCTGATTCCACTCTTCTTACTTTCCAGAGGCAGCAACTATACTGACTTCATTATCATTCCCACACATGACTTTGCACTTTATTTTAATGCTGTCTTGAATGCTTTTAGATTTTATATAAATGGTATCACGCTACACTCATCATTCTGTATTTTTACTCAAAATTATTCCCTGTCAAATAGAGAATTCAAGTTCATTCATTTTAACTGCTATATAATATTTCATTGTATGAATGTGCAATTTACCTATCCCTTTCTCCTAATGCACATTTGTTTCCAGTTTTTCTTTATTACAAAAAGCTGCAATTAACAATCTTATACATATCTTCTTGTGAACATAAGCAGGAACTTTCTCCAGAATGTACCTCGTTCCTACCATGAATATGTAATCTCCTCAAGGCAATGATTTTTGTCTGCTTAAATTTATTCCTGTATCCCACTGGACTGGATCAGTATCACGTACATAGTAGGCACTCATCTATTTACTGTGCGAATGAAATTGCTGGGTCATAGGGTATGCCCATTGTTTAACTTTATGGGATACTACCAAATTACTTTGCAAAGTGGATGTACCAGTTCTGTACTGATAATGTCAGCCTTTAAAATGTTTGCTAATATGATGGATATAAAGCGGTACTATGCCCTGGTTTTAATCTATATTTACCAGATTGCTGATGAGGCTGACATCTTTTCATAGGTTTAAATATGAATGATGTTTCCCCTTTGTGAATTGCATGTTCGTATGATTTAGTGATTTTTCTTCCCAGTTGTTTGTCATTTTCTTTTGATTTGTAGTTCTTTATATATGTGTACATATGTAGTTCTAACTATATGTGTTGCAAATATCTTCTCCCATTTTGTGGCTTGCCTTTTCACATTTGTAGTGTTTTTTTTTTTGCACAAAAACTTGCATTTTTAACCCAATCAAATAACTGAATCTTCTCATAGCTTGTGCTTTCAGCCTTATTTAAAGAAATCTTTCACTATTTGAAATCATTCTTTCATAGTTTTTGCAAAAGATTTAAAGCTATCCCCCCCAATAAGCTTTTCAATTCAGCAGGAATTTATTTTTGTGCATTATGTGAGGAAAGGATCTAATTTTATTTTTTCAATGTGGGTAAACAGAACCTCATTGATTTAAAACACTACTTGTGTCTCATTGTATGTTTATGGTTGTATGCAGGCAAGGGGGTATATATGTAACTCTGTGTGTGTCTGTGTATGTGTGTGTGTTTATGTGTATTTTTTAATCTACTTACTTCAGTTACACTCTCTAAAACTAAACAAATCAATCTAATCCATGGGTAGCTCTTCAAATATTTGAAAAGTGAAATCATTTGCCACTTCTCAAGTCTCCTTAAACATCTCTAGTTCTTTCAATGAATCCTCCCACAACAAGGTTTCCATCCTGGCTGCCCTCCAGCCAACCTTTCAATGTCCTTCTTAAAATGTAGTCTTAAGGCCGGGCGCACTGGCTCACGCTTGTAATCCTAGCACTCTGGGAGGCTGAGGTGGAAGGATTGCTTGAGCTCAGGAGTTTGAGACCAGCCTGAGCGAGAGCAAGACCCCATCTCTACTAAAAATAGAAAAATCAGCCGGGTGTGGTGGTGGGTGCACCTGTAGTCCCAGCTACTCAGGAGGCTGAGGCAAGAGGATCACTTGAGCCCAGGAGTTTGAGGTTGCAGTGAGCTACAATGACACCACTGCACTCTAACTAGGGTGACAGAGCGAGACTCTGTCTCAAAAAAAACCGCAGTCTTAACCCTAATACAATGCTCCAGAGGGGGACTGGTTAAGTACAAAATACTTTTTTTCAAACCAACATCTTCTGAGTGCCTACCGTTTTCAATGTCCTCTGCTCAGCAAATTTACCTGACACTCTACTTTTGTTAATATAGTTAGATTATACTTTGACATAATATGCTCTTGGCCCATTTTGAGTTAGCAATCTACTATGAGCCCTAGGATCTCTTCCAAAAACAAGATTTTTAGCTAAGTTTCACGTATCATTTATTCAGCCCAAAACTTCTAGTCTTGGTAAACATTTCATCTTGTTATTGGTTCTCTCAGGATCCTAATTCTGCCATCCAACATATTAGCTATTCCCTCCCATCTGAAAATTGGTCTGATGTGTATAGTATCTTCACTCAAAACTTCTATCCATTTAGAAGATGAAAGAATCTTGCATCATACCTCTTTCCAAGTTGACAGACTTACAGACACACAAGTATTAACTTTCCAACTATATGCTATCACCAAATTCACATTCCTCTATCTTGCCCACCAAGAGGCAAATCTCTTGCTGAAATCCTGATATACACTGTGTCTCTAGCAATCTCTGATCTACTAACTCAACAGAAAGAAAAAAAGAGAAAGGGGGTCGGGGAGGGGAGAGGGAGGAGAAGAGAGTGAGGCAGAGAGGCAGAGAAAGAAAAGTTCAATTTGGCAAGGACTAAAGCCTCAGTGGAGCAATGCTACTCCCAATGATCACCTCTACTCCTGTTCAAAAATACCTGTCTAATCAACAATTCTGGTATTTGAAGAAAATTGATGTTAAGCTCGTCATTCTATAACTGATTTAAAATTTGTGAGGGGATTAAAAAGTAATGAAATTATTTACTTACTTGAACATAATTGATAAAGTCTTCCTTGAAAAGGGCTCTTCGCTGTATTCTGTATTCTAGATCGGAAGCCTTCTTAATGATGGCCCTGAGGGGAAAGCCATTTTAACTATAACACTTGAAATGATCAAAAGTTAAATAACTTTGGGTTTTTTTAAGTTTCTTTATTTTGAACATATTTAAAACACATATTTACCAAAACATAATTCCCAAATACAATTATCTTTCATAAGTATTCTCTTAACATGATTAATTCTGTGTTCTTAAGGGCATCAGGATATATTGCCAGGACCACTGATGTTCCCACCAGCAAAGCAAATAATGTTAAGTATTTTACATTATTTTACACATGGTATAAATAAAGATTTCTTTTCCTCCAAATTCAGGCCACTTAGGTTTTAATAATCAAATCTCTTTCCTAAATTTCTCTTATTTCTGAGTTTTCAACATGTAAATTAAAAAAAAAAATCTAGGGCCTGCTCAGTGGCTCACGCCTGTAATCCTAGCACTTCAGGAGGCCAAGGTGGGAGGATCACTTGAGGTCAGGAGTTCAAGATCATCCTGAGCAAGAGCGAGACCCCCATCTCTACAAAAAATAGAAAAATTAGGGGGGCATGGTGGCATGCCCTTGTAGTTCAGCTACTTTGGAGGCTGAGGCAGGAGGATCACTTCAGCCAACGAGTTTGAGGTTGCAGTGAGCTATAAGGACAACACTGCACTCTAGTCCAGGTGACAGAGCGAGCCTCTGTCTCAACAACAAAAAAATCTAAATTGTTTCTATCTAAAAAGGTTTATTGCTACAAAGGACTTATGGGAGACGATTCAGCATCCTTAGCTAAGGAGTGAACACACAACATGGATATATTAGGAGAATTTAATGCAAGATGTGCAAGATAATTGTCTTCAGTAATGGTAACAATAACATTTACTGAGCACTAAGAGCCCATACTGCTATGTTCTGTGTTTCATTAACAAATGTTTACTTTGAGACTTCCATAATCACATTACTACATTCACAGTCACTGTTAAAAGAATAAATAGTCACAGAAAACTATTAAAACTATCAAACATAATTAATATTTTGAGATGGGGTCTCAATACGTTGCCCAGACTATTTTGGAACTCCCACCTCAGCCTCCAAAGTAGCTGGGACTACAGGGGCATGCCACTGTGCTCGAAAATGTAATTAACTTTAACAAATTGCTTAATGCCTACTCTGTGCCAGGCGCTGTGGCTAGGCTCTGGGGTAGCATATGAAACTGAATTAAACGGTCCCCAACGTCAACCTAGTTAGAAAGATTTATCCACTCCTCTGGGGCTCCCACATTACTCTGCTCCAATCTTTAGAACAGTACACTCTATTGCAACCAACGTACAATACACTGTAATCAAAATGTTTAAAATGTCTCCCACACCAAACACAGTGTCTTGTTAGCTCCTGATGGGCAGGGATCCTGGTTTTATCTCCTTTTTATAGCCCCAAGATCTGGCTCCATGAAGAGCTGTCAGTACGTTTGATGGTTAAAAAGACGGATCACCTTGCAATACATGAGAAATTAATTCTGGATATCATCAAAACCCGGCAATGGGCTTCCGCCACGTCAGGAAAAATAAAACACAACTCCAGTGTCCCCACCCCTGCCCCCTGCCACACGCGCCCCGACCTCCCCTCAGCCCGCCCCAGCTCTTCCCCTTCCCCTTCCCCAGCCCTCTCTCACTTAATCTCCGCATGACTGAACAGTCCAACGCGCTCCAGCTGTTCCAATTCGGGGAGTCGATCTTCTAGGCGTTCCTGAATTATCTCCGCCATGAGGTCCGAACTCTACAACGCGGCACGGAGCTTCCCAACCGCCAACACGCGCAGGAAGCTTCCCACCTCTTACTGCGGAGAGGCAGCCCCAGTGCTCGCACGCACTGGCGTAACAAGCTCCCTAGGTCCCGCCTTTTCCGCTTCCGCCGCCTCCGTAGTTCGGGGTGGCCCTCTGGCTTTTGCGACCGCTGTCACCTCCCTGTGGCTGACTGTGGGATTGCAGCGAGAACCGCTCCTGGTCTGGGGCAGGAGGACTCAGACGGACAGGAGCAAGGGGCGGAGCTAGGCTAGGGGCGGGACCAAACGCGCGCGTGGCCAGTCGGACCCTGACCAGAAAGAGCGCCCCAGGGTCGAGGGAGGTTACCTGAAAAGGGCGTGAAATGCATTTTCTGCAGGAAGATGTCTACTTTTATTGTGGTCTCATTCCACGTCCTCGCTTTCCAACACCATGAACCCCCCCCAAAAAAAAAATGAAGGAGGATATTGTATTATTGTATTATTAAACACTTCAAAAAGTCAGTCATGAAAATCACAGGGGTGCCAGCACTAACCAGGCTACTGCCCAAAATGCTTAGTCTTAGCTTTCTGCTAGATTTAGTAAACCAGTGTGATAAACCTAGATTTTCACGTGCCGATTAGAATCTCTGATTGGATGATTAATATTTAAATAATTAGCCTGGCATTGTAGACAAGATCTTTCAAAACACATGTCCCTGGGTGGATATCAGACACTATAATTTTTCTTTGACATTTTGTATTGAAAAGTTTGAGAGTTACCGAAATAAATCAATAATGTCTAGACAGACCCTCCTTAAGACATTGCCGAAGCAACTTATTTCCAAGAGAACCATCAGGCAACCCAGCTTGGAAGCAATATTATTGGTGTAATTACTAAACCTACTATAATAACTACATGGCTCAGTTCTTTTTAAGTTCTGGAAGATGATAAAAAGCCAAAGCTGGAGTTCTTGCTAGACCTGTTTATTTCAACATTCCCATTAGCACCTTGATCCTCTGTGTGATTTATGAAAGGAGAATAGGCTTAGCAATTAACAATGTTCCACTCTGTGCGTTTCCTTTCTTTTTCTTTTCCTTTCACATTTTACCCCACTGGTCTCAGAACTGAGACAAAGTTGGCTTGGGCTTTATCATTTCTTGACTCCCTCAGCTATAAGACATGAGGGAAGTGGAAGGAAATCATGGATGTAAAGCAAAGATGGAATTTCTTTGTCATAGTAAAATGTTTGGGGCCTGTATTAACAGTAAGAGTAGGGATGACACTAGATAGTAAGCTCCACATGCGCAGGGAATTCCCCTCCACTCTGTGTTGTTCACTAGATATCCTGGAACTTAGAGCAGTGCCTAACATATAATAAAGACTCAATAGATAAATGCATAACAATAAGAAAAGGCACTTGCTAAATGTCTTTAGGTACAAGGAAGTCAGCAAGCTCTAACAGATTGTAATCTTTCATTTTAAGGCAAATTTGATAGAGACCTTGACAAGTTAACTACGATTTTTAGATCAACCTAACTATAAATACTCTCCTGCCTTATTTTGAAATTTAGCTTTTATGTTTATCTTGCTCTAAGAATTATTAAAGTGAAAATGGCAAAGACTTCTTTTCATTTCTGCAACTCATAAAACTAGCCATCCCTTACCCAGGGCTTACTACGTGCCCAGCTACTATGTGCACTGTTCTAAGTCCTTTATGTACTAACTTACCTAATCATATCACATAAATATTTTGAAATATCAACCCAAGAAGGAGCAAAAAGCACCTACTAGAGAAAGCCCAAGACTATGTTTACATAATGCCCATTACATCTCAGAATCCTCAGCTGAGCACACCTTTCTAGTCAAGGAACCCTAGGGGCAGAGAAAAAGCACTCTTGAGTCTGGAACTCTATGGTGCCCCTTGGAAAGCTTGACCTCTTTTAGTCTTGTGTATTATCTTTAAAATCCACCATAGATGTCAGATTAGTAAGGAGATACTGACTGGGAGGTGGCGCAAGGGAGACTTCTGGGTGCTGGAAATGCTCTATACTTGATTGGGTGGTCATCATGTGGGTGTACACATCTGTAAAAATCCATCCACTGAGGTACTCCCTTAAGATTTGTATACTTCGTTAAAGTTATACTTCAATTAAAAAGAAAAAATTAATTACCAGTCTCTCTTTTGGAGGATATCATTCTCTTCAAGAGCTTCAGTTATTATTTTTTGTATGTGGCAGGGTCAGAAGTATTGAAACACGAATGATCAAAGTCTTCTCCCTTTCCAAAAGAGTTCATGTGAATTTTGCATTCTAGCCCATAATATATTAATATTTGTTTTAATATAATTGATTATGATTTTTTTTCCAGATTGTCAAGTAAGATTGATCCTAGAAAGATGTCCCCTGATCATCTCATCTGTTAGAGAAATACTTGGCCCCTATTGTGGTGCTTATAAGCCAGGCTGGAAAACAGCTAAGAGAAGTCTCAGTTAGGGTCCCAAGACAATCTCTTAAGGAGTCTGCCAGATAAACACTGGCCAGATGTTTGCAAATTAAGTTAAAATTTCTATTCTTGCCTTCAAAGGACTTAAGTGTAAACTTCAAAGTAAACTTGAACTTTACCTTGGAATATTCACATTGTCACATCTGAAGATTAAGCTCACAAAGATCTCAGTGGTTAAAGACAGTAGAGAAAGAAATGCTTGTCTTTTTTCATTATTGTTTGATAAAGGGAAGTACCTAGTTTCAGCAATAATGAGAGGCAAGGCACCTGGAATCCCATCCCCCTGCCTTGTTCTAAGTCCCCTGCCTGCTTCCCCCACACAGAGATCCCTCCTAGACTTCAAAGTCAGAGCAGAAGTGATAGACACAGACCAGTCTTTGATGCCTAAGACCATCAGAGCCCTCAGTTTGATGCGAATGCAAAGCATCTGTACTTTTCAAACCTTTCATGTTATCTCGCATTGCCAACAACAAAAGCTGAGAAGTTTGAGGTGACACACATTACACACATTAAAATATTTGGAGCCAGTAACTTTTCATTTCTTTTTCTATTATTTATAGCTTCTTTTACTTTGCAAACCGCACTGGATAGTAAATTACTTCTGGCACGCAGCCTTGTCAGTTTGCCAAATTTCAACTGGAGCAAGTTTTTACAGCCCGGCTAATAAGCCCTGAAAAATAGGAGGTAAGTATAATGGAAATAATGACATGGTCTTTAACTGCAGGAGCATAGAATGATAACGTGAGATTTTAATAGATTCTGCTTTTAAAAGTTTTTTTATTCTAATGAAATCTTTACCTTTTTCAAAGGATGTTTTAGTTTAAAACACATGTAAATAGAGTTTCTTTTAATTGGTAAAAAGCAGTTTTGCGGGGGTTTTTTTCCCCCTGTGGCTTAAGTTACTGCTTTTTGCAAACTGGAAAAAGAAAATACAAAAAAAAAACTAAGAATATAGTAGTTTGGGTATAACAGCCTACTATTAAAACAAACTGACATCTTGAAAAAACATGTTCTGAAATGATTGGCTTCCAGGATGGGGCCTGGTGATTGTTTGTGTGTGAATACATTTCATCAAAGCCATAGCTGATTAGCTACATCAACTTTTTTTTTCAGTTTGCCTCAATCCCGATAGAAATCCAATTCCAACTTAAGTAATTTTTAGGTCTTTTTTGAACAAGACTTCCAAAAATTAGAAATAACTATCATATGTGATTTTTATCATTGAAGAAACTTGTTGGAAGGTAGTATCCATTTCTCTAAACTTAATTCTTACATCTGTTCCCATTCACAGTTTACAAGTGACAAGGAAAATTCTTTTTCCCCTTCTCATTCTGCCTTCCAATTAGACCTGGACTGATTAGCCTCAGCACCACATGCTTAGTCCCAAATTGTTGAAGCAAAGAAGAGGTTTGGAGTTGTATGTAGTGGGGTTTTTTTAACTATACTAAAATAATATGGCCTTGCTCCAGAAATGCCAGCTTTCTTACAGCTCCCCAACCATACCATTTTTATACCTCTATTAACACACACTATTCCCTTTTCCTGGAATGTCATTTGCTCCCTTATCCACTTGGCAAGCTTAGTTCATAAAAAAAAAAATTTAAAAAGGAAGCTTGCCCTTAACACCCCACCATCCTACCACCACCACCAATTTGTATATTTAAGTACGCAAATATAAAGGTCTCAGTCTTTGAATCTCTTTTTTTCCTCTCTCATTAATTCTATAGGTGATCTTATCCAAGTCCATAACTTCAAATGTTATCTGTAGTGGTGCTGTTCAACAAAACTTTCTGTGATAGTGGAAATGTTCTGTAGTTGCACTGTCCCATATGGTAGCCAGTAGCCATATGTGGCTATTGAGTACTTGAAATGTGGCTAGAGCAACTGAGGAACTGAATTTTTAATTTCATTTAATTAATTTAAATTTAAATTGCCCCATGTAGGTAGTGGCTGCCATATTGGACAGCACTGACCTATATAACTTCCAAATTGGTAACACCGATCCATAACTGTCCTCTGAACTGAAATATCCAACAGCCTATTCATCTTCTCCACTTGGAGCTCTTACAGGCATTCCAAAATTAGTATGTCTAAAAACAAGCTCCTGATGCTCTCCCAGCAAATCTGCTCTTGTCATAACCTTCCCCATCTCAGTTAAAGGCAACTCCATTCTTCCAGTTCCTCAGGCCAAAAGCCTTGGAGTTGTCCCTGACTGTATGTCTAATTCATCAGAGATCCTCTCTGCTCTACAAAATATAGCCAAAATATGACCACTTCTCATCACGGCCACTGCTGTCACGCTAGTCCAAGCCACCATTATCTCCCACCTGGATTATTGCAATAGTCTCCAACCGGTCTCCCTGCTTTACTCTGGCTCCATTGAGCCTATTCTTAACACAGCAGCCAAAATTATTTTGTTAAAAGAGAAGTCAGACCACATCACTCCCCCACTTAAAGCACTGCAGTGGTTTCTTGACTCACTTAGAGCAAAAACTAAAATCCTTTCATTTGCATATACAGGTTCCCATGTGATCTGGTACCCTGCCCCACTCTTTCCTCTCTGACCTTATTCCCCACTCATATCCCTAGCTCCCTCCACTCAAGATACGCTAGCCTCTTTAGTATCCCTTCAACATGGCAATGCCCAGCCTGTGCATTGGCTATTCTCTGCCTGGAATTCTCTTCCCCAGATAAATTCATGGCTCATTCCCTCACCTCCTTCAGATCTTTCCCCAATGTCACTCTCTCAGGGAGGCCTTTCCTATTTCAAATTGCACCCCTTACCCTCCATAATTCTTATTCTACATTCTTTTTGTTTCTCCATATAACTGATCGACATCTAACATACTATAACAACTTTTATTATTTGTCACTCCTTACACATACCTAAAACACAAACTCCATGGAGCTGAAATTGTTTGCTGTTCAATCTCCAGAGCTAGACACTTAGTAAGTGCTCATTACATATTTGTTGAATAAGTGAATGAATATTTGTATAGTTATACAGTACTACTTAGTTGGCATTATAACATTTCTTGAATCTGTGTTACCCTTGATGATACTGTGACTTCCATGAAAGAGAGAACTAGTATTTTATTTATCTTTGAATTCCCCAAACCTAGCATTGGAAAATATTAGGTAGGTACACAATAAACATTCTCTGAAAAGAAACTTCTGTACATTATGCATACCATCTGTTATGAGTCCCAGTGTCTAATATGCCCAAAACTTTTCCTAAAGGAAATAGATCTACCCACTACTTTTTTCTACTTTTTTCTTACGACTTGACCCTGGACAATTTGCTACTACTGATTGGCCCACAAGTAAGCTCTTAACTCAAGGGCAACTAATCCATTGGCTGGCCTAAATCCTATAATGTATCCTGGTATGAAAAGGTAAACCGAAGTAATATAACTTTCCCTCTTTGGGCTTTGAATTAAGAAATAAAAGGAGAATTACATGATGGGGACATATGACTTAAAACCAAAGAGAATCCATGAGTTAGAGATAGGAGTGTGAGGAATTTGACAAGGAAAAGTTGTAAGGAAGCAGAAACTATGAGTAAGTAGAAACTACGAAGTATAGAAAAGATATACAGAGTGAAGCGCAGGAGAAAGAAAAACAGTACCTAAGAGGAAATGGAGAGTCACTGAATCTCATTAATAAGGGCACCCTGGAGTGAGGATCCACAAACTGCTGTTGAGGCCTCATTTGAGCTGTTTTTATTTGGTATTTTCTTTTCTTGTTTTTTGTTGGAGACTAGGTCTCACTCTGTGGCTGGGGCTAGAGTGCCGTGGCAACCTGTAAAATCTGGGCTCAAGCAATCCTCCTGCCTCAGCCTCCTTAGTAGCTGAGACTACAGGAGAGCACCACCCTGCCCGGCTAATTTTTCTATTTTTGTAGAGATGTGGTCTTGCTCTTGCTCAGGCTGGTCTTGAACTCCTGGCCTCAGGCAATCCTCCCACCTTGGCCTCCCAAAATACTAGGATTACAGGCATGAGCCACTGCACCCGGCCTTTCATTTTCATATTTTCTGCCAAATGACACATTTGAAATCTTCAAAGCCCAAGGTGACTGACCCTTGGACCTTTGAACATTTATTAGGAAGCACAAGGGAGGAATGTTCTCTTTGGGGCCATTTGGTTCCCCTTTAAGGTCACACTCCTATAGTAAATTAGAATCTACTTAAAGTGTGAATGTACCTTGCTTTTGAACAAATTCGATACTCTATATTTACAGCAACAGATTAGTCAGTCACTTTTAACAATTGTTTATTTATATTACTACAAAAGTAAGTACTGTTAGAAATTCAAATACTTTATTCTTTTGAATAATGAGGATTTGTGAACCACAAGAGAGCCACAAACCCAAAGTTCTCCTGCTAAGTTTCAGTTAATACCACTGACTTGGGTAAACACAAAGTACCTAAGGAAAAGGGCTTTCTGCTTCCTTCAAAGACTTGATCACAATCTTTCTCTTTTTCCTTCCCCATTAGTAGCCCACCCTTATGGGTCCAACATAGCTGCCACTACCACAGAGGAAGCCAGCTATTTTAAAATGTGCTCGCTACTTTGCTTGAGGAGCAATGGGGGCATAACGGTTAAGACCACCAGCTTTATTTTGAGTACAATTTGGCAGTATCTACCAATATTTTAAACATGCATGCTTTAAGGCCCAGCAATTCCAACATCTATAAATGGTACAGAAATGCTAACAAAAGTGCACAAACATATATAAGGATGGTCACTGAAGCATTGTTTATAAGAGCAAAAAATTGGAAAGATCCTAAATTGTCTATCAGGAAAGCGGTTAAATAAATTATAGCACATCCATATGATGGTATACTATGCAACTGTTAAAGAGAGTGAGGAATGTGTGTGTGTGTGTGTGTGTGTATATATATATATATAAATAAAATGAGATGAAAATAGGCCTGTTATACATTGTTTTTTATTTATTTATTTATTTTGAGACAGAGTCTTGCTCTGTTGCCCTGGGTAGAGTGCTGTGGCATCATCACAGCTCACAGCAACCTCAAACTCCTGGGCTCAAGCAATCCTCTTGCCTCAGCCTCCCGAGTAGCTGGGACTGCAGGGGTCAACCACGACACCAGGCTGATTTTTCTATTTTTAGTAGAGATGGCGTCTCGCTCTTGCTCTAGCTGCTCTCGAACTCCTGAGCTCAAGTGATCTCCCGCCTCAGCCTCCCAGAGTGCTAGGATTACAGGTGAGTGCTAGAATTACAGGCGTGAGCCACCGCGCCCGGCCATACATTGTTAAATTTTAAAAAGGCAAATTGCAGAACAGTATATTGTATAATCCATTTTAAATGTGTGTATGTGTGCGTGTGTTTGAGCAAAAAAAAAAAAAAAGCTTAGAGGACTGCCCACCAAGCTATTCATATTGGTCACCTCTGGGAAGTGGAACAGGGACTTTATATCTTGCTATATTGTTGAGTAATATAACAAAGGCATATCATTTTCGTAATTTCTATTTAAATAAGACATTTTCATAGGGACCAAAAAAAAGAAATAAGAGGCTTCAGAATCAAACTCTAGTTTAAATTCCAACTTCATCATCTCTCTAAGGTTAGTTGGGATGTTAAGATGACCATTTGCTTCACCTTAACTTCTGATTGACACTTCACAAGTGCCTGAAATACCTCAGCTTTTATTTTATACATTGTTGTTTTTGAACACCAGAGAAGGTTCTGCTTTAAGGGACTTTTGGTCTATTTTTCAGGTAAGGAACTCTTTCTGTAAGGTGAATAATTTCCCTAACTTATCTGTTTGCTAATAAGATACCCATAAAAAATATAGCATATTCAGTCTCTTTTGTAAATTCTGCCCTCTTTTCTCCCCATCTCTCACCCAAGCCTCCACAACCTGGGAGCTGTCCAGGTACAAATTAACATTTAAAAAGACCTCAAGTTGTTCACACAAGCAGCTCTATTATTGCTCTCCTTTATAGCCTTGGTCTGCTCAAAAACCCACATTCAAATTGGATCACATCCACTCCAGCCCTTCAGCACACAGGTATTGTGGGCAAGAGGCCGCTTTTGGCTACAAACCCCTTTATTCCTTTAAAATAACTTCATTCATAAGGTTCATTGAAGAACTGGTTTGTGCCCATCACAGGCCCTGACAAAGCACTTTGCCTACCTTGTCACTAATCCTTGCAGCAACTCTATGGGTGGGTGTTACCAACAGCAAAGCAAGGCTCCAAAGGATGAAATGACTTGACCAAGATCACACAGCTAGTAGGGGTGTGGGGGAGCCTGCTGGGAAATCTAGGTTTTGGGATACTAAAGGTCACTAACGGTTCTTTTTTAAAGAAAATTTTAATTAACTGGTTTTTGTTTTGGTCCTTTTTTGAGAAAGTCTCAGTCGGCCGCTCCAGCTGGAGTGCACGCCATCATCATAGTTCACTGCAACCTCAAATTCTGGGCTAATTTTCCTATTTTTAGTAGAGATTGGGGGGGGGGTCTGGATTTTGCTCAGGCTGGTCTCGAACTCAAGCCATCCTCCCGCCCTCGGCCTCACCAAACTGCTAGGATTACTGGCGTGAGCCACCGCACCAGGCCTAGTTAAATTAGCCACTTTTAAAAGCCAAATTGTAATCTAACACTTGTAAAGAAAAGCAGCATTCCCCTACCCCACCCATCCCCTCTCTTGAATTGTAACTTTCCTGTACAATCACGTGGAATTGTTTCAGCTCTTTCTGCTGGTTTACCGCCGTATTTCTAAATAACACATAGAACCAGTGTGCTGCACAGACCTACCTACCTAACCGCAAGGTAACCAAAACGCCACTCTACCGCAACCTCCCTGTGTTCCTTTGCATTTCAGTCCCGGGGCCACCCTCCCGGGGCAGGCTGAAAACTTGTCGGGCCCTCCCTTTAGGTACAGAACAGGCCTCGGCCCACCCTGAGCTCGCGCACGGCTGCGCCCCCGTAGTGGCCTGGCGGGACCGAGGGACCCACACCACCCGGGCCCCCGCACCCGGTCGCCTCCCACCTGCCCGCGGCTCCGGGCCCTCAGCTCAGACCCCTCGCGGGCTGCGTGCCGGGCTCGGGGTCTGAGGGCGAGGGTAGCGCGGGCCAAGAGCCGTGGTGAGGGGCGAGACCCCGGGTCGGGCTGGCTGGCAGCGTCAGGCCGTCCTGGTCTCGCCGAGCGGCCGGGGCTCCGGGGCCGGGAGAAGATGGAAGCGGCTGCCGCCTGCCCCGGGACAGCCGCGGCCCTGCGGAGGTTTCCCGCGCGCCCTCGACAGCGCGGCGCAGCTCCCGCGGACAGGCCGCCGGCCTCGCCTCCAGCCCGGTCCCCGCGCTCCTGCCGGGCCCTCTGGGCCACCCAGGCCGGCCGCCCTCGGCGCGGCAACTCCCAACTCCCCCGGCTCCGGCCCAACCCCACGGCCTTCTGTCCCCAAGCAAGGAGTCGGCCTCCCCCGCCGCGGGTTCCCTGCGGGAGGCAGGCCCAGGTCGCCGCCCGCCTGCTGCTTTCTCGGCGTGGGAAGGGAGGGCACCAGGGCTTCAGGTTCCCGGCTCGTGCGACACGGTTCTAGGGTCCCTCCTGGGGCTCGGAGTTGAGGGTAGCACCTCTGCCCCTGCCTCCAAAGGAGGCAACCCTGCTCCAGACAAACCGCTCCAGCAATCCCCGCCACTGTTCACTCATTCCCCCTTTTACGTCCTTTATCAGTCTGAGGGGGTCCAAGACTTGAGTGGTTTTTGAGGGAAAGTTCCTTTATATTTATGAGGGCGTCTGTTTCCAGCTAAGTGTGGTATCGTCTTAGTGACCTCACCAACTCTGTGTGCCCCGTTCCACACACACACTCACCCACCCCCAACCTCCCCTGTCATCACAATTAATTTATACTATTAATATAATATAATTAATTAATTATTAAATCAATTCATTTATATTATTATGAGTTTGAAAATAATTTTCACAGTCGGTCTGTGTAATATACTGTGATTGTATTTTCTTTCTTATCACTTTTCTTTTCTCTAGGGTTAATCATTGTCTCAATTTTTTGTTTGTTAAGCTTTCTGTGTACCCATCATTAATTTTTTTCCCAAATGCTCAGCCAGAACTGTAAATCTCCATTTATTTAAACTCATCAGATAATATATCGATTGTGTTTTTTCTTGGAAATATCCCTCCCATCCCAATCTGTTGCTCACAAGGCCAACTGTGTGTCTGTTTTTTTGGGATTTCCCTTTGTCATCATTCTGGGAATTTACTTTGTGTGAGTCCCCTGTGTCCTGGATTCCACATTTTTCTTCCTCATTTTGGTAGAACACATTATGTTCAGACTTAACCGTTAGGTAACCAAAATGCCACTCTGAGGTCTTGCATGTTACCCATGCTGGTCTTGAACGCCTCTGGCTTGCCTCCCAGAGTGCTAGGATTACAGGCGAAAGCCACATCTCCAGTAGCTTTCTGAAAGAGTGTAAAGAAGGCAAATTGTTTTGAGATCTTGCATGTCTGAAAATGCCTTTTTTTTTTCCAAAGAAGGGGCGTCTCGCTGTGTTACCCAGGCTGCAGTACAGTGTCTATTCACAGGCGCCATCATAGCCCACTGCAGCCCCAAACTCCTGGCCTCAAGCGATCCTCCCACCTCAGCCTTTATTATTTGATCTCCTCACTTGATTAATGTGATAATTTGTCTGGCTAGGTTGGAATTCATTTTTCCTTAGAACTGTGAATTGTCTTCTCACTCCCATGGTATTGCTGAGAAGTCCAATGAAATTCTTACTTATGAAAGTATAATGCGTGACTATGTACCTTTGTGTATGACCCTACTATTACTATTTCTTGAAGCTCTGAGGGTCTTCTATCTTTGATGTTTTGAAAGTACACAATGATATGCCTTGATGGGCATATTTTCATTCATTGTGCTAGATAGAGGGCCCTTTTAATTTAGAAACTCTTGCTCTCAGTTCAGGATTTTTTTTTTTTTACAGGGTCTCACTTTGATGCCCGGGCTAGAGTGCAGTGGCATAATCATAGCTCATTGCAGCTTTAAACTCCCAGGCTCAAGGGATCCTCCTGCCTCAGCCTCCAGAATAGCTGAGACTACATACAGGCGCATGACACCACGCCTGGCTAATTTTTCTATTTTTTGTGGAGACAAGTGTCTCTCATGTTGCTCAGGCTGGTCTTGAACTCCTGGCCTCAAGTGATCCTCTGGCTTGCCTCCCAGAGTGCTAGGATTATAGGCGAGAGCCACTGCACCCAGCCAGTTGAGGAAATTTTGAAAACATTTTTTATATATAGTCGTAAAATAGTGGATACAGTGCTCTGAAATCAAAGGCTCGCTGTCAGCAGAATCGTGGACAATTTTTTGCATTACTTTTTTTTTCTTGTGTTACTTATTAGATCTCCCACCTCCAAACACGCACATGTACCCCACCCCACTCTACCCCATCTGTCTTCTCTGTTCTTTCTTTCTCAAATTCCTGTTACTTGTATATTGGGAATCTTCAAATAATTCTTATCCTCTCATCTTTCCCTCACACTTCTCTCTTTTCTTTCTACTGTCTGCAAATTTCCTCAACCCTATTTTCCAAACTTTTCATTGCCCTTTTGCCAATTTTGCCTTCTAAACAATGGTGTGCTTGTAAATATCTAACAACCAACTCTCTGAAGGGGGAAAAAAGAAAAACCTTGATTTGTAGCATTTGCCCATTGCCATAGTGTAAATATTTCCGTCATGGCTGCTTTCAAGCTACCAACATTACATCACTGCAAGTGGAGTTGGGAAGAGATGCACAGTAGCTTATCATATTAGCATTTTCACCATATAGATATAATAGACACAAAAAATCTCAAGAGCACAGATAATAATAAAATGTAGAAAAATAATTTGGAAGTGATGAGATTTGAGTATTTACCTTTGTTTTTTAATATAATTGATTTCATTATAATTTTATATAATCTAATTTTTAATACTAACAGTGTTTGAACAACTGGCTTTTAAAATTCCTAAAAATTCAATGATTGGCTCTTGCAACCTGGTATGAGCCAGCTCCTGCAAACTATTGCTTCAAAATAATCATGGTCTCTAATATAAAAAAATTAAATCAGAGTAATCTTCCAAATACAGTTCTGATCATGTTACTCCCCTGAGTGAAGCTCTTTATTGCTTCTCTGCCTACTGAAACCCTCAGTAGTCAAGGCTTAAACCACATTCCACCTTTCTTATTTGTTCATCAAACAAATATTGATTAGGTATCTGCTATGGGCAAGATCTTAAGCAAGATGCTGAGGATATGAGGATGAGTAATATATATTTCCTTTTTTTTAAGGTACTCAATAGTGTAGTAGGAAAAACAGAAGTTTAAATACATGCTATTAAATGTGATAAGCACATAAAAAAGATATGCACAAAGTACTCTAGGAATGCCTAACAAATGACTAATTCAGCCTGGGGGAATCTGCCAAGTAAAAACTCAACATGTCTTTCCTTGTCTTTTAAGTCTCCTAATGGGTTGGGGTTTTTATTTTATTAAGCTTTTATTAAGCATTATATACTTTTCTCATTATAAGCCATAAAGTGTAGTGTTCGTTTTGAAGACTGCTAGTTGATTTTTGTTTTTAATCTACAAGAGATGCCCTCAGAATAAACTGCTGGTTTATTCAGTTAAGTGCTAACATTTTAGACTGAACTAACAAAAGATTTCTTTAAGCTGTCAATGCATGGGAAAGGTAGGAATATTAAAGTGTGTGCTGCTATGTTTCTGGGGTATATTTGTAAGTATGAATATAAGAAATGTCATGGAAATAATATGAAACATAAATGGAAGTAATAAAATATATGGCAGTGGATAAAATATACTTGAAATTTGTGACTGAGCCATAAGCTTCTCATAAAGCATATATATAAAATTTCATAGGATTAGTAATCATGTTATCAGAGGACCACAAAGATTTTTCCAACCCAAAATACTTGAGGTTGATCCCATTCCAGGCTGAGAATAATTGATCTAGTAGACCTTCTAAATGTATACAGAAATAGGCTCAGAAAGTTGAAGTGACTTTTCTAAGGCTATATAGATGGTGGCTGAGCTAGGACTAGAGAACCTAGGTGCCTTGGCTCTCACTGCAGTGTGTCTTCTACTCTAAATACTTCAAATATTTATTAGGGGCAAATTCTGATGTCCACCAAGCAGCATCTGAAACAACATTATGTCAATATATTCATTCCTTTGTCAATTAGTTAACAAACATTTATTGAATGCCTATTCTACAATAGGCTCTAGAGATACACAGATGAATTAGATACGTCTCCAACCTTCATCAGCTAAAAGGGGAGACAAGCATATACGTTATGGGTAATTCATTCTATCTGGGGAGATTGGGGGATATTTTCATGTCTGGGATAACATCTGAGTTAAAGTGATGAATATGTAGAACTTTGAGGAGGGAATGAGTAAATAGCATTCCAGGCTTATTAAGAAAGTGTAAAAAATGTTCATGGAATAATGCTGAAACTAGTATGACTGGACAGCAGGCAGTATGGCCAGGAATAGAAAGAGGTAAGAAGGTAGAAGGCAGGGCCGGGCACAGTGGCTCACGCCTGTAATCCTAGCACTCTGGGAGGCCAAGGTGAGACGATTGCTTGAGCTTAGGAGTTCGAGACCAGCCTGAGCAAGAGTGCGACCCCCGTCTCTACTAAAAATAGAAAAATTAGCTGGGCATCGTGGTGCGCACCTACAGTCCCAGCTACTCAGGAGGCTGAGGCAGGAGGATCCCTTGAGCCCAGGAGTACAAAGCCAGCCTGGGAAACACAGTGAGACCCTGTCTCTAAAAAAGAAAAGAGGCCACTGGATTAGAGTAGGAGGTATCAATATGAACTCATGTGTAGCTTAATATAGAGATGGATATTTTCAGAAATAATTATAGATTTGTATGTATATATGGGTTAGTACACATCTTTATCTTAGCTTGGTCCTCTGAGAGGGCCTAGAAGCAATGATACCCCAAAAGCAATGAGCATACCCAGTGCCCACATTTGGGTTTCTAATACCATTCTGCAGTAAAAGGAACCAGGGTTCCTTGGAGAAACGGCTGTTCTAGGACGGGAGTAGGGAATATACAAGATGAGGCTAGCACCTGTAGTAGTACTAGAAAGCTAGAAAGTAACAACGTGCTAAAAAAAAAAAAAAACCCACAATGATGGAAGCATGTCAAAGGGACACGGGAGCTAATGAGAAGATCTTCCAATGGCCAAATCAGGAACAATTTGAACAAGAAAATAAATAATGTATTATTGGAACCTAGCCCAAAGTATAAAAATAAATATCCACGAATCCATACTGATATAAATTAATGATTGAATAAAAACAGAAATGAGGAGAGCAGAAAAATCTCCTTCACAGAAGAATTCCAAATAATTTACACGGGTACTCCCTTATCAAGGTGGTAGAGCTGAATTCACTACAACCACCACCATCAGCATACCTTGAGTGTGGTGCTATACCCGGGGACTTGCTTCCACAGAGTACACTAAGGAAAGGGAGGAAAAAGTATTAATAACTTCACAGTGGAGAAGCCTGACAAACTCTACCTTGGCCAGGTGATTAAAGTTAACATCATCAATGACAATCAGGTGGATAGCATGTACCCGGGACATGATGTGATAAGAATGGCACTTCACCTCTGTGACCTTCCTCCCCCAAACCCATACTCCACTCTAACCATTAGGAAAACATCAGACAAATCCAAATTGAGGGACATTCTACAAAATACCTAATCAGCACTCTTCAAAACTCTCAATGGAAATCTTCAAAACTGTTCAAAAACAAGGAAAATCTGAGAAACTGTCATAGACCAGAGAAGTCTAAGGAGATGTGAGGACTAAATGTAATGTGGTATCCTGGATGACAGATGGATAGATAGGATAGGTAGACATAGGCAATTAACTTTATACCCAACAGAAAATATACATATTGTTTAAACATCCATGGGACATTAAAAATAATTGGTCGGTTTTAGGGCCCCCAAAAAAACTCAACAAATTCTTAAAAACAGAAATTATACGGGCTTTTTTTCTCCTTACCATTTTCAGATATTTTTGTCAATCTATAAAAGAGAACTTGTAAATTCTTACATGATAAGTGCAATATAAACTTTACTTTTTATTTCCCTTCCTAAATATTGTGTAGTTCATCTTCTTGCTGGTCACTCTTCTATATCATTTGATATGTTTTGAGCTGAATTTGTAACCCCTTTTTGCCTCATTGGAAGAAAGATAACAAGATTTGCCTTTTGTTTGTGGATCATTTAGGAATCAAAAATGGAACCCAAGCTTTATAAAATTTATCATTCTATAGAAAAGTAACATTAGTATGAATTTAGTTTTGGTGTAGCACACTGGAAAAGTGATTTCTGTGATTTTCTTAGAATTAAAGAACTGATATAACTTTAACAATAACCTAGATTAGTGTTTCTTGATTTTTTTTCTCCATGTCTAATTTTAATAAAAAAAAATCCCATTACTCTATCGCAGAAATCCTTGTCTATCCTTTCTAAGGAGATGTGCCATAAGAACACTGATATATGGAAGACAGTCTCTCTCTTTATATATCCACTGATGAACTTTTATTTTCCATGATTATAGTGTAACAACTACAGATAACTTTCTTTTGCTTTGCAAAAGTAAAATTACAATGTTGAATATGATTTTCCAAATTAAACATGAGCCACCCTCAACTTCCAAGGATTCTGTTATAATCAAGAGTCACTGGGCTAAAACAAACCTTCATTTTATATTTAAGAAAACTGAGACATACAGAAGTTAACTTTCTCAAAATCACACTGTGAAGTAATGACCAATTCAAGTCTTGATTCATAGTACAATGTTCTTTCACCTGTTTGTTGCAAAGTGGAACTTGAGGAAAAAATAGATTTGTAAAATAGAAATAGAGCCAGAAACATTTCACTCCTATTAAGAGAACTCTCTTTAACCAAATTAAAATTCCTTGGTCTTTGTGTGTTAATTTGATCCTGAACCACAAGAAGTCCAGAAACTTAATTTATCTTGATATAAAGAAGTCCTACTCCTCCAATCATTCCCTTTTTACAGTGCCTTTATGATAGAAAGTGGTTACAGAATTCTGAATTCTATTGTTGAATTTTTTATAATCTCAAGGAATTTTTTCCAGGCACATAGAGTACAAACTATCCCAGTGGCAACACATAAGTGTTGTGTTGTTCTATCAAAAACAGCTGCTAGATCATTCTGTGGTTTCTTCAGGACACCTCTCTTATTCAGCTCAATCATGAAGGTAGCAACTTTCTCAAATTAGTCGTATGAATTATTGTTAGAATCTTCCATGCCAAAAATGAAGCTAAAGTGATAATAATTGCAAGGACTGTGGACCAGACAATGCCTTTCAATGGATTCACAACAAATTTCAAATTTCTATACGATCAGAGGGGAAATCTTCCTGTAGATTAAAATTAATAGATAGGAAGCCGTGAGTATGAAGGGAAAAAAAGGTAGTTCAACCAGGAATAATAGCAATATTTCCCCAGGAACTAGTTCTGATGAATAGTGTGCAAGCAGAAATAAAATCCCAAATAGGGTAAGGTGGATGAAGTTTTTTTTGTTTGAAGTACATGAATCATCCTAAAGAACCCTGAATGTATAAGCTAAGAGACAGTTCTTCTGTAAACATTCAGCCCTACAAATTCTCTCTCAACACATACTTAACCCCCTGGTGATCCTGGCAAATTAAACTCTGGCACTCAGTTTCCCCAGGTGTATAAAAAGAGACTTAAGCTAGATTCTGTCTACGTTTCCTCCAGCTATAAAATTTGTTTCCATATAACAAATTAACTTCTAAATAGTAATTGCTAAATATATCCTTCTAACAAAAAGCACATTATGAAAATAAGAACATTTGTAATAATAACTAGCTAAAAGTAAAGGCCTATCTTTTAATTTGTCCTGCTTAACAGTAGTAAATTAGCAATTGTGAAATAAAAGTGAATTTATAAACTTTAAATGGAAATGCAGACTATAGTAGTATTATAGAAGTGATTATAATACCTGGTTATGTTGACATGATTTATGAAGTATAGCAACATAATAACGCTCTTTTTTCCCTAGAAAATGAAGAAAATATTTATTTTGGAAACAGGAAATTCACACAAAATTAGAAGTATTAACAGCAAGACTAAATTTTTTCTCTGGGCAGGGCATGCATGAAATATATACAGAATGATCTTTTTCATCTATATTTCATTACCATGAAACAAAGTAATCTTCATTACTCTTATATTGGTTTGTGTTTTTTTTTTAATTTTCAATTTATTTATTTTTTTGAGACAGGGTCTCACTGTGTTGCCCAGGTATGAAGGCAGTGGCGTCATCATAACTCTCAGCAACCTCAAACTCCCAGGAGCCTCCTGCCTCAGCCTCCCAAGCAGCTGGAACTACAGGTGCACGCCACCACACCCGGCTAATTTTTTAATTTTTTGTAGATCTTGAACTCCTGGCCTCGAGTGATCCTCCCCCCTCGGCTTCCCAAAGTGCTAGGATTACAGGCATGAGCCACTGCCTGGTTTGTTATTAATGCTGTCAAATTTTGAGGTGAGTATATCCCGGAATACACTATTAGTGCTATTTTAGCTCATTGTTTATCGTTATCAGACTTAGGAAGGCAGCAAAGTGTAATGTGGCAGTTTTCCAAAAAAATTTTTTTTTAGCAAATAGAACCATTATCTTCAAACAAATTATATAATAGATAAAAGTAGAACAGCTCTGATTGAAGACAAATGGGGATGCAGAGCCCACCATATTGTAGCCTCTTCTTCCTGAAACTCTGGGACTTGCAGGAAGACAGCTTGGATACCTCTATTGCACTGGAAAACATGGGGTTCTGAGTCTCCTATAATTGGATTTAAATCCCAGCTCTCTCCTTTACAAACTGTGGAAGGTGGGAGAATTACTTAATCTCTTTGAGATTCTGTTACACGTGTCTGAGAGGGGTTAACTAACATTACTGTTTATAATTAGTATATGGATAGTTTGCTTAATAAATACCAGCTCACTTCACTTTTGTTTAAAGTTAAACATAAAACAACTTGTTCCACAGTTTGAAAAACTATCATAATCATTGTCTCCAGACATAAGGCCTCCCAAAATTCAGGTTTAGATATTTTCAATTTGGCTCAGGTGTTTTTTTTCTCCCTCAGGTTATTAGTGTCAAGTTTCTTCTTGTCCCAGGGGTTCTAACTATGGCTTACTACCATTCTTATAATATCTCGTTAACCCTAGATAAACACACAAATCAGTGGTTTATTATGAAAACCCCATAATACACAGTGAATGTTTCATGGTTCTCATGTTTTTCTTTCCTAGACAAAGGAAACAAAAATGAGTAAACTTTTGGTTTTCAGATTCAAATAGGAACTATTGAAACTGTTCCTTCACTCTACCTTTTACTAGGCAGGTCATTACTATTTTTATCTAGGAGGTCATTCTTTTTTTAAAAAATCAAATTTGATTCTATTTCTCTCAGAACTTACCAGTAAATACAACTTTTTAGTTTCCTCAAAGCAAGACAAACCATATATTTTTTTTCCTGATATAGCATTTGTTGGCTTATTTTAATAGTCTCAGCCCTTAATCTTAAGGTGATGAGGGTGGATGGAGGACAGAAAGACGCTATACAAGTAAAAAGGACATTTGATATCTCGGTTACTTTTTGGCAATTGCATTTATACTGATGATTACTCATTTCAGTGCATCAATATTGCCTTGCACATTGTAAGCACTCAATCATTATTATCACAATTTATATTTGTGCACTGGTGTCCCTTCTTATTCACCAAGACTCATTGGATGAGCCCCTGTTCTATGCCAGGCACAGTGAAAGACACCTTAGTTCTAAATCATCCATCATTCCTGCCCCCAAGAGCTTACAGTAAAGTAGAAAGAAAAAGACTTGTTGTTGTAACATAGGGGTTCTTAAACAGGATTCAGGGAGTCTGTGAACTTGAATGAGAAAAAAATTACATCTTTATTTACACTAACCTCTAGCTGAAATTTAGCATTCCTTTTAGGTGACAAATCACATTAGGTTAGCAGTGCCAGTGGCTTTGTTACCAAGAGAAATTTTCATATCACACTACAGATATTTCCATATCACATTACAGTTGTTGCAGGTATCTCAAAATATTATTTATCCTCATCATTACTTTGAAATTTTGATAGTTATCAGACTGACCAGCTGCTAGATCTTATTTATTATTTAATACCTTTGTAAAGAAGAACTTATAGTACTACATCACAACTTTTTAGTTCTTTACTATTTTAGTAACAGTATTTTATTATAATTCATTTCCTTTATAATTTGATAAATTTTATATTTATGCATTTTTTTAAAAAGGGGGGTTCATAGACTTTACTAGACTGCCAAGGGAGTCTAAAAAATGTTAATAATCCCAACAGAGAATTCTGTAAAAGGCAAAGTAGGGGCACTAGTGAAAGAGTGGATAATAGGAATACAAAATGTTTTTTTGTAAGAGAAGGGTAGGTGACCCTTAGGTTTTAAAACAAACGAACTTACAAATAGTCAGCTTGTGGGACATCACTAAGGATAACTGTATTATTATTGCAAAAGAGCATAGAAATTAGACTTAGAAAACCTGGGTTCACGTCACAACTTTGCCACTAAATGAGCAAGTCATTTAACCTCTCTAAGCCTATTTTGTCAGCTGTACAATGGAAATAATGCCAGCTTCACAGGATCATTATGAAACGCTTTTATATTCATAAAAGCATAATGATAACTTTAAAGTATTAAAACAATTGCTATCCTTCTTTCCTTACATACATACCTAGTCCTGCGCTAGGAAATATTTTTAAAAAGACAACAGCCTTTGCTTTTAGGAGTTTACAGTTCAATTCCAGATATGACATGAAGGCAAAAACAAACAAATAAATCTCCTAGAAAGCAATTCAAATTCAGTGTGAGGTAGGGGAATTAAACATGTACAAGTCATTGACAGTGAATTGGCATAACAAATCTCAAAAACAGTTGTCATCCCAAATTTAGAAATAAGAACACAAAATAAGCTAGTCACAAATGGCACCAAACCTGAGATGATCTGTAAACATTTTACTGTCTGATTAAGAAAATGGTAATGTAGGTAAGATAACCCTTCAATTAATTCTAATTTGTCTGAGGCATTAAGTTTTTTTTTTTTTTTTTTTAGCATTCTACATACATTCTAGACAAAGGAGAATCCCAAAGTGAAAATCTGTTACTATGCCTCTCCCATAGCATGGTTGGCTTTGATTCTCATGACCGGTGCTAGTTAGCTACTGTACATAAAACCACACACATGCCCATGCCCAAGCTGAGAATGCTACCAAGGTGTTCTTAAAGGAAATAACCTCTAAGAACCTCTCAACTCCCTTAGCTCCATTTCTCTGTTCATCAAAGATTTATGATAATCCATTGCTAGTTTTTTTTCTTTGATTGTACCTGTCTCTCCATCTGCACCCACCCCCCAAAATGGGAGAACCTTGTACAAATGATGAAGGAACTGGTCATTTTGCCAGTTATACTTACTGTTAATTAACAAATTAGTATTCTGGCTTATAACTTGATATTTTGTGATTTGCTTAGTGTGAGTTAATTGTACAGACCCTGACTGAATTGGTGAAACCTCACTCTCTAACCCTGTAAAGCAGTTTTCCAAGATCTAAAAACCCACAAGCCTCTGTGGGGTGGTATTATTCAGAGCAGGCTGATTTCAGAAATCTAAAAAAGAAAAAAAAAACCTTCTTTTTGTGGGAGGATATAAAAAATACAGAGTACAGAGAATAATATAATAAACAAGAAAGCATTCTGAACTTTTTGTGTAAATATAATATAGATAGAGGTTGTCTTTTAAAAACCAGCAACAGGTATACCTAATTTCAGATAAGAAACGTATTATACTTAATTTCAGATGTGTTCCTGAAATGCCAAATTTTATATTAAACACATCATTTGCACGGCTCACTTTAAGTAGCAAAGTCTTTGATAAAGTCAGTACTTTAAGTATTTAAATAACCATTCCAAAGATAATTAGTTTTGTAAACAACTTGTTTAACAAAGACACTTGTGTAAACAGTGTTTTACAGTTAACTATAGAGAAATCCAACTAGACATTTGAAAAACGCTATAGAAAGTATGAAATGGTTCTGTTTATAGATTGGGATTTTTGAAGGTAGTGTTTCGTTTTAATGTAATATAAGATCATAGAATCTGAATTGGACGAACTATTCTTAGAGATCATCTCGTCCAACCCCAAATTCAAATCTTTAAGAATATTAGCTCAACTCCAGGCCAACCCGTACAGAAGACTGAATCGGGCCTACGCGTCTTTTTAAGCAAGACCCGCAAAACACCGTATTCCCTCTCAAGTTTTTGATCGCCAACTGTATAGATTCTCAAGAAGAGTGTTAAGTACTTCTAAGAAATCAGCGTTTTCGCTCTGACCATTACTATGGAGTCTGGAGGCAAAAATCCCAATATCTGGACTTTGCTCCCATCATGTCGAGAAGACACAACTTCTCTCAGTAAAGACCCTGAAGCCTAACAGGAAATAGTTTCCCTCCCTGCAACCACATAAATCGCTCCCTTTGGTGGAGCCCCGTCGCGTCCGACAACAGCGGCGCAAACCCTTGCCTGTGCCAGGTGGGATTCGGCCAGGGGTGCCTCGGAGCACATGGTGTTGAGGGGCCGGGGACGCGATTCCCGCCCCGGGAGCCCCTCAGCTGAGAAGCGACCCTGACCACGGGCACACCAACCCCCAGTCAGGCCCCTTTCTGGGAAGTTAGAGACTCGATGATCTGTAATAGAGCTCAGTTCATTTAACAGGCCCCTCGTCCCCAGTTCCTCAGAGGCCCGCCTCTCTTCAGGGGGTCCTGTAACCCCCTGGGGGCGGTGACTGACGACGCTCAGAAGGCGAGAAACGGCTCCCTAAGCCGCTCGCTGGGTCCCTCTCTCCCCACAATGCACCGGGGCCAGCAGGAAGGCCGCTCCGACCCCTAATTTTCCCGCGAATTCAGTTCAAAGAGGCGGCCGGGCCCGCGATCGGCAGCGCGCACGGGCCAACCAAGCCGCGCCTCCGCGAGAAGCACCTCCGCGTGACTGACGGGGGACTCCACAGGCCAACGGGCTGGGCGGCCGGGCGGCGCGCGCTCCCGCCGGCCAATCAGAGCGCCGGGCGGGGGAAGTGGGCGGAGCGAGGCCAGGGTAGGGTGAGCGGCCTCCGGAGCGGAGCGGGGCTCTGAGGAGACACTTTTTTTTTTTCCTCCCTCCTTCCCTCCTCTCCTCCTCCCTTCCCTTCCCCTCTCCTCCCCTCTCTCCTCCTTCCCCCCTCGGTCCGCCGGAGCCTGCTGGGGCGAGCGGTTGGTATTGCAGGCGCTTACTCTCCGGGGCCGCCCGGCGGGTAGCTGGCGGGGGGAGGAGGCAGGAACCGCGATGGCGCCTCAGAAGCACGGCGGTGGGGGAGGGGGCGGCTCGGGGCCCAGCGCGGGGTCCGGGGGAGGCGGCTTCGGGGGTTCGGCGGCGGTGGTGGCGGCGACGGCTTCGGGCGGCAAATCCGGCGGCGGGGGCTGTGGAGGCGGCGGCAGTTACTCGGCCTCCTCCTCTTCCTCCGCGGCGGCAGCGGCGGGGGCCGCGGTGTTACCGGTGAAGAAGCCGAAAATGGAGCACGTCCAGGCTGACCACGAGCTTTTCCTCCAGGCCTTTGAGAGTGAGTGTGTATGAGGCTTTGAGGGCAGCAATACCCGCTCTTCCAGCATCGGGGGACGGGACACTCTGCTGGGCCCCCCTTCCTCCCCGGGAGTCCACTTGGTCTGAGAGTGGAGGGAGAAATTGAGGGGGATGTCCCCCGTTCAGGGATTACGGCTCCGGGGGACCCAAAGTCTAGGGCCTTGGGGGGAAATTGGAAGAGGAGGTCCAGGGTAGGTTGCTGACTCCCCAAAGATTTACACAAGAGGTTCAGCACTGGGGCCCCCCACGTTAAGAGCAGGCTTCTTTTGGATGAAGAGGTTACAGTTGAGCTGAGGTGCAGTCAGATCCCAAGACTAGTTCTTGCTTTCTTTCATGTCTTTCATACTCTAGAAGTACAGGGGTTTCGGTTGTAGGTTTTGAGGTTCACAATTAAGCCTGTGAAGGGATGGGTGCAGTAAAACCGACGAAATTGTCATTAGTCTGGAATGCCTTCGCGCTAACTTGGTGCTGCATGTTAACATGGCACCTTTGATGCTTTAAACCTTTCAAATATATCCACCCATTTTTTGGATGTGTAAACTGAGACAGATCGTGGTCAATCAAGCATCTTACTTCTCTAGAGACGACCCCGGAATTCTGCTCTTTGTACTTGGCTTTATTCTGGCACATTTTTTTTTTTTTAATAATCAATTTCTGTTTTTAAGGTCAGTTTGGAGGGCGAAACTGGGACTTATTTGGAAAGGGGAGTAAGGTGTCTGGAAACAATAGAATTTGTTAAAAACATCATGACTATAAATAATTTTAACTGTTCTTTAATGAATGTTATATCCTGATTGTTTTCCTTTTTTGTGGCTGTTATAATTTGGGTGATCTTTAATAGCTAAATATCTTACAGAAACTTGAATAAACTTGGCTCTACCGCCAAATGTCCTTATTTACAATTTTATTGTGGCATAGTTAAGGGCATGGTATCAGCTGTGCTTGGAAAGGTGTATTACATTGTTTAATACCCATCATTCTCTCTCATTAGTGCTTCATGAAATTCTAATTGAAATTTAATAGAAGGAATTTCATTTTTTATCGAAACGAATATTGAGCCTGCTTCAGAGAGATTCACATTATTCTTTTGCCTAATACACTTTCAAAAATCTGGAGAGACTTTAATTGGAAATATGATGGAACTATGTCACCACTGAAAGGCAGTGGTGACAAACATACTTGCATCTTCTTTTAGTTTAATTTGAAACTAAAACTAAACTAACTGAAGAGTAAGTGGAAATTTTTAAAGTTCTTTCAAAACATTATGAGAAGACAAATCCTTCAAGAAAGTTTTAACTATTGGCTTTCTAATGAGTCCCCCTTGGAGAAGTCAGCTGTAGTAACAGCTAGATCTGGTCACAAAACAGCTTGATTTTTCTCTAATATTGCTCTTCATTTACGAGAGATTTCAATGCTTTAATGTAATTATTAATATAGTTACTTATATTTAGTTATCAAACTATCAACTGCTTTATTTAAAGAAATGTGATACTAACAGGTCATTAATGCAACTGGTATGATGGTATATGTGTATATTTTTCATCTTTAACCTAAGTCCTTTATAACAAATTAAATTTTAACTGATTTAACTAATTTTAAGCATTAAAAAGACTTGAGACTCAATCAGTTGTGTAAAATATACATGTTGAGGTAGTATTTATATATTGAGGTAATATTTACATTGAGCAAAATAGATAAAAATTTAAACAATAATTAGAGATATTCGTTGGGTTTAGCTATAATTTGTGCCTCAGACTTTTTTCAGTATTGACTGACTTTCAACATACCGGTATTAGGATGTCTGGGAAATGGTTTTATTCCGTTTTGGCTGACTGCTATACACATTTTTTAAGTGACCAATTAAAAAGCAAAATTTTCATCTTGTTTGGCATCAATAAATAGTTCTTTTGTTGAATCCAGCTACTTATTTCAGCTACTTTTTGGAAAGAGATGAATCATAAATAGTTTAAGTTAGCTAAATTAAATGAATATAACTTCTGCCCTTCAGTTCTGCCTAATAACAATAGCTGCCTTAGAAAGGTTTAAGTACAAGATTATAGAGAACCTTAAGTTTAAAATAAATGTAGATGAATGTTGTGAATGAGTACCGTAGATTGAATGCCTTTTGATTTTATTGTGCATGCTGATTTTCTTGATGTAAATATTACTGCATGATTTCTATAACAGGTGATTGGTTTATCTTGGTTATAACATGGGCTGAGTTGATATTTTCCTGACAAGTAAAGTAATAAGTAAATTTAGATAATGTCTGGATTTTGTTTCCTGTTACCTAGAACCAACACAGATCTATAGATTTCTTCGAACTCGGAATCTCATTGCAGTAAGTAGTCAACAAAATTCATCAATATTATTTCTTTCTTATAACTTCATCTGTATTTAATTTTAATATTTTAAAAATTTTTTTATAGCCAATATTTTTGCACAGAACTCTTACTTACATGTCTCATCGAAACTCCAGAACAAACATCAAAAGGTACATTTTTATGACTCTTTTTTCACGCTGATAAAACCATTTAAAGTTTTGTTTTAAATTACTATTTCTAATTAAAGACTAAATATGAAAACAAGTGAAAGAGTGACTGGTTGAATTGGTTGCAAAGTGATTTTTAATAGTATCATTTTTATAAATCCCAATTTGTTACTAGTTTTTTTTTTCCCCCTAACAGAAGTGATTTAGTAGTAAAGTGAATGAGGTAATTTTACTGACTCATTTTTTTACCCTGTGCCACTAGTTATTTTCAAGTTTGGTAGAAGTCAGGGATTTAAATATTTACTAAAGGGCTCAGGGTAACTATCTTTGATACATAAAATTTAAAAGTTAATTTTTGAATATTTCTTATATGTCTAATGATAAAGAATTAGCTCCTGTAATGATAGGTTTAGAAAGTCTTGTTTTGTATCTTTGGTGGTAGTCTTACTGAAGGGGAAATACTTTTGAAGACAATAGGATGAATGTTCTTAAAAAACAAGAAGTCTTAATCAACTGGTCTTAAGGTAGAGTCTGGAGGCATGGGACAAAGCTTTTTGTTGTGTAACATTTAAAGCTTAACCGTATGTAATTATGGAATGCAAGTTTCTTGTCCTAGGTACAAGATGATATTTATTGAGCATATGAAGTAAACAAGTTTAAATTTAAAGGAAAGAACTTCTATTAAGCGTTTGGTATTATAGTCTTGACTTAGTAAAACCATTAAGCTATCTTAATAGACTTTGAAACCAAACTCTTGGGACAGTGGTCCCCAACCTTTTTGGCACCAGGGACCGGTTTCATGGAAGACAGTTTTTCCGTGGGGGGGTTGGGGAGGAGCTCAGGCAGTGATGTGAGTGATGGGGAGTGGCTGTATAGATGAAGCTTCTTAGATGAAGCTTCCCTAGCTTGCCTGCTGCTCACCTCCTGCTGTGCGACCCCTACTTCTGAAGTTTCATGGAAGGCAATTTTTCCACGGACAGGATGGGGGGGGGGCAGCGGAGCTCTGCGGCCCGTCCCTAACAGGCTGTGGACTGGTACCAGTCCACGGGCTGGTGGTTGGGCACTGCAGCCTTGAGAGACTCCTACTAGTTATTAAGTAGGCATCATGTTTCTGTAGCAAGACATAGTTGAATTTTGTAGATATATCTACTTGTATTTTGAAGGATTGGAATGTTAAAACTATTCTTCTTTTGGTAATCTTTCTGAATAGAGAGAGAGAGAGAATAATTGCTTTTAATAGTTGAAAATTGCTGAGCACCCAAACAACTAGGAGAGAAGTGAGGAATTAGGTAACAGAATTAGATTTGTCAATTTTTTACCTGTCTATTCTAGTATTTGATGTATGCCAGTATTCAGCATACTTTTTCTGTAAAGGATGAGATAGTAAATATTTTAGGATTTGTGGCCAGGAGGCAAAATCAAGGATATTATGTAGATATTAATATAAAAAGAAAGTAAAATGCCCACAAATTTTTTATTGATGAAATTCAAAATACAATACAAAATACAACATTTTGTAGTGCAGGCCTACTAAGGAGAACTGTAGAACCCTTTTATTTTTGTGGGGTGGGGGAGAGAGAACATTTTGCTTACTTGGCATTCAGAGTTAGTGTTCTCTATCATCAAATCAATTGCTAATATTTATCTGAAAAATCATTCTTAGCTCATGGGCTGTACAGAAATAGGCAGTAGACCAGATTTGGCCCTTGGTCCATAGTGTGCTGACCCTTGATTTATTCTATAAAACTAGAATTTGATTAAGTTAACTTTTTTCTTTCATTTAAGTATTTTTAATATGGAAGGTCAGTTGAGTTGTTATCTAGGATGGTGCTTGATTTTACTTTTAAAAGTTATTAAGTTATTTTAAAATAAGTTTGAGTTAATCCATAAATGGATAAAAATAATACACATTTAAAATCTAACTTCATCATTTTCCTGTTACGTTTGTTTATTAGACAATTTGTCCCATCGTGGGATATGTTTCTGTTGTCTGCCATTGGGTGAAGAGAGTGTAAAAGGCTTTATAATAGAAACTGATTTTCTTAATTATTGCCCTTGAGGTTTAAAAAAAAAAATTGTCTTTGGGGAATTTTGAAGCAATTTGCTAGCCAAAAAACATTTAAATCCCACTTAGTTTATTTCCTACAAAAATGCATAGGAATCACTTAATTCTCTTGTTATGTGCCTGACTTTATGTGTAAGACATTAAGAATAATTTTAAGAAATTAGAGCCAACTTATATCTTCAAATGAATGCTGTCTTCAAAGTAGTTGGTAACTTTGGAAGGTGGCAAATTTAGTCCAGTGATTGTGATCTTTTCTCAAAATGTTTTTGGAACTCCTTTTTTTTTACTATTACAACAACATAATATCTATTGTTGGAATAAGCATGTCACTCCCTTTGATGTCATACTCTCAGTTCTCATATTAATTCTGGTATATTTGTTAAACTCGTACTTTAGTCTCACTTCATAGAGATATTCAAATTCTAAAGGCTAACACAACTCTGACAAAGTAGAAATATAGGTAAGGAGAAGGGCATCTTTTATTGAATCCATTTTACTAGATGTCGTGTAAGCCGTTTCTGAACCCTTCCAAGAAAATTTCCTGAAATTTCTTGAATTTTTAAAATATTCTACTTTTTGATGACCTTTTGATAACTATTTCCCTGTTAAATCTGAGCTAAAGTAACGTTATCTTTCTAAAGAACAGAAATAGTTGGTGTTGGGGAAGGAGCTGCTTTTGTACAGTTGCTTATGTGGTTGGTTTTGTTTATTCCTAAGGAAGGCAGGGCTGCTTTTATGATCTTGTCTATTTCAAATGGTTGTTAATATTTAATTTTCCTATTCACTTTTCCATATACACCTTCATAATATTGGAAGAGATGAACCTTGGGACTTAATGGTCTTTACCTTTCTTTCTACAGACAGAATTTCTTCTTAAACATTCCATAAAGATAAACATATTATTCTTAAAAGTTTCCGGTAACTTCATAACCCTCCTCAGTAACTTTCAGTACTTACACTGAACAGTTCTTATAAGTAGCCTAAAAGAGTCCTACATTTTTCTTCTTTCTTCTCTCTTATCTGTGGAGATTGAAAATACATTGCCATCCTTCTGAAAGTACTTCTTACTATGCTCTATTGGATGAAACGTTAACATTGAAGTTTTCAGTAACTCTAAAGGTAAAGAGAGAAGCTTTTTTCCCCCTTCAGATCTTTTGTTAATGGAGGTTGTTCTTACTTACCTGAAATATAGAGTGTGTTAATTCTGCTCTTCCTGTCAGTCATTTATTGTAATATATTTACATTAACATTTCTCTACAGTTAATTTTTATTGCAGTAGTTGAGTACAATAGCTCTTTTTGAGGAATGAGCATATTCGTAATTTCTAGTATGTGCATCAAGCATTGTAAAGTAGTAAGTTAATGTGGAATACATTAAGCTTTTCAAGTCCTAAATTTGAAGAGAATATATGAGTATAAAGAGAAACATTTGTTTCTAATTAAATTATATATGGGTCTAGATTTTTAGCCTCTATCTGTAGGACATATCATAGACTACCTTAAGAACTGAAATGAGGCTTGTTTTACAATCCATTCATTCTTTAATTGCTTTGGGAGATTATACTTAATTTAAGTTTCTATTGTGGAAAAATTACTTTTTTCTGTTAAACATATTAAGTTAAAAGCTAATAATTTTATTATGATATAATGGTTATATCCCCTTCAAAAAATTTTCATGATATCAACAACCATCTCTTCAATATGATATATATATCATTTAACTTTAGGCTTTGCTAATAATCTTGGAGGATGTCTTGTGAACTTCAGATATATTATAGAATATCCTTTTTTTGATGTGATGGTGCTAGTATATATTTGTTGGGTTGCTTAATAGAAATGTGTTTCAAAATACATACAATTTGCATTTGTTTGGCTCAATTCAGCAGATGCTTGAATACCTACCCAAGTATAAGGCACTATGCAAGCAGTACATGGCTTTCCTTGAAGGAAAGCAATCACTGCCCTTCAGGAGCTTATAATCTAGTAGGAGAAATAGAATATTTGCACAAGTTTCACATGTAGAAGACTAAATACCAAAATAAATATAGACCAAATGCCATGGGTAAGGAGAAATCACTCTGGTTTGAGAATAATTACAAAAGGTCTCATGAAAAAGTTAGCATTTGAGATGGGGCTTGAAGGCTTGTCTGCTGTATTGTAACATGTACTGTCTTAATAGTATTCATTGTATGGCTAACCATCCATAATTTATCTTACTAAAAATAATCAATCTGATTTCCATCTTGCCTATAATAGTGACAATAAAGTGTAATTTGTTTGTTTTTCCCAGTTGAGAAGTGATTATTTTGTTTATCTGTTTCTTCCAGGAAAACATTTAAAGTTGATGATATGTTATCAAAAGTAGAGAAAATGAAAGGAGAGCAAGAATCTCATAGGTAAGATAACCTATCAGTTTACATTAAGTCATATATTTGAGGAAAGAGGAAAAATTACAGTGATCATTTCCCAAATGATCACCTTGATATCATAAAGAGTTAGAAGGAAACTTAGAGGTCAGTTGGTCCAAACTCATACACAAGTCAGGAATTAATTTCTGTAGCATCCCTGGCAGAGAATCCTTAAGCCTCGGCTTGAATACCTCCAAGTCAGGGAACTCACTGCTTTATATGGCAGTTGTATTCATTGTTGTTTATCTCCATTAACAGTTTCTTGTATTTTGAATCAGAGTCTCTGTAACTTCTGCAGTTGGTCTTAATTCTCCTACCTCATCTAAGGAGGGATGCAGACTCACATTTATGGTATACTTGCTGTGTGCTAGGTGAGGTGGCAGGTGCTTCACAGTATCACATCTTTTCTAAGTAATCATCCTCAAATAGGAGAGGGGCTTTTTTCCGTCTTTTCTTTCCCCGTATTTAAATCTCTGAGGCAACGTACTCATAACTTTATTTCGTATTTGAAACATGTTTCTCACATGATAGTTTCAGAAATACGACCCTTTGGACAAAATCTACTCACTGTACATTTTCAAATGTATGCCCAGAACTAATCCCTAAATGTTCTGACTAGCCTAATATCTGCCTACTCTAGACAGTATGCTTCTGTTTATTCTTTGATATGTAAACTTAAAGTTGAACATGATTCTAGAAAGAAACAGGAATTTGGGTGGTTTTTGTTCATTCATTGACTACTTTTAGAGAGAATGTGGAACTAAAAATACTAGATTTTTTTAAAAATGGAGTTGGAAAAATTGTCACAATGCATTTTTTCTCATGAAGTTTTCTTTTTCTTTTTTCTTTTTCCCTTTCCTAAGATTTCCACATCATGTCTCCTGAAGTTTTAAATCACATCTTACCAAGTTAGATAGGATGTACACTTAAAGATACTTCATTTATGTTTTCTCCTTGTTCTAGTGACTGGTAAAAAGACTTCCTTTATTGCAGTTGCTGGTATTTTAAGTTTGGCTTGAATTAGGTGATTTTGTTACTTGAATTATAAAATCACATTTTTAATTTTATATCTTACAATCTTGTGGGATTGAAGTGTAATTTGTGTTTCCATATCTAGGCAATCCTGACTTGTAAATAAGCTGTGATAGTTCATTCTAGAAGCTGAGATCCTGAATCTACCTAATCCTTCTATTACCACCTAGGGAGTACCCTATGAGATAGAACTGAGAATATTCCTGGTGCATTTGTGCTGTTCTTTGTGAATTCCTATTCCGGATCCTTGTCTGGTCACCTGCCCTGGGTAGAGCTCTTGGGATCTTTGGGGCTTTTTCAACTTGAAGTATCCTGGTCTGACCTCCCTGGTTCTTTTCTCCTGACCACCTTAATAGTTTGCTCTCTAGGCCTTTCAGGGTTCAAGTGGGAAGGAAGAATGAACCAAGAAGAAGAAGAAAACTTGACGTTTTTCTTCATCTTCTTCATCAGGTTCTACCTTCATTGTTCCTAAATTCTACTGCTATCTCATTGTGACATTGGCTTTGATAAATATTACCGAGCTTCCCTAAGAGTGTGTTGTGAGGGAGATATTATAATACTTAATTCTCTCTGAACAATTGTTTCTCTAATAATTTTGTTCCTTTCCACTCAGTGAGTTCAACAGCAACTCACAGAAACATCAGAGGGTTACATAAAATTGCTGCTTGTGATTTTGGAAAAGACTTTTTCAACCTTTGGGGTCTGTCTGGGACCAGTAAGTTAGCCATTTCAGCCTCCAAAGATTTTCATGAAATGTCTGAGTGTTGCTCCCAAAGGCACTATGATAAATTAAGGAAGTGCTTCATTTTAAGTTTATCCCCAAGACCCTATATTGTTAACTTCAATATATTTCTTAGCTCAAATTAAGCATAATCTTATTCTATTAAACTTATCACACAGGTTGTAAGAAGTGCCCTAGACACTGGTATATAATGCCAGCACTATAAAACTTTGTGGCACGGTGGCTTATGCCTGTAGTCCTGGCACTTTGGGAGGCAGAGGTGGGAGGATTGCTTGAGGTCAGGAGTTCAAGACCAGCCTGAGCAAGAGCAAGACCCCATCTCTACCAAAAATAGAAAAAATTAGCTGGGCATGGCGACGTGTGTCTATAGTCCCAGCTACTCTGGAGGCTAAGGCAGGAGGATTGCTTGAGCCCAGGAGTTTGAGGCTGCAGTGAGCTAGCTATGATGACGCCAGTGTATTCTACCCAGCATGACACAGTGAGACCCTGTCTCCAAAAAAAAAAACACCCAAAACTTTGCTTGTAAAATCTATTGTCAAATTCTTTCTTAGAACAAACCTTTGTTGTTCCATGGCATTAATTAGTAGAAGTTAAAATCTTAAGTTATATGCAAAACTATCTCTCCTCTGTCTGTGTTCTCTGTACCATTTCAGACATAGGGATCTCATTCAGTTTGATTGGATCCTAGATCTGTTCAACAGCTGTAGTCTGGGAAGTTACCACTGGAATTCATGTTCTTTCAGCACTTCCAAAGTTGTATCTCCACTCCAAAGTCCAATATATTTCATTCTTTAAAAGTGAAGGGGAATATCAAAATGCACAAAAATACCGTAGTACTACAGCCTAAAAGTTAGTGTGATCAAATAAATGCCTGACATAATTATGACATTTGTAGTGACTTTTAAACTAAACCAAAATCCCAGCATTATCTGTGGAAAAGTTGTTGGCGGTCCAGGATCTTTTATACTTTAGATCTACAGTTATCTCACGAGTAACTTGCAGAAACTTTCTATCAGCAGAAGGAGCTGATAGAAAAAATAAAAATATGGGACATTTCATGGTTTTTACTTCTCTAAGGTGCCAAGCAATTCATGACAATAGACTGGAACTGTTATTTGTAACCTTAAAACTCAATAATAAAGCCTACTATCTGTGCAGATTGTTTCTTTTCTTAAAGAGTGGCTTCTGAAAATCCCAAAACAATTAACAAATTTTAGAAGCTTCTTATGGTCACACCTTTAGTCCCCAGGTTTTTCTTGATGTCTCTTTTTGCTTTTTTGTTACGATTATGCATATTTAAAACATCTTTATCTTCATTATAGAAAGTTTGATATAATGCCTTATATTCTCTCCAGTTCTTGTTTCTGGTAATCCACTTTTGAATTTATTATGGATTTTGACTAAGCACTATGGCTTATTAGAATAAATCTCTTGCCTTTCTGTAGTTGTCCATCTTAGCAGGATCTCAGAGGTTTCTTATGCTATCCTGTCAATTTTGGAATTCTGTAGTCATAACTCTTGACTTCTAAGTGCATCTACACCAACTGAAACACATCATGAAAAGATTTCCAAATTGGAGTTACTTCTAAAAGTGTTCCCCAGGGCCAAATGAGAAGCAAAATGTCTTCTCTCTCTTCCCCTTATTCCTCTTCCATTCCTGGTCCACTGTTAGTAGCTGGAGAAACCCCTCAAAAGATACCCGAATTAGAAATTTTATTAGGAATATTTTCAGGCATATGTTTTTAGTAGATTGATAAGGCAATGTACCTTTTATCGGTTTTTTTGTTTTTGTTTTTGTTACAACCTAAACTTTTGAATTAGTAGTCTTCCTTTTCCAAACATCCCCTTTTCTAAGCATCTTTTTGTACAATAACAAGGTCTAGATCCATATTTTGGGGAGCAAGGGGCTTCCCATTTCCTTAACATGCCATGTCCCAGGCACTATATTAAGCCCTATGGGATATCATAGTGAGCAAAACAGATGAAGGCAGGCCCTGCCTTTATGGAGCTTAGTGTTTAGGGGAAGAGACATAATCATACAATATAAGTATAAAATAAGTGCTGGGAAAGAAAAGTATGGGGAAACTATGAGTGCATAAAGCAGGAGAACCAGCTCTCATTTGAGGTATTGGGTATGGGAATAGTGATGGTCAGGGAAGGCTTCTCTGAAAAAATAAGCTGAGATTTGAAAGATGAGTATAGGAGTAAAATGGGGAGAGGGAGGATGAGTAGATAGGTGGTTCTAGATAAAGAGAATGTTACACATCTGGCATATGAGACCAGGGTAGCTGAATAGAGAGTGTGGGGAGAGTGGCATGAGAAGAGGCTGGAGCAGATGCATGGCCAGACAGTGCAGGGTCTTGCAGGCTATTTAAGGATATTGATCTTAAGAAAGCCATTAAATTATTTTAAATAAAACTATTATGCTAATGGTTTTTCCCTACCCTTCTTTTTTGTAGATTTAGCTGCATTTTTAAATCTTTAGGCTGCTGCTCAGGTTGGTTGTATGTCTTTCCTACCATTAATAAGATCTGATGTCTTCCCTTTTTTTTTTTTAAATAACACTCCTGCCTTGACTATAAGCTTTGAAGTTGTTTTCAAATTGGCATCTTTTCACTGTTGAGCTTTTGTTCTTTTTTTAGAACCTGGGCTATAAATTTCTTTTTACATATCTGCTTCTCAGGGTACCTCATCACTTGCCACTGAGCATATCTGGTTCTTAAAACTGGGATGTTTCAGCTACTGGGGAAGCTGAGGCAGGAGGATGGCTTGAGGCCAGGAGCTGGAGACCAGCCTGGGCAATATAGCCAGACTCCATCTCTAAAAAATTTTTTTAAAAAATTAGTTAGGTACAGTAGCACACACCTGTAATCCCAGCTGCTCAGGAGGCTGAGGGAGGAGGATCAATTGAGCCCAGGAGTTTAAGACCAGCCTGGGTGATATAGTGAGACCCCATCTCAAAAAACAAAAAAGAACCTGGGTGTTTAAGAACAAATTTTTAAGATATTCCTTATATAATCTTTGGATTTGTAATAATTTCTTTGTGTTTTCTCTACAGTACTTTTGCAAGGTCATCTATTTATTAATAATAGATAGACTATTAAACTTTACTTTCTCACTACAATGTGTTTTCATCTGTGTGTCTGAATGCTATATTTTGAGACCCTGGATTCCAGAATAATGGGCTTGATGTAGTCACCAGTTCCTCAGCTTTGTGTATCATAGGATAAAATGTATAAGAAAAGTTGGGTAGCTAACATCTAGTAGTGTAGATGCCAAGTAGCCCATCAAACCTCTCCTGTTTTGAGGTAATACAGCCATGATTCTAGAAATGAAGCCTTATACCTACCACTGTCGGATTAATGTGTATAAATTAGAGGCACTAATCTTGGTCCCTTTTCAGCATAAAAACTTTGGTTCCTCTATGAGATCTGGTTATTCTTAAAACTTGAGGTTCCTCCATGAATCTGGTTTCAAAATGTTAGTCCCTTATGAATTTACTTAACCTCATTCTGCAGACTGCTTCAAAACTGTCAGATGTTTGTGCTTGGAATCTAGCATTTCAGAACTTCACATTCTCCATCTAATTTCTTATTGCCATGTTGCTTGCTTTCTGAGAAGATAGAGACAGGGAACACATCACATGGATGAACGAAATCATTATATGTTATCCTGTCCTGGTCATCCTAAAGTAGATCCTTTGTAGCCTAAAACCAAACAGCCCTGACCAACCTTATATGTTTCTTTACCTTCCATTCGTCTGATCCAGCTTAACCAATTAAGATGTGGACACAGTAGCCACAAGAGAGGGAAGAGGAAAGGGAAAGAAAACTTTGCCCTTTTTCCTTGGAAGAAACCGCTTATGGAAGGGATCATTGGTATACTTTATTCTAGGTACATATCAGAGTGTTTACTTTTAGATGGGGGAGGGGAAATTGTGCATAGCAAACCACATTCCCAATGTTATTTTTTAAAACGCTTAATTGAAAAATTGGAATTCTTTTTCTCAAACAATGTTATAATAATGGCTGATTGTGCAGACTGTCCCATGTAAGGTATAATGTACCATTTAAAACAGTGTGTCTGAAACCATCTGTGGTGAAGGACCTTTTTATTGTTTGCTTATTTGTTTTCAGTTTTCAGTCTCTTGTTAAAATCTTACTCTCAGTTGCTTATGTTGTGGAACGGTAACAGTTTCCATAATGACTTCAGTTCACAGACCACATTTTGAGTAACACTGATTTAAAATATTTTCTGGGGTAGATAAATGCAAGATCTTTCTGGTATTTCAAAGTTGGGACTTAGAATCATATTTCCCAGAAAAATAATGTAAATAATGCTATTAGTACCACAGTGTAATAGGCCATGATTCCTAACCTTTAAAAGCTTATTACTATAGGAGGACATTATCTTATGAAAAGCATTTATTTGTTGGGTACCTTTCTGTAAGACACTGTTAGGTGCTAGGGACACCCATATAATAAAAAAATTTTCAAAAGAGAACGTGTATGAAAAAATAGTGACAAAAAAGTGGTCAATATAAGTGCTTATAAAGGAAAGAAGTGATTAAGCTCTAGGATGGTTGAGGTTGGGGTCTTTGTAGAAAAGGGAGAGAGTACTTTGCTAGATACTTTATTCTTTTATACAAGCTTCACAATCTTTAGAGAAATTACATCCTCATTTTATAGGTATCAGGACATAGTTAATAACTGGAGCCGGAATTCAAACTTGGATTTTCTGACTCTATTTAATCATTCTATTCTGTTTTCCTATATAAGGCTTTATGAGAGACAAGAAATGGGAGCCATTTCAGCAGTTAGACAAAAGATTTGGTAGTTGGGGACTCATTCAGAAATTTACAGAAATGAGCCAGGCATGGTGGTGCACGCCTGCAGTCCCAGCTACTCAGGAGGCTGAAGCCAGAGGATTCCTTGAGTCAAGGAGATCAAGACCAGCCTGGGCAACATAATGAGACCCCATCTCAAAAAAAAGAAAAGAAAATTTGCAGAAAGGGATGATAGATACAAAATTAAGGTTAATTTTGGCTGGATGTGGTGGCTCATGCCTGTAATCCTAGCACTTTGAGAGGCTGAGGTGGGAGGATTGATTGAGGCCAGAAGTTCAAGTCCATCCTGAGGAACATAGTGAGACCCTGTCTCTACAAATAAATAGAAAAATTAGCTGGGCGTGGTGGCATGCAACTGTAGTCCCAGCTACTTGGGAGGCTGAGGCCGGAGGATTGCTTGAGTCCAGGAGTTCGAGGTTGCAGCGAGCTATGATAACACCACTGCATTCTTGCTTGGACAACAGAACTAGACCCTGTCTCCAAAAAAAATTAAAAATAAAAATATAAATAAATATTAATTTAAGTAAATTAATCTGGTTTTAGTATGTAGGTTTAATTAAAGGAACTAAGAATAGATTTGTTGTGAGTAATGGATTATCTTCTAACATGTAGAAATTGTAGAATATTCCTCTCTGTCTTTCAGTTATGTTTTGGAGTTTAGGTAATTCTGTTTTGTAAGGTGGTATGGAACTATTTTTATAGAAAAATGCTATCTTAGTAAAATGGCATGTAGTAAGTATCTGATTCATGTCAGAAAGTAATATAAAAGTATTTATAATATGAATTACCTATATAGAATAGGTTTTTAAGAATCCCATTGTATACTATTTCTGTTGATATTTAAGTTCTGTTTGTTGTTATTAGTTTTTCCCTCATATTTATGCTTTCTAACTCTGCTTGGACCCTTATACTTTTACTCTTTTGTAGTCATTTTGTCCTCTAATGATATCCTAGCATACTTTCCTTAGTACTATTCTAGAAATATTCCTCAAGATCCACACCCTGTAGTTCTTTTAGCAGATAGTTTCATGGCTTACTTTACTAAGAAGATAGAGGCATTCCTACATCTTCATTGAAATATCTTACTTACTTCTTATTTCTCTATCTTAGAAAAAGGGGAGTACTAGGCATATAAGGCTAACCTAATGTCCTCATTTCCAGTCATTACTTGCTCCTTAATACTCTTCTTGCCTCAGTGTCTTTTTTTAACTCTTCCCCTCTGATTATAACAATGGGCCGGGTGCAGTCCATCACTCCTGTAATCCTAGCACTTTGGGAAGCCAAGACAGGAGGATCACTTGAGCCCAGGAGTTTGAGACCAGCCTGGGCAGCATAGCAAGACCCCATCTCTACAAAAAATAAATTAGCAGGGTGTGGTGGCATGTGCCTGTAGTTCTGGCTGCTCAGGAGGCTAAGCCAGGAGGATTGCTTGAGCCTGGGAGTTGGAGGTTACAGTGAGCTGTGATTGCAACACTGCACTCCAGTCTGAGTGACAGATCTAGACCCTGTCTTTAAAAAAAAAAAAAAAAAAGCCTAGATTGTTACCATCATTTTATAAAAAACAAACACCTACCCTTTAGTGATCCATATTACCCAGTAACTATTTACTCTCATTCTTCTCACTGGTAAATTTCTTAAGTAAGGGATCAGTACTGCTTTTCTTACCCTACCATCTCTTCTATACAGCCCTCTATAATCTGGTGTCTGTCCATATCACTACTGAAGCTATGCTCTGGAAAGTTAGGAATGGCTACTGGTCAACAAATAGATTGTTCTGTTTTGTAGTTTAAAGGTACTTCAAGAGCCTGTTGATGTTGCTGTTTGTTCTGTCCCATCCTAATAGTTTTTCAAACATTGTTAATACATGTTTGTAAAAACAAGGATCACTGTAGAGTATACTTCCTTTTCCTTTTTCATAGCTTCTAAAACTAAAGTGAAAATGACATGTTGAAATAGTAAATTACAGATCTATAGAAGATTTGTAATTGTATATTTCACTCTTAATTGGAGTGTAAAGTAATGGTTCTGCATCATTTGTTAGGAAGGTTGAATTTCCATAGCTTTAAAATATTCAAACACTTTTGCATAGATTCAGCTACTCTAATCAAAATTTCCTTTTGAGAGGTGGGAAGGGACACCTGCTCTCATTTTATAGGTAGGACACTAAAACCCGGTAAATTATCTGGCCTCTTACTTGGTGGTCTGTTTTTTTATGCCTTACTTTTTTGGTATTTTTGTATTTTTTGCTTTTATTTGTGTGAGCTGTGAGGTTTTTTGTTGTTTATTTGTTTAGGTGTATAGACACACTATTTTGTATGTCATACTTAACAGGGAAAGCATGGAGTCATGGGCCTGAATAGCAGGTGAGAATGAGAAAATCTTAAGTCTCCTGTATGGTTCATTTAAAAAAAAAATGAGAAAATCAAATATTTATAAAGTAGCTAAAGTAGCTTTGATTTCAGTGTTATGTTTTAAAGTCTAGGTTATTATACAGCATTAAAGTGATAACATTTTTTGTTTGTTTTTGTTTAGCTTGTCAGCTCATTTGCAGCTTACATTTACTGGTTTCTTCCACAAAAATGGTATGTACTTAAAAGTGACTATATTGGCATTCTAACAGCAAAATGCCTTTGTGAATGTAAAAAAAAAAAGAATTTTGGGTGTAAATTTATAAAATTATATTTAATGGAAAAAATGTTGATTCTGATAATGATTTTGAGCTTTAAGGTTATAAAGGCTAATGATGAAAATTAATTTATTGCCTTAGAACTGGAATAGGTAAAGAAGCTCCTGAATAGAACTCTTTCTGCATAAACGTTTTCAGTTGATGTTATTGCATCATGTTTAAAAACACACACAGTAGAACAACTGAAATAACCACTACTACCAGTGGGATATATCAGTATGTTAGATATTATAGAAAGGAAATTATGTAGTATTTTATGTTACTTCAGTAAAAGCTGAAAGCTGGAAAAGTTACATTTGTTTTAAAAATGGATAAAATACTTGTCAGCTTGTCCATCTTAAGTTCTTAAATATAATTGTCTGCTGGAGTTCTTATTTCTAATCATCCATATTTAGCTTTCTGTGGTGCTTTAGAAGATTATATTTTGAATTTAATACATTCATTAGCCCTTTGTTCCCAGGGACTTGTATAAAACATATATAAATTATCCATTACTGAAATTGTTGGAAAGTAGTCTGATTAAACTTTTTGACTGTCTACATGACAAAATATGTAAAGTTCAAAAATTGCTCAAATTTATTCTGTTTTTAATTTTTTTATATTAAAGTAAGTGAGAAAGTAAACTGTGTTGATACCTCTGTTTCCAGAAAATAATTTCTTACTATAACTTTGAAATTAGTGGAAGTTGGAAAGAAGTAGATATATTGCCTCTCCTGTCCATTCAAGGTGTATTTGTAGTTTTTTGTTTTGTTTTAAGAAATAATATTTTTTGGAAACCAGATAGAAGGCCACCAGGCTTGGTGGTTCATACCTATAATGCTAGCACTCTGGGAGGCCCAGGCAGGGGGCTCGCTTGAGGTGTCAGGAGTTAAAGACCAGCCTGAGCAAGAGTGATACCCCGTCTCTACCAAAAATAGAAAAAAATTAGCTGGGCGCAGTGGCATGCGCCTGTAGTCCCAGCTACTCCGGAGGCTGAGGCAGGAGGATCACTTGAGCCCAGGAGTTTGAGGTTGCAGTGAGCTTTGATAATGCCACTGTATTCCAGTCCAGGCGACGATGGAGTGAGACTCTGTCCCGAAAAAAAAAAAAAAACCTAAAATCTGCCAGGTGTGATGGTGTGCACCTGTTGTCCCAGCTCCTCTGGGAGGCTGAGGCAAGACCAGCCTGGCAAGATAGTAAGACCTTGTCTCAAACAAAACAAAACAAAAAATGATAAATCTTCAAGTCAGAAGGAATCAGTAAATATTTTTGAGTATAAATTAATATAATTGAATCATCCTACTTGAATCAAAAGAAAATCACAATATATAGGAAGGTAAATAATTTGTCTTGTAAAGGTTTATTTAGACCATATGTAACCACTTATAAAGAGTTTGCTGCAAGTTTGGAACTTGCTTGGGGAAAAAAGAATGAGTAAACTTTTGAGAAGTCTTCATTATAGGAAGGCTTTATTGTTTAAAATTCCCAGACTTCTTAGGAAAATGAATACTGTGCTCATATATGTATATTTAAATAGATTTTAAAGTATTGATTTTATGTTTAGATAAGCCATCACAAAACTCAGAAAATGAACAAAATTCTGTTACCCTGGAAGTCCTGCTTGTGAAAGTTTGCCACAAAAAAAGAAAGGTAATATGATGTTGGTAGATTAAGTGGAATAATTTTAATTGAACATGTTCATGAGATACATACTGTATTTTAAAGTCAATTTTTAACCCGTAAAAGCTTAAGAAATATGTTGATGGCTGAATTGTAAAACGGATAACCTCTTTTTGCCAACCTCCCATGTTTTTGTGTTTTTTTTTCTTAGTCTGACTAGGCATCTATACAAAACTTTCCTATAGGAGTCTAGAAATGAAGGGAAGAAGCTATGTTTTAGCATCTTACAGCATAAATTCAGTTGCTTCCCTGCCATTTCAGTCTCTTAGCGGTGTGTACCTATTGAAATTTTAGATAAGGGCTAAGTAAGTTTTTCCCAAAAGATTATCTTTTGTAACTCGGCAAAGAAATTCTCTTGTCAGCATTATCAGCCATTAACTTATTAACACGTTGCTTCAGATTTTTATTTATAAGGTGAAATTATTTCACCATAGAAACAAGTGTTAGGGTGTTTCCTGGTCAACCCATTAAAGCCAACAGATGTACTTGTAGTAGCCTTAAGTTCTTGAATCTTTCAAGAGGAATGGGAACCTGTGCAGAGGTTCCCATTGCTGATGTTCTTCAAGATCATAGTAAGGTGATAAGGGGCTTGGCAAACTGCTGAAGCATTGGTAGGGAGTGTACTAAAGCACTAGGAGGCAGCAGTGTAACTTTATATATATTAAAAAGTTTCTGTGGGGAGGTGTGGTTGCAGGTACCTGTGGTCTCAGTTACTCGCTGCAGCAGTCCCAGCTACTCGGAAGTGAGGTGGGAGGATCACCTGAAGCCAGGCTGGGTTGTAGTGCACTATGCCAATTGAGTGCCCACGTTGAGTTTGGCATCAATGTGACGACTTCTGGGAGCAGCGGACCACTAGGTGCCTAAGGAGGGGTGAATTGGCCTAGGTTAGAAACAGAGCAGGTCAAAACTCCCATCCTGATCAGTAGTGGGATTACAACTGTGAATAGCCACTGTACTCCAGCCTGGGCAACATAGGAAGACCCTGTCCCTTTTAAAAAAAAAAAAAAGCATATTTAAAGTTACGATACATCATTCCTTACTCCCTCCTAACCCCTATACATGTTACAACAAGCAGTGATATGAAAATTCTTTAAGATATATTATGTAGGGAAAAAAAGTGAATATAAGTTTAATAATATTTTTGTGTTTCAAAAAAATAGCAGGTGTAAACAAGGATGTATACAGCCAATTGACTAGTATTAGTCATCTCTGGAGTATAAGACCTGGGGGGTGGGTGAGACTTAACATTTTTCATGTTTCACTCATTTGTAAAGAGTAGAAATGTTTTTAGACCATAAGCATGTATTCTGTTTATTTTAAAAGAAGCTGCCGCCATAAGATTTTTACTATATTCTCTTGTTATAAAGGTCATCTACATCTTCAATTTTTCTACTGTGCTCTTTCAGCATAACTAGTTATATGATAACAGAACATTACTCAGAAGATGATCAATATCCCTTCTGTTAAACAACATTTCTAAATATATGGCTTTACTGTTTCATGATGTAACTGTTGACCCTGGGGTTATTATAGTCATCTTTTTTCATTTCTGGTCCCATCAGTTGTTGTTATTTTGAAATAGAAAATTTAATGGAACTGATGAAGTTACATGAGTTTAATATTGTAAGCATGGTTTTAATTCCGTATTTCTAATATGAAACTATTTCAGATGACCATCAACTAACTATTGTTATACTGTATTGTGATATTTTCATTATATTGGAGAAATTCATTGCTTTAATATTTGGATATAGTTGTTCTAAATTTTCATTTTTGCTTCATAATTTTCAAAACTATGATTAGAATTTTAACATGCCATTTGGTAATGGTCTAGTCCATGTTTCCTATAGCTGTGATTAGAAGTTTTATTGTAATTCTTATTGTTGCATAGGTATAAATAAATATAATTTAATAATCTTTACCTTTGCAGGATGTAAGTTGTCCAATAAGGCAAGTTCCCACAGGTAAAAAGCAGGTGCCTTTGAATCCTGACCTCAATCAAACAAAACCTGGAAATTTCCCGTCCCTTGCAGTTTCCAGTAATGAATTTGAACCTAGTAACAGCCATATGGTGAAGTCTTACTCATTGCTATTTAGAGTGACTCGTCCGGGAAGAAGAGAGTTTAATGGAATGATTAATGGAGAAACCAATGAAAATATTGGTAATTTTTATTTCAATAATTTCACTAGATTTTATCATTGGTGATTAAGGTGGTTATTGAAAGTGACTGAACCAGTATACCTTCATAGTATTCACATTGTGCATAAAGTAGTTCTTTTTGAAACCTTGCCTTTTCAAGGTTGGAAAGACTGGTGTTTTAAATAAATCTCTTAGCAAACAATGAATTCATCCCCCCCCAACATTTTGTTGTGAAAATTTTCAAACGTAAAGGACCGTTGAAAAAATTTTATGGTGAACCCCTGTCTACTTACCTCTTATATCCAACAATGAACATTTTATTATACTTACCACATATTTGTCCCTCTGCCCATCCCTCTATTCTTCCAGTAATTCTGAATTCATCTTTGAGGTAATCATTCAACCAACATACAGGTGCTGGGGATACAAAGATGATTAAAACATCCAGTCCTGTCCTCCAAAGGTTTACAACCTAGGGTGGGGAGATAGACATGAAATAAGTAATTGCAATAAAATGATGTGTCATTCTATATATATATGTGTGTGTGTATATATATATATATATTTGTATATAAAAATATGAATGAAATTCAATGGAGAAGCACCTTGGAAGAAGTAATCTATGAATCTTGAAGTATCCTTTGGAGTTCTTGAAAAGTAACCATGATTACATGTCTTGAGTTCTAAAAAATAAATAACCATGAGGAGGAGTTTGCCTAGCAAAGATTATTCCAAACAGAAATTAGCTTTTGCAAAGATATACGGGGTTTATGTCAATGAATGTCAAAAAGTAAGGACAGGATGGATTCATGCCTGTAATCCCAGCACTTTGTGAGGCCAAAGTGGGAAGATTGCTTGAGGCCAGGAGCTTGAGACCAGCCTGGGCAACATAGTGAGACCCCATCTCCACAAAAAATTTTTAAAAATTAGCCAGGTGTGGTGGCTGTAGTCCTAGGCTATGCCTATAGTCCTAGCTACTCAGGAGGCTGAGGGAAGAGGATTGCTTGAGCCCAGGAGTTCGAGGTTACAGTGAACTATGATCACACCACTGCACTCTAGCCTGGGCAACAGAGCGAGACTGTCTCTGAAAGGAAAAAAAAAAAAGAATAAAAAAGTAAAGACATACATATATGGTAAAAACACGAAATTGGAAAAAGTGTGTTCTAAATATTATATCGCAACTTTAGTGTAATTTGTACCTCATTTGTGATAAATGTAGCGTGTTTTATTTTAAGGGACTATATATTATAAATAACACATTTTTGTTTGAATATGTGATTTATGAGAAATGTTTGTTGAATTTAGATGTAAATGAAGAACTTCCAGCCAGAAGAAAACGAAATCGTGAAGATGGGGAAAAGACATTTGTTGCACAAATGACAGTATTTGATAAAAACAGGTAATGTTGATGAACAAGTGAGGCTCCCATAATGTTCTAGAAATGTGTTCATTCCAAAGCAGAATATATGGGTGGTATTATTTCTTTGCCTTTGTTTTTCTTTGTTCTTATGAATGAAAAAACACATTTGCCAAAACTGAATTTTTCTCTTTATCACATAGAAAGCAATAAACACAGGGAACTATTTGAATGGCTCAGTTAACATTGTTTATTCAGCAGGTATTTTCTGAGCATCTACTCTTTGCCAGACACTGTTCTAGGCAGTGAGAAGGCAACAAAGTCCCTGCCTTCATGGAGCTTAATTTCTAGTGGAAGAAACAGACCACCCCCAAAAATATCAGCTAATGTCACTTCACAAAGGTGTAAGTGAGGAAACTCTTAGTGAAGAAAAATAAATAGATGGTTACTGTTTTATAGAGAAAGCCTCTGGGAGGAGGTAGTATTTGAACAGAGATTTTAATGCAAATCTTGGGATTATGTGTTTGTTAAAGTTAAGGAAGAAAATTGTGTATCATCACCATATGCTTATGTGCATTTGGCAAGGGGTGACGAGGAACACTGGGGCTTATAATCATCTCTGCACTTTTTGTTTGGAAATGAATCATCTTAGCACCACTAAGAGAAGGTCTAGGAAGCAAAAGCAGCATTCTTTTTTCACAGGATAGGAGGAAGAAACCTGTAACATGCCATGATTTCTTGTACTAGGCTGTTTGCTGGTAATTAACATAGTTCACTGTCAGTCAAGTATAGGAGAAAGCCAGGAAAATTAACTGGGCCATTCTTTCTATTTAAAAAATAGTAGGTTGATGCTTTAAGGTATTAATCATTTGTTAGCCACCAAGTGAAGAAAAGTGTAAAGCTCTTGATAAGAAAGCAAAAATGATTTGGAATAGTGACAGATTTTAGTGACCATCTTGTCTTAGAATATATCACTTAATGTCACTTAAGTGATATAGAAACCAATATAGTTTTTTAAAGTCAGAAATTTGATTATGGATCAAAGATTTAAATGGAAAAAAATAGAAACATAAATGTACTAGATTAACTAGAAGATAGTGGTTATGTCTGTGGCAGAAGTGATTTGGAAGAGGCACACTGGGCTTCATTGATACTGTTAAGTGTGTTCTGTTTTAGTCAGTATGGGGGGGTACATTGTGTTTTCTTTTTTATTCTTTCTACCTCATGCTAACATATTCCTTGTGTGAAATAAATTCTGCTTTTATTTTAATGAAAAAAGTACCAAGAAAAAACCATGAGACTTTTTCTCCAGCTTTTTATTTTGAAAATTTTCAAACCTATAGAAAAGTTGAAAGTCATTTAACACCCACACACCCTTCACCTAGATTCATCAGTTAACATTTTGCTACATTTGCTTTATTTGTGAGTATATACTTTTTGAGCTGAAACCATTTGAAAGTTTACTTCATTCCTCATTTCTATACCCTTCAGCATGTATTTCCTAAGAACAAGGACATTTCCCTGCATAACCACCACCATACACCTTTTATTGGGAAAATTAACATCCAGCATATAGAATACTATCCCCCGGGTGACCTTAGTGATGTCATTTATAATTTTCCACCCTCCCCATTCAGTAGTTAGATGTCATATCTGTCCAGACTTCATTGGAATAGTTGTCCAGCTCTCTCCCACCCCCACCTTTTTTAAGTACAGGCCTGTAGTTTTGAAGATTGTATCCCAATTTATACTTGTGTGATTATTTCCTCATGATTAAATCCAGGTTAAATATTTTTGGCAGGGATTCTAATAGATGTTGTGTTCTTTATACAACATTATAGACACAGGGTAATATTAGGTTTGATCACGTTGTTAAGGTGGTATTCACCATAATTTTCCATTGTAACAGCAGTTCCCTTTCATAAATTAACATGTAATCCCTATGGTAATATATGAACCTGGGTGAATACCCATTTTTCCCCAGTAGCCTTTCACACAATAGTTTTAGCATCCATTGATGATTCTTGCTTGAATAAATTATTCTTTTGGCAATTGGCAAATGGTAATTTTCTATAATTTCTTCCACATTTATTACTTTACATTTTTCTATAAGGAGCATTTCTTGCCTCAACTTTGATTTTTTTATCAGTATGGATTAACCAATTTTATTTTTCAATTTGTTTTAATCTATTCATGTTGTTAATCATTTTAATACTCAAATTGTCCCAAATTTTGTCAGGAGGAACCCCTCTAAGCAGGATCCTGTGTCCTTTTGACTTAGTTTTTCATTATTTTCTGGAATAGTAAGATATTCCAGAATTACCTTCTTCTTTTCTACTTCTGATCTGGAATTACGTTTTCTTCAAGAAGTCCTGATTCCTTTTAGTAGAGGAATACTACTTATAAGCCAAAATCTGGGGGTTAGATGTGTAAAAATTGTTTTTAAAATCTCAGGTTAAAGTCTCCTGAAAGAATAACCAAAATTCAAAAGCCTTATAGGAAAAGTATGAAATATTGAGCAAAATAAAAATCAGAAACTTCAGAAAACTAAAAAGCCATCATAACCAAAGTAAAAATACAAATGACAAATTGGGGGGAAATTGTTTTCAACTCTAATACTATAGATAGATGTCTCATTCCTCGAATATAAAAAGACCATGCTTATTTACAAAGACCACGGCCCAATAGAAGAATAGGCAAAGGATATAATAAAAACTACCAAAAAAAGAAAATATATATGGTTCTAAAACAATTAAAAAGGTAAGACATCAGAATTAAAAGTACACTGAGATATCATTTTTTCACTTATCAGATTGACAGAGGTCAAAAAAACTTGATAAAGCACTGTTGATGAGGCTGTGAGGGAAAAGGCCTCCTCATGCATTACAGGTAGGAGAGTACATTGGATTGTAGCTATCAAATATACAAACATAAAATGGAATATTATGTAGCCATGAGGAAAGCTCCTTTTTAATTTAGAAGTATATGAATATATTACCTAGTCAAATAAATAAATTAGGTTTTTAAAATAGAAAGTTCAATAGGTTTGCTGATGTACTGTTGAAGTAGACTAAATTCAGGTAGTATATAGCATAGAGAAAATAAACAAATTCTTAAGTATCAAAATCATTTGATGTTAAGAGTCAGACTTTAAAGACAAACTACCTGGATTCACTTACTGTATCTGACTACTTTGTGATTTTAAGACAAGTTACTTAACTTCTTTGTGCCTCAGTTTTCTCTTCTGGAAATGGAGTAATAGCACCTAGTTCATAGAGTTACTAGGAAGATAAATGAGCCTTGTAAAGTCTTTAGAATAGTACCTGGCACATAGTAAACACTTGATAAGTGTTAGCTATTATTACCTAATAGAATTTCTCTAAGTCTGATGAAGAGAAGCCAGATTCTTGCTATATACAATTAATTATTGAGCGTGGTTGAAGAATGCTGTTTAGAGTAGTAGTAGTTACCAGTGCTTAAAAGTATGGAAAAAAATCTATAAACTATATACACACACATATGTGTACCACATGCACATTAAAACTATATATAATTATACTGTATGAGTATAATTTAATTCTTTGATTCAACCAGTATTTCATTTATTCATTCATCCATGAAATATTTATTGAGCACCTATATGTGCCAGGTGCCCCCAGTATCCTATAATTATCAAATTCATCATTGTAATCATCAACTAGTTGACTGGTCAAGTATAAAAGTAAAGGATTCTAGTTCAAACATTTATAGTAGTTAAAATTAACAGGCATAATTCTTAGTGGTTCCCCAAGGCAAGTATTGTAACACTTTTGTTATCCTATCTTTAAAAGTATAAAGCCTGCACACATGCTTTATATTTAATGTTTGAAACTTATCAGTTTTGATACCTTAGGCATATTATACTTACAGTGTTTAAAGTTATATCTGAGTAGCAACAATAATGAAATAATTCTCTACTTAATAGTTACTAGTGCACATCATTAAAATTGCTTTTGTCAGGACTAGAGTGTAGATATATTTTAAAATCTTGTTGAGTATATAAGCTAGTTTATAAATTTAATAAATGCTTTTTATTATAGTATAAATCTAAAGATGTGGAATTTGTATACTTACAGTAATACACAGGTTACTTTAAAGTATATGTGTTTGTCTAACAGGCGCTTACAGCTTTTAGATGGGGAATATGAAGTAGCCATGCAGGAAATGGAAGAATGTCCAATAAGCAAGAAAAGAGCAACATGGGAGACTATTCTTGATGGGAAGGTATGGACTACTTAGAAGGTTGAGCACGTTATAGTTACAAACTCCCATTTTTGATTGGTGTTTTCTTCCCGAAATGCTAATTTATGTTGGAAGTAAAGAGTCCTTTGTTTTTTATACTTTGAAAAACACAAGTAAAATGATCTAGTCAAGAGTATTTAATGAAAGGCATCATTCTTTTAGAGCCAGACTGCCTGATTCAAATCTCTGCTCCTAACTATGTGGCGTTTGGCAAGTTACTTATTTGTGTCTCAGTTTTCTCATCTGTAAACGAGGCATAGAATTGATGGATTAAATGAGATAATTAATAAAATATGTTTAGTACAGTGCCTGGCATACAGTAAGTGCTCAATAAATGGTAACTGCTATTTTAAATCCCATTCATAGTAATAGCAGGTAATATGTGATGATTAGTAATACATTTGTCAAGAAATCTATAGAACTTAGATGGAGCATACTTAAAATAACTCTTCTAAGAGATAAACAAGCATACATATTATACATTACTTGAATAGGCAGACTCAACAAAATATAATCATGTCCTTTATTTTGAAATATATTAGGTCAGTGTACTATCCCAAGCAAAATCTCTGTAGAATTTTTTTAAGTCTTAAAATTAGTCTCAAGTTAATCTAGAAGAATCAGTGTGTAATAATACTAAGGAAATTTTTGGAAAAGTATTCTGAGAATTTTCATTCACCAGATAGTAGAGCGTATCATAAAGTTAAAAGAACTTAAGCTGTATGGTATAAGCACAGGAATAGATAAGCATATCATTGAAGCATAGTCCTGAAATAGTTTCATATATATTAGAAATTTAGTTTATGATAAAGGTGGTGCTGCAGATCTATGTGGACAAGACAAATGTTTATTAATTGTGACAGAACTTGTCTCAAGCCATCTGGAAATAAACTTAGACCTAATAATTCTAGAAGGCTCATAAACATAATGTAAAAATTAACACTCCATAACTTTAGAAAAAAAAATAGATGAATGCTAATATAATCGTACAGTGAGGAAAACCCTTCTAAGTATGATACAAAAGCTAGAAAGCATAAAATTTTTTAAAAATGCCTGATTAAAATTAGTCATTTCACCGGGCACAGTGGCTCATGCCTGTAATCTCATTGACTCAAGAGGCTTGAGCCCTGGAGTTCAAGATCAGCCTGAACAACAGAGCAAGACCCCATTTCATTTAAGGGGGGAAAAAAAAAATGGAAAAACTAGCTAGGTGTGGTAGCATGTTCCCTGTAGGCTAGCTACTCAGGAGGGTGAGGCAGGAAGATCACTTGAGCCCAGGAGTTTGAGGCTACAATGAGCTATGATCATGCCACCACACTCCAACCTGGGCAACAGAGTGAGACCCTGTCTCTTTAATTTAAAAAAAGTCTTTTTTTCCTTCCATTTTGTTTTCTTGAGACAAGGTTTTGCTCTGTTTCCTGGGCTAGAGTGCAGTGGCATCATCATAGTTCACTGCAGCTTCAAACTCCTGGGCTCAAGCGATCCTCCTGCCTCAGCCTCCCGAATAGGTAGGACTGCAGGCACATGCCACCATGCCTGGCTATTTTTTAAAAAAAATTTTTATAGAGACCAGGACTTGCTGTGTTACTCAGGCTAGTCTCAAGCTTCTGGGCTCAAGCGATCCTCCTACCTCGGCCTCCCAAAGTACTGGGATTATAGGTGTGAGTACTGCAACTGGCCAGAAATCATTTCTGTACTGCAAAATTTAAAAGTAAAAACAAATGATGATGAACGAGGGGGAAATATTTGTAATACCAAATGCTAATACTATGAATACATAATACTATAAGTTTTATAAATCAGCATATGAGTTATATAAATCAGTAGGAAAAAGATAAGCAATCTCCTAAGAAAAATGAGTAACGACAATCAGGCAGTTAAAAGAACAAATATAAAAGGCCAGCAAACTTTTAAAAAGATAACTCAGGCTTATCAGTATTTAAAGACACGCAAACAAAAGCAGAGATGCTACTTTGACTACTAGTTTGACAAAGATTAAAAAGATTAACAGCTTTTAGTGTTGTTAGTGATGTGAGGACACATATACTGTCAAATAATACTTTGATGTAAGAATAAGTTGGTACATATTGGCAGACTGGCAATATGTATAAAAATTAAAATTGTATATATAGTCCTTAACAATTAACTTTAGTTGTACAATTTTGTCACAAAGTAGTAACTGGTTAACTGTGAAAAGATGTAGGTAACAGGTCTACTCCGCATTTTTTAAATAGTGAAAAATAGGAAACAATTTAAATCTGAAAAGGTAGCCATTAAAAGGGATGATTGACAAGATTTCTATATTTGATTTTTATATAATACGTATATGTAATCCTACTTTTTCTAAAATTCATAATAGTGGTTAGCTCTAGGTGATGGGATTTCACATTTTTTTTAATGCTTATCTATAGTGTTTGAATTTCCTGCAGGTTTTTATTATCTTTATAATCTTTCAGTTTTAAATTTCTTATTTAAAATACATTGTTTATTCATGAGAAAATAAGGATTATGTCTGTGAGTTGTTCTTTCTAAGAAATTGTTTGCAGCAATATAAAATGAACTTTTTTTTTTTATGTTTACTGGTTTATTATAAAGGATATTACAAAGGAAGAGATGCATAGAGCAAGGTATGGGAGAAAGGGTATGGAGCTTCTGTGTCCTGTCTGCACGCACCACCCTGCAGGAACCTCCATGTGTTCTGCCATCCGGAAGCTCTCTGAACCCTGTAAAATAGACATCGTTTTAAGTCAGAGCATACACATTTATTACTTTGAAAAAACTCAGCCGGATGTGGTGGCTCATGCCTGTAATCCCAGTGCTTTGGGAGGTTGAGGAGGGAGGGTCACTTGAGGCCAGGAGTTCAAAACCAACCTGGACAACATACTGAGACCCCATCTTTATAAAAATAAAAATTAAAAAATTAGCCTGTTGTAGTGGTGCGCACCTGTAGTTCCGGCTACTCGGGAGGCTGAGGCAGGAGGATCACTTGAGCCCAGGAGTTCAAGGTAACAGTGAGCTATGATTGTGCCACTGTACTCTAGCCCAGGTGAGACAGCAAGACTTTGTCTCTTAAAAAAAAAAAATTCTGTGGTATTCTTTTAAATATATGTCCCATAATTTACAGAACCAGTATTGGTTTAATAATTAGGTTATTTTAAATTTTTTTACATTTGTTTTCTATAACAAGTATATTTATGTTATAGTGAATATACTTGTGCCTATATATTTTTGCATTGCAAGTATTTTTATAAGATAGATTCCTAGATACGGACTTACTGTGTCAAAATCAGTTTCCATGACCACGCTTTTACCTCATTCTAGTCTAAAATTATGGTTTTGGCTGGTCCAGAGGTAGTGAGTTACCACAATTGATTGTTCATTATAGATCATTCTCCTTGTTACTATTTTCTCTTTTCTCACTGCTGTACTTGATTAGTCTCTCTTCTTTTGTAATATCCTTTATAAATAAAAAAAAATAAAATCATAGTTTTAAGAGGGTTTTTTATAACAAAGATGTAGAAGGAGTTTAGCTTTATATGGCAGTAAAACATAAATTGGAGCCCATTGAAGGTTTTTATAAAAGGGAATAGCATGAAAGCAGTCTTTGAGAATATTATTTGATCTTCTGTATCTGCATAGGTAAGTAAAGATTAGAAGCAGGGAGAACAGCTTACATATTGTAGTATTGAGGCAATAAGGATCTATACAAAGGTTTTTGTTGTGATTGTTGAAGTGAGAGGAAGAAATGATACACAATTTTAAAAGAACTTGGTAATTGGTAAGAGAAACAAAGGAAAGCATAGGGGTCAACTCTAATTCCAGAATTTTTAGCTTCAGGTCACTATAGAATTGACAGTACCGGGAAGAAAAATAATTGTACCTGGGAAGGAAAGATGGTTTTTTTGTTTTGTGTTTTTGACAGTGTCTTGCTCTGTCACCCCAGCTAGAGTTCAATAACATGATCACAGCTTACTCACTGCAATTTCTAACCTCTAGGTTCAAGCGATCCTCCTGGCTCAGCCTCCCAAGTAGCTAGGACGACAGGTGTCCACCATCATACCCAGTTAATTTGTTTATTTTTATAGAGACCAGATATCACTGTGTTGCCCAGGCTGGTCTCTAACTCCTGGCCTCAAATGATCCTCCTGCCTTGGCCTTCCAAAGTGCTAAGATTATAGGCGTGAGCCACCACTCTGAGCCAGAATGTTTACTTTAGAAAAAAAGATAATCTCCCTGGTGGTCATAGTGGCTAGAATTCGGCATTTTCCCCAATAAAAAAAAAAGATGATGGATGGATTCACTTCCAAACATGTTTTAGTTCAAGGTGACATTGAAACAAATGTCCGAGAGGCAGTTGGAGATATGGGTTTAGAGCTCAAATATAAAGATGAGAATGGAGAATCAATTTGGGATCATCAGCGTAATAGGTAAATCCTTTAGGATGGGTGAGAGGTTGGGGCAGATGACTAAAGCTTAGCTAGGAATTAAGGAGACCAAGAGAAGAGTCATTTTATAAGTGATTTGAGGTAGAGGAAGACAGCCATGTTAGTTCATTGTCCCAAAACCAAAGAAGAGAAACAGGGGAAGTCATTGTCAGTGAAACTGGGAGAAGTCAAGGAAAATTACTAATTGCAAAACCTGTTCAATTTACAAAAAGAAAGTAATTTGATCACGTAAGAGCAGAGGTTGCAAACTGGCAGGCTTTGGGTACCACATTTTTGTTTTAAAGACATTTTGAATTGGTTATCAACATAAATGAGAAGATTTCCTATGAAAACTTGAATTTCTGACCTCCTTTGACACTGAAAATTTGACTCTGCTGGGGCCAGTGTTTCTACATGGCAACAATTCAGCTATTACTAATAAGTGGCTCCCTATTTCATTTTACTTAATTTCATTTTCCTTGCTAAATTGCTTCTCACCTGAGAGAATAGCTGCCTCTTCTAGAAAGCCTGAGCTCCCCAGTTTTACAGTGTCTACTGCTCCATATTATTTGTGTTATTTGTCTGGCCATCTGTGAGCATTTGGGTTTTCAAGGAAAATCTATTGATTTAGATCAAATCTACATTGACTTATAACAAGTATTTTTTTAGTCCTGTAATTTCTTTCAGTTTATTATATGAATCTTCACTTTTCATGTTTTTTATTTTTTAGAGGCTGCCTCCATTTGAAACATTTTCTCAGGGACCTACATTGCAGTTCACTCTTCGTTGGACAGGAGAGACCAATGATAAATCTACAGCTCCTATTGCCAAGCCTCTTGCCACTAGAAATTCAGAGAGTCTTCATCAAGAAAACAAGCCTGGTTCAGTTAAACCTACTCAAACTATTGGTAAGAAAACATTGCTATCAAAATAATGGTTTATAAAAAAATTTAAAAATAATGGTTTGTAGAGTTAGGTCTTATGCTTTAGATTAATTCATTTGTGTTTTGCACCATGTGATTATTTTTTGGAAAATATTATTTGACTTATTAGATAGACAGATTATGAGCCTTGGTAAATTAGGGTTCTCCTATATTAAACGTAAAGTTTTGTGTTGAAGGTACTGATCAACAATTCTTTATCCGGAACCTTTGTGCCAGATTTGTCTGGGAATTTCAGTTTTTCTTTTATTATTTTAGTAGCATGATGTGGTATGTAGTATGTATGCCATATATTATATAACACCTCCAAGTGGAGTTCTCATGTGAACTTAGGACAAGTTTTTCCACTAAACAAATTTGCCAGAAATTTACGAGGAAACGATCGGTTTTCAGATTAGTTTTAAGATTTTGGAATTGCAGCTAGAAAGGGCTTTGGAGCTATACTTTTTATAATTCATATAAAATTTTGTGTTGTAAAACTGTATTCAATATTTCATAGTATTTTTACAATTTTAGGCTGGAAGAGGATCATCAAAACCTGGATTTTACCAGGTTGAATTTTGCAGTAATTTTTTTTTCCCCCAGCAAAACTGCCGGGAGATGCAGTAAATTTTTAAGAGGAGAGATTTTTAAAAAAATTTTTAAGAGAGCTACAAATGGAGTTAGCTCTCTGCTGAGTTTCTGCCCCAAGATGCAATGTTCTGTCATTTTATATCTGCCTAATAGGAACACTGTCCTTGACCTTAGAGCATTCATGTGTTTTTATCTGTCTATTTAAAGAAGTCAGAAGGCTTAAGATGTTGTCTTTGACATTGACCATTCATGCTCATTCATTGTGTGCAGGTCATTGTATTGGTCATATTAAAGAGATATGAGAAATGGTCTGTGTCAGAGGAAAGATTTCCCATTAAATTATAGTCTGCTCTTCATAATACTCTAAAGTTAGTGAAATAGGTAAAAGAGTTGCAAAGAAACTAAGAAAAAAAGTTTTATAGATAATTGTATGTGTAGGATGATTATGTCAGAAAAAATAAATACCTTTTTCCCCTTAAGTCTAAAAGAAAATATACCAGAATCATTAATTATCTTTTAGATTTGGATTAATTTTAATATAATCATGTTTTACTTTATTTTTCATAAACCAGTATGTAGTTAGATGACTGTATTCCTAGTGCCCAGGAGTGAGCAAAGACCAATAAAACCAAACTCTGACCTCAAAGTGCTTGCTTAAAACCACATAGTGATCACATATAATTACTTGGGGTTACTTTTATAATGGTTTAGGACACAGGAGGATGTTTTTAGAGGAAAAAATGGGTCCTGCCAATGAAAACCTTAATTTCTGATTAGTAGTGCTGATTAAGGGGACTGTTCCTGTGATCATCAGTTGAGGGAGGAAACAGAAAATGTGTTAAATACCACAAGGAAAATTCTGTGAAACTTTTAATGTTTAATAATTTTTGTGAGATATATTATTTCACTTTTTAAAAGCAAGTATTTTTGTTAAATATAAAAGTATATATTTTCAGCTGTTAAAGAATCATTGACTACAGATCTACAATCAAGAAAAGAAAAAGATACTGCAAATGAAAACCGACAAAAATTAAGAATATTTTATCAGGTAAACATAGATGGTCCTTCTTTTTTAAGTAATCATGAAATGCATTTTTTTAATGTTAGATCTGAAATTTTTGGCATATTTAAATAAAAATATTGTTGATTTGATTTTCCTTTTCAATTGTTTCAGCTTTTTAGAAGTGATATTGAAAGAAAATATCTTGATATGTAAGTTGGAGATATGCTGTTTTTTGTTTTTGTTTTTTTAGTTCCTTTATAACAATAATACGAGACAACAAACTGAAGCAAGAGATGACCTGCATTGTCCTTGGTGCACTCTGAACTGCCGCAAACTTTATAGTTTACTCAAGCATCTTAAACTCTGCCATAGCAGATTTATCTTCAATTATGTTGTGAGTAAAATTTTTTCTTTTTTCTTACCAATAATATACATTAAATATAAGACAACATAACTAATTGTACTTTGTGTAAAAATACCAAAATTTCTTCATTTGATGGATTGTTACATGCATGAATTACAGTGAATGATTCAGAGTTTACATATGTTTAGAATAACAGTATGTGCATAGTGTGCCTATATTGACTCTCAAAATCCTCACACCAACTCTTTGAATTAAGTGGTAATTTTCTTCTTTTTGCCCAGGCAAGAAATAATTAGTACAATCACCAAGCTAATAAATGGCACAGTCAGGATTTTAACACATCTTGTTGACCCCAGGTCTTCTGAATTACTGTTTACTATGCTAATATGCCTGGCTTATTTTAGTTTTCAAAACATCAAGAACCCACAAATTCTTCTTAATTAAATAAACTGGAGGGGTAGGTATTTAGGGTAGTATAATTAATATTTTCTTTTCCCAAACACTGCTGTTTTTGTTACAGTATCATCCAAAAGGTGCTAGGATAGATGTTTCTATCAATGAGTGTTATGACGGCTCCTATGCAGGAAATCCTCAGGATATTCATCGCCAACCTGGATTTGCTTTTAGTCGCAACGGACCAGTAAAGAGAACACCTATCACACACATTCTTGTGTGCAGGTATGTAAAAAGGGCATACGACAAAAGTTTATTGTCTGACTTTTATCAGTGATATTGGAGGGAAAAAGGGGAGCCAGACAACACTACCAGTTAGGCAGAAATCATTATTTTTCTATGATAGGAAAGTTTTTGGGGTGATATACTGCTTTATAACCCTCTTTAGCTCCTGTTGCAACAGGGGTTTTCTCACTTCCTCCTTATAGCTTTATGCTTGAGTTTTAACTATTAGTGTCACTACTCCTGCAGTCGTTAGTGGGATTAAGGAATTCTCCCGGTAGAAGTTTCTGTGTGCATATCTAGGTGGGAACCTGCTAGATAGGGGTGTACTTTATCTGGGTAGTGTGAAATATAAAGAACTCTAGTCTTGTTATTTAATATTTCATATGATAGTATCCTTTTAGGTAATATCTCAGAGTGATTCTCCTTCCATTAGGCTTTACAGTCATAGTGGTGTGTTCACAGCAGATTTGACTGCTGAGATTAAAATTACAAAGGGGAATTTTTTTGTCTTCGTAAAACTGAAAAAACAAAATTCCTGTACAGGTGTGTGCATGTGTAACCAGTGTGGTTTTTCCACTTTGTGAATATATATGTGTTAGAATATACAGTTTTGACATGTAGGATTTTATATGCCTATTGCTATCTGAATGTGCCCTAAACTAGTACTTCATTTCTTTTTCTCCTTTTTAACCATGTTTATTTTTTTTTTTAAGTTTATTCTACATACCCAGAAAGACAGGTTTATCTTTAAAACTTTGGTGTTTAAATTGATATGTAACAGGTTTATTTTACATTATGTATAGAAAGAAAATAGTTTGGGGGGGATTGCTGCAAATACCATTGTTTTGTGATTAGTTTTATAAAATGGTAATACAATAATATTGCACATTATTGCACATCTCAATTCATAGTCATGAGGTTAGATGGTATAGGTGTAGGTGCCGTATTACGTCAACATTTATTTCTTTTCATTAGGCCAAAACGAACAAAAGCAAGTATGTCTGAATTTCTTGAATCTGAAGATGGAGAAGTAGAACAGCAACGAACATATAGTAGTGGCCACAATCGTCTGTATTTCCATAGTGATACCTGCTTACCTCTCCGTCCGCAAGAAATGGAAGTAGATAGTGAAGATGAAAAAGATCCTGAATGGCTAAGAGAAAAAACCATTACAGTAATTATTATTATTATCATTATCATCATTATTGGCAATAATCTTAGAATCTTTTTATTAAATGAATTTTGTTTGAAAACTATTGTTTAATATGAACTAGTCTTTTGACTTAATGTAAAGGAGCTTTTTTCCTAAATTAAAGAATCCTGGAATGCATAATTTTCACAGTTGTGTCATTTTTAAAGTTACCAAGTAAAGGAAATACAGCTTCACATGAATTTGTATCATGTATTTTCTTTCTATATTTATAGGTAACTATTTCATAACTTAGAATTTCCCTTTTAAAATTACTACTTAATAGAAATTGATTTTAAGAAATGTTGCCACTTTACTGTATAAATAAATACGTTGTGGTATTTTTAGTTCCAAAACATTTCTATTTTTGACATTCTCACAAGTTTTTCTGCATTTCTGCATTTAATAGGTATTTTTCTTTTTTTCTTTTTTCTTTTTTTTTTTTTTTTTAGCAAATTGAAGAATTTTCTGATGTTAATGAAGGAGAGAAAGAAGTTATGAAACTATGGAATCTCCATGTCATGAAGCATGGGTAGGGTATTTCTAAATTGATTTAAATGTTTTGTTACTCTTTATTTTCTTTGGCTGCTTCACATTCTATAAATCTACCTATGTTAGAATCTTATTTAAAATTTGATTAATCTAGATATGTATCTCAAATCTTATTCTAGTCCAAAGTATTTTAATGGCATAAGGAAAAATAGTGATGCTCAGAGAATATATAAGGAAAGTACTAGCTCCTGGCTCTAACAGAAGGTTTTTAAAGGTCCTTGGGTTTCTTCCTTTCTTTCAGTATTTACATGAAAAATAATCTTTAATGTTACCACTAGTTGAATTGAATTTCACTTTTTTGCATATTGTGACTTAATGTAAAAGCAGAATAATATCTAAAAGCTTATTAGAGTAATATGTCCTTTATTTATTAATTAATTAATTGACAGAGTCTCACTCTGTTGCCCAGGCTGGAATGTAGTGGCACGATCATAGCCCACTGCAGCCTATAATTCCTGGGCTCAAGCAATCCTCCTGCCACAGCCTTCCAAGTAGTTGGGACTGCCACACCCTTGTTAATTTTTATTTTTTTGATAGGGACCGGGTCTCAGTGTTGCTCAGGCTGGGTCCTTTTTTAAAATAACCCAATTTACATTCCTTTTATTGCCAGGGAATACAAAAATAATATGCCACATAGTACATCACTGGATGTCCTGAAAATTAGTTATCATGGTTATTACCACAATTTTTTTAGAGTGGGGGATTGGGGGAAAGGGTGTCACTCAGTCACCCAGGCTGAAGTGCAGCGGCACAATCATAGGTCACTGTGGCCTCCAAGTCCTGGGCTCCAGTGATCCTCTCACCTCAGCCTGCTGAATAGCTGGGACTACAAGAGTGCGCCACCATGCCCAGCTAATTTAAAAAATTTCTTTTGTAGAGATGGGATCTTGCTATGTTGCCCAGGCTGGTCTCAAACTCCTGGCCTCAAGCAATATTCCTGCCTTGGCCTCCCAAAGTGCTGGGATTACAGGCTTGAGCCACCGTACCTGGGCAGTTATTACCACAGTTTTATTCAGAATAAATATGTGGGTTTTCTGATTTCTCGTTTGTTTACCATTTTATAGAGGTCAGGATAGAACAATTTTATTTCTCATGCCTTTGTGGCTAAAAGTATGTTTCCAACCATTATTTTTTCCTGCAGATCTGCCTCCTTCCCTGTGTGAACCATTTACCTATCATTACACATATTTTTCTTCTCTACCTTCCCTACCTTCTGTGAAATCCTCATTTAAGGCTTTCTTCTACAGCACATACATCTAAGGATTTTTCATTTATAGATAAGTGAAATAAATGGGAGGGGAGAGTGCTTTTGCTTTTTTTTTTTTTTTTACTCTTGGGGAGTGAAGAGGAGTTAGTGTATAAATTCTAGTCTGGGTACATGGCCTGTTAGCCTATTTCTGTACTGCCCTTAAGCTATGAATACTCTTTACATTTTTAGTGGGTTGTACAAAAGAAAAAAGACAGATCACATATGGCTTGCAAAGCCTGAAGTAGTTACTGTCTGGCGTTTTACAGATAAAGTTCACCTGGCTACTGTTCTGGTCATTAAAACTCAGTTAATGGGTAAAGTATGTGGAGGGTTGAGTTAAATCTGTTTTTTCTTTTGTCCTAATATGCCAATTTAAAGATATAATTTTAGTCAGAGTACTTCATTCAGTTCTGTTTCAATTCATTGATCTAAATCAGTGTAGCAACTGTTGGGATTCATTTAAAGTGCATAATAAAGTAGCAGGTAGTTGGGTAAACTTATTTGATACTTTAAAATCTGCAGGTAGGCCTTACAGACTCCATGTTGGACTCAGTTTCAGTGGGTAAACTTCTTCAGTCTGAGCAGTTATTCTGTTTGCTTCTCTTCATATTTTATTAATCATACATTTACCCCACTCACCACCAACACAGCCACATTTACCATCACTTATTGTGACACGTTCATTTTTTCAAAGGTTTCCCGTGAACTTAAGATGTAGAGAAGCACTGCTTCATTAATAGGAAAGTATGTCAAGATCAAGGGAGGGGAATTGTAAATGTGCATAGAGTTCATGGAAATGGTGTTGGCAAAAGAAAATATTTTATACGTTTAAGGCTCTTGTATGTAATTTCATTAGGAAAACAGAAATGACATCTGTTCTAATGGCACCTGTTTAAGCTCTGGTTAGATTAAATCTGTTTAAAATTTCTAAAATGGTAAGCTCATAAGGGTTATTGAATCTCAACTTTCACTATGGTTTTACTACTTGTTAAGTCATTTACTGGATTTGGATATAGTCTTATTCTATAATGGTTATCACTATTGCATTTGACAAAAGTGCTTTGTATTGCTATTGATGTTTTGTTTTTATTAAATAGGTTTATTGCTGACAATCAAATGAATCATGCCTGTATGCTGTTTGTAGAAAATTATGGACAGAAAATAATTAAGAAGAATTTATGTCGAAACTTCATGCTTCATCTAGTCAGCATGCATGACTTTAATCTTATTAGCATAATGTCAATAGATAAAGCTGTTACCAAGCTCCGTGAAATGCAGCAAAAATTAGAAAAGGGGGAATCTGCTTCCCCTGCAAATGAAGAAATAACTGAAGAACAAAATGGGACAGCAAATGGATTTAGTGAAATTAACTCAAGAGAGAAAGCTTTGGAAACAGATAGTGTCTCAGGGGTTTCAAAACAGAGCAAAAAACAAAAACTCTGAAAAGACCTAACCCCGTGTTATGGACAAACACTGAAATTGCATTCTAGGGAATTCAGCCTCTAAGAAGAATTGTGTTTTTGTTTTTAATCATAGGTTCCAAACAGGCACTGTTAGATGAAGTAAATGATTTCAACAAGGATATTTGTACCAGGGTTCTACTTCATTTCATTATGCAGCATTACATGTATATCAGTTTTATTGCTGTCATTAAAACATTCTCTAGTTTGAGCATGAAAGCAATACTTCAAAGAAAGTATTTTTAACTTTAAGAATTGTTTATGAAATATTTGAATTGATAATCCAGAAATTTCATATATTTAAATTATAATTTTTTTTGCATTTGTGACTGGCTGTTTTTCTATTTTGTAATTGTGAGAAATTTTCTTGGGGAGGGAAAATTGGAATGTGATTCCCTTTTTTAGAAATTGAAGGATTTTTGTGAAATTATGTTGCATTACTATTTGCAATCAAACTTTGATCCTTGTTTTTGAAATCATTTATCAGTTTGGAATGAAAAATTACAACATTACATGACATAAATTCATTTTACAATTTTAAAATAGCACTTCTTCATCTTATGCCTGTTTGAGAAGATGTTAATTTTTCACATTATTGACAGTGAAATGCCATGTTGGTTTATAAGGTTACTGACCATTTGTTTTCATGTGGATAATTTTAGTGCATTGCTCACCCAGTATGTATTTTTAAACTTGAACATTTTTCTGGTTTTGGTTTTTCCTTTTTAATTAGATAATCCATGGAAAATTCAGCTGTTCACATCTTTAAATTAGGATTGTAAACCAAGAGAAGAATGAGTTTGAAATTTTAAGATGCCACTTTCAAGGGGGGAAGTATTCTATAAAAATGAACCAGAAAATGTTATACCTTTTTTTTTTTCTTTACAAGGATGTCTTTGTAATGTATTTCATGATTAGAATATCCAATACAGATAAGCTGACTTGAATCATTTTGAGCAATTTTGCCCTGTGTTATATGTGTTTTATGCACATATTTGCAGTTGGATTTTCTCCAACAGAAAGTGGTTTCACTACTGGCACATTAACAAGCACCAATAGGGTTTTATTCCAACTCCAAGCACTGTGGTTGAGTAACATCACCTCAATTTTTTATTATCCTTTAAAGATATTGCATTTTCATATTCTTTATTTATAAAGGATCAATGCTGCTGTAAATACAGGTATTTTTAATTTTTAAATTTCATTCCACCACCATCAGATGCAGTTCCCTATTTTGTTTAATGAAGGGATATATAAGCTTTCTAATGGTGTCTTCAGAAATTTATAAAATGTAAATACTGATTTGATTGGTCTTTAAGATGTGTTTAACTGTGAGGCTATTTAACTAATAGTGTGGATGTGATTTGTCATCCAGTATTAAGTTCTTAGTCATTGATTTTTGTGTTTAAAAAAATAGGAAAGAGGGAAACTGCAGCTTTCATTACAGACTCCTTGATTGGTAAGCTCTCCAAATGATGAGTTCCAGTAAACTCTGATTTTGCCTCTGGATAGTGGATCTCAAGCATTTCTCTCGGGCTTTAATTTGCTAAAGCTGTGCACATATGTAAAAAAAAAAAAATAGATTATTTTAGGGGAGATGTAGGTGTAGAATTATTGCTTATGTCATTTCTTAAGCAGTTATGCTCTTAATGCTTAAAAGAAGGCTAGCATTGTTTGCACAAAAAGTTGGTGATTCCCTCCCCCAAATAGTAATGAAATTACTTCTGTTGAGTAAACTTTTTATGTCATCTTATAATAAAAGCTGAAAAAATCCCTTTGTTTCTATTTATAAAAAAATGCTTTTCTATATGTACCCTTGATAACAGATTTTGAAGAAATCATGTAAGATGATAAAGCATTTGAATGGTACAGTAGATGTAAAAAAAAAATTCAGTTTAAAAGAACGTTTGTTTTTACATTAAATGTTTATTTGAAATCAAATGATTTTGTACATAAAGTTCAATAATATAAAAGCTGTATTCTGTTTTGTTTTTTGTTATTATGCATTGTTAATGAGTGCATTAAAATTTTGGTTTAGATAGCATAGTAAGAATCCAGAAAAAGTACACCAGCCTCAAGTGATGAATCAGCTAGAAAGAAATTAACAAAAAATTAACGTGAAATCCTGCTTTCATCAGTTGCAAGTAGTATATGTCATTTGTGGTAATACATAAATATTTAAAAATTTATACTTCAGAGTAATTTCAATATTAGTCAACCAAACAGCTATGCATCTTTGGTTGTGGATTTTTTTCTTTTCTATTTTCTTTTTAGTGAAAAAGAATTTATCTTGCCCTTTGAAAAGCTCATAGAGGAGAGTAGGACACAAATGAACAATGATAAAGTAAAATGATACATTGTATATACGACTTTCTATAAGAGGTCAGTACTCGTTGAAGTTAACTCTAGAAGAGTTGGAGGAAACTTGACAGAAGAGGTAGTAATTTAGCAGTTCTTGCTTTGTATTCCAATAATATTTTATTGCCTGTACACATTTTGCTCTGTATTTGAGCTGAGTGCCCCCCTCCCCATACTTCCAGAGCTCACTATGTGCATTTCTTTTAAGTACTTCCTTTTTATTAGACTGCTAAGTCAGTCTCACTGACCTTAGTACTGCTTAATGGTCCTAGTTGGTATTCAGATATTTGGTGACATGAACTGAGGGCTTTACGTGCCATGCTAAGGGTTTGGATTTCAGGCAATAGGAAGTACGTGGAGATTTATTTCAGAGATAACACACACAATTTCCTTTAGAAGAGCCATAGCTATAAGAAAAATTAGCAAGGGAGAAGCTCCATGTAGGGAGAATCACTAAGATGCTATTGTAGTAATCCAGGTGAAATATCCCAAGTACAAGAACAGTGCTTGTCATGAAGTGTCAAGAGTAATTGTTGAATGATGTTGCAATGTAAAGGAGTGAGAATTAACTATTAAGCAGTGTAGAAAAGCTGAGAGGAGAGTTTCAAAGTAGGAAGCAGTAGTTCTGTAGAGCACAAGAAATGAGTAAGATGGCTATTTCTTTTAAAGAGTTTAATGACTTTAGTAAATGGAAAATGAGTTGGAGAAGTTTATCATGAGTATGTGATAGGGCAAGAGTACACTTACAAAATAGGCAGAGGAGGAATTTTGGAGGCGGGGGATGAGAAGGTTGAACATGATGGTAAACTGAGGAAGAGACACAGAAGACCAAAGATACAAGTTACCAGAAAAAGTAAGAAGGGATGGATTAAGAACACACATGGTTTCAGTTTGAGAAAGATGGAAGTTTGCAAATAACACTTCGCAAGAAATGGGGAAGCAGGTGCTCAAGACATTTCTGGCAGGATGATAAACTGGTAAACCTCTAGAGAAAGCAGTCGTACTTTCTATTAAAAATACGATGGGCTGGGCACAGTGGCTCACCTGTAATCCCAACACTTTGGGAGGCCAAGGTGGGAGGATCACTTGAGGCCAAGAGTTTGAGACCAGCCTGGGCAACTTAGTGAGACCCCCGTCTCTACAAAAAAATTTTTTTAAAGATTAGTCCAGCATGGTGGCTTGTGCTTGTAGTCCTAACTACTTGGGAGGCTGAGGTGGGAGGATCACTAGAGCCCAGGAGTTGGAGGTTATTGGAGGTTACAGTAAGCTATGATTGCACCACTGCACTCCAGCCTAGGTGATAGCAAGACCCTGTCTGTAAAAACAATGCATATAACCTTTGCCCTAATAATTCCGTTGTTAGGAATTTATTCTAAATGTAAAGTGGAGCACATAAAATAACAAATTGTCACCACTGTTGAAAATAGACAAATCAGTAGGGGACTCATTAAATTATACATCCATATAAATGACTACTATTTAGCCATTAAAAAGGGATCAGAAAGGGTTTTTGTGAACCGATGTTGATGTGGAACAAATACAAGACAGAAGGTAAGAGATACAGAACAGAGTACTATTTTTTTTAATTTTTTAAAAAATTAATATATACCTATAATTTGGGTTGCAGAATATGCCTAAAATAATACACAGAAACAACTTTCAGGGAAGACAGTTATAGTAAAGGATGGATGGGAAGGCGGCTTTTCACCATGCCTTTTGTATCTCTTAAATGTAAAAATTAAATCTAAAAAATTTGGAAAGGGAGGTCAGAAGAGGGTTGCTTTCTCAGAACTCAGTAGAATGGATAAGTGCCTAGCACAGAGCTTAGAATGTAATAGGAACTTAGTCAATTTGTGTTGAATTAAATGAAACTGAAGAAGTTCACTGTCAAATATAATTTCTAGAGCTTTGTTTATATTTTGTTTGCTAAAATAATCTGATAGTATGTTGCTCCTAGAAAAGTGGAAATGAATACATGATATTTTATTAATTATACCAGACACTATATTAAAGCAGACATCATTAATGGGTCCCCCTGTTGACAGAGTAAATGAAAACCTCCCTGATCCAACTTCATCTCTTTCCAGTTTTAGCTCTCGTGTGTGCAGTCTCCTCTTTAACCAAGTGGATTACCAGGATATACTAGGACTTCAGTACACACCATCCACTCTGGTATTCTTGGTATCCAAGATCCAATTTCTAGAGCAGCTTATGTTACTATGTACTACTTCCTACAAGTGTAGGGCTGTAGTAGGTATAGGGATAAAAGTAAGACTGTCACTTAAATGTCTAGTGGGATGAATCACTTTATAAAGCTGGTTCTAGAGAACAATGTTGATTTCTTCTGGACTACTGTATTTTTAAAATCTATTGTCTTTATCCATTTCTGACTGCCAACCTATCTACATGGCAAAGCTTCAATCAGGGTCCACTTGCAGGTGCAACTACTCCTGGAATCATATTTGTGTCCAAGCTACTACTCCATCCTTTTTCATAGCCCATGTAGCTTCTACCTGCTCTTCTAGCATGCTGTCACTAGTAGCCATTCACCATTCATCTATTGAATATCCGTGTGGCATACACTAGGAATGGGAAGTTGAGTAAGACTTAGATCCTGCTTCAATGATTCTCCTGGAGCTTACAGGTCAAAATTGCAATCACTTACTTCCTCTATTTTTAAACAAGCATATATCCCTTTGGTAGATTTATTGCTTATTAGTGCAGAGAAAAGGTGAAGTTATACAGGTATCAATGAAAGTTTTTTATATTTTGAAACTTAAATTTATGAATCACTTAGTGCAGGACTTAGAATGTAACAGAGATCCAATAAATACTAGCTCCTTTCTTCGCTAATCCAACTAAGAGTTTCTTCTGCATGGGTTCTGTCTAAATTATCCCTATTTCTCTTATTTGGGGAGCTGATTCTTTTCTGAGGCCTTTTAGGGGAAGGATCATCATTGCCATGTGGGTAATGAGGCTTACAGAGCCTTATTTATTCATTAAACACTTAGCATCTAGCACAGCCTATGCATTAGCTAGGCATGGGATACAAAGATAAATAAGCCAGATATTGTTCTCATCCTTATGAATCTTAAATTCTGGAGAGGAAGATACTCATTTATGTTTTACTAAGTCATGTTCCACAGTGCCTAATCTCAAGACTAGTGTCCTGGGACATAGAGTATATAGTAGAAGAATTACAGGTTTTGTAATTAGGTTTGGGTTTGAATCTCAACTTTGGTGTGTTTGCAGCTTCATAACTCAGAAAGTTATTTAACCACACTGAGTTTGTTTCCTCAGCTGTAAAATGGAATTAAAGTACCTTCCTCAACAAGGTACCTAGTACAATAACTGATTCTTGGTTAGCATCACTATTCCCTTCTCTATAACCAAACTGTTCGGCCTACTTCAGTCCTCTACTCCCACCTCTGAAGAAGAGTCACATGCTAAATAGTATAAGCCTTTTGCTGGTGTGTCTAATAGAAAAAAAAATAGTATAAGCTTGTTCCTTCTTCCATAGCTATTTTAAGACCATAGAAGTCTCTTGAGATTATATTAACACAGTCTAACTCTGCTACAAAACCACAACTTTTCTAACATTGGTTTATGTAAGATTAATGCGTGGAAGTGGCATAGAAAGGCCAATTTTGTTTTAATTGACGTTCAATTTCATGGAATAAAAGCTTTTGTTAGAGAGTTTTACTGAATATAGTTTTTGTCTTTTAAAAAGAAAAGTACTAACCTTAATTCAAAAATATTTACCAGACATCCACATATCAGGAAACTCAGGCTACTAAGTAGGTCCCAGACTTTTGGATTTCACAGACCAGTAATATATATATATATTTTAAATTTTTTACTTTTTATTTTTCAAATAAGAATATTTACAAACAAAACAAGAAAACTTGCCATTTCATTTTATAAAAGGACACAGTACAAAAAAACCCAATAATTTCAGAATAAAAGATAGTCTTTTAAGAGAATAGATTTACCAAAAAAACCACTATGGAGACTTTTATTTGCTTTGGAGCAGTGATTCCTACATCTGCCATCACGATAGAATCATCTAGTTTCTTAAAAAAGAAAGTAACAAAACAAGCCTGAGCTCCACTGAGACCAATTAAATTAGAATTTTTGCTATTTTTAAAAGCTCTCTATAATGGGTGTAAAAATATAGTCAGATAGAATGAACAATATTTGATAACACAACAAAGTGACTATAATCAACAGTTAAGTTACAGCATACTTTAAAATAACTAAAAGAGTACAATGGGAATGTTCCTAACACACAGAAATGTTAAATGCCTGAGGTGATGGATACCCCAATTACCCTGATTTGATTAATTCATACCGTATGCCTGTATCAAAACATCACATGTACCCTGTAAAGATATACAACTATTATGTACCCATAATAATAATAATAATAAAAAATTAAATAATAATTTAAACATTTTTAAATTCTAAAAAGCTCTCCAGGTGATTCTAATGTGCAGCCAAGATTGAGAATAACTGCTATAGAAGATATAAAACCTCAAGGAATTTATAATCTAGTGGGTTTAAAGCAGATATCACAAATACACAGAGGGTTGACAATTAAATGAGTTACACAGCTGTGATTATTCCAACTTAGAAAGACTGGGAACAAAGAGAAGATAACGTAGTCTTCCAAAGAGAAAAAACATACAACATACAAGAGAACAAGCATGAGAATGGCATTACACTTTTCAACACCAGAATCTAGAAGACAATGGGGCAATGCATTCAAATTCTGAGGAGAAATGATCTACAACCTAGAATTCTTTACCAGACAATCTTAATGAAGTGTAGGATAGAATAATGAGATTTTCATACCTCTATTACTCAAAAAATTTACCTCTTGGGCACCCTTTCCCAGGAAGTGGAGGAAGTACTCCACGAAAACAAAGGAATAATCCAAGAAAGCGGAAGACATAGAATATTGGACATATGAGACGTAACACTGGATTGTACATTCTGGCACTGATTGGTTTTCATGCGTGTGGGTAGTTTTGAACAAGTTTAGGAGATACCTAAGTGTGTTGCTCTCAATAATAATAGTTGTCACTATAGTTCATTGTCCATAATTGAATAAACGTCACTTCTTGATCTTAGACTAATTCCTCCATATTTAATGGAAGACTTTTAAGGCTTATTCTACTCCATTATACAGAGAAACCTCTTATAAGAGCTTTACTTTTTGTCTGTACTTACTCTTCTATTTTTAAAGTTTTGATATTAAAATCTGTTATATAGCGTCAAAATTTCTGCTTCTGAGAAGATGGAGTAGCAGTTTCCCCTATTCCTCCTGCTAAGTACAATTAAAAATCCTGTAAAGTATATATAAAGCAAACATAAGAAAACTCTGAAAGATGGCCAACTAGTTAGAGACCTCAGATGCCAAGGAATGACACAGTGGTGAGTTCCTTGTATTTTCTTTTTGCCATGTGTATCCCAGACTTGGGGCTGAAAAACCTGGCAACCTGAAAATGCCAACAAAGACAGACCAAAAAAAAAGCCCCAACAAAAGCCTGCTCCAAAGGACCAGGAAAGGGGCAGCCTAGCAAGACAGAAAATGTTTAGGCAATAACCACTCTACTCTAGCCAAACACTACTGTACTGGGTTGAATGGTAGCCAACAAAAAGAGATGTCCACATCCTGAAATTTGTGGCAGTGACATTATTTGGAAAAAGGGTCTTTGAGATTTAAAATAAGGATCTTGATATCATCCTAGATTATCTAGGTGGGTTCTAAATCCAAGACAACTGTTCTTATAATAAAGAGAGACAAGTGTCCTTACAAGAAAGACAGGGAGGGTGGGGTGCAGTGGCTTACACCTGTAATTCTAGCTCTCTGGGAGGCAGAGGTGGGTGGATTGCTTGAGCCCAGGGGTTCAAGACCAGCCCGAGCAAGAGCAAGACCTCGTCTCAAGGAAAAAAAATCAGCTGGGCATCATGGCGCACGCCTGTAGTCCCAGCTACTCAGGAGGCTGAGGTGGGAGGGATCACTTCAGCCCAGGCATGCAAGGTTGCAGTGAGCTATGATGACACCAGTGCACTCTAGCCTGGGTGATGGAGTGAGACCCTGTCTCAAAAAAAAAAAGAAAGAAAAAAAGAAAAGAAAAGAAAGAAAAATAGAGAAAGAGAGAGAAAGAGAGAGAGAGAAAAGAGAAATTACCCAATGTGAATAACAGAAAAAACAGACTTAAAAAGAAAATGAAAAGAACCTCAGGAACCTGTGAGACTGTAACAAAAGATTTAAAATTTGTGTCACGACAGTGCTAGAAGGAAAAGAAAAAAAGGAAGAAAAGGCAAGGCGGACAAAAGCACTTCAAATAACAGATGGAAACTCCCCAAATTTGGCAAAAGATATAAACCTACAGATTGAAGAAGCTGAGGAACTCAAACAGGATAACCCCAACAAAATCCATACAAAGACCATAATTAAACTTTGGAAAACTAAAGAAAAATATCTTGAAAGCAACAAGAGAAAAATGACACCGGATCTACAAAGAAAAGAAATTAGAATGACAGTGGATTTCTCCTTTGAAACCATGGCAGCCAGAAGGAAGTGGCATCATATTTTTCAAGTAATGAAAAAAAAAAAAACCCCATTGACCCAGAACCCTACATTCAGTGAAAATATCCTTCAGGAATGAAGGGGAAATCAAGACATTCTGAGATGAAAGAAAACTAAGAGAATTTACCACCAGCAGACAGATTTAGAGAGTAGATTAAAACAAACAAACAAAAAACATGACCCAGATATATGCTCTATCCTAAAAGAATGGCTAAAGGAAGTTCTCCAAACAGAAAGGAAACAATAAAAGAAGGAACATTGTAACATCATGAAGGAAGAAAGAACACAGTAAGCAAAAATACAGGTAAATACAAAAGGCTTTCCTTTTCTTGAATTTTCTAAAAATTTTTTTGTGGTTTATAAGCAAAAATTATAACATTGTCTGATGTGGTTCTAAATGCATGTAGAGAAAATATTTAAGAAAACCATGTTATAAATGGGGGAGGGTAAAGAGTTAAGGATTCTGTACTTCACTTGAACTGGTAAAATGACATTACTTATAGACTAAGGCATAGATATAGATATAGATATTCACATACACAAACACAAACACACCCCTAGAACAACTACTGAAGAAGCTATATAAAGAGATACATTCAAAAACACTATTAGGCCAGGCATGGTGTCTCACACCTGTAATTCTAGCAAGTTGGGAGGCCAAGGCAGGATGATCACTTGAGGCCAGGAGTTTGAGACCAGGCTAGGCAACATAGTGAGACCTCATCTCTACAAAAAAAAAAAAAAAAAAAAAAATTAGCTAGGCATGGTGGTGTGCACCTGTAGTCCGAGCTACTCAGGAGGCTGAGGCAGGAGGATCACTTGAGCCCAGGAGTTTGAGGTTGCAGTCAGCTATGACAACACCACTGCACTCTAGCCCAGGCAACACAGCAAGACCCTGAGACCCTGTCTTAAAAAAAAACAAAAACAAAAAAAACCCCCAAAAAACCCCCCAAAAACTACTTATAAACCAAATGGAATTCTAAAAAATGTTCAAGCAACCCAAAGGAATTCAGGAAAAAGAAAGCAAAGAAACAAAAACAGAGAGAACAAACAGAAAACAAAGAGTAAAATGGCAGGCATAAGGCCAAACATATCAATAATAACATTAAATGTAAATGGTCTAAATAGACTAATTAAAAGACAGATTTAGAGAGTAGATTAAAACAAACAAACAAAAAACATGACCCAGATATATGCTCTCTACAAGAAACTCACTTCAAATATAATGATATACACAAGTTGAAAATAAAATGATGCAAAATATATATTATGCAAACATTAATCAAAGAACAAGAAAGGATATATATATATAGACAGATAGATATAGATACAGGATTTTTTTTTTTTTTTTTGAGACAGCATCTCACTCTGTTGCCCAGGCTAGAGTGTGGTGGCATCCTTATAGCTCACTGCAACTCCCAGGCTCAAGTGATCCTCCTGGTTCAGCCTCCCAAGTAGCTGTGGGAATACAGGCATGTGCCATCACACCCAGCTAATTGTCTTATTTTTTGTAGAGACGGGGTCTCACTATGTTCCTCAGGCTAGTCTCAAACTCCTGGTGTCAAGCAATCCTCCTGCCTTGGACTCCCAATGTGCTAGGATTACAGGCATGAGCCACTGCCCCTAGCCAAGAGAGGCTATATTAACATCAGATAAAGCAGACTTTGGAGCAAAGAAAATGACTAGAGACAGAGAAGGACATTATGATAAAATAGTTAATCCACCAAGAAGATATGGCAATCCTAAATGTGTATTCATAAAGCAATAGAGATGCAAAAGATGTGAGTCAAAAATTGATAGAACTGAAAGGAGAAATAGACAAATCCACAATAATTGGAAACTTCAACATCCTTCTCTCAAGAATTGATAGAACAACTAGACAGAAAAATCAGCAAAGATGTAGTAGAATTCAACACCACCAACAACCAACAGGATCTAATCTACATTTAGAAAATATTCCACTCATTAACAGCAAACTACACAGTGTTTTCAGGTGCCCATAGAACACATACCAAGATGGATCATATCCTGGGACATAAAACAAACCTCAACAAATATAAAAGAATTGAAATCATATAGAGTTCATTCCCCAACTACAATGTAATGAAACTAGAAATTAATAACAAAAAGATGACAGGAAAATCTCCAAATACTTGGAAACTAAACAATACACTTTTAGAAAATTCATGGGCCAAAGAAGCAGCCTCAGTGGGGAAATGAACCAAATAAGTGAGTTCAGCAATTTTGCAAGATTCAAGATAAACATATAAAGATCAAATCTATATGTTAGCAATGAGCATGTGGAAACCAAAATTAAAAATACAATACCATTTACAATTACTGAAAAAAAAGAAAAGAAATACTTAGATGTAAAACTAACAAAACTTATATAGAATTTGTATGCTGGAAACTACAAAATGCTGATGAAAGAAATCAAAGAAGATATTAACAAATGGAGAGGCATACTGTGTTCATGGATTGGAAGATTCAACATAGTAAAGATGTCAATTCTTCCTAAATTGATATACAGTTTAACACAATTCCTACCAATATCCCAAAAATATTTTTTGTAGATAGAGACAAGATTATTCTAAAATTTATATGGAACTAGAATAGCTAAAATAATTTTAAAATAAGAATAAAGTGTTTGGAATTAGTCTACCCAATTTAAAACCATTATATAGTTACAGTAATCAAAACTGTGTGGTACAGGTTGAGTATCCCTAATCCAAAAATCCAAAATCCAAAATGCTCCAAAATCTAAAACTTTTTGGGCACTGACATGATGCTCAAAAGAAATGCCCATTGCAGCATTCTGGATTTTGAATTTTCAGATTAGGGATGCTGAACTTGTAAGTATAATGCAAATATTCCAAAATCAGAAAAAATCCAAAATCCAAAACACTTCTGGTCCTCCCAAGCATTTTAGATAAGGGAAACTCAACCTGTATTTGATTTATTACCATGTTCTTTTATTATTTTGATAATAATTAAAAGGTAAAAAGGGGATGCAATCTAATGCCTCATATAAGCCAGACACAGAAAAGCAGAGGGGCTGATCTCAGCTGACTGCTTCAGGGCCTCATTTTCTCAGGCTCTACCACTGGCCACTGGTACCTCTGGAGTCAGATACTTACAGCTTATGATCCAAGGGGAAAATTCAGAATATTCCAGGGATGACTGATTGGATCACATGTCCAGCCCTTGGACCAATCCAGGGCGTGATTGGCCTCACGTGGGTCGTGTGACCACCTGGTTGCCAGGAAGGTTAAAGTGCTCCAGGACCAGATAGGGTGACAGAGGAGCAGTTCTCCATGGAAGGGGAGAGCTAGTATTGGAAAGGGAGAACAGATGCTGGGGGACAGCACCAAAGATGCTCATGGCACTGGGACATGGGACAGCCAGTCCCTGATACAAGGTGCAAGGTAGAAATGGCTGCCACAGGGAGCTCTTATTGGGAGTTGGGATGGGAGATGTAGACAAGGAAATTAATTGCTGTTATCCAAGGGAGAAAATGCAAAAAGCTACAATAATATCCACACAAGGCCCTATTCTCTCTTGAATCCACTCCAAATAGGCTTTTACTCCTCTCCATACCACTGCAACAGTTCAAGAAACTGTTGTGACCTCTATGTTGTCAAATCCAACAGTCAATCTCAGGACTCATTGTATATAACCCATCCACAGCATTTGACATAGTTGATCACTCTGTCTTAAATTTTGGAAACACTTTTGTTTGCTTGGCTTCTGGGATACTATTCCTTCTTGGTTCTCTTCTTACCTCAAAGATTGTTCGTTTTCAAGGGTGTTTTAGTGGTTTGGAAAACTCTTTCCTCAATGTACCCTCCCTCTCTGGGTGATCTCATGCTGTCCAGGGGCTGATAACTCCTACATTTCTATTTGTAGCCTTGACTTCTTCCCTGAACTCCTTTAGCAGTCTGGGTCAATCAGGAGATAGAAACCAGACTATAGGATCAACAGGGAAGTTTAATATAAAGACTTATTAACTATATTAAAAGAATGACAGGCCAGGTGTGGTGGCTCACACCTGTAATCCCAAGCACTTTGAGAGGCCGAGGCAGGAGGATCACTTGAGGCCAGGAGTTCGAGGCTGGAAGTCCACTATGATTGCACCTGTGAATAGGCACTGCACTCCAGCCTGGGCAACATAGTGAGACCCCATCTCTAAATGAAAAATAAAATTTAATGTCTTTTAAGACTATTGTAATCCATAGGTTCCTCTTCCATCCTTTTCATTTTTTACAATATATCTGTTGACAAATGTAGGCTGTTTGACATCTAAGAGCATCCCACAGTCTGGGTTTGTTCACTTGCATACTCTTGGTGTAGTTCAACAATTTCTTCTGTCCTTGGTATTTCCTGTAAATTAACAGCTGGATCTAGGGACTAGATTAGACTCAGGTTTGATCCCTCAGGCAAGACTATTAAGTAGTGTTTGGCAAGAACATAGGCAGCACATAATGTCTGGTTGTCTCTTCTTGTGATCTTAGCAGCTATTAATACTCACTTTTCATATCCATTTATTGGGAGTTGTAAAATAGTGATATTCTATCATTTCTTTTTCAGTTATTAGATGGAACACTTTTATAAAGAGACACTTCTGGCCAGGCTCATGCCTGTAATCCTAGCACTTTGGAAGTGGGAGGATTGCTTGAGGTTGGGAGTTCAAGACAAGCCTAATCAACATAGCAAGACCTCGTCTCTACCAAAAAAAAAATATATATATTAGCCAGGCGTGGTGGCACGTGCCTGTTAAAAAATATATAAAGAAAAGGAAAAAAAAAAACCACATCCTCTCTTCTACTCTTTGCTTATCCATTGGACTAGTTCATATAAGAAAGGAAAGATAAATAATGGATTCTTTCCCCTTACTTACAGTTCATAAGATCATGAATTGGTTCCCTGTCATCCTCTGAAGGTGACCACATTTTTTCATTAAGCTCATGAATATAAACATATTTGATGTGTTTCAGTCCATTACAATGATTACCATTACTGAACATCAAATAGTCCTATCTTTGGCTAGCGGGAATCACTTTAAGTTAGCTTCTAAGAACTTTTCACCTGACTCGAGTAGTTTGAGATCTGGTATTACTATTTCAGGTTGGTTGTTCTGGGTTGACGTTTGTGTTTATTTCCTGCCCCAGACCTGAAATCAGCCATGTCGCCAAGAGGCCCTTGTTTCTTTTAGTGAGACATGGTAGCTCAAGAATACAGTCTTGGCTGGTCCAAGCTCAGTGATGTTTACAACTAATTGATCACAACCAGTTACAGAATCCTTTGTTCCTTCTCCACTGCCACTGTTTCACTTGACTAGCCTTTAAAAAAAAAAAAGAAGAATACAATCTGGTCACTAAGGATGCTCACTGCTACCAAGTTGGTCATTGTTTCTAGTTTTTCAGGGACAGAGCTAGGAAATACATATTCTTAAATAGGTTACTCCATTTTCTTCTGGCATAAAGCAGTGCTGTTGAAATTATTCTAATGATAATCTAATTTTCATTCCCTTCTAAGTCATGTGCTCCTTTTCTTGAATGCCTTGAGTTTTTTCTTTTTCTCTAAAACCCAATAATTTTACTGAGATATGACCTGGTGTTGGTTGTTCTGGGTTGGTATTCTTAGGTATACAGCGTGCTCTTTCAACATATAGTTTCAAATCTTTTTATTTCAAGAAAGGTTTATTGAGTTATACTTTCTGGCATTTACTCTATTGCCTTTTTTTTTTTTTTTTTTGGTTTTCTTCTTTGGGGACTTTTGTTATCTGTATGTTTTATTGTCTTTGCCTATCTTCAATATTCATCACCTTCTCTTGAATCCTGTATTTCTTCTATTTTAAAAAAATCTTTAAGAAAATTTTTAGCTGTTATCTGTTACATTTATTTACTCTTGTGTTCTTTCTAGTTTAATCATCATTTTTTAAATGCTTTTTTAAACACTTTTATTTATAATTCTTTCCCAAATTCTGTCACCACATTTCTAGGTCTATTTCTGATTTATGTTGTTCTTTCATATCTTGTATCACTTTCTTAATGTCTTTTAGTTAATTTTGAAATAGATCAAACCTGTAAGCTAACTGTCCCATGGACATTGAACTCCTGGGCTCAAGCCATCCTCCTACCTCAGTCCCAAGTAGCTGGGACTACAGGCATGTGCAGCTATGTCCGGCCCACCTTCCTAATCATAGTATCTCCCCTGCTCAGGCAAGTATTATTCTGCTCCGCTTGATTTAAATTCTACTCCCAGCAATTTTTCCTCAATGTGGGAGCCTATCCTAGAAGAGTCTAGCAGATTAGTTTTGAGAATTCACAAGGGCCAGACCACTCCAGCTCCTTCAGATTTTCTTACTGTGCAGTAAAGGGCTAACAAGCAGTTCTGAGTTGTCTACATCCTCCACATTCTAAAGAAAGGTTTGGCCCTTGCAATATCCTGCCTGGTAAGAGTGTCCTTGTTTATCTAGGGGCCTTGAGCCATGTGATATCAGCTTGACCTCGGGAGAAGCTGGAGATTAAGGTCAGACACATGGGGAGGCAGCCATGCCTACATGGCTGATTCCCAATAAAAACCAAGGCTTAGATGAGTTTCCCTGATTGACAATACTACTCTGTATTGCCAAACACTGTTGCTTGAAGAGTTAAGTGCTGTCCGCATGATTGCACTGGGAGAGGACAAATGGAAGCTTGTTCCTGGTCTCTCCTGACACCTGCCCCATGTGCCATTTTGCTTATTTTAATCTGTATCTTTTTGAGTTGTCCTTATGGCAAATCACTGAACCTGAGGGTGATCTTGAGCACCCCCAAACACACTTACCATGGGCCCATACACTCACCTGGTATTGGAGAGGAAAATCCCTTGAATTTTAGCTGCTATTTCCAAATTGCTTCATGGTACTTTCTAGTGAGTGCCTGTTGACTATTTTGGGTTTCTCCTGTTCTCACATCTGTCAGGCTCTGCCCCTTCTTCTTGCCCCTGCGCAGACACTGAGATCATGCAGGTCTTGCAGCTGTTTGTGGTTTGTATCCACTAGCTTGTGTTTTGGGATTTGCGGGGGTACCTTGTCACCTCGTCTCATTGTAAATGTTGTCCATGGGATTTTGCATTTGCTGTCTATCTAGTTGCTCTATTTCTATGTGTGGATCATAAGATATTAAAAACTACACCACTACCACTGCAAACTCTCTAGAATCCACCTAGTACATTTTAGTGAATAATTGAATGTACTACATTATTGCCTCTGAAGAGGCAAGTAATGCAGCGAAATCAATTGTTATATTATATGTGGAGAATGAGGAGAACAAAGAAAAACGGAGCACTTAAGAGTAAACTTTTCACAGTTTATACAGAATGTTTTGGGGGCAGAGAAAAAAATATGGAGCAAATAGAATTCTGTTCATTATAGTAGCAAATATATTAGGTTATTAAGTATGGAATGTCTGATTTCCTTAAGTACTGAGTTTGACAGACATCTCTGATATTTCACGTTGACACTTCTTTTTTTTTTTATTGTGAAGGTACATCCTCGTTCTTTCAAATGCAGGTTTTGGCTTGTGATTATCTTTCAAATATTTTTTTAGAGCAATTTTTGTGAAACCATGGATAAGTCAAAAGTTCGTGTTATTCTGTCATATGAGTTCCATCATGGAACCAAAGCAGTGCAGACAGTTTGAAATATCAACGAAGTGTTTGGGAAGGATATGGCTAATGAATGCACAGTACGTCAACTGATGATTTGAGAAGTTCCGTTCTGGTGATTTTAACTTTGAAAATGAGCCAGGTGGGTAACCTGAGACCAAGGTGGATAATGAGCTGAAAGCTGTAGTGGAAGCGAATCCATCTCAACCTACGCGTGAATCAACAGCAAGGCTTGACGTTACTATTCCAACGATATTGAACCGTTGGAAACAAATCGGCAAGGTAAAGAAGCTGGATAGATGGGTACCACATGAATTAAACGAGCATCAGAAGAGAAATCGTCTCGAAACTTGCCTTTCTTTGCTGTCACAACATAAAGGCAAACAATTTCTATACTGTATTGTTAAGTGTGATGAAAAATGGATTCTTTTTGACAATCACAAGTGTTCGGCACAATGGTTGGATAAAGATGAAGTGCTGAAACAGTCCAATACCAAATATTCACCAAAAAAGTTAATGGTGTCTGTTTGGTGGTCCAGCACGGGTATTATCCACTACAGCTTCATGAAACCTGGTCGATCCATTACAGCGATGTCTACTGCAACCAGTTGGATGAAATGATGAGGATGCCTGCAATTAAGCAGCCGAGATTGGTCAACAGAGACAGACCAATCCTCTTGCAAGAACACATGTCACAAAAACAATGCTGCTCAAACTACAGAGGTGGGACTTGGAAACTCTCTGTCATCCACCGTATTCATCAGACCTTGCACCAACTGACTACCACTTCCTTCCAGGCTTTGGACCACTTCTTGCAAGGAACAATATTCAATTCTCAACAAGCCATGGAAAATGCCTTACATGATTTTATTGCCACTCCCTCTCCAGGCTTCCTCGATGCTGGCATGAGCAAGCTACTGTTAAGATGGCAAAACTGTGCTCATAGTTTAGGCACATACTTTGATTAATTGTACTGCTTCTTGTTTGAGATACAATAAACTTTTGATTTGAAATCAGACATTTCATATTTAATGACCTAAAATAGTATGGCACAGAGAAAACTAATTTTTCCATATGCTTATTTAAACAAATTACATTTTGTTAATGTCCTCCGTAAAGAACACAAGTCAAAACTAAATATAATTTTCTACTCCAGTGAAAACAGAGTGGGACTATTACTGCTCTAATTATGGATGTCACCAACCAGTCAGGCTACAAATCCACTTTAATTCTCTTCTTCATCCCTATGCTTATATTAATCATCAGTTCCTTTTGGGTCTAATTCAAGCATCTATTGGATGTGCATCCCTATTGCCACTGGCTCATTTCACAGCTTAATGTCTCTCAAGGATGACAGTCTGACTAGTATCTTTTATTCCAATTCCTCTTTTGAAAATAAATCTTTTTACCTATAAGATTACATATGAATTCTTTAACTTGTCATACAAACCTTACAATGTGATGCCAGTCTATCTTTGCACCCTCATCCCCTCACTGCAGCCTCACACGGCACTCCCACCCCCATGATCTTGGGGGATGCCCTAACACACCCTATTCTTCCCTCCACTGTGACTGCAAATTCTTTCCCTTATGCTTCCGATGCCAGTTCTGAACTTATCAAATTTCTCATCTTTTAAGATCTGGCTCACAGAGTACTTTGTTCTCTGAGCATTGTGGGTAGATATGGTCAGTCTTTCCTCAGTGACACGCCAGGCATTTCTACAACTTACCCCTTGTCAGTTATTATCTTCCGCTGTGGCTTTCCCCTTAGTGTCCACTCCTCCCAGGAGCACAACAGTTAAGAGCTGGGGGGTCTGTAGTGGAACAGGTATGGGCTAGAGTTCTGACAAGACTAGCCATGACTGTAAACAAATTAGTTCACATCTCTTGAGCCTAAGTTTTCTAACCTGTAAAGTAGAAATAATAGTAATACCAATATCATAAGTATAATGTGGATTAAATGAGATAATCAATGTATTTTGAAAATTTAGCATTGTGCCTGGCACATAGTAGGGACCCAATAAATACCAATTCTTATTATCATATCATCACCCAAACTCTCTCTTCCCTCCAAGCACATGGTTTTAGAGTACAAAGTTCCTTTACCTATTTGAACAGAATAAGTTGGCTTTTTAAAAAAAAAATCTTCAGTTCACAGTTCAAGAAAAAAATCAATATTTAAATTAGTTCCAGAGATCAAAATATTACAACCCACTCCTGTCTAGAATTAAGTTAGGTTTAAGTCATTTCTGTGAAAAGGCAGATTCTACAGGTATAAATTTAGGGTGTCATTCTCCTATGGGGGTAAGAAATAAATATGTTCGGTACACATCCGACGAATGAAGGAACGAGATGAAGAGGTTCTAGAGGAAACCACCCACCTGCACTCACTCAATCTACACCCGCCGCACACTGGTGTGCACCAGGCACTACACTCAGCACCAGACACACAGAATCTAAGAAAGTGCAGTAGCCCTTCACACGTGACAATGATAACTAAGTAAAATGCCTGCAGCCACCACAAACCCTTTTTCCCTTCTAATGAAAAGTAGGTTAAAATTGGATCCATCAAATCTCACAGAAGAAAAAAATACACACGTTGAACTTTTAGTTTTTTATTTTGATTCAGATGGCTGGACAAGGCATCTACATTCTAGAACATCTTCTTAATAATCGCCAAACAAGTGAAAGGCTACTTACTTATATATCAAAAGACAAAGGGAAAAGGTCATGATTGTCTAACAGGGAATATGAATCCCCAAATAAGTTACCTTACAAAAATATCACACTTGCTTTTCTTTTTCTACTACCAGTAAAAATGAAAAAAAAAAATTCACATTAAAAAAAATCTGTAGGCTGGTATAGCAAGTTAAGATCATTATTTTTACATATTAAGTCCTTCAAATAAATATTTTATACAAATTTATGTTTTCAAAAAAATAGGTTAAGTATTTACCCCATATATTTTTTGTCCACTAAAAGACCATTTATCAAACTGACATTAAACTGGACTACAGCTCATACCCTACAAATAGTAACACATATATCACTGAGGCTGGAATGTACATGTGCATATTACATACATGTGAAATGGCTAACACTGCTGTGCATACTACTTCCATAAGTAGTTTTACCCTGTACAAATCCTCTAGCCTATCTTGAATCAAATTGCAAGGAAGGAACAAAAGATAACACTTGCCTATTATAAACATTCGTGGGCTGGGTGTTGAAGCTGTAATCCTAGCACTTTGGGAGGCTGAGGCAGGAGGATTGCTTAAGCCCAGGAGTTTGAGACCAGATTGAGCAATAGCGAGACCCCGTCTCTACCGAAAAAAAAGAAAAGTACAGTGGACAGGTACAGGACTTTCTATATCTTCTCATACTTTTAAAGCCAATTTGATTTTTACTATGATATGATATTTCAATCAAAAGTATGCTAGGAACAAAATTGACTGAATTATGGTTTTGTCTACAACACTTGAGTCACTTATTGCTAAAATATTACAAAAGGAATCCAGTAAACACTTTCCATTTCCAATGGCCTGAGAGATTAAATAAACTATTTTTTATCAGTTACAATGAAACTGGGCTGAGGACAGCTACATTCAACCCTGAAAACCAAAGCCAAGCATCCAAAAATCTAAAACACTAACACTTTCCATCCAGGATAGAAAAATGAGCATCCAAAGTAAAGAGAACCACAAGATTGATCAAGTAACCAATCAAAAACCACTTCTCTGTTATTCGAGCTAATAGTTACTCGAAGCTTGAAGTTTCCACCTTCGTTATTATTGGTGGTTCCTAGAGTCACAGCTTCAACATCAAATGTTACGGTGGATCCAGAAGTAACTGCAGGCAACTGATTAGTCATTTCTTTTCCATTTACAAAAACTGCACCTAAAACGTTAAAGAGTCATTTACATGTGAGCAATAGCTGAGAGAATCAAAATAGCTTCTATTACTGGTAACACAGCTAATTTCCTAATTCAGATTTAGAAAAACATTTTGGAATGCCAACAGGACATAGATAATGCATTTAAATATGTTAATTAACCCCCATCCCCATGGCAGGAGAAAAAGCTAAAACCGTAATCACATTTTAGAGTTCTGGTCAAGGGTTCTACTCTTTTCCAATAGAGACTATGAGTTTCCCTTATCACGAATATCAAAAGAAACTTGACACTATTACAAAATGACATTCTGTGAAATAACAAGATTGTTTCATATGGAATAAACAAGAATCTTGTTCTACCTAATGCTTGATGCCACACCACAAAATATTAACATGTCTTGGTAGTGATTTTTAAAAGTGTGATTACTGTGGAGTAAGGGACCAAGACATACTAGAGATATAGATTAACTGATTTGTTATGGAACAATGCTGGCTTGTGGTAGCAAAATAAATTACATAATTAAGATCTAAACTTTCTCATCTCCTACTATAAATGTGTGACAATGGAACAGATTCATATCTTACTATAGTAATTCGTATATTTTAAGGAGAATGACAGCTATTTATCTCTTACCGTTGGTACTAATGCACACAGCTTGATCCCGCTGCAAAGACTCATATCCATTCTCTTTTTCTGCACACACTCCTATGCTGTCTCTTCTGTCTGGTTGTCCCACAGTTTCAACTCTGTAAATGAAGTAGAAAGGTCATTTCATTTTTTAAAAATATAACATGATACCTAACAGCTACTAGCTTAAATAAAAAGCAATCGTATCACAACTGTTCTTTTCTAAATAATAAGAGCTAACAATGATTGAGCACTTACTATATTCCAGGCACTGTTCTAAATATTTTGTATCTATATATAAATAATCTCATCCAATTCTCACAACCTATGAGGTAGGTGCTATTATTATCATACCCATTTTATAGGTGAGGAGAATGAGTCAAGAAAGAAAAAAAAGATGAAAAATGGCTAAATAACTTGACCCTGATCAGCTCTGGCTGATGACTGGTGGAACCAGGACCCAAACCCAGGCATTCTGATTCTAGAGCCTATATTCTTAACCATTTATAGCTATGACAGTGCATTTCTATTTTATGTTCTGACTCTAGACACACAGAAAATTTGTCATATTTGACATTATAATTAATGTGACTATTACTGCCATCACCTAAACCTTGAATATGAGAGTCTACAATGATTTGATTACTATTTATTAAGTATTTAAAGAATTTAAAAATAGATATTATAGTCATAAAAAAAGAACATTATGGTTATGAACACACTATTTAGCTTGGAGAACTTTTTATGTGGAAAATTTAAGCCTTTATTTTTGTATTTTAGTTTCAAATCTGTCAATACATCATATACTCTAGAAATAGGAAATGTAAATATAAAGGTCGACATACACCCCTATTATCGGACTCAACTTTGTCTCCATTCCAAAAAGCCAGACTTTGCAAAGACACACACACACAAAATAAAAAGGAAAAAGGAAAAACAGTTTGGGAACTAAATGTGGCTTTTCCGAAAGCAGATGTGATTACTTATATTCAATGTGGCCTCAAAACATCTTTCATTGTAAAGTGGCAAACATGCAAGATCATAATAAATGTGTGGGTGGGTTTCTGAAATCATTTCACGTCTGAGCTTGCAGTCTAAAGAAATAGGGGGAAGAGTGTGACGCCAACAAGATGGGAGAATATTAAGTCTCAGGCCTTGTTCTCCCACAGAAACACCGATTTAACAAAGATATACGGACCAAAATACCTTTATGAGAATTCCAAAATCCAGTCAAGAAGTTGCAATACCCCAGGTGAGCACAAAGCCAAGCACAGAAAATTGAAATGGGTAAGAACAATTTAACTTTATCCCCATCAGCCCCTCCCCAACAACAGTACAGCTCAGTGCCAGGCTAGAACATCCCAGCTTATGACTTCTCCCTCGGGAGGGAAGAAGAGCAGAAGAGCAAAGTGTGCATCTAGTGTTCCGGCTCTTCAGAGGACTGCCTGAGAGACTGGTTTCTATATTGTCTCACTTGGAGTGCTGATGGAACCAACATACTTTGGATGCCTGGGGGCTGCTTAGAACAAAGAATAGTGGAGAGCAGCTTGCTGCCGGCAGCAGGACTTGATGACATGGGGAGAAGGGGCACAACTTGAAGTTTCAACCTCAGGAGGGAGGGAGAGAAACAGAATGTACATCAGGCTCTCTGGGTTTTCCGAAGGCTGCTCGCCTGACTTGGGGAACTGGCATACTTTGGATGCCTGCTGGCCACTGTAAACAAGAGGGGGGATGGCTTGCTGCTGTAGAACCAGAGAACCTGCAGTGCTGCAGACAGACACCAGAGGGAGCAAGAAATTATGAGCTCTTGAAAAAGCAGGCCTCTCTATAATAGAGAAAATACAGGCAGAGGCCCAGAGAAATTGTATTGGCCCAAAAGGTTTCAGAGGTCCCCAGAATATCTAGCTGGGCTGATTTGTGAAGGTGACTGAACAGGATTTTCCCCTGTATGTTGCTAGTCCATCAAGACTGGGAGATGTTGCTATTTTTTCAAATGTACAGATGCCATCACAGAGTTACAAGATACATGAAGAAACAGAGAAACATGAATCAAACAAAGGATCAAATTAAACCTCTGTAAACCAATCCTACAGAAACAGAAGTATATAAATTATCTGACAAAGTATTCAAAATAACTTATAAAGATGCTCTATGAATTCAAGAAAATAATGCATGAACAAAATAAGAATATCAACAAAGAGACTAAAAATATAAAAAAAAGGAACCAAAAAGATTTTGGACCTGAAGAATATAAACAACAGCACTGAAAAATTCACTAAAGGGGTTCAAAAGCAGACTTGATCAAGCAAAAACAGGTTATTTGAAATTATACAGTCAGAGGAACAATAAGAAAGAAGAATGGCTGGGAGTGGTGGCTGAAGCCTGTAATCCCAGCACCCTGGGAGGCCAAAGCAGGAGGACTGCTTGAGCTCAGGAGTTCAAGACCAGCCTGAGCAACAGCAAGACCCCATCTCTATTACAAATAGAAAAATTAGCTGGGTGTCATGGTGTGCACCTGTAGTCCCAGCTACTCAGGAAGCTGAGGCAAGAGGATCGCTTGAGTCCAGGAGTCTGAGGTTGCAGTGAGCTACAATGACGCCACTGCACTCTACCCAGGGTGACAGAGCAAGACTGTTCTCCAAAAAAAAAAAAAAAGAAAGAATGGAAAAGACTAAAGAAAGCATAAGGGACTTATGGGACACCACAAATAGACCACTTACATATTATGAAAGTCCCAAAAGGAGAAGAGAGAGAGAGAGAAAGAAAGAAAGGAACAGAATGTTTATTTGAAGATATAATGGCTGAAAACTTCCCAAATCTGTGGAAGGAAATGGATATCCAGACTGAAGAAGCCAATAGATTTCAACCAGGATGAAACAAAAGAAATCCACATTGAGACACATTATAACTAAACCATCAAGAGTCAAAGATAAAGAAAGAATTTTGAAAGCAAGAAGGAAAAAAGCAACTTATCACATACAAGGAACCAGCTATAAGACCGTCAGCAGATTTCTCAGCAGAAATCTTGCAGGGCAGAAGAGAATGGGACAATACAAAGTGCTGAAAGAAAAAATACTGCCAACCAAGAGTATTACATCCAACAACACTGTCTTTCAAAACTGCAGAGGAGATAAAGACTTTCCCAGATAAACAAAAACTGAGGAAGTTCATCACCATTAGATTTGTCTTACAGTTTTAATTCTGCTATAGAAGCTTAAAGACAAAAGTATAAAAAATAACTAAGTATACAAATATAAAAAGTATACACAATATAAAAAGATGTAATTTGTGACATTGGTAATATAAAGCATGTATATGAGAAGTAAAAGTGTAGTGTATTTGTATGTGACTGACATTAAGTTGTTAACAGCTTAAAATAGATTATTATAACTAAAATATGTCTTATGTAAGTGCCATGGTAACCACAAAGAAAATATCTATACAAGATATACAAAAGAAAATGATAAAGGGGCCAGCTCCGGTGGCTCACACCTGTAATCCTAGCACTCTGGGAGGCCAAGGTGGGAGGATTGCTTGAGGCCAGGAGTTCTAGACCAGCCTGAGCAAGAGCAAGACCCCATCTCTACAAAAAATAGAAAAATCAGCCAGGCGTGGTGGTGTGCACCTGTAGTCCCAGCTACTCAAGGGGCTGAGGCAGGAGGATCCCTTGAGCCCAGGAGTCTGAGGTTGCAGTGAGCTATGATGATGCCACTATACTCTACCCAGGGCAAAAGAGTGAGACTCTGTCTCAAAAATAAATAAATAAATAAATTAAAAAATACAGATGGGGTCTCTCTATGTTGCCCAGGCTGGTCTCAAAATCCTGGCCTCAATTGTTCCTCCAGCCCCGGCCTCCCTAAGTGCTGGGATTACAGGCATGAGCCACCACACCTGGCCTGTAAAATTTTAAAAGGTAAAGAAATTGCCTCCCCCTGCAAAAGTCACTTGATCCAGACTGCTTTATAAAACCTTCAAGGAAGAGAAAATTTACCATATAAATTTTTTTATTTTATGAGGGTATCATAACCGCACAAACTATAAAAGGACAGTTTGAAAAAAGGAAACTTATAGGGCAATTTCCTTCATGAATATAGATTTTACAAATCCATTAAAATATTAGCAAATTCAAACCAGCAATATATATAAAAAATAAAGAAATACAATCATGTAGGGTTTATCGAAAGAATGCAAAGAAGACCTAATATAAGAACATCTATTCATGTGAATCACTGCATTAAGATATTAAAGAAAAAGAAAAAAGGAAGGCCTGTCTGTTCAGATTCTTCCTGGCCTTTCTATGCAGCATTCCTTCCTCCAGAATATGGGGCAGGTCCCTCTCTAGAATGAGGGTCTTTTGACCCACAATCAGATTAGAGTCCTGCTTTGGGCAGGTGAAAGGAGGACAGGAGAAGGTCAGAGAGAGAGATTCTATCTCTTGAGGCCTACTCCTGAGCCTAAAGCACCCCAACATTATAACAAGGACTATGGGATTATAAGTCAGGAACCATGGACGAAAACCTATATATATATATATATATCATAACACCACACTGTCCAAAAGAACACCCTACTTTTCTGGGATTCTCTCTGACTATACTCCCTCTCTATTAACCCCACCCAGACTGAGTACTTCCTATTCTTTGTATTTTTTCTACCTCCATATCTTTGGTTCATGCTTGTTTGCCCCACCTGAACTGTCCTTTCCAGCTCTACTTGAGGTAAGGAATTTACCAATCTCTCATCTAGAAGTAACCTTTCCTTCCTCCACAGCAATCTGGATTTTTCTTACATTAATTTATAAAGTGCTTATTTGACATTGAGGTGAATGAAGGTTCTGCTTTTGCTTTTTCTTAAAGTTTGCATTCCCTACAATACCAAGTATTGTAAATACCATCCGAGTGCAAGAAGGGTGGAATGAATGATCAGCTTCATTCAAAGAAAAAAGACTGAAGTTAATCAGGAGAACTGTCCTTACATTTTAGAAAGTGGTTTTAAGACAAAGAGATATGGAAGAAAACAGTCTAAGAAATATTCTTAGGTTATCTGAGAGGAATACTCCTTATATGTGAATATCCCAAGGCAGAAATACCTTCATGACTTCATGTAATCCTCCCTCTACAAACAAACTAAAAGCTGGGGTACAGAATCCTAAAGATCTACTTAGGAAACCAGCTGGCTTATCTCACCCAAGTCAATAATAAAGGGTCCGTGGGGAAAACTCTGGCTACCATTTCCCACATCTGTAATAAGAGCCAAGCTTCAATGTGAAAGAACTACACACTATATCTCTTGAGGGGATCACTTTACCAAAATATAAACCCACAGCCAGGCTATATTCTACCTGGGATTGTGCGTTTTGTCTCAATATATGAAGGAACTGATAAGATTTCAAAGATCCTTGGTTAAAAACAAATTAACTTAATCCTGGTGGAGACTATGCCCTGTTGGGATTTTCCAGGAAATTAAATTAGACTGGAGTTTTTTAAATACAATGAGCTAACAATTAAAAATTGAAGATACACTTGACAATGGCAGAGACCAGCCCTATCCAGAAAAAGATCTCCTCAAGCTTAAATTCATTCAGAAAATATGTAAAGTTAATGCTTAACCAAAGGCAAGCATTAAACCAAATTCACATTATCTCAAGTGACTGATCCCTTTCTAAAAGCTATCAATCATGGCAGTTCTAAGACATAGCCCCCAATTTCTTTGACACTCCTTCCATCAAAAAGGAGGGTTTATGTCCCTGAGACCTGGGCTCTGTAACTGGTTAAACAATAGAATATGATAGAATACTGGATACTACGTCAGTTTCCAGTCCCAGGCCTTAAGAAACTGGCATCTTCCACTTCCTATTTCTTAAGATGCTAATTCTTGGGTCCCGGTTACCATGCTGTGTGGAAGCCCAAGCAGCCCAGGGAGAGGAACAGAGAACCAGAACCAATTTACCAGCCATGTAAGACAGCTATCTTGGAAGTTGACTAGTAGAAGACTAGTCATCTCTAGTTAAACGACCCCACCTAACACAACATGAAACAGAGACAAGCTATCCTCACCAAGCGCTGCCCAAATTGCAGTTTCCTGAGCCAAACAAATGACTATAATTGTTCTAAGCCACTAAGTTTTGAGGTGGTTTGTTACACAGCAATAGATGACTGGAACATCAATTTTTTTATGTTCTTTGAAGAAAGAAGTTAATAATAAAAAATAGCTAGCCTTATTCTCCCCTTGATCTGTCACCTCATGTGACTGGTGAGAGGCAGGTCGCACAGTGGTTAAGAGCACAGACTTTGGAGCTACACTGCCAGGATCTGAATCCTGCCAAATCACTTAGTCTCTCCGTGCTTTTGTTTCTTCACTTGTAAAAGGAAGACAGTAACAGCCTACCTCCCAGGCTGTTAGGATTAAGGAAAGCTGTTACGCATCCAGAGGAAATGAGGCTGTTTTAAAGAGAAGAGGTGGTGGAGAGAAGACAGTAAAAATATGGTTAAAAAAAATAATAAGATCAGGAAATCTTAGAAGCAAGGAAAGAGAGAATAGGAATGTTCAGACAGGAGGTCAGGGAGAGGCCTGGATGGACAGGCTTGCTAGCAGACTTGGGCACAAGTGAAAGTGGGCTCCAGAGACTGCTAAGTTCCAGCCAGTAACACGGGTTTCTCTGGCTTCAGCAGGAGCAGTAAGCCTTCCAGAAACTTCAGCAAGGAAGGACTGGGCTAAACAACACAGCAGTGCCTACAGAGTATAGTCTCCCTTCTAACTACTGGGCCCAAAAGCACCCTTACAAAACTGAATAAAATTTATCTTTATTCAAGTAAGCCCATCTGCCCCACCCCCTTATGCATAGACTCCTCTCTCCAACTTACATCTTCTGACTTAATTGCTGATGCCTGAAATTCCTTTAAACAAGGGAAGAAAACGTTTCCATTCCACATTCAAAGAAAAAAATGACAAAAATGCAAAAGTCTGGCTAAGATAATACTGAGCTTAACTGAGTTCCAGTTAATCGCCAAGTGGGGCTCTGTCATATATCTTTGGGAGAGGATGGAAAAACTAACAGTATATTAAGGCCTCCTAAGTGTCAGGTCATGGTCAACAGATGGTTAAGAAGTGAGTTTAAATCAATTTGTGTAATTTCCAATGTTTTAATAAATACTTACTGAATGATTTAAGAAATAAACCTAACTATGCAATCTATCAGACATTCTCCTATGTCCACAGAGGAAGAATTTCAAAAGCAAGAGAGTATGAGGATCAAGTGGTAGGGATCACTGTCACCAGGAAATAAAAGGTCATATAAGAAAGAAAAGAGCTAAGGATAGCAGAGAAACTGTAGACTTCAACACTAACTAGAATCATGTTTTCTCTCCCATGAAAAAGACAAAGGAGAAGCAATATAGACCAGTGGTTAAGTGCACAGACCGTGGAGTCAGACTGCCTGGATTTAAATCCTAGCTTTGGCATCTACTAGCTGTGTGACACTGGGTAAATAACAATTTCTTTGACCTCAATTTCCTCATCCCTAAAATGGATAACTACACCTATCTCACTGGGTTATCATGAGAATCAAAAGTAAAATGCTTATAATGGTACATGGCACGTGGTAAACACTATTTAAATATTAACTGCAATTATCATTATCATTATTATTATAGTCTGAGATATCTGGCTTCAATCTATCAAATCAAGAATGTTTGTCATTATACAGAAGTACCTTGTTCTCAGGAGATTCACTAATGGAAGTATTTCTATGAACAAGGGACATAAGCAGAGAAGAGGTATTGTTAGTATAGAAAACTCTTGACTACTTGGGGAATAATTACATAGATTTTAAGTATGAGTCTCCTTATTTTTTTTCTCTCTCTCTCTTTGTTGGTATTTTTCTGGTTAAGTCATTCTTTCTTCATTAAGAGGTGAGAGGAGGTGTCAAAAATGAGACAAAGTATCAACTAGTATATCCTAACAACTGTTGATAGTTCAAGTCATTTAGCTGGAAGGGAACATGACAACAGTGGCTTAGATAAAACTTTCAGATACTCTCCATGCCTTATACAACAAGGGACTGAGAACTAGAGGAAACTGGGACAAGCTTTCACATTAAAATCCCATCACCTCAAGACACACTTGCAGGAGAGTTTGCTACACTAAGGTGAATATGGTGAAAATCAGGTAAGCTTTACTTTTCTAAATCCCAACTGGGCTTTGGTTTCTAGGAAGAGCTATTTAGAAACATGACCAAAGAGAATACATTTTGGGTAACATGAAAACAAGAAAAAGGATAATCTGCCAATACAAAACGAAATGGGCCAGGTGCAGTGGCTCATGCCTGTAATTCCAGCACTTTGGGAGGCTGAGGTGGGAGGATCGCTTGAGGCCAGAAGTTCAAGACCAGCCTGGGCAACACCGCGAGACCCCCATCTCTACAAAAAACTTAAAAATTAGCCAGGTGTGATGGCACATGCCTGTAGTGCTAACTACTCAGGAGGCTGAAGTAGGAGGATTGTTTGTGCCCAGGAGTTGGAGGTTACAGTGAGCTATGATCACGCCACTGCACTCTAGCCTGGGCGACAGAGCAAGACCCTGCCTCTAAAAAAAAAAGAAAAAAAAAAAAAAAAAAAAAAGAAATGGGAAGAAACAGAAAATTAATTAATTAATTGGTGGCAGGAGTGGCAGGCTTGCTTTCAGTTTTTACAGATGTGTGTTTGTGTTCGTGTGTGTGTGTATATATATAGTATGTTTATACTGATAAGTTGTCTCTCATAGAAACTTGCTCTTATTGATTCACAAGAAAAATAATTCTTGGCCTCTGAATTTTTAAGATTAACTTTTGAGAGAGATTCTATTTACCTCTATTTACCAAGAGGAAAACAGACATGAACATATTGAGTAATCAAGCATTTTATATACATTTCTCAGTTAGTCTACATAATAATCTTCTGAATACAGATGAGAAAACTGAAGCACAGAGAAATAAAGAAACCTTCCGAGAGTAACACTGCCTATAAATGACAGAATAAACTGAAGATATTTTGAATTCCAAGCTCATGCATGCTCTATGCGTTCACTATACTACCTAAGGCATGACGGATGTTTTAGTATCTACTTGCCTGAATGTCAATGTCTGCCCACAGAAATAAGTTGGAGCACTGGAGTAGAGAACACCTGAGGATTCAGAATCATTCCGGAGTGCTATATTTCTTCGACTGCTCAGACTGTACCCCTCAAAACCAGTTGTCCACTCTTTTTAAAAAGCAAAGATATTGAAAATTATTAGAATCTTTTGAGGAGTATCTTCAATACAGACACATTAAATAAAACTTGGAAGTGGAAAGGCTACTCTTAGGGGTCATGGGCAAGTTCAATAAACTAAAAAATTCAGTAACAGGATATCATGGTCAGTTCCACACATTAAAAAAAAGATCTTAGTATATTCCTGCAAAATTTTGGCCAGGAAAATCAAATAAGTGTTACCTCCTATCTAATAAAACCATGGTTCAAGCTTATTCCACCCTGATTAAGAAGTAATTAATAAATGAATCTATATGTTTTAAAATAGTCATGCAGGAACTAATTGCAAATCATAAGACTTTTAAGAAAATGCCTCTCTCCAGATACTTCTTGAGGGTTTGGAAAATCAGTATCCTATGCAATATTTTCAATCTTTGGTTTTAGGTGATGCTAAAAATCCAGTCTAGCATTATTTTTGGCAAGATAAGAACTGATAAAAACAAAATCAAATGAAGTAATATGAGTAACAGACATGCTCTGTATTGTTCTCATCAATTCAGGATTTAGCTCTAGAAAAAAGGTTGTCAGTACACTGTCCTTAGTACAGAATACAAATGTTCTAATATATAGTGAAACTTCAGAAGTGAAAAGGTAACAGCATACCATGAGGCACCAATGTGGAATGACCTATCTGGGGGACGCTCCATGGACTCCACTCCTGTCGGCCATCTCCTCGGGCACAGACTCTGAACTGATAATCAACATTGGGGTCTATGTGCAATACTATGAATTCCGTTTCCGAACCTACATATACGTCCTCAAAATGATTTGAAGTACATTTACGGAACTGGAGCCTGTAATCTTGGGCTGTAAAGTCGTCATCCACCTAAGGAAAAAAGCTTTATGTTAGGCAAAAAACAGAGAATGACTTCTCTCAGCATCACTGCTTAAAAATGTTGAATGGGAGCATTTTGGACCAAGTATACAGGCCAAGGAGCTGATTATAAGCTATTCTCAGGAAGGCCACAGGAAATATGCCGTCACTATTTCCCTTCTTTTCTTTATTGAACCATGTATTCTATACTTCCCACTCTATACTTCCCTCTGCTTCCTTTGAAGAAATGGCATGTTTTCTAATCAATGCCAAAGCTAAAACACTCAAAATTCAAGGATAAGTATCCCACAACTATACATCATTCACGTAACCAAGAGAGAATTAATACCCCTATTATATGAAGGACTCATAAAAATTAATAGGAAACAAGCTACCCAATATAAAAATGGGCAAACGACACGAATAAGCCTTCTACAGAATAAGAAATCTATGACCAGGTGCAGTGGCTCACGCCTATAATCCTAGCACTCCGGGAGGCCAAGGCAGAGGATTGCTTGAGGCCAGGAGTTTGAGACCATTCTGAGCAAGAGCCAGACTCCATCTCTACAAAAAATAGAAAAAATTAGTTAGGTGTGGTGGCACACGCCTGTAGTCCCAGCTACTTGGGAGGCTGAGGCAAGAGAATTGCTTGAGCCAAGGAGTTTGAGGTTGTGGTGAGGTGTGATGATGCCACTGCACTCTAGCCAGGGTGACAGAGCAAGACTCTGTCTCAAAAAAAAAATTTTAAAAAAAGTGGATTAACAGAAACTTATACTGCTGGTAGAAGGCTAAACTGATACAATCATTTTGGGAAATGTCAGTAGAGTATAGATCCTCTAAGACCTCATAATTTTACAGCTAGGTATATACTTAAAAAAAAAACCTTACACATATGCATAAAAAATCATGAATAAGAATGCTTATAGCTGAAAAAAAGACTATTAGAAATAAGTAGGTCCACTGATAGGTAAAAGAATATAAATGGAATAAGAATCCTTGTTCTGAACCAACAAAAGCATCTCTACTTCTTTCTTCTGTACTAAGCCTTCATTAAAAAAAAAAAAAAAGACTGTAGAGCAGCTAGTCAAAAAAAAAAAAAGAAAGAAAGAAAGACAAGCTTAGTGGCCTACACCTGTAGCCCTGGCTACTTGGGAGGGAAGCTGGGGAGGGCAGGGGGATAGCTTGAGCCCAAGAGCTCGAGTCCAGCCTGGGCACCATAGCAAGACCTCATCTCCTTAAAAAAAACATTCCTCTCAACTGTCTGCCTTGGAGAAAAAAAAAAAAACATTCCTTTTAGGAAAAGAGTTTTCAGAAGCCAAGCACTTACCTCTGAATTTGTCAACAGCCAAGATACTATGGCTAATCTGGACGTGGGACATGGTTTCTACTTAAAATATAGTAACTCATATAAATAATATAATTTAATACACAAAACTCTCACCAATACTGACAGTGTAAAGAAACCATACTTTAGGAATCTTATTTCAGAGGTATTAGTTAAGTGCTGAACAGAAGATATTGAGATATTTAATATTCATTATCTTCTTTTGAGTTTCTAATAAATAGAAATGGGAGAAATCCTCAATTCACTGAGGTAAGTCTGGGAAATATGTGATGGGAAACAATGTTGTGATACAGAAATTCCAAAAAATACCTTCAAAACTGTTTATCTCAAACTGGAAGAGCTACCTTAGTTCATGTTCCCTGTCACTTTATTTTAATTATAAAGCAAAAGGAATTTTTCTTTGAGAAGAGAAGAAAATATCCAAAGATAGTTAATGAAAAAATTTTAAAGGCCCCAAAATATCAAATCCATAATGTGGAAGCCACTTCTCCAATTCTGAATTACGTACCTTACACCATCGTACCATGATGCCTCCAGGTTTCTCTATTAGTTCTTCTATTTGTACTGGTGGGCGAGATGCTACCGTTCCATGCTTAAAAATGTGGTCTTTCACTATGTTAAGAACTGAGTCATCCAACTGAGCAGATAAACAAGGCACATCAACCAATAAAGGCACTTCTGGTAAGCTGAGGAAACAAAGCTCAGTTTATGAGGCTTTTAACTGAGAGTTAAAAATACAAGAACTATTTTAGAGCAGTCACATGCTTGAAGGATCCTGAAGCCCCCAGTAAGTGATTCTCCTGGCAGTGGGGGCTTTGCGAGACGTTCCGTAAAGATTCTCTTCCCAAATAAATACAAGCAAGACAGAAAACTGGTAGAATCACAACTGTCAAGCTTATACCAAAAGATCTGGTTTACTGAAGTATGACTCAGTTTCAATGACATGTTCAGAATTTCTAAAATTTAACAATTCTCTTATACATTGGAATTGAAGAAAATCTGTAGTAATACTATAACAAAGATTGCAATCACAACTATTTCATACTAGTAATAGTGGTAATGGGCAGTGAAACCTCAAAAAATATATCCTCTATCTCCCTTAATCAGAATCTTTAACAGAGAAAACAAACCAAAAAAACCTCAAACAAACAAAAAGACATAGTTTACATGCTTAAAAGTAAGTCAAAAGGCACTAACTCTTTTACCTGTCCAACTGAATGTGTGAGGCCTTCTTGGTAAAGCTCCACAGTTTTTCATTTTGTTGTCCTACACCACCAAGTATGGCGATCTCACCTATAACCAAGAATAAGAGAACTAGTACAGTGAAAAATAGTCACATTATAAAGTTATCAACACAACCCATGTCTAGCTGGGGCTCTGGTTTTCTTACAAACAAATCTTAAGTGATGGCATAGTCAAATTCCCAAAAAATAGAAACTATTTTAGAAGTGATTCTAAGGTTCAGCCCAAGAGGAAAAAGAGTACAGTTGCAACATTTTGCCAGAGGTGAATTCTGCTCTATACAAGGAAATCTGGTTTGTCAATCTGATTTTTAGGCAAAGCAGAAGGCCCAGGGACTTTTTCCCATCCCTCCTACAGAATCTTTATCAACTCTAATAGGAACCAGTATAAAATATTACCCTCACAGGAGCAATAGGGCACACAGTCTTAAAAAGCCAAATGATGCAATTATGTTTACCTAAAAGAATATCGTACATTAGATTAGAAATTATTCAACAGAATGATAAAAAGGAAATGCTAAATAGAGGCATATGAAAATGACCAACTTCTATGTCCCTCCCCAGCCCTAAGAATGCTGCTAGAATTCTTTTCCACCTGAAAGTGTCCTGGACTTGAAGTTTTTTGAGACCATATGACCTTCTTCGCCAAAAGAAAAAGAGAAACATATCAAACATTGCCTCAAAATCCTCAAAATTCCATAAATAAGTTTTTATCCCTTGGAAGAAGGGGGGAGGGAAGAGTTTGAAATTAAAAATACTTCTGAAGTATAAAAAATTCAAGCATCAAATGCTAAAACAAACATGTATGTGCCTCAGAGGATTTCTTTTCTAAAATAAAAACAAATGGTCAGTCCTCAGGGTGATGGGTGCAAACTCCTGACCTGTGCTGAACTGCTTCTGGGTTTGTTTCCAAATGCAAAGCCTCCAGGGAAAGACATTCTGTGGTGCTGCTAAAAGGAATTTTCTCAGAGGCACTGTTGTGGTCAGTGGTAAATAAACACTTCTCATTAAAGATAAGACAAAAATGTAATTAGCATGTAAAGATAACACTAGTGCCATATTCTAAGTGGGACCAAAAGGGGATTAACTTCCAGGTGGAGTGACAGACTTGTGAGTCATCCACACTTTGTATCCTATGCCACTTACAGCATCCACTCTGCAGAATGGATGGTATTCAGGCTCCTTCCCTGGCTCATTTTCCCCCAATAGCCCCTTAAGTGTTGGCTTCCCTTAGTGTTCTCTTCCCTGCCACCTACTCTTCTCATATTATACAATATCTCTTGAAGATTTTATTTATTTCCATGGATTCAGATATGATGTATATGCCATTTAACTGCCATTTTCACATCTCCAGGTATGATCTCTTTATTTTATATATATATATACACACACACACACACACACATATATATATAAATTTTTTACATTAAAAATCTTTTTAATATATAATGGAGATGGGGTCTTGCTCTTGCTCAGGCTGGTCTCGAACTCCTGAGCTCAAGCAATCCTCCCACCTTGGCCTCCCAGAGTGCCAGGATTACAGGCATGAGCCACCATGCCCGGCCTCCAGGTGTGATCTCTCTCCTAAGAATCATCCCCATATATCCACCTTAAGCACCCCATCTCAACATGCCCAAGCCAAATGCCTAACCCCTCGCTAAAGCCCTTCCCTCCTCCTTCATTTCCTAATGTCAGTAATGGCAACACCATTCACTTGGTCATCCAAAACCAGCCTTGTTTTGGTCATCCTAAATCCTTCCTTTTCCCCTCCATCCTATATCCAGGTAATCACCAATAATCAATAGTCATTGATCAATAAAATCATCAATAATTCTATCTCTTGAAACCAGCCCTGCCTCATCATCACCTTCCATTGCTTTTACCATTTCCCACCTGCATTACTGCCATGACTCTCTAATCAGTTTCTTTTTCCTCCAGTTTTACAACCTCTGATATAGTCTCTAAACTGTAGGCAGGGTCATTTAAAAAAAAAAAAAAGTAAATCTGATTGTGTAACTCTGCTGCTTAAAATGCTTCAGTAGATCCTCAAATATGCCATACATTCCACTCATGATGTTACTTCTGCTTGGAATTGTGCTGTTACCTCTTCTTTTTCTTTTGTTTGCTTGATGAATTTCTTTAAGCCTCTGTGCAACTCCTCCTACAGAAAACTATCCTACACTTTTCCAGACCCAGCTAAGTACTTCCTCCTCTGTGCTCCAGTAAGGTCTTAGATCTTTCTCAGCATGTATGTCTCTCCCACTGGGCTATAAACCCCAAAGAGCAGAACTGTTACATTTTTATTTTATGTACCTGACAAAGACCTACACACATGTTGAAGGAAGAAAGGTAGACATGAAGAAAGGAGGGCAGCAAGGCATGACTCAACCAAAATAACCGGCTAAAGACAGGAATATAACAACTGCAATCTCAGGAGTAAACACCAGTCACATTTTTAACCTTCTAAAAAGAACAATGAAATTAAATTCTATGAAACATGAACATTCTGGAAAATATGTGAACAGACTCAATATGACCTTAAAATTGTTATGTTAACAGTGAATGAGATACTATTACAATAGAACCATTTGAGAAAAATCATTTACTCCTTCTTGTTTTGTAAATGATTATAACTAACAATTCAATTGCACTTACCCTGGGATTACTTACTGTATCTCTTTCATCCTGTATTACAAACTATCTCAAGGTAGGAACATCCTAAATACCCCACCGATAGCAAGAAGCCTGTTGGTAACCTGAGAAATCAGCAAAGTGTCAATCTGAATGAACCACATTTAACAGGCTCCCTGGACTCCCACCTTCTCGGACTAAGTCCTCTGCAGTGTTAACTCCATGTTCTATGAGCTTCTGACAGTCATCTAGTGGTTTAATGGTCTCCTGTTCAATGGCGTCCACCTCCTGCAAAAGGGTCACCAATCGCTCATCCAGGAGCTTCCCAAGGGTTCCCTTTAAATCATTAAAATGCTGTTTGAGAACATCCCTTGTCTGTGATGCACTCTCTTTGATCTGAAAAGAAATAATATAAAAACTCAAAATCAGAATCTCTAAAAACAGTTAATCCACAGGCATCATTCATGATAATCCAAAGGTACCACAGAACCATCATCTTCCATTCATTTAAAAAAATTTTTAAATTAAAAGTGTATATATTTAAGGCATATGTTTTGATACACATATACATAGTGAACTGATTACTACAGTCAAGCTAATTAACATATACATCTCTTCATATGGTTACCTTTGAGTGTGTATGTGGTAAGAACACTTAAGATCTCTCTTAACAAATTTCAAGTATACCATACAGTATTATTAACTATAGCCCTGATCCTGTACATTATATCTCTAGAATTTATTCAGCGTACATAACTGAAACTTTGTACCCTTTGACTAACATCTCCCCATCCTCCCCCAGTGGTTACCAGGAGCTGGTAACCACTCAGCTTCTATGGATTCGACTTCTTTTTTTTTCTTCCAGAGAGAGAGTCTTGCTCTGTCACCCAGACTGCATTGTAGTGGCATGATCATTGCTCACTGCAGTCTTGAACTCCTGGGCTCAAGCAGTCCTCCCACCTCAGCCACCCAAGTAGCTAGGACTACAGGGATATGCCACCACATCCAGCTAATTTTTAAAAAAATTTTTTTTGTAGAGATGGGGGTCTCACTATGTTGCCCAGGCTGGTCTTGAACTCCTGGGCTCAAGGGATCCTCCCGCCTCAGCCTCCCAAAGTGCTGGTATTACAGGCATGAGCCACCACCCCACCAGACCTGAATTTAACTTTTTTAGATTCCACATATAAGTGAGATCATGCAGTATTTCTCTTTCTGTGTCTGGCTTATTTCACTTAGCATAATGTCCTCCAGGTTCATCCATGCTGTCACAAATGGCAGGACTTCCTTCTTTTTTAAGGCTGAATAATATACATCTTCCATTCATTGATAAACCAAATGTGACTCATTTGCACAAATGGACAGAACTGCACCAACTGGCATTCAGGTCAGACAAAATGGGCTCAAATTCTGGTTCCATAATTCACAAACAATGTCAGTTTGGTTAAGTTAATCAAGTGCTCCATGCCTGAGTTTCCTTATTTATCAAATGAGTATAATAATGGTTACTTCATGGAGTTGCTATGAGGATTAATTAAAATAATCTATGTACTGCACTGGGTAAAATACCTGGCACATTGTTGTTCTCAATAAATAAATGTTAGGAATTATTATTATGTGTACAAAGTAGGTCTCAGCAATAGCATGTTTCAGTACAAAAAATTTTAACTATAAGGGGATTAAAATTCATTTTACTGAAAATGAAAGAAAGAAATGGTAGATTAGAAAGCCACGATACAAAAAAAATTACCCCATGGATAAAATGCCCTCATTAGGCTAAAAGAAAACTAAGAATTTAATTAAAATCCAAAGAGTCTCATAGAAGGCAGAGCTGGATTAATGACTAAATCTTTTTTGAGCCACGATGCTCTCTCTGAATCTCAATGAGAGGTTTATAGAGGCTATTCCCCAAAAAATGAATAATCTACACCCTAAAAAAATCATTCAATTTAGAAATTTACAATTTCTCTCAGATCCAAACCATGGCTTGCCTGGAGCGGTAATTATGAAACTTTGCAGAAGAATCAGGTGAGGCTACTTGTTATAATTCAAACTGCAGGGTTCCATCCCAGACCTACTGAACCAGGAGCTTAGAGGAGGGGCTGAAGGAGTGTATGGATGGAGTTCTCATTCTTTTACAAGCACACCCGTGACACTGTGACAAACACTGCCCTAAGTCTACAGAGCCCAGATTAAGAACCCCCTATTCTAGGAAATGACAGGAAAATCTTTACATCTCACACATATTTTGAAGACAAATAGGTTGTTTGTACAGACACCAGACTTTTTTTTTTTAAAGAATTCAGGTAACATGCCATTCATTTTCTCTCACTTAATAGGAAAATTCTAACTATAAGCCATTCAGTTAAATTAAAGCAAACACAGGGCTGTGGCTGGGGCTGCCCCTCAAATCCCATTTAAAAAAACAATAGGAAAAAAAAAAAACAAACACATACTTTGCAGATGTTAGCATAACAGTTTCACATGACATACATTTACTACCCTAGCCCTTTTCTAACTTTCTCTTAGCAAAAGTACAAGAAAAATGCACTAAGAGAGAACATATCAAAATATGAATAAAGAACAATATTTCAACAGTTAACAGAGAAATTTAGAAAGCTGTCTATTCATTCTCTAGTATTAAATTTATAAAGCAGAATACAATATTGTTTTCTAGCAATGTTCACAACCATGTTTAAAAAAAAAAAAAAGATGCCCATGCCCAAGGACTAATACAGGGAAAAAAAGCAGTCTGATTTGCTGGGTGGGCAGATCATAGAAACAATTTTCTCTCCTTTTGACATTAATGTAGTTACAATGATATTTGTGCAGTTAGTAAAAGAATTCCTTAAATCATAAGGAAAGTGAGAAATTCTAATTGAACCAATCTCTGTAGTTACCAGAGAACTTTTATGAAATAAATACAAGTCAAAATTTTTTAAAAAATCAAGAAAGGCCATAAACCTAAAATGTACTTAATTTCGTTCACCACTTAACCTGTGGGATCCTTGAGAATTGGGCCCTCACCTACATAGCAACTGGTAAATGAATGTTGTTGAATAAAAAATGAAGTTAATCTAATCTGTCATGGGATGACAATGGGATAACTTTTAAAAAAAAGTTAATCATGTGTGTTTTAAAGAACTTTTTAAAAGAACTGGAGAGAGAATGACTTATGATTTTAACATATAATATGGGATACTGTGTGAAATGCAGAATCTCAGGCCCCACCTAGAACTACCAAATTAGAACCTGTATTTTTAACAAGACCCTCAGGTGATTCATATACACATTACAGATACCAGAATAAATGAAGACATTGTGTCAGGGCATTGTAATACATTTTGAACCTCCACCATCAAGAGGAAATTCTGCAGTTGAGCACTATACTACCAAGGTCCTATCTTGCTCTTTAACGGATACAGCATACACAGGAAGTGTATTGGTTAGGTAAAGTCAATTTCCTCTTTAGAAAGAATTCAAAAGCTCCTTTAGCAGTTGCAGAGCCTATGTTTTGTTTTTGTTTCAGAACCTCAGAAAAAAAGGAAGTATGTGAACATAAAACAGTGAGAGAGATAGGGAAGAGAGAATCCATTTCCAAACCCACCTCCTGTGCTCTCATTATAAATTTGGTCCCTTTTGTTCATAGAATCCCAACCATTGCCATTTCAAACCTGATACTACCTTGGAATCATTTTCTTCTCCCTGAAATAGTTCACAATTTAAAGCCCAGTCACCTTTAATCCAATCACATAACTAATCAAGTTCATTTGCTTGGCCTTATGAAACCAATTTAAAAACGTGGACTTCACTGCTGAGTAAACTTCTTCATATTTGATGTGATACCACTGGTCCAATGTGTTCACTGTTAATGCAATAAATCTTCAGAACAACTCTGAGAGGTGAGTCTGTATTGCTTACAGTTGAAGAAAGTGAAGGTGAAAGAAGACAAATAATTTACCCAAGGCTTCACAGTGCCTAAAACACTGACTCTAAAGACTATGCAGTCTCACTATGCCAAGCTGTTTAGTACTTAAAGATCACATTTTAAAGAGTTTCCAGATAAATCTGTAAAACATGTATAGACTCTCGCTGCTATAACATGTACTTCTTGCCCCTGCATAAAGAATTGAGTGGTAGACAACCAATCAGCCTCAAATGCTACCTAGCCATCTAAAGAAAACACATCTGTGGTGGTTTGTAACAAAGTAGATTTAAGAAGAATACAATTGACAGTCAAGTCAAGGTCTCAAAAAGGAAACTGTAATAGACATTGTTTATGTTGATTAATAATATTCTGAACTAATTTTCCACTAAAACCTCTAGTGTAACAGACCATTAAAACTTACAAAGTTTCCACCACAAAGTTTAACCCCAAAGCAACTGTTCTCAAAGTTTTAACATGATGAGTTCACAAAAAGCCAAAAATTCATCAAGTTCATACTTCAGTACGAAGCTACCTGAAAGCCTAGGGAATATTTACTTCACAACCCTCCAAAACAACAGTGACTGATATGTTTTCCTCCAGAGTCTAGCTACTAAAAAGTCAAAAAACCAATGTAGAACCTGATTTAAGATACTTCTAGTCTTGTGGCAACATACAGTTGCTATATTAATATAATATTGTATTTCAGGAAATTAAGTAACTAGAATCTCCACTATCGTTTCTAAAACATGCATTTCCATGACTTTATAGAAGAAGAATTTTTATCCTCCAGGTTTAATTTACAAATTTATTTTCCTAATTGCTTTGCTAATAGGAAACTAAAACTACTTTATAATTAGAGACTGGCTTTAAAAACTATTATCTAACAAGAACATACTGATCAAAAATAAAAGACAAAGCAAAGATATAAAATAGTTAGCTGAAATTGAAGAAGCTAACAAAATTTTTTTCTCAGTTCATATGAAATGTAAGACATTAGCTATTTGTCTTTGCACTGACACCAAGATATTAGTCATTAACAATAATGCAGTAACAATATAGCAGCAGCTATCATCTACCCAACCTACTGTGTGCCAGTACTTATACCCATGGTCTCATTTAAATTCCACCATAACCCTGTGAAGAAAGTATCTGTAACGCATGAGAGTGACAGAGATGAACCTGCCCACATCACAAAGTTAGTCAAGTGGCAGAAAATCTGAATTCAATTTGACTCAAGCATGGACTTGTAAGCACTGCTACATTGCCTTTTGTTTCTCTTATAGTTAGGCTTTTTCTTTTTTTAATGCTTATTTGAAAACTTTCAAAAAGAAAAAGTATATCCTATGATTTGGTAGTCTGTTACATTAGTGGCCCCCGATGAACCAAGAACTTACAACTCCTGGTACTCATGGTCTTGTATGGTCTTGTGCAGTTCTCTCCCCTAGAATCTGGCCTGGGCCTGTGACCTAGCAATGGAGTCACGTGTGCATAGCAACACAGTGAAACTGATGTTGTGCCAGTTCCAGGACTCAGCTTTCAGAAGACCTGTCACCTTCTGATTTTGGAGGCCCTAAGCCACCGTGGAAGAAGCATGGCTATCTTGCTGGAGAGGTCAAGCAGAAGGGGAGAGGAAAGAAGAGAGGAAGGAGGAAAGAGGGAGGAAGGGGGTAAAGAGAGAGGGAAGGAGGAAGGGAGGAAAAGAAGGAGAACTGGAGTGAGACTTGCACCAAGGCCCAGGTATGCCAGCGTTCCAACCGAGTCCAGCTAACACTAAGGCTCCAGACATGTAAGTGAACATTCTGCCTTGGACATTTCAGCCTTGGCTGCCATCTGACTGCAACCACAACAGTGCTGCCAAGCAAAACCAGGAGAACTGCCTAACTGAGCCCTGGTCAACCTCCAGAATTGTTAGCAATTAAAATGGTTGCTTTTTAAGCCATTAAGCTTTGGCATAGTTTATTATGCAGTAATAGATAGGCAAACCATATGAAAAAATAAATGTTTAATTCTTGATTATCTGCATTAATGAACAGGCTGCACATAATCAAGACCACAGACAATCTAAAAAGAATGCCTGCAAAATTACACCCACAACATTCACAAAGGCACTCATTCAACATTTATTAAGGTCAGTATGTGCCAGGAATTGGGGTTATAAAGGCATGGCCCTGACCTCAAAAACTCTCTTTCTGGTAATGGAGATGGCATGCACAAGTAACTATAATAAAATGTATTAAGTTCTTACATAAGTGGGACAGCCACAAACTGTCATCAGAGCTTTAAAAGGGTATTCTGCTGGGAAAGAGAGTAGGAGACATTTAAAGAACAAGTTGTCAGTTGGAGAAGAAGAGGATACCACCTTGAATAACAACAATTCTTAGTGGTATTATTATTATGGCTAATATTAACTTAAAATTTCCTATGTCCCGGGCATTATGCTAAGCATTTTAAATATGTTTCTCATTGTAATTCCCACACTGGCCTGGTAAAGTAGGTACTATCCTTATCCTCATTTTGCAAATAAGGAGCCTTTTTTGCTCTCTCTCTTTTGCTGCCACAGTGGGTCCAGCCGTCATCTGTGGCATATGTATCTCACTCTGTAAACCTCTATCTTGCTTTTGCTCTATAATCGTATCTTTCTCTGCTCAATAAACCTCATTTTCATACTTGCCTTAAAAAAAAATAAGGAAACTGAAGATCGGGAAAGTTTACTTTCTCAACATCTCATGACTAATAGAGACAAGTAAAATAACTGCAAATATTAGTGATTCAAGGATAGCCCTCAATAATAAAAGGCTTGCTTGAGGTCAGGAGTTCAAGACCAGCCTGAGCAAGAGCGAGACCCTGTAGTCCCAGCTACCTGGGAGGCTGAGGCAGAAGGATCACTTGAACCCAGGAGTTTGAGGTTACAGTGAGCTATAATGATGCCACTGCACTCTACCCAGGGTGACAGAGCAAGACTCTGTCTCAAAAAAAAAAATAATAATAATCATAATAATCATAAAAGGCTGTCCTACATTTGTTTGCCTTTTTAGATGACAAATTAGTCATATTATTTACCAGTTAATAAGAATAGTTCTTCTCCGCTAGGGGCAGTGGCTCACGCCTGTAATCCTAGCACTCTGGGAGGCCGAGGTAGGAGGATTGCTTGAGGTCAGGAGTTTGAGGTTGCAGTGAGCTATGATGATTATGATGATGCCACTGCACTCTACCCAGATATCAGAGTGAGACTCTGTAGCCACAAAAAAAAAAAAAAAGGTCTTCTCTATCAAAACTATACATACATTACAATCTACATTGAAAAAAGAATCTACACACAGAAATGTACTTCTGACATTCACACCCTTTTTAATTAATGTCACTGATTTGAACAGTACTGATTCAGAATGCTTGTTTTAATTCTCCTCGTTCTCTTCCTATATTTCAGGTGCATTTTGGACTCAACATGCAGTTTTCAGAGTATCATATTTAAAGACAGTTAGTAAAAAGATTTATTTGTGAAAAGATGGCTGAAAAGCCAATGTACATATGTGGTCTTTTGCACACTAACATAGTCACGTGCCACATAACAACTTTCTGGTCAGTGACGACCACATATACGATGGTGGTCCCATAGTATTATATTTTTAAAATTTCTTTTAAAAAAATTTTTTTAAAGAGCCTATCTCCAAACCATAAGATTATAATATATTTTTATTGTATCTTTTCTATGTTTAGATATGTTTTGATACACAAATACTTTTTTTTTTTTTTTTTGAGACACAGTCTCACTCTGTTATCCGGGCTAGAACTCCTAGCCTCCAACAATCCTCCCACCTCGGCCTTCCAGGGTGCTAGGATTACAGGTGTGAGCCACTGCGCCCTCCCAAGATACACAATACTTACTATTGTGTTACACCTACCTACAACATTCAGCCCAGTAACATGCTGTACAGGTTTGTAGCCTAGGAGCAATAGGCTACATACAGCCTAGGTGTGTAATAGGCCATACCACCTAGGTTTGTGTAAGTACACTCTATGATGTGTCCACAATGACAAAATCACCTAACGACTGGCAATTCTGAGAACATATCCCCATTGTGAAGCAACACATGACTATATATGAGTGGCTTTTTTTTTACCCCACTTGGTTGTAATTATTTAGTTTTGCTTCCAGTGTTTTGAGGTACCTGAATCAAGACATTTCAGCCTACCACCAACAAATGCTCCATAAGTATCCATGTAATAAACTCTATTCGCCTCTGCATTTAATATTAGGCTGCACATTGGAAAATGTTCTTGATAAATGTTTATAATATGCTAAACAAAAGAAAAAAATCGGATACAAAGTTGCACATACAGTAGTCTCTCAACTTTGCAGAATATGTACAGAAGCATACACCAAAACATTAAATGCAGTTTCTGTAAATAGTAGAATTATAGGTTATTTTTAAATTATTTCATCTGTTTTTGGTTTTCCCTAAATCTAGATTTAACCTTTTCTTAGAATACTATAATAGGGACATTTTAAATACTATTGCTGTAACAAATTACATTCAAACAGATTTTTGTACTGTTTTGAAAATGGGTAAGAGAAGGGGAAGTGGGAGATAAAAGGAGCAATAACAGCTTTCTTTTCTTTGCTAAGCTACTAAGACTTCCTGTCTTGGTTTTCTGAAATAACTTACTTTTTTTTCCGCTGAGTTCTATATCTGCCCCAGTCTTTTTAACTAGCATGTTATGTGTTTTCAAGTCCTGTAGGAATAATGATCTATAGAGAACTGGTATTACACATTAGAAATATCAAGAATACTATTAATAGTTATGAGCCAGGTGTGGTGGCACACGCCGGCAGTCCCAGCTTAAGCCCAGGAGTTTGGGGCTGCAGTGAGCTAAGATCACACCACTGCACTCTAGCCTGGGTGACAGAGTAAGACTCTGTCTCAAAAAAAAAAAAAAAAGAAAAAACGAAAAATGAAAACGAAATACTCTAGAAGACGTTCATCAAATGGTCACACTGCAGATATTAAAACCTGCTAGGACAAGCACTGGCTTGAGATTGTCAATCATTCCCTTGTGTATCTTTTTATAATTATCTAACAAACAAATGCCTAATATTTCAAACAATGTCTTAATCTTGAGAATAAGCCACAGCAATTTATGAAGATATACCCTTAGATTAAAGTATAGAAATCAGTAAAGAGATGATGAAGTAGAAATGGCGTACTCTAAGGCAGGGTGCCTTGATCTTTAATGTGCATACATCTCACAGCTGGTGATCGTGCTAAAGCACACACTCTGGCTCAGTAGATGTGAGGTAGGGCCTGAGATTCCGCATTCTTCCCAAGTTCCCAGGTGATGCCACTGCTGCAGGTCACAAAACACACTCATAGTAGCAAAGATCTAAGAGACATCACTGGCCAGAGCTGGGCAGGGCCCTCACTAAACAGTATCTTAATTAGGTACCAGGATGTGACCATTTACTTTGAAGGAGCAGAGACTTGCTTTTGTCAATGCTCTGAGAGACACCAAATCATGCTACTAAAAGGCATATGAAAGCCAACACATTCATTTTATAGAGTGAACTGTAACTGCACACAGACTAAAATACTGGCATTTCTCACCATAGGCCCCTCCACTACCTCAAGCTAATCCCCCTTTGATAATGTACAAAGATGGAGTTTTTGGACCGACAAAGCTTAAGCACCAGGTCCTGGGCTGTGGCAATGTCAAGGTAGTGCCACCCCATGAGACCTGAATGGCCACCTGACATCGCTATGTGACATCTTGATCAGTTATCTCTACTTATAACAAGCAAAAAAAGCCAATACTGTAGAAACAGGGCAAGTGATGAAAAACACAACAGAAGCAAAATCTAAAAATAAATAAACAAGAACTTAGGTTTTTCTTACTTGTTTTGTTTTCAGGGGTAAGAATCTAATAATCAGCCACCAAAGGAAGGAATAAATTCATGAGGGCAGTGATCTATTTCCCTGACCACTGTATCTAGGCCTAGAAGTACCTCAGACCTACAATAGGCACTCAATAAATATTTATTCAGTGAATGAACAAATAAATATTTAAGAAGAGTGGGAGTTAATTTCTTTGGTATTTACATCTTAGTACCAAGGATTCCAGAGAGCTATAGAGAACTGTTCTTAATGATTTCAACATCAGCTAGGCCAGGTTGGCTGTAAACATTATCTGATTTCCTGAAGACAACAAACAGCTCTTTAGCTTTTAACTTATTCAAACAGTAAAAGTTACAGACAACCCTTGCATTCCTACATAGAACTTCCTTTTCTCTGAAAACAGAGGGTAGGACCCAAACTTAACCACAAGAGAAACTGCTACATGTTGGCAGTTGTTTTTGACAGAATAACTTAAAGAGATTTTTATTCTTCTTCCTTCTAGACTTTCATACATATGATTTCTTAACATGAGACAAATTTCATGCAAGGTTTTAAAGGGTAAGAAACAAAAGCAAAGATAAAAAGTATGCCAAGAATTCCTGAAAAGGTTAAACAAAAAGTTACCATGTGATCCAGCAATTCCTAGGTATATTACAAAAGAATGTAAAACACGTCCACACAAAAAGTTGTACACAAATGGTTATAGCAGCATTATTCTTAATAGTCAAAAAGTTGAAATAACCCAATGTCCAGTAATTGATGAATGGATAAATAAAATGTGACATATCCATACAACAATTACAATTCAGCCATAAAAAGGATTGAAGTACCGATACATGCTACTACACAAACCCTGAAAACATTATGCTAACTCAAAGAAGTCAGTCACAGGGGCTACATATTGTATGATTCAACTTATATGAAATGTCCAGAATAAGCAAATCCATAAGTATTAACAGTTTAGTGGTTGCCAGGGGCTAGGGGTGTGACAACTATGGAGTATCAGATTTTTTTTTTTGCAAGCGTGAAACGAAGTTTATTGAGGAAGGACAAGATAGGTTTACAGAGCAAGAGCAAGATAACGTTCGCCACACAACAACAAGTGGGCCTCTTGTTGTAACAAAAAGGCCTGGGATTTCTTTTTGGGGTGATGAAAATGTTCTTGAATTAGCCAGTGATGATGGTTAAACAACTTTGTGAATATTCTAAAAACCATTGAATTGTAAACTCTAAGGCATAAACTTTATGATATGTGAATTATATCCCAATAAAAAATCCTATGCCAAAAGGAAATAAAATGAGCAAGTAAAAAATATAGACAAAAGGTAGCATCCCCTCCTCTCTGCTCTTCCCATCCTTCCCCCTTGCAAAATCTTTGACTAAAAGGTCATATATTTTATGTAGTTATTCTGAAAATGACTGGAACCCTAACCACCAAACAAAAGCAGCTGCTTATTTTGATAATATTTTTGTAACACAGACCTGCCTTAAAATGCAAGTTGACGGAGGACTTTTTCCACAAACCCAAACATGCACAATCCACTAGAATTAGCTTTGAGGAGAGAGACTGTTGTAACTGGCATTGGCACAAAACACATTCCAGTTCACAAAAGAGAACTACACTATTATCCAGTCTAGTTAGAAGGCAGTGTCATCAGGAACCTAATTGTGATGGATGTTCTTTTGGTGTTTTCTGTCTCAAGCCCGAGACAATGGGCCTCAAAAACAAAACAAAAGCCCATACTAAACCACGCTAAATTATAGAAAAATATGTCCAGTATTTAAATTATTGGATATAAAATTTAAAAGAACATAGGCTTGGAAATTGAATACTACATCATCTAGGATGGGATCACACTAAATTTTTTTTAATATATCCAATATCACATGAGAAATTAATAACTACTCCCAGGTACTAACCTCATTCATTTTGTGTCAACTCTACTGCTTCAGTGATGATGCAGAGTTAAACAGTCATGCTCATACATAATATATCTTAACTAGCTGAAATGTTAGTCATGTAATAAGAGGTATTTTAATCTCTTTCTTTTTAAACAATGTTCTAGATTTACAACCTCTATTTGAAAAGAGAAGGAATAATGTAGATGTTTTCAAAGGGAAATGAGTGCATTGAAAGGCCTTGAAAAGTATTCACCAAATCAAGATAATCATATCTAGATTGTGCTCCCAGTTTTGCTACTAAAATACAAATGATGCCTGGCCTACACCAGCTTTACAAGGATTTTAAAGCATATAAAACCCAATGCATGTTGAGTATCCTTAATGATAAGAATATCCAAAGAGACTGTTATCACAGCACTATTCTACCATTTTCAGATTCTATACAGTATGGGAGTTACTAGGATGATGATATAGATTAATATCTAGAGAAATTCAGATGGAATGCTACTCACTTAAAAAGCATTAAAAAGCATTTAATAAGCAAAGTTGAGGGAACGCTCCCCACACTCTCCCTCGCTCCCTCAAGCTTGTCTTCCCCTTGATCTCCCCAGATCCCACGTCTTACTAGGTCTCCTTTCACCTTCAGAGCCTCTTCCCTTCTCCCTTCAGAGCTTTCATACACTTCCACCCCTCGAAGCCCTCGCTGCCCTCGCCCACTGCCCGGCACCCCGCGCCCTTTCCCGGGCCCACAGCACCCTTCCGGGCGCGGCCCTCCGACCTGCCTCCGCGCCTCCTGCAACCCTTGCAGCCGATGGCCCAGCTCCCGCCGGTAGCTCTGCGCAGCCTCCACATTCTCGCGGGCCTCCTGCAGCAGCAGCTCGGGCTCCAGCTCCATCGCCCCCTTCATCCGGCCGCACGGCCAGCGGCTGCGGGCGCCAATTCCCGACTGCCGAGCGGCCCGGCACTGCCTCGCTCAGGCGGAAGCACCGCCCCGCCCCGCTCCGCCCCGCCCCGCGGCGGCCTTGATTGACGGCTGCGCGGGCGGTGTCCCGTGCGTGGCGTCCGGGTCCTAGCGCCGCCCTTCCGGCAGCTCACGCTGCCCCTGCCCTGCTGACTAACAGCCCGGCCCCGGGCAGTTCCCCAGGAAGCGCAAAAAGGCTTTGCTAAGCGCTTCCCACATGTTATCTCATTCTTGCCTCACTTTCAGCCCAACTTGTACCTCCATTGCTCAGAGGAGGAAACTGCGGGGCAGAGTGAGGAATCAACTGTTCCAAGCCGCAGGATTTGAACCCAGATCTGACGCCCTTCAATCGTCCTTGTGTTACCTCCCTAGTAAATGAGCCTCCCAGCAGCCGCAGGCCTTTTGGGAGGCCACTAGGACCCAAGTGCCGCCACCCAGAAGCTCGCCACCAAGAAGCTGGTGGTCTGGTAAGAGGGCCAAGAGAGGGCTGAGTGATGACCAGTGCTGCTACAATCCTGGCAGAAGTCCAAGACGGGTGTTGGCACATTTTTTTCTGTGAGGACCACGTAGGAAGGATATTTTGGGCTTGGCAGGCCATAAGGTCTCTGTTGCAACGTAGTAACTTAAGTGGGTGTGACCGTGTGCAATAAAACCTTATGGACGCTGATATTGATTTTTGTATAATTAATTTTCATATGTCACAAAATAGTCATTGCATTTTTTCCCCAACCATTTAAGAAGGTAAAATAAAAAGGTAAAAGTGATTCCTTGACAAGCCATATAAAACCAAGTGTAGGTCGGATTTGGTCCCTAGGCCATAGCTTGGTGGTCCCTAGGCCATAGCTTGGTGACCCCTAGCCTAGGATGTCAGATAATTGAACGCAATTTGCTCAGGGTTACACAATGAATCCATACTAGAGGCTAGCTCCCAGTTTTCCTGGGCCAGACTAAGGGTCTTTCTACCACATTGTTTTGTGCTAAGAAAATGACACTTGGAACTAGAGAAAATTAGAAAAGAGAAACCCTTCTGGAGAGAAAATGGGAAATTAGCTTTATCCTGAAGCCTAGGTACTGTACTCAGTAACTGTTGAATGAATAAAGGTTTTTTTAAAAAAATTTTTAAGTTTCTACACAAAGCATTGAAAGTATTATTAACTACATAAAGGGGGGGCAGAGAAGGCACCCCAGGTAGGACAACCTAAGTGGGAAAGAGTGTAAGGATGTGCAGATAGGAATATAAGTGGATTGTTTGATAAAGAAGGGGTAGAGCAATCGGACTGGAAAGGTAGGACTGAATACTGTATTGGGAGATGAAGTTGAAAGAAGGGGAGCAGCCGTGGAATTCAGGTTAAGAGGTTTTGACTTTAATGAGTATACATTAAAGGCTTTTGCATGTGCAGTGTCATTTGCAAAACAATGTTTTTAGGAAGGTAAATGTTAGGTGGGACTTGGATCTGTCTTAAGGTACGGTTTGGCAGACAGTAAATTCTCAATAAATATTTGTTCAGTGAACTGAATATAAATAAAATAGATGGAGAGTGGGGTAAATAATAAAAAACATGGGATCAGTCAAGGTATAATAGGACAGAGGCTTGAATTAGGATGGTGGCCTTTAACAGGTTTCACAGTAAGGGGGGGGGAGAAAGTCTAATGGTTCAAGGGAATAGGAGGGCTTAGGCACAGATTCAATGAGTAAAAAACAGGATTTGTTAAATGCTTTTGAACATAGTATGTTCTGTGTGTTCACTAAAGCTAATTGAACAGAATTGGACCTCACCCCTGAGGGCTTTACCACATGAAATAAAAAAAAAAAAATTAAAAGGGCCCCTTCCTTATGTCTGCCCAGGGATGTGGAGGGAGGGAGCCCTAAAAAATAATTAAAAGGAAAACTTCCATAAAGCCAACACACTAATGTTAGTCTTATTCAACTTTATTTTCTTAGTCTACTAACTGATGGGAGGCAGGAAATGTACATCTAATATATCCACACTATACCAAAAAACAAAACAAAGAACACTGAAGGAAATCTTGTAAAACTACTGGCCCCAAGGCTTGAAATTTTTGGTTGCATTGTTTTTAACGTTAGAGCACAAGTTGCTAAAGAGTAAATACTCTTTTCCATTATAGAGAGGGAGATGGTCTGGAGGTGGCAATGATATATGCCAGCTGGCCATCAGACAGGGTTTTACAGAGTTATAATCTCCACTGCAGCACACTGGCCTAGAACTGACTTCTTAAGTATACCCAGATGTAAGCAGATTCAGGAGGACAGACTCACACTAATAAAATTCACAAGAAACAAACAAAGCAACTTGCCAATTTATTTATTTACAATGAGAATATAATTGTTGGCTGGGTACAGTGGCTCACTTCTATAATCCCAGCACTTTGGGAGGCTGAGGTGGGAGGATCGCTTGAGGCTAGAAGTTTGAGACAAGCCTGGGCAACACAGTGAAACCCCATCTTTACAAAAAAATTTTTAAATTAGCGGGGCATGGTGGTGCATGCCTGTAGTCCCAGCTACCCAGGAGGCTGAGGCAAGAAGATCACTTAAGGCCAGGAGTTCAAGGCTGCAGTGTCACTGCACTCCAGCCTGGGCGACAGAGTATGTGACTTTGTCTCAGAAAAAAAATTTATATATATATATATATATATAAAATTGTTGAAAAAATCAAAACAGCTGGAAAATCAAGTTGTAAACAGAGAGTTGCTTAGAAAACATGGATTCAGTTCAGAATACTTTGGTCATCTGGTCAGCAAAGTCTTCCCCTCTCCTCTCTCCAACCCCCTCTCAGAAAGTTCCTAATTGTACTGGGCATATACAATATTTTTGCTCTCTGACTCCCCTTTTTGCACACTTAATACTATTAACATATTCTTTAGAATCAACTGGCTATAATTAAGTAAATCTTAGGACCTAGGTTTTGAATAACAACTCATACAAAGAAATACCATCTAACAACCAAAAACAATCAAGAAATAACTGATCTTGACTTATGTCTCTTAAAAATTTTTATTAGTGCTATGTATTTTTTAATTTAAAAATTCAAATTTTAAAAACCTCTAACTTACAGAAAAGTTGCAAATACAGTACAAAAAAGATTTTTTCTATATGAACCATTTGAGAGTAACTGTCAGCATCCTACAGATACATTTTCCTACAAAGCCACAGTGCAACCATCAAAAACAGGAATTTAGCAATGATACTTTATTACCATCTAATCCTCAGACCCCCATTCAAGTTTAATCATTTGTCCCAATGATGTCCCTTATAGCAGGGGGTCCAGTTCAGAATCACATGTTGCATTGAATTGTCATATCGCCTGACAGTCTCCAATTCATAAGTTGAAGAAACTCTTCTTAATATCCTCTTCTAGCCTGGCATGGTGGTACGAGCCTGGAGGCTGAGGCAGGAGGATCACTTGAGCCCAGGAGTTTGAGGTAACAGGTTTCAAAAAACACCACCACCACCACCACCAACAACAACAACCAAAAAAAACCCTCTTCTCCACTTTCATTTTCTTAATCTTTTTTTTTTTTTTTTGAGACAGAGTCTTGCTCTGTCACCCCAGGTAGAATGCAGTGGCATCATCATAGCTCACTGCAACCTCAAACTCCTGGGCTCAAGGGATCCTCCCGCCTCAGTCTCCCAGGTAGCTGGGACTGCAGGCACTCAACACCACACCTGGCTAAGGTTTCTTTTTTTTGTAGAGACGGAGTCTCACTCTTGCCCAGGCTGGTCTCAAACTCCAGGACTCAAGCGATCCTTCCACCTTGGCCTCCCAGAGTGCTAGGATTACAGAGTGAGCCACCTCGCCCAGCCATTCTCTTAATCTTATTAGTCCACTGAAGTTTCTCTTTCCCTCCATCCCTTCCTTACTCTTTACTAAATGCAAACCTCCTGACACCCAGCTTCGCCCTTCCCATCTGCCTCTTCAGTGCTTTCTTTCAATTCTGTACCACAGAAGGTTGGGAGCCAGGTTGAAGACAACCTAAAGGGGAGCAGGTGAAGGGAAAATTTTTCTTGGTTGGTAGGTTGGGGGACTAAGGGGCAAGGCCAAGAATATACCTATGTTAATATGTTTTATTATTGTCCATCTTTCCTGAGTCTATTGCAATGGCCTCTTGATTAATTCCTAAATAATCCTAATTTGAATGTTCCTAAATGTCTTTAGCATATATTTGCATCTTTTATTTAAGTCTGTTATACCTTGAGTCTCCCTAGTTTTTCCATCTGTGCCTTTTTTTTGTCTTGTATCCTTTTGGATGCCTTCAGTGGCAAGTTACAGTAAACTCAACTCAAACTGCCTTAAACAATAAAGGGAGTTCATTAGCTAATATAACTGAAATGGCTTTAGGGTTAATTTGATTCAAAGGTCAGGCTTCCTAACTCTTTTCTCTGCCATCTGTGCCATCACCTTATTTTAAGGCTGTTTAATCTGAAACACCATCTGGAAGGAGTGAAAGGACTCCTTCCTGGACCCATCTCAGTAGTACAAACATTCTTGTCTCCCAGAGGCACCCAGAAGATCTCCTTTAATGTCTCCTTGGAACAAACTAGGTCACACGTCCACCTTTTAACCAGTAACTGTGGCCAGGGGATGGGGTGATGCAGATTAGTTTAGGTGAATCCAGAGCCAAGGGTGGAATTAGCTTTCCCCAAGTATAGTGGGCCAAGTGGGGGAAGTGTGGACACCAGAATGACAGCAGTGATGGTTATCAAGAGAAGGGGATGTAATATTGGGGAGAAAATGACACCTTCCACTTTTTCACTGTGTAGTCAATATGTCATTGCAAAGAAACACTAAAGTTGAAGTAAAACTGTAACTTTGGAAACATCTCTAAGGTACAGTTTCTACTTCTATAAATTGGCAATCAGACATATGTCTTCCTCACAGGGCTGGTGTAACAGCGGACTAATATGGCCATGTAAAAACACACATTCATTTACAAAATATTTAAAGGGCACAAGGTATGTGTCTGGCTCTGTGCTAGGTGCTGGGAATTAAAACAGAAATGAGACCTAGTCCTTATTTTCATAGTCCAGTGGGAGGAATACACACCTAAGCAGGAATTTATAATCTAATGCATTGATTGATTGCAGTGGGTGGTCAAGTATTAATGAAGCACAGAGACCTGCCGCAAAATCTAGCCTGAGGCAGAGTGGATAGGAGGAGGTAGCAGGGAGGGTTGCTCAGAGGAGGTAAACCCTGAGCTGAGTCTCAAGGCTTTTCGTGGGTTGGCCACCCGTGTTGCTCTCATTTCCCTTCCAAAACCCCATCAACTAACAACAAAGGAATTTAAGATTGGATTAAGGACAAGTACAACAGGAGAAGACACAAAAGCGCACCACAGAGTTCCACAAATTCTTGGAAATTGGAAAGTGGATGGAGAAGTAGTAATTGCCCAAGCCAAATGAAGGAAGTTACATCCTAAACTGCAGAGGGGGGACCATTCAGAATTGGGCCCATTCTCCCTGAAGACTCCTGAGAAATTCAGTCTGGGATGCCCCAAATACATCCTTAGCCACTTTTGCAAATTGCAACCCCTCTCCTGATATCCCTTTCCTTACCCCACTTTCTGCATTATTTTCTCCTCAGTATTTATCTTTACCTATCATATCATATGTTTTACTTATTTATCATTTTTAGTACATTCTCTTCCAACGAGAATGTAAACTCCAAGAAGATAGGGAATTTTGTCTGTTTTATTTACAGTTGCTTTGTTCACAGCACCTAGCGGGCACTTTGTATTTATGAGATGGATGGACAAATGAATGGACGAATACTGTAGAAGGTGATGAGAGGTACGGGACTGAAAAGGGGGGTATTAGCTAAAATTAGAGTTAGGTCTTCCAGGTCCATTGTCCTATTCCATGCAGTCAGGTGACCTCTTCCCATTGCTGCCACCCAACTGCAAAGAGATACAGTCATGTGTTGCTTAACGATGACGACGGATAAACATTCTGGGAAATGCGTTGTTAGATGATTTCATCGTTGTGCAGACATCATAGAGTGTACTCACACAAACCTAGATGGTACAGCCTACCACACACCTAGGTTATATGGTATGGCCTATTGCTTCTAGGCTACAAACCTGTACAACATGTTACTGTACTGAATACTGTAGGCAGTTTTAACACAATGGTATTTGTGTATCTAAACATAGAAAAGATACAGTGAAAATGTAGTATAAAAGATAAAAAATGGTATACCTGCATAGGGCACTTACCATGAATGATGCTTTCAGGACTGGAAGTTGCTCTGAGTCAGTCAATGAGCGAGTGGAGAGTGAATGGGAAGTCCTCGGCATTACTGTATGTTACTACAGACTTTATAAATGCTGTACGCTTAGGGTACACTAAATTTATAAAAAATATTTTTCTTTCTTCAAGGATAAACTAACCTTAGCTTACTGTAACATTTTTTTTTCTTTGATTTTTACATTCAGAGAAACTTCTCTAGTAACAAACTATAGGAATGATCACTGAAAGTATAATCTTTGTAACTTTTTTTAGAGATTTATCTTTATTTTTAATACCATTTTGCCTAAAAGTCATGTAATTTTTTTCTTTATTTTATTTTTAATTTACATATTATAATTGTACATAGTTATGGGTTACATACTGATGTTTCTTTATTTTTTTTGAGACAAGGTCTTTCTCTGTCATCCAGGCTAGAGTGCAGTGGCCTGATTGTAGTTCACCGCAGCCTTGAAATCCTGGGCTCAGGGGAATCCTTCTGCCTTAGCTTTCCGAGTAGCTTGGTCTTAGCTCAGTGTAACCTTGAACTCCTGGGTTCAAGCAAACCTCCTTGAGTAGCTGAGACTACAGGCACGTGCCACCATGTCCGGCTAATTTTTAAATTTTTTGTAGAGACGGGGTCTCACTATGTTGTCCAGACTGGTCTTGAACTCCTGGACTCAAGCAATCCTCCCGCCTGGGCCTCCCAGAGTGCTGGGGTTTCAGGCATGAGCTACCTTGCCTGGCCCATTTTGTAGAATTTGACATAAATGGAATCATATAGTATGTATTGTTTTTTCATCTGGCTCCTTTCATCCAGCATAAGGACTCTGAAATTCATCCATGTTGTTGCATGTATTAATATTATAGTTCATTCCTTTTTATTACTGAGTAGTATTCCATTGTATGGGTATACTATTATACAATCTGCTTATTTATTTACCTGTTGATAAGGTGGGAGGAGAGGAAGTGTGGAAGGTGGTGTTATAATAAGAGAGTTAAATTCTAAAACCAGCATAACAGGGCATTAGTGAATATCTTTTAAAATTGTTAAATCAAAGAATATTTGCACAAGCATATTATTAATACAGTTTTTTTTTTAAGAGACAAGGTCTGGCTCTGTTGCTCAGGCTGGAGTGCAGTGGTGCAATCACAGCTCACTGCAGCCTCCACCTCCTGGGCTCAAGGGATCCTCCCACCTCAGCCTCCCACCTGAGTGCCACCATGCCTGGCTAATATTTTTGTTTTCTTAGAGATGGGATCTTGCTATGTTGCCCAGGCTGGTCTCAAACTCCTGGCCTCAAGAGATCCTCCCACCTTGACTTCCCAAAGTGCTGGAATTCCAGGTGTGAGCCACTGCACTTAGCCCATATTATAGTACTTTAAAATACAGAGATACTTATAATTCTAGAAGAGTTTTGAAAGTAGCTGCCACTGGGATATAGAACTGGGGTATAAAACAGAAATGAACTGTTTTTTGATAGTAAGTTTTGTAATGTTCTTTGATATTTTAAAGCAAGTACAGGCATTACTCTGATAAATATAAAAGTTAATAACAACAATTTTTAAAAGCAGGGGTTAGCCAGATGGGGAAGATAATCTAAAATGACATGCATATACTGTAAACTGTAAATTGCTTTACAAATGTGAGAGTTCATTTAATTTAAAATTGATAAATGGGACTGGTGAGGTAGTTCATACCTGTAATGCTAGGATTCTGGGAAGCTGAGGCAGGAGAATCGCTTGAGGCCAGGAGTTTGAGACCAGCCTGAGCAACATAGTGAGACCCTGTCTTTACAAAAGATAAAAAAATTAGCTGGGCATGGTGGTGTGCACCTGTAGTGCCAGCTACTTGGGAGGCTAAGGCAGGAGGATCATTCAAGCCCAGGAGTTTGAGGCTACAGTGAGCTATGATCGTGCCACTGAGCTCCAGTCTGGGCAACAGAGCGAGACCCTGTCTCTAAAAAAATAAAAAATAAAGTAAAATAGATAAATTCCATGAGCTCCTAAATAAGAGATGGTAAAATACTGACTACATATCTAAAAATAAACTCAGTGCAAATCCTTAACAAATCAGTGTAGTCTAAATGCTTTGCAATTCAGAAGAATAAACAGCACTGGAGACATACCCTATAAGCCAGCAATTCCACTTCTGGATGTGTACCCTAGGGAAACATTATATGTGTTCAAGAAGACATGAACACAACTGTTCACTGACTCACTGTATGAATAACAGAAAATTGGAGAAAACCTAAATGTTCATCAATAAGGAAATGCATAGATAAATGTAATGCATTATTGGGTAGAATGCTCAGAAAAGAAAGGGAATGAACGCAATCTACATGTATCATGGATGGATCTTGAAAACAATGTTGAGTGAAGAAAGCAAATTTTTTTGCTGAGTGATATTTATAGTATTACCTTTTATGTAAATAAAAACAAAACTAAAGATTTTTCTATGTGTATGTAAAAGTATTTTCAAAGGCTGCAATGCCACCTACCAAATAGATAATAGTGGCTACTGCTGGGAAGAAGAGGAAGAGGCTGAGTTTGGGCCGGAAGTCAAAAGAGACTTTTAGTTTTCTCTGTAATTTTCTCATTTCTCATCTCCCTCCTTCTGACCTTCCCCTGCTTGGACAACGTTCTTACACTACATGAGTTATAAAAAACCCAAACCAAAACAGCAAAACAGTATATACTTAGAAGAAGACCAAAAGCAATGCATTCTTCCTTTCCTGAAAAGCCTTATCCAGAGCTAAGTTTGAAAGGAAAAGTATTTACCATTAATTTCACTGGATAAATTTGTACCCCTTATGTTATGACAACACCAAATACTATAAAAATGGACACAATTATATCAATCATTAAAATCAGTTTGCATAACATGATTTCTTACACACCATGAAGTTAAAACTATGCCCTTTGGAATACTATATAACCATAAAATAGAATGAAATCCTGCCATTTGCAACAACATGGGTGGAACTGGAAAACATTACATTAAGTGAAATAAGCCAAGCACAGAAAGTCAAATCTTGCATGTTCTCACTCATATGTGGGAGCTAAATATTAAAACAATTGATCTTGGCCTGGCGCAGTGGCTCACGCCTGTAATACTAGCACTCTGGGAGGCTGAGGTGGGAGGATTGCTTGAGGTCAGGAGTTTGAGACCAGCCTGAGCACAGCCTGAGCAAGAGCAAGACCCCGTCTACCAAAAATAGAAAAAATTAGCTGGGCGTGGTGGCGTGTGCCTGTAGTCCCCAGCTATTGGGGAGGCTGAGGCAGGAGGATCGCTTGAGCCCAGGAGTTTGAGGTTGCAGTGGGCTATGATGACGCCATTGCACTCTATCCAGGGGGACAGAGCAAGACTCTGTCTAAAAAAACAAAGAAACAAAAAACAATTGATCTTATGGAGACAATACAGTAGAATGATGATTACCAGAGGCTGGGAAGGGTAGTGCAGAGGGGGGATAAAGTGGGGATGGTTAATGGTTGCAAAAATATTGTTAGATAGATAGAATGAACAATATTTGATAACAATAAAGTAATTATAGTCAACAATAAGTTATGGTATGCTTTAAAATAACTAAAAGAGTGGAATGGGAATGTTCCTAATGCAAAGAAATGATAAATGCTTGAGGTGATGCATACCCAATTACCCTGATTTGATTAATACACATTGTATGCCTTTATCAAAACATCACATGTACCCATAATAATTAAAAATAAAATATTTTTTAAAACTATGCCCTTAAACAAAATTAACACATACTTTATTTATGTAATAGCAACTTTATCGTAAAAACAAATTAAAGGCTAAACATACTCATGAAAACAATGGAAATGATGCATGAGATTATCACCACTAGAAACCAGCAAACTACTTGTACCCTGAGAGGACTTTCGGGTACTGGCGAGGACGAAATCCAAAGGAAGAAATGCCTCCTAAATCCAATTAAGCATATAAAAGTCGAAATTTCGGACCCCAAAGGGCGTATCTCGAAACAAGACGCTCGCCAAAATAGTAACATCTTATTCTAGGTGGTAGCAATGCGATCAATTGTTATTTCCTTTTCTATATTTCTAAAATATCCAGTTTTAAAAAGGGGCTAGCCTAGGTCGTCAAGAGTTTAAATTTTAACTCTGCTATCACCTGAATAGGTGACCTAGTCAAATCGCATCCGCCGTGGTGAAACGGGACAGTTCAAATCTCCAAATTCCCGGCTGGTTTTATAATAAATTCCACCGCCTCCCGCACTTTCGCCAAGAGAAGGATTTTGGCCCTCTCGGCTCACCGTCTGCTCAGCCCCAGGAACAGCCGTAAACTCCGCCCACTGCGCTCAGGACGGCGCGAAAACCCAATTGACAAGAACTCCCTCCGAAGCCCTTCGGTCCGATCTGCGTTCCGCTTGCCGTCCCCACCCGGGTCCCAGTCTCGAGCTCTCAGCGTGGAGCGTCCGCCTCGCTGGCACCCTGCACACACCGGCCGCGCCCTAGGCGCCTTGCTGCCCGCGCTTTCTCACCGCCTCTTTCCGCGTTCGGCTCGGCTGAGCTGGGCCCAACCTCTGCGCCGGCTCCGGGCCGGTGAGCGCGGGGAATCCGAGACGGACTCAGCAGCTCAGCAACTGGCTCCTACAGGAGCCGGCCGCCTCCATGGCCTCCAAGAAGGCCGGCCTGGACCGCGCAAGGTCCTAGGAGCTGGGATTCCGGGAAGCAGGGAGCATGGTGGGGGTCCTAGCCATGGCGGCTACAGCTGCTCCCCCTCCCGTGAAAGACTACGAGATTGAGGTGAGGTCGAATATCTGTCGAGTTCCTTCCTCTGTGTGTTGGGGGATTGGGGTGTGTGGAAGGTGCTCCCCACTTAGCCTCTATAAGGGGAAAGGAGGGACATTGTGAGGACCCATAGTCGTGACATTGTTTGGAACAGTTGCCAAAGTGTGTCATTTCTTAGAGCCGTGATAAATTCTGACAAGCACTGGGATTGTGAGATATTTGCGGGGTCACGGTAAATCGGAATTTAAGATACCATGGCCAGTTCCCAGATCCTGATATGTTGGTGGACCATGATGTTTTGAATTTTTGACGTGTCACGAAGTCAAGTTCTGGGTTCATGATGTGGAATCATAGAACTTTAGCGTTGAAAAAAATCTTTAAGTTCAACTAGTTCATACGTTTACTTGTTCTAGAAATGCCACTTAGAATGTCACTACAGGAATCAAACAAGGTACTTAGTAAAGAAATCAGTTTCTCATGGCTCCAGAGCTTAATATACTGCAGTTAGGAGTCCCAGCTGGCGTGCTGATGTTCTGTGTTTATCACGTTTCAGTGAAATGCACTAAGCAGTCATTATAATGAGATTCCAATACCATGAAGTAGTGGGCTGGCATCTTAAGGTAGACTTGCTATATTTTTACACCTTTTCATCTCAGGCTAGCTTTCTAGCTGAAGTATGTATCTTGGTGTCTTTGTTTTTTGTTTTTTTTTTTCTTCATGATCATAGCTCACTGGAAATCTTGGTGTCTTTGAAGTGAGCTAAGATGTATGTTCCTTTAACTGTGGCTCTTAATTTTTAGAATGGAGTGACTTTTGTCTACTTGATAATAGTTGTTATGTTGATACGTGTTTGCTAAATCAAGTCAGGAGCTTGTCTCAGGTGTGAAGGAGGACTTCTGGTACTTTATTTACACAGTTCTTAATTTTTGTGTGGTCAGTCTTGTCAGTCTTTTGGTTACAGTTTCTGCTTTTGGTACCCTGCTTGGAAAGCCTATTTCATCATAATAATGATACTGTTTAGTATGGTAAGTGTAATGGTCTTATACACATTATTTTGCTTAATATCAACACTGTGATGAGGTATTATTATCTGTATTGTATAGGTGAAAGTAGATTAAAAAGTAAGTTAAATTAAAATTTTTTAAAAAGTGGCTGGGTACAGTGGCTTACACCTGTAATCCTAGCACTCTGGGAGGCCCAGGCGGGAGGATTGCTTGAGCTCAGGAGGTAGAGACCAGCCTGAGCAAGAGGGAAATCCTGTCTCTACTAAAAATAGAAAAATTAGCCAGGCATTGTGGAACACCTGTAGTCCCAGTTACTTGGGAGTCTGAGGCAGGAGGATCCCTTGAGCCCAGGAGTTTGAGGTTGCAGTGAGCTATGATGATGCCGCCGCACTGCACCTGGGGCGACAGAGCAAGACTCTTTAAAAAAAAATTTTTTTTTTAAAAAGTAAATTAAAAAGTTAAAAATAATTTTCTTAAGTTTCCACACCAGTAGATGTCAGAGCTAGCATTTGAACTTATATCTGCCTGACTCGAGCCTATTGTATAGTGCCTGTGATACCATCTCAGAGTTATGTAAATAATAATGACTCATTAGCATTTTTCTAGTACATTTATGATTTCATTTTAACATACACAATTTTAACCTGTCTATAATTTATTTTGCCTCATATTTATCCCAATGGTTAGAAATTTGTCCCGGTACCATTTATTAACTGCTCCTTTGCCAACTAACTTGAATGCTACTGTTACCATATCTGAGTTTTTAAATATATACTTATGTCTGTTTCTGGTTTTCTTTTTTTAAATTTGTATTTATTTGTTTATTTTTTGAGACAGAGTCTCTCGCTGTTGCCCAGGCTAGAGTGCAGTGACATCATCATAGCTCACGGCAACCTCAAACTCCTGGGCCCAAGTGATTGATCCTCCTACCTCAGCCTCCCCAGTAACTGGGACTACAGGCGCATACCACCAAGCCGGTCAAATTTTTGTACTGTTTTTGTAGACATGGGGGTCTTGCTTTGGTGCTCAGGCTGGTCTTGAACTCTAGGCCTCAAGCGATCCTCCAGCCTTGGCCTCCCAAAGTGCTACAATTACAGGCATGAGCTGTCTGGCATGTTTCTGGGTTTCTAATTCGTTCCATTGAGCTGCTTGCTTATTCATGTATCAGTACTGTGCTTTTTTCTTTTCTTTTCTTTTCCTCCCTCCTCTGCAGTATAATGCTTTTAATCATGATAGTCTTATGTTTTAATTTTCTAGAAATATAAATCCTCCATTCATTACTTATCTTTTAAAAAAATGTCCATGTTATTCTGGCAAGTTTATTCTAACAAATGAACTGAGAGAAGATAAAATTAAAGAAAAGACTGATGGGACTTTTTATTTTTTATTTTATTTATTTATTTATTTATTTGATGTGACTTTTTGTAACCACTAAGGTGCTATCTGTTTTCTATTATGTAGGTTACTTTGTTTATTTTTAATCCCCCTTACTTAAAGTCAATGTAAATTACTAATTTATGACCAACAAAAATGTAACTATGCTTAGCATTATAGTCATTTTGATACTGTGAGAGTAATAGCTAATGCAGGAGGGAGGTTGTAACTTTTAGTAGCGAATTAAACCACTGGGTTTGTGGTAGGTATTCTTTCGGTGATCTTTCACCATAATTTCTACTTTGTTAGTATATTTTGGGATCCTGGGCTTGTCTACCAGGTCCCTGTTTCTTAGAAATAGAATAATGTGTTTATTTTTAACTAAAAAAGTAAAAAGGGAATGGAATTAGTATCTGTAAGGTCCCTACCATGTGTCAGACTTCATGTATTTTTATGCAGGGTGTTCAGTATAGATTCTGCGGGGTGGGTGGTACTTTTCAAAGGTTATAAACTGAGGCCAAGAGAAATTAATAAATTTGCTTATAAGTATAGTAGCCTTGGTTTTGTTTTAATATAAACTTTTTATTGAAGTATAACATATATACAATAAAGTGCACAAATTATGAGTATACAGCTTGATATGACATTGAGATTTGAATGTAGGTTTAACTTTAAAGTTCATTTTCTTTCTAATAGATCATGTTTTTCACCCAAAGAAACCTTCCTTTATTTTTATCCAATTACTTAAAGTATTAGATCCGTGTTTAAAATTTATATTTTGTATTACTTTGCTCGAAATAAGTGCTTTTTTTTCTTTTAAATTGCTAGCCATGCAAAAAGCGAAGGAAAGATGGTGACAGATCTTCATGCAAAACAATTACAAAATATTTATCACCAGTAGGGAAGACTGGAGACAGAGTTTTTGCTTCACCAAAACGCAGTAATATTCTGGATTATTTTAGAAAGACTTTACCGACAAATGAGAAGACAAAATCAACGAGAGAGCGCAAGAGAAAGTCATCTGCATCATTGTCCATCGATAGTAGCAAAGACTGTAAGGCACCTTTGGAAATGTTCTCAAATAAAGAGTTTAAGAAGAAAGGAAAGAGGGTTAATTTATCTCATCAACTAAATAATATTAAAACTGAAAATGAATCTCCAATTGAAATTAATAGTGATGATAGCAAAGAAGACTCTAGTTTAAATAACGATTTTGTGGAAAGTAGTACTTCTGTTTCACTTTACAAGAAACATGTAGAGGTACTTGCAGAAAGCATTCAGGATATAAAAAATCAGTCAAATACTATTACCTCCAAGAAAAATTCTAAAAAAGTAAATCCTCAACAAGGGACCACAAAAAATGATTGCAAAAAGTTGAGAAAAAGGAAGCGCAAAGATGTGATAGATCTATCTGAAAGTTTACCCTTGGCAGAGGAAGTAAATCTGCTTAAAAAAGGTAGTAAACAGATAATGCCTTTTGTAACTAATGAAATTGAGACTACTACTAATGATGTAAACTCTAGAGATAATGTAACTAAAATAGCCCAGTTAAATGACAGTACGATAACTGTATCATATGAGGAATTTTTACAAAGTCACAAGGAAAATAAAGTGGAACAGATATCAGATTCTACAATGTCAATTTGTGTTCCTTCTGAAACTGTTGAAGAAATAGTCAGAAGTGGTTATATAAGTGATACAGAAAACTGTGAAATTTCCCAGCAGATACACTTTAAGACACTTACTGTTCTTGCACAGGTTCACCCCATTCCCCCCAAAAAGAAAGGGAAAATACCCCGAATTTTCTTGAAACAAAAGCAATTTGAAATGGAAAATAGTCTATCTGATCCTGAGAATGAACAGACGATTCAGAAAAGAAAATCTAATGTTGTTATACAGGAGGAAGAATTAGAATTGGCGGTGTTGGAGGCTGGAGGTTCTGAAGCCGTGAAACCAAAATGCACTCTAGAAGAAAGACAGCAGTTTATGAAAGCATTTAGGCAGCCAGCATCAGGTGCGCCTAAAAATGGAGTTAAAAAGTCTTCTGATAAGCAGAAAGACCTTGACGAAAAATCTCTAAATGAGGATGGAAGAGATGATAATTCTAAAAAAATCATGGAAAATTCTGGTATGCAAATGGTCTCAAATAATGACAATTCACAATCACACACTGATAAAGGAAGTTTTCCTAAGACAAAAAGTAAAAAGCTAAAGAAAAAGGATAAGAAAACATTAGATATTGGGGCTATTCCAGGTGAAAACCGAGAGGGAAATACTCAAAAGAAAGAGACAATCTTTTCCTTAATAGATAAACAAAATCAAAATAGACTGAGAATGAGTTTGAGACAAAAGAAAACAGAAGTTTTCAAAAGCAGCACTTTATTTAACAGTGAAAGTCTTGTTTGTGTAGCAAATGATGACCCTTTAAAGATTTCATGTTTGTGTAACAACAATAAATCATCAAGAAAAACCAGCACACCAGTTAAAGATGATAAGGTTATACGTTCTAAAGCTGAACCTGAAGACAGCTTGGTAATTGTTTCCACGCCCAAATCAGCCAGAAGGTCTGTAAGAAGTAGAAGCATGCCTACTCCAGTAACCATTAGAGATATTGATTCTGAAGATAATAGTCCAGTAAAAGCTTCCGCTCCAAAAGCAGCCAGCTTATCAGAAAAGCATAGCTTATATACAGCGGAATTAATAACAGTACCCTCTGATTCAGAGAGCCCTATTAGGTAAAGTTTTGTTTCATTCTAGTATTCTGCAGGTATTATTACCTGGGGAGGAAAATGCCTCTAGTATTGAAGGGTATTATTTTTTCTAGAAAACAGCTGATTTATAAGAAAAGGAACAGTTTCAAAAATACTTCTTGTTTTCCACATTTAATTTAAAGTCAGGCACAATTTCAGAAGAGTTCTAGATATATTTTAGATGAGCTAAACTCTTATTTATCACAGTTGCTAATCCCTGGAGAAGTATCCTTCAAATATGAATTCTGTGCATTGAACACATATGAGATTAAAAATAATCTGTAATCTCAGCACTTTGGGAGGCCGTGGCAGGAAGATTGCTTGAGGCCAAGAGTTTGAGACCAGCCTGGGCAACATAGTGAGACCCTGTCTCTACAAAAAACAAATTAGCCAGGCATGATGGCATGTGCCTGTTAGTCCTAGCTACTCGGGAGGCTGTGGTGGGAGGGTGGTTTGAGCCCAGGAGTTTTAGGCTGCAGTGAGCTATTATCAAGCCACTGCACTCCAGCCTGGGTGACAGGGTGAGACCCCATCTTTTGGGGAAAAAAAAAAAAAAATCATAGAATGTTATTTCTTGAGTATATTGACCCATGCACTATGAAGTATATATTGTACTTACATTCTGATTCTAGCTAATATAAGAATGATCCTAAGGGCTAATTTTCTGTAAAGCTCATTATTTCTAAAGGAGATAATAAAGTGTGGCTTTCTTTTGAATCAGTAGTTTTAAACTGATGGAGTTATATATTTCTCCTGTTTTAGAACAGTCCAGGAATTGGAACACTAGTTGGTTTTTTTTTTTTAATCTTTTTTTTTTTTTTTGGTTTGTCTCTGATTAACAATTAGTTGGTTTTTAACTATATTTAATTGAGATTCTTATACATTGTAATCATGAAAATGTTTCTGAATACCTTATCTTTTTTTCAGAATGAAATTCACCAGAATTAGTACTCCCAAAAAGGCTAAGAAAAAATCTAAGAAAAGATCTGAGAAATCTGAAGCAACTGATGGAGATTTTACTTCTCCAACTAGAAAGGTAATTAAAATACTAGAAAGTCCTATAAGTGGCATTCTATTTCCTTAAAAATAAACAAAAAACCCACACTACTATTGGAAGTAATAAGCCAAAAGAAAATTCATATATTTCATCAATTGGTTTATTACAACCTATATTATTTTTCACTATTATTCCATTCCTCTGGTTAGTTCATTAAGATATCTTATTGTGAGGTGAATGTAATCGATGAGGGCAGAGTATAATTTATTTATAAAAAGCTTTCTTAGTTGACATTCCAATAATTTTCTCTAAGGCTGCCTGTCTTAGTTTGGGCTGCTGTAACAAATTACCATAGACTGAGTGACTTAAACAAATTTATTTCTCACAGTTCTGGGGATTGGGAAATCCAAGATCAAGACACCAGTCTATCCAGTGTCTGGTGAGGTTTGCAGATGGCTTCACATGGTGGACAGCAGGCAGAGTGAGGGCCCCACCCTCATGACATAATTGCCTCCTAAAAGCCCCACCTCCTAATACCATCACACTGGGGTTAGGATTTCAACATATGAATTCTGGGGGGACACATTCAGTCTATAACACCACCTATAGGTCATGACTGAATTTTTGGTTTATTTCTATAGATTAGAGGCTCATAAGTAAAGTTTTTCAGCCTTGCTATTGTTGACATTTTGGGTGGATATTCTTTGTTGTGGAGGTCTGTCCTGTGCATTGTAGGATATTTAGCAGCACCCCCTACTTGAAAAACCATAGCTCTAAAGGGAGAGGTATGATATATAAGAATAGTTTAGTTGCTTCTGCAAAATAAGCTGCTTGTCCCCACCATGGGAGAATTGGATTCTCTCCAGGGTGAGTAGGTACAGGCATGTATGTTTTGAAAAAGCCATCAAGGGGACGCTGATGTAATCCTTGGGTGAAAACCACTGCTACAGAAAGTTGGTATCTCTTTTTTTATTTAACAGCTGTCATATTTTTTTACTGCTTATCACATTCTAGGCATTGTGCTTAGTACTCACATCATTATTCTCATAAAGTAAATATTAAAAAAATTTTTTTTCTTAGTGGATATAATGGAAATTCTCATAAAGTAAATATTTAATCCTGTTTTGTAGACGAAGGAACTTGCAGTTAGTTCATGAGATGAGGAAACATGTGTTTTAGTATCTTCCCCAGAGTCATGATACTATGAGTAGTTAGAAAGATAGCCCTTAGCCTATTGGAAAGCTGATTGTACCACAGCTAAAGATTAAATCTCTGAGGTAAACTTTATCCCATATATTTTGTTCTTCCTGATATAATTCTAGAGGATAACTTCAACTTTAATTTTAGAAATATTGTGCCTAAGCATCACGTACTGCTTAGAATTGGGATTCAGTAATAAATTTTCCAGCAAGACAAATCTCAAGATTAAATGTATCCAAATTGGGGCCCTTATTCGAGATTACTTAGATTGGTTATTTTATCGCATAGTCTGTCAGTGAACCTCTTACCACAGGGTCCTTGTTCTCTGAAGCCCCAGGCTTGTGTACTAGCTCTAGGAGAAAATCTTAGTAATTTTCTGGGAGAGATTTTTCATGTTTTTATGAGAATGAGGAGTAAACTGGTTTTCCTAAGAGCCCCATAGTCATAACAGCTTAGTGTTTATCCTTCCAGACTTTTTTCTGTGCTTAAATAGCTATATTCTCTGTTTTTTTAAAGAGATCATATAATGTAAACTGTTTTGCATCTTGATGTGTGTGTGTTTTTAATTCCAACATAAAAACCTGTAGAACTCAGAATATGGAAAACACATTCTCTGGAAGATAATATTTAAATGCACATGGTCACATTGTTCATCAATGGCAGAGCTAGGCCTGAAGGCCAGACTTTATTCTTATCTAGTGCTCTTTTCCATACCATAATACCCTTTCAGCTTTGCTCCAAAAGATTCAGCATAAAGTACTCTCTTAAAGTTATGACATTTTTATGTACCTAGTACATGTCATTCTCTCTGTCTCTCTCTATATATGTGTATGTATGTGTGATGTATATATGCACACAATAGTACACACAATAATAATGTATACTATACAATTGTACTATACCTATCTGCTCTTACTCTTTCTTCTCTATCATATATAAGTACCTTGAAGCCTAGATCCATGTATTATAACATTTTTCCTTTATAGTATCCAGTGCAGAGCCTTGCATACAGTAGGCTGAATAACTGTATTTGGAAAGTTCTTTGCTTGAATTTGGAGACTAGAATGAAAAAATAGATTGCTAAATCTATACTATTATCCTTCTGGGTGTTTTGCACATGTTTAAATATATTTATCTGGATGATTTCAAGTAAGAAACAAGAGCAAAGTAATTATAACTAGACATATTTTACTTTAAAGTCCCTGGTAAGATTTGAATAAACCACTTCTTTGTTGGTTTTTAAAAAATTTTTAATTCTTCTTTTTTATTTGTGATCAGTAAGACTGCCAGAACTTTGTTGATTATTTAATGTGATTTGTGATTATATTTTTTCTGTTATTATATATTACGATTTTTTCTATTAATATAAAATATTTGTGAGTGATATAAATTAATATTTCAAATTTTTGTCTAGGCAAGCAATGCTTCAAAAAATATATCAAAAGCAAAACAATTGATTGAAAAAGCAAAAGCTTTACACATCAGTAGGTCAAAGGCCACTGAAGAAATAGTGATACCGTTAAGGCGTTCCTCTAGACATCAGACGCTTTCTGAAAGGAAGAAATTGTCAGAAATAGAAGTAAGTATTAACAAATATCTATTGGTAGAAATTCTGTCCTATTTTGCTGTTTGGAGTGGGAGGACACCATTATAAAGTTACAACATAGCTTTGTGTGATAGCCTTGAAACGGTAGAAGGAATATCATTTTCAGTTCAGCTTTAAAAGCCTTTGGCTCCTTTTGCCTGTAGAATACAGAACAAATCCTTCTCAAGTAACTCAAGATCCTTCATAGGCTGAACTAGCTCTTCCCTTTCCTGAAAACAACTCTTTGCTCTAGTAACACTATTCATTTCTCCCCAAATGGTGCAGCTTTCACTGTTTTCATTTGATTGGCTCAGTTTGAAATATACCTTCCAAGTATTCTCTTCTACCTGAGGAATTCCTATTCAAACTTTAAGATCCTGTTAAATGCCACTACCTCTTCTTTTTAAAAAAATAGCTTTATTGAGATATAATTCACATACCATACAATTCACCATTTAAAGTGTGGCTTTTAGTATATTCACAGAGTTGTATATCCATCACCACAGTCAGTTTTAGAACATTTGCATTACCCCAAAAAGAAACCCCATTTCCCTTAGCTGTCACCTCCCAATCCCCCCATTCCCTCAGCCCTAGCCAACTACCAATCTGCTTTCTGTCTCTGTAGATTTGCCTGTTACGGACATTTCATGTAAATGGTATCATATAACATGTGGTCCTTTGTGTCTGGCTTCTTTCACTTAGGAAAGTAATTTTAAGATTGATCCATGTTGTAAACCTCAGTATTTCATTTCTTTTTATTGCCAAATAATATCCCATTGTATGTATATGTTACATTTGTCCATTCATCATGTGATGGACATTTGGGTTGTTTCCATTTTTTGCTATTATGAATAATCTTGTGAACATTCCACCACCACCTCCTGAAAGCTGTGCTGATGTCTTCAAGACAAATAGTTGCCTTCCCTATATGTACTTTACTTTTCATATTTTTTGGTACTTCAGTCAATATTGTTCTCACCACACTGTATTATTACTAGTTAAACCATCCATGGACTAGTTATTCCTCTGCTCTGTAAACCCTAATGTAACATTTGAGGCCAATTCTTGAATTTTGTTTGCCTGTGTATTCCCAGTTCCTTCTATATTGCTTCACACATGGTAGGTACTTAATAAATGTAAGCTGACCACAGGAAAATATCAGACTTCATTCTAATACATTTCTAGGACGTATCGTTTCAAAAGGGGTATAACTAGAGTTTTAATAGCTTGGTCATATCGACTCTTTTATTTGGAATATAGTCTATTAGTTGCTTTTTTAAAAAAGAAAGCCCATGGGTATAATAAACCCATTCTGATACCATATAAACTTGTGTGATGTAAGCATAGACTCCTGCCATTCTATCATGTGTTTTCTGTTTCAATCAGATAATGTCTGATGGGGAGATGTGTGGAGCTGCTAATTTTATTATTTTGTCTATGGTTTCTTTTCCGAGACAGGGTCTTGTTCTGTCACCTAGGCTGGAGTGCAGTGCTGAGACCATAGCTTACTGTAGCCTTGAACTCCTGGGTTCAAGCGGTCCTCCTGCCTCAGCCTCCTGAGTAGCTGGGACTACAGGCGTGCACCACCATGCCCTGCTAATTTTTCTATTTTTAGTAGAGATGGGGTCTTGCTATGTTGCCCAGGCTGGTCTCGAGTTCCTGGGCTCAAGTGATGCTCCTGCCTCAGTCTCCCAGAGTATTGGGATTACAGGTGTGAGCCACTGTGTCCATCCTTGTCTATGGTTTCTATCACTATAATTCTTTTGAAATTTTAATGACAGTAATCATATGATATACTTAAAATTTTTTTTCTTATTTTATTGTAGGACTCTGTAATAATAATAGATTCAAATCATACTTCTTTAAAGCATCCAGAGAAAAATCAGAAGAAACTTCAGTGTTTGAATGATGTGCTAGGAAAAAAACCTAGCAAGTCTACTAAAAATGTACCAGGTAATCAGACTTATTGATATCTATGATGAATAGTAGAATGTTTTGGGGGATTGTTCTGAATATGCTCATGATGCAAATCTAACCTCTTATCAAATGTCAAATTTTAATTGTACTATATTATTTCTATTTTAATAAGTAACATTATGATGTAGTGAAGAACTTTTTAAAGGGAAATTGAGCGTATTTTAATTTATTGCATTTCTATGTATCATTTTAGTGTTAGTTAAGTTGGTGGTTCCTAAACCTGACTGATCATAAAAATCACCTGGATAAATTAAAATATTTAAAACATGTTTAGGTTATTTCCTAGACATATTGAATAAAAGTCTTCCAAAGTGGGTTGTGGGATTCTGTAGTTAACAAAAAAAGTTATTTAGGAGAGTCTGATATTGCCAGGTTGAGGAAGAGATCATTATATTAAAAAATTCTTAAAAAATTTTTTTTTCTTTAAGAGATGGGGTTTCACTCTGTTGCCCAGGCTGGAGTGCAGTGACTCAATCATAGCTCCCTGCAGCCCTGAGTTCCTGGGCTCAAGCAATCCTCCTGCCTTAGCCTCCCAAGTTGCTGGGATTATAGATGTGAGCCACCACACCTGCCATATAAAAATTTTTTAATAAAATAAATTAAAAAGTTAAATTTTTAAAAGTTTGAAAAGATACTTTGAAAGTAGCTGAAGGTAAATGGAGACTGTAAACATTGATACTAACCTAAATATTTTTTTTCCTAAGGAAAAATCAAAGTTGCTCCTTTATTTCTTCCCAGAAAGCCACAAAAACCAGTTGATCCTATTCTTGGTTTTGATGAAAGAAGGTCAGTCCAATACAAATTTTAAAATGCCAAAATGTTTTATGGAATGCATTTTGTATTTATTCATTTACTTTGATGAGAAAGCATGTAAATTATTTGAAGCTTTTATAAGTGCATTTTAAAAGATGACAATATTGACAATGCTACAACTGCTATTTAAAGATCTTGGTTTTTGCAAATGCTTTGTGGCCATCTCTAGACAAAATAGAATAATAAATAAGCAAACCAAAAATAGAAAGAAGCTGATTATGGACTTTATTCAATAAATATTTAAATATCTACTACTATGTACCAGGCACATTTGGTATTATGGATATTATGGGGACAAGATAAGACACATTCCTCACCCTCATGAGGCTTATAGGGAAGACAATCTAAGATTAAACATTAATTGGGCCAACAAATGAAAAATTGCAGTTGTGCTAAGGAGAGGTAAAAAATTCTGTTAGTGTTTATATTAAGGAGATTTGGTCTGGTTAAGGAAGGCTTCACTGAGGAAATGACACCTGAACTGAAATCTCAAAGATGAGCAGGAGTTCATCAGGGGGAGGAACAGTGTCCGGCCGGAGGGAACAGTCTGTGCAAAGTCCCTATAGCTGATACCGAAGACTGACAGAATACTATAGTGACTTGAGCACAGAGAGCAGGGGTGAGAGGAATGTGAGATTAAGCTGGAGAGGTGGGTGCCAGCCAACATAGGCCCTCACAGGCCATGTTAAAAAATTTTGTCATTATGCTAAGAGCAATAAGAAGTAGCCAAAGGATTTGAAACAAGAGTATGGACATAAACAGATTTGGATTTTGAAAGTTTAATCTGTGTGCTGGATGAATCTAGCTATTGCATAAAGAATGGAATGGGAGAGGGGTTAGAGTGGATGTAGGAGTACAGATGTGAGATGATGGAGGTGAGGTCTAGGGTGTTGGAGATGATGTATAAAAAGATTTTAGGAGATAAAAAAAAAACTCATGATGATTAATTAGATTTGGGGGGTGGAGGTGGGGGAGAGGAGGGCGTAAGGATGACACTGAAGTTCTGGTTTACGTACCTGGATGGCTTGATGGAAAAAGATCAGGTCTAGGGACATTATGGGTTTAGGTTATTTTTTTCTGTTTCAATTTTTTTTTTTTTTTTTTTTTTTTGAGACAGAGGCTCACTCTGTCTCACTCCAACTCATGGGCTCAAGCAGTCCTTCTGCCTCAGCCTTCCCAGTAGCTGGGACTATAGGCACACGCCACTGCACCCAGCTAATTTTTCTGTTTTTAGTAGAGACAGTGTCTCGCTGTTGCTCAGGCTGGTCTTCAACTCCTGAGCTGAAGAGATCCTCCCACCTTAGCCTCCTAGAGTGCTAGGATTACAGGTGTGAGACACTGTGCCCGGCCTCTGTTTCAATTTTATTGAGGCATAATTACATATTGTTAAATGCACAAATCTGAAGCATACAGTTTTGAGAAGTATATCATATCAAGATGTAAAATCTTTCTTTTACCCCAGAAAAGTTATATGTACTTTTTTTCTGTTATCCCCACTACCACCATCACAACAAAAGATTACCAATATTCTAATTTCTGTTACCATCAATTAGTTTGATTTCAATTTCCATAGATTAGTTTCTTTGTATTAGAACTTCACATAAACTTCATATATATATTCTTTTGTGTCTGACTGCTTTTGTTTAGTATACACACCCCCACATATATTTTTAAATCAACTTCATTCAGATATATTATACATAAAATAATATGTACCCATTTTAAGTAAACAGTTTGAGTTTTAACAAATGTACATATCTGCAATTACCACCACAATAAAGGTATAGAATATTTTCATCACTCTCAAAAAAGTTCTCTTGTGCCTCTTTATAGTTAATTCGTGCCTAATCCCATGCAACCTCTGATCTGCTTTCTGTTGGTGTAGATTAGTTTGCCTTTTTTAGAATCTCGTGTAAGTGAAATCATACAGTAAGTATACTTTTGTCTCTGGTTTCTTTCTGGCAAAGTAATGTGTCAGTAGTCTGTTCTTTTTTATTGCTGAGTAGTATTCTTTATATGAATATGCTGCAGTTATTCCTCCTTGTATTGATGGGCATTTGGGTTATTTCTAGTATTTGGCTGTTATTAAATAGGCTGCTATGGAACATTCTTATACACATATGTGGACAAGTGTTCTTATTTCTCTTGGGTAAATACCTAGAAGTAGAATTGCTCTGTCATTAGGTAGGTACATGTTTAACATTATAAGAATCTACCAAACTCTTTTCCCAAGTGGCTGTTCCATTTTATAATCCCACTAGCAACATGTGAGAGTTCCAGTTGCTGCCTGTCTTTGCCAACACTTGGCATTATCAGGCTTTTTAATTTTAGTCATTCTGATAGGTTTGTAATGATATCTCATGCTGGGTTTTTGTTTTTACACAATTAACTTAATTTTTAATTAATTTAACACATTTATTGAGGTATAATTTACATACAATCAACTGTATCAATTTAAAGTTTACATTTTGGTGAGCTTTGATAGTTGTATACACAGTGAAACCACCACAATCAAGATACCGAATTATTTCCATTGCCCCTATCAGACTCATGTTCTTTTGCAGTCCCTTCCTCCTTCTGGCCTTATCCCAGGCAAACATCAGTCTCTTTTCTATATACTACTTTGCATTTGCTAGAATTTTATATTGATGAAATCATATGGTATGTGTTCTTTTGTGTCTGGCATATTTGACTCAGCATAATGATTTTGAGATTTATTCATGTTGTCAAATATATCAGTAGCTTTTTTCATATTTTTGCTGAGTAGTATTCCATTGTATGGATGTACCACTTTTTGTTTCTCCATGTACCTTTTTATGGACAATTTGGTTTGTTAACTTTTTTTTTTTTAAAGAGATGAATTTTTCTATGTTGCCCAGGCTGGGGGGCAGTGGCTATTCACTGGCGTGATCGTGGTGCACTACAGCCTCAAACTGCTGGGCTGAAGTGATCCTCCTGCCTCAGTCTCCAGAGTAGCTGGGACTAGAGGTGCACGCCACTGTCCCTGTCTTTTGCCCACTTTTGTATTAAGTTATCTTTCTTCTTGTTGAGTTGCGAGGGTTCTTTATATATTCTGAATATAAGTCCTTTGTCAGATATATGTTTTATAAATATATGACCTTACCTTTTCATTTGTTTTGTCTTTTGAAGAGCAGAAGTTTGATAAAGTCTGATTTATCAACTTTTTTTCGCTTATGGTTTGACTTGTTTGTTGAAAATCACTTGTAAAAGTACAGGTCTATTTCTAGATTATTTATTCTGTTATTGATTTATTTCTCTTTTTACACCAATAACACACTGCTTTGATTACTGTAGGTTTTTACAAAGTCTTAAAATCAGGTAGTAGCTAGGCCTTCAAATTTGTTCTTCTTTTCCAAGATTGTTTTTTCTGATCTAGCTTCTTTGCATCTTTCTTTAATTTAGGCTTGTCAGTTTTCACAAAGTCTGGCTGGAATTTTGGTGATGATTGTGTTAAATTTATAAATTGATTTGGAGAGAATTGATATCTTAACAATATTGAGTCTTCTGATATCCAGGGATGTGGTATATCTCTCTGTTTTTCTTTTTTTCTGGGTTTTTTTTTTTTTTTTTTTTTTTTTGAGATAGGGTCTCACTCTGTTGCCCAAGCTAGAGTGCAGTGGAATCATCATAGCTCGCTGCAACCTCAAACTCCTGGGCCCAAGCAATCTTCCTGCCTCAGCCTTCCGACTAGCTAGGACTACAAGCGTGTGCCACCATGGCCAGCTAATTTTAAAAAATGTTTTGTAGAGATGGGGGTCTCACTATGTTGCTCAGGCTGGTCTCAAATGCCTGGCCTCAAGCAATCCTCTCACCTTGGCCTCCCAAAGTGCTAGGATTACAGGCATGAACCAGGCACCCAGCCTGTCTGTTTTTTAAAAAAAATTATTACTATTTTTAATTGATACATAATAAATACACATATTTATGAGATACTGTGTGATATTTTGTTACATGTCTACATGTATAATGATAAAATCAGGGTAATTAGTATATCCATCACCTCAGACATTTATCATTTCTTTGTGTGGAGAACATTAAAAATAGGCTCTTCTATCTATTTGAAAATATACAATAAATTGTTTATTATAGTCACCTATAATTCTATAGAACCCTAGAACTTACTCTCCTATCTAGCTGTACTTTTTTATCTATTAACCAACCTCTTGCTATATCCCCCTTTCCCTGCCCCTTCCCATGCTCTAGTAACCACTGTTCTACTCTGTATTTCTATAAGATCAACTTTTTTAGCTTCCACATATGAGTGAGAACACGCAGTATTTATCTTTCTGTACCTGGCTTATTTCACTTAACATAATGTCCTCCAAGCTCATCCATGTGGCCATGAATGACAAAATTTTGTTCTTTTTTATTGCTAAGTAGTATTCCATTGCTTATATATACCACATTTCCTTTTTCCATTTATCTGTTGATGGACGGGTTTATTCCATATCTTGGCTATTGTGAATACTGCTGCAATAAACATGGGAATGCAGATACCTCTTTGATATACTGATTTCCTTTCCTCTGTGTGTATATATACCCAGTAGTGGGGTTGCTGGATTGCATGGTAGTTCTATTTTTAGTTTTTTGAGGAACTTCCATACTGTTTTCCATAATGACTGTACTAATTTACATTCCCACCAACAGCATATAAGAGTTCCCCTTTCTCTGCATCCTTGCCAGCATTTGTTATTTTTTGTCTTTTTGGTATCTCATTGTGGTTTTGATTTGCTTTTCCCTGATGATGAGTGATGTTAAGCATTTTCTCATATACCTGTTGGCCATTTATATGTCTTCTTTTGAGAGATGTCTATTCAGTTTGCTCATTTTTATCAGATTATTATTATTTTTTGCTATTGAGTTGTTTGAGTTTGTTGTATATTCTGGATAGTAATTCCTTGTCAGATGAATAGTTTGCAAATATTTTCTCCATTTTGCAGGTTGCTTCTTTACTCTGTTATTTCCTTTGCTATACAGAAGCTCTTTAGTTTGATATAATCCCATTTGTCTATTTTTCCTTTTGTTGCCTGTGCTTTTGAGGTCTTCTCCATAAAAATCTTTGTCTGAAGTGTGTCCCCTATGTTTTCTTCTAGTAGTTTTGATAACTTGGGGTCTTACATTAAGTTTTTAATTCACTTTGAGTTGATACTTGTATATGGTGAGAGAGAGGGGTCTAGTTTATTTTTCTGCATGAGTATCCAGTTTTCCCAGCACCATTTATTGAAGAGATTGTGCTTTCCCCAATGAATGTACTTAGTGCCTTTTTCAAAATCAGTTGACTGTAAATACGTGGATTATTATTTTTTTTTTTTTTAAGAGACAGGGTCTTGCTCTGTCATCCAGGCTGGAGTGCAGTGGCATGATCATGACTCACTGCAGCCTCAAATTCCTGGGCTCAAGCGATCCTCCCACCTCAGCCTCCTCAGTAGCTAGGACTACAGGGATGGGCCACCACACCTGGCTAATTTTTAAATTTTTTCTAGAGCTGGGGTCTCGCTATGTTGCTCAGGCTGGTCTTGAACTCCTGGCCTCAAGCGATCCTCCTGCTTTTGCCTTCCAAAGTGCTGAGATTCTAGATGTAAGCCGCTGCACCCAGCCAGGATTTATTTCTGGGTTTTCTGTTCTGTTCATTGGTCTATGTGTCTGTTTTTGTGTGAGTACCATGCTGTTTTGGTTACTATATATAGCTTTGTAGTATATTTTGAAGTCACCTAGTGTGATGCCTCCAGCTTTGTTCTTTTTGCTGAGGATTGCTTTGGCTATTTGGGGTCTTTTGTGGTTCCATGTAGATTTTAGGATTGTCTTTTCTATATCTGTGAAGAATGTCATTGGTATTTTGATAGGGATTACATTGAATCTGTAGATCACTTTTGGTACTCTGATCATTTTCACAATATTAAGTCTTCCAACCTGTGAACATTTTTTCTGGTGTCTTCAATTTCTTTCATCAGTGTTTTATAGCAGCAGTCCCCAACCTTTTTGGCACCAGGGACTGGTTTCATGGAAGACGATTTTCCCACGGATGGGGGGGTTGTTTTGGGTGGGGGTAGGTGGTGTGGAGCTCAGGTGATACGCGGCCCATTTCCTAACAGGCCACGAACCAGTACTGGGCCGCGGCCCAGAGATTGGGGACCAGAGATTGGGGCAGTATAGTCTTTCTTGTGGAGATCTGTCACCTCCTTGGCTAAATTTATTCCTAGGTATTTCTTTCTTTTTTTTTTTTTTTGTAGCTATTACAAATGGGATTGCTTTCTTGATTTCTTTTTCTGCTCATTTGTTGTTGGTTTATAGAAATGCTACTGATATTTGTGTATTGATTCTGTATCCTGCAACTTACTGAATAGCTTGTCAGTTCTAAGAGTTTCTTGATGGAACTTTTAGGGTTTTCTATATATACACGATCATGTCATCTGCAAACAGGGACAATTTGACTTCTTCCTTTCCAATTGGATGCCCTTTATTTCTTCCTCTTTCCTAATTGCTCTGGCTAGGACTTCCAGTACCATGCTGAATAAGAGTGGTAAGAGTAGGCATCCTTGTCTTGTTCCGTTTCTTAGAGGAAAAGCTTTTAGCATGTCCCTGTTCAGTATGATGTTTGCTGTGGGTTTTGTCATGTATGGCCATTATTGTGTTGAGATGCGCTTCTTCTATACCTAGTTTGTTGAGAGTTTTTATCGTGAAGGGATGTTATTAAATTTTATCAAATGCTTTTTTTGCATCTCTTGAGATGATCACAGATGAAGGTTTTTGTCCTTCATTTTGTTGATGTCATGTATCACATTTATTGGTTTCCATATGTTGAACCATCCTTGCATCTCTGGGATAAATCCCACTTGATCACGGTGAATGATCTTTTTGATGTGCTGCTAGATATGGTTTGCAAATGTTTTGTTAAGGTTTTTTGCATCTACGTTCATTGGGGGTATTGGCCTATAGTTTTCTTTTTTTGTTGTATCCTTGTCTGGTTTGGTATCAGGGTGTCCTGGCCTTGTAGAATGGGTTTGGAAGAATTCCCTCTTCAGTTTTCTGAAAGAGTTTGAGAAGAGTTGGTATTAGTTCTTTAAATGTTTGGTAGAAATCAGCAGTGTAGCCATCAGATCCTAGGAGCCTTTTTATTACTCATTCAGTCTCTTTATTTGTAATTGGTCTATTCAGGTTTTTTATTTCTTCTTGATTCAGTCTTGGTAGGTTGTATGTGTCCAGGAATTCATCCATTTCCACTAGGTTTTCCAATGTGTTGGTGTATAGATGTTGGTATAATAGTCTCTAATTATCCTTTGTATTTCTGGGGTATCGGCTGTAATGTCTCCTTTTTTGTTTCTGATTTTATTTATTTGGGTCTTTTCTCTTTTTTTCTTGGTTAGTCTAGCTAATGGTTTGTCAATTTTGTTTATCTTTTCAAAAAATAGACTTTTTGTTATGTTGATCTTTTGGGGTTTTTTGGTCTTAATTTTGTTTATTTGCTTGGCATTGTGGCTCATGCCTGTAATCCCAGCACCTTGGGAGGCAAGATAGCAAGACCTCATCTGTACAACAACAACAAAAAAATCAGCAGAGTGTGGTGGACACCCTGTAGTCCTAGCTGCTCAGGAGGCTGAGGTGGTGAAGTGAGAGGATCGCTCGAGCCCAGGAGTTTGAAGTTGCAGTGAGCTGTGATCACGTCATTCTACTCCAGCCTAGGAGACAGTGAGACTCTGTCTCTTAAAAAAAAAAAAAAAATTGCTTATTTCTGCTCTGATCTTTATGATTTCTTTCCTTCTACTAATTTTGGGGTTTTTTTTTCCTTGCTTTTCTAATTCCTTGAGATGCATCATTAGATTGTTTATTTGAAATCTTTTTACTGTTTTAAAAAATTTTTTGTAGCAACATAGTTTTGCTATGTTTCCCAGGCTGGTCTTGAACTCCTGGCCTCAGGCAATCCTCCCAGCCTCCCAAAGTGCCAGGATTACAGACAAGAGCCACCTCACCCAACTCTACTTTTTTGATGTAGACATTTATTGCTACAAACTTCCCTCTTTTCTTTTTTCTTTTTTTTTGTAATTTTTATTTGGGCATGCTAATCTTCTCTATATCGTTCCAATTTTAGTATATGTGCTGCCGAAGCGAGCACTAAACTTCCCTCTTAATACTGCTTTTGTTGTACCCCTTAGGTTTTGATTTGTTGTGTTTCTATTTTCATTTGTTTTAAGAATTTTAAAAATTACCTCTTTAATTTCTTCACTGATCATTGGTCATTCAGGAACATGTTGTTTAATTTCCATATATTTGTACAGCTTTGAAAGTTCCTCCTGTTATTGATTTTCATTTTTATTCTGTTGTGGTCAGAAAAGATAATTAATATGATTTCAGTTCTCTTAAAGTTGTTGAGAATTGTTTTGTGGCCTAACATGTGCTCTATCCTGGAGAATGTCCATGTGCTGATGAAAACAATGTGTATTCTACAGCAGTTGGATGAAATGTTCTGTAAATGTCTGTTAAGTCCATTTGGTTTAAAGTGCAGTTTAAATCCAATGTTTCTTTGTTGATTTTCTGACTAGATGATCTGTCCAGTGCTGAGAGTGGAGTGTTGAAGTCTCCTACTATTATTGTATTGGAGTCTTTCTCTCCCTTTAGATGTAATAATGTCAGAATCCCAGGTTTTGGCACCAAAGATGTCAGGGTGGGAGTCTGCTGTTGGTTCTTGGTGTGCCCTTGGCTGAAGAATGACCAGACACACCAAAGTGTCAAGTGCAGACTATTATCCCGGTCCTCTGACCCCTGGCTTGGAAAAATCACCAGCAAGGCCAATACGAGGGAGTAACCTCAGTCAGGAAGCAGTTCCACAAGAGCAGCTCTTCATTGTAGAATAAAATGGGTCTGTCCCCGTGAGTGGAGAGAGACAGACCAACTCACTCGCTCACAGACCCACTCACTCCTCTCTGACTTCTCGGATTGTTTCCTTTTATTAGCCCAGTCTGGAGGAGGGCTATTGGGAGGTGTAGGATGTTATCAGATGATCAACAGGTGTTCTCAAAATTCCATCTGTGTATAGGAGCTCCCTCTTAGAAAGCCCATCTGGGGGAAGGTGAACCGCAATGCAGATTCAAGCTAATGACATATTAATTACCTGTAGGTTACTCTAGGTCACTTTCTAAATCTTATTATGCCTGGGCTGGGGAATTCCTAGATTGATAAAGCATTCCCTCCTTCCCCAGGTGTAGCCGTTGCTTGGGATAGGATTAAAGATGGGGCAGCACCAAAATGGAGTGCCTGCTCTTAGTCTTCTTCCCAGGTGGAGCAATTGCTCAGTAATAGCACCAAAACAGGGAACCCTTGTCCTGAGAAGAGCTGGAGATCCTAACTATCTACCTAACAATAGTATTTGGTTTAGTATCTAGGTACTTTGATGTTGAGTACATATATATTTATAATTAATATATCCTTTTGCTGAGTTAATCCCTTTATCATTATATAATGACCTTTGTTTCTTTACTAAGTTTTTAATTTTATCTATGTTCTATAGTTTTCAATGTAGAGATTTTGTATATGTTTTGTTAAATTTATCTCTAAGTATTTCATGTATTTGATGTTATTGTAAAGGGTAGTTTATTTTCCAGTTGTTTGTTTATAAAATATAGATGTAAAATTGATTTTTTTTAACTTAGAGCTCCCATAATTTTTTTAGTTCACTTGATCTCTTAATTTTTTTTTGATTCCTTGGGATTTTTTGTTTTGTTTGTTTTTGTTTTGTTTTGTTTTGTTTTGTTTGGAGACAGGGTCTGGCTCTGTTGCCCCAGCTAGAGTACAGTGGCATCATCATAGCTCACTGCAACCTCCAACTCCTGGGCTCAAGCAATCCTTTTGCCTCAGCCTCCCACCACCACACCCAGCTAATTTTTTCTATTTTTGGTAGAGATGGGGGTCTTGCCCTTGCTCAGGCTGGTCTTGAATTCCTGACTTCAAGTGATCCTCCCACTTCAGCCTCCCAAAGTGCTAGGATTACAGGCATTAGCCACCGCACCCAGTTTTTTTTAATTAAATAAAAGGTTTTATTTTCTAGATAGTTTATTCTTTTAAGTGTTTATAACCTGACCTTTTCTTTTTCCGATTATTTTCTTAAAAGTCAAGATACATCTGAAAAATCTCAGGATTGTGATATACAATTTAAAGCAAAACGTGACTTCCTAATGAGTGGTTTGCCAGATTTGTTGAAAAGACAAATTGCAAAGAAAGCTGCTGCATTGGATGTGTACAGTGCAGTGAGTACCAGTTTCCAGAGAGTTGTTCATGTACAACAAAAGGATGATGGTAAGTTTGTTTATTATTATTGGATATTTATTCTTCTACTGTTAGAAGTATTATTAAATTATGTAAGTTGGTTAAAGATGAGGCTAAGGTATAAGTATCATTCATATGGTGATTTTAGTGGGAATTTTTAGTTTTCCCTTAGTATCCATGGGGGATTGGTTCCAGGACCCTTGTGGGTTCCAAAATCTATGGATGCTCAAATCCCTTATATAAAATGGCATTGTATTTGCATGTAAACTGTGCACATCCTCCCATATACATTAAATCACCTCTACATTACTTATACCTAATACAAGGTAAATGCTATGTAAATAATTGTTATTCTGTATTGTTTAGGGAATAATGACAAGGGAAAAAAGTCAGTACATGTTCAATACAGACACAACCATCCATTTTTTTTCCCTGAATTGTTGCGCCTTGGGTGATTGAATCCGTGGATGTGGGACCCACAGATATAGAGGGCTGACTGTATATGTTTCATCCTCTCTTCCTCAGCCTTGGACTGTTTACTGAGGGCGGGGGTGTGAAGCATGGAAGCCAAAGATATCCTTAGTCCTTAACCCCTGTGCCAAGGGAGAGCAGGCAAATGTGAAGGACCTTGAGTTAATGTTGTTCTCTTGAGAGGCACTATGTTTTAAAAGGAAGGCAGTTCCCTTCTGAAATCATAGCCTGTGTGTGATCAGATTATCTTCAAGAATTTCTCAGAGGAGTTGCAGCCTTGCCCTTGTCCTATCTACTGTTCTTTTTCTTTTTTTTTTGAATCTTACATGACCAAGTAGCTAATGTACCTTGTCCTGTCTACTGTTGAGTGTTCAAAGGAAGTCTGTTTGCCTCCTCTCTAGGACAGCTTTTGCTGCTTAGTATATAAGTATCTTCTGGAATGTGTAGGTAACAAGTAGCAAGTGAGCTATTTGCACAGGCCCTTTGTATAGTGGTATTAGCCTGATCATAATCTATTTGGAATGAAATGCTGTAGCAACCACAGTCTTACTTTACTTACAGTTTTTAATTACTGATAATGTGCTAAGTCTTATAACTTTACTTTGTCCTCATTCTTACCTAGGGTTTTTTGTGGGTTGTTTGTCGTTGTTGTTGTTTTTCAGCACAAAAACTGTTAAGTTCTCCACTGGATTTGTGGTTTGGTTTAGTGCATTCCCTCTGCCCATGAAATGTGCATTGTGCTCTGTTTTTCTTTCTTTGCCTTTTGAGTTTCTGACCTTGATACTTTGTGAGTTTTGTTCAGCCTCTCTTTTGTATGGGGAATTTCCCAGCTGGTCTTTCTAGTGATTTCTTCTGCTTTTCCTTGTTTCCCATCTCTGGCACTGGCCATTTAGTTGATGGTTTTCTTGTTATTTTTACTAGTAGAGTTTTTAATAGCATTTTCTAATAGTATGTTCAATTATAGAAATTAGTTATGCTTTTCTTTTCTGAATTTGATAAACCCATTTTCACAGTAGTGCTAGTATAAAACTTACCTTTCTGTAGATGCGCGGAGTCAGGTACGGGGGAGCCTCTCTCTCTTACAATCCTAAGAATTATTGAACACTTAACAATTGTCTGGAATTCTGTTGAGCAATTCATATACATATCTAGTTTAATCCCCATAACAACTCTAGGAGGTTGAGTATTATAATACTGCCCCTACTTTCTTGCCCATGCTCACAAGGCTAGTAAGTAGCAGAGTCTGGGTTGGAATCTGGGTATGACTTAAAAGTTTAGACTTTATACCAGGATACTAACGGTCCCTAAAATTTTTAATCTGAGTATCAAGGTTGATTTAAAAAGAAATGAAAGTTCAGCTGGGTATGGTGGCTTGCACGTATAATCGCAGCTACTTGGAAGGCCAAGGCGGGAGGATCACTTGAAACTAGGAGGCTAGGATTGTGCCACTGCCCTCTAGCCTGGGTGATAGAGCGAGACATCATCTTTTAAAAAAAAGAAAAGAAAAGAAAAAGGAAATGAAAGTTTGCTAATATTTGCTTGTTTTTTTAACAATAGGGAGGGAAGACTAGGTATTTGTTGTATTTATTAATTATATTTGTTGGAGATGAGGATTTTATATACTCATTTGGGTTTTTGGTACTTTTGTGTTAACTATGTAGTTGTCAAGTCTTTTCATGTTTACTTGACATTTAATAAATGAATAATATATAAATAAAGTTAATTAAGATAAATTTCCTGTTTTTCTTTCTTTAGGGTGCCATTTATGGCATTTGAAACCACCTTCTTGTCCTCTCTTAACTAAATTTAAAGAACTCAATACTAAAGTAATAGATCTTTCAAAATGTGTTATTGCTCTTGGTGAATTTTCAACCTTGAATTCAAATTCAAAAAACAGTAATTCTGCAGTTGTGGTAAGTATTAGAGAGCTCATCCAGTGAAGGACATTTCCCCTACGTCTTTCAAAGGAAAAAAAATTTGTGGATATCTACTATTGTAGCCTACTATTGTAGCCTAGTCCTTTTTTCCTAGAGTCTAATTTAAAAAAATAAATCCTAATTGTAGCACATATTTCTTTTAAATACTCATAGAGCTTTAAAAACATTTTAAGAATTAATGAAAGCCAGTTTTGAAAGAATATTAGATTATGTAACACATTTAGATACATTATAAATCAGCATTATAATCTAATAAATATGTAAATATAGTTAGTTGAAAGGGAGAAAAATAAAAATTTGAACTAAGTCCTTCAAAAGCTATGCAAATGCAGCTTTGTGTTCAGTGAGTAGAGCTAATTCTACATTGATACTAACTTACTATCAACAGAAAGTGGTTCGTAATATTGTGATTAAAATGAGTAGATGATGTGGCTCTGTTATTGTGCATTTTATTCTTTATTGCAGTTTATGAGGACAAGGAAAGATTTTACTGAAGAAGTAAGAAATCTTTTGCTGGAGGAAATTAGGTGGTCAAATCCTGAATTTTCTTTGAGAAAATATTTTCCCTTCCTTCTAAAAAAACAAATTGAACACCAGGTACTTTCTGAGTGCCATGGTAAACAAGGTTAGTGATAATTATTATCTTATGTTAACATGTCAGATTTGACAACACTAAGACTTAGCCATTGACTCTTGGAAGTGGTCACTACAGACAAAACATTGCTTACAATTGGCAGGGAGAATTGTTCAACTGAAGTAAAAGCATCTTGTACAGTGCAGTGTTAGTCCCTGCCAGATTCCAAAGATGCCAACCCAAAGACAACTTTAATTATGTTAAAATTTTAATCATTCATTTAAGGAAAGCCTTAGATGAGATAATGTGAACTTATATAGCTTGAACAAAGGCAGTCTAAATATTAAGATCTCTAGCTTGTTTTCAGTATGTCATGTTTGATTCTTGCCTTTTCATTTCAAAGTCGTAAGACTGTTGGGATGGGCCTTGTGGCTCACGCCTGTAGTCCCAGCTACTTGGGAGGCTGAGGTGGGAAAATCGCTTGAGCCCAGGAGTTCGAGGTTGTAGTGAGCTATGATCACACCACTACACTACAGCCTGGGCAACAGAGAGAGACCCTATCTCTTAAAAAAAAAAATTGGATATTTGAAGATAATAAAGGACTATTGAGTATTAAAAATTGGTTTTTGTTGATTAGTAAGCACATACATTTCTTTAATTCCCCTAATAGAAAGTCCACATGTCAATCAAAGTCCTGATGTCAATCAAAAAGAAACCAAAAGGAAACGAGTGGAAACAGAAAATCATAAGTCAAAAAGAAAGAAACCAAATGAATATTCACAAAGTCCAGAAAAGATAAATGGGAAGCCACAAGAACTTGACAAAAGAAACAACTCTTCTGGAATCAAGATAGATTCTTCCAAAGGTATATTTTCTAAAGCATCCAGGAAGAAACAAACTGCTTTGAGTCCACGTACAGTGGAAACAGAAGCAGACGATTTTGATGTTCTGATAATAGATGATGACAAAGAGTCTGCATCAGAAACATCTTTTCCTGGTAAATTAGATTTTCTCCCTCTGGTTCTAGAACTCCCTTGTTTTTTAACCTCTCGTTCTTTTCCCCTCTCTTTTAATATATGCTTATCACAACTTTCAGAAAATGTATATGTGTTTAAGTGGAAGCCTTGCTGATTAGAGGCTTACAAATAACCATATTAATAGTCTTTGATTTTTCTGTGCTTCTGTAAATAAATAAGCCTTAAATCTGGGATCGTACTATGCATACTGTTTTACAATATATTTCATGTCTGATGTGTTTCCATCCAGTTTATGTAGCCTTTCCAAAGTATTCTGATGAATGGATTTTAATTCATCCATTTATATAGCTTTATACAGGTTGAGCATCCTTAATCCAAAAATCTGAAATCCAAAATGCTCCAAAATGCAAAACTTTTTGAGTACTGAAATGGTGCCACAAGTGGAAAATTCCACACCTGACCTCATGTGACAAGTTGTAGTCAAAATGCAGTCAAAACTTTGTTTCATGCACAAAATTGTTAAAAATATGGTATAAAATTACCTTAAGGCTATGTATATAAGGTGTATATAAACCACAAATGAGTTCCATGTTTAGACTTGGGTCCCATCCCCAAGATATCTTGTTCTGTACCTGCAAATATTCCAAAATCTGAAAAAATCCGAAATCCAAAACACTTCTGGTCCCAAGCATTTTGGATAAGGGATGCTCAACCTATAGTATGTTTTAGTATTTGATATGGCAAGTCTCTTATCATTTTTTAAAGAATTTTTGTGCATTTACTTCACTAAGTGAACTGTAGGTTACCTTACCTCCATAAATCCCGTTGAAATTTTGATTTTGCTTTAATTAATAGATTAGTTTGGAGAGAAATGCCATCTTTACAATATTCAGTCTTCTCAATTAAGAGTGTAGCATCTCTCTCTGTTTACTCAGGTTGATTTTATAGGATGTTTTAATGTTTCTTTTTAGTGGTCAAAAGAGGCTCAACTAAGATAATACTGCCTTTGTTCTATACATTACTGGTTTTTATGCTACAAATTATTTTTCATAGTTCATGTTTCTGGAGTGGTTATTAAAAATTTAAACATACACTTTTATACCTTACGTTCATAACATTATGGTGGTTAGTTTTTTAAGGGGGAAGAGTTGGGGTGAAGAATTTTAAATGTAATTTTAAGTTTTAAAGTTACCTTTTTGGTATTTTGTAAATATAAATTTTTTTTTAAATATCTATTATTGCATTATAACAATAATTAAATGTCTAAGAATACATATATGCTTATTTCAAGGAACAAATACCTTAATATTTATTTTGCTTTAGATTCTGGAACTGAAGACATGCTTTGGACAGAAAAGTATCAACCTCAGACTGCCAGTGAACTCATAGGCAATGAGTTAGCTATAAAAAAGTTACATAGGTTGGTAAGATTTATAAAGGAATTGAGAAATAATTTATGAATTTAGTTTTATTATTTATTTTGTTTATAATAAAATTTAAAAATTGTAATTATAAAGTAATATATTACATGGTAAAATCTTTAAAGAAAAAAAAGAAGGATTTAAAGTGAAAAGTATTTATCTTTTCTTACATTTTACTTCCCAGATGTAACCACTGTTGAAAATTTTTGTAAAACCTAGAAAAAATTTTATGCATATGTTAGTTCCTTTCTTTCTAACAAATGGGAATTCAGTTCCACAGTCCTTTGTCTACAATTCCCACATCCAAAAAGTTCTTCAAACTTAAAGTGTATTAACTTTATTATATAAAGTTTATTGTGTCTTTACACTTAGTAGGAATTCATACTTTTTTTAAATAGAAATATTAAGTGATTATGAATGTACCACTCCAGGCCACATTAGGGGTATTATGTAATATGTGGTATATGTACCAAATTACCTTTCTAATATCTGAAAAATTCCAGATTCTAAAGCTACCTGGCCCAAAGGATTTCATATAAGGAACTGTGGACCCATAATAATAGTTAATACTGTGAACTTTGTACTTTTCAGAGTACTTGCAGTGTTCTTAGTTCATTTGATCCTTAGAACAATACCCATGAGGGTAAATACTGTTATCGTCATCTCATAGATGAAGAAACAGTCCTGGAGAGGCTGAGGTACTTGTCCAGGGTCACACAGCTAGAAAGTGTAGAGGTGGGATTTAAATTCAGGCAGTCTAGCTGCAGACTAGAACTTAATCTTTGTACTTGTACTTAGCATTTTCTATGAGACACCTTTTGTGTCATCATGCAGCCTACCTCAGTTCTTTTTAATTGCTGCATGCTGGTTTCTGTGTGAGTATACCGTAATGTATCTTTCCCCACTGGTATACTTTAGGTTTTTCTTTTCAGAGACTAACATAAATAATGCTGCAGTGAATGTTCTTGCACATATAGTCTTGTATATTTAGGCAAAATTACTTCATTTTAAAATATTCATGCCTGTGTAAAAATATTTTACTATTTAGTTGATTCACTATGGAGTGCTTAAAAACTAACAATATACCATAACGTTCCCCCAACAACCATTTTAACATAAAGTCTAAGGAGATATCTATATTCTACGAATTATTTTTACTAACTTTTTTTTTTTTATGGCAGTTGGTTGAAGGACTGGAAAAGAAGAGCTGAATTGGAAGAAAGACAAAATTTGAAGGGAAAAAGAGACGAGAAGCAGGAAGGTATTTTTTTCCCTTTCACCGAACATTTTTAGAGTTAGATTAGCTAAAAATTTTATAAAATTTCTTAATTGGACCAGGCACAGTAGCTTATAATCCCAGCTATTCTGGAGGCTGAGGCAGGAGGATCACTTGAGGCCAGGAGTTCGATACCAGTCTGGGCAACATAGCGAGATCCCATCTCTACAAAAAATAAAAAAAATTCAGCTGGGTGTGGTGACATGCTCCTATGGTCCCAGCTACTCTGGAGGCTGAGACAGGACAATCACTTGAGCCCAGGAGTTCAAGGCTGCAGTGAACTATGACTGTGGCACTGTGCTCCAGCCTAGGCAGTGGAGTGAGACTCCATCTTTAAAAAAATTAAAAAATTAAAAAATTAAAAATTTCTTAATTGGTATATTATATTTGATATTCTACTTTTTGCAAATTTGTTTTTCAGCATTTATTGGCAAGAAGTTTGTGATATTTAATCACTGGGTTTTACGAGGTAGAATTTCTGCTTAAGCAATTATGCATTTTATATGCATTTGAATAATTTTTCAGATTTCTCGGCTAGCATAGACTTTAAAGGCAGTTCAGATGATGAAGAAGAGAGTCGTCTTTGCAATACTGTTCTTATAACAGGGCCAACAGGAGTGGGAAAAACTGCTGCAGTGTATGCTTGTGCTCAGGAGCTTGGATTTAAGGTTAGTACTAGCTGCAATGGAAGAACGAATGTTAAAATAATTACCCTTGAATTAAAAGAAAACATAAACCATTCTGCCTTTTTTTCTTATTATTCTCTTAGATATTTGAAGTGAATGCCTCTTCCCAGCGCAGTGGTAGACAAATTCTATCTCAACTGAAGGAAGCTACTCAGTCCCATCAAGTAGACAAGCAAGGTGTAAATTCACAAAAACCCTGTTTTTTTAATAGCTACAACATAGGCAAGTCACCAAGTAAGTAAATTATTTTCCCTAGGCCATAACCTTTTGAAAAAAATAAAATCTAAGAAAATAATTTTAATTATCAGCATTCTGTCTTTCATTTTTTATCTTTTATAAATACACAATTCCCCCCCAGACTATTTTTAAAACAAGTCAGAAGACCATCATATCATTTCACACGTATATACTTTAATAAATCTCTAACAATTCCCTCACTTTTCTTTTTATGTCATTTATTTGTTGAAGAACCTGAGTCATTTGTTTTAGAATTTCTCACATTCTGGATTTAGCTGATAATTGTATCCTCATGGTATCAGTTAACATATTCCTCTTTCCTGTTTTTCTTGTAAACTGGTTAGATCGTGGGCTTGATTCAGGTTCTGTTTTGGGACTAGCATACATGCATAGGCAGGTTGTGTACTTTTCCAAGTCTTTTTTTTTTTTTTTGCGACAGGTTCTCGCTCTTTTTCCCAGGCTAGAGTACAGTGGCATCATCATAGCTCACTCACTGCAACCTTGAACTCCTGGGCTCAAGTGATCCTCCTGCCTCAGCCTCCCGAGTAGGTGGGGCTGCAGGCACACGTCACCACACTCAGCTAATTTTTAAAATGTTTTGTAGAGATGCGGTCTCACTATGTTGCCCATGCTGATCTCAAACTCCTGGCCTCAAGTGGTCCTCCCACCTTGGCCTCCCAAAGTGCTGGGATTACAGGTGTGAGCCACCACTCCCAGCCAGGCTGTGCACTTTCTATGACATCATAGTAGGAGACACAGTCCACTTTTAGCTATATTAAGGTTTGTCGCTGAGTTCAAGTGTTTTCATTCTGACTCATCCATTCCGCCATCACTCTCTTATTTAATGGTAATTAGCAACCATTAGTGATCTGTGTCTAGTAGACTCATTATTCATTAGGGATTAAAAAATGATGATTTTTGTAATTCTCTCAGCCTTTTTGGACTTATTAGAATTCTAAGAAGCAGCACTATCCCTCATCAAGTATTTGGATACTTTGTGATATAATTTGTAGGCACAAGAAATGTTTCGTTCTTTGTTTTATTTATTAGTTCTTAGGGTAATGCTGTCCTAGCCACCTTGAAAGTTGACCAGTGAGTTTTTGTGTAGTTTTATTTTTTTTAGTATTACATGAATTTATGGATTTATATATATTTAATATGTGTCAATCCTTTGTGTTCATTTTTCTTTGCTGATTTTAAGATTTTGTCTTTATTACTGGTTTTATGAAATTTGATTATGACATGCCATGGTGTAGTTTTCTTCATGATTTTTGTGCTTGGGGTTTGTTAAGCTTCTTGGATATATGGGTTTATAGTTTTCATCAAATTTCAGGAAATTTCAACCATTATTTCTTCTTTTTTTTTTTTTTTTTTTAAATAGAGATGGGGTCTTGCTCTTGCTCAGGCTGGTCTTGAACTCCTGAGCTCAAGCAATCCTCCCGCCTCCGCCTCCCAGAGTGCTAGGATTACAGGCGTGAGCCACTGTGCCTGGCCATTGTTTCTTGTATTTTTTCTGTTCCTGTCACCTCCTTGGTCAACTCCAGTTATAGGTATTTTAGACTACCTGAAGCTGTCTCACAGCTCACTGATGCTTTGTTCAGTTTTTCTTTTTCCTCTTTGTGTTTCAGTTTGGATAGTTACTATTACTATTTATTCAAGTTTACATATCTTTTGCATTATCTAGTATGCTGTCAGTGCCATCCAGTATAGTTTTCATTTCTAGAAGTTTGATTTGGGTCCTTTATATATCTTCTGTGTTTCTACTTGCCAGTCTTTCCTCTAGATTTTATATTTGGAATACATTTATAATAACTATTTTGGCTAGGTGTGGTGGCTCACACCTCTAATCCCAGAACTTTAGGAGGTGGGAAGATCAATTGAGGCCAAGAGTTTGAGACCAGCCTGGGAAACATAGTGAGACCCCATCTCTAAAAATAAAAAGCCAAATTTAGCTGGGCACGGTGGTGCATGCCTGTGGTCCTAGCTACTCAGGAGACTGAGGCAGGAGGATCACTTGAGCCTAGTAGTTGGAGGTTTAGTGAGCTATGTTGACGCCACTGCACTCCAGCCTGGGCAATAGAGCAAGACCCTGTCACTAAAACAAAAGATAAAAACCAAAAAAACGTAATGCTTTTGTCTACTGATTCTATCATCTGTATCATTTGTAAGTTTGTGTTTCTATTGATTGATGTTTTCCACCCTCATTATGGATTGTATTTTTCTGCATCTTTGGATGCTTGATAATTTTGATTGCACGTCAGACTTTGTTCAGTTTACCTTGTTGGGTGCTGGGTATTTCTGTATTCCTATTAACTATTCTTTTTTTATTCTTTTTTTTCATTTTGCCAGGGATACTGTGTTGAGAATTTAGAAAATTTTTTTTCTTCTTCTTCTATAACTATTCTTCAACTTTTTCTGGGATGCAATAAAGTTTCCTGGAAACAGTTTATTCTTTTCAGATCTTTTAAGCTTAGGTAAGACAGTAGCAGCATTTAGTCTAGGGCTAATTTTGTCTCACTACTTAGGCAAAATGTTTCTGAGTACTCTATCCCAAGACCCCATTAATTATGTTGTTTGCCTGTCTGCTGTCTGGTGGGAAGAAGAAGTATTCCCAGTTTTCTGCGAGCTTCAGAAATTGTTTCCTCTGATCCTTCAGTGATGAGTACTCAATTTTTTTTTTTCTTAGAGACACAATCTTGATCTGTCGTCCAGGCTGAAGTATGGTGGTGTGATCACAGCTCACTGCTGCCTCAAACTCCTGGGCTCAAGCAATCCTCCCACCTCAGCCTCCCAAGTAGCTATTACTACAGGCATGTACCACTATGCCTGGCTAATTTTTAAAATTTTTTGTAGAGGTGGAGGTCTTGCTATGTTGCCCAGGCTGAGCATGTATTTTTTAAAACCAATTTTTGAACTGATACCAGTCCATGATCAAGCAATCAAAATAAGAAAATAAGAAAAATAAGGACAAAATAGTGTTTTTTTATAAGTCAATATCTATTCAATATAAAGAAATATTTTTTTATTTTGAGATTTTGCATCTCTTACCTGTGGTGTTGAAATGTCCTATATATTAATGAAATGATGGTGATGTATATAACTTTCAAACTCATAAATTTCAGTAAGTTTATTGAATACTGCTAATAATATGAAAGAGATATGATAAGATCTGTGGAGACAGAGGGTACAGAAAAAGAATAGGACACAGTTATGGAACTGTGAATCATAAGATGGTGTGTGAGGAAGAACATGCTCTGAGGCTATATAATAATTAGGACATGTAAGGACTAAATCATGGTACTTACAAAGGAAAAAAGGAAATATGCTCTGGAAAAATGCCCTGGGGCATCTGGAGAGTAGATATCAACTATTTATTTTTTAATTTTGTATCCATCCTCCAAAGCATCTCTAGAAATAAATATTATTTGCTTGCAATATCAATTTACTGTAGGGAAAAAAAAGGAACAAAAATTTACTGTAGGGCTAAGTTGAAGTTGGATAACAAAATTTTGTTATGTGCTCACTGTTACCATTTTTCCTGCAGCTTCCTCCAGCTAAGCAGGTGTAGAAAGAGTCAGTGGAGGGACTGTGAATATTATTTGCTTTAAGAATGTGTATTTCTTTGGAAAAGTATATCTTTTCCAAAGGACTGATTTAACTTTCTGTGCTGATAGAATAAATACAATACAGTCATATTTGAATGTACAGAGTATTTAAATGAAAGAATGAAAGAAAATTTCTATGTCTTTTGTTAACTGGTAAGAGTAGAAATACAGAATATGGATAACTCTGTCTTGCCACCTGTATAATTTTTAGAATATTTATTTTTAAATGCAATTTGTTTTTGGCAGAAAAATTAAGCTCCCCTAAGAAAGTTATTACATCACCAAGAAAACAACTTCCACCATCACCAAAAAGTAGTGGACCAAAGCGTGTACTTCCCCCTAAAACGCTGGCAAATTATTTTAAAGTATCTTCCAAACCAAAAAATAATGAAGAAATAGGAGCACTTATGGAAAATAATAAAGGTAAGACATTAAGTTGACAAAATAAATTTTACGTATTTAAATATCAATGGTGCTGACACATAAAAATATGAACACATTTTATGAGTTCCTATTGCTATTTATTAAACCTCAGCTACACTGAAGGTGTACATATTGAAGTTTTAATATTTGCTTTCAGTTTTGATAATGGATTTCAATTTGAGCTTATTCTGTGGAAATATCCAGGGTCCTATTAAAAGTTGATTTTACCTAAAATATTAATATTTTATTTATGCAGGAATCAAAAATGTTTTTGAGCAGAAACAAATTACTGAAACTAAATCTACAAATGCAACTATCTCAAATGTCAAAGAATTTGGAGCTGAGGAACCCAGCAGGAAAAATGCAACATCTCTTATTCTTTTTGAGGAGGTAGGGTTACAGAAGTACCCATCCATGATATTTCATTGTAAAAACGTTTTTAAAGATTACTATATTTTTTTTATAAAGAGGTATAAAATAGCTGTGAAAGTCAGTAATACATCCATCTATTTGAAATTAAAGCAAATGAAGCCATCAACTCTAGAATTTTTGAGGAAGATGATGAATGCAATTCATGGTTACTAATTATTCAATGATTATATAAATTATTCTGATTCATACTTACCCAGTTACAGGTGGCTGCATATATTTATTTTTAATGTTTGATATTTGATTATTTTAAAATTCATTTATAGTGTAAGTAAGCTTTCAGCATGGGCTGAATTCACACTTCATAAATTCACAAATTTTGTCTCTGACATACATATGGTATACCTACTATATATACATAACTGATATCCAGTGTATCGTTACTCGTTACATTAATATTCCAATAAACGGTTTGTAGGTTGATGTAATTTTTGATGAAGATGCTGGGTTTTTGAATGCAATCAAAACATTCATGGCAACAACTAAACGGCCTGTAATCCTTACTACAAGTGGTAGGTAACAATGATCTTAATACAGTTAATTACTTTTGGTTGAAAATATTTGATAAAAGCTTCTAATTTTAGCTAGAAATGTTCCTTTAAAAGTCAGCCAATTAAGTCTTTTTTCTAAAATGAGGAAGTGCCTAGATATTTGTGAAACAATTATTCAAATTTGCAATTGATTTGCAGCCTTGAGTTATTATAAAATTAATATATAATCTCACAAATAGCAATGGCTTTTTAAAAATGGATAGTACTTTGTTTCTTTCTGTTGGATATTAGATATTTAGGAAACTGAGAACAGCCCAGAATGCAGATAGAAAGATTTGTGGACTAGCTAGTAAAGGTATTTTTTTGTTAGGGAAAATATCAGATTCTTCTCCTTGCCTCTTTATTATACCTGTAATTAGATCACCAAACCTCACGTAGTGGTTAAGATTTTTTATGGAACCCAACCTTTCTGCAGTTCCTTAATTTTGAATTTAACCATTCCTTAGTCCCTCATAACACTCTCCTATAGACTATTGCATATTTTAGCTAAAGTAAACCATCATCAGCTTAACAGAATCAATCTACCTTCTCAAGAATTTGCATTGAATGTTTAATTTTAGAAACTCATACAATTTCTTTTTTAAAAATTATAAATATTATATTGTAATATTATGTTCTAATATTTTTCATTATAAATATTCATGAGGCTAGCTCTGCTATGGATTTATATAGGAAAATCTGTTTGTGTTAGACTGCACTTACAAATTAATGGCCCATTTGATAGTGATTGTACTCTAAAAGTTTTGATAAAAATCTTATTAATCACAAGTTAGGTGGTAGTTTAATCAAAAGATCACAGTTACTTTAGGTCAAGATAGAAAATTAATTCCTTGAGGGTTTATAATTTGCAAAGTATTTTTTTTTTTTTTACTGATGAACTGCTACTTTCTTAGAAAAGTATAACTGGAAAAAGTTATTTAATGGTCTTAATGTTTAAAAAATGTTTTCTTGTGTGTATAGATCCAACATTTAGTTTAATGTTTGATGGTTGCTTTGAAGAAATCAATTTCAGTACTCCTTCCCTGGTAAGTTTTGAATTTTGATGATCATAAATTATATATAATAATTATTTAAAAGGTGGTTTATTATTTTTTCTTTTTTTTTGAATCTAAATGGTTGTGAGGTTTATTATTAAATTTAATTATAATTTTAAAATGTGGTTGCTAAGAATATGTTCAAATTTTTAAGCTTTAGCAAACATTGCTTTTTTTACTTTAAAAGGGATTTTTTTGAAATATGTAAATTTTTACTAGACTCCCAGTGTTAACTAGGTTTTTTCCTAGTAATAGTATTTTATTAAGGTAAAGTTTAAATACAGTTAAAATGCACTTATCTTACATGTATAACTTGATGAATGTTAACATATGCAAAAAGCTATGTAATCAATACCCAGATCAAAATATAGAACATTTCCATCACCTCCAAAAGTTCCTGTGGCCCCTTTCTAGTCATCATCCCCTTCCCCATCAGAAGTTGCCATTGTTTTTTTAATTATTATTATGAACAGTACACTTTATTTTACCTTTAAAAATTAAAAGAAATTTTTAAAATTAACATATACTGAAATTGGCTTTTTTTGGTGTACAATTCCGTGAATTTTCTCACTTATAGATTCACAAAGCTATCACTATAATTGGGATATAGAACAATTCTATCACCCCATAAAACTCCGATGTGATAACGTATATCAACTTAGATTAGGGTTTTTTTGTTTTGTTTTGTTTTGTTTTTTCTTTTGAGACAGTGTCTTGCTCTGTTGCCCAGGCTGGAGTGCAGTGGCCTCATTGTAGCTCACTGCAACCTTGAACTCCTGGGCTGAAGGATATAAAAGACTTTAAAAACACTTTCAACCAACTTTTCTAATTGATATTTATAGAATACTCCACCTAACAACAGCAAAATACACATTGGAAAGAAAAAATTATGTGTTTTTAATCGACATGACAATCAATGTAAAAAATCCTAAGGAATCTACTACTAGAACTAATAAATGAATTTGGCAAGGTCATAGGATACAAAATCAATACACAAAAATCAACTGCATTTCTATATACCAGCAAGAAACAACAGGAAATTGAAATTTTAAAATACCATTTACAATACCATCAAAAAACATTAAATACTTAGGACTAAATTTAACAAAATATGTGCAAGATCTCTACAATGAAAACTATAAAACATTTATGAAAGAAATTAACCCTCCCAAAAAAGTAAAATTTATATCCATTGAACAGCAACTCCCCATTTCTCCCTCCCCCAGCCTGTGGCAACCACCATTCTACTTTCTGTTTCTATGAGTTTGACTATTTTAGATACCTCATATATGTGGGCTCATGCAGTATTTGTCCTTCTGTGACTGGCTTATTTCACTTAGCATAATGTCCTCAAAATTCATCCATGCCCTGACATATAGCAGAATTTCCTTCTTTTTTAAGGCTGAACAATATTCTGTTGTATATGTCTACCACATTTTCTTTATCCATTCATCTGTGGATGGATATTTACGTTGTTTCCATATCTTGGATATTATAAATAATGCTGAATGAACATGAGAGTGCAAATATGTCTTCAAGGTCCTGATTTAAATTCTTTTGGATATATACCCAGAAGTGGGATTGCTGGATCATATAGTAGTTCTATTTGTAATTTTTTGAGGACCCTCCATACTTTTTTCCATACTGGCTGCACCATTTTACATTCCCACCAACACCAAATTTGTATAAGCGTTCAAATTTCTCTGTATCCTTGCCAACACTTGTTATCTTTTGGGGCTTTTTTCGTAATAGCCATCAAACAAAATTACCAACCTTTGGCTAGACTAACTAAGAAAAAAGAGAGAAGACTCAAATAAAATCAGAAATAAAAAAGGAGACATTAGAACTGATGCTACAGATTTTTAAAGGATTATAAGAGACCACTATGAATAATTATGTGCCAACAGATTGGGTAGCCTAGAAGAAATGTATACATTCTTAGAAACCTACCAAGACTGAATCATGGAGAAACAAAATCTGAACAGACCAATAACAAGTGAGGAGATTGAACCAGTAATCAAAACCTTCCAACAAAGAAAAGCCCAGGACCAGATTGCTTCACTGATGAATTCTACCAAACATTTAAGGAAGAATTCACACCAATCCTTCTCAAACTCTTCCCAAAAATTGAAGAGGAGGGAACACTTCCAAACTCATTTTAAGGGTCCAGCATTACCATGATACCAAAGCCAGAAAAAGACACTACAAGAAAGGAAAACTAAAGGCTAATATCCCTGGTGAACATAAATGCAAAAATCCTCAACAAAATAGTAGCCAACCAAATTCAACAGCACATTAAAAGGATCATACACAATGACCAAGTGGGATTTATTCCTGGATGCAAGGATGGGTCACCATACAAAAGTGAACTAAGAATAAAAATCACATGATCATCTTCCTAGACGCAGAAAAAGCATTTGACAACCCTTTCATGATAAACACCTTCAACAAACTAGGTAAAGAAGGAGTTTACCTCAACATAATAAAGGCCGTATATGAAAAGCCCCACAGCTAACATCATACTTAATGGTGAAATCTGAAAGCTCTTCCTCCAAGATCAGTAACAAGACAAGGATGCCACCTCTCGCCACTTCTATTCAACGTGGTATTGAAAGTCCTAGACAGAGCTATTAGGCGAGAAAAAGAAATAAAAGGTATCCATGTAAGAAAGAAAAGAGTAAAATTATCTCTCTTTGCAGATGACATGATCTTTTATGTAGCAAACCCTAAGGAGTCCACACAGAAACTATTAGAGCTAATAAATGAATTCAGCAGCAAAGTTGCAGATTACAAACTTAACCTGCAAACATCAGTTGTGTTTCTATACACTAACAACGAACAATCTGAAAAAGAAATTAAGAAAACAATCCCATTTACAATAGCATCAAAGAGATAAAGACGTTACCAAGACCAAGTAGGAGATACCAGTCCTCATCCTCCTACAAAAAAGCAAACATAGACAAGTATCCACAAACCAAAGTAGCTCAGAGAGGGCTTAAGGGCCCATTAAGGAATCTACAGCAATATAGTAGAACAAAAAAATGGAGAATATCCACATAGAAAGGATGACTGATGAGACTGGCATACGTGAAACACCAAGAGATGGCCAGGAGCAAAGAAGAAAGGCAGAGGCAATTGGGATCAGCCATGCAGTGGGAACCAGCATGATCCCCAGTGGCCTGCTACTCAGAGAACACCAGCATCTCTTGCCACTGAGGTAACCATCAACTCTTGCCACCGAGGAAGCCTGGAGACAGAGACCCAGCTGCATACCTCTCCCCCACCTAAGAATTGGCCACTGTTGAGCCACTTCGGGAAAGGAGCCCTCACCTCTCCCAACCCCATTCGCCCCAACCTTGGAGCCTTGGCTGCCCTATGAGTGCCCACACTCCAGACCCAGACTCTGGCTGCACTGGGCCTGTGTGTGTCTCAGATACCAGAACCATTGCCATAGTGAACTACTTTGCACTCCAGGCCCTCATAGCCAAGTTCTAGCTGGGGGAGCCCACACTCTGGGCACTGATTCCATAGAGAGGTAGGCCCCATGCCAACCTTGGAGCTGCTGTATGCTCCCATTCTTGCTTGCCCCCACCCCAGCCCAAGCATCCGCACCTCGCATACTGTTACCAGTGCAGCAGTAGGAGTGCCTGTGCCCTGGGCACCAGTGCTATTACCACCCCAAACCCAGAGCTGTATTCATTCCATGGATGCCACTCATCAGACACCAATACCACCACCACTGTGAATGGGCTTGCAAGCCAGACCCAGTGCCAAGGCATCCCCTCAGCCACAACTTTCTGGGTGGGAGAAAAACAGATGGGTAGGATTTTGCCAGCCATAGCCACCTAAGACCCTAACAACCCTCGTGACACATTGTTGGCCACCGAGAATCCCTGCAATCTTCCTTAACACTGATCTCAGCTGACAGAGCTCTGTAGCAGCTACACAGCTGCATCCTCACAGGTGTCAGAACCACTGCACCCCACCCAGCAAGTGCTCTTGCACCCCCGCCCAGGGGAAGGTCTTTCCAGTGATAGAATAGCATCAAAGAGAATTAAATACTTAGAAATAAACTTAATCAAGGAAGGAGGCGAAACACTTATACACTGAAAATGACAAAATGTTGATGAAAGAAATTTTAAAAGACACAAATAAATGGAAAGACATTCCATGTACATGGATTAGAAGAGTTGATATTGTTAAAATATCTATATTACCCAAAGCGTTCTACAGATTCAATGCATAATCCCATGGCATTTTTTACAGAAATAGAAAAAAAACTCCTAAAATTCACATGGAACAACAAAAGACCCCTAGTAGCCCAAGCAATCTGGAGAAAGAACAGAGCTGGAAGCATGCTTTCTGATTTCAAAATATATACAAAGCTACAGTAATCAAAACAGTATGGTACTGGCATAAAGACATATATACATCAAAAGAACGGAATACAGAGCCCAGAAATAAACTCACACGTGTATGGTCAACTGATCTTTGACAAGGGTGCCAAGAATACACAAATGAGGAAAGGACCATCTCTTCAAAAAACTGATGTTGGAAAAACTGGATATCCACATGGGGAAAAAAAAAAGATTTCAACCCTTATCTTACACCATACACAGTAATCAATTCAAAATGTGTCAAGGACTGCAACATAAGACCTGAAACTCCTAGAAGAAAACAAAGGGGAAAACCTTCTTGACATTGGTCTTGGTGGTGATTTCTTGGATATGATACCAAAAGCATAGGCAACAAAAGCAAAAATAGACAAATGGGACTAGATCAAATTAAAAACCTTCTGCACGATAAAGAAACCAACAGAGTGAAAGGGTAACCTATGGAGTGGGAGAATATGTTTGCAAACTATATAACTGATAAGGAACTAATGGCCAAACATAAGGAACTCCTGCAACTCAACAGCAAAAAAACAAATAAGCTGATTTTAAAAATGGGCAAAGGACTTGAAAAGACATTTCTCCAAAGACGACATACAAATGGCCAACAGGTAGGTATATGAGAAGATGCTCATCACCACTAATCATCAGGGAAATGCAGATCGAAACCACAGTGAGTTATCACCTCACACCTGTTAGGATGACGATTATTCTTACTGATTTTCTGCCTACTGATTCTATCATTTGCTGAGAAAAAATGGTAAAACTCAATCTTTGATTATAGATTTGTTTATTCTTTTAATTCTATCAGTTTCTTCTTTATAGATTTTAAAGCTCTGTTATTTGATTCATTTACATTTAGGATTAGATTCCCTTGCTCAGTTGACTCCTTTATCATTATGAAACATCCCATTTTATCACTTAATATTCTTTGTTCTGAAGTCTTGTTTTTCTGATTTAATGTGGCCATTTCAGCTTTTATAATAATTTGGATTTGCAGTATAGATCTTTTCCATTCCTTTAATTTTAAGCTATCTATTTTATATTTAAAGTAGGTTTCTCATAGATAGCAGAAATTTGGATCTTACTTTTTTTTGCTACCCATTTTAACAATCTGCCCTTTAATTGGATGTTTAAACTATTTACATATAGTGTAATTATCAGCATGATGCCAGATACTTCCTTTATCTTTTTAATATTTTTATATATTTATCTTTTTTATATTTTAAGCTTTTTCCTTTAGGTCTATCATCCATCTCAAATTAATTTCTGTGATTGGTATAGGGTAGTGGTCAAAATTTCTGTTTTCCCATATGGATATCCACTGGTTCCCAGCCCAGTTTATTGAATAGAATTTTCTTTCCCCATTGAATTGCTTTGGTGCATTAAAAAAATATATATTTTGGTATACATATGTTAGTCTCTTTCTGGACTATTTATTTGATTCCATTGATCTATCATTATTGCCAAATACCATACTTCTTACCTAGGATGGCTTTGTAGTTAATCTTGAAATCTGATGGTTTGTCTTTCACCGTTGGTTCTTCTTCAAGCTGTTTTAGCCATTCTAATTCCCTTGCATTTAAATTTCAAAGTCTACATGTCAGTCTTTACTTTTAAGAAGCCTGCAAGGATTTTGATAGCAATTATGTTGAACCCATAAATCAATTTGTGGGAAAACTGGTATTTTAACAATATTGAATTTTGTAATTCATGAACATGGTATATAGTTCTCCATTCATTTATCTTTGAATTTTTTTTAGCAATATGTTGTGATTTCTACATCTTTCTTGAAACTTATTCTTAGGTATTTGGTGTTTTTAATGCTGTTGTGATTTTATTCTTTTTTAAATTTTGCTTTCCATGGTTTTTTGCTATTATGTAGAAATACAGTTGATTATTGGATGTTGACTTTGTTATTCATGACATGTCAACACTTCAGTGATTAGTTCTAGTTGTTTTTCCTTTATTTGTTTTTCTGGCCTTATTTTACAGAATTGAACTACAGTACTATGTTGAGAATAGTTATCCTTGCTTTGTTTTCCAACATTTTTAGGATTGTTTTGTGTTCCTGAAAACTGGACCCCTACTTTGGGAGGCCAGGGTGGGAGGATGGCTTGAGCCCAGGAGTTCGATGCTGCAGTGAGCTATGATGACACCACTGCGTTCCAGCCTGGGCCGAGTGAAGATAGCCGAGATCTTTTCTTCAAAAAAAACCATTTCTCTTCAGTTATGTTAGTTTCAGCTGGGCTGCTTTGAGACAGACCTCATGTGTGTGAATTTCCAGCATCAGCCAGTGATTTGAGTCCTTTCAGCTAGAATTTTTGTTTTTTCACTTTATGGAACCTCCACTCTAGCTTTCCAGATACTGTAATCATCCCAAACTCTATCCTTTGGTTCTTTAAGCAAGTGACTGAATTTCTGTCTGAGTTTTACCACTCCTGCTGCAGCATGCTCTCAAAAATCAATTTAAAAGTGGTGGGCGAAGGGCTAGGAATCTCCCAGGGCCATTTGCTTTGCCCACGTGTTGATTTCCCCTATAGTTTTCATCTGCTTTTGTTCACTCTCTTGTGATTTCAGGTAGTTGATTTATTTACAGTTAATTATAGGGTTTATAGTTATTCCTGCTGGAGGCCGGATTTATCTGATAGTAGCTACTCTTTCATTATTGAAAGTAGAATTCCCAGTTTATGGGAAGCAGAAGTCCCAGAAATATGCAGGAATAACATACATCTATAGAATAAAGTCAGACATTTCATAGGGAAGAAAAATTTTTTGAATTGCCTTGTTTAGTATAGTGAAAATGCTAATAGTCTTATATAAAATCTATGAAATGTAAATATAATTTTATTTGTTCTAGCTTTGCAAGGTAAAAAGCTTTTTATAAACAATGGGAAGAGAATTGTACATGTTTTATTGTTATAAAAAAATGATAGCAATATTACTGGAACACTAAATAAAATGAGAAGTTTCACTTTGTCCATTTACTCCGAACAAATCAAATATTTTAAAATTTTTTCCCTTCTATTTCTTATTTACATACATATATGCTTTTATGTACTCATTGATACAATTTTCTAACTCTGGTTTTTAAAAATTAAGTATTTTTCAATGTTGTAGTATTCATATTTATAATTTTGAGGGCTGTAAAATATTCTATCATATATGCTATTACTTAAGCCTAAGGGGTTTTGTCAGGGTTTATAAAACTGCCTCTAGTGTTCAGGCTGGAGAATCTCCAGCTATCTTGGACTATATACAATTAATAAAATAAGTATATGTAATTGTTTTAGATTCAGTAGTATATTCCCTTATGTTTTTTAGAGCAGTTTGATTCTCAAGAAGAGCTTTAAGATATTGAAGAATTTTAGTAAAACTTGTCTCACTTTTAAATATTGTTCATATGTATTGTTGCTTATGTCTGTTAACTCTGCAACTAACCACGTTTCTCTCTCACTGTTTTTAAGCTAAATGTTGCCAGCTACCTACAAATGATCTGCTTAACTGAGAATTTTAGAACTGATGTAAAAGACTTTGTAACCTTGGTAACTGCAAATACTTGTGATATCAGAAAAAGTATCCTTTACTTACAATTTTGGATTAGAAGTGGAGGTGGATTTTTAGAAGAAAGGCCATTAACCCTTTGTCGTAAGTTGATCTGTTATAAAAGAAATTTATACTATGGGGCCCTATTTTAAAGTCTGTGCTATACTAAAATATTTGAATTACTATAAAAGTTTTGAGCATCCACTTATCATGTTAATCTTCAAAATAAGTATACATATGTCAGCTTTGTTCATGAAAAGTTTTGTGAACATTAAATGTGGGGTACATAGAATTAAACTGGACCTGGAAATATGGATTCTTCTCCTAGCTATGTTACTTTTTTAACCTCCAAAATTCAGTTTACCTCTTTGATCCTGTTTCTTTACCTTGAAAAATGAGAGGTTGGAACTAGATAATCTTTTCATTTTGTAGTTTTTCTTTTAAGATTATAAAAGTAGGCTGGTCCGAGTGCAGTGGTGTTTACAACTAATTGATCACAACCAGTTACAGATTCCTTTGTTCCTTCCCCACTCCCACTGCTTCACTTGACCAACCTTTAAAAAAAAAAAAAACAAAACCCTGCCCCCATTTCCTTTCTTCCCCCCAAATTTTTTCATTCTTTTTTTGTTTTTAAGAGGCAGGGTCTTGCTATGTTGCCCAGGCCAGAGTGCAGTGTCTATTCACAGGCGTAAACATAGCCCAGAACTCCCAGGCTCAAGCGATCCTCCTGTCTCAGCCTCCTGAGCAGCTGGGTTTACAGGCATGGGCCACTGCACCTGGCTTCCCCCGCGAAAGTTTGACTGTTAAACTTTTCAAACTGTTACTTATACATTTATAAACATATGGTTTCTTATACAACAAATAGAACTATAATTATTTAGCAACTTTTTCACTTATTAAAAACATTGATTCTTCTATGAGTGTATATAGATATATATTATTTTTATGTGCCTGTAATGTAAGATCCCTTTTAGCTTCAATAGTCTTTAATTCTATCTTTCCTAAGAACTTTATTATTTCAGAAATGCTTTTATTTTTTATTATTCTTCAATCATTGTTGTTACTTAATTGAAGTCACATATTGTTTTTGAGTACTTTCTGTTTGCCAGGGCCTGTGTTTACATAAATAAGACATAGTTCCTTCCCTGAAGAGGTTCCTAGTTTGTGGTTTCCATGCTTCATAGTCACAGTGCTATAGTTACAGATTCTGCTCTAGTAAATACACAAATATTTAAATAAAACCAAGGTGAAATTCTGTAATATTAATCCATCAGTTTTTTTCCCTTTAATTAGTTCAAAATTTTAACATATTCTTTTTCAAAGTAGACACACCTATATATTTAATTCAGTGTAAGCTGGTAGCTTTAACTATTTCTCAAAAGTAAATATATATTTTGGCCAGGTGAGGTGGCTCATGCCTGTAATCTGAGTACTTTGGGAGGCTGAGGCGGGAGGATTGCTTGACACCAGGAGTTTGAGACCAGCCTGAGCAATATAGCAAGACCCTATCTCTAAAAAAAATGTTTTCAAAAGTAAATATGATAAATAACACATGGAATATATCCTAGTGTAAAAAGCAAATTAGTTAGTAACTATTGCCATACCACTCAATATAAATTGCTATACCAACAACTTTAGAAGACAGAAACCAAGTACAGCATAGTTTCTCTTCTTGAAGATCTTATTTTATATGCATTTCATTCCTGCCTTTTTTAGAAAGCACAGATACACACTCATTGGAAGTTCAAACAATTCAGAAGTGTATAAAGTAAAAAGTAAAAGATATTCCCCTACTTCTTAAAGGTAGCTACTGTTAGACCTTTATCTATGCACATAAAATATTGATACATACTTATTTAGCAAAATTTACCAGTACTATATATCGTTAGACAATTATTTTTATTTTATTTATTTAATTTTTTTGAGACAGGGTCTCACTCTGTTGCCCCAGCTAGAGTGCAGTGGAATTATCATAGGCTCACTGCAACCTAAAACTCCTGGGCTTAAGCGATCCTCCTGCCTTAGCTTCCTGAGTAGCTGGGACTACTGGCATGTGCCACCATGCCTAGCTGATTTTTTTATTTTTTGTAGAGATGGGGTCTCTCTATGATGCACAGGCTGGTCTTAAACTCTGGGGCTCAAACAATCCTCCTGCCTCAGCCTCCCAAAGTGCTGGGATTACAAGTGTGAGCCACTGCTCCCAGCCAACAATTATTTTTAACTCAGCAATTTATTGTCAGCACATACAGTTCTAACCCACTTTTTCACAGCTGCATGCTATTCCATAGAATGAATATATGTACCATAATTTAATTAATCATTACTTATTCATAGACATCTAAATTATCTTCAATTTGTCATTATAGTAAAGTGCAGTGAATATCTTTATACATATATCCTTGAACATGTCTGTTAGTAATTCTGATGGAGAGAATTCTAGAAGTGTGACTGCTGGGTCAAAGGCTATATACACTTTAAATTTTGGTAGGTATTGTCAGATTGCTCTCTGAAGATAATTGTACCAATTTATGCTCCCACGAATAGTATGTGATGGTTTTTTATGTGTACTGCTAACAGAACTATATTATCAGTCTTTTAATTTTGCCAATTTAAGAGATGAAACAAGTACAGTATCCATTTTAAATTTACATTTCCATGCTCACAGGTGAAATTGCACATCTTTTTATTAAATCTTTGAATTTATTAGATATTTATTTTTCTTCTGTGATTTGCTTGTTCACAGTCCTTGCACTTTTTCTATTGGATTGTTTCAAAAGCCCCCCACCATCACCTCACTTAGTTTATGTATTGTTAGAAATAATGCTTTATATTGTACTCTTGATGAATGAGACACATGTGGAGAAGAACAAAATGGGGGTATAGGTCCAAAAGATGTCACAGGATCTCAAACTTTAAATAATTGTTTGATACAATTTATTTAAAATATACATAGCTAACATTTTTTAATTAATTTTGTAGGAGGAAATAGCAGAAATGTACAACTAGTTTGCTCTGAAGATGGCCCTGATTCCAAAAATAACCCTAAAAATACTAAAAAGAATCGTGATGTTCCCAAATGTGACATTGGCTGTGTTGAGACCTTGTTTGGCCTTAAGAACATTTTTTCCCCTTCTGAGGACTTATTTTCATTTTTAAAGGTATTTTCAATGTCTGTTTTGGAATACTGAATTTATATTCATTTTCATCTTCCCAACACTAACTCCTGTCTTTTGAATCTTAAATTTAACTTACATTTACGTATAGTTTTAATAGGCTTTAGATCTCTGATTTTAACACATACTACCACTTTGACAAATGGTGCATAGGCATTGCTCTAAATGCATATTATAGGATTTAGAGTAGAATTTAGAAAATTTTTCAGATAAATAGACAATTTCAGAATAGTTTTTAAATAAATGAGCTTCTAATTGTAATTGGAGTATATACTAAATATTAATTTCATTCTACAAATTCATAGTCCAAATATAATTTTTAGACTCATAGTACTGTTTTGATGTATTAAGTGTATGTTATAAAATTGAGGGGTGACTCAGTATTTTGAAGATAGAATAGGAAAATCACTATATTCATATGGGTAGCAAAATGTTCAAATTATGTACTGTTAACATTTACTCAAAATTGTTTTTCAGCACAAAATCACAACAAAGGAAGAATGGCATAAACTCATCCAGCTTCTTACAGAATTCCAACTGCAGAATGTAGATTTTTTATATAGTAATCTTGAGTTCATTCTACCATTACCAGTTGATATCATTCCAGAAACAAAAAATCTTTGTGGCTCATCAGTAACCGTGGATGCCAGTGCAGCAACAAAAAGTATGAAATATCTTGCTAGGAAACATTCTGGAGAGCAGCCATTGAAAAAGTCCAAAAAAAAGAAAAAAAAGAAAAAGATGGTAATATTAGATGATAGTGATTTATTTGACACTGAATTGGGCTTTCTTGATGAATTTGTTAGCCTATCCCCTGCGTCATCTTCCTCAAATTCAGAAGAAAGCAAAGCGAGAGACAAAGAAAGCAATCTAGAGACAAAGAAACTAAACAAATGTTTAGAGTCTAACACTGACTCTATTTCTCATCCTCCTAAAACACCAGCAGAAAAAAAATGTTCTGCCCTTGTTTCTCATTGTTTAAATTCTCTCACTGAGTTCATGGATAACATGTCCTTCCTAGATGCCCTTTTAACTGGTGTAAGGGAACCAAAGGAATTTGGTAAAAATGACTTTAGCTGGACAAATGGAAAGGTTAAAAGTGGACTTTGTGATGAGTTTAGTCTTGAGAGTAATGATGGATGGACTTCTCAAAGCTCTGGAGAATTAAAGGCAGCTGCCGAAGCTCTCAGCTTCACTAAATGTTCTACTACTATTTCAAAAGCATTGGAAACCTCCTTGAATTCTTGCAAGAAACTAGGAAGAGATCCAACCAATGATCTTACTTTGTATGTTTCACAAAAGCGCAATAATGTATACTTCAGTCAGTCAGCAGCTAATTTAGAGTAAGTCTTTTTACTTTTTATTTATCAGTAATAAATGGTAAACAGGAAATCATTAGAGTTTCATCTTACTAATTTTAAAATGCTGGGCTATTGATCATGGTAAGCCCTTAACGTTAATAATGTAGCTTCTAATGAGACAGTTAAGGAGACCAGCTCGATTGCTGGGAAGAGAAATAATGAGAGATTAGGGTGGGCTAGATTTGGGAAACTCTTGAATGACAGGGAAAGAGGCTTGGACTTGCTGTGACAGCAGATAGCCATTCTGATTTTTCAGCACAGGAATGACTGATGTGTTCGCAGGAAATTAATCTGGAAGTCTCATACAGTCTAGACCAGAGGCAAGGAAAACTGGTTGTGTTTGAGATTTTTGCATTTTTATTGGGCATTAAAAGTAAAAAGTAATGTATTAATTTTAATTTACAGCAATGCTTGGAAGAGGATAGCAGTCATTAAAAGTGTATTTTCTAGTCGATCTCTTCTGAACCTGGGTAATAGACAAGCTAGTATTATTGAATACTTGCCAACTCTTCGAAACATTTGTAGATCTGAGAAGCTAAAAGAACAAGGAAAAAGTAAAAGAAGGTAAAGTCTTTATAAAAATAACATTTTAGATAGCTATTTCAAGATTAATAAATATTTTCATCAGATAGATATATTAAGCTGTATTTTTCTCTGTAATTTTGACAGGTTCCTGCACTATTTTGAAGGAATTCATCTTGACATCCCAAAAAAGACTGTGAATACTTTGGCAGCTGGCTTCCCTTAATATTCTACAATGATGCCTTGTACAAATTATTATCCTTAAGATGCAGTTTTATATTATGTTGATCTTCATGGAAGTTTATTTCTCTTAATGTACATTTAAAACAATTTGTATATTTTTTTATTGGTGTGCAAATATTTAAGACAAAAAAATTTGAGTCACAAATTGTATATATGATTGTGGTAGTATTTTTTTTTTTTTAATTTTTTGTATTATCCGACTTAGCTTTCTTGGAGTTTTTGTATGTGAGTGAGCTGTTTCTGGAAGGTAGAGTTCACTAAGATATTTCTAAAGATATTTCAGTGCTAAGTTAATCTATAATTTTTCCCTTTCCTGTTACCCTTAATCCACCCTCCTCCAACCAAGTATCTTTGCTCTGTCAAGTTGTATGAATCACCTAATGGTAATCTTTTTTAAAAAAAGTTTACATAATACAAAATATAAAAGACATAAGTAATACATAAGAAAACTTCCTAGGAAGAAAATTATGCTTCATTTTTCAAAAAGTAAGATCTTCCTGATAAATTTATTTCTAGTATAATCCAACAGGATATTTTACCATTGAATCATTGAATGTTGACAAAGTAAAATCAAGATTATGAATTACAGTTCTCATATACCTTTTTTACCACCCATATGTGATATCTTTTATTTTTGCCAACTCAAATCATTTACCTTGTACATTTTTCTTATATTTTTATATCACTGATGTTTTACTTCATAAAGATATTAATGACATTAATATCTATTCTGGACAAACTGCTATTCATTAAAACTGTAATGTAAGATTCTGCTGTAGGATTTCTACATAGTAGCCATTTCCACTTAAGGTTGTGTTTTTGGAAAATATTTTTAATAACAAGATTTTAAAATGTCACATTTCACTTAAAATCATTTTGCAATCAGATAATCAGGTGTGTTTTAAAATAGCTCCCTATTTCAAGTGTTTGTATTTTGTATTAGCTTAATATTCAGATACATTATATGGTGAATTATTTTTAACTCAGAAGTTAAGGATCCTAATATTGTACAGTTTTGAAAAGTATAGATGCATACCTGTTTACAAACATGTATGAAAATATATGTTTTTACTTCTTATTTGTTCAACTTACCTGTTCTTGTATTGATTAGTATATTGATCTAATTAAAGGTTAAAGCTAAAAGCTTTGTAGTATTTAAATAGGGGTTCAGACATAATCATCTTGGTAAATATGTATATTGTGTACGTTTGGCTATAGAATAGGCTATATCTTATAGATTTTTTAAAGTATACTGATCTATTTTATTTTTCTACAGAGTTCCTCCTGTATACCACTTACCTGTTAATTTGGTGTTTTATTATTAGAAACTTTTGGTAATTCTCAACAATTGATGAACCAAAGTAAAATAACTCCATAGAATTATATTCAAGTCATCAAAAATTAAGAAATAATGGGAGTATTTTACTCCCTAATAGAGACACATTTAGTATCTTTATTAGATTTAGTATAATTTGGGGGGAAAAATCTTTATCATTCTTAAAGATGATAAATTCCTGTAAGATTCAGATTCACTTTTGTGACAAAAGTAACCAAATTTTGATGTCTTTAATACTTTCCACTTTATCCTATAAATGTCTAAAAGTGACACATTTTCACTTACAGCTATTTCCAGAAATATATGGGAGGCAGAATGCCATGTTTCTAGTATGAACAACTGGATGGTTGAGGATGCTGTTTACCAAAGTAGAAAACAATGGCAAAGGGGAGGTGGTTTGGAGGGAAAGAGAATGATTTCCTTTTTAGGCATGCATAGTTTGAGATTATCTACAATATTGCCAAGGTGGAGATGTTTAGGTATACGACCGTGTGTGTATATATAGAGACTTGTATGTGCATGGCAGCAAGTCTAGAGTGTATACCAACTCTAGGGAGTTGGAGGTGCCAGTGAAGGGAGGACTTCCACTTCATGCTTTATATACTTCTCATTTGAATTTTTCTCCAACAAGCATATTTCAATTCTGGATTAAAGGAAAGATTTAATACTTTGACAACAAAGAGACTTGGGTTCAGTATAAGAGATACAGTAAGGGCCTGAACTAAGGCAGACATAATGAAAAAATGAAGAGGTACGGCGAAAAAATTAAGTGCTACTTTTATCAAAAGATGGTCTGTCAAGTAAAGTATTTCAGTTTAAAAAAATGAGCCTATTAGACAAATCTTGTTTGTTCTGGGGTTAATAGATTTGAGCTGATGAAAATTGCCTTTTGGAGGCAGTGTAGCAAACTACATTCTACCTAGAGAATAAGAAAAGAGGATTCTACAAGTTGTGTTATCACTTGTCTTTAGCTTTATTCTGATAATGTGCACCACACAGAAAAATAATTATTCCTTACTTTAACAACATGATAATAATGCAAATCCTTAGTATTGATGGTATTTGCTTTTAAAGGGAGATAACCGTCTCTTGTTTTGGCTATGTGGGGGGCATCTTACTGTTTAACTTAAACTTGAAAGGCACAGAATCTCAAAATACTGTATTTATTGATTTGGAATTGGCTTCTTACTGTGTAAACCATTCAACAGCCGAAAGTCAGACTTCTAAACATCTAAAATACACTCAAAATATGTTTTATTCTCCATTAACATGGATGTTCAAAATAGTTGGTTTTACAACTTTGAAGCTAATAGATATAAATTAATATAACATTAGGGCAGGTACATAAACCTCAGAATTCTAAGGCTTAGTGTCAAAAACTGCTAATTCATAGAAGGCAATAGCTTGTAATAATGAATCATATAACTCTTCTACTCTTTGTGGTTCAGTAGATGAAAACATCTGTCTGTAGCGGACTATTTTATCTGCTGGGAAGACCACCCGAGGATCTGCCTTCAGTATAGACTCAGACAGGAACTGCTTCACTAGTTCTTTTCCACTAGTCCGGGAGTCACCGATCATCAGTTCAAAGTGCTTCCCCACTGCATTTCGATTCATGCTCAGCACCTGATGCTGCCCATCCTGGGCAAAAGTTTTATTTAATAAGGCATACAGCATGGCTTCCGTGATATGAAAGTGTAACAGTATAGGAAACAGAGATGAGTTCTGAATGGAAAGTCCTGTTTTTTCCAGAACATAGAAATCTGCTTTAGGCATCTTTGAAATGATGGATGAAATCTTAAAAAAATAAAACAAAAAGATAAAATAAGTGAGCAGAAATAATTCATTAAGTTTTATGTGTGGGTCCCCTCTCTGTTCCACTTCTACTTTAAAATATTATAATTAGGTAACTTATATTACTATCAACAATTTTGAAATAATTTAAGAAGCATTTTATGGGCAGCCAAGTTCTGGTCATAGTTCTATCAGGAAGAAACTAAGCTAAGATAAGCTGTTTAGTCTCTCTAATTACCAGTTTCTTCATCTGAAAAATGGGCTTCATAATTTCTAAAGTCTACACTGCCTTTAAGATTAGACAACTTAAAACTATTTTATTAATCTTTAAACAATTTCTAGGGTAGAACACAGGGTTAGAATAACTAGCCAAGAATCAATCACCTCTGCACCTGACTAAACATCAGATGCTTGACTGAACCACAGTTTTCTTATGTATAATCAAGATAATAATTCCTGCGCATTTCACAAGGTTTTGAAGGCTGAAATGAGATAATGTGACAGTATTTTGAAAAATAAGCTTTATAAATATAAGATAGAGATGTTCTATAACATTTAGAATGATATACTTTACCACTGATTTTGTCAGTATCTGCCTTTGATACATAAGTCATTTCTTGAACTAACTGAAGAAAGATTCAATTTTAAAAACTCAAAAGTGATGGAAAACAATAGGAATGGGTGAGTAGTAAGTACTCACCAATAAGAAAATCTATTCTTGCTATGTTATTACATGTCTTTTGGGACTAGAAAATTAAACTATACAAGGAGCTCTAGCAGATAGGAATTTGGAGGTGTAACTGCCTTACCTCTTCTAAATAGACTGATGATGGGTATGTTCTGTTCATTAATCTCCAACGGTCACTTTGCTGCCAGTCCAGCACTGACAATTTACGATCAAGGTGAGCCCAGGCAATTCTTCGAGTACCAAAAACAATAGATATGATACTATTAACTGCCTAAAAGAAAAGTCTGGTTTAATTACAAGTATAAACAATTTTCTTTTTTTTTTTTTTAAAGACAGGGTCACCCAGACTAGAGCGCAGTGGCATCATCATAGCTTGCTGCAACCTCAAACTCCTGGGTTCAAGCGTTCCTCCTGCCTCAGCCTCCTGAGTAGCTGGGGGCCACAGGCATGCACCACCACACCTGGCTAACTTTTTTATTCTTTGTAGAGGTGGGGTCTCACTTTGTTGCCCAGGCTGGTCTCAAACTCCTGGCCTCAAGCAATCCTCCCACCTTAGCCTATAATCCCAAAGTGCTGGGATTATAGGTGTGAGCCACCATGCCCAGCCAAGTGTAAACATTTTAACAGATAACAAAACCTAATCTACAAACTCATAATACCTAACTTGTTTATGGAATACAAATTTATTTAGCTGATGAACTGAGAATTGTTAAAAAAAAAAAAAATGCAGGAGTAATTATTATTAAAAGGTAACCAGCAGCGGTCAGCTTATAGACAAAGAACCTTTAACTTATATTCAGCACCTAGCCCAAAGTAGGAAATATTCAAGTGTAGCCATGGTCTGTGCTAGATACTGGGAAACAAGGAACATAATTTTACATTATAAGAAATGCCACCATAAAACAGTTACCGTAAAGAGAAGAAGCAGTCAGGGAAGGCTTATTGGAGGACTAGGAGAATGAGTAGGATGGTAAACAGGAAGTTATTTCTCCTGGTTGTTTGCAAAGATAAGCTGTTTGACATCTCACACTCTGGCAGTGGAATAGAGACTGAGTCGGAAAAGGGCAGAAGGGCAGACAGATTTCTGTAAAGTTAATTAGCTTGCTTTATCCTGAGAGCTACAGGGGGCCACCAAGGCACAGAATTTTAAGGAACAGCGTACGATTTATATTTCAGAAAAATCACAGCTGTGTAGAAGATGGACTGAAAAGGACTAAAGGAAGGGATTTGTGTTAGGTGCCTGTTATATAACATGACAAAGTATTAAGAATCGAAGACAATGACAGAAGGAAAAGAGACAGATTAGAGATAGCACAAGTAGAAGTGATATACAGGTTGAAGGAGGAGCATAGGATAACTCCAGTTTTACTCCAATGACTAGGTGTCATCAGTCACTATGGAGACAGGAGGCACATAAACTCGGGGAGGTGGGGGGATTGAGTTGTTTTAAACATTATTACCTTTGGGTTGCCTATAGGGCTTCTAAGGGGAGATGTATACACGTAAGTGGGTATATGGACTTAGCTCTGTTCCAAGTCTGGGCTGGGGATACAGTGCAATGCTATTGCCTCACTCCCCCACGGCTCATTTAGTTATATTGACAAATAAACTACTAATATGTTCTATAGATACAGAGCTAGATAAGCAGGAACAATTTATAATTCTACACCCATCTCCCTTTCACTGCTAAGAACTCGATAAATATCTTAAAGGCAGAAAAGTTGGGATGCCCAGACATCTACAAAATACAGACCTCATTTTGGTTCTTTTCTTTAGCTCAATGACTCTCAAGCTTTAGTGTGCATAAGCAAGCATCTCTGAACCAGGCTGCACACAATATTTCATGGGCAATAGATGTTTTTTAAAGGATTTTACTGCATGACTTTCTCCATACAAACTGACTTCAGAACTAGTCCCCTAAATAAGTTGCAACTCCACTATAATCTGAGTATAAATAGTAGTTTCAGCCATGAATTTGGATGAAAAGCCTCCTTGAAAAATTTGGTTGAAATATGTTCCAGATCAACTGCTGCAGCAGTTCCATCCAGAGTCCATGGATGGACTTACTGGAATATGCCAGTATTCTGAAAGTATATACAGTATTCTGCGTATATGTGCTATTTTTTTTTTTTCTGGGAAGAGAGTCCATAGTCTTCATCAGGTTTTTAACACATTAACTGCCATGTGAGTTGTATTGAATCACACTAATTTTGTGCCCGGGGCCTCATGAAGCATATGTAACTCACGTCTCCTCACCTTGGGAGCCTCGAGAACTATTTTTCAAGTTTCATATAACTCATGCACAGAAAACAAGAAAAAATAACAAATTTTTCATTAAATTAGAAAGGATCATTTTGTTTTCAAAGTTTTTATTCTATTTTCATAATAAGATACCATGGCCCCAAGGAAAAATTTTTTTTTTAGTGTGGCAGTCAATGTGTTAAAAGTATCCAGATTCCCCCAAAAATGGGGAACCACTGGTCCAGAAAATAAATGATGCTTATTATTGTTATGGGATAAGAGATTATTTTATCAAGCAATGTTACATGGGACCTAAATTCCTCCAGAGTTTAATTTTTCACTGATGTGTCAACTAATTGTAATATTTATTTTTTAAGATAACACTGAAAAAAATTGCTTTTAGAATGATTTTTTTTAAAGGGTGGGAGGGAACAGAAAACAACTTTAAATCCTACTGTTAAGACTGGTATAATGTTCCAAAGTCATTCTTTGGTCATTACCCACCTTTGCACCTTAATTTCTCATTATTGCCAATACAATTCTTAGATGCAGCTGGGTATCTCTGCAAGATTCCTCTTAAATAAACCTTGCACAGACCTACTTCTCAACATCAACTTTCTACCTAGAATGCCCTCCTCTTCCAGCCAGCTTAATTCTCTCTCTCTTTGAAGATCCAAATTGAGTTCTTCCAGTAACCTTCCCCAACAGTCATAGCCCACCGTTTTTCCTCCTCTCAACTGCCAACTTACTGTACGTCTCATTGTCTGGTAGTGATCACACACTACTTCATGTAATAGGTTATCTATTTATGTGTGTACATTTAGATCCACCAGCTAAACCTGAAGAACCTCATCCTATCAACTTCCAACCCAGTGCCCAGAAGAGTGCTTTACAGAGTAGGGCCTCAAATATTAGACAATATAACAGACACTAAGAAAAAGAATATACCTTAAGTCTTTCTCTTCCTACGTCTGGTTTGATGAGTTTTCCCAGGAGCCGGTTTTCCTGTAACTTTTTTTTCCCTCTGGTCTCTGGACAAAGTATGGAGTTACAAACCTGAACCGCAGTTTTGTACTGGAACAGGGGCACATTCATTAAACTCTCCAAATTCTGAAACGGCCCAAACTTTTCTCTGTGCTCTACAATATTGGTGGACCTTCTTCCACGAAGCAATTTGAAAACTTCAAGTTCTTTATCAGATGCTGTATTCAACACATGCAAAATGGAAGCCTGCTGTTCTGAAGAAAAGAGCTTGTCAAGGGCATTTCCAGACTCCTTTGCATTTTCATCACAAAAAGCAACATTGGGAATAATGTTCTTAGGTGCGGTGGATTTTTTCCGACAGCAGGAATTACGTAGAGCCTGGAACAGGAATGACCCCAAAGGAACTGGAATGCTCCACCCTCCTAAAAGGAAAATTTAGCAAAATATAAGTTGAGCCGTGCACAGTGGCACATGCCTATAATCCCAGCACTTTGGGAGACTGAGGTGGGAGGATCTCTTGAGGCTAGGAATTCAAGCCTGTACTGACCTGCACTCCAGCCTGGGCGACAGAGCGAGACCTCGTCTCCATATAAAATTAAAAAATTAACCAGGTGTGGTAGTGCATGCTTGTAGTCCCAGCTACTGAGGAGGCTGACGCAGGAAAATCGCTTGAACCCAATCAATCAATCAATCAATCAATATTTTAAAAATGTAAGTTGGGATGTCCTACTTCCTTTTAGTGTTAGTTGGAGGCTTGACCATAACCATACATAGTATACATAATATAAATAACTGTAAATACATAGTTACACACATCCATAGTTTTTTGTTTTGTTTTGGTAGAGATTTCCCAGACTGGTCTCAAACTCCTGGCCTGAAGTGATCCTCCTGCCAGAGCCTCCCAAAGTGCTAGGATTACAGGCATGAGCCAACTCGCCCAACCTATATAGTTTTTTTTAAAAATAGGGCTTTTGTTGTTAAGTCATGAGAGATGTCTTGTGATCTTTATGAATCAGTCCTAAGTTTTACTACCTAGAAATTGTTATTATAAACCCACCAAGAAGCACGTAATTGAAATAATGATTTCAACTGCTTAACGTTTTTGATATTCTTAACCTTAGTGGGATCTTCTTGTAACTATTTCCTGTTAAGATTTATCTTCACTTCTATCTTCACTAGTATTTCATCTGGTGAAACCAAATAAAATTAAATTTCATACGTTTGTAAGAAATATTTTAGCTAAGTCATGGATTTAAGGGCGGTTTTATTTTCTTACGTGCACTTTTTAAAATGTCTTTAAATTTTATTTATTTATTTATTTATTTTTGAGAAAGGATCTGGCTCTTTCACCCCGGATAGAGTGCAGTGGCGTCATCATAGCTCACTGCAACCTCAAATTCCTGGGGTCAAGCGATCCTCCTGCCTCAGCCTCCCGAGTAGCTGGGACTACAGGTGCACCACGACGCCCGGCTAATTTTTCTATTTTTAGTAGAGACGGGTCTCGCTCTTGCTCAGGGTGGTCTCAAACTCCTGACCTCAAGCGATCCTCCCGCATGGGCCTCCGAGAGTGCTAGGATTAGAGGCGTGAGCCACCGCGCCCGGCTGCACTTTTCAAGATATCTACCATTACTATGTTTTTGCAAGCAGAAGAAACACCATACAATGAATAATTTCGTAAAACCAACGGAAATTCACTCTAACATCGTAGCCACAGGAAAATAATGCAGCCAGATGTAGGCAGGCGACTGTTAGAATCTGAATCCTCCGCCTGCCGCCCAGTCCCGGCAGGAGCCGCACGCGGACCTCTAGGCCAGGGAAGCACAAACGTTCCGAGACTCGGGGACCAGAACCGTGCGTCAGCTCCTCTGAGCCTCCAAGAGGGGCACCTGGGCACGGGACATGAAGAAGGAAACACTCCAGGATCAGGGGCCAATGACAGGAATTTAACCCAGTATTCCAGGTACCGTACCTCCCGCCATAAGGAGACTAGGGACGCTCATCTTCCACGTTAAACCAGTAGGCTCCTATTGTCCGTCCTCCTCCATTAACTTCCGGTTCCTGCGTGCTCGCCCAAAAGCGCCCGGCCCGGACTCGGCGAAGAGATTCTGGTCCAAGCGGCGTTCCGGGGTCGGGCCCGAGATGTGTCCGGCTGAGCAGTGGGTTGGCCGCGGCTTGGCTGCCGGCTTGTGGGGGCGCCGACGGAGGCCTTGTCCTCGGTCTTGAGCCCGTGGCTGGCCGGCAGACTCAATCCACTGCACCAGGGAAACGTTCTCGCCCGGACCGGCCCCTGATAGTGGCTGGGCCGAGTCTCTGGGAGGGAAACGCCTGGGCCAGTTTTAATCTGTACTTCGTTAGGTCCCTCCGTCGTGGAGACTCCCTGGGTTTATTCTAAACGCTTAGATTTAGGAGCTCCTGTTGGGCCCATCCTGGGGCGCGAGGAGCGGAGTCTGGTGGAGGGGGGGTAGAATGGTACAAATAACCACACCACCGGCTAGAAGGGAGTGACCGCGAGAGACGCGCAGTGATTCAGGAGCTGTGCAGGGAAACAGGGCAGGCAAGGGATCAAGGAAGGGCGAGGGAGGAGCTGGCTTTGGCACTGGGAGTAGTATTCCTTTGGGAAGGGATGGAGGGAGATACTCTGGCGTCAAATTTGGTTGGTCCTTGAATGCAGAGTGGAGCAGTTGAATAACCACCAGGTATCCCGAAGCCCCTGAGATTTTTAATTTGCGGGGTCAGCCTGGAGGGGTGTTTCTGGAAAATTGGCCAAATATTGTATAGCCAGTACGAGGCTGGACTGGAGGTGTAGCACGGGGGAGTAAAGAGAGGAGTCGGGAAGGTAGTGTGTCCTCCCACGAGAGAGCCAACCGTAAGGAACTGAACGTGGGAGATGTGAGGAGAGTGGAAAGAAAAGGGTTCTTTCTGGAAGATGGGGAGATGTTAGCCAGTTATGTGAAAAACAGGGAATTCAAGAGGGAGGGAAAGGTGGATTGATTGTTCGTGTGGATGTTGCCTAGAAGGCAATGGGGATATGGGAAATCATTAAGAAGAATTACTCATAGGAATTCTAGTAATCTTGGCAGTGTCTGGGGACTTTAGGAATCTAACAAGAAATGAAGGTCAACTTCTTGTGCAAAATCCTCCAAGTCAGGAGGAAATAATTTCCTCTTAACTCCGGGGCTTATTCAATTTAATGAGGTGTTATTGTTGAATTGCATCCCTCAGAAAAGATATGTTGAATTCCTAACCCCCAGCACCTCAGAATGTGACATTAATTGGAAATAAGGGGTTGTAGATGTAATGAGTTAAAATGAAGTCACAGTGGACTGGGGCAGGGGTTAATCCAATATGACTATTGTTCATATGAGAAGATGGACATGTGAATACCATGTGAAGATGGAGGCAGCGATTGGAGGGATGAATCTACAAGCCAAGCAAGGCCAAGGGCTGCCAGCTGTCACCAGAAGCTAGGAGAGAGGCACGGAACAGATTCCCCTCAGAGCCCTTTGAAGGAACCAACCCTGACAGCACCTTGATTTGGGACTTCTAGCCTCCTGAACTGTGAGAGAATAACTTTTTGTTGTTTTAGGCCACCCAGCTTGTGGTAATTTGTTACAGCAGCCATACAAAACTAATACATGAGGCCATAGGGCATCCTGGTGATGCTCTCAGAGATGGTTTGGTTTGCTGGCCAGGCACAATTTATCACTTACTGACTGCATGACCGTAGGCAGTTTCTCATCCTCTCTGAACCTCAGCTTCCTCATTTGTAAAACAGAAATGATGGTACTCGCCTAACAGGGGTGCTTGGAGAGTTAACAAGAAACTGGATGCAGAGAACCCAGCACAAAAAATGTTAGTTTCCCTATTAAAGAATCACCTCTTCTTGAGAACTAATAATTAATGATCTGCAGGGGAAACACCCTCATTCCTGAGAACATTCATTCAGGATTATACTTTGACCAGAGGCTGAAAGTGGTCGGGAAAGAGACAACCACTGTGTATGATTTACTGTAAAGCAGAATCTGTGCATTCAAAATGAAAGTCATCCTCTTCCTCCAGAAACTAGCTTCTCCTCACTTCCCTGTTTTTGTCATCCAGATGCAGATGTCCCTGGCTCCTCCTGCTCCTTTCATCATTATGTCTAGCCTGTCATCTAATTTCCATGTTTTTAAAATTTTTTTAGGTGGAGTGCAGTGGCTCATACCTGTAATCCCAGCACTTTGGGAGCCTGAAGTGGGAGGATTGCTTGAGGCCAGGAGTTCAAGACCAGCCTGAATAACATAACAAGACCCCATCTCTACAAAAAATTAAAAAATTAGCCAGGAGTGGTGGAGCACACCTGTAGTACCAGCTACTTGGGAGGCTGAGGCAGGAGGATCGCTTAAGCACAGGAGTTTGAGGTCACAGTGAGCTATGATGATGCCACTGTACTCTAGTCCAGGAGTCCGAGCAGCAGAGTGAGACCCTGTCTCAAAAAAATAAAATAAAATAGAAAATAAAGCTTTTTTGACTGTGACCCAGGACACGTAAATGCATGTGTGAAACAAAAGCTTCATCAAAAAAAAAAAAACACCCTGTGTTTTTACATGTGACTGCACCCTAAAAAAAGAAGGAAAGTTGCTATTTCCTTCTTTTTAAAAAGAAAAACTGGTCCATTTTTAACCCTGGGGGACATTGAGTGGAGATATCCAGTAGATAGATATGTAAGTCTGAAGCTAGGCAATAGGGCTGAGCTCGGGTATAGATTTGGAAGCCGTCAGCGAGGATAGATGGTACTTTACCCATGGAAGAACATGGGCTGAGCCAGGGAGGGGGTAGTGTGAGAAAAGCACAGAGCAGAGAGGCAAGGATGGAACTCCTTGGGAGCACCAGCATTAGAGTGGGTAGAGGATTCGGATTCCCAAAATGATGGAGAAGCAATTTTCAGAGATATTTAAAAGGAAACCGGATAAAGTCAAGTTAAAGAGACTAAGGACATAAAGGATTTTGAGGAGGAAAGAAATTTCTTTTTTAAAAAGCTGGGTTAGTTGGAGCCACTAAATTTATATTAATTTTATGACTACTTTGTGGCAGCTTGTTGTTTAAAACACACGAAATTCCATCAGCCTGATCTGCCAAATGTCTTTTTCACTTCTCCCTTACTATGGCCATCCTAGTCACAGCCTCCTTGTGTCTCACCTGGACTCTTGCAAAACCCGCCCTCCCACACCCACACACCTGATTTCCCAGCTTTTTATAAGCCTCACCCCCTCCATACAAACCCTACGTGTCCTGGCCAGCAGCCTCAGTGCTCCAGCTCCTGCCCCGTGGTGGGGACTCACCTAAACCTTCCAGCTCTCTCTCTGCTCGCCACCAGGCACCCCATTGCAGCACTCAACACCTACAGTGCTGCCTCTCCTCCTTCCTGATAGATCCCTGGTTGTGGGCAGGTGGAAACGTCCTCAGGGAAGGTGAACCAGTTATGGTAGTCCCATTTCCCACTGCTAACAGTTAAGACAAGAATGGGTACGATTCTGTTTGGGGCATGTCAGGGATAAGGAGTGGGAGAGAGATGTGGAAAGAGAACCAGCGACCCCCCCTTTCTACTTGTGGCTCTTTGCGGACGAACAGCTGGGAGGAGCAGCCATCTGTCCATTGACAGACATGCTGACGTGGGCGTGAAGAGCAGAAAGAGGGATAGCACCAGAGACTTGATGACATTGTTCAGCTGCTGAGCCAACCCTGAAACCACCTACCTGCAGACTTTTGGTCCAGTGAGAGAATAACTAACCTTATTGTTTAAGCACATTTAGCTTAGTTCTCTTGAAATAATCTAAATTCTGCCCATCTTTTAAGGGCCAACAGGGATGCCCCTTACCTCCCTGTCTCCCAAGCCGGAAGTATCCTCTCCCTCATCTCAGAGATTTGATCCATATCTCCCTCATGATACATACTGTCTTGAACTGTAGGGTTTTTGTTTTGTTTTGCTTTTGACTAGATGTCTTTCCCCTCCTTATTTGACTGTATGTATTTTCCCAAAGTGATCTGGAAGCTGCCAACTGGAATATATCAAAATCCATTCCTGATGCCTCAACATCCCTCTGGAAACAGAGGAGCTCAGTGGCTAAGCTCAAACTGTCACTCCCGTGTTTCAACCCTGGGTTCCAATCCTGTTCTGCTAACAATGTGAACTGGGGCGAGTGATGTCACCTCTCTGAGCATCTTCAGATCCTAATTTTAAAATTCTGGTTCCATAAGTGAGCACCCCAGCAGGAGAGGGATTACAGACTATAATTATATCCCCTACAGTATCCAGCACATTGCCTGGCACTTTTGGAGATTCATTAAGTGCTTGTTGAAGAAATAAATGAAAATCACATACGTAACAAATTCAAAAGGTTAATTTTGTTTGGGAAAAACATTAAAAATGAATGTTCCATAACTTCATGACCTTGAGGAAGGCAGACATTTTTTAAACAGGACATAAAAAGCATTAACCATAAAGAAAAAAATAGAAAAATTGGACCTCATTAAAGTTAAGAATGTTCATTAAAACACACCATTGAGAAAGTGAAAAGGCAAGCTACAGAGTGAAGGAAGATATTTGCAACACATATAACTGATAAAGAACTTATATCCGGAAAATATTTTTGAAATTTCTACAAATCAGTAAGAAAAAGGCAGACAACTCAATTGAAAAATGGGCAAATACTTGAATAGGTACTTCACCTAAAGAAGATATTCAAATAACCAATAAGCAGATGAAAACGTGTTCAGCTTTATTAGTCATCAGGGAAATGCAAATTAAAACCACATTGTGGTCGGGTGTGATGACCCAGCAGGTGGCCCAGCCTGTAATCCCAGCACTTTGGGAGGCCAAGGCGGGACGATCACTTGAGGCCAGGAATTTGAGACCAGCCTGGGTAAGAGCAAGACCCTGCCTCTACAAAAAATAGAAAAATTAGCTGGGCATGGGGTGGCATGCACCTGTAGTCCCAGCTACTCGGGAGGCTGAGGGGAGGATCGCTTGAGCTAGGGAGTTGGAGGCTACAGTGGGCTATGATCGTGCCACTGTATTCCAGCCTAGGTGACAGAGCAAGATCCTGTCTCTAAAAAAAAAAAAAAAAAAAACACATTGTGATACCACTGCACAGCCATGAGAATAGCTAAAATGAAAAAGACATACAATTCTGATACATCAATAGATCAGGATGTTGTCAAGGATGTGTAACAACTAGAAATCTTATACTTGCTGATAGGATGGTGGGTTGGTCGAATCACTTTGGAAAACTGTTTTGCAATATCTACTAAAACTAAAGATGTGCATGTCCTATGGCCCAGCAATCTCACCCCTGGGTGTATATCCGTGAGAATGCAAACATATGTGCACTAAAGACATGCAACAGGTTGAATTATATGTATAAAATCACTGATATTTGACAGTTGTTGATTGTTGATTTACAAAAATGGCAATTTCACATCGTTAAACCTAATTACAAGAATGTTCATAGCAGTACTATTTGTATGAGCCAAAACCTGGAATATTTGAATGTCAGATTATTGTGTATATATGAATAAACTTCAACTACACCCAGCAACACAGATAAATTTCACAAACATAATGTTGAGTGAAAGAGGCCACACAGTTATATATAAACTACAAAAACAAACTAAACTAATCTATGATGATAAAAATCAGATTACCTTTGGGGGATGTTCACTGAAGAGGGAATGGGAACCTTTTGGGATGCTGGTTATGCTCTTTTTTTTTTTAAGCTCTGAATGCTAGTTAAACATGTGTGCACTTTATAAAATTCATCAAGCTGTATGCATATGATTTGTTTACATTTCTGTATTTGCTTTACTTCAATAAAAGATTACTTAAAAGTTTAATTCTCAAAATTATTTTGATTTAGATATGCATCATGTAAGGTTTGAATGTTAATTTAGTGATATAATCTACTTTATTTAGTTCTCAAAGCCATTCACCTCCTTAAATGCAGCCAGAATCCAACGTAAAGTCACTGATTCTTGGATATATCAATCAGGGCAGGGAGCACACGATGTATCTCTGACTGCTCCACCCCCAACCCTCAGGGACATTTTGTAGAGGAAAGATAATTGTCCTATTAATCTAGTCTGGGAGAATGTTTGGATTTTTTTCTGCTTTTATGTTATATATTTTTTTCAGTATTACACACAACTAAAATTATTAGATAAATGATCAAAATAAAAAACAGCATTCAAAATTTGAGACCCAGAATCAGAATACTTGGGCTTGTGTTCCAACACTGCGACATATTACATATAAATCTCAGTTTATTTCTATAAGAACAGTTTTCTTGGCTGGGTGCGGTGGTTTGAGCCTGTAATCCTAGCACTCTCGGAGGCCTAGGTGGGAGGATTGCTTGAGGTCAAGAGTTTGAGACCAACCTGAGAAAGAGTGAGACCCCGTCTCTACTAAAAATAGAAAAATTAGCCAGGCATGGTGGCACGAGCCTATAATCCCAGCTACTCGGGAGGCTGAGGTAGGAGGATCACCTGAGCCCAGGAGTTTGAGGCTGCAGTGAGCTATGATGATGCCACTGCATTCTAGCCGGGGCGACAGAGCAAAAAACAAACAAACAAAAAAACCCAGTTTTCTCTTTTGCAAAATAAAGCTCAAAGTACCACTCTTTCAACGTTGTTGTGGAAATTAAAGATATAAATCATTGGTAAAATAGAAAATGTTATACAATGAGAGATGTTATTAATCAGATAATTGATTATATAGATTAAAATGAATTTTGATTGTCTAAGAAACAACCTGAAGAGGAAAATAGCCAGATGCTTGATAAGACAACCCCTTGGGTGATTGATTTAGGTATAACTAAAGGAAACAGAAGTTTTGGATCTTTGAACCCAGTTTTAAAGCTCTAGTTCCCCAGAGGAGCATCCCAGTGTTCAAATCAAATTTCCAACTGGTGCTCTGTAATCCCTTCAATTATAGTTGTGACTGAAGCCCCACACCTAACTTCTCACACAGTGTTCCACGTAACAATATAAAATGCAAACAATTATCCTGTGTCTATTCAGGATTTATTTTCTGGCACTTCAGATTTCACAAATGGACGTTTCAGCTCTCTGGATCTCTGTTGGGTCATCGAATTTTATTCAGAAATTCCTATAAACCAGACCACCTGTGTAATGGGTCTCTCAACTCCACTCAGTTCAACCACCATCTTTTTTAATTGTGGCAGAGTTCACATAACATAAAATTCACCATTTTAACCATTTGGTTATACAATTCAGTGGCATTTAGTACATTCACAATGTTGTGCAACCATCACCATTATCTAGTTCCAGAATATTTGCAACACCCCAAAAGGAATCCTCGTACCCATTAAGCAGTCACCCCCACCAGCCCCTGGCAACCATTAATCTGCTTTCTGTCTCTATGCATTTTCCTATTCTGGATATTTCATATAACTGGATCAACCAACATTTTTCAGGCCCAGCACTTGCTAGGCACCAAGGGCACAAAGATGACTATGACAATCTGCTCTTAACCAAATCACTACTGAGTGGGACAAAACAAGTTAAAAAACAACCATAGTACAATGTGATGGTTATTGTAATAGAAATATGAACACTGTGGGAACATAGATGAGGATGATATGGGCAAGCTGTATGAAGCAAGACTGGAGTTGCGGCATGAAGGCAGGACTGATGGGGGCCAGGCAGGAGGGTGGCAGGGGAGGAGAGAGCCAGGGTAGGAGAGGGAGCAGCACGAGCAAGACAAAAGGGCAGGAAGTTGGACAGCTATGTGCTCAGAGGAGGTGGACAAAGCACATACCAACCACATTACCACCCCAAGGCCTTTGCACTAGCCCTTCCCTTCCCCTGGGACGCTCTTCTCTCAGATAGCTGCCAGGTTGGCTGGACCCCTTCCTTCAGATCTTTGCTTTAATGTCACCTCCTCAGAGAGGACTCCCTTGACCTCCATGTCAAAATAGCATCTTCTATCCCTCTCTATCCCCTCACTCTGTTTTTTTTTCTTTGTAGCACGTATCACTCTTGCCCCATATTACATATATGTATATTTGTTTCTCTATTCATATTCTATCTCCCCAACTTGAAGGTAAGCTCCAGGAAGACAGCTATATCCCCACCTATATGGCTACATCCCAGAACCCATAACAGTGCCTGGCACATAGTAGGTGCCCCCTAAATATTTAATGACTGAATGAGCAAACCCCTTGGCAGTATTGCAGTGGGGATGTCCTCTGGGATCTGAGCTGGTCCCTGTTGTTGAAGACAAGGTAATACTGAACATGCAAATACACAGACAAACCCAATCAGATCCTCTGCTTGATGGTCGGCTGTTGCACTTTCCTGCCTCTTATTTTTTCCTTCAAAAAGAGGAAAACACTTTGTGATCCCAAGTCCTCTCACTTTATTGTTTATTATTATTATTATTTTTACCAATACTCGTTTGTTTATTTAGCAAACATTTATTGAGTCCTTTCTATGTGGCAGGCAGGTGCTGGGGACACAGAGAACACAACTGACCCAACCCCTGTCCTCATGAAGCTTCGAGGAGTGAGGGAGACCAGTAAAACAGCAAGCAATTACAGTAAATGTGATGCTTGAAAATACAGTTTTTTTAAAGATGGGAAAAACTTTGGGCACAAAGATACTCATTACAGCATTATATATTAACAGCAAAAAATCAGTCACAACCTGTATGTCCAAGAGTAAGGAAAGACACATATTCCATGCACTATTACATTGCCATTAAAATGATGGCATGAAACACCCATAATAAGAATGATACAAGGCTTATTATATAAAGAAAGTGAAAAGGGGGTATAAATTTGTATGAAAAATATGGTCCTAATCATATTTAAATATGCATACAAGACCAGAAGGAAATTCACAAAAATGTTATTGATGGTTGGTAGTAGAATTATTAAAAGCATGATATTAGATTGAACTATATGACATTGCCGTTTTTTAAAAATGTATCAGTTATTTAATTAGGTTCTTTGTAAGAAATTTAGAACACCAATTTGTGAGGATAAATTTCATTTGTCAGGGCAAACACAGATTGCAGGTAGCCCTGGAGTTGAGGAATAGCTTTGATTTTTGGTAAACTTTGCCAGTTCACAGCTTTCTGATCAACCACGCACTGCTCTGTAATCTCGTATTAGTATTTCTCTTTTTTTACGTCAAAGATCTCACCTTCCTGGTGTCCGAGCTTCCGCAGCTGCTGCTTTTTTTTTTTTTTTTTTTGAGACAGAGTCTTGCTCTGTTGCCCTGGGTAGAGTACAGTGGCGTCATCATAGCTCACTGCAGCTTCAAACTCCTGGCCTCAAGCGCTCCTCTCTCCTCGGCCTACCAAAGTGCTGGGATTACAGGCATGAGCCACCGCGCCCAGCCAGCTTCTTCTTCCTGATGTAGCATCGGTAAAATGTTTTGTGATTTTCACATTGCTGATGTCAATTTTTGTGGAGGTGGTGATGACAAATTTCTGGTGTGTTCTTTGCAGAGGAATTCTGCAAAAGTCCAGAGGTCCAGACACAAGTAACAAGCCACTGACCAGTTGCTTCAAGAAAACCACCGTCTTGCCTCTGTGGCACCCAGTGAGGATGACCAGAACGGTCCCAGGAGTGATGCTAGCTTGCGATTTCCTCACATGTTGACTGAAGGGTTTTTTGTCATAACTGAACAGCTTTCGAGGCACATCGTCAGTCGGATAATGGCATTTTGCAAAGTTTAACCGCTCGAGTGTAACCATTCTTGTCACCACCAACTGGTTTTGTAACAGTGGCAAGGACCTTCTCCTTCTTTTCCTTTTCAATCTTGGATTTAGCCCCTGGGTATTTCCTCCTATAGATGTCCTTTCTGGAATACATAGCAGATCGGGAATATCTGCCGATTCCTCTGACAAGGACAGGATTTCACTGCTGTAGGGCTTCCCTTTCTTGGGCTTTTTAGCCTTCAGGTTATCCTTTTTAACCTTGCCACTGGCCTCAGCCTTCTTGGCTTCAGGTTCTTCTCCTTAGTATCCGGCTTCTCAACTTTTTCACCCGCCATCTTGCAAGATGGGAAGATGACATTGCCATTTTTGTAAGTCAATTTCATATAGTTCAACCTAATATATTGATGAAAAGGGCCCAAGGCAAACTTGGATTCACATTCAGCGCTAGTATGCATCATTCAGTCTGCATCACCTCAATTGTGTAACCCTGGACACAACCTCTCTCTCAGCCACAGTTGCCTCATCTGTAAAATGGGTGGAAAAATAGTCTATATCTCAGTGTTGTGGTGAAGGTTAGCTGGAATAATGCATGTAAGGTGTCTGGCATACTGCAATCCCTGAATAAATGGTGGCCATAATTGTGGGTGATGTTTTCTTTCTTCTTTACTGTATTTTCCAAATTTCCTATAATTCATAATTATAGTTTTGTTTCTTTAATTCTAAAGCTAATAAACACAATTGTTTAATTTTCAAAGGGGTTGTGCTCCATTCCCTGGGGACCTTGAGCCTGTTCCTGGGAATGCAGTTGAAGGCTTTCTTCCAGCCCTGCTGCAGCTTGGTGTGACTGGACAAAGACAGCGATCTGAGAACAGAGCTGGATGTTTGTGCTTGGAGGGACACTGGGAGCTTTATTTACAGAGGACACTCTGTCTCAGGGCCTGAACTGCTCCCTCACTCCAGCATCTGCTGTATGACTGAGCCCCCAGAGAGGCTGCCTCGACCCACCCTGCCCTCAAACCCTGGGTCACAGTGCTCAGTGTCTGCCTCGGTCACAACAGCCTTTGGTGCAGTACTCTTCTCTTAGGGGCTGCTGCTGGTTCTGAGCAGAGAAGCTAGGCTCAACTTTTATCATGGCCAATACCCAGTGGGCTACAATTTCTGTTTGGGGTGATGAAAAAGGTTTGGAAATAAATAGTGGTGGAAATAAAGGCTACAAACTCTCAGTTATAAGATGAACGAGGGGGATCTAAGGTACAACATAGGTGGTGATGGATGTGTTCTTTAATGTGATTGTGCTAATCATTACACAAAGTATATGTATGTCAAATCATCACACTGTACACATTGAACATATACAATCTTATTGGTCAATTAAACACTTTAAAAAAGAGTAGTGATAACTGTACAGCATTGTGAATATAATTGAATGCAACTGATGCCACTGAACTGTACACTTAAAAATGGTTAAAATGGCAAGTTTTATGTTATATAGATTTTACCACAATTTTTTTTTAAAGTAAAAAAAAAATCCAGGATGAAAGGACCAAAGGGAGAGAGGATTTCATGAAATCACGTAGGACTGAGCAACACCACAATAGGAGACCTGGCTCTGGGCCCTGTTCCTCTCCTTATTTGGCTCCAACTCCTTTGAGGCTCAGCTTTCTCTTCTGCAAAATGGCCTGACACCATGCTGCCCTCACAGGGTGTCATGAAGCTCAAATATGATCAAATGTGTGAAATTCTTTCGTAAAATATTCAAAAATTGTTTTAGTGGTTTTTGTTTGTTTGTTTGTTTGTTTGTTTGTTTGCAGTGGCGCAATCATAGCTCACTGCAACCTCAAACTCCTGGGCTTAATTGATCCTCCCACCTCAGGCTCCCAAATAGCTGGGACTATAGGCCACACCTAGCTAATTTTCCTTATTTTTTTAGGGCTGGGGTCTTGCTATGTTGCCCAGGCTGGTCTTAAACTCCTGGCCTCAAGTGATCCTCCTGCCTCAGGCTCCCAAAGTGCTGGGATTATAGGTGTGTGCCACCACACCCAGCCTCAATATTTAATTACCATTATCGCCCCGTCACCACCAAAGAAAAGACAGAAGGAAAGAAGGGAAGAAACCCATCATAATCAAAATACCAGAGTACCATTCTTTTGCTCTGAGGATGCCTGAAATTCCACCTTAAGGCTTGGATTACAAGTAAATGGAAACCTCCAGAAATGAGGAAGGGAAGAGGGGAAACTAAAGGAACTTCTCTACCTCTAGCTCCTCGCCGAAAAGGAGATGCTATATTTTCTCTTGGGTTGGCGGTTGTGGGATCCCCTTGGGAGGAGACGGTGGGACTCACGGTGTCAGAGGACAGCAGCTTAGAGGAGCAAGGGAGCAGAAACAGGAAGGTTGGGGTGCTGAAGAGCCACCCCCAACATCACAATTTGCCGCAGCGTTAGGCAGAGGAGAAATGCCCTTGGCGTGTCCCCTCTTTCCACCCCCCACCCTTCGCCTTCATACCTTAGGTTGCCTTTCCCATCTTTCTCCTGGGAGATCTATTTCTGTCTCTTTTTTCATCTAAAGCAACGGAAATGAATCATCTTTCAGCCTGTTTAGTAAACAGCCCCATGCCCCCTGACCCCAGCTGTCTCACTGCTTCCTCTGTGGCTGCTCCTGAGCTAGGCCTCACCCCCTCACAAGCAAGACCCCTCATGGCTGGTTATTCCTGGGAATGTTATGCCCCCTCCCCCAGCCCCCTGCAGTCCTGGCAACTTGACCTCCTCCACCCCGGGAAGGACCGGAAATAAGACACAGCATTCCAAATGACAATTCCCCAAGCTGACCAGAGGGGTAGGGGAAGCAAGGGAACCACTGTGTTTTGAGGGCTTTGCGTGCCATCTCAACAACCCTATTAGTAGATCTCAAAATCCTCATTTTACAGATGAGGCGTTCAAGGCTCAAAGAAGTGAAGGAACTTGCCCAAGGACAAACAGCTGGGCAGTGATGGAGCCAACATTTAAGGCCTGAATTTCTGGATTCCTGGATTCCTTCCGTTATACCATGTGGCCCCGTACATGTGTGTTGAATGGGGGTGTGGGCAGGTCAGCTGGAATATCAGCTGCAATCCGTCAGGATGGAAACCCGACATCTGTGTGCATTAAGCCATATGCATATGATGCATGGGTGTTTACCTGCAGAGGAGAGAGCAAGGATACACAGTATATATTTTACCAGGAGCTCCAGGAGTCACCGAGGGTGATGTCAAGGAGTGGCACATCTCCAGAATAGGGGAAGGGGGTTAATGAAATGCCCAGATTCAAGATCACCTACGCCCTGCCCTCACCTCATGGTGATGGAACTTCACAGATCAACGTGCCCAGCTGTGTCCACCTCAGTGAAACCACACTTCCTGGTGAACACAATTATCCAACGATTTATTGGACTTCTAAAAATGTGCAGGTGCTGTGTCTAGGAGCTATGAAGGATACAGAAATAAAATTGCTGAGGTCAAAATTTCTAGTGTGGCCATATGTTTGGTGGCAAGGGGTGGAATTAACACAAGTATATAAATAACTGTGATGCAAGATAGATAGAAAGTGCTCAGTCTCTTTTGCTATGGCAATGGGTCCAGTCTTCATCTGTGGCATATGTGTCTTGCTCTGTAAACCATACCTTGCTCTTGCTCTATAATCCTATCTTTCTCTCCTCAATAAACCTCATTTTTGTGCTTAAAAAAAAAAGTGCTCAGGACCATGGCTGGTGTGGTGGCTCATGGCTGTAATCCCAGCGCTTTGGGAGGCCCAGGTGGGAGGATCGCTTGAGACCAGCCTGAGCAACACAGTGAGACCCCGTCTCTACAAAAAAAAAATAAAAATTAGCTGGGCACGGGTGGCGCGTGGCGTGTATAGTCCCAGCTACTTGGGAGGCTGAGGCAGGAGGATCACTTGAGCCCAGGAGTTGGAGGCTGCAGGAAGCTATGAATCCCACCATTGTACTCCAGCCTGGGTGACAGACCTAGACACCGTCTCAAAAAACAAACAAACAAACAAAGTGCTCAAGGCCAAAAGAAATGGACAGATCCTGTAACAGTGTTCTAGGAGGACCAGAGGATGTCGACATTGCTGGACACTGGGTATCAAGGAGGCTTCCTGAGGAGGTGGCTTTGCATATAGCTATGTCTCTCAGTAGACGTAAGATCCTACATCAACAGAACGCTTTAGCAGCAGTTAGATTCTGTTTAATGTTCCAGGAGCCCTGAGATGCAGACATATGCCCTTCTTCCTCTTTTACAGAGGTGGAAACTGAGGCTCAGAGAGGTCGAATAGGTTGTCCATGGTGTCGCAGCTAGCAAGTGGCGGGCCAGGATTTGATCTCGGGCCAGTGTGACCCACCCCAAGTCCCGCGCCCTTGTCCCTCCCCGCGAGCTGGGGAGCTCGGGGCGGGCCTGGGTTGGGCGAGGGAGGGGCGGACAGCCCTGCAGGGGCGGGGCGGGGCGTCGGGGGCCGGGTCCCTCTCCGGGTGCGCCGCCGAGCGCACCGGCCATGGGCGGCCGCGGGTCCGGGGGCTGCAGGGCTGAGCGCCGCTGAGCCCGCCGAGCGGGCCATGGGCGACCGCGAGCGCAACAAGAAGCGGCTGCTGGAGCTGCTGCAGGCGGCGGGCACCGGCAACGCGCACTGCGCCGACTGCGGGGCGGCGGGTAAGGGCGCGGCGGCGCGTGCAGCCCGGGCCCCCCAGCCCGACCCCGCGCCGCCGGACTCCTCCCTCCCCCCACGCGGGCCCCGCCCCCGGCCCCGCGGGACCCAGACCGACCCTCACTACGCCTTCGGTCCCGGATCCTCCGCCACCGGATCGTGAACCTCCCACCCGGGCCCGGACACTCCGGGCGTCCGACACCCCGTCCGCCCGAACCCGGGGCCCTGCCTGCCCCCTCTGGACCAGGCGCGGGTCTTTCACGTTCCTGGACCCCGACACGATATCCCACAGCCGGGAGCCCTGACGGTCCTGCTCCCCGGCCCGGGGTCTTGGTGTTTTCCCTCCGGCCCAGGCGCGCCCCACGCTCCCGGACACAGACATCCCGCACACGAGGGACCCCAGACCTCGGACCCAGGCCCCCTGACCGTCCTGTGCCCCTTGCCTGGCCCCGGACGCCCCGAGGTCCTCCCGCAGCTCCCAGTGCACAGCGCTCCGATCCCGCGGACGCCCAGGGGCCATGGCTCAGACCAACCCACCTGTGGGTCCCTCCCTCCGCGGCCTCTTCTCGGTGCCCCGAGTCCTGTAACTTCCGCGTCGCGCCGCCTCAGCCTCCCGCCTCCATCTCCTGGACTCCCCCCAAGATCTTCACCCTGGTCGCCGCCGTGCCACGGCCGGTGGGCTGACCAAAAGGTTCCAAGCTGGTAACTTAGCGGTATACCCCTAGGTGGGCAGACCGAGAGAGAAGGGGTTCCAGGAGTGGGCAGAGCTGGCCACTGCCCCCAGAATCCTGTCGGGCTCTGCCTGTCCCTGCACCCCTAGCCCAGACTTGGTTTCCTCACCTTGCTCTCTGCTCAGCTCCCCTCCTGCCCCCTTGCCCCGCAGATCCCGACTGGGCCTCTTACAAGCTGGGCATCTTCATCTGTCTCAATTGCTCCGGCGTCCACCGCAATTTCCCGGACATCAGCAAAGTTAAATCCGTGAGACTTGACTTCTGGGACGACAGTATTGTGGAGGTAGAAAGGCATGTGTGTGCAGAGCCCAGAGCTGGGGGGGAGGTGGTGGGTGGGATGCTCCCATTCTATAGAGGAGGAAACTGAGGCCCAGAGTAGGGCAGTTGTATCAAGAGAGAACACAGCCTCTTACATGGCAGCTTAGACCAAGGCCCTGAGTTCAAATTCTGACTCCATCACTTGCTTACTTGCAAGCTGTGATGCCTTGAGATAGTTACTTAATCCCAGCTGTGAACCCTCAGTTTCTATATCTGTATTATGGGGACACCACTACCCTTTCACAGCGCTGCTGTAAGGATTCAATGTAGGCTCAGTCCAAGCACAAAGTAGTCAATTAACAGTTGCTGTTGTCATTAGTGGAAGTCCTGGAATGGGGGAAGGGAAATATCCTATTTCATGGTCTGTGGTCCTACTCCCCTCCCCCTAGCCAGGAAGAGGACCATTTTGCTCTCCTGAGGGGAAACCAGTAAATTGTCACATAAACCTGAAGGGGTTTTATTTGAGCCTTATAACTCCCCTGTTATATTTTCTTCCTTTTTACAGGTGAGATCCCACGGGTCACTCAGCAAATAAATGGCAGAGTCAAGATTTGAACTCTGCTCTGTTGAGTCCAAAGCTGGTGCAAATCCTGTGACACAGCCCAGCAGTCCCTGCAGAGGAGGAGAGTAGGGTTCACTCTGCCCAAGGGATGTGAATTAATAACCTGGTGTTTCTTCCCATTCCTGCTCTCACCCCAGATATGCCACTGCTGCCAAGGCCACTCTTGGCACATCAACCTCTGGGTCTCTTGGGTGCCAAGGGGCCCCACTAATCATCCTGACCTGGGTGCTCTATGGGGCCAGCGCCCACTTCTCCCATCCTCCAGCTGCACTGGTCTCCTGCAGACTTTCAGGGCTGCTGGGGGTCCTGGCCATCGGTAGAGAGACTTGGAGAAAGAACGTGAGCTATGGAGTCAGACAGATCTGGGTTCAAATCTCAGCTGTCCACTTATAGCTGTGTTTTCTTAGGCAAGTTACCTAACCTCTCTGAGCCTCAGTTTTCTCATCTCTCAAATGAGAATGGTGGTATTAAATAGTTGAGAGGATCCAATGAGCTGACGTGTGAGAACTGTCAAGTGTTGGGCCCATGTGAGGCATGGTTATTATTGCCCTCAGTGTTCCAGGCTGGGGCTGCCCAGCAGTGTGGATGGGCAAGTCTGGTGGGATATCTCCTTGGAGGTGGTTTCTCACTGACTCAGCCTAGGGGTGAGTGAGAGCAATGGCTTTCTGGGTAGACTATGGTTTCATTTCACATTTTGTCAAGTTCTAACATTACCTCGAGTTGCTCTTGTCTTGCAGTTTATGACCCACAACGGGAACCTCCGTGTAAAGGCCAAGTTTGAAGCCAGAGTTCCAGCTTTTTACTACATCCCCCAGGCCAACGACTGCCTGTGAGTGGATGATTCCTTAGGGATGGTGTGAGGGGCACCACATAGACATTACTTGTCATGACTTAACAGCCATCCTACACTTTAACCTTTTTTAACTGAGTACTAATGGCTTCCTCCCCCCAATTCTAAAACTCCTTTAAATCCCCATCTCTAGGACCAGGATTGGTGGCCCTCGGTCCCCATTCCCTCCGTCTCCCAGCTCTGATCCTGTGACCCAGGTTTCCCACCCCATGGTGGGCCTAGTGACTCTGCTCTGTTCTGTGGGTGAGGGCTGTGCATTAGGAAGGACTCCTGATTGTAAGTAGCAGGAACCCAATTTAAACCAACTTAGGCAAAAGAAGATTCTATGGGTTCTGGAGATCAGACCACAAGACAAACAGAGGTAGAGCCAGCCTCAGGAAGGACGAAGCCAGGAGCTCAAACATGATCAGGTCTCTCCCACTCTCTCTGGCTCTCAGTCCTCATCTTTCTCTCAGCCAGGCTGGCTTCATGCAGCTAGCAGCAAGGCCGTGTCCCGATGCCAGGCTCCACCTCCCATTGTGGCCCTGGAGAGGGCTTCCAATCATTCTCTCCCTGCAGTTTTGGTCCTTTTGGTCCTTTTGGTCCACACAATCCAGGGGCACCCAGAGCTTTGAATGCCATGTGCCCTGGCCTAGATCATTCTCATGGCTATGGGGTAAGGTCATATAAACCTTGAAACATTTACCTGGAAAAGGTGAGAAGGAACCAAACAATTAAATTAAGTTTACTCTGCATGGTTGTTCTGCAGGGTTCATGGATGACAATTGGGGTAGCATTAAATACCTACTATGTGCTGAGCGTAGTGCTGGGCCCTCTACATACATTTAAACATCTCAACAACCCTGGGGGGTAGGAATATATTCCCCAAATTCAGAGGAGTTAAGTAAGCTGCTGTTGGTCACACAGTGGATAAATGATAGACTGAGACCTAGTCCAAGGTGGCCAGACCCCAAGACCACTGCTCTGTCCAGTGTAGCATGCCCAGATGTCATGGGCAGGTCACAGGAAGAGGCTCTTAGACTCTCCTGGCTTAAGCTTATCAATGTACAGTGGGAGGGGGCAGTGTAGACGGTCCAGGGGAGTTGGTACCTGTCTCACTGACCTAGAGAGCTGAGGCTGGGGTTGGAAAAGCCCAGCCCAGTGGCTCTCATACAGCTCACTGGGAGAAATATTTCCCCCCAGGGGACATTTGGCAATGTCTGAAGACATTTTTGGGTGTCACAACTGGGGACGGTGTGCTACTGGCATCTAATGGGTAGAGGCCAGAGATGCTGCTAAACATTCTATGAAGCACAGAACAGCCCCCCCACAACAAAGAATTATCCAGCACCAATGTTAATAGTACGGAGGCTGACAAACCCCAGATAGCCTGAGCAGGAGCAAGGCAGCTGCTATGATATTCCCACTCTCAACTGCAGTGTCTTGGAAAGTTACTGCAGGAAAAGAATGCATCAGACACAGCTGACCAGCGATTCTCTTTCTGTAGGGTCTTAAAGGAACAATGGATTCGAGCTAAGTATGAGAGACAGGAATTTATGGCTGATGGGAAAACCATCTCACCTCCAGGTAAAGTTATTTTCACCATCTTTTGAGGTATCTGTTCTAACAAGTTTTAGAAAATAAAGTGCCCAAATGTTAAGAGCAAGATCCATCCAAGAGATACCTGCTGCCCTTGCTTTGGCCACAGAGGTCAAGGTGTGGGTTCCTCTGACTTCAAAATAACCATACATTCAGCTGGTGGGGTTTTATGGTTTGAGCAGCAGAGGAGCATATTTTTCACAAGTCCTTACAGGGCCACAAGCATGTACAGAGTCTTCATATAAATTGCAAGAAGATGCCTCCACTGGGCAGACCAATTAGAAAAAGGCACCTCTTCCCCTGGCTAATGTTGCTCCTGTTGCAGCTCGAGGCTTAGTGAAGAGCATGGGCTGGATTTCAGCCTCCCGTTCTGCCACTGTGCAGGGTATAACCTCCTTAGTGGCCCTGGACCTGTGGCAATTTCACCCTGCTGTCCTGAGTCCAAGCTGACACTGACCCAGAGAGCAAAGTATTCAAAACCACTCTCAGAGGACCAGAGGCAGCCAATGCTCAGCTGCCTGGCTACCAGGAGTACAAGTTATTCTTCAAACCAGCAGATGCCTAGAGGTCACTCGTTATTCCTGAAGTTTCATTAGGCTGATGTTAATGTGAAGTTGGGGAGGACCATATATATTGAGGCCTCTTTCAGAATCAGTCCAGTCTCTCGGGATTTAGCCTTCTTAAGTGTTTGTTATGTCTTCTTATGAGATGGCCTGATGCCATGGAGAGCCAAGGAAGAAAGGTTTTGCACAGTGGGGGAAGTCCATCTGAAATGATAAGACATTGCAAAATTGGCCCCAGATGGGACCCTTGTGTCCTGCAGCTGAAATAGCCAAGTTTAGTTGGAGATATTTGGGCAGCAGGTGGAGGGCTTGTTCTACCCTGAGACACTATGAGTTTTGTGAGCTGCTTATGTGCCTGAAGGTCATGGGTGTTCACTTTTTCTGACTGTCGGTGGTTAAGGTAACCGAGAAGGATTCCTATGGAAGCGGGGAAGGGACAATGCACAGTTCCTGAGACGAAGGTTTGTCCTTCTGGCAAGAGAAGGCCTCCTGAAGTACTACACTAAGGAAGAGGTAAGAGGTCAGACCAGGAAGGGGTTCCCTCCCTTAGCACTGGGCTTTCACCCCACTAAGGTCTATATTTTAATCAGTGGTGCCTTGTCTTCTGGATAATCTGAGACACTGAGAGTTAGGCACAACATTCTGCTACTTTTCCTTGGTTATACAATCAATCCAGTCTACTAAAAAATAACACTCTCAGCCTGGTGAGAGTGTTATTAATCCTAGCACTCTGGGAGGCCGAGGCAGGAGAATTGCTTGAGGCCAGGAGTTCAGGACCAGCCTGAGCAAGGGTGAGACCCCGTCTCTACAAAAAATAGAAAAATTAGCCAGGCATGGTGGTGCATACCTGTAGTCCCAGCTACTCAGGAGGCTGAGGCAGGGAAATTGCTTGAGCCCAGGAGTTTGAGGTTGCAGTGAGCTATGATGATGCCACTGCACTCTAGCCCAGGTGACAGAGCAAGAGTCTGTCTCAAAAGAATAAATAAATAAATGACACTCTCTGTTCATCTTCTAGAACAGGTTAGACTGGTCCATGTTTAAGCTTTTGATGATCATTTGGTTTTACTTCATTTATTCATTCACTTAAGAAATATTTATTGAGCACCTACTATGTGCTAGACATTATTCTAGGCACTGGGGATACAGCAATGAACTAAACAAAGCTCCTGTGCTCATGGAGCTTTCAGTCTAGTGGAAGGAGATAAACTGGTAACCAAAACATACATCAATATATAATATACCAGGTGGCAATAAGTTCTATGAAGCAAAATAGAAGAGGGGGAGGGGTAGAGAATAATGGGAATATGGCGGGGGTGCTATCACAGAGTGGTCAGGGAGGGCCTCTCTGGTGACATTCGAGCAGGTAACTGAATAAATATGAGGAATGAGTGGCATGGATATGTGGGGAAAGACCAGAAGAGGCAGAGGGAACAGAATGCACAGAAGCCCTGAGCACAGTCATGGCTGGCACGTACACCTGTGTACCAATTAGGAAAAGATGGGGGGAGTGTTTAAGAGAGGGGCAGTGGCAAAAAGAAAAAAAAATCAAAGAAAAGATGGCCCCTCTAAGAGGGTGCCACCCCTGGGCCCCAGTCTCAAAAAACAGAAGCCTGAGTTGCAGTTATCACTCAGCCAGGAGCTTTGTGTGCAGTGTACAAACTACTTGACCATAAGCCACAGCCCTGTCCCTCAGCTAGGAGTGTGTTTGGTGGGTCTATAGGGCATCGAGGAGGCCAAAGTGACTTGTGCAGACTGTGCAAGAAAAAAGTTGGAGGGGGATGAAGTCTCATAATGGAGGACCTTGTAGGCCATAGTAAGACTTGGGAATTTTTTTTAGTAACAGCTTTATTGAGATACAATTCACATACCATACAATTCACCCATTTAAAGTATACAGTCAAAAAAAAAAACAAATAAAAAAATATACAGTCAATGGCTTATAGTATATTCACAGAGTTGTACAACTATCACCACAATCAGTTTCAGAACTTTTTCATAGCCCCAAAAAGAAACCCTACACCCCTTAGCTGTAATCCCTCATACCACCCCACCTCTAGCCCCTGGCAACCTCTGATCTACTTTCTGTCTCTATGGATTTCCCTGTTCTGGACATTTCATGTAAACAGAATCATACCATATGTGGCCTTTTGTAACAGACTTCTTGCACTTAGCATAGTGTTTTCAAAGTGCATTCATGGTGTAGCATGTGTCCGTATTTCATTTATTTTTATTGCTGAATAATATTCCACTGTATGATTATATGACATTTTATTTATTCATTTGTCAGTCGAGGGTATTTGAATTGTTTCCACTTTTTAGCTAGTGTGAATATTGCTGCTGTGAACACACATGTACAAGTTTTCATGGGGACATATGTTTCCATTTTTCTCAGGTGTATCTAGGAGTAGAATTGCTGAGTCATGTGGTAACTCTATGTCTAACCTTTGAGGAACTGCCAGACTGTTTTCCAAAGTGGCTGCATCATTTTACATTCCCACTTGCAGTGTATGAGGGTTCCAGTTTCTCTACATCCTTACCAACACTGGTTATTATCTGTCTTTTTGTTTGAGACAGGGTCTCGCTCTGTCACCCCAGCAAGTGTGCAGTGGCGTCATCATAGCTCACTGCAATCTCAAGCTCATGGGCTCAAGCGATCCTTCTGCCTCAGCCTCCAGAGTAGCTGGGATTACAGGCAGGCCCCACCCCGTCCGGCTAATTTTTCTATTTTTTGTATTTTCTAATTTTTCTATTTTCTTGCTCAGGCTGGTCTCCAACTCCTGGCCTCAAGCAATCCTCCGGCCTTGGCCTCCCACAGTGCTAGGATTACATTTTTATTATAGCCATTTTAGTGGGTATGAAGGAGTATCATATTGTGGTTTTGATTGGCATTTCCCTCATGGCTAATGATGTTGAGCATTTTTTATGTGCTTATTGGCCATTTGTATATCGTATTTGTAGAAATGTCTAGTCAGATCCTTTTCCTATATTTTAATTAGGTTATTTGTCTTTTTATTACTGAGTAGTAATAGTTCTTTATATATTCTAAATATAACTCCCTTATCATATATATGATTTGCAAAAATTTGGGCTCACTGAAGTTTTGGATGTGGGTCATGAGAGTAAGGAATCAAGGATGATTCCCAGATTTTTGCCCCACAAAACTAAAAGGATAGATTTGCCATTTGCTGAGATGGCAAAGATTTAGCCCTCTAAGGGGGTGATCGAGAGTCCTTTATATTTTGCAACGCATATTAGTCATCCAGTGGAGACATCGAGAAAGAAGTTGGATATAAGAGTGTGGAGGTTTGGGGAGAGTTTGGAGCTGGAGTCATTGGCATGTAGAACCGTTTGGCAATGGGACTGGCTGGGATCACCTCAGCAGGGAAAAGACATCCAAGGACTGAGTAGTTTGGTTATTTGTTGCTGAGTTAAAACATCAACTTACTGTTTGTCACAATCCTGTGGGTCAGGGACTTGAGCAGGCCTTGGCTGCTCTGGTGTGCTCCACTCCCAGTGAGCTGGGCCACTAACTGTGCTGCACTTAGTTGGTGGTTGGGCTGAGCTGGAGGGGTAATAGTAATGTTCTATATCTTTTTTAATTTTTAATTTTTATTTTTTTCTGAGTCAGTTTTGATTCAATAATATTTTATACCTTGATGGTTGTGATGGTATGGGTATATACATTTGTCAAAAATCAAACAGTTCTCTTAAAGTGAGTACAGTTTATTGTTTATACCTCAATAAAGTTGATTAAATGAAAATTAACAATGAGATACAATTTCACACCCATCCTATTGGCAAAAAATTTTAAATTTGGCAATGTCAAGTGTTGGTGACGATATGGGGAAAGGGAAACTCTTCTGTGTTATTGATTGAAGTAAATATTGGTACAACCACTGTGGAGCCATTCAGCAGAATAATTTGTCAGTTTCCAGTAAGTTGAAGATGTATGCAGCTGTCTTCTAGCAATTCCACTCCTAGGTACATATTGTGAGCTACAGAAACTCTCACATATGTGTACCAGGGACACACACTGACTGCAGCGTTACTCATGATGGTAAAAAATCAGAGACAATCTCAATATAGGTCAGCAAGAAAACAGATTGATAACTTTTGGCATAGTCATTTACAATAGCAAACTAGATTGGTGTATCTCAACATGAGTAGACCTCAAAAATATGTTGAGTGACAAAAGCAAGATAGAGAATGATCCATGTAGTATGATACCATTTATGTAAAATAAGAAATACTATATGTTGTTGATAGATATATACATAGGTATGTATGTGTGTAACAGAATAAAAAGTGAACTAGAAGGATAAACATCAAAGTCATGACAGTGCTTGCCCGTGGAGACTGGTAGAAGAGAATGGGATGGGGTGAGTTTCAGTTAAAAGGATTGGCTTTATTAGTAGTGTCATATTTCTTTTTTAAAAAGTTAGGAGGTTAAAGCTCATTTTTAGGTCAAAAATAAAGTTAGGAGGAATATGAACAAAATTAGATATACTTTATGTATTTTTAGTATTTCTCATAGTAAATTTTTTTTTTTTTTTTGAGACAAAGTCTCACTCTGTTGCCCAGGCTGGAGTGCAGTGGCGTCATCATAGCTCACTGCAGCCTCAAACTCTCAGGCTCAAGCAATCCTCCTACCTCAGCCTCCTGAGTAGTAGCTGGAACTATAGGCACCACCACACCCAGCTAATTTTTCCATTTTTTGTAGAGATGGTGTCTCACTATGTTGCCCAGGCTGGTTGCGAACTCCTGGCCTCAAGCAATCCTCCTGCCTCGGCCTCCCAACGTGCTGGGATTATAGGCATGAGCCACTGCGCCTGGCCTCTCTAATAGTAAATTTTTAAAAAGGAAAGTCTTCCAGTAATCTTCCAAGAAAACTATTGTTAAGAGTGTTGGTGTAAATCTGTCTATACTTTTTATGCGTATTGAAATATACATACAAGTATACATTATATATGTATGTATTATATATTTACATGTATATGTACCTTTGTGTATAAATTTTATATTAATAGGTTCCTGCTATACCTCCTGTTCTGGCACTTGGTATTTCTCACTCATGAATATCATGGATAATTTTACATTTTTTCATATTAGTAATATTGATCTAAGTTATTCTTTTTCTTTTTCTCTTTCTCTTTTTTTTTTTGGAGACAGGGTCTCACTTTGTTGCACAGGCACGAGTGCAGTGGTGTCACCCTAGCTCACTGCAACCTCAAACCCCTGGGCTCAAGTGATCCTCCCACCTTGGCTTTCCAAAGTGCTGAGATACAGGTGTGAGCCTCCATGCCTGGCCAATCCATTTTGATACGAGAGCAAGAACATACAAAGTTACAAATTGGTTTTTGTTTGCATTAAGGGCTTGGTGAAGGTTGACTGGAAGTCACCTTGCTGACTGTCAGCATGTTGAGTATCCTCTTTCTCTCTTTCAGGGTAAAGGCCCTAAAGCTGTCATCAGCATCAAGGACTTGAATGCCACCTTCCAGACAGAGAAGATAGGGCACCCCCACGGGCTGCAGATCACCTACAGGAGAGAGGGCCACACCAGGAACCTGTTTGTGTACCATGAAAATGGGAAGGTGAGATGACAGGAGTGCCACTCAGCCTCCAGCGCGCCACTTCCCTTGCTCATTTGGTGATGTGCTCAGCTGCCTCTTGAGATTTGCTGCTGCTCTTTGCCTTATTTATTGTCACTTCCTAGTCTGAGACAGAGGTATGAAGAAGGCAGAGCAAGACCAGGGAGAGGAACTCGGCCAGTGCCGTGGATATATCTGGCCAGTGCACAGACACCAGTGGGAGTCCAGTTAGCAGAAGCAACTATGCCCAGGGATGGCAAACCAGGTAGGGCCAGAGATTCCAAATATGGGGAAGGAATGGACAGACGATCAGGTGGCAGTGCACTCTAGGACCTTGCTTCTCAGTGTGTGGTCCTGGACCGACAGCGTTGGCATTGCGTGGAAGCTTGTTAGAAATGGAGTCTCAGGGCCTGGCGCGGTGGCTCACCCCTATAATCCTAGCACTCTGGGAGGCTGAGGCGGGAGGATTGCTTGAGGCCAGGAGTTTGACACCAGCCTGAGCAAGAGCGAGACCCCATCTCTACAAAAAATAGAAAAAATTAGCTGGGCATGGTGGCAAGTGCCTGTAGTCCCAGCTACTTGGGAGGCTGAGGCAGGAGGATATCTTGAGCCTAGGAGTGTGAGGTTGCAGTGAGCTATGATGATGCCACTGCACTCTAGCCCAGACAACAAATCAAGACCTTGTCTCAAAAAAAGAAAGAAAGAAAGAAAGAAAGAAATGGTATCTCAGGCCCACTCGGACCTACCGAATTAGAAACTGCATTTTCACAGGATCTCTATGCACGTTAAAGTTTGAGAAGCACACTTAATTGTCCGGGAACCCAGCCGAGGCAGAGAAGAGCAGCCCAAGAAAATAAGCTGGGTCAGATCCTGGGCAGGGTCACGTGATTACACAGGGGACAGAGAGGCTAAGTAGGGGTGGAGTGAAGGTGGGGGCTTACGTTTTGTGAGCCTTTGTTTACTCTTCTGGACACTGTTCTTGGTGATTGCCATCTGTCATTTCTTAATCCTTAAAACAACCCCCATGTTACTGAGGCATGGACATGTTAAGTAACTTGCTGAGGTCACACAGCCAATGGGTCCTGAGATCTGCACCCATTTTACCACCCCATGTCCCTCTGCTGTGGGGAGAGCCCTTGGCAGCAGGAGCCAGGAACCAGGTGCAGGGACTAGACTTTCCTAAGGGGCCCCAGTACGAAGGTGGCCACCATGGTCACCCTCCCAGCAGGCTTCATGCTTTCTTCCTAGTCTGGGCAGAGTTCCTGGTAGTATGACCTGAAGAGCAGGGGTTTGGGGTCAGAGCTGGAGACCTGGCTCTGCTGCTCTCAGCTGTGTTATTGGGGCAGGTCCCTTCCCTCCTGAGTTTGCTTGTTTGTGGATTATAATACCCACCTTTCAGAGGGGTTTTTAGGATTCGGTGACCATGAACCATGAATGTGAAAGTATTTCATAACTGTGGAGTGCATTGCAAACATTAGTTGCTGCAGTTAGTATTCCCTCTTGATTGTAGCAGATGTAAAAGGCAAAGTCTTGCAGCCAATTTCACACCTGTATCATTTATTAATTTATAAATGCACTCTTGAAATTCACAAGTCCTTACTGAGCCTTACTGAAATTCACAAGTCTTTTAGCCTCCCAATTCCAAATTCCTGGGAGAGAGAATCTGATAACCCCAGTCCAGCCTCTGTATTTGTCCAGCCCTGGTCCAGTTGCTGTGGCCAAGGCTGGGCAGGATCATAGTGGTGAATGGGGGTGCAGCTGGGGGTGGGTGAGGATGGGTGGGGCAGTTCTCATAGAAGCAGGGCTTGGGCTGAGCAAACACCCAAAAATCTGTCTATGACAACATCTAAACTAAACTGCAGGATGAGTAAAATGTTCTAGGGAAAAGGTGTGTGGGGGAGGGAGGTGGGGGACACAGAATGTCCCAAGGGGAGGGAACAGCATGTGTTGGGGGGTTGCAAAAAGTTTGGGGTGGAAGGAACTCAGAGGACAAAGTAAGTCATACTAAAGAACTTAGGTTTTTTTCCTGAGGGTAGTGGAGAGGACTGTAAGCCTGTCTGTACTAGGTTTGTAATTAGAAAATCACTCTGGCTGCCGTGAAAGGGCCAACTGAGGGCAGAAGATCAAGGCCAGCTGGATATGTGGTTGTCTAGGTGGGAGATGACAGGCCTGCACTGCCGAGGGATGCCTTCTCCCAGAGGGACAGCAGAAAGGGTCAAGCCAGCTTTGGCCTAAGCTGCGCTCCAGGCCATGGCATTCCTATTGGAGGAACATCCCCAGCAGCACCTGCCCCCCACCCAAAGGCCGGCTTTTGACATCTGAAGACAGTGCTTTCCTAGACCCTTGCTCCTAAAAGTGTGTTCCATTGACCAGCAGCATCATATGGCCTGAGAACTTGTTAGGAATGCAGAGTCTCAGGCTCTACCCCAAACCTACTGGATCTGAATCTGCATTTTAACAAGATTCCCAGGTGGTTCATGCACACATTAAAAAATGAGAAGCTCTGTCCTAAGCCATTTCAGAATGCCCGTGCAGTTCACCCCAATCCTTTCCCATGGCTCTGGGGTTTTCCATGTCAGTGGCTTCCCACTTTAGCCCCCAGGGCTCTGACAGAGCCCTTCTTGATTCCCCTGAGTGGAGCTGTGGGGTGTGTGCATGTGCTGGATGCAGTACTGCCCCGCACCCGACAGCCCAGCTAGCTTCCTGCCACCGACTCAGCCTCCCACCACCACCCCACCTCACTAGCTGTCTGTGTGTCCTTTACATTTTTCTCGGCAGGAGATAGTGGACTGGTTCAATGCCCTCCGTGCAGCCCGTTTGCAATACCTAAAAATGGCCTTTCCTGAGCTCCCGGAGTCTGAGGTAACCTAAACGTGGACCCCCACTTCTGAGCCTCCTCTCTGCCACCTCCTTCTCTCCTTGTCTGCTGACTCTGAAGACATGCAGAGGCCAAGCTAGGTTTGTTTGCAGGCAAGGCCTTAGACTTGAGGGGTGGGCACCTCACTTGGGGAGGCTGGGGGATTACAGCCTCACACATGGGAGCTGGTGTTAACCAGCAGCCTCCAAAAAGCAGGTCAGTCTCTCCCCTTCAGGATGCACAGCTGCTGTCCACAGTGTCAAGGCGCTCAGCATTTGGACATCTCTTTCTGACCCCTTCTCCCACTAAAATGTACAAATGATCCCTAAAATACTGCTCACAAAGTGCTTTTAAGCCCATCTTATCTTATAATCCCTTTTATCTAGTAATCTCTTACAGCAGGCAGTTAGGCAGGGGCGATTATTCCCATGTTACTGATGAGAAACTGAGTCCCTGGAAGGTAAGTGAATAACCAAAGGTGCTCTTCCCTTTCTAACATCCTCCCTTTGCCCTACGGTGTTCTGGTCTCCGGAAGGCCATGGGGTCCTTCCCATTACAATTGTAACAAGACCCCAGTCTGCCTTCTGTGGCCAAGGTAATGGTGAGCCTGAGAACTTCATTTTGATTGTCCCCAGACGCCTGGGTCTTCCATCTACCTCTCAGTGACACACTGAGATGGCAGCTCTCTGGGAGCAGTCCCAGCAAGGTCCAGGTCAGGACTCGAGGTCAGTCTGCCGAGTCAGCGCCCAGAACTGGCTAACGCAACTCCCATGGGGAGGAGTTGAGAATACTGACTGCAGACTGGAGCGGAGGGAGAACAAAGTGCAGACCTCAGCCTCAGTAATCCCAGCCAGCTTCCCATCTTTGCTGACCCGAGTGGAGGAAATTGGCCTTTGGCCAACATCCTCAATGTTCCCTTGCCTCCCTCATCCACCATCATGGCCTCTTCTCCAGTATCCGCCCAGCCCGCCTCTCTCCTGTCTATCCTCCCACCCTGTGTCTGTGTGTGGTGTGAGGTTCTGGGCCATCACCAGCCTGGCTCAGGCTTATGGCTCCAGGTGCTGGAAACCCAGGGAGCGCCAGTGGGGTTGTGGCCCTCTAGGAGGAAAGGCATATGGACCCTGAAGTCAGAGAACCTGATGTATTACCTGGGGCAAGTCCCCTCACCTCTCTGAGCCTCAGTGTACCCATCTGTCACCATGGGGACAGTGCCTACCTTCCAGGGCTACTGTGAGGATCGAGCGTGCCAGGGCATCTGAGTGCAGGAAGTAGTACTCCAACCACGTGATTTTCCTTCTTCTCCTGGCTGTTTCCTGAGGCCTTGAGTAGCGAGCGCTGCATTGGCTCAAGTTCAGAATATTGAGCACTTAGGGACTCTGTTTTCTCCAAATGGAGGACTTAAAGCCTAGTGAACATATTTTAGGGAAAGAGGGGTGGTATAATTTATATTTTCATATATTTTCTCACAATTTTCCCTCTTTCAGATTTCCCGTTGCTATTCCCCGGACCTCACTTCCCCTCTGCCCCTGCCCTGGGCCCTGGAGCTCTGGGGAACCTCCTCTGTTCTTGGAAGCCTAGACTGTTGTTTGAAACTCTCGACTTTCCGGGCAGACCCCTTGGAGCATAGGAGGCCAGCATCCATCCCTGGAAGCTTCTCTGAGCACAGGATGGCAGGCTGGAAGGGATCCCAGGGATCACATGGTCTAGTCTACTTATTACACAGAGCAAACAGGCCCAGAGAGATGTCAGGTCTTACTGAGGCCACAGCTGGTAGAGGCCAGAACTGGAGCTAGAACCCAGGTCTCTCGACTCCTAGTCCAGAGCTCTGTGTGCCGACTCTGCCATCACCTCCTCATGGCCCCGTGTCAGAATCCCTACCAGTGACCAGGTCTCAGCCAAGGGCCTGCTCAAAGGGCTCTGTCATGTTTACACTTTAGCATCATAGTGTAGTGGTAGGAGTACAGTCTAGTGTCCATTGGCCCTAGGTGTGAATCCCGGTGCTTCGTTCACCAACTATGCGACTTTGGGAAACCCCTGACCACTTCTCTGAGGACTGGTTTCTTCAGACATACAATGAGACTGATAATACCCACCTCACAGGGTGGCTGAGAATTGTACCCAGAGCCTGACATACAGTAGATCCTCACAATATGCCCCCTGACACCAAGAGGGTCTCCTCAGAGCCTTGCCTATGTCCATACCCAGGGGCTACTGAAGGAGTCCTTAAACCAAGACTCAGCCATGCCAGTAAGCTCTGCAAACATCTGGGGTGCTCTTGTCTGGCTTTGTTGAAATATCAATATTACATTCATTCTACTTTCCAAATATAACCCTGTGAACCATGAGCACATATCCTTCCCCATTCCAAACTTCCCCTTTGTCGGGGAGCCAAGCTTGGTGGGGAACCTTGAGCCCCTGGGGTGTGAGTTGGGGGGTCAGTGTCTGTCTCTTTTCCCCCAGCTCGTGCCCCTCCTCACCAGGAACTACCTCAAACAAGGCTTCATGGAAAAGACTGGCCCAAAGGTACATTCCACCACTCCCTGGGGGACTTACATGGCCCTGTCCCAGCCAGCAGTAGGGCAGAACTTGGGAGGTGGGGAAATGGGCAAGGTTGGGGGGAGGCAAGGGAGGTAAACCGATGTTTGTGAGTACAACAACGCTCCTGGGCTGACCAGTGGAGACTAGCTGTTAGCTGACACGTGAGCCATGGGTGCTTCTCCCCAGCATTAGGGATCGTCCATACCAGTTTCCTTCCTCTTAGCTCCATCTAACTGGCCCTGCCCCTGGGAAAGCAGAGCTGAAAAGGGACTCCCTGGGGTGACAGCTCCTGGGCTTTCCAGGACCCTTGTGTGCTCTGTGCCTGGAGCCTAGAAAACGCATGTGTGCACCCAGGGGCCGCGTGCACATCCTCCCGGGCACGCCCTCCCCAGTGGCTGCTCAGTCTTGCTTATCTGTGGAGGAGGGGAAGGCTGTCCCCATGCCTCCCCTCCTGTGGAGGGTCCAGAGGAGCAGAGCCTGGATGCTGGGTAGGACGAGGCTCAAAGTTCAAAGTCTGTTGAGGGGAGGGAGGGGGAAGGAAGGTAAAAGCAGAGGGAACTCACTAAAAATTTCCCCAGAAGCACCGTGTTCCAGTGCTTTTTTTTTTTTTTTTGAGACAGTCTCGCTCTGTGTAGAGTGCAGTGGCGTCGTCTTAGCTCACTGCAGCCTCATCTAGTGCTTTTTTTAAAAAAAGTTTGATATGTCTATAGGGTGGTTGTTAAGGGGACAGCAAAGGTGTTAGGCAATCAGTATGAAAGAAAGCCTTGGGCAGGCTGAAAAAGCAGTTTTAGGTTGTTTTAGGTTCCCTTCCTTCACTAGCCAAGGGCACGGCCCCTCCCTGTGGCTTTCTCTCCCTTGACCTAGGTTAGAATTTGGCCAAGGCCAGCACTTTCAGCCTTGCTGAGCAGTAGCCACTTCTGATTTTCCCAACTTCCTTTTTCTGAGACTTCTTTGTCCACAGCCTAAGAAAGAGGGAAGTGCCTCTTCCAACTCAAGGCAGTACCTGGAGGCAGCAGGGTGAAGCTGGCTGAGGCGGGGTGGGAGGTGGGAGGTGGGGAGTGGGTGAGCAGAGCCTTCAGAGCCTGAGGGCCCCAGCCCGGGCCCCAGGGAGAAGTATTAGCGTGTCTGACTGTGGAGGCTGGGCTGGAGAACCAGAGGGACTGGCCAGCTCCCTTGGCTGGGCCTGGGCTGGCCCCTGACCTCTGTGCTCAGGAAGAGCTCCCTGGCCTTGTCATCCTTGGTAGGAGGTTCCCTCTTTTGCAGCAGAGAGAACCTTTCAAGAAAAGGTGGTTTGCTCTGGATTCCCAGGAGCGGAGGCTGCTCTATTACAAGAACCCACTGGTAAGAGCCACTCCCGGTCCCTCCCCAGGGCATCTCCACGTGAAGCTGGGTCATTGCTTGTCTGGGACTCTGGGGAAGCTACAGATGAACACATGTCTCAGAGCCCCAGGGCTAGAGAAACTGGGGAGAAAGACCTCTACCCCTTGCTTCTCTCTAGGTCACCTCCTGTGCATGAAGCTTTTCCAACACAGAGGCTTCTCCCACTCCTGTCCTTCAGGAAGCACATTATGAGCATCCAAAATGCTCCCTGTAGTTAAATAAGGTGTAGTCCCATGAAGTATAGTGCTTAGGAATGTGGGCTCTAGAACACCGGCTCTGGTCTCAGCCCTGCCACTTGTAACCGTGTGCCCTGGGCAAGAGTACTTAGCTCTCTGTGCCTCAGTTTCCTCCTCTGAAAAATAGGCTTCACAAGAATGCCTTTCTCAGAGGTTGCCATGACGATTATATGAGTTACTACATATAAAGCACTTAAATTCCTGGTGCTTAATTTAATAAGCTCTCTGTAAATGTCAAGTATCTTTTTAACAGATGATGTGTGTGGTTTATTTTAGGGTTTTTTAATCTTTCAAATTCTGGGTCCCACCTAGCAGAAATTCTGGCGGGGACACTCACACCCCTTTCGCAAAATAAAACTTGGGAAATTCCCCCAGAAGCAGCAGTATTCCAGTGCCATGATGATCATGTACCCTCTATTTTCAGGATGCTTTTGAGCAGGGCCAGGTTTTTCTTGGAAGCAACGAGCAAGGGTATGAAATACATGAAGACCTCCCCAAGGGCATCCGAGGGAATCGCTGGAAAGCCGGCCTCACCATTGTCACCCCACAGCGGAGATTCGTCCTCACCTGCCCCAGCGAGAAAGAGCAGCGGGAATGGCTGGAGAGTTTGCAGGACGTCCTGTCTCACCCCTTTACACCCCTCAGTCTCATCAGTAAGAAGCAGGAACTGGGTTGTCCTTTTGGCCAAGGGCAGAGGGCAGAAATGGGCGTCCTCACTGAGGTTCAGCTGTGACGCCAAAAAAGAGCCCTGACTATGCTCTTTGCATGGTCTTCTATTCCTGCCAAGGAAAAGCACAGACAGTGCACAATACTGTCCACCCTCAGTTCCCTAACACAGCCCTTCCCCAGGAGCTTCTAGAGGAGCTTGGCTCTGGCAGAACCCTTGATGCTGCGCGTACCCTGCTGGGTCTAGGGGCTGAGCAGCCTCTCTCCCTCCCTCCCCCTCCTCCCAGATCTCTTTTCTCGTGAGAAAACCCTGGCCTGTTATTATTAGCTAAGGTCACACGCGCTGGGCAGCTCCTGGGATTATTTTCCTCCCTACCCCAGAGGGAAGGCTATTTCTGATGTCTTCTTTTCTCTGGACCCTCCCTTCTGTCTGCCTCTCTCCTGATCCTCCTCTTCCCCCCAGATGTGTCATGAGCAGGCTTCCCTCTCTGCTGACGGCCCTGTGAGGAAAGGAGAGACATGCTGAGCTGGGGTGGGGAGCTGCTGGCCCAGGGCCTGGCTTCTGGGCACAGAGGAGAAGTCTGTGTTTGGAAAGGTACAGACTGAGCAGGTGGCCCCACACAGCCCCTTGGGAGAAAGCTTGTGCCCTTGGAGTCTGACCAGTATAAACACAGACACTCTTCACTGTCCCAAATCTCAAAGCCCAAGAACCTCAGAAACGGACTTTTGAATTGTTAGTGAAGCTTATCAGCTGGTGTTTTCTCTGTGGGCCGCCGTATCTGAGTCTCCTGTGGTTTCTCTCTGTTTCTGCATGTCTGTCTCTCTGATTTTCTCTCCTCCTCTGGTGTGAGTGTCCCCTCTGTCTCTCACTTTGTCGTCCTGTTTTTTATTCTGGCTCCCTCTGTCTTTCCATGCCTGTCCCCTTGCTGTCCCTTCCCTCCAGTAGGACTGCTCTGGCATGGCCACCTCCCTCAGCCCTATTCTTGTTTCTCTTGCAGCCACATCAACAGAGAGTGGCTGCAGCGGCAGGTGACCCATCGGCTGAGGAACCGGCTGGCCACTAAACACCCGCAGCGCCTTGTGGGAAGGAGAGGTTCTCACCTCGGCCCTGGTTGCCCAGCCTTGGTGCCCCACAGTCAGTAGCCATCCTTGGCAGTGGACTCGGCCAAGACTGAAGCTGTGGCTTTATCCACCAGCTCCTTGTGCCTTCCCCACTGCCCAGCCCTAGGGATCTGGGGACCTGATACATGGACGAGCACATATGCCTTCCTCCCCATATACATCCAGGCTTGAAATGTCCTTAAGGCCCAGAACTTCCAGAGGTGTGGCACGTAGAGTAGACATATAAAAAATAAAATAAATAAAATAAAATAAAAACAACAAGGCCCGGAGCTTTCTCACATCTGAAATGGAGGCATTGCAATGAAAAGGCACCCACAGCATCATGCAAGTGGCATCTTGCCAAAAAAAAAAAAAAGTTTAACCTGAATCTAACCATGAGGAAATAATCAGACAAATCCACATTCTGCTAAACAACGGGGCTGGACTCTTCAAAAATGTCAATATCATGGAAGTTAAAGTAGTCTGGGAACTGTTCTAGACTAAAGGAGACTAAACATGGCAACCAAAATGCAATTCCTGATTGTGGATTGGATCCTGGACCCTCTTCTTTAAAGGAATAGTTGTAAAGGACATAATTGAGATAATTGGGGAAATTTGAAAATGGATGTATATTAGTTAATACAACTGTAAGATTGTGATAATTATGCTGTATTTGTATAGGACAATGTTCTTGTTCTTAGGAGATACATGCTGAAGTATTTAGGGGTAAAATGTAATGATGTCTCCAATTGATTCTTAAATGGTTCAGCAAAAAATAAGTTTATGTATACGTGTATATGTATAGAGTATATATGTATATGTGTGTGTACATATATATAGAGAGAGAGAGTGCACACCACTATGCAAAATGTTAGCAACTGATTAATCTAGATGAAGTATAGATTGGTATTTATTGTCCTATTCATGCAAATTTTATATAGATTTGAAAGTTTTCAAATTAATAAGTTGGGGGGAAATAAACACTAACTTTTCACTCTTCAAAAGCAGTGGTATTTCTTCATGAGTCAGAAATTGTTCCTGTCAGAAGACTGGAGCAGGAAGATCACTTGAGCCCAGGAGTTGGAGGCTGCAGTGAGCTATGTGAGACCCTGTCTCAAAAGTTCCTGGGAGAGTGCCATCATCGTGCATGTTTTAGAAGAAATAAAAGCCTAGATAATATAAAAAATGATGCCCACATTGATCATCACAGTGATCTGGAAGGAAAGAAGCAAGCTGAGGAGACAGCTTCATTGGACCACAGGGCAGAGAGTGATCCAGCCCAGGCTCTTGGTGTGGCCCTGCTACTAACTCAAGACCATTGGAAAATTCACTTCCCTACCTCTGTGCCTTGGTTTTTCTCTTTAAAATGAGGGAGTTGCACTAATTCTTGAGATTCAAAGTAAGTAACAAGTATTTTTGACCACCTTCCAGGTGCCAGGCTCTGTGCCAAGCCCTGTGAATAGGCAGGAACGAGATGACGTGGTCCTGCTGTCACAGATCACAGACTGCTGTGGAGGCAGCCCTTCAAAAGGGCAGTACAATAAGGTGAGTGTTCAGAAAGGGGAAGAGCAGACGGGTGTGGGAGGGTGTGGCCATAGGGTTTACCCTAATTCAGGGGGAGAGGGAAGCCACCTTCCTCTCCAGAAAGTGAAACCTTCAAGCTGTTTAGAGGTTAGTCAAAGGGAAGAGGGTAAGGAAGACATTCAAAGCTGAGGGAAGAAAATATTCAGAGACCCCAAGATGGGAAAGAGGAACTGAAAGAATCTCAAATGGCTGAAATATTAGAGAAACAGATCACGAAGGTCCCCACTCTGTGATTCCCTATTCCTTTCCCCTCCCTTCAAGTGACATGCAGAAATACCCTCAGTGTTCTCTCTTCACTTAGGTGGAGACTCAGAGGGTTGGAAGAGTCTTTTTAAGAGATTCCCTGCATTTTATGAGACTTTTCTTTGGATCCTCCAATCAGAGGACAAGCAACACATCAGGGTGTGTCCTTCCTGAAGCTTCCTGGCTGCCCAGATAGAGATGTGAGTCCTCCTCTGGCTCCTAAAGCACCTTGAAAATGTCTGTTTCAACACTTGCTAGGTTATGTATTAAGGGTCAGTTTACTTGTCTGCCTTTTTCACTACCTGTGAGCTCTGTTGGGTGTACTCTGCTAAATTCTGGAGATGAGGAAATTAATAAAGGCATAGTCCCAACCTTAAGGAACTTATAGCTTAGAGAGGCAGAAAGAGAAGTAAGCAAGCAGTAACAAAGCTACTGGAGGAGGGAAACTGGGATTCTAAGGGTGGGAGCCCCTCAGAGGGACAGAGAAGAACAGACACAAGAGATAAAGTCCCAGTGAAACGCAGTGCCTGGTTGGTTGGCTTGTTCCCCAAACATACCTCCATACCCTTGTATTAAATCCTCTTCTTCCTTTTTGGCTTATTAGTGCATGGAAGTTTCTATTACTTGAATCAGTCCCAACTGATAAAGTTCTCCAAAAGAGATGATATCTATGCTGAGTCCTGAAGAATGAATAGAAGATACTGGGGTTGGGGGTTGCAGGGGAGGTAGAGAAAGAAGCATGTAGAAAGGCCCAGAGACAAGAGAGAGCATGGCTTGTTCTGGAAACTTCAAATTATTGAATATGGCAGGGCTGGGTAGATAGTGAGACAAAATGATTATTCTTGTGAGACCGAGAAACATTTACATTTTATATAAGATAAGGTGAATGTTAGAAGAGAAAAGGGACTGAAGGAAGCATAGATTATGTAGATGTCCCTGGGCAGATGGAAGAATGCCTGATCCTGTCTTGTCTCTGTTCTGCACCTGTGAAGATAAATTTGTGGTTCATTATTAGTGTGGAATCTAACAGACTTTAGTTTTAGGAGCTAGATGTAGTCTGCAGACCTAAAGTTACAATTTGCATGTCCTTGCTTATGGGAGGCCAGCAAGGAATTTCCTCAATGGATAATCTGTGGGGCCAGTCCTTCACAGGTACCTGAGGACTTTACCTTCTCTTCTGCATAAGGAGTTGGTGGCAGGGGGTGGTCCTGAGATTTTTAGTTTCTTTTACAGAGGACAGAGTTTAAGAGAAAATAAAAGGGAAAGTTTGGGAGGAGAGGGCCACAGAAGGGGAGCCCTGAATTCTGCATATGAACTGCCTGATCTCTCGAGGAACATAATAGAATCCAGTATATCTATAAGGTATCTTTCACAATGTCAGGCTATAACCCTAAATTTCTTGACATATGGAGAAGCAAGCAAATATGAATCATACTTGTATTAGGGTCCTCTAGAGAAATAGAACCAATAGGACATATATAGAAAGAAATTTATTATGAGGGATTGTCTCAGGTGATTATGGAATTGAGAAGTCCCTCAATCTGCCATCTACAAGCTGAAGGCCCAAGAAATCCAGTGGTGCTATTGCAGTCCAAGCCTGAACCAGGAGTGCCCCTGTCTGAAGGCTAGATGGATGTCATAGCTAAAGCAGAGAGAGTGAATTCGCCCTTCCCTTCCCTTTATTATTTATTCAGACCTTCAGTGGAGTGGATGATGCCCACCCACATTGATGAGGGCTTTCCTCAGTCTACCAATTCAAATGCTAATCTTTTCCAGAAACACCTCTCAGACACACCCAGAAATAATGTTTTAGTAGCTACATGGGCATCTCAGCCCAATCAAGTTGACACAAAAATTGACCATCACAGTACTCAAGAGAAAAGTTAATCACTAGACACTGATTCCAAAGATATCTCAGATGTTAGAATTAGCAGACAGGAATTTTAAAGCAGCTATTATAACTATGCTTACTATGTAAAGGAAAATATGTTCCCTTTGAATGAACAGATATGAAATTTCAGTAGAGAAATCAAAACTGTAAAAAGGAACCAAATGGGAATTCTAAAACTGAAAAATAAAATGTGAATAAAACATTCAGCTCAACAGTAAATCGGAGATGATAGAAGAGTCAGTGAACTTGAAGACAAATCAATGAAAATTTACCAATCTAAAAAACAGAAAGAAAAACAAGGATTGAAGAAGTGAAAACAGAACCTCACTGACCTGTGGAGCAATCTCAAAAACTCTAATATACATGCACTTGAATGAAGTTCCAGAAGAGAGAGAGGGTGGAGCAGAAAAAATATTTGAAGACATATTGATCGAAATGTTCCTATGTGTGGCGAAAGACATACAGAGACTCAAGAAGCTCAGCAAACTTCAAACAGGATAAATACAAGGAAAACCATATCCAAGTACATACATTACTATCAATCTGCTGAAAACCAAACATAAAAATAAGATCTTGAAAGCAGCCAATGAAAAATGATATATACAAGGAAACATTGTTTCTCATCAGAAACAACCAGGGCCAGAAGGCAGTGAGAGACATCTTTAAAATGCTAAAGAAAAAAACCAAACCAAAACAAAAGCCATCAAATCAAAACTCTAGACTAATTACCTTTCTAGCAGAAAGGTAAAGGCCTGGTGCCATGGCTCATGTAATCCTACCACTTTGGGAGGCCAAGGCAGGAGAATCACTTGAGCCCAGGAGTTGGAGACCAGCCTGAGCAAGAGCGAGACCCCAAGACCCCATCTCTATAAAAAATAGAAAAATTAGCGGGACCTTGTGGCATGCACCTCTGGTCCCAGCGTCTCAGGAGGCTAAAGCAGGAGGATCGCTTGAGCCTAGGAGTTTGAGGTTGCAGTAAGCTATGATGATGCCACTTCACTCTAACCCCAGCAACAGAGTGAGATCCTGCCTCAATTTAAAGAATAAATAAAGAATAAAGGTAAAATACCACTGAATTGTACACTTAAAAATGGTTAAAGTGGTACGCTTCATATTATGTATATTTTATGACAATAAAAATGTGAAAAGAGATTTTTTTAAAAGGCAAAATAAATATTTCCAGACAAAAACAATAATTTGTTTCCAGGAGACCTGCAATGTAAGACATGGTAAAGGAAGTTCTTTGGAATGAAGAGAAATGAAACCAGACAGAAACTCTAATCTTATCTTTAGGAAGAAATGAAGCACAATAGAAATGGTAAGCACATAAGAAATATAAAAGATAGCCTATTTAAAGCAAAAATTACATGTGTTATGATTTATAGCACCTATAGAGATAACATAAATGACAACTAGAAGGCTGGGCATGGTGGCTCATGCCTATAATCCTAGCAGTCTGGGAGGCCGAGGCAGGAGGATTGCTTGAACCTAAGAGTTTGAGACCAGCCTGAGCAAGAGCGAGACACCATCTTTACAAAAAATAGAAAAAATTAGCCAGGTGTGGTGGTGTGCACCTGTAGTCCCAGCTACTTGGGAGGCTGAGGCAGGAGGATCGCTTGAGCCCAGGAGTTTGAGGTTGCAGTGAGCTACGATGACGCCACTGCACTCTAGCCCGGGTGACACAGCAAGACTATGTTTAAAAAAAAAAAAAAAGACAACTAGAGCACAAAGGACTGGACAAGGGAGTAAATAAATACATTTTCAAGCTTCTTATATTTTACATGAGGTTGTAGAAAATTAACTGTAAATAGATTGTGAAAAGTCAAGGATGTATATTGTAATCCTTAAAGCAACCACTAAAGATGTAATACAAAGTTGTATAGCTAAAAAGCCAACAAAAAATTTAAAATGGAATTATAAAAAGAATTAGATTAACCGGGAGGAGCTAGGAAAGGAAGGACAAATGAATAAGAAATAGATGGGACAAACAGAAAACAAAGAGTAAAAGGTAGACCTAACCATATCAATAATTACATTAAAAGTTAGTGGACTAAATATTCAAAATGCAGTATTATCAGAGTGGATAAGAAAGCAAGACCCAATTAGATGCTGTCTGCAAGATATATTTTGCTTTTTTTTCTTTTTCTTTCTTTTTTTTTCTTTTTCACATGTAGGGCATTTATTTGTAGGGAGGCAACAAGTTTTGTGCCCCTCATCACAATGACCCCAGATTCCTGTTGGGTGTGTTGTAAATAGAGGATCCATTCTTCAGGCCCCCTGCTCTGAGCACATCCCAAGATATATTTTAAATCTAATGGCACAGACAAGTTGAAGATAAAAGGATGGGAAAATATATATCATGGATATAGTAATTATAAGAAGGCTGAAAAAGCTATACTGAGAAAAGATAATGTATTTTTCCAGATAAAGACTGTTACCAGAGACACAGAGTGATGTTTTATAACAATGAAAGGTGCAATTCATCAAAAGACATAACAATCATAGATGTGTGTGTGTGTCCAACAATATAGCTCCAAAGTACATGAAGCAAAAATTGACAAAATTTAAGGAGGTAATAGACAAATAACACCATGGATCACAAAAGAAATCCCAAGGTAAATTAGAAAAATTTTTAATTGAATAATAATGAAAATGCAACATATCAAAATTGAAATGATGCTGTGAAAGCAGTAAAGGAAAAGACATAAAAAATCAATGACTGAAGGCTGTACTGCCCAATATGGTAACCACTAGCTACATGTTGTCATTGAGTATTAAAATATGGTTAATGCAACTGAGGAAATAAATTTTTAATTTTACTTAACTTTTAAATAGATTTTATGTTTAGAGCAGTTTTAGATTCATAGCAATATTAAGCAGAAGGAACAGAGATTTCCCATGTGCCCCCTGTCCCCACAGAATGCATAGCCTTCCCCATTATAAACATCCCCTGCCAGAGTCGTATATTTGTTACAATTGATGAACGTGTATTGGCACATCATTATCATCCAAAGTCCATAGTTAACATTAGGATTCACTCTTGATGTTGTACAGTCTATGGGTTTGGATAAATGTATGACATGGATCCAACATTATAGGATCATACAGAGTATTTTCACTGCCATAAAAATCCTTTGTGTTCAGCCTATTTGTCCCTCCCTCCCCCTTAATCTCTGGCAATCACTGACCTTTTTTACTGTTTCCATAGTTAATTTGACCTAATTTTATCTAAATTAAATAATTTAAATTTAAATTCAAAATGGAAGCAGGGTAAAATATTTTTCTTTCAAAGACAATTGTTTTGGTGAGACTATATTTCACTTTAATCATTGCATTGCATAAGATATTATTTCAGTTGTGCAAAACATTTTTAATGATGAGGAAAAGACTAAAGATTAAATGTTATAAAAAGTGAAAGATCTTTAATTAGGTTGTCAAACAATTGTCTGTAGAATAAAAGATCTTTCTAATAATATCAAAGATCAATTGATTCAAAATTTGAAAAAATGAAAGTACTTTTCTTTAGCTTTAGATGAATTGTATGATACAAGACTAATAGTGAATAATTTGGGTAAGTTTTATTTCAAAGGACTTTTAAATTTATGATGAAATGTCAATTCACTGTCTAAAAATATCAAATTCATGGTGTAGATATTTTTGACTCTTTTACATCTGTTAAAGGAAGAATTTCAGGTAGATACAGAAAACTTAATTTCTATTGTCAAAGATGGTTCTTTAAGCTATATTAGGTCAATAAAATCAAATATGTTGATGTTTTAAAACAAGAGATTAATGGTTCCCTTATGGGGTTGTGCTATTGCATGATACATAGTAAAAATATTTGTGCTCAGTTTTCTGAAGCAGATGCTATGATATAAATTGTCATGGATACAGTTGTATCAGCATATACATGCAAATGCTATGAAACTTTGAAAGAAATGGAAGAAAATTTAGTGATTTTATATGCTTTGCCAATAATTTTAGTTGAGTTTTGGATAAGTTTTATAATGATTTAATGTACTGTTAATTTCAATTCAAGATTTTCTTGAAACCACAGGGATGCTTGCCAAAAATCAAAGATATAAGGCAGTGAGATTATATTTTCTCATTGATATGATGCTGCATATAAATGAGCTAATTTTGAAGCTCCAAGGAAAGGAAAAGCTAATTTGTAGCCTAACTAGACAGTTATAAGAATTTATGTTGAAAGCAAAATATTTTGTAATACAAATCAATAATAATTTTATATATTTTTCTAACAAGAATCAATGTGCAGAAGATTTTAATTATAATCAATAATGTTATGTAAATTGGCCACAAAAGCTATAAGAAATACTTGAAGAACAGTTTATAGATATTAAAGTTGCTTTTAAATTTATGCACTATCCTTTCACTGAGTTCACACTGGAGTTAGTGAATTTGTTAGTGAATTTCAACTTGGGATAGGCATGGTTTTGAAACTGATAAGCTTTTGTTTCAAAGTGAAATCAATTCTACCCAAAGAGATAAAATAATTTTGTCAACACAAATGTGAATATTAAAGGAAGATGTTGTTTTCATAGTTGATTCAGTTATTGGAAAACTTTTAAGCATATTTGGAATAACTTGGGTATGTGAACCTACTTTTTTGACTCTAAATTTTCTAAAATCTAAATACAAATCAAGTATTTCCAGTGAAAATTTAGCATCCAAATAGAGATGTGCTGTAAGTAGAAAATATACACTGGATTTCAAAGACTTAATACAAAAATATGAATGTAAATATCTCATTTAAATGTTTTACATTGATTACGTGTTGAAATGATAATGTTTGGATATATTGGTTAAGTAAAATATATTATTTAAATGAATTTTACTTGTGTCTTTTTAGTTTTTTAAATACGGGTATTGAAAATTTTAAATTGCAAATATGGTACCACGTAATAATTCTACAGGACAGCATTGACTTAAGGTTCTACTTTGATAAGCTAGAAAAAGAAGAGTAAAGTTAAACCCAACGTATGTAGAAGGAAAGAGATGATAAAGCAGAAATCAATGAAATAGAAAACAGACAAATAAAGGAGGAAATGAGCAAAGCCAGAGAGAGAGAGTGAGTGTGTGTGTGTGTGTGTGTGCGTTAAAAGATCAATAAAAACGAGAAACTCTTAGCTACACTGATCAAAAACAAAAGACGAGATGGAGGGGGTAGCACATAATTACAGTTGAGGTTGAAGAGGCTGGCAGCAGATCAGGCAGGGCTCTATAAACCGTTTTAAGGCATTTAGATTTCCAGCACTGAAGGCATTAAGCAGCGGAGGGACATAATCAGATTTGAGTTTTAATAAAATAAAGCAGCAATCTAGAGTATAGGTAGGAAACACACCGATGAAGAGGCCATTACAGTAAATCATGGGCACCATAGTAATGTGTAATTGTGGGCCTGTGTCTGAGTCATCATACAGCTCTCCTTTCCCCCTTCTTTCCTACACGTTCTTCTCCTATTTACAAAAGAAAGGTATACTTCTCACCCACCACAAATCTTAATAGAGTACGTTGCTCCAGGGCATAAAAATCTTTGGGATGTCAAATAAAGAAACAATTTCAAATACTATGGACGGCAAAGGAAACAATCAACAAAGTGAAGAGACAACCCACAGAATGGGAGAAAATATTTGCAAACTACCCATCTGACAAGGGATTAATAACTAGAATATATAAGGAGCTCCAACAACTCGATAGGAAAAAATCAAATAATGCGACTTAAAAATGGGCATTGCTGTGAATACATGTTTTAAAAAATGGGCAAAGGATCTGAATAGACATTTCTCAAAAGAAGATATACAAATGGCCAACAGGTATATGAAAAAATGCTCAACATCATTAGTCATCAGAGAAATGCAAATCAAAACTACAGTGAGACATCATCTCACCCCAGTTAAAATGGCTTTTATCAAAAAGACAGGCAATTATGAATGCTGGCGAGGATGTGGAGAACAGGGAACCCTTGACGCTGTTGGTGGGAATGTTAGTTGGTGCAACCATTATGGAGAACAGGATGGAGGTTCCTCAAAAAACTAAAAATAGAACTACCGTATGACCCAGAAATCCCACTGCTGGGGATATATCCAAAGGATAGGAATTCAGTATATCAAAAAGATATCTGCACTCCCATGTTTATTGAAGGACTAGTCACAATAGCCAAGATACAGAATCAACCTAAGTGCCCATCGACGGATGAATGGATAAAGAAATTGTGGTACATATATACTATGGAATATTATATAGCCACAAAAAGAATGAAATCCTGCCATTTGCAACAACATGGATGGAAATGGAGAACATTATGTTAAGTGAAAAAAGCCAAGCACAGGAAGACAAATCTCACATGTTCTCACTCATATGTGGGAGCTAAATATTAAAAACAATTGATCTCATGGAGACAGAGAGTAGTATGACAGTTACCAGAGGCTGGGAAGTGTATCAGGAAGTGGGAGATAAAGTGGAGATGGTTAATGGGTGCAAAAATATAGTTAGATAGATAGAATGAACACTATTTGGTAGCACAACAAAGTGACTATAATCAATAATAAGTTAGGGTCTACTTTAAAATAACTAAAAGAGTGGAATTGGAATGTTCCTAACATAAAGAGATGTTAAATGCCTGAGGTGATAGATACCCCAATTACCCTGATTTGATTAATTTACGTTGTACGCCTGTATCAAAACATCACATGTACCCTATAAAGATATACAACTATTTATTATGTACCCATAATAATTAAAAATAAAAAATTAAATACTAATGATAATTAAGCCTTCTTTTAAAAATGTTATTTTTGAATTATCATATACTAAAATATCATATAGTATACTTTTTTGTACTGTTCTATGACTTTTAATACATACATAGATTCATGTAACCACCACGACAATCAGAATAAAGAATAGTTACATCACCCCAAAAAACTCCCTTGTGCTATCTCTTTTTAGCCACTCCCTTCCTGTGCCTCTCCGGCAACCACTGATCTGTTCTTCATCACTATGGATTTGTATTTTAAGAATGCCATATAAATGAAGTCATTCAATACATAATCTTCTGAGACTGGTTTCTTTCACAGGGTGTACTGCCTTTGAAATTCATTGTACATATCAGTAGTTCTTTCCCTTTTATTGCTGAGTAGTATTCCAGCATATGGATGTACCACAGTTTGTTTATCTAGTGAAATAGTACTTAGCAATAAAAAGGAACAAATTATCCATACCTGCAACAATACCTATGAATGGGATTGCTGGGTCATATGGTAGGTGTATGTTTAATTTAATAAACTATCAAAATGGCTGTACTACTTTGCCTTTCCACTAGCAATGTATGAGAGTTCCAGTTACTTTGCATCATTGCCAACACTTAGTATTGCCAGTATTTTTAATTTTAACTGTATGTAGTGATATCTTGTCATGGTTTTAATTTGCATTTCCCTAGTGCTGAAAACATGGAGCCAGAGTTAAGGGTGAGTCATCAATGTGAGGCTGTGACTTGGGCTGATGATGAAGCACTGGGATTACAGGCATGTGCCACCATGCCTTGCCCCATTGCCTTTTCTTTTTAATTGGGTGGTTTGTTTTCTTATCATTGAATTTTCAGAGTTCTTTAGATAGTTTAGATACTAGTTCTTTGACAGATGTGGGATTTGCAAATATATGCCCCTAATCCACAGTTTTTCATTCTCTAACAGTGTCAGCAAAGCCTTCTTTAATCAAGGCATAGAGGTCAAGGTTCATGACTTTGTTTTATGCAGATTTTTGTTGCTGACAAAGTTGGGCATTAGAAATACAGTGTTTTGCCTTATGTTTGGATGTTTGAATTCGTCTATTGTAAAGTGAAGTGGAAGTAAGGGTGATGTAAGTTTAATGACCTCTTCCTTCTCCTGACCAAAAAAAAAAAAAGAAAAGCTTCATCCCTGAATGAATCTAGTAAGAGCAGAGCAAAGAGAGCACTGGTAGAACATGTTAATGGCAGTTGTGCCTTATTTCATCCAGCACATACACTCAAGAACCTTGCCATCTCTTATCTAACCTAGCATCAGAACCCATTGTCAGTGGTCACAGTGGCTCACGCCTGTAATCCTGGCACTCTGGGAAGCCAAGGTGGGTGGATTGCTTGAGCTCAGGAGTTCGAGACCAGCCTGAGCAAGAGTGAGACCCTGTCTCTACAAAAAATAGACAAAATTAGCCAGGCGTGGTGGCACGCGACTCTAGTCCCGACTACTCGGGAGGCTGAGGCAGCATCGCTTGAGCCCAGGAGTTTCAGGTTGCAGTGAGCAACTCTGTCTCAAAACAAAACAAAACCCAGTGTCACAGGAATATGTATTAGCATATTTGCTTGAATTGAAAGACATCAGACTCTGATAGAAAATGCATACGATTTGACTGGTTTTACAATGAGAACTGGCTTTGCTAATTAGGTTGGTTATATGGCAAATATTTTACATAAATTGAATGAGCTCAATCTATAGCCCCAATCTTTTGAAGAAAATATATTTCAAGCATACAAGACAAAAATATCTTTCAAAAAATATTAAATTGACAAAAGTGTATTGAAATGAACAATATTCTAATTTTCCTCCCCCTTTCTGAGTACATTAATAAACAAGGTGTCTCTAAGTAAAAGTGTAACTGGTTATAATTGATAGTCATTTGATAAACATTGGCAAAATCTCCTTGGCATACCTCCCAGAAAATGAGAAAGTGAATACTTCCAATGACTTTTACAACACAGATGTTTTCAAATTCTTCCTTTCAACAAAGATTAAAGAAAAATCTAGCCAAGTTGTCAGCTGAGAGATTATTAAAAATAATTTCTGATGATAAATCACTGTGGTTTTTTTGCATAGATCTCAGAAAGTGTTCAACAAAGTGTGTGACATTGTTGTCATCTATTTATACATGTGAACAATGTTTCTCAGCACTAACATTTATTAAAAAAATGAGAATAGAATTTATTGCTGAACTTTGTCTAATTCAAGCGTTAAGTAATGTTCATTCACAAATAAATGCTTTTTTATTTTTTATTTATTAATTTATTACTTTTTATTTCAGAATATTATGGGGGTACAACACTTTGCTTATATATATTGCCTATGCACTACCCAAGTCAGAGCTACAATTGTGGACATCCCCCAAACTGTGCACCCTGCACCCATTAGGTGTGAATTTTCCCATCCCCTCCACCCCCCCACCTGCCCAACCCCTGATGAATATTATTTCCATATGTGCACGTAAGTATTGATCAGTTAGTACCAATTTGATGGTGAGTACCAGTGGTGCTCGTTTTTCCATTCTTGTGATACTTCGCTTAGAAGAATGGGCTCTAGCTCCATCCAGGATAATACCAGATGTGTTAATTCACCATTGTTTTTTATTGCTGAGTGGTACTCCATGGTATATGTATACCACATTTTATTAATCCATTCGTGTATTGATGGGCACCTGGGTTGTTTCCACATCTTTGAAATTGTGAATTGTGCTGCTATAAAAATTCAAGTGCAGATGTCTTTATTATAGAATATCTTTTTTTCCTTTGGGTAAATACCCAGTAGTGGGATTGCTGGATCAAATGGTAGTTCCACTTTTAGTTCTTTGAGGTATCTCCACATTACTTTCCATAGAGGTTGTACTAATTTGCAGTCCCACCAGCAGTGTATGAGTGTTCCTATCTGTACGCATCCCCGCCAATATTTGTTGTTTTGGGACTTGATATAAGCCAATCTCACTGGAGTTAAGCGATATCTCATTGTGGTTTTGATTTGCATTTCCCTGATGATTACAGAAGTTGAGCAATTTTTTATATGTTTGCTGGCCATCATTCTGTCTACTTTTGAAAAGTTTCTGTTCATGTCTTTTGCCCACTTTTTAATGGGGTTGTTTGATTTTTTCTTGTCGATTTTCCTAAGTTTTGTATAGATTCTGGCTATCAGCCCTTTATCAGATGTGTAGCATGCAAATATTTTATCCTATTCTGTAGGTTGTCTGTTCACTCTAGTGATAGTTTCCTTGGCTATGCAGAAGCTTTTTTAATTTGATCAGGTCCCATTTGTTTATTTTTGTTGCTGCTGTGATTGCTTTGGGGGTCTTCTTCATAAATTCTTTTCGTAGGCCAATGTCTATAAGAGTTTTTCCAACATTTTCTTCTAGAATTCTTATGGTTTCATGTCTTAGGTTTAAGTCTGTTATCCATCGTGAGTTGATTTTTGTGAGAGGTGGGAGGTGTGGATCTAGTTTTGGTCTTCTACATGTGGCCATCCAGTTTTCCCTGCACCATTCATTGAATAGGGATTCTTTTCCCCACTGTATGTTTTTGTCTACTTTGTCAAAGATCAGATGACAGTTTGAGGATGGTTTTATATCTGGGTTCTCAGTCCTGTTCCATTGGTCTATGTCTCTGTTCTTGTTCCAGTACCATGCTGTTTTGGTTACTATAGCCAGATAAATTCATTTTTAAAAGAAACCAGCCCAACCATCTCATTAACAGCTGTGGTTCCAATAAAATATTTACTTTTTGTTTAAAACTTATTTATATAAATTTATAATATATTTTTGTATTGATTGCTAATAATAATTATGATAATTCAATCCAGAAGAAAAATTTAACAAGAGGCTTTTTGTCATAGGAAGTTAAAAAGAATTAAAATTTCAATACAAATACATATTTTTGTTGCAAAGAAGTATTACAAAGTGATAAATAAAATATTTTCATGCATAAAATATATTACCTTGGAATATAGTTTTGTGGAGAAAGTGGAATGGAAATACAAGTTCAAGAAGATAAAAGAATCATAAAATTTCTGATGTAAATGAAAAATTTTTTAATGTATTTTCACTGCTAGAACTGACCACTCCCATTTCTCCCTCCCTTCTTGTAACCCCTGCATGATTTTGCATAAAACTTTTACTGGGTGTCCAGGAAATAAAAGTTTGAAGACCACTGGTTAACCCACTTTTTCCAGAAACTTGGCTGTGAACTGGAGAAGAGAAGGAGAGCTGGCTGGAGGGAGGCTTAGGTCAAAGGTGATTTTATATTTTAAGATGGAAGATTTGAGGTGAGGTGGCTCACGCCTGTAATCCTAGCACTTTGGGAGGCTGAGGTGAGAGGATCACTTGAGGTCAGGAGTTGGAGACCAACCTGAACAAGAGTAAGACCCCATCTCTACAAAAAATAGAAAAAATTAGCCAGGCATGGTCGTCTGCACCTGTAGTCCCAGCTACTCGGGAGGCTGAAGTAGGAGGATTGCTTTACACCAGGAGTTTGAGGTTGCAGTGAGCTATGATGATGCCACTGCACTGTAGCCCGGGTGGCAGAGTGATGAGACCCTGTCTCAAAAAAAAAAAAAAAAAAGAAAGAAAAGATGGAAGATTTGAGCATGTTTAAGTGTTTAATATCATGCCTATTTTACAGAAAAGAAAAGAGAGGCACAGAGAAGCTATGAGTTTACTACAACCTGGACACTCTGGAACAAGATCCAGGTAATATATCAGTCAGGATAGGCTAGGTTATGCTGTAGCAACAAGCACTCACTACATCTCGGTAAGCTTAACACATCACAAGTTTATTTCTCTCCCTTACATGTCCTAGAACGGGTTGGCAGGGAGTCTGCTCATCTTGGTCACTCAATGACCCAGATCACCAGATGATGGTTTCTTCTACATAGTTGGGGCAGTTGGCAGAAAGGGATACAATGACTCGCCCACCAGCTTTTAAAGCTGATAGGAAGTAATATGTATTACCTCTGTTGTTTCAAGTGGGTCAGACGAGCGCCAATCCTACCAATTGCCTAGAAAAGGAAACTGCTGGAAACTTTGCAGAGCAGCGCTAATAACTACTCCATGTCATTTCCACTATTGTAAAGAGCCACAAACTTGTACTATCTGGTACCTACTTTGAGCCCAGGCAAGATGGGATAAAGTAAAGCATAAGACATTGTTAGTTCATTTCAACAGATTAGAGATTGTGGGTTCCAGTCTCTGCCACTCCGCTATTGCTATGCGAGCCTGGAAGTGCCTTTACCTCTGTGGGTCTTTGGGGAGGACTCGGTGCTCTTTCAGCTCTAACATATTCTGGTTGTAGTGCGCTGAGGACTGGACTAAGGGGCGAGTGCGGAGAAAGCAAGCCCAACAAATGCCAGGTGTCCCATCTCAGGAAAACACTGTCTAGTATTTTCGTCCGGGTGCCTGCTGGGGGACGTGCTTTCAGCCCGCAGAGGGCGGTAAGGAGACAGCGGCACAATTCTGCATTATAACAGCGATTTTAAAAGCGGAGGAGTCAGTTCATTAACCTTGACTGCGTTTTAGAATCACGTGGGGGGAGGTTTTATAAAATACTTCTACCGGGGCTCAACCCCAGAGGATGAAATCAGACTCTCCGGGAGTGGGGCCCGAAAATCAGTATTTTAAAAGAGCTTTCCAGTTGATGAGCACCAGGCGTTCTTGAATCCCTTACTACTCGTTAGAGGAGTGGGTGACCCCTAGTGGGCACAAAGGACTTCTCACAACACATTCTCACAGATGAGTTCCTGAATCGAGTCCTCTTTCTCCTTCCTCGAGTAGTCAGGGTTGCATCTTAATGGGGTGACATCAAGCTAAAGGGAATCTTTGGGACATCAACGGGTTCCTAGTGGCTTGGGACCAGCCCATTACCCAGGGCAAGAGGCCGTAACCGAGGGTCAGCTCTGCCCAAGGGCGCTGTGGGTTGGGCGGTGGGGGCTGTAAGTCAGCTTTCAGCGGGACCGGAGAAGGGGAAAAAAGGGCGAACCGAAACGAGGAGGGGACGAGACGGCGGGGAGAAGGCGGAGGGGGAGAGGAAGAGCGAGGGAGGAGACTCGGCCGCGGGCCCGCCCAGACTTCCGCGCCCCGGCGCCGGGGCGGCGGCCCAGTCACCATGGCAGGCCTGAGCTGCGGCCCGGCGGTCCCCGTGTGGCTGGCGGAGGACGACCTGGGCTGCGTCATCTGCCAAGGGCTGCTGGCCTGGCCCGCCACGCTGCCCTGCGGCCACAGCTTCTGCCGCGACTGCCTGAAGGGCCTGTGGGGCGCGGGGCGCGCGGGGCGCCCCTGGGCCTGCCCCACCTGCCGCGAGGGCGCCGCGCAGCAGCCGCGGCTGCGCAAGAACACGCTGCTGCAGGAGCTGGCGGACAAGTACAGCCGCGCCGTGCGGGAGCTGGAGGCGGCCCCGGCCCCCGCCCCGGTCCCCGGGCCCCCGCGCCGCCCCGCACAGCAGCAGGTAGGGAGGCCGGGCCGCCGCTCCGCTCTTTCCTGCCGGCTGCCTGCGCCGCCCGCTCCCGCCCCGCTTCCCCATCCGTCCTACTTTTACATGACTTTTCTCAGTCCGAAAGTCGACTCCTGCTCTTGGGAGAATGTTTGACAAGTTCAGGAAAGTATGAAAAGGCAGGAAAAAAAAAATTCCAAATCTCCCGAAAGCCTAGCTGCTACACACCTTGGCATATTTCCACTTCTTCCCGCTCTTTCTGCGGTCTCCCTCTCTCAATTTTTGAAAATTTTTAAAAAATTTTTAAAAATTTTTTAAATTTTTTTAACTTGAATTGACCAAAGAACTTTTTTTTCTTTTTTTTTAATTTTTGAAAATTTTTTTATTGTGGTAAAATATATATAACATAAAATTTGCCATTTTAACCATTTTTAAGTGTACAATTAAGTGACATTAGTTACATTTCCAATGCTGTGCAATTGTCACCACTGTTTCCAAAACCTTTTCATCACCACAAACAGAAACTCTGTACCCATTAAGCAATAACTCCTCATTGCCCCTCCCTCCAGGCCCTGGTAACATCTAATCTACTTTCTGTATCTGAATTTGCCTATTCTAGATATTTCATGTAGATGGAATCATCCAATGTTTGTCACTTTGTGTCTGGCTTCTTTCATTTAGCATATGTTTTCAAGGTTCATTCACATCGTAACGTGTATCAAAACTTTATTCCTTTTTATGGCCGAATAATATTCTATTATATGGATTTACCACATTAAAAAAATCCATTCATCTATCATGGACATTTGGATTGTTTCCACCTTTTGGTTATTGTGAATAATGCTGCAGGGAAAATTGCTGTGCAAGTATCTGAGTCTGTATTTTCAATTCTTTTGGTCTGTATGCAGGAGTGGAATTGCTAGACCATATGGTAATTTTATGTTTAACTTATTGAAGAATGGCCCAAGTATTTTCTGCAATGGCTGCACCTTTTTGTATTCCCACCAGCAATATATAAGGGTCCAAATTTTTCCACATCCTGTGAACACTTGTTATTTTCTGGGTGTTTTTGTTTTTGTTTTTTAGTACAAACTTCATACCTTAGTATAGGTGTGAAGTGGTGTCTTACTGTGGTTTGATTTGCATTTCCCTAGTAACTAATGACTAATGATGTTTTCAGGTACTTATTGGTCATTTGTATATCTTCATTGGAGAAATGTCTATTAAAGTCCTTTGATCATTTTTTAAATTGGGTTGTCTTTTTGTTGTTGAGTTTTAGGGATTCTTTGTATATTCTAGATATTAAATCAGACTTACAGGTATACTGTCAAATATATGACTTACAAATATATTCTCCCATTCTAGGAGTTGTCTTGTTGCTTTGTCACTTTCTTGATAGTGTCCTTTGATGTACAAAAGTTTTAAATCTAACTTTTCATGATGTCCAATTTATCTGTTTCTTTCTTATGTTGCTTGTGCTTCTTGTGTCATATTTACAAATCCATTGTCAAATCCCAGTTCATGAAGATTTACCCCTGTGTTTTCTCCTAAGAGTTTTATGGTTTTTAGCTCATATTTAGGTCATCGGTCCATTATGAGTTAATTTTTGTATATGGTGTGAGGTAGGGGGTCCAACTTCATTGTTTTGTACGTGAAAATCAGGTTGTCTCAGCACCATTTGATGAAGAGATTGTTCTTCCCCATTGAGTAGACTTGGCATCCTTGTCAAAAATCAATTGGCCATAGATGTATGGGTTTATTTCTGGACTTTCAATTTTATTCCATTGGTCTATATGTCTGTCCTTATGCCAATACCTCACTATTTTGTGAGTCCTCTGACTTCATTCTTCTTTTTCAAGATTGTTTTGGCTATTCAAGGACCCTTACAATTCCGTATGAATTTCAGGATTGGCTTTTCCATTTCTACAAAAAAGGCTATTGGAATTTCACTAAGGATTGTGTTGAATCTGTACATCACTTTGGGTAGTTAGTATTGATGTCTTGACAATATTAAGTCTTCTTTCCCTAAAACACAGAATGTCTTTCCATTTACTTGGATCTTTAATTTCTTTTGGTGATGTTTTGTAGTTTTTAAGGTATAAGTCTTTCACCTCTTTGGTTAAATTTATCCCTAGGTCTTTCATTCCTTTAGATGCTATTATAAATGGAATTGCTTTCTTAATTTCCTTCTCAGATTGTTCATTGCACGTGTATTAAAACATAATTACTTTTGTGTATTTATCTTGTGCCCTGCAACTTTGCTTAATTCATTTATTAGTTCTATTAGCTTTCTTGTGGATTCTTTGGGATTTTCTCCTTATGGGTTTGCCACATGCAAATAGAGATAGTTTTACTTCTTCCTTTCTAATTTGGATGGCTTTTATTTCTTTTTCTTGTCTAATTGCTCTGACTAAAATTTCTAGTGCAATGTTGAATAGTAGCGGTAAATGCAGGCATCTTTGTCTTGTTTTCAGTCTTAGGGGGAAAGCTTTCAGTCTTTCACCATTGAGTATGATGTTAATTGTGGGTTTTTCATAAATTTCCTTTATCACATTGAGGAAATACCCTTCTATTCCCAGTTTTCTGAGTGTTTTTTTAAATCTTGAAAGGATGTTGGATTTTGTCAGATGCCTTTTCTGAGTCGATTGAGATGATCATGTGGTTTTATCCTTCATTCTATTAATGTGGTATATTATATAGGTTGATTTTCTTAGGTTGACTCACCTTCCCATTTGTGGGATAAATCCCACTTGGTCATGGTGTATCATCCTGTTAATATGCTGGTGGATTTGGTTTGCTAGTATGTTCTTGAGGATTTTTGCATCAATATTTATAAGGGATATTGGTCTTTAGTTTTCTTGTGATGTTGTCTTTTTTTTCTTAAATAGAAGCATAGCTAGCTTATTTTATTTTATTTCATTTTATTGAAACAGGATCTTTATCTGTTGCCCAGGCTAGACTGCAGAGGCTTCATATATTTTAGGACTCTGTGTTTGGTGCATAAATGTTTATAATTGTTATGTCAAAAGATAATATTACAATAAATTTAGTTTAAAGATCCTCCTGCCTCAGCCTCAGCCTCCCGAGTAGCTGGGACTAAAGGTGTGTGCCACCATGCCCAGCTAATTTTTCTATTTTATTTTGTAGAGACAGGGTCTAGCTATGTTTTTCAGGCTGGTCTTGAACTCCTCACCCCAAGTGATCCTCCCACCTCAGCCTCCCAAAGTGCTAGGATTACAGGTGTGAGCCACATGCCTGGCCTGTATTTTATTTATTTCTGTTCTAATTTGTATTATTTCCTTCTTTCTGCTAGTTTTGGGTTTAGTTTTGCTCTTCTTTTTCTAGTTTCTCAAGGTATAAATTTAGGTTATTAATTTCAGATCTTTTTTCCTCAAAATAAGTAATATAGGCATTGATAGTTATAAGTTTCCCTCTGAGTACTCCCTTAACTGCAACCCGTAAGTTTTGGTATGTAATGTTTTCATTTTCATTCATCTCTGAGTATTTTCTAACTTCTTTTATGATTTCTTCTTTGACCCACTTGTTATTTGAAAATGTGTTGTTTAAGCCAGGTGTGGTGGTGCGCACCTGCGGTCCCAGCTACTCCAGAGGCTGAGGCAGGAGTATTGCTTAAGGCCAGAAGTTGGAGGCTGCAGTGAACTATGATCATGCCACTGCACTCCAGCCTGGGTGACAGAGCAAGGCTCCGTCTCTTTAAAAGAAAAAAGTGTGTTGTTTAATAACTACATATCTTTAAATTTTTCATTTTTTCTGTTATTGATTTCTAGCCTCATTCCATTGTGATTGGAAAAGATACTTTGTATGACTCTATGATTTTTAAATTTATTGAGATTTGTTCTGTGGCCAAACAGATGGTCTATCCTGGAGAATGTTCCTTATATAGTTGATAAGAATATGTATTCTGCTGTTGTTAGGTGGAATATTCTGTGTAAGTCTGTTAGACCTAGTTGGTTTATAGTGTTGTTCAAGTCCTCTCTTTCCCTATTGATCTGTCTAAATATTCTATTCACTATTGAGAGTGGTGTATTGAAGTTTCTAACTATTATTGTAGAACTGTCTATTTCTCCCTTTAATTCTGTCAGTGTTTGCTTCATATATTTTGGGACTCTGTGTTTGGTGCATAAATGTTTATAATTGCTATGTCAAAAGATAATATTACAACAAATTTAGTTTAAATATCTCAATTGGCTTTATTTGCAATTCTAGAATTAGGAAACACTTCATGCCATAAGATAGAATAAAGTGTTCTGATGAGCTGAACAAAACATAAAGAATTGGCTTTATAGACAGAAAAGGGCTGAAGAAAGTAGGAGCAAAGAACAAAGGGTGTATTAGTCCTTTTACAGCTACTTTTCTTGTAAGGTGGGGACTGGAGATAGAAAAATAACTGGTTAGTTAACATTAGGTTACTTTTTTTGTGTAGGATTAAAGCATAGGGAACTTCGTGATCATGCCAATTAAAGATTTAAACTGGCCTGTTAGGGAAATTGCCTGTTATCTTCCTCTCATGATTTCTCAGAAGGTCAGATAACAATGTAGGTTTGGTGACTTGGAATTTTAGCATGAGTGACTCCATTTTTATTTTTATTTTTATTTTATTTTACTTATTTTATTTTTTATGATTCTTTTTTTAGAGATGGGGCCTTGCTATGTTGCCCAGGCTGGTCTTGAACTCCTGGCTACCTCAAGCAATCCTCCTGCCTTGGCCTCCCAAACTGTGGGATTACAGGCATGAGCCACTGTGCCCTGCCCTTTGATCCATTTTGAGTTAATTTTTATATATGGTGTTAGGTAAGGGTTCAACTTTATTCTTTTGCATGTAGATATCCAGTTTTTCCAGTACCGTTTGTTGAAAAGAGTGTCCTTTACCCATTGTATGGTTTTGGCACCCTTGTCAAAAATCATTTGAACATAAAGGTGAGAGTTTATTTCTGGGCTGTCTATGCTATTCCATCAGTCTATATGTCTGTCTTTATGCCAGTACCACAGTGTTTATGGCTCACTCTGTCTAGTGGTGGTGCCTGGGTCCAGTCTTATGGAACCCAGGAACCAAACTTTGTTCTTTTAAAGGCGGCGGTACAGAAGAGCATCATGGAAGTTGGTCGGGAGCTGACAGAGCTGGTGGAACAACTTGTAGACATTGTCAGGAGCCTTCAGAATCAGACACCCCTCTCAGAATCTGGACCAGACAACGAATTGGGTACCCTGGGCACGGTAAACTCAGCTGAGAGAGGAAAGGATGTGGGAGGGGATGGGGCTAGGGACAGCTTTCAAGTGGAGCAACATGAATATGTTTGAAGCTGAAAGATGCAATAAGTCTCAGTTTTGTATCATTCTCTTTGCTGTAAAACATGGATGATTCGAAGTTTGGAATGCTTGAGGTAGGGTCTGGAAGCTTCAGGTGGGCTAGCATCACTCTACCTAACCAGCTTTCTCTCCTCTATGTAAATTCTGTAAACATTTCAGACCTTATCTTCATTGACTTTTCAGCAGCCTTTGACACAGTTGACCACACCTTCATTCTTGAAGCTTTCTCTTGCCTTACCTTTTGGGACACATATCTTCTAGTTTTTCTGACTGATCCTCTCAGCCTGTTTGCAAGCTTACTCTCCTCTGCTCACCAATTAAGTGCTGGAATCCTCAAGGCTAAGTTGTAGATCCCTTTATCCTCCCCTCCAAGTGGTCTTCCCCACACCTATAGCTTTAATAACCACCTCTGTGCACAAATACACCTCCAGCCTGGAACCTTCTCTGAGCACTAATCTGGTATCTTCCCTCTCAACTTTTCCTTTTGGATGTTTCAAAGGCATATCACACTTAACGTGTCCCAAACTGCTCCTCCTCTGGGATTTTCCATCTCAATGCTGGCCCCATTATCCTTCCAAGTACACTAGCCTGAGTCCTGGGAGTCATGTCACCTTTTTCTCCCTCACCCTAATGTGCAGCATATTGTAGTTCCAAGACCTGCCTAAATATCTCTCATATCTATTTACTAATGTTATCTGAGAGACCAAAATACATGCCCCTTTATCAGCTAAGATGGACTCTAAGGCTAAGGAAATAAAAGTTACCCACTGGTCAAGAGTTCACGGCTCAGCTGGCATGGCAACTTCGTACAAGAAAAACCACACACTTGCTAAAAACTCCCTAAAAATAGGAGCCATCAGGCAAAGTGACAACCTGGACCACTACAACTCTGATTGGACAGAGGACCAGCCTCGCAAACATTCTTTCCTGATAAGCAACTGCAGACCTCACGTCAGTTTCAGTCAGCTTATAGAGACTGCACACAAGGCCCAGCATGGTGGTTGTGGCTCCTGTAGTCCTAGCTACTCGAGAGGCTGAGGCAGGAGGATCGCTTGAGCCCAGGAGTTTGAGGTTGCAGTGAGCTATGATCACGCCACTGCCCTCATGCCCAAACAACAGACAACAGAGTGAAACTGTGTCTCTTAAAAAAAAAAAAGGAAAAGAAACTGTGCACAAACTGTCCTTGTGTCCTATAGTTCACCTTTTGCATAAAGAGCCAAATTCTACCTCATTTTAATGCTAAAACCCTGTCCTAAAGTGAACATGGGATATATGTTACATATGTGTTTACCCATTGCACATGTGCTCAACTCCCCTCATAAATATGTACAGTTTTTCCCCCAAACCTGCTGAATATGTATAACTCTATTGTATAATACAGATCCTGTGAAGCATACAAACCAACCTGCCCTTTCCTTCTTCGAAGAGAGAGTACCTTTGATACATGCCAGAGGCTGTCTCTTCCTGGTTTGCAAAATGATACCGCCAATAAAACTCTCCTTTCTACTAGTTGGCCATCCTGGTGGTCTTTTGGACAGCAGTACTCTTGAGCTCCTTTAAGATTTCTCTAATCCAAGCCTCTGATAATTTCTTGCCTGGGTTGCCATAATAGCCTTCTAAATGCTCTACTCTACCTCCTCTAGCCTGTTCTCATGGTCATCAGAGTAACCTTCTACAACACAAATCTGATCATGGAATTCATCTGCTTAAAATACTCCAATGACATCAGTTTGCTTAGGATTAAGACCCAAATCCTCACAGGACCAACAAGGCCCTGTAGGATCCATCCCTTTCTGCCTCTCCCATCTCATCCCATCCCACCTCCTCCTGGCTCTGTGAGCTCCAGCCACACTGGCCACATCAGTTCCGCTAGTGTGGCTTGCTTCTTCCCACTACAGGGCACCCTTCATGGGATGCTCTTCTTTCACCCACACCTAGATAATGCTTGCTGATCCTTCAGATCCTAGCCAGATCATCACTTCCTCGGAGAGAGAAGCCTTCCTGATTTCCCTCAACAAATCAAAACCCCCATCAGAGGTTCTTATAATTCCATGCACCTTTCATTTGTAGTAGTTACACCATTTGCAACTCTGTAATGATTTGTGCCATACCTTATTAATGGCTACTCCCTCCTTTCCCCTGCACTGGACTCAGCTTCATGAGAATAGGGACTCTGATGCTTTTGTTCTTTTGTTCACCATTGCATCCCCAGGCCTTAGCACAGTACTTGGCACATATAGTAAGTGCTCAACAAATACCCACTGAATGAGTGATAAATGCATCAGTCTGAGAGACTGACTTTTAGACCTGACATTGCCATTCACTAGTATTAGGACCTTGGGCAAGTCATTTCATCTTTCTGAGCCTCAGGTTCCTATCTGTAATACAGGAATAATGATATTACTGCCACCTCATTGATTTGTTGTGAGGATTAAAGGAAGTCTTGTATAAAAAAGTGCTTGGGCAATGTGAAAGGTAGAGTGATATAATTAACAGTGGCAATTTAGTTAACCTCCATGAATGTCAACTTCTTTTATAATATGAGGATTTTTTTTTTTTTTTTTAGAAGTGTCTCACCCTGTTGCCCAGGCTGGAGTGCAGTGGCATCATCACAGCTCACTGCAACCTCAAACTTCTGGGCTCAAGTGATCTTCCTGCCTCAGCCTCCTGAGTAGCTGGGACTACAGGTGCAGACCACCATGCCCAGCCTGTAATACGAGGAATTTTTTATAGGTTTTTAAACCTACTTTGTGAGGTTATTATGCAAATTACATGTAGGTATCGCTAGGTGGGCGATACTTAGCATGTGGAAAGCACCCAGTAAGTGTAGCGCCTACTACTACTGTATTACAAGTGGTGAAAACAATGGGGAATGGATTATGTAAACCTGGGAAGGCAAGTCAGGGGGTGAAGTTGGCGAGCAAATGCAGGGCTGTATTGAGGAATAACAGGACCTGAGGCTAAAGAAAATCAGGGAGCATGTGTTGGAATCCCCAGAAAGCAGGGCTGGATACAGGCAACTTGAGAGGTGGCTCTTGAGAAGTGACATTATTCTCACCTCTGTGGCTCAGCTCAGTGGCCATCTGTATTATTTATTTTTAAATCCCCTATAAGATGGGCCTACAAATGTTAAAATTGTTTTGGTATTACCTAAGAAATCCATGTTTATCGTACAAAATATTAGAAAATACACAGCAGTTTAAAGAAAACAAATTAAGATCCTCCATAACCCCATCACCCAGAAATAACCATTCTAATATTTTTTGCTGTACTATGTGTTATCCCAGATTGTTTCCAAGGCACACACTTTAAGGGCCTAATTTTGTTTTTAAAACTTGCTAGGAGTCGAGGACACTGGTACTTTGAGACAGGAGTCTCCCAGGCTCCTCATTTCCTGGCAAATTAATAAACTCCTCTTTCCTTCTCCTCAAAAAACAAAACAAAAAAAAAACTTGCTAGGAGTTAAATGGAAAATTAAAGATGGATTACAGAACTTGAATGTACTATTTATGGGTTTCATAGGGAACTTGCATTTATTTATTTTTTTAATGATTTATCAATAGACTTTTTCTTCTGGGGTGGATCTTTCCTTGGCTTCTCCAGAGCTAGTGACTTCCAACACTTCTGAGGGAAAAATGAGAGATGTTCTCCATGATCTAGAAGAAATTCAGGAAAAATTACGAGAAAACCTCACGTGGAAAGAGGCTTCTGAAGAACAAACACAGGGTGAGTTAATTTTATTTAATAGAGGAGGATTAAATATGGAAGTTGGGGGAAATGGTAAAGTGCTCCATGGCTTTGCTCTTTGGGGACAGGATCCCAGAGCCTAGTTGCATTGTCACTGTGGTGTTGTAAACCAGGTAGGAGTGGGCTAAGGTGTTTTTGTGGCTGGGTACATTTTTGGAAATGACTGGAGGTGTGATGTATCACAGGCCCTTAATAAATAGAAACTCATTTTCTAAGACTCGTAAACCCAGAACCTTACAGATCATCTGTGTTATCTTCCTGGAGGCTGTTTTTTCATTTTTAACTGGTAAATATGTTTATTAACAAAGCATGCAACTTTGTAAATAGTTCTTGATATGGTCTATTAAACTATAATTTCTGGGCCAGGCATGGTAGCTCATGCCTGTAATCCTAGCACTCCGGGAGACAGGAGGATCGCTTGAGACCAGGAGTTCAAGACCAGCCTGAGCAAGAGTGAGACCCCGTCTCTACAAAATATAGAAAAATTAGCAGGGCATAGTGGTGTGTGCCTGTAGTCCCAGCTACTCAGGAGGCTGAGGCAGGAGAATTGTTTGAGCCCAGGAGATTGAGGTTGCAGTGAGCTATGATTGTGCCACTACACTCCAGTCTGGGTGACCGAGCAAGACCCTTCTCAAAAAAAAAAAAAATATATATATATATACACACACACATGCACACACACACACACACACATATAAAATTGGGGGAGAGTATTTTAATTTAAACAGTAATGATATAGGAAGGAACCTTTCTGTCCTGACTCTGTAGGTTCCCTGCTGTTCTCTCAGTTATGATTGAAAAACAATTAACACCTGACTGTTAGATTTTAGACATTAGCTCTGGCCTCCTGGGGCTCTACCTCCTGCTCTGGCCACTGCTAGCTTTATGTGCTTTAGAGACATATCTCTTATAGCTTTTTTACATTTTTATATTTGAATGATCTTGCTCTACTTAGAGTCATTTCTTATGTAAGTGAAGAAGCTTGATTCCTTGGAAAAAGTTTGTTAAGAAAAACAGAGAGCAGTTTATTAGTTGTTCCAAAAATTATCTGAGAAATAAGCACCCTCTTATCCTGTGTGGGTTCCTTAGTGATTTTACTTATTTATGCAAGTTTAAGATCAATTTTTAAATTTGGGGGTTAAATTATTATTTATTTATTTTTTATTTTTTTATTTTTTATGTTTTTATTTTTAGAGACAGGGTCTTGCTCTGTTGCCCAGGCTGGAGTGCAGTGGCATGATCATAGCTCATTGTAACCTTGAACTCCTGGGCTCAAGTGATCCTCCTGCCTTGGCCTCCCAAAGTGCTAGGATTACAGGCATGAGGCACTGTGCCTGGCCAAATTTTAAATTTTAAATTCAAAATTCAAAACAACATAAAAAGAGCATACAGTGAATGTCTCCTTCCAATGGGTGCCCAATTCCCCCGTCCCCTCATCCCCGTGCACCACTTGTATTAGTTTCTTGAGTGTCCATTCAGAAGTTATTTATATAAATACAAGCAAATATGAATTTATATTCTTATTTCTCCCAATCTTTTATTGAAAAAAAGGTAGCACACTATACACATTGTTCTGCATTTGGCTTTTCCATTTTACTTCTTGATACCTTTACAAATCAATACCTGGAGCATTTTCTCTTTTATAGCTGCACAGTATTCCAATTTATGGGTATACCAACACTTATTTACCCAATCCTCTACTGATGAATGTATAATTGTTTCCAATTGTTTACAATTACAAACAAGGCTGATGTCAGTAACTGTGTATGTACATCATTTCATATGGGTGAATATATAATTGTAGGTTAAATTGCCAGTAAGTGTTGTAGCTCACTCTAACCTTGAACTCCTGGGCTCAAGCAATCCTCCTGCCTCAGCCTCCCAAGTAGCTGGGACTACAGGTGCACACCACCTTGCCCCGCTAATTTTTAATTTTTTTGTAGAGATGGGGTCTTACTATGTTGGCCATGTTGGTTTTGAACTTCTGGCCTCAAGCGATCTTCCTGCCTTGGTCTCCCCCAAAGTGCTAGGATTACAGGTGTGGGTCACCACACCTGGCCCCTGGCTACTTTTTAAAAAAGAAAAAGCTTATGGCTTATTCTCTCATAGAAAAATGAGATTGTTTAGACTCTATTGTAAAGAAACTTCTCAGTAATTATGTTTATGTGACAAATATTTCTGTAAAATCAACTGCTTAATGAAAACATCACTTTTTTTCTTTTACAAACCTATCATACATTTTACAAAACCTATTACAAACAGTGGGTAAGCAATCTAGTTTATACCCAGAGAGATTAACTTATGATAAAACTTCATCTCCTTAATAGTTACCAGTGTTTTATTTAATAATTAGCATTTATGAATGTACATCATGTATAGATTTTTTCTTAATATCTTTAAAATAAGAAACAGGCAAGTATAGATTATTTCCCCCATCAGTAGAGAAAAAATGTTAGTGAGTGCTAGTTTTAAAAAAAAGTAGATAACTGCAATAGATCTTGCAAACATTTTTTTAAAAACTATGATTAACAATAAGTAACAATCCTATCAGCTAAACTGAAGAACAGTGATACCCATCTGAATTTTGTTTTTTTTTAATTGTGGCAACAATACATATAATGTAAAATTTACCATCTTATCCATTTTTAAGTGTGCAGCTCAGTACTAAGTATATTTATATTATTGTATAACCAATTTCCAGAACATTTTCATCTTGTAAAATTGAAACTTTATACCCATTAAACAACAACTCGGAATCCCACCCCTCCATCCCCCCACAACCACTAAACCACTATTCCACTTTCTATTTCTATGAATTTGACTACTCTAGGTACCTCATATGAGTGGAATCATATAATATTTGTCTTTTTGTGAGTGGCTTATTTCACTCAGCATAATGTCCTCCAGGTTCACCCATGTTGTAGCATGTATCAGAATTCCTTCCTTTTTAAGGCTGAATAATACCATATTGCATGTATGTACCACATTTTGTTTATCCATTTATCCCTCGACAGACACTTGGGTTGCTTCATTACCACCTGAATTTTGAGAATAGCCTCTCGACGGGCAGCTCTGCTGCTGTCATGGCTTAAGTTATCACAGCCACACCATAGACAGGGTCTTTTTTCTCTTCTCAGTCCAAATCTTAGATTCACTTTATGCTGCTGTCACTTCAAGACACAAATGGGGGAAGATGTGACCTTCAAAGTCCACACTCCAGGACTTCCCTCACTTACCTTCTCCTGCCTGGTATGGCCATGGCACTCTAGCACATGATTGCTTTAAGTTAATAATTAAACTTTAACACATGGAGAGGGAATTAGGAAGTATCAGCAATTAAGATGAGTCTTACTCCAAATCATGCCACCTCGTATATATCACAACTATTTAAAGCATTGACTTGGGGGTCATGGATATTCTGGGTGTCAGGTTACTGTGATCCCTGGGAACTGTATTAGCTAAATTCTTTGATAAATATGTATCAAATACTTTCTATGTATGGGCAGGCATGGGGCTTGGTGCTTGGAACATATAGATAAACAAGATCCCTGCCAATAAGGAGCTTAGAGCTTAGTGGGAACAGACAGTAAAAAAGTCCACAATGAGAACATGGGGCTGGACGTATCTGGGCTGTATGTACTGCCTCATCAAGTCCAGATGCTCAAAAATGTGCTGATGATGAGGAAGACAAGCCATGTGCCTTGGTCATGACATTTGGATACCTTCAGTTTGCCTTTTTCTGATGGGACTTTCTGTTTCCAATTTCTCCAATTCCTTAGAGGAACTCTCAGAAGCTCCGTCTTCCTCCTCATGCCCACTGCCTGACCAGAGCCTCCCCGCACCCAAGAGAGCCTCTCGGTTTGCTCCATGTAAGTATGTGGTACACTTAAACTTGGGTTTGGCTTGCTGCAGAGAGGAGCTGCGAGAACATGCTGTGTCCATCTCTTGCTGCTAGGGTCTCTCCTTGGCTTACTGCCCCTGGATTTGTTCCCCAGACCAGGTTCCTCCACAGGGGTAGCTGATTACAAAGGCAACGTGGGCTGAGACTCCCGAATTCCAGGCTCAGCCAGACCCATGAGCACTCAGAGCCCAGGCAACCTTTGGGCATCTGTGCCGGGGCCACCAATTATGGCCAACTGCCTATTCCCCAGCCTGCTGAGGTACTACTGTGGTCCCAGTCTGGGGCAGTCCTTAAGAGCATGGATCCCGGAGCCAGACTGCTTGGGTTCGGCTCCCAACAGCTCTGCTCACTGGCTGTGTGATCTTGGACAAGTCACTTAACCTCCTACAGCCTTGGTTCCCTCATCAGTAAAATGGAGATAATAATAGTACTTCTCCTGTGGGATTGCCGTGAGGGTTAAATGAGTGAATGTGTGTGAGGCGCCTGGAGTAGTCATGTTGTATAAGTGTTAGCAATTATTTATTCACTCTATAGGAAACAGTATGACATATACAGAATGAAAAAGATGTGGTCCTTCATCAGGAAGCTTCAGTTTAACTGGAGAGGTATAAACAGCCATGGTCATAAATCACCATGCTATAGGTAGAAGATGGTAAGTATCATCAGAGAACACATAAAGCCTTAGGGTTATTGAGAAAAGCAAGAGATCACTTTCCCTGGGTGGGCTTTAGAGAGGGCTTCCTGAAAGATGGCTAATGGGTAGGTAAAAATTAAGGTGGGAAAGGGATATTGTTGATATAACAACCTTAGGGGTATATACAGAAAATTGCGAGTTGGTGTACTAATTTTAACGCCAATATGAATAAAACATCACACCAAAAGATACAAAGCTGCTTTTTGCTATTTGAGGACCTCTTAGCATGGACAATCAAAAGCTGATGGGCTATGTTCTTTTTTTCCCCCCCTCCCAGGGGCTATCAATCCAGCCTTTGACATGAGGACCCTCTCCTGTAGCCTGGAGGTGTCCAAGGATTGCCAGGTAGTGACTGTGTCTCACCGCCCACAGCCCTATCCCTGGAGCTGTGAGAGGTTTTCGACCAGCCAGGTCTTATGTTCCCAGGCCCTCTCTTTTGGACAGCAGTACTGGGAAGTGGACACTAGAAATTGCAGCCACTGGGCAGTTGGAGTGGCTTCCTGGGGGATGAGCCGTGACCAGATCCTGGGAAGGACTATGGACTCTTGGTGTGTAGAGTGGAAAGGGACTAGCCAGCTCTCTGCATGGCACATGGTCAAGGAAACTGTCCTCGGCTCAGACAGACCTGGGGTGGTGGGCATCTGGCTGGACCTAGAGGAGGGGAAGCTTGCCTTCTATTCAGTAGCCAATCAAGAGAAACTTCTGTATGAGTGCACGGTCTCTGCTTCCTCTCCTCTGCACCCTGCCTTCTGGCTGTATGGCTTACATCCTGGAAATTCCCTGATCATAAGGCAAGTAAGGGTGTAAGGTTTCTGCGGGGGTTTAAACACAGTGACTTTCTGGCCTCTTTCTGCCTCCAAGCAGAGTGGTAACTTGGCTTAAGAAAACCACTTCTGAAGTTAATCCTCTTGGCCAGGTGCAGTGGCTCACGCATGTAATCCCAGCACTTTGGGAGGCCAAAGCAGGAGGATTGCTTGAGGCCAGGAGTTTGAGATATAGCCTGAGCAACATAGTGAGATGCCATCTCTACGAAAAAATAATAATAAATTAGCACGGTGTGGTGGCGTGTGCCTGAAGTCCTAGCTACTGGGAAGACTGAGGCAGGAGGATCACTTGAGCCCAAGAGTTCGAGGCTGCAGTGAGCAATGATCATGCCACCGTACTTCAGCCTGGGCAACAGAGAAAGACCCTATCTCAAAAAAAAAAAGTTAATTCTTTTGTGCAGTGCAGGATTAACTCAGCAGTTACACTTAGGGTAACTGAACCCTGCACATTCCAAAGAAAGGACTGGCCCCTGACTGGCTCCTGGGAGATAATCTCTAAACCCTTGGAATATTCTGGCTGATTAGAGTGTCCTTGTTTACCTGGGGTCCTTGGGCCATGCAGTGATAACTTATCTTCAGCATGGGCTGAAGACTAAGCCAGCCATGGGGGCAGTGAGGTGTGCCTACACGACTGACCCCAGTAAAAGCCCTGGACATCAAGGCTTGGGTGAGCTTTCCTGGTTGGCGATACTCCATGCATGTTGCCACACATCACTGCTGGGAGAATTAAGCATTGTCCTCATGACTATACTGGGAGAGGATAATTGGAATTTCTCCTGGACCCTGCTCTGTGTGTCTGTTTTCCATTGCTGATTTTAATCTGTAGCCTTTTACTGTAATAAATTGTAACCGTGAGTATAACAGTTTTGCTGAATTCTCTGAGTCCTTCTAGTGAATCACTGAACCTGAGGGTGGTCTTAGGGACCCCCAAACATAAGGGTCATGTGTTACTTATCAATTGTTGTGTAATAATATTAACACAAATGTAGAGGTTTAAAAAATTACACATTTATGGCCAGGTGCAGTAGCTTATGCCTGTAATCCTAGCACTCTGGGAGGCTGAGGGGGAGGATCGCTTGAGCTCAGGAGTTCGAGACCAGTCTGAGCAAGAGCTAGACCCTGTCTCTACAAAATAGAAAAAAAAATTAGCCAGGCATGGTGGCATGCGCCTGTAGTCCCAGCTACTCAGGAGGCTGAGGCAGGAGGATCACTTGCTTGAGCCCAGGAGTTTGAGGTTGCAGTGAGCTATGATGATACCACTGTACTCCAGCCCTGGCAACAGAGTGAGATTCTGTCTCCAAAAGAAACAAAAAACAAAACAACCCCCCATACACATTTATTATCTCACAGTTTCTATGGGTCAGAAGTCAGGGCATAGCTTAGGTAAGGCTTCTGCTTTGGAGTTTCACAAGCTGCAATCAACTGGGGCCCTCAGTGTCATCAGAGGCTCAGCTGGGGAAGGATCTGCTTCTAAACTCACATGGTTGTTGGTAGCATTCAGTTCTTTGTGGGTTGTTGGACTGAGGGCATCAGTATCTTGCTAGCTGTCAGCTGGAGACCACCCTCAGTTCCTTACCCCATGGGCCTTTGCAACACAGCTGTGTGCTTCCCCAAAACCAACAAGGGAGAGAGCATCTCCTAGCAAGATGGACATAAAACCTTATATAACATAATCACATAAACATGTAACTGCATATATCCCATTACTTTTGCCTCATTCTATTGGTTAGAAGCAAGTCACGGGTCCCACCCACACTCAAGGGGAGGGGATTACACAAGGGCATGAGTGCCAGCAGGGTGGGGTTCCTGGGAGCCATCTTAGGGTATGTCTGGCACAGCATGTTGTTTATACTTGGTTTCCTCTATTTTTTAAAACCATTTTATTATATAACAAAACAGATACAGAAAACTATACAAAACACATGTAGAGCTTAATGAGTTATTATAAGGTAAACAGCCTTGCAACTACTATTCAGGTCAAGAAAGAAAACTTGCTACCCACTCCAGAAGCTCCTTCATATGTCCCATTCCAATCACAAAACCCTCCCTCTACCTGAAAGGAATCCTGACTTTCACACTAATCACCTCCTTGCATTTCTTTAGAGTTTTTTCACCCAAATATGCATCCATAGCCATAATACTTTAGTCTTGTCCATTTTTTAAAAAATTGGTATGCCCTTTTTTAAACAGCTTTGTGGAGATATAATTTATATACTGTGAAGTCCACCTATTTTAAAAGTGTACAAATATATGTTTTTTAGTATATTCACAGGGTTGTGAAACCATCACCATAATCTAACTTTAGGATATATTCATCACCCCAGAAAGAACCCTCATACCCATTCTCAATTGATATGTCCCCTAACTCTCTTAATCTACACATCTCTCCCTTTTTTTTTTTTTCCTTATAATTCATCTGTGGAAGGACCCCAGTCTGGATTAGCACGTGTTTTAAAGATGAGGAAATTCAATTCTGTTGGACTGGATTGAGCAGAAAGCCCTGTCACTCAAACCAGCCAGGCAACTTCTGACAGTACATTTAACCTCTTTTTGCCTCTCTTTCCCATGTAATGTGGAGATAATTATTCTTTGCCCTCCCTAACCTTTCCCACAGGGTTGCTGGAAGAATTAAATAAAGTAGTAGGTGAGGAAATCAGAAGAATGCAAGGGTGATTATAACCGTAGCAGCGATGACAACTACATTTTAGTATCATGCACCTTGGCCTCTAACATCTCGAGAGTCACACCTAATTTCTATACATAGCCTTCAAAACAGGGGCAAGAAGAATTCTACCACATGATCTCCTGATTTGCTCTCTGAGCCTCAAGACCATCCTGCATGATGGGCATTGTTATCTTCCTGTTAACACACAAGGAAGCAGAGTTCAGGACAGGTTTGATGGTTTGTCCAGCCAAGGCCGACCAGCTGGTTTTGGCAGAGCTGGGACTAGGCCCAGTTTTCCCACTCTCAAGTCTCTAACCTTCTTATTACCCTCTGATAAGGTCCCATGCTGAGATCAGGACCTGGCCTTCCACTTTGATGGGACACAGCTAGCCCTAAAGTCATGAGGTACTCTTTTTATCTGATAGTTGGTGGTCATCCCCAGTTAGTACAGTGGCCTTGGGTTGTCTAAGCAGGGACAGGGCTTCTCTCTTTGTGGCCAGGTGACCATTAAGAGGCTCTCTGCCCTCACTTTCTGCGTTATGGACCTTTTATCTTCTCACCCAGAGTTACCTTGAAGTTTGCCTTTTGTGCCAAGATTCAGAATTTGGAGTTAAGGGTTTTATCCTCTTTAGGTTCTTTGGTTAAATATCATCCTCTCAGTTTGAATAATGGGGCCCCTGTGAGTATGGGGTATATCTGCTGGTCACATGATTTCCCCAAACTAGAGCCAAAACATGGGAATCCTGAAAGTAGGGAAGGAAGGTTATCACTTTTGGTTTTCCTCTTTTGGAAAGTTTGCTCAGCTTTAATTTCTTAATTAGAATTCTGTAAGCTGAGCCAATTCAGATGTCTATGGTGTTGGCTATTGTTTCTGCTGTTAATCATTGGTCCTCTTTAATTAGGGCATGAACAAGATGAATTTTGTTCCTTGCAAATTGATGTGAGTGGTTTGCCACTGCAGGCTTCATCTTTAACATCATCTTAGCCAGGCGTGGTGGCATGCGCCTGTAGTCCCAGCTACTCGGGAGGCTGAGGCAGGAGGATCACTTGAGCCCAGGAGTTTGAGGTTTCAGTGAGCTATGATGACGCCACCGCACTCTAGCCTGGGCGACAGAGTGAGACCCTGTCTCAAAAAAAAAAAAAACCATCATCTTGTCCCTTCTTAAAATGAGTTATTTATTTGGAAACTGCTGATTTCTTTGGGGCATTGTCCCTATAAACTTTTTATAAAGCATCAATGATTTTGCCACTCTCCACCCAAGCTTCACCAGAAATTTGATGTTTGTTCTTGCTTCAATTTTAGCAGAATTCATGTTGCTCTAATAGGGGCTCTTTTCAAACCGATGTCTTATCCTTCTTAGTGCCTCAAACTAGAACCTGTTCAGACATGTTATAACAAGTCAATGAGTTTATTTTGGTGCAAAAACTTTTTGAGATCCGTGCATGTTTTTTTCATAATATACATTTTCCATGAACTTTTTGAAGTTCCCTTGTATCTATTTCACAATATCACAGAGCCCCTCTATCTCTAGTCAGAACCCCTTCCCTACCTATTCTCCTAATCCTGCTCATATGAACTTTCCAAAGCACAAATCAGATTATTTTACTTCTCTGATTAAAACTCACCGGTGTTCACGTTCAGCTTCCCTACCTCTCTACTATTTTCTGCCTCCAGTCCTCATTTCCTGTCCTTCTGCCATATATACCCTTGACCTTAGCTACCTTGCTTTGCCTCACACTGTGTACTTCAAAAAAAATTTTTTTTAAGAAATGGGATCTTGCTGTGTTGCCCAGGCTGGAGCGCAGTAGCACAATCACAGCTTACTGCAGCCTCAATCTCCTGGGCTCAAGTGATCTTCCCACCTCAGCCTCCTGAGTAGCTGGATTACAAACACGAGCCACCCTGCTTGGCACACCATGTACTTTTGCATATCCAGTTTGCTTTGCCTATAGTGTCCTCCCCTTGACCAGAAAGAAGTCACAATTGAAAACTATATTTTCCCAGAGCATATATACAGAACTGGTTTCTACGGGGACTGGCATCTTTCACTGACGCTCTGTCTCACATGTCAATGTGTGCACGGCAAGTTTAGATCAGATCAAAGCTGACCCATAATAGTAGAAGCAGGGACAAGAAGGCTACTCATTTTCCTAGGAGCTTTCTGGGGATATTTGCATTTTTGCTGGGTTAAAGCATTGTGTTGCCTGGGAGGTCATCTAGTAACACAGCCAAGCAGGGGGAGCAGATTGCTAGAAGGAATGGGACACAGTCCCACAGGCCAGCCTGGTTTTGGCTATAGATGGGGTGAGGAGGGAGAAGGTAGAGATTTAGATTATGAGACACAACACTTATAAATGGTTTTTGAAAGGGGCAGTTTGGGTAGATAGGGAATCATTTGGAGGATTCTGGTGAGAAGAAATATGGATACCTAAAGATGAACTTTCTTGTTCACAACTTGCCTCCTTTAATAAATCTGTGTTGTTCATTACTATGTCCCTAGAATCTAGCCTGGCACATGGTGGACTTGGTAAATATTTGTTGAATGACTTAATAAATGTGATATCCTACATTAATATCTCACTTAAAGCATTGCTAACCTTCTAAATATTTCTATTTATTTTGTTTAAAGGATATAATTATTAAATTAACTTTGAAATTTTACAAAAGATGGTTGTACTAAAAATTAATTCATAATATTTAACAAATTTTTCTTTTCTTTGTACTACTCTCATTATCTAATATTTTTGTATTTAGGTACATCTGTTAGTTTTTGTTTTTTTGTTGGGGCTGGGTTTTTTTTTTTTTTTTTTTTGGAGACAAGGTCTTGCTCTGTTTCCCAGGCTAGAGTGCAGTGACATGATCATAGCTTACTGCAATCTCAAACTCCTGGGCTCAAGTGATCCTCCTGCCTCAGCCTTCTGAGTAGTTGGGACTACAGGTGTGCACCACCACGCCTGGCTAATTTTTTAATTTTTTTGTAGAGACAAAGTCTCACTATTGCCCAGGCTGATCTCAAACTCCTGGCCTCAAGTGATCCTCCTACCTTGACCTCCCAAAGTGCTAGGATTATAAGCATGAGTCACTGCATCTGGCCCATCTATTAGTTTTTAATTACCCAAGTAACACATGTGCATGCTTGTAAAAGTTCAAAATTTAAAAAGTATAGAGGGTTAAAGTTGCATAAATGAATATATCACATAGTTTTTACATAGTCATAATTGCATATATGACTATTTTTCACTCATCTTATAAATACTTTTCCATATCATTAATAGTCACTAATTTTAATGACTATAAAAATTCCAGCCATTCTATATCATACTTAATTTAGCTATCACCCTACAACTGTACATTTTTCTATTTTTTTTACTGTTGTGTAGTGTTGCTATAAACAGAATATATCTATCTGAGATATCAGAGAAAAAAACCAAAACTTTTTTTCCTATTCTCTTACATAGTCACTCAGGACACTTTTGACACCAGATGTGTGTGGTTTTCCACCATACACCAAGTAAGCAATTCTGAAGCAGGCACCAGCTGGGTGTCCTTTAATTCAATTCAATTCTGATACTATCTACCTGGAGATCCCACAGGTTAAGGGCTCAGTCCCACAAGACTGTCCTCTATTGCTCCTAGGCTACAAACCTGGACAGCATGTTACTGTACTGAATATTGTAGGCATTTGTAACACAATGGTAAGTATTTGTATATCTAAACATACCTAAACATAGAAAAGGTACAGTAAAAATACAGTACACACACACACACAGCCATTCCTTGGTATCCACAGGGGATTGGTTCCAGGACCCCCATGGATACCAAAATGCTCAAATCCTGCATTTGCTGAACCCCCAGATATGAAAAGTAGGCCCTCTGTAACCATAGGTTCCGAATTCTGCAAAAACTGTATATTCCATCCCTGGCTAGTTGAATCCAAGGATGCAGAACCTGTGGATAGGGAGGGCCAACTATATATATCATATCTCTATATATATTTCTTCTTTTGAATTATTTTCTTGGAATATATTTAATTCTGGTGATTTCTTTGCAGAGGTAAACAGAAATTATAAATTTACTATTCCATGAAATTTTTTGTTTTGTAGAAATAGCCTGTGGCCTAAGAAATTTTGAGAATCACTGGTTGATATAAATAAGTCAGAAAAATTTTTAATGTTTATAAAGTGATTAAAAATTAAATGCATTTTTGCCTTTCAGAGTTTTACAATGTGGTGGACAGGCTAATCAATTGGCCTTGGAAAGAGAATGCAAATCAGCAAATGAATTCCAAATTTAAAATGCAGCTGTTAAGGGTGATATGTGAGCATGTACTATGTGTTAAGCAATGTGATAAATGCTTTACCTGTGTTATTTTATTTTATTCTCAAAAGAGCCCTATGAGATAGCTCCATTTTGTAGATGAGGTTTACATTTTCCAGAGAAGTTATGTCACTAGCCCAGTATTGCACAGCTAGCAAAGTATTGGAGATAAAATGGAGACTCCAGAGCCTATGCTCTTAACCACTCCACAGGGAATTTGGGCCATTTGAGGAAAGGATGGTCAGGGAGGCTTCTCAATACCAATTATTTCATAATTGAGGGTATTTGTTTTCCAATGTATCTGAAAGGAACTTGAGGAAACAAAAAGGAAAACTGGATGCAACCTCATCAACAGATGAGGCTCTTGTCTGGAAATGTTCTTTCAACACAGTTATAATCAAATGCCTTTTAATGAGTAATTGTGCTGAGTGATGTACCTTCAAGCCAAATCAAGCAAACAGGATCCATGTCCTCTAGAGACCGACCCTTGTGACTACGCAGAGGACATGGATGTTTGAACAATGAACCAAGAACAAGCGCATTAAAAGGCAAGATAAAATACAGTATTTACCTGGTATTAAGGCATTGGACTGTTCTGCTCCACCAGACTTGCGCTTGGCAGGAAAAGGAGGACGGTGTTCTGGAAGGAATGGGAGACAAAAGTAAAGAAAAGGCAAATAATGGATGCTGCTTTGGGTTTAACTTGAGAGACCAAAGATAGATGTGTCTGAAGAGTAGGACTGATGCCAAACCAAGTCTTATTTGGTCTCCTGCCCAGGACTGTGTCTAACTCACCAATCAGAGATGGGCTTTTGTTCCACCCAATGTCAGTCATTTCACACACACTATATCTTCTACCCAGCAGGCCTGCCACTGGCCTTGGGTGTTCTGTCATCCAGGGACTCAGAGAGGCTGTGTTGCAAGTTTCCCCTTTGATATGCATAAAGGATGGATCCTCTTATGTCCTGGCAAAAGTATTTTGTTCTGACCTCCCAATGCCCCCTGCATAGTTGAGGCATGAAGCCTGTATTGTGAGTGTAGAGCTCCTTCCTAGCACTCTAGAGGAAAATTCCATCAGTGCCTTCTAGACACCAATCTGTTCTCTTGGCCTTAGCCAATCTATTTAATATATTGTAATCAATCTGTAAAATCCCAATAGGAAATTCACTGCCAACAACTCCATTCTCTGGCTTATATTTTGCTGCAGTGTGTGTCATCATGAAGCTCTATCCTCAGGCTCAGAGAGGTGTACAGAAGTCACTTCCCTTATAATTTATTTTATTGATTGATTGATTGATTGATTGAGACAGGGTCTTGCTCTGTTGCCCAGACTACAGTGCAATGGCACAATCATAGCTCACTGCAGCCTTGAACTCCTGGGCTCAATCCAGCCTCCTGCCTTAGCCTCTCAAGTAGGTGGGACTACAGGCGTGTGCCACTATGCCTGGCTAATTTTTAAAAATTTTTTGTAGAGACGGTGTCTTGCTCTTGCTTGGGCTGATCTCGAACTCCTGACCTCAAGCGATCCTCCTGCCTCAGCCTCCCAGAGTGCTAGGATTACAGGAGTGAGCCACTGCACCTGGCCTGGACCTTGCTTTTCTTATCTACAGAGTAAAGGGTTTGGAATAGGTGCCCTATTAGTTCTTCCAACCCGAACATTTTGTAACACTACAATTCTGATGAATAGTTTTCCCTGAAAGATTAGGTAATCAAGCCTCCTGAATTTCACATTTTCACTCATTGAGGTATGGGTGGGAGGAGGGAGACTAAAGCACCTTATCTGCATCTTGCATCCACCCTGAAATATGACTTCATTATCTTCCAGTGAACATGGAGTGTGTCTTTCCCATCTCTGTCCTTATCCTATCCTGTCATGGACAGGGACAGAGTGGTTTTTTTTAAAAAAATATTTATTTATTTATCTTTTTAGAGACAGGGTCTCACTCTGTTGCCCAGGCTGGAGTGCAGTGGCCCAATCATAGCTCACTGTAACCTTGAACTCCTGGGCTCAAGTGATCCTCTTGCCTCAGCGTCCCGAGTAGCTGGGACTATAGGTATGCACTGCCACACCAGGCTAATTTTTAAAAAATTTTCTTGTAGAGATGAGGGTATTGCTATGTTGCCCAGGCTGGTCTTGAACTCCTGGCCTCAAGCCATCTTCCTGCCTCAGCCTCCCAAAGTGCTGGGATTACAGATGTGAGTCACTGGGCCTAGCCAGAATGGGCTGTAACCCTGTGCTCCTTTTGGACATCATATAACTAAGATGGTGAAATATTGTAGTAAACACAACATATTTGCCTCAAAACCTGTAGAGTACAACTTTTTGGTGAACTTTTATGAAACTAGTGATAGCTGAGATCAGTAGAGCACACACTGTGAGTCTGGCACTGCACCAAATGCTTGATGTGTATTATCTTATTTATTCCTTACAACCACTTTAAGAGGTAGGTATTATTATCATTATTGCCATGCTACAGAAGAAGGAACAGGCTGAGAGAAGTAAAAGAACTTAGGATCACATAGCTATTAGGCATGATGGAATCTGGATTCAAACCCAGGAAATTTGCCAGCAGCTTTTAACTGCTGCAGGAGACCACATGGCTTCTAGGAGAAAGGAAGATTGGTATTATGCACATTTTACCCCCTTTAAAAATTCATTATGTAATATTTAAGATAGAAAAAAGGTACATTATGCACAGATAATGCTTCCTCATTAATTCTACATCTATCTATCTATATATCTATCTAATTTATTTATTTATTTCCCACTGTGTGCCAAGCATTAGGGATGTAGCAACAAATTCCTCCAGGTGCAGAGGGTCAGGAGAACATTAAGGCAGTGTTAGAAAAATCAGAGTTTATTATCCAGTGTCTCCTATGTGTGTAGCATTAGGCTGGGTAAGCCTGAGTAAAGAGAAGCATCTGAAGACCCTGCCATAAAATAAACCACAGACAGAAGAAAGTCATTTAATTTAGTTACAAAGAAATGAGTGTGTTCACACAGTATAAAAGCTAACATTAGTTTATAATTATATTTTATAAGTACCACAGGCAAATGCAACTAAGGTGATGAGCTTTGGGTAGTGAAAAGGGCCCGACCCTGGGAGCCAGTCATCCTACTCGATCAAGCCATTTTCTGAGGGCTATGTCCAAAACCGTGGTAATACAGCCGAAAACCCTGTAGGCAGGTGGCTGCCCTCCTGGAGTTTATAGTCTGGTGAGACCATTCTTAGATACTTGCTCTGAGTCACTGCCAACCTCTAGCTATGTGATGTTGGACAAGAAACTTCTCCTGCCCCTATCTGTAAAATAAATGGGTTTAGACTAGGGAATCTGTCACCCAAATTAAAGGCCCAAAGCGTACCCCAAGCCGCTGTGCCCAGCGGAAGGCGGGCGAGGCTCCCCGGCTCGGCGCAGCGGCGAGCCTGAGTGCAGGAGCGCTGTTCAGGCCCGGAGAGCGTTCGCGTTCCGGAAGCGCATGTCCCTCGCCGCGCACCGTCGTCCCCGCCGCCGCCCGCTGGGCCGGAGGAGGCGGAGCTGGCGCTGTCCCGGCTCCGGTGCAGGCAAGCGGCTGAGGAGGCGGCGCGGCGGGCCCCGGCGGCCAAAGGGGCTGGCAGGTGGCGCCGGCAGCGTGGGGAGAGCGGCGCCGTGGAGTGGGCGCACCGGCGAGAGGAGTCCACTCCATGCGTGCGGGCCGAGGCCGACCCCTGCGAGCCGCCGACATGAAGAAAGACGTGCGGATCCTGCTAGTGGGAGAACGTGAGTCCGCACGCCGGGCCTGGCCGCTGCACCCCCGGTCTCCCCTGTCCCTGCGTCCCCGGCAGTTCCTGCAGCCCCTGCCCCTGCTGTCTGTGTCCTTCGAAGTCGCCCCTCACAGCTCCTCTCTCCGCGCCTCCCAACCCTTTCGCTCTACCCTTTCGGCCGCCTGCCGCGGCCCTCATCCTCTCACCTCACCTGGGCCCTCGTAAGCCCTTTCTTACCTGTTCCCAGTCGGCTCCCAAGCTATGTCCCCATTAGCTCCTAATCGCCCGACCTCATCCGTCCGATGAGGCATCCGTCCTCTCTTCCCTTTCTTCTTTCTTCTTCGACTCCTTTCCTCCTGGGCCTCACAGTTTCCCAGCCTGCCTCCTTTCAGACCCTCTTGTCTTCCCTGGAGATCCCCCTGTCACTGCCAGGCAGGTGCTGGAATAAGCAGACTGACCAATTGGGATTGCGTGAACTGGCTCCCGGGAGAGCTAGGGGGAGGGGTGCAGAACTATTCGACTTGTGGGCAAGGTCAGCTTTCTGGATTTTTTTGCGCTCGCAGCTTCGCTCCCTCTACGCATTGACATTAAGATAGGGAACTTTTTAAACGATGCTTGTACTTTGCGTTGGAATAACTCCTGGCACTCGCGTTAATTTCCTCAAAAATTTAGTCTCAACTTCAAGTTATACAAGTGCTCAATGAATGATAATTGTCCGGGGAGGGTCCTTTAGTTGAGGCAATTATTGTTACCCTAAAGCCTAGTTTTGCCCTCTTTTTAAGCATTATTGTTCCATAGTTACTTGGTAGTTAATTTATAAATAACAGTAGGCACTCGAGACCCAAACAGATGCATGAGACAGCCCTAGACATTCTTAGATTTCACCTTTTGAAGATATTTAAGAAAGAAGAAATGCCTCTGTTCACTGACATGAGGACAGAACAGCAGGGACTTCTTGATAGCACTGTGTGTTTATGTGACTCAATTGCTAGGACTAAAATAAGAAAGTGGGCTGGGGAGGACTGGATTGTTTTAAAGTACATTAGTTAATGCTCTGCCATTGCTGTTTTGAAGCATTCTATTCTAAACGACATTCCATTCTTGAGTAGTTCCTCCAGGTCTGTGTGTTGCACTCACCGGGAAGAAAGTTAACACATTTTTACCCTCTTCTTTAGTGTTTTTTGATGATTATTGAAATCTCTGTTCACCTCCTGTTTGGAAAAGACTCCTTTAGAATTAGAATTTAGAAGTAAGCTTAGCCAGACATAGTTTACTTTCTGGTTTGCAGTTGTAAATTTTAGTTTATATTTATAACTATATCTTAATCACCATTTTGCATGGACTTCCTTGGCAAAGTTCATGAAGATGTTATTTAACATATGATTTATACTGATGCTTTTGGAGCGAGGTAGGGAAAGTGAGTAGATGACCTGCTTAAAAAACTGATTCTTAAATGTATCAGAAAATAGTTTTATAGTATAGTAATTTTTATACTAATTTTTTTTAAAAAGATCCTGTATTTTGGGTTTAGTTTTTAATATAGGAAGCGGTTACATATCTTTAGTGTGTAAAACATCTAAATAGAAATGCTATACATATGTACGATATGTCAGCATTAGGACATTTAAGTTAAAATATTACAGTATTACTTATTTAGGAATGCATAAAATAATTCAAAATTTGTTAGAAAAATTACAAGCCATGTTCTGTAGAAATAAAAGCTAATAAGAGAGTTGATAAAACTGTATGTATGTGCAAGAGTTTTCTGATCATATAATCAGCTTAACACAAGGGAAGGGCTTAGTTTTTGAGAAAGAAACTTTTTTTTTAAAGAGATGGGATCTTGCTGTATTGCCCAGGCTGGAGTGCAGTGGCTAGTCACAGGCCCAATCATAGTGCACTACAGCCTCCAGCTCCTGGGCTCAAGCAATTCCTTCTGCCTCAGCCTCCTGAGTAGCTGGGATGACAGGTGCGAACCACTGTGCCTAGCCATATGAAGATGTTTTTCTTAAAAATATGGTACCTAAAGCTTTAGCCATCTACCATATATATTATTTTTTTTCACATTTAAAAATTTTAGAAATAGAGTTACACCTAATCAGAATATATGATTTTAATTATTATTGTTATTTTTTAGTGTTTTTCTTTTTTTAGAGACAGGGTCTCACTCTGTCACCCAGGCTGGAGTGCACAGGCTGGAGTGCAGTGGCTGGATCGTAGCTCACTGTAACCTCGAATTCCTACGCTGAGCCTCCTGAGTGCCTAGAACTGTAGGCACATGCCACCACGCCTGGCTGATTAAAAAAAAAATTTTTTTTGTAGAGACCGAGTCTTGCTATGATGCCCAGGCTGGTCTTGAACTCCTGGCCTCAAGCTATCCTCATGCCTCAGTCTCCCAACGTGCTGAGATTACAGGTGTGAGCCACCGTGCCCAGCCTTAATTGTTATTTTAAAGGCTGATATTTTGGAGGGAATTTTTTGAGGCTTTACTTTTTGAGACTTAATGTAAATATTTGACAACCATTAGCCTACCTGTATTACTTTTAAGTGCTAGGTCACACATTAAACATAAGTGCAACCGAGGCTTTTTTAATAGTGATCTGATACACGGATTTACACCACTGATACTAGAAAAAAGCGGTAGTGACGTGAATTATTACTTGCTTATTTGAACAAGTCTGGTTTTCAGTTGTAGTTTTAAGATGGTTAACTGAGAGGAATGGGAAAAGCCAAGGAAAAGAAGCATCATCTCTGGTATTATTGTTGGAAAGCCTGTTCATTCATTCTCTATCACTTCAGTACCTTTTATTGCTGTCAGTGTCTGTCCCTGAACCACATAGTAGCAGCTTCATTCACTGAAGCTCTGAAATAGTTGTGAATGGTTTCAACATTCTGTTGGCTAAACCATTATACTACACTGTTGAGGTGAAATATATCTTTTCTTGGCCCAGTTCTCATCCAGCCAGGCTTTAATGCTCACCAATTGCTTAATGACTATTTAGTGCTTAGATCAAAGAAGTTAGGCTGTCTATAAATTTTAAGGTATTCATTTGAAGAGAAAGCCAAAGTGTCTTAAATATATGCATCTTAATTATTGAAAATATCAATACCATTCAGGCCAAATCAAAAGTCAGTTACTATTTAAACAAAACAAAATTTTAAAGGTCTTTAAAAATGCACCCACACAAAACTTAGTTCTTCAGGTCATAATTTTTCACTGGCCTGAATTTATATTTAACTAGATTTGCTTTAGTATGCTTAACAAATGTCCCTGTTGAGATAAAATTCACAAAAGCTTTATTATCCTTTTATCTAAATCATGTAGCTACATTAAAAATACACAGGATAGTTTTAGTTTTAATAAAGTCTTGTTTTTAAATTAAATTGGAGATTTATTTGTTTTCTACTAGTCATATTCCTTAAGAAAATGGAACTGACATGCTTTTTTTAAATGAATCTGAGAGCTCTTACCTGGTTTGTCTAACTCTGATTATCATTGCAACCTCTGATAAACTAGTTCAAAGTTTGGCTCTGGCCTAGACTTTTGCAATATTCCCTTAATCAGTCTCTCTGCTTCTACTTTCATCATTCTTCATGTAGCAGGCAGATTCATCTTTAAAAAATATCTCAGATCCTGTTACCCACTTTAAAAATTATCCAATAATTTCTGCTTTCACTTAGAGTCCAAGTTTTTTTAATGTAGGCCCACAAGAGAAGGCTCTTGCTTCTCTTTTATACTACTCTCTCCTTTTTTTTTTCCCTCCAGTTTTTTATTTTTAATTATGGGTACATAATAGTTATATAACTACTCTCTCCTTCATTGCTGTCTGTACAAGAAGGCCCTGACTTAGGCATTATCCCCATTACTGTGCTTATTTGTCCATCTGTTTTTCTTTTCTTTTGCTGATGCCTTGATCTTGGATGTCCATTTGTTTTTCTGTCTCTCAGGCTAGAAAGGACGCTTCCTAAGGGCAGAGGATTTGTCTTGTTTGTTGCTATATCCCCAGTGGCTAGAGGATGCCTGGCGCAAAGTGGGCACTCAAGTGTTTCTTGGAAGAATGAATGAGTTCAAGCTAGTTCAGTTTGTTTAGACTTGTTTTCCAAACCACTCCTCTCAGTCATAAAAATGTGATTGTTCTCCCTTCTCCTTTCCTTCTTCCCTCCCTCCTTCCTTCCCTCTCTCCCTCCCTCCCTTCTTTCCTTTCCTTATTTATTTATTTTTTTGTAGAGACAAGTCTCCTCGCTGTGTTGCCCAGGCTGGTCTTGAACTCCTGGCTTCAAGCAATCTTCCCACCTCGGCCTCCCAAAGTGCTGGGATTACAGGCATGAACCACCACGCCTGGCCCGTTCTCCTTTCTTAAATCCAGTCTGATGTGGTTATTGTTAGGATTTGAAGGGGCAGCATTCATTCATTCTCTCCGTTCTGGTTTTGTCTGGGAGCTTCCTGTGTTCTGGCAGTAAAGTAGACCAGTGACTTATGATGATAATTCCATGTCTGTTTCATGTTTTGGCAGCCAGGAATTATAGTCCTTGCCAATAGGTCAACTTCTCCTTGAAACACCAGAGGCCATCTTAGAGGATTGAAGGGGTTGGGGAAAGGTTCTTTAAGTATAAGCTACGTGTAAGAGTCAAAGAAACTTAGGTATAAGCCATTTGTTTTAGAAAAAAAACTTTCTAGGGTCATTTTAAGGCCATATTGCTTTCCATTCTGCTCTTTGTTGGAATGATATTTAAGGATTACACTGCTCCAGTTTCAATTATACTACGTTTACTACTTGTGTGATGTTCTGTAGCCAAGAATGTTCAAACATCTGCATGTCCTTTTTGCATAAACAATCTATTCTATTCATAAATAGAGTCTTTTCTATATCATCTTCACATATGTATTGAAACCTATTCTCCTTTGTTGTTTTTGCTTCTCTGGCACCAGGAGGGTTAGGTTGTAGCTGTGTAACAGTGTTTGTCCTGCAGGCCACATCATTTGCATATGGTCAACGAAATTTTCCTTTGGAACAATGGTTAGCTATTTCCCCAAATGCTAAAAGTTTCCAGTTAAAAATGTAACTCCACGGTTACCGTCTTCCCCCCAGTGTATTCTAATTACAATAATTTCGGAAGAGCCAACAAGCCTTCTTAATAAAGAAGCAGATAAAAATGAGTAGTAGTTCCCTTTGCTACTTGAAGCAAGGGGTGTTTGTTATCAAGAAAAGTAGCTAATATGGCTGGTAGGGTGGTAATTGGAACCAGAGAATGTTATTTCTGCTTCATGAATGTTAGGAATTTGCTGTCATTTGGAACTAGATGTTCAAAAGAGGTGATGCAAAGACAAAGAAATTTGTAGCCTGGATAAATCTAGATAATTTGTTCTATAGTGATGAATTACGTTTTCCATGGATGACCTACTTAGAAACATGGAGTCTCAGACAGAATTGTGGCATGTTGTGTTGAACTGGATCAGAAGGCCTTCTGTCCTTGGGGATAATTATGGTCTTGCTTTTTGTTTTTATATATCACTTTGGTATTTCTCAGGCAAAATAGAAGAAATAGAGACCATTAGATGGCTGGCTAACAAAGGATACTTTTTTCCCCCTCCATATTAATATTTACATTTAAACCAAAATTTATTTCAAATATATTTATATTAAATTTTTATATATTATTGTAAATATTCATGTGTAAGAAATTATTTGTTATACATTTTATTACAAAATATATTTTGTATGTAACAGTACTATAATTTTTATATTAAATATAAAATTTAATTAGTATAATAACTAAAAAAAGCTTGGGATTTTGTTCTCTCATGGAAATAATTTTTATTTTCTGCAGCAGTTATTAATAAAAACATGTCTAGTCTTTATACTCATATCTGTCATTGTTAAGGGACTTTTTTTTTTTTTCCTACTACAGTAGGCTAGATGTTAAGGGACCTTTTTGATTGTAGGCTTATTTAAATAGTCTTTAAATTTTAATATTCTAAAATGTTCTCATGATCTTTAAGGCACTCTTATTTATTTCTCAATGAAAATTAGCTTAAAAGTGGCCTATTTTGGCTAGGCACGGTGGCTCACACCTGTAATCCTAGCACTCTGGGAGGCTGAGGTGGGAGGATTGCTTGAGCTCAGGAGTTCCAAGGCCAGACTGAGCAAGAGTGAGACCCCATCTATACTAAAAATAGAAAAATTAGCTGGGTGTTGTGGTGCATGCCTGTAGTCCCAGCTACTAGGGAGGCTGAGGTAGGAGGATCGCTTGAGCCCAGGAGATTGAGGTTGCAGTGAGCTATGATGACGCCACTGTACTCTAGCTGGGGCGACAGAGCTAGAATCTGTCTTTTTAAAATTTTAAACTTGCTGCTTCATTATTTCTTTGATAGTCTCACTCAGGGTTAGGTAGGCAGGCTTTAAGGGAAGCAAAAAGCTCTAGTTTAAATTCACTGAATCATTTCTTTCTTTTTTTTCTTTTTTTCTCAGCCTCCCAAGTATCGGGGACTATAGGAACGTGCCATAATGTTTGTATTTTTAGTAGAGATGGGGATGAGTCTCACTCTTTCTCAGGCTGGTCTCAAACTCCTGGCCTCCAAGTAATCCTCCTGCCTCAGCCTCCCAGAGTGCTAGCATTACAGGCGTGAGCCACCTTACCCAGCCCAGACCTGTTTTCTAGGTATGCTACATGGTAGTTTAAGCATACATTATAAACATTTAGATAACATCTAGTCCAACCCCCCACTTTTTTTTTTAAACTGATTTAACTGATGAGGAAACTGAGGTCTAGAGAGAGTTAGTGACAACTTGGGGTCATACTGTTAATGGCAAAAGCTGGTCCTGAATCCAGATTTTTTGGCCCAGGCCAGTGCTCGCTTAATTCCTTTAATTCAAACTCATCATCATCATCATCACAGAAACTACCATTTGTTTATTTAATATGTGCCAGGTATTGTGCTAAGCATTATACAGCTCTCATCTTAATTAATCCTCTTAACAATTCTATGAGACTGGTCTGTACTATATATTTGTTTAATTTTTAAAAATTTTTTATTTTTTTACTTCCCGCACCCTCCCGCCCCTGCTTCCCATACTATATTTTATAGATGAACAAACTGAAACTTGAAGACTCGCCCAAGGAAACAGCTATTAAGTACTGGAACTAAGATTTCAACCCAATTCTGTCTGATTCCAAAGGCTGTGTACTTTTTTCTTCTTTTTTGATGAATTATTTATATAAAAGGTAATAAAGAATAATAAAACAAATACCCATCACTCAGCTTAAGAAATAATATTACCAATCAGTTGACACTCCCTTCCCATTTTATTGTCCTCTTTTTCCCTCAGAAGTAATCATCCACTTTCCTGAGTTTCAAATCTGTGCTGTTAACCACTGAGCTATACAGCTGCATTTATTAAGTGCCATGTGATTTGCTAGGAGCTAGGGATTCAACAATGAACAATGAGATATGTTCTCTGCCCTTGAGGATTTTCCTATGGGTGATAGTGAAATACTTGTTCCTTAATCCTTCTGAGCTGGTAGGACAAGTCTTAACTGGATCACTGATTATTAATTTATATTTAGAGACTTCTGGGAGAAGTAGATACCTTTCTTTCCTTTTCCCCCTCCCATTCTCTCCCTTCTCCTTCCCTTCCCTTTACTCCTTCCCCTTCCCTTTCCTCCTCCCTCCCTGGTCCCTTCCTTCATTTTTTAAATTATGTGAATGAACATAGCACTTCATCCATGCATTTACAGAAATTTTGTCTTATTTAATACATTTTTAATATTATCCCCACATAGTATCTAAGACTAATTTGTACTTAGAAGACAATCAGGTAAATAATTATCAAATGAACTAAAAGTAGGAGTCTACACAAAAAAGATAGGTCATATAGAAGTGTAAGTTAATGCTCTTTGTATGTTCTTCTAATGTTTTTCCTAGTTTGATCCAGGCATGGTCCAAATGTATCTGGGTGGAACTTGTGCTCTTGGATAGAAAATCTATTACAGTGTTTCTCAGTTTTTTTAGCTGTAATTTAACTTCCGTGCCCTCTGACACCAAGTCTCTGACACCGACTGAGTGTCCTACAACTCAGTTCAATTCTAACACTACCCAGAGTTAGCATCAGATTTCACCAAAGAGCAAGGTTCCCAACAATATTGCCCTTACTTCAGACACCAAGTGCAAGTGGGGCCCTTAAGCTACCTGCACTTTGGCCTGGCTGAGCACAAATTCAGGGTTTCTCACAACCTCTTAGGTTCAGTTATTCACTAGAATGACTCACAGAACTCAGGAAAGTACTATACTTAAAATTATACAAATGAATAGCCAGATGAAGGAGTATATAGGGAAAAGTCTGGAAGGATCCTGAGCACAGGAGCATTCCCCATAGAGTCAAGGTGCACGACCTTCCTGGTTCATCTGTTCACCAACCAGGATGCTCTCCTGAGCTTTGATGTCCAGTGTTTTTATATGGAGTTTCATTAAGTAGGTATGATTTATTAAATCATTGGCCATGTGGTTGAACTCAATCTCCAGTCCCCCTTTTGTCCTTGGAGGTTTTGGTTGGGGCTGAAAGTTCCAACCCTCTAATCATGTAGTTGGTTTTTCTGGTGACCAACCCCCATCCTGAAGCTATCTTGCTCCATTCCCCCTCCCTCCCCATGGGTCATCTCATTAGGATCATGAACTCTAGTGTGGTTGAAAGGGGCTCATTACTCATAACAAAAGACACTCCTACCATTCAGGGATTCTGTAGCTCTGTGCCAGGAACTGGGGACAAAGACCAGATGTATTCTTTATTATATCACGCAGTCCTTAATATTATTTTAAATTCCAACATTCTTTTTACTAAAAACTAATTAAACAAAGTACTTTAAAAAAGTTTTCTTTCATTGCCTCAGCAGTTACCTACTATTCACAGCTCTCCATTTGCTTTTAAGAAAGGCTTTGAATGGGAGATCCAGAAGTTCCAGGAGGTGGGACTGATTTCCCTAGTGGTAGTGCTGAAGCTAAAGCAATACTGCTGTGCTTGGGCAAAGTGAAATCAAGTCACAAATTTCAGTCTGATTGAAGTGTCAGAGGTCCTTTTTCCATTCCTATAAAATTAGAAAATTTAGTTCATTATCCAGATGTTTCCAAATATTTGGTTATTGTGTTAATGTAGACTCATACCTTAAGTGTATACCTTATATATAAATTATAATTCAACAAAAATTATGTGACACAGGAGTAGTTCAAAGGAGGAAGTAGAGGAATTGAGAGCTACAGTATCTCTGGGAAGTCTTCAAGGATGAGGTAGATTTGAACCGTCCTTGAAAGATGGTTAGGATTTGGAAAAGTAGAGAGGAGAGAGGGAATGACATTTTAGATAAGGAAAATCGTGTGAGTGGGCCAGGATTCACTGTGGCTTGTTTGTACTTATACAAAGCAGGATGGCCTCATTTGAGCAAATTGTGCCTGTGGGGAATAGTGGGAAATAAGATTAGATAGGTGAGCTGGAGTTAGATTATGTATGATTTTCAAAGACCAGTAGAATGGTTTCACCTTGCTGTGGTAGGTAATTGAGAGTCAAAGAAGTCTTTTGATTAGGTGAGTTAGAAAATGAAAAGAATGTGTAAGAAAAATGGACTGGTGTTTGTATTGTTGGTAGATTAATAAGGGAAGAGACTGGAGCAGGGCGTAGAAAGTTGGCAACTGGGAGGTGTTTCGATAAAAATACCATAATTAGGGAAATAGAGGAACAAAGAGGAAGAAATGAATATTAGAAATTTCAAAGGAAAATTTGACAGATCTTGACTGCTAAAAACAGAGGAAAGGTGAATCAGAGATGGTGCAGTTTTTGAATTTTTCTTTTTATCCTGATGTATAGAAACAGTGTTAGATAACTATGTAAGTCTGCTAGAAAAGTAGGGAAGACCTACCTAGTTGCCATGATCAGTGGTATCCCCAGCATCAGCAATGGTGCCTGGCATGTAGAAGTGCTCCAGAAATATTTGCTGAAGTGATGAAAGAATGCATTTTACCTGTCAACCTTTAGGTAAATTGCAGTTGCCATCTGTCAATTTAGAAAATGCCAATTTTTACTACCAAAAAATGACTTTTGAAATACTACTTATTGATCTTTTTTAGTAGCAAAAATTTTGTTTATTTTAGAAAATTTGGAAAATATGGAAAAGTACAAAAAAGAAAATTACGTTTACTTCAGAGATAACCACGGTTGGTGTATATATTCTTCCAGGATTTTTTTCTGTGTGCATACACATTTATTTATAAAATGGGATCATATTGTACATGTTGATTTATACCTGTATAAATGTCATTTTTAAAAGTGAAATGGACTGGGCACAGTGGCTTGCACTTGTAATCCCACCTATTTGGGAGACTGAGGCAGGAGGATCACTTGAGCCCAGGAGTTTGAGGCTGTAGTGGGCTATGATAGCGCCATTGCACTTCAGCCTGGGCACCAGGGCAAGACCTTATCTCTAAAAAAAAAATTAAAATAAAAAATAAATAAAAATAAAATGGAACAATTTGAGCCTCCAAATAATGGCAACAATGGATTACAGCCTATAAAATAATAGGATAATATGGGAATCCATGAGTCCATACTCATATATACAGGCTCAATATATACCTTGGAGATATTGCAAGTTTGGTTCTACACCAGCAATAGAAGTTATATGCACTGGGAAACTATACTGTAGTCTATTAAGTGTGTAATATCATGTCTAAAAAAACAATGTAGATACCTTAATTTAAATATACTTTATTGCTAAAAAGAAAATGTTAACTATCATCTGAGCCTTTAGTTGAGTTGTAATCTTTTTTGCTGGTGAAGGGTCTTACCTCAGTGTTGATGGCTGCTGACTGATCCAGGGTGGCGGTTGCTGGAGGTTGGGGTGGCTGTGGCAATTTTTTAAAATAAGACAACCATGAAGTTTGCCACATTGATTGACTCTTCCTTTCACAAAAGATTTCTCTGTAGCATGTGATGCTGTTTGATAGCATTTTGCCCACAGTAGAACTTATTTCAAAATTAGAATCAATCCTCTCAAACCCTGCCACTGCTTTATCAGCTAAGTTTATGTAATTCTCCAAATCCTTTGTTGTCATTTCAACAGTGTTCACAGCATCTTCACCAGAACCACATCTCAAGAAACCACTTTCTTTGTTCATGCATAAGAAGCAACTCCTCATCTGTTCAAGTTTTATCTTGAGATTGCAGCAATTCAGTCACATCTTTAGGCTCTACTTTTAATTCTGGTTCTCTTGCTGTTTCCACCAAATCTGTAGTTACTTCCTCCACTGAAGTGTTGAACCCCTCAAAGTCATCCATAAAGGTTGGAATTAACTTCTTCTAAACTCCTGTTAATGTTGATATTTTGACCTCCTTTCACAAATCACAGATTGTTCTTAATGGCATCTAGAATGGTGAATTCTTTCTAGAGGGTTTTCAGTTTACTTTGCCCAGATATATCAGAGGAATCACTATCTATGGCAGCTATAGCCTTACGAAATGTGTTTCTTAAATATTAATAATAAGACTTGAAATTACTCCTTGATCCATGGGCTGCAGAATGGATGTTGTGTTAGCAGGCATGAAAACAGCATTAATTTCCTTGTACATCTCCGTTAGAGCTCTTGGGTGACCAGGTGCATTGTCAATGAGCAGTAATGTTTTGAAAGGAATCTTTTTTGTGAGCAGTGGTCTCAACAGTGGGCTTAAAATATTCAGTAAGCCGTGCTGTAAACAGATGTGTTGTCATCCAGGCTTTGTTAGTCCACTTATAAAGCACAGGCAGAGTAGATTTAGCATAATTCTTAAGGGCCCTAAGATTTTCAGAGTGGTAGATGAGCATTGGCTTCAACTTAAGGTCACCAGCGGCGTTAGCCCCTAACATGAGAGTCAGCCTGTCCTTTGAAGCTTTGAAGCCAGGTATTGACTTCTTTCTATCTGTGAAAGTCCTAGATGACATCTTCTTCCAATATAAGGCTTCCATCTACATTGAAAATCTTGTTTTGTGTAGCCACCTTCCTCAATGATCTTAGCTAGATCTTCTGGATAACTTGTTGCAGCATTTGCTGCTTCACCTTGCACTTTTATGTTATGTAGATAGCTTCTTTACTTAAACCTCATGAACCAACCTTCCCTAGCTTCCAGTTTTTCTTCTGCAGCCTTCCTCACCTTTCTCAGCCTTCACAGAATTGAAGAGAGTTAGGGTCTTGCTCTGGATTAAGCTTTGGCTTAAGGGAATGTTATGGCCAGTTTGATCTTCTATCCAGACCACTAAAACGTTCTCCATATCAGCAATAAAGCTGTTTCACTTTCTTATCATTGGTGTGTTCACTGGAGTAGCACTTTTAATTTCCTTCAAGAACTTTTCCTTTGTATTTACAACTTGGCTAACTGGTGCTTTCCATTGATCTCAGCTTTCAAGATGCCTTTCTCACTAAGCTTAATCACTTCTAGCTTTTGATTTAAAGTGAGAGATGTGTAACTCTTTCTTTCACTTGAACACTTAGAGGCCACTGTAGGGTTATAAATTGGCCTGATTTCAATATTGTTGTATCTCAGGGAATTAGGAGGCCCAAGATGAGGGAGAGAGACGGGAACACGGCTGGTCAGTGGAGCAGGCAGAACACACACAACATTTATAGATTAAATTCATTGTCTGTTATGGGCACAGTTCATGGTGCCCCAAAACAATTACAATAGTAACAGCTGGGTGCAGTGGCAGGTGTCTGTAGTCCCAGCTGCTTGGGAGGCTGAGGTGGGAGGATCGCTTGATCCCAGGAGTTCTGGGCTGTAGTGCACTATGCAGATCTAATGTCTGCACTAAGTTCGGCATCAATATGGTGACCTCCCGGGAGCAGGGGACCACCAGGTTGCCTAACGAGGGGTGAACTGGCCCAAGTTGGAAATGGAGCAGGTCAAAACTCCTGTGCTGATTAGTAGTCGGATTGTGCCTGTGAATAGCCACTGCCCTGCAGCCTGGGCAACATAGCGAGACCCCGTCTCTAAAAATAATAAAAATAATAATAACATCAAAGATCACTGATCACCAATCACAATAACAGATTGGTATTAATATTCATTAATAATAATGAAAAAGCTTGTACTATTGTGAGAATTACCAAAATGTAACCCAGAAACACAAAGTGAGCATATGCTCCTGAAAAAATGGCACCGATAGATTTGCTGAACACAGGGTTGTGACAAACCTTCAATTTGTAAAAAATGCAATACCTGCAAAGTGCAATAAAGTGAAAAAAAGTATGCCTGGGTGTGTGTGTGTGTGTGTGTGTGTGAGAGAGAGAGAGAGAGAGAGAGAGAGAGAGAGAATCAGAAGGGAAAGTTTTTCCTTACAGTAGAATGTGAAGTAGTGTAGAACTATTGATAGAAATAGAAAATCACCATCTAGCAACCACTACAGCAATGTTTGTTTCAAGCAAGAATTGTCAATGAGTGCTGAGACTTGTAGGCAAAAGTTTGATGAGAAACAGGATATTTACGTAGTCTCAAAGTATCTCCTCACAAAATACTTGTTAAATACAAAGGGAAAAATAATAACTTCAGAGTATAGAAACCCGGAGGACACCACCTCATCCAAGTGATCATAGCTGACATCGCCAGTAATGGGACAAATTGATGTCATCTGCCTTTTGCTATGATGCACTGAGAGGGACACAGTATCACTTCTGGATTATTCCTGCCAAAAATGCAAAAACATTAAAAAATGTTGAGGTCACGAAAGACAAAAAAGGATAAGAAACTCTTCCAGATTAAAGGAAGCTAAAGAAACATGACAACCAAATGCAGTATTTGATCCTGGACCAGAAAAAAAAATTTTTTTTTCTTTTCTATAAAGGATAATAGTGGGACAAATGATAAGATGTGAATAAGGTCTATAGGATTGTATTGGTGTTAACTTCCTACTCTTGATGCTGTAGTATGGTTGTGTAAAAGAATGATCTTGTTTTTAGGAAATATACACTAAGGTACACTTACTCTCAAATGGTTTAACAAAATATATATGTATATGTATGAGGGGAGACAATGATAATGCAAATATAGTAAAATGTTAACCTGTGGGGAATCTGGGTTAAAGGATAGACATGAATCCTTTGTATTATGTTTGCAGTTTCTCTGTAAGTCTGAAATTTTCTCAAAATAGGTTAAAAAAAAAAAAGTAAAAGTGAGCCAGAGCTGATGAATTAGTCACCAGTGAATCAGTAAATATTTTAATTAACCGTTTAAAAAACAGTATTTGTGTATGCGATCTATGCTGTCTTTAGGGGTCACCATTCCCGTTCGATATTATTAACTGTTAACGATATTTTTTCAAGTGTGGCATAATAAAGACAAAGCACTGGCTTGGCCAGCCACAGGTGCGTTAGTCTCTTAAATTTGCAACTAACCTTTTTTGTTTGTTTGTTTTTTGTTTTTGGAGACAGGGTCTTGCTCTGTTACCTAGGCTGCAGTGCAGTGGCACTGTCATAGCTCACTGCAACCTCGAACTCCTGGGCTCAAGCAATCCTCTTGCTTCAGCCTCCCAAGTAGCTGAGACTATAGGCATGCGCTACTATGCCTGGATAATTTTTAAATTTTTTTGTAGAGATGGGGTCTTGCTATGTTGTTCAGGCTGGTGTCAAACTCCTGGCCTCAAGCAATCCTCCCGACTCAGCCTTCCAAAGTGCTGGGATTGCAGGAGTGAGCCACCACATCTGACCTGCAACTAATCTTTTAGTGAGACCTTGAGAAAATCACTGTCTCTGGGTCCCAGTTTCCTCATCTGAAAATTTTGCCGGAAGCTGAATAAACTGACATCGTTGACAAGTTCTTAGCAGTTCTGTGATGATTTTCTCTGGATTCACTGACATCATCAGAACTCAGTGAAATGTGAACCTTATTGTCAGCCACTTGAAAAAGGCCCAAGCTTTCTTACACAAGTCAATTGAGAAGGTCCATAGAAATCAGCTGAAAGACACCTGTTAAGCCAGCAGTACTCAGTTGTTCACAGTACTCTCTGGTTGTTTTGACTGTCCTTCCTGTGTTCCCCAGCCATTTATTATTTTCCCAGAGACTTGACTTGTGTTTTTAGTTTACTCTTTCTTTTAATCATTTAAGAAGGGAACGTGACTTTTCTTAACTCTAAAAATTTCCGTTTCTTTTCTGTTTAGACTTTACTTTTGGAAACTGTCATTTGCTATTATGGCAGAGATTAATAGGCAGGTGGACTGTTTTCCTCTAGAATCATAAAAGGATTTAGTTGATAAGCAGTTGAGTGCCTAACAATAGTAATTATATGATCAAAAAGTGATGACAAGTCAAATTTTATAATAAAAATTAATATTTTTAAGTTTGTATATTAAATTTCTAGAATAGAAAATGTAACAGGGAAGTTTCTTCCAACTCTTTAAATACAATACTCTTAAAAAAAGAAAGAATATAGGGATATAGAGAAATAGGTACTCTGATATTCTGTTGGTGAGGATGTAAATTGGTTTATTCTTTTTGGGAGATAGTTTAACAATATCTGTTAAAAACAAAAAAGATCATGTGTGCTAACTTGAGTTCCACTTCTGGGAATTTATTCTGTAGAAATACTAATTGTAGCATTGTTTGTAAAAGTGAATACTTGAAAACAATCCAAATGTTCATTGTTAGGAGATTACATTAATAAATTATAATACATCATATAATGGATTCTTACACAGCTATTAAAAATAATACAGAAGTTTTTTTTACTTTTTTTTTCTTTGAGACAGAGTCTTGCTCTGTCCCCCTGGGTAGAGTGCAGTGGCATCATCACGGCTCACTACAGCCTCAAACTCCTGGGCTCAAGCTATCCTCTTGCCTCAGCCTCCCAAGTAGCTGGAACTACAGGCACATGCCACGATGCCCAGCTAATTTTTCTATTTTTGGTAGACACGGGGTCTCATTCTTGCTCAGGCTGGGAGAAGTTTTTTAATGCTAATATAAAATCAGTTTATTATTGCTATTTTTAAAAATAAAAATATATATAACATAATATTTATCATTTTAACCATTCATAAGTATACAATTCAGTGGCATTAAATACATTCACACTGTGTGTAACCGTCACCACTGTCTGTACCTAAAACTTTTTCATCATCCCCAACAAAAACTCTATATCCATTAAATAATAACTCTTCCCTTCTCCCCTCCCAGGAGGTTTTTATGTATTGACATGGAATAATGCCTAAATGCATAATTAAGTGATAAAAAAATTTGCATGGTAGTATGAATACTATGATTCCACTGTGGTAAATTATTGTAAGTTAACATAAGTATAGGAAAAATCTGGGAGAATATATATATTACACTGTTAGTGGGGGATTTAATGGGAGACTTTTATTAATACTTTCACAGTATATATTTTGGTAATGTTTTTTAACAACAATGAGTGTATGTTACTTTTTATTTATTTATTTATTTATTGGGGGGAGTTAGAGTCTTGCTCTTTGACTCTGGCTAGAGTGCAGTGGCACCATCCTAGTTTATTGCAACCTCAAACTCCTGGGCTCAAGCAATCCTGCCTCAGCCTCCCAAGTAGCTAGGACTGCAGACATGTGCCATGATACCTGGCTAATTTTTCTATTTTTAGTAGAGACGGGGTCTCGCTCTTGCTCAGGCTGGTTTCAAACTCCTGAGCTCAAGCAGTCCTCCCACCTCAGTCTCCCAGAGGCTAGGATTACAGCCATGAGCCACCACACCCAGCCGAGTATATGTTACTTTTCTAAGCAGAAAAAAAGGATATACTTTTAAGTATTATACTAAAACTTGGTAATTTGGATTCATTTGATTTTAAGTAACAAATAACAGACTTCCTTATGTGGTTGCTGAATTTGAGTTTATGTAGAATCTAAACACTTTATTAAAGTAATGGTTTTTCTTTTCACAGCTAGAGTTGGGAAGACATCACTGATTATGTCTCTGGTCAGTGAAGAATTTCCAGAAGAGGTAAACATTTTATTTCTTTTCCATATTTAAAATTTTAAAAATTTATCAAAATTGAGTTATAAATTCTGCCCTTTTTTTGCACGTTTCCTTTCTGACAGTTGTGACTTTTTTTTTTTAACTGAAGGAACTGCTTCGGTAATGACAGTTGTGACCTTTTGAATGGCTCATATTAGGTTATAGAGGACATCTATGAAATATGGTGTAGAAGAAAGAACCAAACTAGATCTAAGTTAACCTAAGTCCTTTACATTTCCTACCTTTGACCTTGTCTGGGACATTTGTCCTCTCTGTGCCTCAGTTGTCTCATCTGTAAAATGGGAGCTGGAAGGGATATAATCTATCCAAGCTGTACAACCCTTTCTTAAAAATAAAATGTTGCTCATAAGTTCAAAATATAAAAGAGATGATGAGTGTTCCATGAGTTGAAGTTAGTATGAATGGTGTGGATCCCCACTTGACTTCTGCCTGGCACTCCCCAGTCTTTGAGGTATTTTAGTCAGAACCACTAAAATTCTTATGCATGTATTTGAAAACTTTAATATTACCTGCCAGCTTTGCTTTACAAATGATGAAACTAATTCATTCCACCTTTGCCTACCTCAGATGATCGTTGTGAGTCTCAGATGAGATGAGCTTAATAGTAGTAAAGTGCCATCAAAAGTAGTAAGGTGGTTTTATTATTACTGGCAATATATTATATTTTGGAAATTCCAGTGTGAGGGGCTATTGGCTAAATCTTTATGTAAATTTAGGATATTGTTATAGGGAAGGGGATCCATGCAATGAGATAAAAATGATTTCTATGTACTTCTTACATAGAAGGTATTATTAGTGTGACAGTTTACATTTACTCTTTCTTTAGGTTAGATAGGAATATCTGTATAATTTTGTTATTCAGACAGGAACTTGATGTGTTGTGTAATAGTGTTTTCAGCATTTATAGCTGCCACATGGCTATTCATTGGTGTTTTTTTTTTTTCTCTTAGATAAGATAGTTAAATAAGTAATTACTTAATTTAAGAAATGTATATTTTCATGTGTTGTTTGTGGAATCAGTAACATTAATTTATAATCACTCAGGGTATAATATGTAGAAGTTTTCTGTGATAGTTTAACTTAGTTTAAGATTGTTTTAGCATAGTCCTCTTGAGTGTTGGTAAGGTTTTTTAATTCATTAAAGAATCATACACTCTTTCTGAAAAATGGAATAATTAAACACCAGGCTTATGTAGCCAATCAGTTATCTTCTAGAAGAAATAAATTTTGATAATTTATTGGTTTATTTGAAGATTGTTTTGGATTAATTTAGCTCCTCATTTGCAGAGTATCTTAAGCCTTCAACAAAATAGAATTATCAGTACTTTGTATGATAACTTAAAACAAACAAACAAAAAATTGAATGAGCTGGGCGTGATGGCTCACACCTGTAATCCTAGTGACTCTGGAAGCTGAAGCAGGAGGATAGCTTGAGGGCAGAAGTTCAAGACCATCCTGGGCAACATGGAGAGACTCTGTCTCTTAAAAAAAAAAAAGAGCCTGGGTGCTGTGGCTCACGCCTGTAATCCTAGCACTCTGGGAGGCCTTGGCAGGAGGATTGCTTGTGCTTAGGAGTTCGAGACTAGCCTGAGCAAGAGCGAGACCCCGTCTCTACTAAAAATAGAAAAAATTAGCGTGGTGGCATGCACCTGTAGTCTCAGCTGCTTGGGAGGCTGAAGCAGGAGGATTGCCTGAGCCCAGGAGTTGGAGGTTGCAGTGAGCTATGATGATGCCACTGCACTCTACCCAGGGTGACAGAGCAAGACTCTGTCTCCAAAAAGAAAAAAAAAGAAAACAACATATATTTTAAAAATCTAGGCTGGGTGCAGTGGCTCACACCTGTAATCCTAGTGCTTTGGGAGGCCGAGGTAGGAGGATCACTTGAGTCCAGGAGTTTGAGACCAGCTTGGCCAAACAGTGAGACCCCATCTCTACAAAAAAATCAATTAGCTAGGCATGGTGCTACACATAGTCCAGCAGTGCAATCATAGCTCACTGCAGCCTCGAACTCTTGGACTCAAGTGATTCTCCCCCCTCAGCCTCCCAAGTAGCTGAGACTCCAGGTGTGCACCACCACACCTGGCTTTTTTTTTTTTTTTAGAGATGGGGTCTTGCTATGTTGTCCAGGCTGGTCTCAAACTCCTGGCCTCAAATGATCCTCCCACCTCAATTTCCCAAAGTGCTGGGATTACAGGTGTGTGCCACTGCACCTGGATGGTTTTTGGAATTTTGGATTAGGGATATTCAGCCTGTACAGATAAATTTATATAATCTGTTCACAAGTTTGATAATATCCAAAGGTTTTTCCTTTTTTATATTTGTTTGCAAATGAAGGTTCCTCCTCGGGCAGAAGAAATCACCATTCCAGCTGATGTCACCCCTGAGAGAGTTCCAACACACATTGTAGATTACTCAGGTAATAAATATCCTCTTGTAGGTGAAAGTGTAGGGTTAACTTAATAGTCCTGGGAAAAGGTATTTACTGAGGTTTTAAAAATGTTCGAAGAGAAATGGTCCTTTCTCTGTAGCAGTAAATGATGCTTTACTATTCTAGGCTTATTTATGTCTCTCTGACAACCCTCACACCCCATCCAAAGCCTCTGTCTGGCAATTCTTTGTCCCCAAATTACTAAGTTGGGTTCCCTAATAATGAAAAGGAAGGAGGAATGGTAAATGACCAGCAGTCATTACCCTCCTTGAATTAACATGTTTGCAGAGAGAAGTTCTGGGTCAATTTTGTTATCAGGCATTCAAGCATGCTCTTATGATTTAGAAAGAGTTCTGAATTTGAGAATTTGTTGAGTTCTGAATTTGTTCTTTAATTGTCAATATTTGTCCCAAATAAGATAATAATTAAAACAATTGTCAGCTTGCTTATATTATTAATATGTGATATTAGAAGCACATCAGTATTGCTTTTAATAACTTAAAATTTTTTTACACACTACTTAACTGTTAAATTATTTTGTTTTGTTCTGGAACCTCTTTTTTAAAAAATGGATATAAATACATTGATAATACTTTGTTTGGCCTAACTGGTAGTCTATATATTCTAAAAAGAAACACTAGAACTACACTGTTCAATACCTGTGGCTATTAAGCACTTGAAATGTGACTATTCTAAAATGAAATGTGCTATAAGTGTAAAATACAACTGGATTTTGAAGACTTGGTATGAAAAAAGGATGTAAAATATCTCATTCATAATTTTTCCATGGAGTACATGTTGACATTTAAATATTTTTGGTATCAGGTTAAGTAAAAAATTAATTTTACCTGTTTACTTACCTATTTTAAAGGTTACTACTAGAAAATTAAAAATTACATATGTGAGGCTGGGTATGGTGGCTCATGCCTGTAATCCCAGCACTTTGGGAGTCCAATGTGGGAGGATCACTTAAGGCCAGGAGTTTGAGACCAGCCTAGGCAATATAGGCTGTCTCTACAAAAAATAAAAAAAATTAGCTAGGCATGGTGGTGCACACCTATCGTCCTAGCCACTCAGGAGGCTGAGGTGGGAGGATCACTGGAGTCAGTATTAGAGTGAGCTATGATCAGGTCGCTGCATTCCAGTCTGGGCAACAGAGTGAGACCTTTTCTCTTAAATAAATAAATAAATAAAATTACATATGTGGCTTGCATTGTTTGTTGGACAGCACTGTGTATTATATATAAGGTGAGGGAGGATGAATGTCTTCTGTTACAATCAGTCTCTTAACTACTTTTATTTACAGAATTATTCTTTTTCAATATGTATAGCCACATAATTAGATTCACTTCAGTATTAGAATTGAAGCCTTAACCCATTGATTACTCATCATATGGAAATATTAAAAGTATAGCATGTTATTTAGCATCGTATAAAGTACCATTGAACTCATATATATTAGTTTACATGTTAGAAATAATAGGCATTTATAGGGGAAGATATATGTAACCTAAGATAGTCTAAATTAATATGCCAACAATTGCTTTGCCTATCAATTCTTTGTTTCCTCATCCTAGTTATATCATGCATATCCCCTGCACCTATAGAATTGCAGGCACATCCACTCATTGAGACCAGTTCTAGCTAGAGGTCTATGATAAAGAGGGAATTTTTGACTCTTCATTATTATGCTATAGTTTTGCTTCTGGGTCCTGGTTGTTACTACTCCCATCTGCTATCTAGATCTTAAGCTTGTATTACCCGGATTTTCATCTGGCCTTTGACTCTGTGTGTATAGACTCTTTGCCAAAGCTTCTCACTCTTAAGCACCTAGTCTTCTTGCTTGGGTTTCTGATCTCTTTTGCCTGACTCTTTTCAACTCTTGATCAGATGCCGGCCTAGATTTATTATATTACACAATGCCTCTGCTTGTCTGGGCTCAAGTTATCCCCTTGTAGACTTGTCTTTTAATGCTAGTGAGCTACCTTATCATAGTTTAACTGTTTGCTTCCCCTGGCTTGCCCTTGTGTTTGCCACCTAGTCTCTACTGTACCATGTCATTTTGAAGGATGTTGGATGGGTGTTGCATATATTTTAGCTTGATCATTAGTTTTTATGAAAGTGTTTACAATATTAAGCATTGACTTTTTGTCGTTTGTAGAAGCAGAACAAAGTGATGAACAACTTCATCAAGAAATATCACAGGTGAGTTTCAAAAAAAATATTTGTAGGGTTTTTTTGTGGAAAAACAGTGATGATCCTGTGATTTCCTTTTCAGTTCTTTGTTGTTAGTGCTGATATTGAGTATGCATTTTTGCTGTAAGTCTTTAGGAACTATTTCCTCTTAGAGGCAAACTAATGTTTTGTTTTTGTTTGTTTGTTAGTTTGTTTGTTTGAGTTTTTAAAGTGTTTTCTTCCCTTGCCCCACATATATTAACTATTTGGTAATTAATGCTACCATTTACATTTTTATGATTTAAAAATACCATTAATTTGTTAAATTTTCTTCTAGGCTAATGTCATTTGCATAGTTTATGCTGTTAACAACAAGCATTCTATCGATAAGGTATGAATATGTAATCTTTTTTCACTATATTTAAATTTCAATGGGGCACTTTCAAAGTTGATCCTCAATTTAGAATTTCATGGGGCTAAGGGCAGAGTTCTTTTCAAAGAAGATCCTCATCATGGATTAGCTCTTGTGAATTTTCATTTTAGGTAACAAGTCGATGGATTCCTCTCATAAATGAAAGAACAGACAAAGACAGCAGGTATTTTTTCCTCTCTCAAACTTCATTTGAAAAATTTCAAACTTACAGAAAAGGTGCGAGAAATAGTACATTGAATTTCTGTAACCCTTTCATGTAGATCCACCAGTTGTTAACATTTTGCCACATTTACTTTATCTATTGGTTTATCTCTCTGTTCACACACGCACCCACACAGCTTTTTTCAGGGGAGTCATTTGAGGTAATAAATATATTCATGATTAAAGCAGGAAACAGAGCTCTGATACTATAATGATTCACAACTTCAGACAGATTAAATATTTTGATCATAAATTTTGTATTACTCTTTCAAATGTAAAAGAAATTCAAACTGCTTAGGGTCTCAGTTTTCAAATATGTCTTCCCTCTGTATTGTATGTACATCTCTCTTGAGATGCCACTTTTATGAGGTATAGTCTTCCCCATTGTCATCGATTGCTTACAATGTGGTCTATGTAAGGGCACAGACTTGGAGAAAAATGAACAACCTTTGAAATCTGGTTTTCCACTATGCCTTCAACTTCATTTGGCTTCTTAGTTTCCTCATATATATGTGAAGGTGAAGATAATACCTGTCCCGGCTACATGTGGTTATTTTGAGAGTCAAATGATATAATACATGTGTAAGCACTTAAGTTCTCTAAAAAATTTTATAGAGATCTCCATTTAGGAATTCATGCAGGGAAATTTCTTTGCAGTTCTTGGAAACAAATACATGTGTGATAGAGAAGAAACAAGAGAAAACATACTCTGTACTTTTCTGAGCAGAATGGTAGTTCTAGGTTTTAATCTTTTGAGGTTTTGTTTTTTGTTTTTTGTTTTTTTGGACAGGGTCTCACTCTGTTGCCCAGGCTAGAGTTAAGTCAAAATGGAAACAAAACATTTTTCTTGCGATATTATTTAATTGAAAATAAATTATTTGTGAAGTATTTGAGTCTTTTTAAATGTTAGGAAAATCAGACTAACATCTATGTATTATATGCATTTGGTCTTTTACTCAATTTTTTAGATTTCTCTTTTAGTTAGGCATTTTTGTGCCGTGAAACTCCCAATGATCTGGTTCTAAACAGATGACCGTGGTCATATACCCTCTGCCTTACATATTTATGGAAGGGAGACTGTGAATGAGATAGCATTGTATGTGCTATGCTCCGCAGTTCCAATGGCTCTTCTTCATTGTGGTTTTAACTCTGTGTTGACTTACTGGCAAGATGGAACGGAGAGAATGACCTCCTATTGCTATGCTGTCCAGTGCAGTAGCTTCTAGTCAACTTTGGCAATTTAACTTTAAATTAATTAAAATTAGATATTATAAAACTAAAAATTCAGTTCCTCAGATATACTTAGCTACATTTCAAGTGCTCGCTAGCCACACATAGTGGTTACAATAGTAGACAACACAGATAAAGAGCATTTCCACCACCATAGAATGTTGTATTGGACAGGGCTGCCTTGGAGGATCAAACATCCACATGCTCCTAACACCTGCTCTTCTTGCTGATTGCTTGAGCCATTTCTGGGAGGGACTCTTCAGAGAAGGCAGTTTTGCCAGGATCTATTAAGCACCACCTTAAGCCACCAAATGAAAAAATTTTGGCTTTACTGTGACAGCTTCCTAAAATGCTGTGGCTTGTTTCGTGGACCTTTCAGTGCCAGCTGGAAGTGACTTTTGACACTTGAAAATCTAATTTAGCATTCTCAGGTGTGGCTGTGGTCCATATTCATGCACAAGCTTGTACCTGGACTTTTATTTTTCCCTCCCTGAATCACTTCAGCATACTTATTTTTCTTGTTGACTTTTCCTGAGGTAATTTATTTTTTTATTATGTGAACCTGACATGCCAATACCTTTTCCCCCAGGCCTCATACCTTCAGTTTATTTTTCTTTCTTTCTTTCTTTCTTTCTGTCTTTCTTGTCTTTCTTTCTGACAGGATCTTGCTCTTTTGCCCTGGCTAGAGTGCAGTGGCATCATCGTAGCACACTGCAACCTCAAACTCCTGGGCTCAAGCAATCCCCCTGCCTCAACCTCCCAAGTAGCTGGGACTACAGGCACGTGACACCACACCCGGCTAATTTTTCTGTTTGTTGTAGAGATGGGGTCTTGCTCTTGCTCAGGCTGGTCTTGAATTCCTGGCCTCAAGCAATCCTCCTGCCTCGGCCTCCCAGAGTACTAGGATTACATGAGCCACTGTGCCTCGCCTCCACCCCTGGAATTTTAAAATCAGCAGGTTTGGAATAGGACTTGGATACATACATATATATATATATATTTTTTTTTTTTTTTTTTTTTTTAAGCACCATAAATTATTCCGATTGTATACCTTTGGTTACAAATGACTACATTTTTGGAAAACCTCTTGGTTCTGTTAAGAATCTATATTTAGGGACTGGGCACAGTGGCTCACGCCTGTAATCCCAGCACTTCGGGAGGCTGACGCAGGAGGATCACTTGAGGCCAGGAGTTCGAGACCAGCCTGGGTGACAAAGCGAGACCTGGTCTCTACAAAAAATAAAAAAAATAGCTGGGTGTGGTCGTGCATGCCTTGTAGTTCCAGCTATTCCAGAGGCTAAGAGAAGGAGGATCACTTGAGCCCAGGAGTCTGAGGCTGCAGTGAGCTACGATGACGCCACTGCACTCTAGCCTGGGTGACAGAGTAAGACCCTGTCTCAAAAAACAAAAAAAAAAAATCTATATTTAGGGCATATAATGGGTCAGTCCTTTTAAGCATAATGGTCACACCAAGGGTTAGGTAAGCTAAATGCTTTCAGGTCTTTCTGTTGCAATCTGGAGTTTAAACAAGATGATTTGCTTCCCTGTCAAGCTCTCTTGCAGGATTCACAGCCGTTCTCTACTAGGCTGGTCCCTCTTGATATCCCCATTTATATTTCCCCATGGGCTTCTCAGAATTAACTTGTCTGAAACAAAATTCTTAATTCCCTGCCTACCCACTGCAAAAGGAAAAAAACCCTCTCAGTCTTCTCTGTCTTAGGAGATCTACCCATTTTGTTCAGCTAAAACCTGTATATTTTTCTTAATTTCTGCCTTTCCCTCAATCTTCACATCTAATCTCTCAGTTGCTCCTATCAGCTGTTCTTTGAAAATACATCTCAGATATGAATATTTTCTCACTGTCTTCATTGTCATTGCATTTAAAGTATTTAAAGTCAAGTCCCCACATTTAAAGAATTTTTTTTTCTTGATGAAAAATATCAAACATGTACTAAGGTAGATTTTGGTGTAAATGATCCAAAGTGAAAGGGAAAAAAAAACATATACTAAGGTGGAGAGAATAGTATAATGAATCCCTGTGTATCTGTCATCTAGCTTTAACAATTATTAACTAATGTCCAGTGTTATTTCATCTATTACCCATCCCATTGGGATCATTTTGAAGCAAATTGAGGCATTATATCATGCTATAACTATTGCAATATGTATCTCTAAAAGATAACAAATCACTGCTTTTAAAAATGTTGACCCCCTACTTATCATCATCAATGGCTTCTCTTTTTACAGCAGGAAGAATGGGTTATTATGTAAATAAAAATATAAATCTAATGTCTTTTGCCTTCATTATTACAGTGTGCCTTGTTTATTTTAGGCTGCCTTTAATATTGGTTGGGAACAAATCTGATCTCGTGGAATATAGTAGTATGGAGACCATCCTTCCTATTATGAACCAGTATACAGAAATAGAAACCTGTGTGGAGGTATGCCTTATCATTTGATTTGAAAATTTATTTTTGGTGAATTCTCACTAAATTGAGATTCTGAATAGGAGTGGGGGGACAGTATGGGGTGGAACAAATTTCTTTTTCTTTGTGAAGTCATGTAAACCAAATAAAACAGAGAACTTGGAGCTGGCCTCTGCCTGAGCTCTTTGTAGACATTCATATTTTGATGTCTACAAAGAAAAATGCATTTTTCATTTTCTTCAAGGAATCTTACTATTACCTTATGTTGATAGTTTAAAAATTGTTTTTAGCTCTCATAAGTGACTTCAGAGTGTAAAATTTTAAACTTTCTTTTTCAGTGTTCAGCAAAAAACCTGAAGAACATATCAGAGCTCTTTTATTACGCACAGAAAGCTGTTCTTCATCCTACAGGGCCCCTGTACTGCCCAGAAGAGAAGGAGGTAACCTCCCAGGCTGTGTTTACAGGGGCTAGAGTGTGTAGGTAGTAGCTCTAGTATGACAGTAATTTTTTATTAACTTTTAAGTATTTTTGTGAAGTTACATTTTCAAGATACTTTTCTTCAATGACATTCACATTAAATACTTAGAATATTTTCCGCATCAAATACTGTTGCAGGAAGTGCTATTAAAATAAACAGAAGAATTGGCACCCATAACAAAAAAATCCAAAGGCTTAGCTAATGGTCTACCTGCTTTGCTCTTATAAAATATGGACTTAAAAACACACACAAACAAAAAATTTGTGTAGTTTTTGAGATAGGCACAACATGTAATGCAGCTTGAATACTCCCTTTTGTTTTATAGCTAAGAAACACAGTAATTCCTTATTGAAATATATAAAATTATAATTTTATATATTGCCATAGACTTTAAAAACTAAATTTTTTGAGATATAAGTCAAGTACCATAAAATTAATCCCTTTAAAGTATACAGTTCAGTGGTTTTTAGTATATTCACAAAGTTATTCAACCATCACCACTATCTAATTTTAGAACATTTCATCACCTCAAAGAGAAACCCTGTACCCATTAGCAGTCACTCCCCATTCTTCCCTTCCCCCAGCCCCTAGCAAGCACTAATCTACTTTGTGTCTCTATGGATTTGCCTCTTATGGACATTTCATATAAATGGAATCATACCATATGTGGCCTTTTGTTTCTGCCTTCTTTCACCTAGCATAATGTTTTCAAGGTATAGTCACATTTTAGCATGTGTTAGTATTTCATTTCTTTTTATGGCCAAATGATACTTTATTGTATGGATACAGTACATTTTGTTTATCCTTTTAACTGTTGATGGACATTTGGGCAGTTTCTACTTTTTGGCTATTATGAATAAACTGCTGTCAACATTCACATACAAGTTTTTGTTTGAACACCTGTTTTCAGTTCTTTTGAGTGTGTATTTAGTGGTGAAATTGCCGAGTCCCATGGTAATTGTATTTTTAACTTACTGAGGAACCATCATCTGTTTTCCACAATGACCGAACCATTTTACATTCCCACTAGCAATGTGTGAAGGTTCCAGTTTCTCCATATCTTTGCCAACACTTGTTATTTTACTTTATTTTTTTTTTGGTTTATTATGGCCATCGTAGTGGATGTGACTGGTATCTTCTTGTTTTGATTTGCGTTTCCCTGATAACTAATGATGTTGCACATTTTTCATGTGCTTATATCCTCTTTGGAGAAATGTCTATTCAAGGACCTTTGCTCATTTTTTAATTGGGTTATTTGTCTTTTTATTATTTGGTTTTTTTTTTTTCTTTTTAAAATACCAGCCTGTTGGCCAGGCTGGTATTGAACTCCTGGGCTAAAGCAATCCTCCTGCCTCAGCCTCTGGAGTAGCAGGGACTGCAGAAGTGTGCCACCATACCCAACGTGAGGTATTGTTTTTTAGAAATAAAATGTTGCAGATTTCTTTCAGGAAATATTTATAGTATACGTGAATGGTTGGCAGACTGCGACCCATGGGCCAAATTTGGCATGCCACCTATTTTTGTATAGCCTGTGAGCTATATGTACATTTTACATTTTTTTTTAAGAGACAGGGTCTCCATCACCCAGCCTGCAGTGGTGCAATCATAGCTCATTGCAGCTCTCCAACTCCTGGGCTCGAGCAATCCTTCTGCCTCAGCCTCCCAAGTAGCTGGGATTACAAGTGTGAGCCACCATGCCTACATTTTACGTTTTTTAAATGATTAAAAAAACATGAAAATAAATACTTTGTGATATGTGAAAATTATATTACATTCAAATTTTCTCATTTCATAAATAAAGTCTTACTGTAACACAGCCATGCTCATTTGTTTATGTTTGTACATGGCTGTTTTCATGAAAGCAGAATTGAGTATTTTCAAGAGAGCTCATGTGTGCTACTCTCATCTCTTCTCACTGCTGCTCAGTGCACTCCTAATTGTACTGACACAGTTACAACTTGACAGCATTTCAAGTAACATGTGTATCACTGTACCATGACATTTTATTTATTTTCAGTGCGTACCCATCATGCCAAAACAAGAAAGGAAAAAAAGTGGATTTTTAGATGGGAAAGCAGATATATTTTCCAAGCTCAAACTACAGTTCCAGCATCATTTTTTTGGACCTTGATGCAAGCGCAAAGGAAATTTCTTTATTTCATAATCCATTTAACTATGCAGTTGAGTTTCCACCTAACTTTCAGTTGGAACTGATTAATCTGCAGTATAATGACAAGCTAAAAGGCAAATATAAGAAAAGAATCTAATGTAGTTCTATAAATGCTTTCCAAGCAATGAATGTACTCTGTTAAATTCATAGGGTTGTGGATATGTATCAGTATTGGTAGTATATATTTGTGCAAAAAGACATTGTCATAGATGAAACATGTAAAATGTTGTTATAGATCAGCATTAACGTATAAACAATTGCAATTAATTGTCATGGTAGAGAACACTAACTTTGAACCCGTTAAACAAAATGTTATCCTTCCAAAAAGAATTCCATTTTTCTCTTTACTAGATCTGTATTGCAGAGTTATACTCAGTTATTATATTTTGAATTTTTTTAATAAATCTTTGTGGAAATTTGATTTCTTTCTTGCTATGTAAGTACCTACATGATATCCTTGATTTTGTCTGTTGGTCCCAAAGCCTAAATACTCCCTACATAGCCCTTTACAGAAAAAGTGCCAACTGCTGATATAAGTAGTTAATCTGAATTATCCCTTAATCTGACCCTGGTGTACTCTTATTCCTGGTTTACTATTCCTTAATTAGGATGCTTCTTTCTAATTTGCTCTTAATCCGGTATTTCTGAAACTTGCCTTATCATATGGTCACTAGGTGTACCTGTTAAAAACATAGATTCCATTCTGATTCAGCCAGGTGCTTTATTTTGTGATCAAGGAAATTTGGAAAGCAGTCTCACACTGTAAGGATTTACCTCTGAGGCCTTAGCCTAGCAGTACATTAAATCCCCTCTATTAGTTTGTTCTCAATTTTTTAATTGCTACTTTGTTCTCAGCCCTATTATTAGATCTGCTAATCTGCTAATCCCTCTTCCCCTCCCCCAGTCCCACAAGAATAAAACATCTGCCACCATCTGTTATTCATTTCTTAGGTGGACCTACCTGATAGGTAAAATAATCAACTTTTAGACTATACTTTGTTTTACACAAGTACAACAGCGGTCTCCAACCTTTTTGGCACCAAGGACTAGTTTCATGGAAGACAATTTTTTGATGGACAGGGCGGGGGAGGCAGAGCTCAGGTGGTGATGCAAGCGATGGGGAGCAGCTGTAAATACAGATGAAGCTTCGATTGCTTGCCCTTGCCTGCCAGCCATTCACCTTCTGCTGTGTGGCCCAGTTCTTAACAGGCCACTGGTCCTCAGCCCTGGGGGTGGGAAACCACAGAAGTACAAACTTTAAATCTAAGCTTAAACGGGAATCTTCTTAATAAGCTTTTAATATGGATTTGTGGTGGAATCATCAAAAACATCATATTCACAGTTAAAGCCTGAGCTATAAATATGTTTCCAGTGATGATGAACTCTGTGTGACCCATGGTGCCTTCACCTTACCTAATAATGAAAAAGATGTGACTATTGCATAATAATTATGCTTACTGTGTGAGGGTTTAGATTACTCATATATAAAATGTTTTAAATTTATTACTGTAAAAAATTTTTACATCTTTATATTAAGTATAATTTTTAATATTTTTAATAGTGGTAATTTTTTGGTATTATATTTTAAGTGCAAGTTAAAATTGCCTAATTTATTTAAAAAGGCTTGAGTATAAAAGTAAATGGCTTTGCTTTAGTTCATTTTTCCTGTTGTGATTAGTATTTAAGTATCACATTGAGCCAATACCTTAGAGCACTTTAGCTGTGGATTCATATCAAGCTTTAATGAAAAATACATCACTGTTTATTTTTCCTCAAATTACTTTTTTTAAATGTAGCCTTTTATTATGTGAGGAAGAATCACTTGCACAGGTTCTGTTTTGTACATCATTCTAGTTACTACTGCTTTTGGAAACATTTAGATTATTATATATAGCAGGCTTTTTTAGAGCAAATAAAATATAACAATATATCTTTATCAATCTTAAATGTCTAATAGAAGGACCACATTTATAGAAACGATATCTTACCATTCATTATTTTTAAAAATAAATCACCCATGATTGTAGATGTTTATAGGTTATATTCCATTTAGTACTCTTAAAAAGGAGGCCCTATCAAATGCTCTCTAAATGTTTGACTTCTTTTTCTCATTTCTTTCTAATCTCTTTATATCTTACATTTATCTTTTTTTCTTCCACTATATCAAATTGCTGTCCCAGAGACCCCACTTAAACCAAAAAAGAAAGGGTTATCTGTGTATGTTTGGAGAGTAACAATTTCCTTTCCTGTTTTTTAAAGAATTTCTTTTCTGCATTTGAGTTTGAAAGCATGATCAAAGCTGTCATCCTTACCATTCTGCTCTGGATAGCCATTTGACTAAAGTTCTTAGTTAATAAGGACACAAGGATACATTTCCTCACCTTGCCATCTCATTTCTCTGATTCGGATAGGTTTGTAAGAGAGTTCTGTCTCCAAGCTTACTCAAAGTTCAAAGATCTTCCTGAAATAAATTTTTTTATTCATTTAAAGTTCCCAGACACCATTAAGAATTTCCTGAAACTTTTATTCTCAAAATTGTTCACAGTGATTACCCTATAGTGGTTATACAAAGTAGAAGCATGTGGACCTTATTTTTAAATAGTGAAATATTCCATTCATTATAAATCCTAAAACAAAAATTAAGGAAGTTGGCAAATATATTTCCAGCAGCATTACTTATAGAAATTTAGAGTCATAAAAGACAATATTCTTTTTTAAATGTAAATAATTCTTATAATAGGAAGTTAGTAAAAGTCAGTGATATTTTGCCAGTTATTTGTAAATAAGCAAATTTGTATCCCAACTTTAATATACACTCACAAGAGACAGATCAAAACAAGTCCCATTCTGCTACCAGAAGGTTGATGGTCAGAAATTAGAAATTGGAAGGGCAAAAACCCTTAGTAGTTTTATGATTCAGCTCAATTTCTTTATGGAATGAGGGAGGACATAAATAAATAAATAATTCTTTATGTCACTGGAAGAATGAATCTCTCTTAAAAATGAACTTCTTTTTTGCTCATCCTTAGAGGATTTGTGGTCATGAGGGGATAGTTTGACCATTCCAAATATCAGTGCAAGTTAAAATTGCCTAATTTACTTAAAAAGGCTTGAGTATAAAAGTAAATGGCTTTGCTTTAGTTCATTTTTCCTGTTGGTTGTATTTGATGTTATATCAAAACAATCATAATTATTCCCAGCATTGCTTATGAAAATCACATTTTAAAATCCTACTTTGATTAAAAGAGTTGTTTCTTTTCTCAATGATTTATAGATGAAACCAGCCTGTATAAAAGCCCTTACTCGTATATTTAAAATATCTGATCAAGATAATGATGGTACCCTCAATGATGCTGAACTCAACTTCTTTCAGGTAGCTGTCTTTTATTTCAGACACTTGTATATCTGTATTTTTTGCTGATAAAAGCTATAAAAAATTTATTAGTGTAAACAACAAAAACAATATGTTGATAAACATGTCTCTTTCATATAAAACTATCTTTCACATCAAGCGTAAGTAGCTTTAATAGCCTTTACTTAGGGTATAAAACTCTCTTATGCCTAGGAATTGAGGGGAGTTTTTGATAGTTTCATTCCATGGTATCAAGTGATAAAGTGGGTGTATTAAGGATGACTTGAAATCTGAACCCTGAATTATTTTTGCTTTCTGGGTTTTGTATAACATAGCTACACAAAGAGTCCTGTGTTTTAGAAATAGGAGCAGGGGAGTTAGGAAAGTTTCTTTCTTTCTAAGTATGACATGTTTTACATAAATAATACAAAGTGGAGACTATCCTAATGTAGAATTTGTTTCTTTTGGTTGCAAATTTTTGATTTAAAGTTGTAGATTATTGTTTTATATTATTTGTGGTTTTAATGCTGGTTTGTTTTTAAATTTATTTTTATGTTTTTTGCTAGAGAATTTGCTTCAACACTCCATTAGCTCCTCAAGCTCTGGAAGATGTCAAGAATGTAGTCAGAAAACATATAAGTGATGGTGTGGCTGACAGTGGATTGACATTGAAAGGTGGGTGAATGGTATTTTCCCCCTTTTGAACTTACTATTTTCAAAATTTGGCAGAAGGTGAAGGTCTTTATTGCATTATTTATACTTTAAGGAAATGTTAGTATTTACTAATATGCCTAAAATCTGACTTGGATATTTAAGAGTTGGAAGAGACAGGTCATTGTTGGGGATTATCATCCTTACTGTCAGCATAAATTACATGTAGGGAAATTGGATCTCAGGGATGCAGGGTCCATCTGAGGTAAAGAGATATCTGGGACAAACAAATACATCTTAAAATTCTTTCTACTTATAAGAAGCCTTTAGTAGTTATTTTTAGAGAATTTTGTCTGTGAGTCAAATTTACCAAGTATAGAATGTTCCCTGTAGAATATATTATAGAGACACAGTGAAATAAGAAATGAAATTGAAAACGAGAATTTCCCATTATAGAAATAAGCTTAAAGATCTATAAAACATTTTCATTTGTTTCTATCATATAATTTTGTGAGTGTGGGTATATTCCTTGGGGTACAATGTTGGCCCTTTCCTCCAGAGCTGTCTCTTGCTGAGCTGGGTGTATTTGTGAAACGATTCTGAAATCAGCTCTGTTTCATTGAGACACTTGTGAACTTTGTTTTGACCTTTACTATGCAAAACTAGCATACATTTGTTCACAAATCGAGCTCTTGCCGTTATGTTATATGCTTTTCTCCTATGTGACTCTGTATCTTTCTTCACATCAACTGTATTTACTAATTTACTTTATTTTCAGGTTTTCTCTTTTTACACACACTTTTTATCCAGAGAGGGAGACATGAAACTACTTGGACTGTGCTTCGACGATTTGGTTATGATGATGATCTGGATTTGACTCCTGAATATTTATTCCCCCTGTATGTACCTTTTGCTTTCTAATTGATTTTACTTTCCAAGTATTTTTAAGTTTTGTTTAGTACATAGATAGGTAGGCTTCAAGCTACTCAGAAATAATTTAGAATTATAGCAGAGGTTTATAGCAGGGTTTCTCAACCGTGACCCTATTGACATTTTGGACCAGGTAATTCCTTGTTGTGGAGCCTGTCCTGTGAGTTATAGGATGTTTGGCACATCTTTAGGTGCCAGTAACACCTCCTCCCCCAATTGTGACAACCAAAACTGTCTCCAGAAATTGCCAAATGTCTCTTAAAAGCAAAACCAGTTGAGAGCCACTGATTCATAGTATGGCTCAAATTTTTCCTCTTTTCATGGAGACTACAAGTATTTTTAAAATTCATTTTACTGAAGAAGGAGAAAAAAGATGCTAGACAAACTTGGTTTTGGAATAAAGAGATAAGAAATATCTTGGTTATCACTTTTTCTTTCCTTTCATCAGTTCTTCTCCTCCCTCAGTTTTATAGCCTGTTACTAGCTCACGATGGAATAAGTATTTTTCTTAAACAACTGGTCTATTTGTGGTTATTTTCCTTTGATAATGCTATGTTTAAGTTCTGTTTGTTTAAAAATGGACCTAGTGCCGCCCACAAACAGGAGACTGACTTGCCACAGGATGCCTTGTCTTTTTTTTTTTTAAGTAACTGGGCAGTTACAAAGATGACTCTTCTATATCCCAGGGAAGCAGGCTTTTCAGGGGTAGCGACTTGCCAAGATCTGGCCTTGGAGTCTTCAGCCTGCCTCCTTCACTTTTTCAGTGGTACTTTACCTTAATGGCATTACCTTTTTCTTTCAGCATAGCGCCTCCTGCTATCTATGCAATGGTTCACAAGTACTTTGATGTTTTTCTTTCTCCATCATGGAGGAAGCAAAGTTCTTTCTGATTAGATTCCTAGTCCATTAATTAGTTCTAAATTGAAATTTCCCTCGACTAAGTTACTATACCTTGGCTCAAGTTAATTTCCCTGATTTTTCAGTAAATATATACTGAATGAATAAATTTGTCCCAGGGCCCTTTCATCTAGTTTTCTTTTCTGTCCTGTGTATGTGAATAGATAAATTCTACGGGAGGTTGATTACTGCTTTCTTACATATGACATTTTGGAAACTACATCTCTTATGGCATTGTGGCTTACACTAATCATCTCTTTCAGTTTCTTTATGCTTTCTGCCTTTAATTTTCTGCAAAATAGTCCCCTGTAGCTATCACTTGAATCTCTCTAGCCTTCTTATTAAACTCTCCACCTCTGTCTTTCACGCTGCTGCTGGATTAGTAGATATATAAATACAAATTTGGCCATGTTACTTCCCTTCAAGACACAGGATAAAGCCCAAGCTTCTTAACATGGTATACAAGGTCATTCATGATCTGTTCTGCTCATGCTCACTCTCTGCCTTCATTCTGGAAGTAAATACCAAACTATTTATAGTCCACCAAACATATGTTGTTTCCTACTCCACGGTTTTGCCCATGCTATTTTCACTCTCTCCCTCCCTCTTCCCCCAACCTAATTAATGCCTTTCATTCTTCAGGTTTCAATTCAAGTGACTGTGTCTCTTAGCAGTGTTGATGCCTTCCCATCCCTAGGCTCCCCTTTCATGTGGGCTCTCCTACTATCCTTAGCTTCCCCATTCTTAGCATATGCCTCATTCTGTTGAGATCTGTTTGTGGTCCACCTTCTGCTTGAATGTGGTTCCTTAGAAGTGGGGAGCCTGTCTTTTTTTTTTGTCTCTATAGTACCTAGTTCAGTGCATTTGGTTAATGTTTATTGAACCAAATTTGAGGTGGGTCAGAAGGTCAAATCAGGTAAAAATAACATCTCTTCACATCATTTTCAACTCATTACAATGTTAGAATTAATATAAAACTCATGATTATGACTTATTATTTATATATGTGAAGAACAAACCCAATACCATTTAATCAGTATTATTTGTAAAATTGTTATTTCAACCTGCTCTTCTGATATTTAAGAAAACATCATTTATCACATTGGAATGAGCATTATTATGACTCTTCTGAGTGAGAAGTTCCATAACCACTCCAGAGACTTTCCCTGGGAAAGTCTAAATAGTGCCAATGAAGATATTTTTGTAAATGGTGTCATCCCACAGAAAGACTTGTCGGAATTTTATATTCATTTTTTAAATTAAATTTTAATATTTGATTAATGATTTATTTTACTGTTAAATTTTTTTTTATCAACAGGCTAAAAATACCTCCTGATTGCACTACTGAATTAAATCATCATGCATATTTGTTTCTCCAGAGCACCTTTGACAAACATGATTTGGTAAGCTTTTAGCTGTAATTTTCTATTATATATGGCAAATATTTTTCTGTGAATGATTTAACCCTTAGCTATGGGATGCTTATGTCGTATAGCCAAACATTAATCAAACTCACATAAAATAGCAAAAATTTTTTCTGCTCTCTACTTTTTTTGTTTTCTCAAGATGAAAAAGTCTAGTTTCTGACAGACTCTTTCATAGGTTTTCTTATATACATGTGTGGAATTTTCTCGATAAAATGTTATATTTCCTGTCATTTTTTAATTAGCTTTTAGAAGCGTGGCTTTATTAGACCAGAGGGCTTTTGTGTTGGGAATTATTCTCTTAGATATCTAAATATTACGTATGCTTCCTTGTGTATCTTCAGGATAGAGACTGTGCTTTGTCACCTGATGAGCTTAAAGATTTATTTAAAGTTTTCCCTTACATACCTTGGGGGCCAGATGTGAATAACACAGTTTCCACCAATGAAAGAGGCTGGATAACCTACCAGGGATTCCTTTCCCAGTGGACGTGAGTATATGGCTCACCTCTTTCCTCTAGAGTTACTACTAGTTTAAAATTATGGTGTATTACATTTGTCACTTTGTAAGCTTTATCAGATCTTATGAAATGCTTCAATCATAGCTTCCTCTAAGCAGGATTTATTATGCTGCTGCTATCTAAGATGAACTATAGATGTTCTATAAATTTATCCAGTAGGGATTGTTTTCTTTTGGATAACATACAGGGAAACAGTAAGAAGTCTTACATCAAAATTGTACTAGATTTTAGTACTTTTTAGTTTGACTAAGGGAATTGGAAATGTCATTGCTGTTGCACAATTCTTACTCCTTCAAAATATGGGAAGAAGCATATTTTACTTGGTGCTGAAAACTATTTTGCATTTTTTGTTATTGTTTTTAGTGAATTCTTAGTAAGACTTAGGATTTGTCTACAATCTAGTTATAGCATGGTTAACATTATGCCTAGGGTATTAAGGGAATCCTCTGGTCTTGCCTGATGACATAATTGCTTTAGCCTTGGTGAGACTAACTTTCTCAACATTAGGATCTTTTCTTTTTTCAAATACATAAGAAAGGCTAATTAATTTCATGTGCCTTTCAGTTATTTTTGTGCCTTTGTCAAACCTTTCCAGATGTGTTTAATTATGACTAAGTCCTCAGCTAGCTAATATTTGCAGGATATTAACTTGGGAAGCAGATTATACAAAATACTTCCACCCTAGATTTTCCCAGCCACTCACTGCATATCAGTGTGGTCTTGCTTTCTGGGCAGGTGGAGTAGATAAAGAAATTCCACTCCACTCGCCACCCCATCTTGCATTCTCCTGCCTTTCTTCTCTACCTTAAGAATGGCAGTGTAGGAAAGGCCATGGCTGGGTACGTAGGAAATTAAAGCAGTCTGACAACAATTATCTGGGTCTGATGCATAAAATTTTTTGAGCTGTTGGCATTTTTTTCCTTGTAAATGTTCATTTAGGAAGTTTTCACATTTTAAACTCATTCCTTTCATAGGCTTACAACCTATTTAGATGTACAGCGGTGCCTGGAGTATTTGGGCTATCTAGGCTATTCAATATTGACTGAACAAGAGTCTCAAGCTTCAGCCATTACAGGTAAGTATCTGGATACTATTCACCTTCTGACTGGCAACATTTTTTAAGATTCCAGTTTCAAATGTAACATAGAATAAAAATAAACTCATCTTCATTAGTCTTCCATTTGCATTCTATTCATTTTCCTTGTGATTTATTAATTTCTTTTGAGTTGAGATGCTTGATTTTATTGTTTATCAAAAAGGAAAGAGTAGAGATTCTGCTTCCAGTCTACTCCCTGGTGGTACTCCATTGATGAAAATGAGAGCTATGGGCATTAAAGGATTTACCAGTCTATCTTGTATTTAAATTTTCTTTAAACAAGCCTATTAACACAATTGATCTTGATCTTGAACTAATTGTACTTCTCTCAGCTTTGTAACCGTTTTCTATATTAATAAATATTTCACATATCTTGTAATGTAAACCAGGCATTCTTGCTAAGCAATGTGGTTCACTTAAAGAAAACCCATAGGTGTGGAAATAACAAATTAAGGAGCTGATGTAAGGAGTTTCTTATATCCTAATTGGTGAAAAACCTGCCATATCTGATAGGAAGCTCTAGCACAAGAAGACAGCCTTTCTTAAATTAACAGAGCAAATACCCTTTAAAGCTGCGGTCCCCAACCCCCGGGCTGTGCATCACCATCTGAGGCCCCACCGCCACCCTCACCCCGTCCATGTGTGGAAAAATAGTCTCCCATGAAACTTAGGAACCGGGCCACACAGCAGGAGGTGATCAGCCAGACAGTGAGCAAAGCTTCATCTGTATTTACAGCCACTCCGCATTGCTTGCATCACTGCCTGAGCTCTGCCCCCCACCCCAGCATCCCCTACCCATGGAAAAATTGTCTTCCATGAAACTGGTCCCTGGTGCCAAAAAGGTTGGGGGCTGCTGCTTTAAAGTACTTAACCAATTAGACAGTATTTAATTTAGCACCAGAGGGTAAGAAACTAATCACTAGCCAGCAGTGAGGTTCTTTCACTCAACAACATATTGTGAACATCTTTCTATATCAATAAGTATACTTTTATATATCTTAATGTTAAATAACGTGTCATTATACAGATGTCCTATCATATTCAGTTTTTGCTATCAGTAGGGCCTCTGGTGAGGACTGTTGTAGTTGAATCTTTGAGTATAACTTAAGGAGGTCTCTTTACTTCAGGAAGAGATGCCACATTGTCCTGATAACAGCATTGTTTTCTGGCCTGCCTCTTTTACAGTTTGCATTTGAAAGGCCAGCTAACCCAGAATGTGTGTCCCTTTCCCATATATAGATACAGCTCCAAGAGAGTACTGATTTGAAATAGCATCTTTTTGTTTATAATTTATGATAATTTATCACAGAAAAAATTAGATGGGATATAAGGTTGGCTATATTCATTGTAATTTTCATTCATTTGTAGGATATTTTCTTTATGGTGAAATAAATATTTGGTTACTAGAAATTCACTTTACAGTCAACTTTCAGAAATGCATCTTTTCTACTCAGGCCCTTCTGCATTATATTTAGTACTTTATTCACATACACCTTAACTATTGTACAATATGTTTGTTTATAGATCAGACACTTCACAAAAGTTATACACAGCAATACCCTATTTTGCAAAAGGTAGAATAGAGAGGTTCAGTGAATCTAAGTGGTACATATTTGGTGGGTTTTTTTCTTTTTAGTAACAAGAGATAAAAAGATAGACCTGCAGAAAAAACAGACTCAAAGAAATGTGTTCAGATGTAACGTAATTGGAATGAAAAACTGTGGGAAAAGTGGAGTTCTTCAGGCTCTTCTTGGAAGAAACTTAATGGTAAGAGGTCTCAGAAAATAGAACTATATCCAACAAATTTTTATAGTCACAAATTCACATAATGTTTTCAGAGCTATTAACATTTTTAGATGATTACTAGAACTTAATGGCCTGCGTATGTTAGTAAAGTACAATCTAAATGTAACAATAATCTTGTTGAACTATCTATCTTTGTTTCATTGGTATTAGCTATCATTTGTCTTTTTTTTTAACCAGTGTCTAGATGGGGATTAAATGACTACACATGTGAAAGCACCTAACACAGTCTTTGGCATGAAGTAAATGCACAGTAAATATTTCGAATTGAATACTGATACCTAGTTCTAACCACTTCCTTGAGTAAAAAGACTAATGTGTTTCCAGATGAGTTTTATATCAGACCAAATTAGAGTATAATGAGGATTGCCAGCAGGTGGCTCTAGAATATATTTTCAATAATACATATAGCTTCCTTCCCTTCCAGCTACTGCTTGCTCTTTATGCAGAACAGATACATCTTTTGTCATAGATCTTAAGAACTAAGAAACATAAATTCAATATCTCCTTTGTACTGGTAAATAGTACATAGTGTAGGAAAGAAAGCCCTTTTATTTATAATACACCCAAATGTACACACAGAGCTGTGTGTGTGTTGATGAAAACCAGTTACTGTAAATATTGAGATTTTTGGTTCTGTTTTCAGAGGCAGAAGAAAATTCGTGATGATCATAAATCCTACTATGCAATTAACACTGTTTATGTATATGGACAAGAGAAATACTTGTTGGTAAGAAATTCTGTGGCATATAAAGATTGTTAATTATTGGGTACATTTTTAAATTACTCTGAAAACAAATTGGTTTTAAATTAATGGGTGTACATAGAACTTGTGTATTTTTTTTCACCTTGTTTATTCATTGGAATTCCAATTCTTTTGACCTGTGTGGTGATTACATGGGTATAGATTATAAGTAAAAAATCATCTATGAGTGCACTTACTTGTATGTTAGCTACACCACAATAAAGTAAAAAAAAAAAAACAAAAAACCAAGGTCAGGCGCAGTGTCTCATGTCTGTAATCCCAGCACTTTTGGAGGCCAAAGTGGGTGGGTTGCTTGAGCCCAGGAGTTCAAGACCAGACTGGGCAACATAGTGAGACCCTTTTCTACAAAAATTTTTTTAAAAAAAGCTGGGTGCAGTGGCACATGCCCATAGTCCTAGCTACTCAGGAGGCTGAGGCAGGAGGATTGCTTGAGCCCAGGAGTTCAAGGTTACAGTGAGCTATGATCACGCCATTGCACTCCAGCCTGGATGATGCAGCGAGACTCTGTCCCCCAAAAAAAAAAATACCAAAAATACTGCCCTTTTACTCTTTCTTCCACTTCTGTTTCTTTAAAAAATTTCCAATATTTCCTCTACTATTGACTAGAAATTAATATGAAAACAGTGCTAGTGCTTGGTAGTTTATAATCTGAATCAAGTTTATTTAGCAGGGAGGAATATATTCAAATGTTAGTCTAAAAAAATTTATGAAAGAGTCTGACTGAAAAGATACTATGAAATACAGTAGAAAGAGGTTGTATGCTCTCCTTGGATCCAGTCAGATTTCAGTTTCAACTCTGGTCCACCATTGATTAGTTGTGTGACCTCAGGCAAGTGGCTTACTCTCTCTAGCCCGAGTTTCTTATTGTTAGCTAACATGAGATGCTCCTAACAAGTAATAAGTAGTAGAAAAAGTTCATTCTCCTTCGTTTTATTTTGGTAAATAGTTTATTTTGCCGGATGATCATGTTGAATTTCATATATACTGTACTCTTTATGATAAAAGTTTATCAATTTCTTATTAAACCTTGTTTGTCTCCTATTCTTCTCCTGTAAGTATAGTTCTGCGTATTGGGTACTCAGTTAACATTATTGACTGTTAATTTTCCTATTTTCTTATTCCTGTACTGTTCTTTGCAAATTTATATCTTTCATGTCTCTGACTATGCATGCTATAGTAGTGTTTTATTTAGAATATATTGAGTCACTTCTGACTCTACATGTCCCCTTTCATCTTCTCAACAAAGACACACTGTCTTATATAACTAACTCAGTACTGAGTTTTACTCTTGTTGAATCATTATCATATCACAGATGGGATATTTAAGAGGTTTTATAATAAACATTGAAAAAAGTAGGCAGTGAAGTAGAACAAAATGACCTTAGTGTAAAGATTCATTTGCTTTGTGTTTTCAATTGGTGGGGAGAAAAGGTGGCGTGGTAGAAAGAAAATAGACTTGGGAATCATCTGAGTTCAGACTTTGGTCTGATGACTTCTTAGATGTGTTACCCTGGGCAGTTGACTTAATCTTTCTAGCCTGAATACTTATCCGTAGAATGGAGACAATGCATGTAAAGGGCCCATCCTCACAAATTAGCCACTCATTAAATGTTAGTGTCTGTAGAATCTTAATCACCATTTTTAATCTACAGAAGCAGAAGATACTTGTTTATCTATACTTTCTACATCTAAAAATGGTCTGAAAGTTATGCTTAACTATTACTCTTTTATTAGGAAGTCCAGTTGAGCAAGTAATAAAACATCAGGGCTTTATACATCAATATTATGATACTTACATTTCTCATTGTCTTTTTCTTTTTACAAGTTGCATGATATCTCAGAATCGGAATTTCTAACTGAGGCTGAGATCATTTGTGATGTTGTGTGCCTGGTATATGATGTCAGTAATCCCAAATCCTTTGAATACTGTGCCAGGATTTTTAAGGTTTGTTGCTCTTACAGACTATGAGTAAATATAACTTCATATGGAATTTTAATGGAATTGCAATGTGGTCTTTCCTAACCATAAAAATGCAACATAATCATTTGTGGAGCTTTTTAAAGATATGTATTAAATACATCTTTAACCTATCCCCAAACGTTCTAGTTTTGTTCTGAAGTGGTAGAGTCCCAGAAATATATATTTCTAAAAAAATTTTCCACGTGATTCTGATGTATATTCCTGGTTAAGAACTTTTGCATTAATGGAAGGTCTTGTTGGCTGTTAGAAATGCATATGGATTACATATTGCCTGTTATACCAAGAATAACAGCCATAGTAAGAGGATAAACCAGAAACTTGGGAAGTCTATCAGTCACTTTGAGATTATCAAAAAATTCAGTAGGAGTAAAAAGCTATATGTACAAAGGTATTTATTCTAGCTTAGCTTTTAATAGCAAAAAACTGGAAATAATCTAGATGGCTAACAATAGGATGATTTACCAAAGTAAGATAAAATAATCTAGTGGAATATTAAGCATTCATTAAAAATAATTGTTTTGGGTTCTGAATAACATGGAAGATACAGTATTACATTTTTAAATGGTTTTATCTGGTATGACTACAGTTATATAAACATACATATAAATGCATGTGCTCAAGGACTAGAGGTAATATGAAAAAATGAAAATAGTCTTTGTTAGGATGGAAGAATTTAGATGGATTTTTTAATGTTTCAAAATGTTTAGTGTGCCTTTTTAATTAAAAAGTATATTTTTAAAAATTATAGGTAATCTAAACAGTCAGTATTTGGTCTGTTTTGTTATCAGCATTAGAAAAGTGGTCCTGGTCTTGCTTATTATATGAAACTGACCTAGTCCACTGCCATTCTTTGCCTTTTGGTTCGTTTTCTCTCTTTGAAACTATTGTTGCTTTGCCTATCCAGGGAAAATTTTTTTCACTTTAATTAAATAATAATCTTTGAACTTGTTGTCAGATTTTGATTTCATTTTTAATTCCATAGCAACACTTTATGGACAGCAGAATACCCTGCTTAATCATAGCTGCAAAGTCAGACCTGCATGAAGTTAAACAAGAATATAGTATTTCACCTACTGATTTCTGCAGGAAACATAAGATGCCTCCACCACAAGCTTTCACTTGCAATACTGCTGATGCACCCAGTAAGGATATCTTTGTTAAATTGACAACAATGGCCATGTACCCGTAAGTACTTGCTCTGTCTTCATTTTCATGTTGCATGATTCATAATAACATTGCATGCCATTATTAGCCATGAGGGGGAAATCTTTGTCACATAGAAGTTGTTCAGCAACAGAAAGAGACTTTGTAATGAGAAGGTACAAATTTAAGTAAATGCAAGTATGGTTTGGCTATCATAATGAAATTATATAAACAATGCTTCTGATGATATTTGTATATTTTTGAGCAGGCTGTAACTATCTTAATAAGGATAGTACAATAAAACACAGCCCCCCACCCAACATAAAAAAATAGTCTTACTGCAGTAAGTGGGTTTGGCATTGTGTTGCTTTATGCTTATAAGGCATTTCAGTATGAACAAAAAGTTCATTTTATATTTTTCTGTTGATTAATTGACCTTGGGTATGTGAAGGTTTCTAAAATCTTTTATGAATTTGTGTGGAAATTATGGGTATGTTTGAGTTCAGGATGTCTTTTTTAAGCGCTGTAAAAAGTAGTCGTAATTTGTAATTTCCACTATGTAAATGTTTTGCATTAAGTGTTATGAGCCACAAATTTTCATGTACATTTATTATATATCTATACATACATATGCACAAGCGCATAACTGTGGTCATCTTTGTAGTTTACTAACTGCCTTAAAATTGCACGGTTCTTGTGGCATTCTCCTCAAGTAGTGTGTTTGTATAAATTCTGTTTCGTAACAAAGTATTAATAGTTTTTCAGGCAGTGCGTTTCTCAAGACATTATAGCTTATTCTATTTATTCTTATGTTCGTCTCTAAATTATTTTTCTTCTTATGAAAACCACAGTATAAAATAGAGTAATAAACATTGCTATAAACCAAGACTGAAGTTTTTTAGAAAGGTACTAATTTGTATAGATTTTTAAAATCAAAGTTAACTTTACTGCTCTTCTCTTAACTAATACTTCTAGAATAGGCAACAAATCCTTGAATTTCTATTTGTATTGGAAAGCAAATCATTCCTATTACTATAAGATAAGCAAAACCTTATATATGTTTTACCTTTGCTTTAAAACTCTCATGTATGTTATCTACAGAGAGGATCATTACAGAGACAGACTCTCCCGAGACATGGGCAACACTGATAGAATAGAGAATTTGAGAAAAATCTGGGTCTTTCTAAAAACTGCTTTGTAAGTTACTTTTTCTTTATGACTTCTGTGGGATTTTGTTGACATTTTCTTATAGGATGACCAAATCTCCTTTCTTGCCATAGTTAACATTTAATAATTATCTAGAAACGCACTGCTTGGTCAGGCTTACTGCCTAACTATATATTACGGTGTCTTCTTTGCTATATAAATGTACTTTTAAAATCTTGTAAATAACTGCAACTATATTTTTAGATCTGCATCTTTTAAAACATTTTACTATAATTCTTATGTGTGTGTGTGTGTTTGTGTGTGTATATGATAAATGTACATACATGGACACTTGTTTATATGGTTAATCCCAAACTACTTCTCATGAAGCATCTCCCTGTTGCTAAGCATACTTTGCATCTCTCCTTTTTGGTGGGTTGAGCCTGGTGTATGTTGAAGAGTCAGATTGAATTTATAAAATAACAGATGGATTCCAGTATGACAGCTGGCAGTGACTTAGTAGCAGTGATATGTTCATTGTCACAAGTCAAATTTTAAAAAGGAATGTCTTGAGCCTATAAAAGTTTTTTAAAAAATTAATTCTTGTTTTTCTTCATGTTGGGAATTAGGCATTATTGGGATGCTGCTAATCTCCACAACCATGCCACCGTGTGCTGTGGTCTCATCAGATCTCACAAGCTAAGCCAAGTCAGATTGGGCCAGTCCTTTGACTGAGAAGCCTGTAAAAATATTCAGGTGTTACAGGAAGTGATGGCATTGATTCATCAGGTGGCGCTCTTCTGAGTGGGTTCTGCGCCAGTACCTCTTCATGGGTGGTGTGATGGCTTTGTATGAATGAGTGGCTCTGACCACTAAACAGTCACTGGAGACACCCTGCTTTGGTAGTTAGAGCTGAGGTGAAATGGGTTGTCCCATGTGCCTGCACCAACTAGTGCAACTCCACTCAACCAGAAAGGAGTCAGAAAGCCTTCCCAAATTTCATATCTAATTTCAATTGGATCCATTGTTGATTTTTACATCCTTACCCAGAGTTTCATACTATTATACTTAGCTGCTGTGTTTTGGTAGCAGATGAAATTAACCCTGTATTTTGTTCGAGTAGAAATTTATGAAGCATCTTGATTTCCTTTGGGAGCCAGGGTGCTTGATGAATTAAAGACGATGTTGTTCATATCTTCTTAGGGTTGAATATACTCGTCTTTTGACTGTTTTGTGTATTGTCATTCTTCTCCTTCCTGGTTTTCAGGCATGTGTGTATGCTGAGGGAGGAGGAGGAGGAGGAGGAGGAGGGAATGGTTATTTAAATGCTAGCAAGCTTTGTCCTTTTGGCGGGTGCTATGGCTTACTCAGTTTTTCTTTTTATTAATTTAGACGAGGGTGCCATCTATTGCTGTGCATATTCCACTAAAACTCATGTAATAATAATTCCATCCCCCCTCCAAAAAAAGCAAAAGTGTTAGCTAATTTTCCCTAGATTTTCTATAGGGAGGGAGGAGGAAGCTATTACTGTTTATTATGTTTTTGGTAAACGTGGAATTCTGCACAACTTTAGCATGCCCCACACTGTCCTTTTCCTTTCTACAAAGAGTGTTGCTTATGCCTAAATCTTTTTTTTTTTAAAGTTGGCACACCCTGACTTGTGCCATATTTGTAAGTAAGAACTCAACTCCTGTCCTTCTGTGTGTTTTCGCAGCCATGCCCGGTTACGCTGTATGTGCACCTGCAACAGGTGTACATTTTGCATCTGTCAGAACTTCCTCAACTCAGACTTGCTGCAATCTGTAAAGAACAAAATCTTCACTGCAGTTCTTAACAGGTTCTTAACTTTATTTACTGGGTACCAGGCATTCTATTAAAATACAAAAGAAAAAAATGGATAACTATTTATTACACAGATACTCACTACAAAGACAACAAGCCGACTGACTGATGCCCAACCAATTTCCACTAAAATTCTCACTGTGATGACAATGTTTAGTTTTGGAAGCATCCATAATAATGTTTTAAAATTAATAGGTATATTTAAAGGACTATAAAAGAAGATTTTGGATTTTTTTTCATAAGGAAGATAGAGTATCTTTCTTATTAGATGATAATATGTATAGGGAGATAAAAATCTTTTGGCTGTGAGTGGTAAAAATAGACTAGGACTTTTATAGTAAGGAAAAGACGCATTGATCCCAAATAAAAGATATTCTGTTACACTCAGCTTATATTCAAACAATATATCTTATTAAAACCATAGTAATGTAAACAGTATTTTGGGTTTGAAAAAAATTTCTATTCTTGAAACCATTTATAATCGTAATCTCCTTTTACTTTTAAGTACCTGGAGTGTTTATTTGAAAGAACATGGTTTCTAGAAATGAGGATAGTAACTTTAAGGACTCACAGGAATATGGAAAAGAAAAAAAGATCTGTACTACTGGCTTTTGAGGTCTTTATAACTGAGCCAAAAACATTCCTATAAAGTAATATGCTTTTAAAAAAGAAAGAGAAAAAAAGGATGTATACATTCCCTCAAAGCAATGAACTTGGAAGGTTATATTCTTATTCTGTTTATGCTACCTTTGTTAAATCAGTTTTACATTTGTGAGCATTTAGGAGCCTCGTAATATTAATTTGTATCTGAGATCAAATTTGTATGTGTCTAAAGATGAATTAGGTTTTTGAAATCATTAAAAGTCATTGGGAGCTGGGCTTGATTAAAATGGATGATCAAGCTAAATAATAGATTTTGGTTAGCAATAGGTCAGTTATTTGGTTCACCATTGGACACTCACTGAGGGCTAGACTCCAGCTGTATCAAATGATGATAGTTTGTGTGTACCAGCAATATGGTAGATATGTCTATGAAACAGTGAGTCTATTTCTTACGTGAGTCAGAAACATATTTTTAAGGCATTCTAAGAGTTTTAGTGATGTTTTGAGTGCTAGCAGCTCCGGAATAAGAATGCAGCCATCTCAGGTGACTGCTTTGAAGGAATTGCCACATTCATTTGGTGGTGAAGTTTTCCCTCTGTCCTTTGAGTGGTATCTTGTGAAGTGGTAACCTAGACAGATTATCATAATGACTGACTGAGAAAATGTAAGGCTAGTTCAAACCAAACAACGTTCAGGAGCTCCAGTGTCGGGAATATTAGTGGAAGAGATTCTAGAATTCATCTGGCCTAACCTCCTATTAGAATGCCTTCCTGCAAGCCTTCCTGAGAGAGTGCTGTTTATCCGCTGATGGCTTTCCTCATTTGAGAGGGTTTTTGCTTTTGCTTTTATTTTTTTAAACTAAAATGTTTTCCCTGTAACTTTCTCTCCTTTAGTTTTAGTTCTGCCCTTTAGAACAACATACGACTATTCTACTCCCTCTTCAACATAGCAATCCTTCAGAATTTTGAAGACGGCCATCATGTCTCCCCTAATTTTCTCTTCTCCAGGTAGAACATCCCCATTTCTTTCAGCCTTTTCTTAAATTAGATGGTTTAGTGACTTCATCATGCCTGGTTGTCCTTATCTGAAAGCCCCTTAGGTTTTCAGAGTACCTCTTAAAAGGTACCACTGAGAATGGATAACAATGCTCCAAATGTGGTCTGATAGTCCAGAACAGTGGGCAGTCATGTTCCACAGTTAGGACAGCACCTGTCTAGTGCGTGAATTAACTTTTTAGCAGCCCCATCCCACTGTTAACATATATTATCTTGGGTTAATTGAAATCAAATTTTTTTCATATAAAGTGCTATTAAGGCAGATGTCCCCTCCTTTCTAATTGTGTATTTGGCATTTTTAGTTGACACTTTGAATCTAAATGCAGATACATATATCTCTATTAAATGTCATATTCTTTTTGATCCATTTGTTCTAGCTCAGTCATTTCAAACATTATTTCTGTCATTTGTCCCATTATATATCTCTCTCAGCATTGTGTTATTTGCAAATTTGGTAGATATGTCTTATCTTACAAGTTACTGATAAAAAATAATGTTGAATACCAGAGGTTGGAGAGAGAGAAAGAGTGCTAAAGTGAGTTAAGTCCTGTATATTCTACTAGAGAACCCTTTTCCCCAATGTCAGGTTCAAAATTCTTGGAGAAGGATTTTTCAGTCAACTAAAACTATATTATTATCCAGCCCACATTTTATCTTCGTGTCTTGTCAGAGATTTCATGAAGGATTTTTCTAAAATCAGTATATATTTTCTACCACATTCCTACCGATGTTGTCATTCTGTTTAAATAGGAAGTGACACTATTTGGTGTCTTATTCTTGGTGAACTCACCTTGGCTCCCAGTAATGCTGATAACAAACTATCTATGTTATTATCTAGTCTAAACGCTCTTGATTGTCCATAATTATAGATTGATTCGTTGTCTGCGTCTCTGGTGACAATTTTATTCCTAGGTCACTTTAGTCAGCTTCCAAATGAAATAAGGTGGATGTGCATTAACACATTGACTGCCACGCTAGAAAAAAAAATTTTTCCTTGGGCCCATGGTGTTTTATTATGAAAATAGAGTAAAAACTTCGAGAACAGTTCGTATAATCCTTTCGAATTTAATGAAAAATTTGTTATTTTTTATTGTTTTCTGTGCGTGAGTTATATGCAATTAAATTGTTGATATTAATTGTAACAATGAGAACATCAAAAAGTAAGATTTTCACAAACCAACTGCAGGGTTTTGCCCAGGGGCCCACCCATCATGTAACATGTATGCTGCAGCATGGCAGCGTGAGTTGCCTATGCATCATGTGGCTCCCGAGGTATAGAGATGTGTGAGTTACATATGCTTCATGAGGCCCCAGGCTCAAAACTAGAGTGAGTTAAATACAACTCACATGGCAGTTAATGTGTTAAATGGATGCGCTTGCTCATAGTAAATTATTCTATACATTGATCCTCAAAGAGGAATCAGTACATTTTGTCATATCTATTTATAAACTAGAGATAATTTAATAGTAGTGTCAGCACACATCACTGATATCTGGTAATCAAGAATAGAAAAAGTGAAAAAGATGAGTAGGGAAACCAGTGTACCTTTAAAAGAACTTCCTTATCCCTGTTAGTATTTCAATTGTTTATTTAATAGAAGTACAGTGGAATTTTAGGAGTTCTACATTGAAGTTTCTTCTAGTTTATGAAAGGTAAGTAAGATAGGTGGGTGGGGGCCAAGAACTCAGTGCCCACAGGGCCTGGATGGATAATGTAAATGAGTGAAAGTGGCCAAGTTAAAGAAACAAGGAGAAGGGGGGACTGTGACAGGCCTGGTCTAAAAGAGGCTGCCCCCACCCAGGTCTGGTCTTGTGTTGTTGTGCAGGCCTGCTGTTGCCAGGTTTTCTGACTTTACAAGAAACTGCAAATCAAGATTTTTATGTGAAATTTTCTGATATTTAAGGAATAGCAATTAATTTTTTAAATTATTTGAAAGTACTAATCAGAACAAAGCATGTTTATAGGCCATCAGTTTGCAACCTCAGTCTTCAGGCATGGCCTAAAGTCATGAAAATGGAGGCCTAAAAAAGAAAACCTATGGAATGAAAATGTCTCTGCTCCCACCACCACCCCCAATATTTTTCTCCTTTCCCATGAAAAATTTGAAAAAGTTATTGGGTGGTGGGGTGAAAATGGAACTATTTTTCCCCTATTATTTCTCAGGTTTTGGCAGCCTTTGGTGGTTGGTCACTATTAGTTTGCTGTGTTAAACATATCTTAATGTTAAATAAGCAGAAAAAAGATTAATTAGCTAAGTAAAAGTCATTTAAGAATTTTGCACCGTACTTCATTCAATAGAGAGGGTTCCAGTTTAACACTGTCTTAAGTCTTTGTTTTTAGAAATCAGAACTGCCATGCTCAGTGTTTGATTTACAACTGTGAAAGAGCAGTTCTAAAAGGTTTGTCATTTTTAAGTAAGAAGTTTCATTAAATATCTGAGAAGAATTAAATTAGTAGACAAAAATTGATACATGCTGGTCTCAAATTAATGTATTGTTTTAGTGTGCTTGTAAACATTTTGGTCACTGAAATAGAAATTACTACCAGATCTAATACATGTTCGAGGCCACATTCTCCTGCTATCCCCCTCCTTAATTTATTCATTCAGAATATTTAAGTACCTGCTTTGGATAAGACCTCCTTGCTGTGAGCTGAGACAAAATTTGAAGATGAAGAAGATATGATACCTGCCTTTGAGTACCTTTCTAAATAATATGTCACTGAAAAAATTTAACTTTGGTTACATTTTCAGTGACCTTAGTCGCTCATGCTAAAAAAGAAAATGCTGTAACCTGATCATGAGTTTAAGTAGTTTCAATAGGTTAATTTCTGAAACTGTTTGTTTTTACCCTCTTGCCAGAAAAAATTAAGTCTTTTCTTGAGTTTATTTACTGACACTACATATTGTGAGTCTGTACTAATAAAAATTTTTTTCTTTCCAATTTAATTGAATGTATATTGACTTCAACATGTGAGAGTAGTGTTAGACTAAACACACATCTATCTCACATGTAACTTTGTACTTTGCTGATTATGGTTTCACTCTTAGATCTGGATAGTTTTATGTTTTTCTTTAGGATAATTTATGAATAATTGGAATTATTTGAATTTAAATTCATTTGGAGGATGAGTAACATGTGGTCAGATGATTTTAATCTTTGGGAATGCTTTCATTGCAAATGGTATAAAGTGTGTTACTGGGGGAAAATACCTTTTGAATATATCTTAATTTTTAAATATCTTTTATATCTGAAAGTAATAAAATGATTATGTAGGAATGAGCTTGATTGTTGGTTTGAACTACCCAGGATTTTTATTTATTAAGTATTTATTACTCTGACTTGAAAACACTCCTACTTTGCATGAGAATGTTACTGTATTTTAGTGTGTTGTGAGCTTTAATTTCTCCTTTTCTTTAGGTGTTCGTTTTCATTTGTTTGTCTGTGCTACTTGATCATTTTTTAATCCTCTCGATCTCTTTCCCAGCTAGGTTTCTGTGTGTAACCCTACCACTTCTCCTAACCTATAATTTAATCAAAATTATTTGTTTATAATTTATTATTTTGGTGTGATTTCCTTTGGTGCATATTTGATTTAGGATTTCTTACATTCCATTTTATTATTTGCATTAACTATGTAAGTTGTTTATTCATGTTCTTAAGTTCAGTAGCAGCATTTTACTTTGGTAACCAAGTGTATAATTCACACTGAATATTTACAGAGACTCAAAGGTATGATGGATAGTCATTGTACCCATTGTAATTTTTACCCTATTTTTAATGTATTTTTTAAGTGAATATATGTGACATTTATTTTACGGCACTCATTAATGACTTGCTTCATGTACCTTTGCATTCATCACCCAAGTTCCTTCTTTATGTATTTTGAACTCACATTACTTAATATAGGAGCCCTTTTTTGAAGAAAGGATTTAATTATTGTCAGACCAAAAAACTGCTTTTTCATAGGATTGTCTTATGAAGAGGTTAGTGTCCTGGGAATCTTAATGTTGTTAGGTATTGGGAATCTAAGAGTTCTTAGGGTATTGTGTTATAGTAAAATACTGTATCCAAGGAAGTCCTGTTTTAGTTTCTTATGAAACTTCTATGTTCCCTTGTATGAAAGTCCTTACAAGGCTGTTCTTTGAATTTGTATACATAGTCATAAATTTAAAATTATACAAGAGTTTCTGTTATAGATTCTCATTAAGTAAGCTGCTGCTGCTGCTTGTAATTTTTACAATTTTTGCTATTTGGTTGGTATATTAAAGGACATGGACATGAGAGGGTGGAGTTTGCCTAATCTGATCTTTAAGTATCACTAGTTAACATATAGATATTAGAGCATTTCCTATGTATCTTTAATTATCTATAATTTCAGATTTTCCTAATGCTTGGTAAAGCATTCCTTGACATTGGTGCACACCTATGTCCTTTTCCGGCATATGTTATTATTTAGGCATGCTCAGTTAACAGCTTGCTTATGATTTGTGTTGCAGTTCATCTATGTTAGAAGCTGTATATAGATTTCTTAACCTATTTTAAGAAATATCTTATTAAAATATTCATGCCTACTATTTCAATTATAAAAATTGTCATTATTAAAATTATTACTAGCTGTAGTGGCATTATTGTTAGAAATAAAAATAGAAAATACTTTACCAGATAGAAACATTTGGAGGAATAAAAAAGCAGGGAGGTCCAGAAGACTTTTTAAAAAAATGGAATATTTAAAGACAGAAAACTTGACTATAGTTTGGTGACCTCAGTAAAGTTTTCAACTTGAGTTATGTAATTGCAAATAAGAAAGAGCTATATATGATAGCTCTGTGCCCTAGTAACTTTAGGGACACATGTATTACATAGGCTGTTTCAAAGTATTATCTTAAAAATTTATACCTGAGAGTTATATATGGATAGAGTTGTAAAATTAGAAGACAATTCATATTAGTGCATCTGTGCATCTCTTAGTTGTATTTGAAAAGGATAACATGGCAAGATCAGAGGGATGAAAAATAGGAAATTCAAATTCATTTCTGAGAAGTTACATGGAAAGACTAATAAAAGTGACTATTTGGCTGGAGCTACTCTGATTAAAGTCTCTTAGCTTTGCTGCTCTTGAGTATGTTCTATGTTTTTTTCCTCTTTATAATTGCTTGCAGTCTAAGATAAGGTTAATTGATATCTGGGCCTTTCTGAATTCTTCCCCTTCCTCAAGTTCTAATTTTTGCAGACTTTTAGATCTCCACAATACAGTTTTTATACCTCACATGTAAAATCATGTGACAGATTATTAAAAACAGCTTCAACTGGAGTATTAAAAATAGCCTATTTGGGAATAACTAGAATGGATTTAATTCCCTGAACCCTTTAGAATTTGATACTTTACATTTCTAAATATTGTAGTTGATAACATTTGCTTTATTTGTTATTGGTTAGATACATTAAGCCAATAAAGGTTTTAATTCATGTTCTTGTATTTACCATAAATTATAAAATTAACCAAAAGCATTTTGTATGCCTTTTTTTTTAAGGTATTCAGTGCAAAGGTACATAGGAATTTTGGTCACCCTGTATATGCCTTGTGTGACTGTTCACACAAACAATTCTTCATTTAGCTCTTTATTGCCTAAATTTTGAAACGTTTTCTTCTCTCAGCATTATTAAGTAGCTGCCTTAGTAATACCCAAGTCCAAACATGTTGGTTGGCTGCCGCACCTGTGTCAAGGAGATCTTGATGGCTGATAGATGTATGCACCCTCAGTACTTCTAAGCCAGAAGGCCGGCATCCCAGGCACAGGAATTTTCCACCTAAAGACTTGAAAACTCTGACAAGCTGCAAATAATTAGTTAGGGTTGTATTCCAGCATGTAGTCATTATTTCTTATGTTCTAAAAAGAGATACTGTTAAACTAAATGATCTTATTCCACACAGAGCAGGAAAATTTGGTGATTCCTATATATTACTAGGTAAAAAAGAGAGCTTTTATACATATACACAGAAACACACATTTTTGACCCTGTAATATTCATTTCTAAAAAGTTTATCCTAAGGAAAGTATCCTAAATGTAGAGAAAAATCTTATGTAGAAAAATATTCCATCACTTTTTTAATAGTCACCAGTAAATGGAGGTAGCCTGCAATGGGAGAATGGAATATAATCCAGCTATTTAAAATGTTTCCATAATCAGGCTGGGTGTGGTAGCTCATGCCTATAATCCTAGCACTTTGGGAGGCTGAAGTGGGAGGATCACTTGAGGCCAGGAGTTCGAGACCAGCGTGAGCAACATAGGAAGACCCCGTCTCTACAAAAAATTAAAAAATGAGTTAGGCATGGCAGTATGTGCCAGTTGTCCCATCTACTCGGGGGCTGAGGCTGAGGCAGGAGGATCAGTTGAGCCCAGGAGTTTGAAGTTGCAGTGAGCTATGATCATGCCACTGCACTCTAGCCTGGGCAACAGAGCAAAATCCTATCTCAAAAAAAAAAAAAAAGTTTCTGTAATCGATGGAAAAGTCCTTACATTATAACAAATTTGAAAAAAATACATAAATTGCACACATTATGTTTGCAGCTATGTAAAAAATACATAGAAAAAGCCTGAAAGGAAATACCTAAAATTTTAATTAGTTGCCTTGGGTAACAAGACTTAGTGATTTTTTTTTTCTCTTCCTACTTTGCTTTTTTCCCATTGATTTTCTAATAAGTATATATTATCTTTTTTGTATTTGAAAAGAAAGTAAACTTTAAAAAGAAAGAAAAACTATGCAATAAGGTATTATAATTTATTCTAAGATGATATTTTGTGTGTCATTTTGTAAGAATTATGCTTTTGAATTGTGGAAGATTTATTTCTGCTTAAGTTTAGAAATGAACCAGGAAGCAGCTTTATAAAACTGTTACTCTGCCTCTGTTTGAGAACTGAAATGACAAACATGAATCCATTTTGATACTTACCTATGGGTTACACTTAAGATCACATTATTCTCTATTCCGGTGGTGTCAGTTAGCTAAGCAGTAACAAATGTGCCATCCATTATAAATGCTTTCTCTTTTGTAAATAGAGCCTGGTAGTGCAGCTTTTAAATGCACATGATAAAGGCATAAAATAATTCTCTAAGTAGCTTTCTATGTCTAAAAGTGTCTTAAACAACTACTGTAACATTGATGGAGCCATTGAAATATATTTTGAGTTAATAGTTACTTTAAATTTTAAGCTAGCTGTACCTTTAACATGTATCTGTATTGATCTTGAAGTGCAAAAGAAAACTAAGCAATAAAGTCAGTCAGAATATAGTAGTTCATGAATGATAATACATACTTAAAACACAACAAAGAGAGCTGTGTGAAACAAATATCCATACTTGAAGACTATTTATGAGAACTCATTTTGACTCATTTTAAGTTGATTATAGCTAGCTTAAATCCTGATCCCTTTTTCCCCCTAAGATTAAAAAAAAAAAAGTAAAAATTCAAAAACAAAACCAAAAATCTCCAACAGTGAAGATGCGTGATAATCACAGGGAGACCAAAGTTGAAGCAAAGGCTCTTAAGTACTTTTAGGCTACGTTCTCACTTTAAATTCTACACATCTCTATTGATTTGGAGTTGTAAATGTTGTTACTCTCTTCAGGGTCCATATTGGTCTGTGAATTTGGGATGTTGGACTCAATTTTTCACAGATGTATATTTGTAGTTTTTGATAGTTTGAAATTATAAGCATCTATAAACTTCATGACTAATAGTTGTTAACCTCATTTCAAATGAATACTTATGGTTACCACATGTTGTCAGGTACTGCTTATGGTACCGGTTCCAGGACTTCTCTTGGTGTTTCGGATATACCACGACAAGCCTCAGAGGGATATTTAGAGAATGTATATAACAGCTTTAGGTTTCCTTGTCTGGTGTGTGAATGTTTTAAAAGGGTACATATAGATAGAATTTCTTTTAAGTTTGGCAATTTGCTATAGAATACATTTATTTTAAATATAGAAAGCATGATATGCATCATACAGGGTGGCAACTCAATTTGTGTGTGGGTTATATAATTGAGAGATGTTATTTTGAGTCCCCTTTTGTGAGCTCTGCTGTGAATTGCAAACTGTGTGCGTGTGTATAAAAGGTTAAGAGCCCGGGTAGCTGAGTGGGGTACCATGCTGTTAGCAGACGACGAAGGCAGTATTGCTCACCAGGTGCACGCCGTCAGATCTGTAGAAGATTCCATCTTCATGGAGTCATCCCATGGTCCACTTTTTCTTGAAGCCAGGTAACATTTCCTACAACCAATGGGTTGGCCTTGTTGGAGTTTTTCAAACTAGAAAAAAAACAAGTATTCTCTCCCCTAACTTTTTTTTTTTTTTTAATAAAACATTGCCTGTTAGAAGAACTAACTTGCAAGATGGGAGTTATCACTTTGCTTTGTTAAAGATAATTATGTGAGGAGTGATTTTTTTTTAATAGAAACTGGTAAGGGTAAGAAATTGGAGTGTTGTGTGTTGCTTTGCCATGGTGATAAGCATGGCTCACTCTGGCTCGTGTTGTAGCTTTGTTTCTAGGGATGTACAGATTGTATTTTGTGATAACTGATCTCATCATTCTGTGACTATTACTGAGGCAAAGTAGTTTTATGCAATTTGAATTCTTGGCTCTTGACTCTTTTGCGTATGTCAGTATCTTGGTCTTTTAATGACGTCTGACTTTTGCTTCAACTCTATTTGTTTAACTTAGCTGTAAAATAACCTAAACTAGACAGTCTCTCTAAGCTCTTAATTCTGTAAGTTTTCTACATCACCTCAATTGTGTTCATTTAACTAAGACATCAGTGACATTTGAATAAAATGTTCCAACCTTTGCTTTAAAGCTTTATCCTCTTGTGGTAAGCTGTCATACTTGAGACTCTTGAGGGTGCTTAGCAGTGTTATTAACTGAGCATGCTCCCAACTCAGTATGTGGTACAGGCTGCCCCTGTTCTCGTCATGCATAATTTGGCTTCTTTTATGTCATTACCTTTCAATCCATCATGTCACATCATGTCCTTTAGTTGGTACCATTATCACTGCCTGTCTGACTAACACCAGGGTTTGGTTTTTTCTTTGTATTTAATTAGCAGTAACCAAATTAATGCAAACTGGTAAATCCTTTCCTCCCACTTTGGGATTTTTTTGGTAAATTTTTATGGGGCTCAATATTTCCAAAGTTAACTTTAATCATCACTCTCAGAAAAGTATTGTCACTTGTCGCTTAACTGCTTACAAAACAGCTTTCAGTTCGTGGGGACAGGAGATTGCATATTATGTAAGTTCCATAAATATGACCCTCAAAATTGTGAGAACTCATTTTGAACGACCGTGGTGGTAGTGAAAAGTGGTAGGTTGATTTGTCTAACATCTTCATTTCCCATGTGAAGAAAATGTATAAAATTTTAGATGTCTATTCCCAAGTAATAGCTAATTGCAAAGACATTTGTCTTTAGTAATGTCTAAATTATGTCATAATTTTCTTAAGGTAATGATTAAGCAGTGTATACATGGCTATATTGCTAAATGTTTTTGGTAAGCATTACTGTATGCAATTAGCCTGACAAGTGTGCTAATACTTCCCTAAAGTAGACTGTTACATAACTGGTATAGGATTTTCATACTAATCATGTTTTAAATATTAATTATGTTTTCTGACTACAGGCACGTGACACAAGCTGACCTCAAGAGCTCCACATTTTGGCTTCGAGCAAGTTTTGGTGCTACTGTTTTTGCAGTTTTGGGCTTTGCTATGTACAAAGCATTATTGAAACAACGATGATTAAACAAAAAATACTGGCCCCACCAAAAACAAATACTTTTATGTACATTCTGAATGCTTTAAATTCTGCTAGAAATATTGAGATATTTATACATGCAGAGTTACTTTATTAATATTTGTAATTCATGCATAAGAGTATTTTAATGATAGTTATAACTGCAGTATTGGGTAGCATATGGAAAGAAAACAGCTAACAGCCAAACTAAAATGGCTAAATTTCAGAGGCCAAAAGGGAATATTTTGTAAATAATGTACATATTCAGGCAAGATACAGTCTCCCAGACTGAGTACTAGAAATGACGTTTCTAGATGTTTCTACATGGTATTGTTAGTACTCACTTGACTCAGTCTCCTAGTTTTAAGTCAGCCCAGAGATTGTATTTACTCATGGATCACTTATTTATTTCACATTTACTCAGAACGATCCTTTGGGTTCTATAAGTACATGAGGCACAATTTGCCATTTTCTCTCCGTTTTTGAAAACACACAAGCCAGTGTCAGCTTACCAACATGACTTTCTTTCAGTCACTTATGGTAGGCCAGCCTTGAAGCCATCGTGCAGTCTAGAAAATTGTATAGCTGAGTGCGCAACTCTTTTAAGGAAGAAGTAAGGTAAAAGCAATTAGCAGAGGCATTATCTATGTGATTATGTTGCTTCCTTTGTCAGTATGTTGAATTTTATAGCCCTTTCAATCAAATGAGAAAAACAATTTGTATATTATCAATGTTTTTAGTTTAAATAAAGAGTCACCCTTACTACTGTTGAATTTCCTCCCAAAGTGTAAATCATTCTATAATGGCTGTGTCTGTTACAGTATATTGCAGTAGCTGCATGTGTCATGAAGTGTTCTATATCTGGCTAGGATAACCTAGAGGCAGCACTTTTTTAAATGATAAAATAAATCTAATGAATATAAACTGTCACAATAAACCTATTTTTTCCATCATCGACCTTTTCAAGTATTTAAATAAATAACTACTGTGTACTGTGATCATGAGTTTTTTGTCACACAAAGTAAATATTTCTGTATAGATGTGAGTGAAGTCCTCTGGTTTCTATTTTCCTTACATTGAAAATTATTTTTTATATAAAAAGATAATACTTATGAGGAAAGAAGTCAAGTATGATTTATATATGTAAGAGGAAATCTATTTAAAAGTTGTGGGGAAATCTATTCTTAGAAAAGGCCAATTGTTTTCCCCTACACATACCTGATTGATGTGGTTTCTGCTATGGTATGCAAGTTTATTTTCTCCTTTAACATGATTTTTCCTCTTTGTTGTTCTAAGGGACATTTTCTTACAAGATCACACTTCTTGAGCAACTAGTAACAGCATAATTTACTAGCTATAAGCTTGTAAAATAATATATGCCATATTACTTGCATACGTCCCTGTCTCTCCCATCCCCCCCCATTTCCATTCTAAATTTGAGGAAAAGGAAGATGAAGCAGAAATCTGGTAACTCTTCATTTTTATTATTGCTCAGAATTTCCCATTTACCAAATAAATTTGTCATTTGTATAGCTTTCAATGACAGTTAATTCTTTCCTTCCAAGTTCTTTTCTATTTTGACTGAAATACTGCTTTAAATGAATATGCCTCATAGAGTGCTATGTTTTTGAGAAACAGAGGAAAGAAAGTTGTTTACCAACAGGTGAAAAGTGGTGTGTTTATATATTTGGGTTTTCACAAGAAGGCAGAGGGCAGCTGTCCTATCGTGCACCTACTCTGGGCACATCCCCTCCCTAAGCCTAGCTGCCTTCCTCTTCTGTCAGTCAGTCCAGGCAGGGCAGGTTAGCAGAAGGAAAGCTTACTGCTTTCTCCTCTTTAACCTATAGGCACATGCGGATATTTTTCTTTATTTCACATCCACTTTAGAGACTCTTGAATGTGGGAAAATATGTGAATACAGTAATAGGTTTCTTCTGGCTTTTACAATTTGCTCAGGAGATGCAAGCTGTAAGAGTGCTAAGGAAATGAGGAAAACAGGAACTTAAGGATTGACAGGAAATCTTTCATTTTATACCAATTTCATTATCTTTTAAATGGACAATTCTGAGGCTGCTACAGTGCTTTAATGAATAATAAAGCAGTTGTGTGAAGAAACATCACTTTGAAGGTTTATAGTCCTATAGCATAATGTAGTAACTTAGCCTTACTTAGTCCCTCAAGGGTCTGTTGCTTCTTGCCATTCATGTCTTTCTCTTTCACATTTGACCAAAAAATGAGAAATTTCCCACATTGTTGGTGGTGATAACAATACTACAGTAGGTATGGGCTCTAATGTTAAAGGAGTTTGGGGAGCACATAACCATTCCGAAATGGCCTATGAAAGAAGAAGTAGGAGGGCTGTGGATATCTGTGCATACCTGCACATCACCTGTCGGGAGAAAGCACCAAATAAGAAATATACTGAAGAGGCAGTCTTGACTTAACTGGGGTTAGCTTTGATGCCCCTTTTGTCTGCATTGCACTAATAAAAGTCAGTATAAAGATGTCTTTAAAATATACATGCAAAGGTTAAAACTGTGTGAGCTAGTTCTCATTAACACGTTTGTTTATTTGGCATAATACTTTTTTTTTATTTTTATTTTTTTAAGAGACAGGGTCTCACTGTGTCGCCCAGGCTGGAGTGCAGCAACATGATCGTAGCTCGAACAGTAACCTCAGACTCTTGGGCTCAAGTGAGCCTCCTGCCTCAGCTTTCCGAGTAGCTGGGATCACAGGCCTCTGCCACCACCCATACTTTAATATTTAGTGGTCCAGGCCAAGCACAGTGGCACACGCCTGTAATCCCAGCACTTTGGGAGGCCAAGGTGGGATGATCACTTGATCCTAAGAGTTTGAGACCAGCCCGGGCAACATAGCAACACCCTGTCTCTACAATAAAAATTTAAAAAATCAACTGTTGTGGTGGCACACGCCTGTGGTCCTAGCTACTCAGGAGGCTGAGGCAGAAGGATCACTTGAACCCAGGTGTTCGAGGTTATACTGAGCTGTGATCATGCTGCTGCACTCCAGCCTGGATGACAGAATGAGAGCCTGTCTCAAAAAAACATATGTGTAGGTATATATATTTAACAGTCCTTGTATTTTTAGGATTTTAGGAAGTTGACTTGGGACCAGACACTTTTTGAGAAATACCACACATCAAGATGCTAAATTTAATGTTCATAGTATGAGAATGTTCCATGCAGGTAGCCTGACCATTCAAATGCCTTCATCCCCAGATTCACAGTCCAATAATACACTTGTATAAACCCCTGACATTGCAAGTAGTTGTCTTTTTAACTCTATTTATCAAAAGTTACTATCAGTGAGAGTGAGTGTCTATTAACCTGTTTGGCTCTAAGCTTTGTGGAAGTCTCTGACCTATGAGTATCACAGTTGTGTATCTCAGATTTCTCTAGTATGTCCCAATTTCAAAAAGTGTTCCCTTGCTCCCGTGACACACTCAGACTTGTCAGACCATTTGTCCCAGTTATTTTCAGTTCAGAAAGTAAGGACACCTTACTAGAAGGTGAGATTTTGACATCATTAGGAAACACTTCCTAACTTCATAGTGCCATTCTGTTTCCTAGCTGTGTTTTCCGATGATAGTATTTTGTTCTGTAGATTTTATCTTCTCCTTTGGCAGACAGTTGCAGAGGTCCAACAGCGAAATTGAGAGATTGTTATTCCTTCTGGATTTAAAAGCTGAATGTCAGCTGCACACACACAAGGAGGCATTGCCGGTATTATCTTCATACATTGGAAAATCCAAATTCCACAATAATGCTGTTTTTCACATTTTTATATTCGTAGTTTACATGTAAGTGTTTTATAATCAATGAACCTTTGGAAGTGTTTATTATTAGAATAATATGAGTACATATGCTATAGTTTAACTTACAAGTCACACATTTTTTTCTGTAAAGGGCCAGATAGTAAATATTTCTGACTTTTATAACTACTCACTCTGCCATAGCATGAAAGCAGTCGTAGACAATATATAAACAAACAAATATGACTGTATTCTAATAAAACCTTTTATGGACACTGAAATTTGAATTTCATGTCATTTTTACATACCAAAAAAAATTTTTTCTTTTTGAGACAGAATCTCACTGTCACTAGGCTAGAGTGCAGTGGCATCATCATAGCTCACTGCAACCTCAAACTCCTGGGCTCAAGCGATCCTCCTTCCTCAGCCTCCCAGAGTGCTAGGATTACAGGCATGAGCCACTGCACCCAGCCCACAAAATATTCTTATTTTGATTTTTCTTAACCATTTAATAATGTAGAAACCAGGCCTGGTGCAGTGGTTCATGCCTATAATCCCAGCAATTTGGGAGGATGAGGCAGGAGGATCACTCGAGGCCAGCAGTTCAAGGCCAGCCTGGGCAACATTGTGAGGCCTTGTCTCTACAAAAAAAAAATAAAATGAAATAAAAAAAATTTTTTAAATTAAAATATTAGCCAGGCATGGTGGCTCGTGCCTGTAGTCCCAGCTACTCAGGAGGCTGAGGCACGAGGATCGCTTAAGCCCTGGAGTTGGAGGTTACAGTGAGTTGTGATCACATCATTGCCCTCCAGTCTGCCCTCAACAGAGTGAGATCCTATCTCTAAAACGCAAAATTAAATTTTTATTTTTTTTAAAAGTAGAAACCATTCTTAGCTCACAGACTATACAAAAACTGACAGCCAGATTTGATCAATGCCTGATATAACTGATGAAAATATAGTAGTAAATGCACAGCAGCAATTACTAATCGTTAAAAAAATTACCTGATTGTTTTGGAATTTGAGAAGGTTAAATACTAGGAAAAACTTAAAAATACTGTAGTCATGTTTTTTAAATATGGAAACTAAGATTGGACATGCAGTAGGTGTTTGATTTTTTTCACTTTTACTGATCATATTGTTCTCAACATCATGGTGCTGTGGCCAAGCTGGGGCTAACCTCAAAGGGCAGTTTAGTGCTCAGAAGGTAAAGGGAGCATCAATTTCACATCTGAGCACTCACATGGAGCTATTCTTTTGGCACTTTCTATGTGTTAATGGGGGAAAAAAACCTCTACAAAATAATTTAAAGCAGTTTATTCTGAGCCGATATGAGTGACCTTGGCCCTTGATCCACAAATCCAAGAGGCCTTGAGTAAATGGTCTTGAGGTCAGGTTACAGTTTGGTTTTATACATTTTAGGGAGAGAGGAATTGCAGGTAAAATCATAAATCAATTCATGGAAGGTACTCATTGGTTTGGCCTAAAAAGGTGGTACATCTCGAAGGGGGGGCTTACAGGTTATGTGGGTTCAGAGATTCCTTGATTTATAATCAGTTAAAGAAATAAAGCTTTGTCTAAAGACTTGGAGTCGGTAGAAAGGAATAAGAGTTAAGATATGCAGGTCTGCTAATCAGAGAGCATGTCACAACATACTCAAAGTGATCTGTTAAGCAAATTGATGGCCTGTAGGCATAACTTAACCTTTGCCTTATATGCCCTTAGATCTAGTTTACAATTAGTTTAAATTCCAAAGGGCAGAGGGTGTAAGGAGGCTTGTCTGACCTCCATTCCCTTCCTGGGAGAGAACTCGGCTTTAAGGTTATCCTGGGGTCCCCTTGGCCAAGAGGAGGTCCGCTCAGTTGAGGGTGGAGGGGCGGCTTAGGATTTTATTTTTAGTTTACACATGTTTGTTTTCAATTTGTCCAGTTGTGTAATGGTACATGAGGAAGGTAAAAGAATCCCATGAGAATGTTTAGTTTGAACTCTAGTTATCTGGGGAATTTATGACCATGTGATAATCCTTCTTATTTCTTTAGATTTTAAAGTCAAAATTTCAGAGCCTAAATAGCTTTAAATAGCATAAAAGTCATCTGTCCAGCTGCATACTTTTTTAGCATACACTGAGCACAAAAAGTAGAAGTGACTTATTCAAAGCTACACTATTAGTTTGTCCCTGAGCTAGGTCTGGAGCCCAGGTATTCTGATTTCCGGTTCAGTACTCCTTTCCCTATAGGGTCCAGCCTTGAATGACTGGGCTTTGTTTTCTACTTTTAATAAATTTGCAGTGTATTCTGCTTAAAAAAAACAGGCCTAAAGGGAAAAGAAGAAGAAAAAAAAACCCATGAAAGAGTTTTGACATTTCTATTATTACTACAAAGGATTAATGTTGGCAAAAAAAAATTTTTTTTTTTTTTTGGGATGGTCTCGCTCTATTGCCCATGGTGGAGTACAGTGGCATCCTCATAGCTCACTGCAACCTCAAACTCCTGCGCTCAAGGGATCCTCTTGCCTTAGCCTCTCGAGTAGCTGGGACTACAGGCATGCATCACCATGCCCGGCTAATTATTTTTTATAGAGCCGGGGTTTCACCATGTTGCCCAGGCTGGTCTCAAACTCCTAGGTTCAAGAGTCCTTCTGCCTTGGCCTCCCAAAGTGCTGGGATCATAGGCATAAGCTGCCATGCCCAGCTCTTGCTTTTTATTTATTCACATTTTATGAATGGAAAAGTGCCTGTGTCAGGGCCTTTAATGGGGGGGAAAGTCCTAGAATAAAGTTTTGTCACTAACTTAACTGTTTTCATCTTTGATTCTGTAATCTGCCTCTGGGATTTCTCTATTTCCAGCCTCCTCCATCTCAGCCACTTTTATCTATGTACCATCTAGAGCGTAAGTGGCTGAATGTGTCTTCACACATCCACTATTTTTACTGACTCCCTCTCAGATCTCTTACCTTTCTCCCAGATTCTTGAAGTGTGATCACATCACCTGGGAACTTGTAAGGAATACAATTTTCATCCCCCTTCCCCCAGGCCTGCTGAATCAGAAACTTGGAGCATGTGACCCAGCAAAATCTGTGTTAATAACAACCACTACCCATGCTACCCCCTGCCCCATGATTCTGGTGCATGTTCAGGTTTGAGAACTACTGCACTACACGTTGAAGAAGTCAGGTTACAAATCTGTCTGGGCAACTAAGTTATAAATTTTCTAGCAGTAGAGTGGTTAAATTTTTAAGACAATAATTAAATTATGCATATGTATAATTTTGATTTAAAAAATAGAAAGAACCCTACAATGTCTCCCTCTTTCCCTTAGAATAAAATTGGGATATTAAGGTGGTTTATAAGTCCCTGCAGACCTGGCCCCAGATCTTTGCAGCGATATCTGCCCTCCTCCTATCCATCTACACCCTAGCTATAGAGAACTACTTTGAGTTCTAAGAATGCACCTTGCTCATTCTCTGTTGGGCCCTTTGCAGGTGCTCCCTTTGTCTAGGACCCTGTCCTCCCAGCTCTTCATCCTTTAGGTCTCACGAGGGCCAAGGCCTGGCTGCCAGCATCCAGGAGCAGAGTCTTGGTATTTAGTGTGCTTCTGCCCACTTCACCCCCGTGTTCACAGTATGGCACCCCTGTCCTCACATGGGCTTTGTCCAGAGATTTTCTCTTATCCTCTCTAGAGATTCCGTTAAGGAGTTTTAAGCAGGGGAGTGATACACTAGTCAGGTCTTGGCAAATTGCTCTTTCCCCTATTCCTGAGAAACTGGCCCTGGGAAAGCTGACCCATCTCCATCCTGCCACACATGCCTTGAACTGAGTCCCAGATCTTTGCACCTGCCTGCCATGTGCCTGCCTACTCTTGAAGTATCCAGGGAGTACTTGTGTCTAACTTAATTTTCTTGATTTGCAGAACACTTTCTTGAGAAGCAACTTTACTCAGTCACTGAGCCCTTGTGGAAATACTGACTCGCAGCCCTGGAAACCAAATGATCTCTTAGTGATACTGGGAATTCACTAGGTTGGGGATGGGAGAATAGAAAAGCATCGACTTAAGAGCTAAGACCCGAGTTAAATCTCAACTTTGCCATGTTCCTTGTGCAAATTACTTGAGCTTTCTGATTCTGTTTCCCTCCCTACAAAATGAAGATCAGAAGCGTTGTGCACATTCACTGAGATCCGTCCTTGGTGGGTGTTACTTCGCCTCTTTTCCCCAGGAGAATAGGAGATTTGCGTCCCCACAGGAAGCCTCTGCCCTTCGTTCTGCGCGCTTGAGCAGAGCTGAACCACCGCACCCAAGTGAGCTGGAGAGGCATGGGTAACAGCCAATTTATCTTTTTCTACATGTATCTGAGAAATGTCTTGATTCTTTTGAGTATTAGAGCTGTCTTAGTCTATTTAGGTTGCTATAATAATATAACAAAATACCATAAAATGGGTAGCTTATAAACAACAGAAATTTCTTTCTCAGAGTGGAGGTTGGGGAGTCTAAGATCAAGGCACTGGCAGATTTGGTGTGTGGTGAGTGCCCGTTTCCTAATTCATAGATAGTGCCTTCTCACTGTGTCCTCAACATAGTGGGAAGGGAGAACCAGCTCCCTTGGGCCTATTTCATAAGGGCACTAATCCCATTCATGAGGGCCTTGCCCTCATGGCCTAATCACCACCCAAAAGGCCCCACCTCCTAATACCATCACCTTGGGGGTTAGGATTTCAACATATGAATTTGGGGGACACATTCAAACCATAGCAGAGACCAACCAAATGTCCCTCACCCTTAGTGTCTTGGCAGGCAGCACAAACAGCTGAGTTTCCTATCTCGCTGGTTACCTTCTCAGTCTCTTGCTGGCTGTTTGACCTCTGCTCAACCTCTAAAATGTTAGAGTACCCCAAGGTTCTCTAGTTTCCTGAGTTTCCTTTTCATTTCTGTCTATACTTTGTTTCCAGGTGACCTCATTCAGCACCTTTATTTTATTTTTTTAACTTTTTGTGTTGAAAAATTTCAAATATTAGAAACAAAGTTGCAAAGATAATAGGATTGGCCTCTTTGAGGCATTTCTTATAAATGGAATCATGCAACATAAGGGCTTTTGTGACTAGCTTCTTTCACTTAGCATACTGTTTTCAAGGTTCATCCATGTTGCAGCATATATCAGTACTTTATTTCTTTTTATTGCTGAATATTTCGTTGTATGGATATATCACATTTTATTTATCCATTCTCCAGTTGATTGACATTTGGATTGTTTCTACTTTTTGACTATTATGAATAATGCTGCTATGAACATTTATGTACAAGTTTTGGTGTGAATGTGGGTTTTCATTTCCCTTAGGTATATACCTGGGAGTAGAATTTCTGGGTATATATGGTAACTCTGTGCTTAGTATTTTGAAGAACTGTCAAACAGTTTTCTAAAGTGGCTGTACCATTTGACATTTTCAACAGCAATATATGAGGGTTCTAGTTTCTCCACTTCCTTGCCAACACTTGTTGTTAATCTTTTTTTGGGTAACTATTCTAATGAGTGTGAAATGGTTTCTTACATTCATTAGAATATGATTTTGACAATTGCTGATCTTCCCCCAGAACAGTTGTTAATGTGGTATTTTGCCAAATTTTCTACTTCAATCATTCTTTGTACATTTATTAATTGGAATTATACTATAAAGGAGAATAGTATCCTTTCCTCCATTTATTTATTCAATATTTATTTACATCAGTATCATGGATATTTACTTTATTCTATGGGTCATAATCCATACTATCATGATTTATTTTGTTGTTTGCTGTTGGTCATCTATTGTTATCCCAGATCTGGTCACTGGGAGCTCCTTCAAATTGGCTTATGTATCTGGTCAACCATTTCTCCAAGGAACTCTGGTTCCTTTTATTAGAGAATGGTATTTTAGAAACCAAGATTCTGACACTAGGTATAGCTCATTGCTACTAGCAGCCCCTTGACGTTAAATACAATTTGACAACGACTCCTAAACTTGTATTGCCAGCCTTGACCTCATTCCAGAAATCTACACTCCTATTTCCAGTTTCCTGCCTGTTGTTTCTTCTTGGATATCTGAGGCACCTTAAACACAGCCTTTGATATCCAGCACTAACTGCCCCTTTCCAAATCTTCCCCATTCTGTTGACTCTACCTCCAAAACATGTATCTTGTCTACTTATCTCCATCTTCACTACTGCCACCTAGGTCCAGGCTACCACACTTCCCACCTGGGCTAAATGCAGGTTAACCTCTGAACTGCTACAGCAGTTTGCCAATTTCATTCTTTTCCTTCTAAAAATCCATTCTCTTTACAGCAGCCAGCTTGCCACTACTATACTTAAATTCTTTCATTGTCTTCCTATCACACTTACATAAAACCCAGACTCCTTGTCCTGCCTTATAAAGCCTTCCTGAGCTGTTCCTTGCCTGCTTCTCTGACCTCACTATTTCCAGACCTATTGTGTGCCTGTTTCAGAGCCTTTGCACTGACTGTTCTCTGCTTGGAATGCTCTTCCCTCTGATTTTAGCAAAGCTGCCTCATGCTTGTCACTCACATATCAGTTTAAATGTCACCTCCTCAGAGTGGAGCCTTTCTAGACCATGTAATCCAAAGAAACCACCCAGAAACTCAATCTGACATCACCCTGGATTGTCAGCATCTCACTGCTTTACCTGCCTATCTTCCTTCCTTCCTTCCTTCCCTCTTCTTTCTCTCCCTTCCTCCCTTCCTTCTTTTTTCATGTGTTTTCCTTCATGTGTTGAGTGTCTCCCCCACTGCTTGAATGCAAGCTCTATAAGAGTAGGGCCTTGTCTGTCTTAATCACCACTTTATATTCAGGGCTTAGAATAATACTTGGTACATAGTTAGTGCTCAATAAATATTGTTGAATCAATGAATAAATGGACAAACAAATGAACTTCAGGCTATTTGCCTTAAAACTCTGTGGAAGTCAGTACAGCTTATAGGATTGAGTGAGGGAATAAAACTAAAGGAAAACCAAAATATTTCCTGCAGAGATGGCTTCGACAACTGAACTGTGGGGAAGGGCCTCAGCAAAAGCAACCACAGAATGGCAGGAACTTGATAATTCAGATCCAGTGGTCATAGGCCTCAGAATTGGGGTCTGAGCCTTTCTTCAAATCATCTGGTCAACTAGGCTTCTTGGCCTGGGCTCAATGATCTCTCTCCTACTGCTACACTTAGCTAATCTGGAGAGATTCCATACTGCTTGGTCATTCTTTTCTTCAGAAATATGTATTTGGAGTCTCCTTTGTATAAGATGCTGGGTTGTGTGTTGTGAGAAATAAAAATGAAATAGTTATGGGGGAGGTGCCTGATTCAAAGATCTTCCAATACAGTAGGAAGATATGTAAATAAGCATCTACTACAGGTAGAAAAATGATAAGAACTATAATAGATAAAAATCAAGTGCAATGGGAATTTGAGCAAAGGGGAGATTTTCTCCAGTTGAGGAGCTCCCAAAAAGCTTTATGGAGGAGGTAGTGTTCAATTTGCATCTTGAACAATTCATACATAAAGAGTAGTTAGTTCCATTTGGGCTGAAAGAGTTCAGGTGCCTGTTTGCCTCATACTTCTGGGGCTGGGGATCAGTAATCACCTCATTGAAGGAATTGTTTCCAGCTTAGTATGTAAAAATTAAGACACACGTGTCCATAAAAAATGTCAAAGTAGCAGCTGAATTTGAAAAATATACTGTGTACTAATGTGTTTGGAACAGAATAGGTGTTTATCTCAAGCAGCATAAAAGCTGTGCTCACCTGTTATGTGTAAGTGGCAGCTAAAACATATACCAGATTATCACTCTGTTGCCAGCCAGGTGCAGATATGGCATCTTACATTGCAATCAGGATTCTGCCACATTTTAGGATTTATATTTTGGGAGTGAGAGTTACTATTTGCCAGAAATGACCTTCTGAGCCCAAATGAAGAAGCTCTGCCGGCCCAGCAGTCAGTAAAGAATTAAGAGATGCCTGTCATCTGCAGGGAGAGCCTTCCTTATGTAGCCAGGACTATGGAGATCCCAAAGCCAAGGGACCTGGGAAGTCAGCCAAGAAAGCTTGCCTTGGGTGGCTCTTGGCTGATTTCTCTGTGCCGGTGGAGCCACCTATCTTTAGAGCTCCCTGCTGCACTCCCTCTGCTGAGCTTATATTTATGCTAGACCAAATTTTTAAACTGATTTTCTCTTTGTGGATCATAAATTTTTGAACAGAAAATGTGGATTCTGGAGGGTGTGAGAAACAGGACTGTAACTGTATGTGATGCTTCACTAGGTGCTTTTCTTTTTTTTTTTTTAGATACAGGGTCTCACTCTCTTGCTAAGACCAGAGTACAGTGGTGCAATCATAGCTCACTGTAACCTTGAATTCCTGGGATCAAGTGGTCCTCCTGCCTCAGCCTCCCGAGTAGCTGGGACTGCAGGTGTTTACCACCACACCCAGATAATTTTTAAAATATTTTTGTAGAGACAGGGTCTTGTTATGTTGCCCAGGCTGGTCTTGAACTCCTGGGCTCAAGCAATCCCCCTGCCTCGGCCTCCCAGAGGGCTGGGATTACAGGTGTGAGCCATGGTGCCAAAGCCATAGGTACTTGTTTAGAGAAAGAAGATATTCAGTCCTCTGTTTTTCCACCCAACCCAATATGGTTTCTGGTCTTCAAGCTACATTCCTGTAAGGATTGACTCTCAGGAGAGAGTGGAGAGTGAGTGAGTGAGCAAGAAAAAAAGAAAAGAAGAAGAAGAAAAGATTAACTTTCAGCTGCTACCTCCAAGGAACAGTTCAAGTGCTGCTTACATTGTGTTTTAACTAAAGATCCCAAGAACAAAAAAGAAATCCCTAGATTCTGACACTCCAAGCAAACTTAGGTCTGGGGCTGGGATTGGGGAATTGACAGATAAGGATTTCGGTGAGCAGGCAGTTCTCACCTTAGGTCAGTTCATGGTGTGTTGGGGTGCTTGGTGGGATGGTATCCATTTCTTTCCTCTTTATGTGATATCTAAGGGGTGCTTATAATAAGGGGCCACCCAATCTGCATATCTTGACCCTCTTATCAATATGAGTTCTTAAATTCCCAGCTAGTGGATTGGATTCCCATTCAATTTGTAGGCATAATGGTTTTATTAGGGTGCCCCCTCTTAAAACGTAGAAACGACAAAAAAGGCAACAAATCCTTCTCAGAGAGGGTATGGGGTTATGGCAGACAAGGGTAAAATGCCTGTCACAGGAGAAAAATTATTTTGCTCATCATTGAGTCATCTGTCCTTGGATTTCTCAAGGTCCTAGAGAAACAGGAGCCCAGCTGGCAATGGCCTGTGGGGACCCTTACAATGCTTCAAGCAGTGGGTGGAGGGGAAGGTCCCTTCTTGGTTAAGAAATTATTCCTGAGCCCTTGTAGAGGACGGTACAGCATAGGAAATTGTGAGGTTGCGAGATGAAAACGTATGCCAGCATGCTTCTAATCTCAGGACACAGTCTGAGGCCCTGGGGAGGGAGAGAACCTCAAGCACTTTGACTTCTTACCAGGACAAAGATGGAGAAGTATTTAGAAGCATCTGGATTTGTTTTGTCTCCAGTTTTCCTCCCCCACTCTCCACCCCACACACCAAGCCCCAGAAGGGGACACCAACTTTGCCCCCTTACCAGAAACTCTGAAGAATCACCCACCACCCACCTCAGCATCACCAAACTAGCCTATATGGGAACCTTGACCCTTGGAGAAAAAGTGCTGATCTAGGAACTGCCCCCATTCACCTAGAATGCAGCCAGGGCAGAGTTTTCACTGAACTCATCACTCATTTCTTTGGGACCTGTTTTTCAGCTTTCATTTTCCTTCCCTTGTTTCCTTTATTTCTAGAATTCTGAGAGCTGTACTGTTCATTGTTTCCACCCATCATTATTAAGGGAGCGATATGGAAACATTCCCATGGTAACAGTTTCAACTCAAAATATCTGAATGCTATTAGCTGCCTTCCCACTCCAGGGAAAAGATGAGATTTTTTTTTGAAATCTTTATCCTCAGAGTACAGTTGACAGGTCCTCTCCACACTGCAGGGAGGCCTGCCCAGATCAGGAGCAGAGACAGGAAAGTCCCAGAGAGCCAGATTTGTTTCTTAGCTGACTTCACTTTCTGAACATTTCGAAAACTTAGTATTACATGGCTCTGGCACTGACCCAGAGAATTGTTGGTGGGAGTACTGATGCAAACACTAACTTCTCTGGGGAAAATCATCAACTGAGAACACATGAGATGGGTCAGCACAAACTTGGTTCAAAGACCCACATGCCACACTCTCTTAGTGCAGAGCAACAGGTTTGAACAAAGTCAGAGGTAGGCACTGATCACTGTCAGAGATGTACAGAGAGAAAATGGGACAAGAAAGCATTATATTTTATATTCATGACACACCTTATGGCTGGCAAAGGGCTTTTCATATTGAAATGGGATGATGGAGGAGACAGGACACATTCATCTTAAACTTGTATTAATTATCTCTTGCTGCATAACAAATTATAAAACTTGGCAGCTTAAAATAAACATTGGTTATCTCACAGTCTCTGTGGGTCAGGAATTTGGGAGCAGTTTAGCTGTGTGGTTCTGGCTCCAGGTCTCTAATTAGGTTTCAGTCAAACTGTTGGCCAGGGCTGCGGTCACCTGAAGGCTTGACTGGGTTGGAGGATCCCTTTCTGAGATGGCGCACTCTCATGGCTGTTGGCAAGAGGCCTCAGCTCCTCACCACAGGGGCCCCTCACCGCGTGGGCCTCTCTCCACCGGGCTGCTTGAATGATGTGGCAGCTGACTGTCCCCCACAGCAAGTGACCCAAGAGATAAGGAACAAGGAGGAAGCTGCATTGTCTTTTTTTTTTTCCTCTCTTTTCTTTCTTTTTTTTGTGGGGGGGGAGGTTTGTGAGGAGGGTCATCTAGTTGCATTGGTTCTTTTTGTGGAGACAGAGTCCTTGCCCTTTTACCCTGGGTAGAGTGCAGTGGCATCGTCATAGCTCACACAACCTCCAACTCCTGGGCTCAAGTGATCCTTTTGCCTCAGCCTCCTGAGTAGCGGGGACTACAGGCACAAGCCACCACACCCGGCTGATTTTTTTTTCCTTGAGACAAGGTCTCGCTCTTGCTCAGGCTGGTCTCGAACCCCTGAGCTCAAGCAGTCCATCCGCCTCGACCTCCCAGAGAAGCTAGGATTACAGGTGTGAGCCATCCTGCCTGGCCTGTATTGTTTTTTATGACTAGTCTCAGAGGGCACACATCATTGCTTCTGCCATATTCAGTTCTTTAGAATTGAGTCACTGAGTCCAGCCCACATTTAAGGGGAAGGGAATCAAGCTCTACCTCTTAAAAGGAGATGTACCAAGGACTTTGTGAACATATTTTGGAGCCATCATGTTGTGGCAGTTATGAAAAAGAATGCATCAGTGCTATATGCACTGATGTGAAACAGTCTCCAAGATATATATTCTGTGAGAACAGCAAGATGCAGAATAGTAGGTAAGTCTGGATACCATTTGTGGCTTAAAAAAGGGAGAAGGGGCCAGCAAGACCCCATCTCTACTAAAAATAGAAAAAATTAGCCAGGCATGGTAGTGCATGCCTGTAGTCCCAGCTGCTCAGGAGGCTGAAGCAGGTGGATGGCTTGACCCCAGGAGTTTGAGGTTACAATGAGCTATGATGATGCCACTGCACTCTAGCTGGGGCGACAGAGCGAGACTCTGTTTCAAAAAAAAGAAATTAAAAATAAATAAATAAATAAAAGCTATTGGGGTAGATGGTTTGGGGGGATTTGTTTGCTTGCTTTCTTATTTTCTTTAAAGTAAGTTTGCTTTCTTTGGAGGTATGTTTTGAGACAGGAGACTACAAGCAAAATGTTCAAGGAAAACAACACTGACCTCTCTGAAGGAGGGCACTTGGAAGAGAATTTCCTCAAGCTCTAATACCCTATATACCCACCTACCTGCACTTACACATGTCTGTTGTGCTTTCTGTCCTGTTACTACAGATAAACTGTCCACAGGCAGCTCCTTTACTTTAGCACTAGATTTCGGCACCTGTCATCTACATCCTCCAGCAATTCTCCCTGTCTTTCCTGCATCTTCCTTTTTTTTTCTCTCCCTCCTGGATCTTTCTGTTAAGAAACAAATATATTATTATTTCTTCTGCCTGAAAAAAGTCATCTTCTTGGGGTGGGGAACCTGCGGCCTTGGGGCCACATGTGGCCTTCTGAATCCTTGAGTGCGGCCTTTTGACTAAATCCAAATTTTACAGAACAAATCCTTTTAATAAAGAGATTTGTTCTGTGAAGTTTGGTCAAGGAGCTGCACTTGGGGGTCTGGAGGGCCACATGTGGCCTTGAGGCCTCAGGGGCTCCCCACCCCTGTGTGGGTCTGTTCCCTGTACAACAACATTGCTTGAAAGAGTTTCTCTAGTGTCCTTTTATTCTGTCTCTTTTCAAAACCTGAGATATAGCTCATACACCATAAAATTCACCCTTTTAAAACGTACAATTCAGTGGCTTTTAGTATATTCACAAACTTGTATGACCATCACCACTACCTAATTCCAGAACATTTCATCACTCTAAAAAGAAACTCTATACTCCTGAGCAGTCACTCCCCAATTCCCCTTCTCCCAACCCCTGACAACCACTAATCTACTTTGTGTCTCTACGGATTTTCCTCTTATGGACATTTCATATAAATGAACTCATATAATATGTGGTCCTTTGTGACTGGCTTCTTTCAGAGTGTAATGTTTTCAAGGTTCATCTATGTTATAGCATGTATCAGTACTTCATTCCATTTTATGGCTGAATAATATTCCATTGTAAGGAAGAACCACGTTTTGGTTATCCATTCATCAGTTTATGGATATTTGGGTTATTTCCATTTTTGGTTATTATCAATAATGCTGCTTCAAACATGTATAGACGCTTTTGTATGGACATATGTTTTCAGTTTTCTTGGGTATGTGTGTGCTAGGAGTGGAATTGCTGGGTCACGTGGTAACTCGCGTTTAATATCTTGAGTAACTGTCAAACTGTTTTCCAAAATGACTGCAAGATAGACATTCCCGCCATCCTTTCCCACTGTCAACACTTATTATTGTCCAACATACTAAGTGTGAAATATTATGTCGTGGTTTTGATTTGCATAAAATGACTAGTGATGTTGAGCGTGTTTTCACATGCTTATTGGCCATTTGTATATCATCTTTAGAGAAGTGTCTATTCAAATCCTTTGCCCATTTTATTTTATTTTTATTTATTTATTTATTTATTTATTTTAGAGATAAGAGCTCTCTCTTTCATCCAAGCTGGAGTGCAGTGGCGTCATTGTAGCTCACTGCAGCCTTGAACTCCTGGGCTCAAATGATCCTCCTCCCTCAGCCTCCCGAGTAGCTGGGACTACAGGCGCGTACCAGGATGCCCAGCTAATTTTTTAGATTTTTTTGTAGAGACAATGTCTAGCTATGTTGCCCAGGCTGGTTTCAAACTCCTAGCCTTAAGCGATCTTTCCACCTCAGCCTCCCAAAGTACTGGGATTACAGGCATGAGCCACCATGCCCAGCCCCTTTGCCCATTTTTAAATTAGGTCATTTATCTTTTTATTGTTGAGTTGTAAGAGTTTAATACATTCTGAATACTAGTTCCTTATCAGATATACGATTTGCAAATATTTTATCCCATTTGTGAGTTGTCTTTTCATTTTCTTAATAGTGACCTTTGAAGCAGGTAAGTTTTTAACTTTGATAAAGTCCAAATTATCTATTTTTTCTTTTGTTGTTTGTGCTTTTGATATTATATCTAAGAAACCATTGCCTAATCCAAGTCACCAGGGTTTACACCTGTTGTTTTAGCTCTTAGGTTTTTGGTCCATTTTGAGTCAATTTTGTATATAATGTGAGCTGGGGGAATAACTGCATTCTTTTGCATGTGGGTATTCAGTTGTCCCAGCATCATTAGTTGAAAAGACTATTCTTTTCCTACAGAATGGTCTTGGCACACTTGTCAAAAATCAATTTGCCATAATGTAAGGGTTTATTTCTCAATTTTTTTCTATAGCTATATGTCTATCGTTATGCCAGTACCACATTGTGTTTATTACCATAGCTTTGTAGTAAGTTTTGAAATAGGGAAGTGTGAGTCCTCCAACTTCATTTTTAAAAAATATTATTTTGACTATTCTGGCTCCCTTATATTTCTATATGAATGTTGGATCAACTTATCAGTTTCTGTAAAAAAAAAAAAAAGCCAACTGGATTTTGGTAGGGATTGCATTGAATCCTTATATCAATTTGAGAAGTTTGCTATCTGAGCAATACTAAGTCTTCCAATTCATGGACATGGGATGACTTTCCATTTATTCAGGTCTTCTGTAGTTTGATGATGTTTTGTAGTTTTACCTCCTTGGTTAAATGTATTCCTAAGTATTTTACTCTTTTTGATGCTATTGTAAATGGTATGTTTTCTTAATTTCATTTTCAGATTATTCATTGCTTGTATATAGAAATACAATTTATTTTTGTATTAATATATTAATCTTGTATCCTACAACTATTAGCTCTAATTTTTTTTTAGATCCCTTAGGATTTTCTATACATAAGGTCATGTCATCTGTGAATAGAAATAGTTTTATTTCTTCCTTTCCAAATAAGATGTCTTATTTATCTTTCTTTCTTACTTGCCCTGACTAGAACCCCAGTACAATGTTAAGTAGAAGTGGTGAAAGCAGCTGGGCACGGTGGCTCATGCCTGTAATCCTAGCATTTTGAGAGGCTGAGGCAGGAGGATTGCTTGCAGTTAGTAGTCTGAGACCAGCCTGAGCAAAAGCAAGACCCTATCTCTATAAAAAACAGAAAAATTAGCTGGGTGTGGTAGCACGTGCCTGTAGTCCCAGTTACTTGGGAGGCTGAGGGAGGAGGATCACTTGAGCCCAGGAATTTGAGGCTGCAGTGAGCTATGATCCTGCCACTGCACTCTAGCCAGGGCGACAGAGTAAGACCCTGTCTCAAAAAAAAAAAAAAAAAAAAGTGGTGAAAGCAGACATCCTTGTTTTATTCCTGATCTTAGGGGGAAAACCTAATCCTTGCAGAATTAAGTATGATAATAGCTGTGGCTTTTTCATAGATATCTTTTATCAGATTAAGTAAGTTCCCTCCTATTCCTAGTTTGTTGAGTGTCTTTATCATGAAAGGATGTTGGATTTTGTCAAGTGCTTTTTCTGTGTTTACTGAAGTGATCATTTGGTTTTCGTTTTTATCCCATTCATATGGTGCATTACCTTGATTTTTGTGTGTTGAACGAACCATGCATTTCTGGGAAGATCCCGTTTGGTCATGTTATATAATCCCTTTTATATATTGCTAGATTCAGTTTGCTAGTACTTTATTGAGGATGTGTGCATCTATAGCAGAAGGGATACCATCCTGTAGTTTTCTTCTAATGTCTTCATCTGGTTTTGCTATCAGAGTAATACTTTTAATTGTAATACTAGCCTCCTGGAATGAGTTAGAAAGTGTTCCCTCCTTTTCTATTTGTTGGAAGAGTTTGTGATGGATTGATGTTCCTATTCTGTCTTGAACCCTCTCCAGTCAGCTTTTTGGCTAAACTACTGTGCTGACACTGCTCTTATCAAGGTGTCTAATGTCCTCCTCATTGCCAAATTCAATGGTCAGTTCTCAGCCATTACCTTACACCCAGCAGCAGCACTTGACACAACATTTTCTTCCTTCTTGGACCACTGTATTCTCTTGGCTTCTACAATCTCCTGGTTTTCTTTCTGCCTCACTGGCCACTCTTTCCCAAGCTCCTTTGCTGGATTCTCCTCCCTGTCAGATCTCTTGATGGAGGGCCCCACCAGGGCTGAGTCCTTGACACCTTTTTTCCATCTTTTCTCAGGCTTTTGGTGATTTTGTTGCTCTCCTGGATTTAAACACCAACTATGTGCTGAAGACTCCCAAATTTAGAGCCCAAAAATGAGTTCTCTCTTTATCTTTGGATTTATATGTCCACTCAAACTTAACATGTCCAAAATAAAACTTTTGATCTATCCCACCAAAATCTGCTGCTCCCACCCTCTCCCTCACCATTATTAACCACAACTTTACCTTTCTAATTGCTCAGGCCAAATATATCAGAGTCATCCTTATTGGTTACTTTCTTTCTCTCACTCCCTATAGCCATTCTATTAACAAATCCTGGTGGGCATACCTTCAAAATAATGAGAGTAAGCGCTTCTCACCACCTTTATGATGGTATCACCCTGGTCTTTCTCTAGCTGGAATTGTTGTGAAAGGCTTCTAACTGGTCTCCCTGCTTCCCCTTTTGCCCACCTTCAGGCTGTTCTCAGCACAGCAGCTACCCGAGAGTTTTTATCATAAATAGATGTTGAATTCTGTCATTTGATTTTCTGCCTCTATTGAAATTGTCATATGGTTTTTCTTTTTCAGTCTGTTAATATGGTAAATAACATTGATTTTCAAATGTTCAACAAACTTTGCATTCCTGGGATTAACCCCACTTAGTCATAATGTAGTATCCTTTTCATATATTTTGGAGTTGATTTGCTAAATTTTTAAGAATGTTTTGTATCTATGTTCATGAAGGATATTGGTCTGTAGTTTTCTTTTCTTATAATGTCTCAGATGTTTGTTGAGGGAACGTATAAATGAGAGCCTATTGGTACAAGGGAGAGTGTGTTGGGTGGGAGAGTGTAATAAGAAGGAAAAAAATACTAGCACATTTATAGAGCTATTTCTAAAGCCCTTTTCACATATCATTTAATTCTCATAACCCAGAGGTATGTATAGTACCATCATCCTTATTATAAATATAACAGAACCAAGGCTAAAGGAGTTTGAGTAACCAGTCACAGACCCAGCTAAGTAGCAGGACTGGGACTTGAACCCATGCCCCCTGTCTGCAGATGCCATGTTTGAGGTTAGTACCCAGTTAGTGAAGTCCTTTAGGGACAGACAGCAGGGCTCTTTTCAGCTTTGATTTTACTTGTGACTATTTCCCAAGGGAAGGAGCAAAGCTTCTGCCATGAACTTGGTATAAGCAATTCCACTTTTCTGACTTACAGCATCCTAAGAAAACTCCAGCATGACAGAGTGAGCATACCACCTGCAGATGCCCGGGAGAGCCTGGGAATTATTTTTAGCCAGGATAGGAAAAGTGCCGAATATCTTCTAGGAGAGTTGGCAGCTGGCAGCTGCTGATACAGCTGTGTTTATATAAGCTGGAGGCAGAGGGGAGTATGAGGGTTACAAAGGTGCCAGGAGCTGCTAAATCCACCTGTACCCTTGCTGATGCTCTGATGTCGAGCACATTTTGTTGGGAAGTTGTGGGTCAGAAGTTATTGTTGAGGAGAGAGAGTCATGCAGATAATTTGGAAATTGCAGGGAGCATAGGAGCGACTGGCTCCCTTGAGTCAGAGCATTTGTCAAAGTGGCCCTTAAAAGATCTGCCCACTGGTTCTTGGCCTCTTCCCACCCTATTATCCAGGGGCAAATAAAGGAACAGAAGCTCTTTCAAAGGGTGCAGTTGTTAAGATTAGCAGTTCACCTGCTTCTGACCATACTGCTCAGGTGTGCCCGGTGAAAGCAATCTATAACACCCCAGCCTACAGAAGTTGTCAAATAGTGGGCTTCTGTTTTCTCCAGGACAGCGGAATAAAGCTTTTAAAGGAGTCATCTATGGGCTCTCTAGAGGAGAGTCAAAGTAGAAATTTTTTAGGAGGAATTTTTTTTATATTTAGTTATGAAAATGTTAAAATAAAATGTAAAGCAAACCATATAATAAACTCTCATATACCTATCATCCAGCTTCAACAACATGGCCAGTCTTGTTTCTCCCACCTATTCTGGAATTATTATTATTATTTTTTTTTTTTTGAGACAGAGTCTCGCTCTGTTGCTCCAGCTAGAGTGCAGTGGTATCATCATAGCTCACTGCAACCTCAAACTCCTGGGCTCAAGTGATCCTCCTGCCTCAGCCTCCCCAGTAGCTGGGACTACAGGCATGAGCCACCACACCAGCTAATTTTTCTATTTTTTGTAGAGACAGGGTCTTGCTCTTGCTCAGGCTGGTCTTGAACCCCTGACCTCAAGGGATCCTCCTACCTCAGCCTCCCAGAATGCAAAGATCACAGGAGTGAGCCACCAGCACCCGGCCTCTGGAATTATTTTGAACAAATCCCAGACAGCACATTATTTATTCATTACCTACCAATTTATTTCCTGTGAATTGGTAGTTAGATCTAGAGACTTGATCAGATTCAGGTTTAATTCTGCAGCAAAAATACTTCATAGGTGGTGCTGTGTACTTCCATCAGAGGCAGCAAATATCTGGTTTCTTTTTGTGTGTTAGTAGCCTAGAATTATTGCCTAGACCCATTAATGAATTTTTAGGAACAAATGTGGCTGCAATGGCTTTCTGAGTAATATATGCAGAAAAACATTTCCTGGAAAGTGTATGGGTTGTTCCTTTGTTATTTTCCAGTCATGAAAACAGCCCTGGAAGTCTGCCCTGGTGGCTGCACCATGGGACTAGTCCTGGTCACTTTAGGGAACCTGTCCAGCCGCGGGCACTGTGTCTTGGTCAGCTCTTTGGGGTGCTGTGGCTGTGCTTCCCCACTAGAGGACACTGTGGCTCCAGGACTTCTCATGGCTGCCAGCCAGTGTTGCTACTCCAGCACCTCTCAAGAGGCAAAGCCTTTAGTGTGCATTTATTAGGCGCCAACTGTGTGCTTGCTGTGTCAGGGAGAGAGATAAAAGAGATCAAACACAAGGTCCTGTGGCATTGTTTCCCGAGGTAGTTTCTTTGTATTTCCCTTTAAAAAACAACAACAGAGTTACCTCTCCATCTGCTAGAAACCATTTTAGCCCTCCACAGGGTGGTTGCCTCCTGCTATAAACAACAAATTTAGTTTCATAGCTGGATTTTTTTTTAACTGCAGTGTATGGGCTTTGGGGAATGTGACTGTATCCAAGAAAGATGCCAAAGTGTATTCATCTCTGAAATAATTTATTCATTTATTCAACGCCATGTATTGAGTATCCTGAGGGGGAAGGAAGGGAGAACTGAAGCTTACTGAGAGCTAGTCTGTGCCAGGCACTGTCCCATCCTTTTACCTACATCCTTGCAAGATGGGTAATATTAGCCTCATTTAAATCCAAGGAAACTGGGGCTCATTGAGGATAACCAGCTTGCTGAAGGTTCTCCTGCCAGAGGCAAATGGAGATCTATATGAATAAATGTGTATATTTGACAGGCAGGTAGTAGGATGTAAAGAAAGTGAGGTGGTTACAGAGGCATCCTGTCCTTAAGGAGGTCATGACATAACACAGAAGTTACAATAAATGGACAAATGATTCTAGGATTCCTAATAAGTGGGTACCCTCTCAATTGACGCAGCTGTCTCGACATGAAGCCTATCCCTGCTGCTGTGATGCTGTCCTTATGCAGAGGGAGGCCACCGACCACTAGTGATAGGGCATCACTGGGGCTCTGCTTGTAGTGTTGCCTTCGGGTCGACTGCCCACTCACCCTCACCCCATCTCCACCATGACCAGAGCTTTTGGGGGGCATTGGCATGATTCACACTGTGACCACCAATCCACCTGGAATATGTAGCAGAGCCAAGACAGTATATTCCCTACTGGTCAAAATCTGTAGGTTACTGGGGGAAGACAAAGGCAGACACATGCATTATCAGGACAAAAGCAATGAGTTCTTGAAAATTCTGTGCTAATGCAGCAAATAATTTTGAATGCCCTTCCAGTTATTCCTCTTTTCAAACCCACTTACCTACTCCCAGCCTTGTCCCTACTGCCTCATAGTTCAGCCCTGGCAGCACAATTGAACTCATATTGTCGGAGCCCAAGCTGTGTTGTTCACTAAATCTGGCCAGTTACATTAAGGAGAGAGAATGACAGCTGGCAGTCGGGAGAATGGACTGGCTGGCGCAAGTCGGGAAAGAAGATACAGGTGGCAGGTGTCTGAGGAAGCAGAGCTGGGAGGGTTTGGAAAGTCCCAACCCCAAATGCCACTTCAGCTTCAGGCAACCACAGTTTCCAGGTTCTGGGAAGGGAGGACAAGCATGGGTGTGCTCCAACCACCACTCTCCTCCAGACGAGCCCAGCATAATGAATGAGCCATCAGCCAGTGCCTTTGCTCTGTGAGGAAAGAACCTCCCCTGCAGACTGTCCCTCTGCAAATACAGTCATGCCCCAGGAACAATCTGGCAAAATGTTCCTTCAGCATTTCTGGTGTTTCCCTGACTTGTGGCCCCTTTTTTCTGGGATATAAATTGTTGCAGCAAGCCAAGCCAGCAGAATGCTCGCTCGCGTTTCGTAGGCTTTCTCTAAGCCTGACTGACCCCGTGGCTCGTAGCCTATGAGGCTGCTCATAGCTAACGACGTCTCCGATGCATGCGTCTCCTCTCGCTGCTGTTCTTGTGAATTCTGAAGTATGCAGTGCCAGGCATCTGAGCTGCAGACCAGAGCTGCGGCAACCAGATCGAGAAGCTGGGGGAAAGAAGCTCATTTCTGTTGCAGGATGTCCTTCACGGAGAAGGGACAGGTTAACTCCATCGCTCTGCAGAGGACTTGGACAGCTCCCGGAGGAGCCACAACAGGCCGCCACAGCTGTAGGACAGATCACGTGTTCAGACCGCACAGGGGAGGATGCCCAGCAAACCGAGACCGCCTACACCAGCCGCTGGGCCCCATTTTGCACAGTGCCATGTTCCTCCTCAGAACCACCCTGATGGTGTGCAATGCTGGAGAATTGTGGGTCACCTGGGGCCATTTGATCTAGCCCCTTAATTTCAGCCTGCTTCAGTGGCTCTAATTCAGAGATCAGATAGAGGCAAGAGATGGAAGGGAAGACTTATTCTTCAAGTCACTCATCCCCTTGGTGATGTACATCATGGACAGGGAGGCCAAACTGAGCCACCAAGCACAACCCCCCTCACCCCTAACACAGTGAGTACTGGATTGTTCTCAAGGAGTGGGAGAGGAAGCAGTCAATGCAAAGACTCCCAAAATGTCACCATTACCTTAATAATGGGCAGGTGGGCAGTCCCTATGCAGAGTTACACCTTCCTGCCTTAATACATGCGGTTCCTTCTTGTCTTGAGCATAGCAAGCCTCATCCACCTGGCAAACTCCTACTTGGTTTTTTTAAGATTCAACTCCAGCATCACCTACTTGGACGCTCTTTATGCCACCACATACTTTGCATCCATCTCTACTTAGTACCTGTCACATTGTACCTGCAGGGTTTTTTTGTTTTTTTTTTTTTAGCATGTCTTTTCCACCTGACTTGGAGCTCATTGAAGGCAGATAATTGTGTCTCACTAATCTCTGTGTCTAGAGGCTTGGTCTGTAAAGATGTTTATCAGAAGTGTTTTGAAAGGGAAAATCAGAGATCATGGAATTCAGAGATGTGTTCTCCTACAGAAATCTCCTAGTCCCTCATACCTTTGTCACAAATGACAAAACTGAGATTAGAAGACTGTGCCTTCCCCAGGGTCACAAGGCTAAAGGGTGACAGAGCTTGGATAAGAACCTTGGTCTGCTGACCCCTGTCCTGATCTCGGGTACTAAGGAGTCACATCCTGAGCTGTATTTCCCCTGGCCCCTACCTGGGAAAAAGGGCTGATGGGTAGTGAACAGGCTTCTGATCCAGCACAGGAGGGAGAAGGGTTACAGGGACACCAGTTGAATTTTAGAGCTGGAGGGAATGTCAGGGATCATCTAGTCTGACCCCTGCATTTACAGATGAAAAAATGGAGGCCCATAGGGGTGAGGTGATTGCCCAGGGTCACACAGCAAGCTGGTGATAGAACCAAGCTGAGAATGCAGGCCTCCTAATTCCTAGAGTTGTGCTTTTGCCCAACTGAGTTAACCTCCTACCCCAGAAAGATGGATGACCAAACCCTCCCAAATAGCTGCTATCTGAGGGGCAGATCCCTGGAGTCCTTGACTCTTAGAAGCTTTTTTTTTTTCCCTCTCTCCTGGTGGCGCAACACTTAAGTAGGGTGCATTCTGCATAAATAATAAAGAATGCTTCCCTTCCAGGGAGGAAGGCCTGGGCAGGCAGTGTGACAGATGGTATTTACAATGTGCACTGAGAAGTTCTCACACAGCCTCACTTAGGCTGTGTGGCTGAGAGATGGAGGAAACAGATTTGAGTGCCCACTGTCTCACTCCTCTGCCTGGTGTTCCCAGGCAGCAGCTGCTACTGTTGCCACTGCTACTGCATTTCTGTTCAAGGCTGTTTCCCTAGCACTAGTTGCCTCTTGCCATACTGAATATGGAGCTCCTGGATGTCTTGCTGCTGCTGTTGCTGCTGCTTCCTCATCATCAGAAAGCCTTCTTCGTGGATCCCAAGTCATTCTTCACGGTAGCCCCTCACTGGAGTAGGTGCTGGGTTGAACTGACATTCTTCCCCAAAGGAGGCCAAGGAAGTCCTAGGAGGCAGACTTCCTGACCTCTGGGAGGCCTTCTGTAGGCCTGGAGAAGTATAAATAGGACAGGTTCATTCATTGAGCAAATACTTTTTGTGAACCTTCTATGTGCTGGGAATCATTCTAGGAGTCAAAGATACTGCTGTGAACAAACCAAGTCCTTGCCCTCGTAGACAGTACATTCCAATGTAAAGGTCTACCATGGCTGCCTGGCCTGGCAGCTAATTGCCCGTGGCCCTTCCGGGCTCTCACTGTTTCCTTTCCTCTACAGAGTCTGCTGGACACGCTGGTGCCTGGCTCTGTGCAGTGCGGATTAAAGCAGACTGTTCCTTCTTTCTCTGGGGACACTGATTACACACATAGCATAAGAGAAACAAAGCAGATGAACAGACCAGTGGAAGCTTTTGCTGCAAAGCCAGAGACAGTCCCAAAGTTTCTGACTCGTACAAGCTTGCAGCTGGACAAGCCCTGCTTGTGTGCTCTGATGTAGCCCCGCCCAGTTGCCCTGGGAAAACAGTCTGTGCAGGCGGTGGTCTGGTGGGGCTAAGGGCACTTGCCGCCATCAGGGGCTTTTGTGTTTCACTCAAAATAAAAAATTTGGTGAGAGGAATGGAGAATCAAACCTACTCTCGGCCCAGGGATTTTAGTGCCCCCATTTGTGAGATGGAGGCAACTGTGTCTGTTCTGCTTACCGTTTTTTGAGGACGAAATGACATGACAAATGTGGAAGAATTTTGAAACGAAGGCAGCAGGCATACAAGTGTATTATTATTATGCAGAAGATTTTTTTCTGCATGACATAAAACTTGTCTCTTGTTGCAGGGCTGAGAGTAATAACTATGTAATTAGACTTCATGCCATATCAAGAGAGGCATGCTCTGTTTTTCATTAAACAGACATTTGTTCGGTTTCTACAGTATGCAGTGTTGTGTATTGTGATGGATGCAAAATTGAATAAGCCATAATCCTCCCCTTCAAGGAATGTACATTCTGGTATCAGGAAGATAAAACTTAGATAATACAATGCAAAGTCAAAAGAAAAAGGTGATTCAGAGGGAGGAGGTGTTTGTTTGGGCTGGAGAGTTGGGGAAAGCCTTTGTGGGGGAGAGAACATTCATCAGAGAGATGCACAAGATTGAACAGGATGTTTACTGAGGAGACAGAACGTACCTACAGCATAAGCGAAGGTCGTACAGAAGGGTTGGGGCCCAAAGAGAATTCAGAAATGAGACCCTGGGGACCAGCCAAGCCCCAAGGAGATGGCAAGAAAGGAAAGTGAGACCTGGCAAAACAGCTGATTGTTCCCCTGAATGTGCGATTGGCTAAATCTTGGGACCAGGAAAGTTTCTTCTGTGCTTTTCTGAGCTCAACTTTTGGGTGCCCACGCCTCTCTTTGAAAGGGTTTGGTCTGTGAACCTAGACATCTTTCAGTAATAATTTAAGTTACTCAGAAAATTGGGGCCCCGGAGTGAAAGAAAGAGACGAAAGGGAAAAAAAGTCCGTTTAGCAGTCTTGTTCTGTTTGATCTGGCAGGCAATAGTGGAAGAGCGCTGGGATGGAGATGGAGGGTGGTTGGATTCCACCACCCGGAGCTACGTCTGCTGTTTGGACTTGCAGACTTCAAACGCCTGACTGGGGGATTCCTGGAAGACAAAAGAATTCAGGGCCCGGGCTTGGATCTCAGTCAAAAATAACTTATGTCTTCATCTCAGGCAGGCAAACAGTGGCTGCCCAGCTCAGGGCTGGTTTGCCTGTTTCTCAGAAGATAGGAGCTACAGGTGGGGCGAGGGCACTGCAAGGGCCAGCCTAGGTTCAGTTTTGCTTTAGAGAGAGAAAGGGCCTCGGAGGGTATGGGCCTGGCTGGAGCGATGTCAGAAAGGGAGTGGAAAAGGAGAAAATCACCCCCTGTTTCCCCCCCTTCTGGGCACTGCCATTTGCTTTGAGCAGTAATTACAGCCCTTAATATTTCTTCCCTGGCTTCTCATTAGCTCCAGGTATCCACAAATAAAGTGCTCAGCGCCCCCCACCACCACCTCCCTCCCTCTCCCAGCAGATGCTCCTGGCTTTTCAGTGGCAGCCCATTGTCCCCGCTCCCAGGTCCAGGACATCAGGTCCTTAAAAAACCTCCTCCCTCTCTTGGAGGATACATTGGAGAGACTTAGATCCCAAAAGGCTCTTTCTTCCCTCTCTCCTCCCCCTTATCCCCCTGGCTGTAATTAGAGGATTATCTGATTTTCTCCCAGGAGGCCAGGGCCTGGGTCTTATCCCAGGGTCTGGCCAATAACGGACACTCACAACGTGTTAGTTGAATGGCACCGTTGAGCTGCCGCCAGCTTTATCTTCCTAAAATGCTTCTCCACTGCCCACCGGGTGAGGTCCAACCTCCTCAGGCTAGCACTCAAGGACTTTTGCGACATGGTCCTCCTCACCTGCCTTGCCATCCTTACTTTGTGCTCAACCACTTAGAGGTTCTCAATATGGTCAACAGCTTTCTTATCTCTGTGCCTTTGCTACAGTCGGTCATTCGCTCCACCTAGAAACCCTTCCGCACTCTCTACCTGAAAGTTGCCCCATCTTTCGAGGCCTATCTCAATGGCATGCTCCTGCCCCTCTGAACTGAGTTTGACCCCCTGGGCTTTTGTCCTGTTCTGTATTGACTCAGAGTGTCTTGTTAGGAACTTTAAAAGAGGTCACAGGTGTGGAGCCCTGACAAAATGAAGAGCAGGGTATAAATGCCAATCAGTCCTGTTTGTCGCCATCTCTCACCAGACACCAAGGCTCCTCCCCGGGCAGGGCCTGTGCACAGCACACCCCCAGGTGTCTATGAGTGCCTGGCCCATGGCAGCCATTCAGTGAAAGTGAGTACCTGTCATGCCCATTCCCTCCTCTGCCCCTAATGTGGTACAGAATGTGCCAGTCCTTAGGCAGTCTTCGGTTAGAATGGATAGAGTTGAACAAAAGCTATCTGGTAGCCCAGACATTCCCATGCCTAGAAGTTTCTAGGCCATGGGCCCCAGGTCTCATGTCCCACTGTCTGCTGGGGAGTGGGTTGCACCTAGTTGCAGATTCACCTGGGGGTAAGGGGCGGAGTGAGCTGGCTAGCTAGGCTTAGGCAACACTCAGGGCAACCTAAGAGGGTGGCCTCAGGTTCATGGAGGACGCTGGATGTCACAACTTGCCCTAATAGTCTCCAAGTCCAGATGGCCATTCTCCTTCTGGCAGGGGCCAGAGAGAGGGAAGCTGTCTCCTTAAGTGAGGATTTTGGTGAAAGGTCGGGAATTCTTTCCTAGGAGACTTTTGGGAATGCTGTCTGCCAAGGTGGGGTAAACTGTGCCAATGGCCAGCTGGGACAGGTGCCAGGAGTCAGTGCAGAACAGGACAAGAGCCTGGGGAAGAATAGCTCAAAGCCCAAGGGGTCAAACTCAGTTCAGGGGAGCAGGAGCATGCTATTGAGATAAGTCTGGAAAGATGGGGCAACTTTTGGGTAGAGACCATGGAAGGGTTTCTAGGTAGAGGGAACGGCTACAGCAAAGGAAGAATGGCATACCCTTTGGACGCTTCTCAGATCCCCCTTCTTCCCTTTATTTTAACTGCTGCTGCCCTCATGACCTCTTCCTTGGATAGCATCTCCCATGTCCCTATGCTCAGGCCAACTTCCCTCCTGTCTAGACTCCACACTATAGCCAGAGGGATCTTTTAAAATATTACTCTCCTGATCACAACACTTCAATGGCTCCCCATTGCCCTTAGGGTAAAGTCCAAGCTCTTTTCTCATGAATCTCACAACCCTTCACAAACCTCCCCTCCAGGCTGGGCTTTTTACCCTGGGCACCTTTCTCTAATTTCCAGCCCTGCCAAGTTGCTTGTAGCTTGCCTCCCACATCATGCTGCTTCCCATGCCAGTGCTGCTCCTCTGCCTGGAATGCCTCCCCTTTACCTTTCCCACAGTGTCTGGTTCTGGGGGCATATCTTTTGGGAAGCCTTCCTCAGCCCACAGGGACCCCCTCTCTTGGACTTCTGCACCTCATGTGCTTCCCTTGAATTCAGGACTAATCCTTGTGTTGAACGTGGCTGTCAGCCCCCCATTATCACTTTCTGGAGGGCAGGGTCTGGGTCCTATCCATCTCTGCATTCCCAAAGCTCTGTCACTGGTATGAAGGGACGATGGAGTTGGATACATAGAGAAGAGCTGTCCCTGGGCTGGAGAAGAGGCAGAATCCAAGGGGCAGCTGGACATCCAGCAAAGTGGCCAACCCTTCTCTGTGCTGGAACCCTTCCAGTTCCCCTGGAACCAGGTTTCCTGGCACACTTCTCCAGTCCCAGAGAGCTAAGTTTAACAGAGCCAGCACCCATGCAGGTCATGCACATGATTGCAAGGGGTGGGGGAGGTGGTGACACTGACCCCAGGGCCCCCAGCATCTGCTAGTCCCTCTGGGCTTCTTTCCACAAAGGAGTCACCCTCTCTTCTGTCCCCTGAAGGCTGTTTTCAAAATCTCGCACCCCATGCAGACAGTTTTATTTACAAGGAAATCTTGGCAGGATCTTGACTTGTTAGTAGAGTACGGATGGGGAGGAGGATGGTGAGAAACAAAAATAGTTGAAATGATCACACTTTCTGAAACCGAGATGAAAATTGGTGTCTGTAGCAAACTCACCTAATTAGAATTGAGTTAATTTCCTTCTCTGTGTTTAAGGGAGCAGTCATTGCTGAGTGAGATGGTCACAGGTCAGATGCTGGGGCTGGGGTTATGTGTTTGCTTTATGAAGACAGGAGCGTTAATTGCAACTTTCACTAATGGAAAAGAGCCTCAGTTTCTGAGAGGAAAGGAGAGGGGCAAAGGCAAGTGAGTGGGTGGGTGGTGGGAAGGGAAGGGGAGTGGAAGGACACAGCCTTGGTGTGGGCTAGGCTGGGGACTGAGGTGGGTGGGGGGAAGGTGGGGGCTGGAGAGATTCACCAAGAATGAGCCCCTGGGCCTCCTGGGGAGAGCTGGGCCCCTGTCCCAGCTGGCCACTGGCACCGTTGACAGGCAGAGCCTCTGCTTTGGGAGATGGTCTCTCCTGGGGGCTCTTTCCCGCCGGGAAACAGCATCAGGTTTTTTTGTTTTTTGTTTTTTTCTTTAAAAGATCTCCTACTCCTTTTCCCTAACTTCATTCCTGATTGCTTTAGTTTCTTTACCTGCCCTCTCCCAGGTGGGGCACCTCCCTGGGCTCACCTTTGTCAATGCGGTCAAATGAAGCCCAGGCATGGTCATATAGCTCTGGGTGTAGGGACGGCAAGCCTTAGAGTTTGGGGCCCAGGACCCCCCATCTCCAAGAAGATCTGACATCTCCCATCCCTAGGCCTCCCGGGACCTCCCAGAATCTGAGAACGAAGTGAATAGAGACATAAGGGTGGTTGGGGGGAATCCGGTCCTCACAGCATCCTGCCCCCAAGTTACTCCTAGTTAACCCTGACGTTGCCAACTTAGTGAAAACCTCGCTTCTGTCTCCACACATCTGTCGCCTCCGAGAGATCGTTAACCAGGAGGAAGAGAGAAACTAGGGCCCGGAGTGGAGGCTGCTGGTGATGGGGCCAGCGACAGCGCAGTCCCCATCCCCGCCCCGGGCAGTGCAGCCACTTCCCCGCCAACACCGCCGCAGCCCTGCCTCCTCCCTGGGCCGCGCCGCTCTGACCGATTTGGCCCGGGTGGTGGCGCCCGGGGTGGGGGAGCGGGGGACGGCGGTCCCCGCGAGCAGCCCCGCCCCCGCCCGCGCGCCGCCCCCGAGGAGTCCGCGGGGAGGAGGAGACTCGGGCGCAGAGCGGGGGCCGCGGGAAGCGGGAAGGGAGTGCGGGCAGCGGCGGGGCCGGGGCCGGCCCAAGGGCGCCCTCGCCGCGGAGCCGGGCGTGGGGGCCGGGGCGGAGGCGGAGGCCGGCAGGGCCGCGAGCGCGGAGAAGTTTGGCGGCGAAGAGGCCGGGTGTCCCGGGGTGGCGAGGAGGCGGCGGCGGGCGGCGGCGGCGCGGGGGCCGGGGCCATGGGGGCGGGAGCAGGCGGCAGGGCTGGCGCGGGGGCGGCGCGGCACGCACCAAGCCCCCGGAGCGGCGCGCCCGCTGAGGCGCAAAGTTAGCCCCGCGCCCCGGGACGAGCCCCGCAGCCGCCGGCCGCCCCTGGACCCCGCCTCGGCCATGGGCGAGCACCCCAGCCCGGGCCCCGCAGTGGCCGCCTGCGCCGAGGCGGAGCGCATTGAGGAGCTGGAACCCGAGGCCGAGGAGCCGCTGCCCGCGGCGCCGGAGGACGTGAGTGCTCCCTCCCCAGCCCGGGCAAACTTTCTGGGGGGCACTGGGGGGAGAACTGCCCCGGTCTCGCCCCCCGGGGCAACTTGGAGGTTTCAAGGTGACGCGGGAGCGCCCCGGATTGGCCGGGTCCCCGCGGGAGGGAGGGGGGCGGAGGGACCGGTCTCCCCCAAACGCACGCGCGCGCCACCCCCTCCCCGCTTGGGTTCCCGCAGCTTCCCTGCGGGACGCAGCCCCCGATGCTGCGCCAGGGACCCGTCGGCCACGGGAGCCCCCTCCCCGCGGCTGGTGCAGTGCCCGGGACACGGCTTTTTCCCGCAGAGGCGGCCGCGTCACGGCAGTGACCCCCCCCTCCCCTCCCACTCGCGACCTGCGGGCTCTCCGCAGAGTCCCCGCTCCCTGGCAGCGCATACCAGTCTAGCGACCCCCTTCTCCGCTCCCGGATTAGCTCCTGCCCGGCACCTGCCCTGTCAGGACACTGATTGAAATTCACCCTGGCGGTCCCTGAACCTGGCCGGGGCAGGGAGGGAAGGAGTGCTGGGAGAGGTTTTGCTCCCAGAGGGGGGCTCAGGAGTCCAAGACCGCGTCGGGGCCGGGGACAGTCCCATGCGCGAGGATGGGGTGGGAGCTGCCCCAGAGCTTCCCCGCCATCTACTGTCTCCATCCCTCCGGCCCTGGGAGCCACGGACAGAGCCCGCACTAGGAAGCCCTGGGAACTGGAGTTTCTTAAGCTTCTCCCACCCGGGGTTAACCTACAAATAGAGGTGAAAAACTGGGCAGACACCCTGTCCTGCCCCATCCCTCCCTCAGGGTGAAGAGATGGAAGTGAAACCAGGCCCCCCAACCTACAAAACCAAAGCGGGAAAGTCTGAATGGGGCTGGGGGGTGGAGGAGTCAAGATCTCTCTTTGGCTTCTGTGGTTAAACCTATCACTCCCTTCTGGTCCTAAACCCCTGGTAGAATCTCATGTACTCACCACTTAGACTCAGTCTTGGAAGAGAATGGGTAGGTTTCAGTGCATTTGGGAGCCGACCCTCCCCCCCAAATAAAACCCCTGCAGGAAAATGTTAGTGTTTATACAAGGGTTAGTTCTCCTGAATAGAGGTCTCTGGCCCCCAGCAGGCTGAGACCCTCTGCAGTAGGGTCTGCTGGAATTGCACCTGGGCATGCATTCTGAGGCCTGGGAGTAGCCGTGGACATAAGCTTTAGGTGCAGGAATTAATAGAGATGCTTGGACATAGTTGGATGCCTTTATTTGGTGATTATTGAGAATCGCCCTTGTTCTCATCCCTCACCTACCTGTCCCAGAACCAGGAACACCCACCTAGTGGCCCAGGAGCATCCCCCACCCATGCCCTACTGTGAGTCTCCTCCCTTTGCTCAGTCATTTGGGGAGCTCTTCCCAGGTTTTCCCTGGTCTCTTGTAGCCAGTCCCTGAGCCTGGTGATGACTCCGGGGCAGCAGCTGGGAGGCTATGTCAGAAACATCAGGGGGCTACAGAGACTTTGGTGATAAGTGTGTCTTTCTTTCTTTTCTCCTCTTCCTCCTCTCCTGCATGGCCTCCCTCTCTACCAGCACTGGAAAGTCCTGTTTGATCAGGTATGTGAGCAGTTAAATCCCCCCCTTCCTTCCAGCCCTTCCTGAAATCAGTCTCAGTCTCCCTGCTTGCGTGGGCTTCCCTAGCTCTGTGCTCTGGAGATGGTGACGTGGGGTGGGGGTGTGGCTTAGTGCATCTCTGGGGCTGAGCGGCTGCTGCTCTCCAGGTATCAGGAGGAAGCGATGGGCTCCCTTGAGAGGATCTGTCTCTCCCTCCTCCTTCCAACTCCACCAGAGCTGGGTTTATACCTTGTAGAAAGTGGACAATATGTATTCAATGCGTGGGAAATTCTCCATGTGCCAGGAGATTGCAGTAGGGGGCTGGGGAGGAGGGGGAAGGGCTTGGGTTAAAAATCCCTCTCCCTTTCTACCTCCACCACCACTGAGGTCAAATCTCTACCATCCTTGGGGGGGTGACTCACAATATGGGCTCTTGTGAAAGCTGATTTTGTCTTTTTAATTCTGCGGTAGGGATGGGAGAGTGCTGGGAGGCCATGGAGGGAAAATAGCATGTGATTATTTGCAATGCCTGGAGTGTAGGTATAAGAAATGGAGTCAGGAGTGCCAAGGATTGGCTTTTGAATCTGGAGATGGACGTTTGACCTTCGGCAAGGAAATGGTTCTCTTCTTTGGTTGGTCCTCATGTAGGGTGCTGTTGCGTATTTCCTTCTCCGTCCTTGTCCCATGGGAGGATAGTGAGTGCTGCAGTCCTCGAGTGAGAGCGATTGTGCCATGAAGTTTGTGCAACTTTAAGAGATTGGTCTGGTTGGGCCAGAGGGAATGTGTTGGGTTGGAGAAGGAGATAAAGCCAAAAAAGTAGCTTGAACCAGACCTTTGTTGTAGGCAGGGGAAGCCTGTGAAAGTTTTCCAGCAGGGTTGTTACAAGATCCAAGCCACGTTTTGGAAAGCTCCCGTGTGCTAGTGGGAAGGGGTGAGGGGGACTGCAGGGTGAGAGAAGCTAGCCAGGAGCCTGTAGCAATGCATGGGGACAAGTACCTTGACTTGGAAGGTGACAGTGAGAATGGAAAGGAAGAGGAACGTGGTGATAGGAGAACTGGAAGATCTTAATAGACCTAAATAGATGAGAAGAACTACATGTCTAACTTTGAGATTCTGAACCTAGGAGGGGAAGGAAATGTCAAGTGGTGAGGGTAGGGGTTGGCAAAAATGACAGCTTCCGTTGTCTTTGAGGAGTCAGGCAAATGCAGGTGCCCGAGTGGGACTGAAGACATGGAATTGTAGTGTGAAAGGCCTGGGGTTATCACCCACATTAACCACAAGGCCTGGCTGTGGTTTGAGGAACATCCACCAGCTTCTGTCCTGACGGAATACAGCGTCTCTCCCTCAGCTCCTGAGTGCCACCCACTCCCCCTCCACTCCTAAGAGCACAGCAGCTGCTGGCCTGATGCCCCGAGGCAGGAGGGGACCCGCTGCCGCCACTGCTGCCACTACCACCAAGCTGCCAGCCCTTCACACCTCCTGCCAGATTTAGAATCAGAACCTAGAACAAAGTGTATCATTCTTTTTTTCTCTGTCTGTGTCTTTCTCATTTGATTAATTTCCTTTGCCAGTCCTTCTGTGTGTGTGTGTTTACATTTTAAAATAAACCATTTGGGTGAATGGAGGTGACCTTTAGTAGGAAGAATGTGGAACTCGAGGGAGCAAAGAAAACATGTAGCACCCAATATTAGCCAGTGGTCTATGAAATCCAATTTTTCCAACTGATGGGAGGCTCTGGGTGTCACAAAGAACATCCCCCTGCTTCTGGGAGGCCCAACTTTTCTGGACAGACAACAGATTAATTCTAGGAAAGAAACTACCAAAACTTACTCTGGACAATTTTTTCTCACAGTAAGTTCTGCCTGATGTTTACTCCCCATCCCTCATGTGGCATTAGTAGATCTTTTCCATCATCTTCCTCCCTTTGATGATTGGTGTTTGAGGAGAGCTGCTCCTGAGCATGGGTTTGACCTCTGGCAGATGTCTTGTCCCTTTGTGTTCATGCCCCCTACTTTGTTAAGCTATCCCTCTACCATTCCCCCCGTAGGGCTAAAGGAAGAGTAGGTATGAAGCTTCACAAATGGACACACGACCTTGGAAGGATGCCAGGTTGTTCCAAAAACTGAAGTGTTTTATCTGTTTTGCCTCATCCTCTGGACCTGCCTAAAGGTAGGATTTGGTGATTGGTGAACTTGGTACATCTAGGAAAGAAAAGTTTGGTTGAAGGGGAGGCAGCCTCCCCAACATTTCATAAAGAAGTAGACAGCCCGAATAGGTCAAACTGTGGTAATGGGACATGACACCTGTCAGAGTCCCTGCAAGCAAATGTGGCTCTGGAGTTCATCTTCCAGAGGTCAGTGGTATGGGAGGCATGGCCTTCCTCCCTTCCTGGGTCAAGCAGACACCAGTGGTCACCCAGTTTCAAACTAGGATCTGCTGGGATCTGTTTTCCAGGTGTTAGGGATGGAATTGGACCAGTCCCTCTCTGCCTTCTGGTTCTTCAGCATGTGGAGTAACCTTGACCCAGCATGAAGCTAAGTGGACCCCAAGGGCTTGAAGCCATGATGTTGGTCGTCATGCTTCAACTAAATGGCCAGGATGCCTTTTGTGGGAATTGGAGGTGAAAAAAGCTGGTGACTCCAGTCCCTTGGAAGTTTCCCTAGCCCATCTGGTATTCTGGCGTTTGTCTGGTCTGGTCAAGCAGGGGTGTAGCAGGGCCAAGCCGTGCCATCCCTCCTCACTCTCCCAGCTCTTCCCCGTGGGGCCCAGAAGTTACAGCAGGCAGGAAACCCGAAGGTCATTAGTTCAACCCCCAGTGTTCCGTGTGTTCGTTTCCTATTTGAACTTCTCCTTGACGGAATTATCTTTTCATATATTTGGAATCTTGATGATTTTCCTAAATATTTACTTAAAAAATTCTTTTTAGTCCTTAATCTTTAAATAGATTTTAAAGTTAACATAAATATCAATCTGTTCTTATAGTGTAATATTATGGTAAAAAGAGCTTATTTTTCTATTGAATCTGTTGGGCTTTTCCTTCTTGATTCTTCCTATTGCTTCCGGCCTGAGAGAGTTTCCATCCCTCTCCAGATCTCATAAATATGCCCTTCTATTTTCTACTACTTTTGCTATGATAAAAGAAAATCACATAACCCTCTACTCCATCTGGATCTTATTCCTGGCCATCACCTACTAAGAAGCACTTTCTTTATACATTGTTTAAGAAGTGTTGTCAATTGGTAAGTTTTTATTTGTGGTTGGTTTATTTTTTATTTCTGATCTATGCCACTGATACTTTGCACAGGTAATGTACCCTTTAGTTATTGCTTTATATTTGTTCTATAGGTTTCTGACAAGCTCCTCTTTTTCAGATTATGCTTTGATAGTCTCAATGTCAGTCCCTTTCAGAATCCCAGGGAGCTTTGATCCAAGGTCAGATATTTGATTGAGGCCAGGCATGGTGGCTCACGCCTGTAACCCTAGCACTTTGTGAGGCTGAGGCAGGAGGATCACTTGAGGCCAGGAGTTCGAGACCAGCCTGAGCAAGAGCAAGACCCTGTCTCTACCAAAAATAGAAAAAATTAGCTGGGCATGGTGGCACACACCTGTAGTCCCACCTACTTGGGAGGCTGAGATAGGAGGATCGCTTAAGTCCAGAAGTTTGAGGTTGCAGTGAGCTATGATGACACCACTGCACTCTAGCCAAGGTGACAGAGCAAGATCCTGTCTCCAAAAAAAAAAAAAAAAAGTTTGATCGAAGGCCAAATAGCTGGTCACTGGCAAATATGGAACTGGGCTTCCTGGGTTGGAAAAGCCATTTCCAAGTTCACCCGTAAAATGCCTCTAAGATCTCCGAATGTTTAATGAGCAAAAGGGTTTGGAGCAGAGTTTTGTTAAGTCAACAAAGCACAATTGCTTTCAAGCTCAAAAAAGCAAGAGGGAAAAGGAAGACTTGAAAGTAACCTGATTGTATCTTCCTCTTCCCCTTCCCACTGGGAATATACATTTCCTAGACCCTAAAAAGAGACCCCAATTTTGCTAATTTCCCAGAAGGAAAGCAGACAAGTATTGACTATCCCACTGCAATTATACACATGTGCTATGAAGAGAGCATGGGGCAGCTTAGGTGGGCTGCTGGGGGCAGAACCTTGGATTTGGAGTCAGGTAGACCTGGGCTCAAGTCTTACTGACTTTGTGATTGGGGGCAATTACATTAGCTCTCTGAGCGTCAGTTTCCTCATCTGTGAAATAGCGATGATAATCTTTATTTTTTTATTATTTATTTATTTATTTTTGAGACAGTCTTGCTCTGTCACTCCAGGAAGAGTACAGTGGCAACATCATAGCTCACTGCAACCTCAAACTCCTGGGCTCAAGTGATATTCCTGCCTGGGCCTCCCGAGTAGCTGGGACTACAGGTGTGTGCCACCACGCCCATCTAATTTTTCTATTTTTTGTAGAGACGGGGTCTCACTCTTGCTCAGGCTGGTCTGGAACTCCTGGCCTCAAGCAATCCTCCTGCCTCGGCCTCCCAGTGTGCTAGGATTACAAGTGTGAGCCTGGTCTCAGGGTGATAATCTTTAACTTCAGGGTGAGTGTGAGAATTAAATGGATGTGGAAACTCCCTTTGCAATATCCAATTCCCAGTGGACATTCAACAAATGTCTCTTGACTGGGAATCAGAATTTGCTGGGAGAAACACAAGGACCACTTCTGAGATCCAGGCTCCTATGGGGAAGGCAGCTCCTCAAGCCAGAGCCGCTTCTGAGCCCAGAGGATTTTTCTGCTTCCTTTCCTCCAGCGACTCCCCTGCACAGCCCCCTTCCCTCTAGCCTGGAGGTCTTCCCTTGGCCTGACCCTGATGCCCACCTCATTTGTAGTCCTCCTGCAAGCTGGCTTACCGGAGTTCTGGGAGCTGAAAAGAGGTTCAGATGAGACTGCTAAATGGATTAGCAAGGAGCCGCAGAGAAAACACCTGCCCCAGAGACAGCAGCACTGACTGCGGCCCCCAGAACACATGATTAACCAGCAGAGCAGAGTTCCCAGAGAGGGACAAAGCCACGGCTTAACTGGAGGCCTTGCTCAGGCTCTGCAGCCCCATGCCCTTATCAAGTGGCTTCCAGGACTCTTGAGGCTGTGCACTTCCCTCCACCACAAAGCCAGCTTTCCTACCCTGCTGCTACCCCAGTGACCCCATCAGTCATGCTGGAGTTAACCCTTTATCCCTGACCACTTCCCAAAATGCATTTGATAGCGTTGAGCAGTAGGGCCAAGGGATCTGAGATTGGACACTGCCTGGCTGCTTGCCTGACATGATAGGTACACACATGTGTGAGCGAATGACAGGTCAAACTACAGCCCTGCATGCATTGTCTTGGGTTGAAATAACCTCTCCAAGAGCAGGCTCTGACCGTGGTGCTACCACATGGATGGTGGCCCCTCTGCCACTGTGTGGCTGCTGCCACCTCAAGGACCATGAGTTATTAGAAGGTTGATGGAAATATCTTGCCCAATCTGCTCATTTTACAAATTAGGAAACAGAAGTCAGTGGCCTGCTAAGGTCACTTGGTGCGATAGTGTCAGAGCTAGGACCAGAGCCCAACTTTGCTCTCTGTGTGGACTGTGTTCCTATCCCCAGGCCCTGCAGACTCCCATTCGCTTAGTTGATGCCCCGAGTAACTAAGGCAGGTGGAGAGGACATACATCTGGCTTAAGTCCCTGCTCTGCTCCTACTTGCTGTATGACAATGGGTGAGCCAGCTAACCTCTTCAGGCCTCAGTTTTCACATCTGTAAGTGGCTAGAATGATACTTTCCCCTCAGCATTGTGAAGATGGGGTGATGTGCGTATAGTACTTGGCACAGTATATAGGTAACACCTGATACATACTGTTGAATGTTACTGGAATTTAAAGAAATAAAAACTGTTTTCACAAAGGGCACTGACATACAATAGAACTAGGTCTTGAATCAAAGGTCCAAATCGCCAGTCTGGGTTCCTTCTACCATATCAAGCTGCCTTCCTCCTGAACTTTCCAGAGAGAAAGGAGAGAAATAAATTTTTGGATAAAGCCTGCCTGGGGAGCGTTGTGCATGGTGGAGGTTGGAGGGTGAAGGCGAGGCATCTGGCCACCAGGTGGACTGGGCCAGCCCCACTCTCTGTCTGGTGTTCCGATTTGACAATTCCTGCTGGATCTTTAGTTGGTGGTCGGTCATGAGATTGGGCCCAGGGTACTGTCTTGTGCTATGGAAATGAGTCAATGTGCATCTTGAGCTGTGAGCAACTAGGGATAGCCCCATCCCCATTCCCCTGGCTTTTTTGAAGCAAGGTGCAAGTTTGAGTCAGTAAATACTCCTTTGAGGGAGCACGCATTGACTGTCTAGCTGCGTGCATATGCGTTCATTATCAGCAGGGCTGTGAGGGAAGTGGTGCTGGCTCTTCATTACAAAGGAGGAAACTGAGGCCTGAGGGGGCGGGGCTTGCCTAAAGACACAGAGCAAAGGAGGACCCTCTGCAGCAGTTGTGTGTGTTTGCCCACGAGGCTTCTGGGTGGCTTCTGAAGCTAGGTGGAAGGGCCACAGAGGTGAAGGAGCAGTTTAGTGCCCCTTTATCCCACCCACCGTGCTGCACCCCCTCCCTTACTTCTCCCTGGGTCTCTCAGCTCTCTTTCTGGGGGGCCAGAGGGACCCTTTGGTGGCTTCCGAGAGAAACAGCAAGGGCCAGGGTTTAGGCTGCAGGGGAGAGGGGGGCAGATGTCAGACCTCCCTCCCTGCTCATATCCATTCCTCCCAACCCCCTGCCTGCTGCTCTCTTGAGACTCCTGGGCTTTATGGCCACGACTCGGCTTCTGTCCCCAGGCAGCTGTCAGGCTGGGCCAGATGAGTCAGCATGGGCATTACGTTTGCTCATCCTGGGTACCCTGGGGCCCACTTCTGAGTCACAGCCCCCAACACCCCCTCAGAGTCTGTGGTGTCGCAAAGGCAGGGGCCGGTCCTGGAATGGGGAGGGGAGTCGTCTGTGTGCTGAGAGGCCTGGGGGTGCTGAAGGAGGAGAAGCAGGGTCTTCCAGGGGCAGCCTCTCAGGGTGGAAAGAGGCAGTCCTCCAGCCCTCACTGCTCACCCAGCCTCCTGCATTCCAGAGAAGGTGTGAGGTCTTTTCTCCCCCTCACTGCCCAGGTGTTGGGAGAGCTAGATGGTTTTCTGGAAACATGCCGATTGTCCAGTGGCTCTGCCTGGATTCGGGCCAGGATGCCCGCCTCTCTGCTGAGAGATGTGCTGCTGCTCCCTACACAGCCTGCCAGCCCCATCCTGGGATTCAGCTGTTTGCCGTATGGGGCAGGGTGCTCAGGAGCCTGGCTTGGGGCTTTTGGGAGAAGCCTCTTGAGAGGGCTGAGCCCCCTCCCTCAGCCCCCTGTGGTGGCAGCTGAAAGAACAGAGATAGTACAATGGGGAATCCTGGCATCACTGAAGCTTCTCCAGCTGTCAGGGGCCTGGCCTGGCCAGATCCCAGGGGAGCAGAGAGCACAGGGGCCCCTCTTGCCTCCATCTGGGGAGGCCGGAGGACAGGAGGAGTCAGAACCTGGTTTTTAGGAGCTGGTCTCTCTCCTTCCCACGGAGGCTTGAGGTCTTTGAAAATCCACTGCTAGCCCCAGCTTGGAGCAGGCCAGATGGGCTCTGTTCTACTCCCTGGGAGTGCCTCTGGGCAGCTGGCATGTCTCCGAGTACCTCAAGGTCCATATCTGTTAAATGGGACTAACTTACTCTAGGTTGGTCAGTGAGAATAAAAATAATAAAATATTTGTGAAAGTCAGTATTTTAAAGAGGCAGGAGGAAAAGGTCAGGGAAAGAGTGTAAGGTGGTTTTCTCCTGGGGGCGAATTAGCATCCTCATTTGCAAGAAAGGAGAACTGGAAGAGAAAGCTCCTACTCCCGTAGCCTCCCCTCCTGAACTCAGCAGCTGCAGCCTGGACCTAATTTATGGGGCTGTAAATATCCATGAATGGGCCAGAGTTCCCTGGTGGGCTCTGGCTGTTGGGTGGGGACAGCTCTGCTGAGCCATAAACCCCTGGGCAGCCTCTTTAATTCTGCTGTGCTCAGAAGCCGGGTAATGGTGCAAGGAGCCAGCAGATGAGCCATGGTAACCCCCCCACCCCCCACCACAGTGGGGAGGGACAGCTGCCTCCAGCATATACGCCCTGTGGTCATTTCCCAGGGCTTGTTCTGCCTTGGTGGACAGAGAGGTAACATGGGAACCTGGATGGGAGTCTGCTCTAGATCCCAGATCCCCACATTCCAGACCCAAGAAGTCTTCACTGGGACAGCAGCTGGTTTTTTGGCCCTGGGTGCTGCCTTTAGGGTCCTTAAGAGTGCTCACACTGGTCACTGAGGTCCTGGGCCTTTCCAGATCAAGGATGGGGAGAGGGTCCCCCTCGGGGGAGAGAACTCAAGCACTGGGAACAGGGACCAGACATGTATTTGTCCTGGAAATGCAGTTTGTACAAATCACACATACATAATAGATATAAAATAGATGCATTCCCTTCTTTCTCTTATGCTTGGTTGCTGCTGGGTAACTTCTGAAGCCTTGGCCTGGCTGTCGGGCTGCAGGAGAAGCAGTGCTGCTGTCCTGGGTGCTGAGCAGGCAGATCCCAGCTCCAATGGAGTGTGTTCCTGGAGAACTCAGTACAGTGGCCTCTTAGGCCAGTCACTGATTCTTCCGCCTCTCCTGGGGCCTGGTGTCCCCAGTCAACCCTCTTGCTGGGCCTGGATCCCACAGACTTCTCGCTTTGCCGGAGGACTCCAGTAATGTGTCAGCTGTCTTGAGAGCCTGTGCCACTCATGAGAGGGGAGAGAAAGGCTGGCTCTGAACCACTGACAAAGGGGCTGGGTTTCACAAAAGGGAAACATGACTCGAATGTGGACTTGTGCTTTTTTTCCAAAGAGTGTTCCGCAGAGTGTTACTGTGAAAAATATTGTGATCTAAGGTCAAATAAGTTTGAAAAATGCTGGGCTGAACAAAATCAGACAGGTTTCTCCACTGTAAGACCTTGCATAGCCCTCAGTGTGGTCTGTGTATCATCCCCATCCAAGAGGGTTTCCCAAACTTGTGGAACCACAGAATCCTTAGTTCATGCACCATCTTGGGCCTGGTATTCTACAAAACACACATTGGGAAGCCCTTTGCCAGGGGCTATATTTCATATGACTGAACAGGACAGAAAAACAAGGGAGGGCAATGCTGGGCCAGCCAACCCCGTGAGGAACCCTGAACTATTTCCATCTTGACCTCTAACTTGTTCTCTGACCTTGGGCTAGTTTCTTTTGCTCATTTTGTTCTCTGTACCTGTTTCCTCATAAAATGGATGTGATGTCTGGGCCACAGTTGATCCTTAGTAAATATGTGTTAGATGAACAGATAACAGGATTGTTCTGGGGTCTCTCAAACTCTTTTTGGCCACAGCATCCTAACGAGGGGAGAGAGTGCAGGCTCTGGGCCCCTCTGCCTGCGTGTGAATCCATCTGCTTCAGTTACCAGCTGTTCAAACGTGGGCAGCTCAGCTCTTGGTGCCTCAGTTTCTTCCCCTGTAAAATAGAGCTAACAATAGTGTTGTTACTGTAGGGTTTAAATGGGGGGGGGCACACAACTTGTCAGCCAAATTGGGACACTATGAGAATGAAGGGGGCATTGCCAATAATCAGACTTGGACAACAGGTATAAGCTAGGACTGTCCCGGGCAAACCAGGATGTGTGGTGGCCTGAGGTTTCAGTGAGGTCATGCCTGATACATAGCAAACACTCCACACATATCAGCTCTGATTGTGGTGATGTTCAGCTGGGTAGTGTGTAGAAGGCCAGTATATAAAGTGGCTCAGAGTGGCGGTGCTCTGCCCAAGGAGGGCTGGGGGGCTGCTCAGCAGTCCCCTCCCACCACCTCTGGGCCTTGGAGGCCCCACAGCCCCTAGAACGCTGCAGCACACAGTGTAAAAACCACTGAGGTTCCTTCCCACTCTCCTGGACTGTGATTTATGATTTCCCGACCTGCTGCCCTTCTCCCCTGTGTTGCCAGATACACCTGGCAGCACAGATCCAAGTGGTCCCAGCCCCACCTCACCCGTCACATGGACCCTCCATCTTCATCCTCAATTTCCTGTCAGTCCCTTGACTGCACAAGGATTCAGAATTGAAGGCCAGCTGGCTCTGTGGGAAGGGGTGCAGGGTGGGAGGTGGGGGATATGTGTGAGGCCCCCGGCTGGGGAGAACTGGTAACCTAGAGGAGTAGGCTGGGCACTGGGTCCTGGTGGGATTAAAAGTCCCCTCGGAGCCTCTGGAGCTCTTTTCCAGGCTGGCTCCACACTGTGCCTGTCTCCTCCCTCCACTCAGCATCCTCCGGTCTGGCCAAATGTGGACGTGGCCAGCGCTCCCTCCAAGTCTGGGCCCCATTCAGGAGGCAGCTCATGATGCTCCCTGGCACCTGGCTCCCCGCTGTGTTCCCCCAGAGCCCATTCACAGCCTGCACTGCTTCATCTGCCCCCAGCACCCCCAGACCAGCCCCAGATCTCATCCTGAGTGCCCCCCTGCCAATGTGGGCAAATCCAGGGCACGGAGTACCTGGGAGCAGGGGCAGGGGAGCTTCAGGACCTTCAGCGCGTTATTAATGAGGAATTGCATTTATAGGGCTTGTTTTCCTGGGCTCCAAATCACAGGGCTGGTATGATATTATCCCCCTTAGTGGGCTATGAAGGAGGCCAAAGGGTAGATGTGTGCCCAGCGAGGGTCAGCCACGCTTCCCTGACAGGGGTACACCCAGCTTTGTGGGAACTTTGCCCACTTGGATTATACAGGTAAGTGGAGCAGGTTGTGGAGCCCCTGGGAATAGTGAGCTGCTGGCCTGCCTTTCCTCCAGCCCACCACTCAGCCCGCGTATAGGTGAGATCACACAAACCCTGGTTGGAGGCCAAGACAAGACCAGGTTAGCCTTGTCCTGGCTCCCCCTGAGTGAGGGGTGCAGCCTCCGTTAGAGGCTCTCAGCTTCCTTCTGGGACAGTGGAGCCCACCTCTCTCCTGCCTTCAGAACACACACTCTGAGTCTCCTTCTCCCTTTGAATCCCTCTCTGTCCCTAACCCCCATGCCCCATGGCCACGATCAGTGCCTGCCCTTGCCCTCCTCTTCCCAGGTGTTGGGGCAGGGGTGGAAAGTTGTCCTGTGTGCATTCATGGAGCCCAGGCAGCCGCCATTCCTGCCTCTCCCTCCCCCCAGTCATCCTCCGGGCATCCCTGGGGCCTTGTTATTAGGGTAGGCATGACCCCCTATTGTCTGGCCTGTCTGGCCCTGCCATGAAAGGTAGCATTTTGGCAGAGAACAGAGGCTCGGCCTGATTCCAGCTTGTTCTCTGCAGTCTGGAGCCTGTCTTGTGCTGGGGCAGGGCAGGCAGGCCCTGGTGGGGGTGGGGGCTGGAGGAGTCACTAGGACTACAGCAGGGAGCCCTGGAGGGGGAGGGAGGGGAGGAGAGCAGGTGGTTCTTTGTCTGGAGCCTGACCCAGCCCCCCACCCCCACCTCCATCCCAGCCTTCCCAAGCCTGTGAGGCAGCCCCTGGGAGGGGATTGGTCCCTGGCTCCCAGTGCAAAGCCACTGGGCTCCCAGCTGAGGCAGGAGAGACTCCATGCTGTGCAGCAGACCCCGGCCCCCCCCCTGCAGTGCCTGCTGTAGAGCTTCCCAGGACTCAACCCGCACCCCCACCCCTACCCCTACCTCTCTTTGCCCACCCAGCACAGGAGAGCCACGTGGGACCTGAGTCCCTGCTGTGATGGAGTAGGGGTTGCTACAGCTGGCTTGCAGGGATGGGCAGGGTCCCAGGCACCAAGGAAGGGGACCTTCCCTGGCCGCCATTGCTACTTTCCCTCTGTAGGCTTCAGTTCCCTCCTCGAGCAATAAGGAGGTCAGAACTGGTGCTGTTTGGGGCTCTTTCCTGCTTTAAAAATCTCTGTTTAGGGTAGGACTAAGACTCCTGGAGCCCCTGACTCTCCTGGGTGCCCACTTAACCTCTTTTGTCCATAAATTTTGCTTCTGAGCAGAAGAGCAGCCCCTGGAGGCTGTAGGTCAGTGGTAAGCAGCTGTGGTTTAGAGTCAGTGCTAAGTTGCCTGAATGTGGGATCCTGGCTCTGCCACTTGCCAGGCAAGTCATTTAACCTCTCTATGCTAACTTTTCTGTGCCTCTATTTCCTCATCTGTAGTATGGGGATATTAATAGGATCTGCTACATAAGGTTGTTGTAGGGGTCAAAGGAATTATATACATAAAGTGCTTAGAACAGTATTTGGTCCCATGAAAACACTCAGCAAATATTAGGTATTTTTATTCTTAAAGATCTTTACAGAGCAGCAGGTAGGTGAGTTTCCTGAAATACTTGATGGTGTAAACCAATTAGGTATCATCCCTGAAACCTGGTATTTTGGCTTCAAGGTGGAGGGATATGCACATTTTAAAATAGGCCTCAAGGCAGTGCACATGCCTGTAGTCCCAGCTGCTTGGGAGGCTGAGGTGGGAGGATTACTTGAGCCCAGGAGTTTGAGGCTGCAGTGAGCTATGATCGTGTCATTGCACTCCAGCCTGGGTGACAAAGGGGGACCTTGTCTCTAAAAAAAAATTTTTTTTTAATAAAAATAAATAAAATAGGCCTCATTAGAGATGTCCTCTCTCGTTGGATTCTGGGGAGAATTGGAATATTCTGTGACTGGGACTTCTGACTATCACTCTTGGATTGTCTTAGAAAGGCTGCACACAGAGACCACTTTCCTAAAATATTCATTGACCTTATCTCGAAAAAGGGAAAACATGGGTTTGGTCTTCCGGACCTCCTTGTCATGCACACACATGCATCCCCTTTTGCCTTTTAAAATCTAAGCAACTGACAGCAGCATGTCTGGGATGCAGCAGAGGCTTGTGTGGGGAAGCACTGTGTGGACAGGAAAGCTCTCGGCACCCATGCGCAGCGGTTAGTGTTATTTTCTAGCAGGGTGTGTGGGGGGGCATTGGGTGGGCTCTGTGAGGAAAGACGGGCAGAAAGGTTCAGGGAGAGGTGAATATGATCCTGCCTTTTCTAACTGAACTGATGAGGCTTTCCATGGAAAATCAGTGCCCGTCCTGTGAACATCCACTATTTACTCATCTGACAAATCTTTACTGAGTGCCGGTAAGGCCAGGTTTTGTGCTGAGCACTGGGGGTGAAATTGTGATACCAGCCTGTGACGAGCCAGGGAGGGGCTGAAAATAGACAGTTAGGGGCCAGCATGGGCTGGAGCTGGAGGTCTGTCTAAAGTGCGCGGGCACAGCGAGAACAGGCCACGTTTGAGGGGAACCTACTGAGAAGGGGACAGCTGAGTAGTCAGGAAGGGTGAGTTGGATTCTCCCAGGGAGCTGAGGGAGGAAAGAGAATCCTAGGCAGAGGACTCGTGTGCAGAGCCACAAAGGACAAAAGAGCATGGTGTAAAACACACACACACGTGCATGTGCACAAGAGCAAAACAAAACAGCAGAGCAGAGTGTCTTTGGGGAGCCGTGGCATCCCTGCCAGGGAGTGTGGGTGCAGGAGGGGGCCAGAGGCCAGGTGTAGAAGTACTTGCAAGGCTGTGCTTCCTGCCCCTGCCCCCCCCCCCCGCCCTCAAGCAGCTCCCCTGGAGTCCCTTGGGCCCAGCCCCCTTCCTCTTTGCCTGTCACCCCAGAATGTCTTCTGCTGAAACTTCCTCCTGCTGCTGTCCTCACAGCTGTCCCAGATCCCAGAAGCCCCTCGCCTTCCTCCTGTCTTTGCCTTTTCACCCCTGCTGTCCTCTCCACAGTCAGCAGTAAGGGCTGGGGGGAGGCAGTTTAACCTCTGAGCCCCAGTTTCCTCATCCACACGAGGTGTTGGATCGGGTGATCCTGAAGGTCTGCAGGGCCCTCTAGGGTTTTAAGTGGTTGTCCATGCCCTGTTTGGATATTTCCCAAGGGGCCCTTGGAAACCTCTCAGACTCTGCCTGGGTGTCTGTTGGCAGAGGGCTGGGGACAGAGCCCGTGGTGGAGGAGATGGGGCACCCACATCAGTGCCAAAAGGGGGGTGCCCTGCTCACCCCACGGCTGTCTGTGCTTCTCCCTCAGTTCGACCCTGGGAACACGGGCTACATCAGCACAGGCACGTTCCGGAGCCTCCTGGAGAGCCACAGTTCCAAGCTGGACCCGCACAAAAGGGAGGTGCTCCTGGCTCTCGCTGACAGCCATGCAGATGGGCAGATCTGCTACCAGGATTTTGTCAACCTGGTGAGCGCTCTGGGGCCCTTGCAGCTGGGTGAGGCCTGTTCAGGGTTGTGGCTTAGACACATTAAAGGGATTTAGACAATTAAAGGGGTCTGTTGGATGCAGCATTGAAAAAATCCAGGCTTCAGCAGATGAGAGGATACTACCAAGGACCCATTTTCTCTTTGTCTCTCAGGCTCTGCCTTCTGCAGTGTCAGCCCATCCTCAAGGTAGCCCCTGGCAAATCCAGACCCTCCCATTGTGGCAGCCAAGTGGCTGCAGCTGTTCCAGCCCTCATGCCCTCAATCCTCACCATGGAGAGAGAGAGAGAGAGAGAGAGAGAGACAGGCTTTTTTTTTTTGGTGGTAGCTCCTGTGCAAGGCCTGGGATTTTCTCCCTCCCGTTGGCCTAGGTTGGGTCAGTGGGATGGGTGGATTGACTCAGACCAATCAGTGCCCCACCCCTGGAACCGAGAGTGGGGTCAGTTCCACCAGAATGAAGGGCTGGAAGTAGGGAAGGTATTACTGGCAGGAGAAAGGAGCTGGGGAGCAGGTGCTAGGAGGCTCAGGCCAGACCTCCCTGGGCCGGCACAGCACATGGTGGAGGCCAGAGCTCATCAGATCTGCTGGACAATGCCCTGGGTTGTTGAAGGGCCTGGAGAAGGGAGGCCCGTGAATCCTGCCCAGTGGCCTGGTATCTTGGAGCAGGGACTTCCTTTTTCACTGAGGGTTAATGCTATGCCATTTGGGGGGCCGCTGTGGAGTGGGATTCAGTGCGGCTGAGCAGGCAGTATTCACCTGCTGTGGGATGGATGTGACTTCAGTGGGAGCTGCATGAACAAGCAGGAGGAGTACAAGACCAGAAGTTTTCATTCGGTTTCCCTGTTGGTGAAATGGAGCTGGTCACCTCTCTTCATGTCACTCTCTGCGCCTCAGTTTCCTAATCCAGTAGAAGGGGGATATTTATAGTCCTTATCTAACAGGTAGAATAGTGAGTATTAAATGAGCCAAAGCATGTGAAGTGCTTAGAATAATGCCTGACACACAGTAAGAGCTCAGTGAATGTTGCTTCTTATTCACTCTTGTGGAGGGAAGGGAGATGTGGGGTTAGGCCTGGTCTAAGGAACATGCCGACTGGGAAGTGAGTGGGGGGCTCCCCTGGGCCCCAACTCTAACCCTTTCCCCACCCCATTTCTTGCACAGATGAGCAACAAGCGTTCCAACAGCTTCCGCCAGGCCATCCTGCAGGGCAACCGCAGGCTAAGCAGCAAGGCCCTGCTGGAGGAGAAGGGGCTGAGCCTCTCGCAGAGACTGATCCGCCACGTGGCCTATGAGACCCTGCCACGGGAGATCGACCGCAAGTGGTACTACGACAGCTACACCTGCTGCCCTCCACCCTGGTTCATGCTCACAGTCACGCTGCTGGAGGCAAGGACTTGGGAGGATAAGGGGCTGCTCAGCCTTTGGGAGGTGGGTGGTGGTGGAGGGGTGGGTAGCCAAGAAGGTGTCACAGATCGTGAGGGAGGGGACATCCTTCTCTACCACAGGGTGATGGTTGAGGATCAGATAGCAGTTGTCAGTACAAGTCAAACCCTGTGACAGTGAATACAAGTGTTGGTATAACCCTGGCCTGCAAAGAGATATTCCAAAGATTATGACTAAAAGCAACACGTGCTGCAGCAGAATCCCCCCATGACCACACCCACCAGAACAACAGCAACAAAAACAATGTCATAGGGTCATTGATTTGGGGGATTTCGGAAGGCCAATTCATTAAAGCCAATTTATTTATTTATTTACGGGGGTGGGGGGGGGTCTCACTCTTGCTCAGGCTGGTCTTGAACTCCTGAGCTCAAGTGATCCTCCCCAAAGCCATTTAATTTTATTTCCTCCCTGAGTGGGTAACGGGGACCAGTCATTTGCTCCCCTGGGACTCTATTTTCGCACCTGAAAATCAGGAGTAACCAGACCTGCCCTCCCTCTCCCAGGACACTCTATTTGAAGTGAGAGAATGGCTGTTGGTGCTTTCTAAACACAAAAACATCACACAAATACAACTGGGAGGGAGTTTAGGCACAGGTAAATAAGGGCTTAACATTCTTAAAGAACATTCTCCCCTTAGGGAATCATCCATACCTATTGTTATGCTAAAATTCTCCTGCTTATGCAACAGAATCCAGAGGTAGTACTTGCTGTGCCAGTGCCCATTTGTGATGAAACTCTGAATTCTTTTGGCTGTTCAGTCTGAGGACCGGCACATTCCACCCCGACTCCAGCTTCTAAATAGATGCTTGGCTTCCCTTTGGTGTTTTATGATCTCCCCTGTTTCTCTTCCAAAGCCACGGGCCTAATTACTGCCTCTGCATATGTTCTTGTAAAGTTCCTGCCTAATCAAACGGCAGGATTGTGAGGCTTCATGGCATCCTTCTTTTCCTTCTATTTTTCTAAATCAGAATATCTGGTCTGCAGGCCAGAGCTCCTCTGTTGTTATGGCTTCATTCAAGTTCATGTTGAAGCTGCGATTTTTCCGAGATATTCTTGGACTCGTTCTTTAGGCTCTTACTGTGTTCGTCTATTTATTAAATTCCATTTGAGGACTAATAATGAGATGCCTTGGAAGCTGTATTTGCTGCCAGGCCACCCGCATGGTGTTAGGTGGACGGAACAGCTCCTCAGAGAGCCCAGGAGAGGACAGCTGCCAGGAGCCTAAGACATTCCCAGGCTTAGCCCAGAATTAGCCCAACACTAATTATAGCTTTGTTCTCTGAGAGTGTGCTGGACATGCGGCTGGCCCTGTGTGGACTTTATCACTTTTAAACCTCATGACCACTCTGGAAGTGTAGGCATTGGTCCCATTTCCAGCTAAGGAAACAAAAAACCAAAGAATTCAAATAATTTGCCCAAGATGGTCCAGAGGAACCAGATTTTGTGTCCAGATTATTTCAGATTTCTAGAAATCTCAGTGGTATAAACTCGAACCACAATCTAGAAGAAACTGGAAAACGCTCAGATAGCTGAAATAACTATCTCAAAGCCCTTGTGCTAAAGCCCAAGCCTTTTGTCTTACGCATGGTTCTAGTAACCTGGCTTTCTGATTCCATAACAGATGGAAAATAGAAGGGACATGGTAGGAAGCCACTAGAAGGGACTCAATACTAGCAATAAGAAGTAGCAGCTGACAAGCCGGTAGTAAGGGAAATGACAAAAGAAAATTTAAAAGCAAAAAAGTTTTTAAAAAACAAAAGAAGTAGACCCAAATCTTAAAGAAAGAATACAAGAATTTGGGGCCTTGAGTGTACAAGCAAAAACCCCATCCTCCTGGGGGTGTGGGAGAAGACATCACTCTTGTTGCCCAGATCGTTACCTGAGACGTCCTTAAACAGTTATGCACATGCCCTGATGAAGAACACAGGGACATAAATGGTGCATTTTAGAAAGGGTTCATCTAAATACCCTTTTAGGGCTTAAACAAGTATGCTTCAGTCATGTGCAAAATCAACTTATGTGGAGTGTTGCTGAGGATGTGGAGAAACTGGAACCCTTGTGCACTGTTGGTGGGAATGTAAAATGGTGCAGCTGCTATGGAAAACAGTCTGGCGTTTCCTCAAAAAATTAAACATAGAATTGCCAGATGATCCAGCAATTCTACTTCTGAGTATATACAAAAAGAAAGCAGGGATTAGAAGAGATATCTGCACATCCGTGTTCATAGCAGCATTATTCACGATAACCAAAAGGTAGAAGCAGTCAGGTGCGCTGGCTCACGCCTGTAATCCTAGCACTTTGGGAGGTCAAGGTGAGAGGATCACTCGAGCCCAGGATTTGGAGACCAGCCTGGGCAAGATAGCAAGACCCCATCTCTACAAAAAAATAGAAAAATTATCTGGGCGTGGTGGCACGTGGCTGTAGTCTCAGCTACTTGGGAGGCTGAGGCAGGAGGATTTCTTGAGCCCAGGAGTTTGAGTTTGCAGTGAGCCATGATGACACTACTGCACTCTAGCCTGGGTGACAGGGCAAGACCCCATCTCTAAAAAATAATCATAATAAAAAAAAAACAGGTAGAAGCAACCTAAGTGTCTGTCAATGGATGAACGGATAAACAAAATGCGGCATATACATACAATGGAATATCTTTCAGCTTTAAAAAAGAAGGGAATTCTGACACATGCTATAACATGGATGAACCTTGAGAACATGCTAAGTGAAATAAGCCAGTCTCAAAAAGACAAATACTGTATGATTCCACTTATGTGAGGTGCCTAGAGTAGTCAAATGTATAGAGACAGAGAGTAGGACGGTGGTTTCCAGGGGCTGAAGGGAGCAGGGAATAGGGAGTTGTTTAATGGGTACAGAATTTCAGTTTTGCAAAATGAAGAGTTCTGTGGATGATGGCGGTGATGGTAGTTCACCAACGTAAATGTCACTTAATGCCACTGAACTATACACTTAAAACTGATTAAGATGTTAAATTTTACATGTATTTCATCACAGTTAAAAAAAAAAAATCAACCTGTATGGAATGCATCATCCCCCAAGAGGGTGAGTGAGTTATTGCTGGACTTAAAGTTTAAAATCATCCAAACCCTTCCTGCTTAGCACTGAGGAAGTGTGGGCAGAGAGACCATGTGGCCATGTTGTGATCATTTATCACAAAGTAATCAAACAGAAGTGGGAAAGTGATGGTTGAAGCTAACTGGGCGCTGGCTGTGGGGGTGTCCCTCATTCTCTGCAAAGGAAAGATGGAAACTTCCTGTAGGGACTGCCAGCGTTAGCACAAGAGGGAGTTTTGCACCTAGTAACAGGCCCTCGCCGTTCTGTGCTTTCATCCAGGTTGCCTTTTTCCTCTACAATGGGGTGTCACTGGGCCAATTTGTACTGCAGGTAACTCATCCACGTTACCTGAAGAACTCACTGGTTTACCACCCTCAGCTCCGAGCACAGGCTTGGCGCTACCTGACGTACATCTTCATGCATGCGGGGTGAGTACCTGTCTACTTTGGCTCTCTCAAGAGTGCCTACAGGAAAATAAGTGGTCCAGATAGCCTGAATTGAAATATAGTTTTTAGTTTATTTGTTAGGACACAAGATTTGAGATGACTGCTTTGAAACTCATTTAATACCAAAATGTATAAGTAAATTATTGAGAGTATGTGAGAAAGAGAAAATATAGGGAGGAAAATGCTAAAAGCCAGCAGTGAGAACAGTATACACATACACAGCGTGTGATTCTATGTACTTGCTAGAGGTAGGTTGAGAATTTGTTCCAAGCTTCCTAGTGGTCAAAGCAAAAAGGGACATGTGATCGGCCACCAGATTTATTGTCCATAACTGTGAGTATGAATGCCCCATAAGTGAAATAAAGGACTAATTTATTGAAACCACCTTCCTCCCAATGTGGTCTCCATGTATGGCGAGGGTCTTCTTGAGGAACTCTGGCAATGATTATAGGTTCTGTTTGCAGAGCCCTGTAGCCTCTTTTGTGGCTGGAGCACAATCAGTTCTCTCTGGTGCCTCCCACCTCATGATAAGGACCTACGAGCTGGTCAGGTGACCACGCAGGTCCAAGTCCCTCGAAGAGCAGCAGTCTTGGCTGGAGACTGTTTTGACATAGCAGAAGCACTGAGTTGAAAATCTCTTTCCAGTCTCCCCAGAGAAGTGAAGGAGCTCACTGTTAGCCTGGAAAAGACCCTGGGGATGCCTGACCCTTGGGCTGGAAGTGGGAAGGGGATCACTCTGGCCCCCATGGCTCCGTCATTCCTGTTCTTCAGCAGAAAGACCCACAACGGCCAAGAGGGAGTTGAACTGTAGCCTCCCTTCCTGCTGAGCCTTTAAAGTGGGCACAAGAGCCACTCTGTAATTGGCTGCACCTGCCAGGGAGTGTGAGGGGACATCTCGGTGGTTGCTGATGAATGTCTCTGCTCTGGGCCAAAGGGGACCATACAGGCTGTTAACCTTGTCTGCTTGTCCCAGGCTTTGATCTCACAGAGCTAAGGAGCAGAGGGAAGGAGGGGTGTCACGCTTCAGTCCTCTCATGAGCCAAGGTCTGGAGACAGCAGAAACTGGGGGCTTCCCTGTGCAGGTTGCCCATGGGTGGGGACTACCTACCTTCTATCCAGGACTGCTCTCTGGCCTCCTCTGGTCCCTCAGGGTGAGGAAGGAGAATAGCCAAAGTCTCCACAGCCCTTTTGCTCCATTCTTTGCCTCCTAGAGCTGAAAGTAGTGTGCACCCAGTGGCCAGGACACAGATGACCTCAGCTGAGGCCCATAGGGGTAGCTTTGGGCCTTTCCCTGGCAGTTGCTTCTGGTGGAGCAATGCCTACCAAGAAGAGCCCTGGGAGCATTCTCCAACTCTATGGATTTTGAGGGAGGGGCTCTTGGCTGGTGCAACAAAGCTAGGCACAGCAGTAGACAGGAGATAGGGACAGCTGGCCAGCATCTAGGGAGGTCCCAGCAAGATGCCCCATTACTCAGAGACACACTGTGGGCTGGGAGGCCCAGAAGTTAGTGTGGTAGAGAAGAGCTCAGATGAGGAGTCAGGGGCCCTGGGTTCTTCTCACCTGGCCTCTAGTCTCAGGTTCCAAGGCTGTTAAACAGGGCACAGGACCAGAAAACGTCTAAGGCCCTTCTGACTGTGAGTCTGATGCTATCACCCAGCTCCTTTATGGTGAATTTCTCTGACATTTCTAATCTCCATAGAATCCATTAGCTGGCACAGTCAGTGGAGGGTAGATGATTCCAGCATGGCGGGAATTCAGGACACAGACCAACCTGTCTGAGCTACTTCTCAGGTGCCCTCCCGAGTAAGCAGGTGCCCACGTTTTGCCCGCGTGTTCTGTGCATAGCACAGCTGGGCCTCCGGGCAGGGCCCTGCAGACCAGGAGCAAGGCTGTGACCCAGGCCAGGGCCTACACCCCTTGTTACAGACTCTGTTATTCCCTAACTTTAACCATCCCCAGGGAGCTATCCAGCTGTCCAGGTGCTATAGGTCAGTTTAAGTGAGAAAATGGGTGTTAAAGTGTTTTGTAAACTTGAAAACACCACATTGATTTAGTAATAGTAATATTATGATTTCTTCTGATAACATATGCATTCGGCTAGACACTCCACACGTTTAGCAGCAAGATCTGCTCACAGGTGTTTAGTAATGTATAGAGGATGCATTCACAGGGTGTGAAAACCTGGGGTCCCATCTCCCAACCCTGAGAGTTTTGGAGCAGAACAAGTCCCTTCTCACACCAGGAAGGAGGCTCCCCATGAGACTTTAAGGGAAAACTTTGAATTGTTAAGTTACAAGAGGTATCTTTAATGTTTGCCCTTGTTTTGAGAATATCTTTCTCTTTAAATATCAGTAACTCTTACAGATGGAGAGCCCAAGCCACTGCATGGCCTACTGATGGAGCAGGTCAGGCAGATTGGAGACCTGGGCTGTGGTACCAGCCTGGCCACTCACCAGCTGTGTGACTTTAAGCCAGTCACTGGCCATCTCTGAGCCTTGGTTTCTTATGTGTTAGCCAATGGAGTTGCTGGATCTTGACTGTGGTTAGTCCTTCTCTCACTGTGGCAAGTGCAAACACTGTCAGTCACCACCCAGGTCCTGCCCACGTGTTCCTGTCCCAGCTGGAAGGAATGCTCTTTCCCAGATGGTCTCTCTGCATTGTCATTCCTCCCCCAGACCATGAGCGCCCCAGAGGCAGAGATAGTTTTGTTCACCGCTGGGTGCCTGGCATCTCTGGGGAATCCAGGTGTTTGTTGAATGAATGAGTGGATGAATGAAGGTGTCTCTTTGTCACAGGATAGAACACCTGGGACTCAACGTGGTGCTGCAGCTGCTGGTGGGGGTGCCCCTGGAGATGGTGCATGGAGCCACCCGAATTGGGCTTGTCTACGTGGCCGGCGTTGTGGCAGGTAGGCAGGTAGGCCCCGTGTCCGCAGGGGTACACCTCCCCAGGATGGGCTGGGATACCCCAGGGGATGGGGCAAGCCCCAGGCTTCCAGGGCACACAGAGGAGCCTCATCTCCAAGGCTGCTACCTCCCTGGGAGGCTGGGAAGGGGACTGCTGCCCAGAGGGAGTGTGTGTGATGGGACAGGGGAGGGGAGGGCTGGATTTGGAACAGGCAGACTGACCGAGGCTCAGTCTTCACCCCACCTTGTTACAGCTGTGTGAGCTCGGGAAAGTCCTCAACCTCTCTTGGCTCCCATCAAGCCTTAGGAGGGAACTGCCTGTGAGATCTGCCTGTGGGGTTGCTAGGAGGGTGGAGCAAGGCAACAATGGGAATGACAGTACTAGGTAAACTGTGCAAAGGCACAGTGAGATCCCCGTAGGGGAACCTGGCCAGGGCAGCATCTGCACCCAAAGGGAGATCCTGACTATCCCCAGACCAGCCACGGTCTTGCATGACCCCTTGCATGACTCACCACTGACAGGAGAGCCTGGCCTAAGAGGTAGTGAGCTCTCACTCCATCCGAAGGAGTCCAGGGCCTCCAGCTGACTCGACACACCTGTGGCTGTGGCAGGTGACCATTGCCACGTGGCTAGTGGCCAGGGTGACTTCCTCTGAGTGGGAGGTGAGGTAGGCAGAGCGAGCTTGGGAGAGCAGAGTGGGTTTCTGCAGGAAAAGTCTCACCAGCCAGGCTACTGAGCATAAGGATCTCCCTCGTGATGTTTCCAACTTTGTTGCTGGCTTTTTTTTTTTTAAACAAGGTTTGCCGCCTCAGCTCTTCAGCTTGACAGCTGTGCCCAAGGGAGCTTTGTGTGTGTGTTTAAGTAAGATCTTAATCCTTTCTGAGTGGCATTAAAGTTGTCATCAGGAGAGCAGGGCAGCATCAGCCTTGTAAACAACAGGCAGGCAGGGATCCTGGGAGGAGCTGAAGTGGTTTCAGAAACCAAAGAGGGAAGGGTCCCCCACCACCCCTAACACACACACACAAGGCTGGTCTGCTAGTTGGTGAACCCCTGGCCTGGGAGATTCACCCAGCACCATCTCCTTTGCGCCACTATGTGCCGAGGTAAAAAACTTTAGCCACCTTGGACAGCAGCCCTGCAAGCCACTCCCAGAATCCTGCACCTTCTGTGTCCTTGAACAAAGGTCTAATGAGCATCTCTATGTGCCAGACTTTCTCAGCCACCCACATACCCCCTAGTCCTGACATCTGGGGATTTGTAGCCCCACTTTCTGTACCTAAATGCCCAGAGACCCAGATGTTAAATGGTGAGGAACAGGGAAGACACTCATAACACTTGCTATTAGTGTTCAATTAGACTCGAGTGCCCATAACCTAGAAGGCTGACGACATAAGATTCGAAATGACTCAGACCCCACCCAAACCAAGTGACACGCGGTGGGGAGACAGCACAGGCATCACCTCCCAATGATGCCCATGCAGAGTGGGAAGATTCCAGACCGAAGCAGAGCATGCAGGCCTGTATCATAAAGCAGATGGCGTGCACTGTTCTGTTTGAGTCATTGACTCAGGCCAGAGGGCACTCTGGTCACCACAGATCATGTCATTGATCTCTGGGATTGAGTTGATTGATCTGCCTCTGCTGCACACCCTTTCCTCCCCTTCCGCATCCCTCCCCCAGCGGGAACCCTGTTACAAACAGGCAGCCCTCGACTGGATAGCCAGCTGTTCTCAGTGCCTACTGTGTGCAGGCCATATTTAATCCTCACTATGACCCCACCAGGCAGGCACGTTGACTCTCCACCTGGCACAGATACAGAAATCAAGGCTTGGAGGGCTAAGAGACTCGTCCAAGAAGACACAGCTTGTAAGTGGTAGAGCTGGGCCCACACCCAGGTGTTTGACCCCCAAGGCTGTGCTGTAATCCACTACCATCTGGCCAGGTGCAGTGGCTCAAGCCTGTAGTCCCAGCAGTTTGGGAGGCCGAGGCAGGACGATCACTTGAGCCCAGGAGTTCAAGACCAGCCTAGGTCTTGAACTAGCAAGACCCCATCTCTACAAAAAATATTAATAAAAAAGTTAACTGGGCATGGTGGCATGCACCTGTAGTCCCAGCTACTCTAGCAGCTGAGACAGGAGGATCACTTAAGCCCAGGCATTCAAAGTTGCAGTGAACTATGATCATGCCACTGCACTCCAGCCTGGGTGACAGAGTGAGACCCCGTCTCTAAAAAGAAAAAAATAAATAAATAAACCACTACCATCATGTGAAGGGAACGAAAAGGTAGGCCTTTTCCTTTGTGCAGACAGTTTATTGTTGGAAACCAAGGGAGGCCTTAAAAATATCTGGTCTACTCTCTGGCCTACTCTCTCATTCCTGCCCAGGAAAGTACTCCAAATCCAAGGTCATCCATCACATTTTGTAGCAATGATAGCCAACTTCTACTGAGCACATATGGTGCTCCAGGCAAGTGATAGGGTTCATGTATGTAATTGCCTATACTCTTCACAACAATCCTAAGGGTGGGTTCTGTTACCCCTACTTAACAGGAGGTTCTGAGAGGTGAAATGATTTACTCTATTTGCTCAGCTAAGAAGTAGTAGAGCTGGTGTGGAGCCCTTCCCCAGCCCTGTGCCTCTAATCAGTGCTTGAGGCCAATGTGTAACTCACTTATGGCTAACAATTATATGGCGAGCAATGAGTACTTCAAAAACCAGTATTGGCCAGGTACGGTGGCTCATGCCTATAATCCCAGCACTTGGGGAGGCTGAGGCAGGAGGATCGCTTGAGTCGAGGAGGTCAAGGTTATAGTGAGCTGTGATCACACCACTGCACTCCAGCCTGGGCGATAAAGCAAGACCCTGTCTCTGAAAACAACAACAACAACAAAAACCCACTATCTCGAATATGTCACCAAGCTTTTATTATAGATCATATAGATTATAAACCACATGTGCATCCACAGAGCCTAGAACAGGGTTTGGCATATGTTAGGCAATACATATTTGTAGAGTAAATGAAAGAATACATAAATAAATAAAGTTGCATTGCTTAAAGATAGATATTTTGCCAATTTTTATTGGATTTTTTTTTTAAAGGACCAGGGAGATGTTGGAGAACACCTGCTTTAAAATTGTCTAGGCTAAAACTATCACAGCTGTGCATGACGGCAAAGTCACCAATTTATCTGTGTGCTGGCATGGACTTAGAACTTTTTTTGGAAAATTCATAGCCCTGACTAGAACTTGTCCCTGGGTCTGCCGCTGTGCAGTGGTGTGTCACTCCAGTTAGCCATTCTCTCCTGGGCCTCTGCCCCCATGACCTCCATGGAATCCACACTGGCTGTATCTAACTGTCATTTGTCAGGTTAGGTTCATAGTAGCTTGTGAGGGAGTACTTCCTGGACTGCACTTGCTGCCCTGGGATGGTATTTATATGTGCACATCCCCATGCTTGTATCTGGTCTCTCCCAGTCGCTCTAGTCCAGGGCTCCTCTGCAGGAACTTCAGGAAAGTCCTTATACAACAAATGGAGGGCAGGATACCTTCGAGATTCTAGAACCGGGATCTGAGGCTCAGCCCTTGGGTCTTAGGCCAAGACTCAGATCATTGAATTTCTGATCTGGAAGAAGCCCTGGAGGTCCCCTCCAGTGGGTGGCAAATTGCTCCCCAGGCCCCATTCCCACTCAGCCAGAGCTGCTGTCTGTGCGCTGCTCTGTGGGTTAGGGCATTCCAGGAAGGTTTCCTTTGAAAAGAGGGTATTGCTGCTCAAAAGTTGGAAAGCCTTAGACCTCCTCGTTTCACAGATGTGAAAACTGAAGCCCAAAGAATTCAGGGGCTATGCCCAAGGTCACACAGCTAGCCAACCACGCCCCCTTCCATACTTCTGCCACAATCCCTAATTGAGCCCTGACTTTGAGGTCAGGGCCCTGAGCCATGGATAGGGTGAGGGAAAGGTCAGTGTGTGCAGGCTTGACCCTGGCGGGGCCCTTCCCTACTAGGGGCTGCCCTGGCGCCTCCCTGCCCCTGGTGGGCCATGCTGGGGCGGGGATGAGGCAGCGGATGCTGGGCCAGTTTGTATGGACCTGCTTTGAGCAGAGAGGCTGGCCCAAGGAGGCTGGGGCTTCCTCTGTCCAAAAGGTAATTAATGAGGAGCAGCCAGGCAGCTAGCGCTCCACGCAGCCCTGCAATGCAGCCTTCTTAGACAGCCCCGCCAGGAGAGCGTGGGAATCCTTTGTCATGCAGATCTCGCTGCCTGTTTGCCACCCTGGGATTTTTTTCCTGTTATATATGGCTGACCCTGTGGCTAGGCAGTAAAAAAAAAAAAGAAAGGAAGAAAGAAAGAAAGAAAGTTATCTGACAATGGATCAATACCTAATTAAAGCCAGAGGGAAGGCATGAAAGATTTATAGTTGCCCTGGGGGGGGAGAAGGAGTTGGGAGTCCTCAGTTCATGACAGTTTGTTTTTTTCTGAGAGATTACATCCCCCCTTGAGACCAAGAATTGGTTGTGGGGATCTCTTTTTTGAAGGATCTCAGTGAATGCAGGAGCCTTGCTAGAGGTGGGGGCGGGGGAGGCAGGTGATGTCACCTGGCGCCCAGGTCCTCAGGTGCTCTGGTTCCTGGGCTGGGCCCAGCATCCCCCTCAGTTGTGGCCCCTCCACCCCCATAGAACCTACAGAATTCGACTTTCTGCCTGTCCCTCCTCTCTCCAGCCGCTAATTGGCTCATGAGCCTGCGGGCATTTTCCAATGGTGATTTCTGCACACTCACCCAGGCCAGCCACCTCTCATCCTCTGAGCCCTGGGCTCTACCTCCCAGTTATTTTTAGTCTCCTGTGTCCTTCCCTGGAAGCCAAAGCATTGATCACACTTAAATGAGACCAGAACAATAAATTTCCCATCTTCTCTCTGCCCAGCTTCCCTCCCAGGACACAAGTTTGTCATCCCCCAGACCAAGCATCCTATACCCTTCCTTTCCCCCAGAGGGTATGACATTATCTCTCTCTTCCCAGTGACTTTTCAAGGACATTTTTGCTCCAAAGAAGCCCTACTCCAGGAGATCCTGTTGGCCTTTTATGATTTAGCTGAGCTGGAGGAAGGGTGGAGGTGATGCTAAACAGGTTCCTGGATGCTGTTGAGCAGAGAGCAATGGCAGAGGGTGGGAGGTGGAGGTGGGGAGTGGCTGCTAGAGAGGCCAAGAACACAGGCTTTGGTCAAGAACACAGGGTTTGTGTCAGGTAGACCTGGACTCAAATCCTGGCTCCAGCACTTCCTACCAGGGAACTCTGGGCTCAGTTTCCTCATCTCTGCAATAAGGCTACTAGCATCTGCCTCAAAGGGCTGTCTCGAGGGTTGAAGGGAAGAATGTATGTAAAATGCTTGCCCAGTCTGACACATAGTGCACCCTAAGTGGCAGCTGTTTCTGCGATAACTACTGCTACCATTTTTCTTATCGCTCTAGAATCCTGACAGCACAATGTCAGGCAAAGGTAGATGATCTGGGTCGTAGTCTGAGCTCTACTTTGGGCAGATCCCTTTCCTTCTTTGAGTTTTTGTTTCCCATCTGTAAAATAAGAAGGTTGAATCAAATGGTTCTTTTAGCCATAAATTAATCCTCTAAGAAATTGCACAGGAAGCTCCCAGGCAACATGGATTCTAAGGAGGAAGAGATGGAGCCCTTGCTCTGGAGTCTTACCATCGAGCCTGCAGAATCCAAGGCCTGGGGCTGGATTGGGGGAGCTGAGTCCAGCATTCTTGAGAAATCTCGCTGTCTCTCTGTACCAGGGTCCTTGGCGGTGTCTGTGGCTGACATGACCGCGCCGGTCGTGGGCTCTTCTGGAGGGGTGTATGCGCTCGTCTCTGCCCATCTGGCCAACATCGTCATGGTGAGCACCTCCTGTTGCCAGCGTGTCTTTCTTGCTCACTCCTCTGCTGTCACTGGACCTGGGTATTAATCTGCGGGAGCTGGCCCGGCACAGACCAGTCAAGTGCCAGGCAGATCTGGCTGCGAGCAGAGTTCACACACGCTCCTCACCCTCTGCAGGCCCGTTTCATGTAGGCGCCTTCCATGTGCAGTTCGTGCTTTCTCCAGTCAAGGCTTGGCCTATGAATGTGCCCATCCCCCTATTCGACCTCTTTCCCATTCGGTGACTTTAAAAAGTGTTAAAATTTGACCACTAGCATGCGTGGTCATTGGAATTCCTTGTTTGTCACAGATGTTAAAAGTAAAAGGATCTTATCATGCTTTAAAAAGGGCTATAGTGGGGAAAAAAAAAAAGTAAAAGGACCTTAGAGGTGATCTCACCAAAGTTCTCAAATAGGAAGGGAGGCTCCGGGAGGCTAAGCGATTTGGCCAATGTCACATTCAAGTTTGTGGCAAAATCAGTACTTGGACCCACATCTCCTGGCAGCCATTCAAACGTTGTCCCCCGCACCAGCCTCTCACAGTGCTAGGACACCACTTCGGTTCTCACAGTCTTCTCTGCCCTTTCCTGAAAGGCAGCACAGTATGGTGCTTAAGAGCATGGTCTGAATCCCAGCTTCCTGCTTCCTAAAGAGTGACCCTGGGCAAATTACTTAACTGCCTTGTGCCTCAGCTTCTACATCTGTGAAGTGGAATGATATGCAGTAAATGAGACAAAGTGAAAATAACCAGTTTATATAAATGTTAACTTAATTCCCTCTTCCTCACAGAAGAGGCCAGGGTGGGCTCAGACTAGACAAAGCCTTGAAGGCAAGAAATTGGGATGAATCTGATAGTCTTACAGAATGTCAAAGTCCTAGTTTTGGAGGAAATCTGAAGTTGGGAGGCTGAAGGCGGAGTCACTGACCGTACCTGGCTAAGCCTGCCTGATGCCCCTGCTGGCCTGGAGCCATCTCCCAAGTACTCGTCTCTTTCCCCAGTGCCTGGTGTAGGGCTGGGCACGTGGTAGATGGTGCCCACTAAATTTGGGGGAAGGAAGGAGGGAAGGAAGGAAGGAAATAAATCCAGAACAGGCATTGCTTCTCTTTGGGGTCCTCTTGGTATCAGCCCTCCTCCATCACCGTTTCCACCCATGCGGCAGGTGTGTGAATGCTCAGTGATCGCGGTTTTTGGAGTCCTTGAACTCTCCCGTGTTTTTCTTCTTCATCCGTCCCGCTCTCACCCGCCCTACTCCCAACCCCCACCCTTTTCTTTTCGCCAAATTCCCATTTGTACCTTGAGAGAGAGAAGAGAGAGCGCAAGAGGCAGAGAGGAGAAGGGGGGAGAGAGAGAGACAGACACTGAATGCCTGTCTGCACTTGCTACTGGCCTGAATTTTGGCAACTTCAGGTGAGTGTTCGGAGAGAGAGTGCGGTGTCGGGAAAGTGGGAGCGTGAGAGTCTGAGTGCGTGTGTGCAGATGTGTGTGTTTACTCACACGCACGACTCGGTCTGCTGGAAACCCAAGCACATGGGCCGCCTCCCATGGCCCTTTTAAATGGGTCATTCTGTATCAGTGCCACATCTTTCCCCAGACACAGCTTTTCCTCCGAATTCTGCCTGCTCCACTCCCCCCTCCCCCTGCCCCAATTCCTTTCAGTAGGGGAAGGAAACGCTAACCTCCTCCCTCCCGTTCTGATCTGCCCAAGATGTGCGTGCGTGTAGGGGTGATGAACAAGCACAACTGAAAGAGAATGTGGGCAAGAAGAAACAAACGGGATACGATGCCCTGTTCCCACCGCCCTCCCCACCTCACAGGAAACAGCCCTGATGCGCAGAAGCTCCTGGTGAGGGCCGCCCACCCAGAGAACGTGGGGTAGGGCGTGGGGGTCCAGGGATGTGTGAGGGCAGTTTTGCGCATCTTCTGGCCAGTAGCCCATGGCCTGTGGTGGAGTCAATGAGCAGCCCCATCCGAGCACCTGGTGCCATCCCAGATACAAATGGCTTTCCCTGCCCAACTGGGAGCTTTGCAGTCCCCAGAGTATGACATGCGGGTGGTCCTCCTCTAGAAAGTTGTGTGGTGCTTATTGACAGTGAAAGAAAACTCATTTTCTCACTAGAAAGGTCAGTTTCCCTTTGTCAAGAGGCCACTTTTACCCAAATTAGCTCAGGGCCCGAAATTCAGAGATGCATTGGGTCAACCTGTATGAAATCACCATTTCTGTGAGCCATGAGCATTTAAATATTGGCAATTTCATATGGTTCAACCTATACTGTTTTCAATTACAAAATGAAGATTTGGTCTGCGTGTATGCACACATGCGCACGCTCGTGTTTGTGTGTGTGTGTGTATGTACAATAAAGCACCTCATCAGAACAAAGGGCAGAAAAAGCATGGACTTGACAGTCAGAAAACCTGGATTTGAGTACCAGTGTCACCATCTTAATAGCTGTAGGTCTATTACCCTAAACTGCTTAGGTCCTCAGTTGTCTCATCTGTAATCCCATTTCACAAGGTAGTTGTTGGGAAGACATGAAAAAATGAACATGAAAATGCCTTCCATATGGCAAATCACCATACAGCTGTGAGATACTATGTGTACATATGTATGTGTGTGGGTTTATATATGTTTGTATATGTAATTTTTTATCTTTATAAATTCTGCCTGATACCTATACAGAGAACAATCAGAAATTGTGTTCCTTTTGCATACTTCATAGAAAAGTGTTTAACACTTCTGCTCTCAAAATTATTTAAATGAGAGATGCTGCCTTAAATGAAAGTATGTCTTATTTTTTGTAGAAACACATTGAGTTTCAAAAAGCTTACAGTTTATTTACATCAAGGAATTAAAATTCAGAAAATATTTCAACAAAAGATCTGGAATGCAGAGAGACCTACAATCAAGACTTCTTATTTTAAACACTAGCAATATAAAGGAAACACCTAATTGAGTAATTTATTGCCTCCTGCTGGGGCTCATAGGCCAGAGTTCCATTTCTAAACATACAAGATGTTTACTTACATTTTGCTCTGTATGATAGATGTTTCCCCAAGATTTGATATCTGAATTTTCACCAAGTGAACCATGTCATTAAAGCACAAGGAAAGATTGTTGTCTAACAGACACAAGAGATTTCTGTTATAGGGTTGACTTTATTAAGTAAAAATCCTTTTGTAGGACAAATAATCACTCCCTAATTTATCTGTGTCATGTTTTCACATTTCCTGTGTTGGGTTGTCTTGAAGTCATTTGACAGGAAACTGTTTCTACCAGGGATATATTAAGCTGTGTTGGAATGGAAGCTGCCTGCCTGGGTTTCAGCCTCTGAGCTCTTAACTGGTGGGGTGAGGAAGATGTGGAGGGAACTGGCTACCGACTTGTTTGCTGTGGGTGAGTTACTATCTCACCCTGCAAGGCTCTGGGAGGGAATGAAATCAAAGGGCCTGCAAAAAGGTTTGTATTCCCCAGGGGCCCAAGGGCTTTTCAACATTTATAGCAGCAGCAGTGCTGGCTGTGTGTGAGATTTTTTCTTCTCTCTTGTTGTTTCAATGCACTCATGTTATTGGAGGGAATAATGGGTCTGAAAAATAAGGCAGCTGGTGGGAAGGGGTGACTTTCTAGATTAACCCCTCAGCTGTTGGGAGGCAGGTTATTTACTGACATTTGCTCAGCTTTGTGGGCATCCGTGTCAGACAGCACAGGCAGACGGAATGTGACCCGGCCTCCAAAGTGTGCATGGACAGAGCACTGGACTAGGAACCCTGTCTGCTCGCTGTTCACTCACTGTGACCTTTAGCCCTCTTAGATCCCCTTCCCTAAAGTGCGGTGCAGAGGGTTAGACTGGATCAGGTTGGCAGATTCCAGCACTTTCAGGGGCCAGGCAGGTGTAATACACTCATGAAGCTGGCCTGGGAAGTACTGTGGCAACAGTGGAGCACCCTGGCTCTGGCCAAGGTCATTCAGATTGAGAATTTTTAAAGCCACTCTGCAGGGCAAACTCACAGTCTTTGCCTCAGGTCTAGATACTAATACCAGACACTTATATGATGCTTGCCATGTCCTGGGAGGCATTCTTAGTGGTTTACACATATTAATTCATTTCATCCTCACAACCACATGATCACCTAGGCAATTGAGATGGGTACTGTTGCTATCTCAAATTCACAAATGAGGACACTAGAGAAAAAGGAATTCAGAGCCACCCCACTGACGGCTGGCCCAGACCAAAAATATGGATGGTGCCTTCTAAGATGGATCCCCGCTAGGGCCCAGAGGGGCCACAGGGAGCTCAGCTAAGGAGAGAGCGGTCCATACGTTCAAACCTGCTTTGCCTGATGTTATCACTAGAACACAAGTGAAAGAGACAACGTCTTCAGAGAAGATAATCAGAGGGTTTTTAGGAGGAAAAGGGATATTAGAAGTGTTCTGTATCACCTTTGTCTGTATTATGGGGTAGATGCACATAATATAAAATTTACCATCTTGACCATTTTAAGTGTATAGTTCAGTGGTATTAAGAACATTCACACTGTTGTGCAGCCATTAAGCACCATCCATCTCCAGAACTCTTTTCCATCTTATAAAACTGAAACTCTGAACCCTTTAAACAATAACTCCCCATTTCCTCTTCCCCCCAGCCCCTGGCAACCACCCTTCTACTTTCTGTCTCTTTGCATTTATTAATAACTACTTTAGGTACCTCATATAAGTAGAACCATACAGTATTTATCTTTTTGTGACTGTCTTATTTCACTTAGCAACAGGTCCTCAAGGTTGATCCATGTTACAGCATGTGTCAGAATTTCCTTCCTTTTTAAGGCAGAATAGCAGTCCAGCGTATGTACATAGCACATTTTGCTTATTGTTATTCATCCAGTAATGGACACTTGGGTTGCGTCTAACTTTTGGCTATTGTGAATACTGCTGCTATGAACAGGAGTGTCACTTTTAAGGGAGAATTAAGACCCACGGGTGGACTTTACAGGGAGGCACCTAGCAAACAATAGCAGGAAGAACATTTCAGTGGTGAGAATTCGTCACACGGCTGCCCCAGGAGGTAGTGAGCACCCATCACAGGTGCTGGAGGGACATCTTGTTGGCTACTTGGCAGTGAGTGTGCCCTTTGGGAAGAAATATCCTATCGGGTGATTCTCAAGTTTCCTCCCGTCCTAGGGTTTCGGCCTGGAGCTAACTGAGCTCGCTCGCATTGGGTTGCTAGATCCAGTGAAGGGTACCAACTCTCGTTTTGTTCCTTGTCCCCTGGCAAGGCTCCCCTGTGGATGGACGCCAGCAGATGACAACGTTATCCTGCCATCTGCTTCTTGGCACAAAACATGTCAGCAAGCTTTCTGCCTAAAAAGGGGCCGCGTGTTGCCCACCTCGTCTTCTGGGGAGAAGGGGTTGCCGGTCAGTGAGGAATAATTGAGAAATGGGAGGAGGGGGGCCAGAAAACGAATGCCACGAGGGTTGCTCCTTCTTTTTGGCAGCTTCCCTGTGTCCTGCTTGCTCAATTGAAGCTTTCGTAGATGTTGTTGTATGTGCCAGTGTTCAGGGCCTCTGTAAAGTTTAACGTATGTTCCCACAACCTCAAAGAAGTGCGAGACGTGCCCCGGAGCTGGGCCCAGGCCAGGCAGCAAAGGCAGACTGGGTGGTTGGGAAGGAACAGAAGTCTCCTGGCTGTGCCCTGCACACTCCTTCCCTGGGGCTGATGTGTTCCAGGAAGATTCCGGCCTCATTTCTGTGTGTGTGTGTTTGTCTGTATAAATGGAATAGTGCTTTGAATGCACTGCAGGAGTGCCTCTCAAAAGAACCCTGTAGCGAAGTCTTTTGTAAAGTGAAAAATCCTTTTGTAAGGTGAATAATTGTACTGTTTATCTGCTTTGGAGGTTCTGAGCTTCTCAGGGGAGAGAGGGAGTTGTTTGAAGCCATCTGGCCCACCCCCTGCCCAATGCCTGATTCTCCTCTGGAGCATCCTCTCCAAGTGGTGTGAAGTCCCTGTTTGAAACCCTTAATGATGGGAAACCCATGACCCCCCAGGATGGATCGTTCCATCTCTGGACAGCTCTGCTTATTAGAAATGGAAACTTACCCTGAGCTTGAAAAAAAAAGTCTCTCTCTGAAGTTTTTATCTATTGAGTCTTCTGTTTGCAGGTTACACTGAACTGAACATGCCCTTTTCTTGTGTTGACTCACTTGATATTTGACAACAATGAACTTGATCCCTGAGTCTTCTCTTCTTTGAGCTAAAAGATCCCGGTTTCCTCATTTGTTCCTCGTTTGCAGGATTTTGAGTTCTCTTATCATCCTGATGGTTCTGCTTTGACTTTGCCTGGTTTGCTATCCTGTATCCCTCTGCAACCATGGGACCCAGCAATTAATGCAACTCTCAGGTGTTGTCTGTCCATGCGAAGGACAGACGTCTCCCTAGATCTGGATTCTTTTCCTCTGTTAGCACAGCTCAAGAGCTCTCATGACAGGAATAAACTAACCATTGCCCAAAATCTCAAAGTCATGTTGGTGTGTTCTGCTACTAAGCCAAAACCCCCTCATTCAGGACCTCATGGAAATTACTTTTTTAAATGTCAGGTTTTCTTAAGCAAGATACACCTGCAGAGGAGTGGTCTAATCTGGAACTAACAGAACTCTCTCCTTTTCTCTAGAACTGGTCAGGCATGAAGTGCCAGTTCAAACTGCTGCGAATGGCTGTGGCCTTGATCTGCAGTAAGTATGGTGGGGCAGGCTGGGGAAATGAAGGCCTGGCACCAGGCTCTGCAGCACAAAGATGGCACAGTCCCTGCCCTTCAGGGGCTGTGGTCAAGAAAAAAATAGTGGGACATGTTGATAATGTGCAAGAAAGTGTGGGTGTTGTAAGAGAAGTCTGTCCTACTATGCTGCTTTGTCACTCTTCTTCATCTTTTTATTGACATATAATATGCAAACAGAAAAGTGCTCGATGACCAGCACCCACATCAAGAAAAATAATTTCTTAACCTTTTGGGTCACGGAGTTGATCTTTTGAGATCCCCTGTTGAAAGTTAGAGACCTCGTCCCCAGAAAAACACATATATGTATGCATACATGCACACACACACACACACACACATATCAAAATCTGCTATTTTAGCAGGTTCATAAACCATAACTAATCCAGGAAGCCCTATGAACAGGACGTGGTCAGAGCCCTAGTTGTGAGAGGTCAGTTCTACCTGCAGAGGTCATGTTGAGTATTAGAGACAAGCAGATGTTCACCAAGGTAGACAAGGTGCAAGAGGGCATTTTGGGCAAAAGTGCAGCGTGAACAAAGACACAGATGGGTGAAGTGTCATGGCCAGCAAGTTGGTTCACAAAACTTAGGAATGAGGTTTGAGACTGTGTGTGATTGCAATTTGTGATCAGAGATAAAGCTAGTCAGATAATAGGAGTCAGATCATTAAGGGTTTTAAATGCTAAGAAAAAATATGTACTTCACCCTGAATGCCCTGACAGGCCACAGGAGGGCTTTCAACAGGAGAGTTATGAACAGATAACCAGAGTTTTAGAAAACCAGCCAGGCTACAGTGTGGAGAATGGTCGGGGGCAGGGGAAGGGACCAGAGGCCAAAGGGCTCGTTCTGAGATGGAAAGAGCTGAGTCTGAACAGAAGCAATGCAGGTGAGAAGAGGGAAGAGGGAACTCACAGTCTCTCGTTCAGCCTCCGAACACACTTACAAAAGGTAGGATTAGGTTTAATTTGCAGGTAGAAACTCAAGGCTCAGAGAGGTAAGTTCCTGTGCCCAAGGTCACCCAGCTAAGAGGTGGCAGAGCCAGGACTCAGAGCCAGCTTGTGCCATTTCTAACACCCCCCACCTCAGCCAGCTGGGCCGTGAGCACCTTGGCTTTCTCTGCCTGGGCCCGCCACCTACTGTGTGGGTAGAGGAAGACTGAGCAGAGCACACGCGGGATGGAGGGGCAGGCCTGTGAGGGCTCCGCTTTCGTTCCCTTCCATGGTGCTTGCCTCTTGCCCTGTGGTTCTCAGGAAATCGGGTTTGCCCCGACCCGCCCTGGGGCTCTCTGGATCGCAGTTTCCTGTATGGGGATGGAGGCTCTCTAATCCCAGAAAGGACCTTCCAGCCTTAAAACCCGGGGCCTCCCTGAGTCAGGGCAGTGGGGCTGCAGTGAGGTGGGGGTGGGGTGAGCATAGCTTCTGGATCTGCCCGGACTCTGAGTTTGTCTGCTTTTGAAGAAGGAAAGAAAAGCATGAGTCTTGCTGTTTTAAAAAATCCAACTCTAAGCATCCTAAAATATGAAAGTGCTGTTTTGGAGTTGGAGACCGTCGTCTTCCAAACCTCCTTTATCAAACCCAGGACCTGCTGAGCACAGGCTGCAGGGCCCAGGGCCTGGGCGGGGGTGGGGAGGGCAGTGTCTGTCCCTCGCTGCTCCTTTTCTGCCATCTATCGGCCGTCCTTGGAGTTGCAGGGTCCAGTCCAGAAGGCCGGGCAGTCCCTAGGGGAATGGAGGTCCCCTGAGGCTCCGGCACCCCTGCAGTGGTCAGGTGGAGAGGGGTACACTGGCTAATTCAGTGGTAGCTGAACAGATACAAAATTCCTCTCAATGGGCTTTCCCTCAATCTGTGAAATTTGCCTTGGTTTCCTCATCTGTAAAAGGGGGATAAGTTGCCATTAATGTTTTACCAATGCAGCCTGGCATATAGAGGCTGAGACTTTATACAGATGGACAGATGGGGAAACTGAGCCTCCAGGGCTCACAGCATGACCACAGACGTGCATGTGAGGGCCCCTGGGCTTCTGCACGAGCTGTCCCCTCTGCCTGGAACACTCTTCTCAGGATCTTCTTCCAGCAAGGTACCTCTCAATCCATACTGAGATCTCAGTACAGATGTCATCTGCTTAGGGAGGTCTTGCCTGACTCCCCAAACTGAAGAATCCCCCTCCTTTTGCTGGCATTGATTCTACATCACCTATTTCTGCCCTGCAGATGTATCTCTTCCTGAAATTATCTCATGTATGTCCTTGTTTACTGGTTTATTGCCAGACCCTGGGAGAGCAGAGGTTTGTCTGTTGTTGCTGTATCCCCAGTGCAGAGAAGAGTGGCTGGGGGTGCGGGTGGGGTACAGGCCTCTCCCTCAGCCCCTCCCAGGGCCCTCCCGTGACTTCTGTCTACTTCCTCCCCTTGCAGTGAGCATGGAGTTCGGGCGGGCTGTGTGGCTCCGCTTCCACCCATCGGCGTATCCCCCGTGTCCTCACCCGAGCTTCGTGGCACACCTGGGTGGCGTGGCAGTGGGCATCACCCTGGGTGTTGTGGTCCTGAGGAACTACGAGCAGAGGCTGCAGGACCAGTCGCTGTGGTGGATTTTCGTGGCCATGTACACTGTCTTCGTGCTGTTCGCCATCTTCTGGAACATCTTTGCCTACACCCTGCTGGACTTGAAGCTGCCACCACCCCCTTGAGGGCTGGCGGCCCAAAGTTGGGGACGGGAGGGAGAAGCAGTATCCACAAGCAGTGTCTGCGTACTTTTTACTCATCACCAGCTCAGCGAGGACAGGCAGACGAGGGCAGAAGACGCTGGGCTGCTGTAATATTTGTGCTTTTGGACAGTGAACTCTCTCCTGAAAGGCGTCTGGTGGAGGAGGTAGATTTGGCTGCCGTCATTTTTCTAGGCTGTTCCAATGACATCGGGCCAGGGTGAAGGCCTGGGGTGGGGTGACAGTGGCCCTCCCCTGGGCCGGGCTCATTCCATGTGCTCAGGGGGCCCCTCTTGCTGCCACAGATTGAACAGCAGCCTTCTCCTCCCTCACCCTGGACCCTGAGAGACCTTAAGCAACGTAGGAAGGCCCGAGGGTTGTCGTAGCCAGGCAGGCCTTTCTCCAGCCCAGAGATAATTGCAGGCCAGGCAGTGTCCCCTCTACAGCTGCTGGGTCTGGAGCTCGGGTGAGACCAGTGCCTGTGGTGCACGTGTTGGCTTTGACCTGGCTGAGACCCGGGTGCCCTCCTGGGCCTGTCGGTGGGCACTGGGGCATGGCCTCTAGTGCCTGGGCTGGACACAGCAGGGAAATGCTGTAGGTACCATGCCCCACTCATGTCCTGGGGGTACCCAGTGAGAGGGACCCAAACGGGGGAATAAACTTCACCCCAAGTCCCACCCTGGGGAAGACCCAGGACCAACCTTAGACTTCTCCCTCCCTTTCTTCCAGAACGTTGATATCTCATACCAGTGCTCAGCCTCTGTGCCCTGCCTTGCTTTTAGGATCTTTTTCTTTCCTTCCACTGCCCTGGCCCTACTTTGTGCCTCTCCTTTGGTTATGGAGACAGTGTTTTGATCACACATGTGTGTGTGAGAGTGTGTGTGTGTGTGAGAGCGTGATGGGAAAGACAATGTGAGGCCAATCAGCCTGCAGAGGGGGCACAAGGGGGGTGAAGGGGTGTCCATGAGAGGACAGAAGGTGCTGAGAGATGATAGAGCGCCGTGTGCTGTGGTTGCTGAGTGTCCTCGCTTTTTGCAAAGCTTGTCTCCTTCTTTCCCATCTCCTGTCCTCGCCAGCACCTCCCTGAGCATCACTGACTAGCAGGAGACTTGTCCATGCTGGAGGGAGATCTTGGGCCCTTTCAGGGACCCTTGGGATGCAAGTTTTCCTTGCCTTTGCCAGGTTCTGCTCTCACTTCCCACTGGGATGGCCTTCATATCTGAAAAGCTTCTGTTCTGTCTCCCTTAGGAGAGCTTTGGGGATGCAAGAGAGGCTAGGGCAGGAATATTGAGGCCATGTGTCCATTTGAGCTGGGGGGACAGGAGGTTGCAGTAAGAGGAATTCTAATTTAGGTGGGAGACTGCTTCTGGAGAGGAATTGTTGGGCGTGTGGATGATTGTCAGAGGTGAGAGCAGCAGTACCCGTGGAGGCTTAGCTGTGGGAGAGGCCACCCCCACCCATTTCACAGGTGGGAAAATGAGGTCACAGGAATGACCCCCTAGCAGGAGGTGGTGCAGGCTCCACATGGAGGGTGTGAGGAGGATGACCTTTGACAAAATATATCACCCCTTCATACTGCTCTTGGAACTCCCAACCACTGGCCGTCCAGAAGGACAAAGAACCCCAGGCCTGGGAGGCGGAGGGACTAAGTCTGTGCGGGAACAAGGGCAGGAGCGTGGGAACTGTCCTCCACCATCTTTATGCCCTTCCAGGCCCCTGAGTATACCAAGGTCCAGAGTCAGCCAGGCCAGGCATTTGGGTTTGGGGGCCTTGGGCCACTGTGACTTCCTGTCTCAGTGATTACATGTAAATGGGCACGGTCTTCCCACCCAGGGACACACCCACTCACATGCAGGCTATGCCAAGTGCTTCCGCATCTTTGCCCAGTGCTAAATAGATTGTCTTGGTCCCCATATATGGGTCCTAAGGTCATGCTACCTTTGTGCCAAAGCTATGCCGAGGACTGTCAGCCCGAGGCAGCGTGGACCCAGATCTTTGGCGGAGTTGCGTCAGCCCGGGACATCTTGTCTGCCCTCCCTGCCATTCTCTGCCCTGATGAGAGCAAGGTGTAGATGAGAGAGTCAGCTTCTTAGGAGAGAAGGCTCTGAGGCCATGGAGCTGGGGGCTGAGAAGACTTGGATAAGGATGGAGAAGGGGCCAGGACTTTGCTGTCTCTGCCATGGGCTGCACCCACGGCTAAGCCTGGGCAGAGCTGTCCCTTCCCGGAGGGGCAGAGAATCCCCTCCAGATTCCTGTCCTGGCACCTGGGGTTTCTGGGATGTGGGTGAAGTGAGCAGAGTGCCACCCCTGTCTTTATCTGGTGTGGCCTGGGGAGGGGTCTTCCTCTCTCAGGGGTGAGAAGGCAATGAACTAGAAGACTCCAGAAAGCCCTCAGAGAAGCAGCCAGTTCCCTCAGGGCTTCCGATGGAAGGCTGTCACTGAGAAGGGTGGCCTGAGCTAGAATCGCATGACCCACCTTGTTAAGTCTGTCCTCCCAGATCTGGGACAAGAGAAGGGAGCCTCAGCTATACCTCAGGCCACCAGCCCCAGCTGCACACCCACCTCCACCGCCCTCTCCCAACCATCACCTCCAAGCAGGGCCACAGAGTGGGGACAACAGGGTCACGTCACACGACCCAGGCCTCTACCCAGGGCCAGGAGGCAGCCATCTGGTCTGCCAGGGTTTACTTTGTGGCATCTGGCTTGCTCTTCAGCATGTCCCACCATCCCCGAGGCTGGCTGTGTCCTCCCTCCCTCCCTCCCTCCATCCTTGCCCGGGCAGGCGGCTGCCAGCCAGGAGGCTGGTGTAAATCTTCAGGCTGGTGGGAGTAGCTCAGCCTTTCATCCACAGGATCTGGAAAATGAGAGCGGGGGAATCCCCAAACAGCAGCCACAGACTCACTTCACTGGCTGTGGACGGGAGAGCAACCACAGAAACCAGGGAAGGGAAAATAAACCTTCAAAGGAGAAATTTCGCTTTAATGACACCATTCATCACTCGTTTTTTAATTAGGAAAAGCTCCCTAATGAGGCTCTTTTGCCAGCTAATAGGACTCTCAATTTCCATGAGAACCATTCTTGCCCAGAGGATTAGGGGAGCCATTGCTCACCAAGCCAGTATCCTCCCCCAGTGTCCAATTTAATTTGCAAATGCGTAACGCAGATTCCCAGGTGCAGTGGAAGCTCTTTCCTGGCATCATTCATGTTGCTCCTAGTGCTAGCTGGAAAGCACCGGTTCTCCTCTGCCTTAAAAACAGTGCCCAACAGTGAACTGCCCCTCCGAGGACTTGAGTAAGTGGAAAAAAAACAAAACACAAACTGCAATGTTTGTTTCTAAATATTTTTGTATTGTGTACATTCTGTATATTTTTGTTGTAACATATTATTTGAGCACAGATTCCATTAAAGATTTTTTTTCAAGCCATTGGTTTATTCAGGAAGTGACCTGAAGGACTGGTATTGGGACCCGTTTCATCTGGGTCTGGGTCAGGATGGTTGGGAGAGGGTGGACAGCGGTGGTGGTAGAGCTTTGATTTATAAAATACGGATTAGGGCATCGGTGCTTGGCACCAGTCTTTGTAGCTCAGTGGTTCTTAACTTTTCTTCAATTACTGAAGTCTTTTGAGTGGTTGATGAAAGCTGTGATTTCTCTTCATGTAAAAAGACACATATATGGCCTTTTTGTGTACAATTTTGGGAGCCAGGGGGTTATGAATAAGGAAATTCATCCATGGCTTCAGGTCAAGAACCTCTGTGTCAGTGTCCTGGTGGGTGTCTGTCTTCCCCTTCACCCTTGTGAGAGATTAATATGACTATTATTATGGAGAAATCTTTGAAATATCCTAGGGACTTCCTTCTTCACCCTAATAGCCTAGTCTTTAGGTCTTCTAGGGACTGTCACACATCCTGACCTTGAGGAATAGGAATGTTTTCAGGGTTAAAAGGACTTAAAAGGGTTAAAATCAGAGAAGTATAGATATTATAGGAAAGGCCTGGTGCTTGGGAAGTTAAACAATCAAGTTGACTTTGAATGGATAAAGCCTGGGAAAGTGAGTTGTTTCCACCAGTTTTTCTAAACCAATGTCAGTTTATGTAGCTTTGCCATTCCTAACTTTTAAATTTCTGTTTGAGGCTTAAACTACCCTGTTAAATTCAGCATGGGGGTTGTTTCCCAGAATGTTCTTTTACATCAATTTCCTGTGTATCATTTAAAAATATTTCTAAATGTTGCAGAAGCCATTCCAGAACAAACTTTAGAGTCTAGTTCAGACTAAAGGTCAAAAAACTCACTTCTTATTGGAGTGTAGAGAACTGACTTCCCCAGAAATTGGGACTCTCTCTGAGCACTGGTGTTCTGTGAGCCAGTTCCAGGCTCAAATACCTGAGGCATTTATAGGCAAGCTCCTTGGAGAGCCGAAAGCTGTTTGGTTAGCTTTGCCTTTGGCCGCTTATCCTTCCCTTTTTACTTTTCTGGTTCCTCCAGTCTACCAGATTCTCATTCTTCCAATAACTTAGTAAGGCATTTACCAATAACAAGGTAATTAAGAAATGAAGACAATTTACTGAGTACCTACTATGTGCTAGGCACTGAGGTGGGCATTTTTACAGCTACTTTATGTGAAGTGGGTATAAATATCCTCATATTTACACACGGGGAGAAAGCTTAGAGAAGTTGAGTTACTTGCTAATAATGTATGCACATCTGGATTCACACCCAGCTGTTTCAAAGTTCACGAAGACTGATGGTTTCAAAGTTCATGCTCTCAGCCCTCAGGTATTTGTACGGGACTTCAAAGGCATTAAACATGTCGTGTCAGGGTGTTTGTTTAAAGATCCAGTCTCATTGCATTAGGCCTTGGACCATCCAGTAACAGGAATGGAACATTCAGAGTTCATGTGACGGGACCTCCACTTTCTCAGCACCCCCCCAGAAGTTGTTTACAAGAAAAACCACAGCTGTTAATTCATTACTGCTCCTTCTCACCCCTGATTTTCAGAATTCAGGCATTTATGCTACCTCAGTGATCCATCCATGTGATTTAAAGTCTACAAGGCACGCTTAGGAACTTTGGCAGTTAGAGAACTGAGCTGCCCTCTCAGACCTCCAAGTGAAAAGACTGCATTGAAGCCGGCGGGGTTTCCAATAACTGAGCAGACACAGTTAGGAAAATGTGGTCCTAGTAACTGAATCTTATTTCCGAGAAGGCTGCAGGCTTTCCTGGCATCTGGTTTAAGTGATCCTCTAGTAAAGGGCAGGCGTTCCGTCATGGTTAATAATGAATGAGAGCGAAAGGAAGTGACTTGGGTTATTGGGTTCTACAGGGGTAACTTTACTGGACAATGAATAAAACATTGTGATGGAAATTGCTCTTAGGGCCTGCTTGATGCTTCCTGCAAGAGGCAGAAGCAGCAGAAAGTTATATTCCAGCTGGTGATTTGATTTTCTTCAACAAATTCCTTAGCATAACAAGCGTAATTTCCCCCACAAACTTGTTGGGAATTAATATAGATGTCAGGTTTGAGAACTGAGCTCATTAAATAAAAATGACTGCCTTGATGAGAAGCTAAGTTTTATTATTATTATTTTTATAAATATAATTACAGATAAACTAAGACCATTTTGATACATGACAAATATACCTCCATATGTATAGCACACAAATAATACATAAATTTATTCTGAACAAATCCTTTTTAAAATTTTAAAAATTAATATTATACATTAGCTTATTAAAATTTGAATACAGTACATGTTTCTGGTCATGAGCTCTGTGAGTTTCTTCTCATGACCAAGATATTCAATTCCATGACATCATTTTCCTTGTCTATAGTAGTGATATACAGTTTGTCACAGACTTATTTTTTAAAATAAGATTATTGTATAGAACCGTGTAATATAGTGAGCCTACATTACAAAACATATGTACAAACACACAGAGAATATAATTGTGTCTTGCCTATATCCATAAATGATTTGAAGCAGGTAATATACTTGCTTTTAAGTACCATTTACAACATGGGACTTCTGAATGACATATGAATTTGAAAATGAAAAATAGGTTTTCTACACTCAAGGACAGTGTCATAAAATTGCTGATTTTCCAGTCATTCTGAATTTAATACTATAAAACAATGCAGCTGGGCACGGTGGCTCATGCCTGTAATCCTAGCGCTTTGTGAGGCCTAGGCAGGGAGGATCACTTGAGGCCAGGAGTTTGAAACAAGCCTGGGGAACATAGCAAGACCCTCATCTCAGCAAAAAATAAAAAAATTAGCCAGGCATGGTGGCATGCACCTGTAGTCCCAGCTACTCAGAAGGATGAGGCAGGAAGATTGCTTGAGCCCAGGAGTTTGAGGTTGCAGTGAGCTATGATGACACCACTGCACTCTAGCCCAGGCAATAGAGCGAGACCCTGTCTCAAAAAACAAACAAACAAAAAAAGCTTCTCAGATTTTTTCCTACACTGCCTACAGTCCAAGTTATTAAAGTAAACCATATGAAATCATTTACGAAGATCTTGAATTGTATTTCTCATTAAAGGAAAAGAAATGGGTTGGTGAGTCATGTCCCTAAATTTGTAGAGGAGAAAGCAGAAGGCCACTGTCAGTCATTTGGAAAGTTAAAACTCAGCACTTAATGTGATTCAGATCCATTTAAGAGAGGATTCCTTAATTTTATGGGCTTGGATTCCTCTGAGCATCTTGAGGGCAGTGAGAACATAAGACTTCTGATATTCTAAACAAAAATCATTATCAAATGAATTTATTAAAGAGCTATGCAGAACAAATTGCAATCATATATGTGTAGCTACAGTTGACTTCCATGGGAATTATAAATGACTAGCTGAGGGCGCTTTCAATTGATTCAGAGTAAAACAATCTGAGGCTTGTAACAAATGTACAAAAAACTAAAATCAATGAGTAACTGATACAAAGAATCTCTTTGCATTCCTTATGTTACAGTTTGCTTGTAAAATTTATATACTTTGTTTTTTCTCAACACTGTTTAAAAACTCCAGCATTTTCATCTAAAAGAAAAAAGAAAATACAGGTTCTTGGCAAATACCTGTGAACAAATGAATTAAAAGTGGTGATGGGGCTACTTCTGCAGTAGCTTTCCATCAGAGATAATGTTTTATGCTGAAGCTAGTGCATCCTATTTTAAAAACTCATTTAATTTCTTATACACTCATGATTTATTTGCATATTGACTTTAAAGCTTGCTTTATCATCCATACCATTATCAATCAGACAAAAAAAAAGTATCAAGCACCCACAGGATGCACAGATCTTTGAAATGGTGCAGTGGTGCTAATCTGTCCTAAAACTAGGATTACATTTTTTAAAAGAAGCTACAATCTATTGAGAAAGAAGCATTATGATTTTTCTGAGAGTAAAAGTTGCTATATACTGCAGAAAACTTCTGAGAGAAGCCATAAACACAATCACCTCTGAAGTGTTTTAAGCAACACTTTCTGAAGTCTAGAATTTATGGGACCAGTGATATACTAAATTTCCACGACTCTAACACATATATCTATATAGGACTCAGTGAAGACATTTCTCAGACTTTTGAGTTAAATTTTAAAAGTACCAAAAGGAAAAAAAGACTGGAATAAGTTTCAAATAATCTCAAATAGCAATCCTATGAACAATTATAACAACTGCAAAGGCTTCAATATACAACATCATGATACAATTATCTCAAAATATATGATCAAAAACTTTGGGTAAAAGCTTCTTTCATGAATTCTTCAAGGACAGCTACCACATTTTTGGCTTCGGGCATTTCTTCGTGTTCCACTTTAACAATCTTCAAAAGTATATCTCCACTACCACAGTTCTTAAGGAACATGTAACATTTAAACAAAGCATAATGATTCATTTCTGCCTGTCGGATAAATCTCTTCAAATTATTTGTGTCTTGTATGGCCTAGAAAAAGATTACCCAGTTAAATATGTGTTTAGTGAGAAAATAATGAAGCTTAAAAATTATCTCCTATCTAGCTCAGAACTCAACATACGCTGCTGAGATATTTGTTTTTTATTTTAAATATTTCCACCATTTTTATTGGCAATATGCTTTGCTCTTGGTAGAACCAAATCTCTTACATATAGTAAAAATACTTTAAAAATCCCCTAAATAAGGTGATAATACTCACACCCATCAGAATTTTGAACCCGTTAGGCACTGAACCACTTTTTTGTGCTTTGCAACTATTATGTCACAAATTGTAAGATTGATGTCCCTTAAATTTAAGCAAGCATTCAACCCAATTTATTGGAAATGATACGTATGCAGAAGCTACCGAAAAAAATTAAAGTGTCTTCTGATGATTTCAGTTTTTTTTTTTTACAAGACCAATCAGACAATGATGATTTCAGTTTTGAGAATGTCCTAATTAATAGACATCATAGCTGTAAAGCCGATTTGTTACTCTGTTACTGGTACTAATTAAAATTCAGACAAAAATTTTATGTGGCACTTGACACACAGCCAACTAATTACCTTTAGTTTAAAGTTCTCCAGTACTTGTCGGAAAAGAAAAGGATTACCCCCTTCAGCACCATTCAAAAAAGCCTGCATCCAATCTTCACAAAACCGATTGCTTCCTACAAAATATTTTAGAGAAACTAAATCAATAAAAATGAAATCCTACAAAGCATAAGACATTTCTTTTTAAAACTTTTTTATTTTTAGAGACAGAGCCTCACTATGTTGCCCAGGCTGAAGTGCAGTGGCTATTCACGGGTGTGATCATAGCTCACTGCAACCTCCAACTCCTGGGCTCAAGTGATCCTCCTGCTTTAGTTTCCCCAGTAGCTGGGACTATAGGTATGTGCCAAGACATTTATTTCTTTATAAAAACATGTATAATGAATTATTTAAGACTTCTATAATGGTCTAAAAAAATTGTGTGCTCACCACATAGCTAAGAAATGCCAAAATGGTTGAAGCCCCTTGTGTGCCCCTCCCCAAGCACACCCCCGTCCTTTCCCCTCAGAAAGGATTATCATTCCCACATATTTCTTTAAATGTTTGCCACATACCTTTGTATCTCTAAGCTTATATATATTATTTTACATATGTTAAAACTTTTATGTATTTTTCTTTAATGGCTATTTCATTAAATAGTATGTTTGAGAGCTATACTGACACGTGTGGCTTTAGTTCATTCATTTTCACTGCTTTGTAATATTCCATTGCATGAATATAGCAGCTTATCAATTTTCCTGTTGATAAACATTTAAGTTGCTTCCGATTCCTTGTTTTTTCAAATAATGCCTTTATGAACTTTTTAAAAAAAATCTGTCTCCTTGTATGCACATTTTTTTATACACCTAGGAGTAGAATTGTTAGCCAATGATGTGATTTCCAAGTTTCTAGAATTACTATTGTTTTAGGCAAGTTTGGGATAACCATGTAAAACTGTACAAGGTAGGAAGAATAAGTTTGTATCATTTGTCTCAGTGCAAAGATGGAGGCTCACAAGAGACCCAGGAAGACTGCATCAGCAGTTTGGCTCACCTGCATTGTAGAACTGAGGCTGGGAGCTACTGCAATCAATGACCACAGATTTATGCTGCTCCTCCGTCATGGCCATGCACAAAGATGTCATGGTGCCTTCGTGAATAAGTCCTTGAAGACTGGCCACACTCAGAAACCTGCCACACACACAAGTCCTTTTCCACAAACAATATCGCAGGATAGGAGGGAGAAAATAAATGCATTTTGCACTGGGGGGTAGGGGGTGGTTAAAAATGTAAGTCAGGCTTGCTGTGTTCTCTCCTTGCAAAAACTATGTTCTTTACCTGTTAATGTCTCTCTTTGTTTTTTCATCTGATTCTTTAACCTCAACAGGAGTATAACTCAAGGCCTATGAGAGGAAAATAAAGACTAATTGATACATGTATTGCAGTTTTCGTTATTGAGCAGCTACTCATGAGTAAATGTTGCCTTCCCCAATAACCACAACAACAGACAACGATTGATGGGCACTGCCCAGGAGCTCTCCAGAACCTTGTTCAGCTGCTGCTCACTAAAATCTTTATATAGCTAAAACTGCTTTAGATTTTTGTTTTCCTTTTCAAATTGTTTTGGAAATTATACCTCTCCCAGATCACTTTGAAAAGTAATTATTTAAAAATGTTTTATCCTATTAGGAAGACTCAGCCATCATTTGCAATTCAATTCTACCTTGGTAACATAACTTTCTAGATCTGGGAAAATAAAGTGTGATCTATCTTGATAGCAAGCATAGTTTGAGTGAATATTCAGGAGGGAAAGTAATGTTCAGATAAAATGAGTATGTCTCTAAATAATCTAAACTATCCCAAAAGGAGTCTCAATTAAGGAGATGCTCTTGTTTGGGTAATACTTACGGCATGTAGCAGAAAGGTAAGCTTCTCCTGAAAGAGAAGAACAACCCTTTGAATTGGGCATACAACATCCTCAAACCAGCTGCTCAGATAGGACTTTATGTGGTTCTCCAGGCCCCTTTCCTAGATCAAGAGAGAATGTCATTTGCTTTAATTAATATAAATATAATTTATATTAATATAACTAATATTAATACAAGCCTTCACCTTAGTGGACTTAATATTTTCTTCACCATACTCTTGACAGTGAGAACTGGGACAGACATCTCCTTTTTTAAAGCTAACACTACCAACTTAAAAAAAGGAATTTTGATACAGCTTTCCTGGGCTTGTTGAGCAAGGTGGGGATTAATTCTGTACTGAATTTCTTAAAAACCACACTAAGAAATGCATTCTATGAGATGAAGAGACTGAATTGATAGGGTTCCATGCTGTTTCTTCACTGGGAGGAGTTGCGTATTTACGTGTCCATCTCCCCCCACTATGCTGTGATGATTACTCTCTTAATAATCATTTCCCCAGCACCTGGTACAGAGTCTGAAACATGCATAATGTATGCTTATTACATGCCCACCGAATGACTGAAGAGTGTAGATGCAGAACTCATTCGTACTCAAAATGTGAACAGGGAAGGATGCAAGGAGCTCATCAAAGCACTCCAGCCCACTTAGCTGTCAGATGTGCTGCCATGAACACATCTGGCTTTTTAGGCTGTGCTGCTCTCTGGAGACCAGCGTCACATAGGAAGAGCTCTAGTTTCGGAGCACAGATCCCCCAGACTTGCATCCCTGGCTCACTCCTATGCTATCCTTTCCTCTCTCCTGTGGTATCTTGTACATATGTGACAAGTAAAAGGAACTATTACTATACATAATGGGCAGTAAATTTATGAGAGTCATGACATTAACAAATGCTGCAAGCTGAAAGCATAGTTTTTAAAAGGTGTGGATAAATTAGTCAATATGGATGTATCTAATTCATAAAAGATCAATTAATAAAAATGGAAAGTTTCTAAGAATCGTTAATGTTGAGATCAAGGATAGCTATACCATTGCATTGTATGTCTTTGGTATGAGAGGCTGCATGGACCATTAGTTCTGACCAGAATATAAATCTTATGTGCCTAGAAATCAGGAAAAGGGCATCCTGTTCCTTGCCAGATATGTTACTACATGGCAATTAATAGATTGAATTTTTCATAGATACAAAACATCAGAAGCAGTCTTGTGAAACTTTCAGCACTTATAGGACTATGTTCTCTGCTTCCCTTAAAAATCACCTGTCTACTAGCCCACAAGGAAACAAGTTTCTATAATTTAGGTGTCTTTGTGTTTACTTATATGATTTGACAAGTATAATATGTTAACCATTTCAGTCTTAAAAAACTATCAAATCAATCATCTTACCTCACAGTTCATGTTATTTTTCAGCCCTTGAATATACTTGTCCAATTCAAGCCTGAAAGTATATTCTTAAGGAAGCAATAAAAGATGAATAATCAAGATTGTTTTATCTCTTAATACGAAATACAAAATCTCTCAAATAATGCAAACTATAAATTAAAACAAGCCAAGGCAAAATGGCCATATGAAGATATGAAATTCAAGTAAATACATAAAGGGGTAGAAAAGCTTTTTGGAGGTTGGTAGTAATACTCCTCCACTTGCCTTCCCATGTTTTTCTTCCTGATATCCTCAAAGACTAAAGAAAGGATATAGTTCAAGTCCTTTTTCAGACCCTCCTAAAAAACAGACCACATACTCTGAAGGGTTATGTTCAGAGTCCATTGTTGCTGTTTCAGGAAGCAGTTTTTCTTGTTGGAAAAGGCAGTAATAACAACCAACTCGGTAACCTGGAATTCTAGAAAAGAAAGTAAAAGGTAAAATGTATTATTTTGTTAACTCATGCATCTAATTTTGCGGACTGCTCTGAACCCTGGTCTTTGATCTGACTGTACCGTTAAACTGCCCAGAGCTTCCCAGACTTGTTGTTGTTTTACTCATAGCAGCAGAGGAAAATGAATGTATACCCTGGTGGGCTTTAGTTAAAGCAGCCCCTAACGTACATGAAACGTCTTTGAATTCTCCTGTCTTATGTGAAAAATTCATGCAAATTTCACATCTACTCACAGTAGAGCCCTGATAACATTAATAAAAGCATGTTCTTCCCTTTCCCAAACCTTCACAAATCATTGGTGCTTCAGGCAGATGTGCCAGGTTTATCCCTGGATCGTGGCCTCACACTCCTGAGGTGACCTGTATGCAGACTTCATGGTCTGAGTTGAACTACTATTAAAAGGTATAACGGAAAGATGGCTGGAATTGGACTGAGGACACCCATGTTTAAGCCTGAACTCCATCAGTTTGACTAGCCTCATGACCCTGGGTATCCTACCTAACCTCCTTGAGTTTATTTCCTCATCTGAAAATGGAAATAAAGAGTATCTGCTCTATCTCCCCATTGTAAGGAAAACTCATCAAAGTTGTGATAGCACTTTACAAACTGTAAAGTATACAATTTTAGTTTTAGTAATTAACTCTTTTCTCCCAAGTACAAAACTAAATAAAGTGCACTAAGGCACCAGAGTCTCTGATATTCAATTAATTCCATGACACAAATGTTTCTGTGTGTGGCCCAGTGCTCAGGCTGCCAGAGAATGAAGATGAACTCTGCAGGTCTGGCAGAAGCTGATCTTTTAGAGGTTCTCATCACTTCCCATATTTAGCTCAGAAATAAAAACTTGGGACACAGCATATTTTACACTTACCTTAGCTCCACAGATGCAACATTACCCAGCCCTTCAAAGACTGCTCCTTTTGAAAGACGCTTAGCAATGAAACCACGCAGCTCTGGCTCCACTTCAGGTGGTAGATTAGTATCAGCCACGGAAAGACTTGCCAAATGAAAGACACACATTCCTTACTAGTGGACTAGTGCATTCACACTTGTAAATCAGACAGAATGGTATCAAAGGCAGAGTCTCTTAAGGACTTGAGAAAGCTTTTTATATGACTCCTATTGGTGAGGCTTCTAGGAACGTATGTCACCAAGTCTGATCTACCTCATCAGTCAGTTTGAAATATTCCTATCTTTCCAGCTCATTCTCTCTAGTACCGTGACTCTACTGGAACCCCCAATCCACTGACCCTACCTCCTTTTTCACAGTCCCTCAAGTTTCTCATCTCACTTCCCTCCTGACGCACCTTAAATTCCATGGTCGGTCCTTATAACCATGCTCCTGCACACATTCTTTTTTTTCTTCCTTTCAACTTTATTGAGGTATCATTGACAATTTAAAAGCTTCAGCCCTGGTTAGTCCAGCTCTCCACCTACTCTGTACCTGCACCCGTGCAGCTGACTGTGGTTGGGTAAAAACTCATGTCCATGGTGTCAAGTCTCATTTTAAGTGAACAGTCACTGGCCACGGGGGGGCCTAACCACTGCCCCGCTATTGCTGCCTTTTCCGCTTCACTCCCTTCTCCTCTCCCACGTCACTGTTTTTAGCCTCTTCCTCTTTCCTCAATCCTGCAACCACCTACTACTCATGAATAAACACACCAGCTCAGTATTCCTTTATGAGCTAAAAATCAAAATTTCAGCTCGACTTATTAAAATACAAACACAGACTACAACTTGAATATGCAGAAGAAAAAGTCTTCTGCAACCAAACTTCACAATAGAGAATATAAACCCAATACTTCTCAAGGTCTTTTGTTTTAATTGATATTATGGAAAATTTCAAACATATAAAAAGTAGAGAGAGCAGTATAATGAGCCCACATGCACCCTCCACCCAGTTTCAACAGCTACTGGCTCCCGGCCAATCTTATTTCATCTGTACACACATACTGCTCCCCTGACCTACCTCCCAGATTTTTTTTTTTTTTAAATAGAGACAGGGTCTCGCTCTGTCACCCAGGCTAGAGAGCAGTGGCACAATCATAGCTCACCGCACCCTCAGACTCCTGGGCTCAAGTAATCCTCCTGCCTCAACCTCCCGAGTAGCTGGGACTACAGGTGCGCGCCACGATGCCCAGCTAATTTTTCTTATTTTTTTGTAGAGACAAGGTCTCGCTATGTTGACCAGGCTGGTCTCAAACTCCTGGCTTCAATTGATCCTCCTGCTTCAGCCTCCCAAAGCACTGGGATTACAGGCGTGAGCCACTGTGTCTGGCCAGATTATTCTGAAGTGAGTCCCAGGCATCGTATCATTTCAGCCATAAATTTCTCACTATGTATCTCTAAAAGATGAAGACTTTTTAAATATATATACATATATAAGACTATAATAGTATTATGACACCTGAAAAGTTTCTTAAATCATCCATACTCAGTGAACACAGTGATCACAGTATTCTTATATCACACCTTATTTTGCATCAAGTGCCAAGGTGCATTTATTCATTCATTTAACCAATATGTATTAAACGTCTACCCTGTGACAAACACTACTTAAGGTACAAGGTAGGGATACATCAATTAACAAAAGAAACAACTCCTTCTGTCCTGGAGTTTACATTCTAGTGTGTGGTAGAGGAGCTACCAAAGAATATTCAAAGGGGAAAAATAGAGGATTTTAAATTTATTTTTTTTTCAGCCACGCGTGGTGGCTCACACCTGTAATCTCAGCACTCTGGGAGGCCAAGGCGGGAGGATCGCTTGAGGCCAAGAGTTTGAGGCTGCAGTGAGCTATGATCATGCCACTGCACTCCAGCCTGGGTGACAGAGCAAGACCCTGTCTCTAAAAAATAAATAAATAAATAAAAATTTTTTCCCCAAATTTATTTATTTTTCTAAATTGACAAGATAAAATTGTATGTATTTATCGTGTACAACATGATGTTTTAAAGCCTATATACATTGTAGAATGGTTAAATCTAGCTAATTAACATACACGTTACCTCACATAGTTATCATTTTTGTGGTGAGAACACTTACCATCCACTCTGTTAGGATTTTTCAAGAATACAATATATTGTCATTAACTATAGTCACCATGCTGTACATTAAACTTCTTGACAGCAATATGATATCAAATATCTTACTGGAGTTGCAATCAAGAAACTCAGAACAATTCTCTCTGGCTTATCACCAGGGACACTATCAGTATTTGGATCTGCCCCAGTCTTGAATGAATGAGCCAATGAGGAAATCAGGATGAGGTTCCTAGGGCATAGGAGGAATCGATGGTTTGACTCAGGGAAAGCTCAGTGGAAATAGTGTACCCACTGACAACTACACGCCAGAGATGCAGGGAAGACAAAAAGCACATGCATGGGTTATGGTTAAGCTGTTTTTACCTGAAATCATCACCAGAGGGAGTTTCTGCATTTGTGCCACCTGGGCTTCCATTATCACTGTCCCCTCGTTGCTGTGCCAATCTGCAAGCCACAAAAGCAAAAGTGTTATCAATTATGGGCTCTAAATCAAGCAGAGCATTCGGGGCCTCACAAACAGGGTAAGGACGAAGAGTCAACTAAAAATGCTGCAAAGTCGAAGTGCAAGGGTCCTCCCTTGCCCGTCCTCATGGCAGGGAAAACCCATAAAACAGTGCTGACAAGAGCCCCTTCTCTCTCCAGGCCACCTAAGGGGTGCAAGAAAGGATAAATACCCAGCAGGTTCAAGGAAACGCCGCTTAAAAAAAACCCCAGACTTTACAGGGCCAAGAGAGCCCCAGGAAAGTCAGACGGAGGGAAAAGAGGCAGCAAGGACAGAGGAAAATCAGGGGGTGGGGGTGTGTGGCAGAAATAGGGGAACGGGGGAGAAGACAAAAAGGACAGGGGATGGGAAATGACATTATTGAGCGTGCAGGGCACTGCGCTAAACAAAGGGCAGCGGCGAGATGACGGCGCGGAGATGATATAGGGACAGATGTCTCAAAGGCTTGGGAGGGCCAGGCACAAAAGCCCAGGATGGCGGCCGGGAAGAACGGCTTGGAGGGCCCTTCGGGCCAGAGACCTTGACTGGGAGAGGAGAAGATGGAGTTTGGGAGCCGCCAGGCCGCCGGGCTGGGGGTGGGGTGCAAGACCGGGCAGCGGGCCCGGGGCGGGAACGCAGGGGCGGCCGGGCAGGCTGGGCCGGGCGCCGGCACCTGCTTCCGCAGTAGCTGTAGAGACAGTAGTGGCTGCTGGGCGGCGGCTCCAGTCTCCGCTCCTCGGCGGTGCCACCCTCCTCGCTGCTCTCTAGCTCCTTTTCATCCCCATCCAGCGATTCCTGCAAGGAGGGGAGCATCGCGGTGGCCTCGGAGCGGCCCTGTGTCCCCGCCAAAGCGCTCCCCCACTGCCGTACAGTCCTCGGTGGCCGGGCCCGTCCGGCTCCCGGCCCTAACACACCTGCGTTCCGCTGGTTTCCCGGGCTCTGGGGCAGGGGAGCTGGCTTGGGAAGGAAGGCTTTTCTCCCCGCAGGGGCTAGTGGGTGGACTGAGTTCGCCTTTGCTGAAGAACTTTCACCATTTCTTTTAATTCGTTTTTCTCCTCTGTCTATCGTTTGAGACGTCTAGGAGGTTTACTATATGTTAAAGGTGGTACAACTAGCTAGCCACATGGAAAAGAATAAAGCTGCTCTCTCACCTCCTTGCCAGCGTGTAAACACACACCCACCCACACACATAAACATAGACCAGTTTCGCCAAAGAGCTAAGACTTTATAAAGACACACACACACACACACAAAAGTGAAAGTATGGGAGAATTTTTAAAAAATTTTTAAGAAGTTCTTTCTGAACATAACAAAACACTTAGAAGCCATACAGAAAAACATTAATAAATCTTGAGTACGTAAAAACTAAACAAAAGTTTAGAACACGAATGAAAACCAAAGTCAGAACACAAATGACAAACTGGAAAAAAAAAATTTAGGTTACTAAGTATGAAATGTCTGATTTCCTTAAGTACTAAGTTTGACAGTTGACATCTCTGACATTTCATTTTGACACTTCTTGTTTTATGTTTATTGTGAAGGTACATCCTCAGTCTTTCAAATGCATGGTTTGGCTTGTGATTATCTCTCAAAGTTTTTTTAGAGCAATTTTTGTGAAACCATGTAGAAGCCAAAAATTCATGTTATTTTCAAATATGAATTCTGTCGTGGAACCAATGTAGTGCAGACAGCTCAAAATATCAATGAAGTGTTTGGGAAGGATGTGGCTAGTGAACACACACTACATCGATGGTTTGAGAAGTTCCATTCTGGTGACTTTAATCTTGAAAATGAGCCACATGGGCAACCTGAGACCAAGGTGGATAATGATGAGCTGAAAGCTGTAGTGGAAGTGAATCCATCTCAACCTATGCATGAATTAGCAGCAAGGTTTGACATTACTATTCCAACAATATTGGATCATTTGAAACAAATTGGCAAGGTAAAGAAGCTAGATAGATGGGTTACGCGTGAACTAAACAAGCCTCAGAAGAGAAATCATCTTAAAGCTTGCCTTTCTTTGCTCTCACGACATAAAGGCGAACCACTTCTACACCGTATTGTTATGTATGATGAAAAATGGATTCTTTTTGACAATCGCAAGCATTCGGCATAATGGTTGGATAAAGATGAAGTGCCAGAACACAGTCCCAAACTGAATATTCATCAAAAAAAGCTAATGGCGTGTGCTTGGTGGTCCAGCGCTGGTATTATCCACTACAGCTTCACGAAACCTGGTCAATCGATTACAGCAGATGTCTGCTGCAACCAGTTGGATGAAATGATGAGGATGCTTGTGATTAAGCAGCCGAGATTGGTCACTAGAGACAGGCCAATCCTCTTACAAGACAACACTCAACCATGTGTCACACAAACAACGCTGCTCAAACTACAGAGGCTGGACTTGGAAACTCTCTGTCATCCACTGTAGTCACTAGACCTTGCACCAACTGACTACCACTTCTTCCAGGCTTTGGGCCACTTCTTGCAAGGAAAAATGTTCAATTTTCAACAAGCTGTGGAAAACGCCTTTTACAATTTCATCGCCACTGGCTCTCCAGGCTTCTTCACTGCTGGCATAAACAAGCTACCATTAAGATGGCAAAACTGTGTTGATAGTTTAGGTGCATACTTTGATTAATTGTACTGCTTCTTGTTTGAGATATAATAAACTAAACTTTTGGTTCAAAATCAGACATTTCGTATTTGATGACCTTAATATTTGCAAAATATATAATAGATGAAGGGCTCTCATTCATCAATAAACAAAAATATAGAAAATAAGCAGTTCACCAAAGGAATAAAAAGGAAGACTATATAAATAAACTGCTTAACTTCAAATAAAAAATGATAGCATATTGTACTACTTTTCACCTATCAGATAAGCAAAGATTTAAAAGTTTGGTAAGCCAAGAGTGGTGGTTCCTGCCTGTAGTCTCAGCTACTCCAGAGGCTGAGGCAGATTGCTGGAGCCCAGGAGTTTGACACTGCAGTGAGCTATGATGGCACCTCTGCACTCCAGCCCTGGGTGACAGTGAGACCCTGCCTCAAAAAAAAGAAAAAAATATATATATACACACACGTATACATATATATGTTAGTTTGATAATACCCTGCATTAGAGTGTATGGGGAAGCAGTCACTCTCATAAACAATTGATAGAAATAAAATAATAAAGTTAATACACATTTTGGAAAGAAATTTGAAAATATCTATCAGTATTTTAAATACACATGCCCTTTAACTGTCCATGTGACACCTAGGACATCATCAAATAGATATACTCACATAAATGTGAAAATACATGAGTCAAAAGATATTCCTTGCAGCATGGTTTGTAATGTGAAAAACTGAACACAATATGAACGTTGGTCAATAGGGGATTGATTAAATATATTATGGCAGATGTGGTAGCAGGCCCCCCAAAGTTATCCACATCCTAATCTGCAAAACCTGAGAACATGTAACTTTCTATAGCAGTAGGAATTTTGCAGATGTGATTAATTTAAGAATCTTGAAGTAGGAAGACTATCCTGGGTTATCCAAGTGGGCCCAATATAATCACAAGTGTCCTTACAAGAAGGAGGCAGGAGATCAGAGAGGAGAAGGAGATGTGATGACATAAGCTGAGGTTAGAGACTTAGAGTGATGTGAGACCACGAGCCAAGGAAGGAGGGCATTCTCTAGAAGTTAGAAAAGGCACTAAATGGATTCTTCTTTAGAGTCTTCAGAATGAAGGCAGCCTTGCCAACCCATTTTAGACTTCTGACCTCCAGAACCATAGGATAATAAATTCGTTGTTTTAAGCCACTATACACAGCTATTCTTATATAAGTTAGAATATGTGTACATATTCATTATTTAAATTTTTGTCCTAAAGAAGCTGACGATATAACTGAAGAGACAAGGCATGCGCACGAGGAAGACAGACTATGATTACAGCCAAGGAAGTAATATGGACAGTTAGGGTGATTTTAGGAATCTCATTACTGGCCTCTTGACCATCTGTGAACATAATCTAAGGGCATTAGTCTTTGCAAGTTAGCCTATCAACTGCCAACAGCAATAATAATATCGATATGGCATTTATAGTTCAATAGCTGCCATTCACTTAGTATTCATGGGCCGGGATCTTCACTTATTTAATTTCATTTATCCTTGGACCACCCCTGTAACAGAGGAGTTTATCCTCAGTTTATAGACAAGGACACTGAGGCTCAGTAAATATAAGTGATCAAACTATGTCCAGCCGAATCCCAAATCCACACTCTCAGCTGTTATTTTATGTTGTACTACCCTGCTTGGGTCTTAGAGACAACCCTGAGGAGAGTACAGTCCTGATGGCACGTCCTATAGGAACCTGCACAATCCAGCCCCTGCCTCCCTCTCTGACTTCATCTCCTACCACTCTCTTGCTTCCTCACTCTGTCCCAGTCACATTTCTTGATGCTTTTCAAACACTCCAAACTTGTTCCAGTTTAATAGTCTTTTCATTTGCTCTTCGCTCTGCCTGGAATGCCCCAGTCATTTGTATGGCTTTTTCCCTCACTTCATTCAGGTCTCTGCACAAATGTCACCTCCTCACAGAGACCTTCTCTGACTGCCCTATGTAAACCCCCCCAACATACATACCTCCACCACTGTTCCCCTCAGTCTATATCCTATCCCCTTACACTGTTTAATTCTTCTTAGTTACATTTATCAGCCCTGATGTTGTATATTTGTTTATTGTCTGTCTCCCCCACTACCACATCAGCTTGTTGAGCATTATGTCCTCTGTGCCTAGCACTTAACCCACGGTGCTCACTTAAGTAATCGCTAAGAAGTTTCAGACTCTCCCTACAGCTCTCCTTTATTAATCCCTCACCGGAATCACCCTTAACATTCTGTTCACAAAAATGCAGGCTTTTTCTACCTCCTCCAAACCCTTCGAGCTTCTGCCCATTACCCAGTTCCAAAGCTGCTTCCACATTTTCTGGTATTTGTTATAGCAACACCCCACTTTCTGATACCAATTTTCTGTCTTAGTGTCTGTTTTGTGCTGCTATAACAGAATACCACAGTATTCTATTCTATATTCAATACTATAATTACCTCTTAAAGGTTTCGCCTCTTTTTTTTTTTTTTTTTAAACAGAGTCCCCCTCTGTTGCCTCGCTAGAGTGCAGTGGTGTCATCATAGCTCCCTCTGCAACTTCAAACTCCTGGGCTCAAGTGATACTCCCGCCTACGTCTCACCTCTTAATACTGTTACAATGACAATTAAATTTCAACGTGAGTTTGGGAGGGGACAAATATTCAAACCCATAGCACCATGTCAAGATGGAGACACATTGGAGTGATATGTCTACTGTGAACGGAAAAGAAGTCATACTCTGTAAAATAATTTAAAGAGGTTTATTCTGAGCCAGATTTGAGGACCATGGCCCAGAGCCAGGCTCAAGAAGACTTGAGCAAGAGGACTCACTGTGGCTGTGTTGTAGTTTGGTTTTATATATTTCAGGCAGACAGGAATTACAGATAAAGTCATAAATAAATACATAGAAGGCATACATCGGTTTGGCCCGAAAAGGTGGGACAGTTCAAAGGGGTGGGGGTATACAGTTTATAGGTGGGTTTAAAGACTCTTTGACTTGTACTTGGTTAAAGAAATGAAGCTTTGCCTAAAGACTTGGAATGTTTTAACTTAAGATAAGGAAATCTGTTAATCAGAGATAAGCTACCAGACACATATTTATTGTATAAATTGAGGACCTGTAGGTTTGCCTTGTGTAGCCTTAGGCCTGTTAATGAGTTAGAAAGGATATCTACAAGAAGGGAGGGGGGCATGATGAGGCATGTCTGACCTCCCTCCTCATGGCCAGCAACCCAGTTTTTGCGTATCCACTTGGCCAATTCAGTCAGCCGGTGGGGGGAGCCTTAAGATTTTATTTTAGCTCACACTACAAACTGAGGACTGCCTAGGATTGCCGCCCATCACCAGAAGCTAGGAGAGGACATAGAACAGATTCTCCCCTAGAGGCTTCAAGAGAGTATGTCCCCACTGTCACCTTGATCTCGACTTCCAGCCTCCAGAACTGTGAGAGAATAAATTTCTGTTGTTTTCAGTGAGCTAGTATTTGGTATTTGTTATAGGAGCCATAAGAAACTAACACAAAGCCCCCCCCCCAGCTCTTTTTTCGTGTTCCAATCTGAATTTCCTTTTCACATTCTTCCCTGTTGGATCCCTTTGTTTTTCTGGATTACGTTAAATTCTCCCTCCAATATAACCCAAGAAAGGGCATATATAATAAGAGTTTTTTTTGAGCCCTTGCATGTCTGAAAAATATATCATCATGCCTTTTTTTTTTTTTGAGACGGAGTCTTGCTTTGTTGCCTGCAGGCTGGAGTGCAGTGGTGTGATCACATCTCACTGTAACCTTGAACTCCTGGGCTCAAGCAACCTTCCTGGCTCAGCCTCCAGAGTAGCTAGGACTATAAGTGCGTGCCACCACATCTGGCTAATTTTTATTATTTTTTGTAGAGATGGGGTCTTGCTATGTTGCCTAGGATGGTCTTGAACTCCTGCCCTCAAGCGATTCTCCAATCCTCCTCTGCCTCCCAAAGTGCTGGGATTATGGGTGTGAGCCACCATGACCAGCCAAGAATACTCATTTTTGAAAGATAGACTTTAATTTTTACAACAGTTTTAGATTTACAGAAAAATTGAGTACCCTAAAGAGAGTTCCCATATATCCTCTAACCCAGTTCCCCTATTATTAGCATCTTACATTAGTATGATACATTTGCTAAAATTAATGAACTATTGATACATCATTATTAACCAAAGTCTATTATTTATTCATATTTCTTTAGTTTTACCTAATATCTTTTCTGTCCCAGGATCCCATCAAGGATACCACGTTACATCTACCTGTCATGTTTCCTTAAGCTCCTCTTAGCTGTGACAATTTTTCAGACTTTCTTTATTTTTGATGACCTTACCAGTTTTGAGGAGTACTGGTCAAGTCTTTTATAGGATGCCCCTTTATTGGTATTTGTCTGATGTTTTTCTCATGAGTAGATTGGGGTTCTGGGTTCTGGGGAGGAAGACCACTGATATGCTTCCATGTTTCATCATCACATCAGTACATATTCTTTTTTGTTGTTGAGACAGAGTCTTGCTCTGTCGCAGGATTAGAGTGCAGTGGCATCACCATAGCTCACCGCAACCTCAAACTCCTGGGCTCAAGTGATTCTCCCGCCTGTTTCCCATGTAGCTGGCATGGCATTATGCCTGGCTAATTTTTCTATTTTTTGTAGAGACAGGGTAAGCATACATATGCTAAACCAATTTGTTACTGTTGATATTGACCTTGCTCACCTGGCTGAGGTAGTGTTTGTCACGTTTCTTTAAAGTCGCTCCCACCCCCCCTTTCCATATTGTACTTTTTGGAAGGAATTCACTATTCTGTGTGATTGTGTATATACTCACAGTTAAGGAGTGGGGATTTGTGCCCCCCGCCCCCGCCTTCAGGGTACAGTCTCTACGTAATCATTTGGAAATCTTCTGCAAGAGACATTTGTTTCTTCTCCCCCACTTATTTATTTTTTCAATTATTTATTTTTGTCAGGGTTCTACCAGTTATATTGTTATACTAGGCTGTCTTGGGTTATAATACAATAATATTTATTGCTCAAATTGTTCCAGCTTTGGCCATTAAGAGCTCTTTCAGGGCTTCTCTGTCCCTTTGACAAATCCTCATCAACGTAGGTGGTGTTTGTTGTTTTCGTCGTGGCTGTTTTTTGAGCACTTCCTCACTTTCTGACACTATAACATCCTCCAGGCTCATTTTGTATATTTCCTGCATCAGTCCTAGAATCAGCCATCTCTCCAAGGAGCCCAGGTTGCTTTTATTGGAGAATGGTGTTACAAATCAAGATTTGGATGCTAGCAATGCTCGTTGGGGTGTCATTGCTTCTAGGCCCTCTCAGCTGACAGAGCAATGAAATATGTGTGTGTATACCAACCTGAGTATATGTACATATCTATAAATATTTCCGTATGTAACTTTATCTACTTTAAAATAAACATGAGTTCATACTGATGTCTCCAACTCTAGTCCATTGCCACACTGATTATTCTAGCTTCCTCCCCTTGCATATCTGTAAATTCCATTAGAATAGTGAGAAGCCTGGCTCCAACCATTCACCATCCATTTACTTGTTTGATTCCATACATGTATAGCAGTATAATAATTGTTAACCCATAAACCATGGAAATAACTTTATTAAATAAAGCATAGTACCTATGTAAAGCTCCCTTTGCCATTAGTCTTACAGACTCCACTCATTCAAAAGTTACTTTCAAAAGTTGCTCAGACTGGTCTCAAACTCCTGGCCTCAAGCGATCCTCCTGCCTCAGCCTCCCAAAGTGCTGGGCTTAGAGGCACAAGCCGCCTCGCCCAGTCTGAATAATATTCTATCGTATGGCCATACTACCATATGTTTACCCTCTCATCAGGTGATGTACATTTGGGTTGTTTCCACTCTTTGGCTATTATCTATAATGCTGCTGTGAACATTCATGTACAAATTTTTGTGTGGATGTATGTTTTAATTTTTCTGGAATATCTATATACAAGTGGAATTGTGGGGTAACTATGTTTAGTTATTTGAGGAGTTGCCAGACTGTTTTTCAACGTGGCTGCACCTTTTACATTCCCACCAGCATGTATGAGGGTTCAAATTTCTTGATATTCTTGCCAACATTTGTAATATCTGACTTTTTTATTCTAACCATCTTAGTGGGTGTAAAGTGGTGTCTCATTTGTGGTTTTGGTTTGCATTTCTCTAATGACTAATGATGTTGAGCATCCTTTCATGTGTTTATTGGCCATTTGTATCTTTCTCGGAGAAATGTCTATTCATATGCCTTGTCCAATTGGGTTGTCTTTTTCTTGAGATTAAGGATTTATATTCTAGATACAAGTCCTTTATCAGATATGATTTGCAACTATTTTCTCCTATTCCGTAGGTTGTCTTTTTACTTTATTATTATTATTTTTTATAGACAAGGTCTTGCTCTGTTGTCCAGGCTGGAGTGCAGTGGCATGATCATAGCTCACTGTGGCCTCAACCTGGGCTCAAGCGATCCTCCTGCTTCAGCTTCCCAAGTAGCTTGGCGTGAGCCACTGCACCTGACCCATCTATCCCTTTTATAAAGTCACTAATCTGGTCAGGCTGAGCAACATAGTGACACCCGGCCTCTACAAAAAATAGAAAAATTAGCGTGGTGTGGTGGCGTGCTCCTGTAGTTTCAGCTACTCATGAGGCTGAGGCAGGAGTATCCCTTGAGCCCAGGAGTTTAAGGTTGCAGTGACCTATTATGATGCCACTGCACTCTAGCCTGTCTCTAAAACAAAACAAAAAAAATACCCACTAATCCCATTCATGAGGACTCTGCCCTCATGATTTAATCACCTCCTAAAGGCCCCCCCCCCCCAAACACCATCACATTGGTGATTACGTTTCAACACATAAATTTTGGGCGACATTCAGCCCATAGCAGTAAGTTTTGAAACTTTGTTAAATTTATTCCTAAGTATTTTCTTTGGTGCTATTGTAAATGGAATAGTTTAATTTCATTTTAGATTGTTCATTGCTACTGTACAGAAATACAACTTATTAATATTTTGTTTATTGATCTTGTATGGTAAACCTTGTTGAACTCTTTTATTAACTTTAATACTTTTTATTGTGGATTCCTTAGGATTTTCTATACACAAGTATATCAGTTTGCTAGGGCTGCCATAACAAAATACCACTGACTGGGTAGCTTAAACAATGTAAATGTATTATCTCACAGTTCTAGAGGCAAGAAGTACAAAATCAAGGTGTCAGCAGAGTTGTTTCCTTCTGAGCGCTGTCGAGGAAGGACCTGTTCCAGACTTTTCTCCTTGGCTTGTAGAAAGCTATCTTCTTCCTATGTCTCTTCACTTTGTGTTCCCTCTAAGCATATCTCTTTGTTCAAATTCTCCCTTTTTAATAAGGACACCAGTCATATTCAATTAGAGCCCACCCTAATGACCTCATCTTAGCTTCACTGCATCTGAAAAGAACCTATCTCCAAATGAGGTCATATTCTGAGGAACTGAGGGTTAAGACTTCAACATATGAATTTTGGGAAGGACACAATTCAACCCATAACAAGAAGATCATACCATCTGTGAATAGAGATGGTTTCACTTCTTCCTTTCCACTCTGGATTCCTTTTTCTCTTTTTCTTGCCAAATTGTCCTGGCTAGACCTCCAATACAATGCTGAGTAGAAGTGGAAATCCTTATCTTAGATGGATCACCTTGTTTTTTTTTTGTTTTTGTTTTTGGTAGAGCACTTGATACTATCCAAAATTATCTTGCTTACCTGTTTATTGTTTATTTTTGAAATAATAAATGACTTCCTGTTACCACTACTCTACTTCAGGCTTTTCTTCTCTCACCAGGGTTACTGTTAACATTCTCAATGACTTGCCTCTCTCTAAGCCTCTGCCAATCCACTGTCCATGCTGCAGCCAATGCGATCTTTCTAAAACTCAAACCTAATTCACCGCCACACTAACTAACTCTGTGATTTTGGGCAAATTATTCCAGCTCCCTTAAGAATCTTTTATCTCATCTATATTAACAGGCTGATAATAATGGCATCTACATCACAGGCTTGTTGAGACAAGTAATGCTAAAACTTACCACAATGCCTGGCACATGGTAAATGCTCCACGGATGTCTATTATTTTTCCCTTTTAATAGTAATACATAATTTACATTGGTAGCTATTATTACATGCCAAACTCCATTCTAAGTGCACCGAGATGAAATTTAAGTACCTAGGCCAAAGTCATGCACCAAGGCAGCGACACTGGTGGAACATGAACTCAAGCAGTGGCCTCTTAACCACCTCTCACCTGCATTATTCTCTAATTGCCCTCTTAGAACTCCTCCTCGGAGGCTTCCCAGAGACTTCAGCATGAAATACAACGCCCCAGAAGGCTTCTAGGGATCGCCGGAATTTGCGTTTTCAGCCTCCCTAGGATTATCTCTTGCCACCAGCACTTTCACTATCAGCTCCAGTCCTACCGGAGTTTTTTCAGGTGCCCAGCCTCTGACTTGCACTTTTTGCTCCCTTAAAGAGCTACCCTCTCCTTCCCTCGCTTGCTCCCATTGACCCTTCCAAGAAGCATTTTTTAACATCCCAAAGACCACCGAGGACGCGTCAGGATTCCCCTCCTCTGAGGTCCCGCAGCACTTTGCCATTTCCTCCCCCATTGGCCGCGCTCACCACCCTGCGTGGCTTACTCGTCTGTCACTGATCTGTGAGTTAACGAGGCAGAGATTGTGACTTCTTTGACTTAGCACGTAGTAGGCACATAACCAACACTTACTGTGGAAAGGATTCATCAGGGCAATGGAAACAAAATTAAAAATCGGGCGCTGCCTCAATTATCCTTTATTTGTGATCTGCCCTTAATTACACTAGTAATCTTTTCAGGTTTTAGGGTTTTTTTTTTTTGGTTTGTTTTTCAATTGGCATGAGCCTCAGGGTATCTAGGTCGCTGGCTAATTTACATAAGAAACCCGGAGGGAGCAGCAAACCCACCCAGGGAAAGCAGAGACAGCCTAAACGCACAAGATGGCGGCCACTGCCCCGCGGCCGCGGGTCTCCACCCACTCAGGGCGGAGGTCTGTGTCATGTGACCCCCGTCCTGCCTCCGCCTCCCGCCGCAGTGGCTGACGGGAGGCGGAGCAGCAAACGAGGCCGTCGGCCATTTTGTGTCTGTTTCCTGTGGGACGCGGTGGTGGCCGTTGGGTCCGCAAAGTGAGCGATTTTTCTCCTCGTTTTTTCTGCTTATTTTCTCCGCATTTTTCTTGGTCGGTAGAGCGCAGTCATGGGTCGCAAGAAGAAGAAGCAGCTGAAGCCGTGGTGCTGATATCCTTTGTTGGTTTGAATTCGAGGCCGAGCTGAGGTGCCGGTAGATGGGCCCGGCACTCAGAGGCCTGGATTTGGCCTGTGGTGTGGGGCGTCTGGATGTAGGCCTCGGGGTGGGTGGCTTGGTGGCTGGGATCGGACTTGGGAAGGCTTCTCAATGGGGTCCCTAGGGCGATAGGCTGTGGCAGTTGTGGGTTGTGTGACTGTGACTGAGGAGGATCTTGTTTGGTACGAATTTTGACCCACTGGAAGGCGGCCTGGACCCCTCCTCCAAGGACAGTGTCCCATAAGGACTATTCAGCCACTCTCCGTTGTTTTGGTGACGATTCAACAAAGGGACTTTCTTTGACTGTAACAGGCTGATTGACTCCATGGAGGTTTGAGGAAGAGCTTCCAGAATCTGTCACCCACTTTTTCTGTTTTTTTAGTCAACCCTGGATTCGGAACCCCCCCTTTTTTTTTCTTCTTTTTTGTGGGAGTGGGGGAGCACTGGCTTTCGTGTCTCACCCAGAGGCGGCTTAATCTTCAGGAAGCGTTTTCACAGGGTGGAGTTTCTCGTATCTATTACCCAACTTTGTAGGACTAAAAAATGTCTATCTTACTAGAAAGGAGAACTCTTGCTAAAATGTGGAATCTTTTAATGCTTTTATCGGAAGCGTTAATATTCTTCGCGTTAAAATTGATTTTATTTACTGTCTTCTACGTAAAACGGTTACAGAACTACATTTATTTATAACGGTTAAAAATAACTTAAAAGCAGTTATGAATTTTGTAATGTGCCTTTGGTACAATCTGAGTAGTGAGGTAAGAATTCTCAGCTTCATTGGTTTAACTCCTGTGTATTTAAGTACATTCCTTGGCAACATAAATTCATACGGAATTGAAAACAACTTTATGGATTGTTAATTAGAAATTGTGTCGTTATTGTTCACCACGTAGTTAATCTTCGATTCTAAATGTTGGTAAATTCCTAATATTTCGATTATTTTTATCTTCTACACATCTAGTGAAATAATTGTCTTGGTATGAACTTGGGGATTTCTTAACGTTGAACCCTTTCCTGTTCTCAATGTGCATTTGTAAGTGTTGACATTTAACAAGAAAAAAGTTAATTTCATGTAACATCTCTTTTAAACATAGGAATTTGACAAAAGTTCATTGCCGATCGTTGAAATATAAATAAAGTACCATTTTGGTTTTAGCTGTTTCCGTATTTTAATGTTATCTCTATGTTTTAGGATAGGCAGTGTCATTATTGTGCTATTTTTGTGCCTTAACAATATTGATCAGGTATTGTAATAGAGATTTTGATGATGAGAAGATCCTTATACAGCACCAAAAAGCAAAGCATTTTAAGTGCCATATATGTCATAAGAAATTGTATACAGGACCTGGCTTAGCTATTCATTGCATGCAGGTAAGGATTTTTCTTCTTTAGTTTTTGCCTGTTTGTAATTTGGAAACAGCATGAAAACATAATCTTGACTTTCTCTTTGACAACTCTAATTTTGTTTGTTTGCTGCAAAAGATAAGATAGTCAGCTTTTAAAACCCACATCTGTTCTATAGCCATCAAGAAGATGAACAAATTGACTTTGTATGTTTAAAGAGTTTATATTTGCATTATCTTTAAATTGTTGATAATATACTCCTAGGTTAGATTGGTGACAATTAGGTTGAAATCACAAAATATCTTCTGAATACTTGGGGCAGAGAACAAGGATCAGTGATACAAATTTATGGGTGGTCTGGCCGTAAGAATTAATACATAATTAGCGGCTGTTACTCAACTGCCACTGAAGGATTTATTTGTCTTAATCTGTAGCTTGGGGTTAGGCTTATTTCTACAGTTCATTCCATGGGCTTCTTTTGAAATGGCAGCATTGTATTTCGTTTAATAATTTCTAGGTTTCTTGAGTCCTTTCACTAGAAGGTAGGGAGAACTTTGTAGTTCATATTATTGGGATCTAGTAAGTACTTTTATGTCTCACTCAACATTATTTCTTCTGCTTTTGCCAGTCCTAGAGTTGCCTGAATTTTTGCTGCATTAGATCTTAAAGAAATATGAGATGAGCAAATCCCTATTCATTGGAAACTGCTGTTGGTGGGAGACAGGGAAACATTGCTTCTCCAAGTTTAAGTTCACTCCAGTTACTTTACAGTAACAACAGTTTAATGTCCATTTAAAAATATCTGAGAGCCTGCTACATGATAGACCCACAGCCAAGCACTGTGGTAGCCACTGGTTGCATGTGGCTATTTAAAGTTAATTACAATTAAGCTGGGCGAGGTGGTTCACTCTTCGAATCCCAGCAACTCTAGAGGCTGAGGTGGAAGGATTGCTTGAGGCCAGAAGTTCAAGACCAGCCTGGACAGTATAGTGAGACCCTATCTCTTAGGAAAAAAAAGGAAAAATAAATAAACCAAGTGTGGTGGAGTGCACCTGTAGTCCCCAGGGGGCATAGGAAGGGCTACAGGATGGTTGACAAAGGCCTGAATGAGATGCTGACATCTGAGCAGAGATCTGAAAGGAAGTGAGGGTGAGTGTCCCGGGAACAGGAAATGAAAGGCCCTCACACCAGGAGGATTCTCCAATATTGAAGGAAAGGAAAGGGGCAGTACTGTGCTCCTTTATTTAGAAGGGCTTGCAGGCTATTATGGGCCATTTTCTTTAATTTTTAATTCTAAGCGAAATGAAGTGTTTGAATAGAGACGTTGTATGCTCCGATACACTTTTTTAAAAGATCATTTTGGCTATAGGGATGGAAATAGACTGCAGAGTACGGGGAGACCAGTTAGGAAACTTGGAATATTCCAGGCAAGAGAAGGTGATGACAGAGACCAGAATTTGCTGATATACTAGATGTGGGGTATGAGAAAAAGTGAGGCATTAAGGATGATCTCAAGATGTTCGGTCTGAGCAGTGTGAAAAACGACTCACCATATACTGAGATGTGGAAAGATGCGGGAAGAATAGACTTAAGGATGAGGACAAGGTAGTTTTATAGTATAGATTTGTTAATTTTGAGGTCTATGTAGTATCCAGATGGAGATGTTACATAGCAGGTTGATGTACAAGTGTGGAGTTAGAAGTTAGAGCTAGAAATAGAAATTTGGGAGGTTCGAGCTGTCTGTAATCCCAGTACTTTGGGAGGCCAAGGCAGGAGGATTGCTTGAGGCCAGGAGATCAAAACCAGCCTGGGCAACAGCGAGACCCCATCTCTACAAAAAATTAAAAAGGAAATCTGGGAGGATAAGGTTATAAGGATGGCTAATTTAAACCGTGATGTCTTTTCCTAGGGAGTATAGTGTGGGTAGAAAAGAGGTATAAGGCTGTCTTCTCTGAGCCACTCCCAATATTTAGAGATCGGGAGATTAATAGGAACCATCCAAGGAGATTGAATTGAAAACCAAGAGAGTAGTGTTCTGGAAGCCAATGAGTTGTTTCAAGGAGTGAGTTATTTAACTAAGTCAAATGCTGGTGGTTGGTTAAGAGGTCTGAGATTGGATTAATTGAAGTGGAGGTCATTGGTCACTTGACAAGATTGATTTCTAGGAGTGATGAGGGGGAAGCTTGATTAGAGTGCTTTGAATGGCAAATGGGAGAGGAAGTGGAGGCACTCTTTTGAGGAGTTGGTACTACAGAGAAGAGCAGAGAAATTGAGAAGCTGGAAGGAAGAGTTTAGTTGAGATACTGTTAGTAACATTTTTTAATTGAGTAAGTGCTTTTATTTAGTCTTAATTTTCATAGCAGCCTGTGATATAGGCCTGGCAGTTAAATTATACCAATTTTATAGACAATAAACCCTAGGACATTAGTAAGTTAGATTGTTCACAGCAGTTTCTCACCAATGCTTGCTCCTGTCTTTTCTAATTCTAATTCTGGCTGTACCATAATGGAAAGATTTTAAGTAAATCGTGCTGTTTTTCTTCTCTTCCCAACACCCTTAAATTAATATATTTATCATTGCCCTTATCACTCATAAATGTAATGAAGATTAATATGTATGTGAATAATTGTATTTCTTTAAAGGACATACACATTGCTTTATCTGCATTTATCAAGGACAACAATGTATTTTTAGAAAACCCTTAGGAAACAGGATGATGAAGCCACTTGTTGAATAGTTTATCCATGGATCTTTTTTTTTTTTTTTTTTTTTTTTTTTTTAAAGAGGCAGGGTCTTGCTCTGTGTTGCCCAGGCTGGAGTGCGTTGGCATGATCATAGCTCACTGCAGCCTTGAACTCCTGGGCTCAAGCAATCCTCCTGCTTCAGGCTCCTGAGTAGCTGGGACTACAAGTGTGTGCCACCGCACTTGGTTTGTCCGTGGATCTTTTAATTGCGATATAAGAAATAGATGTTAAATATCTTAATCAGATATCAAGGTAGTTTCTGAATTCGATTTGCAAGTCACTGTTTAAAATCTTTATGTGAACCGTATTGCTAAGAAGAAAACACTTGGCTTTCTTTAGTTACTTTTCTGTTCATGCATGCAAATGTCTTGGGAGGAGAGCAAAATGAGTATTACTTGGGCAAATATATTCACGTCATTAGCCTAAATCAGTGGTTCTCAAGCATGAGCAAGCATCAGAATCACTGGGAGGGCTTGTTAAAACACAGATTGTTGGCTCCACCCAAGAGTTTCTGATTCAGGTCTCTGGTGGTACCTGAGAATTTGCATTTTTAATAAGCTTACAGATGTGATAGTCTAGGCAAAATACTTTGACGTCCACTAGCCTAAGTTAGTGGCTTTTGCTGAAGAAACCAAGACTGGCAAAGATAATACTGTATTGGTCAAAGTTACCCAGGTTTGAGGATTAGAAAGATTGATCTAGCAAAACCATACAGTAAGGAAAAGTCCTAATTTCCCAGAGTATTACAATAAACATCTTAAAGTACCTCAAATATCTCATTAGTTGTAGGTAATGCTAATTGTGGATGTAACTTTTCTAGTTTGTAACAGCAGGGATGTCTCAAGATCCATTCTTGGAAAATTTACTATGTTCTAATTCTTAGTGTGAGACTGTTTCCTAATCTTAATTCAGACTCAACACACCTCTGGTTTGGATAGGACTACTAGTTATTGCTAATAATTCAAGAAATCAAGATTATATGGTAAACTTGAAAGAATGCATATTGAGCCCTTACTATGTGTTAGACATCCTGCCATGTGCTTTTATAGTCACTATTTTATTTAATCCTAAAAACCTTAGAAGTTCGCTAGGATGTAGGTGAAGTGAACTGAAGCTTAGAGAGGTCCAGTGACTTGCTCAATGTCACAAAGCTAGTAAATGGCAAAACTGGCGAGTGAACCCAGACGGTCCCACTATAGAACCATTCATTCTTCTGCCATTATACTAAGTGGTTTTTGAGTGATTGGAAATTATTCTTACAAAGACTTTTATGAGGCACTTTAGTCTATCTTATCTAATGGAAGTTGGGTTTTTTTTTTGGGGGGGCGGGTTAGGTGCATAAAGAGACGATAGATGCTGTACCAAATGCAATACCTGGGAGAACAGACATAGAGTTGGAAATATATGGTATGGAAGGTATTCCAGAAAAAGACATGGATGAAAGACGACGACTTCTTGAACAGAAAACACAAGGTAAATATTAAGATGTATTCTTTTTTCACTCTTTTTAGTGAGAGTTACTATTTTCGAGTATAAATTTAATGGTAGATGGTAGAGTTTTTCAAAAGTGTCAAAAAAAAAAATTTTTTTTTTAAGAGACATGGTTTCTGTCACCCAGGCTGGAGTGCAGTGGCCAGATCATAGGTCACTGTAACCTTGAATTCCTGGGCTTGAGTGATCCTCATCCTCAGTCTCCTGAGTAGCTAGGACTACAGGTGTGTGCCACCACACCCAGCTAATTTTTTTTATTAATTTTTTTTTGTAGAGATGGGGGTCTCGCTGTGTTGCCCAGGCTGATCTTGAACACTGGCCTCAAAGTGATCCTCCCATCTTAGCCTCGAAAAGTGCTGGCTTTGGAGGCATGAGCCACTGTACCCAGCCCAGAATTCTCAATTTTGAGTTCTGTTTTTTTTTTTTCTGTTTTATGTTTGAAGTTATCTAGTTGGTTTGTATATATGCAATACCACTTGGATCTTTCCAAACATTTTATTATATTTTTATTCATAATTGAATCCAAATGGAATTAGCAAGTGTTGAGGCCTATGGAAGTGATTGTGTAATCACTAATTATAGTTTTTTGTTTTTTGTTTTTTTATAGTGCTGTTGTTTGGCTTGGAATTTAATGCTATATATATGTAGATGGTAGAAGCTGTCATTAATCACCTACGAAATTTTTTGTGTTGAAAAGCTTTGCAGAGGTCAGACCTCTTTGACATAGTTTACCTCTTGGGGTGGGTGGAATAGAAGGCTGCTTTTAAAATTTAAAAAAAACTGACTTAGGATAATCATTTTACCTTTTATGGGATAGGGAAAGGATATTAATGTTGCTTAATATAGAGTGAAAACATTTGAAGAGTAGAGAACAGTATTAATTGAATTTTTTTGGAAGAAAAATCTCATGAACTAATTGCACTGAAATATGTGTGTGTGTGTGGTTTTTGTTTTGTTTTGTTTTGTTTTTTGAGACAGTCTTGCCCTGTCTTCTGGGCTGGACTACAGTGGCATTATAGCTCACTGCAACCTCAAACTCCGGAGCTTGAGTGATCCTCCTGCCTCAGCCTCTCCCAAGTAGCTGGGACTACAGGCATGCACCACCATGCCCAGCTAATTTTTCTATTTTTTGTAGAGACGGGGTCTTGCTCTTGCTCAGGCTGGTCTTGAACTCATGGACTCAGGCTATCCTCTTGCCTTGGCGTCCCAAAGTGGTAGGATTACAGGTGTGAGTCACTGCTCCTGGCCCTGAAATACATGTTTTTTTTATGTTAATGTCCTGAAGTTGATTAGTTTTTCTTGTTTTACTTTATGGAAAAATTAATTCAGACTTTGTTTAGCAGAAAGTCAAAAAAAGAAGCAACAAGACGATTCTGATGAATATGATGATGATGACTCTGCAGCTTCAACTTCATTTCAACCACAGCCTGTTCAACCTCAACAAGGTTATATCCCTCCAATGGCACAGCCAGGACTGCCACCAGTTCCAGGAGCACCAGGAATGCCTCCAGGTAGCACATAAGGTTTCTTAAAATTCTTAGAACTTCATTGATACCATATAGAATTATTACTTTTTTCTCTCTAACTCGTTAATATTTATTTGTGGTTTTTTTATGTTGAAATTCTTATTTGTAGGCATACCTCCATTAATGCCAGGTGTTCCTCCTCTGATGCCAGGAATGCCACCAGTTATGCCAGGCATGCCACCTGGGTAAGAAAACTCCTAATTGGCTTGTGGGCTTGTGCCTAGTAATGATCCTTTTCACTTGGGTGTTATGTGAATTAAATGTTACTTTGTATTTTTTGGTTCTAGAAGGTATATGGGCTCTATAAACTTGTCTAGTAAAGGGGTCAGTCAATAAATTTAAGGAATATAAATTTGCCTCTGAAGAGAATAGATTTCTGGGTTTTAGGATATATGTAGGCAGCCATCTGCTTCAATTGCACTTGCTGTGATTAAAGTAGTTGGTTGTAGATTTGCGTTTCTGAGATTCGGAACTATCTGTGACACTTTGTAGTTGTGACAAGAAGCAAACTCTGTAAATGATTTATTTGTCAAAGCATCAAAACTAAAATGAATATGAGGTGCTCATGCCCATCACTTTTACTTAAATATTGTTGGATGTGAGAGGTATACAATACACTTTCCCACTGTATTTTGAAAATCACAGTTAGATTTTGATTTTGTCATACATTTTCACAGATTGCATCATCAGAGAAAATACACCCAGTCATTTTGCGGTGAAAACATGTAAGCATCTCATTCATAATGTAATTCAGGAGGTATAATCATAATGTCATTTTTTTGTGTGTGTTTAATGGTATCTAGTTAATTGACTTCGGAAATTTTCTAACCTTCCTCACTAAAACTTCTAAAATATTCAAGCTGATTGACACAGATCTCTTAAAGGAGGGAAATAAAACATCTGTGAGGAAATAGCAGTAGACCCATATAAAGTATATTCTAAATGTGCGGCTATTTTCCCCAAGCTATTAAAAGTAATGGGATCTGGTAATAAGAGTTAGTATTTAAGAAAGAATATATACTGCCAAATTACATGCTTTGTCATTATAGGGTGTAATTGAATTTTCTAATGAAATCTGTATAGAGAAGTTAATCTGATAAAAGTTCTAAATCAAGAATTGACAAACTTATTTTTAAGTGATTTGGACACTGCTATTTGAAGGTGAGCTCTTTTAGGAGAAGGAAAATAAATACGGGTTAGGATTTTAAGTCATGGTTTAGTGTTAGGTAGCTATTGTAAATAAAAATTATTCAATCTGAGTTTACTTTTTACTGTCTTTAATTTGGGTAGTAATTTTTACTTGCTCTTCAAAAAAAAAATCTTACTCCACAGAGTACATTCAATATCTTCCTTTTGAAAAATCTTGCAACTCTAAATAGATATTTCTTTTTTATATCGTGTAGATATTTTCCAAGTTGAAAAAAGGGTGACTTTGCTTTCTTGTACATATTAAGGAGAGTATATTTTTTCTCAGTGATTTTAAATGTTTTGTCAGCAAAGACTGATTTTTTTTTTAAATTTAAATTTTTTATTTTTTTCTTTGCTTTTACTGGTAAACTCCGAGTTTGCTGGGTTTTGGAGGATTTATTTTGATAGGATTGTTATAGTGTGTTGTGTGTTCTTTCAGCTTGATTGGTTTGAATATTAGAGGTCAAATTCAAGTCTTTTATCTAGTGTTGCTTCAGGCTTTAGCCAAAATATTTTCTAATGGTTTATACTGTTAATTAACTGCAGTTTCTTGAAATTTGCTTTCTAATAGAATGATGCCAATGGGTGGAATGATGCCACCTGGACCAGGAATACCACCTCTGATGCCTGGTATGCCACCAGGTATGACATGTTAGACAGTTTCCTTTTTAATATGACTGGTAGGCTTTATTCCTAAGTTTTTTAGACAATAAATTTGTGGACATTGGTGCAGTGTAATTTTTAAATTTCTATAGGTTGTAAGTTCCTTCTAAAATTAATGTGTGAAGTATTATGATGAACTTTTTTTGAGGTTTGAAATAGTAAAAATAATAGGCTTCAAAAGCAGCCAAAATGAGTAACAGAGCCTATGCACTGAAGCCCATATACTTAAGAGTGCTTGTATTTGTTGGTAACATTTTAAACAAGTAATATAGAATATTTTAGCAAATAATAGAGAAACCTAATAAGCTGTGCATTTGTTATCTCAACAGAAAGAAAAGCAGTAGATTCAATGGCTCAGTGATATCAAGAACCCATGCTCTTTTGACTTTTTACTTTGCTAACCTTAGCTTTTCTAAGCTAGGTTTATTTATGTGGAATAATAATTGATGTTCATTTGATAATATGGACTAAAATTTTATGTTGAGGAAGTTTAAAGAAAGCACTAGTGATGCATTTTAGGAAAATTTATTTAAAGTGTTTATAGGAATAACTTGAAAATTTTTTGTGGGTCATTGTTTGATTCATCAAAGTTTTTACTATAATTTGCATTAGTGTTCGGGGAACAATTAAACATCTGTCTGATAGATCATTGAAATAATTCCCTTATTTATTTCAAGAAGTTGGTAAATCAGTAACATCAGTAAGCTTAATTGCCATTTTGCTCATGTTCAGGGTCTAGTGGTGTTTTTCACTTAGTATAATTCTGAAGCAATAGGAAGGAAGGGAAAATTTTCGAGGCAAGATTGTTGCAAGGGAAAATGACTAAGTTCCTTGGACTTCATTGAGTTGTTAAGCAGTCAGTTAATAACTTTGTAGTACAGAAGCATTTTTTTTTTTTTTTTTAATTTTTAAATAAAAATGAGACAGGGTCTCACTGTTGCTCAGGCTGGTCTCGAACTCCTGAGCTCAAGTGATCCTCCTGCCTCGGCCTCCCAGAGTGCTAGGATTACAGGCGTGAGCCACCGCGCCCGGCCCAGAAGCATTTTTTAATGAACTAAATGTTTCAGTGACTGAGTCCCCCAAACATTTCTTCTTTGCAGGTATGCCCCCCCCTGTTCCACGTCCTGGAATCCCTCCAATGACCCAAGCACAGGCTGTTTCAGCACCAGGTATTCTTAATAGACCACCTGCACCAACAGCAACAGTACCTGCACCACAGCCTCCGGTTACTAAGCCTCTTTTCCCCAGTGCTGGACAGGTAAGGTGAAATTCCTGAAAAGGAATAATTATGTTTAAAGGTAAAGTGCAGTTGTTTACAGAAATCTTTGAAATTGTCATAGGTCAATTTTTTTGTTCATAATATTTTTAAATAGTGGCTTATTTTCTTCCATGTTTATGCACTGATTTCCGCTACTCATAAAAGGTTTAATGGAGCCAGAAATAGTATATTATTTTCTCATAGCTGTGAACTCTACTTATTCATAGCCTTAGTTAGAAATGGAAGTTTAGTTTTTGGAATTTTTAGAGGTCCTCCTTTACCTATTGAACTATATGAGTGGAATGAGGCCAAGGAAGTTGAAAGTCCTTAAGACCTTAGCACATCATTTGTTGGGCTCTTCCTCTAGTTTAGAACAGTGAACTACAATGCTACACTCTTGCTAGAAGGGCATGATTTAATAGCTTTTGACCTAGTCAACGCTTTTATTTCCTACTGGTCTTGTTTTTTCAAAACTTTCAAAACCTTTTCCAAAACGTAAGTGAACGATGCTTCTGTTATATATTGTATGCGCATAATGGTTAAAACCTTTGCTTTTTTTTCCAGTTTCATTCAGAATTAAGATCAGGATGTAAGCTCATTCTTTTGTTTTTCTTTTCTCCATTGTCCCTTAGATGTTTTCTTTTTTAAGTTTTTTATTTGTGGGTGCCAAATTAAAAGCATTACCTGTATATGCCCTTTAAGTACATTAAGTTATGCTTTTGTGGTAGATGGGGATTTTGTTTATTGAGAGATGTTAAACTTTTGGTTAAAAATATTTTGTAGGGAATCATTGATAAAGAATTGGAGTGCCAGTGTTTGTGCATCCTTATTCTCAGTTTCAGGTATAATTCTTGAAATATCACAATGCAAAACACATTAGTTTTAGAAAAGAAAGTGTGGTTAACTATTAACTAGGCTTATTGGTGTAGAACTGAAAGAAATTTTTTTGAGGCTCATACTTTCACTTTGTTTATTGTAAATGCATTAACTGCCTGCCTCTTTAAAAAAATGACATTTGATTGCATTAAATTTTGCATTTACAAAAATGCAATCTATACTAAAAAGTCTACCACATGGCTTATATTCACCCATTTGTTTGGAGACTTTTCATTGTTTCCTTTCTTTTATGCTACAGATGGGGACACCTGTAACAAGCTCAAGTACAGCTTCATCCAATTCAGAAAGTCTGTCTGCATCTTCTAAAGCTCTGTTTCCTAGCACAGCACAAGTACGCAGGAAGTTGCAGTTTAAAATTGTTAAAATGGCTTTATAACTTAACCCTTTGGACCCTACTTAAAAACTAAATTTTTTTCCAAAAATATACTATACTATGTTTAATTTTTTTAAAGTAAAATTAATGGTATATAAATCAAATAGTATTTGAAAATTTGAATTCATCCTAACAACAAAAAGTACCCTAAACTTTTGTGGTTCTAAAGGGTTAAAAGCATGTAAGCAGTAAATGCATTATAGTGGCCAATGGTTAGCCTGATGCATGATTAAGCTATTTTGATTTATGCTGTTTAATGCATCATGTTTAATGTAAAAAGATTTAGTGTTCTGCATTTGGTTCTAAAGTTGGCCTAGTCTACTTGTTTTAGATGTGTTTGATGTTATGAAAAGCAACACATTTGTTAGTGTAACTTGTTACTTAAAAGATCCTCCTAAATCAACGCTTTTCTCCTTGATAATTATCCAGCCATTGTTAATTCAGAGGGTATTGTATTAATATATAAAAAGTACTTCTAAAGGACATGTCTTTAATGTGTCACCATTTATATATACTAATTGTTCATGCTATATTTAGTAACTGGGGTTTATCTAAACTCTGATGTCTGTAGGGTTTTTTTTTGTTGTTTGTTTTTTGGGCTGCTTGATAGATTAATTACTTTAAACAACTAATTTAGAACAATAAAAATAGAACACATGCTATACTGTTATACTGTATTTCAGCAATTTGGAATAAATACAAAGCATTGTAAATTTAACTTTCGGTGAGGAGTTAGAAAACGTCTGAGAAGTTACATATATAGTCTTATTTCTTATTTCCACTACTGCGTTTTGGACATGGCTTTAACCCAGCATCTTTTGATATTCTTATGGGTTACCTTGAATTTTGTGGAGTGTTTTATGTTAACTTTGTTTTAATTTCATTTAAAGTTTGATCCTTTATTTAATGCTGGTGGCTTACTTTTAAGTTAAACTGTTCATAGATACACTTGTAATTTGGGGTTTTGAAGTCTCATTGACGAAGGATTGTATTTTGCAGGCTCAGGCAGCTGTCCAAGGACCTGTTGGTACAGATTTCAAGCCTTTAAATAGTACCCCCGCAACAACTACCGAACCCCCAAAGCCTACATTCCCTGCTTATACGCAGTCTACAGCTTCAACCACTAGTACAACAAATAGTACTGCAGCTAAACCAGCAGCTTCAATAACAAGTAAGCCTGCTACACTTACGACAACCAGTGCAACCAGTAAGTTGATCCATCCAGATGAGGATATATCACTGGTGAGTTGTTTTCAGTTTTTTACTAGCAGCATTTGATTTGAAACCGTTGAAGCAGATTTGTCCCTTTAAAAGTGTTAATTTGTACTTAGATCGTCTATGATCTGATGTAATGCTAACTAAGTGGTTTTTACCATTCTGATTTAATTTTAAGAAACCACAAAATACTTAAAGTGGATGGATATTGCATGTTTGGGTCTTAGGTGCTTTCCCTCCCCTTCCTCCAGAATGTTTCTAAAAGAAGACAGTAAGTTGGGTTCTTACTCTCTTAAAAATCATTTTCGATAGACATAAATTTGCATATTTTAATTGAAGAGACATTGTGAGGTAGAATCTGCAGATCCCTTGAAGCCCATATAAAGGAATTCATTTTGATATAAAGTTAATACTTAGGATTTTGATAACAATACTTCACTAGTTTCTTGCCTAAGCAATTTATAATTCCTGGAAAGTTGTTAGCCATGCTTTGAGTATTAAAATAGTGAACTTTTTTTTAAGGCATTGAGATTTTAGATAGTTGGACTGGTTTGTGGGGCAAAAGTAATTACTTGGGGAGTAGGAGTAAATTTTTAAAAATTGCTTATGACTCTATAAATAAGATTTTAGATGCATGCGTTTATGTTTAATGAACCTCAGCACATTCAAGAATTTAACATTGTGCCTATTTTTATTATCAGGAAGAGAGAAGGGCACAGTTACCTAAATATCAACGTAATCTTCCTCGACCGGGACAGGCCCCCATCGGTAATCCACCAGTTGGACCAATTGGAGGTATGATGCCACCGCAGCCAGGCATCCCACAGCAACAAGGAATGAGACCCCCAATGCCACCTCATGGTATTCTTCTTTTTATATTTATTGTATTTAGTGGATTTTCTGAGTATACACATAAAATGTTAAATTTATCTGCAAAATGCATTTTTGCATTTAAAAGTACAATGTATAGACCAACTCAATCTGTTTTTTGTGTTTTAAATGTGTTTTTTTTAGGTCAATATGGTGGTCATCATCAAGGCATGCCAGGTTACCTTCCTGGTGCTATGCCGCCATATGGGCAGGGACCGCCAATGGTGCCCCCTTACCAAGGTGGGCCTCCTCGACCTCCGATGGGAATGAGACCTCCTGTAATGTCGCAAGGTGGCCGCTACTGATCTAACTTCATCCAGTCTAATAGGTTTGGAGATTAAACCTTTTCTCAACTTGTGCTGTTTATATAGCCAAGCTTCCGTCAATAAGGCTTCATTGTGACTTTAACAAACATTATCTTCCCACATACCAGGAACTATTGGACATTTATTTTACATGGGAAAAATTATTTGGAATAATAAAGCAGGAACTTTTCCTGAAGTTGCAATTTATACTGTATGGCTTCTTTTTCATGTTTCATCTAGGTTTTTAGAAGTGAAGTATAGTAAATTTGGTTCGTTAAATTGTGAAGGCGCTGGAATTACATGAACATACCACCTTAATAAAGGCAAGTTCTGTAAGCTTACATTGCTATTTGTAAAGTTATGCCTTCACAGCATTTCAGATGCTGTTGGACTTCATGTCCCCAACCTAGCTTGGTGAGGGCTGTAACTGTTTCCAAGTACCTGTACATTGGAAGTCTGAATGTGTAACAATATTTAATGTATTTAGAGTTCCTCATGTTGCAGGGTTTAAGAAATCTGACCCACCAAGGTCATGTGACTTTTCTGTACTGTTAAACTTCATTGTAATAAAATGAGAGAAAAATTTATGCCTTTTTATTCATAACCCAGCTGTGGACCACTGCCTGAAAGGTTTGTACAGATGCATGCCACAGTAGATGTCCACATAATAAAATTCATAGTTACCAATGCAGTTTTGATATATCATTGGATTTTGTCTTTGTAGGTTGTTATTAGCTGCATGTTTTAAACTGAACAGTATATATAGAATTGTATGTTAATGCTTCAGGTAACAAAAAGCTTAGATACATATGAGACATTACATAATAGGTATGGAATCTTTATGTTATTTCACCTTTCCCACCCCCTTTGGTGTCAGTACATGTCAGGTGTCATAGATATTAAATATGTAAACCATAATACTTTTTCCTTCCTGCTGAGATGTTTAGAGCCTAGTGCCAGACCCATTTATTTCCTTTTGATTATTTCTGAAACTTCAGTACTGCATGGACCTCAGAAGCTTTTCAGGTGCAAACTTCTAGAAGCTTAGGTGCATGCAGTAATAGCTTCTTGTGCTGTTAATGGGTTGGTATATGTTATTCTAATAATGCTGAGAATCTAAATGTGTTCTGTTAGGGTGGTTAACAGAAGGATTGTCTATTTAAATTTACTATGTTTCTGGAAGATTACGTTTTTCATTTGATTAGATTGAGTACCTTCTGTTATTAAGCCTAGATGGCTTTACTGTTCAACCTTTCATCCTTGGAAATTTTGAATGTTATTGTGTTCTTACAGAGAACTTATCTGTAGAGATGACTGCTATATTCAGTATATTGTGTTGCAAGTCTCTTATAATAATAGCTCTTGTTGACCTTTTGGCAAGTTTTTCTGATCTTTACTTTCGCAGTTTAGTTTTATGGTTAAATATCAAACAGCCTATACAAAATAATTGTTGATATAATGCACTCAAATTGAGTTTTTCTCAATATAAAGTTAAGACTTCTAAGAAAATGGTAACATTTTATAACTTTTATGTGAAGGTATAGATAAAAGATGTGAAATCTGAAGTTACAAGGAAAACAGGGCTTTAACTTTGAAGGAAGATGTATTGAAAAATGTTTTAACCATCACAAAAGAGTCTGTATTGAAGTGACAAGTAAAGTCATTCATTGAAACAAAACATTGCAAGTATTATAAAGCTGAATGCTATTTTAAATCTGATATTTTGCTCTAATGATTTTATAGTTCTGTGCTGTGGTACCATAGAGGTGCAAAAAATTCCGTAGTTTGAAAAGAAAACATACATATATCATCAAGAATGCATTTCTTCTGTCAGCAGCTGAGTCCCACACCACTTCCCCCACTGAACGCCTGCCTACCTAAATGGTTTTGGAATTAATATATGTTTAGATTTGGCAGCACATTTATTATCCTGCCAAAGAAAAACCTGTGTTGAAAATCTTTAAGATAAAAAATGGCATGGTTAAATTTAGAATGATTAAATAGGAGCTGCTCTCCCAAACCAAACGTCTCAAGAATTTCATGTCCAGGCTTACCAACAAACTGCCAAACGGTTAGTAGACCTGTTTCAAAAATTATGCAAAACTTTGTTTGCATTTTATGCAAAGAGGACTGATATTTTATAGCAAGGGTTGTTGCTCTCAGAGGTATGAAGAGAGAAAATATAACTTTTAAATAAAGTGGTACAGCTCTGATTTAAAATTAATTTATGCATTGGCCCTTAAAAGAAGTAAGGACATGAGTTCCTTTGTAGCTATATGGCTCAGAGGTGGTGCCCATTTAATATATTTAATGTGTAATTTTTGCATGTATTCAAGCATAATTAAGCTTCTAGAAAATACCTTTTACCTAAATGCTTCTGGGGTCCATAGTGTGGTTGGATCATAATGGAAGAAAATATGAAATAATTAACTCTGATTTTGACTTATGCTTCCTTAAGTAATAGATGGAGTTAAGTCAAAGTGAACTTCAATTGCCCTCACATCAGACATCATTTGGGACTTGATGTATTCAGGCAGGCATGATTGCCATAATTAAGGAAGTTGTAAGATTAATACGGCTGGCAGCTTTGGCTCTACCTTACATCCACCTTTTTTAGGAAAAAAACAGAAACATTTTGTCTGGCACTAGTTTCTATTGTGTAAGTTTTACTATTGTATGACAGTAACAAGAGCAGCAGGTGAGGATCGATATTTGAGTGGTTGGTAGAATTATTATTTGATTTGACTGCTTAATAATCTCTCACACATTTGCCATTAGGTATGGGGAAAATACTCTCAGTGTACTCGTATTCCACTGATCAAGTTTTATGTTCCACTTAAACTCAGCTTAATTAAACTTAGTTGTTTTTGGGGGGGCATCCCTAACCAAAATAAATACCGGCTCAGAATGGAATTGTAGTGGACAATAGTTAAACAAAAAAGAGCTACTCTTTTTCCATTGTTTGCTTGATCATTGGGATTTTTTTTTAAAGAATTTAATGCATGTCTTTTAAATTAATTGGGTAATGTTTTTCTAAAATTAAAATTTTCTTCTTCCTATAGCCCTGCCATAGGACAGGCTGAGGCTGAGTCTCAGTGTTGCCCTGTTCAGTCTGAGGCAAGTGGGATTTATTTTATTCCTTATAGGGGCTTTCACAGCTTTATGGCTGTTGGATATTTATGTCCCCAAACTTGCAGCAAGTTTGGTGAAGGCCCCTAAATTTAATTAAACTTAGGATTTTTATACTCTTTTGGCAGAGAAGGCTCTATATTAATATTCACGTTTGACTGTGGTGTTAATAAACATGAAAGTGTCTCATGCAATTTTATATAATTTGCTTTGTGTTATATAATACTTATCAGCTTCAGTAAAGCTTGTATTACTATATTGAACTTCATTAAATTTACAAAATTTGCCCTTGATTTGGAGGCATGAAATGTTCTATTCAAATTTTCCACTTTCACTTCTAGGAAAATCTTACTGGTTATCTTCTCCTCAAACTATTAAATTTAACCTTAAGGATAAGTATAATCATTGGAAATGCCACTGGATACCTAAATCTACATTCTTACTCCCAAACTTATGCATGGAATGTTAAGGTTGAAAGGTTATCTGGAAATGCTTGTGATTTTTAATATTTTCAAACCTCACCACATTAGAGCAAATGTTAATGTAGAGCCCTGTGAAGAGTGGGAAGGTGGTGTGTGTGTGTGTGTGTGTGTGTGTGTGTGTGTGTGTGTGTGCGCGCGCGCGTATGCGTGCTGGTGTGTATGTGTGTGCTGGTGTGTATGTGTGGGTATACACCACACAGTTGATATAATAAGAGTTCGGGTGTTACAGACCTGTCGGTATGGATAGATGACTAATTTTTAGGTAGTCATACTGAAATTGGATCATGTAGTAAAGTTATTAGTATGTTAAACTATGGGTTTGGAATAATTATTTTGAGGTTCATTTTCAGCCTTACTTAACAGTGTTTTATGCACACTTGAAAAGTATCCACATTTGTTCCCAACTAAAATTTGCCTTTATTTGGTGAGAAAAGTTGTATGTATGTGTGTTTGTTGTAGGTGATAAAAGAGGGAATTGGAAAAGAGGCCAAAAACATAAATCTGAATTACTTTTGTTCTGTGTATTTGAGCCACCCTTCTATCCAGATAGCATTTTCCTCTTGAACAGTAACAGTGAACATACAGTATAGCATTCAGCAAACCTGGAATTGTTCTGTGGTTTTCATTCTTGGAAGCATAAGGAAAATTTGCTTGGAAGCAAAAGAGAATTAAATGAATTCCAGATTTTGACTTGCTTAATTAGAACATAATGCTTTTTACTATGACTGAAATATAGTAAAGGATTTTGATACTTTAACAAAATTTTTTTTTGTATTGAGATTTTATTTTTTAAAGACAGGGTCTCCCAGGCTGGCCTTGAACTCCTGGGCACAAGCAATCCTCCTGTCTCAGCCTCTGAGTAATTGGGATTATAGGTGTGTACCACTGCACCCTGCAAATATTTTTAAAATTTTGTTATTTCTTTGATAAAATATTCCATTGGAATATTTTGTAACCTCAGTGATCACACATTGTAAGACTCCTTAATTGGAGATCTGTTTTCTCTTGTACCCACCATCCCCCAATATACTGAAATCTCTTGAAGTTGCTTGTCCTCATTTTAATGGTGATAATTGAAGTAAGTGTAATCGAAACAGGTTCTTACCAGCTTGAGTACTGGGGGTGGGAATGACTTACTAATGGTGGCATAATTTGCTGCAGGTGATATAGATAACTAATTTAAGATGTAGTTTCTTTGATATCGTTGTAGTTCTGTGACTCTTTCAAATAAGATTTTGAAAATTATGTAATTTTTAGGTGTCCATAATATCCACTGGTAAAACTTGGTAAATGAAAGAAAATATTGAAGTCACTTCTTTACTAAGATAAAATTTTGTTTGTGTAAGCTGATGAACGTAGACATGTAATAACACTTGTATTGGTTAGGGGATAAAGAAATATTAAACATGTACCCTAAAATTTTTATAAACTAGGTATGTCTTTTTTAAAACGTGGTATTTACCCACGTAATATTGAATAACCTTTGTGTGTTATTCCAAAATGAAACTCAATTTCTTTCATACAACTTCTATGGAAATGTCCTCGAAAAGGAGGGATTCAGTTATAAGACTATTGACCATAGGACAGATATCATATAAGTAAACATTCGCCTAATTCCACTTCTGCCATCTATCTCATGACAGTGAAGTTAACTCCTTTTTTTGACCCTTGTTTCTTGGTATTTTGTTTTCTATCATCTGAATCATTTAAATAATCTTTTGTTGTTATAGCAAAGAAATCATCTGACTTTTCTGTGTGATGTTTCTTGGCAAAATGAGAGGCACTTTATTGAATGATGCTGTATATAGTGTCATGAACGCAGTGGATATTCATAATTTTGTGCTTAATGCTGAATTTTCAAAACTATATTAAGTTCTTAGGCATCCCTATTATGGATCTAATTCAAACCAATAACATAGGAAATGGGGAAACAAAGACTTCAATTTGAGCTCCCTAATAACTTAAAATGTATCCAACTTTTCCAAGTAGTATTTAAAAAATATACAGTAAGCGTTAAAAGAGAATTGCTGTTAATAAACATTATCCTAGTTCTGGTCTCTGTACATTCTTACATAATATTTTAGTCTTGAAAAGGTTTTCATTTTCTTCCCAACTCTGGAGAAATAATTTGTTTGAAACTAAATTACTTTGAAAAATTTGAACTGTCTCTTATTAAATTTGTTAATCTCATGTATTCTCAGGGGAAAATATTTTACTAAACAGAATGCAGAAGTCGTATTAAGGCAGAAATTTGCAGCCCAAAAGAGGTCTTCAGTGAAGCTAATTTGAACTATTTCTATTTGAAGCAAATTGAACACTGTATTATAAATCAAGACTGGCTCATTAGGTGGAAACTTTCATGGATAGGTTCTTTAGAAGGCATATAATAATTTATGAGAATATGTTTGTATGTTCTAATTTTGATAAAATTAACTACAGAGGAGAGATGTGAATAAACAGCCTTAATAGTTGATTACTTTGACCTCACCCATTCTAAGTGCTGTAATGGTGTGTAAGGTTGTGATATGACACAGCTTTAGTAATATGCTGTGTGTTTAGTTAGGGATTTGTGGAATGCTGTGTTTGTAAAATGGTGACATCCTTTATTGGCATTTTTTAAGCCCTCTGACATTGTTACAATGTCTGGGTTTGTTTGTTTCTAGTTTACTATTATTATGGTTAAAGACTCTGTATGCCTTCACCTCTGCTTAAATTTGAGGAACCTAGCAATGAAGTTCATTGATACCCAAATTGGATAAAAATGAAGAATGATCTTTCCCTAGTTTACTACACATAGACCGATAGTGATTATTTAAGAGAAAGACCATTCATCGTACAGTGTTGTTTGACTTCAGAACCTTAAATGTAGAAGTAACAACATCCCTGCTTGTGGTTTGCATTTGATTGAGGTTTCACCATATACTTTATTTTAATGTAGCTTCTTACCAAATTTTATTCATAAATAGTTCAGCAGTCAGAGATCCAAATAAACAAGATTTGCAGCATTGTTTCCCAGTCTCTACTAATAAAACAAGGCTGCATAACTACCGAAGGGGAGGAATTACTACGGTTCTTATAAGTTTGAGTTAGAAAAATAAGAGGCATCTAGTTATTGAGCAAAGCCCTCCTTTTACCAATTAGCTTATTTATGTACTTCAAGGAGAAGCAATGGAATTTGCTTTTGAGTCCATGATTTTAAAATTGAGAATCTCTAATATAAAAATGGAATCAATTTTTGTGAAAATTGAATAAAAATTATTTAAAAATTGCTTGCCTCTGTGGGGGTATGTCTAAATATGTTTAAATTTAGAAATTATCACATTTAAGATGTACGTTCACCCCCTTTTTGTGAGGTAACCAGATTTTCATCACAATTCACAGATTGGAATACATAGTTTATTAACATGGAGACTTGTCCAAGAGGTTTTCATTGTTACTAGTGCATTCTTGTACGTTCACTCTAAATTTAATAGCCAATGCAAGGTAACTATTAGAAAACTTAGGGAAAATTTTTAAATGTATTAGTATCAGGCTCTGAGGAAATTTAATGCACATTGACTTTTTAAACTATGGATTGAACTCCTCAGTTTAATACAATTTGTGTTTTTGTTAACTAGCAGCAGAATTTCAGCATTTGCTACTTACTGGTAGAGAAGAAAAATCCCACAGCCCTGCCAGTACAGGTTAGTTTAATCTGTAAGTACCTGATGTTCCTATTTTTTTCAAACATATCCATATAACTCACACAACGAAGAAAGCTGTGCAGTTACTTGAATGTGAGTATAACTAATAATGAATCCACTGGACACTTTTCAAACACTCAGTATTTGGGCCTAGCAAGTAGATCTAGGTTTGCTAACCTTAGTTGTAATAAAGGTGTAATACTGCTCTTTTATTATCTGGTTGTGGATCAACCTAAGTAGATATGTTGTACATTAAAGGAAAAGACAGTGAAAGTTTCCATTGGTTATACCTTTGTTGGTATATGATTTTGGGTCCAGGATCTTTTACTTAAGCCACTCCATGGTGGTTCTCATATTCACCTTCTAACTTTACGGTGTGTATCAACCTAAGGAAAAAGACAAGTTTCCTCACCTCTAGGAATGGTAAATGGTATATAATCATAAGCTAGAAAAATATTTTATACTACTTTTTTGTTCTTAAATGTTTTTAGTAACACTTGTAAAAAGTACTCATTTTTAAATTTTTTTTGGTAAACTATAATCTATTCTGTTGGTGCACTAGTGTGGGTTCATTTTACTTTGAACTAAGAATAAAAAACTTTTTAATATTCAAATGAAAGCTGACCACCCATGAAGAAATCTAGCCAGATTCTTCAAATGATCCTTGTGAGGGGCAGTAGGGATGTAATGGGTTGTGGGAGATGTGTTATTATTTTGTTGTTACCTCTCATATTGTCAGAATTCATTGTTGTTTGAACCATCCTTGAGAGATTTCCTTTAAATATTGTGCTTTTATGTTAATGTGAACTGAAAGCACTGAGGAGGGATGAATAAAGCATACAACTTAATTTCTATGAGCCCCAACCATCCTTCTAGTCTGTAGCATTGATACTAGGATGTATGGTTTTCTCCTTTTCCCCTTAAGAATAAAGATGTCTAATTTGAGGTGATCTACCCATAAAACTAGCTCATCTTGTATTCCTGTTGAACTGGATGTGATTAGCCATCGTGAAAACTGATCTTTGTATGGAAATTGTGTGTTCCATTAAATTTTAAAAACCTACATCTATCAAGTGATGATAAAATATATTTTATGAGATATCCAGTTTTTTTTTTAATATAAAATTGCCCAGGGGCTTGATTTCATTGCCTTTCACAGTTTAATCTCTATATGAAATGGCATAGAAACAGTGGCAATGGTTTTCCTTAAAACCATCTCTTTAAAGCAGCCTTTCTGGTGAGTACTATTTTAAACTTTTATGCATCAACAATTTTACTTTTTAAAATTAACTGAAATGGGACACTTTGATCAAAAAGGTGAACAATCTGAATTTCTGCATCTCTTCAGATATTTAGATATCAGGAATGTTAGAAGATGATTATTTTACTGCTTGACGTTTCCCTATTAATGCTAGTTCACTTTTTTCTGACCCTCACTTAATGGACTATAAACTTTGAACACATAAATTATTTGAACTAAGACATGAAATAAATGTTTTTACTTAAAATTTTCCTAGCATTTAAGAAAACTTTTTAAAAACTTAAGAGATTTTCTTTCCTTTTTCGTCTTCTTTTTTTTTTTTTGTGGAACAGAGTCTTCTTCTGTTGCCTGGGCTAGAGTGCCAGGGCGTGAGCCTAGCTTACAGCAACCTCAAACTCCTGGCTCAAGCGATCCTTCTGCCTCAGCCTCCTGAGTAGCTCGGACTCCAGGCACTCGCCTGGCTAATTTTTTCTGTTTTTTTGTAGAGACTGGGTCTCACTCTTGGCTCAGGCTGGTCTCAAGCTCCTGAGCTCAAGAGATTCTCCCGCCTCAGCCTCCCAGAGTGCTAGGATCACAGGTGTGAGCTACTGCACCTGGCCTAGGTTTTCTTTTTAGTTGATAGCCAAAGTATTTTTCTCATGCTTTTGAGACATTGCATAGATGTTAAATTAAAATGAGAGCTACTTTCTGTTCTTGTTGAAGCTGTTGTTGTAGTGATTCATGAGCAATTAAACTGGAGTTAGGGTAGAAGGACTTACTGAAATTGGTCACGCAGACCAACTGCTTACAGGGTTTTCTTTGAGAGGCTTGAAATTTTCAAGTGTGTTATTTAAGTCACTGTAACGCTGCTTGAAAAACACAGGTCAGAAATAGTGATTTCTGAGACCATACATATTGGTGAAAATTAACCTTTGAGTGTATTTTTAATTACTTTATGCTCTGTTTTATGCTTAGCCTCACTGTTAACACATGGATTTTTTTTCCCCTCTAGGTTTTAGCTACATCCCAGATAATGTCAATATATGCTAAGGGTGTTTTCACATTGTATTTCCTGTTGTGGTCTTTGTAGAACCAACAATGAATGGCCAACTCTGATGAGCAATGATAGTTTTCTAAAATCTGAAAATTGATATCTGAGTATGTGATATGGTGATACATTCTTCTAGATAAGCACTAAACAAAGTATGGACCCTCTTTGTGTCTTTAAGATTTAAAGTGAAGTAAATTTCTAAGGAACTGTGTCCTTTCTTAGCAGGGATAAACTGAAAATTTGGTAAGTATGTAACTTGAAATGCATGTAATAATGATGAGAGTAAATAGCCAAATTTCCATAGTTTAAGATATTATTTAGAAGTGAAGAAGAATGCTTGAATCTCCTTTGGGACAATGTATATGTGTCTACCATTTTTACAGATCTGTGCACATAATGATTAAATTGAAATGTACATTACTCCTTTGTCTGTTTTTTTCTTTTAATTTTGTATGGTGCTTTAAATACTAATTTTATATTTCAAGCTTTTTTCAGGGTAGAAATAAGTGCCTGTTAAAGATCTTCGAGAAGAATTATCTAAGTGTCTGTTTTTAAAATTCAGTGATGTCTTTCAGTTTATTTAAGTCTTCTGTTTTTTAGCTCCAGTTAAAACTGACAATAGGCAGCTGATCAAAAATGGAAAAAGTCTTTGTGCTCTTCCTGGAATATTATAGGATTCAGTGCACAATAGTAAAATGGTATTAAGCCAATACTTAATTTGCGTGAAAGCTTTGCTTTTAAATTAAGAGAGAAAAAGTCCCTTAATTTGGAGTCTCCCCTTCTCCCTGGGATGTTGTATTGATAACAAGATGAGAATAAATGAAGATTAAAGTGAAAAATTTTTAATTGCTATGCCATGAAAGATTATTTATTTCTGAGAAGTAGGTCCATTCCTTTCCAAACTAGTCTAGCATTGTTTTGTTTCCTAAAGGGTGGGAAAGAGGAAGCCTGTCTCTCAAGTCAATCTTTAGGCTTCACTTGTACTGGCAAGGAATTAAGTGGAGAACAGGTCATCTAAGGAATACAATTTTAAGATGTCCAAGGAGGTCATGAACAAAGCACACAGGGAGGCTAAATGGCGAGTCCATGTATATCATAAAATGGTCTAGCTAAAAAAAAAAGAAAAAAGTGTTAGCTGAATTTTTATGTAAGTAAATGAACTCACTAAAGATTGTAATTGAATACTGGCTTTTAATGTTGGTTTATTTACCATAATTAAAACTATAATTAATTTGAGGGAATAATTAAGGGAAAAAACTAATTAATACTTTGATTTGGGGGGGGGTATTTTAAAATAAAATTTTTACGTGGACAATGTTAGTGCATCTTGTCACTATGATTTCTCACCTGGTTAAATAGCTGGAAGCTTGTGCAAAAAGAAAAGTGAAATGGAAGACCATGTTTAATTTTTGTCTGTTAGCAGGGTTTGAGGATGGAGATATTCCTTAGTGTATATAGCCATATAATAATTAGAACTCACAAAGGATATTGAAGTTTTTTGTTTCTTTTTCAGGTGGTCTGAGGGTGTTTACTATGATTTAAGTAAGCCCAAACCACCATTTGAAAAGTGGTGCTTTATTTTCATATCTGAAGGAATTTTTAGTTTATTTTCATCTAAAAGTTGAAAAATTTTTGCTTCTACATTATTAAAAGCCAGCTTTGGCCGGGCGCAGTGGCTCACGCCTGTAATCCTAGCACTTTGGGAGGCCAAGGTGGGAGGATTGCTCGAGACCAGCCTGAGCAACACGGTGAGACCCTGTCTCTACAAAAAATAGAAAAATTATCTGGGCTTGGTGGCATGCACCTGTAGTCCCAGCTACTTAGTAGGCTGAGGCAAGAGGATTGCTTGAGCCCGGGAGTTTGAGGTTGCAGTAAGCTTTGATGACACCACTGGACTCTAGCTTGGGGAACAGCAAGACCCTGCCTCCCCCTGCGCCCCCCCCAAAAGGCCAGCCTCTTTTTGTTAGGAGTAGATGGTTGACTGTTCCTTCATTCATTAACAAACCTTTGCGTGCCTGTTATGTACAAAGATAAATAAAATCTTTCATTTATTATTTATGTAACTTGTCTGAGCCCATTTATTAATTTGTATCCAGAACAGTTTATATTGAAAATAAATTATGATATGCATGAGCCATCCTGAGCAGTTTTTGGTGTGCCCTGGGAACGGTAAGGAAGTTATTTTTATTAAATATAGAATGTCTGTAAGGAGAAAGTAAGGGGTAAGAGAGCACGTTTAGACAATGTGGGTGTGGGGTATGTGGTATATGATACATTGTTAATTGAGGTTGGATTGTTAGATGAGCCAGAAGTAGCATAATGGTTTAGGGTAAGCATGAAATTAGAGTTTGCAGTCAAATTTTTGGTTTCCCATCATTTAGCAGTTACATGAACTTGAGCAAGTTACTTCTCAAATGACAGTCATTAGTTTCCTAGGTTTGTGAGAAACAAGTTATATATAAAAGAACTTAGAAGGCTGGCACTTTGTAAGTGCTCATTATTATTTGTGTGTATGCTTGAAGGAACTAACATAGTATACATTTGGACTAAGCCTGTGGAATTGGTGGGACAGGCAGTTACTGAAAACCTAAAAATTTGTTCAGTAAATAAATACGAAGAATGTCTACTATGTGCTTGGATATTATCCTTTGTACAGACAGACAGGAAATACATCTGAAAAGGGACTTAGGAACTGAGGATTTAAGAAATCAGCTTTGGCCGGGTGCAGTGGCTCACGCCTGTAATCCTAGCACTCTGGGGGGCTGAGGCAGGAGGATTGCTTGAGCTCAGGAGTTCGAGACCAGCCTGAGCAAGAGTGAGACCCCATCTCTACTAAAAAATAGGAAAATTAGCTGGGTGTCATGGCGTGCACCTGTAGTCCCAGCCACTCGGGGGGCTGAGGCAGGAGGATCACTTTAGCCCAGGAGTTTGAGGTCTCAGTGAGCTACTATGACGCCACTATACTACCCAGGATAGTGTATATGCTGTCTCCAAAAACAAAACAAACAAAAATAAGCCAGCCTTTGCAAAAGTCTTGTTGGATAACAGTATTTCAGGCAGAAGGTATAGTAGTTGCTGAGACCATGAGATGGGAAAGCACAGCATCTTGGAGCAATGAAAAATGAGGTCTGAGTGGTGGAGGAGTGTGTATGTAATGAGAGTGGATTGGAGAGGTGGATATACCAAATCTCACACTGGACCATGGTTTGAATATTATTCTAATGAAGTCTTGGAGGACTTGGAGCTGCTGGTGAGTAATATATAGTTTATGATTAAAAGTTGGTTGTTGATGGGGCAGCTTGGGTTGGTGGGTAGTATAAGGACCAGTTAGAAGGCAGTAAGAACCTGGTCCAAAACACACGATGAATTACCGTGACTGGATGATAACTGGAGAAATTAGATGATGCCAACCCTCCTTATGTGAGAAGCACACAAAAGGAAAAAAAGGAAAAGATTGGAAATTAAGTTTTTCAAATACCTGATTTAGTGCACACCTGATTTGTAAGACTTACATTTAGGAGGGGTTTATTGAAGATGTAGTGGGACGTTGAGAGGCAAAAATAAATAACTGAAGTCTTTCTGCTTAAAGAAAGGTAAGTACTTTAATAATAATGAAGAAAGTGAAAATCCCCCTTAAAGAAGTAAAATTTGAAGAAAGGTAATTCCACTTGCATGATGTCAGGAAGTGTAAAGGTGGCTTTTGAAGTAGGTCTTGAGGGATTGTTAGGATTTGGACAAATTGAAAGTTAGGAGAAGGAGCGGGAAACCCAACAGTGTGGAGGCATGTGAAGGAAAGTTGTAAACAATGGGGTAAAGCTCACTTGAGGCTGTAACATCCTTGAGTAGGGATTAGGATGCATCAGGGATATGCATTTCCTTTAAGATTTTGTGTTTGATTTTTATCATAAAAATAACATTGACTAGAGTGGTGGTTTTGGGCCCTTAAGTCTTCAGAAGCATCCAAAGTCTCTATCACCTGAGGCTGCCACTATTTCCTTATCACTATTGTCTTAGTGAAGTGGAATAATGAGATGCAGCAAACAATCGGGCCTATCTGCTGTTTACTTGGTAAATTGAAACTAGGATCTCTCATGTTCACGAAGCCTAGCTCTATACTTAAGACCATTATTTTCTTTGGTCACTCTGCAAACTAAGTGCCTCAATTTTCCTGCCATTTCTACCCAATTGTAGGGTGTTGCTCACCTCCCTCAAAAACCTTCCTATTACGCTTATATAATTTCTATTTTTATGGTAACAGAACTCCTCCTGAATTCTTTGTAGAACCTTCTTGAAACCCAATTTTCTACAAAGGACATACTTTCTAACAGTTGTCTTAAGTGAATGCTATTCGTTCTTCCAGATTATTTGTACCTGGAGTTTGAGAGGATTGGTGGTCTCATTGCCTGAGACAAGTCAAGCCATTATTTATAAATAAACCTGCTCCATTTGGCTTCATGATATCTTTCACTTCTATTGACTGCTTTGATCTCCTGATTCTTGGATGTCCCCTTCAGTGAAGTGTGATACATTATGTTTGTAGTAGGTGCTCAATGAATACTTTGAGTGAATGATTAATACTTTTTCTCTGAAGAAGACTGGTTATAGTGCTGTACTACTGAAGACAATCACACAATCTTGCAAATTGGTATTTCAATCTATAATCATACATTATAGATGTATAATGTATAACCATGTACAATGGAAATGTGCAACGTATAACCATACATTTCAACCTTTGCTAGGCCCATGATATTGTGAAGCAATTCTGTTGTAAAGATAACAGTCACCTTTTTCACTTACTCCACTGGCTGTTCCACATCTCTGCTCTTAAGATCCTTGTCCTCTTCTATCACTACCCCTTTCCCCTATACACACTTTTGTCTGATGGCTTTACTTTCTGATTCATGAGGAGTAAAAGTCAAGCCTTTATAGATACCTACCATATCTATAAAATAATCTGTATTTGCACCCTTTTTATCACACTGGAGTAGGTGTTTTTTTCCTTTTTTTTTTTTTTGAAACAGTGTCTGACTGTTGCCCAGGCTGGTCTGCAGTGCCATTATCATAGCTCGCTGCAACCTCAAACTCCTGGGCCCAAGCGATCCTCTTCTGCCCCAGCCTCCCAAGCAGCTGGGACTAGGCACACACCAGCACACCTGGCTAATTTTTCTAGTTTTTGTAGAAACAGGGTCTCACCATGTTGCTTAGGAAGGTCTCAAACTCCCGGCCTGAAGTGATCCACCTTGGCCTCCCAAAGTGCTGTGATTACAGGCGTGAGCCATCGCTCCTGGCCCTAGATATTTATTCTTTATGGTAAAGCTTTTTGCTATGCTCTGGAATCCCATCAACTCCTGCCGCCTTAGTGGTCTCTTAATTGTTTCCTTTTGTGTTTGTTCAGCTTCCTACCCTATTTCTCATTCTTTTAATGACTCCTTTTTCATAGGATAAAATTTGGATGGTTGGAAGTGACATATGGTAGGAGTCAAGAATGAGACTTGAGTTTTACCTCAAAACTTTCTTTACTTCTTTTGGCTTAAAGACCCTTCATAATCTGTCCCCTGCTTATCTTTCCAACCTTATTTCTTGCCATTCCCCCTTGGTACTCAGCTTAAGCTCTCAATTCTCTGCCTGAACACCTTATCTCCTCCCGTTACTACTTTGACTTGGGTAACTGCCACTTGCCCACATCTACCAAATACTAGTTTAGACATAATTCCCTGTGATAAATCCCTGTGCCTGTATGTTGACCTTCATATGTGGTTTTTTTTTTTAATTTCAAAATACAGGGGTACAAATGTTTTTAGTTACATGGATTGCTTTTGTAATGCTCGAGTCAGGGTTAACAGTATGTCATATGTGCTTTCATTGCACTGTGTACTTAACCTTAAATGTCTGTCTATACTGGAGTGCCTTGTTCATTGCATTCCTAAAACCTAGCATGCTGCATGACACTTAAAAATAGGCATTAGTAATTGCTGGATTCAACTAAATTGCCAGTAATGCGTTAATCAATTTCGTCAAAACAGACTAGAAGTTTTGAGAGATGTGCTTTTCTTTATTTGAACATTGTGCAATTTAAACCTGAGTCAGTCATGCTGTTCTTTTGAGCAAGATCTTTAGAACATGTACTTAGTGATTGGCTAAAGAATAACTCTTTGCAATAGCAAAGGTCTCTTGGACAGAGCTGTTCTGGGGGGAAAAAAATGAAATTTGTGTTTGTTCAGGAAGAGTAGAAGGATTTTTGAAAAGTAACTTTTCCTGTGGAATGTCTGCAAGGATAAAAAGTTCTTGTTTCCTTAATGGTGAAAGATTAGCTCTAGTTTGGAATAGAGGTAGGCTAGACCAGTGGTCCCCAGCCTTTTTGGCACCAGGGACTGGTATCATGGAAGACAATTTTTCCACAGACTGGGGGTTGGGGGAGGCATGGCTTCAGGATGATTCAAGCACATTACATTTATTGTACACTTTATTTCTATTAATATTACATTGTAATATATAATGAAATAATTATACAACTCAGCATAATGCAAAATCTAATGCTGACGAGAGGCAGAGCTCAGGCAGTGATGCGAGCAATGGGGAGCGGCTGTAAATACAGATGAAGCTTTGCTCGCCCACCTCTTACCTCTTGCTGTGCAGCCTAGTTTCTAACAGGCCATGGACTGGTACCAGTCCGTGCCCTGGGTGTTGGGGACTCTAGGACTAGACCAAAGATTGCAAAATAAAATGTCTGCAAGAACCAGACAGGTAATAAAAATTAGTGAAACAAGCCAACTGGGGAGTGGTGAACTCGTGACTCTTATAAGCGAGGCTCATGCCATGTGCAGTGGTTGGCCAAGTTTGCCAGATTTCATTTTTCTAGAAAAGTTAGATGTCTTGTAGTTCTGTTTTAAAAAATTAAAACTAAACACTATGGGCAAAACACATCTGCAGGCCAGTTCTACTTGTGGGTCACCAGGGTGGGATTTCTTGGATGAAAGCTGATGTTTGTGGAAATTTATATCGACAGGAGGAAAACCAGGTAGTCCCAGAGAGGAAGGTTCGATAATAGACAAGAGGCAGATGATCTGTTACCATGATAGAGTATGACGTTGGGGAACAAGCCACTGAATAGACTGGTGCAGTTGAATTAGTAGTTGGCCACTATGATCCAGCTGTAGGTTGTAGGTGTGAGTAAATACAGGAATCAGTGTTCAGCCTCAGAATTTCAGTTCTAGAGGACTTCTGGGCAATGCAGTACCCTAGGAAGATTGAGATCACAAAAGTAAAATTTCAGAACAATCAGTGAACACTTCTGGATGGGGGGTATAGCTTAGAAATAGGCATAATAGGTAACTAAGTTAATTACTGTGAGGTTTGAAAGAGGTTATTCTGCTTCTGATTCATAGTGGTTGGCACCTAGTAGGCAATAAATGTTTGTTACATTGAGTAGATTCATCTCTATGATGTCATCCTCAAATCAAAGAAAGCTGTGATGACTGTCAGGGTGTTGGCAAAACATACATCAGTCCTCAGTTTCTCAATCAGTAAATAGTGGTGAGAAAAAAAGGCAAAGTATTTAACTCCAGTAGTTACCAAGAGTACTCAATCTTTTACCTGTTTCCTGGAAATTTGTACAAAGTTCATACTGTTCCTTTTCTAAAAAGTAAATTTTTTAATGTTTAAAGTATCCCACATCATTAAAAAAAATCTAATGTGCTCGCTTCGGCAGCACATACATACTAAAATTGGAACCATACAGAGAAGATTAGCATGGCCCCGCAAGAATGACACGCAAATTTGTGAAGCGTTCCATATTTAAAAAAAAAAACAACCTAATCTTGATCAAACAAAAAAGCAATAGTTCCCTGCCCCACCCCCAGCCACAGTCCCCAGGAAGAACAGTCGTCCCTTGTTATCTGTAGGGGATTGGTTTCAGGACCTCCCTCAGATATCAAAATTCACTGATGCTCAGCCCCTGATAGAAAATGGCACAGTATTTGCATATAACTTACACACATCCTCCCATATACTTAAAATCATCTCTAGATTACCTATAATACCAAATACAATGTGAATGTCATGAAAATAGTTGTTATACTGTATTAGGGAATAATGACAAGAAAAAAAGTATATGTTCATTATAGGTGCATTTTTTTCCCAAATATTTTTGATTTGTGGTTGATTGAATCCACAGATGCAGAATCCGTGGATACAGAGGGCTGACTGTACTTTTAACTCTCTTTGTTTTGGCTTCACCTCAGTATGTTTAAATAACATCCTTCCATTACTGACTTACAAATATTAGCATTTGTTGATTTCCACTATCTCAGGTAAGGATTTAGCTCACTTATTCTGTCTCTACCACACCATCCCTCTTTATATAATTATATCATTATATTTGTTATGCTGTTACCTCTGTAAGTTATACCTTTATTCCTTGTTCCATCAATTAAAGATTGTATCTCAGCCTGATAAACTAAAAATATTGCCATCCTTTACTGTTTTGTTCCTTTTCACCTTCCTCTTCCTCCTTGAACATTTATACTTTTTGCAGTGTGAAGGCTGAGACATTTACTTTTTCTGTGAACACAATTATGTGTTTTATTTTAAATTGATTTTTAAATTGGAAGTCAACAAAAACTTCTTATATTTTGATTGTAAACATTACTCAGAAGGACAAGAAGAGTGATGATAACATTTCCTTTCTAGTCAAGCTGTTTTTTCCTGGAGTCAGTCAGACTCACTCTGTCTCTCACTTTGCCTGTTATTACATCCTTTAGTTCTTCCTATTTTTCAAGGACAGTGTTAAGACTTCTGGAATCCCTCATTTTACTTTTGATTTTTTGTGTGCCTTTTATAAGAAAACTTCATCATGTAGTATTATTGGAGTTTGTTTGCAAATCCTGAATGCTTTCTGAAAGATGTCTCCATATTCAGAACTGAGAATTATGCTCACCACCTCCTCTCAAAGGACAGGTCCTATTAAATTATGTGAACCTCCTTGTTTGGCAATTAAGAAAACTGAGATTAGCCCCCAACAGTAAAGTTAAGGCAGAAAGAAATTTCCATAATATATAACGTTTTTAATTGACAAGAAATATGTCACCCAATAGAAAAATGGGCAAGGGCTGTCAACTGATTCATCTCAATTCACGGAAGAGAAGACTAGAGTAGCCAATAATTGTAAAAGGATGACTGAACTTGCACTAGTCAGGAAAATGCAAGTTAAAGCAACAATGTAATATCATTTCAAAAATCTCAATTTGGCAAAAACCAAAGTCTGATGATGAAAAATGTTGGCAAAGATGTGGAACAACTCTTTGCATCACCAATGGGTACGCTTTTGTTAGTGTATGCATTCTGGCTGTTTTAACAAAGATGCAACTATAATACGGCTTAGTAAAGTGGAAGTTTATTTTTCTTGTACATTACTAGAATAGGCAGCATAGGGCTGATACAGTGATTGGTACACAGGTTCCTTTTAATTTGTTGATCTGTCAACTTTAATAGGCATTTTCATTCTTTGGTTTCCTCATAGCAACTCCAGCAACCACCATCATATCCATATGCCAGCCAGCAAGAAAGAGAAGGTCCATCTCTTCTTTTTAAGGCTATGACGTAGAAGTGGCCCAGTTACCTCTACACATAGGCCATTGACCAGACCTTGGGCACATGGCCACAGATAGTTGCAAAGGATGATGGGAAATGGTAGTATTTATTCCAATAGGCTATGTGCCCATCTAAAATTTGGAGGAACTATTATTGAAGGAAGAAGGAGAGTATTTTGGAACTCTTAGCAGAATTTACTACAGAGAGTAAATTAGTTCAACCACTTTAGAGAGCAATTTGGCAAAAGTTAGTAAAGTTGAAGGTGTACTTATACTTAAATTCACCAATTCCACTTCTAGGTATATATCTTAGAAAAATGAGAAATACACACAAAGAAATAAACAAAAATCCTTATTGCGATATTATTTGTAACTGAAAAATTGGAAACAACCTAAACGTTAATCAGTAAAGGAATGGATAATTTAAATATTTATGAATAAATGGAGAAAAATACAGTTAAAGTGAACTAAGATATGTATCAACATGGATAAATATTAAATAACATTGTTATAAAAAGTAAGTTGGATTAAGGTATGTACAATACAATAGCACTTAAATAATATTGGAACACATGCAACACAACACTATGCATACATATATGTAACGAAAGTATGAAGATTTGCACAGGAACGATCAATACCAAATTTAGGGTAGAGGTTACCTCTCATGACAGGAAGAGAGTTATACAAAGTGCTCTTTAGTTGTATCTGTCATGTTTTATTTTTTGAAGATCTGTAGCAAATATGGCAAAATGCTAAAGCTAGTAGGTAGGTATGTGAATGTGCTATATGTGTTTTAAATATTTAATAATTAAGAAAATAGCACATGTTCTCATGGAGCATAGAGTCCAGTGGGGGAAACAGACAGCTAAATGGTTTTAGCAATGTAAAACGTGCTATAATAGAGGAGTGTTCAAAGGGCTGTAAAAAGCAAAATGGAGTACTTCTCTGGTGGTGGTACGGTTGAAGAGAGAAGACTATATAGAAATGATACCCGAAGTTGGAATTTGTTGGACAGACAGCGGGTGGAGTGGGAGAAAGGTAATTCACTGCAGAGAGAACAGCATGTTGTAAAGGCCAATGTTTGCATGGCAAACATTATCCTCAATGTCTAAGTGAAAGAAGCAAATTGATCTAAGCAATTGGTCATGGACGACTCTAGGAAGTTTCAGCTCTCTGTCCTTTAGTTAATCCAACCACTATCTAGCATGAAAAGTGAACTCAAAGGAAGTACAAAGATTTCATAGGCAGCACCTTCCCTTTTACAGCAAGTGTTGGGCAAATAAACAAGGATTCACTGTTAGATAGAGGATCTTTTGGGGATTTATTCTAGAGAATCAACTTAAGGGTAAAGGATACAGCCCTCGCTGGATTCTTATCCAGCCTGTTCTGCAAGAGTGGGGAGTGTCTAAAATAAGTGTAGCTGATCTACATATCTAGGGATATCAAATTGATTTATAGATGCTGCTTCTGGTTGTGTGTTTCCTGCTTAGAACACCAGTAAACCACCCTAGGACTCTGCATTCTTCATGGCACCTGGGTTATAGCTTAACCTAAATAATACATTATACCACATTGTATATGGTGAAGTAATTTAAAGCAAATTACAGTAGTCCCCCTTTGTCTATGGGGGATGTGTTCTAAGACCTCGAGTGGATGCCTGAAACCTTGGATAGTAATGAACCCTGTATATACAACATTTTTTCCTATACATACATTCATACTTATGATAAAGTTCAATTTATAAATTAGACACAATAAAAGATTAAAAATAATAAAATAGAACAATTATAACAATATACTGTAATAAAAGTTACATGAATGTGGTGTCTCTCTCAAAATATCTTATTGTACTGTGCTCATGTATTTCTGGACTGCGGTTGACCATGGGTAACTGAAATCATGGAAAGCAAAACCACAGATAAGGGGGGACTACTGTACAGGCACTTTTTTCTTGACCTCATCTAGGCATCATCAATTTTTAAAAGTAAGTATAAAGTACCAAACTACCAATTACCAAATATTCTCAGGTATGTTTCAATATCCTAAGGGCTTCCTTGATTTTATTCTTGTATGAATGGATAAAAAGTTTGGTATTTGTCTCCTTCCTCTTCTCAGATCTTCTAGTTTTCTCATAATCATTAGAAAAAATCTTGTCTGAGTTTTTGCTGGGAAGAGTTCTTTCTCGTGAAGCAACATGAGACAATCTTAAACTTGGGTTGATACTCAGAGTTGCTTAAAAATTTTTTTCTTAATACAGTTGTTACACGAATTAATACTATGTAAATAATGAAACTTTGGTATGTAAGATATTTTTGAAATTTAGGTGTTTATTTTTAGTGTACATACCCATTTTCAGAAGCACTTCACAGTTTGAAAATGAATTATATTGTGTGCATAAGACTTTAACAATGTAATATACTTAATTAAATTGGCAATATGGAAAGATATTTCCTGTGTGATATATGCTGTGTATCATTTTATTCATATAAATTTCACCAAACTAATTATGCCTTTGAATAAAAGTCAGTACAAATTCTAGAACAGTATCTTTGCCACCTAACTTCAAGCCTCATGTATTACTGAAAAGTTTTTAAAAGAAAAAAGAGGTATTTTAGGGATATATATATATATATAAAATTCAGATTTTAATTCAAAAATATTTATGAGTCCCTCTGCACAATTAACAACTAAATTCGAGGTGTTTTGTTCTCACCTAAAGAAACAGAAAAAGTGGGTAGGAAGTAGTTAAAAGGGATGAAAGCATCAGGAGACTATCTACAAAGTGAAATCTTTCTTTGGAAATTTGCTTGGATCTTTATCCAGATTGCCACTGTTTTGCTCTGTGCTCTTGCTCTCAGTCCTCTCTGCATGTGACCTTCTCTGACTCGACTTTGTTAATGAGGCACTAGTAAAAAAAAAAAAAAAATCTCTGTTCAGTACCCTAGCAGTGGGAAAATCCTAGTCCTGGAAACCCAAGACACCTGAATTGATTCTTCCCAACTTCCCACCAGGAGAGGGAGACAATTTTAGCTTGTATTTTGGTTTACCCTAGCAGGGCTAAAAGTTTTACATTAGGATCAGAACTACTGCATGCGAGGCAGGCCTGGTGGGGGGGTCTGAGTGGAGGTTTTTTCTCAGTTCTTCGTGTAGACCTGGTGACCCAGCTATTCAGGAGGTTGGGGTGGGAGGATCGCTTGAGCCCAGAAATTCAAGATTGTAGTGAGTTATGATCACACCACTGCACTCCAGCCTGGGTGACAGAGCAAGACACTGTCTCTTAAAAAAATAAATAAATAAATAAAAATAAAGGCCTGGTGTGGTGGCTCACAACTGTAATCTTAGCATTTTGGGAGGCTGAGGCGGGAGGATTGTTTGAGGCCAGGAGTTTGAGACCAGCCTGAGGAAGAGCGAGATCCCGTCTCTACTAAATAGAAAAATTAGCTGGACATGGTGGTGTGCACCTATGGTCCAGCTACTTGGGAGAGGCTGAGGCAGGAGGATTGCTGGAACCCAGGAGTTTGAGGTTGCAGTGAGCTATGATAACACCACTGCTCTTTAGCCAGGGCGACAGAGTGAGACCCTGTCTCCAAAAAAAAAAAAAAAGAAGAAGAAAAGATAAGATAAAGAAAAAAGAACTGCATCTGGTTTGAAGACTGGATTTTTTTTTTTTTTTTTTTTTTTTTTTTGACAGGGTCTTGCTATGTTTCCCTGGCTGGAGTGCAGTGGTATGATCATAACTCACTGCAGCCTTGAACTCATGGGCTCAAATGATCCTCTGCTTCACCTCCTGAGTACCTAGGACTACTGGGGTGCGCCACTGTCACTGGCCTCTGAGTGGAGGTTTTTCTCAGGTTCTTCGTGTTTGTTGCAGAGAAGAATTTCAGGACACATCATGTAAGCCAAGCAAGCAAAAGCTTTATTGAATGTGAAAGTACACTCAGGAAAGAGAGTGGGCAGGCTGCGAAAGAGGAAGAGGAAGTGGCCTTAGGTCTTTTGTAGTCTTAATAATTGAGGGGAGGAATATTCAAGGCCAGGGGCTTGGCTTTTACTAAAAATTTCACTAGTAATTCTTAGAATTGGGTTCCCTCCAGTTTTCATACTTTACGTGGTTATTTCGGAACTGTCGTGGTAATTTCGAGGGTGGAGAGAGTTTAAAACCACAATGTAAATGATATTGTAATTAGCCAAAGTTCATGTAAGGTGGCAGAGATAGCTGACAAGCCAATTTGGCTGGGTCTTATCTGTGGTTATCAGCCCCTCTAGTTAACTTCTGCTTAAGAGTTGTTTATTTGAACACCTGCACCTGATCTTCAAGCTCCTGCATCCAGTCTCAGCCCTGTCTCCTAGTCTCCTACTCTAACACCACATGCCCAGCTAATTAAAAATATTTTTTGTAGGGATGGGGGTCTGGCTATGTTGCCCAGGCTGGTCTTAAACTCCTGGTCTCAAATAATCCTCCTGCCTTGGCTTCCCAAAGTATTGGGATTATGGGAGTGAGCCACTGCACCCAGCTCAAGACTGCAATTTTAAAAACCTACTTAAAATTGCTGTCTTTGTAGAACCATAATATATTAAAACTAGAAGTCACCTTAAAGATCTAGTTTAATCTCATTTTGTAGAGACGCAGAGAGATGAATTGCTTGGGACAGCTGTAGGATAGGGCAAATTAGAACCTGTAACCTCAAAGCAGCAAATACTTAGTTCTTTGTAAGTGTGACATCTTAGGCTACTGTTTCTTTAACAGTATGACTTTTCTCGCCTTGATTTGTAAACGTAGATACATATGTCTCTCACTTTCTGTTCTTGTTTACTTGAAAATCTTTTTAGAAGTGAAGGAGATAGGCTTCCAATGGTGATACAACATTTTTCATCTTTATACTGGGGATTTGTAATTCAAATTTCTAAAATATTTAATCATCACAAACAATTAAATTGTTAATTAATTCCCATTTCGTTTTAGACATTTCCTTAAATTTTTGTGCATTAGTATTTTATCAAGAATTTCCTAGGCCCAAGCCCAACCCCTAACCCCCCCTTTAAAAAGCCCTGTTTAAAAAAAAAAGAATTTCCTATTCTCCTGAAAACTCTTACTTTGCCAATTTATTATACTTTACATCTTCAGCTTATTTACTAGTAAGTTATTATATTTAACAAATGTCTTGTGTGTTAGTTCATTTTGTGTTGCTATAAAGGAATGCCCGAGGCTGGGCAATTTATAAAGAAAAGAGGTTTATTTGGCTTATGGTTCTACAGACTGTGCAAGAAGCATGACACCAGCATCTGCTTCTGGTGAGGGCTTCAGGGAGCTTCCAATCAAGCTGGAAGACAAAAGGGGAGCAGGTGTGTCACATGGCAAGAGAGGGAGCAGGAGGGGGAGGAGGTGGTGCCAGGCTCTTTTAAATAACCAGCTCTCATGCGAACTGACAGGACTCACTCATTACTACAGGGAAGGCACCAAGCCATTCATGAGGGGATCTGCCCCCATAACCCAAACACCTCTTACTTGGCCCCACCTCTAACACTGGGGATCAAATTTCAACATGTGATTTGGAGGGGACAAGTATCCAATCTGCATCTTGTTGCTTATAATTTCCTTTCTTCTCTCCAGCTCAATTAGTATTGTACTTTTTACATGTTCTATTGAAGTTAAAGATGATTAGTAAAGGCTACCAGGTACAATTTAAAAATTTTATGTGAACCCAGCCAAAACATTTGCCTTAATTTTTTTGCTGACAGACTATATCTAAATGTGTGAAAGGAAAAAAGTGATGCACATAACTTCAAAACTTTAAATTGTATTGAAAATTGTGTTCCTATAAGTTTAATTGTTCTACTCTGTACTCATATACTCATATCCAGGACATTGTTATTTAATATAATCTTTGACTATCCTGGGCTGAGATAGGTGCTCTCTCCTTTGTATTCTCCTGGAACTTTGTAGTACTTCCTTGACTAAGGATAATAATAGGACCTACTGCATGAGATTATTGTGAAGATTAAATGAGACACTTCATGTGAAGTGTTTAATACAGCTCCTAGTTCAATAAAAGTTGGCTACATTTATTAATAGTGCTTTAATTGTGTATCATTTATCATTCATTGAGCAAATATATATTTATTGAAGACTTATTATGCTAGATTTAGGGAATACAGTTGTGAGTAAGATATGATTAGCTTTAAGTCAGAGGCCTAATGCAATTTTTTAAAGTTTTTATTTTTAGAACTAGTGTATTATTTTAAAAAGCATTCACTTAATTTAAACATGGTATGTTGATCAAATCCAAAGTGAGGTCCAATTTTTTTCTTATTTAACTTTCCTTTCTTTAACATAATATTTGATACAAAAGAATATATGAAACATGTTTATCATACTTATTGTTTTTTTGCTTTGTTTTGAGATGGGGTTTCTCTATGTTGCACGGGCTAGTCTTGAACTCCTGGGCTCAAGTGATTCTCCCACCTCAGTCTCCCAAGTAGCTGGGATTACAGAAGCACACCACCGCACCCAGCTTAAACAATGCATTGTTTAGTTCTGCTTGTTTCTCAGCTTTGTAAAATTGGCATCATGCTGAATCATACTAAGATTTATCCGTGTTGGTTTGTGTAGCTCCAGTGCATTCATTTCCACTGTTGCATAGTATTTCATTATCTGATGTACCAGAGTTTATTTATACATTCTTCTTTCTTTTTAAAGCATGCTTCACAGAAAAGTATCCATTCTTCTTTTGAAGGACATTTGGGTTTCCAGTCTTTTGCTTTACAAACAATTCTGCTGCAAACATTATAGCGTTTGTCTCCTGGTGCATATATGAAAGGGTTTTTCTAGGATTGGAATTGCTGGGTAATAGGCATATGATAAACTTTATAACAGAACATCAAATTGTTTTCCAAGGTAGTTGAATCAATTTATACCCCACCAGCAGTATGTAAGAGTTCTTACTGATCCATAGCCTCTCAAACATTTAGGGTTCTCACATTTTTACATTTTTTGCAGTTAAGTCTGCATAAAATGCTGTCTTACTATGGTCTCATCTTTCACTTTTTCAACTAAGTTACTCTCTCTGCTTTTCTTTCTTCTCAAATGAAAATAGTTTGATTTTTTTGGTTCTGATTACAAAATTAGCACATACATATTCATTTTTCAACCAATAATGGGCCATGGTCACGTTTCAAGGTCCTAGGAAGATACATCAGGGAAACAAAGACAAGGCCCTTCCCTTCATGCAGCTTCCATTCTAGTGTGGGAGATTAACATAAAACAAAGAAATAAATGATAATTTTAAATTTTAGATACTGATAAAGTGCCATGAAGACAATAAAACAGGGTAAAATAATAGTGGTTGATGGAGGTAGGACTCCTTTACGTTGTGTGATCAAGGAAGGTCTATCTGAGGAAATGAATTATATGTGAGCTGCACCGAAGTGATGAGAAGGAGCCAGCCATGTCAAGAAGATAGGGGAAGGGTGTTTCAGGCAGTAGGAGCAGTAAGTCCAAAGGCCATGAGGTGGGGAACAAGCTCTGGTGAAAATTAAAGAATAAGAAGAAAGCAGAGTTCACCCTTGATTCAACCATCCAGAGATAACCATGTAAACATTTTGATGCAGGTTCTTCCACACATTTGTTATTAGTGGTTACTTTTTTGTAATAATAAACAATATTACATGAACATTATATGAAAGGTTATTGTGGCTTTATTCATGAATTGTATCACATTTACATTCTGCATTGTAGTCATAATTACAAAATGTATTTAGTTTAAAAAGTTTCAATATTAACTGTTAGTACTTTCTCATCACAAATTCTAAATCAGAAGTATTTTTTCTTTTTTCATTAGTTGGCTAGCTGGATGATATCTTCAAGTGCATTTTTCTTATTGTGGTAAAATATGCATAATATAAAATTTACCTTCTTAACCATTTTAAGTGTACAGTTCAGTGATATTACATACATACATAATGTACAGCCGTAACCACCATCCATTTCTATAACTTTTCGTCTCATAAAACGAACTCTATACGCATTAAACAGTAACTCCCCATTCCTTCCTCCCCCTTATCCTTGGCAACTACCATTCTGCTTTTTGTCTCTCTGATTTCTTCAGGTACATTTTTAAGAAGGGTTATATAGCTGATGTATTTTTTGAATCTTTGCGTATTTGAAAATGTTTTTCTGTTGCCTTCAAACATGGTCAGTGATTAGGCTGAATAAAGAATTCCCATCAATAATCTGTAAGTTTTGTGCCTATTGGGATCTAGTGTTGCTGAGAAGGAGACCAAAGCCAGCTTTTTTTTTCCTTTATAGATAAACTGACTTGTCTGTATTTTTATTATATCTTTTTTTTAATACTTGAAGTTCACTACTTTAACCAGCAACTATTTTCACGTTTGTCAGGTTTTTTTTTCTCGGTATAAGATGAACCTGTGACATACTTAAAAATGAACACGTTCAAAACAGGAAGTTAGCGCTATCAGAGTTCCTGTCCAACCTTGAAGTACTTTTCTTTTTCTTTTTAAAGAAATGTGGTCTCACTCTGTTGCCAGGAACCAAGTGATCCTCCTGCCTCGCCTCCTGAGTAGCTAGGACTACCTGCATACACCACCACGTCTAGCTAATTTTAAGATTTTTTGTAAGAGGTGGGGTCTCACTATGTTGCCCAGACTGGTCTCAAGCTTCTGGGCTCAAGCGATCGTCCTGCTTCAGCCTCCCAAAGTGCTGGGTGGGATTACAGGCATGAGTCACGGCACCTGGCCCTTGGAGTATTTTTTAGCTAGATTGAAGAGATAGGTCCTCGTCCTAAGGCTCAAGAGAAGGGAGATGGTAAATCTCTGCAATTACTAGGGTATAGTGGCTTCCTGGAGGACTATGTTGAAAAATATTCTGAGGCAACTAGGTTTGTTGGGAAAGAATACTGTGATTGATTAGTGATGTCTACCTCAGGTAAGGGAGAATAGAGTATTATCTCATATGTCTGGTAATTGACATCCCTGTTATCCCTAAGAGCTGTCTTAGATTACCCTCATGAAAAGATCAGGGGCATGAACAGAACCCAGAAGCCCCAAGGCTGCTAAGACTAGAAGTTCCAGAGAGATGGTGCTGCTGTCACTGTGTTACTTATTGACTCAGAAGATAACCCACAGCCTGCAGCATGACGCCCAAACTCCTCCTTAGCCTAGTATCGTCTTGATGCTCTCTTTGATATATTGGATGATGCAGTTACCCCAAACTGATTGCTATTCTCTGTAGATTCCTATAATCTTTTCTTGGCTTCAAGAGGCATGGGGAACAGATCGGGCACGTGTATATTTTATTTTTCAAATTTTATTTCTGCATATTATCCTTTAGTGTTTGTTCGTATGTATATTTGTAATAGTGCACAAAGTTTTTAATCTGTTATGTTTTTCTATATTGCTACAATCTCCACAATTACTGTCAGAAAGTCTTCATAATAATGAGTTATTTACCCATTTCTTGATTATTGATCACTTAAGTTGTTTCCTAGATTTTACTTTTATAAATGATTTTTTTAAGAATATCTTCCTGCATATAGCATTTGTATTTTATTAAATGAACGAAACTGGATATTTAACAGAAGAATAAACTGAAGCCTAGAGAGGTAAGTGGCTTGCTTCTTGTCACACAGTTAAGGAATAGAGGAGTAAAGCTTGAAGCACCTTCCACCACCCCGTACTTCTTGTACCTTGTGCTTCATTTTCTTTCTCTGTACAACCAGATCCTATCCATCCTACAAAAATTTGTGTAAATATCACTTGCTTTACAAAATCATTTCTTAGTCATCTACTTAGAAGAAATTTGTCTTGTTGAATGTCCTTAGTTATCTATAGCTCCTTTTTACTTTTTCACTTTTTACCTTAAATGATAATTACACTTTTATGTCTCAGCTCCCTTGCTGGAGGCAATATGCACAGTGGTTAGGATTTTCAGCCCTGAAACAGTTTGGAGCTCTAATTTCAGCATCGCATCCTCGATATGTGAACTTGTGCAAGTTAGTCAACCTCTAAGCCTGAATTTTCTTATATTTAACATGGGATTAAGTGAGATACTAAATGTATAACATCTAGCACAATATCTGGCACACAGCATGTAATTACTTTCAATTGTTTTGTTATTATAATACTATTGTTTTTATTAATAATTCATGGAGAGATCCTTAAGAACCAGATCTAGTGCTTGATACAGTGTTTGGGTACATAGTTTGGGCTCAGTAAATATTTGATGAATAAACAAAGTTAATATTTCAGGTATGTAATCTTCCCCACATACTTAAAATTATGATTGGTTTATAACAGGACCTGACTATATGTTTAATATGACACTGCTGGAACCCTTCCAGGCAATAATTCAAACTAACCTTGGTCAGCTATCCTGACTAGCTAATATCTTGTCCATGTTGCTTAACCACTCAAAATCCACCATTTTGGGATTATGTATATCCTAATTGGGCATTTCTGGTTCGGATACAACTTTTGTGAGGCCAACCCATGAAAATTTTATTTTTTGGAGTTGGTGGGAGGAAACATTTGGATTTGTTTTTGTAATTTAGTGACCAATCTCTTAGTTTTAGCTTGACCAAGAAATTTGGATCTGGAGTAGATTCCTCTTGTTGTTTTTTGGAAAAGTTGGTAATTTGTATCATGAGTCTATGGTACGTTGTTTTAAAGTTTTAATATTTTAAGGAAACTGACAAGTATGAGATAATGTCTACTCCTAATAATAATAAACAGAACTAGAGCATGGCACTTAAATCCGTAAAGTTTAATTTTATGAATCTTCATCCATTTTAGTGATAGGGTATAATGTTTTGAATGTATGGACTGACTTGTATAGTTCCTGTCTGTCTAATCTCCACAGCTGGGAACACTTAGTCTCAACCTCAGATTTAGCTAAACTTCAGGCTCTGGACTTATTCCCTATCCTTAGCTGTTAAATCCGTTCTGATTTTAGTGTAGTTTTAGTAACTGAGCCCACAGCTTATTTCCACCTTCCTTGCCATACTCCCATTTTCAGAACTGACCCTCTCTTGTGCATGATACTGAGTTCATTAGGGACTGCTTTGCTCTAGCAGTGCTGTCTACAAGCCCCCCAGCCCAGCTGGTGCTTCACTGTCTGCTGCCAGATCTCTCTTACAATAATTCTTAATGAACTGCTAAACTGACTCATTTTCCATGTATGACAAAGGGCGAGCAGACCAAAAAGACATAAATTGAAGCAAATTAAAGTTAATATTTGTGCACCCCCACACGGGACTGCCTCCACTGCACCACTGCAGGAGAACAGCTGCCATTTCATTTGTGATGAGGCCCCTGTACCAAATATTGCATCACTGATCTTTTCTCACAAGCTCATTAGATATGATTGAATGTTTGTTCCTTTTTACTTCTTCCTTTCTGGTTCCAATGAATCCATAGAAAATTTTAGGATGCTGACAAGCAAGGGATTGAAATGTTGTGAAGCCTTTTCCAGGTTCCTCTACCAGAATTTGGCTCTTTCTCTTCTATGCTTCCATAACTCCACTATTTACTTGCCTCTGTCATAGTAAATATGTAGTAAAGGGAGTAAGTGTTAAAAAATAAATTTTTTTCTGATTACAAAATACATTCTCATCTTTTAAATAAAATATAGAAATAATGTATGACTTCTGATTGAGATGTTAAAATGAGTTTGTGCTTCAACACAATTCCTCTGCTTCAAACACCTAGCAGTGACAGATTAAATGTTTAAAGAGATAAAACAGAAATATGTACGTGACTAAAAATGGAAGAGAAAGTCCTAGTAGTGAGTGGGGTTCACAGTGGGACTCAGGCTCTGGGTCTAGAATCAGTGCTGGGTGGGACTATGACCTCTGTTGGTAAAACAGACCTCTGTGACAGCTCCCTGACAGCGGCAGACTGGAACTAGGAATATTGCTCAAAGCCAGGGCCTGGGATGGGTTTTAGCTGTGAAAGCAGACTGTTAAAAGTGTTGACTCTCTGCCTGGGACTGTTGCTTTGTAAGAAAGTGGGCCTAGTAAGGGTGAGTGAGAAAAACATGGTTTTTGGACCAAAAACAGCCAAGTTGCCAGTTGGTTCAGTGACAGAATCTGTGATATTAGGGTATCAGAACAGGAGTCTCATAACCCTACTTAAGACCTCGTTCTTGGTTGCTGTGGTGGCTTACGTCTGTAATCCCAGGACTTTGGGAGGCTGAGGTGGGAGGATCACTTGAGGCCAGGAGTATGAGACCAGCCTGGGCAATATAGTGAGACTCCATGTCTTAAAAAAAAAAAAATTAGCCTGGCATGGCAGCACGTGCCTGTAGTCCCAGCTACTCGGGAGAGGCTGAGGTAGGAGGATCACTCGAGCCCAGACGTTCAAGGCTGCACTGAGCTAGGATAGCACCACTGAACTCTAGCCTGGACAACAGAGAAAGACGACAGCAAAAAGAGGAATCTGTCACCAGACACATCATTGTGAAACAGTGGGACATCAGGCTAAAGATAACAAGAGAAAAAAGTATTCACAAAGGATTACCTATTGTACGGCCAGCCAAACAGAGGCCACAAAATGAGGAAGTAATGTCTCTCAAATGCTAAGGAAAAATATGTTAACCTAGAGCTTTATACACAGCTAAACTAACATTCAAGAATGAATGTTAGTTATAAACATTTTTAGACATGAGAGCTTAATACAGACCCTCAAGTAGAAATTATTAAAGGATAAGAATACACTCTACGGGAAGAAAAGTGAATCCAGAGGGAAGGTGTGGGAGCTAAGAAGCAAAGGAAGTTTCTGTGGTGGGAGGAGTGGTGGCCTAAAGAAGGTGATCTGAAAATAGAAATTAATTTAACAGGTCAGTAAGTTTAAATTAACTATTGACTGTAAACACTTTTTTTAATGATAAAAGGCTAAAATAAAAATTTAAACCAACAATTCTCAAATGTATTGGTCTTAGGATACTTTTATACTCTTAGAAAATTATTGAGGCCCCAAAGAGCTTTTGTTTATGTGGGTTCTATCAATACCTACCCTATTAGAAATTAAAACTGACATTTAAAAATATTATTTCATTCACAAATAAACCCAGTGCAAGTTGACAGAAATATCATTTTTATGAAAAAAACTATTTTCTAAGACAAAAACTTAGTAAAAGTTGCAGTATTTATGCATTTTTGTAAATCTCTTTAATGTTTGGCTTCATAGAAGTCAGCTAGATACTTGTAAGTGCTTCTGTGTTCAATCTGTTGCAGTATGTTTTCTGGGTTGAAGTACCTGAAGAAAATCCAGCTTCACACAGATAAGTAGTTGGAAAAGGAAGTATTTTAATAGCCTTTTTGCTTGAAAGCTTAATTTTTTTGTTGCAACAAATACTGAGTTGTTTTCCTTGAAATGACAGGCTCACTTTATTTGTGAGGAAATGTCTGCCACATGCCCGCATCTGTAGACCCATGGTTTTGTCTATCAGTTGTTCTTTCAAATAAAAATGGTGTTCCCTGAAAAAAGTGACTAGGTCAGCTCAACTCAAAGAATTGCGCAAGTGCTTTTCCATGAGATAACTATCGTACTTCTGTGTGCGGCAGAAGTGATTTATGCATGCTTCCCATATCATCACTCAGAGTTTTAAAAAGATGTGTATTCATGGGTCAAGATTTAATACAACTAATAATTCTTACTATCTCATTGAGGACATTTCTAAATCTGGCTGCTTTTTTTTTTCCTATGACTACATGACAGAATATAATGACTACTGGGACTGCTGGGACAGTTTGATACCATTGCCTTGATTCATGCTAAGGCACCAGCTGTTTTACCCATCACTGGTTTTGTACCATTAATGCACATGTCAATGGAGTGAAAAAAACTTAATATTATTTAAAAAATAGTTTTAACCTTTCAGACTCTTGAAAAGGTTTTGGGAAACATACTCTGAGAACCAATGCTCTAAGTAGTAATAACAAGACAGAACCTGTTCAATGACGTGCTAAGAATGTTTTCATGTTCAGGAGGAAGACAGACATAGCTGCAGAACATTTGGAATAAATATAAAGTTAAGTGTTTCCCTTTAAAATCTAGAGATACATCTGTAGTTTTCAAACTAGCAGAGCTGAAAAAGGGAATACAGAAATCAGTTCAATAGAAGGAAGGAAAAGAGAATCAGAGAAAAAGGGATAACAAAAAATACAGAAAACGCTATATAAAATGGGGAAATAAGTTCAACTATATCATTAGTCTCAGTAAATGTGAACTAATTTGACTCTTCTGTAAAAGATTAGTTTGTCATATTGGTTTTAAAAATCCGTCTATATGTTGATTAAGAGAGACACAGCTAAAACCTAATTTCTAAAAAATGATGAAAATAGAAGAGTAAACAATTCAGGCAAATACTAACTAAAAGAAAGCTTGTGCAGCAACATTATTGTTAGACAAAATATCATTTAAGGCAAAAATCATTAATCGAGATAAGGAGAGACATTACCTAGTGGTAAAAGAAATGATCTACTAAAATGATAAAAGAATCAAAAACTTGTGTGCATTTTCCAGCATATTCACTGACAGGCTTGCAAGGAGAAATTGGCAGATTTTCCAGTCATGGTGGAAAATTCTGATGCACCTCTATCAGAAATTGGTACAGTAGGCTTGGTGTGGCTCACATTTGTAATCCCAGCACTTTGGGAGGCCGAGGTGGAAGGATCGCTTGAGGCCAGGAGTTTGAGGCTGCAGTGAGCTATGATCCTACCACTGCACTCCAGCTTGGGTGACAGAGTGAGACCCTGCCAAAAAAAATTACAAAGGGAAAAGAAATTGGTATAGCAGACTGAAGAAAATAGCTTTCAAAAATCAAGAGCATTCTTATACACAATAGTAGTACATTTAGTGGAAAAAATTATAATAGCAACCAACTCATTCTGTGACAACTTGTTGCAAGGTTGCAATCTTAATATAAGAATGGACAAGAGAAGTTCAAGAAAGGAAATTAGAAACCAGTCTCATAAGTATAAAGAAAAGCAAAATTCTGCCATGTGTGTTGGCACACATCTGTCGTCCCAGCCATTTGGGAAGTTGAGGTGGGAGGATGGCTTGAGGCCAGGAGTTCGAGACCAGCCTGGGCAACATAGGGAGACCTCATTTCTAAAAACAAAAACAAAAACAAAAACAAAAAACACATAACCTACACCCCCCACATTTATCACTGTTTTGTTCAAAATTCTCTAATGGCAAAATAGAGTTCTGCCTTGAGAGCCTTTGCACATGTGGTTCCTTCAGCCTAGCATGGGCCTTCTTAGATCTTCACTCAAATGTCACCTCAGTGAGAACTTCCCTGACTATTCCATTTAAATTTCACTTTCTAGCCAGCACTCCCTATCCCCCTGTTCTGCTTTGTTTTTTTCCAGAGTACTTATCATGACCTGTTATACTATGTATTTTATTTTCTTGTTTACTCTCTGTCTCCCCAACTAGAATTTAAGCTTCATGAGGGTAGGGATTATCTGTTACCTGCTGTTTTCCTAGAGTGTAGAACAGTGCCCAGCACCTTTCAGGCACTCAGTAAATATTTGTTGAATAAATAAATGGTTCAACATCAGAAAATCAACAGATTCAAAGAGAAAAATCATATGATGATCTCATATCATATGCAGAAGAATTTGATAAGATTAATCACTTATTCATAATAAGAATTCTTAGAAAACAATAAATAGAAGGGCACTTCTTTAACTTGCTAATGATCAAAAATCTAGAGTTAACATCATACATGATGGTGAAACTTTAGGAGCATTTCCATTAAAGTCAGGGCCAAGGCAAGAAAGTCTCTGCTATCACCTATTCAATAGTGTGCTAAGACAAGAAAGAGTATTAGAAGATATAAAAATAGGGAAGTAACAAAGCTGTCTTATTTGTAGAGGAGGTCTGCGTTGAATATTCAAGAGAATCTACAAACTATTAAAACTTTTAGAAAGTTCAGCAGTATATGAAGGTCAGCATTCTTACAAGTAATGATAAGTACAGGTAATAGGAAAATGATCCAATTTATAATAGAAACCTAAACATAAGCTACTTAGAAATTAATAAAAGATATGATAATCTTTAATGGAGAAAATTACAAAATATCAGGCAGCAAAAAGGACCTGACTAAATGGAAAAATATTCATAGATGGGAAGAAGTGATATAAAAAAGTCAATTAATTATAAATTAAATAGTATGCCTATTGATTTGCCCTAGAATTTGAAAAGCTCAACCCAAAATTTATGTGAAAAGGCAAAAGCCCAGAATGGTTCAGACGACTTTAAATAATAACAATAATGTGGGGGACTTATCCTCATAGATATCACAATTAGTTATAAAGCTATAGTTGTTCTCAAGCCCAGTATAGTGCCTGACACAGACAGTACTCAATGAATGTTTTCTCGGGAGATTGATGGGTGGACAAATGGACTAATGCCTGTGGGACACACGAAGTGCAGAGAAACACTGGGTCCTAACTGAGCTAATATTACTTTTTGTCTGGGATCAGGATTAACTCTGGAAGGTAGGGTCGGGGAAAGGGCTGAACCTGAAGATGAGGATGACTCAGAACTGCAAGGACAAGGGAAGGTGGGCTCTGACAGAGGGTAGCACAGAGACCTCACTAATTTGTTTCATTTGTCTACCGATACTTTAATACTTTTAGGAAATTTTATCATGTAAATTTGAGTATGGAGTTTTGTATTTGCTTAAAATTTAGCAAGCCTTTAACAAAAATTAACTCTGTATTAAGTGTGGTATCTGTTTGGTTGAAGTGTAGGAAAGCTTTTTATTCAATGGGAAAGAAGTCCATGATTTTTCTTGGGCTGTCTGTCATGCAATTATGTTGCTTTAGGTTTAATTATTTTGACCTCATGATTGAAATAGTATTTTAAATTGAGAACATATCATTGTTTGGAAAAGTGGTTGTTTAGAAATGTCAGGTGAGAAGTTACATTATCAGAGTCAAATTTGTGATGTGGGCCTTACAGAGGTGTCAGCCAATAGTGAGGTGCTGTTCTCTGGTAGCATGCTGGTACTAACCAACTCTTGTGGTGCACTTTATAGTTTCCAAAGTACTTTTGCATACCTTATTTCATTTGTACCTCAAAGGTATGTAAAGGAGGTTTATTTTAGTTCAGTGATCATTTATCGAGCAGGTTCTGTGCCAAGTTTTGTACTAGACCTTGGGAAACCAAAGATAAGACAAGGACCTTGACCCCAAGTAACCTAGACAGATAACACTGGGGATATACGTACAACCAGGAGTATGGAAACAATAATTAAGGAGAGAGACACATATGATTAGGATGTGGTAATGATAGGTAGTGATGGCATTCATAGTATGTCTTAGTTATTTTTTTGATTTCAAGGAAGAATTGGTGTGTTTTATACCATTTTGGAACTACATTTCATAATTTACTGATGTGATATACTTTTGAAAATTATAATATTACATTTTCCACAGTTATAATTTCTTTCTTCTAGAAAAATCTGAATGATTTGTTAGAATATTCAACCTAGGCCACCCTCCTTGATATTGTGTCTGTGGAAGGAATGATTAATTTATGTGTATAATTTGGCCCTTTGCATACAAAATGCAATTTTATTAGAAATATTTTAGAAAATTAATGCTTTGTAGATTTTTGTTGTTATTTTTGGATCCGAAAAAGATGAAGAAAAATAAAACATGACAAGTCTAGAGGGAGGTACTGCTTGAAGTATGTGAAACAAATCAAACATAAACAAAAATGGAAACTCTTAAGATGAGGAACAGAAAATCTGTGATTATTGTATTATTAGCTTCATAGGGGTGCTGAAGTAATCAGGGTGTCAATGACATAATTAAGTGGAATTGTATTTTTAAAATTTGAGAAATAGAGAAACCATTGCTTTAGGATATGTCTCTTATATACTCAGAAAAGTTTGCTTTTTGTCAGTTAAGGATCAATGATGAATAAATAATCCATTTGTATTAATTACACTGATACAATTGTGTATACCAAATAAAAGTATCCAGATTTACTGTGGGTTCTTTTATGAGTTGTTTGGAATTTCTTACTTCATATGAACATGACCCCGGAAACACTATAACAAAAGGTTTGTTAGGGGTTTATTTTCTTTTGGAATGGATCCCTTAATATGATTGATTCTAACAGAAGACCTCTACCCAATGTAATAATGGAATGATTTTGAACAATGCTGCTATCTACTCAGGGAAATCTAGCCTCCAGGGTGATGCTGAGTCTCTGCTGTCTCCTTACCAAGCCACATCAAGATTTGTTCACCAGGACTGGCCTTTGGATGAGAGATTTGCTACGTAACAATACCTAGAAGGAGGCATGTGTTAAAATGGCCTAGTATTTTCTCTGGTTGCTTTTGTGGAATTCACATGCTGATTTTAACAGTGACTAACTGTGACCCTACAGGTGGGAACATTGTAAGATAATTGTTAAGTTTTGGAAAATCTCACATTGTTTCGATAATTTGACCTCCTTTTCTATGCAGAACTTGGGGATGAAAGTGGCATTCTTTTTTTTTTTTCAAGATGGGGTCTTGCTATGTTGCCCAGGCTGGACTCAAACTTTTGGGCTCAAGTGATCCTCCCACTTCAACCTCCTGAGTAAGCTGGGACTATAGCCACGCTCCACCACACCTGGTGAAAGTGGCATTCTGTAGTTGAAAGAACAGAAATTTTGTCCGCAGACTGATTTGAATTCAAATCCTGGCTCTGTCTCTGACCATAAGCAGCATAAGTCTGGGCAAGTAACTTAACCTGTCGGAATCTCAATTTCTTCATTTGTAAAAAGAAACTAATATTACTTTATAGGGTCTTGTGAAAATAAAATAAAGCCTTAGCATGGTGCTTACCATATGGTGAACACAGTTATCCTATTATCAATAATATGAACATCTGGGCAATTTTTAGCACATTTCATTTGCACCTCAAAGGTATGTAAACTCAATAAAGATGAATTCCCTTCTAATATTAATTTCCTTTTTTTTTTATTTTTAAGAGACAGGTTCTCGTTCTGTCACCAGGCTAGAGTGCAGTGGCCTCATGATAGCTCACTGTGTCCTCAAACTCCTGGGCTCAAGCAATCCTCCTGCCTCAGCCTCCCAAGTAGCTGGGACTATAGGCATGTACCACCATGCGAGGCTAATTTTTAAATTTTTTGCAGAGACAGGATCTTGCTATGTTGCTCAGGCTGGTCTCGAACTCCTGGCTTCAAGCAGTCCTTCCACCTTGGCTTCCCAAAGTGCTAGGATTACACCTGTGAGCCACTGTGCGAGGCCAGTTTCCCATTGTCAATACAGAAAAATTTTGGTAAAAAGATTACTATGTAAGTTATTGAAACTGTTGTTAACATTTGATCACCAAAGGAAATGTAAACGTTAATGTAAACATTCTGTTTTTTTAGTTTTGTTGTTAGAGTTCTTTATTTAGTTGATATTGTATTAAAGTTAAATAAAATGCATCTTTGTCTCTAATGCTTTGTAGTTTTTAGATTAGAAATTGTTATTCAGGAGGAATAGAGACCAGGCCATATATATAAGGGTTGTGAAAGAAATATTATAAAATGTAAACTAAGATTAGGCGACGTTAGGTAGATACAAATACGTCAGAATACATAGGATGAATAGAAAACAAAGTGCCATTGAAAAACCTAATGCCTCTGAGATAATTGTCTATTTTTAAGCAAGTATAACCCTAGGTGTCCTGAAAAAAATTGTAAAGGTAATCTCTGGTGGTCTAGTGGCTAGGGAAAAAAAATTATAAAGGTAAGTTTGGTTTGGGGTAGGTTGTCAGGGAGCACTTGCAGATGGGATAGAGCGAATTCTGAAGATGAGCAGGGTTCTAAAGTACTGAGGAATTTTCAGGAGTATAAGAATTAAGAATATGAGGGATAGTTGCTGTGAATGAATCTGCATGGGGAATTTATTTGATGGCTATATTTTTAGGACCTGTTGACATTTTATTCATACTTCAAGGCCTCTTTCATTTGCCATTTCCCCTGAAGTCTTCCTTAGTTTTTCTAGTACCTAATAATAACCCTTTTCGTTTTATACTAGACAAAAACTGTGGGTTTGGGGCAGCATTTTATTTATACTTCTTTTATAAGAAGTTATGTTACAGTTTGTGTTGTATTGTTACATGAATGTGTCTGTCTCTTCAATCATGGTATAGTATGAAGAACATGAGTTCTTAGGTTGGAAATATCTGGATTTGAGTACTAGCTCTGATTTTTTCTAACAATGTATGTTTTTGTCATACAATATCTTTTCCCATAGCATTGTTGGGAGGATTAAATGAAATAATATATGTAAAGTGCCTTTTATCACCTGCTGATCTGCAGGTCACATCCTAATGGTATAGAATTTTTGTTCTGTGCTCTCTGGTAAGAATTCTAAGAAGGTGGTTTGGAAAGGGGAATTTATAGATACCAGATGAAATCCAAAACCCAGGTGTATAAGGAGTCATATGCAAGATCTCTCTCTTTTTTTTTAAAGATACAGGGTCTCACTCTGTCACTCTGTCAGGCTGGAGTTCAGTGGCACCATCATAGCTCAGTGCAGCCTCAAATTTCTGGGCTCGAGTGATCCTCCTGCCTCAGCCTCCTGAGTAGCTGGGATTATAGGCATGAGCCGCCGTGCCTGGCAAGATCTCTGTCTTTTATTCTGATTTATTAAACTGATGAGTAAGGAGACACTATAAGATATTAGGAAAAGCTGTCAGCCATTCAAATTATAATAATATTTACATCATGCGTTATATAATGGAAATGCCATTACTGTTTATACCATAAACAATGTCTACTGAGAAAATTTATTCCAACAACACAAAAATCTCATTCAAAATTTGGGCAGATATCTGTATTATTGAATCAGTCAAATGAGAAGAGAAAAATTCTAAAAATGTAGCTTGTCATTTACCTGACTTGATGCAGATTGCTTATCTGTCTAGTGACCATACAGCTCTTTTGTACATAATGTGTCAGAATCAATCTACATAAGATGCAGTATGGACTAATGCCAAGTGAACCTGAGGTAGGAGTCAGAAGAACTGGATGCAAGTCCTGATATTATCTGAGAACAGGCCTCTGTTATATAGGTCTTGTTACTGTTGCAAAGAAAATGGTAAAACATAGACTAATCAGAAGCATTGTGTACCATGAAACCGTGCAACTCTGTGTTTATTAGTGTGTGCGTGGGGAATGTGAATTATTAAAGATGGCTAAAACGGACTGAAGCTGTAACCTCTAATCTATAAAAAACACCAGACTTCCTATAATTCTTAAAAATAAATGTGGGTTTGAGAGACCCCTGAGATGTACAAGACTCTGACCAGACTTCACAGATCTAACAATATGCTGGTAATTCTTTGTGGACATATCTGGAAGAAATGTTCTTCAGGCCCTGAGAAGCAAAGGCAAGGAAGAGGTCCCTGAAATTTACTAGCTTGCACCAAGCCATCAAATAAAGATAGGTAAATTATTTGACTGAGAAAATTCTTCAAAAAGAGACAGTGAAATACTCTTGAGATGAATCCAGGTAATAAAAAGGTCAGGAAAAATTGTCTGTGGGAAAAAAAAAGAATCAAAGAGAAATGGTGACTTCTGGAGAAGATGAAGCTATCAAATGCTTGTGTGGGGGAGATCGTGGCCAAGAATGCAGGCATCGAATGGTGCCATTTGAGTGAGTGGCTTTGTTTGTTGGAGTTGCAAGTGTTTATGTCATCCTCAGGTGAGTTAAATTTATTTCTTTTTCACTCTCCTTGATCTTTGTATAATTTCGTGGTGCTTTACACTGACTCCACTTTTTCCTAATTGCAGATTCTTAGCCAGCTCCTTAGTGTCTCTAAGTTGGCCTCAGTTTCCTCTTCTGTAAAACACAGAGCTTATAATACCTGTTATTAAAGGTTTTTTTAAGGATCAGATGAAGTAATATATATGAAAGTTTCACTACCAGTTACTTGATAAGCTGCCCTCTGCTAACAAGCCCCTAAGATTGATAGGCAGAGCATAATTTCACTTCACAGCCAGCCTCTAGCTGCAATAACTCTAGTACTTCCGAGTCCTGTTACTTGTGATCCTTAGTTTTAATAATTTGAATTCTACCTGGTGGAGGAAGAACAAATGGAGCAAATTATGGACATCATGAAGCCCTTTAAAAATGGCTGTTACTAATAATGCCCCAGTTCTTGCACAGAATGGGTTCTCAAACAAGCCTCCCAGTTCAGAGTATAATTTCAGGGGCCTGAGGAAAAGCGTGAATACTCATCACAAAGAGGCAGATATGTGAACAACCAATTCCTTCTTTTTTTTTTTAAACAGCTTTATTGAGATATAATTCAGATGTCATGCAATTCACCCATTTAAATTATACAATTCAATGTATTTTTTATATATTCACAGAGTTGTGCAACTATCACTACAATCAATTTTGGAACATTTTCATCATTCCAAAAAGAAACCCAGTACCCATTGGCAGTCACTCCCCATTTCCCTCCAACACCCCAGCCCTAGGCAACAACTAATCTACTTTCTGTCTCTATATATTTGCCTACTCTGGACATTTCATATGAATGGAATCATACACTATATGGCCTTTTGTGACTGGTGCTTTCACTTAGCATGTTTTCAAGGTTCATCCATGTTATAGCATGTGTCAGTGGTTCATTCTTTTTTGTTACTGAGTAATATTCCATTTTATGGCTATGTGATATTTTATGTATCCGTTCTTAAGTTTGGTGGTCATTTGGAGCAGTTCCCTCCTAACTCACTTTTGCTTTCAGTCTTCACAGAGAAGGGATTTTTAGAAGAGGGACTTGACTGAACTTGTAATTCACCTGTGAAGTACTGATATGTGTGTGGTTTAATCCATATCATCACCTAAACCAAAATATAAAGAATCAAACCACTCCTGTTTGAAAATAGCAATACTTGTTAACTCTTCTAGTACCTTCAGTGATACTATTGAACTACTTACTGGTCCTTGTGGCTCCCAATTCCTAATTATTTACCTTTTGAGCTTTTTAATACAATTATAGCAAAAATACAGGTAAATTGTTGAAATTGGGATATACAGATAGGCAAAATGAAAAATTACCTGGAATCCCAACACTCACATTTAACTTTAATGTGTTTTTAAGAATTAATTTATTTGTAAAAAATGGTACATATTTATTATAAGTTCAGAAAAGTGCAGAAAAGTACAAATTAGAAAGTAAATCACTAAATCTCACTGCCCAGAAATAGCTATTTTAATATTAAGCTAAAAACAGTACAGTAGGGAAATTACAGTTAATAATAATTATTGTATATTTCAAAATAGCTAGAAGAGGAGAATTGTAATGTTCCCAAAACAGAGGAAAGATGAATATTTGAGGTGATGGATATCCCAATTACCCTGATTTGATCATTATATTTGACCATATACATTTTGTATACAGGTATCAAAATATCACATGTACTCCCCAAATATGTACAATTATGTCAATAAAAAAATTCCAGACATCTCTCCCTCTATGTATATGTACAGATAGAAGGACAGATGAATAGGTAGATGGATGAACAGATAGAAAAAGAAATATACAAATGAAATTATACGTGATGATTTTTAACAAAAGTAATATTTTATTAATGATGAATTGAGCACATCCTGCAGTTTCCCTCCTTTTCCCCAAACTCTAGAAATGATAGGAAAAAATATTTAATGTATTCATAGATGTGTTAAAAAACAAGACGAGCCTGGCATGGTCATTCACACCTGTAATCCTAGTACTCTGGGAGGCTGAGATCGGAGGATTGCTTGAGGCTAGGAGTTTGAAACCATCCTGAGCAACAGCAAGAACCCGTCTCTACAAAAAATAGAAAAATTAGCTGGGCGTGGTGGCACACACCTGTAGTCCCAGCTACTTGAGGCAGGAGGATCACTTGAGCCCAGGAGTTTGAGGTTGCAGTGAGCTATGATGATGCCACTGCACTCTAGCCTGGGCGACATAGCAAGACTCAGTTTCAAAAAAACCCCCAAAACAAAAACAAAACCAAAAAAATAAAAACCAGACGAATTTTCAGCAATTGTGAGAAATTCTCTACTAAAATCAGATGAAATTGAAGAGGGTAATGGCAGTCCAGTGTGCGTGTAGGAATCCAATGTATAGTATAGTACTACCACAAGAAGTGGGAGCTCTATTCACAGACTGCAGGTGGTGGAAGCTGGAAGCAGGAAAAAGCCTTGTAATGGGAGCTGGGGTAGTACAGTGGTAGCATCCAGGCCTATTCTCCCTGCACCCCACCCTGGCCTCCCTGCTGTAAGTCATGCATCTGCAACTGCTGTCTCCAGATAGGAGCAGTGTCTCAAGTGGCTGGCAATACCAGGGTGCGCTTAAGCCTGGAAAACTAGCTGCAGAAGCATCTTTCCTTGTATCATACTCTACCCATCTTCCAATCTCACTGAAACCACATGCAGCATAAGTTCCAACAATCAAATATGCACCCCCTTGAAGGACATCTTCACTCCAAGGCCAGCCACCCAAGTCAAGAAAGTTTCAATCTAATAGGAATCTCAATGGAAAAATTGGACTTGCAGTAAAGAATCTTCAGATACTTGAGTAGTTGCTTGAAGTACAGTAAAAAACAAAACTTCACTTGAGGAAACATAACAAATAGAATTGGAACAAATCTTTAGAATAAGCATAATATTGTCAAAAAGATGCACAGATATTGCATCCATGAAGTAAGAACAGGCGTTATAAGAAGGAACCAAATTGAAGATCTCAAAAATGAAAAAAATTTTGAAATAAAACACTCAATAGATGTTGAATGGCAAAGTGGGTACACTGAAGACTGAATTAATGAGCTAGAAGATTGGACAAAGAAATTCTTCCAGAATGCAGTAAGAGAGGAAAAGAGATGGAAGCATGAAAGAAAATTTAGGAGACATGGAGGGTAGATCCAGAGGTGCTGATGTTAGTCTAATTGGAGTGCCAGGGGTACTGGAGAAAATGGAGGGGGAGATACGGCAAACATTCTTTATTACTTCTGCAGCTGCCATTCACTGACCCGTCTTCCTTGCTGGCTAGCCTGTCTCCCACTATAGCGGCTGAAAATGTCCACAAATTGCTTTTCTAGCCACCCTTGCAGCTGGGGCTCGGATGTGTGACCCAGTCCCGATCGACGGGACCTGACAAGAGTTCTGCTGGGAGACTTCGATGGGAGGTGTTTTTCCACAATACAAAGGGATGCACAAGGAAAAACTGCTTTCCTGTGTTTGGATTTGCTATCCAGAGCTGCAGTGGTCTTCTTGCAACCAGAGAGGGACAAAAGCAATTCTGAGAAGGCAGAACCAAAAGATGGTTCTTGAGTCCTTGTACTCATTAGAAAGTAATCCCCTGTATGTTTCAGACATAGCATATACCTTCTTCCATTCTCTCTGTTACCTGTCTTTTAACTTTGTTAATGTGGTGTTTTTCATTAGCAGAAATATTAATAATTTGGATGTAATCAAATTCTTATTTGTTTTCCTGTATGGTTTGTGTTTTCGAAGTTTTTAAAAGTTTTTTCCTGTCTCTAAATCACAGAGTTCAACCTACATTTTATTTGGTTAGCTTTATTGTTTTCCTTTCACCTTAATTCATCTGGAGTTTGCCCTTAAAGATGATGTTAGGTAGTGATCCAGTTTTATTTTACTCGATATAGTGCACCAGTTTTTCCAACTTCACCTAATAAATGATCTCTTTTTTCCCCATTGATTTGATGCCTCCTTTATTTTATATCAAGCTCTCACATAGAAATGGGTCCTTCTCAGAGTTCTCTACTTTGTTCCATTGATCTCTTGCACTGATACCTTATCACTGTGGCCTTGCAATATGTCTTAACATTTGGTAGAGCAAGCCTCCCTTTCCCCATTTACGCTTCTTTTTCTTTCACACTTCTATTTTCCTTTCCTACTGCATTCTGGAAGAATTTTTCCGTCCAGTCTTCCAGCTCATTAATTCAATCTTCAGTGTATCCACTTTGCCATTCAACATCCCAGCACTATGGGAGGATTGCTTGAGGCCAGCAGTTTGAGACCAGCCTGACCAACATAGTGAGACCCCTATCTCTACAAAAAATAAAAAAATTAGCAGCTGGGTGCAATGGCTCAAGGCTGTAATCCGAGCACTCTGGGAGGCCGAGGTGGGAGGATTGCTTGAGCTCTGGAGTTCGAGACCAGCCTGAGCAAGAGCGAGACCCCATCTGTACTAAAAATAGGAAAATTAGGTGGGCGTCGTGGTGCACACCTATAGTCCCAGCTACTCAGGAGGCTGAGGCAGGAGGATCGCTTCAGCCCAGGAGTTTGAGGTTGCAGTGAGCTATGATCAAGCTACTGCACTCCAGCTTGAGTGACAGAGTGAGACCCTGTCTCTAAAATAAATAAATGAATAAATAAATAAATAAATAAAAATATTATCTAAGCCACTCAGGACCTTTTACCTTCATATAAATTTTATAGTATTGTATTGTTTTTATGTTTTAAAAATTGAACTTCGGGATTTATAGACGTGGAGAAAAGTTCGGGATTTATAGACATGAAGAAAAGTATTAAGTAGAATAAGAAAAAGCCCATACAAAGTCATGTAACAGTGACATTTCAGAGCATCAAAAACAAAAAACATTCTTAAACTTATCTGAGAGAAAAAACCAGATTACTGAGAAGAGAATAAGAATCAGGTTGGCATCTGACATTTCATCAGCAGCATCAGAAACAACAATGCAGTGGACCATGGGGAAGAAACAGACCTCCGTAGTATATTCTTTTTTTTCAGAAAACTTCATGAGGTACCTTAACTCAGGCCTGACAGCAGCAGCTGCAGGGAGACAAGGAGATTGAACTCTGTACCTAGCAGTTTTACAAAGTATATATACCTGGGAGGGACAATCAAAGGAAATGCACAAATGAAATAATTGAGACCATGTGTAATAAGTGAATAATAAGACATACGGTATGGACCAATATTTCTTACAATTGATATATTTTGATTTTATGCAATTCTTCAAAACATGTTTTATGAGCTTTGGAGTTAACCTAAGCATTGGGGTGAAGGGGTTTTATTTCATATGTTAAAAAATGTTTCACATAAAACAATTTGATATCTCAAGGAGATGTTATCTCTGCCAAGAAGCACAGCAGAGAGGAGGATAACTTAGGATAGAAAACAAAGCATGTTGAATTTAACTTGAGACTTTTTATTCTGCTTGATCAAGGCTCTTTAGCTCTCTGGGTTGTAAATATTTTTTATCTTTGCATTTCTTAGCATAGAGAACAGCATTAAATCCCCTATATAAACTAAATATTTTTAGGTCAACAAGATTGCTGCTTTCAATAAAAATATATTTTTATGTCACATTTTTCTTCTTTAAGATGGAATTATACTTTTCTAGTTTCACCAACAAATATCTTCAAAGTGCTGAAAGGACAAAAATTCTTGTTGCAACCAAGAATTCTATTCCAGCCAAACCACCACTTAAATTTGGGGACAAAATATAAATAATTAGAGGCACACAAGAAGCTTAGAAAATTTGCCACCAATAGAATCACTCTGAAATAATGACTTTTAGTTATTTTGGTAAGAATTTCTGGGGACTCAAGCCCAGGTTCAGTTTTATCTGGAAGTGAAACATCTGCCTCACCCTATCTCACGCTAGGAGTGCTCCAACTGACAGGTGCAAAGGATGCACGTATCGGGTATGTCATTTGTGAGTAGGTTTCTTTGCTAGAAGATGGACTCTGCAAGAAGAAGAATGAAAGCAGGAGGAAATAATGTGGTACAAGAAGAAATAGTGGGCAAACAAATTTTGTCTCAATATTAATTGATTAAAAAGTGTTAAAGTATTTAGGAACAAAAATTCCAGTCATATCAATATGGTAGGTATATGTTATATTGGGGTAGGAGAGCACTTAGGAAAAGAAAGTAAAAATAGGCTTAAGGATCTTGGGATCTTGCTTTGTTTAAGGGGAAGATACAAATATTGATTAACTGTAGATATTATTAGGAAAAGAGTTTAATTATGTGTGTAACAATTTAAAGGTAACCATCAGATGGGCATGGTGGCTCACTCCTGTAATCCTAGCACTTTGGGAGGCCGAGGTGGGAGGATTGCTCGAGACCAGGAGTTTGAGACAGCCTGGGCAAGATAGTGAGACCCCATCTCTACAAAAATTTTAAAAATTAGCCTGGCATCGTGGTGCGCCTGTAGTCTACTCGGGAGGCTGAGGCAGGAGGTTTGCTTGAGCTCAGGAGTTCCAGGATGCAGTGAGCTATGATCTTGCCACTGCACTCCAGCCTGGAAGACAGAGAAAGACCCTGTCTCTAAAAAAAAAATAAAAAATAAAGGTAACCACTAGAAGGTTAAAAGTTGAGTAGAAAAAAATTGAGTAAAGAAAGGATCAGTACAGTAGAAGGCAGGAGAGTGGCAATGGAGAGATGAAAAGGAGAAAATACATTAAATGGGCCCAGCACAGTGGCTCACACCTGTACTCCTAGCACTCTGGGAGGCTGAGGTGGGAGGATCACTTGAGGTCAGGAGTTCGAGACCAGCCTGAGCAACACCGAGACCCCGTCTCTACTAAAAATAGAAAAAATTATCTGAGTGAGGTGGCGCATGCCTATAGTCCCAGCTACTTGGGAGGCTGGAGGATTGCTTGAGCCTAGTAATTGGAGGTTGCAGTGAGCTATGATGACGTCATTGCACTCCAGCCAGAGCAACAGAGTGAGACTGTCTCAAAAAAAAGAAAAAAGAAAAAAAGAAAAAGAAAATACATTAAATGGAAAACTGAAAATCAAATGTCAAAATAGATAAAAGTATAAAATTACAATAAAAGAAATAGTTAAATATGACAATTTTTAAAAGGCTCAGCTTGGATTAAAATTATATACATATACCGAAATTCAGCTATATGATATCTATATGAGACACATATCAAACAACATAGAAAACCTAAATATTAAGGAATAAGATAACATCAAGCAAATAGTAACCAAAAGACATCTGGAGTAGCAATTTAATACCAGACAAAATAGGATGTGAAGAAAAAAAATTTGTTTAAAGAGAAACATTTTATTTTGATAAAAGGAAGAATCTACCTAAAAAATTTAGCAATCATATAAATAGTCCCACCATTATTAGTATTAAGGAATTGTCCCAACACTATTAGTATTAAGGAAACATAAAACAAGATACTATTTTACTTAGATTGCCAAAAATGTCAAGTACTGGCAAGGATATGAAGAAAATGGTATGCTTTCACACCTCCTGGGAGAGGGATAGGGTATGTTCATACAGTCATTTGGAAGAGCAATTTGGTAGTTTCTAATAAAAATGAAAATGAATGTATTTTTATAGTCATATGGTTATAATTCTGGGTATACTGAGAAACTTTCACATGTGTGCAAGGATGTTCATGGTAGCATTGATTGTAAGAGCAAAAAATTGAAGAGTAGCAATCTAAGTGTCCCTTAATAGTGGAATGAATGAATGAATATGGAATAATCCTACAGTGGAATATATATAGTTAATAGGAATGCAGTTCATTCAACAATGCAGAATGAAAAAAGCCAGATGCAGAACAATATATTTGGTATGATACCATTATATAAATAAAAAATGATTATTCACATGAAGCAATAATATATATTAGTTGTTGATACATATCTATCTATATCTATAAATATTAAACAACTGAGCAGAAGAGTTTTTGCTCTGCAGTGGAGGGGTGGGACTGGGAATGGTGGTTTTAAAGGGAACATTAGCTTTCTTTAGAATGTTTTGTTTCTTAAAAAGATGAATCAAATTTGACACATTTATAATTATTAATTGTGAGTGGTAGGAATATAGGTGTTTATAATTCCTACTACTTTTCTCCACTTAAGGTTTTTTCTTGGAAATTAATCATGATAAAAGGAAATTAGCTGGGTGTGGTGGCTCAGCCTGTAATCCCAGCGACTCGGGAGGTTGAGGCGGGATCGCTCCCAGGCTATCTCTTCAAAGTTAAGAAAAGGGATACAAAAAACATTAAGTAATTGGAATCATTATATATTATATTTTAGCTACATGTTTTATTTTTGGACACTTTTGCTTAACATCTTACCATGGAAAGATGAAGAAATTGATGTTAACGCTGATAAACTTCACATCTTCTCTCTTCATCTCATTGTTTTTGGTAGTTATATTATCTATCAAGATTTATAACATTTATATTATGTCCTGTTAGTGTTAGGTGTATATTTAGATGGAATCACTGGTCACCACCAGCGGTACTTTCCCATTACTGATTTCTTTGTATTGATCCATCACTAAACTAGATTTCATTGTTTTTTTTCCTAGAGAAGCTCTTTGTCCTATAGTCCCTGATTTTTTTCATGTTGAGACTGTTTTTCTTATATTTGAACAACATCTTAACTGGGTATAATAATCTTGGGCCACATTTTCTTTCTGAAATTTGTGGCAATCTTTCCTTGTCTTCTGGCATTGAACCTTGCCTTAGAGAGGTCTCAGACAGGCCCAGTTCCCAACTCCCCTTCACCCCTTTTAGGCAACTTGTTTTATCTGTCTGCTTGTTCAAGGATTTCTTTCTTTAATTCAGTGTTTAGTAACTGGGATAGAGATCAGTGTCTACGATTCTGTGTCAGTTTTTTCTTTTCCTGGAGCATGGTGTGCTATTTCCATCTGTAACTAATTTCTTTATTTATTAAAGAGAAAATTTCAAAAATTATTTCTTTGAATAATTTTCCTGTTTTATTTGTTAGGTTCTTTACTTGAGGAACATTAGTTATCTTTATAGTAGATGCCTTTGTTCTTCATATCTGTTATCTTCTTTCTAATTCCCGTATTTTTATTACCTGTTTTGCTCTGCTTTCACCATCATTGTCTTTAACCTTTACGATATGTTCATGTGGTTCCTTCAGGTGTCTTTTTTATTTATTAGTTTTCTAATCTAAGTTGATCCTCAATTTGTTTCTTTATCTCTGCGATCTTCCTCTTCAGCGCAAGTTGTTTTATCATATTGTCTTTGAGCCTTTAAAAAAATAGAATTCACCCTTTCACTAGATTGTTGTGTAAAACAAAACACTTGTGGGGATTTCCTTTCATTTCTTGATTTATTCTGTCTTCCAGAATGAGGTTGCTTATTTCAGGTTTGAAAATGTCTTTATTTTCTCTCATACCTGACTGGTAGTTTAGTTGAGTATTAAACCCTAAGCTGAAAATGGTATTTTACTTTTTATTATCCTTACATTTATTTTTAATTTCAGCAACATACTTTTTATTTCCAAAAACAACTCTTTCTTGTTCTCTGGTTACTCCTTTTCCATAACACACTATTTTTTGTTAAACTGATCCAATATCTTCTCAAAAATTTTCTGAATATATTATCTGGAATTTAAAAATAGTTCCTTTCCACTCTCTGCATTATCTCTGTTGTTTCCTCCAAGGTAAAATTTTCTGTTTGTTTACCTTGGGTCTCCTCTGTGTGCCTGTGCTATTTCTTTAAATGTCTGGGGAATTCTTAGCTGTCCATTGATATTTAGGAATGTAAGTATGTAGCATGGACTACCTACGTGGTCTTATAGGTAATCTCTTCTCCAGTAGGCTCCCTCCTGAGTGGATAAGCTGGCTCAGGTGTCTTTCTACAAGGGAGGTACATGTCAACTTGTAGGCACAGGATGCACAGGCAAGGAACCATCTGGTAGGTTGAGGTTTTTTGAAATTCCAAAATGAGAGGTTACCATTCTTGGTGCCAGCACTCAGTCTAGCTATCCGACTCTCTCAAGGTAGATCAGTTTTTAAAATCGTTGCTTAGCTGATATGGAATAAAGTCAGATAGTTTTATTATTAAGAATGAATGAAATAAAGGGACTAAGCATTTTTGGAGAAACTTTTAAAAAATGAACAGCAAAATAAACCAAAGGAAAGTAAAGAAAAAGGAATAAAGATCAAAGGAGAAATTTGTGAATAAAACCCAGAAAACAATCAAATTAATAAATATTCTCTTTTTCTTTTTTATATATATTTTTCTTAATTAGTGTTTGTGAGGAGGGTTGTCTAGTTGCATTGTGTTTTTTTGTTTTTTGGGGTTTTTTGTGTGGCGACAGAGTCCTCGCTCTCTCGCCCCAGGTAGAGTGCAGTGGTGTCATTGCAGCTCACTGCAACCTAACTCCTGGGCTCAGGTGATCCTCCTGCCTCAACCTCCCAAGTAGCTGGGACTACAGGCACAGGCCACGATGCCCGGCTGATTTTTTTTTCCTTGAGATGAGGTCTTGCTCTTGCTCAGGCTGGTCTTGAACCCCTGAGCTCAAGCAATCCATCTGCCTTGGCCTCCCAGGGAGGTAGGATTACAGGCATGAGCCACTGCGCCTGGCCCAAATTAATAAATAAATCTAAGAACTAGTCGTTAAAAATAACATTGAAATAGACAAGTCTCCATTAAGACTAATTAAATACAAAAAGGAAGCAAATATATTGCTTTGGGAATGAGAAAAATGGATGTGATCAGTTTTTGTGGTGATTTTAAAACTTCAAGAGAATCTTATGCTAATAATTCTGAAAATGATCATGAAATTGATATTTTAGGAAGGTATACATTACCAAAATTTGCTCAAGATGTAGGAAGAATGATAAAAGTAGGTAGGTAAGTGTCCAACAAAAACTACCCCTGCTCCAAATTGGGCTAGTTCTATACAGTTTTGTAATCAAGCTCTAATTTTGATACTTTACTTCCTGTCTGAATATTACCATACTTCTAACAAAACATCCTTAACATTTACTTCTATTCAGTTCCCTTGGTAAATTAAATAAGAAAAGTCAGATTTTGTAAATCTGGATCTTCTCACCCAACAGATGCTAATAGGCATCAAGCCTTGCCCTAAGAGCTGGTATGACAAAGATGGACAAAATACTCTCCTGCTCTGATTTGATTCACAGCCTATAAATATTAAGATCTCTCCTCCATAGATATATTTATATCATTTCATTCATCTGATGGCAGCAAGTTCCTCTTCTGTTATCATTATATCCCTCCTGGTGAGAAATAGCCCCATCTTTTAAAAAAATTTTTGGCTGGGAGTGGTAGCTCATTCCTTTAATCACGCATTTTGGGAGGCTGAGGTGGGAGGATCACTTGAGGCCAGGAGTTCGAGACCTGACTGGGCAACATGGTGAGACCCCATCTCTACAAAAAAATTTTTAAAAGTTAGCCATGTGTGGAGGTGCACGCCTGTAGTCCCAGCTACTCAGAAGGCTGAGAGATAGAAGGATCACTTGAGCCCAGGAGTTCAAGGCTGCAGTGAGCTCTGATCCCACCACTGCATTCTAGCCTGGATGACAGAGCAAGACCCTGTCTCTAAAATATATATATATTTTTTTATTTTGAGAGACAGGGTCTCACTATATGGCCCAGGCTGGTCCCTAACTTCTATGTTATGGTGAATGTGATCTTTGCTTATATTAAATACTCAGAGGATTTTGATGTGGTTAAGAGAAGGAAAAATTTAGTACTAAGACTAATTGGTGGTGGTGGATATTAAAGAAGTGGTAACCCAAGTTTTTTAAATTGTGCATTTCATCAATAAAAAAAGGGTGTGCATATCCCCCAGTGTGTCTATTTATTCATAAATAATATTCATGTATTAAATTATATTTAATTTAACATTAAAAATTAGTTCAATTAAATCACATTATAAATAATGTTCTGTGTGTTAAATTAATTTTATATTAATTATGTGATAACATGAATAAAATAAAACATTTTAAAGTTAAAGATGAGAAATATTTAAAAATCATTTTAAATCTAACTTTATTAACAGTATATCATGAGTAATAGGGGATGTAAATTCCCATTTCAAATAGCTTCCTTTAAAATTTTTTTTATAAATTTAATTTTTCTTTTTTCTTGGGGAAAGAAGGAAAAATTTTTATTTATTTTTTTAATTTCAAAATATTAAGGGGGTACAAATGTTTTTGTACATGGATTCATTGTATAATACTGAGGTCAGGGCTTTCAGTGTGCCTGTCAGTAGGATAGTGTTCATTGCACCTGATAGGTAATTTTTTATCCCTGACTCCCCTCCTACCCTAACCCCCTTCTTGGTTTCGAATGTCCTTTACATCTCTCTGTGCATGTGTGTACCCATAATTTAGTGCCCACTTATTAGTGAGGACATGTGGTGTTTGTTTTTCCATTCCTGAGATGCTTAGGATAATGGTCTCCAGTTGCATCCAAGTTGCTGCAAAAAGACATTATTTCATTCCTTTTTATGGCTGAGTAATACTCCATGGTGTGTGTATATATATAGCAAATTTTCATTATCCACTCATGAATTGATGGGCACTTAGGTTGATTCCACATCTTTGCAATTATAAATTGTGCCATGATAAACATTTGAGTGCAAGTGTCTTTTTGATAAAATGACTTCTCTTCCTTTGTGTACATACTCAGTAGTGGGATTACTGGATCAAATGGTAGTTCTGCTTTTATTTCTTTGAGAAATCTCCATAATGAATCCCATAGAGGTTGTACTACTTTGCAGTCCCACCAATAGTGTATAAGCATTCCTTTTCCTCTGTATCCATACCAGCATCTATTGTTTTTTGACTTTTTTTTTTTTGAGACAGAGTCCCATTCTGTCACCCTGGCTAGAGTGCAGTGGTGTTATCATAGCTTACTGCAACCTTCAACTCGTGGGCTCAAGCGATCCTCCTGCCTCAGCTTCCTGAGTAGCAGGGACTACAGGCACACACCACCACATCTGGCTAATTTTTTCTAGTTTTTGTAGAGATGGGGTCTTGCTGTTGCTCAAGCTGGCCATGAACTCCTGACCTCAAGTGATCCTCCCACCTCGGCCTCCCAGAGTGCTAGGATTACAGGTGTGAGCCACTGTGCCCTGCCTGTCTATCTTCTTTTGAAAAAATTCTGTTCATGTCTTTTGCCCACTTTTTGATGGGGTTGTTTGCTTTTTTCTTGCTGATTTGTTTGAGTTCTTTGTAGATTCTGGATATCAGTCTTTTGTTGGATGTATAGTTTGTGCCATATATTTTCTCCCATTCTGTAGGTGGTATATTAACTCTGTTGATTATTTCCTTTGCTGTGCAGAAGGTTTTTAATTTAATTAAGTCCCATTTATTTTTGTTGTTGCTGTTTCCTACGTTTTCTTCTAGAATTTTTGTGGTTTCATGCCTTACACATAAGTCTTTAATCCACCTTTTTTTTTTTTTTGAGACAGGATCTCACTCTGTTGCTGGGCTAGCATGTGGTGGTGTCATCACAGCTCACTGCATCCTCAAACTCCTGGGCTCAAGTGATCCCCCTGCCTCAGCCTCCTGAGTAGCTGGGACTACAGGTGTGCACCACCACGCCTTGCTAATTTTTCTATTTTTTTGTCGAGAGGGGTCTTGCTCTTGCTCAGGCTAGTCTTGAACTCCTGCCCTCAAGCTATCATTTTGCCTCAGCCCCCCAGAGTGCTGGGACTACAGGCATGAACCACTGCACCTGGCATTTAATCCATCTTGAATTAGTTTTTGTATGTGGTGAGAGATAGGGGTCCTGTTTCATTCTTCTGCATGTGGCTGTCCAGTTTCCCCAGCACCATTTATTAAATAGGGTGTCCTTTCTCCGGTGTATATTTTTGTCTGCTTTGTTGAAGATCAGTTGGTCGTAGCTATATGGCTTCATTTTTGGGCTCTCTATTCTGTTCCATTGGTCTATGTATCTACTTCTATACCAGTACCATGCTGTTTTAGTTACTATAGTCTTATAGTATAATTTGAAGTCAGGTAATATCATGCCTCCAGATTTGTTCTTGTTCCTTAAGATTATTTTGGCTTTCTGAGGTTTTGGGCTGTCAAAAAAAAAAAAAAAAAAAAGATTACTTTGGCTATTTGGGCTCTTTTTTGGTTCCAAATGAAGCTTAGGACTATTTTTTCTAGATCTGTGAAATATGACTTTGGTATTTCGATGGGGATTGAGTTGAATCTATAAATCACTTTGGGCAGTATGGACATTTTAATGATGTTGATTCTACCAATCCATGAGCATGGGATGTTTTCCATTTGTTTGTGTTACATATGATTTCTTTCATCAGTGTTTTGTAGTTTTCCTTTTAGAAGTCTTTCAACTTCTTGGTTAAGTATATTCCTAAGTATTTTGTTTTCTTTGTAGCTATTGTAAATGGTATCAAGTCCTTGATTTGACTCTCAGCTTGACTGTTATTAGTATATAGAAATGCTACTGATTTGTGTACATTGATTTTGTAACCTGAGACTTTGCTGAATTTATTTATCAATTCTAGGAGTCTTTTGTTGGAGTCTTTAGGGTTTTCTAGATACAAGATCATATTGTCAGCAAACAGGGATAGTTTGACCTTTTCTTTCCTGATTTGGATTCCTTTTATTTCTTTCTCTTGCCTGATTGCTCTGGCTAGGACTTTGAGTACTATGTTGAATAGAAGTGATGACAGCGGGCACCCTTATCTTGTTCCATTTCTTAGGGGGAATGCTTTCAACTTTTCCCTATTCAGTATGATGTTGGCTATAGGTTTATCATATATGGCTTTTATAATTTTCAGATATGTTCCTTCTATGCCTAATTTTTTGAGGGTTTTTATCATGAAAGGGTGCTAAATTTTATTGAATGCTTTTTCTGCATCAATTGAGATAATCATATGGTCTTTGTTTTTGCTTCTGTTTATGTGGTGAATCACATATATTGATTCATGTATATTGAACCCTCCTTGCATACCTGGGATGAAACCCACTTGATCATGGTGAATTATCTTTTTAATGTGATGACAAATTTGTTTTTTTAGCATTGTGTTGAGGATTTTTGCATCTATGTTCATAAGGGATATTGGTCTGTGGTTTTCTTTTTTGTTGTGTCCTTTCCTGGCTTTGGTATCAAGCTGATCCTGGCTTCATATAATGTGTTAGGGAGGATTCCCTCCTTCTCAATGTTATGGAACAATTTCTGTAGGATAGGTACCAGTTCTTCTTTATAGGTCTGGTAGAATTGCGCTATGAATCCATCTGGTCCGGGGCTTTTTTATTTTTATTTTTTTGGGAGATTTTAAATTATTGCCTCAATCTCACTGCTTGTTATTGGTCTGTTCAGGATTTGTATTTCTTCCTGATTCGGGCTTGGGAGGTTGTGTGTTTCTAAGAATTTATCCATTTCCTTTAGGTTTTCTGGTTGTGTGCATAGCAGTTTTCATAGTATTCACAGATGATATTCTGTATTTCCTTGGTATCAGCTGTAATGTCTCCTTTTTCACTTCTGATTGAGCTTATTTGAGTCCTTTCTCTTCTATTTCTGGTTAATCTGGCTAGTGGTCTATCAATTTTGTTTATCTTTTCAAAGAATCAACTTTTTGTTTTGTTGATCCTTGGTACTATTTTTTGGGTTTCCATTTCATTTAGTTCTGCTCTGAGCTTTGTTATTTCTTTTCTTCTTTTGGCTTTGTGTTTGGTTTGCTCTTCTTTTTCTAGTTACTTGAGGTATGACATTAGGTTGTTAATTTGTGATCTTTCTGTCTTTTTGATATGAGTATTTAAGGCTATGAATTTTCCCCTTAGTACTGCTTTTGCTGTATCACATAGATTTTTGAAAGCTTGTGTTGTCCCCTTTGCCATTCAGTTCAAAGAATCTTTTCATTTCCATCTTAATTTCATCATTGACCCAAGGATCATTCAGCAGAAGGTTGTTTAATTTCCATGACTTTGTGTGGATTTGAGAATTTCTCTTGTAATTGATTTCTAGTTTTATTCCACTGTGGTCTAAGAAGATACATGGTATGATTTTGATTTTTCTGAATTTGCTGAGACTTGTTTTGTGGCCTAAGATATGATCAATCTTGGAAAATGTCCCATGTGCTGATGAAAAAAATGAATATTCTGTAGTTCTGGGGTACAATGTTCTGTAAATGTCTGTTAGGTCCATTTGTTATAGAGTCCAATTTAAGTCCAATGTTTCTTTGTTGATTTTCTGCTTTGATGATCAGTCCAGTTCTGTCAGTGGGGTGTTGAAATCCCTGGCAATTATGATCTTGCTGTTTATTTCTTTGCTTAGATCTAGTAGAATTTGTTTTAAGAATCTGGGAGCTCCTGTCCGGTGCATCTGTATTTAGGATTATTATGTCTTCTTGCTGAATTGCTGCCTTTATCATTATATAATGACCACTTTTGTCATTTTTTTTTTTAACCATTGTTGATTTAAAGTCATTTTTTCTGATATGAGAATGGCTACACTTGATTGCTTTTGGTTTCCATTTGTGTGGAATATTTTTTTCCATCCCTTTACCTTGATTCTGCAAGAGTGCTTACAAGTTAGATGGGTTTCTTGGCCAGGCACAGTGGCTCATGCCTATAATCCCATCACTTTGGGAGGCCAAGGCAGGAGGATCGCTTGACTCCAGGAGTTCGAGACAAGCCTGGGCAACATAGTGAGACCTTGTCTCTCCTAAAAATAGAAAAATTATCTGGGTATGGTGGTGTGTGCCTGTAGTCCTAGCTACTCAGGAGGCTGAAGTGGGAGGATTGCTTGAGTCCAGGAGTTCAAGGTTATAGTGAGCTATGATTGCACCACTGCATTCTAGCCTGGGTGACAGAACGAGACCCTGTCTCAAAACAAAACAAAACAAAGATCATTGTCATTATTCATATTGTGTCTGATAAAGAGCTTGTACTAGATGTTGAAGGATCTGCTCTACTATTTTTCTTTTTGTTTGCTTATAGTCGTATTATCTTCAGTTCTTCATACCTGTTGTATATTTTGTGAAGATTAATTTACTTAAATTGAACTAGGCCTTCACAAACTGTAATACATCACAAAATGCAAGGTGAATAAGTACTTGAGGACTCCACTACCAATCCCTCTGCATTGTGGACTCCTCCTTGCCTGAATCTGAATGAGTGAAGGGCCAGTGTTAATCCATATATTAAACAGTAGGAAAGATAAGTACCTTATCATTATTATTATTATTTTTTCTCCTCCTTCTCCTCCTCCATTACTTTTTTTTTTTTAGACAGAGTCTCACTCTGCTGCCTGGGCTGGAGTACAGTAACTCTATCATAGCTCATTGTAGCCTCAAGCTTCTGGGCTCAAGTGACCCTTCTGCCTCAGCCTCCTGAGTGCCTAGGACTACAGGCATGCGCCACCACAGCTGGCTAAAAGTACCTCATTTTTATTTATTTATTTATTTACTTATTTTTCTTTTTAAAGACGGGGTCTCACTCTTGCTCAGGCTGGTCTTGAACTCCTGAGCTCAAGCGATCCTCCCACCTCGGCCTCCCAGAGTGCTAGGATTACAGGCATGAGCCACCACGCCTGGCCCAAAGTACCTTATTTTTTAAGTTAAGAAACAGTTCTAATTTTTTTCTAGCACCTTGCTTAGGAGACCACTGTTTTAGAGAACCAATGTATTATGAGTATTGCAGATTAGGTAACAGGAAAAACCTCCTGTGATTAAATATCTAGACATGCTAGGTAAAATGTAACAAATGCAATTTTCAAAGAATAGCTGAGCACATTAGAATAGCTTGTGTACTTCCATTGGCTTCTCATCTCTTTCAGAATAAAATCCAAAGACCTTCCCATGGGCTACAAGTCCTTTCCAGACTTGGTCCACAGAAACCCTCTGACCATATCTCCCACCATGATCCCTCTAACCCCCCAATCACTTCCAGCTATATTGCCCGCTTTGCTGGTCTTCATACACATGAAGCACTTTCCTGTCTTATGACATTCCTCGGACATTTTTTCTGTCTAGAATTCTCATCTCCCAGTTTTCCAAATGGCTTGCTCCCTCTCTTCATTCAGGTCTCTGCTTAAATTTCACTTTCTCAAAGAGTCTTACTCTGATCACTCTATCTAAAATAACACCCTGTCACTGTCTTTTGTGGTGCATTGCCTTGTTTTTCTTTGTGGCACTTATCTACTTGACTGTTATATATTTATTTAATTGTCTTTCTAATCAACTAGAATTAGGCCAAGGACTTTGTTTCTATTCCCAGTGCCTAGATTAGTAGGGGCTCAATAAACATTTGATAAATAAATGAATATTAAAAGTGAGGCATGGTGGCTCACACCTGTAATCCTAGCACGTTGAGAGGCTGAGGCGGGAAGATTGCTTGAGGCCAGGAGTTCGAGACCAGCCTGAGCAAGAGGGAGGCCCCATCTCTACAAAAAATAGAAAAATTAGGCAGGTGTGGTGGTGTGTGCCTGTAGTCCCAGCTACTCTGAAGGCTGAGGCAGGAGGATCGCTTGAGCCCAGGAGTTTGAGGTTGCAGTGAGCTACTATGGTGCCACTGTGCTCTAGTCCTGGTGAAAGAGTGAGACCCTGTCTCAAAAAAAAAAGAAAAAAAGAGAGGGAGAGAAAAGTACTTAGGAGCCATAGTAAAAAAAAAGAAAAAAAGTAGAAGACCTGAGTAGTAAGCATGAGTGTGTATTTCAGCAGCTCTGGCTAGAAGAGCGGGTAGAATTTACCTCTTGATAATCTTGGGACTTGGATTTTAAACTACACACAGAGAAAGAAAGAGACAGGAGTTTTAGCTTGGTCAACATGGAAATTAGAACTGAGACATCTACATAAACCCAGGATTCTCAAAGGACCATCCCTTCAGTGAAAGGGATAATCAGAAAAAAAAAAGCTGTCCTCTGACACAGGTAGCCAACCAGGAAACTTGTTTGTTTCAGCCTGGGCACTGAGTAGGAAAATAAATAAAAATAAAAATCTCCTCTGGTAAATTGTAACCACATGCATTCCTCATTTGAGGTTCAAATCATATCATCTCTGTTGTATAGGAATTCCCTAAAGTCTGTAAGTGAATGTAAATTATAGTCATGGACCCATGATACTGGGATAGGTTTGCAGAAGCAAACTCAACCCAGGTCTCCTAGGAATAACAAAGATAAAACCCTGTTGTACATGAGCTCATAATGCAAAATTACAAACACATATGAGAAAACAGTTCTTCAAGGGGAGAGTTAGCAGACACAACAAACTGCAGGATTAGACACCCAAGAATATCAAATAGTTATCAGATACAGATTTTAGACTTTGTTTTAAAGGATTAAAAACATAAAATAAGGAACCCAAAACATAAGAAAATAATATGATACTTTTAAAAAAGGTCAGCTTTGGAAAAGGACCAAACAAATTTTGTAGAAATAGAAAAATACATTTTAATTTGATTAAAATGAAATTGTAGTGGATGGATTAAATAGCAGATCGGAAACAGTTGATGATATAATCCAGTAAACTATCAAATAAATTGAAGAAAATTCCCAGAAATGTAGTATAGAGAGATAAGGAGATGGAAAACATAAAGAGATATAGAAAAGAGAAGCAGATACTCTTACACAGTGCTGTCCTATAGAAATACAGTGTGAGATGTATAGGTAATTTAAAAATTTCTGGTACCAACATTAAAGAAAGTAAAAGGAAACACATGAAATTAATCCAAAATATTGTCATTTCAACATGTAATATAAAAATCAGGAATGAGATATTTTTCATTCTTTTTTTCTCATATTGTCTTTGAAATCCAGTGTGTATTTTGCACTTACACAAGACACAGCTCAGTTTGGACTAGCCACATTTCAAATGCTCACTAGCCACATGTGCTAGTGACTTATATTGGACAATTCAGGTCTAACTTACATCTAATAATATTTCCAGGAGAAAAGGAAGATAGAGGAGGCAATATTTAAAGAGATAATGGCTGAGAATTTTCCAGGATTAAGGGAAGGCATGAATCTTTAGATTCAGGAAGCATAGTGAATCCTGATTAGGATGTAAATGTTTTGTAGTGAAGCTGATGAAAGCCTAGGACAGAAAATACATTAAAATTAACCAAGGAGAAAAGACATTACCTACAAATGAACTTCAATTAGACTGAAAGCAATCATCTTTAATATCTTTAAAATGCTGAGTGAATATAAATGTCAATGTCAGAATTTTATACCCACTTGAACTATCAATATAGAATGAGTAAAATAAGGACATTTTCAGTCAAAGACAAGTTTATCACTAACAGACTTTCACTAAAAGAGAACCATAATACAACTCAAATACAATTAGGTGCCTGGAGGTCCAGGGTGAGGTGGCAGTGTGTGAGAGAAGAGTTTCCAAAGAGAGACGGAAAGATAATAATGACATATTTTTCATGTTTTTTGCTATTTTTTTCCTCTCCAGCCCTCCAATGGCAGTGAATGTGCAGAGCTGAGGAGTCATCACTAGCTTAGAAGGGCTAACCTTAGCTCCCTGTCATAGGGAGGGAAAGGAGAAGGAGGAGTATATATTCTTTTATTAGTAAGACAGTACATTATAGTATTCCTGTATTTGCTCAACTTTGGGATACAAAATGTTTAGAAAGCTCAGTGAACAATTAAGAGTTATATAGAAGAAAGAAATCATTTTGGAATATAGGGTAGCATGAGGGAGAATAGGGCCATGTAGTGTGTTTGGGGGTGGTGTGGAGAGGGAAGGGAGGCAATACTGAGGGTACAGGAGCGCTAAGATGGGAAATAGAACTGACAATTGATCACTACTCTATTACTATGAAAATCACCAATTAAAGATTCATTTAGCCTTCCAATTGGGCTCCCTGAGGAAGGAGAGTAGTGGATGCTAGTCAGCTAATTTAAGCGGCAACTTAATTATAATTTTAATAATTGCCATTTATTGAATATGTACATGTGTCAGTCATAGTGCTGAAGTGTTCTAGTGTCTTTTTATTTATTCATTTATTTACTGAGACAGAGTCTCACTCTGTCACCCCAGGTAGAGTGCCGTGGGGTCATCACAGCCAACAGCAACCTCAAACTCCGGGGCTCAAGCTATACTCCTGCCTCAGCCTCCCAAGTAGCTGGGACTACAGGGGTCCACCACAACACCCGGCTAATTTTTCTATTTAGTAGAGATGGGGTCTTGCTCTTGCTCTGGCTGGTATTGAACACCTGAGCTCAAGTGATCCTCTTGCCTTAGCCTCCCAGAGTGCTAGGATTACAGGCATGAGCCACTGTACCCAGTCCTACTGTCTTTGAAAATTTAAACTTAAGCAATTCTGTGAAGTAGATTTTTTATTGTGGTAAAATTACATAACATAAAATTTACTATTTTAACCATTTTGAGTGTACAATTCTGTGACAGTTAAGTACATTCACATTGTTGTGAAACTATAGATGAAGTAGATTTTTAAAATAATTTTACTGATGATCAAACTTAGTCTCAGAGAGTTTTAGTAACTTGACTATTAGTTGGTAGCAGAGAGAAGAGCTTCATGTTTGTCTGACTTCAATTCCATGCTTATTTTCTACAGCATGTAGTGTCTTTGCCAGAAGTAAGTTGAAAGGCATCTTTAAGGATTATAAATTTAGAATAGGAACCTGAAAGTCCTAGTCTTCTGATAAGAGATGTTATTTTGGAATAAGAAGAAGGATGATGGGAGGTAGATGGTTGGCTACATAGTGATATTGAGATCAGGATTTGGTTTTCTGGGCCAGACAATCATTTGCTTATCCTACATATTTCTAATTTTTGCCATGTCCACATACCATATGTATTGTTATTTAAATTGGCCCACTGCTTCTCAATGGAAAACCAGTAGTATTATTGGCCATAACTCAAATGAAACCATAAAAAATAAATACAGTTGATCCTTGAACGACGCAGGGGTTAGAGGTGCTGATCCCCCTCCCAGTCAAAAATCCACATATAACTTTTGACTCTCCAATAACTTAACTGCTAATAGCCTACTGTTGACTGGAAGCCCTCCAGGGGTGGGAAACCTGCGGCCTCGGGGCCACATGTGGCCTTCTGGATCCTTGAGTGTGGCCTTTTGACTGAGTCCAAATTTTACAGAACAAATTCTTTTAATAATTATTATTCTTATAATAAAGTAAGCTAGAGAAAAGAAAAGGTTATTAAGAATATCATAAGGAAGAGGAAATATATTTACTATTCATTAAGTGGAAGTGGTTCATTATAAAGGTTTTCATCCTCATCGTCTGTTGAGTAGGCTAAGGAGGAGGAGGTGGAGGGGGTGTTGGTCTTGTCTCAGGGGTGGCAGAGGTGGAGGAGGTGGAAAGGGAGGCAGGAGAAGCAGGCATACTCAGTGTAACTTTACAAAAATACATTGTAATTTCTGACTTTTTTGCTTTTTCATTTCTATGAATATGTTTCTATACAGTACCAATCCTTCTTCAATTGTTTGCTTTAGTTTCATGAACTAAAGGTCCATGTCATAAAAAGAAGTCAAAAGCAGTTTTGAATAACTCGAACACTTCTGCCAGATTATCTAATGTCAATTTTTTTTCTGGCACTGCTTCTTCTGAGTCTTCTTGCTCACTGTCTGGCACTGGTTCAGAAGCCCTCATCTCCATCTGTCATCTTCTGTTCATTCCTCAAGGGTGGTGTCCATTAGCTCTTGAATTTCTCCAAGATCTCTATCTTGAAACCCCTCCCCCACCTTTTTTTTTCCCCGTATCCACAGTCTCTTTCATAATTTCCTTGATTGGCTCTCTTGTAAATCCCATGAAGTAAGTCATGTACAACATCTGGACAGAGTTTTCTCCAGCAGGAATTTATTGCCTTGGGCTTGATGGCTTTCATGGCTTTTTCTATAATAACAATGGCATCTTCAATGGTGTAATCCTTCCAGACTTTCATGATGTTCTCTCTCTGTCAGGGTTCTTTTCCATAGCGTTGACAATCCTTTCCATAGAGTCCCGTGTGTAACGAGCCTTAAAAGTCCTTATGACCCCCTGACGTAGAGGCTGAATTCGAGACTTTGTTTTGGGAGCAAGTTGATGAGTTTGAAGCTTTCCATGTTGAACTCATGGGGTTCTGGGTTGCCAGGGGAATTGTCCAATAACACAAGAATTTAAAAAGGCAGTCCCTTACTGTCAAGGTACTTCTGACTTCAGAGACAAAGCATCGATGGAGCCAATCCAGAAAAGAGTTCTTGTCTAGGCCTTCTTGTTGTACAACCAAAAGACTGGCAGCTGATATTCATTTTTTCTCTTCAAGCCTTGGGGGTTAGCAGCTTTATAGATAAGAGCAGTCCTGATCATAAACCCAGCTGCTTTTGCACAAAATGGTAGAGTTAACCTATCCCTTCCTCCCTTAAATCCTGATGCTCGCTTCTCTTCCTTACTAATAAATGTCCTTTGTGGCATTTTTCCCCCCCGCAGAACAGGACACTTTGGTCTGCATTAAAAACCTGTTCAGGCAGATATCCTTTCTCCTCAGTGATTTTCTTAATGACATCTGGGAACTCTTTTGCTGCCTCTTGGTTGGCAGAAGATGCTTCTCCTGTTATCTTGACATATTTTAAAGCCAAACCTCTTTGTTAAATTACCAAAACATTTTTTGCTGGCATTAAATTCTCCAGCTTTAGATCCTTCACTTTTCTTTTGCTTTAAGTTGACATATAATTACTTTCCTTTTTCTCAAATCATATTAGAATCTACAGGTATGACTTTTGTATAGCAATCCTGCACTCACATAAATGCTGCATTTTCAAAAGGTATTTCACAAAAAGTGCAAGGTTTTCATGCCTGTTGGCATAGATAGCTGCAGTGACAGCTTCAAGACTTTCCTTTTCTTTTTTTGTAATGGTCCTTATGCTGGATTCATTTATCTTAAAATGGCAGGTAACCACAGCTACAGACCTCAATCTATGGTACATATCAAGCAATTTAACTTTTTCTTGTAATGTCATGATATTTCTCTGCTTCTTGGGAGCGCTTCCATCATCACTAGTGGCACTTCATATGGGTCCCCTGGTGTTATTCAAGGTTTACGGTATTGCACTAAACACGATGAAAAATACACAAGGACCATGAAAGATCACTTTTTACTGTGATACACAGTTTCTGGAGAGAGGAACTGGTCACACAGATACGATTAGCATCCCATGATGTTTTAAGTGGATACTCATAACACTTGAACTCAACAAAACAGCAATAGGAGGTGGCTACAAAATTATTACAGTAGTACAGTATGTAGTATGTTAATTTTGTGCAATTATGATTTAATACTGCATCTTTACATTTGTTTACATTTCTCTCAACTGTGAATGGCACCATGTACAGTCTGTAAATGTGTGTGAAAGTTTGATGAGGCCGGGTATGGTGGCTCATGCCTGTAATTCTAGCACTCTGGGAGGCCGAGGCGGAGGATCACTTGAGCTCAGGAGTTCGAGACCAGCCTGAGCAAGAGTGAGACCCCATCTCTACTCAAAGTAGAAAAAATTAGCCAGGGGTGGTGGTGTGCACCTGTAGTCCCAGCTACTTGGGAGGCTGAGGCAGGAGGATCCCTTGAGTCCAGGAGTTTGATGTTGCAGTGAGCTAAGATGATGCCGCTGCACTCTAGCCCAGGCATCAGAGTGAGACCCTGTCTTGGAAAAAAAGAAAGAAAGAAAGAAAAAGAAAGAAAGAAGGAAAAAGAAAGAAAGAAAGAAAGAAAAAGAAAGAAAGAGAGAAAGAAAGACGGGAAAGAAGGAAGGAAGAAAGAAAGTTTGATGAATTTTAACTTTTTATAATAGATTTGTTTGTATTTTATGGTAGTAAATAGTGAAATAGACTAGTATCTACATATATTTTATGCATTCATGACATACCTAACTTTAATTTTTTTGATATTTCTAGGCTATGTGGTTTGTCTGCAAGTTTTTTCAAACTGTTGAAAATCTCCAAAAATTTTTCCAATATATTTATTGAAAAAAATCTGTGAATAAGTATAAATGGACCCACACAGTTCAAACCCATGTTGTTCAAGGGTCAACTGTACAGAGAAACCTAAACTCCATCCATGTACAGTCTCACTTTGATAGAAGGAAAGACAAGAAAATATTAGAGAGCCATTAAAGACATAATTACACCACACTGAACATTTCTTTTTCTTTTTCTTTGTTTAGGCTTAATCATTGCATGATGAACCTTTCTTTTTGACATAATAAGAAGGGTTAGAAGATCTTGGAGAAGGAACATGTCACAGTGTTGCAAGAATGGGGACTATGGTATGAGTGGGCCTCATGAGAGTGGAACTGGTTAATAGAAAGTTGTTAGGAACTGAGGTGGCCCTCTCTGGAGATATTTGGATTCTCCTCAATTGTCTACTGAGTTTCTCTCTACCAACTTGGTACTGGTTGGTTCCAAGTGACAGATTTTGATTTCAGTTCCCTTGGCTAACTGGCTCAGTCTCTCCATCTCCCAATTGCATTGGCCTAGCTAATTTTTCCAGGCATGGCCCTATAATACCTAGGTCCTGGGCTAATCTGTGACAGTCCCCCACTCCTACCCCAATCCAATCAGCAATGGCTAAGAGTCACATAGTATAGAACAGAGTCACATAGTATAGAACATGGACATTTAGGGCAGACATCATGGCATAAGGTTGTTACAGGACAGATACTGGTACGCATCATCCAACAACTATTGAGTATTTGCCATGGAGCAAACCACTATTGTAGGAATAGGGACTATAACTATTAAAAAGATTGACAAGGTCCCTGCAACCTTTTGGAGGGAAATGAGTTTTAAACAAGTGAAATAATAAAATCACAGACTGTGTTAAGTGCTAGGAAGGAAATGAACAGAGTGATGTGATGGTTACTGGATTGAAGGCATAAGAGATTGCTTATAATGGGATGGCACAGAAGCCTCTTTGTGGAAATGCTCTTTGAGCTGAAACCTGAGGGGGGAATATAAAGGCTTTGAGGTGGGAAGGAACTTGGCGTGTTTGAGGAAAAAAAAAAAAGGAGCCAGCTGAGCAGAATGAGTAAGAGGCAAAGTGGTAAGAGTTGAAGTTGGAGAAGTAGGCCAGATTTTGCAACACTTTGTGGACCACAGTAAGAGCGATGCTAACCAGACTCTCACAAGGCCCAGAACATTAGCACCCATAGAAAAGGTATGAAGAATCTGAAAATGGGGAAGAATGGCAAGACAACTGCAACAGGGTGAGTGGGAGCTTTTGGTGACACTGAGAATGTCACATTCCTGCGAATGACTTATAGTACTACTTCAGTTTAGGGACATTGCTTACCTATCAATGCAATCAATGACAACTGACTGCTAAGCAGTGGTTTGTGATCCCAATGATAGAGCTTCTCAGCAAAAGATGCTATACAGAAAGAAAATAACATTTATTTACCATGTCACCATATTATCTTATATCCTTATGACAACCTTGTGAGCTAGGTTTTATTATCCCTCTTTTCTAGGTAAGAAAGTCAAAGATCAGAGAAATTAAGAAACATGTTAAAGTCACCAGCTACTAAGCAGCTAGCCTGAAATTTGAAAGCATGTGTTGGATCTTCCTTCCCTTCCCCTGGATGACACCTTGGGCAAATCTCTTACATCTGTTTTATGTTATTTTGTAATGATTAAAAGTCCAATCCAGCCCAAACCAAAACTTCAATTTCATATCTGATTTAAAGCTTCTCCTCTCTCTCTCTGTCAGGCAGTTGAAAATTTGTGTGTAGTCTGCACTGTCACTCTTTTGTTCTCCTCTCCTCTTACTCTGCTGTCTTTAGGTCTCTTCCAGGGTGGAGGATTTGGGAGGAGGGCAGAGAAGTAGGAGGGATTATAAGAAAAGAGGTAAAGGTCTCTTACATGGCTGATGACATCAGAGACAGACCTAGGTACTGGTTCTTTCTTGTTGGGAGCATTTATGGGTTCTTTAGAGGCTCTACCCATGGACCTCAAGATCCCCCTTCAGCAACTGCCTCCTGAAGTCCACACTTCCAGACTCTTATTACTGGGTCTCCTCACTCTAGCAGGTGGCCCTATGGAGTAGGTCCCTTCAAGAATGTCCTAAATAATCTACCTATTCAACACCCACTTGGCCCATAAGAATCTTGCCATACCAAATGCAGGTAGGGGAGGCTGCCCCATTGCTGCCTTTTCCTATTGTCTTATTGTAGAGAGAGTGTGCCAGCCATCTTCCCCAACTCAGAATTCTGCAGGCCAGAAGTGGGTAGCCATCTTCATAAATGTGCATGAAGGACCCAAACACCTGGAGAGACATGTCTAGTTCACCTCAAAACTCTCACTACGGGCTGGGCGTGGTGGCTCATGCCTGTAATCCCAGCACCTTGGGAGGCTGAGGTGGGAGGATTGCTTGAGTCTCAGAGTTTGGGACAGCCTGAGAAGAGCAAGACCCCATCTCTACAAAAAAATGCAAAAATTAGCTGGGCATGGTGGTGCACCTGTAGTCCCTGCTGTTTGGGAGGCTGAGGCAGGAGGATCACTTGAGGCCACTGCACTCTAGTCCAGGCAACAGAGTGAGATCCCATCACAAAGAAACAAACAAATCAACAACAACAAATAAAAAACTCTCATCATAGTGGTTGCACAGAGAAGCAAGACTCACCAGCTTGAGAGAAAGATCTGGCAGGCACTCCTAGTCTTTTGTAGTACCCCCTCTTTGTAGGGAGGTGAGCACTCTATCCTCTCCTATGATTTCTTCTAATAAATTTCTTTTGAATTTTTATGTGTCCCTGATCGAGGCTAGAGGTAGAGAAAGGTTAAAGGACTGGTCTAGTCACTTCTTAGCAAGTTCTTTGGAGAGTTAACTGGTAACTCTTCTTTAGAAGGTGGATATACTGATGGCTTGTTGTTCTCAGCTTTGGAGTTTTATAGCCCGTTAACATTCTGGCACAATATCATTAATTGCACACCAGATTGAGAAGGGAGGAATGCTTTTTTTGAGCAAAGAAATGTTCAGTTTTACACTGAGATTCATGGACTCAAAGAGTTGGGAGAAATTTAGAAGTCATTTAATCCAACTCCCCATCAAAGTCATGAATCCTGTTTACAACAACTTGATGAGATGTTATGCAGTTTTCATTTGAACACACCCAGGAATTAGGAGAGCATTCCCTAACCCTCAGATCTCAGCTCTGTCAATCACTATGTGAGCATCACCAAATCACTTAAACTCCCTCACCTTCCTCATCTATTAAAAAGGAGTAAAAAATAGCTTTACAGAACATTGTTGGGAGGATAAAAGGAGATAGATATATAAATTGCCTAATCCAGTCACAGAGGAGTGCAATGTTGGTTCCCTTTACAGGTCCTTTTATGGGACAATATATTTCATTTTTGGAATTGTCATCACCTAGAGAGAGATCTTCCTTATATTGACCTGTGTCTGTACAGTTTTGGCACCTTCCTTAAGTTTAACCCTACATGGTCACATAGAATGTCTTTTTTCTTTCCACATGGCATCCTCACAGATATCTGTGATTTTAGTTGAAGGAACTGGAGATATTGGCAATCTGGTTTTCTTTTTCTTGAGCTGGGGAGCTGGGGTGAGTCTTCTGTGTGACCCCCAAGAGGTATTTATTGAATGAATGGGGCAAAGATGACATTTCATATCGTCCAGCGTTGTCCCAAGATTGAACGGGCTGCTTGGAAAGACGGGTTTCTCTCATACTGGTGGGCTCTACTGCATGCTGGCTAGCACTCTGCAGAATTCAAGCCTGAAAAGTGTGTGTGTTTGTGCGTGTGTCACACAAGGGTCGTTAGACACTTGAACGCGTTTGAATGGCGCCATTCTTTGTCTGCTACATAGTGAGCACCTCGTAAGGCCACTTATTGCCCTGAATGAACGGTTAAACGTGGAAGCTACACAGAAAGCCAAACAGCATTCTTCTCTTTTCCTTTTTTTCCCCCCTTATCCCCATTTTACAGCTGACAAAGAGCTTTCATTGAATACCTACCCGCGTATTCAAAGACTCCTTTCAAGGGTGAACAAGGGGAGTCGAAATTCAGAAGCCTCTTTTGAGGTGGGTGGGGACTAACCTTGGGCTCCAGTACTCGGGCACCGTCTCTTTTCCTCGCAGGCCGGCCGCTAGGCGGTGCTGAGGAGCTTGCAGCCCACCTGCGAGGCGCTCCTGTTCTCCTCCGCCTCGGCCCCCGCCCGGCCAGGAGACTACAACTCCCGGAGTGCTCTGGGAACCGAGGAGCGGGGGCCGCGGCGGGGAGGGACGAGAGGGCGGGCCTTCCGAGTGTGTGTTTCCGGCGTCGGTGGCCGCGGCCGGGGACGGTGTGAGAGCGGTAAGATGGCGGCGGCGGCGGTGGTGGAGTTCCAGAGAGCCCAGTCTCTACTCAGCACTGACCGGGAGGCCTCCATCGACATCCTCCACTCCATCGGTAAAGGTCGCCGCGCCGCCTCCCTGGCCCCGCTGGCCCAGCTTGGCCTATGTCGGTCGGCGGCAGCGGAGAGGGGCCGGACTAGCCGGCTCTGGTGCTGCTGACTCACTGTGTGTGTGAGGGGGGCCGGGCCGGGGGCACAGGCCGCTCGGAGCTCCTTGGAGCCCCCTGGGTCACACTCTGATGGGAAGCCCAGCGGCAGCCCCTGTGTCCACTCGCCGGCTGCTGACTCACAGTGGGATCAGCGTGGGGTGGGAGAGTGGGCCGAGCCGGGGCCACCACCCCTCCACAGCCTTGTTTCTCGCTCTGGCCCGCACGAGCTGGCCGGGACCCGAGGGCAGTGTCTGCCGGCAGACTTATTGCAAACTGGTCTGAGAGTCTCTAGTTGAAAGGCCTTGGCGAAACCCGCTCAGGATAGGGATTTCCCGCCGTTGTTACCAGCACAGCCTGCTTGGGGTGGGAGCGCGAGCGCTCGCTCTTCTCTTGGAGTTTCCTTTCGCGGGACGCAGGGAGCTGCTACTTCTCCCCAGCCCCCAGCAGAAGGCTCCACTAAAGGAGGGCCGCTTTCTGAATTTGGGAAGTTCGGGGGTGACACACACCTCAGATTGGCATTTGGTTTGAAAAGGTGGCCGAGACGTTCCTCTGCCCCGTGTGGAGTGTAAGAGTGAGGTGTTGGGTGGAAGTGCGCGGCTATAGGATTGGAACTAATCGTTCCAGTCTCCCCTGTAGAGGTGTTGGAAGTGAGTTCAGGCAGGCAGTTGTTAGCCCGCGAAGTTCAGGGAACTCTTTGGAATCGGCCGGCTGCACATTGCCAGAGAAGATTTAAGGAAATTTTTTTTTAACACTGTCGTATGGTTGTCTTACACCTGCACATAACAAGAAGCAGGAGACCCAGGCAGTCGCTTCTGACAGCTTTTTACTGGGATTCAGGCTTGAACAGAAATAAATATATGATGACAGAGAAGGCTTTTAATGTTCATTCATAAAGGATTTAGTTAGAGCATGGACTAGCTTTTTACTGCACATCTAGTAATGTACTATTTTTAATGTAGTTTGAGAACATTTGAATTGTATCAACAAGTAATATGAGATTGCGCCGGTATCCACTTCCAGGATGTTGACATTTATGTTGACTTATTTAGTCTGTTGAATTTTGGCACTCCAGACTTGCACAGAGAAAAGACAATGACAAGATATCGACACCCTTTACCATTGGAAGTAATAGGGAAGGAGAGGAGGTGGGGGTCAAGAATGGTCTTTGAATGAACGATAATTGGTAAATGGTGTTTCATTTTGAAGTTCTGATCTTAAGTCAGTTACCTTTACAGAATCAGAGTCATCTCAGTCACTGTTATATATTTTATCACTAATATTTAGAACTAATGTGAGAAGCATGAATTTTAATTTTTTTGTGCCTAGAGCCTAATATTTTGTCTTTCATAAAGTAGAAATTATGTTGAACATTAATACAATTAGAGTATTTCTTGCTTGCCCACTATACTGAGAGAGAGTTCCTGAAAGCTTGCCTGTTAGAGCAAGCTTGGGTCAGGATGGTTGACAGCCTTAACTTTTTTGGGACTCCATCATGGAGTATCAGAATCTTGGTTTTTGTCAAGTCATGATGCTTTGCAAGAGAAGTAGTAACTAGTGCTGATCACTAAAATTATCACTACCAACTTGGAGAGGCTATTCAATGTTTGAATGTTAGAATAGTTATTAACAGTTGAAAGTGGGACAGATAGCACAAAGTTGTTTTAACAGGACCGGAATCCATTATAAAGCAGCAGTGTCTCTTAAGTGTAACTGTTCAGGATCACACTGGGGCTTTGATAGGGTTGTTTTTCCTGAATGGCTTTATAGAACTGCTTATCCCTAACACACCCATAGGCTGAGGCTTTGCACAGACCTAAAGTTTATTGAAAGGCTTTTGACTTTATAGTCATCAGCAGCTTGGTCATTTGATATTAGTTTGTGGCAGGTAAATGCATGGGCATGTTTAATATCTTCATGTAACATTGTGACTAAGCATGGGTCTTAGTGCCGTAAGTATGAAGGACCTGTTTTGTTTTAATTTTGCTTTAACCAAGTGACTGCAACAGAAATGCAGTATATGTGGGTAAGAAAATTCTGATGAATAGAATAAAAGGGCACATTTGAAATCAAAGAGAAGAATCTATTTTTTATGATTTACCTGGGACATGTCCTACATATACATGACCATTTTATTTTTTCTTGTTCAGAGATTTTTTTTTTAAAGCTGTTTAGAATTTGTGTTTTGGTACACATGTTTGGGTTTGTAATAGGTCTTGTAAGAGTGAAATTTCCCTTGGTCTTCATTTTTTTGTCAGAATTTTAAGAGGGTTTGCATTTTCCTCTCCCAGTGAAGCGTGATATTCAGGAAAATGATGAGGAGGCAGTGCAGGTCAAAGAGCAGAGCATCCTGGAACTGGGGTCTCTTCTGGCGAAGACTGGACAAGCTGCAGGTAAGTGCTACAAATGGAGTGTACCTGAAATGCTGGATGAAATTACTGTTTTTTGTTCGACTGAAGGAACATGGGACTGCCTCCACACACTCAGTTCATTGATGTTATAATTCAGTTTTATTTTCTTGGCAACTTGTTGAGCTTCAGTTTTTTAGCAAGAAGTTAAGTGACCTTTAAACTCAGTTCTTTCATGGTAGAGTTTGGTTCTGCAGATGAGGGAAAACGGTATTTTTGTTGGGATATAGTGATCTGTGCTTCTGGGTTTTGAATTTTCACTGTGTTCCCTTATGTGCAGGCAGCAGCAGTCTTCAGTGATTTCGGTGAGCAGCTCTGATGTATTTAAGGTAGATAGTGACTTTAGGCCCATAATTTGAAAATGACTAGGGATTTTGCATCCAAGTGACTCATTCTTTTTTTCTGATACAGAATGAGTAAGACATTAAGTGGAGGTTTCCCAAGACTTCTCCATTGCTACCTAGGACTCTGTATATATCGTTGCTCAGACATTCTAGTTGTAATGGAACCGTTGACTGGCTAGGCTCTAAATGATATTCTGATGATGGGTGTGTCCATGCAATGAGGAGGGAGTCCTGCTGACCAGGAAGGACTTTTCACCAGTAAAGTGGTAATAGTATTTAGAGAGAAGTCTGCTTTAACTTAAAATGGGTGATTTTTGTCAACTTAAAGTGAATTTGGAGCTTATTTGATTAGAATGGATTAAGCTCTGGTAAGTAACCTCATGAATTACTTTCCCCAAAACCATGTTGTTATTCAAGAGAATGATGGGGATTAGTTAACAACACTTCTTGAACTTGGGAACTAAAGATCTTTTCTAGTTAAGGATAAGTAATTTATTAATTATTAGGCTCAATCAGTAGAAAGTTGAGTAAAGATGTACAAAATTGTGAGGATATGTTTACATAGGTCTTGTATCTTATTTAAAATAACATTTTTAAGTAGCCATAAGATTAACTATACCTAAGGGTTTTTGAGTGCTAACTATGAACTAGTTATTCTTTTAAGCACATTACATGGTTTTAGCTTATTGAATCCTTGAAACAACTTGAAGTTGTTTCTCTCACCCATTTTACACATGAGGAAATGGAGCACGGAAAAGTTAAACAACTTACCCAAGCTCACTCAACTAGTGAACCAAGATTTGAACCCTCGTAGTCACACTTCAGAGCTCATAGCCTCATGGCATCATGGTTATTGGTTTTCTATAGTCATCTACTTACAGATTATCACTGGTAGGTGATGGCTTTTTCATCATAGGCTGATTTCCCTCCTATTTAACATATGTCTGGATTCCTTTTGCTTGTCAGTTAATTTGAACTTATGAGTTCCAAAACAGTTTTGATAATTAGTTCATGCAAAATACAATGAATAAGGTAATTTTTCTGAAAGAATTATAAAGCCAGGCGAAGTGATTTAAGATTTTTCTGTTGTTGAAATATCCAAATATCCGCTTTCCTTCACTGGCATGGATAATTGAAAACAATGTGTAGTATATAGTCAGTGCTTCAGTAATTTTCATCCAAAAATGCTGTTGTCCTATTTTATGCTTATTTTCCTTCTATTTCTTATCCTCTCTGCCTTGTGACTCAATGCATAAGCTTAGAAGTATATTGCTAAACCTATTGGAATTTAATAGGTGAATTAAAAGGACTTCCAAAAAGTTTTCCATGTTACTTATCATTGTTTTCTAAGAAAGTTTGATGAGTATAGGTATACACAATAGAAACCCTAAGGAAGTCTTGGAGCCTATGTTCATTTACCTGTCTTTGCTTTTAATAATTGATAGGTTTGTATTGTTTGTTTCCTTTGAATTTTGAGCTCCCTAAGAATGGAAAATATATCTGTTCCATTAATCTTCAGTTTGGTTTTATTATGCATTTAATATATGCCTAGCACCATGCTAACTATGCTACTCAAAATGTTTAAGATAGAATCCCTGACCGACAATAGTTACTTGGGAATTAATGAATAAAACAATGTCTGATGTGTAATAGTGATTGAAAGTAGTACCTAGCATCATCAGACATGCCTAGGCTCAGCATCTGCAGACTTCATAGCTTGAAACTCTTAAAAGGAATCTGTTGAGTTCTGTGAAGTTCTAACAAGGAAATTCTGGTAATATAATTGCAAATAATCTTGGTATGACTAGGAGGAAGAAGTTAGTATGATTTTGTGGGAATTAAAAAAAATTAACTCAATATGTATGAAAGTGGAAAGAAACAGGAAATGTAACTGAGAATGTAAAATGGTAGTAGACTAAAACAGAAAATGAACTGAGTCTTTTGAAAAATGGCCACTAAGAGATCATTTGTTTCTCCGTTGGGGTAAGAGTAACACTCAGTGCTTAGAGAAAATATTGCAGTGCTAGCAGGTGATAGAGAGAAAGGCAGACTGCTTAGCTCATGTTTCGCTTCTGCCTTTTCTAGGAAGAAAAATGATTTTCAAACTGAAAAAGATAGAAATAACACCAGAGAGAGAGAAAGAGAATTAAAGCCAAGGTAGGTGAGAGAAGAGAGAGCAGATAGTCTATTTAAATAAGTTCAAGTCTCTAGGCTTTGACAGTTTTTGTCTCTTAATATAAAAAAAAGTTCTAGCAGATACAATTATAGAATCATTTATTATTCTGAGAAAAATCATGGAGGGTGGAGAGGTGTAAGGAAACTGAGGATGGGCAAACATTATTCCACCTGTCAAAGGGGTAATGAAAAGATTAGACCTAGGCACTACAAATGGTAATCAGCAGTAAAGTTCTGGGACAGATTATTTGATAATCACATTTATATCACTTTTAATCACTTACAACAGTGGGTTTTTATGAACAGATTATTCCAAACTCGTCTTAGTTCTTTCTTTTTGGTTATCCTTATCAAACTGGTAGATTTACAGTGGTCTGTCTGCCACTTGATTTTGTAAATAGAGTTTTATTGGAACATGGCCATGCCTATTTGTTTCTATATTGTCAATGACTGCTTTTGTACTACAGTGGCTGAGTTGAGTACCTGCTACTAAGACCATATAATCTGCAAAGCCAAAGCTATTTACTGTCTGGCCCTTCACAGAAAAAGTTTGCCAGCTCCTGGTTTAGAAGAATGATGTAGACTTCGTATCTGATGTAAGCAGGGTATTTGAACATTTGCCATACGATCAATGTGGCAGGTATAGGTTATGAACTTATAATGGGCTGAATAACTATCCAAAACATGTTAACAAATGGATCATTTATCAAACTGGAGGGGAGTCTCTAGCATCATGTCATACGGATTTGTCCTTGTTTTTCTGGTCAGCATCTGGCATCATGGTTAAAGCCATTTCAGAAGGCATGCTTATTTTTATAAATGACTCAGTACAGTAGAGGACAGAATTAAGATACACAGTTATTGCCAAAGCCAGGAAGATTAAATTCGGTTGTGATAAGTATAAAGTTATATAAAGTATTTTTCAGAACAGAGGAAGTTGGGGAATTACCTGTTTGGACACTAGTCTATGCAAAAAAGACCTTAATAGACTCATTCTGGGCAAAGAGTGCTATTAGAAAAAGCAAAACGTGCTATCTTGTGTTACATATGGTGGCCAGATCAAGAGAATTAAGCCACTTACTCTACTGTCAAGCCCTATCTGGAGCATTGATTTCCGTTCTTGGTACCACAACATATCACAAGTGGTGCCTTTACAAACTAGAGTTTGTTCAGAGGAGGGCAGATAAGGTGATAAGTTATCTAGAAATCACGTACATTGGGGGAACAGTTGAAATAGCTAAAGACGTTTAGCTTGGAGAAAGGGAAAGTTAGGGAGATGTAAATGATAGTTATCTTTAAATATTTGAAGCAGTGTGGAAGGAGGTTTGGCCAACATTGGAATAGGTTGCCTTCTGAATATTTCTGTCACTAGAAGTTGTTCAGAATTGTTCAAGCATAGTAGGAAATGCTGTAGGAGAAGGGACATTGCACTAGACTACTTTTTTTTTTTTTTTTAGTCAGAGTCTTACTCTATCACCCAGGCTGGAGGGCAGTGGCACAATCACTGCTCACTACAACCTTGCATTCCCAGGCTCAAGTGATCCTCCTGCCTCAGCCTCCTGAGTAGCTGGAGACTACAGGCATGTGCCACTACACTTGGCTAATTTTTTTTTTTTTTTTTTTTAATTGTAGAGATGAGGTCTTGCTTTGTTTCTCAGGCTGGTCTCAAACTCCTGGCCTCAAGTGATCCTCCCACCTCAGCCTCCCAAAGTGCTGGGATTACAGGCGTGAGCCACCACGCCCAGCCTAGACTACTTTTAAAAAGCTATGATTACATAATATAATTGAAATAAATGCAAAAGGAAGTTGAGAGGGAGAAATCACTGTAGACTGGAGTTAGCATGGAAGACTCAATAGGACTTTAGCTGGACCTAAGATATCTAAGATTTACATAGGTTGAGAAGATGGGAAGACATTTCAGATGGGATTGTGGCATGAGTACGGCTTGAAAGCAGGGGTGTGTAGTCTGTGCAGGTATGAATGGGGTGGCAGAATGGGAAAAAGTCTTAAACATTGGGAATCAAAGGGCAATACAGGGGAGTGAAGGGAAAGATGTACTTTTCTCCTCTTTATAAAGTTCCTTAAGTACCTGACACAGTCCCATGCATTCTCTAGACTATTCAGGCAGATGAGGATTTCAGAACCCTGAATTAGCATTCTCAGGAGGGTAAGGTTTGCTTGCCCTGAATTAGAGTCCTCAGGAGGGTGAGTCTACAGTTGGAGAATTTTAAAGAGGCAGTGGCACTAGAGTAATTTTAACCTACATTCCAAAAATACTTCCTTACTTTAGTTGAAACATTCTCTAATTTTTGCTGTTTGACAAGCACATCTCTAGTTTATTGTTTCTAAAGATGCTCCCTTAGAGTTCCTGTATTGCCCTCTTTTCTTCTATAAGGGAGGAAGAGCTCTATGGTAGACACCTTTTTTGGTCATAGTTTAAGACTTAGGTTTTGGCCGGGTGCGGTGGCTCACACCTGTAATCCTAGCACTCTGGGAGGCTGAGGCAGGAGGATCGCTTGAGGCCAGGAGTTTGAGACCAGCTTGATCCAAAGTGAGACCCCATCTCTACAGAAAAATAGAGAAATAAGCTGGGTGTGGTGGCACATGCCTGGAGTCCCAGCTGCTTGGGAGGAATGCTCGAACCCAGGAGTTGGAGGTTGTGGTAAGCTATGATGCCGCCACTGTGCTCTACCTGGGGCGACAGAGTAAGACTCTGTTTTAAAAAAAAAAAAGACTTAGGTTTTGAAGATTAATGAGGAATTTTAAAAGGATATAGTAGAACTGTAAGGGCAAAATGCCCAAACTTCTACATAAAAAGTTTATTCAGAAGAGTGCCAGGGAAGTGATATTGCTGAAAGGCTAAACTGGGGAGTACTGCAGGAAGAGAGGAAAAAGGGTACTTGGAATTGAAAACCTCTCTCTGTTTAAGGGGAATTGCTAAGGCAGACAGCAGACTTGGAAATTAAAAAAAAAAATTATTCCTATAACCTGATCATATTTGTTGGTTGTGAGGAAGTGATTTTGTCCAGGATGGGCAGGGTCACAGCATGTTTCATGTTCTAGCTGGAAAACTGTTTTTTAAGAGTGTGAGTATTTGCTGCTTATGCTTCATTAAGATGGATAAATAAAGCAGAGATATGAGCTTTTTCCTGGGCCTTCATAGTAATCCAGTGGCTGAGTGGGGAATAGAATACAAGTTTGGTATATGATGTTAACTTATTTTTGCTACTCTAGTACCTTCTGGGAATGCTTTAAACTAGTAAGTTTCATTTAGACTGATTCCAGTGATGTAAGTACTGATTTTTATGATCGTGGGTCAATTTTTTTTTTTCCCCCGTGGGTCAGTTTTTAAAACAGGTAATTTGTCCCTACTATTGATACTTAGTTTTTTTTCCTGAATTACCTTTCACACAGAGCTTGGAGGACTCCTGAAGTATGTACGACCCTTCTTGAATTCCATCAGCAAGGCTAAAGCAGCTCGTCTGGTCCGATCTCTTCTTGATCTGTTTCTTGATATGGAAGCAGCTACAGGGCAGGAGGTAAGCTATGTTAATGACAGAAAGTAGACAATATGGAAAATGTCTGTTTCAGTGAAAGAAAAGCCTGCCTGCACTGTGGTACTAATGTGGAAGGGACAGCTCAGGATTTATCATGTCAGTTTCTTTTTGTTACAGGGCATTTGATACTTTGGGTCTGTTCCATGCTTTGCTTTGTAAGTGGAGATTGTCAGTGGTCCCTGGAATCCTCATTACATCAGGGTCACAAACTGATTCTTGTCTTTGAGGTATTGTATTGCCACACCTTTGTAATGTTTTCTGTGTCTGGTACCTTTCATCTGGTGTCACAAAGCTCCTTGTGAGCACTAATTAAGTCTTGTGGCATCCCTTCTTGGCATGTTTTGTACTGTGTATATGCCTTTATTGAGAGGCGAGCATCCATTTGTTTGTGTCTCATGTGTGCAGAAGTGACTCTGGTGTTCTTGCACATGTTTTCTACAAGTTCAGACTAGACCCTGAGCTGTACTGAAGAGTGCCTTTCTGGAATTACTGAACCTTTTCCAGCCTTTTAAAGATAGCTGTATTTTCTCAGTTCAGGAGGAGACACATACCAAAATTGAAAATCATTCTGTAAAAAATGGCAGATTCAAGTGGGGTATATTATAGTTGCTTGAATCTCTTTGTAGGAAGAATATAGTTGTTACCTTCCCTATGGATGTATTGATCAGTACTCATTGAGTGCCTGCTCTGTGTTAAGCACTGTTTAGGTACTGGGGGTGCAGTTGTAAAAACATAGTCACTGCTGTCATGAGGATTATATTTTAACTGCAAAGGCAGACAATAAACATATAAAATGTCAGATAATGTAAGGGTGAGGGTTGGAATTGCTAGGTGGCTACACGTCTAATTGTTTACTGTAGCCTATGTGGGTGTACAGGTGAAAGGTATAAAAGGCTATAGTAGCATATTGAGTAAATAGTGAGGAATTTCAGAAACCTACGACACATGGATCCCATGTTGGAATCATGTCTTTTGTAAAATTGGTTTCTTAATGATTCTTTGACGCCTAGTTTATTTTTTTATTTTTTTCTTTTTTTGGAAGGCAAGAAGCTAGTTTAAACACCATAAACTAACGTCATTTGTAGAAAATTCACTTGTAGAGGGTTCTTCAAATTCATTTGTTTCTGGCAGAACTGTGTTTCATGATAGTGGATGTAGATCAAAAATATTTAGATAGCTGCCCTGTGATTTTTATTAGGAGTATTAGTGTTATCTAACCCTACTTTTTAAAAATTGTACTTTGTTCTCATGAAAGTGGTGCCATCTTTTGTTTGAAATAGGATACCTTAAAGTAGGCTGATCAGTAAATGTTAGTTTAAAACTGACTAATAAATGTTACTTGGAGGCAGAAAAATTAATTATCCAGGCTGCTTTTTTGCACACTGAAGTCTCTGAAATTTGTCCCTCGCCATAACATAGAGCTGACTTACTGGGTAGAACTGCATTTGTTTAATGATCATTTTCCTATTCCTTTGTGGAAATCTATTCAAGTCATAATTTGCTCTCCTCTAAGTGGCTAGTGGGATTTACTGGCCTTTGTCATGTGGTTCCCTGTCTGGTTAGGCCCTCCCTTAACTATGTTGGTACGTTGCTGCTGTTCATTGCACATTACATTTTTGTCAACTAGAGACCTTTGTTCCTTTTCCTAGGGTGAAAGGAAGCACTCTTAGACATTGTAGCATTTTATCGTCAGTGTCACTGTAGCGTTAAGTAAAGGCTGTTTTTTTTGATGATTAGCGATTTAGCTTTTACCAAGAGCCGGAGTCTTGTCTTTTCTTTTCCTTTTTTTTTTTTTTTTTTTGTTGAGGCAGAGTCTGGCTCTGTCGGCCGGGCTAGAGTGCAGTGGTGTCATCATAGCTCACTGCAACCTCCAACTCCTGGGCTCAAGTGATTCTCCTGCCTCAGCCTCCTGAGTATGTGGAACTACAGGTGTGCACCACCACGCCTGGCTAATTCTTTAGATTTTTAGTAGAGACAGAGTGTTGCTCTTGCTCAGGCTGGTCTTGAACCCCTGACCTCAAGCAATCCTCCTGCCTTGGCCTCCCAGAGTGCTAGGATTACAGATGTGAACCACTGCACCCGGCCAAGAGCCAGAGTCTTAAACCACTAAGCTAGGACTCTTTTAATAATTTTTGTGGATTATAGGTTATTTGCTTGTTTTGGAACAAATTTTGAATCATCCAGATTATCTCACCTGCACCTTAAACTCAACATGACCAACCTCAACTTCTAACCATTTGTTAAATTCTGTCAGTTTAACGTTCTTCATATCTGCTTCTCCACCTCTTTTGTATTTGTTCTCTCTTTACAATTACCCTCTAGTTTGGTTCTTAATTATTTCTTACTTGGACTACCGTAAAAGCCTCGTTCCACTGTTGTCAGAGATATCTTACCAAGTAGCCCTCTGATCATTTTATTCCTCTCCCTCTTCTCCCACAACTTGAGCCTTTAGTGGCTTTCCATTGCCTGCAGAATTAGCTAATTAATGGTTTTCTGTAATACAGCCTAGTGCAGTAGTCCGATTTGCTGGTACTCTGCTAAGCATATCAACCATGTCAGCCATGTTGGATGCCTGGCTGTTTGCTGAACAAGCCCTGTATGCTCCTCATGCTGTATCTTTCCCTTTTATGGTTCCATCTCAAGTTCCACCTCCTCTGGAATCTTTTCTTATTGACTTTAATGTGCTCTTAACTCTTTCAGGACTCACATTATATTTTGTTCATGTTATATTTCTGATTATTGTGCCTTGTATGACAATTACATTTGCCTTGTTTTCTTTATTGTAATATAATCTTATTCAAGTGAAGCACTATATACCTTGATCATGGGGCCTTCCCCATTTCCAGTACAGTTCCACTTCATTAACCGTAGCTACCTCTGACCACATCTACTATGTATACTAGTCTCCTTTTTACTTTCTTGACAGTTGTAATACTGGCCTTTTGCCCTACACTTTAAACTGTTCCGGCCTTGGTATTTGTATACATCTGCATTGCTCTCAACCTTATCTTAACATGGCTTTTTTCTTCACATTATTTCATGTCTTTGCTCACATCTTACTTTCTTAGAGACCTTCCTTGATCACCCCATCTAAAATGCCCTATCTCTGCTTACTTTTCTTCATATTTATTTTACTTGTTTAATATCTATTTCCTCCTTAGAATGTAAATTCCATAAGATAGCTACTTTGCCCTCTTCACTGCAGTATCCCTAGCACTTTGAGTAGTTTGGCTCAGAGGAGCTACATGACTACTATTTGTTGAAGGGGTGTATGTACTATGCCTTTCCCATGGTAATTGCTCAGAAAATACTTTGTTGAATTAAGATCTAAGTTTATTGAATTGAAATGTAAGCATGGGGTGTTGTTACTACATTTGTTTGAGTGCCTCAAGGTCTCTGACTTGGGGAAATTGGATATAGTCTTCATTCTTAAGGTTCTTTTAAACTTCTTTGATTGGGTGATGGGAAAGGATAGAGGAACAAGTCATACGTGGATGACTGTCATAGTTGTATTGAGGCCTGAGGCAAAACAGGAAGTTTTAGAATATTGTTAAGAGAGCTGTAGAGTTTTGTGTTAAGGAGTTTGGTACCAAGGATATGAGGCGGGGGATTTTCCTTGCCTTTTTCTGTTTGGGGGCTAACCATAAGTCAGATATATGTACAGAACAATTTTTAGCTTGCTATATTCCCAAAGTTGATATGATTCAGATTAGGATCTGGTCATTTGCAGTGCTAAGGTTTGGGGCCTAGAAACTGAGAGCGTATGTGTGGAGGAGTGGGAGGATGGGGAGCTTGACAAGGGGAGAGGAGTAGAAAGGTAGGGTGAAGAGGAGAGAAAGAAGACTGAACCACACCTTTGCCAAACAGTTAACTGAACTTCTAGAATTAACCTTACCTTCAAGGGATCTCTAGGGAGTTGCTTATAGGTGGTGATTTTTTGGTGTAGTCTGCCCAACTGAAACATAACAGCACATTTTAAGAAATCTTACATCAGGAATCATGTTATCAAAACAATTGTTTCAATGGAAAAAAGGGGTTTGTGTTAGAGAATTTCAGACTTGGAATAATAGTTATTTCCCCCCCACAGGAATTCAGTTAATTAAAGGTTTGTTTTTTTTTTAAATGGTTAAGTGTATTGATTTAAAACTTAAATATCTAGTTTTGACCACATCAAGTTTTTGTACTCAAGTAAGAGCCTTCCTCCAGAAGCATGGGCTTCTTGTATATTTTTATGCCCTTTATCAGTCACTGTTAGCGTTAACAGAGCACAGAGCCTTTCAAGCAAAATAGCTGTGTAGCAAGGGCAGTGCCTTTTAAAATTTCTTGGAAGTGAGGTGCTGGTTTCACCAGTTACAGTTCTAGATAATGTAAATCATGTACTCTATAATTGATAACAGATATCTAGTTCATATTGTAAAAAAATCCTTCCTCCAGGAGAAATATCTGTCCTGACCTTAACTTAAGGCTGGGTTAAGGTACAAAGAGCGCTGGAGATAGGGATGAGTTCTGGTCCCAGCAGCTGATATGTGACCTTAGGTGAGTCACTTAATATCTAGACTATCAGGGAAATGGGGGCAGGTAAATTGTAAGAGTAGAATTTGGTGTTTCTTAATTAGGGATATACTTTAGAGCGGCCAAGCTCTATATTCCAGACTACTGACTCAGGAGCCCAGGCATTCTATTTTTTGGGGGGGGGAAACTATTTATTGAAGTATAACTTACAGAGGAATGTAGCTAAGTCCCAAGCATTCATTTTTGCATTGTTTGAAAAAGCTCCCTTGGTAAAACTGTAGGGGGGCATTTCTTAGCCCCCTGAATCGTGTAAGACTAAAGAGACATCATGTATTTTCTTTGCTAAAACTATTCAGCAAAATTTTTTCAGTTCCATATATATCAGACATCTAACTTTGAGTTTACCTTTTCAGAACAAAACTCAAAACTCTGAAGTTGTGATTGGCTTGCTTTTATTTTAGTTTTTGGTTCTTTGTTATTTTTGTAGAAATTATTATGAGGTCAGTTGAGTTTAGAGTTGGAGATTAGGTAGCCACCAGGGGGCTCCAATGAGGAGTTGTGAAGGTTTCATTGAATCTCGTACTGATGAGTGCTCCAAATAACATATAAGGTCATGCACCAATTTATTTACTGAGCTTGAACTTAGGATCAAAAGGCAGAATATCTTGTCAATTTGAATTATGTCCCTTTGGTTTTCCCTCCTTACAGCATTTCTTACAAGAACTTTAATACGTGTTATATTAGCAGTTAATTCTCAGGAAAGCTCAGTTTCTCATTTCATTTTTTTTTTGTCTTATCCTCTGATTAGTACCCTTAACACAAAACTTGTAGTCACAGAATAAGATCTGCAGTATATAATATGTACTCTGTCAAAGCTAATATGTCAAGGATACCCGATGGCGTGCTGGATTGTCTAGGGTTGACCACTGCTTTAAATCAGTTACTTTGCACGTTACATCACTGCTTCGGTGGCAGATAGGACTGGGGGTTCAGAGTGCCTTTAAATTAAAGCTTAAAAGCCCTTTTAAGTGTTAAGCTAATTCTAATTTCCTTTTACTCCCTTTAATGCAAGCTAAGTTTACTGTATCTATTTGCTATAAGAGCAATGATGAATTGGTTAGTTGCACTACTTAGAATTTGAAAAGGAAAGAACCAACTGGATCTTTTGAGTCTTATAGGCAGCTGTTAGGAACAAGGCATTTGTGCTTAGGCTGAGAATTTCTCCCCTCTATTACCCGTGTATTCATAATAACATATTACTTTTACTATTTCTAACTATTCAGGGAGAAATTTCTGCTTTAAAAATTCCTAAGCCATTGTAGAACTCTACATTCCAGGACTACATATGTTGTTGGAAGTTCTGGGTCTCTTCTGGGAAGGTAGAAGAGGAGTCTTGAAGATGAAGCTATTTTCCTAAAGAACACTATCTAAGGACAAACATATTTTATGTATTAAAAGCCAAGTTGCTTCTTCATAACAATATAACCATTAAACATTGAGATACTGTGGATCAGACACTAAATAGAGCAAAAACTCTACTGTATTGTTTTTGTTCTATTATAAGCAGGGAATATGTAAGGAGGGAATTAAAGCTGTTTTCCAAAGCATGGTTTGTGGGAAGAATGTGAGGACATAATGTTGCATGTACTGTCTCTCCCTGTTGCAGGTTGAGCTGTGTTTAGAGTGCATTGAATGGGCCAAATCAGAGAAAAGAACTTTCTTACGCCAAGCTTTGGAGGTATGTTCTACATTAGCACTGATTTCAGGTCTCTAGGCATTATTAGACAGACTGTGAATATAAGTAATACCATCCTGATCAAAAGTATTTTCAGCAACTTTGTAATTATTCAGGTATCCAAAGGTTATTGATAGTAGTCTCATTGGTTGAAGTTTTGAGACAAATCTGCTACTCAGAGAAATAAGCAGCAACAAGGTAAAGTTAACAGATGCTGGCCATGATAGGGGCAATACCATGGGCTCCATAATTTCTTTTGCTGAGTTTGATGCTATTGTCAGGATTTGTATATTCAACAGTAACAGTTCTGTGACTGTTAATCTTTGATTTCTTTCTGTGGCTTTTTTTTTTTTCTCTTCTGTTCAATCAATGCCTTTTCTCTTTCCTAGGCAAGACTGGTGTCTTTGTACTTTGATACCAAGAGGTACCAGGAAGCATTGCATTTGGGTAAGTAAGCGGGTAGAAATTAATAAGTCATCTCAGCTAGCTAAATGAATGTATTCTAAACCTGGCTACTCTTATTAATTACCTATTAATAATTTAGATTCTGCCTGCTTCTGAGAAAGATTTAAGGTGGCTTACAGTTTTGCATCTGTCATGGGAAACTGATGTTTGGAAGTTCTAAGAAACTAGCTAGAGTTAGTCTGTCAAATTTAGAGAACAAAAGGGTAGTTTTTAAGTTCACTTGAATTTAGAGTAGTAAAATCCATTCCATTTTGATAACTGAAATTTTTTTCAATGTATATCTACAGTTTGCATATAGCACCCTGTTAAATTTCAGATATAGTTTCTTAATTTGCAAGTGTTTTACTGGCTGTCATATTTACTATGTCTGTTTATAATTATACTTAAAATCTTTTTTTTTTTTTTTTTTGAGACAAGGTCTTGCTCTGTTGCTGGGCTAGAGTACAGTGGTACGATCATAGCTCACTGCAACCTCAAACTCCTGGGTTCAAGCAATCCTCCTGGCTCAGCCTCCTGAACAGCTAGGACTACAGGTGTGCGCCACCAGTCCCAGCTAATTTTTAAATTTTTTTGTAAAGATGGGATCTTGCTATGTTTCCCAAGCTGTTCTTGAATTCCTGGCTTCAAGTGATCCTCCTGTCTTGGCCTCTCAAAGTGGTAGGATTATAGACATGAGCCACTGCGCCTGGCCAAAATTTATTTTAAAAGTCAAGAAATTGATTGTGTGCAAATGTATTTGGAAGCTGGAGTAGGCCAACTGAAGGCTTTCTTTCGTGTGGCTTTTGAACACCCTGAAATCTTTCCCTGCTGCTTGCTTTTTATTGAGTATATCTGAACTATTTTCCCCAAACAGAAGAACATGACTTTTATGATCTGTTAAGTTGAAAAATTGCCAATATTCAATTTTTATCCTGCAAAAATGGCAGTTTCTTATAGTTCAAACAAAGAGTAGCATTAAAAAAACAGCTTTAATAAGATTCATGTACCATAAAATTCACCCTTTTAACGTGAACAATTCACTGATTTTTAGTATATTCACTAAGTTGTGCAACTATTATCACCATCTAATTTTGGAACATTTTCATCACCCCACAGAGACACTCCCTACCCATTATCAGTCACTCCCTATTAATTTTGCAAACCATAACCCCACCACACCTCTACCCTCAGCCCTGGGCAACCACTAATCTACTATCTGTAGATTTGCCTATTCTGGACATTTTCTATACAATATGTAGTTTTTTTGTGACTGGCTTCTGTCACATAGCATTATGTTTTTAGGGTTTATCTATGTTGCAGCATGAATCAGTACTTCATTCCTTCTTTTTTTTCCTTAAAGAGATGGGGTCTTACTCCATCGCCTAGGCTGCAGTGCGGTGGCGTCATCATAGCTTACTGCAGCATTGAGCTCTTGGGCTCAAGTGATCCTCCCACCTCAGCCTGGGACTATAAGTATCTGGGACTATAGGCAGGCACCACTGCACCTGGCTAATATTTGAATTTTTTGTAGAGACAGGTCTTACTATGTTGCCCAGGCTGGTCTACAAGTCTTGGCCTCAAGCAATTCTCCTTCCTTGGCTTCCCAGAGTGATAGGATTACAGGTGTGAGCCATGGTGCCCGACTTGGACTTGATATTCTTGTCTGAGATGGGGGAAGAAGGTGTATTTGGAGAACATTGGCATATCCAGAAGAACTCTTTACTTACCCCACCAACCCTCGTGGTGGTGTGTCTTATATAGTCTTGTGATTGCTGGACCTGAAGAGAGCGGGATCAGATGACTGTCTGAATTGGATAACTAGTTATAGCATCTTATGGGTAGAGATTCCCACTGTATTTAAATCTTAGGAGTAAGCTTATAGGACTCTTGGCTTTAATGTTGTCCTTAGGAAGCAGAAAACTTCAAAGAGATGTGTGTTTCTCTTTTGGAGGGTAGCACATTAGCAGAAAATTTAATTCTTACATGGGGTCTTAAGGTAATCTTTTTTTGAGTTTAGACAGGTTTCTTTATCCTGAGTGTTATGAGGTTGGGAGAGTGAGACGTTACAATATCAAAGTATTAAGATTGTGGCTAACAAAGGAGTATATATCTTTTCCTTCTTCAGGTTCTCAGCTGCTGCGGGAGTTGAAAAAGATGGATGACAAAGCCCTTTTGGTGGAAGTACAGCTTTTAGAAAGCAAAACATACCATGCCCTGAGCAACTTGCCGAAAGCCCGAGCTGCCTTAACCTCTGCTCGAACCACAGCAAATGCCATCTACTGCCCCCCTAAATTGCAGGCCACCTTGGACATGCAGTCAGGTAATACCCGTAGCTACTTATGGGATGTGTTTCTTAGAGTGCATCTTATCTTATAGGTGCAAGGAATGGGGGTTGGGGCTGGAGAATAAAATTGGCTGATTTGGCTCAAGTTTCTTCAAAGAAACCACTTAGAAAGCTTACCTTCTTTTTTTCTTTTTTTGAGACAGGATGTCACTTTGTTTCCCGGGCTAGGGTGCAGTGGCGTCATCATAACTCACTGCAACCACAAACTCCTGGGCTCAAGCTATTCCCCCTGCCTCAGCCTCCCGAGTGCCTGGGACTACAGGCATATGCCACCTGCCCGGCTAATTTTTCTGTTTTTTTGTAGAGTTGGGGTCTTGTTCTTTCTCAGGCTGGTCTTGAACTCCTGACCTCAAGCAATCTTCCTGCTTCAGTCTCCCAAAGTGCTAGAATTACAGGTGTGAGCCACCGTGCCTGGCCCAGAATGCTGCCTTAACCTGCTCCCCTTCTATTAACTGCCTAAAATATATTAACATGCTTATCAGTGCTTGAGCAGGCAACCTGTTAGAGCCAAACCCTAGAGAGGTCTCACTTAGGCTTAAAAGACTCCCTTGACATTCCTCTTAGCCACTTAGAATGGTAGCATTTCTCTTCAGGATTGGCCTAACACCATTCTGTTGACTCTTTGAGACCTTTGTAAAGTTTATTGGACTGTTACAAAGGGCCTCATTGTGGCTTAGGAAAGACACCCCAATTTCAGCTGGGTTTAGTACTCAGCTTTCTGATGGAGTTGGTGAATGTTAGGGCTAGGAGGCCATGGATTGGCAGGTGGAATACTTTTTTTTTGTTCAGCAGCTTTTCTACTAGAGGCATCATTATTGAAGGAGTGTTAGGATTGGAGGCAGAAGACTAGTTTAGGCACTTGTTTTACCTCTCTCATCTGTAAAAGATAATACCTGCCAGACTTGCTTCTCAGGGGTGTTATGACCTAGGATCAGGCTTTCCTAGGCTGACATTTTGTTTTGCTGATTTCTAAGTGTGTAACTTTGGGCAAGTTATTTAATTTATCTTTAGCTTTATTTTTAGCTCATCTATAAAATGGTGATAGTAATTGTACTGCCTCATAGGATTGTGGTGAGGATTAAATGAGATGATGAGTATAAAGCTTTTATTACAGTACTTAGCTTTAACCAATTATTGGCCCTCTGTTTAAGCCACTACTCTATTAAATCTATTCTCTGCCTTTACGGTCAAGAGAAGAACTTGCATCCTATTTTTCAGAGGAAATAGAAGCCATTCTTATGTGAGCCCTCTTTACTTCTCTTTCCTCTACAGAATTTGTATCATTATCTGTTTTTACCCCTTAATCAAGGGTGATCTTTGCACCTGTCTTTTTGTTCCATGCTTAGTCTTTACTCTTTCTTCTCCTCTCACATCTTCTTAGTCTTTGAGCTGCCCCAGCTGAAAAACCACAACCCTTTCTACTTTTTAAATTACTGTCTTCCCCTTTCTGTCAAGCTTCTTGAAAAAGTTGAAGGAATAGCCTTACTTTGTTGTCTTTATTGACTCCTAGAAAGAAGTCAATAACTCCCTTATAATCTCTGATTTTTGGGGGTAATTCAACCTTGTTAGACAACCTAGGCTTCCTTGACGTTGTCGTCTTGGTTCTCCCTTGACTAATTGTTAGCAGCCATACTTTGCTCTTTCCTGCCCCTTAAGTGTGGGTGTTCCTGAGTGTTGTTTTCTTAGTTCTTTTCCCTTCCTGTTCTCCCCATTTTCTGTCTAATCTCTTACTCTCCTATGGCTCTAGCTGCTACATAACACTAATGGGCTCCTCATGTAGATCTCCAATAGCTTCCCTCTTTCCTAAATTCTAGATCTAGATTTCCAGCTGCTTAATGGACATGTATACCTAAATATCCCATAGGTATCTATCTGAGTCTCAACACATCAAAAACCAAATTTATTCTCCCTACTCCCTAATGTTCCTTTCTGTATTTCCTTTTAGTTAATGGTATCATTATTGATTTAGCTGCTCAAACTATGGTCTTGGGAGTAATTTTGACTCCTTCCTCTCCTTCATCCCTCATGTCCAGTTAGTTACCAGATCATCTTGAATCTGCCTCCAAAGCTGTCTTTTCTTTTCCATCTTTACAAGCCACTGCTGTAATGAAGGCCTAGACTACTAGAGTCATCTTTTACTGGTCTAACTTGGCCCTAGTCACTTTTCCCAATCCATCTTCCTTACTGGCCCCAATGTCATTTTTCTGAAATACAAATCTGATCCTGTAACTCCTTTGTTTAAAATTCTCCAATGTTCCCCATTACCCTCAGCTTAAATTTTACTCTAACATGGCATTCAAAAGGAAAGCATTCTTTGCTTTTCATCCTCATCTGTGGTTTTTAGTCATAGTCACCAAATGACTTCATGTTCTCCAGGTACTCCATGCTATTTCCTGCTTCTGTGCCTTTGTATATTTCTTTTGCCTTCTCTGCTTGGAATTCCCCTTTCACCTGTCCCCATGGCAAACTCCTATGCATCCTTCTAGATACAGCTCAAATGTCTCCTCTGTAAACCCTCCTCTGTACTTTCTTCCTTGCTTTTGGACTTCTCTACCAAAGGTATATTCCTTTGTACATATTATTGTACTAATCTCCTTGTTTCTGTTTTGGTGACCATCTTTCCCACCAGTCTGTGAGCCTCCTTGAGGGCCTTGTTCATATTTCTTTCCACTTTATTAGCTATATCAGTGCTTGGCACATGGTTGGCCCTCATTAATGTTTATGTTGCATGAATGACAGTCTGATTTTTGGTTTTTGTTTTTAATAATAAACCTCATATGCCAATCATGACACTCATAGTGCTTATATAGCCCCTATTTACAAATGTGTTTGGGAAAGCAGTATACCAGTTCTTAAGCCTTATTTTACTTTTTTTTTTTTTTTAAAAAAAACCATACTTATTTTGGGTCTGGCCTATTCTCTACTAGCTCTGTACTGGGAGGTATGGGAAAATGTGTCTCATTTAGTTTAGCAGCATTCATTAATAGTCTGTTGTGTTCTTGAGGGAGTTCTCCTTGGCTGCAGAGAAGGACAGATTTTCCTCCAGGCTTCTATACTTAAGAGCAGTAGTAGAAAAAGGATCTAATTCTTCCAGACCAAATTGGGAGGCATTTTGGGTAGGGTAAAAGGACTGTGGGATGGCTCATATCACTCAATAAGTAGTTAAGTTAGAAGTTCCCAGCTGGCATGCCATGCACCATGGCACAGATATGCTTCAGGGGGGTTAAAGGTGTGCTAAAACATTGATTCCTTGGGATCATGTATAAGCGGCTTCATCCTTTTACTCTAGTGTGTGCAATACTTTCTACATGTACCTTGATGTGAAAAATATCGAGAAGCACTGTGGTAAACAAATGGATGGGGTTGGGCACAGTTAGTGTTAACATACACAAGTGCAGAATCTTAGGACCTGGATGCCTCTCTCAAACTGGAAAGAACTAATTTTTATGTTATCCCAAGTGATAACGTAGGTTGGAATTAATAGCAGGTTCAAAGTTAAGTTCATCGGGAGCAATCCAACTTCTAAACAGTAGAAGATTGGTTAGGTCAACTATGGCATATCGCCCTAAAAAAATACTGCCTAGCCATGTTCAGTTAAGCTCGTGGATTTGTCGTTATGTGAGATCTATACACTGATTGCGTCTAGGCAAGAGCATATCCATAAATGACAAATATTTGAAATGAAAACATAAGTTGTTTTTTTTTCCCCCCCTTGAAAGCTGCTTAAGTAAAAAATGTCAAGCTTAGAATAGCTATCTTGTCCTAAAGTAGTTGATGTTATTAAAACAGGTCATTCAGGCAGTCTGGGGGTGTTGGAGTCAACTCCTTGACCTGTAAAGGTGATGTCGTGGAGGGTAAATGTGGCTTTTTCCAGTGCTCCAAAGGATAGTGCGAGGGGAGTGGTGGTGAGAAGTGTAGGAGGAAGATGGTATGTAGTGTGTGGTTTTTAGGATCTCCTTTGAGTTGATCTCCTAACTCCTTTGGGATTTTATATTGGCAATATGGCAGTACGACATTGAGCTGGGAGGCCAAAGACCTGGATCCTAATCTCAGCTCTCACTAGCTGACTGTGACTTTGGGCAGGTCCTTTATCCTTTACTAAGTTGATGGGGTTGGTGTAGATTTCCAAGGCCCTTCTCAGTTCTGATCTTTTATGGTTCTATTATTTTATATGGTTCTTACTCCTTTCTTTTTAATGCCCAGGTATTATCCATGCAGCAGAGGAAAAGGACTGGAAAACTGCGTATTCATACTTCTATGAGGCATTTGAAGGTTATGACTCCATCGACAGCCCCAAGGCCATCACATCTCTGAAGTACATGTTGCTGTGCAAAATCATGCTCAACACGTAGGTGCACATTAAGTCTGGAATATCAGAACTTAAGTCCTTCAGCTAAGGCTGTCTGCCATGGCAGAGATGGCTTGGGCAGGGAGTTTGGCCAGTTAAAGAAGCAGCCACAGCCTCTGGGGCTGGTTGAATTAGAGTGGGAGGATCAAAGGTGTTCCAGCGCCCTCTTATTTACTAGTCTTTCAGGATCGGGGAGACAGATTTTAGAAATCCCCTTCCCAGACCCTCTTGGAGAATTCATGTCATCCTTCAAATATTCTGTCCTCATAGGTGCTGAGCACAGGACAGAGGGTCAAGAAATAGCTTATAGACTAGCCAGTGCCAGCCAGCTGGGTTCCCCAGAATGGGGAAGGAAGGGTTAAAGGAGAGGTTTGAAAAAGTAGACAACAAAAAATAGACATATTGGCCCCCAAAGAAGTCTATAGGATTATCCAAATTCTTTTGAGAATAAATGAAATATTGACTAGGACTGTCTTTGGATCTTTGGATTACATAGGGGCTATGTTTTAATAAGACCTGTTACACTATGATTTGATTTATACTTATCATTCTGCTTGTTGGGTCTATTGATTTTGGTAGGTTCAGTTTGGCTTTCTTTTTAATGTTGGAGTTTTTCTACTCTCTAGTGCTGAGCTTTGGCCCAGAGAGGAGAAAACCTAGCTTCTGCAGTGTGAGGGGCATGTGGGTTTAGGGGTTGGGGCTGATTATCTCTTCACAGTGGAATTTGTTAAAAAGAAATTGGCCTAAACCTATACTTAGAAGCGTAATATCCTGGAGCAATTGACCAAGCATATCTTTTTTTCTAGCCCAGAAGATGTCCAGGCTTTGGTGAGCGGGAAGCTTGCACTTCGATATGCGGGGAGGCAGGTAGGGATACCTTGATTGCAGTTCTGCTCACTTTGAGACCAGCATGTTGTCAGGGTCACAATGTTTGATGAGACCAGTGCTCTTCAGGGATTCATTCTACTCCCTTACTTCTCCTTTACCCACTTCCTTCCCTTAAGCCTATTCAGTGTATTTCCTATATTGTTAAATTCTTGGCCTGGAAAGTCAGTGTTTGGTGCTCTTATGGACCTTGGGTGGATTGAGGGACTTACAGAACTGAACTGTAGCATTTGTAGTGAGTTAGCATTTAGCTTTGACCAGAAGATTTATCTCCCATAAACCTGACTTGGGAATTTAACATGTGCAGAATATGGAATCTTGGATTCTCCAAATCAGGAGCCTGGTAAGGTCTGGTGCATATGTGCTTTAGGGAGGTTAGATTGCTTGGTGCAGAAACTAGGTTTTGAGACTCACCTGAGTGTTTCAGATCAGTACCTTTCCATTCATGCCTTGAATTTTGGGTGTGCTGCAAAAGCAGGACCTTTTTGTGCTACATTAATGCCCAAGAAGCTATGAGTGTGACTTGTGAGAGCAAACAGTTATGATGTGTGTGAAGATGATGTATTAGATGTCTGGACCATCCCCTTTTTGTACTTTGCTTAATTATCACTAGTAAAGTAAAAGTAATCTTTCTGGATTTCAAACGCAGTTGTCTCTAAACAACAGACAGATTGGCTCTGTATATAATCTCACTGTATCTCTGGAGGAATGGCCACAACAGATGATTCCTTCCTTCTCTTCAAGTGGCCCTAATTGGCTTTTCATCAGCAAAAGTTTCAGGTCAGCTCCTAGTTTTAACCTCAAGAATACTGGTTATTACTATAGCGAGAGATGTATTACTCTAACTAGAATTAGAGTTGTGGAGACAGGCTCAGAGAAGTCAAGTGTCCCAGGAAGAGGTCAGGTAGCTAATGAAAGGTGGATCCAGACTTTTAACTAGGGTTATGTGGCTCTAAGTTCAGACTTCTCTCATTTTGACATTTGTTCTGTCTGTAGGACAAATGCTAGAGACAAACTACGCTCACGATTAGCCTTGTGCTGTTTAGTCTACTGTATAAGACACTGTCCTTATTTAAGTACCGCTGATAGAACAGGAGCTCTTCTGGTCCCTTTTACCTTGATGACAGCTTTTAAGCAGGAGTTAGGCTGATCTCCTAGAAATATGAGTGTTACAGATTTCTTGCTAAGTGGAGATCTGATAGCTTGGGCAGGTGCCTTTTCTAACCAGGTTAGAAGTTGCTGTCAACTACTGATTGTACCTTCATCTCTCCGTGGGGTTTTAACATTCAGTGTAATATGTTGGTGCCTCGATTTTAATGCCTCAACCCTAATGAAAGTAAACCTTGTTCAGCGATTTGTACCAAACCTAGCAGAAAATTTTGATAAAGCACAGGTATAATCAGGTGTAAGGGCAGGAGGGAGTTTGGGTGGGTGTAGAGATAAGGAAGGGGGAAAGATATCACAGGTCTCTTGTCACTTTCCCTTTTAGCTTGTCATCTCTGGAGAATGCTGTATCAGGGTCTTTTTGGAAAACCTTCTATTTCCTAATATTCTTAAGTCATCTGAGGTTTCAAAGAGAAACTGGTTGGCATACAGTGGTATTCAGTATTTCTAGCTTTTCTTCCCAGGCCTCTGAAGAAGAGTGACGGTGGGATGGGTTCTTCCTGGTAGCAGAGGTTATATGGACATAGCATATTGCTTATGAGACTTTTTGGGTGCTGTCAGTGTACAGAATAGATCACTTTCATAATTTGTCTCTTTATTTTCAGACAGAAGCATTAAAATGCGTGGCTCAGGCTAGCAAGAACAGATCATTGGCAGATTTTGAAAAGGTGAGCATGGTATTAGGTTGGTAGGGAATGGGTGGAGGAGAGGGACATTTAATTTTTTAAAATTACAGTTTCACAAGAATTTGTAAAGATAGTAACAGAGTGATCCCATGTACCAGTCACCCAGTACAATATCAATAACCAGGAAATAGTTAAGCACTTTTGCACAATGAATTTTGTTGAATTGATATAAATTATGTATCATTTATATGTAATACTTTTCAGTTTTAAAAAGTTTCTGTCATCCTTTTTTTACTTTGCTTTTTCACAACAGACCTATTATCTTCATTTTATGGTTGAGGGAACTGGGATTCAGGAGGATGCCCAAAGTCACACAGCTAATATGTATCAGGGTTTGACTCCAGGCTTAGTGTTTGTTCCACATGGCATAGTCATAGGTATTCATACCTTCATCTCCAGAAGTGCCAGGTCTGCTGCTTCTCTGTGGACAAAAGATAAGTCTTGATGTGCACACTTTGGCCAAAAGAAAATTCCTCAGGATGACGTGTTCTAGGCTTTCTTTGACTCCTGTGCCTTTTGCTTATTTTTGGGAAGTTTCTAAAAGGGAGAAAAAGTTCTCTAAGCCTTAGGGTAAATAAACCACACATGAGAATAAACAGTCTAGATCATTTTATCCCAATGTTTGGTATATTTGAGGACACTTCTATTTCAAGTAATTCCTTGGAAGAAGGGTTCTGTGATCAGATATTTGGGAAATACTAGGGCTAAACAAAATTAGAAAGGTGTTTTGTTTCCTTTTGCCTGCAGAGCCATGCTATACTACTGATCCTCATAAAACTCCCAAGGGCTAGTTACGGTATTCAGCATTTCCCATTATCTAACCTTAGTGGTAGTATTATTATTATTATTTTCATGGAGATCCTATTCTGTGGAATATGTGCTGAGAAATGCTTGTGAGGTTAATTTGGCTCACAAGCTGAGCTACTCTTAGGGATTACGTGGCTTGAGCTGTTGACATGAGACTTCCGGAGAGAAAGATGGTCCACCTTAGTTCTGGATGTTCCTTTTCCTCTGCTGTCTGTCATGGGTTCTCTTTCATCCCCCAAATATCCCAGAACTTCATTCAACCATGGTAGTTACAAGGGCCAGCAGACTACTTAGGTAGCTAGGAATAGCATGAATTTAAAGTGCTTTTCTGTGCCAATCTCTGTGGCTGGCTTCTTTGGCAGGCCCTGACAGATTACCGGGCAGAGCTCCGGGATGATCCGATCATCAGCACACACCTGGCCAAGTTGTATGATAACTTATTGGAACAGAATCTGATTCGAGTCATTGAGCCTTTTTCCCGAGTACAGGTAAGAACCCTCCTGTGGCTCTAATCGTTTCTGGCTAGGCAGCCTCACTGTAGCCACCATCCTTCCCACTCCTGTCCAGAATAAGAACTTCCTTTCAAGGGTGTGCCTGGTGGGCAAGAGGCCACCAAGAGCTTTGGCCTCTCTTGATAGGATGAACAAGAGTCAAGGAGAAAGATTTTGTGGGGTAGAGGCGTGTGAGATTACACATGTTCTGAGTGTAGTCTCCTCCTTTTATAGTCACTGAGCGTGTGGGACAGGAGTGTGTTTATTGTCTGTAGCAGTGAAAGGCAGGCAGATGGGCGGAGCACAGAGACTTAAGCTTGGCCAAGGAGAATCTTGCCCCTTAGAGACATTCAGCAGGATTTCAAGAGATACAGCCGTTCTCCCTGCATTTTTCCCTTCTCTTGGAGGCAAAAGTAAAACTTTCAGTGTTGGTGTCTCTCTGCCTTTCTTTTTAGATTGAACACATATCTAGTCTCATCAAACTGTCCAAGGTAAGGAGTCCCAAGGCCGTCTAGGGGGTAGGGAGGGATAGGGAAAGGGTGGTATGGAGGGGGTGGCATTTGTATCTGATGGGCCTTTCTGGAAAGCTCCCAGGCTTCTCAGTGGGGAACGGGGGATGTGGGCTCAGAGCTGGAGTTGCGTTGTTGCTGTTTTGTTTTCAGTCCATTTCCCTTCTATAAAGCTCTTGTGTCGGGGTGATCTCTGGCTAGTGGATACTGGTCTCTTTAATCATGTGCTTTGATTTTAGGCCGACGTGGAAAGGAAATTATCACAGATGATTCTTGACAAGAAATTTCATGGTGAGTAACAGTCGTACAGGCAAGGGGGCTGCTGGTGGTGATGAGATGGTTGAAGAGGTTTATCTTTAAAGGAGGTATTCTCTTTGTTTCTCCTGATGGTTCCCTGGGATCCTGGCCCCTCTTCCCTGAGACCAGAATGTGTAATAAACATGTACACAAATGGAATAGGGAGACAAGTTCTGTTTCCCTTCTTTTCTGGAGAAAGTGAGGCAATTAGGGAGTGGGCTGCTTCACAAATGCTTTTGTGTCTAATCTTGTCTTTTACCTGGGTTGCCCTTGTGTCTTCTGCAGGGATTTTGGACCAGGGGGAGGGTGTCCTGATTATTTTCGATGAACCCCCAGTAGATAAAACTTATGAAGCTGCTCTGGAAACAATTCAGAACATGAGTAAAGTAGTGGATTCTCTCTACAACAAAGCCAAGAAACTGACATAGGTGAGTGCTGGCTCCGGGACCCAGGGCCGGGCAGCACTGTCTTCTGCCTGTCGAGACTGAAAACCTCCTCCTGGTGTCCTCACGGCTTCCCGATTGACACTGCTCTGTCTTCTCTTGCAGAGTTGGATCTGTAGCGGTCCTTTGGAGAGTGTGTGTGGCGGGAGAGTGAAACCTTGGGGGAAAATGCTAGGAGATTCTTTTTTCTTTTTGTTCTACTTTTCGCTCGGAAAGTTTTTAAATCCTCATTTGGTGCATCTGTATTCCAGCCGATAGGTGTGCCAGTTTTCATGTAATCTTTACTGGCCCAACTTGGGAGTGGGGAAATTGCTTAAAAAAAAAAGAAAAAGAAAAAAAAAAGATTATTCTAAATAAAAGGAAAAAGGCTTACACTACCTAAAGCTGTGCTCTCTGCCTCCTGGGAGAGGGCCGCAAAGCCAGGCACCCCGCCAACCACTGCGGGTCCTAATCCACCTGCTGGGCGTCACCTCTGCTCTTCAGAATTGGGTGTTTGCTGACCATCAAAAGCAATGACTTTTTATTCTGTTTGTACTGAACCAAAACAAACAACTGTGTATAGACTGCTGTTTTCTTTTTTATTTGAAATGAGGCGTTTCGGTGTTCTTTCCCCTGCCATATGGCCTGTCCACCCTTCCCTCCCCTCCGACATTGGCTCCAGCAGACTAGCCGAAGGTTCCGTCGCCGCCGCCATCACCACTGCAGCAGCAACAGCCGCAGCAGCAGCACCTGCACAGCTCCGCTCTGACCTGTGAAGGAATGGGGACAAGGCCAGGAGCTAGTGTCCACCACGGCCACACGGGGAGCAGTGTGGGCCCTTAGCCCCCAGGGGGCCTGCTGTGCATGTGGTTTTTTTTTTTTAACACAGTAAACTAGAATAGACGTCAGTGTTTTTATTGCCCCTCCCCTCCCCAAACCGGGAGACCATCACATGTCTCTTCCTTCCTCCTCTCCGGAGGAGTTGGGCTGTCTGAAATCCATCAGCTTCTCCCTCTCCCACTCCCCTCCTGCTGTCAGATGGATTTATTCCTTTTTAAACAGTGAACATCGGAAATGAGACTGTGGGGTGTGGTTTTCTTTTTTTAAAAAAAAAAAATTTTCCTTGTTGGGTTTTTGAGCAACCTCATGTCCCCTTCCCAGGGAGCTTCTTTATTTACCTCTTAGAACTCGAACAGACGGGAGGTAGAGCGCTGTATGTCAGCATGCTTTGTTTTCTGATGCGATTTCATAGCAAGGCTTTAATGCCGTTTGGGCAGGTAAGCTTCTGCACCTTCGTTGTGCTTAACAATACTTTCTTCTCTCATCTCCTCTTTGTCTTTTTTCCTCTCCCCCTCTTCCTGTTGGCCTCCTTTTTTCTTTCTTTACCTTTCTCAGATTATCCTTCCAGGTTTTCGTAATAAATTTATATTTTGTAAAAGGATTTTGTTGTACCAGGTTTTGCATCTTCACTGAATCTGACTGGCTTTTATTTTCCTCTCCAAAATCAGGTTTTTGTTCTTAACATCTTTCCCCATCATGTCCAGTCACTGTTTTGGTTTGGCACCATCAATATCAAATGTACAAACGGTTCTTGCTAACCAACACCAGGTATATCTGATGTTCAGATGAGTTCCAATAAAAATAAATTTTTTTTTCAAAAGGTGTCTTTTCTTGAATGCTGGACAGCTTCTGAGCAAGCCCAAACAGCTCTGTGTAGCCCAGCAAGCCTAGCTTTCTACTCTGGCCAAAGCTTTGTTATCTCATTTGCCTAATGGAAGTCCTTTAGCTAAATTTGGGGTCTAAATTTGGTAGGCTTTGGGCAAGAAAGTTGGTCTGTGAGGGCTGAAATTGGAATTGGAGTTCAGGTATCTCTGTTTTCCCAAGGCAACATGGTCCAGCAAGGACACAGAGGTTTGGGCAGTGAGATCCTCTGAGCCTGTTTCCTCATCTACTTGGTGAGGGTGATGCTTCCTTAGTAGGTGATTGTGATGTGAAGGTCATGTGAAGTAAAGCAAGTACAAGTGTATAGAGTCCTGACATTCAGTTGTGGTTTAGTTTCCTTTTGTAATCCTCAAAAGTAGCGATTTTCATATTGCTTAAGACCTGGGAAGTGAATCTTCCAAGTGGCCCTGGGGGCCCATCAACCCCTCTTCAGTCTGAGCAGTTCAGCCATTCGCAGTTTTAGTTTGGTATCTCTGTGTATTCTACTTGCAGAAAGAGCTTTGCTTCTATGAAGGACTTTTAAAAGGTACTCCAAAGAGACCTACAGCTGGAGCAGAGGGGAGAGGGTTTCCGAAACCTAGGGTAGTCCCGAGGAGCTCAGGGCAGCAGCCCTTTTTTCTGCTCCCTTTGTAGATCTTGTTCGATGATTCCTAGACCTGCGCTGTCCAATATGTAGCTGCTGGCCACATGAGTTGGAACTGTGGTGCACTGCAAGTATAAACAAGCCAGACTGCAAAGGCTTAGTGTGAACAAAAGAGTATAAAATATCTCAATAACTTTTTTATAAATGTGATGAAATATTTTGGGTATATTGTGTTAAATAAAATATATTGTTAAAATTTACCTGTTTTTACTTTTTAAATGTGGCTACTAGAAAATATTAAATTACCTATGAGGCTTGTGTTTATGGCTCACACTATCTTCTCTTGGACAGCGCTGCTCTAGACCTCCAGGAACAGCAGTTGTGCCCTTGCTTCCCACGACACCCCTTTTCCCCCCACCTGGCCTGTTGTGAGCTGAGTCTGGGCACAATTGAGAGGATCGGCTGGCCATGGGCTGGCCTGGGCCCAGGCTCCCTTTTGGGCTCTAGCCTTCCTGGTGCCAGGACTGACTTGTATGTTAATGAGGCTCTACTGGCATTGGGAGCAGAGGCTCTGGTGCCCCGTTGTGTGCTAGTTATGTAATCTGTGCTGCCCAGAAGGGCCACTAGATGCTGCTCTGTGATCCCTGAAAGAACAAAGGACACTTCCTCAGGAGTCAGGGCTCAGGCTGGCTCTATTTGGAATTCTTCCTGGAAGCTGTAGCTGGCCATAGCTTTGGCCTTCCTTCCTGGGGGTGGTGTGGGAAGTGGGGCATACAGAGCAGGGGACGCTCCTGCTTGTTAGCTGCCCAGCCCAGCAGGAAGCCAGAGATAGGCTATAGGATAAGTAGGCTGATTGATGGGGGTGGGATTTGGAGATCTTCCCTGCAGTTCTCTGATGAAGGTGAAAACAGCCCTGCATCATTCAGCTGGGTCTGCCTTCTGGGTCTTTGATTCTGCCATTTCTGGCAGCTAGATGATTGCCCTTTCTTGCTTCCCAGTTGGAGCAGTGATGGGAAGTGTGGTGGGTTGAGTGAGCAGAGGAGCTGTGTGGTGCCTTGGTGGGTAGGGGTTCCTGGCAACCCCTTCCCTCAGTCACAGCAGTGAATAAAGTTGTTTTTTTTTTTATTATAAGAGACAGGGTCTCACTATGTTGCCCAGGCTGTCCTTGAACTCCTGGGCTCAAGTGATTCTCCTGCCTCAGCCTCTGAGTAGCTGGGACTATAGGTGTGCGCCACTGTGCCTGGCTAATAGCTCTTTTTGAAGGTGCTAGGAAAGGGCTGGCTGGACAAAGGTGAAAGAGGACACCGGGGTGCAGCCTGGCTGGAAAAGGCCTGTGCAAACGCATGCTGCTTTGGTTTGGGAAAGAGTGGGGTGAGGTGGAGCTTGGTATTCCCCACCATGAATTGGAATAGGTAGAATTGAAATTTCAGTTACAGGTAACAGAGTGGGCCCAGGTTTTTATAAGGGATGGGTTACAGGCTTAGAAACCTGGGCATATTTTGGGAAATGGAAAGCATTTAACCTTTGCTCAACACTAGAATCTGAAGGGGGGCATGAGACATAGAAAAGGCAGTGTGGACACCGAGCAACTCATGAGCTGACCCTGTCTATTAGGGGCTGGAGGAAAAGAGGCTGGGGTTCAGCTTTGCCTTTGAGAAGAAGGGAGACATTGAGCCAGGGGACCTGAAGGTCCCAACTTCAAGCTGCTTACTGTAAGGGAAAGGAGGGTTGAGGACAGCTCCATTTGAACAGCAGGTAGGGTTGTGCACTGAGGAACATTCAGAGGGAGGGGCATGGTGAGCTAAGAGCATGCCTTCATCTCTAAGTTACCATAATAGCTGCTGTGGATGTTCCGAAGGGCAATAGAAGTAGCCCTCTGGGTCCAGAGCAATGCAGTTTCCACTCCCTAAAGCTTTGATTTACCACTATTGACAGAGAAATCTCCGGGTGGTACATAAAATCTAGCACTAACTTGGTAGCAGCATTGTTCTTAATGATACCAGATTCCTGTTTCGTCCCCCTCTAGGACAGCTGACAGCCTAGTGTGCTGCAGTGGTCAGGGAATTGGGTGTTATCCTCTTCTTTGGAGCGCCACTCCCTCACCTCTAGGTGCAGAGAAGATGATCTGAATTAAGATATGGTTAAGTCTCCTGTTTCCTAGGTTTGTGGTCAGATTTGAATCAATCTCCAGAATCAAAGTAAAATAAAAGAATAATAAATGAACAGTGGCCTTTGTGAAGGATCTGGATTCATGTCTGTGAGAGAAGCAGTTCTTATTCAGAACCAGAATTTTGCTCAATTTTACTGGCATCCAGTTCTCAAATTATACATTTTTAGAAAATGAAAATCATTCAAATCAGAGGGTCCGAAGGCTGGCTGGAGGTCCAGTTGCTTCAATTTTAATATAACACATAAACGGGTGAGTGTAAAGTGCGAGGTCGTATTTGTGATGGGCTCAGGATTGGCTCGTCTGGCGCCTCAGGCCCTGCACCAGGTGTGGCATGGAAAGCCAGTCGCAGTTTGCGGAGTGGCCCAGAATTGCCCAGCCTCTCTGGCATGGATTGCTGAGACCTACCTGGGCCGCGGGGATTTACCCGGGATGAGGGGACGGGAGGCCCTGGGTGGGATGGCACCAGAACCGAATGGCCTGTCCACTGGGGATGCGCGGGGCGCTCAGGCGGCCTCAGCAAAGGCGTCGCCTCTCCCCGCCCAGGGCCTTCTTCCTCGAGCTCCCTGGCTTCTTTTCCCGGGGACGAGGATGTCAAATGGAAGGAGGGAACTCGGCGCCAAGGCCTCGGTGGAGGGCTTCTCGCGCGGCCCGGCGGCAGCTTAAGTCTCCTGTCACCCTTGCGGGGACGCGGCTGAGAGCGCCCCCGCGGCCACCGGCTGCGGGAGCCGCGGCGGGAACAAAGGCAGCACGTGTCTGGGCGGGGCGGCGGGCGGGGTCGGTCGTCGGCCCCGCCTTCCCCCGGCGCGCCCCCGGCCCTGTCGGCGGAGTTCGTCCGCGCCGGCGCCCGGGACTCTCCGCGGCCCGGCTGCTCCTGGGCAGCGTCGCGGAGCGGGCGGCGAGCTGTGCGGGAGGGGGCGGCCCCCGAAGGCGGGGCGGGCCCGGCGCCGCGGGGACCCGCCGCCGCCGCCGGCGGAGTCGGGCTCGCAGATGGGGCGCGGCGAGTAGAGGCGCCTCCTGCTCGCCGCCGCGTCCTACCCGCACCGTGCGCGGCTCGGGCTGAGGACGCCAGCGGCCGCTGCTTCCCGGCGAGACCAGGCCGCCACGCGCGTCCCCGCGAGGGAAGGCGCCGAGGTGCGCGCCGGGGACGGGGGCGGGAGCGGGCGCGCGGCGAGGGCGCGGGCGAGGAGGCGGTGCGGGCGGCGGGCGGCGGGCGGCGGGCGGCGGGGGGCGGGGCCGCGGCGCCTGCAGAACCTTGGACAGAAGCTCGGGAGCCGCCGCCGCCGCGCGCGAGCCCCGCCGAGCGCCGCCGAGCGCCGGGACCGCGGCGGCAGGGCCGCGGCGCGCATTGCGGAGGGCGCGGAGCGCAGGAGCCGCCGCCTGCCGGGTAAGCCCGCGCTGGGCGGCCGTCCGCTGCTCCGGGGAGCCCGGAGCGGGTCGGGGCCGCGCGAGGTGTGGAGGCGGGGGTCCCGGCCGTCAACGCCGGCGCCCGGCCCCCTCCGGGCTGCGCCTCGGGACCGCAGGGCGGCGGCGGGCGGGGTGCTGCAGTGGAGGCGGCGAGGCTGCGGCGTGGTGCGGGGCGCGGGCGGGGCCGGGAGCCCGGGGAAGGGCCCCGCGCGGGTCCGGGGCTGGGGCCGCGGGGGCCGCCGAGGCGCGGGGCGGAGGGGCGCGGCGCAGAGCCCCGCCCGTGCTGAGAACCATCTTGTTTTCCACGCAGATCCGAGGGGCAGCACGCGTCCCGGGAGCGCCCCCGCCTTTTCCCCGGGACCGCGGCAAGCGCGGTGAGCTGGTTTCTCCCTCCTGCCGGCAGGCTGGGTGCGCAGGGGCGCGGGCCCCCGTCCGGCGCGCAGAGGCACCATGGGCACGGTGCTGTCCCTGTCCCCCAGCTACCGGAAGGCCACGCTGTTTGAGGATGGCGCGGCCACGGTGGGCCACTACACGGCGGTGCAGAACAGCAAGAACGCCAAGGACAAGAACCTGAAGCGGCACTCCATCATCTCCGTGCTGCCTTGGAAGAGGATCGTGGCCGTGTCGGCCAAGAAGAAGAACTCCAAGAAGGTGCAGCCCAACAGCAGCTACCAGAACAACATCACGCACCTCAACAATGAGAACCTGAAGAAGTCGCTGTCGTGCGCCAACCTGTCCACATTCGCCCAGCCTCCACCGGCCCAGCCGCCCGCACCCCCGGCCAGCCAGCTCTCGGGCTCCCAGACCGGGGTCTCCTCGGTCAAGAAGGCCCCGCACCCTGCTGTCACCTCCGCAGGGACGCCCAAACGGGTTATCGTCCAGGCGTCCACCAGCGAGCTGCTGCGCTGCCTGGGCGAGTTTCTCTGCCGCCGGTGCTACCGCCTGAAGCACCTGTCCCCCACGGACCCCGTGCTCTGGCTGCGCAGTGTGGACCGCTCATTGCTTCTGCAGGGCTGGCAGGACCAGGGCTTCATCACGCCGGCCAACGTGGTCTTCCTCTACATGCTCTGCAGGGATGTCATCTCCTCTGAGGTGGGCTCGGACCACGAGCTCCAGGCTGTCCTGCTCACCTGCCTGTACCTCTCCTACTCCTACATGGGCAACGAGATCTCTTACCCACTCAAGCCCTTCCTGGTGGAGAGCTGCAAGGAGGCCTTTTGGGACCGTTGCCTCTCTGTCATCAACCTCATGAGCTCCAAGATGCTGCAGATCAATGCCGACCCACACTACTTCACACAGGTGTTCTCTGACCTGAAGAACGAGAGTGGCCAGGAGGACAAGAAGCGGCTCCTCCTAGGGCTCGATCGGTGAGCCCTGTAGCCTGCGCCATGGCTCCAGGATTCAATGCATTTTTAAAAATTTATTATTAAACAGATCAGTTTTGTGTACAGTATGTGTCTAGCAGAGCCACCGAGGGCCTCTCCCTTCCCACGTTAATCTCCTTGGGGTTTTTTTCAGCCCTGCCAAGAACTCTGGGCACTTTTGAACTCAAAAACCTTGTGCAAAACCGAGAAGATGTATTCAGAACCATCGAGGCCACTGACCTCTCACTTTGGGGAACTTGACTGACGTGCCCCGCCGCCTGTGCCCTTGCTGGATCCAGGGTGGGCAAGGCTGCCCACTGCTTCCTGGATGGGAGCAGCAGAGGGGCCTCTGGCTGGTTGGCCCAGGGAGGAACTGAGGTTTCTGTTTGGAGGCCCTTTTCTGCCTTCTGCTTTGGGTCGTTCACTCTCCCAGAGGCTCCTGGAGCCAGCCGTCCTGGCTGAGCCACAAGTGGGATTGGGAGGCAAGGCCCTCACTGCCCTGGGACATCTTTAGTCGAGGCAAGGCAAAGCCAATCTAGTGCAAAGATTGTGTGTCTGGTCGTTTGACCATGCATGGTCCTGGCTTGCTGTTTGCTTTTTTAGGGAGAAGGAATTTCCTTTAGTGGAGAAGTAGAACTCACCCCCTACCCCCTTGTCTGCTGCTCCCAGCCGTGTTGGTAGTGTTGGCTAATGAGCTGGTTTGACTCATTAAATTCTCTCATTTTGGGTCCCAGCTAAAGGGGTGGAGTGACAATAGGGACACCTCCTTTCCTGGGAGAATTTTTCGTTTGAGTAGTGCAGCGTAGTCACCCTGTGGCAAATGCTGGGACAGCTGCAGGTGCCAGTTAGCAACAGCTTGCCTTCTGGGCAGGTGGGGGGGTGCCATGCCTGAGACCAAGCCGGTGCCCACCTCAGGGCTGAGGTCTTTTGCTGGTGCACGTGATGTTTGTCCTACAGAGCCAGCGGGTGGGGGAAGTGATGTCAGGGATTGGGGTGATGTGGTAATGGCATATCCCCACCCCCACCCCTGTTAATTTAAAGCTGTTTCCAAACAGTTCCGTTTCTTCTGGAGAGGAAGCCTTGCCTCTCAAGGCCCAGGGAGACAGCTGGATCTTGGAGACAATTGGAAGATGGGAGTATGACTCCTGGCCGCTTTGGAAGCCTGCTGATTCTACAACTGATCATTTGCAGCCGCTGGTTTTGGTTTCTGCCTTACCCTAGTGGCTGTAAAAACACATGATGTGTACTTTATTAATTTTCTTTCTAATTCTCCCAGATTGGTTGCTTGGGACTTGGGAGAGGACCAAGAGAAGGGGGCAAGTGTTCTTCCGTGGTCCATTGCCCGGGCTTTGGAGAACAAAGACCAACGTGAAGAAGCTACGGGGGATTCTCTCTTCCAGTCCCAGGCCCTGGGGCAGTGCTGGGATGTGGGACTGGGGGGCAGAGGGCCATTTTACATAGGATTGGGTTCTAGGTGGCTGCCGATTTTAGCACAAGCACTACTGATACTCACCTAAAAAAGAGAAAGCTGTGAAATTGAGGGCCCGATTCAAGAGGCCTGGAGCAGAACCTGCCGGCCCACGCTGTTCCCCGAGGCGGGGAAGAGGCCTGCCGGCCGCAGAGCCTCACCCGACTGCCCCTGGAGGCCCACCTCAGCGTTCCTGGGACTGTCAGAAACTCGGATGCGGCGCCAGGAGGAACCTGCTGCTGCTGGCACGGGCTTCACCGCAGCATCTCCTCTCTGCTGGGTTTCCAGCAGCCAGCCAGTCTTCTGATCCTGCTGCCAGGGGCGACCTGAGGTGGGTGACCCCTGGTGGCATGGAAGAGGGAGGGTCGCTGCCAAGTCTCGGGAGGAGGGCGCACGTTTGTAGTCACCTTCTGCTGGCTGAACCTGGCCTGGAACTGTGCGGTTAAGTTGCAGCCACAGGATTCCAGTTTTGTGTCTGTTTCCTTCTCTTTCTCCGTATTTTTTTATTTTTTGGAGGAGGCGCACCTTTCAGGAGTGGTTAAGGACTAAGGAAACAACGCTGTAGTCCCCTCAGTGTGAAGCCTGTCGTGTCTCCTCTCTCCCCTTGCACTGGTCATCAGTATTGTGTAAAGGAACAACTGATATACTTGAGTGTGCAAGCAACGAACCCATTTGACATGCTGCTATGAAGACTACTTTTAGAACAACAATAAAAAAAGGAAAAAAACTAATCTACAAAAAAACCCCTTTATTCTTTAATTGTTGCTTTTACAGTGATATTGTGCATGCAAACCAGGAGCATTTTGTGTCTTAAGAAAAATAATCTTAGAACAGATGGCTGTGAAAATTACACCCATGCACAGAACAAGCCACAGGAATAATAGTTCAGGATTTGGTTTTTCTCTTTTAATTGTAAACCTGAGGGTTGATATATTCTTTCCATGCAGTCATTAGAATTTAGTTTTGTTCCAACAGTTGTTAAACTTGCAATGAAAAGAAAATGTGCCCTTTTTTTTCACTTGGAATTATTCATAGCTGTATATTTGAAACTGCTAATTACACACGTGTGCTGTTTGTTGGTTTTTTTAGTGCAATTTCTTTTGTAGCTATTCTTTGACCAAACTGTGGGTATTGTTAATATTAATTTATATTTGTCTCATTTTGTATGTATGTGTAGTGTGTGAGTATGTGTGGTTTATAATCTGACAAAGTCATGAAGCTCAGTTTGGCTGTAATTTAATTCCCCTTCCCTTATTTTTATTTATTTTTGTACTGTGCTGATTCAATAAAATGCACTGACCATCCATTACCTAGACCTCTTTTTGTGGGCCCATCATTTGTGAGCAGGCTGGGGTCCCCTTTAATAAATGAGTCATGTACTCAGAACATAATTGGATTTGTGTTATGGGGGAGGGGGAGGGACAGAGTTAGAGCAGAGGGCTTAACACACTAAGGTGATTAAGGAAGAAGCACAGGTTAAGTCAGCTTTGGTTCAGTGCCCAGACAGGGAGGGGGTAGGCGTTCCCCAAAGGCTCCTTTGGTGGAGTTGGGTGACTGGAACCTCCAGCTGGGGAGGGTTAGGCCCAAGCGTGGCCTGGTGAAAGGTGGCTGTTTCTTGCAGGGCTCCTGGCCTTGGACTCCATGTGTTGAGGCTTTTCTCTGAGGCTGCCGCAGGCCCATGTGTCCCTGGGCCTGGTTGTGCTCGGTGCTCCCTGCCTAGAGGCTCCCAGGCCAGTCCTGCCAGTTTAGCCCTGCACAGGTTTCTGAGAGAGGAATCCAGCCCTAGAGCTCCCAGGTAAGCAGCCACCCCCACCCATAATCGTGGCAAGGGTGGGGTCCTACCTGCTGTATCACCAGTGGTCTGTGTCCGTCCTGACTGCCAGCCCAAGGCCCACTAGTGCCACCCACCTCAGCCTCAAGGAGAGGGTAGTGGGGATGTGGCCATCCCCAGCCCTGTACCCCCAAGGTCCAGAGCTGTCCCTGGGTACCAGGAAGGCCGTTCTTGTGCTCAGGTTGTGGCTTGGGAGCTGTCAGCATTGTGATCAAGGACTTTGCATTTCTCAAAGCAGCTCCCTTGGTCTGAGTCACAGAAGCCACCACTACATGTTCTTTTCTGCCAATGAAAGTGACCGGGAAGCAGCCTATGGCTGCAGGGCCCTGGGGTGTTGAGGGGTGGCCTGCCACCCCCCCGAGGGCCTCACTCCCTCCCCCGGGGAGCTGTTTCTTGCTTTCTCTGTCTCTCATCCTGCTGCCCCCACACTTCCCCTACCAGCCCCTTTCACTCAGACCACCCACCTGTCCTCAAGCTGCTGCTGGGGGAATCTGAGCCCTTCCTTCATATATACCTGCTTTAATGTCAATAAGTACGTTCTCTGACACGAGCAATGAGCTTCTGGATGCTTCTGGATGCTAGGGCCCAGGCCTCTGAGGTGGTGGAGGCAAGTGCTGGGACTCCACTGCCTTCTCCACCCCTCCTGAGTACCTCACAGCTTGCTTCTTGCTCACTAATATTTTTGTTCAAAAGCCTCAAATTATCCTCCATTTTACATTATTTGTGCTTAGTTCTCCCTTCCATCCTCTGGGATAACAGTTGACTTTATATGAACTAAAAGCTCACAATTACAGTTTTCAGTGACAGATAAGCAGAAAGAACACCTTTAAAAATAAGATTTAATGCTTTATTGCTCTTGATGGTAAATCAAAATATGCTTTGGAAATAAAGTTAATTTAATGGAAAATAGGAATATACGCACCAAACCATAACATTGCATTTAATTAAATCAGGAGAAACACTTCACATACAATCACTGTGTCCTCTTCCTTTCCCTCGGCACCCTGGACGCATTGCCATGATCACTCCCTAAATTCCCGTTCCCTTCTCAGTTGCCACACACTGTGGCTTCTTTTAGTACATCATAAGAAAGTGCTTGGCCTGTGGCCTCGGCTTGGGAGGTCCTGGTGCTGGGGCTAAGGGCCCAAGGCAACATCCAAAGGGACTAGGAAGGACTCCAAACGCAAAACCTTCCCCCTCTCCAGCCTCCGACAGGCAACTCATTTGGCATGATCTATTTTGGTGTGTTTAAAACATACATTTGCATGTGTCTAGTGTAAAGCACAAGTTTGGGAAAATGTCTGGAAAGGAGAGGTGGAGTTCCAGTTAGGTAGTTCAACTAGTGTCTACTGGTAATGGGCGAAGCTATGAGCATTGCTAGACTGGGCTGGTGGCACCTCTGCGCCTGCAGACAGGGCTCCCAAGGACAGGATGCCAGCAGGATTCTTTGTTGCAAATTGCACACAGTGCAAATGTCTGCAAGCCCTGGGAAGCAGGAGTTGGGGTGGACAGGATCAGGCTCAGGCAGGCAGCCCTCCCCAAGGTCGGGTCAGCGTAGGTGGAGGACCTGCAACAGGCACTTGGGTGGCCGGTCGGGGGCGAGGGCACATCGGGGGGGCAGCGTCTGTGGCACAATGCAGACAAGCTTCAGTACCCACCCTTTTACACCCCGTGGCCCGCTCTAGCCTTCCTGGCAGCCCCGAGCCTGCCCACGACGGGGTTGCTCTGGGAGCGCTTCCTCAAGTCCCGGAGTGCTCCCCGCATGGCACAGGCTGTGGGCTGGGCACAAAGGCCCTGGAAAAGAGGCTAGCACACCTCGGGCAGGGCCATGGGCGGCGGCCTGGTGGAGCGAGGTGGGGGCAGGGTCCTGGCCTGGCTGCTGCAGTGCCAGACCTCGTCCCTTCCCGCTCCTCCTCTGTCTCCCCTCCCCTGTCCATCTCCGGGGAGCTCGCCCGGGTCAAGGAAGCTGCCAGCCTGCTGCCAGCACGGCAGCCAGCTGTTTTTTAGGGTGTCAAAAGGATGCTGCCACCTGGGGTGCAGCAATCTGCTAGCCACCCGCAACGCATAAATTAGTGTACAAGATGGCCTGCATGCCAGGCCAGGTGTGGGTTAGTCGAATATCCTGTGTGCAGGCCCTGCACTGCCGAACTGTGCAGGGATGGCCGGGCATGGCATGGCCATGGCGTGGTAGGTGACGATCGGCACGGCACAGGCTCTCTCGAGCTGGGGAAGGGGTAGCTGGGGATGCTGGCCCCGTGGCTCGAAAGTACCCTGCTCCGGTGGCTTTGGCTGGCTGCTGGGGGTGGGATGGGGGAGTCTGCTGAGCTCTGAGACAAGCCTCCCTGAGCTGGGTCCTGAGGGCTGGGTCACCCTGAAGGAGGAGGGGTGGCAGGTGGGGTCATGGAGAGCACAGGGCTGCACCCCCAGCTCCCGTCCCCAGGTCTCCCTGACACCCCAAGGAGAGCACGTCTTTGGCTGGGAAGCTGTGTCCTGGGCTCCCCCCGCCTGTCCATTTGCAGAGGTCAGCAGCTGGTGACTGGCTCAAGGTGTGCTGACTTGACCTGGCCGTTCGAGGAACACTTGCACCAACTAAAGGCACCGTCCAGCTGCCTCTGAGGTGAGGCGTGGTCTGGCTGTGAGCCCAGGGGTCTGGGGTGGGGCACCAAGGTCTTTGGTTTTTTGAGCAGGGACCATGGAAAGTCAGGACAGAGGAAGGCAGATACCAAAGGCAGAAAGCCAGGAAGAAACCTCACTGTGCAAGGGCCTCAGAGAAGGAGAAGAGGCTCCTGCCTGGCGTGGCCCTGGCCAGCTGCTCTCTAGCGGGACGAGCAGGGTGGCCGCAGTCAGACCAGGCCCAGGCTGCAGGCTCCGGGCCAGGCCTCCCGTGGCGGCCTCAGTTTCCGGGCACGCTGAGGATGAAGCCTGAGCGGTTCTTGGTGAAGTCGGGCTCCGGCTGGTTGAGCCGAGTCTCCACGGAGACGGTGCATTTCTTCCCGTGCAGGCTGCACTGCACTGGGTTGGTGACGTTCACTTGAAGGTGGCGCTTCTCACTGGAAGAACCAAAAAGACAGAGACCAGAGGGGCAGTTAGCAGGTGGCTTAGAGTGTGGGGACTTCCCTGGCAACCACGGGCTGCCATGTGCCAGTCCCGCAGGCCAGGGGGCCCTGGGTTCTGCCACTTTCCTCACAGGTGCCCGAGGAGGGCTTGGAGGAGCCCGAGAGGGTGAGGTGAGGAGAGATGGGTGCAAAGCAGCAGGGACCAACATCGCTGGGTACCCAGTGCGGAGTGGGACCAGAGGAGGGACGTGGGGTTGAACCACAAGCCACCAGGTCTGGCTGAGGCTGAGAGCCAAGTCACTGGAGCTTTAGGTGTTCTGGGGCCAGGCTCTGACTAGTGACTACTTACCGGCCATGGGGGAGGCCTGGGAGGCTCTCTGTCCAGGATAATGGAGACCCCCCCCCACCACTCCGTGGTAAGAGAAACGTCTTCCACAAGTGCCGCTGGCTTGCCCCTGCCCCTCACGGAGTCCGGTTCCCCCAGGCCCGAGGAGGCTGCTCTCATTCTGGGCGCTGGGCCGTGGCTCGGCTTTGCCACAGTCTCCACCACCCTGGCAGCTATGGAAGCGGGGCAGGTCGGCCGTGCTCCCGCTTGGCACCCCTGGGAGAGCCGGGCAGTGGGCGCTCACGCTCTCCCTGCCTGTGGGCCACGTGAGGGAGGCCTCAGCCGGGGCTTCCTCACCCCAGGTGGGGTCAGGAGCTGAGGAGGCTGAGTGGGGGCGGCCGTCCGTGCTCCACCTGCTGAGTGGAAATGAAGCCTTTCCTCCAGCTCCTCACAACGCACTGAGTACCCTTAAGAAGCTGCTGCTTATTTTAAAAGCTGAGAAACTTGCCAAAATAGGCTGGCACCTAACGCTCGCTCACACATGCCAGCACAGTCCCACATGCCACACCTGGGCTCGGGCCTTGTTAGCTTTCTTGGAGCTGGGAGGGCAGAGGAGAAAGGAGGAAGGCCTACTGGCCCGGGAGCCCCCCGGCAGGATGGGCTGGCTCTGCTCCGCCTGCCTACACCCCGGGGCTTCTTCCATTACTCTTGGGACTGCGTTTGGGGCATGGATGGGCCAGGTCCCCTTGAACACTCTGCTGGAATCGCTGGACTGATGTTGCTCTTAGCGTTGAGTGCAAATGCCAAGCAGCCGTGGCCACTGGGGCAGGGCCAGCGCCAAGGCTGGCACACACTGAGCTTCTGCCCAGCCCAGACATGCTTTCGTTGGGCCAATGAGAATGTGAGGCACCTTCTAAGCACTGGCTGGCCTGGGAGGCACCACTGCTCAGATGCTGAGGCCGCTCTTCAGGCTGCACATGCTGCCAGAACGGGCCCAAGGCGCAGTGGCTCCACCGGGTCAGTGTGCTGGGAACACACGGGCTTCACTACAGCACCAGACCCAGGGCGTGCTTTCCACGGATATCTAGTGGGCACATCCCACAGCAGGCCCCAAAGTTTGGGAAGTAATTTGAGGTGTTCTTAGGGGCCCCCCTTCTCATAGCTGTTTCCTACCTGCTTTCTCATTAACCTTGTTGTAGAGGCAGAAAATGGACACAGGAAGAGACCTGTGGCTATCGCTTGTGGGCATTAGGTATCTAATACTTAATGTCTTGTCAGTTGCAGCTAAAACCTTGGCTGAGACAGCTATTTTTACCCAGACTTGCACATAAAAATAGCAGAGCCCATCAGAGGCAGTGACTCAGGCCCTTCATCCCTGCGGGCACCAGGGCCACTCTATGGGAAGGTAGACACCAACCCTTGGCTGCCAGGGTCTGCGTGGAGCCCCTATGGCTCTTGTCCCGGCCTCATGCCCAGAGCCAGCAAAGCCCCTGCTGGAGATGCCTCCAGGGCCAGGCTCAGGCAGCCTCCCTGCCTCCCTCTGTCAACCTGGTGTGGCCTTTGGGTCCCTCCCTGCTGTACTCACATCCTCTGGAAGCCTCCCTGGAGGAGGCTCTCCCCTGACCCTGGCAGAGCCTCCGCGTGCCCTCACCTCCTGGTGGGTGTGTGCCCTCCCCTCGCACACTGCTAGGAGTCAGGCTCTACCCCTTCCTTCTCTTGTGGAGCCTGGCATGGTAACGTGCACACAGTGGGTTCTAGAATTGCCTGATGATTCAGAGTCTTAGGGAATGGGCTCTAAACACGCCACATTCCAAGTCAGCTTGAGAAAACCAAGAGAAAGAGAGAAAATGGGAAGCACCAGCCCGCTCTCACCCCCATGCTCTCGCGTTCATACAGTTGGGGCACGCTCCTCTCAGTGGGGACCTCCTGACTGTGGTCCCCTTCCCAGACACTGTGTCCCCCTCTGCTCGCCCCAGACTCAGCTCACTTGGGGCCAGCAGAGTGGCGCTGCCTCCGCCCTGCCCCGCATTGGGGCCTGTGTGTCTCCAGCGTCTGCTCGGCAGTCTAGACGTGGGGCTCGCGCTGGTGGGATAAAGGAGAGGAGCAAACAGCTGCTGTAAGATGCTCCTGGGATAACAGTGACACGACTTCACCTTGAAAGCGGAGCCCTCTGGGGGCTGCAGGATAAAAAAAGCAGCAGAAAACCACTGCTCCAGATCCCTTCTCCCCACGGTGGGCTGCGCCGAAAGCTTCTCTCCCTGCCCCTTCGCTGGCCCAGTCAGAGAGCATGTGGAGTGCGTACTGGCTGGGCGAGGAAGCTGGAAGGAGACGGAGCAGGAGGAGGAGGAACAATCCCTTCCTCAGGGTGCTTCCAGCAGAGGGAAGAGCAGAACTGTGCTCTGGAAGGTCCAAGCAGATAACACACAGTCAATACCTCTGTACTGAGGTATAGCCTCTGTGAGGCTGGCTCTGCTCCCCTACCCGGGGTCACCACTCTGCTGAAATGAAGGTTCTCCTTGAATAGCAAGAAGGGAAGCAGGAGTTGAGTGCTGGGTTCTCTGGATTCTTCTGCACTCCAGAAGTGATGAGCTCTGGGCCCCTTTCCTCTCCCTGTCCTATCTCTCCTGCACCAGCCCCGCAGCTGCTCGGTCCCCTCCCTGGTGGTGTGTACTGTCCTAGGAGTTTTGATCTCTCCTTCCCACAGGTGATGCTATCTCCCCAGCATTCCACACATAGGCCCAGCACACAGTTGGTGTGTCCTACCAACCCTCCTCAGCGAGTGTCCTACCAACCCTCCTCTCCGGGTGTAGGAGCCCAGCGTGGCAGGAGACACCCAAGGTGCTGACACGCGCCGATGGGCCTGCCGCCATCTCTCTCAGCCACGTGTCTGAGCCTGCCCTCTCTCCTGGACCACAGGTATTGGTCTGTGGCAAACATCTAATTCCTACCTCCCAAAAATATCCCTCAGCTGAATGAGAATCAATCAGAGATATGTTAGGAAAGAAGAGGTGGCATTTAGTGGGGGTCCCCACACTCTCCCCAGGACTTGTGTGTGGAGTTTTCTAAGCCTGCTTAAGATCTCTCCTGATTCCTTTCAGGTCTTAATACAAGAGCAGGGGCCTTAGGGTGGGAGGGTCTGGATTCTGTCCTGGCTCTGGTGGCTTACTGGCTTCATGACCTTGTCCAAATCACTCGAACCTCTGTGAGTCTGCCTTTTACAACTGTCAAATGTGCATAATAAACACATTCTTTACAGGTGAAGGTAAATGGAACAAATAATTTCACCCACTCATCAACCCAGCCATCTGCCCTCCATGCACTTATTCCACATCAGGCACTGGAAATACAGAAAACCAGTTTGTAGCCAGAGAGAGGGGTCTTCTCCCGAGCCTTGGCAGACTGCCTGTCCTCACGGGATTTCCAGTCTGGGGAGTAATGCGTGTGGGGTGCTTTGAAAGATGTGAAACCCTGTCTGTGTGAGGCTTACGCTATTATCTTGCTTTACAGAAGGAATTTTCTCTCCTGTCTCAGTTAAGTGTTAAGAACCTCCAAAAGAGATGGATCAGGAGAGCTATTACTACTGGATCAGTTTATGTTCTTTACACATTTTACCATAGTTCATAAAACCATATGAATGTTTCTGTTTTGAATATTTCTTTCCTGAATGTTTTACTTCCTTGGGGTGGATTCTAATCCTATGTTTAAATCCTATAAGTTTAATGGAGCATTCGTGCCACATGTACTGGTCTTTACTTCCAGGATGCCTGGAGGGCAGGGAGGGGTCTCACGAGGGGTGGGAGGGCGCTCGTACACGGTGCTCTGCAGACAGGCGGTGCTCCCCAGGTACAGCAGCACCAGCCCAGCCACTGGCTCTGGACTTGCAGGGCCAGCAGAAGGTTGCAGGCCTCAGTTCATCTGCTCTGCAAACTGCTTTCTCTCAGCAACACAACTTCATCTACTCACCCATCAACTTCGCATACTCATTGCAGCCTCATAAGTGAGGAGAGCAATGGGCTGACTGATCGAGATCATCTTAGGACTGAAAACTGCCCAGTCCATGGAGTTCATTCCAAAGGGAAAGTGCACAGACAGCCTGTGAACCGGCAGGGTCCCAGGAGGGAGGCCTGCTCCTTAGCAAAGAGATGCTCTGTTTTGCCATAGTAAGTGACAGTATATGCCTGGGGTCCTGCTTCTTTCCTTGGCACAGCCCCGAGTGAACCTGGCCTGACTCCCAGCCTGTCTGCGTGGGGCTGCTGTGGGGTTTGGGCAGAAGAGAGGGTTGATTTCATAACAGCACAACAAGGGCAGGAAGAAAAACCAGTCTCATGTTCTGGAGTTTGGCTAAGTAACACCCAGCTGGTGCCATCTATAGTATATACTCCCACTGACAGACAACAAAGTAAGAAAACATGGATTGAGTTTGATGGTTCCTGAATAAGTTAAACATAGAACTACCATATGACCCAGCAATTCCACTCCTGGATATGTACTCAAAAGAATTGAAAACAGATGTGCAAACAAAAACTTGTGCATGAATGTTCTTAGAAGCACTATTTGCAAAAGGCAGAAACAACCCAAATGCCCATCAATGGATGAATGGATAAACCAAATGTGGTGTATCCATTCAATGGAATGTTATCATTCAATAGAGTATTATTCAGCAATAAAAAGGAATGAAGCACTGATGCATGCCACAACATGATGAACCTTGAAAACATCATGCTAAGTGAAAGCAGCCAATATATTGTATGATTCTATTTGTACGAAATATGCAGAATAGGCAAATCCATAGAGAGAGAAAACAGATTAGTGGTTGCCGAGGGCTGTGGGGCTATGGAGGGACTGCTTAAAGGGTGTGGGGTCTCCTTCTGAGGTGATGAAAATATTCTGGAACTAGTTAGAAGTGATGCTTGCACAATGTTGTGAATGTACTAAATGTGACTAATGGTAAATTTTATGTTTTGTGTATTTTACCACAATAATTTTTTAAAAAGTAGATTGATCTAAGGAAAAAGAAGAACTTGCCCTCAAATCATTTTTTCTCTCCCAATTTTAAGTTCAGCCCAAATTATTTTAAGACCAGCAAGAGATTTCTTGTGCCTATTCTGGAGGCAGAGCAGCAGCAAGGCCAGACCAAGTAGATGTTCAGGGCTGAGGGGGTGGGGTTCAATGACTTATCTCTTGCTGGAGCTTCACCACATTTTGGAAATCCTTACAGAGCCAGAGTTCTTTCCTTATTGTTTAAAGAAAAGGAAACAAGTACTACAGATGGAGGCAGGCACCTCTCTCTGACGGTGCGCCAAGCCAAACGACAGCTGCCGGGGAGGCTGGCCGCATGGGAGAGTTTTCTTCCCTTCCCATATTCCATTACAGGGTTTAAGGGCTCAGCAAACTGTGGAATTCGGGGGCTTTCATCTTGTTTCATCTGTTCCAAGCCATCATTGCAGGCAAATGGCCTTTATCAAATTACTTTCCTTCATTTTTCATTAGAGAAACCTGTGAGTATAAATGCAAGACTCAATCAATGTGGTGAACAGACACGCTCCCTGTGCTGGTTGTGCATTTATAGGCCCTGTCACAAACGGGGACAACGCAAGTTTGTCCAGGAGCTGAATCAGCCCAGAAGACATCCCCTCCTGTCCAGACCCCTGGTCAGCTGGGCAGTGCAAGGCTCTAGTCCCTGGGATGTCACAGGCAGCTCTGGCTCCACTGGGGATCAGGAGACTCTCGCCCACCGGCCCACCCTGGCCCATGTGGCCCAAGCAGGACTTGAGGAGAACAGTGTGCCACCTTCTCTTCCCAGAGGCATCCCAGTGGCAGCCTGCCGGGAGGGGTGGTCCTGGTTCTGACATGCACTTTAAGGGGAAGTGCAGAAGTGGGGTGCAGTATACTAGCTTGCTGAGAGTATTATTTGGGGTACAGCAAGGGTGCCTAAGAATACTGAGAGGCTAATGCAATGTTCTCTCGTGTTTGGTCACAGGATGTGGCAGGAGGAACCTTCCCTTGCTTGCATGAAGCACAGGCAGGTAGTAAACGGAAGCTTTTCAAAGTGACGATAAATGTATTAAGTGCTTTGTGATAAACCCTAGAGTCACAAAGACAGGCCGTTTTCCATTTGGAGGCCACCAGGACATACATGTGTGCTGTCTGGCTCTCACTGGGGATAAGGGCTACTGATCCTGGAGCCCAGTGATCACGTCTGCAGCTGTTCACTTGCATTTCACTTCCTTCAAGATGCAAGTCCCCATGCTGAGTCAAACCACACAGGGCATCTCTTTCAAAATCTTGTTTTAGGAAGTGCTACTTCTGTTTTTGTCAGGGTCGAATGGACACTTTTACCACAGTCACCTCTAAGGTGAGACTATGAATTCCACGCCCAGGCAGGCCCCAGAGTGGTGGTGTCGTGCTTCCTGGTCTACTGAGTCCTTTCTGTGTCTGCAGCTGGTGAGGGATGGGGCAAAACAATTTTTATTTAGAAAATAAAACTTCTTTTCTCTTGTCTTGAAATCGCTGGGTAATGTCCAAGTGCCATTGGCGGCCAGTACGCTGAGACCTCACCTGAGCCTGACGTCCACCTCCACCACAGCACTGGCACTGCACTTGTCTGGTGCCCAGGCCCAGGGGCACAATCCATGCCCACCCGACTTGTGTTCCTACACAGTTCCTGGTGCCTCTGGCCTGGGACACCCTTCCCCCATGGCTCTCTTTCCTTCGAGGGACCACAAACACTTATTCCTTCCCTGCCTGCTAGCGTTCTCCTGGCAGCTACTCACTGAGCACCGCTGGTGGGCAGGGTGCTGTCTAGAGAAAGAGGAACAGAGTGACAGGATGTAGGCCCTGAGCTCATGGACGCCTGTCCTAGGGGGGAGATGGCACATCTTAGCACCCTGGTAAGCACAGGATGCACAGGTGAGGCTGCCTGACCCTGGGTGGCTGGGGTGGGTTTCCCAGAGGAGGTACCACCCTGACTGATGCCTCAAGAATAAACAGGACTCCTGCAGGAGGTTTTTTTTAATCTTTGTTTTCCTGCTCTTTAAATATTGCTTTGTCTTCAGCCCTTTTCATTTTATACATTATTTCACAGTAGCATCACCCATGCCTGGGATTTCAGTGATAGACAATGACCTACTCAGTGTCCCCTATCCTAGCTTGAGGTCAAAGCACATATTTTCAGCCACCTTCTAGACAAATCCCCTGACTGCTCTGCAGACAGCTGGGCCTTCATATGTCCAACACTGAGCTCATCCTCTTGGCCCCTTCCCCAAAGCTGCCTCCTCCTCTAGTCAAGCATGTGCAGCGAGAGGAGCACAGGTACCCAGTCACAGAGGCCAGAGAGCCAGGAGCCAGCCCAGCTCTCTCCTCCTTCTCCGCAGCCCACATGGAGTCCCTGAGTTTCACTGACTGAACTTTCTGTCTCTCTCCACGGCCACAGCCACAGCCCAGAACTTCATCCCCCTTTCCTGGTTACTCCTATAGCCCTAACTGGTTTCTCTACCTTCGGTCTGCCCCACACCCTGTATGGAAGCACATCTTCCACATGGTCATCAGAGAGATATTTTAAAGGCACAAAAAGATCCTACCACTGCCCTGCTGACATCTCTTTAGTCATGCCCAGCGCTTTTGAGAACTGAGAACTGCCTACCCTGGTGCCCACCTCCAGGCTGAGCTGGGTTGTTATGGGTGGGCCTCTGCTCTCTCACAGCTGTGAGCATGGATGGGGCTCTGCTGTGCTGGTTCCAGTAGTAGGGACGGGGCTGGCAAGCCTGACTTTTGCAAACATTTTGAAGCGCTGAATACAATTCCACAGAGAGAATATTTAAAATCAAAGTGGAGGCTAAAGGAAAGAAAGGATGACCTCCAGGTATCAGGAGGGAGGAGGGGATGTGAAGCCAGCGTGGGAGGAAGGTCAGGCTGGTGCCCAGCCCCAGGAAGTGCCAGCCTGAGCAGGAGTCAGGCCCAGGGCCACATGAGAGGGAATGAGGACTGCAGTCCTGCGTATGGCTGTGTCTCCGGTGGCTGCCCAGTCTGTGGAAGGACACCAGAAGAAGTCTGCCTTCCAGCCTGGCAAAGTGGCAGCGAACCACTCGGTGGGAAAAGAAACAAACCAACAATTTTTCTGTGAAAAAATCGAAACTTCAAACTTTCCCTTCTCTTGACCTCTTGAAAAGCAAATCTACTGCAGATCATCAAAGGCAAAGAGAAAACCTCAAGAATACCCAGAGAGAAAAGACACATTACTTATAAAAGAACAGTTGGTCTTATCATCAAGTGTGAGAAGATAATGAAAATATAGACTCTTTTAAGGGTTAAAGGAAAATAACTGTCAACCTAGAACCCTACCCCCAATCTACCATCTGAAAGGAAGGGTAAAACAAAGACTTTCTCAGACAACAAGGGCTCCAAGAGTCGGCCAACCTCAGCTGTCAGGTGGAGAATTTCTGCAGGACACATCGTTAGGAAAGGTGCTGAGTATAGAAGGAAAGGACAGAGCATGAGATGCGATAAGGAGCAAATAAGCAGGTAACCATAAAGGTAAATCTAAATAAGTATTCACTATAAAAAAACAACAATAAGAATGACTAACATTGGGGTTTAAACATTATTGAAATAAAATCCTGCATAACAACATGAAGGATGGGGTGGTAGTCCCAGTAGAGCATTCAAAAGTCCGTCTCATTTGGGAGGAGGGCAGGGAGACTGATGCACTTTAGACAAGCACAGATGTGAAAAAAATTAATGGGAAATGAGAACAGTAGACTTATGTACAATTTTCAAACATGTAGAAGGAAGGGTAAAAAGAAATCTGATCCTTCTAATGGAAGGTAGGAAAGGGGAACAAAAGAAAAAAAGGAGAAACATAGGGACAAGAAAGCACAAACTAATAATGGAATAAATATGCTTAAATATATAAATGGAACACAATAAATTGAGATGTGTAAACTCTGGTTAGAACGGATTTCTCAGATTTAACTTAAAAATGCAGCTATAGGCTACTTACGAGAGACACATCTAAATCATGACAGTTTACAAAAAGGGATGGGATATTTCAACAATAAACTTGTATGTACATGTGTATGTGTGTATCTTCACTATACTTAACAATTAGAGAATACATTCTTTTAAAGTACACATAAAGCAGGTACTAGACCATAAAAGAAAGTTCAATAAGAACCTAAGAATTAGTATCATACAGAAACCATGTTCTCGTCTATATGCAATAAAAATAGAAATCAAATAAAAGGAGAACAAAATAATAATACAACAATACTGCTATGGATTGAATTGTGTCTCCCCCACCCAAATTTATATGTTCAAGTCCTAACGCTCAACATGACTGTATTTGGAGATAGGGCCTTTACAGAAGTAACTGAAATTAAATAAAGTCGTAAGAGCGGGGCCCTGATCTGACAGAAAGGAGACACCAGAGCACTTGTTCTCTCTGTACCTGCCACGAGAGGACAGAGTGAGAAGGTGGCAGTCTGCAACCCAAGAAGAGAGCCCTCGCCAGAACCCAACCATGCTGGACTTCGATCTGGGACTTCCAGCCTCCAGAGCTGTGAGAAAATAAATTTCTGTTGTTTAAGCTTCCCAGTCTATGGTATTTTGTTATGGCAGCCTGAGTGGAATAAGTCAAGCAGCATAAAAGTATGCAGTACTTACTAAGTGCTTTATAAACATTAATTTGTGCATTCCTCATTACAGCAAGAGGTAAGTTCTATTTTCAGAAGAGAAAACAAAGCCCAAAGAGGTTAAAGACCTGCTTAAAGTCACATAGTAGAGCCAGGATTTGAACCCAGGCAATCCGGGCCAGAGTCTGAGTCTTAACCTCTATGCATCCTGCCGTTAAATAGTTCATCATCACCAGCTGTGCTCCTTGTTTGCCAATGCACTCCTGAGAGCAGTGGTGAGCTCAGCATTTCCCTGTCCCTGTCAAGAGCTCCTCAAGCAATGTCTGACACAAATAGGAGTCTCATAAATGTCTATAGAAAGAGTGAATTTGTAAGAAAGTGACATGATTGAGAAAGCAGCTGGGGCTGACTTCAACACAGGACACTAACCAGAAGACACGAGGCTGGCACCACGCATCCTCAAGACAGGGTTGTTAGGAAGCGAGGCGGAGCCATCCTGGAGCCAGGGTTGAACCCAAAGGAGGTCAGGTGGGGTACATGTGCCCTCCTGGTATCTGGATCTGTGCAAGGGACTGTTTATGTGTAGAGTGTGATTCAAACAGATGAAGAGGCACTGGGACACTCACTATTCAAGGGATGCCAGCAACTATTGCAAAGCGAGTTGTTGCCTTGCTTTGTAAACCCAAACTTCCATATATCAGGTGCTCCCTCCCCATTGCTAATGAAGTACTCAGGGAAATAAAAACATTTGGTAGCATGGAAAACATTTAGACTAATGGACTTGGAAGCATATATGCAACGTTAGAGACGTTCCAGGAATTCTATCAATGAACATATTGTCATTTTTATGTCCTAGGGTCGGTGGAGATGAGCAGACACTGGTTCCACGTGGATTTCTCAGTAATATCCTAAATAATGTGGGCAGATTATTTCCAGTGATCACTTACCTGTTTGCTGGCTGGGGCTGGTGCCACTTAGCAGCATGGCTTATGTAGTTCAAAGGGGTCTTGGATTGGGGGGAGAAGGTTGAAAATCATCATCATCCATTTATTAAGAATTTACCAGGCACTAGGCACCGTATTAAACATTTCACATTCGTCATCTCATTTAATCCTTACCAAAGCTGTCATCGTGGGCACTGTCATTATGTTCACTTGATAGGTGAAGAAGCAGAAGCTTAGGAAGGTCAAGTAACTTTTCACAGCTGGGAAGCAGTGAGGCCAGGATCCAGCCCAGCGCGTCTATCTCCTGAGCAGCACTCTGCACCCGTTCCATTCCGTCTCCACACTGAAATGCTGTTCTAGCTCCCGTGTGAAGTGTGGCCTCTGCGGCATGGAATTCTCTAATAGCAGTTGCTTCTGAGTCAGAGAAATAAGCACTTTGAATCTGCTGTGATGATGCTCAGGTTTGGACATTCCAACCCAAACTGTGACCCTTCTGTATAGGTGCTTTCAGCACTTGTGTATTTCTTTTCCTGGCCTTGCTCCTTTTGCTCGTTGGCTTTGGCCAGAAGACGTTGATGTTTCCAGGCTTGGATGATTCCAGCCTGTCAAAGAAAGGGGTACTTTCCTCATGCTTGGAGAATCTGTGCACGTGTTGGGCTATTTCCCAGTGCACATCTTTGTCTTGACTTTCTAGCTAGAGTCCCCGAGGAGGACTGTCGCTCCATGGAGACTCCTGGTTTCTGTTTCTGTCAACCAAAAGGTTCCCATTCTTTTTTTTCTTAGAGACAGGATCTTACTCTGTTGCCTAGGCTGGAGTGCAGTGGTGCGATCATGGCTCACTGAAGCCTTGAATTCCTCCCTCTTTAGCCTCCCGAGTATCTGGGACTAGAGGTGTGTGCCACCATGCCCAGCTAATTTTTAAATTTTTTGTGGAGATAGGGTCTCACTATGTTGTCCAGGCTGGTCTCAAACTCCTGGCCTCAAGTGATCCTCCCACCTTGGCCTCCCAAAGTGCTGGGATTACAGGTGTGAGCCACCATGCCCGGCCGGGTTCCTATTCTTTGTGCCTTGGCAGCCTCCCGGGCAAGGTGGACCAGGGCAGGGCCTCTGCGTGCTGGACGTGGGCTGGCTGAATTCACCCAAAAGGCCCGGTGACTGCTGTGTTGTCTCTCTGATTTGTTCTCCCTCCATCAAATCAGATGGAGGTGGTGAGAATGCTCCATTTTGCTTTATATTAATATATCTGGAATCTGGACTCTTTAAAGGCTGCATTCCTCTGACCCTCCCAGAATGCCCAAATTAACACTTTACACCAGGGATAATGAAACCTTTCAAAACCAAACTTAGAGAACCAAACTATACTCACTGAACTCCCTCAAATATAAAGAAAGAACAAAAGAATACAAGCAACAAAACAACAGCAAACCAACCCAAAACCCTATCACAAAGCAAACGAGACAGCAACTGTGAGGAAAGGTCTGGGGCCGCGTCAGTGGGTGCCCCGGCTGGCATCCGACCATCTCTCACGGGGACAGTGGGCCCCAGAGCCTCAAACCCACGCTCCCCATCTACCAGCAGAGACCTATCCTTCTCTCCCCTTCCTCTCACGCCTCTTCCTTCTTCTCCCCCCACCCTTTGACTTCGCATCTTTTGACGCTTTTTGCTCCAATGTCTTTAGTGTCTTTAGGGTTTTATTTTATATCTTTTGGGAGGTGTTTCTCCCCTTTGCTGTATTGAGCTTTTTTTTTTTTTTGGCATCTTTGCTGTTTCCTGCTTATATTTCTCCTCTCTTGACACTTGTGTTAACAGCACCTCCAAAGTTAGCACCATCTGTGAACACCAGTGTTTATTTTCTATTCACATCATTAATGAAGGTGCTAAATAAGACTGGATTGAACATGAACCGGCTCCCACACCTTCCTTTGAACAGATGATTTTTAGTGGTTTGTCAGGAACACCATTATATATTTGCTTATTCAGCTCACCATTATCAAGAAGCATTTGCATTGATATTTGTATTTGGCTCTGGGTCACTGGACAGAGGAGCTAACGGGATCCCAGTCCCACCTGCCTGAGAACTGGACACTTAAAGCAGTTAACACTTACACACAAACACACTGGCAACATATATATTAAAAAGAGAGCCATCATGAAATGTTTCCATCTAAGGCTCTGGGATGCAAGATAAATAATAAAATGTCCTGTGCTCTCAAGAAGCTCACAGTCTGGGGAGGGAGGCTTCTAGAGCTACTATATGATGTGCAATATCGTCAGTGCCATTGAAGGTCTAAAGAGCAGGACATCTGCCTGCTCCCTGCAAGGGTAGGGGCTCTTGGGCGGTACGGCCTGTGGCTCTGATTCACAGATACAACATCAGAAAAATGAGGCTCTCAGCACCCTGGTCCAGAAAATGCCCTGTTTCTCTCCTTCACGCTACTCCCCACAGGCATGGATGAAGACAGAGCCACCAAACAGGTGCTGAGCGCAGGGAGCCCGGTGTGCCAGGGCTGATGGTGACTTGCCTGCTTTGCCAGTATCTCTCCTTCCTTGAATAATGTCCCTCAAGCTCTAATGGTCTTTCGTCCCTGAAGCCTACCTGGGTCTCCCCAGTCATAGTGATCTCTAAGACCCTAAAGATGAGAAGGTGATGAACTGACCCTTGGAGGATGAGAACTTGGACAAGAGTCCAATATGAGTGGGGACCACATTTCAGGTGCCCTGAGGCATGACCTCAGATGAATTTGAGGGACTGTGCAGGCAACGGCCATGTGGGGCTGGAGGTCAAGAGTAAAGTGTGTTTAGGAGAGTGTGGTGGGAGATGAGGCCAGCCAGGTGGGCTGGGGTAGATGATGGGCAAAAAGTTTAGGCTTAATTTTGTAGGCAATGGGGAAGCCCTTAAAGATTCTTGAGGAGAGAAAATAGTGAATACTTTTTTTCTTCAGTGTGCTTACCACCATCTGAAATAGACTTGTTTGACACTTGACTGGTTATCTGTCTGTCTTCCTATGGCTTCTACCCTTCCCCAGAGGTAAGCTCCATGGGAGGGGGACCTGGTCTGTACCCCTGTGCCTCAAAGAGTGTCTTGGCATACAGTAGGTGCTTAATAAAAGAGTCAACACATGAAATAGATAGAGATGAAACAGGTGATGTGGAAGACAGACTGATGGGGACATTTTGAAGCAGGAAGACCAGTTAGAATACTGTAAATGAAGGCAGAAAGGGCTGTGTTCATAGGAGGGCAAAGATGAGTCAGGTCTGAGAGACGCTTTGAGTGAGGACTTGGAGACTGGCTGGACACAGGTAATAAAAGGGAGAGTCTACCATGTCCTTAGGTTTGGAGGTTGGGTGACAGAGGAGGTGGACAGAGAGAGAGAGAATGAATTTGGTTTTGGACAGTGTTGACTTCCTCTGGAAAAAGATACAAAGAGTTTCCCTGTATGCTAATGAAGACTCAGGAGTACACAAAACTCTCTCTCCCTTAAAGGAATAGATGTGATCTGGTAAGGTATATCATAGATCAAAATACTTTATCACATATCAAAATTGTTTCACAAAACCTATTTTATAAGCAAAGTCCATTTTAAAACCAGTATGTACAATATAATGTGGTAATGTGTTATATTAAGCAATAGCAAATAAAAAGTCTGGAATTTGCAAATTTAGTGATAAAATGACAAGTACGGCCACCTGCCCGCATAACTGTGCCTTCAGCAACCTGGCTGCCGTTCTCACCCGTCCCACACTGCTTAAGCTCTCTAACTTCTTATGCAATGTTTTTCCTTTGTTTTTTTACACTCCCCCCACCATTCTTTCCAGCAATCTTTATCCGAAAATGTCAAAACTTTAAAAAGTTCTATTCTTACGAGTGATAGTGCAGATTATAAAGAATTTAAAATAAACAAGGAAGGTCTAATCCTTGCTTTGCAAATAGAAGGTCACATTCTTGAAAATTGTGGTGACCTGTAAGAATCTGGAAACTGGTCAATGTCCAATGACAATCAGCAAATCATGGTTTACTGATGGTTAGTTTGAGTCACCATGTAGGGGATGTTAGCACATCACGCTGCTTGCTGAGCCTGGAAAACGGATCTTTCTCAGATACTAACCAGTCTTCTGGAACGTTAGTTACAACACATCTGGGAGTCAGACATTCCAGCTGGCAGCAGCAGCAGAGAAGAGTTGGGACAGGGGACTTCCAGGTTCCATGTATTTCTAGGAATGCTGCTTAATCAAAAGAGGAGACAATATGGGCATCGTGGGAAGAACATGAAGTTTGGAATCAGCTGGCTTAGGGTTCGAGTCCAGCCATATGGCTTTGGCCAATTACTTAATCCTTTTAAACTCAGTTTCCTTAACTGGAATAATGAACAGTGATAATGCTCTTTCTTTCAAAGGGTTTTGGTGAGACTTAAAGGAAAAAATACATGCACAGTGGCTGGTGCAATGTCTGGCACCTGAATAAGTGCCCTATTAATGTTTGTTAATGGAGTAAGCACTTTAATGAAGGAGCTTCTCAGGGTTAGAATGTTGGTTAGACAAATGGTACCAGGGCTGAAAGGACCCTTGCCCAACATATCAAGGCTCTTCCCCTGACCATCAATAGTCCCCTAAGAAATAGCTATGCCACCTTCTAGGGCTGTATTGGCAAAAATGCTTGTCAATTCCAGAAGGTCCTTTTAACTTGTTCTTGGGTATTTTAAAATCCCATTTAAGCTGACAAAGGATGATGCTTTCTTCTTGGGGCCTGATAATACAGTTTTTTTCCTCTTTATTTATATATATATATATATTTTTTTTAATTGACAAATTAAAAACTGTTTACATTTATAGTATACAATGTGCTATTCTGAAATATGTATACATTGTGGAATGGCTCAATTGAGCTAATTAACATGTGCATTACTGGAGCATATATTCAGGGCAACTTGAATTTGTGTTTCTGGATTGCAAAAAAAAATACATTACCTCAAATAACATTTTTTGTGGTGAGAACACTTAAAATCTACTCTCTTAGCTATTTTCTAAATACAATACAGTTCTTTTTGTACATTTTCTACCTCGCTGTCATTGAACCTTGCTGCCCATCCAGGTAACTGCAACCCAGGGTGAACAATATTTGATTAGGTAGCAAGTAACGGGGGATTTTTGTTCTGAGGGGGAATTCAAAGAGGTTAAAACAGAAGTATCTATCTCATAAACCAACCCCAGAACACTGAGATGAAAAGAAACAAATTGTCCACTTTCTAGCACCTGTTTGAGAACAGAAGGGCTGCACTCAGTTATGTCAGCTAAAAAATGTACCCCTGTCTCATTGCAGGAAAGGAGCCTCTCCTTCTGATGGGAAATCTACCCCCTGCTCCGACACACACTTTCATGCTGGTAATAACAGAGGCAGAGCAGGCCTTTCTATCAATATGTTCTGCACACTTCCTAGCAGCTTTGCTTTTTCTATTCTGCATTTGCTATTTTAAGCGAGTACATAATGCATCAATTTTCAGACTCTTACTCAATGCCACTGCTACAGAACTGAGAACTCAATAATCTTGTCAGGCAGAGCTGAACAATATTCCAACAGATGAAACATTCCACGCAGCCTTATTTCCTTTTTCCTAGGATGGGGCATCTATTTCTGGTCCTATAATGAGAGATGAACCAGTGGCGGTGGTCCAGTCCTTCATGCTCAGAAATCCCACATCACAGATGCCACTCTCCATGCTGCCGCTGGTGGACACATCAAAGGCCCCGTGGAGTCTAAAGTCCATTTGACTGCTCTCTTATTTTTATTTTAAGTTTAGATCGGGGCTGGAGCTTGCTGACTGGGAATAAGAACATGGGTTCTCTTAGGCCACAGTTATGCTTTTCCTGCCTGCCGTGAAGAGCTCCCATTTTCTCCACGATCACTGACTTAGGAGCCAAAGAGGAACCTTCGTTTCCCTGCCCCCAGTCTCCTAGGAGGTTTAAATGTGAAGTGTTGAAGTGTCCCCATGTGGTTTCTTGCCAAATTTGGTTTGACCTTGACTGCAGACACACTTCTAGTAAGTAGAAGGTCAATTGCATCTGATACCTCAGTGGGCAGTTTAGGCAGATTTCCCTGCTGTGTGTTTACAGCTTTAGTGGCTTCTAATATAGGCCTTATTTACTGCCTGCACGGTTACCTGGGAGAAAGAGCAGAACAATCTGCTGCTACTCGCTACACCCATCTATTGGCTTGTAAGTGGGTTAGTCACATTTTCCAAAGGTTTACTCCTTATACCGGGCTGGTATAAATGGGCTGGGCCATTTCCACCAACTCCTCCAGTTCCTGCTCATTTTATCTTATATCAATTAAAAATGGCACAACAAATTAGACTGAGTGGGTGCATAAGTGATTCTATTGAAAAGTGAATAATTCAATAAAAACCCTACACCACTGCTCTCTGTCTAAAGAACTAATTCATAGCATCAAATGATTAAGCCATCCCGATGGAGACCTTGAATTACTGCCCCAACTTCATTAGCATGAAAACAATCAAGGCAAATACACTCTTCCTCTGGGGCTGGAAGTCAGATGCCCTGAGTAATATTTAGGTCACTGTTGCCTGGGCAAGTCTGAAAAATGGTTTGTGCCCTGATTAGACAAGTTACATATTTGTTTTAAGTGACTGTTACAGGAATGGACCCAGAGGCATTTTAAGGCAAAGACAGGTTCTATGAACCTCTGAAACAATCTGAAGTGAGCTACAGCAAATAACCTCTTTGTTCAGCCTGAAGTGTATTAGCATCAGCTTTAGAGCTAAAATCAAATCTTTGGGTTTGGGGAGTATAAGTGTCTCCACTTCCTCCTGTCTCCATTTCTGGGAGCCCATAGAGCAATGATTCTCAACCTCGATTCCACCTTAGTATTACCTGAGAAGCTTCCGAAAAATAGTAGCCCTAATAGTGGTCAGGCTCCACCCCCAGAGACTCTGATGCAGTTGGTCCATCTGCCAGTGCACCCTGAACGCTGTGTTGTTAAGCTCCCAGGTGACTGCCTGTGCATCACCTTCCCTGGGAATGACCAGAAGAAGAGCTGCTCTGCCTCAGATGAATACTCCAACTAGCTGCCAGGGGACTGGTCTAGCAAATGACAGGGTTCCCTTATATAGTAATACAATTTCATTGATCAATCAAATGTATTTTATTATGACAATTATGACAATTTTCAAATACATACTAGAGAGAATAGTTACAAGAATTATTTGGAACTTAATAGAAATGCTTTGTAAAGGAGGGGCAGAGCCCTCAGAGAGTCACTGAGCTCAGAGGAGGCTGTGGAGACCAGCACCCCTCCTGCCACCCTGGCTCACCCTTCGGACAGCACCTGGTCCATCACTCTGTCATCACCCTCTTTCTTGTCCACCTTTTCCCATCTCTTTCCTCAATAAACATGGACTAAGTCCTGACTGCGTGTTAGCCCTTGTGGATACAGTGGATGCAGATAAGTCTTGCTCCTGCCCTCACGGAGCTTACAGTGCGGAAGATGTTCATAAACATGAATTACGCATTTGTCACTGTTTATCCATAATTCTGCAAAGAGCTCTGAAGGTAAAAGTACAGAATGCGATGGAATCACATGATGGGGGACCTAATCTAAGCCTTATTTACCCTTGGGGGAATCAGGGAACACTTTCTTGAAGATGTGATATTAAAAACATTTTAAAAAGTGAATAACAAATGCACATGGTATAATAGTCACAGGTACCAGAGTATATAAGAGGGGAAGAACATTTTCCTTTCACCCTATCCTCTGGTCTCTCAGTTCCCCTGCCTACGAGTAATCACAGTTCCACTTACTGTGCATCAGCCCAGAGATTGCTCAGTGTGAAAATACAAAAATACATATGTAGTTTTTTGTTTTTTTTTTTTTTTTTAAAGACAAGGTCTCACTCTGTTGCCCAGGCTGGAGTGCAGTGGCATGATCATAGCTCACTACAGCCTCAAACTCCTGGGCTCAAGTGATCCTCCTGCCTCAGCCTCCTGAGCAGTTGGGACCACAGGCACACACCACCACACCCAGCTAATTTTAAAGTTTTTTTGTAGAGATGAGGTCTCACCATATTGCCCAAGCTGGTCTCAAACTCCTGGCCTCGTGATCCTCCCGCCTCGGCCTCCCAGAGTGCTGGGATTACAGGCGTGAGCCACCGCATCCGGCTCATGTGTACTTTTTTGATGGGGGTGACTTTAAAGCTAAAACCCTAGCCTTTAGCCACTTTAAGGGCATACCTTTTATTTCTAATGTAGGAGTGATAGCAATGGGGCCACGGTATGTCATGGAAGCAGGAAGATACTGGAGAGCCACTGTCTCACGACAAGAACAGACCAAGGTTTCTGGCTGTTAATCAATGTTTCATCATTTCAATATTAGGTGTGACCTTCAGAACATGGGAGAGGTTGTTCCAAAATATACTGTTAAACCAAATACCTGTATGTTGGATACAGTCATTGTCTAAAAAAGTTTTTAAAATTTAGATCAAGATGTGTCCTTTTTTATAGACACCCTCAGAGGGGCATAAACCTGTTTCCTTTTTGCATTTTTTTTAAAGAAGAGGGCATCAGCTAGAATATGAGCCAATGTAACATTTGGAGCCAATGAGCTGCTATTGTCCCAGGACAAAGAAGGACAACACAAGGTTATGGGTTGGGATCATTATTGTGGCCAAAGCCCCCAGAACCCTTCATCACCAGGTGACTGTGAATGCTAACAGCAGCACATTTTGCTAACACAGTAACCTCTGCCCCACAGTCAAGAGTTCCGATCCCAGAAGCCCTGGAAGTTCTGATCCGGGTGGAGCAATCCCATCTAGAGGAAGAACTGATGAGCTCTCTCAGGCCGGGATGAGGGAAGTGAGCTGCGCCCTGGCTCAGGAAAAGGCCAAGCAAGCCAAGGCTAGGACGGGACTGGACAGGGCCCCGCTGCCCGGAGTAGAACCGAGGACGCTCATAAGCCTCACCTGCTTTTCCTCCTGCCCCTCCCCTGCTTTCATTCTCACCCCGTGACACTAGCTCCCTTTCCAAAGGAAGGAGGGGAAAGATGCGGGGAACCTCTTGAGACCCTTTAATAGGGAGGGCTCATGGCTTCTAGCTCCCCTTCCTGCTGCGGGAGCAGCGATGGCAGGATGGGCGGCGCAGGCAGGGGCCAGGCCAGGCCTCTGCTGTCCTTTCTGGCCAGGGGAGCCACAGCAGGCCAGACCAGCAAGGCAGACAGTGCGCCCAGGGGTGGACCTCTAGGTGACAGCAGGGAAAGCTCCTGTTTGGCCCTTCAGCTCCTAATCCTTTCTAAAAGACCGGTTTCAAGTAAGGCATTAAGGTCCCCAAGAATAACAAAAGGCCCCAGCCTCGGCAGGACGGCCGGTGGGCACAGGCGGCGCCGCCTGGTCCAGTCCTCGAGGCCTGGCACCCCGCCGGCCGCCAACCCGGCCCTCGGCGCCCGCACCTGCGGAGGGAGCAGAGGTGGGAGGCGGCTGCGGGACTTGGGGGCGACAAAGGAAGGAGGGCGGGAGAGGCCGGGCAGACAAAGGGAATCTGCGCCGCCGCCGAGGGTGGGCTGCGTGGGGGAGGCCGAGGTGGAGTCCCAGGCAGAAGCTGCTGCTTTTAGCTCCGCCGCTGCGGTCGCCATGGCAACGCGGGCATTAGCGATTCCGTCTGACATTCACACGCCGCCGCGGGCGCAGGGTGCTGCCCGGTGGGTGGGCACTGTGTGCTCTAGCACACGCGCCCGCTCGCCTTAGACCGCAGTTTTATGCATCATTTACAGTGCCCCCTCCCAATCCGCCCTCCCTCCTTCCGGCTGTTTTTGTTTGCCTTTCTAGAGAAGGTGATGATTTGGGGCTTAGGTCATCTGCTGGCATACTGACGAGCTCACTGGATTGCTGAAAGGGAGTGGGGCTGTGGATTTGGGTCAACTAAGAGTATACGATCAGTAACACAAAACATTAAGAAATGGAGATTTGGGCAAATAGCAGGCTATTTTTTTTTTTTTTTTAAAAACTAGGGATCTGTCTTAGCCAGAAATAGTTAAAGGGAAAGAGAAGAGAAAGGGCTACCCCCGCAGACATGTGAAACAGGATTAGTGGGAACCCTGAAGACTCAGCCCCATGGGAACCATCCTGCAGTGGTCTGCCTCGTGACAATTTTCCTGCTCAGATTCCTGCTCCAGAAAAAGAAAATCAATCTGTGCACCCTTTTTTTTGGTACTCAAAGCCCAACCACATGGTATTATCTCTCAAACTGTATTTCAGCACAAACAGGGAAAGGCTCATGAAACTGTTCTCTGTGAGGGCAGAAACTGGTCTTACTCATCCTTGTACTGCTGAGCCCATGACGGGACGTGCCACACCCTAGGCGAGGGTGATGGGCCCTGCCACTGTGCACAAACCAAGTCCACAGAGAGGACTTCCCAAGGTCAGCCTCCTGAATGCAATAGGGACTGAGCCCAGAAACATCCTGTTAGCACGAATGCCTTGCTATGAAGTCAAACAACGAGCCAAGGGGTGTGGTTGGGAGTTTTTGGAAACTCAGCGAATAACAAAATGTGGGCAGGAACATATGCCTTTTTATCCACCAGACAAAGTCTCCACTTTATGACACATCTGTCCTGGGTCTGGGGCACTATGCTTTGTAAGATAATAGAGAGGCATGTTGGTGAATAATAGGCATGTGACAGGTTGGTGTGGGATGGTGGGGAGCTGGCTCCCGACAGCTCTGTTCTCAGCTGCTGTGGGATTCCCGGGAATAACAGGGCACTGGGGCTGACTGGAGTGCCATTTCCTAACCACTATTCCATCTATCTAGACAGATGCTGTGTCTATCCTAGGAGTCCCAAGTGCTTCTTGATTATCTTGGAAGCCACTGTGGTATCCCAGAGCCTTGCCACAGCCACTAACAAAAAAATGATGAATAAAAATAATAAATGTAAACAGTTATTATTCTTACATTCCAGAAGTCATACCTTACCGTATTCAAAGTCCACCTTCCTTGCAAGTGGTATTTGGAACGGCATGAATTAAGGAATGGAAGGCCTGGGCTGGTGAGAACGGGGCAAGGGATCGGCAAAGCCTGAAGACGACATGCTACTGTTCAGTGGGCTTCCCTAAAAAACCAAACGTCAATGTGGAAGCTTAGAATTCTAGAAGTGGGTCTTGAGAAACGATCTGACCTTGAGTTCAACTTTAAGCAGGGACACATCTAAAACATTCTGGCCAGCAGGCTATTTATTGCCTAAAGACCCCTTTCTCAGGGCCAGATGGCCCGTGCCTCCCTCGGCTGCCTACTGCAGTGTTCCTGCATCCTGACAGTGGAGAAGTTCTTCATGAACCATGACAACCAACCTACTCCTTAGAAACACACCTAAAATAGGGATGAGAAGAACCAAGCAATGCATATTGTTTCTGTAGTCTAAAATGAGTGCTACGATAGTGAACAGTAAAGCAGTCTTCCTGTAGAGGTGGACTTTCTGTGATAAAGGCCCATAAATTCCCACATAATCAGAAGCAAAGTAAAAAGACTCTGGACAGGTTAAAGACGAATTTTCAATTCCTCATATAAATTGCTCCTATGTTTGGCTCCTAAAGCCAGAGCTTTAAGGAATATTTAAATGCAAACACTAGTAAAATTAATGGCTAATAATTTAAAATGACTTGGGAAAACATTAATTTGCTGAGATATGGGTGGTGATTACTTCTTGTTCCATAGAATCCTAACCACCCAACCTGGATTAAATAAATCTCCATTTCTCTGAAATATTCCAAATATTCACATCTAGTAAAATTTACATATCCTCTAAGAGCAAATAATTTTATATTCAGTGGTTAAAGGCAAAATTAACTAAAAATGATAAAGGTATCAAATAAATTCTCTTCATGGGTTATCATCCCATTCACCATTCTTACCATTAAAGGCCTAGTGTTGTCTGCTAATGATGAGTGAAAACCACTAAGCTCAGAGTTAGAAAGACTTTTGACCAAAGTAGGTCCTCCACTGGTGGCCAGAATGAAAGAATTTTATTCCAAAATACCCTAACTTCTTGAAGGCTTTCTTAAGTTTCAGATGTTGACTCAAAATGAGTTGAAGCATCACGGTGCCTGGAAGGGATGCTTGCTTGGTGAACATATCAGGAAGACAAGATGTGCTGCTTCCTAAAGAGACAGCAGAGTTCCAACGGCTGGGATGTAACACAGGGAGCCGGCGAGGTGTCGGAGGAGGCTGGGATGGCCCGGCAAAGTGGGGCTGATGAGGCTGAGGGGCAGTGTGAGGGGAGAATGAGGAAAGGAACCACAGGAGCGGGCCAGCGTTTGTTTGTTTCTTTTTTGTTTTTTTTTGAGACAGAGTCTCACTCTGTCGTCCTGGGTAGAGTGCAGTGGTGTCATTGTAGCTCACTGCAACCTCAAACTCCTGGGCTCAAGTGATCCTCCTGCCTCAGCCTCCTGAATAGCTGGGACTATAGACACATGCCACCGCGTCTGGCTAATTTTTCTATTTTTGGTAGAGACGGGGTCTTGCTCTTGCTCAGGCTGGTCTCGAACTCCTGAGCTCAAGTGATCCTCCTGCCTCGGCCTCCCAGAGTGCTAGGATTACAGGCGTGAGCCACTGCGCCCTGCCACCAGCGTTTGTTTCTGTTATCCTCTCGAGGAGGGCCAGCTCGCCTGTGTGTTCCACTGGGGAGCATCACGTGGCCTGTTGGCCTCCTAGTGTCGCCCAAGCCTCTAGAACAGCAGTGCAACTGTGACGCCACTGCCTCTGCCTGCCCACCACACGTAAGGAGAGATCGGGAAGGGCCAGGGCTTGCCAGTGGCCAGGAAGAGAAGGAAGGGGAAGGAGATGGGATGGCAGGTGCGGAGTGGGAAAAGAGAAGAAAGGACATTCAGCTCAGGAGTAGGCCTTCATTTTACAGACAAGGAATCAGGCCCAAAGAGGTTCTAAATCGCCAAGATCACTTAGGTAGTGAGTGGTGGAAGTGAAACTCTCACCCACAACTTTGGATTTCCGATTCAGTGTTCATTCCTCTAGCTGATGAGAGGAAAGGAAAGGTAGAGGTGCAAAATATCACCCATTATGAAAGAGCATCATGCAAATGAGAAACAGAAAAACTCTCCACAGGAAACTCGGAAGACTATAAAAATCATTCCATTCAGTCTCCACGACAAAAACAGTACCTGAGACACTCTACCATCAAGGGTGCCAGTTCTGCAGAATGGCTGGGGCAAACCCTGACTTCCCCCTGACAAGCAGTGAGTCCCCAGGCAAATTTCTTAACCTGTCCAAGCCTCAGTTTCCTCAACCATGAGATAGGGATAACAGTAGTATCACCCTCATACAGATTTTGTGAAGAGCAAGACATAATGCCCTACGGCAAAGAGCTCTCTCAGCAGAGTGCCCGGAGCACGTTGCGGTGCTTGATCGGCACGTGCTGTTACTGTTATGATTACTACAGAGCTACTACAACCAGGGGTAAACTGGTTTTTCTTACAAGAAAAATGCAATAAAAAAATTGGTTGGTGCTTTTCTATGCATGGGAAAGCATATCTATTTTATCTGGGGCTAAATGAGTTTATGTATCTTTTTCAATTTCCCACAATAAAAAAAGGATCTTTTGCTTTTGTCTTCGGTGGAGCATGCTTCCTTCTGATGCCAACTCACTTTTTCCTCTATTGGTGAGAAAGTCCCAGTCTCAATTTCACGACTAAGAAAAAGGGGTGCTTTTCAGCAGAGCGTCACAAACTCTCCACGCTAACGGGCTCAGGCATAAGATGGAAACAATGAAGAAGTTACTGACTTCTACATTTCGTTACTTCTGTTTCCCTTAGAAAGTCAACTGGACTTGGAGGATAGCTGAGATTATGAATTCTCACTCTGCAAGAGTTCAGGGGCTAACATGCTTTTTTTTTTTTATCACCTGTAAAATGGGTATCATGAGGCTCAATCAGTTCATACGAGTGAGGACTGCGGGCTCCTGGTATGATGTCTTCAGCTATCAGGTGATGTTCCTCTGACCACTGTGCCAATGGCCCCAAGACAGACCTCCCCCCACGTGCATTCCCGTGGCTACCTCACTGAGAGCCCGGATCCTGAAGAGTTTTACATTCCTGGTTATTTTTAGCCTCACTAACCATTCAAACGAGGTCGCCACATGGCAGGCAGCTGTGGGAAGCAGCTGCTGTGGTTTGATTTCTACTCAGTATTTCTTGACATTTCTTGTCAGCTGATTCTGAAATTTCTTGTGTCTCCTCAGGTGATCTCAAAAACTTTTTTTTCCTGGGGAGTAAGGTGTGACATCAGAGCTGTGCATCTGATAACCTGCTCCAGGTTGGGGACAAATCCAGAACCCTGCTAGAAAGGAAGATTTATTTCAACTTTCAGGACCCAAATTTCTCTGCCCCAGAAATATCAGGTCTGGGGCTGAGAGACAGCGCAGTGGGCCCTCCTCCGAGTTTTCTAATTTGGGCCCAAGGGGGCCCAGATGCCAGGAAGAAAGCAGAGAGGATGAGGCAGCTTGCTGGCCTGCCTGGAGTATGCCTTCAGTGACGACAGCTAAAATGGACAAGAAGCTGGGTCACTTGGCTTGGGAAGAAGCTGGACCAGACTGCATGCTCCTCCTACACTGCCACCTCTCTTTTCTCCCCCTGTATACCACCTGCCTTTCTCTCCAGGTCATGCAGATTTTGATCTCTTAGTCTCTTGGTTCACATACACCTGTCTACCATGACAGTTTTCCTGTTAGGTTTTTGCACATGCTATCCCTGCCTGGAAGGCTCTTGATCTCTTTTGCAGACCAACTTCTATTTGTTATTTGTTTCTCAGTCTCACTGTTAGAAGGCTTTCCTGATCCTCTAAGAACGGGTTAACTGTCCCTTCGATGTATATCCCCTATTACCATACTTAACACATTGAATTGTAATTGCTATGTCTACCCATCTGGTTCCCCCACCAGAATGTAAACTCCTGGGCAGGGTCTAGGTTTTGTCCACTGTTGTATCTCTATGTCTGGCCCAGCATGTAGTAGGTGCTCACTAAATATCAGCTTAATAATGTTCTGGATTCAGCAAGAACTTCCTTCCTTTTTTTTCCTCCTATATATATATATATTTTTTTTTTTCCAGCAAAGGTACTGGCAGACCTATATATTTTTTAGATTGCATCAAATTCTTAGTTCTTCAAACAGCCTCTCTAAGCCTTCTATTTTAATTTATCACAATATCTATTCAAATTAAGTCCTCTGTCAATTCTGAGTTTGATAAAAAATCTTCAATTGTGCATATATTTATGAAAATGTGGCACTATAGACTCCTTAACAATGTCTCTGTATAAGATTAACACATAAATAAAAGGTGAAAATGTTAGCTGGATAATTGAAATGAGCTAGAGACTTTTCATCTGGATCCTGTCATCCCCCTTCATAAAGTTCTTTTTTGTGGGCTGGTAAATTTGGATCCTTATTTTCAAGATATAGTTATTCTTGACAAGGAGGCAGCACAGGTTTCCAACCAAGAAAAATCTTCCCCAGACCATCTGGAACTGTTTTTCATTTCCTTTCAAGAGAATTCTTCTTACAGTAGAGAGGATGTTTACAGTGCCATACAGTCTCCTCTAATGTTCCTCCTTCTCCCCGCCCCAGCCTCCTGTCTAAGCAGACAGGAACTAACACCAACAGTAGCCATGTCAGCCGTTGTACACAGCTTCACCACTGGTTTCTCCACAGCTACTTACTTCATAGACCACAGTGGGTATCTTTCCCTGGCCCTCCACTGTCAAGTGGTGTTTTTAAGCATGAGTATATATTAATACATGGTGTGAAAGATGATGGCACAAGCCTCTTATAACTGCAACAGGATTTGGAACAGGATTCTACTTTCTGCTCTAAAAATGGCCACATAAGCAAGGTCTCCATCCAAACAGGGGGCTTCAGAAGACCACCGATGGCATCTGAAACTGTGCCTGGTGCTGCCAAATCCACCCTGGATGCTGGCGAGATGACCAGCTGATGGTGGCTAACCATGGTGGGGAGGAGTCCATGTGGCTGTCCAAGGAGTGTCCGCAAGGAGATGCATGGTAACTGAGCATCTAGTTGGTTGAGACACTGTCAGGCACTGTGGACTGTAAGCCAGGGATCCACTTTCTGTCCTCACTGACATATCCCGACAGAAGGGCAGAGGCAAGACATATTCTGCACTAGTCAAAGCTATGTGAAAGCAAAACAACTTGGATCTTATGGTAGCAAAATGGGCCCATTTGGGATCTACCCCACTTAAGGCATGCCCTCTCCTGCCCCATTGGGCCAGTGGTTTTGGGGAAGAAGGTAGCCTGATCAGAGGAAGTGTCTAGCCTTCTCTGCCCTGTGGGGAGCTGGTATCAAGACACTGAGGACCTTACTGCACTGTAGGAGGGAGAGGGTAAGAAGGGCAGAAGCACATGTGCATTGCTGGGAGGCTGCTGAGAAAGGAACTAGCCTTTGAGCAGAACTAAGGGGTGTGTGAGGCTGAATACGGCCTCCCAAAAGATATCCACATCCTATTCCCTGGAACCCATGAATGTTACCTTATTTGTCAAAAAAGGGCTGCAGATGCGGTTACATAAGGCTCTTGAGATTATCCAGGTAGGCCCTAAATGCAAACACATGTGTTCCTTATAAGAGCGAGGCAGAGGGAGATTTGATGCAGACAGAAGAGGAGGTGGCAGCATGAACCTAGAGGCAGAGATTAAAGTGAAGCAGTCATAAGCCAAGGAATGCTGGCAGCTCCCAGAGGGTACAGGAGCCGAGGAGTTGGGTTCTCCCTGATAGCCTCCAGAGGAAACAGGCCCTGCTGACACATTGATTTTGGCCCAGTGATACTGAGTTTGGATCACTGGCCTTCGTAACTGTGAGAAAAAAAAATTTCTGTAGTTTTAAACCATCAAATCTGTGGTAATTTGTTATAGCAGCAATAGGAAGCTAACATAGATAGGTACGTTGTGCCTTCTGATGTGACTACTGAGAAGAACAAGCATTTCATGTCATTCTGTGTAACATGCAGAGGCAGTATCAAAATTCTGAACACATATGTGATGCCCACACACACCCCTCTCCTGGATTTGAACAGCATCTGTTCTTATCTACTTTGCACTGGAACAGGGAACTGTGCATTGAGAAAAAGAGTCATGAAACAAGCTTCCCCAGTGAAGTCACGGCGGGGCCCAGAGGCATCACAGAACACAATGGGGACGAGAGCGGGAAGCAGAGGGTGAGGAGTCACTCCAGAGGTGCCAGCAGCCTGGATGGGGGGAAGGGAGCAAACCTACCAGAAAGGGCAAGGGAGGAGGGCACAACCTGCTTTGCCGTTTTAACAAGCTGCTTCCTCAGGAAGAACAGAGGGTAAAGGAATGCCTGACCCTTTTCTGTTCCATCTGAAAACACTTTCCTCAGGGATAAACTTTATAATCTTGTGTGTGTGTGTGTGTGACTTATTTTAAGTAGGAGGAACATAGATGTGGGGAGCTGCTGGGTGTGTTTTGTGGCTGTGGCCAGATGGGCACAGAGGTGCTGCTTTTGAATGGGTGAGACTCACATGGCATGTGTGGGTGGGTGGTGCCTTTTGCTTAAGAAATGGCTTCAGGCTTAGGATGCAAAAGTGTTTCTATGATATCTCGGAAGGAAGACAGAGAAGGGGCACAGGTGGTGAGAGGTCCCCCAAATGAGACAAGAATACTCCTCTCCACAGCCTTGGCGGCATTCCAGGAGGCTCCAGAGACAGTTCCTCACTGTGGGAGAGGCCCTGTGCAGACTCCCAACGTGTAAACAAACATGGGGGAACCAAACAGTCTTCTCAGTGTGCGTTGGCTCCACAACCTCAAAGGTTTTCTGGTTGTATCTGTACTTGAACAGTAGTGTCTTAAACTCCAGGGTTCATTACCAGTCAGCATCACTTACTCAACATTTACAAGATCTAGAGCACTACAGGAGGTTGTGTGGGGCTGTGCAGTAAAAGTAGCTGGCACAGTCTCAGTTCTCCAGGGACAACCAGACAAATACAGAAAAAAAACCCCACAGGTGACAGATACCTAAGGTATGTGACATCAAGGAGAACAGGCAAAAGAGCCAGATCTGCCTTCATCAAGCCCCTCAATTATACTGTATCTGCAGTCTTGGGAAAGTCACAGAACCTCTCTAAGACTTTCTGACCATCTGTAAAATAGGTTTAATAAAATAACAAATGGCTCAGAAGGTTGTAAGAATTAAATGAGACATTGTATGTGAAAACCCTTTTAAAACTATAATAATTGTATCTCAGCATATGTTATAATGTACTGCATAAGGAAATATAAAAGAATTACATGATGAGGGGTAGAAAAAAATATAGACTGAGTACTAGTCTAATTCCAAGAATGTAATAATTTTATTGTGACTCATCAGGACACTGGGACAAGAATGAAAGATACCATTCAAGAGGAAAGAACATCTTGATATTTAGTCGACGTCGGTTTTGTCTGCTCCCTTCTTTGACTTCTCTGCCATCACTCTCTTTGGAGAACGGATCCTTCCCTACTCCAACCATGGGTGGTGCTGCCCTCGCAGGACCACGCTCCTCAGCCTGTCAATCCCAGGACCCCATTCCCTGGCCTCCGGGCCTTAGCTTGAGAGGAGGGCATGTGATCCAAACTGGCCATTCAGACTTTCCTTGGGATTCATATGTTTTGAAGTAGAAAAGGTTTTCTTGTTCTTTCAGGTTGCTAAGCTGACATAATGCAAGTCTGGAGCTGCCTGTGGCCAAGATTTCCCCCGTGTAGAAGCCTATAGGAAGGCATAATGAGGCCAACAAACAGAGATGGGGTGGGGGGAAGAAAAAGGGTCTTGGTGGTGATCAAGTCCTTGCTTCGTGCTTGGAATCCCTAGGGTCCTTCAACTCTGCAAGTTCTTCCCAGGACATTCAATTTTAGGTTTCAGCTGGTTACTTCATCAGAAAGAGTTCTGCTTTATACAGTGAGCTTACTCTGCAACACCAAATAAAACTTCATGGAGGCCAAATAAGAATGTTGTTGGGAAAAGATTCTATAAAGGTCATTGCTTTTCCTGAAAAAAAATGGCATCAGCTCCACATTTAGAGACATTAATCCCCAATTTTCTAAACCTGGCTCAAGGCATTAACCTTCTGTGTGAATCAAACAAAAATGGCCATATGCATGCATAATGATGAATAGTGGAGAAGCATTCAGTGAAGGTTTGGCTAGATTATTCTAACACCCGACAAGCATGATCAGCACAGGGATGTAAATTCAAAATATACACAGGCAATAATGCTGAAATGTAGAGAAAAGTAATTGGGACAACATTTAAGCTTCTGGAGTATTAAATACCAGTTATTATGCTCAATATCATTTGCTTACCGAATAGGAAAAATTCTTATCTCAACATTAGCATCAGGAGTCACAAAATGGCACTCACTCTTAACGGCTACACCATCATCTAGCTGCAACCAACATTACCAAGTAGCCCATCTGTTGTGAAGTGCTATCTAATCCATTGTGCTGTAGGACAGGGACATTCCCAAGGTCCTGCACTGGGTCATCCCTGGCTCCAATGTGGCTACTGAGAATTCCATTGACAGCTTAAGTGGTGAGAAGGTGGTTCTGTGACCAAGGTTTACCAGAACACGGAAGGATAAAAATGGGCCCCCTGTGAATTGCTTTCTGATCTCCATCCTTCTTTTACCTTTCAACCAGATACGATCTGCTTTCTTTTGAACCTCTACACAAGTTTATATTTGCTACTCCAAGGGGGCTTACTCAATGACACCAATACAGAAATTAAGAGATCATCTGTAGCAGAGTAAACAGTGTAATGCCAACATCTTATGGTGATCCATCGCTTTAAAAGAGGTGCCCTTAGTGGGTTATTTCAATTAACCTAAGAAGCATAAACGGGGGAATATTAAAAGTAGAAGAGAGGCAGTATTAGGTAGATAGTGTCACTAAAAATAGTGCTTGGCAGAGTTGAGGCCCTCTACCCCAATTATTTGGTGCAAAACAACTCTATTCAGCTTTATCTACACTTGGGTTATTTTGTTTGGTGGCTACAAAACGAATGAGAGCTATCCTCTTCAAGAAGCTGGACTCGATCATTCCATCTTGCCTCCCTGGGTTTTCAAAACCACTGGATTCTGTCGATAGCTGCCTTCATTCTTGTTCCTTGACCTCCCCAAGGGATGTGACATGGTGGCCACAGAGCACTCTCTCACACGGCTTCCACGGTACAGCATGTTTCTGTCCTCCTACTCTTCCAACATTCCTTCTGTCCCCTCCCCTCCCCTCTGCCTCCATTCGCATAGCTTCAAGTAATTCTATTTTTTTAAAAAAAATTTATGGCAAAATAAAACTTTATTTCTTTATTGATACCCAGGTAATTCTATATGCTGATAACTCTATAAATCTATACTTCTAGCCCATTTGAACTCCAAACCTTCTATTCAGCTGCCTCTTGGACATCTCCACTTGGATGGGAGGCAGCTGGGATTATTGTCCAACCACCCAAGCCAGAAGCCTGCAGGCCTCCGTGATGCCACTTCCCTCTCAGTCCACAACAATCCATCGCCAAATCCTATAGATTTTATTTCCCACGTCTGTTCCAAACCACCTTCTCTTCTTTCCTCCCTTACTGTTACTTCACTCTTCAGACTTCCATCATATTTCACCTAAATCAGTTTAACAGCTTCCTCTCTAGTCTCCCTGCCTGCCATCCAGTCTTCACGCTGCAACCAGAATGGTCCTACTAAAACATGCATCTCTAAGTTACAAGTCTGATCTCCCGCTTGTAACCCTCCTTTAGCTCCTCATTGCCCTCAGAAAAAAGCCCAAGCTCTTGGGGCATCTCTAATCTGCTCACCTCTCCAGTTCCCAGGCTTCCCACTCCCTTCCCAGCTTCCTAGGCTCCTGCCCTACTCTACTGTTTTCAGTTCCACCAGGGGCCAGGCCCTGTGCTCTCTCCCAGCTTCCCCACACGCTTTCTGTTGGATACCACATGCTTTCTTCTTTACCCCTTCCCTGTTTGAAGTTTATCCTAAGGAAATAATCTGAAATGCAACACTTACTTATTACAAGGATGCTCATGACAGCATACATTACAATTAAAAATGGAAAATTATCTAAATAAACAAAAATTTTAAATGACTGAATAAAGTTTTGTGTTAATGGGAAATTAACACAAAAAATTAGCATATTAAATGAGAAAATCAAGTTATGAAACTTGCTTTCCATCACAACTTCATAGATACTAAAATGGGAATAAGTTGTTACTTCTGCATGGCAAAATTATAGGTGATTTTAATTTTTTCTTTATACAGTACTTTTCTATGTTTTCCAAAATTTCCCCATCAACTTGCAATAATTACGTTTATAATTAGGAAAAATATATTTTAAAAGAAGAACATCCCTGAGCAAGGTAATGAGGGCAGACGTAGACAAACAGCAAAGATTCTATTTCTCAGGGAGGAATGGTTTAAATCCTTAATGGGTATGATACCTAGAGGTTTATCAGTAAGTCTTGTAATAATCTGTTGCAAAGTGTAAAGTACAAAAACAGCTGAGGAGGGTAGGGAAAGTTTCTGCTGATGTTCCCCTGACAAATGCTAGGGCTAATATTAACTCTTTATTTTTGGGATGTGTGTTTCCATCACTGAATAAATCCCTCCTCCCTTCTTTCCTCTTTACCTCCTGCTGATATGGACTCGTGCTTTGGTATTGTTGAGCCAGCTGGAGGACCACAAGAAGACATGAAATTGAGTGAGCAAAATATGGTGAAATGTTAAAACCCCCAGCTGCTGTGGTTCAGTCAGCAGGGAGCAACAGGTGTCATCTCAGTCACTCTGTGCGCCCAGCTACGAATAGAGAATGGAAAGTTGACACACAAAAGTTTTATTCTCTAGAAAAATGAAAATCATTCAGCTAAGTCCACACAGCTGTATCCAGTGGCCATGTGTGATGTGTTAGTCTTTGCAAAGTAACAAAGACATTTGCTGTGGACCTGAGAATATGACATAAGGGGAGTGTCCTACCAAATCAAGAGGTACACTATTTCCATTAGAGAGGGTTTTTTTCAGTCTTAAATTTGCAGTTTAATCCATACGCAGATAGAAGTGAATGCTGTACTTTGGGAAAACAAAACCAAACTTCTAGCTTATGCAAAAATGTTGTTTTAAAGCAGCGGTCCCCAAGCTTTTTGGCACCAGGGACTGGTATCATGGAAGACAATTTTTCCACAGACATGGGGGTGGGAGGGGGTGGGGGGAGGCAGAGCTCAGTCAGTGATGCACAGCCCAGTTCCTAACAGGCCACGGACTGGTACCAGGGTGCCTTCTGGGGGTTGGGACTGCAGTTTTAAAGCATAAAACTGAAAACACAGCATCTTTTGCTTACTTAAGTAAAATAGCAGCTTAAGTTCTCACTTTATGACCTAGCACACAGAACTTGTTGCAAAGCATACAAAGTAAATAAAAACATACTTTTTAAAACAAAGATTTTGACCTCTTCAAAGAGAGTGAGAAACAATACATTGCACTTATATAATATTTATATAAAACTCAATGACATTTAGATAATATCTTTCAGGATCTCAGAGTGTTTTCCCTGTGGAAACAAGACTACAGTCTTGTTTTACAAGTTATTACAATAACTTAAGGGAGAAGGGCAGATTTCTTTTTTATGCTGAGCTCTATTCCTGTGGAGGGTATTTGTACTTAAAGCCATGAGAGGTAGAGCACGGTTGGAGGGTGGTCATGGGGTGCAGACAGAGAAGAGCTATTGGTCTCCCAGGCTACAGACTTTAATTCTGTTATTTTCAAGGTCTAGAAAAAGGGAAACCAACATGAAATCACGAGTCATATCTTGAAAAAGGAAAACAAAAGAAGATCCTATTGTGTCAGGTCATTTAAAACTCTAAACTGAATTTATTATTAAGGCTGATTACAATGAGTGGGTTCTTATTGGTTTAGATATTAAAATGAATTATAAATATGGCAGTTTGGGTTTTGTGAGTGATGAATCTTATGTGCCAGCTTAAATTCCCAGATTTTCAAGTGGATAATTCTAAAGGCAATGCCAATTGATTAGTTTCTCAGAATTAGATTCGAGCTGAGAAAAAATGATAGTATGAAAGAAAATATTACTATGCAACATATATTTCATTTTAAAGTTTGAATTATTTCTTGGAATCTGATCTGGGTCGTATCTGTAGAATTTTCCATTTGACACCCTTAAACATTGGCAACATTCCAACAATTGTTACAGATTCCTTTTAAGCTTTATTACCCAGGATTTCATTTTGGTGGTTTGAAAAAAAGTTCTATGAATTGCATCCTTTCACAGTTAGAAATCCAAGGGTTCACACTTCTTGTCAGCAGGAAGTGGAGGTTGGGAAGAATTTTATTTTTGGAGTTGAAAGGCCACCTTTGACCCAGAAATGTACGGCTGGATGAAAGATGTTTCTCTGTTCTGTCTTACTTCATTTGCCGAAGGAATGGAGAAATGTACAAGAGTGCAACTTCAGCAGACTCGTTTCCTCCTAGGGCCCTAAAATGACCCATATTAACGACATCTTAAGAGTTTTAGATTTTCAAGTGTTTATTTTGGTCTTGTCTGACCCGTGTTACAGTCATTTCAATTTAGAGTACTCAAAACCTTCCAAATTGAAATCTTGATAGTCTTCCAATATATGAGGGTCAGGATTTATTCTTCTAGATCAGGGGTAGCAAACTAAGGCCCATGGGCCAAATCTGGTTTACTTCCTGTTTTTGTAAATAAAGTTTTATTGGAACACAGTCATGTCCATTCATTTACATGTCTATGGCTTCTTTTGTGCCATAATAGAAGAGCTGAGCACTTGTGTCAGAGATCATATGGTCTACAAAACGTAGACTATTTATTATCTGGCTCTTAACAGAAAAAGTTTGTTGACCCCAGGTCTAGATGATAAATCAGGGAATTAAAGAGATGGTCTATAGATATAGTGATGTTAAAGAGCAGGGGCTATATCATAAATATTTAGTTTTTAGGGTCTCATTGCTTTTTATAACTAGCCTGAGATTTATCAGTGTCATATAACACATTAAGACTCCAATTATGGAGTCTTAATGAACAGTTTGAACTGAGGATTGGCCACCAAGTAGCACAGGGCTCCATAGAGAAAGAAATGAATTTATAGGAAGGAAATATAATCCTAGTACTCTAAGTGGCTCTGAAGGAAACAATGTTTATAAAATCAAAGTAATATAAATGCTAGTTTTTGGTTTTTGGCTTTAGAATCAATCATCAAAGTAGAAAACAAGGTAAATATTAATATTAACAATGTCAAAGTAAAGCTATAGGTGTCAAAAGTTCACAGAGAGAAAAGGAGCAGTAAGGAGAAGAGCTGGGCCATTCATATCTTCATTTGATGAAGTCAAATGAAATTTGGTGAGTCAAGAGATAGTTCTGAAGTTGATGGAGCATGAAATACAAATGCCTGTATATTTTTGTATTTCACTGATCCTAAGGGTCCACTTTTTTCAACCTTTAACATTTTTGAATTGGGATGCTCCTCACTCTTGATGATACCTTAAAAGTATAATTGGGCCAGGTGTGGTGGCTCACACCTGTAATCCTAGCACTTTAGGGGGCTGAGGCAGGAGGATCGCTTAGGCCAGGAGTTCAAGACCAGCCTGGGCAACATAGCAAGACCCCATCTCTACAGAAAATTAAAAAATTAGCCGAGTGTGGTGGCATGTGCCTGTAGACCTAGCTACCCAGGAAGCTGAGGTGGGAGGATCACTTGAGCCCAGGAGTTTGAGGTTGCACTGAGCTATGACTGCACCACTGCACTCTAGCCCAGGTGACAGAGCAAGACCTTGTCTCAAAAAAAAAAAAAAAAAAAAAGAATTGGCAGTGTTGTTTTTCTTTAGTGGGATATAAAATAATGGTGCATCTTATTTTTAATTTAATTGAATTTTTTTTTTTGAGACAGGGTCTTGCTCTGTTGCCTAGTCTGGAGTATAGTGGTAGGATTAGAGTTGTGAGCCACCACAGCTGGCAATAGATGGCATCTTAGATTTGATGATACAGTATTTTGAGTTGCAAAAGTAACTGATGGTAAGCTAAAGATAATGGAAAAACTATAAAACTAACAAAAATTGGGAGAGAGTGGCCAAAGACAGCTAAATAAGTCACCATCATTAATAGTCAAAGATCAGTAGATAAGGTCTAAATGTGATAAACTAAAAAAAAAGCAGTATAAGCATGTTGTTTATCTTTTCATTTAAAATCTTTCTATTTGATTTTTTTTAACCACGCTGTATTAGTTTCTTATGGTTGCTGTAACAAACCACCAACTCAGTGGCTTAAAACAGGAAATTATTTTTTCACAGTTCTGGAGGCCAGAAGTCTAAAATCAAAGTGTCAGCAGAGCCATATTCCCTCCGGAGGCTCTAGGGTTCCTTGTCTCTTCCAGCTTCTGGTGGCTACCAGCATTCCCTGACTTGGCCTCACACTCTTATCTCAGCCTCTTTCTTCACATTGCCTTCTCTTCTGTATGCAGTTACCATGTGACCAAATAATTTAACTCAAGAAAAATAAAAACATGTCCATATAAAAACTTATATACAAAAGTTCAAGTCAGCATTATTTGTAATAGCCAAAAAAGTGGAAACAACCAAATGTTCATCCACTGACAAACAGATAAACAAAATGTGGTATATCCATGCAGTGGAATACTATTTGGCAATAAAAAGGAATGAAGCACTGATTCATGCTATAACACAGGTGAACCCTGAAAACATCATGCTAAATGAAAGAAGCCAGCCACAAAGAACCATATATTATATGATCCCATTTATATGAAATGTCCAGTGTAGGCAAATATATAGGGACATAAAGTAGATTAGTGGTTGCCTGGGGTGCCTGGGGTCAGGTGGGGGTTTAGAGGGAATCGGGGGTGACTGCTAAAGGGTTTTCATTTACAGTGATGAAATCAACTCTAAGTTGATTATGGTGATGGTTGCACAACTCTGAATATACTAAAAACCATTGAACTGTACACTTTAAATGGGTGAATTGTATGGTATGAATTATACCTCAATAAAGCTCTTTAGATAGCTAGCTAGCTAGACACAAAGTATATAGAATCAGAGAGTCTTTGATCCAGTCCCAGCTTCAAGAGAATGTGCAGATGGATAAAAGAGAAAATTCATATAAATCCTTTGTGCAGTCCCTGGCATACAGTAGGTACTCAATACATGCATGCTGTTATTTACCCGGCACCTGAAGCTCTTCCAGGACTTGGCCCCTGTCTACCTCTGGTCCCTCTTCATCACTTTAACACTCCTCCAGGGTGGTTGCCACACCCCCTCCTACCTCAGTAGGCAGGTGTACTTAATTCTCAGACTCCCCTGAAACAGTTTCAGCACATCCTGCTTTTACTAGAATATTCTCTTTTCCTCCTCTGCCTTCACCTAGTTAATTCCTCTTTTCTTCCCCTTCTGCGTTTCCTCAACTGTATCTTTTCCAGGAAGCTTCCCCTGAAGGCTCTGAAGATTGTCCTATCCTTCCCTTCCCACCAGGTTAGCTGTTTCTCCTGGGAGCCCCCACAGCTCCCTACAAACACATCTACTATGGCACTTACCCTTCTCAATGGCAAGTGTCTGTCTGCCTCATGTCTTATTCATCTTTATATGCTCAGTGCCTAGCACAGTGAAAAAAAGTAGGAAACAGAAGTGCTAAGTGACCCTGGGCCTAAAGAGAATTGTTGTGGCTCCAGCAGTACAGTAAAATCTCTTCTAGGAAAAGAAAAGAAAACATTTTCCCCTCACTATCCAGACTAAAGAGCTTCTCTGTTTGCCTGGGGCTGACGGACCAGGCACAACTGCTGCTATGTCTTACCTTAAACACATACATGTGCAAACCTGCCCCTTTGCCTGCTTCCCACAGTGTGACAGGGAGGTGAGGCACGCTGCCTCTCTTGTGACAGCAGTCAAACCCTATTTCAGCTGTGGCTCAGTCAGTTTATTAACACTTTATTGATCCACATGTCCAGACAAGTGTACTTAATGGGAAGGGGCATCTAGAGCGCAAAAGCAGCATGATGTCTACACCTTGCAGCATATGGGAAACACATTTGCAAACCCTGTAGGAGGTAATGCTTAACAAAGCCAACAGTTTGAGGACAAGAAGTAATGAATACTTTCCTAATATTCCCTGTATCGTAAGTGCACTCCAATGATAAGTCCAATGAAGACTGTGAAACAGCCCTCTACTCCTTAGAAGTAGTGAGCTCCGTAACCCCAGCAGTATCCAAGCAAGGGCAGGATAACTTGGGGAGGGCAGCATACAGAGAAAACTGAATCCCAGGATTGTTAGTTCCACTCCAATTCTGGGATTCCATGATTATAAATGATTTATTTGATTATCTGGTGAGAGTTATTTAAAGTATGAGGGCTGCCACATTGTACAACTCCACGGTGCCCATCATGTCATAGTCTAGGTGAGAGGCACCAGTGGAGTGGTGCATAGCACAGACTGTGTAGTCATAAGAGGTGGCCTTGATTAGATAATCCCACGTATATTAAAGCAATGATGGCTTGCTTATTTTTATATGATACTGGCTTTAAAAAAAAACCAACACTGTCCAAACTGTATACATGACTTAATGAAATAGTGATATATTTTAAAGGAATCTCCAACCATGAGGAGGATTGGGCTGGTAAAAGTTTTGTTATTGGTCACATCTTAGGACAGTACTTTTAGAAAACACTAGCAAAGTTCTCTTATCCCCAGTGCATTTGATTGGTTAGAGTTAGAAAAACAAGGATAGGCCAGTTACTCTCAGGGATCCCAGGAAAATATGCCAGATGTTGTTTTTGAAAGTCAGTACATTTGCATACAGACAAGTGAGACTCAACAACATGCTTTTCATAAGTATCATATCAGTCAAGCAATTGCTTTTTCTTATCTTTATTAAAACAGAAAAGGATCAACGTTGGCTCAGGCATACACATACACACATACACCCCTATACCCTTTACCTTGTATACTGTTCTAAGTATGAAATATATATATACTTTTATATATATATGTATATAAAAAAGGCCAAATTAGTCAAATTCTCCACATTATTAGTTGATCTGGTAAAGTATTTGATAGAAGATAAAATGAATATTTTTAATTCTCTGTGATTTTTCTTTCTCTAAGTTTTTACTGAGCACACACCAGGCTCACCTACCTAACATATTGATACAGAGTCACTGCTCAGTGTAGGGGTATGAGGGGAGGAGGAATCTATCTGTCTTCCAAGGCCCCATAGTATATCATCTCCTTCCTGGCCTCTTGCCCTTGAATGCCCACGGCCCTGAGTCTGCATCTCTCTTTAGGCAGAGCGGGTAAGAACATGGGCCAAGGAGTTAGACAGAATTGAGCTGAAATCCTGACTCTGCACTTATTAGCTGTGGGCACCTCTGGCAAGTAACACAGCATCTCTATGGCTCAGTTTTCTCATCTGAAAAATGGGAACAATACCCATATGTCATGGGGTTATACAAGGTTAAATGAGAAAACGCATGCAAAGCCTGTGGCTCAGTGGTAGCGCCCAGGAAACAGTCAATAAACAATGGCATGTTACTTTCCTCTTTTATGCTTCCTTCTGAATTTATTCCATCCCCATTATTAGACTGTAAACACTTTGAGGGATCAAATATTTATTGAACTACTGAGGAAAAGAACATGAGAGGAATGAAATACATTCCTCCTCCTACTATAAAAATAAGACGCTCCTGGAGAATCACGACCACACTCTTACTTCTACCCCTATCTGGCTCCTAGTTAATCAATAAGACTACAGCTACATTATTCCACCAGCCAGATGGTAGATTTTCATTAGTGAAGAGAGTAAAGTATGAAAGGTTAATTATGATACATTCTTATTGTGATACATAATCTCTCAGCTTGAATTTTATGTGCAATTGACCATACGAATGATAACCTACGATTTCTGAAGGTATCCAGATGATTTGTTTTTGGTTCTCTGTACTATACTGAAGAATAGATGTAGGGTAGCATGCTTTCTCCCTTTCCTTCTGTTTGTACACTATTAGAAATTAAGGTTTGGTTTTTTTTTTTCTTGGCTTTTTTCTAAAGGACCTGGGATACTTGGGAGTGTGCAACTGAAGCCCTGGGCTAAATTCCCATAATCATTAATTTCGTTAGGTTTGAACCAGGAAAGCTTATCATGGAGATTCATATGATTCTTTCACATTCCCATAATAACAGCTACCAAGGCCTTCCCAGACCACGTGGCTGCAGATTCGCAGCCTGGATTCCCTCCCCTTGGGACAACCGCCTTGGAGCACCCAGGCTGCCTTTGTTATGCTGGCCTCCTGAGTTGTTAACTGTTCTGATGCTGTACCCATAGAATGGCTCCCCCACTACGGATTTAGCCACTCTGAAGGCTGAACAGCAGCTCATCCACTCTCTGGTTTTCCTTTGGAATTCAGTAATGAACTCATTAAATCACCAACTTGTTGTGACAGGAAGTCATTCAGATGCTGATGCTATTGCCATGGAAACCACCCCTCTGCTCAGAGCTCTGTCTGTCTCTGCGGAGGAGCACTCCAGCTCCATAATTACTGTCACCCCCAAATAACACAGAGCCATCACGGCTGCGCACAGGTCCAGAAGCTGGGGCACACAGAGAGCCTATTTTGCTTTCAGATGATGAATCCTTGCTGGTTTTAGTATTTTTAGCACACATTTCGCTTCTGTACCAGTTGTCTTTTTAATTCCTACATGTTGGCTCCTTTCCAGTCCCTCTGCTAGAGAAGCAGACAAAAGATTTTTTGGGGGAAACAGCTGCCAGGGCTACTCGTTTAAAGAGAATCTACTGTTTCCCCAAATCTCTGTGCTGCCAAACATGAAAAAAATGAGTTCTCCTGCCTCTCTGGAGAGACTGTAAGAAAGGAATCCAAAATTCCATTAGTTCATAACCTGTAAAACATAAAGGTGGTATGGATAGATCAGTAATGCCCAGATGCAAGTTCAGAGGTGTGACTCAAAGAACAAAGTGATGTTTGCCTTGTTTTGTTTGGGTTATCTGGGTTATCGCTGAACTCCATTACTGAGGCTGGCCAAGTCACAAAAAAAAGAACTCACCTTACTCAAGCAGCAATCAAGTCTGTTTTTTGTATATGTTACAATGCATGGTATATTGTGAATATTCAAACATAACCATCCCTTAATGAGCATCTGACAGATATGGTACCAGACAGTTTATATTATGTTTCATGATTGAAATTAATCTGCATGAAAACCCCACAAGACGGGTATTTTTATCCCAATTTTACAGCTGAGGGATGTAAAACTCTTAGTGAGTAGGTAAATTAAATAAATGCCATGCTTTTCCATACTGCATAGTTGTTAACATATCACACCTCCTGTGTCCACAGGCATAAAGATAACTTCTGCTGCCTTAGAATCACAGTAGCTCAGATTAGGAAAGGTCTTTGATGATTATCTTGTCCAACCAACCAATACCTTCTAAAACATTCCAAGTGATTGTCTGGTCTCAGCTTGAGCATCTCCAGTGATGGAGAATTCACTACAAAGAGCAGTCCGTATTTGGACAGCCCAGTTCTCAAGCTCCTTAGTTTGTTCCCAGCATGAATAAAGTCCGTTCATCATTGGAGCTGCTACAGAGCCCTAAACCCTTTCTTTCTGGGCCTATCACCCACTGAAGAAATTTGGCTCTGGCCAAAAGTTTGTCCTGTAGAATATCTAGGTATGGAAGGGGGAGAGGAGGGAAATGAGAAAGAGGCCTAACAAGAAAGGTTCGAGCTACGTGAGGATCTGTTTCAGCTCCTCAAGAAATCTCAGCAGATCACTGACTCTATGATCATCTGCCCATGTGGGGAAAAATCCTGTTCCCCTGTACCAGTGGGAAGCCACTGTTTTGGATGGGATGCCAATGAGGGTATGTCTGACTTTTTATTCAGTATCATTTTTTATTATTTTTATATATACTTACACACACAGAAAAAAATATATATATATTCCACAAAATGCATAACCTTTTGTTACATTAAAATTTAAAGATAAGCAGTGGGTAGTGATCCCTGGACCATCTTCTGAAAATGTTAGCAAGGTCACAAGAGGGGCGCAGCAATGACTTTCTAATTTATGAAGCTCTGTTTTTGGTGGTATTAATGTCATTTCTTTCTCTTTATGGGAATTATAATTTCAAATGTGCATAACGAGCTAACATTTGGAGAGGGTTTACCATGAATTAGATGCCATGCTAGGAGATTTACTTTCAGAATTGGTCATTTGACTTTGCCTTGTTGGTGGCAAGGTCTATGGTACATGCAGATAGCAATGACTTGTATGACTTTTGCTAAGTCTCTTCAATCCAAGTGGCTCACTTTCCTTATCTGTCATACGAAGGATATGTTAACTGCAATATCTACCTTACAGGAGTATGGTGACAAAGGAGTAAAATGCAAAGTGTTAAAACCCTTTGAAAAGTATACAGTTCTATGAGAATGTGCCCAATTTAGTGTTCTATGAGAGTGAATACTTAATGTAATAAAGAGGTCAATGTTAATAATATGTTAGGTCAGATATCTTTTACAATGAATATTATCATGAAAACAAAATGATTTTCAAGTTTTAAGAAATGATTTGTTTTAAGCAATAGGCCATATACAAATTTTTCAGTACTACAGAGTTGTGATTTTTTTTTGGTGTTTACTGCTTCATGATCTAACCTGTTGCAAAGATTAAAGGAAAAATTTCCACAGTTAATCACAGAGGATTTGTAAGTTCTCTGTAATAAATACTGCATCATGAAAAATGAGCAAATCACAAACCCAGAGTCTAATGTCTTCGTTCTTTGTAGATTTGTTTTCTATGTAATTAAAAAGGTACTTGTGAATATGTTCTGCTTACTTCTAAAAAGTATTTGGGGATAGCCTATAATAAAAGGAATAGAAATAATACAAGCGAAGTAATTTAAAAACAATTTGTTCACCCAATTCAAGGCCATTTCTTCTTAATATTATCTGTGAAACAGAATTAATCTATAGTTACAAATGAGATCTTCTATAGTTTCTGATGCTGAAAATATTTTATTCACTATAACTAAACTTGGAGCTGCTGGTATCTGTTACTAAATGACTTCAGGGGTGGGGAGTCTGGAATGGTCCCAAACTACAGGACTCAAAGAGAATGAGCATTAATATAATAAAGAAGTGAATTAAACTAGTAGGCAGTACATACTCAGATCACGTATTTTGCTTCTGTTTGGATGTAATTAAAAAGGACAGCCAGTCTCATGCAGAATATGTTAAGAAAACCACACAAAAGGGAAATGAGTCACTTACAAAAGACCAGGAAGGCTTAGGCTAACTAGCTAGACGAGACTCAACCACGTCTTTTTCTGCTCCTGTTTCACTTCTATATCCTGAAAGCACCACCTTGTCTGAATCACAGGAGAGAAATGTTTTTGGCAAATACACATTGGACACATCCAGCTTTACTCTTGCTCTTTCTCCATGTCCTTTACACACACACACAGAGGCTTTGGAATGCCTGTGGTTTTTTTCTTTGGCAATCTTACCTCCATAACTATGTTTGACCTAGACTAACCTTTTTTTTTTTTTTTTAAATTGAGATGGGTTTTTTTCTCTGTCACCCAGGCTAGAGTGCAGTGGCACTAACGTAGCTTACTTAGCCTTGACTTCCTGGGCTCGAGCAATCCTCCAGCCTCCGCCTCCCAAGGGACTACAGCTGTACACCATCACGCCCAGTAATTTTTAAAATTATTTTTGTGGAGATGGGGTCTTGCTATGTTACCCAGGTCGGTCTGGAACTCCTGGCCTCAAGTGATCTTCCCACCTCAGCCTTCCAAAGTACTGAGATTATAGGTGTGAGCCACCCTGCCTGGTCAGACTTAGACTAACATTAAAATATTCTTGTCTTCCTGAGAAAGCACCAATCAGCATGAGGTTCCATCTTCTCTTGGATGATGGCCCATTACCCTTCTCTCGCCTCTATTTTATGCTAGAATGAAAGCTCCAAGGCACAAGAACTTTGTCTGTCTTGCTCACTTCCTGGTACAGTGCCTGGCACATTGTTGGTACTCAATAAATATATGTATTTTTTTCTTTGCACCTGGACAACAGTGAAAATAAATATTCCTTGATTGAATTGAATAAATAAATATTTTTAGTTTCTACTTCATTGGCTATCTGCTTCTTCCTTAGCCTGTAAGCATGTTCAAGTCTCCACCATTAAATAAAAAAACCAAAAAGCTTCCCCATGCCCCCTCTGCCACCAAATGCCCTCAAATGAAAATAAACTGTCCACAGCTACTGTCTTCTCCCTCATCACACCTCACAATCAAACTTCTTAAAAGAGTAGCTCATACACATTTCTTTACTTCTGCACTGCTTACTCTTCAACCTTTGTCATCCATTCATCCATCCACCCATCCTCTCCTTGCCTCCCTGCAATCCATCCTTTCATCTATCCACCTATCCTTTTCTTCCCTCCTTTCTTTCTATCGATTCATCTGTTCTTCCATCCCCTTCCTTCTTCCCTCTGTCCTTCGCTTTTGTAAATTTATATCCTACTATGTCCTAGGTATTGTGCTGGACACTAGAGGTAGGATGTTGAAGAACACAGTCTCTGCAGCGGCAGTGCTCATGATCTGGTGGAAGACACATATGTGTAAGCTTGAGCTCCTTAAACCAGGGAGGGCACAAGTTCCCTTGGACATTCAGCCGTTTGCTATAGTAAGTGAAGCCGTGGTACAGAGACGGTGAATTTTGTTGGAGAATCAGCTTTATGTCACATCAGTAACTGGAAATATTTAACCCTCAATTAAATAGAAACCAACATTTAGAATAGTAGAATGAAAAATAGCATTAATTGTTACAAAAACACAAGACTTTAAAAGAAGTATGCCAGAGACTGCTTTGGGATATGGCCCCAGTGAATGCCGAGTTAACTCTTCTTTGTTGCTTGGGGAACTTCCTTAGAACAGCCTGGAAAGTTCTGATAAGTGGATCACCACCATAACCACCACGTGAGGTGACATATCAGCCTAGAGGCTGCCACGAGAGTGCTGCGTTTGCGGAGAAGGAACGGTAGGATTCTGGGGGGATGAAGAAGATTGCCTGCACAAGGCAGGAGATATCTGAGGTAGCTCCTGAAAGCTGAGAGGCTCGCCAGTGGAGGAGGGGACAGTGTTGTGGGCATTGGAAGCAGTGTGTGCAATTATAAGGCATTGGGAATGGAGCTGATACAGGTACGAACAGGGAAGAGCCCAGCAGTAGCTGAAAGAAGAGGCAGGTTTGACTGCACAGTGAAGGGCCCATGTGTCCTGTGAGATGGAGACTGTTCCCTCTCCTTGAACCTCTTTGTCTATGGTACCACTGTCATTCTGGTCCTTCTACTTCTTCAACAAGTTCTTAGTTTCTTTTGCTTATTTCTCTTTTTCAACACCCCTCTCCCATCCTTCGAATTTTAGTGTTCCCTAGGGTCCTTCTTGGCCATGTTTTTCTTCTTCTCCTCCACACAGGGCTTGTTTCCTCACTCCCACTGCCTCAACTGCCTTTAAGCAGCGGCTCCCAAGTGTACATTCCCCGGGCCAGACTCCCATTTCTCACTGCTTCGCTATCTCAGCTGGAACTGATCTACATCCTTTCAAAATGAGTAAGTTCTAAGCTGTCTCTATCATCTTCCATTCTACTTCCCTCCTTTCTAAGGTTCTGCCTTCCCTAGTTGTTACAGTCTGGGTTAATGGAACCATGACCTACCCACTCACCCACATGAAACACCTGAGAGTCACCAATTACTCTGCTCATCACCTACAGCCAATCAGGGGCCCACCCTGCCAGGACCCCCTCCTGAGCTTCTAAGTATGTTCTTTTCCCTAAATCTCCACCGGGATCCTCAGCTGAGCCAGAAGTTCCCACCCCAGTCCCCTACCCGTGGTTGAGGATCATTGCATGTAATGAGATATTACTGATGGGCACGCACTGCACATACAGACTGTGTGGAGCAGACAAGGGGCTAGAATCACTGGCATGACCAGAGCCCTCTCGGCCACTGCAATAACTACCTAATTGGTCTGCCTGATCCCAGTTCCTTCCCCTGTAAAACCTCCTCCACAATTCTGTGTTATCTTTTTAATGTAGAAGTCTGAATAAAGGTGAGAAGGTACTGAAATTTACAATACAAAAAATTAAAATTTATAAAAGTATTGAAGAGCGAGAAGGAAATATAAGCAAATATTTATCTGATCACTGGGTGGGAAAGACTTTAAAGAATTCATGCAAAGGCTAAAGGAAAAGATAGGCTTGACCACATAAAAATGCAAAATTTTTGTTGAAAAAATAATGTAATTTAAAAAGACAGACTGGGAAAATATTTGCAACATAGATGAGGATTAATGGTTTTAATACATGAAGAGCTCTTAAAAATTAGTAACCAAATGATGAACACATAAAAAGAAAAAAAGCAAAGCATATGAGTAATCTATAAAATCCATACATGTACAAATGACAAGTAGACCCATGGGAGAAAATGTTCAACTTCATTTAAGAAATGTAGACTAAAACAATGGGTATATGAAGTTTTCCTGTGTCAAACTGGCAAATTAAATCCGGTGCCAAGAGAGTAATTAGGTATATGAGGGACACTCATATTTGGCTGGTACAAGCTTTTAGGATGGTAATCCAGAAATATGTATCAAAAGCCTTGAAAAATACACACCCTTTGACCCCACAATTCTGTTTCTAGGAATCCCTAAGGGAACAGTTATGGATATGAATAAATATGGCCCTGTGAGGGTAACTGTCACAGTACTCTTCATAATGCTGAAAACTGGAAACATTCTTGTGCTCAGCTAGGGTTTGGTTAAATAAATGTTGGTTCATTTTTAGCATGAAATACCACACAGGTATTAAAAGCTTCCCTGGAAAAGAATAGTGACACAGGAAGACATTTTCAGAATGTTTGCTCTATACTGTTAAGTGAAATAGCAATTACAAAATAGAATGTACAGAAAAATCTCATCTTTGGAAAACTATACATATATCTGTATGCAAAGAAGACAAAAATGTTAACAATGGTTTGAATATATGCTTCCAAATTTTTTTTTCTTCAATGTACTGTGTACATATTCCAAAATTTCCACAAATAGTTACTTTTGTTGTCAGAAAAAATATTTTTAACTGGAAACACAAAATTCCCCTCTGTTTTGGCTGCCTGTTGTTTACTGGATGAAATCCAAATCTCTGGGCCTGATCTACTAAGCCGGTGACAATCTGCCTCCTCCTTGGCTTTCTAAACTGCTCTTCCTGCTCTTCCTGACTGGAATCCTGTATTTGTGGCCTACTGGGTCACCTGCACGTCCACCAACAAGTCATGTTGTTCCAGACCCTTGCGTGCAATAGCCACGCCCTCCTCATGCCTCTCCTTCCTCATCAGTCTCAGTGTCTGTCCCTCCAACTCCTGGTCTTCCAATTGCTCCAGCACATCAAGTTCTTCTCTGCCTCAGGGCCTTTGCACCAACCATTCTTCCTGCCTGAGTTGGTCTTCACAGGACCAGCTCCTTCCCATCTTCCAAGGCTTAACTGAAGTGTCACCTCTTCATTTGCCTTCTCCCACCACTCTATCAAAAGATGTCACCTCCTTTTATTTTATTTTAGGGTTGGCAGAGCCAGGTGAGGCTTTATTTTGGAAAAAACAAATTAACCGGTTTTTAGTTGGGGACATGGGCAAGAGGGGGTATCCCAGGGAGTAAACTCCCCACAAGGGTGGGCTGAGGGCTGGGGCTGAGCTTCAGGTGGGTCTCCTGTTCCCTATGCTCCCCAGCATAGCTGCCTTCCTCCCCAAGGTTCTGGGGCAGCCATGGGAGGGGATAGGCTGGGAAGGGCAGCAGTGGTTGTTCACTTGGGCAGGACATCAGAGGTCTCAGGCACCAGGTTCCCATCATGGGTCTGCATCTTCTTCTTCACAACCACAGCCCTGGGGGAGCCGGCGTGGCTGAAGGAGCTGGAGGCCCCACCAGAGCCAAAGTTGGGCTGGAAGGAGCTCAGGCCATACTGAGGCCAGAGGTTGTGAGGCCACTGGTGGTCTTCGTACGGATACTCATGTTCTGTATCCCAGACTCCAGCTGTCTCTCCATGCCCTCCAGCAGCTTGCAGTAAGTGGCGATCTTGATGTCCAGGGCCAGCCTGATGTTCATCAGCTCCTGGCACTTGCACAGCTGCCGTGCCATGTCCTGCTTGGCTTGCTGCAGGGCAGCCTCCAGCTCCGCTGCCTTGGCATTGGCGTCCTTAACTGCCAGCTCCCCATGCTGCTCGGCACCCACAATGGCAGCCTCCACGGAAGCCCTCTGGCCAATCTCAGCCTGGAGCCAGCTGATGTTGTGGTTCATGTCAGAGATCTCCGTCATCCTGTAGTGCAGGTCGTCCCTGTGCTTCCCAGCCAGCGTCTGCAGCTCCACATACTTGATCAGGTACGTGCCCCCAGCCTTGGCCTGGCTGCAGTTGGCAATCTCCTCATACTGGGTGCAGACCTCGGCGGAGATGCTGTCCATGTCTAGGGAGCAGCTGTTGTCCACGGACAGGACCACAGATGTGTCTGAGATCTGGGACTGCAGCTCACGGATCTCCTTTTCATACAGCTGCCTGGGGAAGTTGACCTCGTCGGTCAGCCCTTCCAGGCAGACTCCAGCTCTGCCTTGTTTGTGTAAGCATCATCCGCATCCTTCTTGATGAGGACATTCATTCTCCATCTCTGTTCACTGGCTAATCTCATCCTCGTACTTATTCTTGAAGTCCACCAGCCCTGTGTGTTGCCAAGCTCTGCCTCTAGCTTCAGCTTCTCCCGGCTCAGTGTGCCCAGCTGTGGCTGAAGGCTGCTGATGTAGCTCTAGAACGTGCTGTCCATGTTGCTCTGAGCTGTCTTGTGCTGCTGCAGGAGGCTCCACTTGGTCTCCAGCATCTTGTTTTGCTGCTCCAGGAACCACACCTTGTTGAAGAAGGAGGCAAACTTCTTGTTGAGGGTCTCGATGTGTGCCTTGTCCTGGGTGGTTACGGCCTGGATGTTGGGGTCCACCTCGAGCTTAAGGGGGCTCAGCAGGCTCTGGTTCACCATGATGGCTGTGATGCCCCCCATACCACTGGCTCTGGCACAGCCCCACCAGACCTGTGCCGGCGCTCAGGCCACACCAGAAGCTGCTGCTGCTGCCCACCTGGGAGAAGCTCGAGAAGCTGAGGCGGGCACTGGGCCTGCTCATGTAGGAGCAGCTGCTGAAGGCCCGGGGGCCAGAGGTAGACACCTTGTAGGAATTCTGGGTCACCCTGATGGACATGGTGGAGGCTGGAGTGGAGGTAGGCAGGCTGAACCAGAGATCTGAGAAGGAGCCGAGAATCTACTTCTAGGTGGGAGGGACCTCCTTCTAATTTTCTGCTTTAGAACCCTGTTTATTCCTCCTTAGCACTTACTATAATATAGAATTATTTTTATTCATTTGCTTATTTGGTTTTTGTGTGTATGCCCCACTGGAACATAAGGTCGAGAACAGGGGCTGTGATCTGTCTAGGGCCTTGTACACTGTAGGTGCACATAGTTATTTATGGAATGGACAAATAATTGAAAGACTAGCTGTCCTGTAAAGCCTCCCTATGTGTTTCCATGGGACTCTTGAGCACTCATCTCTACCAACCTTTCTCTACATATGTATAAATATGTGCATGTCTATATACATATATTTTTTAAAATTTAAAAAATTTTTTAAAGAGACAGTAGCTTACTCTGTTGCTCAGGCTGGAGTGCAGTGGCGAGATTATAGCTCACTGCAACCTCAAACTCCTGGCCTCAAGCGATCCTCCCATCTTGGGCTCCCAAAGTGCTGGGACTACAGGCACGTGCCACCGCGCCTGGCTTCTACCTAGATTTTCCTAACTTTAATGCAGGTGTTTCTTTACAGCTGTTCCCTGCCATGGACTGGAGGTGCTCTGAGACAGAGACCAGGTAGAGTGGTCAGGGTCTGGCACATTGTGGGTGCTCAAAAAGTGGGTGCTCTGAATGAAGGGATGAGTGAGGCTCCTGAGGGGCTCCAAGTGGGTGCGGGAAACCATTCTGGGACTAAGCAGTTGCTACAAGTCACACAGATTATGGAACACTGCATACATGTCAACTTCAGCTCACATAAGTCCATTATAAACAGGGCCGACACAAGGTTTGTGGCTACAAAAAGTTTTAATGATGTTTTTAAATGAATTTTAGCAACTAGTTAGTTACCAACTAATTCTTGATTAATTCTTGAGCTTTAGATAAAAAAAATGGACAATAGCAAATCTAACATTAAGACCATGGAATTAACAGAAGGGAAAATAGGAATATTACAGTGTTTTAGGTCTGTCAGAAACTGAATTGTGCTAAAATTCCTTAATCTAAGAAATTATAGGGCCCTTGTGGAACCTGTAGCTTGATGATGTTTGTTTCTTTTGTAAAGTGGCTTGGTGTTCCTAGAGATCTCAAATATTTTACAGACAAATAATGTAAGGAAATCACCCCAATTGAGGCAACTTAAGACCATGATGAATGTACAGAATGGTCAGTGACTTGTGGGACAAACTGCAGTTATTATTCAGTGAAATGACATTAGCTTCTCACTCGGCAGCCTTAGCATATCTCTGGTAAAGGTGGCTAAGCTGGGCGGGGTCTGAGATGCTCTGTTGCTCTAGCTCAGGGGTTGGCAAACTTTCTATAAGGGGCCAGATAGTGAATATTTCAGCTTTGTGGGCCAGTCTGTGTTGCAACTATTCAATCTGGCCACTGCAGCGTGGACATAAATGAATGGGCATGGCCGTATTTCCATAAAATTTTATTTATGGGCACCATTTGAATTTTATATAATTTTCATGTGTCACAAAATACTACTCTTCTTTTAATTTTTTCCCCCAAATATGTAAAAATGCAAAATAATCTTGGTGGTAGGCCAGATTTGGCTTGTGGGTCAAAGTCTGCCAACCTCTGGTCTAATTTAAGACAGTTTATCTGCACGGGCAGCTAAGGGACAAGGAAAAGAAACAGTCTAGGAGGTAGGACCCTCCCTGATCTCAAGAGTAAGTTCCAACACTTGCGTGCCTAGGCCCAATGGGAACAATTTCTTCAGAGCATGACCAGACAGAGAATAATGACAGGCACCAGACAGTGAGCGTTTAATTTAAGACAGAGCAGCAAGGGAAAAAGACTTTGCTCTTGAAAGTGAAGAGTGTTTGAAGTTTGAGTAAAAGTGTTTTACTTCACACCTTACGGAAGCACATTATATCAGTGATTTTTCACTGCAGGATAAACAGAAAATAAGCAATGTGCTGCTATCATCACATGCTCACACCTGTGGTTTGAAAACAGCAAACAAACCACTCTCCTTGCCAGGGCCCATTGTCAGATAACACAACCGCAGACAATAAGAGAGCCCAGAAATGTCTTTTCTTTTCAAGAGAAGGCCTCCTCCACAGTTCTCACTGGTTTTGCTATAGAATGAATTCCCAGGGAGATGAAAGGAAATAGAGGTCATTAACAAGGTCCATCTCTTCTGCCCCTCTCATTTTCTCTTTTAAAATGTGCTTCCGTTCTAAATATTTCACTCCTGCTGCTGTGAATAATACCAGCGCCTTACATCTGAGAGGCAGTGCAGTCTAGGCACAAGATGCTGGGGGCACAGATCCTGAAGCCAGACTGCCGGGGCTCTTGTCCATTACTAATTAGCTGTGATCTTGAGCAACTTACTGAACCTCTCCATGCCTCAATTTCTTCAGCTATAAAATGGGGATAATATTAGGATCCACCTTCTAGAGTTGTGAGGTTTATATGAGTTAACATATGTACAGAATATGTTAAATAGAGGCTAGCATGGACTGAGGACTAGATAAATGGTAACTATTTTATTATTATCTACATGTGTTTACCAAGTATCTCAGAATGTGTGCTTGTATGCTCACACACACACACACACACACAATCTTAATTTGACCCTCAGGCTGGTCAGGTATTATTCCCTTTTTATAGATTAGCAAACTGAGGTTTAATGGCAGAAGGTAATTTAGCTACTAATGTTTTTATTGTGAACCAAATTGTCTTTCAAGAGTTTCTAAATTACTGAATGGGATCTTGAATTTCCTGCCCTTTGATTTGTAGGGGATATTCTTTAAAGGAAAGGTTGTATAAAAAAAGTGAAAAAAAAGTCATATACTTGGAACCTGTGTACAATAGGGATCTCAATTATTTGTGCGAAGTTCAGATTATTTTTCTTATATGGTTTTGTGACCGGCACCATGAACGAATTTCAGTGACCTCTATATGTTTTCAATGACCCCATACGTTTTTTATAATCCTCTCCCTTAACTAACTACTTGAACTTTTGAGTTATTTCCCAGAAATGGTGGATTTTCTGCAAGACAAAGGAGCTGAGATTCTGATGGTACCTGGGCAGACTTCATGATGTCAAGATTCACCACCCCCCACAACCTGCCCCCAATCCACATAGCCCCCTGTTAGTTACACCTCGACCTGCCCCAAGGCACGTGGCCGCTCCTGTAAAAGCCCATGATCTCCATTAGTTGGAGAGACAGATTTGAGGCAGTTTCCCCAAAATACAGTGTCCAGAGTTTATAAGTACTATTAAGACAAAGCCAAATGAGACAGTAGTATTCCATGTGAGAAAGAAATGTATGTTATGGAGACATCTGAATTAAAAAAAATTTAATACCCAAAGACAACCAAAATAAATGGTCCATGATACAAAACTTTTATACCTAAAATTAGAAATTCTAACTCTCAAAATTAGCTGGTGAATCTCTCAGAGAAAGCTACATTTTTGAAAATGTATATGAGCAAACTAACATATATAACTTCTGTCACTAACTCAGTTCCATTATAAGTTCTACACTTATAAGTTCTTTCTTTTGCTTTCATTTTTTCCAACTTTTTCTTTTTTTCTAATTTTAAAATTCATACATGTTCACTGTAGAAAATTTGGAAAGTGTTGAAAAGTTATAAAGAAGAAGAAAAAAAATTTTACCCATAATACCATCTCACCCTCTAGAGAGAGAACCATTGTTAATATTTTGACATATTAATACAGAAACATTAATATTTTACAAACCCTTTTGTAATTAACTTTTGCCATAAAGAGTTAAAATTATTATTTTTTTTCAATTTCTCCTTGATTATCAAGTGAGACATCCTCATTGAAGTAAAGCTGGAAAACAAAGAAAAGTCCAAAGAAGTAAAAATAAAAGCATCCAGAACAAACCATTTTGGCATATTTTCTTCTAGTCTTTCTTTTAGGGTATATTTTTTTTCAAAATTGCGACCACAACTTGGATATGATATGACATACTTTTAAAAAACTTATTTTATCATAAACACTTTCCTTTGACATCAAAAAGTTTGTGAAGATAAGCTTCAAAAAATTTCATCATTTCAAAATTTCTACTATTATCTCCTACTTAGATATTCCTCTATTATTTAGATTGTTTCCATTTTTTCACTATTTTTATTTTTATTTATTTACTTTTTTTGAGACAGGGTCTTACTCTGTTACCCAGGCTAGCATGGTGTGGCATCATCATAGCTCACTACAACCTCAAATTCCTGGGCTCAAGTGATTCTCCTGCCTCAGCTGCACAAGTAGCTGGGCCTACAGGTACACGTCACAATGCCCGGCTAATTTTTTAAATTTTTTGTAGAGATGGAGTCTCGCTATGTTGCCCAGGCTGGTCTCGAACTCCTGGCCTCAAATGATCCTCCCGCCTTGGCCTCCCAAAGTGCTAGGATTACAGGTGTAAGCCACTGCATCTGGCCCAGTTTTTCACTGTTTTAAAATAATTGCTCTATACATCTATACATATAAAGTTTTGCTGACACTACTAATTATTTGTTATTTACTTAGGGCACATTTCTCAAAGGGAAATTGTTAGGGCAAATGATTTGAGCATTAAAAAACTAGTAATCGTTATTTTTTCCTGTGACTCTAAATATACAATATAATCCTTGAAATAATTACAATTAACATTTTATGATATTTCCTTTGTCTTTTTAAGGGCAGGGTCATTTGAAAGACTTTAGATTCATAGTTTCAAATGGTTTTCCAGATTTGTGTCAATTACCTCTCAGCTGCAATGTATCAATGCAGAATATTACTGCATTCTCACCAATGTAGACTATTATTAAACTATACTGACTTAATGAAAAATAGTATATTAGGTTTTGTTAAGACACCTTTGATTATTAATGAAGTTGAACTTTTTTCCTACATGTTTACTAACCACTTATACATCTTTTGTTTTTTTGAGAATTTTCCCTTTTCTTTGCTGTAATAGACATTTCTAAATATACCAATAACAAATTGGTAGAGGATGAGGTTGATCTAAAGCTCATGTGTGTGTGCCTTAGCAGGTGCATCTGAATGCCAGTGGGAACCACTCCAAACGCAGCCATAAGCAGTACACTGAAGATCTACTTCAGGCAGGAGGAGCAGAAAGTCCTGCAGCTGTTCTTCATCCCTCACCCTGTTCCTTCATTGCACTAGAGGCATTCAATCACAACTCAAACTGCTACCTATCAGTTTAAGATAAGCTACTAAAGATAGCCAAAGTGTTGTACCCCCATAATATTCTGAAATAAAAAAAATAAAAAAAATAAAGATTTGATTTAGTGGATTTGGTTTTTTAAACCCCTTTTTGATTAAGTATGATGCTTATCTGGGTTTACTACAATTCTTGCTGGGCTAAAGGCTACATGGGAATATGCAAGTAGCAAGAGATAGTGAGATACCTCAACAATTGATTCAAATCTGCTTTGCTTAACTTTATCTGTAAGGATCTGGAAGCCAGTCTGCTGCCTTCAACTTGCCCACTGACGATAGGAGATACTTTGTAGAAGTACTTCCCACATTGCAATACTGGCTTCCAGTGGCCCTGCAGGTGCTGGAGCTCCTGCCTGGAGGCCTCAAGCAGAGCCCAGGCTACCTGAGAGTGGATCCTCACACCCCCTGCTTCTTTCCCTTAGTGAATTGGTCCAAATGGGCTGAGGAGGGGACTGTCAACTAGCAGACAGATTTTTCTTACCCTCCCTCTGAAGTTTGTAATTACTCATAAAAGTCTGGATATGAAGCTGACATCAACTTTCTTCACAGTGTCTCCTAGGAATATCTCGGTCAGCTAGTGCTCCCTTTCCTTTCTAAGCCGACACCCTATACTTAGCAATTATTAAGTGGCTCTACAGTCAGTGTTGGGGTGTAGTGTACAGCCCAGGGTGAATCCCACATACTCCCTTCCCTCTAACCAGAGCACCTTCCTACCTACCCGCTTTCCTTCCTTTCCTCCTTTGATATTTATCTAGTGCTTCCTGTGCTAGGTGCTATGGATGATTCATATATATCTATGACATGTTCCCTATTCTCAATGAACTTGCAGTTTAGTGGGGGAGATAGACTAAGTATTCATATACAGACAACTATGAAATAAGAGTAGCAGTGACCACAAGAGATAATAAATAAAAAGCCATGGAGGCCCTTCTATGTAGTTGCAACTTCAACATTTACTCTAAGGAGTCATCCAAGGCTCAAAGCCATGTGACATTTACAGGGGGGGAGTATAGGAATGAATCCCAACCAGGCCTGTCTGCATTCTGTTGCCACTGTTACAAAGGGCAACAAAATAATCTGTGATTATTCTAGAAACAACATACCCTCCAATCTCACAACTACATACAACAGTCCACCATCCTTGATAACTTTTCCTATTTCATAATGTATACAACGTGAAATAATTTCATTAAGTAGAACATACTCTTGTGTGCTAAACCTGTTCTTTACAGAGAAGGTTCTTCTTCGTAGCAACAGAAGGCATCCTGGCACCACATACTTTTATGATGAGGCTCCTACCTCAGTCCCTCTAAAACCTCATCTGTTGGACCCTGCAGACACAACTGTACTCTGATTTTGGAATTTATTCAACCCTTAGCCCTCAATCATCTGCTTTGCCACCTCTGCCCCCAAGAGTGGCCAGTCTTCATCTGGCCAGTGTTGGTGGGGCTGTTGTGAACACCTGTCTATTTAGGACTGAACTGAGCTAATTCAAGACCATTGTAAACACTATCAAGTAATGACTTTGTTACCAGTTGCATCTGAACAGGGAGGCCAGAATTGAAGGTCAATTCTATGCACCTGTCTTAGAGTGTGTTTCTATTTAAGACGGAATACCTTCATTGATAAGAAATCCAGCTGCAGCTTCCTAACTATTCATTCAACACATAGTTACTGAGCATCTAGACTGGTAGACACACCAAGTCCTCCCTTCATGGATTCCTCACAACCCCCTGAAAGTGACAGATGTTAAATTAAAAAGTTACACAAAAATTGATTACAACTGTGGTGTTATGAAGCAAAAAAAAAAAAAACCCAAGGCCCTATTAGATGACCCTAATATGAGGACTTAGACTGTGCGGGGAGGGGGTCAGAAAAAGTCTTCTTTAGAGAAGCAGCATTTAAGCTGAAACCTGAGAAGATACGTGGGGGTTAGGGGAAGAGGCTAGGAAGAGCATTCTCAGCAGAGGCCACAGCACCTGAGTTGTCTCCAAGGTAGGCAGTGAGGGGGCATGGCTTGTCCGAGGAAGCAGATTAAAGCCAATGCGGCCCTGCAGGTGAGCCTGAAGAGTGAGGAGGTGGGGAATGGTGTCAGACCTGATCTTAAGAAGCCACCGAAGCAGGGGAGTGAGATGACTTGAAATTCAACTGAGCCCAACCACAGCTGGGAAAATATTTTTCTGCCCATTTAATTGGAAACAAAATTGAATCAATTAACAGCAGTAACATGGCAGTAGTTGTGGTGGTTGTCTTCATCACAGGGAGCATTTCTAATAACTTCATTAATTACCTATTTGAAACCTCAAATTCAAACTTCCAAAAAGCGCTTTAAAAAGCAACTTTTAAAAGCTTCATTCTTTTGGTCCTTCTCCTTTTAAACCTCTTTTTAACCAAATCAGGTAGGCATTATGCCAAGCCTCAGATACACATTTGTCTGATCTTTCCAACAACCCAGCTGAGGCTGGGCCCAGGCTCAGCATCCGAGGTAGGGAGGGATGGAGCTGGGTCTGAGGGCAGGACCGTTTCATTCAAAGCCTGTGCTCAGCCCACTTTGCCACAGACTGGAGGACATGTGAAAGGAGCAGGTGACATGGCTGCTGGCACTGGGACGTTCACAGGGTCAAACTACTGAGGACATAGTAGTTTCCAGTTGAGGGTAGGGGACACTGGAGAAGGACAATAAATGAAGGTGGTGGCAGAAGTTAATAAATTGAGCAGAAAATGAAAAAAGAAGAGCTCGATGCCAGTGTTTGTCTAAGCATCCTGAGGACAGGAACTAGCTGTACTCCTAGGGCAGAGAACACTGCTCAGCAAGTAATATGTGCCCCCAAAATGTATGTGGAATGAATGAATAAATGTATTGGGACAGAAGCTATTCTGTAATAATCATGGGGACAAGAGTAACGAAATTAGCCACCATCAACTGAGCATCTAATATGTGCCACACCTGTGCTAAGTGCTTGGCTAGGTTAAACCAAATCTAACACCCATGTAAAGTAGGCATTGTTATCCTCACTTTCCTGGCAAGGAAATAAGGTACACAAAGGTTAAGTAAAACATCTGAGGTCTCTTGTCCAGTAAGTAGCAGGGATGGACTTCAACACAGGCCAGTCTCACTCCAAACCCTGTGCTCTCTCTGCCGTGTCATGCTGATTCTCCAGCATGAACGTGTTAGGAACTTGGGCTCCAGCCGCGGCCAGCCCCTTCAAGATGACTTAGCCCCTGTCATCATTCTTAGTCATCAAGTCCAAGCAGCCCCAGAAGGAGGCATATGTACACCAGGAGTGGGTGATCACAGAAGGACACCTACAGGATGTATTTTACCAGAAGTGCCTTGTGCAATTGAGGCTGTGGCTGGTTAGTTCAATGGTGCTAATGAGGTTCAGTCTCCATGTCCAATTAACTCAGCTTTGTGCCTCAGAGACTACACCCCAATCCATCTCAGAGGCACATTCACTAGTTTCAGAGAGGACAGCTGGGAAGTGTGGGTGGCCTGGTGAAACCTGTTTGCAAGACTAGTAAAACAATGCAAAAGCTATGCCACAATAATGGTCAGCAGCAGCTTCCTAGAAAAGATCATGCAAACTTCTTCTTCTTTTTTTTTTTTTAAAAGACGAGGTCTCGCTGTTGCTCAGGCTGGTCTCGAACCCCTGAGCTCAAGCAATCCACCCGCCTCAGCCTCCCAGAGAAGCTAGGATTACAGGCGTGAGCCACCGCGCCCGGCCAGATCATGCAAACTTCTGACCCCCAACCTGGGTGATCAGAGCTCCTCTGCCTCGTTAAGACCTTTCCCTCCCAAAAAAGTCTTTGGATTTTTTTTTTTCCTCAACTATTCCTCAGAATCCTTTTAATATCTCTGTGATATTGTAAGAAAAAGAAAAGAAGGCAGGTTGGTGGACAGGTAGCTAGTCTTATTTCTGAAAATTACTAAGAACTTAGAAGACTAAGATACATTCAGAACGTCTATGCAACTTAATGCAGTTCAAAAAATTATAATTGGAAACAGAGACATTCTTATAACCAACATTTATGCAAGTTTGTGTTTAGAATATGGTTAGTTTTCAAGGCAAGTAATGTCTAATCCTACTTCTCTCTCTCTGGCGAGATTCTGTCTCCAGTTTGGACCCTCTGCAAATTGCTTTCCTCATGCCTGTTGGAGTTATCTTTCCAGAACACAGATCTGATTAGTTCACTTGATTTATATAACCTACCAACCCCCTTTGCAGAGTTGTATGTCAGGTGACCACGGGATTTATCATCTGTCTGGGACACTCTTAAAGGAGGCAGCTCTGTTAATTTTTACGTTGGGGCAACAGGCATAAAACTAGAAACTGGGCCCTGTGGTCACCCTACATAGAAGGTGCTTGACAATCTGAACTGAACCCACATTTTCTGACTCTTCCCCACCCAGATCACCCTCTGAGAAGGACCTGCCCTTCCCATGCCTTCTGTCCCATACCTTGGCTCTTCCAGCTTCTCTGCTGGATGAGTGAGAGCTCACACCTCCAGGCCTGAGGCAAGAGCAGTTGTGCCTACTCCCCATGGCAGAGTTGGGGGTCCAGCCTCTATGCTCCCATGCACATTATTACAGCCTTTACCAGATTATCATCACTTTTTTTTATGTATATTGCCCTTTCTAGACTCTGAACTCCTCAAGGTTGGGGGCTTTAAGTCATCCTTATGGCTACCCCGCTTGTGTAGAAGTGTGTTTTGTACATCCTAAGAGCTCAGTAAATGTTAGTTGATAATGAATAAATAAATTCCACTACTAGATAACCTGGTACCTTTTAAATACATCAAGATCTGTATTATAAATAAATGTTTATGACTAAAATATTCTATGACAGAGCCACTGACTGTTCTGGTATCATAGAAACTTCAGGTGATTTCCACATAAGTGAGTGTATGGGAAAAGTAATATTATATGAGCAATCTGTTTTCTCAGCGGTGAAGACAGTAACAGGCATGTTTCACTTCCCTTGTTCATTGGGGATAATATTGCTCTAGGCTAAAACGCTGAACCTGCTTAGTGACTAATCTAGGAAGTGTTCTGAGATGCACTGGGCCCAGGAGCACACAGGCCTCCTAGGCTTTGACCCGCACGTGGTGCTCTCCCAGATGTGTACCACCAGTTCTGTGTTAGTATCAGCAACAGAGAAGACACTGTGCGAAATTCTCGTGCAGCCCTTCCCTATCTAACCTGTTTCTTGCAATGGTGAACATGAAGGGAAGTGAAAGGAAGTGCCCTAGACTGAGACTGGAAAACGTCACCTCCCACTGGATGAGCAATGGTACACTCCTGGGAGCACTGTGAATTCCCTGCCTCAGTAATGTTTTCCCTCTCCCAAAGCATTAATCTTTGGAGGGATGAGTAATGATTGGTAAACTCTCATATCTAGCTAAATCTGAATTTCTAGTTACTTTACAGAGTGAGGAAGTAAACGCAACTCTGTAGTCATCCTACTATGACAGCTTTCCAACTGTTGTTGATCTTTAGTATGTATAATTTGAATGTATTAATGAGACAGAAAAAAGATCAGAGACTAAAGGAGAGATAAGAGGCCAGAGGATGAGCATATGAAGGTATCACAGAACAAGTCACTATAAGGGGTGACCTGCTGTTTCCCATAGTCCATGAGAACTAGGAGAAACCACAGCACAGGGAGTTTTGGGTAGAAATAGAACCAAATTTCCCGAGCAGGATGTTTAAGATCATTAAATAAACCACCAAGGAAACTGTGGAATATATTCCTCTGGTGGTCTTTAAACACAGAGCAGTAATTAAGCAATCAGGGATGAGTCCTGTTTAAGTCTGACTACTGCCTTGAATTGGCTGGAACCTCTAAGTTGTCCCCAGCCCCTATGTCTCACCAATCATAACACCTCACCCTCACCAATCACCAGGGAAAGACAGCAGAACCCAGAACCAGAGGGGACTCAAGGAGTTATCGGATCTGCTCCCATCAACACTGTAAAACTTCTATTTTTAGGTATTGCCAAGGATGAACAACAGGAGTCTTCCATCATTTAATCAGTCTCTGACAGTCACAAACTTGTCCTTGTATATTTAGGAGGTACAAGTTGAATTCCATTACATGTATATATTGTATAGTGGTGGAGTCTGGCCTTTGGTGGATCCATCACCTGAGTAGTGTCCATTGCACCCCATAAGTAATTTTTCATCCCTCACCCCCTCCCACCCTCCTCTCTTGTGAATCTCCAGTGTCTATTACACCACTCTGTGTGCCCTTGTGTAGTCATAGTTTAGCTCCCACTTGTAAGTGAGAACATGTGGCATTTATTTTTCTGTTCCTGAGTTACTTCGCTTAGGATAATGGCCTCCAGTTCCATCCAAGTTGCTGCAAAAGACATTATTTCATTTTTTCTTATTGCTGACTTGCCCTTATATTTAACCAAACTTCCTTGGTTGTAAGATCAGAGATGAGATAGTCTCCTCCTATCAACCCTTGTATATAGTAAGCTGAGGTTATCACATTTTTTAAGGCTCTTCTAACACTCTTCATGCTTAAATGCTCCTTTCAAAGCAACTGTTGTAAAGTTCAAGAAAACCTAAAAACTTGGTGAAATCTCAGTTTGACATGACTAATCTGCACGAATGGATTCTATAATGCCAAGTTCTGGGGTCTGAGATATTAAGCTAAATATTGAGGAATTAGGGATGAAACCTGGATGGATTTTTAATACAACATTCCTGTTTCTAACACACATATCCTGAGGTATCTATTAATGCTATAAATGATCTTCCATGAGTTTAAGCCCCCCAGGGCTTGCATCTGCTGTTGGGGAATAGGAGGTAAGGGAAAGACATGACAGGTTAGCTTTAACCTGAGGCTGTAGAAGGGGCTGGCTCCAATGAGGAAGGGGTGTGGGAGGAACAAGATTGGGCTAAAGGGGAATCAGAAGTCTGTGAGGCCCAGAGGGTGGAAGGAAAAGTGCAAAACATACAGAAGAGAATTTCTCCTGGCTGAAAGTAACTCCAAACAGCACTGGAAGAGAGACCTAACAGGAGTCTTTCTGCCTAGAGCAGTGAATCAAGCATGCACGGGGCTTGCGGGGCTGGAGGAGACGAGCGGAGGATGGGGCATGGAAGCAGGCAGATGGGTAAAGAGAATCTCAGGGGGTAAGTGGTCAATAAATTGACTACAAACTTGTAGTTAAAATATGTACGCGCAAGCTTCCCTCTGGCCCGTCTGGTGAAACTCACTTTCTAAGCATGTGTCCCTGCTGCCACCATTCTTCTGCTCCTCTGGACTGTCCCCGTCTCAAGCCTTTCTTCCTCTCCTGGGACTCTCAATTCCGTTAAATTTGCCATACGGCCTAGAAAATCCGTAAATTCCGGTAGGGGCTAGGATGGTAATTCCCTGTTGTAACTTCAACAAGTCAGGAAAGGAACTTGCCTTTTCTTTTGACACTTGTAACATAACCACCCCCCCCACCTTCTAGCATATCTTAAAATGGAAATTTCTTGGTATTATTTTGAAGAAATAAGACTTTCAAACCTTCTCCCTCCTGTTCAATTAATTTTGGGAAATCAAAAAGTACTTCCGCACCACATCCAGAAAACCTGATTTGGTTGAAGCAATTAGAAACATTGCCCTTTTGCTCTAGCAAAGTAACCCAGGCGGAGGATTGGAGACAAAGAAAAGCAACTGTCCCTCAACCCACCACTCCCTTCTTTCTGCTCGTTTTAAATTGCTTCTGTCTTTAGTCCTTTTCACAGTGAACTCCAATCACTAAATAATATGACATGCTTATCCTACTCTTTCTAAATTTATCAATCTCAGATATTACCCACTGATGTCCTTTTATGACACCTCTGGATTTACATCACTAATAACCTCCTCTCTCCTCTTCATCTGTAACTTAATCAGTACAGTTATGTCACTTCTGATTATCTTGACTACATTAAATAATATATGCATACTATCCTTTATTTCTGTTCCATCAACAAGAAACTCTCTCTTTATACCCCATTTTCTAAGGTGAGGATGTCAGCATCTCTATCTTCCTTCCAGTACCTCTATGCGCCCCCATGCCTGCCTCCTGTCAGCTATATTTTTACACCCTTGATGTTGAGACTACTTTCGTGGCATCTCCAACACTGAACTCCTGGGTTTTACTACCCAAAGACGCTCCTTTCCCAAGCTTCCCACTCTCAATGCTACCCCATCTACCCAGGTGCTCCAGCCATAAACTAATCCTCTCTTTCCCTTTCACTCACAGAAGTCCTGTCATCTCTACCTCCAAAGCACGTTCTCACCATCTCCATGGCTAAAGACCAGCCAGTCTCTTGTCCCACTATAATACACCCTCCACAAAATGGCCAGAGTGATCTTCCGGAAGTATATATCAGATCACATCACCCCACCTGCTGAAAAATGCTCTCTCGTTGTGACCCTTTCTCATTGCACCTAAGTTTGGGCCATCTCTAACTTCCATTCTCCGACGTACTTCCCCTCATCACTGTGCTCCGGCTAGACTGGCCCTTATCTTTTCACTGTCGAAAGCTAATTCCTGTTTCAGGGCCTTTGCTCTTTTGCTTGGTAATATCCCAGATCTTTTCCTTCTTCTCATCATTCAAATCCTAACTGAAGACTCACTCTCTCTGAGAGTCTTTCCATGTTAACAAAAGCAACCTCCTCTCCCTAGCTGTGTTCTTTTGTGTTATCCTATTTTATCTCCTTCATAGCACTCTGGATATTATCTAACTTATCCGTATGCGTTTATTGTTCATCCCCCTTTCTAGAATGTGAGCTCTTTGAGAACTGTTTTGTTCACCGCCTGTATCTCAACCACCTTCTATGCATGGCACATAGAAGGCATTGAAAACATATTGACTATTATCAACTCAGTGGTCTGTAACTATAATTAAGGCTTCTATGCTTTGGCTAAGATTCATCCTAAAATTTAGAAATCGAACAGTGTTTTATTACTGCAAACCTGTAATTATTTATTATTTAAGTAATGTCCCAAAACATGTTCTGTCGAATTTTTTTTCTTGGAATTTACAATTGCTTTTTCTCTTCCATGGCCTAGCTTTTTAAGAATTAAATAAAATCCCTTGAAGTCCCCCATTTCACAGGTAGCAATCACTGGAGCCCTGTATCTTTCTGTTCTCTAAGTCTACACCACAGCTGCCACTCAGGGACTTTATTTTTCCTCTGGTTTGGATCTACTACCTCTTGGCTCTTATGTCTTCCTCTTTCTTGTTTTATTACCTTACTTGCTGGAATATATGCTCAGGAAACTTCCTAAGAAAGGGTGTGTGAAAAGTCTCTGACCATGTTTTATCCCTTGTTCATTTATTTTATTATTTTTTTAACTTCATCCTTGATTGATACTTTGGCTGGGTATAGAATTATAGGTTGGCAATACTTTTCTCTCAGTTTTTAATTTAAAATTTTTAAATTGTCTTTTAGCATCCAGTATGAGTGAAGAGAATTCACATATACACACACTTGGAAACACATTGTATTAGCACTGGCAAAGACTATTCAGATTGATGCATATAGCATGAAATTTTGTAAAGGTAGCTAATTTAAATTAACTGAATTAGTTTGAATTATAGTATGTTGAGTAAAGAAATTCAGTTTTATTTCTTACAAATATAGACAGTGTCTCAGCAAATTCTTCCCTATTTTTTTTTTTTAGAGACAGGGGTCTTGCTATATTGCCCAGGCTGGTCTTGAACTCCTGGCCTTAAGTAATCCTCCCTCCTCAGCCTCCCAAAGTGCTGGGATTACAGGCATGAGCCACCGCATCTGGCCAAATTCTTCCCTGGATCAGGCTAAATATTTTTCTGCAAGTCTTTTTTTCCTAATAATTTTCTTAGTAAACCTTTTACTCACTGCACTTAGTTCTCCTTCATGGCTCTCAACACCATTATAATTGCTTGTCATTATCTATTTGTAAACTCAGTGTGGTAAGGAATAGTATCCTGCTTATCACTATACCTCTGGCATCTAACTTACCTAGAGAGGACCTGGCACTTTTGAGTGTGGGCTCACTATACAAATTGAAGAAATAAAAGTAAAGGCATACAAAGGTGAGATACAGCTAAACTTTTTTAAAGTCAAGAAGCATATCCCTGCCAAGCCTTTTAGGCTCCTAGTCCTAACATAAAGACAGTGGCTTTCAGAGATCATGAGCTTTGAAGTCAGAAAAGTTGGGTTTGCATCTGCCTTGGCTCTGCCACATACTAGTTGTGTGACCTTGGGCAGATCATTTATATGTTCTGAACTCCAGTTTCTTCATCTGTAAAATGGGGATACATATGTCTACCTTGCAATAGAGTGACTTGGAAGATTAAATCAGATCATTTATGTAAAGTTACTGACATAACAGTAGGAGCTAAGAAGTATTAGAAATATTAATATTATTGTTATTATAATAATAAAAGCAATAAAATGTTGATACACAGAAATCAAACCTAAAGCACTAATTTTGATGCAAGAATCCAGAATTCATAGATTGTTTCACATAATCACATAAAACTATAATAATAAATAATATATAATATTATATATTAATGTATTATAAAATAGAACATACTAATATATAATATAATCATATAATAAAGGCATGATGAAAATATGCCACAGCAAAACTCAAATAATTAGCAAGTATCTAAATCTGAGGCTCCTTTTGGTCTGGCCAAATGTCCTTCATACTTTCTATAATTCCAATCCCAGGCAGGACCTTTGATTTACCTTGTCTGTATAGCTCAATACATTTAAAAAATCATTAAGCAGGAGCCTCAAGCTACAAAGACTTATTTTAAATTTCTTTTGTATCTTTTTATTTACTGATGAAAATTTTGAATGAGTAAAATAGAAATTAATGAGGTTTTATTATAAGTTCATTACATTTATAATAAATTTTGTTTGGTTAAATAAAATATTGAATATCTACATGGTGTAATTATATACAAGGAAAGAAATTTTTTGGGTGACTTACGAACCTTATTATTTCCACCCTGTCAGGTGTATATCAGTCCTATCCGTTCTCTATCTGCTCCCCTTCCCATCTAATGCAGCGAATACCATGGACTTCACCCATCATTCCCTCTGGGGTGTGCTTCTCCTAACTGTTTTCCCTTCATTATCGTTTAAGGATTCCTGTTTCTTCTCTTTGGAGTTTGCCTGGATTCTGCCCTTCAGAGAAATGACTGCTAGACTGATGGGTCAGAAGTAAATTCATCATAGAGACCACAGAATTCCCAGGCTGTTTATCTGCTCAGCTACCTCTAGTGGCAATCAATCCGCAGCGTTTAGCATACCCATAGCAATGGAAAAGAAAATAGGACTTCTTAAAAGGTAGGCTCCTATTATTTAATACATTTATCATTGAGGGAGTATCTCTTTGTTTTGGTTTGCTGTCAATCAATGCCCTCATTTGAGAGACTTGACAACAACAGTGAAGGTGCAGAAATAAGGCAGATAAGAACCTCAAAGCCACTAAAAGCCTTACATTTGGTTCCCTTTTACCTACTAAAGGGGATCCACTAGTAGAATCTGAGAACAAAATTACAAATAAAATTACAATAAAATTACCATTAAAATTGTTAGGTAGATAAGGGGTGAGTCAGGGAGAAGGAAGAAACAGCATGTCAAAATACCTATTTTCCCAAAGAACACTGCAGAACTGGCAAGCTTGCCCTATTTGCTATTTAGGTTCCAAGCACTATGACTGATGGCAAGTTTTTAAACCACAAGGTTTTATATTTAAAGGAACCTGGGTCTCCTGACCTTACTCCTCTATCTAAGGTAGAAGCAATAAAGGACAGCACATTTAGGAATCTGCATCGCAGTCAACTGCCAAGGCTTTCTGAGGACAATTGTGACTTTCTAACTCTGATCTTTTATTAAAACAGGTGAAAAAGTTTTTTAAACAGTACAAAACTCTAAAGAAAATTATGTAATACATATGAAAAACATGTCACATACTGTTCAAGATATCAAAACCACCTAAATTGGACTAAATGATACGATGGTAGTCCCCGTGCCTAAGAAATGTGCTTCTGTGGTAATATTCATTTTTTCTTCATCTAATGTCAGCTTTGATCTACTACTGCCTCTTTTTTAAAAAGGATAAGTGATTTGGAACAGAGATAATATGTAATATCTACCAACTAATCAAGGTTTGTCAGGTGCTCAGATGTTTATTTTTATACCTTTCCTTTTGCTGAAGGTATACTTTCAGGTTTGAGTTCTGCTCTTCTGAACAGATGGCTATCATTTAACTAACATCATTGTTGAGTTTATTTACCAAAGACTCATAGTCTAATCACAAAAAAATGATTATGATTTAGCTTCCACTAGTAACAGTTGAAAATAGAGCCTAAATAAGAATTCAACAGATGGAACTTTCAAGATTCAGAAACATGTTTCAAAGAGACCCTAGAGCAGCAGTCCCCAATCTTTTTGGCAACAGGGACCAGTTTCATGGAAGACAATTTTTCCACAGACTGGGGTAGGGGGGAGGGATGGTTTCAGGATGATTCAAGTGCATTACATTTATTGTGCAGTCAAACCTCTCTGCTAATGATAATCTATATTTGCAGCCACTCCCCAGCGCTAGCATCACCGCCTCAGCTCTACCTCAGATCATCAGGCATTAGATTCTCATAAGGAGCCACAACCTAGATCTCTCGCGTGCGCAGTTTATATAGTAGCATTTGTGCTCCTATGAGAATCTAATGCTGCCACTGATCTGACAGGAGGCAGAGCTTATGCGGTGATATGAGCAATGGGGAGTGGCTGTGAATACAGATGAACCTTCCCTCGCTTGCCCACCGCTTGCTCACCTCCTGCTGTGTGGCCCAGTTCCTAACAGGCCATGGACTGGTACCTTGGCCATGTGACCCTCTATGATCACATAGGCAGTGAGCCCCAAGGGGGATGGCATATCAGAATCCTTATGTGTACGAGGTTTGAAAATTGTACCCCATCTTCTCAGGATCACCCACCACTCCCCATTTACAGATTACTGCTTTCACCTAATAGTAGAATAATAACTTCAGAAGTTTGCTCATCTGGGAACCAGCATTAGCTGGTAGAGTTTAGAACACAGCTACAACTGGATTTTCAGGTTCTCACCTACAGAACAGATACTTGGAACTGAGTTTCTTGAATTTGTATGGTATGGAAAATTAAACTTTTGTGTTTGAAATCATAGAATTTGGAATAGAAAGAGTTAAGCTAATATTTTAAAGATCAGGCCATATTTCCATTTAATCTTTTTATTGATTTTTGTATGCAATTTGGCTTTTATACCCAACACTTTACCAAAGGTACTTTCAAAGGCCACCAAATCAAATGGACTTTTCTAGGTCTCAATCTTCTTTTATGCTGAGCCATTTGACCATGCTGTCCTCCTCTTCTTTCTGAGTAATTACTTCCCTTAAGTCTCCTTCTACTTTTTGCTTCCCGTCCATTAAACACAGGAATTGCCCAGGGTCCATCCTGGTCCCTCTTTTCACTCTGTATGTTCTCCTTGGTGAATTCCTCCTGCTTTGGCATAAATCCAAACTCATTCACATTACCTTTAAGTTCCTTGACAATCTGGTCATACCTACATACCTTTCTAGTATTTCTTGCCACTCCCCTCCGCACACCCTCTGATCTTGCCACATTGGACTACTCACTGTTCTCAGAACAGTGACAATGTACTTTCAAATAGTTCCTTTATGTTTTTGTTCATGCTGTTTTCTTCTATCCAAAATGCACTGCCCTGTCTCACCTGGACCTTGAACTCCTGGGCTCCTCTTGCCTTAGCCACTTGAGTAGCTAGAACTACAGGAATGTACCATCATACCTGGCTAATTTTAAATTTTTTTGTAGAGATGGGGTCTTGCTATGTTGCCCAGGCTGGCCTCGGAATCCTGGCCTCAAGCAATCCTCCTGCCTTGGCTTCCCAAAGTGCTGGTATCACAGGCACGAGCCACCAGGGCTGGCCGCTAGTCACTTTTATTAACAGCTTTATTAAGGCATCACTGGCATAAAATAAACTCCACATATTTAATGCATAAAATTTGACAAGTTTTGAGATGTGCATATACCTGTGAACCATCACTGCATTCAAAATGTCCATCACTCCCAAAAGTTTTCTTGTGCCCCTTGGTTATCCCTACTTCCTGCCCCTGTCCATTCTCCATCCCCAGACAGCTACTGACCTGCTCCCTGTTTCTGTAGTTTGTATTTTCTAGAGTTTTATATAAATGGAATCGTATAATGTGTACACTTTTTAGTTTGGCTTCTTTTACCAAGCAAAATTATGTTGAAATTCATCCATGTTGTAGTGTGTATCAATAGTTCATTCTTTTTATTACTGAATAGTCCACTGTATGGATATACCACAGTTTGCTTACCCATTCACCTGCTAATGGACATTTGGGTTGTTCCCAGTCTTGGGCTATTACAAATAAATCTGATATGAACATTTGTGTATAAGTCTTTACATGGACATATGCTTTCATTTCCTCTGGATAAATAACTAGGAATAGAGTGGGTGGAATACTAGGTATATGTTTAATTTAAAAAAATACCGAACTGTTTCCCAGCATGATAATATAAAATGACAATATAAGTTATCCAATTATTACAATTATCCAAAAATTATCCAACAGTGCTGAATCCTATCTTAAGGGGAAAGGATTCAGTCTTTCAACATTAAGTATGATGTTCGCTTTAGGTTTTTCACAGATGCACTTTATCAGGTTGAGGAAATCCACTTTTATTGCTAGTTTGCTGAGAGTTTTTATCAGAAATGGATGTTGGAGTTTATCAAATGCTTTTTCTGTATCTATTGAGATGATCTATTGAGTAGTAGATCATCTCAATAGATAGTTTGCTTATGTGGTGAATTATATATATGTTGATTTTTGTATGTTAAACCAAACTTGTATGCCTGGGATAAATCCCACTTGGTCATAAAGTATCCTTTTTACATATTTTTGGATTCAATTATTCCTTCTAAAGACTGCTGGATTGGATATACTAAATTTTGCTTTGAATTCTTACATCTGTGTTCCAATGGATATTGAGCTGTAGTTTTCTTTTCTTGTAATATCTTTGTCTGGTTTGGTATCAAGGTAAGGCTGGCCTCAGAATAAGCTGGCAATCATCATTTCCTTTTCAATTTTCTGGAAGAGTTTGTGTAGAACTGTTGTTATTTCTTTCTTAAATCTATGGAATTCCCCAGTGAAACCATCTGGACCTGGAGTTTTCTTTGAGGGAAGATTTTAACTATTAATTCAATTTCTTGAATATCCATAGACTTATTCAGGTTATCTATTTCTTCTTGTGTGAGTTTTGGTAGTTTGTGTCTTTCAAATAATTTATCCATTTCATCTAAGTTGCCAAATTTATTGGCATGAAGTTGTTCATAATATTCCCTTACTATCCTTTTATTATAGTATCTATAGAATCTGTATTGATGTAACATCTCTCATCTTGATATTGAGAATTTGTGTCTTCTGTTTTTCCTCATCAGTCTGACTAGATACATATCAATTTTATTTTGGTCCCAGTGATATTTGCTACTGTTTTTCCTATTTCTATTTCATTGATTTCTGCTTTCTTACTGTTTCCTTTCTTTTGTTTTCTTCGGTTTAATTTGTTCTTATTTTTCTAGTTTCTTGAAGTGGAAGCTGAGCTCATTGATTTGCAACCTCTCTTCTTTTAAAATCTAGGCACTTGGTGCTATATATTTCTACCTAAGTATTGCTTTAGGAGCATTATGCAAATTTTGAAATGTTTTGACCTTCATGCAGTTCAAAATACTAACTTCTCTTAATTTCCTCTTTGACCCATGGGTTACTTGGGAGTGTATTATTTGGCTCCCAATTATTTAGAGATTTTCTAGAGATCTTTTTGTTATTGATTTCTAATTTTATTTCATTATGATAGATATCTTGAATCCTTTTATATTTATTGTGACTGTGACATGGCCCAGAATATGGTCTGTCTTGGCAAATATGCACTTGAAAAGAATGTGTATTCTGATGCTGTTAGGTAGAATATTTTATAAAAATTAGTTCAATTCAGTAGACAGTGTTGTTCAGGTCTTCTGTATGCTTACTGATTTTCTGTTGACTTGTTCTATAAATTATTGAGATAGGAGTATTGAAATTTCTAGCTATAATTGTGGATTTGTCCATTTTCCTTATAGTTCGATCAGTTTTGCTTTATATATTTTGAAATTCTCTTACTAGAGAATTTTTATATTTTTATTTTATTTTTATAACGTTTTCTTCATGAATTGACCCACATTACTTTGTTACTGTTTGTTTTACACAATCATCTTTTAAAAAGATTTAAATAACAAGGAAAAATCTTATAAATTTATCCATGTACACATGTAGGTATTATTTCTAGTGCTCATCATGCATTTTTGGAGATCTGTATTTCCATGTGGTATGGTTTTATTCTGCCTGAAGGACTTTAACATTTCTTGTACTGTGAGTCTTCTGGGAGTGAATTGTTTCACTTTTAGTGTGTCTAAAAAGTCTTTAATTCACCATTGTTTTTGAAAGATATTTTTTCTTGGTATGGAATTGTAGGTTGACAGTGTTTTCCTGTAGTACTTTAAGATGCTGCTCCCCTGCTTTCTTGCTTGTATTGTTTCCAGTGAGAAATCTGCTATTATCTTTATCTTTATTCCTCTGTATATAATGTGTTTTTTTCCCTCTGGCTATGTATATCACTGGTTTTGAGTAATTTGATTGTGATATGCCCTAGTGTAGCTTTTTCCATGATTTTTTTGTGCCTGGGGTTCATTGAACTTCTTGCATCTGTGGGTTTATGAAGTTTCATCAAATCTGGAAAATTTTCAGCCATTATTTCTTCAAATATTTTTTCTGTCCTCTTCCCTCCTTTGTGGACTTTGTTTACATGTATATTAGGCCATTTAAAATTGTCCCACAGTTCACTGATGATCTATTCATTGTTTGAAAATTTCTCTTTTCTCTCTGTGCTTCATTTTGGATAGTTTCTATTGCCATGTCTTCAAATTCACTAATCTTTATTTCTGTAATGTCTAATATGCTGTTAATCCCATCCACTGTAATTTCATGTCAGATATCATAGTTTTCACTTCTAGATGTTTGCTTTGGGTCTTTTTTGATATCTTGCACATCTTTAACTTTTTGTTAAAACAGTTATAATAACTATTTTAATGTCCTTGTTGGCTATTTCTAACATCTGTGGCAGGTCTAGGTTGTATTTTCCTGCTTCTTTGCAGGCCTGCTATTATAATTTTTGGTTGGATGCCAAACATTGTGAATTTTACCTACTTGGATACTAGATCATTTTATATTCCTATTCTTTGAGCTTTTTCTGGGTTATAGTTATTTGGAAATAATTTGATCCTTTTGGGTCTTGCTTTTAAAATTTGTTAGGGGAAACCAGAGCAGTGTTCAGTTTAGGACCAATTATCCCGCTACTGAAACACATATGCTCTGTATACTATACTCAATGCCCTATGAATTATGAGGTTTTCCAGTCTAGCTGCTGGAACAGGCACTATTCTCCACTTTCTGTGAATGCCAGGTACTAGCATCTCTATTTTAGATTGTTCTTTCCTCGTCTTCAGGCAGTTTTCTTGTACACATGTGCTGATCAGCATTCAGTTGAATTCTCAAGAGGAACCCTTGCAAATCTCCAGAGTTCTCTGTCTGTGCAGCTCTCTCCTCTCTGTTACTGTCCGGCAAACTTTAGCCACCCTGGTCTTTCAAGCTCACCAGGCTCCACTATGGTTCTCCCTCCCTGTGCCATGGTCTGAGACTCTCTCAAGGGAGTAAGCTGGGACAATTGTAGGGCTCCCATCATTTGTTTGCTCACTCTTAGGGATCACTTTCCTTTATCGCCTGATATCTAGTATTATTAAAAATGTTGTTTCATATATTTCATCTGTATTAGAGGAGAGGGTAAATCTAATTCTCACCCTTGTTACTCAATCTTAACTAGTAGTGGGAATGTTCCACTTTTAGAACTTAGAGATCTCCTTTAAAGTGCAGAACAAATACTACCTCTCTTTGATGACATTTTCCCAGAACATTTTCCCCAAATCTCACTCCTATCCAAAGATGTACCTGACCTCTGTACTTTAAGCTACTTTCTTTATACTTCTACAAACTCATTATGAGTTATGCATTTGTTTCCCTTGATAGGCCACAACTGGTAGGAGGTTGGTCTTTGTATCCCTATGCCTAAGACAATGTCTGATATGTGATTGAGCCTCAAGAAATATATTTTTATTGTTTCTATGGTGCTAGCTAACCAACACTGACTTTTATGTTATTTTTTACCATCTTAACCATTTTTAAGCGTGCAGTTCAGTAGTATTAAATATATTCACACTGTTGTGAAACAGATCTTCAGAACTTTTTCATCTTGAAAATAGAAATATATATATTTTAATGGATAAACAAATTTGGAATCACCTTTTAATCTTACAGATAAATTATGGAACAAAAAATGTTGATTTGCTCAAAGGCCTATAGCTAGGTGGTGGTAGAGTTAGGACCAGAAGCCACATTGTCTGTTTCCTGTCAAATACTCATTCCCACTAGGTCTGTTAATTCAATGCATATGCTAACCACAGAGGCCAAGAATTGCCACGCATCAAAGAAGCCTCAGATGTGGAAAGTTACTAATTCCGAATAGCATAATTTAGCTAGGCTGGGCTTGGGTTTTTTTTCATTTGTCTTGGTTGGTAAGCAATATAATATCCTTTAAGAAACTGTTCCCTGATTTTTTTTTTCCTAACAAGGAGTTCTGAGTCATCTGGTACTGTAGGCTGTTTTCCTTTTCCATTTTATTCCTAAATTTCTTTTCTCTTATATCCTCAGTCAGATTCTTTTCATTTTTTATAATAAACTAGGACTGGTATCTTTTTCCCTAAGACTGGAATGTAACTCTACTTCATTTAGTAATGATTCTGCCTTACCAAGGATGGCTGCATGGATTGAACTGATTTTTTTCCACTATGAAAATTTTGTGTGAATTTACTGGTTACCACTTGCTTTGTTTCTGGCAGAAAAGATAGTATAGAATAATCTCATAAAGTTTAAATAATTTTTACGGTTATAAATTAATATATAACAGAGACATTCCATAATTGACATTCCATAATTTTTGAGACAAGTTTAAAAGGAAACCAAAAATAAGAAATATTAGGTACAAAAACCATTCTTTTTGCCAAAATGTTGGCTATTTCTTTGTTCAATTTGAGGAAAGGAGCCTGGCACATTTATGTGTCAAAGAGAAGCTAGGCAGAATTGTTACCTTTTAAGAAGGCTGAGTGGCTTTGAATTCACAGAACAACCTTCCCCATTATTAGAAAGGCTGCAGCTTAGCAGGTGTCTGGCAGAATAATGTCACGTGGAAACAATTGGGCAAACCATAACAATTTGTTTTCTGAGCCTATCTCAACATTCTAAGCTCTAGAAAACACTATGCTCCTCACCCTCGAAATTTAGGGAAAAAATATCTGAAAGCACGATCCTTATTCCTAGTGGTAATTTCTACGCAACCCGTGGCGTGACTGAAGATCCAGTCTAGAGTCTGGGAAAGTGCCAAGAGTTCCTACTCCACATGTGTGCAAACGATATTTTGAACCCAAAGGCAGAACTTTAATTCATTGTGTGGTTTTTTTCCATTATTTTAGCCTGTCAAGATATTTGGATTCTGTCATCCAAAATATAAGTTATCCTTCCTGGGTTTGTGTTATTTGCAAATTTGGTAAGTATGTCTTTGTCCAAGTCATTGTTTGAAGGAAATCATGTTAGTTTTACCCAATTTCTTCTCACTGAACTTATGCAGGCTTTTGTTGCCCTTTTCTCTAAGCACGTGTAAATTATGACAATTTTAGAATTTTGCTGAAAATCAGGTTCAACAATAGTTGTAATTTTTGGATCTTTGTTTGCATTTACAAAACAAGGAAAACCTTTACCCGTCTTCAGTATCTTGGTTCTTTTCCATTTTCCGTGACCGCTCAAAGATTGCTGAGAGTGCACGGAGGCTCCTCTCAAGATGCTTTCCGGAGTCTCAGGATGTGAGTCACCTGGCCTGGAGGTCTGAACTAATAAAGCATCCAGCAGTCCTCTTTTCCTAGTTGGGCTTAAAATTCTCTCTTAATGCTTGTTTTCAGTTTCAAAAACTTACTTCTTTTCTTTTCTTTAATTTGAAATTATTAAGGGGGTACAAATGTTTTTGTTACAAGGCTTGAGTCAGGGCCATAAATGTGCCCATCGCCCGAACATCGAAAACTTATTTCTTGACGGGTGAGATGAAAATACCTTCTGTTAACATGATACCATTTTCCCTGAAGAGTGATGTCTGTCCCATTCTTGTTCAACAGGCAGTGCTCCTCCTTCATTTTTGTTATTATTTCCCCCAAGGACTCATTAGGTTAGAACTCTCTTGGATGCAAGTGACAGAAACTCAATTTGTACTAGCTTAAGCAAAAAGGGGAACTTGTTATGAACTAGGACAGTTCACTGATAAAAAGTAACTTGCCAAATGGTGAATTCACCCAAGGTCATCTGCTGAATGACCAATTTGCCAGTTTGCCAAATTTGCATATTTAACACAGCTGTTTTTTGTTTATCCGATTTTTGTTAGATGAATTAGCAGGGCCTATGAGGGCCGCGAACAGTTAGGGTTCTTGGGCCTCCAGACTCTCTCCACCCTTCAGCCTACCTCTTTCTTGGCCCCTCAGTCTTCCCCTCCCTCTGCTCAGCCTCCCTTCTCTGTGGGATTGGCAGCCCAGATGCACTGGGCACAGACTGTCCTTTCTTCCTTCTCTTCTCTGTTCCAGTTATTTCCAGTTGTAGCAGCAGGGCCAGAAATAAATGGACTATTCCTTAAACTGTTGTTATGAAAACAAAATGAAAATTGATCAGTTAGAACTTTGTAGAAATCCTCAAAAGCTATTAACGGCCATGCCACCTAACTGAATTGTTGCAAACTTTATAAAGAGTCAAAAGAAACATGTCTTTGGTAAATCTGTAAATTTGGTGAATTAGATGAATTAGTCATTTGACAAGTGTGATGGACGGATGCTAAATATCAAATGGAAAATAACTGAAAGAAGATTTCAAAATTTAGTGTAAACTGAAATTCCCATAGGAAATACCAAAATCTGTGGATTCTGACAATTGCTTTGTATTTTAAGACCTGTTTTGAAAAGTGTGTAGTGCTAGTTTCCAGGAAAAAGTGGATCTGCATGACCTGAAATGTAGGTCGCCTGTTCCTGACAGTCAACTGTAATATCTGGCACTGCTATTTGGGAATAGTTACATGGACTATCTTATCTTACTTATCTATCTGTCTATTTATTGAGGTGGGGGTCTTCCTCAGTGGCCTGATCACAGCTCACTGCAGCCTTGAACTCCTGTGCTCAAGCGATCCTCCTGCCTCAGCCTCCTGAGTAGCTGGGACTATAGGCACGCACCATCATGCCCAGCTACATATGGACTTTTGAGCCCCATAACAGCACAATGCCTGTGTAAAAGACACACATGCTTGCAGTTCTTTGGGAGCGTCTGACAGAGGACATCCTTTCCTGACCATTCTAAATAAGTTCCAAATGACATATCTGTAAATCTGAGTGACGTCTACTTTTCTGCTACAATTTAAAAGACTAGTTTGCTTCATCCTAAACATGCCTTAAAATGCTATTAAAAGGAAAATATTCAAGAAGGATTTTCTTCAAAACTAGTTTTTGGTAGGTTTGCAAGTTTTGTAAATTCAGTGAATTGGTATTGGGAAAATTGACTTCTGGTGAACTGATTTTTTTAATCCATTAAAAAAATTGTGGCAACAAAACCATACAGCATAAAATTCATCCTCCCCACAATTTCCAAATGTATAGTACAATACTGTCAACCACACGCACACTGGTGAATTGGTTTTTGACAAATTGGCCTGCTTCGGCTCATACAAGATCTTATAATCAAACATGGGCATATACTCTGCAGAGACAATGTGGCTGGCTTCCCAGGTAAAGCAGACCTGGGGCTTTGATGTAGTCAGGACCTGCTTCACCTCAAGTCTCTGCTGCTCCCTGTGGGTCTGCTATGCTGTATGCTGTTCTCTCTTACCGAAACCAGCTTCTCCACCTACGAAACATGTTCAGCCACAGCTCCCAGGTGTTTCCCCTTCAGACACAAGATGGGCAATGAACTGTAAGTCTTCTCTGACCCAAAGCCCAAGAATCTTGAGGATAGTAGAAGTGGTCAAGGTTGGGTCAGGTGCCACCCCTGCACTACTCAGCTTTTGCCAGGGAGTGGGTGATGTAAGGATGTGGTGCCTCTGGTGGAACCACGTAGACGTGTGATGGGGAGAGGGTGGTCCCAGAAGACGGGGCTGCTGGACAGACCAAATAACAAATGACCCCACATCCAAGCTCCCCCTCCCCAACTTAATATTTCCATCATTCACTATATACTGGGGAATCTTCTCACTAAAAATGGCTGTAGAACGGGAGGAAGCTTCTCTAACCTCTTGCTTCCTTGCTGTCCCTGAAGGCTAAACTCTAGGTCCTCTCATTTCAGGGATTTTTATTGCTAATTACTATGGGGTAGCCAAAATAACAAATAGTAGAGAAGCTACAAGACTAAGGAATTTTGTTATAGTTTTTACCTCTATGAGGATTGTTGATTTTTGGTTTTATTACTGAGGGTTACACCTGCCTTTCTAACCTTTCCCTTGCTAGCTCTTTCTCTGTTCAATTCATTCCTTTTGGTATGTGGGGGCCACAGACATATTATATATCAACTAGTGTTCCTCAAATTCCCACTTCCCTTAAGTGGACAATTATTTTGCCTTCTTGAGCATGTCCAGGCTGGATGATATCTGTGTCATTAGGCTTTGTCTTGGGCACTTTTATATTTTTAAACTTATTTTTTCCCCATTACTTATATGATATGATAAAGTTCAAATTTGTTGGCATGGTGTTTTACAAGCTCCTACTTATTTTTCCAGTCTCACTTCTTGCTGTAGCCCCTTTGGTCCCCTGCAATCACCCAATTCTCCAAATGTACCAGCTCCATTGAGCTTTTGCATATTCTGCTCCCTTCTCTGGGGAAAATCTTGCCCTATTCCTCACCTGATAACCTCCAGTCAGACTCGAAGACCCAGCTTGATGATCACTTGGTCTGCCAGAACTTTCCTGACTCTTGTGGACAAAGGGAGCCAGTTTATCCCTGTGCTTCCATGGCCTTTTGTCCACGGCCCTATCATAGCACATATCAGGCAGTATAGCAAACATGCCATCTTTCCCATGGGATTAAGAGCTGTTTGGAGGGAAAGGATCTTTGTATCCCTCCTACCACCCATAGCCTGACCTGTGATGGGTGCTCAGTGAATGCATGCTGAATGATGGTATAAAAATAGAAGTGTGTTTGCTGCAGATAAAACACTTGGTTAAGTATATTATGCTTATATAGAATCCTGATTCCAATATAGCTGCTAATACCTGAAACAAACACACTAAAAAGCTTTCAAAAATCCCATTAAGTAAAAGAGTTATATCTGACATTCAATTTAGAAAAAAATTCCAACAGATAGCACAAACCAGAGTATTATTCACTAATCTTTTGGCGAACTCATGAATACCTCACAGGAAGATCTCCTTTTTAACATACAGCATAAAGTTTAGTGCCGTGGCCTTTAAAAAAATAATATGACCACTCTAAATGTACAATAGCTTCCTGTGGAGATGCTGAAAAGATGATCAGTTTTCCAATATTTTTGGATTCACTCTTTGAACATGAAAGGCAATGATGACACGTCATAAAGCAAATAAGTATCTTTGATCTGCACAAAAATCCCCAGAAAATCTCCATCATAAAAGCAGGTAAAGCTGAGGATGACTGTGCCCCTGCATGTCCTCCCAGGGAGCTTTGTCCAGGGGCAGCTGCCTCTCCATGCAGATGGGCACAGTGCAGAGGGAGAGAAATGGCAAGTCAGTAGATTGCTCACAGTACACAGCAGCTGTTACACCTTGACATTGTTTGAGTTTGGTCCTGGCTTAGTCACACTGAAACCCTTCTAAGATTTCTCTCTGTGCTCTTTTGTGTAGGGCAGGTGGGTGTGAGTATATACAATAGGTTAAGTTCATTATGTGGGAGCCTATTTGCAGGTGGGGTTTCCTACCGGGAAATGGGCAGGTGGGTCCTCACTGCAAAGTTGTTAGGGTAACTGAAAACCATTGCTTAGAATGACTGATGGCTCTTTTTGGGACAAGTGGGTGTGTTAGACAGAATCCTGGTCCTGTGCAATTTCTCTGCAATTCTCATCTCACGTCTAACCTTCATTCCTCCTTCACCTCTTTTCTCTGAACCTCAGCCCGACCCACTCCCCTCTTTTCACTGGGGCAGTAGGGGATGTTTATTTGGACTTTACTTGGTAATAATTTTAAAAACACTTTGGTGATTTTGTTTTTTTAAAAACGGACTTATCACAATGGCTTCAGCAAACTGGCCATATTAAAACATGATGTACTCATCCTGGTCATTTTCTATGTCAGCTCCTGAAGCCAGTGGCTCTCAAACGTTCGTGTGTGTGTGTGTGTGTGTGTATCACTTGGGCGGCTTATTAAGGGTGTGGATTCCTGGAGAGTTTGATTTAGAAGGCCTGGGATGGGGCTTGTGGACTTGCTGTTTGAAAAAGCACCCTCAGGCGATTCCAATGCAGATGCAGCCCACATTTTAAGGAGCCCTGATATAGAAAGACTATCATTGTTCTTTCATGGCTGTATGCTATTTCATTGTGTGGAAATAACATAATATACCTAACAATGTTTGTTTTGAAGGACTTTTATATGTTTTCTATGTTTTCACAATGAAAAACAATGCTATACCATTAGTTTTTCCTGTCCAGCATCACTTTGGCTTCTTTTGGGAAATGCTGGTCTCATACAGTTCACCCCCAAACACTCCCCCCACAGCTCTCCATCACCCTCTTCCAAAAAATGCTCTTTCCCTGTTCTTACTGGAGACTTTCATATTCTGGGAAGACACCACTTCTCTGGCCAAATTGACTGCCATTGTGGTAGGCATCTTACCTACACCATGACAATCCCATTATTCTGGCCATAGTTATTGGGTTAGAGGGAAAACTTCCCTGGGGTTTTTGGACAGTAGCCCAGAAAACATAGCCCTTAATTCCTTACTGGTGGCAAGACTGGAAAAGAAGATCATGGGAGTTATTCACAGACATTTCCAGCCAAGTGGAAGAAGCCACTGTGGGAGAGTAAAGGGGTCAAGCAAAGAGAAGATGAGAGAGAAGAGACTGTGACAGCATTTGACTTCCAGATCGCAGCTGCTCCTCTTCCAAAGAGCCCCGGGAGCATGCTTTCTGAGGCTCATTTGTCTGCTAAACACAAATGACAACTTGGTTGGGCATATAATTCTTGGGCTCTAACTTTTTCCCCTCAAAAGACTAAAGATGTTGTCCCACTGGATTCTGGCATTTACTGCTGCAGAATAGAAGACTGAAGCAATCCTAATTTTTGTTCCTTTGGAAGGGAATCTCATCCCACTCCTAGGTCTGTGTGTTTAAAATATATGTATATCTTTTTTTTAATCCTTGAAATTCAAAAATGCCATCATAGTAACAAAGTAGGCACTTTGGCTCTTCAGACAAGGTGTTGTTAGTACAGAAAGATTTTCTTTTAGTATGCTTTAAATTACCTTGTTTTATTCAATATAAGGTGCATTCTCTATAAGATGTTCCCTTATTTTGTGTATTTCTAAGAAAGATAAAATATTGCCCATTATAATTGTAATAATCTATCAATTGTAAGTCACATCCTAATTTCAGAGATACTAAAAATTCAAAAAATGTACTTCTTAGAATCAATGAAATACACTATTACTTTTGCTTAGTTTGTTTCTCTTTTTCAACTACACCCACTATTGGAAAATAAACTTTTTGTTCTCTGTCCTTTATGTCTGTCAACTTCTTTGACATTTTTTCTTCTGCATGCTGAGAGACTTCCTCAAACTTTTCTTTCATATCAATTCTACTTTCTGCAATATCAACTGTGCCATTTTTGGATTTTAATGCGTGATTTAAATTTTAAAATATTTTTCCTTACTTCATTCAAATAATTGAACATTTTTATATGTTCTCAGCCCCCTTCATCTCAGTCTGCCATGTAATCTTGGGCCTATTTATGTAGAATCTATGCTTCCTTGAATTCTATTCATAGTATAAGCAGACAGTTTCTATAATATAAATCTTCTATTATAGCCCTTTTCAGAAATAGGTTTTTCTTTTTAAGCTTTATAGTCTATATCTTTTTTACTGTTAATATCTTTCTTTATAGGCCTCAAAACTAAGAAGACAGCTATTCAGTCGTGGTGTTCTCACATAAAAAGGGCATATGGATTCTTCTGGTTCTTCCTTATGGTCCACCTGTTTGTAGTTAGAATCCATTTCTCAGCTTTTAAGCTGGAGAGCTGGCTCTTGTGCACAACCTCTAGTTGTGGTTTCAAAGTCTTTTACTTATTATAAAACTGCTGATCTGAGCAGGAATCCCTACCTCCTACTTACTTGTCTGCTGTGACAAGGAGAGTTTCAAATTATTTCTAGTTCTTTACTTGTTAAAGAAAAGTGAATGAAAAGCTGCAACCCCCAGCATACAACATACCCATGGCTCTTCCAGCCCACAGCCCTTCTATTTGCTGATTTAATATCTTAAAATACCTAATTGCTTCTCTCCCCAGATGCCTTACATTGCTTAGAGCTGTAATCCTGGAATCAGTACAAGAAAAGAGGTATTCATATAGTGATCACTAGAGGCTGGGAAGGGGTGGAGGAATAGCCAGAGGTTGGATATAAAATTATAGTCAGATAAGAGATATAAGTTCTTGTGTTCTGTAGTGCTTCAGGATGACTACAATTAACAACAATTTATTGTATATCTTCAAATGGCTAGAAGGGAGGATTATGAATGTTCACAACACAAAGAAATAATAAATGTTTGATGTGACGGATATGCTAATTGCCCTGATTTGATCATTACACATTGTATAAATGTATTGAAATATCACCCTGTACTCCATAAATACGTACAATTATTATGTATTAATCAAAAAATAAATTAAAAAACTTTAAAAGGGTTCTTCCTTTCTTTTATACAGAAGGAAGACTGAGTTACCATCTTTGGTGGGCAAGGTGCACATATCAGGGAGGAAGGGCTAGAAGCACCCTACTGCTAGAGGGCCCTATCACTCAGCAATTCTCTCTTTAACAATGGGTATTCAACAATAATTTATAGGGAACCTCCCTGTGTCAGGCACTGTTTTGAACACTACTGAAACTGCAGTGAACAACAGAAATAAAGTCTCTGCTTACATGAAGCTTATATTCTAGTTGGAATACATACAGTAAACAAACAAGTAAAGATATAGCACGGCAGATGGAGATGAGAGCCATGGGGAAAACTTAAGCAGGGTAGGGGGATAGGGAGTGCTGGGGTGGGGTGAATTGCTATTCTCTATAGGATGGTCAGGGAAGGCCTGATGAGGTGACATGTGAGCAGAGGCGAAGGATGTCCCTCTCGGTGGGTCCATGGTTGACTAATATTTCCAGTTTCCAATACTATGGAAAGCTGGCATCTCTTCCTGTGTTTTCACGTATATCTCTATTGGAAGGCAGAGGAGGGTGAATTGTGGCCACTTGTTTTTCTGTCCCCATAAATCAGATGCCTTCAATAATTATAATTTTAAATAGCTCAAATACTCCAAATTCAACAGACCAAAATTTAATCACTCAGGCCCCTAGAGTTGACAATCTACATTATTTTCAACTGTCTTTATTTTAGTTATACTTTTTTAGTTGAAATAGAATCTACTACAATGAGTGGCCAGGCATTCAAGGAAAGCAGCTTGGGAATACAGATCGAAGGCCATGAAAATGCACATTCAGGATTGGGGCAGAGGAGCAGGAGTCGCCTGCTGGAACACTGAGTCCCCGCCGAGATAGACAGGGAGTCCTGGGAGCTGAGACCTGCAGGGGATGGCCTCATCTCCCCAGCCGTTGCCCTACTCCCCCGCCCAGCCACAGCAATGTGCAGCCGCCAAGCAACAGCCTCCTTACTGGTATGAGTCTTCCCATGGCTTTAAGTGCGAATTAAAAAGAATATAAGAAAACTATAACAGTGAAGCAGGTCAAATGTTCCATTAGATTCAGTAACACTGCTCCCTTAATTAAGCACATATTAAAGAAGAACAAGAAGCAGATGGCATTGACTTCTGGCTTCCATCCACAGAAACAGAACAGGAAAAATAAGAAATTTCAATGCCTGTGATTAGGGTTATACTGAGGTTTCCAGCAGGCAAATGCCTAGACAGCTGCTTAGGGCAGATGGGTCCTTTGACAGCTTAATATTGCAGACTTTCTGGTGACTCCATAGTTAGGGCAGCCAGTGTGAGACCATCTGTTTACTAGTGGGCAGAAAAGCTCACTACCAGCAGGTAGTTGCTGCTGAGAATGAAATACAAAAAAGAGTCAAGTCAGCCATATTTATAACCTCTGTAAAGCAAACTGGCCTGGCAAACCACTGGCACTACAACCACAGAAAAAGAAACCCCACCTTAGGATCACGTGATGTATACAATGAGACCATACAGAATGATAATATTCCAAGAGGTTTTATTTGGGATTATTTCAAGATACTGAAATGCCACGAGATAGATCATTGACTTAGAAAGTTCTTTTGCTGTTTGCTGTTTTCTACTTTTCTAATCAAGAAAGGAAAACAAAAATTCAGAGCCACCTATAATATACTTAAAAAACTAGCTGCCATTTATTTTATTAGTAAACTGGAAAACAATTTAGATTAGTAACACATATTTGTTGCAAAACGTTTACAGTGAAAAATAAATAAATCTCCCTCCTACCTCCTCCTTTCTATACTGAGATGTCCCAGTCTCCTTTCTAGAGACAAACACTGTTACCCAATTCCTGCATATCTTTCCAGATATAGTCTAGATTATACATAATCATATGTGTGTATATACATATCTATATCTATATATTGTTAAGTAGTGAAAAATGTCAAGGTGTAGAATGGTGTATGTAGCATACACCATTTGTGTAAAAAAGTTGTAAGGAGGTATAACTATGTTGACAGATATCTATATTATAGGTAGATATAGATCTATCTATATAGATATATAGGCATCTCTCTCTCTCTCTACTCTCCTTACAACTTTTTTTACACAAATGGTGGTGTGTTTACATACACTATTCTGTACCTTGCCCCTTTTTTCCTATTTAATAATATATTTTTGAAATGTTTTTATATCAATATAGATAGAATTTTCTTGTTTTTGTATTGGCTGCATTTAAAATGAATAAAGGCATACGTATTAAAGGCTCTGAGAAGTACCCTAGTAAAGAAACCTGTTTAACTTCATTAGCATATCTTAAATGTATTGGATGTTGGGTTCCCTCTTTCCCCCTTTGGTGGAATTTCTGTTCTGTAGAATATAGCCTGGACTTGCTGGTATGGTTGTATCAGGTGTTTCTATATGGTGTCTGTTCTGATTGACACTTGAACCATACTGGCTGTTAAATATTGCTAATGTCACCCCTTTGAATATACAGGCCCACCTCGGAGATATTGTGGGTTTGGTTCCATTCCACTACAATAGGATGAATATCACAAGAAAGCTAGTCAAACAAACTTTTTGGTTTGCCAGTGCATGTAAAAGTTATGTTTACACTATATTATAGTCTATTAAGTGTGCAATAAATAGCATTATGCCTAAAAAACATATATATCTTAATTTAAAAAATACTTTATTACTAAAACAGGCTAGCAATCATCTAAGCCTTCAGCAAGTTTTAATTTTTTTGCTGTTGGAGGGTCTTGCCTTGATTCTGACGGCTGCTGATTGATCAAGGTGGTGGTTGCTGAAGGCTGGGGTGGCTGTGGCAATTTCTGAAAATAAGACAACGACATCTGCCACACTGATTGACTTCCTTTCATAAAATATTTCTCTGTAGCATGAGATGCTGTTTGATAGCATTTTACCCACAGTAGAACTCCTTTCAAAATTGGAATCAGTCCTCTCAAACCCTGCCACTGCTTCAACTAAGTTTATGTCATATTCTAAATCCTGTGTTGTCATTTCAACAATCTTCACAGCATCTTCACCAGGAGTAGTTTTAATCTTAAGAAACCACTTGCTTTGTTCAACCATAAGAGGCAACTCCTCATCTATTCAAGTTTTGTCATGAGATTGCAACAGTCACATCTTTAGGCTCCACTTCTAATTCTAGTTCTTTTGCTATTTCTACAATTCTCTAAGTCCTTTTTTCCTGAGTTTAATTATAATCTCAACTAGAACCAACTTTTAGCCAAACTCCTAATTACTACCATATCTGCAGTTACTTCCTCCACTGAAGTCTTAAACTCCTCAAAGTCATCCATGAAGATGGGAATCAACTTATTCCACACTCCTAATAATGTTGATATTTTTACCTCCTCCCATAAATCATGAATGTTCTTAATGGCATCTAGAATGGTGAATCCTTTCTAGAAGGTTTTCAATTTACTTTGCTCAGATTCATCAGAGGAATCATTACCTATGGCAGCTATAGCCTTACAAAATGTATTTCTTACATAATAAGACTTGAAAGTCAAAATTACTCCTTGATCCATGGGCTGCCAAATGCATGGTGTATTAGCTGGCATGAAAATAACAAAATATCCTTGTATATCCCCATCAGAGCTCTTGAGTGACTATGTGCATTATTAATGAGCAGTAATATTTTGAAAATCTTTTTTTCTGAGCAGTAGGTCTCAACAGTGGGTTTAAAATATTCACTAAACCATGCTGTAAACAGACGTGCTGTCATCCAGGCTTTGTTGTTACATTTCTAGAGCACAGGAAGAGTAGATTTAGTATAATTCTATGGGCCCTAGGATTTTCAGAATGGTCAATGAGCATTAGCTTTAACTTAAAGTCACTAGCTACATTAGCCCCTCACAAGAGAATCAGCCTCTGCTTTGAAGCCAGGCATTGACTTCTGCTGTCTAGATATGAAAGTCCTAGATGGCATCTCCTTCCAATATAAGGCTGTTTTGTCTACATTGAAAATCTTTTGTTTAGTGTAGCCACCTTCATCAATGACCTTAGCTAGATCTTCTGGATAACTTGCTGTAGCTTCTCCATCAGCATTTGCTGCCTTCACCTTGCACTTTTATGTTATGGAGGCAGATTCTTTACTTTGACCTCACGAACCAACCTCTGCTAGTTTTTAACTTTTCTTCTGCAGTTTCCTCACCTCTCTCAGCCTTCATAGAATTGAAGCGAGTTAGGGCCTTGCTCTGTATTAGGCTTTGGCTTAAGAGGATGTTATGGCTGGTTTGGTCTTCTATCCAGACCACTAAATCTTTTTCCATACCAGCAATAAGGCTGTTTTGCTTTCTTGTGTTTTCACTGGAGTAGCACTTTTAATTTCCTTCAAGAACTTTTCCTTTGCATTCACAATTTGGCTAACTGGCATAAGAGGCCTGGATCTTGGCCTATCTTGGCTTTTGACATGCCTTCCTCACTAAACTTAATAAGCTTAATCATTTCTAGCTTTTCATTTTAAGAGATGTACAACTCTTGCTTTCACTTAAACATTTAGAGGCCATTGAAGGGTTATTAATTGGCTTACTTTCAATACTCAGGTAATAGGGAGGCCAGAGTAGAGGGAAAGAGATAGGGAGCTGCTCAGTGGAGCAGTCAGAACACAAATAACATTAAGTTCATCATCTTAAATGGGTGCAAGTTCGTGGTGCCCCAAAACAATTACAATAGTAACAGCAAAGATAACTGACCACAGGTCACCATAACAGATATAACAATATTGAAAAATTTTGAAATATTTTGAGAATTACCAAAATGTGACACAGAGACACCAAGTGAGTATGTGCTGTTGGAAAAAATGGTGCCAACAGACTTGCTCGATGCAGCGTTGCCACAAATTTTCAATTTGTAAAAAATGCAATATCTGTGAAGTGAAGTGTAATAAAATGAAGTATACCTGTACTTTATTAAAGATTGTCTTCAGATGTCTTAGAAAACATGAATTGTACTTAGGGAGGCAGAAGTAATGGGACCAGGCTGAGTACAGACTGCGGGAGGTGAGAGACAGAGGCTCGTTTATACTTAGTTGGGTTGGTTTCATGATTCATACAGAGGGAAACACCAGGAAGGGTCTGGTTTCAGCTCATGAGAGAAGATGGTGCTGAAGATAAATTTATTCAAGGAGAAGCTTTGTCTTTTTGTTTTTTTAAATCATGAAACATTTCAAACGTCAGTGTATTTTGACTATGAAATTTGATTTGGGTCTTTTTACGTCTTCCATGTCTCTAGTTAACTTACAAACATCTGAAATTTAGTTATAATAACTTATAATGTCTGTATCTGCTAATTCTAATATCTTTATCAGTTCCTGGTTGGTTTCAATTGGATGACTTTCCACCCTCATAATGGGTTGCATTTTCCTGCCTATTTGGATGCCTGGTAATCCTTGATTGGATGTCAGACATTGTGAATTTTACCTTGTTGGGTATGGATATTTTTGTATACCTATAAATATTCATGAGCTTTGCTCCAAGACATAATTAAATTACTTGATAGCAGTGTGGTCCTTTTGGGTCTTGCTTTTAAGATTTATTAGGCGGGACCAGAGCAGCATTTATTCTAGGGCCAATTATTCCCATCTACAAGACAAAAACCCTTCTGAGTACTCTTCCCAAATGCCCTGTGAGCTATGACATTCTTTAGTTTGCCTTGTTAGAACAGAAACTACTCCTGGCTCTCTGTGTGAGTGCTGGGCACTGTTCCCTCTGGTCCTCTTAGCTGATTTTTTCCCCAGCCTTAGGTAATTTTGAGCCCTTTCCTCCCAACTTCTGACTAGAAAACTTCTCAGAATGTTCTTTAGGGAAATTATCTGGAAGATAAAGAATTGGTCTGGAGTTAAATATCTTTCACCTTTGGATTTCCATAATTAACCCAGGGACAAATAAGATTATGTGCCACATCATTATGCTTGTAAAACACAACGTGAATTCCAAAGTCACACCAATGATATGATACTTGACAATAAAGGAAAATAGCTAGAAAGAAAATCAAATTAACTTTTCTTCAAGAAGTCAATAGTATGTTGAAAACTATGGTTCTAAGTCAAAATTTCAAGCCTGAATTTTCTGGGGGCAGGAAGGAGAGATTTTATCTCTTATTTCTACTTGATCTTTTAAGTCTTAAGATAAGAACATCAAGAATAAATAACAACAAAAACCCTAGCATCTTGACAGTCTTTTCCTTACATTTATGAATTTTAAAGAAATTAAAACTTCTTATATATATTAAAGATAGAAGCCATGCACCTAAAAATGTATCTCAGCATGCATATGCCAGGAAAAGAAAGCAACTGATAAATTCTAGGATCAGATTCACACACTTCTATCACTTACAGATAGCATCTAACGGGTTAGAATTTACTACACAAGGACCCAGATTGAGACAAAATACTTCAATTTCCCAGGCAAAAACTAATGTATTCATTAGTTTAGGCATCCAAATTAAAGGTAACAAATTAAAATTCCTTTAATTGTCCATACTTTGCTATAATTACATACTAGCAGGAAAATAAGCCTGTTTATTTGAGTTATAAACATTTATTGCAGTGATGCCTTCCTCATATCTTTACCTTCCATTCTAAACTCTTCAGTATTTTGCTTAGCTTTATAATTATTTGGCAGATGGAAGGGAAGTTTTCAAAGGCCTATGTGTTTATTATTATTTTTTGGTAATTCCTTAGTTAGATTCTTTTTTCCCCACCAGATGACCATTAAGTGTTACTTTACTTATAGCATGTAAAAGCATTTAATTATGTAAAATATTTAAAGATCCACTTTGATCTAGAGCACAAGGTTTAATAACATAAAATAAATGGTCTGTATAGCCCACCTTTAAAATGATACTCCATACATTTATCAGCAAAAATGAACACAGTAGAATCAGATATATAGATATCTGATTCTAAACATATATATTCTAAACATATCTTTGTTTAGAGAAAAAAAGCCATGTCTAAACTTTAAAAAATTACTAATAAGGAGTACTTTATTAGGAACTGAATACTTGTATCATTTCTCAAGCATTGATTTTGATGACTGTTCTTCTCCCAGCATCAGGGTGGGGTGTGAGAGGCAAAGGCAGTATGCCACAAAAGAAGCATTTGACTTTGGAGAGACACGCCTACAGATACTCCATGACCTCTTATGGAAGAAAAAACCCACCTCTGAAACAACTCCAATAAATAACCAGACAAAATCACTCCCCTGCTTAAAATTATCCATTCACTGGTCCCCATCACCCTCAGGATCTGCTGTTTGTATTTCTTACATCATTGTACACTACACACATATTCTCTCTCTCACACACACATCCCAGATATCATCTAGGCTTACCATGAAGTTCTCAGAACATGCCATGTTCCATCATGACTCTATGTTTTTGCAGCAATTATTGCCTCTCGCAGGAATTCCTTTAGTCTTCATGGACCTACATATCATCCTAAATCTGCCTTCTATTTGTTTATAGTCATAGTGGACACACTAACTGATCTGGGGTAAATAAGAAGCTGTGACAATAAGAATATAAAGTAATTTTTCTATCTTTCGGGTTTAATTATATTTGGATTGGCAGTGAAAAAAAAATTACCATTGGGGAAATCTCTTATTGTTGGTTTAGCTGGAGACTGGAAAAATAGAGGATCATTCCTAATCTTGAAACTAAGACTGGATGCTAATTTTGCCTTCTGTGAAACAGATGATTTAAGTTGTCCTTACAGAGGAAAATAACGCAATACATTAAAATTGGCAAAAAACAAATTTGGTGATGATTATGATCAGAGATTTTACATATTTAAAACTTGTCTTAGTTACAAAAATCAAACTTTACCTCTTGAAATGGTTCACCAGCACTCCAACAAGTTCTCCAATTCGACTCTCATGGGTTGGCTGCTTGCTGAAGAGACAGACAATGAGGTCTTTGTTGTCTTTTGTATGGAACACTACAAGTTGGTCCTTTCCATTGGAGACACTCAGACCAGTTAACTGCAAAGAGACAATGCATGGAAAACTATTAGGATGGTTCTCAAAAGAATGAATTTTAAAATGTATTTTATAGTGGTTTTTCTCTTAACACTGATGACTTTAATCTTTATCAAGTTTCACAGAACAAGCATTTCATTCAGAAATGGTTGAATGAAGAGAGATGGTTCTTGCAGAAGATCAATAAACTTGATAAACCTCTAGCCCAAAAGAAAAAAAGAAGATCTTCTCACTAATATCAGAAATAGAAGAGGTGTTACTACTACAGACCACATAGACATTAAAAGGACAATAAGCGAATATTTGCACTAACTCTATGTACAACAACTTATTCAACAACTTAGATAAAACCAAATAATTCCTCAAAAGCCACTACCAAAACTTATCTAAGAAGACATAGATAGCCTGAGTAGTTCTATATTTGCTTAAGAAATTAAATTTATAGTTAAAAACCTTTTGAAAAAGAAAACTCTAGACCCAGATGATCTCACTAGTGAAAATATTTAAAAAAGAAACACCAATTCACCATATCTTTTCTAGAAAATAGACGAGAAGGGAACACTTCCTAACTCATTTTATGAGGCCAGCATTATTCTGATACCAACAATAGATACAACAGTATAAGAAAACTTCAAACTGATATCCTCCATCGACATGGATGTAAAAATGGTCAACAAAATATTAGCCAATTGAATCCAACAATACATGAACACAATAATACACCATGACCAAGTAGAGTTTATCTGAGAAATACAAGGCTAGTTCAGTATTCAAAAATCAATCAAGGTAATGACAGACTAAAATGAAAGAGCAAAAAAAAAACCACCTCATATGATCCTATCAATTGATGTAGAAAAAGCCCTTGACAAAATTAAACATCTATCCATGACAAAAATTTCTCAGCAAACCAGGATTAGAAGAGAACTTAACCTGATAAAAGGCATCTACAAAAACGCCACAGCTAACATCACACTTAGTGGAGGAAGACTGAAAGTTCTCTAAGGTCGGGAACAATGCCAGGATTTCCCCTGTCACTGCGGCTGTGTAGCATTATACTGGAAGCCCCAGCCAATGCAGCAAGGCAGGTTAAAGAAATTAGAAGGCATACAGACTGAAAGGAAGAAACAATTGTCTCCATTTTCAGATTACATGATCGTCTATAGAAAATCCCAAGGAATCTACCAGATATCTCCCGGAGCTAATAAGTCACAGGATACAAAGCCAACACACACAAAAATTATACTAGCAATGAACAACTGGAAACAGAAATTTACAAACAAAACTATCTACCACAACTCCTAAATCAAAAATACTTAGATATAAATCTAACGAAATATGTGTGGGACCCATATGTTGAAAACTACAAAATGTTGAAGAAGTCAAATTAAAATGCTGATAAGGCCAGGTGTGGTGGTTCACACCTGTAATCCTAGCACTTTGGGAGGCTGAGGCTGGGGGGTGGGGGGACATTTCTTGAGCTCAGGAGTTCAAGACCAACCTGAGCAAGAGCGAGACTCCGTTTCTACTAAAAATAGAAAAATTAGTTGGGCACGATGGTGCATGCCCGTAGTCCTAGCTACTAGAGAGGCTGAGGCAGGAGGATTGCTTGAGCCCAGATGACGCCACTGCACTCTAACCTGGGTGACAGAGAGAGACCCTGTCTCAAAAAAAAAAAAAAAAAAAGCTGATGAAGGAATAAAAGAAAATCTAAATAAATGGAGAGAAATAATGTGTTCATGAATTGGAAAACTCAATATTGTTAAGATGTCAATTTTCCCCAAATTGACCTATAGATTTAATGCAATCCCAACCAAAATCCCAGTAGGATTTTTTTGTAGATATCAACAAGCTGATTCTAAAATGTGTATGGAAAGGCAAAAGAACTAGAATAGCCACAACAATTTTGAAAAAGAAGAATAAAGTTGGAGGACTCACAATAGTTGTAGTAATACTTACTATAAAGCTGCATTAATCAAGACAATGTAACTTGCAAAGGAATAAAGACAGATCATAAATAGACCCAGAAGAATATGGCCAATGAATTTTTCACAAAGGTGTAAAGGCAAGTCAATGGAAAAAGATAATTTGGACATTTGGAATAACCTGGAACATTTGGACATCCCCATGCCAACAGCAATATCAACCTAAATCTCACATCTTATAAAAAATTAATTCAAAATGTACCATAGATCTAAATGTAAAATATAAAACCAGAAAACTTTTAGAAGAAAACACTGGAAAAAATCTTTGTGAGCTTGGGTTAGGAAAAGGTTTCTTAGAATTGACACCAAAAGCACAATCAATACAGAAAATAATTGATAAGCTGAACTTCACCAAATTTAAAACTTTTGCTCTGACAATGACACTGGCAGAAGAATGAAAAGACTAGTCACAGACTGGAGAAAATATTTTCAAAGATGTATCTGATAAAGAACTTGTATTCAGATTATACAAAGGGCTCTGAAAACTTAGTAAGAAAGCAAACCACTCAACTAAAAAATGGGCAAAAGATTTGAAATCACTTTACCAAAGAAGGCATATGGGTGGCAAATAAGCACATGAAAAGATGCTCAACATTAATAGTCACTAGGGAAATGCAAATTAAAACTATAATGAGATACCACCACAAGCTCATCAAAATGGCTAAGATAAAAACAAAACAGATAACAACAACAACAAAAAATGACAATACCAAATGCTAGTGAGGACAAAGAACAACTGGAATTCATGCACATTGTTGATGGGAATGTAAAATGGTATAGTCACAGTGCAAATAGTTAAACGCAGAATTACCATATGAGCCAGCAACCTCACCCCACTAAATATTTATCTTATAGCAATATAAGCTTATGTTCACACAAAAACTTATACATGAATGTTTACAGTAGCTTTATTAATAATTGCCAAAAATTGGAAACAACCTAAATATCCATCAACAGGATAAACAAACTGTTTATATAATGGAATGCTATTGAGCAATAAAAGGGAACAAACTAATGATACAAATTATCGATATGCATCAACATGGATAAATCTCAAAGGCATTATGTTGAGTGAAAGCAGCCAGTCTCAAAAGATTATATACTGTATGATTCCATTTACACGATATTCTCTAGAAGACAAAATTGTATGAATGAACAACAGATCAGTAGTTGTCAGGTTTGAGGTTAGGAGGAGTCTAATACAAGGGAGTTTTTTGGGGTGATAGACGTATTCTGTATCCTGATTGTTGTGGTGGTTACATAAATCTATGAATGTATTAAGACTCATAGACCTGTACACTACCACCACCACCCACAAAAGTCAATTTTATTTATTACATTTAAATTTTAAAAATACATAGTTCCCTGGCTGTTTTGATCCCTAGCTGTTCTACTTAGGTCAACAGAACAATAGCTGGACTGATTTCTCATTCTGTGGTTTATTCTTCTATTGCAGAAAATACCAAAGTGCCACCTCCTGGCTGCCACAGGTTCTATCAGTTAGGCAGCAGTCAGCATGGACAAGGTAGTGTCAGGCAGCCTGGGGTGGGGATGGATGTACCAAAGATGCTGAAGATGTAATCCCTGTTCTTGGGATTCATAATCCAGTTGGAAGAGACAAATATCAAACAATTAAAGAACACCTTAACAGTTTATAGATTTGGAAGGCCATTTAGCTCCACGGCCACATTTCCAGATAAGGAAATTGAGGTTCGAGGAGGTTAGCTGATCTGCAGACTTGGGAACTAGAACTCAGGCCTGCAGACTGACTTAGACACATGTTCTTTCTATCACACCAGGCTTTTTCAAATCTCATGTATAATTGAACATAAGCTGTATAAATAAGTATTCCTTTGAATAAATTTTCATAGGAGGTGAGTTTTTAGGTTGATTTTAAAGAACGCCAGGGTCAGTGTTTAATGAAGAGAAGGAAAAATATCCAAGGAATTGGAAATCATTCACCAACCTATGTAGATTCATGGGTTTTCTAGGGCCACTGGTAAGAGAATACAGCAATCTGTAAGTTTCTCTGAACAAAAGAGAAACTCCTTATCAAGGCTGCCCCTCTCGGTAGCCTCCTTATTTCTCACCATCTATGGAATTTCTCTGCTATGATAAATCTAAACCTTCCCCTTCTTTGGCTTGAAGATTCGAACAGGGCAAAGAGAGTCTCTGATCATAACCCATCTCAATTCTCCCAGCCCCCTGCCACTTAGATGTACTGCATCCAGATGATTTTTATATGATTAAATTAAAAATATCATTTTCATTTTAAAAAACATTTTATGTCTATCATGCTTCACTCTCATTTGATTATTTTATATGTAAAATTCAAAACTGAATTTATGTAGCACTTCACAGGAGAGCTTGATTAAAGCCTAATGAATTGTAACAGCAGTAACTCTGCCAGTGTATCCCAGGAGCATTAGCTGTGGGGGTTCTGGGAAAAGAGACAGATTCAGCAATGAACGCTGCCTGGGCCAGAGGACAGGAGCCTATGACTCTGTCCTCAGCTACCACCCCAACTCAGGGTGTGGGCTTCTCTCCCTCCCTTTCCTATTCTTCCCTGTCTGGGTCGGAGTTCTTCCGTGTGGGTAGAATTCTTCATGTGTATGCTCAGGCCTAGTGGTGTGCCAGAGTCCTGAAAGAAAAGAGGGAAAATGGCACCTAATTTGCTCTGCTACACAAATAATGAAAGACTTAGTCCCTGTTGTTGCTAAGGCAGGACAAACAACACCCAGAATGTCTCCTTTAGTTCTGGGAGACAGGATGGTAAGTGGGGAGTACTGGCCTAAGGAATGATAACCTGGGTGTTAATCCCAATTCAGCCATGTGATCTTTGGTGAATCATTTCATTTCTTGGGGCATCTATCTCCTTTTCTGTAAAATAATGACACCACCAGGTGCCTTCTCTACCCTACAGGGTTGTGGTAAGCATCAAATAGTAGCAACTCTGGGGTACAAAACAATAGATGAGCAAAAAGCCCCTCTGTCTTCAAGCATCTTATACTCAAATCTGAGTGAAAATATGACAGCAAAACTTTATCACTGAAAATATAATTAGAAAAACTTTACAGTACTGTGCCAATGGAAAGTACTGTGTTAAAATACCTCAGTGAGGAAGGGGTCACTACTTCAGTTATTTATGGGCAGCCACAACACATGGATAAGTTTCTCTGAACAAAGGAGAAACTCCTTATCAAGGCTGCCTCTCTCCCAGTAGCCTCCTTATTTCTCATCATCTATGGAATTTCTATGCTATGATAAATCTAAATCTTCCTCTTCTTTGGCTTTGAAGATTTAAACACGGCAAAGAGAGTCTCTGATTGTAACCCATCTCAATTCTCCCAGCCTCTCCTTAGTAAGAAGGACCAAACTGTATACACAAATAGACAAGTAAAAAGATCAGCAGTTTGAAGGAGGAGGCAAGTCTAAGGAATTGGAGCAGGTATCCTCTTCTGCAACACAACGAATGCAGATATCCTCCTATGCAATGGCAGAGAGCAGAGCATGCTAGAAGAGAAAACCTCTAATCTATATTCTCATTTACGACATAAGTGCAAAACAGACCAATATTAGAGAAAGAAATAATTCTGAAAGACAAACATGATAAATTAAATGCACAATGGAAGCAGTAACAGAATAGATACTGTAGAAAATTAAGGCAAATTTCTCAATGCCTGAAAGATTCATATCTTTAGATAGAAAGGGATCACTGGTACCAGGCAAACTTAACAGAGACTCATATGGATGTGCAGCCCAGAGAAGTTTCAAATTCCTAGAATTAAAGGGGAAAAAGTCTTCAAGTACCAAGGCACACATACAAAAAAGTTCTCTACATAGGAAAATAAAATTCAGGTTTACATCCTTTTTAAAAACAAGTTGTTTCTTCTGTCTGAAAACAGAGGAAGGTATGGGAAAAGGAGAGGAAGGAAACTCATTAGTTTTGTCATCATTCAAAGAAGGAGATAAGTAAATCCATTTTATTCTTGGTATTGACTAAGAAAGATCAAATTAAATATCTAGCAGTAATCATTATTATAGAAAAGGATGTATAATTTTATCATATTATAGAAAAGGCTGTATAATTTTCTAATCATTAGTAAAAGAAAATAAACAAAACTTGACCAATGTAGCAACTAGAAAAAAGGAGCATAAAAAATAGAAAGTATTTAAATAACATGATTGAATTTAAGAAAAACTTTTTTTCAGTTTCTACAAGAAATGTGAACAGGAGACAAGTTTACTGAATGACAAAAGCTCACAGATTAGGTAAAAAACAAAAATTTAACTATACCCTGTTTATGAAAGGTGTATCTAAAACAAAAGACATGGAAAAATAAAAAATAAAAGGATGGACAAAGATATACCAGAAAGACAGCAAGGACAGGAATAATAATGGCAGATGGAGCAAAAACCAAGGCCCAAAACACAAACCTATTTTTGCTTCATTTTGACAAAAAATATAACCTAAAAAATAAAAACCATCAGTCTTTATGCATTGAATAACATGGTACTGAAACATATAAAGCAAAAACTGCTATAATATCAGAAGAAATGAGCTGACTCATGATTTTAGTGGGTGATCCAGTCTTCCGCAGTTCAAACAGACCAAAACCAAATGGAGGCAGAGAGGCTGAATAACCAACAGATTTATGAAATTATATGGAACTATCACACATATTTATTATGATCTCTGAAACATTTACACAGATTTATTATGTATTAGGCCACAAAGGAATACTCCTCTCTCAATTATGAAAAGTAGGAAATGCATTAGTCACATTCTATAATCATAGTATAATAAAATGAGAAAATTATAACAAAAGGTTAACAATGACAAAACAGTCTTACCATTGAGAATTTTAAAAAGATACAAAACACCTTTAAGTAACTCCCAGATTAAAGAGATTGCAGTTGCAATTACAGATAATAATGAAGTTAATGAGAAAGAGAACTTTATACATCAAAATTCATGGGATGCAGCCAAAGCTATCTTCAGAAGAAAATACATTGTCTTAAATCCTTTTATTATTAAATAAGAAAGTAGAAAAGCAAATTAAATAGTCAACTGAAAAAGCTGGAAAAGAACAAAAGAAATCTAAGTAAAATAAAAATTAAGATAAAAGCAGAAGTTTATGCATGAGAAGAACAACATACATAATAAAGAGCTGGTTCTTTGAAAAGACCAAACCCTCAGAGCCTTATCAAGAAAAATACAAGGCAAAAGCACAAATATCTAATGTTAGGAATAAGAAGCGGATTTAAGGAAAGGTGTGTTGACTTTAGAAATTATAAGAGAAGAATGTTTGTAATTCATATTAATGAATTAAAGTTTGTGAAATGCATGATTTTATAGGAAGATACAAATTATTAAAATTGACTTAAAGAAAGATAAAATAATCAGAATTGATTTATAACTAAAGAAAAATTGTTTTACATTGTCAGAAAAACACTCTCTTAATTGCTACTGGGCACAGATGATGTTATGGGCAAACTTTTAAGGCCCAGGTAATTCCTATCCTACTTAAAATGCTCTACAACATAGAACATGACAGAAGCCATATTGACTCATTTTATTTATTCCTGGTAGCAAAAATTGCTCAATTCCCCCCCGCCCCCAAACGCAACCCCTAGAGGTCAATCTAACTTTTAATACACATGCAAAAACCCAAAATAATGAACAAAACTGGATTCAACAGGGTGATACATCATGACCAAGAGAGTCTATTCCACAAGTGTAAGGATGGTTCACTAGTAAGAAATGCATCAATATAACCCAGTTTATTAATAGGTCACATTTACATATTATCTGTGTGCTTGTCCAACTAGAATTAGCTCCTTGGGGTCAGGCTTGACGGCTTTCACTTTTTCGAGGCAAGTATGAAGTTTTGTATTTGTACCATTTTTATTTTACAATACCCCATTGTACATAAAATAACACTTTCTCTTTATAGTAAGCTGGTAAATGCTCAAATGTATTTATTACCATTTCATCATTATTATATTTAGATCGGTTTTACTTATTTTTTCTAACCACCCAGTAATCTTTGGCGGCAAAATGTTGTGGATAAAGGAGAGAACAGACTTCCTCCACTGTATAAAAGTATTACAGGACTAAAAAAAAGCACCATGCATGGCTGACACTTTTGCCTGATCTTTTAATACAATTTTTAAATAATAGAAACTAGGTAGTTAATAGATACCATCTACTTATTATTTTTAAATATAGCAAGTATAAAAAAAGAATTAACTAGAAATTAAACCATATAATCCCCAACCCAACCAAAATACTCTATATAACTTGACCCATCAAATAGGATTTTTAAAAATTGAGGCATAACTTACATACAATAAAACTCACATATTTCAAGTGTACAGGTGATGTAAAATTAACATTTAATTCACAGATTTTAAGTGTATAAATGGATGAGTTTTGGCACCCAAATCAAGATATAGAACATTTCCATCATACCAGAGAGTTTCCTCTGTTGTTCTTTTTAAGTCTTAGTTCTGTGTCTACAAGTCAAATTGGCTTAAAAACTCTTAAGAGCTAAAAAGATTAGATAATTACTGAGACCTAAAAATCCAACGGGCCACTGTAGTAAGAACAAACTCACAAAATAGTGAATTCTCTTTCATCCTTTCTCTGTTTTCATGGGTTGTGCCAATTAGGACTATGAGAAATTTACAAAGCTAGTTAAACTTTGAAAGTAACACACCAGCCAAATATCTTAAAGGGACTATTTAAATTCTTATAATAATAGAATACAGGTTTATTCAAAATTGGTTGAAATAGGTGGTTTGAATTTAAACTGTTTGGTTGCCTATATAGTCTCCTGTGACAGAGTCTCACTTTGTCACACAGGCTAGAGTGCAGTGGTGTCACCAAAGCTCACTGCAACCTCAAATTCCTGGGCTCAAGCGATCCTCCTGCCTCCACCTCCCTAGTAGCTGGACTACAGGCATGCATCACCGTGCCTGGCTAATTTTTCTATTTTTTGTAGAGACGGGGTCTTGCTTTTGCTCAGGCTGGTCTTGAACTCCTGACATCAAGCGATCTTACCACCTTGGCCTCCCAGAGTGTTAGGATCACAGGAGTAAGCCACCGTGCCCGGCCTATAGTCTTCTTATGGTAAGATTCCCTGTGATAGAACTTAACTTCATTTTTCTTAATTAATAAGCAATCCTTGGTTTCCAGTTTCCAATAATTAAAAAATATTTATGTTGAGTCTGTAAACCCATAGTTGTTGGGCCGGAATCACTTTCACTTTGTAGGACAAGAATCAACACTAAGTATTTGTCAATATTTGCAAATCTGTGTCTTTAGGTATACTACCACAGAAAGTCAGGGAATAGGGTTAATACCCCACCAAACTTCATTGTAACTATATATCATTTTCCTTGTTGTCTTTTTGCTTCATGTTCCTCTTTCTTTCCTTGTCTGCATCTTTACATCTCTGCCTTTGTATGTCCATGTGCATGCTTTTTCAGTGAAAGTTGTGGGGCCTGAACATGCTAGCTGTAAAATCCAGAATCCTGACGATTAGTTTCAAGAAGCTGCAGATTTCTGGAGAACGTGTGAAACACAGAAAAGGCTGTGTTTTCAAAACTCTGGCACTTTTTGACAAAAGACTAATAATGTAATAGGTCATGAGCTCTTGTAACTTTAAAATGAGTTAATTTTTAAAAATGGCAATCAAGTCCTCTAAAACCATCAGGGACTAACGAGGGAGGAGAATCTTTTCATAGTGCTTTATGTCTTGTTTTCAATCTAGGGCATCTTTGTTCCAAACTTACTCCCAGTGGCAGCTACTCCGTCTCTTCTTCATTGGAGGATGTCTACTCTTCTTTCGTTATTGCTCTCTACATACACCTCTAAGGGATTTCATGAACTTGGATTTTTGTCCCTTTGACCAAAGGTATGTCTGACACACAAAGAGCTTTCATGAAACTGTAGTGGTCGTTTAATTTCTTCAGGTATTTGCTTGTATTTTGAAATATACACTTGGCTTTTTGGAATTACTATTCTCTACTTCAGTTCTTTGATTTGACTGCAGTTGTAATATTTATGCTCTTCTGATCTCAATTAACAAATTGATTTGGCTGCTCCTTGATGGAGAACATTCTGTTCATTCTATTTTCCATTCAGAAACTTGGAAGATGGTTGCTCTGGCTTTTTACAGGATGCTTGGTGACTTTCTTCATTTCTCACTTTGTCTCTGTTCTCTGTTCATCTGTCTTTCCCCATCTCCCTTCTTCTCTCTCTCTGTCTCTTCTCCTCTCCCTCCCTCTACTCTTCCCACCCCCAACTTCTTGTTCTCTCCTTACTCCTTGCCTCAACTAGCTAAAAATCAGAAAGCTTAACTGTGTGGGTTCATCATGGAAGTAAGGCATGGTTTGGCATAACTGAGAGTTTACCCCTTTACAAACAACCATCACTGGAACAACAAAGTGCGTGTGCCCTGAGCACCACGTAAGCAGGCTGGCTGTCCTGAGGGAGCCATGTCATGAGGAAGTCAAGCCTCTTAGACAGGTCATGTGCAGATGCTCCAGTCGGCGGCCCTGGAACCAGACAAGTGAGTATATGAGGGTTACAGTGATCCCAGCCCTCAGTTATTGAGTAACCCCCAGCCCTTGACTCTTCAGAACTGAAGACGGAGACATTGTGGAGCAGAGGAAAACTGGCTTCACTGTGCCTTTTCCAAATTCTTGACACACAGAATCCATGAAAATAATAAAATTGTGGTTGTTTCACTCCACTGAATCTGGGGTGGTTTGTTACACAGCAATAGTAACTAGAATAAAAATTTAGAATGAGGAGTGGGGTGTTCCTGTAACGCACTCCAAAACGGTTGGCACTGGCTTTGGGAAGTGGGTGGAGGCTGGGAGGGCCTTGAGGAGTCTGCTGGTGGAAGCATGACAGGCTTTAAAGAGGGGGTCAGTGAGGGCCTGTGGAAAGTAAGGAAAATGTTATTTCAAGCTGGAGGAAAGGGACCCTTGCTATGAGGTGGCAGAAAATTTGACCACACTTGCCTATGGGAAGGTAGAGAATAGAAAATGTTCCTAACAAAAGTGATGATCTAGAAAAGGAGATTTCTGGATAGAATACTTACTGAAAGTACCATCTGGCTTCTGCTTGCTATCTATGAGAAAATGTGAGAAGGGAGAGATGACCTTAATAGAGATTGTTCAGCTTTCATGTAAAATTTAGAGGACAAAGCCTGAAATTGCTGAGTTTGAAAATAAAACTGTTTTGTATTCCCAGCTTCTCCATATGGCAAATGATTCTCAAAATTATAATAAGAAATGGCTTCAGGGCAATGGATCAAATCCAGAATGGGATTGTAAGATCTTTTGTTAAAACCTCAGAAAGATCTAAGGCATTGCTTCATACAATCTTCCAGACAGAATAAAGGCTCCCTAAAAATCTTCGGGGCATGCCTTACAAATTCTCCCTATTAAACAACAGGGCTCCCAAGAGTCTTAAGGGCTTTGTCTCACAGTAGTGCACAAGGAGCCCGAGGTATGGGAGAGCTTCTTTTGCAGAGATTTGTGGCTATGGTTTTTTTCTAATGGAGCAGATTATAAACTGATGCACAATGAATCCACCAAGATTTCAAAAGATTGGACTGAAGATTTCAGATTGGACTGAAGGGGACAGAGACATTACAAAATGCAAAGAAGTTTCTGGACCCCCCAAACCTTTTGTGGGCAGGAAGGAGACTAAGAAAGCTGCTTAGATGCAAACACAGATGGTCAGTGACTGCTCTGTGCCTCCCATTCCCCTCCTCTTTGAACAGGAGAATCCATGTGTCACCACTGCATATTGGGTATGAGCGCAGATAACTTGTCCTTTTAGTTCACAGGTCTTCTGATTGAAGGAACTGCACCTGGACTGAATTAGGTGATGAGATCCTGGCCCTCAACCTTGAACCTGATACCATAAGGAATGAAAATAATCTTTAACCAGGGGGTAGACTGTGGAAGATTTAAAACATGTTTGCAAATTTGACATTCCTCCTATTGAGAGATGGGGGTTTATGCCCCCTCCCTTGAATCTGGACTGACTATATAACTTGCTTTTAATCAATAAAATGAAACAGAATTGAGGCTGTGTGACTTCTGAGGCCAGCTTATAAAAGCTGATGTAGCTTCTGCTTTGTTCAATGGGACAGTAAGTTTTGACCCCTAAGCCATGTCATAAGAAGCCAACTACCCTAAGGCCACCATGTTGTGAGGAAGCCAAGCATCTCTGAAAGTCCTCAGAAGGCTCTCCAGTCAGCAGTCCCAGTCACCAAGCCCTGCCTGGCCAGGTGTCAGTCATCAGAGTGAATGAGCCTTCGAATGATTCCAGCCCCCAGCCCTTGAGTCACCCTCAGCCTTCAAGTCATCCCAGCTGAGTCCTCAGAGACTGTAGAGCACAGACAAGGCATCTGCTTTGCCCCTTCTGAATTTCTGATCTAAGAACCCATGACCATAACATAGAGAAATCTTAATTTTATAAATGTATCAAGGAAAGAATGTATAGTTTGGGATAACTAGGAGTTAATTCCTTTACAAACAAATATCACTTTCAACAATTTATTTGCTTTTATTTTAACATGTAGGATGAAAATTTAAAAAAATACTATATTTTATCAATGTTTTCCAGCTTCATTAAACAGAATAAAATCATTCTTTTAATTTCTTAGCGATTCAGAGTTATTATGGTGAACATTAATTAGTAAGCATACTTTAAAACAGATGTATCTTCAGGGCCACTGGAGTCTATATGACTATACTCCTGGACCACATGCTGCAAAAATCATACCAGTATGTGTGAACCATGACATTTTAATGGTGAAATAAAACCTATTTTATAAAATACGGGCCTTGAGCAGTAACAAAAAGCTGTCCTGAAACCAGTATAATCGACTTTATACACAAGTGCCTGTTATGTTCCTAGTACTATTGATCAATATTATTCAGGTCAATGAAAATAATTGTAATCAACTGATTAAGGGGCTAAGTTTATATCATTGATTGACAAATGCTTCCAACCCTTGATTTTAACAGCTTGATGAAAGACACTCAGTAAAACTCTTCAATAAGTTTCCAACATCAATCCGTCTCACTGCACTGAATAAACAGCATCTCCATACTCAACTGTAATTTCTTCCAAATATTCCACATACTGACAGGGATCAAGGGCACCATCAAGAAGAAAATTTACAACCTACATAATGTTCTCATCGCAAATGAACTTTGTACTTAACAAAATTAAATACAAATTCCTCTAGAGGGTGGCACACAGGAAGCTGAGCCTGCCATAGCCTCCTCTATTAATTTAAATGCTTGGATAATTTGCTTCCTTTTGTTGCAAGTACTTCATTTGCACCAAGCAAATTTGGCTTTTTCATATTTAGACTAAAATTGTCAAATTCCTTACTAGAAAGGTGGTTAGAACCTACTAGTTCATGAGTATCAGCCAAATGGGTAACTTTTCTTTTTGCTAAAAATCTCAGGCCTGCTGGAAGTCTCTCTCCTAGAGTATCTGGCAATTTGAGTTCCGGGGTTTGTTGTACAACTTGGAATTTAGTAGTTTCATGAAAAAATTGAATTTTAATTCCAAAAAAGACTGCTCTGAGGAAATAGCTTAAGAAATCACTTCAACAAGTTTTTAATACCAAGCTATGTAGTGGATTTGAACTAAATCTCCTGTGAGTCTTCTTGTACTTTCAGTTTTCAGATATTGCAACCATTAATATGCCTGCTTGTAAGAGACTGACTTCCTTTTAATTACTGCTTCAGATTTATTGTTGTGGGCTTAGGAACCAGATATTCGGATTCATCACGAGGCTACATAAAGCAAGACAAATAGCCCAAGAGGGCACTCCTTTGGAAAGAGCATGCAAAGTTTAGTGCACAAACCCTTTCACACCTATTTTGACTATTCAGAGGTGTAAAAATCCCCCCACTTATATTCCGATTATGGTTCATTTGAGCCAATGGCTCTCAACCATGGCTGCATATTAGAATCATGGGTGAGACTCTGATACATTTGGGCTGGGATTGGGCTGGGATTGGGCTGGGCATCTGTGGTTTTTAACAGCTCCCTAAGTGATTCTAATTGCAGATAACCACTGACTTAGGTAAAACTATTAAATAATTGGGTCCTAGATTAGTCAAATTATTATTTTACAAAGCTAATTGTTTTACTAATTGAATCAAGTTCTACATTATGTATTTTAAATTTATTTTTTTCTCTCTGTCTTAAAATACCAACTTAATTAAGTTGCTTTCCTTACTGGGATTTTAACTGAATATTTTTTACCTTACAAATTACTAACCCTCTCAATGCAAAAAGATTATTTGCTCATCATTTTAGGCTTATTTTCTTTATCCTATATTTGTCAACAAATTGAGTCTGTGTATACTAGCACCTCCCTATAGTTCAGGTATGATGATTTTTGATTGTATCCTGGTCATTTGGGGTATTGGGTTAAGAGACTCTGGATCTTATTTAAGTCTTCCACTTTAGCAGGCCTCTGCTAACAATGGGCCATTAGAAGAAGGGGAGAACCAATGCTTTACTGCTGGGTGGGAGTGGAAGTCCAGGCCCCCTAACTTGGCTCTGTTGACACCACCCTCGTGGGAAGTATGAGAGGGACCTCATAACCCCCAGGAGGGCATGGAAACCTAGGCACCTTACTCAGCCTCCACTGACACAGGGAGGGGGAAGGGGCACCTCATTAATCCTTGGTGGGGGTGGAAATCCAGGTTCTCCTTGGGCCTCCCTGACACCACCCCAGCCGGGAAGAGTCAGGAGACGGGAGCCTTTTTACTATCAGGCAAGGGTGGAGGTCTAGGCTTTTCACTAGGCCTTTGCTGATGGGAGGTGGAGGTGCCTACATTTTTTTCCCCCTGGTGCTTTTCTGGAGAAGGATGCTTATGTCCAAAAGGTTTCTATTTTGCTAGGCTGCGCCTTTCCTGGTCTTTTGGCAAGAGAGAGCAAGCTTTTCTTCTCTGCACCCACCGGTACTCTGGACTGCAGACTTCTCCAGCACCCAGTCTGGGACATACAGGAGGCAAAAAGAAAACCCAGGGAACTCCTGCCATGTTGCTTCTTGAGTCCTGAGCTCCCTAGCTGGTCCACTTTCTTCTCTCCAGCTTTCAGAATCTTCTTATGTTTGTTTTATAATATAATGTCTAGGGTTTTTAGCTGTATTTAGTGAGACAGATAGGCAGAAATGCATCTATTTCATTTTGTTCACAACTGGAAGTTCCAACTCTGTATTCCAGATTATGCAGGCAAATAAATTAAAAAATGTAGGCTTCTCCTTAGGGAGTTTACAATGCAGCTGAGGAACCAGGAGGCACACATCACAGGGTGGACAACATGAACCATGTTTGGGAAGAAGAGACTGCAAGTTTCCCTTTCTTTAAAAAACTGGTAATTCTCAAATGTCAATGTCAAGCTTAGACCTTTCTCTGGAGCTCCAGATGGGTAATTCTGCCTGTCTAGGGAAAGCACAAACAGGGGTCCCCTGGAGGCCCCACGGGGACCACATATTTGACCTGGACAAAATAACACTCATCACATTACCCTTACTACTCCTCCTTCTCGGGGCTCTATTTCAATAAAGTGCCATCAGTCATACCACCTCCCAAGCCCCAAAGAGGAGAACTCCTTAATTTCCCCAACTCATCCATTCTCAACTGAGGCTCCAACCCTGGCTCTCCCTCTTACCAACTTTATATCCTCAGGTAAGTCCTGTCAATGCTCTGTGCCTCCATTTCTTCACCTTAAAATGAGGTTAATACTACCTACTTCATAGGGAGGATGAAAAAATTATCTCAGTTAATACATGTAGGAAATAAAACTAGTGCCTGGCACATAGAAAACATTCCAAAAAATGTTAGCTTTAATTAAGAATAATTCAGAAACCTCTCATGTCTTGTCTCTTCTCTCCACTCCTGGTGCCAATGTATCTGTTGAGATTATTCCAAGAGCCCCTGAAATGGTATTTATTTTACCAGCCTCTTCCCATTTCAGTACATATTTGTAATGCTGTCAGTATTAGCTTCCTAAAAAACAAACCTCATCATGGCACTGAAAAGCTGTTGTCTGCATTGTCAATAGCAGCGGAGCACACATCCCCTCAGGAATTGGAAAAAAGCACTAGTGCTCAGTGCAAAAATGCACAAGTGTTTGCATTTACAAGTTGAGTATCTCCTATATGAAATATTTGAGACCAGAAATGTTTCAGATTTCAGATTTTTCCAGATTTTGGTATATTTGCACATACATAATGAGTTGTCTTGGGGATGGGACCCAAGTCTAAACACAACATTCATTTATGTTTCATAAACACCTTGTACACATAGCCTGAAGGTAATTTTATCTTTCCCTTGGGGACGCTGAATGAACTTTGTGTTGTGCTCCTGTGATTTGACTGTGACCCATCACATGAGGTCAGGTGTGAAATTTTCCACTGGTGGTATCTTGTTGGTGCTCAAAAAGTTTTGGATTTTGGAGCATTTTGGATTTTGGATTAGGGATGTTCAACCTGTATGTATGAGCCCCTGATCCTCATCCTAAAAAACCAATTCTACCCTCCGCTGTGCCCTCCCATAGCACTTCAAGCTTACCTTTGCTCTAGCATTTAACAAGTTGCACTGTGATGATTTCTGTATTTCCCTCACCCACTAAACAATAAGCAGAGGCTGTGTCTTCTCACTTTTATTTCCCTGGTACCTGGTAGATAGTGGATAGTCAAAATTTACTGGATGTATGGAAGACAATGAGAGAAAAGGTATGGGTGAGTCAGAGGGTTCTCTTTGCTCAGAGACGCTGATGGTTCCCATGTGTTCCTCTTTACCAAGCCCACCCTTAATTAACCATACCCTTAAAAGCCCTCTTCTTTCTGGTTACCTTACAGGTAATTTCCCCTTTCTCTCTTTACCCCGACCCCCATGCTGTTGTCCACTCTCATGGTTTCAGCTACCACATGTTAATGGCTTCCTAATCTATGTCTCTGCTATGGACCAATGTTTGTGACCTCCCAAAATTCATATGATGAAGCCCTAATCCCCAATGTGATGGTATTTGGAGATGGGGACTTTGGGAGGTGATTAGGTCATGAGGGTGGAGCCCTCATGCTTAGTGCCCTCATAAGAAGAGACAGGAGAGACCTTGCTGCTTCTCTCTATTTACCACATGAGGACACAGCAAGGAGGCAGTAGTCATCTGTGAACTAGAAGGAGGGCCATCACCAGAACCTGACCATGCTGGCTGGCCTCCTGATCTTGGACTTCCCAGCCTCCAGAACTGTGAAAAATCAATTCCTGTTGTTTAAGCCAGTCAGTCTGTGGTATCTTGTTGTAGCAGCCTGAACTAAGACAGCCTCCATCCTGGATTGCTCTCCAGACAGTCAGCTGTCTATTGTGCCTCTCCTCAAATGAAATCCATTTAAGACTGAACTTATTCCTACACTCCCCTACCACACCCCTGCTTCTGTCCCTACATTTCCCACCTTGGGGAATCACCAGCACCAAGTCCTGTTGTTCTACCACTTAAATGGCTCTTGAATGTGGCCCCTTCCCCCTATTTACTTCCTTGCTTGAGTTCAGGCCCTTGTAATTTCTTAACAGGTTACAGCAGCAGCCTCTTAACTGTTCTCCAGTCTCCAGTCTTGACCCCCCACCACGCATCCATCAACACCCATTTATTGAGCACTACTGTATGGCAGACAGTGTTGTGGGAACAAGAGCATCCATGGCCCTTCTCTCGTGTAATCTGTGTTCTAATGGGACAACGGGGAGCCAGATTGTAACCAACTGTATAATGCGACTTGTACTAATGTGGTCCATGAGGAGGAATAAAATAGTAGTCTAAAGACAGAGAGATGGACAGGATGGAGTTGGGGGCATCATTCTAGACAACACTTTGAGGTTATATTTGAGCAGAGACCTGAATGAAGTGAGGAAGCCATTCAGTTATCTGGGAGAAGAACACTCCAGGCAGAATGAAAATCAAGAACAAAGAATAAACAGTGAGGGCACTGAAGTCTGACTTTGTCCAACTCTCCTGATTTCTACAGGGACAGGATTGCCAGTATGCAAGGGGGCTAAGAGCAGCTTCTAAATATTGAGCATTTTACTATGTGACAAAAACTATGCTAAGGACTTTACGTGCATTGTTTCAGGCTTACTTCATGGACCTCATTTCAGCCTTCAACATTCCACTGAGGTGGGTGCTACTGTTAAAATGGGGCATGAATTCAACAACCACCCACATGCTTCCACATATCCTAACAACCCTGTTGCCAGACCCCACTGGGATATGATTTTTCTTTTGTCTTTTGCCATTTATAGTGTAATGGTCTTTAACTGCAAATACAAGATATTTTTATAACTCCACAAGATTTGTGAAACTATGAGATGGAGTGGTAAGGGCATGGAAGAGCAGGGAGTGGGGTAGATGTCATAGGTGGCTCCTAAGAAGCAGAATGACTACTCCCTCCACAGGAACTAAAGAAGCAATTCAGCAAAGTCAGGAGAGAGGACCCTGAACTCGTCAACTGTACTTGCCCCCGAGAAACATACCCCTATCCATGGTGCACTGTAAAGAGGTCTCTGTTTAGACATAATCCCAATAAAATGAAATCTTCCTAATGTCTGTTATATTAATATTAGAAAATCAGATTCTCCATGTAGTGCAGAGCTTCATCATAACAATTCTGTGTAAAGCAAGTTTGTTGTGGACCTCAACCAACAACAAAGAAATGAACTCATTTATTTAATGCCTACGAGTCCAGGGCCAGTGTTGGCCACCTCCCAGTGACTGGTGCTGGTGGGGTGTGTGTGTCAAGTGAGACAATACATGTAGATGTCCATTATAAGGGATGAAAATCATCAAATATAAGGTGACATTTTTAAATCTTATACTACTCTTGTTTAAGGAAAATCTTTTGATAAAACTATCCTCAAACATCAAACCATGGTCAGTAACTTTAAAAAGATTTAATTTTTGATATGGATTGTGAGAGCATGAGGCTTTCTTAAAAGAAAAAACACTCTCTCTCCATCTATCTTTGTAGTCCATTTGGGCTGCTATAACAAAATACCATAAACTGGGTGGCTTATAAACAACAGAAATTTATTCCTTATAGTTCTGGAAGCTAGAAGTCTAAAATCAGGGTGCCAGCAGGATGCCAGAGGGCCCTTTTCCAGGCTGTGGACTGCTAACTTCTTATTGTGTCCTCACATGGTGGAAAGCATGAGGGTCTCTCTGGGGCCTCTTGTTTAAGGTCACTAATCCCATTCATGAGGGTGGAAACCTCCCAAATGCCCCACCTCCTAATTGCATCACGTTGAGGGTTAGGATTTCAACATATGAATTTGGTGGGGGAGCACATTCAGACCACAGGACTCTCTCTCTGTCTCTTTGTCTGTCTCTCACACACATAGACATACATACATATAAGTAAGAAAAAAATCTAACGGCAGAATTGAATTTTGGGGCAAGTCCAAATTTTAACATATGTTTCCAAGAAATAGCCAGAACAACAAAAGTGAATAAATTTGGGAAACAGAATAGTCAGATCCGTGGTTCACAGTGCAATCAACCGGAGCTTTAACACATCATGATGCCTGGGTCTACCCGCAGAGATTTTATTTTCTGGTCTGGAATATATGGCCTGGGTATCAGAAAATTTTAAAACTCTCCAGGCTATTGCAATGTGCAGCTAAAAGTGAGAACCCCTGAGATAGAATCTACTAACATTTGTGATCTGGCTTTAAAAGTGGAAACTAAATAAAATCAAATCCAAACCTCTTAAGTATCAGGCTAGCAATAAAAGCACTACATTTTTTATGGCCTTCCTGAGACCTTAGTACCTTTTCTTATATGTTTCTTCTTTGAAAAGACAGGACTGCAATTGAGAGAAATAGCTCTCAAATAGAAGTACATCGTGGCAGCTCTCTTCAAAGGTGTTGGGTTTCCCCCCACCCCCCCCAGTAGAAATGAAGCAAAACTTTTTCTTTTTCATATCCTAATGGACTATACCTTGGGAGCCCTTGATATGCAGAACAGGGCCAACACACAAGCTCTCATCTTGATTATTCAGTTTCTTGCAGGCTTATAAGTCACTTATCCTCAAAAGGTTAAGATTAAATATTTTAGAAAGCAATTATTAATGTAAGAATGACTTACATGAATAAGGAAAATGGGAGACAAAGATAGAGAACAATGTCTGCAATCAAGCCTGCGAATGCCTAAGTTTGTGACTACCTTGGGCTTTGAGGTCAGAAAAACCTGTACTGAAACCCTGCACTAGTGACTAACTTCTCTAAGAATAGGTTTCCTCTTTTATAAAATGATACTTCCTGCATAGGATTCTCATATAGTATGACAAAATCGCATAAGAAATGCCTAGCATTAGACATGCAATAAATGTTAGTTCTGTTATTTCTTTCCTCTTAAAACAGGATTTTAGTTTTACATGTTATTTGCAATAAAAGGGAGGCAGGAGGTAGCAGGTGACTGTTGGGATTGGGGGCTAGGCCAAACACACAAAGGTGTGAAGCCCAGCTCCATTCCCAGAGAGCTTTGTGACCTGGGCGGATTGCTTCACCCTTCTGAGCGCCAGTTTCCTCTCGAGAGCAATGTATCACTGTGGTGTGCACCTATAGGGCTGCCACAGTGAGCATCTAAGGCACCTTGCCTGACAAACTGGCGTGCTTCCCTCCTCCTTCCATCAGTCCTCAAGGCCTTGTGGGCAAAGACTGCACGATGTATGCTTGCACTGCCAGTGCCTGCCAAATGCACGGCACATAGCAGGTGCTTAAAAATGTTTATGCATAAAAGAGAGCTCTGATAAGACAGCTGTATAAAAGGAAGCCTATTACTGGCTCAGCTTAGTGACATCTATTTCTGCAAATGTAGAGGTTTTATATACATACACACACACACACACACACACACACACACACACACCCCCTCTGTGTAGGGCTTTGTTTTAAAAGATCTTGCCTTTAGCAATCTGACCGCTGGATAAATAAGATAGTATTGTACTAATTTTCTTATACTTTAGTTCTTAAAAGGCTTTGTGTTTCCTTAACAAGATAGCTTTTTAAAGGAGTTATAAATTGACCCTAATGATTGTTGCTCTGACACAACTTTTACATTTGAAATTGAATTTTCAAGTATAGTAATGACAATAGTAATTTTCAAGTATAGTATAGTAATTATGAAAATGGACTCTACTTGTGCCTGAAAGCACCAACAATTTTTATTTTTTATTTCTTTTAGAGACAGGGTCTATGATTGCAGTGGTGCAATCATAGTTTACCATAACTTCCAACTTCTGGGCTCAAGTGATCCTCCCACCTCAGCTTCCTGAGTAGCTAAGACTACAGGTGGTGCCACCATGCCCAGCCATTAAATAATTTTTAAATTTCTCATAGAGACGTGGTCTCCCTATGTTGCCCAGGCTAGCACTGACTTTTGACAATATAAACTGGTTTGCTTATTGGTCAGATATTAGCACATGTAAAGAAAAAGAAAAAAGAAATTGGTTTGCTTAGAACTGTTTGGCATAAGCAGTGGTCTCTAACCAATATAATAAAAAGCATTCACTTCTGAACACATGTCAGGAAAACAGTCAATAGGGGAGCTCTGAAATTCTGACTTCTTTCTCTCTTATTAATACAAAAAAGAGAGAGAGAGAACATGATTTAGATGTCACATTTATTGAAAGTATTTTAAAACCAAGTGGCTCACACAAATCCAATGACAAAATCAGTGAGTGCTTAAAAAAATTATAAGGAGAGGGGAAAGATTGTTTTGCCAAAGCCATTAGAATATGAAAAAAATTCTCAAAAAATTAAACTGAAACCTTAACATTTGTATTTTTCTAAATTTCTCTTGAATATAGACATCAATTTTTTTTCTAAGAACAGAAGTTTCCAAATATCTAATTTTGCTAAGCAACTCTCTTTGTTATAATAGGCAGAAATACAAACATTTGCACAAGACGTTCAAAATAATATAGCTCCCAGGACCTGAAGAGAATTAATTAGGAAGGTAAATTTATTACCTAAATAAATTAATAAACCTGAGTGCCACTCAGGGTCTGATATGAACGGATTATATACTTTCCATTAAAGAGGACTAATAAATATAGTTTAAAGGCTCAAGAGAGGGCTGAGGGAGGGGAAAAGGCTAGCGCACACCAGCACAGGCGGTGCCAGACATCAGCTGACTGCCTCCATTGAGGTTACCATGGAAACGCCTTCCCTTGGGACACTGCCACGAGGGTTGGGTGCTTTAGAAAGGGTGATGGGGAGTAGAGCAGGCAGGCAGATAGATTTCAGCAGGGTTCACCCCTGTATACATTACAAGGACAATCTCTCTTCCAAACGAAAGGATACCTTTCTAGCAAGTCACGTCAAATAGAGTAACAAAGCAGGATGCCTGGCATAATTACAATCCATTTACCTTCACAAAACAGTCACATTGGTTCAGATAATTGTCTCTTTTCTCTCCCCTGCTTGCTTCGTATTCTCCACAGAACTAAAGGAGGTATTTGTGTAATAATTGGCTACTTCCTTAGCCATCAAGCCCATACCGATAAAAAGGGACTACATCAAAACAACATTAATGGGTAGATTCAAACATTCTTCAAACCAACACATCAGGCAAAGCTAACACAACTCACCAACAAAAGAAGGGGAAGAAGAATTCCAGCTGAGGTCAGGTTAAATGTTTCAGTTTATGTTGTCTCCCTCGAAACCAGTGAACAGATTTTATGTTTACGCAAATTAAACTCAGTCTTGGCAACCCGCTCCATGGTAACTGGTTTGGGCAGACCAATGTCCACATGAACTTGAATGACAGAAGTACATTTATTCAAGCAACGTGCCTCAGCCATGGGGAGCAATCTTTTCCACCAATTTATAGTGATCTCTAGGATGATTCTCAAAGAGGTTGTGATCAAAATTTTGGATACATTACGAATTATGTAGGTTACTTCTTTCTTTTGTTCTCCATATCAAGCCTCAGCAACCACAAGTCTCCCGGCTTCACAAAACATTCAAATTCTGACCCTAATACCCCCTGTAAAAATTTTAACCTTTCTTGACAACTGTATTGGAACTAATGCTTTAATCGTACATTACAATCTACAAATATAGTGTGGAGAGTGACGCAAAGGGGATGACACTAATTTGCAAAATAATGCAGATTCCAGCTGGCTGAAACCCTGAGCTCAGTATGCAGTATTTGTACATAGAAAGTTGCTTTTGTCTTTCTTAAATGGGTCACCTGTAACTTGAATGTTTCATTCTTAGATTGCTATTTATAATTATTGGACCATGCCATTTGTGAGAACAGTGTTTGCTGAAAATATTCTTAAAAACCTGTCATGATTTCCTATTTTTATCTTTCCTATATGAATGACTGGAACCATCATTAAATGTTAAAGTGATTGAACAATTTTTGCTAATGGAAGGGGGGAAAAGTTACCAAAATTATCTTTTAATTATATTTGCTTAGGCTTGCATAAATATTAATCTTTATCTCCTGAATACAAACCAACTAATAACAGGGAGTGGGGAGATGGTTCCCATAGTTAAGATTAATTGAGACCCCAGTGTGTTCTGAGTTACATATTTTAGGGTAATAGAAAACTACATGCTATAACTATACACCTATTAGACTGGCTAAAATTAAAAAAAAAAACCCTGACAATGTCATATACTGGTGAGGATGCAAAGCAACAGGAACTCTCATTCACTGCTGGTGGAAATGCAAAATGATGATGCCACTTTGGAAGACAACTGGCAGGTCTTACAAAACTAAACCTAGTCTTATCACATGATCTAGCAATAGCACTCCTAGGTATTTACCCAACTGATTTAAAAACTTGTGTTCATACAAAAAACTTGCATGTAAATGTTTATAGTAGCTTTAGTCATAATTGCCAAAAACTGGAAACAACCAAGATGTTCTTCAATAGGTGAATGGATAAACAAACTATGGTACCTCCATATAATAGAGTATTATTCCGATGAAAAAATGCACCATCAAGTCATGGAAAGACATAATGGAGCCTTAAATGCCTATTGCTAAGTGAAAGAAGCCAACCATACAGCTACAAACTGTATGTTTCCAATTATATGACATTCTAGAAAAGGCACAACTATTGACAGTAAAATGATCAGTGGTTCCCATGGGTTTGGGGGAAAGAGGGGAAAAATGAGTAGGTTACGCACAGGGGACTTTTAGAGCAGTAAAACTATTTTGTATGATGTTGTAATGGTGGATACATGACACCATACATTTGCCCAAACCTACAGTACTTGACAACATAAAGAGTGAACCTTAATGTGGGCAACTTTAAAACAAAGGAAAATTAGGAGGTTGGAGGATTCCAGGAAAGAATGCAGAATGTGACAAGAGAATCTAACTAAATTTAAAGATATGAAACAACCTCACTGAAGAGAATAGAAGAAGGTGCTGACCTTAGTAACTTTGGAAATGAGTACAGTAAGACTAAAGGCAAAAGGAAGTGCACAAGAGCACTGTACTCTAGTTGATAAAAGTTGTGCCTCACAGGGTTAACGATTCTGATACTGCTATACATATATATTGGAAATCAACAATTAGGTCAATGGATTGTGGATGCTGGGAGCCAGGTTTCTTACTTTTGGACTAGGAATTTAAAGACAGGCAAGGGAGAGAGGAGGCTAGACTGATCCATGTGGTAATGGATTAGACTTGGAGACGTCAGTATGAACTCATGTTTAACTTAATATAAAGATAGTCACATATGAAAATATTTATAAAGATGTGTATATAAACAGATTAGTTTATACACATCTACTTCTGTGCTGTGCCAGCTAAAAGGACCTAAAAGAAATGAAACCCTAGTAGCAACAAGCACACCTTCTACTCAGATCTTGGTTTCTAATACCATTCCCCAATAAAAGGAACCAGCACTCCTTGGAGAAATGGCTGATTCTAGAACTGGGGCAGGAATCACACAGGATAAGCCTAGAGCATCTTATAGTGTCAGAAAGTCAGGAAGTAGTCAACAAACAAACATACACACACATAACCCCATATTGATGGGGTATGTCAAAGGAGCACATGAGCCAACTGAAAGAGCTCCCAATATCCCAAACTGGAACAATTTGAACAATAAAATAAATAAGGTAGTATGTTACATTATAACTCAAAATATAAAATAATATGTGTGAGTCCACACTGATATAAATAAATGACTGAAAAAATGGAGAAGAGGAAAATCATTCATGTAGAAGAATTCCTAATAATTTATGTAGAAGAATTCCTAATAATTTATGTAGATATTCTGCTCTCAGGGAGGTGGAGCATAAATACCACTTCTTAAATGTGGGCTGCACATAGTGACCTCTTTCAAAAGAGTACAGTATGGGAAGGGGAGAAAAAGAGTAACTACAGTGGAGAAACTTGAGAAACACTATCTCAGCCAGGTAATCAAGGCTAACATCACCAGTCATAAATCACGTTGCTAGTATATAACCTTGATGTAATGGGATGAAAATATCACTTTATCTCTGTGGTCTTCCTCCCAATAAATTATAACCTCAGTCTTATCACAGAAAAACATTAGAGAAATCCCAATAGTGGGGTATCCTACAAAATACCTCACCAGTAATCCTCAAAACTGCCAAGGTCATCAAAAACAAGAAGTCTTAGAAAGTGCCACAGCCAAGAGGAGCCTAAGGAGTTACGACAACTAAATGTAATGTGGTGTCCTAGATGGGATATGACAGGAAAATGACATTAGATAAAAACTAAGGCAATCTGAGTAAATGATGGACATTAGTTAATAACAGTGTATCAATATTGGTTCATTAACTGTAATAAATATACCATATTAATATAAGCTGCTAATTAATAATAGAGGACACGGGGTATGGGGTACATGGGAACCTTTTGTACTATTGTCTCAAATTTTCTGTAAATCTAAAATTGTTCTAAAAAATAGAATCTATGAACAAAAATCCTTGATAAGGCCTCTAAAGCCAATCACTGACCATCTAAGAGTGGAAGACCCTCACTTGTCAAGTCCAAACTCTGTGGCTGAGTCGCAAGAAGCCCTGCCAGGTGATACCAGTGAGGGAGGGAGTGGTGGCCACAGAGGCTCCAGCAGCCGGCGACTCAGGGTGTAGGGAAAGGCTCTGAAGGAAGGAGGTGGGCATGGCAGTGGGCTGTGCCCCAGGAGGACATCCACAGCAGGGAGTGCTCAGGAAGTGAAGGGATGGAGGATGGCAGTTCCTTATTACTATGGGTTCTTTGGGAGTTGAAAACTATTTTCATAAATATGGCAGAGGCAAGGACATTTTTATAAAGCAATGTAATCATTATACATTAATAAAAAATACATTAGTATGAGGCAGAATACACAAAAGATGAGGAAAAACTAATAAGAAAAAACTTTAGACTTGGTAGAGGAAGTGAGTTTTCAGCTAAAGGCAGGGCAGGGAGGAAAGGCAGGGCAGGCTCATGAGGCCTGGGAAGGGCACTGCTGTCCATCTCAGGTGGGGTCACCGGGTCCCTGGAGATGGTGCACAGACTCACTTAGCTGGAGTGGGATGTCCACAACCTGGGCCTTCAAGACCTCTGGAGAGTTGGTAAAAGCACACAAAAAGAACCATGAAAAAGTTTTGATATGGGGGGAATGCCATAAAATAAGGAATGTGTCTGGCAAGAATTTTTTCAGTAGCTATGAGTTGGTTGCATTTAGGGAGGTAGAGTTCTGTACAATGGGTAGTAGGAACAAAAGACAGAAAAGACGACTGAAACAATTCCAGTGTGATGGAGGCTTGGGATAAGGTAACAGTTGTAGGAATACATGCGATATATCAAAACCAGACAAGATACTGGAATAATTTGGTTATGAAAGAGAATGGAAAAAACAAAAACCAAAAATAACAGGTGTTGTGAGTGAAGGGCAAATTATTAGTAGGTAAATATTTGATGGCAATGTTAATTTTAGTTTTTATGCTATATGCTAGTTGTTCACAGGAAAACACAGGGGCTCTATTCCACAGGCAGCTAGAAATATAGGCTACAGTGAGGGCAATATAAAAATAGCTTGGCCACAATGAAACGTTTTCCAAAGATCATCTACATGGTGGAATTAGTTGTATATGTGCAGTTTTTGTTAAGATAAAGGTATAAAGTATGCAGAAGCGTACTATTCAAATAAAATTAACACTTCCTGACAACTTCAAATTTATATGAAATGCAAGGAATAAGAGACTAAGTTAAATGAACAATGAGAAAACAGTTAGACAAATTGAGACAAGATGAGTCCTAGATTCTTTAACAAGTCAATGTCATGTAATACCAAGTGTTGGTGAGAATGTGGAGAAACCAGAACTCTCATATACTGAAGGGAATGTAAGATGAAGCAGCTTTTTTTGGAAAACAGTGTGGTAGTTTCTAACAAAGTTAAACAAATGTCATATAATAGAATAATTCCACTCCTAGATATCTACCCAAGAGAAAGAAAAACATATGCCCACATAAAGACTTGTGAATGTACACAGCAGCCAAATGCCCACCAATTAGTGAACAGAGACACAAAATATGGTATGAGACATAAAATATGGTATATCCACACAATGGAATATTACTCAGCAACAAAATGAACAAACTACTGATATATAGAGCAACCTAGATGAATCTCAAAAACATTATGCTGAGGAAAGGAAGCGAGACATGAAACAATATCTATTGTATGATTCCATTCACATGAAATTTCTTGACAAGGTAAAAGTATAGACACAGAAAGATCAGTGGTTGTGTAGGGCTGAAGATGAGACTGGGGCTTTAGTATAAATGGAGCATGAGAGAACTTTCTAGGGTGATGGTGATGATTGCACAACTGCATAAATTTACTAGAAATAACTGTGCCTTATGATGGGTAAATTTTATGGTATGCATATGCATTAGTTTGCTAGGGCTGCCATAACAAAGTACCATGGACTGGGTGGCTTAACAGAAATGTATTTCCCCACAGTTCTGAATACTGGAAGTCCAGGATAAAGGTGATGGCAGGCTTGGTTTCTTCCGAGGCCTCTCTCTTTGGCTTTTAGATGGCTGTCTTCTCCCTGTGTTTTCACCATGGTCTTTCCTTTGTGGGTGTCTATGTCCTAATTTCCTCTTTTTATAAGAACCCCAGTTATGTTGGATTAGGGCCTACCCACAGGACTTCATTTTAATTTAGCTCTTTGAAGATCCTATCTCCAAATACAGTCACATTCTGAGGGAGGTGCTGGAGGTTAGGACTCCAACATACAAATTTTGGGGAAAGATAATTCAGCCCATAGCAGTAAATTATACCTCAATAAAGCTGTTTTAAAAAGTCAACATCATGGGGAAAAAGTGGGGATGTATATGTATGTAGGTACAATTCTAGACTAAAAGAAACCAAAGAGATGTAACTACCAAATGCCATATGGTAGAATAATTCCACTGCTTGATATCTAAATGTGAACCTAGATAGGGTTCTGTTTTTTAAAAAATACTATTAAAAGGCAGTCTTTGAACAATTGGGTAAATCTCAATATGTACTGGATATTAGATGATAATATGGAAATATTAATTTTGACATGAAAATGGTATTGTGGTTAGGAAGGAGAATATCCTTATTCTCAGGAGATATACACATGAGTATTTTAGGGGTGAAGTGTCATAAGAGAGCAATAAAACAAATATGGCAAAAAATAAACACTTATCGAACCTAGGTGAGGGGCACATGGGTGTTCCTTGTACTATTCTTTCAACTTCACTATAAGTTTGAAAAATTTCATAATAAAAAGTCAGAGGGGCTGGGTACTGTGGCTCACACTTGTATTTCTAGCATTTTGGGAGGCCGAGGCAGGATGATCGCTTGAGGCCAGGAGTTTGAGACCAGCCTGAGCAACACAGCAAAAACCTGTTCTACAAAAAATAGAAAAATTAGCCAGGTGTGGTGGCATGCACCTGTAGTCCCAACTACTCAGGAGGCTGAGGTAGGAGGATCGCTTGAGCCCAGGAATTTGAGGTTGCACTGATCTTATGATGATACAACTGCACTCTAGCCTGGGCAACAGAGTGAGACTGTGTCTCAAAAAAAAAGTCAGAGGGATAGAATTAGTAGTGAACTCTGATGGACTAGAAAGCTCTCAAGTTAGGAAAGAGATGCATATCAAAAATTTACTTTATTCCTTTCCTTCCTTGCTAACTGAAGTAGAAAATATATTCTTCTAAAGCTTGCATCTAATTATAGCTCTTCAAAAGTGAGAAACGGTTAGTGTCTATGTCTGCCACATAAGGTCTAGAATAAAACGTACCATAGATTTTAGAATTTTTAAAGTTTGGCATGGAGGAGGTCAAGGAGTCTGGCTATAGCTCATTAGAGTAACAATTGTCAAGACCTCTTTTCTAAAAAGTTATTTTTTTTTAGAGATGGGGTCTTGCTCTGTCATCTGGGATGGAGTGCAGTGGCATGATCACAGCTCACTGCAGCCTTGAACTCCTGGCCTCGAGTGATCCTCCTGCCTTGGCCTCCCAAAGTGCTGGGATTATAGGTGCCCTGAAACAAGACTTCTTTTAATAAGAGTAGCAAACTGGTAGCCTGGGGCTAAAGATGGCCTACAGATATGTTTTGTTTAGCTTGCATGGCATTTTAATGTTAGTTCACAACACTTAACAATCAGGAGAACTTAAGTAAAATGCAGACTTCTGATTTTTCTAGGCAAATCCAAAGCTTTGGCACACTGGACTCAAGCATGGCTGTAACCACCTGGAGTGGAGTACTGGCATAATGGGGTATGTACCTCATTCACTTCTGTATCAGTCTGACTCCTAAAGGCATGTGACTTTGAGGGTAAACAGGGAGTTGTTCCTTCTCATGGGATTCCCTTTACCACCATCCCTGGCTCTCTTTCCCTTCACATGGTTGTGGCAAATGAGAATATTATGTTAGGAAGAGGTGAAATTGAAAGGAGTGATCTGGGAATTTATCATAACTTTAGAGTTTGTAAAGCCTTTGTCCAACAGTAATTAAAGCAGTAATTGGCACAGGAATAACCAATGGGTCCACAGAGCAGAGCAGAGAAACCAGAAAAGAGACACATGGACACGTGACTATGACAAACGTGCAATGAAGAACACTGGGGAAAAGATGGTCTCCCCCACAGAACACACACTCGTGCACACACACAATATATGAATATAAACTACCATCTATGTGGTGGTTAAGAAAACACACTATGAAACAACTTATGACTTACAGAGGAACTCACGATGGAAATGACAAAATAACTAGAAGTGAACAACAAGGATAGTACTACATATAATATGTGAAGTTCAGCTCAAACCATTCTTAAATACAAATTTACATTCTTCAGTGTATTGTTTAAAGCTAAATTTAAAAACTAAAGCAGTTAAGTCCCCAACTGAAAAAAGCTAGAAAAAGAACAACCTAAAGAATGGAGAAGAAAAAATAAGAACCAGAGGTGAACGAAAAGAAAACAAAACCAATAAATGCAACAGACCTCTAGCAAAACTGATCTTGGAAGAAATGAGAAAAAGCACATGTAATCAATATTAGGAACACAGAGGGGTCCATAACTATTGGTACAATTAAGGGCTCTTCACTCCAGGCCCTCCCTGAGGTCACTGCCGCCAGCGGGGACCTGGTTTAGTTAGTGCCACCTTTCCCCGCTGAGGAGCAGCTGAGGGCTGCTTCGCTCAGCGGAGGACGTGGGGTGCAGTTTTCTTTACACAAAATGTGAAGCGAACACTGCCGTAACCAGTTTCACATAACGTACGATAACGTTTCCCATACCATCGTCTTGAAGTATGTCCAAATCTCCTCCAGGCTTGAATGGCCATTTACCTTACTTGCTTCACTTTCCCCTTTGACTTACAGCCTCCTCTCACCACCCTTCACAGGCAACTTGCTGTCTTCTTCTTTGTCCTTTCCTCCTCCTCCCCTTTTCTGGCGTACACCAGAGTGCACAAACCTCAAACAAACAGCTTGACGAATTTTTATGTATGTACACACCTGTGAAACTACCACCAGATCAAGATATTAAATATTTCCAGCCTCCCAGAAGGCACCTTCCTCCCTGCTCATGTCTCCACGCCTTTGCTGTTCCTTCTGCCTACAATACTTTTCCACCAAGTACACACATGGTTCATTCCTTAACTCCTTGAAGTCTCTGCTTAAATGTCAAGTTCTCAGTGAGGCCTGATCACCCTGTATAGAATTACAATACTCCTCACGCTCTTTATCTTCTTTCTTAATTTTATTTTTCCTTTATCACTTTCTGTGACCTGTATTGTGTGTGTGTGTATGTATATACTCACATATACTTTCCCCCACTGGAATGTAAATTCCATGAGGGCAGAGATTTTGACTGTTTTGACACTTCTGTGTCCCTAATACCTATGTGGCTGGCACATAATGAACACTCAGAAATTATTTGAATTGAGTGGTTTAGTCATTGAGGGTGTGATCAGACAATCTTGTGTACAGCTGCCTAAAATCCCCAATGAAGGTAATTTCTAGACTGCTAATCTCTCTAACTTAGGTGTAATTTAGAATCCCCCACCCCACCTATCTACTTGCACCCTTAAGTCTCTGTTCATTACAACTCCAGATCTAGCATGAAGAAACGAGCACCAGGGTATTGCAAGAAACAACTCTCAGAGGGGGTGTGCAATTGGCTGCAGCATCTCAGCAAGGAGCACGAGATGAGGATCTCTCCACCCAGCATGAAAATCCAGCAGCTCATGGTCTGAAGGGATGAAGATGTTAATTAACCTATTGCTGGTAACCCATGGGGGATGGCTGATGTGTTCACTGAAGCTGAGAAGTTGGGGCACTTAGTTGCTGCTGATTTACACAGTTCAATGCGTGAGGAGATTTAAGGATAGGGGAATTGGTTGGGTATGTTTTACAGTGCGTTAGGAAAGCAACAAATATTGGTCCCGCATTGACTAGCTGTGACTGTTAAAGAAACAGAGGGAACACTGTGCTGAGAGCACTTGTGAAGACTAGGTTCAGAAACTGATTAGACGTATTGCCAAACTGCAACATCAGCTGAATTCTGTCATCCATGCTGGGGGTTCATGAGCACAATTTTAGCTCCTGTTTGACAAAGACTGGGATCCTGGTGATTGAAGTGGGGGTAGCTGGGAAGAGTCCAAGGACCTAGGATTCCTGGAGAACCTGGCCTATCTGAAGCACTTCTCCACTGCTGCTCCTTTCCTCTAGGAAAACCCAACAACTCAGGCAGCAAATCATGCAGTATGATGTGACCAAGGTCCAAACGTAGCTTGAACCTAAGGACAACTGTCATAAATAGTAGACGGAACAGATCAGTTATGCCCAAAATGAACAGGAGGAATTATCCATGTCATACCAGAAAAAGTCAGGAAAGACCATGCATAGATTTGCAAGTGTTTGACGAGGAACAAAAGTACCAATTTGGATCATGCAGCCTTGGTTGCTATGGTGAGGCCTCATCTGAGATAGTGTGCAATGTGTTTCTGCAGGATGAAACTCTAACGGTTTCTTGGGTTGGCTGATTCAGACCTTGCCCGGAGCCGACCCATGCTGTCTGGCAAGAAAGAGGTAACTGGGAGTGAGAAGACAGACAAAGAGAAGCAGAAACTGAAAGAAGGGCGGGAACTCAGACTATGCAACAGGCAGGCTGTGGAGGAGGCTGAGGGAGTCAGTCCCTTAGAGCTGCCTTAAAACACAAATGGTGGCATTTCCTGGGTTTCCATGAGAGTCCTTTCCCTTATTGCCATGTGTATCCTTATTAAAAACAAAACAAAACATTACTTAAGATAATATTTGGTTTCTGGCTGCAAGTCAGAAAAGCCTATATCAGAATAGGAAAGGAGCCCATACAGAAGGAGAAACGCAAGGCAGAGAACAAGAGAAGCGCGGTGCCCTCAGCCACATGCTTTATTGACTACTCTTGTTTCTGAAAACTTTTCAATTTGGTTCTGCAACATGGTGTTCCCATATTTCTTTTCTTTCCTAGAATGATTCATAAACTTACGGGACTGAAGGTAATTAGAACTCAATTATTTAGCACAATAAAAGAGAGATGAGAAAATGGAGGGCCATGAAGAAATTTGCTTTTTATTCCATCTCCTTCGGTGATTCTCTTTCTCTCACCATGTAACTGTGGATGTTCTTGAATAATCTGCCCCCTTTCTCTCTCTCTCCTCATCCATTTCAGCCTCCAATCATACTTGGATCACTCTTAAATTTTAATCTTAAATGCTGAATTCTTTCCTACTCTACTGAATTAGACTTCCAATTATCTATGGAAAGTACACTTATAAGTTTCACCAGTACCTCAAATTCAACATGGTTAAAATTGAAATCACTTTCCTTCATCCTCTCCCAGCTTCTCTAACACTGTTATTAGTATCATCGTGTTTTAAAAAAGGTTCCTTGTATTAAACTTTGTCTTTAATTTCAAAATATTTCAATCATACAGAAAAGTATAAAGAATAATATAACAAATATCCATGTCTCCACCATCTAGAATTAATATTTTGCCATATGTGCTTCAGACTTAAAAATACATATATAGATCCAGCTGGGAGTCCCCTACCCCACCTAACTTGCTCCCTCCAAAGAGGTTGCTGCTCTTCTAAAGTGAGTTCCTCCCAGAAGCAGACCCTGAAACAAAGGCTGATGAGCATGCAGAGCCGGTGTGGGAGGTACAGGGACACTGGCAAGGGAGTGGGGAGGTGGTTCAGAGAAGGGGAGGCAGTCGCCACTGTGGGCCACTGCAGCTTACTCCTGTGGGGAAGCTCTAGAAAATGGTGTGAGACAGCTTGGAATTATCCTGGCCTATGAATGATGTAGCTGGAGTATTTACATCCCCACGCCCATTACGCATTGAGTGGCTGGGCACTTCCAGCCTCCGTGAGTGAGGGCAAAGTGAGCTCTGGCAGCCTGAGGGCAGCCTTTTGACAAAGATGTTGGCTATTGGAAATTAGGCTGGTGTGCACAAAAATGGTATGGGAATACAAGGGGATACAGGCAAAACACTGAGGGCATCTGTGACAGTGTGTATCCATGCGTTGACATTGTTTTACATTTACTACAATGGTTAAACATTGCTCATGAGCTTATAATTCCATGTCCTATTTTAAAAAAATGAACATTGTTAATTTTAAGATATTATATGATATTACTAACAAAATTAACAATGATGATAATGATGATGAAGGGAAATAGTGACTATAAACATAAACCAGTCAACGTGAAAAGGAAGATTGTTTGAGAAAATAACTTCCGTTCAAAGAGTTAACTATTTATGGAATGTATATCATGTGCCTGATGGATCTCCTCTTAACAGAAAGCAAGGGAAAGAAAAAAAATGCATACCACAATTTATTTTTGTTTGGTTCCACACTTCGTTAGACTTTAACAAAATATGATTTTCTCCCTCATCTTCCTTCATCTCCTACTTCAAGACTGCAGCGTTATTAGGCTTAAACTGTGATTGAGATAGAAGATTATACGTCTTTGCTAAGAAGACTATACACAATCAAAAGTATCTTAGAATATTTTCTTCTTAGTTGCAATCCACTGGCCTTTCTATTGAAAGGAAAAAAAGATGTGTGTGTGTCTGTGTGTGGGGTTGTATGTGTGGGTGTGGGTGTGGTATGTGTATGTGTGTGTGTGTGTGGTGTGTGTGGTGTGTGTGTGGGAGGGTGCATAGTGAAGACAATTATCAACCCTGTAATCAGTGCATTCCAAATCATTCAGCAAAGCCTGGAACAGTTGGCCTTCTTTATACCTTACAACCAAAAGGACCCCTGACCTAACAAAATAAAACTTCAAAACAATATGTTTCCTATTCTCTTCTGCAGAGACCAAAAGGATTTAAAATAATCTCTAAATACTACTCTTCACAGATCCCAGTATTAGACAAACACAGACTTGACTTCCCTCTTTAAGAACTAGCAGACAGAAAAATCACCTGACACGTGAAAAGATCCCATAGTGCAGTAGGATCTTTCTGAATAATCAGAATAAACAGTCATTTGTAAATCAGACTCGGTTAAGAAAGAAAAATTTAAAAAAGAACAACTCATATTGAGATTAAAGGAGATACCCACCAAATTTCATATTTCAAATAAAAAATGATTACAGAATTTGAAAACTCTATGGTTGTAGTGAACAGAGTGGATTTAGGTCAGAGATCATACAACCAGCAATTAAATGTGTATCAAATATACTGTGAAAAGAATTCTGGAAGCAGCATAAATTTTACATTTAAAAGAACAGTAATGTTTTCATAAAGTAATCCCCTACTGTTTGTTCTATCTGATTCCATTACCACATAAAAGCAAACTTTATGAAAATAAATAAGAAAATGTATTATATGCCAGCACATTCAAGCAGTGAGTAGGATTACGAAAAGAGAAAGATCACACAGAATCCATAGTACTAGCACTTTCAAAAAAATACCTTCATTAATTTATTGGAGGCTTTGAATCCTCCTCATAGAAAACTGTACATTTGTATAAAACACAAGATTGCCATAAAATTTCAGGAATTCATAGGCTTCCTAAAGCTCCAAAGACCCTAGAAGTCAGTCTATCGACCCATTAGTGGTCCATGAGCCCCAGGTTAAGAATCTTTTATTCAGAGAGAAGCACAAAGTACTTACATTGTACAGAGGGATAGTCTTCATCACCTTGTACTGTTTAGTGGGATCCATTTTATACAGGTGACGGTCAGTGACAAAAATTGCTCGGTCTTCCACCTTGCTAAATCGATTCACCTGTAAGAGAACAAGCCAATAAACCATAGTATCTCTTCAAGGATGAAATCAAGTTGGCTGAGTGGAGACAAATTCTTTAGTAGAAGTGTACCATGGCAACTCTAATGGATGCAATAAAGATCTAAATGGAGTAGCAGCTTCCAGATTTGTGGAATTTGGCAATTGAAATTTGACAATTTTACATTTTAACGAGGAAAACAGGAAAACCACAGAAGAATTAAAGGACTAAAAACATGTAACCCAGACATCACCAGGAAAGTGAAAAGACAAACCTACAGAATGGGAGAAAATTTTTGCAAATCACATATCTCATAAAGGACTAGAATATATAAATATATAAAGAACTAATAAACCCAATAATTAAAAGATATAACCCACTTAACACAAAGGAATGACATGAAGCCCTTGGTTATAATAAGAAGTTGAGACTAGTATATGGGGGTGAGACAGAAAAGAAACCAGTAAGTAAAAATAATTTCATATAGTTATATAAGGAAAATAAAACTAGATAATAAGATTGGGAGAAAATATGTATGTATGTTTGTGTGTGTGTGTGTCTGTGTGTGTGTGCACGTTTCTATAGAGTGCTGCTTTATTAGGCAGGGAATCAGAGCATGTCCACATTTGCAGGTAAATCTTTTCCTAAGAGACAGAATTAACCACAGTTCACTTTATAAATAAGTAGTTAGCTTCTTATTAATTAGGATGTTCAATCTTAGACTTGAAACATTCAAGGTATTAATATTTTAATCAAGGTACCTAGTATGAAAAATTTTCAAATAGCTACAATGTCATATTTTTCAATGACTAGAAGGAAAAAGAAAGGAAACAAAACAAAACAAAACAAAATAAAATAAAAACCTAAAAAACCCTCCCCAACTAGAATAAAAGGCATGGTTGTGATGTATATATCCCCCACCCCCTCTTCCAAGTTCTTATTTCCAAGATGCAAACAACGAAGTTAGAGAGTAATTTACAAACACTGGTAGCTTCAGTAGGATATTCAGATAACTAAAGTAGGATAGGCAGGATAAGATATAGCAAACTAAAATTCAAATATTAGTTTGAATTTCATTCAATCTTCTCCCCTTTGCCCACAGTTTTAGAAGTCAATCAATTCTCTAAACATTTCCTTTATAACCAAAGCGTATTTTTCACTCTTCAACTTGACAAAAATGGCGTCTGTAATTAAGAGTAAAAGAGAGTCTATGTGGTGAAATAATTATTACTCTCGGTAAATAACTTCACATAGCAACAATTTTTGCCATAACATATGATTGGTGCTTGCCAGAAGACTTGCAAGTAGGTAAGTGAAGAGCTTCTGTATCAGTAGTTTTCTAAGTTATTCTGCACAACTCTAGCCTTATGTGAAGCTTTGCAAAAGAAAGGGTTCCATGGGCAAGTTGGTTTGAGAAACAATGTAAACCATAGCCTCCACTAGGATATTCATAACCCATGATTATATTAAAGGCTCTGAGAATATTGCACTTACAGAGCATATTTAATCCAGTATTTACAAAATATATTTAATTATGAAACCTTTTTTCAAAAAACACCTATTAATATTCAATAGAACCTTGGTTCTATAAAACCCATGCTGGAAAACACTAATCATCATTTATATCAATCGTAGGATCTATAGAATAGAGAACATCTAAAATAGAAATTGAATAATAAGTAAAAGTCATACTTCTCATCTTTTGTGGAATCATATTGAAAATATATGAGTGTAGTGCAAAAGAATATGATTAAAAAAACTTGTTGCATAATTTCACAAGGTCACCCCCGAGTCAAAACAAGTAGGCCCTACCTATGCCCTCTTTATGATATGCCCATGAGTTAATCTAAAAAACAACAAACAAAAACCTCAAAGCAACAATTGTTTTGAAGCTCGGTTTAGAAATATTACATTCTTTTATGTGCAAAAAATGTAATTTCTAAAGAGAACACATTAAAAATCTTTACCTTCTGTTTAGGCAATTCAAACTATCCTTAAAACATGAATCAAGTGAGTGGGAAGGGCATCAAATGAAGTAAAAGCCTTAGGTTGCATAATTTAGCTATATCAAAACAGCAAAATAAAAAAAATTCTACATACACATATGTAAATCCTGGACTTACTTAATATAATTATGGCATAGGAACACTATTTTCTTCCACTTAAATTCATAAAGTAATAGAAAAACTAGATTACAGACTTAGTATTCGATAAGATCTCAAGTTGTTTCTTCTATTATCCAAAGCTAAAATCTTCAACCAAAGAAAAAATCCCTACCATCTTGTTTTTCCCTAAACACTACAAGTGATCTGTTTAGAGGTTTAGTCAGTACCACAGGGGGCCACAGATAAAGTTTCCTTGGAGAGTTAGGCCATTATGGGTGACAGAAGCTACTTGCAGAAGTCTTCTACCTTAAAGGACATTTTATAACTGTGGTTGGTTAATGGAAAGTGGCTGTTTCAAAAAGAATCAAAGCACAAAGCAGAGGGCTTTACTGAAATTGTATCAAGTTTACCTTGGTGTATCCTCGGCAATGAAAAGTTTCTAAAGAATACATTAAGCTACAGTGTGAGGAACGAGTATGTTGCATTGAATTTAGAAATAAAGGAGCATGAATGTTTCAGTTTTTAATCCAGCAGGATGCAGGGAGAGACATGCTCTCTGTAGGACATAAAATTGTCATTGCCAGAAAGACAGAGACACTAGACCTTTCTGTAGTAGATGACTTAATTCTTAAAACCATTCAATTTTCTTTGCTCAATTGTTCTAATTACTAATTTGACTTCCAAGATATCTTGATAATAGAAAGGGGGTTTACTTAATAGAGGATATGAGAACTCACTGAAATGGTACATTCCTTTGTTATATTCACAAACTGGCATTATGGCCTATACATTTTTGTGAGTGTGAACCTGGTTAGCAAAAGCCTTTTCTTGACTGATCAACTCTAGGTACACTTATAAAATAGAGTTTCTGGATCTTAGAGTTCAGAACTAAACTCTAGAGTGTGGTACCATCCCAAGCTATTGCTAGCAATCTTTCCTTGATGACATTTGTCTCATTCTAACTTTAAAAGTGGCTGCTCTCTATTTTGTTAAAAAGCCTATATTATATTGAGTTGAACTCTTCTTCTTTATAATGTCCAAACACTAACTGTGATATAATAAGAAATATACATTTGGTCTGTGTCCTGGTTCCTGACACAGAGCTCCAAAACTCTTGTGATTTTATGAGTGATAGGAGTGATAGGATCATCTTTTGTTATAATATTTCATCTTAATCCCAGGTTCCTCACACAAGACCTTACTGCTAATGAGATGACTGGTGACTGGGGCCTCCTAGACAGTTTCAGGATTGGGGCTGTTGCCACAAAGACCAAGGCATGATTAGAGAGTAAGAACTTTCAGCTCTGCCCCCTCATCTCCATGGAGGGGAGAGGGGTTGTAGATTAAGTTAATTGCCACTAGCCAATGATTTAATCAACCATGCCTATGTAATAAAACCTCCATAGGCCCTAAACTATGGGGTTTAGAGAGCTTTTGGATTGGTGCAGGCATCCACATGCCAAGAAGCCACAATCTTTGCCTTTAAATTGTGGCGTTTAGACCACTGATATTTAATGTGATTATCCATATGGTTAGGCTTAAATCTGTCATTTTTCTATTTGTCCAATTTGTTCTTTGTTTCCTTTTCCACATTTCAAAAAATTCTCTTACTGTTTAACGGAGATGTATACAGAACATATCTTAAAAGCTTAAACAACTACACATTTTCTGCCTTCTTTTGCATTGAGGTTTTTTTTATGATTCCATTTTATTTTATTTCATTTTACTTTTTTTTGAGACAGTCTTGCTCTGTTGCCTGGGTAGAGTGCAGTGGCATCATTGTAGCTTACTGCAATCTCAGACTCCTGGGCTCAAGTGATCCTCCTGCCTCAGCCTCCCCAGTAGCTGGGACTACAGGGGCATGCCACCACACCTGGCTAATTTCTCTATTTTTAGTAGAGATGGGGTCTCGCTCTTGCTTAGGCTGGTCTCAAACTCCTAAGCCCAAGCAATCCTCCTGCTTCGGCCTCCCAGAGTGCTAGGATTATAGGCGTGAGCCACCGTGCCTGGCCAATTCCATTTTATTTTATCTCCTTTTTTGACTTATTAGTTATTAACTCTTTGTTTTGCTATTTTAGTGGTTTTTCTAGGGTTTATAGAATACAATTTAATATATCACAGTCTACTGATATTATACCACTTCATGTATAGGATAAAAACTTTACAATGGTATATTTTCATTTTCCCCCTATTTTTGTGCTATTGTTATACATTTTACTTCTACATACATTATAAGCCCTATACTACATTATTATTGTTTTTAAGCAGCCAATTGTGGTTTTTTTCCATTTTTAAAATTCTGATAAAATATACATAACAAAATTTACCATTTTAATCATTTTTAAGTGTACATTCAATACTTCTGTGGTATTAAGTACATTCACATTGTTGTGCAACCATCACCATTATCCATCTCCAGAACTTTTTCATCATCACAAATTGAAACTCTGTACCCATTAAACAGTAACTCCCCATATCCCTTTTCCCCAGTCCCTGGTAACTAGCATACTATAATACTTTCTGTCTCTATGTATCTGACCATTCTAGGTACCTCATGTGAGTGGAATCACACAGCATTTGTCCTTTTGTGTCTGGTTATTCCATTTAGAATAATATCATAAAGGTTCATCCCTGTTGTACCATGTATTTAATTCCTTTTTATGGCTTTTTCATCCACTGTACAGATATACAATATTTTCTTTATTGATTCATCCATTGATAGATATTTGAGTTGTTTTTGCTTTTTGGTTATTGTGAATAATGCTGCTATAAACATTGGTATACAGCCAATTACCTTTTAAAGAGATTTAAATAATAAGAAAAAGTATGTATCTATTTATGTAGCTACCACTCCCCTTGCTCTTCATTCTTTGGGTGTATGTCCATGTTTTCATGTGGTATAACTTTCCTTCTGCCTCAATGACTTCCTTTAACATTTCCTGTAGTGCACATCTTCAGGTATGTCTGAAGAAGTCTTTATTTCACTTTGGTTTTTGAAAGATGTATTTGATGAGTATAGTATTTTAGGTTGACAGCTTTTGACCCCCAGTACTTGAAAGATTTTGCTCCACTGTCTTCTCACTTACATTGTTTCCGACAAGAAATTGATGCATACTTTGTTCCTCTGTGTCTTTTTTCTCTTTATTACGGGTATTGAGCAATTTGATAACAATGTGCCTTGGTATAGTTCACTTCATGTTTCTTTTGCTTGGGGTCTGTTGAGCTTCTTGGATCTGTGCATTTAACGTCTCATCAAATTTAGGGACGTGTCAGTCATTATTTTTTAAAAATATTTTTTATTTTTCCCCTTCTCTCCTCTCCCTCAGGGACTCCAGCTTGTATTAGGCCACATGAAGCTGTCTGACAGCTTCCTCATGCTTTGTTTTGTTTTGAGTCTTTTTGTCTCCTTTGTATTTAATTCTGGGTAGTTTTACTGCTGTATCTTCAAATTCACTGCTCTTTCTTCTGCAAACTTTAATCTGCTATTAATCCCATTGAATGTATTTTTTCTCTCATTGTGATTTTCATCTTTATAAGTTCATGCACGTCATTTCTAAATCTCCCATGTGTTTATTTAACATGTTCAGTCTTTCCCCTAGCTTTTTGAAGATATGGAATACAATTATAATAATTGTTTTAATGGCCTTGTCTGTTAATTCTATAATCTGGGTCAGTTCTGGGTCAGTTTGAATGATTGATTTTTCTGCTCATTATGGGTTGTAGTCTCCTGTTGTTTTGTATGTCTGGTAATTTCTTTCTTTCTTTTTTTTTTTTTTTTAGAGAAGGGGTCTCATTCTGTTGCTCAGGCTGGAGTGCAGTAGTGCAATCATAGCTCACTGCAACCTCAAACTCCTGGGCTCAAGAGACCCTCCTGCCTCAGCTTCCTAAATAGCTAGCACTACAGGTGCATGCCACCACACCTGGCTAATTTCTCTATTTTTTGTAGAGACAGAGTCTTGTTGTGTTGCTCAGGCTGGTCTTGAACTCCCGGCCTTAAATGATCCTCTTGCCTCAGCCTCCCAAAGTGCTGGGATTACAGACGCAAACCATCGCGCCCAGCCTTTCTGGTAATTTTTGACTGGATGTCGTGTGTTCTGACCTTTACCTTCTAGGTGCTAGATATTTTTATATGCCTGTAAACATTTTTGAGCTTGGTTCTGGGATGCTGTTAGGTTACTTGGAAACAGTTTGATTCTCTCTGGTTGTGTTTTTTAGATTTATTGGGTAGGATTAGAGCAGTGTTTAGTCAAGGGCTAATTATTCCCCTCTACTGAGGCAAGACCCTCATCAGCTCTGCCCAATGCCTCGTGATGCATGAGGCTTTCCAATCTGGTTGGTGGGAACACACACTATTTGCAACCCCGTGTGAGTAGTGGGAACTGTTACTTCTAATCCTTTTGGGTTGTTCTTTCCTAGCCCTGAGTCATTTTCTCATATGCATGTGCTGATCAGTACTTAGCTGAACATTCGAAGTGGACTTTTCTTTGGACTCTTCTCTCCGTGCCACTTTCTCTTCTCCGGTACTCTACTCCGTGAACTCTAGCTGCCTTGGTCTTTTCCAGCTCTCAGCTTTGTCTTTTCAACAGGGAGTCTACTGGGCTGTACCTTGGCTTCCCCTTGCTCCTGCCATGGACTAGAAAGTCTCTCAAGGCAGAAAACTGACTAATTGTAAGGCTCACCTCATTTTTCTCATATTTAGGGATCACTGTCTTTCCTTGATGTCCACTGTCTTGCAAACCATTGTTTCACACATTTTGCCCTCCCCCCATACATCCTTTTCACATTCATTTTAACAACTACATTGTATTCTATTGTATACAAAATTTATTAATCCAATCACTTATGGATTCATATTTAGAATTTACAGTTTTTTGGTTGTTACAATGTATAAACCTATACACATATATATCTTTGGATATCCGTGAAAAAATATTTTTAGGGTAAGTCTGAGCTGCAGAATTCCTAGATTAAGTAGTATGGGCACTTTACTTTTGATAGATAATGCCAAATTGCTCATTCAAAAGAATTGTATCTTATACTGTTACCAATAGTGTTTCCTTAAATCCTCATAAACACTGGTCAACACTTCAAAGTCTGCCAGATTTATAGTTGAAAAATGATATTTCATTATTTTGATCTGAATAATACTGTAATTATATATTTTTAAAAAAAAGATTTGAAATGAAGCATCTGTAAAACTACCTAAACTTGGACCTTTGTTACAAGGTAATTCTTTAACAATTTTCTTAATTCCTCCTTTGGATACTGTCATATTTATGTCAATATCTCTTCTTGGGTCAACCTAGGCAATACTTTTTCTTAAATTTGCCATTTCATTAATATTTAAAAATTTATTTGGATAATTTTACAATAATTTCAATTTCTTCTCTCTATAGTCTTCTAAATGAGTATTTTAAGGTTTTTAAAAAACAACTGTGTCCCTTGCCTTCCACTTCCCAACTTTCACATTTCCACTAGCTCAACTGCTGTCACCTCCAGGTAAATAACAGTCCACATATCCTGCTTCAGACAAACAAATGGATTCATAGTATGTAACTTTCCCCCCTACCTTCTAAATCTTAAAATGTCCTATTCTTCTTTTCCAAACTATGTTCTTCTCCCCTCAACCTTGTTTTTTAAAAGATATAGTGATGATATACGTGTAAAAAGTACTAAATGACCATTAAATACAAAGCAGATCTACAGGTGCTACGAAAGATACAGATGCAGTAAAATACAATCCCTGGCCTCAAGAAGGTCCCCCCACCTTGTTTTAAAAAGAAATATTTATTGAAAATAGTCACGTCCCTTAGGAAGGCTTAATAGCCTAACTCTAAAATTGTTGTCATCTCAGCCATTCCAATAATGCTTTAGCACAGACAAGTATAGCTCACTGATGACACAGCTAGTTATGTACCTACTATCATATTTTATTACAGGCATACTTAAGTGAGTTTCATCTGAATCAGTCTTTTTTTTTTTAAACCTCCTCACCTCCACCCTTGTATCAGCCTTTTCTTCCCAAGATGATCTGTTTCAAGCTTGCCTTACCTTACGGACATGACAGGAAAAGAGGACATTCATGTATTTGTCCTTCCGTTTCAGTTCATTAGCGACAGGGACAAAAGTGCCTGAGGTCTGAGGTGTATCTGGCTTCTGAAAGAAAAAGGAAACAAGTTGAAATGAGTATGCTTTGCATTATAGATGAAAAGGCACTCTTTTAGCATATTGCTTTCTAGCTATACTTATATAGTTTCACACATGTACTTTTTATCTCCTCACTCCAGATAGTAAGCTACTAAATGGCTGTTATCACATCAAAAGTCCTATAAAATTTTAAAAATAGAGAATGGAAGAGAGGACGAAATGTAACTCTGGGAAGAATTACTATAAAGGTGGTAATTAAAAATAGTTGCTGAATTACACAAGGGAAGGTTTAAATGGTCAAAGGCCAGGTTAATAGAGTGTACCTAATACATGTGGATATAACACAGAGAACCCCTTTAAAAGTGGGGGAAACCTTAAATACTGCACATTTTGAAGCAATAAAATCTTTTAATTTAGTATCTCTCACAGAAATTTAGTTCTGAAAGGTGTTTTCTTCTTTCTGCAAATTCTCAAAGAAAAATTCTTCCCTTTCCAAAGGGAGCAGGAGAAGATTCCACTTTGTTCTCTTGGACTTACTGAAGCAAGGTAGTTGCCCTCCCAGGCTCTCTGGAGCCCAAGGTCAGCCCTCTGACCCTTCAACATTTCCATGGCTGCAACCTTTGCCCTGACCTGGGGCAGGTCTGAGACAGAAATGCTCTTGATGAGCTGGGATGCTCTCCACCTACAAACAAGTAAGCGAAACATGTCAGACTTTAGAAATGCACCCTCGTTCTTTCTCAAAACTCATGGAAGCTGTCACTAAAGGAGAACAAAACCAAAGTACGTGCATTCTGCACTAAATAAAAAGGTAAAATGCCCCCAAAATATACACAGATGTTGTTAAAATACACATAGTTTTATGTAGACATATATTTTCTAAAACTTTCTTTGTTATTTGTGTGTTTTGAAAGCAATTAAAACTTAGTGATATATGGGCTGTCATAATATTTATATTTAGGGCACAGAAAATTTGGATTCATCATTCATTCATTCAACCAGTGGTTTCTAGGCACCTGCTAAAGTCCAGGTGCTGTTCTAGGCAGTGGGGCACAGCAATAAGCAAAACAGACAAAGGTCCTTTCTGCCAGGTGCTTGTATTCTAGAGAGGAGTGACAGGCAATAAATACACAATGAGTAGATACACAGACTATATGACAGTGATATGTGCTATGGAGGAAAACAAGGCAAGGAAAGGAGGGCGGGGAGTGCAGCAGAGGGAAGGAAAGGGGAGCGGGTGTGGTTTCTGCAGGGTGGTCCTGGTGGGTACCACCAATAAGGACAGATGAGCAGAGACCACAGGAAGTGAGGGGGCTGGTCATACGGAGATCTGAGCAACAGTGTCCTAGGAAGAAAGCACAGTAAGTGCAAAGGCTCTGGGATGTGAGCTTGCTTGGCGTGTTAGAGGAGCATCGTGAGGAGGGGAGAATATCAGGAGGAGAGGTCTGAGGAAGAGCCATGAGGCCATTATCAGGACTCTGGCCTTTACTCTTAATGAGATGAGAAGCCATGGGAAGGTTTTGAGCAAAGAAGGGATGCGACCTGACTTACCATGCTTTAAAAGGATCATGATGATTGCTGCAGGCTAGGAATAGGAAGACCTGTTTGGAGGCTGTCTGTGTAATGCACACTTTAGAGGAAGGTGGCTTAGATCAGGGAGGTGGTGGCAGAGGTGGAGATATGAGTTGGTTCTGGATATATTCTGAAGGAAGAGCCAACAGGATTTGCTGATGGGTTAGATGTGGGGGCCAGGGAGGATTTAAGGATGACTCCAAGATTTTTTGGCTAGGCAACTGAAAGCATAAACCCAAAATAACCTATTCCTGATTGAAAAAAAACAGGTATAAGTCTTTTATGCTCTTAGGAGCATCCTAGCCCTACGTGATACTTATGTCCTCTTTTCTGCCACAGGAGCTTGAAGCAGGGAGGTTGGAAGCAAACTGAGAACTTCCTTTTAATCAGATGAATATTCAAGGCCTGTAGTTCTCAAACTATGTTCCCATGGAATACTGGAACAAGATTTAACTAAATTGAAAATTCCCACTGAAATAACTGAATAAATATAAAAATAAGGAAAAACCTATACCACCCCTAGAAAATGGGAATGGTGTCATTAAACTGGAAGGTGTGAAGACTTTCAGGAAGATATGAAGTAGATGGGATCAGGTTAAAGGACAAGTGGCTCAGGGCAGAGCAATCCACTCAGTGGAAGGAGAGGAAGCTTTGGGCATTGATGGTTTTTCTGACAAAGCCCAGAGAATCCTTAAGCCTGAAGCAGCAGATGCCAGTAGCAAGGGCAGAAGGTGAAGGATTTCAAGGTGGGAACTGTGCCAGTTCCCTGAACATGGAATGGCTGGCCACAGAGAAGTAGGACATCTGCCATGGCAGATAGGGTCTGAGACAGCAGGCTGCCAAAGCAACAGCCATGAAATAGTAAAGGCTCAATAGAGCAGTGAAACCCTCTTCTCTACTTTCTATGGCCAACCAATGCTCCATTGAGACAGACCATCCTAAGATCATTCCAGAAGAGGCTGGACGAGTGACAGGTTTGGCACAGTTGGCAGTCAAAGCCAAGGACTTTGGTGGCAGGTGGGCCTTATAACACTCAGTGGCTTGCTAAGCTACTGCCCCAACTTCAGCCCTTGAGCTCCACATTCATTATTGGTGGGGAGACATCTTTGCTCTGTCTGCTGGTCTGTCTCCAGTCTATGTGCCTGGTCAGCCTTTTTTCACTGCCCACAGTGGCCCAGGACAAGGTCCATACCCAACTGACTCCAGATGCGCATGGAGGCACACGGGAGGATCTGGGCCCTGATCTACACAACCACGGAAAGAGCCACCCAGCCTTCTCATCCTGATCAAGCAAACCACTATCTATAAATACATATAGCCAACAACAGCTGCAGCCATAAAAACCACCAGCCTCAATGACATGAAAAGAGGACAAAGCTGGGTACGAAGAAGGCTCAATTAAAAAGAATTACTATGAGGAAAAGCAATGATCTTAAACATGATTAGATGCACACTGAGATTTCAGAAAAACAAACACAAGAACCCTACAATCACAGTGGAATTCTTTAACACATTTCTCTCTGTATTCCACAGATCAAAAAATTCCAGAGAGTGACTAGATCAGGGGTTGGTAAACTATAGCCTGTGCCAAATCTGGCTTGTGGTCTGTTTTTGTCCTGCCCACGAGCTAAGAATAGTTTTTACATTTTTATATGTTTAACAAAACCAAAACAAAACATAGAATATGTGACAGAGACCATCTGTAGTCCGAAAAGCCTAAAATATTTACTACTTGGCCCTTTCAGAAGAAGTTTGCTGACCCCTGAACTAGATGAACACAACTGGCAAGATTCACTCAGGGTGTGAGTGTGCACTCACACAACAAATTGAGCAGACATGCTATTTTCAAATACTATTGTTTATAAGAGCTGGGAAGGCTGGGACTGTCTTTTGCATCTTTCTTGTTTGTTACCATATCCTTGGAACCTATGTCAGTGTGTGCAACACAGCCGGCATTCAGTAAATATTTGCTGAATGAGTAAACTGAATTTTATACAAATTAATTCTAGGCCACAAATACTAATAAAACATCAAAGTCTAAAAACCAACCTTCTGCAACCATTAAAAATATTATGTTGATTGTTATTGTCATGGACAGGTCTCTAAGACTTATTTTTAAGTAAATCATATAACCATACATATAATCCTGCTTGTGTAAAAAACAGGAAAAAATGCCCAAATGATATGTGACTGTGTAAAAAGCCTGCCATGGTTGAAAACTAATATTTATAGTATTATATGTGAGAATTGATGGTTGAGGTACTTTTGCTTTCAATAATTCTTTACTGTTTGAGTTTTTTTCTTTTCATGAGCAATCATTTCTTATTTTTTTAAAAAGCAAATGAGATACATATTAAAGAGTTTTTCTTCCATGCATTTTGCTTTATCTTTTGATACCTTCCACTGATTATATACAGAGCAAAATCTAAAGAAGATAAAATCTGATTTAGCACAGAATTATACATTAGTTCTTTTATAATCAGTATATCAACTAGTTCACAGTGTTCTTTATGGAGTACCATGATACCAAATGACTACATTTCATAACTACTAGTTTAGTTTTTGTGACTAGAGGGCTATAACTAAGACAGAGCTAAATATATCTAGTACATAACTGGCAACAAATAAGCTCAAAATATGAGAAGAAAGCACTTAGGAATAACTACATACTCAGATCCAGGGCAGGTTGTAAAAAAAAGATCAGTTGGAAAGGTATCAAATATTACATGGGTGTTTATTTATTTAAAAGATAGCTTGCTCTAAAACAGTTGTTTTCCCCTTTGGCTGTACTTTAAAATCATGTGGGAAACTTTAAAAAGGATCTCTGCCTGGCCCCACCCCCCAGCTCCATTAAACAGGACTCTCGGAGGTGGGACCTGGGCATGTTTCATAAGCTCCTGATATTCTAAGGTGCAGCAGGATTGAGAACCACTGCTCTGAAAGGATTAATGGATTTTCTACTTTGAGTTATGTGTGGGGATTTTATTTTTTGCTAATGGAAGAAAGTGGAGACAGCATGCTAGTAGCTTATCTTAAATATGGCTTGGATCCAGGGGTTGTGGCATATTGTTGTCAACTGCTATAGGAAAAATAAATTGCCAGTTACACTATTTTGAGAGGTAAGCAGATGCCCTTAAAAAGCAAAATCTACAAAACTGAAGACATAAGGTAAAGGTAAATGTCATAACAGTAAATAGCTGAGCCAAAATCATGGTCTCAGATTTGTGACTTTATATAGTATTAACTGTGCTGCCATAAATGGATGCAGCACATAGCAACAAGTTCTTACCTATTAAAAATCGCCTGTAGGGCCTCCTCAAAACGGCGAAGAACCTTAGGAGGGGTTGGCCACTTCACATGCTTCCCGTAGTCTCTCATGGTCTTGACCCCGTGGAAGCGCCCGGCAACCTCATGGATGTATGACTTCACTTTGTAGTGCCGGTAGTACCTGATTATTGTCAGAGCTGCCTTGGTTCTCTTGTACCGCATGCGGGCCAGGGTGCCTCGCCACACCTTCATAACAGAGAAAGAAAAAGGAAAACATTGCTGGATGGCTGAGTTGTAGGTGACTTTGACATTATAGAAGCTCCTCTACTTATAAACTTAACCAGTCAACTTGTGTGTGTGCACAAAATCAGCCAGAGCCAAAGCATGTCAATTCTACTTGCCTCCAATAGATGGTGCTGGGGGTCACGCCAGTCCTTTCGTTTCAACTGTCCAGCTGTTCATTATTCTACACTCAAGTGTGCTGGGTTTGAAGATGAGTCCTGTTTTAACTTTATTGTCATGAGAAGAAGAAAGCCAAAATGCAAATATCTTTGGATAAATATTTTAGGAATGTTGAACGGAAGCAGGATGAGTCAGAGCCAAATGCCATAAGGATCTACAGTTCTCTTGTGAAACCCAGCTTTACACAGATTATACACACTGGCCACTAGTGTAATGCAGCTTTGGATTTACAAACTGATTTACACACAGCCTGTGCACCCCCCCTCCCCCAATGCTATGTGAACTCCGAAGAATTTAGATGCATTCCTGAGGAAAGGGTAAAACAGATTATATATTAATATCACGTGAATCTTTGTTAAACGTTTTTCAGTGCTAAGAAATCAATCATATATTATATGTACATATTACATACATAATATATAAATGTCTCAGTGCCAACTTCATCCAATGCTTTTTTTTGGGGGGGGGAAATCCTTTGTCCAGGTACCCATGTTTCTCAACTTCTCCAAGCAAAAACAAAGTTGATATAATCTTCAATTAATCATTGGCTCTTCCCCTATATATCCTCTCTATCACCAAATTTACTCCTTCCACAATCTTTTCAGTATAAACCTCTTTCTTTTCCTTTTTGCTACCAGAGTCTCCAAGACCCCAGACGACTCTGACTGCTTTCTTTCATAAACTCCTTGTACACATCCCCATCATGCCCACTCAATATTTACTGCTGCTACTTAAATAACCCTTCTAGTGCTTAGGTGGATTGTATTATTTCCCTTCCTAGTCCCTGGTCTTTCAGGGCCAAGATTTCCAACCTCTAGAGTTCAAAGCCCACAGTATGGTTTCCCTAGACTCCCTCAGGTTTCTTTTATTTCTTCTTAAATCCCCATCTGTGCCCACCAATTTCCCTCAGAAAAACTTGTGCAACACCTCTTTTCTTCAGTTATTTTAGGTTTGTCTTGATGCAGACTCCTAAACTTGCACCACATGCTTACAATGCTCTCCCTTTTCAGCCCGCTGCACAATAAAGATAGATTTGTTTGCATACTACATGTGGGGAGGTCATCAAGGGATCCCAACGGGTCCACAAAAACCATAACATATAAAGGAAACATGACATATAAGGAATTTGTGATGGCAATCTAGAGTTTGCATATAAATAGAATATTTAAAGACAATGAGGCAATGGAAACTAACTCTATCTCATGTGGCATCAGTACAGAAACCCTTTTTAGTCAAAATGGCTCTCTTCCTTGTAGCCAAATCCACTGTACAGATGGCTTTGTTACGCCTCCATCCAAGTGCTAAATTAAAGGTCCCTTCTTTAGTATCTTGAAAAACCAAAAGAATACAGTTAGAGGATGGAAGTATATGATTCAATTTCTTAGACAAAACACATTTTTAAAGTTTCATACTGTTTGTTGCTTTTTTCTTTTTTAAGAGGAAGGAATTTAAGACTCCCTGGAGCCACATCTATTATATGTAGAAAATCAATCTTTAATTTTCAAGAAATGTTTTATAGAACTCTTCATTAAAATGTTTTTGGTTAGATTCTTCAGTAATTTGAAAAAACCATTTTATATGTAAGTGTTTTTAAAGGGGTAGTTTTTTTGACAACCTTTAAAATTTCATCTGTGTTGGTTAATTTAGGTTTTTGACAGTTGAAAAAATCAAATAGTACAAAAATGCTTATAATAAAAGACAGTAGCCCTTTCCCTCACCCACCTAAACCCACTTCCCCACCTTGCAGCCTCATTTCAGGCAGTCTAATCTAGATGCTTCTTCTGGTATTTACTGCCATGTTTATGAATAATACACATATACTATTACTGATCGATTGATTCTTTTAGACACTATCCAAATTACAGAAGCTGGAAACTTAGCTCTCTCACCATCATTCTTTTTTCTCCTCTATCATCCCAATAACAGTTACATCAAAAATTTTAAGTCGACAGTGTTTACATTATTACATATATTAACTATTTTAAATATTGAGTAAATAATAGGCATAACATGTATATAATATATTGCATTATATATTACACAAATTTGGTTCATAACTGTGCTAAAGGGTATGACTATTCCTCCTTTATCATACACATTTGTTTTTACCTGTAGTAACTATTCTAAAATTTGCTTTATTTACTATATACTTACTGCTAATTTTTGCCAAATGCCCTTATAGACCTGTCAAATGATCAGCAGTAATTTTTCTGATCATCAAGCACATTAACTGAGTCCTTTTCTTTGATATTCCCCATGTCTTTATACTCTTTAGCCTCCCTGAACAGACTTTTTAAACTACCCTTCCATGTTGGATCCCTGATTTCTGAGCTTATATCTTTCTTTTTCTTGTTTTCTTCTTACCCCCTCCAGTAGCTTTTAAGAAAAGGTGCATGGCCAGTAAATTTCTATTCTCTTAAATTTCCTTAAGCGTACAAAGCAGTTGCCTAAAACGCTGTCTGTTTCTTGGGATACAAGAGCACGGTACAGTTGAGAACAGGCTCTGGACCCAGACTGCCTGTGTTCAAATCCTGGCCCCACTCCTAAGAGCTTGGTAAACTTGTACAAGCTTCTTAACTCTTCCATGCCTTAGTTTTCTTATCTGTAAAGTGGGGATGATAATCCCCATTGTTGTTGGGAGGATTAAAGGAATTAATACACACAAAACACTTAAAATAGTGCTTAGTGGCTAGCCAGTGCTCAATAAGCATTGGCTGCTACGACTATTTGAAAGTCTATTCCTTATTTGTCTTTAGTAAGCTGTGCTATTTTCTGTTTTATATGTGCAGATCTTTTGCCTCAGTTACATGTCAGCATGACCTGGAAACTCTTTAGTGAATGTGAGCCATTCTTTCTCAGCCTGCCATTCTCCCCCAAACTGTGCTTGATTTGGTATTATTTTATTCTTCAACCTATAATATAGGCTGGATGTCCATGGTTTATACACCTTATCCACCCTTTCAGCTATCCAACAGGAGTGGAGAGGGAGCTGGGGCTTTGGGTAACTGCCCGTGAGATCTTTCCTTAATTCTTATGAAATAAATGCATCAGAGGTTTGCTTCACTGAGTCTGGGGTGCATCATGGGCCTTTGGTTTGGTACGGGGCCAAATATTCTTTGCCCATGTCTTGTGGAGCATTTTCTTCGTTCAGCTGTGATAATCACTGCTTGCAGATGCTTCCCTCATTCCTTGCTCACTTATTGATATGTCAGAGGCAGGAAAGATGGCAAACCTTGTCAACTCTTCATGCCCAGGGGGAAAAGTCTTCTTGATGGAAGAAAGGGTCCCCGATGGAGATGTGGGGTACTCTCAGCCTTCCCTCTGGTATACCTTTATACTTAATGCAGTACCTTCAAAAGCAGTGAGACTTTTCAGGATTCCCTCCTTATACTTCTCCATGTTCGATTCTTCTCTTTGAAGAATACATCGATTTTTGAGCACCTTCTTTCAATTTGGTCCAATTTTTCTTTTTCTGGATGATACTTCTCAAAGTCTATAGTATGAAATTGGAATCTTTTCTTGGTTTCAGGGTTGATGGCGTGTTCTTTGTTATTTTTGCATTTGGTATTTGTTAATCTCACACAATTTTGGGGGAAATAAATTTTGTGAGCTTGCAGTTATATCACCAGCTTTTTCAGAAGTCCCTTAGGCTTTATTTCTTAACATCAGAGAAAAAGTAGCATTGAAAACTACAGAGGAAAATGATTCTATGGCAAAAATGATTCATGTATTTTTCCTTATAATCTAAGCATATTTGGTTTAAATAGATAGGCTCCCATAAATGCTTGTGTGGGTGGGAAGGATTGTTGGTTGATTTTCCCACCAAGGGTCTGCAGGTTGGAATATAACATATAAGACAGATTTTTCCATTTTCCCTCTTAGTTTAAAGCAGCTCAAACTGTTAGGTTTTTCAAGAGTTACAGAAAGCTTACCTCCATAGAGGACTTTGCCTGATGATAGAGCTTCAGAAAGCAGAAAATTAAACGTTACATTAAAAAACAAATGCTTAATACTTATTTGCATATGCCTGAGAGGTTCAACAAACAACAGGGGAGCCAAAAGGGGCCCTATTTAAAGCAATGTTAACACCAAAAGTGGAACCTGCCAACATTACATGCTTTAGGATATGACGCAAGAGGAGTGGCAGTTGGACACATGCCGAGGCCTGCGAGGTGAAGTTGGCAGAGGATGTACAGTGGAGATTGGATTGACAGAGGAGAGGGCGGGCAACCATCTCTGAAGCTGGCTCAGAGCGAACAACTGAGGTACAAGCAGAGAATGCTGGAGTGACATTACACACACCGTTGTTTTTGAGGTGCCAGCCAGAGTGATCCTTTTAAGACCAAAGTCAGATCATGTCACTTTTCTGCTCAACTCTGCAATGGCTCTCCATTTCCCTTAGAGTGAAAGCCAAAGTCCTTACAATGTCCTGTGTGGCTCCATGTGGTCTTGTACTGTTCTTTCCCTTGCTCACTCCAGACACACTGGCCTCCCTGGCACACCCTGCACAGGCCAGGCACCCTCTTATCTTGGGGCCTTAGTGCTAGCTGTTCCTGATGCCTGGAATAATCTTCCCCCAGATATCACATGACTATCTTCCTTGCCCTCTCCACATCTTTGCTCAATTTCTACCTTCTCAATGAGACCAGCCCTAAATAGACCATCCTACTTAAAAGTTCAACTTGTCTCCACTCTCCCCTCCTGGCATTCTTGATGCTCTATTTTTTCTCTTTCCTCCAGCACTCAACACCTTCCAACATACCAAGTAATTCATATATTATGGTATGGTTTATGCTGTCCCTCGTAGAACTTAAGGTCTACTAGGTTGGGGATCTTCATCTCTTTTGCTCACTGATATATCTCTAGAACAATGCCAAGGACACAGTAGCCACTCCATAATGTTTGTTGAATGAATGAACATATTTATTATAACTTCATCTTTCAAGCCTGATATTGAATCCTCCACTTCAGCTGTCATGAGCTCATCCTTGTTCTTGGAATATTACTTTTGAAAGCATGTTTCTCTTATTTTATGAATGCAACATCTCATCCTTCCTCTCTGAGTATACGACTTAAGGTTTTATTTTTTACACTGCTTCCTGTATTGTACCTGTCATCCCCAAATCCCATCTTTTCCTGTTTGTCTTGGTCTTGGTCTTTCGTGCCTAAGGCCTGCCTTCCTCAAATGTCTGGGGACTCTTGGCGCCAGACTCTTGGCTCACACTGAAGAGTAAACTAACACTTGGAAGCTCTGTGTATGTGCTTTATGGATGATGGTGGACTTCACTACAGGGTGATTAAGCGGGGATCACCCATCTGGGGGGGGACCCCAGAATGTCAGGATCATAAAGTCGTTTTTCTCTTTGCTGCCACAATTCTCAGAGCGAAGAGGAATTGGGGGGGATCTTACCCTTCAGTATCTATACTTTCAATTAGTATCTGTAGTTTCAGTATGGTGCCAGACCCCTCTCCTCCACTGCGTCTGCTGTCTGCAAGCCCAGAGCTTCTCTGGTTCAATTTCTTCAGACAGTAAACTTCTTGCCATCTATCAGAATGAGACAGGTCATTGCCCAGCTTTGTGAGGTCTGGGAAGGGACCTAGGGGCCTACCTTCTCTTTACATAGATTTTTAAGCAGCCCTTCCCTCAGTGCTACCCCCCACTCCTACCTACAGAGGCACCTGGTCCTTCCCACTCCTGAATCTTTCCACAGCTCTGTGGTCGGAGGAACTGGCTTGCCTGCTTTCCTTGTTATATGCAGGCACTTAGATCTCAGGTAGTTTCCCCCCTGCTTAGGGGAGTAACCACTCATTCTCTTACTGCCAAACTTATGTTGATGCCTCTTGTCTGTTGTTGTTTCCACTGTGGTTCTATTTGTCCTTGTGGGTTTATCCAATTTTTATTCCTCTATTGCTCTTTTAGGGGTGTTGAGAGAAGATATAAACACAACTGTCATGTTTAACCAGATGTTTTATAATGCCATCTTAATTCTACCGTTTTTTTCATCTCTAGTGCATACTTCCTCAGAGGTCAGGTGTTTCAGAGCAACATCTGGCAGTCATTAAAGTAACAAATACACTTCACAAAAGATGTAGGATTCTAGGTTATGCTCTATTAAGAAGTAGGTCAATTACGTATCTTCAGTTTAGTCCCAGAATCAAACACAGGTCAGCTGTTTTTCTAGTTCCCCATGTTTTGTTTTGTCTTTTTTATTCTAGTTATTACAGGTATTGTGCTCTTTTCATCTTGTTGTCAATACAAATCACTATTTCACAACTCCCTGGTATTCTGAATCAGATATTCTCTTAATTTCCACAAACAGAATCCTTCAAAATTACAGCTTACCAAGTCCTTAATGCCTAAGGACAATTTACAGAAGCATCTTTCTCTTACTTCTACCCTTAAGTCCCCTATATCATTATTTTGGCAGAGTTCTGACAATTTATGGTTGTTAAAGAGTTGTGGTAGAGGAGAATTTATTTCTAATAGGTACCAGATTAAACTCTGAACAAACTGTGAAATATACAAAATTTATCTTTGATATCCACATATCCCATCAAATTTAGACTATGACAGTTGCATCCAATTTGGGGTTTTTCATGATTGATTAATAAAGGCTTGGCCCCTTCTAAGAGTTATTTTACAACAACACTCAAAGAAAGAAAGATCTTCCTCAGTTGTTCCTCTTCCACCCAAATATCTCTATGAGGGACAAAATGAATAAAGACCTGATGTGCTATTTTTAAAATGCTGGTGCCCATGTTTTTACCAGAATAGCAGGTTAATATGTATCAAGAAGAAAGTAAGATCCAGTGGATATAATTTACAGGTTCTTCACACAATTCCTGACATAAAATTCCTTAGTTTTATAAATTAATAACAATTAATAACCTAAGGGAAATCTAAGAAGCAATAAAATAACCAAATCTTCAGTCAATAAACAAGTGTAAAACCATTCAAATAAAAAGAGAGAGACACACACATAAAGCACACGTGAGTCTGATCATCATAAGCTGTCCTGATGAACTTAACTATTGGTGGTGGTGGTGGTGGTGGTATGTGGCTGGTGGAATGTAATTTAGAAATGACCACCCTGAGCTGCCTTACCTTGGTCTGGGAGACTAACTTGCTGAGTTAGTTGACGCATGAACCTTCACGCAGGATGTGTACATTTTATAGATGGCTTCGTCTCGATCCACTAACCTAGCAATTCTTTAGTGCATACAACTGTTGCCTAATAATGATTCCTTCACTATGATGATGACATGATCTGACAACCTCCTTATAACTGTAACTTCAAGAAGCAATTGAACCTTTTTGTCAATTACAGTCAGAAGAACGGCTCAACATTAATGCTATCAAAGCCCAAACTGCAATAATTTTGCAGACAAATGGCAATAAAATTACTCTAGATAATAGGTTAAGTAATTCTGATGGACCTTTCAGGAGTCAATCTTGTAAACACTCTGTGTAGTGGTATGGAAGTGATTGCTTTCTTTTGTTTGGTTTTGTTTTCTTAAAAGAGAAGGTACAAAATTGGTAATTAATCTTCAAAATCTCTCAAATCAAGGCTATCTTTAAACTGCTTTTTGATATAGAACAGCAGACTTTTGGTCAAGTGTTTGAGCATTTGAGCAGACCCAAAGAGGTGTCTGGCAATGTTTCAGCTCTGTCAGAAGACTCTTACAGCCTTCTCTCCCCGCAGATCCACCTCCGCCTAACATCGAGGGGGCTCCTGGAAAATAGGACAGGTCAGGCTTCTACCTTGTGTAACAAATTCACTGACTTTTATTCCTTTATGCCTAACATTCAAAACATGCAGAACTCCTTAAAAAAAAAACACAGTGCATGTTTGCTTTAGCTGCTTGCAAATGATCTCAATTTTGACTGTTCCGTAGATCACTGAAAAAGTCAGATGATAACCGATATTTGAAAGGACCAGCCAAAGGTGTATCCTAACATTCATTTCTATAGAATTCTAAAAGTAAACTCTGGAATATAGAGCTTTTGAAATACTCCCTGACAAAAGGGGCCCATTTTCAATAAATTTGGAAAAGCTGCATATTGTAATTCCTTTTTGGAGATTCATCATGCACATTAGCATATTAAAAGCTCTAAAAATTTCTACATAAATAAACCTACTTTAACTTTAACAGAATTTTTAAAAATACAGTTGACTACATAATTCTTTGTACATAGACTATTCATTTTGTAGGGGATCAGGATATGTCACCCAAAAATATGCCACTTTGGCATGAGGATTATTTTGAGCTGAAGGCAATTGAGAAACAGCAGATGCAGGAAAAGCTCCTGGCCTTTCCCCCATCTGCCTAAAAGCAGGTCATAAATCTCCCATGAGAAAGATGTTCTCTCCCTGTACCAGGAAGACAGGAACACTCTTATCACCAGAGAGGAGCAGTCAACACTGAGAGAGTCTGCATAAACAGACCTTACTAAAATTACCCTATCTTCCATTAGTTCCCTCCATATAGTTCCTACTCACTTTCCCACAAGTTATTGGCCCGAGAATCCCAAATCCCCTTTCTCATGTCTAGTCACATCTCCACATTTTATTGTCCTTTGTTAAAATGGTATATAAGACCCTAACTATTTCTCTAGGTTTTTCATTTCTTTTCTGTGAAGCTTCTGTGCATACAAAAATATTAACATCAGTGAAAATTGTATCCCTTTTCTCCTGTTAGTCTGACTTTTGTCAATTAAATTCTCAGGCCCCAGCCACTGAACCTAAGAGTGTAGAGGAAAAGTTTTTTCCTTCTCTACAATTTACAAAGAACCAGGTTCTATCCTTTTGGGAAACACTGAATTAAAACAAAACAAAAGAATTACTCATATAATGAAGTAAAGAGTAATTATATCGGAAAATCTAGACTATGGAAAACTATTACAATTGGGTACAACTAATTAAAATAAAAGTCAAAGCAGAAACCGAAATGAGGTATTTTACACACCTTTTTGTCAGCTAATAAAAGGCCTACACATTTTTCAGAAAAGACATGCTTTGTTGAACCGAGTAAACTGATAGAAAATAGTATTATGTCAATGTTAATTTCTTGATTTTGATAATTGCACTATAGTTACGGAAGAGAATGTCCTTCTTTTTAGAAAATACACAATGAAGTATTTAGGGGTAAAGGAGTATTATGTCTGCAAATTACTCTCAAATAGCTCAAAAACCAATTGTATATACATACAAAAATATATCTGTATACAGATATGTCTCTATATATGTATACATATGTAGATATATACATACACAGAGTGAGAAAACCAAAGAAAAGCATGATAAAACAAGTACAGTAAAACCTTAACATTTGGCGCATCTGGGTGAAGAGGATATATATAGGAATTCTTCATACTATTCTTGCAACTTTTATGTAAATGTAAATCTAAACTTATTTCAAAATAAAACAACTGAGAAAAGTATCTTTAAGGGATAGAGAAAAGCAACTGCAGGATGTATTTAACAATTTTACATAAGCATGAATGATCGTTATACTTTTTATAAAAATCAAAATTCTGTTCTACGGACTATTGAACTTGTGCTTTCTGAATATTGGTGGATATGTATAATAAATTGAAAATGATGGCAATTTTATGAGTATGTAAATCAGCCTATGCTAATTTTAAAAACTGAAAATGTGTTTAAAGGGTGCTAAGTTAATTCATGTTAACCTACTCTAGAGTCATATATAAAGACAGTGCCATGCTGGGCCATACTGGAGCCTAAGGCAAAAGGAAAAAAAAATTAACAATATGGATCCTGTCTTTATTTAAAATTTTGATCATTTGTTCATCATGGATTTTTTTTGCGTTGATTTTGGGTTTTTTAAATATTGCATGAAAATATTATCTATCTTAGTTACCATTTTGGCACTTCCTTACATTTTACATCTGAGTCCTGGCTCTGCATAAATAACAAATATTATAGAACAAACCTAGTGTAGCATCTGGCAGATTGGGGGAAGAGAAAGGAGGTCGTGCCAGCCACGTGCTGGGCTCTGTACTAGGGGACTTACACATGCTATCTCATTTAATTTGTCCAATAGTCCAGACAGGCAGATGCTTTGACCATTTTACACAGGAGGAAGCTGAGGTTCAAAGATAGTGACATACTCTGGATCATACAGTAAATGATAAAACTGTATCTCAGCTTGGTCTGGATCCAAGAATTGATCATGCCATCTCCTAAAGGTATCACACTTAAAGCAGTCTAATGGTGTATAAAACAATAATGCTTATTTTTCAATTTTCTCTCTGAGAGATGTGGACTTGCTATAATAATTAACAGGAAGGTGAGTTTCAAACATAATCCAACCTACTACATTCTTCATATAAAGGTAGACAATTCCCAATTATAAAGTTGTTCTTTTTTTTTTTTTTCCCCAACACAGGGTGTTATTACTCTGTTGCCCCGGCTGGAGTGCAGCTCACTGCAACCTCAAACTCCTGGGCTCAAGCAATCCTTCCTCCTCAGACTCCCAAAGTGCTAGGATCACAGGCATGAGCCACTGCACTCAGCCCCAACTATAAAGTTTTGAATTGAGTATGATCTCTAATGGCATTAGCATAATTTTAGTTGTGTTGAAAATTAATAGGAATAGGTTTTTAGTATTCTGATCACAATAAGAGACAAGAGATGTGGTCATGGAGATGAAATGGGTTTTTACACTGCAGCTGCTGCACTTACCAAAAGTCAGAGCATGGTTTGTTGCCAAACTATTATATATTCATATTGCAAAAATTTTGGCTTAACTCAGTTACAAAGAAAAAAATCTCTTTATTGGTTACGTAAGGCTTCCTTCATTAACTTCTGGTTGACCAGTGTGAGGAATTATATAAACATGCTACAGAGAGTCACATTTTTAATAAGAGAGTAAAATCATAACTGGGGAGACAGTTTTGAAGGAAGAAAACATATAATTTAAAATTTTGTCAATAAAATAAAATCAGAATTGATGATAGCTAAGTCTACTTCATACTCATAAAAAAAGCATAACAAAAAATTAATGTTGAAGAAGGCTTCTGAAAAATGCAATACTTAAAAATTGATAATTATCTCAATCTTTTGCATAGAGGCCCAATGACACATTAAGTCCTCATTGATAATAATTCTTAATTGTTCTTTTTGGCAACTGGATTTCCATCCAAGTATCAGTTACGTTTGTGTCAATGTACCAGCTTGAAAATATTTTTGTATATTTACAAAATATTGGTGTCTGGATTATTTTCCATTTCAGTTTTTCTTTATGTATAAGATATTACTGCAATGATTAGGGATGTACCTAGAATTCAGTGTTTGTTCATTCTACAAGCATTTGCCAAATGCCTACTGTACGTGCGGTTTCTTTAGGTAATGCAAAGGAAAACAGGAGACATCTATGATATTCCTGGAAAAACCAAATATGTCTATGAGATAACTGGGAGACAACTATGACTAATCCTTTAAAGAGTAAGAACTGATTGAATGCCATAACAATGCCAACCTCCACGTAATGAAAACTTGAATTCCTCAGCTCCAGGGAGTGAGGCCGTTTCAAGGCAGTCCAGCACCACTCAGACGGACAGCTCCCTGACTGGCACTGCGTGGGGTGGAGTGGAAAGAGCCCTACTTTGGAGGGAGAGGCTAGCATTTCCCACCAACTATTAGAGAATTGGGCAAGGCAAATTTTGTAGGCTTTGGGTTATTCACCTGCAAACTGAGCACGTTACATTAGATGATTTATAAGCGCATATACTAGCATTCTATCATAACAGCTCCTGATGATTTAAAAATTTTTAAATGTTTTCAAAGGCTTTTTTCTGATCCAAAGTGCACATGGAACTGACAACCACTATATTTGATTTTCATCTGATGACTATTACTACCCCCAAGAGAAGGGAGAGAACACATCATTTCACTATTATGTGCCATGCCTTGTGCTAGACACTTGACATCCATTAAGAATGGGTATTTTAAAAGCATTTATTCTTGACATGTATTTGTACTGTGCTGTTATATGTTTCTCTTACTAATAATTCACCATAAAAAGTAGGAAATACATTTGACATAAATTTCTTTAAGCCATACGTTTATATGTTTTTGCTGGCAAATGCTTGGTTTTGGGAAACAATCATTTTCCAGCCCTATTAATCTTGCTTCTACAGAGAAATGCAATTCATGTTCACAGCTCTTGCTAGTAGCCTGGCTCTGGTTGTAGGCAATGACCAGTGTTCTTCAATGTAGTCCTGTGTCTCAACATACCATCAGTTACCAGTGCTCACTATGACAGTGATACTGGGTGAAGTACACAAACCCCACTGCACTGAACCTTGAAGAAATAGATCAAAAAGTGATAGAAGCACAGACACTATGGCAATATTGCTTAAAAGGTCTTTCAAATGTTCAAGCTTCTTCTTGCTGCAGCCTCTTTGCTTATGTATTTTCTGGCTTGAATTCTCTCTTCCTGAATTTATCCTAGGGTCAAATCCTCCACATTCTTTAGGTCTCAGCTTAATGGCACCTCCTCAAAGAGGTCTTCCTTGACCACCCTATCTAAAATACATTTCCCTTGTCCTCTGAATGACTGCCCAATTCAGCTTTTCCTTTCTTTCACGACTGTTACACAATTTGTAATTATTTATTTGTTCACTGATGTTTTGTTTCACTCTTTGACTAGAATGTATGCTCTATGAGGACAAGGGTTATTTTTATTTTATTCATCATCGTATTTCCAAAGAGTACCTAGCAATAAACACATTTGTTGAATGAATGATTACGGGCTTGAATAAACTAAATATCTTTAAGTTTAAAAGAAGACCTGCTTATTTGTAAAAAGGCCCTATTGAGGTGTTACATCCACAAAAGGCTCAGTAACCTTAGGGTATAGGAGCTCACTTGAAAGAAATAGACAGCTCATCCTGTTACACACTGTGCAATAAGCCACACAAATTATGAAACATTCAAGGAAGAAAATACATGGCAGCTGTCACACAGTTCTTAAGTCTTAATAGAATTTCAAATTTAATGTTGATGGTTGCTGGTTCTAGAGCAGACTAGCATGAACAAGCATCAACTTGAAAAACTGTTTCCAATTTGCCAATGAGTAACCTGATGCACGGAAAAGTCTGGTATTCATGAATATTCCTTTCACATTAAAAGAATTTCACTAAAATGTTAAACTCTTCATCTTAAATAATCTGGTTCTGTTATAGTATGACAACATGGATATTCTAAATTAAGTTCCTGTTTATTCTAGTTACAGGATTTTTCATGAAAAATTCCTCTTTTTCTTTTTGATAAAAGTCAATACTTCAGAATCACTGCATTTTATCAAGTGACCAAGGAAAACATGTACATCCTTATTCTCTCTTTTGAAGTCAACAAGACCCAGAAAGTGCCTAAAACTGCTACTGTACATTATTCCTTTTTTTCACTAGGCCTGTGAGAATGATATAATTCCTCTATTATTGGAATGAGAGGAAATTAAAAAAAACTAGACTGGAAAATTCTATCAAATTCAAATGTTGTATACTGGTTCTCAAATTAACAAAAGTCAGATTCCATGTAATGTATAAGAAACCAACTCTTGGTTAGATTACTTAGATGAACTAGTTATTCAAGCTCATAGGCCAAAGATGACATGAGAATATACTGTAATTAATGTAGCCTTGGCTTTCATGCGGCAGTTGACAAGTAATCTCCAGGTCACTTCTCTTCTTGAGAGGCTATCCAGAAGATATTCTGTTCTTCCAAAGGGACAGAAAGCTCTTGCTTCTTTTTCAAACCTCCATGGAATCCACTCAGTATCTATATTATAGCAATAGGAGCTAGGTAGCCCAAAGAGGACTCAGACTTTCCATGTCTGTAGAGGTTTTTCCCCTAAATAAAAATTCATGGAACAGGTATTCTAGGATTATCAGATTCAGGAATGTGTGTATTTGGCCAGACTAAGGCCACAAAAGACATAGCTCCTGACTTAACCATTACATAAGTACTATGGAAACTATCTTATTTCTAAACAACTTTGCTTTTAATCCTGGATTTTCTTCCTCCCCCAGATAAGTATGTTGCTAACTCAGCTTTAAGTTATTGTCATGTACAGAGTACCCTGTGCTAGGTTATATTATTGTCTAGCAAGTAGGCACTTCTTCCCTCTTGACCTCCACGAGCTACTCCATTGACATGACCTGCTTTGTCTGGCCAATGGGATATAAATATCTGTGGCCTCAGCAGCTTGAAATGTGCTTGTGTGGTCAGCCTTGCCCTCTCAGGCTTCTGCCATTACCATGAGAAGAATATGTCCCTGGGGTCCACTGACTTCAGGAAAATGAGCAACATGTGGAACCAATCTCTACTCAACCCATAACCTGGGATGACTCAGCCAAGACTGGCCAAACCCCAGATGCATGGGCAAGAAATAAATACTGACTGTTGTATCCACCAAGTTTTAGGGTGGTGTGGTAGGCTGAATAACAGTCCCTAAAAGATACCTACCTCCTAATCCCTGGAACTTGTGAATGTTATCTTATAGGACAAAAAAAGCCCCCAAAAACCAAAACAAAACAAAAATCAAAAAAACCACCCAACAAAATAAAACAAAACTTTGCACATGTGATTAAGTTAAGGATCCTGCAAGAGGTAGATTAGTCTGGATTATCAGGTGGAATCCTAAATACAATCACAAATATCCTTGTAAGATGGAGGCAGTGGGAGATTTGAAGATCGAAGAGAAAGCATTGTGACCATCGAGGCAGAGACTGGAGGCAGGATTGGAGCGATAAAGCCACAAGCTGTGGGATGCTGGCAGCTACTAGAAGCTGGAAGAGGCAAGGAATGGATTTTTCCCTATAACCTTTGGAGAAAACGTTACCCTGCCAACATCTGGATTTTGGCCCAGTGCTGACTTCAAAGTTTTCTCCCAACCTGTGAAAGAATAAATTTCTGTTGTTTTAAGCCACCAAATTTGTGATAATATTTTTACAGCTGCCCTAGGACACTAATGCAGGTGGTTTGTGATGTAATTGTGGCAATAGTAAACTGATACAAACTCAAACTAATCAACATTAGTAATAATATTAGTCTTAATAATAGCAAATACATAGTACTTACCAAGTGTTCAAAGTATGTTGAACATATTAACTCATTTAATATAACTACACTATGAGATGGGAACTATTTTAATTCTCTTTTACAGATAAGAAAACTGAGACACAGCGAGGCCCAAAAATGTCATTAATAGATGATCTAAGATTTACACACTGGTTAAAGACTATAGAAATTACAGAATCCAACAAGAATTTTTGAGCTAAAGACTTTTTTTTTTTTTGAGACAAGGTCTCCCACTGTTGCCCAGGCTGGGGTGAAGTGGCATGATCACAGCTCACTATAGCCTCAAACTCCTGGGTTCAAGAGATCCTCCTGCCTCAGCCTCCTGAATAGCTGGGACTATAGGTACGTGCCACCACGCCCAGCTAATTTTAAAATTTTTTTCTAGAGGCGGGGTCTCGTGTTATCCAGGCTTGTCTTGAACTCCTGGCTCAAAGGATCCTCCTTGGCCTCCAAAAGTGCTGGGATTACAGGCATGAGCCACTGCTAAAGACTTCTTACAAATCATCTAGTTGAGAGGTTCTCCACCCTGACTCCTCCATGGCATAACTTAGGAGGAACATTCACATGTACAACACACTCCCAGGGGTTATACAATCCCTGAGATGAGCCTTTCTTGCCCACTCAAGAAAGCAGGTATAAATTTTATAGGAATAACCCTAAATAGACTCCTGCTTATAAAGTAATTCACAATATTCAATACCTTACTAGTAGCAAATTACCCACAATATACCTCACACCTGATTGTCACAGATGTGCCCACATCCATCCATATCATTTTATAGATAAAAGAAGTGAGGATGACCTAAAACTTTACATAAACCTGAATCCTAAAACTAACAGCAGGCTCATGTCATGGTTCCTGCCTCCCACTGAACTTACTGTTTCATAGAGCCACATACAACTGACAAATGGGTTCTGGAGAAAGAAGTATAGGTGACTTTATTTAGACTGGTCTGGCCAGGAGGACTTTAATGAGGAGGTAGAACTGAATCTGAAGAACACTGAAAGCAAGGCAAAGAGTATGTGCAAAAACCATATGGAAATAAAACTCATCAGAAATCAAGCAGGTGGGAGGGGGGAGGAGGTATGAGTAAATTCACACCTAAGAGGTACAATGCACACTATCTGGGTGACTGGCACACTTATAACTTTGTCTCAAACTGTACAAAAGCAATTTATGTAAACAAAACTGTTGTACCCTGTAATACTCTGTAATAAAATAAATTTAAAAAAAGAGTATGTGCAAAAGTGCACAGGTGAAAAAGCAGATATGTTTGAGGGTTCAGTAAAAAAAAACAAAATAAAAAACAATGTCATACTGCGGTATAACAGGAGACGTAGTTGGTTGGAGTCAGACTCTGGAAGAGTCTGGTCTTAATTTTGTAGATGACGGAAGGGTTTTTGAACAGAGGAACAACATTAAACCTAAGATTGTGATCCTGTGCAGAATTAGAGTCAAGGAAGGAAGACTGGAAGATCACACAGAAGTGGTTTAGGGGCAGAGTATCACAACCGTCTTCATGGTTCTGCTGATTTTCATACTGGAATACCGATTGACAGTGTATACAGTATGACTTACATTAAAAATAATTTTTTTGTGTGCATGTGTATAAGAGAGAGAGTAGCACAAAGACTGGAATGATATATTCCAAAATGATAACAATGGTTATCTTTCGGTGGTGAGATGAAGGGTGACATTATCCCTTTCTTTAATTTTTAAAAACATATTTTACAATGAACATGTATTACTTTATAATAAAAACTGTTAATTAAAATTTTAGACTGAAATAATGTGATTAAGGTTATATGTTGTTCCTATTTATAGCCTATTTAAAGTACAATAAACCCATGAACAAAGTACATACTCTGTAAACCTGCATTTAAATTATAAATGCTTGATTGTATTTTTAGTTCCTCATGGATATTTGTCATCAACGTATTTTCTATGAGTGTTTTGTTTCTTATCCATACAAATACAATAAAATCAACTCAGGACAGCTGACTAATAAACATATTTTGAAACTAAATTTTCTTAAAAATATGGGCTATCATTGTAGTATTAAGTTGGAATAGATAGCAGTGTTTGGCAACATTAAGACTTTGACAAAAACCACTGAATAAAAATAGTCCTAAATTTTCTTTAGTTATGAAAAGGAGGACTCATTGGTTCCTCTTCAGTATATATAGTGGGTGTATGTGCACGTGTGTGTAGATATTTCCAGAACTGACAATGTGGTTAAAAGGAATCATATTGAACATCTTGTTTTGTAACATATATTTTCACTTAACATTTATCATGAACACTTAATGTTATAACATTTTTTTACATTGTCATTATTAACGGCTGCATAGTTTTCTATTGTACAGTTGTGTTGCAATTTCTTAACATTTAAGATTCCCCATTATTTTCCACTTTCATGAGAAATGGTATAAAGAAAATTCTTACTACTAAATTTTTACATAAATTCTTAAGAATTTCCTTAGTATTAATTTCTAGAAGAGTTGCTGGATTAGAGGCAAACACAATTTTTAGATATTTTTGGAAACACACTGCCAAACTACCCCTCCAGAAAGTTCTCACCAGTTTACTCTATGCCAGTGATGTACATGTCCTCAGTAACACTGTGTATAATTTTTGAAAAACCCTGAGTATTTGACAGGTGAAAATATGGTTGCTGGCCATTTTTGCTTTTTTGTATTCTGATCATCCATATTTTTGTTCAGTTTTCTAGTAAGATATTTACTTCATTTCTTTGGAAGGATCTTTTGTATATTAAAGGCATTCATATTCTGCAGTTGCTGAAATTAAAAAAAATAGAGCTTAAAGCAACTATATGTCTCTTCATTAAGAGAAATTGAGTGCTGTAAATATATATATTTCCCAGAACATGTTGAATATTTCATAAACTTGTTTTTTTGGTTAGCAAAACTTGATGGTCCAAGCATAATGTGTTTAAATGTGCCATGACAAAGAATATGAGCAATTTTTAAGATACTTAGATCTCTTGGTAGTAGTTATATACATGTGCTATAGTAAGAAAAAAATTAAAATAAATCTCAACTCTGTATTCCTCACACTTAAATCACATATATTCCATGATATACCCAACTTGGTAAACAGGATATATTTTGTTACCTATAAAGTTTCTTAGCTTAATGAAATTGTGGTAAAATTATGTACTTTAGAAAAGTCTTTTCTATTCAGAAAACTCTATTTTAAAAATCATCTTTTTTGGAGGTGATATTTTATGTTAAATGTCAGTGTTGTCCCTAAGCAGTGAATGGCTATTACAATAAAATATCTTCATCATTGCCTCTAATATTTGTTTCCTAATTATTTCCAAAAGGATTGGAGGGAACTTACTATAAAAGGTACATGGACAACTGAATTAACAAAGTAAGAATAAAAAAAGGACAGCTAGGTAATAGGGGCAGAGGTATAGGGGGAAATGGAGATAGTTATATTCAAAATCCAAAATTAAGGATGGTTCCTGGATTTGAATATAAATCTGAGCCCTGAGCTTCCTGGCATCTACAGCAGATGGGAAACTTAATGAGTTGCAAGAATTTCTTATTTAATAAGGTTGGTAAATAAAGTAAATACTCCCCGCACCCAAATATGCCCTTTTGATTTTTAAACAATTTTTTATTGTTGGTGAGAAAGAAAAAAACAATTGCTCAGCAGTGACTGAATGGTATTTGACTTAGCTGTGCACATCTTCAGCTACCTCTGTAATACAGTCTTCCTCCAGACAGCTTTTGATTGTACACATCCTGTCTAGAACATCCTTCATTTGAGTCTGGGATAGCAATCATCACTAAAGTGTTCAGAAGTTTTGTAATTTAATGTAAATATCTATTCACTGAATCACTTCCCCATTAATTAATTCCTTACAAAGAGTCAAATCTCTTGAGCTTGTAGCAATTAAAAAAGAAAAGCGAAATGAAAATGTAGCCGCGGGTTTTTTTTTTCCTTCCTCTTTTTCCTACTACCGCCTATAGGGGCCAGAAAGTGTTGCCATGGAGACAACAGCTGTTGGGTTATGAGTGACAGGTCTCAAGAGAAAAGTGTCTTGGAAAGGGAACATCTCAAGTTTAAAAAAAAAGTGGTGAGGGAGAAACCAATGCAAGCTGTTTTACTAAACAGTGTGGGCTCAACTGAAAGGTGCATTTAAGCTAGCAAAGAATAAAAGCAGTATTTCCCCCCTTCTTTCACTTAACATAGGAAATGTTTTCCTTCCAAAGGGGAACAGATTTCTTTTAAGTAAATCTCAAGCATATGTACATATCTTGGCATAATTACATTTTAAATTGGGATTCACACTGATGCACCAATCAGTTGCCTTAGTAATGAGATATCACCCAGGCAACGGATTTGCTGCTCTTTCAGGAGAGCAAATCATCTGCTTTCAACTTACAGGGGGAGGGGGCTGGGGATGGGGTGGCAGTAGTTTCTTATTGGTGGTGTCTGAGAGGAGATAAATAAGAAATAAGTTATTTTTGATATGTCACCATTATTTTCCAAATATGCTTTTATCTTTTTATTCACGAACAGGGTGGGAGGAGCGAAAAAGAAGGCTGGACTAGAGAGATGGTGGGGAAGAATGTTCTGTTGTTTCAATGTTAAATTTCTGCCAAAGCATTTTTATTGTTCTGAAAAGGCTTTACCTCTGTCAATATGTAAATACTAAATGGATCAGTTATAGGCTTATATTATAAATTAACAGAAATTTTCTTCACAATACTAAGATCAATGACTTGTACACAGTAGTGCTATTCTAATACCGCTGCTTAGTAATATATGTAGGGCTAAGGCTACAATGTTTCAACATTTCCTAAATGTTTTATAGAAAATAAACATTCCTTGCTTTCTTCATTAGGAACATACACCTTTCCCATACCTATTTCCATTACCATGATTTACCAATATGTGTTCAGTACGCTTTCTTGCTGGAGGATTCTGGTACTTGGTTTTTCTTCTCCTATACTCTGTGTTCATCCTGATCAACTTTAACATGCTGGTTATTAATAAACCAACAATCAGCTAATTGCCAGATTAAGTGGGCACTTTTCAGTCCTTATTGTGTTGAATGTGTCTACTATGTTTGATGTTGTTGATCATTCCTTATTTGAAATTTGCTACTTCCTTTGCTTCCCTGACTCATATATACAACTGCTTGCTGGTCATCTCTATTTGAATGTCTCACAGGCACTTCAAACACATCATGCCCCACACTATTAATAGCCTCAGATATGCTCCTGCTTCTGTACCTTCTACCTCTATCTCAGTTGTTAGTGACACCAGCTATCCAGGACCCTGAGTCATAAACCTGGGAATCACTGATTCCTGATTCCTGCCTTTTATCAGTCTCCCAGCCAAGCAACTGTCATGGTCTGCTCATTTTACTTCCTATTTCTCAAATTTCTCCCCATTTCAACTACCACTGCTGGTAGATTTAGGTCCTCATTAGCTTTCACCTAGATCACAGCAATAGGCTCTTAACTGGCCATCTTGCCTCCAGTCTTGTTGACTTCTAATCTCGCCTTGACACAGATCTATTTAAAACTCACAAACTGACCACATCACTTCTCTCTCTTAAACGTTCAATGGGATTTCCAATGAATATGGCAAGCAAGTAACAGAATAGATAACCTGATATCCCTACGACTATAAAGATGTAACAAACACCCCTGTATAGCTGAACTTAGAAGAAAAGTAAAGGTCATACTCAGGGGTCAAAATTAGATTGGCCAAAATTAAAAAGTCTGACAATTCAAATTGTTGACAAGGATGCAGAAAAATTAAAACTCTCATACACTTCTTGGTAAATGTAAACTGGTACAATTATTTTGGAAAGCAACTGGGCAATCTTTAGTGAACTTAAAAATGTGCATACTCTGCAACCTATTATTTGCAGTCTAGGGTATAGACCCAAGAGCAACAGTTCTCAAAGTATGGTCTGGGGAACCCTGAGTATTGCTGAGACCCTTTCAGGGGATCCTCAAGATCAAAACTAATTTTATACCTGAAGGTCATTTGCCTTTTAAATTCTCATACTCTCATGAGTCTACAATGGAGTTTTCCAGAGACTGTATCACATGTGATTACATCATGACTCCGACAGCTAATGGAATGTGTGCTTGCATGTTCTTGCATTTTGTAAAATTTTCTAAGGTGAGTTCTTTGCGGGTCTTCAAAATTTGAGAACAGCTGCCCCACAGAGACTTATTCACTTGTAGGCAAGAAAATATGTACAACAATGTTCATTGTAGCATTTCATGGAATGACAAAAAATTGAAAAACTAAGTGACTATTATTAGGAAATTAAATGAGCTGTCACTTTTTAATAATAAAATAGCAGAAAGAAGTAAATAAACTATTGCTACACATATGGACCTAGATAAATTTAAAAAACATTATTCTGAGTGATAAAAACCAAGTTGCAGAAGACTGTGTACAGTGTAATGTGGAAACAGAATATTGCAAGCCATGACAAAAAAAGCATAATCAAATCAGAGGCTGCCAGCCTCAACCAACAGTTATAAAAGAGAAATCCTGACAGAATGGGAGTTTGTTGATCTAGGTGCTTTGAGAAGACAAGTCCTGAGCTAGCTCTTTACATCTTGTTAGATAAATAAGGAAGAGGTTAGTAAATATTTATAACCCTTTTATAAAATTCAAGTTAAATTTAAATTTAATTCTGTCATTCTAAGTTGCATGGCAGCCATGTATATTTGCTTGCTAGTTACCCATCTGGTTGTTTGCTACGAAGAGCAAGAACTTTCCTGTAACATAGAAAGGGCTATTTTAGTAACTCCAAAGACTAGGGCTAATCTGTTTGTTATGGGAAACACTTGAATATTTTTATAGAAAACTTTGTTCTCTATATTTGTCATAGAAAGTTTATTTTACCCACTAACTTTAGTGACAATCAACTCACTATCATATCAATGATCCAGTTCTAAGGAACTCAACCTATATAAATGGTTTATGAAATACAGATTAAGATCTGTCCTCCCTGCAATGTATTTTCAAGTAAAATGTGAATCTAATAGAGGTAAGATTTTGGTAAATTTCTTCTAGAAAGTCTCCTCTTCCCAGCTCAGGTAGGTGCCTCTTCTCTTGAGCCCACCTAGCAGTCACTGCCTACCCCAGAACATCACTATTACTCCACCTCATTGGTTTGAGTGCTAACACATTTCCTTCCTGGCTGGGTTGTAAGTTTCTGGGTGGAACCTTGTCTTGTTCATTTTTGTCTCCCCATTCAATAATGAATGAACAAATCCACATTTATTATTCATTTAAAAATGCATATGGGCACCTTCTCCTGCATAGCCACATATCACAGTATTGTAAAGGACACCTGCTACCTGTTTCTTCTCACGGCACACTGAAAAGATACAAAGTCAATGGCCACCATTCAATCAAAGGCACACTTTTATTTCTTTCAACACTCAGTTGAAAGACTGGCACTGGGGGCAACCTCTCTTATTGCACAGTAATGCACCCCTACCCCCACTTCCTGTAATTCAGCTTATACTTTGTCAGTAGTTATCTAAATAAACACACTTTTCCCAACCTACCCGTGGCTCAAAAGTCACTTTTACCAGAACAAATAAATATCTCTTTTTCTGGAGCATGTATTCTTAGTAAAAAAAACCCAGAATCATTGATCAGTCTTCATTACTATACCTATGTCAAGAGCTGATTCACACTTTCAACATCACTTTTTTCTTCCAATTGTATTAAAAATATATCTTAGTCTACCAAGGTTATTTAATAAAGAAATTTTGCCAAATCTCATTCTGCTTTCTGTCCGAGCAGGATACCACTATCACTTTTTGGCTGGTTTTACAAACTTTTCTGCAAACAGTGTGAGTCATACCTGTTTTTCCTATAAGGAGTACATCCTGAATGATGCCACTGTGGTGTAAGTGTACAGTGGTCAAAAAGTGTGTGTGGGGGAGGCAGACCTCCTGGGTTCAAATCCCAGCTCTGGGGGTCTCCATCTGTGTGATTTCTGTCAAGTTCCTTAACCACTCAGTGGCTTTAGTTCCCTTATCTATGAAATGGAAATAATAATAGACGCCCATTCACAAGGTTCTTGTAACGATTTAGTTAATATTTATAAATTAACCAGCACTGTGCTTGTCATTCAGGAAATACTAGCTAGCATATTAGTAGGGTTTTTGTTCGTTTGTTTATTTGCTTGTTTTTAGTTTAAGGGCAAAAGTAATCGATTTTATATGAAAAATAATTGTTTTGCTTTTAGTTTGAGAACTAAAACACTTGATTGGTTTCACAAAGAAGTCAGTGTGCTTTGTTTGAAAATGATGTGAAAGCCCCCATGGCTTCATGCCACTACCTGACGAAGTTTCATAATAAACAAAACATTAGGCAATAGGGGCAAATGAGCGACGAAACCAATAAAATCCAATTTTCAGATAATGATTCTATTCACACTTTTTCTTTTGACTGGCTTATAAAATTATTATAGCCTATGTTAACCTTTGAGACTACTTATAATTAACAGTTATGATGCTGTTCTAAGTTTCAGAATTTACTATTTTCATTACATGTTTATGCCTTAATGAGCCACTTTTAATCCTTCACTAGATCCTTCTTGTGATTGGAGCTATAATATTATATAATCCAACAATAAAAATGTAAAATGAAAATTTAATAAATAAATACAAAATCATACAATATCAAATTGTTAATTAAGACAAACCAATCAGGGCTCCTTGTCATACGCGAGCCACTTTTATTTATTTAATATCATGCTTGATAAGAGTGTATGAGCCACCTTTAAAACATACAGTTTTTAAAAATGAAATCATATGTCATTGAAAATCATAATTAATATTATATATCAAGTTTCTGAAATATATTGGAACAAAACCCCAAACTGACTGAGAGATATTTGACAGATTGCCATATGAAGCCCTTATTTATAAAGTCCTTATCTGCAGACTGGTATTTAAGGGTAAAATGACAAGATATCTGGGATTTCCTTTAAAAACTCCAACCAAAACAAAACAAACATACACAAAAGCATGAGGTGAGTACTAGATAAAATAACTATGGAAAAATGTTAATTGCTGAATCTGAATAATGGGAACATGGGGTTTCATTAAACTATTCTTTCTACTTTTGTGAATTTTTTGTAATTTTTCATAATAAAAATATCAAAAAAGAAAAAGAACATACACGTTCTTTCACATTGTACTCACAAAATGACTGTATACCAGGCCCCAAAGTAAACCTTAATAAATTCCAGAAAGTAGAAATGGCACATTTAACATTCTGTGATCATTCTGTGATTATAAAGCAGTAAAACTAAAAATTAAGAACAGAATTAGAAAATGAAGCAAAATATACACACAAAACATCTATCACATGGAAATTATTTTTAAAAAATTTTAAACAACTTTTGAGGAAGAGGAAATCTAAACAAAAAATAATTAAATGATAATGTATCAGGTCCAATAGATACAGCAAAAGTAGATCTCAGAACAAATTCCATAGTCCATTATTAATAAATGTGAAAGAAAAAAGTGATTGAAGTGCCCAACTCTGGAAGTTGGAGAAAGATAATCTGCTTGCAAAATTAATAAATTAGAAATAAGAAAATGAGATATTAATAAATAAATCAGAGAATTGGTTCTTTGAGAAAAGATAATGAAATGCATCATTAACTAAAGCTAACAAAGAGAACAGACAGTGAGCATAAATCAAATATGCAAAATAAGAACCAAAAAGAGGGAATGACTACAGAGACAAGGGAAACGAGAAGAAACATGAGATTACTTTGTTCAATTCTATTCAATTAAATTTGAGAACCTGGATGATTTTCTAGGAAAGTATAAATTACCAAAACTGATCCCACAAAAGAAACAAAATAAAAAAAGATCAATTATCATAAAGAACTAGAGAAAGTTGTTGAAGAGTTATGCTCCAACAAATGCTCCCTTCCAGATGGTTTCACAGTAATTCAACCTGAACAGATTAACTCCAACACTATTTAGACTGTTCTAAAATATGGACAAAGAAGGAAAAGTGTCCATGTTATCTTGTTGAGGCAAACATATTAATAGTATTGCTATCAAATTGATCAGTAGAATTCTCTGTATGGATACCTCAAAAGAGAAAAAAAATCACACGAGCATCTTGATACCTGCCACAAAGTAGTTCAATATAATTCAACATCTATCCTTGATTTTTAAAGTATAGTACTCTTAACACAACTGAAATAGATGGGTATCTCCTTAACATGTTCAAATGTGTCTATCTTAACAACTCAGCCAGTATCATGCATAAACAGAAACCACTAGAAGCATTTCCATTAAGTGCAGGAACATTTCAAAGCTGTTCAATATCACCACTCAAAGAATTTCACAAGGAGGCTATGCAGCAGCTTGGTCCCTCCCTATAACGAGACTGCCAGTTTGAAGATGGTGGCCCAGAAGTACAGCTAATCCTGACATAGAACAGCAAAAAATTTTCCCCTGAACCATCACAAAAGGATAGTGGGTTTTACATATTTCTGTTATTTCCTTTCTCACTATTACACATGGTATGCACATATATACATGGCGTGCCTGTTATATGTATATATATATATGCACTGCTGATTTGATACAATCTGGTAGCACTGTTTTGCATATTTTCATAATATCAGTTTGCTAGTATAATGCCAAATATTTTTTATTTTGAATTAAAGAAAAGATCACTACCCTACAATTCCATCTTGAATTCCACATAAAATTAGACATAATCACATATAATTTTAGCCCACATCTTAAATATTTTATTTCACTAGCTTGAGACCATTTTTTCCTTCCTCAGCATTATCTTTTTCATACTTTTTTCTCTTTGATATCTGTCCACAGACCTCCTTGTCCACTCATTCCCTTGTTCTCCCCTATCTTGCTTTTGGAATTGTACCAATTTTGCTATCACCTAATAATCAAACTACTATCATTCTCTAATCAGCAAGCCACCAGACAAGTAAAAATAAAATTCTGGGAGCCAAATGATCCCAGGAGACCAACGGATGGGAATATTTATAGCAAGGAATTTCTATTACTTCTTATAAAGACATATTTGTAGTTTCACATAACTACAATGGAAGACTGTCAAATGATTTTAGATTCAAGCTTGACTGTGGACCCCACAGTTCATCTTGTCATGGGGGCTACAAGCTGTGAGCCATATTTAGGACTGAAACAAAAACCGGAAAACTCGCAGCGTGGAGTATGGAGCAGGTCAGGGGTAGCATGACTTAAATGTCCAGAGCTGGCAGTTCTTTCTGCTTATGGAATTGGTGGGCTATAACTGTGAACCTGGGGTACCCATAAATTGCTTGGAGGAAAATGAGGAGTCTTAAGATACTATCACTTAAAGAAAGAACTTACATATTTAGTAGTTTTAATTACATGACATAGGAAGGACCTTGACTGTTTAACCACACCATGGTGCATTGGAAGGGATGATTCTGTTCCTAGTGCTAGAATCAAAGCTGTGTAATCTGAAATGGTCCAAGTACATGACAGGGTAACCAGTTAAGATCTCTGTCTATGATCAATTATAGATGCCCTTTAACAAAGGGCTAATTCCCCCAAATAAAGGCAATTCACAAAGACACCTATTTGTCTTATAGGTAGGTCAAAAAAGTCACTCTTCCAATCTATCAACATATCCAAATTTGTTGTTAATGGCCACACAACAAATAAACTTTCTCAATACTATTTCACTCCTTTTGAGAATCTGTCCTTAATATCACCTTATATGACAATTTTGATTTTGCCCTATGAATCCCTAGAACAACAACATAAACTTACAACTATACACGTACCAAAAAGGAAGGAATTTTTTTGAAGGTTTCCATATCCCATTCCTCTTCCAAGACAACAAAATATTTTAGACTAAATGGGCACAGAATATTAGAGAATTATGACTCCTTGTAATGCATTTGGTACAATATTTTCACTAGAAATCAGTTAATTATTAATTATTAGTTAACAGTTAAAACTAACAGTCTTCTTTCAGGATGTCCCCAATTCTGCAACAAGTAAAGGTCCTGTTTTCTGGGAATTAATGAATATAACCATAGTAGATGAATAATAAGAAATCCAAAACCAGAAGGCCCAGGTTGAAGGAGAAAAAAAGCTAAAACAACAAAATCAGCTTGGACAGATTTATCTCACGACATACTTAATAAAAATCATTATGTACTTCAACTTGGCTCCATGTGTCTGCGCTGAACTGACAATATACTTTCCTGATCTCTTAGCACCTCCTTGCTTAAAGCTATAATTTTGAAAACCTTAAATAGCTTCTTCAGTGCCTTCTACACATACCATCTTGGTAATTTCTCATTCAAATGCGATGTGAGAAACACACACACAAATGCAGAGAGTATGTGGGTAAGTGAATCAATTGCATATTATGAAAGGAAGAGAAGAATGACCTTTATAAAAATCTCACTGACTACACTGATTCATTTCTTTTAATGGGTAAACTATAACTGGGGCTTATTATAAAATGCATTTTTCCATATTCAGACAAAACATTCAGGTTTTAGGTCATTCAGAAAGGGTGTTTTAAAAAATGAAAATAACCAGTGCTTCAGTGAGATAAGCTCTTTCATGCACTAGTTGGTGGGAGCATAAATTGGTACAATCTGTCTAGCGGCCATCTCAAAATGGGTATAGAAAACCTTAAAAGTGCACATCTTTTAAACCAACAATTTCATGTCTGAGAATTTATTCCAACAAAATAATCAAAAATATTTATAAATATTTAATAGCAGTACTAGAAGTACTAGTAGTAATAACAATAGCTAACATTTATTAAACTCTTAGTATTTGTCAGGTACTGCTCTAACAACACAGAGATGTACACTGCAATGAGACTTATAAGGATGAAAAACCTGAAACACCTAAATGTCCAGTAATAGGAGATGGATTGATGAAACACTAGTAAATCATATGAAGGACTAAGTTGGCTATTACAACTATTCAATAAGTGTTTACAGATGTAAAGATATGACAAAAAAGTATCACACAACAGTGAGGTGATAACAATTTAAGTTTATATTTAATACAAAATGAAATTATATTTTAAATAATATAAAATTATTTATATTTTTTCATTTTCCCACATGAACTTGTATTGCTATTACTTATGTGCTATAGAACCAATAAATCTATATGGTTATTTCTCTAAAAAATATTTCTAGTAATTTCACAAATTTTCTACAATATCAAGCACATGACCAGGTAGAGCTGACCCATGAACAACATGAGTTTGAAACACGTGGGTCCACTTACACATGGATTTTTTTTCAGCCAAATGTGAATAAAAAATACAGTATTCTCAGGATGCAAAACCTGCACATATGGACGGTTGACTGTATATGAAGGGAAACAAGATGCATTAAACAGACTATCTGTAATTCTTGACAGTGACTAGTTAATGGTTTAGATGATGACAGTGAACTGTATATGTTTTTATGAATCAGAAAGTAACACGCTTTGTATCTCTTCTGCAATCTTTTTTTGTGGTTATGCAATTTATTCCTTTAAAACAATCAGTTTTCGAGGTTCTAGTTTTAGTCAACATTCTGATTCTCCCTCTTACAACTTGCCATTAAATTTCTATTAAGGCACAAAAAAGGTATGAAAATACACCAACAGCCAGGTTCTCAGATGTTAAAATCTATTATGATGTACTATAATAAAAACAGTCTGCTATTGACATAGGAATTGACTTTAGAATAAAATGGTGAGTCCTGAAATACATTCACACATATATGAGAAATTAACATTGGACAATGGTGGAATTTCAATTTAGTGGAAAAAAGAGGAATTTTAAAATAAATGAGGTTAAAACAGCTAGTTATTCACCTGAAACAAAACAGAATTGTGTTCCTACATCACACTGTGTACAAAAATAAATTCCAGATCAATAATTTTTTTAAGAAACCCAAAAGCTATAAGGAAAAAGATAAGATATATTTCATTATATTAACAGTGAAAATTTTCACATGGAAGAGTCTACCATGAACAGAGTCCAATGACAAATAACTCTAACAAAAATAAGTGTAACGTACAAAATTAATATATATTATATACAGACAGATCCCACAGATTCATAGGAAAAAGACAAACAATCCAACAGAAAAATGGGCCAAGAATATGAATAAACAAATAACAAGAGAGGCAATCCAAAAGGCCAATAAACATACACTAATAGTCGTGGAAATAAATAAAGTAGAAATAAGATATCATTTCTTACTGATCAGAATGCAAAGCCTGGTAAAAAGCCCCTGTGGTCAAAATTTAGGGAAAAGAGTTCACATACATAGTGAACAGAAACGTGAATTGTTATGATTAAGGACATATATACACTACAACTCAATAATCTCACTCTGGGAATCCAGTGCATAGAAATGAAGGCGTCAGTATGGAAGGCTATATTCAAAGGAAGTCTATTAACGTTATGGGAAGACTGTGGGGGTGTCCAGAAAAGAGTTAACATAGCAAGCCTGAGACTGCTATTCTTATAAAGGCCTGCTTGCAAGGTTGGCCCTTGGCTGGTGTCTGGGAACTTGCTGGTAAACAGTTTCCTACACCAATATAAAACTTTTCCTAAGTGATCAGAGTGGCTTACTGTGTTTAAACTGTACAGATACTGTAGTTTGTGCTGAATATCTGTTTCCTTCTGGAAGTCTGGCATTTTGGTACATGGTAGGCACAGGGTGCCTAAATGACCAACCCCCAATAAAAACTCTGAGCACTGAGTATCTAATGAGCTTCACTGGTAGATGACACTTGGCATGTGCTGACATAACTCATTGCTGGAGGAATCAAGCATGTGCGGTATAACTCCACTGGGAGAGAACTCTTGGAAGCGTGCTCCTGGTTTCCTCTGGATTTTGCCCCATGTGCCCTTTGCCGATTTTGCTCTGCATCCTTTTGCTGTAATGAAGTTTACTCATCAGTACAACTCTATGCTGAGTCCTGTGAGTCCTTTTACTGGATTGGATCTCTAAAACTGAGGTTGTGGGGACTCTTAACACAGGGGATAAGAAGAAATGTGGGCAGAGAAGGTAAATGTGGGGGGGAAAAGTAACAAAATATTATAGAAAAAGAAAACAGTGATCATAAAAATATCCTCATATGAACTATGATCTCATTCATATTATAATATACATTCTAGTATATATGCACAGAAAGATGTCAAAATGGATGGCCACCCTTTGGATGGTGGGATTTTAGGTGAGTTTTCACATTTTCCCTTATAGTTTTCTGTACGGTTTGAATTTGTTTTTAAAATGAGCATATTTTACTTATATAATCAGATAAAAGATAAAGCTATTTTTATTTAAAAAGGAAATAAAAATCAGTTGGAGATTCTTATTTAAAATAGCAGCTCCTGGTGCTGCCTTTCCTGACTTCCCATTAAATTCCTATAAGGATACAGGAAAAAGTGAAAACACATATCGTACATTAGGTGACTGATGACCTATTCCTAAAACCCCAGAGAAATTTCCACTAATTTTTTTTTTTTAAGGCAGGGTCTTGCTCTGTTGCCTAGGCTGGAGTGCAGTGGCACAATCATAGCTCACTGCAGCCTCCAACTCTTAAGCTCAAGCAATCCTCCCACCTTAGCCTCTCAAGTAGCTAGGACTACAGGAGCACACCACCACACCCAGCTAACTAAAAAAAATTTTTTTTAAAATTTTTTTTATAGAGATGGGGTTTCACTATGTTGCCCTGGCTGGTCTTGAACTTCTGGCCTCAAGCAATCCTCCAGCCTCAGCCTCCCAAAGTGCTGGGATTACAGACGTGAGCCACTGTGCCCGACTTTTCCACTAATTTTATGGCCTATAGAGTTAGTATAAAAAACAATCAGTAGACCACATATAACATACCCTGGAAATGGTCTCCCTGAGATAGACAGGGAGATGCTTATATCTCCTACTCCACTGCCTTACAGTTAAGAAACATGAGATCTATCCCAACGAGAAGACTGGACAGCTTTCCTTCCACTGCATGGGTGATAGTTTTTGAAGCAGGCATCTCTTCTCTTTTAGAATCTCTCTTTCCTAGGTAGAGATTGCAATTTCTCACCAGAAATAAAGCAGAGGTAGGGATGGGTAATGGCATGCTACATTTCTAGAAGCAAAGTGCTGTCAGAGGGGACCAAGAAAGGAAGAACCCTAATAGCTGTGTTTACCTATAAGTATATCTTTTTATGTATGAGCAGGGCTGTGAGGCTGGAAGGGGATGGGTGGACCCCATCTTTGGCTAGCAGAGCTGTAGCAGACTAAAGTCTGTGGGACACTGACAATTGTGCAAGAAGTGAACAAACTGCCACTGTAAGATGTAAAAAGGGGGTTCTACCAGCTACTGAGTGGATAGAAAGTGAGTTCAGGGTAGGCTGACTATATAGTTTATTATCCATACCGGGGCACTTTTGAGAGTGAAAGGGCTACTATTACACTAACAGTTGCAACAGGGAATGGTCATAAATCAGGACTATCCCAAGCAAACTGACAGGTATGGTCACTCTGGTTCAGAGCCCAATTCTGAGCCTGAATCAATCTCTTGTATGGGTAGAAAGAAGAAAGACATAGTAACAGATCTGGAAAAAACACACACACACACAAACCCACAGTTAAGTACTTAAGATCAAGGGAAAGGACTTGGGGATGTAAAGATAGAGAGGAACAGATGCCTGAAAATAATTTTCTATGGCAGACAGAAAACAGAGATCCAACTTGTAAATTTACAAGGATTCTTGAGGAAGAAAACAGAACTGAACAAAAGCAACATTTAAAAAAAAAAAACCAATTAATAGAAGGAAACTGTTTTGGGATGAAACAGAATTTAGTTTTTCAGTCCAAAAGTTTTTCTGAGTTCCAGGCAAAACAAATGAAAAGAGACCAACACTAAGAAACAGCTTGGCAATTGGAAGAGAAAAGTTTTATTATTTGTATGTGATTTAATCATTTACCTAGAAAAACTAACAGAATCAACAAATATGAATCAAGAAACGTTTTGTTCTGGATACAGATAATGCAAAATAAGCCAATATTATTTCTCTGTAGTGTGTAGAAAATATAATTTAAAATTCACAGTAGCAACAAAAACAATAAAATATCTAGGAATTAACCATGAATTGACAAGGTCTCTCTAAGTCTAAAGGTCAATGAAGACGATTTAAATAAACCTATTTTATACTCTTAATAAGATGATTTAGTATTATAAAAATGTTAATCCTTTCCAATTAATCTATATAGATCCTGCAATCCTAATAAAAATTATTGTTGAATTTAATGAATTTATTACACAAATTAAAATGTATATTGTAGAATAAAGTCTATGTATAGGTTAATCAACTTTACTAAAGAAGAGTAGAGAAGATGGACTTATCCTACAATACACTAAGACATACTACAATAAAAGCTATGTGGTATTAGTGCAAAAACAGGCAAATATTAAAATGAACACAATAGAGCACACAGAGACAGAATATGTGTGTGTGTATGATAAAAGTGGCACCAAAAATCAAAGGGAAAAGGACTGTTTAGTAGATGGTACTGAGAAAACTGGCTTATCATAGAGAGAAAAATAAAACTGGATTCCTATATAAAACTACATACATAGGTGGATTCTAAATGGGTTCAAGATTTAAATGTGAAAAGTAAAACCATATAGTTCATAGAAGAAAATACAGGATAATCTCTTTGTGACCTAGAAACAATGAAAGTCTTCTTAAAATTCCAAAGCACAAACTATAAGGCAAAAAAATTGAAGAATTTGATTGTGTCAAAATTAAGAATTCTGTTCAACAAAGCATGTTATGGATAAAATTCATTAGAATGCCTACAGAATAGGAGAATATATTTATAATGTCCAAAGTGAATAAGAGATTAATGTCTAGAATATTCAAGGCATTTCTGCTAATCAACAAGAAAGTACCAAATCCAGTAGAAAAATAGACAAAAGGTACAAGTAGTTTATAGGAAAATCCAACAAGCAAACAATTATTTACTGAGATGCTCAAATTCAAATGTAATCAGAGAAATATAAAGTAAAACAACAAGATATTATACCTATTAGTCTGCCAAAATTTAGGTAGCTGGATGATACTAGTAGGGATATGGCATATAGTAACCCTCATACACAGCTGCTGGCAGTGCAAACTGGCAGAGTCATCCGGGAGGGGAACTTGGCACTACTTATACCAATTAGGTATACATATAACCTATGACCCAGCAACTTTTCTCCTAGGTGTATATATCCCAAGGACAACCTCACAGAGATACATGATTTTTTTACGCACATATATAATTTTTCGCATTAAAATGGTTCCTATGGAAGATATGGGAAAGGGCATGGGGGATACAAAGAAATACATGAATGAGTGAATGTAACAAGAAGGGGCCTTGCCAGGTCAATGAGGACAGGCACCGTGCCGTCAACTGAGGAGCATCAATCAGCACTCCACACCTGAGGTCCACTGGTGGTGGAGCGGGGTAATGATAGGTGATGGAGTGGTTTCAAACACGTTGGCAACATTTTTTAGTTATAAAATAAAAAAGTCCTTAACGCATTTAAGCTGGAAAAAAAAAAAAACCCACAGAGTTAGCTATAAAAGACAAAAAGTAGACTGGTTCAGACATCTCTCCAACTTTAAATACCAGAAGACAAAATGTTCTCAGAGTTCTGAAGATGAAATAATTTTGAAATTGGGCAGCCAAATAAGTTTTCCATGTGTGAAGGCAGCAGAAAACATTTTAAGATGTGCATAGACACACGCAAAATATACCATCCATGAACATTTCTTGAATTAAAGAAAATAGTCAACAAATTTTTAAGAACATAAGAGCAAAATCTTATCCTTACATACAAAACATAAAATTACCTTTTGTAGAAAGAGGACAATCCTTACGAGCATCTGGGAACGGAGTTCTTCCAAGGTAAACAATGTCCGGGGTGTTCGAATGAAAATTTTGGTCTTCCCATACGCTACATCATCCTGAAAACCACACCGTTCAATCAGTTTCTTGACAGCCTCTTTGTCTGAAGGAAGGTCATGGTTGGGCCAGGTGAATTCAGAGATCATCTTATACCTGGGTGAAAATGAACAGAGCACAGATTAAGGGAGAAAACCATATGGTCATTTCAATAGAAAAACTATTCAATAAAATTCAAGACACTTCATAGAAAACAACAAAACCTTCTTAGCAAACTAGTAATAGAATTTCATTATTAGCCTTACACATGCAAAAAAAAAGGCCTCAATAAAATAAAACACTTCTTTATGATAACAACTGTTACTAAACTAGGGATAGAAAGGACTTAATTAATCTAATAAAGACTATTTATCAAAAACCTACAGCAAATATCATTCATCAAGAGACCTTGGAAGCATTCTCTTTACAAACAGAAACAAGACAAGGATGCCTCTATCATGGGTTCTACTCGGCATTGTTCTGGAGGTCGAGTTGGCATGGTGAAACGAATAAATAAATAGGTAAATGATTGGGGAAGGTACAAAATGGACATGACTTACGAACAATGTGACTCTCTTCAAAGGGAATCAAGCAGATCTTTAGATACAGCTAAACTATTATAACTAGAAGAAAATTAAGCAGTGTTGCTACATGTAAGATCAATATACAAAAATTAATTTCATTTCTACATACAAGCAGCTAACAATTCCTTGCCATGCGAGCCTCCCAGAAGGCAGCTTGCTACACGGTAGCTTAGTGTGAGTGTGAGTAAGACAGAAGTCACAGAGTCACAGTCTTTTGTAGCCTAATCTCAAAAGTGACATCCCATTGCTTCTGCCATATTCCATTTTGTTACAAGTGAATGACTAGGTCCAGCCTACACTCAAGGGAAGGGGATGGTATAGGGCGTGGATACCCGGAGGTGGGGGACACAAGGGCCATCCTACAAGGCTACCTACCACAGTCTGTACAAAGTTATTTAATACATGGAGTCAAATTTAGTAATTTTTTTTCTTATATTACATTTTAATTTTAAGTCATTGTGAGAAAAGCTTTCTCCACATTCAGATTATAGAGTAATTCACTTATGTTTTCTTCTAGTACTGGTATGTCTTCATTTTTTATGTTTAGATCTCTGATCCATTTGGAGTTTATTTTGGTACATGGTGTGAGGTTTGGATCTAATTTTATCTTTTGACAAATGGCAATCCAGCTGTTTTTTATTAAAAAATCCATCTCTACCCCCTGTGATTTAATATGCCACCTTTATTATATACCACATTTTCATATGCACTTCAGTTTATTTCTGGACTTTCAGGTCTGTTTCATTGTTCTGTCTGTCCATCTGTGCACCAGTACCCACATGGTTTTAACCAAGGAGGCTATAAGTACATTTTAATGTCTTACCTAATTCTTTTCTTTTTTATAGGTTTTTCCAGCTATTTGGCATGTTTATTTTTACATAGGAAATTTAGAATCAAGTTTTATAGTTAGAAGAAAAAAAACAGAATACAGAAAATAAATTTAAAAAGCCAAACTCCCCCAAAACTCCTTGAGAATAGTTTTATTGAATTGAAACATTAAATTCATTAAATTTATATATGGTGTTGAATTGTCTTATTCAAAGGATATCTTCCCATTGTTCAAGTCTACTTTTGTGCCTTTCAGGAATCTCTGAAGTTTTCTCATAAGGCTTTTCACATTTCTTGTTAAGATAATAGATATCTAAGTAGCATCTGTTAATTACTACCTCAATTACAGTTAATTATGCCCTTCATCTTGACATCTCTCTCTTTTCTTAGTGTCCATGACAGCACACGCTCCCTGGTTTCCTTCTGTCTCTCTGGACAGTCCTTCTCAGTCTCATTTTCTGGCTCCTCTGGAGTCTACCGTATCCCTAAATGTTGGAGTGTCCCAGGGCTCACATCAGGGATTCTATGTATACTGTTCCCACATCACCTCATCTAGCCCATTTACTTTAAATAATATATTCAAAATATAAAACATAAATATGTAAACATGTATATTTATAAATATGTAAAATATAAGAATATATTTTTTAATTCATGAACGTGTTATCCCTAGTCTAGCCCTTAGTCTGAGCTCCAGACTCATACATCCAATGCCTGCCTAGGTCTTGAAGGCATGTGAAACTTCCCTCATAGTCTTTCCTACCTTAAGCCACCCAGTTACTAAAGCCAGAACCCTGGGAATATTTTTATTCCTTCCCTTCTCTATCATTACTTCTAATCCATCATCAAGTCCTATTGACTCTACCTCCAAAATATATTGCAAGTCCAACAATTCTCCTCGTCTCTACCGATTCCATCCTAATCCAAGCCGCCTTCTAGTTTACTACAATAGACTCCTAAACTGTTCTCCATTTCCTTCCAATCCATTCTGCAAACATCTGCCAAAGCAGTTTTCCAAAAAGCCTGAAATCATTTTTGTGTTTTGCTGCTCGCCTCCTTCCTCACTGTCCTTTGGTCACATTGGCTTCTTCAGGGTTCTGTGATGTGGTTGCCACCCTCTTACTTTAGAGGCTTTGCATATGCTGTTCCCACTGCCTGCAGTGCATTTTACCTAGTCCTTAAAAGGCTGGCTCCTTCTTAACCTTTAGTCTTTTCTTGATCTTCCTACCTCAACAGAACCCCTTTCCCCGATAATCTCTTTAAGGAAACTAGTTTTGTTTTGTTTTGTTTTTCTACACACCATTCATCACAATATTGATTTGTGGCTTTATCTGCTTAATTTCAGTCTCCCTCACTAGTCTGTGGGTACCATGAAGGCAGGGACTTTGTTTTGTTCCCCACTATATACTAGATGCTTATCATGTTGCCTGCCATACTACAAGGCAATAAATACTTGCAGAATGAATGAAAGAATGGAAGAAAATCATTTATTAACAAAAGCCTATTCAGTTGCTAGAGAGGTTCAGAAATCAATGCCAAATGAAAAGAGTTTTAATATAAAGACAGAGGTAATACCACACAATGTCACATGAAAAAAAAGGAAACCAAATCAGAAACCTCCCAAATTCATTCTAAAATTAGAATAAGGGTCCACATGTGGCTCGTAATATGGGTAGTAATGGTGTGTGTTTAAAGTTTCAGTCATACTGCAGAAGCTGTAAGCAGTCCTGCAGCCACATTGCTCAGCTCGCATGACAGGGGAGAAGTGCTCTTCCTTCCTGCTGGCAAAGTGCATGACCCCAGTTCTCCTCAAACCAGCATCCTGAACTTGCTAATTAAAAAGCTGAACTCATCTGCTTTCTGACAACTAGTTTTACCTCCCTAAAGGACTTTAGCAGCTTTCAAGGTTATCAGCATGTTTAAAATCCTTTTCTCTTTTTTCATTGAAAGAAATGAAAATAAAGAAAAGTGACAAGTAAAAATTTAGATTCAAACCCAAAATTCTTACAAAAAATCTGCAGAATCTGAAAGCGAAAATTCACTGCAGAAAACATTCCTTTTTCTCTCATTATCACTGGATGATGTGCATCAAATGGGGGTAATGTATACTCCTCATGTGGTTGTCAGTTTCAGTGACTTACTACATGTGGAATGCTCATAAAACAGTGCTTTGTACATATGATAAGCATTTTCAAGATGTTAGCAGCTATAACGTGTTGAAAATTTCAACACATACATTAATTTTTTTGCTTTCTAGTTAATCATCTTCTATATCCTTTCCATAAACAGGACAAAAGTCTTTACTTATCTCTACTTTTTACTTCCATTTTTAGTTACAGATTATTATTAAAGACTTCTTTTCTCCCCCCTTACAATCAGTACTTGTTTAGATTTAACAAAAAGTTTTACTGATTTATTTGTACAATATTGCTTTTTTGCATTCCATGTTTCCCTTCTACATTGATCTTTCTTTTGGAGATTTTTCAGAAAGGGTCTATGAATAATAAACTTTCTGAGCCCAGGTATGTTAGAAAACGTTTTTACTTTCCTCACACTCTTGAATGATAATTTGACATAGAATACAATTCTAAGCATAAAGGTCATTTCCCTCATCGTGAAGATATTACTTCTTTTTCTACTCGATCAAATGTTGCTAATGAGAAAGCTGATGTCAGTATAATTCTCATTCCCTGGTAGGCAGTTTGCCTTTTTTTTTTTGGGAGCTATATGTATTTTTCTTTAACAATCCAGAAGTGAACAAAATGTATCTTTTCAGTTTTTTAAATTCATGTGCTTGACAGTCAGTGTATTCTTTCGATCTGAAAATTTATGTCTTTTTTCAGTTCAGGCAAATTCCTGGCCATTGTTCGCATACTGCTTCTCACCTCTCTGTTCTTTCCTCTGGTGCTCCTGTTGGATGGGTTTTGCCACTCCTGGATCAACCTGCATGTGACTGGACCTTTCTTTAACACTTCCCATCTCTTTTTCTTTGTGATGAGATCTGGAAGAAGTCTCTAGCTTGATCTCCCAGCCCACTAATTCACTTTTTTCAAAAGTTTAGTTTCTCAAAAAGTTTTAAAATTGTGGTTAAATTTACATCTACTAAAATGCCCACATTTAAGTATACAATTCAGTAAGTTTTGACAAATGTATATACCCATGAAACTGACCCCCAATCAAGATACATCATCTCAGAGAGTTCCCCCATTCTGCTTTCCAGCCACACCCCCAACCCAGAGCTAACCACTGTTCTGATTCACCTGCTCTTGAACTTCATATATAGGGCAGCATAAAGTATGTACTCTTTTGTGATTATCTTCTTTCAAGAATATATCAGATATTCATCCATGTTGTTGTTGTATCAGTTCATTGTCTTCAATGCTGATTAGTAACCACTGCATGAACATACCACCATTTGTTGACTGAGTCTCCTATTGATGGACAATTCACTCTGTAGTTGTGTTTAATCTGATTTTCATATCCTAAATCTCTAGTTATTTTTTAAAACAATTACCTGTTTTTGTTTCTAACTTCATATTCCTATTTTAGGGCTAAAATTCCCTCTTTTATCTCTCTGAGAATATTAAATAGGCTTCTTCAAATGTCCTTTACTCCTTGGCTCTGATTCCTTGGGGGTAAGGTTTTTCATTTGTTGACCTTATGAGTTTTTTTTTTTTTCCACTGCTTCTGGTCTTTCTCAGATGTTTGATGGTCATCTCATCTTCTGCCACAGAGTTCTTCCACGCATATCTTGGCCATGGTTGGCCTCTTTGGTGGCTATTTTTGCTTCCTAGGTCTTGGCCAGTATGTCTACAGTGTCCCATTTCAGCTGCTGAGGTGGTTACTTGTCCTGGCCATTATGGCAACCTCCTGGTGCTGCAGCCTCGGTAAACTCCAGCACAGCAGCTGGAAAGGCTTCTGAATGGCAGCTCAAGCCTCACAGGCAGTCTTTGCTTATAACTGTGACCTTAGGTTACTTCTGGGTCTTCACATCTGCTTCATATCACACTTAGGAGTGACTCATCTTCAAGGTTCACTGAGCATGCCCCTTCTTGATTCCATAGTGTGGGCTATGCATTTACTTAGTTTCAAATATACATATTTTGTTTCATTTTGGAATGCTTTGGAGTGGGATATTTAAGCTTGTGCCACAAAGAACACCATATTTATAGGTTCTTTTTAAAATCTTTTCTATTCTATTTTTACATTTTAGAAAACATATTCTAATCCCTATAGAATGTCTTCCATGCCAAAAAAAAAACCCACCAAAACCTGTTGAGTTGAAAGTAAAGTAAGTCCAAAAAGAGATTAAAAGTAGGCAAAGATACTACATGCAAAATTCCTTGTCCCCTCCAAATAAAGCTTGCTTATTGTTCGCTTACTTCCACTATTCCCCATGGCTTCTACTTAATGTCATGATAATACATTTTCAGTTCAGCCCCATCCTATAGTTAGTTACCCATTCTCACCCTGCTCATCCTAGTATTTAGCTTCTGATGATTTTCAACAGGTGACAACACAAGAACAAATTCTGTGCCTGATCAACTGCTAGAATTCTATAAGCAATAATATATACAGACTGGAAATCCTTCTAATAATTTGATACTGTTTGAAATTAAGACTCAGAACGAACACATCTCTACTCATGAAAACATTCCTACTATACAGCCTCCATAAGAAAGAAAAGCCAATTTTAAAGAACTAAGTGATTTCAACAAGGAAAAATGGTCAGTTTTGAGCATAATCTTTGGATCAATGTAAAATTAAATTCCAATTCTCCAGCCTATTATGCTGTAAAGTTTTATTCATTTCAAGAGTCTCCATTTAGTGCAACCTCTTACTTCTGTACACATGTAGCTGAACACTTGTGGAAATAACCAACAATGCTAGGTGGTTCCACTTTACCTTTATAACCTCAAATCTTAAATGCACACTCAGCTTTTCCTGGTGGAAATCCCACTATACAAACTGTGCTTTCCCACTCTCCAAAATGAGTATTCTCTCTTCCCCTCAAACCTCCTCTACCACCTCTTCCAATCCTCACTCTCAGACCATGACCTTGCCTCGTCCTTCGCTGAGAAAACTGAAACAATCAGACAGGAACATCTCCATCTTTGCCATCAGTAAAGCTTCAAGCCTTCTTGCGTCAGTATTCATATTCTCCACTTGTGTCCTGTCACTATGGGCGAAGTGTCCCTGCTCTTGTCTAAAGCTGACAAACTTTCCACTTGTCTTTGGGCTTCCATCCCTTCTTGCCTTCTCAAGGATGTTGTTATCACAACTATCTTCCTCTCTCCTGTGTCATCGGTTTCTCCTTTTGTTCCGAATCATCCCTACCTGCATACAAACATTTTCTAGTATTTCCTGCCCTGACCTCTGATCCCAGTTACAGTTCCCATTTTTCTCTGCTCTCGTGCACAGCAAAGTTCTTGAGCTATCTACAGGCATCTAACTCTTCACCTCACTTTCCCCTTCTGCTCAAACCAGGTTCTGCCCCACCTTTTCTCCTTTGACCTCTATGTTGCCAAATCTAATGGTTAAATTTCTGCTTTTATCTTATGTGACTGTACAGCAACTACTGATATAGTGACCATACTTTTCTTCCTGAAATGCCATCTTCTCCTGGTTTCTGTGACATAACCCTCTTCTGGTTTTTTTTTCTACCTCACTGGTGGCTCCTTCTCTTCTCTTTGCTGGTTCTTTCATGTCAGACCACAAATCTAAATAGTATCATGGACTTCCTCCTCTTCTGTACCCATAGACATACCCAAGAATATCTACGTAACCTGTATACTAATGACTCCAAAATATCTTATCCATAGCCTGAACTTCTTTCCAGAACTCCAGGTATGTATGTCTAATAGCTTACTTAACATTTCTACCTAAATGTTTAGTAGGCATTTCAAAGTTAACATAGTCAAGAGAATAATCTTGATTTGATCCTTGCTCCTCCTCCATGCCCTCTTCTTCAAACTTCTTTTACCTAATTTTATCTCAGCAAATGGTACCATGCTTACCCAGATGCTCAAGCCAAAAAATCACTTGTCATTCTTCATTCCTCCCTACTCCGGTTTTATCATATCTAAGCCATAAGTAGGTCTTGTCAACTTCACCCCCAACATATATCCCGAATCTGTGCAATGTTCTTGTATCTACAGTAATCCCTTTCTGAAGCCATTATCATTGGGCTATCTTTCCTGGACTCCTGCAATAGCATCCCTAAATGTCTCCTTGCTTTCTAGTCACATAGCAGCCACAGTGATCCCTTTAAGATATCCATAAGATTGTCACTCCATGCTTAAAATCCATCAGTGTGGGTGTTTTCTTGTTGTTGTTTTTTTCTTATCACACCCAGCCCGAATCTAAATGGTTTAGTCTGATTACAAAGTTCAACATGATCTGGCTCCAGCCCATTTCTCTGCTCTCATCTCATACCACTGCCCTGTCACTCAGCATCCTCCAACCACACTGGACTCTGTTTGGCACCTAACATGCCGCACTTACTACTGCAGTAGAGCCTTTTCCCTGGCTGTTCCTCTGCTCCACATTCCCTGATCTTTGTATGGCTGGCTCCTTTCTGTCATTGTTACCTCCTTCGAGACTCTTTTTTGACCAATCAATCTAAAGTATTTTAATTTTCTGCATATTTCTGGTTTATATCTTATGTATTTATTTATTCATATTTTTTGTGGACTCTGTAGTCTAGAATGTAGGAAATGTTCAATAAATATTTTAAAATAAATAAGCCTGAGCAACATAGCAAGACCTCATCTCTACAAAAAATAGAAAAATTAGCTAGGCGTGGTGGAATGCACCTGTAATCCAAGCAATTCGGGAGGCTGAAGCAGGAGGATTGCTTGAGCCCAGGAGTCTGAGGTTGAGGTTGCAGTGAGCTATGATGCTGCCACTGCACTCTAGCCTAGGCGATAGAGTGAGACCCTGTCTTAATCAATCAATCAATCAATCAAACAAAACAAACAGATGGAATTTACAATATTTTTCTGAGTCCCAGTTGGCAACTATCATTATTAACAATAAATTAATAACAGCAGCCATATTTTACATTTATTGAGTGATTATTATATGCAGGGACTACTCTTAAGTGTTTTGTATATAATCTCATTTAATCATCCAGCAATGCTTCAGGGTAGTCATTATTGTTATTTTCATTTTACATATGAGGAAACTGAGGGATGGAAAGGTTGTGTGATTTGCCCAAGGGCGCACAACTAAATAATGGCAAAGCCATGATTCAAACCAGCTAGACTGATTTCAGGGCCTTCATGCTTAACTCCTTAATTTTTCATTATTATGACAATTACTAATACCAGTAATGATAAGCAGCATTAATTAAATATCTATTATGTGCCAGGTAGCTAGGCTTTGTACTCAGGTTAATTTAATCCTCACTACGCCCTATGCGGTGTTGTTATACTCATTTTACATATGCAAAAACAGGGTCAAAGAAGTTAAAGTTCTGGCCCACAATCAAACAGCAAATAAATGGCACAGCCAGGATTCCAACCCGGCTGTGACTCCAAATCCACGTTCTTTCTACTGTATTATGATGACCACATTTCCTCTAAAAAGACTGAACTTTTTTCCATGGTTCATAAACCATGAACTCAGAGACTCCTGTTGATTCTGGGAAAATCTATCGTATTTGCAATTTCTTCAACTCTTTTTTTGCTCATTCAACAAATATTTACAGATTGCCTAATATGTGCTGATGCATTGTCATGTACCAGGAAGACGCCATCATTCTCAGTGTGCTGTTAGGCTTCTCTGCTGAGTCTATTCTCACCTGTGAAGAAACTTCTCATAAGTCTGGCGGAAGGCAAATCCTGCCCGACGCACCCTCACATTTTCCAGTAGTCCAAGATATTCCACTTGATGCCGGCAGCGTTCATCATCAAATATCTGTGGGGATTTCTTGTCATTGGGTTTGATGCAACGTACGTAATATGGCTCCTAAAGACATAAATCAGCAAATGATAAGTTTCACTGGAGAAAATTCCTAGACTAGGGACACTAACATGTAATTAGTGTTAACTGTGTCAAGTTACACTCAATGCCTTTAATTTCTCACGCACATACTGTGAGTAAAGTAGTTATTCTTCCTTCCCCCTGAATTCAAGGTTAGACAATTACATGCATTCAGCTAAATTTTTGTTTTATTATACTTTAGGCTTCATCAGGAATAGTAGAAAAGGGATAAAACTAGGAAGTAAACAACTGAGACATGTAAACACTGAGTTTCTGTGTATTTACGAAAACATGGTTAAAGTAATTGAAGGAGTAATTCAATAGAAAAAGGCAGCAGTTATAGCAAAGATCAAATGGGATGAAGAATGTAAAATATTAAGGATGGTTATGGTACACAGTAAGTGCTCCTTTAGTGCCAGACATCATTATTATTATTACTGCATTAGTTTGTGCTTTTGAAAAAGAGATTAAACTTCATGGGTAAGTAGAAAAGTTACAAAACCACCTATAGGCATCAGTGATTCTAGAAGGAGCCCAGCTAGGAATTCTTCCCTCTGTGCCAATTAAGTTTTGTATCATGCATTAGACCATAGCTCCTTTTAAATATAAAACCATGCTTGGCATAGATCCTATTATATTGGAGATAATGAATAAATTATTATTGGATGAATCAGTGAGGTCAAATGTATCCCACCTATAAGCATAAAAAATTTCCTTCTCTTCTCTGAATTTGTTGTTTTTCGATACACAGATGCACTTTAATTAACATATAGAATCCTCTGTAGTTAAATTAGGCAGTTTTGAGCCCCACTGAGGGCTAGAGGTGGAAAGGGGTAATAATTTAAGAAGTAGGAAAGATTTGAAGAATGTAAATTTACTTCCATTTTCAACAGAATAACAGTTTTCAACATCTAAAAAAGAAACTCCAATTGTATATTTATCATGCTGCCCTACATGATGAAAAGTAATGTCATTTTCTTCTTTTTTCTAAGCCCTGCTGTATTAGTTTCCTATTGCTGCTATAGCAGACTATCACAGACTTAGTGGCTTAAAACAACACAATTTTATTACCTCACATTTCTGGAGGTTGGAAGTCTGAAATGAGTTTCACTGGGCTAAAATCAAGGTGTCAGCAAGGTCATTACTTTCTGCAGGACCCAGAAGAAAGCCCATTTTCTTATCTTTTCCACCTTGTAGAGGCTGCCCACATTCCTTGGCTTGCGGCCCCCTTCCATCTTCAAAGCCAGCTATGGCCAGTTGAGTCTTTCTTATGATGTCATCTCCCTGGTTCTGACTTTTCTGCCTCCTTTCTCCCCATTGAAGGACTCTTGTGATAAAACTGGGCCCAACTGGATAACCCAGGATAATCCCTTATTTTAGGGCCCACTGATTATCAGCCTTAACTCCATCTGCAACCTTAATTCTACCATGCTGTATAACATAACATGTGCACAGGTTCTGGGGATTAGGATGTGGGCATCTGGGGTTGCTATGATATAATAATAATCACTTATGTATGTGTGTGTGTACCTACATATATAGTCATTTTCCCTGGTTTCTAGCATAAAGCTGCAAAAACCTTTGGAATTTCTTTAGTGATAGAAGTGTTTTTGTTATGCTAATGAGATGACTCATGGCCAGACCCTAGATACCTTCAAGATGGGGGCTGGTCACCAGAAAACCCCTCCATGTGATTAGAGGACTGGAACTTTCAGCTGCCTGACCTCTGGGGAGGTTAGGGGGACTGGAGATTGAGTTTAATGATGCGGTCAATGATTTAATCAATCATGCCTAGATAATGAAACTCTGATTAAAAAAAAAAAAACAACTCAAGACACTGAGGCTGGGAGGACCTTCCTGGTTGGTGGACATATCGATGTACCGGGAGGTTGATGCACCCTGACTCCATGGGGAGGAAAGCTCCTGTGCTTGGACCTTGCTTCCACACTTTGCCACCCTATGTATCTCTTCATCTGGCTGTTCAATTGTATCCTTTATAATGAAACTGTATCATAAGTATAGCGTTTTCCTGAGTTCTCTGAACTATACTAGTGAATTACTAAACTTGAAGGGGGGTCATGGGAGCCCTCAAATTTGTACCCAAGTACATATAGAGGTGCAGGTGTCCTGGGGACCCTACCTGTAGCTGGTGTCTAAAGTCAAGGGCAGTCTTGTGAGAATCCTGCCCTTTAACTTGGGGTAGTCAGTGTCAGAATTGAATTGAACTATAGGACGCCTAGCTGAAGCCAGAGAGCTGGTGCTGTGATGCAGGGGCCATGATTCTGCCTAGCACACCTGCCCTTTTTCATCTAGTCATCTGTGGGAGAATGGAAAACTTGACCATGATATTTTGCAGCACCTTCTAGTAGGAGCCTTTATCCTTGAATCTGGGCTGGACTTGCGATGTGCTTTAACCAATAGAATGTGGCAGAAATGATACTGGGTTACTTCTGGAGACTCATCCTTGAGAAGCTCTGCCCTCTTGGAACACTTCTTCCAGCCTGTGAAGAAACCCAGGGCTAAAGACTATGTGAAGGAAGATGCCCAGTCATCCAGCCTTGCCATCTGACTCGCCATCTGAGTGGGCTCATCTTAGCCCATCAGCCCTGGCTGGGTGCAGCTGCTTGGTGAGCCCAGCAGAACCACCCAGTCAACCCAGTGAATCAGGAGAAATAATAAGCTGTTGTAGTTTCAAGTACCACATTTTAGAGTGGTTTGTTATGGATTGATAGATAACTGATATTTCTTCCCTTATTCTGGAATGCCAATCCTCGGATTAGATATCAAACTTTCACATATTTAAGCAGAGGATCAATATTATTATAAAGTACAAGCAGAATCCTACTTTAAAAAACAGTGATGGCTGATCAAATGTTCACTAAATCTGTAATGGTTTTCAAATAGAGCATTTATACTGGGAGGCAGTTGTAGCTCACTTCTAAAAAGTGCTTATAGTAAATTTGAAACAAACAATAGGATGGGGAAGTGAAGGAGGCGGCACTGTTTGCTTGAGGATTTTCTATGGGTTTCTTGGAATATAGCACCTTTACTTCCTTAGTCAAAAAAACTAAGAAAAGTGGCACTGAGCACAGTAAATATCAAAATGCTACCACATCTATCTGCATGTTTTGGTACTGGTGTAACAGAATAAGCATTGTACAGAATCAGGATAGTTGGGCATTAGTTGTTTTGCAATTAACTAGCTATGATAAAGTCTCTCTGGACTTCATTAGCTAATTTATGAAATGAGAATATTAGGGCTTTCAGCTTCAGTAATGACAGACTAGGCAATTTAAACTGACACCAACATTGGGGATAACTAGAAGAGGTAAACAAAATACACAAAACATTTGCCTAAAGACACTGGAGAGCTAATAAGACAATGGAGAATCTCTGGGCCAGAATCCAGGACAGGAAGAAAGCCACAGAGGACAGCCCAGGTTTGACACTGCTTTTTTCCTGAGGGAAGTTGCCAGCTCCAGAGGAGGTGGATGGGGTCTGAGTAGTAGTTTTGGCAGCTTCATGAGGCTAGTGAGACAGATTAGGGATGAGGGCCTGAAAAAGAGGAGTCATGGGTAAACCCCTCTCACTTTGGGACCCTGCCCCTAGGAATAAAAGTGAACTAGAAGTAGGCAGTCCTTCACAGGGATCAGAGTTCAGCTTTGAATCACCTCAGTCCTTGAAACTGGAATAGCTAATTTGGAATACTATTGCTCTTAGGTGACTAAAAGAAGCAAAAATAAATTTTCCCTGGAGAAAAATGACATAAACTTGGGCCTCCAATTATTTCTGTAAATAATTTTGCAAATATAATATTTGGAAAAAAATGAAAAAATAACCAGATGTATAAGGAGCCAAGATAACAGGAATTAGGAACAGCAAAACAACACATAAACACACCTGCAGGAGTCCAGATATTGGAGTTATCAGATAGAGATATTAAAATAACTATGCTTATCATGTTCAAGATGACAAAAAACAACATTGAGAAGATTGTATAGAACCAGAAACTATAAAAAAGAACCAAACCAAATGGAAAATCTAGAACTGAAAATACAATAATGGAAACTAAGAACTCAGTGGATCAGTAGAAGAGATTTAAAATAACTGAAGAAAAAAATAGTAAACTAGGAGGTAGGTGAGAATAAATTTTCTGGAATGAAGCATGAGGAGACAAAAGATAGAAAACAAAGAAGGGAGGTTAAGAGGTATAAAGGTACGGTGAGTTGGTTTAAGCAACTGGAGTTCTGAAGGAGAGGAGACAGAAGGGACAGAAGAAATATTTGAAGAGAGAACAGCCAAGGACTTACTAAAACTGATGAAAAAAAATCAAGTTATAAATTGAAGAAGTCCTACAAACTACAAGCAGATTAAAAAAAAATCCACACCTAGGCATATCATAGTAAAACTTCCGAAAATCAAAGAAAAGCAGCCAGCGGAAAACAGATTACCTTAAGGAGGAATAGACTGACAGCTGATTTCTCAAAAGAATCTGTGGAATCCAGAAGACAAAGGAACATTATCTTTTAAGTGCTGAAAGGCACTGCTAATCTAGAATTTCACACTGAGCAAAAATATTCTTCAAGAATGAAAAGAGTATAGAAATATTTTTTGGCAAACAAAAGCAGAATTTTTCACCATCAGATTTCAAATATAATAGGGTAAAGCTCAGGCAAAAGAAAATTATCCCAGATGAAAGGTCAGGAAGAGGAAAAAGGAAATGATAAATGAGTGAATAAATATAAACGGATATTGACTATATGTAATAATAATGACAATAATGCCTTACTGGGTTTTAGTATGTGTATTTGTGTGTGTGTGTGAGAGATATATAATCAAAATATATGACCAAAATAGCACGTAAGTTAGGAGGAAGGTAAACGGAATTAAAATGTTTTATTGGCTTTCCTCTGTCCAGGAAGGAGGCGAAAGTAGCAAATAATACTAGATTTTTATATTCAAGAATGATATTGTAATAAGTTAAGTAACCACCAAAATGATGTTAAGATGTAAATCTTCCAAAATAATAAAGGGAATAAATGGAATAATAAAAATAACTAACACTGGAGGAGGGGAAAGGCTGCCTTCTTAGAGACAACTAAACATTCTGACTCAATAGACTCATAGGCTACATTTGGCACCAATCTCCTCAGAAAGCCAAGAACATAGTTTGCAGCAGGCAGTGTCAGTGTCCTTGTAGCAGTCCACATAGCAGTTATGAGATAGCTCAGGTGCAAGGAGATGAGATTCCTACTGGACAGGTGTGGGAGGTGCCCTTGGCTTAAAAGCCTCATGCCCCACAGGAGCCAGTATCTCTTAAAACAACTCAGCTCATAGCTTCCAGGGTCCCTGCAAAGGACATGCCTAACAGAGTCACTGAGCTCAGGTAAACCCAAAGTATGTTATCCTCACCAGATATTTATCATTTTCCCAGTAGATATGCACTTTACCAACAGGGTAATTTTTGCCATAAGCCACGTTGCTTAGTGATATAGTTGATCTATATTTTACTAGGTTACCAGGGGAACAGAGCTAGAAATTTAACTGAGGTTGTCAAGCAGAAGGAATAGAGTTTTACCCTTTGCCCAAAATTATCAATCTAAAAGAAGGTTAGAAAGAAAAAGAAATACAGAAGAGTCACATAGAAAGCACTAATGAGATGGCTGATTTAAATGCCACATACAGTAACTACATTAAAAGTAAATGGACTAAATGGTTTTTTCGAAAAACAAAAATTGTCAGAATGGAGTAAAAAACCAAACTAACTATATATTACTTATGAGAGACACACTTCAAACATAAGGATATAGAAAGATGGAAAGTAAAAGGATGAAAAAGATATACCATGCAAACTCAAGCCAAAAGAAAAGCTGGTGTAGCTATATTATTCCTGCAAAGTGGACTTCAAGGCAAAAAGCAAAATGGCAATAAAGAGAGATGTTTCATAATGATAAATGATTCAAACACCAGGAAGATACAGCAGTTCTAACTTGAATGAATCTAATAAATTCTCTAAATATTTAAAGGAAAAGTTGAAGGCACAATGAGGACAAGTAGACAAATTCAGAATCAAAGTAGATTTTAACATACCTTTCAACGTTGACAAAACAAAGAAATTAGTAAGAAAACAGAAAAGTTGGAACAATATGATTAGCAAACTTGACCTAATGAACTTGTATAGAATACTGAGTGTAAATTATTTTTAAATAAAAAAAAAACATATACATGAAGCAATTTTAGCAAATTTCTAAGTATTGAAATCACACAGAGTATGTCCTTTGATGCAATAAGACTAAGCTAGAAATCAAAAGCAAAAAGATAATTAGAAAATCCTGTATGTTTGAAAATTAAGAAATATACTTCTAAGTAACCCTTAGGTCAAAAAGAAAATTACAATGTGAATTAGAAAATAGTTGGAACTGAATAATTTATAAAATCATGTGGACAAGGCAATCTCAAATAAGGCATCATCTGAGTAGTGTAAGTAACTTTACTAAATAGAAACCAGCTGAATGGAATTTTACCAGGATTGAGTGATTATGCACAGGAAGTGGTAACACTAGATGAGACACTAACGACCCGCCAAGAGGTTGGGGGAAGCCCTTTCATCCTGTTTAGTAATATAAAAGTCTTCAGATAAGGAATTTAGTGGAAATACTTTCTCTGTATTTAATCAGCATTCTGTCTCAATTTATAAATGCCACCTCCTCTCTCATTTATAAATATCCAGACTGACTCAGCCTAAGAAATCCTAAATTTGGCAAATTCAGAGTGTCTTATAAAGGTTAAATTACAAAAGTGAATAGTGATCTTATTCTCTTGAACTTTTAAACCTGTCTTTCCCTATATTTTATGTGAAAAACATCATTTATTAAAGTATACTAATTAGTATGTATATTAGCTAGAAGACATTATTTAAATATATATCTATTTAACCTGCTTTGAACACAAATAGAGTCAAAGCAAATTCAAGCTCATTTGATAATATACTGACCATCTGCTTATAGTACTTTATTAGGTAACAAGAGGTATATGACATTAATAGAACCCATTCTCTATATTCAAAAGACTTATTATCAAGGTGGGGAGACAAAGACATGCACTTAAAACACCATGTGGACTCAGAGAAGGCGAGGAGTAAGAACTTCCACTTCTGGTAATGGAGGACTAGGTAATGCACATCAACCTTCTTGATGCAGTCACTAAAAAAAGGGGCTAGACAAAACATGGGGAAAAGGTCTTCTTAAATGCATCATAGAGCTAAAAAGATAGTGGGGAAATAGCTGGCCAAGATCAGAAGACTAAAATCTAGAGGAGTGAGCCCAGCCTTCTGGGCTGCTCTTGTCCTAGGAGCTCCTGCTGATCTGGAAAAGGCAGCCACAAGGCTGAGTAGGGCTTCTGACCACTGTGGGGCTGAGGGATGGAAGCCGGAACCTGAGGCTCTGGATGAGGGGCTGTGCTTCAGTCTGGAATCTGGAATGACTAAACCTGGGAGTTAAAAGCGAATGGCAAACAATGTGTCCCTCTCAGGGATGGCAACCCATCACTGACCTGCTACAGGTCCTGGAATGGGATAAAGGTGATCCCAGACTGCCAGAATTTGTCTGATGTAAACTTTCATCTTCAACTTTTCTATGTCCTTATGTTTAGATGTCCCTCATAAATAGCATCTATCTGAATTCTTTTTATTTAATCTGATTTGACATTTTTTACCCATTTACAATCAATGTAATTACTAATATATTTGGGTTTATTTCTACCATTTTAATTCGCCTCAGCTTTCCTACACTCTTTTCACACCTCTTTCTTATGTTTTTTAGGGTAAATTGTTTTTCCTTATTTTGGTTTCCACTCCCCCCTCCTTACCAATTTGGAAGTTATAATCTCTATTTCTACTCTTTTCAATGATTATACTAGAAAATTTTCACATGTATTTTTAACTCATTAGAGTTGAAAGTTAAACAATATTTTTATTCTTTTCCTGAACAACTAACGGCCTTAAAACACTTGGATTACAATTACCCACTCTTCCAACTTATACACTGTTGTTATCATGCTATTTAATTCTAGTCTATATTTTTCATCTCACAAAATATTGTTTTACAAAGTTTATTTATATGCATCCACATATTTACCAATATTTTTGTTCTTCTTTTCTTTTTGCATTTTAGAGTTTCATTTAGTATATTCTTCCTACTGCCTTAATATATATCCTTTAGAATTTCCTTTAGTTAGGTTCTCATGTTGGTAAACTCCCTCAATTTCTGTTTTTCAGAAAGATTCTTTATTGTGCCTTTGTTCTTGGAAAATATATTCCCTGGGCATAGAATTTTGGTTTACAGTTATTTTTTCTCAGCCTAACTGTCATTCCTTTGAAGCTAATCTGTCTTTTCTCTGGCTGCTTTTAAGATATCTTCTTTGTCTTTGATGTGCTAGGATTTTACTAGGTGTCTACCTGTACATTTCTTTTAATTTTCCCAACTTAGGATACACTGGGTTTCCTGATTATATTGAGTGGAGACTTCCAATATTCTTGAAATTCTCAGGAATATTCCTTCAAATATTGCTCTACCCATTTTCTCCTCTCCTCCTATGACTCTCATTAGATGCATGTTAGACCTTTTCATTTTATCTTCCATGTCTCTTACTGTTTCTTTTATATGTTTCATTTTGTCTCTCTAAGTGAAATCCTGGATAATTTCTTGGATTCTTATTTTCATTTACCAATTTTCTCTACAGCTTTGTCTAAACTGATGTTAAACCTATCCACTGAGTTTTTAATTTTAATTATTTAGTTTTCATTTCTATCAACTGTCTAATTGTTTGCTCTTTCTTATATTTTCAGGCCTTTCATTTCTTGAAACATATTAAACATTATTCATTCCAGTGCCAGAAGTCTGCATGAGTCTGAACATGCAGTCTGTTGTTTAGCTTGACTATGATGTATGGTATCTTACAGTAATTCTTTACTGTGAGCTCCTTATTGTTCTTAGAACTTTATCTGGGGATATTTTTTAAGGTCTGATATGAAGGTGGTTTCTTCAAGAAAAAAATTTGTGCTTACTTTTTTCAGATGCCTGGGGGCAATACAAGACCTGGACTACTTTTAACTAAGTTGTTGACTTGAGGCTTTTTCAGGTCACCCAGGTAGCATGAATTTGGGCTATAAACCTCATAAAGGCTGGCTTATGTTTACAAATTCTCAAGAGAGATTCCCATCCTCTCTTCCTGTGGCTCAGTGCAAGGACCAAGATAGGCAGTTTTCCTTACTGATAATGGGGGATTATTTCTAGTTCACTCCAGATGTAGCCTTTTGAAGACCCAGACACTTTATATGTCTGTGTGTGTATGTTGTATGTGTGGGTATATAGAATCTCTTATTAGACATCCTACTTTGGGCAGGCGCTGGGCTTTAAGGACCCAGCCTTGAGTAACTATATTCAAAGTTATCTACTTCAACAAATCCCCACAGGGTGTAGCTTTAGGGGGTCTGATTATTTTTCCCTTCACTCAGTTAACTTCTATGTTCACTTAGCTCCTGCCTTGCATGTTCCTTACTTTTTGTTAGTTCATGGCTATATTCTAGAAGTTGATTTTTACATTTTACCTAACATTTTAGTTGTTTTCAGTTGGCTTTAGTGGGCATCACATTCATCATGTTGCCAAAAAATGCATTATTCATATGTATTTTTGAGATCCTTGTATCTATGTTTCTAAGTTAAACTGATCTCTTAATTTTATTCTCTAACATTAACCTTGTATTCAGGTAATATTAATCTCATAAAATGAGTTAGGTAGTGACCTCTCTTCCTCCTATCCTCCAAAATAATTTGCATATGATAGGAATTATTGGCTCCTCAAAGGTTTAATAAAACTCATCTGTAAAACCATCTGGACCTGATGTCCTTGGCAGAGTTGGGGGAAGATAAACTTCTGATTAGTGATTCAGAATCTTTAAGGTTACTGACTTATTCAAGTTTTCTTTCTTCTTGAATTAATTTTGCTAATATTTTTCTAAAAAAACTAAAATTTCAGATTCATTGGCATATAGTTGTTCATAATATTCTGATGCTTTAAAAAATCTCTATAATATCTGAAGTTATTACCCTTTTTTCATTCATATTGTTTTCTTTATGAGTTTTATTAGAGGTTTGCCTATTTGATTATTTTTTGATCTTTGACTTTTGCTATTTAAAAATTATTTTCTTATTTCCTTTTTTAGATTTTCTTTGGAGTTCCTGAGTTGAACTTAACTCATTTACTTTCAGTCTTCCTTGTTATTTTATAAAGGCATACAAATGGATCACTTTAGCAGTATTCTACAAATTTTGATGTATTCTTTGTCATGCATTTCCAAATATTTTGTAATTTCCATTGTGATTTCCTCTTCAACCTGTGAGTTATTTAGGAGAGCATTTTTTAAAGTTCCCAAGCACATGGAAAAAAATTTTTTAATGCTGGTTTTTATTTTACTTGCTTTGAGGATAGAAAATATATCTGTATATACATTCTTCAAAATGGTTGAGACTTCCTTTGTGATCTAGTATGTGGTCAATTCTTGCAAATGTTCTATGTATACTTGAAAGGAATATACAGTTCCAATTCCCTGGGTAAAGGGTTCTTCTGATTTTTAAAGTTTAAATTTGGTTTTCAAAGCTTTTACATTCTTACTAATGTTTTTGTCTGCTTCATCTACCAGTTTCTGGTAGAGTTGGTTTAAAATCTCCTATTATGATTGTGGTGGACTTGTCAATTTTTCCTTTAAATTTCTTTAGGTTTGTTTTTTTGCTTCATAGAGTTCATAATAATCATGGCTATGCTGTTTGGTACCTAGTTCAAAGTGGTTTTATTGTCTCAGGTATTTTTATTTTATTACTAGTTTACCTGCATTAATACTTTTTTCCTTAAATTCTATTTTATCACACAATTAATATTGCTTTTCACCATTTTTTCAGGGGAGTGGCTTGATATATCTTTATCCATACCTCTTTAAGCTTTCTGCATAGTGTTATTTAGATGTGTCTCTTGTAAGCAGCATACAGCTGGATTTTTCTACCTCCATAGTCTGTTTAGTCTATTTTTGTTTATAGTGAATACCAATTATTTAGATTTATTTCTACCATTATATTTTGTATTTTCTAAATGTAACATTTTTCCTTTGCTTCTGTCTCTCCCCTCTCCCCCACTCTAGCCTTACCTTCCTGCCTTCTAGTGGACTGATGCATTGTCTATATTCTTTTGCTTGCCCCTGCTCCCTCCCTCCTTCCCTCACCTCCACACATACACACAGATTGAGAAGCTGGGGCAGAGACTGCCAGCCTAGTTGCCCTCCTTATATCTAGTGTCTTCTTCCTACTTTGAAACAGAATTCTTATATCTAGCTGAGTACACTGCTGACCAGAATAAAAATGCACTTCCCAGCTTCCCTGGCAACTACATGTAGCAAATAGGATATAGCTGAAGTGCTGTGTGAGCCTTCCAGGAAGTTTCTTTAAAAGGGAAGTTCTAGCTGCCACCTTGGACCAGGAGGACAGATGCCAAGCACTAGGCCAGTAGAGCAGAAAGACAAAAGGAACCTGGGTCCCTAATAACCTTGGAGTTGCTATACCAGTACTTCATTTACAGGAGAGAGAAATAAAAATCTCTCTTATTTAAGCCACTAATTTGAGGGTCTCTTTTATTAGAATTGCTGAATGCAATTCCTGATACAAAAATTACAGAAGGTTCTAGAATTTTTATTTCTTTAAAAGGCATATTTAACTACCAATTTTAGAAAATAAAACAATTACTTTTCTAGTCAATTAAATCTAGTTATTTAGGTAAATAAATATATTTCATAAAATTCCATGTTCAACTCTGTTTCTTGTGTCACATGCCTTCCTTTCAGGGTTACGTTTCTTTTTGCTGGATGAAGCAGGTTGCAGCTGACATGCAGAGAGAAGCTGAGATACAAGAGTAAAGAGTCCTAAAGGCATTCGAGCCTTCAGTGCCAGTGTCCTTACCCCTGCCCTTCTAGAGATTTGATTATACAAGCTAACAAATTGTGCTTATTTGCTGTCACTTGACGCCTAAAGAATACTGATGAAAAGGAATAGAAAGCTACTGAACAGATGTGTTCCTGTGGCATTTGCCTAATTTATCCATAGCAAAGTAACCAGAGATGGTATAGATTTAAATTCTTAGAGAGGAAGTTGATTTAAAAAAAAAAAAGACAACAAAGAAGAAACTACATAGAAAAGCACCAGAAGAGAAAGATAAAAATGAAGAAACTAAAAATAACAAGGCCCAGAATGCTTCCTAATTTATCAAACTTGTCAACGGCAGCAGTTAAGAGTAGAAATTTGTTCTTTAAGGAAAAAAACAGACTAAAGTTATCAAGTAGTATTAGTTCCCAAAGGAACAATAAAAAGCAGAAATAACTGTCAATAAAATATTTTTATATTTCAACTATTTAAAACAGCCTAAGGGACAATACTTATATACTAAAATCCCTCTTAAAACTCTCTGGTCATTTTGTATTCAAACACAATATATGGATGGTACATTTTACAATTCAATTGATGGTTTTGTTTACTTGTTTAGGCCAGGCCCTGTTTTAGCACAGGGCTGAAGTTCATTCTGCCAGGCATGCTATACCTTATACATTTTTTAAATCTAAGATTTTCCCCTTGACTATGACCGTAGAATAAAAAGCTCAGATTTAAGAAACACATTCATCTGGGGCACAAACAATTATTTCACCCAGGCAAGTTAAAAAAAAAAAAAAGCAGGAATAAAAATTCTATTGCAACATTCACTTTAAATATATATGTATTCTTCAATTTAATTAAGTATGATTATAAATCATATCTACATTCTCTATAATATGTCAAGAGGTGCTGAGAGGGAATCTATGAGTTAAAATGGATATTTGTATTTTTTCCCAAATCTTAATTCATTTTATTCTACAAAACGCTACTCAACTGAAAGTGGAAGAGCTAATTAAAAAAAAACACACAAGGGAAAAAATGTTCTAATATGTTCTTTCTTCCATGGCAGCAAGCTTTTTCTAACAAGTTTTCTTTAGAGCAAATACTGTAGGCTTGTGTTACATATAGTTAAACAACAAAACAAAACAACAACGAAAAACACCACCAGAGATACTTTAGAACAGAGCTACTCCTCAATTTTCAAAACTATACAAAGACTTTGAGCTCATGGTTCTGCCTGGAGAGGTCTATTTAGGAGACTCTTCAGTGGGACCATTTTACCATTACTTAAAAAACAGAAAAAAGGTGTCCAGAAAGGTAATTAAATTCTTCTTAGAGCTATAGGAACCAACTTGTTTGCCTCCAGGGTCTTATAGCATTCTTCACTCCACATCATTGACATATCTCAAATGCAGATGCACAAAGCTTATGATTTTCCATTACGCACCAAAATACCACATACATCTCCCACTGCAAAAAAGACACCTGATACTTATTCTTTATACAAAGTCAAATAGAAAATGGATATTTAAAAAAGAAAATAATTACCTTTGATGCAAGGTTGTCTACTAAAGCAATCATAGAACTCTTAAACAGGGTAGCAGCAGTCAGAGGTCGCTTGGTCACCTCTGTAATGCTCAGTTTGCCTTCTGGCCACATATTCTTCAGCACAGGATTTGAACTGAGAAGCACAGAAAGAGTAAATGTTACATTCAAATAACCTGAATAAAAACTGCTAAGCAATCCTGCTGAACTGTGTCCTGAGAATCATAATAGGACTACAGACTGAACTCACAAGGCCTAATTGAAAAAATGATTCCATCCAGAAAATTATGCTGAAAGTATAATGACAGATACTGCACCAAAAATTGAGATTTTTCCAAACTAGAGTACATTTAAAAAATTCTTTAAACTTCTTTAAAGTGACATCTATATTATTATTACCTAGGATCCTCAAATAGTTAACATAGCTCTTACCACATAAACATAAACAAATTGGTTTTTGTGATGTTAAAAATGAGGACAAATCACTAGTAGGAAAATGATCCTCAATGTCATGGAAGAAAACATGAAAGTTAAAACATCTTCTAATTGAAACAAATATTCATGCAGAATAGGTAACACCATAAAAAGCCAGCTCTCTCTAAAAATCAGATAGAAATATAAAATAACCATTTTCCTCTGTTTCCTAGCAAATCCCTTTACTGCAGTTGAATTTATGAACATGTTTATAGGTAGCATTGGCAGTTACAATATTTTATTGATATGACAGTAAGACTGCTGCAATCCAGTTCTAAAAATATATTTCAGGCCAATTTTCACGTTAAAAATTGTATGTCCATTCTTTGGCTCTGTGGAGATATTTTTAAAAACATGTGTAATGATCTCAACTATGATTTTCTTCCTGTTTCCTTTTGGGTGCTTTTGATTTTAAAGTAATTGGAACTTGAAATGTTGCTTGCTTCCTGGAAACTTTTCTCTTGTCAGAAAATTTTTTCTTAAAAAATTGAGGGTTGAAAAGAGAAAAGAATTAACATGGGCATTCATTGCTAATTCTGCTTACTATTCCATCATTTTACCCACTTCCTTTCCCTCGTATAAAATTGAGGAAATTGAGTTGGTTTCCCAAAGCACCTAGTAAATTTCTGCACACAGGTGCTCAAAACAATAGCTGCCAGATGAAAGAATGGATGACAACAGAGTGAAGAAGATAAATGGTGATGTGAGGATTGGCTGGCTCTGTGAATGCAGACAGAGCAACACTCCTACCCTCACCATCACCAGCAAGCAGCGCCAACTACCGTCAAAGGTGGCTATAAAATACTGCAATGAATTGTGGCTTGTGGACCCAGTTCACCATTTTATAGTCCTATGCTATGATTTTCCAGTCATACACTTATATCAACAAAAATGACCTTGTAAATGTATATTGTTTTTCCTTAACTTTTCCATTCTCATCTTTAGCAGAAAGATAATTTAAGGCAATGGCTCTCAACTTATAGTGCACATGGTACTTGGATGCCTTTCTAACACTTACTGAATAGAATTTCCAGAAAGTAGAAAATTATACCTTGTGTATTTTCAAAATTCTGATGTGCACCAAAAAGAATGAGGATCATTGGCTTTCTATGTAGTTTCTATCCCAAATTTCTTTTCCACCTTACTCACTGTTGCTGGCCATATTTGGAGACTATTCCTATACTGCATCATAAATGGAGGAGGGGGGAAGGTTGGAAATGAAGGAAATATGACCATATTACAGTAGAACTGATATGAAATGAACTGATATGAAATGAATCCAAACCAATACATAGAGTCATTTTAAAGAGAGAGAACTCTCAGACTACAGACCAGCAGGTCATGAATGTAATATTAACAAATAATTTTCAAACATTTTAAATACCAGAACCCTTTTCTTAAAAGGGAAGCTCATCCAGAAACCCAGCATGTATAATAGATAGGACTGATCTTCTCTGGCTAACAAGAGAGTAGTAAACAGGAAAAGTCTGTGTGCCTGGAATGCCACCTGCTTGTTCCTTTCCTCCCTCCTCCATAGTATTTACATTGTATTAGGTATTATAAGTACTCTAGAGGTTGATTTAAAGTATACCGGAGGATGTGCATAGGTTATATACAAATACTATGCCATTTTATATAAGGGACTTGGGCATCTGTGGATTTTGCTATCCACGGGGGGTCCTGGAACGAATCCCCATGGATACCATGAGTCAACTATATTCCATTCCATGTTAGTGTTAAATTTCTCACTGGAAATAAATCTACATGCTGTTTTGTTTCTATATTGGTCCTGTGAGCTTGGGTTATATTAGTCTACCACTGAAAGGTAGAGCTGTTCTCAGTGAGCTCAACCTCTGGGCCATGAAAGGTAGAGCTGTTCTCAGTGAGTTCAACCTCTGGGCCATGATAAATTCACGAAGGTAACATACACTACCTTGTGCAGCCTCTTGGTACACAGGCTGACAACCTACCCTGACATTGCCACTGGCCAGATGAGGCTATTTTTCTAATTTGAGTCATCTGCCCTCAAAATGGGTGTACATTATTTGATAAATTAAGCACTGAAATTCCTTTCTGAAAGTCCCTTTCCCCATGCCTAGTTCTTGCATGGATCCCTTCTCACAGTCCTAGGTCTCTGTAACTTTCTACTGATGATAGCTCCATCATCATTCTTGGTGGCTTCAACATCCACACAGATGAACCATTTGGTAGCAAAACCTTTTGAAAGAATTGTTTAAACACAGTGTCTCTACATTCTCATTTCCTGTATTCTCTTGAGCCCACATCAATCAGACATTTGTCTTCAATGCTCTATGGAAACCAGCTTTGTCAAGAGTTCCAATGACCCTGATTTTAGCAAATCCAATGGTCAACCTTGGTCCTCAAATCACTCCTGCTTTTGACAAGACTTGACATAATTTATTGTTTTTTTTTTTCCTTCTTAAAGCATTTTCTCTTGTCTTGGCCTCTATGACACTGGATTCCTGGTTTTCTTCCTACCTCACTGGCATGCTCTCAGTTTCCTTTGCTAGTTCCTCCTTCCTTGCTTGACTCTAAACGTTGGAGTGTCTCAGGGATTAGTCTTTTAACCTCTTCTCTCTTTTTTTTTTCCTTCCTTCTTTCCTTCCTTTCCTTCCTTTCCTTCCTTCCATCTATGCTCACTCCCTAGATACTCTCATCCAGTCTATGGCTTTAAACACAATCAATATAATGATGACCATAAATTTATTTCTCTAGTCCCAGCTTTTCCTGAGATCCAGATGCATACACTCAATTACCTATTTGGCATTTTCACTTGGGTGTCCAATATGCACCTCAGACATAACACATCCAGAGTAAAACTCTTGATTTCCCCCAACCAATTGGCTTTTCTTCTTGTCTTCCTATGTCAGGCTCAGGCATCACCTTTGATTTCTGTCTTTCTCTCACATCACACATCCTATTCACCAGCAAATCTTATTGACTCTACTTTCAAAATATTACCCAATGTGACCACTTTCATCATCTCTGTCACTACCACCCAAGTCTCAGTCTAGATTACTAAACTGGCCTCCTAACTGGCCTGTTTCCACCCTTGCCCTTTACAGTGTGTGCTTTACACAGTAGCACCAGTGGTACCTTTAAAATATAAATGACATCCCATCATAAATTACAGTGGCTTCCCTTCCTATGTTTCCTTACCCGGGCCCACAGACTCTATGATCTAGGCTCTGCCTACCTCTGTAAATTCATTCCCTTCCACTTTCCTCATCCCTCACTCTGTTTTTAGCTATGCTGGCCTTCTTGCTGTCCTTCTTGCTGTCAATACACTCAAGCTCTTTCCCACCTTAGAGCCTTGGCACTAGCTATTCTCTCTGCCTGGAATGCTTTTCCTCTAGAAATCAACATGGCTCCCTCCCTCACTTCATTCAGTCTCTGCTCAAATGTCACCTCTAGCAAGAGGCCTGTTCTGACTGTCTTATCTGTAACCCTTTCCTTCCCCTTCCTTGTTTGTACCCTTTGATCTCTTACCTACTTTATATTTCTGCACAGCACCTGTCACTACCTGAAAGTAGTTTCTTTGTCTATTAATTGTCACCTCCATTCGACTATAAGCTCCATGAGGGCAGGGACTTTGTCTAAATTTTTTTCCCAGCTGTAGCCCACAGCATAGAAAAATGTGTGGCTCAAAGGTGCTTAATACATTTTTGATAATCTACTGACCAAATGACTAAGTAAACTTAATAAATGAGTTAATACAGTTCTCTAACCTATAAGAAGCTGGCCAAGAATCCTCTTTCTTCTCATGCACCTTTTTTCCAAAGTGATTTTATTTTGCCACAACTTTTTCATATTTTGTTGGTTAGTGAGAAGATTCTGTCTGCTCAGTCACAATCCATCCTCACTGACACTAGATGCCACGCTGATATCAGAGTGGCTTCTTATTTGGGGGCAAATACACTACAGTGGGAATCTGCGTGCACAAAGCTTTTAGCTGGCCCAGTCACCTGACACTTCTTCCATCACCACTGGCCTGGCCTGGGGACAGCTGAGTACACTGGTAGGGGGTGCCAGAAGGCTGGCAGCAGTGAACAGAGAAACCAAGGCAACCCAAGGGAAATAGAAGCAAATCATATTAGCAGCAAGTTCCTGCCCTAAGTTTATAGCTGTTATAATCATAAAGTCACATACTGTGTCATTTATTAAGTATGACAAAACAGAACTAGAAAATCTGCCAGAAACTCTTCATATTATCACATAAAAATAATCATGTGCATATATATTATGTAATTTATATGTCAAAGAGCTTAATGTAGAGATGATTAATAAAATTTTAATCTTACCTGTTATACATAAGGCGCTTGAAATCTTGAAATAAAGTGTCTTTATTTTTGTCAATAAAACCAATGACAGAATAGCTAATGGGGAAAAAACACAGAAAACACGCATTATTCCCCAAGAAAGAACCACATTTAGGCTTTTCTAGGAGTCCACAAGCCTTTCCACTGTTAGTTACGTAATCAATCATCTACAGAGCTGGTAGTGTCTACCTTGTTCTGTGTTAAAGGATACCAAATTTCCCTACTAAATAGGAAGGACTTTGTTTCTATTCTTCAAAAGGAGAGCAAGCATCAGTACCATCATTATGATTAAGATCATCATTTTCTACTGGTTTATTTCTTACCTCAAGAAGATGACTTTTAAAAAGATAGCTGTATTTATCATCCAGCATTCCTAAGATAAAAGCAAAACAGCAACATACAGGAACTAATAGTCTCATCCGTAGGAAGGTCAAGTGACTTGCCTAAGGTTCACTCAATGTTCAGGGTAGGATTAAAGAATCCAAGAAGAACTGCAAAGGATGGTAAGAACTGGATAAGCAGAGGAGAAAAAGGCAGGCAGATCACACAGGGAAACAGATTGAACGGAGGGATGAAAGCAGGCACATGCATGGAGTTCTGGAGAGAAAATGAGGAGGCTAGCATTCATGGTTCGGAGGAAGGGAGATGAGTATGGTCTGGAAAGTCCAGCTAAGACTGTAGTTGTGAGAAGAGTGGGAAAAGGAGCTGTGCCGCTCCAGTGACTAGCGCAGACTCTAGGAGGAGTAAATTCAGGGTACAGAGTATAAGAGTAATTGGGAACTGTGGGTGATTAAGACAGAGGTAGGAGGCAAATAGTAACTCGAGATGCAGCTGTGCCTTACAGTTCTGGTCTCTTGTCTGTCTCTGTTTTCTTCCTCGACAATCACATCAATGTAGGCAACCTCCAGGTCTCTAACCCTGACTCCTTGACTTACATATCTAATTCTGCAAGAAAGTTCCTTCAGGCTGTGCTGCCCACAAGCACTTTAAGGTCACCACATCCAAAATTATTTCCTTGCCTGGCCCAACCTAGGTGGTCTTATTATAATACCTTCACGTCATTTTTGACTGAATCCTTGAAGTCACCTCACTCTTTCTTAATTTATTGTTTAACTCACACAATTCAAACTTCAAAGTCCTATTTTGGCTTTCAAGATTCATTGTGATTTGATCTCAAGCTACTTTTCCAGGCATTTCTAATTCTCTGTGCTACAAAAAAGGATACACTTCAGTCAAATGGACCTAGTTGCTATTTCCTGAATATTTTTTAGCACCCTTCCCACTTCTTCCTATAAAAATAATTCCTAGCAACCAAAGACCAGCACAGCCTTCTGGGTTTATCACATACAGCTAGAAGTATTATACCATATCCTTACTTTAAATTCTGATAACAATTGCTATTACTCATATGGCAATTATTTTAGACCATTTTTTAATTGTATATGTTTATGTGTATATATGTGTTTGCATGTATATAAATACATATATAACCATATATGTATGTATGCATGCATCTTACATGGAGAGCTCTTGTGGGCAGTGACCACACCTTATAAAGTATTGAGCACACAGAAGATTCTCAGTGAAGATCCAGACAAGAATTGAAGGGCTTAAGGAGAGAGAGAAAGTCTGAGGCATTGAATATTCCTCAAAGGGGTCAGTTGGAGTTCTGGGCTAGGAGTCCAAGAAACCTAGCTGTTATCTCATAGCAAGCTTCCATAAGCTTGCTATGTGACCTTGGGTAAGAATTTTACTCATTCTGTGTAAATTTCTTCATCTGTAAAACAAAGAAGCTGGCCTAGGTGATCTCAAAGGCCTCTGTCCAGCTCTGCATTTGTGCCATTCTGAGCTGTATGAAAGTGCCCTGTAAATGAGGCTTGGATTTTCAGAGGGAGATATCTGTATGGTACTGCATCTTCCCTCTTTAGTATTCTGGAACCTGGGAACAGGACCAGAAAAAGTAGAAAATGGTGCCATTCCAGTATTAATGGTTAGTTTGACAGATGGGATGATAATTTTGAGGCATATTATTTTATGATTCTAGAAATTTAATTTAAATCAGGAACAGCTATTAAAATTTCTTCAAATGTCTTTTCAGCATTTATAGAGATGATCATTTGCTTTTTTTTGTTTGTTTGTTTAATGTCTTCTTGTAATGGGTTACATGGAAAGAATTCCTAATGTAAAAAATAAGGAAAAATGTACTTTAAACAATAAAATGATGAAGAGCAGTGCTCAATGGACAGTGAAAGCATACTAAACACAGTAGGCGAAAAAATGCCCCTCCAACAAAAGATATCCACATCAAATTCCCTGGAACTTGGGAATATTACCTTATATGGTAAAAGATGTGATTATATTATGGATCTTGAGAGGAAAGGCTTATCCTACAATATTCAGATGGGCCCTAAATGCCATCTCCAGTGTCCTTTTAAGATAGAGGCAGAGGGAGATTTAACATAGACCCACAGAAGAGGAGGAGGCAATGTGACCATGGAGGCAGAGGTTGTGATGATGCAGCCACAGCCAAGGAATGTCCAGAGTCACCAGAAGCCGCAAAAAGTAAGGAACAGATTCTCCTCTAGAGGAACCTCCACAGGGAGTTTGGCCCTACTGACTGACCCTTGGATTTTGAACTTCTGGCCTCCAGAACTGTGAAAGAATAAGTTTCTGTCATTTTAAGTTATTAGTTTGTGGTGATTTGTTAAAGTAGCCCTTGGAACCTAATATACTGAGGCAGTTTTATTTTTTAGTTATATTTTCTTATCAATTTCTACTTTTACTGCATTTTAATAAAAATATGACTTGTAAGAATTTTACTTTTTCAAATAATATTTGGAAAATAATATAGTAAAATTGGTTTTTGCTTACGTAGTTACCCAACTACTTACAGTTCTTCATATATAGGGATAATTCTCACCTACAGGTCTTTATATGCCTGCTGTTTCTCCTACTCGGAATGCTCTCTCTCATCTGTCCCCTCTTCCTAATTCATTCCCCTGAGTAACCCTCTTCTACTTTTAGGACTCAACTTGGATACCTCTTCCTGCAGCAAGACCTCCCTATACGCCTCATCTGGGTTAACTCTTCCTCCTCACTGCTCCCATCATGCCTTGTGTCTCTCCGGTTTAACCCTTTCCCATCTTCACCACAATGACTTACAATATGCCTGCTCTACTAAACTGTTAGCTTCTTCAGGGCAAGGACCATCTCATTCATCTTTTTATCCCAGTTTTTAACCCACTTCCATGATTTATTGACCCATTGATTGATTTTTACTGAGTGCCGGCTATGCCAGGAACTGTGCATGGGCACACAGTGTGTGCTCAAGAAATGGTTGAAAAGCAAAGAATGAATGAAGTCATGCCAATTTTTTTAATGAACAAATTAAAATATATTAACATACCAAATGATGAAAAAATACAAATGAATAAAAAAATTTATATTTTCCCTGGTTATGCTTTCTGAAGAGAGGTTGCATGCAAATCATCATGTTAGGTACCAAAGTAAGATACTCACACTACATCACCTGCATAATGTCGAATTCGAAAATCCCGATCAAACTCCAGAATTTTGTCTGAGGCACAGAGCTGAGAAATTAAGGAGATTATTTTGAAATAGACATTTTTGCTTTCCAAAAATATATTCCAACTTAATATAAGATAATAATAATGTCACAAATCATGAAATCACATCGTGTGAGGCTTGATTTATATATATGGCTTATATAGTGAACACTGTGAACTTTTACTAGAAATCCACACAACTAGACTACATTTCCTGACCACTCTTGCAGGTGGATATGGCCAAGTAACAAAGTTCTGGACAATGGAAGTGAAGCGTGGCTGTTCTGGGCCAAAGCTGGTAAGAAATGGATGATCCCTCTCTGCACTTTCTTTCCTCCTCCCACTAGCTGGATTTAGAGGATAGTTCCTAAGGCTGTGGTCCCCAACCCCAGGCCATGGACCGGTACTGGTACCGGTCCATGGCCTCTTAGGAACTGGGCTGCACAGTAGGAGGTGAGTGGCAGGTAAGCTAGTGAAGCTTCATCTGTGTTTAAAGCCGGTCCCCTGTAGCTCACATCACCACATAAGCTCCGCCTCCTGTCAGATCAGTGGCAGCATTAGATTCTCATAGGAGCACGAACCCTACTATAAACTGCGTATACGAGGGATCTAGGTTATGTGCTCCTTATGAGAATCTAATGCCTGATGATCTGAGGTGGAGCTGAGGCAGTGATGCTAGCATTGGGGAGTGGCTGCCAATACAGATTATCATTAGCAGAGAGGTTTGACTGCACTATAAATGTGATACGCTTGAATCATCCCAAAACCATCCCCCTGCCCCTGTCCGTGGAACAATTGTCTTCCATGAGACTGGTCCCTGGTGTCAAAAAAGTTGGGGACCATGCCCTAGGGGATGGAAAAGCCAGAAGATGGAAGAAGTCTGGGTTCCTGAGACAGAAATAGACTTCTATTATCTTATGACACTTAAATCCTGGCTGTTATCTTAACGTAGCCCAGCCTACCTTGACTGATACAGTTTCTTTCTCCTCCAAGTTCCACTTAAGGAGGACCATACTGAAGGCTTACCACCTGCTAGGTATATACATCTCATTCAGTCCTTGCAACTGACATTTAAGTTATATATTACAATCTCTCTTTTACATACATGGAAACTGAGGCTCAAGGAGATTGAGTAATTGGCCCAAGATCACACAGCTAGTAAGTGGTAGTCCTCGGAAGGACTCCTGGGACTGGATGGAATGTCTGTGCTCTCCTATGTACACAGCAGCCTGACCCATCTGTTTGTTAAGCTGGGACTCCAGTTCAGGTCTGATCACTTCACAGAAGATCAACCTTCTGTAGCTTCTTCTCACTGAAGAGAAACAGTTTACAGAAAGGCAGTTTTCATATGGCCCTGGAGATCTCCATAGCTTTCTACCATCTTCCTACTACAGAAGCACCTGGACTTCTTTGTCTGCCCTGTGAAGGATCACTTGGTATCCTACAGGCTCTTAAGCAGACAGACATCTAAGAATCCACAAAGCACTGAGTGCAGTTACACACAAAAATCCACTTAAGTTCTAATGTTAGATGACAAACAATTCCAACCAGGATGGTGGGTTCTACACTGATAACCAGATTGCTAAGGGAATAATTAGTCTATTTATTTGACAAGTGAGTAATTACAGGAAATTAAAGTCAGACTTCCAAGGTTCAAATCTTGGCTCTACTATCTATTCACTCTGTCTCCTCAGAGAGTTGTTCTGAGGGTTAAATGAACTATGGAGACCAAAGCATCTAACACATAGAGAGGTCTCCAAAATGTGTTCCTCTTTCCTGCCCTCTTATTGACCCCTTTTACAAAACCCTTTTATTTATAAACCCCCCCCAAAGGAAAAGGACCCAAGAGATTTCTATACCTATGGAATATTCTTACATTTGGATACTGCAAAGTCTTAACTGATCTGAACAAAAAAGGTTTTAGATTTTTCTTTACTTTTTTTTGTAATGATAGTCATGTATTTATCATTTAACTTTTTATTTTAATAATATTTTAAATAATAACTTATGTTTTACTGGATTGTTTGCATGCCTCCATGGTAACTTTAATGCATAAGAAACATGTTAGCCCCCAAATAAAATAATAGTTACAGGCCAGAAGCCTCTTATTTAATATGCCAATAAATCTAGTTACTCAGTAACCAGTAGCAAATGATGATATCTGACTCAACATACAGGATAATATTAATAGCATTATTTAACAGAAAGGTTCATAGAGGTCAAAATATCCTGACAGCTTTTCACTAGGCAAAAATCCCAGATAAGAACTCACTTTAAAAATCCCCATCTCAGTACTTGCCCCAGAGATGCTAAAAGAAAGAGCCACTTGGTCTAAGAGTTGGGAAACCTGGGCTCCCAGGTTTCAATTTAAAAATAGAAAAAAAAGCCCATCTCCACAGATAAATTATTATTTAGCATTGGCATTTCCTATCAAATCCATAGCAAGTGCTTAAAAGTAGTACGTATAGTATGTACAGTTACTCTTAAGAATGAGATTATATTTCAAAATATTTGGTTGATAAATTTAATTCAGGTATATAAATGGCAAAGGTAAAGATACCAAAATGAGGTGGATTTGATTTCTCATGTGAGACTCATAGCTATTCAAACGAAGATGTAAATAAGATTTATTTGGTATGATTGTGAGCAATTCAATTTAACTTTACAAACACTGATCGAGTGTCCACCATCTGGTAGGCACAATGCTAGGCGAGTCTCCAAAACTCGAATTGTGATTACAAAGGGCACTTATAAACTATCGCTCAATGGAAGGACACTTGCTTGTGTAATCATGCCATCTTTAAAAGCATCATTCTAAATTATTTAGGTTGCTTCTAACTTTGCTCACTGCTCTGTCCCCAGCACCTAGGACTGCACCTGGAAAATAAGAGGCATTTATTAGGTATTTGTGGTATAAATGGGGAGTAACTGAAGGAATACCTCTAACCCAGAACCCTAACATGAAAGATGAGACTGTAGTATCTGAAAGTCAACTTACAACAGGGTTTACAAGTCAATCCTCAGTAACCAATCAAGGAGAATATTTTAGAAATAACTGGGCTAAAATAAACATCAGCCAGTAATCTATTTCTTGATAATTTGGGCTTTATCTAGTTAATTGTAGAATTTCTCTGTGCTGATTACATAATTTCAAAGAGGACAAAGTTAGAAAACAGATTTATTCGTGCCAAAAAAAATGGCAGTGTGTCATAGATTTATATGGAATTATGGAGGAGCAGAAATGTTTGTCCCTTTATGGATGTGAAGGAGCAGGGGGCCTGTTTTCCCTTCGGCTTATGGTTGCTAGACAAGACTGTATTTGTAGGGAAGTCTCAGGGGTGATAATGATGTGCCCCTCTTTTAACACAGATTCCTTGAACAAATACTAGTGGCAAACATACTACATGCAAGGCATGTCACAAAGGTCTGATAACCACAATTGCCACCAATTATTACAGAAATGTGATCTGTTTATGACATTTTTAGATTGTGATAAATGGGGAATTAAAAGGATACTCACTTATTTAATGAATGAATTTCCCTGTAATAACTAGAATTACAACTAGAATGTCTCTGTTTTCCAGAAAGTCACATAGTCTAAAGAACTATGGTAGAGCACACACATTTTGTAACTGAGGATTACAGTAAAAAGTCAAGGACAAAAGCTATTTTCCATGCCAGAATTATCAGATGCAGGAGTAAAATTCTAGCACATGAACAAGGACTCTGCACCTATTGGTTATAAATGACATCATGCTTTCTAAAGAATCATGATCATTTTTCCTATTTCTAGCGAATTGTATAGTCTGGAGCTCCCTCTCCTGGATGACATGATTTTATCAATCTTGTCATACTAAAAACCAGACAGGCAGAATTTATCCACAGCACTAAGTCACTTAATGGATGTTTATGGCCTTTCTTTCTTATTTAAGTGGATATTCTTTTAACCCAACATATAAAGTCATTTAAATCTGTCCAACAATGAGGAAAATATCACACATTAAAAGGAGAGGAAGGTGTTGTTAAACACATTACCTTTCGGCTAGAAAAATGACCATGTTTGCCCAATTTACTGTTAAGTGCTTCAAGGAACATTTCATCAGTGACTTTGCCAACATTCATGCAAGCGTCATCTAGGATTGCAATGATCCCTTTGTGCTGCTGCTCCACAAGGTCCACAATGATCTGATTGTTGAAGTAGTCAATCTGTGGACACAGCAAGGAAGCAGTTCCAAAGAGAACAGTGACCAGGACAGGTAAAACACTGATGTCTGCATTTGTATAAGAAGTTTAGGTAAAGCTACCTTGATGTCAAATATGTGAATAACACTGGTGAGGTCTTACACTAAAACGAGCACACATTCTAACAGAGGTTTATTTTTTAATTTCTTTGTTAACTTTACACCATGAAATACTTTGAGATCAGTATAGCCCAAGGCAGAAATCATAAGGTAGACAATATTTCTCCCATTGCTAGTTCTTGTTTTAATTTGGTTTCCATATCCCACACCCAACCCTACTCCTTCATACCAATCTGTTTGCCCTTAACCATAAAACCCAGCTTCCATGAAGTACCAACAAATAACTTTAAAGCATTACCTGATGTATTACTTGATAATAAAGTTAAGGTACATTTCTAGCTATTTATTTTCTTTGTAGCTATTGTGAATGGTATTGAGTCTTTGATTTGACTCTCAGCTTTACTGTTATTGGTATATAGAAATGCTACTGATTTGTGTACATTGATTTTATATGCTGAGATCTTGCTGAATTTATTTATCAATTCCAGGAGTCTTTGGGTGGAGTCTTTGGAGTTTTCTAGATACAAGATCATATCATCAACAAAAAGCGATAATTTGACCTCCTGTTTTTTAATTTGGATATTCTTTAATTCTTTCTCTTGCCTGATTGCTGTGGCTAGGACTTCCAGCACTATGTTGAATAGAAGTGGTAACAGTGGGCATCCTTGTCTTGTTCCATTTCTCAGTGGGAATGCTTTCAACTTTTCCCCATTCAGCATGATGTCAGCTGTTGGTTTGTCATATACGGCTTTTAAAATTTTTAGATATGTTCTTTCTATGCCTAGTTTGTTGAGGGTTTTTATCATGAAAGGGCACTGGATTTTGTCAAATGCTTTTTCTGCATCTGTTGAGATGATCACATGGCCTTTGTTTTTGCTTCTCTTTATGTGGTGAATCATATTTATTGATTTACTTATGTTGAACCATCCTTGCACCCCTGGGATGAAGCCCACTTGGTCATGGTCGATTATTCTTTTGACGTGCTGTTCAATTCAGTTTGCTAGCATTTTATTGAGGATTTTTGTGTCTATATTCATAAGGGATACTTTCAAAGCAGTCTGTCTTGTGGAAGACTCACTCTTTTCAACAAAAGCCTACACAGAGAGAGAGAGAGAAAGAAAGAAAGAGATAGAGGAGAAAATCTATAGATATGTCAGAGACCTAAACACAGGCCCACAACAGGGAATTATCTGGTCCAAAATTTCTGTGGTACTGAGGTGAAGAAACCCTGGTCTAAACATTTACTTTTATTTTGGGCATTTATTACATTTCAAATTAGGGAGAATAGTTATTTCCATCTTTGGGAGAAAAATCCTAAAAATATTCAAAAAGCAGACTCTATATTAATTAATAGCTGACAGCTTAGACTTTGGGACTATAGAATTAAAGACCAAGTATTTTGTACCAGAGACTAAAGAATTACCTTCCCTAAAATTCCAATTATATTACCAAAAGCTATTGGTCTTTGCTGAACATTCTAGTAACTTTTAGTTTGGAAGTTCAATGCTGCTTCCAATTGTTTAAAGCAGTGGTTTTTAAACCAGGTTCTTTCAGCAACCTGACCTATCTGGCATTCCCAGGAGGCTTCTTTTCTGTCCTTTCCTTTCCTTTCCCTTCCCCCTTTCTCATTCTCCCTTTCCCCTTCTATCTTCCCTTCCCCCCTCCCTTCCCTTCCCTTTCTCTCTCTCTCTCTTTCTTTCTTTTTTGGTTTTAGAGACAGGGTCTCGCTCTGCTGCCCACGCTGGAGTGCAGTGATAAAATCACAGCTCACTGTAACCGTGAACTCCTAACCTCAAGCAACCCTCCCGCCCCAGCCTTCTGAGTAGCTGGACTTTAACTACAGGCATGCCCCACCACGCCTGGCTAGCCCAGGAGGTTTCTTAAGGAATACAGGGAGCCAGGAGAGACGGGACAGGGTGGCTTTAGGGACACGTGGCCCTGACCTCTCGTTCCCACTCCAAATACAACAGCTTTGTGCTTGAGTGTCAAGTTCTCAATAGTTAAAGTGATTTGTACAGCATCAAATGCTTTTAAAAGTGAATGAATCAGAGCGATAACCAGCTATTATGAATCTCTTGATAGAAGTGTACAGTCTACAAAATGGAACTGTGGGAAAAAACTGATCCTGAATCCAGTCAAGACTCCAGATCTAACAACCAATATATAGGACACACCAAGAACAGAGAAACATATTAAATGACACCTCAGGAACGCAATTAGCAAAATCCAGACTGTGGGAAACTCCACAGAACAAATGACTCATTCTTTTCTTTTGTTTTCCTTTTTTTCTTTTTATTTTCTTTGTTTTTTTAAATTATACTTTCAAAGCAGTCTGTCTCGTGGAAGACTCATTCTTTTCAACAAAAGACTACAAAGAGAGAGAGAGAGAGAAAGAAAGAAAGAGAGGAGGAAACCCACAGATACGTGAGAGACCTAACAACCAATCATAATGTAAGAATTTTTCTTTTTTTTTTGGAAGGTTAAGGCAGGTATTTATTTATTTATTTATTTATTTATATTAATTTTTAATGTTTATTTCAGAGTATTATGGGGGTACAAATGCTTTGGTTACATAAATTGCCTTTGCACCACCTGACAAGCATACCCAATCCCCCAGACAGCACACACCACATCTGTCAGGTGTGGACTTACCCATCCCCTCCTCCCCGCTCCCACCTGCCTGACACCCTGTGAATGTTACTTCCCATATGTGGACATTAGTGTTGATCAGTTAGCACCAATTTAATGGTGAGTACATGTGGTGTTTGTTTTTCCATTCTTGTGATACTTCACTTAGAAGAATGGGCTCCAGCTCCATCCAGGATAATATAATAGGTAGTTCATCATTTTTTTTATGGCTGAGTAGTACTCCATGGTATACATATACCACATTTTATTAATCCACTCATGTATTTATGGGCATTTGAGTTGTTTCCACATCTTTGCAACTGTGAATTGTGCTGCTATACACATTCAAGTGCAGATGTCTTTTTTTCCTTTGGGTAGATAGCCAGTAGCGGGATTGCTGGATCAAATGGTAGTTCTACTTTTAGTTCTTAGAGTTACCTCCATTCTACTTTCCATTGAGGTTGTGTAAGAATCTTATTTGAGTCCAAATTCAAACAAACTGTAAAACAACAACAACTATAAGACAATTGAAGAATATGAAATGTGAATACTGTCTGGATATTTATGATATTAAGGGATTTTTGTTAATTTTTTAGGTGTGATAATGGTATTGTGGTTATGGTTTTTGTAAAAGTCTTCACCTTTTAGAGAAATACACTGAAATATTTACAGATGAAAATAATGTGATGTCTGAGATTTGCTTCAAAATAATCTGGCGGTGGGGGAGTAAGGTACAGATGACACAGGACTGGCAATCTACTGGTAAGTGTCAAAGCTGGGCAATGGGTACACAGAGTTTTTAAACTATGATCTCTCTTCTTACGTATGTTTAAAATTTTCCGTAATAAATTTTTTTTTAAATCATTGTTTAGAAGTTTGGGATTTTTAAAGGAAGTACTCAGAATAGAGATTCTAATTTTGGGGGGAATTGGCATGTAGTCAGTAACTGTTACCTTGGGATTAGCCTTCTGTTCCCTCTAGGATACATACTTCTTGGTTCATTTAGCTAAAATTTTTTCCATTTTTCAGATTGATTCTTTTTCAGATATTCGGAATACGCTACTGCAATTGTTACCTTTTAATTGCCTGTGAAATTCGATCCTCTGATTGGTAAAGGATAGTTTTTACTAGTACCTTGGAATCACATCTGAATAACAAGTTTTATGATTGAATTTGCCATAAAAAATCTAAGCTGCAGTTATACTGCATATTATTCTGCAGATGTACTCTTAGAAAGCATCATATAAACTTAATTTAATTGAATTACATTTTAATTGTGCTGTGACAGTTCACTATTTAAATCCAACTGTAGATAATTCTATTATAAAGTAACTCTTTGGTTTATTTGTAAATACATAAAATTCATGATAATATACTTGAACAAAATTCTTAATGGTATTCTAATGTTTAACATATGATGGAAGGCAAAGATGCAATTTGAGACAGGAAAGCTATTATATCATTGTCTCTTTTTTTCTGAACAAAAGGAGACAGAAAATAGGAACGTAGGAAGGAATACAAGTCATTTAAATATACCATTTCAAATAACTTTTTACTGGTATTATTGGATATCAAAAACCAAATACTATCTCTTTTGTCTGGCAAGAGAATAAACACAGTTTTATAAACTCAAAAACTTATGGAAACTCAAGAATTTTTGCATTTTTCAAGTCCATTCTCAAAATTGTTTAAAAACATGAACTTAAAAGAAAAATTATTAAGTCTCATTCTTATTATAAGCAGGAAGTCTAATCGTAGGAAATGAGAAAGCCAAACAAGTCACGCCTTTCAGCTGTGATCTGTGTGTTTTGTAAAACAGAGATCTGGGTTTGTACCCTGGGACCAGTCATACTTTCTGCCTATATCTTACCAGACAAGTCTGCCTCTGACAAATATCAACGTTCACAGAGAGCCACAAGAAGAAATACGAAGGCTGCAGTGATACAAAGGAAGGTAAATGGAGGTGAGAGGTAAGACAGGTGTTTCAATACCCAGGTTCCAGAGAATGCCAACAACATCAACTGGAGACAATAAAAAGCCATTTAGTTTACAAAGTAGAGGAGGAAGAAGAAGAGGAAAAGAAGGAAAGAGGGAAGGAGAAGAAACTAAATTCGGAAGCAAAGTTCAACCAATTTATGGCAAAATTTAATAACTTATAAATGACATTAAACTCTGATAGATATGAACCAGAAAGCCCATGTGGTATCAGCCATAAAGTGAAAATGTTAGGTTTATTTGCTGAAACTCAGGATTTTCTGGTCACCAACATGGGAGTCTATCAAATTAGAGAAATCCCACCTAACAACCCTGAAAATCAATTTTCTTTATATATCCCAAAAAGGAAAGCTAAGGTTCAGATGTTTCAAGTATCCAAGAAGATCAAGAAATACCTAAAACGACAAGACCTGACATTATCAATGAGACGTAAAATACATGAAGACATTTTCCCTAAGAGTCCACTCACGTGCTTCCAAGGGATCCCTTCCCGCTGGTATTCCTCTTGTTCTTGTTTCAGAACCAGCTGGATAAATAGCTGCTGCAGTTTCTCGTTGCAGTAATTGATACAGAATTGTTCAAAGCTATAAGAAAAGGAATAAATTATGTTTAAACCAATAAAAAATAAGTAATAGTTGTTTTAAGCATCCTATCTAATTTACCTGTTGTTGTCAAAGATTTCAAAGCCATAGATATCCAAGACACCAATAACAGTGTTTTTCCCATGGATTGTCGTGTCATAGTTCTTGACCTCAATAATATCATTGATGCGAGTAACGATCCAACAAAAAAGGCGCTCATATATTGCCTGTGAGAAAAATAACATCTTAAATTCTTGCCCAATTGGGAGTCTTCTGTTTGGATTTGTAACAAGTTTTGAACTCCTGTCCACCTTACTATTTAGCTTAGCTGTTATTAGCCTAAGCAGAACAATTAGAAATGCAGATCATCTGTTTTAAAAACTGCATGATGTATGAAAAACTGAAGTAAATGGTTTGGATTTTTAAAAGATTATTATTGGTCACTACATGTATTCCAACAACATTCCCCAAGCATGTTTCCAAGCCCAGCTGTATCAGTAATTTGCACACTCCCTTGTATAAATCACTTCATTGCTTTACTGTTAATTCGTCAAATATAAAGAGTTGGGAACTAATGAGTTAATATTTATGATCCACTAAAGCTCTATGAATTCTAAAAATATAAATATTGATTTCTGATGCAAAATAAAGATCTGAGACAAAAGGCCAAGGTTTGAAATTCCTTGAGAATCAAACTCGCATCCAATGCACAAGGATACATATGCCAAGTCACACATGGACAAAGGCAGCACATGCTAACACACGTTCACACACATGCCCTGCAATGCCACACCTTAGAAAATCCTCCCTTGACACTCCCCCACTACCCACTCTTTTCCCCATACTCACTGCCTCCAGTCTTCACTCTTCCCACCCTCCAATTGCTTTCATCCTATTCCTCCGCTGAAATGGGCCATCAAACACCCCAGCACCTCTACACAGACACTTCCTTGCCCCTCTGTGTGAACCTCCTGCCCCACCCCTCAGTGTCACTCGGCCTGGCTTCCCACTCTCTCCCTGGAACATTCTCCTCTCTGGGATTCATGACACCACCCCCTTTCTTAATTTTCCTTTCGTTTCACCTTGATTTTCCTCATTTCACTGGCTGCTCCTTCTTGGTGACCTTTGGTAGGGTCTCCTCCTCTGTGTGACCTCCAAAAATTGGAGTTCTTCCAGATCCTCTTTTCTCCACTCTCCAACATCTAAGTTATCTCACCCAGGATTAAATAATGCTAATATGACTCCCAAATGTACTATTCCAACCTAGACCCAGGACCCAGAGCTCCTGACTCACATGCTAGAGTATCTACCTGACAGCAGCTCTCAGATGTCTCACAGCACTTCAGACTTACATCCTGTCAGGACTCTTCATCTTCCTATGTCTGAAAACTGTTCCTACCCTACTTTTAGCCATAAATAAGTGGCACCAGACACTAAGGAATTAATTAATTCATTCAGTAAATTAATTAATTAAACAAATATTTGCTGAGTACTTACTATGCAAATATTAATTAATTAGGGATTAATTAATTCATTCAACAACTATTTGCTGAATGCTTACTATGTAGAGTTTGTTGGAGATACAGTAGTAAGGAAACAAAAGACTGAGACTTGGTCTCAGTCTCCAAGGAGCTTTAGAAAGTAGAGTGAAGGAAAAATCATTACACCCACACGTGTGCACATACACACAAAAGGAGAGATGCATGGGCTCTCAAGGGAATTTAATCTAGCCAGTGTTCAGGGAGGCCAGGGAAAGCTTCTCTGAGAAAGTGATGCTTGGGCTGAGATCAGAAGGATGAGTAAGAGGTAACCAGGCAAGAGGGGAAAGAAAAGCAACCCAAACACAGGAAACAGCATGTGCAGAGGCCCTGTGGCTGGAAGGAGAAGGGGATAAAGATAACTTGTGAGGCCCGAGAGAAGACTAATGTGCTTGGATGGAGAATGTGGTATGAAACAAGGCAAGACAGGCAGGTTGGAGCCCGACCATGTCAAGGTATTATCCTTGATTCCCTCACTCTCCACACAACAGGTCCCATGGACTTTATTTTCTCAACACAGCCCATCTCAAATCATTCTCCTCTCCCCATTTCCACTGCTACCTTCCTATCCAAGCTGCCATCATCTCTCCTGGATTAATAAAATATCCCCTTAATTGGTCTCTTTGCTTTTACTCTTGCTCTACCCACCATAAGATTCTCCATACTAAGGCCAGAGTGGTCATTTAAAAATTCAAACTTGATGTCCTTGCCCCTCCTTAAAATCCTTCAATAGGTCTCCATTGCACTTAGGATGAATTCAAATTCCTCCTAAGACTAAAAACCAAGCCTGAGACTCATAAGAGCAAAAAATGGAATAGACAATAGTCTAATCAGCCAGCAAAACAACAACAAACAGTTAGACTTGAGAAAATATAACACTTGCCACACAGATAATACACAAAGGGTTGAAGTTTATGATATACAAAGAACTCTTAGAAACTGACAATAAAAAGATAACAGCCCCAAAGAAAAACATACAAAAGATACACCCAGGCAATTCTTAGAATTTATTTAAATACTTCACAAAAATATGAAAAGATGCTCAAATATACTAGTAATAGAAACTAACAATGAGATATAACTGTATAGCCACAAAATCAGTAAAGTTAAAGTTTAAAATCAGTATACCCTTTGACCTGGCAGGCTCACTCTTGGGAAAAAGAACACTGGTGTGTAAGGATAGATGTACAAAGATATGTACATTGTTTATAGTGGCAAAAAAGGGAAACAAAGTAAATGACTTAATAGGAAGATGGTTAAATAAATTGTGACACTATCACTACAGACTTGGTACACAGACATTATGCTAAGTGAAATAAGCCAAGCACAGAAAGACAAATACTGCATGATCTTACTTATATGTGGAGTCTAAAAAAGTCAAACTCATAGAAGCAAAGAGTAGAACAGTGGTTACCACCGGCTGGAGGGAGCAGGGGAGGTGGATGGGGAAAGGGGAGACATTGGTAAGAGGGTACAGACAGGAGGAATAAGTTCTGGTGAGCCATCACATAACGTGGTGACTATCGTTAATAATAATGTATGTTTCAAAACTGCTAAAGGGGTGGATTTTAAATGTTCTCACCATAAAGAAATGGTAAGTATGTGAGGTGACTATGTGAATTAGCCTGATTTGATTATTCCACAATATACACATGTGTCAAAACATCACATTGTACCCCATAAAGATATACCGTTATTATTTGTCAATTTTTTTAAAAAAAGAATGGATCAGAGCTCAAGCAGTTGACCCAAAGGGGACTCCTGTGAAGCACTACTGAGTGCAACATGGAAGGCCACGACAGGGGCCTTGGAGAGGAAGCCTTGTCAGCTCCACAGCCAGACGGCTTCTGCTTTTCTCAGAACCTTTTCTGGCAGTGATGCTTACATCAGGAGGTTTCATTGAAACTGTGATGGCCAAAATGCATCATTATGGTTTCTAAAAGCCTTAACCTACTTTCAAGAAACATCTGAATACAGCCTCACAGGACTTCACTCAAATCACAACTGAGATCAACAGAAGGTCGATCAGACAGGCTGACAGAAGGCGAGTTAAAATCTCACCTTGGCAAAGGCGTCTCTGCCGTAGCTAGCTTCTTGTTCCGTGTGTTGCTTGTCAATGATGTCACGGCCTGTAGCCACAGTCCGGTAAAGAAGGGCTTTCTCAACCATGTCTGTCTTAGTAGAGAGCAGTTCTGCTATGACAGATACAACCTTGCCATTCTCAATAAGAGGTGTGTCACCGTCTACTACAAATTTTAAATTTCCCTATATCAAAAGTGAAAAAACAAGACAGATTCTGAAATATTGTGTCAGGGATGTATTTGTCAATTTAAAATATAATTCAAGTGACCTTGTTTGCATCTATTTTCCTAAATATGTTACATATAAAAACATATAAAAACCTAGTGCTTCATCTATTTTTTCCTTTTCTCCAGATGCTCACCTACCTTTTCATTTTCAGTGTTTTTGATGGATACAAGTTTTACATTTTTTTGTAGTCACACCAACGAATCTTTTGCCTTATGGTTTCTCTTTCTTTGGTGTCATACTTACACCATTCCTACTCTGAAAGTTTTGAGTATTTAATGTATTCTAACACTTTTGTAGTTTTTTTCCTAACATTTAAACTTTTAATCCATCCAGAATTTATTTTGGTTGTGACATAAAGTAAGAATCTAACTTTATTTTTTCAGATGCTTAGTTGCTTTGCCACTGTTTGTTGAATAGTCTAGCCTTTTCTCCTGATTTGAAATGCCATCTTTTTTATATTACTATATTAAATTCCTTAAGGGTTTGAGTCTATTTATATTCTGCTCATTCAATAAGCAATAAATACTTATTAGCCATCTACCCAGTATCCAGCACGTCAACTAATCTGTTGATTAATTTGTTGATCTGGTGCTGTATTTGTACAACAAGGTTTACCACACTGTAGCTTTTATATCATTCTAAATTTGGTAGAATTAGTCATGTCCCCTCTCCTCCCTGCACCCTACCCTGCTACTCTCTTTAATACACTTTATTTGATCTTCTTACAGGTTTATTGTTCCAGGTAAATTCTAGAATCATTAGTTCAAGTTAAAAACAAAATAAAATTCCTGTTTGGATTCTGAGAGGGATTGTTGCACTGTATTTATAAACTAATTCAAAGAGATGAGACAATTTATAACAAAGTCTTCCTAGGCAGGAACATTTATTTATAATTTATATTGCTATGTAATATTTTTCATATAATCCTGCACATTTCTGATTCATTTAGAGGTCAATCTTGCTACATTAAACTGAAAGGTAATTTTTATTCCAGATTTGCATCCATACTGTCACTCATATATTGTAAAGTTATGTGTTCATTAGATTTTAAACTTCTCTAATTATACGAATGGTAATAAAAGAAATCCAACACGTAGTTCTTCACTTCTGTGTTTGGTGTGGTATAGTGGAAAACAACTGGACCATGAGTTTGCTCAACTGGTCTATAGTGTTGGCTCTGTGATGAGCTGGCTGCACTTTGAGGCAGTCATGCTAACCCCTTAGAGCCATTTCCCAACCTGTAAAATGAGATGATCAAAAATCCAGTTCTAATAATCTATGACTGTCTGTTTCAAATGCCATTAGAAATTTATACTATGAGTAGACACATCATTGCTGAATTCTTTTATCCTTGAAATTAACCAGTTCAAAGGTTGACAACACCAGTAAGACAAGTAACTGAAGCCATAGTCTCAAACCCTACAGTAGCTTGGAAAATCTCTCATATTATCAAAAAATGATGGGGAGAACCACATAGTTATGTCTTTAAAACATAAGTAAAATTTTCTGTAAATAAATTACTTTTTAAATCTACACAGAAGAAACCAAACTCTTCTAAAAGAACATCCTGTCTCCACAGGAAGATGATATGTTCTGGGAGTTGTTCCTACTCACCAAGTGAAGAATAGTAGCCAGAATTTTATATACTGTTTGAATCTCCTCAGGTTTGAAGCCAATGACTTTCATGGCATCAGCTACTACTTTGAATTCTGCAGCATCATTGATCGAAGACTAGGGATGAAAATGGAAAACTTAAGTTACAGATATCTCACATGAGCATCAAAATCCAACAATTATGAAACTAAACCAAAGTTTAGCCAAGGTCTTGATGCCTTTGTAGTAATTCACTTGAGGGGATGATGAGTATCCAGAGAAAATAAAAAGGATTTCAGGAGTGGAAACATCATTCAGCATATAATATAAAGCCCACAAGTGTGTGAAAGCCATCACCCAAAATAAGCACTGTGTCCTTTTCTGGACTTTCAGTGAGGGAGCGAGTCCTGAGTTGGCTCAGAGAAGCCCGTCACCACTCCATGATCAGTGGAGGCAACAGCATGGAATGTGAGATCACAAATGGAAACGCTGAATATGGGAGCCTCCAGAACACTTGGCTATTGCCATTTGTGGCTCTTTGTTCCACAATCTGTCTTGTACAGGCTGGCGACAACATTCCCACTCTTGTATAACCAGATGTTTTATTTTCCAGGTGAGGAAAAGCAGGTCCCCAAAAGCAAAGCAGCCAGCCTTGGTCTTTCAGCAAGTTATTAAACAGTCTGGGACTATACCTTCACTTTTTTCACTCATTTGGTAAACATTTGGCAAGTTAGATCTCCTAACTGGTGCAGGGAATTCAAACATGAATCACCCACCCTTAAGGAGCTGTGGCCACCACATTGGAAATACAAGTGTACAAACAGAAATTCACAATAAAGCAATGGTAACTGTTTATGTTAGTTTTCCCAAAGCAGCAGCTACAGAGGGCCTGACTACTCCTTTCCTCAGTGAGTTCCTCCTCTCATCTGGACACAGAGACCTGGCCTGACACTCACCTGCTGAAGAAGGGTCCAGGAGGGGACTTCTCTGCCTGCTGATAACATGTTCCTGTAGTATCCAGGAGACAACCAGGCAAGGTCCTCCACCTACCAGGTTTGTTTTGTTTTGTTTTTACCTTGGGCAAGATAGTTCACCTTGTTGAGCCTCAATTTTTTCATGGATAAAGTGGGCATAAGAACATATTTCTTACGGGGTGTTTATGAGAATTGAATGGGAATTTATATAAAGCACCTCCCTAGTTCTTAGCACATAAAAAAACCACTCAACAAGTATCAGATATGACTCTTATAAACTGCAACCATGGCTGTGGTGGCGCATGCCTGTAATCCTAGCACTCTGAGAGGCTGAGGCGGGAGGATCGCTGAGGTCAGGAGCTCAAGCCCAGCCTAAGCAAGAGCAAGACCCTGTCTCTACCAAAAATAGAAAAAATTAGCTGGGCGTGGTGGTGTGTGCCTGTAGTCCCAGTTATTCTAGAGGCTGAGGGAGGAGGATCGCTTGAGCCCAGGAGTTTGAGGTTGCAGTGAGCTATCATGAGGCCACTGCACTCTACTCGGGGCAACAGAGCGAGACTCTGTCTCAAAAACAAAAACCAAACAAAAAAAACCCCTGCAACTGTGTTGAAATTGCAAAGTAACTGGACAAAAAAATCTAAACGTCCTACTATGGGGAATTTGTTGACTGCCTACTTAACAGCCATTCCCACTCCCCACCCCGTTTCTTTCTGGCTGATAGAACCCTGACTTGTTAACTCCTCTCCAAGTGTGCATGTCCTTCATGACTGGCCTCTATCTAGCCCCAAGAAGTAAATCTCCCTTAATCATGGTGGTCTTACTACCCTTACCAAGTTAGTGGTTAGCCACAGGCACATGATGCCATTCTGATCAATAAGACATGAGGGAACGTGTTTGTGGGGGATGGGTGAAGGGAGGGTTCTGGGGGGTTTCCCTAGCATATAAAGGCACATAAGCCATGAACATTTCCTCTGCTTGTGACTCCTGGAACTGCTGACACCATTTGGGGACCATGAGGAAAACCAGCCTAAGAGGAAAAGCCAGTCCACTTAGTGTGGCTATGTTGAGGAAACAGACAAAAAACACCTGGGTCCCTAACAACATTGTTAAAACAAAAATTAACCAATTCTGGAACTGGGGTTTCTCAGGGTTTCTTATTATGTGAGATAATAAAATTCCTTATTGTTTTTGGAGACTTTTGATATAGTCTTCTCTTACCCACAACCCAAAATATTTTAATTATATATGATTCCTACATTTTAGGACTGGTTAAGATACATACAGTGTAATATTTTACGGTTATTAAAATTAAAATACTAATTTATATTTGCTTGGGAAGATATTAATGATTAGATTGCAATATAATAAAAGCAGGTTTATTTAATCAGGATTTACTGTATGATTCCATTCATAAATATAGACACAAATCATTACCAATAATCATCTCTGGATGGTAAGATTTAGTGTATTTTTGTTTCCTTTTGGTTCATCTTTATTTCAGGTTTTGACTATGATCATTATTGAATTAACAACCTTGCTTAATAACCCATTACTATATTTTATCACTATCTGACAAGAAAATTTTTTTTCCATGTTCAATGTTTTCTTTTAATTTTTAATGCTAGTCCCATTCCTTTTCTTTTATATTTTCTTTTATTTCTCTCCCATCTACAAAAGCAATGCATTTTTATTACAGAAACATTTTTAAATATGGAAAAGCAGAACACAAATATCCTAATCTCACCCATCCAGAATAAACAATTAATATTGTGATCTATATCCCTCCATATCTTACTCTATGCACTTATATGCCTTCCCTACTTATTTTATAACCTACCATCAACATACTATTATATTATTAGGATTTGTTGTAAAATGACTAGCAGAAAACCAACTAGAAATAAAAGAGCAAAAATGTGCCTGCATATGTATGTGCAAGCACTTGCATGCAATACAAAGGAAAAAAACGGAAAATCTTTTTTTTTTTTTAAATTTCAGAATATTATGGGGGTACAACACTTTGGCTATATATATTGCCCATGCACTGCCTGTGTCAGAGCTACAATCGTGGTCATCCCCCAAACTGTGCTCCCCGCATCCATTCAGTGAGAGTTTTTCCCAGCCCCTCCACCCCCCTCCCGCCTGCCCGCCCCCTGATGAATATTATTGCCCTGTGTGATGTAAGTGTTGATCAGTTAGTACCAATTTGATGGTGAGTACCAGTGGTGCTTGTTTTTCCATTCCTGTGACACTTCGCTTCGAAGAATGGGTTCTAGCTCCAACCAGGATAATACCAGACGTGTTAATTCACTATTGTTCCTTATTGCTGAGTAATACTCCATGGTATACATATACCACATTTTATTAATCCACTCGTGTATTGATGGGCACCTGGGTTGTTTCCACATCTTTGCAATTGTGAATTGTGCTGCTATAAACATTTGTGAGCAGATGTCTTTATTATAAAATGTCTTTTTCTCCTTTGGGTAAATACCCAGTAGTGGGATTGCTGGGTCAAATGGTAATTCTACTTTTAATTCTTTGAGGTATCTTCATATTACTTTCCATAGAGGTTGTACTAATTTGCACTCCCACCAGCAGTGTATGAGTGTTCCTATCTGTCCACATCCCCGCCAACATTTGTTGTTTGGGGATTTTTTGATATGAGCCAATCTCACTGGAGTTAAGTGATATCTCATTGCGGTTTTGTTTTGCATTTCCCTGATGATTAGAGAAGTTGAGCACTTTTTTATATGTTTGCTGGCCATTATTCTGTCTTCTTTTGAAAAGTTTCTGTTCATGTCCTTTGCCCATTTTTTAATAGGGTTGTTTGATTTTTTCTTGTTGATTTTCCTAAGTTCTGTATAGATTCTGGTTATCAGCCCTCTATCAGAGGTGTAGCATGCAAATATTTTCTCCCATTCTGTAGGCTGTCTGTTCACTCTAGTGATAGTTTCCTTGGCTGTGCAGAAGCTTTTTAATTTGATCAGGTCCCATGTATTTATTTTGGTTGCTGCTGTGATTGCTTTGGGGGTCTTCTTCATAAATTCTTTGCCTAGGCCAATGTCCATAAGAGTTTTTCCAACGTTTTCTTCGAGAATTCTTACGGTTTCATGTCTTAGGTATAGATCTGTTATCCACTGTGAGTTGATTTTTGTGAGAGGTGAGAGGTGTGGGTCCAGTTTCAGTCTTCTACATATGGCCATACAGTTTTCCCAGCACCATTTGTTGAACAGGGAATCTTTTCCCCAGTGTACGTTTTTTTGGAATTTGTCAAAGATCAGGTGACTGTATGAGGTTGGTTTTATATTTGGGTTCTCAGTCCTGTTCCATTGGTCTACGTCTCTGTTCTTGTGCCAATACCATGCAGTTTTGGTTACTATAGCCTTGTAGTATAGTTTGAAGTCTGGTAGACAGATGCCTCCCAATTTGTTCTTTTTGCTTAAGATTGCTTTGGCTAGACGGGGTCTTCTCTGGTTCCACACGAAGCGTAGAATTATTTTTTCTAGATCGGCAAAAAATGATGTTGGTATTTTGATAGGGATTGCATTGATTCTGTAAATCAATTTAGGTAGCAAAGCCATTTTTACTATGTTGACTCTGCCTATCCAAGAGCATGGTAGGGTTTTCCGTCTATTTACATCCTCTGCAATTTCTTTCCTCAGTGTTTTGTAATTCTCTCTATATAGGTCTTTGACCTCCTTAGTTAGATATGTTCCTAAATATTTAATTTTCTTTGGTGCTATTGTGAAAGGTATTGCATCTTTAATTTGTTTCTCAGCTTGATTGTTATTAGCATATATGAAGGCTATGGATTTGTGTGTATTAATTTGTATCCTGAGACTTTGTTGAATTCATTTATCAATTCCAGTAATCTCTTGGTTGAATCTTTGGGGTTTTCTATGTATAATATCATATCGTCTGCGAATAGTGAAAGTTTGACCTCTTCTGCCCCTATCTGGATGCCGCTGATTCCTCTGTCTTGTCTAATTGCTCTGGCCAGGACTTCCAGCACTATGTTGAAAAGAAGTGGAGATAGTGGGCACCCTTGTCTGGTGCCAGTTTTAAGGGGGAATGCTTTCAATTTTTCCCCATTCAGTATGATACTGGCTGTGAGTTTATTGTATATGGCTTTAATAGTTTCGAGGTATGAGCCATCTATGCCTATATTGTTAAGAGTTCTTATCATAAAAGGATGCTGGATTTTGTCAAAAGCCTTTTCTGCAGGAAGGATCCTATAATCTTTGTTCTTGCTTTTATTTATATGGTGAATTACATTTATAGATTTGCGTATGTTGAACCATCCCTACATCTCGGGAATGAAGCCCACCTGATCGTGATGAATTATTTTTTTGATGTACATTTGAATTCGGTTTGCAAGGATTTTATTGAGAATGTTTGCATCTATATTCATAAGGGATATTGGTCTGTAGTTTTCTTTTTTTGTTGTGTCCTTTCCTGGCTTTGGTATCAAGGTGATACTGGCTTCGTAGAATGAGTTTGGGAGGACTCCATCCTTCTGGATATTTTCAAATAATTTCTGCAGTATAGGCACCAGTTCTTCTTTGTAAAAAACGGAAAATCTTGAAAGCTGAATAGAAATGCCTCAAGGGTCACAAAACTGTTTCTAGGATACATCAAAATTAGTATTTGAAAAAAAACAGGGAATGGAAAATCAAAGTGCTTTTTAATTTTCTTTTGTCTTACTAACTTGCCTTTGACCAAATCATAAGAAATCTTCTTAGGAGGTAGACATCCTAGTCCTATCAGTATTTTTATAGTGTCAAAATAAAAGGAATAGGAATAGGATTAAAAATTAAAAGAAAATATTGAACATGGGAAGAAACTTCTTCTCTGTCAGATGTTGATAAAATATAGTGATGGGTTATTGAGCAAGGTTGTTGATTCAATAATGTATTGAACCTCTGTCTCTGAGAATTTTAAAAATAGAACAGAAGAAACATTTATTTGCTTGAAGACATTAGGCTTGACTAGTCAATTATTTAATGTCCCTGCTGATTCTCTGATTGTGTGATTCTATATCTGAGCAATCTCAAAGAGGAAATTCTCACCTTTAATTGAGCTCCCACATGGATATAGTTGTAGGATGAAAGGGATTTCTGGAGATGTAGAGAACGTAGTATCTGCTCTGAACCTCCTTGGAGTAGCTGAAAAATATTAAATTAGAAATAAATTGGCAAAATACATATGGAACCAAATATTCTAACTTAGTGGTAATCTAGCTTTTATTCCTTTTCTGGGCTTACTTCATTTAGGTCTTCCTGTTTCTAGCTTTGAAGAAGTTTTTTTGGTTTTTTTCTTTTACCCTGAAGGTAAATGGTTCAATTTCATCAGTTATGGAGAATGCTATGTAGTCATGAAGAAAATTACTTAAAAACTTTCATCTCATTCACAAGATAACTGGTATAAAAAGTTCTAGCTTTGAATATGGTCATTTGTAAAACAGGACCCTCTGTTCTGTGGGGGTCACTTGCTTAGCAGCCTCATTACAGGCAGGACATAGTTGCGTTTCAGAATTTAGAAAAAGTCACTATTGCCACGGAAGTAAGAGGCATCAGCACACAGTCATATGCTGACTCACACTGGAAACAAATAGCTTTTCCTCATCAATCAATCTGTATACCTCAGGAAAGGACAACTGGATAGCTATGACTGTGGTGTTGAATAAAGACAAATTTTAATACTTTCACCCAAGTGAGAAAAACACTGGGAAAAAGTAATGGGTCCTTGGAACAAACAGAACTCTTTTACATTTGGCAGAAAAACAGTTTATTTAAAACATGGCAAATTGTTAACAAAACACAAATACAATATTGATAGCCCTTTTATATAGGGCATGTCTTTGGAAGGCAGTTTGTTTAAATTCTCTATATTATACTGTATGTTTCCATTTACTTAAGAGGTATAAATTATCAGATTTTTAAAATTGATTTTTAAACTAAATATACCAGAATTTGTATATACAAATGAGTAATATCTACTAAAGCAGTTACCTAGAAGAAACTGAACTCGACTGAATTGTATTCAATTGTACTGTCACTGTTCAATCACCTTCACAGACAGTTTACACAAGGAAATCAATCTCATTAATTTATAGTTTTACTTCTTAAAAATCCAAAACAGTATTGCTTAATTTGATCACCTACCTTATTTGTTAGCCTTGGTTTATATTACTTTGGGCTTTAAAAAATTACAATAATGTATCAGACTTGTTCTCTGTGTGTAAAGACTTGTTAACAGGAGGGCTATTTAAAAGATTTTACTTTAAAAAAGCACTCCCAAAAGAGGTATTCAAATTTTTTTCTAAACTTTGATGGGATAAAGAAGACAATTCTCCCTTGAATTTATAAATCCTGGTTATTTTTAAAAAGTAATCATATTCCTTTATAATCTCTACGAGCAAAATAAAGTGAATTTGTATTCCCAGCTCTGGAAATCCCAAACAGGGGAACAACAGCTTCAATTCAAAATAAAACAAAATTAATTTAACATATATATAGAGTGTACCATTTCAAAAGCTTTCACAGTCACTAAACTGTTGTCCATGTTGTAGGGGAACACGGGTGATGCTCAACCAAGGCAGTCACCTGCTTGGCTAACCATCTGCCAGCACTTTATAACAGCCATGCTTCTCCAGTATCTTAAGAAGCATGTGTGGTCTGTGCACACATGTGTGATGTATTGTGGGTCCAATGGAGATAAGGCAGGCTTAGAACAGGAGAAAGCACAAGATACAAATATTCATTTCTTACACAACTGAGGCAAATGATCAATTGACTACATAACAGGAGGTTTACTAACCTGATAGAAAGAATGAAAGCTTCTTTCTCCTGGCTGTTGCACAATCACCCGAGACTAAGAAAAAACACATTGAAATGGTTAACCTGAAAATGTGCCCCTAAAATAAAACGGAAGCCACTTTCTCAAGGAATCCTGTATCTACAGTGCATTTAAATATCCTAAAGACCCCATGGATAGTACTCATCTAAGACTAGGTCTTCTCTATGGGGTTTCCTGTGCAACTTTTTGATAAGTCTTTTTACTACTTAAAACGGAGATCCCTAAACTTTCTGAAGAATGAAACAGTTTTGAATATTTTTTAACCTGGAGCTTAAAGAGGGAATTTGGTGGGGAGTAAAGATTAAAAGAGGGGAGAATAGGAAGGAATGCTCAGGGAGGACTATTCTCAACATTCCCTTTTCCATGGTCTGCTGGCATTTCAAACAGCAATGCCTTATATGCTGTAATAAAATCAGTTGAGCAAGACTATCCACAGGGACGTTGGCCTTAGGTGCTCCAAAAAGACTGCTATGAGAAGAGGGCTCAAAATGTGTGTTCATTCAAAAGGATCCTTAAAATTCACATAAAAGTGAATCCATGAAACATTCTGGAAAAAAGACTAATAACACCTGGCATTTCCTGTCATTTTTCAACTGACTCTGATAAAACACTTATTTTCTTAACAATGTGACTTCAATATAACAAACAAAAATAAAGATTATACTGCATTATACTGCTATAAAGGATGCTATGGCATAATTGGGATGGGAAACCCTTAACTGAGAATGTATGTCAGCTTAGATATGAGTACAATTCAAGGTGAAGACTTAACTTTGTAAAGCACAAGTTAACTGTAACAATCAGGTGAATGAACTCTATGTGCTCTCTTGCAGTCCCATCCAGTGATAATCAAGATGAGTTAGGACACAACCTCTCTGGCAGTCCCAAGAGGAAAGTTTCATTTGGAATCTTCTAGAAATTGGGCCTGACATTCATGTAGGCAGATAAAAACATATTGTAAATTTTCACTGACCAAACATAGTATGCTTCATAATTAGGACGTAAGATTATAAAATACATTTATGTTACTATAGAACAGTGAACAAACAGAAACTAGAGGAAAATGACATATCAAATTAATTAAAATTAAAATGTATTGAAGATGGTGATGTATAAAAAGATGAGAACTGATTAGTACTAGATTAGTTTTTGGTTAAACCTTACCCAGAAGTTGGCACACACTCATACCAGCACTCCCCATACACACAGACATACTTAAATCTGTGTCTACAAGCCCATAACTTTTTCCAGCTTGATATTATAAATGCTAATATGAGAACACAAAAGAATATCTTATCATAGAAAGCTAATCAAGGAGGGAGAATAGGATTAAAAGCTACTTTGAAGCAATAAAAAAATTCTATAAATATAATTTTTTAAAACATTCCGCACTTATAAACATTACCCTCAGAAATTAAGCACATTTTACCTTCTCCAATAAGTAGTTATTGATGTGTCCACCAATAGGGTCCCCCTTGAAATCAAAGTTGATATCCATGTATTTTCCAAACCTGCTTGAGTTGTCATTACGGTTGGTTTTGGCATTTCCAAAAGCTTCCAAAACACAGTTGGACTTAAGCAACATATTCTTCACTCTTTTAACACGGATAAATGAAAGTCATTAGTAAAAGTTTTAGAGACTAGGACTTCTAAAAACCTGGAGTTTGCTACAACATATGCAAACATTTATACAAAGATGCTCACTGCAACATTGTTTGCAATATCAACAAAATACAAACAAACGTCCACCAATAGGGATAGATAAAAATAAATTTTTGTTTCCCAATATAATGAAAAACTATACAGGTGCTAAAAAGAATGAGCTACATCAATATGTACTGATATGGAAAGATGTCTAGAATATATAATGAATGAATGTAAAATCAAGTTCCAAAATAATAAGCATTGCAGGATCCGTGTGTGTGTGTGTGTGTGTGTGCATGTGTGTTGTACACATACGTGTGTTAGTAAATGCTTAAAAATCTGGAGAGAAAGTACAGTGCATGGTGGCACATGCCTGTAATTCCAGCTACTCAGGGGTGGAGGAGTGAAGGGTGGTGCTGAAGCTGGAGGGTTGCTTGAGCCAGGAGTTTGAGGCTACAGTGAGCTATGATCATGCCACTGCACTCCAGCCTGGGCAACAGAGTGAGACCCTCATCTTAAAAAAAAAAAAAAAAAGTGTGTGCGGTGGGGAGAGAACTGCTTGTGGTAAATATGTTTGTGAAAGACAAGTAAATTTACATACGCCTTACTCTACTCTACTAGAAAGAAAATGAATTTACTTCTCAGCTAGTTACTCTCCTGAGCTCCTAAGGAAACTAAGAAAACTTACTCATATCCTTGTCCTTACCAAGTTAGATTGCCAAGTCAGAATCAGAAGCAGGAATATGTTACAATCAAGAAAAATGCCTCTTTTGACCTCACAATCCAGCCCAATTATGATGAAAATTAGAAAGCCCACGTAGGGTAGTCGGGTCTAAATTCTCTTCATTCACGTCAACCCAGCATCCTTTCTATTTATAAAACTGAAGGTTGTGATGTGTAGATGAAGTATAACTCTTCAGTAAATTAACACCGAGCTTCAAAGTAGCCAATTAGGAAACTACTTTTTTCTCTTCAAAAAAGCCACACTGTATAAGAAAGTCAAGCCATGTTGCTTTATAGCCACATGTTTTTTAAATCCATCCATTCACTCCTTATATATTTATTAAGCAAATACCATGTGCCAGCACTGTCCTACATGCTGGGCCCCAAACAGTACAGACCAGCTTTATTGCACATCTTATTGTAAGCAGCAGCATGGTATGGAGTGAAATCCTCTTAGAAAATGAATCTTTTCAGAACTTCCAATATCAGTAGGTTCTGGTTGTAACAATGATGGGAAGTCATGGATCTGCTTTCCAGAGCCTCACTTTACTCAGTGTGGCAGAAAGAGCAAGGAACATGTAAGAGCTTGAACAGTAAAACCTACCAGTGTAAATTATAACAGCTCTGCTGACCACATTTAAGGCAGCAGTTATAAATCAGAATAGGGACACTTTCACCTGTTTCAGAGTAAATTTTTTGTCTTATAATTAGGCAAAGTTTCCCATAGAAGTATTTTTCTATTAAAAACAAATCTAGAAATATAGTGACACAAATAAAAGTACAGAGACAATATACAATAAGATAATCAAAGTAGTTTAATCATCAAAATGCTTCACACCTATCAGAGTTTAGGTCTAACCATGTCTATATAGAAGATGGCTGGGATAGTGACTCACTCCTGTAATCCCAGCACTTTGGGAGACCGAGGTGGGTGGATCATTTGAGGCCAGGAGTTTGAGACTAGCCTGGGCAACATAGCAAGACCCCATCTCTACAAAAAACAAAAAAAATTAGCCAGGCATGGTGGCGTATGCCTGTAGCCCCAGCTACTTGGGAGACTGAGGTGAGAGGATCACTTAAGCCCAGGAATTGGAGGTTACAGTGAGCTATGATCATACCATTGCACTCCAGGCTGGGTGACAGAGTAAGATTCTGGCTCTTAAAAAAAAAAAGAGAGAGAATGAAGTTCCAATCAGAATTTCTCCCCATTATTAGATTGCCCTTACCTTTCAACCTCTGCCCTCTGACCAGGGTTGGTGATGGCCGCAATATACTGCATAATGTATTTACTGGCTTCCGTTTTACCAGCTCCACTTTCCCCTGGGAGGAAAAATTGTGCAGGGCTTAACATTATAATTTAAATCAAGAGTAAACTAATTTTTAATAGAATAATTTAAAATTTTGATGTTGCTTATTCATTTAAAATCGCCTGTGTTGCATCATTTTACTTTTTTTTTTTTTTTTTGGCTTTTTTGAGTTATTTCATCCTGCTTGATATAGTATTGGTTCTAACAGATCTGAATATGTTGAAAAAAATAAAACTATTATAGAAGTAAAATAATGAGTGGACTACAAATCAAGATTTACTCAGAAAAAAATATCAGGGGATAAAATGTGATAAACTAAGATTAAAGTTTTAATACTTAGCAGTGACTCTTAAGTCTAGCAGAAAAGATATAAGGTAGTGATTCAAACAGTGGATACAGCTAAAGTCATATAACCTTATTTTCTATAGTAGAATTTCTTTTAATCTTAAAGGGGATAAAATAATTCTTTTAAAAATTTAGAGAAATTTTAGTGGAAAAAACAGCAAACTCCAGCCACAAGGTATCATAGAAAAAGCATGACAATTGGTATAATTGGTGGGAGGAGGGGAGCAATTTAGAAGTACCTGTCAAAATTTTTAAATGTTTATGCCTTATGACCCAAAAATTCCACACACAGAAATTTCTCCTAAGGAAATACTAAAACATACTAACATGAATAATAATAATAATAATCTTCAAAGGTTTTAAAAATATTTCTATAGGTTACACTGTATGTCATAGCTAAAATCTGGAAATAATATACCACCAGTAGAGAATTGTGTAAATAAATCATGATTTGATTACTTAATGGAACATTACATAATTGTTAAAGAGAATGCACTAGCTCTCTAGGTACTCTAATGAAAAGATGTCCACTATATATTGTTAAATGGAAAAACAAGTTATATAACAGCAGCCATAATATAATTATGCATTTATTATATAATTACATATGCATTTGTGACCTATATATGTTTGCACCTGCAGAGAAAATGTATGAAAGGATAAACACTAAATACCTCATTCCCCCCAAATTCCAGCAGTAGCAGCAGTTAACAGTTAAAAGTAAAAGTATTTACTTTTCTTGGTTTCACTCTGCTATTATTTAAAATAATTTTTAATATGTTTCATCCAGTACTTTTACGTGTTTGAGATAGGAGAAAGCATTTTCTATGTCAGCCTAGTCTACAAACTGGCCAGGAGTCATCCAAGTGTAATATGTGTTTATAAATGAACCTGATCACCCCTGTAGGGTGATTAAATTAAATGCCAATTAAATTTATGCCAATTGGCATTTAATTAAATGCCAATTAAATAATTTGGCATTTAATGCTCATTACTTTTATCTCTCCTATAAAATTGCTGAGGTTTCCAACCTTAAAAAAAGACTTAATCAACTGTTTGGATCCTTGAGTACCAAATAAGTTAAACACACTGACCTTGGAAATACAGGGCACCCCCTCCAAATACCTGATATCACAATACAAGTGTCTTTTGATCGCCTCTTCATAGCCTTGTAAGCAGCATCAGCAATAGCAAAAAGATGAGGGGGCCTCTCATACAGCTCACGCCCTTTATACTGCTCAATTGTGTCTCTTCCATAGATGTTCAACAACTTGTAGGGATTCACAGAAACGACGACTTCGCCAATGAACGTGTAGATGCGCCCTTTTTCAAATCTGTGCAGAAGCAAAAGGAGAGGAAGAAGTAGCTGTGGTTATAGAGAAATGCTATTTCTTTCCTCTGAGTCTCTTATTTCCAAGCAAATCCAACTATCCCAGGGACAGTTTCTGAACTGACATTTCATTGGTTCTGAGTCACTTTTAGAGACAATGTTTGAGGCTGTGCCCCTTCAGATGCCGAAGGTAGAAAAGATCAACAGGGGTTAAAAGCCAGGTAAAGACTTAAGAATTTAACTTGTTGGAGGCTGGGGGTTTTCTGTTTCCAAAACACAGAAGGGTAAGAAGAGGAAAAAAATAAAAATAGTTGAAGACAACATCAGAGCTCTAAGGAGGAAAAGAAACAAAAGTTAACGCAGGCCTTGAAATCTACCTAGTCAGATTTTCAATTACCAAGAGGACTGTCCACATACATTTATTTCTTCTTCCTCTTCAACCTCCATAAAATGTCAGTAAATGAATAAAAACAACTGAACTCGTAACAGAGAGAATGGTAGAGGCAACACTTCTGGTATAAATCAAATTTATTTTTTTAATGACTAAATGCCTAAAATCCCATCATGTAAATGTGTAAATAATCATTATTTATTCAATGATTCAATAATACTGCAAGAAACACTCTTGATACATAATATTATAGATTGGTGCTTTTACTTCTGTGGGATAGATTCTTAGGAATGAGATAACTGGTTGAAAGATATGTGTATTTTGTAAGTATGTACAATACATTCCCACCTTTTCTCCAGAAAACAAAGGTTAAAAAAAGTACCCCAAATATGTATTTGTATGTATATCTGCACATAGATATATTTCATAAATGAGTATATACACATGGAAAAACATGGAAGAATACATGTTATGTTTTATGCGTCCTTTTATACACATAGTAGGGTGGTATGGATGGAGGGAAATGAGGAAGAAGGCTATGTGGGCAGGTGAGACGAGGCCATAGGACAAAGAAAAAAGAGTAAAAAGCCCCAGTATATACGATATGACTACAATCATGCACATATATGTGCCTATGTTTACAAAGAAAACCCATATATATGCAGCATTTACACAGTAATCCACACATATAAAGATACGTGTCCCAGAGCTTGAACGCTTCTACACAAGCGGTTGCCACCAAACACTGCACCTGCTAAGAAGCACAGGTATATCTCATTTCCAAGAGCTGAACAAAGGGAGTGCCCAGACCAGCAAAATGCTGGTCCAAAGACAGCATATCTCCAAGCATGCTTGCTATATGGCCAGTGGGGCAGGAGAAATAACTAAGCATTTGGGACCAACAGGCAAGAACTTTAAACTTCCTGGGAGTTTAATGCTGGAATGAAGGCTGTCAGCTATAATTAGGAATGGAAACAAACAGATGCTGATAATGTCAACAATGAATTAAAACCAAGATTTTTATCAAGTAGTTAGTATATATTTAAATAAGAGTTATTAACCCCTTTAAGGTTTTCTGTGTATTTTTCTATCATAGTTTTTCCATGCGTACTCTCAATTGTTAGAAAGTTTATATGGTAGCTAAGAGCACTGATTTGGAGTCCTTTGGAGCACATTTGGATCTGAACGCTCACATTGCAAACTTAATAGCAGTGAGGCCTTGTGAAAGCTACTTGCCGTCACATGTTTCAGCTTCTTTATCTGTAAAATGGTGATAATTATACCCCTCTATCCCTCTAGCATTGGGTAAGTACTTTTTTTTAAAAAAGGCAATTAATCTTATGCTTATGATTATGTTATGCATGAATGAGATTTTTAATAAATGGTTTTTTTTAATTAATATTGCCACTGAGATCACAATCCCTACACGTGAGGAATGAATTTAATGATCATAATCCGATTCCTTGCCTCAGCTGTCAGTCAACTACAAGTCACAAGCAAAATGTCTGTATAACACATGTTCAAAGACCGAAAAAAATAATGAAAAGCTAAGATTCACCACCCAAGTCTTTCTGGCTTAACCTGCAAATTTGCAGTACATGCTCAACAGGTATCTCCAAGGAAAAAAATTAAAAGAATAAGATTCTTTAGTTTTAAAAAACACTGTCCAAATAGGAAAAAATAAGAAAAGGTACAGAAGGATATTAGGAAAAAAATGACCTCACAAGCCTGGAACTCTGTGACTAAGAGACACAGCAAATAATGTATGAGATTAGAATATTGTTCTGTTTCCAGGTTTCTCCAATAATGTACTTTCTTTCTCAATGGATAATTTTTAGAACCACTAATAGATCATTTTTCTCTAAAATTCCATTTTATTTCAAATAAAATATTAAACATTTTGTTTATCAAAACTACTAGGTACCATGTTTGTAAAATACAACTAAAATACATGTATGTATAAAATAACTGAATGCATAACTATTAATTTGAAGAAGCGGCAAAGGCTCAATGAAATATGATATTAAATGCAAGGCTTCAGCAAGTCACGAAACATTAGAAGCTTACCTTATTTGAAATTCTAAGTTGGGTTATCAAATATGAAACTTTCAACTTGTTAGGTCTTAAGACCACCACTAGATGGTGCCAGTATACACTTTAACATCAACTCAACATTTCCATTTGCTTTGGAAAGTAAGCACTAAGGTAATGTAGGCACCTGCACTGTTGCCTCCAGAAGGAACTGCAGTGATCATACTTGATGGCAAATGGGGTGGGTGACACCACCACTTACAAGAGACCAAGGACAGCATTTCTATGACTTCTGTATGCAAACCTTTTATGACAAACTTTTGTAATTCATTTTTCAAATATTTATTCAATATCTATTTTGTGTCAGACACTGGGCCTAACCCTGAAAAAATTTTTAAGGGAGTAAAGAACAGGGAAGTATTGTAAATAAATAATAACAAGATAGTATGATAGTGAAGATAATAAAAGTATGTACTATAGTGGCAAGTATTATCAACAACAAACCCCTTTCAATGAGGAACCCTAAGAGTAATATACAAACGCCACAGCAGGGCATATAGGTCCTGGCCTCCAGGTTCTTCTTCACTTGACTCCTATCTACCAACAATACTTCCACCCACCAAAACCTTGCCCCATCTCTCTCTCTGTCTCTGCCTCTCTTGCTCTCACATTAATGAGCTGTTTACAGTTTTCAAGGGCTCCATGCCTTCATAGTTTTGCCCATGAGAGTCACTGTGCCTAGAATACCTTTTTCCCATTCATTCTTCCCCCATGTGCTTGCCAGATTCCCACTCATTCTCTAAAAGCCTAAGCACCAGTTCCTCTAGGAAGTCATTCTTGATACCCTATCTCCAACACCAGTTTTATAGTCTTTGCTCTGTTTACTTTTTTCCCCTTTAGAACTTCCCAAATGGTTAAAATAGCTTAATAGCAGTTGATTTTTTAAAACTTAATTTCCTTAAGAAGCTTAAAAATATTTATTGAAAGGGCCAGATATTTTCATTGGCTTCTAAATGAAACAAAGAGGTTTTAAAAAGTTTTGAATTAATGAGTAGCAATGAAGAATATACAAAGGCAATGCCTTTGGAGAACAACAGTGCATTGTACATGAATTCTGAAATATTTATTTTTGAAAAAAACACAGCCTTGTAAATTTGCACATGTCACTTATTTACAAGACCATCTACAATGGGAAGTCAAGATGCAAGTGGCTCCTTCAGATCAGTCATGGGCACACTACGTGGACAACCCTCCAGAGAAGCATGAGGCACTGTGGGGAGGGGGTGGGGTGTGCAGAACCACAAGGTGGTTGGCCCGGCCAGAGCAGAAAGCTTGTGTTAGGGGATGTTGGGGAACAGTCGGGAAAGTACGATGGACTCAGATTTGATATGCTATGATATGATTGGCTTTGAAAACCAGGCTGAGGAAATTTAAATTTGATATGTCTGGAAACAAGATAAAGAGGTCAATAAGGTGCTCAATGAGGGAGTGATAGTAAAAATGAAGAAAGAGAAACTCCAGTTATTTTAATTTGAAAACTTACTGAACAGAAAGGACAAAAAGATATTTAACTTTGAGCTAGGCAGAAGAGAAAAAGGAATTTATTTCAGATGACTGTATTTCAAATGCACTCTTGAAGCTTCTAAGTTAGATTCACCCACTAACAGAATTCAGTGCTATCCTTGGTTGACTTTGTGAAATATATGCAATCAATTATAATCAGGAGGAAAATGCCCTGTGAATGGTCTACTAGGTATTGTATTAACAAAATCTTTATTCATATATAAGTATTATTCATTTATTTCATGAGGAACATATACTTTTTGAATAGCTGTTGCTTAATCACACTGATTTGGCCTGTCTTCCTTCTCTTCTCAATGCAAATGAAATCTTAAGTTGCTACGAACATTCGTATTTCTCAGGAGAGATGTCCATCTCACATGCCATTTTTTTTTCTTTTATTATCTCCTCAACCAACTCCTGTCTGGGTTCCACTTCTGTACTTCCATAAATCCTGATCAAACCTCCCAAGTAAGTTGCCAACGAAATTGCTAAGTTCATCAGTTGATTTTCTGTCCTCATCTTACCCAGTTTCTCAGCAGCATTTGACACTGACTCCCATTCCCTCCATACACTCTTTTCTTGGCTTCTGTGCGGCCACGTTCTCTGGTTTTCCTCCTACTTCTCTGGTTTTCCTTCTCAGTCTCCTTTGCTGGAGCCTCCTTTTCTCCTGATCTCTAAATTTTCTCAAGTTCTCTAGGGTTGAGTCCAGTATCAACTTCAAATACCATCCATGGGACTCCCATTTAAGGAGAATAATGATACTTTGGCTCTGTTCTACCCTCTGAAAATCAACAGGGAGAAAAATAAAACAAAAACAGGAAAAAAGACATCACCTATTATGAAACAAAAAACTAGTGACAACTCTGAACCACACTCTCTGAAGAAAGATTGTGGAATGCTATGAAAACTAGACCTAGTTGAAGGAGGTGGCTAAGAGTGTATGCCTCTGCAAATCTCTGGCATGGGAGCAGAGTTCACCAAAAGCAGGTCACAGTTCCTGAGTATCCAAACCAAAAATCTTCTGCTAAGAACGGCAGGGTCTCGGCATGCAGGTGGCTTGGGAAGAAAACGAGTCCCGTTTGGCACTTCTGAGCAGCTAGCTGCAAGGCGGGGTTAAACGAAGAAATGAGTAGAAATTACATCTTTTTCAAAAAGCAGGCTGTCAGAGTGGTGAGATAAAAGAGAAAAAGTAGGTGCAACTGCTCTGCAGCAGATGATCTTGATCAATGAAAGAGGCAATGCTAAAAGACCCTCCAGAAGTCTCAGGCACACGTGTCTTGGCGACTTGCTTGCTAGTCAGGCAAGCTTCTTGCCAGGTGAGGGGACAGCGCTGGTGAGAACGGGAAGGGTGAGTAGGCCACCAAACTCACTGCACGCTCTTTCAGTAGCTAATTGCCCTAGCTAACTGCACCTATTGAAAGATGACATTAATGAGAAGTGAACCAGAAGGGCGCCCATGATAGGATGTTACAAGAAAAAAGTAGGTAAAGAATCTGACAGACAAAAGACAGATCAAGAATTCCCCCCCCCCAAAAAAGAAGTATGTCATAAGGCAGAAAAATTATGAAAAAATATTTATGTATGAAAGCAAAGAATGTAAAGAAAATATGGCCCTCTGAAATAAGATATCAAAGAAAATAGCATTTTAAAAAAGAGAAATCATGTTTAAAATCATTTTTTTTTTTAACAGAGAGAGGCTGGAAGAGCTCAAGGAAAAAAGATGGAATGGAAAAAATAACCCCACAGCAATGAAGATCACATTAAAAGACATAAAGAAGAGAACAGACACTGCTGAAAATAGACACAAGAAGAAAAGCTAGAGAAAAGTAAACAAAATGATTATAATAATATTCATATTATATCCTTATTCTTTATTATATGGATATCCATATTCATATAATAATCCAATATGACTGGTATCATAATAAAAAGAGAAAAATACCATATAAAGACAGAGACAGACAGGGAGAACATAGTATGACAGAAGCAACTGGAGGAATGCAGCTTCAAGCCAAGGAACACCAAGGGCAGGTGACCACCACCAGCAGCTGGAAGAGGCAAGGAAGGATTTCTCTCCTGCAGGTCTCAGGGGCAGCACGGCTCTGCTGACACCTTGAATTTGGACTTCTTAGCCCTCAGAACTGTGAGACAATAAATTTGTTTTAAGCTCGCCAGTTTGTGGTGATTGGTTACAGCAACCCTAGGAATACAACTAGTTACAACAAAATAAATTCCATGAAAATATGTCTCATTCTTCCTTACAATTAAAGAAATGGAGATCAAATCAACAATAAGATATACTTCTTCACCTATAGATCAAGAGTTTTGCCAGTGAACAGTGTTAGCAAAAATATGAAGTATCTTTTTTTTTTTTTAAGGGACAGGGTCTTGCTCTGTTGCCCAGGCTGGAGTTGCAGTGGTGTCATCACAGCTTACTGTAACTTTGAACTCCTGGGCTCAAGCTATCCTCCTGCCTCAGCCTCCCAAGTAGCCGGGACTACAGGCACACAACACCATGCCTGGCTAATTTTTTTTTATTTTTTGTAGAGATGGGGTCTCTCTATGTTGCCCAGGCTGGTCTCAAACTCCTGGCCTCAGGTGATCCTCCCGCCTCAGCCTCCCAAAGTGCTGGGATTACCAGCGTGAGCCACTGTGCATGGTGACAATTAACTGGTCTGCTCATACCACCCTGAACCCCCTTTCAATCCATTCTCCATACAGTAGCAGGTGTAATCTTAAAATATAAATGTTACTGCACATTCCTAGCCTTAAATCTTTTCAATAGAAAGCCTCAATCTTGAGCCACTCCGACACCCAGATGTTGGCTCATCTCATGCCATCGTCTCTGATCACTGTGTGCCCTGGCCTGGAGTACTAGTTCTTTCCCCATCTAAATTCCTCCCATCCCCCATCATCCCACACATTTGTTTCCTTTGCAGTAATTATCACAAGTAGTTTTTTGTTTATTTGTTTATTGTCTGTCTCCAGGGGAATAGAGACCATATCAATCTTGTTCATTGTTTTATTGTCAGCATGCAATGCAGGGCATGGCACTTAGTAGGAGATGATTAAATATTTGATGAATAAAAAAATTAAGGAATGAATGAATGAGTCCCTTTAGCCCACCTCCACTCTCTCAGAAAATGGTTTTGTATCTTACAGAGAAAATTCAGGTTATCAGGTGTGGAAAACCTTAAATCACCTACCACCATTGCCATTTTTTTTTCTATTTATGTAGTTTCGCTGCTGCTTCTTTTTTTTTTTTTTGGTGACTCTTACGACTTTCAAAAATGGAATGGGGGCGACAGATAAAATACAGCAAGATCTCACCTACTGTTTAAAAGATGGGCCATATCCCCATGTCCTAACAGAAAACATTCTTCTCTTTATATGGGTAACTTCACATAATCTAAATATAAATAGCAACTTTTATTCCAGAAAAATAAAATTAAATAGTGCCTACTCCAATTCAACATCTGAGACAGGTTTTTCATTGTTGGAGAAGAAGCTTACAAAATATGTGGGGTTGAATTGGACTTGGAAGTATCAATACAAACTCATGGTATACGGGGGCAAAGAGAGGAGAGTGGGGGAGAGAGGAAGAGACATGTATGCGCACACATGTTTCCTAGCTCTGTCCACTTAGGGAAGCAGTAACATCCAGATAACAGCTTGTAGATACCATTCTTCTTAACTAAAAGGACTCTGAACTCCTTGGGAAAGTACAAGATGAGACTGGAATATCTTGTTGAGACAGAAAGTAGGAAAGTGCTCAAAGGATGTCAAAAGGACACAGAAGCCAGCTCGAATGGGCTCCCACTGGGACCCATGTCAGACCACATGAACATTAAAATAATGTAACAGATTATAATCCATTGAATAAAATTAGAATCTATGAGTCCATACTGAAATAAAGGAAGAAAGAAATGAATAAGAGAGAAGGAAAAGCTCTCTCAGGGTAGAATGTCAATGAATAAATACAGAAAGAATGACATGAGTTAAAAAATTATCAATGAATGCTAAAACCAGTAGTTGTGTGATAAGAAACAGGATATTTTATTTACATAGCTTCAAAGTATCTCCCCACAAATTACTTATTAATTACAAAGGGAAAGATAACTTTACAGTAGAGAAACCTTGTGACCACTTAAACCCAGGGCTCAAAGTTAGTATCACCAATATTAGAACAAACTGACATAAGTGCCCGTGATGGTTAATTTCATGTGTTGACTTGACTGGGCCACAGGATGCCCACATATTTGATTAAACCTTATGTCTGGGTGTGTCTGTGAAGGTGTTTTGGGATGACAGTAATATTTGAATTGGTAGACTGAGTAAAGCAGATTGCCCTCCCCAGGGTGAGTGGGCATGATCCAATTCACTGAAGGCCCCGAACAGAACAAAAGGCTAAATAAGAAAAAATTCTTTCTCTCTGCTTGACTCTCTGAGCTGGGACATTAGTCTTCTCCTGCTCTCGGATTGCGACTCGGAACGGAATTTACACCGTGAGCACTCCTTGATCTCATGCCTTTGGACTCAGGCTGGAACTGTGCCATTGGCTCTCCTAGGTCTTCAGCTTGCCAACTGCAGATCTTGGACTTTCCAGTCTGTATAATTGCATGAGCCAATGCCTTATAGTAAATCTCTTTATATCTATATCTCTATATTTCTATCTATCTCCAATTGGAGATTAGTTCTGTTTCTCTTGAGAACCTAGACAAATAAAGATTTTGGTACTGAGAGTAGTTCTGGAGGAATAGAATTTTAAAGATGAGTTTTCTGAATTTGTTCTGGGGTTTCCAGAATTGGCTCTCTAATCTGATCGAAGACGCTAATGACTCTTTCCAGTAGTAAAGACAGCATTGATAGCCTATGTGGTGTGATCTGACAATAGAGATATGCAAAATATCTCCATTGCACACTTCCAATCAGCCACGTGTAAAAAGCAAGGAACTGGGTGACTGTGCATATGATACTTCTGAACATTTTTGGAAATCTAATGAATATAATGAGGTTAGCTGGTTGCTCCTAATGTCGCTGGACAAAGTGGTGAAAGAAAAGGATGAGCTCAGGGATTTGAATTCCCAGATCAAGACCTGCATAAATGACCCGAAAGCTTTTAGGTGTGCCCTGAAGGAGAGCCTTATCTCCTATAACCACAGGCTGGGAACCCAGACCACAACAGTGCCTCCCAATGGGATGCAGTGAGAGAGACACAACAATCACTTCTGTGGTATCCTGCCGAAAACACATTATTTGAATCTAATCAGGAGGAACATAAGACAACCTAAACTGAAGGACATTCTACAAAATAACTGGAAATGGGCACAATCAAGAAAACAAAAAAGGGTGAAAATATTTCAGATTATAGGAAATTAAAGAGACATGACAACTAAATGCAAAGCACCCTCCTGGTTTGAATCCTAGACTGGGGGGAAAATTGCTATGAAGGATATTATGGGACAATAACAAAATCTGAACATGAGCTATGAATTAGATACTAGAATTGTGTCAAAATTTATAATTGTACTGTGGTTGTATAAGAAACTGTCCTTGTTCTTAAGAAAGACACCTTGAATTATTTAGTGGTAAAGGGGCATGATGTTTCCAATTTACTCTTGAATGGTTTAAAAAACGGAATTACATGTGTATATGAAAATACAAACAAAGAGAAACTGAGAAACAGAGCAAAATATAAACAATCAGTAAAGATAAAAGGGGGTTTCTTGTAGTATTCTTGCAGCTTTTCTGTAAATTTGAAATTATATCAAAATTTAAAAGTTGCTAATAAAAAATCCAACTTCCAAGCTTCTTTATATAGTGAATTTAAATATTTATTAATTTATTAATTTTGAATAGGCAAGATAGACTCTTAGTAAAAGACTCAAAAGATATAAATAAATAAATAGTGAAAAGTGCTCCTCTCAGCCTTTCCCATAGCTTCCCTCCTCAGAGGCAACCACTGTGCTGGTTTCCTGTGAATTCTTCTAGAAATAGTTTATGCACACACAAATAGTTTATGCATACACAAAAATAGTTTTTAACATGAATGGCAATTTTTTTCTCTAATTAAAATATTTATCTTGGCAAAAGTCTCATGTAAGTAGATAGAGAAAAACCTAATTTTTGATGCCTGCATAGTATTCCATTTCATGGATGAATATACAGTAATATATTTAATCAGTCCCTATAGGACATTTATGTTGTTACCAATCTTTTATTACTATGAACAAATAATAAATATATGGTATACATTTCTACTTGTAAAGTATAAATAAATACATGGTATGCATTTCTTTTTGCATATGTGTATGTAAATCTGTAGAACATACTTGTAGAATTGAAATTTCTGGTTCAAAGGATATGTGCAATTTAAATTTATGAATTATTACCAAATTATTCTCCAAAGAGATTGTAGCAATTTATACTTTCACCTACAATGTATGAGAGTTTCTGTTTCCTGGGTGTGGGTTTTTTAACTGATACTGGCTCACTTCAAAAGGACAGCCTATATGGCAGAGTTTTATTTTCAAAGTACACAAAACTTTGACCCCTTTCTTCACTGATGCACCCTAGCTTTTGCAATGTTCATTAGGTTACTGCCAACTTTCAGTAAGGTTCAGTGTACCCTCCCAGTTCTTAGATGAGAATCTCTCCCAAAAGTGAAAGCATCTTGCTTCTGCTTCTTTTGGCAAAATCATGGTCTCGATGTGATGGAGTCAATTGGTATTATCTCCTTTGTTCCTGAGATGGGTAGGGACTGTGTGCTGGAAAGATTATGAGCTTTAGAGTCACACAGCCCTGGAGCCGTGGGTTTGAATTCTGGCTCTGCTAGTTACTGATTGTGTGCATGCGTAAACGTCTGAGTAACCAGTAAGTGCCCACGTGCCAGTCACCACGCCAAGAGCTTGAGAAGAATAAGACACGGTAGTATTTTGTATTTAAAGGTTTACGTAAACAGACAATGCCATGTAGTATGCACAATGACAGAGGGTTTAACAAGTAGGTATTTTTTACTTATCATTCCCCCCTCTCTGTCTCTGTCTGTCTCTGTCTGTCTGTCTCTCTCTCTCTCACACACACACACACACACACACACACACTCTCTCTCTCTCTCTCTCTCACTCATTCAATGCTGTTTCAGAAAAGATTTAAGGCAATAACAAAGATACAAAGAATGTCATGGAAGCTCAGAGAAGGCTACCTAACCCAGCTTTAGGAGTGGGAGGGTTCAAAGGAGACTTCCTAAAAATTATGTTGCTTAACATTTGAATTATTTATGTGATATACAATCTCCACATAGAGAGTTTCTAAGCACTTCTTGGTTTACACTGTCTTGAGATGATTTGGAATGGGGTGCTTTATTTCAACCTTTTGTTAACATATTAAAGCCTAGAACTCACAACTTGAAAGAGAACACTTGAGAAGTACCACCACAGCCCATTAATGTAGCGTATGGGTATTCACAGGCCCACTGACAGCAGAGGAAAGAGTGTATTGATTAAGAAAGTGAGCTCCGGAATTTGCAGATGAGCACTAACCAGCTCTATGATTATGTGTAAGTTATCTAACCTCTCTGTGCCTCACTTCCTTCATTTGAAAAGTGGAATGACAATAATAACTCCCTCACAGGATTGTTATAAGTAATGAGACACTCCACATAAAGTGCTCAGCACACTATTGCTGCATGGTAACAGCACAATAATACTAAGTCCAATTTTTATTATGAGCAATGACTGTAAGTCATCAGAATGGCAGGAAACATCTTTCCTCCACTCAGTCCCATTGTCCAGTATGCAGCATCTGTGCTATGTTTCTGTTTAACATTACAGCAAGGGTCACTTCTGCTAGCATAGTGAATGGTGATCCAGCTTGGCAGCATGTCTGGAAAGCATTCTTCTAATAGGGGCCCTCTAAAGCCAAAAGCCCTCAATAAAAATGTTTAGGTTTTCCACAGGACATAGAAAACGAGTCAGGGCCACTGGTGGTAGTTTTACTGACTTCCTGAGTTCATCTCTTGGTTTTCTCCTCCTAGTGCAACGTCTATTCATGTGAGCAACATAAAAGGTATTTAACCAGAAAAAGTGATCAGGAGATGCCTGATTGAATTATTTTACCTTTTTAAATTTTTTTTTTTGCAATGGAAAAAAAATTTGTTTTTGATATATACATTTTCTAGGTAATGCTTGTTTTTTCAAAACAGATTTCCATTATATCTTAAGGCATGCCTTGTGGAAAAATATTAACTTTAAATGTCATTGATGTCTTTACTTTTATTTCTATTCATTTGTTCATTCAATCAATCAATAGTTACTAGCACCCACGTTCCAAGCATTTGCTGGGAACCACAGGCAGAGGAATAAACAGCAGACGCGTCTCTACCCTCATGCAGGGTAACGATAAGGACAGGCACTAAATGGGGGCTCTGGGAAGAGCCAATAGAATGTGCACTGTGCTGGCGGAGGGAAGGAACAAGTGTCTGAGGAGTACAAAGCAGGGCACATGATTATACCACAGCAGAGAACAAGGGGCCAGAATATACAAGGCCTCACAGACATCTTAGGGGTTTTAGACTTTATCTCAAGGGCAAAGTTTTACATACTGATCACATTTGCTTTTTTGAAAGCTCCCTCTGGCTGCAGGGAGTAAGGAATTGAGTGCCTGCTGATGCACCAGTTAGGAAGCTACTGTACCAGTCCTAGGAAAGGATGACTGGGGCTTTGACTGGGGCTTTGGTTGGGATGTAGCAGTGAAAAGATAGAGAAGCAGACAGGCTTTAAGCGTAGAGGTAGAGGCCGGGCACAGTGGCTCACACCTGTAATCCCAGCACTTTGGGTGGCCGAGGAGGGAAGATTGCTTGAGGCCAGGAGTTTTAGACCAGCCTGGGCAACACAACAAGACCCTGTTTCTACAAAAATTTAAAAAATGAGCTGGGTATGGTAGCAGGCCCGTAGTCCTAGCTACTAGGGAGGCTGAGACAGGAGGATTGCTTGAGCCCAGGAGCTTGAGGCTGCAGTGAGTTATGCACTCCACTGCACTCCAGCCTGGGCAACAGAGCGAGAACCCGCCTCTTAAAAAAAAAAAAAAAAGAGTATACGTAGAACTGATTGGACAGGATAACTTACTGGATGTGAGAGGTGAGAAAGAGGCAGGTATGTCAAGGTATGTCACATAAACAACTAATAGACTGTGATGCTCCATTAATGAGGACAGGGACAGTAGAGGAAGAGCAGAATTTTAGGAGGCAACTGTGATTCAGATAGGCTATGTTGAGACACCTGAGAGATATCCAAGTGAAGGTGTTTCTCACTCTTCCTTCTCTCATAATTGAATTAAACCTGATCCACGGATACAAAGTAAACAACACTGAAGACAGCAAACACAGAGCAACAGGAGCGGAGAGGGCAACCAGAAATCCTTACCTAGCACAGGTGGGCAAACACTGCAAGGAGACCATGTGCTCCACTGCCCAATTTAAAAGCAAAAAAAGATTTTAAATAGATAGGCGATATCTGAGTTCTATTTAAAATTTTTTTTTACTAACTGAATTCATCGTATCAACTTACTCAGCAATTCTACCTTCCTGGTATAAGAAAATAGAAACAAACACAACACCATCTCCCCCTTAACAGGCTAACTACTGGTGTCCCAAGCAATTTGGTTAAAAAAAATACAATAAAGATGCTCTACATTTTACAATGTCAGCATATGAATAAACCACAGTAGCACTATTTAGCTATGAAATGCTGAGTGTTCAATAATGACAGGCATGAAGATCTAGCCCAAAACAGAAGGAGACTTCCCTGGTAATATACTATATTTTCTCTCTCAATCAACAATAAATATAATTTCTCCAACATGGGGCTCAACATTTATACCGTTATTCGTTACAATAGCCATTTGGCTACTTGGCATGCCTAGGGAAGTAGTTAACTGTGTTTTGTCTTAAACAGGGAGTTAATTTATTTATAAATCAACACTGTTCAGGAAAGTGGAGCTTAAGGAATGTACATTATATGAATTGGGATAACAATTTTGTATTTAAAATAATATTATAAACCACCTAAACTACAGTATTGAGCGTGCTTTTAATAAAAACAAATTCCACCGATGTCTGAGGACTCCGACCAAAGAGGATAAACATAGGATTCTTAGCCCTTCCCACCCTCAGATTTATACTGGTAGGAACCCTCTCTGTCTTACACTGTGCTTAGGGATTCCATTCCATGGGGAGTCTCTGGATGGCAGGAAACCTAACCAGTACACCCTGTCACTTTTTAATCTATGCCTAATTTAGTAAATGACAGAAAACCTAATCAAGTATACCAGATCACTTAAAAAAAACTGTAATTCCTTATTTTGAAATTTATAACACATGGAGGCTGCGATGTATTTAAGGAAAGGTTTTCCTAGGTGTTACTGAAAATCTTCAGGCAGCCAGACAGGCAGCTTTTGGGTACTGGCTAGGTTGTCCAGCAGTCCCCCTTATCCGCGTTTCACTTTTCATGGTTTCAGTTCTCCATGGACAACCATGGTCCAAAAATATCAAGAAATTTTGAGAGAGAGAGAAGTAGACCACATGCACATAACATTTATTACAGTATATTGTCATAATTGTTCTATTTTATTATTAATTATTGCTGTTAATCTCTTACTGTGCCTAATTTATAAATTAAACTTTATCATAGATATATATGTATAGGAAAAAACATAGTATATACAGGGTTTGGTGCTATCCCTTGTTTCAGGCATCCACTGGAGGTCTTGGAACTTATTCCCTAGGGATAAGGGGGAACTACTATACCTGTGGCAAGAGACCCTGAAGAGAAATAAATGGTTAAAGTCAAATGAGTGGATCATTTTCACTTTAGTTTGCTGTGACAACACCTCTTTTAAGTTCAATAAACAAATTCACATTAAACTAACATTTATTATGCACTTACTCTTGCCTAGAATTATTTTAGATGTTTTTCATGTATGTTGCTAATCATAAGTTTACTAGATATTAATAGAAAATCTTCCCAAACTCTCTTTTGTTGACATAATGTGCCCAGTTACAGGTAAGAAAGAAATTATCACATTTAAGCCAATCATTTAACCATCATCTCTGCTTGGAGAAATCTGAATTACAAAGCAAAGTTTTCATTGGCCTGGGAAGAGGATCTATTTCTACAACAGAAAGAATTTTATGAGTAGGAAAACTGGAAAGTTTCCCAGATGCTCCTAAGTTACTTGTTTGGCTATTGTTTTTGTTGGGGTAAACCAATAGCCACCGTAGAACTAAGCAGAGGATTTTAAAACCAGCCAAAATATTTATTGAATGAATGAATGAATGAAGTGCCAGAGACCTTGTCTGCTGGCTCTCCTTGGCTTTGTCTTGTCAGAAGCCTGTAACATCCGTAAGGCCACATCTCCTTATGTAAAGCTTTTAAGATGCTGGAGATGGATTTGCTGTTTATTTCTCTGCCTGTGTTCCCAGCAAATGCTTGGAATATGGGTGCTAGTAACTATAGACAGATTGAATGAATAAATGAATACAAATAAAATTAAAGACATCAATGACATTTAAAGTTAGTATTTTCCCACAAGGCATGCTTAATATGTAATGGGTTTATCTCTTATTTTAAAAAAATTTCCTTGTGTCTAAGGTAGAGTGAGCGGTTACCTTCCTTTTCCCATCAACAGTGCAGGACTTCTGTCATGTGGGTGGCCTTGCTTTTGGATTGGGGACAGCAGCCTCAAGGGATGAAGGGAGACTAAACTGGCACACTCACTATTTCAATGTCAGGAATGTCCAGAGACATATGGAACTTTTATGGTGCTAATCTGGTAATACTGTAACTCCTCTGATGCCAACAGCTTCTAAAGGGAAGCTGAAAATGTCAGATGGCATCCCCAAGTGAAATAGCAAAAGCTGTTCACTGGGGTCCCTCAATGATGGCTGCTAGTTTTGGGAAAGAGTTATTTTAGTAAGGAAAAGGAAGCTGAATTTGGAGGGGTTTAAAGAAGATATAAAAGATGAAAGACATCAACTATTACCACTCTGCAAAGAGTTTTCATCTTTACATGATATTTGAGACATAGCATTTTATAGCTTTATTCCTATATTGTCATCAAGCTTCCTAAAATACTGTGAGTCATATTTCTTTTTATTTTTACTTGTTCCTAGCACACTGCCATGCGGCCCAAGGAAATTTTTACTAAGGGAGGAGGAACCTGGAATCATTAAGAGATTCATTATTAAAACCTCAAAGTATTAAGTGGGCCCATATTCAGATTACAAAAATCAATACACTCCAAAGACAAACATGATTTGGATAATCTACTACTCTGTTTTATCCAGTCAGTCCTTCTCCACTTGTGAAAATAACCAAGTGTTGTCTATACTCACGAATACCAGACATCAGGAAGTGAACTAAGAGAATAAGAATGTAGTGGCAAAGAAAAGGCTCAAAAACTAAAAACAGATAAAATACATCAGGAAATGGAAAAAACAAATAATTTTCCTTATTTTTTCTTAGTTCCTCTAGCAGAAATTAAATTTTTTTATTGCTAGATCAAACTGAGAAAGGAATTTATGTAGGTGGACTGGTTGCCAATTTAAGACAAATATTATAATATTTATTTTTTTGTTTAGGTGTCACCCCAACCATGAGTACATTCTGAGCTTTAGACCATAAGAAGAATGAAAATAGACTCTTACCTCACCCTTATATGAGAATCAACTCAAAACAGATTAAAGACTTAAACTTATGACTTAAACCTATAAAACTACTAGAAGAAAATATAGGGGAAAAGCTCTATGACATTGGTCTGGACAGTGATTTCTTGGATGTAAGCCCCAAAGCACAGGCAATGAAGGCAAAAATAGACAAACAGGATTGCATCAAACTAAAAAGCTTCTGTACAGCAAAGGAAACAATTAATAGAGTGAAGAGACAACCCATAGACTTGACAGAACATATTTGTAAACCACACATTGGATGAGGTGCTGACATCCAAAATATACAAGGAACTCAAAATGGCTAACATATACATGAAAAAATGTTCAACATCTCTAATCATAAGAGAAAGGCAAATTAAAACCACATGAGATATCACCTCACACCTCTTAGACTGGCTATTATAAAAAAGATGAAAGATAATAAGTTAGGATGTGGAGAAAAGGGAAGCCTTACACACTGTTGGTGGGAATATAAATTAGTACAGCCATTTTGGAAAACAGTACAGAGGTTCTTCAAAAAGCTAAAAATAGAACTACCATATGATCCAGCAATCCCACTACTAGGTATATACCCAAAGGAATTAAAAGCAGTATTTCAAATATATGCCTGCACTCTCATGTTCATTGCACCATTATTCACAATAGCCAAGATATGGAAATAACATAAGTGTCCATCAACAGATGAATGGATTTTTAAAATGTGGTATATATACACAATAGAATACTATCCAGCCTTTAAAAAACAGTAAATTCTGTCATTTACAACAACGTGGATGAACCCTGAGGACATTATATTAAGTGAAATAAGCCAGGCACAGAGAGACAAATACCACACGACCTCATTTATATGTGGAATCTAAAAAAGTTGAACTCATAGAAGTAGAGAATAAACGGTGGTTACCAGAAGCGGGCAGGGGGAGGGGGGTTGGATGGGGAATTGGGAGACTTTGGTCCAAGGGTACAAAGTTTCACTTAGATAGGAGGAAAAAGTCATGGCACGCTAACTATAGTTAATAATAATGCATTGTATATTTCAAAATAGCTAAAAGAGAGGATTTTAAATGTTCTCATCATAAGAAATGATAGATATTTGAGGTAACAGATATGCTAATTAGCCTGATTTGATCATTCCACAATGTATACATGTACCAAAAATTACATTGTATCCCATAAATGATACAATTATTGTCAATTAAAAAAGTAAAACTTTAAAAAAAGAAAGTAGCTGTCCTCTAGTTCAACCTTGTTCATTTAACCAGTAAAGTTTCTCTAAATGTCTCTTCATATGACACTTCAAAAAAGTAAAAGAAAAACTAAGCTTACTTATAAATAGCATTATTTCCAAATCTTTACTTAAAGAAGTTCCATCATCTTCTGTGAATAAGAATTTAAACTAAATGAGGTGATTGAATAACTAAAAATACTAATATTCTTATTGTAAAATTTCAGGAAATACTTTGTCTCAAGTTTTTGCTTATAATTTGTCTAAGTTTAAAAAGTCAAGGGTTTGGCCAGCATGGCCAGTATATTTGGCAGAGCCAGGGCTGAGGATTCAGCTGGCTCCCTGTGTGTGTGGTGGGGCCAGGGTAAGGATTCCACTGATGTGGCTGGGTTGTCCAGCAGGGTTGGACATGAGGGTCCAGGAGATGCCCCGCAGGATGGGGAAATTAGTCACATACAGGAGCACTGAGAAAATAAGTGACTATATTGAGGATAGCGGGAGTTAGGTTTATCCCTACTGCAGAAGGAAACTAGAAACATGGAAAAGGAAAGGCTAAAATAAACCCCATGGTGTTGGACTGAAATGGGAGATATTGATGATATCTATCAATAAATAAAGAAATAGATATAGGCATATGTATATGTGTATATGTGTGTGTACATTCCTTACCCTCCTCCCCCAGCTCTGCTGAGAAAGTCTAAGAGCAATAATCCACAAGTAGCAACCACCATACCCACCACCCAGATCTTGATTTCTAAATGCCACACTATAACAAAAGGAACCATGGCCTTTTGGAGAAATGGCTGATTCTATCACTGGGTCAGGGAAAGCACAGATGAGCCTGGAATATCTGAATGAGCCAGAAAGTAAGAAGTTCTCAAAGAATGACAGGAACTTGTCAAAGGATACTGCAGCCAACTGAAATGGGCCTTCCCTATTCAAATCTTGGACAAATAATTTAATTTATTGAGGAAAATAAGGAGAATGAATTCCATTGTTGACTATCTTTGTTCTCTGTTGTGGCTGTGTGGTCTACAGCTTTTATCCTGACCAGCCTTCTAGGAGATGCACACCGTTGATTACAAGGGAGACCAGACCAACGGCAATGAACTGGCACAGATTCTTCACCACAAATGAACAAACAGCTCAAATCTGTGCTCTGCTGACAGTATGGGTCGCTTGTTTAAAATACCTAATATGTGGGTGCCTACACATCAGCACACATGTATATGTTTTGCTGATAAAGTCCCTCTTTGGAGACAGAGAAGCAACACATTTATTTGTGCTTTTTTAGGGTACTAACAATTGGATACAGAGACAGTTTCAGTTGTTGACGCATACAAAAATATTCTTTCTGTTTCATTTTATCAGCTAGAGAAAAATATTTTTTTCTGGGAAATAACTTGTAAAACATGGTATCAATTAAGTTCGCCTTAAATTTTCCCTTTCCTCAAAATCTGACTAATCTGACAAAGATTAATCACTTAGGGAAGAAAAATCTTTCTCACTGTTAAAAATCAGTGGTTGAGAGATAGCTTGAACTTTTAAAAATAATTTTCATATTGAAATAATTTCAAACTTAAAAGTTATAAAAAGAGCACTAAAAAACTACCAAATACCCTACACTCAGATGATTCCCCAATTGTTAACATGTTTTCATATTTGTCTTATTGTGCATGTGTATGTATACACACACACACCAGTGTATATATATAACAAACATATACACATACATGTATTTCACTTATTTATACAGATTATAATAATCTATTTCTGAGATCAACCAACTTATTTCAACCATAGAATTACATATCATTTGTTCTTCAAATGATGCATAATTCAAGTTAGGAAAGGTATCTGGTGGTTCTGGAAAAGGTGAAGGTTTTGTTTTGTTCTTGGTTTTAGATTTGGTGGGTAAATCACACTGTTACACACTAGTCCAGTAATCAAACTAAGGCAAGCAAGACAGACAAGTGACACAGAAAGGAAGCCAAACAGGCCATGGTGGGGACCATGACAGCATGTGCCCTGTATAAAGTAAGTAGCTGCTACTCCAGCAGATGGCTCCCATTCCAAAATGTGGCAGGAGTTGTGCCAGACTAATTTTTCAAGAGAAGCTGAAAATACGAATTTTAAAGGGATGATATCCTATTTTAAAATGAGACTTTTAAAATAATGAAACTGGTTTGGAGAAAAAAATCATCTATAGCTTGTATATAACCCACCACACTACCAGGTGACAGGTGTAATAATAATTCCCATTTAATTTCTGGTCATGACTAACCAGAAAGTCCTAACACCATAAATAGGTAAAAAATACTATGCAAAACAATGAAAAAAAATGACCCTCACCCCAAGGATCCTGCAGTCAATTCTCTTGCAAAGGAAGTGATTCAATATAAACTACACTCTGCTGGCAAGGATTGATTCCATATTACAAAACAACATCTGCAAAACAGAGCTTTTAAAGGAACCTTACAGAGATTCCCACTTATGGAGAATCTAGTTCAAACACAGTAATTACCAGGAAATTTGTAATGATTCAAAAGAACAAAGACATTTGTTTTTAAAATTTTAAATTTAATTTTTTAAAAAAAGAACACAGGCAGCGAAGTTCCCTTTGCAATCACAGGCTGATCTTAAGATTTACGTAGTAATATCAGTATTTATATATAGTCATCCCTTGGTATCCAAGGGGATTGATTCTAGGACCTCCCACGGATACCAAAATGCTTGGAAGTTCAAGTTCCTGATATAAAATAGCACATAATCCACACACGTCTTCTTGTATACTTTAAATCAGCTCTAGATTACTTATAATAACTAATACAGTGCAAATGCTATGTAAATAGCTGTTACATTGTTTAGGGAATGATGACCAAAAATGTCTGTACACATGCAGTACAGATACAATTTTTTTTTCAAATATTTTCTATTCGTGGTTGGTCGAATCTACAAATGCAGAACCCATAGATAGGGAGGGCCAATTATATTACGAACTAGTATGGCTAATGTTTAAGTTTACATTAAGGTTTACAGAAAAATACTGAAATTACCAGTAAAATTGATTTTTTTTCTATTTTTAAATATCTTATCATCCTTCAAGAAATATTTCAAGTCCCACCATGTCCTCTTTTTGGCACCTCTAGCTGGAAGTGATCTCTCTCCCTCCACTGGACTTTTGGAACAATTACTGTCTCTAAAACTTATATGCCAATTAATTGGATGGTGCACTGGAGCATCTCTTCTATTACACTTTTAAGCTACTAAACATTTTATTGCTATCTAATATTTTAAGTGTTTCTACATTTATTTATATTCTCCAATAGTTCCTAGAACAATGTTACTCCAAGAGTTCCAGTCTACAAATTGTCTGTTGCTTGTGAATTGTCTGTGATAAGTAAGGAAAGAGAGCGTTTAGAAATTTTTACGGCAATTTGACATTATAGTGACAGCCAAGAGTGAGATCAGTGGACTTATTTTTTCCAACAAAGTACAGACCAGTTTGAATGCTGTCAAACTCACATGGTGAGGTTACAGACCAGGTGTGACACAGGCTGGATATTAGTCATATACAGTAGGACCATGTTACAAAGTGTCACAGTTAAGGACAGTGTATCAACTCTAACTCAAAAGTACATAAACAGCAGAGAAAATGTAGCATTTATTATTACTTGTTACATTTATAATCATTTTAATTTTTAATAAAGCCTGTTTTATTTTTATTTATTTATTTTTATTTTAAAAGATTTAGGCGGTATAAGTGCTCTTTGTTACATGGATGAATTGTACACTGGTGAAATCAGGGATTTTAGTGTACTTGTTGCTTGAATAGTATACATTGTACCTGACAGGTAGTTTTTGATCCCTCAACCCCCTCCACTCTTCCCCCATCTTAGTTTCCAGTGTCCATTATTCCACTTTGTGTGACCATATATACCCATTGTTTTGCTCCCACTTGTAAGTGAGAACATACTATATTTGTTTTTCTGTTCCTGAGATACTTCACTTAGGATAATGGTCTCTAGTTCCACCCAAGTTGCTGCAAAAGACATTATTTCATTAGCTGAGTAGTGCTCCATGGTACATATATACCACATTTTCTTTATCCACTCCACAGGTGATGGGCACTTAAGATGATTCCATATCTTTGCAATTGTGAATTGTGCTGCGATAAACATTTGGGTGCAGGTATCTTTTTGATATAATGACTTCTTTTCTTTTGGGTAGATACTCAGTAGTAGGATTGCTGGGTTGAATGGTAGGTCTACTTTTAAGTTCTTTGAGGAATCTCCATACTGTTCTTGGCACACCTCAAGGAACTAAAAAAGAAAAACGAAGCAAACCCAAAGCAAGCAGAAGAAAAGAAATAAGATCAGAGCAGAACTAAACGAAATGCAAACCAAAAAAAAAAACAATACAAAGGATCAATGAAATGAAAAGTTGGTTCTTTGAAAAGATAAACAAAATTGATAGACCACTAGCTAGATTATCCAGGAATAGAAGAGAAAGGATTCAAATAAGCTCAGTCAGAAATGAAAAAGGAGACATTACAAGTGATACCACAGAAATACAAAATATCATCTGAGACTACTATGACAACCTCTATACACACAAACTAGAAAATCTAGAGGAAATGGATAAATTCTTGGAAACATACAGCCTCCCAAGTGTGAATCAGAAAGAAACAGAACTCCTGAACAGACCAATAACAAGCAGCGAAATTGAAACAGTAATAAAAATTCTCCCAACAACAAAAAAGCCCAGGACCAGATGGATTCACAGCTGAATTCTACCAGACCTACAGAGAAGCACTGGCACCTATCCTACTGAAACTGTTCCGTAACATCGAGATGGAGTGAATCCTCCCTAACTCATTCTATGAAGCCAGTATCACCCTGATCTCAAAGCCAGGAAAAGACACAACAAAAAAAGAAAACTACAGACCAATATCCCTCATGAACATAGATGCAAAAATCTTCAAGAAAATAAAGCCTGTTTTTAAATTTGTAGTTTAGCATTATTAGCTAAACTAGGCACTATAGTCTGAATGTGTCTCCCAAAATTCTTATGTTTAAACATAATTTGCATTGTATTAAGAGGCAGGACCTTTGGGAGGTGATTATATTATGAGGGTTCTACCCTCATGAATGGAATAAGTGCCCTTATAAAAAAGGCCTGAGGGAGCTTGTTTGCCCTTCTGCCATGTGAGGATGCAGCAAGAAGGCACCAGCTATGAGGAACAGACCTCATGAGACACCTAATCTGCTGATGCCTTGATCTTGGACTTGATCTTGGAGCACAGCCCCCAGAACTGTGAGCAATAAATTTCTCTTGTTTATAAATTACCCAGTCTAAGGTATTTTGTTACAGCAATCCAAACAAACACATTAGGGAAAAAATGCATATTATTTATTTTCAATCCTAATTTCATGTCTAATCCTTTGCAAAACAAGCTTCATAGACTCTTTTGTCCCCAAAAGATACATCTTTTCTGCATGTACAGTCCCACTGAACCAAACTATGATGATGGAAGCAGGTCCAGAGAAATGAAGACGAAAAAAGTTTATACTAGCTTTTTACTAGAGGTATGATTTCCTCATATACTGAGTCTGGTTTTGGAGCCAAAACTGGTGGTGAAAGTGTGTTATTTGCATAGATGACTAACTAAAGAAACAATAAAATCATCAAAATTAGATAGCATTTATATATAAAAGATAAAGAGATCACTTTAAAACCAAAATAATTCTTTGGGAAAAAAAAGTACTAACTTAAAAAGCTGTACTAAATTAAAAAACTTATAGGATAGCTTGTTTGGGTTGGGCTGCTCCAAAGAAGCATCAGTCTTAGACCTGATTTCTGGAAGAGCCTTTTCAAAGGCTATATGCTCCTTCCTAGGGATTCAGAAACTTTCCCTGATAGACACAGGAGCTCAAACCGTATCTTTAGGGTCTTTTACCATCTTTATTTTCAGGCCACACACAACTTCAGGCATTAAATTGTCTTCTAGGGTTTGATGAGAGGTAGAAGTTCATGATTATAAAAGTAACCTTATCCCACCATACCTAAGGTGTTATGCTGTTTGTTTTATTCAATTAGAGTTTAAATGTGTTTTTTAAATGTGTATTTAATATATATCCCACTTGTAAATTAGAATGTCTGGCTTTGTAGAAAGAGTACATTAACCTGTAAAAGTAAAACTCCATAATTTGAATGCCTAAAGAGATTAATATACTTTAAAAATATTTCTCTTAGGAATAAGGATTATGTCATCTGTTACCGTATTTTTATAGCTCAAAGTGTGTTTGGCTTTCCAAGGCAATGCTAGTCAGTTCCTTGCTTGTTCACTGTGAATGAATTGCTTATTTCTTTGCCTGCCCTTTAATTCGAGCATATTCAGGAAAGGAGTGGTGCAGAGTAAATGGTGAATGGTATTTCCTATTTTACAAAACTGGCAACACGTAAGGCTTAACTAAATAACATAAGGATGTACAAATGTAGATGAATTTTGCAATTCTGCTCCACACATATATACACACATAAATAGTAAGGCTATAAATTAATTTCAGTTAAGGTAGACTAACAGTTGTACAATTCAGATTTCTCAAAATTGAATTTATTTTCATGGAGGATTTCACAGAGTCAATTTAGCCCAGATTGGAAAAAACCCACAAAAATGAATATATAACAATTCAACTGTTTTACTATATATTAATACAAGGTAAAGACTATACTATAGTGTTTAAGGCAGTTTAAACATTTTATTATTAGGTTGAAAATACAAAAAATAATGGTAAAAATATTTAAACAGAGTACCTTACTCACCATCAAATTGGTACTAACTGACCAACACTTACATCACACAGGACAATAATATTCATCAGGGGGCGGGCAGGCAGGAGGGGGGTGGAGGGGATGGGAAAACCCTCACTGAATGGATGCGGGGAGCACAGTTTGGGGGATGACCACGATTGTAGCTCTGACACGGGCAGTGCATGGGCAATATATATAGCCAAAGTGTTGTACCCCCATAATATTCTGAAATTAAAAAAAAAAAAAACAGAGTACTTTTAGTCCTACTCTCTATAAGTTCCTCCTGTTAACTTCTTTTACATTTATCCAGGAAACTTTACGTGCCTATACCCTGTGTACATATTTACTTTTAAGATAAAATGATATACAATACATAAAATGTACATTATATATCATATAATCTGATCTATGTCTTTTTTATTATTATACCTTAAATACTACATCAAAGACAGGTTATACCCCTAACATTCTATCTGTCCTCCCACATTCCCACCTCTTCCTGCAGTTAGGCAGGGCTATGTTATTAGCTCTGGCCAACAGGCTGTGGGATACACAACACTTCTGGGCCAAAGCAAAGCTGGTGTACACATGCCTTGGTGATGGAGGAAGCTCTGTGTTTGAGACAGCAGAGCCACAAGACTGAAGCTGCTTGAGTGCCCAGTGATTACCTGAAAAGTCTCCTGGATCCACAGAAGATTTTATGTAAGTGAGATGTAAACCTTTGTTACCTGAAGCCACTGAGACCTACGGGATGTTTTTAATTGCAGCATAACCTACCCTATCCTAATCAGCAATCCTTTCATATTATCATATTTGCATACCTCATTTTTCTAAATAACAGTATGGATGTTAATAATTGATGATGTATTTTTAGGCTGCTCCTAGTTTTGCTGTTGCTATTGTTGCTATAAACAATGTTATCATTAACATCATTTTACTTGCAATTTTGTTAACACATATACAAATATTTCTGTGGGGTTAATTCCTTGAAGTAGAATTGATGGGTCACAGAATAGTAAATTTGAGAAGAAAATTTAAATAAGTAATATATTGATAATCAAAATTCAAAAGGTACAAAAGGAATGCAGTAAAAAAGTCTCCCTCACACCTTATCACACAACTTCCAGTGCTTTACTCTGACTACAACCAATATTATCAATTTCTAATGTATCCTGAGAGCTATGGTTGGAATATTTATATCCCCCAAATTTCATCATACATTGAAATGTAACTCCCAATGTGATGGTATTTAGAGGTGGAGCCTTTGAGAGGTGACCAGGTCATCAGGATGGAGCCCTCATGAATAGGATTAGTGCACTTATAAGAAGAGGCCAGAGTGCTAGCTCACTCTATTTTCACCATTTAAGGATACAATGAGAGGGTGGAAGTCTACAACCCAGAAGAGGTCCCTCACCAGAACCCTACCATGCTGGCACCCTGGTCTTGGACTTCCCAGCCTCCATAACTGTGAGAAATACACATCTGTTGTTTATAAGCTACCCAGTTTATGGTAAGTTGTTATAGCAGTCTTAAAAGACTAAGACACTGAGAGGTTTGTGTGTGTGTGTGTGTATGCAAAATTTTATAGCTCTTTGTACAACCATATGTGTATGTATATATGTGAATATGTATGTGTATATGCCAGAATCTACCCTAAATATACACATGTGCATGTGTATATTTAGGGTAGATTTTGAGAAATATTTCTAAATTGCATCTTGAAGAAAGTGCCTACTTCCCCACACCCTCCTAGGGCTGTTTTTAAAATGAGAGGCACTCATACTGTGTTTCTGTGTTGAGCAATAATAGCAACTGTTAATATTTGGGCAGGCCTTTTATATTATCTTACTAGAAGAGGTGCAAGTATAATTGTCAGGTAAACTAATAATCTATGTAGCATCTGCAATACAAATTCACAATGATCAAGCTGCCCTAAAGACAGCCCCAAACTAGTTAATGACTTCTCTATACCTAAAGGCAGTGGGAATGGGCTAAGTAAAAGACGAGTAGTGGTGTACAGGTGGCCCCGAGAGGTATGAGCAGGAAGCAGCCAGGAAGATAATGTGGCCGAAAGTTGCATGCAAACACTGAGAAGTGTGGAAGGGTGAAAGTGGTGGGTGACCAGAGTCAGGAACCTATGTGACAACAGACTGAATATGAAGCGTGAGAAAGTTGCAGAGAAGATTGTCCAGACAGCAGACAGGGAGGCTGAGGAAGGAAGGAAGGGCTGGAGAGCACCTGGTCAGAGAAACAGAAGGGCAGATACAAAGACTTCTAAGGGCAACCCTGAAGTTCAGAGTTCACAGACTCAGGGAAGGTACAGATGCCTGGGTGTTCCACGTCAGAATGTGCTGGGTGTTTTTCCCAGGTAATTTAGGTCTAAATAGGAAATGATTGAAAATTCCTGATCTCTATTTTTCATATTTATAATTTTGGTGAACTATAAGGTAAGTCTGTAACTTTTAATATGCCTTTAAGTAACTGTGTCCACTAATCACAATCTCCTAGGCTTGGTTTGGGAGTTTTTTGTTTTTTGTAAGTTAATAATTTTTATGGGCCTTTTATAAAGTAGATCAACTAAATTATTAGACTTTTTAAATTCTGAATTAATTTCAATGGGTTTTGGTTACTTGACTCACAGCATCACAGTGAAACCTTGACAGACAGACAGCAATTGAAGCAATGGCTTCACCAAAAGTGAGTGCATTTCTTCAGAAGAGAGCGAGAAGCCTATCAGCCTGAGAGAGGCAATGAAGGATGAGGAAAGCTTAAAGGAGACTAGGAAATATCACCAACAGTGAAGGAAAGAAGAAGGAGCAGAGCTTTTGCCCTCAAAAGGGCAACATTATGAAATCTACATTTCCAGTTCAGACATTTCCTCCAACTGCCTATAGAATATTTCCACTAGGATGTCTCACTAGGTAACTCAGACTCAATCTGTTTAAAACTTCACTCAATTAAATCTCTGGCAATTAAACCTACTCATCCTGTTGTCTTCCTTATCTCCATGAATGGCTATCCACTTAGCCAAACAGAAACTGGAAACCAAATGAAGCTCTTCTTCCCCACATCCAGTCACTGATGATGCCAGCTGTGTCTCTTAAATCCCTCCCCTCTGCTACAGCCTCACTCCTTGGCTTAACTTGACTTTCTACAGTACCTGCTACCTAGTTTCCCTGACTTCAATGTGACTCCCAATTCTTCTTCATTTTTAGATTTTCTTCTTCTAATTATGAAATATTTCAAACCCTGTAGCAGATGCTGTATGCCTTCTACCCACCTTCATCCTCTTCACCAGTAGATCCCTGATGCTGTTTGGGTGTTCACCCCTCAACCAGCCACATGCTCAGGAAATGGACTCCTACCCCCAGCTCCTTGGTTAGTCTAAGGTAAAACTGGGAATCCCAGTCCTCTTGTCAGTGATCAGATTAGGATCTCAGTGAAGATGAGGGAAAATCCTTTTTGAATGTTGTCATATGCTCATGTTCCCTGAAATTTCACACCGAGGTAAAGAGAGCTAGCCTAAAAGGACAAGTCAAAATACTTAGGAAATGGAAAGGACCTGGGTCCATGAAGACACGACTGAATTATCCAACCCTGGATCCATTTTACCTCTAGACTTCTTGTTATAGGAGAGAAATAACTTTTCTTGTGGTTTAAGCCTCTTTTATTTGGGTTTTCTATTACCAATTGTAGCCAACACATCCTGCTACAAAAAGAGATAAGCTTGGCTCAACAGGAAAGTTTATATGTTTAGTTTTGAATTCTGAGTTTGGGTTTACTGTGGGACATCCAAGTGGAAACAAGATCAAAGGATGAGTGAGAGGACACAAGTGCAGAGATTCAAGAATTGGTACAGAAGGGATATTTAGAGCTACATAAAAGTGCCTGAAGTCACCAGGTATGATTATGCCTCATGATGGCTAACAATTATTCAGTGTTTTTATATGCCAGGCACTATTTCAAATGTATTAAAAGAATTATCTCTTTTTATCCTCATAATTCTAAGAGTTTCCATTCCCATTTTATGTATAACAAAAATGAGGACTAAAGAGGTCTAGTCACTTGCCAAAGGTCACAAAGGTTGGGGCTGGTGATGCTACAAAATTCAAACCCAGCAGTCCGAAAGCAGAGTAAATGCTCCTCACTCTTTATGCTGTGCTACCTACACTTAAGTCAGAGGAAAACAAAACAGTGGAGTCACACATAGTAGTCAGAGAAGTACACATAAAGTATAAAATTTGTACCAACTTCACCTGCTGCACAGTTTTGCTTAGGAACAGCAACATAGTATAATACATCAGCTTCCTTGCCTTAACAAGATACTAAGTCACTTAACAAATAAGAAAATAGTATTTATTGAGTACCTACAAAATGCCAAGCACTATGAACTTTATATATATTTAATTTAATTCTCACAATAACCTTAACCATAATTGTGACATTATCTTTTCATGAACAATTTCACCAAGCAAACATGATTCATCCACACCCATCATCCAATCCATCAGCAAATCCTGTTAGATCAACCTTCAATATCTGTTCAGCATTCAATCATTTCTCCTGTAAATGGTCTTCAGTGCTGATGATTTCCCAATACTTGGAAGATATCTGGCACTGACTTCAGTCTTCCCTAGTATAGCTTCAAATATCACTCTATAAACAAGTCTTAAAAAGACTGGGTTCTTACTCATTTACTAACAAATATTTATTGTGCTAGATACAATGGTGATCAATATAACTACGGTCTGTAATCCTCTAGACAGCCTAGTAGGGGACACAGACAAGTCAAAGGAAAATACAGTACAAGGAGCTATTATAATAGAGGGAATACACGGCAACACATCACAGTATAAGGGCAGTTAACCCAGACCTCAAGGATCTGAGAAAGTGATCCCAGAAGTAACATCTAAGTTGAGAACTAAAGGATAGGAAGGAATTATTGAGGCAATGGGGTGGAGGAGGAGGAGTGGGAAAAAGTAGTGTTCCACATGGAGGTCAAAGGAGGGACAGAGGCTGAGAGGCTTAAGACAGAATAAGGCATGTTTAAAGGACAGAAAGAAGACTGGAACACAGGGCGCAGAAAAGATAGTGGAAGTAAAGGGAAGGAAAGATAGGGAGAAGATAGGAAAATTGATCACTGATAATGCAAGGCCTTTCAAGTCACATTAAGTTTTATCCCAAGAACAAGGGACAGTCACTGAAGGATTTTAAACCAGAGGCATGAGGTGTTGAGTTCTGCACTTTAGAAAGCTATTCTGGCTACAGCACGGGAATATTAAAACTGGAGCTATGGAGACCAGTTGAGAGACAGTTGCATTCATGGGACACTTAATAGAGACCTAAACTATAGCAGGGTGGTAGTCAGATCCAAAAGACAGCTCAGAGAAAAATTGACCTCATCTGGTGACTGATTCGATGGGAGCGGAGATGGTGAGAAGAGACAGGAATCAAGAACAAGGAGATTTCTGGCTTGGGCATTAGATGTAAAGTTGAACACCAAGTAGCTGCCACATATTGGTAAATTTCTCAAGGCAGCAACACTTTTTGGAAAAGAGACCTGCCAGAGTTCAGGTCAACCATATAAAAAATTCTTGTGTGTTGACATTTTAAATTTATTCCTTCTTTTTTTCCTACTGCACTTATAAATAAGATAAATGTTCTGTGGATTTGTAAACACAGAAATGTGACCTTATAAAATGGTGTGGGAGGAAGGAGGATAAACAAAGGGCCTACTTAATCAGAGTAACCATTAGTTGGTTGTTGAAAAAAGAGTCAAATAATTTGGAATAATAAAAGCAAGACAAAGAATTAGCAGCCTATTTTAAATGAAACCATGTTTCTTCTAAGTGGGATGCATTACAAATTAAGACATAAATTAGTCATTCTTGAAAATTTAAATATTTACTCTGGAATTGCTATATTACCTATTAAAAGTTGTCCAGGGTAATGCTAATTGCAATAACAAACAAACCCCAAACTTTCAGTGGCTTAACACAAGAAGTTTATTTGCTACCCACACATTAGTCCAATACAAATGTTTTGGGGGGGGGGGGAGGGAGCCTTTGCTCCATGCAGTTATTTATTTACCTGTCTGACAGAAACTCCACCATCTTCAACACATGACTTCAAGGTCACCGTGGGCATCAATAACCAGCCAGCAGAAGTGGGCAGTGAATGGTGAATCACATGTGGGAGGCTTTTATGAGTTAGACCTAGAAGTGGCTAGACCTCAAAAATTCTGCTAGTGACTATACAGTCACACGACACATGTAACTGCAAGTGAGAATGTGCCCAAAAAGGACAGGAAACAAATTCTGGTGAATAGTTAGCAGTCTCTGTTACAGATGGTAAAATTCTGAGGACAAGATATATGACGTATTCATATTTGCAGAGCCTAACAGTATCTAGAAGAAAATAGGCATTCAAGTGCTCAAAGATAATTGTGTTGAAAAAATACTTTATGAAAAAGATTATCTCATAAGAGATTCATTTTACTCCATAAACTACTGCTACAAGATTAACTGTGAAATACATAAACTATGGAAAAAAACAGAAGATTTTTAAGATCTTGATTTATAGAAGTTGCTCATTTCGACCTCAATTTTCCTGATTCACCAAGAATATTATGGTGGAGGAAACCATTCCAAACTTGTAGTTCAATAAGAATCATGAATACTATTTCTAAAGTACTGCAAAACCCCAGTTAGTAAGTATTAATTACCTAAATGTTTTAAATTTTCATGTTAGCTCTTATTCTTATCATTCTTATAAAAGCACAGTCATCATTTTAGGTAATCCAAGCTCAAGGAAACCAAAAAAACTCCAAATATGGAGCGATGCTTAACACTAAGTCTATGCGTCTAGCAGGGAAAAAGACACATTTGATTCCTGCTCTGATAGAACTTAGAATCAAGTGAAGGTTTTTAAAAAATTATAAGTAGCCATATTATTACAATCCAGGTAAACTAAAGATAATAGGAGAAGAGATAAGTGCTAACATAGTATTAAACAGGAGGCTTAACCAATTTTAGGAAGGCTTTACTAAGACAAAAGCAGGGCCCAGAAGGATACGTAAGGATTAGACAGCTGAAGAGAGAGGGTCAATGTTCCAGGCCAAGGAAATAGCACAGGCTTAGAAGGAGTGTTCCTTCCAAAGAAAAGATTGGAAACTTAGTCCAATATTAATTATTACTTTTAGTCTTGAAATTTGAAATAATTTTAATAATTCTTTTGGTTTCTCCCCACCTGATTGCTGCAGCACTATTAAAACTGAATTTTAAATAATTCAGTTTGATCCTAACCAATCAAGTTTGCAATAGACTGCAATTCTTTACCAATATCTTCAAATACTAAGGAAGGTGAAAAAACACATTTGAATTTTTCTTTGCAAATACTTATATTATGTATTGGCAACCACTGAAACCTGAGCTACCTTGTTGTTTTTAAATTAAATGGTCTACATCTAATAAATGAATGCACTTAACTCAATAGCAGATAATATGGAAAATTCCTGGATGTAACATTAAGTATGAGTTTAAAATTCAATATCAAAACCCTAATCCATCTTCATCACAAAAACAGGATTTAGTCTCTCTTCTTCAAACATAACACAGTCACAGGCCAGGCATGGTGGCTTATGCCTGTAATCCTAGCACTTTGAGAGGCCGAGGTGGGAGGATTGCTAGAGCCCAGGAGTTCAAGACTAGCCTGAGCAACATAGCAAGACTCCATCTCTACAAAGAATTTTTAAAAATTAGCCAGGCATTGTGGCGTGTGCCTGTAGTCCCAGCTACTTGGGAGGCTGAGGCAGAAGGATCACTTGAGCCCAGGAGTTTGAGGTTGTAGTGAGCTATGATGACACCACTGCACTCTATCCTGAGAAAACAGAGCAAGACCCTGTCTCAAAAACAAAACAAAACAAAAACTGAAACATAATACAGTCCCTTTTTTGGATTTTTTTTAGTAATAAAAAATTAGTATGTTTAACTAAAAAGAGGGACGATATATGGCAAGAGAAGCCATATCATAAAAACTTTTTGGTTAGGAAATTTTATCATAATTCATCTATGTAACTTAGGCGAGTAACTATTTGTGCCCCAATTTTCTATTTAATGAGGTATTAGATGTACTGGTTTAAATAAAATAAAGAATAGTATTTATCTGCTAGCTACTTTACAGTAATGTTATAAGAATACATTTAAAAATCTATTAACTTTGTGTATTCCTAAAAGATGTGGGGACTGAACAACATCCAAATTATTTAATGGTTTAGCAACAAAACAACTTGGACAAGAGCATAACTTCTACCTCTCTTCATTATAGTCGTAAAATGCATATACGTTGTGTACATTTTGAAACTAATATTTTACACTCATAAAATTATTGCAGTTTAAAAACTGGTTTTGTCAGCTAAACACAGAAGTTACCACTTTCAAGAAAAGTAATCCTTCCCAGCTATAAAAGCCTAAAAAGCTACGGCTTGTTTTCAGTTCAAAGACTTAAAATTAATAAAAATAAAAGGAGTCTAGGAGAGAGGTTGATGTCACCTCTTCCTTGCCTTTTCTCTAAACCATTTTCAAGTGGCATAATAAATAATGGCCAACATTTATTGAGTATTACCACGCCAGGCACTGTGTTAAGTGGTTTATGTGCATTATCACTTTTAATCCTTGTAACAACCCTATGTGGAATATACTTTTTAAAAAAATCTCTTATATTAAAGACAAAGAAACCGAGACTTCAAGAGATAGTAGATACTTGCCCAAGGTCACTCCAGAATTAAATGGAAGAGCTGGGATTCACCCAAGCAGTCTACTTCTAGAGCCAGTGTCTTCACCATGCCCGACCCTGCAAATACTCCATAAACAAGTATTAGTCATGCTCATGTTCAAACTGTGGATCACTGCTGCCCCTGCAGGCTCTGACCATCCTCCCCTGCACCAGAGTTGTGGTTTCATGTGAAGGCCTCTGTATGGAAGGAAGGTTGGCTAAACAGCCAAAAGTCTTTACAGCTCAGCGAGAAGATAGCTAACCAGTTGAGACTACACTGCTATGGGGGCAGATGCTAGATGGACACATTCAAGATCAAAGCTCAAGGATCAAAAAAATGGGGCTTGTAAGTTCCCAGCCTTCTTTTCTAGAACAGATGATGAGAGAAAGACCAATGAGGGGAAAGAAATATAAAGTAAAAGCCTCATTCTTCTGTAGCCTAAGCTTAAGAGTTCAAAGAAGCATTATAGCATATGTTTTGTGGTGTGATTCGACCTGGGTTCAAATTCTAGTTCCATCACTTGCCATCTCTTTAATCTTGGACAAGGAGTTGGATCTCTCTAAGCCTGTTTCCTCATCTGTAATGGAGGATATTACACCACACAAGGTATGCAAGACAATATTGGGCTCCAGTTCTTTTTATTTCTGAAAGAAGCCATGGAACTGGAAAATCTTTAAAATCCTTTTTAGCTATAAAATCTTATGAAGTTCTGCCTCTTTTTCAGCTCAAAAACTTTGAAAAATTTACCAAAATAAAAGAGAATTCTACTAGAGAAGTTGAAGTTACCTCTTCCTTGCTTCTTCCTTAAACTAGAATATTAAAAAATAGGATATGCCTGGAAAGTGTTCAACCTACAAAAAAGGAAGTTAGTAGCCGTTGAAAGTAACTACAGCTGGTTATTCACTTTATTCTGAAAGCTTTTGCTGTTGATATAATCACGCCACAGGAAAACTTCATAATGCTGGCTAAAAGAAATATGAAATGACACAGCAATAATTCTTCATCATAATAAAAGTCAGTTTCATTGTTTCTTTTGTCCAGCTAGTTTGGTTGCAAAACAGGAGGGCTATGCCAGCTTCGTTATGTCCAGGGACTTTGCTGTAGGAAGATGAACAGGGATCTCATGGGAATCTGGGGATAGAAACTGCTAGACCCAGAACTGAAGGGCTATCTCACAGCTTCTATTTCTCTCTTTTCATTCAGTCCATTCCCCTCCCTTTACAAAACAGCTCCCTCTACTTTGATGACAGTTTCCACTCCTTCACACATCTGACTTGCATATGGCTTTGACTTGGCATAGACCCCTCCCATCATTCTCTATATTAGGTGCCTTCAACCTTGATTTTATGTGCACTTACGTATGCATATGTACTTTTTGCAGGGAATGTCCATACTTTCATCAGATTCCTCAGGAGGGCAACAGTCCCACAAAGGAATGAGAACCATTGTTCTATCTCATGACACGCTACCTTTAGTTTCTATGAATAACTCTTTTAGTCATTCAGTTTATTAATTCCAAATTCCTAATAGGATAATAAAAATAGCTGCCATTTATGGAGCTTTGAGTATGAGCCACATACTGTTCTAAGGACTTAATATGGATTAACTAGTAATATCTTTAATTATCAAAACAACATTATATAGGATTTAATATTTTACAGAGAAGGAAACTGAGACATAGTGAACCTTGAGTAACTTGCTTAAGGTTACACAACTAGCAAGTGGCTGAGCCTCAAATTGAGCCTCGACAATATGCAGTGCTTAGAACTGACTGAGTTAAACTTAATCAAGCCACAGGTTGTTGGTAAGCCCATAGGTTGGCCATCTCTGGATCAAGTCCTATCCCAGATGTGGCAGGGTAAGAGACGGGAGACAGGAGTATCAAGTGGTTCAAAACACAACTACTGCTCAGCAAGGCCACGTCAGGGTAGTTTCTCTTAGAAAGGTGTAGGGCAAGGATGTAGAGAAAAGGGAACTCTTATACACGGTTGGTAATGTAAATTGGTACAGCCGTCATGGAAAACAGTATGGAGGTTTCTCAAAAAATTAAAAATAGAACTACCACATGACCCAGCAATCCCACTTCTGGATATATATCCAAAGGAAATAAAATCACTATCTTGAAGAGATGTCTGTACTCCCATGTTCATTGCAGCATTATTCCCAATAGCACAGATATGGAAAACTAAGCGACTGCTGACAAATAAATGAAGAAAGAAAATGTCACACGCACATATACACACACACAATGAAACACTGTTCAGCCTTTAAAAAGAGGGAAATCCTTCCATTTGTGACAATATGGATGAACCTGGAGGACATTATGCTAAGTGAAATAAGCCACACCAGAAAGACAAATACTGCATGATCTCACTTATAATGTGGAATCTAAAAAGTTGAACTCAGAAACACAGAGTAGAATGGTGGTTATGAAGGACCAAAGGTTGGGGGAAATGGGAAGACATCAGTGAAAGAGCACAAACTTTCAGTTACAGATGATTAAGTTCTAGAAACCTAATGTACGTCATCATAACTATAGTTTACAATACTGTCTAGTCCTGGCTTAGAACTGAATTTCCATGAACAGACTAACTTCAAACTACCAGTTATGTTAGCTTATTCCCCCAAATCCTAGTCCATAAGAATAACCTATCAGGGAAAAACTCCTAAACTCCTTCTACTTATAAGCACAGGATTTTTGTTCAAAAACTGAAAGAGAGAGAGAGAGAGAGAGAATGAATGATCGTAAGGATTGGGATGTGGACATCTTTGGGGGTGATGGCAGGGAATAATTCTGCCTACCACAGGGAGCATTTTAAAACTAGCGTTTTGACCATGACTTTCACTGGTCTGGTAAAATTATCTTGGTATATTCTTACATCATTCTTCATGTTCAGCAAGGGGTGATTGCGTGACCTAGTTCTGGTCAATGAGATGTTAATTTGAGGTTTCTAGGAAAGTATTACTTCCCCAGTACAGACATCCCTTTTCCCTTTTTTTTCCTTCCTGTCTAGAACGCAGATGAGAGGCTGGAGGCGGAACAACCATCAAATGACCATCAAGACAGGCATGAGCACAGAAGTCACAAGCCAAGGATAGCCAAATGGGAGAGCACCAAGGGCCAGGGACGCTGATGACACTGTGCAGCTACAAAGTCAACCCAACCACGGATCTCTGTGCCATTCATTTTATGAGAAAAATAAACCCCTATTTGGTTAAGCCACTGATGTTAGAGTTCTATTTCATAAAAACGAAACATAATTCTAACTGAAATACCACTGGAAAAACTAATAGTAGTAGTATAACTAATCAAAAATTGCGTGATCAAAGGGAGAGAGGGAATATAAAGTTATAGCTATAAAGGTAACTACTAGGGGAAAAAAACAATTATAAATTGTTCAAATTAATTATATCAGAAGGAAAACACAAAACAAGGCAATGTAAACACTGAACATAGTGTAAAAACTATTTAAGAAGTAATAAAAGGCAAAAAAATACATAAAATGAGACAACACTAAGACCAAACATATATGTCATATCAATAAATTGTCACATAAAACCATTAAAAGCAAGACTCTCAGAATGATCACAAAGTAAAATCAAACTACTGAACAAAAGAGATTCATTTGGAACAAAGCCACTCTGAAAGTTGATACAAATTCTCCCAAAATTGAACTTATAAATTAAAAGCAATTGCACTGGAAATACTAATGAACTTTCATTTTGAAACTTGAAAAGTTGTTCTGGAAGTTCATTTTTTAGAAAGTAAAGGACAATAAAGAGATATTTGTCCCTTCACACAGCAAAACATAGCATAATGGGCCAGTTATCATAGTTACAGTAACAGTAGTACTGCCAGCTTACTGCATGTCCAGTGCTTGTCATGTGCCAGGCACTGCCCCAAGTTCTTGACGCATATTATCTCGTTTAATCTTCACAATCCTGTGAAGTAGCAAATATATTTGTCAGATGACAAAATTGGGATTGATGAAGACTGCCTCACTGTCTGAGGTGCTACAGCTAGTAAGGATGGCTCGGGTTTGACCCAAGACCTCTTTCTCCAGAGTTGGTGCTCTGATCTAACTTGCCACACAAAATTGCTTCCTAGCAAGACAAATAACTCATTGAAACATAATGTAAGTCAGTCCAGGAACTCCTATTCAAATAAAAACCATGTGATAAAGGCCACATTTCTAAATAATGATTAAAGGATAGATTATCCAATTAAAATTAGTATCTACCCCCATACCTTACACAAAAATAAATACCAAATGCATTCACAATTTAACATAATAAATAAACCTATAGAAATAATAGAAGAAAAATATATAGATGAATATTTTCATAATCTTGGATTTGGAAGGGTCTTTATAATCATGAAACCTAATGGAAAGACAATAAAGGAAAAAGTTGACAGGTTTAACTACATAAAAATTTAAAAACTTTATTTGGCAAAAGTCACAATACACAAAATTAAAAGAACAAAATGAAAAAATATTTTTGACTTCATAGAATAGAGTAATATTTATAAATAGTTATTATAAGAATATGATAAATGCTCTGATAAAAAATAGGCTATGAAGAGGAAATTTGGAGATTTTAAGTAGATAGTATATATGGGAAAAGATACTCCACCTTACTAACAATCCACAAACATAAAATTAAATAACGACATTCCATTTTCCACTCATTAGATTGGCAAAAGCTGTTTACAATTGCAAAATTTAGTGTTAAAGGGGTAAGATTTTTGGTAAATAGGTATAAGCGTTCGAGAGTAATTTAGTAAAATATAGCAAAGTACCTTAAAATGATGAGTACATGCATATGCAAATGGCTCAGCAATCTCATTTATAGGCACCTAACCTACAGAAATATTTGCCAAGTGTGCAAAAATACATATGCAAATATATTCACTGCAGCATGTTTATAATACCAAAATATCATGAACAACAGCAATATTAAGGAATAGAAGAACAATTATATCCAAACTGAAAAATTATGCAGCTACTGCAAAGAGTGAGGCAGAATTCAATATAGTGATATGGAAAGAGGTTAAGACACATTGTATTAAATAGAAAACAAACCATACTATAGAACATTACAGCATACTCCCTTTTATTTTTGAATTATTTGAAATTATATACATGTGAGTATGTGTATATGCATACACACACAATCTCTCTCTTTTTTCTTCCCCTCCTCTTCCTCCCCCCTGCCTCATATATATATGTAAGTAGTTGTTTGTCCAAATGCTTGCATGTTCTGGAAAGAGATATACCAAACTTACAATATTTACTTTGGTGGAGTAGAATGGTGGGAGGGGAAGACAGAGAGGAAAGTTCACATTTTTTTTCATGTGCTTCTGATTGACTGTTTGATTGACTAGCATGTTTTTCTTTAGTAATTAAAAAAAATTAGGATAAAAAAGTAAACCAAATTAAAATTAATGAAAATGTAGACAAATTAATTAGAATAGAAGGTTTTGTTAAATAGAAGAATAGCAGCATATCTTTGTTATCTCAGCTGCAGCTTTTTTGAAAATTGTGATATCAGAAAAAGTTGTTGAACTTGTCCAGCTTTGTATCGAACATTTTCACACCCAAACTAAGTACTATTAAAACAAAAATTCCCATGATACATTACTTTATAACACAAGGTATTTCTTATTTCACGATGAATTTTTCTTTAAATAAGGTCAGATGCTCACATGCATAGAGTTTTAAAACATCGATATTTTTAATTGCTGGTCATGACAGAAGTTAATCGTTGCTTCCTTAACAGAATACTCACTTCACAAACAAGAAATGATGTTAAGGTGCTATGAAAATGTTTAATGTTCCTTTATTCCAGAAGTCCACTGTTCCAGGGAGAATACATTTCCTGAAGAACTTTGAGGTATTTTGGAAATCTTGATGATACATTCTCCTCTCCTCTCCAAACCCTGGTTAGCTTGACCCCTCCCATCTACTCCTAAAGCACTGTGTACTTCCACTTTCACAGAACGTAGCCATACTTTACTGGACTTGCCTGTTCACTCTTCAGCAAGCAACATCTCCATTCCTACCCATTAGCAGAGCCTGACATACAGGAAGTCAATAAAAGTTTGTGGACATGAATGAGTAAATGCTTTTAAGACCTATATGTAAAAAATTTATAGGGATGCTTTACTTAACAGCAGCCAGCTTACTACTTTGAAAAGAATAGGAGCTTAAATATTTAGTTGCAAATGAGTAAATCTACGGCTTGAAAAGTTATCTGCAGAAAAATGTGCATCCCCCTTCAGTAATTTCTATGTTATTAAAATCTGAAATCTAACAAACCTTGATATTTAATGAAACTGAACACAATGTAATCTATATAGGTGATACCACACACCAAAATTCCTGACCTGACCTAGAACACAGGGGACACTGGATATTCCACAATCTTATGATAGTAGAAAATTTCTATTTGAACAAAAGATAACAACTAGTACTGGTAGGAAGCTAATTTGATGGACATAAAATTATCTTGAGAAAACATAAAAAGTGCAATATTTGGTTATGCATTTCTCATGTTGTTTCATGATTTTCTGCTAAATTCTGATACAATCATAGCTGGAAAGGTAAATATTTATTTTTTTAAAACCTTAAAAACTTCTATATAAATCTATTAGGAAACATGGGAATATAAAATGGTGCAGCCAACTGTAAAAGACCATATGTCAGTTCCTCAGAATATTAAAAATAGATCTACCATATGAGCTAGCAGTTCCATTTCTGGGTATGTACCCAAAAGAATTGAAAGCAGGGACGTAAATAGATATTTACACACTAATGTTCATAGCACCATTATTCACAATAGCCAAAAAGTGAAAACAACCCACATGTCCATCGATGGATGGAGAAACAAAATGGGTATACACACACAATAGAATATTATTCAGCCTTTAAAAAGGAAGGAAGTTCTGATATATGCTACAACATGGATGAACCCTGAAAATATTATGCTAAATGAAATAAGCCAGACACAAAAGGACAAATATTGCATGATTCCACTTACATCAGGTAGCTAGAATGGACAAATTCACAGAGGCAGAAAGTATAACAGTGGTTATCAGAGGTTGTGAGGAGGGGGAATGGGGAGTTATTGTCTAACGTGTACAGAGTTTCAGTGTGGGATGAAAATGTTCTGGAGATGGGTAGTGGGGATGGTTGCATAACAATGTGAATGAATTAAAGTACTGAAACGTACACTTTAAAATGGGCCAGGCGCAGTGGCTCACTCCTGTAATCCTAGCACTTTGGGAGGCCGAGGTGGGCAGATTGCTTGAGGCCAGGAGTTTAAGACCAGCCTGGGCAACATGGCAAGACCCCATCTCTACAAAAAAATGTTTAAAAATTAGCCAGGCATGGTGGCACATGCCTGTAGTCCCAGTTACTCAGGAGGCTGAGATTGGAGAGGCAGGAGGATCACTTGAGCCCAGGAGTTTGAGGTTACAGTGAGCTATGATGGCACCACTGTACTCCTGCCTAGGTAACAGAGAGACAGCCTACCTTTAAAAAAAGAAAAAAACAAACCCAGGTCAAAATGGTAAATGTTATGTTATGTGTATTTTACAATAAAAAATTAATAGGAAGTGTTCCACTATTTTTAAAAAAACAAGTTTATACTTCTTTCTCAAACCTCCAATCTATTCAACTGATATGCACCCTCCCCCCCAAAAAAAGGAGCAGAAAAAAAATCATTAAGTTTAAAGACAAACTCTAGAATCTACAGCCCACAAAACAGATGGTCAGTGACTATGTACACAAGGAATTGTCTTTTATGCCAAAGCAATGAGGAAAAAGTAAGCTTACAAAAATAAAATTCTCATTTAAGCAGAAAAAATATTTTCAGAAATATGATTTACAGGTAAAATATGATGGCTATTCTTCCTTATGAACTACACTTTTCACTAAGAAAAAAGGGTAACATTGTAAAGCATCAAGAAATAATTCTTACTGAGTCAGAACCACACCATTGGCGAAAGCACATGATTGCAAACCGCTAAATACTGGCCAAAGAACAAAACACTGAGCATGGGAGAGGCTAAAAGCACACTGAAAAACACTTGAAATTAAGGCCTGAGTAGATAGAGCTGATGCGGGAAGCCAGTGATACTAATGGCAGGTGTTACTTTCCAGAAAGGTCCTGGGTAAGAGGTGATTGTTCTATATAAGTCAACTGGATTCTGTTTTTATTCTTCTGTGCTATCAGAGGAAGAAGACAGGAAACAGGTGTGTATGTGGATGAATCAACCAGAGAATGAGCAGGCTCTAGGCAGGTATGCCAGGTTCCAATGTTCTCTCTAATTCCGTATTCACATGCAGGGTGGGGATGGTGACAAGGGGGAGAGAGGGGAAATGTCAGGTAAACCAGTGGACAAAATCAATTATTTCATATTATTTAAAGGGATACCTTTACAAGGGGTGAAAAAGCTAACCTATTTTGAGTTCCTGCTTTGTGCTAAGAGGCACGGTGATGCTGTACCTGCATTTTTCTCATTTAAAGCTCACAGCCACTCTACAGGATTGTATTCTGTTTTATCAGTTCTGTTGGCACTGTACAATATATTCTTGTTTTGCTGCTATGGAAACTGAGGCATATACAAGTTGGGTAAACTTGCTTAAAGCCACACTATTAGTAAATGACAGAGTCGGGAGGCAAACCTCAGGTCTGACTCCAATGCTCAGGCCATAATCACTGTGCTACACTGCCTCAATTCCACACAGACAGGAGAAAATAAGTTAGGAACAAAAATGGAAATGATGGAAATAAAATATGCCACAGTGCGTGCCAAAATAAACTATGAAACATTTACTTTTAAGATGAGATCTTGAAATAGTAGGAAAAAAAAGTAACAGGGAGGAGCTGAGCAAGCCTTAGAGCAGGGAGCTAGATACATTAAGGGCATTTTTGAGTAAGGTCTTTTTAAGGTGCTTTCACCCCCCCACACACCTTTTTTGGGGGCAGATATTTATCAGGACATCAGACACGTCCATTTTCAAATGGATGAATAAAATCATGTGCCCAAATCAAAAGTTATTTTTTCCACTTTGAGTTATATATACACACCTTTTTATGAATCCTAGAAACATGGGCTTTGCAGTCAGACCTGAGGTTGTACCCCAGTTCAACCACTTTCTAGGGGAGGGAACTTGAGTCTTGTACAGTTCTTTAAACAAATGAGGAAATGAGGAGAGAGACACAGACACAGATAATAGAATACATGTCTTGTGGGATTTTTGTGAAGCAGAAATAAGAAGTGCCTAACACAGGACCTATCATAAAAAGGTCTCTCCATCCCCCTCCCCACTAAAAAATAAACATTTCTTCTAAGAAAAAAAGGAGTTGATCTAATAAATTAGAGTTATTTTAATTAGAATATCATCAAATTTTCCAGGTAATTGAAGACTTGCCCTAGAGTCAAGTCTAAAGTTAGTGGGGAAAAGAGCTCCAAGCACAGGCTTGAGACAGTTGCCTATGAATAAAGTGAACGGATTACAGTATCTTGTTAGCTTTCATGAAATAAGTTTTATTTTATTCTCCTCAACTGTGTTCTGGATAACTGGGATCAATAGAGAAAGTGATAATATTTAAATCAAGATATTCATCATGAGAGTGAAATTCTCCATCCAATAAAAATATGCAGGATGCTTTCAATGGCATTTATCACAACATAATTACTATTGAATATAAGAAAATACTAAAAATGTATAACAGTATAGTACCCCTCCATGAACTGCCGCCACTAGATCAAAATGGGATGACTAAAAACAGGGTAGGCAGAAGGCAGGCTCTGAAATACAGTGGAGCATGAAGCTGACAAAAATAATGCTGCAGAGACATTATCTATTGACATAAGATGTTCAAGACACAGGAAATGAAAGATACAGTGGTGTACCAATTTGTGGTATGAGCCCACTTTTATTTTTTAAAATCATATAGACATTTATTTAAACTATATACCTACATCTATAAATAGAAAAAAGTCTAGGCAGATAAACACAATATATTAAGAATAGTTATTAAATGGAAGAATTAACAGTTTTTTTCTTTTTCCTAATATTCATTTTCTGATTTTCCTGTAAGAAAAGGTTTAAAAGATACTGACATGAGTACAAAAAGAAGTGAAAGATTATGTTTTCATAAATATATTACTGACTTGAGATCAATAGGTAGGAGAAATAGTCACAGATTAAAAAGAAAGTAGAATTTGGCACACTACTAAGCAGCAATTTGATAGAGTGCTAATATAATCAGAAAAGGCTTTCAAAATTCTGCTGAGAAAGAGAACAACATTTTTTGAAGCACATGATATTCACTTGGAGGAAAAAGAAATAGCTTTATGTTATTTTTTGCTGTGTTAGAGCACGCTGAGTTTTTACTGCTGGAAACCTATGAAAAGTTCCCGCAACTAATGGCACCCAGGTAAGTCTTCACAGATGGAATTTACTTCACTTTTGTTCTTACTAATTTGTGAACATTGCTTAGGAAAACCCAACCTGATGGAGCATTAAGTGCTTTCAGATAATGAGATACTTAGTAATCCCCTTAAAATATCTGTTTAAAAGAGGAACGTGATCATCATGCTTCCACTAATTTGTTTTTAGAATGATGGCTTAGGACCACTTACAAAGTAACATAGGCTCAAACCTTAATAAACAAGGTTAAAAAATGTAATTAATTATTGATGCAACCCAAAGTAATAACCAGAATTGTGTGCAGGAAAAATACTGTATTGCATTTATAAACTCAATGTGTGCCCCAGAGAATTGCATTACTTATTCACACACTTAAAAATAATTTATGTTGGAGTGTTTGAACTTAGGTTTACATATTATTCTTAAACAAATATTTAGATAAGTTCACAGCAACCTGGTGCTTTCATTTCCTGGAGTTTGAATGGCCTAATCAAGTAACCAGGGATGCCATCATCATTACACATAAGCGCAAGGTGTCTTTCATCATCTCCTTTTTCTAGGTTACAGCGGCACTGACATTGGAAGCCAACAGTCAGGTCCTCAGCTCAGCCACCTACAAGGTGTGTGACTTTTGGTAATCATCTCACTAAGCTTCTGCAGCCTCATGTATAAAATGGGGGTTGCTACCTTCTATGTGGGGTTACAAGGATTCATTAGATGAATGTACATAAGGCATCCAGCACACTGCCTGGCAGGAAGGAAGTACTTGAAAAAAGTAAGGCCTATCTAGGTTCAAATTCTGGCCCTACCACTTATTGGCTGTGTGAACTTGAGCAAGTTACACCTCTCTTTGTCTCAGTTTCCCCAAATGCAAAATGAAGATAATTAGGCTACCTACCTCAGTAGGACTGTTGTCCAGTGTTAATATATGCAAAGGGCTTAAACTGTGCTTTATACACAGCACTATGTGTTGGCATCTATCATTAAGTCAACGATGTGGAGCTGAGTAGGATCCACTGCTGCTGTCTCCTAATAGTTCCTGATTCTTTTTTCCTCTGTCAGAGTTCTGCCTTCCAGACTACGTTTAGTTTCTCTACATCTAACATCTACTAGATTAAATGAAATGCCTGAAACATAGTAGGCTTTCCATAAACATTTCTTAGAAGAAATAATGAATAAGTTCCACTCTTTTACCAACTCAATCTCTATATTATCTTTTTCAGACGGTGCCTGGAACATCCAGTCTGGCCCATCCTCCCAGTCATGGCCAAATGCTTTCTGCAATATATACTTAATACATGGTAATTAATCATGTATGCAAGGCTAAACATTAAAAGAAGGGTAAAACTTTCAATAAGTAATAAACAAATCCTCATTTCATACCACTGTATCAAGATGGCTATTTTCCATATTTTCTTACCAAAGTAAGTAGTATTCAGGGTTTCCAAAGTAATGGCACATTAAATAGAATATCATTGGTTATATATTATGAAGTGTTTAACTATAAAAATGCTTTAATATGACTTATAGCTCCCAGTCTTCTTATAGTTATTACTCCATAAGTCAGAGATTATGTGTGGTATAATCGCATTATTTCCTAATTTATATTTTGCATTTGTTAAAATTAACCTGCTCTCTGTACTCTATTTATTATGTGTGTCTACAAACACACATAAATGAGAAGAGCAAAGAAGCTAAGAAAGGAATGGATATGCAGATTAAATCCACCTGCATTAAAAACTGTCAATTTTACCAATTTTATTGACTTGAGAAAGACATATTTTATTTTTAAAGTAAAAGTAAATGTAAAGAATAGAAGTTATACATGATTTAAGAATCTACTGTCCTTTAAAATACAAATAACTTTTAATTTGAGTACAAGTTAGCAGCTTAATTTATCTGATCTATGAAATGTTTTTGTGCCTACAAAACAATCTGAAATTTCCCCAATGGACCTGTATATGATTCTAAAACAGTGTTGTGTATGGCACTCCCCTGAGTCTTGGGTGTTCAAATCATAAACTATGTCACAGTAACAAGTTCCTTTGATATTAAATTTATATTTCCAGCCTGGACTTCTACCCTGAATCTCAGAATCATACATCCAACTGCCTACTTAGCATTTCCACTTGGATGTCTGTTGGGCATTTCAGATGTGACATGTTCAAACTGAGCTCCTGGTATTGTCTGTCCCACACCTGCTCCTCCTGCTCTCTGTACTCTACGTCTGATCTGTCAGCAAGATCTTTCTTCGAAGTATATCTAGAATCCTACTGCTCACCACCTCTGCTGCTACCATGGTGGTCCAAGTCACATCATCTCTCCCACCTGGTCTACTGTGCAGCTTCCTAAATGGCTTCCCTTCCTCTGCCCTTGCCTCCCCCCTTCAGTTTATTTTCAAAATAGCAGCCCGAGTGGTTCTGTTAACATGTAAGTCGCATCATGCCATTCCCCTGTTCATACTCTCCAACAGCTTCCCAACTTAGAAAAATGTCAAGTCTTTCTATCAGCCTTCCTGATCCCTCCCGACCCGCCTACAGCCTGGCGCATCTCTACTCTCCTCCTCACTCACTGTTCCCACCTCACTGGCCACCTCCTTGTTCCTCTAAGCACAACAGGCAAGCTCCCGTCAACAAGTCTTTGCATCTGCTGTTCCCTCTGCCTGGAAGTCTCTCCTCCCACCTGTCTGCATGGCTGCCGTCAAGTCTTTATTCAGGTATCACCTTCTCAGAGAGCCCTTCCCTGGCTGCCCTATATAAAACCTCAAACCGCACATCCCAACACTCCCTCTCTCTCCACACCGTGCTTTTTCTCCACAGCACTTATCACACCTAACACACCATAAACTCTGCTTCTTCATTATTATTTTTATTGGCTGTCTCCCCACACTAGAATTAAAACTCCATAAAGGCATGGATTTTTGTCTTTTTGGCTATTTTACCTCGTGTGCCAAGAATGGTGTCCGGCATATGGTAGGCACTTGATAATCGTTTGTTGAATGAATTAATGTATGAACTTCTCCAAAATTTAGTATTACTTGATAGTATGTTTAACCCGATCAATATTAATTAAGTACAACAGACAGAAGTCCAAGAATTGTCACCAAATTAGTAGGACACTTTGGGAGGGATGAAAAATTGTTCATTCATTCATCCCAGTCACTGGGAAAACAGCAGTGGGCACACACAGACATGGCACCTGCCTTCTTGGAGCTTACAGTCAAAGTGCAGGTGTCCACTCCCCTGCCCCCACAACCACAATCAGAAGGTGCCCGTGGGTAAAGCCAAGATCAACTGGTCCCCAGTTTTCCAAGCTAGCAACCTCTAAATCATCCTCTATTCTTTCTTCTCCCTTACCTTCCAAACCAATTAACCACTTCATCAACAAGACCTCTTGAGTCTATCTCAGGAATGTTCCATATCCAGTCCAACTCTCTGACTCCGCTATCACTCATTTCCCCAGCCTTCATCATCTGCCACCTGAGAACTACAGTGTTCTCCAAACTAGCATCCTGCCTCCAGTTCATCTGCCCTCTCCAGTCCGTCTTACACACTGCAGCTGGAGTTACCTCCCCCAAAACAATCACTATTCCCTTTCTTAAATTTCTTCCATAGCTTCCCATGGCCTACAAAAGGATATACGAGGTCCTGCACAGTCTGGTCTCAAACATACCTTGACAGGTGCATCAAACACAACTCTGGTTTTTGTGGGGGGGTTTGACTCAGATACCAATCCCTGCCTGGCTGCTCGGCAAATATCCATGAACCATCACTCAATATACAACTAAAATGTCACCTCTGTGAAGCTCTCTCCAATTCCCTGTAGAAAGGATGCTCCCACAACATTCCTTCTCTATGCACCCACATTTTATCATAGCATCGAAAACATTATCTGTTATTGTTTGCATAGCTTCTTTGCTCACTACTGAAGGGATCATGTCTCATTTATTTTCTGATACTCTAGCAGAGGGCTTACAACAGAAAAGCACTCAAATAACTTGAATAAACGAATGAACAGCATTGCCAGAAAGAGCGTTCTTACATGGGCCTGAAATCAGTTCCCTGGCATGGCTTCTACCTACTCATACTTGCTCTGCTTGAGACCACAGAGAACACAACAAACTCCTGTTCACATGAATGCCTTTCTAATTTGAAAACAGCCATCCAGTCCTCCTGGGTATTTCTTCTCCAAGAGAAGCATGACTAGTTCCTTCAGCCTTTTTTCACGTGTCACAAGTCTCTTAACCATCCTGGTCATGCTTCTTTTCAACACATTTTAGGTTATTTAGGATGGTGTTACCTAAAACCAAATGAATACCATTTCCTTTGTTGTAGTTACTATTCTTCAATTAATACAACTTAAAAGAGAATTGATATTTTGGGGTTTATACAAATTGATGGTTCATATTGAGCTTACTACGGACTGAAAATTATTTCTAAATGTTTAAAATAAGATTAATTTGCTTTCATCATGAGTGTAATGTTCGTTAAATGTTTGTGAAAGCTAAAAATAGGAAGAAAAAACAAATCCCACCAACTAATCCATTGCGTCTAAGACATCTAATCCATTGCATATATTTTGGTAAATTAATATTTCAATGCATTAGGAGGTTTTGTTTTCCATTTCTCCAACCATATGATATATTCAATTTACACATACTGTACATATAATAAGCATTAAGTATTTCTAGTTGATAATAACTGCCATTTATTGCACATTGACCATGTGTTATTCTAACAACATCTTACAAGTTAAGTATTATTGTGATTTAGAGCTGACTATACTGAAGCTTAGGAAAATTAAGTGAGTTGCCCAAGGCCACATTTTTTTTCTCAAATTTTTTTATCAGTGAGGAACGTAAAAGAGTACATAAATATGAAGTGCACAGTTTGTTGAATTTGGATGTATGTGTAGACCTATGTAACACCTTTACAGATCAATGTACAGAATACTTTCTTCATCACACCAGCAGGTTCCCTGGTACCCATTCCCAGTCAATTCTCCCACCCAGGGGCAATCACTTTTCTGACTTTTATCAGTTTATTTGCCTGTTCCTGTGTCATATAAGTGGAATCATTTAGTATGTACTCTTTTGGTCTGCTTCCTTTGTTCAACATGATGTTAGTGTGAATCATTCATGTTGTTGTATCACTAATGTATTCTTTTGTTATTGCCATGCAATATTCTATACAGGAATACACCACAATTTAATTATATTACACTAATTATTATAATTATGTTATAATATAATTATATTAATTATACCACAATTAGCCCATTCTCCTGTTTATGAACATTTGGATTACTTTCAGTTTTGGGCTAGTTTGAATAAAGCTGCTTCTTTAAGTTTCTTGGTAGACATAAACTCTTTTCTCCTGGGTATATGCCTAGTCATAGAATTGCTGGGTCATAGGATAGGTGTATATTTAGCCTGAGGAGATAAGGCCAAACAGTTTCCCAAAGTGACTGAATTAATTTATACTCTTGCTAGCAATGTGTAAAAGTTCCTGTTGCTTTTTATCCTCACCAGTATTTGATTTTTGTCAGTCTTTTTCATTTTAGCCATTTCTGATGAGTGTGTAATACTATCTTGTTGTGGTTTTAGCTTGCATTTCCCTGATCTGCAATGATATTGTAGACTTTGAAAATGTTTATTGATCATTTGGTTATCTTCTTTTTAAAGTGCCTGCCTTTTTAAAAAAAATTGGCTGTTCATTTTTTTTTTTTTTTGGTAGGAGTTCTTTATATGTTCTGGGCACGAGTCCTTTGTCGGATATAGAGATATATACACACATATATATATATACATGAGAAAATATTTTCCCAGACTGTGGCTCATATGCATTGTTAATGGCTATGTATTATTCCATCAGTTAGCTGTATATCACTGTTTACTTATTCTCCTACTGCTAGACATTTAGACTATTTCTAATTTTTGCTTTAATTAAACACTTTGATGACCCAAATTTAAAGCTTTACTTGTATCTAATTTTCCTTAATCTACATTCACTAAATCAACATATATGACCATTTGGTATTGATACAGACAGAGCCAAACTGCTTCAAAAAAAATTCTCTCAATTGATATTGGTACCCAATATATTGTACATGAGAATACCCACTCACCATGTCTTCACCAACTCTGGCTTTTTCTCCCCCATTTTTAAAATCAGTCTGATAGGAAGAAAAATTAGTATTTCATTATTTTAGTATTTAGTTTTATGATTACTAGTAAAATTGAAAATATTTTTGCTTAACCATTTATATTCTTACTTTCATAAATAGTCTGTTCATTTTGTGTGTGTGCATTTATCAAGGGGTGTTTAGAGTTTTTCTCACTAAAGGAACTGAGTTTTCTTTTCACATAACATTTTATTACATTTTTATTTTATTTTATATTTACTGCAATCATTTCCCAAGATGTAATGTTCTTTTTGCTTTTAAAATTTTTATGTAGTTGAATCTGTGATCACACCCAAGCTCAGAAATATCTTTTTCCTACAATATTCCCTATAAATATGAGTATTTCCCTATGAATATTCACATAATAACTATATTCTTAAAGTTTTAAAAAATATTTAACGTCTTAATCCCTTAGCAACCTTTTCTGGGGTACTATACTGGACTCATCTCTAAATCTTACCTTTTTCTAAATTGATAACCAGCTGTGACAATATCATTTATCAAATACATATTCTTTTCCTTTTTGGATTTATGATGCATACTTTAAATTTATTAAATTTTTATATTTAAATTTTTATGTAATCGTCTACTTCTGGGCTGTCTTTTCAGTTCCATCAATCTGTCCATTCTTACAATATCATCATATTGTTTCCATTCTGGTAGCCTTATTGCATTTGACCACTATTTACCGAGCACCTGCATCGTGTTAGATCTTGGGGATAAAATGGTAAACAAGACATACCTAGCCCCTGGGAGGATGGAGACCAGTAAACAGACAGGTGGGAGAGGCACAGGCAATAGCTTAGGCTGCAGAAGTATCAAGAGTGAGATCATGCAGGATCTTAAAGACCTTAAAAATGCATTTGTGCTTTATCCTGAGGGCAAGGTAAGCCACTGACGAGTTTAATCAGGGAGCAAAATGTTCAGATGTGCATTTTAGAAAGACCACATTAGCCATAAGAAGACAAAGAACAATTCGCTGGAGGAAGTCAAGAGTACAGCCAAGGAGCCTACTTGGGGGACTATCAGGAAAATTAAGTCCTGACTCAATACTCTTCTTTTTCAAACTTTTCATGCTACTTTCACATACTTATTTTTCCAGATAAACTTGGAAATTATTTAGTCAATTTCCCTCCTACACACCCACCACCACCCCAATCCAACTGTGATTTTATTTGGAATTACATTAAATGCTTAAAATAATTTATGACGAATTATAACTTGATTATATATAATTCTCCCTAAGGCTTTTAAACAATTGCTGCTAAGCCGTATCTCCTTTCATCATATATTTTTGCAAAGATAATGTAGGGTTGTTGGCAAAACAAAAAACAGAAGGGAAACAGGCAGAGTTGGAAAGTCTTAACAGCTTGACCCAAAGTACAGGAAATGTCAAAAACCAAAGGGAAGCAAAAGCAAAAAGGACTAAGTCTTTTTTCTTTCTTTCTTTTTTAAGCAACACATTCCAAATCTTTTTTTTAATAAATTGATTGATTGATTGATTGATTGCAGAGATGGGGTCTTTCTATGTTGCCCAGGCTGGTTTGAACTCCAGGCCTCAATCCTCCCGCCTCAGCCTCACAAAGTACTGGGACCACAGGCATGAGCTACCATACCTGGCCCCAAAATGACTACATCTAAGCCAAGAAAGTACACTAAGCTGTTGGAGAGAAACATGTGGACAGTTGTTAACTCAGTGTAAAACGGACGTATACCTAAGTCCCAACAAAGAAAGAACCTTATTTTCCCAAAAGCCAAGAAGTGAATAAAGAAAAAACTTCATCCAGAATTCACAGCAAACTGGAATCTTACCTAAATAACTATAAGCCATAGTGGCGGGGCCTAAGAACCAAAGGAGTAGAAAAGACCCTGGCAGGGAATTTAAGTGCTTTAAAACGGGGCCAACCTAAGTGAAGAGTAATTGTGTGTAGCGTCGCTTAGTTGGTTATAGTCTGGATTCTCTCACATCACAGCGAAGTGAAGCTGTGAACCTGGGAACTGTGTGAACTGGCGTACAGACAACAAATCGGAGGTAAAAGACTACTCCACAAAAAGAGGATGAAGGAAAGCATGGGGAAGGAGGCTTGCCCTATGAGGAAGAAATTAATTCTCCTTGTATTCTTCAGGACAGATAAATAAGAAGGGACAGATAATTCTGCCAGTGGACAAAATGGAGAAACTGCTCATACTGTTATGCCTGTATTTATTCTCAGGATTTTTTAATGCATTTTTTTCCACAGGAGACTTGTTATTCTGAAAATGGGTTGAGTCTTATTTTCCAGTATGAATCCTGAGATACTTAATTCGAGGCGAAATATGAGAAACTGAATGATTTGATGGTCTGACAAAACTACTAAATAGATAGTGCCAAAAAGACATAGTTCTCATGCATTTTCCTTTCCAGGGCTCCCACTCAAAGTTGTCTCCTTCAGAATGAAAGAACTTTTACACATAAGATCTTGTTTCAATTACAGTTTTCTTGTTAATCTTTTTATGTGGGCAGAGCATACTTCCTTCATTCAGGAAATGTTTACCCCACTGGAGGCACTGGAGTTATAAAGATAAAAAAGGCAGATATAGTTCCTATCCTCCCGGGGCTCACATACACCAGGTTATACACCAGATATTAATAATTAGATAAGTACAGCACAGGGCCCCGGGTGTTACTGGAGCACACAGGGGAGACATCTGGGGAGTTCAGGAAGGCACCCTGGAGGAACTGGCATCTCCAGGAAGGTTCCATGGGTATTACACAGGACCCAAGGGCTGCGACCCAAGCTTAGAACTGGAACCAGTTACTGGAAAAGTTTCCCCACCTGGGTGTGGGTCGCAGGTGTGCTCTCTCAGAACACTGTGGAGTACAACGCTCCAACCTGTGTTCAGATTGTAGGTGTGCCCGCCAGCCGTAAGCACAGCCTTGTCCACTTTCCCCAACGGGCAGGACTGCTATTACCATTTCCCCGTGGGTCATGACGTGAAAGAGGCTAGGCGTCGCTGCTTGCAAGGAGCTCGGGAAACGCTGGCTCTGCCTCTCAGCCGCATGTCATTCGTGTGTTTTCTCTCTCACCCTCCCTTCTCCCTCTCCCCTCATTCCTCTCTACCCTTTTCTAATCTTCAGTTCTCACACAGAACTTGACTCCCATCAGTTCCAAAGTATACACATTCTGAATTTCAACCACCAAAAGGGAGAGAAAGATGATTTCATCCCAAATATAAAATCCTGGTGAAGAACTGTGATTGGCCCAGCCTGAGTCAGCTGCCCACCCCTGGACAAATCAACAGCGACGATGGTTGGAGCAATTTTTTGACTCCATGATGGTGCAAAAACAATACACAGGCAGAAGAAACCACGCTTCAAGTACCCATACAACCATTCTGTTTTTCACTTTCAGTAGTATTCAATAAATTACATGAGATATTTAACACTTTATTATAAAGTAGACCTTGTGTTAGATGATTTTGCCCCAACTGTAGTCTAATATAAGTGTTCTAAGCACACTTAAGGTAGGGTAGGCTAGGATGTTTGGTAGGTTAGGTGTATTAAATACATTTTGGACTTATGATATTTTCAAATTATGATGGGTTTATCAGGATGCGGAAACCCACTGTAAGTCAAGGAGCACCTGTATTTAAATTTTAACCCCCAGAGTTATCCTCTAACGAGATTGTAGGAAGGGATGCTAGTCAGAGAAAATGATAGGTGTCCACTACAAGATTTGGATGCTGAAGAGAAGAATCTGGGGGACAAGACAGGAATGAAGATTCAAAAGAGCAAAAAGATAATCAAGAGATCAATGTCCCTGTGAAGGTGAGAAGAGATAGGCTTCATGGGTAGGCAGGACTAGCCTAATAGAGGAGATTGAACGCATCTTCTACTGCAACAGGAAGAAAGGAGGAGAGAATGCATAAACACAGTCTTTAGATGTGCCAGAGGCAGTGGGAGTTCAGGTCTACAGAGGTGTTTCTCTGAGAAGCAGGCGAGGAGGCAGGACAGAAATACAAGATTAGTGAAAAGACAATGAAGGAGATGCTATGCAAAATAAGAGAGAGAGCAGACTAGGGAAGCACAGGAGGAAAGCTGGGAAACTTTAAAATCTGGGTGAGGTTAATAAACTACAAATTTATTGATACCAATCTGTATAGTACTATCATTTTCTTTTCCTTTTTTTTGCCATTTAAAGTTAGTTTAAGTTTTTTTAATCCAACAATACATATTTACATGAAAGAGAAAGCAAAATTCCTGTTTCCCAAAGATAACTATTGTTAAGACATCACGTATATATACAAATAGACATTTTCCAAACTCATACAAATATCTCATTTTGTATTTCGTATTGTCTTTGTTATCTTCTGGTTGTTCCACCTTTTTGGTTTGAAGTGTATCAGAATCACTTTCTTTTCAGAGTGCTTTTTTTTTTAACTTTGATAGGATCAGCTATGCCTTCAGATTAAATTTCCTACCCTCAAATATGTACATTATGAAGTTTATGGCAAAATCTTGATTAATTCTACTGCTTTGCATCTGACTGGGTCTTGCTTTTCTTTTTTTTTTTTTATTTCAGAATATTATGGGGGTACAACACTTTGGCTATATATATTGCCCATGCACTGCCCGTGTCAGAGCTACAATCGTGGACATCCCCCAAACTGTGCTCCCCGCATCCATTCAGTGAAGTTTCCCATCCACTCCACCCCTCCCACCCCTGATGATATTATTGCCATGTGTGATGTAGTGTGATCAGTAGTACCAATTTGATGGTGAGTACCAGTGGTGCTTGTTTTTCCATTCTTGTGACACTTTGCTTTGAAGAATGGGCTCTAGCTCCAACCAGGATAATACCAGATGTGTTAATTCACCATTGTTTTTTATTGCTGAGTAATACTCCGTGGTACACATATACCACATTTTATTAATCCACTTGTGTATTGATGGGCACCTGGGTTGTTTCCGTATTTTTGCAATTGTGAATTGTGCTGCTATAAACATTCGCGTGCAGATGTCTTTATTATAAAATGTCTTTTTTTCCTTTGGGTAAATACCCAGTAGTGGGATTGCTGGATCAAATGGTAATTCTACTTTTAATTCTTTGACGTATCTCCATATTACCTTCCATAGAGGTTGTACTAATTTACAGTCCCACCAGCAGTGTATGAGTGTTCTATCTGTCTGCATCCCTGCCAATATTTGTTGTTTGGGGATTTTTTGATATGAGCCAATCTCACTGGAGTTAAGTGATATCTCATTGTGGTTTTGATTTGCATTTCCCTGATGATTAGAGAAGTTGAGCAATTTTTTATATGTTTGCTGGCCATTATTCTGTCTTCTTTTGAAAAGTTTCTGTTCATGTCCTTTGCCCATCTTTTAATAGGGTTGTTTGATTTTTTCTTGTTGATTTTCCTAAGTTCTGTATAGATTCTGGTTATCAGCCCTCTATCAGATGTGTAGCATGCAAATATTTTCTCCCATTCTGTAGGTTGTCTGTTCACTCTAGTGATAGTTTCCTTGGCTGTGCAGAAGCTTTTTAATTTGATCAGGTCCTGTGTATTTATTTTTGTTGCTGTTGTGATTGCTTTGGGGGTCTTCTTCATAAATTCCTTGCCTAGGCCAATGTCCATAAGAGTTTTTCCAATGTTTTCTTTGAGAATTCTTATGGTTTCACGTCTTAGGTTTAAATCTGTTATCCATCATGAGTTGATTTTTGTGAGAGGTGAGAGGTGTGGGTCTAGTTTCAGTCTTCTACATATGCCCATCCAGTTTTCCCAGCACCATTTATTGAATAGGGAATCTTTTCCCCAGTGTACATTTTTCTGGAATTTGTCAAAGATCAAGTGACTGTATGAGGTTGGTTTTATATTTGGGTTCTCAGTCCTGTTCCATTGGTCTACATCTCTTTTCTTGTGCCAGTACCATACTGCTTTGGTTACTATAGCCTTAAACTATAGTTTAAGTTCAAACTGTAGTATAGTTTGAAGTCTGGTAGATAGATGCCTCCCAATTTGTTCTTTTTGCTTAGGATTGCTTTGGCTAGACGGGGTCTTCTCTGGTTCCACACGAAGCGTAGAATTATTTTTTCTAGATCAGCAAAAAATGATGTTGGTATTTTGAAGGGACTGCATTGATTCTGTAAATCACTTTAGGTAGCAAAGCCATTTTTACAATGTTGATTCTGCCTATCCAAGAGCATGGTAGGGTTTTCCATCTGTTTACATCTGCTACAATTTCTTTTCTCAGTGTTTTGTAATTCTCTCTATATAGGTCTTTGACCTCCTTAGTTAGATATGTTCCTAAATATTTAATTTTCTTTGGTGCTATTGTGAAAGGTATTGCATCTTTAATTTGTTTCTCGGCTTGATTGTTATTAGCATATATGAAGGCTATGGATTTGTGTGCATTAATTTTGTATCCTGAGACTTTGCTGAATTCATTTATCAATTCCAGTAATCTCTTGGTTGAATCTTTGGGGTTTTCTACATATAATATCATATCGTCTGCGAATAGTGAAAGTTTGACTTCTTCTGCCCCCATGTGGATGCCCCTGATTCCTCTGTCTTGTTTGATTGCTCTGGCCAGGACTTCCAGCACTATGTTGAATAGAAGTGGAGATAGTGGGCAACCTTGTCTGGTTCCAGTTTTAAGGGGGAATGCTTTCAATTTTTCCCCATTCAGTATGATGCTGGCTGTGCGTTTATCATATATGGCTTTAATAGTTTTGAGGTATGAGCCATCTATGCCTATATTGTTAAGAGTTCTTATCATAAAAGGATGCTGGATTTTGTCAAAAGCCTTTTCTGCATCTATTGAAAGGATCATATAGTCTTTGTTCTTGCTTTTATTTATGTGGTAAATTACACTTATAGATTTGCATATGTTGAACCATCCCTGCATCTCAGGAATGAAGCCCACCTAATCGTGATGGATTATTTTTTTGATGTACATTTGAATTCGGTTTGCAAGGATTTTATTGAGAATTTTTGCATCTATATTCACAAGGGATATTGATCTGTAGTGTTCTTTTCTTCTTGTGTCCTTTCCTGGCTTTGGTATCAAGGTGATATTGGCTTCGTAGAATGAGTTTGGGAGGATTCCATCCTTCTGGATGTTTTCAAATAATTTCTGCAGTATAGGCACCAGTTCTTCTTTGTAGGCTTGGTAGAATTCAGGTGTGAACCCATCTGGTCCAGGACTTTTTTTTTGTTGGAAGATTTTTTTATTACTACTTCAATTTCGGTGCTTGATATTGGTCTGTTTAGAAATTCTGTTTCTTCCTGGTTGAGCCTAGGGAGGTAGTATGTTTCTAAGAATTTGTCCATTTCCTCCATGTTTTCGTGGTTTTGGGCATAGAGATTTTTGTAGTATTCGAAGATGATGTTTTGTATTTCCATGGTATCATGACCTCTCCTTTCTCATTTCTAATTGAGCTTATTAGAGTCCTTTCCTTTCTGCTTCTGGTCAACCTGGCGAGTGGCCTGTCTATTTTGTTTATCTTTTCAAAGAACCAACTTTTCGTTTTATTAATCTTCTGTATTGTTCTTTTGTTCTTAATTTCATTTAATTCTGCTTTGATCTTGGTTATTTCTTTTCTTCTGCTGGCTTTAGGATTGCTTTGCTCTTCCTTTTCCATTTCCTTAAGATGATTCATTAGTTTACTGATTTGTAACCTTTCTGTCTTTTGGATGTGGGCATTTAAGGCGGTAAGTTTTCCTCTCAGGACTGCTTTTGCTGTATCCCACAGATGTTGATAACTTGTGTCCCCATTATCGTTTAGTTCGAAGAATCTTTTGATTTCCATTTGAATCTCCTCCTTGACCCAATAGTCACTCAGCAACAGATTGTTTAATTTCCATGTTTTTGGAGGAAGATGTGAGTTTCTGTTGGAATTGATTTCTAAATTTATTCTGCTGTGGTCTGAAAAGATACATGGTATGATTTCTATTTTTTTGAATTTGTTTAGATGTTTTGTGGCCTAGGATGTATAGTACTATCATTTTCTCCAGCAAGTCTCAGCAGCAATATTGGATGTATGGAGGCAAATTAAAAAGAACAGTTTGATAGGTCCAAGGCTGGAGTTTTGCCAGGTATGGGTCCCTTAAGGACAGTGGGAAAATGCAGTTTAAGGTTGGGAAGACAGGGATGCAACAGAGCTTGGGCTGATAATCTTGGGTCAGAAGGAAGAAGCAAGAAGCAGTACGAGAACAAGAAAATAGATGGCATTTGAGGAGAGAACCAAGAACACAGGGGATTTGAAGTATGATTTGTTTAGCTGACTGCAAATCCCAGCATTGCCCGAGTGGACAGGGATCACTTATGCCTCTTAGGAGTTGGCTGCACACTGGATTGATGGGTTTTGTGATATTTTTATTGATCAGAAATATTCAGTTATTCCTCAAAGTCTTTATATTTAGATACTTTATACACCTTAAGAGGCACCTCTCTCTCCTTCTCTTTTTATTCCCTCTATGAACTACCTGCATTCTTTCTTAATTCAGGTGATCTACCCCAATCAGACAAAGCTGAGTGCCATTTCCAAGATGTTGCTGGCCCCCACACTTTCACCTGTGGTGTTTTACATACCTTCTCCCCACTCTGATTCAGAATGTGCTTCCCTATTCTATGTGCCCACACTTCAAAATCTCACCAATCTCAAAATCCAGGTAAGTATCCAATTTCTTCTAGGAAAGTCTCCAAGATTTCTACCTAACCCAAATCACTATTTCTTCAATACACAAGTTTTTTTATTCTACATAGTTACACAATCATTTGTTTTATTTCTTTCTCTTCAAGGACAATAATTCTTAAATTCAATTTTTAAGCCAAATTCTGTGTGTCATTGTGTGTGTGTGTGTGTGCAGTTGGAACTTAAGAAATACTCTTGATTTAAAGTACTCAGCCAGCCAAAGAAGCAGATACCATCTTCTTATTCTAAAGCTTATATATCACAAGGAGTATCCATAAAGAACAAACTCCTGTGACTAAGCAGAAAATGGAGAAGTGTGCTTACATAAAACTTATTCAAAGCCACACAATAACCTCCCATAACTAGTAACGGAATGTTGAATGAATCAAATGGAATGCTTAGTACTGACTACTAGTCTTATGTTTTTTAGTCACTAAATCATGTTTTCTATTTTTAAAAATTTTTAGTTCATTTTTATTCAAATTGGCTAAACATGCAGAAAAAATGACAGCAATGGTTTCAGTCATTTTGTGGGTTCAAAATAAGAGTACTTGGAACATTTTAGAACAATCTCTCAGAGAAAACATGATTTCATGATAAAAATAACACAAATGCCTGGTGCCATTTTACATGTACTCACAATCCCTCCTTGTTCCCCTTTCATAACTCCAACACTTTAGGCCAAATGCATAATGTAAAACAAGAAAAATTAATCATTTTGATATGTTGGATTTTATTACTTTTAAAAATTGTACCTAGAGCACATGTGTGTGAGCTAAAAAACATGAGGGAAATGTAGGGTGTTAATAAGAAATACAAAATGAATCTTGTTTTCTATGTGGTATGCCAAGGAAATCCAAAGTCACTAAGTTTTCTTTTTCCCCTGCCTTTAGGGGAACAGAAGAGATGGAAATAAGGAAGGAAGGAGAAGTTTATAAATCCAGGAATCAGAACTGATGGAAAGGCAGTAGCTTTCATCACAGTCCTACAGGGAAAATATGTGATCTGCAATTCTCTAAGGATGCATACAAAAACTCACTTAGCCACATTTCAATCTAGGATTAACATGAAGAAACTCCATCAAAATGGTAAAACTTTTTCCCCCCAAATGAATATGGCAATACCCATTCTGGATACACTCGCACTTTCTGTTGAATTGACGCCAGTTTTCTATATGCAATCTAGCAATAAATATAAAAATGTTAAATTTGCATACATTTTGACTTCTTATTTTACTTCTAGGACTCTATATTAAGAAAAAAAACCAAATATATACACACACATGCACACACGCTTATTTGTCAGAATATCTTTATTAGCAAAAAATTGGTAGCAGCTCACCATAAATTGGTTAAGTATTCTATTATATGGAACACAACAAATAATATATTAAAAAATAAATGTACAAAACATGCTGATAAGTGAAAAAAACAAGAACAGTATGATCTAGTTTTATAAAAATAAATTTTAAAGTAATGTTGATATATATGCACCAAATAATAATGTCATGTGGGGTATGAATTCTGGGAGACTTTCTCTTTGTAAATTTTATATTTATGTAATGCTTGAATTCTGAATTTTGTATAACTTTGTATTATATTCATAATTAGAAATCTATACATATTTAAAAGTGGATGTATACATATTGACACATAAAAATGTCAACAATACACCCTCTAAATAAAAAATGCTGGCTAAAGCAGCATATTCCCACATTCGTGTTTCTAAAAAATTACATGCATACAAGAAAAAAAATCTGGAAGGCTACACCAAAACCCTGACAATGGCTATTCTGGCTGGTGAGATTTTGTGTGATTTTTACTTTCTTCTTTGTAACTTTCTATCTTGACTCCTTTAAAAAAACAAAAATAAATGCCCACCTCTATTGATACGGGAAAAAAATAAAATTTAAAAAATAAAGACTATATTATTATTTTTATATAAAACTTTCATTTAAAAACTCCATCTTCAATTTTCACTTTCAAATCTTTTTAAGAGCTAATAAGGTTCAACAATAAGTAGTTCAACAGTAACAAATTATTTTAATTTGGCTTCCTCTCCATATTCACTCAATAGATTGTAGGTTTATCCCACTAAAAAAAAAAAAAATCAAAAGAACAGGAGAAGTAATAGGACCTAGATCATCAACAAAAGCAGTTGCTTCCAACTTTGCTATGAAAAGAGACAGAGGTGTCATAATATTGATAATGTCATTTTATATTTTCAATTGATGATTTCCAAAGGGCTCTTATATCTGCAATCATGTTTGGTTCTCAAGTCTATGAAGACGACAGAGAAGTATAATCCACACTGTTACATAAATAGCCTGAGTTAGAAGAGGTGGAGGGATGTGTCCAGGGTCTTGGATCGGGGAGTGACAGCGCTAGCCTGCACAGTCCAATATTATAGCCACAAGCCACATGTGGCTATTTAAATTTAAATTAACTAAAATGAAATAAAATAAAAAATTCTATTCCTCAGTCACACTAGCCACATTTCAAGGGCTCAATAGCCACATGTGGCTAGTGGCTACTGTGTTGGAACAGTACAGTGTAGAATATTTCCATCATCACAGAAATGATGTGATTCCTACTCCAATAACATTTTCCACTCATGTGGTAGCTTTCTACACCCTTGCTTTGCCCTCTTGAAAGAAAGGAAAATATTATTTGAGGATCTTACTCTACATGGCATGAGTTTCTAAATACTGTAGGAAAAAAAAAAACTGTGCTGAATTAGGGTAACAAAGATGGCTGGGGTAGCCAAAGAGTAGTGAGTAGTGGGAGAGGGGCACAAGGAGAGCCTGAAGGGTGGTAGAGTGAACTCTGAGGGTCGTCTATGAGTACCTATTCACTCTCGTCTTCCTTTTAATAGAACTAAGATTTTACTTTGGTATCTACCCCTACCCCACACGGGCTTTGTGCCTCAGAGTTCAGGAACAGGCCCTCAATGCAATTTGGGCTTATTAAAACAAGATGAAAAGTTAGCTGATAGAGTAACACCCTCTTGTGGCTTTGGTCTTGGCATCTGAAAGGCCAAACAGCAGAATACCAACTTCAGCATCATCTCAGGCATTAACCAAAAAGTGCATGTATATAATGTAATCACATACATTACTATTACAGTTATATCTGATCAGCATAACAGAGTCAGCAATATAGACAAAGCATGTCACTCAGATTTACCAGTATGTACAGATGACCTACAAGTGAGTATCTAGATGTATTTGGGGGTGAAAAATCTAATGTTATGCTTTATGTGTTGAAATTCTACCATCTGAAAAAGAAATATGTTCTTAGAAAAGTAAATTATAATTAGTTATGAAAATTTTATGTACAAAACCTATCAAATATTTTCAAATCATTAAATAAAAAGGGGAACAGACTGACAATATAAATATTAAGAAAGCACATTAGCTAGGTACACTTTGGGGAGAACATTATATCCTTTTGCAGCCAAACACTTATAAAAATTGAAATAATCAAGACAGAATAGGGAGGTTAGATGATAGCATAACTCTCATCTTTGTAGAATCTGTAGAATCATAACATTAAACAAAATAATCATTTAAAAATCGTACTGAATTTAGTTATTTGATTCTACTTAGGCCATGAATCTTCTAAGAAAAATCCTAATTTAGGAATTCTTCATATGTTGTGGAGATGAATTAGAAGCAGAAAGTCAACTCTGCCTGACTTTTACAGAACGGAACATCAGTACCAAACACCGTCATGCAACTTTCAATGGCACAAACATGGTGAAGGTTATCAGTGATTTTGGAATCACCAGCATATATATGCTGCTTTGTTCACATACTTCAGGGAATAATTATAGCCCAATGAGAAGAAACTGAATTGCTGACCTTAAGCAGAAAGATGGTGGCCGCTCGTCATCTTTCCTCAGCTAAAGAAAAGCTGCAGGACATATTTTAGAACTTTGGAACTGTCTCATCACGAACTTACAAAAATGTCCCAATGGGATGAAATAGCAATTACATGTTTAAAAGATGGTTTGAACCAAAGAAAGCTTAATATTGTCCTCAGCACACAACAATACCTATATAACAGGACTTAGTAAGAACCAATGCTTGCACAAAAAATAATTCATCTGCTGAAAAAGGCACTAACTGATAAACCATAAAGTGCAAGTATTTCCTATAAGGTACCTGCTATATAAGGTCTCCTGTCATTCTGTTTCAGAGAAGATGCTGAAATGGATATGCGTGCAATGAAAACTGTGTCCCCCTCCATTCCACTTAAAACAGTTAATTCACTTCAGATTAAATGAGGTTAGAGCCATGATATGAATCCTGGACCAGGAAAAAATGCTATAAAATATATTATTGAGAGCAATTGGCAAAATCTAAATATGGACTTTGATACAAGACTGTTATCTTATCCAATGTAAAATTTCCTGCTTTTAGTAACTATGCTGTGGTTATATAAAAGACTCTCCTTGTTCTTAGGAAATACACACTGAAGTATTACGGGTAAAGGGGCATGATGTCTGCAATTTACTCTCAAATATTGGTATATTGGTAAGGGAGTGATAAAGCAAATGTCAAACAATTGTGAATCTGGATGAAAAACACATGGGAATTCTTATAACTTTTCTGAAATTTTAAACTATGTCAAAGCAAAAAGTTACCCAAGAAAGTTAATTCATCTCTCTCTTTACATTTCCTTAAGAAAACAAGTAGTTCTGTGGTAGTCAAGTCTCAGAGTGATCAAGAAGACAATGTTTTGGATGTTAGAGAGGCCATTAGTGTGCTTAAGGAGTCACCATACTCCATGGTTACCATCTGATTGTTATGCCTGATCTAGAACTGATTTACTCCCTAAAGCAGAACACACTCTTGTTTAGTGTGGTATCAGTCAGAGATGACTTGCAGCTTCAACTAGTGGTGCAGTTACTACCTAACCACAGCCTCTCATCCCACACCCTTTTTGACATAGTACGTAGCTGGGCTCATTCAACACAGCAGCCCCATGTCTCATATCTGTTCCTTCAAGCATACGCTTTAAGAGAATAAGCCCTGTAATAAAGAGGCTCCTAGATGACCATTTCACAGACAATGCTAAACTTCTAACATTCTTATATACCCACGCAAAGTTACATAAACATATACTATAAAGAGGAGAAATAAATTGTTAGAAATAAACGTTAGGTAGTAAGACGTGCACTTGGAACAAGAAGTCCCTTAAAAATTAAGTGTGCTCATCTTACAGCTGTAAAAATATGTCTGAAGTCTGAATTGTGGAGTTTCATGTCCCTTCTACAGTTTAAAACAAAATACAGAAGGAAATACACTTTACTATCATGACATGTCATCCACAAATTATATGTCTAACCCTTGAGCTGCTTTTAGAAACTCTCCTCACTAATTTGCCTGTGTTTTTGAATAGCAAGTAATATGTTTTCAATCATGAAAGGTTACAGGGAAATTTTTGTGGTCAAAACTGGCCTTCCACTGGCATAAAAATCATCAGTCTTACTGAAATCCTTAGGGAAATAACATTTTTTTTCATCATTGTCAAGCAGCTTTCAAAGCAATTTAATAGATACTGTTCCTAAGAATGGTTGTTTACATCCATTGAAAACTGATGTCACTCAAAACCATGTAAGAAAAAAATGACAGTAAGTTTAATAAAGAAATTATTTCTTTACAATATTTTAAGAGAGAATCGAACCATATGAAATTTTCTCTTAAAAATAATAATAATTATCCACTGATATGTAAATGATTTAAATGCCCATCCTCCAACACAGCATACAAATCAGCCCTGAACTATCAAATTGTTCTTTTACCATTTGCACAGCAATGCTATCAAAGAGTGCAGTCATTTCACTTTGAAACAAAATTGTATTTGATATTAATTTAAGTAGTCATCACAAAAAAAAGTCTGAGCAGTACGAAAACTAAATAGTTTTTGTAAGTGCTCTATTTACCTTCCCTTTCATTGCTTCTCTACACTTTCACTGACTGAACACTGACCGCACTTCCAATAATATTAAGTAATTTTGCACAAGAACGACATAATAATGCTGCCTTTTTTCTCTTCCCTCTAACTCAACCTTATGCTCCCTGTTTTTTTGTTTGTTTAAGCTATATCATACAAGGATATACCAACTTTTCGATAACTTAAATGTAAGCATTAGTGAACTGAAGGGGAACAGAGTCATATCCAGGCTTGGATTGGGCTTGATCATTCCATGGGAGTCAATCTATTTCTTTTTTCTCGTTTATGAGAAAGTAAACCTCCCTGTACCTATTTTAAATTTAAGTTAGTTAAATATACTGTAAAAAACCGATTTTTTTTCAGATGACCAACTGTTTATTTCACTTCTCCCCAGCACTTCTTCTTCTAAGTACCACCAAAGAAATCTCCCAGATTGACAGATTGAGAACTCTATAAATCTGTGGTTTTCAATGTCAGGAGGACCTCTGGCGTTGTTTAGTGATCCTTATACTTGTCCTGAAACAGCTCCCTTGACTGTTAACCACATCAGAAGGTAAACTCACGCACCCTCGCTTCTAGCAGACGTTTCTACCATTCCCCTCACCCTCAGCCAATATCTCGCCTTCTACTTCACAGAGTAAAATAAAATCTATTAGACAGAAACTCCTCTGACGTCCTACCAGCCTGCCTACATCCACTCTGATCCTGACCACCTTTTTCTGTCCCTGAGAAAGGGGCACCCCAGAGCTCTGTACCCCATCCTCTCTCACTCCCTTAAGCATCTTTTTTGAGTTATAACTCAATTCCCACAAACATGCCTAACACCCTTCATCTTTAAAAACAAACAACACAACACTCTTCATCAATCCTGCAGCCCCTCTACCTAAGACTGCCTTCATAGCTAAGATTCTGGAATAAACCGTGTCCACTTCACCTACTCCTCAGCTCACTGCAACCTGACTAACTCCCTGCCATTATACCAACATTTCCCATCCCCAAACCCAACGGGCTCCTCCATTCTTTGCGTATGTGACCTCTCAACAGCATTTACTACTGCTGACACTTCCTTCTAGAAATTCTTTCCTCCATGAGTTTATCTCACATTATTACTTTCTGTTTCATCTGTTTCTTTTATTGACTCTTCCTCCCATAAAATCCTTAAATGTTAGAACTGTCTGGCAGTGGGAGTAGAAATTGATATATTTTGAGAAACTATTGATAAAATGTAAAAGTTTATATTTGTTTCTACCTTTTAACCAAGTTATTCTACCTCTAGGAATCCATACTAAGAAAGCATTGTGATCTCAAATAATGAAAGGAGAAAAAATTCTTGCACAGAAACATTAAATGTAATGTTATTTATAATATTAATAAGATGACAGTATGCCTGAACTAATGTTAAATGGAAAAAAAATGGTGCAAAATTGTCTATATAGTATCATCTCAATTATGTGGAAAATACATGCATAGGAAAAAGTCTGGAAGGAAATATTCCAAATATTCCAAATCACTGTTAACAGTGTTTTCTTGGGAAATAAGAATTGAATTACAGGTGAATCGTACTGTCTTTATACATTTCTATACTTTCCAAGTTTTATACAAGGATCATGTATTTCACTTCTATATTGAGAGAAAAAATGGAAACATTTTTGAGAAACAAGTCAAATCAAGGGGCCAAAGTCCTTTTTTGAAAGGTGGTATTTGCCTTCACTTCTCACTGTAAACATTACCAACAGGTAATCTCACATACCTCAGAAGCATCAAATGTCATCATGTACAGATAACTCTGAGACCTATGTCCCTAGTATATACCACACAACTAAGCTGCATAACTGTATGGTACAGTACTTCTATCTGGCTACTAGACAGTTCCATGGGCTGACTCACAAGGACAATAGCCTCAGCCTGTTATCGTGCCCTTCAACTCACTCTCCAAATCTCCTTTCCTCTTAGATGTCTAGTCTTTGTAAACAGCACCACCATCCCCAAATTCCTATTTTGAGTAACCAGGTGAGCAAGACCAGATTCTTGCTCCATCAATATCCAGTCAAATACCAAGGCCAATCAATTCTGCCTCCTCAAAACATATCAAAACCATGCCTCTGTCTCTTGTCCTACTTCCTCACTAGTCTCACCTGGACTCCTTCAATAATTTCCTAAATGGTCTCTACTTCCAGCTTCAGCCGTGTGATTACACACCCCATCCATTAACACCACAGACTTTTCTAATACGTAAGTCTGACTAAGTCATTTCCCTAATTAAAATCCTTCAATGGTTCCCCATCACCACATAATAAAATAAAAAATCTTTAGCATGGGACTTCATGAACTTATTCTTATTCTATGCCACCTATCAACTTCCTACTCATCCTTCAGTTCCAATATCTCCTCTGGGAAGCTTCCCTTTACCTCTCACAGTTAGATGCATCCTCCTGTGAGTTCCTTAGCATGCCATCCATATCTCTATCACAGCATGGATCACATTGCTATAATTATTTCCATGTCTGTCTTTTCCCTCTAGACCTGGATTACACAGGAGTGAGGACAGGATATTCTATTCTATTCATCTTCACATCTCTAAAATGTAGCATATAGTTGATGGATAATTAAATGTGCTTAATGCATAAATGAATGATTTGGCTCACAAACAAAAAAAGTACATGATGGATTAATAAGTTATGGATTTTTTTCACACTATTGAACCAATGCTCTAGAATCAATATATGCAAGATGACAAATTTACCCAATAAGTTATTGAAACAAATAATAAATACAACATTATAAAGCACGGTATGTGCCTCAAGTTCACACCACTATCTTATAGTGATGTTTAAAGTATGCAAGTTTTTAACTTAACTATTAGAATCTTCCCCCAACCTTTTTTTTGTGTGTTTGTGTGTGTGTGTGTGTGTGTGTGTCTTTCTGAGGCACGAGCTTGAAAGCACCTTTCATGGCTACTGATTTCAAATACAGGCAAAAATTATCTTAGTTTCCCCAAAATAGAAAAAAAGTCAAATACTACTTTTTATTAGCAATGTCAACAACATTACCATACTGGAATAAGTCCAAACTAAAGAAAAACAAAATCTCCTTTTCCTTCATGGACAGTTTCCTTTACATTCATTCCAAACATAGGCAACAGGTAACCCATGAAAATTTTAGTTTATTAATCAGAATCATCATGGAGATCTAACTCATAAGGAGTTATGAAGGAGTAAAAATGGATCCTGGCAGAATAGAGACTAGTAAAAATTTATGAAACTCTGAAAAACAGATCTCTTCCTTACTTAACCATTCAAAATTCCTCACAAGTGAGTCACCTTCCTCCAAGAAAAGCAAAAATTCCACCTGAAATAAACCTGAATGTGAGAAGCTTGCATATGTAAAGAAATCAACTTCAGGTTTTTTTGGGCTAAACGAGGAAATCATTGATAAAGCCAAGTGCAAACAACAAATAATTAAAAAATAATTCTTGCTTCACTTTGGGATACACTATATACTTTATGCACTGGTGACAGATTTAATTTTATTTGACAAACTTACATGAGAATTAGGTTGTACTCCCTGAACACAGACCAGCTGAGCCACTTAAATACATCCCGGGAGTAAAAACATCCCATAAATGTGCAATTCTTGAAAGGCATCTAAGATTCAAAATGAAATTAGGAAGTGATTGGAGGAGAAGTAGTAAACACAGGGTAAAAGTTAAATAGGCACAATAGAGTCCTTAACTATAGCTACAGAATACACGAATTGGAAGTAGAGTTTCCTGGAATAAGTGCACTGGCTGCATCTGCACACTATATTGAGCAGTTGTACTGTGGTCCCTATGGAGATGCCAATATATGATATACAAATGTCCATATATACATGTGTGAGTACAGCCTCACACACACACACACTCTTACACACCCTATATTGGTAGTTATTCTTCCAGTCTCTGCAAATACACTGAAGTCACGACATACCTTCAGCTAACATCAATAAAAACTGTTCATTAATCTTCATTGGCTGCAATGAGGTTTATGATGCCATGTATAAGGTCAAAGGATTTCTATCAAACCTTAATTACTTGCTGATTTTTAGACTGTTTCCTCAACCATTTCCTTGAGGACTCCTTGTCTTTTTTTAAAATACATTTTTATTGAAGTATAATATACATACATAAAAATGCACAAATCACAAGTACCTGTAACTACTGCCTGTGTCAACAGGACTGTTACCAGCATCCCCAGAAGCCCTCCTGTAGCCTCCTCCTAATCACACTGCTCCCTCTCACCTCTCCAAAAACAACCATTATCCTGCCCTTTAACACCATAGATTAGGGCTGTTTGGTTTTGAATTCTATATAAATGGAAGCATAGAGTAGGTATTGTTTTGTGTCTGGCTTCTTTTGCTCAATGTTATGATTGTGAGATTAATTCATGCTGATGCATGTAGCTGTAGTTCATTCACTTTTGTTGTTATCTTGCATTCTCTTGTATGAATACCACAATTTATTTTTCCATCCCACTGTTGATGGATATTTATGTTCTTCTCAGGTTTTGGCTCCAACTCCTTATTGCATTTTTAACATCTAACATAATACTTTGCCTACACTGCAGGTCTAGTACTATTTTTTTTTTGTACGCCTCGTATCATTCATTCACTTAAAAAATCTTTGTCACCTATTACAGATCAAAATCGGTCTTCAGAACCCAAAATAAATGGCAGAAAAAGAGGCCCTGACAGGGTAAACAATACACATTGCAAAACATACTCAGCACTGAACAGCATGGCATAGAGTTCTTTGCATGAGGCTGTGTGAGGCACTAACACTCGCTGGCCCATGCTCTGGCAGTCGACAGCACTGGCTGCCACTGGCTGAGAGTGTATTCCTTCTCATTTCTTTGTTCTCCTTTCACTCTCATTTTTAAGGAAAACATTTCAGAACAGATAGCATTATAAAGACAGGACCGAACTGAGCAGGTTTTGACAGAATATATCTTAGTTGCCATGGTTCAGAATGTGCACGCACATGCTATTCTTGGATGATGTTTTTTGGAAATGGTATAGACCACACGGCAGCTATGCTATGGTCAGTGAGACCACCCTTCCCCAGCACACAAAGACTTCGTTGTATATGGGAGAGATACAGACAACTTAGGCAATGAGCATAGGAGCCTTCATCCTCCTACTCATCCCTGCTGCTCCAGATATGGGTGCTTCACACCTCCTCAGGGATCTCACCCTTTGCATTAGACTCTCTCTTCTCTCAAACTTCTTTCTCACTCTACTGCCTCTGACCCATCATTATTTATTCATGCTCGACTCTCAAGGCTTAAAAAATAGCAGAAAAACAAAAATCCATCTACAACCTTCTGTTATTGAAGAAGGCTATGGCCTTCTTTCCTTTCCTTCACAAAAAATTTCTTGAAAGCCTTATACCACTTACTGTTCAACCCACTGCAAACTGTTTCCCACCTCTACCCCCTCAAATGAAACCACTCTCATCAATGCCCTCCTTGATGCTGTATCTCATGGACACATCTTCATCCTTATCTTCCTTGACCTTTCTGAAGTGCTCAACTTTGCTGAGCACTTTCCTGTTCTCTTGACTTTTGCAATATCACACTCTCCTGTTTTCTTCCAACCTCCCTAGACACACCTCTTTGGGCCCTTATTATTCTGACTGTCCCTTAATTATAGATGTCTCCAAGGTTCAGTCCTTGGCCTTTTTCTCACACTTTATTATGTTCATTTTTGATCATTTAGATCTCATAGGCATGTTCTATGGGCACCTGAATCTCAGCATGAGAAGAAATGTTGAGAAACATTCTCCTTTTTCCAATATTCTACACATAGTCATCACTTCCAAATCTGCATCATTGTTCTCTATTCTTTCCATGTGTAAGAAGCAGTGGGAGTAGGAAAAAGTTTATTGGCTTTGAAGTCATGCCAATCTGGTTTCAAATACAAACTGCTTCTTAATTAGCTACGTGACTTTGAGAAAGCCATTTTCTCTCTCTCTGAACACCTCTTTCACATCTGTATAACACCTATCTTGTAAGACTGAATAGATTAAAAGAGATGAATGGATGAATGACAACCATCTAACACTGTGCCTGATGCCTGGTAGCTGCCCCAATAAGTAGTTTTCTTCCCATTTTACCTTTTATGGAAGGTAGTCCTGTCTTCCCAACTATACTGAATTTAAGGGAGAGCTATTCTATATGAACTCTCCAAACCTGTCAGATTAGTCTTCTTGTCATCCCTAAATACATCATGCCCATTCACAAAAGCACTTCTGCATGAAATGTTCTCCCTTGCCATTCTTACTTCACACATACCTAAGTCTTATTCATGCTCCAACATTCAGCCCAATCTCATACCTCTATAATGGCCTTCCTTAATCAAGAAAAGTTCACAGAAATTCCCTGCTCATGTGAACTGTAGAATATTGGTACTAATCATCTGGCGTTTATTATATGCCACCTTATGGGGGTTACATATCTTTTTATGTCATTTCTCTCCAATTACATCATTTAACTTCTTGGAATGAGTTATATATATATAGTCCTTAGTATACACAGTCTCCAGCAAAAAGCTTTAAGTAGTACCTGTCAATTGGTATGAGAGGTCAATCTCCCTTGATTTGTAATAACTGAATGTATAACATCATTTAATAAATTCAACTATTACTTTAAAATATGCATATAGACACCTGGAATCTTAGAATTCAGGACTTTAGAGGCCATGCAGACCAATCTTCCAGATGCACAACATCCTTTTCCAAGAGCTTCAGTGAATGAACCTTCAACTTCAGTTTCAATAAATTCCCATGACCAGAAACTCACTTTCTCCTTTGGGAACCCATCTGATGTCTAGGTAGCAGTTCCATAGTGCAACCATCAATATCAGGATATTAACATATGATATACTACTAACTTTTAATTCATAAACCCTATTCAATTCCCACCAAATGCCCCAATAGTGTCCTTTATAGCAAAAGGATCCAGTTGGAAATCATGCTTTACACTTACTCACTTGTTGTGTCTCTTTAGTCTCCTCCATTCTAGAATACTTCCTCAGGCTTTCCTGGATTTTCATGAACTTGACATTTTTGAAGATTACAGACTATTTTTCACACTGTCCCCCAATTGGAGCTTGCCAGACATACCCTCTGATTAGACTGAGATTATGCATCTTTAGTAGGAATGTCACAGAAGAAGTGATGTTGTGTCCTTCTCATTGCGTCTTATCACATGGTACATGATTCTAAATTGTCTCATTACTGACACTGTTCATTTTGATCACCTCATTAAGGTCGTATCTGTCAGGTTTCTCCACTGTAACAATATTCCTTCTTTTCTTTGATATTAATTAATTAACATTTTGTAGGGAGATACTAAGTAAATACCCCATTCCTCATCAAACTTCAAGTTATTCATTTATTATTTTAGATAAATATGGACTCATGGTTTCCTATTTCATTTTGATGCTCAAACTCACCCAGATTTAGCTAGTGGGAGCTCCTTTAAGCTAGTTTCTGTATTTTTTTACATTTGCCACCATTCTTTGAGGACTTCCTTGTTTTCTGGCACAAGATGCCCCAGGCTCACCATGTACTTATTCTTCCCCAGCCCTAGAATCCCATTTCTCCAAGGAGTCCTGATGTCTTTTAGTGGAGAATGGTACCAGATGTGACTATTGCTATTAAGGTGTCACTGCTCCTAGACCCTCACAATGGACAGAGCTAGGGAGTATATGATATATATACATGCATATGCATTCACATCTATATTTACTCCTTGTCTATCTGTATATTAAAAACTTCCAATTCCAGTCTAACTACAAAGGGTTATTCCATTTTTTTCCCTTTCCATATCTGTAACTCTCTTTTACAACAGTGAGAAATCTGGCTCCATTATCCTTAACACATTTACTTATTTGTCAATCTCCCTATATGTCACCTATCTCCCGCTTTTGTCACTAAGACCTGGTGGCATAGACGCTCTCTTCTCCATACTCAGAGCCTTATGCATGGGCCCCCTCTTTATTCAGGTTGGGCTCCAAACCCTACTCTGGGCCCCTGTGGCTCCCCATCCCCTGGCATAGATGCTTACCTTGCTTTGCCCCAACCCAGTGGCTTTAGGACCAAATTCTTCAGGAAGAAGAGGCAGAGCAGAGGAACAAACCTACCTCTCCTCACTTTTACCCACTGGCATGAATTCTGTCTTCCGGGATCTCCCAGAATAAACACAATCAATTCATACTCAAGTATTTGAGGTTGGTTATCACGTCCTGCCTTGTTCCTTCAGTCATTCCTTAAATTACATAGTTTTAAGCACCCTCATTCTTTTCTGAATGAACTCCATTCTGTCTACATAGCTTGTAAAAGTGTATAGACTAGGCACTTTTGGTTGCCTATCCAATATCCTATTCTGCCCCTAAAATTCAGTCCTTCCTAAAAGAATTTTGTTCAGGTGTCTACTACCTTCCATATTGCCATGTGCTTGAGGAAAAGTGAACCCTATCCTCAGCTCCTGACTCTTCTAAATCAAGCATGATAACCACATTAGTAATGGTCATGTGACCAAATGAAACGCATAAGGAAGTCTTCTGAGGGGCTTTCTAAGAAAGGGGCACAGGACAAGCAGACAGCTGCCTTTCCTTCCTCTGGAGGTTACTGTGTCTGGAGGAGATGCATAGAACTGCTGCAACTATCTTCCAACAGCCCGGGGACAAAACCAGCAAAAGAAGAAGAGCAGGGACAAGGGAGACACAGACAAGTGGAGGCAGAGCCCTTACGGACTGGCCGGAGCCTCTCTTATCACTAGACTTCTTGTTGTGTGACATAATACACTTCCTTTCTGTTTAAGCCAGTTTAGTCGGGTTTTCTTTTTAGCCGCAGCCAACAGCATTCTGATACAGAGTGATGTGGGGAACTACACAGGAGAGGTGTGATGAGCCAGAGTAGAACTTCCAAGTCTTTGTATTTCCTCTGATAGAGCCCAGGCCAATGTTGACTCATAATATAGACTGCTAAAACCCTCATCTTTCTCACCCGACAATGTTAAAAACCACAATGTTATTTTGTGTTTGTACTGTCAAATTGTTGCCCTCCAGTAGAGAACAAGAGGTTTATTTATTATTTACATTGTTAGCTTTTCCATTGTTTCAACCTGTTCAGATCTTTTAAAATTAGTTTGTTTTAAGTGGGGAATAATAAAGGAAGTTGAAGAGTTGCTACTTAATTGCAAAGCAACAAAGCTAGGCAGAGAGGAAAAAACAGAAAAACAAATACAGAGCTAGGAGACAGATTTTTGTCCCAGTAGTAACTGTGCCACTATACTAGTGAACAGTCCTGGACAAATCACATACTTTGTGTTTTCTAACATCATGCATCTATGTAACAGTGAGAAACCTCAAGGTTCTCTCTTGGCTTTAAAATTCTATGACTTAGAGACTTCATCAGAGAATTTATGGCTCAGAACTGCTCTCTTGCTTGAAGCACAAAATCAAGAAAAGTCAGTCCCCCCCCATCAGTTGTAGCCTATTAGTCATTACCAAGATTCACTTATTTCAAATCAACAAAATACTGCCCTTGGGCTACCTACTCCAAGAAACAGCTGTTATACTACAGAGATCAAGTCAGGACTATATTTGTATTTACTATTACTAAAGGAAATGTGTAGAAAGCAATTGTCAAATCTGCACTCAATTTACCACCTTGACAAAAAACAAACATTCAGAACAGCTATCAGACCTAAGGGATTCTGGAAGCTAAACTAAAGGAAGCCTAGATATTTAAAAGTATGCTGTCAACTTGATGTGACTGCAAGGTGTGTAAAGCCTTCGATTGCTTCCCAATGTACTTAAAGTCTGAATCTTGGGACTTTATGTCCCAAGGGCCTTTGACAAAGTGTGGTCCCTGACTAGCTGTGCATCATCACCTGTCCCCCTCCTCCAGAGACACCAGCCTCACTGCATGCCTTTGAGTTTCTGAAACACACCAAGAGTCTGTCCGTCTAAAAATCTCTCTCTCTTTGCTTTGTACATGTGATTCATTTTGCCTGGCCTGGACCTTTCCCTACCTGATTCTCCCACCTCACACCTGCCACACACACACACAGATTCCTCATCCTTCTGATCTCACTTAAAGCCAACTTCCCCATTAAATGCCTTCTCTGTGGTATGCTCACACACACGCACATACGTGCCACTTCCATTTCCCCTATGAGGGAACCCTGCTCTTTCCCTTCATAGCACTTACTACTATTTGTAGATACACTTTTGTTTGTTTGCCAGTTTAGTATGTCCCCCCTGCCAGGTTATTAGCTAAATGAGAGCAGGAACTATGTCTGGGTTGCTCCTGCATACCCAGGAAAGAATGAAGAAGATGCGGTTGCCATCATACTTTCAAAGGTAACTTAACGACACGGAAAAACACTTAAAAATACTATGTTATATTAGAAAACAGCTTATAAAATCATATGTTGTATAAGTGGGAAGAGTCCAAATTTTTAAATATATACATTTATATACACATACAAAAGAGCATAAAGGACATACATCAAAGTATTAACAAGGATGGTAAGATTATACATTTTTTAATGGAGAATCTGGGGACAGAAAAACCATATATATATATAAAGTATGCTAAAAGTGGATAACCATAACCATAGGGTGAAAGAATGGAAAACTTGTAAGGATAAAGAAAGTGTGACTATCAAATCATTAAATTGATTTAATAACCATAACAGAGCTAAGAACACTGATTATTTGGATAAGTTATGCTACATTTGTTAAAATGTCAGCTCAGTACAGTCACACTCCATTTGGTTTCAACAGAACACAACTGTGGAGTGAAAACATTAGCCTAGGATGGCAGCTCCCAGCCTGGCTGCATATGACAATCACCTGGGCATTAATGAGGCTTAAGAAATCAGGATCTCCAGGAGATGGAGTCTAGGGAATCTGTATATTTTATTAATAAGAGCTGGGTAATTCTGATACAAAGCTAGATTTGGGAACCACCAGCCTAGGATAAATCAAGAAGTTAAAGAGGTTCCTTTTCAGTACAGTTTTCAGATAAAATAGGAACCTAAGAGGTAGAGATGCAAACAGTAACAGATTCTGCTAACAGTGGCTGCCTACCACAAATCAACAAGCAACCATAAATTGCACACAGTGTGGAAAAATCCACTCATCATGCTTTGGTTTGTTGAACCACACAAATAACTCAAATACCAAGAACAGCAATAAGTTTTAGAGTAGGACCTTACCTGCTTGGAACTCAGCCTTGGCCTACTTGCCTTCCCAGCCAAACACACCAAAGTAATCAAAAAAAACCTCTCAGCAGAGAAGATAGAAAACAGACATCTTAAAACTCACGCCCTATGACTGATAACTCCTCAGTCTTCATTAGGACATATTAACTCCTTTTCTATATACCCTTCAGATGTGCTCAGCTGACTGCCAAAACCCAGAGCAGATTAGATTTGTTAATTAAGAGGGGAGAGGGAATTCACAGGGAGGCACACTGAAAGGAACTATAGAAACATAGTCATATATTCTAAAAAGTCAAATTATTTAGATCAATTTTGTGAGGAACAAAACATTACACAAATCTCAGTAAATACCAAGGACATGAAAACAACTGTTCATAACTATGGTTAGGATGATCTAAGTCATTAAGAAAAAAATTAAATCACATTCTTTATACTCTGCTTAATGAAGCAAAAATGAGAAAGCATAAACATCTGAGTGCCCTCTATGTGTTAAGAACAATAAACAACCTACCTATTATCTCATTTGATGTAATAACCTTGTAATGTAGGAATCAGTCCCATTTTAAGACTGGGCCATAGACTCAGAGAACAAAAGTAAATTGTTTAAGTTGTACAGTATATATAATAGTACAGCCATCTTTATGGCTATATCATACATGTTTACTGATAACTGAAATACTTCCTTTGCTTATTATTTTATATGGCACTGCCACTTTTAAAGTACTTTCGGTTGCAAATATTTCTTTTTTTTTTCTTTTTTTGGTAGTCTGTAAGGATAAAAGCCCTCTGGAAAATGATAATTTAGAACAGTAGTTTGCAAGATGTTTTTTCAATGTGATAGCATTTTTTCCCAAATGAAAAATTCCTTGGAACCCTAATAGGTGGAAGCAGAGCTGCCCTGTTGAAAGCAGTAGAGTACAGCAGGCCTAGAAGCCCTACTCTACCCCTACCTGGAATCTAAGACTGATCCTCAGGCACCTCCATGACCCAGGACACCACAGAATGTAGATTTTTAAAAAGCATCGATCTAAACGAGCTTTGCCACTGGATTCACTGTATGAAAGCATGTCCCTTAGAGACACTCAACAAATGATACAAAGCTACATAAAGGCATCACAATGCCGTGAAAAATTTGGTAGTGTGGTAAAAATGTGGTTAACTTTCTAACGTAAGTGACAATTGAAGACTGCTCAAGATTACAGTGCCTCTAATGTATGCTCCCCCACCCCTGTCATATGGTATTAGGCATCATATGTCTGAGTTCTATACATTTTTTAATGAAAAAAGAGAAGTCCACCATTTCACAAAGACCCAAAATATATTTCTTTCCAAGAGTAATGGTAATCTCATTTTCCTACCTTCACAAAGACTGCAGTTACAACAGAAAAATCAGATAATACAAATACATAAAATATAATACATAAAAAACATACACAAAGTACAATAAATATATAGCTCAGCCCAGGAATCAAAGATACAGACATACTATGCATTCATTTTATTCATTCATTGACAGAAGCGAAACCATTTAGTCCTTAAGGCCAGGAAATAAGCCTTTGGAGTAAGATTTTGCTCTGCCCTCAGGGCTTTGAGACTAGAGGTAGGGCACAAACTGACAGGACAGGTGGAATGCAATAAAAAAAACTACTCACAGTTGTACTCGCTGACATTTAAACTAGTCTAGAGATTTTTCATTTCAAATTTTTTAAGGTTTTCCACTTAATCACAAGGAATATAGGATAGGAGGACAGAATCAGGTTAACTCAACCTCATTATCAAAGACTATTCTTATAATAAACTTAAAATGACCTAAATATCTATAAAAGCCAAAGCTGAAATATGATGAATGATAGAGTTTATCTGAAATAAATGTAAGGTTTTTGTCACTGGGTTACACTTTCTTTAATTGACAAAATTTTTTTTTAAAAACAGCAGTTGAGATAGCACCATTTGGTTTTGCTATGGATGATCTTCTATTGTACAAGTTACTCAAAGCCGACTTTGTGGTCAAAGGCAAAAAAAATTGTTTGAGTTTCTCTTGGTGTTTGCTTCATTGTTTTAGATGAAGCCATTTTTTTTTGACTAATTCATTTGCTCCTATCGCTTATGTGAACCTTGTACATACACAGTAAGTGATAATTTGGTTTTCCCCCCCAAGACTTAGTAATATAAGTGTGGGACGTATATGGAGAGGAGGAATGAAAGGAAAGCTGTGTTTGCTCCTTGGTATGTTTTTCCATCTATTCCAGAAGGTTTTTTTAGACCCCTGAACTGGCCTGTGGCTCTTTTGGAAAAAGCTATATTCAGCAGTAAATAATCTTTTTATTAAAGCAAAATAGCTTGACTAGAATTAACGTTTTTATCTCATTAAAGTGAAATCCATTTCTATCTTGTGCATCAAGGAGCAGAAAGGTGGGGAAAATGAACGCAGTCCTTCAGTCACAAAGGTAACTGGTCCCACATGAGCAGCTGTGCCTGGAATATAAATTGGGATATCTTCAGGGGTCAGATTAGGACAGCAAGGAGACTGGAAGGTGGGCAAAGTATCAAGAAGGAACTAGCTGATATTCTTGATTCCCTTCTCCAGCAATTGAAGTCACTTATTGGAACCTTCTCTTAAAAATGATCTACTTTCCAAAAACAGACCATTCTATTTCACCAAGAAATGCTGAAAGCCATGATTAGATTCATAGGCTGCCTCACTAATGTCTTTCTTTTTTTCAGTGTTTAGGGACAGGGTCTTGCTATGTTGCCCAGGCTGGTGTGCAGTGGCTATTCACAGGTGCGATCATAGCTCACTGCAGCTTTGAACTCCTGGGCTCAAGGGATCTTCCCACCTCAGCCTCCCGAATAGCTGGGACTTCAGGTGCATGCCACCACATTTGGCTTCTTCATATTTTAGACACACTCTTGGATATACAGTCACATCATTTCCTACATGTTTCCTAAGTTTGCCCTTTTCCTGCACCATGGAACACCCCATCACTACCTTCAGTGCAGTGAGCACTCACCTGTGGCCCAAACCCATGGCTTTCAAGTGCCTGGTGATTTTCCATCTTTCTCTGAAGTATATCAGCACTACTTTTGTTTGTTTGTTTGTTTGTTTAAGAGATGGAGTCTTGCTCTGTCATCCAGGCTGGAGTGCAGTGGTATCATCACAGGTCACTGCGGGCTCAAGCGATCCTCCTGCCTCAGCCTCCGGAGTAGCTGGGACTACTAGGCACATGCCACCGTGCCTGGCTCCTTACTAACGTCTCTTTAACCCACAATGTCATAACCACAGTATTCACCACACAGTCTGGGTGCTAAGTCTTAAAAATTCTGTAACTGGGCATAAAATAAAGGAAGAAAAAAATTCCTTTTCCTCTTCCCCTTCTAGGCCCAAAGACAAGCCACAGACAAATTTCTCAACTGAACAAAGTTTTCTTTGGGCACCCTCTCCTCTCTGTCATCAGGACCTGCCTCCCAAAGAATGAACTGAGCTCATACTATATCTTGCCCATCCCTTCCCACCAGCGTTCAGTTCTCCATCCCAGGTCTGCCTTATCCCTGAAGAGTAACATGCTGCAAAATTATTTCTCAAAAATGAAATTCTCAGGCCTTCATTTTAACTGATCTCATTGAGGCAGGAGAAAGAAATTAAGCAGACCGAGCAAATTTACACGAGTGTGCCTGTGCTGCATTAGAAGTATTTGACTTTCTAAAGGATTCTTATTAACCTAACTCAATCTCCGGTTGTGAGAATTTGGGACAGCAGAAGACAAGAATTTAAAAAGTGCAGGCAATGTGGGGGAAAATATTTGTGAGCAATGGAAGCTGGTGGGGCACAGCTAGCCCTCTCATGCAGAGAGGGAGCGCAGAGAGAAGAAAGGGCTGTCTCCAAATGAGACTCTCTCTACTCCAGCAAGGGTCTGCATGCATCCAACCTCTTCCATAGAGCACTTTTTACCTACTACCAATCCCATTTTTTTCTTTTTCTGAATTCCTACAGAACTCTAATACATACACACATACAGCTCTGAATTATACTGTCACCAGTTCTCTTTTTAAAAAATATGGTATGCTGATTATTCTCTGTAGGAAGCCCTTAAAACGAAAATGGATTGTCTGCACTGTTCATTTAGGCTCAATCATATTTCACCTTACATCGATCCATTTATTAAGGTATCTTTTAACCCCAATTAAGCTATCCCTCAAAGAGTAACTTTTTAAAAAGTAACCCCCACCAAAGTACCCAACACAGTGCTAAGCACACAGTAAGAATTTGAGTAGTTTCTAGCTTTAACGCCAGGAGATAATCTGAAAAACATATAGGGTCTATAGTTAAATAAGGAAATGAGTTACAAATTTTAAAAAGAAAAGACAGTGTCGCCAACCTTCATGAAAGCAGAGAACAGTGATGTGCAGAATAAAATATTTTGGAAGTTTTAAATATGAATAGCAGATTTCATTTTCCAAAGAGTTTAAAACAACTTTTAGAAATTAAATAGTGGCACCCCTGGAGGGAATGTGATTATGAGTATGTTTAGAGTGATAGTTATAGAGTGAATTAGGAATAGTACAGGCACTTTTGGTCCACAGAGCTGGACCAGGGGATTGAGCAGAGACAGAGGGGTGCCCACTGAGTATCTACTATGCTTCAGCCACCACCCTAGGTGTTTTACAGATTTAATTTAATCTCACAATAACACATCATCTTTATAAATGAAGAAACCAAAGCTCAGGGAAGCTAAGTAACTTGTCCAAGGCCACATAGGTGGTGACAAATGGGCAGAAACAAGATTAAGGTCCAGATCTGTCTATTTCCAATGCTCTTGCTCTCTCTACTAGGTAACCCGAATCCCTTCTAGAACCTTTTTCATCTTGGCCCCCCTCAAACAAAACCAAAACAAATGAATTTGTCTCAGTGAGGAGGGAAGGCATGAAAATACCCAGTTCTCCAGCAGTTAGGGGGTCAGGGCAGGGAGGTAAAGCCATTTGGGAAGGATTCAGGGAGAGCATTAACATTAGTTGAGCAGGAATTACATACCAAGCACTAACCAGGCACATTCTACACATGTGATTTCATCCCAATAACCCTAAAAGGGTATCATGTTACATATAAGGAAATGAGGCTTAGGGAAACCTAAATCATAATGCTAATAAGAGCAAAAGTGAAGCTGAGATTTGGACTTGGTCAGTCCAGTCTCAAAGCCTGTGCTCTTTCCACTATTCCCTGTTGCAAGCATGCTTTCTCTTCTCTCCTTCCCATAAATGCCAAAAACTGAAGTTTGGGAAACATTGTGCTATTCAAGAGACCTAACCAGTAATTATATAGCAGCTGAATGGAAAGACGCCTGCTTCCCACAGGAAATAAAATTGTCACCTCAATCAAGGGATGCAATAAACAATAAAGGAGAGGCTTCCAATGTGTATTTTAAAATGCTGCCACCCTCTGACCCCATTTATGAATATAGTTGATATTTTTATAGGCCACGTCAGTGAGGTTCAGCAACAGGTAATCTACCCAGTGGGGCTGAAGCCACTGTTGACAGTGAAGTTCCCCCACTAGGCAATGGTTGGGCAATGACACAATGAACCAATCCTGTCCCAGTGGCAGCACTGCAATGGATACTAGAGAGTTATTATAAAATGGGGCCACTCATTGAGATAGGGTCCATTTTTCTGAGTTGGTTCAGACTTAGGTGAGAATGTCAACGAACAGCTCTCCATAAGGATAATTCACAATGCAGATAACTTATACATAGATCATTAAATAAACATATTTCTATCTTTACCAGATTCACCATTTTTGTCTCAAAATTAAGCAAAAAGTCAAGACGTAATGTAAAAGTAGATCCTTCAGAACCTGTAATGAAATGAACCAGTAGCAGCTTCTAAGTGCTTGATTCCACCCACATCTGGCTCTATTTGGGAACTAAATTCAGCAGAAGTCTCCAGGGTCAAGAAATGACCCTGAATAAAAATAGTCTTGGAAAACTGTCACGGAGTAGGAAAGGAAACAAGGCGGTAGGGTGATTCACTCCAAATGGCAGCTCTAAAACCCAAATTCCCATTTTTGTCCCAATATGAAGCCAATGTGCAAAACAGGCACAGAGCAAACTGTCCTATTCCAAAGGCCTCCAAAAGAGGTTGCCAAAGAATTTCACATGGAAGCCAAAAAGATTTAGTGTGCCATTCACCTCTCCTATAAATCTAACTAGAGCTATTTCTAACTAGAGCTCTGAACCAATTGCAGGTTTACATTTGCTTGAAGACCACCCAGGGTATCTTTGATTTTTTTCCCCTGGCAAGCAAGAGAAACCCTTTGTCCCACCGAATTTTCCAAGTGACCAAACAGCCACAGAGAAAGAACACAGAAGTGGCGAGTGTGAGTGTGCCTGTTCACTGCCTTTCTACTAATTCTATAACTAGCTCCCCCAACACACAGTTAAGTTGTATTAAAATGAGTACAGTATTTTGAGAAAATTGTATGTTTTTTTAATTAAGAATTCCACTGTTTGAAGAATGATCAGCCAATATTTGACTTCTGCTTCCCACAGGAAATAAAACTGTCACCTCAATCAAAGGATGCAACAAAAAATAAAGGAGAGGCTTCCAATGTGTATTTTAAAATGCCGCTACCCTCTGACCCTATTTATGAATATGGTTGATATTTTAAGATACTCATCTTAAGATGTAGCGAGCACAGAGGTGTCAAATTCTGTAGCATGACAGAAAATACAAAAGGACCAGAATATGTTTGCTTCCCAGCCACTCACTTGCATCATCTCTCCCTTCCAAAGTCCTGTATCTAATTCTGCAGTCATAATTTTTTTCTTCTTGTAAGGCTGGTCAAGTGAAGCTGTGGAAGTGGAGAAGGAACAAAGGAATCTGTAACTGGTTATGATCCATTAGTTGTAAACACCACTGCACTTGGACCAACCTGCATTCATAATTTATATTCTTTTTCTTAAAGACGGTTACTCCCAACCATAGTAAGTTTCAAAGCACCAGAAAACCTGGACAGGCTATCTGTCTTTGAGGATTCCATAGGTTGATGAGGAAGCAGGCATGCAGATAACAACAATACAACATGATAAATTCTCTAACAGTTATGGCCAAGTGTCCATGTACCCTGGGAGCACAGATGAGAATGTAATTAAACCTGTTTTGGAGGATTGGGAAAGACTTCTTAGAACTGTTCTTGATGGAGGAGTAAGTGTGACAGGCAGGGAATGAGGGCAAAGATGAGGAAAGGAGAACATTCCAGGGAGTGAGAACAATCCAGGCCACTGGTTCTCAACTGGGGGCAATTCTATACACACATACACACCAGGGTCATGTGGCAATGTCTGGAGACATTTTTTATTGTCATCAATGAGAGAAAAGTGGTGCTATTGGCATCTAGTGGGTAGAGGCCAGAGATGCTGCTAAATATCCTACAATGCACAGGACAACCCCCACAACAAAGCATTATCCAGCCTAAAATGTCAATAGTGCTGAGGTTGAGAAACCACAGTTTAAGAAAGGTATAAAACCCATGCTGTGTTAGGCTAAAAATGAGGAGTTGCATGGAGCTTTGGCATGCTCAGTGCTTCAAATGATTGCTTTTATGGAAGAGAAAAAATAGTAAGCAAAGAGGGGATGAAAAATTAAATTTCCAAGAAGCCAATATATAAGGCTGAGTAGATGCTTTATTCTCAAAACAGGAACCAATAACAAATAAAGTTAAGAAACTGGACCTCTGGAAGCCTAACGTATTTTTCACTGTTTTGTAAAATGAAAAGCACGTCTCTCAGGGATGCTGTCCTCGGCTGGAGTCCACTCTGGAGCAGCAGCCTGCATTCTTCCTTTCCTGTGCATGGCTCAGTGAGAGGCAGGGAGCACAGAGAGGACCAGATGTTCCATGTGGCTTGCCCTGGCAGGACTCTCAGATAAAGAGAGGGTGCAAAGCTGATGTTAATGCTGGAAGAACTCAAGGAATGACCCATGCAAGGAGAAAAGGAACCAAAGTGCTCCGCGTCCAAAAAGGAAGTGGCTACAGAGAAAGCAGAACATGGCGAGGATTCTGTGGCCAGGGCTTCAAGTGGTCATTAAGGTTGTCAGCAGGAACCATCCCTGACCACAAAGGAGGTGGGACTTGTACAGGACTCTCACTCCTGGGCACAGACCCTTGGAAAATGGAATGAGGGACTTACCACCACCACCACTACCTCCACCTCCACCACCTCCACCTCCACCAAAAAGGAAAAAGAAGTAAAAAACAAATCTTCCCCAGCAAGAGACTTCTGGGAGGGAAGGAAGGCAGCTCTCAAGATACTAGCAGATTGTATTATAAGGGCAAGAAATAAAAATTGAAGCTCCTTCTCAGACATACTAACTCACACTAATCCACATTATCCCATTACTTATGCCCCATCCAGACCCCCAAGCACAGGCACACACCTACAACAATTTTTAAAAATAAAAATAGTAGGGGGAAAGTTACATCATTTGTGGCAGATGTCCAAAAATCAAGTTTTACTTGGAGTTTTTAGCTCCAAGAAGGAAAAAGAAGGCCCAAATAATAGCACAATAAGAAGATAATTCTTAGAAGAAGAAGAAGACAATGCCACAAGAGCTTTAAAAAAGTAACTGAAACATTCCTTTTTTTCTCCTCTATAAAAAATGTTGTCACAAAGGAATGTACTATGTGCCCGGCATCATGCTAGATGCTGCTGTCAAGAAAATTAAAATCAAGTTTTGATGACATAGACCCCTGAAGCAACTGCAGCCTTAAGTGCTTGATTGTATGTCATGGACCATAAAGGAAGAAACAAGACCTTGCAGAAGAGCCAGGTGGGAAGCAGAGGACAGAACATTCCAGACTGGAGAGTGAGAGCAGGAGCCACAGCTTGGGGAGGGCAGGAGCTATCAGGTGTATGTGCACACAGGAGTTTCACTCATACATCCACATCTACCAATAGACCAGACATGCTCAATTTCACCTATGTACAATCACAAAGATATGCCCAGTGTGGCCCAACCACTGATATTCCAGGAGACGAAAACATTTCAACATCACATCATAGCACCTGGATCTGCAGTGGTGGGTTTCTGGTCACCTTCTGCAAAATGAAAAAAATATCTAAGGGACACAACAGCAAGAGCCCAGGAGCTCATACAGCTAAACACTAAAATAGTCTAGTCTGGAGAGACATCAGAATAATACGAAATTCAAACTATAGGACAGGACTGCTTTCTGTCTGGGTCAGGATATATGGCTTGAGAGGAGGGTAAAGGACTGTGTTTATGGCTACAGGGAACCAACAACTCTAACTTACAAGTAAGTTATGAACAATCACTGATCTGTACAATGAGAATTGCAGCCAATTCTCAGAGTTGTCAAGTACACACACAGATGAGATACATACAAATATATACACACAGTTGAATATCCAGGATCCTGACTGACGTGGTGATTGGGTGTAAAGGTAGACCTAAAAACCTGGGCATTCGCCAAGGGCTATGCTAATGAGAAGTGATGATTCCTCCCACAAGTCCCCAACATCAACCCCTTCCCCTCTGGACAACTTAGCTTAATCACTGTCACCCAAACAGAGCCAGCTCTCATGCCACCAACCTCAACTCACGACACTTAATCCACCTGGAATGCTCTCCACCCACATGTTTACCTAGACAAATCCTACCCATCTTTTGGGACTCAGCTCAGCTCCTCTTCCTTTATAAGGTGTTTCTGAGTCAGCCTAAGGCATCTCTCTCTCTTCTGAATTTCCAGAACAATTTGTACAAATACTTGGCAAATAATCACCTAATCTCTATAAGCCTTAACTCTTCTATTGTTTTCTTGAACTATTTTTTAAATCAGTAGAAATTTTTACCTTTCTCCCTGTCTCCATTGACATGTCACCTCTTTGAGAGGTAAGGGGCACATCCTATACTTCTTTGGATCTTCCCACCTTGTCTTCTAGAGTACCCTGCACAAAGTAGAATTAAATTGCAATGTTCTCTTCTGTACACATAGGAGTTGTTAGGCTTACCTTAACAACCTTAAGGTATGAATCTTAAGATTCATACTTAGAGACTTAAAGTCTTAAAAAAAAAAACATTCTAAGTGCCCTCCCCCAATTTACTTTTTTTTTTCCCCCTTGAAACAGGGTCTAGCTCTGTCACCCAGTGGTGACAGTGGTCTCATCATAGCTCACTGCAACCTTGAACTCCTGGGTTCAGGTGATCCTCCCACCTCAGCCTCCCAAAGTGCTAGGATTACAGGCATAAGCCACTGCACCTGGCCCTAATTTACTTTTTAAAAAGCCATATAAGTTTTAATTTTACTGCAGAGGAGTAGTCCTACAGACTAATGGAACCCAGTTAGACTCTAAGCCTTCAATTTGAAATTCTAAAAACTCTGCAAAAGATCTGGCTAATGTCATGTATTCACTGGAGGTAAGAGATGGAAGTTAAAATGAATGATTCCATATTCAACTATTACTATAGTGTCTTGTATTCAGAATGCACCTAATAAATGTACTTAATGTCTGAAAAACTGAAATGATTAGAAGCTAAGAGTGACTAAATTATAAAGGCATTTCTCAAAGCATACAACTTCTTTCTTGGGAGGAGGGGAGTGGAACCTCTTAAATAATTTAAAACTACCTTAATTTATGAAATTGCTATATAACTTACTCCTTTATCTGCTTTATAGGCACTTGGGAAAACTTTAAACAGTATTGCTAATATGAATTCGCCAGGTACTAATCTTTGAAATTACATATATTAACTCGTTTAATGCTCAGGATAACCCCAATTCTACAGATAAGACGGAGGCAGAGTGGTTAAGTAACTTGCCCAAGGACCACAGCAAGAAAGTGGTAGAACTAGAATTTGAATCTCAACAATCTGACTCTTAACCACTATGGTAGTGGGTATGGGTTATAGAGGTATTGATGTAGAGCTAAGTAATTTTGGTTGATATTTGAGGTCATTTCTATATAAGTTTGGCATCCAAACTTTGCTCAGAAATGTAACATCCTGGCCGGGCGCAGTGGCTCACGCCTGTAATCCTAGCATTTTGGGAGGCTGAGATGGGAGGATCACTTGAGGCCAGGAGTTCGAGACCAGCCTGGACAATATCGAGATGCCATCTCTACAAAAAATAAAAAATTAGCTAGGTGTGGTGGCACCTGCCTGTAGTCCCAGCTACTCAGGAGGCTGAGGCAAGAGAATCACCCGAGCTCAGAAGTTTGAGGTTGCAGTGAGCTATTATGATGCCACTGCACTCTAGCCTGAGTAACAGAGCAAGACCCTGTCTCAAAAAAAAAAAAAAAGAAAGAAAAGAAAAGAAATGTAACATCCTATCATAATGCTGTGTGCGTAATAAATCTGACTACATTACTTCACTTTGCAACATTCTATTTGGAAAGGTACTGTGCAAGTTTGAAACTGCCTACACTTGCAAAATTTAGAATCATAGAATATGAGTACTGAAAGATCCTCATCATTTTATAAATTAGGAAACTCAGGCACAATGACCAGCTCAAGGTCAGTTTGTGGTAGGCAGGTGTAGAACTCAGGTCTGTGCTCTTGCTCCATGCTCTGGGACAAAACTAAGCCTGCCCAAGAGCAGATGAAGACTATGTGGTTTGCAATTTCAAAGATTAAACCAGTTTTTAAAATTCGTAAATTAGGATTAAGTGGGGTAATTAGTACTGAGAAGAAAGGTTAGTTAAGCATCCAAATCTAGATTTTGATTTTCACTTTATAAGCTTAAGGAGTGATGTGTAGCTATAAACCTTACAAGAAATGGGGCCAAAGCTTTCAGGGAAACAAACAAACACACAAACACACACACACACACCCCTCAGCTATTTTGAAACTCCACTTACTGTAATGTTTAAGTCAAACTACTTTAAAACTATGTTTACATATTACTCTATCAAGAGTGAAGGCCAGGTGTGGTGGCTCATGCCTGTAATCCTAGCACTTTGGGAGGCTGAGGTGGGAGGATCCCTTGAGGCCAAGAGTTCAAGATCAGCCTGAGCAACATAGTGAGACCTCGTCTTTACAAAAAAATTTTAAAAACTAGCCAGGCATGGCAGCACACGCCTGTAGCCTCAGCTACTCAGGAGGTTGAGGGAGGAGGATCACTTGAGCCCAGGAGTTGGAGGTTGTAGTGAGCTATGATCGCGCCATTGCACTCCAGCCTGGGTGACAGAGTGAAACCCTGTCTTTAAAAAAAAAAAAATGAAGTAATCACATGTAGGGGATTTTCTAAAACAAATTCATCTTGGAAGCCCATTTTGGGGCGTTGAATTGTGATTACATTCTCAAGGATGTCAGTAACACAAGGGCTCCATCCATAACTCCTTGAAAAGACTAAAACCATGAACGCCTTGTCAAATTCAGACAGTTTATCTTGGCACCGGCAAGTATAGCAGTCTCTTCGACGTCTGGAAACGTGTCTAATTACGCTTAGAGAGGAACTAAAAAATAGCCAGTGTCCCGGAACAGACAGCTCAGGGATCACTCCATAGCATCCTGAATGATACGATGGAACCATGCCAGGAAAAAAAAAAAAAACCAAGACGAATAAGAACGGAAGAAAAGAAGCAAGTGTGCAACCGGGATGAGACGCCAGCCTCTCTCCAAAACAACCCTCTAGTCTTCCTAGGGTCTTCGGGGCCACCACGACTCTCAAGTTTTTATTTGCCTTTACTTTTGTTTCCATTAGGTCACCCGGTCCGCCCACTTCGCTACCTGGCGCAGGGCAAGCTGGTGCGCTGCCCCTAGCGCTCCCTCCAGCTGGGCGTACCCCTCACACCCCCAGCGCGGACAGCACCCAGGGACACCCCCCGTCAGGAAAGCGCGGCCCTCGAGCTCCGCACGCCCCCTGCACCCCAAAGCGGCCGCACCCCAGCGGCGTCCTCCCTCGGGAAGGCGCCACCACCGAGCTCGGCGGACCCCTGACACCGCCCCCCGGCCGCACTCCATCCGCCGAGCTCGGCGCGCCCCTGACACCCCCAATCTGGCCGCGCCGCAGAGGCGCCCCCTCTCGGGGGAGCGCAGCCCCGCGCCCCTGCGCGCGGCCGCCCCGCCCTCACCTGAGCTTGAGGTTGGCCATGAACTCGGGCATGGAGACGTTGTCCATCAGCACGAAGTCCGCCTTGCCGAACTCCAGGCTCTCCTGCTCCGCCATGGCGCCGGCGCAGGGGCTCCGGTGGCCGCGCTCGGGCCGCCGGGCCGGGCCGGGGGCCCGCGACGAGCTCGGGCGGGGCCGGGGCGGGGCCGCGCCGGAGGGCTGCGGGGAGGGGGCGCGCGCCGCTCTGGTGCGGGCCGGACGGAGGCCGCCTCGCCGCTCCTGGGCGCGCTGTCGGCCGGCGCGGCTCCGAGCAGGGCGCACCCGGCGGTTTCCGCTCCTCCCGCCGCGGCTGCCGGGCGCTGTGGGGGCCGGGACACCGAGACGGAGACGGCGGCGGCTGGTCCCGCCTCTGGCCTTGGTCTCGCCGGGCCCCGCCCCGCCCGGGCCTCTCGGCTCCACCCTGCCCGGCCGGCCCCGCTGAAGAGCCCGCCCCCGCCGCGGCCCAGACCGCCGCCTCCTCACCTGGGCGGCGCGCACGCGCGGGGCGGGCGGCGGGGGCGCGCGCCGGGCCGGGCCGGGCCGCGGCGGCTGGGCGGCAGCGCCCCCTGGGGGCGGGCGCTGGGATCTCGGGCGGAGGGGCGCCGCAGACGCGAGGCTGGCGGAATCGGGTTTCCTGGATGGCAGCCTCCCGCCGGTGCTTGGTAGATGCCAGCAAAGTTACAGAAGTATTCATAGTTTGTGGAGCTTTTCGCGAGGATGATTCATTATGATTTTGTCACTCTGCCGCGAAACCTACTCCTCAGCTCACGTCCTACCTATCCTTGAAGTGGCGGTTCAAGCACAGACAGAGGTAATAATAATAGCTAACATTTTGGGGGCACCAAAAATGACCAGAGCTGTTCTAAGCGTCTTAGAGAACTTAAATAACTTACCACACGGCTAGGAAGTGGAGCAGCTGCAATTTCAGGCAGGTCATTTGACTTGGGAGCACCAGTGTTATGCGGCATGCCTGACTGCCCCTGTTCCCCAGTGGTTCATATTCTCGTCCACTCATCTGACCGTGTCATCAGACATTACCTTTCCTTATTGTTAAGTTTTAAGTATGTTTATCTCTCCAGGACTATTGTAGGCTTCTTGAGCATGGGACCATGTCCTAAACGTCTTGATATCCCCTTGCCAACCACCAAGTAGTTGCTGTACTGCCTTGCACGCATAAATATGAAATCCATACCGGTTCAATGGAATGGAATTAGTTGTAAGCAGTCTCCAATTTATTGATACATTGGTTGAGCTTGGAAAAGTCTTTTAGAACTTAGAATGTGTTTTCCCAATGAAAATATATTATAAATGAATTTCTACGGCATCTACACCTCTTCAGTCCTGTGTTTCCGTTAGGACCATCTTCTATTGCAAAATCTACTAGGAAATCTAGAGGCCTCCAAGGACCTGGCTGGGCTTCAACTCTGTGGCTGAATTTGAGATGAGTAAACCAGACTGAAGAACCTTGCTCAAGGCCTGCTTCAGCTGCCAACAACCCACACTTGCCAAGAGAGAGGAAGGCAGCTTGGTCACCTCCCGAGGGAGCACCTCTGCCATCAGAAAGCCACCCCAACCCCTGGCACAGGCAGAGCTGGACTGCAGTCTGATTACCATTAACAGCTCACCTTCTTCAGGAGACACCTGTCTGGATCTCAGTGTCCTCATTTGTGGAATAAGAATTCTGGAATAAGGTAGGACTGTCCTATGCTTGGGTCGTTTGTGTGGGTCAGTCAGTGGCTAAGAAGGTGATTGCATAGAGTATGGCTGTATTCCTGAAGTGTTTGTATTGGTATGTTTTAACATAAGCAGAACTGAATTTCAAAAACAAAAGAAGGAAATCTCAAATTTTGTGCACTTTGGAGCATTCAGGGACCACACCCAAAAACTCATTGGTAAATGACGTATGTGTGTTCCTTGAACCCTGGGGGTGTTGAAAATTGGAGTGAAATCCCAGGCATTAGGAAAAGAAACATCAAGGCCTGCAAATGCTGAGAGAGTTGCAGAAATTGTACAGTGGGTAGGACCTATAGTGGGATACAATGTCATTTTCAAATGGCCAAAGTAAGAGACTCTTGTTTTAATCAACATTCTATACAGAAACCCAACATATAAAACATAAATACAATATATGTAAGGGGTATTTTATTAATTAATTTTATATACATTTTTAGTACAAAATCAGGCATTAAGACTAATGAGGCTCTTTTGATGGACTAAAATCTGCCCAGTGACACTCAGAATTATCTTAAATCAGCCTCAGGATTCCCATTTACTTTTGTATGTTGTTCTGGTTATATGGTATCAAGGAAATTCTGATTCACATGGCTAAGCAGTAATTTGTTACTCTTACAATTTTACATTCAGCCTTTTTAGGGCCAGTGAACAGCTACAATCCTATTAATCAATGACACCCTTACACAAAGTTCAAATATATGCAGAGATGGCAAGAGAGACTAAACACTGAGGTCTGCATTCAAACAAGGTAACCTAGAGCAGGTTAGCTCATTATTAATCTCCTTTGTGATACAATTTGAATAGAAACACACTTGGATATGTATATTTTTGTTACAGTTTAAAATATACTAAAAAAAAAGTTTACATCACCAATAATGAGACACACTGACACTGTGAGCCTCCTGATGTGAGCTCCTGAAAAAGACATAATACCACTTTCCTGATAAAAAATATATAAACTGAATCTAACCATGAAGAAACATCAAGGATGCCCACATTAAGGGGCATCCTGCAAAACAACTAATCTGCACTCTTTAAAAATATCAATGGCATGAGAGACAAAGAGGCTGAGGCACTGGTCCAGATCAAAGGAGACACGATTAAAGGCAGTGTGTGACTTTGGGAGGCTGAGGTGGGGGGAGGATTGAGGCCAGGAGTTTGAGACCAGCCTAGGCAACATAGTGAGACCCCATCTCTACAAAAAATACAAAAATTAGCCGGGCATGGTGGCACATGCCCATAGTCCCAGCTGAGGTGGGAGAGGTGGGAAGATCACTTGAGCCCAGGAATTGGAGGTTGCAGTGAGCTATGATTGCACCACTGCATTCCAGAGCCTGGGTGACAGAGCAAGACCCTATCTCGAAAAAAAAAAAGAAAAAAGAAAAAAAGAAGGCAATATATGATCCTGGACTGGATCTCCAACCAGGAAAATGTAAAGGATATGACTGTGACAATTGGCAAAACTCAAATACAGACTGTATATTAGATAGTAGTGTTGTATCAATGTTAGTTTTCCTGAATTCAGTCATTGTCTTGGGGTTCTATAAGATAACATCCTTATTCTTAGCAGATACCTGCTAAAGTATTTGGGAGTAAAAGGTATGATGTCTCAAACTATGACATAAATAATAATAATAATCATGAGAAGAAGGAGAGGATGAGGAGGAGGTAGGAGAGTGTGTGAATGGATATAGATAGATAGATATAAATGGATAAAGCAAATGTAGCAAAATGTTAACAATTGGTAAAGTAGTTAAAGAATACATGGGAGTTTTTTGAGGTTTTTTTTGCACTTTTGCAACTTTTCTGTAAATCTGAAATTATTTTGAAATTTAAAGTTAAAAATCAAATGATCTAAAATTGTTCTAAAGTAAAACATTTTTATTTTTAAAGTATCAAATAACACTTAGAAATGAAAGTCACATCAGAAATTTGCAGACCTTCCAGAACTGAAGAACTGGCAGATACTTTGAAACTGAACAGGTGTTTTTCTGTCGTTATTGTTTGAGACAGGATCTTGCTATGTTGCCCAGGCTGGAGTGCAGTGGTGTGATCATAGCTCACTGCAACCTCAAACTCCTGGGCTCAAGCCATTCTCCTGCTTCAGCTTCCCAAGTAGCTTGGATTACAGTCATGCACCACCACACCCAGGTAATCTTTCTATTTTTTTTTTCCTATTTTTTATAGAGACAGGTTCTTGCTTATTGCTCAGGTTGGTCTTGGACTCCTGGCCTCAAGCAATCCTCCTGCCTCAGCCTCCCAAAGTGCTGCGATTGCAGGTGTGAGCCACTGCGCCAGGCCTGAACAGACAATTCTCAAAACAAAAATAATTAGATATTTAGTTTAGTTGTCAAATAAATCCATATGCCCTAGAGAGGGTACATCTTGTTCTCTGCCTGAAATTCTCTTTCCTGCTGCCCCACCCCTCACTCCTACAACCTAGCTAACTTCTGCCCATCCCTAAGCTCTCAGCCTCAAAGTCACTTCTTTCAAGAAGGCTTCCGTGATCTCGTAAGTCAGAGTTGGCTGTTCCTCCTCTACATCCCTACGGCATCCTGGAAGTGCTGCCCCCATTATAGCACTGAATGACTTGAGCCTGTTGTCCATCTCTCTCACTAGTTTGTAAGGGCCGTGAGGGCTAGAAGCTGTGTCTGTTCTGTTCTTGAATGCAACTCTGGCCCCTAATAGCACAGTGCCTAGGGTGTGCAGCTCTTAAACACTTGCTTAATCGATGAATATGGAATGGTCTGTGAACCTATGGGTCATGTAATGTGAGGTGGTACATCTGTCCCTTCGGTAGGTTTTCTGCATGAAAATCAGGCATTGTACAACCTCAGTCTCATCTCCTGCCCCTGGAAGAGATCTCAGGGCTTGTTTACTTTTCCCAGGGGCCAGGCTTACACAGTGCGTGTTTACACTGAACAAAAACTGCTGTTCCGAAACCCCTTTTGTAGTTACCAACAGCTGCAGAGGGTCTGCTCTGGGTTATCCATGAAAATCAACTCTGAATTTTCCACAGAAATGTTTGTTCCCATTCTACTTTCCCAAAGTGCTTCTGGGCTGCCTCCCCCAAGCTTTACCAGGGGCTCTGCATCCAAGGAAGACAGCTCTTTCAGCATGAGTCTAGCAAGACAGAAACAGGAAGTCTAGGAAAAAAACACAGTCACACAGCATATTCAAAGGTCATTTTATAAATTTATTTTATAAACCCAAATTATTATAGAACAGAAATAGAATGGCAAAATAACTTCATTATGTACTCACAGCCATATAGAAATGATTTGGGATTCTGTCTTAGAATAAAAAACGTACTTTCTCCTCTTAAGTGCATAAGGCTGGATTTGAACTAAGAATGATATATTAAAGATAGCATATATGCTCTCTTTTTTTTTCCTTTGAGTAAATACCCAGTAGTGGGATAACTGGATTGAATGGTAGTTCTACTTTTAGTTCTTTGAGGTATCTCCAGACTCCTTTCCATAGAGGTTCTACTAGTTTGCAGTCCCACCAGCAATGTATTAGTGCTCCTACCTCTCCGCATCCACGCCAACATTTGTTGTTTGAATGTTTATAGCAGCACAATTCACAATTGCAAAGATGCGGAAACAGCCCAAATGCCCATCAATACATGAGTGGATTTAAAAAAAAGTGTTATATGTATACCATGGAGTACTACTCAACCACAAAAACAACGGTGAACTAACGCCTCTTGTATTATCCTGGATGGAACTGGAGCCCATTCTTCTAAGCGAAATATCTCAAGAATGGAAAAGCAAACACCACATGTACTCACCATCAAGTTGATACTAATTGATCAATTTATATGTGCACATATGGAAGTAACATTCATCAGGTGTTGGGCAGGTGGGAGGGGGGAGGAAGGGATGGGTAAATTCACACCTAAGGGATGCGGAGCGCACTCTCTGGGAGATGGGCACGCTTGAAGCTCTGACTCGGGCAGAGTAAAGGCAATACCTGTAACTTAAACGTCTGTACACCTGTAATACTCTGAAATAAATAAATTAATTTTTAAAAAAGCATATATACTCTCTGTGGTTTCTGAATCCTAAATTTTTGTAAGTAAAAGCAGACCCAACAGTTGCCTCTCTGATGTTATTGATGCCTTTTGCCTACCTGAGGCAAAAGAGGACCCCCTCTCTCTCCTTCCAACCCCCACAACTGACACTATAGACATCTCATAGGACAAAGGAAAGGGTGTTTTCATGGCAGGTATCATTGCCATAAGCCACCCTGAAAGTCCAGAAAGTGACTTTAAAAGTTCATCTTCTCACCTGTAGCTGTTAAATACAGAGGACCAGGCAGCCAGTTGCTAAAGATCTGGCTCTGAGTTCTAGGGGTTTCTTTTCCCCACTGTTCCTGTGGCCCAGCTGTGCTTACCTGTGACAGTGTGGTGCTGGGGCAGGAGGTTTTCCTTGGCTCTTTGAAATGGCTGTGATATCACAGACAGAGCTTTCTTTAATCAAACTAAGCACAGAGGAAATTGGGAGATGTCAGCTGAAGAGGGGCAGGGGATAGAGGAGGAAGAAGAGAAGGAAGGAGTTGCCACTAGAACAGTCTCAGGCAGCAGGAGGACAAGAGCAGGACACTCAATTTTTAGGTTTCATCATCCTTTGATGAAAACTTACGGACTTTCTCTCCTGAGACAAATGTATTAAGCACATACACAGAACAGTTTGCACATGGACCCCCTCCTTCCCTCTATCCCCAGAAGTAACTCTCTATGTACCCACGTTAAGGACCTCTGAGCTAAGGGAAAGACCACACCACAATTTCTGGTCATTGGGGGATAGAGAAGAATTTAAGTGAGCCATCACTGTCAGTATCCTGTGAGTCACCAGACAGGGACTGTCCCAATAACTCATCCCTCTGTGTGGGCAGAGGAGCCACAGATTTAAGGCCACAGGAAAGACAGAGTCAGATGGTGGAGGCGGACACAGCCTGGAACTGCCTCTGGAATTATTCCTGCTTGTGATAACAGTTTCTGACTGTAAACATTTCACTGGAATGTATCCTCTTTACTAGTTACAGAAGTGCTTATCATACTGGGTTGGAGTTGGCTGCTGAGGCATGTCCCTAAACTCCCTAGGACAGGGACTGTGCCCTACTCATCCCTCTCTCTCCAGCCCCTCAAGCTGTGCCTGGTGCCCAATAGGTGTTTCTTGAGTTGAGTAGGTGAAATAATTAACATGTTAATTAGTAAATGGATTGTGTAGGTGTATTATTATATTTTAAGTGCCATATGGCCTTTCCCTAAACCCCAAGCCAGGCAATCACTAAATCTCAAGCTATCCTGGGCATTGGAAGTAATCCTAGAGCTAGAAAATTTGAGAGCATGTTAGGAACCCATGAGAGGGAAAAGAGAAAGACATATCACAATTGATTCATGGATTGATGTTGTCTTAAGGGGGATGTCTCAAGCTTTAAGATACATAAAAGTCACTTAGGGATCTTGTGAAAATGCAGATTTTGATTTAGTAGGTCTGGGGCCTGAAATTCTGTATTTCTAACAAGCTCCCAAGTGATGCTGATGCTGCTGGTCCTGAGACCACACTTTAAGTAACAAGATTTTCAGGAATCTTAGTGGTCATATAATCAAGCACCCTCCTTTACAGATGGACAGACTGAGTCCCAGGAAGAGCAGCTGACTGACTAGGTCGAAGTGAGGCAGCAGTAGAGCTAACACCAGAGGTGAAAATTTCTGATTTGGGTAATGGGGAGTTTCCACTGCCCAACACGGTCATCCAATTAAGAGGTTGCTGTTGGTGAGACAGAGTGCAGGAGGTGGGGTGAGGAGAAACAACAGGAGAAGCACCCTAGATCTTCTCTGGGTGACCCCAGCACCTCCGTTCCTGCCTCATTTCTGAATAGAGTGGCTGATGTTTTCCTTTTCTCCATCCCCTTTTTCTCCTAAAAGCTTACAGTAGATGTTAGGGAAGAGATATTGTTGGGATTGAAAGAAAATCATTCCAATCCCTTTCTTCCCTCCACCTGACAAAGTAGCAAGTACTTAGTGGTATTATCCTCCACCATTGGAATTTGGTTAGTTTCTATAGAACTGATGTTCCAGGAAGAGTGTGATATCATATTTAAGGTGACATCTTCTAAGTTGATCTCCCAAATCCCTTTCCCCCTGCCATTCACCCAGAATTCCTCTGTTTCTGAACTGGTAAACTGTAGCAATACCCATCTCCTAGAGTTGAGATCCTGAAATGAGATGACATTAAAGTGCACAGTGTGACCTCTGGCTTTTTCTAATCAACTGAGTTAATTCTTCAGAGTATCTAGAGGAAGAAATACTAGGAGCCGTACTTGTATCCAAATTATGACAACCTGACCCCTAAAGAAATGATACAGGGAGAAAATTTCCATTATTTAAAAGAAGAATCAACAAAACCTAGCAGATCTCAGAAGGCATGTCATCCAATATCCCATCCAATGCCTGAGTCCCCTCTATGATATGCTAAAATGTGTGGGTCTACCTGGGCCATTTGAGTCATTAGGCCTCCCCCATGCCTGCAGATGTCTCCATATTAAAACAGGCCCCGACACCCTTTCACTCAGTCTTAGTCCTGAGCCACTGCCCAGACTCACTCTGTGCCCTGTATGCCAACCACCTCCCGACTGTCCCATCTTCTGGTCTTGTTACTCATTATCCCTATTTATGAGCTTGGTTTGTCCTTTGGATCTGGTGATACCCCACCAAGATAGGACCAGGTTGAAGTGAATGGTAGTCATGCTGGAGAGCCAAAGTCAGGGCCAGGTAAAGAGAAGCCTCCTGCTTTTCTCAGGTAAAACTCCCTTTTACAGTTTCTATCCATTGAATCCTAACTCTATTTTTGCTGATCTTTTTGAGGTCCACCTTCTCAATATGACTTGACTTTCCTCCTAACAGTGTCATGGTCATTGACACTTCCTAGTGTTCCCATCCTTTCCAAGTCTTTAATTAGCTCTTTTGCACTGAAGAGGATTTGGTTCAGAGTGGCATCTCCCTACACTCAGGAGGCAGTGGTGGCACAGTGGTACCTGAACCTTAAGTACCAGAGGCTTAGGATGGGGCTTAGAGATCTGGGTTTTAATAAGCAGCCTAGGAGATTCTGCTGCAGGTGAGTAGGGGGCCTAACTTGGAGAAATATTGATGAGAATTTGGGGTCCCATACATAGAGTTCAAGTCCTAGCTCTGCAACTTACTAGCTGTATGATCTTGAACAAATTAGTTCATCTGCATAAGCCTCAGTTTCCTCATTTTTAATAAAGATGGTAAAACTCATCTCTGAGTATTAGAACCATGAATGAGATGATATCTATAAGGTGCTTTGAATAATTCAAAGCAGGTACTAAGCACTAAGTAAATACAAGCTAGCATTACTATTAGTGTAATTGTTTCTTTTATCTTCAGAATAGGGAAATTATTAGAAGCAGATAATTTATTGAATGTCCTTTTTAGCAGACTGAGATTTCTAATTCATGCCTGTGAGTCTTCTGATCACCCTGTGATTTTCCTCTGTGTGAGTTTTATGATTCCTACGGGTAATTTATTACCATTTCCATGCATAGCCATGGGCCTTGCATTTAGTAGGGGATCACAACTTCCTGAATATTTTTGAATGAGTGAATGCCATCTGGCCAGGCTCTCTCTGCTATGTCCCCACTGCAACATCACCTTTGTTCTTCCTTCCCTTCTCCAATACCCTGGTTCTCTGGTGTCCTCTTATCTGTTGGTTCATGTCAGACTGGTCACTTCCTTGTAGCTGAGCTGATATGCTAATTGCAGGGAGTTCACAGCCTCTCTATCTACAGTTTCTCAAAGTTCTGTGGGTACAGTGACTTCCTGGTTTTCCTATTCATGATTTGTCACCTGAGTTCCTAATTGCTATTGCATAACCAGGTATGTGCTTGCTTTTCAGGAGATACATTTCTCTTCCAGTGCAAACATAAATACACAGGGCATAAGCACAATGTCTATGAATAGCTGTCCCCTCTACTCCAGCCCCAAATCTTGTGTAGTTGCTTTAGGAAGATTTTATAGATCAATGAATCTCATACCTGGCTGACCAGTACATTCACCTGGGATGCTTTAGAAACATACAGGCCCTACTCCCAGTTTTTTTTAATTGAAATCTTAGTGGCTAAGAACCATGTAATAAAAACATCTGGAGTTAGGCACATTAAAAGAATAACTTCTGAAATGAGTGTTGTCTGGTAAATTCATGGCCACTATATCAAAGTGGCCTCTCTCTTTTTCATATGGGATAGAGCAGAAGAAAGCTTAATATTTTTATTTTATTTTTATTTTTGTAGAGACAGGGGTCTTGCTATTGCCCAGGCTGGTCTCAAACTCCTGGGCTCAAGTGATCCTCCCACCTCACCCTCCCAAAGTGCTAGGATTACAGGTGTGAGCCACTGCACCCAGCCAAACCTTAAGATTTTGAGTTTCCCACCTTGAGCTCCTTTCAGGATTGCAACAGAAGCCTGATTTAGACTCTACACCTAATATCTCTTAAGGATTCTGAGAGCCTTCATCTTCCACAGGTGCAATCACTACTTTTATTAGGAAAGAGTGCCTCCCAGCCCTCCCTATAAAAGCCTCTTCGGCGCATACGCTTACCTACAGCCGGTGTTCTGAGCTAGCAGCGTAAAGGTTGAGCCTTCAACATGCACTTCATTTGCTTCAGTGGCCTGAAATTCCCTAAGAACAAGACTGAAATTTATTTCCCAGCCAAAAAGAAGTATGAGTGGGTCAACTCAGCCGCTGGGAAGAACAGGAGCAGGAGAAAGAAGAGGAAGAAGAAGGAAGCCCATTTTAGTTACATGGGGAAAATCCTGAAGCAAGTGAGTTGGCACTCTCTTTGTGGAAGCTTGGAATGGCCAGGAGAGGTATCATGTTAGGGCCCTGGGTGTGATCTTGACTTCAACATATTCTGATATAGGAGTGCTTCTTCACACATGGTATTCCTGAAAAGTTAGGTGCAGCTTCTGTAAAGTGGATCTGCTAATGGCTATCTTCTCCCACTTGGTTTTTCTTTCTGTTGGCAGAAGCTCTGAACACCTGAGCTCTTAGCCCTGGACCCTCTCTCTCACTCGTCTGTTGACAGGCAATCTGTAAACTGATTCTTAAATGCACTCTCCTTTTCTTGTGGAGGGAAGGTTCACCACCTAGTCTGTTCTGTAACTTTGAAGCATTGGATATATCAGGTTTTCATCAAATGATGCTGTGTATTTAAAATGTTCCTTAGGTGGGTAGGCACTCTTGTTCCTTCCTCCTGCCCACCCAACCTCACCCTATGGCATACAAATTGTAGAAAACAAAATCAGGAAAGTGTTCCCCTTTAAAAGCTGGAGAGATTCAAAATATGTAAGGAGATTCTGTGAAAGATGTGGTGGTGCTTGATTTTGAGCTTTATTTCTCCATGACAAGGAAGTAAGGTTGAGTGTTCATGTGTGTCATTGTATCAAAGTTCCCATATTCCAGTACTATCATTTGGAATCTGTTGCTTATCCTGGGAAAAGAAGAGGGAATTGGATTAAGGAAAGATGGGAGAGGGAGAAAAGGTGTACGATATTTAGAGCAGAGCTTCTCAGCCATGGCACTGTTGACATTTTGGGACCAGATAACTCTTTGTTGTGGGGGGTCATTCTGTGCGTTGTAGGATGTTAAGCAGCATCTGTGGTCTCTACCCACTAGACACCAGGAGCACCCTCCCTCCAGCTGTGACAATCAAAAATGTTCACAGACATTGCCAAATGTCCCCTGGAGGGCAAAGTCACCCCTAGTTGAGAACCACTGCTATAAAACCTGCATTTGGCTAGAAGGGCCCTCCATGGGAGTACTTGCACTAAGAAGTACTTTGGGTATTTCCTAGACATTACCCTTCTAATAATTCTTTCCTTGGCCTGTCCTTAACTGCATGGGCCTGGCAGGCCACTCTGCTTCCTTGTGCCTCCCAAGGCATGGGTCTGTGGCTGGGATTAGCCTCTCAGGGCACTGTGGGTTAAAACAAGACATTGGCTGAATAGATGTATTGTGTCTAAGAGCAAGCCAGGTCTGCTGTGGGAACTCAGATGGAAACCATGCAGTCTCTGCCGTAAAGGGGCTCACCATCCTGCGGTGGGAGGGGGTGTTGAGGAAGTACTTCTAAATTATTAGGAGGAGAAACTTTTTGAATCCCACTTCAAGCCTTTCCTTTCACATAAAAGGAGCTGAGACCAATGTAAGAAGATGCCTTGCTTAGTGATGTCTCATACCCAGGCAGAGCTAGGCTTAGAGCCCTAAGTGGATAATTCTCAGAAGAGTTTCTTTTTACTACTCTGTCTCTCTGACTTTAGACAAGAAAGCTAATGACATAAGGTGGCATGTGATACAGGCCCTGAGAGTGCGGAGCGCCACAGTGCTCGGTGAGAGGAGGGAGTCAATAAGGTTTTGAGGAGCGCAGGTAGCAGGCGGTGGCACTTGGGGAGGAGCCCTAAAGGATGGATAGGATCTGAAAGGTGGAGTTGGGTGCATGGTAGGTAGAGATGACAGACAAACAGCGGCATGGAGGCTGGAAAACATAGGGACACATCTGCGGAAGAGCAAGTTTTCCAGCTTGGCTGGAGACCAAATTGGCACAGGAAGTTGTAGGAAGAAAGGTAGGCTGGAAATTGAGAAATGCTAAAGCAAAATGCTTACCAACATGAAATATAAAGTGTAACAGTACATTCTAGACTAAAATAGTGTTTTCCATTTTCACAACATGTTAAATGTTAACTCCACTTCTATTAGGAAAAACCGAGTTTTTCCTAACACAAAAGTTGAAGTGACTGGAGTCTGTTATCCAAACGTTATCTTTCTGACCAGCTACAAAGGTCCCTCGCTGTCTTTTTCCTCTTCCCAAGAGACTGCTGATAGTACAACAGCCTATTTTCTTTTGTCACATCCCTACTGTTATCCCTTTGGGTGGTTTGTGGTTCCATGTGTGCAGGATTCCATGCGAGCCATGAGTACTGGGTGTTAGGCCATAAATTGTTCACTCTGCAAAGCCTTCACTTCTCTCTCTCACCCCTGTGCTGTTTCTCTCCCAGACCCATCCTGACTTCAGCGGGCGCTCCTGGGTCTGGGATACACTGGGCTCTCTGAGTGATTGGCAACTGGAATGGGTTAGCCTGGAGGCATTTAGACTGTCCTTCTACAACCACAGAAGAGCTGTCACTGGCAGAGAGATCCTTGGAGCAGTCAAGCAGAGATCCTCTCAGAAGAGCTTTTGAATAAATGAAGTTGTTCTGAATGGCCCTGTTGTTGAAATGACTGCACTTGTCAAAATTGGATATGTCAGAGGGCTGGGCTGGAAGACAAGGTGTCTGAGAAGCTGTCCTGCTGCATTAGGAATTTCGGTGCTGCACACTGGTCTCTGGATCCTGTATTTTCAGTGTCCAACTTTATGGAAAAAATAAAGGAAAGGCATTTTCTCTTGTGTGTGCTGCGTGTGTGCATGTGCACGTTATGCTTGTCAATGGCTATTTAATTTCTCACGCGTGCTTCTCCCCTGTTTTGCACTTACCCATCGTCTTTTTGGAGAACACAAGTCAACCCACAACACCATGTGCCCGCCATCTCTCCTCCAGACCAAGGGTGGAACTGCTGCCCTGGAATGAACTGAGATCACGGGGTGGGGGTGGGGGAGGCCCCCACAAGCACAGGGGTGTGAATCCAGCAAGGGGGTGCTTGAGAGGAGACAGCATTTTTCAAACTTGCAGAGTGGAGTGTAGTGAGCACTGCTGCCGGCTTCTGGCTTTCTTCCCATTCCCCCACCCTGTCCCTTCCCACCAACTTTTGTCTTTGGCCACACTCTTCCACTTTTACCTGGCTTGTGTGGGTTTCTATGGCTCTAGACAGTGTCTAGAGACACTGTGTAGACTCCTATGGGGAGGGTGATTTTTTTCACTTAAGCACCCCTACCATGATTTGCAGGAACTGAAAAAGTAAACTCTTTGAGTATAAAACTGATAGCATTGGTTATCTATGTAGCACTTATACATAATACCATGTATGTAACAAATTTTTGTCAAATGTGCAAGTTGGTCTCAACTGCAGAAAAATTATTAAAATTATAAAAACACTAAGGAACAGAAAGAATAAAGGGGATGACAAGCTTTAGATGGGGGGCAGGGGGAGTGTCTGAGAAAACCTGGGAAGTTGAGATGAAGAAGGAGGTGCTAAGAGTGAGGAAGGGTTCTGGGCTAAGGGAATAGCCTCAGCAAAGGTCCTGAGGCAGGCAGGACAGCTTTTGGCTTGTTAGAGAAGCTAAATGTAAACCAGGGCAGCTGGGCTGTAGCAAGCAAGGAGGAAGTGCACGTGAGAGATGAGGCTGGAGGAAAAGGCTGGGGCTGAGCTGTGCAGGGCTTGGTTTTTACTGAATACAGAGAGAAGCTGCCGAAAAATTTTAACTAGGAAATTGACATTTTACTTAGGTTTCTTGTCTTGTCTTTTAGTTGAGATGTAACCTACAGTAAAGCGTACAAATCTTGAACACACCTCAGAGTTTTACATAGGCATATCCAGATTAAGATGCAGAATATTCCCGTCACTGACTTAGTTTTTAAGACCACGGTTGCTGCTGTGTCAAGAATAGATTGAAGAGTGTGAAAATGGGAAGATTAATTAGAAACATTCTGTGTCAGTTACTGGAGAGAGGTGATGGGGGTTCAGACGAGTGTGCAGATGGACAGAAGTGAGAGATTTAATATGAATTTTGGAGATAGAATCAATCAGATTTGCTCACAGAATGGATATGAGAGTGAAGGAAAACTGCTGGTTCCTAGGCTGGGGCCTGAGCATTGTGGGCAACAACAATTTACAGAGATGGAAAAGACTAAGAAGGACAGGTGTTTTGGGGAGGGAGAGAAGTTGAGAATTCCATTCTGGACTTGTTCATTTTTAAATATTGTGAAACACACAAGTGAAGATGTCAAATAGATAGGACTGGGCCAAAGATACAAGTCTGGAAGTCATCAGCATAAAAAGATAGCGTATAGATCAACAGGGATGGGTGAGATTACCTAAGAAGGCAGGGTAAGAAGGAAAAGAGAAAACTATCCAGGACCAAGACCAAAAAATGTCTGATATTTAGAATCAGATAGTGGAGGAGCAAACAAAAGAATCCAAGGTGGAGAAATCTAAGAAATCAAGAGAGGGTGGTGTCGTGGAAGCCAAGAGGGGAGAACGTGGTCCAGTCTGGTGTGACAGTCCTGGAGGGAATGTTAAGACATTTACGTACGTTGCATTTGGTGGCATGGAGATCATGGTGACCTTGAAGTCAACTCAGTGGAGCAGGGTAGGTATCAGCCAGATGGGAGCAGATTGAAGAGTGAATGGGAGGTAGTTAGTAGAGATAGCTTGAGACAAAAGGAGGTTGAGACAAAAGGAGGAAGTTAGTGCTGGAAGAAAGCAGGGACACAGGCTGGTAGCTGGAGAGTCACTTGGTATAAAGAGAGAGATTTTTAAGATGAGAGAAACTAGAGGGAGATATTAATCCAGAAGAAAGCAGAGGTATACAAAGGACCTGGAAAAGGTGAGGGGGGTGGGATTAAGAGTAGATGTGAAAGAGGACAAGATGTATGCAAACACTGGTGGGTTTCGAGGTTTGGTGATGAAAAAGTGGGGAAGGTAGTACCTATTTCCTTTTTCTTTTCTTTTTTAAAAGAAACAAGTGAAAGTGGAATAGGAGCATGGGAAGTTTGAAGATTAGATATGAGGTTGTTGTTTAAGGGAGTAAGAGAGTATGTATCTCCGGACACATAACGGAGAGTTGGCTGACCAGGAACGAGTGCCCATTTGAGGTTTGCGATCATGAATCGAAAGAAAAGCCAGGCTTGCATGACTTTCTCTAACTGCATGCTACAGTGCCAGTGTGGAGAACACAGAGTCTGGGTTCTGCCCAGCAAGCTGGGAAGGGGAGAGGAGCAAGGGAGCAACTCCGTGATGGACCATGTGATCCAGGTGAGCCAGGAGGCCGGCGGGGAGGCAGTGAGAACTCATGGAGGTCGTGGAAAGCACAGAAGATGCCAGGCCTGTAAACTGCATCTCTGAGAAGGAATTTTCTCTCCAGCACTCTTCCACATTAGCTCACAGACGAGGGCACTTGCCTGAGAAGCGGCGGTGACACCCAGTGACCACTCCTTGAAGTGCGCCTTCTTGGTTTTAGATTGTTGGTAGATCAGGAAGCAGGTGTTCTGCTCCACTTGGGGGGCACTGGAGCTCTCCCCATTCTCCCCACGGTTGCCTCTCATGGGAGGCTGTCCCACTGGCCCTGGGCATTCTAAGGGGATGGAGAGGCTGATGCTTAAGTGGGTAACTAGAAGTGCACTGCTGAGGCACTGCTCCGGAGCCCAGACCTGGGCTTCTCCGCTAGGTTTCCACTGTCCTGGGACAGATTCTGAATCCTGGGATAGCTTTGGGCATTCTAAAGCCCAGTTTAAGCTTAGACAAATGCCCGGTAGTGACATAAGCCTCTTCTAGCCCACAATTGTCCTGGGGAAGTGCCATCCTGGCTGACTCAAGAGCCAAGTGAGGACCCCCTTCTCTCCACCACCTCCTGAGATTTGACTATCCTCAGGGTTCTAAGAGGGTCCTACTGTCTCTGGCTCTGCTTGACCCAAGCACCGGGATCTGGCTTCGTCTAGAGGGAAACCCAGGTTTTTCCCCAAGTCCTGTCAGCCATCAGAGGTACTGGGCTTGACTTCTGGGCTAAGAGGTTGGGTGTCCCTTAGTTAGAGTCTGTTCTATCCATGGGAAACACAAAAAGGACCAAGCTAGGACAGCCAGCCCCCTTTGCAGTGACCTAAGGTATTTTTACTGTTCTGACCAATTACTTTCTACCAGGATGTGCTGTTTATGTTCCACTTTAAGAGGTCAGTCAATCAGGTTTAAATACAAACACAAGAAGGTCACTGAGACATGAATGCTGGTGTGGGGCAGGTGAGGGAGGTGGTTTTTAAGGTGATCAAGAAATGGAGGAAGACTGAGTCTGACTCACCGCCAACCCTCTTCCCTATCTCTTATCTCACACTCCCCGGTTTGAACTTGACTTTGAACTTAGGGGCAGCCTGTTGTAGCGGAAAGAGCCCATGCTGAACATGCTGTCATGTAATTACTTGGCCACATCTGTGAAATGGTGATGGTACTGCACAGGGTTGTGGTGCAAGTCAACTTAAACAATGTACATGAGAGTGCTTCTTACACCAACACAATGCTTTGGTTTAGAGCATTATTATTGGATATTTATACCAAAGCAGATTTCATAAACTTTAAGGAAAAAGAAAAAAACCTTGTGGTAATGAAATTCCATTAGAGGTAGTGAACTTCTGTCACTGGAGGACCCATCAGAGGCAGGGTGTTGGCTGATGTCCTTTCTAAGTCTGAGAGAGCATCCGGGGCATGAAGTCAGACAGACTTAGCTTCCCATCCCAGCTCTGCCAGTTTCAGAGCTGTGGCTCCTCGGACAAGTCCCTGAACCTCCCAGATACTCAGTGTCTCCCTGTATGAGGTGGAGACAATCCCTCTTTCCCTGAGCTGTTGAACAATTAAATGAGGCGCCATCTATAAAGCACTTGAAATAGAATAGGCACTCAATGGATGGTATCATGAAAATTCATTAATTTAAATCATCCAAAACTAAATATTTTGGGCACATATCGTGGGCCAGACATTGAGCTAGGTGCTGGGTGGCATTGTGTTATAGTGTAGTTTTTCAGACAGACAATTCTAGTTCAAATCCCAAATTTACCACTTACTAGCTGTAGCAATGTATTTAACTTCCTTCAGCTGTAGTTTCCTCCTATGTAAAGTGAGGGAGAATAATAGTTATTTTAAGGGATTATTGGAATAATTATATAATTTATGTAAAGTACCTATGACAGTACCTGGCACATACAAAGACTCAAAAATGGCAGTGATTACGATTAATATGATCATGCTGAAACATTAAAAGGTGGAGATGCTGGTGGGTCAGATTTAAACCCAGAGATCCAAATGACTTTATTTGTGGCACCAGATCCATCCTTGAGCCAACCTCTTCTGCATTAAATAAAATATAGGATGTTATTTTCCCTTATACACATCTACCCATCATTCCCTAAATACTTAAAGTGAGAGAGATTTCTGTTGGCTCTAAAGAGGGACATGGTAAAATACTAGCATGGGCTAGAGAGGATGGCTCTGTAATCTATCTTCAGAGCTCTTTCAGAAAAGTCTTTTGAGGATTTTAAGTGTTTTTGCCCAGAGTATAGCTCCTCCACCCCACCTCAATTGCCGAGGTGCACGTGCCTTAATGTCCCCTGGGTAATTCCTTGTTTAGGGTCTCTGTGTCCCATGGTCCAGCTGCCTTAACCTAGAGCAAATGCAAACTTCAACTGTATGCCCAGTGGGGATCCTGGCTCAGGCCTGACCTGTTAGCTCTCAACCCTCTTCTAGCCTTTTCCTTTCTCCCTGCTTCCTGGTGCTGCCCTGTCCAGCCTGCCCCGGCAGTTCTGAGTGTTTGCTGGCCTTTGCTCCTGTAAGGAGGACAAGTATTCACTACGGTCTCTGGCAATGCCCACAACTCAGAGAAGGCCTGATCAGTGTATACACAAACCCCTCCCTGGTTGGCCGTTCTTTCCTTGGCAAGCCATTCACTAGTCCATAATAGGCCTGAACACTTAAAACAAACATGGACTCAGAGTCAAATCAGGAATTTAAAATTGTGACCCTTTAATTCAGGTCAACCTTCCTTTTCTTTCCAATGCTAGTGCCTTACCCTGAGTGTTTTCCACGGGTTTAACCCTCTTGCCTCCCAGGGGCTGCCATACCCCACTGGGCTTCTTGGTGCTGGATGTGGGTCTAGAGTTCCTATATCCCCTGTGGAATGACAGTGATGATAGCTAAGTTTTACTTTCACTCCTTGCACAAGTGCTCATTGAGCACTTACCAAGTGCCAGGCACTGTTCTAGATACTGGTGTTCAGCATAGAACAAGACAATAAAGTCCCTGCCCTCATGTAGGTCATATTCTGAAAGGGGAGAAGTAATAAATATATAGTGCAATGTTAGGGAGTGATAAGTGCCATTCAAAAATCCACATCAGGTCCAGGGGCACGTGAATGACAGGTGGTGCTACTTTAGGTAGTGTGCTCGGGGAAGACTTCTCTGGAGGTGGCTCTTGAGCAGACACCTGAGCAAAGGGAGTGGGGAGCACGGGAATAACCAGGGTAGGGATTCTGGGCAGAGACATGGCAAAGTGCTGGGGCAGGGTGAGCTTCACGTGTTTGAGGAACATCAAAGAAGTCCCCTTTTTTAAATGTCATACTGTGATGAGCACTCTTAAAAAATTGTGATAAAATATATATAACATAAACTTTACCATTTAAACCATTTTAATGTATACAGCTCAGTGGTATTAAGTACATTCACATTGTTATGCAGCCATCACCACAATCCATCTCCAGCACTTTTTTTTGATCTTCCCAAATTGAAACTCTGTCCCCATTCAATGACTCCCCATTCCTCCCTCCCCCAACCCCTGGCTGCCACCACACTACTTTCTACATGGTGAGCACTTTAAATGCACTATCTCATTTCATCCTCAAGCAACTGTAGGCCGTAGGTTTTACTATTATCCCCATTCTACAGATGAAGAAACAGACTGTGTGAACTGTCTCAGATCACAAAGCTATTAAGTGGAGGGAGAAAGCCTTAAATCACAGTTTTTCTGACTCAGGCTCCTACTTGTAACTGCCTACATGGTGGGCATGTAGGCTTCCCTTCTGCTGCCGCTCTGACAGCACAGAGGTGAATTGGGAGGGTTTAGTGTGGATTACAGCCAATGTGAGATGCTTGTCTTGTTGGGACAGGAGGGGGTGTGTTGTACCTGGCTGGTCCTGTCTGTCTGGGAGGAAGGGACTGCTGCCCACAGACAGGGATTGGGGGTGGAGGGGAAGGTAGGTGATCAATGTCTGCGTGCTATACTCCTTTTCTATCTCTGTCTACTGAGCTGTCTTTCAAGGGGTATCAGCTGCTCTGAGAGGATGAGCAAGGGCATCTTTGGTGCTTGGTATCCAGTCAGCCAAGCGGTACTATCACCACTTATTTATTACTAGTCTATAACACAGCACTGGGTGCTGCAAAAAGAATCACCCAGGAGCTACACATGACAGATACAGCCATGCAGCAGGCATCAGAAGAAAAGAGCAAAACAGAAGGATATCAAGATGGTACTAGGCAGAAGTATAGTACCTGGCTCACACCCAGGACTAGAGTAAGTGTATTTTTGAGGATGGGGTGTGTATGAAGTTGGGATAGAGCAGCTCTATTTGTTGTAGCTGGAGCCATGACAACCTGTCCTGTTCCAATACCCAGGTTGTTGGAAGAGCTATCAGTTTCCTGGTTTGGGTGGTCTGAGCTTTGGTGCCAGGGAGTGTTGAGTTCCACTCCCTGCTGTACCACACACAAGCTGAATGAGCTCTGACAAGTTGCCTTACCTCTCTGAGGCTCTTTCCTCTCTTGCAAACATAATTATACCAGCTTTTTAGGGTTTTCTGAGAGGGTCAAAAGAGATAAGGTGTGTCAGATGCCTAATCAGTATCTGGTACATAGTAGGTGCTCAACAAATGTTCATACCTTGCCTGGGAGAAGCTTGAGCTTGCACCCACTGGCCAGGAACCAAGCCTCTTCCCTCCTCACCATGGTCAGTACCATGGTCATTTCTGACCTGCTGGCTTCTTCTCTCTAATCATTGGGTTCAGCTCTTGATTTGGGGACCTTTGCTACACAGTTGGATGTTCAGACTTAGGAGAGGCCATATATGGGGGTATTTGAATTTTAGGGAACAGCCTGGCAACCATACCTCTTTATCTATTTTGGGGTAACCCTCTTGCATGCAGATATATTGAAAGGCCCTCTCCATCTGACTGTTGCTACTGGTAGAACGTGGGCTGCATTTTGAGAGATCTTACAAATTTTCCAGAGAAGCTGGAAATCTAGAATTATAAGTGAAATACCTGATTTAAAAAAAAAATGTTGGCAACTAATTTGATTTTTAAAAATCATGAACAAAAAAACACCTCTGTGGGCAGGATGTGGCTGAGGGGCTACCAGTTTGCAGACCCTGCATCAAGTTGCCTGTTACCCACACTGTGTCCTCTGGTACTTGTCACCAGTATGGACCTTAGATCTGGACCCAGGATCCTGCCCTGGACCCCATGATTTCCCTGGCCCATTCCAGCTGGAGGCCATGTCCCTTCTGGATCATGCTGCTGGTGCTGTGCACACCAGAAATCCCTGTCCAAATAGCCCTCAGCCTGCTTCCAGGGCCTGTCCTCTGTCTTCCCAGGGGCAGCTTGCACTGCCCGGCCTGAGCATCTTTAGGTCAGAAGCAGGGTAGGGGCTGTAGTGTGGCAACAGCAGGGGCAGGACTGCCAGCCCGAGTCCTGCATTTGTACTCTTGCCCCTGCCTGGACAATTGTTAGGGGTGGGCCTGCTTGTCACTGCCCTATCATAAGAGTTACTCCTGATGCACGATTTACCCTGGGCCAGGCACTCTCCAATGCATTGCATGCATCCTGTCATTTGACACTTACACCAGCTCTGAGGATGCTGACATGTAGTCCGGTTTTACAGACGAAGGAAGCAAGGCACAGAGAAGTGAAATAAGTTGCTCACAGCCAGTGAGCGGCAGAGCCAGGATTCCAACCGGACAGTCTGCAGCAGGGCAGACTCGCGCAATGACCAGTCACACTGTGGAAGCTGTTGGTGCTCCCCAACCCCCGCGGGACGGCCAGCCCCCACAGGGCTGGGGTAGAGGCGGGGACCCTCCGCGGGGGCGCGAGGCTGGTCCGGCGGGTCGCCGTGACTGCCTCGCAGCTGCCCCGGCCGCCCGCCGCCCCAGCCCGCGGGCCGCCAGGGGGCCTGGCGGGGACGGCGGCGCCTGGCAGCGGGGGATTGGACGCGCCGGCCCGCGGCCGCCCCTCCCGCGCCCCCCGGCCCGGGCGCGCGTCCGGGCTCCTGCGACCGCCCCGCTCCTTCCCGGCATGCCCCGCCGCAGGGCCGCCCGCGCCCGCTGTGCCGTCGCGGGGCGGCGGGGAGCGCCGCGGGGGTGCGCCCGGAGCCGCAGCCGCAGGTGGGTGCCCCGCGGGCCGGGCGCGCCGGGCTGCCGCTCAGGGGCGCGGGGCGCGGGGCTCGGGGCTCGGGCGGGCCGCGGCGAGCCAGCGCGCGTGCAACAGGGCGCCGGGGGGCGGGGGGCGCGGGCCCCGCCGCCGCCTCTGGGGAGGGGAGGCCGCCGCCGCCGCCGCCGCCGCGGGCCGCGCCCGCGAGTTGGGAAAGTAAGTCGGGGCCGCGCGCCGGGAGCCCCAGGATCCCCGGGGAGCCCCCTGAGCCCCGCGCGGCCGGGGTCCCTCCCTCCGTGGTGTCGGGCCGGGCGTCCCGGGTGGCCACGCGCGGGGAAGGAGGTAGGGGCTTGGGTCTGTTTTGTCCTTGTGAGTTTAGAACCACATAGGGGGGAAGGAGAAAAGTAAGGGAGACAGAAAGAGAGAGACCTGCACAGGCTTAGAGACAGAGAAAGAGAGAAACAGGGAAACTCGCTGGGAAACACACAGGGAAGAGTACACAGAGAGGAAGAAAAGCACACACGGAAACACCCACACAAATAGCAGAGAAAGGCTCAAGCGCCGGGAAAGCTCACACACGCTCGGAGAAACACTGGCAGAGCGGAGCACACGGGGAGAGGAAACCCAGCTGGTCGGTCTTGGAGGCCCAGCAGGGGCAGGGGAAGGAGAGAAACACTTAGAAGGGAGAGACTGAAGGGGAGGAGGAAAGGAGGTGAGAGGGAAACAAAGACAGATAAAGACAGAGAAAGGAGGAGGAGGAAAGAACAAGGGCTAAAGCAGGCAGGCAAGGAGGGATACCACAGAGAAACACACGCCTGGGGAAACCAGGCAGACCCCCACCTCCACTCCCCACACAATCAGAGATGCGGAGGTGAGGGAGACAGACTCCGGCCTTCACATCCTTGTGGCCAAGTGAGCTCCAGGTGTGAGAGCAGCTCAGTGAGACCTCTGAGAAAGGCCTCCTGGGCACTTGAAGCCAGCCAAGTCCCCACCTTGTCTGCTTGGCAAACTCCTACTCATCCTTCAAAGCCCAGTTCAGGCATCACCAGCACAGGCACATGGAGTTGAAATGGGTTGTCTCCCTGTCTACATCTCCCACCAGCTCCTTAAGATTGGGGTCTGTGTCTTATTTTTCTCCAATCGCCAGAATCCAGCCCAGTGCTTGGTGCATAGTAGATGGTCAATGAATATTTACTGAATGATGTCCGAGAGCATTTGGACCCTCCAAGGTATGGAGGATAGAATTAAGTACACATAGAGGAAATGTGCCATCCTGGCCTCATAGAGACCCCTCACTCAGAGCACCCATTTTGCATGTGGAGAAATTAAAGCCCAGAAGGAAGGACTCTTGTTCAAAAGGATGCAAGCAATGACATAACATTGTGCATATGTACTTCTCTGAGCTGCCCCTGTTCCTCTGGCTTATGAGTTTAAAGTAGGTGTGAAAGACAGACCCCTGTCCTCCAGTTCCTCTCTCCAGAGGCAACTATTGTTATCCAGTTATGTTTTATGCATGTGCATGTACATGTATCTAGACCAAAGAAATAGTCTGTGCGCACACTAGTATATGCAAGTACATGTACTCCTTTCGTTATTCTTGGTATACAAATAAAAGAATTCTATGGGAAAAAAAAGGCATGAAGAAGCCTCCTGAGTAAAAACAGGCAATAGGCAATGAGCACTTTCACAGTCGCTTTACCACTGAAACTGACCATCAGAACCCTCTCCAGAGTTTTTGCAATCTTCTTTCCTCTTTAGGAAAAGGAAGGATAACATCCATCTCAGTTTCAGTGTATGGCTTTCTGCTTCCTGACTACATAAACTTGGACAAATTCCTTAACCTCCCTGAACCTCAGTAAACCCCGCCCTCAACTGGAAAGTGGGGCTACTACTGTCCCCCATTAGGATTGTTGTTGGAAGAGTTAACATATCAAAAGTACCTGGCACAGAGTAGATCCTCAGTAAATACAGTACCACCTTTCCCTTTCTTCAGTGGGTGTTCTTTCAAGCATGTTTTTTATAGATGTGAAAACAATAATGCTAGTTAAAATGTTTCCTTTTGTCCCCGGGTTTAAAAGGCCATCCTAGTCCAATGGGGGTGGGGGTGTGTGTGTGCAAACTCTTTTAATAAAGGAAAAGGCAAATTTGGGGCACGGCATAAAATGTCCCTTGATTTTCTTCAGGCTCTCAGGTCTCTGCAGGTGACTTGGGGGAACCTAGCTCCTCCCCTGCCCTCATTTACCACTTCCAGCAAGTAAGCTGTTCTACTCTCTTTTGTGGCTTCTTTATCACATCTACTCTGATATTCTTGTTCTCTCAAGCTTTAGCCCATGCGGAGCATGTGAGTGAGACTGGCTCAGGAGCCACCTGGAAGCATGGAGACTGTGGTGATTGTTGCCATAGGTGTGCTGGCCACCATCTTTCTGGCTTCGTTTGCAGCCTTGGTGGTGGTTTGCAGGCAGCGCTACTGCCGACCCCGAGACCTGCTGCAGCGCTATGATTCCAAGTGAGTGGGCCGGTGGAGGGGAGGATGGAGAGGTGGGCTCTAACAGAAGAAAAGGGGGGGAACATAAGCAATTTGGTGTTGGGCAACTCTAACTTAGCCTTTTGTCTCTAAAATGGTCCCTTCAAGCTATCCTTCCCAATAAAGACCTCTGAGTTTAAGAATGTTCCTAATGTTCCCTAGCATCCTGAGCCACCTTTTTCTGTTTTCTAAGCCAATAAGAAAGTCACTGAACATGTTCACCTAGTGTGAAGGCACAGCTATCTATCCAAAACCAGCCACCTTACTTAGTGGTTGGATGAGCCAAATCCCTTCCCAACCAAACCCGCAGGAACAGAAATCAGATGCCCCCATGCCAGCCACATAACTTAGCAACAAGCACTTGGTTTTGTGAGATCCTAGCACAGGACTGTCTCTCTCCGCACAGCAGATTCTTCATGATGCATTTTATGTGAAATACATTTTCTAAGTACGATTCTGTTTTCAGTTTAGGGACGTTTTAATTGATCTTTAAGGGACTATGGCAATCAACTAACCTTTAGTTACTCTTACCCCTCTATCTTAATCCTATCAGCATCTCTGTCAAGTGGTAAATAATTTGTGAATGCCCATTTATATGATCCAGGAAAGCTCTGCTATTGAGAAGAATGCTATGACATCTCATTTTCTAAAGTACCGTGCTGTAAAATTGGAGGAGAGGGCAGGGAGGTGGGGGTGGACCAAGGTGGCTCCCAAGAGAGATTCTACAGACCAGGTAGTACGTACAGGTAGGTCTGGATAATAGGAACCTCAACCTCTCTATAAAATGTAGGCTTGAAGGGAAAATAAGTTACAGACAGATACTATTGTGTCCTGCAGGAGTATCCCTGTCTAATGCATCTTTGTAGTTATGTGGTTATACCCTCCTCTTTCTCTCAGTGGCTTATGTTACTGTTTCACTTTTCTTTTGTTTTAGTTCCCAGGCCTTCCTCCTTGGCTCACTGTCTAGCCATGCACCCTGCCCTCAACCACAGTCTCACTAGGCTTAGGTTTGGATCTGGGACACGTGGTCCCTGCTCTGACTTATTGACTCCCGTCATCCTTTTAGGGGGTACGTGGGCCTCAATGAGGAGAGGGTCAGCAGCAGTCACCATCATGAAACCATTTAACGGGAGCCTTTTCTTCCAGGCCCATTGTGGACCTCATTGGCGCCATGGAGACCCAGTCTGAGCCCTCTGAGTTAGAGCTGGATGATGTTGTTATCACCAACCCCCACATTGAGGCCATTCTGGAGAACGAAGACTGGATTGAAGATGCCTCGTAAGGCCTTAGGGCCTGTTTGCTTTTCTACAGGCCTTGGGGATGCCAAATGGGGCTTCTGGCAAATGGTGCCCTTTTCTGGCTTCCTTTGCCAGAGCACTCAGCTGGGCATCCAGGAGCACCCTGTCACTTTCCCCTGCCCTCAGCATGGGGGGAAATCAGAATATGACATGACAGTGCTTGTCCTTACCTTCTCTCCCCCCATTTTGTAGACCTCAACACTGAGACCTATAGATGTGTGGCAAAGGTTGTTATAAAGTCACCCTGATGTGCATGGGTTATCCCTGGGGTGCCCAGGAGTTTGGCATTCAGCCTCCATGCATGAAGCCTTTGTCTTCAGTATTCCTCAGGGATATCTCCATCCTATAGGAGTGCCTACATTTTGAAAAGTGTGTACCACTTCATTCCCTTATTCATTTAGCCATCCATTCACTGGGCACATGTTTATGGGGCATTATATATGTGCAGGATACTGGGTAAGGCACTACAGATATTAAAATGATGGGGGAGACAGTGTTATACAAAGTACAGTATCATAGAAACTATAGGTGATCTCTGTGCCTAGGTTTGCCTAGGGTGGGGTTGTCAAGGTGGATTTCATGAAAGATATCGCAGAGTAGTAGGTGCCTTTTGACTTGGGTCTTGAAAGATGAGGAGGAGTTCACCAGGCTGGGCATAGTGGAAAGGACACATTGGGTGTACCAGAAGCTCAGAGTTATAAAAAGCATGATTTGATAGGTGCAGAGTAGAGCTAGCTGGAAAAGCAGGTTGGGTGCAGGGAGGGAGAAGGGCAGGGAAAGCAGGTGCTCCCTCATGTGGCTCATGGGCTTGTTCATTTTAACTTGGTGGCATCACTGCCCTAAGGTGGTATCCAGCTGTGCCCACTGGTCAGTGTAAGATGAGGAGCAGAGGGGGAGGTAGAGGGAGGTGGACTTCTCTGGATGAGCATTGATAACTTCTTCTTGTCTCCCCAGGGGTCTCATGTCCCACTGCATTGCCATCTTGAAGGTAATACTCTCTGATTTCCCTATGAGGTAAATGAGAAGCACCCCTGTGCATGGACAGCTGGAGTTGAAAGGGACCTTAGAAAGGGCACTGAACCCTCATAAGAGGCCTTTCTTTAACCTGACATGTGGAATTTCTGCTGTTTACTTCCGCTCCCACCTGGATGGGCTGTTTTATTTTAGGATCCTCAAGGCTGTTTCAAAGGCTTTATTTCATCTGGTCCTCTTAATACAATGACCTGTGGGAAAGACAGCCTAAGTAGTCACTAGCCAGGGTTTCACCGACTGTGGAAAAAGCTGTGTGTGCCTGAGACCATGTGGGTGCCAAGGGGAAACGAGGTTTTCCGGCTTCTCCCTGTTCCTTCTTCCAATAACAGAGAGCTCAGGCCTGTATAGCGAGTTGCTTTCTGAACTTCTACTGTGACTAGAAAATCTTCACTAGCCCTCTTTGGCTGTGACGGTAGTCAGCCAAATAGGACAACCAATGTTGAAAAATGCAAACCATGAGTACTTCAACTTAAAGGCAGATTTTTTTTTCTCTGAATGCCTGAAATTTTGGAAAATTGCATCCAATTTGCATTTTGGATAATTTTTATAGTTTTATAGTTTTAATTTTTATAGTTTTTGTTTTTCAATTCTTGCCTGATAATACCCTACCTAATAGAATGATGGTAATACTGAAATATTTGGCCAACTGCAAATATCTTTAGTATCTTTACTTCAGTAGCCTGGGAAGCCACACATTTATCTCTTTGTCTAGTAATTATTCAAGATTTCAAAAGAGACAACTTTGTCTTCTCTTTGGTATCATTCAGTATAAGATATTAAAAAGTCCTTTATCCCACTTCTTCTTTGGCTGTCTCTCTTGGGGGACAAAGAAATGCCTAGTAGAAAATTATTGTCTCATAGTCCAGGCTTATTATTTAATTCCAAGAAGCTCTTTGGATATGTAAATATGGCTATAGATATAGATATGGTTATAGATATAGATAGATAGGTACAATGACTAGAGCAATAATGCTGTGTTACATTTCCTTTCTCCCACCAGGATGTGTCCTGGGACTGGGATGTGTCCTGGGACTGGGTTTGGTCACATCCTCGCCTATTAGAGGAGAGGACAGATGGCACCTGTGGTGGGAGATGAATCAACCGGAAGGAGTCTTATTGTATTGGAATCAGTGTTCCATCCTGGGAACCTTGGATGAAAGGAGAGGGCTTCTAACCCTCCTCTTAGGGTCTTAAGACCCTTCTGCTTGGTCACTTGCCCTTCAGTCCCTGTGGTGGGAGATCGAAGGAGGGGACTGGGCTCACACCCGAGTGGGCTCTTGGACTTTCTGCTTTCTATTTTCCAGCCCCAGTATAAGGCAGGTACTGTAACTTCCTTGCCAGGTATAGAGGCAAATCCAGGTTCTGACATGGGGGAGGTGTGGCAAGTGGAATCAGGTTTTGGGGGTGGCCAGCTCTGTTGGTGGATGGTGCAAAGCACTGTGTGTCAGAGTCTGGCCATTTCCCTGCTTTTTCTAAGGTCCTTTCATCATCATCTTGACAAACATGCTAATATATTACCCTAGAAAATTGTTGAAATAAGAGCCATTATTGGAGAATGTGCTTGAAGGGAACAATTGCCCTTTGTCCAGCCCTGTTTCTGAGGGTGCTCCACTGGAGATATTTATCCTTGTGCAAGACTAAACCATGAGATGAAGGAATAGAAAAAGAAACTAGGTTTTTCCCCTAAGCGAGAAGGTAAAATTGGAGCACATGATTTTTCTTAGACAGATTATTTCAGCTTAGACGTCTCTGAGCCGACACCCTGCCCTTGATCTGAGGTTCCTCCCCCTCCTTCCTCTCCCAGCCATGTTCTTTGCTTTTGCCTCTTCCCACCCCATTTCCTTTCTTCTCTGTGTACTTTTTACTTCAATTCAGCCATTAGGTTGGGGGCCAGCTGTGATGGGAGCCAAGGCAGGGCCATACTTGTTTTGTGGGGGTGGCAGAAGCCTTTGGGGGTGCCAGGTCAGCCCTCATCTCTTCTCTCTTCTCTGCTGCATTAGATTTGTCACACTCTGACAGAAAAGCTTGTTGCCATGACAATGGGCTCAGGGGCCAAGATGAAGACTTCAGCCAGTGTCAGTGACATCATTGTGGTGGCCAAGCGGATCAGCCCCAGGTGAGCGGCTGGCACACAGTCCATTGCGGGGACGCGGGGGGCCGGAAGCTGAGGTAGCAGCAGGGCCAGGCTCTTCTAGGAAACATAGGCGACTTCAGTTATTTGTGTGCCACACATTCACAGAGTGACCAGGAGGGTTTAGATATTGAGACTTCCCAGCAAAGGTGATCCCTGCCTCCAGCATGCACCGTCTCATAGGCCCATTAGGAAGCTCTAGCAGACACCTTGTCCTGACTAGTCTGCTGTGCAGATCCTGTGGTGGCTGCTCCCTCTTTCGTGGTTGTGCACCAGCCAGGGCTGTTTTCCTTCCTTTGCCGTGCCTTCCTCTCAGGCCCAGCTGGAGCCAGCAAGCGCATTTCCTGCAGGGGCCCACGCCCCATCTCCAGTGGCCTCCTGGCCATGCCCTTGTCCAACATAGCCTGTACCTGTGTTGGAGACTAGTTTGGGGGATGTGCTCCAGCTGTCACCCACTGCCCTATCCATGGCCCAGCCGGCAGCCTCCAAGACTGGGTGGGAGGTGAAGCCATACAGCATTCAGACCTCCCAAATTCCAGGCTGTCTGCAAAATCCCATGTGGGAGGCAACTAGCAGGATTGCAGTCAACAGCTACACCCCCTCATTTGGGCTTGATTTTGTGAAGAAAAAATAAAGCCCTTTTCTTAGAGCATAGGGCTGTACTAAATTTGTGCTGCCATCTGGTGGCTGGTATGCAGATGTGCCTAAGCCCGGAGCCATCCAAGTCCGGATGTTTTCTTTACCAGCCACCTGGCCCCTCTGCCTGGGAGGGTGCCTCTCTGTTTCTGGGGGAAAGAGGCACACCCTGTGAGCTCCAGGGGTCCACGCTTTCCTTGTTTCCCTGGCCTTGGGTAAATCGTGAGTAACTAGCTCTTTCCCTGCCTCAAGATTAACCAAGTAAAAATGACCAGCTCCTTGTGAGTTGACACCACGTGAGGTCCTCTGAGGGAATATACGACTTGGTCTGCTTGAACTCTGTCCAGGGAGTTCAGTGAGTTGAGAAAGTGGGAGGGAGATAATCCAGGGAGGGATTTATCCCAGAGCAGTTCTTGGCTTTCTCTGGAGTTGCCCCAGGTGGGTGGGTGTAGCTACATGGTTGGTATCAGCCCAGGCTGGCCCTAGCCTTAAGAGTCCCCACCCAGGCTCTGGGCCAGTGGTAGGCATTCCTTCTGGTCACCCATTACTTCTAGAGACTCTGCATTGTCATATCTGCTGGACCCTTCATCATGCTTTTTGTCACTTCTAAGAGCCACCCCGGGGGTCAGACAGATTCCTGTGATACAGGCTGTAAGGCAGCATTCCCGGGGTGGGGGTAGGGTGTCAGGGAGAGGAAGGAGACTGGGATTTCTAAGGGTTTGTGGAGCCTGGGTGAGCAGGATCGGCGTTGCCCAGAGGGTGGACCTGCCCTGGTGCCCACTGGCTCGTCCTACAGAGCGCCCTGGACTACTTCTGGAGTGCTTCCTACCATAATTCAGTCAGGGTCTTTGCTTTGTCTTTTTGCCTTCATGTTTCTTTCTCCTTCTGGCCATTTTTTGCCCACGTTGTTTTTCCTGCTCCATTTATTCCCCGTAGTGTGTTGATGGCATATTCGTCTCAAGGAGCGTGGCTTCAGCTGTGGGGCACTGCGACAGCGCTGAGGGTGACCATGCCTATGCATTTCCTCACCAGCTCTGCAGCCCTGATGATTTGAGGGCATCTTTTTTTCAAGTGCTTTTAGAAATCAAACAATACATCTTTATTTTTCCTTCCTGACTATCCAGTGGTCCATGAGCAAAGATTTGGAGCAAAACCTTATACCACACAAGTCAGGATACATTGTAGCTCCTTTCTGAACTTGATTAAAAAAAATTAACCATGAACTGTCCATGAAATGCAATGGAGCAGTTTGAACCCAAATTAAACTTGTGGCTTTTTTTAGTGTTCTATATAACTACCTTCATCTATGTCTTTTTTTTCCTGAACACAAAAGTAACAAATGCTTATAAAAATTAAAATACTGCAGACATAGATTATCGAGAAAGTGATGTACTCCTAATGATACCCCTCCCAGTTTCAGGAGGTAACCACTGATTAAATGGTAAGTGTTCCTCTTGATCTCCCCCTTCCATTTCCTAGCTTTTGTTTATTTATTTATTTTATACAAATGGGATAGATCGAGCTTTCTGTATTATTTGGCAATGTGTCTTTTTAATTTACTGGTAATCTGGAACATCGTTCCATAGGTGCGACCTTTTTAATACCATTGGAATGGAAACAAAACCAGAAAACAAAATATTCTCCAAACCAAACCTGAACTCTTTCTGTTAAGTCTCTGTCTGAGAATGGAGAAGCGGTTAGAGAAAGAACCACTAAAGACTGAGTCTGGAATATCAAAAGTTAAGAATTGGAATAAAGAAAGATAGGAAGGAAGAAGAAAAGGAGATAAGGAAAATGAGATATTGAAAACCTTTTGCCTCCCCTCAGGGTGGATGATGTTGTGAAATCAATGTACCCTCCGTTGGACCCCAAGCTCCTGGATGCACGGTGAGGGGGTGGAGTGCTCGTTCATCTGTTCGTGCAGGAGGTTCCCATTCTATCAAATCCATGAGGACGGCTAACTGGGTTCTTTAGAGAGGGCTGTTTTGCTGGCTTCCCAAGGCTGCCGGGGCTTTGGCCACCATCTGCTTCAGTGTGAACGGTCAGCCAGCCAGTGAGCCGAGCCTGGCTGAGGGATGGAGGCCCGTCCTTGTCCTAAAGCCCAGGAGAAGAAAGAGCCAGTCTTAGATTTTGAATCTTTGTGAATAAACACCCGGCCCTGCTAAGTCCTAACTGTGCCTTCCCTCCCTTCCAATTCCCCCATTGCTCTCTCTGATCTCTGGACCCCAGAAGCAGACTTGCCATAGGTGTGAGTGCTGCCCAGTGGGGCAGTGGAAATGGAGGTGACAAATCAGCGTGGTGAGCTGTGCTTGCCTTCACCGGACACCCACGGAAGCCCTTCTCTCATGACCCCTTCCGTACTCAGAGTATTGTTAGCCTTACAAAATTATGTTCCTGTGTCAGAAGTAAACCCATTTAAGAACAGATTCTTTCCTCTCTCAGATTTATATGACTGTTTCATAGACGTGTTATGTAATGGTTTCCAGCTAGACTGTGGGTCACGGTGCTGCAGCTTTGGTTTCTCTGCCCCACTCCTGCTGCTGCCCAGCTTTGTCCAGGGGTTAATAATCTGTAATATATCCCCAAATGCCTCATGCACACTCACTGTATAAAAGGCATTCTACAGTGAATCTTTCAATAGTGAAAAAAAACTCCTCCTCAATTTGGTTTTCAATTAAATTTTTTTTTGAGTTGGATAAACCAGCCCTGGGCCTTATTGATTTGTAATCAATAAGGAATGCTCAAAGTGAGGGTGTGTATATCTTGTCTTTAAGTGGGCAGCAGTTGGGGCTGTGCTCATCTGATTGACCAGATCTAGACTGTTTCACAAAGCACTCTTCTGGGGGAAGTTAATAGGTGTGCTGCAGGAAATGGCTTCCACAGTCTTAAATAAGTTTGTGTGACACAGCATATTATATTCTCCCCTTGGAGCTTTATCAGGTTCATCAAGACTCTGAGACAGGCTTCAGTTAATCTTGTTTAACCCAGCCATCCCCAAATTTATTTGAGCATGGAACCATTTTTAAATTACATACCCACCATCATCCTAGGGGAGGGTGTCTGGTTTGGGGAACACTAGCCTAGAGTCTACCCATTTGGGCTTTCATGCAAAGTCACTCATTTCCTAGGGAATCTGATCCTGTTGTTTTTTCTAGGACGACTGCCCTGCTCCTGTCTGTCAGTCATCTGGTGCTGGTGACCAGGAATGCCTGCCATCTTACTGGGGGCCTGGATTGGATTGACCAGTCACTGTCAGCTGCTGAGGAGCACTTGGAAGTCCTTCGAGAAGCAGCCCTGGCTTCTGAGCCAGATAAAGGCCTCCCAGGCCCCGAAGGCTTCCTGCAGGAGCAGTCGGCAATTTAGTACCTGCAGGCCGGCAGCTAGCTATGAAGGCCAGACTGCTGCTGTCCCTGGGGGGCTCAGCGGAGCCTTCCACTTTTTCCTGTAGAGTTAGTTGTTCTCCATGGCTCAGGAGTCCAGCTGTGTGTGCACAGTAAAACAGGAGAGCCCTGTTGGTTGATGCCTCCGTTGCAATTGCAGATGGTGGCTGGTGAGTGGCAGTCTAATACCACCGTTAGGAGAGATGCCATTTACCATCTGTATAGCAGAGCATTGAAAACAGGGGGACTGTCAGCTTTATTTAGCTCACTTAGTGTTTTCAAGAAAATTGAGCCACCATTTAAGAAATCAAGAGATTGTACATTAAAATCAGAATTTCTGGCTTCTCTTAAACAATCAGAAGGTGTGGCAATTCTGATCTGCATTTTCAAAAGAGGACAATCAGTTGGAACTAACTAGGGATTGCCTCTTTTGGCAAGACTTGTACTTTTTCACCTGGCCTGTTTCATTTATTTGTATTATCTGCCTGGTCCCTGAGGCATCTGATTCCCTCTTCCCCCTAATAGGTTTGGGTTTAAAGCTGAGCACTGCAAAGTTGATTATTTCCTTTTTATCATTATGCTTGCAATTTCCTAGCTACTATTAGGTGGATAGTAAATTTGTACTTACGTTTCCCTGAAGTGTGTGTTTACTGAGTGAAATTCATGTGCATGGTGTATGGTGGGACATATTTGTCTGAGAACTGAGGATGGAAGAGGAGAGCTAAGAGTCCTGAGGATGCCTTGTGTGTGCCTCAAAATGAGGTATTTAAAGACCCCTCAGAGTTCAAGCAGAAGTGAAGATACCACCATAAAGTAGTTTTCACATCAGCAATGACATCCATAAAGGATGTTTTCCCTTTCTTCTGATATGTTTGTTTTGCAAATATTGAAAGATAAGGGGCACTTTTATGACTTGAGACCTTGGTGGGACCTAGAATCACAATTGCATAATTTGGATATATATCCAAATGGCATAATTTCCATCACAAGCATATAGGAAAGCCTGAGGTACTTTGCTTCTTCCCAGGTTCTCAGAGCCAACCTTGCTCTTGAGAGAGGGACCTGGCTTGGGGGGTGGCCTGGTTCATATCCTGTGCTGTTCCATTTTAATTTTCCCGGTCCTAACTCAAGTCAGCAAATCCCTCAGCCTGATTCTAGGGAACCAGGAACCCATATTCCCAAATTCAAGATTGGGGCCTTCTCTGTCCCTTGGGCACATTTCATTCTCTCCAGGAAAACAGGCTGCTTCTAATCAGCACAATGTATACCAAACCCCACCTGGGGAGGTGGAGTCAGGAGAGGGAAGCTGGAGCTCAACTCTCACAGACTGGGGGATGGATTTCAGGTGGATTACAGGGGACACCTTATTGGATTATCTGTGCCCATCAACCCTAAAAGCATGTTAAGTAGTTAACTTTCTGTCCTGCTGGCAGGCTGTGAATGGGAAATGTATACAAAGTCACTCTGACTTTTCTATTTGAGGCCTCCAAAATATGCACATCCATCAGTGCCTCCCTATTTAGTTGCACTTTTTCTCCTCCCCTCAAAGTCGTTGGCTTTCAATAAACCAGACTGGAAACCGTAATTTAGTCTAGGTTGCAAGGCTGACCCAGTTGTAAATGGTCCTCGTCATAACTCTGGACAGAGCCCTAAGACGCACAATAGAAGCAGTTTTCTGTCATGCATCTCAAATACCAGTCACAGTATGCGTGGATAAGTTGAGTGGTGGAGAGATTTCGCACCGGTGAAGCAACCACTGTACCTTCTGCCGGCAACGTCCTGGCACACTGCCTCCTGGAGCCCTGAGATGCTCCTTTCAGTGCACGAAGGTTGTCAAGACCTCTGGGAGTGCCTGCAAGACGCGCATCTGATCACGCTGTGTAGTTTCTTTCACTAGGACAGTAGTGCCTCTGGTATGCTTTGGGGCTGATGGTTGACGGGGACCTGTTGGAACAGATGCCACAGACTCCTGTAGGCCCTGAGAGTTCCTGAGTTACCTCCTCCTGGAGAACGCGAAGCAGGGATCCTAGACCTTCCGTGCCCACTCTGTTTAACGGGGACAGACCAAATTGTCATAGTGAACGACAGGCTTTGACTCCCCAGGGAATAGGACTTCAGTGTGAAGAGAGCAGGATATTTGAAGTCAGAATTAGGTTTAAATTTGGGCTCAGTCACTTACTGTGGGAGCTGGGACAAGTTACTTAACCTCTCTGGTCCTTAGCTTTCTCATCTGTAAAATCAAGGCTCCTGTCATTGGGTTGGTATGTCAATCAAACAAAATGGTGCGTGTGAAATGCCTAATTGTGTGCCTGGTTCTGCTTAGCCAGTGTTAACCCTTCTCTCCCCACAGTTTCCCATGTCCACATGCAGCTGACCCACATGGTTTCACCTCAGCATGGCTTTGTCCAAGCAGCAGCTTCTGTTCATGGGCTCTGGAACTGAGTGGCCAAAAATCTGGAATCACTGCAGTAGAGAGAGTAGCCCAGCCTTGTCCCTGCCCCATCCCAAGTATGTTCACGTGAAGACATTCGAAGCTCTTGGCCTCTTATCAGCATTCAGAGGGTTGATTGTACAGGCTCACATTCCTCCAGAGAACGGCCCAGGGAGCCTCCCCCAGCTTGTGAAATCTCCGAGAGGGACATGTGCTCCTGGCATCTGGCTTACGCTGGTATTCACCTGGCCTGCCTCATTCCAGGAGTTCCTTCTCTTCAGTCTCTGTGTATCCACATGAGCCCAGTCTTCAGAGAATGGCTTACAGTTCAAAGGCCCTGAGTTGGTTTATGACCTTGGAAATTTGGGAAAGGTGTCAGAAGAATAATTTCTATCCATTTCCTCTCTCCCTCCTGTGTCTCTCCTCCTTCCCTTTCACAAATGTGTGCAGAGAGCTCACTCTGGGGGAGGTGTTGTGCTAGATGCTGGGAACGTGGAACAAAAGGCACAATCTCTGCCCTTGAGGAGCAAGAGAGACACGTGCCACTGGCTGAACCATGGCTGTAGCCAGTGCTGCGATGGATGGGGCCACAGAGCGGGGTGGGGGGCGGTGGGGGAGTGCAGGGGTGGAGGCAGGATGGTCAGGGAAGAAACCAGGAGGAGCTGCTGCCTGAGTGGAGACTTGACAGAGGGCCAGAGATGTGCTCTGGGCAGACGACAACATGGGGCCAGCCCAGGGCGAGCGAGCATGGCTCATGTGGGAAATTCAGGGATGAGGCAGGACTGGAGTAAGGGATGTAAGGGGTAAGGTTGGACAGGCTGGCAGGGCGTCAGCTCATGGAGGACCTTGTAAGTCATATTAAGGAGCTGGAGCTTTATCCTGAGCATGATCATGGAAAGGCTTTAAGCTGGGGACTGACTCTGTCTGATTTGCAATTTACAAAGAGAGTCATTTATGTCATACCCTATGACATTAGGCTCCAGGGTCCCTAAATTTGTCTGATGCCGTCAAGTTAATGTTCCCCCCGCCGAGTCTAAGAAGTTCAAGACTGAATCGTGATATAAAGGCAGACTGGGCACCTTATTAAGAACAGAGGAAGAGGGGTGGGGGATGAGGTGATTGTGCTGTGTCTGCTGCTGGTGGCTACTCACAGCGTCTCTGCACCGGAAGTCCTGATGAGCAGTTTCGAGAATTTGAGGCAAAACTGGGTCCTTCCTTTCTCATCCTGTTTGTATTTTTATCATCTCTGTTTTATAGGTAAGGAGACCAAAGCAGAAAGATCAGTAACTTTCCTGGAGTCTCACCGTTATTAAGAATCAGAGCAGGAGCTTCAACTCCCCAACTTATGTTTTTTGTTGTTGTTGTTTTAAATTGTTTATTTATCAAGAGGAACTATTCCTTAGCCCACATATTCATGTTTCATAGTTCAGGAACACAGGTCAGTGACAACCTTCTATGTAATTCAAGCAAAGAAATTCTTTATATTCCAAAATCACTTTGTACTCTGAGAGGTACCAGCCTTCTTCATCTCCTCAAAATCTCTCATGGAGTCATAATTTCTGTAGAGTTCTGTGTACATCTTCTTTCTTGGCTCAGCCGCAGCAAACTTGTAGAGAGCTGCAACTCCCAGGGATATAACAAATGCTCCAACGATATGAAATCGCAGACACCTGGCCAGAAGGTCACACATCCGAGGTTTTGTCAAAGCACGGGGAGCCGTGGTAGTTATTGTCCTCAATAGCTATGTCGACCTTAACTAACGAGATTCAGAAAATGTGATTAAGTCTAGAGCCTGCAGCTTGAGGATTTGTGTTTGAGGATGGCCACTCAGCAGCATAGATTCAAGTTGCCCTGAATTTATGCTCCTCCCCAACTTGCATTTTTAACTGCTGCATCTTCCTGCTTGGGTGCAGCAAATGGGGAAATCCATAAGGGAATGGAAAGAACAGATACGAGAGTCATTCTATTCTCTTCTAGTTCTACTATTTTTCATTAAAAAAATGGTGGTTGTGACCCATGAATTAATTTCATGGCCCACTAATTGGTTACAATCCACAGGATGATAGAACATGGGCACTAAAATGAAGGCTGGGGCATAGGTGAGGTATTTTCTCTCCTTCCAAAATGACTTAATTTTATCCATTTTAAGTAAAACTCGCATTTACCAGAATAATGGCAAAAATTTATGGTGCAAAATAGAATAATTAATTTATTACATGATTGATTAGTTCAAGAGTCATCTGTTGAGCATTTACACTGAATTAGGCTCAGGGATACAAGAATGAATAAAAATACAATGCCTCTCTTGAGGTGCATATAACCTAAGGTGGAAAGAAACCTGCAAAGAGTCATTTTCAGTATAGTGTGATAAGTGCTAAGTAAGGGGACGCGTGTGTAATGGGAGCACAGAGCAGGGGCGCCAAACCCAGGTCCTGAGAATTGCCAAGGAGGAGTAGGTGTTAGGAGAAGACTGGATGGGGTCAGGGAAGGTGGAGGTGGAGGTGGAGGACAGAGCATCTGGGAAGGGCAATCTGTGCAGATGTGACATTGCACACTATGCTCAGGACATCACAGCTGGTTTAATATTGCAAGCATCAGATGGGAGGTAGGGCACAGTGGGAGAGGAGCCAGGAGAGGAGGGTGAGGACAAGACCCTGGAGAGTCTCATAGGCCTTGCTGAGGTTTCAGACTTTTCCTTTAGGTGGTAAGGAGCTAATGAAAGTCAAAAAAGCACTTTCTTATTTTTTCTTAGGAAACTAGGAAATGATCACTGCACCCTCACCAGCCTTTAATATTCTCCTAATTTGATAGGTGAACAATGGCCTAGTGTTATGTTAATTTGCATTTCCCTGATGCCAATTCCCCATCCCTATCTTTAGCCTGAGTGGATAGAACAGAGGAAGACAAGACCATGGCCAACAGAAAAATGCCTTGAGGGTCTCCCCCTTCCCTAGATGGCCAGGCTCAAAGACCTGAGGCCACTGCTGCCCATTCCCGATTTTCCGCCTTTGATTAATGTTTAGACTCCTCCCTTCCCTGTAGCCTCAGGGTGCAGTTAAATATTTTTTGTGTGTTTATTACCTATTTGTGCATATTCATGTCCTTTGCCCAATTTTCTCCTGGGATTTTAATATTTTTCTTATTGACTTATATGAGCTCTTTATATATTAAAGATAACAATCCTTTGTCATATTTATTGTACAGCCTTGTCATTTGCCTTTTATTTTTGTTTAGAGTGGTTTCTGACATCCAGAAGTTTTAAATTTAGTGTAGCCAAATGTATTGATTTTCTTTCCCTTAGTGATTTCTTCCATTGCTTTTATGTTTTCTCATCTAGAGATCAAATAAATATCACTGAAAGGTTTGAAGCAGTGGAGTGCTATGGGTGGGTGATTGAGAATAATATCTATATATTAGGTGTAGTGGCAGGAATAAAACCCCAACAGGGTAGAAGAACTCAAACCTTCCTTTATCCACTCCAAACCCAGCTCAAGGTTAAAGGTGGGAACAATCAGGGATCAAAGAGATGGACACGAGAGACAAGAAGAGGTAGGGAGAGTCTTGAAGGACTAGCAGGAGGTGCTTAGGCACACAGGGTGCATGGGAATAGCACAGAGAGGAAGCTGCATGTTCCAAGGCAGAATAGGAAGGAACAAGCATTGCCTAAGTGCTGGGGAGACAGGGCAGAGAAAAACCACACAATTCCTGCTGTCGTGAGATTATAGTCTGGTGAGGGAGACAGACATTAAGCAAATGATTGCTTAAATAAATGTAAAATTAAAAGTTTTAAAAGTGTTTTAAGAGAAGTGATTGATTCTTATGAGAGATTATAAGGGACACTGATCTATCCAGATGTCAAGGAAGGCTTCCATTAAAAGCGAACTTTGATCTACTATCTGGAGGATAAGCAGGAGTTCAGAGGTAGGAAGTGTGAACACAAGGAACAGTACATGCAGAGGTCCTTTGGCAGGTGGATGAGAACTGAGGCCGGGCCAGTGTGACTGGAAAGTAGGCAGGGAGGAAGGCAATGTGCAAGGTGGCAGGGGGCTGAATCATGCCAGACCTTGTAGCCATGTAAAGGACTTCAGGCTTTTTCTGAAGAGTGATGGGAATCCATTCAAATGGCTCATTCAAAGCTGGTGGGGGTTGGAGTGGGTTTGAAGTAAAGATGTCATCAGATTTGTATTTTGAGAAGATCCTTTTGGTCTCTATGTGGAGAACCCATAAAAGGGGGCTGGAGTAGATACGGGTCCCAGTGTTGTTGCAGCAGTCTAGGCAAGAGATGACAGCAGGGAGAAGAAGATGTAAAGTTAGGGGAGTGGGTACATTTGAGAGATATTTAGGAAGTAAAATAAATAGCACTTGGGGTGGATTGGATATGAGACAGTGATACAAGATAATGGCCTATCAAGAAAGACTCCTAGGTTTCAGGTTTGCACACCTACATGAGGGCGACAGTCTGGGGACAGGGATCACTGGTACAGGAAACACTGGAAGGGGATCGGGTGTAGGAAAGAGGTTAAAGCTCTCTATTTTGGACTTGAAGTGTTTGAGGTGCATTTGAGATATCTGAGTTGAGTTAAATATAATGGGCTGAAGATTTTTCTTGGGTCATTATTATTAGAGTTTTGGCCATGGGTGTGACGCTAGGGATAGAACATGGAGTTAAAACAGCAGAGGGCCATGAGGAACTCTAACATCAGATCTGATCTAGGGCCCGTTTGATGCTCTGTAGAGTTATGTTGATGGTTCAACGAAATACCATATGCCCAGAGCCTGGCACATAGTAGGCATCCAATGAGTGTTAGATATATTTCCCTTCTCTCTGTTTTTATTCTCCTCCCTCTATTTTATTCCTCTCTCTTTTCTGGCTCTATGTATTACAGCCAGAGACTCAAACTGAGTTCTTCCAACTTGAGATGGCCACCAGGGTACCTCGTGCATGTGCCAGGCGTGCACTGCTCTCCCCCAAGACTCAGCCCTGGAGAGCCTGCCTCTTGACAGCATTCTGAAGCTGAGCTAAGCTACTTTGGACTTTTGTTTAGTTGACCAATGATCAATGCTCAGAGGGCCAATTTTCTTAGCATACACAGCAACATCTACTGGATGATCACACTTCAGGATGATAATCATGCCATCTTGCATTTCCAGAACATTTTGTGTGTTTTTTTTTTTCAGAGAGTTTTCACAATGATTATCTCAGTTGTTCATCACAGGATTTTTCATTATAAAATGCATTTGCATATTTTATTTGCTTATAATCCTTTTCCCACTGCTAAAACAATAGCATTCTGAGCAAATACACATATGGCTGGCTTACAGATTCACCCCACTCTTATTCTCAAGCTTTCTTTCTCTTGTTTCCCCATTTTATTTTTTAAATCATGAGTTTTATCTGCCTGGCCGTATTCTTTCACATATTTTGGTTATTCTCACAATCATGATTCTGTTCTTTCTCTTCCTTTTTGGCACGTGCCCTCTTCGTCTCCTCTCACCAATACTGAAGGTTCTGGCCCCTGAAGCCCATTGTTCCAGCACATTCAGAGACTCACGTTTCTGACTCCTCTTTACTTCATTGCCCTCTGAGGCAGGTGCTGTTGATTCTGCATTGAAGCTTCATATTACCTTTAACTGGAGATTTTTTATGCAAGACAACCTCACCCAGATTCTTCCTTTGCCCCTGGCATCTTAAAGATTCCTTTCTGCCCCTCAGTCTCAACTCACTCCTTTCTTTTTTCTTCTGCATAATGTTTTCCTGATTTCCCTCTATGTATTCTCAATCTTTATCTTCTACTATCTGTATTCCTTCTCTCGGCAAACGTGCCAAGCACCCACTATGCGCCAGACTTTGTGCTGGGCTCTGAGGATCCAAAGAACCACGACCTGGTCCTGGACCTTGAAGTGCTTACAGTCTGCAACAGTGGGTCTCCAACCTGGTGGCACATTTGAATCATCATCTGAGGAGCTGTCCTAGCCCTAGGGATCTGACTTAACTGGTCTTGAGTGGGACCCAGGCATTGCTATTTTTTAAAAGAGATTCTAATGTGCGGCCAGGGATGAGAACCACTCACTGGTCTAATGGATAAGACAGATGTGGAAACAAACGATTTTAACACAATGTGAAGGCAGAAGTCAGCGCCACAGGCTGGAGGGGAACAGAAGGGAAGCCTGTCATCCGGCCTGGGAAATGGGAAAGCAGCAAAGGTTACCCAAAGCGGATGGCTCAGTGCCCTATCTCATCCCACAAAGCCTTTCACAGAGTCCTCCCTTCCTACCAATCTTCCAGTCAAGCAGGAGAAATGAAAGTCTGTCCTAAAGGAGAGAGTTACCTTCTGTCTTCTTAAGAAATAGAAGAGTCCTTAAGAGCATGGGCTTGGGAGTCACAGACACGTTCAAACCCTATCTCTGCCACTTCTCAGCTGTGTGGCCTTAGGCAGATTGCTTAAGCACTCCTGAGTCTTGGGACTCTTGTCAGCATTGTGTGTGTGTGTGTGACTTGAGGGAGCTCATGTATGTAATGTGCCGTGTACCTTGTCCAGCCTTACATCCAGTGGGTGCTCAAAACACTGTAGCCATGTAGACTTCCAGGTACCACACACACCCTGAGGATGCTCAGCACTTCTTCCAGTGGCAAGTACTAAGATGACCCTCTGTGTTTGCCCCGCTGGCCCATCCCTGCTCAAGGGTGATGCTTCACCTGGTGCAACTTCGTGCAGTCTTTGACAGCCCCCCACGGGCACGCTCATCTGCAGGGACTCTCTCTTCTCTTCCCCGGTAGTTTTATAACTTTTTTGCCTCCATAGTTCCTGCCAACATTGCTCCCTGGCCCATCGTCTGCTCCGAAGCTCATCATGGGTCTGAATGTGATGACTCTCCCACAACTTCGTCTGTTGGCGCTCCTGTGATTTTTCTTACGATGGCCGAGTGGTCCGCTGGCATCCAGCGTGGCACCCCCAGCCTTGTCTGCTGTTGCCGGTGCTTGTGGTGGGACTTCAGCCACAGCAGTGGGTTCCAGCTTGTCAGAGCTGCCCACTGTCCTTTCTAAACGTACTCCTGTTGCCTTGGCTAGCCCTCTCCTCTTCCTGGGACAGCAGTCCAAGCTTGCTCAGTCTTGAGACAGCTCAGAGAACTTGACAGCCAGGCTCTAACTCCCTGGGGAGCACTTTCTTGGGTTTGTAGCTTGGTCAATCTGGAATTATGTTATATTCTTCCTCTACAGCCTGCCTCCCACCCTCTCTCAGCCTTCCCTTGCCCCTGGAGCAGGGCTATGAACACTGTCCACTGCCCACACTTTCTCATTTCTCGCCCATCCCTGTGCACTCTCCTCTCTCAGCCACCGCTGACCCCTCACGCTTCCAAGGAATGTCTGCGCCTGGCGCTGTACTCCTGCCTGCTACTCCGGTTTCTCTCCCAGTCGCCAGGATTCTGTTTATACGGACTTCTCACTTTGGTTCTTGATTTTTAAAAAGTGATTTCTGCTTCAATCCACCACCTTTTATTGTTTCTCTTGTTTCTCTTTATTACTTCTGCAAATGGGATTATCTATTTTACTCCTTAAAACATTCGGCTTTTTTCTCCCCTGTGAGAGGCTTTTTCTTATTGTCTGTGACCCAGCCCCCTTGGCTTAGGAAGGGTGGACAAGACTCCTTTTCTCCTGGTCGCTGTTGTGGGCTGATCACCGGCTCCTGAGCTGGTGGGCCTTCGTGCAGTCCCTGTCTCCTGTCTTTGGGGGAACACATCCCGCGCTCATCTTGCTGGAGACCGTGGAGTCCTTAAGACATGCCTGGGAGATCTGTAGGGGTTGCAACTATTATTCTTGCTTTTTAAATTAGGAAAATAAGACTTAACAAGGAGGGGACTGTGGCCTAGGAAGGGGAACTCGCTCTCCAAGCTCATGCAGCTAGTGAGAGAAGAACCAGGAAAAGAAAGCATGCCAAGGAATCCCCAGTTCATTGCTTGGAGGAGAGGAGGGGGCATGCTGCTCGGAGCCCCTAACGTCAGTCATCATGTGACAGGCGTAATAAAAAGTCATAAATGCATGAACAGTGTAAAAAAGTTCAAAGGTAAACTCATTAAGTTCAGAAATACAAGGTATGCTTAGGACTGGAAAAAAAAAGTTGTCTAATCACTTATGGGACTCACTGTCACAGTGTTGTAGAGAGCTAAAGCTGAGAGAAACCTGAAGAGACAAGGGGGCTTGCGTGGACTAGGTCCCTCCTGGGTGCTGGGAGCTATTTTAAATACCTCACATGCATTATTTTATTTAATATTCACAACAGATGAATGACCTTACTAGGCTGGTATGATTATTCCCACTGACCCAAGGCTCAGTGAGGTCAAGGCACCTGCTCAAGGTCACAGAATGACTTAGTAGCTGATTTGGGATGAGAACCCAGGTCCTCTAAGCCCCATTTTCAGGTCCTTGCCTCTATATCACAGTTTGCCCAGTTTTATGAAGGACAAACCTATACCTGGTCCCTGAGGGAGTGATACGCTCCTCCCTGGGAGAGGCTGGAATTGGGGAGGACAGCCCTGCCCCTCAGACCTCCTGCTGGCTGCAGCACCCTGGCTGGTGGATCCATGGGTGTGACCCTGTGTAGCTGTCCTTTCCTTAAGTACGCAGAGAAGAAAGTTTTCCTGCTTGGGGATAAAGTTCAGAGAAGAGGCTCACCTAGAAGGTGGGGCTAGGTACTGCCATGTTGGCCGGCTGCCCACGGTGAATAGCTAACCAGAACATCTGGGATACGGCATGATAAGGTCCAAGACAGAGCAAGGACCCAAGTTCATGTACTTTTCTCTGGGTGTTAAGATCCCCCCACCCCCACCCTTTTCATGTTCCTAGTGCCATGGAGAGCCTGCAGCTGGGAGTCAAGATGTGCTACTCTTCCCTTTCCTTGTAGGTAGAGTTCGAGAGCCATGTCTCACAGTCTTTCATTCTTAGGGGTTTTCCCGAGACCTATTCAAGTCAAGTACGTGCCTAATGAGGACCTGCCCCAGGCTGAGGCCCTGCTTAAGTACTGGAGTTGGCAAGAGACTCACTGATTCCTGCTCATCCCCCCCTTTGCCTGGAACACCCTCCCTGTTCCTTAGTTCTTCCTCAACACATATCTCAATGGTAGCTAACACTTATACACTAATGCTATGTGCTGGGTACATTTGTTCACCTATTTAATCCTTTTAACAACCCTATAGCATAGGTATTATTATTATAGCCATTTTGCAGATAAGAAAAACAAGCCTCAAAGAGGTTAAGTAGCTTGTTCATGGTGACACCACTAGTGAATGGCAGACGTAGGGTTATACCCAGGTCTATTTCCAAATATAGAACTTGGCAGCATGGTGTGGTGAAGAAGCCTGGATTATGCTCAGATCCTGGTCCCATCACTTAAAGCATAATGAATTCCTATTTACCCACCATTAGCTTTATCAAAGCTTAACATTATGTCATGTTTGCGTCAGATCTCATTTAAGGCACTAAAACATTACTTGGGAGGTGGCTTAGCCTTTTTGAGCCTCAATTTTCTCATCTCTAAAAGGGAATAATACATCCAACATCATATAGTTGTTTTTGAGGTTTAAAAGAGCTAAAAAATGAAAGTGTTGATTATTTGTGAATAAGTCATAAATATTAGTTTCTTTCACTTCACATCTTCCAACTTTGAATCAATTATACAAATATAAAACTTTAGCATAGGATAGGTTGTCGGCTCTGGAAAGGATCTTAGCAATGACCTCATCCAATGTGTTGTGCGAAAGGTTAGGAAGGGGCAGCACCTGCTCGAGGCCAGCCACACAGTAACTTAAGGACTGACTGTGACAACGATTGTGAGTTGCCTTTTCTAATACATCTGTCCTCCCTTCTTCCTTAGCAATAGTGCCCTGGGTTTTCACTGGGCTCATGGTATCTCAGAAAAAGACTACATTTCCTACCTTTCCTTGGAGATAAGTATGGCCATTTGACTGTGTCTGGTCAATGAGATGTCAGTAAAAAAATCATGGGATACTTTCTGGAAGTATCCTTTAAAAGGGAGGAAGCTGGTCCTTCTCCCTTTCTTCCATCTTGTTGCTTAGAAGGCAGATCTGCTACCTGGAGCTCTAGCTGTCACCTTGGAACAGGAGGATAAGTCACATCCTAGGAATGATGGTGCCTTCACACTACCCTGAGTTATGTATCCCTGGATTTATTTCACATGAGACAGAAATAAACTTATCTTGTTTAAGCCACTGTTACTTGGGTTTCCTGTTACTTGCAGTCTAACCTAATCCTAACTGACAGCATTAGACACGGACTAAAATCAAGCTCAATAAATGTTTATTGAGTTGATGGTGGGTCCCCCAGAGAAGCCTGGCCTGTCTTTTCCCATCTTGGCAGGTGTCTGTGAAGGAACCTGGGATTTTCACAACAAAACATCTTGAAGCCCTAAAATGACTTCTCATACCTTATGGGTGTGGGTGGGCTTACCTCTAGAAACCTGCGTTGTGTTTGGAGGAGGCTGCTCTAATGTGAGTGGTCTGGGCTCTGTCAGTCTTCCCTCTCCAGTCACAGAGGGACAAACCTGTGGGCAGAACTATCCTTTGGTTCCAAACCTGGTTCTCTGCATAAGGGTCATGCCCCAAGCTCTAAGCTGAGGGGCTGACGAAGCCCGAGAAAGTCAGGAAGGATCAGTGAGGCAGGCTGATTACCTCTCCTTTCTTCATGCTGCTGCCACCGGCATGTTTTGAAATTGATGGTTTCTTTCTTTTCTGCAAAGAATTTGTTCCTCCCTTTGCATTTTATCTCTCTACTTTTTAAAATCAATTTTTCATCACGAAATATTTCAAAGATCAGACGAGAATAGAAAAGAGCATAATGAATACCTATTTACCCACTGTTAGGCTTTATCAAATCTTAACATTATGTCATCTTTGCATCAGATCTCATTTAAGGAACTAAAACATTACAGATATAATTGAAGCTCCCTGTGTACTCTACTCCCACCCCTATTCTGCACCCTCCTCCTCAGAGGTAACTATTACCATGAATCCAGTGTTCATCATTTCTATGTATGTTTTTACACTTTTGCTACATATTTATGTATCCGTTAATACAATATAGCATTATTCAGCAGAGTTTTAAATTTTATATATAAATTGTAGCATATTCCACTTATCATTGAGTATTCCATTGTAAATATACCACAATGTATTTCTCCATTTTCCTGTTGATGAATATTTATGCTATTTCCTTTCTTTTTCTTTTTTTAATAACCTGGATGGTGCTATAATGAATTCCTGTACTTACCTCCTCCTGGGGCACAGTGAGAGAGTTTCTTTAAGGCAAGTATCAGCAAACCATGGCCTATATGTCAAATCTGGCCACCACTTGTTTTTGTATGGGGCCGTGAACTAAGAATGGTTTTTATTTTTTTTTTAATTTGAATTTTAATTTTTAAAACTGCTGTAAAATATACATAAGATTTACTATTTTCACCATTTTTCAGTGTACACAGTTCAGTGGCATTAAGTACATTCACATCATTGTGCAACCATCACTGCCATCAATCTCCAGAATGTTTTCATCATCCCAAACTGAAACTCTGTCCCCATTAAACAATAACTCCCCATTCCTTCCTCCCTCAGTCACTGGCAACCACCATTCTACTTTCTGTCTCTATTAATTTGACTACTCTAGGTACCTCACATAAGTGGAATCCTACAGTAACTGTCCCTTTGTGACTGGCTTATTTCACTTAGCATAATATCTCTAAGGTTCATCCATGTTGAGGCATGTGTTGGAATTTCCTTTCTTTTTAAGGCTGAATAATATTCCTTTGTATGTATATGTCACATTTTGTTTGTTCATTCATCCATTGATGGATGGTTTTTACATTTTTAATGGTTAAAAAAATAAGAAGACTATTTTGTGGCATGTGAAAGTTATATGAAATTCAAATTTCAGTCCATTAAAAAGTTTTATTGGAACATGGCCATAGGCATTTATTTCAGCATTGTCTGTGGCTGCTTGCACGCTAAAATGGTGGATAATTAAGTGGTTGCAACAGAGACCATATGGCCTGCAAAGCCTAAAATATTTACTATCTGGCTCTTTACAGAATAAGTTTGCCAAGTCCTGCGTTATGTTATGTAGTTACCTAGAGGTGGGATAGTAGAATGGTAAGATATGTGCATCTTCGGTTTATTAGGTATTGTCAAATTGCTCTCCAAAGTGACAGAACCAAGTACTGTAGTGTTTGAGTTTTTTGCAAACTTTTTTCCTTTTTAAATGACCAGATTCTTTCTTTAAATGAAGTTGATGGAAGGGTCCTTAAAGGGCATCGTGTTGTCAGTTATGTTGCTGCGCAACAAACACCTTTGGCATTTCAAAGCCTTACAACAATCGTTTATTTTGGGCTCACAGACCTGCGAGGTGGCTAGGGTTTGGCCAATGTGTAAGGGGCTCACCTTAGCTTGACTCCAAGCTGTGGGTTGGGCCCAGGCCTGCTCCACATGTCTGTCATCCTCCCTGGACTTGTAGCTAACAGAGGCAAATTTCTGTCATGGAAAAAGGCAAGAGCTCAAGAGGGTAGGCCCAATGGCACAAACACATTTCAAGTCTTTGCTAGTGTCATGCAATCATCTTATTTGTCAAAGCATAGGTAAGCCCAAAGTCAAGGGCTTAGGAAATGCACTCTGTCTACCATGAAACCATGGTAAGAGTGTGGATGTATAATTCTACTAGAGGAGAGTGAAGATCTGGGACCAATAGTTGAATCTACCACAGGCATCAATGTTTTTTTAGATTTAGAACCTTTTCTTGAAACAAAAACTTGTGTGGAATTGTAATATATATGGAGAAAAGTGAAGCTACCCTGATTGAAGTGGGGGTGGTGGTGGGCGGAGCCCTGCCTGCCCAGCTTCCCTCCGCTCCCCTGCAGGGCACAGTCCCTCAAGCTCCACAGAGTGTAGTTTGAAAACCAGTCCTCTACGTTGTTTCCTCTTCCAGGAGATATTGCAACACTCTCCCTCCTGCAAGACCCAGGGATCTGAAGCACCAGGAGCAGACCCTCTCTGGTGGTTGGGTCTCAACCTGTGGCTCACAGGGGTGCCTCCCAGAGGGCACACCTCCCAGAGGCAAGGTCAGATGACAAGATAAGAAATGAGCCTGGTTTTGTCCATGGCTCAGCCTCAACTGGCTGGATTGCTGCCACTCCAGCTCCTTCCTGCCTCCGACTCAGGCGAGGGAGATCCTTGTCCTGTGGAACATCTGGCTGTCAGGTCATGAGTCTCCTGTTAGGGGGATGGTGGCTTTTTATCATTATTGACTTTCACCATGGTCTAAGAAGAGCCTTTTGGGGCAGGCAGTGTGGTTGAAGTTTCCAGAAGTGAGCCCCAGGTTAGCCCCATCCAGTGTGGCCTCTCTGACACTTTACGCTTCCACAGGTGCTATGGAAAGTTCATCCACAGGCGTTAAGATGCTCAGGTGATGGGGCAGGCTACACCCTACTACAGGCTTGCAAGATTATTCTCCATAGGTGTTGGTTCCCTACGTCTGGCTAGACCAGGATGCAACGTCCACCCTACTCTGCCTTTCTCCATATGGCAGTGGGGACTAACTCCAGGGGGCTTCTGCCGCCACCCCCCAACCCCCAGACACTGCTCCCAGGGCTCAATCAGCAGCTCCATCTCCACACTTTATGTTCATTAGATTTCCCCTAATAGTCTTGTCCTTTGCAACTTGGCAGTATCTGTACTTTTATTCTTGGAATCTAATTAAAATTAGTGATTTAATAAAAACCACACTGGAAAGTCACAAGAAAGGCAATGGTGTCTTTCTCATCCATATAGGGCAGGAGGGTGGAGATGAGGAGGAGATGAGTGGACTTGGTGTCCACAGGGGCTTTGTCTTGCAGTCATTCATTTTATAAATGTTTATTAAGCACCTATTATGTACCACCATCTGGGCTAGGCACTGAGAAGACAGTGACAAACAAGAAAGTAAGGCCAGATACCTATTCCCCCCCCCCATTTGCTGTTGGCGTCTTGCCCTATATGGACAGATTTGCCAGAATTGGCTTCTGTACATCGGGCTGCTCAGCTTTGATAGGCTGCTTAGACATTGTGCTGCTGCGCCCTCATTCTGGCCAGAGCAGCTTTACTGCCACTTGCTGCTTTCATCCCTGAGCTTGCTTTACCTTTTGAACTAAGCACCTTGAACCTTTAGGGCTGCCTTCTTCAGGCACACAGGCCTGGACCTGAAATTCTCCCCCTACTCAGCCCTACCCTGAGCTCTGACCCCCTTGCCCTAGACTCAACGGAAGTGGGTACTTGTTAAGGCCAAGCATTGAATTCTTCTGATAATATAATTAGATAAAACCTCCTGGAATAACTCCACTGGCTTCCTCTGATGAGAAAACTGAGTGATATCTGAAGCCACCTTCTCTGGAGAAATGAAGGGTTAATCGGGAGAAGAGCAAGTTTCCACGTCTAATTTAGAAGGTTTAAGGAACCAGAACTGCATAGCTGCTGCTTGCCTCTCTTTCTCATGTGGGTGCCTCTGTCCCCGTCTGTCTCTTCTGTCTTCCTGTCTGTCTCTTGGTCTCTTGTCAAGCCTGACTCTCTCAATACTCCCAGCAGCTGAAATACACACTTCAGGGTTCTGGGTCTGTCGTGTGCATAGCCCATGAACTCTGTGCACATTTGCAGGGCTCTATTTTAAGTAGCATCAGCCCTCTGTGTGGGAGTGCCTTAGTGGGACGCTGGTGATCTGGATTTCAGATCCAGTGGAGTGGCTTAACTCAGGTCCTTCCTCCAGGGTTGCATCTCCTTGTATTTTGAATGATTAGTTTTAGACTTTTAGCCTTAGGACTTGGCATTTCAGAATATTAGGTCTCTATATAGCTTAACTTATATACATTCTTGTTGACCTACAATCAATAAAAGATGGTCTTGGCTTAACCATGGGACAGATTCTGTTTTACAAAATTGCTCTCTTTATAGAGGCTCAGAGGTGGGATGATGCCTTTCCCACTTTAAATAGTCAAAAGCAGTCACTTTAACCTCTTTTGATGGGTATGTTCTTGGGAGTGCAGTGGAAAGAGGAAGAGATACTGGAAAAACACAACTTTGTATCCCCATCCTTCAGATCATAACAGATCCTTATTTTGATCAAACTTCCAATGTCAGTGTTTCTGTATGTAAAATGGGATCTGTGTGTGTGTATAGGTGGGAGGGTAGCAGAGGCTACCAAACATCTTTCTCGTGGAACCACAATGGGGTTTGACAATATTTCGTGATTTCTCATGGAAATCTTAAATAAGAATGTGGTTGAGCCTAGGCAGGCCATACATTGACAGAGACCCATCTTTAGCCCTTAGAACACAACAACAATGATAGTTAACATTTTTTAAGGACTTACTGAATGCTCTATCTCACTGGAAATTCATAGGCTTCTAAGTGATTTGCATTATTACCATCCATCTTGACAATTAGGCCACTCAATAGAGAATGGCAGAGGAGGGGTTTGAACTCAGGTCAGACTTAGCATCAAAGCTCTGTAACCTCCACTCCATAGTGACCAGAGCTGTTGAAAGGATTCTTCCAATGGAATCTTTTTTTTTTCCTTTCTGACAGAAACATTTCTTTTAAGGATGGGTCAGGGGCCTGAAAGCAAGTGTACGTATCTCCACGCCCAAGTTCTTTTCACCTCACTAGGCTGCCTACAAAGCCCCAGATCCATCACTGCCCCTTGGAAGTTGTGGAAAACAATGTAACTCTCTTGGCTCAAGGGACTTGGTGGCTGTTGAATGGGGAAACTTTTCAGCGAATTATGGTTTTCTTGAACTTTTTTCCCATGCTGATCCATTATGATTTTTTAAAGACAAGTATTTCTTAAGCACCTACTATGTGTAAGGCACATTCACATGCATTATCTCCTTGTTCTTCTCACACCAACATAGGAAGGGTGAAGTAGGAATCATTATTCCCACTTTACAGTTGAAGAAATGGAGGCAGGAATACAACCTTTTTTAGCACATAGAGACTAAAAATACCATAAGCAAAATCACCAGGCGGGTGGCCAGGAAGCACAGCTAGACAACGATCACATCAGAAGGGCCATAGAGAGCATCAAATCAGATCATATTATTTATAGGCCAGGGAACTCAATAGGGACAACAGAAATGAGATAGCCTGTCTAACATCACCCAGAAGGTCGGAACAGAGAGGGAACCAGACCTACACTGCTCTGTTCTGTGTACCAGCATGCATCGACCTTGGCTCTATTGACATTTTGGGCTGAATAATTCTTTGTTGTGGGGAGCCATCCTGTGCATCCTCCCTGTAGGATACAGCCTCCCTGACTTCTACTCACTGAGTGCCAGTAGCACTCTTGATCCCCAGTCGTGATAACCAAAAATGTCTTCAGACATTGCCAAGCATCCCCTTGGGGGGCAAAACCATCCCCAGCTGAAAACCATTGCTATATAAGATACCCCTTTAGGCCCCTTGAACAGCATAAGCCTGGATCTCAGCTCTTCCCTTGTAGTTTGGGAGGGAAATTGCTTTTGGGTGCTAAGTGGAAAACATCTTTCCTCCCCATCCACCCCCCTAGCATCTTAGGAGAACTCTGCTGGAGCCCCGGATCTCAGCTTGGAGGGAAGACCTCTCAGAGAGGTGTAGGGAATGTGTCAGAGGGAAGACAGAATGAAAACCAGACCTTCTGGAAAATGCCTATCATTTTCTCCGTTTTACAGCGGAAGATGTCGAAGTTCAGAGGGTTGAACACACCCTTAGAGCCAAGGATGATTCTCTTCCACACACCATAATAAGCCCCATACAGTACCCAGGCTTACTGTCCCTCAACCCCGGGCCCATGAGCAATAATGTCAGAGGGCCTCCTTTATGTACTCTGTCAGTTACAAGAGCAGTGTGTTAGTACACAGTTTTGTTCTGGAAAGTTACATCTGGTCCCTGCTCTGGCTCTTACTTCCTGTGGGCCCAGGAGCAATTCACTTTCCCTTTGGGGATCTTTATCCTCACGCTCATAAAATGACATGGGACTGCACCAGCAATGAGCCATCTCCTGCTGTTCCACTCAGCCTTCCCATGCCCCCAACCCCGAGAGTCAAACAGGGCAAATGAAAGTGTTTACAGGTCATATTTATTTTAATTAAAAAATGACAGTAGTTTTATTGAGTCCTATGGAGGACAATGTATATTCTTAGAAATCAGATTAAACTGTTTTATGGACAAGAAGGATGTTAATAAAAATAACTTTCTGGCCACTGAAATGTTAATAACTGGGCCTTTTTGAGAAGCAGCAACATAGAGGCAGGTTTCTAACCGTTCATCCTAAAATTACATCATGAGCTCTGTGGCAAAATGAGACGGCCACAGGGTAGGCCTCCCTGGGTGTGGTCTCAAGAGTCTGTGAGGTCTGATGTAGACTTATCTATAGATCTATTTTTTTGCACGTGCAAGGAGAGCGCCCCCTGGTGGTAAAACCTCAAGCTCCACCAAAACAGGGGGGTTTTGAAATAAGATCAAAGTTGACTTATTAAGAGAGCAACCAGAGAATCACATTATTGGAACCTTCCAAGAGGCGGTGATGGATCTTGGGGCTTTCTTGCCAAAGAACTTGAATTTTGGAGTCAGACATGGTTTCAAATCACTGCTTAGGGCTGTATGCACTTGGGTAAGTTACTTAGCTATGTTCAGTCCCACTTTCTTTATCTGTGAAACTGAGATGATAATAAAGCCTGTACCCACCTCTTAGGTTTGTTTTAGGAATAAAGGAAGGAAGTGGGGGTTGGGAGAATGACTGAAGATGAAGCTGGAAAGGGAGAGGGCCTTAGCATGAAGTACCCGGCTAATGAGTTTGAACTTGACTTCAAGATTAACGGGGATAGGGCAGGGAGAGGTTTTAGGCAAAAGTGGCACAACAGGACTTGTGCATTGGCAAGAGAACTGGCAACAATGTAGACAAGCAAGTGGAGGGACCTGAGATCTTGGTGGTGGCAACGGAGCTGGGAGATGGGAAGGATGTTTTGGAAGTAGGATTGTTGCAATGTGGTGTGTATTGAGATGTGTGGGGAGAGGGTGCAGCCAAACATGGCAACATGCATTGGTATAGCTGTTAAAATGCTTTCCCATAAACTTTCTTATTTGATGCTTAATTTTATGAGCTATATATTATCATTATCATTCTCATTTTATATGTAAGGAAATTAGTGGTCAGGGAGCTTAAGCCACAAAGATATACAGTTAGTAAGTGGCAAAATCAGAATGTCAAACATGGGTCTTTGGTTTCCAATTCTGGCTCTATCTCTTAGATCACACCGCCTCCCAAGAGTGAGATTCAGTCCAGGTCCACGATTGGATGTGTACCCCCCACCCCAACCCTGGTTGTGCAATCTCCCTGGTTGCTAGGAGTCTCTGATAATTACAGTCCCCAAGTTGCTAGGTAACCCAAGTTGCAAAGAGTTTCAGTTTATTATTTCAGTTTATTATAGGTCTTGGGTTGTTAGAAGCCCCAGGTTATTCAGATTTTCAATTGATTAAAAGCTTCATGTTTCTGAAAAGGCCCCAGGTTATTAGAGACATCAGATTTTTGGGGGCCCCAGGCTCTTAAGAATCTGGGCTCTTGAAGTCATTAGGTTGTTGGCCCACCCTGGTTGCTAGGAATCTCAGGGTTTTGGAGGCCCTGGGTTTGTAGAGGCCTTCAGCTTTTGAAGGTGTCAGTTTACTCAAGGCCTCACTTTTTAGCACCCCACCCTTTTAGGATTCCCAAAGTTGCTACAAACACAGACTCAGATTTTTAAAGCTGTGGGTCAGCTAAGCAGTTTTCTTCCACCCAGTGAGACTCTATGTGGTCAGATTGAGGAAGTAAAGCGTATGTTTTCCTCAGTGTTTCATCACAGCTGACTTTGTTCAGCTCCCATAACTGCGCTGACCTAACTCATTCTACTCAGGGCTCTAAGTGCTTAGGTGCTGGTGTGAAGGCCTTCAGAGCAGCAACTTGTTACGATTTACACCAACGGGATGTTGAAGCATGCTTCGGTTATGTTTCTGTTGTAATCATTCACCTTTTAGCCAGACAAATTTAAATAATCTTAAATTAGACTTGGTAAAATATTCTGGAGTTGACAACCCCTTTACTTCCAATTATTTTATTATTGGAAGTGATTTGTCAGAACAGTAAAACTAGCCTCTGTGTGTGTTTTTCCTTTTTAAGAAACTTTTTATTTTTAAATAATTATAGATTCATAGGAAATTGTAAAAATAGTACAGGGAGATCCCATGTACCCTTCATCCACTTTCCCCCCATGGTTACATCTTACATAACAATAGTATAGTAGCAAAATCAGAACATTGACATTGCTACAATGTGTGTGTAGTTCTATGTCATTTTATCACATGGGTAGATGTGTGTACCCACCACCCTAATCAAAATACAAAACTATTTTTGTATCTTGTATTTTGAGGAAGGAAGGAAAATATGAAAGAGGACAACAAGCACTTTTTCTGAGATTGATGTTTTTCCTTTTACTTTAGGCTGTATCAGTTTCCCTGAGAGAAAATCCCTAGGATATAAGTACAAGAAGATGAAAGCAAGTAGAGTAATTCCTTGCTTATCCAGAGGTCTTGTGACTGCAACGAGGGCCAACATGGCACAAACTGGGATGAGGTTAAAACGAGCTCATGCTGTTCCTTTGCAACATCTTTTAGGCCCTTACTCAGAGGATTTTTTGACAATTCAAGTACAGTTCTCAGAAGTATAGTTTGTTTCCACACCATCAGAATAACAATAATTAAAAGTAACCTTTTATTGAGTGTCTGCTCAGTGCCAGGTACTGTGTAAGATGTCTTGCCTGTTACCTTAATAATCCCCTCAATGCCCCCTGGGGTGGCAGTTCTTTTCACTTCACAGGTGAGGGTACCGAGGCTCAGCAGGACTAAGTAACCGTCCAAGGTCATGAGGCTGGTCAGCTGTGTGAAATCAGGGATCCAGCCCAGGTTTGCTGCTCTCAGCCTGTTGTCCCATACTGTAGAAGCCACAGATCACCAGAGGGGAGGGAAGAACGTCGGCCTATGGTGGCACCAGGTCCAAGAAGGGAATTGACGTGCATTGAGGGATTTGACAACTGTTAAATGATTTTCTACCAACTTCACATGAGGGGTGTATCAGTCAGGGTTCTCCAGAGAAACAGAACCAATAGGCTGTGCGTCAATGTATCTCTATCTATCTATCTATGAGAAAGAAAGAGATTTTATGCATCTCTCTCTCTCTCCGCACCCCCCCCACTATATATTTAGACACAGAGAGAGAGAGAGAGGGAGAGAAAGGGATTTATTATAAAAAATTGGATCATGCAATTATGGAGGCAAATCCCAAGATCTGCAGGGTGAGCTGGCAAGCTGGAGACCCAGGAGAGCCAATGGTGTGGTTCCAGTCTAAAGGCTGCAGGCTCAGGAAAAGCCAAATGTCTTGGTTTGAGTCTGAAGGCAGGAGAGAATGCTGATATCTTCACTGGAAGGCAGCCAGGCAGGAGGAATTCTTGCTTACTTGGGAGAGGTCAGCCATTTCCTCTATTCAGGCCGGCACCTGATCGGATGAGGCCCACCCACATGAGGGAGGGCAATCTGCTTTACTCAGTCTACTGATTTAAATGTTAATCTCATTCAAAAAGTGCTCACAGAAACACCCAGAATAGTGTTTGACCAAATATCCTGTGGCTCAGTCAAGTGGACGCATGAAATTAATCATCACATGGGGGAAGACGGAATGATAAAGGCGATACAATGCTAAAAGAATACGGTGGTATGAGACTATTTGGTGTAGGGGAAAGTGGCTTTACACAGAATGTGGACCAGGTGAAGGTCTTGATCTAGGCGCTCTAGGCTCACCGTACTTGGAGCCAGAGGTGGATTCATTTTCTCCTTGCCCACTGTGACCCTGGCACTCTCTGGGCCAGGCTCAGCACTCTCCTGATTGAGTCCTCTGGGCTAAGGTTCTTCTGAATCTGACTAGGTGATTTTTCATTCATTTCTTCATTTCTTTACTCACTCAGCATTTTTTAATCCTTGTTCTTGACACTGAGAAAATAGACATGAGAGACACATCAGGCATCTGCTGATCTGGTGGGAAGGATAGAGAAAGAAGATACTGGTAGAGTGTGAGAGACACCGAGATTATAAATTAGCACTGGATACTGTGCAAGAGTGTAGGGGACCCCCAAGTCATCCCAAGGAGCCAGGGGAGGAAGTCAAGCTTCAGCAATGCTCCGAAGAGGGCCGGAAGCTAGCGAGGGAGTAGGGATAGAAAAGTAGATTTGACATATATGATGCCATAAAAGCCAAGAATGCAAAATGTCACATATTAGAGAACTCTAAGAAGTTTGTTTGGAAGTGGCACTTTGGAATCACCAGGGAGCATTACAAAAATACTGATGCCTGGGTCCCACCCTGGAGATTTTGATATAGTGGCCTGGGGTGGGTCCCTGGAGTCAGTGGTTCCTTTAAAGTAGTTTTTCTAAAGTGCTGCCAGGGCTGAGGACAACACATGTAATAGAGGCTGCCGGAGAACTTAAACTTGGAGGAAGCCGTGGAGGATGTCTCATAGGATATGGTCAAGAATCTGAGCTTGCTGTGGGGACGGAGGAAAGACTTGTGCAGAGCTCAGTGGAGAAATAAGGACCTGCCCATCTCCAACGGGGGCCTCATCTGCCCCCATAACTGTTCCTTTTGAGCTGCTGTTTCTTAGTCCCTATTTAAAAGTGAAAGGCAACTGGGAAATAAAAAAACATACAATAAAATAAAAATAAGCTGAAAAATTACTCAATAAAAAGAAGCAATAAAATAGTAAAAGCAGGCCGATGCAGTCAAACCCCCAAAACTCAACCAGATAGAATCACCACCAAGGGCCAGGCAATAAAAACAATACCTAACAACGTACTGATCCAAGTGGTGAGCCTCTCCATGCGTGGAGACATCTGAGCTCCACCACCTCCCCAGGAGGGAGGAAGGATTTTTATTTCCATTTTACAGAGGAGGAAAATGAGGTTTGGGGAGATCAAGTACGGTGCTCAAGGTCACAGCAGGCGGGGCAGGGTGATGACTCCATTTTAATGATGAGGACATGGAAATTAACTTCTCAATACCAGAGAGCCAGTCAGGGGCAGAGCAAGAAATTGAACTCAGGTTTTCTAACTCAAGTCTAGAGCTCTTTCTCCTAAATAAAGGCTGAAGCCTGGCTACACATTGGAGTCATCTGGGGAGCTTTTAAGACAAACCGATGCCAGGGTAAGCGTGGTGGCGCATGTCTGTAACCCTAGTACTTTGGGAGGCTCAGGCGGGCGGGAGGATTGCTTGAGGCCAGGGGTTCGAGACCAGCCTGGGTTACATAGCGAGGCCCTGTCTCTACCAAAAAAAAAAAAAAAAAAAAAGACGTACTGATGCCAAATAGACATTTCTTTAAAGAAGATGTACAAATTGGCCAACAGGTATTTGCAAAAGTGCTCAACATCACTGATCGTCAGGGAAATGCAAAACCGTAATGAGACATCAGCTCACGCGTATCAGGATGGCTAGTAGCAAAACAACAAATGACAACGAGTGTTGATGGTGGAGGGTGGAGAGAAACTGGAACGCTTGTGCGTTGTTGGTGGGAACGCAAAATGGTGCAGCTGCTACAGAAAACAGTGTGGAGGCTCCTCAAAGAAGTAAAAATAGAATTACCATATGATCCAGAAATCCCCTTTGTGGGTATTTTTCCAAAATAATTGAAATCACAATCTTGAAGAGATATTGGTGCTCCCGCGTTTACTGCAGCATTATTCACAATAGCCCAGAGATGGAAACAACATAAATGCCCGTGCACTCATTAACAGATAAGAAAATGTGGTATATACACACGGTGGAATACTCTTCAGCCTTAAAGAAGAAGGACATTCTGACATATGCAACAATATAGATGAACCTTGAGAACATTACACTAAGAGGAATAAGCGAGCCACAGAAAGACAAATGATCCCACTTACAAGAGGTACCTAGAGTAGTCAAATTCATAGGATCAAAGCGTGGAATGATACAGGGGAGGGGGGGAGGAGGAAATGGGAGTTAACTAATCAATGGGCATAAAGAGTCAGTCAAGCAAGATGAATAAGCTCTAGAGATCTGCTGTACACATTGTACCTATAGTCAACAACACCGTACTGTACACTTAAAAATTTAAGAGGGCAGATCTCCTAAGTGTTCTTACCATAATAAAAATAAAAAGAAAGAAAAAGAAGTCCTGATGCTGAACCAACCCTCAATTCTAACTTGGTTGGTCTGGGGTGGGGCCCAGGCAGGTAGGGGGAACATGGTGCAACTCAACTTACTGTTGGCTGTGCTCTGCTCTTAGTAGTAATTGCTATTATTTATTGAGAACCGTGTGTTAAGCACTTTATAGCTGTTTCTTTGAGCCCTCCTAATATTGTCCCCACTTGGAAATCGAGGAAATGGAGAGGTGAAGTCACTCACTCTGGGTCACCCAGCTGGTGGCCACCAGGGCCTGTGTTCAGCCCTGGTCAGCCTGAACCCAAAGCCTGTGCTCTACCTGCTGTGCCACATGGCCTCCAGGCAGGGCTCCTGTGGAGCATAGACATGGGCATCACACACCTTTCCCTTCCGTTTCTATGTCCTTTAAGCTTTAGAGTCAATAGTGTAACCTTTGTCCTGTCCACACTGGACGGTCATCATCCAAGCAGAGAAAGGGGGCGGTTTGTGGCTCAGCATTAAGGACGAAGAACTTTCTGGCAGTCAAGGAGCTCAACGTGAGATGAGCCGCCTGGGGAGGCAGTGGGCACCCCCCACCATCCCTGCGCAACCATCTGAAGGACTTGTTGGGAGGCGGAAAGTCATCCCTCAAAGTAGTGTGTGCACGTGCGTGTGTGTGTAGAGGCAGCAAGAGGGTTAGGATGAGACACCCCTAATTTGCCCCAGGAACCTGAAATCGAGGGGCTCAGTGGGCTAGTCAAAGTTCAGTAGTGGAATGTTGCTGGAAGATGAGCTCATAGAGCTGGAGTTCTAGAAGGCCCTAGGTCGGTCTGGAGCCTGTTCCTCACCATCATTCTCTTCACAGTGGGTGCCTGGGGCCCTGGCAGTGTTGTGGGGGGCATCCTGAGCTGAAGCAGGGTTTGGGGCCACGGCTGCTGCTGCCATTGCCACCACGACCGCAGCCCTGGTGGGGAGCACCCCTGATCAGTGAGCCCCCTTTCCCCCCTTCCTGCAGCTGTCAACCAAGGCCCTGGGTTGGTCTGGCCAGAGAGGGGCATGGAGAAAGCATGGTGGTGGTCAGAGAGGAGGGGTATCCTGGCCTGGGAGAGACACGAACTGAGAGAGAGAGGGAGAGAACTTGCTAACAGGTCTCTGGTCTCTGAATCACCAGACCTGGCTCCTTGAACCCCTGGGCCTGCCGTGAAATACTCAGGATAGAATTACTTTTAAGTCACTTTACTACAAAAAAATCAAAACCAGTCACTGTGCAGCAGTCAACTTGGTTTCCTTCTCTACAAATTAGGGATATTAATCCCACTGCCCTGAATTGTTGAGAGGATTAGATGAGATTAAATTAGAAAACCCCCATTAAAGGCCTGGCACAGTGCCGACAGATTTTAAGAACTCTACCAGGTTAATGTTTCCCTCCCGCTCCCTCCCCACGTGTTGGTGAGAAGGGCTCCTGTCCTTGTTGTCATGCCTTCTGAGGACTTCAGTTTAAGAAGCAGCCACTGCTTCTGGCTTGACTCCCAGCATATGCAGACAGATAAGACCAGGCCACTGTTTTTTGGGAGTTCACCCTGCAGTGGGAAGGACTGACTCTATTACAGACTAGTGTGACAGAGGAGGGGGGAAGATCAGGCACTATGGGATTGTCAGAGGCAGTGTCCTGCCAGGGAAATCTCACCGGGGAGCCCACTTCTGATGTGACCCTTGAAGTATGAGTGAGAGTTACTGTGTAGAGGAGAGAAGGTTAATGTTCTAGACAGCAGGACCATCGTGACGACCGGCAACGTGGCATTGCTGGACCCTAAAGTGTGAGTGAGGGAGGGGTCAGCAGGGCTGGGTCACGAAGGGAGCAGTGATGAGGGGCATCAAGGGGTGTCACAGGGCTAGGCTTTTTGTTTGGAAAACCCACTCCAATTCACGTGTATAGAATAGTTTGGAAGAGGATACGAGAAGGCCATAAGGGAAGCCGTGATGGTGGCCTGAGCTTAGGAGAAGATGGTACTCTCGGAGGGAAGGCAGGATCTGCAGGACTTGGGGCTTGGTTGCTTGGGGTGGACGCGGGCTGCAGAGGTGGAGAAGGAAGCATGAAGAATGGCGCCCGTATTCCAGTTTGGATAAATGGCTGGCCCATAATGTCCTAAACCAGGAAGGAAAGACATGAGGGACACTAGACTGGGCGGGAACATGCGCTCTGTCTGGAGATGCTTGGCTTGAGGTGACTGTGTGACACCAGGTGGAGGTGCCCGGCGGGGAGCTGCCTCTGAGGTCTCAGGGGAAGATGCAACAGGAGGTCATCTGCCTCAGGTGGTGGTAACAGCAGGCTTGCGCAGAGGGTTTCCTGATGTGGGAGAGAAGAGGGCTCAAGGTAGAAAGGCTGGGAGCACACATCAGCATCTACAGCCTGGGCGGAAGTACATTCCACAAAGGAGGATGAGGACAGATAGCCAGAGGGGGGGAGGGATGCTGGGAGTGGAGAGCGTCCTGGAAACCAGGAGAGGCGAGCATGTCAACAAGCGGGGCTGGGTGACAGTGTGAAGTGCCACTGAGAGCTCCCCTAAGAACTGACAAGCGTCCGTTGGACCGAGGAGAGCAGTTTCTGGCGAGTGGTGCTGTTGGGAATCCAAGTTCCCTGGGTTGGAAAACAAATAGGAGGTGGGGAAGCGGTAACTTTCCCCAGGAGTTTGGACGGGAAGAAGGGGAAAGAGACAGGGGGGCATACACACATCAGGATATCTCTCAAGGGAAGGCGTTGTAGGAGCTGGAGGCCTCAGCACGTCTACATGCGCAGAGGCAGGAGGAGCAGGCAGAGGAGGGGTCCTGATGGTGCCGGGAGGGAAGGGACGACTGAGGGGACAAGGTGTGGACATGGGAAAGGACGGGATCTAGAGCTGGGAGGAGAGACGGGGCTGGACACGGGCAGAGGCCCCGCATCCTCGCACTGGGGTGGAGATGCGCGTGATGAGGCTGCAGACGAGTTGGCCAGTGGGGTGGGACTGAGGCAGAAAGCAAGACGTGCCACGTGTGATCACCTCGCTTTTCTCAGTGCGGCAGGAGGTGAGGCCACCTTCTGGGAGTGCGGGGTGGGGCAGGGCGGGGTGGGGGAGGAGGGCGAGAGGTGCTCAAGGCCAAGAATGAGGGGTTTGAACCCCCTTCGAGGGAAACGGGAGGGGAAAGCTGAGCAGAGACAAGCGTTAGTACTAGTGCTAGTTGTAGTTCATAACAGCAATGACAACTGGCCTATTTTTCGTGCAAAGAGCTAAGTCCTTCCCACGCCTTTTTTCCTTTATTCTTTCAACAATCGTGTGAGGCAGGTGTTACTAATTTCCTCATTTTATACATGAAGAAAATGAGGCTTGGAGAGTGTCCAAAGTCAGAGATAGAGCAAGGAGCAGAGGGGGGCTTCAGACCCAAATTTTGCTGCAAAGCCATGCCCTTCGCCACCCTATCCTCCTCAGTGGCATTCAAGGTCCCATGAGGGATGGGGACAGGGGCACCCCCGTGTGAGGTTGTGCAACATTTGACTTTCACCCTTCGCCTCTGTGAAGGTGGAGAGCAGGTGTGGAGGGGTAGAGGTCATGAGAGACGTGGGGAGACACGTCAGAGGTGGTGGGCAGAGAGATGGTAGACGGTAGCAGGGGTGGGAAAATGATGACAAAATGCAGGGGTGACGAAGCCGTGGGGGTGGGTGGCTGAGACCACACGGAGGGGGAGGTGGAGGTCATTAGGCCTGAGGAGGTGACAGAGCCCTGAGGCCAAGGCGACCAGGTGCTAACGTCCCCGTGGTACTGGGGACCAGCCCACAGCTGATGATCAGTGCCAATGACCGAACCAGACAGGATGGATGGGCTTCCAGGGAGAAGGGGTATTTGCAAGGCTGTGGTCTGGAAGGGGTGGTCAGGGCTGCCTCGGGGCCTTGCGTGTGGAGAAAGAGCAGCTTGTACTTGCGAGGGCTACAGGTAGCACTGTTCCGGGGGCCCTGCTTCAGTTAAGGTCAGGAGACGGAGGCTCAGTGCCAGAAGGGAGGCCCTTTGGCCGTCAGGCTGAGGGATGGGTTTACACTGGTGACAGCACTCCCACCCCCTCTGGGAACATCCGTTCATGTCCGTACCGTAGCGGGGCTTTGGATTCACGTAACTTTGGTTCTAGCCCAAACTTTGCCCCTGCTTAGTTGTAAAATCTTGGGCCTCAGGACTAAATAATGTCTAGCATGTAGTATGGAGCGTAGAATAGGTTAGTTTTCTCCCCTTTTTCCCTCCTCTGGGCCGGGGTGGTGTGAAGCAGGATGGGGAAGGAGAGGGGCTGGTTTCGGGAACCCCTCTCCAGGGCCTTGGGGGCGTGACTGCTCAGGGATGCACGGCATGCACTGTTGGAGCCTGGTCTTCTGCCCACCCCCTCTCCCCGTTCCCGGGGGTACACTCAGTCCCTGTCCCTTCTTCTCCCAAGGAATAGCTGTCTGTGAGTGGACCACCAGGACTGGTGAGCTGCCTGCCACCCCAAAGCCCGGCTCTGAGCCAGAGTGGCAGGGCCTCTGCGTACACCACCTGCATGGAAGCCAGGAGTGGGGCTCCCAGGAGGCGGCTGTTGCTGGCCCTCGTCTCTCTGCTCAGCTGCCTGCTTGCCTCCAGCGAAGCCAAGGTCTTCAGTCGCTGCGAGCTGGCCAGAGTGCTACAGGACTTCGGTCTGGACGGATACCGGGGATACACCCTGGCTGACTGTGAGAACTCCTCTGCCTGGCTTCCCTCCTCCCCTCCTCTCCTCCTCCCTCCCTCCCTCCCTCCTTTCTTACCTCCCTCCCTCCTTATCATTCAAGCGGTGTGGCTTCAGGAGCTTTTTGACCCTTAGCTCTCCTCTGTAAAAGGAGAGTTATGTGAGCTGATTGGTAGAGAGTGCCCAGCACTGAGTTAAGCACGCAGTGGGCAGGCGTCAGGCAGCCAGACTGGAGTCACCCCTTCGTTCTCCCCTGCTGGTGAAGTCGGGTGTCAAAGGAAATGAACAGCTTAGTACCCTAAACTTAATCATGGTCCCGAGGATCAGACATTCCTACTGAAATTTAGAAAAGACAAATTGAAAAAATCAGTAATGCCAAACTTTTCAAGCTGGTGGCAGGTCTGGATAGCCGTCTGTTAAGTACAGTCATATCTGGACTCATTTTTTTCTCTAGTTCCAGCCCCCTGTATAGGTCCCACCTGTGTCTTCCTAACCTTGCCTGTAAAAATTCAGCTCTTGTAAATTCATTCAACACACTTATGGGCCCTACTATGTGCTGAACAATGAGGAAGTGGGGAGATTGCTAGCCTAAGAGTCAGAGGCCTGAGGCCCAGTCTGAGCTGTGCTGTTTGGTAGCTGTATGTGACCTGCGCCAAGTCCCTGTGCCCCTCTGAGCCTCCATGGATGCGTCTGCAATAGGTGGGTGGGTGCCGGGCCTGATCACCTCGAGGCAGATGAGGCTGGCGGAGCCGATGCGCGGGGCCTGCACCATGAGCGCTCTAGCCTGACCCGGCCAGCACTCTGCCCCGCAGGGATCTGCCTCGCTTACTTCACTAGTGGCTTCAACACTGCTGCTGTGGACCACGAGGCCGATGGAAGCACCAACAACGGCATCTTCCAGATCAGCAGCCGGAAGTGGTGCAGAAGCCTCACCCCGCAGGCCACCAACCTGTGCCGGATGTACTGCTCTGGTAGGTGGGCGGGGCCCGGGGCTGGCTGGGGTTGGGCCCCTGCACCAGCCTTTGCTTCTTCCCCAGTTTAATTCCCTCCCCACCTCCTCACCCCCTGCTATTCCTTTATCTCTGAGTGGGGAATCCCCCCACAACGAGGCGAGGGAGACGGGGCGAGTGATGAGGATGGGTCCTCCATGGATCCAGTTTGGGGTCCCAGATAGGAGACTGGCCTTAGCACTATAGGAATGGAGGGGGATTGTTTCTGGTGGAGGAAGAGAGGGGTAGGGTGATGATACCTGTGCTTCTGGAGGGGTCAAGAGACAGGATTGGATTTAGGGCAGAGGAGGGTGAGGGTGTGTGAGAGAGAGACTCCCTCTGGATGCCCAGCTCTGTTTCCTGTTCCCTCATTGTGTGTTTCCCTGGCCTTCCACCCCAGACTTGTTGAATCCTAACCTCAAGGATACTGTTATCTGTGCCATGAAGATAGCCCAAGAGCCCCAGGGTCTGGGCTACTGGTAAGTGACTTGGGCTGGAGTGCCCAGGTGGTGTGGCCAGGCCTGGTGGGCAGTAGCAGGGCACTGACCCCTTTCCTTGCCTCACTTTGGTTTAGAGCCTACGTCTCCCTCCTGTTCTCTGAGCACTGACTGGTGACTGCAGCTGATGTGCTCTCTCCTCTTCCCTGTTCTCCATCCCCAGGGAGGCCTGGAGGCATCACTGCCAGGGCAAGGACCTCGCTGACTGGGTGGATGGCTGTGACTTCTAGGATCCTCTCTGGATGGACCGGACCATGCACAACAGGCTGGGAAATGTGGTTTGGTTCCCGACCCAGGTGTGGGAAGACAAGTCAACTAATAAAGTATAGTTTAACATTACTGGGGTTCTCAGCTCTCAGTGTGTTTGCAGGTGCTTGCTGGAGCCCAAGCACCTCAGTGCTTCCTCACCTTACCTGTCCATCCAGGCTGGGCTTTAGGTGGACTCTAAAAAGCCGACTATAAAAGGCTTGCCTCCATTCCAGGTGGTGGTGGTGGTGGGAGGCATCACTGCCTTTTTTGCCCACACCTGGCAGAGTTTGGGTCTAGGGTTGCCAGATATAGCAAAACAAATAAATAAAAAGCAAACAACAACAAAACCAGGATGCCCTAGTTAAATTAGAATTTTGGATATATAATAAACAATTTTAAGTGTAAGTATTTCCAAAATATTGCATGGGACATACTTATATTAAAAATTATTTGTTGTATATCTGAAATTCAAATTTAACTGGGTGTCCTATGTTTTACCTGGTAACCCAATTTGAGTCTGCTGTTGTGTACCTCTGGCTTGTTTGGGAAGGTCCTTGGGGCACTTCTTCCCTGCAGCTCTGGCTGCAGATGGCAGCCACCACGCTTTGGTCCTCTCGCTGGTGACTGCTGACACACACACTCCTGCCACCCTGGGGTGGTACACGGAAGAATGGGGGCTTCTGCTTCACCTCTCGCCTGCTCTCCAGTGCCCTCTTGTGGCAGGAAATTCAAGTGCCGCTGATAGAGATGCTGCGGCCACTTCTGGGTTAGGAAGTCACCGTACACTGCCCGCGGCTGCTAGGAGGCTGGAGTGGGGGTGGGGGGCGCTGGTGGCTTTCGGGCAGCAATCTGCATAGCCAGTGCAGTTCTCTGCCTTCCTCAGCACGTGGGAAGCTCAGCAGAAGGCAGTGCTGTCCCCCACTAACCTGGAAGGAGGGTGTCTGAAGGAGGAAGGTGGGCAGAGTCTCAGGACCACAGTGGATGTGGTGGCGGGAGCAGCCGTCGAGGTGACGGGGTGATGTGTGAGAGGGCTGAGCCCTGAGTTTGGATTGTAGATTCTTCTGACTTCAAAGAATGTTGCAAGTACTGAACTGTTGGTTGAGACATGGCTGGTGACTGCTAGTGAGGGAGGGGACTACACTGTCGGGGCCCCTTGCCCCCTCCCGCTAACTGTTATCTCTGAATGCCACTGGGTCAGCAAATGCCAGAGGGGTGCTGGACGTCCACAACTGGTGAGGCAGGCCAGTCTTCTTCCACTGCTGGTCTGGTCAAGGTGATGATAAAACCCGAGAGCTGCTCATACAGATGGCCAGTTGTGAAGGACCCTGCTGGGATTGAGGGCTTCCATGACTAAGGGATCCATTAAATCATAAGTGGGGAGAAGCTGCTCTCTTTTAAATATTAAAGTAAACCCTGAGGGCCTACCATGTGCTGTGCATTATCTAATTTAGACCCTGGAACAATAGCTATGTTGTAGGGACCACCATGATCACCACTCTATAGGTAAGGAAACAGGCTCCGAGGAGATGCACCCAGGGCAGTCTGACTCCACGTGTGCTCTCACTCACTGGACTTTGCTGAGGGGTTGTTGTTACTGTCACCTGGCCAGAGACTCATGTCCCATCCGTCTTTGGATGATTCGTGCTGTCTACTTCAACTTCGCTTCAGACTTCTGCTGCCTGTGTCGCCTGATTGCTCCACTGAGTTTCATTCAGCTTGTCTGGAAAAGGAGACCTGGAGTAGGCAGAGTGAGGCTCTTGGAACCACAGGGAGAGTTGTTGAAAGGATTTGGGGGCTGTGGGCTGGCATGAGGGCCACCCATGGTGGGGCGGGGCAGGGGTCAGGCCCGGACAAGGGATCCTGGGGGCCTGGGCTGGATAGTTGCCCTGGAGCAGGGGAAGATGCAGGACTACCCAGGGGACTGTGCCCTGACCAAAGCCAGGGAGGCCTCCCACGTGGAGGGCTAAGGAGCGCGTAGGCCACTGGAAGTGAAGCCGGAGGGGCTGCAGGCTCAGCTCCTGAGTGAAGTGCTCAGGGTGGGTTGGAGTCACCAGGCCACATCCCCGTGTCTTTCTCCTTCCATCTTGCTCTCACCCCACTTTCCGTGTGCCATGAGCCCTGCCTATTTTACCTTCACTAGCTCTGGAAACTGTCCCTCCTTTTCTATTCATGTGCAGCTGCTTTGAATCAGGCCCTCATCACGTCTTCCCTGGGACAACTGCAGTGGTTTCCTAAGAGTGTCCTTGCTTCTAACCTTGGTCCTTGCCATGCCACCATGCCACCTCCTCCCTCAGAGTGAGCTTTCTATCTTGTTTCTGCCTCACATCCTGGCCCCAGTGGCTTTTCTCCCCTTTGAGTTCAAGTTCCTTGGTTTGGTATGCAGGGTCTTTCACCAGCAAGGCTCAGCTGACCACTACGGATTCATCTCTCAACTGTTCAGAAACTTTTGCTGAGCTGGTTTCTGTCCCTGGCAGTGGTTCCCTGAGAGTAGCATGCTGCTTCAGACCTTTCACCATCACCAACCATTCTTCCTCCCACTCACTACACTCCAGTTAATAAACTCTGTCCTTTGAGTGCAACAAGCTGTTTGCACCACAGAGCCTTTGCACGTGCTATTCAGTCTCTGTTGAATGCCATTTCCTCAGATCTTTGAGTAGCTATTCCTTTCTCTTCAGTCAGGCCTTGTCTCAGGTATCTACTCTGCAAACTTGCCTGCCTGGCAACTTCTACCTAGCTCTCAAGGCTTCATTCAAAACCTGCGCCAGCTCAGCCAGCCAGACAGGCCCAGGTGCATCTCCTCCAATGAGTGCACTGTGCCTTGGGCACCTCTGTAGCTCCTGCTGCTCAGGTGTTTGTATACGTGTCTGTTGCCCACCTCTGCCCAGCTAGACTCTGTGTCTTCTTGATATATGAATTCCCAGTGCCTAGCGCAGTGTCTGGCACATAGTGGGCACATAGAAGATGCTAGTGGAGTGACGGTGTCGGGGCAGAGAGCCCAGCCTGGTGTTGGGATATCTTCTTCCAGCAGTTTCTGGGCTCCTCCTCCCTCTAAGACTGGTTGAGCTGGGTGTGCTTTGGTGTCCACCAATCACTTTGTGTTGGGCCTATTTTAACTTGGGTATAACTCCACTTGAAAGGAAGCCACAAAAATCCAAATTACACTAAAGACAAATGGCCTATAATGGTGATAATTTAGCCAAATGAGACCCTTCCTTCAGAGGCATGGTGCAGAGAGCAGCTTCGAGGAGACAAGACATCCAAATCCCCAGGCCAAAGCATCACTCACAGCAGGGGGTGGGCGTTTTTTAACAACCAAACCCCCCCCCCCCACCATGGTAGCCCTGCTCAGAAACAAATGGGATGTCACCAGTGGGGCATGTCTGGAGGCTCAGTGGCAGCCCGAGAACATATGCATACATTTCCCAGATGCAGTGGACACAGCGGTCCCATTCTTTAAGAACCAGGCTGTGGGTATGTCTGCAAAGTAGATGCTACAGTTTCTTTTTGTGTATACAGGTCTCCTCGGCCCTCACAACCTCCACATGCATAAAATAATTTTATAAATTCGCATTTCCAAGTTTTCCTGTTCATATTCATTTTCTGCCTGTTCATTCATTTTGCCATCTGCAAGAATGCACTAGCACACGAGCTGCGTGCGGCAGGTACCAAAGGTTTAAAAAAATGATGGGAGGAAAAAACTTAAAATCAATCAAATCCTATCTATCCTTTCTTTTCCCTTGATGTAAATTGAAAAATGACAGTCATTGTGTCATTTTAGGAGAAGAAATCTTGGTAGCTCTTTGTGGTACTGTCGTGTTCTTTTGCAGGATTGTCTAGCACTTTCTAGGCAGGGTGACTTTGCTTAACATTGGTGGATCCCTAGAGGGTCACAGATGGGCCCCAGGAGTCCATAATCCTCCTAAAATTGTATGCAAAATTTTATGTATATCTATGTGACCATGTGCATTTTTTCTGAGGAGAGAGTTCATAGCTTTCACCTTATTTTTAAGAGAGTCAGTGATCAAAACAAGATTGAAAATCAATGTTTTACAGGAAGCCAGCCCTGACACCCCCCACCCCAGGGCAGACCCTTGGGCCACAGGACCGCGTGGAACAAGCTCTCTGGCTAGCTGGGGAGGGAGCAGGGGCAGGAAGGAGGGGCCGATCACCGGGTGTGTGAAGAGCACAGGTCCACCAGTCACTTAACTAGTATGGCTTGACTGTCTGTCACTTGCCAGGCACTTGCCCTCAAGGGATTTATTATCTGAGTGGGGAATACTGACAAGTAAACAGATGACTACAAAAGATGCATCTGAGTTTTCCAGTTGAGGGGAGCGAGACAGCAGCATATGCCAAGCCCAGGGGTGGGAGAAGGCACAGTTCAGGGGGCTGTACATAGGTTCAGGGGAATGCAAGCAAAGCAGTGAGGGGGAAAATATCCTAAATGATCACCCAGAGGTAGGCAGGTGCTGAAGGATGCAGGGCCTGGTTCCCATGCTGAGAAGGGTGTCACGGCTAAATCCTTCAAGCTCTTTCCTTGATCCCCAAGAGTTTATGGAGCCATCTCTCAAGTCAAGGGCTGACTTATTGAGTTAACACATTTCTCCCCACTCATTTGAGATTCCTAGCCTCTTAGCACAGCTTCAAATTCCTTGCCTTCTCTGAGCACCCCCTTTCTTTGTTGGGAATCATGAGATTTGTTGGGACCTCATGGAGGCCCTCAGCCCTGTGCAGAATTTGGTTCTCAAAATCGAACTGAACTCTCTGAGTTTGTGGAGGAAATGTTTTCCTTGGGCCTCTGGGCTCAGGAGGGTTGAGCTGAGCTTTACCTGTGGGAACACATGACCCTCCAGGATCACACCTGTGGGCAGGGGTTCCTTCCCAGCTCGCCAAGAGCCTTTCTCCAGAGACCCTCTGTGGACTCTGGTCTCCCCCTCGTCAGCGCTTGTGGCTCTGCAGACTCCTCACTAGGCGTGTTCATAGTTCAAACTCTCATAAAAATAGCTTCAAACTGGAAAGAGGAAAATAAAATAACTCTGGCCTCTCTCTGCCAAAAACAACAAAAAAGGAACAGCGTGTAAGCGGCCGGCTCAGCCCCTTGGCATGGACACTCACGGAAAGGCTCAATCCTCTCTCTCCCCGACTGTGGCACATCTCACGAAGTCTATTTCTGAGGTCATGGTGCCATTAATTAATTAATTAATTAATCTGACCCTCTGAGGTCACTGAGAATTCAACCTTGTGGTTTGGATGTGTGGCTGTTCCAAACTCCTGGCCTTCGGGTCATTGTTTGGGTCAATCCTGGTAATGTGACACATCCCTGAGCAGCCTCTATCTACCCAACCTCTCCAAGTCCTCACTAAGGAAATGATCGCACACACAGCTACTTGTTTTAGATGACGCTAAGAACAAACACCCCACCACTCACTGCAATTTAGAATGTGTCTTTTGTTAATAACCAATTAATAATCAGTAGTTGGCTGTTGATTTTCTGTCTTGAATTTTCTATTTTTTTTTCTTTAAATAGGGGAAGGATGTAGACCTGGTCCAAGTTGAACAAAACCAGAATCCCCAAATCGGTAGGGGCACATACCTATGTGAGCCCTGAAGCAGTCCAAACATGTTCAAATATTCTTTCTGCCATTGTAAATTGATCTAAATTTTTTTTTCCCTGAAAAGGAAGCCAGAAATCCAATGAAGCAGTTCAAATAGCAACTTATGCTATAGATTTTTAAGAAATTTATGAAGCTGTTAAATTGGAACACGGCGGAAGCCTCAAAGAGACTCCCAACTAACTGAGTAGACATTTAATTTGGTTCCTGTCCTTGATAGGAGCAGTTTGAGGCCACCCTCTGGATCCCTGCTGTCCTGTCTCTGACAGTCTAAGTACCAGCAAGACATTTTCCAGCCTGATGTGGTCAGGAGTGAGTTTGTCTCAGGAGAGGGGCTTCCATGCCCTGGCAAAGTCTGGAACAATGATCACTTTCAGTTCTTGCTTTAAGTGAGTCATCTCGGTGGGTCTACAAACGGAATCGTGAGCCTGGGAGCTTGGAGGTGTAGCCTTGGCACTGCCACCAACTCACCGTGCAAGCCCCGGCCGGTTTCTCCTCTCCTCTTGTGGCTCTGCTCACGTGGAAAATCAGAGCATCAGGCTGTCTGGTCCAAGGGCCCACGGAGGCAGAATAACGGCCCCCAAAGACGTCCCCATCCTCATCTCTGGAACTCGTGCATATGTGACCTTACATGGTGAAAGAGACTTTGAAGATGTGATTAAGTTAATAACCTTGAGGTGGGGAGATTATCCTGGATTATGTGGTGGGCCCAATGTAATCACAAAGGTCCTTTAAAAATGGAAGAGGGAAGAGGGAGAGAACTCAGAGCTAGAGGGAGATGTGACTCCGGAAGGTCAGAGTTTTGTGATGTGAGAAGGACTTGACCTATCACAGCTGGCTTTGGACATGGAGGAAGCAGCCACAAGCCAAGGGATGTGGGCAGCCTCTAGACACTGGAAAAAGCAAGGAAATTGATTCTTCCATAAAGTCCCCAGGAAGAAATGCAGCCTTGCTGACACCTAGATTTTAGCCCAATGAGACCCGTGTCAGACTTTTGACCTATAGAACTGTAAGATCATATATTTGTGTTGTTTTAAGCCACTAAGGTAGTGGTAATTTGCTGTGGCAGTGATAGAAAGTAAAACAGGGCCATTTCCAGCAAATTTGCCCTGTTTCTAAGAATTAAAACCCAGCTTTGCTAACAGCTTGGGCAACCCCAGCTGAGAGAATGCTTGAGGGGTGGCATCATAGGGGTGCACTGTCCCAGCTGCCTTCTGGAGTCCCCGTACTGCCAGCTCTTGGCCACACTTGTGTGTGAGTTTGGGGGGAACTAGTCCCACGGGGGCGGGGGGGAGGTGGTGCTGCCACAGTACTTCGAGCATGAAGGGGCCTCAGGAGACCATCTGGTCCTGCATTTTCCCTGTGCACAGGTAAGGTGGCAACTTCATCCCAAAACTGAGGGAGCTGAGCCCAGAGAGGGGCAGGGTCTCATCCACTGTCATCCAGCTACTGAGGAGAAGGTTGTGGGGCCACACTCCCAACTCCTGGTGCAAGACTCTTTTTGATTCATCACAGTGGGGAAATAACTTTTCCTTGTGTTGTGGGTCGTGAAGGAAAGACAGACAGACAGACAGAGAGATAGACAGATAGAGGGGGTTGGATGGCAGAGCAGGGCCCAGATCCTGAATCCCTGGTCCAGCCAGTGCTTTCCATGCATGTGTGCACGAGGGGGAGGGTACAGCCACAGTAGGCCTCTCTTCACTGCCTGGAGGAGACTTTGAGTGGGGAGTGGTGGGGGAAGTCAGAGGTTAGGCTGGAGGAAGTGTCATCATGGAGCTAGCAGGACGATGCCACAGGATACAGAGAAACTCTCTCTTTTACCTGGAGGCTTAAAATGGCACACCCTGCCTCATCTCCTCCACAGGCACCTCCCAACCTCCTGTCCCACCCAGACATCCTCTCAGGAGTCCTGGAGGGCAGGGCAGAGTGCAAATGTGACCTTGGGAGGGACAGAGCAGGTTGGTTTGCTGGGGCTGGGGAGGTGGCGTCGAGAGAAGGTCAGAATGGCTGCTGTGTGGGAGGTGGCCGTGCTGGGGCCTGTGTCCAGCCCAGATTCACCGACAGGGTCAGGAGGAGTCAGGGCAGCAGACAGAAGCACAGAGGGTTGTGGAGGCCTCCATCACAGTCTCCAGATCTGGGTGGCGTTCTCCAGGCCGCATGCCTGTGGTCTAGGGCAGCATCCTTCAGAATGCGGGCTGGGACCTGTCAGTCAGTGGGTCTTGTTGCATTTACATGGTTCCGATCAATCGTTTTCAAAAATTTAGAATAGAATAAAAATATAGAGTCCACACATTTTGTAAAGGTAAATGTTGTTGCACAAAAGTTTACATATACATCATCTGCAGTTTTTGACCTGGCAGGTCCAGCCCTTCCCTAAGTCCTTGGGAGAGAGACGTGGATGTGGAGAAAAGGCAGAAATGACTCAGCCATTTCCACAAGACCAGCTTTTAATATGACTGTGATTTGAAGCACGAATAAATAAACGCCAGAGAAAATGGAAAACCAAACCGAACCTCAGAACATCAAAACCAAAAAGCATAAAACAAAGCAAAACAAAACAAATCTCCAACAGACAAACATAAAATCCCCCAAATGAAAAGAATCAGACTGTACAAGCTGTGTCACAGGGAGAGAAGGACCACACGGGCACCACGGATAACACTGGAGTCACCCTGGCCGCCGTGCTGCCGTCACTGGCGCCGGGACGGGAGGGAGGCTGATGTGGGTCACCTTTGGCGCTGATGCCCCACGGGTCAGCTTGGGGGGAAAGGGGTTTGTGGGCAGGTTAAGAACCTTCACAAACTACACAAGGACTGAATGTAGCAGAGAGTTCTGTGGTTTCCCTCTTGATTGTGCAGTTCTGATTCCAGAGTGGCCTCATGGTGACTTTGGAGCTGGAATCTGGTCCCACTGCACAGGCAGCAGAGTGGACGCTGGAAACCTCATGGAGGAATGTCATGTACAAGACAGACATGGAGGTGGCGCTGTAAGAAGTCTGAGCATGCAGGTGCTTTATACATCTGGCAGTGAGATGTGATGGCAGGTTGGTTCTTGGACAGTTCCAGAGTGTGATTCATCTCTCCTAAGAGGGACGCACGGCGGGGCCCAAGGACGCACCGTGTCAGGTGTGGCCAGAGCGAGGTTTTGGCAGCTAGTTTGCAATGTGTGCATAGGGGGCTCTTGCTGATTTCCAGTGTCAGGGGCCATCCCACCTGAGCTTGCTGTCCCCTGTCGTGGGTCTTGGGCCTCAAGGTCTGTTTTGGGGGATGCTGGGCAGCCCGAGGGGTGTCAGCAGGCAATCTCCTCCAAGGTCCCCAGGGCCGTCTGCAGGGGCACATTCACAGTGTGGCTGATGGTTTCAGAGTGGTTTGGCATCGTGTCACAAGTGCTCTGGAGGGAAAGGGAAGGTGGGGGATTATTACTCATTCAGCAAAAATTCATCATGATGCCACCAGCAGCCCAGCCTAAGCCCTGGGGAACGTGTTCCCCTTCCTGTCCCTGACATGTGATGTGCTGGTTTGAGGCAGATCTCCAGGCATGAGGTTGGACGGAATCCTTACCATTGCCCACCTAGGTGCCCCCTAGGGCAGCCAGAGGGCTCCCTAGACTTATATCTGAGTGGTCTCTAGCCTTGGGGCTGGGTGGTCCTGAGCCCTGCCCTCTCCCTTAGGGGCTTCCCATGGGGCTTTGGTGTGGCAGATGTAGCCTGTAGCTAGGCCTGGGGCAGGGAACACTTATTGCTGAGGCCAAGCAGGAAGGGTGGAAGCCCCTAAAGGTCAGAAGCAGAGTTGGTCAGAGCTGCCCAAAGGACTTTTAGGGTTAAGCTGGCCCCAGGGAAACATAGTTATGGGTCCCTGAGCAGGGCTGGATCTTCAGGGTGGTTCCCAGGCTGTGGTGGGATAGGAGTGGGAGACTAGCCGGGGGGCTGTGCCAGGAATCTGGGGGAGATTTGATGGGGCAGAGCTGGAGGAGGGGAATAGGATGGAGGTGGGGTATGACTTTGAGACCTTCTGAGGGAAGGAGGGACCATGGGGGTGGGCAGGGGACCACTTAGCACTTACTACAGTCTGGGCACTGAGCTGATTGCTCTACAGGCATGATCTCACTTCACCCACACACACCCTCTGAGGGCTGATCTGGTGCAGATGCTCAGGGAGGTCAAGCAACCTGACCCCAGGCACACAGCTGGGAAGCAGGTGGCTCAGGGTCCAGTCAGGCCAGCTGAGGCCAGAGCTTGGGCCCCTTCCACACTGCCCTCCCCATCAGCGGAATCTGTCTCGTGTTCAACAGAGGCTGCAGGGGTCCAGAGAGTCACAGCAAGATTTATAGCTGGGTAGAAAGACAGTGTCTGAAACAGAAATGTGAGCTCATATGGGGAAGCTACTGGGACCCACTGTGGATTTGTTGACTTTAAGCAGGCAGCAGCCACTTAGTGGGCACAGTTCTCCCAGGGCTGAAGGTGCTGATTTGGGGCCCACTCCTGGGTGGGGAAAGCCGGCAATACTTGCACCAGTCAGCCAAGACCAGAGCCCAGGAGTGGACTGAGTTTGGGAAGGAGAATGGTGGACAGCTGTAAGTGTTCTTCCTCTCTGGCTACAGGAAAGAGAGGCAGAGTAGGGCAGTGGTTAGGCTGCTTGGAGTCCAGCTCTGATGCTCACCAGCTGTGTGACTTTGGTCTCAGGGCTTCCACTGCCTCAAGTACAAAATGCCTGACGGCGCCTGACAGCGCCTGACACGTACCAGGCATATAATAGTCAGCAGCTATAATGGATATTGTTGCTACTACCAACCTCATGGGGCCCCATATTCTATATCCCCTTCAAAGGGGATGGAGTGCCAGCGATGCCCCTGCTTGCATTTTGCTACCCCTGGGGAGTAAGGGAGTAGACCTACATCAAGCCTCTCTTGTTCTCCCCGTGCTGTGAGATGAGGGGAGCAGCCCCTGGCCCTGGAGAAGTTGGATTGGGACAGGCAGGGCCTACCCTTGGAAGCATCTCATGGTACCAGTTGCATCCATGGCTTGCCCATTTGCCTTTGGGATGAGTCTCAGAGAGAGCCTTGAGGCTCAGTTGGAGTGTCCCTTGGATTTGGGAACTGATAGGGTGTCCCAAACCATGGAAAGGTGTGCAGCAAGTTTCATCCACCATGCCCAGCCCCAGTATCTGGTTTCATATTGCCTGTGTAAGCCAGAGCAGCAAAACAACTTTCAGCCCATGCCTGCTCTTACCACATTCTCGTCAGGGCTCCCTTCATCCTCCTCTTTGCCAAGCAGGTCTAATAGCTTCTCTTTGATCAGCTGCAAGAGAAGTGGGAAGGGATTGGTCAGGCCGGGAGGATGGTGCAAAGGCAAAGGGACCACCCTGCACTCAACTTGGCTGGGGACCTCTGAGGCAGGCAGTGACTGCCCAGGTTGTGGCTGGATGAGCTGTAGCACGAACTCAGCCTGGCAGCCAGCTCCAGGTGCCCATCTGTCTTACCCCAGCCTTTTGGCAGAAATGGGATTTTGTCACAGGAGATAGATCTTGGAAGAGGTAACAAAGGGCCCTGTCTTGCAGCGTGGACTGCTGTCTTTGTGGCTGGAGAGTGTAGCTAAGCGGCATGTGCTGGCATGGCTGGCTCCCTGTCTGTCCTCAGCAGCAGCCTGGAACCCCCTTTCTGAGGCTAGTCCTAGGGAACAAGATTATTATTCACTACCTAGGCCTGACAAATGCACAGTTCACAAGATCAGGACATGTCTGAGTTCATAACATTTTATTCCTAGCAGTAAAGGGGAGTTCTTGAATATGTTACCTGGTGTGATTCAGTTGCCATAACTTTGTATAGCTTTTCACAGAAATTAATAAACAAAGCAGAATAAAATCTGGCCATGGGACCTGACGTGGGTTTGGGGTCACCATGCTGAGGGGGATGAGATCCTCCAGAGGCTCCTGGTCACGTGGGCACTACCCTGTCATGATTCCCAGCGGCCTCTGGTCATGAATCCCTCTCTGGGAGGCAGAACATTGCCCTGTAGGCTCCATTTGCTGTGCTTTGACATAGGAGGTCTTGGGGGACTTCGCAGATCTGGGTGTGCCTTAGCAATTCTGGAGCCACTGCCTTGTTCAGGGAGGCATGCTGGGGGTGAAGTATATTGCCCGTCTCACGGCCAGGAGGATGGCGGCCTGCAAGTGAACATGGGTCAGGACAGAGCCTGGGGCAGACCCATCCATAGGCTTGTTCTCAGGGGGTGATGCAGGCAGGAAGACTGACAAATCAAAGCCCCAGGAACTCTCAATGCTAGAAGCTGCTGTCTGTTGTTTGAGAAGCTTTCAGAGGCTTTTGTTCCAGCTGCCTTTTGATGGAGCCATCTCCCCAGACTGTCAGCAGCCGGAAGCGGCTGGTGTGCCCTGCTGCCTCCTTGCTTGGGGTTGATGAGGGTTGCTGGCAAATGCCCCTTCCCTAAGACTGGCTGGGCCATGGACGACACTACTCAGGTGATGGGCCACCTAGAGGCAGGTGTGTGTGTGTGGTGTGAGTGTGTATGCAGGTATGGACACGCCAGTGTAGGAAGCCACCACCTCCAGCCTAGCTGTGGGAGGGGCTCAGAGCTGGCCTCGCATGGTCTGGTCCCTTTCTTCTCATGCCTCCCCTCCCCACCCCTCCCCTCTGGGTCAGTGTAGATAGCCCACCGCTCTTCTGGCTCCCTGGATGGCTTCCGTTTCTCTCACATCCAACCCCCCTTAAGACTCCCCCCACCCCCGTGCCTAGGATTTGGTGATCAACAATATCAATGGACAGGAGAAAGCAGGCCCTGGGTGGAGAGAGGCCACCATCTCCCCTATGCCACAGTTCCCAACATGGGGCAGGACAAGGGCACCAGCCTATGGCTGTTCCCTGTGAGCAACCCCAAATCTTACCTCATAAATATAATCAAAGAGCTCTAGTATTGTAAGGATACTAGCACCAATAAACAATCCCATCTGACCACCAATATCACCTGGAGAGAGAGGAAAAAGACCAAAGAGGTTGTTTTACTCACACAATTTCCAGGAAGGGGTGAAGAGACCAGGATGGACATTAGACCTGCTGAATGGTCCCCCTCCATGGGGAGCTGGGCCTTGTGGCATAGAGGCCAGGACTTTAGCAGCTCCCTCCCTCATTGCACAGCTCTGAGAGCTGGTGTTTCTCAGCACCCAGTGGGGGTGAGCACTAACTTAATTGCTTATTGGAGGGGCTTAGAATAGATCTCACAACACACAGGGGGAATGGGCTTGTTCAGTTACACACAGAACCACACTGATTGATTGTGTCCTGCTTTGGCTCTGTGCTGGGAATACAGAGACAAGACGTGTGTGGTCCTTGCCCTGGGCAAGAGTACAGTCTAGCCTGAGATGCTGTGTCAGGTGCCCTGGGTTGGGGGGGTCTTGGGATCAATGGCACCACAGATGCCCCTCACCTGCCCATTCATGGTATGGCCTTCAGGGCCTCCTTGGGATAAGGTCATAGGTGTCCCCTAACTCCTCTACCCAAAAGTAAATGTTCAATTTGGACTCTTTCTAGAGCTGAGGTTCTTATCCTGGGGTGTATGGGCCCCCTTGGTCAAAGTTTTTCTGGATTTGTCTTCAGATCCCCCTGCATCAAACTCTCCTGGGAGACTTGTAAAAGCAGTGTTGATGCTTGGATATACCTTAGGCCTATAGAAGCAGAATTTCTGGGGTTGGGGCCTGGATGTCAGAATTTTTAAGTTCCCTGTGTGTGTAGGGGGGGGTGGTTCTCAGGCCCACCAGAGTTTGAGAACCATTTTCCTGGGAGGGTTTCAGAGGGTTGGAAGCCCTCCTGAAATTGAATGTGAAATGTGTGTGCAATTGCACACCTGTACTAGGAGAGGCCATAACTATTACCAGATTCTCAAAGGGGTTCTGATCCCCCAAAAGCTCAAGATGCTTTGCTCTAGAGGCAGTGTGGTAGAGCGCAGGGTCCTGAGGCTCAGGGTCTGGAGAGTGACCACAACTGGTGTGTGGCTTTGATGAGCCCTGACCTTCTCAGTAGCTTTGCCTCCAAAGGACATTTGGTGGCAGTGGCAGTTGGGGGGGGGGTTGGAGGAGATGGACTGCTGAGCCCTTTCCAGTTCTGATGTCCAAGAGTGTCAGCCTCTGGAGAGAGGGGTGAGAAGGAGGGTGTGTTGGGGGTGGGGGTACCATTCTATGGAGATGCCAGGTTGACCTCTTGGTCTGAGAACTCTCTGGTGCGTAGATCTGTGCCACTTGTCCCCTGCTATGGCTGGGTGGGGCCCAGCACCATATTCCCAGGTGAACAGCAGAGATGGTGGGGAGGGGCTGGCTCTTCCATGAGCCCTGGTGCTGGGCTCAAAGTGGCTCCCCTTCTTCCTCTCCTCCCTCACTGCTCTCACGAATGTCTTTAATGGAGGCTCTTAGGGGAGTGTGTTCTTACAGACGTGCATGTTAGGTGTGTGAGGTGTGTGTTTGCACATGTGTGCAGTGTGAGTCTGTAGTGGGAGATGGAGGGGTATGTGCCAGGGCCTGGAGTGTGCATACCCGTATTTGTCCAGAAGCAGGCAGACATCTGGCTGTTGATGGTTTTATATAGGTGGCTATCTCTGTCTAAGTTAGGCACACTGAGTGTGTCAGTGTGTGTGAGTGTGGGTTTATGCAGGTGGGCGGAGTGTGCCTGAGTGTGCAGAGCATGTGTAGGTGTGGGTTTGCTGTGTGTGATACGGATGTGTGTTTGGGTAGGTGTATGTACTGAGTGTGCGGGTGTGTAGACGTGTGGCCTGTCTGCCTAGGTTTGTCGTGTGCATGGATGTGTCTCTGTAGCGGTGTGACTGGCACATGGGGCTGTGTAGGTGTGCCTGTGTGTGTGGCGTGTGGACACGTAGGTTTGGTGCTTATATGTGCAGGCTGGGGTGGGGTGCACTATGGGTGGTGTGAGTGCCCGTGAAGCGTGCGTGTGTGTCGACGCCGGGAGGTGAGGATGGGCCGCGTGGCGCTGAGAGGGGGCTGCTGGCTGAGGGTTTGTGGCGCACGGGCGCTCGTCACAGGAAGTCCAGATGGCAGCGCGATCTCCTCAGCCGGCTATTCTGGATGGGAACAAGACGCTGGGAACAAGCTCATCCTCACATCTGATGCAGATATGACAGATACTGAGCCCAGGCCCTCCTTGCTCTTTGTGTGTGTGTGAGTATCAGAGAGAGAGAGAGACTGACTGTGAGTCTATGCTGGGGGAGGGAAGGGGAGAGGAGGAGATGCATCCTGAGTCCTCTTTAGGAAATAAAGGTCAGGGCCAGCACAGGGCAGGTGGCAGGATGGGTGAGGGGGCCTATATCTCTGGCATACGACCTCTACTGTGGGGCCAAGGGCACAGATCAGTGTCTTTGGCCACAATGACCTCTGAGGCTGAGTGACAGCTGCTTAACTCAGCTGGGACTGTGCTATGGGCCATTCCCCAGCCTCCTGGAGGAGGTGTAGAAATGTTCAAACAGACCCTGGACACACCAGCTGGGCTGTGGGTCCCTGGCATGGGAACTGTCCAGGTGCCAGAAACTACTGTTTATGGATCTTCTCTGGGCTAGGGGCTTTATCACACTTAACTACCACAACAAACTCATAAAAAATGGGTTTTCTTAAACCCATTTTGCAGATGAGGGAGCTGAGGTTCAGCAAGGCAAAGCTGCTTGCCCATATTCTCACAGCTGGTATGCAGTGGCCCTTGGATTTAAAGCCAGCTCTTCCCTTTATACTTCCAGGTAGAAGGCACCTGCCCCTCCCAGGATGCTCTTGGTTCAGCTCATGGAGACAACAGCTATTTCTCCCTGCAGGGCCCAGGAGTCAGATCCTTTCTTGAGAGTGAGTGGGGGTGGGGAGAAGGGCTTGAGAGGCAGGTCCTTTAACTGTCCACTCTTGAGAGTTTGGGGCTAGGCTGGGGCAGGGTTTGGGTGAACTCCCTGTGTCCATTATGTGCCAGTGGGGCCAGGGAACTCATGGGAACTTGTGTGGGGTAGCAGCCAGGTTTGTGGGTATCTGGGGAAGCGGCGCTTCATTTGTGTTTGATGAAGGACTCTCAGTCCAGGGGACAACACCTGGCCTTCTCAATGCAGCCAAATTGCTTTCCAGGTGCCATGCCTGGGGACCACCTTCCCTTCCCTCCTTCCCTCCCCCCAACAGCTCCTTCCTCCCTCCATGGCTCTGGTTTCTGACTCCAACCTGGGGGCAGAAGACCATGGAATCCAAGAGGGCAGGGCTGGAAAGTCCCTGAGAGACCTCTAAGCTCACCCTCCTCATTGTGTAGAGCGGGGGACAGAGGCCTAGACTGGGGAATGAACTGGACCTGAAATCTCCACCACACTGGTGTTCTTCCCATTCTGGGACAGGAGCAAGCAAAGAGGGAGTAATTAGGAAATTAAAAGGCTAGACTCCTTAGAAAGCCATGTATCTATCTGTCTGCCTGCCTCCCCACCCACCGCCCATCCTCCCTCCCTCCCACCCTCTATGAGATGTGGAAATTTGTGCAACAGATGCTCCAATATACCAAGTAAGGCAGCAACTTCATACGCCTTCTTCTGTTCAATTGTCTCGTAATTGAGAGCTTCAAAAAATATATCCAGAACAAGGATGTTCTCTCTGCAGAGGGAATATTCAGTACCAAACATGGTTAGAACCATTGGCATTCACAGGGAACATCTAATACAGCTTTCCCATGGAAAGATGGAGGAACAGAGGCCCAGGAAGTGAGACAACTCGCTCCAAGTCAGAGCTGGTTAGTGGCAGAGCTGGAGCTTGAAACCAAGAGTCCAGACTCCCAGTCCAGGACTGGGGACCTGTATCAGCTGCCCCCTGTACCCTTTATTTTTACCTCCCCCCTCTCTTTGCACCCTTTCCAGGAGTTCTGCTTGGCTTCCAGGTCTCTGGGCCCCCAAAGGGCCTGCCTGGGTTCTTAGCATGAAGAAGAATTCAGTAATCTACCGACAAGGCTTACCTTGGCTGTAGTGCCTGCCCCAGCTGACCTTCTGGGTGGCCCCTACCCACTCCTGAGACCTCCCCCCACCAATTCTTACTGGGATTGATACTAGTGGGAGGCCCTGCCCTGGCATTGCCAAGTCAGTTGCCAAAGGCAGGGAAGGTTTTTAGGGAGCAAACCTTTGTCTGGCTGGCATGGGGGGTGTGTTTCTGGCAGAAGCACGGCAGCTCGCTTTGCTCCTTTGGGCAGGTGTGTTAGTGAGACACATCTTGGCAGTGAAAGTCATTCCTGCCTGCACGCTGTCTGCCAAGCAGCGAGGCCTGGCATCTCCTACGATGAACATTGCTGCCAACGTTGCTCACAATGCCCTCATGGCCCCTTGTTCTCGATCCACTGAGCAAAAGCTGTCCCAGGATGGGGTCTGGGGACTGTGTTGGCAGGAGGGAGCAGCTGGGGAAGAGAGGAGCCATTCAAAGAATCGCCATCTCTTGCCTGGTTTGTGGCAACTACCTCCGAACAGGCTCCCTTCTCCCCATCTGGCTTTCCACCCGTCTTCTACACTGCCGCCTGAAGGATCTTTCTAAGTCTGCTAGGTTGATTCAAATTAAATAAAATTGCAGTTCAGTTCCACAGTCACACAGGCTGCATTTCAAATGCTCAACAGCCACATGTGCCGAGTGGCTACCATGTTGGATACATCACAGCTATAGAACATTTCCATCATTGCAAAACGTTCATCCTACTGGAGAGCAGGGGTCTAAAATCCAAATTTGAGTCTGTCGCTCTCCTCTGAAAGCTCTTCGGAGGCTGCCTATCTCTTAGGATAAAGCCCACCCCCTGCACCCTGCACGCCCCACGCGGCTCAGCCTACGAGACCCTCTTGCTCTGACATGTTCACCTTCCCCTCTGATGTTCTCTCATCTGGCCTGTGCTGATTGTCTCTGCTGAGCCTCTGCCTGGGCCACACTCTTCTCCCATGCCTTTCCTTCATTTACTCTGTTAAAATGCATTTTTTGAGTACCGACTCTGTGACAGACGCTCCATTAGTACTTGGTAGACAGCAGAGAACAAAAAAAGAGAGGTTCTGCCCTCAGGGGGCTTTTCATCTAGTGGGGAAAGCAGGTAATAAACAAGGAAACACAATATGAATGTATAATCACACACTGGGGTGTTATAAAGGAAAACACCAGGGTGATTTGAAAGGAAAGTAACAGGAGGGGACCTAATCTAGCTGTCTGAGGAGATGATGAGGAGATGGAGATCTGCTTAATGAAAAACCAATTAGGTAGAGAGTGGGAGGAAAAGCATTCCAGGTGGAGGGAACAGAATGTGCAAGGTCTGCCTGGGAAACTCCTATACATCCTTAAAAAAATCTCTGAAGCTTTCCCTGACCTCACCCCCATGCAAGCTCATACTGTTTGCATTTCTCTTATAGCCAACATCACCCCATATGGCATTCAGTTGTGTACTTTTCTCCCCACAGACTGTAAACTCCTTAAGGGCAGGGGTTATATCTTACTCATCTTTGTCTTCTGAGTTGAACTAACTGCTTACCTTTGTCTTCCTCCTCTGTTGCTCCAAATTTCCTCCCGATCCATTTTCCCCTCCCCCCACCCACCATGCCCACTTAACTTACGAGATATACTTTTCTGATTTGTTGAATTTCTTCTCGAGGTACTTGGCTGACGTCTTGCTGGGGATCTTCACCATGGAGAGCTCTTTGTTGTAGCGAGTCAGGTTGCAGGGTGTCCTACAGAGACAGTAATTGCTGTCCTTTTCCGCCAGCAGACCTGCAGGGGAGAGGAGGAGGGGCTTAGTCAGGTGTTGGGACTGGGACTTCCTGGCCTAGGGTAGCTGGATTCTAGCAGCTGAGAAGTGATCTGGGAGGAGGTGCTGGTCCTGGGAAAGCCAGGTGTGGGGATTGTGGAGAGAGGGGAACTGGGCTTTTGCTGTAGGTTCATCTTGTTTCCTTCTGCTTCCTTTTACTGCCATGACACTTCTTAAAAATTGTTGAAATGTTACCACTTTTGGAGTATGGGCTCCAAGGGAGTCCTGGCCCCCTCAACTTCCCAGGACTTGCTGCTCCCAGCCTCAGTGTTCTCATCCACAGAGTGGGCCACCCTCAAAGCAGACATGGGACACCATTTTACCTGAAACCCAGGGTTCTGTGGTTTTCCCTCTGGGGGGGTCCCTCATAGCCAAAGCCCATCTCCTCTGTCTGCTGGGCTAGGACGTAGGCAAAGATTCTCAATTCATTTCCCTGCAGGCACCTCTAGCATCTGGAACTCTCTCTCCATCTCCTCTCTTCTTCCAGTTAGAGGAGACGGTTTATTGCATCATTTCCCTCTAACAAAGACAGAGGGCAGAGCCCTCCTAGATCAAACTTTAGCCAGTCTGGTCTCAGCCCTCTTCTTGACTGGTCCTCAACCTTGGCATCCATCCTTGCTGAGCCTGCCTAGCCCAGTTTTAGCAAGAATCCTGCTAAAGTCAGTTTAGAGAGAATCTGCCACCCTAGATATCTGATCACCTGGCCTGCCTTCAGCAAGAATCCTAAGTCAGTTTAGCAAGAATCCCCTACCATGGCTGAAACATTATCCCTCTAGATAATTTCCTATCTATTGACCCCTCATCCTGCTTAGTGGCTAGGAATGCCCAGAGGTCTCTGCTGTGATCTGAGTTGAGCTCTGTCTCTCTCCCATGCTGCGATAGTCTTGACACCTGTTGCAGTAGCCCTGAGTAAAGCTGCCTAACTGTTTTAACAAGTGTCAGAATAGTTTTTTCTTTAACACCTCCCTCCCTCTTGCCTCCAGCAGCCTCAGTGCTTCTGGTATCCCTTGGGTTTTGTGGAGTCTTTGCACACATCAGAAGTTACCCCATCTCCTCTCGGCCTGGCCTCCCCTCTCCAGTCCTCCTGGGGGCATCTGGGCCTGAGGCCAGCGCTGCCCCACTTAGCTCCAGCAAGTGCAGCTGCTGAACAAACTCGAGTGCACTTTGTTTAAAAATTCTCTCTGCTTCTCTTGATTATAAACCATTTCCTGGGTCCAGAGAGAGGCAGGCAAGTAGGATGGGTCTAGCTTTGGGTCTGCAGCTTGTTTGTGCGATCTCCCTCCTTTCCAGCTGGGGAACCACTTAGTTATTCTAACCAGCAAACACCCAGCAGGCCTCTTGGAGAGGAGGAGGGGACCTGCTCTGTGCCTTCCATTTGCATGGAATGAAAACCCGGCCTCCCCTGCCCTGCCTTCCCTCACCTCCCCTGGCTCAACAGAGCATGGGAGGATGGGACTGCTGTGGAATAACCTCGGCCTCCCCATGTGGCCTCCACCAGAGTGTGTGAGGGGAGGTGCCGCTAAGCTCCACTGTCCATCCTCTCTCCATCTTTATCCTCTCCCCTGCATTCCTAAGCACCCTCCGTTCCCTCTGCAATCCACTCCTCCATCTCTACCTCTACTCCTCCCTCCTCTCCCCCAGTCCCTTTTCCAGCCCGCATCCCTGGCACCAGTTCCCTCCCATCCTTCTCTTCCTCCTCCTCTCCATCTCCCTCTCCTGGCCCTCCGTTCTGCCCAGCCTCTCACGCCCCTCCGTTCCTTCTTCCACCCTCTGCCTCCTCCCTCCCAGGTGACCTCCACGACCTCAATCTCAGGCCCCCGGCCCCGTCACTCCATCTGTCCCCCCGGTACTGACCTAGGGCAGGCTCTGCACACTCCTTGTGCTGCTCAGGGGTACAGAAAGGGGCATCCCCTGCAAAGAAGAAACACAAGGGAGAGTTACTCAGGCAGGGACATTGGTGTTACCAACACGTCCCGTGCCTGGGCTTGGGGAAGTGAGTGCCTCCCGGTACTGGCAGGGGCAGCAGCCTGCCAGTGGACAGTCAGAAGGCAGCCATGGATCAGAGTGGACCCAGAGCCAGGAGACTGAGTTCTGATCTGCTCCGTGAGCTTGGGCAGGCCCTTCACCTCCCTGAGGAGGGGACAGTAGGATCTGCCTGGCTAACTTCTCCCAGGTTGCTCCGTAGGTCCAGCCAGCTCCTGTGGGTGACAGGTGAGCTTGCCTTGAGGATAGAGGTTGGGGAGGTGGTGGTAAGCACTTTGTAAGCCTGGGCAAGCATCGTCTCCTTTGACCCACACAGGTACCCTCTGAAGTAGGAAATACTATATCTGTTTTACCATGAGAGATGTGAGGCTTATGCATCCCGCCTTCCCAGGACACCAAAGCTGGTAGTGATGGAGGCAGGCTTTGAACATGCTGTAGGTGAGCAAGGGTTGCTTTGTGTTTCCTCATTTCTTTGCTCTTAATTCCATGTTAGTAATTGAGATGTCAAGAGTGGTGTCACGGGTGGAATGATGAGAACCTCTACTGTTTGCCTTTGGCTCAGGTTTCATGGGGGAAACTTCGCTGGCTGGTGGCTCAGTACAAGCTTCAGGCAAGTAATATTTACCAGTGTTGGATTCTCCTCTCTGGCTCTCTTTGTAGAAACCCAGGATTTTTTTTTTTTTAACCAATTGCTAAAGTTAAAGTCCACCGTAATGTCTTTTCCTTACCATTTTCCCAAAAGCCTTTTTCAGAGCCGAAGAGCCGATATGCTTCCTCCCTTCCAATAATAACAGATTAAGTGATATGTTTCCCTTACTGCTCTGTCTTCTAGGACTGTGGTCCCCAACCCCCAGTACGGGTACTGTTAGGAACTTAGGAACTGGGCCAAGCATCACTGCTGGAGCGGAGCCTCCACACCCCCCTCCCCCACTCCCCTTTTCTCCCCTCCCCCCCCATGGAAACCAGGCGGCACAGCAGGAGGTGAGCGGTGAGCAAGCAAGTGAAGCTTCATCTGTGTTTACAGCCGCTTCCCATCGCTTGTGCTCATCGCTTGCATCACTGCCTGAGCCCCCCGCCCAGGTCTGTGGAAAAATTATCTTCCATGCAACTGGTCCCTGGTACCAAAAAGGTTGGGGACTGCAAATCTAGGAAGCTCAGGTAATTTTATTATGACTATTATTAAACATAATACAAATTTATTATCTTACAGTTTTTCAGGTCAGAAGTCAGACACAGGTCTCACTGGGTCAGAGTCAATGTTTTGGGAACTCTGTGTTCTTTCCTGGAGGCTCTAGGGGGAGAATCCATCTCCTTGTCCTTTCTGGCTTCTAGAGGCCACTTGCACATTTGTTGGCCACCCACATGCATTGATTACCCTTCATCTTCAAAGTGAACAAAATCGCATCTCTGTGACCCTTCTGTTATAGTCACATCTCCCTCTGACCCTAGCTGAAAAAAGGATGTTAATTTTAAGGACCCACGTGATTAGATTGGGCTTACTGGAATAATCTCCCCATGTTAAGGTTGGTAACCTTAATTATATTGGGAAAGTCCCTTTTGACAGAGGCAATTTTAAAGATCAATAATTCTAATCTTAGATTACTAAGAAATTACTGATTAATAATGAAATAATTCAGAAGTTGGCCATAAGGATATTCATTTCAGCCTGGGTTATAACAGAAAACGATTGGTAATGAACTAAATGTCCAATATAAGGATTTAGTTAAATACCTATGATATAACCACAAAATATAAATAGCCATGAAATGTTATAGCAAGGTTCCTGGCACATAGTAGGTCTTTAGTCAACATGACTTTTGGTTCCCTCTTCCTATGTGCTCATATGACAACCACTGACTTTTGCAGTTTACAAAGCACCTTTATATCCTAGCTGAATTTTATTCTCATAACAATTAATGATTATGTTTTAAAGATAACAAGGTGAGAACAGAGGAGTTTAGTAACTTGTGCCAGGTCACACAGTGAGTAGAGGAGCCTGAATTAGACGGCAAGGCCTCTGCCTTCTGCCCATCTCCTTCCATGCTGCGACACCAAGCTCTCCCTGCCCAAACCAGCTCCCCACTCTGCACTTCAGCCTCTGACATGCCAACAGCCTCTAATGAGATGGCTACATGCATTATTACTCTGACAACAGAAGTGTCAGTACACGCACATTTATTTGCTGGCTACTAGACTTTTGCCTCATTTGAAAGAGTGCTAGATATTTGGATGCAGGAAGGAAACATCTGGATGAAAGCAACTAACATCTGGATGCTCAAACATGTACCACACCAGGATGCAAGAATTGCAAGCATCCAGTTATCTGGACACTAAACTCTAGAAGGTAAGAGCAGCAAATAATTGGCAAACCCTGAACATTGGGATGAATGTTCTCCAAACACTGGACACTTCTGGACACCAGGATGCTGCCTTTGTTGGTGGACTGGATGTTTCTATCTGCCCTCTAAATGTTTAGGCACCAAGTAACAGAGTCCTCCCAGAACAACATCCCTTTGGGTCCTAGTGGAATGGATGAAGTGCTTCCCATTAGGGTGAGGCACGCAAAGAAGGTCCCAGGTGGTCCCAGGCAGGACCCTGCGGCCACCCCTGCCCCGGTACTGACCTGGCATGTGGACCATGCGGCAGTTGCAGTTTTCCACGATGTAGCGGGTCTCACAGTCAATCCTACAGGCGGTGATGCTGTAAACAGGAAAGAAGTCGAGTCCCATCTCTGAAGATCGGCACTCACCCCACGGTGGGGGCAGGTACGTGAGCTGCAAGACAGGACGAAGGGGGTGGCAGTCAACCCTCCTGCTTGTTCAGCCTCAACAGACTCAGTGGCTCATTCATTCCCTTATTCAATCAACAAACAATTATTGAGCATCTACTACATGACAATCTAAACTCCATTGACCTTATAGGCCTTCAACATCTGGCTCCAATACTAGTTTTCCTGTCTTATCTTTTATAACCTTCCCATGAATGCTGTTCTCCTCAGAGTCTCCTACCACGCCACGTGTTTTCAATTCTACCCTCTTGGCTTGAGACATTGGAACCCCAGACCTAGACCAGGAGGACAAAACCCAGAGGAGGATTTGGGACGAAATGACACTCCTATTCCCAGAGGTTCAATGACCATTAATTTTCTTCTAACATCTATGATTCTCGCCTGGTGGGGACGGGAAGGTGAAGGATGAGGAAACTAATGTTTTTGAGTGTTTACTGTATGTGAAGCACCAAGTTAAGTCCTTTACAACCATTTTTTAAGATTGAAGAATAAACAATACAATAAAATGTACCATATTTAAGTGCACAGCGCAATGAGTTCTGGCAAATGTGTACACCCATGTAGCCACCACACGAACCAAGATAGGACAATTTTATCACCCCAGAAAGTTCCTTCCTGTCCCTTTCCAATCAGTCTCCAACCTGCCCAGGTAATTACAGTTATGAATTCTATTACCATAAGTTGGCTTTGCCTGTTCTCAAGCTTCATGTAAATGAAACTTACACTAGGTACTCTCTTGTGTCTGGCTTCTTTCACTCAACGTAATGACGTAATGTTTTTGAGATTTATCCACGTGGTCGTGTGCACTGAGCTCCTCTTTATTGCTGAATAGTTTTCCAGTGTGTGAATACACTACAATTTGTTTATCCATTCACTTGATGATGGGCGTTTGGATGGTTTCCAGTTTTTGGTAATTATGAAAAAGCCCCTACAAATATTTATATATAAGTCATTTTGTGAACATATATTTTAATTTCTCTTGAGTAAATGGTTAGGAGTGGAAGAGCTGGCTCATAAGATAAATGTAGGTACAACTTTATAAGAAACTGCCCAAATTTTCTTTAAAGTGGTTCTACTATTTTGTATTCCCACCAGTAATATATGAGAGTTCTAGTTACTCCTCATCTATGCCAAATTGTGACTTTGTCCATCTTTTAAATTTTAGCCATTTTCTTAGGTGTATAGTTGTATCTTGTTTCTATATGTAGTGATGATTGATGATTTTGAGCACAATTTTATGTGTTTATTGGCCATTCATATATTATCTTTTGTGAAGTGTCTGTTCATGTCTTTTGCCCTTTAAAAAACTTACTTATTTTTAATTGTTATTATTGAGTTGTAAGAGTTCTCCATATATTCTGGATTCAAGTCCTTTGCCAGATATATGTATTATAAATATTTTCTCTATGCTTCCTATAGCCTGTGACTTACCTTTTCATTTTCTTAATGGTATCTATTTTTCCTCCTTTTGAAATCGACTTCATTAAGATACAATTTATATAAAATAAAATACATCAATTTTAATGTATAATTTAATCAATTTTTAAAAATGTATACACCCTTGTAATGACCACACTAATTAAGATATAGAACATTTTCATGAACCCCCCAAAATTCCCTGTTTGCTTCCTTCCTCACAACCCTCCAGCAATCACTGATCTGCTTTCTGTCATTATAAGCTAGTTTTCCCTCTTCTAGTATTTTCTGTAAATAGAATCATGCAGTATGTATTCCTTTGTGTCTGGCTTCTTTCTCCCAGCATAATGCTTTTGAGATTCATTCATGTTCTTGCATGTATCACTAGTTCATTGTTTTTTATTGCTGAGTTTTACTTCTTCCTTTCTAGTCTTTATTCTTTTAATTTCTTTTTCTTGCCTTGATGTATTGGCTAGAAACTCTACTATAATGTTGGAAAAAGTGGAGAGAGAGAATATCTTTACCTTGTTCCTGATCTTAGGAAGAAGGTGTTTGTTATTTCACCATTAAATATGTTAGGTGTATGTTTTTCTTAGATGCCCTTGTCAGATTAAGGAAGTTCTGTCCTATTTATATTAATTTGCCAAGAGTTTTTAATCATCAATGGGTACTATGTTTTGGCAAATGTGTTTTCTGCTTCTGTTGAGATGATCACGGTTTTTTGCCTTTATTCTGTTAATATGGTGGGTGATATTGATTGATCTGTAGATGTTAAACCCACCTTGCATTTTTGGGACAAATCCCACTTAGTCATTTAATTTTTCTCTTTATATATTGCTCTATTTGATTTGCTAATATTCTGTGGAGGATATTTTGTACCTATGTTCATGACAGATATTATATTTACTTTTCTTGTAATAACCTTGTCAAGTATTGGTATTGAGATTATGCTGATCTCATAAAAAGAGTTATGAAGTGTTTCTTCTTTCTCTATGTTCTGAGTTTGTGTGGACTTGGTATCATTTCTAACTTAAATGTTTGATAGAATTTACCAGTGAAGCCATCTAAGCCTGATGATTATGTGTGTGCATGTGAAGATTTTTAATTATGAATTCAATTTCTCTAACAGATATAGAGACATTCAGATTTTTTATTTTATTCTTGTGCTAGTTTTGGTAAGTTGAGTTTTTCCCCCCCAAAATGTGTTAATTTCATCTAAATTTTTGAATATATAAAGTTGTATATAATATTCCCTTATCATTTTTTAATGTCTGTAGAATCTATAGTAATGTTTTTTCATTCCTGATATTGGTAACTTGTGTTCTCTTTATTTTTTCTTATTGTTAATGATTTCTAATTTAATTATGCTTTATTCAGAAAATATACTCCCCATAGTTTCATTCCTTTAAAATTTATTGAGATTTATTTTGTGGTCCAGCATATGTTCTATCTTGGTGAATGTTCCATGTGCACTTGAAAACTATGTGCATTCTGTAACTGCTGGTGTAGTGTTTTATAAAAGGCAATTAGGTTAAATTGTTTGATAATGTTGCTCAAATCTTCTATTATCTTTACTGATTTTTTTTTCCACTTTTTCATCAATTACTGAGTGAGGAGGGTTGAAATCCCTAACTATGACTATGGATTTGTCTATTTCTCCCTTCAGTTCTGCCAATTTTTGCTTTGTCTATTTTTGAAACGTATCATTAGGCACATGCATATGGAGAATTGTTACATCTTCTTGATGAATTGATCCTGTTATCATTGTGAAATAACCCTTTTTATCTCATGCAATATTCTTGCCTTGAAGTTTACTTTGAGTAATATAGACATAGCAGCTTTATTATGCTTATTTTTATCTTTTTCTGTCCTTTACTTTGTTTTTAGCCCACCCTTTTACTTTTAACCTATCAGAATCTTGACATTTTAAGATTCATCTCTTTTTGAGTGTGTGTTTAAGGTACATCTATTTGACTGTTGCTGTTTTAGCCTGTCTGACAATCTCTGCCTTTTAATTGGAAGGTTTGATCTGTTTATACTTAATGTAATTCTTGATATGGTTGGGTTGAAGTTATCATGTTGTTCTTTGTTTCCTATTTGTCCCCATAGCTATTTCTTCTTTTGTTCTCTCTTTCCTGACACCTTTTTTTTTTGTTTGTTTGAGACAGAGTCTCACTCTGTCACCTGGGCTAGAGTGCCATGGCATCAGCCTAACTCACAGCAACCTCTAACTCCTGGGCTCAAGCAGTCCTCCTGCCTCAGCCTCCCCAGGAGCTAGGACTACAGGCGCATGCCACCAAACCCAGCTATTTTTTTTCTATTTTTAGTAGAGACAGGGTCTTGCTCTTGCTCAGGCTGGTCTCAAACTCCTGAGCTCAAGCAATTCTCCTGCCTCGGCCTCTCAGAGTGCTAGGATTACAGGCATGAGCCACTGCGCCCGGCCTTTCCTGACACCTTTTGGGTTAATTGAGTATTGTTTTAGTAGTTCATTTTATCTCCTCTACTGACTTTTGATTTATACCTCTTTGTATTATTATTATTTTTAGTTGTTGCTCTAGGATTTATGATATTAATCCTTAACTTACCACAATATACCTTGAATTAATATTATACTAGTTTACATACAATTCTATTTACATTTCTTCTGTCCTTTATGGTATTGTTGTCATGTATTTTACTTTTACGTCTGTTATAAACACTATAATACACTGTTATTATTTTTTGTGTTAAGCAACCCATTGACTTTTAAAGAAGCTAAGAAAAGAAAGAAAACTTAATATTTTTTATTTACCCACCTATATACCATTTTCATTTTTCATCATTGTTCTTGTAGATCTGAATTTTCCATTTGATATGATTTCCCATCAGGCTGAAGAATTCTTGGGAGCATTTCTTGTAGAATGGGTTTCCTTGTGGCAAATTTGCTTATTTTTCATTTATATGTACAATGTCTTAGTTCTGTCTTTATCTTTGAAACATATTTGGGCTATAGATAGGTTGATAAGTGTTTTTTTCCAGCGTTTCAAAGATTTTATTCCTCTGTCTCTGGCCTCCATTGTTTCTGACGAGACTCAGTCATAATTCTTTCTGTTGCTCCCTTGCATATATTATGTCTTTTTTTCTCCCTCTGGCTGCTTTTGAGGTTTTCTCTCCATCTTTGGTTTTCAGGATTTAAACTATATCATGCCTGGGTGTGGTTTTCTTTGTAGTTATCCTGCGTGGGGATTGCTGAGAATCCTGCATCTGTGGAATGATGCTTTTGAACATATCTGGGAAAATACTAGCCAATATTTCTTCAATGATTTTTCTGCCCTCTTCTGTCTCTCCTCATTGGGATACCAATTATATGCGTGTTGGATGACTTGATATTGTTCCACAAGTCACTGGGGCTCTGTTCACTTTCATTAGTCTTTTTCCTCTTTGTATCTCATTTGAATAATTTCTCTTAACCTGTCTTCAAGTGTGACATCCATTTATTGTTTCATATCCAATCTTCTGCTGACCCCATATAACAATTTGTAAATTTCAGATATAGTATTTTTCAGTTGTAGGACTTCCGTTTGGTTTTAAAAAATGTTTCCACATCTTGCCTAAAAGTTTCTCATTATTTACATCTTTTTCTGGGATAATTTAACATGTTTATCATTGTTATTGTAAAGTTACTGTTTTCTAATTCCAACACTGGGGTTATATGTAGATCTGTGTCTACTGATTGTTTCTTTTTCTTTTCATGTGTTCCCTCTTTCTTCATGTGTCTAGTAGTTTTTGCCTCATTTTTTATTGTATATTGAACATTGTGGATAACTATAGTGACTCTGGATAGGCTATCTTCTTCTGAATAATATAGAGTTTTGTTCTAGCAGGTAGTTAAATTAATGGTGAATTACATTGATTTTGTGGAGGCATTGTTTAAGGCTTTGTTTAAAGGTGGGTATATTTTAGTTTTGCCCTTAGTCCTGGGGTATAGCCCTTGGCCTTGGGATGTTATCTTAACTCTGAAGGAACAATACTTCTGGGGTTTCAATGGAAAGCCTGAGTTGTTTATCAAGTCTTTCTAATGTGGTGGAACTTAAAGTACAAAGTCTTTCTTCCCTGCAGTGGCAGCTGCAGAAATTATTGCTCAGCTCTTTCAACTGTTGTTTTCCTCCTGGGCTTCTTGGAGTCTCTTTCCATCCATATGCAGTTCAAGGTTCAGCCTACAATTTTAGGGATGTTTATATAAAAATTTAGGGGCTTCTCCTTTGTGGGTCCCTCCTTTCTAGGATTTTCCCTCCCAATTTTCAGCCTTTCTGGGAACCTGAACTCTAATTTCTGGCTCTTTAATTAATGCCTGCTGATTTCTGGTTGAGCTCTATCCCTAGTATTCCCTTAGAACTTTGAAATGCCCTCAAGGGAGAGATCAGGTAAATAAATGTGCACCCTCTAGTTTGTGCCTGCTCTTAGTCTCTTTCCAGTGCTGTGAAATAGCAGTTTTAACATATTTTATTCAGAGTTTATGACTGCTATTTCCAGGAGGGTTAGTCTGTTATTAGCTACTCCACCATGACTGGAAACTGAAAGTCTCTGTACTTGTTTAATTTCATATTCATAAGACTTTTTTGAGGTGTTCTTATTCTCATTTTATTGATGAGAAAACTGAGTTTCAGAAAGGCTAAGTAGCCTGTGCAAGATCACACACCTGGTAAGTGACAGAGCTGGCAGATTTCTGACTCCAAACTTGTGCTTGTCACGTGGTACTACATTGCCCCCATATAGCAAGGAAACTGAGGGAAGGGATGGAGAGACACTCCAAGGAGGACTTTTCAGACCTCTTCCCCGCCCACCCTTTTCTGTCTGACTGCTCTGTTCTTCCTTTGCCATGAGGATTTGCTTTACTCTCTCCTCTTTCTTCTTTTTAGTTTATGAGCTGACCAGACTTTCACAGAGATTTCCTGTGTGACCTGAATAACTCACTGCTCCCCTCTGGACCTTAGTTTTTCCATCTGTAAACAGGAAGGCTTTGGGGGTAGATTACCTCCAAGGCCCATTAGAGGGTTGATATTCTATGATTTAGAATGGATTGGGTCCCCTATATTGTTCAATATTGGATGCATAAACACACAATCTGGATGTGGGGAGGATGAATTATGCCTTTTGACAGAGGCTGGGATCTAAAATGATGAAAATTAACTTTGGGTAGGCATTCCTTTTTCTTCTATTAAAACAGGTTCTTGCAATGGTTGGACAATGAATGTAGCTGGTAAAGCTCTGGTGATGGGCCAAGGTTTGTTCAGGGTCAGCCACTTCCCCCTTTTTTGTTGCAGAGGTCATGATTCAGATACCATGCCTACCCTGCTGTGGCAGGTTCATCATTTGTTCCATCAGCTTCTCTGAAGCCTCACATGCAACAGCAGCTGGAAAATTACAGTGGGAACAGCACTGACTGTTGCTTACCAATGAGTGTCTGAAAGTGGGTTGGAGTATTTGTTTATCCTAGGCAAGCAAAGCCTCAGGGGGACACTGAAGCACTGCCTTCAGATATCTGAAGGACTGTCTCAGGGAAGAAGAATTAGATTTGTTTCCTGGCATCCCAAGGGAAAGACAGACACAAGAATAGTTGTAATAAGGGATGGGGGATGATAATAACATATATTGATGTTGCAGGCACCGTGGTAGGCACATTGCATGCACTGGATAAATTCTGGCTCAACATAGGGAAGAACTTTCTAATCCACTAATATGATTCAATAATAAAATCTCTGTCTTGGGAATGAGTTACCCATCACCAGGGCTGTTTAAGTAGAAGCTACACAACTACTTGGCTGGGATAGGAAGAGAGAGATTCAGGCTTTGGGTGTACAGTTGGATGAGATGACTTCTAGGGTCTCTTAAGCCCCTATGTCTAATCATAGACTCTAAATCTATTATTCTAATTTGAGAATTAGAGACAGGAGAATGACCCACACAGAACCTTGAACTCTACTCTTTCCTGGGCTAGCTGTGTGACTTTGGGTGAGCAACACTGCTCCTGTCTCCCAGGCCCAACTTTTAGTCTACTTATCTGATTAAATAAGGTAAGTTCAGAGCCCAGCATCTAGTAGGTGCTCACCAAGACTTAGTTCTCATCCCCTTTCCCTAATAAACTCCTCCATGTTTTTCTATCCTTTCTTTTATTCAACAAGTAACCCAGCCCCACCTCTGTTCTCTTGGCTCTAGAGGCCAGCAAATTGTTGCCCTTTTTGGCTTAGGTTATTTTGAGTTGGGTTTCTTGTGATAAAGGCCCCTGCCCAATGCAGACACCCAAGTCAAGACGTCGCCAGGCAGCTGGATCTGTGGGTGTGGAGCCCGGAGTGCAATTTGGGCTAGAGACGTGAGTGTGGGAGTCATCAGTGTGTAAGAAACAGGGTGAGCTAGCCCAGGGAGAGAGGAGACGCCCAGGACTGAGCCTGGAGGCGTTCCTGCATTTGCCTGATGGCTCCGCCTCCCCTGCTCTCTCTCCTTGGTGCCACGGAACCAGGGGCTTCGATAATGGCTCACATTTATGAACTGAGCAAGGAACTTAGAACTTTTGTGATTGAATCCCCCGGTGCTTGCCTTTCATCACTCCACTGTCCTGAAGCTTCTCTCAAAAGTCGTCTTCATTTTATAGAGAGAAGCTGCTGTTTGCTCCTCACCTGCCTGGGGACATCCATCCCCAGGGGTCCAGCACTCCCCACCTGGCCTGGCCTTCTCTGCCTCCAGTCGGCAGCCCTCACCCTGAGGCCTTGACTTGGAGGGTGCTGTGAGTGAATGCTGGGAGGGGGATGGAACTGTACAGGGTAGGTTGTTTCTGCTCCTGGGAAGGGTAGGAAGGCACACGAGAAGGGAAGGGGAGACAAGGAGGGACACCCACCGAGCTTATCTCATAGCTACCGGCTGTGCACCTGGCTCACCTGACACCCCCCTGACGCCCACCCAGCTCTTTTGCTCTGTCAGCCTCCTGCATCAGGGATTGGACACAATGCTCACCTGTACCAAGTCCCTCCTCTTTCCCACCAACCCACGTGGCTGAGATCCTGGCGCGTCTTCTGCTGGGAATGCCCACGTTAACAGCACGTGCTTTGTGCTCGAGGCTAAGCTGGCTTTGAATCCTGGCTCTGCCACTCACTTAGCTGGGGGACCCTGGGCAAATCGCTGAGCCTCTCTGACCTTCCCTTCTGATGAGAATCACCCTGAGATGGTAGCTACGTCAGAGGGGTGCTGTGAGTTTGGGACATGAGAAGGTACGTGTGACCCAGCTATTACCCCCTTATTACCCTCAGCTGACATCTGCACCCGAAAAAAAACTTCAGAAAGCCCACTTGCCCATATGGCATTAGAACATATGGAAGAGGTCAGAGGGAGTTGGGGGAGGGGCTACGTCAGAGCAAACCGAAGCCTTCGGCTGGACTGTCCTGCTCCTCCATTCGCCTGCCTCTGGCCGCTCCCCATCTTTTTCTCTCCTTCGCTGCCTCCTCCTTTCTCTCTCCTAACGTACTCTCCTACCTTTCCAGGAGCAGAATTAATATACTCCTGGCGGGACGCTCATACCTATAATCCTAGCACTCTGGGAGACTGAGGCAGAAGGATCACTTGAGCTCAGGAGTTCAAGACCAGCCTGAGCAAGAGCAAAGCCCCATCTCTACAAAAAATAGAAAACTTGGCCAGGCATCGTGGCAGGCATGTCTGTAGTCCCGGCTACTTGGGAGGCTGGGGCAGGAGGATCCCCTGAGCCCAGGAGTTTGAGGCTGCAGTGAGCTACGATGACGCCACTGCACTCTAGCCCAGGTGACACAGTGAGACCCTGTCTCAAAAAAAAAATCCCCAAAACCCAAAACCAAAACCAAAACAAAACAAAACCAAAAAACCAAAAAACATACTCCTAAGCAGGTTCATCATATTCTAAAGTCTTGACATTTGGCAACATCCTTTCCCACAGAGTCTCACCTTATCATAGTATTTTCCCAAGGAAAGGCAGTTTCCTCCCTAAGAGGAATTGTAAAGCTGGATGTTAAGATATTTTTTCTTCCTTGTTGTGTAACAAGATGGAACATCTCCAGGAGTGTGTGATGCATAAGAGATGCTGAGTACACTGAAGCCACGGTTGCACTCTGTGTTGGTATTGCCCCCCATCTCTCCCCTGCTAGGAAGTCAGTTCCTGGAGTCCAGTAAGCAGTGGCTGGAGCTCACCTGGCCACGTCTTTGCACCAGTAATGCAGAAACACACCCTGATGATCTATGGCACTCACCTGTTTTGGGTGACTTCTGAAGTCTTCTCTCTGAGATCTCTATCTGCATGTTACTGGCTAGAAAGCTAGCATCCAGTGTTTTTGACCACTTCTTCATGACAGTGCCAGCAATGAAATGCAGTGGGTGGTGTTAAGAGTACTGATAGGGCGGGAATTGTCACCTTTCCGAGCCTCACTTATCTGCTCCAAAGAACCAGGGGTCTGGACCAGATAGTTGCTAAACTCCAGAGTTTTCGAAATCTTTGAGTCTATGCATCTCACTTACTGCAATCCAGGACAGAGGGTGGTAAGTGGGTGGGCTGCTCTTAGATGGTTTGTCTGGTCTAAATATTTGGCTCAGAACGTGTTTTCTCTCCTTTCACTGTCTGGAGAAACTGATCAAGATGAGGCCAGTGTGACCCTGGCTCAGAGCCAGCAGAAAGCTTTCACTCTGGGAAAAACTGCCTTGAGAGTGGAGGAAAAAAAAATCCCCTTTGCAATCTGTTTTTCAGAAAGCAAAGTCAAAAGGGGTGTTCAGCTTGCTCAGCAAAGCTCCCATTGACAAGATAATACTCAGCCTGAGGGAGGTGGCCTCTGGGGGTGTAGGGAGCAGGAATGGGGGTGCACTCTGGGCTGTTACTTTGTTGGGGGACTCAGAAGGGCTTTTGTTAGCCCAGCGAGCCCAGTGGTCTAGTACTTCATCAACTCCTAGGATGTGTCAGGCACGAGGCCAGGCACTCGGGCTAGAGAGATGAATAAAACAGGGTACCTGCTCTTGAGGGGCTCTTGTTTGCCTGAGTCCCTCATGCTACCATCTTGGGGTACATCGCCAGATCCCTGGGCCCTGTTCTCTCCATCCTCCACCTGCCCACACAGCTGGGGGGTAGTGGGAAGAACATGGCACCACCACTGACAGGCTGTGTGGTCTTGGTCAAGTTACCTAACTACTCTGGGCCTCAGTTTCCTTATGTGCGAAACAGAGATAATAATGTGCAACTCCTAGGACTTTCTGAGGGTTAAGTGAGACAAGGGGCATGGAAGTACCTTGCACAGTGTTTACACGCATTTGTTGAGTCCAAGTCTTCAGGTTAGGGAAGCACTTATGAAAGCTCTTCACTCAAGGTGTCAGTCTGGTGTCTGGTCCCACCTACCTGTCCTGATTGGCATCCCCCTCTCAGGACAGACCCATATCTCTTCCTGCTCACTGGACCTCAGGGTCTGGCACATAGTAGGTGCTTGATACTTGTTTGTTGAATAAATGAATGAATAAGTGAATTTCCCCATCCTGCTTTCTCCCAGTCCAAGTGCAGAGGACGAATACAAGGAACTGTCCCCTCTAAACAGGCAGGAGTACAGGGTCTGTGCTAGTCCCCGGGGGCTCTGTACTGAGGTAGGCTCAGCACTGGATCACATCTGAGTCCTGGACTAGCCAATGGCCAGGTTTTCCTGTCTGACCTTTGGCCTCTGCATCCCATCTGTAAGGGCACTGTGCTCTGAGAGGCCCCAGGTTCTGGGATCAGGTGGCCCTGTGAGGTCCCCCTGTTTCTAGCCTTGTGCCTTGTGAGCCCCCCTGTTTTTCCCCACCTTCCACTACAGGTGCAAACTTCTAGTCTTGGCCACCCATACGGAGGAGAAATCAGAGCCTGGTTTTTTGAGCCATAATTTTCGGTTTGATGTTTTTATTGCATCCTGCTGAATGATTTAAGTGTGTTCACAAATGATTATATTGTGCTCCTTTTAAGCAATTCAAACATCAAATAAAATACTAAAATCAAACCCACCAATCAGCCAGTAACAGAGGCAGCAATGGGGTCTCAGGGGAGACATGTCCTTGCAGGCAGCACAGAAGTAGTAAGGCACCCTCCCCCTGCCCCTGCCTGGCTTCAGTGAGGGTTCAACCCACAAAGTCAAAGCAGAAAGGAAGGGATCAGGAATAAGCAGAAGTCACTGTAAAGAGACTGAGCAATAATAACACCTGCCAGTTGGTGCTTGTGGTTAAAATATCATCTCTTTTAATCCTCACAATGACCCTGTGAGATTAGGGTGACTACAGACTGCCCAAAAGACTGACTGTAGACCAACGCACGGTATAAACACAGCTGACATTTATTGAACCTTTACTACGTGCTAGTTCTAAACATTTTACTAGTACTGACTCATTGCATCCTCATAACAACCGTATGGGATTGGTATTTTTATTATCTCCATTGATAAGACCTGGTGAGACTGAAGCAGAGAGGTTAAATGACCCTGGTCACATGGATAGTGGGTGGCAGAGCCGGGATTGGAACCAAGAAGTCTGTGCTCTTCACAACCACCTTATTCTGCCTTGCCGAAAGAAGGCATATACTGCAGCAGGGTGGGGGCCACAGGAAGCGGATGTAATTATTGGGAGTGTGGGTGAAGGCCGTCATAGAGATTTGAGAGATGGGAACTTGTGTTCTTCAGACCTCCATATGGGAAATAGTGATTAGATGCATTGAACAGTTCTTACGGCAACCTTGCAGTTCAACATTATCCCCATTTTACAGATGAGCAAACTTTGGTATCTTGCCTGATGCCACACTGCTAAGAGGTGGCAGAGGCCGGATTCAATCCCAGGTCTGTCTGACTGCAGGGCTACACATTGGGAGCCAGGGGACATCGCAATCTTGGCTCTGCTGTTCATCTGCTGCCCTCTCTGGGAGACTTAAGTGTTTTCATCTGCAGCGTCTGAGTTCAGAATAGATAGCCTTGAGGGGTAGTATACTATAGGCGGTGGGTGCTCTATAAGGCAAACCGCATGACTGCTCCTCCTCCCCCATCCTCGCCATATGGCAGACATCACCAATCAATCACAGACATGGCCTTAGAACTTATCTAAACACTGTCATTTGATTGAAATTGGAAATGAGAGGGAATGTTCCATTTTGGGAGGCTTCATATGTAGAAACCATCAAACCACAGATTGCTAAATATTCACACAGAATAGACAAAACTCATTATGTATCACACAAAATACAGCATGTGCTCAGCATGACTTCCCTGCAAGAACAGTAACCGCACCCTGCTCTCTTGTGAAGGAGTGTCCCTGACTGGCATTCGGACCACCAGACCACACAGGGAATCACCCCATCAGAATTCAGGGACGCCCTGCTCCTGCGCTGGAATCACACACAGTTATTTGTTGTGCTGGCTGGAAACTAAGTAGCAGTAGTAGCTGATGGAGCACTTTAATGAGCAACAAAATTTAATTTAAAAAGTGAACTACCCATGGTTTTCCACTAATAAAATAATAAGCTCATATCCATTGCAAAAATGTCTATGAGTGGGAGAGAATGTGACAAGAGCAGAAAATGTGAATTGGTTATGCAAAAAAGCAAGAAGTTGTTTTTTTTTTTTTTGAAAGACTATAACTTGCGTCATTTTCACATGACTTTCACCTTGAGCCTTGCTGGCTCTAGATATGCCTCTGAAGCTCTATGAGAATCCTTTCAGCTTTGACATCATGGGCAGAGACAGCCTCTGCAGTTTTGTTTTCATCCATCCGTCCATCCATCCACCACCCACCCACCTTCCACATGTCTAATAAACATTTATTAAGCACCTAATCTGTTCTAGGAACACTGCTAGGAATTGAGGCTATGAAGATGAAAAAGATGGGGTCCCTACACGCGTGGGGCTTACCAGCTAGAAAGAACAGACACACACGTAACCAAGCAAGGGCTACAGTGGGTAATAATGTATAGATAGAGTAGTGGGGTCACCCTGGGGGGGGTTCAGAAAAGACTTTATGGAGGGGGTGGTCACCTCTGAGCTGAGTCTAGAAAGACTGTGTGGTTCATTAGGCAGATCAGGAGTGGGAAGCGTGTTCCGGGTAGAGAGAACTGCACGGGCAAAGGCACAGAGGTATAAAGAGGCCTGGCCTGGTTGGGGAGTCTCAGGCAATGCAGCAAGGCTGGCATATGGGTGAGTGTCAGGCTGGGGTGCAGTGCTCCGTGCCTAGGGAATGGCCCCGACACCATACCAGCTGAGCGACAGAAAAATTCTCCACAATGTGGGTCCTACATATGCACTGAATATACATCACTAGCAGGTATAGCCCCTGCTAAATTCATGCCCTCCCCCCACTCTGCAGTGTGAGGGCTGCCTCGGCAGAAGAGCATTTTCAGTGTGTCTGTGTGTGCCAATGCACCATCATAATCACATCTTCACTGGGACACAATTTCTTGGGCAAGTGCCGTTGGCGCCGCTGGAAGCGTGTTCTCAGCAGATTGGCTCGGTGTGTGATTTGTGGATTGAAACCGGGAAAGTGTTCCGGGGGTGCAGGTGGGGAGGCAGCCTCCCACGCAGGAAGGAGCCGGGGCTTTGGGGTCACGCAGGCCTGGCTTGGCCACTTACAGGCTGACGTGGGGTCGGGCACTGCACCTGTCAGACAGCTCAGGTCTTCTTCAGCGCCTCCCGCCCCAGGCCTGGCGAGCACCTTAAGTGCGCCTCTGTCTTCTTCTGTTAGGGCCCAGGCAGGCCCACCGCCTGACTTGTCAGTGCTGCTGGGGTCCTCAGGACATAGCGCCGGGCGGTCCTGATTCCTCCGGCCCCTTCCTCTGAGCAGCACTCTGAGCCCTGTAGGCCGGAAGTGGCAACTGCATTCTGGGCCGCACCTCTGCCCGGCGTTTTTCTCCTCCTCCTCCTCCTCCTCTCTCTCTTCCTCCCTTTCTTTTTCTCCTTCCGTTTCCGTCTCTCTAAGAAAACCCCTCAGTCCAACTTCTACCCTCAACTGAAGCGTCCGGTAGAGGCCAGCAGGAGTGGCCTTCGTTTGTGCGAAATTGGACTATCTCAGAGCTGCCGGGTACGGCTGTGCGGGGCGTGTACTGTGCAACTGCAAGAGGCTCTACTCACATGGACAAAGGTGTGAATGATGCCCCCAGAGGGTGCACAGGGGCACCCCTGAGCAGTCTGTTCCGTGTGGGCTCCCCTCTGCTCCTTGGCTAATCATCTACCTTCAATCCTTGTCCTCCTGCTCTTCCCCTAACACACATTACATTCACATTGCAGTGCAGACATTCCTGTGTGAGTGAGCAGGGGACGGGGCGGGGGTGGGGTAGGGAGTCTATCTGGGGGGCATGAGTTGGCCTCCTCTCACTATCTCTTTTGGAATGGGGGCCTCTTATTACTTTGCTTTTTTTCAATGTCTGTATTTGGAATGGAAGTTGGGTCCAGGTTAGAATGTTCACTTAACGGGTATTTTTAAAAGTGGAGCACACCTTAAGACATTTGCTACAATTTTGGCTTTAGTTCCATTCAAAATCCACTTTCTGTACATCTGGGTGGGGAATGAGGGCGTGTCCATCGTCCCAGCGTGGCTTCTGTCCAGGCTGGGAGTGTGAGCGAGCGAGTGCCGGGTGTGCGTGGTGGGGGAGCCGAACACAGGGAAGGGAAGCCTGCCCACTCGGCCTCTGCAACCCTCCTGTCCCCTCCGGCCACCTGCCCACTTCCTGCCCCACATTAGCCCTCCACAAGCCCCAGGACAGATTCTGAACTAGGCAGGAGTGTTTTCAGCTGACCAAGCACCAAGCTGCAGGTCTTAGCCCTGAATAAAGAAGGAAGGGGACGCCTGCATGGGCAGCAGGTGTCAGGGTCCCCGCACGTGCAGCTTCAGCTAATCCTCACAATCATTCTCCAGTTAGAGGGTGAGCAGCAGCTGCAGCACGTCGACAACTCCACGCCTGGCACTCCACCAGGGAAGCATCTGGAGGCTCGGCAGAGGCATCAGAATGAGCCCCAGCCGCCTTCTCCCTTTGGGACTCTTCTGCGGGGCGGGGGGGGGGGTCCCCCAGGGTGGAACGAATCCCATAGCCTGCACTCAGGAGCTGGGGGAGTTTCCTCCCTGTGCCTGTGACACTGCATGATTAAGGCTCTGCTGCATCCCTCTGGGCCTGAGGCAGCCTGGCAGGAAGGTTTGTGTGTACCAAGCAGTTGCCGTAACCTTCATCTTTTATTGTCCCCTTCCTGTATCTTTTCAGTGGGGGAAGGGCGGACATTTACAGGTGTACATATGTGGCTTCTATGGGATTCCGCAAGGGTGGGATGTGGAATCCAAAGCTTATGCTCTTGGCCACTTGGCTCTCAGAGGTGAGGGTGAATCTTGGGTCCAATCTTTGTAGCTCAGCTCTGCACCAACTGGGGTGCCTTCTTCCTATCTAGCCTGGTTCCCTGGTTTTGGTATTTATAATACCACACTGTGTTCCACAATTCTCCAAATAATTAATTTTCATGGGGGGGCTTGTTCAAAATTTGAAAACCCATCTATCATTATATGTTACTTCCCCAAACTGTGGCTTCCTCCCCAGACCCCCGGAGATGCTGTAATCCTTGGCACACTGGGCCACATGCCTTACATGAGTCAGAGCTACTCTACAATCTTAGAAAACCCTTCTTTTCCACTAAATGATTTCAATTTTGTATGGCTGAGCTGGTGGTCTTGTGTGGCTGCCAGCACTGGTTTTAAAGTCTATGGGGTGCATCATGAAACACTTTGAAGGGGAATTGGGCAGATGCTGCCCTTCACAGACATAATCATGAATGCTTCGGTCATTAGGAAGAACTGCAATGGGAAGATAAATACACCACCTGCTTCAGAAGTTCAAAGTCATTCGTACCTGTCGTAGACTGAAGTGTGTCCTCTCCCCCACCAAATTCATATGTTGAAGCCCCAATTCCCAGGTAAGGGGCTCAATCTCTGGACGGTCCACATATGTCCTAATGCATATGTCTGATCAGTTATGGTTATTACCCCCACTCTACGGAAAAGGAAATTGAGTCGAGAGGTCATGTCACCTGCCACAGGTTACACAAGTGGTGGAGTCTAGTCCCCTAAATCTGCCTCAGGTTTGGTGCCCCAGGTCTTAAAACCTGACTAGTCCCCCTAGGCCCCCTGGAGAGGGGTTCTGCCTGAGTCCTGCAGTCCCTTCCCAGGGCCTGGAATCCCAGGTTGGGTTTGGGTCTCTGTCGCTGGTGCAGGGTTCTGCCTGCCAGCCTGGACTGTGGGGTGTGGCTGCACAGAGCGATCTGCCTGTCAATTTCACATGGAGGGACAGTTTGGTCCTAGGTATTATTTTCTCCCAGCCTTTCCTGCCCTCCTGGCTGAGCCCGAAGAAGGACACACATCCTCACCTTCCCAGTGGGGGCCCAACGTGGCAACATCAGTGTCCACACAAGACAACACGTGGGCTCCTGGAAGAGATTGTGTGGGGATTAGAAAGACAGGAAGGGGCAGGTGGGGTACCATGTGATGCCATGAAAAGAGCATGGACTTTGGAATTGTGCAAGTCTGTATTCTAATCCTCAGCTGTCTCTTCATCTGCAAGAAGGGGGCCACCAATACCACCCCACAGGTTTGCCATGGAGACTGAACAGAATGCCCTAGGAGAGCGTTAGCACAATGGAACATAGTAGGTTCTTTGTCAATACTCGGGGGGTAGCATGGTGTGGTTAAAAGACTGGGCTGTGGCCTCAGGCAGACCTGGGTTTGGGGGTCTAGCTCTCTCACATATTGGCCCAGTTTCTCCACCCGTAAATCGGGAATAACAGCACACATCTCACTGCTTGAGAATTTTTATATTTCATCAGTTATAAGACACCCATTTTTCTACATCCTAACATGTCTGTAACACCTTACCATCAGTGGCCTCTCAGCATTGTGTTATAGTTTAACTGGTAGTGTTTTTCTTTCCTACTGTCACATAAAATAACATTGACCCTTACAGTTGTTGGATTTGATGAAATATAGTAAATGAACTCGTGATTGCAAGTGGCTTGGCACAGCGCCTGGCACAGAGCAGGAGCTCAGTCAATAGCAGCTGTTGTTATTACCCACAGGACATGGGCAAGTTTTAAAATACCTTTGAGCCTCGGTTTCCTCATCTGCACAACTGGAATGATTATCTCTACAGGGTTAGAGAGAGTATCAAATGAAATTAACATGTAGACCGAGGCATCTACCACAGCTTTTGGCATATAACAGGAGCTCCCAAATGTCCTTCTCCTCCCCAGGACTGCACCCAGGAAAATGCTCCCTTTTCGGATATTTGGCCCCGGTGGGGTGGGCTAGGGGAAGAAGGGAAGGGGATTCCTCGTGCCTGAGCCCTTTGGCCCTGCTGGGCAATCCGTCTCCTGCTCACTGTTGCCCCCTAGTGGTCCCAAGGGTCAGGCAAGGCTGTTTGAACCAGGTGGGGGGTTAGGAAAGAAAATGATAGTAGACAAACCCGCTCGGCTCGAAGAAGACCTTGGCCGAAGACCTGGAGCCCAACCTTGGGGACTGCAACGGAGAAGACGTAACCGGCCGAGCCTTCTGCTGAGGTTCTCTTTATACCTGAGTGTGGCTGCTGGAAAATTCCCCCGATCATAGATCTAAACAGAAAGGCCACTCCTCCGCCCCCACCCGCCTCTCAGGAGAACACAGCTCCGTGCTGGAGACACGTGGGAGGAGAGGGCTGGCTTTGGTCGGCACAACCGATTGGCAGCGTCCCTTCTCTTGCGTGCCCAGGACACCACAGTCTGGATTGGGATCAACCAGAATGAGTGTCACATCCTGGTTGTGGATGAACATGGCCACACGACATCCACTCTGCAGGTCTCAGCATCCTTACTGCATGGTTAGTGCATATGTAGAGTCTACTGTATAGCTGTTGGTGCTTAAAAATGTTAGGTTGCCTACCCTGCTTCCCTCTTCCCCAATTCAGGTGCTTTGGAAGGAGCATAAGAAGAAATCATAAGCGATATTGACTCCAACTACAAAATGCTCAGATGTCTTTCCTGCTGCTCTGAAAAGTGGTCTTTGAAGTGAGCCTTCCCCTGCAAGTCGGTAACATCACAGATGAGAAGATGCAAACGGCTAGACCACGAGGAAGTCCCCGGTGCTCAGCTTTCAAAGAGGAACACATAACCCTCATTTAAGCCCTTCGCCTGACTCCTTGAGATTGTTCCATGGCTCTGGGACCCCCTGCTTGGTGGTGGGGAGAATGAAAATCCAAGTCTTTTGACTTCTGGTCCTACCACGCACTAGCTTGGTGACCTTGGGCAAGTTAGTGAACCTCTTTGAGCATCAGTTACCTCTGTGCGAGATAGGAATATTATCCTCCATCTTGGAGGGTTTTTATGAGCTAATATATAAACAGAATATAGCACATTGCCTATATGACATATAGCCAGCGTTCAATAAGCAGAGATCCTGTCCTTTATCCTTGGCAAATGGAGTCAGAAAAATTTTGTTTGCCTTAAGAAAATTCAGTCTATAAAATTTACAACCTTGGGTCAAGACAGGCATCATTTCAATTATTCAAGGATCCATGATTTTCACAAAGGGTTTATCCAGGGTCCTTTAAATGGCAGCTACATGTGTATGCTGCCATGCCTGTTTACGAGTCATTAGTCACTTGACAGTGACGTTAGTGGGAAGAGAGAAAGAGCGGAACCCGCATTATCGAAAGCCAGCTCTAGGACTGCCAGAAATCAAATGGTATTGCAGAAAAAAAGATAGGTCTGGAAGAGTACCCAAGGAAAATATTTCATTTATAAATACCTATCTCACCCTCTTTCCTAGGAACCCATCCTTCTGTTGGTCAAAGCAAGATAGAAACGCACAGAGTCAGGCACCCCCAAACATTTCCCCGAAAACTTTAAAAGTGCAGTGACAGGTAATTGGAATGAGCCTTCACAATGTAAGATGCCAAGGTTGCAATTGTTAATTCTTCTGGCCGTAATTTATCCTGTTATCCCTTTGGGTAACTAAACAGCTTTGATCACGAGTTGCCCAATTGGCTTATAAGTCTTCTTGATGAATCACTGTCATTCCCCAGTCCTTTCTCTGGGCTGCGGTAATTCTTGACAACTGCCTTGGAGCCTCTGTCTCCTGTGGATGCGGAGGGGAAGAGCCATCTATTAGGAGGAACATGCGGAGAACAAAAAGCCCCCGGCATTGGGAGGTTGGCAGGTGGAGGGCAAAGCCCTGTCCTCAGGGCAGACAGGCCAGAGCACAGGATGAGGGACACAATCTGTGCCCAGTGACCTCCAGGGTATGAGACACCCCTGCTTGTTTAGGGTCTTTGGATCAGGGGTGGCTGGGAAAATCCTGCCCACCAAGCTCCAGTGGGTGTCTAGAGCATCTTCCTTAAGAAAATGCCATGTGGTAAGTTGTGAACTCACTGCACAGATAAACTAGGGCAGCGTAGCAGAGACCGTGAATGCTCTAGTAGTGGAGGTCTCATCCTCCTGGGCTGACTGTCTCTCCCAGTCCCCCTTGAATCTAGGTGAGGCATGTGGCTAGTTCTCATCAATGAGATGTGGTAGAAATGATGTGGGATCTGTTGGCTGAGGCAGTTAAGAGTAAATGTACTTTCTCTTTCCCCAGCTCATAGCTAAAGAGAGATGAGCCTGAAAACCCAGAGGAAGGCAGAGACACAAGCTAGAAGAAGCCTGGATCCCTGAATGACTGCATGGAGCAGAGCCCCACTGCCAATTGCGTTGGACTGCAACATGAGTGAGGAATACGTCTTTGTTATGTTAAACCACTCTGATTTAAAGGTTGATTGTTACAGATAGCAGTTAGCCTCACCTGTCCAATACAGGCAATACTTTATTTAACAGAATTCAAATTCTCCAACTTAAGAAAATCCCAGGTGGCAGTCTATTCTGAGTTAGCAGGGTGACTTCTATTAACTAGATAGTATATTATAATTCATCTCTGATAGCTGTTGTATGGAAATTTAGCTTATAACTTGAAGAACATTGGCTATATGGATTCTTAATCATTAGACCATATAAATTATTTTTGCTGGGGGTTGGAAGGAGTGACATGGTCTTTCCATAAAAGGACCTTGACCCCTCTTTCCTCTCCCTTAGCCTCCACTGGATGGGTGAGCAAGATTCCATCTCCCCAAGTCAATGCGAGTGTCCTCTCTTCTCCACGAGTTAAGACTGTCATCTCTTTCCTGGACTATTGCAACAGCTTTCTAACTGGCCCTCTGCCTCCTGTGTACCCCCCTCCAATCTGACCCCCATCTGATCTTCCTAAAATGCAGACTGAATCATACCACCATCCCCCTTGATAAAATCCAAGCTCCTTTTCTTCAGAAGACCCTCCACGATTGGGTTTCCTATCTCTATTCTCGCCTTCCCCCAAACCATCAGGCTCTCTCTGCCTTTGCTCCTCTGCCTTTCTGCCTGGTTTGTTTTTCTTGCTTGTCAGCCTGCAACCACCTACCCAGCTTTCAAGGCTCAGTTTGTGTCCCTCTGCCAAGAAGAATTCTCCATCCACTCCTTTTGGTGTCCAGGCTTGAGTTTTATCCCAGCACCTGCAACACCTCATTGTATTTACTGCCTGACATGCCCACCTCCTGCTAGCCTTCAGGCTTTTTGGGGAAGGACGCAGGGCACTGATTTCTCTTCCCCAGGGCTAGCCCAAAGCTGGGGCTCAAATGACTAAACTCCTGGACTCTGTTACTACCAAGCCAGTTGGCATAAGCCAGGGTAGAAGAGGAAAGGCAGCTTTCCCTCCTTGGGCCTCAGTTTCCCCATAAGTAAAATTGGGAGGTTGCTTTGCAAGGGATGGTCCTTGATAATCTCTAAGGGCCTTTCCAGTTTCAGCATTCCAGGATTCTATGATTTTACCACTAACACAGTGCAGTCATGTGAGGGAAATCAATACTCAGAGTTTTTCCTGTGTGCAAGCCACAATTCTTCAGAAGACTGTCCTTGGGGGTGCATGTGGCTCTCAGCTTTGCCCGACACCAGAGAGAATTTATCATTACAGAAAAGCTTATGGTGCAGGTTTAGCAAATGTGGTGTCTCAGGCGTTCCGGCATTTCATTTATCAAGTAAACACGGCTTCATTATTTAGACTTCAGTCACTTGGCTCGTAAACTATCACTCAGATATAAAAACTGGGGTAAGATGTCCTCTTTTATTGACCCTGATGAGAAATGGGCATGATCAATTATGCCTCGGCACGGGAAGAAAGGCTGTTTGCAGGCTTGCAACTTGTTACACAGATGCTGTTATTTCAGGATGTGGTACAGAGCGAGCAGGAGGGATTCTCAACACACTTCACGCCATGCCATTAGCGGGCTCAGGCAGTTCCATCAAAATTGGCCACGTGGCCTTGGGCAAGTTCCTGCCCCTCTACCCAGCCCACGTTAGCCCCTGGGTCAGGGCTCTCCTACATGCATTCCCCAGGGGTAATGTTGGGGTGGTTCACCCCTCTCCCACCACTCCAAGAATACGATGCAAGAGAGTCAATCGTATCTAAGGGAGTTACATTCATAGGTTTAACAAACTCGGATAAGAATGCAGTGGTTGTGCTATGATGCTGGCAACCCCTCCCTGCCAGACGCCTGACCTTGGGCAGTTGGCATTTGGCCCCTGATGGCTGCACGTGCAGAGATTCCTTGGGCACCCCCTACTCAGCGCTGGCCACTCAACTCATTTGACTCCAGGGAAGCCCCTCACCTCTTAGCTCAGTTGCCGTCTTTTCCTCTCCTACCCCAGGACTACTCCTTCCCCAACAGTCACTTTTGGTTTCCAAGGGCCTCTGGGGTTAGCCAGTCTTCTGAGAATTCCCGCTGCCCTGTCTCCTCCATATTCCTATATTATGGCTGAGTTTTCTGACATACATCTTAAGTCCTGCCTCTTCCAGGAAGCTTTCCTGGCTTGTTCTTCCGCTGTCCCTCTTCTTGACTCCTGCCACACTTCCCTTCTGATTATGGGGTGCTCAGTGGACACAGCCCTATGCCCCCACCTATCTTTCCATGAGATGGTATCTTTTGATCTGTTCCAGAGGCCACAGGGTCTTTGGGAACAGAGCCTGCCTGGTGGTTCTTCATGACCCCAACTTCACCTGGTGCAGGACACCCTGGAGGCTCTCATTAGCATTGGTTGCGTGACAACATAACAGAAGTTGGGGAAGAAATGATTTTTCAGGTTAAAGTCTGAGTCCTTAACTGGGCCTGCAGGCTCTGCTTGATCCAGCCCCACTTGCCTCTCAATTTCTTTTTTCTCCATTTCTTGACCCAGGCTTTACGCTCTCTAATGCAAATTGCTGACGAGCTGCTTCTTGCCTCTGTGCCTTGTCTTTCCTTCTCCTTTTCTATCTCTCTCCGTGCCTTTTCCTAGGCTGTTCACGGTGCCTGGAATGCCTTTCCTCCCACTTTCCACCCAGCAAATGCTTACCAAGCCATGAAGACCAGCTTACACAGCACTTCCTCCAGGCAGCCTTCCCTGGCCCCCGTTTGAGTGAGGACCCCTCCTCTAGACTCTCACAGCACCCCGTGCTTCTCTGCTAGCACTCGGCACCAGGCGTCATAAACAGATCGCACGCTGGGCAGCCTCCTCCACCAGGCTGTGAGCTTCTGAGGGTGGGGCCGTGTGTTAAGCATCTATGAGTTCCCAGGCTGTGCAGACGCTTGGGAAATATTTGTTGAATTAATGGATGGATGGATGGATGGGTGGGTGGTGGGCCCTGGGGAGTCCTGCTGGGGCTGGAAATAAGACAACACAAGGAGACTTCAGGTTGAGGTCCAGGGGCAGTTGTGAGCAGCCAGGCCCAGACTGGGTGTCAGGGATCCAGCGAGGTGATGGTTTCCCCGTGTGTGAGTCAAGGAGGACAATGGGTTCTAACGGGGAGGCCCAGGAAGGAGAGGGGCAGAATGAGGAGGTGTCAGTGGTCAGTAAGGGTGGGGGGTACTGGAGGTGCTTGTCTGGGCCCAACCCCAATCCTGCCATTATCCACGTGCCCCACCTCTGGCTTTTAAAGGAATGGTGTGTGCCTCTGTCCTCACTGTCTTCCTTCCTATTGCCACTCAAAACAGATTGCTCCTCAAGTGTGTGCAAGCACAGAATGAAATGGGGCCCCATGTAAATTCTTATTGATAGTGAGCGAGGCTATGGCTCAGTGTTCTTGTGTGTGTGTGTGCGCGAATTTGTGTGTGTTTGCTGGAGGGGGAGTGTGAACTGTTGTAGCTCTTTTCAAACTTTAATGTGCCAGAATCACGAGGAGATCCTATTCCAGTGCAGGTTCTGGTTTGCGACGTCTGAGGCAGGGCCGGGGGCTCTGCATTTCTGATAAGTTGGTGTTGCTGTGCTGCTGGTCCATGTACGACACTGAATGGCAAAGAACTAGTGAAAATTGGCTCCTCTCCCTAGGGCTCCTTGAATGTACTCTTTGAAGATAATGGGGGTCTGGACCAAAGGCCACAGAATCATGGAGTTACGGAATTTTTAGGAAGTTTACATTGGAAGGGGCCTGAGATATTACCATATATCATCAAATCTAAGATGTTAACCTTTGTAAAACGCATCATTATTCTGCATACCACTAAGAAAAGAATACGCTGATGATTAATGGTAAGAGGCCATCCATTGTAAGATACATCTCTATTTCAGAGATGTTGAGATATTTGACTTAGAATGGATGGAATAGGATGTTTGATATAAACATCCCCCCCGCCCCCTTCTCTGAGACTGCTCAGCTGGCAAGAGGTAGACCTGGCACCTGTGCAGTTTCCTTTCTTGAGAGGCCTGGGAAGGTGCTGGAGAGCGTTATCAGGCCTAGGGTGAAGGGGGGAGGTTTCTCTGCAACTACCAGGCTCCTGTCGATCCTTCCAGATTCCCAGTTCAGCCCTGCATTCCAGGCTGAATCCCATAAAGAGGAAATCATTTCTGTCCCTTTGCAGCATATTTCTACTAAGAAACCTCAAACCCAGGGCTTTGGGCTCTTTAGTTGTCTGATTTTTGTATTCAGGACATCCTTTCCTTTCTATTCAGGAAATTTGGAAGTTAAATTGAATCTCATATGGCATGGTTTGAGCCTTTCTGCCCTTGGCCTCTCTTCTCAGGAATCAGAAGAAAAGTAACTACTCCGTGTTCTCTTGGTCTTGTCTCCTCCATGATAAGTGGTGGGATTAATTGAATAGCAGAGCTGGATCACTCAGGGCACTAGTTCTCAACCGCACTGTGCATCAGAACCACCTGGGAATGATTTTATGAACCACAGTTGCCCTGGGCTCACCCCAGAGATTAGAATTCAGTTATTCTGGCATAGGGGCCAAATATTCATATCTCTCAAAAGCTCCCTAGGGGATTCTAATCCTAGAGCTAGGTTGAGAACCATTAATCTTGTCCAACCTATTTGACAGAAAGGAAAACTGAGGTCCAAAAAGGCCAAGTGATTTGCCTCTGGTCACACAGTTGGCTGCAGAGATGGGGCTAGACTTCAGTTCTCTGCGTTATCTCTGGATTCTTCATTCAAAGATCCAACCAGCCCACCCTACTGAGCCTTTGCCATAGGCACAGGCGGACACACCAACACACGCAAAGACACATAGCCATGTCTGCGTGCGTGTCTGCATGTGTGTGAGAGAGAGCGAGAGAGACAGAGATTCACTCTGTGTTGGACAATCCAGGCAGGACATAACGTTAAAAATCGACATGCTTGGTGCTGTTTGCCTAATCACCACTCCTGATAGTTTGTAGTGGGGGTTGGGGGAGATAACCTCTTCCCAGAGCCCCCCTCCCATGGGATTCAGTCTACTTTAGGGAATGGACACATTACCACGGCTCACAGGCCTTGTTTCCCAGCCCTCAAGCCAAGTTGGGGCTCTCTGTGGACCCTCTCCAAGTTCCCTATGCTCTGTTATCAGAAAGCCTGATGTCCCCACAGTCATGTGCTTGGGTGTTCAGGGCTGGTGACCTGGGATGCTCTATAAAGTTTACTGGCCAATGAATGACTCATCAGGAATCAATATAGTTCCCATCTGGGATTGCTCTCAGGAAGAAATTAATGGGCAGATTAGGCTATTAAATTGTGCAGGAATGAAATACCCCATTGAGCTGGTGTCTTCAAGCAGGTGAGCTGTTGTCATCCAAAGGATCTGAGCGTGTTTTCAGCCCTTCTCCAGCTGCCCAGGGTTTCCTTCTGAAGCCAAAGAGGGGCTCACAGGTGCTGTCACTTGCGTCATCTCCCAGAGCTACTGACCCTCTGTTGAGAGGCCCAGGCCACATTGTACTGAGGTCTCTCTGGATTTTGAACTTGCTTGTTTATTTACCTCTACAATGTCAACAGTCCCAGTGTGAGAGTGTGTGTGTGTGTGTGTGTGTGTGTGTGTGCGCACGTGTGTGTTTAAGGAGGTGGGAAGGGAGTGAAAGCAACAGAGAGGGACTAGTTGTCAGCTGCACAGCTAGGGCTCTGGGCACTGAATGGTAAGTGGATCTTGCAGTCCTACTTACCACTCAGTAGTTTTCCGACTTTGGGGTACACCTGCATTACTGGGAGGCTTGTTAGGATGGCAGATGCCAGGGCATCACCTTCAGAGAGGGCGATGCAGGAGATGTGAGGTGGTCCCAGGAACATGCATTTAACCTGCTTCCCAGCTACCTCTGACACACATGAAGTTGGAGCACAACTAGCTTAGGAAAGCTTCATGCTAAATGTTAGGGTGATGAAGGGCGGTGTGACATCAGCCCTCGGGACGTCGATACCTGACCTGTGAATCAAAGGGAAGGATTCGATGACCTTTGGGTCCCTTCCAGCTCTATGTACCTGTCATTTCCCCACCTGGCCAGGGAGGTGGATAGGAAGAAGATTGCTGGAAGCCAATGGAAGAGGCATGAAAGTTTAAAATGCTGGACAACACATGTTTTCAGCAGGGCTGGCTTTGTTATAATGACTGACTGCCAAACTCCAGAGTCTTCCAAGATTTTGCTGGGCAGAGGAACTGATCACCTGTCTCCAACAGCCCTCCAGAGAATGAAGGAAAGATCATTTTCAAGCAGAGGCTCAGTGGTTCTGGGTTGAACTGCACAGGATGGTCCTGGTTAGTGTCTTGCCTCCAGGGCTGACTCAGGGCTGGAGGTTCCTGAGGGGGCTATAGCTGAGGTCCGCAGTGGCTAAGTCAGCACAGTCACACGGCCCAGTCATATAGTCGTAGGCCAGCCTAACTCCAGGGCCCATCGGAGTCAGCACACTTATCTGGCATTAGAGGTGGGGCATTTGGAAGGGCACCAAGGGTGGAGGCTGTACCTGCACAGATTCAGAATGGAGAAGTTGGGTGTGCCTTGCTTTAGAAATCCAAGTTTTCAAGTAAAAGTTAAGAATACATCTTTTTTATAAATTGATGGAAGACTATTTTCAAGGAACTACATATTAAAACATTTCAAAAAGCTATGCTGGGATGCCCTCTGTATAGCCACAAAAGTCCCTGTACTATAAATGGTAATTAATAGGAAATTAATTTCGACCAGCAACTCGTAGAAGTGATTGAAATTTTACAAAGGATTTTCATATACACAAGCTTATTTATCCTCATAATGACCCCTGGGAGGTAGGTAAGGCAGGCTGGTAAACCAAGCCACAGCTGTTTCATGACAGACCTAAAGCTGGAACTTGGGCCTTCTTTCTCGAAGCTCAGAGCTGTGGCACACTGGAAGAGGATGGGAGGTTTGTTTGGTAAGAGTAGATTTCCACGTGTTGTTATTTTCTAGCAAAGCAAACCTGTTGTGCTCTTAGAGTGATTGAAAATATCTTTAATTCACTAATCCACATGCAGTATCTATTACTGGTTTTTTCCCTTCTGAGAAGTAAAAAAAACATCTTTTTGCTTCTTGCTATCACATTGCTTTGACAGAGCCCAGTCCATGACACAGCTGTACCGATGGCAGGCCCTGGCTTTTGTTGTCTGTGGCTGTCAGCTGTCCAGTAACCATCTATCATCCTTTGGTCCTTTATCCTTCTTTCCTTTTTTTTTTATATGAAAGTCTTTGGGAAAATACATTTGGCACTATATTTTTCAAGAGCCTTACAAATGCTCATTTCTCTTGGCCCAGTAATCTCATCGTTTGAGTAACTAACCTAAGGAAAGAATTAAAATTAGCCTAAGAAAATAATTGCAAAACTCTATGCATAAAGATGTTCAGCAGAGTATTATTTACAATAGCAAAAACAGATAAAGCGATTCAAGTGCTCAACAATAGAGGGATAAGTAAATTATATGTTCATTTGATGGAAGTATTACACAATCATTAAAGTGATGGATATGGAGAGTATGTAAGAACAAACACTTTCAACATGATGTTAAGTGAAGATACACACCTGCTTAGATTGTATGATTATGGCTCCAAAAAAACCCCGAAAATAAAAAACTAAACCCATAAGACTATATGCAGCAAAAGATATCTGAAAAAATATTTTAAAGTATTAAACTCAAGATGGCTTTTAGTGGTTAAAATTTTATTCTTTCTATTTTTCTATCTTTTTCGAGGTTACAGTCATGTACGTATATAACTTACCAAACAGAAAGATATAATTCTTTCTGTTTATAGTACTGTGGGGAGTGATGAAGAACATGGACTTAGAGACAGACTTGGGCTTGAATAAGAGCCCGGTCACTTAGCAGGTTTGTGGCCTGGGGCAGGTCAGTTTCCTCACCTGGAAAACGGGGACACAACATACTTAATGGACAGGGTTTTTTTTGGGGGGGGTTTAAATTAATTTACTAAAGTTAATGGCACGTAGTAGTGGCTCCACATCTATTGAAAATGATTGCATGAATTATTATTAGTCAAATAATATGTGGGGGAGCATGCCTCCCCCATCCTCCTCCAGATATTTATATTTATTCATTCACCCAGTGGGGATTTATTAAGTGTTTACCATGTGCAAGAAGTAGTGGCAAGGGAATGGTTTCTGTGTCATTAACCTCAGCCTCATGAGACGTGACAAGCTGAGAGAAAACAGGAAATTGGATAAAAATCGGGCTATGTAATTGAAAGACAGAATATGGAGTAAAATGACAAAAAATCTATATAGCAGATTTTTAAAGTTTTTCCTCCATTTAACCCTCACAGCAGCCTTTGGAAATTGGAATGATTTTCATTCCACTTTGACAGATGAGGACTGAGAAGTTAAGGCCCTTGTTCAAGACCCCACAGTGGGTAAAGGTGGAGCTGGGCTTCTGCCTTAGGCCAGTGGGAAGCTAAAGCCACACACTAAGCCACCTCCCAGCCTACGACAGAAGGGCTCTCTTTGACCACGTGCTTCTCCACCACGGCAGGACATCTAGGCCGCCTTTCCCATCAGGATTTCCTTGGGGCAGTGGAAGTCCCCTCCTGTCAGTCTTTTCCCCGTGGGAGCTGATGTCTTTCTCTCTGGGGGAAGGCAATAGCTTCATTGCTCAGGGGCAGTAAAGAACTTCTGGAATTAGGGACTTACTAGCGAGCCATGAGGATTAGAGAGAACAACTTGGAACACATCCAAGTGAAGACTTTTAAAAACCGTAGTACCTGGGGGAAGAATGACTGTCTCTGATAATGCACTAACTGTGGCACGTATGGTGTGTGGATTCTTACCCTGCCAACAGGTGGTGAGGTCCTGGACCCCCGTAACCCATCTAATATGTATTCAGCAGGTGTGTAGCAGGGCTTTGGGGGCACCTAGCCTGGTGCTAGGCTTGGGCTGGAGGGTGAAGGATGCCCTCATGGGCCATTTGAAGAGACAAGACACATAAATATTAAAGAATTTTGGCTAAAACTCAGTGCCATGGAACCAGGATCAGAAAAGGGAAACTTCGCAGGGCCCTCATTTTCTGTCAAATCCATTGCCTTCACTTTATAGATGAACTCACTGGAGACCTAGAAAGGAAAGGTGACTTTCCCCAGGCCACACAGCAATGGTAATCAGCTGCTAGTCAAGGATAAAGTAAATCAGGACAGGCTTGTGGAGGCAGTGATCCACCTGCTACATCTGGAACCATGGCTTAGAGTTTTGAAGCACAATCATTCATTCACACACATTTTGTAGGTTCTTCCTGGGGCCAGGTCCTCTGTTGGGCACCAGGGATATAAAGATGGGGGATATCCCTCCAAACAAAAAACAAATAGAGAAATAAAAGACCTAAACAGGACTATAGAACATTTGGGCCTAACAGATATCTACAGAACACTTCACCCAAATAACACTGAATATACATTCTTCTCATCAGCTCATGGAACTTTCTCTAAAATTGACCAGATCCTAGGCCACAAAACAGATCTAAACAAATTCAAAAAAATAGAAATCATACCATGTATCTTTTCAGACCACAGTGGAATAAAATTAGAAATCAATTCCTACAGAAACTCACATCTTCCTCCAAAAACTTGGAAACTAAACAATCTGTTGCTGAATGTCTATTGGGTCAAGGAGGAGATTCAAATGGAAATCAAAAGATTCTTCGAACTAAACGATAATGGGGACACAAGTTATCAAAATCTGTGGGATACAGCAAAAGCAGTCCTGAGAGGAAAACTTATCGCCCTAAATTCCCACATCCAAAAGACAGAACAGTCACAAATCAGTAAACTAACGAATCATCTTAAGGAAATGGAAAAGGAAGAGCAAAGCAATCCTAAAGCCAGCAGAAGAAAAGAAATAACCAAAATCAGAGCAGAATTAAATGAAATCAAGAACAAAAGAACAATACAGAAGATCAATGAAACGAAAAGTTGGTTCTTTGAAAAGATAAACAAAATAGACAGGCCACTTGCCAGGTTGACCAGAAGCAGAAAGGAAAGGACTCTAATAAGCTCAATTAGAAATGAAAAAGGAGAAGTCACAACTGATACCATGGAAATACAAAACATCATCTTTGAATACTACAAAAATCTCTATGCCCACAAACACGAAAACGTGGAGGAAATGGACAAATTCTTAGAAACACACTACCTCCCTAGCTCAACCAGGAAGAAACAGAATTTCTAAACAGACCAATGTCAGGCACCGAAATTGAAGCAGTAATTAAAAATCTACCCACAAAAAAAAGTCCCGGACCAGATGGGTTCACACCTGAATTCTACCAAGCCTACAAAGAAGAACTGGTGCCTATACTGCAGAAATTATTTGAAAATATCCAGAAGGATGGAATCCTACCAAACTCATTTTACGAAGCCAATATCACCTTGATACCAAAGCCAGGAAAGGACACAACAAAAAAAGAAAACTACAGACCAATATCCCTTATGAATATAGATGCAAAAATTCTCAATAAAATCCTTGCAAACCGAATTCAAATGTACATCAAAAAAATAATCCATCACGATCAGGTGGGCTTTATTCCCGAGATGCAGGGATGGTTCAACATACGCAAATCTATAAATGTAATTCACCATATAAATAAAAGCAAGAACAAAGATTATAGGATCCTTTCAATAGAGGCAGAAAAGGCTTTTGACAAAATCCAGCACCCTTTTATGATAAGAACTCTTAACAATATAGGCATAGATGGCTCATTCCTAGAAACTATTAAAGCCATATACGATAAACCCACAGCCAATATCATACTGAATGGGGAAAAATTGAAGGCATTCCCCCTTAAAACTGGCACCAGACAAGGGTGCCCACTATCTCCACTTCTTTTCAACATAGTGCTGGAAGTCCTGGCCACAGCAATTAGACAAGACAGAGGAATCAGGGGCATCCAGATAGGGGCAGAAGAGGTCAAACTTTCACTATTCGCAGACGATATGATATTATACGTAGAAAACCCCAAAGATTCAACCAAGAGATTACTGGAATTGATAAATGAATTCAGCAAAGTCTCAGGATACAAAATTAATACACACAAATCCATAGCCTTCATATATGCTAATAACAATCAAGCCGAGAAACAAATTAAAGATGCAATACCTTTTGCAATAGCAACAAAGAAAATTAAATATTTAGGAACATATCTAACTAAGGAGGTCAAAGACCTATATAGAGAGAATTATGAAACACTGAGAAAAGAAATTGCAGAGGATGTAAATAGATGGAAAGCCCTACCATGCTCTTGGATAGGCAGAGTCAACATAGTAAAAATGGCTTTGCTACCTAAATTAATTTACAGAATCAATGCAATCCCTATCAAAATACCAATGTCATTTTTTACCGATCTAGAAAAAATAATTCTACGCTTCGTGTGGAACCAGAGAAGACCCCGTCTAGCCAAAGCAATCTTAAGCAAAAAGAACAAATTGGGAGGCATCTGTCTACCAGACTTCAAACTATACTACAAGGCTATAGTAACCAAAACTGCATGGTATTGGCACAAGAACAGACACGTAGACCAATGGAACAGGACTGAGAACCCAAATATAAAACCAACCTCATACAGTCACCTGATCTTTGACAAATGCCAGAAAAACGTACACTGGGGAAAAGATTCCCTATTCAACAAATGGTGCTGGGAAAACTGGATGGCCATATGTAGAAGACTGAAAGTGGACCCACACCTCTCACCTCTCACAAAAATCAATTCACAATGGATAACAGATCTAAACCTAAGACATGAAACCATAAGAATTCTCGAAGAAAACGTTGGAAAAACTCTTATGGACATTGGCCTAGGCAAAGAATTTATGAAGAAGACCCCCAAAGCAATCACAGCAGCAACAAAAATAAATACATGGGACCTGATCAAATTGAAAAGCTTCTGCACTGCCAAGGAAACTATCACTAGAGTGAACAGACAACCTACAGAATGGGAGAAAATATTTGCATGCTACACCTCTGATAAAGGGCTGATAACCAGAATCTATACAGAACTTAGGAAAATCAACAAGAAAAAATCAAACAACCCTATTAAAAAATGGGCAAAGGACATGAACAGAAACTTTTCAAAAGAAGACAGAATAATGGCCAGCAAACATGTAAAAAAGTGCTCAACTTCTCTAATCATCAGGGAAATGCAAATCCAAACCACAATGAGATATCACTTAACTCCAGTGAGATTGGCTCATATCAAAAAATCCCCAAATAACAAATGTTGGCGGGGATGTGGACAGATAGGAACACTCATACACTGCTGGTGGGAGTGCAAATTAGTACAACCTATATGGAAAAGAATATGGAGATACCTCAAAGAATTAAAAGTAGAATTACCATTTGACCCAGCAATCCCACTACTGGGTATTTATCCAAAAGAAAAAAAGACATTTTATAATAAAGACATCTGCTCTCGAATGTTCATAGCAGCACAATTCACAATTGCAAAGTTGTGGAAACAACCAAGGTGCCCATCAATACACGAGTGGATCAATAAAATGTGGTATATGTATACCATGGAGTATTACTCAGCAATAAGGAACAACAGTGAATTAACACATCTGGTATTATCCTGGTTGGAGCTAGAACCCATTCTTCGAAGCAAAGTGTCACAGGATTGGAAAAACAAGCACCACTGGTACTCACCATCAAACTGGTACTAACTGATCAACACCTACATCACACAGGGCAATAACATTCATGTGAGGGCGGGCGGGCGGGAGGGGGGTGGAAGGGATGGGAAAAACTCTCACTGAATGGATGTGGGGAGCACAGTTTGGGAGATGACCACGATTGTGGCTCTGACACGGGCAGAACAGGGGCAATGTGTATGGCCAAAGTGTTGTACCCCCATGATATTCTGAAATTAAAAAAATAAATTAAAAAAAAAGACATAAATGAACACATAATAGAAGAATAAAAGAATATAGTAGTAAAAAAAAAAATAAAGATGGGGGATATAGAAGGTGCCTTCAAGGTGCCTCCAGTATAGTGTGGGGACAGAGAAGTAAAGAGATGAGAGAGTATAGGGTGGTAAGTGCTCCCTTGACAACAGGTAGGAGCCTGGGGCATCTGGGAGGTAAACCCTGGGCTGTGAAATGATGAATGAGTTACCAAGCAGGCCTGGAAGAAGAGCATTACAGGCAGTGGGAACAGCATGGGCAAAAGCCCAGAATCTTAAGTGAGCATGGCTCTCTAGGGGACTGACAACACATTTATAATGGCTGAAATATAGAGTTCTTGGGCGTAAAAGATGGAGCCAACTCATGGCAGGGCTAGGCCTGGGCAAGGATTGGAAGGTGGGGATCCTGGTGTCAAAGAAGGACAATTAGAGTCCAGGAGTCAAGACAACATCTATGTATGAATAACTCAAGTACAGAAGAGGTGCCGAGAGCCACAGACAAAGTCGATTCAGAGGAAAAGACCTTTGTGGGCATCTTAGAAGGCTTCCTGGAGGAGGTGGCATTTGAGCTGAGCATGGAAAGAAGTGTTGGATTTGTACATTAGGTGCTAGAGGAGATGGAATTCTGAGAAACAGAAAAGAGCAGGCAAGGTTCAGAGCCAGGAACCTGCTGTGTACAGTGAGTTGCTCTATTTGACAGAGCGTTGCATGTGCTGTGAACCTGGACAACCAGAGGCCTTGAACTTTGGTGTCACGAAACCATACTTTATTCTTTAGACAACAAGGAGCCACTGAGGGTGTCTGAGAGAGTGTGGGGCAGGCTCAGGGATGCCTGTGATGTCTGACTTTCCAGAATGCCTCAGTTGCCGCACATATACCTGGAACTCTCCCACTGGGGCAGGGAGAGGCAGACACATTACAAAGTTAAAAAGGAAGAGACATGAACCCTCACGCTTCATGGTTAATTAGGGGATGGAGGTGGGCCAAGCTGAGGCCAATTGTACCTTCAAAGTCACTTCCTGCCTTGGCTGTTGGGAATGACTTAAATGCCTCATCAAGCAGCTATTTCTGAGGACTTCATAACCCTTGCCCCGCATCCTGGGCCCTAAACAAGGGGGTGACTAATTAGGTGCATCTGCTGCTGGGGGCCCTGAGTCAGAGGACCCCGTGCAAAGCCCTGTCTCTGACCTGCAGGGGGCCAGAACCTAGGGGTGGTCAAACAAAGACCCTTGCTCAGACAACTCAAAGAGTGCAAGGGCAGGGTCAAACCTGGTAAGTGAGATCCCTGTGTGGGCTTCTGGGTGGGTGAGGGGACTTGGGAGTGGACAGTGGCATTGCAAGAGGGTTGCGGGCCTCGGGGGGAACAACCATTTTAGCTTTCGAACTGAAAGTCCCACTTCCAGAGAGACCCTTCAGTCCCGGTCAAATCACGATGGCTGGTCCCCCTAGAGGCAGCTCCCAGAGGCTACAGAAAGGGATTGTGAATTTAAGCAGCTGCAGCTCAGGGCCAAACCCTAAATTGGTGAACTTATTGGCATAAAGTTATTAATAATTTTCTTATATCACCCTTTTGTATCTATGGAATCTGTGCCATATCACCTCTCTCTCTCGTTCTTAATATTGATAACTTTTGTTTTTTCTCTTTTCTGATCATTCTAGTTAAAGGTTTATCAATTTTATTAATATAAAAATCCCATCTTTTGGCCTCATTGTTTTTCTCTATAGTTTATCTATTTTATTGATTTCTACTGCAATCACCATTTCCTTTCTTGTGCTTACTTTTGATTTAAGTTGCTCTTCTTTTTTTAGTTTCTTAGAGTGGAAGCTGAGGTCATTGACTTGAGACTTTTCTTCTTTTCCTAATATAGGTGTTTAATTCCATGATTTCTCTTTTGGTGCTGCACTAGTGGCATCACACAAACTTTTATATGATAGGTTTTTATTTTTATACAGTTCAAAATACTTTTTAATTTCCCTTTTGATTTCTTCTTTCACCCATGGATTATTTAGAAGTATGTTATTTTGCTTCTAAATATTTGGGGATTTTCCAGGTTTCTTTCTGTTATTGGTTTCCAATTTCATTTCATTATGATCACAGAACACACTTTGTATGACTTGAATCCTTTTAAATTTATTGAAGCTTGTTTTATGGCCTAGAATATGGTCTATCTTGATAAATGTTCTGTGTGCTCTTGAAAAGAATGTGTATTTTGCCACTGTTGCATGGGGTGCTGTATAAATGTCCATTAGGTCAAATTGGTTCATAGTGTTGTTCAAATCTTCTATGTGTTTTCTGGTTTTCTGTCTACTTGTCATATCAATTATTGAGGGAGGAGTTTTGAAGTCTCCAGCCATAATTGTGGATTTGTCTATTTTTCTTTGCAGTTTTATCAGTTTTTGCTTTATGTATTTTGAAGCTCTGCTATTAGGTGCATAAATGTTTAGGGTTGTTATGTCCTCTTGATGAATTGACATTTTCATCATTATGAAATGACCTTGTTTATCCCTGGTGCTATTATTTGTTCTGAAGTCTACTTTGTCTGACATTAGTATAGCCATCTCAACTTTCTTTTGATTAATGTAGGTATGGTATATGTGTTTCTACCCTTTTAACTATTTATATCTTTATATTTAAAAATATTTTTTGGGGGGAACAGCATATAGTTTGGACTTGCTTTTTTATTCAGTCTGATGCCTTGGGGCCACATGTGGCCTTCTGAATCCTTGAGTGCAGCTTTTTGACCGAATCCAAATTTTACAGAACAAATCCTTTTATTAAAAGGGGTGCAGCAGAGAAAGATGAAGATTTTCTTGCCTCCTTTGGTGCTTAAAAAAGAACAGTCTTGAAATCAGAAGGCTGCAGGTTCCCCACCCCTAAACCATTTGCATTAGATGTGATTACTGATGTGTTAGATTTAAGTCTATTATCTTGCTATATATGTTTTTCTGGTCTCATTTGTTCTCTGTTCCCTTTTCCCTCATTTTCTGCCTTCTATCAGAGTAAATGAAGGCAAAGAAATTTTGGGGCTAAAGTTGGACTTTTTTTGTTGGAATATAGGTTAAAAGTTTTTGTTTTGCTATTTTAGTGGTTGTTGTAGAGTTTATAGTATAAATCCTTAACTCATCACAGTCTACCTTCAAGTGACATTATAGTACTTCTCGTAAGGTGGAAGAACTTTCCGATCACATTCTTTCATTTTTCCCCTCTTGGCCTTTATGTTGTTGCTGGCATTCATTTTGCTTATACATATGTTATAAACTTTATAATACATTGTTATTAATTAAGCATTCAATTATCTCTTGAGTAAATTTCAATAATAAGAAAATATCTTATATGTTTACCATTGTAATCACAATTTCCAGTGCTCTTTATTCCTTTTGTATGGATCCGTATTTCCATCTGATGTCATTCTCCTTTTACTGGAAGGAAAATCTGTTGGAGTACAGATCTGCTGGAGTAAGGATCTGCTGGCTCTTCAGCTTTTATTAGCCTGAAAAAGCCTTATTTTGCTTAATTTTTGGAAGCCATTTTCACTAGGTATAGATTTCTAGATTGACAGTTTTTTCGTTCACTACTTTACAGATGTTACTCTACTGTCTTCTCACTTGCGTAGTTTCTGATGAGGAATCTATTGTCATCCTTATCTTTATTCCTCGGCATGTAATGAGTTATTTTTCTCCAGATGCTTTTAAGATTTTCCCTTACCACTGATTTTGAGCAATTTTGGGATAGTTCTGGTGTAGTTTTCTTTATGTTTCTTGAGCTTGGGGTTGAGCTTTTCTTGAGCTTGTGGGTTTATAGTTTTCATCAAATTTGGAAAGAATTTGGCCATTGTTTTCTCAAATACTTTTTTCTGCCGTCCAACCTGCTTCTTACCACTTCTTCAAAGACTCCAAATACACATATGTTAGGACACATGAAGTTGTCTCATGCCTACCTGATACTCTTCATTTTAAAAATTCTTTTTTCTCTGTGTTTCATTTCTATTTCCTCAAGTTAACTAATTTTTTCCTCTGCAATGTCTTATTTGCTGTTAATCCTATTCAGTGTATTTTTCATCTAAGACATTATGGTTTTTAATCTTTAGAAGTTCAATTTGGGTCTTTTAAACAATATATTCCATGTCCATTCTTTGAATTTATGGGATTTAGCTGTAACTGTTTTAATGTCCTTGGTGGCTATTTCTAACATACGTTAGTTGTGGGTTGTTTTTGATTGATTGATCATTCTCCTCATTATAGATCATATTTGCCTGCTTCTCTGCACGCCTGGTAATATTTGATTGGATGCCAGACATTGTGAATTTTATCATGTTGTGTGTTGGATATCTTTATATTTCTGTAAGTATTCTTGAGCTTTTGTTCTGGGACACAGGGACGCATTTAAGTTACTTGGAAATAGTTTGACACTTTTGGGTTTTGACTTGCTAGGCAAAAGCAGAACAGCTTTTAGTCTAGGGCTAATTATTCCCCATTACTGATGCAAGACCCCTGTGGCTACTTTACCCAATGTCCCATGAATTATGAGGGTTTCCAGTTTGACTAGCAGGAATAGGCATTATTCCCAGCTCTGTGTGAGTGCCGGGCACCGTTTCCTCTAATTCTCTGATTGTTCTTTCCCTGGTTTTGGCTAGTTTTCTCACATGCATACCCCAGTTGGGAATCTGCTGAATTCCCAAGGAGGACCCTCTGCAGATCTCTGGGGTTCTCTCTCTGTGAAGTCCTCTCTGGTATCTGTCCTGTGAACTCCAGCTGCCTTGGTCTTCTTAGACTCTCAGCTCTGTGTCCTCAGCTCAGGGAGTCACCAGCCTCTGCCTAGAGCTGCGCTGGGGCCTGGAGTCTCTCAGGGACGTAAGCTGGGGCAATCATAAGGCTCACCCTTTCTTGTTTCCCATCTCTCTGGGGTCACCGTCCTTTGTTGTCTAACATTCAGTGTCTTGAAAATTGTTTTTCATGTATTTTGTGTTTGTTGTTTGAGGTGAAAGCGGGAATCCACAATCTGCATCTACATCTTGGCTAGACTCCACTGCTACCACTGGTCCAAGCCACCTCAACACCAGGCTACCTTTGATACCAGGGCATACGTGCCATTCCGAAGTAGATTTAGTCAGATGTGCATGACTGTACTATGTGTCACTGCTTCTCCATCCAGAAAAGAGTGATGTGGCTCCTTCACAACTGCAGCACCTGCATGGCTGTTACCAAACCTGATTCTCTCAACAGCCAGGTGAGATAAGTGAAGCCTTTTTAGCCCATTTGACAAGAAAAGAGTCTGAGGCCTAAGGAGGTGTAGTTGACCTGCCCGTGGCTACCAAGACAGCCAACGGGAGTCAGGACTATGCCCAGGCCTTCTGTCCTCTGCTCCAAGGCTGCATTTGCTGCTGCCTCTCTCCTGCATAGCAAGGCAGCAGGCAGGGGGCTTCGCTTTCATTCCTGATCTGTAATGACACATTCATTTCCCCACTGGGAAGAGGATGAATAATTCAGTCCCCTGCCAGAAAATGCACAGGAAAGAGATGCAAAAACGAATGCCATCCCAGGGGGGCCTCTGTGCTGCCTGGACGCATGGCGCGCAGGGTACAATCCTGTGTTTTTTGACTGTTGCCATGGTGTGTGGACAAAATGTGAGCGTGTTTCCTCGGAAAATTTCAACAGTGACTCACCCTCATTTCTAGTAGGATCCATTGAGGAATAAGAAAGCCTGGGGGGCAATAGTCGGGAGCCAAGTCAGGGAACAAATAACTGCACTGTTTGCTCCCCATCAGGAAGTGGGTTGTTGTCACAAAGTGGTTTCTTCAAAGCTTGTAAAATAACACAACAGCGATCACATTGGAAGAGAAGCTGGCACGAGAAAGAGATGTGGGGCTCTGAAATGAATTCTTTTTACTTAAAGGCCTCCTTTTCTCTTGGTTACCAAGAGTTCCGTCCACATGGAGTGGTCAGAAGGCTCTGGTTCCTTTGGTGGCCTGTGAGCTCAGAAGCAGCGTGGGCTGGTACAAGGAGCACAGGCTTTGGAAGCTGAAAGGTCTGGGTTTGAATTGCATTTCTCTGCTACCATCAGGCACAGGGAAGCCCGTCTCATAAGGAGGTTGTGATGGGGCGGCATGGATAAAGAAGCAGGTGCATGGTGCTCGCTCATTGCTACTGTCACACCGGTGGTCCCGAGAGACTAAGAATAATGGAGTCAATTATGGTAGCCCCACTCAATGAACTGTGACGGAATGCTACCACTGATGTTACAGAGACCTCCTCATGACAGGAGAAGGTGTTTATGGGAAATGCTGTTGAGGGACAAAAGGAGAAAACAACATCAAAGTCCGATGAACAAATTGGACTGGAGATGATTGTCGCAACCTGCCCACCCAGAGCCCTACTGAGAGGGTCCAGCCTCTATGGGCTTTGGGTTGGGAGGGGTTATTGGGGGGTGAAGACCATGCATGAGCAGGATTAGAAGGCGTGGCAGCAAGGGAGAGGGGGAGGGGAGGGACCTGCATACATGGAGTGAGAAGAGAGAACAACGGAGAGCAGCTCCTTGGGTCTCAGTTTCAGAACCACCAGGTGTGTGTTGTTTGCTTTCCAATAAGCATTGCAGCCTTTGGTAGCCCTTGGCTCAAGTTAGCCCCTGAGGCTCTCTGCTTCTTGCATTGCCGGAGCCCTAACTAAGGCAGAAACAAACAATAGAGTATACAGACAGAAAATTGCAAGGAAAGATACCAAAGTCATAACCATTACTTTTTCTAAGTAGGGGTGCTATGAGTTATTTTTTCCTATTTTTCTGTCATAGCAGGGCCCACAGGCCTGGGGGCTGTGGAGGGCTGTTTCCCTGTGTGTGCCCTCTCCTCACCCTTTTTGAAGGCGCTGTTGCTGGCTGCAGGTTTGCATGGCACCCTTCCCCTGTCCCCAGGCCTTCTGGTAATTTCTACTTCCATTTGCTGAGCTGACCTTCCTTCCCTGGCACCGGGGGTTCCTCATAGCACCTGCCCAGGGGAGGCCTCTGGGTTCCGTGTCTGGGTTCCTCTGTCTCTAAGCTCCTCAGAGCAGAACACCCCAGGGCACCTGAAGGCAGTGTTGCTCAATGGTTGGAGCCTAGGCTTTGGTGTCACGCTGATCCTAATTCCAGGCTGTGCCACTTTCTAGCTGTGTGTCCTTGTGCAAGTTTCATAAAACTCTCTGTGCTCCGGTTTTCTTTTCTGAGAAATGGTTTCCAGTCATTTTTACCTGATTAGCTATGAGAGGCACACCTGAGATAATGGGTATGATGCATTTAGAAAGGCTCTGTACTCTGTGGAAAAGACTTTCAAGGAATCCTACCAGTTATGATTCCTTGAAAGTCCTCCACAGGGTGATGTCCCTTCCACTACTGTGACCCCTCTGAGAGGTGGGGAGGCCCTGCTGGTCCTCCTCCTAGCTGAGGTTCTGAACCGCATCTAAGCCCAGGCTCCTCTCCTCTCTCTGCCATCAGTAAGCACCAGAAACACCCTCCAGGAAAGAGGCAGGGCAGTCTCCCCATGACCCTTTGGGTTACAGAAGCAGCTGCCCCAGTGCTGGGGCTGGTCTCCGTGCTCGACCTCAAGGGCAGCCTGACTGCGCCCATGGTGCCCTTCCCGGCTGGTCTGCTTCTGCTGCTGGCTCCCATCAGGCCTGTGGGTGGGGATTTGGGGGCTCAGCTCAGTTCAGTTCAACACACACTGTCTCAGCCTCTACTGTCACCTGAGCCCTGGGACAGGGGCGTGGCATAGGTGGGAGTGAGTCTCAGTCCCAGAGACAGACATGGAGTGAGTAAAACGCCTGGAAGTGCGGGACCTATTGTCTTTACAGTGGGGCAGGGAGGTGGGACTTCCAAAACTGAGAGTGGGACATCCCGGTGATGCAGCCCAGAAACTGATGGCTTCGAGTAGGGAGGGGCAGAGTGCGACTTGAGGAGCTAAGGAATGGTTAAGAACAGCTGTCAATCTAATCCAACCTGCTCAACTCAATCCAACCCAAATGACTCTCATCCAACCCATTGAACTAATTAACTTCCTGTGGATGGTGGGCTGGCTTGGTGACTGGCACTGCTAGAATTTATGCACCCATCAATAATTTTGGGGAGCTTTTTAAAAACTAATTTCAAGAACAGACAAAAATTTTTAACAAGTTGCCTTTCCAAAAAGGGAAACTTCAGAGCCACAGGCCTCTCCCTATGGCTCTTGCTTGTGCTAGGAGGAGAAGGAGGATCTGGAGGAGGCTGTCCACTGGGGAGGGTCTTGCAGGACAAGCCCAGGGAGGAGGCTGGCCCTGGCTGCAGGGAGCAGGCCCACCCCCCTGCTCCTTTATGTGAGCCAGTCTGTCTGTTAGATGTCAGGTCCAAACCATAAACCACTTTTGTAAATAGCTGCATTGTGCACCTCCTTAAAAAACTGTATAATTAATACATGAAAACACAAATTCATTCATGTTATAAATATTCCAGGGATCCAGAAAAGGTGAAAAATTTTCCTGCACACTCAGTTCTGTTCCCTTCCTCTGAGCAGCTCTCTGTATGGTATGCACCTCTCTAGAATTTTTCTGTGTGCTATCTGCATATATGCATATATATGCATATATGTGCATTTATAAATACATAGTTTAGTGTGTGGGTATTTTTAATGCAAATGGGACCACATTGTATGTATTGTTCTGCAACTTTCTTTTTTTACCTACCAATAAGTCTTGGAAACCTTTCCCAATGGACCTCTAAATCTTCCTTACCTGGTTTAACTGTTGCAGGGGGGTGGGGAAAACATATATGCATTCACCCTCCTTAATTTAATCATTCTTCTATTGATGAACATTTAAGTTGTTTCTAAATTTCTGCTCGTACTAAAAGTGCTGCAGAAAAGATCTTCATCCATTCTTCTTGGTGTATGTGTTTATGTATTTCTTTAGCGCAGATGCCAAGAAGTGAAAACGCTAGGATGAAGGGAATGCATGCTTTTTTATTTTAATGGATCCTGCCAAATCCCCACCCACCACCCCAGCCCAGAGGCTCTACCAGTTTACACTCCCCTCAACAGCGGCCTCATCTGCCCTCTCCAAGAGACGGGTAGCTTCTTTGCTGGGGTCTAACTCCCCTTCTGCTTATCCCTTCTGCGGTCCCCTTGGCTTTCCTACAGACCTTGGCCCAACACCATCTTCCTGTCCTTTGTCACCCAAATGTGTCAAAGGCCCCATTTTAAGGACTCTGAGTGCCATCTCAACACATACAGCAGATAAAATCAGGCAGTGATGACTCATTTCAGAATGATTGTTTTCTTTCACAAGAGGTTCTGCTGCAGGGTTTGGAGCGATCAATGAACCAATATTGATTATGCCTGCCATTTATTCATTCATTGATTTACAATGTTAGGCCTGTGCTAGTTGCTGCAGAACCCTGGCTTTCAAAGGGCATTCTCTCATTGGATGGAGCAAGACATGCAAATAACTTGTGTTATTAGGTAAATTTATATTAATAGCCAGTTGGCTGCTGTTAAAACATTTTAAGTGCTGAGAGAGAGAGAGAAAAAGAGATATCTCAGTAAGTGAGAGACCAGAGGTGTTTTGGGGATAGAGCAGTCTAACAGATAAGTGCTAAGATTTATTAGCCTACAGAGAATGATTACTGGGGCTGTCACAACATAAACAAATTCAGGGACTTCTCCAGCTCTGATGGCTGGGCAACAGTTGTTTTCAAGCATGAAGGAGGAGGGGAGAACAGGAAAGAGATGTCTTTTTCAGGTACCCCCTTCCCTTGCCCTTGCCAAGGGAGGGTGACAGTCAGTGGGACTATTCATATTCATTTATTCATTATGGTTGATATTTCTAAAAGAGGTTTTTTGGTGACTATTTAAACTTCCCAGTTGGCAAGGGAAAGATAACACAGCTTTTAGCCTATGTACGGACATGTCCTCTACAGACTTTTTCCCTCCCTTATAAAAAAAGTCAGAAACCAAGGCCACACTGTTCAGAGTTCAGACAGCAAGCTGCTCATGGGTCAAAAGATAATGTGGTACTGGGCAGCAGGACCCGACCAAAGAATGTTCTGATTTATTAACTTGTCTCCTGAGTAAGATAAAGTAGGTGAGCCGCTAGACATCGGGCCTCCTTTCCTCTGCCTGGGTCTAAGGACGAAATAAGCCATTGAGAGAGAAGCAACCTCCTTCTGATGTCAGAGCCAGTGCAGAGAGGGTGTAGGAGAACTGGTTTTCCCTGATGGGTACTAGTGAGGTGGGCACCACCGAAGGTCTAGACTTGGCACCAAGGCTGGGGCTGCCATGTCAGTCACTACCATTTCTAGCTTATCCTTTTTTCCCAAGTACTCAATAAAAGGGCTTTTAAAAATATTCCTAGTGTTAAAGACTTCTTAAATTCAGTTCTACTATATCTGAAAGCTAAGCAGAACTTCAATGGACTGTAAATTGTTGAAGTTAGCCCTCAGAGATCATTGGATATTCCACCTAAGAATTATAAGCCCTAATATTTTCCCTTAAGAAGTTTACAGTATACTGGAGGTATATTACACAGACAGATAAAACTCTTAATCCATGATTGAGTGATTGATTGGCTGCCTCTCCTGCTTCCCTGTAACCTCTGAGAAGAACCAGGCCAGGCTTGGTCACTGTTGTGTCTCCCATGCTTAATACAGTGCCTGGCACATAGTAGATGCTCAATAAATAAATGAGTGAGTCAGCATGAAATGGTCATGGAGTTGAGTGGGAAAGAGGCTCAAGGCCTGTGTGGGGGGCAGTGTGCAGATGAGAGGAGTGTGCACCGGAGTGCAGTGGGATTTAATCACTGGGAAAGGTGATAGCTGCAGCCGGGTGGTGGAAGCCAGACTCTATGTTAATCTATGGGTCGGGAAAGGCATTAATAGGTATCAGGCAGGGTGTGACACGATAAAGCCCCCGGCCATGCATTAATTTATTCATTCATGCCATTCAACACAATTTATCAAGCATCTTCTATATGTAAGGCAGTACCATGAAATACCGAGATATAAAGAACAGAAATAAAATAGAGTCATATTCTCAAAGAGTTCCCACTCTGGTAGGGGAGATAGCTAAGTAAACAGATGGTTATAACGTATACATTTTATGTGAGAGATTCCCACAGAATACTCTAGGATGGTATTCTGGAGGAGGTACATTGGAGCTGAATGTTGAAGGAAGGACACATGGGCATTAGGTGAGGAAAGGGTGGGAAGGGTGTTGCTGGCAGAGGGAGAGGAAGGAGAGGGTGTGATGCTCAGGAGTAGCGCGCTGCTGTCTAACATTGTGGCTGCGTTGCGGGGGAGGCTGGCGGGGAGAGTGCTGCTGAAAAGGGAGGCGGGGCCAGACCAGGAAGGGAGATGCTCAGAGGTGTATTTTAGAATGATCCTGTTGGTGCAGAGAACGGCTTGGGGAGGGACAAAGTGGGCAGCAGGGAGCCCAGTGAGCTGTTGTTATCCAGGCGAGGAATCACAAAGACCTGAATTAAAGTAGTGCCTGGGGTGGGGGATAATAACAGCTAGCATTTACTGGGCACTCACTGTATGCCAAGAACTCTTCTATGGGTGTTACACATATTAACTCAGTACTCCAGTTACCCTCTGAATTAGGAACCACCATTATCCCCATTTTACAGATGGGGAGAAGGAGGCACCAGGTCCCACAGCTAGCGAATGTGGATTTGTACTCAGGCCATTCACAGAGTTGGGGAATCTAGGGGGAGCAGCAATTTTGGGGTGCAGCTGTGGTGACAGGAAGAGGTTGAATTTAGTTTAGGCTGTTGATTCGAGATGCCCATGGGACTCCCGCATCTGGACTGTTCGGTCTGGAACTCAGCAAAGAGGCGTGGGCTGGCAGGAGCAATCTGGGAACCATGGGGAGGGAGAGGACGAGCACAGCACCATGGGGTGCCACCAGATAAGGGGTGGCAGGGGAAGAATTGTTTATGAAGGGGCCGAGGCAGAGAGGCAGAGAGGTGAGGGGAAGCCAGGCAGGAGTGGAGAGGAATATCTCCGGGAGGGCGTGGTCGACAGTCCATGTGCTGCTGGGAAACCAGGTGGGGTGAAGCCAGAGGGGTGTCCTTGGCAACAAAGGTTGGGTTTAGCCACAAAGATCTCATGGGCAACCCAGACAAAAATAAAGTTTCAGTGGAGTGCTGTAGGTGGGCCGGGAAGAGAAAGGAAGGCAAGAAAGTAGAGACAAATAAGCAGCGCAGTCCCGCTTATCCATGGGGGATATGTTCCAAGACCCTCAGTGGACCCCTGAAACTGGGGATAGTACTGAACTCTACATACACTATGTTTTTTACTATGCATACATACCTAAGGTAAAGTTTAATTTATAAACTAGGCACAGTAAGAGATTAACAATAACTAACAATAAAATAGAATAATTATAACAACATGCCAGCATCACTGCTCTTGCCCTTTGGGGCCAATATGAAGTAAAACACGGGATACTGGAACACAAGCACGGTGATACCAAGATAGTCCATCTGGTCCCCCAGTCAGCTGCTAAGTGAGGAACGGGCAGGTGGCGTATACGGTGTGGATAGGCTGGACATAGGGACGATTCACGTCCCGGGTGGGATGATGTGAGATTTCATCACACTATTCAGGATGGCATGCAATTTAAAACTTAGGAATTATTTATTTCTGGCATTTTCTAGTTAATATTTTTAGGTCACAGTTGACCACGGGTAACTGAAACTGTGGAAAGTGAAATGGGGGATGGGGGAGACCACTATATAGAGAACTCTTTGGTGACTCTTTGTTAGAAAGTCAAGGAGAGAGAGAGGCTACCAGGTAGAGGGGGAGGTAGGATAAAGCCCGGTTTTATCTCTTCTTAAGATCTGAACATATTTGTATGTGATTAGTTTTTGGATTCCCCCGACAGAGCTGGGCACAATCCCTAGCTCATCCCAGCCAATCGGCAATTCTGTTAAGACCCCTTCTCATCCGCTCCCCGCCCCCCCGCCCCGCCATCAACTCCACCTTGAGAAAATCAAGCTCATATTGTGCAGGAAAAAGTGGTGAAAACCCGACTCTTGGCACAACCATCTGGGGATCTGTAGATATTTCTACTCTGGAGGCTGAGTGGCAACACGTGATTAAGTAGCTAAGCTAGTAGATGTTTAATCGATTCTTATTTTCAGGCTATTTAAGGGAAGCCATGTTCCCTGTTGATGGTGAAGGGAACAGCCACACAGCAGTGCTTCGATGGGGTGGAACGAGACGCTGCCATATTTATGCAGCTCCAGCTTTGGCCATTTGGAAGTCACTAAAGGCATGTGTAATAAATTCTCTCCTCTGCCTTGAAAAAAAACAACTGGGCAAGCCTCCATTTCTAATGGCGCCTGTGAAACACAGATATTAAGGACCACGGATCTGGCTGTCAGACTGACAAATGAGTCTTCTCTTTTGAAAGGCACTGAGGAAGTTGTATTTGGAAGCTTGAGCGGAGGTGTCAGAATCAGGCAGTGGGCATCTCACCCAATGGCTGGGCCTTTTTATTTGGGGGTGGAGTGAGGGACACTGTTTCTGGTTGTGATCCATGGCAAGACTCCCTCCAAATGTTCGAAATGTGGCCAACTTGTGCCAAAGGCAAAGGCAAAGGCTTAGGTTTCTGCAGGAGCCAACTGGGCACAGACAACCTGCCAAAGACCTAACCAGGGCTGGTAAGACCTAAGGATTTGTGTTTGCCTTTATCATATCCTCAAACAGGCTAGTGGGGCAGCTGTTAGATGCGGGACGTGTGTGTTAGATGCATGAGCATAGGCATTCTCATGGCACTTTGGATACAGCTCAGGTGAGCTACCAACATAAAGTCCAGACTGTGGAGTGGAAACCCTTCTCATTCCTGATAGTTCCAAGCTTGTAGTGGAAGGGGTTCTCGGTGAGAATGGGATGCCATTGGGCAGTGCCTTCCAGCCCTGCCTCCCCAAGGCATTTCTGAGACCATCAGATATAAACCCAGGGCCATGTTTTCCAGGGAATTTCCTGAACAATGAGGCTGGTGGGCCAACTGATTGCCCAGAACCTCCAGGTTCGTTCCCGGGCCCACCAAGAAGTACAAGCAAAGTGGGCGAATAAGTATTTGATGAATACATGGATAAACATTTAGAGAACAAGACTTGCCACCAGGCCTTTGAGGAGGGTGAGCGATGATGAAAGGCGTCTGGTATCACGTGACTGGGAGTGCCACCAGGATTAGCAGTCACTGTAAATCAGGGGCAGAGAGTCTGACCGGTGAGGTCAGTGGTGAAGATGGTTTGGTGCTGTACCCTTATCACATGGACGCCCCAGCTTTGCACTTTCACATATGTCCTTCACTTGCTCATTTAATTCTCCCCAAATTCCGGAGTTCTGTCCTGGCTCTCTCTTCTGTCCATCCACTCTTACCTACACAGACCCCTTTCATGAGCGTTTGCTTTGATTAGAGTGTCTAAGTTTGCAGCCAGAAATGATATGGATATCATCACCTGTCACAGCTTAGCTTCACAGCCTCGGGGAGAAGGAGGGCCCTCAGGGCAGATTTCAGTGGCCATTTTGGCAGAGGTGAGTGGGGGGAGGCAGGGGGACACTAGAAGGTAGCCCTGGGTGGTCCATTCATTCTTTCAACAACACTGTCTATTGAGCTCATCTATAAGCAAGGCACTGGGGATACAGAATCTGAAAGACAATCCTTGCCCTCAGGGAGCTCCCAGCCTACAGTGAGACAAGGGCTGTTGGAGGCTGAAGAAGGCAGTTCTGGAGAGGCAGGTGTCTGTCAGGAGCAGTGATCCACAAAGGGAAGTGAGCCTGCAAGGAGAATGTTTTATCTCTTAGGAGTGTGACCAAAAAATGCCAAAATCCCCACTTCATTCTCCGAGCGTTCCAAGGCAGGGACCAGGTCTCGCTTGCCTTCATTTTCCCAGCACATTCAGTGCATGATGAATATTTGCTGAAGGAATAAATGAATGTACAAAATGTTGTATGGAGCAGCTAACTATTCCTTGGAGGGTAGAGGGATGGGACAGGGAAGGCCATGATCTTTGAGAAGTGTCTGGAAGCGTGAATAGGCCTTTGCCAGGTAGATGGGACAAGGAAGTTCTTCTGGGCAGAGGGAACAGAGGGTGCAGATGTGCAGAGGCAGATGTCAAGAGCGTGGAGTGTGTGGTGGGTGGCTGCCCACCACCGAGACGTGGGGCACATGTTGGCCGGTAGACTGTGAGGCCAGAGAGAGGGCAGTGGCCGGGCTGGGCCGAGCCTCGGGAGCTGTCCTGAGGGGTTTAGATTGTACAAACTACAGCAAGCCCGGGAATGTAAGGGTTTTAAGTGGGTAGTGATGTAAACACTGTGTGTGTGGGCTGAGGAAGGGGCACTGCCAAGGAGGGTGGCCAGAGCCTAGAGTTTTTGGGCTGCTGTCCACCCCAGGTCCCACTTCTTACTAGTAGGAACCGAGGTTCTGCTCCCAGAGCTGGGGAGGGTGTTTATCTCACATCCCTGTCACAATTTACCTTGAGAACATCCCATGCCAGCTGGCATGGAGGAAGGAGTCACAGCCGGCAGAGCAGGAAGTAGGTGTGGAACTGCTGTTGGCTAAATTTTCAGGTGATCTCTGTGCCCTTGAGTGAGCACAGGCAGGGACTCCCAGGCTGTGAAAGCTGGTGGCCTTTTGAGGTCATCTAATTGAATCCTCTTATTCCACAGATGGGAAAACTGAGGCCCAGGGAGGGGAGTAACTTGCCCAAGGTCCCATGACACAGCAGGACTAGAATCCAGGCCTCTGGGCTCCCAGGCTGGTTTGCTCTGCACAGTACTGAGCATCCTTGTTTCTTTGGGCTTATGGTAGGAAAAGAAAATGCCCACCGGCCATCCCTCCCTGGATTACCTGCCAGTGCACTCTCCCCAGAGAGTTTCCCTGAGTTACAACCATGCAGCGTGGTGGAGCAGAAAGAACACGGGCTTGAGAACCTGATAGATTTGGGCTTGAAGCCCAGCCCTGCTGTTCTCCTAGCTATGCAGCCCTGAGCAAGTCACTTAACCATGTAGTTTTGTCATCTGGAAAGGGGAGATAACCACCCTTTCAGGGCTGTTGTGAGGGATTAAATGAGATAATGCACCTCCAGTGTCTGTGCACCATAATGCCTGGCAGATAGTGTGCGCTCAATCAGTAGTAACTGTTGCTATTCTTTTACCCCTCGCAGGGTCCTATTTCTGCTTCCAGCATGTTTTCCTGCTGCTTGTCTCTGGTGGTGGTGGTGCTGGGATTGTGTGGGGCATCTACAGCAACTGAGCTAGCCAGGGGGGCATTTCTCAAGTTGTCCAGAAAGGCAGGGACATACCTAGGCTTAATCATTTTTAGGGCAAATGCAGATTAAAAAAGATTGCTCTTTTTTATTACAAAATAAAATTTTAAAAAATTGAAAGGGGTGTGTGTGTGTAATTATGCATGGGGGTGATAATTTTTACCATGCAAAGGACTTTCCCACTTACAAAAAGATTCACTGCAGGATTCCTTTAAGTTACCAGTTCCTCTTAGGGCTCTTACTCTGGGGTCAATTTTCCTAAGCAAGATTCACACGAACCTTCCAGGAAAGGGCTTTCTGCTCCCTACTGTCTTGTCACCCCTGGCCTTCTTGCAAAGTTCCCTTGAACTTTGAGCTGAAGCAGCAGAATCCTGGACTGACAGCAATGTAGCTGCCATATTTCACTGGTGGGCCATGGACTGTGAGATGCACCATGATTTTATAGACAACCAAGAAAGAAAAACACTGTCCATTGTAATTGTTAAGATTTGTTTGATTATAAAACAAACACTGATATCAGAAATGTTAAAATGTGAAAAAAATGCCTCTTAAAATCAATGAAATTCAGTGTTTGAGGACCATGGTTAACAGAGTAGGTTAGCATACTGGCAAAATGAGAACACACAAATGGGGCACAATTCCCAAATTATACCTGGCTTAACATTATTTTTTCCTTTGTTAAAGGAACCGCTAATCTATAGGCTCTATGAGGGCAGAGACTGGGTCTGTATCTCCCTCACTGCACTCATAGTAGGTGCTCAACAAATATTGCTGAATGAATAAATAGAACAAACCTATGTTATAAAAGACATGAAAAAGCCCAGAAAAGAAAATAAATCATTCATAATTCCCCCACTGTGGGTATTCTGGCTTATTCCCTTCAAGTCTTATTTCCTATGAATATGCTCTTTTATATACATGTAAACATAATGTATTATTAGATTCAGCTCTGCGATGTGTTTTTGTATTTTTCTATTAATATAAATGAAATGATGAAACGAGATGATGCGGAAATGCTTTGAAGACTGTAAAATGTTTAACAAATATCTTATTAGTTATAATAATCGTGAAAATACTGATATGAATGAGGCTGATTTTCTGAGAATATACTTCAAAGCAAACAACAAATTTGCCCTCTGAAGCTGGGAAGATGTTCTATTTCCGCATCCTACTCACCACGGGGAGTCCTTCTGTTTCATACTGGGAAGAGAAGGAGAGGCTTAAGGCTTCTTAGAAGTCATCAGCTCCAGCTTCCCACCCAGCCCAGAAATTTCTTCCATCTCACTAATGGAGGGTAAGCTGGGGTCAGGGGTGGGGGGAATAAGCACATTTCTCAGGCTGATGAAAAAGAGCAGCCTATACAGAACTCCTCCTCTCCAGCCTTCGCTAGCACTAGCATGGGAAGAAGTTACACTTTGGGTTTCAAGGAATGTTGTTCTCTCACTCTGCAAGCTCATAGCAAGGGAGACACCCGACAGATGTCAACACAAGTAAGTAATTCATGACCGTGGCGGCCGGTACGTTCAACGAACCATAAAGTCAGATTTGCCTTGGACAACTAGTCAAAAATTCACTTTTGGATAGTCAAAGAATTCATACACACATTTATTAGTCTGATCTGTGCCTGGTTCTTTGAAGGGACGTGGGTTTACTCACACCACGGAAGGGAGTGCTGAAAAGTTTTCTCTCTTTGACCAAATTCCAGCCAGGCTCCTTTGAGCCCTGTCCTCGACTAGGTCTCAACTTTGGCCCACGACGACTTGAACTAACACTAACATAGTTTCTAACAGCTCAAGGCCGCATCCCTAGGATGACTCTAGCCCCCATTAGAGGGCCTGCCTGAGAAAACTTAAGGCTGCCAAAAGAATTTACTATTTGTTCCAGCCAACACCTGAATCTAAGGCCCCTGTGTCCCAGTCTCTGTGGGAGGGCAGGAGCCCAACTTCACTGAACACCAGTTAGTGAACCCAGACAGGTTTCACAGGGACCAACACCTACTCCCTTCCTGGTTTTTGTAATTTTCCACTTCCCTGACTCTGCTCAAGCCCTTGCCATTACTCCCTCCCCCCTCTCACTCTCCCTTTAAGACATCCAGTCCCCTCTGTACAGATCAGAGTTGAGTTCAGTTCACCCTCCTCTCTGTTGCAATAGGATATTACTGACTAAAATCTGCCCTTACCACGTCAACTAGTGTCTGGCTTTGTTTAGCTTTGACCAAGAGCCCACCTAGGCTAGTAGCCTGGGCTCTGGTTGCATCATTTGGTTCCCACCTTGCACACCCTTGGACACCCCCATTTCTGCTCACACCACTTGCCTCAGTCTCTGGGGGGCTGTAGAGGCCAGGCTAATCTCCTAGCACCCCTGCCCCTGCCCCTGCCTCAAAGCTGCCCTCCTCCCTTCTATGTGCTGCAGTGAAGGTTGACCTTGGCCTTCACCAGCTGCCCAGACATTGTGTACAGGGCACAGTGGTGAGGCTTACACCATCCACGCTTTCCCAGAGGGTCAAAGGTATAGCTCGTTTATAGATTTATAACCGGTGTTTAATGCAGAATATGGCTTTACAAAATGGCTAAACAGCTGCAGTCATTACTAGAGGAAAGATGACGTTTGAGCTAGATTTTAAAAACAAACTGAGCTCCTAAGTTACGTGCATAATCCTTCCTTACTCTCCATCACCATTCTCCCCAAGTCTCCCCTTCTCACACCCTAGAGCCGGTGCCTCTACCACTCACTGACTCAGCTCTGCCTGAAACCTCCTCCAGCAAATTGTCTTGGATGATCTGGTTTAGGATTCCCTCCCAGTCATAGCCTCTCGAGCTTTTATTCCAGGCAAACCAGACAACAAGTCTCCAGGAGATAAGAGAATGAAACAGTGTCTGTGTCTCTCTGCAGTCCTGCTTTGAGACTTCCTCCCTACTGAGAGTTTGCAAAGGTCTTCCTTCTGAGATGTGAGACCGACTTCAGACGCGAGGCTGTGCCCGTCCTCCCTCCACTGGCTGACAGAGCAGTCCCGGCTGGGTGGGGTCCCCTCCCCAGGGCTACATCAGAGAGAGCAGGCAGGAACCCACGCACGAGGGTTCCCACCACTTAAATCCCATGGTGGGAGAGGATGCCTGCATCCCTTTTCTCTTTGTAGGCTGCTTTGAATTGTATTAACACAATGATGAAACGTATCAAACCCTGGTTAGCAGTTTCCCTTAGCATCCCCTGGCCAAAAAAATCCCCATTTAAAGAAAAATGAACTTGCACAAAGTCTACTATGACAGAATGTTCTGGAAAAGAAAAAAAAAACCCAACCAATTCAGTGAAAAGGAAAATAAACTGGGTTTCCCTCATACTCAATTTCAGGAACCAAGAGGTGGTACAGGAGAAGTGGTGAAGGGGGTTAGCCGACATCTTTCTCCAATTTCAGCATGAAGCCCTTGGCCAAACTCAGCCTTGTTCCAGCCTCCCGCCAGGGGTGGGAACCCCACTTCTCCTCCTCAGGCCTCCGCAGGTGGCCAGGGTAGGCTGGGGGCCACCGAGCCGGGGAGCCCGGGGAACTTACCCTCTGCTCCTGTGTGGCCACGAAGGTCTGGAACCCTGGAGCCACCCCAAAGCCCAGCTCCTGGATGAAAGGCGGCTCAGACTGACTGTGGATCTGAACTTTCACTCCTGCTTCAAACGTCGTTTCCTCTGAAAGAACAAAGAGGGACAGAGCCATGGGTCAGTAACGACAGATGGTCATGGAGTCCAGGGACTGAAAAACTCAAAGGGACACTAAAAAGGCCATGTTGAAGGCAGAATAATGGCCCCCAAAGATGTCCACGTCCTCCTCTCTGGACGCTGTGAAGAGGTTGTCCTACGTGGCAAGAGGAGCACTGCAGAGGTGACTAAGGTAAAGACCGTGAGACGCAGGAACTACCCTGGGTTATGCACGTGGCCCAGCGTAACCACACGTAAGAGGGAGGCAGGAGCATCAGAGTCAGAGAGGGAAGGGAAAATGCTCTGCTGCTGGCTTGGAAGGTGCAGGAAGGAGCCACGAGCCCAGGGACACAGGCAGCTTCTAGAAGCTGGAAAAGGCAGGGGAATGGGTTTTTCTCCAAGGCCAAAAGAAACACAGCCCTGCCAACAACCTTGATTTTACTGAGCCTAGTGAAAAACCCATTTTGGATTCCTGACCTCCAGGATTTTAAGATAATAAATTTGTGTTGTTTTCAGCCAATAAATTTGTGGCAATCTGTTGCAGCAGCTGTGAGAAACTAATTCAGGTCAGGTAGGCCAACTCCTTGCCTCAGTTGCCAAATCTATAGAATGGGATTATAAAATGAGTCAAGCTCCTTTATTTTAACTTTTTTGCTGGGCCATGAGCTGAAAACCAGGACATCAGGAGGAGGAAAACACGATGATGCAGCAGTGGAAGCAAAAGTGCAGGGCTTGCCTGTTTGCCAAGGTGCCCGCCCCTTGGAGCTGCAGGAGATGGGCAACTAGAGGAGAAGCTTCCCCTCTTTTGTCCTTGGGCAGGAGAATTAGCAGTGGGTGGTGGCAGGGGTGGCACAGCCTGGCTTGCAGTCGGTAGAGAACGCACTTACGGGATTGTATCAGCCCTTACTGGATCTACCTCTCTGTCTTACCCTCTCTAAACAGCCTTGAGAATGAGCTTTCCAAAGTGCAAACCTGCATAACTCTCTCCCTTGCTTATAAGGAGCTCAGGCTCCTTAACCCACCCGGTGCCAGGCTTGCTCTGGGCAGCCCTCTGCCTCGAGGCACTATGTGGTCAAGCCCTCCAAGGATGCCTGGATTGGGTGTAACCGGCCCATGTTCTGTGCAGACGCACATGCATCTCCTTCTGCCTGGAATGTCTTTCTATGCTGTCCACCTGACCATCTCCCCACTTGTCACGGAAGATTTAGCCCTCCGGCATCACCCAAGGCAACTCCTCTTGCTCTGCTGTGTCTTCCACACGTGCCTGCTGAAGCCTGTGCCACACCACGTGCGATGATCCTTTATCTGACCATACTTCCACCAGGCCGGGGCATCCTGAGGCCAAGTTCTAGGCTTTCTCTCTGGATCTCAGAGGTCCTGCACAGGGCCAGGCACACAGCAGACACTCAGGGAACGCCGACTGAATGAATGGATAGGAGATTTGTGAGTCAAACCTCCCTCGCTTATTAACGGGCACGGCTGATCTGGAGTCCAAATCAAGGAATGTTCTCAAAGAAGAGAATGGGGAGAGGATGGATACATATGTGACTGAGATAAATATGGGAAGGAGAAGGGGAAAAGGGGGCTGGGGGTTGGGGAGGGAAGGAGGACGTGTCGGCACTGGGGCTGTGGCTGGGGAGGGTTTGGGGACACACTAAAGCTGGCACAGAAGAGAAAGGCTGAGAAGGAAGGGCTGGGGCCAGCCATGGGCACGGGCATGAAACATGGAAAGCCTGGGGGCATCAGACCGAGGCAGGTACAGGGGTCCAGAGCTGGGTGAGAATTCCAAGGCCGGGGGTACATGGAAAGAAAGATCCAGCAGGCAGACAGGGCGTGGGGGGAAGGATAGGCAGGGCTTTCATAGTCTAGAGGAGTCTAGTGGCTGACATGGGGTTTCAGGAAAAGACACCCTCGGCCAGGAATTCTTTCAGATACGGTTCATGGAGCAGGAGAGAATCCTAGGCAATCTGTCCCTCCAGCAGAGTCAATTGTTCTGAAATTCCTTTACCCAGATCACCCCGTCCAAACTCCCATCCCTATGTCCCTGTACGCTGGTGGTTTTGTGTCAATGTCTCCCATTGATGGTGAATTCCGCAGGAGAGGAGATGGTGTCTTATTCATTCCAGGGCCCCAGTGCGTGGCCCACAGGTAGAGCCTCAAGGAAGGTTTTTAGATCAGGGAGGAGGACTCCAGGAGGGGGAGGACTGGATGGAACGGGGGGTTGAGCGTCAGCTCTCAGTGGCTATGTTTTCTAAAGTCTGCCTAAGAGAGGGGCTGAGGAGAGGGCAAGGAGCCCAAAGAACAGGGACGAGGAGAGAGCCCGGAGTGACACTGGGATGGCAGGGATGCTTGTACTGGGAGGAACTGAGAGCACCTTCAGGGAGCCACGGGAGGGAGCAGGAGAGATGCCAAGACTTGTTTTCCAGAGCTAGTTGAAGCTGTGTGCTTGCTACATAACTGAGCTTAAGAAACCTTACAGCCACTAAGACAGGCTCAAAGGAGGGGACCTGTGGCTGGCAGGGAGAGACGAGAAATGAAGCCTTCCTGTTGGAAGTGCTGCGGGTAATGGGGGAAGCAGGCAGGCCTGGCGTGCCACTCTTCGTGAGAACTGCCCAAGGCTAACCGGTTAGAGTTCAGAAGAGGCGATAGTTTATTCCAGAAGCTACAGTAGCTTTGGCAGAGAATAAAATCCTCAAGTAACCTCTTTTTTTTTTTTTTTTAAAAACAAACACCCAGCAACTGGATGGACATGAGCGGGAGAGGGTAATGGATATGGTTTCTGCTCTTTTTAGAACAGTACTGTCCGGTGGAACTTTCTGCAAAGATGAGAATGTTCTATAACCTGTGCTGCCCAATATGGTAGGCACTAGCCATGAAAGGTGGCTTGTGTGACTGAGGAACTGAATTTTTCATTTTATTTAATTTCAATTAGTTAAAACTTAAGTTTAATAGTCATGTGTGGCCAGTGGCCACCTTACTGAACAGTGCAGTTTTAGAACATTCATCTATGAGCAGACCCCAGCCCTTCCAGAGCTGTGGGGTGTCGAGGACTCTACCATCTTCCCTTCCTGAGCAGGTGCTCTGGAGGGTCCCTCATGCAGAGGCCCTGGGTGATTTGGGCAGGGTTCTGGGCAGCAGAATGGTGTATATTCATGGTCAAACCACAACTGCATTCCTAGATCCCCCGCCCTGTGCCCCCTTCTCCCTGCCCCACTTTCCCCAAAGCCCCATCCCATGTCTCCAGATGCCTTTGTCTCTACTCCTCACCAGAACTTCCCTGGCTTCTCTGAGGATTACGCTCCAGGTTGGTAGCAGCAGCAGCCCCTGTCTCTGCCCCTCAAACCTGCCCTCACTCTCCTCCCTTGCCTGGGCATGGCACCTTATTGGGTATGGGGACCCACCTTGAGACCTGAAGCTACTAAACACAGGCTGTTAGAGCCAAAGGTGACCTCAGACCATCTACCTCAGAGGTGCTCAAGCAAGAGCCCACGTTAAATCACCTGGAGAACTCGAGTGCTGCTTCCTGGGATTCACACCCAGAAATTCTGATTCAGTCACTCTGGGCTGGAGCCCAGGAATCTGCATTTCCAGGGATTCTGCTCTGGGTTATCTGAGGCCAGCCACATTTGGGTAAATAGCAACTGAGTCCAGGGAGGGGAAGCAACTTGCCCAGGGTCACACAGCAAGTCAGGAGCAGAGTAGGGGTGAGAAGCCAGGTCTCCTGGGTTCTAATTTGGCACTCTTTCTATCCCACCAGGAATGTGGCTTATTTACTGTGAGCAGGTGCCTTGGCTCATAGGTCTGGGGTTCTGAATGGGGGCTGAGGAGAGAGAATACCTTTTTCATTGTCATATCCCTTAAAGCCCCTAGACGGTGGCTTACACAGCTCAGTACACGTTGAACGAAGCAAATGAGTGAAGAAGTGTCCTCTGCTTGTGTCTCCTGTTCCCTGCCCTCTACACAGGTCCTTGTGGACACTGGGAAACACCAGCAGCCCATGACCCAGGAGGCCTCACCTGCTAAGAGGCAGGTGGGGCTTCACACACAACAACAACCACAGCAGCAACAAAAACAACACTACTGGGATCACTCACATAATTTGTGGGTCCCCCCAGTGCAAAGTGAAAATGCAGGACTCCTTGTTAAAAAATTATTGTTAACCAATAAATTATTTAAAAAATGTATAAAAATAAAAATTATTCGTAAAAAATAAAAGAATTTCAAGAAGGTGATTGCAGAGCACTAAACCAAGTTTGTGGCCTTTCTGAGTGCTGGGCCCTGTGTGGTGCCCCTGACAATAACCCACGTTGGTGCTGGAGAGAATTGTTCACATCCTTATATTCCTCTCATCCCCAAATAATTCAACACTGAGTTCCTTCAGAGAGTGCAGAGCCCTAGGGCAGAGAAGGATTTGTTTACACATCATGAACACCAGGATTTGAGGCCCCAGAGAGAGAGAGAGAGAGAAAGCAGAGAGAAAGGGAAAGCTACTACATACGCAGTGTTGGGAGCCCTTGTTAATTGGGACCAAGCTGAAACCCACACAGCTTCACATGAAAGATAATGCTGAATCCAGAGGAGTCGGGTAAAGCAGAGTCCAACCTGCAGAAGCCAGAATCTCCCAGCACTTTTCAGGAGCATGGCCACGGCTGGCACAAGGTGAGATCTACCCGGTGGGGGAGAGGGGTACATTTTCTGTGGGTGTGGAAAAGATCTGGGAGCTGTGCAGGAGGAGGCAGGAGAGATGGGCGGAATGCATCGCAGCACGGGGGAAGTACATCACAATAAAAGAAGCTTAAATCTTTAATCTTTGCAAATTATAGGAAACATGCCAAGGAAATAAACGCTGGAGAGAAGTGGGAAGGAAAGTTTCTCCGAAAAGCTGGGGGGATTTTCTAGGCTCAGACAGTGGATGTGCTGATACAAAGCAATCTTGTTTTGGACAAAATTGACTTTATAACAGTGGCTGGGTGAGGGAACCCTAACTGCCTGGACGGCTTGAAAGGAGAGGGTGGGAGGGTGGCCAGCCAGGTAGGGGTGTCCCGTGGTGCAGCAAGGGCCCCGTGCAGGATAGCTTCTCTTTGTGCCCCAACCTCGTGCTCCCCCACTCTGTTCCCAGGCCTGGGACTCTGACTTGTAGACTGTATTGAGGGGCTCCTTGCCCTCTGGCTTCTGGTTGGGAGCAGTCAATGGTGGGCCCAGGTAGGAAACTGGAGGGAGAGAGGAGAGTCAGGCTGGGGTGACCGTTCTCTCAACACACTTTGCTGGGGCACTGTGAGTTAGCTCCATGTCACTTTGGAAGGCCACAGTTCCAGGGGGGTTGGTTAGAGGGGGAGCTCTTCATACTGCTCTCTCTCTGGGTTCAGACACCAGCCCCTTTCCTCTTCCCCTAGGGGTGGTCATGGCTCTCCCTGCTGCCAGTCCCAGGACACTGCATCATTCCATGTTGCTTTCCTAAGCCTTGCCCACATCTTTGTACATAGCTTTTGATTAATCTCTCCTTCTAGTACCCAATTTGAGGGTGCTGTTGATCCCTGCAGGGTCCTGATGGTAGATATCCTGTGGGCTCTCACTTAACTGCTGACGGACAGCATCAGTCACCTCTGTGGCCCCATTCAGGGAAGGACAACCATTATGTTTGAGTACCCTTAGGGATGGAGACCTCACTCCCTGGAGGGCAGCCTACAGTTTTCAAAGAGCATCCTTATAATGGTTGAAAACTGCCTGCTTGTAGATTTCCACACCCCACCCCTGATCCTAGCTCCACCCCTTCTTCTGCTCAACATTTCTTCAAGGATCTCCCAGAGCTAGAGCACCCCTGTCCCAAATGAGTGAGTCAGGCATTCAGAGAGAGGTGGAAATGCAGGCCTCTTTTACCTGGAAGATCAGAACCAGAGAGAGCCTAGGTTAGTTGGTTAAGTGCTCAGGGCTCTGGAGTCAGGCAGGTTGAAGTCAAGTTCAATTCTGTGACCTACAGCAAGTGATATAATCTCTTGGAGCTTCATTTTTCTCATCTGTAAGATGGGTATGACCATAAAAATGGATCCTTCTACATAGGGCTCTTGTGAGGCTTAAATAAGAAGTTGCATACAAAGCCCTTAGCACAGAGTCTAATGCTAAAGAAGAACTCAGTAATTTGCAGTGTCATCATCGTCATCAATTTCTGGCTTTCTACAAAATCCCACTAGATCAGTTGTTTTACATTCCTCTCTGCCTATACTGGTCCCTCCACCTACACTGGCCCTTCCTCTCACCCTCCACTGGGATATCCTCTGCCCAGCTTGGCTGTCACCTCCTTCTTAAAGCTTTCCCCCCATGGGTTGCCTCAATATACAGTATTTACCACTTTCACACTTGGTCCTAATTCTCTCTCTATTAAAACTGACAGACCCCATGGGTACAGTGCCTGGCACACAGTGAGTACTCAACAATGCTTGCTGAGGTGAGCAAAGTGCCCAGCTGACCTCCCACCCCCTTTGCTTTCCAGATGTGCCACCAACATGCTGGAAGACAGGTGGATTTGTCCGGGTCTCACAGTAAGTTTGTGGCCAAGCTGGTCCACACAGGGCCTGCTGGCAGCAGACAGTGAGTTACGGGTGAGTAGGCAGCTGTGTAGGGACTCGAGGTCAGGGGGGACAAGCTCATGGGGGCTTGGCAGGGGCCCTGCCTGGGATGCCCACCTGCAGGGACCTGGTTGGTATGACTGTCTGTGTGGCTGGTATTTTCCTGGTCTCTGCTGCTTGTGAAACCATGTGGCTTAACCACTGGGAACCTTGTTTGTCAAGGCCCACTGTTCCCCATGATCAGGGAGAGAGGCCTGGAGAGTCCCCGCTGTGTGCCACCCAGGCTGGGGACAGGCTTGGCCCATCAGGCAGTGGGGCCACTCACACCCTGCAGTGGCTCCCCTGGCTACCCTTTTCAACCTGCTGCCGTGGTGCTGCTCTCCATTTCCCTGGGGACTGAAAAGCGTGTGTGTGTGTGTGTGTGTGTGTGTGTGTGTGCATGAGTGCCTGTGCGTGTGTGTGAGAGAGAGGAGGAGGAGGAGAGAGAGAGAGAGAGAGAGAGAAGGAAAGCATCTCTGAAATGTAGGGACGTTGCCTTTATTTCTTCTTATTTTCCTAAAGCATTTCCTGAGATGCTGCTTTGGAGTTCATAGAATGGAGAGAAAGAGCTGACCCTTGTGAGGACCAGACGTGGAGCTGGGTGCTTTATGCCATTCCACATCTATTCCCTCATCTGCTGGGCAGTCATGTGTCAAATGCTTACTGTGAGCACATGCCACTGGCCAAGGACTGGGGCTCTAGCAGCAGACCAAGCAGTCTCTTTCTTCCCAGAGCTCACGTTCTGGTGGGGGAGATGGACAACAGTCAGGGCACCTGTAACGCCAGCTGGTGGCGGCAAGTGCAAGGAGAAGTGGAGCAGAGCGGGGCAGGGTGGCTGTGGCTCTCTTAGGTGGGAGTCAGGGAAGGCCTGTTCAAGGTGATGGTGCCTATGTAGCAACCTGAGTGAAGCTAGCAAGTGAGTTATGGGATGGCCAAGGGAGCAGAAAGCACAAAGGCTCTGAAACAGGGATGCCCTTGGCCCATTCCAAGAACAGCCAGGCAGCCAGAGTGGCAGGGCCATGGTCAGAGGCCAGATGACCATTTCATTTACCCCTCACCGTTACCCTGAGAGGCAGCTCTCCCATTGTATGGATAGGGAAACAAAGGCTCAGAGAGCTTAGCTTGCCCTAGCCACACAAAGCAAAGCCAGGATCAAACCCTTGTCTGTTGGTCTGCAAGGCCTGTGCCTTTTGCCCTCCACCTTGTGGCCTTGCTGAAATACTCTGCGCTTTTCTAGTGTCACTGGTCACATTCTGCATTGGTTTGGATCCTTTGGGACTTTTCAGTTTGGGTCCTGAGCTGCTGAGCTTTGAATCCCTCTGGGATGTGGTGAACAACAATATTGGCACATGCGTGATAAGCTTTGGGGTTTTCACAAACTTCACCTTCCTGGATCCTCCCAGCTGTCCTGAGGCAGGTGTCAGTCTCTCTATTTCATTAAATTTTTTTTTATGTTATGTTCATTTTATAGATGAAGCAATCATAGCTCAAAGAAAGTAAAGGACAGGCCCAGAACCTATGACTTGTGCCTGCATAGAATTTTGGAGCTAGGAGAGCCCTTGACATTTCTTTAATTCAACTAAATTTTCATCTTTCAGGTGAGAAAACTGAGGCCTACAGAGGAGTGGCCAAGGATCCCATGGCAGGTGGCAGCAGGGCAGAACCCAGGATCCGGGTCTCCTGATTCCTTACTTTCCTCCACCCTCTGTTAGTCAGCTAGAAGCAGCATTGGTCCCAGACGATGGGCCAGTGAGTTCCAAGCTGGGCGGGGGTGGAGGGGAAAGAACAGTTTAATTTATAATGGGCCCAGCAGCCTTTGCTCTTCCATCGCAGAGTTCAGGGGAAAGCTCACTGAGTCTGGGACAGTGATAGTGATGGGGACCAAAGTCCCAGCCCTAGTCCTGGAGAGCCCTAGTGGGAACGGCCTACTGAATGCTGCCTGCGGTCAACTAGAGGCATCAACTTGGTCCCTGCTCTCTTGCTTGCACTGGCGAAATCCAAAGAGACAGGAGGCCTGGGAAGAGCAGCAGGGAAGTGCGTGAAGAAAAATGTGGGCTCTGACATCACAGAGACCGGGGTTTGACTCCCAGCCCCACCACTTAATAGCTGTGAGACCTCGGACAAGTTACATTCCCTCTCTTGAGCCTTAGCTTCCTCTTTGTTAAAATGAAATGGGGCCTGATCTCTCAGGTTACTTTTAGCTCTAAAATTCTATGCGCTGAAGACCACGTGCAAATCTCTCCACCTCACTGCATCTCATTTTAATCTCCTGCAAAATAGATTTAAAAAAAATAGACGTGGCTGTTCAGAACTCACATCAAGTCAGACGAGATTGATTTTTCTAAAGACAGCGCAAAGAATTCACAAATTGCTGCCTCACTAAAATTGGACAATGCGTATCTTGTTCTGCCTCTCCAAACTTCCCCTGTCAGGTAGGCCCAGGAAGGCAGCAGACCAGCATGGAGACGGGCAAGCTCATGCTTGATTGCTCACAGGTGACATTTTGATGCTAGGCGAGCTTCCGGAGGAAGAAAAATTAACATTGGGTCCCCATGGGATGGACTGCAATTATGTCTGTTCGGGGCAGCAGTGTGATGCAGCAGTGTTCTCACGAATGGCTGGATATCCAGGAGATGTTATCAAGTGGCCACAAGAGTTTGGTGAAAGCTGCAAACTTCAACCCATCCTGCAGAGTCATGGAGCATGCTAGTATTTTAAAGACCCTATGACATCCTAGGACAAAAACATATTACACTCTGTTGAACTGAGTGTTACCTAAAGCAACCTTTTTTTTTAATTTTCATTTTTAAGGAACACTAGCTCTTGGTGGAAAGGACCGAGGAGGCTCAAATCAGAAGGTGTGGATTCAAATACTAGTTCCAATACTTTTCAGCCACGAGATCGTGGGACAGTCACTGAATGCATCGGAGATCTGCTTACCGCATTTGTTAAATCTGTTAAACGATTAGAACTTCCCTGTCTATGTCACAGGAGTGAATAGGATCCAAGGCTTGAATGCTGGCAGAGCCCTGTATACCCTGTAGGGTGATTTGCCCATGTTGGGGAAGGAGATAGTTTATGTTAGGACTTGGTTATATGACAGAAGTGTGGCTACACTTACATTCCTGCTAAACAGAATATTTTCAAAACATACATGAGTGAAGGCACTGCGTGTGGAGTTGGGGTTAGTCTCATTACAAAAACATTTACCCCAAGGATTCTTTAAGAATGAGTTTCCCTAGTGCATTCAGGCTCAGAGATTACAAATTACTTGATAAGAAGGCTGATGATCAAGGTTGGGCGACTGGGTTCGGGAGATAACACCCTTGAAAAGCCACCAGGAAGTCTCTGAAATTATAGGGGAAGTCGGTGGATGGTTGAGATTCTATTTATAAAAACTCTGTTTACACACACTGACGGGGGAAGCTAGGTACAACCAGATTGCCGAATGGATCACGTATATAGATTGTGATGTGATTATAGAATTCAAAATCATCCAAAGCATTCCTGCATTCATAGCAACTTTTCGTTATTGAGTATTTCCTCAATCAATGAATTGAAAAACATGATAGCTTTCATGTGGGGTGATGTCTGAGAAGTATTTTTGATGTTAAGAAGATATCCTCATCCTTCCAAATGGTGGGAAACAGTGGTCTAGATCAGGGCTTCTTACACTTGAATGTGCATATGGGTCATTTGGGGATCCTGTTACAATGCAGAGTCGGGGTGGGCCCTGAGATGCTGCGTGTCTGACAAGCTCCCAGGTGATGCCAATGCTGCTGGTCGGAGGACCACACTTTGAGTATCAGGACTCCCAGGACAGGATGTACCCTTTAGCAGAACGCACCAGGCCCCTGGTGACCTGGCTTCTCCCTACCTCTCCAGCCCCAGGTCTCATCCTTAGAGCCAGATGCCAGCACACCCTGGGCCATTCATGGCCCTTGCTCCTCATTCTCCTCCCTCTGCTTGGGCCCTCATCTCCCCAGGACCCCACATCTCCCTTTAACTCCCACACCCTGCCCAGCATCCTGGCAGATAAGCCTGAGACTAAAACCAAAGGTCACCTCCTGTCCGAAGCCTCCCTTGAGATACTCTTATCCTCCCTTCTAGAACTATCACCTCCTTTGTTCTTCATCTTTCTTCTATCTATCATAGCACTTGATGACACTTAATTGTTCACATGTTCCTGACCAGACAGCAAATGCCTGGCACTCCTTAGGCACTTTATATGAAAGCAGTTGGCTGCATGAATTTCCAACTGCTGTATAAAAAGAGCCCTCAAGGTATTCCCTAGGTTGTAAAATCTCTGAAAACCTGGACTGCGTCCTTTATCTGTATCACTGGAGTGCCTGGCACATAGTAGGTGTTCAATGGAGATTTATTAAATAGGAGACATGAGCTCTGAGGGTAGGTCTCTTTCATCTGCTCCTAGATGTTCTCCTTGGACCACTGCCTGGCTGGCTGGGAGCTTTAGCTAGATCACATATATTTTCTGCATAGCACTTAGCATGTGCACTAAGCAGATCTTCCCAGAAAGATAAAAGTCAGGCTGCTTCTGGCTGCTTAATGGATACCTGCCTCCAACAGTGCTTCTGATTTATGGCATCATTTCTCCAGAGTCCTTGGGCACCTGTGGAGACCTCCCATCCAGCACGAAGGCCCACTCTGAGAGTGAGCACAGTATCTCAGCTGGCTACTGCCTGTCCTTGTGCCCTGGATTCTCAGAATCCAGGCTGGAGCCTGCTCCTCGCATTCTGGGGAGGTCCTTAGGACCTGGCGCCACAACAAATGTTTTTCCTGGGAGCAGAGATGTCAGAGAAACCATAGCAACCATCAGCATCCGCTCTTGCTATGTCCCATTTGTAATGGGAGATAGGAAACGTGCTACCCTCGATAGCTGCTCAGGCCTTCCAGCTACACTGAAAATTTATGATTATTTTAAATTTAATTTTTATTTTTATCAAAGCAATATGTGTACATAATTTTAAAAGCCAAATGATACTGCAAGGCTTCTAATGAAAAACAGCAGCTTCCTGCTCCACCTCTTCCTACTCCCTGAGTCCCCCTTCTCAGAAGTAACAACTCTCAACTAACTGTTTAAGCTGTTTATTTCCATGCATGTTAACTGCTTGACATTTATTTCTGGGTTTTAAAAAATTTTAGATACTACCTACTAAATTCCTACCATGTGGGAATCATCTATAATCGTATTATACTATCTGCATGATTCCTACCTAATCATGGAAGATGAGCATATAGGCTTCTTAGGTGAAGTATTTCACCATGCTTCCTTTCCTGTCACCCTCCAAATATACGTATATGACATTTTGGTTAAATCAGTATCCAGCTTTTATATCACTGTGATTTTGTAAATATTGTCCACAGCCCAGCCTTGTAGTATATAATGTTTTCAGTCTCTTTCTGGTGAAACTATTTTGTTTTCCCTGGGTTTTTTTTTGTTTTGTTCTGTTTTGCCTTGCTTTTTCCTTGTGGATTTGTTTTGATTGCTGGGTACCTATTACGAGAAATCCTAGACTCTATGGCTGAGCTGTGAAACACCTCTCAGTACAGCCAGCCAGATTCATAACCAGCATCTTCCTGCTCCAATTTGGAATGATTGCTCTCTAGCCTCCTGCTCAACTGTCATCCTGGTGCTTCTCTTCAGCCATGTCTGGAAATTCTCCTTAGACCAGATATCCTATTTCTGGAATCTTATACAGTCCTCTTTCTTGGTTTGCATTTGCATCCTCCAGTAACTTCCTGAAAAAGTCTTCATGGGAGACACTTTTTTGCAACCAAATTCTACCCTCACACTTCGTTTGTAGTTTGCTGGGTATAGAATTCTTTCCCAGAAAAGAAATCTTTCACCCCCACCAATTTGAAGGCATTATGCCCTTGTCTTTTGGCTTCTACTGCTTCTGTTGAGAAGTCCCGGGCCATTCTGATTCTAGATCCCAGGTATGTGACTTGTTTTCTCTCTCCAGAAACTTAAAAAATGTTCTGTTTATTTCTGTTAGCCTGAATTTTGCCAGGATGTGTCTTGGTCTGGTTGTTTTGCCACAATTGCAGACAGGACTTGGTGAACCTTAATCTGGAAAATCAGGTATTTCAGTTGAGAATTTTTGTTGGATTAGTTCTTTGACAATGTCCCTCTTCTCCATTCTCTTGGTTTTTTTATTCTAGAACTCCTAGTATTAGGATGTTGGACTTCCTGGATTGATCCTTTAATTTTCATACTTTTTTCTCTCTCATTTTCCACTTGTTTGTCTTTTTGTTTTACTTTTTTGGGAGATGTCCTCAATTCCAATCCATCTACAGATTTAAAAAAAATGTTTGCAATCATATTTTTAATTTCACTTCTTCTTCTCAGAATGTTCCTTTTAAATAGCATCCTGTGCTGTGTTTATAGATGCAATATTGTTTCTTATCTCTCTTGAGAATTTTAATTAAAGTGTTTTGATGTTTTCTTCTGCTTCCTGCATTTATTTTTTATTTATCAAACACTTACATAGTGTCTAATATTATCCAGGCACTTTTCTAAGCACATCATAAATATTAACTCATTTCAATCCTCCCAACAACCCTAAAAAGGAGATAATATTATTATTATCATTTTAGAGGTAAAGAGAGGTTAAGAAACTTGAGGCTCAGAGAGGTCAAGTAACTTGCCCAAGGTCACACAACTGGTTAGCGGTGTAGCTGGGATTTGAACACAAGCTTGTGCTGTTAGCCATTATCTTTATTTCCTCAATGTTTCTTTCTTGTTTGGTTTTGGTTCCTTTCCTATCAGTGGCTTCCCTCAAATGCCTGGCTCTTTGGGTGTCCATTCATGGTTAAGAGGTTGTTAAAGGCTACACAGCCTTTCCTTGTGTGTTTACGGACTTATCACGGAGGTATCACTCTAAGGTGACCTATCTAGGCAATTTGAGGACTCCTGACTGTCATTGTCTGTGGGTCTTTCCTCTTGAGCTTGTCAGTTTCTCCAGGAAGGGATCATCCAAACTTCTGCTCAGGGGTGGGTGGGGTAGATTCATCTGACTGAGGTTCCCACTACTCAATAAGCAGAATTTCATCTCATCTCCCCCTTTTCCATAGAGCCCCTCACTCATGCCGTCAGCTGTGCCTGATCTCCCCAAGTCCAGAGCCCATTTCAATATTATCTTCTGCTGGGGTGGGGAGAGAGATTTGTCTGGCTGCTTTGGGCCATGGGAGTATATCTGGGGACCTAACAGCTCCTTTCAGGAACTTTTAACTAATTCTTCTAGGTTTAGCTGAACCTCTTATCCCTGTCTTCATCAGTATCTGGTGCCTTAAATTCTTGATCTTTTCCGGGGATTCTAGGGTGAGAACCATTGACTTTTGTTGGCTTCCCCAGTGCGGGCCGTTAGTTTCCAGCCTTGTCTGTCCTGCCACCTCCATTGCTACTCATCCATTTGCTTTATGTCTTCCAAAAATTTGCTGACATCTACTGACTGTTGTTTTTTCTTCCGTCCACTTTGTCCTGTGGGTTTTTTATTTAACAGAAAAATCTTTGATTGCTATTTAGGTGGAGTTTGGGAAAGGGGCTTCCATAAACACATATGTTCAACCCAGCATGTTTAATCAGAAGTCTAGATTGTCAGCTTCCCTGAGGCTCTGGTGCTCGGCAGAAATGTCATGAGCTTCTTTCACCATCCCAGGAGAAGGGAGAGAGATGCTTAGAGTTGGTTTCTGGGACGGACACAACCATGGAGCCAACCAACACTTTTTGTCCCAATAAAACCCACCTCCCATCCAGTGGTTTTCAAACTGGGCTCCATGGAGCCCTAGTGTTCCTTAGCGTTGGACATAGTGGGCAAGGGAGAAAGCAAACTGGGTCCCCATCTTCAGTTGAGCCAGAGAAGTTCAGCTTTTGTCTGTTTCGTATGTGGGGACTGTGCTAAAGCTTTCATTCAATATAACGATTCTGCTCTTGAAAAAGAGAGGAGGAAAAAATAGATAAGGAGGACCACAGCAGATCTCACATTATACACCATTGTCTCTCCAGAGGCATCGGCAGAACGTTTTTCCTGAGCTATTTTCATGGCAGTGCTTTTACAATCACATTTTGAACGTTCAAGGAATTTAGTCATCACTTTTGGGTTTGGATATGGGTTTTAAGCTTGGTTCATTACTTAACTAGGTGTGTGCCCTTGGGACGCTTACAACCTCTCTGGGTCTCGGTGTCCCCATCCTTCAATAGGGACTATAATACCTACTCAGCAGCGTAAGTGGGAATGTTTGTGGCACGTAGTAGCTACTCATTAACGTTAGCTTCTCCCTCCCCCTGGCCCTACCAATTTGCACAATTCCAGTTTTTTTTTTTTCTCCCAATAAAGATTTATCACTGGTATACATCAGTGAGCCAGAGAGTCCAAGATCCCTGACCTCCGGGGATTATGTTTCAGTGGAAGGGGCAGACAATAAAAATAAATAAGTAAATTTCATATGGCATACCCGAAGGTGACACATGTCATGGCAACAAGAAAAAGTCAAGCAGATAAGGAGGGATGGGAGTGGGGGTGGGGGTTGCAATTTTAAACAGGGTAGCCAGGGTAGGCCTCACTGAGAAGACGATAGCTACATCTGAGTGAAGGCTTGTGCGGGAAGGTGATCAGACACTTGGATATCTGAGCAAAGAAAATTCTAGGCAGAGGTTAGTAGCAGATGCAGATGCACTACAGTAAGAGTGTCCCAGAAGCAGCAGGGAAGCCCATGTGGCCCGTGTGGCCTATTTGTGGTCTTTCCAACACTTAAACCAATCCATTTAGATTTTGAGTTCCTTGGGGAGCTCCCTGTACACTGATTCTGGTTTCCTCTGATATAACCCACCCTCGCCCTCACCCCCACCTCCCCCAGCTTGTGGCCGTTCATTTTTGATAATTTTCATAGAGTCACCCTCTACTCGCTAAGCATGAGCCCATAGGTCTGGGTCTAACCAAAGTCGATATCTTTTTCTAACTCACTCCTTGGTGCATTTTGTGCTGACAGCGGTCTTGCAAACCATTGCCACCTCCCCTAGAAGTCCTTCCTGTTAGTCAGAATTATGTCCAGAGGAGTCATTTCCTCACTGCTTCCTTAAATATCTGAGAAGTAAAGCTGTCCACGAGGCAGGCAAGAATGTATCAGAGGCTCTGCTTTGAGCAGAATGGGGCTTCCAGATGTTGAGGTATTCAGGCTCCTAAGGTGTGAGCTATTTGCAATATCTTCTGCCTCTGGGATTTTCTGCCTATCCCCCCACCTACTGGTGGTCACGGTCACCCTCTCACTGTTTACAGTGTGCAGAGAGCTGTCACTTGAGCTCTTCAGCCATGCTGTGTAGCTGATGGGTTTTATTTGTTTTATTTGTCTGTTTTACAGACGAGGAAACTGAGGCTCATTCAGCTGTCCTCAGTCACAGAGCTAGGAAAGGAAGAGCTGGGATTTGACTTGGGTCTGTCTGACCCCATCATGCCATTTTCTCTGTCCTCCCACACTGCCTCTGTCACCGGGCTGCCTGTGGACACTCCCTCAACAGCCACATTTCTGTTCTTTCTTCTCTGCCATCACCCAAACACCTCCTGTAAGGGCCCAGCTCCTTCCTCTGGGGATGGAGAGGTGGGCATGCCAAGGAAGACAAGATGGCGTCCATGGGGCCAGGTGGCTCGGCAGGTCAGGAAGGCTGCCTCCTGATGGCCGTGGCAGGGCTAGGCCTGGCTGTACCCACAGTCCCCAGGAGCAATGACCACGCAGCAGATGTGTCTGTGCCTCCTCTGGTGGCTTCATGGACAAGCATCCCTCACCTGCCAGAGCCCCCCTCTCGTCCCTCAGCAGGTGTGTTGGCTTCTCTCCCACCCACATGGGACTCATCCCCACCAGTCCAGGAAACAAACAGCTTTGAGGTGACCAGAGTCTCCCAGAGGCAGCTCACTGCTCGATGGGTTCTCAGCCTGAAGAAAGGTAACAATGGAGGAAGCCCTGATGTAAGAAATCAGAGGCCTTGCTGGGGAGCCTGGGGGAAGTGACTGAACCTCAGCCTCCTTCTCTGGCAAATGGGGACAAGGACTTCTGTCTGCCACTCAAGACCATAGTGAGGGGAAGGCCAGGAATGAGGAATATTATGACCCCTGAGGAATGTGGGAGGTGGCTGCAAAGGCAAAAATCCAAGAAGTCAACCAAAGCCATCAGAAGCTACGTTCCAATATACTAACTGCATCCCAATATGGTAGCCACCCACCCCCTGTGGCTGTATAACTTTAAATTAATAAGATTGACATTATATTAAAAATTCAGTTCCTCATTCTCCTGGCCACATTTCACATGCTCAGTCATAGCTGGGCATGGTGGCATGTGCCTATAGCCCCAGCCAGCTACTTGGGAGGCTAAGGCAGGAGGGTAGCTTGAGCCCAGAAGTTAGAGGTTACAGTGAGCTATGATTGAGCCACTGCACTCTAGCCTGGACAACAGAGAAAGACCCCGTCTCTAAAAAAACCCAAAAAACCAAAAACAAGTGCTCAATTGCCACAGGGGGCTAGTGGCTATTGTATTGGACAACATAGACAGAGAACATTTCTATCACCCCAGAAAGTTGTATTGGACAGCAAAGATCAGTTTCTTCCCTAACATGTTTTTTCTGCCCCCTCCCCACTTTAAACCCGTCCTCCATGCAGCCTGCTTCCCCAACTACCTGACCTCAAAGCAAATGGTCTAAGTGAAAGGGTGAGACTAGAGTTCTTTTGTAGAATCTGTGTGCACACCCGGCTTCCTAATCAGATAACAAGCCCCTGAAAGGCGGGGTCTTTGTCTCGTGTCCTCTGCACCCCTGACAATGACCTGCACAGTGTCAGGCATGTGGCAAGTCCTTAATCATGATTATGAATCTGTTCTAAATTGGTATAGCCCACGGTCCAGTCGGGCTGACTGATGGTGCAGAAGCTTGGGTCAGAACAGTCCTCACTGCATGACATCAAGGACGTCATTCCTTCATGCCAGGCCTCAGGGGAGTGGGAAGGATGGTCTGGAATAGATTATCTTAGAGATTCTTTCCTGCTCTATCTGTGGCTTTGGGAGGCAGAATGCAGACTTCCTGGGGTAGCCCTGTGGTCAGAGCTCTTTGTCAGCGGCCAGGGCTCAGACCCAAGGCCAGATCCACACAGGGGCTGCACTGTGTGAGGATGTCTGTGACAGGGGAGCCGAGCATCGAGAGCATGCATGTGTGTGTGCATGCATGATGTGTGTGTGTGTGTTCACGCATGCATGTGCGTCTGTACATCTGCTTCCACTCCTGAATCAAGATAGTAGGCTGGGAAATCCAATAGTACCTTGGAAGGACATAACTAACTTCTGTTTAGGCCTTGGGTGTGGGGTCTCCAGGACTCATTTTATTTCCTTATTTCTCTTCTTTTCCACAGATGATTCAATAAGCAAATTTGTTCTGGTGTCTGCAAGAAGGGCCAGTCTTTGGGGACTAAAGCCCAGCCCCCAGGACCCGGGCTGTCTACAAGCCCCCAGGGTCACAGGACCCAGGTTGGCCCCAGGATGCCCTAGACAGCCAGGCCCTGGCCACCAGCTGGCAGAGATGTGAGAGCTCGGCACTGACACAAACTTTGTACCTCCACCTCTTGAGCTGGCGGGGAGGGACATTTAATTTAGAAAAATAGATGGGATCACCAAAACGTCTCCTCAGTGAGCAGCAGATGGGGCTTAGAGCGCCCTAGAGCCGGGGTGAGCTGCCATAAGCCATCTCTGCAATGATGCATGTGTGGCAATTTTATTTTTCTGTTGAAGAAGCAGAGAACTAATCACAATGTGGGGTAAGTGGCCACACTCCCCTTCCCCGCTCAGGGTGCTCTCGAGAGGGCCTGGGAGGGAGGTGAGAGCTGGCAGTGGGGGAGCTTGGAGTTTGCAGTCGGTCATCCTGGGGGAGCCTCGCTGCCTTGGCAGCCTAGAAGGCCTGGGCATGGTGAGGGCTGGACCCCAGGGTCAAAGGAATCATGGGGTAGGGGCGGTGGGAGGTGGGGGCTGGGCTGCCTGGCCTTCCCCGCTTCCTCAGCCCCAGCCGGAGGGCCCAGGACCTCCCTCCTGCTGGAATCTTCTCTCCCCTCCCCTTACCCTTCTGGCTCTTCCCCAGGCTCCTGTCCTGGCCCCCTGCAATCCTCCAGTTGTGCCCTGAGCACAGCCTTGATCTTGCTTTCGGCCTCTCTTGCCCCCAGGCTTCTCACTCGTGGGCACGTCTTCACCCTCTCTTCCTCGTGCCACTCTAGAGGCTGCCAGCATGCCTTGGCTTGCGGCTGCATCACTCTAGTCTCTGCTTCCCTCATCACGCTGCCTGCTCCTCTGTCTGACCTTCTCGTACTGCTTTAATAAAGACCCTAGTGATTACATCAGGCCCACTTGGATAATCCAGGACGACCTCAAGACCCAGCTCAAATACCCTGTGCATGATGGTGCTTTCCCTGAGCCCTTCTGTGGCTGTATGTCTCTTCCTCCAAGCTCAGGTCAAGGATTTGGTCTTTTTCACCTTAATGTCCTTGCTTTGGTGCAAAGCCTGAGACAGTATACATGGTTAATGAATGGTTTGCTGAATAAATAAATGAGTGTATGAAATAAGCATCAGGGCCCACACACATGGGACCGTCAGAAGCTCACACAGGCAGGGTGCCAGGTCCCTGAGTCCATGTCCTTTGGTTTTCCAACACTTCACAGCCCCTTCCACCTTTCCTGTTGGGCAGGAGCCTGCTTCCCTTTTGGTTGGACTCCTAGCTGGGTTGGGATATTCAGAATGGCAGGAAGAGGAAGAGGCTGGTCCATTCTTTCACCTTCTCCTGAAATCAAGCCACTCAGCGGCCCAACCGCACCTGCAGCTTCAAACCTTTCCCCATGTGTCCTCTCCAATACCTCCCGCCCTACCTACCTTCCCTCTCCAGTGTTCCCATCGCCTGCCCACTCCCACCCAGTGAGCTGAGCAAACCCAGGGCACCCCAGCCCATATCTGGGACATTTACCACATGTCACCAACCCCTTGCTGGAGAGTAGTCCTTCACAGGGCGGGCCAAGACCACCCACCTCAGCCAAATCAGTCTTTCAGAGTTGGCCCTGCACCCCTCCGCCATTGCCCAGTGCCCCGGTCCCTGTGCCCAGCTCACCTGTCTCTCCCCAGATGGGCAGGTACTCATCCTGCTGAATGTCCAGCATGATCTCCAGCCCGTTGCCTGTCCCCCCCTTGACCGTGGTGAGCAGAGGTTTGCCATCCTCGCCTGAGTTAAACATGTAACACTTCCCATATTTTGTAAACACCTGAAGGAGAGAAGAGAGAGAGAAGCACATGGGTGACTTCAGACTGGGGTTCAGAGACTGGCAAGACCCCAGAACTCTGACCACAGGTCAGAGTCCCCACAGCCCATCACAATCACGCCTCCTGGGGCCAGTGATTCTTCACCCTGGTTGATGGCATGGCTTTTGCCAAGTGGAATTCTGGCATCTAAGAATAAATCTGGACACCCTTTGGGGTTTGTTGCAATGGGATCTTGTCTCTTCTCCCTCTGAACACTACCCTGGGAGGTCCTGTTCACTTCCAGGCATTAAATATCACCTGTAAAGTCCTGACCCTCCAATCACACCTGCAGCCCTGAGCTCTGTCCCAGGCTCCAGACACACTGATCTCACTCACTGTCTGATAGGCATACCTTCCAGGTGGCCCACAGAGCCCTGACACTCAGCTTGTCTCAGAGGGAACCAATAACCTTCCTCAGCTTCCCCACCCCATCAGACAATTATTCTGCACCCTTGTCCTGGGGAATAGCATCGTCACCTGTGAGGGGCACAAGCCAGACCCTCAGAGTCACTGTCTGCTCTTCCTTTTCCTTACCCCTGGGTCAAATCAGCCAGCCTGCCAATACTCTCTCTACATCTGTCTTGAATTTAGCTTCTTCTCTTCTGTGCTGCCATAATTTAGGACCCAAGCATTTCTTGCCTGGGCCTTTCTGGTTATCTAGCTTGATTCCTGGACTTCAGACAACCTTCTCCAGCTCATTGTCTAAGCTGACCACGGCTCACTCTTCTGGAATGCAAACCTGATACGTTAAACCTGTGCTGAAAATCCATCAGGGCACCGTCCCCTTAGGCTGACATCCAGACCCACCATGCCCAGTCTTCTATGATGCCCTCTGCCTATTCGTCCTACCTTCCCTCTGCTGCTTCCCGCCTGACTCCACAGACATCCGCCAGCAGGTAGCCTCCGTGGGCTCAGGGACTACCTCTGCGTGCTCACTGAGGCGCCCATGTCTAGTGGCTAGCACGGTGCCTGGCACATGGGGGTGCTCCGGAAATATATGTTGGGTGATTGAATGAGTGAGTGGGTGGGTGGGTGGAGCCAGGCCAAACAACGTGTAGTTGGTCCTGCATCTCTTCTGAACTTGGCTCGCCTCTCATTTCTGACTTCTAGCCCTTAGTACGCTGTTGGCACACAGCGGGAGCTCAGTCCACTTTTGCTTGATGAAAGCCTAATTACAAAAAGGCAGTGTGGTGGTGTGGGAAAAGCCCAGGGCAAGGAATGCAGAGATCTTTATCCAAGTTTTGACATTGCCACTTACTAGTCAGGTGATTTTGGGTGAACCACATAAGCCCTCCAAGCCTCAATTTCTCCATCTATAAAATGGGGGTTCTAGTCCTTGCCTTTGCTACCTCTCAAGGTTATTGAGAGGATCAAATGAGGTAATGCATGCAAAAGTGCTTTGAAAACGATAAAAGCTTTCTACAAATGCTATGGGTTATTATGATTATATAACTGCTTTGGAACCTCAAGCTGAAGCCAAATTACATCTGGCAAAATTGGGTGGAAGAGAGCCAGGCTGACTGTATTGGATTCCTGCAGCTACTGAAATTTGGGCCCAGGCCACCTCCCTGATGATGCTTCACTGCACTGTCCTATCCTGCAGGATGCAGGTTGCAGGGAGGCTCTTTGGCTTCCCATCCTTCAGTGCAGGGCAGGAGAATAGCAGGGGTGAGCGTGCAATCTCGATGGCCAGATGAGGGGAAGGAAGAGTGGCCTCTGCCATGTGCCAAACACTGCGCTAGATGCCTACCAATGTTATCTCATTTAACCCTTGCAACTGTGACCTCTGGTGGGTATTGCTTTGCCCATTGTGCAGAGGAGGAAACCAAGGCCCAGAGAGGTTAAGTGACTTGCCTAAGTTCACACAGCTGGTAAGGAAAGAAGCTGGGATTCAAATCTATATATGTCTAATTCTAACACACACACTCTTTCTGGGTGTGCTGTCCTGGGAGGGGCACGAGGGTTTTTGTCACTGGGATGCTTCCGAGCTATATACTGCTTCTCTCTGCCTTGCTTTTACCACCAGCCAATTCATATGCATGTGTTCCTTCTATGTGCAAGGATTATAGGGATTCCAAAAAAGTATAAGCCCTACCTCCTGCCTTCAGGACCTGTAGGAAGGGCTGGCAAAACACCAGATTCTACATATTTCTCCACTATACAAAACAGCTCTGAGTCCCCCGCCAGCTGCACTATTTCAGGACAGCCAAGCCTTACTCTCTCAGCTTCATGGTGAGGGAGAGCAGCTGGAATTAACGCAAAGTCCACATCAAATGTGGTTTTTCAAAGAACTGAGTTTTATCATCACTATTGTATATAGCAATTGAACTTGGTTAATGAACTTGTCCCTTGGAAAGATGCTCTTGGGGACTTCTGTAATGAACAGATATGAGCATTTTATAATTAGCACATCCATTGCATGGGGCTCAACACATCTGGGGTGACTTCTGAGGTGCCCCAATAGAGCTTTATTTTTTGTAGACACTCCAAATATCCTGTCTCCAAAATTGCTTATAATATTAATTTGCCTATCTATATGACAAGATTTGTAAGCAAAAGTATATTTCAGCTTAGCATCAGATTTTTGCAAATTCCAACTCCCTCACTCAGACCTCCCCCACTATCTGGGCCTTGAACTTCAGGCTGGAGTTAGCGTGACATCTACTCCTGAAGTCAGCCGTGATCCCAGCCCTGCCAAAACATGCCGAGTGTTGTTGGTAAAGGTATTGACCCTCCCTGAGCGTCTGAGGATGACAAAGGGTCTTAAAGATCAACTCATTCACCCACCCTACTTCACAGATAAGGAAACAGAGGCCTGGGAGAGAGGAAGTGACTTGTCAGAGGTCACCAGCCTCCCTCAGTTTCCCCACTTACAAGAAGAGATGGAGGGTCTAGGGGGTGCTGGGGTCCTCCCATCTCTGAACTTCAGTTGATCATTGACTGAGTGCCTGCTTTGTGCAGACACTGAGCAGAACGGAAGCCTCACGAATTGAAGTCTTTCCCTATAAAAGAGGGAGCAGATGGGTCCTTATAGTGGGGTGGGCAGAGAATTGCTTCTCTCCTAAGCTGCCCCTGGCCAGGGCTGGCACTCACCCTAGCTCAGGAGGCAGCTCCTGATGGCGCCCTCAGTGTCAGCCAGATCTTTCCTTCTTCTCCTGGGAGTGGGGTGCTGGGGCAAGTTCACAGCTGATGTAGGTCAGAGATTGGTCAGGGGTGGTGTCACTAGAGCGGCAGGGGTGGGGAGCCAGAGGGTGACTGTGGCCAAGTCTGAGAGATGGCCAAGTGACAATCTATGAAGGCAAAATTCTTTATCAAGTCAGGACCATCCGAGGAGGCCTAAAATCCTCTGTGACTTCCTGTTGCATTTAGGATAAAGCTCCAAATCCTCACCGGGGTCCTGTATGGCTCAGCCTCTGTCCCCCGTTCTCCCCTCTCTCATATGTTTCAAACATCCTGGCCTCTTCAGTTCCCAGACGTGCAGCCAGCTCTTCCCCCGCCAGGCCTTTCCACGTGCCATTTCTTCACCTAGAATGTTCTCCCAACACACTTTGCCTGGGCAACCCCTGACCAGGCCTCGGCTTCAAAGCCACCACCTCAGAGAGGTCTTGCTTGACCACCCCACCTCACCCCACGGCTCTCAGCCTCCATTTAATTTGGGGCTTATTGGGTTTTTTTTGAATTTTTTTTGTTTTGTGTGTGTGTGTGTGAGTGTGGTTTTTGAGACAGGATCTGACTCTGTTGCCCATGTTGGAGAGCAGTGGCGTCATCATGGCTCACTGCAACCTCTAGCTCCCAGGCCCACATGATCTTCCTGCCTCTCAGCCTCCTGAGTAGCTGGCACTACAGATGCACATCACTGTGCCCAGCTAATTTTTTAAAAAAATTTTTTCATAGAAATGAGGTCTTGCCATGTTGCCCAGGCTGGTCTTGAACTCTTGGGCTCAAGTGAACCTCCTGCCTCAGCCTCCCAAAGTGCTGGGACTACAGCTACAGTGCGGCTGCCTAGCCCGGGGCTTACTGTTTTACAATCTCACACGCCCCGTGTTTCCTTTATAGTGTCTATCAAAGTGTGTAACTAGAGGGTTATTGTCTAGTGTAATTATCTGTTGAATGTGTTTTCCTCTAGACCATAAGCTTCAAGAGGGCAGGGACTGCGTGTGTTTTGTTGAATGAGTGAGTGCCAAGGTGCTGCTGTCCCAGGCCCCCTGCCCACCTCCGGACGTGCCAGACTCACCCGGTCCTGGCTGAGCTCATGCTGACATATTGTCCAGCTCTCCTTGCCTCCCTTTCTCAGCTGTGGCCTTCTCAGCTTCCCACTTGACTGTACCTAAGCATTTCTGCTTGCTCCTCCATGAAGGTATTAGTGGAAATAATCCTTTTAGGAACTAAGATGACTGGGGACAGTCTACCTTCGTAGGTGCCCATGAAGGGGCTCAGAGAAAGCAAAGCGCCTGCTGGCTGCACACTGCTGCAGCCTCCCTGCCTGGGCTACTGAGCCCGCTGCTCCTGCCTGGCTTGCTTCAGAGGATTATTTTCCTCTCTGCTCAACATCAAAGGCCAGAAAACCATTTGCACACAGTGCAATTTTGCTACAAACTTGGGACAAGATGCACCTCTCCTTCCGCATTTCGGGGCGTAATGACGTGTAAGAACACACGCTTCAAATTTACGCCTTGTCACCCTCAGCCAGAAAATGCTATTTATTTAAGTTCAGAGTGTCAGGCCGAGCTCCTGCTGCTTCAGACCTGCCATTCTGCTGGGCGTTTCTCTGCTTTCCCGGTAAGTGCTGACAGCCCCTTTTGTGGATGGCAGGGCTGGATTTGCCGGGTTGTGAAGAGTCTAGAATTGCACTAAATTGGATTGGTTTGTAAGAATTAAGTAAGAATTAAGAAAGATGCACATTTCAAACCTGGATCTCCAGGAGTGAGGGGGGCTTCTGAGATAAAAACAGGCCCCACAACTGTCATCTTTATTGCCAAATAAAGCATTGCATGGCGTGTTACTGTTTACGTACTTACGCACTTATGTACCACTTCAACTTTCTCAATGGCCTTATGAAGTTGGAGGGAGGGAACTAACAACTCCTGAGCTTCTACTCTGTGCTGGCCCCTGCTTGGCGATTTCACAGGTGTTATCTCGTTCTTAATTATGGTCTCAACTGCCGTGAATTAGAGGCATCTTATATTCACAACCCCATTTTACAGGTGAGGAAACTGAGGCTGCAGAAGAGTGCCAAGAGGTGGTAGAGCTGGGACTCAGGGGTGAGAACTTTCCATCAAGGAAGTTAAAAGGATGATAGAAAGGCAGCTCGCTGATAGCCTGTCAAGTCTGTGGCCCTGAACATGTCATTTCCCATTCCCCATTCCGGTTTCCTCTGCCACAAATTGGGCAAGATAGTCGTACCATGTGGTTGTGAGAACCTAAATGGGAGAGTGCAAGTGGATTCGTTTGGAAGATTACGTCTCCTAGGGGGGTTGCTGTCCTCTCTGCACATGCCCACACAATACCAAGTTCATCTTAAAGCAGTTAGAGGGGATGAAAACAGCCATGTGCCACTGACTGCTTATTCCCTAATGCTGTTAAGCCTGCTGCTGGCAGCCCAGGGCAGCCAATGAGATTACTGGGGCCCAAGGAGTTCTGTAGGAGACGGGGATGCTTCAGTGCATACAACACACTGTGAAAATCCACATATGAATTCCAATGACTGAATTGTAACGAGTTACTGGTGCAGTAGATACCACCAATCTGAAGTTGGCACATTCTAAATCAAAGAAACACCGAGGTGGGGATCGGGGAGAAAGTCTCCATGACATTCTGGTAACTCTTGGAGTAGCTCTGAAATCATGGACTGGCTTTGCTGTCCTCCCTGGAGAGCCTTCAGTGCCAGTCACTTTATATCCGACATCATTCATTTTCACAGCAGCCCTGTGAGGTTGGTATTATCATCTCCATTTTACAGATAAGGAAACTGAGGCCTAGAGAGGCTGAGCCAGGTCACAGAACTGGTAAGTGGAGAAGTCAGGGCAAAATCTCTCCTTGCCTAATTCCAAAGCCTGTGCTCTTCCACCTCATCCCTGACAGCTACAGCCTACACCCTCACCCCTCTCCCAACCTGCTCTGCTCCTGGCAGACTGGTGAGGCCGGTGCTTTGCTGACATCAGGGCTCTCCCACCTGTTAGTGGGGAAGGTGCATCTCAGAATCAGAGGAATCCTAGAAAAGTGCCAGACACCAAAGTTCTCCTCCAAACTTCTCATTTTGTATATGGGCGTCTAAGGCTCAGAGAGGTGCAGTGACCTTTCCCAGGTCACACAGCTAGTTTGGGGGCAGATTTGAAGCCTGACCTGGGCTTGGTGGCTTGGACCTATGCTTTTCCTTTAAGCCTTCTGTTTGCACATGGCAGGGGTTGGAGAGAATGGCTAGGGTCCCTTTCCTGGGGCACTGCATCCAGGAATAAGAGTAAGATTGGCAACTGCTGCCAGCCTAGGTGCCAGCATCCGGGCTTGGTGTGACCTGTTGGGGCATTGTGCCTTACAGAGTTCGGGAAATGCAAAGTGGAACCCTTGCTGGGAGAGGTTAGGAACAGCTGATACCCATGAAGACACGGTTTTCTGCTCCAATTAATAGTGCAAACAGCATTGCTACACTATGTACCTACTTAAGAAAATAAATTATGTATGAGCCCCCTTAAGGACTGTTGAAACATCCACTTACCAGCACACAACTGGGCCTGCAAGCATCAAACCTGCTAACCCATTCATTAATCCTGACCTTTAGGGTTTCTCCTAGGCGATGGGTTTCTCTTGTCTTCTTATCACACTTGAAGGAAATGAAATTTCACTGCTCCAAAATGCCTCTAAAACTCAGCTTTCTTTCTTTTTTTTTTTTTTCCCCTTCTTCCTGAGTTGATTCTGTTTTCCTCTCAAACGAGTTACTGGAATTTCTCATTAGGCTGTTTTCAAAATAATGTGCTTATTAAAGCCAGTCATTTAGTTTTGTTTGTTTTGTTTTTCTCTTTCAAACTGCTCAAACACATTTCACACCACTGGGAAGTGAGAAAGTAAGTCTGTCAAATGGGTTACCAGGCTTCCAGTAAACAAAATGAATCTGCCTTTTGTTTTCTGAAGCTGCAGTTAAGGTGCTTGAAAATTAAATACAGCCAGAGGTATGTATTAGCAAGGAGGCTGCCTAGATGGTTGGCTCTTCCAAGGTAAGGACCCTTAAAAAATCTGCTTGCTCATTCACCTGTTCCTGCAACAGGAATTTCGGACCACCTGTTTTGCTCTAAGAAATGCTGTGTGACTGTGCTCTTTCCCGTGCTGAGATTAAAAAGGTGATTTCAACAAATACCCATGAAAACATCTCCATGTGGCAGGTGCTGTTCCTGGGAATGAAGAAGATGAGGAGAATGCAGCCCAGAATGCAGCCCCTCTGCTCCCTCCACCCTTCTCCATCAGGAGGCCACCATGTTTTTCAGGACATCATTAATATCATTCTCCTTAGAGGTTAGTTTTCTGGGGAAGAGAGGGAAGAGACAATGAACAATTATGGAGCATTTACCGGGAGTGGACCCTGTGCCAATTGCTTTGAACACCCTCTGTCTGCTAAGGCTCACAAAGCCCTTTGATGTAGGTATTGTTCTCCCCAACCTGCAGATGAGGAAACTGAGGCTCTGTAAGGCTACATACCTTGCCTGAGGTCCTACAGCTAGAGAGTTGTTTGCTTGACTTTCCCTGTTATGTGTAGATGCTGTTAGAAGAAGGCTTAGCATTATCTGAATGTAGGATATGGTAATGTGACCCCCCCTCCCCACGCTCCGGAGCCCATCTGCCGGGATGTGACATTTCCTGTGCCGCTTTCAGTAAGAGGCAGAGGCTCTCTTGTTTCTTGCCTCTGAGCCTGAAGCGCAGCCGGGGCCTTTTCTGCTGGGCTACTGTCCAGAGAGCTTCAGACCATGCAGGAAGAGATGTGTGAATACTACATAGCAAAATGAGCATCGAGTGACTGCAAATCTGTCTGTCAGTTGGGAAAACAACACGAAGGGGAGCAACAGGCAGCTCTGAGTGTTCTCCTTCGATTCTGTGAGTTAATGTTCTCTTGGTGGACATTGCACAGAGGCAGAGGGACAAAGGAAAAGCGTTCAACATACCAGGCCTCTGCCAATGAATCCCTCCTGACAATGCATCTGAGAATCCCAAAGTTGGTCCAATTTGAGATTATGAAGTGGGAGGTGGGGAACCAGAAGCCTTTCTGGTTGGACTGCAGCTTGACTGTTATAGGGAGGGGGTTGGCAGGCATTTGGGCTTGATGGAAACTTCAAACGGGGTGCAGTGACAGGTGTGTTGCTCTCTCTTCTGAGGACTCTACTGCCTGTCTCCTATAGACAGGAGGGGTTGTGTCATTTTCATCTCTGCATTCCCAGTGCCTGGCCTACCACCTGGCACATACTAGGCATTTAATGGGAGGTTTGGGTGAAAGAAAAAAAATCAAGCACGGAATTGGGGACCAGGCAACCCCAGCTTCCAATGCTGGCTCTGCCACGGATTTGGGGAAGTTGTTTCATCTTTTGGGATCTTGATCTGTCATATTGGAAATGCTGGTAAGAATACCTTTCAATACGGTTGTTGTAAAGATCAAAAGGGCTATAATGGGTCTGAAAGTGCCTTGTGATAAACCAAAATCCTTAGCTCAGGCAGGGAGCATTCCTGTTTGTGGTTTGGATTGTGCAAAAGCCCTGAAGGAGCTGGGGAGGAAAAGAGTTGTTATTGGGCTGAGGACAGTGAGTCTGAGATGCTGTTCTGTCTGGGACCACATTTGTAGCTCTCTCATTCATTCACTTTGTGAGCATCTGTAGAGCACCTCTTGTATTCTAGGCACCACACAAGGCCTTGGAGATAGAGACATCAGTCTACCCTTTAGGAATTGCCCAGTGGGAAGGGTGGCCTTGTGGATTGTTATTGGCTGGTGCCAAGCACTGTGAGAGTGCACAGTGATAGGGGTGGTGGTGGGGACATGGGGGAATATCATGGGATTCCTAGGGACAGTGGTGGTGACAGCAGTGGTATTTAGCAGGTTGGGACAGATCCCCTAGACTGGCTCCTGGTCTTAGTGGATGCTAATGCTCTCAGTGGTGCCAGCCCATGCTCTGGCTGCCTGCTGAGCCCTGCCTGTCTGCTCATCAGCCCAGCTCTCTTGCACTCTGGAATTTGACACCCTCAGGTAGACAACTATGGGATCTACTAAGGGGGGGGGCAGGATGGGTGGAGAACACAGGCTTGGAGTCAGATCATCTTGGCTGAATACCTACTACGTGCCAGGGACTGTGCACAATGAATAATGGTGTTTAGCTGTCAGAGAGTGGATAATTATTAAGACAGAGAGGCAGCGACTGAGACAAGTTGGCATCTGACTCTGTCCAAGAGAACCTGTCAGCCTCAGAGGCCACCCCAAGCCTGGCTCTCTGATCTGCCCATTGCTGACATGTCACCAAACCAAACCTAGGAATGCAGGACCAAGGCAAGTAAATGACATAAGAAAGAGCCCATTTTTAGTGAGCCAAGGCTGACTGCAAAGAGCACCCACTTGGCTGCAGCCCGATGTAGGGAGGGGGACCCAGGAGGGGTTTCCTGCCTTTAGGGGGGCAGGAGCCCAGAAAAGACTGAAGGAGAGCATGTGGCCACAAACCATCTGCAGTCCATTCCCACGTCCTTGACTCTGCTGCCCCCATTGCCTGCTTCCAACCCTACTGACATGTTTCCTGCTGCCCCAGCCCTGTTCCAATTCCCAGGCGAAGCAGATGGGAGTCAGCGTGTGTTCACAACACAGCAGCCGACACTGGAGATGTAGCCCTGGGTCTGCCACACTTGCCAGGGCACATCTTGGTCTACATTCTGATTACCCATGACATAATGGATTTGAAGTACCTGGCAGAGAAGATTCACTTGACAAAATTAGCTAATATTATTATTATTGATAGAGGTTCTTCACTTGAGCTCTGATATCTGGGCTCCTATAGGATGGTATTTCTGGGTTTACGGTTCTCATGACAAGTTTGTTTTTTTAAATACTTGATTTTGTTTTTGTTTTTTTAGCTGACAAATTTATGGAGTACAATGTGATGTTTCAACACGTGTATACATGGTGGAATGATCAAATCAGGCTAATTACCATTTCCATCACCTCACATACTTATCATTTCTTTGTGGTGAGAACATTTCAGATCCACTCTTTTAGCAATTTTGAAATATACAATATATTGTTATTAACTATAATCACCACACTGAGAAACAGGACACCAGAACTTATTCCTCCTGTCTAATGTAAACTTTATGCCCTTTGACCAATACCTCCCCGTTCCCTGTCCACTCCCCCAACACTGCCCCTGTCTCTGGTAACCAGCATTACAAATGGCCAACAGATATATGAAAAAATGCTCACCAACAGTAATCACCAGGGAAATGTAAATTAAAACCACAAGGAGCTATCACCTCATACCTGTTAGATTGGCTATTATTAAAAAGATGAAGGATAACAAGCATTGGTGAGGATGTGGAGAAAAGGAAACTCTTATACATTGTTGGTGGGAACGTAAATTAGCACAGCCATTTTGGAAAACAGTATGAAACTTCCTCAAAAAATTAAAAATAGAAGTGCCATATGATCCAGTAATCCTACTTTTGGGTGTATATCCAAAGGAATTGAAATCAGTATGTTGAAGAGATGTCTGCACTCTCATGTTCATTGCAGCATTACTCACAGTAGCCAAGATATGGAAATAACTGGAGTGTCCATCAGTGGATGAAAGGATAAAGAAAATGTGGTATATATACACAACGGACTACTATCCAGCCTTAAAAAAGAAGAGATTCTATCGTTTGTGACAACATGGATGAATCTAGATAAATAAGACATTATGCTAAGTGAAATAAGGCAGGCACAGAAAGACAAATACCATGTGATGTCACCTATATGTGGAATCTAAAAAAGTCAAATTCATACAGAGTTGAATGGTTGAGAGTCTTTTTAAAGTTGCTTGCCTAATCCTGTGATTACAGCCCTATTCCTGCTTCTAATTGCTGCCTGCTGGATTTACAGGAATACATGCCTGCTTGGTTTTCCTGTGGCTGTGTACAGATCCCTTCTGGAACATTCCTTGAGTATTCCTGTAGAAGAAGTTTACATCATCTTGGCTGGGTATTTCTGCTCAGCTGAACTGTACTTTCCCTCACCTTCCCAGCTCCTGTCCTAGAAGCTTGGGTGGGCTTACCCTTCCCACTGTGAGTGTGCTTTATATTAGGATGACCATCCCCAAGACAAGACACATGTCGCTCTTTGCACCTGCCTCGTTACACACCTGCTGACAATCTCCCTTCTTTTGTGCAGGTGTGGAACGGGGGAGGGGAGAAGTGGGAATCAGAAGTGTGTTCTGTTGTGTTTCTGGTTAATTTTGCATTATTCTACAGGGCTGCATTGAAAGCCATGCATCAGTGGAAATCAAATGATGGTTTATGATGTTTACAGAGGAAAAGCAGATGTTCCAATTAATGCCAGGGTGGAAAACAATCCCAAGGCAGGCTGATTCTAAAAGCTGATCAAGAAAAGGTCAAATAGGTAACTACCCATAAGGCACTAAAATCCTCAAACCACATTCTTACTGATTTCATGTTTTCTTGTTAAAAATCATACGTCAGTCTGTCCAGGAACTGCTCAGAGAACGTCATTGTTTTCTAGTTCTTCCCTGCAGCTGGTCTTGGAGATTGGGTTGCACATGATTTTAGTAGCAAAGCTTGCATTATGAATGTTCAAAGCCATCACAGATTCACAAATGCAGAGGGTTTTCTGTAGTTTAATCAGATTGCTTTCTTGACATGTGAAATCAGGGCCTGGCTGGCAGACATATAGCATGCATCCTTCCCTGGTCCAGAGAAGACATAACTGATCACCACGCTCCTTCCCTCTGGGGCTCACAGTTTCTTTCAGCTGGATAATTCTGGATGCCACTATAAGTCTATTGGGATTGGCAAGTGAGATAAACCCTATCTGCCATCCTCGTGCCAGAGGAATGTAATTTCTGCTGGTGATGCCAGTGTTTCTGTAATAAGGGGCAATGCCTGAAAGTGGGGGAAGGTTTAGGCAGATGCCACAGGGCAATATAGGGGGCACAATTTGGGGCTTTGGGTAGAAGAGACTTGGTGACAGAGGCAGAGGTAGGACTTTGCATATTTTAGAAATATTGCTTAGACTTGGCCCCTTTACTGTAATGGAGAGCATAGGCTTTGGAGTCAAATAATGACTCTGCCATTTACTAGCTTTTTAAGTTGAGCTAATATTTATTGAGCATCCTCCTGCCTTACTGTCTGGTGCTGATGCTGGCAGACTAGATAGAATCCCAGGTGGGTATAGTTTCATTGTGCCACTTGACTTAGGATCTGAGTATCAAAGGACCTAAGATGATTAGAGGCTCTCAAAATGAAAGACAAAACGTTCTGTAGTTCATTCAACATCTAATGAGCAACTATTACATGTCAAATCCTGTGCTAGGTCCTGGGAATACAAAGACAAATAAGACATGGCCACTACCCTCAAATAGTTCATGGGCTGTGAGCAATGAAGATGAAACAGCTTAAGATCATCAGGGAGATAAAGCAGCTGTAAGATTACCGTGGACTCGTGCACATCAATTTACACAGTGCAACTCTTCAGGAACAATTATAAACAGCAAGGTCCACCTGTGCCATATTCGGTCCAGCCCATCCCTCCTGCTGCACTGTGGGCATCTGCAGCAGGACCTGTTTCCTGCTATTGCTTTTGTGTCAGCACACCCTACAGCCTGTCCTTCCCATCCTCTCCACAGCCCACTTCCTCTTTGGAGCTCCAGTCAGGACCAGGACCAGGACGAAGCAGATGAAGACCTAGGGCACGGAATGTAAAAAGGCACTCACTTCCCAGGGCTGCACTTGCACTAACGTGACAGTGGTGCCCTCTTAAATTCTGCACCCTATCCAGGCCCTGCTCAGGATAAACTCATATGAAAACAGGAGTAGAGACAGATGTGATGAAAGTGAGCGACAACTCGCTCTCACAACAAACTCACAAAATAGACACCATTGTCCCATTTACAGATAAGGAAACTGAGGCTCAGAGAAGGTGAATTATTTGTGGAGGCATCACGGAGTAGTGCAGTGCATGCGGGAATAGTGAAAGAACCCAGGCTTTTTAACTGGGACAGGTTCCAGTGTGAAACCCAGTTCCCACCAGTCCAGAGCCGTGTGACCTTGGGCTGGTTACTTATTTTCTCTGACTTTCTGTTTCCTCATCTGTAGAACAGGGATAGTAAATACTTCTCAGGGTTACCTGGGAACAAAGTCCAGTCTCTTCCATTTCTGTCCCCATGACTCTGCTTTGTCATGTGTCAAACGGTCTGGCCACACCTGCCTCACAGGGTTGCCGTGGGGACCAAGTGGGATGATGGGTGTGCTAACCCACCGTGAGTGCTGAGGGCTTGTTTGGAGGATCAAATGTCAGTTCCTTAATATGCTTTGCGGTGGCTCCAGATCTGTCTATTGTCTGTTCTTCTGGGGAGTGAGGGGGTAAACATTTGTTTGCCTGCCGAGTGCTTTTGGAGGTTCTTAATAATTGCTGCAGATCATTTCCAGAGGGATAATTGAGACTTATGCAACATGTCAGGTGCTGTGCCAGGCACTTTATACGCAGGGTCCCATTTTAACCTCCCAGCAATCCAGTTATTGCTCCCGTTGTTAGAGAAGAAGAGACGGAATCCACGAGAGGCTAAACAACTCGCCTAACATTGTCAGAGGCAGACCTACGATCTAAACCCCGGTCTGTCTGGTTAAGAAGCCTGGACTCTGTGCATCCCACTACGCAGACTATGCAACAGGGACAAAAAATACATGCTAATATTTCTCAGCAATGGGATAAAACCTAAGATTTGCACTTGGGCATGTTCCAATGTGCCAGAATATAAATTAGATCAACTACAAGCCAGTATATTGAAACTCTTGAGTGCCAGTTACTTCCTAGGCATGGCAAAGGGGTGGCTTGAAACTTTTCAGAGTGGGCTGGTGCTGTTGCTGATTAACAAAATGAGTCTCTGCTCTATCCCAAAAATTCAGCTGATGTTCCACAACTCTGTTCCCCAAAGCCAGAGAATAGAGGGAGACAGGTTAGCAGGTTTCTGCAGGTTTAAGTCTTGTTGGTTCTGCTTCAAAAATATCACTGCAGTTAATTTCCTCCTCTCGACCCTGCTTAGCTTTGGCCGTGCAGCAGGGTGGAGCTGCTCATCTCTTACCTGCTTAACTGCCACAGCCTCCTGCAGGGTCTCCCTGCCCCTATTCCCTTCCTTCTCCATTCATTTTCCACATAGCAGTGAGGGTGATCTTTCTGGAAAGCAAACTCCCCTGCTTATACCCTTGCCTGGCTGCAAACCCCTTGGTTGGGCCAGGACATGGGAATGCCTGTGACCCAGGCCTCACACAAAACCTCCTAGCCTCTTCTCTCCTGCACCCCATGTGTCAGCTCTGCCCAGCTCTGCCTTTCTCCAAACATGCCATGCTACTTCCTAACTCTGTGCTTTCAGACATGCTGACCCCTCTGCTCAGAACACACCCCCTTTCATCCAGTTAACTCTTACTCATACTTCATACTCCAGCCTGGGAACACTTCCTCCAGAAAGCCTTCCCTGACTACCCGCCCTCTTCCTCAGAATGTATTAGGTGCCCTCCTTGGGGCTTTGGCAGCACCCTGTGCTCACTTCCACCCTGTCATACTAACTACTACTTGAACTTCAAGGATCACTCCTCCGAACCAGGGTTGGGTCTAATGAGAGGAACCTCTTTCATGGTGCTATGTACTTTTCCTTCAAGCCCTATTGCTGTGTTTCTGTGTGATCATGATTAATGCCCATCTCCCCACACTGGGCTGCAAGCTCTAGGCCGTCTGGCTGTCACACACTTCCCAGGTTCACTGAGAAGCAGACTGGAGATGGAAACTTGCACACAGGAGGTTTATCAGGCAGGGTTCTTGGGCTCCACACCTATGGGTCACACTCATGTGGGAATGAAGCTGGCAAGAGCAGTTGAACTTCCATGCAGTTGCAACAGAGGCCTCAGCTGACCCGTGGGTATCTTTGGAGCTGGGGAAGCCCTTCAGAGTTGCCCTGGGTTGAGGCTAGGGGCCAGCTTTTATGTGCCCACTGGATTTGGGCCACCCCTGGGGAAAGGACATACCCTGGGCAAGGTACTTCTCTTCACTAGAGGGCAATTCCCAGACAGGGAATTTCCAGAGTTCAGAGCTGTCAGCTGCCAACACTACCAGCTGCTGGGTGGATGAATGCCTCAGTGTTGCAAGGGTGACCCCAGCATCCACCACACTGCCATAATCCCAGTTGTCTGCTAATTCCAGGGATTTAGCAGGTAACCAACAAATGCTAAATAAATTAACACATCCACTTATTTGTCTCTCTTTGTTCCACCCCCCAACTGTGAGGCTGTGTCTTAATTATTTGTCCAAGTACTCTATACAGGGCCTAGCTTAACATAGGTACTCAATAGAAATTTGCTGAGTGAATGATTAAATTTTAAAAAACTGAATGAAAGAGTTAACCTGCAATTTGTTTTATAAAGAAAGAGAAATTCGCACACAGCTCATCTGTTCAAAGGCTGCACAAAGCGAGTACCCCTGTGTGGGGCCACCCTACCAAGCCAGCATTCTTCCAAGTAGAACCCTTGGCAAGTGGGCAACTCCTCCCACAGCAAACCTCTTCCTGTCCTCATGGCTCCAGGTGGGATGTGGCTGGAAAGAAGTTGGGTAAGGAGGAAGTCAGGCTTACTTTTGTCAATGTCACCAGTCAATCCCTTGTCTTCCCAAAACAAAGAAGGAAATGGCTGGAGGAACTGGGGGTATTTAGAATGGAAAAGAGAAGATTTAGAGAGAATTACAATGGCTGTCTGTAAATATTTGGAGAGATATCATTTGGAAGAAAGAATAAATGTATTCTGTTCTGATGTGGGGGAGAGTTCTAGAATTTGGGTTGGACATAGGGAAAGAATTTCATGATTAAACTGTCCAACAATATGCTTTCTGGGGAGATGGACATATTTTATATCATGATAAGGGTATGGGTTACAAAGGTGAATCCATTTGCAAGTCATACAGGTAAGACTTCTCATGTCAATGTACATAAATTTTACAACAAAAAAGAATGTTAAATCATCCTCCTCACCATCTTTCTCCTCCTCCTTGTCTCAGGTGAGGGATGACAGTGGGCAGAGGTACAGCGGAAACAAGTATGTCAAAATGATAATATTGTAGGACCTGAGTGACAGGTACATGGGGTTCATTATACTATTCTGTTTACTTTGTAGATGTTTGAAAAATTTCATAACAAAATAGATATAGGTTAATCATTCAACAAAGATGAAGCAACCAAAAACAATTTTGATTGTCTGACAACTGAATGGACTGCATTGGGAGGTAGTGAGCTCCCTGTCACTAGAAGTATTTATGTAAATACTATGTGCATGTTCCTCAACCTCCCCACCCCGCAAGAACCCCAGATGTTGGAGGCTGTTGCTGAGAGCAGGAGACTGAGAGATAACCTTGCTCAGGGTGCTCACCCTTTCCTTCTGGAGGGGGCACTTGTCAGGCCTGTCCAGCACTGGCTGAGGGTCTGGGAGAGAGCTGGTTCCTCCAGAGCCATGAACTGGAGCTAGAGCTCCCCATTCCAGATTGTGGGAAGTGCTGGGGGTGGAGGCAGGGCAGATACCCAAGGGCCCCAATCCTGGGGAGGGGGGCATGAAGGGAGGGGAGAATCCAAATCAGGATGAGGAAGCAAAGGCTTGGGAAGCAGTCTGAGCCAGTGACAGCATGAGTTTGGGGTTCAGATCCATATGCCACTGCCTACCAGCTGTGTGTGTGAACCTGAGCCAGGGACCTAACCTCTGTGAGCCTCAGTTTTCTCATCTGCAAAATGGAAATAGGCCCACTTCACAGGGTTGTGGAGAGGATTAAATGAGCTTGAGTGCCTGGCATATAGCCAGCCAAACTTATCACAGTTGTCATTATTTCCAAGGGGGAGATGAGCAAAGCAAAGCCAGGATCCAATGGGCAGAAGGGGATGGGCTTGAAGGCCTGCTTCAAACACCAGGTGCCACTGCAGGCTTACGTTTCACAGGTGACTAAGGGATAGGTATCTGAATAGGTCAGCCTGGCTTAAACAGCAGGGAGAAAAAATTTACAAGAACCCTTCCATTGATAAAAATCTAGGACTCTAGAGGAATCCCAAGCAATTTTCAGGAGTAGTTGCTGGGCCTCTCCAGGCCCTAGATCATTCCCATCTCTTGTGGAAGTGGGTGGTGCTAGAGAGCTGTTTGTCCAAGCTGTAAGGACACAGTCTCCCACTGACACCTGCATGGCCCCCAGACCCACTCAGCTGCAACCTTTGAGGCCTTGGCATGTGGCCCCATCCCAGACCCTGAGCTAGTCCTGAACAGGCCCTGGGTCACACACAGTGAATCCCATGAGGGCAGGAAAGGCATCTTCTTTGTCTCTCTGTCTGCAGCTCCTGGCAAGCCATGGGCATCTAATAACTGTGTGCTGAGTAAACAGATGCATGAGCTATGTGTGGGGACAGGCGCTTCACACTCCTGGGGGTCCTGTGAGGATGGGAGGAGGATGGGAGGAGGTCATTCTGTCTGGGACAGCCTGCCATCCCCAAGAGGCTGATGATGGGCGGTCACTGTGGGCGGGCAGCGCTCCGGCAGACGGCGGCAGCCTCTTCTTTTCCCTGGCTGGCTCAGAGACCAGTGTGGCCACCCTGCTGAACATGCCATACATCAGACGCCTAATGGCGCATTTTAGAACATAAATGGTAACCACCAAATGGGACCCGAGAAGGGAATTAGAGCCAGATGCACAGCAAGGAGGGGAAAAAACAAATCAAGAATAGCCTCGGAGGAAATGGGGGCAGATACAACCATCCTGAGGCAGAAGAAAACCATCTCTCGAGTACCGAGAGGCCAGGGGAGCTTGTTTTATTTAAAATGGGTGCCCTTTATGGAGAGCTGGGCTAGATGCTGGGCACAGCCGGGCCTGGCCCTGACCACAGCATTCCGAAATGACCTGTGACCTCCTTCCAGACGCCTATACAGGTTTTCATTCAACAAATATTTTGGCACACCTACTATGTGGCTCATGGTTATGCACCATAGCATTTACTCTCCCAAGTTAAGAGACAAATTGCCTGGCTTCAAATGCTGGCTCTGCCCAAGGGTAGTTAGTTAACTTCCCTTGCCTCTGTTCTTCCTTGTAATGTCTTTCACCTTACAAGGCTGTCATGGGATTAAGAGATAACATAGGTAAAGTGTTTGGAATGGCAGTGGGTATATTCCCAAGGGTCTCTTTCCTTCTGGGGCACACATTCTAACATTCAAATGGAGGGAGGGCATTGTGGGCCAGTTGTTTCCAGATCCCAAGTGTCCAGCTCAAGGACTGCACATAGGAGGCCTTCAGGGAATTTTATCTGAACTGAGCACAGAGCGTGAGCACACACACACACACACTCTCACACACACACATGCACACATATACATATATATGAACACACATACACATAGACACGTGCACTCATGCTCACACACACTTGCCACCTGGAGCCTCTCGTAGAGACCCAGGTCCTTGGTAGGTGGGTGGGGTTTTCCAGCCCCATTTAATGGAAAGGCAGCTATTCCTGGTTCTGGCTTTATGCAGGCGTCTTGGTTCCAGGACTCTCTCATTTCTGGCTTCTGAAGTTTCCCTTTCTTTAGAGCTTGGCTCTGCATTCAAATTTTTAAAATTGTATTTTGTCCTGCATTTCTATGTGCACGTAGTGGGAGACAGGTTTGAATTGGCTTAGTCCATGATGAGGATGGAACTAGAAATCACAACCTGAATCTTAATAACACAGAGAGGAAGAAGAAATGGTTCCTACCCTCAGGGAGTGTGTCGTCTCTCTTGGGGGGACAAGTGTGTAAGCAAATAGCTATAATAAACAACAGTAGAAAGAACTATGTGGTGAGTGGAGGAATCAGTGAAATATACATAGGGAGAGCCAGTGTTGGGCTGAGTGACCAGTTCTGAACTGGGGGATCAGAAAAGGTTCGTGGAGAAGGAGAGATTTCACTGTGGCTGGATGGAGAAGGAAGATTTCAGGGCACCAAAAGTGGGGAAGGGCAGAGGGAACAACATGAGCGGAGGCACAGAGGCATGAGTGCATGCACAGGGTGCTCTGGGAGCAGTGAGAACATTGGTAGGATTGCAGGGGAGCCTGCAGAGGTAGGAAATACTACTGAATGGGATGGGAAAGGCGGGTTTGGCCACATTGTGAGGAACTCAAGGCTGGGTAAAGACCAAGAGTCATGCGGGATAGCTTACGTAGTTATGCATTTAATCCCCATGTGGCCCTATGTATCATTATGCCCATTTTAGGGATGAGAAACTTAGACTCTGGGAGGTTACAAGACATTCTACCATGAGGAAATGATTATCCCAAACTCAGTCCTTTAAGCACATAAGTAGGGGCCAGGATTCAAACTCAAATCTGTGAACCCAAACATACGACACTGCTGCCACGAGGCAGTTCAGGAAACATGATGGACTTCAGGGAATCCAGAGGCAAAGCAGATCTGCCGGGTGAGGCACTGGAGTGAAGATGAAGACCCCCTCTGGACCCGCCCCCCCCAGCCTATCATTAACATCAAAAAGAAAAAAAAGGATAGAGAAGTTGAGTGGAGGTTACAAGTAGAAGAGAAGGGCAGAGAGAGATCCACGCAAGGACTATGAGAGGGCTCGCGGGGGGAGTGCAGGGAAAGGGACCGAGTTCTCCATCCTCAATAGAGAATCTTGGAACTATCAGAATATCTCAGCTCATTTGATAGGACAGAGAACTGCGGCTCAGAGAAAGGAGCCCCAACTCTGCTTCTGTGCTGATGGACTGATGATGGACTCATTCATTCATATATTCAATATCCAATCTCCCTGCTCAGCACTGAGGATTATAGAGTTGCCAAAGACACAGAAGGCAAGGGAACATATATTGAGCACATAATATTAGGTATTGACATGCAGAACCTTGTTTATTTCTCCATGTGACTCAGTGTGGAAGATGTTACAAACCCCATTCTACATATAAGAAAGCCAAGCTCAGAAAGGTTAAGTCAGTCGTACAAAGTAGAGCTGGGATGAACAACCAGGCCGGTGCACTAAAGCCCGTTCCTTTCCACTAGCGCTCGCTGCTTCCCTGCTGTAATTTCTGCCCTCAGAAAACTTAACGAGTAGAGCGATGACAACATTTATTGCCCCAAGGAGGCCACTTTGGAGAGTGAAAGCAGGGAGCTCTCTCAGTAATTACGCCAGATAGCAGGCACAACTTGGCATTGTCCTGGGCAAACTGTGATGTAGGGTCCCCCATACTATAGACAAATTGTTTCTATTTGCACAAAGCATGTTCCCACTTACACACATGCCTCATTTATATGGCAAAATGAGAAAGTCTCCCAGATCACTGAAGCTCATCCTTTTAAACACTTAAACTTCCCGAATCTGGATGGTTCTGGATAGTAAATTTTGAAATGCAGCACAGGTTGTCCTGGTCCTGCCTGAGTAAGGAGCATTCCACCCTTGCTGTCCCTGGGCTGGCCTTGCTCTCCCACTCAGCTGGAGAGGACTCCCGTGGCCTGCAAATCTCAGAGGCACAGTCTGAGAAGGGGGACTCTAGTGCATTCCCTGCCATGAAGGGAGGACAGACACTAACAGTTGCTCTGTTTAAGACTTTGAAATTCTCGGTAAGTTCTGTGCTGGGCTTTCTATGGCTGGCTTCTTTCACAGAAACTCAAGTCAGCATCAACCAAGTCAGAGACTTGGGACAGCAGAAAAATATCAATGCAAGAAAGATGAGAAGGCCCTGGGCTTCAAGGGGGGATTTTTGAGCTCAGTGAGTTCAAACTCTTCCTGTTACAGATGAAGACACTGTGACTCAGAGAAGGAAGGTGACTTGCCCAGAGTCACATGCTAACGGGTGGTAAAGCCGGCACTGGAACCCAGGTTTTCTGGCTTCCAGGCTCACATTCATTCCACTTAGCCCAGCTGCCCTCATGAGCATCCCTCCTCTTCCCTCCTCCACGCCAGCCACACAGGACCTCTGGCAAGTGCCTGGAACCTGTCCTGTTCTCTCCTCCCTCTGTGCCTTTGCCACTGCTGTTCCGCCTGCCTGGAATACCCTTTCCAGGAGCACCCTGCCTGGAAAACTCTTTCCCCCCTTCAGGAGGAAGTGGAGGCATCCCATCTGGGCTGCCTTCCCTGAACCACTGCCTTACTGTGCCTCTCTGAGCCTTGTTCCCAGGTTAATTTTTGGTATCTATTATACTGTGGAATTTATGTCTGTCTCTCCATTTGATGTCAGGCTCCCAGAGGGCAAAGATTCACTCTTGTTAATCTCTGTATCCCAGCATCTTATGCAGGCACACGGTGAGGTCTTGATCACTGCTATTGTATGATTAGAAATGCCCTTGTGGGGGAAGGGAGTTATGACAAGAGAGGCCAACTGGAAAGGCGCAAAGATGGGGCCGGGCAGGGGGAGAAAGGCACCATTGCTGACTTCCTTATGTCATTGTGGGGCCAAGGGAGGGCCTGTGTAAAGAAGGGGTTTAGAATAGGCCTAATGGCATAGGGAGAGAGGCGAGTGGTGCTGGCAACCCTAGAGACTGCTCAACCCTGCATCTGCCTGTTGGAGTCAGTCTCTGGAAAAGTACCAGTGAATTAAAGCCCAATAAAAAAGTCAATTAAGTCCAAACTCGTTTATGCCTTAAGTTCCCCTAAGCCAGTGAGCCAGAATGCAAGCTGGACCGATATTTCTCCATTTCCTTCCATGTCTACATTGGTCTCCAGTGAAGCAGCCGTGACACATTTTATTTCAACTGTAAATGGGGCAGATAGACTTATAGCAAAGTAACGGCTGCTGGGGGCTCTCATGTCAGTGAATGTGCTGTCCATGTCCTGACCTTGGGCTCTGATGGGGCATTGGGAATCTGTGTGGGTGTGCGTGTGTTCCTGTGTGCATGAGTGTTTGCATACAAGTGTGGGGGTGTGTGCATTGTGCATTGTGTGTGTGCACTATTGTTTGCTACATATATAAGTGCAATTTGATTCACCCATTTATTCCACACCTATTTATTGAGCACCTACTATGTGCCAGACACTGCATTTGCCTCTGGTGTTCTTGGGATGGGAGAAAATATTTCAGCCCCTCCCCTTGTGAGTTATACAGCCCAGAGATCTAGGAGAGAAGACAGACAACAAAACAATTAATACCAGTAAAGCGAACAGAATGTTATGTGATTGCAGGTATGCACATGCATGCTTGAATATCTGAGTGGGTGCATGCCTAGATATCTATGTACCTATGTGCGTGAATCAAGTAGTGTGTGTGTGTGCACGCACATGTGTGTATTGTTGTTTTGTGTAAGCTAAGTTTCTAGCTGGCCCGGGTTGGAAAACTTGCTCTGAAAGCAACTGCGAATCAGTGATAGCTAATGTGATGTGATTTGTATGTGTGTGAGTGGGGCAAAGACGAGAAGAAAGAATTGAAGTTGTCAGGAGCATCTGAGTGAGAACAAGGGACAAAATACTTAAAGAGTGTGTGTAAGCTATGGCTTTCCACTCTCCTCCCATCTCGACTTGAGTTCACATGACCGTGGCTCACTCATGTGAGCCCTTGGGAGGCTGGGGCTGGCCCCTGTTGCTGGGGCTGGAGAAACCCTGGACTGGGATGATGGGGACATGGATTCTATTCCCAGTCCTGCTGCTAACTAGGAAATCCATGGCAAAGGGGGATGTGGAGTTAACAGTCCTGAATCTGCCACTTTACTAGCTGTGCAACCTTGGCCAAGTTTCTTAGTCTCTCTGAGTTGCAGTTTCCTCATCTGCAAAGTGAGAGTAATAACACTGTCCCTGTCTACCATCACAGGATTGCTATGACCACCCTGTCCTAAAGCATCCACACCAAAGTGGGATGTAGCTAACATTGCTAACAGTTGTTGTTCCTACTATGGGAGAGCCACCTCTTGCTGGCCTTTTCTATAGCAAGCTATGACTCCACTTGTGCCTGATCGCATGCATAGCATTTTCCGAAGTATTGTCCAGGAAGCACTATTTCTATGAGATGCTTACGGGGGGTGGGGGGGAAGACTGTGGTCAGATAGGTTAGAAAATGCTATGCTAAACAGAGCTAAACATATTTATTTCTTGCAGGACTTCTCAGAGCCTTTAATGTGTGAATGTGCATCGTGAATCTCCAAGAAGATGGCAGAGTATGTACCATTTCTGTCTTAGAATGGATCCCTCCAGGGGCTAGGATTTAAGGGCAGTGGTATGTTTGGGAGGTGACTCCAGGAAGCCCTAGTAGGGGAGTGCAGAAATGAGGCAGGGAAGGGAAGGCAACCAACATAGGGTATATTCTGAGCCAGTTCCTGCTATGGATGACCAGGGCTTAGCTCTGAGAGGTGGAATCACACTGCAGGAGCAAGGAGGAAGCTGGGCGTTCATCTGCTCACTCCCATTTATCATTACTGAGAGCTGCTCCTGGAGTGTTGACATCCCAGAACTTCCAGCCTGCCCAGTGCTCACACCTAGCATGTCCCCATGGCCAGCAGATGCTCTTAGGCAGAAAGTCTCTATTTTCAGGAAGTGCCTGATAGCAGGAAAATAGTTCACGTAGGCGATACGGACATAGCACTGAGAGCATCTGCTGCAAATTCCTCACCTGACTTGGTCTCCCAAAGTGCAAAATCCCTGCACAGATTAGCCCTCATCTATTTTTCCAACCTTATCCTTTTCTACTCCCTTCTAGCCTAAAAGACAGGTTGTACGGATCACTATAGCAGGAGGGGAGCTGAGCTAGGTGAACACAAAATATCTTTTCCAATACAGACCTTCCTGGGACCTTTAGACTCCTGCGCACAAATGTATGCTTGATGTGCCTCATGGAACAGGGTCTGGGACTCACTGTAGGGTGAGGCGCCAAGCACTGTGGGGGACAGAGGGTCCCAGAAGGTGGTTCTCCAAGGTGTTTGGCGCCAGGAAAGCCAGAATTCTTGCTGGAGAAGCCAAGATTGAGGCTGGTACGTCAGAGCCACGCTTTAGGAACAAAGTGCTAGTGAGGGACCACGGATGGGTCATGGTGGGGCAGCATGTGCCAGAATGTCCCTTTATGAGCCACTGTCTCAGGGGTGCACTGGTGTCTCAAGGGAGCCGTGCTGGGTTGCACAAAGAGAAGGTCAGAGCTAGAGGCACAGGAGCCCTGGGGATTATCTAACTTGAATCACATAAATATAAGGAGAATTGAAGACTAGAGAGGTGAAGGGACTTCCCCGATGTCACTCAGTAATTTAAGAGCAGAGCCTGAATCAGAACACACGTGCTTTGCTCACTAGTGAGACCTTCACTCTGGATCTCTAACCTAACAGACTTCCTTCTTGACAAGAATTTGACCATTGCCCACGGGCTTCCTGCTGAGGAAATAACCCATGAGACTTCCCGTTCTTTGCTCAACCCCTTCCCCCCACCCTCCCGCCTTCAGCCTGTGACACCGAAGCTCTCGCTTCCCCTTTCCTCCTACCTCCGCGTATTCCTTGGAGGGTTCCCTGCCACCTCAGATGGTAATAACATTTTTGATTTTCAGACATGTCAGCAAGTTTTGCCAGGCAATGTGAGGGAACACAAATGCTAATGCCTCCATCTGGGGACTATGTTAATATATGAGGCTCAATTGGCATTTAAAAATTGCACATTTTAATTGGCTGCCTTTTGTGCCTCCAAGTCCAGGATTACATTGTATTTAGTGATGGTGGCTGGGTTGGAAGGAGTGCCGGCCTGGGAGTCGGAGGTCCTGTGAGTCAGAAGTCCTGGGGTTCAGGTCCCTGGGGTGGGTGACCTTGGATGTGGCACTTCTAACGTCTCAGTTTCCTCACCTGTAAAGTGAGGGGGTAGGGCTGGAGAATCCCTAAGGCTCCTTCCAGCACTAACCTTCCATGACTTCTGACTGCTATAGTCCCTCCGAAGCTCGTGACTTCTTTCCATCAACTTTACCTTGAATTCCAGGGCTGCCCGCAAGGTCTTCTCTCCCCAACTTTGGGACTATTGATTTCTATGCTGGGGACAGACTCTTTCCCACTTATCTGTTATCTACTTTGGACTTACCTCCCAGACCTCTCCACCTGAGTCCAATCCCTCCCCGGACTGGAGTGAAACATGGTAAGGACAGAGCTATTTCAAGTCCCTTCCCCAGACACACTCTTTCTCTGATGCCCAAAGTAGGGTTTCTTGGAAAATTCCTTGAGTACATTCTGTCCTTGACTCTGGCCAATAGGTTGCTACATATGATTCTCTTTTTGCTCATCTAATAATCAATTGACAACTACTATGTGCAACACTGTTTTGGGCATGGCTCCCTCCAACCCTTTCCTGATGTTGTCTTTAGTGGCCACCTTGGCCAGGCCTCCATCATCTCTCACCTGGTCTACTGAAGTCTCTTTGGCTCTCAGCCTTGCCCCCTACTGGCTTGTCACTGATGCTGCCAATGTCCCCTTTATTCCCTGCAGCAGCCCATCCCCTCCTGCAGGCCCCAAAGACTGGCCCCTGGTCTCAAGGACCCAATCCCAAACACCCCCACCATGGCCATGTCTTAAAGAGTACCCGTATACTTCCTCTCTCGTTTCATCCCAGGGAGAAAGACTGTATACTCGAATAAGCACAGAACTTGGAGGCAGGAAGACATGAAGGTCAGCCCCCAGCCCTAGCACTACCTGTTGTGTTCTTACACTAGTTCCTTCACTGTATGGAAACTCAACCTTCCTTAAAAGTGGACTAATAGGTCTTGCCCCATCTACCTGCCAGGGTTGTGCATGTTTTTATAGAGGCTAATGCACTGCACAGAGGGGAAGGATTATTTGGGTTTCTCCAAATCTCTTCTGGGGGCCAGCTGCATCAGGACTGCTTGGGGATGGTAATAAAATGCAGATTCCTGGGCCTGGCACAAGGCTACTGAACCAGACTCTCTGGTTTACCACCCAGGCCTTTAAATAAGCTTCTCAGGTGATTCTCATGTGTCTTGAGTTTAAGGATCACTGGCTTATTTTTATTTTACCTGGCACTCCCAGATTGTATACTCACCTTTCCCTTTAGCTACCAGGCCCACTGAACATGCTCTGAAGAGTTGCTCTGTGTCTGTTGTCTGAGAAAATTTCTTCCTGCTCCCCGACTCCAGGACAGTTTTTGAGTACGTTGGAGAGGCATCATGGTGTAGTGGAAAAAGCAGGAGCTCTGGAATCACACCAGTATCTGAAGCCTAGCTCTGCTACTGATTATCTATGTGACTTTGGGTAAATTGCCTAACTCCTTGAATCTCCATTGTTCTCTACTCTTTACTGGCAGTTACAGCAATTATCTCAAGGCTGTGGTCAGGATTATAGGAAATAAACAAACATGTGTAAGGTAGCTGCCACATTGTACAAGCTCATAAAAAGCTATGCCCTCCACCCAAGGGACCAGAGACCTGCCATGGTTTGTTTAAGGTGGGTGTCACTTCACATGGTGTGTTTGGATTGAGTCTCACTGGGGACCTGATTTGGAGAGCCAAGCAGTGGCTGTGAGACTTTTGCTGAATTCCCCAGAGCCCAAGCCCTGTCCTGCTCCCTGTGTGGGATTATTAAAGTTTAGTTAATTCCTCTGTGAGACATGCATTATTAAAGGCATTCTGGACTGGCTGTTACAACCAGCCAGGGCTGCCCCAGTGAATGTCATCCAGGCCACAGGAAGAGCCACAAGACACCATGACAGGATGGGGGAAGCCTTCGCCCTGGATGAGGCTGCAAAGCTTGAGCAGAGCAACACAGTGGCCTCCTGCAGAGCTCCGGGGGTTCTGGGTTTTTCACTTGCAGCTTTTAACTTGTGGAGAAAGACAGTCACCTGTCTCCCCCATTGGAGAAGGGGCTCCTTCAGTACAGAGCTTTGTCTCTCTCATCAGATTGTGACTCCTCTCATGACAAGGCTGTTCCTCTCCCATCAGATTGGGACTCTTTAGAGCGGGGTTGTGCCTCTCCCATCAGACTGGGATTCCCACTAGGGCAAAACTGTGCTCTCCCCATCAGACTAGTTTTTCAGGGAAGGGACAGGTCTCCACCATCAGACTGAAGAACTCCTCCCCAAGGGTGAAGGCCGCTTGTGGCCCTTGCCCCAGAGGCTGTCTATCATACCTTTTTCTCCAGCCCCAAGGCTCCCATTGCCCTGAGGGCTCTGCCCTTTGCTTTGTAAGCAGTTAAAAAACAGAAGGCAACCAGCTTTCTTTTGTAGGTTGTTGGGTTTTAAGTAAAGATAGTTAAAATAATTTATAGCCTGCTCAGAGGGAAAACTGAGGAGAGGAAGGAGGGGTAGGTTTTTCTGGCAAGGAAAAGCAGCATAAAATGTCCTGCTAAATGCTCGCTCAGCGGCCTCCGTTCCTTCAAGCGCAGAGCAAACACCCGTGATTTAAGCTATGCTCAAGGGACGAGTTAGCACTAGAGCTGTGACTGCAGGTTTGACCCAACACTTTGGGGTTGAAATTGGGCTTCCCAGAAGACAAAGGACAGAGGGGGAGAGCTGGTTCCTGGGAGAGGAGAAGAGGGTCTTGTAGGGATGGTGGTGGCTCCTAGCAGACACAATTCCCATTGCACAGGCTTCAAGTCTTGTTCCTTAATTTATGTTCTGAGCTCTCAGGCAAGAGCTGGAGCAGGGGGTAAGGACCTGGGTTTCTCCTAGCTCTGCTTTTAACTAACCATGTTCTCACGGGTGAATCCCTCACCCTCTCTAAACCTCAGTCTTTAATGACTTGTGCTTTTTCTTAACACAGTCTATAATTATATAGAGTATCCATGAAGTCTGAAAACTTAGGTGGATATACATAATATCAATAAGGACATCTTCAATTTCTTATAAAATAAAACAGTATCTGTGTTTGCAGACCTTATTGGCATATCTATGTGTGTAAGATGATTTGATAAATATCCATCTTTTCCATTGGACTGTAAACCCTTTGAGGGCAAAGACCAGGAGTTTGTTCTCAGTTGTCTCTTCAGCACTCTGCACACTGTGCTTGGCATGTACTGAGAGCTCAACACATATTAATTAAATGAATCAATGAGTAAAGTAAATGGCGAAGCTTATCTTGGGAGTGGTAGGGTAATGAAATAAAGTGAGGACTCAAAAAGTGGGCTTTGAGAGAACATGCTCAGATGTTTGGGACACCCAGCTCATTAGCTGGTCCCTTCATGGCGTTGAGAGGTAGGATTTCCACCCAGAGGATTTGGTTGTGATAAAAGAGACAAAGATAGAGAGTTAAGATCCAGCATGCAGAGATGAATCCACTCTTGTCACTCAGCTGCTTCTGAGCATTTATAGATCCATTCTCTGTCTTCAAAGGATAGCTGTATCCTTTCATAAAGGATTGGACTCTTGCCCTGAGAATTTGGACCCACAGTAGGTCAATGCACACCTAGCCAGGAGTCCTCAGAGATGCAGAGAAGCTCTCTTTCTGGAGAGGACAGAGAAAGCACAGAGAGCAAGAAAGGCTGGTGTGGGTTCCTGGGCCCCTCTTGGGGCCTTTGCACAGGGGCCCCTCTCACCTGGAGTGCCCAGCCCCTCCCTAGTCCACCTGGCTCCATCCTCTAAGACTCAGTTAAATGACCACACCCTCTATTCAGGTAGAACTGACTACTTTCTCCTTTGGGCCTCACTGGAAAAAAAGATATTATTTTATCATACATCTGAATGTACTAGCAGTAAACCATTTATTATGTATTCATCAATGTTTCCAGATTTGATGGCCACCCTCTATGTGTATCCTGCAGATGGTAAATTCCTTGAGCTATTGGTGTGGCCAGATGAGAGTGTTTGACACCTCTTCTGCTGGCGTGCATGTCCCTGTCCATGGTCCTGAAGGCTAGGGTCAGGTGTTTTCCTGGACCCTGAAACATGGGTGCTTCCCTACCCTTTTCCATATATAAACCAAAAAGCTCAATAAAGGCTTGGTGATGGGCTGAGAGAAGAATACTTGCTGCCCAGGGAGACTCAAAGGAGGAAGTGATTAGTTCTATATGTTCCCTGTAACTCTAAAGCCTGCTAGCATGCTTCCTGGTGGCAGTCAGTAATTGAGATAGGAGTGTGGGAGAGGCTGCTTAACCTTTGGACTTCATGGATGTTGGCTAAACAGGAGAAATGTAGATATCCTGACATGTAGGTATCTCAGGTGGACAACTACAGGTTGGACTTGGGGTGTGCTAAGGTCTTTAGCATTCTAGGAAGCTATGAATTGCTCATTTTGAATAGTAGTGATATCATGATGAAAAGTAACTATTACCTCCTTTAAAACATTTAAAATATAATTTTGAAAGTGCAACTTATAAAACACTTACTATGTGGCCAGGCGTCATGAGAGTTGCTTTTGTTTTTCATGTATTATCCCTATTCCTCCAAATAATCCAGTTAGGAAAGCTATTTATTATTCTCATTTTTGGAAGAACAGAGAATGGCCAGAATGGCCAAACAAACAGTTGAAGATCATAGAGCCAGCCAAAAGCTGAGTTAACTCCAGACTTGGTCTCTACAGTCTGTGTTTTTACTAGTCTACACTACCTTATTTTACCAATTGCCTAGCAACAGAGAAAAAGTTTCCATAGCAACATAGTAAAATAAGTATTGGTATTTGGATAATCTGATTTAAAAAAAAAACTGCTCAGACTCTAAGCTAGTATTTCACATCTGGGAATGTAATTGAAGGAAACAGTCCTAACTATGGAAAAGATTAATGCATAAAGAAATGTACTGAAGCATTATTTATAATCTTAAAAAAGTAGCAACAATAAATGTCCAGCAATAGGGGAATGATTAAATGCAGTGTGGTGCTGTCATTCAGTGTAATAAACATGGTCTGTTGTAATATGATCCTACTTGATGACTTGACACTACAGAAGTCAGACAAGTACAGTATGAATCTGCTTCTTCATTTTCATTAACTTGGAAGTTCCCTGACAACCAGGGTTTTCTCCTGTTCAGCTCTGTATTCCCACGGCTAGTACAGGGCCTGGTGCAGAGCAGGTGCCAAGTGAGTGCTTGTTCACTCCTGGGAGGTAGACTGGGGTTGCATTTCAGCTCCCTTCTTGCTTGATATATGGGGTTGCTATTTATACATAGTCTCTCAGCTTTAAACCCACCCTTCTATTTTCTTCTCTGATACTGGGGCCAGGACTCTGCAAACTATATTCTCCGGATTCTTCTTGCCAGGAAACTGGCAGGCCTGGGTGGCCTTGCAGGAGACTAGAGAAGGGACTGTCTACCAGCTTCCAGCTCAGGTCTGCATCCCTCCAGCATCGAAGGACATCAGTGGCCCTAGTCTGCAGCTTCTTTTGGCACTCGCAGCACCACTGCAGCACCAGTCCTACCATATACCTCATCTTCTGGGCTGCCATCCCTGTCTTTGGTGTAAGCACCCATCGGGCTGCATCCCATCATCTCTTTAGCACCTGCCTGGCAGCACCTCCCAACTAGATCTTGGTAAAACCATTTCTCCCCTTTCCTTGTCAAGCCCTAGAGGGTGGCAGCAGCTCCCTGTAGTTGCTAATCTCAGGTTACCTCCCCACCCGCTTTTTGCTCCTTCAGCCTTTAACACACATGTAACAAATTTCCAAGATTAAATAGCCTTCGTTTGAAATTTCTTGCCTATTTCTGTATTCCTGACAATATGTTACTTATTTAACTTTTTTTGAGTTTCAATTTCTTCATCTATAAAAATGGGGGACTAATCCTTAACTCATGAAGATGTTGGGAGAATTCAATGGCATGACAGTCAAGTACCTGGCAGAATAGGTGCTAATAAATGCTGGTTACTCCCTTTGCCCCCTGACCAAAATAGTCAGCCCGTCTATGCAGGGGGCTTTCTCCTCTTGGTGACTTGCTGAAAGAATTGGTCTCCAGGAATTGTGTCCTGAGTGGCAAGAAGCCTCCCCCTTCCACCAGCCAACCCGGAGGGCATGGCCAGTGGAGATCTACAGCCAGGTGGAGGCAAAAGTGTTCAGAACCTGTAGTGTCTTCAAAACCTTTCCTCCCCTTACCACCCCGGTCTTAGTCACTTGAGCAGATTCTAATTTAGTCTCCGAAACATTCTTCAATGGCCCCAGGCAAGTGCCGTTTCATGACAGAGATGAGTGCAGGAAGCTCAACTTCCCACCTCCTCCAGTCAATGACAAGTCCCTGGGAGTCAGCAGGGTGAGGAAAGAGGAAAAGCTATACCACCCACATGACAGTTGAATGAATGACGACCAAATGAATGAATGAACGAATACCCCTGGCTACTGGGTTCTGTGTTTGGTACTTGGAAAGCATCACCCCTTACATCCAACGCTCACAACGACCCATCTGTCCATGTTACAGACAGGAAATTGCCACTCGGAGGAGTCGGGGAGGTGGCTCACGTCCTAGAGTCAAGGCGGCAGAGCTGCAGTTTGAAACCCACCCAAACAGCGGCAGGTCTGTTCTCTAGGTCCCCTCAGAGAGCACCTGCCCCTGATTCTGCTGCTCACTTTCAAAGACTGGGAAGCAGGTAGGCTCTGGAATCTGAGTAGGAGACATTCAGATCACATTTCCCAGACACCGAGCTCATAGCAGGCTCCCAGCCAAACAGCCAGAACTGGGCTAAGACAAAAACATTTTGTCCAGATTAGGCAGAAAAAGGATGCTGCACCCAGCCCATGCCTCTGGGAACTGGGAGAAGAGTTCCGTGCCAGCAGAAGAGAGCATCACACCTGTGTCCTCACCTGCTGGACCTTGGTTCTTGGCTGGCTGGATTACAAAGAGCAGCTGAGATCTAGACTTGAAGGAGGGGAGGAGGCAGAACCATTTGGAAGGACCTAAAAGTCTACAAGATAAATGGCAGAGGCGTGGAGCGATGGGTCAGGGAGCTCCTACTCAGTCACTCTTAAGGGGGAAGCCACTCCCCAGCAAACCCAACCCAGGCCACCTCCGGTGCTAATGTCAATCAAAGGGTCAAATTGGGTAATTCTAATTTTCACTGTGGCTGTTTCTGTTTTACTCCTTAATGTCTCTAAAAGAACCGCATTCCCCACTCTAAAAATTTGCTTTTCTATTTTTATCCCACATTTGAAGTAAGGATTTGATAACATCTCAAGTCTGGATAAGGTTAGGTTAACTGGATAACATTATAAGGATTGGGTAGATGGGAGGAATGCTATTATTTTTAGTCATTGTAGAAACTTTGAGGAAATTTAAATATTTTAGAGTATATAAAGTGAATAGCAAAAATTACAAAAAAAGCAGATTTAGAAAGCAAATAAGAGAAGAGAGAAGCTAGCTGAAGCAAACATTTGAGGATGAGTTAGAAACTGCACGTGAATTGTGAATTCAGATCTGAATTTTCTGATAGCCACGTCTGAAAAGAGAAACAATTTTTATCGTTTGATAAGACATTGTACAAGTTCAGCTGGTGTTTAAATCTAGAAAGACAGGTGGGCTGATGTTGACTTACTGAATAGAAGCAACTGCAACTTTGGTAACATTAATATACACTTCTGCTTGGGCCACAGGAAGTGTGTTCTCCAACAGGTTTCAAGTCACTGTCTTTTTTTTTTTTTTTTTTTTACATGTAATGAGACACTGCAGGATTTTCCTGGAGAGCTTGTGGTGTAGTGGCACAGAGGAAGCAAAGTAATCTTTCCATGTTTCCACCATAGGTTTTAATTGAGGGAGAATATGCTAATGATTTTTCTAATGAGCAAAAATGACCCCATACTACAGCGAAAGCCAGGGCCAGTGCCAACTTAGATTCAGCCGGCATGCAGGGGAAGGAAGGAGACTAATATTTATTGAGCACAGTACATTCATCATCACTTCTAAATACTCAGAACGAGCCTGTGGACCCGAGTCCAGCTCTGACTCAGGGGCTTCCCTCTCTGAATTGGAGTTACCTGACTTGGGTGCTGGTTTTCATCATAGACTGGAGGCTGTGATGTCCAAGCTGGGGCAATACTGGAGGTCAAGGAGCCCACTTCACTTTACTGGCCAGATGGGGAAACTTAGGTCTGGAGAGGGGCAGAGGCGGGAGTAGAACCAGGCCTCTCACTTAAGACAAGAAAGTCAAGCATCTGTGAACTGTGGAGTAGTAATAACAATGACTGTCAGTGTACAGTATGTGCACAGTTAAAAAGGTGCTTTCACACCTGCTGTGCCATTTCATCTGTCCCACAGGTTGGCAGGGAGATAATTAGACCTTATGTTTTTAGAGAATGTCATGATGCACAAAGAAACATTGACACATGCCATATGCTCCCCATGTAAGCTAGAGCAGCAACTATCAAACTCATTCCATGGATAATTAAATTGAGGTTCATAAAGGAGAAATGAACTGCCCAAGGTCACACAGGAAGTGGCAAAATGAGGACTTAAATCAGGTCACCTGACTTCATATTTAGATTTTGTTCAATATTACCATGCCGCCTTCCACATAAATATTGGGATGGGCTAGAAGAAGCACACTTGAATATCCACACACTATTTCCAAAGTGCATGATGATTAAGATCCTAGGGTCTGAGGTCAAACTGCCTGGGTTTAAACCCCAGTTCTGCCACTTCCATGGCTATGCCACTTAACCTCTCTGTGCCTTAGTTTCCTTATCTGTAAAATGGAGAAAATAATAGTAACTTCCTTGTTGCTTTATGGTGGAAATTAAATGACCAAGTCAGAAAGCATTCGGATGAATGTCCTGCTCAGCCTTCAACAAATATTAATATTAGCTAATGGCCTTATTTATTATAAAAATAATAATAAAGTAATACAAAATAAAATAAAAAACTTGACACATCTTTTCTGACATTTCAGTTTCAGATTTCTATTTTCTTTTGTAGAAAAATGGAAAATATAGAAACATTAAGAGAATAAAAAAATCACTATAATCCCTCACAGCAATAATCACGTTTTCATATTTTTCCAGCTACCTTTTTCTAAGCACATATACTGTGTACTTTGATAGATTTTTATCCTGTTTTACTTAACATTAAAACATGGGCATTTTCCTATACCATTAAGTAGTTTGTAAAAATATAACTTCCAGCCATTATAAAATTATGCCATTCTATAGATGCACCATTATTTATGTACTCATTACATCATGGACGTGTGCAGTTGGCTATCTGTTCATTCTCGAGTGAAGATACTATGTCTGCTGTGCGCCTGCCTTCCAGATGCTACACAGTTCCTCGTTCAGGGTAGGTGCTTGATAAATATTCAGGTGAATGAATGCTCACGTTTTAAGAGGTGCTTCCAGAGAGTTCATACCAATTTACATTCCTATATTCATCGCATGAGTGTCTTTCCCATCGGAATCTTAGCGTTCGATTTAAAAATTAAAAAAAAACTTTGCCAATTTGTTAAGTAAGGTATGGCCTATCACTGCCTTAATTGTTTGTTTATCTGATTAATAGTGAGGCTGCGAGTTCATTCGCATTTTAATTAGCCATCTGTATTGTATTTTCTCCTCTTTCCCCCTTTCTGCCTTTCTTTTTTTCATCTTTCCCACCTTCTTCTGCAAGCACCATTTCTGAAGGAACAGGCAGCAGCCCAGCAGTCCTGACACATTTCCGTGGATGCCTTCGCATTTCCAGATAATCCATGAGGTTCCTAACAATGAATTGGGTGCTTGCTGATTATTTTAAGGTAATTGCATGAATAAATTCAGATACTCATTAATTCTGAGAAAGCTGTGACAGCTCTCAGGTATTAATGAATTTCTTGCTTAAGTTTAGGGAGTTGGCAGTTGACACACAGCTTTCCTGACATTTCAGCTTCACATTGCCATTTTGTTTTCCTATAATTCCATGCACACCTTATTAAAGTTCAATTATGGCTTGGAGGAAGCTTCATCTAAGGCATTAGCATCCAGTTAATTACTGAGAAGTGACAACAATTGAAGACAAATGGATTTTATTTCCTATCATGACAACACATCCTCTCCCTCCCCTCCCACCACCTGCCCAGTACAGGTGCATATTTCTTTGGCATGGATGCTCTCTACCTGCTGTTCAGGGAATCACAGAATATTCCAGAACTGGAGGGCCAGGATATTTGATCCCTTGCCTACAAATAAGTGTCCAAATCCTCCTGGAATGATGCTGTCCATTCTCTTCTTGGAATATCTTTGGAAGACAAAGTCTCATTTCTACCAATAATCACTTATTCCGGGGTCTTATTGTTGATGAGCAAGAAGTTCTTTCTTTAACCAGAATGAAGTTATTCCTGCTTTAATTTCTGCCACTTACTCTTATGTGACCTTAGAAAGTCCTCTTGTTGTGGTTTTCTCATTTCTAGATTGATGGTCCTTGCTATGGTTTGAATGTGTACCCAAAAGTTCATGTGTTGGAAACTTAAGTCCCAATGCACCTGTGTTGAGAAGTGGGACATTTAAGAGGTATTTAGGCCATGAAGGCTCTGCCCTCATGAGTGAATTAATGCCATTATCATGGGAGTGGGGTAGTTATTGTGGGAGTGGGTTCCTGATAAGAGGATGAGTTCATCCCCCTTCCCTTCTCTTTCTCTCTCTCTCTCAAGCGTGCTTTCTTGCCCTTCTGCCTCTGCCATGGGATGACGCAGCAAGAAGGCTCTTGCCAGATGCAGGCCCCTGGAACTTGAACTTTCCAGCCTCCAGAACTGTAAGAAATAAATCTCTGTTTGTTATAAATTACCCAGTTTCAGGTATTCTGTTATGGCAGCACAAAATGGGTTAAGACATTCCTGGAATAATGACTTTGTGTCAAGTCATAATTCTAAAGTCTGAGATGTAAGTAAAGTGCTTCACACACGAGAGTTGCTTAATAAATGTCTCCCCTTTCTGCAAAGCCTTTTGTTTCAACAAGAGGGTAGGAGGAAACCAATACTGATTAAGGGCCTACCGTTAATGTCATCTCACTAGGAACTTTCTCTATATCATCTTATTTAGTACTCACAACAATCCTGTGGAGTAGATACCATTGTCATCTTTATTTTACAGATGAGGGAGCTGAAGTTCAGAGAGGTGCAAGGTCTCACAGATTTGGTTGTGCGTTTGCTCTTCCCACTGCCCTCCCAGTGGAGCACTACTAGGTCATACTAGACATGGTGGGGTTGGTCTAGAAGAGGGGCACCAGGAAGCACAGGGAGCATTCACTTCTGCAGAGAGTCAAGATGCCTTCACAAAGGTGCCTAACACTGCAAGGTCATGATGCTAAGTGCTCTAGTGTTTAAGAGGTGGATAAGATGCCTACAGATGGAGGCAACAGAGAAGCTTCAAGGAGAGGAAGGTCTGAGTTTTGTCTCCAAGGTGAGATGATTCAGATAAGTAGCAAAGCAAAGCAAGAGGAAGGAACATATAACAACAAAGGCAGGGAGGTAGAAGTGAGCAAGGAAACTGAATGAGGCATTCCTGGAACAGAAGGTTTGCACAGGGAGGTAGGGGAGATAGTGCTGGTAAGGGAGGTTGGCACACAGACCACGGAGAGTTTTCAATGTCAGGTTAAGGGGTCTGGACTTATTCTTGAGACCCAAGCTTCCCAAAAGGAGCCACAGAGCAGCAACCCTGGGGAGAACCTCAGAGGAAAGAATAAAGCAGGATTCCCTGCACACCACTCCCTTCCTGGTGAGTTACAACGCACATTAGCATGTTATGGGATCTGAGCAGTCCTGCAGAAAAGAAAAACACAGAAGGTATTTACTTTTTTAACTTTTTACTGGGAAACTCTCAATAAATGTTTTTATTTATTTTAATGGATCAGCAGCTGCGAAACCCCGCCCAGCTGAGGTATCTTACCGGGTTCTCACTGAGAGAATACGTGCGAGCAGAGTGCGCTACTCCCAGCAGCGCCTTCTGACTTTTGCTTTCAGTTCCAGGTTGTGCTCAAAATCCTTCCTATTAATCACTTGGTCTCCGCAGCCTGCACGGTGTCATCCCATGTGAGAGAGCAGGTCGGCTGAAGTCTCTCGTCCGCAGAGGGGAGGCAGCAGCACCAGGCCTTTTGGCTCCATTACCGCCTTAAAGAGGATGGGCAGTGGCTTTACTTGCAGGGTAAGAGTAAATGTGGTAAGGAAGATCTAGGGGCAGTGTGATCACAGACTAACTCAGGGGTACGCAGGGAAGTGGGGGCAGTCTAGGGAAGTGAGTTATTTATTTTTTGAGTGCTTGCTATGATCTCTACACTCATGAACACATTCCCATCTTTGGTTGGGCAGTGATGGGGAGGGGTTGTGTGTGTGGATTTCTTGGGTGCAGTAGTAGTAGGTTTTAATTTTCTATCTTGATAGTTTTGCAAGGTTTATACTTTCACAATTTATGTTATGTGTGTTTCCCAGGTAATGCAGTTGATTTTGTGTCTGTGGTGGGCACTGATGCCTCACCCCATTCCCCTTCAAGGAAAGACTGATGCATTGCCCAATGGTGACAGCACCGTGGGCAGTGGCCTCTGGCATCAGCTCCTTTAGGGATTGCCTCAGCTGGACAGGGGAGCTCCTGCCAAGATCTCAACCCTTCCTGAGACAGCCCATGTCCACTCTGGATCCATGTGCAGTTACAGAGGCCTGGCCACCTCAGCCCCACTTAGGGTAGCTGAGGGCCATTGAGCTCTGAGCTCCTGTGAGTTTGGCCAGGGCTCTTCCTGGGTCTGCTGAGTCACAGTTTGACTCCCTCCCTCTTGCCTGTCTGCCTGTCCTGCTTCCTTCCCCTCTGGTCCACAAGTATTGATCCCAAGGGTGCTCCTTCATGAGCATCTTGCACATGAGATTCTATTTCAGAGTCAGCTTCCTGGGAACTAGGGTGACCAGGCATTCCATTTTGCCTGAAATGTGGGACCACAGTAGTCCTGGACAAACCAGGACCCTGCAGCAAACCCAACCTCAGACAATATACTTTTGTGTATTCTTTTATTTTATAGATGAGATCTCACTATGTTGCCCAGGCTGGAGGGCAGTGGCTATTCACAGGCACAATCACGGTGCACTATATCCTCAAACTCCTGGGCTCAAGTGATCCTCTCATCTCAGCCTCCCTAGTGGCTGGGACTACAGGCACATGCCACCATGCCTGGCTCTGTCAGTATACTCTTATACTTTCATGGTGAGGAATTATTTTTATTTTTTAAAAAGTTGGTAGAGGGGCATGTGCCATGTCCTCCTTAACTCTTCCCTAACAATCTCATGGCAATCTTGGGTAGCCAGGTATTATTGTCATCTCCCTAATATTGGGGAGGCAGGTTTTATTAGCCAAGAAATTGGGGCTCAGAAAAGTTAAGAGACTTTTCCCAGGCCACACAGCTCAGTAACCACATGGGATTCAAACCTAGGCCCAATTAACCCAATGCCTGCACTCTATCCACCAGGCCTCTTTAGTTTTAAGACCCATACCTTGGTTGTATGTTCCAAACACTGATGCAGGTAACTAAGGAGGCAGCGAGGAGCATTTACTGAATTCTAAACATGCTTGGGGCTTTCTGAGAAATAAAATCACATTCTTTATTCCATGCCTACCTCCCTGTGCAGGACTAGTTCTAATCATCTGAACTTTCTGCTAATTACTGTCACATTAATTAAAAAATAAATCCCCTCTAATTTCATAACAGGTGGTTTGTGAAGCTGGAAGAGAAGTTGAAACTTGTGTGTAATTATTGTGTGGCATATTTGCATTTCTAATTGCATCGAGGACACTGAGGGCCAAGCTTCCAGTCTCCCGGCTGTCTTTCACCTCCACCGCGGTGCCGGGCTGTTGGCAGCTGCAGCAGCGGGGTCTTTTCTCCAAACACCACCTGTGAGAACAGTGGCTCCAGCTGGAGTCCCAAGACTCCCAATCAACATGGAGAGCCACAGGGTTGGCTGGTTCCTGTGCAAGTTTGCTGGAACACGTCGAGGAGCCCAGCACCTAACTGCATGCCTGGCATTTTCTGGGTGCTCAATAAATGCTGGTGGACCATGGCCATTCCTGAACTAATCCTCACCTCGCTTATCTGACAAGGACACTTGGATTTGCCCCACAGGTGTGTCTGCGCATCCATCTGGAAACTGAATGTCTGTGTATTGAATTCATTTGCCCTCTGACTTCTGAATCACTTTGGATACAAGCTGTTATGTGTCAGGAGCATCCTAACGCTTATGATTTAAGTTTCTTTGGCCATTTCTGCCTCCACAAGTCTTTCTGTAAAGGAGTTAATGAGCCACAGAATACTACTTAAGTGCATTGCAAGCACTTTTTCTTATGGCCTCAACTTAATGTGGTGGAAGGACACTAGACTTGGAGTCAGACCTACCAGGGTTTGAATCCTGGCTCTACTGCTTTGCAGCTGAGAGACCCTGGAGAAGTCACTTAAATCTCTCTGAGCCTCATAGTTTTTTATGTCTGTAAAATGAATAAAATCACAACTTGGTCCTGAGTTTCTCAAACTTGGCTACACGTGCTTGGGTTGGGCTGTACCTAGAGTTGATTAAATCAGACTGGGGGTAGTGGGGGGAGGGAGGCTTGGACATCATATTTTTAAAAAGCCACCCAGGTGGTTTTGTTGTACAGCCAGGGCTGGGAACCACTGCCTGAGCCCCTTGAGGTGCCAAGAAAATGCTGGTCCCAACCCTCCCCTTCCTTTGCCCTGGGACATGGAGCCCGACCACAGTGGGTCTGGGAGGAGCTGGAGGTCCCACCCCACAGGGCAGGACGGGGACCCAGGGACTGCAACTAGCTCATAAGATGGGGCTTGGTGAAGGCAAAAAGCCCAGCAGTCCCCTCCTCAGTGCCCCTCTCCCTGGCGGATGAAAATGAGGGTTTCTTACCTCCACTGTTTGTCCAACCCTCGGCACCCCCAGGGAAATGTGGCCAATCAGCGGCCGTGCCAAAATGAGGGCCAAAAATGACGTCATTGTGGAAATGGCCCTAAGTTTTATTTTGGGCCAGCCTACATCCCTCTTTGATCTCTATAAGATAGGCACCATATGCCCACTTTACAGCTGAATAAACTGAGGCTTTTTGAGGTTAAGTGAGTGACTATGTATCCTTTAAACAGCAGAGCCACAGCCAAATCCAGTCTAATTCTAAAACTCTTCTTCCTTCTCCTACGCACGTGGCTTTCCTCATATCAGCACACAGCTTATTATAAGTAAACTACATCCTTGCAGTTTCTTTGGTCAGACACCCCGGAGTCACCTTCGACTCCTCTCTTTCCCTCACGCCCCACATCTAACCCACCGGGAAATCCCACTGGATCTATCTTTATGACATGTCAAGAATCCAAGCGTGTTGCCAGCTCCCTGCTCCCACGTTGGTCTGAGCACCTCCATCCCTCACCTGGAATACTGACAGGTGTCCCTGCCTCATCCCCACACTGTGGATTTGCAGCAGAGCAGCTGGAGTGACTGATAAATATTTCCCCGACGCTGTCCTCCACGGGCTTCTGTCTCACTCCTGGTCAAAGCCCCGGTCCCCACCACGGCCTGGGCTGCCCGCGCTGCCCCGCACCGTCGGGCCTCTCAGCTCACCTCCTTCCCCTCCTCCCTGCTCACACGGCTTGCTTTCCTGCAAGCTCCCCACGTGCGCCGCCACCTCAGGCTTCTGCCCTTGCCGTTCCCTCTGCCTGGAACGCTCTTCCCCAGGGTCGACATGACTTGCTCCTTTCCCATCTTCCAGGTTTTCAGGGTGACTCAAACGTCACCTGCTTGAAACGGAAATGAATGCACAGCACACCCTACCCTCCTCTCCTCATCTTGTCTTGCTCATCGCTCCTCACTATTCGGAATCCTACTGTGCTAACCCTACTGATTTGCTTACCCTCTGTCTTCCACGACGAGGTCTTCATCTGTTTTGTTCCCTGCTCTACCCCAGGTGCCTTGAACAACGCCTAGCACTCAGGAGGTGCTCACCAAATACTTGCTGAATGAATGAATGAATAAATGAGTGAATCTGGCCACCCCTCCCGGGAAAGGTGAGATGACCTCTGAGCTGTGGCCAGAAAAAGACTGGGGGTCCACGTTGGAGAGGCGTGTCCCAGCAGCTTGCAGCACTTGCCCTTGGTCTTGGGTCGAGGAGGACAGTCATGAGACTGTGTGGGGCAGGTGGCCCCACACGGCATATCACCGAGATGTTCAGGGAGTCAGCAGGCTTGCTGCCTTGTTCTGTCTGCTGGGCTCTGAACCCCACTCCTTGATTTGTTCTCTTGGCTCCTCCAGTTCCACTTGGAATGCTGTTATCCCTATTTTCTGGCTGAGGAAACTGAGGCTTAGAAAAGTTCAGTAATTTGTCACACAGCTAGTGAGTAAGAAAGACAACATTCCAGCCCAGGCACTCTGACTCTAGCTCCTGCCTCTCCTTACTGTGCATCAGCCTCACGTACTCATGGACTGGCATGTCATGGTCCCTTGTTTTCTACTCAGCCTGAAGCCATCCTTTTGCACACTGCTTCCAAGGGCAACTTGGTTTGTCCAGAACCATGAGTCTAGGGCAGAATTTCCAACCTTGGCACTAATGGGCTATTTAGTTCCTTGTGGGGGGCTGTGCTGTCCTGTGGATAGTATGGCGTTTAGCAGCATCCTTGGCCTCTACCCACTAAGAACCAGTAGAACCTTCCCCTCCCACAGTTGTGACAACCCAAACTGTGTCTAGATGTTGCCAGATGTCCCCTGGGAAGTACAATCCCCCGCAGTTGAGAACCACTGCTCTAGGGATGAAGGGATGGACCAGGGACCTCTGGAATATTAGCTGCTGGTGGGGCCCTGGTCTATGCTGTAAATGCCAAGGGGTTCCAGGAGGGCGTGAACTAATCCAATAATGTAGATCCTCTCTTTGTTCTTTTAGACGAGTGACTGGCATTGCCAAAGATTTTTTATCTGTTACAGGGCCTACTTCTTGGTGGTCTAAGAAATGCAATATAGCACAGTGGGCTCCAGAGGCAGACTACTTGGGTTCAAAACCTGATTCCACCACTTAATTAGCTAGTGATCTCCGATAGCCGCTCACTCTGTACCTCATTTGTACAATGAAGACAGCCCTTGCACCTAGCTACATAGTGTTGTGAGGGTTTCATGAGATGATGCCTGCAGAGAGCTTAGTGCAGGGATAGGCACACGCTAGTGTTCAATAAAGGCCAGCTCTTGTAATCAAGTGAGGTGTACTGAGTTACTAAACATCAATATTCACAAATGAAATTAGTGTGTGGCTGGAGTTTACTGAAAACTCTAAGTCAGTGCTGTAGCCCAGAAGTCTGGATGCCAAGCAAACTGGGTGGCACTGCCAATCTCCCACCACACCTGAGCCCAGCTGAGAGTTCGAGCCGGTGATTGCGGCTGTGTGTGGTTACCAGTGAGGACACTGGCAGTGTTGTCTCGAGTTGGTGGTGCTCTCCAACTGCCACCATTCTTGCTTTCTAATTATAAATTACCATTAGCTTAGTTTCCTCATTACCAATTTAGTTTGTTTTGGGTCATTTGGGCTTATGCTTTTTCAATGGCTGGGTTTGAAGGCATGTATGCATTGCAGTTCAACTATGAATCATCTATCGCCCATTCCTAATGCAAAATCCTTCTCTCGTCTTTGGGTGGATGGGCAGGTAGCTGTGGGTCCTTTTGTGCTGCTGAAGTGGGCTATGGTCCAAAAGGATGAGACACACGGTTCTAGATCAATCTTTTCTCTCCCTCCTGTTCTATAGATGGAGAAACTGAGGCCCAGAGAGGTGAAGGGTCCGAGGTCATACATAGTTGCTAAAATCTAGTTCTCCTAATTACCTGTCCTGGGCTTCTTCCACTCACCACATGACCTGCCTGGGCCAGTTCTCCCTCCTCCATGGAGGACTTTGGGTCCTAACAAAAGTGGCTTGAAATTGCCCACTCTTGGGTTAGGGGCTTCTCCCGGATTTTCCAACACGGTGCTGGTTTGAAGTAGATATATGTAGTGTGCAAGAGCTGGGGCTCCGGAGTCAGACCGCTTGCTAGCTGTGTGACTTGGACCAGCTATTTAATCTGCCTGTGCCTCAATTTCCTCAACTGTAAAATGAAGCTAATGATAGCACTCGCCTCCTAGATCTGGAAGAATTTGGCAAGACAATTCACGTAGTGTGCACAATGCTTGGCACGTAGAAAATGCTCAGTGAATGATGATTATTGCTAATATTTTTAGGTGTCCAGAGCTGATGTCCCACTCCCACCTGGAGTGTCTCAGGAGAAAGAACAATTTACAAAGCTTTAAAGTTTATAAAGTAATTTCATTTGCGGTATCTCATTTGATCCTTAAAACAACTGAGGGCAAAGATTATTATCCCCATTTTATAGATAGGAAAACAGTCTCATACCTGTAGAGATTCAAGACTTGTGGTTTGACAGCCAGAGCCCTTCCATTCCTGACACTGCCTTCAGTGCCACCTCGCTGTCTCTGTACTCAGGTCCTGCCTCGATGCCCTCTGCCTCCTCATTGATACTCCACTCTGTAGTCAGACAGCCCAGGGCTCCTTTCTATTCATTTCTGGGCCACTTGGACCCCATTCTCCCCTCGTTGTGCATGGGCAGAGCCTCTCTCCCATTCCCTTGCAAGTGACCAGATAGCAGAGAACGCTATTTCTTTAAAACACATCCAAGAGAGGGTGGCACAGAGCCGGGATGATAGGCTCTGATAGGTCCCTGCCTGGCTGATGGGAAGGTGGCTGGGATGGGGTCTGGGTGGGCAGGGGCTGACAGGTTCCAAACAGACCACAAGCTTCCCATGTGGACTGTGAGCTGTGAGCACTGCTCACGGGTGGGGAGAGGCCCTTGGGCATTTCTGAAGACCTGGCTGCCAGCTCAGCCCTGGCACCTCTGAGTCATTCAGCAAGTGTGCTCAGAGTGAACAAATCTGGGGCAAGGACAGGAAACACCTTCCTTTGAAACTGAAGCTAATAAATTCGACATAAAGGAGGTAAGATTAAGCCATCAGCAGGAGAGACCCAGTCTAAGGGACAGCTTGGAGCTGGGCTACTGCAAAATTGAGGGGATTTCACCAATCTTATCACAAGACTGGAATACAATCACCATGAGAGAAGCAGTAACGTGTATTGTTATAGTGGAAGACAAGGGCCTGCTTCAGAATGAAGGGATCAGGATTGAGCTACCTGCCTGCTGTGCTAAGGAAGGGCTGGGGAGCCAGCTGACATGAGCATCCCAGTCTTTCCTGCTGGAGTGTGGAAGAGGACTAATGTTTATAGAGAACCTACTGTGTGCCAGGCAGTATGTCAGGCATCATGTCTTTCTATATATGCTTCAGCCACACTAACCTTCTTTTCCTCCAAACCCAATTGTTCCTACCCCAGGGACTTTGCTCGTGCTGCTCTTCCTGCTTCTTCTCCCTGCCCTTGGCATGGATGTCTCCTTAACACCATTCAGGTTTTAGCTCCAAGTTTGTCTTCTCTGAAAGTCCTTCTCCAGTTAACGCCATATCTCCACTGTGCTCCACCATCATACTCTTCCATATCACCCTATTTTATCTTCTTTAATGCACTTATCCACACCCGAACATTTTGTTTATTTGCTTGCTTATTATCTTCTTCCCTCCACCAGAATATAAGATTCTTGAGGGTAAGTGTTCTTTCAGCCTTGTTCATGACTACACGCCCAAGGCCTAGAACAGTGCCTGGCACATAGAATGTGGTCAACAAATATCTTGGTACCTGGAGGCTGGGGTCTTTTCCCTTGCATTTTGTATGAACCTTGCCAGGATCCCAGGTGGTAACAGATCTATCCCATATCAGGGAGCATGAGGGACTTTCCCAGCTAATAAGTGATAGAGCCAGGATATGAACTAGGTTTTTAATTTCAAAACTGTACCTTTGATACACCACATTGCTTCCCTGGGGAGAGACAGGGACCTCTGTTCAGCATAACGTATGACATTAGCTGCTAGCATAACCAGGATCACTTTGTTTCCCATCAGGCAAGGCTTCCTAAGGAGATCTTGCCGAGAGAAGGAGGTGCTGGCCATGGGACATGAATCTTTGATGTTGCCTGGCAGTGACCTCTTCCATGGAAAGTTAATCACTTGGCGTTCTATTTACGGTTCAGTCTTTTGTGAGAGCTTGGTTAGTACTAGCCCCCACCCTACCCCTGCCTCAAAGCTGTAACTCCTGGGGGTACAGATCCGATTAGCTCCTGATCAAACATACCTGAAAAGCAAATCCTGTGGCCACCCCACGAAGGCTTGCGTGGCTGCCATGTGGTCTTTGGGGTGAATGAGGCATGCTCAGATGACACTTGTGTCAGCACCTCAGGCCAAAAAGCATCATCACACAAATCTTACATGGAATACCTCCCCCACCCCAGAAGGGTGGCCTATTTTTTTCGAGTGATGTCAGACAGAAGAAATTTCCTAAACAAGCAAACGATATGTCTGGAAGTCAGCTGTTGTAATGCTGGCCTGGTTTTGTGCCCACACAGCTGAAGCTCTGTCCTCATCCCAGCCCCACCTGTAAGCTGAGCCCTGATGGAGGCTCCAGAACATGCCTGCCCTACTCTAGTCAGCTTCCCTTCAGGGCAAGCTCGGACTTCATGCTCCAGTTCTAGTTACTGGGTAAAGCTGCACCTGGACTTGGCTCACTACCGAATCCCAGTTCTAGTGACTGGAAATGCATTTCACAAACTAATTGCTATTTTTGTGGGTGTCTAAAGGGTAATGGAGTGGGCGTGGGGCAGTGGCCTAAATATAGAAACTGCCATCCTTCCCAAAGTGAGGAGAACTCTGCATCAGCTGTCAGTTCAGAGCCAAGGGCAGGCCAGGAGGAGCAGAGAGGGGATCGGTGACCAGACATACCCACGGGGCTTGGACAGGCCCTGCCTTCCAGGTAGCAGCTCCCATGGTGGGCAACTTCTGTGGGTTATTCCGAGGGTCATCCAGAGACCTGGAGCCTGGTCCTTCATCTTCTCCAGCGATTTTGTAAGCGCCCAATTTCCTTTCGTGAATCCCTTTCATACCCAAAGTGACCATGGCTGTTTCTTTTTCCTGCACTGAAATCTGACACGGTTTACGATGTGCCTGGTCTTGGGCTCAGCTCTGGGGCAAGGAGGCAAACCCCACATAGTCCTGCCCCCAAGATGCTCAGTCCGCTGGGGCGGGAGTGGGGATGGGTGGCGTGAGAACACAAAGGGAGCCGCTGGCTAGACCTTTGATGGGGGAAGCCCAGAGTCTGCAGATCAGATACAGCCCAGAGGTGGTATCTGAGTATCAGAGAGGGCTCCCCTGAGCAGACAAGGAGCAGTTTACATGGCAGAGAGGCATCATGTGCAAAGTTCTCCAGGAGCCGGCATCCTGCCTCTAAACTTCCCTCCAAGAGGTGGCCTGTCTGCCTGTAAACCGACTCTCTGCCCTGCCTCTCTGTGGCCCTGGAGCGCCCCACACTGACATATGGCATCTGCCCCCCCCCCCCCGGCCATGTCTAACCTCTAACCTCTGCTTCACTCTTGTGAGGCCATCCCCTTACCGGATGTCATCTGCCTACCGCCTGCCACCGCTGATGGGAAGGGGATGGGACCTAACCTTCATTTAGCACTCACGCATGCTAAAGTGCCGAGTGGATTCCATACACCAACTCATTCACTCATTCATTCAATCACTCATTCATTTATTTGATGAGTGCTTATTGAACACCTGTTAGATCCTGGATACTCCTTTAGGCATGGGAGATACAGCATTGAACAAAACAGATGCAAGCACATGGGTCTCGCATCCCAGCGAGGCAGACAAACAGTGAAGAAAAAGTCCCACGTGATATAGAATACATAGATGACATTAAGTGCTGTGGGAAAAAGTGCTGAGAGAGGGCTGAGGGCAGGAAAATGCCAGGGCTGGTTGCGGTTTTAAATAGGTGCTCAGGAAGGTCTCGCTGAGAAGGGGGCATCTGAGTAAAGGTATAAAGGTGGCCAAGGAGCAGCCCATGCAAACATTTAGGGGAAAAGCAGCAGGCAGGGGTGGGAGGATCCTTGAGTTCCACGGGGATAAGCCACTGCGGCTGCCCTCACTTCACAGTCAAGGGCTCTGAGAGGCTCAGTGTCTTGCTCGAGGTCCCGTAACTGGGATACCTAGGCACGCGTGTCCTGCCGTAGAGCCCACGCTGACACACCTTGCTGCCGCTCATTCTGTCCTGATCCTGGGCTCCAAATTCTGGGCAGGCCTTTCTGCCCTGCCTGCAGCCTGGCCCAGGGCCTGTCCAAGCCTCGTGGGTATATCTGCTCACTGATCCCCTCTGCTCCTCCTGGCCTGCCCGGTGCTCTGCGCTGACAGCTGATGCAGAGCTCACCTCACTTTGGGCAGGATGGCAGTTTCTATATTTAGGCAATCGTGAATCTTTCAGGATTCTGACGAATTGCTGTTTTCTTGGGCTCTGGCTGGGGTTGCTCTTCCCTGTGATTCAAACATTAATGCTCCCTGAGGTCTTTCCCACAGGAGTTCCCGCTGGGGGGTAATTGCATGTGGCAGAACCTCCTCCAGCCACTGACCCAATTCCTCATGGCCCAAATCTCGGGCAGCAATGGAGGTGGCATTGGAGGGTAGAGAGCTCACCGGCTCTCTGGAAACAGCTGTCCCCCAAAACACATACACCCCAATTATAGACACACAATCACACACACACACAATTACACAGACACAGTCTCACACAGGCACACACACACATGCAAACCTCCCGGCTGCTGCAGGGCTTGCTCAAGGTTCGGGTACTTCCTGGCAGCTGTGTCTCGTACTTCAGCCCTTTGGAATAACAAGCCTCCTGTCAAGAACCCCTCAGAGTCAGGAACTGCCCTGGAACCGCCTGTGGGTGATCTTCTGAGGCAAGGACTTCAGAGGGACCCTTGCCTAGTCTGGGTTTCCCTCGCATCCCACCATCATCAGGAGCTGGCCGCATGGCCATTCCTTCTTCCTGATGCATTGCTAACCGCCAATGTGACAACTAGGTCCCCACTATCTCCTCACCGTGCTCTCTCTACCCTTCCCCTTGATCCACGGGGCTCCCTTCTCCCCAGCTTGTCATGTGCATTGGACCCTTCTTGCTATTTGTGTCATCTTCAGCACATTCAAAGCTGATTGAGACGTAAGGACAAGAGGGACTAGGTAAGTATCTGGCATAGAACAGGGCAGCTGATCCAGAAGTCCACACTTGGCCCTGGGATCCTACCTGGGCCTGCTCTGGACTCAGAGCTTCCAATGGGAGCTCCCTGAATGAGGAGGTCTGTGCCAGAGGTTTGTCTACCAACCCTGGTCATGTCTGGCCCCAGAGCAGGGCTCTCCCTCTTGTGGGCTCCAGCATCTGGGAAGAAGAGGGCAGAGGCTAAAAGGATTGCTGTGCCAAGCTGAGATTTGCAGAATATTGGACCTGGTGGAAGACCAGGCTTGGTCTAGTCCAATTGTCTCAATACACATAAGAGAAAACTAAGGCCTGAGATGGATAGTCACAGAATGGCTCCGTCTTGGGCCAGGTTTTCTAAGCGTTGGGCTGTCTTCTAAGGGGAGTGCATGTGTGTGCGCACATATTTGTGAATGCATAGGCTCTAAATGTTTCAAAGGCTGGTTGGGAGGGAGTTTGGTAGGGATGGGAGATCTGATTATTCTCTAAATGGGCTCAGCTCATGAATCAGCCAAAAAAGTCTTTCTTTCTGGGTTCCTGGATTCCTGATGTCACTCTGACCAAGCTACTTCTCACCCACTTAAGAAGCTCACTTCCAGAGACAGTGACAAAGACATCTCTATTTGGTTCCTCTGATGAGATCCTCAGCCACTTGGAGGAGAGGAACAAGGACAGTAAAAGGTAGTAGAGAATTCCTTTCCATGTAAGGACTTATGGAAGGTATTCCCTGTAGACTAGTTTTAGAGTTGACTTTCATTCATTCATTGAATCAATCAGTCACTCAATAACTATTTACTGGAGACCAACTGAGATATTCCAAACATTGTGTGGGGGTATGGTAGGGCCCAGGATATAAAGGAAAGAATAAAGCACTTACATCACAATTTGGGGAGCACCTCCTTTACTACTGTAGTGGACCCTGTACCACCCAGACAGATGAGGCATGTATGGACGCTGGACTCAGTCCAACCTGGACTAAATTCCGGGGTGTGAGAACCTGGACAGGATATTTGATAATAATCTTTAGTACTATAATTTATGGAGTACTTGTGCCAGACACTTGTCTAAGCACTTCCCAGAATTTACCCAATTGCTCTAATCTTTGATTTCTTCATCTAGAAAAGGAGGATGGTAATCCCTTCCTCGCCAGGTTGTTGTGAGGGTTAAATAGATAAATCAACGGTTACCAAGTGACCAGTACATTGCTTGGCCTATAATAGGTGCTTATTGAATGTCACTTCCTTCCTTCTCTTTTCTACTCTCAAATAGCTTATAGTCTAGAAGGGGAAGTAGTCTATGAATGTAGATGATCAACACAAAGTTAAAAGTCAAGCTCCAAAGGACAGTTGGGGCCAAGTGCTGTGGGCGTGTCCAGAGGAGCAAGGAGTTCCCCTTAGCTGGGAAAATTAAGAAATGCTTGGTCTCGCCTTGTTTCTGGGGTCCCTAAACCCTGCCTCACCTCCCCAACTACAGGTGCCACTGAGGTCCTGGCATGCCTCATGCCCCAGGTCGCCTGAGTGAAGGCAGGACTTGCTCCCCTCAGATAAAGCCCACCTCTCCTGCTCTCATCCTTGCAGTGACCAGAAGGAGATGGGCTGTAGGGAAATACAGTGAGAGCTGAGACTGTTGGCAGAGCCTAAAGCCCGAGCATACAAAATTCTGCTCCCCCTGCGCTGGAGGAACAGACCAGCATTGCATATAGGCTGGCTTTGCAGAATGCATCTCGACAACTCATCAGAGAACGTCAAATTCAGCTAAAGCTTTAGAAATGACAGTGATTTGTTTGTTTCCACTGAAGAGCTCAAAAGAGAGGCAGGATTTTGACTTGTTCCAAAGAAAATAGCATCATTTGGTAACAGACTGGAATCACAGAATGATAGAATCACAGAATCTTGTGGCTGGGAGGGATAGCAATGCCTGTCTTATAAACAGGTTGTGACAATTAAATGAGCCAATGTGTATAAAGTGCCTCGTACAGGGCTTGGCACATAGTAGGTGCACACGGACTGATCATGTGACCCAACTCCCATGTTTTAAAGAAGAAGCATGAGGACAGCACATGACACTCAATGTGTCCCAACCCCTATTTGCCATCTGCATCTCCTCTCTCACCAGCCCCTCGTCTTATCAACTAGCACCTCCTCTACCTGCCATTTCCCTCATTGCCACCACCCTGCCAAGTGGTGAGCCAGCCATGACCAAAGCCTCAGAGGCAGCTGGGACTCCTCTCTTGACCTCTGTCCAGTCCCTTGCTAAGTCACAGGGAGTCTACCCCCACAGTGGCTCCTAGTTCTGTGTATAGCTTCTTAGCACCACCACCGCCACCACCCTAGTTGAGATTTCTGTGTCATCTCTTACCTGTACCACTGCCACAACCTCAAAATCACCCCCTTCCCAGTTCCCTTCTCCAGTTTTTGTGTCTCTTATCTCTAAACAGTTCTACCTATGACGCTAAATGAATTTATCCAAAGGTGGTTCTGCCATTATTATTTAATTTAAAAACCTTCAATGGCTCCCCACTGCCTACTGTGCAGACTCCCCACTTTGGCATTCAAGGTCTTAACCCAATAGTGCCCTTGGCTGACCCTATAAGCTATGCTCAGCAAAACTAGATCATCTGCTATTTCCCTAATATGAACTCTGTGCCCCATTTGCCTACCCCAAGCCCTCTGCCTGACATGCCTTCCTCAGTCCCCATTTGCTCAAGTCTAACTCATTTCTCAGGGCCCTTCAAATACCATGTCCTATAGGAAGGCAGCCCTCCCATTCCTAACCAGACGCTATGGTTTGAATGTCCCCTCCAAAAGTCATGCTGAAATTTAATTGCCATTGTAACAGATTAAGAGGTGAGTGCTTTAGGAGATAATTACACTATAAGGGCCCTGCCCTCATGAATGGTTTAATGCCATTATTGAGGGACGGAGTGGGCTCCTGATTAAAGGATGAGGTTTGGCCCACTTCCCTTCTGTCTCACATGCTCAGTTTTGCTTCTGCCTTCTGCCATGGGATGACCCTTGCCAGATGCCAATGCCATGTTCTTGGACTTCCTGGCTCACAGAACCATGAGCCAAATAAACTTCGGTTCTTTATAAATCACCCAGTTTGTGCTGTTCTGTTACAATAGCAGAAAGCAGACAAAAATAGAAAATTGGTACCAAAGAAAGGCACTGTTGCTACAACAAGTTCCTGAAAATGTGAAAGCAGCTTTGCAACTGAGTAACCGGTGAGCATGAGCGGAGGAGTGTCAAGGGTGTTTCTGGTGAGGGCTCAGAAGAAGAGGAGAGCTGTAGGGAAAGTTTGGAACTTCTCAGAGATTAAATAAATGGTCATGAACAGATTATAGATAGAAATATGGATGGTAAAGCCCATTTTGATAAGTTTTGATAAGAGATAGGGCCTTTAGGAGGTGATTGTGCTATGGGGGCTCTGCTCTCATGAATGAATTAATGCTCTCATTGTGGGAATGGGTTAGTAATTGTGGGATCGGGCACCTAGTAAAAGGGTGGAGTTTGGCCCCCTTCTTATCTCCATCTTGCATGCTCACTTCCACCTTCCACCCGTCTGCCACGGGATGGCCTCCCCAGATGCTGGCACCATGCGCTTGGACTTTGCAGCCTCCAGAGCCATGAGCCAAATAAACGTCAGTTCTTTATATATTACTCAGTCTGTTGTGTTCTGTTAGAGCAGGGGAAAATGGGCTAAAACACCAGAGGTTATAATTTTTTTCCCTATGAATCCACAGAACATGATGGCTTAACCCTCTTCTAAGATATTCCCACAACAGACCCTGTATTATAAACATTTGTGGACAGGTCTTATCCCCCATGAAGAGCCTCAGTTGCCTTTGAATCCTTTACAGTGCCAAGCAGGGCTGTGTATACCATAGGCACTAAGTAAATGTCAGCTGGTCTGCATTGTGGCATTCCTACTGAATGGCCAGGTCAACCACCCTGGGTTAAGCTTGTCCTGCCTGCTGCTCAAGGAAGGAGACTTCTAGAAATCTAGAAGCTCTTGGACTGCTCTGGGCTTATTGGCAACTGCAAATGGTATAAAATTGCCAAGCTCAGAGAACCCTTAGGCATCATCTGTTCTAATGCTCTCATTTTACAGAAGAAGAAACTGAGGCCCAGAGAGGGGGAATGACTTGTCCAGGGTCACAGCGAGGCTGACCTGTGACTAGAATCTTAGAGACAAAAGGGGACTTAGATGTTGCTAGCTGAACAGACTGATTCATTCATTTATTCGTTCATCTATTCAGCTTTCTTCATTGAGTGCCAGAAATACACCAGGCACTGTAGAAGGTCCCTGAGGATTCAGAGATAAGAAAGACAGAGTCCCTGCCCTCAAGTGACTTACAGCTTAGTTGATCTGGGGGTGGAAGAAACGGCTATGTCAACAGACAATCTGCAAGGAGAGAGGAGGGTGAGGGGAGTACAGAGGACACCTCACCCAGCCTTGGCCAAAGGTGAAGATGACGTCTTCCATTGCTCCTGGGACTGCCCACACCCTAGCTCCTGCCCTGCTCGGAGGGCTGGTCTAGACTCAGACTGGTCTCTCCCTCCCAGCGTCTCTCCTGCTGTCCATGGTGCTGAGACAGTGTTGGCCTGAAGTAATGAAATGGGGAAAGACTTTTTACCTCACCCAGAGGTCTGCAGTGAAAATTCACTTAGACGAGGCTTGAAAGCCACTCAGCTCCGTGCCTTACTGACAGCAAGCCCTCACTGGAAATTAGTGATTATGACTACAAATGAGAAAATGGAAGCTCAGAGAGGTTGTGTTGCACATCCAGAATAACACAGCTAGTAAACGGGGCAGCTTGGCTTTGAACCCAAGTCTGTCCACTTCCAAATCTCTCCTCTTTCCAAAATGCCACCCTGAGGTACACTGGAGACCCCTGCTGTCTCCTGTGGTCCTTGAGCTACTGGCAATGACCCCACAAAGCTCCAGAGTCAGTAAAGCCCCTGTTGAATCTCATGCCCTTCCCTCCACACACAGAAGAAGGGTTTCTGGAGAAGACATCTATGATGGGCGCCTCTCACCCTCCTTCTGGTGTCCATGTTCCCAGTCCTCACTGCTACCTCTGGTGGTTACAGTTCTCGTCCAGATTCCACTGTAATAACATCTTCAGGAATAATATTCTTTGCAGCCTTGAGTAGGCCTCTTGGTGACCTTTTGTACAACAAAGTGCCAGAGACCCCCCCAAGAGGAGTCAGCCTACTTCAGACCCAATCACGTCCTTGCTAAGGAGGCAACAGAGGAGAGAGAGCTTTCTGGAAGCTAATGACATGGAACCGACAGTGAGGACTGTGCTCCCAGCAGTGCTGGAAACATGAACAGTCATTATGTGGGAACGTGGGAGTCCTTCCAAAGGAGCCAAGTGTAGCCAAGCCATTCTTTTGGTATATTTTTCCTTAAGTTTAACTCACCTGAAATTTATCTTCACAGAAATGACTGGCAGGGCAAACTAAACACATTTGGGGGAGACTTGTGATCTAAGTGGCAAGACCCTGATTCAGAAAGACTCAACACTTGGAAGTCTAGATATGAGAAAGCCATTGATGATTACTTATGTGACAAAAAGATTCACCTCTAAATTCCCTTCAAATGGGAAATTGCTTCCCATTGTCATTTTTAAAACAGGTCATTAACTATTTAACTAGGAGGTGGGGGAGCGTGATATCAGACAAAGTTAAAGGCACAAGGAGGGAAAAAAAATCTCCCAACCGAAGGTCCTTTAGGAGAGCTCGCATAGTGTAGTCAGGAGGGGAGGGGACCTTAATCACTATGGTCTTGTTTTTGCAGCACTTTGCTTCCCCTTCATGTGCGCTTCACTGAGACATTTGTCCAAATGTTTTGCAGCTCCCTCACATACACACCAAGAGGCTTCCCATACTTCACAAGCAAAAGGAAGGGCAGGTAGGCCCGGAGACCCAGCAGGACAGAACATGAAAATTTCCTGCACTAAGGGCTGCAGAGATCTTACAGGTCATAAAAAGCTGCTAGAGACCAGGTTGCCCAAGCCCTCATCAGACACCTTTCTACCACATTCACATCAAATGTTCACTCCACTTTTGCTGGGGATGTGGAGTTCTCCAATTCCTAGAGCAACACATTCCATGTTGCACAGACCTGATCAATTGGAAGTTGTTCTTGCTGATCCCAACATATGCTGCTCCATCCACTTGGCCTAGATGTACCCTATTCCCCTCCATAGGTCTTCAGGTGTGTGATCACCTCAACCAAGGCGAACTGGTGTGAAGGCTGGAATTGACTCCTCAGAGTCCAATGTCTACATGCTCAGGAAGACATCAAAGCCCCCAATGAACTGGTGATTTGATGCATGGTACCAGGAGTCAGAAGACCCAAGTTCTCCATCTTACTTTGCCACTGGCTCTCTCTAAGAGCCAGTAAATATTAATATTTTCTTTTACCTAGGAAATCTCATCAAAACCCATGGTTTTGGTTGACTAGCAAATTTCTATTTCTAGCCCAAACTTCTTCTCAGAATTTTAGACCCATAGATCCCACTGCTTATTTAATATCATGTTTTAGTACTCTTAGAAGCTCCTCAAACTCAACGTGCATGCACTTGGTCCTCTTGTGGGGACCCAATCCCATGGAACAGGGCTGCCAAGCATCCAGTTGCACAACAAGAGTTGCCTTTCAACCTTCTCAACATCCTCCCACCACACGCCTTGCAAACATTATTCCCTCTGCCTGGAAAGCACTTCCCTGCCCCCATACTTTAGTTAAATTCTCATCCTTCAAGTTTTAGCTCAATGGCCAATTCCCCTCCTCATACACTCTCATAGCACCAGAGCCCTCTCATTGCACTGGTTGGAGCTGCAAAGCTTATTTTCACTTGTCTAATTCTTTGATTAATGTCTGTCTCTTTCACCAAGTTTTAAACTTCATGAGGGGAGGGAGCAATGAGTCTGGTTTTGCTCACTATTACATCATGCTCCCTGATAGTACGGTACCTGCTGTGTAGAACTTTCCCAATAACTACTAGTGGATGGGATGAGTAATGTATCCTGTACTCCCAAATGATCGTGTCCTAAAGTTTGGCTGGTGAAGCTAGAGCCTGCCTTTTATACATAGGATGTCAGGGCAGTGGGTGAGGGAAGCAATATTTTCCACACAAGGAATGGCCTTGGGAGCCATTTGAACTTGGCCTTGGGAGCCACTGAACTCCCTGGTCCCTGCCCCTGCCACAGGCAGCAGATGGTTATGCCAAAATTAAAACCCACTTTTGCCAGGGCAGATGGGCAGCTCACATAGCATGGTGGGAAAGGTAGTGGTTTTCACTCTACAAATGTCCTAGACATAGGGTGCAGGCTCTAGCCCCACATGCCTGTCCTCACACTTGTGACACAGTCATAGCACAGGATCTCTGGACAGCTGCCTTGCTCCTGGTAGAGAGGCCCAGTTCCTCGGCAAGGGTTAGAGTGATGCCTTCTCCCATGTACAGAACCTCAGAGTTCTCAAGACTGTCTCAGCTATGAGCTCTCACGGCTCAGAGAACTTGGTAGGATGGTGTAGTGCAGTGGTTCTCCAAGTGCGGTTCCCCGGGGCATTGGTTAAAGATGAAAATGCTCAGGCCCCACCCTGGTGCTACTGAATAGGAAGCTCCGGGGGCAAGGCCCAGGAGGCTGAGCTTCAGCAAACCCTCCAGGCTGCCACTTCACGTCACGCCAAAGTTTGAAATCTATGGATGTGGTGGGAAGAATGACTTTGGAGAGAGGCAGACCAGACCTAGACTCCTGGCTGCTCCTGTGCCTGGCTGCAGCTCCCTATCAGTCTGAGCACAGTTTTCTCATCTGTCAGCGGGGACGTTGCTCCCTCCCCCACGGAGAGATCATGAGAATTCTCGTGGAAGGGGTGGGCATACTGTAGGTGCTCCATAAATGTCATTTCCCTTCCTTCTTTCTACTACCTGCTCTGTTCTATATATGGTGAGGCTGACTCAGACATCTGGTCATATGGACAGCGAGAGGGACAGCAAGAGTTGGGGCATATCTGTCTGATTCTTTATTCTTTTTTCCTCACGCTGCCTCTGAGAGGAAGAGTCAGAGACAGGCTGTCGGGGGTGGCAACCTGCGTGTACAGGCAGCAGCACAGCCTGGCTGACATGGGGCAAAGGAAAACACAACAGCCACAGATCCCAAGCGCCTCGGGTGCCACCCCCACGGGGCCTGCTCTGTCTAAGCTGAGGGCGCTGTGTGAGCAGGCGGCCGAGAGGGAGGGTGGGACGGGCGTTTGTCCTGGCCCGCTTCCTGCCTCCTGGAGGGTGGATAAAGAAGGTGCCACCAATGGCTGAAAGTTCATGAGGAAAACGAAATGCTTTGAAGCCGTGAGGGTGACAGCCAGCCTCATGGCTAAGAGCACAGGCTTTGCACCAGACAGATCTGGGTTCTAAGCCATTTAATAGCCATGAGATCTTGGGCAAATGTCTTAAGCTCCTCAAGTGTCAGTTTTCTCATTGATAATAAGGCAGAAAGAACAGCCCCTTCCTCACAGGACTGCAGTGAGGATCACATTAGCAAGCCTGGGCAAAGCTCCAGGCACTGTGCCTGACACAAAGTCAGGACACCATTGATGCTACACCCTCTCCCCAGCCTTGGCTTCTGCTGGCCAGTTCCTGTGTTCCAGAAGACCAGGTGACAGTAGGCTTTGAAGTGTTGGGCTGCTGCATTAACCTGGCCCAAGGGAGGCCTCTCGGGTGACTCCCGACCTTGGAGATCTGCTCTGCAGGCCACAGAAGACCAAATGTGTTAGCTTCTGGTGGTCCAGAAAGTCTTGAAGGAAAATCGGGTGAAAGATAGAGGCAGACTTGCCTGCACCCACTCATTTAAGAAAGTGCAACACGTTCTGAAAACCAAATCCATTCATTCCTTCACCATCATTCACTATCATTGACTCTGTGAGAGGTGCTGCATTCATGCCGGAGATACCAAGATTAATAAGACTTGGTTCCAGCCCTCTGGGAGCTCCCATCTTAATGGGGGGCATAAAGGACTCACTGGCTTTGGTGCTGCTGTGCAGTCACTGGGGCTGTCCACAGACACATTCTTCCTGCCAGGCACATGGTGGGATTGCACTCCCTCACAGTGTGACTTCTGGCCATAGGTGACTTGCTTTGCCCAGTGAAAGGAAGCAGCATGTGTCCCTGCAGGGAGGACACTTCCACAGCCAGTGCACCTCCTTCCCTTTCCTGCCCTGGGGACTGCAGAAGTGCGTACAGAGATGGGGCCTGGATCCTTGAGTGATCCGCTGTTGATCCACACTGGACATGCAACATGAGCAAGAAATGAATTTGTGTTGTGTTAAGCCTCTGAGATTTGGGGGTTGTTTCTCACTACAGCATGACCCAGCCCATTCTGACTGATACAGCCTCCAGACACCATACTAGCCCTGGTGTCTTTGTCATTATGGCTGGAGCCTCTGAAGAGGCTGCCTGCCCCCTACTCCTGCCAAAAATGGAGTTTCCTTTATCAAAAGTTAAAACCTGGAGCAATTAGGATGCTATAAATTGAAAAGTTCTTTCCAAGGAATAAAATTACTCTTATTTCTAATGAATATGAGATGGCTTGCATGAAGCTAAGTACTCCGGTGATTATAAAATAGCTGACATAAAATATCAACATTTCTTCTTCCACTGCTAAAGTAGCCTATTAAATTAATACTGATTAGACATTTTCTTTTGCAAAACCTCTTTCTCTGACACCAATTCTTTGCACAGTTTTCAACCCCACGTTGGATCTGGCCCCAAATGCTTTTCTCCTCCTAATCTCTTCAGGGGGCATTGTGGGCATTTCTTACAGGTAGCTGTTTTCAAAAGGCCAATCCTGTGGCTAGTTTGTGTCCTCTGATTTCCAAAGACAGTTCTGAGTTCCTATCACTTTGTTTTTAAAAGCCCTTTATTCCACCTTACTATATTTAACTGTTTTGCCTTTGCAGGATTATAGAGAAAAAAAATTCAAAATAAGAAAGCAAAAAGCCTGTTTATTTTTTTCTTTCCCCTGATTGGAATGTGCAGTATTGTGGAACTTGTGGCAGACTGAAAGGACTTAAAGTGGTTCTGACATTTACAACGATGAACCTGCCATTGAGGAAGCGGCGGTCTTCAGTTTGTAAGAGCTTTCCCATCCGTTCATGTTTGTCGCGCCCAGTGGCTGCTGCCTCCTGTGTGTCTGTGGGACCCGCTCACTCCTCCTGCTCCCCGTGGCTGCTCTCTCCAGCTCAGACCTTTCCATCTTTTCCCCAGACGGCTTCAGTTGGCTCCTCACCAGTCTTGGTGCTCTCAGTCTTGCATTTCCAGGGTATTCTCCACCTTGCAGCCAATTCTAAAATATAAATCTGAATTTGCCACACCTTTGCTCAACATCCCTCCCCACTATTTTCTGGGAAGAGCTCAATTTGGTGCTTCCCTCTATGGCCCAGGCCCTGCTCTTCCCTCCACATGTCCCTCTCTGCCTCTGCTAGTGTATACCCAGCAAGCCACGATCCCCAGGAAGATGCCATGGTCTTGTCTTTATCTCCCCTTCTGTAGCTGACACCCATCCATCCCTCAGACCCCTGCTCCTCCTCTGAGAAGCTCCCACTCTGTGCCCTCCAAGACTGGGCAGATGGCATCTTGTGGTCGTTCCCACAGTGCTGCAATGCTGTCCACACTGCATTGAAACCGATCGTTTTTCTGTCTCCCCACTAGGCTTCGAGCTCCATGAGGGGAGGGAGTATATTCATTTCCCTTTGTACCCTCACAGCCTGGCACTTCATAGGTGCTCAATGAAGACTTTTTGAATACGAATGAACAAACCTATTATTTCACTTGATCTTGATGACAGTTCAGGGAAGTAGGCAGAACAAGAATTATCCCCCATTTCACAGGTGAGGAAACTGAGGTTCAGGGACACACAGCCTGAACACTACCTTCCCATGACCTAATTCTGTCCCCCAGGACCCTCGGTCTGAATGTCTCATCCCAGAGCACTGTAGAATGGCCAGCAAGGGAAGCATGAGCATGTGCCCCAGCCGGGCTCTCCCCAAGGGTGTGGGGGCAGGGGGAAGAGAAGAGGAAGTAGATGGATTTGCAGCAAGACCTACACCTGTGCATCTGATCTAGTCAGTCCTGAATCCGAATGGCTTTGTTCCACATCCAAGGATATGGGTGGCCAGGGACAACTTGTATCCATAAGTGGAATGGGATTTCCAGTCATGATCACCTTGTTTCCTCCTACAATTCCTCCAGAGTAATGCAGGTCTTCAATGGCTGCCTGAGTCATGGGGGAAGGGAAGCCCCCACCCTTGCAGAGGGACCCCCTGTGCCCCACTGGCCTTTGACCTGCCCAATGAATCCAATTCATTGAAAACCAAAGGAGACTTTACATTGCACCTTATAGAGTTGATGGTCCTCCAGGTGCCCCAGAGCCCCCATGTTAAAGAGGGGCTCCTGTGCTCCTGGGTAAAGATAGTTACCACAAGCAAACAGAACAGGAAGGGAGAAGTGTGATGCTGAGGGTCATAGACACGGCTTTGGGCAAAGGAAGGAGGGAAAATTGTCCTAGGGAGGAGGGGTCACTATCAGACAAAGGGGACCCCAAACACAGCAAGTCCAGGTTGGTGAACAAAGCCAAGGGATGGGGTGAGCCGGAGGTGTGTACTCCAGCTCATTCAGCAGGAGGAAGTTGGGGCATGTGACCCGCACTCTGCTTCTGGCTTACTGAGATGCAGTCAACACCCCATCAACTGACATGGGACAAGATAAGCATAAGGGAACTGTGTGCTTACATGATCATTTCTGAAATCTCCAAATCCCTCAGTCGTGGGGGACAGAGGAGGCTGTTACAGGAGGAATCAGTGCTTGGGAATCTGGTGATAGTGGAGACAAAGGCCAGGGCCTAGGATCACTCTCTCACTTGCTCACTCAACAAACTTGCCTTGAGTACCTACTGTGCACCAGGCATTGTGCCAGTCAGAGCTCTGGCCTCAAAGGGCACTGGTCTAGTTCTCTGGAGACAAGTCTAGCCTTATTCTTGTCATGCTGCTGTGAGACCTGATCAAAACTGGGGACCTTCTCTCCAGAAAAAAATGTACCTAGCATGCATGCACACACACATGTGCACACATAGACACACTTACATTCTGTGTACAATTCAGGGGGCTCCTGGCTTCCCCTGAAGCTTACACATGGGCCCTAGGTTAAGAATTCCCAGTTTATAGTTAATTGCAATGTACTGCATTCTTGAAAATTGCTAAGAGAGTAGATTTTAGGTGTTCTCACCATAAAAGTAAAGTATGAAAGGTAATGCATATGCTAATTAGCTTGATTTAGCCATTCCACAATGTGTATATATTTCAAAACAACATATTGTACATGATAAATATATATAATTTTTATCTGTCAATTAAAAAATGTAAACACATGACTGTTATACAAAAAAAAATCCCCAGTTTAGATGGGGAGACAGACATGTAAACAACTGTGTGATATAAAACATGGAGCTGTGAGTAAAGTGATGCTCTTTGGGGGTAATGGAGTTAAAGACTTGTTATTCAGTCAATAAATATTTATTGAGCACCTACTATTTGTCAGGCACCATGCTAAGCACCACGGACAAAATGACAAATAAGACCATAAAATCCCTGTCCTTTGGATCTTACAGTCCAGTTGACAGGGGTGGTGGCATTTGAGCTGAGTCTCAAGGTCAGGAAGGAAGGTGGCGGAGGGTGCCCAGACAGAGAGAATAGCATGCAACAGGGAGTGCCATCTGAGTTCTAGGTGAGCAGTGGACAGGCATCATCTTCCCGCTGCTCCCTGCCACCCATGGGGTGGGACGGTCGGTTTCCAATGCTCCTTCTTGAAGAAGACAGCCTAGAAGGTGAGGGCCCCATGCGGGGAGGGGAGCCTCTGTGTGTGCACATACACAAACATGAATGAGCTGGACAGCTCATTGTCAGTTTGGACCCTGCTCTTCTGCCAGCCTCCCTGCCACAGTGCCCAGAGCCATCACCAGGGTTGCCACACCTGAGGCACTGCGGAATTTTCTTCCCTCATCCCAGCATAGAATCCATCCCAGGAGACAGCCTTCTTCCCCCACACTGGCTAGAATTCCAAGTGCATGAGAAATGGAAGGTCACTGGTGGCTGGAGTACTGAAGGGTCCCTGGGCCCAATGCATCCAGCACAGCTCTGGTGCCTTTATGCACAACTGTGAATGGGGAGGGGTGTTCCTTGCAGCTTTGAACTCAGCTACCTCTTCTTAGGCTCAACACTATTTTTCCCACCTGCAAGACTTCACTCCACTTTAATAGAAGGAAACCAGCTCCTGCCTTCCTTCCAGTTTCTTGGCATGTTTAATACCCCCCATGATATTTTTGGCAGAGTTATTGCTGGCAGTTAGAGGACGTTTTGTAACTCCACAAAATAATTATTGAATACAAAAAATAAATAAAAAGAGATCCAGAAAAGGCATACAGACACGTCTGGCTTTGTAAAATTACTGTCAGTCAGCGGGCATATGGGTTCCTAAAAAGTTGGGCAGAAATCACAATATTGTCAAAAGCATCCCTGAAGTGCATCCCACTCTACCTGGCAAGCTCTTGTTCATCCTTCAACCTGTTTGAATCTTCCCTGCTTTATAAAGCCTTTTCTGGACCCCTTCTAGTGGAAGGGAACAGGTTTTTCTCGCATCTCTACCATGTGCCAGAGACTGGGTTGTATTAGGTATAGCTCAAACCATCCTCCCTAAAACCCCTTAGGTAGGTATTAAGTGCCGTTTCACAGATGAAGAAACTGAGCTACAAAGTTCAGAGACTTTTACAAGGTTCCACAGCTCATAGGTGATGAGGCCAGAAGTTGGGCAGAGCCCATGCACTGTTTACCTCAAATGGCTGCACAGTTAGTTTCTCTGCTCCAATGGCCCTTTTGCTCTGACTTTTCATCATGGGTCACACCAGTTTGTAATCATTTGTTGACTCGTTATCCCTGTGTTGTGCTCTTTGACACAAGGGTGCAGGGAGTGTTTGCAGAATGAAAGTAGGAATTGATTATGGATTCCATCAGAGATATTTTATCTGCAGTGTCAATCTACCTGTAATTCCTTCTTAGATTATTTGATTGCCGCTTATGGCTCATCACATAAAGAGTATGACCACCTCCACTTTAAGAAACCTAGTCTCCCCTCAAATTCTCCAAGGAATAAAAACAATTGGAAAGTAATGACCAGGAAACTATTGAAAGATTTGCTATAGGATCTTGACTCTAACTCTTAATAGGACTTGGCCAACGACGGTTCTCTTTACTTTATTTATCTTCTCTTCAGATTTCATTTTGCAGATAAAGGAAAAAAGGCACAGAGTTAAGAGGTTTTGCCCTAGTTACAGAGCTAGAGAGTGGTGGAGCTGGTATTTTAATCCAGGCAGGCAGACTCCAAATGCAACAGCTTAACTACTTTGCAATCACGCCTTACCATAGGCTATGGGAGCATCCCAGGATCACCTGTACCCTTCTAGCCCCTTGGCCACCTAACCCCTTGCCCAGCTCCTCACTCCTGTCCTCCTTACTGCCTGAACATCTGAACTTGCCTTAGATATGTTTTCCTGCTTGTCTGACGTGCTGTCTCTCAGGATGTGGTTGCAATTCTGTTCTCAAGTCCTCTACACTGCATCTCTGGACAACAGACCCCAACCCCACCCCACCTCTCCAGCAGAGGGTGACCAGACTCCGTCTGCCAAAAAAGCAACCTTCTGTGGCATGCCGCTCATTTTCCTAATGAGGTACACTTCTCGTACCAGATGCATTCAGTTAAAGGAGGTAGTTTGGTAGCTGTGTTGTTAGCACCAGAACTATTCTAGGCTTCACAAAGTAGGAGAGGGTCTGAGTTACCAGAAGGTGCCTCAGGGAGGCATCACGGAAGCAGGGAGGAATGCCTTGTACTGCTGCTGCTTCCATCTCCTTGACTGGGTCCCTCTGTTCCTGGCATGCTCTGAAGCCAGCACTACATTGACGAGCATCCACTATCCCTTGCAGATGAAGTAGGTGGAGGAAATAGCTTTATTGAAGTCCCTCCTTACTCTACATCCCACCACCATCACCACCACCACCATCACCACCATCACCACCATCAATCACCACCATCACCACCATCACCACCATCAATCACCACCATCACCACCATCAATCACCACCATCACCACCATCACCACCATCAATCACCACCATCACCACCATCAATCACCACCATCACCACCATCACCACCATCATTACCACCTCCCACCAGCCCCCACTCCCAAGGCCAGGAATCACCAGCAGTCTTTAGCAGAGATTTAGGGCTTGCTGATTTACAAGGAAAATTTCTACAGGAAAACTCAACTGGGAGAACTGTCAGCTATTTGGGGACCCTCTGATGCCTAGAAACTGTGCTTCTTGAAGCTGCTTACTACTGACCAGAATCCTAACTGTAGATGACATTTGGGTATATCCCCCAGTTCTGGAGCCTGTGTGTTTGGAGTTCTGTGAAGTGCCAGCTCAGACTTACGTGTTCACTGGGAGGTAGAGGGCTTCAAGGCAAGTCTGCCTGGCTCTGCTCTCAGTTCCTTCTGGCCACTGCGGCAAACTGAAGGGCCACAAGGGCGTGCTCCGTGTCACATCTGGATCATCTACCTTAGCAATTCATAGAATCTTTGGGGAGTTTGGTTGACTGAGGAAAAAGAAAGCCCTTTGTTGAAAAGCGTTTGGCCAATTCATAGATTATTAGGAGCTGGAAGAGACTTAATTAAGATTAGCAGCAGTCAGGTGTCATCTGTAGTCAAGATGCCAGGCAGGCTAGCAGGACCTGGAGCCATAACATCGGAGTTCGGATCCCTGATCCACCACTTAGCAGCTGTGAGCTCTTGGATAAGTCATTGCCCTCTCAGTGCTTTGCTGCATTTCAAGAAAACTATAAAGCTGCTTATAATAAAGCTCTTTATATAGACAAGAGCATTAAATCCTTTCAACAACCTTAGTAACAAATCACCATGAACTTGGTGACTTAAAACAAGAGAAGTTTATTCTCTCGTAGTTCTGGAGGCCAGAAGTCTAAAGTCAAGGTGTTGGTAGGGCCACACTCCCTCCAGGGGATCTAGGGAGAATCCGTCTTTACCTCTTCCAACTTCCAGTGGCTCCTGATATTCTTTTGCCTGTGGCAGCAGGACTCTAATCTCTGCCTCTGTGGCCTTCTTCCCTGCATCTCAAACCTCCCTTTCTTTCCTGTAGGACACCAGTCATTGGATTTAGGGCTCACGCTAAATGACCCAGGATTATCTCACGCTGACATCCTTAACTATATCTGTACTTTACATTTGCACCTATTTCCAAAAAGGTCATATTCGCAGGTACCAAGGGTAAGGACTTGGAGATATCTTTTGGGGGAACACAATTCAACTCATTATACCTATGAAATAGGTACTTCTAGTATCCCTATTTTACAGGTGTGGAGACTGATCGAGCTCACAGCTAGCTAGTACATGGCAAATGTGGACTGCAAACCCAGCCGGTCTGGCTCCAGAGTTTAGTTTTTTAATTACTATATTAAATAAATATTTATTGACCTGGTATATAGCTAGGGGCACAAGAGTAGAAAAAAGAAAAAAAAAAGGACCCCCAAACCTGTTGGAGCAACGGCAAGGAAGCCAGTGTGCTTGTGGTAGGGTGAGTGGGGAGGTTGTAGCAGGGGCTGAGGCCACAAGGTAATAGAGGCAGAGCTTATAAAACCTTCTAGTAACTTTGGTATTTAATCCAAGTGACATGGGAAATGGATAGAGGGTTTCAAGCACAGAGTGACAGGATCTGCTTTGTTTTAAAAAGGACCTCAGCATGACAACTGGGCTAACTGTTGTGGGTCACAGGCATAAACAGGAAGACAGTTTGCAGGTTATTACAATAATCTAGCATGATATGATCACAGCCTGGAGCAGGGAGGCTGGAGTGCAGAAGAACTGGTCAGTGCATATTTCGAAGGAACAGCCAAGGGATTCATTGGCAGGTTGGATGTGGGCTTTGTAAGAAAGACGAATCAAGGACAATGCCAAGATTTTTGACCTGGAAAGCTGCACTGGCCATTGACTCTTCTGCTTATCTCCCAGGGTTCTTATAAACAACCGAATGACATAATAAGCAGAAAGCACTGTGTGAACTCCAATGCTCTGCCAAATGCCATTTGTTGTTGTTGGTGTTATTATTATTGTTTTGTGATCTGAAACTTTTTCCAGCCCTAGGTTGCCAGGAGGTTGCCAGACTGGGCTGAACCATTGTCAAGAAAATCAGTGTCTCAATTATGGGAGAATATAATTAGCTGATCGTAATTTTGATTTGTTCTTTTTTAGTACCTCACTCTCCTCCCTGCCTGTGTTGAGTACATATTTGAGATTCAAGAGGCTTCTCTCTCTATCATAATGGACAAGACAATGTCAATATAGACACCAATGAAGGGAATAGTGGCAATTTCGAAATTATCTCCTTGAAATCCGTGTCATTTTCTTTTTTGAACTATTGTGTTTAAACAGAGGAGTTTACTCTTTACTCTTCACAATGTGAGCGAAGTATACAATGATAGGCTACCGTTCTAGAAGGAATAAATTCATTCCCTTCCAAATTCGCCCAGGTTTCTAGCAAAGTCCTTATCAATGTGATAGTGTCCTGTTGACTTTTCGTAAAGAAGAGTAATGTTTCGTATTTGATTCATGAGTGTACTGGTGGATTTTCATTACTTCTTACGTTCATTTATTCAAACCGTTTACAACTGTTATTAATAGGAGGTCGCTATTCTCACCCTCCCCGTTTTACAGATAAAGAAAATAAGGTTCAGAGAGGTGAAATTGACATGCTCAAGGCCACACAGCTATTAAGAAGGGAAGCTAAGATGAGAAGACCATTTGCCTCACTCCAAAGTGTAACTCCCATACTCTACAGTAAGTTTCAAAGTAACTGGTTTTACAGAAACTAACCTTTATTTTTTTCCCCCTTTGCAAAGCAGTTTTTATTAACCTTAGTGAAGACTTGGAATCATAGAGTGACTTTAATAAAAAACAGTTTTATTACTTTCAAATGTTATATAAATTATCAACTAAGATATAATAGAGTGCAAATAATGAATATGAGGGGAGTTAATGAAAAAATTACAATTCATAATAAGCCTGCAGAACGCAAGCATGTATCATAAACATAAAAGACCTTTAACATTACGGTAATTAATTGCTGGACTCAGAAGTTGCTGATGCATGACAGGCATACTTAATGTGAGAGCCTTTAATTTTCAAAAAAGGATACTGATTTTAAATGGATTCACTTTACCCACTGAGACCCCCCAAAGTTCTCAGTAGCAGAGGTTATTTCAAACTATTTATTCGAAAAGACCACAGACACTATATTTGATTTTATATCAAAATCTGGATGAGTAGAACTCATATTAAAAGGCATTATTGTGCCCATGATGCATTTATCTTCTCTTCTATCAGTGGTTCTTGATCAAGCACTGGTTAGAGCAGAAATGGAGTAGCGTCTACACTCTCCTGGTTTATTTTCATGTGGCTTTTATGAGATTTCAAGATTTGCCTTCCAACTGTGTATGCTCAATCATACTTTGCACAATAATAATTGGTTAGAGGTAGAAGGTAGCCTATGGCTTTGGAGTCAAGACCTGCCACAGAATCCTGGCTTTGTGCAGATCTGGGCACATCCTTTAACTTCTCTGGGCTTCAGTTTCCTCATCAAATTAAGATAATAATAATGTCTATGTCATAGGGCTCTTTTGAGGATTTGAGCATTGTTTGTGAAATGTTTACTGTGGCAGCTGTTGCATTAAATAGTGCTGAGATAAAGGAGCCTATTATTACAATTGAGCCATACAACCCAACCCCTTTACTTTAGAGAGGAGGAACTAATGCTTCAGGAAGTTAAAGCAACTTGTCCAAATCCACCTGGCCATCTAGTGACCCAGAGGGTGTAAAAGCAGAATCAAGGTGTCCTGCCTCCAAGCTCAACACCTCATCAACCATTATGTTCACATTGAAGAACATCTCCTCCTACACATCCATCGTAAAAACCGTCCATCTGGAACATATCAGTCAAGAGAGGCATTGCCTGTGAGAGGACATGCTGAAATGGACAAAGTCATAATTGCCCTGAATTTCCTAAAAATGCTGCTGTCTGAGACTTAGGGGGGGAAGGACCCAGCCTACAGCCCTATGTACGTAACATGGAACTTTCTCCATGACATGTGGTCAGCTCCCAAACATATCAAACTCCTGGTCCTCTATGTCCTTCACAATAGACTTCCCAAATGTGACTACTGAACCTGTTCTGGATCACCCCGACCTTTGACCTTGTGCCACGTTGTCTGCTCTGACCCCTTTTAATCTAAAGCTTGAAACTTCTCCAGAAGTCTAGTCCTCAATTCTCGTCCTTTGCCACCCCTTTAACACAACTCCCTGCATTCTATCAGCCCCTGGCTTCTCTGTGGTAAGCACCCAGTCCCACCGTTAGATCTGTGAGCCCCGTGTAAGTAGTGGCCTGGGACCTCTAGTTTTGCTGGGTTTGCTCCAATTCAACAGTAAATTTAGGATAATAAAAGGCAGTCCTATTTCAAACAGTGGGTGCTAAAGTTCCAGAACTTATTACCCCATTAGGTAGTACAGATTTACATGGAATTTAGCACCTGCTTAATATATGCACATGCATTAAATCATTAGACATTAAAACCTCCCCCTAAATATCTCAGGATTAATCAACTCCCATCATTCCTTTAATAGTATTAATGAAAGAAAGAAATCTGCCCCAAATATTTATTCAATTCTAGTCCTCTGACACCTTCTCTGGAATCTCTTATTAAAAAAAAAAAAAACAACAATAATTACAAAAGCCTAAATGGATATCAGACTGACCATACCTTGTCTGTGATGCTGCCCACTAGCATTTGTAAAAATTGACTCTGCTATTTTAAAATATCCCCTTCCTACAGCAATATGTTGTTTTTCAGTTTTTGATTGGGCTTTGTTTGTTAGTTCCACTATCTCCTTCATGTCATGCTGTTCAGGCTTCAGAGAGACAACATATTCTCCACAAAACAGCACCCCATTCTTTTGGGTGACTGTTTCAGTTAGGAAGTTTCTGGCTGCACATAACAGGAAAGTCCACCTCTGACTGGTTCACACAGTAACGAATTCTTGGTTCACGTAAGAAGGCTAGAACATTTTCAGACATTGGACAACAGGTGGTGCAAGACTATGCTCCCTGAGAGACAGAAAACAAACGAGGTGAACCCTACGATTATTTTTATTTATTTATTTATTTTTTTACTCTGTGTTTCATTCTGGATAGTTTCTCTTGTTATGTCTTCAAGGTCACTGATCCTTTCTTCTGTGGTGTCTAATCTGCTATTAATTCCACCTAGTGTTATTTTTTTTATCTGGGATACATTTTTCATCTTGAAAATTTTGTTTCATGTCTTTTTTATGTATTCTATATCTTTCCTTATCATGCGTATACTTTCCTCTACCTTCTTGAACAAATAATACATATTTAACAATCTGTAACAATCTGTAACAAATAATACATATATAACAGCTGTTTTAGTGTTCTTGTCTACTAATCTGTTTCATTTTGGGGTCTATTTCTATTGACTGATTTTTTTTTTTCCTCATCGTGGGTCATAGAACCCTGCTGTCTGACTGCTGGGAGAGAGTTTCTAGGCTGTGGTGGAGGGAGGGAGAACCCTAACAGCTCGGCAGTCTTCTTGAGTTGAGGTGACAGAGTTGAAAATTCAGGAAAGCCAAAGGGCTAGAATTCACAAGGTAGAGTACCCAAGAGGAAAAGGCTGCATACAGAGAGTTCCAGAGATCTGCAGAAGGTCTCCCTGGAGTCTGCAGGGGGTACTGATTTGTGTGTGTGTGTGTGCACACGCATGCCTGTGCAAATTACTGAGGCGGAGGAATGAACCACCACAGGCAGAACGATCCCCAGAGATCACGTGGGACTGGGAACACTATGTGTTTCCATCAGCCAGCGTGGAACAGCTCTGTAATAACTACTCCAGGCATCTGATAGACTCCTCAGAAGGATATTGCTTCAGTGGTGGGGACAAATTTGCCATAGGATAGTGCTGTCCTGGACCCACCTCATAAAGCATAAAAGCAAACCTCTAAAGCAGGGGTGGCAAACATTTTCTATAGAGGGCCAGATAGTAAATATTTTAGGATTTATGGGCCATATGGTTTCTGTCTCGACTGCTTAAGTCTGCTGTTATAATACAACAGTAGCCACAGATAATATGTAAATGAATGGGTGTGGCTGCTGACTGTGTTCCATTAAAACTTAATTTATGAAAACAGAGAGTGGGTTGGATTTGGCCTGCAGAGTATAGTTGGCTCATCCTTGAAAGCACCAAAATTATTTCCAAGTAATTTAACTACATTCCACAACAAGGCCCCCAAATATTTAAAGGAACCAAAAAAATGATAACATTCAAGAACATAAAATTCATAATGCCTGACATCCAATCAAAAATTATCAGGCATGGGCCGGGCGCGGTGGTTCACGCCTGTAATCCTAGCACTCTGGGAGGCCGAGGCGGGAGGATTGCTTAAGCTCAAGAGTTCAAGACCAGCCCGAGCAAAAGCGAGACCCCGTCTCTAAAAAAAAAAAAAAAAAAAAAAAATTATCAGGCATGCAAAGAAACAGAGAACTATGACCCATGACGAGGAAAAAAAAATCAGTTAATAGAAACAGTTTCCAAAATGAAACAGATTAGTAGATAAGAACACTAAAACAGCTGTTATAAATATATATTATTTGTTTAAGAAGGTAGGAAAGTATGAGCGTGATAAGGAGAGATACAGAATACATAAAAAAGACATGAAATAAAATTTTCAGATGAAAAATGTATCCCAGATAAAAATATAACACTAGGTGGAATTAATAGCAGATTAGACACCACAGAAGAAAAGATCAGTGACCTTGAAGACAGCAATAGAAACTATCCAGAATGAAACACAGAGTAAAAAAAAAAAAACTGAAATAAAAATAATGGAGTATCCTTGAGCTGTGGGACAATATCAAATGACCTAATATTTATGTAACTGGAGTCACAGAAGAAGGGAGGAGGGGAGAGAAAAATATTTGAAAAAAAATAATGGCTAGGATTTTACAAAATTTGGTAAAAATCATAAACCCACATGTACAGAGAAATCAATGAACTGCACACATAAAAACATGAAGAAAACTACATCAAAGCACATTGAAATCAAATTGCTGAAAAGTAGTGATAAAAAGAAAATCTTAAATGAAGTCAGAGAGAAAGACATTGTATATAGAGAAACAAAGATAAAAATGAAAGTAGATATTTGGGAAACAATGAAAGGCAGAGGACAGTGGAGCGGTATCTTTAAAGTACTGAAAGAAAATAACCATTAACCTAGAATTCTGTATGTAGTGAAATTATATTTTGATAGCAAAAGTGACGTAAAGATTTCTTCAAACACACAAATGATGAGGGAATTCATCAGTAGAAGACAATTACTACATAAAGTGTTAAAAGAAGTCCTTTAAACAGAAAATAAAATGATACCACATGGAAATTTGAATTTACATAAAGAATATGTGAGTAAATACAAAATATTTTTTCTTATTTTTAAAATCTCTTTAAAAGATCACATTTAAAAAATAAAAATAGGGTATTGTGGGGTTTGTAGCATATCTAGAAGTAAAATGTATGACAAAAATAGCACTAAGATGGGAGGTGGGGGATGGAAGCATACTTTTAAAAGTTTCTTATACTATACATAAAGAGGATATAACATTTACTTGAATATAGTGTGGTAAGTTAAAGATTTATGCTGTAAACCCTAGAGCTGTGGTTCTAAGTGTGCTCCCTGGGGATATCTGTCGCAATGTGGGGAGGGGTATTATTAGCATTTAGTGGGTAGAGACCAGGGATGCTGCTAAACACCCCACAATGCACAGGACAATCCCCCACAACAAAGAATTATCTGGCCCCAAATTCCAATAGTGCCAGGGTTGAGAATCCATGCTCTAGAGCAACCACTAAAAACAGAAAGCAAAGAGATAAGACTAAGAAGCCACCAAAGGAGATAAAATGGAATCATAAAAAAATATTCAATTAATTCAAAAGAAGGCAGGAAAGTAAGTGGACAAGGGAACAAAGGCCAGATGGGGCAATAGGAAAACAAACGAGTTGGTAGGTTTAAGCCCAACCACATCAATAATCACATTAAAGAAAATGGTCTTAACATCCCAACTAAAGGCAGAGATTATTAGACTGGATTAGAAACAAGCAAGACCCAACTATGTGCTGTCATTTAAACATAAAGACAAAGATTAAAGTAACAGGATATAAAAAGGCAAACCAGGCTAACACCAATCAAAAGTAGACTGGAGTGGCTTTACTAATGTCAAAGTAGATTTCAGAGCAAGGATTATTAGGGACAAAGAGGTTCATCTCATAAAGATAAAGGGTCAATTCGCCAAAAGGACTTAATAATAATAAACATTTATACACCTAACAAATACATGAAGGTTCTCGTACACTTTCAAAATACATGAAGTAAAAACTAAAAGAACTGAAAGGAGAAATAGACAAATCCACATTTACAGTTGGGGACACCATCACTCCTCTCTCAATGGTATATATAATATGTAGACAGAAAATCATAAGGACATAGAAGACTTGAATAATAATTAGTGGTGAATGAGTGCATGATTTTACCCTAAGATCAAGGACCAGGCAAGGACAAGACGAGGTGTCTGCTCCCATCACTTCTGTTCAGCATTGTAGTGAAGGTCCTACCTAGTTCAGCATGACAAGAAAAATAAATAAAAGGCATATAAATTGGAAAGGAAAGAGCGGAACTGACTTTGTTCACAGATGAAATAATCATCTACATAGAAAATTCTAAGGAATTTATTAAAAAGCTACCAGAACTAATAAATGTGTTTAGCAAGTTTGTAGAATACATGATCAATATATAAAAATCAATTGTGTTTCAATATATGAGCAAAAAATGATCAAAAATTAAAATTTAAAAACCAATATCATTTATAATAGTATTAAAAATATGAAACACTTAGGGATAATTTTGACAAAAATGTGTGTAAGAGCTATACACTAAAAACTATAAAACATTGCTGAGAGAAATTAAAGACCTACATAAATACTGAGATACACCGTGCTATCAACGGGAACACTGAATGTTGTCAAGATGTCAGTCCTCACCAAACTGATTCATAGATTAAATGAAATCATCAATCAAAATCACCAATTGAAATCCCAGCAGGAATTTTTAAAAATAGAAATTGACAAGCTGATTCTAAAAATTATATGAAAATGTAAAGGGCCTAGAATAGTCAAAACAATTTTGAAAAAGAAGAACAATGTTGAGGGACTTACACTACCCAATAAAAACTTAGTATAAAGCAACAATGATCAAGGCAGTGTGGCATTGGTGTAAATACAGACATATAGGTCAATGGGACAGAAAGTCTAGAAATTGACCTGCACAAATAACATCAGAGATCATTAAAGAAGTGCAAATTAAAACCACAATGAAACATTACCCTACATGCCCTCTATAATGGCTAAAACTAAAAAGATTGACCATCCCAAGCCATAGTGAAGATAGGGAACATCTAGAACTCTCACACATGCTGGTGGAGATGTAAATAGAACAGTCACTTTGGAAAACAGTTTGGTGATTTCTTTAAATGGGTAAATGTACACCTACCAAAGGACCTACCCATTCCACTTGTAGGTATTTACCAAAGAGAAAGAAAGCATAAGTCCGTGCAAAGACTTCTAAATGAATACTCATAGCAGCTTTATTTGTAATACCCCCAAACTGGAAACAACCCACATGTCCATCAACAGCCTAAAATGGATTTCAAAAAAACATGGTATACCTGTACAATAGAAATAACTACTCAGCAATAAAAAGGAATAAACTATTGATACGTGCAACAACATGGACAAGTCTAAAATTACTATGCTCAGTTAAAGAAGTCAAACAAGAAAGAGACTATACTGTATGATTCCATTTGTATAAAATTCCAGAAAATGCAAACTAATCTATAGTGACAGAAACAAGATCAGCGGTTTCCTAGGTATGGAGATGGAAGGAGGAATGAATTACAAAGGCACATGAGGAAACTTTGGGGGGATTGATGGAATTTTTTTTTTTTAATTGTGCTGATGGGTTCACAGCTGTATGTATTTGTCAAGACTCAACAGATTGAACACTTTAAATATGTGCATATTATTGTATGGTGATTGTACCTCAGTAAAGCCATAAAAATGTTAACAGAATGGAAAGGAGGAAGAGGAGGAAGAGGAGGAGCAGGAGGAGGAGCCACCAGTAGGGTGGGCAGCGTGATCAAGGGCTCTCTCCATCCTGTCATTCCCAGTGCTGACTCCTCCAGGGCCCTTTCTCCATGTGGCTACTCCCAATCAGCGCTGCAAGCTTCCTTGTTCCCACGCGCAGGAAGGAGATGCAGACTCCACAGGGCTCCCTCTTGAGATAGGAAGCACTCCCCCAAAATCATCCAGCAAACTTCCCTTCATAGCCCATTGGCCAGAAGTATGCTATGTCCCTTTCGTGAACCTTCAATTAATCAGGTCTACCCCGTGATTCAGTGGAAGAGGGGGCCTGGGTGCTGAGGAATGAAACCCAGGGTTCCCCACAGTGATCCCAATCCAAGAAGCTACTTTGCACTACACCATGAAAAGACAGTTTTTTTCTTTTCTCTGCCTTTACCTCCTCCCCCTCCTCTTCCTCCTCCTTGCTTCTTAATAAAAATATGGTATGGGCAGAAGCTACACATGGATTCAAAAAAAAGCGTTTGGGCGTATTTATGAAGGGTGGAGCTGTAAATAGGGGCAAGGAGATGGGGTTTGCTCTGCTATTAGTGGTGATGTTCATTAAGGACCATCCACGCCAGCTGCGTCTCTCAGATGGGCAGGAAGCAGAGAGGTGTGGTTGTCCTCAGGTGCCTCGCCTCCTGACTGCAGGCATTCACCAACTCAGAGCTTGATCTGGATTCAACCATGATCAGGAAAAAGTTGACCCCTTCATGGCATAGCCAATTCACATGATTTCAAGAGGAAAAATGGGAAAGCTGCCTCTCTGATGCTATTTCTCATAAATGCCCAGATATTAATATTTTACAGGCTAAAAAGCAGTGCCAAATTTTCTAATTGACATTATCCTAGACAATACGGGAGAAAAATTAAGTTTTAAAAACACACATTTTTCCTCTGCCTATACATATTTTTGTTTTTCCTGAATTGGCCCTTGATCAAGAAGGATTGCTCACCACCGGTGGGCTAGAGGGCAGAAAGCTTGCTAAGCAACGGAGAAGCTCACCCTAGGTTCCAGGGAACTGTTTAACCTACTTGACAGAACTAACGCATTTGAAAGTCCTTTAATGGCATCATTTACATGTTAACGTTCTAATTACAAGGATGTTTCATCTGTTCATTTAAAGAAGGGAAATCCTACTTAACTCTACTTAGAATCCTTTGTTAACACCTGCTAAGTGTCAGGAAGTTTCCCCAGGATGAATCTGGAGCTTCAGGACCTAGTTTGCTGTAGGTCCCTTCCTCTACAGCCTCACTACCCTCTCTCCTGCTGACTGCCTGAGAGATCTGTGCCCACAGGGCTAAATGAAGAATGTGGAAATGAGTCTGTGCTCACAGTGGGCTTCCTGGGCGGTCAGAGTCTATACATCTGCTCACAGACCCCTGGAGCCTTTACCATTTTCCTGCACATGGCTCCCAGCCTCCTCTTTTCATTCCCAACTGCCAACCTCTCTGCTGGAGGCCTGTCCTCTGCCTGGCAGAACCTGCACCCTCCACATGGAAAGCTGGAAGTACCTAGGAATTTATATCCCCTTGGGGAGCAGCATTTAACCAACGACAGACAGGTGCAGGGTTTGTCAGTACTCCAGCTCACACATGCCACGTATTGGGATAACTCTGCAATAGGATCTGGACCCGGGGATCTTGTTATAATGCAGATTCTAATTCAGAGAGTCTGGGCTGGGGTGGAGACTCTGCGTTTCTGACAAGCTCCTGGTGACTGCTGGTCAGGAATGTCCCTATGGCACTGAGTAAAGTTTCCATCTCTGGGACTTTGCTTGGTCGCCTTCCTTGGCTATGCCACTTTCCAGGTCCCAATTCACTACTGGTTATCTGAGGGGTTACTTTCTAATAAATCACTTTCACGTGATTCCCTGTCTCAGGGTCATCTTCTGGGGAGCCCACCCTGAGACACCAGTTCTTAAGCACCTTGGCAGGTGGAGGATGCTAATCCAGACCCACTGTGACTGGGCACCAGCCTTCCCGCCCACACTGATCTGCCACTGCCTCCTCTAACCACCCTAGGTGCCAGCCCTGTCCAATTATCCATGAGCTTCCTGGGCCTTCTGACTTTCGCTCATGCTGTTTCATAAATCTGGGATTCTTGCTTTCCCTTTTTTGCACACTGAAAACTTCTTCATTTTTCAAGGCTCATTTCTAACGTCACCCTGACAAGAAGCCATTGCTGGTTTCCACATTAAAATCAGCCCCTCCTCTCTTGTGTTTTCCCAGCATGTTGTTCATGCCTTGGTTTCCCCATCCAGATAATGGGTATATGATACTTGCCCTTGTCAGTCTCAGAGCAGTGGTGATGCTCAAATGAGAGAATAGGTATGAAATTGCTCACTAAGCTGGTGTGATGATGATGGTTATGTAGCAAAAATACAGTACCTGTGAAGTTCCATATGTAGACTCTTCCCCAAGTAAGGTATTATTTTTTCTTTTTTAACATCTATACATGAAATATTGGATTTACAGTGCCAGAATGCAGGGAACATATTTATTATGTGCAACCCTAAGCCTTAAAGTTTTCAGATTGGGATATCAATCTGTTACTCCCAGATTAGGAATCTCTCGCTGCTGATTTACGATACTGCAGCCCAATCCTACTACACCCTGCAAAACCAAGACCACTGTCAAAGCGGGTCCATGTCCATGTTCTGGGGATGAGATATGTGGTGAAACCCAGCTTCTAGGGTATCTCAGAGGCACCGTCAGGGCCACTGGTTTCCCTCGCCAGCACACCGAGCTGCAGAGCTGATCACAATAGGCTGAGTGGGAAACACAAAAAGTGTAATATTTGCCACTTCTTAGGGAATGCTGACAGCACCCAGGCAGAAATATCTGGAGCTTAGCGGGATGTGTGAAGGCTGGACTGAGAAAGGTAGGAGGTAGGAAGACGGGTGTGGGAACAAGCTAAGTCAGGCTCCAGGCTTGACAAATTATTATTCAGCTGGCTTGCCTAAATTGTGACATATTATTTATTAAAATGGAAAGAAAATTTGGAAAGTGAGATGTCAGCCCCAACACCAACCTTCCTGAGCACAGGGAGCCAGCACAAAGCAGCCTCTGCACGGCCTAACAACCCAAAATGACAGCTGCGTGGGAAGAAAATTTAGAGTCATCCAGGCTCAGGGCAAGTCGTGGCTGCAGCACTCAATATCCGCATGACCCTGGGCAAGTCCTCTATCCTCTCCAAATCTCGGTGTTCTCACTGTAAAACCAGGATAATCATCTGTGAGAGGGTTATTGCCAGGATTTAGGTAGATTATGGATGGGAAAGCATTTGAACAGAACTTCATCACGTTATAACTATTAGTGTGAATGATGATCATGATGGTGACTGGGCTGAAATCATACAGTTTTTAAAGTTTTTTTCCAGTTTTTTTCAATCTAGTATAGTAAATGGCTACCAGTCATCAACTCTTTTACATTAAGAAATGAACCCTGATCTCAGGGAGTTTTGCAGGCTATCAGAGCAGACAGACTTATAATGCAATAATTAAAAGATGTTATTTTGGGTCAGAGAATACACATGGTCATCTTCATTGTGCAGACAGGGAAACTGAGGATTAGAAGATCAAATGACTTGCTGAAGGTTATGCAGCTAGGAAGCTGGGTCATAGCTCTGGCCTGGTTTCTAGACCCTTCACTACACCTCAAGGATGGCTGCCCTCACCTCCTCATCCTCCAGGGACAGGGTATGGGTCCTGGCACCCCTGCTTACCTGTTGGGTGAGTCTGGGAAGTCACTGAATTCCTCTAAGCCTCAGTTTCCTCCTTTGTAAAAATGTGGCATTTACACATGACCTGCCTTACCTCATGGATTACATGCACATTGTGTGCCAAATACCCTGCTGGTCACTTTACATATATCAAAGGGATTAAGGAAGCAACACTGGGCAAAGGTCAAATGCCAATTGCACTGCCCGGCACAGAGTGGGAGCCCAGTGAAAGGTCTGAACAGCCTAGGCAGCTCATGTCATCTTTACTATAATGCCTTCGGCAGCCTTGTTTTGCAGCTGGGGAAATTGGAACTTGAACTTGGAGAGTTTAAACAACTGAATTGAGGCCACATAGCTCTTAAAAGGTAGAACTTAGATACAAATCCTGGCCCTTTTCACCACACTGTGCTGCCTGTGGGTTAAAAGTGCATGAGATGATGATGATGATGGTGATGGTGCTTATCACTTATAGAAGAACATCAAGGGAACCTGCAGCAAAAGATGCTCCAGCCTCCTCTGGCCATCAAGAAGGATAAAAGGACATGGAGTTGCCTGTGAGGTGTCCTTGCAGCTATCTGCTGGGAGCATCCCCAAAGTCTAGCAGGAATGTGGAGACTGCTGAAGAGTATAAATAGAATTGCAAATGGCCTCTCTTGATGGGAGCAGTGTGCCGTTGTCAGAAGCATGAAGCTCCAGGTGTGGGCCCTCAGCAGTGCCCTGGGTCACCGCACTGTTCATCTGCTTACGTCTGATTAGGAAACACTATTGCGCTTGGTGGTGGCAGCGCCTCATGTCACGAACAACTCAAGTACTCAGAGTGCTCCTTTGGGCATGAGATAGCCAGGAACTGTGGAAGAGGCTAAAATTCAATTCTAGCAGGTGGGAAGTGGTTGGATATAAATATTTTAAGTCAACAAATATGATTCAGAAGGCTAATTGGAATGCACTGACACCACCAAGGGCTCCTGGCGGCATGACACACAGATGGGAGTAGGAATCTCTGCCTCGGCTTTAGAACACATACTGCAAATCACGTGGAGGAAGCTGTCCCCTCTAGAGACACACATCTCAGTCCTCGCTAGAAAGCTAGTGTGAGGGACGGGGAGAGGCAAGGTGGAGCAGAGGATGGGCACTGAGCTTTTTGTGTTGGGAAAGTCACTGGCTGGCTTTTTGTGTTGGGAAAGTCACTTAACTTTTCTGAGCCTCAGTTTCCTGATCTATAAAATGGGTAGAGAGTGAAAGTGATAATGGACGGGGTTAGACTCGATGTTCTTTAAATTGCCTAGCTGTCTTCCTGCTCTGGGATTGTGAGATTCCAGGAATCTATATCTGCCTCTCAGATTTTATGTTTGTTTTTTGAGAGATAACATAGTTTGGGGGTTTGCACCTGGGCTCTGGAGCCAGACTAGGTTCAAACATCAGCTTTGCCAATTACCATGTGGGCCCTACACTTTAGAGGGTGTTTCTCTGGTCTTCTTAAGAGGACATGCCCACCTGGAACTCATATTCTCATACTAGACCACACTCTAGGTTCCTGGAACTCTCTGCTCAAATGACTCCAAGCCAACTTCTGGGGCCCAGGTGGGCCTTACCTTTGGGTCTATCCTTCCTAGGGTGAACCATGGCATTTGTGTGGACACCCCCTCCTCCCACAGGGTGGCTGTTTGCAGTGGAATGTTCAGAGATTAGGTGTGTGTGCTGAGGTGTCCATGTGCACACATGAAAGATCCCTCAAAGTTTAAGACAGAGCTGGAATAGGAAGGAAATGGGGGTAAGCTGTGGGCCAGTGACCCCTCTCCTTGGGCCACTGGTTCTGGTCTGGAATTCCCAAGAGTGTGAGAATTCTGAATTCAAACTGGGCTTTATAGTCATTGAAAAGGTACATTTTTCAAGTAGGATGATAGAACATATTTTATTTAACAATTTGTTGGCTGGATTCAAAACCTGCAAATATTTGGACATGTGTCATATGACCCTCCACTGGTACTCTTGCTACAAGCCCCACAAATGTTAGCAGGGAGCATTGACCCTGGGAACACTGCTTAACCTCTTAGTATTGGGTTTCAGCATCTATAAATCAGAAATAATATTAGAACTAACCTCATAGAATTGTTGTACGGGCCAACGGGTTGACCCATGTAAACCAGCCCTATGCCCAGTGCACAGTGAGTATTCAGTAAAGTGTCAGCTGTTGTTAGTTTTATGTCATCCAGATCTGGGGTTCTACCCCCCATGCCCTGCAGACTTTTTGGTCCCCCACTATAATGGCTTCACATTGTCACCCTATCCTGTCACCCAGCACATGGTGACTGATCCAGGTAGCCTGACTAAAACACTGCCTGGCATATTGTTACCTCTTGTGGTCACCTTCAGCCTGTGTAGCCCCACAGCCTGGTGGAACCTCCTCTGTACTCTCCTGGGAGCTGTCCACCCCAGGAGAAAAAAGACCTGCCATCTGCAAGGACCCATCATCTGCATGGCTAAAGCCAGCAGATGAGAAACGTGTATCAAGCTGTTTGGAACAAAACTGAAAAGGGCAAATAAAGGCCTCTTCAAATGTCACCACCCCAGCTAGGGTAAGATGTGTGGGGAGCTAAAATATACAAGGCTCTTCTAGATAGCAAATAAATAAGTTTGAATTCAGGCTTAGGGCTTGCTGTGTCATTAACCATCTCGCTTGGAGACCAGGCTCATGATAACAAGCCAGTGGGAAGGATTGCTCTTTCAATTTAACTTTGCTATCATTAAACTGCCTTCTGTAGTTCCTTCGATATGCTTATTTTATTTTTCTGGCACTATGACAGTTAAAAGTAGGATAAACGATAAGTCTGTTAACGAAAACCTCAGTTAATTTTATGGCAGAGATTGCAGAGTAGAGAGCAGGTGGGACCAGCTTCACACCCTGGGCTCATAACCGTTTCAGGCATCAAATATTTATTAAGGACCAATAATAAAATCCCTGTGATGGTGTAATGTCTCATTCTAAATGCTTCCTGCTAATAAAATGAGCATTGATTTGAAAGACAATATTTAAATTCTATCCACAGCATGTCAAGGAAAGGACAACTGTGTCTGAAGCATGAGAAGCTTAGCCAACTTGTTCAATCATCAGATGCCCTGCAAATTGTGTGCTCTTGGCAGATGGGGAAATGTTCACTAGGAAATACTTTATTAGGGGAGGCACCTACAGACCTGGGTTCAAATCCTAGCTCCCCACATTTGGTCTGGGTGATTTTGGACTCGATACACAAACTCCCTGAGCCTTTATTGGCTGCTGCATAAAACAGAGACATTCACACCTCTCACGCACTGTGATTTGGGGGGTTAAAGGGGTGATGTACATAAAACAATGTAACAGCATCAATACATTTTAAGCTCTCTTCCCTATTCCCTTGAGCCTGAACATGGTACTGCTCTGGGTAAACACATCTCTAGTTTCAGGGAAGTTACTGTGACATGAACAAAGTAACTGGCTCAGAAATGGGTGGCTCCTCTCTCTTGTAAAGACTGCTTCACATAAGTACCTTGACCACCATCCCCAACCTGGATATATGTCACATGTCCATGTTAATATTCTGATTGTTAATAAAGTGAACCTGACCATGACATTCTCATGAGTACAGTATTTCAGTGGCCCTCAGTGGTCTACACTTCCCAGCACTGCATCTGAGACCTGTCTCCCCCCTTCCTGATCCCCCCTAGCCTCCCCACACCCTCTTGCTCTTCCATGGGCATTTACTGTTCCAGCCCCATGCTCTGTCCCACCTTCCTCCTGCCTTTGCACAAGCTGTTCCCTCTTCCTGGAGTACCTTTCCACCGTCTCCTCCTAAATAACTCTTTCTACCCTTAGAGGGAGCTGAGGAGTCCTCTCCAAAAGATCCGTCAGGGTTAGCTTTCCCTCTGATGACCGCGTTACATTGACATTGCTGCTTCTTCCTCTCTCGGACCTGAAGCCGAGTCTCACATCTATATGTCAAGCAGCCATCACAGTGCCTGGCATAGAGTCAACAATTTATGAGTTTGTTGACTCTGCTCTCATTCCCTAGGGAAACTTGTCTGGTCTCAGAGATTTAAAAACAATCTACATGCTGAGGACTCACAGATAAATCTGGCTTGGCCCATTCCCTTAACCTCCATGTGCATACACGCAACTGCCTGCTTAAACATGACTCACTCGGATGTCCGAGCCTCTCCAAAACTGAGCTCCCGGTGGCCCTTCCCAAACCAGCTCCTCCTTCCCTTCTTAGCAGGTGGAAGCACCATCTTTCCATTGCTCAGACCAACAGCTGGTGTCGTCCCGTTGCTTCCCACACACCATCTATCTGGTCTGGCTGGGGATTCTGTTGGCTCCAGCTTCAAAACAGACTCAGAGTCTGGCCCCTTCTCATTATCTCTGTTCTCACCTGGATATTGCCGCAGCCACATAAGGGATATCTCCCTGCTTGCTTCCACTCTTCCCCCGTCAGTTCGTTCCCAGTGATCCTGTGAAATGACATCAATCCTCTGCCCTAAACCCTCCAGTGATTCCCTGCCGTGGCCACAGGAATGCCACATTCCTTACCATGATTATAAGACCTGCATAGTCTGGTCCCTGCCACCTGCCAAGCCCATCTCCATCGTTCTTTGGCTACCCCAGGCAAGCTCCCACCACAGGACCTTTGCACTGGCTGTTCCCTCTGCCCGGAATGCTCCTCCCCCAGAGCCACATGGCTAGCTTCCTTACTTCCTCCAGGTCTTTCTCAAATGCCACCTTCTTGGGGAGACCTTCTCTGGCCACCTTACCTAAAATTTCAGCTCCCAACACATATTCCCTTCCCCTGATGTCTTCTTCTTCTTAGCACTTATCGCTCATCATACTATATATTTTATTTATTTATCTTGTTCATTTTATGTCTCCTCCAAGCAGCAAGGGCATGGATTTTGGTCTGTTTTGTTAAGTGCTGTGTGCTCTGTGCCTATAGCAGTGCATGTAGATGTCCACTGAACGTTGGTTGGTTGGTTGAATGAATGAGTGAATATCTTCTTCAGGGGAGAAGCCACTCCCACCAGCCCTCCAGCACCCGGAGCCAGCCGGTGCCACAAACACCAGTGATGTGGATGGGTCCCACAGTGAGGGGTGAGGAGTTTTTGGTCACATCAGCAATAACAGAGCACTGGCCAACTCCCCATGGGGGCATTGTGGGTCCGTTCTGTGTAGTGAGTTTTGGGGGGAGAGGACGGGCTGCTAGAAGCAGGAATGGTTTTCTCTCTAGGGAATATTTTGAATAGGATTTCAGAGCAGGAGGAATTTAAGTGTGAGATGGGGAGCAGGGTGTGTGGGCCCAGAGACCTCACCCCCGGAATTGTTTTCAGCACCTAGGTGTGCAAGGTGTGGCTGGCAGGTCAGTGCCTCCCCCAGGGGGCCCGCTGGGGAGCACAGCAGGGCTCCAGCTGGACTTGGCAGCCGTCTAGGACTAGGCATAAAACGTAAAGCAAAGTGTGCACACAGAGTCCTGTTCCTCCATTAACCTATGTACATTTTTAACACATTGCCACACTAGAAAAAAATTTTTTTCCTTGGGGCCACAGTGTATTATTACAAAAATAGAATAAAAACTTTGAAAACAAAGCGATCCTTTCTAACTTAATGAAAAATTTGTTATTTTTTATTGTTTTCTGTGCATGAGTTATATGCAACTTGCAAAATAGTTCTCGCGGCTCCCAAGGTGAGGAGACGTGTGAGTTACGTGTGCTTCACGAGACCCTGGGCTCAAAACTAGCATGAGTTAAATACAACTCACATGGCAGTTAATGTGTTAAAAATTAGATAGTAGTTTTTGTAAAAAGAAAATGTGACCTTAAGATACAATTGCAGTTTCATTGTTAAATAATGCAGGTGTCTAAGAGACTCCTTCCTATTTTATTTACCTTAATCCTTTCACTTGAGGCTTGTTCCCTGAGGCTTCCCAATTTGGCGGGGGAGCGTCTTTCACTGGCCTCTCTTTACTCTGAGGGGTGGTAATGTCCTTCAGGAGTGGGTGACAGGCTCTGTCTTTGTTCTTCTTCTGGGACCTGCCCTGCTCCTTGGACACGTAGGGCCAACCCGGGCACTTACTGCTCTGCACCCTGCTCACATAGCACTTCAAAAGTCAGAGAGAAAAAAGCAACAGGCTGGCCCTTTGCTTCAGCAAGAAAGGGAGGCATGGGGTGCCTGCTCCAGCGAGCTCAGAGCCTTTGCAGGTGCTAAACCAGAGAGTGCTTTGTGGGCTTCTTTTGACTAAAGACCTAGGAAAGACAGCTGGGAGAATTGGATGGCCACATGTAGGAGACTGAAACAGGATCCTCACCTCTCTCACAAAAATCAACTCATGATGGATAACAGACTTAAACCTAAGGCATGAAACCATAAGAATTCTAGAAGAGAACGTTCGAAAAACTGTTATAGACATTGGCCTAGGCAAAGAATTTATGAAGAAGACCCCAAAAGCAATCACAGCAACAACAAAAATAAACAAATGGGACATGATTGAATTAAGAAGCTTCTGCACAGCCAAAGAAACTATTACTAGAGCGAATAGACAACCTATAGAATGGGAAAAAACTTTTGCATGCTATACATCTGACAAAGGACTAATAACTAGAATCTACATAGGACTCAGGAAAATCAGCAAGAAAAAAATCAAACAACCCCATTAAAAAATGGGCAAAGGACATGAACAGAAACTTTTCAAAAGAAGATAGACTAATGGCTAAGAAACATATGAAAAAATGTTCAACATCTCTAATCATCAGGGAAATGCAAATCAAAACCACAATGAGATACCACTTAACTCCAGTGAGAATGGCTTACATCAAAAAGTCCCAAAACGACAAATGTTGGCATGGATTCAGACAGATAGGAACACTCATACGCTGCTGGTGGGACTGCAAATTAGTACAACCTCTATGGAAAGTAATATGGAGACACCTCAAAGAACTAAAAGTAGAACTACCATGTGATCCAGCAATCTCACTACTGGGTATTTACGCAAAGGAAAAAAAGACATTCTATAATAAAGACATCAGCACTCAAATGTTGATAGCAGCACAATTCACAATTGCAAAGATGTGGAAACAACCCAAGTACCCATGAATACACAAGTGGATTAATAAAATGTGGTATATGTATACCATGGAGTACTACTCAGCCACAAAAAACAACAGTGAACTAACACCTCTTGTATTATCCTGGAAGGAACTGGAGCCCCATGCACTCACCATCAAATTGATACTAATTGATCAACACTTACGCGCACATATGGAAGTAACATTCATCAGGTGTCGGGCAGGTGGTGGGGGTTGGAGGAGATGGGTAAATCCACACCTAAGGGGTGCAGTACGCACTATCTGGGGGATAGGCATGCTTTTGCTCGGGCAGAGCAAAGGCAATACGTGTAACCTAAACATCTGTACCCCCATAATACTCTGAAAAAAAAAAAAGAAACAAAAACAAAGGCCAGAGGGCTTAGAGGCGCATTTCCGGATGGCTGGAGTAGCTTCCACTGACACCAAAAAACCTGGCCAGGACTAAGCATGAGGAACTCCTCAGGCAGGGCCCAGGGAACAGGAGAGAACATGGGGTCAGGAACTGCCTGATCCAGTGTGTGTGTGGGGGAGTTCTGCCTCTGTGGCTGGAACACTCGAGTGTTCACTCTTTCCTGGGATCCTCTCTGACTCCACCTTGGAAATAAGGCTCTCCTTTCTCCGTGTGCTCACAGCCCCTTCCTTATGTATGGTTCCATCAGTGCCTGTCACGCTGTGCTAGAATCCGAGTCTGTCTTCTGCCCTAGACTGCAAGCAGCCTGAGGGCCAGGACCACATCCAGTGAGTTTTTATAGTCCCAAAGCTTAGCACAGTAGCTGGCACATAGTAATGCATCTCTGTGTATACCCACATACTTCTTCAGATCATATTTTTTTTAGCCATTCTGGGTAACAACCCCTCTGATACAGCCAGTCCCGGTTCCCTCCTGGGTGCAGCCCACACAGCTAGAGGATTGACTGGAACTCTCATGAGAAGAAACTGGACCTTTGTAGAATGATGTGGAGAAACGTCATCCGTCTCTCCTCATGTGCCCACTCTCCTTGATAAAGGAGGGAACTTTCTCCAGCACTTCTGCCCTCTAGGGAAAGTGCTAAGGCTATAGTATTCACTCCTATGCCCCCTTTTTTATTCCACCCAATTGGGGATAGGTGCTAATCTTATGGGGAGGGCAGGCTGGCCTTCACTGTCTTCTCTTTACTCTGGGGGATGGTAATGTCCTTCAGGAGTGGGTGATGGGCTCTACCTTTGTTCTTCTTCTGGGACATGCCCTGCATCATGGACACGTGCTGCTGACCTGGGCACCCACTGTTCTGCTCCCTGCTCACACAGGCTGAGTACCCTGGAATGGGGTCTGGCTGAGGGTGGCTTGCCATTCTCTTTCTCTGGGTGTATGGGGCAGGCCAGTGTCCGGCTGGGTAGGGTTTTCCCCATCTGTGTGACTGCCCCAGCCAGGGTCCAAGTTCTCAGTTAGGGATGAGGGTTATTAGACGCCTATTTCAGCCTCAGGTAAACCATGTTCCCTAATCTGGCTCATGCCAGAGAACCCTGCATTTTGGGAGGTATTAGATTAAGCACACACCTGGCCTCGAATCAAACTGAAATTTGGTTGGCATTTGGCTTGTGATCCTTGTGTCTGTTTTCTATTGATCAGACCTGGAAGGGTGGCAGTGTGAGGCTTAGGTCCCCTCACCTCTGAGAGTTGAGCTTTGACCTGCACTAAGTCATATATTTTCCCTCACCAAAGCTGGGTCTTTCTCTTAAACCTGGTTATTTTCTGGTCTTTTGTCTTGTGAATATCAAAATCCTGCAGAAGAATTTAACCTGTCATTTTCTGATGAGTTCCTCCCTGTCCCTCCCCTGTCTAGCTCTGGTCACTATGTTCTTGTTCCCTGCAAGCTCAGGACCTCATCCAGCTGCTGAGGCAAGGAGAGGCCAGCCTGGCAGAGTATGAGAGCCCCTTCATGCCATCTAGGTAGGATGGGAAGGTCAGCTGCTGCCACCCTGGGGGCCAAGCAGGAAGACAGCCTGTTGTGAACATTTGTTGAGTCTACTGCCCGATATCCTTTCACCTTGCTGGTCACTAGTCCCCAGTTTCCATCTTGAGGACTCACCTGCCCCACCCCTACCCAGCTCACGTGCTTCAGATGAAGCAGCCTCCACCCAGACTCCGAAAGTGGCACACATGACTAAGCCAAGCCAACTGGTGCTTTTCGTCCTCCAGCAGACTTGGCTCAAACATGAGCATGTGAGCCAGGTCAGGCCAATTACAGCCAACAAAACTCAATTCTAGTGTTTGTGTGTGCACATGCATGTGCATATGTGTGTGAACATGCCCATGCATGTGCACATGCATGTGCACACTATTGGAGAAGTGGGCTTTCACTTTCATTGGATATGACACTGGAAGGATGTAGAACTGGAACTTTTAGTAGCCATCGTGAAGAGACAGTAGAGCCCAAAATGAAGCCAACACTGAGGAAGCAGAGTCAGATGGAGAGAGACAAACCTTATCCAGGTGACAGCCTTTGATCCCTGGATTGAGTCATGCCTGAAGGCAGAACAGTCTACTTGGATGGACTATTCTGTTATATGACCTGATGATTTGGATTTTTTTTTTTGAGACAGGGTCTCACTCTGTCATCCAGGCTGGAGTGCACTGGGACACTCACAGCTCTGTGCAACTTCAGACTCCCAGGCTCTAGTGATCCTCCTGCCTCAGCCTCCCACGTAGCTACGACTACAAGCACATGCCATCACTCCCAGCTAATTTAAAAAATATTTTTTGGTAGAGACAAGGGTCTTGCTATGTTTCCCAGGCTGGTCTCAAACTCCTGGCCTCAAGTGATTCTCCTGCCTCAGCTTCCCAAAGTGCTGGGATTACAGGCATGAGCCACAGCGCCTGGCCAGTTCCTTGGTTTATTTAAGTAAGCTTGACAGGCATTTTCTCACTTGTACCCAAAAGTGTCCTTACTGCTACAGAGCTTTCTGTTGTCAGCTGATCATCACGCAATAGCCTCTGTCCTCTAATCCTTGCTCTGTGGGGTCTGCAGCTTTCTCTCTCTGTCCTCAGTTAGCAGTTATGAATTCGAGCCTCTGTGGGAAGGGGAGCCTGGCTCCACAGACCAGATGCTCTCCCTGCCAGCCCTCATCCTTGATCCTCAAACCTAGCCCTGCGCCCCCTGTGCATCACCTGGTCCTGAGAACAGCACACCCGGCAAGCTCCTGCCTTGTGCTCCTTGGAAATGCTGCCAGCCTGGACCGGCAATTCCCAAAATATGTTCTGGGGAATACTGGTCCCTTTGGGTGCTCTTTGGGAAAAAAACAAAGGTTTGCAGTTTTTAAAAATTGACAAAGCCCTGTATATTGCAAGCAGATTTGGAGAGCCACAAGCAAATTTACTTATCAAAGGTCCTAATGAGCACCTCCATAAAAAGCAGTGTCCAACATACCATCATTTAGCATTTTCAAACATATTTGACCACTGAACACACACTTTTTTGGTTGTAGGTATAATATCTATAACAACCTGATCATACTTTGGGAAATGCTTGACTAGAATTTGCAGAAGTTCCTTGGGCCTTGCAATTTGTACAACTGGCCTCTTGTTGGAGGGAGCCAGCCGTTCACCTCTGGTTCGGGCCTGACAGCTCCATCCTGGCCTGGTGATGTGACATCATTCTTCCATCAGAGAAAGCTCTTGGTGTGCCTTGGGGCTGGGCCCCTGCAGGCTGTGCTGTTTCTTGGCATACTGTTCCCACAGCAATGGTGGCAGGAGACAATTAGATTGGGCTGACAATATTCATTCTTCTCTGGGCCACGTGGACCCCCCAATACCCCATTCTGAGACTACAGTTCAGATCTGGCAACAAGAGTTTACACGGTTACATGTAAACAGAGCTCAACACTAAACTGTGATTGATGTTTCAAATCAAGCATGTCCAGGGCCGGGATGGGAGATGAGTTTTCAGGAATTAGGGTCTGTAATGAAACCGGTTGACCAGGGTCATGAAAATGCAGGATGGCCACAGGAGGCCTCCTGGGACTCAGAGGGAGATGACAGGGTGAGAGCTAAATTTTAATATTTTTTGCTCTCGAAACAGCAGTATTGTACTTCCCAGGAAACAGAAATGGTTGCTTGGTATTGCCTCGTAAATGCTTGAGACCCACTCTGTGACGAGGTCAAAGGAGCCAGCTGGCCCAGGCACGATTAGCTCTGAGATTGAGGGGAGGGAGATCCTCTGAGACTGAGTGGGGAGCCACCACCTGTTGAGTACCTACTGTGTGCCAGGCCCCACTGGCTGCTCTGCGTTCATAATCCTTTTTAATCTGCATAAAATCCAATGAGCTGAACAGTGTTTCTGTTATTCTGGGGAGGAAACCAAGATGCAGAAGTCTTAACAGAGGCACTGGGATTGGAACCAAGGTCCATCAGCCACCCAGCATCATGCCCGGGAAGAGATTTCTCACCGGCGTCAGGAGCACAGACCTCTCTTCTTGGATGGGGCTGTCTTCCCTTACCATCCCTTGACGAGCCCTCAGCTGTGTGTACAAACCAAGGTGGAACATCCTTTCATGGGTATGGGTCTTTCTGATGGGAGGAGATGAAGATCTGAGGGGACACAAACAAACTAGATCCAGGGTGAATCTACCCTGGTAGATTCCAGGGTCACCCAGATACCTCCCAGCTGGATAAGCTGCTCTCAAACTGACCCTGGATGAGTTCCTGGAGATCAGTATTGCCAGAAGGTCAGCAGTCTGGTTTGCCCCCAGGAAACATCAACACTTTTGTTTGTATTTTGAGTACCCCTAAAACAGTTGTTCCAAGGGGTGGTGGTGGAGATTTCACTGGATTGGGAGCTATGAGATCAGGGTCCTATTTCTGGCTCTGCCCCTTCCTAGCAGCGTGACTCTTTTTCCCTCTCTGAGCCCCAGTTTCCTCATCTGTAAACTGGGTTCCATAATTCCCACCTTGCCCACTTCATAGTGACAATGGATGTGGCTTTCGATTAAATGCAACCAAGATTTACTGAGCACTAACGATATGCCAGGCACCCTACCTGGTCTGAGGAGAGGGAATTATAAAGGAGAATCACACAAGATCCTTGTGCTCAGGCGATTGATTTAGTGCAAAGATGGATGGAGGTGGGGAGCGGTGGTTTACATTTCAATAGCGTTCTGGCGCTTCCTCATTCTTTGTTCCATTTAAAGCATATGATGGCTGTCTGAAGTAAGCAGAGCAAATATTCTTATTCTCATTTGACAGATGGAAGAAACTAAGGTTGCAGAAAGTAAAGTGACTTGCTGAGTGGAGATAATAACATCTGAAGTCTGTACCCACAATTCATTTGCACAGGGTTTTCATATGTGTCATGTCATTAAATCTTCAAAACATCCCTGTGTGGTGGGACTTATTACTATCAGACATGTATTATGGATGAGAAAAGAAACAGGGCCAGATTGTCAGTTCCGGGAGGGGAGGAACCAGCCCATCTTCATCTGTGCATTCTTAGCACCGAGCATGGCACCGAGCAAAAAAAGCAGCTTTGTAGCAGATGCTCTCAGTGTCCTGCCCATATCACCTTGGACTTAACTATTTTCATGCACACTGGCCCCATTTTCAAATATCAGCACCTGCATTTCTTTGTCCAAGGGCTTTCTCTGACAGCAAGAGCCCTCTTTGGCCAGATGTGCTGGAAAGTAAATGCTCCCAGGAGCTGCCCTCAACCAAAGTGTTGGGGGTATCTAAATATCTCCACTTCCTCACCCTTTAGGTGGAGTAACTCCAAGGTGCATGTTCCATCCTGGCTCCCAGAGTTCTGTGGGATTAAGTTCCAGTTGCCCGTGATACTGACTTGATTAATAATGTACTTGTTTTTGGTTACTTTCCTTCCCTGTCTCACTTCCCTATTTTCCTATCTGTGTTTCCTGGGATTGTCTCCCAAAGAAACTACTTGTCCTTTTCTCAGGCTCTGCTTCTAGGGGAGCCAGACTAAGACCAGGTTTAGTGATGGCTTATGGGGTGAGTGAATGAATGAATGAATGGACAAATGAGGGAATGTATTCCATCCCTTGGCCCCCTGACTGGGGAAGGTAAAGGTTACGGTGAGCCTTGATGTGTTTCTTTCAAGGGGACTGAGGTGGGCTTGGGAAGGTGTATCTTACCTGCTCGTGTAGGTGTGAAGAAGCAGAGGAGAAATACCACCAATCTTGTGCTGGAGGGCTTGCTAAGGTTAGAGTCAAGAACATGATTACAGGCTGGGTAATCAATCTATGATGCTTAGGCCCCCCGTGGCTGCCTAGTTCTCTTGGAACCAAATCCCAGTTCCTTACTCAGGCCTTGCCACCCTTTCCACCTCCTCCCAGACTCAGGGGCGCCAGCCTTACATCTTCTGTTCCCTGAGCACATGGAGCTTATCCATCTCTTGGGGGCACCTTTATTCTTGCTGGCACTTTGCCAGGAATTCTCTTTCCCCAGAGCTTTGCCTGGCTCACTTTTTTTGCTTCTTTTGGGTTTCAGCTTAAAAGTGACCTCCTTAGAGTTTGGTTTGCTGACCAACCAATGTAATCACTCCCTATCACACTGCCTTATTCTATTTTCATCTTAAAATTTGTATCTGTGGAACATTTGCTTATCATTGTTGTTATATTTATTGTTACTATTAACTTGTTCATCCAAAATGCAGGCTGTGTGAGAGCCATGGTTGGTCTTGTTCACTGACATACCCTCAGCACTCAGAACAGGGCCTGGTACATAGTAGATGCTCAATAAATATTTGTTTATTTTATTTTATTTTGTCCCCCTGGGGGACAATATTGACACTGCTTAAGAACCACTGCCTTGAGCGATAGGAGGGCAGGTGCTATGTTTGTTTTGCTAATGTTTATATCCTCAATGCCTGGCCCAAGTTAAGCGCCCCATAAATAATTGTTGGATGAAAGGATGAATAAATGAATGAGTAAGTGAATGGATAAATTAATGCATGAACATAGCCAGTGTCCTTGGACTGAGCTTCCTGAATCACCTGACCCCATCAGCTCCTGCCTTCCTCTGTTTTCTCTACACCACATTATCTGCCGCCCTAAACGACCAGGTAGAGCCAGCCTCAGTATAATTATTCCATCTGGCTTCCCATAAACTAACCCCAAATAGGCAGCAAGTCCTAACTTGGTCTGTCTCAGCCTTGAGCACAGAATCCAGAAACTTCTACCTTTAACCTAAAGCGAAATAGAGAAAAGAGGCAAGACATGGGAGGGTATGCAATAAATGCTCCCACTCATTGGTGGGGTCGTTCACACTCTTTGGGACCAATCCAAGATGCTGCAGCCAAGAAAGTTTCTGAGCTGCCACTTTCCCCGCAGCCCCCATATTCCCATATTCCTCCACCTCACAGACACCGGTGGAGCCAGTATCCATCAGGCAGCATCACACTGTATAATGAAGCAACTGTACTCAAATCCCACATAAGAAAATGAGAGGCTTCTATTAGACTTTAAGCTGTTCAAGTTCACTCAGGCTCTGCTAATGAAAATATAAGCCGCATCTGAGCTGAGCCTACTTCCTCACGTGATCCGGTAAATATCTTAAAATCTCCAGATTCTTTCCTGCCTTCTAAATTGTGTGCATCACTTCTGACATTTATGAGATATCTGTGATTCCTACAAGATTAAACCACCATGAAAACCCTCCATCTGCACTCCTATCCCCCTCCCACCCCAGGCTGCCAGGCTGAGCTACAATCCCTGAGACTGTTCTAGCTCATCCCATATGGGTGAGACTGGAGGCCAGCTGCAGACCTTTCAGGGTGCAATTCCCTCCTCATCTCTATTTGCATCACACATACTGGGGGATTTCATTTCATTTCAACAAGTCCTGACCAAGTAAGCACCTTCTATGCACCAGGGAATGTGGGGGCAGACCAAGAGGAATAAGACTTGGCCTTATCCTCCAAGGGAAGGCGTCCCCATTCATAACAAAGGCCACACCTGCTGTGTGCCACCCGCCAGCCTAGGTGCTCTGTACTTACCCTCCCAGGAATTCCTCAAAAGAAAACAGGGTGTGGGTTGGTACCCTTGTTTCCCAGTCGAGAAACTGGTGGGCTTTGAGTCACACAGCTACTTAGGGGGATTCAACTAAGGCCAGTCTCTTTCTAAAGCGAGTGTGTTTTTGGCTTTGACCAGGAAGACAGACATTTGATGACTTAGTTGTATACTACAAGGCAGGATGAAAGAAATGCCAAATAAAGGTAAAGCAATGCCCGGATGGGTAGCAGAGAAAGAGGGGATTAATTCTCATGGAGGACTTAAGGAGCCCAGGCTTGAAGGACAAAGAAGATTTTGATTGGCGGGAAATGGGAAGATTCCAGGGGTGAAGGATAGTGTGCACAACAGCACAGACGTACACAGCCCTTTAGTGGAGCAAGGGTCTGTGCAGAGAGTCCTCAGTAGAAGAGGAAGCTGAAGGCGGAACCAGCTTGCATAACCTCAGGAGAGCTGACTGTGCTCATCCTTCCCGACTCGGTGTTCAGCCATATCATGTCAACAGCTTGAAGTCAGCCATTGTGGGAGGAACATTTACACCATGGACATGGGCATTCAGGCTCCTCCCCGACCCCTGAAAGCCAGTTGTTAGATATTAAGCAACACACACTGAGGACAGGGGGACAGTACCTCCCAGGTGACCTCAGGGACCCAAGTCTCAAAAACCAGCAGGTTAGTAATGCTGGTGATGAAGACAAAGCCTTCAGGAAGTTGAGGCTCGTGGCTAGAAATTCAGACCCGTAGTTGAGAAAACCAGAGACGAATGGTTTCTCTTCCCCTTTTCTTTTTTCCCCAGAAAAGTGAAAATGCCATATCTAAAGAGAAGTAAACATCTCTTTAAATGAAAAAAAAAAAAAAATCAAAGCAAAGATCTGACCTGCTGGAGTTTCTCAGTAGGGAAACAGGCAGTGCTGGCAGCTCCTTCCATATATTACTGACCAATATTATATTACCCCAGACTTGCTTATTCAGAATTCTCTTACCATAGATCAGCACTTCGCCTCTTCCATTACCAGCTAATCCAAATGGACCTGGTGCTAACTTGATTTCCAGGATAATGGAGGCCTGATCTGTTTGCACAATTGCCTCTTGTATCCTGATAGCATTTGCTGAATTCTTAAAATCAGCGAGGCTGCACCAGACCAACAGACCCTCCTTCCCAGTGAAGAAGAGTGCAAGGATCCCCCTAGCGCCCCTGGCTGCCTGTATTAAGTACCTACGGTGTGCCAGCTACGGTGCTGGGCGCTTGGCGTGGATCGTGTCTGATCCTCACCACAGCCCAGAAAGGGAGATATTGTGACTTCCACTTTATAGTCGAGGAACTAGAGGAGTCTCAGGAAGGTGGGGAAACTTGCCCAAAGCTAGGATGCGAACCCCTGTGTGTCTCTAAGGCTCATACTGTTTTAACTACATCTTGTTACTATCTGTAGTAGTCTAGATAATAGTCCCCAAAGATATCCACATCCTAATCCCTGAAATTTGTGACTATTCCCTTATATGGCAAAAGGAACTTGGCAGATGTGATTAAGTCGAGGTTCTTGAGATGGGGAGATTATCCCGGACTATCCAGTGAGCCTGGTGTAATCCCAAAGGTCCTTATAAGAGGGAGGCAGGAGGACATGTGACTGCAGAAGAGGAGACAGCAACGTGATGATGGAAGCACAGACCGGAGTGATGCGGCCACAAACTAAGGAATGTTGGCAGCCACCCGAAGCTGGAAGAGGCGAGGAATGGATTCTCCCCTGGGACCTCCAGAAGGGAGCAGCCCCGCAGACACCTCGATTTTAGCCCTGCAAGACTCAGACTCCCAGAACTGAGAGAGAATAAATTTCTGTTGTTTTAAGCCTCTACATTTATGGTAATTTGTTACAGCAGCCCCAGGACACTTAGACACTTTCCACAGCGAGAGGAGGAGAAATGAGTCAAGATGTGAATGTGAGAGGGAAATAGGGTGTGACAAGAATGTGTCACGTGCAAGAAAGGAAGGGGTGGACCTGCAGGTGTCCTCGGCTCTCTCCAAGCACAGGGGATCTGAGCAGGGGGCTCTGCTCCCTCTTTCCATTATCCGCCTCCTCTAAGCCACACTGACTTCAATTTGAGCCAATGCAGTCTGTCATGAGGACAGGCGTCTCTTTGCCCCACTGGTGGGAAGGAAGGAGACGGCTGAGTGACGGCGGCCAGCTCACGCACTTGGTTTCTGTTTCGGCTTTGCCAGCCACTTGCTCTGTGATCTTGGATGAAGCACTTTATTTCTCTGAACTGCTGAAGGTGTTGCGACTTCTCAGAGCCAACCCTCGGATTTTTATATTTATGTGCTAAGCAAACACAGTTTGGGTAGAATACTGAGCCCACCAAAAGAGCATCCAAAATATACTCTGTGCAGATTATTTGCATTCAACTTTTAGGCAAACAGGGTCCTGAGGCTCCCTGTGGAGGCTTGTCAAAGCTGCAGGCTGGGTAGCCATCCCTCAGGGAGAAGCTCCCATGCACATTAATTTGGGAAGATTTCTCTGGCTGCTAGGGTCAAAGGATGAGCATAGACTGGTCCCAGGAACTGAAGGTGGGAAAAAAAAAACCCTTCTTGGAAAGACCAAAAGCAACTCTTGGAAGTCTGCAAATTTGAAGGCTCTGAAGATGAGCTTGCAGGAACGAGAGGGGCTGGCAGTTCAAGGAATGGGAAGAGAGTGATCAGCTGGCACGTGGTCAGCAGTGCACGTGCTAAGTGGACGGAGCTGTTCTTTGGAGGCCCGTTAGAACTCTGACAGTTCTGGCCACTGACCTGGCCTTGCAACGGTGAGCGGTGAGGCCAGGCCTAGGAGTGAAGCTCAGTGGGTGATAGTGTGGCTTAACTGAAAGACCATGACCCTGGTTTCTGAAGGCCTGGACCTTAGTTCAAGTCCTGTTACTAACCTCTTTTGGGACTTTATCTTAAACATTTTCAACTTTAGCTTCCTGACCTGCCAGCGAGTGAGTGATAAGAGGTCTTTGGAGCTGGAGAGCTCCCCTCCTTCATCCCTGACAGGCTGGGTGTCCTAGCTGCCAATCTCTCTGAGCCCTAGTTTACTCATCTGGAAAATGGGCTTACTTTTCAGAAGGTTGCTGGAAGGCATAATGAGATAGGATATGTAGGTGGTACAGGTCCTGGAATGCCGATTTCCTCCCCTGCCCCCGTGGGAGGATAACAAGACATACCTGATAGCAGAGGTGAACATGCTGCTGCTATGCTTTCTGAGGGTGGCTGCGTCTATGCTGCAGGTGAACCTTGACTGGAAGCTGTGCATGCCTCCCCCTGCCCACCCAGCTGCTGCTCTGACAAGTTCCTGTCCATCTCTCGCCCACAGGGGAAGCATGGCGTGCACAATGACTGGGACCTAAATGGCAAAGGGCCTGCTCTCCAAGCTCAGAAGCATTACTGTTTCCCATCCGAGGCCTCTGCCAGCAGCTCCAGGCACCCAGCAACAAATGAGAATGTCCGCATCATATGGGGTCAGGTGCTACATCCTGGCAAGTCTACATCCTCTTACCTGCACCCCTGGCTGGTTCCTCCCTGCGATGCACCTCCTTCTCAGCACAGAGTACAACACTGGCCTGCTGGCCTGAGGGCTGACTTCCCAGTGACTATGTCCTGCTGGGCTGACTTTTAAGGGCATGGGTGAATTGGCTGATCCTCTGTGTCCTCCAGGGCTGGCAGAAGCTGTGTGGTGGGTAGTGGGGGTATGTCAGGGCTCCTGAGCACTAAGCTCATAAATCTACCACTTCATCCTTGGGTTCGTGCTGGTTATTGTGCCTGGAAAACACAACATCACCTTCATATCTCAAAGCCTCAAGCAGGGTTCCTCAAACTTCAATGTGCATATGAATTACTTGGGGATCTTGTTAAAATGCAGATTCTGATGTGATAGGCCTGGGGTGGGGCCTGAAACTCTTCATTTATAACAAGTTCCCAGGTGATGCTGATGCTGCTGGTCCCTGAGTATTGAGGACCTAAGGGATCACCCCGAGGCAATGACAGAAACTGTAAGGCGTGAGAAGAAGGAAAAGGGGAACTAAAATTGCATGTCTGCTGCATACCAGCTGCTGTGCTAGGCAGGTGAGAGTTGCTACCTCTTTAATCCTCACAACAAACTTGCAAGGAAGGGATTAGGATCCTAATTTCACAGACAAAGGAACAGAAGCACAGGGCTACAGACGCACATACAGAGTCACATAGCTGGCAAAAGGAGGCAGGGATTGAGTTCGTGTGTTTGGATCATGCTCTCTTTCTCTACTAAGACATTTTCCTACAAATGAAGATGAAGCTCTGCTGCAATTCACAAATGAGGAAATATACCTAGTAAGTAAACATATGGAAGATGCTTGATCTCATTCTTCACCCAAAGTGAAAAGCAAAAGAGTGTGAAATGATTTCTCACCAGTCAAAATAGAATAGATATTTTAAAAGAATGATTGCATGTGGGGACAGGTGTGGTAAAATGGAGATTCTCATATCATCCTGGGGAAAAAGCAAATTGGGGCAACTGATTAGAAAACAGATGGCATTTATCAAGAGCCTTAGAAATGTTCCTCCCCTTTGACTCATTAATTCTGCTTTTGGGAATCTGTCCTAACGAATTCCTGAAATTTTTTATCCCAGTATTACTCAGGATAAAGAAATAGTAGAACCAATTTAAACATCTAACAGTAGAAGAATGAGATGTAATTTATGGAAGATCCACAAAATGAAGTTTTCTCTAGTCAGTGAATGATGTGTATGTAATATCATGAAAATGCTAATGTTATAAGAGAAAAAAGTGGTTTGCAAAATGATACATGCAGAATAATCTCAAATTGGTACTAAAAAAATCCAACCCCTTAAGCCTAGATGGAGAAAAAATACTGAAAGAAATTAAACCAACATATTAGTAGTTAGGTTTGGGTTGTGGGATTATGGATGATGTTTTATGTATTTTCCCAAAGGTTTTTCTTAATGATACACATGTGACTTTTAGAGTGATTTTTTAAAAATGTCCTTTCAAATAAACTTAGGTCTATAGCACTTAATCCAATGACCTAAAAGTCAAATGTACACTAAAGTTCTATAAATTATTCCTAATTTCTCACTGACTCACGTGATAACTTCCGTGGCACATAACCTTCACTTCTGAATGATCATTGACTGGCAGCAACTTCGATTTCTCTGTTCTCAGCTTTTATGGTTAAATATGTCATTATGTCTAAGCAAAAATTCTAAAGCCATCAGGAGAGTGGTACATAAAAGAAACCGTATGAGTGATCATCCATGCATTCAATGGGCTGTGCTCTATGGATGCTGAGGTGAAGGTCACTGTGCAAGTGGCCTACAGTGTGGAAGGGGAGAGAAGCCAACCAATTCCTGTGGTCTGGAGTGAGCAGACCTTCAGGGCTTATCAGCACGGGGTGTGCTGGAGGGGTCATAGAAAGTGAGATGTCCTAAATGACGAGGAGGTGTTAGGCAAGGAAGGGACAGGAAGATGCTCCATGCAGAGTGTGCAAAGACTGGAAGAGGAGACACTGAGAGTGTGGTGGGTTCAAGGAGCCACCCCAAAGTTTGGCCTGGCATAAGGGTGGTGTGCTTGGGGGAGGGGAGGGACAGGCTGGGAGCAGCTGGGATCACCGAGGACTGTAGATGCCATGCTGTGGGGTCTGGATCTTATTTGGAAGGGGATGGGGGGCCTCAAGAGGGTTTGAAAGAGGGGGAGGATCATGGGTTGGACCTTAAGGAACCCTGCTCTGGCTGCAGAGCGGAGGTGAGATGGTAGGTACTTTGACTGACGTTGTGGGTTGGGGTAGCGAGAGCCGGTCGGGGGGTTGCTCCCATATTTGAGGTGAGAAGCAGTGAGCAGGTGGCAGTAGGGATGAAGAGGGCTGGACAGATGGGAGGAAGATTTAGGTGGGAAATCAGTAGCCATAGGTCTTGCAAATTAATTGGATGTGGAGGGTTAGGTAGAAGAAGGAATTCATCCAGGTTTCTGGCTTGGGTAACCGGGTTGACGGTCAGAGCATTTGTAATTGTTAATTTGTGTATTTTTGCAGGCTCAAATGTCAGAGTAAATGAAAAAGTAATTTCATTAGACAAAATATAATTTAGACACAACCTTTCAGGTAGGGGTGTGTGTGTGTGTGTGTGTATATATATATATAAAAAATTATACAACGTAAGTGCATCCACAGACCAAATGCCCACGTCTTATCCACCAGCAATTGTCAAGATGGGAAGCCAACTTCTTTCTGGAGCCTCTGGAAGGCCCTCGGCGAGCACTTAGCAGCTTTGCCTGGGAGACAGCACAGTCAAGATTTTGGCTCTTGGACAGCACAGGCACTGTTTCCCGGAGGTGTTTCCTTTTGACGGATAGCCATACCAAATCAATGTGGGATATGGAGAGTTACAAAAGTACAATGGTTTCTGGGAAGCTCTCAAGCATGTAAGGCTGGGCTTCTTTCCACAGGAGACCTTCCCTCAAAAGGCAGAAGGGAATCATGATATTGTGATTTGCTTTTGTATATTTGTGAAATGCACACACACGCATACACACACACCCATTTTACAGATGAGGCTCAGCACAATTGAGTGGTCTATTTCCCATCATGATGCTTGTCATGGCTGGGTCAGGCCAGAGCCTGAGTCTTAGGCCCCTGCATGCCTGCCCTGTCCCATATGCTGTGCTGAATGCCTTCAAACATTCTGTGTCCACCACTGCCCCACAGTAGGTTGTAAACCAAAGAGAGGAAGTGACAGCTTGGTGTTGTAGAAGGAGCACAGATTCACTGCAGACAGAGCTGGGTCTGAGTCCAGGTTCGCCCTCTTCCTGGTAATGCAGAGCTTGTCCTCCTTGACCTCAGATTTCTCCTCTACATCAGGGATAACAGCATCACCTTGCGGGCCTGTTGTAAGGACTGAATGAGACAAAGGAAGTAAAGCACGGGGCACGTGGCAGGTGCTCCACGCCTGCCTCTTCTCTCTTTCCCTATAGAGACTTTCAGAGCAGTGACGCTCTTCCCTTCCGATCCAAGGGCATGCTGAGCAGCAGCTCCGCCTCTGAGATGTCTTGGGAAAGGGGATCTGAGGAGATGGGCCCAGCTCTGTCTTGCATTACACACCGCGCACAGAAGCCCTCCTGAGGTAACCCAGCCTTGTAATATTTCTGTATAGTAGTATGGTAATTTCTTCAGCAAACTCTCCCGTAATGGTAAAGACAAAAAGTCTTCTTTGCTACATAATGCAATTCATGCTTTTAAACGTTTCTATTCAAAATAAATTAGCCATGCTGTTGACTCTGGCATAGAACTGTGGGCTGTGTTCTCAATCTGCCCCACTGCCGTGCAATGAACGGTTGCCTCAGAGCGAAGCTGACGTCCCATCCCTGGGAATCAGGGAGCCAGACTGGGACTGGGCTGAACGTGGCTGCAAGGGCAGGCACAGGTCTGGGGTGCATAAAGCCAGGCTGACACACCCCACTGCTGGTGTCGTGCCCTTGGGAAAGTCACCTGACTGCTCCACTCAGCCAAGAGCCTATGTTCTACTCGTCTGTGTATTCTTGAGTCCAGCCCAGTGCCTGGCACAGTGGGGCTCAAAGTTTGTTGGGTGAATGAGTCTCTGCTGCACCTTCCCTAAGAGGTGGGTAATAACTCCTACCTTGAAGGAAGGATTGTAATAGAGATACAGAATAGAATATGCACTAAGAGCAAATCCTAATATATATTATGGACTTTGGATGATAATGACATGTCAGTGTAGATTCACTGATTGTAACCAATGTACCAGTCTAGCGGGGGATGCGGATAATGGGGGAGGTTATGCATGTGTGGGGGCAGGGAGTGTATGGAAACTCTGTACTCTGTACCCAACTTTGCTGTGAACCTAAAACTGCTCTAAAAAATAAAGTCTATAAAAAAAGAAAAAAGAATAGAATATGCCAAGCACTGTGCCTGGTGCATAGAAGATGCTTAATATGTGGGAGCTTACATGATTATTCTTATTATTATTAATAGTTGAGCATTGCCTGGTTGGGGGTGGGTGTGTAACCACCTCCTCTCTTGGAGTGTGGCTGCATGCCTTATACACAGTAGGTGTTCAGTCAGTGAGAGTGGATTTTAAAACCCGTTTTCCAGTTTGCCTCCAGCGGGGACTGTAAATCTGATCAGGTTGCTCAGGGCATCTCTCAGCTCCTCCTCCCTCCCTCCACTGCCATCTCCTCCCCCCTCACTTTTTCAGGGGACACAGTGATAACCGGGGGCTACTGTATTTGATGACTCAGGATCTGCCAGGCATGTTTTCCAACCCCGCCCGTGTAAGGAAGAGCCAAACCGGGCCCCAGGAATTATTTTTGGTGTTTTCTCCAGCTATTCTCATCTCTAACATTTTGCAGTGGGTGGTTAGAGCTGGTGATTTTCCTTTCTTTTGTGCAAACGAGACCAGAATAAACAGCACCGGGTGAGTCACTTCAGATTCTTAGCGCTTCAATTACTTAAAAACTCAAGGACCTGATGAAGCTTAGAATGTCACCTTCTCCAGAACAGCCATAAGCAGATGGGAAATGCTCCATATTCTAAGTAGTCGATGGCTTCCCGGCACAGGAAATCTGCTACTAGCTAGCTACTAGTGCCCAGAGAGGAGGCAGAAAGGCAAACTGGCACTTAGAAGGCACCCCCTTGATGCCAAGTGCTTTACACACATTAGTTCATGTCTTACTTCATTTACTCTTCACGATGACCTTATGAAGTAATACACTTAATGCCTATGAGCTAATAAATAACAGCCCCCACATATATTTCTTGCCTCCATAGGTGTCAGGCCCACTCTTGGCATGTAGCATCCATTATCCCCTTGAGTCCTTCCAACAATCCTGTGACATTGTCATTGCTGTCTCCACTTCATAGATGAGAAAACTGAAGCTCAGAGCAGTGAGTGGAGGAAACAAAAATTGAACCTGAGTCCTTCTGCCTACGAAGCCCCTAGTCTTAACGTTCTGGATTTCCCAGACTGTGTCCTGAGGAACTCTGGGGTCTCTCGAGATGCTAGTGGGTATTATCAGGGAGGGGAAAAAAAGGTTCTGTGGTTCAAACAGTTTGGGAATTTTTGCTTGTACAAAATCTCCCTACCAGAGTCAGCACACATGTTCCTTATCAAAGGCTCTTAGTGGTCCTGAGTTAAAGAAATTTGTTGACTCTGTTTAGCCTAGCCATGTCTCTAACTTGCGTGATCACGTTCATTCCTTGGTTTGCTCATTTCCAGAAGGTTCATCCCCGTCTCATGGTCCCCTGAGCTCTGCGGAGCAGGGCTATGGACATGCTATACTATTCCCTGCCAGAGCGCCCACAGGTAAGTGCAAATTTACCCCAGAGCTCCCACTGGGGTCAGCTCTCCAGGGGAAGACATCCAATCAAGAACAAGCAGAATTTTAAAAATTATTGTCAAAAAAGGAACACCATTGTCTTGAATACTCAATGAATAACAGCCCTGCTAAGATCTCATATGGCACTTTCAGAGGAAGAGGCACTAAGAGATCCTCTAGTCTAACACTAGAATAGAGGCCACACCCGTCACCCCACCCTTGGCCTCCCCACGTTATCTTCCACCCTCTGTTTACATACCTTCAGGGACAGAGAGCTTGCTACCTCACAAAGCATACTGCTCTACACAGAAAGCAGCTGTTAGAAAGTCCTTCCTTCTATTGATGTGAAATATGCTTCCAGCAGTTCTTGCATAGTGTTGCCTTTTGCCTCTGAGAGCTCTCAGAAAGTGTGAAGGCCACTGTCACTTCCCCTAGAGTCTTCTATTCTCCAGGCTAAACACCCTGCTTCCCCATCACATGGTTTCCAGCCCCTTGAGCGAAGCAGATACACCTGGAAAGGACATGGGACTCAAGGCTTTAGGTCCAAATCCTGGATCTCCTAACTAGTGTCTGTGTGGCCTTGAGCAATTTATTTAATTTCTCTAGGTTTCAGTGTCTTTATCTATGAAAAAAAATATTTACTAGGTAGAATTTTTTTTGAAGATTAAATAAAAGAATGTATGCAAAGCACCCAGCACAACTCCTGGCACTGGGCAGGTGATCAATACACGTCATTGATGTCGCCTCTCCACCTGTCCACCTCTCCACTTTTCTAGTCCCTTTCCTCTGCCGGTGCGGCATGCCCAGGCTTGTTGCTACTATCCCCTGTGTGATGCTTAAAGAATTCCAGACCCCCAGAGTAGAAACTGGCTTTAGTTCTCTCATTCTAGAAACCAGTTCTAGGCCTGGTTCTGCTGTAAACCCAAATGTGATCTTGGTCGAGTCACTTCTGCTCTCTGGGTCTCTGTTTCCTACCTCTGAGGTCTGACTCTCAGGGGTGTTCCTAAATGTTTAAATACTCTTCCATATTACATAAAAAGCCAGCAAATGATCAGGGTTTCAGAAACAATGGCAAAAACGTTTTTACCCGAAACGAAAGAGGTAGAATCTTCAAGGACCAGGAACCAGGATGAATGTTCTTTTTCTTTCCTGACTTGACCATTTGAGTTTATCTTTAATTGTTCTCAAAATAATGAGAAATCTAGCTAATAAGACTTTGGGTAAAGATTTTAGGCTTCTAGGTTCTGCTCCTACCTGGCACTGAAAAAACCAAGTTGTTTAAGATGCTTGTTTTAAACAGGACCCAATAAAATAAATTTACGTTTTTAAGATTTGACTTTGTAAAAGAGCCATAATTTACATTATGAAGAGTTTACTAATTGGTATTTTTTTGGACCAAAGAAGTTATGTTTTTTTTGAGCTTTAAAATGCAGACATTGTACAGGAAAATCATAAGACAATTCTTTTTTCTGAAAGTTCACCTTAAAGATAATTATTTAGAACTTAGATTTCATTTCTCCATGAAAACAAAGTTATACATGGCGGTCAGGTCCCAGCCTAGCCCTACAGATGCTTATTTAACTGATTCACAGTTATTAATAATTTATATTTCCCTTTTGATTGATTTGTATTTTCCTATTGTCACTGACTTCTGTGGTCCTCTCATCGTTTGCGGGGTGGGGAGCTCTATTTTGAATTGAATGTATTATGGCGTGGGCTATCCTGCAAACTTAACTATTCTCTGGGATAAGTGATTCTGTACAGTGCAGCAAAGAGAGAGTGTGGTGGCTTGAGGGACACCTGGGATGCTCTCTGTAGTTAAAGAGGAACATGGTGACTGGGGGAATTCTTGTGCCTTTAGTCACAACTCATGGCTTACCATCCACCCCAGCAACAATGAAGCAGTGAAACTGACAAATAGATAAATAAAATGTAATGTATCCATACAGTGGAATATTATTTAATGATAAAAAAGGAAGTCCCGATACATACCACAACATGGATGAACCTTGAAAATGTTATGCTAAGTGAAAAAAGCCACACACAAAAGGTCATATATTGTATGATTCCACTTATATGGAATGTCCAGAAGAGGCAAATCCACAGAGACAGAAAGTAGATTAGTGGTTGCCTAGGGCTGGGGAGGATGGGGCTGACAGCAACGGGTATGGGTTTATTTTAGGGGTGGGGTTCCAAGATTCGGTTATGTTATAGCTGCACATCTCTCTGTGTATTATTAGAAAACATTGAATTGCACACTTTAAATGGGTGCATTGTTTGGCATGCAAATTATATCTCAATAAAGCTATTTCTTAAAAACAAAAATAAGCAAGGGATTGAGGGAATGTTTCTCTCTTTCCTGTGTTCCGAAGAGAGATTTCTCCACTCCCGGGCTTAATGCTGGCCTGCTGTTCACATAAATATACAGGAATGTTTATAGCATGGGGATTTGTAATTTAGGCAATACTTCTCTGTGTCTCTTAAGGGAGAGCACCTTGTGCAAAATATTATCCAATAAAATGACAGTCTAGCAGTATTCAATCATTCATTCATTCATTCCTACAACAAACGTTTTCTGTCCACCTATTCTGCGCTACACAGCTGGTTCACATCAGGGATCCAGATTCACATCAGACATCCAGGTTCACGCAAGGGAACCAGATTCTAACCAGGGAGCCAGTTTTTCCACTGGGGAGCCAGGTTCACACTAGGGAATCAGATTCTCACCAGGGAGCCACATTCAGAAAAAAAGCTTTGATGTGCTAAAAGCCCTAATTAGCCCTATTTTAAATCCCAACCTGCATCTCACAGAACTGAACCAAAAATGCACATAACCATCCCCTTCTCCTTTTTCTCACGTTTGCCCTTTAATGGCAGATTTTTTTAAAAGGGGAAGGAAAGTAAACAAACATCCAAACGTCTAACCACTAAATTAACTGGTGTACTTAATGAGAAGATTTCCAGCATGGCTTCAAAGATGGTATCTGCTTGGTTCACTTAAATGTTTCTTTACAGAAGTATTTGGTATTGGACGGGAGAGCTTTGAGACAAGGAACCCTAGAACAGAAGTGTTCAAGGCAGTCACCATCAGGGCTCTCTTAGAAACACGGTGACAGCGTTCCTGAGAAGACAATGCGAGTGAAGTGCAGTGTCCCAAATCTTGCTGGGGGCCTCCTCCGTGCCAGATGCTGTGCTAGGACCTAGGTGGGGCTGGGGTCATAGACAGTAGAGACCCAGACTCTGCCTTGGAGGGACAGAGTTTGCTGAGAAGAAGATAAGCCAAGGGGCGAAGAAGGTTCTGGTCACAGACACCTGATTTTTGCACATGCCATTAGAAAGGATAGGGCTCTGCAAGCACCTCTGTCTGATTTCCTTTCAAGGATCTTACTAATAGACCAGCTTCTGGGAAAGAGCTCCTGTGGTGGACTATAAGACACATTGCCTTATAGTGGACTTGAATGTGAGCTTGGACACATCGTCTCAATATAGAAAGCAACTTCAAACGCAAGCCAAGAACACGGGGCCAGGTGTTGTACATGCAAGTTTGGCAAATCCTATCATAACACCAACGGGGCTGTGTTGGAATTGGGGTTCTCTGTCTGTCTTGTGTTAATTATTATGCACTCACTTTCTAGGCCTTGAATTATTCATGAGGCCAGATATAAAATATGATGCTGATTGGTAATCTCCAGCAGTGGCACCTGAATGTGCAGAGATGACCCATCTGTTTCCAGGAAACACAGACTGGGCTAAGGAACTTACAGGTCGCAAGGCTTTGAGGAAGCAGGAGGTGGCGGGGAGGGAGGGGAGAGGTCAGAGAAGTGAGGTCAACAGGAGGAAGGTAAAGCGGTGTTGCTTTTAGAGAAGGTGAAAGTGGGTTGATCAACAAATGGACTAAAATATGGGGAGCAAGAGAGTGGACCCAACTAGAAAGAAGAGCTGGATAATATCAAATGAATGAATGAGTAAATGAATGAATGCATGCCAAAACAGCCACACCTGAAGGGGAGGAACCTGGCCTTAGTTGGGTGCCTCCTCTGAGTCATTTTATTTAACTCTCACTGCCATCCAATGAGGCAAGAAGGAAGTGGACACACAGCTGTTCCATTTAATATTCATGACCTTATGATATGGGTGTTAATGTCTTACAGTGTTGGAAACTGGGCTTACAGAAGACACCTGCAGTTGCTCAGCTAGTAATGGGGACTTCAGATCATGCTGACCCATACCCACTAGCCAGACATGCTTTGCTGGGTAGGTGAGCAAAGCTACGAGCATCAGATACTGTTGCAGGGTGCAGTGATCCAAAGTCTTCCTTCCCTGGGAGGAGGAATAGCTCTGCAGGGAATCCTGCCAGACTGAGACCAGCACCTCGGCTGGAGTCTGATAGAAAATTGATAACCTCCTCTCGTCCTCCACCTACCCCCATCTCTGCTGCTCTTTGGGGGACCTGGCATAGAACAGGCACCTCCTGAGTGTGAACAGGTCAGCCCTTTTATGGAGGGCAACTTGGTACTCTACCAAGATGAAAACCACCTGACACCTTTGACTCAGCAATCTTAGGGAAATACTTGCACATATATAAAACCAAGCGTGTACTGTGGCAATGTTTGTTATAACAATAAATCGAAAACAACCCAAGAGTGCATCAACAGGGGGAAGATTAAGTACAATACTCTGTACAGAGAGGCAGGATACTGATCCCAGCTCTGCCACTTACTGTCTGTGTGATGTCAGCAAGTTACTAACCTTTCTGAGCCTCGGTTTTCTCATTTGTAAAATGGGATAATCACAGTATTTTCCTCATAGGGTTATTGCAAGGATTAATACATGGAAAACACTTAGAACGGGTGCCTGGCATCTGGTTAGGAGTTAATAAATGTTAGTAATTAACAATGCTCCGTAAGTATGAAGTCATTAATAAGAGTTCTTTCCTCCCTTAAGTCCTCTGAGACTTAGACTCAGGTGGCCACCTAGTCAGTTCTTGTCCCAAGGGGCAGCTGAGCCCATGGAGGTTAGGGGTTAGAACTATGTCTCAGTCCTACAACTCAGAGAGTGAAAAGGGTTGCTGGTCCAGTACAGCTCTGAGCAGCCAGCCGAGGCTTGGGAGGGAGCCAGGCTACGTGACCAGCCCAGCCTTCCCTGGCTTCTGGGGCTAAGGTAACACTAGCCACAGTCTCTGGGCTCAGCCAACAGCAGCCAGGAAAGGTGAGGAGGCATTGGGATTTGTGTTCCCTGGCACTGGAGGGGAACAGGGAAAAGAAATTTCCTTAGCCTGGTCACTGATGTGGTTACCTAATAACCTTCCTCAACCTGCCTACCATCACCACATCAGACTTTTGCTTTTCTCTCTCATTTTTTCTTTTATTTATCAAGAATTTATAGAAATCCCACCATGGGCCAGGCAGCATCATAAGAGTTCTAGGCACACAGAGACAAAGAAGACTCCTGTCTTTCGAAGAGCTTGTGGTCTAATGGGAGAGACAGACAAGGGAAAAAACAATTACAAGGCAATTGTGAGCCCCACACAACAAGCACTTCATCTGCTTTGTTTATCATTGGTTTCCGGTTATAAAAAAGTGCCTAGTAAGTAGTAAGCACATACTAATATAATATTTATGGAATAGATGTGCATAATAACATAATCTGTACAAGGTGCAGAAGCAGTACATACCAACTGTGTTGTGGAGGCAAGAAAGTCTTAGCTAGAAAGTGATGTATAAGTAGGGTTTTGGTGGATGAATAGGAGTTTGCTTGGTTAACGCAGCATATAGTTTAAGGTGTCTATAACATAGCTGAAATTATAATTTTGAGGCCACAGAAAATCAGTACGGCACATGTTCTCAAATTAACAAAGGCAGAAGTGAGCAGGGCGAAGAGGTTATGAATATCTCTCCTCCCTTTGACCCCCATCAGTCTAGGCATTTTATTTGTTTCCTCCAAAAGCCTCATCCCAATTAGGTATAATCCATTTACCTGTTTGTGTGTTGTCTGGGTCCCTGTCTCTCCAGCTCTTAGACCAGTGTCCGGCTCATAGTTAGTGCTCAATAAATGCCCACTGAGTAATTAATAAATGTGAGGAAAGGAAGAGGGGCAGGGGCAGGCCCTAAGCACCCACAGCCAGGGGCTCCCTCCCCGTCGTGGGAGGTCTGGGGCCGAGCTGGCCAACAGAAACATAAAAAGAGCCTCACACGGAATTTCAAATTCTCTAGTAGCCATCCTTTAAAAAAGTAAAAAGAAACTATTAATTAATATTTTATTTCACCCATAACATCCAAAATAGTATAACTTCAACATGTAATCAATATAAAAAAATTACTGAGTTTTTTTTCCCCCCAAACTAAGCCTTTGAAATCCAGTGTATATTTTACACTCAGAGCACATCTCACTTGAGATTAGCCACACTTCAAGTGCTCAGTAGCCACACATGGCGTGTGACTGCCACACTGGACAGCGAGGCCTGAGCCCTAAACTCTGTTGCCCAATATAGGCCATCAGCAGGGGAGGCCTGGGCCTGGCACTGAACTTGTCACCCTAGCCGGAGGGGGTCTGGGGAGATGCCTGACAAGAGGGGAACAACATCTTTTAAGGTCATGTAATTTATACTTTTGCTCCCTCTCCATGTGGCCACCCCGGCATGCCACCCCCTGTCCCTGGTATGGAGACAGCATTCCCGGGCTCCACCTTCCCTCTCTCCTTGGTGCTTTCCCCTCCAGCTCAGCAGAGAGTTCAGCACTTTCCATAGTGCACTTGCATTGATCGAGTGTGACAGCAAGACCCAGTTCCCTTGGCCATTTTAAATATCTGGATGAGTTGTGACCATGAAGCCAGGGACATACGAATGCTTTTGGGCCCATTCAACCATCCTTTCCAAAGCGCCCCTGCCCTCCAGGCCCTGTGGTCCCGGGGCAATACCTCCTGTGACTGGGGAGTACCGTGGGGCACACAGTGCTGGTGACATCCCAGGCACTGTTCTGAGAGCCTTGCTGTATTATGTTGTAGTAGCCACACAACAACCCCATTGGGTAGGTGCTCTGATGCGCCCATTGTACAGACGAAGAAGCTGAAGCACACAGGGATTAGGCAATTTGCCCAAGGATCTGCAGTTAGGAAGGGGCCAGCCCAGGATTCGCGGCCAGGCCATCCTGCTCCAGGGTCTGTGCCCTTACCCACCGGGCTCTAGGAAAGGTGCACATATGATGCTGTAGGACCGGGAGGAGACAGAGGTAGCTTCTCACTAGCAGGGTGAGAGGTGGGAGAGGAAAGGCTCCAGCTGACAGGTGGGGACTCTGAACAGGGACTTGAAGGAGCAGTGGGACTTGAACCTACAGAGGTGACCAGGACAGTATTGCCCATGGGGGGTCCTTGCTTTTCTCCTCTGAGGCACTCCTGGTGAGGTCAGCACTTAGAGCCAGGAAGCCCCCTGTGCTGCCCCGTTTCCTGGGCACCATTTAAACGGTCAGGGAGAGTGAGAGCTCAGCGGGTGTGGGGGTCTCCTTCTGGGGCGACGACAACGTTCTGGAACGAGAGAGCAGGGACGGTTGCAGAATGCTGTGCAGAATGTACTAAGGGCTACTGGATTGAACAGTTTAAAGAGGTTAAAATGGTGAATTTTATGCTATGTGGATGTTATCACAATTCAAAAAAAAGGGGGGCCAGGGGAGAGGCAACTTTTTCGAGGAAGAAGGAAGGAAGCAAAGCCCATGAGAAGACGACATAGCAGATCCTTCCAGGCACGTCCGCATGAGTGTGTGTCTCATCCACGTGAGTGTGTAACATCCATGCGGTGCTTGTGCTATTCTCATGAGTGTGTAACAGCCGTGTGATATTCATCTGACTCCTGTGAGCGTGTAACACTCGCCGTCCCAGTGAGGGGTCATGTCTGTCCGAAAACCTCTACTAGGTGAGAGTGACTGTGCATCACTCGGGAGAGAGCAGGGGTGACAACTCAGCCGGGCTGCGTCACCTGCGAATGAGCGGGAGTTAATGAATGTTTACATCAGCCTCCTGTCAGCTACGATCTACATCCATCATCCTTCCCTCCATGGGAGCCAAGTTCTCGTTGATCCCCCAGCTCTTTCCATGCCCCTTCATGCCTCCATCCTTCCAGGAGTAAACAAGGACACAAAGGTGACACACCTGCACCCCACGCTCCTCCTTATCCTCCCGGAGCTGGATCTCAGATATACTGAGACTCACGCGGAGACCCTGATCTGAGGCTGGGGAAGGGAAGGGTACCCAGATACGCTCAGCAAGTTGGGCAGGGTTTGGAAGGTTCATCCAGGGAAGAAGCCACTCGGGAGGTGGCCACGGCATCTCCCTTGAGTCGGAAACACAAGAACTACGAGAGACTGTTTACAGCAGGGTGGTTTGGGCAAATCACCTAGCTTCTCTGAGATGGGATGAGGTGCACCAGGCAAGAGGAAAATTGGGATGGGGAGGAGCATTCAAAAGGAGGGGAGGAAAGGGGAGTAGAAATGAAACAGCTGATAAGGCCTGACGGAAATTACAAATAGCCTTCCCGGCTTATCCAGGTTCATTCATTCTGTCATTCATTTGTGTGTTTATTCAACAAACACTGCTGTGCCAAGAGCTGGGGGGAGGGTCTGAGGACACAGACATGAGGAATGTGGTCTCAGTGTGGAGACAGGGAGAAGGCAGGGTGACAAGTGCTCTCGCTGGACGCCTGCACACCCAGGGCATGAAGGAGGGGAAGCGTTTCCAACTGTGGGAGGAAGCTCTCACGCAAGACTTCAGGAAGGAGAAAACACCTGAGTTGGACCTTGAACAGCAGGTGTGTTTTTCCGTGCAGATGGGAGAGGAAGACACAGTGTGAAGGACGTTCCAGGAGGGGAACAGGGTGAGCAAAGACATGGAGACATGAAACAGCCTGGCTCATTTCAGGAATTGAAATACAACCAGAGGAAGGGACGTGTGGAAGACAATAAATAGACGTCTCCCTATTGCTGGTCTAGCTGGCTGACCTTGGAACAAGCTGTTTTTCTGGGTTTGAAAATGTCTCCATCTGTACAATGAGGGGATCAGATTAGATGATTCTCAGGGGACTTTCCAGCCTTGGCTGCTCCTGGAGGGAGTGAGTTCCCCGTCACCCAAGATATTCAAGCACAGAGTAGACAACCACTGAGTGGAACTCTAGCCTTTGATGGGTGTTTGGACCAGATGACCTTGAAAGTCCTTTCTGGTCCTGAGCCGCCCTGATTCTAGGATTCTGGGGCCCAGATGGGGCCTGTGGGGCTGTGCCAGGCAGCCAAGGATGGTCACGCAGGACATCTGTTCCCTCCCCTGCATCCCAGGTGGGACCCCTGCTGTTTCCTGAAAGTCTGATGTACACACACGGGCTGGCCATTGAATGACTCATTTTCTGGGGTGAGGCATAGGACTACCCTCCCTTCTGCTCTGCCTAACAAATGGTCAGAAGCCCCCACAAGGCTGAGAGCTGGCAGCTGGCCACTCTAAAGTGACAGCAGCCAGCTATGGGCTCTGTTCTCTGCTATATTAACAATATGTATCGGGGCCTCTGTTTTGCTGGGCTCAGAAGCTGCTCGGGTGAAACTGTCCCTTGTTGGTAGAAGCCGATACCCAGTGACAGGCTATAAATTGTCCAGAAGAAAGGGAAGGTGACACAGAGCCCTGTCCTGCCCGTCAGTCCACTTCCAGCTCAGTTCTGCCACTTCTTCAGCTGGGTGATCCGGGAGAAGCCATGTCCTCTCCATAAGCCTCTGTTTTCCCTGCTGTAAAATGGGGATAATCATGTCTGTATGTACCAAATAAAACAATGGGAGGGGGGCAGTACTGTGTAAGCCGTCACACACAGTGTGGATGTTAGGGTTAATGCTGAGGTCCCCACTGACTTCTAGGTGATGTGCAATGAGAATATTCAAAAGAGTTGGTGGTGGCCTCGATATACGAGTCTTTTAAAAAATTACTGATTTGTGAATGACTTTGCAGGAATTTATCTCTTGCCTAAGTCACAGAAGAGACTTAAGCCAGGTTCTGTGTTAATTCACCCATTTCTTGCACAACTCAATGTGTAGGTGGCCATCTTTCTATGCTCTGGGGAATTGCAGAACCAGAGGAGTTGGTTTTGGGATAACTCAGTGGGTAGCTCAGACTATTTCCTTGGGAGGCCAACAATGCCCCTCCCACAGCCAGTCATGGAAGCAATGGTATGTGGGCAAGGTCTTTGGAGTCAGGCAGGCCTGGGGACCCATCCCCAGCTCTGCCACTTATTTGCTATGTGACTTTGAGCAATTCCCCCATCTAAGTTACAATTCCCTTATCCGTAAAATGGGAAATAATATTGCCAACTTTCTGGTGTTCTGAGGATTAGCAAAAAGTAAGGAATGAATGAATACAGACAGATGAGAGAACTGAGGCCACAAAGGTCACTAGATTTTTTATAAAAATAAATGGCACTGAGTTGTACAGCAAAAACCAGTTACAATGGTACATTTTAATTTATGTCTATTTTGCGACAATAAAGAAATAAGTGGCAGTGCTGGGTAGCACCCCGGTGCCCCGACTCCTGCCCAGGGCTCCCTGCTCACCCCCTCCCCATTGCCCATCTCAGTGAGGGGTAAACGTTATTATTGAGAGATGCCAGCAAAGCAGGAGACACCGTTGTTGAGAAACACCGGGCAAGACACGATTCTAACCAGAGAAGCAGGCTAGGGAGGAAGGTCTCGAGCCCTGAGAAATAGTGGGGCCAAGGGCAGTGCCAGGACCTGATCACAGTGCCCAGGCCTGGATCCAGTGGGTGTCAAAGTCAATATCTAAGGCCCAGATTGGTGTTTGGGGTCATCAGTGGTGGCCCATCAAGTCTGGGATGGGATTTCAGCAAGTGCCTCTAAGACAGAGCTGTGGGATCCAGCCAGAAGGAGACAGAGCTGGCACAAGCTTGGGGCAACAGGACAGACTAGGATTCAGGCCCTGTGCTTTAGACAGCCCTGTTGTGGCCCCAACCAGCCATGCACCTCCCCATAGAGTGAGCAGTCCTTGGGCCATGCCCATCAGGAGCTCCCTCTCCCCAGACCTCACTCCAGGTTCCCACTACCTGGGATCCCCTCCCCAAGGGGTGATGAGTCTCACAAATGTTAGGGCTAGGCCTGGGGATACATTTTCTCTGGGAGGCAGGGAAGGCAAGTGCCTGGCCAGCTAATGCCATGTCCTGACCCTGGTATCAAGAAGGTATCTGGCAACAGTTCTCTCCCCTCATGCTGAGCAGCATAGTTAGACGCAGGTTGGCATTTGACCCTAAGCCAAGTCCTCTGCCCAGCTCTTTCCGCCTCGATGCTCAGCTTCCTAAGGACAAGAGGTCATAGGCTCCCAAAGCTGGGCCTTAGATATTGACTTTGACACCCATTGGATCCAGGCCTGGGCACTGTGATCAGGTCCTGGCACTGCCCTTGGCCCCATTATTTCTCAGGGCTCGAGACCTTCCTCCCTAGCCTGCTTCTCTGGTTAGAATCGTGTCTTGCCCGGTGTTTCTCAACAACGGTGTCTCCTGCTTTGCTGGCATCTCTCAATAATAATGTTTACCCCTCACTGAGATGGGCAATGGGGAGGGGGTGAGCAGGGAGCCCTGGGCAGGAGTCGGGGCACCGGGGTGCTACCCAGCACTGCCACTTATTTCTTTATTGTCGCAAAATAGACATAAATTAAAATGTACCATTGTAACTGGTTTTTGCTGTACAACTCAGTGCCATTTATTTTTATAAAAAATCTAGTGACCTTTGTGGCCTCAGTTCTCTCATCTGTCTGTATTCATTCATTCCTTACTTTTTTTTCATCCTACAAATATTTATTGTCTGTGACATCTCCAGCACCATGCTAGGTACTTGATCAGTGCTCATCACAGTGACGCGAACATACTCCTAAAACAAGTTTGAGAACCTGTTAACCACCTTGTGGTGGAATGAATGTTTGTGCCCCATCCTCCCCAAAATTCGTATGTTGACTCCCTAGCCCCCAATGTTATGGTATTTGGAGGTGGGGCTTTTGGGGGGTAATTAGATTTGGATTAAGTTATGAGGGTGGGGTTCTTGTGATAGGAATAGTGCCTTTATAAGAGGAGGAAGAGAGGTCTTTCTTCTCCCTACCATGTGAGGACACAGCTGGAAGGCAGCCTTCTGCAAGCCGGGAAGACAGCCCTCACCGGGAACAGAACTGGCCAAACTGGCCCCTTGATCTTGGACTTCCCAGCCTCCAGAACTGTGAGAAAATAAATTTCTATAGTTTAAGCCACCCAGTCTATGGTATTTTGTTACGGCAGCCCAAGCAGACTAAGACATACCTCAAACATTTGAAAGCAGCACCTAAATATAATTAATTTTATATTTGTGCTTAAAAAATATTTTCACTAAAACCTTGGGCTGTTGAATTTATGTAAAATGTCCATCTTACAAGCTAAATGGCAAAGCCATCCTCATTGTCAGGCTGATCAGCCAATTCAGATTACTTTGGGCCAAAAAAGTCTGACATCATTTTTCAATTCCAATATTGAATATTGCTTATATTTTGCTTTGTCCTCAGGGCCTTCCTCTCTTGGACGGTCACTTGGATTGGCACCAGGAGATTTGTGCCCCTCGGGGCAATGTCTTCTAGAGGGAGTGAGGCCTACCTTTCACTCATGAAGTGGGGGATGGGGCTTTTGAAGGGAGACCAGAGAAGGCCCCTCCTGGCAGACTCTAGCCCTGTTCCCCACAGACCACGTGGAAACTGAGCATCTGGGAATTGATTCTTTTACCACTTTCTGTGCCCGTGCACTCCTTGGAAAGTCCTCACACACCCTCAGCAGTCTGGGGAGCCCAGTTTGAAGACGGCTACACTAGATGATTCCCAAGGGGCCCTTCTAACAGTCTAGGATTTTATGTCTTGGGCCAAAGCGTATGCTGAGGCTCCACCTAAATCCCAAATCACCTCTTTCCAACCTGCTCCGACAGTGTTTCCTAGGAACACCCTCACACCGTTTCCCTGGGAGGGTTTCCCTCTAGAAAGAGAAAACTCACACACTGCACCACTGTGTGTGTCATTTTCTACCTGACCTGATCAACATACACATGAACTCTTCCCAGAATTCTAAAACTGAAATAACACTTTAAGTCACTGAATCGAAAATTAAAACACATGCACATAGAACCACAGAACACGGGAACTCCAGCTGCATAGGCAGCCATTGAGGCATGCTCTCTGCAAAAGTCTACACGTCTCCCTTTCAACTTGGGTTTTTTTTGTCGTTTTTTTCTTGAATGGCATTACCCTGGGTGGACGCAGGCCACACATGCTCTGTAGGCCAACTCTGCTTTACACAGTGACTATTAGAAGAAGGTCAGATACCACAAATCCCAACGTTAAATGACTTCAGAAGCTAGTCCTTTAAAAAGAACTCCTTATTCCACGGAAACACACACACACACACACACACACACATTTATTTTGTTTTTTTATGAAGCAGATTGTCAAGAGATACCCTTGGTGCATACACTTACCAAGTTAGGCTTCTGTGCGCTTGGTTTCTTTAAGCGGGGCAGCCCTGCCGAGCCCTGGATACTGTATCGTAAAAGGGAAAGTAGGTCATGGCCACAGGCTGTCAATCTTCAGCATAAATCAGTTTTAGGGAGATAAAACCTGTCACCCACAAGGAAGCAGGCACGCGGACACCCACATGGCCATCCTGCCTCCTTCTCTGAGGTTGAGACAGAACCCACCTTCCTGGGGAATGCGTTTTATTACAACTACCAAAATGCCTGAAGCAATTTCTTTTTTCTTTGAAGTTTGCAGCTTTTTAAAGGGAAGGTGAAGTTCATAAAAAAACCGTGGATGTTATACAACTACACCCTCCATCTTTTACGAGATTTGGTTTGGGGCAGGCTGAGTGCCGCCCTGTAATTTACTAAAAACGGGGGCCCAAGAGGTCGCCAGCTCTTACTAGGTTTCTCTGCACTTCGGGAAAAGCCATAGATATGCTCTCCTGGCCAGGCACCTGGAGTGTCCAGCTTGGCGAAAGGGTGGCATGGTGGTTTGTGTGTGGTGTGTTGAATGGGAGCAGCAGGCCCTGTGAGGGGAGGTGAATGGTTTCAGAGCAGGCCTGGTCTGCTGCCCAGGGGCGCTCAGCTCACCCACCTCCAGTATATGAGGAAGGATCGAGTCTTTGATGCCACTTGTCTTAGTCCATTTGGGCTGCTATAACAAAAATACTTTAGACTGGGTGGCTTAAACAACAAACATTTATTGTCCACAGTTCTGCAGCCTGGGAGGTCCAAAGATCAAAGAGCCAGTAGATTCAGTGTCTGGCGAGGGCCTGCTTCCTGGTTCACAGATAGCGCCTTCTCACTGTGTGCTCACATGGAGGAAATGGGAAAGGGAACTTTCTAGGGTCCCTTTTTATAAGGGGACTAATCCCAATCATGAGGGCTCCACTTCATGAGCTAATCAAATCCCAAAGGCTCCCACCTCCTAATACCATCACACTGAAGGATTTCAAAATATGGATTTTGGGGAGAGGGGAACAAACATTCAGACCATAGCACTATTCATGCTCCTGAGTTCCCCCATGGGATCAGGCTGAGGTCAGGCACAAAGCCACGACAATGTCCTTTTGGCCTTCTGCCTCCTTCACTCCCTGTCTCCAGAGGGCATGTGGCTCTGGTCCCATCTATTTTCCTCTCTACTGCACTTGCCTTGCAGTCCTCCATTCTTAGAAAGCACTGCTGGACCCTGGAGCATGACACGTAAGACACACACAGCCACAGCTGCAGACAGCCATGGCCACCCACAGCTGTCTTCGTTTGTAGGAATAACCACATACACAGGGAAAGCCAAACCGGCCCACTGCTCCTTCTCCTTCCTCCTTCCTAGGGTCCAGTAGTCTATCATGACATGGGCAAACCACGGGTGGCGCTCAGCTCCCTGCCTCCCTCCAGGGCCAATGTGTTCTGGACTGGGCCAGAGCCAAGCTGAGCTGGGATGACTCACACACGGGATGGGAATTGGTCCCTTCAAGCCCTGAGAGTCCCTGCTCTATTTCTATTTCGAATCATTATTGGCATGAGTCAGGTCATAAGTACAAATTCTATAAACGTATGTGGTTATGGAAGGAGTGGCTTGTGGTCTGGGAAAGCCTGTGGGTGACCCCAGCTCAGCTCCCTCAGGGCACAGGTATTACCCTGGCTTCTTTTCTAGTGTTCGGAGGAGCCCTCTGTGCTGCCCTGTCTATTCAACTTCAGCATGGTTCTGCCGAAGAAAGGAACTGCCTGGGTGGGCCTGGCCTTGGCTTTCATATAGCTGGCCTTGAACTGCTCCATGGTGCCGGATAGAGAGGAATTTTGTCCCAGGTTGGATTAGACCCAGAGTCACACCTGTACCTGACTTATTAGATGATAAGATTTGGGACTTTTTGAGTTGATGATATTTAGACAAGATTTTAGACTTAGAGGTGATGCTAGAATGGGTAAGACTTTTGAGGATGTTGGTATGGGGGTGAATGTATTTTGCAGGTAGGAAGGATGTGAGATTTTGGGAGGCCAGAAGGTAGCCTAGAGTGGGTTCAAAGTGTCCCCTCAAAGTTCATGTCCTCCTGGAACCTCAGAATGTGACCTTATTTGAAAATAGGGTCTTTAGAGATGTAATTAGTTGAGGATCTTGAGATGAATTTAGAGTGGATGCTAAATCCAATCACTGGTGTCTTTAAAGAGAAAACAGGGAGATTTGGACATGTGGAGAAACAAAGAGAAATAAGCCACATATAGATTGAGGCAGAAATTGGAGTTATACTGCCTTGTACAAGTCAACGAACTCCTAGAGCCACCAGAGGATGGAAGAGGCAAGGAAGAAGTCTTCCCCAGAGCCCTCAGAGGGAGCATGACCCCGCCAACACCTTGATTTTGGACTTCTGGCACTATTTGTTTTTAGCAACACAGTTTGTGGTAATTTGTTACAGCAGCTCTAGAAAAGTAAGACAGATTTTGTTACAGGGACATGAAAAGTTCACAGCCATGACAAAGGCAGTGCTACTGAGAAGCCCATCATCTGGGCAGGCAGCAGAGTGCCATCTGAGCCAGAGGAAGTTATTGCTTGGCTTCCAAAATTGTCCCAAGGGTGGGGAGGTCTCATGGCTCAATGGTAGCACATCCTACTCCAGATCAGAAGGTTGCATGTTAAAAAATGTCCCAAGTGGAGGTTAGTGAGTCATGTCAGGGAAACTGGATGTCATCCAGGCCTGGGTCTGAGGTTGCACGCAGTTGGGAAACCCAGCAGGGTTTGGGGTGGGGGAAGTTGTTTGTCTCTGGAATTAGGTAGAGCTGACATTGCCACTTGGAAGATGTTTGACCTTGGGCAAGTTCTTTGACTGCCCTGGGCTTCAAAGATTTTCATATGCATACAGTCAGTACAATGTATCTACGTGGCAGGGTTGAGGAAGGATTAAATGAGGTATGCCCTTGGCACATGGCGGGTCCCGCACTGTTGGTCTCAAGCCCATCCTTCTGTGCTGCTAATGCTGACGCTAACTTATGTGCCCAGGCTAAGTCCACTCTCCCTGGGAGTCTCCATCTCCTTGTACAGCCATCACTATTCCTGCATCTCCTACTAAGCACCAACGAGCACTTGCCCTGAGCCACGCGCTGTGTCACTAATTTCTCAAACATTATCTCGTTAAATCCTCCCCACTGTCCTGGGAGCTATTATTATCTCATTTTACAAATGAGGAAACCAGGGCACAGGAAGTTCAGGTAATTAGGATTCAAACCTAGTAGGCCTGTGTAATTCTGACGCCGGAGCTGCTCAGTACTATAATAAAGGTGGCTGTCGTGTTCACGGTCACAGGTTTTGTTTTCGTTTTTGTTAAAAGCACCATTCCTCCACCTGATTTCATTGCCACCCAGGCCTGAAGTCATGTGCTGGCGAAGAATCCTGCAGGCAAAATTGCAGAGGCTGTGCTGGAGGAACCTTGTGGGAGCTGCACGCTGGCACTGCTGGGGTTTGGGACTCTGAGGCTGTTCCTTGGACTCACCCGCCCTGAGAGAAGAGGAGGCTCTGCGCCTTTGGGGAGGCCGGCGGCGTGGCCCAGGGCAATGCTGACGCTTTGGCTGCAGGGAGCTTCTTCCTCTCTGGCCTCCTTGCTGCTTCTGTTGCCTCCCTCCCGGCTATTCTTGACATTAGAGCCATCAAATGTAACTTGCTGCTGCTCTGCTCAAAACTTGCCCGATGTCTCCCGTTTCACTCCTGGTAAAGTGATGTGCTTACAGTGGTCTGCCATCTCTTTGAGATCTCATGCCACCTCCTTTTCCACCTCTCGTGCCCACCCAGCTCTGGCCACACTGTCTTCCCTGCTGTTGCTGAACACACCAGGCCCACTCCTGCTTCAGAGCCTTTGCATTTGCTGCTCCCTTGGCCGGGAATATTCTCTACAAGGCGCATATCCACAAGGTTCACCAATTCCTTTTATTCAAGTCTTTCCTCAAAGACGAGGCCTTTCCTGAGCACCCTAATTAAAATCACAACCCCCCAGCCTCAGAAACCCCTGCTCCCCTTTCCTGCTTTTGTCTTCTTCCTAACACTGACCCCCTTGGTAGTCTGCATATTTTACTTATGCATTTGCTTACCTTTATATCCATTATAGCTTGAGTATGAAAGGCTCTGCAGGATAGCAATTTTTTTTAATCTGTTTTGCTTCCTGCTATACGCTCTGATATCTAGAACACCGTCTGGCACAGAGTAAGGGTTCAATAATATTTATCAAATGAATGAACAAACAAGAATCCTTAAAATGGTGCAATGTAATTGTTTCTGGCATGATGCACAGTAGGTGCTCAGTAAGTGTTAATATCCTTCTCCTGCCCGACACAAATAAATGATTTTAAATTTAAAAGAAACTTCACTGAGATCTGGGAACAGAGCCAGAAAGACATTTGTAAACCTCCCTAAATTCAAGTACTGGTTGGTATTCGGTGTCCACCTACAGTACTGTGCTTACTCCCTTCACAGGTTTTCTTCTTTCTAGACTCCAGGCCTTTGCACATATTGTTCTTAAATGCCCCTTCCTCCAGGAAGCCCACCCTGACTTCCTAAGACTAGGTCAGGCCTCCCTCACTGATGCTCCCCCAGCATAGCACTGTTCTATATCTGTCTGTTGACCTACTAGACTATAGGATAAAAGCCAGATCTGGGTCTGGCATGCAATAGGTACACAGTAGATTCTCGCTGGATGAGTTTATAACCCAAGATCCAAAAATCTTCCCAAATGGACACACCCTTAGATAATTGATCTGGATGCCGTGGGCCTACAGGTACTGCTTCCATTCCTACCTTGACTTGGGGTCGGCAGAGTGAGGGACACCCCGGGTTGTCTTGGGGGAGCACAGATGGCTACCACAAAACACTGCCTTCCCTACTTCCCTTTCAAAACAGAGGTCTTAGCCCAGAGCAGCTTCACACATCAGGCCTGGGCCCCGCAGATCTTTCTTTGGCTCCCAGCTCATTCCAGAGGATTTCTTTTAGGCCTGCTATTGCTGGTGTTCCTCCTTCTAGATCCTCCACCCAGTGGCTGCCCTTTGTTGGGGTTGGACAGAGAAAAGCTTCTTGAAGAAAGCAGCCTGCCAGGGAGATGTCTGGGTGCTAGGCAACTGGTCAGAAAGAAAATACTGGCCTCATCTCCGGGGACCCTGCCAGGGACCGTGCAGCTCAGACATGGAGTTCTTTGTCTGGACGAGCATTTGCCATTTAATTAGATTCCCCACCTGATCAGCTTGTGAGGCCACAGGAGGCAACCAGAGGCTGTCAGCAGCCCCCCACCCTGGCAGCCAGGAGCAGGAGGGAGCTGCAGCTGCAGAGCGTGGGGTGGGTCTCCCATCTCCCTGCCGGTCCTTGCTCCTCTCCCTCCAAGTGTCTTCCTCTGTAAATCAAGACACTCTTATAGCCATGTTCCTGTCCTCTCCACGGCCAGCCCTTCCAAGAAAAAAATGTCAAAAACAGGACTGTGGCATGCCACTATCTGGTGTTTTTAGCTCTTGAGATAACTTTACCCTTTGTGAAACGCCTCCTCTGTACTACGAATGAGGCATTGGCAAATGCACTATCCCATTTATCACCCAGACCCACCCGGTGACGTGGAAATCATAGATCTCCTTTTATAGATCAGGACACTGAAGCCCAAGCAGCATAAGAGGGTGGTTCAAGGTCGCGCAGCTAGTCAGTGGCAGAGCCGTAGTTAAATCCAGGTCTCCCTCATTCTAGTTTCTTCATACTAAAACCATGCTCTTGCCCTCAAGTGTCACCCTGCTTTACTGGGTATTGGGCCCTTTATTAATAAGACTTACAGGATGTTGGTTCTTGGACAGAGGTAGAACCAGGAAAAAACAAACAAACATATTCACCCTAGTTAATTAAGGGGATGCTGCTTCTTTTCCTTTGCTATTTTCTTCTCATGGTGGGAGCTCCGTTCACACAACAGCCAGCCTTTCTCTTCAACCCCCTTCCTTCTCTGCTCTTACCACAGGGGAAGGGCGGTCTCAGGCCTGCGCTGCCTATGACTGCAGGGTAGTCCATATGATTTTAGCATTCAATATTAGGTTAGAAAGGTCATTTTCCCACAGATGTGAACCACCCCTCATTAAGACCTTATTGGTCATAAAAGTAACATTTTGGCCTCTACCCTGTTTAATCTTTTTTTCTTATTTTTTCCAGTGGTTCCCAACCTGGGCAGGAAAGAGGGCTGTATTTAGGGGACATTCTTGAAGACTAACAATCAGGTGATCTAATTCCATTTGATTCCATCCAGGACACATGCTCTGTGAATCTACCATGTGCATAGATTATGCCCGTGACAGTGGAGGTATCTAAAGAAGGCATGTTCCCTGGCCGCCTGGGCTTCACAACCAAGCTGGGGAGACCCAGCTAAGCCGTAAGACCCATCTGGCAATTCTAAGGCAGTGTACTGGAACGCTTTCACGACGCCATCAGGCAATCACGGAATGATCTGCTTAAATCAATATTCTAGTTGATAGTTGCCATACATAAATGGAAAACCCAATCTCAAAATATTGGAATATAATAATAAATATTCTTCACTTTAACTCTGAACCTGTACAAAATAGAATTTATTCTTTTTTCAATGAATCAGCAAGTCTTTCATGATCTTTCAGAAATTTAAGGAAATCACAATTGCTTGTGTTTTATAGCCTGGCACTGTACCTAATTCTTTCTTAGTTAATCTTCAATGCAACCATGGACAGAGAGTATTATTTATCCCCATTTCACAGATAAAGAAAATGAGGTTCAGAGGATTTAAGTAATGTTTCAAGATGACTTAAATTGGATTTACACCCACTCTGTGTGGTTCCAAAGCCAAGTCCATCCTAGCACATCTCGCTGCCTCTCGATAAACACGAGAGTGTCAAGCCCTTGACATTCACGAGAGTAATCCTGAGACATCCAGGAGCTCCCAATTTACAAATTCCACTTTAGCGTATAATCAATCACCTCCATAAAACATCTATTTTTTAGCTGAGACCCTCTCAGTCTTCTTTGTGTTTTCCCTATTTCCATTACCAGCAGTGGTGGTTAAGGATCTTTCCAGGGCAGTCTGCTCATTTTGTGGGGGTTGTTATGCATGGAGGGTGGGGAGGAAACAAGAGGGCCGTGTCGAGGGGTGAATGCTGGACTGTCTGCCTGGCTCGCCTACAAGCCACGTACTCGCTCCTGCTCCTGAGCCCAGCTTCCTGGAGCACATGGCGGAAATCACCAGCACATGCCATGTCTGCTGCAGTGGTCAGATGGACATGTTCCACTGCTGAAAGCACACATGTGCAGGTGCACATCTTCCATACTCACATACCCCTGCATTCTGGGCAGAGATACTAAACAGGGCTATTCCAGGAGACCAGCGGCTGATGACAGAGTTTCCTAAAGCATGAAGTTGTCCATTGACAGACACTTTATTTTCTTAATAACTGTACATTTCATAATGATTGTTAGAATAAGTGTAACTAGTCATCAAACCTTGATTTCACAGATAATGTGGCTGATTTTCTGTCAATAGCAATGCCATGCAGTTGTCTCTGAAAATATATTGTGGTAAACAAAATGAGTCAGCTCGAAGAAAAATATTTGGTAAATAATAGTACTGCAGTACTTGGTGATGGCAAAAACCCCGAGGTGGTCTGTAGGTGAATGAAGTGGGGGACACTCTGGCTTCTGGGGTACGGTGTGGGCAGGAGATGAGGGAAACATAGGCAAACCTGAGGCCAGCTCCCGGGACACTTCCCTTCAAAGAAGGGAAGTCCTGTGTTCTGGCTGGTAGGCAGAAAGAAAGAAAAAACCAATCCTGTTTCACCATAAATAACTATGTGTGGAATAGACTGTGCAATGTTGAAGGAATTCAACATACAGGAAAGATCCCTCTGGGAAGAATTAAACACATCTTCTTTGAAGAGGTGAATGTAAAAACAGGATCCTCTCCTGCTATAATCAAACAGTCTTCTAGGGCTTTTTTTTTTAACTTAAAAAAAAATGCTTCTTAGTATAAAAAAGTTCAAGCAAGCAAAAGTAGAGAGAATAGTATAAAGAATTCCATATAGCCATCTCCAGCTTTTCCCTAATCATTTTTAATTCTCTGAAGAAAGGACCATCTAACAGGGAATTGGGAAAACTGAGTTCTAGTTTAGCTCTGCTACAGGCTGGCTGTGTGACCTTGCACAAGTCACTCAACCCAGCAATCCCCAACTTTTTTGGCACCAGGGACCAGTTTCACAGAAGAAAATTTTTCCATGGACTGGGTTGCGGGGAGGATGGTTTTGGGATGATTCAAGCGCATTACATTTATTGTGCAGTCAAACCTGTCTGCTAATGATAATCTGTATTTGTAGCTGCTCCCAAGTGCTAGCATCACCGCCTCAGCTCCACCTCAGATCATCAGGCATTAGATTCTCATAAGGAGTGCACAACCTAGATTCCTTGCATGTGCAGTTTATAGCAGGGTTTGTGCTCCTATGAGAATCTAATACTACTGTTGATCTGACAGGAGGTGCAGCTTATGCGGTGATGCGAGCAATGGGGAGCGGCTGTAAATACAGATGAAACTTCGCTCCCTTGCTCACCGCTCAGCTCCTGCTCTACAGCCCAGTTCCTAACAGGCCACGGACTGGTTAGGGACTGCAGACTTAACCTCTTTAAGCCTCTGTTTCCTCTTTTGTAATGTGAAAAGGATGAACTACATGATCTCCCAGGAACCCTCTGTCACCCCAACACACTTCTATAAGTTCATGAGATAGCAATAAGTGTGCAGTGCTAGGCTAAACGTGGTGCCAGGCAAATTAAACTGATAAGGTCTTTCTATGCTTTTATTCTTTGCATAACCTTTCCTATGGAGTGTGGGGACATGCTAAATGATCCTGCTGGGATAGATGCTCATACGAGGTTAAATACCCCAAGATATGTCCTCATCTGGAATGAAAAGCTATGTGAGAATGCTGGCTTTGCATTGGTAGCATTTGGAGACAACTGTGTATTCGTCTACAATCCACACTGGAAAGGCAGGTTAGGTGACCATCTATCGACTTTAGAAAACTATGTGAACAACCAGACTGGAAAATGAGACCCCTGGGAAGTTCATGGAATCCTATGGGTGGTCTTTGTTGGCCAAATTAATCAGATCATTGTTTATATGAGCTAACACATAAAATGCTTAGCACAGTGCCCGGCACATGTATTACATATAATTTTTATGATTTCTATTTTCTATTCAGATGTTAACTAAAGGGTTTAAGCATACACATATAAAGCTCATACACAATCAGCTTTGGTAAGAAAAGATCAAACAAAGGCATAATAATCTACTTTTCCCAGAGAATCTTTGCTCTCAAATAGCATCCACTCAACAGCTCTCATTTCCAAAGAGTGGCTTGTCCTGGTCACATCTTGCCACTCCTTGAGACCCATGGCTGTCAGATGGTCCTTGCATATGGGGTCCTGTGCTTTCAACACACGACCTTCAATGTTGAGGACAACACGTGATCCTACCACTAACCCACCCTTCTCATTGGTTCAGCGTCTCTGCTCAGGTGAGAATGCAGGGGAAAGAAACGAGCTGGTACACGTTGGTAGCAAGAAGGAGCAAAAAGAGAACAGGACGGGGAGTGGGTGGCTCAGAGTTCTGCTCTTGGTTTAACCACTGTGGGATCTTGGGCAAGACCCTCCTCCCAGTGCTCTTGGTCTCATCCATGTAACAAAAGGGTTGAACTGGGTCACACAGGGTGTTTTTAGCATTGACACAGTCTATTCTATGATAATGATCCTAATTATATTAATATGGATCGTAACGTCATAACTACAACAATATATAACAATTACCATATGCATTACAAACGCTCCCAATCAGGCCTTGATCCCTAGGACTGCCCACCATAGTTCTAGTTACTCCTCAGATACACTTCACAAGGCTAGATGCTGGGACACATGGCTCCTGTCTTTGAGAAACTCATAATCTAATGGAAGAGATGAGGAAAAGATCAATTAAAGTGCAGTAAGAGCTATCGCGGAAGTAGGAACAGGTGCTTTGGGAGTCCAGAGGAGACTGCTAGGATCCCAAAGGGGCTGGAATTTCAGCTCCTCTTTGGGGTAAACATCTGCTCTTCCACACTGAGCCCATATGGAAATCTCCATCCGTTCAACAAGTGGTTGCTGAACTTCCAGCGAGCCCCAGGCCCTGTGCTGGCCGTTCTGTCTCCGAGGGTGAGCACGCAAAATCCACGCCCTCTTGAAACTACTGACTATAGACAGGCAGGCAAGGCATACATAGGGAAACAAAAATGTGGGCTGTAAATTGTGAACAGAGCTGTGAAGGAAGCTCAGGAATGATGTTCGAGACTGACAGGGAGCAGTGTGCCTTAGAGATCTGGGGAGGCCTCCCTGAGCAGGTGGCCATCGAGCTGGGAACCAAGGGGGAGGAGAGGCCTGAGGAGTCAGGGAGAGCACTGGAGGGCAACATGGGCAAAGGGGCAAAGAGCCTGGTGGCTCCTCGGGAAACTGGAAGCAGGCTGAGTGTCAGGAGCCCTGAGAGTGAGGGATGGGGTCAGAGGCCAGGGTGGGCACCAGAGCCTGCAGGCCCTATGAGGAGTCCAGGAGGGGCGCTGAGCAGGGAGGGGAGGGAGGGGTCTGATGTACCTGTTTCAAAAGCGCTCTGGATCCCCAGTAGAGGATGGAACAGAGGGGACGCTGCGAATCTGGGAATGCCAGTTCAGAGGTGCACCATCCAGGTACGAGGTCATGGTAGCAGTCAAGATGGCGAGAGGTGCATGGGCTCAGGAAACGTGTTCAAGGTGGACTTGGCCAACCTGACTCATGGGTAAGATGTGGGGGTGGGAGGAGGGAGAGGGAGGAATAATGAACGACTCCCAGTTTCTTGGCTTAAGGTACAGGGGCAGATAAAGAGGGTGAAGGCAGGGAGAGAAACAGAACACTTCCAGGTTCACAGGCTTCCCTGAGGATGAAATGACATGATATGTAAACAACACCTGGCACACAGTAGGTGCTCAATAAATGTCAGCCCTTTCACCCCCTTCCGTATTTAAAACCAACATCAAGGCATTGGGGCATCTTTACCAAAACCCGGGCAGGCCCGGCAGCCCGACAAGTAGGCAGAGTGGGGTCAGGGAGCTGCTGGGCAAACACTGGGCACTGTGCCAGACAGCCGTGCAAGGGCACGGTGGGCTCAGTCCTGCTCAGGAGGAAGTAAGGAATCCCATCAGACCTGGGCATAAGTGAATTCAGCCAGCAAATCTGTTAAAAACAATTGCCGAAAAGAGCAAGTGTGTGGTGCCTGTTTACAAAGCACCTTTGACATATGTTATCCCATTTGATTCCTACAGCCACATGGAGGCAGAGCCATAATCCCAATTTTGGGGATAGGGAAGCTCAGGCTTAAAGCTCATTAGGCACTTGTTCAAGCTCGTGGTGAGTCAGTGGCAGCCCCCAGCCTCTCTGGTTCTCACTGAGGGTTCCCCAGCACAGCCAGTTTATCCATCAGCCACCATCAACACAGGCCCTGGGACCCAGAAAGTTTTTAAGAGCCTACAAAAAAAAAAAAAACCAAAAAAAAAAAAACAACTTGGGACCTGAAAAAAATGTATTGGCTCTAAAATATAAGAAGAAAAGGGCAGAAATGAAATGAACAAATGCGGATTTGCATGTCTACAAAATGTCAACTTCATATCATGTCAACTTCATTAATTGTGCCATAGAGCATTTATTAAAATTTCATTACATTTGAAAATACTGTGTGGGCCACAATCTCCTCCCTCTGCAACAATACCGGAGTATATAGGATGGACGTTCAGAAATCATAGCCAGTGGGGAGTTAGTTGTTGGCCCAAAAAGCAACAAACGCAGAATTTAAAAAATCCTTTACAAGTATTTTATAGCAAAAGTTATATTTTATGTGGGACAAAGAGGTTTGTTTGAGTGTGTTGGATACAGAGTGGGCTGTGGTTTCAAATACAAATGTCTAGGGCCTGAGAGATCTTAGGTGTCCAGCTGTCAGCTCTCCCTTGGGTCTCTTTTCTATGTTTATTTGGTTTTCATGAAACTTTGTGAACCCAAAAAATACAACTGAAATTGTCTCGGGTTTTGAACCCACACGCATTTTTGGAGGAAATGTTTCCAGGAGGCAGAGACAAGAGACAAAGAGAAAAGGGTAGCTTCCAGAAAACCAAGGTGGGGAGAGCCCACCTGTGTCTAATGCCAGCCAGGAGGCCAGTAGGGAAGTGAGCCAGCAGAAGGAGCTTCCCCTGGGGCTCCCTGGGGCTCCCTGGGGCAGAGGAGTAAGTCCACTGAGCCAGGAGTAGGTCCCGCAGGGGGTGTTTAAGGAGAGGAAGGGTGAGTCTTCCCTAAGAACAAGGGCAGGTAGGTTTTGCTTTTATATATTATGCATTCTTTCATCCAACAGATACGCATTCATTCATCCAACTGATATTTCCTGAGCCCCTCTTCGGTGCCAGGTGCTGCTTTAGGCATTTGGAATATATTAGTGGACAAAAGAGACAAAGGTCCCTGTGTCTCAGGGAGCTTATATTCTAAAATATATGTATATGGAGTTGGGGAGACAGGCAGAAAACAATAAACATAATAAGAAAATGATATAATATGTTTGAAGGTGATCTAAGGCTATGAAAAAAATAAAAAGTAGGAGCAGGTGAGTAGAACGTGGATGGTGTGGTTTGCAACTGAAACAAGTGGCCACGGTTGGCCTCACTGAGAAGGTGAGATCAGGCCTGACCTTCAGCTTTCAAGACTGCAAAGTGGTGAGAGAGCAAGCACACCTCAGGAAAGAGCATTCCAGGCAGAGGGAAGAGCAAGTGCAAAAGCCCTGGGGTGGGTGTCTGCCTGCCTGTTCACAGAATAGCGAGGAGGCCAATGTGGCTGGAGTGGCTGAAGGCCTGATAGTGAAATATGTCAGAGCAGTAATGTGGGCAAGAGCACTTAGCCACTGTAATGGATGCGGCTTTTCTCTGAGAAGAGGAGCCACTGGAGGGTTTTGAGCAAATGCTTAAGGTGATATGATGGATGTTTAAAAGAACGCAATAAGAACAGACTGCCGGGGAGTCTATTAGTTTCTTGTGGCTGCCGTAATCGATTACCACAAACTGGGTAACTAGGTGGCTTAAAACATCAGGAATTTATTCTTTCACAGTTTTAGAGACCACAAATCCCACATCAGTTGCACTGAGCTGAAATCAGTGCACTGGCAGGACACACTCCCTCTGAAGGCGCTAAAGGAGAATCTGCTCCTCCCAGCTTCTGGTGGTTCCAGCATTCCTTGGCTTGTGGCCACATCACTTGAATCAATCTGTTTCTGTGGTCATATCGTCTTCTCTCTGTGGGGGTCAAATCTCCCTCTGCCTCCTATAAGGATATTTGTGGTGTCATTTAGGGCCCACCTGGCTAATCCAGGATAATCTTCCCATCTCGAGATCCTTAACTTAATCACACCTCCCTTTTTCCAAATAAGGCAAACTCTGCAGGTTCCAGGGATTGGAACCTCATACCTTTGGGGGCCATTCCCCAGCCTAGAAGGGGGGAAGAACAGAAGTCAAAAGTCCTTCTAGGAGGTTTCTGGAGTCATCCCGGCAAGACACAGTGATGGTTTAGCCTGGGTGGGAACAGTGTAGGCAGTGAGAAGTGGTTGGATTCTTGATATATTTTGAAGGTAAAGCCAACAGGATTTCCTGACGGATTGGTGGTGGAGTGAGAGAGGATGAGAGGGATCAAGACTGAACCTGAACAGCTTAAAGGTCCTCACCGAGATACGGAACACTATGGGTGGAGTAGGTTTCGGGGGTAAGAACAGGAGTTACAGGAGTTCAGTTTTAGAAAAGGGGGCGGGGTGAGATGTCTTCTAAACACCCATGAGGAGATATTGAGTAGGTGGGTGGGAAGAAGGGTCTGGGGTTTGAGAAAAAGGTCTGGGCTGGAAATCTTCATTTGGGAGCATCAGCATAGAGACGGCACTTACAGCCATGGGACTGGAGAAGATCAGCAAGGGGGTGAGCGTAGACAGAGAAGTGAACTAGTGAAGTAAGGACTGAGCCCTGAGGTCCTCCAACACTAGGGGCTTGGAGAGAAGAGGAGCAAAGGGGGTCTCTGCTGAAGGAGCAAGCCCTGAGACAAAGGAGGACCAAGACAGGGTCGTGTCTGGGCATCCAAGCGAATAAACATATCAAGGAGGCTGGGGTATAATGTGGGGCCTCTAAGCTAAGACCAAAACCTGAGCCACAGCTGCAGCCCTGCCTTCCACCTGTCCCTTCCTCTGCCTGGTCTCATTCCAGTGGGAACATCTGGCAGGTGTCTACTCACTCTGGAGGCCCCTTGCAGCCCACAGACCCCAGAGCAAAAGTGGCTGTATAAACCTAGTCCTGCCAAAGGCAGGGAGGGCTGGGAAACCATTTATTCTGCATCCAACAGGTCGCAGAAGTGGCTGAACACCCCCAGCCTCTCAGGGTGTGATTAACGAGCTACAGGCTTGGGACCTGCTGGCCTGTTAGCCTGTAGCCAGGGAGGTGGGATCATTGGGAGAGGAGAAGGTGGTCCCAGAAAACAGTGAGTGGGGCCAATCCTGAAATCAGAGGGTCTGAGTTCACAGAGATCAGAAAACAAAGAGGCCACAGAGAATCAGGGATTCTTGGGGCCAGACATCTCTAGGAAGCAATCCTGCCTCTGACACTTGTGACCTGTGTCAATCTTAGTCAAATTGCCCATCCTCTCTAAGCCTCAGTTTCCTTATTTGGAAAATGGGGCTATAAATATCTGCTTCCCAGGAAGGTAATAAGATACCGTGTTTAAGCTACAAGGCACATCATCAGTGCTCAAAGAATTTTGGTTGTTTTCCCTCTTGTGTTGCTTTGAAGATATTTGAATCAATCCTGACATAACTCTCACCCAAAGGCAGATGTCCCTTTTTAGAGGAGCCAGGGAGTGCAGGTGGCCAGCCCATGGACTTGAGGCCACAGCCAGGAGCACATTCCTTGTGTGGGGCCACTGGCCTTCCTGTTTCAACTCCACAGCCCATATGAGCACATTTCACATTTTTGTTTTATAGGAGAACATTTTTATTTAAAAAAAGCCTTACATAGAACCTTGATGTTTAAAACAAATGAAAGATGCCCTGGTTAAAGTGAGGAGGGGAGTCCTCCTGGGCTCTGAGCCTTCCTTATCTCCCCTGAAGAAGCCCAGGGCCCCTCCAAGGAACCCTATAGCTCGAAGGAACAGACTTGGGAAAATTCTGTCTAAAGGCAAAAATTGTTAGTGAATTTATAGCTATACATGATTGGCGTTAGATGAATGAGTGCTGATGAATATGTATTTCAAACGGTTATGTGTAAAAATGTATTTGTGTGTATGCTTTATTTCCATTTTTAACCTGCAGATAGCAAGCCAAATTCTTAATGTTTTCTACCTACTTGTTATTTTCCTGATGTCAAATTTGCTGCATGGTTATATTTTGAAAAAGAGGTTGACTTAGTATTTGTAGTGAATTTTAAAAATGCTTTGACTGTGAGAGAGAGAGAGAGAGAGAGAGAGAAAGATCCTGGGCTAAATATTTCTAAGTTCTCTTGCAGCTCAAAAAATTTCAAAAATCACAACTTTTTCTTGCAGTTAATCTCTACAATTCCATGAAGCAGATTCTGGGTTGCCAAGAAATTAGGACAAATGTTGTTGTTCAATAGTTAAGGCAGGAAAGAGAATAAAACCAGCTTTAGTTGAGCACATATTATGCCCCAGGTACCATCTTATATCTTACTTTAGTTAATTCTTTAACCAATGCTATGAGGGTGCAAGAACCATTTTTTCCCATTTTACACATGGGGAAACTGAGGCTCAGAGAGGTTAAAGTGACCTACAGCTAATAGGTTATAGGTTCAGGGTTCAAACTGAGATCTGTATGCAAAGACTGTGCTCTTCCCACCCCACATTGTTTCTAAGGGCAAAAAGTACCATTGAACTGACCTCCAAGTTCTTGGGTCAGCTCCAGTTTTCCTATGTGCATTACCAATGTGGATCTCCCATGAACACTGCGAGGTAAGCAGGCCAGGTACAATCAATCATGTCCATTTTTCAGATAGGAAAACTGAGCCTTGGAGAGATGAATCGACTCACCTAGGCTTGCACAGAGAGTGGGAAGAACTGGGACCTTGCTGTTCCCTTCTGAACCTTCTCCCAGTCAAGAATGTGAGCCATATACCATAGCGCTACCTTGTCCAGACAGTTTATGGCCCCCTCTTTAGCAGAACTCATTTCATTTTCAAACTGCACCCAGTTCTTTCATCATTGCAGCCTTTTCATTTATTAGGTGTTCAATTTGCCTTCCATTCATCATTCATTTGCTCCTGCTTTTCATTTTTTAAGAAGTGAAGAAAATGCAAATTAGCAAATGAATGTCATGCATAATACAGCCAGCCCTGATACAAACAGGCTTTGCTACAATCTGCTGTGTTCTAAGACAAATTGGTCTACAAGGACCCTATACACCTCTCCGGATGTGTTGACACAGACCCAGCCTAGAGACCAGATTTCCTGCCGATGGCCCGTTGGGAAAGAACGGCAAAAGTGTGCATTTGTTTGGTCTGCTATTGCCAAGGTTAATATGTTGGGTAAGGTCTTCAGCACTGTTTCCCTGAGCCATAGGAAAGTGTGCTTGCCCCGCCTTATGATGGTTGAACAGATGTTCCAGTGCTGTTCATACAGTGCAGCCCCCTCATTCTCAGCCTTAGCTCCTGTACTACCTGACCTGGTGTGTCCCTTGCACTTGATTCTGTTCCCTGGCAGTTCTAGCTGGAGTTTTGCGGCTAGACCTTCTCTTATGTCTTTGTCCAATATCTTTGGTTTGTTATGTATTTTCTTTTCGTCATCCAAGAACTTGGCTTTTCACTGGGCTATGGCCACATCTCTCCATTTTAATAACATACTCACAGATGGCCTGGGTCTCTTAGATTTATGGAGGACTTTCCTATCCTCTATACTCTGCCTCTATTAGGTCTGATTTGTTCTCACGGGTGGAACCCAGATCTACCTGGATGCCCAGGGTTGAAATATAAGCACACGTTCATATGTTAAGCTCCAACAGAAATGACAGTTACCATTTGCGGCATGCTGGACACTGTGTTAAGAGCCTTTGTGTGCCAGGTATCAACTCAGTCGGTGCTAACACTCCTGTAAGATGGTCATTACAGAAGTCCCCCATCACAGTTGAAGAAACTGAGCTTTAGAGAAGGTGTACAATTTCCCAAGATTACACAGCTCACAGGAGACAGAGCTGGAGTTCAAATGCAGGTCCATGTATTTTTAACTATGTGCAGTATTTTCAGCTATGTGCAGTATTTTCTCCCAGCCAGTCTGATCAGCTTCAGCAACTCAAGACCAAACAGACATATTACTGACTGTGGTTTCTAGCTGGATTTTAGTCATGAGCATACATAAACACCAGCATGTGTGCATGCACACACACACACATACACACACACACACACATCCCACCCCTCATTTGTATCACTGGGAGTTATATGAACTGCACCAGAGTTGAAAATGAAAAATTACCACTAGGTCAGCATTATTAATACCTCATGGAAAACATTCCACTTCCAAACAATTAGGTTGATGGATTTTCTTACATTTCTTTTCTTTTTCCTACTTATTACTACAGATGTTTATAAGAAGAAACAAAGGTTTCTACCTCTGCAGTGCTGATTAGTGTTTGCTGGCAGATGTGATCCTCTTTGCATGGCCCAGGCAGCGGGGGCCTCAAGGATGCGGTGAGGTTCAGGTTGGGGGGGAATTTGGGGGTACGAATGACTATCTCACCCCTGAGACTCTGGTTTTCATGAAAAGAAAAGGAAAGTGAAGACATGATTTAAAAAGAAGAATTTTTAAACTAAGCAAGAAGTCTAGTCTCTTCTTCCAAGAGCCTTGGATTCCCCAACTATAAGATGTGGAAGGAGGCCTGATCTCTGAGGATGTCCCAGCTTTGTGATGCTGACACCATCAGACTGGGGAAAATTAGGTGAGGAAGTATCCCCCAATTCACCATGGTCTGTATCATCCAACCACCTGTTGGTTCCTGTTATTACCTGGTTCCCAGGATCTCGTTTCCCCTGAATTTTTTTTGTTTTGTGAACTATAGGTCACAGGGGGCAGCTGGAAAACACAGGAACAGATTTATTGATGCAAGTTTTCCAAAACATTTCCATCAAATTGTTAATGGTTCTGTTAAATTGTTAATAGGTGCTCTGGGACTTGGAGGCAAAGCCCACCAGCTGAGAACATCACAACTGCCAAAAAGGCTCAGGCAACTGTTCCAGAGGTGGCCCTGGGTTGCTGGAGAGAGCCGGGTGGGTTTTTAGGATGTCAGTCTCAAAAGGTTGGGGAACACTGGCCCAGGAGTTTCTGTCCAACCTACAATCCTCTCTCTGCCTCCAGTTGTGCCTCCTCCATCCCTGCCCCCACACTGTCACCAGCATGATCATCCTAAATGCAAATCTCAAACATGATCATACCATCTCATCTTCCCTTCCTGGATGAAATCCTTCAATAAGGACAAAATCCAAGTCCCTTAATCTCACTGACACTTTTCCAAGAGCTATCTACCTCCCCTACCCCAAACCTACGTGCTGGCATCATCCAACCTCATGCAGGCTTTGGATGTTCCAGGCTTCCTCTTACCTCCTGGCCTTTGCCCATGATACTCCCTCTGCCTGGCATACCTATTTCCCCTTCTTCTCCATCTGGTTGACTTCTGTTCATCCTTCAGGGTTTTGCTTAGGTATCAACTCCCCCATAAAGCCTTCCCTGACTGTCTCTCCCACTTTATAGGATTGGCAAACTTAACCTAACTTAAAATTTGTTTTAATTATCATCAATCATCATGTTTTAAAAGAGTATTTAATACATAGGGATAATGCTCCTATGGTAACAATAAGTCAAAAGACCAGGACATAAGAAAGCATGCAAAATGGCATCATTTTTGCTAACTAATTCGCACACAGACAGGTGCATAGGTGCACAGCAAACAGATACAAAGGAAATTACTAGTGTGCTAACGGTGGTAACCACTGGTGGAGGAGTTACGGGTGATTTTTATTTCCTTCTTTTATGTGTATAAATTATCTACACACATGGGTTATTTTTGATACTTAGACAAAATGTTATTAAGAAAAGAAATATTTTTGCTGAATATTAGGCATGAATGTGAAGAAATTGGGGAAAAAAGAAAGTGTTGGATCTATATCTGCTGATGGAGCAATGTCTATGACATGTGAAAAGGTAAAAAGAGCAAGCTTTAGACAGACGGGTATAGTTTTTGGTTAAAAACACACAAGTGGGTGACTATATGCTTACATATGCATGTGTCAGCAAGCAGTAAGCTGTGTATATTTTCACATCAGGCTGACAGCATTGGTTATCTTGGGCAGGAGAGGAGGGGTAGGTGGGGTGGGGGAGGCAGATAATTTACTTTGCCTTTATTGATCTTTGTGCTGTTGTATTTTCCTTACTATCATAAGCATGTATCACTGCTGTAAATTTTTTAAAAAATCAAATAGAGAATAAAAGACTTAAGATAGCAGGATGGACTAAGGTGCTTATAATCAATAATATAAGATTTCAGGCAAGTCACAACGTTATCCCCAGACTTGATTTTTTGGATGCATCATTAGAGCAATTCATTAACACTTTTAATTTGGAAATTATTTTAAGTTTAGAGAGAAGCCACAAGAATACTACAAAGAATGGTACAAAGAACACCCATATGCGCTTTCCCCATAGTCACCTCTTAATATTTTGTTCCATTTGCTTTATTATTTGTTCTTCAGTACAGTAATGCTTAATTCATACTAGGAAAAAAAGTATTGCAGGTTTATATATCACTATTTACATCAGACTAATTACCATGGGTTTCAGTGGTCACTGTGAAAAAAAATACTTACTATTTGGCAGATACACTGCATATGTACAAAAAAACATATAGAGAAAGTTGTTCTTTGAGGCTTTACCTGTGGTAGAAAAAACTGGATACCACCAAAGGGTCTGGACACAGGGGCTGGTAAAATAAATGACAGTCAACTCATACAATGGCTTGTTAAGGAGCAATAAAAAAGCAAGATGGATTTAAGTGAGATGATATGAAAATATGTCTGAGATACATTAAGTAAAAAAACCATGTCTGAGTTACATTAAGTAAAAAAATTAAGAACAAAATGTAAATATGAGCCCAGTGTGCAAAGAAAAAAAATACATGCTAGGAAGAGACACAAGAAACTGTTGGTTTACTTTTAGGAAGAAGGTTGGGGTCTTTTTGTTATACTCTTTATCATATACTGTTTTCTACTCCTCATATTTTTTAAAAAATCCATGTGCATGTACTACTTTCATGATAATAAGAAAATTAACTGACATGAAAAAATTTTACTAGAAGAGAAAAACTGTCTACCAGCCCCTCTTAAGACATCCCCCTTGGTTTTGGAACGTGGAAGGAGGCCTTTCCCAGCCCCCAGGGGGTTTGCCGGGCGCCCAGTAGCCCAGTAATCTCCTTAGCTGCAGCTCTTCCTGCAGCAGTTGCAGATGCAGAGACGGTGGACTGTCAGGGCCCTGGGCCTAACATAGCTCACAGATGTGCTTCCTATCATCACCTAGTGCTTTAAAAATTGTGTCAACATTGAAAAAAATGGAGCAATTTCACATAAGAAATTCAGATTTCTGGCTTAGCTGGAGAAAACTGGCAAAAGCAGGGCTGCGTTTGTGAGCACAGCAATGGGACGCAGCCAAGTACGGGCTGCCTTCAGCAGGTGAGCATGGCTCCCCGGCTAGGGCCACCCATTTGCAAAGCCCAGCTGACTCCCGAAGCCCAGGAATTGGCAATCCCTGCTTAGATGTCTCACGGGTGAGGCCCTGTCCCCTGACGGAAGGGGGAATGGAACATCTCTCCATTTCAGTGGCTCAGTCCAATACTACTTCCTCCTGGAGCCTGTCCAGGCATATCCTAAGAAGCTCCATAGTGGGAGGAGGGCTGTTATTTTACACTTTCATTAGACAGGCAAAGAGGCTGTGGCTCAGAGAGGTGAGGTGACTCGTCCAAGGTCACACAGCAAGTTAATCTCAGGGCAGGAAAAGAGCCCAGAGTGCCAAACTTCCATCCCAGTGCACATTCTGCTGCCATACATTTCTTCCCACAGACTGGCTCCCAGACTGGATGATGGCTGAAAGTCAGGGGCTGGGCTCTCTGTGCACACCACCCAGCCCTCCCTCCTGAGGCACCATCTCCTGAGTGAGGCAGGAGATGGCACCAGAATCCTTATCATTCGTGGAAAACAGGTACAGTAACAATGACAGCTTCCTTCACAGCTCACACATCCCAAGAGGCAAGACAGGGCAGGGGCTGACAGCACAGCTTTGAACTGTGGCTTTAGTATCTGCTAGCTGGGTGGCCTTGGGAAAGTTATTGGTCCCTCCGTCCCTCTGTTTCCTTACTTGCTAAGTGGAAATTATAATAATAGCATCTACCTCGGGATTGTTTTAAGGATGACATAGTAAGTGCTCATAAACATAAGTGGATATGACTTCTACATGACAGGAACTATGCTAAGTGTTTCTCATGCTTTATCTTAGTCCTCCCAACTGGAATCAAGTAGGTGCCATTCATTCATTCACAGAATTCATTCATTCTTTAGTTCTTTACAGAGGGTCTAGTTATGTTGGGTGCTGTCCATGGTGATGGGGATATAGCGTCAAGAACGCAGAAAGCTCACATTTCTTCTTTCATGAAGCTTACATTCTAGTGAGTGGGGGACACAGACAATCAATCCATCAGTTAATCAAGAATCAGGACAGGTCCATGCTGTGGAGGAAAATAACACAGAGTAAGGGACAGAGAATGAGGCTGGGTAGGGAGCTGAGTGATGCTCGAGGAGCCCAAAGGAGGTCTTAGTGGCTGCAGCCAAGAGCAAGAGGGAAAGAGGCCAGATACAGGGCAGGGAGGGAGCCAAGGATAAAGTCATATAAAATCTTCTCTGTTTCGTATGAGAAAAAACTCATACAAAGCTCAGAGAAGTTAAGTAACTTACCCCAGGTGACCCCGCTGGTAAGGGGTAGAATAAGGGATTTGAACCCAAGACCATCTGGCTTCAAGGCATGTGCTCTTGACCACCAGGATACAGTGCCTTGGGAACAAACAACCAGCATTTACAGTGGTGGTGTGGACATTCACAGCTATGCCTGCTGGTCCTGCTCCAAACTGTCTGCTGGGAAATTAGACACAGAGTAAGGGATGGTGAAGGAGTGAGGGTGTGTGTGTGTGTGTGTGTGTGTGTGGGGAGGGGGTAGAGAAGAAAGGAAGGGGTTCCCTTTCTCCTGGCATACCCACATCCACCTTGGCAGGTTCAGGCGGCCACTCTGGGCAATGGCGAGGACTCAGGGTTTATATGAAAAATGGCATTTGCCCAAAACCTGTCAGTTCTTGGGGTATCTTGGAACCGACAGTTTTAAAACACCAAAGGCACTTTAAAAAATAAAAATAGCACATTTTCTAAACGCAACATCTTCTTTGGTAATGATATATTAGGCCTCCGTTGCTGGTGGCATTATCTTGTACAGCAATATATTGCGCTGTTACAATTCACACCATTAGTCTGCAAAACCAGGGTCATAAAACCCTGTAATTTATAATAGAATCTTGTAAACCTATGTATTATACATGTGTAGATATCATCGCGTGGCATTCCATACGCGGTAACCACTTGGTTCAGAAGTCAGGCCCAAAGGAACTCCTGCCGCCCATTCCCCAAATGCAGCGCTCACCAGACAAGGCAAGGTGTGCATACCACTGCCAGACCCCGCCTTACTGAGCAGTAAATTAAGCAATGGGCTGCGTCTTGGTGATAGAAGAAAACAAAGATACTAAAACAGCAAGATTTGATGGAAAGAAGAGAGAGTGGCAGCCTGAAGACTTGGTCATTTATTTCATGATCCTCCTTGGCCATGTGATCACGTGGTCCCTAGTGGGTATGGTGCACTCAGCTGGGGATAGGGATGGAAGTGAGACACGATCCTCCTAGATGCATGTTTCTCAAATCATAATGCATATACAAATCACCTGGGCATCCTGTTGGACCACAGATGCTGGGCTCCACCCCCAGAGTTTTCTGATTGGTGAGTCTGGAGCCCTGGAATTTGCATTTCTAACAAGCTCCCAGGTGATACTGATGCTGCTGGTCCTGGGACCCCACTTTGAGTCATTCTGTTGTTCCAGGTGGCTTCAAGGGGGTCCACATAAAAAATGCAGACAGAGAAAGGATCTGCTCAAATTACTGCAGCAAGGCAGAGGCAGATTTGTGGACAGAGCCTTGTTTCCTGGACCCTGAGCCCAGAGCGCTTCCACTGGGCCACACTGCCTGTCTCCTGGCTTCATCCTCAAGTGTCCTCCAACCATGGGAGCAGCAACAGTGAGGGGAAGCCACAGGATGGCCGCCAGTCACACGCGGCTCACAGCAGAACCTGCCAGGCACATTAACTCTGCAGGGGCCGGTTGGAGCACTCGGCAGAGGCCACTCTGAGCTTCCCAGGGCTCCCCTGAAGGTTAGACAGAATCATCTAATGGCTTCTTGAAGGGAAAATGATGGTCTGATGGTTTTTTCTTGCTGAACTTCATCACCTCCAACAGCCACAGGATAGATCGCTGCCGCCAGGGGGCCGGGGAATACGAGGTCTGAGCTGTATTGCAAGGCAGAACACTTTTTCATAAGAGGTCTTAATGACTTAAGGGATCAAAGGTAGCAGGAGAGGATGCCATGCCTGGCTGAGCCCTGCAAACCAGAGATGCAGCATATCCACCTCTCCCTGTCCCCGTGCTGGGTCCCTGTGCCTGCTTTTTCGGGGATGGTCCTCATCCCTCCCCAGGGGTGACCTTCCTACCACCACCCCTTGCTGGCCAGCTCCCAGCACAGTGCAGGTCCTGGCCGCTGTGTATCTGCATGTAAATTAGCCCTGGCAACCAAGCGCCGGCCTCCCACTGCCACCTAGCATGATTGCAAAGATGCTTCATTGCCACTAGATTGCACTTCAATGGGAACCGCCGCTTCAGAACCCTTTTAAGCCTCTCTGACAAACATTTTGATTTCGTTCCTTATTGCCCTGATCCGACGGAGACCCTTGTGCTTCTGATTTGACGGGTGACTTAGAAATAAATATGCCAGTGTGCCCCCCCCCCAATCAAAGGACCATTTATACTAAGTAAAAAACCCATTTGTGACCCAAATAGTATCTGGCTCTCCATCACTAATTTCAGAAATGTGGTTTCCGGCATCACACACCCTCCAGACTAGCTCTTTGCCCGTTACTCCCAGCTCAGTTGTCAGCATCATCACCTTCCTTCAGGAGCAAAATGGGACACTTCAGACGAACACCATCGCCCAGCTTCAACTTGCCTCCCACGTCACAGCATCAGCTATTCCTATCCTCCGGTTGTTCGTTGACTCAACAACCATTCTCTGAGCCACTGCTATGCACCTGGTGCTGGGTGCTGGGTCCTTGTCCTTATGGAGCTTCCAGTTTAGTGGGGGAAACAACAAGGAAATAGGGAACTAGGCTCTGCCATGTGTCCTTGGTGACCTGGAGAAAGTCAGTGAACTTTTGCTGAGTGACAGGCCCTGCCCCCTGCCCCCAAGGAGCTCACACATGAGTTGGGGGCGACAGTTACAGATCCAGTTCTTTGCAGTAATCATAACAGCTGAGATGCACATGGCACTGGTCGTGTCCAAATGCTTTCTATATGCTAGCTCATTTAGTACTCATACCTGTCCTTGGAGGTAAATACTATGATTATATGAGCCATACTTTACAGATGAGGAAACTGAGGCGCAGAGAAGTGACTTGAAAGCAGCAGAGCCAAGATCTGAACTCAGAATGTCTGCCTCATGAGTCCATGCTTTCAACCCTAAAATCCCAGTCATGACAAGGTGAGTGTGGGGGTGCTGGCTGCCCTCACTCTAGAAGTGTCTCCAATCCCAGAGGAAGCCAGCCAGCCTGCCCAGTCCCTCTCTGCATCCATCCAGGGTGCCGTGGTCTCTCCCTGCCACTGAAGTATGACTGTCGGGGCTGGGAGATGCCTCTGCAGGGCTGGGGGCCCTCTCCAAGACAGCGTCTGAGATGTGAGTAGTGAAGGGGAGCTGGCATGTGACTGGGTTGTCAGGCTGGGGACTGAAGGGTTCTTCCTTAGAACAGTCTGTGCTGGACTGGCCATGTGGGCTCTGCTGAGCTGCGGGAACATCTGGCCCTCCCACTGCCTACTTTAAAAGACCACCCACATGACTGCCTACCCCTGGACACAGGTTCACCAAAACTCACCCACCTGCTTCGAAATTCACTGCCCCCCTCCACATCCCTTTCTTCCTTTAATCGTCCCCTGAATAGGAGGAAGAGAAAGTAGGGAAGGGAATGGAGGGGTGGGGAGAAAGGGAGGGACAGAAAAAGGAAGGAAGGAAGGAGGGAAGGGGGGAGGGAAGGAAGGAGGGAGGGAGGGAGGGAAGGAGGGAAGGGAGGAAGGAAGGGAGGGAGGGAGGGAGGGATAAAAAGTCAAGTTGCTTAAATGCCTATAGTATGAATCTCTCAGTCTGTTATTCAAGGCCCCCATGTTCTGGGCCCCCACCACTTTCCAAACTTACCTATCAAGATCTCCCAAGGGGTCATTCATTCATTTAAAAATAATCTATGTGTCCAATACAGGACACATACTCTATTAGACTGTGGTTAAACCTTGGTGAACATGACAGGTGGTCCCTACCTTTGTGGGGCCGATAGACATTAAACTAATAAATACACAAATAAATATTTACTGACACACTGTGCTGAGTGCTATAAGGGGAAAGGATAAGGTACTATGAGAGAGAAAAACAGGGTCGGAATGTGATGGGCATCCCTGAGCGACAGAAGTAGACAAAGCCTCCCAGGTGCAGAGGAGGTGAGGGGCACCGGACAGAGGGCTTAAGGTTGCCACAGAATGAGGGATGAATATGCAGGTCTCAGCCAGGCAGGGGGTGCCAGGGCTAATGTAAAAAGATGTCAGAGGACTTTAAAAAAATTCATGGATGTTTGCTCTGTAAATGAGCTTTTTGGAGGGATGTAATGGATGCCGCTTTGTTCATTAACTGGACTGTGAGCTCCCTGAGGGAAGGGCAGCTGTTTGTTATTCATCTGGGTGTTTCCCTGGCCCTAGCTGAGTGCTTGGTGTTAATTTATTCATAGATGCACTACCTGGTTACGCAAAGGTGAGCCTGGGTCCTCTACAACAGCAGGTGTTGAGTGAAGCGTGTTTGTTCTACACACTCCACTGCTGTCCCTCAGAGCTGCAAGGATCATGCACATCAGGAAGGACCACTCTCTGCCCACTCTCACCGTGTGCTGTGGGTCCTGGCTGTGTCCAGGGGCCTATTGTAGGCGATTGTAGGCTTATGCGTTTGAGTTAGTACACCAGGCTTTTCTCCCGAGAAAACCTTGGGTGTAAATCGCCAGTGTGAAACAGACCAAAGCAGAGATGCTCTGACTGGAGCCTTGTCCATATCCAGGCTGGAGCCCAGCCACTCCTGCCTCCTGGGGCTCCTCATAACCCCTGACCTAGACCTTCCCTGGGGGTGGGGCCTCCCCTCTTGGGCCCCATGAAGACCAGCTGCGCTTGCTCCTGCTAGGCCCGGGAGCAATTCAGTGAAGGACCATTTCAGAATCAAGAGTCCGAGTTCTGCGGCAGGAGCAAATACACCCCCATTCCCCGGCTGCACAGATCTGGGCATGTGAAGGTGGGGCCCGCCTGCTGCAAAGCCTTGTCTTTCCCTATTGTGCTCACAGCAGGAGTTCCTAAGGCACAGGGCACAGTTCCTCTCCACGCCCCTCCCCTTCACCAGACAGAGGGTGGGGGCTGGCAAGTCTCAGGTGACACCAGCAGAGTATTAACAGGTCCCCAGGATGCAAGGCCCTGGGAAGGGATGAGTGGTGGAGACTGGAGGGAAGGGCACGTGCTTTGGGTGAGCATACCACCAGCTGTCTCCCGCCAGCTGTGTGACCTTGGCAAGTGACTGAACCGCTCTGGGCCTTTCTCTCTGCATCCATAAAGCCCACCCCACACAGTTATTGTGACGGGCAAATGAGACAATGTGAGTGGAGTCAATCCATAGGGGCACGAGGCATGTTTCAGGTAGCAAGACCTTTGTCAAACACTTCACAAGCTTTGACGTCACCACCACACAGACGTGTGGAAAGCACCCAGGATGGTGCCTGGCACACTGTGGGCACTTCCTGGGGCCCAGAGACGAACACAGGCCACCATGGTTCAAGCGCTCGCTATGTGCCTGGCATGATTCTAAGTGCTTTGCAGGTATTGCCTCACTGAATCCTCTCCATAACCTTATGAAGCAAGTATGACTACTCTCATTTTACAGATGAGAAAACCAAGGCACAGAGAGGTGAAGTAACTTTCCCAAAGTCACACAGCTAGTAAACAGTGGAGGCGGGAATGGAACATGAGCTGCCTGACTCCTCACCCATGCTTGGAACCACTTTGCCTCTGTCCCTCCCTGCCAGGCCACCTGCATCACTCACAATGTACAGTAGGGGTGGCTGCTGCATTTCTGTAATCCCACCTCAGTCCTGATGAGGAACTGTCAGAACAATGTCAGATCAGCAGCGAAGTGATCAGTGTTTTGGTCTTAGTGTTTCTGTGGCCTGAGTTAACTCAGTTCCCTTCTCTGGGCCTGGGTTTCCCCAACTGTAACATTATTGGTGGGGGTAAGGGTGTTGATAGCAGGAAATCTGTATCATCCTGGCTTTAGGGTGTGGGTTTAGGGTTTGAACAGTTACTGGGAAGGGCAACAATTGGGAAAAAGCAAGAGCCAAGTCAGAATCACATATATTTGGCGGAAACAAGTACTCCCAGCCCAGCTGGCTGTGAACTCTGCCTGGTTTTATCACCAGCCTACCTAGGAACAGTTATGGGGTTTCCTGCCTTGCCAAATGCTCTGACCACCTGACTGTGGCCAACTTCATTGCAGAAGAATAAAGAAGAAAGTAAAGGTGAAAAATTGTATGCTGTGTGACCTTCACTGAGTTTCTTAACCTCTATGGATCACATGACTCCAGTCCCACCAGATTCCTTGTAATTTCCAGGTGTACCACTTTTTTTTTTTTTTTTCCAGAGCTCCTTTGCCTGGGCTGCTTTCACTGTCTGGAATGTTCTCTTCTGCATTGCCTTATCTGCCTCAAGATTTAGCGTGGGGGCCACCTCTCCAGCAAGCCTTCCTGGATTAGGTGCCTTGATTCTGGTTCCCACAGTCCTGGGCTTACCTCTACCCCAGCATGTCTTTTACTTAGGTGGTCACTGTCCGTTCATTCTTTTGTCTCCCCCACACAGTGGAGAGCTCCTGGAGGGAGGCTCTCTCGTTCACTGCTGTGTTTCCCAGCAGCTAGCACCACGCCAGGCATGGAAGAGGAACACAGAGTCGGGAGAACAAAGGTGTGATTCATGCTCTTAACTATGAGGTCTCTACGTTCAAAGCATATTGTTTCTCTGCTCAACCCCATCTCGAGTTTCCCATCACATGCAGACTGAAACCCAAACTCCTGATCCTAGTCTGGGAAGCCCATCTGAGCTGGCCCCAGCTGCCTCCCACTCCCCTGGCCCACTCCGCAGTGGTCTTCTTGCTGGTCCTTGAACACATCCCATTTCTTCCCAGCCAGAGCCTTTTCACTAACCGGTCCTTCTGCCGAAGCGCTCGCCCAGGGAACTTCCCGTGTTCCGCTCCTTGCCATTCAGACCTCGTCTACAATGCTGCTCTCCAGAGACACCCAGCCCAACCATATAACTTAACATAGTCACCCAATCACCCTCTGCTATACCCCCCGTTTTAGTGCCACACACAGCACACGTGTGTTTTTATGCTTCTCCCCCTCCAGAACACAAGCCGCCCAGGAGCAGCAACTCCTGTGGCTGCAACTTCCCTGCCATATCCGTAGCACCAAGAACAGTGCCCGATTCGGAGCAGGTGCTCAATAAATATCTGCCCTATCAAAGAATGACAACTAAGTGCCCTTCCAGCACAAACTATTTGCAATGAATGAAAACAATAGACTCTCAGTTTTTCATTTGGGTCAAGAAGAAAGTCTGCTCCTGCATTTAGTTCAAAGAAGTAAAAGAGAGTAGAAAACCCTTCCTTCTTCTTTTTTTGTTTGGGGGGGTGAGGGGACACTGCAGGGGTCTGGAGCTTCCTGCTCACCCCCCCCCACCCCTGAGTTGTAGCACAGACAGCAGATGTAGCTGCTCGGTGGTCTCGGTTGAGCCCCAGCTTTGGACTAGTCCCCCATCCGCAGAACCACGGCTGCCCCCTGAACATGCATCCCCGACATCCAGATCCAGACACTAAGTGGATGATCGCTATGATTAAACTGCCTTTTAATTATTCAATGAGATGTCAATGGCGCACACCATTGTGACATTATAATGGACTCCAACTCCCTCGCAAATGTCAAGAAAGGCAGGGGACCATTACCTTGTCAAAATGTTGGCTCCCTGTGACTTTATTTCCAGTACACCAACTAATATTTCAAGTAGCAATGGAACGGCAGAGCGAGGTGGGGTGGTTGACAAGGGAGCCTGCTTGGAGTGACTCTGGAGACGCAAGGATTTGGTTGACTCTCTATGGACTCAACAAATCGTCCACTTTTTGAAATTCATTGATTCTCGAGAGAAAAGAAGTTTTAGGGGTAATCCATCAACATTTCTTGGCTGCTCACAGGGCAAAGGGCCTTCAGATGGGCAGAAGCCTGGGCAAGGATGGGGCAGGAAGAAGACAAAGAGCATATGGGTGCCATCCTGGCAGGGCTTTGCTTAATTAAACTACCACTGACTGAGGAGTTACAATGCCAGACATGGTAGTGGGCTAGTACCTACTGAGAGGGGTGGGACACATACGCACACATATGCATACATGCATACACACATACACATAGGCACACATGCATGCACAGACACCCTCACACACACACACACACACACACACACCCCCGAGGCAGCAAGGAGTGTTGGTTTGGAGTAGGAATAATAAGAGCTAGCTTCCAGGCCTAGAATTGTCTTTAACTAGTTGTGCAACTTTGGATAAGTCAGCTCTTTGGGTTCCAGCTGATTGAATTCTCAAAGAATGCTAGGCCTGAATCACTTCTACAGTATGATGATGCAGCTGATGACTCTGTGCTACACGCTCTCATTGATCATTAATCGCCACGCATTCATTGGTCACTGACTCTGAACCAACACTGTGCTAGGACAGAAGTCAAGTGTGACAAGACTTCTGCTTTCAGGAAACTTAGAGCAGAGCCCACGCCCGGAAGGTGAAGCAGCAAGCAGGCTGCAGTGAAGGATAATTCTGGCGCTGTGCTGATGGCAAGAGCAATTGGAGTTCAGGGAAAGGAATAATTAGCGTGGGCTTGGGGAGCCACAACAGCCTCTTGCAGGAGGTGCTTGGGGACAGGGGGAGAGGGCAGGCCTGGTGAGGGCAGAATGCAGCGTGAGTGGAGCATGAGGGAGGTGGCAAGGGGCAAACAGAGATGCAGTCACTGGTGCTGCCTCAGGGAAATGAGGATCCATCCATTCCCTTGTTGGAGGCAGTGGTTGGGTTCTGAGCACCTAGCAGCTATTCTCTCTTCTTTTGGCCTCAGGATCTTAATTTCTTTTTAAGGAATTATCTGCGCCTCACCATGCATGCACGGAGGTCTTATGAATCGAGGGATGTGTAACCCAAGGCACATCAACTGGACTCTCTCTCCCAGGACTTTGACTCTTGAATACAGTTAGGCCTGGGCATGACAAATGCCTGGTTTTCATTCATTCCAGGGACATGGCCCTGACCTGACAGACAGGTGATTACTGCCACTGTATATCAGTCCTGCCTTTTTTCAGCCTGATTTTCCAGCCTTTCTACTGGTTCTGTAAACAATCAGATATCCTTCCAATATAATCCCTTTTGTTTGATTTAGCCAGAGTCAGCATCTATTGTTTACAACCAACAAACCCCAACTAACATCCACCATCCATCCACCCATCCATTCATCATCCATCCACTCATCCATCTATTCACTCATCCATTCATCCATCCACTCCCCTGCCTATTGTCGGAGAGCTGAGGACCAGTGGGAAGTAAGTGAGACAGACAAAGCACACAAAGTTAAAGAAACTGCAAAAGCCACAATTTGGAGTTAAAAAATTAATTCTATAACAATAAGCAATCTAGTGCTAAGTAATAGAATACAGGTGGTCCTGTGTAGATAAAAAAGTCATCAGGGCCAGCTGGGGCTTACTGGGAGGGCTCTGTGGAGGGGACTTTTTAAGAGCAAAGTTTCAAGGACACCAACACATATAGAACACCGAGCACCATTCCAAGCACTTTTACCAAAGTGATCTCCCTTATTTCCCAACCATCCTACAAAGTAGGTGTGCCCCATCTTGCAGATAAGGAAACGGGCTCAGAAAATTTAGGCAGCTTGACCTAGGTCTCATCTACTAAATGGCACAACCAAGATTCACACCCAGGTCTTACCAACTCCAGTACCCTTGCTCTGTCTACCACTCCGCACTAACACACTGTGTGACCTTGGGCAAATCCATGCACCTCCTTGAGGCTCAGTTTCCACCCCTATGGAAGGAAGGGGTTGGATGAGACAAGTCGATTCTAGCACGACATTTCATGAGCCCACAAACAAGTGTGACCTTGTCATTTCTTTTTTCTATGCCCACATGTCCTGCATTGTGAGCAGTGCCCTAAAAGAGCTATTCTGGCTACTTGCTTCTCCTGGAGCCCCATATTTCACCAGATCCAGATCAGTTTTTATGTTGATATTTTGACTCGAGATTCTTGCACCATGTGAGTAGTATAAATCCAGACCCCATACTCTAGTTCTTGCAGGAGATTTGTCTTCTTAACCACCGCCTAGAACCCCTAGCAGATCCCTAGATTCCTTGGGCTTCTGGATGGAGTTTTCTCCTCTTCCTTTAACAGAAAGGACAGCTCCTTAAGAGTACTTTATGCAGGGGCCCTGTCTCAGGTGGTAACCACCGTTCCCTATCCCCAACACACACCAGTCTCCTGGCCTGGAGCCTATCATCTGGTCCCACAGGCCCCCAAGAAGTCAGTTGTGTGTTTACCACCCTGGTTTTAAGGTCCTTCTTTGTTTCTGGAACCTAAAGATTCCTTCCTTCCTTCCTTCCTTCCTTCCCTCCCTCCTTCCTTCCTCTAGTTTGTCTGTGTATTTAAAAACACTGGGAATGGTGGTAGAAATATTTTCTATGTTTGGTCAGCTTAGACCACGTCCTTGCTTAAAGTTCAACCACTTGTCAATTCTTCCAAGAGATGAGAGGGGGAGTTTCCGGTCTGAACCCACTCCCTCCAGCCAGCTGCCTGGGCCCAGCAGGCTCCACGGCGGGGCCAGAGACCCCTCCTCTCCATCCGTGCAAACCTTTTCTCCAGTCTACTGAGGAAAGCCTCCTGGGTCCCTTCACTTAGCTTTCACTCTAACCAGACACTAATCTCATTTACAACTTTTACTGTCCACAGTGAGTGATTTTTTGAATCAATAAACTTGCAAAATTCATTGCAAAATCAATTGGTTAAAAATTAATACCTTACCCTTTTCTCCAACCAGTCACCCAAACCCCCTGGTTGGCAAGTTATTTCCATTGAAAGGAAAAGAGCTTTTAATTGTAGAATCATCTTTACATTTTGAAATGATACGCCTGCATACTGATTATAGAGGTAATTACGTTATAATGAGCCCATTTCCTCATCCCGGGCCCCTCTCACCTGAGTGCAGTTTCCTGGCTTCTCTCCCTGCCTTGGACTAAACCTGCAGACCCTCCCATGCTCTCCCTGCACTGCTGCCACAGTGGTCTTTCTGAAATGCAAATCTCATCCTGTCCGTCCCATACACCCTGTTTAAGATTCTTCTCTGGTCTAGCGTCATCTAAAAGGGGTTTCAAACCCATGTGAGCTGGTCTGGGCCTGAGAGTGGGTTTCGTCTCACCGCATGGAGGCCTCCAGGCAGGATGTGTGTGCTCTGGCTGGCCAGTGGCCTTACTGGCCTTATCTGCTTCTACCTGGCTACTCCTTATGTCAGCAGTCCCCACCCTTTTTGGCACCAGGGACTGGTTTCACAGAAGACAATTTTTCCATGGACCGTGGGGGTGGGCAGAGGCGGAGCTCAGGCGATGATGTGCAGCCCAGTTCCTAACAGGCCATGGACCAGTACTGGGCCACAGCCCTGGGGGTGGGGACCACAGCCTTACATTACAAGTCTGAGCCTTCAAGACAACTTCATTTCCAACCCTGAGTGAAGGCTGGATTGCCCAGTTGAAATATTCCCTTCCTAACTTGGGCCCCTCTGTAGTACGTCTGACTGACAATGACTCTACCCACTTGAGCAGTTTCAGCTTCTGTTTATTGAGCACCTATTATGTGCCAGGACCAGCGTCAAGCACTTTAAAGACATTATCTCATTTAAACCCCACAGTAATGCCAAGCAGAGGAAGAAGCTAAGGACCAAAGATGTTAGAGCTTTGCTAAGGTCAGAAAGCCAAGAGATGGCAGCATCAGGACCTGGGTTCAAGTGCACCTAGTTCCAAAACCTATGGTTACAAGCTCTGTGCTGTGCTGCCTTCCATAGCTGAGTAGTGGACAAGCCTGCTCTTTGCTGGCTGCACAGAGCTGGCCACGGCCCCCTTTGTACCCCTCTCCTTCAGGCTTCTTTCTATGTCAGTGCCCTCTGGGTTTCCCTCCTACCTCCCTGACTGTTACCTCTCACCCCCTTCTCCAGCTCCTCTGCTGACCCCTGAATATTAGCAGATCCATGGCTCGGTGCTCTGCCTGCTGCCCTTCTCTGTCTACACACTCAACTTACATGATCCCATCCAGTCCCTGTGACTAAATCCCACCATTCCATCCATGCTTCCCAAACCCCTATCTCCTGTCCTAACCCCCCCTAGAGCTCCAGGTTTTTATGTCCAATGACCAATTAGGATGCCCAATAGTTCCTTCAATCTCAACGTGCCCCAGATATTGAGTTCTACCCCATCCCTCTCATCCCCCAAGTCTATTCCCCCCAGCCTTTCCCTTCTCAGTTCACGTTACCAGTATGAGCCCTGGTGGCTCAGGCCCATGACCTGGGAGTTGTTCTTCAGTCTTCCTTTTGTTACCCTCCACACCCAATCCAACATCAAGCCTCCAACACACGCCAAACTGGACCACACTCACCACCTCCACTGTCAAAACCCTGGTCCAGTCCCCCAGCATCTCTCATCCCAAGCACTGCACCTGTATTCCAACTTGTCTTCCAGTCTCCACTCTTGCCCACTCTTACCCAATCTCTGCAGCCAGAATGAGCTTCTTGGAGGATATGTCATTAATAAGTCATGGCACTCCCATACCTAACCCTCCAATGGCTTCTCAGTGCCCTGGGAATAATCTCCAAATTCAGCCTAGCCTGCAAGGCTTGCCACCATCTGACCTGTGCCTACCTCTCCAACATCAGCTTATACCCCTCTCTCCCTCTCCCACTCTGCTCAAGGCACGTGGGCCTTTTTTCTATCTCTTAAACAAACCAAGTTCCTTCCCATCTCAGAGCTTTTGCACTATTGTCTCTCCTGCCTAGGACGCCCTGCCTCTAGGTCTTCCCCTGGTTGCATCCTTCTGACATTTAGGTCTCAGCTCAAATGCCACCTCTTCAGACAAGGCTTCCTCTTCCTGACTACTCAAGCTAAAGCATCTTGCAAACACCCTTCTCCCTTGCTGTCTATGCTATCATCATATATTATTGTCTTCAGAGCCCTTATCATCACCTGAAAGTACGTTATTTGTTTATATGTTTCCCATCTACCTTCAACCCCCACCCCCACTCCACTGAGTTCTAAATTTTAAGCGCCATGAGGGCAAGGACTGTGTCTGTTCCGTTTGTTCACTGTGGTCCATAGCTAACGGGGTCTGGCACATAGTAGGCACTCAATTAATATTTGTTGAATAAATGACTTAAATCTCTAAGAGATAGACTGACTTCTGAAATTGATTTTAGGTGAACAATTCTTTACTGGGCACCTATTTTGTGTACATAGAGTATAAGACTCTGAAGAAAATCTTCTTATGACATAAACCCGTGGGCCCTACCCTGCACATGGCTGTATTATCATCATCACCATCATCACCATACCTCCATCATCATCAGTAGTAGCAATAATATCCAAGATGTTTATGGTGCTTTACATTGAACAAAAATTTTTTTTTATATATTATCTCTTTGGATTCTCAGAACATCCAATCTCCAGTAAGGGAGATTTGTCACTAATTTTTGTCCACCCATTTTTACAAGTGAGAAAAGTGAGCCCCAAGAAAAAGTCACTTGCCTGAGATCATCCAGCTCCAGCTTGAAAGAGAAGTGACTTAAACCCAACGCTTGGATTACATACAGAGTGTCTGAACTGCCTCCCTCCATGCCAGCCTCCTCTGCCACTTGGACACAGGTGATGCAAACAGAGCCCACGACTCACTCCTGTTTTAACAACACCTGGTTAAGAAATTGTCCCCAAGTCGGTACATTTTCAACCTGGCAGTGGAGGAGAGAGGATAGCTTTTAAATTGTAATGCATGGTAATATTTTATGACAGTTAAGAGAAAAAAAAAACAACTTAATCTGAGTTTAGGAGGACTTTTTGGTGGTTAAAGAAAAAAAAAATTAAAAGAAAAAAATAAATTACTAGTGACTGTTTTTACTGCATGAGCATACAAGCTGGAGTGGAGAATTAAAAAGTTATACAGCTGGGGTTTCTAACCATGACTTATCACAGATGAATCTTCTATATTTATAGCTTTTTCCTTTTTTTCCATCTTGAGATGGTAAGCAATCCCCTGATATAGGGCTGCTCCTCTCCGCCCAGGAAGCCTGGGGGCTGTGTGTACTCAGCAGAGCTGTCACAGCTGAGAACATGGCAAGGACTTGGGAGGCTGTGTTTGTTTATTGTCCCTCTGCCTGGGGGGGTCACTCCCTTTCATTCAACAACCACTGGAGGAGGTGGAAGTGGGGAGTACTCCGCCATGCCAGGGCACAGCAAGGACAAGGAAGGCCCTAAAGAAGCAGAACAATACCAGTCAAAGCTCCGTGCCAGAGCTGTCCTCTCAACTCATTTAATCCTTACAATCACAAATGCCACTATTACCCCCATTTTACAGACGGGGCAATTAAGGCACAGAGAGCTTAAACAACTTGCTCAAGGTCACACACAGTGAATTGCCTCTCCAGGTCTCATTCCTTGAAGAGTTTAAACACTAGCAGGGGGCAAAAAAAAAGAATAAGGGGAGAATGGGAGAAATTACACAGGGAGGGAGGAGGAAGGAAATATTTGTTGATTATCAGCTTTGTGCCAGACTCCACAGGAGTCCTGCCTGGCTATCACCTTTCCTCCTCACAACCACTCTATAGAAATGAGTGGTATTTATGTCCATTTTACAGATAAGTAAACCGAGGCATAGAAAAACTAATGAACTATGGTCAAAGTCAGTTTGGAAGTGGCATTGCTAGGATTCGAACTGACATCTCTCTGGTTCCATTTCTTACTGGCTGGGTGGTCTTGGGCAATTCACCCAGTCACACTGAGCCTCCGTCTTCTCATCTTTGAAACAGGAATAGTATTCTCTACTCTCAAGCTGACCTCTCAGGCACTAGATGGGGAAGCACTTCGTAAACTAGAGGGCAGCATAAAACAAACTCCGATCCAATGCCTGCTAGCAGGTGGGCAGGCTCCAGCTGCTTTCTCACTATCTAGGGATGAGAAAATTGGGGCCCGGGCATCCCAAGTTAGCTGACCAAGGCCACAGAGTTGAGCCTCCTGCCTGCTGGTGTACAGTTCTCCAACATTCACCGGTAAGAAGCAACCTCACTGGGGAAACGGGGGAGACTTGAGCTGGTACAGATTATTGACAGTAAAAATCTAAACACAGAAGCAAGTGACCCTGGATCTCAAGGTCACTGACTTGTTGCTTTTTTTTGACTCCTAGAACATCCACTCTAAGAAATACTGCACAGATCAGTGAATCTACCTGGCTATGTTTTAGCCAGACTCTCAACTGCAGCTGAAAAATACTCATGTCTGGGCTGTACCCCAAGTCAACAAAATCAGAATCTCTAGGGGTTGAGCTTGGGCTTTAGTAATTTTTAAAAACAATTTCCCTAGGTGATTCTAATGTGCAGCCAGAGTTGGAAAATACTGATTTACGATCTCTTTTATTTTCCAGATAGGTACCAGAGGCCCAGAGAGGGGCAGCTAAGGCTCCAGGGCTGCCCAGCAGTCAATGGCAGACTGTGGCTCTGGTCTCCTGGTGCCCAGCTCGGGACTCCTCCTCCACTCCCTTCGCTCTGCAGGTGTGGGCATAGGGACCAGATGACCCTGGTGCCCCCTGGTATGGCAGGATGGACAGACCCCCTCACTTCTACTCCCCCACCCGTCATCGCTAGCACCTCACGCCCCCAGAACAAGCCCTGGGCACCTGGGAGGCCTGGGCTGGATCATGTCCCACAAGTCTGCACATTTTAGGGCTGTCTACACACTGCAAACTGAAGTGGAGAACTAAGGCAATTATCTGATGTATTAGCAAGCCTGTCCCTGCAGCACTCCTGCGAGCCAAAGTAATAAATACGAAATGGTAATTTCTCTCTGGAAGCCTGACTCCTGCCTCCCACACGACTCCCCTCCCACCCAGAAGTCATATACCACTGCCTGGTTGTCCTCTCCTGGATGGGGTGGCAGTAACTCTGAGTTATTTAAATATTTCAGGCAAAACCTGCTTTTTTTGAATTCTGAATCATCACACAATAACCTCAGCTTTCCTGTGCAGCTTATGTGTCTGGCCAGAGCAGATTCTTCTAGGCTTCAATAGAAAATGATAAAAATGCCCCATAGATATTAACTAACGACTCCCAGTGGCTGACATCTTTTCTGTGTATGTTACAGACTAGCATCAGCCCTGGAAAGGGAGTGAAAAGAGCTAAACTGTAGCTGGGAGCTGGCCTCTTCCTAGCTTTGTGACCTTGAGAAAGTCACTCCACTTGCCTTAGATTTGCGACTCTTCTGCTACCTTCCCCTGGAGTTGTTGCGTAAACCAAATAAAGAAGAGATATGAAACTGCTGGCATAGACTCTGTCCATGGAAAAGTCAAGACTTGAACCCAGAGCCCTCCCTCTCACCCACTCTAGGGCAAAGTCTCTCAGGGCACCAGTGGCTATATGCAGCACAGGGATGGCAAAGGGGTTGCAGGATGTTCCAGGCTGAGGGAACAGCATATGCAAAGCCTCAGAAGAGCATGGCAGATTCAGGGAATCCAAGCAGCTCAACATGGCAGAATGCATGATATGTCGGGGTAAGAATTGGAGATTTCCTCGGTGCTTGGCCTTATCTTGTAGGCAGCAGGGAACCACATGATATCTTAAAGCAGGGCAGAGTCTCAGACTAAAGACGACAAATGGATGGTCCAGTTTTTCAGCACTGGAGAGGCCATTGAAGGGTCTAGTCTGTTGCCTGGCTACAGGATACTATGGGAGCAGGGAGACGGAATTGATGACTTGGAGTGGATTCACTTTGTTATAATTAGTGCCCGGCACAGTGCCTGATATAAAGAAGGTTCTCAATAAATGTATGAATGAGTAAATGAAGCTGTCAACCAGTGAATGAATAAAACAATGAACCAAGGAATGAATGAGTGAAAAAACAAATAAGGGTATGAATGAGTGAATTAATGAGTGAATAGTCCAAGGCATGGTCTGCAAGCAGCCTTAGCAGTTTTAACTAATGGACTTACAGCAACAAAAGCTCAGGCTTCTAGCTGCAGTACCTAGACATGCCCTGTTATTGGCACAGCTCCCTCCAGTTGAAGGCTTTTCGCCCTCAGTGGCAACATGCTGCTCAAAGACGAAACTGATTACTGCCATCAAGCCAGAGGCTCACCTTGGATTCCCACCTCTAATGGACTCAAAGACACGTCCACTGATATCTACGAAATCAGAAAAGGGAGCAGAAATATCTCGCGGCTCATCCTTGAGGGGAACTCATTTTGAAGGTAGGCGACTCTGTTGCCATTTCTCCAGCCACAAGGTCGCTCTCGATGACTTGTTGTTTCGGTATCACATAAAGACAAAGGAAAAAGTTATCCTTAATGGAGACCTACCAGTTGCTGCATTTCTAAGGAGCAGCAGCCTGAAGGGCTAGTCTAGGAGAAGTGGCTTTGCTTCTCAGGGCAGGATTCGGGACAAGGTGGGCCCACCTTGAACTCTGTCCAAAAGGGATGATTCATTGTAACACATGATAAAGTGCCAGGGTTGTTATGCACCCAGGTGTGTCCAGGGCCAGCAGTCCTCCTTTCTTTCTTACTCCATGCTGTTTTCTCCACCAGCCTCGTAGATCCTAGCTACATAAAGTGTGGCCCATGTACCAGTGGTGTTGGTGTCATGTGGGAGCTTGTCAGAAATGCAGGACCTCATTCCCCGTGTACTGAATCTGAATCTGCATTTTCACAGTATCCCCACGTGATCCTCATGCACCATATAAAAGTTATCGAAATTTGAGGAATTCTGTCTGTAGATAATCCAGGCACCACTGTGGGCCCTCCCAGCCAAGGATTCAACTTCCCGACCAGGTTTCACAATGCCTTCTACTGGGATCAGGGAAGACTTCTTCCAGAATGTGACACTGACATTGACACTTGCAGAAGGACAGATTTAGACTTCCAGTAGTAATTCACCACCATAAGCCAAGGAAGTTCTGGAGCAGGAGTCAGAACTGACCCGGCTCTGGCACCAGCTGGGTAACCTTGGGCGAGTCGATGCTCCTCTCTGAGCCTTAGTTGTCCCATCTGTAAAATAGGGACAACACTGTGTGCTTTTCTATGCCACATGGTTACCATGAAGATGAACAGAAGTGAAAGATTTGCAAGTTCTCTGTGAAACACAAAGCCGGGGAAGGGGTCTGTTTTCGCTGTGGGCAACCAGCCATCCTGACCTAGCACTTTAGAGGCTGAATAAGGAAACTCTATCTGAACATCAAAGGCTTAAGACCTTTGCCCTCATGAAGATTAATCAGCAGAGGACTGTGGTTCTAATTATCCAGAAGGTAGTACTCCAAAGAAAGGGCCTGGCTAAGTTGGCCTCACCGAGCTGCCCTCGGACAGGAATTTGTGATTGGATTCTTTGTGCTGCAGTTTTTTTCCACTCACTTGGAGTTATTTTTTAAAGGAAAGTTCAGCCTAAGGACCTCAAGCTACATTACATTAGCATTCTGGAGGTCAATATTTCCAGAACTTCTAGAATCATGCTGCTCTCTCATACTGTGTGTGGGTGAGAGAGGCAGCCATGTTTTGGAAGGAGCCAGATGTACCCATGGTACAAAGAACAAGAGCTGCTGGAACTGGATTTTCCAGTGTTGGAAGGAAGGAAGCAGATCCTTCCCCGACTCAGGGCTTTTGGTTTGTTGTTCCCCCTGTTCAGAACACTTTTCCCTGGTCCCTGCATGGCTTCCCCCTTCTTATCTTCCAGGTCTCAGCGAAGATGTCACTTCCCCAGAGAATCGATCCTTCCCTGCTCCCTGTTCTCAGGCAGCTCCTGCTGTCCTCTATCACATGCCCTTATTTTTTGCCTTCACAGCACTTATTAATACAGGAAACAGTCTTGTTCATTTATTTGTTTACTTGCATATTATCTGCCCCTCCACCCTGCAACATACAATGTTTTTCTAAAATCCTCAGTCACCTGGGGGTGCTTGTTAAAAATAGATTGCTGGGCCTCTTCCCTATAAATTCTGATTCAGTGGTGCTGGTTTGGAGCCAGGGATTTTTTTTTTAAACCAGCTCTCCCCATGGTTCTGAGGTTCAGGGAGACTTGGAAAGCATGGCTCCAAGACGCGGGCTCTGTGAGGGAAGGACCCAATCCATTTCCCTCTGTATCCCACATCTACCAGAATGCCTGGCCCATAGGGGCCTCCATAACTCTATACCAAATGTATTAATGAACAATAGAATGAGTCCACATAGATTTTGGTGGAACCATCCTATTCCCTGTTTCAACAACTCAATATTCAGACGGGGAACTTGCTACCTCCAAGGGATAGTGTTAGGTGCTGGGGCAGCCACAGGATGGAGCCAGGCATGGTCCTTGGCCTCAAGGAGATGATAATTGGTGAGGAGGGAAATTGAGTAGAGATATAGGGTTTCAATAAAAGGCCAAGAAAGGAAGGGATCCTAAGAGGAACATCAACTGAGTGAGGTTAGTATGGTTGAAAGGGCAGAAAATATCTCTTTACTTACAGATGATTTATGTGGAGTGGCCTGAGATAACCACAGAAGAGATTTTTCAAAAAAAAACCCAGTATATATATTTTTTGTCTCTTGTGTTGATTTGTGGTAAGTTATACACATACATAACTGGTTAAAAGGACTCAGGCCATGCATAATGATGCAAGAAGCAGGGCTCCCTCCTGCCCAGCCTGCCCATCCTCCAGGCCCCTCCTCAGAGGCAGCCTGTCATCAGCTCTCAGGCAGCCTTCCAGGCACATTCTGGGCCTGTCTAAGCACCCAGCCGTCTAGAGTAGACAGGGCTGCAGAGGCAGAGGTGGTAGATCAGGACATCTAGGGGAAGGGAGCAGCCTGCACAAGGGCGTGGAAGTTGGAAAATTCCTTGGAAAGAGATAAGCAGCTCATAAATGACTTGGCTTTGTGACTCTGGGCCATGAACCCGTGACTCCAAGAGGGTGGGAAGAGGGAGGCCAGCAAAGGTAATAGGTATTTTCCTGCCTCGTTGGCTGGTTAAGCTTCTTGGAACATAAGGCAGGGGACATGGGTGATGAGAGTGAAGGAGCCAGGGGTCAACATAAATTAAATATTCAAAATGCTGTCCTTTAAGAGGGTGAGGTACATGTCCTCATCACCACTTCCCCCATTAACCTTCTGAGCCTTGGTTTCCTCATCTGTAAAATGGGTATAACAGTAATTAACCCTCATCGCTGTCCTGAGGATTAAAGAAGGTAACAAATGAAATGAAGATAACAGAGCCTTGTGCATAGTAGGTCTTCCTTTATCTTGTTTTCTCTCTCTTCTGTCCCACTTCCTGGCAACTCATTCCACCTTAGTTGCCAGAATTGCCTTTGTAGAGATCCTAGCTGACCCTAGCTATAACATTTACTAGCAACGCCACTTTTGGCAAGTTGACACCATCAGTCCTGGCACACAGGGGATGCCTACTAGTTCCTGCTCCATTTTTCTCCTTTCCCCAGTGTCATAGCCCGCCTAACTGACCTCCTCAGCCACAGCAGAGGGGACACTGCTCTTGCCGTTCCAAAGACACGGCAAAAGATTAAAGCCTGAGATACTCATCCCTGGCTGGAATTTTAAAAATGAAACTACTTAGATGTGAAAAATACAGTCATGTTCCCCTGGCTGGTTAAAATATTTGATGCTCATAGAATATTCAACAACAACAAAAAAGGCTCTCACTCCATGTACCATCAAAAATGTAATGTAATTATAGCGATGTTAAATATCCCCAGCTGTTCTGAGATATTTGTATCTTAAATCAAGCCTGCCTGTATACATCCTGCAGCTGGAGATCCACACCAAGTACCATGCAAACATAGAGTTGGTAAAGTTCAGGCAAAAACTTTGGGCTAGAGTCTCCCCGTCTGTTTGTTATAGGCTGGGCTTTATCCCCAATGCTGGTATGAGGATCCCTCAACCTGAACTGTTGGCAACATCACCAAAGAGAGGCATGAGCCTCAACAGGGCCATGCAATCTGGCAGGTCATAAGCATCTATCCAAATAGTCTTTCAAATCCATGTGCAGGGAGCGTAAAGAGATAGTGTAAAATAAATGGTAATAAAGTGAATAAACACGTGTCTCACTCCAGAGCCTTTGAGGTGCTTCTATAAATCAAATTCTTTCCATAATTTGCTCTGTGAGACTGTGCTGAGAAGCAGAATCAAACCTCATCTGCTTTCCTGAGCAGTAGGCTTAGATTTATGGTTGTGAGTTCACAGTGGATGCCCGTGCCATTTCAAAGTGGGAAAATAATTTTCGTTGGGAGGGGTTCCAAGAGAAGATTAAACCCTTCACTTCCAGAGATCAGAGTATCAACAACTTTCACATCAAATATGCCATCAGAATCAGAAGGGGATGGCCAGAATACACATTTTGGAAGAAGAGAGTTTACAGAGGAAGAAACTGATACTGCTGTGATACAAAGTATCATTTGTGGGCTTAAGTACAAATATCCTTAGAGTCTATTTCAAGCTACCCAGTGACTTGCGGTGTGACCTTAAGCGATCCAATCTCCCTCTCTGATTCATAATTTTGGTCAGGGTACCGAACAGGGAAGAAACACCAAAAGGCTCTGACCTACCCAGAAAGGTGTAATATGAAAACAACATAACGTTTCCTGGCTAGAATTGTGACAACATATAGAGGGCCACTGAAGGCTATTATTCCTGGGCCTTGAAAATCTTTCTTGGAAGAAGTGAGGGTGTCACCTATTTTAACGATGATGAGGATGTTAGTGCTGGCTCACATTTGTCTAGCATCTATATACACGTGCTGTGCTTTCACATACAAGAAAGTAGGGACACTTTCTGTATTTATACTCAGCTTTTATCCACCAAGACTAGCCTATCACTGACTCACAATAATTTTTTCATGGATTAATAAATTATCTTTAAGTTTCACAACTAACCTGCAAGGAAAGAATCTATGATTTACAAATGAGGAAACAGGGTCTCAATGAGGGTAAGCAGCTCTCTAGTAGCCACCAGCTAATACCTGGCAGAGCTGGGATTTGAACTTGAGTCTATCTGACTCCTGAGGCAACCTTCTTTCTACTCCCCCTAACCACCTCCTTTCTAAGTTTCTGGGATCCAAATTCCCAATCTTGCATGAATGTGTGGTTAAAATACCCCCATGCCATTTTTGAAACTAGATGCTTGTTTGTTACAAATTCTTTTATTTTCTTGATTTTTGGATAGACTCTATTGAAAACCACCCAGACTGGTTCTCTACATGGATTCAGGTCTGTCTTAAAAATCATTTTGTACAGAAAAATATGAGACCTGTCTTAGTTTTTAATCACTGCTGTAACAAATTACCACAAACCTTAGTAGCATCAAACAACACAAATTTATTATCTTACAGTTCTGGAGGTCAGAAGTCAGAAATGAGTCTTACTAGCTAAAATCACACTGGACTCACCCAGATAATCCAGGATATTCTCCCCATCTCAAAATCCTTAACTTAGTCACATCTGCAAAGTCCCTTTTGCTGCATAAAGTAATGGATTGGCAGGTTCTAGGGATGAGGTCGTGGACATCTTTGAGGGACCAATGTGCAGCCTACCACATGGCCTTTGCCCCTGGCCCTCTGTTGATCTTACTCTGGTATGGCAGAAGGCTGCTCGGGGGCAATGATGCATCTGCTACTGCATATCCTCCTGGGTTCACTGGGAGCCCAGCACCCCTCCCCAGGCACCCTTCCCGGCTTTGCTCTGGGATGCTCATCCCACAAGCACACTTACAGACCCAGTGAATCCGACATGGCTGAGAGAGCCACGTGGGTCCCTCCTTATCAGCATTCACAGGCTTCAAGGAGCCCCCAGCTTTGTCTCTCAAAGCGTGAGTGGTCCATGGACTCGCAGTGTCTGCATTACCCGGGAGTGTGTTAGAAATGCAAATCTCAGGCCCTGTCCCAACCTGTTGAGTCAGGATCTCTGTTGAGGGCTTAGGAATCTGAGCATGCTAAAGTTTGAGAAGCATGCCCCTCTTGAGGGCTCCCCTTTCATCCACTGCCAATTGGAGTGTGCTGGGACAGACCTGCCTGGGGAGGAAGGGTGGGTTTCCGGGCACAGATAAGGGAAGGCAGCCTCCACATCTGTTCTCCACAGCCAGTTTCAGTACTGATTCTTTTCTTTTTCCCCTAAGAAAATCTTCCAGGGCAGGTAAAATCCCCTCAAACCCACCCTGACCAACAACAGAGGAGCTGGGGGAGGAAGAGGTGCATGGATGCTTACGAGACCTGAGTTCAAATTCTGGCTCTTCTTCCATTCCCGTGCTGTGTGACCTTGGACAAATTACTCCCCTCTCTGGAGTTAGGCAGGCAATAGAGTGTAGTAAGTGCTCTCCACTGCTGCTGCAGGGATAAAATGAGATAGCAATGTACATTATCAGGTATAATAAATTAAGACTCTGCTGATTAGAAACGCAGGTTTGCTGGCCAAAGCTGTACCAGGATTTCTTTGAGGGAATAATTGTGATGTAATGCAAGGAGCATTGACTTTGAAACCCTAAGCTCAGGGCTTCTGTCTATGACCTTGGGCAGGGTACTGAACCACTCTGTGCCTCAGTTTCCTTGTCTGTACAAGAGAGAAAAGAATACTTTCCTCTCTGGTGTGTTGTCAGGCTGAAATAAAATAATGAATGTAAAAGTGCCTGGTAGAGAGCAGGAACTCAATAAATGTGTGTGGAATCAGAGGAAACAATTTACTTAGCAAATTAATAGTATAAACAATGGTGCCAGGGGAGATATTTGACATGCTCAGGAGAACAAACTTCCCGAGTATGTTAGCAGCCTCTATTTGTTTTACCAACAATTCATGTTCCAATTATGAGTGAGTCATCTATTTGTTAGCACAGGCCTGAGCTGGATCTCAATTTGGCAACATTTCCTTATCCTGGACTTCAAGTTACTACTGTCCTTGAAAGAATGAAAATGGTAATTTAGTTGCGGCATAAGTAAAACTTTTTCACAACTCCTGAGTAGATTCCCCTCCATAGACCTACTTCTCTTCCTTGTACTCTTAAGAAAGGTCTTTCCTTCTCTGGGTTGCCGGCCTTGGAAGCCAGGATGACAGCAACTTGCAGTGAAAAAACTTCAGTTAAGGCTTGGAAGATTGTGGCTGATACCCTCTATGGAAGGGTTTGTTTTCTCCAGCATCTCTGAGTGTTGGCAGAACGGAGTCATAGGAAAGAAACTCAGCTTTGGACCTGGACTGATCTTTGGTTGAATCCTAACTCTGCTCCTAGGATTCGTCCCAGCTGTGTGAACTTGTACCTCCCCTGGGCCTCGGTTTCCTCATCTGTAAAATGGGTTCCATAACACTCATTCAATTCTGGTGAAGTTGAATGTGACTGTGTATATAAGAGGTGCCCAGTACAAATCCTAGGCAGTAGCGTTCCCAGCCCCACTCTGTGTATGACAGGCAGCTCCTTTTAGACCCAATCACCCTAATGAAGCACATTGACCTACCTTCGTAGGCCTCTTTACCAGAAACAGATCAGATTTATGGTCATCTTTGTGGGTCAGTGCCTGGCACACAGTAGGCACTTAACATGCATTGGTGGACTGAATCTCTGAGTAGCTGATCCAAGCAAATTACTTAGGAGAATGAAAGCTACTGACACACGAAGCAAATGGCCTGGTTATTCCTCCAGCCCTTCTCAATTGGGCAGACATCTGATTGATGCCTTCATGACTGGCCACAGTGGCCCTAAAATAGCCACTATCAGGATTAGCCTGACGTTGGTCAATTTGGATATCTGCAGACCTGAGCAGAGTTTACATTTGATTCCCTAAACTAATTTCCCTGAAGTCAAATAACTGGAGGAGGTCTTTTCATGTTCCTTGTATAAATGTCTATTTAATCACCGTCCTGTCTCTAGCACTTCAATAACTTGTACATTTACCCCTTAATCACTGTTTCAGCTCTGCAAAGAAAAGAAATGGTTGGCTGCAAGGCTCGCACCACCATCTGCACAATTTAAGCCCTCTTTTCCCCTGACTGCCCACTTGAATGGATAACTTTTCAGCTAAGTCCCTTTAGTCATTTGGCTCATGCCCTCATATTACAGAGGAAGATCCTGAGGCCAAGGTCACCCAGCTGGCCAGGGCAAAGCTGAGGCTGAACTGGACTTCCCAGGACACCCCTGCCTCCCACCAACACTGCTCCTTCCTCATCCAGCTGCAGAAAGAGCACATGCCTTTGCAGTCATGAGGACTTGGGTTTGAATCCCAGTTTTGTTACCTGTGACTTTAGGCTCTGTGACTCTAGGTGGATTACAGATGCTCCCAAAAGTGCAGTTTCCTCATCTGTAAAATGTGGATTCTCAAACAACCTGCCAGGGTTATTGCAGGAATTGAGATGACGTGAAACATGCTCAGCCAGGGTCTGGCACAGCACAACTACCCAGTGCTATTTGACTTTGTCCTTTACTCAAAATGCTCACTGCAAGTAATAATAATGGAAATAGCTCATATTTGTTGAATGTTTACTTGGTGCCAAAATGGTTCTAAGTGCTTTACATGTATTAGCTCATTTATTCCTCTTTCTCTGAAGGCAAAAGTGACTTTCTTGACTCCCTAAAGCTAGCCATCCTCACAACTACTGGACTGCCTGGCCTAGCACCATTTCAACAGAATTAGCTGATTTTAAACAATATGTTGCTGAAATGATTTCTTGTTTTCTGTGCTGGCAAGTAGCAACCAGGTTGCTTGATGTAACAAAATATAACGAAACCAAATCCTGTTTCCCTTGGCTTTTAGTACATACGAATAGTCCAAAATCTGAACTCAAGGTTAACTCTTGCAAAGGTGGGTAGGAAATGGGGAAGAATGCAGGGAGCAGTGGCCTCTGATGAAGTTAAGGAATGGGGTAGCAGCTGGGGCATTCACACACAGGTGAGGTCTCCCTCAACAGCCTAACAGCCAATAGTGAAAGAAGTCAGAGTTTTCACTGCAAAGTTCAAAAATTTTAGTTTGGCCCCCAGGAGCCACCACACCATTGCATCATCACCCCTCGACGCTGCCCCCACCTCAGCACATCCAGCGCCTCCCTCCAGCCACCTAGAACGGGTCTCAGGGCCTTGAAGGCATGTGTTCAATCTCCTTTCATGCCTCTGCACTCTCTCATTAGGACATGCTGTCCCCTCCCCTTGATATCCTCTCTCCTTCTCTACTTTGGGACTCCTACTCACCCTTCAAGATTCAGCTCAGACATCACCTTCTCCAGGAAGCTGTCGGGGGTCCCCAGTCTGATCTGGATACTCCTCTGAGCCCACACGGTACCTCTGGATGCCCTGGCACATGTTCACACATCTCTGTCCTCAACAACACGGCAAGTGCCTGGGGAACATGCACCACGCCTCATTTAATTTTACGAGGGCTGTCCGGAAAGTATTCAGCCATTGTTAATATAACAAGAAGGTTACATGGCTGGATACTTTCTGGACAGACCTCGTATGCCCCCAGCTGCTAATACAGAACTTGGCATATAATTGACACTCAATAGATATTGGTTGATTGAATGAACAAACTAGGAAATAAGCCACTTATCTGAGCAACTCAGGTAAGTGGCTTATTTCCACTTACATGATAATTATATTAATACTAATTAATAACTGCTACCATCAGATGCCAAGACACCGAGCCTTTTGAATATTGAGCACCTACTGCTGCCCAGGGATGTGCCAGTTACTGCACATATGTTATCTCCATCTTAGCTCTCTGAGGCAGGAATTATTACCAGAGGTTCAGAGTGCAAAGTGTCTGCCCAAGGCACACAGTTAGGAAAGGGCAGGAGAAGCCCCAAGCCAAGTTCTGCCTGACACTCTCCCCTGATCCATGCCTTCTGCCAGAGAGGGCCATTGCTCCTTGTTCTTACAGCAGCCTTGGATTGGCCTCTGACAGTCACTGTTCCCAAGCCCTCTGTCCCTTTTCTAAGGCCCCAATACCCAGATAGCTCAACCTCACAGTTTTGCATCCTGCCCAATTATTGGAAAGGCTGCTTTCCTCCACCCCCAGGAAGTCCCAGAAGGGCCAGAGTGTGCAGAGCCCCAGTCCACAGCTGGTGCCAGAGAAACAACACAGGCATTCAGAAGCTGGAGCTGCTTTCTCTGACCACTGAGTGATTAACCCTTGCACAGCTGCAACAAAGAGAGGCGCTGTGAATAAACATATCCTGAGTGGGCCCGGAGAATCAGACCCACCAGATACCCCTCTCCCCTGCTGGGCTGATCTCCACCATGGTACTAACTGGATGAGTGGGACTAGGGGACAGCTGGCACATCCCTCAAAGGTCTCCCCTGGAACCCCACCTCTCACCTGTTGCACTAGTCCTCTTAGGACTGGGGGAGCACAGGTGTCTGGGGAGTGCTTGGCATCCTGTTTCTGACTTTCCCCCTTTGCCCCCCAAAGGAATAAATGTCCAGAAATGTCCTACATCTCATTGGAAATGCATTTCACTGGTGTTCCCTAGAGGAATTAAGCCAAGAGTCTTGATGTGGGTGACACAAAACAACAGGAAATCTTGGTTTAGGAAACTGAAGAGCAGGGAACATAAGTCACTTGCCCAAGGGCACACAGGATTTGAGCCCAGTGAGTGCAGCTTGAGACTTCATATTCTTAGCCACTATAGGGCCACTCCATCAAAGATAACAAAAGCTTGAGACAGGGCAATGTGGTTAAAGGAAAATATTCCTGATAGGCCTGCTCTGTATTTGGGGTTCCCTTGAAATAGCTTCTGGCTTCTACAGACAGAGAAAGGGGTGAAGGCTTTAATTCTGAGGTCCTTGGGAAAACCCACAGCATACAATGTTAAGGGGCCAGAAACTCCCAGGACAGGGCCATGATAGAAAGCCACTAGGGGTCACTTTGAGTGTGCAAGAACACATACCTTTGGGGAATGGAGGTAATACTTTTGCTTGGGTGAGTGTGTGCCTGCAAACTCTTCAGACACAGGGAGGCAGGGTACAGGAAAGTAAGAGAAAGGTGTTCCCCAGTGGGAACGACCCTGCTCTCCTCAACTCCTCAACCACTGACCCACACAGCTCACGGCCATGCCTGCCACAGAGGTTGAAGTCAGGTGGCTCCTGAAGGCGCTGTGTTCTCTGCATGCCCCAGTAACATGCTGCCAAGACTCTGAGCACCTGGACCACCTAGGGTAGCTCTGCTTTCCACTCTCCCAGCTCCCGAGGGATAGGACTGGGGGCAGGGGTGGACAAGAGTCCTACCCAAGGGTCCTCTGAGAGAAGAAATGGCCAAGGTCAGAGAGGAAGGGTTACATGTGGTTTCTGTGTAATGCATTTGGTGGTACGCAAAGCTGGACTTAGAACTTGCTGGCTCTGGGCACCGGACAGCTTTTTAGACTCTCATTTTCCTCATTTAAAAAATGGGAATAAAACTCATTGCTAATGCAGGGCTATGGTGAATATCAAAAGTGCATACTGGCTGTTAGGATGCAATTCCACACACTTTGTAAAGCACAGTCAGATGTTCAGAAATACATTTCATGGGCCATGTTATAGCACTTGGAGCTGGAGCTAGGGCCTGCTGATACTCGCATGTAACCTTGAAATTCAATCTAACTCTAGAGGGTGCTAATTAGCGGTCAGCCAAAGAACAATAAATAACAAGAGTTCACTACCCTCATTCCTTCACCTTTGTGGAACTCAGAATTGTGCTTGAAGTTCTGGAAGAAGTCACTTAGAAGCATATGTTAATGGCATCTCCTGCTTGCCAAGGCAGGGAGCCACCAGGGAGATAATCGTTAAAAGGCCAGTTGAAAAGCCCAGAAAACAAGGAATGTTTTGGGAGTGGATAATTCAGGGCTTCTCCATATACAGGCTTAAAGCAAAGACAGCAGGACAAGATTGAAGCCAGGGTTGCCACCCTAGATAAGGAATAACCCAACCAGCCAATGAGAGACCTGGGCTGACCGGCATCATGCCAACACCTGTTGGAACCATAGCATCTCTTTACCATCCCAGAAAAAGCTTTGTCAGAAACGAGACTGTCAGGAGTGATGAATCAGGGCTGGCAAAATCACCACCAGAGTGCTACCAATAAACACACACATACCAGCCTTCCCTGTACTAGTGGAAAAGCCCAAACCCACCTAAGGGGCATTTGCACACAAATGGCTGGGCAGGCTTGTGCCATGCTGGGGCCTGGCACCAGAACTCCTCCAAGGCAGACTGCACAAGGCAGATACCTTCTGTTGGACAGCTGCGTTATCCAGACCCGCAGCAGGGGGGAACCAGCACAGCAAATGGTTTACAAACCCTGAGCACAGCTTCTCCTGGCCCCCGGCTGGCTGTGTGCATCCACATCTTGCCGCTGCAGAGCATTCCTCCAGACCAGAAACCCACACTCACACCTTAGGAGAGGGTCCAACCCCGGCCCACCACTGACTGCTCCCTTACCCTGGATGCTCAAGACTCTAGCACAAAGTAGCCAAGGCTGCTGCTGCCTGCCCCCCACCCCACCCCAAGCTGTCTACAGCATCAGTGCTGGTTGATATTCTGGGCGTTTCCTCCTAAGTCCTCCTGGACTCTAAGTGTTTTGGAACTCTGAAGCCATAAGCTGTTTAGGATGGTCAGCCTGCCCAGGGACTCTGCGTGATTCTCCTAATGGCTCATTTTTGAAGAGCTTCCTATTGGTTTTCCCAAAGACAACAAGCCCACATTGAGACATCCCTACACCCCAGACACAGAGCAGTCGCTTAGAGTCCTGTGGGCCTGGGGATAAGGGCGGGGGGGGGGGGGGCGGGGGGAGGGGGATAGTATGCACAGACAGGACCATAAGGAGTAGAGTGAGGGGTGCGGGCTGACACCGTGGGAGAAGGGCTGGGGCAGCTGCGATTAGGGTGAGGCGACTTCTCCTACAGTTAAGCCCAAGTTCCCACACCTGGAGGAGAAGACTCAGGGGACCCAAGAGTAGGGTCCACCCTGGCATCCTGGAGTGGAGACACCACAAGGGACGGGCCTGGTGGACAGCCCCGCAGAGGGCCTCCTGACTCCCGGGGAGTGGGGCAAAGAGGGAGCGGGTTCGCGCGCAGGACAACTCACGGAGGAGAAGTTGTGCGGCCCACAGAGCTCGCCGCGGTACTTGCAGGAGAGCAGCATGTCCTCGAGCTGGTGGCCCAGGCGGTCCATGAAGGCGGCGCTGATGCCCTCGAAGTGGCGCGGCGGCAGGAAGAGGCGGAAGTCAGCCAGCTTGCGGAACCACTGGCGGCGCGGCTCATCGCCCCGCAGCAGCTCGCTGACCAGCGGGCGCGCCGTGCGGTTGGGCAGCAGCAACCCGAGCCAGTGGCCGGCATAGTACAGGTCCCCCTTGGAGAGGCGCGGGAAGCGCAGCGGGTTGTTGTTGCACACGGTGACGGCGGGGAAGGGCAGCTGGCGGCTCCACTCGCGGTGCACCCGTGTATGCGACGGGAAGCTGAGCCAGTAGAGCAGGCGGTTCGAGGACCAGGACAGCAGCAAGCCGAGGGACGTGCAGAAGGCCAGCACCCACAGCGCCCGCCGCTGGAAGGAGCCCCCCGCCGCCGTGCGCCCGGCGCACATGTGCCGCAGCCCGTGCAGTTTAGCGCGGCTCAGCGACGGCCGCCCCCTGCGGGTGACCCCTGGCCCTTGCAGCGCCCGCTCGCCGCCTCTGCCACCCCCGGGCTGCCCGGCCGCCGCCACCGCCGCGGGCGCCGGCTCCCCGCGGGCCATGCGGAAGCGTCCCGGGCCGGTGAGCGCGGCCGCGGGCAGCCCGGCTCCGCCGCTCCGGCTCATTCATTCAGCCCGCGGCTGGCGGCAGCGGCGGCGGCCCCGGCCGGGCGGAGCCGCCATGGGAGTCCGCAGCAGCAGTGGAAGGAGCAGCAGCGGCCGCCGCGCGCAGCCCGCGCCAGGGAAGCGTGCGCCCGAAAGGAGCTCCGGTGGCGCGGCATGCCCGCCCGGCGCCGCCGCTGCCGCCTCCGCGGGCGCCCGCCCGGGACTGAGCGCCGCCTCGGCCCGCCGCCCCTGGCACTGGCCTCTCCCGAGCGCCTCTCAGGCTCTCCTGGCCCCTAGTCTTCCTGGAGGATGCCCGGCGCCGGGCACTACTTCTGGAGGGGCCCCACTGGGAGCCGCCTCTCCAGTCCCTGGGCGCTGCGCCCGCCTCCCCTCGTCCTGGACCTCGGGGGACCCTGAGCTGAGTCCCCCCTGCCCCGCCTAACCCCAGCTTTTACGCTGGTCCTGGCAGAGGGGCCACTCGGCCACCATGCCTGGTTTGGACATCCCCAGGGACCCCACCAGTCCGGCCCGTAGCCCAGCGGTGCTGGGACACGGGAGAGAAGGCGCCAAGGCACGAGCGCCCCCAGAGGCGCACCGCGGCTCCTGGCGTGGTGGTAGGGTGGGTGTGTACTGGGGTGAGCGGTCGCACTGCCGGCTGCTGCCCTCTTTCCTTTCCCTCCAGGACCCTTCCTTCTTACTGCTCCCCGGGCTGCGCCCGGCCAAGACCGCCAATGCTCCCCAAGTCCCGCGCCTGCCCTGCGATGTGCCGGCTCTCGCCTGGGGCCGGGGGCTTCTCGGGGCGTCCTGCGGGAGGCTGTTGGCTGCCGGGCCCCTTCAAGGCTGCTGGCCAGAGGGAAGTGTCGCTTCTTCTCCCAGCTCTCCCGGGTTGCCTCGCTTCTCCAGAAAAGCCGGGCCTTGCTGTCCCTTGCCTCTTCTCCTCTCTGCCCCGGCGGCTCCAGGAGCTGGGGACTGCGGAGCTCCGGCAACACCTCTCGGGGGTGACCCGGACTGGCTGCTCTGCGCGCCCTTCTCCTCTCGAGACTCCAAGCCCGCGGTGGCGGTGGCGGTGGCGCCGGCTGCGCTCCTCTCCCCGTTGCCCGGGAGAACCCTCCTCGGGCCCCGGGTGAACTTGGGCAGCGGCCGCGCGAGGCTGGCGCGGCTGGGCTCCGAGCACCTGCTCCTCCGCTCGCTGGCCCGGCGGCTCGGGGCGGGCGGGGCGGCGGCGGCCGTGTGCGCCGTGCGCTCCTGGAGACGCGGTGCTGACGCGCCCGGCTCCTCCTCGCTGCATTTTAATTCCTGGCCACTGTGGCCGCTGCTCACCGAGCAGGAAGCCTCTTGCTGGCGTCGGCCGGCTGGGGGGATGCACTGCACAGATGTGCCTGGGTGCGCGGGCTTGTGGGAGCGATGTGGGATAGGAGAACCATTGTGTTTATGTGGGCCGTGTGTAGACTAGGTGAGAGGACTCCTGAGTGTGTGAGACGGGCTGTAGCGAGAGCCAGTCGCCCTGTAGTGTGGGCCTTTGAGCACGTGAGTGTGGTGCCATGCATTGAGTGTGTGTAGGATGTGTATTGTGTATGTGTGAATGGGCATTTCTGTGAAACTCTTGAATGTGAGCCTGTCTGCGGTGTAGTACTGTGGCTATTGGAGAGTGTGTGGTGTGTGTAGGATACCGTGTCTATGACGGCATGTATGTTCTGTGTGTGTACGTGGGCACTTGGTGCTGGGTATGAATGGGTGTGTCAATGTGTGGATGGATATCCAGGTTTCTGGATGTGGTGTGTGGTGGTGTGTTTTGTGTGCATGTATGTAAATGAGCATGTGTGTTGAGGGGCTGGGAACAGATAGTAGGCCTCTGGCAGGTTAGGCTCAGTGGGACAGCCCTCCCCTCTGCCTCTTTGGAACTTCCCATGTGTGCCCCAGCCCCCTCCCTGGAAGCATCTGCTGCTCAGCCCTGGCCCAGTAGCCAAGCACAGCTGGGGGTGGGGGGTGGGGGGGGGAGAAAAGTGTCACTTCGATGGTTCCATGGGCAGGAGACTCCATCCTTCCCACCCCCACTGCTGGGACCCTGCAGCCCACTCATTGGCTGATGATGTCACCTTTCCCTCCTGGACGGGCCCAGGATCTTTCACTAACCCTTGGACACCTTTGGACACTTTGATTTGGCCTTTTAACTATTCTGCCTTGACTTGTTTGGGAGGATGGATGAGGTACATAGTGTACTGCCAGCTCCATTTCATAGATGAGATTAGGGAGGCCAAGTACTACCCAAGGTCCCACACCCTTTAAGTGACGGAGCTGGATTTAGCACCCAGGTCCCCAAAGCCCCGGCTCTTTCTGCTGTACCACAGGACCTTACACTTTGCTTCTCTGGGCCAGGCACCTACAGGGCAGGGCTGCAATCCTGCCGCCCTTGGGTGCAGGGTAGGACTGCACTCATATTTCCCACATGGTCTCATCGAGGTCTCACTGGGACAGGTGACACTGAGCTCTGTTGCTTCATAGGATAAAGGTGTCTCCCAGACATTTCCCAGAGAGTAGACTTTGATTGGGTAGAGAAAGTGTGAAGGGCCCCTGAGGGGCGGAGGGCGTCCCAGTTGAAGAAGGACCAATGTTTGTCCTTTGGGGACAACAGACTTGGGGGAGGAGAGATCTGGGCACGGAGAGGAATTTCACCCACTTTGTAATGATGAATCAGGGCCAGATATGTTGAAAGAGCAGCTGGTTTCCAAGCGGCAGAGAAGCAGGGCTGGGGTGGGCTTTCCCTCCCCAGTGACCTGGAGGGCACCCCTGCAGCGTGGCAACTCCCTGTGTCTGGTCTCTGAGGAGAGGACCTGGGAGCCCCTTATCTCCCACTCACCCATGCACACATCCACTCAGTCACACATGGACAGACACACATACGCAAACACACACACATACCACACACACACATACACACAACACACATTACACACAATATGCACACTCACTACATGCATACACACACTACACAAATACACACATGCACACAGTACACAACACACAAACACAGTACATGCATACACAATACACATAGCACACACACACACACACACGTGCCTTGAGGCCCTTCTCATTCACCTGGGGAAAAAACTTTTGCAGTTGGTTGCAATTGCTAAAATTCTGCTTTGGATTTGGCTCCTTGAAGATGTCTGTTACTACCTTTGGAGAGAAGGTTCTGAAACTGCCTGCTGTACTGGGGCCTCTTACAAAAGCTCATACTCCAGGGCTCCCAGCCTGGTCTCAGGGGTCCTAGGGATGCCACAGCTACCCACGTCCCTCCCAAGATGGAGTGACCCTGTGACCTCAGTGTAGTTACCGAGGAAGCAGCCAGGACAAGCATGTGGCATTTTCCAGCATCATAACTCTGGAGTGGCATGAAAGCTCTATTTTATAAAAAGCCTTTAAAACATTTTACATTTCTGGTTTTACAGCTGTTGTGGGTTTTTTCTTCTGGGCAGTTTCCCCCTTGAAATGTACACACACTACTTGTGCTTGACTGAGTGTCTTCTCTGCTATGGATTTTCCTGCTAATTCTCCAGATGGTAGCTCTTTCAGGGAGGGGAGGGGTGTCCTGCATAGGCCTCTAGGGGTCTTGGCACAGAAAACCAGAGAAAGACACAGGGGCAGCTAGTGACCCCAAGCAATGACTGATGGCTCTCTTTATGGCACACATATGTGGCATGTTCTCTATGCTACCTGAAATACCCCCATCCTCTTCTCTGACCAACACTTTGACCAGTGGTGAAGTTCCACTCTTTCTTCAAACCCCAGCTTCATCATTGCCTCCTAGGCAAAGATTTCCTTGATTTTCTCAGACAAACTGGGTTCCCACTTTTCATATGATCCTAATACACTTTGGATTGATACTTCTATGATAGTCCTTGTCACAGCACCTTGCCATTGTTTGTGTCCAGGCCTTTGTTCTGGACTGTGAGCCCTTCGAGGACAGGGACCACACCTCACTCATATTTGTGTTCCTACCTCTTAGCACAGTGTCCTGGCACATTGATGAAACACGCTGACACAGGGAAAGAAAGGAAAGGAACTAATATTTCTTGAACAGCTGCTATATACCAGGCACTGAACTAGACACATAAACATATTTTATTTAATTTCTCACTCCAACCCTGCGGGGAAGGTTTTTGGCTTTCTTTTTGATATTGTGCATCCAAAGTCTTGGAGCCCAGGATTTGAACCCAGCTCTAACTCATTCCAAAGTCCAAGATTTCCCCTCTTAATCATGCTTCTTTTTTTTTCTTTTTGGTAGATTAAAATCTGTTTATAATTACTACAAATTTGATGTTGTAGATTTATGAATAGAACCATGCGCCTAAACTGCAAACAAGAATGCTTAGACATAAAATAAATCACACTGTATATAAGAATTTAAATTGGTACAGGATATTTGATTCCATAAATCAGTTATAATTATTAGTAGTTCTAATGCAACTTCAATTCCATGGATGACTAATAATTATTCTTTTTATCACAAGCACATCATGCTTCTTTTAAAAGTATTGTGATAAATAATAATAATGATGATAATATAGGACTTCCTAAGTGCTAGGGTCTGTTCTAAGTGTTTTATGATAAAAACAGGTGTCATAAATATTCTAAGTGTTTAATCCTCAAAATAATCCTTCGTGGTAAATCCTATTATTTTCTCTACTTCAGAGAGGAGGAACCCTTACCATAGAGAGGTTAAGTTACTCACTCTAAGCCACACAGTCACCAAGCAGGAGAGCAGGCTTTGAAACCAGGCAGTCTGGCTCCATCCCTTGTGTTCTCAAACCCTAGTCCATGCTGTCTCAGCTCTCAGAGCTACACTGACATAACAGCTCATGAGAATTAGCTTTCCCATTCTGGCAGACTCCCTTGGCCAGAAAAACAAATTTGTGAGGCAGTGTAGGGGTTGACCCACATAACCTCTCCACCAAGAAATTAGAATGTAGCATTGTGATTTCCCAATCATAAGCTTTTAAGACAATTTCCCATTTCTTGTTTATCTCTTAGAGATCTGTTCTCCTCACCTGGCATTCCGTGTGATGTTTGTGTGCAGCGGCAGAAAGGTCTTCTGGTCAGCCAGCCCGCATTCTGGCGTGTAACCACCCCCACAAATTATAAGCTGTTTTCTCCCATGAAATGAGTTTGTTGGGAGAGGACCGTTGATTTAAGTCAAAGTGTTTTTTTGTTTTTGTAATACAATTTTCAGAGCTGACACTTGGGTTGGCTTAATCAGTCTTCACTAGAGCCCCCCATGTTTCTGTTTTTCCCTAATCCCTGCTACTCAGGGGCTTGGAATTGGGAAGTATCTGAGATACCACCTAACCCTCCTTCCTACCTACTGTGGGAATCCCTCAACATCCCTTCAGTGACAGTGCACTGGTAACTGATTCTATTCTGGAACACCTTGCCTTGTTTAAAGTTTCTTCTTCTCATCAAATTGAAATCTGTCTCCTTGTGAATTTCTCCCATTTATTCTAATTTATCTCTGGGGATCCACACAAAATAAGTCTGATCTTTCCTTCACATGGAAACTTTTCAAATACTTTATAGAATCGGAGAACTTCCATGCTGAAAGGGGCTCTAGCAGTCAACCTGTTAGTGATGTCTTCAAGACCGTCTTTTCTTCTCCAGGCTAAATATCACCAGTTCCTTCAACTGTTTCTCCAGTAGTTTCTGCTCTTGATATGGGCTCTTGGGTGTCTACATCCTCACAATGTGACCCTCCAGCCCCGTGGAGTGGGGGCCCACCAGCCCTTTCACTCTGGATCTGGTCCTTCTAGCCCCTGGTCTTTCTTCTGGTGATTGGGGGCTCTTGTTTGTCCTCTTGCCTTTGGGATTCACTGGAGGTGGTGGGTGGAGAGAGGGGACAGTAATGATGGGTTCTTGGTGTCCCTGCTTAGAATGCTGAGTGCACTTTGCTTTAGGACGGTGCTGCTAATGGTGATAGAGCCAACACTACTTTTAATATTAAGTTTGTTGATGTCACGGGGCATGTGGGCTTTTGTGGGGGTACCTGTCATCCTAAATCTCTCTCTATTTGTCCCCCTTTCTCTTTGCCTGTCTTTGTTTCTGCACTGTCCATGGCTCTCTGTCACTCTGCCTCCCTCCCTCCCCTCCTCCTCCTCTTTTCTCTTCTCTTCTTTCTCTCTCCCCAACCTCTGCCTGAACCTAGGGGTCCTTTAGAGCCAGGAGTCAGATGCCCTGCAGGCAGTTAGGGCAGGGGTCAGAGAGGAGAAGGCCAATAGGAGAAGAAAGCTACAGGAATGTGAGTATGCTTAGCTAAGATAAATGTAACCAACAGGAACCCTTTAGTTATTTTACTTTGGCCATAACATCTTTATCTAAGGTAAAAGGGGGAATTCCTTTAATTGGGGCATGTGCACAGCTGAGGTGACAGTGTCCCTAAAGGCACTACCCTCATTAACAGTAAAAATCGTACCCACCAGCGCCATGACAGTTTACAAATGCCATGGCAACTCCTGGAAGTTACCCTATGAGGTCAAGAAAGGGGACGGTTCGCAGTTCTAGGAACACTCCATTCCTTTCCCAGGAAGCCCATGAATATTTCACCCCCCATTTAGCATATTATTAGGGATTAGCATAAAAGGACAGATCTCAACCCCTGATGGGGGCGGGGGGGCACTGTTCCTTCTTGGAGCAGTCTGCTCTCAATCATCTTTGAGAGTGTACTATATTTTCTATAGTTTGTCTTTAATAAATGTCTCTGCTTCGCGTGTGACCCCGCACTTGAATTCTTCCCCGTATGGGGGTCAAGAACACTCTCCGCCGGCGTGGGCGGTGGTGGTACATTTTTAGCCCGTGCTGCTGGTGGCATCTGGAGCCCAAGAGGTGGCCACTGTGTTATAGGACCCAAGCAAATGTCCAGTAGTAGTGATGGGGACTCTTGCACTGGTGGAAAGAAAGCGAGAATTCTCTGCTGTGGTTTTAGCTCATTGCACACTCACCCTTCCACACCCCTCCCTCCCTTCCACCCTGAGCTGGCACTGGGGTTGCTGTTCCGTCTTACCTTTCCATGTGCCTCAGCATCTCCATTGCCTTTCCCTCGTACTCCATGGTTTTCTTGTACACACTTGGCCCCTTCTAGTTCTCTCTTCTCCTGGGCTCTTTCTTAGACTCACTCGATAGTTTTTTGCCTTTTCAGTTATTCCTATTTTATTTGAGTTCAAGCTCTCAGCCTCTTTTCTTCTACCACAAGCAAATCCCAGGCATATGTGGTCAAATAAGGGCCCATGGCCACTAGAAGAAAGATCGTGGGCTGGAAGGACCAGGTCCGGGATAAAAGAGTTAGGGGGTTCACACTTCTCAGGGATGGAGGGAGCTCCACTGAAGCACTGTGGTCCCTGTTTTAATGGAAAAGCCTGAAAAGTGGGAACTGGATATAAAATCTAATTTAACCCTTTCACTTTCAGGGGAGGAAGTCAAGGTCCAGAGAGGGGAGACATTTGCTATAAATCACACAAGTTGATACTGACAAAGGCACAGCCAGAATCCAGGTTCTAACTTCTGACTCATTCTCTGCTCACCCTATGAGATGATTTTTTAAAAAATCCATTTTGAAATTGGTAATGTATTTATAATTAGATTCAAAAAGGTTAAAAAAGGACAAAAGATATCCAATAAAAGGTCTTTCTATCCCATCCCCAGCCCACCAGCCACCCAGTTTTCCTCTGTGGAGACTACCAATGTCATCAACTTCTTGTGTATCTTCCAGAGATACCCTATGGATATGCATATGTGTACATAGTCTTCATAGCCCCCTTTTTTACACAAATGGCTGCAGACAGTGAGTGCTGTTGACTACAGTAATTGTATTTTATGTTCTTCACGTCCTTCTTTCTGTATTTTCAGTTATTTTATGGTTGCCTTCCTTTGGCACCTCATTCCAACTTCTGTTATTTTCCTTAAATTCATTTCCTATTATCCTGCTCTCCCATCCAAACAGGACAGCAGGTACTATGACAAGGTGATACACAGAGTTTGCCATCTTTCGATCAGATTTTTCCTTAACTCTTTGCTAGATACACTAATGGATGAAAGCTCTCATGTGGATAATCTCAAACAGCAGGTAATGCAAAGCTATTTCTGTTTGCCTCAGAAGTGCACTGTTATGTATTTGCATAGGATTGCAATTTCTGGTCATATTTTCCTTAGGCTAATTATAACACACACATGTGCAGTTGAGTGCCCTGAGCACATAGCTCTTCTTGGTTTAGAAAGATGGTCCAGACATGCATTGGTTGTAGAGAAAGCCATTTTGGGATACAGAAGTTCCTGTAACTAATGTATAGGTAGAGTGGGTAAAACATACTATGGAGAGAACCACAAGATGTCAGTGCCCAAAGTGATCTTAACAAGCATGCACTTGAATTTAGGAGAGGATATTGAGGCAAAGAACTTAATGACTTGCCCCTGGTCACTGAGAAGTTGGTCTGGTGATGATGGTGGTGGTGGTGATGATGATGATGATGATAATGACATTCGATAGCTGATGTTGATTGAGCATTAACTATGTGTCAGACACTGTGCTCAATGAACAGGAATTAACTCATTTAATCCTGACAGCAATTCGATGAAGAATGTACATCCATTATAGCTCTTTAACACAGGAGGAAACTGAGGCAGAGATTGGATAAGTAACTTGTCCAGTCAGTGGTTGGGATTCAAACCCAAGTAGTTTGGCTCTAGAGTATGAAGTCTTAATTAAGGTTACTATCATTAGCTGAAAGTAATGACTGTAGCGGATATTTATTGAGTACCTAATGGATGTTGGGCACTGCCCTTGGCGATGGGAATACATCTACTCAGATGTGGTCCCTGCCTGAGCTTGCAGTTTAGTGGGGGACATGGGTAAGAAAATATTAAATATTAAATATTAATTAATTATTAAGAGGCAATTTTAATAAAGCATGATAAACGCTCTATGAGAGATGAGTGCAGCATGGTGAGAAGGTCCGGAGGAAATGTCTTTTCCTCTTGGCTGCTTTGAGAGCTATCTCTATTTTCCACTGAATTTTTCTATTTGTTTTTATTTTCTCACCCCACCTCAGACAATTCTGCTCCCTCTTGCCCACACAGATCAACCTGTGAGCCAGGATCTGGGCCAGGTAGAGGCAACAATAGCACAGCCCTGCATTGAGGATGCCCAGGTCCTCTTCTTCTTCCACAATGTCCGCGTCCTCCTCCTAATGTGGGTTTTTGTGTTCCTGACGGGGTCTTGTTGACCTGTCACATCTACTTTCTAAGTTCAGGCCACCTCAATAATTCATCTGTCTTCTTCCCACAGCATCCCTTGCCTATCATTGCTTTCTTCTGTGTTCTCAGTTTAAACAACTGAGCCTTGGTTGTAACCTTGGCCATGGCCATAAAGTTAGCAGAGAAATGGAGCCTTGCACACTTTTCTACCCAATTTACTCTCCCATACACGTAACAAAACTCTTGTTAAAATAGTTAAGCATGATAACCTCCAACAGTAACCATCCACTCGTATGACAAAAAGGTCTGCAGTTATGATAGGATTTAATGAAATATAAAACCCGAGGTAGAATGAGGCATTTTATTCACAATTCCTTGACTGTCCCCTTAACTGGCGGTCACCTGGCTCTCACCTCGGCTTCAGGGAGCATTAACAAACCAGCCCCGAATCTATCTTGCAGACAGACCCTCTGCAGTGGCTCAGAGATTTAAGGCCAGGTTGATTTGTCCAAAGCCTCCATTCAGGCTGGCTGCATTTCCTCCTAGCCACAGCTCCTCTGTCTCAGTCACTAGCAGTGTGTTTACTCTCTTTCCCTTATAAAAAGCCTGGCCAAACCACTACCTCGGGTATCTCTTCTCCTAGTTTATCTTCCCTGTCCACCCACAGGAGGAGCAGAAAGGGAGAGATTTAGTACATTCTTTTGCAGTCCTGTGAACCTGTGTGGTTATCCAAACAGAGTAAAGGATGAGAAAGGAAGAGGGGGAGGGGAGGAAGGCAACGCAAAGAACCAACCAGGTGCCTACCAGGTTCTATTACATGCACCATGTAATGATTCTTCAGGACAACTCAGGTGGGTGATATCATCCCTATTTTACGGGTGAGGACACAGAAGCTTTATCTTTCCAATTTGATTCTCTCTGTTGCTGGTTTGAGCAGAGGTTAAACCATCATGGACATAATCACACACCCCAGCCACTCACTGAGCACTTACTAGTGTCAGGCACTGAGTTAAGGTTCATTTTCCAGGTGAAGAAAATGTCTCAGAGAGGTAAAGTTACCTGCCTGGGGTCGCACAGAGTGTCCCACACAGGTGGCAGAGCCAGGTGTTCCAACCCAGGTCTGACTCTGACATGTTGGTAATTATTAGAAAACAGAAAACTGGAAAATTTCAAAAAAGAAAAGACACAGTGGGTGGCAGCATAATTCAGAGTTTTGCAAAAACCCTTGGGGGAGTTGAAGGAAGTGAAAGCAGACTTTGCTGGGCCTGAAGCAGGTTCTCAGCACCTGCTGTGGACCTGGGAGTTATGTTCTTCCCAGTTGTGGTGTGACACTGCCATGAGGGGCAGAGCTAAAACTATACAAGCCTATTCGTTGGGAACAGTTTTAAGGAAGTACCCATGGGTATGCGTGCCAAGGCTAGGCCGAATAAGTTGGAAAAGGCCACACAGAATGTTCTCTCTCTCAACATCCAAATGACATTACACACTGAGAACCACCACATGGCCACAAAGAAGGAATGCACCTCTACAAACCCCAGGTTTCCAACTGAGCCCCCTTTCACTCCCTTCCTCCCTTCCCCCCTCCCTACCTCCCTCTCTTTCTTCCTTCCCTCTTCCCTTGCTTTCAAGGGACCTCAGCCTTGCTTTCCCCTTTTCAGTCAATACTTCCTTAGCCCCGCAGTGCTTAAGTTTACTCATTCAGTATTTCTCAGCAGCCTACAGCATTAAGACATAACACTAGATTCAAAACAGTTTTCTGAAAATTCTTGGAGTTATAATGGCAAGTTCACAAGCTCGGTGAGTAGTAAGAGCTAGGAAACAGTTTACACCCTTTGACCTGGTGATGCAATACCCGGGAAGGGTTCCCAAAGGAAATGACCCAAAAGTAAAGAAAAAGTACAAAGGAATTCACAGTGGAGGTTTTCATGATAGAGGGGAAAAAATAGCAAATTAAAAACAGTTCACAATGGGCCCAACAATCGGGGAATGACCAGGCAAATGATGTGATACGGTGTCATTGGAAAATTATGCTATTTTAAGACAAGAACATGACAAGGGTGACAATGTTTTGCATTAGACATAAAAAGCACGGAATAAAAAATATCTGGGTCCAAAGAGCACATCCACCCTGATCACAACTTCAGAGAAACATTTCTTTGAACATGCACAGTGGTCAGAAGAGAATTAGGAGAGATGGGTTTTACTAACAAATAGATTCTTCTGTAAAGTTATTTAGATTTTAGGCAAACAAACAAAACCCAAGCAAGCTTATCAGGGCTAAGCTTGGGAAAACACGTTAGAATCAGAAAGTTTTCTGTCTCTATAAAGTGGTCTCACTGGAACAAGGGCCACTGCACCCTGGACCTTTTGGCCAACCTGACCAATCCCCGCCCCCGGCACTGCCCACCAGCCAGTAAAAGTGAGCCACAGATGCTGCCTTTTGTGGCTTACCACATTTATCCTGACCCGTGCCCACTCTAGTACGTTTCCTCTCAGCTTCTGAATCCTAGATCCCCACCATTATCAGACTGTGCCTGGGTCCTCACCTTAGTCTCAACGCTTTGGAACCTAAACCCCAGCAATGAGTCACATGGTAGATACCCAGTGATCAAAGAGTGACCCATAATAAAAACTGACTTAGATGCTAAACTGCCCCCAATAAAGGAGAGGTATTTGGATGAGAATTACCTCTGAGGTGGTGTTTTTCTTGTGTCCTTTCTGGTTTCTGTGTTTCTGTCATCTGTTCCCTGTCTCTGCCTGGAGACCTCACTGACTTGTGAATGAAACCTTGGCTGGATGACTTGATATGGCGCCCCTGGCACTGGCTGGCTCTCTGTGGCATGAAGGGCCTGAGTATTCCCCCACTACAACCATGCTTCCATCTTTAACTACAGTGTGAGTTCTCCTTGGTCTTAGCACCCATAATGCTCTTCTTCCAATAAGGAAATATACCTTTTGAGTAGTCAAAATGCATGTCACAAAATCCATAATATTAATAATAGCTTTAATTAATTGAGGATAGTAATGTGGCCAGCATGGTGCCAGGAACTTTGCATGCATTATCTCATTTGATCCCCACGATAGGCCTGATGAAGGGCCTATTTATTATAATGAAGGATTGTTATTTCTTCTTGTACGAAGGAAGAATCTGAAGCTGAGAGACATCAAGTGTTTTTTTTAAGATCAAAGTCAGTCTTACTGATGTCAAATCCTCTCCCTCACCCCTGCATTACATGATACAGCCTTCTAGGCACTAAAGATACCATAGCATGGTTGAAGCATAAGTGAGCCCTTGTCTTTTCACGGAGCCTACTTGCTCTTACTTTACCTACAATCCTTATAACACATTTGGTTATTTGTTTTTCAAGCTCTCAGCTGAATAAAAATAATATATGTTATGAAAATAAAAAGAGATTCAAGAGTACTGATAGCTACAGTGTAGAGCCAGGGCAAACTCCACACATTTCAAATAGTCCTGAATCTCTTGGCCCAAAGCAATAGGTGGAACTCAAAATCATTGTGACCTTGAGCCATTAAGATTACATTTTATTCTGTATAATCCACACAAGAATATAGGAAAAGATGGGATGTATTGCAGAGGGAGTTTTAGCCAAATGGTTCCATTTTTAAAAACGTTGTGGTGCTTAAAAGAATAAATAAATCCTTAACTCTTGGAAACACTGGCTATTCCTGAAAATGACACTTCTTTGTAAGAGAGGGTCTGAACAACAAAGGTTCCATTCTCTAGTTGGTCCAGTGTTTCAGCCATCACTATAGGCATAGTTTCCCTATAGTCATTTTTTCGATGGCCAAACAGTTATTCCATACATTGCTCAACATTCAGAATTGGTTACATTGCTGCCAGTTGGGTTCTATCGTGGGTGTTTAGTCATTCTATAAAAGGCAGTTTCATGGTATTTAAAAAGTTTCTCTTTTTTCTATTTCTTAGACTAAAAACAATGACAGACCAATTTTTACCACAAGAAGAAACAACAAAGGAGAAAAAGGATTCTATCTGAGAAAACAGCTCTAACATTCATGACTCCATCAGAAACATTTCAGGATTTTGTTCTATAGAACTCGGAAGTCTTGTGCAGTAAGTGACAGCAGAATTCTGACTTATTGAGGGTGTCAGAAGTTAATGTAGCTCGTCTATTAGCTTCCTGAATGCAAACTTCCCTTGGAGGGCTTATTTTTTTCTTTTTCCTAGTCTGTTTTTCCTTTTCGAATACCCACTCATTGATGAATACAGAGAAATGTGAAATGTCTGCGCTGCTTTGTGAAGTATTGACAATATATCCTTTTAAATTTGGAACTGCAATTTTACTCATGAGAAGAGGTATTTTGGTTATGGATTCTAAGTTCCTTTTTTATCTAGAAACCTTGGAGTTATACTCAACTAAGCCCTCACTTCTACCATATTTCATCCATTACCAAGGGCTGTCGATGCTACCTCCTAAATCCTCCTCAAGGCCACGGCCTGTGATCCTTTCTCACTGCCACTACCGTGGCGCAGGCCCTCGTGGTCTACAGCTTACAGCTCACCCTGTTCTTACAGCTGTTCTGGGCTCCTTGCCTTTGATTTCCTTCCTCTCCAATCTATTTCCCACTCTGCCACTCCAATTATGTCACTGCTGTGCTCAAAATCCTTCCATGATCCCTCATTTCTTACTGCACAGCTTCACAAGCACACAGTGGGTTACAGGGAGTATAGATATTGATCCTCACAGCTTTGGGGGCCCCAGGAGCCCCAGGGACTGCTCAGACTGCAGCTTCGTCCATTCGCCCCAGTGAGCTATAGATACATTATCTATTTTCTTCTTGAAAAACTTCCAAGAAGTTCTGGGAAAGCCTAGCTTATAAAGCCCTTCTCACCCTGGCCCCATCTACCCTACCAACCTCTTTGAGACTTCTCACCCCACAAACCCTTTGCCCCAGCTATCAAAGCCTCTTTCCCGCTTTCTTAGCCTAAATCTGCATCATATTTTTACAACTTTATGACTTTGAACTTGAAGCCCAGATGGCATCCTCCTTATTTCTTTGCTTGGTGAACTTCTATTCATCTTTTGAGACCCTGCTCAACATCCCCTCTCTAAAAGTCTCCCCTGCTTCTGCAAACAGGATTAACCACTCCCTCCTCTATTCTCCATTGCAAGCTGGTGGGGGGAACTTGAGCAAGTTACTGAAACTCTCTGAGTCTTAATTTCCTGATTTGAAAAATGGAGATAATAATACCTGCCTTGCAGGGTTAGCATAAGGATTAAATAAAATAACATATGCAAAGCATTAAGCACAGAGCTTGGCGTATAGTAAGCACTCAGTAAGTAATTGTTGAATAATAAATGGTGGTTGTTATTACTAACTCTCAAACTTTTGCCAGTGCACTTATACTATAATTGTGCAATGGTTGTTAATTCCTCTTTTAAGATTTTCCTATTCATCTCAGTGCCATAGATTCTGCTCTGCTAGGATGTCAGCTCTATGAAGAAAGGGATCTTGAGTTTGTCCATTGGTGTATCCTAAACACATTGAACAGAGCCTGGCGCACAGTAGGCCTTTATACTATTTGTAGTTGCTTGCTTTCCTCATTTGGCTCTTGTGAGGGGCAAATGTGATAATGTATGTGAAATACTTTGAAAGTGTAAGCATCTTACAGATGTCTTGTAAATCCAGCTGTTGCCCTTTCACCTGTACCTTCAGTCTCAAGGCTGATGCTGGTGTTGAGCTGCCAGCACATGAACTTGCTTGCAGACTCGTGTTCCCTGACATGACACATAAGTTCTAGGGAAGTCTGAGGCCCACTTAGAATGCTAGTACTTTTATTTGTTGGACAGAGGTAACTAAGGCAGACGATCTAATTTTTATCATTACCTTCAGAAACAGATGCCTGAACAGAAGAGTCATTTATGGATCTGTCAGCTTCAGCTCTTATGTTTCTACTTCAGACATAGTTTTAGATACTTTGAACACAGAATCTATTTACCCTAGTTCTCTATACCAGTATGGCCATGCTTATCAAGAAAGGAGAAGTCACCTTGGGATGGGCAGGTGAGGACAACTTTTGTGTGCACTTCATCGTAGGTGAGATCTGGAAACTCCTTAAAAATCAGCTGGTCTAATCTCCTTGGTCCAACTTAGAGATAAGGAAACTGAGGCCCAGGGAGAGTCAGTGACTTGTCTAAGTCCATCCCTTCAGCTCTGGGACTCCCCATTTAATATTTCTTCCTTCCACAAAACTACAATGTCTATACCAGAGAGAGGAGAAGAAGGCATTCCAGCAGAAGAAATGACAATACCTGAAAAATGTTGGTAGTGTGAAATCTATTTAAGGGCTCCATTTGTATGTGTTTGGTAGCTCAGGTCTGTGAACAGAAACCAAGAAGTGAAAATTCTGTGCACAAAAAGGGGAGTGGACATAGAAAGGCACGAAGGTGGTTTGATGGCAGATTGAGGGCGGAGGGCTGTGCGTGCACCCATGCAACCGCCTGCACAAACACTTTATTATTGAGGAACTTAAGAGGATTTTCTTATTTTCTTGTATTTTATTTGTTGTTTAATTTTCAGGACATTTGGGTGGGGGAATGTAAATAACATGAAGCTTTTAGAAAATTAGTTCTCAACACATAGTAGAATGGATTGGAGCTGGGAAGAAGAGATGGGGGACACCTGCAGTCCCTTCTGCTTGAACTGATGAAGGCCTGGGCACGGTGGTGACAGTGGGCAGAGAAAGGAAGGGAAGGAAGATCCAACCCGACACTCCTAATGAAGAAGTGGTAGCAATTAATCAGGTGCCAAGGTGACAAAGTGAAAGTCAGACAGGTAAACAAGGCTGATGCAAATGTCCCTTAAAAGGCTAAGAAAACCAAAAAGCACTCAGCAAATATTTGTTGAATAATAAATGGTGGTTGTTATTTTTAGCTCTCAAACTTTTGCCAGTGCACTTATACTATAATTGTGCAATGGTCGTTAACTCCTCTTTTAAGATTTTCCTATTCATCTCAGTGCCATAGATTCTGCTCTGCTAGGATGTCAGCTCTATGAAGGAAGTGATCTTGAGTTTGTCCACTGGTGTATCCTAAACACCTTGAACACTGTCTGGTACATAATAGGCCCTTTATAAACAAATTTTAAATAAACATATTTTAGCTTTGATAAGAGGGATTTCTTGCCTGGGATAGAGAACCAAGCTGATTAAGGAAAGTAACTCAATGAACTTCCCCTTATTTTTAAATAAATTTCTAAATTTATGTTTTCTTTCATTGAGGTGGTGTCAAATCTTAACAACCATGCATGATTCCTTTAAGCCACCACATCTTCCTCCTCCCCTGTCTTCAAGGGAAAGCAGACCTTCCCCCTGGTTCAAGGCCCAGCATTTATACAGAGGACTTGCTTCATCCTGCTCCCAGGACTTCCTGCTTTATGTTCTTTGCTCTTTCTTCTACATCTTCTGTCACTCTAACTAAGTCATTTACACTTCCTCTTGGAATTTCCTTTCTTTCTGATTTCCAAACCCTGGCTGCGTGGCCTTATTTAAACACCTCTTCTGGTATTGCCTATAACCAGCCCAGCCAGAAACCAAATCTGGTTATAGAGCCTTGCTCGGTATCTGGAATACTGCAGGTATTCAGTAAATTTGTGATGTTGTTGAATGAATGAATGATAAATAAAAAAAGGAAGAAAGGAGGATAGAAGAAGCAGAAAGGAACGATTTTATTCTTCTGATAGATTTAACCTAGAAGACACCTAAAGAATTGGTTGAGCTGGGTTATTTCTGGTAAAAGGCAGTACCACCTACATATCAACAACATTGTGAATCACTTACATAATTAAGGTAAAGAGCCTTTTTAGCGAAAAACAAAAAAAAAGCTTGAATGGTAGCTTCACTGAACTTGTCAACCGGTCCAGTGACAACCATCCGTCTCCTTTGCCGAGTAGCCCTGGTCTGAGCTCACTGGCCCACACAGGAGTTTGGCATTGAGGTAGCCACTATCTACATATGTTGAGAAGATTCCCCTGATTTAAGGCTGGTAAATTGCACCTAGAGATAATGAGGTGGCAACTGACCAATTCTGTTGGACTGAAATGCTTTCTTCCCTTCGCGACATCTCCCGATTCTACCGCTGTCTCTTGGGTCTTTTCTTGGTTCTTTTTTCTGCCACCACCTCCTTCTTTCCTTCCTTCTCCTCTTCCTCTCTCTCTTCCTCCTCTCCCTCTTTTGTTCACTGCTCAGATTCTGACTTTTAAAACTCTTGGTTAGATGTGGTAGAATGTCTGCAGACATGTATCTCTTTTGTCTCCAAAGACCCCATGAAAATGATAGTAAAAGAAGGAAAAAAGAGGACCCCCTTTAAAGACAAAGAGGCGACATCAGTAGATTCGATATTTCAATGCATTTTTGAAAAGCAGAACATAAATGGCAGAGTAGAGGAGCTATGCACTGAAGTGCCGGCCAAGGGGGTGTTGGCGGGGAGGGTCCCACCAGAACCGAGCCTGAGCCAAGTCACCCGACAGAATCCCTGTCCTTCAGATGCCTTCTAGGCTGTTGAGCTTCATATGTCACAAACTGAATCGGTCACCTTCCTCCTCCTCCTTTACCATCACCCCCAGCTTCACCACCCCCAGTTTCCCCTTCCTCCTCTGTTCTAATGTGTCTTCGCCTGCAGTCCTTATCCTAAAGGAGGGCAACACTGTCCACAAAAACTGAAGTACGCCCCCAGGTCCATCCCTCAAAACCCACTCTATAGAATTCTGTTGTGGCACAAATCATGTCACAATGCCAATACGTGCTCCTATATCTGTGCCCCCACCGGACGGCGAGATCTCAGAGACCATTTTATTCTTGATAACAATCTCAAAGTTGCGCACAGTGCTTGCCACATGGTAGACATTAAATAAAGATTTGGTGAAGAACGTCTTGTCTCTGGAGGATGTTTTGTACCTAGAATGCCATCACGCCTCCTCCCTACCCCATGGAGTCAAACAAAATGATGATTTTATCAGTCAAAAGTGGTTTTAAAATTGGGTAATAGAATAATATTACTACAGTATTATACTATAGATTCTATTATGTTACTCTAATATTAATACTCTATATTATTGTAATGCCACTGTTTGATGCCTATTCATTGAAGCCTGGGTGTTTTGATGTCCATGTGACATCTCTTACTCCCTTTGATATCCATCTGCATGCCCAATCTGTGGTGATAAGCAATGACATTTATGCTGGGGGAGGGCAAGGTAGTACTTACAATACCATCGAGGCTGAGTATCAGAGTCTCTAGGTTCATGACTCAACTCTGCCACTAACTTTCCCTGTAACTTCAGGAAAATCATTTTCCCTCTCTGGGAATAGGTTTCTCATCTTTATGATGACATGACTGGACTAGATAACCTCTAGGGTTTTCTCTAAAACTGGTATACATAGGAGCTGATCATTAACCTCAAAGTAGAGCAGCCCTGGTGTCGTCTTCAGAGAGATTCTGAGTGTCAAGATCGCCTTAATTCAGGTGATGAATGTGCATCACAAGGCCAAAGGGTAGGGACTGTGTTGCTGATCTGAGGGAACAGCCTGGACTTTGATCCCCAGCCTCAGAACCGAGTAAAAAATGCCTCTGAAGAAGTTGGACACTGGCTGTGCACGGGTTTGATCCTTACCTTGTACCTTCTGCTATTCTCTCTTTTTATGTTTTTCTAGAAGAGGAAAATTACTCAGGGTCCAGGAGACACAGTCTTCTCTTGGAACATATACCTGCTGATTTCAATGATGTTTGCTGTACACGAGATTGCTTGGAGGCTGCAAGGAAAACCTTTCTTACCCCTTTATATATTCATATATATAAAGGAAGGTTGCGTTTTTATCTTAGCATTACTAATCTGGTCCAAGGGCTAGAGCTTTCTTGGGAATGATTTTGCAGCCTCTGGTTAGAGATGCAGACTTAAGTAAACAGAGACCTGCCAGAGCCCCCTCTGGGTTCAAACAACTTGGGAAGGAGCAGTACAAAGCTCAGACTCTGCACAGCTTTGATTCCATCCTAGACCAGGAAAAGCAAGAGAGAGAGGCAGCACTTCTTTAACTGGACACCTGCTGTGTGCAAGGTGCCACCCTGACTGCTTTGCTTCTCACCTGATCTTTTCAATCATGCTTCTAGATCTCTAGGTGTAATTAGCCCATTTTATGGACATGGGAACTGACATTTGGAGAGTTGAAATAACTTGCTCAAGGTTCCACACTAAACCTGGGATTTGAACTCAAGTCTGTCTGACTCCAAAGACTGTGCTCTTTCTATTAGATAATGTACCATCCCATGTACATTCTGGTTGCGTGTAGCAATTGTTGGGTGTGTGTGTGTGTATGTGTGTGTGGCGTAGGTGGTGGTGGTGGTGGTAGTCATCAGGGTGGGGAATGAAGGGCAGCCCAGTCTCTTCTAAGCATACATTTAACTCACAGGCAGGAAACTGCTGATTCTTCATGTATCTGTTTGCCCTGCTTGGAGCAGAGAATCTAGGAATTTGGGAGATGGAGAATTTCTTCTCATCCACGTGTGGGGAGCTCAACTCTATTAGCACCCTGAGGTGCAGGCAGGAGTGGGGTGGTGTGTGGCCCAGAGCCCAGGAGGAAAGCTGGAGGTTTTCATTTAAACAGAGACAGGAGGGACTTCCTGTCAGCCACATCTCTAGGATTCCCTCTTCATCCTGCTTCTTATTCTATATGCTTTCTTTGGAGAATCACCTACTTCTCTGGTTTCAACTCTCATCTTTTTTCTCCCAAACACCCTCCTCTTAAGTTTCTCATCTCAACAAATGGCTCCACCATCTGCCCAGCTGCTCACATCAGGAACCCAGGTGTCATCCTGGACTTCTTCCTCTGCCTATTGCCAAGTAATGCCGGTCCAAATTCTTAGTATCTTTCAAAGGCACCCTCCCTCTCTCACTGTGTCCACTCTCAGTAATTTTGCCAAGACCCCCATCACCTGGAATACTGTTATGCTCTCCACCTCCACCCTCTCCCACCCATTCTTCATGTTGCTGCCAAATTGAGACACATCACTAGTCTTTTTTAGACCCTTTAGCACCTCCCCTCGGCCTTCAGAATAAAGCTCAAACTCTGCAGCGGTCTTTGAAAGTGCTGCCAAGCACATAAGGACCTAGGTTTGATTATCAACTTTGTAGCCTATTGGACATGTGACCTTGAGTGAACCTGAAATCTCTCCAACTCTGTCTCCTTACCTTTAACGTGGAGCTAATAGTACTGACATTGTAGATTTTTGTGAACAATGAATCAAATGAGAGTGGCTTATGTAACTGGTTAAACCAGTGCCTGCTGTGTAGGAAACATGCTTTGAATGGTAGCCATTCTTAAATGGCAACATTCTAAACTGTTGTCAGGACTTTTAATGGTATGACACAGGAAGTGTCATGATTTCTAGGTTTCTACCTAGTGGGAGAATTCCATTTCATCACAGACTCCAAGTTAGGAAGTGACTTTTTTTGCCAAATGTAGTATGTTGTGTTTTTCCCAATGCACAGTAGAGAAAACATTATGGAACCACCCCTACAGCCAACATGGTAGACGTCAGAGAGGACCCAGGGGCAGATCACTTACAGTCAGCAAGGTCAAGTGCATCAGAACCGCCCAGCCAGCCTATGAACGAGAAGAGCAGGGAGCTGCAAGGGCTGCACATAATTGGCATTTTGGAGAGAGGTAAATAGATCCATAAAGATCACTGAGAAAGAATCAGTATGGAGGCAGAAACTCAAGATCTTCCATGTCGGTAAACAAGACATAAGGGGAAAAGTTGGCATAAGAGCAGTCCTGCACACCTGTGGGAGAATCTCACTGACAGGACTCAAAATCCTTCCTTACCCACAGTGGTTAAGAGTTATTTTTTAGAGTTATTGCTTGTTATATCACCTGGTATCATAATCCACTGTTTGGCTTATTGTATATAGTTAGGTCCAATAAATGTATATCTTTTTCATCACAGGAATGTGGACTTCATCATTCTCGACAAATCCCTGTGTTTTCTTCACAAAGTGCAGAGTTAAAAACCCTTCTAGTTATTATGACATATGGATACCTGGATGGGGAGCTCCTGCATGACATTTGCTAAAAAAAAAATCCCTTCTCTGTGAAGCTGCTTGAATCCCTGCTCTCATATTTTCTCTCTTGTACTTGCCCATTACATATGCCGTTTGAAGTACTCCAATTGTTTCCTGGCTGAATCTAAGGAGAAAGAGACTCTTCCCTATCCAGAGCAGAATAACTAAGCAAGGGAGGGCTATCCTGAGAAGCCACAAGTGGTGGTGGCAGAGACTGCTCTGGCCCAGGTGTCTCCACTGAGGGATTGCTGCTGGGACTTGGATGAATAAAGATGGGAAATTTCAGGCAAGCAGAAGGTAGGGACAGCTGTCTGCCATTGGTGACCCCTTTCTCCATGGAGTTCTCTCACAAAGGATATGTTATTCTTTGTGGGTTACTCAAGGTTTTGCTTCATCTGTGGTTATGTATGGGTGGCGATGTTGTGGAAAAGAAAAATCATGGGGCCCGGAGCTATAGACATGGGCTTGCCTTTGTGGCCCTTCTCTTTGCTAGCTGTCAGAACCTTGGGCCAAGCATGGGACCACTGAGACCATCAGTTTTCTCACTGAAACCTTGTCGAAAGGCTGTAGGAAGGATTAAGGGAGCTGGCATAGGAAGCTCTTAGCATGGTTTTTGACACAATAGTATTAATTTCCTTCTTCTTTTCTTCTCTTTCCTTCCATCCCAGACCATGAGGTGGAGACTCTCTGAATGCTATTATCAAAGACTACTGGGCTTTCCCAGGACACAGTTCCTTCTTGGCCGAGAACATATATTACAGGAACTTGGGTATTCTGAGATGCGGATTCTAGCAAGAGGACCCACTGTTCTGTCTCCAGGTGGACAGGGAGAAAGTAAGACGTCCATCACTGTACAGAAGAATTCCTAGCGCTTCAGTTCTGAAATGTTCTCGCTGAAGTCTGCCCTTCTGGAGAGGGCTGGGAAGGTGGGGGTTTATTATGTAACATGGATTTGATGTTAGGATTTGCACATTCAGTTTTCATTACCAGGCCTCATAAAAAGCAGAAGAACTCAGTGTAAAAGGTTTTAAAAAAATATTTTTTACAAAGATAGACAAGTCAGGGGCTCTGACACATTCTTCACTCTGTGGTTCTTAAGAACAAAGACAAATGGAAAAGAATGATTCTATTTTTATTCTTTGAAAGCACTCACTTTAGGTCAGGAAAGTAGCCAGTCTGGATGTTTAGTCTTGTCAATACAGCTTGGACCAGACCTTTCTTCTTCTTTTTTAATTAATTGGGAATCTGGCAGTGTAGGGAGGCGGGGGCGGGGGTTGCATGAGACATGCCATCTTGCCTCATCACAAAGGGATTAAAGAGATTGGACCTCCTGTGGCTAAGGAAAAAGTAAACAAGGTTTGGTATCAGAGAAACTTCAACTCAAATCTCATTTCTATTTCTTACTATCTGTGTGACCCTGGGCTAATCATTTAAGTGCTCTGAGCTTCAGTTTTCTCATCTGTATAATGGGGGTGACAGAAGCTATCTTGGAGATCAGAGCAATTAAATGTGATTTGGTATGTAACAACACCGTATCTGGTACCTGGTGAGTGCTACATGTGTGATTAAACAAATACCCAGAGCATACACCAAAAATGTACAGTGGAAGAACAATGCTGCCATCTGGAAGCACACCTCAAATAGAACCCAGGGAGGGAGGAACCATGGGCTTGCCCACTATGGCAATTATCCTGAGATTTGTTCAGAATAAAGACTTAAAAGAAGAATCAGGTAAGCAGAAAGCACATTTTGTTCTGTTATTCTTATATATCCTCCATTTGTATACCCAAAGCTTTGTGGTGTCTTAAAACAAAATATACTGATGCAACAAAATATGAAGCTCAAAAACAGCTGGGAAAGCACTTATTGTAATTGGGCTAACACAGTTACTGAGTTAAAGGACTAAGAGTGAAGACTGGGTTTGGAGCTTCCTGGTAAACAAGCCAAGAGGGGGACTGAATGGGTTAACTAAGTCTTATCATCTGCTATTTAAGGGAGGAAAGAGTTTCCTTGGCATTATATTCTCAAAGGAATTTATCACAAACTCCTAGGAAATTTATGACATGTCACCTACTACTCGATGCATAGAGCAACATAAGGAACGACATCTTCCACCATGACCCTCTTACCAGTGTGTTCCATTCGGTCTTTATCATTTTGACCCTGGATGAAGAAAGCCAAGGGGGACAACAAATCGTGGTGGGGTCCTGGCTTTAACATCAAATAGACTTGGGTTCAAATGCTGGTTCAACCACTTCCTAGTTGTACGACCTTGTGAATTGACTTACTGAGCCTCGTTTTCCTCCTCTGCAAAATAGAGCTCATACTACCCTCCCCCTCCCAAAGTATCATTGTGTGCATTGAGTGAGCAGTTGGGTGTAAAACACCCAGCTTGGAGCCTCGTATACAGTAGGTGCTTGATAAATTGGGTCAATTTTATTCCCCTTCCTTTTACTAGAATGTAACCTCGTGTGGGTTTTTCTGGGAGAGTCTAAGCTAATGAGTTAATTCACTTTCAGGCCTTCAGTATGTTTGATTTCATACTCTTTAAACAGACAGACCTGAACATGTCTCTCCCCTGCTGAACACTCTCCTGTGTTGCTCAGTTGTCTACAGACTGAAGTACAGATTCTTTGGCTGGGCATTCAGAGCTCTTCACCTCAGACCCTCTGCTATCTTCCCACCCTCCACAAGGACTCTAACTTGTAGGTGTTGTCAATGATTGACCTATCCCTGCATACCTAATGCCTTTGCACAAGGTTCTTCCTCTCCCTGGACCATCCTTTTCCTCACCCTCCTAGTCAGCTTGGCATACAAACTCATTCATTCTTCAAGATTATTCATCTGGTGCCTTTTCTGTGAGACCATCTCTGGCTACCCAGAGAGTTAGTCTCTCTCTCCCTGGACACCTCTGGTGACTCTGCATATTCTCTTGCAATATTCTCTCTTTCTTTCTCTTGCTAGACAATGGGCTTTTTGAGGCCAGAGTTGATGCCTGGTCACGCCAGCCTTTCCTTAAGTGCCTTACTTGGTGCTAGTTAGTGTCTAGTGCTGCTTGGTTCCTCCCTTGTACCTTGTACACACTCTGGCTCAATCCCTGTAACTCTGACCCCTGCGTTGGTTCATGTGGTACCTTTTCCTGTTGCTCTTTGGGCTCCTTGAGAGCTGTCTATTTCACCTTGGCATCCCCAGTGGTGACCTTCTCCCCATACTGGGGAAATAAATGCTTGTTAAAGAATGAGTTAATGCATTATGAATGAACAAATGCATGAGAACCTCTGAACCCAACATCACCTATTTTTCAATAAGGGGTGGAGGTTGGGATTCAGCTTGATGTTTTAACATATTTCCATTGCAGGTGCATCTAATTAAATGAAGTTCTCTGAGGTAAGTTCTAATATTGGGGTATAAGGTGAAAATCAAACAAATAAAAACCATCCTTGACAGTCTCTTAGGAAGGTATCTCATTGGAAGTACTATTTGTTATCAAGTACAACCTACTCAATTTCTCTTCCACACTTGGAAGGTTGATGTTTCTTTAGTGGACCCTAGAAATAAGTAATTGGTTTCTGTTTAGGATTAACATTGAATCAAAAATATATATTATTAAACACTAGACTGGGTTGGGAGCCCAGAGGGAGGACCCCTGGGAGGGCAGGTGGTGACGGCACAGCCTGGTGGATGATGAATGAGTGGAAGTTGAGTCTACTGGGCACAGGTGGTTAGAAAAGGCTCAAGCCAGAAGAATCAAGGTGGACAGCAAGACGGAGTCTGAGGATGAAGGTAGAAATGGGCTAAGGATCAGGGAGCCAATGCAGAGTTAGGGTGGGTCCCAAGAAAAAGAGTAGAGAAATTAAGAAGGGTTTGCGAGATATAGGGGCAGACTCCAAAAGCAGAAGCTGGGGAGGCAGGAAGAGAGGTCCAGGTTGCACAAGATGCCTGTGGGAAAACAAAGGAGGCTGCCCTGAGACCGTGGGCTTGCACAGCTGCAGCCCCTCTGCATTCATGGGCTACCTGTGCAGGGAGGGCTCTTTGTGATGCAACATCCTTCGCTTATTCAAGGAGTGGTAGGTTCACATTTAAAAAGATGTTTTAATTGCAAAAGTAATACTTCTGTTATACAATTCAAACTTCAATATTGAAGTATATATAACAGAAACGAAGAGTCCCTCTTCCCTCCCCCTGCCTCTAGTCCCAATGTCCAAAGGTAACTAACTAGTGTTAAGAGTTTAAGATCTATATCCTTCTGTATATATTCAGAGCACATGCTCAAACAAATGCTCACACTCACACAGTGGCTTTTAAAAATTATTTTTTAAAAAATGTTATTGCCACCTGCATTCTGTTATGCCTCATTTTTTCTCACACTGTAATATATCATGGCATCCTTTTCCATCCTTAGCTTTTTCACCTGATATTTCTCAAGGCAAAGAAGGCCCATTAAAGTATTAGATGACAGGAGGTTATTAAAATCAAATCTTCATCTCCTAAGAAAGCTTTTCTTCCATCCGACTCAGTCTGTTAGCCCCAGTGAACTAAAAATTAAAGATTTATGTTACTAATTATTATTTTTTAAATAAAATTTTAAGGGCAAAGCTTTGCTGGAAATATGCACAGTAATTGTGTTTACTGATCGTCACCACTCCCAAACAGCAATTCACGGTATAAAACTCAAGTAATTAGAACAATAAGCCCAGGTTAATTAAAATACTGGATAACATTTGGGCAAGAATAAAATCCACTTTGGAGATTTTCCAGATGCACATTCATTTTGCAGGCACTTAATTCACCCTGGGAGCTGGTGCTGACAAGGTAAGACTCGGTGCTAATCAGCACTGGTCTACCTTTGATCATGCCCTGCATATTTTTCTTCTCTGGCTCCAGGACTGGCTTCAGAGACCTGGATCCAGTTGCCAGGAGAACAGCACTGCAGTCGCTCAGGCCTAATCTTGGGTACCATTCTTGTGTTATTACCGCCCATGCCACTTGCCTTAATGGTTACAGGCTGACTAATTAAAGCAATTAATCAAGCCCCCAAGAAGTTTGGATGCTGTCTGGAATTTCTTCCACCTTTGCCCTCCATCTGGTGCTGGAGGCCTGGAGTATTGGAGCGCTGTGGTCCCCATGCCTGCCCAGAGTATTGGGCATGCTGTGAGTAGTTTCTCCTGCTGCAATCAAGGGTGCAGGTGAGGTCTGAGGGTGGAGCTTAAAGGTCCCCCCTCTAAAATGCTGTCCTGGGCAGCCTCTGCCCCCTGGGTTGGGCGAGCAGCTCCTTTGTCATTCTTCGTTGCTCACACTTGGATTGCGAACATCCTGATAGATGTCTTGGAGCTCTGTAAAGGTAGACTTGTGTTTTTCATTTTGTACTTTTAGAGCTTTGTCCACAACTTGCAGATAGGGGGAACCCCACATAAATCCCCTCTCCTCCTCACAAGTCCTTTCTACCCAATGACTTTTGGCTTAGGAGAATAATTAAGTCAACAGATATTTTTGAAGGACCTCCTTTGGGCCAGGTATTGTGCTGAGCACTATGAGGAATCAGAGATGAATCAGGCACAGCTCTTGCATGCAAGGAGCTTACAATCTAGTGGGGAGATAAAACGCATTCACAAATGACTGTAAGACGTGACTCCCATAAAGGAAGGTCAAAGAAGGTACCATTGGCTCTCAGAACAAGAGAAGAACACTGCTGGCTAGGGAGATCTGGGAGGGCTTCATGGAGGAGGTGGCAGTTCAGTCAGGTCTTTGGTTTTTGTGAAACAGATTTGGATGTGTATAGACACGTGTGTGTGTATGGGTGTGTAGGATGTGTCCAGATATGAGCTTGTAGGTGGCACAAGGAGAAAAGACTGAGATGCTTCCAGGGAATAAAACCACCATCTTTAGGTACCAAGAGTTGAAGGTTGCATTTGTGTAGAGTCTTATGTTCATTACAGAGACAGAGATAAAATGTCCTTGAGGCGGCAGCTGGCGGCCTCCAGCAACATTGTGGGGTAGGTGAATTTAGAATTCAGCTTCCCCTTGCTGCCTTCCTCTTTCCCTTCTGGGGACATGTCCTCCCCTTCCTTCCCATTTCCAGACATGCTTTCTGGGTTTCCAGGGCCTGCCTTCTTCCTCCTCCTCCCTTCCTTAACAAAGCCCATACTTAGGAAGAGATCTAATCCTCTCCACTCGTGTGTGAGCTTGGGTTCCAGGCTGCGTGCTGGGGCTGCCTTACCATGGGGCTGATTTTACCTACTGCAGAGCTGTGAGGAGGGTTTGGTGCCAAAATAAGGTCCTGATCTACACTTAGCTTTCTTTCGTGTCTAGGAATTGATGCTAGGATGTGGGCTCACATCCCCACTGCCCTGCCTCCTTTGGGCTACACATCACAATTGCACAGCCAAACAGTTTTCTAGGGGCGAGGCTCCCTTGGCTCCTGCCTATTGAGCAACAGGCTTTGTTTCTCATTACTTTAATTAATGGGGTAAATAAATATAGCAGGATGACTTGCTGAAGATCTGCCTTGCTTTTATTTTCCTTCTCTGCAGTAGTTAAAGTCCCTTTGATGGTTGTTAGAAAGACTTCTGAGGCCCTGGAGGGGCTCCGTGGGGGTCCGTGTGTACAAGGCACCTTGTTGGAGATAAATAGGGTCACTTCCCATCCCTCAGGAGAGTGGGGTATAGCTGCATTGAGCAGGAAAGGGGACATAATAAGGCCCTTTTTGTTTTGAGGTTTGAGAGAGGAAAAAGCTATTCAATTTCTGGGGGGAGCTGGTCCTCAGGGAAGGAAAGTGATTCTAGGTCCACAAAAGACAATCACCAGGAGCAAATCCGGGCAGCCAGAAATACGGAGAAAGTCTGTGGGAAGGACTGAAGTCGATTTGTCTAGTGAGGGTGGTTCTGGACCTGCTCAGCACTGAGGGAGTGGCTTTTCTTCCTTTACGGGTTCCTCATGTGTCCCATGTGAGGATGAGGGCAAAGAGCTGCCTAGGATTATCTACTGGGCTGAGAGGGACCAGCTGACCACAGCCACACCACAGCGCAGCCAACAGTGGACAGGGGAGACTTTGTGCTTTCCCTGTGTTAATGTGGGATTCAGACTGTCCCCTTTCTGGGTCTGTGTAAACCCTAGGATTTGGGGGGAAATCCTATGTGGAAGTTGAGAAAAACCAAACAAACTAGGAACCTCCAAACAAAATTGGTTCCTGGGGCTCTAATAAGCCGCTCATGGAGCAGCAAAAAGCAGGAGTTAATAGACATCCATCCCAGCCTTGTGTGTGTGAAAATGTTTTGATAAAATCAGAAGTCCAGCATCTTCCAAATAGATATTTCCTCCTTTCCAAATGGGTTCTCTATAAAATTCCCTTATAAATTTTGAGTCTATTTTTTTCAAAGGAGGAGCTCTGTGGCTGCATTTTTTATAAATGTTTTTTGTGGAGCATTCTTATTCCAGTTGGTGGGTTTAGAGCAGCCTGAGTCTTCCAAACTTTAAAGAGTCTCATTTCTTATTGGGACAGCTCTTGGTGGGTCATCATTACAGGCCTAGAGATGGTCAGAGTAGTGAGGGGCTTTCTGGACCGTCTGAGCCTGCCCTCTCATTTTATAGACAGAGAACCAGATCTAGGGGAGGTAATGGGATTGCATGAATTCAGGGAGCCAGTTGGAGGCAGAGCTGGAGCTAGTGCCAGGTCAGTATGGAATTGAGGTGGATAGTAGCCTGTTTGAGAGTTTTGTTGTTATTGCTGGTTGCAAACACATCACCTTGTTGACTCATTCTGAATTTAGGGTTGGCTGGATTCCATAAGTAATTTGCTTTCACACATGGAACCCTTAAGTCATGATGTGTCTGTTCTTTATTGGAGCTACAAACACCCCTCTTCTCTCTCCTTGTGCTTCCTGGAAATGCATCTTTCATGACCACTCAAGGTTCCCTCCTCTGAAAATCCTTGCCTGTCACCCAAGGGAGTCCATGGCTCTCTGTGCCCACTGCACTCTTGTACCTGTTTATTTTGTGGGTATCATAACTTGCCCATCATCTTTATTCTACCTTGATCTCCTTATAAGCAGGGTTAGCCCTTGTATGTCTCTATCCCAGCACATAGCACTAGTAGTAATAAAGTAAGTATTACTTGAATAAATACATGTGCATTATTTCTTTGGGCCTAAGTGTAATACTTTACATTTAATAGACGTGTGATTGGTTTCTGTTATAGAGCTACAAAAACTTAGTTTTGCCCATTCTCAGCATATCAGAGTGGAAGGAGCCCTTTAAGTTCACACATTCATTTTTTACAAACATGAAACCTGAGGCTCAGAAAGGAAATCAACTTACCCTGGGACGCACAGCATGTTTGTGTCAGAATTAAAACTAAAACCAAAGCTTTGTGAAAATACAAAGTTCTGCTTATTGCTTCTGTGCCACAGTTTGAAATTTTTATCACTTAGTTGCATTAAAATACATATTCCTATATAATATCTTTGGGAACAAAAAAGATTGAAGATTATGTTTCTATCGTTTTTTAATTATTATTTTGTTTCTTCCTAAATGGAGGCATTTTGATTTTGCTGGAGGTGAGGATTGAAACCAGCCATTTCTTAGTTTTCAGGGGAAGCAGGTTGTGATTACTCTGTGTCAAGTTTTTTCGTAGAAATTATTCCTTCTTACATGGGAAAAAGATATATGCTGAACTTTCATTACACATTTTCTTTTTGCTGAGTTTACAGCCTCCTTAATGCGAAGCATGGGCCAGCTTAACTAGAGCATTGAAAATGTGTTCTCCAAGCCATCAGCAGATCACGGACAGGACAGTGGTTTGGACCAGACATTTCACAACTTCGTAAGTTAAACAATAGCAGAAATCCTGGTGGCAGCATCACATCTCAGTCTACCTAAGACACCATGGCTTCCCTGCCAGCTCTCTGGAGCCCAGGGAGGACCACCATGGGTCTGTGACTCTGCTTTCCAGCCCTAGAGACTACCACAAAACAGTGGAGGGACAGGACCAGAATTAGCTAACTCTCTCGTGAATTTGCTCTTGAGGGCTTGGAGTGGAGAAGGTGGGTTTTCCTTCACTTCCATCACCACCACCCTAGCTCTTGAACTTCAGATCTTGGGAGATCAGAGACCGAGGTAGGCTGAAAGTGGAGCAAATTCAGCTGTGTGCGTGGGTGAGAAATGAGCCTGAATCACCCCATTCTGCCTCCCAAGAGATAGCAGCAAAACCAGTGGGAAGTAAGATCCAAATATTGCCCAAATCCAGCCAGGATGAAAGTCTTGTCTGCCCAGCCCCACTCTGGTGGTCTGCAGGAAGAGTCTTTCCTTAAGCAACTGGAGGTGTTGGTTCATTACAGCAAGCCTCTATCAAGCGCCTGCAGTGTGCCCAATTAATCCACTGGATTGATACAAGAGAATTAGAAGTCCTGACCTCTGCCTTCAATGAACTTACTAACTAGTAGGGAGATTCATTGAGTCATTCATCCATTAATCATTTTTTGAAAGCCTACCTTGAGTTTTATAGAGTATCAAGTCCTGGAGGCAGAGATGGTTCAGACGTAATACCTCCCTTAAACAATGTCACCGTCTGAGAGACTGGGAAGTAGGTGCCCACAAAATCAGTGAGAGGGACTGAGAACACAGAAAGAGCAGAGCAGATGGGAGGGGCATCTCACCTGGCCAAGGTGCGGGTTAGACGGGGCTTCTCAGACAGGTGATACTTGAATAGCATCACGTAGGATGAACAAAAAAAAAAAAAAAAAAAGAAGCTAGTGCGGAACTACAATGATGTGTAGACGATGCGCTTTTAGGAGTCAGAGGTACTTGAACTATTAGAATTTAGGGGATGGTTTGATAATTCATGAGAACAAAGGACTAGAGTATTTGAAACTGTGACTATCTTTTATACTTTCTGAATATACCCACAAATAACCAGACAATAATTTAACAAAGAAGACATAACTGAACTCTCACATGCTGCTGGTAGGAGTGCCAATTAGTATAGCTGTTTTGGAAAACTGGCAGTATTTGCTGAAGCTAAACATATGGCTACCCTGTGACATAGCCACTTCACTCCCAGGTATACACTCAACAGAAATGGATACATATGTTCACCAAAAGCTTGTATAAGAATATTCACAGCCGCACTACTGCTAGTAGCCGCAGACTGGAACTGCCAAGATGGCCTTCCCTGTAGAATGGATAAGTACTTTGTGGTTATTCACACAGGAGAGTACTATGCAACAATGGGCATGAATGATCCACAACTCTAGCAACAATATGGATGTCTCAAAAATCTGATGTTGAGCGAAAGAAGCCAGACACCAAAGTGCATGTACTGTGTGATTCCATCTTTATATGAAGTACGAAAACAACAGACAAAACTAATCTATGCTATTACAAGTCAGGATAGTAGTTAGAGTTGGGGGTGGTAGTAACCGGAAACAAGCACGGTGTTTCACTGGTGCTGGTAATGTTCTCGTTCTTGATTTGGGCGTTGGTAACATAAAGGTGTTCACTTTGTGAGAACTCAGTAAGCAGTGTGCTGTCTTCTATGTAAATTATACCTCATTAAAAAGTCAAAAACTATCTGTAATCCAGGTGAGACTACAGATTAGGGGAGGATTGTAAGGGCTGTGGGAATTTGGGGTGCAGAAAAGGTCTCAACGGTGAATTGCGTCCTCCTGAGTTCATCTTCTCTCGCAGAGAATAGGGAACTTCTGGGAGGTTTGGTGTCCTTGTGTCATTAAATCAAGCACTTCATTTTCCCTCAGAGAAGACCTCATCCCGTTCATTTAGCCTTTGCAGTGGATGTTACTATTTCAGGAGGGAGAACAAGGCTGTGGACAGAGCAAGGTTGTTCTTCCATGATTAAGTCTCTGTGTGTTACCATTGGGCAGCTTAACTCCCTGACCCCGAGTTTCCAAATCAGGTGAATGGGGTAAGAGTCCCAGGTTGCTGTTTTGACAGCTGTTGCTGTGATTTACTCCTGGCCCCATTAGCTGCCTGGCTGCTGGCCTCTGCAGGATAAAGAACGTGGCAGAACCATGCAAATACGAGGGGTCATTGTGTTCTGGCCCAGGGGCTGGGAGGTGAAGGGTTGCCTCCTCTACCTGGAGCTGTGTGCACAGAATCAAGACACCTGCCCTGTGCTTCCCTAGGAAGCCTTCCACTGAGACATCCATGCTCTTGTCTCAGCGTTTCCTGATGTCCCCTGATGGCTGGCTCCCCCCATTAAGAGGGAGGCCTGGGATTGGTGGTTCAAACAGCGTCCTCGACAGCACAAGAGCTGCTTCTCCCTGTACGCCAGAGGAGAAGCCAGGGGAAGGGAGAGATGAAGGCAATGCCAATCATGCGCCCAGCTCCGCCTTCATGCTGCCCTCCTCACTCCCATAGCCAGGAATATCAGGACAGAACCACCCTGAAAAGAGATGTGACCTACCCTACCATTGTCCCCGACAGCCTGGCATCCCAGCCTGGCCCAGAGCCACGGAGGAGAGAGAAGAACATGGACTGAATGCTGACTTCATTCCAGGCTCTGTGCTCCATGCTTTTCATCTGACACTCTTTCCATGGTCGGGCGTACCTATTAGGGCTTGGACACTGGAGTTGCCATGGCAAACAAACAAACAAACAAACAACACACAAACAACTAAATCCTGCTCCACGGAGCTCACAGTCCATTGGGGAAAACAGAAATTAAAGAGATGTTCCCACAAATGATTCAATAAGTGAATCTGTGGTAACTGCTAGGGAAAAGGAGAGTAAGGATGTCAGAGAGCACATCACAAGGTGACCTAAACAAGTTTGGAGTAGTGAGGGAAGGATCTGCACAGGAGATGACTTTGAAGCTGCTACCTGAAGACTGAAAAGGAGTTTCTGGGTGGGGAACGTGGGGGAAACATTCTAGGCAGAGAGAATAGCTTGTACAGAGGTCTTGAGGCAGGAAGGACAGGGGTGTTCATAGGAACCAAGAGAAGGCCAGGCTGGCTGAAGTGTGGCATGTGAGGGCAACCCCTCACCTCCCAAGGGCCAGATGGGAAGGCAGTCACCATTCAGATCCCAGAGCCATGGGGGTGGGAAGAATTTAGAAATTGATTTCAAGAGTGATGTGTGGCTATTAAAGGGTTTTAAGCAGGGTCATGTATGCTTATGCTTGTGTTTTAAAAAGGTTGCTCTGACTTCTGGGTGAAGGACAGAGGGGCAAGTCAGCATGAGAAAGATCAGCAGGAGGTCATGGCCATAATCCAGGCAAAGGATGTGGCAGATTGGACTGTGGAGAGTCAGTAGAGATGAGGAAGAGAGGAGAGATCCGAGCTATATTTTGGTGGTAGAGTGGATAGGATTTGTGATGGAAGGGATGCATAAGGGAAAGGCAGGTGTTAGTTACGACTGCCAGATTTTTGGCCTGTGCAATTGGGGGGATGGTAATATCATTGCTGGAAATGATCTGTTTCTGAGATGGGAAAAACAAGGAAGAGCAGATATGTAGAGAACATTATAAATTCTGGTTTTTATCTTACTTAACCCTCATGAGAGCCCTTCTTATGTAGATAAGAATTGAGATCCAGAGTGGTTAAGAAACTTGGTCAAGGTCACAGAGCAAGTTGTCTAACTCTTGGCAGCAGGATATGTTGTGGCCTTTTCAGAGAATTGTGTCTGTTGTGCATTCCTGCAGCATGTCACAATTTACAGAACAATTTCAAATATGTCATTCCATTTTGATTTTTACCAGTACAGACCTATAAGGTAAACACAGCAGGTATCATTATACCCATTTCATGGGAAGGAAATTGAGGCCATTAACTTGATAAGTGTCAGAGAGCTATAGCTGGGGGGAATAGGGTTGGAACTCTGGGCTCTATGATTCCCAGTTCATGCTTTTCCCACTATCCTTCACTGCTAAGGTTCACAAACACTGGAGTCAGATAAATTGCTTGGCTAATGTTGGACAATTTATGTAACCTCTCTGAGCCTCAACTTTTTCACCTGTAAAATGGAGAAAATAATATCTGCCTCCATGGCTTGTCATGAGAGTTCAGTGGGCAGCTGTATGTAAAGCATTTAGCACGGTGTCTAACACAAAACGAGCATTCAGCTCTCCATAGATGTGAAGCTGCTGCTGAGTATGCACTTCTCAATCCAAATGGCCCTTTTCCCTTGAGGAAATGCAGCAGCTCCCAAAGCTGGTGAGGGCCTAGAGAATTACTGACCAATGTCTCCCCAAAGGACCTCCTATTATCTCTATCAGTGCCCCGTAAAGACTTTGAGCACAGTTTCCTCTCTCTCACTGCCTCGTCCCCTTTCCCACAGTTAGTCAATTGCTGAGTCTTGACAATTCTTCCTCCATCTCTGCCACCTTGCTCCTTTCTTCTCTGTCCCCAACACTGCTCAGTGCAGATCCCATTTCCTTCTGCCAGACCCATCACAACAACCTTTAACTTTTTAACTCATCTCCCAAGTACTTGCCCAATCCAGCATGTACTTCCCTGTGTACACAATAAAGCCTAGACCTCTTAGTCAATGAGTCAGGCATTTTTACAGTCACCTGTCAATCTCTCTCAAACTCATCTCCCAGGGCTTTTCAACAGGGAGTTTTCTCCCAACCAAAAAGCCAACTCCTCATTTCCCCAGGTGTCACCCTCAATGCCTCTACCATACTTCTGACCATGATTGTTCCTCAGTCCCAGAATATCCATCGCCTTCCTTTCCAATTATCTTCCCATTTCCTTAAGGTCCCATTAAAGTCTCATATTCTTTGCAAAGCCTCCCCTGACTCTCTAGATTAGAAATCTCTTCTTCCGTTGATTCTCAAAGTACTCAGTACATTTTCTAAGACTTGAGGGCCAGGATGGCTTCTTATTCTCTGTTGCAGCCAACGTGCTCAGCAAAGTACCCTACACATTGTATGATTAGGACCTTTGGATAGTCATAAATACACAGTGGTTATCTGGTATATGCTTTAAGTCCACGAAAAGCCAAGAAATGCATGTATTTATCATTTGTTTGATTAACCACACAAAATGGACTGTCCACCTACCATGTGCTGTGCACTATGCTGGGGATGCCAGAATGAATGAGACCAATTCCCTGCCCTCAAGGAGGTCAGTGTAGTAGAAGATGTGGAAAGTAAAAGGACACTGATATTCAATGGAATGCTGTAGAAGTACAGGATGCTAAGGTAGTTTATTAGAAGAAACTCCTGCTCCAGACTGAGGCAATGTTGGGGGTGTCATGGGTTGAACTGTGTTTCCTGGAAGGATATGTTGAAGTGCTAACTTCTAGTACCCGTGAAAGTGACCTTATTTGTAAATAGGGTCTTTGCAGATGTAATCAAGTTAAGATAGAGTCATACTGGATTAGGGTAGGGCCTAATGACTGGTTTCCTTATGACAGAAGAGAGATTTAGAGACACTCTGACACACAGAGAAGAAGGCCATGTGACAGGGGAGGCAGAGATTGCAAGTGAGCAGCTGCAGGCCGAGAAACACCAAGGATGGCTGGCAACCACCAGAAGCAAGGAAAGAAGCAATTCTCTCTTCCTTAGGGCCTTTAGAGGAAGTATGACCTTGCCGACACCTTGATTTCAGATTTCGAGTCTACAGAACTGTGGGAGAATACATTTCTGTTGTTTTAAGCCACTCAGTTTGTGATACTTTGTTAACAGCAGCCCTAGGAAACTAATGCAGAGGGTAACCAAAGGAAGTGAGCCCTGAGTTGAAGAAAAGGCCCTTGAAGTGACATTTGCCATGTTACCCGTGTTACAAAAAGCACTTGGTTGTTTTGGGCACAGTGAATTAAGTCTGGGTTCAGGCAACCGCTGAGAAATGGAGGGGGCGCTAGCCATGGTGCTGATGGAGACCTTGGGCTGATGAAGGAAGCTGGGCTGAGTTGAGAACCCTGAGCTGGATGGAAGCCACCCAGGACTCTGAGGGAGTTGGACAGTCATCACGCTTCCTCTTGCTCTCTCTACTTCCTCTCTCCTCCACCCTCCTTTCCCTCTTCTGGGATAACCAGGCTGCCGTAGATCCTAATGCCCACTCCCCACCACCTGCAATATCTCTGCTTCTGGTGATCGCGTTTCTATGATTGAGATGCAACCTCTTCCGGGGGCACATGCGATCTTGCTCTCTCCTTCTCCCAGACTTTAAGGAACTTTAAAATTGCCCTCCCTTGGGATTTTCTTCTTATTCACTCTCTTTTGCTTCCTGTCTCCCCTTTTTCATGCAGCAAGAAAAATCAGGCCAATGAGCTAAAAAATAAAACCCTTATCTCTACTTTATCTTTTCTTCAGCACAGTTGTTGTTTATGAGGTTTTTAAAATAGAGATTCAGCAAACCCTGTGATACTAACCGTTACTATATATATATATGTGTGTGTGTGTATATATATATGTATAGATTAAATTAGTCTCCAGGGGACACCCTGCTAAATATAGTGATTATGTGAATCTGAATGTTTTCAAACACCTTTTTCCTCTTGCTATATTTTTCCCTTTCCTAGAGCTGGGGATGATTCTGCTGGAAAATCTGGGTGGAACCTTGGCTGACTAGCCAAAAGCTCTCCTTATTTAAGAATACATTTCTGTAAGAGGCAGTAAAAAGCTCAGCATCCAAGGGAAGATAGTGGCAGGAATGTTTAGCTTGTAAGGTCAAAGACAGCATAGAGTAGTTGACAGAGTAGCTGTAGATCGAACTCCAGTGTATCACTTACCAGTGGTGTGATGGTGGTCTCAGCTTTCTTATCAGTAAAGTGGTGGTATTAGGGCTCACTTTGCAGGGCATTTTAGGACCAGGGATACATATATGCATAAAGAGATAGTAGGTGCCTACAGAGTGGTAGCCATTAGTGTGATTAGACTGTTAATTCCTCCTTGGCTGAGAAGTTTATTAGCTGTAATGCTGTTGGTTTAATGGGATAGCAACCTGCAGGGGATAAGGAGGCCTGAGCTAATGGGTGGAGGCCCCAGACACAGAGTCACAACTGGTCTGACTTCCCATTTTACAAATGAGAAAATTAAGGCCCCAAAATTTCAGAAGCAGCTTGGCTAAGGTTGAGAAGAAGGTTATCACATTGTCAAGATATCCTGGTTGCCAGTACAAGTCCCCATATAGTAACCAATTACATCTTAGTTGGTACCATGTGACCTCTCTAAGGAGAATTTGCACTTTACATACAAACTTGGAAGAAGTTCAAGCCTTGGTTCTGTCCTTGACAGCAGTCTCCTGACCTTAGGCAAGCTACCTAGCCTCTTTGAGTTCCTTTATTTTCACCTTCACTACGGTGATTGTCATCATGGAATTGCAGGTTTGTGAGGATTAGAGGTGATAAGTCTGTGGAACTCTCAAGACCCATACTCATGCAGGTGATTGCACCTGTCCTGTACTCCCAGGAAGAAAGTGTCTTCAGCAGTAAGAAGGAGAAACATACTTGGGGCAAGAGGGGAAGGCACTGTCCTCTCACCCACTGTGGTTTAGGCATGAAGGTGTGTTCCTAGAGATCCTACCTGTGCTAGTAGGAAAGGGGGCTGGGTTCTCCTCATGGCTTTGCGTGGGGGTTGCTTTGTGGCCTGAGGTCAGCTACTTTCCCTCCCTTGTGTTTTTATATATTTGTTCTTAATCTGTGAAGCATAGCAGTGGTGGGCCCAGCTAACCATATCTCCAAGGTTATGAGCCATAGTCCCCTGCTGCTGAAGTCAGCACCACCCATTCTGAGGGAAGGAACTCTCTCTTCCTGGGGCTGAGGCGTGTAGGTTGACCCTCGGCTCCTCACCCCCACCCCCTTGGTGAGGCTGCTGGGAGGGGTGTCTGGAACTAGATACCTACTCTCTCTTAATTTTCTCAGCTCACTCTGCACTTCTCAAGTGGCTGGGCCTCTGGGGTAGGACTGAAGGGAGGGCCTTGGGGACCAGCATCCTGCAGAGTTGGTGACAAACCAGGCTCAGAAGAATAAAGGCTGTGTTTATTGAGCCAGACTCTGTACACAGACACTCATCATAATGAGTCCTCCTGATGCCTCCAGGCTCAGTTGTATTGGCTTCATTCCACAGAAAAGGAAGCAGGAGCCCATGCAATCACATTATTGGACCAGACCACTTGGCTACTAGTATGAGGCTGTGCTGGCATGCAGATCTCTCTCTATGACCCCAAGTCCATGCTCTTCCTCCACCCCTTCTGCCTGTCTTCGCTGCTGTCCTTTCCTGCATCTCATGTTCTTGCTGCTTCTATTCCCTTCTCTTCATTGTCAGTTTTTTACTTCTTGGTGGATGGGCACATCCTATTTCACAAGGATTGACTCATAAGGATAGACCTGGAAGGGACCTGTGGAATTGACATCTTCATTCTATCAATGAGGATCCTGAGGTCTAGAGAGCATCTGTGACTTGCGCAGGGTTTGTTCACAGGCAGTTCAGGACAGAAACCAGAGAGGAGATACAAACATTAATTGAGTTCCCATAAGTTCTAGGTATTGTGCTGGGTGTGTTTGGTGGTTATCTCATGTAATCCTTTAGACAATACTATTAAAGTGGACACTATTATGATCATTGTCCAGATAAGGAATCTAAGGCTCAGATAGGTTAAGACGTTTATTCAAGGCTACACAGCAGGTGGAGTCAGAATTTTCAGTCTATTTGCTTTTGCTTTTAAAATCACAGCTATTTCATGCTTTTTAAACTACAGCTATTTCCTGTTTACTCTGCTGGGTGCTGCCTCAGTTTCTTCTGGATAATTATTTTCTGAAACACTGAAGGCACTGAACTGAAAGACACAGATGAAAGCAGGCACAGATTTTATTTGCCACCTTTTTTGGTCTGCACTCCTGCACCGGTGTATATTGGCTCATGAATCCAGGATAGCCTTTCATTACGCCACATAGCAGTAATCTATAACCCATTATATTAAAAAGGGTAGCTAATATTTATTATGCATTTTCTGTATACCTGATAGTATGCTACGTACGTCTACGTGGATAATATCATTTAGTTCTTACATCAACCTTATTGTTATCCATATTCTACAGATGAGAAAATGGAGGTTTAGAAAAAGTAGGTAACTGCCCCAAGTCATCCTGCTAGAAGGGGATAGAGCCAGGATCCAAACTAGGCAACTGCCCTTAGGACAGCAGTTCTTAACTTTGGCTGCACATGAAGATCACCTGGAGAACTTTTGAAAAATAGGACATCGTGCCCTTCCCTAGACCAACTGAATCAGAGTTGCTGGGACACAGAGCATAGAACATCTGTGATTTTTTTAAAGCTCATCAGGTGATTCTGATGCACAGTGAGGGTTAAAAACTACTGTTTTACCAGCAGAGGATTCTTTACAGACAAATGATGATGGCGTGTTGACCAAGCAGTGTCTACATTCCATAAGCCCTTGGTGTTATGAGGCCTACCTTGGCCTCTGACTCCCTTCTTGGAGCCAGGGAGGCCAATGCCAGAGCCACTTGCTGCCAGCACTGTCCAGTAGAAATATGATGTGAGACACACATGCAATTTCACATTTTCTAGAGATCTTATTTTTAAAAAAGTAAAAAGAAACAAGTGAAATTAATTTTCAAAATATATTTTATCTAACCCAATATAGACAAAATATCATTTCAATGTGTAATAAACATAAAAATAATCGCTGAGACACTTTACATTTTTATTTTTTATTTTTTGGTATTAAGTCTTAGAACTCTGGTGTGTTTGTTCTATCAGTACAGCATATCTTGTTTTTTTGTTTTTGTTTTTTTTTTTTGAGATGGGATCTTGCTCTGTTGTCACCCAGGCTGGAATGCAGTGGTGCGAGATCATAGCTCACTGCAGCCTTGAACTCCGGGGTTCAAGCCATCCTCCCACCTCAGCCTCCTGAGTAGCTGGGTTTACAGGCACGCGCCATCACGCCTGGCTGATTTTAAATTTTTTGTGAAGACAGGGTCTTGCTGTGTTGCCCAGGCGCGTCTAGAACGCTTGGCCCCAAGGGGTTCTTCCTCCATGGCCTCCCAAAGTGCCGGGATTACAGGCGTGAGCCACCGCACCTGGCCACAGCACATCTTAATTCAGATTAGACACATTTAAAGTGCTCATGAGCTGCATGTGCCTGGAGGCTATTATATTGGACACCACTACTTTAAATGATTTTCTCTGGCTCTTGTTTCCTTTTTTAAGGTCTCAGATTAGGAAATTATATGGAAATTATAGAAGCATACATGGGAAACACTTTCCTTCACTGGATTTTTGTGGCCTCAGAGATACCAATCTATCTTGTCACCTATGCATGGCCTGTTCAATCTCCAATAACCAGCCTCGGACCTCCCAATGCCCACTGCCTGCTGAGGAAGGGGCTGGCCTTGGGAGGTGTCGCTTGGGCAGGGTGACAGGAGACTTGTCGTCCTTCTTCATGCCCCTTCCTTTGTTCATTTTTTAAACAGTGAAATGTCTCAAAGAAGCAATTTGATGACATGGATCAGGAGACATAAAAAATATTCATTCTCTTTGACCAGGTAATTTTCTAAGAAAACAATTTGAAATGTGGAGGAAGTTTCATGCCTAGAGGTGCTCATTGGGGCCTTATTTATACTATAAAATAATTGGACACAACCCAGATGTTCAATTTTAACGTAATGGTTCCAGGGGCCGTGGGAAATCATGCAGCCATTTCAGCCATTTAAAATAATATCAGAGAGTTATCACAAAGAGGACTTTTCGTATTAAACCAAGAAAGAGCAAGAGTCAAAACTGTTTATGCAGAATTATAAGTAAGTAAAAATATCTCAGCTCAACAGAATAACAGCAAGAAAACACACCAAGGAGTTTAAAGTAGTTATTTTTCGGTGGTATGACGATGGGCAGTTTTCCCCTTCTTTTTTCCTACTTCTCTGTGTTTTTTGAAATACAGTGAGTACATACTCCTCTCATAATAAAATGGATTTTATTATAATAAATAAACAACGTTAAGAACAAAAAGATGTTAAAAAAGCAATTAAAGAGTTCCTGCTGCATGTAATTAATATTAGAAAACCATTTGACTTTGCCTGTGGGCTCCTGGGGGGGGAGGGCAGAGGAGGGGGAAGATGAGGATTATGGGTATGAAGGTTCCTGTCCTGCCAGGGCAGATTTGCATTTTGCACACTGATGCATCATTTCTGACAATTTGGAAAGTCTTTTCCTAGAGCCCTGGACTGGGGCTGCTCCTTAAACAAAAAGCCAGTTTGTGAGGAAGATGCCTCTTCAGTGGTGTTGGCACAACAAACTCTTTCTTCAGCCTGGGGCTGCAAAATGGATGCATTCAATGCCCTCAGGAAGGGCCTGGACAAGGGGGCTGCTCAGTTGCTCTAAGTCTAAAATTAAGTGTCTGGGAAGCACAACTATTTTCTAATCCCCTAAGCAGTAGAATCCTTGTCTCAGGGCACTGACTTTGAAATGCTGAGGACTTCTAGAGTCTACATATCCCAAAAGGGGGCCTCATAACCTTTGTTTATTCCAAACTAAGCTTGGAGGAGGGAGCATCAGCCTCAGTCTCAGCACCTTATGAGAGAGGTGTTAATGTGCCCATTTCATAGATGATAAAACTGAGACCTGGAGACGGGAAGAAAGTCACTAAGGAAGTGAGGGACACCCATGGGGTTCAAATTCAGGTCTGCCTGGCCCTGAAGCTCATGCATTTCCATGGTGTGACACTGTTTGCCTCCTCTTCTCCTGCTTCCCTCTGCAGGGGCTACAGATGTGGTAAGAATGCCCTGAAAGTTAGAAAACTCGACTGTTGAGCTGACTCCCAGCTCTGACCAACTGTCCTTCTATGACACAGCCATCTAGCCTGTCCCTGATAGATCCCATCAGTAATGTGCAATCCCAAAGTTGCGAGGAAGTTTAACCAAAGAGGACATTCTTACAGAAAGGGAGTATCTTTAGTATCTTTAGAGGACAGATGGGCAGAATAATTGGTAGGGGTTATTTAGAATGCAAGCAACTGTTTCTCCTTCCAAGACGAGGAACCCAACCCAAGACTGTGATGGCTTGTGTGTCATCCTCTCCTGACAAGGACTGACAAAGGGTCCTGTGTATCCGACAGGTGACAGGGTAGCCTTCCTGCAGGCAAGCACAGGATTAATGATACTTTCAGCGGAAGATGGAAGAATAACTCAGGCAAGCTGCGAACATGCAAGCTGTCAGCGTGATTCACAGAGTAATTACGGAATAATACAGTGTAAACTATTAGGAGATGATAACAATAAGTCAGGATTGACTCATCACTTTGAAAACTTGGGGCTGATGAGCCTGCCAGTTATTCGCTAGTTCTCAAAGTCTGTAAACCACTGTAATGTGAGCCAAGCCTGGCAGCTGGATTCAAAAGAGACAGGTCTATTATCCCTTTGTACATTAAATTGTGAGAACGCAGCAATGGGAAAATATAAATGCAAGCATTTAGGCTAATATCAGCACTAGTGCCCAGGTAAAATGATAATTGTCAGGCACTTAAATCCCCCAGAAATGGGAAGAGATGCACTCGGTCCACTGAAAGCTGAAAATAAACTGACAGCATAATGAGGGAGATGCCTTGTTCTAACTAGAAGGAAAACAAAAGTAATAGTAATAATGAAGGCTAGAATTGCTGAAACACCTACTATGTGTCAGGTAAGTTACATGCATTCCATTCGAGCTAATTCTCACAAAATAGTGGATGGGAAAGCTTAGTCTCATTTTGGATTGAAGAAACTGTGATTTAGATAGTCTGAGTAGCACAGGCAATGTAACGGAGATCATTAAGTATGGGAGATGGGTTTTAAAGCCAAATATGATGGACTTCAAAGTCTAGGCATTTTCTACCACTGCAGGCTGAATCTTAGGAAGAATAAGGGTGGGCCGGTAAATCCGTAAGCATGGTGGACAAACAGGAGAACCTGTACTTCTGAGGGGCTGCCGAGGGAAAGAGCCATTCCCTGTGGCTACCAGCAGGGTCACCAAGGGGATGGCAGAAGCAGGTCCGAGCAAAAAAGGGTGCCACAGCTGAGATGCATATGCATGAATGTGAGGATGTTCAAGGGCAGAATCACTGATCAAACACTTAAGGAGCACCTATGCCGTGTTAGGACTTGGGGCCTCAAAGATGAATAAGACTCAGTCCCTATACTCAAGAAGCCCCCATCCCAGACACGCACAAGTGCTGCACAGAAATAATAGACTCACAGAAGAGGGAGGGACTAAGTCACAGTCTCCTTTGAATGGAGGTGACGTTTGAGTGAGGCATCGAAGGATGATTATGAATTTGACAGAAGGAGAATAGGAAATGGGTAGAGGGATCGGCCTATGCCGAAGTACTGAGGCACGAAAGCGCGAAGGATATTCGGGGACCAGCCAGTGTGAGTTTGCTGCGGCAGAGTGGAGCATGCAGGGTGGAGAGAGGCAGTAGAATCACAGGTTGCAGACCGACCTCGATGAGCCATGCGTACCAGACATGCAATGTGGACTTGACCTAGCGGCAGTGGGGAGACGGTCAGAGTGGACTGGCCGTGACAGTGGGAAAAGATCCTCAGGGCAGGATCCGGGACAGGACTGGAATCCAGGCTGGTGGGAGGTGGGAATCAGGGAGCCAGCGCCCACGGGAGGGAGGGAACTGCCTAGAAAGCCAGAGGCAGAAGTCTGGGGATCCCAGCAGTGGGAGGCAATAAAGGGGCTTCCTGCTGGCTCAGAGCTGCCTGAGCCTGGGATCTCCAGGGGCAGGTCGTGGGAGTGGCCGAGCCCCAGCTAGCAGTTTCTTTCCCAGCGGCTGCCCTGCAGCCCTCCTGGTATTTCATCATGCCCCCAAATCTTGGGACTAGTCTCCCTTCACAATGCCCCTCTTCCTCTGCCCTTGCATTTGGCACCCCCACCTCAGGTGCCACTCCCTGTACAGGAGTGTGGGGCAGGGGCGGGGCGGGAGTGCTCTTGGAGAGTCTCAGACCTGGGTCTGCCTCCCGGATCCACTGCTCAGTTGCTAATACTGATCCTGTCTTTGTTTTAAATTGGGATCATGTTCATCACATTTTTTGACACTAATTTTGATTTTTTAAAAAGTACTGCATTAAAATGTTATATATCTTGGTTACTGAAATTTTTGGTACCCCTTAAATTTTGTACCTGAGCAAGTACCTCACTCTCCTCACCCTTCTCTGGGTCCCAGGGAAGGGGACTGACACAGATGAGCGGCCACCTTGCGCAAGGGGATCACCGAGAGCCCAGGTCCCCTGTGGCGCCTCACGGTAGCCGTGGGGGGGAGGGCGTCAGCAGCCCCACTCTGCGGATGAAGCTAGTGAGGCCCAGAGAGGTTAAACGCGCTGCCCAAGGCTGCTGTGTCTGGCAGTGATCAGCGTTTCCCGTGGTTCTGTCAGAGCGCCACCCTTTCTCTCCCTCTCTCTGGCTAGCGCCTGACTGATTCCACGAAGCCAGGCCCACCTGACTGTGGCGTAGCCCCTCAGGTAGGAGGTAGTGGGGCTTCTACTGACTGACACAGAAAGGAACTGGAGGGTCAGAACTGTCCGTGTGCTCCCAGCACAGAGGAGCCAGGAAGGCTCTGAGTGACACACATGGCCTTGGTTCTTGAGACGGAAATATTCCTAGAGCAAAGGAGGGTGATTCATCAGGCTGCCTGGGCTGGATGGAAATATCTCCTGAGAATTTCCAGCTCCCTTTCATCTAATTTGGGCTCTCTGAGCACTGTCTGGTGCTGGCTTTGTGCTCCTGAGGGGACTGGGTCCCTCGCAGAGGGCCTTGGGAGACACTGGCCCCAGGGTGTCTGTCGGGCCCTGACTCAGTCTCCACTGCACAGGAGCACATTGGCACCCCAGTGAGGGAGCAGTGACAGAGGCAAACAGTGCTTGGACTCTGCAGTCTAACAGACCTAAGTTCAAATCCCAGCTCCACCCATTAATAGGTTAATAATGGCTGTTATTTGTTGAGTCCTGCCCGGGCCACTTTATATACATCCGCTCACTGATCCTCCCCACGACCCCACATTTTACAGATGTGAAAACTGAGGCTGTGGGGAGTGTTGTTGCCCAAAGGCATGCAATAGTAATGACGGAACCCGGATTTTAACCTGGAGTGGTCTGACCCTAAATTCCTTGCTCTGCTTCCTCCAAGCCAGGTGACCTGGGGCAGGTTACTTTACTTCTCTGAGCCTCAGTTTCCTCAACTGTTCAAAGGGGCTAGTAATGCTTTCAGCATTCTTATGAAGATGTAATGAGATAATTCATTTGGCAAACATTTATTAGGTATCTGCTCTGCTCCTGGCCCAGTGCTAGGCAAAGAGAATGGACATATTCCTTCTAAGATGTTCTGGAAGGGCAAAGAGGTTGGAGATGTTCCTTTCCATTGGGAACTCATGGAATATTGGGTGAGACAGGGGACACTGCAGCATCCTGGGATAAGTGTATAGCACAGGCTGGAGGGAGGAAGGGTGTTAGTGGGAGAATCTGGGGCGGCTCCAGAGGAGGTAATATCCAGCTGGGGTTTTGAAGAAATGGGGGGTAATTCCAGGTCGATGGAGCAGCGTGAAAATCACAAAGGTAAGAAAGAGAAAGGTATGTGCTTGCAGGGATGGCTACAGGTGGTAGTGCCAAAGCATGCATTCTCAACAGGAGGGATAACGGCTACCAGGACAAAAATCGGTTTTGGGTGAGGGGGCAAAAGATCTTAGATATTTCAGTGGTTTGTGGGTCTCCAAGGGGTCATGGTACACAAACAGATATGTAGTATATCTGTGATGTTAAAATTTCTTGGGTGGATAAGAGGAAAAAAATGTCTAAAAAGGCTACAATATGAATGAACCTTGAGAACACTACCCTTTGCAGTACAATTCACAATTGCAAAGAAGTGGAATCAACATAAAAGTGCCTTTCAATTTGTGAGTGGATAAAGAAAATTGATACACACACACACACACACACACACACACACACTGTGGAGTACTACTCAGCCACAAAAAGGAATGAAGTGATGTCATCTGCAGCAACATGGAGGGAACTGGAGACCATTATCCTAAGTGAAGTATCTCAGGAATGGAAACCAAGCACCGTGTGTTCTCAGTAATAAGTGGGAGCTGATAGATGGGCACACATGGGCACAAAGTGATATAAAGGACATGAGAAACCAAGAAGGGGGGAGGGTGGGAGGGCAGGTGTGGGATAAAAACTTACCTGCTGGGTACAACAAACACTATTCTGGTGACAGGCACACCAAAAGCCCTGACTTACGCCTTACACAAGCTATCCAAGTTACAAAAACACTTGTACCCCCTTAATTGATATTTTGAAATAAAAAAGAAATAACATTAAATAATAATAAAAAAAGAACTCTAAGTGAAATAAACCACTCACAGAAAGAAAAATACTATGTGATTCCACATACATGAGGGATCTGGAGTAGTCAGATTCACAGAAACTGAAAGGGGAATGAACGGCAGTTGCCGGGGGCCGGAGGGAGGGGCAATAGGAAGCTGTTGTTTAATGGGTGCAGAGCGTCAGCCTGGCATGTTGAAAAGGTCTGGACATTGGTTGCACAACAATGTGCATGTATTTAACACTACTGAACTGTACACTTAGAAATGGTTAAGATGGTAAATTTTATGTCATGTGTTTTTTTTTTTTTTGCCACAGCACAAATTTTACAAATCCAAAAAAATGAAGAAAAAAATAAAGCTTCTATAAGAGCAATAATGAATAATAGGTTGAGAAGCACTGGGCTAGAGCACAGGGGGGAGGTGGGGTTCACCTGTAAGATCTTGGATCTCATGTGCGGTAGACTGAAGTTTCAATTCTATAGGTCTGGGGTCAGCAAACTTTTTCTGTAAATATTTTTGGTTTGGGGGTCTGTATGTTCTACTCAGCTGTCCTGTTGTAGAGCAAAAGCAGCCATTGGCAATATGCAAATGAGTTGGCATGGTTGTGTTCCAACAAAACTTTATTTACAAAGATAGACATAGCTGGATTTTGCCCATGGGCCAGAGTTTGCTGACCTCTGATAGCTCCTTGGAAAAGTTCACCCAGAGGATACAATTAATATTTTAAGAAGCTGCTATGGCTTCTATGTAAAGACTGAATTGGAGAGAGTAGTGCACAGAAAGGGCCCAGCACAGTGTCTTGCCCTCTGAAAGGTAGGGACCCTTTCATCCGCTCATGCTAGGCAGTGTCTTCTGAGTGGGGTTGCCTCCTCTGGGGCCGTCTCCTCTTTCTGATCTTGTACAGAGCCAAGGCTGTGATGACTCCCCAGCTCCCAACATCCCAGGAAGGTAGGAGCTGTGAGTCTTTGACATCTGTTTAGCTGTGGCAAGAAGAGATAGAGCCAAGTTTGGCAGTGGTGACACTTGATGGGTATCTGATATTTTTCTGTAGGTCATTTGCTAGCAAAATGCACACTCCCCTTTCCCCCCACCTGCCACACACTCCTGCATTTCATAGCTTTGATTCATTAACTCCAACTGCTGAAATTAGAGGTAACACTCAGAGTTGCATTTTAAGCAGGCAAGGATGACTGCTTTAAAAGTGGCCCCTCTAAAAAGGTTAATATTATTTAATATAAACGCATCTTAAATGCCTAATACATAATCAAATGCCACAAATATGGAAATGTCAGCAGCGTTAAAACTCAGAGAGCAAGAAAAAAACAGGTCACCTTTGCACTCTGCTTGTTGTATTTTATGAAAGCCTCTGCTGCTAAGTCAGGCTGTCAAGCGGGTTGGAGGAGCACCTTCAGCTCCCCTGGGGTTATGTCTGGAAGTCCAAGTGGGCCAGGAGGGAAAAGACCACCATAGGAGATTTGGTGGTGGGGGGGGCACATTATCAGGGCCCAGTCTCTTAACCTGCCAGAGTGTTGGTTTCCTCAGATGCAAAGTAGGGATGATAATTATTTTTGTGCTATTCACCTCACCTAGAAGGTTCAGAAAGTTCTTAACTATGAATCTACCATAAATGTTGGATATTACTCTTTTTCTAGCTCCTAGGGCAGTACTTGGCACACAGCAAATGCTCAATAAATGCTCATTGAATGACTGCCTTGTCTCTTTTCTTTCATCTCTTTTCTTCCCATGGCCCTTGAGGTTGGCTAACATTAGTTTAGAGAGATACTAAAATTCCAGGTATGACCTTCCCCAGGCATACCTGAGTCTTTGGGAGATGACATCAGAGAGAAACTTTTCTAAGATTTGAAGGAATAAATATCTGATAGGAGAATTTCAAGTAAATCAATAGTCCAGGGAGAAGATGTCCATAATCCTCCAATCAGGATTATGGAAGGGGCTCCTGTCCCACAAAACTGGTTCTGTATATGTGAGTATATATGTGTGATGGGACAGCGGAGGGTGTGAGCACGTGCTGGTGTGTGAAGGAATGATTACGTGCACGTGTGTATGCATACATAGACCACAGCCAGGACTAGGGTGGGGTGAGGTGGGAGAGGTGCCCAGGGAGCATCATTTAAGGAGGAACTCACTCTTAGGTGCCGACCCTGCCCTGAGAGTTAGTGCCTCCTCAAATATTGTGTCCTGGGTACCTCACACACACCACCTCGTCCCTGACTTGGGATAATCATATGTGTGTAGGGAAGTGACATTGTTTAAAATGTAGTTCATGAGGAAAAGCCAATACCCTGTCCTAAAGAGCCTTCCAAAGCAAGAATGGATTTCCCTAAATGTTGGATTTATAGGGATCTTTAAGTTCATCCAATCCAGTAGTAATCAAATGTTAGTGTGTATCAGAATCACCGAGGAGAGCTATTAGGCCTCCAGATTCCCAGGCCCCATCTCCAAGATTCTGATTTGGTGGGTCAGGGTTGGGGGACATGGAATCTGCATGTTTAATATGCACACACTGTCTCCGTTCCAGATAATTCTGATGTGGGCTTTCCAGAAACACTCATGGAGAAACTCTTATAATTAAGGTGACCACATAATTCATCATCCAATCCAGGTCGCTTTGGGGAGTGAAAGGAATTTGTGATAGTTTAAATCAGGTGTTGGCAAACCATGCCTGTTTTCGCCAATAAAGCTTTATTGGAACACAGCCATGCCCATTTGTTTACATATTGTCTGTGGTTGCTTTTAAACAATAATGCCAGAGCTGAGTAATTGCAACAGACCCTACCTATGACCTGCAAGGCATAAAACATTTACTATCCGGTCCTTTACAGAAACAGTTTGCTAACCTCTGGTTTGGATTATTGCTCAGCAAATATTTACCCCATACCTAGGTATAGTTACCTTAACTATAGTCTAATCTTCTCCATTTCACCTAGAAGGAAGGTGGGGCCCAGAAAGGCTAGGATTTGACCAAGCATATTTTGGGCAATGCCTGGATGTCTGATTCTAAACTGGGTTGTGCATACCCAGTTGAGCAACCTCTACAAAGAGATGCTTAGTGGTTCTTGGGATAAGCTGGAGTGGGCTCAGGGGGAGGTGGGTTAAGTTGAGGGTTTGCCCTGGCAGATAATGCCCCTTTTCATTCTCAGACTGATTAACTCTCAAGATGAATGCTCCCTGCCCACTCCTGAGCAAATAAATAGCAAGAAAAATGCAACAAAAGGGAAGTCACACCAAGAATAATTACATAGTCGTCACATGTTTTGATTCAAACTTAATTTTGCTTAGCAGAAGAAAATGTGCTGTGAATAAACAGAGATCAATTCATACCATCATCAAGTGGCAGGTGACATTAGTAGAAGACGGCCTTAAATTTTGCTGGGCCTGGGTGTGATGGCTCATGCCTGTAATCCCAGAACTTTGGGAGGTCAAGGTGGGAGGATTGCTTGAGCCCAGGGGTTCGAGACCAGCCTGAGCAACATAGCAAGACCCCCATCTCTAAAAAAAAAAAAAAAAAAATTAGCAGGGCGTGGTGGCACACTCCCATAGTCCTAGCTACTCAGGAGGCTTAGCTGGAAGGATTGCTTCAGCTCAGGAGTTCAAGGTTCCAGTAAGCTGTGATCGTGCCTCTGTACTCCAGCCTGAGTGACAAATTGAGATCCTGTCTCTTAAAAAAAATCTTTCTGGGAGCCTAAACAGCACCACTCACATGGTATAGAAGGAAAAAGGCACTTCCTTGGAGGCCTTCTGTGAGGAAGCAAAGGAGAGGGGGCTGCCTGTGAAATTCTTACTCTATTGCTAGGGATTTAAACTGCAAATTGGCTTTTTGTGGAGAGGTGTGTGCACGTATGTGCGATGCGTGTTGATGGTCATATTTGTGCAGGTGTGTGTCTGTGCTTGTGTTTTGTAAATGTGTGGTTCTTGTGTGTTTACTTGTGTCTGTACGTGTTCACATGTACACACATGTGTTTACGTGTGTGAGTATGTGCATGTGTGTCCCTTTTACCTGGCATTGTTAGGGCACCTATTCTTACCTCCCCCTACGGCCCGACCACTCTCGGGGGGAATCGAATGACTGTTTTGCTCTCCCTTGACTGATTAAATCCACATTAAGACTGTGATGATTAACTCTCAGCCCAGCCTGCTTAGGCCAGGAAAGCCACAGCTTTGGTTTGGGGGCTTTCAGGACACAGAGATGACTTTCCTTGACGCACACAGCCCGGTCCAATCACTTCTGCTTATCTGAGGATGGCAGAGCATCAGGGCAAATCTCAGATCCTCTCTACAGCACCCCCTCTGCACTTCCTCATTAATTCCAGATTGGGCCTGCCTCTACAGTTCATACTCAGGGAGCTGCCCCATTATCCCCTTTTGGGGGACCAGGATAGAGCCAGGTGGGTAGAGCAGGGTCCTGGGACTGAGTTGGATGGGCCTGAAGAGCTATTCAGAGGGACTAGAAGTGCATATATCCAATGGGTATATGTAAATTTCAGCCAAATCAAGGTCAGCGTCCAGAAGTAGCTTCAAGCAACAGGTCAGAAGGGTAAGAGGGAGGCTGAGTCTGGCCAGGGACCAGGGGTGAGCAATCTGAATCAGGGCAGGAAAGAGGGAAAAGCAGGTCAGACAAAAGGCTATGAACACCTCAGAGGGGCAGGAGTCTTCAGACAGGTCCCGTCCACTCAGGGCCAGGGGGGCTTGCTTACACATCCACGGCTGGACCAGGCTGGCTGCAAGGGCCCCTCTTTCAGGAAGCTTTCCCTAACAAAGCCCATTTATTCTTCAACCACTCAGAGGACCCCTGCTCCCTTTTCTAATCCTCTCTAATGCAGTCCTGTGATTTGTAACAGATTCCATCGTTTTCTCCAAGAATCTGTTCAACTTCCCTGGACATTTGCTCTCCTCTGGACATTAGCTGCCTGTGGCCCAAGCTACTCCCTGACACTTGTCATTGATGGCCTCATGTTATTGCTGATTTTTACATATGTCCAAATCTTATCTCTCTAGCCAGACTGAAATCCCCCTGACATGGGGTGGTATTTGCTGCTTTCTGTCTTCTTTCTCTGCTGTGTGCTTGTACATCCTCAGGCCATCTCTTCTGACTGGGGTGTTGGTGTGGCTGTCGGTATCACAGAGCCTTTTGTGTATGAGAGGCATTCAGCTTCAGCCTTATTTTATTCCTTCAGCATTCCCCAGACTCAAAATTCTGTGTCCACCCAGCCCCTGGCCCACAGGCTTTAGCCTTGCATAATCAGGACAGCCTTGCATCATCCTGAACCAACTTGGGCTCCTCTCCTCATACCGCCAACTCTACTGCCCCCACATGCTCACACTGATGCGATTTCATCTCTTCTCCATGGGCAAGTCCTGAACGGATCCCATGGACGCCCCTGAAGAGCCACTGTGCCTTTGCCCACATTTTGCCCCATGCACCTGGACCATCCTTCACCTTCTTCTGTCTCGCAAATGTTCAGCATTCTTCAAGGCTTGGATGTGCCTACACCTCCTCTTTGAAGCCTTCCCAGATTCCTCCAGGCTGAGTCTTGTGCTCCAGACTATCATCCCCTGGGACCTGTTTCATCCTCACTTTTTAAAAAAGTATAAAAAGAACTTTCCAATTTATAAACCAGCGGAACTCCGGACTACCAAAGTGTTTCCAGATAGAGGTCTTGCCAGGGAGGCTGTCGTGTATAGATGAGGCTCATTTGTAATTTAGTAAGGGTTCCATTTGCATTCAAATGCAGCAAGGTGCTTCATTTCTTAAAAAAAATCTGTTCTCTAGAGTAGGATACACATGATCCTTGCAATGTTGGAGATTAGCAATTTTTTTTCCCTTAGTAACGTTCTTTAGTGCATTCCTTCAACAAATATCTATTGAGCTCTTCCTGAGTGCAGGTACTGTCCTAGGCTCTGAGAACATACCAGTGAGCAAGGCAAGGTCCCCTGTCCTCACAAACATTACGGTCCAGTGAAAGGAGATGGTCAGTAAACAAATAAATAAGAAAAATATGAATGGGAAATATGGAGCCAAGCTTTAAAGCAGGGTGATGTGCTCATAAGCTGTTGGGTGACTACTTTTGATAGGGTAGTCAGACCAGGGAGAGAAGGAACCCCAAACAAAAAGAAAAAGTGGTATAGAGGCTGTGAGGGAAGGAAATTGATATGTTCCAGTAGTGAATCAGGGGGAAGAGGGACACAAATGACGTTGGACAGGAAAGCAAAGACTGAAGCATTATCCCGGGGAAAGAGTTTGGATTTTGTTCAAAGTGCAATAGGTAGGTGTAAGCAGGAGAGTGACATGATCTGACATATGCATTTTAAAAAGTCTCTCTCACTCTTGCATGGAGGCCAGGAATGGAAGGGACCAAGAATGGAAGCCAGAGACCAGTTAGGAGGTTATTGGTATGATGAGAAGTGATGGTGGCTTAGAGTAAGGTGTTAACAGAACAGATGGAAACATGGAGACACATGTGTACATTTTCCCATGTATTTTGGAAGTAGCATCCATGGTCTTTGTTGATCATTCGGTCAGGGAAGAGGGCAGTGAGACAGAGGAGTAAGGGCAACTCCCAAGCATTGGGCTTGTGGCAGGGTGAACAGTGGTGACACCTTCTGAGATGGGAAAGAATCTGGGGGAAACAATTTGGGATTTTCTCTGTGTGTGTGTGTGTGAGAGAGAAAATGTGTGTGTGTACATGTGTGCACACACGCATGTATGGTAGGGACTGAAAAGTTGGGGTTCAAGAGTTTTGCTCTGGCCACGTTGAGTTTGGGATACCCGTTAGACATCCATGCAGAGAAGTCAAGCGGGCTGTTGGATATTTGCAACTTGAGCTCTGAGAAGTGATTAAAGCTGGAAATAGAGATCTGGGAGTCATTTGCATATAGATTACCAAGGGAAAGGAATGCAGGTAAAGAAGAGAAAGAGGCCCCAGACAGAGCCCTGAGGGCACTCCAATATTTGGAGTTTCAGCAAAGAAGGGGGAATGTGTAACCAAGAGCAAGACAGAGGGGTCAGTGACATGGGAGTGGAAACGAAAGTCCCCAAGCCAGGGAGAAAGCATTCCAGGAGAGAGGGTGTGGGGTGGAAACACAGACAGGCATGGACGCCTTTTCTTAAAGGAAGTTTTGCTATGAAGGGGAACACGGAGCAGCGGCTGAAGAGCTAAATGGGGTGTGTGTGCTTCAGATAGAAGATGTGGGAACGTGTTTGTATATTGAAGGAAATGATGACAGAACAAGGGATAAAAGGATGGTGCACGGGAGGTGGAATTGCAGAAGCAAGCTCATTGGGAAGGAAAGATGAACAGGCTGGAAACCACAAGAGGAGGGGTGGCTTTTGAAAGGAGCAGAGACACTCCATCCATAGAAACAAGGGGAAAGGCAGAGTAGATGGGTTCAGACAAGCATCTTTTCAGTATTCGAAATCTTAGAGAGTGTCCATCCAATCGCATTCAAGTATTTGATAAGGACTGTGGCTGTTGTCTATGAGTATGTGTGTGAGTATTTAGGGGGGAAGGATGTAGGAGTCTGGAGTAGAGAATAAAAGGAGCAAAACAATCATTTCAAAGAAGAGGCAAGTGAACCCACGAGAAGAGTGTGGTAGGATTACCAGGCAACACCGAGTGCCATTTTGAGACTTCTGGCCATGAATTTAAAGTTAGACATATGAATGTGTCTTTCTCTGGCAACTTGCAGCAAGTAGCGAGTGAGATCTAATCATGCTCTGGGCTTGCCCTGTGAGGTAAGAAGAGGTAGAGGTGGCAAAGGAAGTCAAGGTGTTTGGTAAAGAGTGATGACAAGGACAAAGCATGTGATCAAAGAAAGAGAGGGAGGGTTCTGGGTGTGAGAAGTACAGGGCCATCAGTTTAGAGGCCCTGATGAGTCACAGAAGTGCTGCAGTACGAGCATTGGAGTGGGTGGGCTGAGGACAAGAAGTCATCAGAGTGGACACTTAAACTCAAGATTTTACAAAGGTGATGCAGTCACTGGCAAGGATAAGGTCAAAATCATGACCATGGAGATGGGTAGCTGAGGCAGGGTAGGGGGAAATGGATTGTTGGAGGAAATGAGATCAAGTAACTGTGAGGCCAGTGCATGGGTGGACCTTCCCTGCGGATTTGGAAGTCAGTGTGGCTGACTGTGGAAGTGACAGGACCCTATGAGACAGGTGAATGGGGGTCTGACCAAGGTACAAGCAAAGAGGAGATCTAGGTGGGGGTGAAGCCTGATGACACTAACTTCCAAGGAACTCAGCGTGTGTGTGTGTGTGTGTGTGTGTGTGCACGTGAAGGCTCAAGAAGTGGGGGACATGTGTGGTTAGGAGGCAGCAAGTGGGAGGAAAGAGGGGAACAGCTACCCCACTTCAGCCTTGAATTATAGGTGAGTGAGAAAAAACAGCTTCACTCAAGGAGTGCAGGTGACACTGTCATGTGGAGAGGGCTCCAGTTAGGACAATAAGGTGAAGGGAATGTCCAGGGAAGGGCTGTAGTTGCTGGGGTGTTTGCTGCCCACAGATCATGAGCTCCAGAGGGCACAACAGAAGGGTGAGAGGGTTAGGAAATGGGGTGAGATTAGGGCATGAACAGAGCAGTGAGGGGACGGGGCTCTGTGATGATGGACACTGAGGGGGCATGGGCTGTAGTGGGGGCACCAGCTGAAAGAGCTGTGGGTCTGAGGGTTCATTGGGAGAAGGTGGGTTCAAGCTGGTCTCTTCTCTCCTGAGGTTCATGGTGGTGGTAAAGGGGGTGGGGCTTAGGTGGTACCTTGTACAAGAGTGAACTAGGCCTAGAGCAGGGATGTCATGTGTCCCCAGGCCAGACCACTGAGATCAATAAGAGAAGCAGGCTGGGCGGCACTGCAGGGAACCACATCAGTGCTTCTCAATCTCCAATATGCAAACAAACCCATTGGGGATCCCACTGAAATGCAGATGCTGGTTCAGTAGCTCTGGGGTAGAGTCTGAGATTCTGCATCTCTGAAGCTGCCAGGCGACGCTCTTGCTGTTGGGCCATGGACCACACTGTGAGTGGTAAGGACCGGAGAGTTCATGGTGTGCTCAAGGGAGCAGCTGCTTCTCACCTGTACCTATTGTTGTCATGTAAGAGGGAAGGCTCACTATTGTCTTCTCTTCTGATTTTTAAAGAGAAGCCAGAAATCTGGATTTTATATAAAATCATCTCATTTTAAAATATTGGTACATAATTTAAAATGTTGTAAAACACTGCATGGACTAAATAAGACATGTGTGGGGGTTGCATTCTACTTAAGACACATCAGTTTGTGATTTCTGATGGAGAGGCATCTGGGCAGAGTGGGGCACTGGATCAGGGGTAAGTTGTTGGTGATCACAAAATTGCTCTTTCTCTGGCAGTAGAGGTCACCATTCATATGGCAGCTATAAATTTAACACAGTTTTCTAGGCACCCAGGCTGACGCCCTGGCAGGCTGCATTCACTCCCGCCTCTATGAGAAAATTGTCCTGTCTACCTCCCTCATCTAGAATGCTGTCCACCTTCCCCCTGCCCCAATCTATCCCACTGCTTTTCAAAGTGGTTCAGGAAGCAGAGCACCTGGAAGTCTCAGTTTTCTTTGTGAAATGCCATGAAATATTGACGTATTTAATTCTTTCACTCATACCAGGAACGATTTTTCTAGCAGGAAATATGGCCGTATTATATGTACGCAGGTCTCTGCAACTCAAAAAGAAAATAATCTCACATAAAATATTTTGAAGAAAACACATTCCTGGCTTCCCATCAGCATTTATTTCCACTTAGTTCATTCCCTGTGTCACCTATAGCTCTCACTAGCAGACAAGTGGTAGCAGGCACTCAAAGTTTAAGACCAATTTATGAACGAAAAATACCCTACCTCAATATAGAGAAAATATCTATTCATTAAGCTAATGTGTTCTGGGAATTGGAACTTCTTATATTCTATTTTAGTGGTGAAAGCCCTCCACCCTTCTTGTGGAATGGTAGTGTTCCAAGAAAGACTGGGCGGAAAATTTTCCCAACTCTTGTCCATTCTTCAAAGTCTAGGTGAAAACCCACCTTCTTCATGGAGACTTCTTGAGTTCTGCCTGGTCCTCGTTATCATCCTCATGACTCAGATGCTATGTCCAAAACATGTTCAATTCCTACGTACACGCTGTCTGAGATCAGCACCGCATGCTGCACGTGTCTGTCTTGCTGCACAGCCACACGCTCGTGCACACTGGGACTAGCCATAGCCTCTCTGCTGGGCCAGCCAAGAGCAAAGAGCAGCCTCAAGAAATACTTAATTGCTAACTTCTCTCTGCATCTCAGGACTTTGGCGACTCCTAACCTTGTATGAGTCACAGAAAAACTAAGAATCTGATGACCTTATAGCTTCTCACTACAAAAAAAAAAAAACACAAAAAAACCAAAAAGCCCATTCATAGGAGATAGCACCATAATATCAGGTTTTGTTTTTGTTTTGTTTTTTTTTCCCAAAAATCCCTGAACCTCCTTAGAATGATTTCCAGGAAACACGATCTCTTTAGATTCTAATATTTTGGGATTCCACAGCATTTCCTTGTTTCCATTAGTTTCCCATCTCTGTCTGGTCTTGCCTCTCATAGGGGATCAGCTCCTTCTCATTCTCCTTGTTCTTAGCATAAGGATGCTCGACTTCCCTTCTAGCATCGAAAGCAGCATAGCCTTTGGTGTCAGAAGGCTCTGGACTCAAATTGTGGTCCCCTCCCAAGGGCCCACTGTCTACTTGGAGACTGACTGAGTGTTTGGAACAGATTCAAGTCTGAGCATCGTGACCTTCCCCACTGCAGATGGATGGACAAGGAGGTCGAAGTGGGGCCACAAGCCAGATGCTCATCTCTTCGCAGGCTGCCGTAAGAAACCATCCTGGACACATTAGCTCCCGGTTGAGGTGTTTCTCCACAGGCCTAATGATTTCCCATCTTCTTCTCATCAGAATTGTCCCTATTTACATGGCCCCAGGCATAGAGCCTACTGGTTACTTTTCTCCTTGGGATTCTCTCTCAAAACAAACCCCTGCCTCTTCGCACCACTGTACTCAGGGCTCATATTCCCCCCACCTCCAAGCTGTTCCCGTGATTACGAAACGCTTGATTGTGGAGCCCATCGAAATGCATTCGGAATGCAACTTTATTTCTCAGAGAAAATTTCCAGGGCAAATTAAAATCTCAGGAGGGCTGGTACCCTGTATTTATGATCCTTGGGCATTTTAGAGGTTTTTTGGAGGTTTCTTTTATCCTTGCACTCAGACTAGAGGAGGAAGAGACACATAGGGGTGGCATGGGGTGCTGGGGGCGATGCTGATGGGGCAGGTGGGACACCTGGGGTCTGGGCCTGCCGCCCACCAGCCGAGAGCCCATGTGAACAGGAGCAGGATGGATGACAGTTCAGTTTTTCAACTGTCTTCCTTCTGTGTGCCCAGGACTCCCTGCCTTTGCAATGCCTCCTCACTCCTATGTGCTCCTCCCCTGAGGGTTTTGTCCCATGCCCTTATCTCTTCTCTTTCCACAGCCTGGATGAGCACCTCCACTCCCATGGCTACAAATGCCGCCCCTCTGAGGATGACTCATCAGTCTCTGTCTACAGCCAAAACTTTCCGTTTCCTCCATCCAAATCTCCAACTTCACCTCTACCCAGACGTCTTGCAGGTACAAAATCAACATGCCCAGAACTGAGCTCCCACTCTTCCCTGCCAGCGCATTCTTTCTCCTAGGCTGTCCTCACCTCAGGAACCATAGGCCAGCAGTCTCAGCAATGCCCAGTTAGTGCCCTCCAGGAGACGCCACTGGTGTCTGCCCACCATCCCCTGAGGCCGCCACCCTGCTCCAGGGGGGCCCTTCTCACCTCTTGCTGCACTTGCTCACTGACAAGGAGGCTGTGGCTGACTTACACGCCTCCCCTGCTTCCGTACGATGGGAAAATTCAGAAGATGACCTCCCGCGGCCCTTCTGACCCTATCCACCTGTATTTCAGTGATCAACCACCTAATTCTGTTGCTCAAAACCCTGCAATAGAGCCTTGCCTCTGGGTTGTCGAAACTACCCTCCCAACCGTTTCCAGAGGGAACTTCACAAGACTGGAGGGAATCCCGCTGCATCCTCCATGCCTGGCTCCGGCTGCTGCCTCCTGGCCCCAGCCTGCCTCACGCTTCCACACTCAGGTGCGCCTCCACACTCCGCTCAGCGGGTGCTTACACCGCCTGCTGGCCTCAGGCCTCCAGGCTGTGCATGTTCTCTTCTCCACTCCTGCCCCTTGTCTTCTCTTTCTCGGGGTCCATCTGGAGAACCCTCCCTCATTCTTCAAGGTCCACACCAAGCCTCTCTCTTCCCAGTACCCTACTCCAGAGCTAATATCTGTGCCTCCCGCTGCGCATCTCTCTAGAGTTGCACCATCGGCGTTTACATGTCTACATTCGCACTGGACTCTGAGCTCCTTAAGGGTCCTGACTTGCACAAAATTCAGGTTCAATAATTGCACTGTGATTGAAAGTCTCCCCAAATCTATGAAATAACATTCAATCTCCTTGGCTTGGCATTTAAGACCCTTTCCATTCCAGACCCATCACACTGTTAGCTGTTTCCCTCAAAGCACATTTTACTTAAGTCAACAGCACCCATCACCCTTCCGTAATCATGCACCAGACAGGCCCATCACCATGGTGGGACCTTCTGCTCCCCAACCTCCAGCCCCTTCTCATGCCCACACGTCTGTACATTATCTGTTCCTTAACGCCCAACCAAATGTCACTTTTCCCTTTTCCTGTTCTGGAGCCTGGAGTGCCCATAGGCCTTTGAATCACTTTTATGAACCTTAGTTCTTTGGGTCTTATAATAAAGTGCTGTAGTCAGTGTAATTCGCCTGTAATTACTTGCTCTTCAGGGTCACTCTGACCATGGACAGGGTCTCCATCAAGGTTGTACTTATCATGTGCGTCATGGGTTCTTCACGATCTCTCCCAGTGATGGTCTGTGATGGTCTTTCAGTTTATCCTACCCCGTGCTCTCCATCCCCACCATTCCTCCCCTAGTGGAGACCCCTCATCTCACGCCCGGACCATGGCAGTAGCCTCCTAACTGGTCTTCCCACCTTTATTGCAGCCAGCGTGAAATATAACTGTGCAAACCTGACCCAGCATTCCCTGCGTAAAACCCTTCAGTGACTTCCCATCGTTCTTGGGATAAAGGCCCAAACCCTCAGCCGGGCCTATCCTACCCGCCAGTGCCCCCAACCCTGTCCCCAGTGTCTCCCCCTTGCTCTCTGCTCCCCAGCAGTGCGGCCCTTCTAAGTGCCCTGGTCCTCTCCCACCCCAGCTCCGGGCCCAGGCTGTTCCTCTGCTGGGACATTCTCTCCTCGGTTTTCCCGTGGGCCTGGGGGGCCCACCTCCTTCTTCCAGTCTCAACCCAGATGTCACTTCTCCTGACCCCAGTGCTATGTCATCTCCCCTGATTACACACTCAGTATTTACCCCAGTTTGTCAGCCTCCTGGGACGATTACTTGAGGGCAGAGGCCATGTCCTTTATTTCACACTCTCCCTTCTGCCTCTCCCCACACATGTGCACACGTGCACACAGCCAGCAGAGAGCAGGTGCTCGGGACACATCTGCAGAATGGGTGCCGATACGCACGTGCCGCCCATAACTGATGGGAGCAGCCCGTAGGCAGGGGCTGTATCTTATTCGTCTTGGTTGGGAACAGGGAGTTGTGCATGTGTCCATGTGTGTATGTGTATATCCAGAGTTATAATTGGTGGTAGATAAAACAAAAGCACCAAAGACCGTGTATGGAAATTTGAGAAGCAGATTCGGAGAAGCACTTTGGGGTCAAAGCCCATATGAGCAAAAAGCACTAAAGTAGTGCCTAGGTTTCCATTGCACATTGTCCTGAGAGATCTCCCGGGGCAGGATTTGTTATGGGGGTGCTTGAGTGGAGGGGGCTTTAAAGACCTAGGCTTCTTCCTCCCCTTTGCATCTCTTAAATGCACAGCTTTTAAGACTGTAAATTATTTGAATGTAGGGACTGTATTTCATCTGTCTTGGTTTCCTCTGCTCCCATAACAACTCTTGATAAATAGTAGAAAATTCACAAGTGTTTTCTGAGTTGGATTGAATTTATCTTAATCACAGCCTGAGCCCTGGTAAGAGTCATTCATTCATTCAACATTTTTTGCACACCTACTAATTAGCAGGCAATGAGCCTATAGTTGTGAACAAGGCAGACAAGTTTCCTGTTTGCTCAGAGCTTGCACTGTAAGGGGAATTGGGACAATGCGACCAATGCTGAGCTAGGAAAGATAGCGGTGGGGGGATCCCAGAGAAGGGGACACTAACCTAGACCTGGGGCTGGGGGGAGGGGTCAGGGAAGGCTTCCTGGAGGAAGTGACTTCCAAGATGAGATCTGACGAATGAGTAGGAGTCAACCAGGAAAGGGGGAGAAGCGTGAAGAGTGTTTCGGGCGGGGGAACAGCGTGTGTAAAGGTCAGAGCTACTCCACGTCACTCCCTGACTCACCACGGCAGGAGTGAAGAGGAGGGTGGAGGTGAGCAATGAAGCTGGCCCCCGTGTGAGCTCTGGCCTACTCGGCGCAGGAGGTGTTGGGCCAGGCCCTTTCATAAATTCTTTTCTACTGAGGCTTCAGGACAGCCTTATAAGACATGGGTCATCATACCATTTTTCAGATAGGGCTCAGGAAAATTCAGGGGCTTGAGGAAGTTCGCATAGCCAGTCAGCAGAGGGACTAGATGTAGATCTACGGCCCCGGGCTTTCCGTCCCTATACCACCTCCAGATCCTGAGGCTACAGAGGAGGAAAGGCACCCATACTGGGCAGACGCTGGGACCAGAAGTGCTAGAGCATCCCCGGTGAGTGGCACAGTCTGTGTTCCCAGGCTTACTGGCTGATCTCCCCCATAATTATGCTCTGCTGCATGCTGCCTAGTTGGGGCAGGAAGGTGGGCTAGAAAATCCACCACTGCAGACAGCGCTTTCGTCCACAGAGTGTGTTAACCTCTTGTTTTAATAGTATTCAAATGAGGCCCCCCCACCCCGTGTGCTCAGGGCCAACACACCTGGCTGCACGATTTGGAAGAAGCTCCACAGTCCCGAGGAGCGTGAAGGCCTCATTATGTAATTAGGTCTTTGGAAAATGAACTATTATTCTCCAGCACTGCAATCAGAGGGCTTGATGCAGCTCGGGAATCCAAGGGGTTGCTGGCGGGGTGTGTGTGTCTCTGTCACTCACTACTGCTGCCGTGTGAAGACTGTCACAGAGCAAAGCATCTCCAGGGTGTCCTGGCCTCTGTGAGGACGGAACAGGGCCTTCTTTCCTTATCTCCCAATAGCGAACAGCTTGGGGGTTAGGGACAGTGTAGAGCAGTGGTTCTCAAACTTGAGTGTATATCAGAGTCCCCTATAGGGATTGTTAAAACATGGCTTGCTGGGCTCCACCTCCAGAATTTCAGATTCAACTGGTCTGAGGTAGGCCCTGAGAGTTTGTGTTTCTCACAAGTTCCCTGAGGAAGGATGCTGATGCTGCGAATCTGGAGACCCTCACTTTGAGAACCACTGTCTAGAGTGAACTGAGGCACCTAGTCATCTGTGCCCTCAGGAATAGCCCCTCCCAGACCCCACAAGCAGAGCTGAACTCCTCATTCCTCACATATGCACAGGGTGTACAGTTGAGCTTCACAATGCAGTGAGGGAGGGAGAAAGGACAGGTGTTATTCCTCTTTTTCAGATTAGGAAGCTAAAGCCCAAGTTCCAATGACTTAGAAATGGTAGAACTGATATTAAAGCCTAAGTCTTCTGTTGCCCATTGCAGCAGCTTACCAGCCTTAAATTTGCACCCATAGACCTTTGGCAGTCAGTGGGGACCACTTGCTGGGCACCCAAATTGAGATTCTCATCTTCTCCCTGAGCACCCAGCTAGACCACCTTTGGTACCCTCTCTGTAGCTGAGTAAGGCCACATCCCCAGCTTCTCTCCTTTGCAATGGAATGGGAGCGATGTGTACTTCTTCCAGGCCTGGCCCATATAAACCTTCCACCTGCACTGCTCCTGATGCTCACTCTCCCTCCTGCTTGAGGAATGTCAACTTCCAGGGTGACTCTGGAACTCATGAGACCCTGGGCCCTGCGTATGTGTGTGGAGGAGAGTCACCTGCGAGCTGAGCAGTTACCCAGGACTTTATGTAGTAAACTGCCACTGTATTAAGCCACCTAAATTTGGGGGCCTGTTTGTTATGGCAGCCTAACCTGCCTTAATTAATATGATTAGTTTCTTAAAGTATGATCTCAGGATGACTTGCATCAGAATCACTTGCTTTCTGAAAATTAAGATTCCTAAGCCTCACCCCATCCCTGCTGAAATAGATTTCTCAGCTGCAAAATCTGGCAATCTGTATTTTAACAAGGATCCCAGGTAGTTGGTATGCACACTAAAGTTTGACAACCATATATATTCTGGATTTGGGGTTGGTAATCTATGGCGTGCAGCCAAATGTGGCTCGCCACCTGTTTCTGTACAGCCTGTGAGCTAAGAATGGGTTTTACGTTTTTAAATGGCTAAAGAAATCACAAGTAGAGTAGTATTTTCTGACATGTGAAAAGTTTTATTGGAATACAGCCATGTTCATTTGTTTATGTATTTTTTGGTCTGCTTTTTCACTCCAACGGCAGAGTTGAATAGTTGTAACAGAGACCATATGGCCTGCAGAGTCTAAAATATTTACTATCTGGCCCTTTACAGAAAAAGTTTGCTGACCCATGTTCTAGATCCTAAAACTCTACTTTATAAAGTGCCTCCTGATGAATAGTAATATGTAGAAATGACATAATGGCCTAAGGATGTAGAGTCCCTTGTGACATGAACGTGAGAGAACAATATTATCATTCACTGATTTGTTCATTCCTGTATTTATTCTTTTCATGAACATTTGTTGGGTGCACTCAAAGTGCTGGGCATTGAGTTGCAAAAGGGAACATGATAAGTAAATAATACATAAGCTTGACAATTGTGTTTTTTCCATTACAATGAAACTTAGTATTAAATAAAAGGCTAAATATTCACTAATCTCTAATTTCTGTGTTACAATGTTACATATTATTGCACAGGGATTTTTGTAGAAGGCACTAACAGAAAAAGTTCATGCTAGGAGACAACTGCACCTATTTGAAGATCCTTCAATTTATAGGAATAGAAAATAGTAAAGCTTGAACTTGAAGCAATTGCAGAGAGTCAGAGAACTAGTTGTATTTTCTTTTTCAACATGGAACAACATGAGCCAGTAGAAGCAGCAAAAATGTCCCAAAGAACAACACCTAACAGCAACAGTGGAGGAGGAAGAGAGTTCAGAACTCCCTGAGGCCACAGGGAGAGAGAGATGATCCAGATATATTTGAACAGCATGGCCTTGGCCACCTAGCAAGCTCTATGCTCCAGTGGCAAGAGGGGAACAGGTGAGCCAGCCAGAGCAAGTTGAAAAGATGCTAATGGGCGGGCCAATGGAGCATAGCTAACTCCACTATAATCCAAACCAAAATTAATTTCTGAGGGGTCTAGTCTAAGGTTGGAATGTAGGTAAGTTAGAGGGGGTGGTTTCTAGGTAGCACTGATTCTCCGTATCAGGTAAGGTCTAGATTTTAGGTCAAGGAGATACATCCAAGTTAATGAAGTGAATTCCTGAACTAGGATCTTGTCTTAGAAGAAAGAGTTGAAAACGGAGCCAGGGTATCAGGCCACCACCACCTATTTGGTATGGGGTTCAGGGCCAAGCTCTAGTTCTGGTGGAAGTAGCCCTCTTGGGCCATGATGTGACACTGAGAATGGAAACACATGCTGGGATGGTGACACTGAACTATGGGAGTCTGGGTCTCTGTTAACACTGAAGCAGCCACATCAGACTTTAGCTTGCTTATATCCAGATTTAAGTTTGATAAAAATAAATTTCCATCTTATTTAAGCCAGTTATTTGGGGTTTTCTGTTAAACAAAGCTAAACTTACTTCTTTCTACCTGATATTAATAGCATTAACTTAGACAAGCATGACTCTATGATTATATATTTATTTTAATATATACTAGAGAAAATACAGCCAGCACTTCAAACTTGTGATTTCATGGATAAGGCTCACACTGATATTTACATTTAAAAAGTAAGTCAATTTAAAATAAATGGTTGAATAAACAATAGAACAATCTTGCAGGAACGGCAACCATTGTGAAGATAGAATTTGAGTGAATGGCTGAATGTTTGCAAGCAGTGCCTTAGGGAATAGTGGTAAAGCTTGGCCTGCCTTGTTGGGAGGTCCAGTGCTTACCTTGCTCACAGCAGGTGCTCAATAAATGTCTGTGGAATGAATGACAATGTACACAACTCTCCCTGAATGGGCTCCAGGGTCTCTCAGAGCACCTTCCCGCCTCTGGACAAAAGACCCCAAGCTCTTTCCTTGCATATTTTTCCAATCTTCTGATATGCAATTTCTCTTCTCAAAGCACAAGGCAGTAACCTGCTCTTAGCGATTTTATTTCTCAGGTTTTATTAAATGGAGCTTTTAGCTTCAGCCATTTTACAAACCTGCATCGATCTCTCTCCACACTGGCTCATTGGTTGGGCCCCATTTCGTGTGGTTGAAATAAAAAGGAAACTGCTTCCCATATAGAAGATCTATGGCTGCTTGCTTCTCTTGAGTATAAATATATTTTTCACTTGCGTTCAGGTGGAGCCCTAACCAGAACTTGTCTCCTGCAGATGGGAGGAAAGAGGAAATCCCTTGCTTTTAACCATCTCCTACTACAGACACCTCCCTTAGTCTCAGTATTGCCCCCAAACCATCAAGAGAACAGCCATTCTGCCCTGGGTTTGCAGACCCCTTTACAGGGTTCAGAGTGCTTTCAGATCTCTGACCTGAGTTTCCGCATGCACAAGGAGACCTGGGACCCTTGTTTGTCCTCAGTCCTTTGGGCTTGGGAGGTATGGTCTTATGCTCACTAGCTGTTGCAAAACTCTGGAAAAAGCTGGCAGGATAGGGGGGCTCCTGCCTTGCGTGGAGGATAAATTGAACACCTAAGGGAGAATAGTGATGTGCTGCGTTCCCATTAAGATGGACATTATGGGGACGGGGCTGAGAGAACAAATGGGAAACCCACAGGGGAGGTGGTGTGGGATGGTGGAGAGAAAGAAAATGGCATAAAGGACAAACCCAGAAGTCTTGGTGGGAAGTCGGAGACCACTGAGAACCAACCGGGGCAGGGTGAGGGAAATGGCTTGTACGAAGTGGTCCTGAGGGTGAGAGGAGGGGCTGTGGTCGGGAGAGCAAAGACCAAATAGCTTTACGTGCCTGCAGCATCTGGTTAGCTCCGTTAGCACGCAGAGGTGGGAGACATTGACAACGACCAACTTTTACAAGTCTGGTTTTTGAATGTTGGGATCTGTCAGTGTGACCTGTGTTGGTGTAATTGCCCTACTTGTTGTAATAATTCTCAGTATCATATCTGAGCTCCATGACAACTGTGGAAGTGGGGCCAGGATGATATTCCCATTTCACAGGTGAAGCAACTGAGGTTTGGAGAGTCTTACCCCAGGTATGCCGGGCCTCCAGTTTCCAAATCCAGAGCCCTTTTCATAACCCCAGTGACTCCACAATTTGTGATTCACAAAGTAAGATGTTTGGAACAGTTCCTGCCCTTGCTAGGGTAATAATATCCTTCCCTTCTAACTCCTGCCACTTTGGCTTTCCTCTGTGTAGCTGGCATCTCCAGCGGGTCTGTATCTACTTGAGTTTTTTCTCCTCCAGACTTTTGCTTGGCTTTATGGTCCCTCCAACAACTTCTTTATTTTTCTCTTCCTTTTCCAGACAAATTTCATTAAGAGGAGGATTTAGGGGTTGGTGCTAGTTCTGTCATGTGTTAAACCTTACGTAGTAGAAATAGTTGGGAGTGGTGGCCACTAACATTTTCTGCCATCTTTCTTCCTACATATGTTGGATGCCAGGCTCTGTGGGGGAAACAAGAGGAAACAGGAACAATGAGGGGACCAATGTAGTAATCCCCAACCTTACGTGGGCTCTGACCCCCTTGGAGAATCTGATGAATGGTCTAGCTCCTCTCCCCTCAAAATGTACTGTTCGCATTCCACCAAAGTTTTTGCCTGAAACTATAGGGATTCTCGAACTCCCTGAAGCCTCTCTGTAAATGCTCTAGTGGTCCAGGGACCTGGGGATAAGAACCAGGAGCGGGGTCTGGATAAGCAAACAGGTGATGACACTGTAATGCAGTCAGATGGGAGAGGAAGACAAGGAAGGAGCCGGGGAAGGGGGGCAGTGACCGGATGCTGCCAGTCTGAAACCGGGAAGGCCGAGTCTGCGGGGCAGGCTCCGGGGCATGTTGGGGAACACGTGGAGGGAAAGCCAGGAGTCCAAACAGGATCAAAGCAGAGACCTTGCAGGTAAGAGGGCACTTTAACTGGGGAGTGTCAGTACCTCACCTCTGAAATGGCAGTAATAAAGCCTTCCTCACAGGGTCTTTGGAAATCAGAAAAGGTAAAGGATGGGGAGCCCTTACTCCTGCACCATCTCCACTGGATTGTGTGCACCTGCAGGGCAGGGACCTTGTGTGGTACTACTGTATCCCTGGCACCCAGTACAGTGCCTGACGGGGAACAGGTGATCTTCAAATCCATCTGGATAATAATCACCAGAGTAGGCACCATTTGAGCATCTACTGAATAAGTAAAGGAAGGAAGGGAGAAGAGGGGAGAGGGGAGGCAGAGGGGGAGGAAGTGGTTTGATACTATCCCAAGCGGGGGACATATCAGCTTTGGAATTGTCCACCTTACACAAATAGATGTCTTCCTAAAACTATATCTGTGTATAAATTGAAGTCTGATAAGAAAAATCCTCTTAATGACTTTGATAATAATTTCAGAGATGCTTTTCTTCTATTTCCTCCTGATTTAAAATCGGCAGTTGCCTAATATATGAGCCCTTAAAGCATTTTTTTTCTGTAAGGGAAGAAATGCCCAGAAAATCAGCTCTTAAATGCACCAATAATGATGGGGGGCAGGGAAAATGAAATCACTAGTAAACCTTTACATTTCAAAAGACTTTGTCATTTCCCAAGCAGAGACTCTTCAAATGTCTCCCTAACTCATAGGGCCTCGGGCAAAGGGTGGAGCAGGAGAGAGCCTGCTTCCGGGCTCTCAGAACTGAATCACTAGCTCCATGTTAAAAAGCACTGCCTGGAAAGGTTAAGTGACCTGCCCAAGGTTACCCAGCAAGGTCATTGTGGAGTAGGAGACAGTGCCTTTTCTATTGTCTGCTATAAATGAATGCTAGAGAAAAACTGAGTTTTTATAATACCAGGGTGACTTATAATGTAAAAATTCCTCCTCTCTGCTCCCACCTCTTTCCAAGCTCTGCTGTGAGGCAGCATTTGTAGGGGAAGGACGACAGCAGATGGACACACCTCGGTCAGAGTCCCAGCCCTGCATTTCGAGCTGTGTGGCCTAGGTCATTAACCACCAATGCCGTGTCCCTCCACCACCCACCCTGGTCTGTCTGGTCCCCACCGGTAGGTCAGTTGGGCCCCACTCTGGGGGCTGTGTGTTGGGAAACGAGAAGCCAGAGAAAAGTTGCCACGGCAACAGGGGAGCAATGCTGCTGCTCTCTAAGGTGATCTATGGCTCTGCATACGTCAGAGGGTTTGCTTGTTTGCTTCCCATCTTGGTCCTCCAAGCTTCTGGTGCATGTTGGGGGAATAATAATGCCACTCCCTCCCTCCCTCTACCCTTTCCTGGGGCAGCCACCTGGGCTTTGGGCACCGCCTGCTGCCAGCTTCCCTTAGCAAGTGGCCAGAGGCAGTCTGGGAAGTTGCTTTGGTTTTTAGTCTTCTTTCCTCATGAGATAATGGACACATCACATGTCAGAGCTGAAGCAATCACAGAGATCTTTCTGGCCCAATACTCTCCTTTGGCATATGGGGAAACTGAGGCTCAGAGAGGGACAGTGATGTGTTGAAAAACACATTGTGAACAAGCAGAAGAGCCAGAACGGGAACTCACAGTCTGGGGCTCTTTCTGCAGCACCTTATGGCTTCTCTGGTGTTAGGTAGAAGGGCTACTTGGAGGCAAGTTCCGTAGCTGAGCAACCTAGGCCAAGTCACTTCCCTCCTCTGGGCCTCAGTTTCTCATTCTGATAAAGGAGAGTTGGACTTGATGATCTGTGATTCTCTGCATTGTTTTTAGAAATGACATAATCTTTTTGATGACTCAAGGCGGGTCAAAATGGGACTTCCAAACCAAATCCTATGATTCCACTAATTTTTCTTGGTGTCTTTACAAAATTCATGGCAGTTTTCAGGAGCTAGGAAATGGTTCAGCCACAAAGACCCCTTCATTACAGTGTCTGGGTACTGCACAGCCCTCCTAATAAGTTTCCCTGCCTCTGGCCCAACTCCCCAGTCAAACATCTCAATTGATCTTCCTAAGATCCACATCTGGCAGGCCATCCTCCTCCCCTTGCTTAAAACCCAGCTATGGGCCTTCAGGGTCAATGTTGAGCTCTTTCTCATGGATATGAGGCCCTTCCTGGACACACCATCACACCAGAGCCCTTTGTCATCACCCCTCTGCTTCCGTTTGACCACAGTTTCATAAACATATTTGTATGTCTCCAACTTCATACATATGGAACCCTCTGCCTTTGTCCCCCTCCTGTGTGCCCCACTTGTCCTAACTCCCACCCACTCTTGAGGACCCAGCTTGGGTATTTCCCTGACACTGTGGGGTCCTCCTCTGTGCCCCCTCAGCACCTGCTGCTTATCCCTGTTAGAGTTCTTTGCATGCTGCATAATTGTTATATTTGTTATCTGTCTCTTTCATTCGGACGCAGACTCCTTGGGTGAGAACAGGGTTTTTTTTCCTTTGGCTCCCTAGTGTTTCCTGTGGAGTCTGACATGTAGGGGGTACTCAGCTACCCCCTTATTGAATGACCGAATAAATCTCACTTTAGAAATTCAATTCATTATGCAGTTCTGGGAAGTTGTCTAAAAATAATTCCAAGTTCAAGTCATGAGTGCCTGTTACTCACTGTATTTGCCACCCTGTCAATTCCTTCCACCAGAAGAGGACATCCACGAGACACTCCCGGCTGAGAGTTAGAAGACCCTCAAGAGAGTCTCTTTTCCTGAGCCAGTCACTTCTCCTGGGCCATTAGCTATAACAACAGGTTGGGCCTGGTGGTCCCCCAAAATCCCCTTTTATCACCTTATTATTTCACTGCCCATAATTCCAAGATATCCGATCAGCAGTCACCAGATAGCAAGTACAGTAGCCGAGGTCAGAGTGAGAAGGAAAAACATATCCTATTGAGTTAAACTTTAGTTACAGCTGCATTTTGGGAACAAGGGCACTGGCATGGTAGAACTCACCAGCCACCGTCCAGCTGGGCAGAAAGGAGTAGGCAGATACCACGGGTCCAGCTCAGGTTGGTGAGCTTAGGCAGGCTGGAGCAGCCAGGTGGCACCTGAGGTCAGGGTCATCAACTAGGCTGGCAAGGCTGATCTTGCCAGAAGCAGAGGCCGTCTGCTTCCGGCTCGCTGACCCTCTCATGATGGAGTTGGGGATAGCAAAGGCCAGCGGTGGAGCCCTGCTCTTGACTGGTATTAGGACAACTTCATCAGCATTTACTCTTAGAGGTGATCTTAGTGACCATCAATTCACTGACTTTATCCGAATGAAATCTCAAGTTTTAAGATTGTGTAATTCTAGAGAAAGTCCAAACTCTCGGGCACAGTATTCAAAGTTCTTCACTGTCTCTTTCTCTCCAGTCTCGTCCCCTTCCTTTTACACTCCCTCCCTGCCACTCTCTAGACACTGGAGACTGAGCTCAGTTCCTTGGAGGCACCCTACTTTCCCATACCTTGGTACCTCCACATGCACTGCCCTCCCCTTCTGTCCTCTTATTCTCCTGGCCAACTCCTACTCATGACCCAAAACTCAGCTCAGCTGTCACCTCTTCCAGGAAGCCCTCTTTGACACCTCCTGCCTCAAATCTAGATCAGGCATCCTTTCTTGTGCTCCCATAGCTGCAGTGTTTTCTCTTATAACACCCACTACAATGTTTCTTTATTTGATTGCTTTCCCACTAGGAACATAAATTCTGTATCTTTAGGGCCTAGTGCAGTGCAATAGTCAACAAATATTTTTTTGAGTGACTATCGAAATGACAAAAAAAATGCAGCATAACTTTCAAGGTCCAATTACAGTATTTCTATTGGTACTAGACAAGAATGGAATTGGGCTTTAAGTCCTTGAGAACCTTGTACCCCTCATTAATGAATAATAAGAAAAAATATTTGCAATAAGCACACTCTGTGTTAGGCAGCAAATGCTGTGGGTGGCAAATGTGTTCATGTTTGCTGTTTTATGGACTAAGCATTCCCCGTGCTTATGAAACTTAACAAACATTGTGCATATCCTGTGTGCTGGGTGCTATCACTAGAACTCAGCCAGCCAAAGGTTGTCCACCAGGCCCTGCTGAATTAGCATCTTTGCATGGTAATGGAGTGTGAAGAGTGGCCTTTTGCTGTTTCTTTGTGACTCTGTGTTCCTTCATGCTGGTGCTTCCGTGGAGTTTCCTTCAGGGACCTCTCTTAGGAAATACATGCTTCAGAGGGTTGGATGAGCAGGGAGACAGCCAGAGGCTCAGAGGTGAGTGTGTAGGGCAGGGCACAGAGGAGATACAGAGAGTGAAAGTGTGTAACATACAAAGCACTAAACTCTACAAACTCCCTTGAGGAATATTCTAGTGTGGAAGACAAGAGTGCCGGCGGCACTGCCCCTACGGCGTTTCACCTCTCCCTTGAGGTGCTTCTACTTTGATCCTTGGTTGCTTTTACCTGTATAAGAATCTCACTGAAGCAAGATACAAAATATTCCAGGGACTGAGCTAAGACAAGCTTTCCAGAGAGTTACTGAGGGAGGGGCACCTGTACCTTTGCTGCCCTGAGTTTGCCCCCTAACGGCCATTGGGGGCTTACTCTGACACCTGCCCCTTCATGCCTGTCATCAGGAGTACCCACTCTCCTTGTCTCTGAGTCAGCTGTGAGCAAAATCAGAGGGTTCCTTTGGTCTTTCTCAGCATCACTAACATGGGCTTGGTTTTCAGAAGGATCTTTAGTGAAAACTAAGGGAAATTGACAGACAAGACTGCCACCATTGCTAACAACCACCACAAAACAAAACAATAACCTCGCTGAGGTAGAAGAGTGCAGAACTCTTGTCCATGACAGCAAGGCTCCTGGAACTTGCTTTATTCTTCTGTAAGGGGGTATGCCAAGCACCTCCTTTGTCCAAGCTTGGGTATTTTCTAGCCCCCTTCCTTTCAAAGAGAGGCCCAATGTTTATGCTTTTATGCTTCTACCCAAACTGACCACCGTAGCATGAGATGGTACCATAGAGAAGGGAACCTGGACGAGGTGGCAGATTATGTTTTCCGAGATGGCATCATGCATATGTATCTCATCCCACATGTTCTTCTTACAGTGTGGCACTACACTCCACCAAGAAGTGAAATCTATGATCCCTCTTCTTAAACCCAGTGTCCCTTGGAAACTGCCCTGACCAGTGGGACACAGTGGAAGGGCATTGCACGACTTCAGAGTCTAGGTGGTAAAGAGTAAAGCGGCTCCCACCTGGTACCAACATGCACTTTGGGAGCCCTGAGCTGCCACGTAAGAAGTCTGGCTACCCCAAAGCTGAGATGTTGGACAGACAACATGGAAAGGCCATGTGGAGTCAGAAAGAGATGCCCGTTGCATCCCAGCCACCAGCTATTGCAGTCTGCCCAGCATCAACCGCCAGTGGGTGAAACTTCAGATCATTCCAGCCCCCAGCCCTGGAGGTTTTCCAGCTGAGGGCTCAGACTTCAAGGATCAGAGACAAGCCTTCCTTGCTGTGTCCTATTTGAATTCCTGACCCAAAGAATGCATAAACTTAATAAATTGTTGTTTTACAGCACTGGGTTTTGGGGCAACTTGTTACGCAGCATTAGATAATCAGAACAAACAAGGAGAGCATTTTCACAGCCTTGGTACCGAGCTGCTTGTCTTAACCTCCACCACTTTCTACTTTCCATCTTACCCTTTGCATTTTTCACCTCTTGTTTCCTGCCCCAATTAAGGCTTCATCTTGACCCTTTATTTGGATGTTGCTTCTTTGGCCACCGTCTTTACCTCCCTCCTTGCTGGTGACGGAGGTTCTACTTCTGTTCTGCTGGCTCTCCTCCTCTGCTCTCCCTTCACCCATATTAGCTCAGGACCCTCTGCCATGGCACAGACTTCCCACAGGGAGGCCCTGGAGAGGGACTGGGTACCAGGCACCGCATAGCCTGGGAAGGCAATGTCCTTGCTGGGGAGCCTTGCATCTCAGGTTGCATTCACCTAGACTTAAACCATCCAGGCACAACTCTGCAACCTTCCTGTTCTTCAGGATGGTGAAAGTGAGACAGAGGTGCACGTGAGAAAGGCCCCCTGCTTCCCAGTGAAGACCACCTCTGGTGGTGAGTAAAACAATGGGAGCAAATGCAAAAAGATCCCAGGGAACCAAAATATCAAAGGGTGGAAAGAATCCCAACCAGAGGTCCCAAATCACTGAAAGGGCCTCCAGGAGGGTCACCAAGAACCTGCCATAAACCCCACTTCCCCCAGGAATGGTGGACTCTGATACATGGAGGGCCAGTAGGAGTGACAAGCGGAGTGTGTCTGTGGCGCCTGAATCCACTCTGAGAATGAGCTAGCTGCTTCACGAAGGTGATTTATGAGCCTGAGTCACCTAATTGGAAAGGACCCAGAGGTAGCAATCAGACAATGTCAAATCCTCACTCTTCTCTTCCTTGCTGTGTGACCGCAGAAAAGTCACTTTCCCTTCCGGGGCTTCCTTCTCTTTTCTGTAAGTGGGAGTAACTCCAGCCTGTCTTGCCTGCTCCCAGGGGCTGTTGTGAGGGTCAAATGACAGGATGCACAGGAAGACACTTTGATTGAAAATGGAGCATGTGCTGTGCTGTGCACGGGGCACTCTACTGGTGTCATGTCACTTATTCCTTGTAACAATCCTGCAACGTAAGAATCATCACTCTGTGTTACAGACGAGAAACAGAGGGGCCGAGGGGCCACGTAGCCCGCCCAAGGTCGCATGGCTCGTAAGAGGCAGAGCTGGCATTCCAGGTCAGATTTGCATGGCACTGAAGCCAATGCCTTTTCCATTAAAGCATGATTACTATTGCTGCTGTGGTGATTATTCATTTATACTCCTTCTACAATCTATCTTGGGAGCATATTCTTAGCATGAGGCACATGGGGTGCTTGGGCCTCATGGAAAGGTATCTGGTTGTCCCCACATTCTCTTACTTTTAACATATGAGCCACATTCCAAATAAATTAATCAGATTCCTGCAGTGCTGTCTCCCAAGGAGGTCTGTATTCCTTAGACTAAAGTACTAGAGAAATATGGGGCCAGAAATGATGCCACCAATGATGTTGATGAGAAGAGGATTATTTCTAGCCCCTGCTGACGGCATAAGCAAGGTGAGGCAGCATCATCCCTGAGGACATCCACCTTGGGGACAGGCTGATGGGAGGCTCAGCCCCTGCAATCTACAGAGAGCAAAAAAGTGAGCCCACAGTGCAGGCAAATCTGGCCCGGACAAGCTACCTGGATTGCAGCGAGCGGGAGAATTTCAGCATGTTCTGCCTCCCACAGTGCTCCGTAATTGCCTTTTGTGCCCACAGAACAAACCCCCCAAAAGGGGCAGCCTAGCAGCACTGGCAAAATAAGCAGCTAGGCAGGCATGCCACGCTCTGCTCTCTGACAAATTAGCCTGGGACGTGTGGATTCCAACTACAGAGAATCCACCTAAAGAGAAATGTAGATGCAAGTGCAAGGCATCCCTTAAGGACAGTGTCCCTGCCCAGCGGAGGCGGGAGGGGAGGGGCCTGGTTCCTTCCCATCCAAACCTAGGCAAGGCAGTGTTGCTCAAAGACCCTGGCCACCGCTGCAAGCAGGTCGGAGGGAGGGGTAAGAGGAATCCAGTGCCTCCTGCCTGGAGGAAAGCTTCAAAGTACAAAGTAGAAACTACAAAGCACATCCTGCCATTGGCATTGGGAAATCCATTTCTGGGAACTAGTTGGTTCCCAGAATCCCCACTGGGACCCTCTCTCTGGCACGGCAGGGTATAGTAGAAAACCAGGACTTGGAGAGGCTCGCAGCCCTGCCATTTATAGGCTTGCCCTCTGGGCAAGTTCCTGGCTGTATGCATGTGCGTGTATGTGCGCGTGTGTACGTGCATCTGTGTGAGCAGGAAGAGACATTGCTAAAAGCAAGAGGCCCATAGGGAGAGGTCACAACATACACTGCCCAGCAAACTACTGAAAAAAATACAACAAAAAATGAGTTGGCCTTTTGGAGGCCTGATAGCAATCTTATTAAAACCTTCCCTTCCTCCCCGAGACTTGGTTTTCACATCTGGACTCTGCCACTTACTCATCTGCATGAAGTAGTCATGATACGTACTTTCCCTGCTCTTTGGTTTCTACACCTGTAAAATGGGCATAATTGCATGTTCATCACGGCCAATGGAGATCAAATGATGTGACATGTCTAAAAAGCACTTGCAAACTCTAAATACACTGTAGGATTTGTTTTTGAGGGGGAGAAGGTGAAAATAAATGATAGAGAAAAGCACATTTCAAGGCAGCATCTGCTTCCTCTTTGTGGGAATGAGGTCTGTTGGGACTCTAATCCTCAAAGATTGTACTTCAGGGCTCTGGGAAGATTGGTCCCAGAGCCTCTGAAATGATTTGGAAATTGAAAAGAGAAAGTTAAAGTGATTGTGTGTGTCTATTTATGCGGGGCATAGGCAGATGTTGGGGGGAATGCCTGAAAAAAGATCTCTGCGTCCTCCCAGGTGGAGGTGAGTGGGGGAGGCAGTGAGGGTGGCCACACCACTGGGAGTGCGGAGGCCCCAGAAAAAGGCTGCAGCCCAGAGAAATGGGCCAGGAAGAAGACTTAGGGAGAGCTCCCCTGGACCCACTCTGCCTCTCCTGAAGCTGGAGCCAAACCACACGGGAGGGTGCAGGGGCTGAGCCAGCTCGCATACTTCCTGCCAGGAGTATCCATTTTTTGAGAACTGTAGCAGGGCTGAGCTCTCAATGGGATCATGGTACACGGGGTGGCAATCACAAGGCCGATGGGTGTTACGGAGGAGTGATGAGTAGCTGGTGTAGCGCAGAAGCACGGTGGGGCTTCTGGCTCTGTTGCCCGTCGCAGGAGAGCTCTCCTTTCTCTCTCTCTCTCTGCGCACTTTTCTCTGACCTCACATCTCATTTGGGTTAGGGCCTGGGGGTGTCTCTATCAGTGGTACTCCTGGGGCTCTGACTCCCATGGGTAGGGCGGGGACTCAGGATCAGCAGAAAGGGAATGGCTTTGAAGCTTCACAGGCAGATCTGCGGAATGGGAGCAAATCGGGTCCATGCCAAGAAGGGAACCCAGGAAGGAGGACAGTACGTCCCTAGATCCTGTGGCACCGATTTGAAATGGGGTCCGTAGGGCATGTGGTTGGGTTGGCCAGAAATGCAGAGGAATGGTAAATGGTATTTCAGATGCTGGGATAAAAGGAGGGTAGGTGGGGACAGGGCCTTCCCTCAGCAGAGCAGCAGACAGAGAGTGTGGAGCGAGATCCCACGGCCCAGGCCAGGAGTCCATGGAACAGGGCTCTGGTCCCAGCGCTCCCGTTCGCCACCCGCGTGACCCGCAGCCTGTCTGTCACTGACGGAGGAGGAGTGTCCCAATAGTTAAGCACCTTCCATAAGCTGGACGGGGCACTATGCCCTTTTGTATAGAGATTACCTTATTTACTTTGAACCACAGCCCTGAGAGGTACAAAGAATTATCTCTATTTTACAGAGGAGGATGCTGTAGCCCAGGGAGGTTGGGACCCTTGGAGATTCTGCCTCACTAGGTTTCTACTGAGCCCAAGAATCTGTTTTTAAAGAAATCTGTATTTTTAAAATGGTTCTTAGGCAATTCTGCATCCCAATCATTAATTATTTATTTGTTCAATTATTTCTTCTACAGATATTTCCTGCGTGCCTACCACGTCCTAGGCACTGTGGCGATTGTAGGCATGGAACAATGACCAGACGGCCCCCGCAGAGTGCACATTCTATGGAGGGAAGACAGATAAGGAAATAGCTGCGTAAGTCTATACCATGTCAGGGGATGATAAGTGCCATGTTGGGAGGCAGGTTAAGGGAGCAGAGAGTGCTGTGGTGGGATGTTTGCTATGGCATTGAGGTTGGTCAGATAAGGCCCCACGGATAAGGTGACATTTGAGCAGGGAACTGAAGGAAGCAAGGAGTGAGCCACGGCACTCTCTGAGGGAAGAATCTTCCAGCACAGGAAGCAGCACATGACAGGCTCTCAGGCAGGGCTGTGCCCAGCGTGTTCAAAGAAGAGCCAGGTGGCCAGTGTGGCTGAGGCAGAGGGTGCTGGGGGAGAGCTGCAGGTGCCGAGGTCAGGGGTGCAGGGACAGGCCATGACGGGGCTTATAGGCCTTTGTAAAGAAAGACCTTTCACCTTCACTATGAAGGAGATGGCAAACCATGAAAAGGGTGTGAGCAGTAAGAGCCAGGATATGCCTTGTGTCTTTTTTCAAGGATCATTCTGGCTGCTGCCTTAAGAGTGGACTGACTCTATAGGAGGTACAAGGAAAGAGGCAGAGAGACTGGTGAGGAGGTGCTCAAATAATCCAAGGGGAGATGACGGTGGCTTGAACCCTGGTGGAGGCAGTGGAGGTGGAGAGGAACAGTCAAATCCTGGAGATACTTTTGAGGGTGGAGCTATTTGCTAATGGAGTGAAGGTGAGCTATAAAAAAGGAGAGGAGAGAAAGAAGAACCCAGAGTTTTGGTCTGAGTAACCGAAAGTGTTGAGTAGGAATTTACTGAGATGGGGAAGACTGAAGACTAAGTAGATTTAAGGGTGGAGACAAGAGCTTGGCTATGGGCCTGGCATGGTGGCGTGCACCTATAGTCCCAGCTACTCGGGAGGCTGAGGCAGGAGGATCGCTTGAGCCCAGGAGTCCAGGGCCAGCTTGGGCAATATGGCAAGACCCCATCTCTAAAAACATAACAAATTAAAAAAAAAAAGAACTTGGTTATGGACACAACAAGTTTCCTATGTCTATTAGACATCCAAATGGAGATGTTGCATAGGCAGTTGGGTTTATGAGTCTGGAGTCCAGGTGATAGGCTAAAGATACACATTTGGGAATTATTAGCACATGGGTGGTATTTAAAGCCAATATACTGGATGAGATATCCCAAGGGTTAAGAAAAGATGTCTGTGCCTTGGGACACTCCAGTGTTTAGAGGCTGGAGAGATAAGCAGCATCAACACATGAGACTGAGAAGGAGCAAAAGGGAGCGTCAGGAAAGAATGAATGTAAAACACGGCAGCAGTAATGATAGCGTATAACGAAAACTACAGCCAGGTGAGAGGCGAGCTAATGAGGGGTGCTCCTTCGAACCACATTTTTTCATCAAATTGTATAAGTCACCCCCAAACTGTCCTTTTCAAGCTGCTTTGCAATGGGCATGTGATAATAATACCATATGTTTATTGAGAATTTATTCCGTGCTGGGCACTCTTTAGGTGTTCTACGTATATTAAGTCATTTAATCCTCAATAACTCTAGGAGGCGCTATTACTACCCCCTTATTAAAAGCAAGGAAATTGGAACAAAGAGGCGCTAAGTTATTGCTGAAGTTGGCACAGCTCCAGAGTCCATGGCGTCTACCATTGCGGTACACTTCCTCTATAAGCAGAATTCTTCAACTGCCTCATCTGAACAATTCTCTTCCCTCTCCTCCTTGTCCTCCACCGCCACCTCCGCAGCCACCACTGCTACTTCTTCCTCTTCTTCTTCACCACAGTATCATCATCATCATTTTACGTAGCAATTATTGAGCACTAACCGTGGCCTTGGACACTCTCTGCATATTTTACACAGATTGCTTTCAATTCTCACAGTCACCCGGGAGGAGAGATTTGAGGATCCCCATTTTATAGATAAAGAAATTAGGGATTAGAGAGGCTAAGTAATTCATCCAGGGCTCCACAAACTTTAAGAAGAGAATCTGGGATTCAAATTCAGATCTGCTATGTTCCAAAGGACAGAAAATTCCTTATTTAGAGAGATACAGCTGGAGAATCCTTTTTACAAACTAAAGGCTTTTTTTTTTTTTTTTGTGGCTGTAATGACTCCTTGTGAATTTCTCCCTTCTAAACCTAGCTTTCACTGGCTTCCCATCGCAACCCTTTTATGTCCAATGTCACAATGGCTTTGACTCAACCAAATTCACCTCGCACTGTCCCTTCTGTCCGCCTTACTCTCCAGGCAAACAGGAGTACCTGTGATTTCCCCGATCTAATTCTTGTCTTCGGCAATTTGTCCATTTTCTTTTCTCCTCCTGGTCACTAGTCCTTCTCCACGCAATCTGCAATCTGATGACATCAAATTGTTCTTCTAGGCTTAGCTCAAAAAATTCTTCCTCCATGAAGACGCTTTATGTCTTTTCAACCCCTGCCGCCTCTGACCCTCACCTCCTGTTTCCAATCTTGGAGCACAAATGACTCCGCCAAGTCAGATGCTATTACTTTGGTCAAGTCATTGCCCCTCTCTGGGCCTCACTGCAAGAATATGAAAGAACCCAGGGATCATTCCACGCTGTTTTCTCAAAATACGAGATCAGGACAGAGTGGCGCTCCACAGGGCCCCTGAGCTCTACCAGTTCAGTAGCCAAGTAGGTAGAGCCCTGAACAGCGGGTGCCCTCTCACCACGACTCCTCAGGGGCACCAGGTGGGCCTGCGTAGCACTCTTCCCTTCTCAGTGTGGCATCGAGGCTTTGGAACTAGTAGATCTGGGATTCAAGCCCGCTTCCAGCCGCATGATCTTGGGCAAGTCACTTTTCCCAGCGCCTCAGTTTCCTCCTCCTTTTCTAAGTTTTGAATGATACTAGCTTCATTCGAGATTGTTGTAATCGTATCATGGGCATAACATATGTAGATATCCTGTACCTGTTCCCTCTCTCCATTTCTCTGCTAGCCACCAGCTTTGCCTGAAAGGCAGGGAAGCTCCCTGCCCTCTGTTCTTTAGTGAATTTCTAGACACAGAGCATCTGGCCTCTGAATCCCAGAAGCTGCCTCAGCTGGCTCTGAGGGCTGGCAGCTGCAGGCCCTGCCATGAATGCCGGGTTTGTCTGCTGGTGCAGGGAAGTGCTGAGGCTGTCCCTGTGGGGCGCATCCCCTCTGCCTGGCCCCTCCTTCCTCCCTGCTCCATTCTGGATGGTTCATGCTCTGCCCCTTCATCACTCTCTGGTTCCCCAAGCATGTGGGTAGAGCTGCCTTGAGAAGCTGGGCAGTCAGACCGACAAAATGTGTGGCAAATTGGATTATGGAGCAGGCTTTTGGCGAGGGGTGGTTTTTAAATTACCAGTGATTGGAAACGAACTGTCAGGAAAGCAGCTAACTTCAGAAAAGTGCTAGGTCATGGGTATTCTTCATATCAGTAGATGTCTCTACTTCACTGGGTATGTGCCACAACTTCATTTCTTAGTCCTTAATGTCACCCGGGAAATGGAGCTGTCCCTTCCATCCAGGAGGGAACAGCCGTGGAGGAAGGCAGTTGGAGTCTGACATAGCAGAATGGACATGGGATTTGGGGGGGCAGAAGTCCTTGAGTGTGACTTTGGGCAACTTACCTAACCTCTCTGGGCCTCATTTTCTCACTATTTCTCAGGGTTGGTATCACGATTAAGTGACAACCAATACATGGAGAGGATACTATGTAAGTAAAATTTCTTCACAGATATTAGCATTTGAGAGTTATTGGAGCAGTAGATGACATACTGTATGCAAAGCACTCAACTGGTGACTGGATCAGAGTAAAGGACACATCCTTGTGGTTGTCATTTGCAGTGGTGGTGATTGTTTCAGGAGGTTGCCTCATGGGACCTGTTCGACTATCCACACTTTGGAGTTAGCAGCCCTGCCCTCAGATCTGGGCTCTGCCACTTCCTGGCTATATCAGAGACTGAACAAGTTACTTACTTCTCCTAAGTCTTATTTTCCTCATCTGTAAAATGGGGCTGATAATACTTTACACCCTGACAGTTGTGAGGTTCAGATAAGTTCAGCAAACAAAGCATTAAACATGGTGCCTGGGACACACTCCATGAATTTTTTTCTCCTTTGTCAGAAATCAGAAAGCTGTTTGGGTCTACGCATTTCATCTGCAACTGGTATCCCAGATACCCAGACTATGCAGGGCCACTAGTACATGGGACCTTTGAAGGGGGTGAGAATGCCATGGGTGTTCTAGTACGTTCTGGGGGCTCCTGTTACACATTTGAGCCTCATACTCTTGCACCTTTTGCTTCCCTGTCGTACCTCATGCTGATCCTTTGGGGCATCTTATCAAATGCAGTCAATCAGACCAACTCTATTTTCTTTCTAGAAATATCGTGAGGACCATCAGGGTGATCTACATCAACTTTAGATGATCAAGTACGGCACACATATCAGTTATAGCTCTTATTAATTTTGCTGCGGCTAATACGGGGTGTTGGCGGTGAGGCCAAGAGACTGTATGGCTCTCAAGCTGAAGGTGGGTCTTAAAGAGGACAAACCAAGCTCACCCTACTCCATGTACACCCCTTTCATTATCGTTCAAACTTGACTTCAGCGTCTGGCACATAGTAGGAATTGAGTGTCTTGCACGAAGTAGATCTATAGTAAGAATTGTTAAGAACTGGTTACATTGGTTCTCATCATATACATGATGATAATGATGATGATGCTATAAACATTGCCCAAGTGCCTACTGTACGCTAGGCCCTCTATGTGCATGCTGTTGAAATTCTATCTTTGAGGTAGAAAGTGATATCTTCATGTTATGCAGGAAAAAATAACAGGCTCAGGGAGGTTAAGTGATAGGCCCCCCATCACACAGCTGGCCATGACAGAGACCCATCTGTGTCCAGATGTTTTGTATCCAGAACTCATATTCTTCTCTTCAGGTTCTGTCAGTTTTAAATTCCTAAAGTGGCAGGCATCCTACACTGGAAAGTGGTCATCGGCCTTTCAACAGTTGGTCCTTCTGCAGCTGTGGACAGCACAGTCACAGGCTGTGAGGCTGTCTCCTTTGTCTCCCGTCAAGGACATAAACATTCCCCAAAAGAGCCTTTGCACTGCAGGACGCCTGAATATGGGTCTGCATTTTAAAAAGGTGAAGAGGTCCTTCCCAAGTGCCTCATAATTGCTGTTGTTCTGCAGATTGGCAGCCTGGATGTGCCTTTGGCCTCTGAAAGGTCCCATCCCTCCATGTAAATGGATGGAGTGCCACCCAGGTGGTTGACATCTTCCAAACCGAACCGCCTGCTGTGCACTCACTGCACAGTTGCCTAGAATTGCTCCAGTGAGAAAAAAACGGAGTAAAGACAGGCCCTTGGGAGGATTTGTATTTTAAAGAGGAGCTGGAATCTCTGCTCACAATTCTAGATGGAAAGGTTTGGGCCAGGAGAAGAACTGTGGCTTTTCTCAGCAGGAGCTTGTAACACTTAGTGGGTGGCTGTGCTTTCTTTGTCCATAGAGAACAAAGTGAAGATTCCTTATTCTGTCTCTAGCAGGCATGAATGTTGTGCAGACAGGATTTATTAGCTCTGAAACCAGAGCTTGCCATGTCATTTACTGGAAATGCCATGGCAGAAATCCTCCTTTTTAATAAACCAGAAGGAAATCTGGCTTGCTTGGAGCAGGCTGGGTCACAACCGTGCTGGGCTGTGGCACCAATAGCATGGTGGCAGGGGCGGGACCCCTCTTGGCCCAACTGCCGCTACCTCCACATCCCACAGCTAGAACCAGCTGCTTTCACGCCCAACAGGCATGGTCCAGCCACAGGTCTCCTTCATGTGGCTTGCTGGCCTGGGCTTCCCGTGACATCTGTCTCTGGTATCCCCTTACCCAGGAGGATGGGGCGAAATGCTGGCCCTGGAGTCAGACAGCTCCAACTCAACTCTGCTGCTTCCAGTATATGCCCCAGGGCAGGCACTGAAATTTTCCTTGTAAGGTGTGGCTGGTGATTGTAACACCCCACCTGGGAAGTTCATTCTGAGGAGAAAATGAGAAAAAGTATAGAAAGTGCTCAGTGCAGTGCCTGGCACAGGGCAGGTGTTCAAAACATGATAGCTATTTCTATGACCACGAAGGATATTAAAGCACAGGTCATGGCAAAGTCAGGCGCAGGCTCAATTCCCAATTCCTCCATTACTGGCTCAATGGCCTGTAGCAAGTTCCATAAAATTCTCTGACTCTTGGATTCCTTTGCAGAAACGGGAGCTGTACCCAGTTCTTAGGGTTAGTGTAAAGATGAACTGAAGTGAGGTATATTTCCAATATATGAGAATTCAAGAAATGTTTTGTAATACCTATTTTAATTGGTACATGGTAGGTGCTCAATGCCCCTTAGTTCTTTTCTGTGGGGCCCAGTGTTAACCCCTTGTTGGATCTTCCTGGTACTGAAGGCTTATACCATGCTCACATCGTTGTGGGTTACCTGCTCTGCCAGACACTGGGCTCTGTCTCTGCACCTGATTTCCTCCCAGGACTCATGGTGGGAGAAATGTCCTCAGTGGGTGGGTCCAATTCCTGTCCCAGCACCTTTTAGAGTCTATCTCAACCAAAGGCAGGCATCTGGGCCATGCAGAGCTCAGACTCAAAACAGGATGCAAGGAAACACAGATTGAAAACTGGAGCCGGCTTTCCAGTGGAATGAAGAATCAAAGATGCTGAAATTTTAGACCAAATTTGATCTTTTCCAGAGATACTAGACTGTGGCCAGGGTTGGGGGCCTCTCTCAGAGGGCTGGTGACAGACATGTCTCCAGACCCCAAAATGGCCTGCATCACCACAGGAGGCTACACCAAAAGCAGTATCTCTGATGCTACAAACTCAAGCGATGGATCCATGAAAATTCAGCCCCATACCATGTGAAGTTGCAGAAGGAAAACAGGAGGGCTCCTACTATGGATTCGCCTTGCAGACCTACCATGTGTCAGGCACTGTGCTGGATACTCTGCAAACATTGTCTCACTAAATCCTCTATAACAGGAGTTTGATTATCTTTGCTTGACAGAGGAGGACATTGTGGTTCAGAGAGGATAAGTAGCTTGCACACATCTATGCAACTAGTAATCTCTCCGAGGCAGGGACTGTATCATTTTCTTCTGCGCATCCCCCACAGTGGTAACTACAATACTTAGTACACATTAGGAGCCTGATAAGTGTTGAAGCAGATGAGGACAAATGATTTTCTAGCCTTTTTTTCTGCTCACCCCATACTCTCAAATTTCTTGCTGTTTCCCAGACTTGCTATGTCTCTTTCTGGTGCAAGATTTTGTGCCAGCAGTTCCCTGTGCCTGCAAGACCTTTCTCCTTTCTTCATCTAGCAAACTCCTTTCCTCCTTCAAGACCCAGCTCAAATGTCACCTTTTCTGTGAAGTTTCTAAAGTCCCTTTGGTAGAGTTAGAATCTCCCATGTAGGGTTCTGCAGCAATTTGTACACCTCTACATTAGAGCACTTATTACATGGATTATGAAACTTGGTTATATATCTTCTTCTTTCATTAGACTATGTGCAGCTTGAGGATAAGGCCATGTTGGAATTGCCTTTGTGCCTAGGATGTCTATAATGAGTTAGTAGACATGGCTTTAACTGCCTGCTAACTCGTCTTCATGAAAGTATTTCTTGAACAGATTCACTTCTCTTTATATTGAAAACAGCCCCTACTTCCTGTGAGTAGAAGGTATGGAATGGATACACAGAAAATGGATACACAGAAAATCATCATGAAGTGACAGCAATTGCAGGCTTCATGGCAGAAACACATCCCAATATCAATAGTAAATTGACCTTTGGACCCATACTTTGTTTTTTAGCGAGTTTGATACAAGTGGATCAATTCTTCTGTGTCCCACTGTCTAGACATCTGGAGACAGATTCAGTTTAGCCTGCACCAGGGCCCCACCCCAGGCCTCTGCTTTGGGCCTTTGGGACAGAAATTCAATGTTTCTGTCAATGACTCAGACAAATACAATGAGCTTTTGCTCATCAAATTTGCAGATGACAAGACAGTGGCAGGGATGGTGATTGTGTCAGACGACAGAATCAAGATCCAAAATGATTACAATAAGCTGGAACAAAGGGTCAACTCATTTAGCAGGATTAATATTGGGTCCCGAACCCAACTGCACAGGGAGGGATTGGATGGGGGTGGCGTGACTTAGCAGAAGCATGTGGGGTCAAAGGCTTGTTTACTCAGGAGTGAGTTAGACACAAGCTACAGAGTGGTGTAGCCATTAGGGGTGGAAGCTGAGTGTGCACTATTAAAAATAGAGGTTCTAGAAGAAAGGAGAAGATGGTCCTGCTGGACTTGTCTCTGGTCTATCAGCACCTGGAACATGATGGTCACTTTCTGCTCCCCACCCTTTAAGTAGAGTTTTGTCCCAAAGTGGTTCATGTGCCAAGGAAAGTGACCTGATCCAAGAACCTGGGGGGATGTTCACCTGTAGAATAGGAGCTTAAGAAGGGAAATGACCACCCTTTCCAAATACCCAAGGTTTTGTCACATTGAAGTGTGATTTTATAAGGCTAATGGACAGAATTAATATTAATTGGTGAAAGTGTCAGCCAGACACATCTCTGTTCTATATAAGAAAGAATGTTCTAATAAGTCAGTGCTATTCACCAGGGGAATGAACTGCCCTGTGTTGCTGGGAACTCTCCTTTATTGGAACTATTTGTTAGGAGTGTTGCAGGAGGGATTCCGATGTTGGAGGCAGGTATCAACTTCCAGGTGCCATCCACATTTGGGAGGCTAAAATTCTAAATTACACTTGTTTACCTGTTACTTTAATGACTTGAGTTTCCCTGGACTCTACCAGCCCAGGGGGCAGGAGAATGGTTGCATGAGATGCACTCCATGCTGTACCTGTCCTGCCAAGGGCAGATCACTGACCTTGGAAGAAGGAAATGTCCCTCAGTCCTCTGTGTGCTCAGGGTAAATTTCTTTCTGTAAGGCTCCTCCTTTGCCTGTGCACATAGGCTCAGTCCTCTAGGCATGCCCAAGCCAATCTGAATCCCTAGTGTACTGAGCTCAAGCCCTCTTAGCTGGTACTCACACTCTTCTGATAACTAGGTTGTTTGCATTTCAAATCTCATGCTCCCAATGCCATGGTAAATCCCTGGAAGGCAGGGCCATACCTCTTGTTATGTTAATCTCATCCTCATGGCACAATGAGTGTATGCTCTAAAGTTGGACAGACATGGGTCCAAATTCCAAATCCCACTTCTATCCTGCATTAGCTGTGTGAGTTTGGGCAAGGTTTTAACCTCTCGGAGGCTCAGTTTCCTTGTCTGTAAAATGGGAGTGATAACAGTACCTACTTCAGGCTGTTGTAAAGAGTAAATAAAATATGCAGTTGAAGAGCTTAACAAATAGTAACACAGGTAAGCACTCAACATGTATTAGCCACTGTGGCTCTGCTATGGCTACAAGACTGGATAGACTGTCTTTGGCTGCTGCCCACTCTTCAGCCAGGATTCTCCCTGGGCGCTGCACCAGCCCCTGTGCCCCTCCCTTTGGGTTATACTAGGAGCTGTTCTTTTCAATACCCTGCGGGTGAGCCCATGATGTTAGGCTGCGGCCGCTGTTCCTGTATCCCACCATCCTCAAGGCACATCACTCTCAACTTTGCTCCCACACAAAATCATTCCAATCCTAACTTTCAGATTTCTCTTATTTCACGGGGAAGCCGTTCTGTCATATGCCTTGCATTTTAACGACTTCCATTACTGTTGCTCATTTTGATCTGTTTAATAACATGTTTTAAACTAATCCCTTGTAATAAAAGGATTTCATTACTAATGGAGACAGCTGCAATGCAGAGAGTTCATTAGTTTTACTTTTCTGATGAGGCCTGCCGGAGTCAAAAGTTTTGCAACTCTGCAGAGTTTTGGCAGGGAGTATTGCCTGGGGAAGCCGAGGAGAAGGGAATTGGCAATGCAGGGACAGATCCACGGGCTGCAGAAAGAGTGGAGTTTGTGCTTGCAAAGATTGACTGGAAAAAGGAGGCTTCATCTCGAGGCCGGTTGATGACTGGGAGGAGAAATGCCAGAGGCTTGATGGAGACGAGGTATTGTACTGTGAGCGGGGCTCCTGTGGTGGTGACGGACCAGGGTTTACAGACCCCACCTGCCTCTACTCATGTGCAGAGATAGTGACACCCTCCTCTCTACCTTGGCAGGTGTCTGTTACTATACATATCACACCATACTTCATTAGCTGACAAAATGAAGGCACTGTGACTTATTCACCTCCATATTCCCGGTGTCTAGCTGGACCTAGCACAGGAGGTGTTTGCTAAACTGAAATAAATTCTTTGCCCTCTGTGTTTTCTCTCTATGTGCTTTCCCCTAGATCCCCACATGCATGCAGCTTCAACAGCCAACTCTAGGCTGATGATGGAAACTTCTCTCTCCACCCTTGACCTCTAGAGACCCATCTGTATCTCCAAGTGCCCATTTAGCGTCTCTGTGTGGCTGTCTGTCTCATAGTCACTTTGTACTTAATGTGTCGAAAGCTGGATTTCTCACTTTCCCCTACACTGCACCCCTCTTACCACACCTGGAGCTTTCCAAGTATTATTTATCCCACTGAGTGGCACCACCGTGCACTCAATGGGGAACCTGGGAATTATCCTTACTGTCTCTCTCTGCCTTACTGCTGTTATCTAATCAATCACCAAGTTGTGCTGATTTTACCTATTAAATAGAGTTTGAAACCATCCACTTCTCTCTATTGACTCTGCCACCACTTCACCCGAGCTACAGCCGTCCCTCGCCTGGACTCTAATTTATACCAACAACCACATCATCCTCCAACCAGGAGCAGGAGTGATGTATTGGATCACATCACACCCCTGCTTTATGGCCTTTATCCTAAGAACAATCCCACTGGCATCCCTCCTGTGGTCCACGGGTCCCTAGCAAACACGGCCCCTTCTGCTATCTGTGGCCTCGTTTAGCATCATTTATTGTGTGGCTCTCGGACTTTGTCACACTTCTTATCTTAGTTCCTCCAACACACCAGTCTACTTCCATCAGGGCCTTGGCCTTTGCATTTCCACAAAGACCTCTGAGTGGTTAATATGTGATAGCTACAATGCTGAACATTTACATGCATTCTTTTATTTAAATATCACAACTGTCAGCTAGGAAACAAGTACTCTTCTAGTCCAATTTTATAGATGAAGAAACAGAGGCTCAGGAAGATTAAGGCACTCATCAAAGGATTCAGACCCAGCTCTGACCCAGTCCTGACCCAGTCCTTCTGGAACACAGCCAAGCACTAATGGGAGAAATTGTTAGCCCCTTTCCCAATCAGATGCCCAAGTTAGCAGAGAGGACCTCCTCCCCACCCAGGGTCCTTGTCTGGACCAGGAGGGGAATGGTTATGGACCTTTATCATTTTTACCTTTCTACACCCTCTTCCTCATTATTCTGGCAACAAACAGACCCTCTCCTCCTAGCCACGTTTAGTAGGTGCTGGACAATGCCCCCAAAAGAAATCAGGCCCTGATCTCTGGAACCTGTAAATGTTACCTTCTGTGGCAAAGACTTTGCAGATGTGATTAACTTAAATATCTTGAGATGGGGAGATTACCCTGGGCTATCCGGGTGGGCCCTGGTGCAATCTCAAACCAATGCCAGCAGCCACCAGAAGCCGGAAGAGACGAGAAATGGATTCTGCCTTAGAGCCTCCAGAGGGAGCACGGCCCTGCCACCTCGACTTCAGCCTTCCAGGACTCCGAAAGAATAAATATCTGTTGCATTAAGCCACTCACTAAGTGTGATAATGGGCCCAGGGCTACTGGCAACACCTTTTTCAGCTTTGTGGAAAAGATCTGAGAGAATGGTGCCTGTGCCAAGAGCAGCAGAGAACATGAGCGGCCAGACCCTTGTGCTGTTGCAGGGACTAGTTCCAGCCGTCCTGGAAGCTGACCCCTTACCGCTGACCCCGCTTCCCACGTAGACGCGTCCATGGATGCTCTCTTCCCTGTCTCGTCTGCAGTGATGACTCATTACCCAGGGTGGCTCCAGCTACTTTTCCAGGGATAAATTTACTCCAGAGCTGCCTCCTAAGGTAATTGGCTAGTTAACCACATGGCATAGACTAGTGTGGTGAGCTCAGGGGTCTCTTAGTTAGTGTAACCTAGGCTCTGCTGGAGTAACAATAAACCTCCAAATTTCAGTGACTTAACATGGCGGATGTTCACTTCTTGCCCACACAAAGTCCAAGGTAGGGTGGCTGTTTTCCCTGTGGTAACTCAGCAATCCAGGCTGCTTCCATTTTGTAATGCCTTCATCTCAATTCCTGGCCCCCGTGGGCACCTCAGCACCCCTGAGCTCATGAGCTCCTGAAGAATTCACTCTTTCTCTTAACTGTCCTCAAACAGATGGGACAACATACCCCTTCTGTTTATAGCTCATTGACCAGGACTAGCCACCTGAGTCTGGACTTAGCTGCAAAGGAGGGTGAGGAATCTTGGTATGAGCACTGGAAGAGGAGGGAAATGGATGTAGTGAGATTTACTAATCAATACCAGCGGGAGGTCACCCCAGTTCTGATAGTGGATTCTAGGCTCAAAGGGAAATCCCATCACATGTGAAAAATCGCTGGGCAGTGTTTCAGCAAATATGTCAGCAGAGCAGAGACAACACGAAGAAACTATGAGGCTAGTTCTTATAAATGAGACTGGGTAGGAAATTAATGATGGTTCTCCCAAGACTAAGACATCTAGCCCATTAGTTATATCTGTCTACAGAAGCAAGATCAGGGAAGAGGTTTGGAAAGTACACATCACAATTGCCCCTGGCAAAAATATTCTTGTATGTCTTCATACATGCAAATCAGTAGGCCCAGCATGCATTCCTGAAAATCCTACTTGGCAAAATATTTATGAACAGGAATAATGGAAGATGAGTTTTGGGGAAATGAGGGTTGAACAGGATAAACGTTTTCCAAGGATTGTAAGTAAAGGGGCAGTGAGGAGTGAACCGTAATAACCTTCGCTAAGCAAGGACGGAGAACCAGCTCTGTGCTGGGCTCTGTGTGGGTCTCAAGAATTACGGCTGCTCAGGCCCCACCTGCAACTTGCACACGCCACTCCTTCTGCTGGCAACGCTGTTTTTCTTCCTCTCTTCTTCTCCTTTAGTTAATGCTCCCTTTTCCTTAAAAATGCAGCTCAGTTGTTCTGTTTGTAGACATATAGGTTGTAATTATGTATTGTGTGTAACAAATAGACCCAAAATCTAGAAGCTTAAAAAACCCAAACGTGTTGTCTCAGTTTCTGTGTAGCCCAGCCATCCAGAAACAACTTGGTTGGGTGCCTCTGCCTCAAGGTCTGTCATCAGGCTGCGCAGTGTCTCCCAGGGCTCAAGCAGGGACTTCAGTTTCTCGAGGACTGTTGGACTCCTCACCCACTGTTGGCTGGGGCCTCCCTCAGTCCTCTGCTGTAAGGACCTCTCAGAGGGCAGCGCACAAGATGGCAGCCGGCTTTTCTCACAGTGAGAGAGAGAGCACAAAAGCGCCTGCAAGGGAAAGCTACGGTCTTTTTGAACCTCGTGGACTCTTTGAGTCTCTAATCTCAGAAGTGACATCCATCATTTTTGCCATCTTTTCTTTTTTAAATTTTTATTTATTTATTTTATTTTATTTTTAAATTTCAGAATATTATGGGGGTACGAACACTCTGGTTACATATATTGTCTATGCACTGCCCAAGTCAGAGCTACAATCATGAACATCCTCCAGACAGTGTGCCCCGCACCCATTAGGTGTGAGTTTACCCATCCCCTCCTCCCCCCCACCTGCCCAAACCCTGATGAATATTATTTCCATGTGTGACATAAGTATTGATCAGTTAGTACCAATTTGATGGTGAGTACCAGTGGTACTTGTTTTTCCATTCTTGTGACACTTCGCTTTGAAGAATGGGCTCTAGCTCCAACCAGGATAATACCAGAGGTATTAATTCACCATTGTTTTTTATGGCTGAGTAGTACTCCATGGTATACATAGACCACATTTTATTAATCCACTCATGTATTGATGGGCACTTTGGTTGTTTCCGTATCTTTGCAATTGTGAATTGTGGTGCTATAAACATTTGAGGGCAGATGTCTTTATTATAGAATGTCTTTTATTCCTTTGGGTAAATACCCAGTAGTGGGATTGCTGGATCAAATGGTAGTTCTACTTTTAGTTCTTTGAGGTATCTCCATAGTATTTTCCATAGAGGTGGTACTAATTTCCAGTCCCACCAGCAGTGTACGAGTGTTCCTATCTCTCCGCATCCACACCAATGTTTGTTGTTTTGGGACTTTTTTATATAAGCCATTTTCACTGGAGTTAAGTGATATCTCATTGTGGTTTTGATTTGCATTTCCCTGATGATTAGAGAAGTTGAGCAATTTTTTATATGTTTGTTGGCCATTATTCTGTCTTCTTTTGAAAAGTTTCTGTTCATGTCCTTTGCCCACTTTTTAATGGGGTTGTTTGATTTTTTCTTGTTGATTTTCCTAGGTTCTACTTTTGCCATATTTTCTTCATTAGAAGTACTTTGCTAGGGGCTGACCCCCACTCAAGGTGAGGGGATTACATAAGTGCATGAATACAGGAGGTGGAGATGGTTGGGGCCTTCTCAGCGGCTGCCTGCTGTATACTCCTTCCTCCAGGAAGTAGCAGTTGGCCAGATGGAGAAGGAGGGAAGAAATGTTCTCTGCGACATCTCTGTTAAGTCTTCCCTAATCCTCTCCCCACCATGTCCCACATTCTGGTTTGCCGCTTAGAATCTAAGAGCTGGAAAAGAATTCAGAAATTATCTTGCCTAATATCCTCATTTTGTAGATGATGAAAAAGACAGAGAAGAGGTGTATGACCTTCCCAAAAGGATTGGATTATTAGTAGAGTGGGGCCTAGAGCTCAGGTCACTTGCTTCTCCCAAATTGACTTCATCCCTCTACTCTTTCCCACCCACTGTGCTCCTGATTGCCTACAATTTGATCAGCATTGGTCATTTTATAGAAATTATTTTCTCAAAGGTCACCTGGAAACTTCTTGATCAAGTATTTGATACTGACCTGCTTCTTGAGTTCTCACCTCCTTTGGCTTCCAAGAGACCACGCAGGCCTGCTCGCAGCTTCTCTTACTCCCTCACCATCCCAAGCAAAAAAAAATTCACAGTATCCCAGAGACTCGGTTCTTAGCCTCTGCCCTTTTCCTGCCATCCAGGTCCCTTATGGATTTACCTGGCCTTAGGGCTTTGATGATCACTTGTCCTTGCCCTGACCTTAAGAGTTGTGCTCCAGCTCCCCCACATCTAACGGACAGGCCAATGGGCGTGTTCACTTACAGGTCAATGTCAGTGGCATCCAAACTCAACCATGATCATAAAACATCCCTCACTATCATTTACTGAGCTTATGTCTATACCAGGTCTTATGTTAAGTGCTTTATTTATATTTTTTTATTGAATCCTCTCAGGAGCACTCCACTGTAAATAATGGTCACATTTTATAGATGAGAAAACTAGGCTCAGAGAGGTAAAGTAACTTGTGTGGTATCCTGTAACCAGCAACTTATCTGTGTTCTCTTGATTCCAAAATTTATGCTTCTAGTCATTATACTCATGATTTTTACCCTAAAACTGCTCCCTCTGGACTGTCTTACTTCTGTTCTACCCTCTCCTCATGATCAAAATCTTGGAGTTTAAAACATGCTATGCCATGGAATACCTCTATAACTTTGTATATGTTGTTCTTTCTGCCTGGAAGGCCCTTTGCCTAATCATCAGTATGCATCCCCTCCCTTGTCCTCCTCCCCCCTCTCCTGTCACCTCCCTGCTTAGGACATCGCTTCTTCCAAATTGGCCTCATTGGCTAAGTCTTTGGTGTAGGAGCCAAGACACTAATGCTGAAATGGTGCTAGAGAATTCCCCTACTATAGCAGCTATCCCCTAAGCTGCAATGACTTGGGTATCCCTCTGCATGGTACACTTTATAGGAGCAGGGACTGTAAATGTCCCTTTGCAGCTCCTGTCCTGGCAACAGACGTCCGATGATAAATGAGTCATCTTTGATTCCTTTAATTCCCATAGCTAATCAAGAGATAAACCCTGCACACTGTTCTTTACTAGATTTCTCACATCTCTTCTTAATTCACTATTTCCCCAGCCCCCATGCCAAGTCTGTGTCCCCTACTTCTCATGCAGCCCATTGCAACCACCTCCAAACTCACTTCCTGGCTGGCTCCTTGCTCCTCTGTCCAGTTCATCCTGACGATTTCTGCTCTGTTAACATTGCCTTGTACACATTGTTTGCCTGGTCAGTGGCTCCCTGATGCCTACATAATGAAGCCCAAGGTCCTGAGTTTGGCTGCTACTAACCTTCCCAGTACGCCTTCATGCACCTCCAGTCTCATAGTCACTGTCACACTACATAAATGACCTGTTCTAAAGCATGCTACTCACCATGCCTTTAGTGCGCTATGGAGTCCCACTTCCACGCTGTTGCTCACACTGTCCCTCCTGCTTGGAGTGCTCCCCCTTCTCCCTGCCGCGTGTCTGAGCTCTGCCCTGTCTTCACATCCTGGCTTCACTCTCACCTCCTCTGCCAGCCTTTTCTGACAACATGACCCACACGGCAACTTTCCTCATTTGGTACAGGGGAAAAAGCTTGGATTTTACCATCTCAGAGATCTGGGTCAGAATTTCAACTACTGACTAGTTGTGTAGACTTGGGTAAGTTATGTAACCTCTCAGGCTTAGAAAAATGGGAATAATAATACCTATGTCACAGGGTTGTGGAGGATGAAATGAGGGAATATATGTGCTGAAAAGGGGTTTCAACTGGTGATGTAAGGTGTGGCATTCTAAGATTCAGATGGAGCCAGGGATACCTGGGGGTCCATGGAGTAGTCTCACCATGCCACTCTGAACAGAGAGAAAGAATTCACTTTCCATGATGCCTAAGAGTCCAGGTCACTGGGCTTGACTGAGACAATACCTTGGTGACAGGGACCAAGCATAGCAGAGAAGGGGCTGGGCCCTGGGGCCATGCTCCTGGATTTGAACTCCAACTCTTCTACCTTTTGGGCAAGTTCCCTCTCCTCTTTGTGCCTCTCTTTCCTCACTTCCAAATTGGGGATTAAATGGAACCTACTTGATAGGGTTAATGTGACAATAAGTGAAACATGCATAAAGAATTTAGCACACCTCTGGCACTATAAGTCTTTAATAAATGCTAATTATTGTGTTTTATATTACTATTCTCTAGCCTGGCCTCTGTAGACTTGCCTTCATCCTGGGCGAAGGGGCTGTGAGTAAAAATGGAAAGAGACGTTTCACTAATAATCCCTGGGAGAGCCTGCTGGGAGCAGAGGGAAGCCTGTTACGTGGCATCTGCTACAGAGGGTAGCATAGGCGAGAATGGAGCCACAGAAAACAGCCTGGAACTGGGTCACCCATCAGAAGGGGAACAGCAGCAGCTCTCAGCCCTGCTTGCAAATCTGCTGCCTGGACCTCACCACTAGAGTTTCTGACTCAATGTGTCGAGATGGGCTCACATATGGGTGTTTTTTAAAAGCCTCCCAGGTGATTCTATTGTGTGGCCAGAGCAGGAAAACACTTGGCTAAGGAGAGACAGTGGTCAAGGCCAGAATAATGTGAACAGGGGTGGGGGACAGAGGGAGAAGAGGTTCAGAGAGTAGAGCAGAGCTGAGGGGAAATGATCCTGGAGACAGGGCTGGGACTAGGGTGAGGCAAGTTAGGCTCCTACAGAGGCAAAATTTATGGAGAGTAGGTGCCTCCTTAAGTTTTGTGTCCTAGGCTCCTCACTTGCCTCACTTTAGAACCAGCTCTGTCTGGAAACATTCTTGGAGACTTACAGCAAGGTCTTAAGTTTTTCCCATGGCTCCTGGTATAAATCAGTCGTGTCTTTTTTGAAGCAGATGACAAAAAGAGAAAAGACTAAATTTCTACTCTCACAGTGCTCCCATCCATTCATCATCCATCCAGCCATCTACTCATCTGACCATCCAACCACCCACCCATCCACCCATCAATCTATTCACCCATCCACTCATCCATCCACACACCTACTCAACCATCCATCCACCCATCCACCCATCCATTGGTCATCAATTCACCCATCTACTCATACACCCACCTATCCACCCACCCATCCACCCATCCACCAACCCACCCATCCACCCACCTATCCACCCATCCATCCATCATCAATCCACCCATCTACCCATTCATCTATTTGTCCATCCATTCAAATCCCTATTCACCTATTTATTCATACACAAAAATATGTCAAGAGCCTATTAAGCATAGACATCTAGCTAGGCCCTTACAGGTCCCAACTGTTAGTTACCTCTTTGTGCATACAGGTGTTGGGGGTTCAGTCTCTGGTCTTCACTTAAAATGAGGAAGATCAGGGACTTTGGAGCCAGCGTCTGGGCTAGAGGGGCCAGATGCACGTCAGTGTAGGTGAGTGGGATTTTCCCATCAGAGGCCTGGTGATGTGGAAGAAGAGCAATGGCTTTGACACTAGCTATGGAATTTTGACCACATTGCTTAACCTTAAAACGCAGCTTCCAAATTTATAAAATGGGAACACTAGGTGGTGGCAACAATTAAATAAACAATCATGTAAGGCCTGACTCACAGTAGATGTTTATAACAAAGGCCAGAGAAGTTTTGAATGGAACCAGGAGGACATTTGAGTTACCTTCAGGCTTTTGTCTTTCGCTTCTTAATCAATTGGAAGAGAACATCAGACCTTCCCTACCTAAGCAGATCCCTTTATAACCAGACAAACTTAAAACTGGAGATTGGAAGGAATTTAAATGTAATCTAGTCTAATTCCCTCATTTTACAAATAAAGAAATAGGCCCAGAGAGGGGCAGTGCTTTGGCCAAGACTGCATAGCAAGTCACTGGCTGACTCATAAGGTTGGAGGAAGCTCAGGATACTTAGTCCACTCTTACTGCAGCATTCAGGAGCCAGATGCATCTCTGGCTTCTGCTGAACAGGAAATCAACCTTTTGAACAATTATAGTTCTAAGACTGGACTTGACACAACAGAGACAAGGGTCAAAATCTCACATTTCTTGAGCACCTACTATGTACTAGGCATACATATACATGGTTTCTCATTCAATCTTTATAAGAACCCATGAAGTAGCTATTATGATTAATTTCTCTATTTTCTATGTGGGAAACTGAGGCTCAAAGAAATTAAGTGACTTTTCCAGGAACTCATTGCTGGCAAGCAGTTGTGCTGGGCTTGAACCCAGGTCTTCGTGACTTCAAAGCTCATACTCTCTGTGCTTTACCTCATTGCCTCACTTATAGAAGCTGCCCCAAAGTAATTTATAAATATCTTTGTGTCTAGGGCTGGCCCCAAATCACACATCTGGGACTCAAGTAGAGGATTGTTAACATATCTCATCATAGAGACATAGACCACTTCTCTAACAATTTTTCACACACTGCTGAAAATATATCAGAGGGAACTTCAGTGATGGGGATAGGCATTGGGAAATTCACCTAGCCCACTTCTCTGCCTCTTTAAGTGCCAGGAATTCTGCCATTAGCAGTTCATTTCTTTGGCTGATTTGTGGCTCTCATCCTGAATAGCTAGGAGTAGGGATGAAGGCACAGTAAGTCCTGATAGTTTAGCATAAATGAGTTTATTCTTCCCTCCCCCACCTGTTGAACTCTGACTCATCTTTCAAGGCCCAGCACAAATGGCACCAAACACAGGAACTTAGAACATATTCTGAGTCATCACTTGGTGCTGTGGGCTATGGAAACAAAGGTTATTAAGGAAGCACAGGTCCTGCTTAGACTGCTCACTGCCTGGTGGGAGGCCAGCTGAGAAATGCACAATTACAATGCAAAAGGGAAAGGACAACAGTGAACACAAACACAGGGATGTTCAGAGGGGGCTCCTAACCCTGGAGAGGGCAGGGTCAGGGGCTATGCCTGCTGTCAAATTCCCCTGGAATATAGTTTCTTCACCTACAGCACTCACCTAGCACTTTGCACAACCCTTTTCAAAGCACTTCTCTTGGCCTCTGTCTTAGGATGTGAGCTCCTTTGGTAGATGTCACTTGGCTCTGCAGTCCCTGCGGCTAGCATGAGACCTGGCATGTGGTAAGTGCTCTGTAAATGATAGTTGAAGGAAAGAATGGGTGGTAATATAGGATGGTCCAAAGATAAGAGACAATAGGATTGGTAGGAGGATCAGGAAACTTAGAGGAACAAAACAGACATCCGAGGGGAGAGAGGCTGGTAGCAGCAGGTTCTTCTAAAGCACATTAAATCTACCTTCTGATTTGACTGGAGCTGGCCCTGGGGGTCTGGGACAGGGTAGAGGCCAAGGGACAGCCCTTGGGGCCGTGGAGAAAAGGACTGAGTATCCTCCCATCAACCCATCAGCACCAGGTTAGTACAACAAGAAAGCTCAGGGCACAGCTCAAGGTCTAGCTAGAGGCCCATTCGGTACTTGCCACCTTCCAGCTCTACAACACTTTAATTTTGCTGTTCATATTGATTGAGATCCCAGTTTTATTGTGAATACTTCACTGTACCTTATTTTTAAATCTCTCTTTAATCAGATTTTATTTTGAGTCATAAAGATTTATATTTGCCAAATAATGTTCTCAATGAATATAATAGTGAAAAAAAAATCTTAAGAGTGGGAAATTTTCCATGATGGTGGGAGCAGTGCAGGCGATGAAAGAGCCCCGGGGAGATACCTCTGTCTATTCTCTGTCCTTACTCTACATTTTGAGGTCCTGACCTCACTCTACACTTTTGTTTTTCCTTTGCTTGATCACTTTCTAACATACCATATCATTTACTTGTATACCATGTATATTATTCATTGTTTATCTTTCCCTCCTATATGAAAATGAAAGCTTCAAGAAGTTAAGAATCTTTGTCTATTTTGTTCGCTGATCTATCTCCAGCATCTAGAATGGAGCTTGGAATATGGCAGGTGTTCAATAAATATTTGTTGAATGAATGAATTAAAAAAAGAGTGCAGGTTAATGTAAGCTTCAGAAGCCACCCTAGGTAAAGAGAGGAGGGTGCTTCTAAAGTTTCAGGCTCATGACTTCTGTAAACCTGTTGGGACAAAGACGGCATGGAGGTTTTTGGTGTGGTGGTGGTGGTAGTCATGGTGATGACGATGATGATGATGGTGATGGTGATTATGTGATAATGGTGGTAATGGTGATGATTATAATGGTGATGATGGTGGTGATGGTGGGGATGATGGTGGGGATGAAGGTGATGATGGTGGTAATGGTGGTGGTGATGATGGTGGTGATGGTGGTGATGATGGTGGTGATGATGGTGGTGGTGATGGTGATGGTGGTGGTGATGGTGATAATAAAGAGGGAATGGACTCTTTCACACTTATTGAATTTTAGAGTCTATGGAGTGTTTCCACATGCTTTTGACTTTGATCTTTACAACATCCTTCAGAGGTAGCAGGGGGCAACATTATTCCCGTCTTTTTCAGAGGCTGCTAGAGTTCAAAGTAATAAAGTGACTCATCCAAGATTGCACAGCCATCAAAGACAGAACTGGGACTGCAACTCAAGTTTTACTGCCCACAAAAATCTACCATTTACTAATTTCCTCCCGTGTGCCAGGCACCTTGCTAAGGGCTCTACATTCCTCTCTCCTAGGAATTTTGGCATCACAGACTCAGACATATCACCACAGATGCCTCACTTGCAGGTGATTTAGGTTCTGATAGTGATGGTGCCACTTGTGGTGGCCATATCTTACCGTGTTTCCAGAGGAGCAGGGAAAAGCAGGCTGGAGGGAGAGAGGGGAATGAAAGACAGAGGTGGGAAGAGATGAAGGATCAGCTGGTCTCAGGGAAAGAAATATGTATGGGCTTGCAGATACCACAGTTCCTGGTGGTTTTCTGGTCTGAGCCCTGTCCTCCATGAGGGCCTTCTCTACCTCCCGCCCCTGGGCTCTGTTTTTAAATCCCACTTTAGCTAAGCTGTCACTACTTAAACTCTGTTCCCGTCAAACAAAGGACCTTTGATAAAGTGTTTGCTCAGCCCTCAGGAAATCACTGAGCCAAGACCCCTGCACTGAAGGTCAGCCGGATGCACACTGGGGCTAGCGGAAGGGGCGGTGAGGTGGAGGGCTTGTCCTCACACTCCCCAGGGATCACATCCCCTTCCCATTCTTCCTCCACCTTCTGCACCAGCACAACCCACTCTCCATTCTTGGGTGGTGTTAGGAACACAAAAAAACCCTCCTATCCCCCGTCTGACCTGTTCCCCCAGTTCATGCTGGCCACCATATGCAAGCATTAGTGTCTGTGTCTCAACAGTGATTGAGAAGCAGCTTCTGCTTTTAGTGTGGTCACACTTTTGTGATGCTCCTTCCCTCTAATCCTATCATAAGTGTCCTTTTCTAGCCTTCCATCATTTCTGATGAGAGAGAAAGCCATGAGCAGAAAGCCCTGCCCAAGATTCAGGTCTCCTAAGGGGAGAGAGTGCATGTGCATGCGTAGTAGTGGTGGGCAATGTCACACTGTGACCTGGGTGTCCATCACTCTGTGGCCATCACTCTGCCCCCCTCAACACTTGAGACCTCATCTCTTTAAGGAATAGAAAAGTGAGCCCTTTGCAGATCAGCCTGGGACCCTATCTACCTCACTAGTTAACTTCCCAAGAAATTTCTCAGAGAAGGGAACAAAATAAGCAGACCTGGGTTACCATAGAGACATAGGCCTGGGCCGAAGTCTGTTCTGGACCATACATTATTAATTTATTTTTTGTCAGTGATAAGGCTGGTCTGGGTTGAGACTATAAATCACTGAATTTTGTTTTTCCCACCAAGTGCTCTCTCTTCTTCTTGAACTGCAAAGTCATCTTGATAGGAGTTTCTTAGAGTAGGGTGTATGGAAGGAACCTGTGTGCCAGGTGCTGCGCTCCTGGCTCTACCTATGTGTTCTTGTTGAAGGCCCCATCATGAGGAAATAGCAGTGCCCAGGGGGTCTGCCAGACCCTAAAATTTTAAGAATGTGGATGATCTTTGGATCTGTCTTCTGGTCTTGGGAAGACCAAGCAAGAAAGAATGAGCTTAGAGGACAGTAGGAAAGTTTGTGAAGGGAGGGATATAAAGTAGAAGTGCAGAGGGTGAATGTTGGCTGGTGTAGATTCGTGTAGTTGTGAGTGTTGGTGACCCCTCCATCCCTACTCCCCTCCTAAAATATACTTGATAATAGGGAGATTTATGAACCAGAAGTCTCTCTTTTGGGAAAAACTAGAACCTTTATTCTGATAGCTGAGAAGGACCCAGCATCTCCCTAAGACCATGCAAGCAGCATATAGTCAAGACTTTAAAGAAAAAAATCAACTATCATGTATTTCCATTTGATTCCATTCCAAGGCCTGTTCTATGGAAACCACTGTCCAAGGGCTGAGAATTCAAGTTGTTCAGCTCTTGCCTCCCACCTGTCCTTACTCTTAACCCTTTCTAGTTCCTGCCTGCACACCACCCCCACCCCCTGCCCAGCCATTCCCTATTACAAACAGGTGTCTCTGCTTTCAACCCACCTATTTCAGTTACAGTAGGTTGGGTTACAATGCAGTGACAAACACTTCCAAAATCTCAGTGGGTTAAAACAACACAAGTTTATTCCTCACTCACACTATATGTCTAAAGCAGGTCAGTGGAGGATTCTGATCATCTTCGTTACCTAGGGGCCCAAGCTGACAGAGAGTTAACCATGCGAATGACATCACTATCCCAACAGAGGAGAAAGCAAGGGGAATTGCATGACAGCTTGAAAGTACTTCCACCCAGAAGAGAAACGTGTCACTTCTGCTCTTATATAATTGGCCAGAGGCAGTCACATAGCCACGCCTAACTTCATGGGGTTAAAGAAGTATAATCTTCCCTTGTGCCTGGAAGAAGAGGGGAACCAGAACTAATGGTGAGCACTACTAATGTATATGTCACCACCCAGAATCCACTTCCTGAATTTTGTTTTCCCCCGATTCTCTCCCTGAGCTTCTACCTGAACTCCACTGCCATTCTAATGTTAGAATTCTTTTGTCTCCACGTCCTTCTCCCTAACTCTGCCATCTTTGCTTCCCCTCCTGTCCACCATCCTCTGCTCCCTTCCAGCCCCTGGTGGTCACACCTCCATCCCTTGGCTACATTGGATGAATGTGATTGAATACAACCTGAGCTCTAACTCCACAAGTTTCCATTGCGCCTAATTGAGCTTAATGATTTATGCCTTGTAATGGACACAAATGGGCAAGAATGCCTGGATCTCATTAATAATATTAAGTAAGCCAGAAGTAGGATTTTAAATCCTAGGCAAAAATTAAATGACCATAAAATCTTTGTTCACTTCCCAGGAGACAATCCTGTTTCAACTTGACAGTTTAATTAAATGCTGGGTAAATTGGACACAACGCTTTTAATAAACAGGACTTGGCAGGCCTGGGAAAGACATAGAAGGCAGGTGAGAATGGGCGAAAATGAAGATCACAATGAAACAAAAAGAAATTAAGTTACGGGAGGTCCCTCTCCTGTAGAGTGACCTTTCTGGGAGCTTCAGATATCACTAAATGACATGAATGACCCAGAAGATTCTGAGAGAATGGATTCTCTTCCCTGACCCCAGTTTCCTCCAGAGCCATATTATTGCACAAGGAGAGAAAGCTGTTGTCCAGAGATGCTCTTGGAGGATCCCTGCAAGATTCCTGTTGGGTCCATGCTTGTCGCCTGAACCAAGCTCCTTGCCAGCCCCAAGCCCACTGGGAAAGCTCCTGGCCGGCTGGGCTGGAGGTGTCGATCTGAGGGACCGTATTGTATGGAGTGGTCCAAACATAGGCTTATTGTTTGGCCTTAGTCTTTTCTTCCATTGTGTGGTCTTACCAAGGGCAAAGCTTTTGGATCATGACTTTGAATGGCCACAGTATTTTCACTCTACTAAGATTTAGATTCTTAGTAGAGGCTTTGTAGGTAAACATAGGTCCAGCCTGGGTCCTGGCTGCAGACTCTGTTGTCAGTGACCATGCAGGGCTCACCTACAGTTCATGAGTGTACTTGGGCAGAGCCTATGAGAAGGTCTTTGATTACCATTCTCAGCATCCTTAACAAAATACAGGTGTCTCATCATCAATATAAGCTCACTACATAGAGTATGAAGATTTGGAATAGGAAGAAGGTGGGCACACAGCTTCCTACCTCCACTTCCTATGACTCTGCTCCCCAGTCAGAAGGAATTGCTTTTCCGTTCATGTTTGGGAAGATCATATCTCTCTGCCATCAGTTGTCTAGTTGGGTTGAGCTTATCTTTGTACTCAAAGTAATTTACTTATGTGTAGCTGCCACGTGCTGCTTTCATTAAAGTTAAGACTATCTACCTCCCTCGCACAGGAAAAAAATGTTTTAAACAAAGAAAGAAATTAAAATGTGCTTAAAAGTATTTTATTCCTCAGTGAAAAGTCTCATCGGTGGAATTGGCTGCAGGTGCCTGAGTAAGCGAAAAGGATCTCTCAGGCAGGTGTGGGATTTGCTGAACTTTGAACAAGAAACAGTGTTGAGGAAGAAAACAACCTTCATCATCATTTGTGGTTCCCTTTTCACTTCCACTAAAGAATCCTGTAAACCTAAAGCTGGTGGAACCCTTGGCAATTATCTGGGTTTACAGGTGAAGATGCTGAGCCTCAAAGAGAGGAAGTGACTTACCCAAGCCACACAGCGAGTTGCAGCTGGGCCATCAGAAAGATGGCTTCATGGATTAGCAAATAACTGTAACTTACAGAGAGACTCATGGACTTGTTATTACTGGCTGCTGTAATTTCTAACTTAGTGCAAAGCTAAAGTTTTGTCAAGTCACCTGCTAAATGAAAACAAATTGCATTCTTTTATGCTTAGTTCCACAAAACTAGAGAGATATTCTTGCTTAAAAGGCCTCAGCAGCCTGAGTTGCCAAGTCCAAGTTTGGGAAAGGAAAGGTTTAAGTGATAGAGGAACAGGCTAAGGATGCTTAGTGGTTGCCTGGAGCCGGAGGTGGGGACCAGGGTTGACTATAAATTAACAGGCATGAGGTTTCTTTTTGGGGTAATGGAAACCTTCTAAAATTAGATTGTGGTGATGGTTGTACAACTCTGTAAGTTTACTAAAAATTGTGAATTGCACACTTAAAATGAATGAGTTTTGTAGTATATAAATTATATTTCAATAAAGCAAGTAAAGAAGAAAGAAATACAAGACTAAGAGTGAGGGCTCAGACAACACTTTCAGGACAAGAGCAGAGTTAGATGATAAATCCTGGGCCTCCAGATCAATTTGTGTTTAGCCTCTCAAAGGCTGTCTACCTCTGGACACAGGAGCAACATCTGAAGCAGATGGCTTGCCTCCCAATCAATTGTACTCCAAACCCTCAGCTAAAAGCTCAGTGCTGACCTGACAGCTCGTCAGCTCCTGTCAAATGCATGTTGAGTTGAGTGACATTTAAGGACAACATATGCGTCATTGTACCACACACCCCTCTGGGCCGTGGAAGTCCCAGAGAGCGGAATGTTTGCACCTCATTAGCCCAGATCCCCAAATAAATGATTTTGCAGCTGTTACAATAATATTCTTTCAGTTTTATCAAAGTCCAATGAATGAAATGACCACATAAAGATTATATAGGTATTTCTGGCTGTTATATTGCCCAATATGTTGTTACTTTATGTCCTTCTCCTGAGACCCAATGTAGCAAGTACCCCATGGAATTGAATATCAAGAAAAAAAGTTTCTGTCCTGAAAAACTTGAATGACTGACTTGATAGGCAGCGGGAGCCACTGAACCCATTGTGGCTTCTTCTTTTTTTTCTTTTGTCTCAATTACCAGGACACTCTGGGCTAGTGTTAGAGCAGAGGGACAGGGATGAGCTTGTCTTTGATACAAGCATTTCCCTGCTCTGTGGTCAGTTTCATGTCTCTCTCTGACATCCATCCATCCAGTCGGTCATCAAATGTTTCTCAAGAGCATAATATCTCCAGGGTTGGAATGATGAATAAGACATGGGCCTTGCCCAGAAGGGAGAGGCAGACATGGGAATAACTGCCTCCATGGTAGAGACCTGCTCCAGATGCTATGGGATTGGGGGAAGGAGGAGACAGTGGGAGTAGAGGAACAGAGGACAACTTTCCAGATTAGTGTATTAACTATAATTTCTTATTTTCTATATTTTTGAAGCTCTGGCATTTGTGACCTCCCTGACCGGGGAAAGGATGCCCCTACCAGGACTAGCCAATTCTTAGAGATTGCCAACGGCTCAGGAGCATGCCTTTCAAATGTCAACTAACTGACTCAAAGCCAGTACCCAGAACTCCCTCCTCTGTCTGGCTGTTACACTCCAGGAGGTGGGTTTTCCTCTGCCCTAATCGCCCATGCCCAGGTACTCCATCCCTACAGACCCGGCCTGTGGACATCATTCACACCAAGCAATCCTAAGCTTCCCCCCAGCCCCACCCTGCCAGCCTGTCCCATGGAAAACACAAGAAAATTTCCCTTCTCTCCTTCTGCTCCTGGTGCAACCCGGTGCTTCCCCATGTGGCCCTGCGTGGCGTGGCGTGCCTTCTCCTTTTGGCAAATGTAAGTAATAAAACTCTTTCAGTGGTATTGGCCTCCCTGTGCCATCACCCAGTCACCTCTATAAGTTAAAATCTGTGTGTATACTTGATACAGGTGCATAAAGCTTGAGGAATGATTGGGAACTTTCCAGGTGGAAGAACATTCCAGAAGCAGAACTAGCTGGGCCTTGGCCCACAGACTTGCTATGGGAACATAGGGTTCTGTGTCTGGTGAACACTTTCTGCTCTTTGAAGGCAGTCTCTTAATATTCCTTTTTCAATGTGGATGGGACATAAATTATAAATAACAGTGTCTGGGCCAAATCTTATCTGTACAAGAACTGAATTTTCCTCAAGGTTCTGACTGCTCTTTCTTTTGTTCTATCAAATAGAGAAGACAGCACCGTGCAGAGTTTGAATCCTGGCTCTCTCTCTTATTAGCTGTGTGTCCTTGTACAAAATCTTAAACTTTCTGTGCTTCAGTTTCCTCATTTACAAGATGAGAATAATAGCAGTAGCCTCCTCAGAGAGTTGTTGTGAAGATTAAATAGGTTATTATTTGTAAAACATTTAGAACAGTGGCCAGCACGCAGGAAGGGCTATGCAAGGATTTGCAAAATTATTTCTGAATACTGCTATGTGAAGGGTACTTGTTAGGACTGTCCAATCTATAAAGATGTGGAAGGTAATATTCTTACCCCTAAATAGTTTGCAAGAATAACAAGAGCCTAGAGAATTCTGGAAGATCAAAGGGCTGTTCAGGAAACTATATTTGCATAAGATGTTGGAAATGATGAAGGTGATAATAGACTAATGTTTTGGCTTTTATACACTCTCAAATAGAAAAGAAAGTAGAGAAAGTGAAACATTGTAGAAAGCACACTGTTTTTTGGGTCTGAAAGACCTGGGTTCAAGGGTCTGGGCAAGCTGGCTTCCTAAATCTGCCATTTCCTAGCTATGTAATCCAGTTAGTTAATTTTTCTGAATTTTAGTTTTTTCACTTATATAATGTAGGTAATCATACCTACTTTAGCAGGTGGGAGCAAAAGAGACAACAATAGCAATAGCCGACATTTATTGAACACTTGCTATGTGCAGGCACTAGACTAAGAGTTCCATAAGGAAATCAGCTTAGAGAACGGTCAGTAGCTCAGTTCCCAAGGTCACTAAGTGATAAGTGGCTAAGCTGGGATTTGAACCCACACACTTTGATTCCAGAGGCTATTTAATAACTGCTGTTTTACGCTAAAGCTCTCAGAGCTGTACTAGAGCCAGTGGGTACTCCAATAACGACAACCATTGTTATTAACTGTGTGATATCTTTGATCCATTTGGCTAATGGCCCTTGATCATTTTAAGACTCCTTTCAAGTGCTATATTTTCTTCCCATCCCCAGAACCAGCCTGCTGATACTCCCATGATGCATCACTCTGGGCAAACATATGCCCAATTCTCTAAAATCCTCAACTTCATATTTTCTCCAAGGGATAGACAGAAAAAAAAAAAAAAGAAAAGTCCTATAGGATCCCAGACACGTTAATCAAAAATTGATAAAATAAGGTTAGTAATGAAGCAGTCTGATTAGAGAAACAATTTGAACTGCAGGCTTTTGCAGATGGGGAAAATTAGATTGGATAAATGATTTACTCTAAATGGATTTAATGCAAAAACATCAGGACCTGCAAGCCAAGCAAGCCCAAGGAATTCTGGGAGCCAAGTTGAAACTGGTCTGGCTTGGCTTGGTAGTCTCTCGCCGGGTCAGCTTAGGTATTAGATCAAATGCCAGCCCAGACAAGGAGGGTGCTGGCTGGCAACTCAGCCCATGAGAAGGTCCCTAATGGCATCCAAATGTCACCATGATGATGTCACTTCCAAATACTTTCTGTTCTGGGAGGGAAGGCAGTTCGGGCCACGCAGACCTCACTTGTTCAAAGTCTGTGCCTTTCCTACTCTTTATAAGAACAAGTGACACGTGCACGTTCTAGCCGCAGGGAGTGGCTTCCCACGAGTTTCCTTTCTTGCTCAGATCCTGGGCAGAGTTTAACATGCAGGAGGCACCGGCTAGGCCTATACGCACAGATCAATTTCACTGAATTATGTTAACAAAAAAGCAGAAAATAGCTTAATAACCAACCTTTGTTGCATTGGTAGCCTTTCTTTTCTGTTCTGATTTTCGTTCCCCAACAAATATCATGGCCATATGATGCATCTCTTCCCTGCTGGGCTGTGGTCGCAGGTGATGGGTGGCGGGGAGAGCAGGACACTTCAGTCCAGTGTCGGGAAAAGAGGCCAGACTGGGGTTTGAATGTGGCTCTGGTCCTTAGCTATGCCAGCCTCAGTTTGTTCATCTTTAAAATGCACATACACATTAACTTACAAGACCAAGCCATATGTAAGATAATGGTAGAGTAGATGACTTGGTTTTTAAAAAGTTATTCAGTGCTTATTAGATGTGTGATGACACACTTACTAACAACAACAACAGCCTCCCTCTCCCCCCTTTCTCCACCAGAGTAACAATATCTTTATCCTCACGCCCTGGGTGAAAATTGGCAAAAAAAAAACCCAAACAAACAAATGGTAGTTTGGAGGGAGAAGTCCAGAACCCACAGAGCATCAACTCGATCTTTGTAGAACAGCCGAGAACACCTTCTTGCTATCCCACGGGGGAGGCAGCACAGGTGGGGAGGAAGGGAACAACAGAGCAGGAGATGAGAGAGGACAGGGCAAATGCCCAGGCAGTGCTCAGAGGGCCCAGGGAAGAGGGTGTACATGGAATGTTCTGGTCCTGCCTTTCTGGGGCATGGGCTCCCACAGCAAGGTGAGGGGCATCTACGGTGGGGCACCAGCACAGAAACCGGAGTGACCTTCAAGGAGCCAGGTGCTCTATGTGGAACACTTCCTTTCCACCTTTGGGAGGGCGTAGGGATCAGACTCAACATGTTGTCTAAGGAAACCCCAAGGTTAGCCCTAACAATAACCCTCACACTAAAGTTAGGAGTTTGGCCAGAACTAGGCGGAGTGATAGAGATGCTAAAAGCCAGGAACAGCCTCTCTCAGCCATGGTCATTGTACCCTCATTCTTCTATTCCCCATTGCTCCACCACTGGTTAATTCATCCAGATCAAACAGAATTGTGGCTAGGAGATGAAAGTTTGCAGCAAGCAGCAGTATCTTCTGAACCTCTGATAAGGTTGGGTCTTGGTGAGGAGGAGGTTGAGGGAGCTGGACAAGTTGTCATATGCCTGGGAGATGGCGCACGGGCCATAGACACTCAGCTGAAGAGCCTCAGGGATGCAGCTGAGTCGGATTTCATGAACTGATCTTCTAGGATCCTGGCCAAGTTTGGGTGGCCTCCTGGCCAAGTTTGTTCCTTTCTAGAACTGTTTGGCTTGATTCAGCTCAGCCCAGTTTCTACCTGTCCAAAAATGCCCAGTTGATCCAGTTCAGCCTGGCCTGTACTGGTCCAAACCAGCTTGGGGAAATTCACTCTAACACCACTCAGCCACGCTGTGTCTGTTCAGTTTGGTCACAATGGCTTGGACTTGCAGATCTCAACCATTGATGATGGACGGAAATTGGCAGATGGCCAGCCTCAGGGTCAGCTTCAAAGATGATGATGTGGAAGCTCTCACAGGGCAGACCCCAGGAGCTGTACTCACCTGAGACAGGTGGCAATGAGGGCTCTGAACACTGACCCTTCCAAGCCTGGCTACTCTAGGCATCTCCTTACTAGACTGCCCTTTGTAGCAACGGTGGGCAAAAGTGATGAGGGCCCACAGCACCCAGAAACCACAGCTCTGGAACATGCTACTCTAAATTAAAAAATACATGTTTTGTGCTGAATTGGATGTCTTCTCATACTATCAGTAAGGGGCACTAAGGGTTTAGAAACATATATGAGAGGAAAATATTAATTGAGAGAACCCTATCCTTTGGCATATTATTGTATTTTCTTTTCTGGATTGAGAAAGAAATTAGCAGTGCAGGCTAGCTCAGTGACGCATTCTTCTGCAGGTCAGGGAGTGAGAACTACCATTTTTGAGGGACAGACTCAGCTGAGACTCCAGACCCCTTGGTGAGCCACCCCCACCCCTGTGCCTCTGACTCATCTCCAGCCTCCCAGCACGTCCCGTCAAATCAGATTGTGGTTGGGGCTTGTCCTTGTCGTGGGGCTTTAGCGCACATTCTTCACCTCCTCGCTTTTGCCAGTCTTGGACCCTCCCATTCAATGTCCAGGCCCTTCCCTGAGTCAGTTGCCCTCTGGACGCCCCTCTCTCTCGATCCACGCCTATATTACTGTATCATCTTTTTGGGACAGGTATAAGGTGTCCAGCACGGTTCCTTTCCCTCTGCAGCTCTTCTTGGCCTGAGCGTGGTTTTGTAATCTCTGCAAGGGCAGATGTTTCACTGTGTCCAGGGAGGGATGTCTAGGATTGGAGTGGACACCGGTAGATACTTATTGGATCTGGGTCTGGTACATAGAAGATGTCATAAAACATTTGTTGGACGAATGGATATGTAAGTCAATAAATGAAAGAATAGACAACTGAATACATGAATGAAGGATAAGTCAAGGAATGCATAAGACAGTGAAGCACGACTAACAATTAGAATAGATGAAACACTGTGTGAAAAACGAGTAAATGAATGAATATATAAATGAGGCATAAATGGTCCCAGTCAAGTTGACACTATAGGCAGCAATGAACACAGGCTGCTCCCCAGGGCGGCCAGCTAGGCCTGGGCTGGCGTGTGGTCTTCTTGGCAACCCTCATCAAAATCCTCCTTAGAATAGCAATTTCCTACCCTATTGTTTCAAGTTTAGATGATATGATTGTTACCATTTGTCCTCAAATGATTAGAAAAACTTTGAGATGGTAAAAATACAAAAAAAAAAAAAAAAGAGCTTCTCCATTTGTAAGCCCCCAAATGAATATCATTGCAAATCGGGCCAGATTTCCAGAGTTGGACTCTCATGATGTCAATCTGATGTTAATTAAAGTGGTAATTGGATGAGAGTTTTCAGACAGCCTCCCTCACTGGGCAAGTGAGCCTTCCTGCTGGGCTGATTTTGGAGGAACAGAAACTGGCAGGCAAGAGAGAGGAAGGTACTATGGGTTCTTTTAAGCCTGGAGCTAGCCCATGCATCTATCTGCTCCTTTGGGGTTCAGACAGCAGTTTGACATTGTGGATTCATTCTGATTCAGTGGTTTATGAAGCAGGGAGGCAACAGGAAAAAAAAAATTCTGAAGAGGAGCCTTGGCATTTACAGACTCAGGTTTGAGGACCAGCTTCACCATAAACTCACTGTGTGATTTTTGAGCAAGTGTTTGAGCAAGCGGTCTTTGAGCAAGACCACTGTGAGCCTAAGTTTCTTCATCTGTGGAATGGGATAATGGTATGCACCTTACATTGCAGCATCACTGTGAGGAACAAATGAGATCAAAGTGAAAAGGCTTCACCAACTCTAGGGTGCAGTACGTAAGGGAGATCAAGGTCTCATGAGTAACTGTCCTAAGAGGCTTGGTTAGGGTTTGAGGAAACCTGGGTGTGCTGGGGTTTGATTCAAAGCTCAATAAAAATACAAAAAAAAAAAAAAAAAACCCTCTAAGCTGCATTTGGACACTGGCTCCTCTTGCTGGTTGTTTTTGATTCTCTCAGCCCAAGCCTTGGTTGGGCCATTTTTCATCCCTCCTTGGTCTTATTGCTTTCTCCCAGGCTGAAAAGAAAGGGGTGGGGAGTTCATTGTGTGGCTGCCCAGACGGACCGCCATCTAGCAGCTCAGGCCCCATTGCCTTTGTACCACCCACGTGGTTCTTGGAATGCTGTTGATAACCAGGATGCCATGGATTATAATCTTGGTCTGCCGTCACGTGGCTCGTGGTAACTGCAGAGGGGCAGAGTGGGGGCGCTACTGACTTACGGCGAGCCTTCTATGGGTACGGCACTGTGCTAGGTGGTCCACACACATGGCCTGCTGCCGTGTCCGCTGCAACAGTCCTTGAGGTCCATGCTAATCTTCCTTCGCAGAGAGGAAGGCCCAGAGAGGTCAAGTAATTTGCCCAAGGTCAGACAGTGAGGAAGAGGCAGAATCAGAATTAAAATCCTGATCTTGGTGAGGCCAAAGCTATGAAATGTCCATTAGATGGGTCAAAAGGTCTCTGTTTTTCCCATGGCCTTTGGGCTGGACATGGGCCTTACATTGCACATCTGGGGACGGGTGGGTAAGCAGAGGCAGGGAGGAAGGCTGCCTGGATCTTCTTTTCTGCTTCTGGAGTGTGAGAGGCAGCTAAGGGCTGCTCCAGGTCATGGGGAAGCTGCACCTGCTGCCTGATGCAAAGTATGAGATAAGGCACTAGGGGCAAGCGGCTCTGTATTCTTCCTGGTTCCCAGCAAGGTTCTTCTGTCCCACTTGGCCTTCCAGGGACTGAGGATGATAAACGGGGTTCTCTGGAGATGAGGGGCACCATGCTCTCCCCTGGGGTGTGTTTCCAAGGCTCTCAGTGTCAAGTGAAGTGTGACACAGCCCCCAGAGCAGGAGCTCTGACTCGGGGTTAAGGTCCTAAGTGCTCTTACCCAAAACTGAATGACTCAGCGGGGAAGAGGAATTAGCAAATTCATTCATTAATGGCCCATTGACACCTCTATTATAAAGACTAATCATTTGTTTTTATTGAGATCTTTCCCCCTGATTAAAGCCATCAGCACCAATGAGTAACCATCAATCAATCAACAAGCTTTCTTAAGTGTCCCCAGCTCGGCCCTGATTGCAGCATGCATACAATCAATTTTACCCCTCATCTGTCTCTTCCCGCAGCCCCCGCTGCCTGCCTCTCTCCTCTCCCGTGCTGCCACTCTGGCCCAAGCCACCACCATTTCTCACCAGCACTGCTCTGACAGACCCTGGCTGGGCTCTCTGTTTCACTTCTTGGCCAATAAGCCTTGCCTGACCTAATTTCCCCTCTCCAACATCATTTCGTGCCGCACCCAGTCTCCCAACAGCCCCATGGGTTCTTCATACTGTCTCTGCCCTTCTGCTGTGGACTTTTCCTTGGCCCACCCCTTCCCCGGCTTGGCCTCGTTAGATCCCACTCACGCTTCAGCTCTCAGCCCAGACGTCATTGCTCAGCGAAGCCTTCCGTGGCCCCCCAGATGGGATCAGCCCCTCCCTGTGTGTCTCTCCCAGCACGCTGAACTGTTCCTTCTGTTGAATTGGGGAACTTGCGGCCTCAAGGCCACATGTGGCCCTCTGGTCTCTCCCTGGCAGGTAAGCTCTGCAGAGGCACAGACCACTCCATCTTATTCACACTTCGTTTTAGGGCCAGGACTAGGGCGAGACAGGCGAGAGGCCTAAGGGACATCATTTCAGGAGGCCCTCAGTCCCAGGCTCCAACCCCGAGCTTGCAGGAACCTGAGAGTGAGTTCTCCTTGAACCTTGTTCCCCTGCATCTTTCTCTCCTACCCCAGTCCCAGCCCTGCTTGGTTCTCAGGCACTGGCTGGAGACTTGGCACCTGGATGGCACACTCAGTAGACACTTGTTGAGTGAATAAATTGGAGGCAGGAAGACTAAAGAAAGGGAGCTAGTTAGGAGGAGAGAAACGAAGAGGTGAAACCACGCAGTGGCAGCGAGGAGGCCAGGGGAGCAGCGCTGAGAGAATCTAGCAGGAAGAGAAGATGCGGGGACGGTCTGGGCACAGGGATGAGGAAGGTGGTTCTAGGTGTGGTGGCTGGCAGTGCCCGTCCCTGAGGGGAGGAGTGCAGCCATAGAGCTTGAAGTTAGGCAGGCTGGTGACAGCTGGCTGGGGCGAGGCCTTCCTGTTCCCACCTCTGCGGGGGCTGTCCGGGCTTGACCCGGACTCACTGGAGGGGCGAGTCTGCATTGGTGGGGCTTTCCTCATTCTCAGGTACCCCTGGGGCTCATGCACCCACAGAGGCCATCACAAATCTGAGGGCAGACACTCCAGGGTCCTCCCAGGACTCTGGGAGAAAGAGCAACCGCTGGTCCTTAACTAGGTCCATCTGCACTGAGAATGCCAAACACGTTTCTCTTTGAAATTTTAATTTGGGTCTGTCACTGAAATCACATTAGGCTCCACTCTACTCCTCAAAGTGACATCTTTTAATGTTCCCGGGGTATGCAGATCAAACAGGTTCCAAAGAGTCCCTTCCTGTCCTCTGACCCCTCTCACTACGCTGCTCTTTCTCCCTCTCCTGCGTGTCTTGTGATTAGGACATGCAGTTTCGTTTCCCAGCCAGGCTATGGCTTGTCCAGATACCCTCCTTTCCTGTCAGGGGGACTGACCGTCTGACCGTGGTCTTCAAATGTGCACCCCCGGGCATTCTCCCCACGCCAGTGAACAGTCAGACCACCCTTTGGGGAATCTCAGCCTGCCCCTCAGCTGCACTGATTTACTGTGACTTTAGGCAAGTCACTTATCCTCTGTGGGGCTTGGCTAAAACAGGATGCACTTGGACTAGAAGATCTGACGTCTGTCTAGTACGTCGTCCCTCAGATTCCACAGAGGATCGCTTCCAAACATCCCATGGACACCAAAACCTGCGGATGCTCCAATCCCTGATATACAATGGAGCAATATTATCGTGTAACCTACGCATATCCTCCCGTGTACTGTAATTCATCTCTAGAATGTTTATAATACCCAATACAATTAAAATGCTAGGAAGATAGTTGTTACACTGCATTTTTTATTTTTTATTGAATTGTTATTTTTAGTTTTTATTATTTTCGAATATTTTTGACCTGTGGTTAGTTGACTATGAGGTTGCAGAACCCATGAATACAGACAGCCAACTGTACTTTCTCTTTTTTTCAATTTTATTTTTTTTAGGGTGGTCAAGTGAAGGAGTGGGAGGGGAGAAGGAACACCAACTGTACTTTCATTTGAGGGTCCTTGGATTTTTTTGAGAGAGAGACTAAAGGAATAAGAGAGCAGACAGAGAGAAGTAGATGAGAGAGTAACAAGAATCCTGATCACATTTTGTCCCCATAACACTAAGGTTGAGCATCTTTTTAAGAATGGATCGAAATCCCAGGATACTTGAGGAGAAGCCGGTGCTCCCTCCTGTTCCGGCTGGAACCTGCGTGGGCCCTGGGGGACAGCTGCACTCCATAAGGAAAGTACTTCCACGGTGGCGCAAGTCCAGTGCTAGCTGGTGTTCAGAGCAGGGAGCAGCAGCTCGTGCCCCTCTGCCTCAGGGTTCGCTTGCTGACGGGAGGCTTTTGCCGCCCATTTGCTGTCAGCACGTGACAGCCTGCCGGGCCTGGCTCCCTGGTATGACTCGTGCCCATGTTTTGAGAGGTCACTACTCTGGAGGTAACTCGCTCGCCCATATAACGAGGCCAGAATCAAGGCAGAAGCTAAAACCACATGGATTTGGAAGTCATAACAGAAGCGCAATTCATTAATTTTCTCATTGTCCTCCCTTACGGAACAAATTGACCAAGCTCGGGCCATCCGTCGTGGCAGCCGACATTCACACGTGGTCTTTTCTCCATTTGCACTCCAGGGTCCTTGCCAGTGAATGATTAGCTCTTGCAGTCACCAATCTTCTCCGCCGCCTCCCATGAGCCTTCATCTTTGCTGTTTGATTATCCGCTTTAAATTTGAGGGTCTCACGACTCCTGGAGGACAGTCCCCGACACGGGTGATGGGGGTTGGGGCGTAGGCCTGGGACGAGCAGCCAACTGGGGCAGGTGCCAGTCTGTGCGCCTGCCGGGCGCCTTCCCCGCACGTGCAGCTGGGGGCGGGGGGCGCGGCTGTGCACTTGCAGGAAGATGGCAATGGCTTTTTAATAGCCAGGGGCCCCCCTCATTCATCTGCACGTGCTGAGTTTATTTTGCCATTTGTCAAGTTCTGACTCCAGGGGACCTAGGTTTCGGAGTGGTTCAGGCTTCAAGATTGATGACCCGAGTGAATGACAGGTCCCCCTTGTCCTCTAAACAGGCAGCACTGCCAATAGGAAGCTCCACAGCCTGCTCATCTCTGAAAGGCCCATTTCTCCACCTCTGCTGAGGCTGGAGATAAAATATTTATTTGGGATCTCACCGATATGCCACAGCTGCCTCCCTGCCTGTGCTAGACAGCGAGCAAGCTTCTAAACAAGCAGGCGGCTTAATGGCTCAACCAGGGTTCCACTTTGCCTAAGGGAGGAAAGGGGAAAAAAAAGGTTCCAGTCCTCTACCTGGAGAATGGATATTCCTGGTGTGGACAGCAGCTCTTTAGTGGGGTTCATGTTCCTCCAGCTGCTGCAGACAGGCCTCAGACACACACAGACTCCAGTAGGGTGCTGAAGGAATAGGGTGTTGGATGGAATCAAATGCAATTTTCTTAGCCATGAAAGGGACATATCATAGAATCTTTAATTCCCAGGGGTGATGAAATCTTAAACTCTACCCGGTCCAAAGCCTCTCATCTTTGAAACCCTGCTAGAACATTTCTGTCTGTATTTGAATGCTTTCAGTGATGGGGAAATTACAACTTCTCAAAGCAGACTATTCCTTATTTGAAATTATCTGTTGCAAGCATTTCTTAGATTGAATTGGCATCTCTCTCTGTAGCTTCCACCCACTGGATCAAGATTATCCTTTGAAACACACAGAACACATTCACTGCTCTTCTCCTTAATGTCTTTCCGCAAAAAGAAAGTAATCTTGTGCTCTCTGAGACTTCTTTCCTCCAGGTCAAGCCCTTGATGGGCTCTTTCATGCCCAGCACTGGGGATGCAAGGACAAGTGAGTCTAGTAAGGCCAGGGGCAGGTGCCCCAGAAGACACACTGTCACACCTCTTCATCATGCTAGTTGTTGAGGAGGGGGGTCCACCCATGGCCATTCCAACCTTTCTTCCCTCTGCTCATTCCCTTCCTAAACCACCCCCAAGAGAGGGCAGTTGCCACTTTAGAGTCCAGGAGCCTCACTGGGCCATGTTTTACTACTAGATAGGGCCTCTGTGGGTGGAGAGTTCACTACATATGTGTGATGTCCCCTTTGCAGTCTGGTTGCTTCAAAGTAAGGAGGTCAGGCAGGGCTGGAGTCCTCAGGGCAGGCTCAACTTCTGTGCCTGTAGCCAGGTCAACCCTACTTTGCTGACCCAGCCATCTCGGAGTCAGAAGCAAGGGTCCCCACTCCAGCTATCGGCATGTGAGTGTTTGTGTGTGTGTAGGCATGTGTATGCACTCCAGTGTAACTATGTCAAGGGCATTGAGGACTTGCCCAGCTATGAAAAGAATGTCCCTTATTTATCTTGCCAGTTTTCCTTGGGAATAACACCCTAGTTTGATCCTCTACCATGCAGAGTGGATATTAGCAAGGCAGGATTCAGGAATTCCTGGGTTTCTGGCTTAATATGATCTGGATAGCACCAAACGCCATCATATTCTTCAATTTTCCTATGCCCCTTGTAGTGTGACATCCAGAACTAAACTGAAAATCTACCTTAGAAAATAAAGATATGCTCTCTGTGGGGGAAAAAAAGAATCAGAGCCATCAGAGACAGAGAAAGCCCATGCCTTGCCTGCTGGAGCCAGCTGGGGAAGCATTGCTTGCACCCTTTGGTCTTTTTCCTCCTTGCCCTGGAGGGAGTGGCTAAGGTGAGTGACAAATATGTGCTACGTCTCCTCCCTATCTTGGCTATTGATCTGTGGGAAATGATGAGAAGAAGCTCAGAGATTGAACTGGATGTGCTTAAAGAAATAATGTCAAGAGGTCCGCCCAACAGGGCCAAGGCACCTGCTCATCTGAGGGATGAGTGATTTGTCCAACTCTGTTTTGTGGCAGCACAAACCTGGTCGGCTCTGTCACTTTCTGGGTGTTTCTGGAATGATTGTTAAAATAATGACAGGGGCTTCCAATGCCAGAAAAGGCGCAAGTGAGCAATGGGTAAGAATGAAGACGCAGATAAAGATTGCTAGACAGAGAACAGCATTCAGGTCTCTGCGTGTTTGAAAGAAAATGCAGCACTATCTACCAAAATTAAAAACATACCCTTTGATCCAGCAATTCCTTTTTTAATGTATGTTTTTCACAGATATGCTTGTACTTGTGGACAAATATATATGCACAAGGGTATTAATTGCAGCATTCTTAGCAACCTCCAAGACAGGAAGCAATTTAAATTTCCGCCAGTAGGGGACTGATCACCAAAAATATGATCCATCCAAATGATGGACTAACACACAGCCTTGAAAAAGAATGAGGTTGGTCTAGTTGTGTTGATGGAACTATCTTTGAGACATATTAAGAAAAAAACTACAGAACAGTGTGCTTCCACTTGTGCAACATAAAAAGGTCCACTCACAGACATAGGTGCTTTTATATGCTTAGGCTATTTCTGGAAGGAGACACATAAAACTGGTAATACTGTTTACCCTGGGTCGTGAGTGGTGATGCAGGAATAAGAAACGAGGGAAGAGGAGGCTTGTCATTTTTTACATACCATTTTCATTATGTAGATTCATTATCATAAGCTTGCACTATATTTCCAACAAAAAATAGTTCAGAATAAAAAGAAACCACATTCCTTCTGCACATCTGCCAGCTGCCGAGCTTCTCATTGCCCCAGATATTAATTGAACACACATTGTTTGCAGGATATTATGTTGGCCCAATTGCGGGAGGACGTGGGAAAAGATATGGTTTACGGAAACCTACTTTCCAGGTGGGGAAAGAAATGCGTGCAGTGTGGTTATTCTACAAGCCAGAGGAGGGAAAACTGAATCTTGCCTAAGGAACTTTTATAAGCTTGTTTGTAAAAGTTTGGAAGTAGAATTTTGAGACACAAAGGTGGATGACTGGGGCACAGAATTGCAGGTGGAGAGAACAACATGAACCAAAGATACAGTGTGGGAAATGAAAAACCATGTGGTGTCACACAGAATGTACCTCCTCATCTATTTACTGTACTATACCAGAAATACCATTTTCTTTTGGGTTTAGGCATCATTTGCTTTTAAGAATCTTTGTGAGACGACAGACCCTTGCTTTTAATTGAGATATGAGAGGATAGGTTCAGTGTGGGTGCCAGTCAAACCAGTAAAATTCTGCATTTGTAGCATTTGCCCATTTCCAAGATGTAAATATTCCTGCCATGGCTGACAACAAGCCACTAACACAGAGTGGGAGTGGGGAAGAGATGCACATAATGGGCTCTTTTAAGCCTGAACGAGCTAACTCCAGATTACCACTGGAGGAATTAGAATCCTAGAATATCAGAAATAAAAGGGACATTAACGAGAGTTTAAAATGAACCCTAACTATACATGAGGAGATTAGTGTTTGCAAAGGTCAGAGGAAGTGGCAGAGTTGGAACATCATCTACTAGTTCTGACTTTAGTGCAGCTTTTACTTTTCCTTGGAAAGCACTAATATAACAGAGGCAGTGGAACACGGGACAATGCAGTTTTGATGGAACAAAAGGTCATGAAGAGAAGCTGGAGGGTTCCTCAGAGAGAGCAGAGTGAGGCTCCAGAATGGGTCGTGGTCAACCGGAAGGCTCCATGTGCTGGGGAGTATGTGAAAGGACCACGGCAGGGAGGAGGGGGCACAGTCCAAAGAGGTTTTAGGGGAAGGGCTTGGAAGACAAAATCACCAACTGCACAGTTTTGTTCAGGGCTGACTTTTCTTCCTGTACAGAGACACAATGACCTGATATATGGAAAAGGAAAACTGGGCAAGTCCCACTGATGTTCTTGATGATCTCTGTGCATTTGGGCAAGTCATTTCCCCTCTGCAGACATCATCAGTGCCTTCCTCCTTAAAGTGCGCCCCAGGGGAAGGGGGCTAGTAGATGATTTCCCAGCACCTTTCCAGTGTGACAGTCTCCATGGCTGTGAAGAAGCCCTAGTTACCATCAAGGTAAGGAGTTGGGGGAGAACAGGTACAGCAAGGAGGACTTATTTATTTATTTATATCCAACTGGGGATACACAAAGAGAAATCAGAGCAGCAGAGGACAGAAGAGAGGTTTGTTGTTGTGAGTTTATGGTAGGGCCAGGAAGCGGAAGATGGCTTAGGGAAAAACAGGACAGAGAATCCTCTTCGTTATGTCACGCGTTTAAAACATGCTCCAGCCCATGCTGAAAGCTCTTCATGGGGAGCCACGGCCTTCATGGCAGGGTCCGAGTTCCTTTGCATGGTTCCAGAAACCTTCATTTCCTGCCCTTGCCTACCTTTGTAGCCTCCTCCTGGGCCCCTTCTCCCCCCATCACCTAACCAATGCTAACCAAGTATACAGTGCTTGCTAACACCCTGCAGGGTTGGGGACCCAGCCTTTGCACACACCTCTGCTTGGAATGCTTTCCCCCACCACATCTGCCTGGCAAACTTCTGCTCCATCTTCAAAACCCTGTTCTAGAATTTCAACATCTTTCTTAAGCCTTCCTTATGTGGCAGCCTCTCCCCTGACCTACCTCCAGAGAGAAAGCATCACTTCCTCCCCTGAGCAGCTGCTTCTGTAGGCATGCTATTTTAATAGCACTATTGCAATTTCATTGCAAGTTCTGTTTTTATCTCCCCCACTTCCCTGTCATCTCTTCATGGGCAGGAAACTCCCCTCTTGACTCCTGGGGTTGAGATGAGCTGAACTGATAATTGGCTCCCAGATGCTGGTAAAGTGAGGAAGGATGAAGGGGAGAAAGCTGCCCCCATAGGCCCCAGAGCTCCACCTGGGACAGAGAGAGTGGGGCATGCCAGGTGGACGCAAAGACTCTTGCCGAAGGCTGACTGGGAGTGCTGGTCTGCCACGTCCCTCAAATTGTTTTTAGCTGAGTCCCTGAAGGCAATTGAGTGCAGTTCTCAGTGGGCAGGAGGGCTGCAATAATATCACAGAGTGAGGCAGATGAAAGTCCTGTCCAAGGCGGCCCCATGCTGGGCGCCCCTAGAGCGGTTCCAACTGTCTGGGAAGAGGCTCTCTCTTCAGCTCCCGTGCCAATTCAGCCCGTTGCTAAGGGCTGACGTGGATGCTGTGGTACGTCTCCCAGACCCCCCTTCAGCACTGAGGGTCTTACTACCAACACCTCTCTTTCCCTTCCACAGGTGCTGATCCCCAGAGCATGCCCCGCTCAACTTCCTGCGTGCGAATCTCCATCCCAGACGCAGCCTACTTGGATAACGTCAGCCGCTGCTAAGGGCTGCTAAGATCAGCAGACTGGTGGTATGCCTGGGGCGTGATCTCTAGGGACAATGGTGGGAACTGAGACAGCAGGCAGGAGGGTGATGTCGACAGGACAACCAAGAGAGCCACAGGAGAACTGGGGTCAACAGAGGTCATGAGAGTGGGGTGCAGCCCTGGCCACCAAGCATCAGCCTGCCATGGGCATCTGGGATGATTTCAGCAGTGGTGGGGAGATGGTGGTGGGAGTGGGTCACACTTCAGCTGTCACACTGGTGGGGGCTCTCGCCAGCCCGACCCATCTCTTCTACAGGGTGCTCTCAGCCATGGCTAGACACTAGGCTCATTTAAAAATACTGATTCTAGGACTGTGCCTTAAGAGATTCTGATTTAATTGGTCTGTGGAAAGACCTAGGCCTTGGTATGTTTTAAATGTTCACAGGGGAGTAGTAACGTGCAACTAAGATTGAAAACTACCGGTATGGTGGGAAGATGCTAAGCTCTGGAATCAGACAGCTTGGGTTTGAATTTAGATCCTACTAGTGCCTGGGGAACTGTAGGGTGTGGTTAATTATTCTGAGTTCCCATTTCCTTGTCTGTAAAATCATGAGAATAATACATATTTCATAGAAATGCCATAAGGGTGACATGCTAATAGTACCAACACTGATGATGATAATAGCTTTCCATTTATGGAGCTGTTATTATGAACATTGTTATTACTACTTGTATTCATACTTAGCCTTTTGCCCCTCCTTCTCCCGGGGAAAGCTATGATAGACTTGCCTTCCTTCATCCCTGCTTCATTTTCAGGGAGTCCTCTCCCCTTACTCTGGCTGCAGCCACCCAAAGTTCAGCAAACTGGCTGCAGCAGCTCGATGGAAAACCAGTGACTCTCCTGGGGTTGACTAGATGACGAGACATTGGCATCTGTGATCACACTCTCCTTTGTGCCCAGAGTGACACATGCTATAGCTCGGTCCTTCAAGATGACACCAGCCAGTGTGTGGCTGATATGTGGAAAACTAAGCAGGTGTTTCTCATTCACAGGGGCAGCAAGAAGCCTCACGATGTATAAAGGATACCTTAGAATTGCACCAGTTACCATGTGGCTTTGGACAAGTCCTTTTCCCTCTCCACGACTCAGTTTCTTGCTCTAAAACATGGGTGGCTGATAAAAGACAATTCTATTCAGTTTGATGCTGCTGGTTCTGCAACATCCCCCACCCCAGGAGAGGCCTCGGGGGGCTGACATCATCCTTGCAGAGCAGGGGGCCTGAGAGTCTGTTCTGGCCCCTGCCCACCCTGGCGTTCCTCACTCCTGACCCCCAAGGGTTGTGAGTCTCCCCATTTCTCCTCCTGCCATCTGGTCCTTTAAATAGCCTCCAGCACACTATGTGGCTGCCAGAAGTTGTAATTAAATAATGTCCAGCTGTCAGAAAAGCCGTTATAAATGGTCCTTTTGTCTGCACCACTGTCTGGGAAGCCAGGAAGGAGAGGAACTAGAGGGTTATAAATATGAAGGGCAGAAGTTCAGTGGGGAGCCTGGGGCAACAGTTTTAGGGACGCTAAAAACCACTGGAGGAATTAAAAGAAAAAGTGTAATTAGTCTATGGAAGAGGTCCCAGCCCCTGCTCTGTGACTGGATTTGCACATGGGATAACCTGAAAAGAATTTGAGAAGCTAGTGTCTTTATCTGGAGCAGATTCCCCCAGGCTGCAATTAACATCTCCTGTTAAAATCTAGACAGGAAAATAAAAAGGACACAGTGAGTACTGGCAATCCGGGGCACGTTCTCAGATCGATTTTCATTATTTTTTTCCTCCTTTCCTTCCTTCCTTGAGTCCTTCTTTCCTCCCTTTCAACAAACACTCTTGAATCTCCATTGTATTTGAGGACTATGGAGAGGAATTTTATGTTTATTGAGCATGTATTAAGTTTTAGATAATTTCTGTACATTACTCCATTTAATTTTTCCAACACACCTAGAAGAAAATTATGATAAAACTCAATACGGTATTGTAAATGAGGAAACTGAGGCTCTCTGAGATTAAACAACTTTTCCAAGTCACACAGCCAGTGGGCTGGAGATTAGAACTCCATTAGCCTCTAAACTCCACGAGGGCAGAGGCTGTGTCTGTTTTGCGTATTGTCTTGCAAGGGTGCCACATGGTGCCTGGCACATAGAGGTCTTGAGAAATATTTATGGAAGGAAGAGAGGAAGGGGAAGAAGGAGGAAAGGGAAAACCAACTCAGCTCTTTTGGATACCAAAGCCAGTGATCTTTCTAGAATGGTGTATTGTCCTTGGAGGGTACAAACAGGCAGGTATGAACCAGAGAAATGCATACAATAGTCAAGGGAAAGGAGTTGTTTAAATATGTGCAAAAATAACATGATCAGAAGGCAGAAAGTTGGTTCTAAGGGTCATTGGGAGGGTGGAGCAAGAGTGCTGTGGGTGTTGAGGGATGGATCACCTGCAGCTGCAGGAGTGAGGGGGCTTCCCAGAGGAGGCAGAGATGAGTAGGATTTGGACACGGAGAGATGGTGGGCAGGGAAGGCTAATTAGACAGAAGGGATGGGGAGAATCACAAAAAACCTACCAGAGAGGGGACAGAGCAGTGGTCAGGACATTTGAGTCTCCATTATGTCCTGGCGTCCCTCTTAGGGATTAATCTGGCTACGGAGTCCTCCATCTGGACATCAGAAAGATCCACTGATGGATTCTGCGACAGCAAGAAGGTGTGAGTGGCTCCTGGGATGGCATGTTTTGGTGGGGAGAGGACTTAGATCCTGGCCTGCCCCTAGGAGACGGATGGGTCAGGTGCGGCCCCGACGAAGGTGGTTGTGGGGTGGGAGGCGAGTGTGGGGACTCAGAGCTGGAAGAGCTGGTCAAGGGCTTGGGCTCTGACTTCACTTCTGCTTCTCGTGAGTCCCCCAGTGTCCTGCCCTGCCTGCCACTCCCAGTAGCACAGGGCCCTGGCCAGTGCCCAGGGACAGGGAAGGCTCCATTCAGGCTGTCGTGGAGCTGTCTTTTGCTTGTGCCGGACATGCCCTCAGAGCGGCAGGAGCACAGGTCATGGAACGAACAGCCCAGTGGTTTTGTGGATCATTAAATAATTACAGCTAGTGCATTTCATGTTTGTGGACAGGATGTCTGGCAGCATCCTTGAAGGCCAGATGGAAACTCATAGGACCATTTTAAGAGAAGGCCTGTGGTGGAATGATTCAAGGTTCCATGATAAGAGCCCTCCCCACCAGAACACAAGAGCCCAGCCACCAATTTCTGGTGCAGGGACAAACACTTGACTGCCACAAAAACTTGGCTGTTCCCTTGTTTTGGAGACCTTGAGGCCAGCTTTAGGGCAGGTGGTATAGATGCTTCTCCACATGAGGGGATTCCTGGGACAGGATGGATCCTAGGTGAGAAGTGAGGATTCTGAATTTAGCATCTCTGCCATCGGGGCCAGGCAGGTGTCCTGCTGTCTGCACAGGCAGCCTTGGGCACATCTCTAAATGTTTCTGGGCCCTGGTTTTCTATTCACAAACATTCACTCAACAAGTACTTTGTGAGCACCTACTGAATGCCAGGTGCTGTGTCAGGTGCTGGGGCGCAGGCAGCAGACGAAAATACATGATCTGTGGCTTCATGGAGCTTCCATGGTCTAGTGGAAGTGAACCAGTAATCAGACAAATAAGTACATTATTACAATGTGTAATAAATGCAAAGATGGGAAAGAACAAGGTGCTATGGGAGAACCCTTTAGGCTGGGGAATCAGGGAAGATCTCTTTGAGAAAGTGACTTGTAGTTGATACCTGAGGGGTAAGTACACATTATCTGAGTCAGACTTGGAGGAAGAGCTTGTGCAAAGGCCCTGTGGAAGGAAATAGATTAGTGTGTTTTAGGAGCTGATGTTAAGTCTGGTATGGCCAGAAGCAGTGGTCAAGGGGCAAAATGGAGTGACATGAGGCTGGGGTAGAGGTCAGGAGAGGGGCCAGTGATGCAACAGGATTTGGGACTTTACCCCCATGACTATTGGGAGACTGTTGCTCGATTTTGAACAGGAGTGTGATGATCGGATTCACATGCTAAAAATAAAATAAACAATAAGAGATGGAGAAACAACAACAAAAACTGCAAAAGTACTTGGGCTTCTATACAGGAGGAAAAAAAAAAGATTTGAGCAAGTATTTTCATGTTACAGAATCTACCCCACGGGAATAATCTGCTAGCAGAACAAAGAATTATATATGAAAGTATTCATTATAGTTAAAAAGACCAAAACCATTCTGGCTGTTGTGTGAAGAGAATAAACAGTAATAACTCTTGCCTGCTTCAGAATCTATGAGAGAGGAGTATGAAAGGGCTTTGTCAGCGGCAATATGTGGAACACATTTGAGAGGGACCTAAAAGCCCCCCATCTGCTTACTCTCCACCCTCTCTCAATAGCACCTAAAATGCTCATTATCCCAGGAGCTGGAAGCTTTAAGTCTATTAAAAAGGAAATATCCTAGGGAGGTTCACATTTAGAGCTAAGCCAGACAATTTAGGTCCTCAGCCCCCAAAGGACTAGAAGCAGTGATTCTTGACCCTGGCTGCACTTCAGAGCTACCTGTGGTATGGTAGTCAGTTAGCTTTGAAAATAGCCCCCAAAGAGCCTTGCCTCCTGGTTACAAGCCCCTGTGTAGTCCCTCCCACTTTGAATAGGACTATCCTGTGTAACAAAGAGGACACTGTGGAAATGATGAAGTGTAACTTACAAGGCTAGGTCATAAAAGATACTGTGGTTCTGTCTTGCTCTCTTTCTCTTAGATCACTTGCTCTGGGCGAAGCCAGTTGCCATGTTGTGAGGATGCTCAAACTAACCCGTGGAGAGGCCCATGTGGCAAGTAACTGAGGCCTCCTGCCAACAGCTGTGTGAAAGGACTATCTTGGAATGAGATCCTGTAGCCCCCAGCTGCCATCTTGCCTGCAACCTCATGAGAGACTCCAAGCCAAAATTATCCAGCTACACCACCCGTAGATTCCTGATTCACAGAGACTATGAGACAGCACGTTTATTGTTTTAAGTCACTGAGTTTTCGAGTAATTTGTTCTGTAGCATTAGATAACTAATGCTCCTGGAAGCTTTAAAGCATATCAGTACTCAAGTCACATCCCCGGAGATTCTGCCTCATTTGGTTTGGGAGTAAAGTCTAGGCATTGGTATATTTAAAAGCCCCAGATGACTCTCATGTGCATTCAGGACTGAAAACCACTGGACTAAGAGTATCAGGTAGGTCAACAAAGCAGGGATTAGGTACAGGATTTGGCCTCAATTTCCAGGGTCAGAACTTAAGTTTTAGCTGAGAGTTCTATTTCTGGGAGAAATCTAAAGCCCAGTTTGTGGTCAGAGCCTGCAGTTACAGTGGGCTGATAGTTGTGTTAGTGTTCACAGCTTCTGACTGTGGGATCCCTAAATTTTCCTAAGGACACAGGGAAGGCAATCAAGTGGCCTTAGCTGGGGGGAGAAGAGAGGTCCAGAGCCAGGCAGGTACATCCTCTTTCTACGGTCCATAGCTTTGACCCATGAACACTCCCTGCATCACCTTTGGGATGCAGATGTGCAGGGTCCCACTTCTCCAATGACAAACAGCCCTCCACCTGCCATTGTTTTCTTTCCAGACCACGTTCCTGCCCCTGAATGTTCTCTTTGAAACTGATGAGCAATGATGACAGCTGATTCTGAAAACCTTTGTTTGTTCTTGAATTTCCATGACTAATAGGACTTTGTTCCCATCCCTGAACAATAACTCAGGAGGCCCGGCTGTCTCTTTGCTCTCCCTCCTGTTATCTCTCTGATGAAACCTGCACAAATATATTTAAAATAATTAGAAAGAGAGGCCTAGCCGGTGAAGATGCTGATGGAATGGTCAGATATTGTGAACCCACCAAGGCTCTGTCTGCATTGCACATTGGGGGGGGGTGGCTGGTCTCTTGGGACTCTCCTATGAATGGGCGTTAGTACCAGCTTGCATCTATGTGATATCTATGATTTCAGAAGCATTTGTAGATATTTTGTGAGCACCTGCAACATGCTAGGTGCAGGAGATACAGAATTTAGTATGAACCTCTTCTTGTTCTCAAGGAGGTTTTAGCTTAGTAGAGACAAATAAGGGAACAGATAAGACTGTGTGATGAGAGCTCTCCTCAGGGTCCTGTGAGAGTACTAATGAGAGGTACCTCGTTCAGCCCAAGCAGTCTTTGGAGGAAGTAAGACCTGAGGTGTTTTATTGCCTGGGCAAAGGTGGAGGGCCATGAACATAAGAGAAACAGCAGGTACAACATATAGATGTAAGAGCATAGGGCTTTCCAGGGAATTATAAGCAACTCCTTGTGTGTCTAAATATTTTCCTGGCAACAATGGCTTAAGAGTATGGCCCAAAGGTATCTGGTAAGTATCAACCTCCTTAAGTTGGGCACCAGGCTACATACAAAAGGGATGCACTGGGTAGAATTCACTATCTGCAAAATACATCCTTGACCCAACCCTACTCCATATCCAGATCCTAATCCTTTTCACAGACCATAGAACCTTCCCCTTTATTGTCCCAGCTTAGTGTTTGCTCCAGCCCCATCTCCAGAACCAGTGCTTTGATTTGCCTTCTCCTTGGCTGCCCCACCCACTTAGACCCTGGCTCCTGCCTAGGTTGTGTTAAAACTGGCCTCTATGGGTCAACCTTTCTGACTCTTGGATGGGCCTCAGTGCCTTCTCTTATGGACTGCATCCACAGGCAGCCTTAATATTCTCAAGTGTTTTATGGGCTCAGGAGCTAGATGGAGGAGGCCTGGGAAGGCAGAAATCCAAATTCTTGAGGGGACTCCAGAAGGCAAACCTGGAAGGGGCAGAGGCATCATGAATGGGCACTTAGGATTCAGAGTGAGGGACATGGAGTGGGGAGTAAGATAGTACAAAACACTGGTTAAGTAGGTAAGGGGCTTCTGGATAGTCCCTACTTCGTGTCACTGACCTTAGCACAGGAGTCACGAGTGTAGGTGCCTCCCTGAAGATGTACGTAGGTCTCGGAAAATGGTGTAAATGAGTCAAGTGGTTGGTGAAACAATGGAGGGTGCTAGGGCCACAGCAACCTGGAGAGCTGGGGGTCCATCTGATGGGGGTTGCTGCTACTTAGCTCCAGCCAGTGGTTGCCATGTAGGAATGTGGGTCCAGTGCAACCAGACATTGAATCTTCTCAAGATAAGTCAATAATCTGGATTTTAATGGAAAATAGTTGGCAGTGCAATTAAAAACAAACAACCAAAAAACCCCTATACATATATAAGATGAAGGCAACGTGGTTTTTGAATTTCACTAATTTCCACATAAAGACAAACAGAGCAGCAGGAGACCAAGTCTCCCAAATCCATGGACTTTTAGCAAACTGGGTGATAAAGTATCTCCATGAATCCTAAAACATAAGCAGGTGAAGACAAACTACTAACATCCACAAGCCCCACCCAGTCTCAGCCTCTATGTGGGTGGGAGCAAAGTGAAGCAATGAGGAATTTGATGGATCTGGGGAAAGAGAATCCACAAATAGCCACAGATCCTCACTGAGAAGCACGGTGGGGCAACTAGAGAGCAGCAGCTAAAACTGGGGAGGGATCTGGTCTAGTGGGTCTGTGGCAACCTCTGAAAGGATGGAGTAGTCCAGACCCTGTAAATGTTCAAAACTGACCAGCCAAGAATCCCCAACCCAGAGGCCACAAACTGATGAGAAACTGCTCGGTGTGGAACCAAAACTGAGTAAAATAGGGATAATAGAATCAGAAGAAAGAGAAGGGCCATATAAAAATGGGGTAGAAGAAGAGAGTCAGGAAATCTCAGAAGACAAGATGCCGTATTTTTAAATGCTGCAGAAAGACAACAAAAGAGGGTGGTCTGTGAAAGTTAGAAAAGCTATGCTAAACCAGGTCTCCTTCACAAAGTCCAGGAAAACTATGATCACATAAAAATAAACATCATAAAAATATTGAGGGCAAAACCCACACACAATTGTTATAAGAACAAAGAGAATAAGGTACAGAATAACTTCTCTACAGACAGTGAAAGTATGCCAGTCAGATATGCCCAGAAAAAAGATCAAAACTGTAACCTGCCATTTCAAAATGAGCCAAAACGCATTAAGAAAATGATGCAAGAACAACATAAATAAGAATTTAAAAAATACTTAAAGACCATATGACAAATCACAGACAGGAATTAGAAACAAAAGAAATAAAGTCATTTCAGAAATGAAGACCCAACTAGAAGGAACACAAAAATAAATAAATACAGTTGCCCCTTGAACAACATGAGGTTGAACTGCACTCTTCCACTTATATGCAGATTTTCTTCTGCCTTTGTCATCCCTGAGACAGCAAGACCAACCCCTCCTTGGCCTCCTCCTCCATAGCCTGCTCAATGTGAAGACAGAGAGGGTGAAGACCTTTATGATGATCCACTTCCACTTGTGAATAGTAAATATATTTTCTCTTCCTTATGATTTTCTTAATAATATTTTCTTTTCTCTAGTTTACTTTATTGTAAGAATACAGTATATAGGCCGGGCGCGGTGGTTCACGCCTGTAATCCTAGCACTCTGGGAGGCGGAGGCGGGAGGATCGCTTGAGGTCAGGAGTTCGAGACCAGCCTGAACAAGAGCAAGACCCTGTCTCAACTAAAAATAGAAAAATTAGCTGGGCGTGGTGGTGCACGCCTATAGTCCCAGTTACTTGGGAGGCTGAGGCAGGAGGGTCGCTTGAGCCCAGGAGTTGGAGGTTGCAGTGAGCTATGATAACACCACTGCACTCTAGCTGGGGCAACAGAGTGAGACTCTGTCAAAAAAAAAGAAAAGAAAAGAATACAGTGTATAATACATATACCATACAAAAATATGTACATATGTGTTAATTGACTGTTTATGGTATTGGTGAGGCTTCCAGTTAACAGTAGGCTATTAGTAATTAAGTTTTAGGGGAGTCCAAAATTATGTGCAGAGTTTTGACTGTGCAGGGGGTTGGTGGCACTAACCCCTGCGTTGTTCAAGGGTCAACTGTACAATAGATAATGCCTTAAGCATAACAGAACGTATAATAAAAAGGAGGAAATTTTAAAAATCAAAAAGAAGTAAAAAGAAAGAGACAAAAGGTATTTGAGAGAAAATGAAAATATTAAACAGAGGCATAGAATATCCAGTACATAATTATAGAAGTCCCTGAAAAAGAAAAGCAAAGTAAAGGAACAGAGCAAGTACTACATAATAATTCAAGACTTCACTGAAATAATGATACAGGTAATAAAAAAAAATCTGAACCTATGTATTGAATGAACACAAACACATAATGTGGCTGAAAAATTGAGCCTAAATGACCAACACGAAAATATATTCTGGTAAAATTATTGCACTTTAAGAAGAAAAAATTCTTTAGGCATCTAGCCAAAAAAGGAAATAGCTTATAAAGGAAAGGGAAATTAGGTTATCATCAGACTTTTTGACAATTCTTTATGCTAGTGCAAAATAAAGTAATATTTTAAAGGTACTTAAGGAAAGAAAGTAGAATTCAAGGATTTTATATCCAGAAAAACAGACTTTTATATACAAAGGACATAAGAAACCTCGTCAATATGCAAGAACTCAAGAAATACTATTCTTATGAGCTCTTCTTGAGGGATTTACTAAAGAACATGTTTCAGATAAGCAAAATAACCAGAAACATTGATGTTAAGGATTGGCAGTGAGCATTAAATGCATAGCTTTATGAAACTAAGACCAAATGAAGGTTAAAAGGGAGAGAGTAAAGTATGCAAAGGCTATATGATCTGAAAATATAGGTATAGTACAATGACAAAAATCCAGGGGATAATGAGAACATGTGCACATTTTTTTCTAATTATCTCCAGTAATCATATTTGTGGTAGTAGTATTTGTACTGTTTTTCTGAGACTGTTGAATGGGTAATGTAAGATAAAGCAAATGATTAATTACAGGATATTCTAATCTTATCATCTCCTGAGTCCTCAAGAAACCAGGACACTTAGTTTGGAAGGAAGGAGATACAGACATAATAGAAAAGAGATTAAGTAAAACCTGAAAGTTCTGAATTTGAATTGGAAGTATCAGTACAGTAAATAAATTTTCTATAATAGCTCTGTCCACTGAAAAGGCTTAGAAATAATTACCAACCCAGTAGCAATGTACATCACTAGCACACAGATTGTGGTGTTAAAACACTGTTTTCTACTATGAGGAATCAGGGCTTCTTGAGAAATTGTAGATTTCAAGTCTGAGGCCAGAAATGTACAAGATAAGTCTGGAATATTTTGTCATACTAAATAGCGAAGAGGTTATCAAAGACCACCAGAATCTAAAGGATGCAGGTACCAACTGAACGTGTGCCCACTGGCCAAAGATGCGTCCTTTGAGCATCAGTAAGAATAATAATTAATGGAAATGTATTAAAATCCATCACATATATTTAAACACATGCACTCATAATTATATTCATACTTTTATTATATAAAAGCTTTACAACTTGAATCTTTACATAATCAGAGTATGTGCTGAGAAAATCAATCAGTTCAGAATTTCTGAATCATTTCGTTGAGCAGCTTGGGAAGATGATAGGTGGACAGTTATTATCCTGACATCTGGTAAAGAAAGGAGACAGGTCAAGCATTTATCCTGTCTTTCCTGTATGAACTATAGGCAAATGTCTCTTTATAGAAGTATTCCAACTAATAAATAAAAAAGAACTGATTGAATTAGGATAGCACCATTTACATCCCCTAACAAATTACTGCATCTGGACATTGAACACCCATGGCTGCTAACATCATAAAAGGAAAATGAGACCTGATGTACTACTTGTGGTCTGGCCAAAGGGGTCAAACCTGAGTCTGATCAGACCTCTGGACCCAGTTGCCCATTTGCAGGAAATACAGGGGACAAAAGAATGGGCTGCACTGCACCACAAGGGAGCAATCAGCAAAACCCAGACAGCAGGAATCAGGTCAAATGATTCAGGTTCTTCAGCAGATAAACTGTGGGAAGAGAGAAAGAGAGAGAGATGATAGCAACCTGTAATGCCTTAAAATACATACCAACAGTTTTAAATGGTAAAGACAAAACTACAGTCACTATGAATGCATGCTTGAGTGATAAAACTATAAAGGAAACACAAAGAACAGTTTACAATAAATGTCAGAATATTGTTACTTTGTAGGGGAGAGAGAAGGTTGTGATTGGAAAGGGAACCTGGAAGGGACTTCTGGGGCCACTGGCAAAGTTCTGTTTCTTGACCTGAGTGGCGGTTATGAGGGTGTTTGTCTTTGATAATTTCTTCAAGCTATGCATTTATTCTGCATGGTTTTCTATATTTGTTTTATTTTAAAATAGAAAGTTTTTTTTTTTAAACCCACATATATATCCAGACCAAAGAAGACAAATCTGCCAGGCCACCTTGATCATTAAGACCTCCAGTTTCAAATCCTGCCTGGTTTATTGAGTTTTGGATATCACATGGACTCCCAATTGCCTGTTCCGTCTGGCCTCTAGACATTTGAGGAGATGATCGAATGAATAGGTAGAGGTCATGAGAGTAAATTACAGGTTTTTATTAGGCAGCCAGGAATAAGCTCAGTAATAAAATACAACTTGGCCCAGAGTAGAGGGCTCCTTGCATTTGATATTTCTAACCAGAAGCCCTCTGGGGTCATGCAGAGTCCCAGAAAATGTCATGAGAAATGTATGTTTATAATGGTGCCTCCATCGTTTTAGGCAAATTCTACTTTAATAACACCCAATATGCAGAATTTCAGGGTCATTGTGATATTTCCACCACAAGTAGATTCTTCCCTTTAAAGAAGGGTTCAGTTTCAAGGTTCCTTTAAATAGCAGCTTGCAAGATAAGGTAAGCATTTGTTTACAGAACAGTAATTGCTTCATAGAGTGGAGGGAGGTGTGGGCTGTTCAGCGATCGTGCAAACAAGGGATAGTTACACAAGGACATCCGCAGTCGGGAGGTCCATGACGTGCATAATAAGGCGAAGAGTGGGAAATGTCAAACATTCCATACTCCCCAGGCCCAACTCCCACATTTTCTTATTTACAAGCTTGAATGTTTTACACAATCAGCCAGCGTATGTGCTGAGAAAATCAGTTGAGAATTTCTGCATCATTTTGTTGAGCACATTGGGCTGCCCATGTATCTCGGTAATTATTCAAATTAGTCATAACAGCAGTTTTTGCTACTTGGAGGCTCCTTCACATCTGAGTTCCCTGCCTGTGTTTCCTCAGTGGTATGACTTTTGGTGAGAAGAAGAGTCTTTCACTACAAAATCTGAAAAGGCGGATGGCTCATTTTCCCAGAGTCCTTTGTGGCGGGGAGCAAGCACGTGACCTGGGCCCAGCCAATCAGAAGCGCTCACTCCAACACAGCGGCGAAGTCACAATGATGGTGGCAAATCTTGCCGCGGGCACCTTGGTGTGCGCCTATGACTTTCAGTTTGGACACCTGGCTTCTACCGTGGTCTACGACTGTCATCCCCAGCCCCCTCCCCTCCCAGGGCCGCACAGCGGGAGGCTAGTGATGGGCGACGGCGAGCGAAGCCCCTCCTGCACCCACAGCCTCTCCGGTCGCTCCGCGGCCCGCACAGCAGCACGCGCCCCACTGCGAACTGCGCATGCGAGGGATCCAGCTTGCCCGCTCCCCCCTCCCCCCGCCCCCTCCGTGGGAAAACACGGTGATCCAGCTGTCTCCCGCTAAACCGGTCCCTGGTGTCACAAAGGTTGGGGACCGCTGGTCTAAGACAGTGTCACGGTAAGCCACTTGAGGTGAAAGGGGACAGGCCTCAAAGAAGACAGCCAAACTGATAATTATGAGACAATAAGAGGAATGTGTTGATTTTGGATAAAGGGAAGAGCGAAGGATGGGGAAAAGAAGAGAAGATACGGAGTTGGAGCAATGTCGGGGGAAGAGCCCCCGAAAATTCTCTGAGAGGCGTAAGGGCGTGTTAGGAATTGGGTCAGTGCAAGGCCATTTTAAGTGCTGCAGTGTGAATTACTCCCCTCGGTTCCCTGCTTGCCCAGCTGCACATCTGGAGTAAAGTGTGCTCCGCACTCGCCAAGGCTTTCCGTGAGCGGGGTTTGGGGCGTGTTGAAAGCGAGGAGAGGCGAGTTTCACAGATGGGTCCTGTGAAGTCAGACAGGGGAGACAGGAGAAGAATCAGGAGCCCAGAGCCAGAGGAAAGGTGAAGAGAATTGAAGTCCTCTGGACGTTTGCAGGCATCTCCGGGAGGTGTTTCTACGGATTAACGAATAGGATTCAAGAGGTTGCAGGGCCTTGGCTGACCTCTGGATCCACTCAGGAGCAACGGAGGCCGCTTCGGCTCCAGTCTGGGAGGCAAGCACAAGGCAGAGGGTGATGCTCCAGAGAGGGGAGTGTAGCTGGGAGTCAAAGGTAAGAGCTGGTGCAGGCGAACAAGGCAGCACACAGCGGGAAGGAGATACAGAGAGGGACAGCTGTATTCGGGCAGGCGTAATTAGTCTTTTTATTTTTAAACAGATATTTTGAAGGGTAATTTACATACCATAAAATTCACCCCCTGTAAACATACAATTCAGTGATTTTTTTGAGCTCTGCAATCATCATCACAATCCAGCTTTAGACCATTTCCATCACCTCAAAACGTTCTCTTGTGCCCCTTTGCAGCCAGTCCACATTTCCATCCTCAGCCTCAGGCAAACCCTGCTCTGCTTCCCATCTCTATAAATTTGCCTTTTCTAAAAGTGCCACACAAATGAAATCATACAATATGTAGTCTTTTGGATCTGGCTTCTTTCACTTAGGGTGATATTTCTGAGGCTCTATCAGGATGTAGCATGTATCAGTAGTTTGCTCTTTTTTGTTGCTGGGTAGTAGTCCATTACATGCATATATCACATTTTGCTTATCTATTAAACACTTGGTGGACAATTGGATTGTTTCCACATTTTGACTGTTATGAATAATGCTGCCATACACGATTGCATACAAGCCCTTGTGTGGACATATGTTTTCATTACTCTTGGGTAGATACCTAGGGATTTCTGGGTCACGTGGTAACTTTATGTTTGACCTTTTGAGGAAGTGCCAAGTTGTTTTCTAAAGTGGCTGTGCCACTGAATGTGGGTTCCAGTTTCTTCACATCCTCACGAATATCAATATTGTTGGGCTTTCTGATTAGGGCCATTTTAGTGGGTGTGTAGTGATATCTCACTGTGGTTTCAATCTGCACTTTCCTAATGACTACTGATGTGCATTGTATTTTCATGTGCTTATTAACTATTCATGTATTTGGTTTGTTGAAATGTCTCTTCAAATCCTTTACCCATTTAAAAAAAGTAGGTTTGTTTTCTTATAATTGAGTTATAAGAAGAGTTCCTTACATATTCTGGATAAAAGTCCTTTATATTACTTGTAAATATTTATATTACTTGCAATATTTTATTACTTGAAAATATTGTGTCTTAATCTGTGGCTTATCTTTTCATTTTCTTAACGGTGCCTATTGAAGAAATTTTTAAAAAAAATTAGATGAAGTCCAATTTGTCAATTTTTTGTTTTATGTCTAAGAAGCCTTTGCCTAATACAGTCAGAAAGATTTTCTATTATAAAAAAGTTTTATAATTTTAGCTCTTACATTTAGGTCTGTGCTCCACTTTGAATGGTGTATGGTACAATGTAAAGGTGTAAATTTATTTATTTTTATTGATGAAGTTCAGGACGTGCTACCCCAAAATATGGCACCTTGACATTGAAGAAAACAGAAGAAAGAAGGTCACTTTAACCTTCTCCCTGCCTCTTCTCTGGAGCAGGTCATAAGACTGTCATTCCAGAGGTGCCCTCCCTATTGCCAGAAGAACGGAATATTTTTATCTCTGAAGACACAGGGACACAGAGAAGAAGCTGAGCAAACAGGCCTTGCTACGTTTCCTTCAGTTTATTACCATTAGATCATACTCCCTTTGTCCAATCACACTTTTGCACAATCTAAGCATAAAAATATACAGGTTTCCCTGTTTCTGTGGATCTTCATTTCTGAAGGCTCCCATGTCACATAAAACTTACGTTAAATAAGTTTGTTGTGCTTTTCTCTTGTTAATTTGTCTTGTATTATAGATGCCTCAGCCTTTAACTTAGCAGTAGGTGAGAAAAGATATTTTTTTGCATCCCCTACAGTGTATTGATATCCAGTGGTCCCAGCACCATTTGTTAAACAAACCATTCTTCCCCCACTAAGTTGATTTGGCACATTTGTCAAAAATTAATTGACTACAAGTGAAAGAATTAATTTTGGGACTCTCAATTCTGTTCCATTGATCTATATGTCTATTCTTGTCAGTACCACACTTTCTCAATTTTTGTAGATTTGTGGTAAGTTTTAAAATTGGGTAGTTTAAGTCCTCCAAGTTTGTTCTTCTTTTACAAAATAGTTTTGGCTATTTCAGATCCTTTGAATTTCCATATAAATTTTATAATCAGTTTGTCAATTTCCTAAAAAAATCTGATGGAATTTTCACTGGGATTGAGTTAAATTTATAGATCCATTTGGAGAGAGTATTGAGTCCTCCAATCCATGAACATGAACAATCTCTTCATTTATTTTGATATTTGGAAATTTCTCTCAGAAATGTTTTACAGTTTTCAGTGATCAGGTTTTGTACTTCTTTTGTTCAATTTATGCATAAGTATTTTAATTCTTTCTGATGCCATTGTGAATGGAATCATTTTCCTAATTTTATTTTTGAATTGTTCATTGCTAGCATATAGACATACAATTCATTTTGAAAAGTTGATCTTGTATCCTGTACCTTTGCTAGATTTGTTCAATTATTATTATATTAGTTTCTAGGCTTTTTAAAAAATTTGATAGATTCCATAGGTTTTTCTACATAAGGGATTGTGTTTTCTGAAAATAAAGACTTTTTTTTCTTCCTTTCCTATCTGTGTGCTGTTAATTTCTTTTTCTTGCCTTATTGCACTTGTTGGACCCTCCAGTATAATGTTAAACAGGAGTAGTGAGAGCTGATATCCTTGCATTTTCCCTGATCATCATGAAAACAGTCTTTCATCACTAATATCATGTATACTATAGGGTTTTTGTAGATGCCTTTTAGCCAACTGAAAAAGTTCCTGACCATTCTTAGTTTATTGGAAAAATTTGATAATGAACGGTGTTGGGTTTTATGAAATGTCTTTCTCTGCACCTATTGTGATTGTGTGGTTTTGATCTTTATTCTATTAATGTGGTGTATTACGTGAATTAGCCAGTCTTGCATTCCTGGGGCATGTCCCACTTGGTCATGGTATATAATCTTTTTTATAAATAAATTAATGAATTGAGTTAGCTAATATTTTTAAAAATTTGCATCTAAGTTTATAAAGGATATTGGTTTTTAGGTTTCCTTTCTTGTGATGTCCTTGTCTTTGGCATCAGGGTAACACAGGTCTAATAACATGAGTTGGGAAGTGTTCCCTCCTGCTCTATTTTATGTAGGATTGGTATGGTTTCTTTAAAAATGTGATAGAATTCACCAGTGAAACCACCTAGGCCTGAACTTTGTGTGTAGGGGGGAGGGGAAGATTTTAAATTATTAATTCAGTTTCTTTGTATGTTAGAGAGAGGCTTATTCGGATCTCCATTCCTTCTTGAGTTCATTTTGGTAATATGTGTCCACTTGCCTGGACTTAATAATCAGAATCCATGACTTTGTGCTGCACAGCTGCTTATGTCTCTGCTCAGTAGCTTAAAATATTCTTATTTTTATATTTTAGCCCAGCTTCCTAGGAGCTGCTCCCTTTCTATAGCTTAGTGGTCATCCAATGATTGGGCAGAGCTTGTGCTCAAACACGTTTAGCCAATAAGGCTTCCCTCTGCAGGTAGGTTGGGGAGTTCATGAAAAGTCCAGGTGGTTTTCAAACCAGTCTGCCTTGGTTTTCCCTTTCCACTGGGCCCTCTCGGTCTTCTCCCCATGTTTGAACAGCTTCTTGGTTAGACAGAAATGTGTGGAGAGGTTATCAAGCCCCCTGTAGTGTCTCATTTCTGAGATATCCTTGTTAAATTTTTGGCTAGTCCTCTGGTCTGCGGCTCGCCTCTGCTGGGATCTCACCCTGAGGCTCAGAGAGCTGCAGTCTCCCCATTCACTGCTGGGCACGGGTTTTGCCTACCACTCCCAATCAAGCCAGCCCCTTCTGGCAGCGAAACTGTTGGTTTCCCTGGCCAGCAAGAATGCCCCCAGATTCCCTCTGTTCTTACCTGAAGTTCAGAATTTTCTCATAAATAAACTACTCTCAATTTTTTGTTTGCCTTTGGCCAATTCCAGAGCTCCAAAATGGTTGTTTTTAACAATTTTGTCTAGTTTTATAGTTGTTTTTGCAGGGAGGATTTATCAACTTCTTCACTCCTTTACAGCAAAAAGTCCCCTCAGTCTTTTTAAAATGCTGGGCATGTGACCTGCCAGGTAGGCTTCTCTTGCGTTAACGGCACCACTGGCATCTGGAAATCAGGGAGTATAAGCTCTTTTGAAACAGGGCTAGAAATGATGCCAGGGAAGGTGTGATTTGGGGAAATGGAGGGGTGAAGAGGAGGTGGGAGACCATGAAGCAACAGTGGTCGTGAGGAGGAGTGGGACAGGGACACAGGTAGAGCCAAGAACTGAATGCATCGTCTACTGGAAAATACAGAAAAAAGATTGAGAGCCTACCTTGTGTTCCTTAATGCCACCGACTTAACAGCCATTGTTTCCATGAATATTTCCTCCCGGTCTCCCCCCTGGTTGGGATTTCTAGTCTTCTGGGGAGTGGGCAGGTATTAGGGTAGTGTAAGGATAGGACAGGTTAGGGCAGAAGTGGGAATGCACTGGCCATGCCATAGGGAAGGTAAAGTGGCAGGGATCATGTGTCACCGGGAAGCAGACACAGCCTTCATGCCAGCCTCAGCTAGGGAATGGGCTGCTGAGCAGAGATCACAGCTCACCCCTAGCTGCCCTTTAGCTCAGCTCTAAAGTGCATATAAATATTTGGTCCTAATACTTTCAATCAGGGGTGGGCAAATTTTAGCATGCAGGCCAAATCCAGCTCATCACTCATTTTGTAAATAAAGTTTTATTGGTACTCGGCCACACTCATTTGTTTACATATCTTCTATGGCTGCTTTCCTGCTACATGGACAGCACTGATAGTTGTGACAGAGACTATATAGCCTACAAGGTCTAAAACATTTACTATCTGGCTCTTTACAGAAAAATTTTTCCAACCCCTGTTTTAAATTAAAACTACAGTAGCTAAATCCCTAAGACATGATAATGTGTACAGACCATCACATAGAAGATCAGAAGACATGAGATCAAGACTGGATCTGCTACACACCAGCAGTGGCGTCCAGCACAGGCCACTCGTTCTCTCTGGGCATAGGTTCACTATAAAATGGGGATCAGATGATTTATTCTGTCATTTGGGGTTATAGCTTTCACATACCATATGTGAAAGCATGTTGCAAATCATGCAGCACCATACATATGCTGTTCATTTTGATGTTTGCAGAAAATCCACTTTGACTTCCTAAACCACCTGTTTAGATCCATTCTTCTTGTGGCCTGACTGCCACTTTATGTACCTTTTTTGTGCCCAAGTCTGCAATGTAGCATTTTCTTAGGTACTTTTCCTTGACTCGAAGGGGGAGCAGGAGACTATTTCTATCACGCGGCAGAGGAACATGGGACGAGAGAACTCTAACAAAGCGAAGCCCCCTGTGTAAGTAGGCACGTTGGCCAGTAGTAAAGGAATGGTGTGAAGCCACTTTTCCTTCCAAGAACATCCCTGGTGGAGAAGACCATCATTGGAGCCTTGATCTTATGAATTATTTCTTTTCCCTTCGAGAATCTGAACATAGTAAACAGCAAGGATAATTTATTGGTTGACATGAAACTGAAATTGGGTGAGAGTTTATTAATAATTGTAACACTGAGTTACAACTCAGAGCCTGGAATTCCCAGCCTCTGTGGCTAATTTCTATAGCAAGGAAACGTGACTCCTCAGGCAGTTGGCCAAATTTGAGGGAAAGGCTCTGGCTTGCTGAAATTAGAATTCTCAATGTGGATTCTCAACTACAAGGCTGAAGGCATCTGTAATCTTCCTGCAGGACTTCTCAGCAGGGGAGGTTGCAGTCTCCAGGTGCAGGGGGACAAAGGCCACATCTCTGCCACCTCTGTGTCTGCAGTTGGATTTCCTATCAAATGAGCTGTGATCTCTGCTCCCTTTCTGCCTGCCCTTGTGAGTTTAGGTCCTTGTGTGTGAGCACACAGGATGCGCAGGATGTTGATTACATGTAATCGCCTAGAATTGAGTGGCTGGAGGGCCTGATGGCCAGAAAGGTTAAGGCTAAGTGCATCTGAAGAAAAGCAGAGTCAGAGTCTGGCAAGTGTGTCCCAGATGTCCTGCCTAGAGACACCATTAACCAAGAGAAGTCAAAGGGGCCTGTGAAAGCGGGTGCTCTTATGGGCATAACTAATTTCTTTTTTTTTTTATACCAGAAATAGAGAAGTCAGGAAATTGAAACTAAATGGCTAGAGGCACGAATGAACGGTCGGATCTCATCGTTAGAGGGGCTGGGCAGCAGGGAGGCAAGAGAGATGAGGGATGCTTAGCAAGGCAAAGGAAAGCAACAGACACAGTTGTGAATGGGCAAAGCAGGATCTTTTGGAGTTAGGCCCGGAACACTGGGTGTGATTAGCTAGTTCTCTTGTGGTTGAAAATAACAGAAACTGATCCTGGCTGGTTTCAAAGGAAGGAAAAAAGAGGCCGAGGGGTCCAGTTATTGAAGGTCTAACTGAGATATCTTGTAGAATCGAACGACTGAGATGCCTGCCAAAGGTAAACTAGAATTGGAGGTGGATCAGTAGGGTAACTATAGTTTACAATAATCTATTGTACATTTCAAAATAGCTAGAAGAGAATAATATGTTTCTAGAACAGAAAAAAGACATATTTAAGGTGATGGATATCCCAAGTACACTGATTTGATCTTTACAAATTATATGAATGTATTAAATTATTCACACATACCCAGAAACTATGTACATCTATTATTTGTCAATAAAATTATTAAAAACCACTAGAATTGGGAGTTAGTTTACCATGGAGAAACCGGTCCTCCCTCTGACTCTTGCCTCCTAGTTCTCTTTATGTCTCCCTTATTTTTATTTTTCATTGCCAAATGGCATTTTTGGCTAAGCAGGCTGTGGCTGGGCTCCATTTTATTGCAATTTCTCATCTGCTTGGCCATCTCCCACATTAGACTGTGAATACTTGAGGGCAGTGTAATGGGCTGAATGGTGGCCCCAAAGGTATCAGGTTCTAATCCCTGGAACCTTGAATGTTACCTTATATGGTAAAGTTTTTGTCGATGTGAGTAAATTAAGGGTCTTGAGATAAAGAGACTATCCTGGATTATCCCTATGGGCCTTAATTCCATCATACGTGACCTTGTAAGAGACAACGAGAGGGAGATTAGACACACAGAGAGAGGGGAGGACGGTGTGAGGATGGAGGCAGATATTGGAGTGATACGGCTACAAGCCAAGGAATGCTGGCAGCCGCCAGAAGCAGGAAGAAGCAAGGAATGAATTCTTCCGTGCAGCCCCTGGAGGGATGTGGTCCCATGACGCCTGGATTTCGGCCCACTGAAACAGATTTCAGATTTCCGGTCTCAAGAACCATGAAAGAATAAATTTCTGTTGTGTGTGGTAATTTGTTACAATGGCTGTAGGACACTAACACAAGTAGGAACCATGTCTTTTCATTCCAGTACCTTGCACGTACCCAGAATGGACTAGGTGTGTGATAAAGGGTTATTGAATGAATGAATACTCTGGAGGGCCATCTTTGGACTTAGTCAAAGAGCACATATCAGGAGACCTGTGTTGATTCTTGGCTCTGCTTCTCGGTTGTGGCATGGTCTTGCAGAAGTCATTTCACCTTTTAGAGTCTCAGTTTTTGCTCCTATAAAATGAAGCAATAATATCTGTCTAAGAGTATGGTTTGGTGGATTAAATGAGATGATGAATAGGAAAGTGTTTTATAAACAGAATATCACTATTTTTCTCCTCCCTCCTGCCTGGTCCTTCCTGCACCCAGGCCTTTTGAGGCTGAGAATATCAACTAAACTATCACCGTATCAGGGAATGTCTATGTCTAAACCACAATGTAGCGAGATGAGGAAAAGCTCGATGACAGCTTCGTGATCTTGGTCCACCCAGCTAATCATGATCTCCCCAGAACCAACTACCTCCTTCCTTCCTTCTAGTCTTAGAAATTCTTGCTGGTTAGAGGCAAAGATCTACTCTAAGGCAGTCAAGATCTGCAGCCTTGTGGTCTACAGATATCTGTAACCTTTCCTGTGTCTCTCTATTCTCTCTTTTCCACCAAGCTGTCATTATCACCTGCTTGCTTCTTGTCCTCTGGGTAGCACACTTTTGGCCCAGGTGCCTCCAGGGACCTCATTCCTGTTCAGCATACCTGTTGCAGATACCTGGACACAATTGTTTTCACAGCAACTCTCTCCATCAACTTCCCAGGGAAACACAGTGTTCCATGTGAATTCATGTTCTAGGTAACTGAAAACCGCCCTTCTAGTACACACACAAAAAAATCACAGTTGCTTATTCTAATGGAACGTTTTCTATACATAGAACATTACAGACCTTTGTATCCTTTGACTTAGGGAATATCACACCTGGGTTCCAAAGCTACACCAAGGGATTCACAAAATAACTTTTATTCCAGCATTCTCTGAATAAGCTCCAACTTAAAAACAGCTGGAACATCCCAACCAAGGGGCTAGTTTAATAAATCATGTCAAGCAACTAAATAACTGTTTCAAAGATGCTAGAAATTATATTTAGGTACAGTACATATGCATGCAGAAAACGTTTATAACATTAAGTGAGGAAACATTGTTTTAAAATGGTAGTATACAGGCACTATTGTTTTCTTATCCAACATGTATTTTCTCCTTCTTCCTGGTTAGTGAACACTGGTTTTATTTAGGTGTAACCTCCTAAAGCGACCCTGTGTCCAGGGTAAAGCCTGACTTGCCTGAGCCTCTCATGGGTGTTCTGTCTCCACTTTTCATTGATTGGCTTGGGGGGGTCATGGGATCCAGCTGTGGCCAATGGATATATGAGGTGAAGTCTTATTCTGGGGGATTTGGGAGCGTTTTCTCTGTTTCTGAAAGAGGTACACAAAAAGATGAAAAAATTCTGGAGATGGATGGTGGTGTTAGTTGCACAACAATAAACAATACGAATGAACTTAATTCCACTGAACTATACACTTAGAATTGATTAAGATAGTAAATTTTATGCTTTGTGTATTTTATCACAACAAAAAAATTGGAAAAAAAAGAGATATGCTCAGAAAGAGACTGCCTCCACTACTTTCTCTTCCTCTGGGACGGGGGGTGGTGATTGTGCCTGGATGTGGGAATAATTATGTACTAATATAATGCACTCCCCTCAGCCCCACCAGCTTTAACAGTTTCTGTACATGTGAATGCAGATGTATATGTATGCAGGTGACGTCCACACAGCCTTCTTGTTGGCCCTCCATCCCCACATATCCAGCTGCTATCCTGACATGTTCTCTTAGCTATCTTACTATAGGGGTCAAAATTAACATGCCCCAAATGACTATTTTTTCTATTTTGAAAAACTCAAACTTGCAGAAAATTTGCCATAGTCATACAATGAAGTCTTGAATCCTTTCCCAAAGATTCACCAATTGCTAACTTTTTGCCTTATCACATAGAAAGTTTGATCTTCTCTGACCCCCTCTTCTCTTAAATCTGCTCCTTTTTAGGGTTTCCCATCTCAGTACTCAGCACCCTGTGTAAACCTTGTTGCTCTTGCCAGACACCTGGGAGTTGTTCCAGATACCTCTGTCTTCCTCTTCCCCTGACATAAAACCAACCACCAGTCCTGTTAATTCCAGGGACTCAGGTTTGCTGGGCCACAACCCAACTGAAACTTTTTTCCTTTTTTTTTGGCCAAAGCTATCAGGCTCTGTTAATGAAGCTCTGCCAAAGCAGACAGCTCTACATGTCATTATTTAGCATGAGAAAGGTAAAGACTCCTGAAATGACAGGGCCTTAATGTCTTTCTGCACAAGCACTGTGGTTATGCCGATGACTTTTGCCTTTCCTTCCCTGCTGAATATCACACGGTCTTCTCCCTCCTCTTCAATTCTCAGAATGTGTGTATATGTGTGTAGGGAGGGGGATCTTACATTATATTCATGCATAAAAGAAAGCTTGCATCTTTGGATGCAGCTGGGGCGTCGGGTTCCCAGCCCCTGGCCGGGGGCACTTCTCTTACTTTTTGCAAAGTAGTTTTCAGTAGGCAAAAAAGGCTGATTTTACATTCTGAGTCTATGGTCTTATTTTTTCACAATGTCTCGTGCTTTGGGAAATATTCCTCACAGGAATATTTCTCTGAGGGAGGGTGACAGCCTGTAGGGCCAGAAACCCCTTGTAGATGGGAGGGCTATTTGGAAAGAGGCAGGGAAGGCCATGGGGGGATGTGAAGCAGAAGATGTTCTCAGAGGAAAGGCAGGCAAAGTGTGCGCCTACAAGGACATCCTTAACTCCCATGAAGGTTTTTAAATTTTGTATTTTTCCCATTGGTCTATAAGGACAATCATAAGATTTGTGTAGTTTTTAAAAATAGCTCTATTGAGGTATAATTGTTTCATAATGAACTGCATATATTTAAAATGTGCAATTTAATGTGTTTTGACCTATGTATACACCTGCAAGACCATCACCACAACCAGATAATATCCATCATCCCCCCAAATTTATTTTGTTCCTTTGCTCCTTTGTAATTCATCTCCTTCCTCATACCATTCCCAGACAACCACTGATCTGCTTTCTGTCACTGTAGATTAGTTTGCATTTTCTAGAGTTTTATATAAATGGCATCATGCAGCATGTACTTTTTTTGGTCTGGCTTCTTTCCAGGGTAATTATTTCGAGGTTCATCTATATTGCTGCATGTATCGATAGTTCATTCCTTTTTTTTCCCTTGTATGGATGCGACATAGTTTGTTTATCCATTCACCTGCTGATGGACATTCAGGCTGTTTACAGTTGTTGTCTGTTACAAATAAATTGGCTATGAGCATTTTCCTACAAGTGCTCATATGCTGAAATATACAGTCTTAAATATTTCCCCCTCTTGTTGTGATATTTCTTTTAGCTGCCCCCCACCTCTGTAAAGCCCAACATAGCCATCCAGTCTTACCTTGTGATGTTGTAGGATATAAAGGGACAGGAAGGGGCAGCATGGCCTGTCCCATGTTCACTGTCCCTTGTGCTGGTCTGCATGGTGACCAGCAGCACAGGGGACAGTGGAAAGCAGAACCAAAAGTAGCCCAGAGAAGCAGCTACACCAAGGATTTGACTTAGAAACAGCTGCAAGGCAAAGTCCCTTGACCCCCAGACAGACCTTATGGGGGCAGGCTGATATGTGAGATGGAGCGCCAACGATGCAAACCCACTGTAGGCACCCAACGCATCTGAATTCCCTTCTGCTACATGTGCTTCTTGACTGCTTGGCTTGTAAGTTCTAGGTTATTTTCTTGATAATTGCTGTGTGTAGGTAAATAACCTTGAAGTAAGAGAGACATTACTCTGTTACTCTTTAAAAATATTGGACTACACATAAATGTAGCAATCGTCTCAGTCTGTTCCTACTGCTATAACAGAATACCTTAGACTGGGTAATTTATTTAGTTTTTGGTTACATGTTTTGTTTTATATTTTGGAAATGGCTTGTTTTTTAAAATTTTTTATTTGTGCAAATTCATGGGGTACATGAGAAATTTTGTTACGTGTATATAATGCATAGTGATCAAGTCATGGTATTCAAGGTGTCCGTTACCCGAGTACAACACATCTTTGTTATGTATGGTCATCCTACTCTGCTACAAGCATTGAATTTGTTCCTTCTATCTTACCATGTGTTTGTGTCCTTTAACCCACTTCTCTTCATCCTTCCTCTTCCTCCACACTCACCCTTCCCAGTCTCTGTTATCCATTTTCCACTCCTTACCTCCATGTATTCAAATTTTTTAGCTCCCTTGTATAAGTGTGAACATGCAATATTTATTTTTCTGTGCCTGGCTTATTTCACTCTAGATAATGACCTCCAGTTCCATCCGTGTTGTTGCAAATGACATGATTCCATTTTTTATGGCTGAATAGTATTCCATTGTGTATATATACCACATTTTCTTTATCCTTTCATCCATTGATGGACAATTAGGTTGATTCTGTATCTTTGCTATTGTGATAGTGCTGCAGTAAAATGTGAGTGCAGGGATTTCTTTGAAATATTGATTTATTTCCCTTTGGGTAGATTGGGTAATTTCTAAACAATAGAAATTTATTGCTCATAGTATTGTAGGCTGGGAATTCCAAGATTGAGAGGCCAGCAGATTTGGTGTCTGGTGATAGATCTCAGCTTCCAAGACGGCTCCTTGTTGCTGTGTCCTCACGTGGCAGAAGGAGCAGAAGGGCAAAAAGGGGGCTACAGTGCTTCCTTCAACCTCTTTTCTATAAGGGTACTAATCCCATTCATAAGGGTGGAGCACTTATGACTTAATCACTTCCCAAAAGGTTCCACCTCTTACTACTATCTAATCGGTTATTGGGTTCCAACATGTGAATTTTGGAGGAACGCATTCATTCAAACAACAGCAGTAATATAGACAGATCTTGTGTCTGAGATGCCCCAGGGTGTCCTTCTAACTCATAAGCCTTCTTGGGGGAGAAGGATTTTGTTATATGCTGGTGTCCTAATGTGTTGCACAGGACAAGCACTGTGCCTCCTTTCCAATGTGTTATCAGCACCCCTTCCAGATAGCTTCTTTGATGGTTGTTAACTTATGCCTCTGAGTTTCCTGCATCTTCAGTTTCAGAACTTCCCAAGAGGTAAAGAACAGTGAAACTCAAGCCGATGGGGTTTCATTTGCATCTCACAAGCACCTGGATATTTGGGAAAATCTGAAGGACTGACTAAATGTCCCCACTTGCATCTAATTGCTTAGGATTATCTACATGAAGCTAAGCTTTTGTACTGTTCTTTATCACAGACTGTGAGAATTGGAGGGGGCTTTATAGGCTGTGCTATATGACTGTGTCATTTTTAAGAGGAGCCCGTGGCAGCTCAGAGAGGTGAGATGCCCCGCCCAGAGTCACAGAGCTTGTTAGCGGCTGGGCAGAGCAAGAAACCCGGCCCTCCAGGCTCCCAGTCCGCGGCTGTCTCCATCCCAACTCCCCCCAGCCCCTAGCTCTCATTTAGTTTTTCTGTGCTTAATATGTTTTCCTTGAATTGATTTTTCTCCTCTGCCTCATCCATTACCTTCAAGGTTATTTTTGGTGCTCTTCTCTGCCTCTTTCATTTTACAGATTGATTTCCCAGGCTTTGCTGAGGTTGGTGCCACTTCCCACCCCAGGGTCTTTGGCTTCATTATTGTTCTGTTTCCTACCCCCTTTATTGTCTTCCTGGGGCCTACAAAACAGACCAGCCCCCAAGACCCCTTAGCCCACCTTCTCTCCCCCTTTCCGTCCAAGTAGCCCCCAAGATGCTGCTGCTATTTCCCATCATGCACTATCCCCATCGCCCCTTCAGTCTATTCCCAGATTGCAAAATCTGCTCATAATGACAACCCTCAGAGCTCATCCTTCAGTGATAATTCAAGGCTGCACCAGCTACCGGGTAGTGACTACTGATACATCTTTCTGATGGCATTTCTTTTTTCTGCCGGGTTTTCATTGTGTGGAGATGTGTCTATTTGGAATGATTCTTTCTCTCTTAACTATGTCGTGGGTGGGGCATCTGCCAGGGGCTTAGCAGGCGATGGTTGCTGGAGTAAGGATGGTTTGGGGTTATGTGTAGAGATGGAAAAAGAGCTGGAGTAAGCATTGTTTAGGACACCAGGGTTCTAGTTCCAGGCGCTGGAGTATGGTAGAAAAAAGAGGAAGGCTTTAGATAGAGTCAGACAATTCTCCTTTCAAAGCCCAGCTCTAGCATTGGCTGACTGTGTGACAGGCAAGCCTGAGTTGTCTCATCTGTAAAATGGGGATGATATTCAACAACTGTCAGTTTTACGGGCAATACTAAATGGGGCAACGTGTCTAAATTGCTTAGCCCAGAGCCAGACACTTTCTACCGGTGTCAGAAGAGGATGGGCTCAAATCCTGGGCTCCCTGTAGAGTAGCTCTAATCCTGCACAAACTGATTAATCTCTTTAAGCTTCAGTTGCCTTAACTGTAGTAATATAGGAAGAATGAATCATATCTAATAAATTGCTTGTGGGGATTATTACACAAAAGTATGTAAAGTACTTAGCATGGTGCTTGGCATGAAGTAAGAACTCAATAAATGTTAGGTATTTTTAAGTGTTCAATAAATGTTACTTTCTTTTCCTTTGCAAATTTAACCTTTTTTTATAATAAGTGAGTGCACATCCTAAGGATCCTGTGAACTTTGAGAAGTTTGAGAAGTTAAGCAGTCATTAAATACTTTTATAAGTACTGAGTATATTTACTGAGTGTGTGCTGTGCAGGGAGAAATACCAAACTCTATGGAGCTTAAAACCTAATTGGGTGGCAAGCAGCTAGGCAAATGATTTCAAAACAATTTATCACCAGAGCCAAAATATTATAATAAATTGCAAATTGAACAGCTGCTTCAACAATTCAATTCTACATCCATTTATTAAGCACTTACTAAAGGCCAGGCATAAAAATGAACAAGATCAAGTCCCTGCTTTCCAGGAGTTTACAGTCTATAAAGGTACTACTGCTAAAATGTCAGTGGTGATGATGATGATATGATAGTGATGGTGGTAGTGGTGATGGCAGCAACACCTCAACACTAAGAGCTGAGATGTATAAAGAGTTTACTACAAGACCGATACTGGCTCAGGGCTTTGCGTGCATTGTCTTATTTAATTCTCACAGAAATCCTTTGAGGTAAGTAACATTATTCTTTTATGGGTAAAGAAAAGGAGGCTCAGAGAGTGAAGTAATTTACTCAATGTCACACACCTCCTGGCAGCAGAGTTAGATCTCAAACTCAGGTCTGATTGTGGTCAATGACCTTGCACCCAACTACTTCACTGCACTACCCTTCTGATTATAATGGGGGACCTTCGGGTTTGAATCCCATTTCTATCACCCCCTGACAGGATGACTTTGGGCATGTTAGTCAACACCTTGGACCCTCAGTCTCCTCCCCTACACAGTGGGTTGCTGGCAGACTCAGGTAGATGAATGTATATAAAGCAGTTAGAACAATGCCTGGTACAAAACAAGCACTCATAAAATAGTTATTGGTCATGGTTTAGGTACTGACTGGCCGTGTGACTTACCTGGGCCTTAAAATCCCTCTCTCTTAATGAGGGGGTTGAATAATACTTCTGTTATCTCTTCCAGTCTAAAATGATTCAATTCCCAACGGCTCCTTTGGTGAAGAAGTTTAAGAACATAACACCTTTAGTTTTCCCTTCCTGATGAAATGAAGAGCTGGAATGATTCCGGGGTGCTGATCTATGCTGCAAGGGAGTTCTATTCAGCTGAGCCTTCTCGGAGCTGATAATATTACCAAGACCAATGGCCTCATTACTGGCCAGCCTCCACCTTGTCAGCAGAGATAGACAACATGCTTCTTCTGATTGGACTACTAAAACAAACTGTCAATTCTAGTGACTGCGTTACCTTCACTTTTTCATTGGTTTTTGGGTTGTGTGTTTTTTTTAACGACCCAGGGACCCTACTGTTAGTTGGGGGTTTTGATCATCACATGGTCTTGCCTTTGTTAAGTCTGATGCTTCCTTGGCTGGCCACAGGGTCAGCAGTGAGTGATACCTGTCCACATCCTGGTCGCTCTGTTCTCTTGTTGAGTATCTGGCCTGTTTGTCAGGCAGGCTGTGTGGTTCCCATGTGCTGTGTCCCAGGCTCATCTCGCCACTGAGAGGCTGCCTCCCAGGAGGCGCATGCAGGATCAGTGTATCTAATTTATCCGATGGATATTTAGCTCATTAAACAGCAATAGATTCAAACAGAAAAATGAAATTGCACACATCATTAGAGCTAAGTGTGTTTCCTTTCTTTGTCTTAGTTTTATTTTCTGAAGGGAAAGGCAAGTAGCTCTGCATAACGAGAGGTTCATTGCTGGAAAAGGGTGGGAAACAGAAAGCATGCAGGCAAGGAGAGATAAAAGGAGATTGGCTCCCAGTAATATCCCTCCTTGCAGGAAGTGAGCGGTGGTGGATCCATATTTCTACATAATAAGTTGCTCTGTGGGTGCGGGGGTTCCCCTTCATCAGTGCAGGGGAGAGAACATTGGCAGGGCTAGCTGTGCCGTGGGGACAAGGTCTCTGTCCCTGCCAACCCAGGGGCAGCAGCTGGCCCTCCAGCTTGGTCCCTCAAGGCAGTTTCCCTTTGCCCTTCCAGACTGGGCTGATTGCTGGGAAGTGACTATTTCTATGGGGAGTGGAGCTCCTCTTCTTGAGAATGTCAAGGATATTAGGTGGCACCAAGTTCATTTAGTCCTTTGTTTGTGGTTAAGTTCTTCATGACCCTAAAATCTTCTAGGGACTGTGAAATGGTTAAAAAAAAAAAAAACCTCAGGGCTTTCACTCTATTCCAGGCTTTTACTCAGATTTCTGTATTTGAGAGCCTGGCTAATAGCTTATACTCTATAGGAGACTTTCTTTGCTTACCTCCAATGCATCTATTTCTCCATTTTTTCTGACCTCAATGTCAGATTTGCTTTGGGGGAACCCTCTCCCCCGGGGATTAGCCTTGGGTGTCAGCCCCACTCTTGACCCTAGGGTGGGCTCGGAGTGGCTTAAGCCCATCAGTGTGTCCTGTCTCTGAGCATGTGACACAGTTTGGGCAAATGATACACCAGGTGCCAATGAGGGTGTGGGGTGGTGTCTTTTGCTCTCAGGTGCAGGAGCTGGTGGAAGAGGAGCCCTCTCTCTCCCTTGGATGGTGTGCTGTGAGGCCATGAGGCTGGAATTGGCAGCCCTTTCTACAACCTAAGGAAGAGGTTGGCACACAAAGGGAGCCAGAATGGAGAGAATCTGAGCTGGCTTCCCGATGACAAGGTGAATTTCTGGAAGAAACCACAGTGAAGCCAGACCACTTCTGGATTCTTCTGTTATGTAAGCCAACTAATTTCTTTCACTTTGGGCCAGTTTTCTCTCAGTTACAAAGGGAAGCTTTGGAATGGATAGTCCTATCAACCACAGAAATGGGGAAACCAATGGCCAAAGATACCTTATTTGGTCTCATCAACAAAGTCATTCCTTTCTGTTTCAAAATTACAGATTCCGTAAGAACTAATGTTGATGGAGAACATGTGCCAGATACTAACTCACATGTTATGGCTCGTCTAAGCCCCTAGATGCCCAATGAGGTGCATACTGTTGTTTGCTCCATTTTACAGATGAGGAAACTGAGGCACACAGAGGTTAAGTAATTCTCCTGGGGTCACAGAATCTGTAAGTGGCAGAGTCAGGATTTAATCTGACATCAGATTTTCCATATCCTCGGCAATTCTGGTATTCTACAACTATAATTTCCAGGAACAGAGCCAATGACTCTTCCCTTTGGGAGCCATCAACCGTCCAGCCAGTTTCACTGCCCAGAGCTTTCTCAGCTTTTCTCAGTTCCTTTTCCTTTGCCCAGATGGTAATAGTCTGTTGCGTTCTTACATCATCTTGCCTCCTTCTGCAAGTCCAACACTCTGGTCTCTGTGACATGCATCTCCCCAGCTCTATGGGACAATGTAACCAGCCCACTTCCACCTGCCCTTCAGCACCTGCATTTCCAGAACGGTCCCAAAAGCAAGGTTCAGTGCCCAAGGAAGCACTCGGTGGGATCGGATTCTGTGGGCATGAACACTTATTCCTTCAGGTTTAGACACAAGCTTTGAAATCTTGTTCAGTCCGTGATATGCTGGTCTTGCTCAGGTCCTGGGGGAGTGGGGGCTTGTGGAATGTTTCCCCATTGCCCTTCTCTATCCTCTGGCCAGTTCCATCCTGCAGGCACAATCTTAGCCATGTAAGTCACCGTTCTCCCAATTCCCCACTTAGGGAGCCCTCCTGAAAACTTTGAATATTCCCGTTCAGTCTCCTCACACTTGGATATTCTCCAAGGTGCTGGCTGCTTCTTGCCGACGCCCAAGCTCTCCTTGCTATGACCCACCCCTTTATGTGGCACTGAGGGAAGGATCTGAGATGAGTCCTGCCTGACATGATCAGGGCAGTCAGGGAGTAATGAAAAAGGGCACACGTTGATAAGCAGTGGACAAATCGTCCATAGGCTCAAAACTTTGAGAGGTGACGGACACGTAGGCTTTCCAAATGCTCACCATCCTCTAGCACCTATTGTTATACACGTGAGAAGGGTGTGTCTTCTACATATAGGGACAACACACACCCCAGCCATCCTGTCTCTTGTCTGTCCCCTCCACATCAAGCAGCCATTGGCTTATCTGATTGAATAAACACATGCACATGACTGGACATTGGAGGGTAACTTTTACAAATCACATAAGAAAACCTTCAGATCCCTGACTGGATGAGTTATGCCCCAGACCCATTCACCCTGCAATTGAATAATCTATTGATCCATCCATTTAGCCATTCATCTAACACAACTTTATCGAGTACCTATATGTGCCACTGTGTAAGGCATTGAGGATACAAAGATGAAAAATACATATTTTCTGCCCTTGGAGCTTGCACTTTAGTGGAAGAGAGAAAGAGTATTTCAGTATATTCAGGTGAGCATTTTGACAGTTAATCACAAGGTGTCATAGGAGCACAGAAGAGGGGCCAGGCTTCGGGAGCCAGAAAAGGCACCCTAGCAAAGGTGACAAATGGGATTAACCACCAAGAATCACTGTGGTGGATACTAATTACTTCCCAGTATCTGTCCTCTCCTCTCCTTCTTCCTTCTGGTGATAGAACCTTCCAGATTTCAGCTGGGTACAATGGCCAAAGATTTATTTTCCAGCCTCTTTTACATCTAGGTGTAGCCATGGGACTAATTTCTAGTCAAAATAGGACATGAGTGGAAGAGACGTATACAGTTTGCTTATATCTTTAACAAAGGTATCTTGCTCTCTACTTCCTCTTTCCCACTCTCCTTGGGTTGGGATATGGATAAAGTGAAAGTGATCTAGCTCTGACCATGTGATCATACCCTAGGAGATGACTGAGCCACAAGAGAGAAGGAAATGGGGTCCCAGGGTGACTCTCTTGAGCAGAGGCACCTACTAGCCCTGGATCTTCTACCCAGCTCTTGCTAGAGCTGCCTCATGTGGGCACCCCTTTGTATAATAATAGCAGTGTAAACAGTTCCTTTACAAAATAACTGACCACCTGCAGGCTTAGCTCTGCACAAGAAATACAGCCTGATAAGATATTAAAATGTCCCCTCCCCTTTGGTAAGTACAATCTATGAGTAGTTGGTGGTCACCCTACTTTGACTGGATTCTGGTGGGAGGTTTGCACCGTCATGAACACCTGGATCATGTATAGTCAGTGTTCCCTGCTAGTTCCTCTGTCAGGTCTCTACTCTGCTGGATGCTTGGAGGTTGAGTGGGTTATAGCAATGGTACAGGTGATAGAGCCTTGTTCTCCTTCTCAGCCTACGATTTGGGCCACCTGTGTCTCCCACCTATTTCCTGCCACCCTCTTCCCCTTGGGCTTGCCATTGCTCTTGGTAATGTTATGTATCATCTTGAACATCGCCAATTCAAAGACACATTCCTGTTCTTATTTCTGAGATTTTCTAAGACACAGTAGTCTTGATGTTGTATTCCACTCAGTCCGCTTGAATTAAAATCTCAGATCCTGGGTCCTTCCTAATTGCACCTGCGTTTGGTTCATATCCTTAGACCTATCATTGGACCCTGTATTACTCTCAGTTCTCCTGTTCAAATTAAACCAACTCATAGGTCTGGGTTAGTATGACCCAGTATCTACCTATCTACACTGGTTCTTGCTCAGTGCCCTGTTGCCACTGTCCCCCAGGGGAGTTACTGGCATGCTTTATAGTCAGAGCTATATAGCTGTCCTAACACATCCTGATCATTCTTCTTTTCCTGCTGCTGCTGTTGCTGCTGCTGCTTCCTGGTCACATGAGCAAGACCATGTCTGAAAACTCTTCGGGCTAAATATTAGCAAACAAAGAATGCCAAGGATAAAGAAATGCCTTCACTACCTTCCACTATTTCCAATGTGTTGTCAGTCAGTGAACTAGAAGGCACTAGCTGCCCATCCCCCAGAACAGATCTATAGGCAATGGGGTGGGCAAGGTTAGAGTCCCCAGGAATTCCCTACTCTGTGAAATCTGCCTATATGTGCTTCAGCCCTATGGACCAAAAAAGAGACAATTGCAGGAGTCATGGGAAATCACCTAGGATCCAAGGATGGACTCTCACACTCCTGCTTTCTGGGATTTTTGTCTCTAAGCCCTGGATGGCCTGAGCTCCCAGCCCCGTTGAGCTCTCTCCCCCAGCCTTGATGCATGCCTCTCTGATACATTGCTCATACTGTACTGCTGTCCCTCGAGAATAGGCCTCTCTCCATCAACATGAACTGTGCACCTCCATGTCTCCAGAAATTGTCACAGCACCTGGCACCTAGGAAGAGCCTGGGAATGGTTTGTAAGATGAATGAATCCTCAGCATGGCTGGCACACTCATTACGGACCCTTCTGAGGGGCACCTGAACACCTAATCTCAAAGCAATCCAGCTGGGAAATTCCAGAGGCACCCAGCATTCCAGTCGTCTCCTTCACAGCCCACATGGCAGCGTGTGCGGCCCACTGCCCCTTTACCTGTCCATGCCAGTTTTCCCAGTCCCAAGGCCCCTGTCACTGAAGCCTGCTGTCAATTCAGCGGTGACCTGTCTTTCCTCTTTGCATCCTTTGGATTGTGACAGGTCTTTAGATAGTTCTTGACTCTGCTTGTTCAGTGGCTTGGTATCTTAGGTGAGGTACTCCATGTTTCTGGCCTGATTCTCTGGATCCTCTTGTTAGTCCCAAGCTCCCTTGTGATGGGCAGGGCTTTGACTAATATAGTATTTGAATCAAATTGGGGGGGGTACTTGTTACTGATGTTCAGGGAAGACATAAGAATAGGAAATTTCAATTAAAAGACCCTCAGCCTTGATTCCAGATTTCTGGATGACTCTACCCAGGCCTTTTCTTCCTTCCTTCCTTCCTTCCTTCCTTCTTTCTTTCTTTCTTTAGCAGATAAGTGCCTGGAAATTAACTCTCCTGCTGGGCCCATTACCTGGAACTTCACAGTGACCACTCAGACACCCCTCACCCCTCAGGCATTTGGAGGAAGCTCTTGGTGGCATTCCTTGTTCCCCTGAATCATCAGATCCCTGACTCAGGACTTCTCACAGTTTATAGGTACCAACAAGGCACTTTTTCTGCTTAGGAAGAAACTTCTCCCTTTAAATGTTTTGTTTGCCTTCAAGTCCATCTGAATACAAAAATACAATGGAATTCCATTAAGATAATGTCCAGGGCAGAAGACACCAGGACAAAAGACAGGAAATTGCCCTATTCTTTATGCAGCGCTCCAGGAGGAGCTGACAGTTCCTGGATAACTTCGGGAAGAAGCAGGCCGTTAAGAAAACAAGTGGGCCATATTTCATGCTGGCTCCCAGCCTCCTCCGGCTGCTTTTATTAGGAGCACAAGGGACGGTTAGAGCAATAATATGCCAGGCCTGTTTATAGTGCTTTCCACCAAATGCTGAATTTTTCTAATTGTTCAAACAGAAAAATTGTTTCTTGGTCTGAAAATGCACATTTTAAAGTCACTTCAGGAAAGATAGTGAAATGAGTCAGAGGAGGATCTTGGAGAGTAGGCTTTGATGATAAGGAAACATCAATTCCAGAGTCGGAAAGGTCTGACCCTCTCCCTTGAAATATGAGTGGTCTGGGACCCAGAGAGGGGGAGAGATGAATGGCCAGCCATACAGGGAGACCCCTGATTTTTGGTCTCCTGGCTTTCTCCCTTCTTTTGTGCCTAGCTTTTGTGGGGCTATGCAGAAAGTTTCTCTACCGGAGTATTTTTCTTGGCAGCTATTGGATTCAAGTCTTACAGACTCTAAGGGTCAGCCTGAGAAAGTGTCCTTAGGCTAAAGCCAGAGAGAATATAGTGAGACCTCTGGAAGAACTTCCCAAACATTAGGGCATTGAGATTCCAGGATAAGAGACTTCAGTAGGGCATGAATTCTTTGTGCTAACTGGATCACATTTTTAAAAGAATGCTTAAGAATACTTTTTAGAAATGTTTAAAATAGGGGTGAATTCGAAGATTATCAAAGTGATGAAACAGATGGAGAATAGGTAATATGAGATTTATTTTCCTAAAGATTTTTAAAGGTGAGAAAATCACAAACTGTCTTGAGGTAGGTTAGATGCCCCAAAGGTGAGGAGACTGACCCAGATGGCTGGGCAGGTCTTGGTCCGGGACTAGGATTCTCAGACTGCAGCCTTCTAGATTTATCTGATGGCTGTTCCTTAGTTCTCAGGACTGATGACTCAAAGGTATGAATTATACTTTTGTTAGCGATAAGAAGACAGTACTAGAGCAATCCCATGGAGCTCACAAGTAGCTGTCCCTTCCCCTCCACTCCCTAGCCAGGGCAGATTCTGAGTTTCCATAATACTGTTTAGCAAATAAATGAATAAATCAGTGACCAAAGCACAGTTGAAGACGGAGATGGTGGTGGTGGTTGGGAAAGCAAAGCCCACCTCGTGTTCTCCCCTCTGTCCTCCAGATGGCAGAATATAGTGACAACTCATTTACCCCGGAATGAAGATTCCAAAATGGATGCATCTTTCAGGTTAAGCAGAAGTCAGCTCCTTTAAGCATAAAAACATTTTTTTTTGGTTCTTTTGATTTGGGAACATTTTAACCATATTACATATTTCCAAAACAGGACTCACTAAACAGAAACATTATCTTTCTCTCTGTTTGAGAACAATAATAAAATACAGTAATTCTATGATAAAATTTTCCAGGGTGCTTTATCATTATGATGTAATTTTCCATATATTATCTCATTTAATCCTCACAACTTTATGAAATAAATTGTGTGTGTATACACTTATTTAAACAGGTGAAAAAACTGAGGATTAAAAAAATAAAAAGCAATGTTTTTCAAGGTCACACAGCTAGTAAGAGTCAAAGTCAGGTCTAAAATTCACGTTTTCTGATTGCAAATCCATTGCCTGAGCTGGGAAAGTGAGTGGCTCTCGACTTCCTCTCAGGGCATGGCTAATGGCAAGATCAGGAGTCTGCTAGAAACAGGGGCATTACAGTGGAGAATGGGGCAAGCTGGGCATAAGCAGCACGTTAGTGAATAAGGGAAGGAGGCCAGGATAGTTCAAAGAAAGAGGCTGTTGGGAGGCCTGGACCCCAGGGAAGGGAGGCAGCCAACAGTCCATCACAATGCCCAAGTGGGTAGGCAACAGTAGCTGGATGCCTTCTGGCATTGCCAACCCAGGAAGGCCTGAGCAGTGGGCAGGGCCTGGAAGAAGGAAGCTCTTGACAGAGACAGGTGCTATGGATAGAACCAGATCCCAGCTAGAGACAGGTCTGCAGTGCAAGGAGCAGGGTCCAGCCCCAAGGGACACAGACTGGGGTGGACAAAGCCCAGTGTGGGGGCTTAGGCCAGGTGGGCTGTGGTTCTGCGCACAGGGCAGAGGCCACGAGGAGTGGGGCAGCAGGCAGGGGTGCTGCTCTGGCCCGTGCAGCGGGACCTAAGGCCCTACAGATTCCCCAGGATACCAGCACCTGGGCACAGACCATCCTGGGATTCTTGCCAGGCCCACCCTGTGAGCTTCCAGGGACCCCCCCCCCAGAGCTGCAGGAAGAGGAACGCGGGGGTACAGGCAAGAACTCCAGCAGAAACTGGGACCACCATGATAATCCTTGAGTGGCCGCTCTGGAGGCAGCAGAGAAATCAGAAGACACAATGAGTGTTGTCTGGAGATGGGGTGGTGGGGAGTCACAGCTGTGGACTCTAGAATCTCACTCATTAGCTGTGTCCCTGGACAGACAGAGGTACGAGATCTCACTGAATGACATGCTGGTAATAACGGCACCCATACTCCCTTTCAGTATTAGTTGAAGGATCTGATGTGATGCCATATTTACAAGTATACAAGGAGGCCCATACTTCACCCTTGAAGAGGAAATACAGTCTGTTCTCCGTTGTCTACTTAACTTTGAGGATGGAGAGTGGAGAATTTGGATTTTTCCATATTTTTAATACAGCAGCTAAGGTACTACGTACCTGCAATGTGCCAGACATTATGCTAAGTGTTGTAGGAAAACAAGGATGATTAACAGCTTGGGCTTTGGGGGCCAGGGCAGGCAGCTAACATCTAGACAGGGAGACAAATGCACAACCAGTAATAATGCATAAAACAAGGCAGAACAGAATAGGAACTGAAAGGGGGTATACGCACCTAGCAGCTGCAGGGCCTCAGAGCTGGGAATGGTTCATGTGGACTAGGGAGGTCAGAAAGGGACTTGGAGCAGCTGGTGTCTGAGCTAGACCATGTAGGGGAGTTGTAATTGAGGATAATAGCAGAATCCAGCCAGGACATCATAAATGGTGGGTTTGGGTCTTAAACCACTGGGTAAGGCCCTAAACTAATGCTTCCAAACTAAAATTGCATTCTAACGGACCAAGGGAACATTTAGATAATTCACCAATGATCAGATCCCTTTCAGACTCTCTGTTTCAGGGACCCTGGAAACCAGACCTGGGCATTTGCATAGTGATAAAGCGCTCCCCCGTCCAGGTGATTCTGATGAGTGTCTGGTTTAGAGCCAATGCCCCAAACCAGTCTCAAGTTTAGCAGGCTTAAAAAATCTCCTGGAGATTTTGTTAAAATAGAGATTCCTAGATTTTCCCTCAAAGATTCTGATTCAGGGGTCTGAAGTGAGACCTGAGATTCTGCATTTCTAACACACTCTCAGGTGATGCTGACGCAATGGGTCTATGGATCACACTTTGAGTAGCAAGGCTATAAGCCATCACCTGGCTCTTTGGTTCTTGCTAGGATAGTGGGTCTCACAATTAAGAGGTGCCCTTAATTAGGAAATGCTTCTGAAAGCAAATGCATGCATTTCCATCCTAGGCCTTTAAGAAGTCACACACACTCAATCACTTTGAAATTACATGCCCATACGGGTGAAATAAGGACACCCCAGAGGAGTTCATAGCATTCACCTGTGGTCTCTATACTTGCTTCCACCTGACTCTAGCTTCCCTCTGGCCTGCTTCTCAGTTACACCTGATCTGTATAACTCTCCTGAATCTTGTACATCCTGCCCCCTGCCTAGGGATTTCAGGAGTGTGTTCTGTATCTTTCTATCTTCCTCCTCAGATTCCAACCCTTGGCCAGTCCACCTGATGCTCAGCGAAGAAATGGTTTGATCACACCAGAATGATTACCTCAGGGAACAACTGAGACCTGAACATGTTCTGCATGCCTTCTCTCCAGTACTCACTCTGGAAGGATTTGTGTGACTTTGGGTCACATTTGCCATTTATATGTTTTTGATCGGCTTTATTTTTGAAAAAATTGCTCACGAGAGCAATTTGATAGTTAGTGTGAGAGAACTCTTCCAAGACCTTTTTGTGTTAGGGGAAATGACCCGGATGGGATTGTTGAGCTAGCTGACCGGCCCCAGGACTTGATCATTCGAACGAGTTAGCTGTTGACAGATGACACCTGCTTTTCAGAAACTTGGCAAAATAGCCCTTTCATCATGGATTCTCATTGATTTTTTGTTTTCTTCTTTTTTAAAATCGAGTCATTTGTGGTAGAAATGAAATGAGGACATAAATTAGATTTGACCACCTGTACTCAATTTGTTCAGTTGTTGGTAGAGAAGACGCATTACAAAGAGCTCTACTGTGATACTATGTGTTGTTAGAGAGGTAGTAAGTACAGTGAAAGTGCAGAATAGGGAGTATTCAGTTTTGGCTAATGGAAAAAAGGAAGCTTTATGGAAAGAGATACTGCCTTTTCTCCACAGGAATGGTCAGACTTTTGAGAGGATAACAATATTTAAATATATCACAAGGAATGTGTGTGAATTAGGAGGATGAAAATGTATCACATTGCTTACAGAACCACAATGAAGATTTTGATAATACTAATAATATTAATATTAACAAAAATGTCCATTGGATGATTTCTATATGCCAAACACTGTGTTATACAATTTATATGCATTATCTAATTTAATGAAATACTCCCAATAAGCATATGAAATGATAGTATTTTCTTATGTTACAGATGAGGAAACTGAGGCTTACAGAGGTTAATTAACTTGTTCAAGGTCTTACAGAGCTAGAATTTGAACCCAGAAATTTAAACCAGTGACTTTTAACTGGTATTATTTGTTAAATACTCACCATGCACTGGGCACTTCGCACAAGTTATCTTTTTCTTTTTTTTTTCCTCACAACTGTGGTAGCTGTGAATGTAAATTGCCTTTTTAATTTTTAAAACAACCCTAGAAAGTAGGTATTATGGCACCATTTTACAGAGGAGGATGTACACATTGAGAGGTGAGTTTTGCAATTTTATACAGCCATTATATGGAAGGACTGGGCACAGAAAGCATGCCTGTCTGAGCACCAAAACCCATCTTCTTTTGACCTTACCAGATTCTTGCCTCTTAATTGGATCCTCTGATGTCTTAACCCAAAGGGGTGATGATAACCGTGGGTATTCCAGACGGGCTCCCTGGGGAGAGCCTGTGCACTTTTATAATGAAATGATTGCACCACATTTGCTTAGGGCTGGAGGTGCTTGCCTGGAGAAGGAAGGAAACAGGGAAACGTGGGACACACAGGGGTCAGTAAGGGGGTGAGATGTTCAGGCCACTCTGGTAACTGACGAGACATGAATTTGGCGAGGTGGTGGGGTTTGGGCTGGTGGTTTGGAGTCCAGGAATTCTGAGTCCTAATATTGACTTCTAATCCTGGCTTCAAAATCTTGGCCTATTTACTACACCTTTCTGAGCTCAGTTTTCTCAACTGTAAAATGGGAATACTAATAGCTTCCTTGTAGGGGTGCCATGAAGAATAAATGAGTCAGCCTGAAGCACAGAGTCCGGCCCATGGGCATGCGATAATCAATAATTACCGTCTTGCTGCCTGTTTACTTTGGTCTCCTGGCGGGGGGGGCTTTGGATCAGGCAGTAAGAGGAAAAAATAGAGGCTAAGTCTTCTTTACGTCTTGGCCTGTTTATTGCTGCTTTACACAGCAATGGCAGGCGGGGAGGCCCTGGGGCATGGACTGGCATGGAGGACTATGGCATAACATCCATCTGTTTGGTTCTTTCTCCAGGCCAGAATGCTGGTTTCAGGAGCCTTCATCCAAGCACTAAATCCACCTAATTGGTTTGAAAAGCACCGGGTAGATAAACATCCCGTCGTTCCACTACTGTAATAATGCCAGTGACATTTATGCCTGAGCTGAAGGATGCAGAATGAATGGAGATCAGACTCCAGGTACCCCGCCACAGATGACAGCCCAGACAAGGCACCCCCCTGAGCCAAGAAATGCCAGCCCCTGGGGGGCGGGAACTTAGGGGACGCATCAGGCAGGGATGAGCATCACATGGGGCTTCTGGACTCTTAATGAAGAGCTTGCAAGCTGAATTAGGAAGCAGATTTGCCCACGACAGGGAGAAGCAGCATGACCGCCAGATACTGTGCTGGGCAAGTTACTTAACCTCTCTGACCCTTTGGTCCCCGCCCGTGAGATGAGCACCTCTTGATGTTTTGGATAGGAAATGAGAGAAATAAATGAGGAGCCCAGCCCGGTTCCTGCTGAGCTTCAGGTGTTCCAGAAAGGTCAGGGTTTGCCCCTTTCGCATTTTTCCTTTCTTCAGATCATCTTCCTCCTGGAACTGCATTTTTCTTTGCTCCAAAGAGTCCCAGACCTGTACAGACCCCATTCACACAGCCACGAGGGCAGCCCATTCATCCAGTCATTAGTACCGTTTTCAAATTCATTCATCAGTTATGTTTTGGTCACCCAAAATGTGCCAGGTCCTAGCCAGGTATCCAGTATGCAAAGATTAATCAGATCTCTGTCCTTGAGGTGTTCAGAGATGGATGGAGGACAGTTGCATTGTACCAATCAGCGTCCCAACAAAAACAGATGGCACGCTCAGATTAAAATAATTCGGGGGAGGTTCTTTACAAGGGGACTAATGACAATGGGTGGATATAGCAGCAGCACAGCTGTCACCACCCCAAGGCCAAGGGCAAAGGGAAGAGAACTGATCTTGGAATCCAGCAACAGAGGCTTGGGCTCAGCAGCCTACCTTGAGAGGGCAGTGACCTTTTGTCAAGGACACAGCCAGCCGAAGGTAACTTCCCAGGGAGGGAGCCTGACTCTGCTCCCCCATCCCTCTGGCCTTCTCGGGTGTGCCCCATTGGCCGGCCCGACCAGAAGCTGAAGGGCAAGGGAGGCTGTTGATTGGGTCCACAGAGGCCAGCCTCCTCTAGCAGAGGGCAAGGGGTAAAGGGTGGACAGTGGGTCTGGGGGGCCAATGTAGGACGTCCAGTGTGGGCAGGTACAATTCATTACAATGGTAAGAATAGAGCTGGGGAGCCCTGGCAGGGAGTGAGTAATTCCTACCAGTCTTTTCTGTCTCACTCCACTGCCCTTCATTCCCAAATTCGCAGGGGTGCAGTCGACTCCTGCCTCCAATCCTCTCCGGGATCATTTCTCATTACACCCCTGCCTCGGTCTCCCACCTGCACCAATGCTGAGAAGTGCACCTTCCCCTGAATACCCTTCTTCTGGGCCTTTGCACTTGCCATTTTCCCCTCCGCCCCCAACCCAGCCTGAGACACTTCCCCCTCCTCTTTGCCTGGCCAACTCTCAGCTGCCCTTAAAAAAGTCGTGATCTACTTAAATATTCAGAAACTTACCGAGAATAAAGATCAGATACCCACATACCCACTACCTGTATTTAATAAACTTTGAAATTTTGCCATATTTGCTTCAGATCTTTTTTTAAAAAAAGAAAAAAAGCATTGCAGATCCAACAGAAGCATCTGTTGTATTTCTCCTCCTCTTTGTAACACTATTTTGAAGTTAATGAGTGTTCACCTCTCCATGTTTTTACACTTTTGCTAGATATTGCTGCTTTAAAAGTGTACATAGTTACCATTGTATTATAAATATCCTTTTATAGCTTGCTTTTTCCACTCACCATTATGTGGGTGTTTCACTGTTTTGGCTTTGTTGGTTGGACACAGTCTTAGGACTCTTTACTGACTTCCCTCTAATGAAGGGGGTCAGGTAATGGTGTCTGGTCCACTCTTGATTTAAGAGGAGTAGCTTTCACTGAAATTTTATAAGCACCATAAATGACAGGAACTGCCAAGTCTCGTTGCAGCTCCTCACCTTCCCAGTAGAACAGTGGGACTGCTCACATCCCTGAAATCTTTTTGTGAGGGAAGGTGACCTTCGGAGAAGAGGCAAAGGTGGCTGCCACCCGGGATGGCTCCTCCTACCCTTCCCGCGTGAATGCGTGCCATCTGACACCTCCAGCAGCCGCCCCAAACCATTGCCAGTTCTCTTGCAGCTTCAATCCATTCCTCGTGTCTAGCATCATTATCATATTTATCAGATTTTCCAGACTTATGTAGACACTACCTCTCCATGACAGGAAAGCTGGGAAGCTGGGAGGCTATCATTTGGTAGCTCTGTTCACTAAATAAGGAAAAGCACGGATCCATCACCAAACATCACCAAGTCCTGGAGCGGCTTTGACTTTAGACTCCATACCCCCAACTCATGTGAGGTGCTGGGGGCAAGGACACAGCCATGTTTATATGGGCACCCAGTGTCTGGGATACAGCAGGGGTGTGGTAAGGATCTGATGAAAGAAGGAATGCATGCACGAATGAATGAAGGTTCTCTCACCCTCTTAAGTAAGGGTGTGGCCCAGAACACTGTGCTGGTTCCACAGAAGCCATTCTAACAAGGACCAACCTGGAGGACCTGCGGTATATCAAGCCAGGAGGGTTTCTCCTAGTATCAGTCCCAGGGACCTTAGGAATACAAAACCACCCCCCACCACCACATTTATGATCAACATTATGCTTCTGAGCTACGTCTATGGTAACATGTATAGATCTGTTTCATTTATTTTAGCTGCTGAATCTTAATTCCATTGTATGACTACATCACACCTTATCCATTTCCCTATTGATGGACATTACAACTTTTCAATCTTTTGCTATTATCAACAATGCTGCAATAAGAAATTCGTGAGCTCATATATATATATATATACACACACACACACTCTATATATACAATATATACACACATGTATATACACTTAGAATTAGAATTGTTGGGTCACATGGTATGTACTATCTATGTATGTAAAATATTGTCAAATTTTTCTCCAAAATTATGCACCCATTTACTCCCCTAGCAGTAACATCTAAGAATTCCTATTAGAACTTCATTTTTCAAAATTTCTAGATTTCAAGTTTCAGGGCAGAACCCAAATATATTGGAGCCTGCATGGTATGGTAGGAACAGCCCTAAATCAGTGAGAAGAGATTCTAGCTCTGGCTCTATAGGGCTTGTACAAACATGTTCCCCTCTCTGGGCCCCAGTGTTCTCATGTATAAATTGAAGGCATGGGACTAAAATATCTCTTAAGTTCCTTCCAGCTTTCACTTTCTGCAATCTGTGCTTTGAATAATCACTGACTTAAGAGGGTGAGAGAACCTTCATTCATTCATGCATGCGTTCCTCCTTTCATGAGATCCTTACCATACCCCTGCTGCATCCTAGACAGTGGGTGCCCATGTAAACATGGTCATGTCCTTGCCCCCGAGCACCTCACATGAGTGGGGGAGACAGCCCAGCAAATGGAGAACCTGGGCCTGTGGCGTCCCAGATGCAGGATGGTGAGGAAGGGCTTCCTGTTGCAAGATACACTTTGTCTTAGGGATGAGTTGTAGTCAGCCAGGCAAAGTGCAAGGAAGGTCATTCCAGGCAGAGGAAGGCATGGAGGCTAGAGACGGCTCGGGGCATTTGAGTCTGTGTTAAGTAATCCAGGTTGATTATTCTATTGGGTGTGGTTAGAAGGGAGGCTTGGGATGAGCAGGAGGAGCTAGGCAGAGGCTAAACGCAGATGACTTTGTGATCCAAAAAAGGATCTTCTTAGTGCCACTAAGAATCTTGTGCCAGATGCCTACTGGCCCAAGGTGGCTTATTAGGAAGGTAAGAGCTGAGATTCAGGCATAACAGCTTGCTGAGCTGAGCAATGTCCCTTTGGCAGACAGCACCAATGATGGAGAGCTACCCTCGAGGGAGATGGATGATGGAGCTTCAGGCTGAGGTTCTTAGAAAGATACAGTAGGGGCACAGCGGGGAGCTGGCTGAATGGCAGGAGAGAGCTCATGCTCCCCATTAGGGGCAAACTGCTCATGTGTCCCTTTGAAGTGGGGAGAAGAGGCTGTTGGGGCTGAAGGGGTACCTGGGTAGCCTAACTTTTATCCCTTCATTTTCCACTTTGGTGCAGCATCAAACATAGACTACTGTTCTTGGTCTCCAGAAATAACACAGAGGTCTCCCTCTCTGCAGGGGCTGAAAGTGTGGGATGCAAACCATTTCTGCCTTCGTTCATGAATGGGCATGCCCGTGGGACTGGCTGCAAAGCCTTCTGGGTGGTCTGAGTGGTTTTGTCTTTTATCTGCATGGTTTCTGTCAGCCCTGCTGGAGGAAATTAGATTGGCCTGCTCCTGTCAGCTGTTTTCAAAGCCAGGCTGACCCTAGAATACCAGGGGAGGTGTTTTACTGGAGTCCAGAGCATCTCAGCATGTGAGAGCTGGCAGGGGTCTTGGGGCCCCCTAGTCCTACCACTTCATTTCCTGGTGGGGAAACTGAGGCCCAGATAGGAGACTCGACTTGCCCAAGGTCACACAATCAGTCGGTGGGACTGTGGAGGGGGATGAGGACTAGAATCTTGGGTTCCTACTCTGTGTTCCTAGCTGCTTCTGCTAAGCAGAATTCTTCTGAAAGTTACTCTAGAACTGGTAATGAAATACGGACTTCATCAAAAGAAGACTTTCATGTTCATGTTGCACTTCAAGGTAATACTTTGAGGAAGTATGTGAAGGGGTTCCTGTTCACAGTGACTTCCCAGGTGTTTTTAAAACCATAATTGGAGCTGCTTCTAAGTTTGTGAAGGGAAAGATGCTAAACAATAGGACTTTGTTATGTCCTAACAATAACCTAACAAAAATCCTAAACAACAGGACTTGGTTATGTTTTGGTGAACATTCTGGATTTCTTCTGGCTGTGTATGGCCCTAGTCTCTGGAGATGGTTGCCAGACTTTGTTTGGACTCGTTAGTTAGAAAGACAGTGTTTGTTTTGCACCTACAAGTGCTCAGCTAAGTTTCTTTGCTGTGTTCTCAGGAGTAGGAAGGATTGGCTAGCACACTGGATGGGGGTGTTTCTCCACCACTGGCGTCTTCTGGGTGCTTCCCACGGCCCTCACCTTCCATGTTCACAAAAGCCACGTGCTCAGAGCCCCCGACAGAACCCATGCGGGGGCCTGCCTGCCCAGCTGGATGGTGTGGGCCACCTGGGATCATGAGCAATCAGGCCTTCTGAGGGGACAGGGGACCCTCTCCTGAGCTTCCATCCCAGCAGGGCCCAGGGCTCCCACCCCCAACTGAGCCTCTCCCCATGGGCCACCTTTCCAGCCCTGTGCTCCAGGCCCTCTAGTTTGTGGTAAACATCTCTTCCACATCCTCAACTCCTCATTGGTGTCCCCTCTGCTTTCCCACGTTGGGTAATAGTGGTGATCTACTAGATTACCATGGAGCACGCTGTCACCGTCACACCCTAGAAACCTTGGAGTCCTGGAGTACACTCCCTATTTTCCTTATTCCACAAGCCATGAGTCCACGCATGCCTAAAACAAACCTCAGTCCTTTGAGGCACATGCCATCCTCCTATTCCGTTTTAAAATTCATTCAACAAATATTTTCTGGGTGCCATTTTGTGCCAGGCACTCTGCTAGGAGCTGGGATATGAGGGGAACAGAATGTCATGGTTCCCGCCCATGTGGAATTGTCTGTCTTGTGGTAGAGACAGACATTAGACAAAGGAATAAGCATAAAGAAAAAGAATACAGTGCTATGAGCGCTAGTGACGTGAGGACCAAAGGAGGAGGGCACGGGGCTTAGTCTCCTCTGAGGAGGAGACAGTTCCAATTGAGACCCGAAGGGTGGTAAGGGGCCACCCATGAGAAGAGAGTGGGACGGACCCTGCAGAGGGGCAGAGTGTGTGGTGGCCTGAAGGAGGAACTGGAAAAAGTCCATGAGGCAGTGGAGCACAGTAACAGGGAAGCCAGAAAGCAAGTGGAGAGGGAGGCTGGATGCTGGTCACATCTTTTAAGACAGGAAGAGGAGCTGGGCTTTTCCTAAATGCAAGGGGAAGGAGTGACCACTGACCACCTCCTTCCTTCCTATAAAGGCCTCCTGGCTGTGTCGTACGGAGAGTTTAGGCATCAGACTCAGTCTGGTTCTCCATCCCAACTTAGCCATCCTCCTGAAGGACTGTAGGAACCCTCAACTCCAAAGGCTTCCCTCCAGCCCCGTCAGCCACCCTCTCCCAAAGCCATGCCTTGGACCTGAATGTCACCAGGAAAGGCTCACCTGCAACAGCTAACACCCACACCTCCTTCCCTCCCGCTGCAGCGTCCTTCCTGGTCTCTCACTTGGTTCTCCCTCCAGCTTTGCTCTTTGACCCCTTTAAGGCCCAAGTTCTTGATCTCTCCACTGTTCTCTGTCACCCAGTTTTTAATTCCTCCCTCCCCAGCCTCGACTTCCCTGGTCCATCCCATCAGCCACCAACCTTTCTTTGCCCATGTCTCTGTCTCCCTCATGCCTGTTCAGCAAAATTCCGATCTTGCATAACTCACTGAACTTTTTTACCTTCTCTCACGCCCGGGTTGCTGAGGGCAATGCTGCAGGTGTGTCCCTTTGTGAATTCATGATTTCTGATGCCTACTAAGCCGAAATGTTTCCTGTTTTGGGCTGCCCTAGCCATCTCTTTTCCTCGTGCTTGCTTATTCTTCAGAGTGGTTCTTTCAAATCTTCATAACTTTATCCCAAACTTCCCTGTTCCAGGCCTCCCACCTGAGTCTCAACAGACGACCACATCTCCTCCTTCTCAGTGAAGATGAAGACCATCAGACAGCAGCTCCCTCGACCACCTGGCACCACACCTACAAATTAACCTGTGTCTCTGCTCTTTTCTCCTTCCCCTTTGTCAGCCCCTGCTCTGAAGCCCGACGCTTTCTCCCCCGTGAGGAGGTCGTTGCACTGATTATCCATTCACAAGAAGGGAGAGTAGTCCACAAATCTCTGCCCTTTGCAGTGTCCCCAGTGCCGAAAACAGAACTGAGGACATCATAGGTGTTTGAGAAATACTTGTTGAATGATTTCTCTCTTCTCTACCTTCAGCCTCTGCCTCTCTTTGACTCATTGCACTAGCATGGAAGCCTGCTGAAGGCTATTCCACCATTTAAAACAAAACCAAAAGCAGACCACAGCGGAAACCTCTTGACTGAGTGCACTTGCCCTGGGCCTGCAGCTCTGTGTCTGCCTCCCCCATCAGGCATGTGCTTGATGTGCTGCCTAAGCCCGCCACCTCTCTATCACCTCCCCCTCACCCCTCCATCCCCTGCCACCGGGCTTCACCCTTCCCTGGAAATCACTCTCCCTCTGGTGACCTCATTTTTGCCAAGCACAATGCACACTTTTTGTGCCTCAGAGGACCTGTCCTCTTGGCAATGGTTGACCCTGCTGGCCTCTCCTTTCATTGGAAATGCTTTTCTCCTGACTTCTACAGCCACACTCTTACCTACTCTCTGCTGCTGTGGTCTCTCCACCCTGGTGGTTTCCTCCTCCGATCCACTCTGTGCTCCAGCCAGCCAGATCTCTCTGATGCCGATGGGATCGTGTCACTCCTCTCCAGCCCTCTGTCGTGGCTCTGTTGTCCTTTGGATGAGGTTCCGTGTGGTTGTTGAGACTCAGCCTTGAGAGCCTCTCCATGGTGAGTTCTGAAGCCACATCTCAGGCACCGTGTGTGCCAGCCTACTAGAGGACGTGTTACAATCTTTCACCCCCAGACCTTTGCCCCTGCTGTCCCCTCTGGTTATTTGACCCTCTGTCACTTTGCTCCTAACAGCTCCCTTGGTTTCTGGATGCCAACCCTAACTTAACCCCAAGTGTTTCAGGCCTTCTTCTAACCAGGCCTAATCTTATGCTTGGACTGGTTTTACATTCCCAATCTTGTGCCAACTCTTAGTAATAGCCCATATTCTTGAGAGGTACTTTACAGTTTGAAGAATAACGTTCCCATGCATTTTCTCATCTGATTGTCTCAACAGCCCTGTGAGGTGGGAATAGTCACTGTTACTTCCATGCCACAGACAAGGACAGTGAGGGTCAGAGTTTTGGTGACTTGCCCAAGGTCCCATAATGAATAGATTCTGGGCCTAGGACTTGAAGCTAGGTCTTCTGCCTCCTAACCCTGCCTGTGTCCTTGTTCACCCTCACCGCCCCGGTACCAACCTCACAGAGCAGTACTTTGTCTTCTGCAGACCAGCGAGGGAGGCTGGCCTCCAGATCTGAGAACCACACACCCTGGGAGGGCTGCTTGCCAGCCTTCCCTCGGACACACCTGTTCAAGACAGGCCTGGCAGTGAGCGCCAAGAGGGAGCAGATGGTGGAACACACTGCAACAAAATCTCCTTGTTCCTTAAAATGAAATGTTTTCCTTTCCTTGACTCCACTTCCCCACTGAACAGTGAATCATGAGCTGACATGACTAAAAATAAGTGACTAGGAAGGACAGAGATGAATGAGTGGTGGGGGGTGGGGATGGTGGAGAGGTGGCAAAGAGGCAGAAGCAGGTGGGAAGTCTTTAGGGTGAAGGAAGACCTGTCAGGGAAGAAAAACTACTGCTGCACGAGGCCTCCCGTGGCCTCACGCCACACGGATCCACGTGGCCTCCTGCTGCCTCCAGCCCAACTTCCTTCCTTCCGTCCCTTATTAATAAAACCGCCATCACTGGCGCAGCATGTTGTGAACTGCAGTGTGGGCTCCATCAAGCCCACCATCTACTTTTTAATCAGCTTTCCACGGCCCCTTTGATTGCAGTTTTGTCCTGAGTCTTGTCCTGATGGGTCCCCTGATATAGCCACACATCTGGGCTGCTTCCAAAGGAGCCAGAGGGTCATCACCCTGAAGGTGGTCTTTGAGAGTGGGCTCTTTCCTCCGACAAGGTCACCTAGTATTGCTGTGTTTGCAAAGAAGGGGAGGAGGCAGACTGCCTTGGCTTACCCCATGGAGCTCTGCACCGCAGGTGGGATGAAGTTTCTCCCCATCCTGGGGTCATCCTAGCTGGGTGAGCTCCTGTGAGTTACTAACCCTCTCTGGGCCTATGTTGCCTCGTCTGCACAAAGACAGGGATTATAGGACTTTACTGTCCTGAAGTCAGGATGCAGACAGGATGGTTTCTACATTTTCCTTTCCAGGGCTATGACTCATGGTGCTGTGACTTGGTGACTATTCACACTCCATCTTTTGACCTCTAAATCAGAGGCTGGGATGGAAGAGGCAGGTGTGAGGGGCTGAATAATGGCCCCCAAGGCGTCCATATCCTAATCCTCAGAACCTGGGGATATTACTTTATTTTTACTTTACAAAAGGGTCCTTGCAGGTGTGATTAAGATAAGGATCTTGTGATGGAGAGATTATCCTGGATTATCGAGGTGGGCCCAGTGTAATCCCAGGGGGCCTTACAAGAGGGAGGCAGGAGATCAGAGAGGAGAAGGCAAAATGATGATGGAAGCAGAGATTAGATGATGTGGGACCATGAGCCAGGGAAGGCGGGCAGCCAGCAGAAGCTGAAAAAAGCAAAGAATCACATTCTCCCCCCAGGTCTTCCAGAAAGAAACAGCCCTGCTGACATCTCATCTTTAGCCCAGTGAGTCTGATTTCAGACATCTGACCTCCAGATCTATAAGAGAATAAATCTGTGTTGTTTTAAGTCACTAAGTTTGTGGTAATTTATTGTAGCAGCGAAAAGAAACTAATATAACAGGACTAATTTTATCCATAAGCAAAAAGAGCAACAGCTTACATGGCTCAATTTAAGGCACGTAGCTAGGCCTGCCCAAAAGTTTTACTCCCAGATATACCTACATTTGACACATTCCTTTGTCTCAAATGTGACAAGGGCGGTGACATGCCCATTGGAAGGCACTCCCCTCTACAGCAGTGCTGGCCGGTAGAAATATGACATGAGCCACATAGGTGATTTTAAACTTTCTAGTAGCAAGACTAAAAGCAAGTAAAATTCATATATTTTATTTGACCCAATATATCCAGAGTATTACCATTTCAATAAGCTATCAATGTAAAAAATTTTACTGAGATAATGTACATTCTTTTTTTTTTTGGACTAAGTCTTTGAAAGTGAGTGTGTATTTTATATTTTTAGCACATCTCAGCTCAGACTAGTCATATGGGGATATGATTTGATCCAATGGGCACAATTCTAAAAGGTTAAGACTGTCAACTCTTAAGAGTGGATCAGTTCATCAGATTCTTTCTAACTGACCTTGAGTGGACAAACGGCCTGGGGAAGGCAATGGCTGTGGAAGCCCTGCATAATGCGTATAGGAGACATGGTTATAAATGGTCACCCAGAGTCAAGCTGATAGCTGGAGAGAGGCAGGGCTGGACTCCAAGGGCACTGCCTCCCTGGCCAGGGTGAGACGGGCAGGGTGAGGCTGGGCAGGACAGTGAGGCTCCCACTGGGCACACTGTTCTATAACTTGTTTCTTATGCACTTAGTATTGTATACACTTGGTGTGCTCCATGTCCTTCAACATTCTTCAAGTACTCAAGCTTAAGTTACATCGAGCCAATAAATTATGAGATATTTACACTTGGGGGATATTTTGGAGTTTAAATAAAATATTCAATGTGACGTGCCTGACCCAGAGCCTGGTGTATAATGGATGAGAGAACCTGCTAATTCATGGCTGCTAATACGTAGCTCAGGTGGCCAACCCAGGCCTTCCAAGATCACGCTGCAGAGCTGGCCCTGCTGTCTGGGCTGCTGTGCCCAGGTGTGCCTTCCCCTTCCTGCTTCTTCTTTGCTGCCACCTGCCCCTAGCCCACAGCTATGCCTATGGCTCACAACTTCACCTGCCAGCACAGAGCCAGTCGCCCCTCTCCCTTCCTGAGTTGCTGTAGCTCCCACTGACTCAGACTGACTACCTGGACCTCTCTTATCCTGTCTGCCCCCTAACCTGACCCAGCAAGCCCCAGACATAATAAACATGATAGCTGATGCCTGACTAGCGCTGACACCTGGCAGGTAGTGTTTTAATGGCCTTGCCCATATTAACTCTGTATTGTGGGTATTTGCATGATCCCTTTTTACCATAGATGCCACTGAAGCACAGAGAAGTTAAGTAACTTATGCAAGGTCACACAGCTGTTGTGGGAGAGTAAACTTTGAATCCAGGTAATCTGGCTTCAGAGTCCATCAACTTACTCATGGCATCGAACTGCCTGTGCTCACTAAGAGCCACCACTGTTTCCTAGAGCCCGGCCCAGAACCTGGCACGTGGTTGGAGCACCATAGAAGCTGGTCAGATGAAAGAATGGATGAGTCACTTTTATGGCCCTGGCCCCAGGGGTCAGGAGTCTTCATCAGTCTTTGTTGGGGATTAATCTAAAAGGATAGGATTGGGGATATACTGCCCCACCCTCCAAGGTGATAGCTTATACCTCATTAAAGCCTTGCTTTGGAGGAATGTCCTGATATGTCACAGGGCCTGAGGAGACACAAACAGCCTGAAGGGCTTCCTGGTTGACCTGTGGGCCTTGGACACTGACTTCTCAGTGTCTAGGCAGTGACCCAGGAGAGGAAAACGGGACTGCCGCCATCCCTCCCGCTCCTCACTGGCCAGTTCCCCCCATGACCAGGCCTTGGCACTTTGCTGAGAAGTCAGGAGAGAGGAGCCAGGCCGAGCTGAGCTTTCCCTCTGAGTGCAGGTGTCGGGTGGAGGTGGAAGGCCCGAGCCACAGCAGGCTCTAGGCAGAGGTGTGGTGGGAGAGAGAGGCAGGTGCAACAAGGCCAGCTTTTGAAACCATTCCTCACTCGTGGAAGGGGTTCTTTTTTCTTATTCCTGTGAGATTTTTACAAACACCATCTGATGTGATTTTGTGAGGCTTTCTTTGAAAACTACTTCCAGGCAAGCATTCCAGGCAAAGCAGAATTCATTTTTACCTCGGGCCAAGAAGAGAGTTTTTAAATACTAAAAAGTTCCAGAATCTCCAGGGGTTTCTGTTCGCTGATTAGGTTAAATTCAGAGCCCTCTGCCGGGCATTTCAAGCCCTCCAGTGCTCACCTCTCCATCCTTGTGTCCTGTTACACCCCAGCAAGGCGACCAGGAAAGCCCCCACTGATACTGATGAAACCAAGGCTCAGAGAGGTTAGGAAATCAGTCCAAAGTCACACAGCTAAGAGCACTGGCTTTGGAGCCAGAGAGCCTGGCTTTCAATCCTGTCTCTTCCACTTATGAGCCACATGGCCTAGTGCAAGTGACAAACTCTCTAAGCTTTGGCCTCCTCATTTGTGCAGTGGGGACATTGACAGCAGGTCCCATAGGGTTGTGGTAAGGAATAAATGAGAAAAAGGCACCTATTTTTCTGTGCAGCTGAGGTATGAGTTAGAAAGTTAGGTATCTATTTACAAAGGGAGAGGCAGGACAATATTGGACGCTCGGTCACTCACCCCACTCCCGGTTCACCTCTTGCCATGTCACTTGCCTCCCTGCCATGCCTCCATTCCAGAGAGACTGCCCCCCTAATCAGGGACCTCCGCATTCCTGCACCTTTCCATATGCCATCCCCTGGTCTTGGGAAACTCATGTCCTCTCTGCCAGTCCAACAACATTGCAAACACATTTTGTAAAGCACCGTGTACGTATCCTTTATTATTAGCATTGGCGTCAGGTCAGCTCTATCAAACTCTGTGAAAAAGCCTTCTTTATTTTCAAGTTCAGAAATGTATTTGTTTTTAATACATTTTATTTGCAAGCCCTAAAATGTCTTTATTTTGGTACTTGTTCTCTTTTGCTACATTTGGTGAATATATAGTTGGATTTTATTTTTATTTCTAATCATGGTAAAACACACATAACATAAAATTGAGCATTGTAACCATTTTTTAGTGTATGGTAAGAGATTCTCCTATAAACAATTCTTGTGTAATCTTACCATGTCCCTGAAACTCACACCCAACTTCACACTGAGCCTTTAGCTCAGAACAGCCACACCCACCCCCATTAAGAAGTTCTAGGCACCCCGTCCTGTTCAGAGTGAATGCTCTCCAGCCTTGCTCTTCTATCAGTCCTGGTGACATGCTCTGTCCTGCGATGGTGTGACTTTGACACAGAGTCAGCCTCTCTGACATGGAGTCTTCTCGGTTCTGATGTGGCTCTCCCTAAAGCTCTTCACTTCTGATTGGTCTGGTCATAGCCCCTAGCGTGCCTGACAAGATGATCCCTTTGGCCCCTGTGTCCTCGACCTTCTGCCTGCAAAATCCCTGCTCCTCCAGCCTCAGAGAAGAGACCATGCACCGTCCCTGATGGTCCAGAGCACGGATCCTGCAGGGAAGCCGTCTTGGCTGACCTGTGTGGCCCTTGGGCATGGGCATCTGTGCTTGGTGTGGCTCATTTTATGGCTGACCCCTGCCCCACCCCTGTTTAATTAACTAAGAGCCACCATTACTGAGGACATCCTCTGAGCCAGACACTGTGCTGAGGGTTTTACATATATGACCTCATTTAATGCTCATGACAACCCTATGGGGTGGGTATTATTATCCCCCATCATGTAAACATGGAAACTGAGGCTCAAAGAAGTGGAAGGATGTGTCCAGAGACATATAGCTGGTCAGCACAGAAGCCAGGGGTCAAGCCCAGGTCTGTCTGACTCCAAAGCCAGTGCTCCCAATCCCAATGGAACTGCCTCTGCTCTGTTCCTCTTCAGCCTTCTCACTTGGTCATCTCCTCGGACAGAAAGTCCATGACCCTGAGCCCCCACCCGAGTCAGCTCATTGGCCCTGGACACTGGAGCTGCTGTGGTTTCTCACTGCTCAATCTTCAGGACCTCAGATCCCAGCCCAGGGCAACCTCCTCAGCTAAAAGGGGCAGAGCCTCAGACCCAGACTCCAGCTGAAACTCGATTTGCTCTACCTGCAAAAACGGGCTCCCAGGTCAAGCTTTTGGCCAAGTCTGACAAAGCGCTGGGAAAGCCAGCCTTCCTGAGCATTCATTCACCAGCCAAGCATTCATTGAGAATGCCCCAGGGCTGTACCGTGTCTGTGACTTGGGAGTTTGGGACCCCTCATGCCCAGTCCTTGGAGGAGGGTCTGTGTTAGTTCTGAGTACTCAGGTAACCAGGGAGTCCTGGCTTCCCTCTGAAATAAGAAAGCAAACCCACCTGAATTCCACTGTCCTAACTCTATCCATTCCTGGCTTAAATATTTCCTCCTGGACCATGTGCATTCATATTTTATATAGTTGCAACACAATGAATATACAATTTTGTGTTTTGTTTTTGTCATTTAGAACAGCCAAATCTGCCCTATTACCTGTCTCTGTAAATAAAGTTTTATTGGAACACAGTCATGCCCATTCATTTACATACTATCGATGGCTGCTTTTACACTATGTGGCAGAATTGGGTAGTTGCAACACAGACTGTATGGCCTCCAGTCCTCCTCTGCCAGCCACTCCACACAATGGTTCTATTTCCTCTTGTTTCCCTGCTCAACTCTCTTTTGCAATTCCTACACCCACAGAGACATCAAGCACCCAGACTAGATCTCTTAGTGAACAACCAAGTGGGGTTCAGGCCGCAGCATACATACAGACCACCGGGAAGGGAGCGATCCATTGCCGGATTCCTCCCCGCAGGTCTGACACGAGGCTGGGCACCTGTCAGGAGGATTTACAAACCTCTGCCTTCAGCCTTGCTGCTGCCCCTGCCTGCAATTCATTTCCACATTTGCTACGTCCTCTGGCTCCTCGGAAAGTTTCCACATATTGGCTTCTGATTTACTGCATGCATGGACTATTTCTATGGGAGAGCGGCTAATAAAAAAGGAAAAACTCTAAAAATGGATTTTTGCTGAACACTGCTTGCCAATGAGTTTCTTTAATTGCGGCATTAGGAACATAGGCAATTACTTTCATCGAGCAGATCTGACATAGTAATTTGGACCCTGGAAGTAGCCAAATCAGTCTGGGAGGCCAGGTCCCAGTGGTTTGGAGCTGCGGGCCAAAAGATCTCATCCTTCCCAGTGACTGATGGACAAGATCCTCTCTGGGAAGTCTGGCCTGAAACTGAAGGCTAGGGGGTCTCCGTCTGATGCTTCACTCCCCCGTGGGCATCTCTGCCATGGCCTCCCTGTTCCTCCTACGAGGGAGAGGCAAGAGGTAGCACAAACCCCTGTCTAGGCAGTTTATTCATTAGAGATGTCTCCTCGATGAGGAGCTTAAATCTCATACCTTATGTTTTCTTCTAGTGACCCTAATTTTGCCTTCCAGGAAAGAGCTGAGAAAGTCTGATCTGTCTTTTTCATAGTAGCTTTTTGGACGTTTAAGGATTTAGATCCTGTTTCTCTGTAATCTTCTTGCAGCCTAAATATTTCCAATTCCTTTAACCACTTTTCATTTGCTATTAGTGCTAGGTCTCTTGGCAAAACAGGGCCTTGCTAGAAGTCATCATACTAATAATGTAATAATGACACAGCTAGCTTGTAAAGTGTGCATTATGCAGTGAGTTCCAAGTGCTTCTCATCCTGGAACTCATTTAATCTTCATAGTGATTCTATGAGGTAAGTGATATTATTGTTCCTATTTGACAGATGAGGAAACTGAGCACAGGACATGATAGTTAAACCGTGAGTTGAGTTCTGGCTCTGCTACTTACCAGTTGTGGTGCCTTCATCAAGTTATTTAGCTTCCTTTTCTTCAACTATAAAATGGGAATGTCCTATGTCACAGAGACACGAGGATTCTAAGGTAAAGTGTGCCTACAGGCAGCATAATGTTTTCTTCAGTCTTTTCTTGGGAAAGAGTGTCCTTCAGTTTGACATTATCCTTCCCACATAGAAACTCAGAAAACCATACTCCTGATTTTCTCCTCCTTCCTCTTGCCCAAGGTCTCACCCCCTTGTTGGGTGAACACACCTTTCCTCTAGTTGCCCCATTCAAAAGAGCTGGCCATGTAGCTCTGACACGGGCAGTGCATGGGCAATATATAGCCGAAGTGTTGTACCCCCATAATATTCTGAAATTAAAAAAAATAATAATAAATAAATTTAAAAAAGAAAGGCCATTTTCTCCATGGAAAAAAAACAAAACAAAAAAACCCAAAAGAGCTGGCCCTGACTAAGTAGTTCTGTACAACCCCGAGTAGGGATTCTGGGCACTATGGGCCTAGGACTTGGGCTGGCTTCTAACATTGCACTGGTGGAGGGCAGAGGCCACTGCTGCACACCTGTACCATCTGTAACCCACCTACACAGGTGACAGCCTCTTTGCCCCAATTGTCAGCTCACTCAGGAGAGGGTGGCTGGTTTGTGGAATGGGGGAAGCAGCCCAGATAACTGCTTGATGCACTTTCCTCCTCATACTTGGCCTGTGTGGATGTGAGTCAAGGGTCCCGCTGTGGCCCTGGCCGCTGAGCTGCAGAGGTTTCCAGCCACAGGCAGCTGAATTCTCTTTGGAACCTTGGCTCTTTTTATGTCAGGGCTACCATCGATCCAGTTTTCCAAATGAGCGGTTATAGAAATAGAAAACAAGCTGCTAATTTAGTAGCTACAGACTTCTTTAAACAAACACTTCAGAAGCATCAATACACAGAAGAGCATTTTGGGAAACACGTGTAGTCGCTGGGCCCAGCAAACGAAGTGGAGTTCTGGTTTCTCCAGGCCCCGGGGTTCGTGCCAGGCCCAGCCACAGCCAGGGCTGGGCTCCATCTCCAGCCTTGATTCGCGCTGGGCTGTACATCCTCAAAGGGCAACGCAGCCGCCTTTCAACTTCTTGTCCTTCTTGTCATGTATCTGCAAGTACGGTTCTCTGATAACTACCGCTCTATAAATTTTATTGTGAGATAATGCTGTCGTGAAAAATGATACAGAGAGATCGGGGAGGCTCGTCGCCCAGGTCCCCCCGAGGCGTTCCCCCGTCTTGCCTAAGCACGGGATGGGCTCTCAGCCAGGAGGCAGGCTTGACCGCGGGCGCTGTTTGACCCTCCGTAGCTTTTCCTTCTCCTCTAAATTCCCTTCCTCTCTTTCTCTCGCCTCCTTTAGCCAGCTGGTATTCCGGCTCCCTTCCTCTTCCATTTTCTCCTCTTTCATGGTTCTTTCCCCAAGTGTTGCCAGAAGCAGTGCTGTGTTGAAGCTCCCATTAAAGTGCTGACCCTGGGGGTGCCCAGAAAGCACCTATCCCTGCCCTGCTGCGAAGCTGCCGTCCTGCCCCCGACGTGGCATCCTCTCTTCCCTCCGCCCCGCGGTGGCTCTTAGCTGAGAGATGTGTCCAGGCCAGCTGCATTCAGAGCTCATGAAACTCAAGGAGGACCAGCGGCTCCAGGGTTGGGATTTAGCCATCTGGTCAGTACCAACTGCGCTGACCCAAATGTGCCCTGTAACTGCTCTCCTGTCACCCCCTGGCTACCCGCTGTGGACGTCATATAGTCGAGACGTTCCTCTCATAAGTGGGAGACTCTTACAGCATACCCGATTCAATTTTCGCTTGTAGTTTGGGAACTGAGACTCTGGAAGCAGAGGAAAGGTTTGTCCAGAGCCCGTGGCCCGTGGCCAGGAGACGGTGAGCTGGGACCAGACTCCTGCCACACACCAGATGCCGCTGCCTTTCCCCAGCCAGCACCGCAGAGGGGAGACCTGAGAAACGCCAGCCTTCTGCGCACCTGCTCTGCTCGGGGACAATAGGAAGGTCTTGGCCCTGTCTTTTCTCACACTTAATTTCCCTTTGTTCCCTAGAGACACAGTGATTTCTGATGAAGCGCTGACTCCTCTGTCATGCATGGAGCGTGCCGTGGCGATGAAGGGGACCTGTTTGGAGTCAGGCCTGAGGATCCTGGACTCAGAGACTGTGGCCCCGGGTGAGTCACTTTCTCTTGGAGCCTCGTGGACATTGAGGTGTCAATGGAATAAGTTGTACGGGGTTTAGCTCAACCACTGCACACACTGTGCCGGTGTTGGAAAAGCCACCAGGTAGAAACGGCCAGGTCACCTTGAGGTAGGAGCAACGGGGATGGGGCTTAAAGCTGAACTGGACAGGACTCTCCCCCAAAACTCAGACGTATGAAATACAACATAGCAGACAGCCCATACTGCCCACTGTCGAGCATTCTGAACCTGGTTTTCTTTTGATGAAACTTTTTCCCCCAGCTCACGATTAGCTTGCGTCACCTCTGCAGGTTAGAGGTGGATACAGAAAGTGGAAGATGTTCTATGTCCAGGGCCTCCCCCTGCTCACTCCCAGGAAATCTCCCTCTGACCCAGGAGGACTGTGACCTGCTGTACTCTGGGTCTCTCTACACTCTCGTCCTCGGGACTTTTCTAGCTAAGTGGTTCCCACACCTGACTGCACATCAGAACCACCTGGAAAGAAGAACTGTGTTAAAGGCTTCTGGAGTGGGGCTATGGGCTCTACGTGGGGCTGGGGCTAGGGGGAGGCACATGAAGTGTCCCTGGTGCAAAATTTAAGAAGATGTCCACTTTCAAGGTCGTCAAGTGCAAGGTCTGTACCTGAGAGTGAGTACCTCCTTAAATTTTGTGCCCTGGGCACCCGGCTTGCCTCCTTCTAGTTCTGGCCCTGTCTCTAGATCCAAATTTTTAAAACCTTACCAAGGATTCTGACGGGTACCCAGGGTGGACAGCCCCAGCCTGCTGCCTTGTTTTGGCCCCTGATCTGAACAGCTGTGACCACTTGCAGCATCAGTCCTGGGTCTGGGCAGAGAAGCCATGTCCAAGTGCCACGGCCAACACCTATCATTATTTTCATTTTTTGGGAAAGCAAGAAGGAAAATTATCCCAAATCTGGAGTCTTTCCTCTTTGGCTTTATTTTTCTCAGTCACTAAACCAAATCAGTCCCCTCACCTGAGGTGGAAAGATGGCTGTCCGGGAATTCACGTTGACCATGCATCCCTGTTTCTTATTGTCCTTAGAACACCTGGGGTGGGGGACCTCAGCACCCTAACCCTCTTCAGTCCTTTCAGTAAGTGTGCAGAGGAGTTTCCTAGGTGCCAGGCACTCTGGTGGGCCCTGGGGCTAATAGTGACACAGACCTGGTCCCTGCCCTCATGAAGCTAACCATGTAGTGAGGAGACACCAGTGAGCACACAGATCTGTTCTCGTGTGGGGCTGAGGATGATGGTGGAGAAGCGCTGGGAGCCAGGCCTGTGCAGAGCCAGACAACGCAGACCAGCTTCCAACGCAGACCTGAGAAGGGGACAGTGAGCAGAGTTCTCAGGATGGATTAGCTGGGCTGGAAGGAAGGAAGGAACATTCTAGATACAAAGAACAGTATGTACAAAGGCCCTAAACATCTTGAGGGTAGAGAATGGGGAAGAGGGAAACCAGCAGTGGAAGCCTAGAGGCAGGTGGAGCCCAGGTTGCAGGGACATCACAGTCTTTTCCTAGAAGCATCTGTCACCCCTTATAGAACTTTGGGCATGGGAGTGAGTCCACCTAATTGGCTGTATAGGGACATCACTGGCAGCATTGTGGAGCAGACCAAAGGGCAGGAAAGGTAGAAGGATGGAAAGCCATGGGCACAGTCTAGGAAGGAGAAGATGAGGGCTTGGATCGGACTGTTGGAGGTAGGTGCAAAGGGAAAAGGATGGCAAAAGTCTGCTCAGAGTCCATTTCTCCAAGAAGTCTTGTCCCTACTCTCCTCAAGGCTGGGGTGGTTGCCCCATCTCTATGATTCCAAGCACCTTGTGTTACCTGGGTCAGGGCCCCTCTCCCACCGCAGGCTGTCTCCCTTAGCAGACTGGGAACGCTTGAGGACAGGAACCACATCTTATTTTTGATTCCTACCCTGGTGCCAGGTGTGTAGCAGTGCTCAGGCCACATCTAATGTCACAGTTCCAGGACTTGCCATGGCTAACAATGCCCAGCTGTCACCTGACAATTCAAATGCCCCACCTTCTAGGCAGCTTCCAGCACATGGTTTGTAGAGGGGCAGGGGAGAGAGTTGCAGATAAGGATATCGTTATTGTGGTGTTTTTAATGTCATTTCTCCTGGGAGTCTGTGAGAACAGGGCCGTATCTGTTTGTTCCCCATTGTACCCCCAGAGCCCAGCACTCTGCCTGGCCACAGCAGGTGCGCAGTAAACACTGAATGAGTGAATACATGGACGGCTTCCCCAGCCCTTCCTAACATGCCGTCTCGCTCTGGGTCAAACCTTCCTGGTTCTGGGTCTGGAACCCAGATGGGCACATGGAAAAAAGGCCCAAAGGGCTGTTTCTTATCAGCTGCCTCCTTTATCTCAGCCCATGTAGGGTCATCTTGGGACGTATCAACGGCAGGCAATTTTCTTGAAGCAACTTGTTCTTTTCATGTTTACAAGAAAAGGAAGTCAGAGGAAGGGCCCTGAGGGCAGGGTGGAAGGGCCCTAAGGAAAGGGCTGGTCAGAGAAAACAGACTTTCCTGAGGTTCATTAGTGCCCTGGAGTAGCAGAAAGATCAGAGAAATCTGGTTCTGACCCAAAATGCTCTCTGCTTCCTGTCTTCTGAGGCGCCCGTCCCACCCAGGGCAGGGGAGTGAGGAGGGAGGAGCAGAAGGTGCCACTGTGTGGCCTACACCTGCTCCACAAGCCCATCCACACAGCCCCATGACAGCCCTGAGGAAAGGGTCCTGACTCCCTGTGCAGATAAAGGAAAGGAGGCACAGAGAGGTCGAGTCACTTGCCCAAGGCCACACAGCTAGTCAGAGATTGTGGCTATAAGGTCAGGTGGAGTCATCTCTCTTCCCCACAGGAGCCTCCCGCAAGCTCTGAACCAAAAGAATGTGACAAGCGATGCTCCTAAAATAAGGGGACAATCACAGCGGGTAGTTACAGCCAAGGAAATTTCCTCAGAGGAGGCCAGGTTCAACAGCAGTTCTCACCGAGCAAGGAGCATGATGCTGAGGGAGATCAAGAAAGACGTGTGGCCACACCTTTCAGTCCAGAAAGCACTTCTGGAAACTGATGGAATCACCCTTATTTTTCAGATAAGGAAACTGAGGCACGCAGACTGAAGTGATGTACTCACAGTTGTTGAACTCACATGTCCGTGTGCTCACGTGGTCTGGGGGCGCTGCCCTCTGGGGATAGGAGCATGCCCACAGCAACTGTTGAGCAATAATGCAAAGCTGGTTGTGGTTCTGAGACAACGCCAGTGGCACAGACAGTGATTTTGTCCCCCAAAGAGCTAAACGTCAAAACAGCTCAGAACAAGACAGGGACATGTGCAGCGTGCAGTGTGGCTGCTGTGGGTGGGGGAGCAGCGAGGGGGAGTTTGAAGGCTCTTGGGTGAGTGATATGTTAAGCCCATAGAGACTCACGACTCTTCAGGAGACAGTGAAGCCTGTTTAGAAGCCCTGCCCCGAGGGAGGGAGGAGCAGGAAAGCTGAGGCTGGATAAGTGTCAGGTGCAGAAAGCAGGCAGCCTGGCGGGGGAAAGAGTGGGGAGGGCGAGGCTTGTCTGCACGGAGCTGCTCGGGGGAAGATTCACGAGGCCCTTGCTCTGGTCCAGGCACTGGGCCGGGCTCTGGGCTGTGGGCATGAGTAAGGCACAGAGCCTGCCCTCAGGGCTCCCAGTCCATGGAAATGGAGGATAATACAGTGTGGAAGGTGGTAGAATGGATGCTCTTCCTACCGTTGTGGAAGCAAAGGGGAATGAGTGTGTGCCATGGGCCTTGGGGAGAGGCTTCCAGAGAGGCGCCATTGGACAGGGTATTGGAAGACGTGCATAGGGTTTGTTAGAGAAACAGGGAATGAGCATTCTTGGCAGAAAAGACATTATGACTAAACTAAAGCAAGTACATGGTTTATTGGCTCACAGACCTGTGTGTAAGACTAGGAGTGGGGCTGAGTGGTCAAGGCAGGTCCACTGCTCAGGCCATTTTTGACTGCAAGTGTTGCAAACCCAAGTCAAAACAGGTGGTGGGCAGCCATGGTTTGACTTGCAGAATCCACACCGCCCACTTCCAGCCACAGCCGGTTCCTTTTTTGTTTGTTTGTTTGAGACAAGGGTATCTACCTCTTCTCTACTCAAAATCCCTGTGCGCCAGGCACAAGCAGCTCCAGGCTGAAGCGCAGGATTCGCACCTAACCCGATTGGCAAAGCATATTCCCCTTGTGTTATGGGTTCAATTGTGTCCCCCTCCAATGTATATGTTGAAGTCCTAACTGGCTGTACTTCCGAATGCGACCCCATTTGGAAATAGGATCTTTGCAGATGTATTAGTCAAGATGAGGTCATGTTGCAGTGGGGCGGCCTTGTGAAAGAACACCCTGTGAAGAGACAGATGTAGGGAGAACGCCACGAAGACATGAGGGCAGAGATGGGGGCGATGCGTCTATAAGCCAAGGAGGGAGGCACGGAAGAGATTCTTTTTCACGGCCCTCGGCAGGGACTGCCAACACCTTGATCTTGGACTTCCAGGCTCCAGCACTGTGAGACGATACATTTCTGTTGCTTAAGGCACCCAGTCTGTGATACTTTGTTATGGCAGCCCTGGGAAATGAAGACTCCTGGGGACACTGATCGGTTCTGGGGTGGGCAGAGACCTGAGCTGGTTCAACCAGAGTGACACTTAACAACGTTTGCCACCTACACTGCATTTGGTTGCTCTCTGTTGGATTGCACCTGAAGTTGGAGCAGAGGCTGCCATTTCTGTCACCATGAGGGTGAGCCTTTCTGAGAGTCGAGGTCACAGAGAGGATGCGTTGCTGGGAGATGGGGAGAAAGAAGTGAAGCCGGGTGATGGAGTGTGCATGCCTGTATCCAGCCTTGTCCGAGGCGATCCGTCCTTCTAGACTATGAAGGTACGTGAGCCAACAAGTTCACTTTTGGCTTAAGCCAGTTTGGGTAAGTTTTCTAGAGTTTTGACTTACATGGTTTAATTTTTTCAAAAAAAAAAAAAAGAAAAGAAAAGGAAAAGAATTTCCTGGAGAGAGCCTAAGATTGCATCCAAAAAAAAACCAGAAGGAATAACTGTGAGAATCACAGCACGTCCAGAAATCTTGGGAACTGTAACCGGGAATACCCCTCTTGGCATGTTCTCTTTTGGTCTCTTATCTTTTTGGGGGAGAGGGGGTAGTTTCCTCGTGTGGCAGCAGCACGGTGGCACAGTCATGTTGCCAGCGTGACATGGCAGGCCACCACAGTAGCTGCCAACTCTGGGATCACAGCCTCAGAGTCCCAGTCAAGAACTGAAGACAGCCCAACCAGTCCCAGAGACCGGTTTTGACCGGCCCACTCCAGATCACGCCAGTGGCTCACAGAACGGCTCCCCTTGTCTGAGGCATGGGGCCTGGCTCAAAAGCCCCTGGAGGGTCCATTCCAAATCTCACACATTGCAACTCGCATTGTAGAAAACCATAATTCTATGATCTGTTAGAAGGTGTTCAAAAAAAAGGGGTTCCATGGTCAAATAAATTTGGATAAGTCTGAATGAACCAGTTAGGTAGGTTTACCACAGGACTTCTCAGAGCCTTTAACATTTTGATGCAGGTTGAGAATTTCCAGGAGGCGGGGGATATGTGGACAACATTTCTGAAACTTATCTGATGATAAAACACCTTTATCCAAGAGTATCTAAAGGGCCAGTATTCTTCAGAACGTAATTTGAGAAATACTATACCCCTAACGGTAAAGGATGCATTTTCTTCAGATTTGTTTTGCCCTCTCTGTGTAGAATAGTAGATTGCACACAGAAGGTGCTCGAAGGAATCCCAGCAACTCAGCATTGGAAAGGCCCTCAACACTCAACTGGCCCAATGTTCCACGTGGTATGCGACTGTGTCTATGGCTTCCTCCCACAGCTGTCCCTGACATTACCACATCTGCCCTCCTTTAGTTGCTTTAGTGTCGATGTGATGTGGTACCTCCAAGACGATACCATTTCCTGGATGAAAACAGGATCTTTGATGCCTCTGTGCTTCTGCGCGGCTGCCTGATCTGCATGGAGTGCTGGCGGTGGCGGACTCCCAGTGGAATTCCCTCGGCCTCACTGTCCCAGCGGGGCTTGTCTGTCTCTGCGTTATAAACTACTCTCAATCCCTGAGGATTCTGAGCTCTGTTAATGGCCACGTGATGCTGGCTCAGTGAAAACAATTTTCAACATCTAGAAAGTATCCCGGCCACCCACAAAGTTGTCCATCGTGTCTCATTGTACACAAGCCTTGGTTAGTTCCATGCTGTTCTCAATGTGTAGCATCTCCGCTGTCTGAGCCCCAGGGTGTAGACACATGTCAGGAAATACACATGAGAGAATTGGAAAATGCCAGTGCTAGGGGGGCTCCAGTGATCATCTTGCCCAACCCCTACCTTGCTTTTATTTGTTTGGTTTTGTACAGGTAAAAATTGAGGCCCAGAGAGGGAAAGTGATTTGCTTGAAGCCACACAGCAAATAAGTGGCAGTGTCAAAACTTGTCACTGTTCGTATCCACAAACAAGTTAAATAAATGTTTCCTAAAATGTATTTCTAGAGAACACTGGTCTTTTGGGATGGTCAGATCTGTGCTGGAAACACTGTATTCAATATTATTTGCTTGGGGAGCACATTGCATCTCAGCATAGCAGAGGCGCTGAGAAACCCTGCCGTAAAGGATCCTGACCAGGGAACTTTGCCTCCCTTTTTGTAATAGGCCACCCTAAAGCATTAGTTCCTTAGCACCTATATTTTTAAGAGCCAGTCTTTGGGCTTATCTGTGTAGGTGTGGTGCTGGGGAGGCCAGTGGGGCAGGCAGGGCTGGGGGCAGCGGGGGTGGGAGTAGGAGAAGCTGGGAGGGCCAGACAGGAAAATCCGCACTGGGGAAGACTGGGCCTGGTGTTTCCTTGATCAATGGCTTTGCTGCTTGCAGACTGATGATGGCTCGAGGCCAGAAGAGGTGTCTTCATTGTGGATGCTGACGCCCAGAGTAGACATACAAGCGGGCATGTGGCCGGTCCAGTGAGCTCCAGGCTACCGTAAAGATCTAGGGGATGGGGTGGGGTGTCCAAGGAGGATGGGCAAGATGGGGCCATGACTTCAAGGGACAGGGAGGTGACATCATGTGGACACAGATACTCTACAGAAAGGATGGTAGAGCATGGAAACAGGACTTAATTCTTGAGAAACGGGGTGATGGCAAGAATAAGGGTGAGTGTCATCCTAGAAAGACAGTGGAGACACGAGGTGGGTGTTCCTTCTCTGCCTGACCACCAGTGCCCTGGGGGCCACGAGCCATCCCAGGCGCCCTCGAGATCTGGGTAGATATGGAGCAATTAGATGCCCAGCTTCTCCATGGAGCTCTTGGGGAACACCTGTGTATGCAGCATAGTAACCTGAAGGCCTGGCAGAGCTCCTTCTGTGCTTCCAGGAGAACGGCATACTATAGTGACAGATTCCTGAATACTCAGTGTCAACAGCTGAACTGAACCAGGGTCCACGCTCATGGCGTGGCAAGAACCCAGAGAACCGAGTTATAATCCCAACCGTGCCACTAAACAGCTGTACATTTCCGTGAAATCAACACCTTTTTCTCTGGGTCCCAGCGATCACATCTTTAAAATGGGTTAGCCATAATTAGTTCTTTATTTCCTTCTTTTAAATTCTCTGGACCCTGGATTGTCCTTCTGTCTGCTTGTGTTCCACACCTCACTCTTCCTTTTTCTTTTATAGATCTAAAGTGAGCCTCTCACCCTGGAATTGTAAAAATGGAAAATGACAGTGACACCATGAACTTACTTTATAACTCGAGGAAGGCACTTTTAAGAACTACAGCTTTGCCTAGGAAGCAAAACCCGTACTACCTTGTGATCGGCCAGACCTGGCTTGAGCTCAGCCAGTGAAGAAGCCTCCCTGGGCATCGGCTTCCCCATGGACAGCTTCACAGGGGATGGGAAGGGCCAAGGAAGCCCAGGGACGTGGAGGTGGTTTATGAAGTATATACCCGATAGTGTGCTGTGCACATGGGGGCGGGGGGGTGAGAAAATGTCATGATGACAATAAGACTGCTGGGTGTTTGAGGTTAAAAGTTGTGATAAAGAGAGAAGTGGGGTCACTAAAGGCAAAACTTTACCTCTTCTATTTAATACCTGTCCTGGGGCAGCTGTTGCTGGAGGTCACAGTAGTGGCGCTCCCCAGCCCCACCCTACTGAGGGGACCGGGAAAGGGGTTCAGATTATCCTGATCCCAGCTGAGTCCTAGCTCATTCCATAGGGAGCAGCGAGGGGGTGGATCAAGGTTTTTCCTGGGAGCCAGGGTTCCCCAGGAAAATTAACCAAGATGTTGGCTCACTTCACTCCAGTAACAGAGGCAACCATGTCGATGGGACACTGAACCCTTGGGTTGGTCTTCTGCTTCCTGCGTGCTCAGCTGCTGGCCCGCAGAGTCCACACATACTGCGGGCGGCCTCCTCCTCCTCCTGCTCCTCCCCCTCCCCTCCCCCTCCTTGTCGTCTTCTCCTTCCTTCAGTCAAACCCCCTTGGAGGTCCGTGAATGGTTGGGTTAGGAGGAAAGAGACCTGAAAAGGCCTGGGACTGACCACTGTTCTAGTCCTAGCTCTGCCACCAAAGAGCCCCGTGACCTTCAAAAAGCCACAGTCCTTTTCTGAGCCTTTTCTTCATCTGGAAAACACAGGATTTGGCCCTAGGGACACTACCAATGCCACCTGCCAGGATTAGGATGAGACATGGGGGAGAAGTCACACCAGACCCCCAACCCTGGCCTCTGAGCTCAGAGAGCTTGAGATAAAAGGACCCCGTTTCAGACACACCAGCAGCAGCTCCCACACCCCATCCCCAGCAGGAGAATGGGGAGGGGGAAGACAAGGAAATGCAGGGGGAGCTAGGGAGGAAACATTTGTGCTTCCCAAGAGGCAGCTCCCCAGCCTCGGGGGAATGCTCTAGGAACTGGGTGACGAGGGAAAGGGAAAATAATGACAGCAGCTAGCATTACCTGGTCACCAAGTTCTGACAGCCCCCTTTCCAGCTACTCTCGCTGTAAGTTTTCAGAATTTGTTCCTAGATAGTCATCACCTCTTTCTGCTCTTCTGGCGTACTTGTGTGGTAGTGCCGGTGGCTAAACACTGTATTTCAGTTGGGATCTAAACAGTCCTGACTGTCAGATGGCTGTGTTTCTTTACTTGGACACTCTACTATTGGCTTAGCCTGGAATTTCGTTAGTGCTTTTGTAATGCACCTGGTGCTTCAGGCTGTTGGCAGCTGCTCAGCCACTCCCCCCAGATGTTTCCTTTACCATTACTGAAATCAGCTCTCTCCATCCTGTCTCTGTAACCGATTCCTGGGCTCACCATGTAGAACTTGACATTCATCTCTGCTAAATTTCATGCTGTTGGTTCAGGTCCATTGTTCCTAGCTGTCAAGAGAATTTGGGTGTACCATATTAGCCTTCTCTTCCAGCTTTGTGTGGGGTCATGGGGGCGCGTGGAGCGTGGAGCTGGCTGTGTCTGAGCTGGGATGAGTACTTGCTGCTGCAAGGCATGGCTCAGCTCAGTGGGGAAGGTGAAGAAAGCTAGATGCGGAAGGATGGGGTTTAGGAAAAGGGCCTGGCTCAGGGCTGGTACAAAGTGCAGCAGGGAGTTTGATAGAGGACATTTAATATGAGTCAGTAATTTGGGTTTGGTGCTAGCGTGCAGGGCCGTTCAATATGGTGGGCGGGGCCTGTCAGCAGTAGTCCCAGGCGGGAGCAATACCAGAGGAGCAGCAGTGCTGAGATTCCAGCGGTCAGAGCACCCCAACTGAGACCCAGGCAGCGGTTGGGAGAACAGAGAAGGAGCATTGTCAAGGAGCAGGCAGGGTGTTAACTTAGACCCCTCTCTCTCCTTCACCTCTCATACCCAATAGACCACCAAACCTGCTGATTATACCATCCAACTGTCTTGCAATTGATTCTCTTCTGTACCTTTGCTTTTTCTCCAGTTTAAACGTTACTGTTTGTTGCTAGATCCATAGATTATTAGTGGATCTTGAATTTGCAATCCATATCCGTATGATGCCACAGGATCTTTCAAACTTACAAGTCTGGCTGTACTTAAAGTTAAGGTTTCTACTTAACCCTTTGATGGTTTCCCATCACTGTTAGCATGAAGTAGAGACTCCTCAGCATATTGCAAAGACCCTCTGGGATCTGGCTCCTGCTACGTCCTCAGATTCAACTTAAGCCCCCATCCATTCCAAATGAATTGCAGGCATCGAATCTTGCTGGCCTTCCCGTCTCACCACATCCTCATCTCTCTGCCTGGATTTCTCACAAACCCTTCTCTCCCCCGCTCTGTGAGCTCTCTCAACCTTGGCTTCCTAGCCCTGGTGTAACCTCCTAAGGGAAGCCTTCCTCTCAGGAAGGCATCTGTCATAACTCATTGTCCTGCATTTTATTAGTTTATTTGTCTACTTCCCTCACTAGACTGCAAACTCCTTGAAAAAGGGATTGCTTTTTAAAAAAACCTCTGCATATAATATATGATCAGGTTTTTGATGAAATGGAAATGAATATCAAGGTTTCCAGCCGTGCAGTCTGGGATTAGGACAGGGTCTCAGGATACTGAGGTCTAGGAGTAGAAGATAGAACAGAGCCTGGAGAAAAACCTAAGTCATTAGTCTGTGTGTGTGTGTGTGCGTGCACACACATTAGAGAGAGAGAGAGAGAGAAAGAGACACCCTCATCTCTAAGCCTGCCCCAGACATCAGTGAATAAATACGAATTCCCTTGATTCACACTAGTATAGCATTATGGAAAGAGTCAGGCTTTGGAACCAATAAACCAGTATATATATTTTTTGCTACTTTGTAGATATGTGTCTTTGGATAAGCTCCAAGCCTCGGTTTTCTCATATGTAAAATGGGGATAATGATGCCCAGCTCTGAGACAATGTAAGTAAAAAAGCACCTCATCCAGAGCCTGGCATGTGGCAGGTACTCAATAAAGAGCATGCACTTGGTTATTATGGTTGCTATGTTGAGGAAATGTAAGCTCAGTGCACCAGCTGGACAGAACATTGTCTTCCCTGCAGGGAGGCAACTGTTGTCAAAAGGCTCTTCAGGAAATGAGACCAAAGGAGGGGACAGAATGTTAACAGCCCGACCCACTGAGGATGCATCCTGCAGTCAGAGTCAAGGGGCCCGGGCCCCTTGGACAGGCTGCTCAGGGCATCCTCTTCCCCTACAGGCTGGGGTCCCACACCTCGTACCCAACTCTCCGTTTCTCCCCTTGCGGGAGTGATTCTACTAGCTCCTAAAAACAGCTGTCTTTACAACGCTGCCCCATGACAGGCAGGTGGGCTTCCAAGATTTCACTTTATCTTCTGTTAGCTGCTTTTTAGATTTGCGCCTTCCTCCCAGAGAGGCCCCACAGACTCTATGTGGAGGTGGAGGGATGGGCCCAGCCTGGCCTTATCGGCGGCAGCGCTCTGATAAATCATCGCTATGGTGGTTTGCGTCCTGGGGAAGTGACTAATCTCATCTCGTTGGTTTAAGTTTCCAAGACTGATATTTTCTGATTTCCTACCCAGACTCGCTGTAAAGTCTGCATCCCCTTATGCCAGGGGATCAGCCAACTTTTTCTGTACAAGGCCAGGTAGTCAATATTTTAGGCTTTGCGACATCACCTGTGGTCTCTGCCACATATTCTTTGTTTCTTTTTTTTCCCCAACACTTTAAAAATACAAAAACCATTTTTAGTTTGGGATTTTACAAAAACAGGCCATGGTTTGGATATTGCCTTAGTTTGCTGACCCCTTCTTATAGCATTCCTAAATAAACGCATTCACGAATTTATTTCTCCCTCCCCCACTTTCCTCCCCTCCCTCCCTCCTCGTCCCCCCATGTCCCTCCTCCCCTGCTCCCCTCCCCCTTTTCTTCTTTCCTCCTACGACACGTACAGAGCGTTTACTAGGTGTGGGGGGCTGCACTGTGGCCCAGGGACGTAAAGATGAATAAAACAAGACCCCTCTTCTCAAGGAGTTTCCAGTATTTGAGGAGATCAAGCCTGTAACAGTAGATGGCAAAGTGTGCTAACACTAATCGCGACTTGTCTGCCTTGAGAACACGTGGTGGACGTGCAATGTGAGAGCGTCACCTTCGGCCACTGCTCTGCAGGCCACAGAAGCCCAGCAGAGAGAGAAGACAGGGCCTGCCAGGGACTGGGGCTGGGAGTTGGACTGCAAGCAAGAGTTCGCCTAGCCAGCAGCACTTTCCAAGCAGGGGAAACCTTTAAGCAAAGGGGTGAAGGCAAGGAAGTACGTTTGAGGAGAAGAGTTCCTAAGAAGTCAGGTGGGGTCCAGAACACACTTGCAAGTGGGACAGTGTGGCAGGTAAGAGCACAGCCTCCGGAGCCAGAGTTGGTTCCCGTCTCAATTTTCTCGCTCACCAGTGGGGGTCTTCTGGCCCTAGCTTGTTTTTTTCAATTTGCCAAGTTAGAGATAACAGTACCTCTCTTACAGGAATGTTGGGGGAAATATGTGAATTAACAAACGCAAAGTGCTTAGCGCAGTGCCTGGCACAGAGTAAGTGTTCAAAAAATGCCAGCTGTTCCTTTCCAGAGCAGGCAGGAAGGTGGCACAGAGGGAGGGTGGCAAAGGTTGCTGGTGCCAGATCGTACTTGCCTGGAACGGATTCTGGACCTTAGCATGTAGACAATGGGATCCTTTAAAGATTTTAAGCCAGGGCAACAGATTTTATGTGCCTTAGGCTCTAATCCCCTTTTGGACTATGAATATTGGCAAAATCTATGGGGCAGGTTTCGTAATGCCCACTTCACAGATGAGTAAATTGAGGCTCAGAGAACTTAACCTCTTCCTCTAGGCCAACCAGCTCGTATGAAGCAGCCCTGAGTCTGGGCTCCTGAACTCTCAGTTCCGTGCTCTTCCCTCCCACAGTGCTTGCTAACTGACTGACAGACGGCATCATGCCAGCCTTGCCCCAGCTCCAATTAGCAGACAAATCAGAACTGGCTGGCAGAGCTTCGTGCCTGCAGTTGTGTTTATCATTCATCAGAGAAGAGAAGTGACCTGCCAGGCTGGTGAGTCAGGCCCCCGTGGAGAGAAGATTTAAGGTGATCTGGCTTCCGGGGCTGGTCCTGGGGACCATAATTTGGATTGTCAGATATGCTTAGGAACAGGATATTTCAGCAATTCACTGAAAGCTGAATATAGCCCTCACCCGGGCCGTACTTTCAGTACTTAAGGAACTGGTGAACGCTAGGCTAGACTGGGAGCCGGGTGGCCTGGGTTCTGCCCTAGTCTTGCTATCGCAGCAGGGGGGAAAGCACATCTTGTTTTTATTTTTGGGTTTCAGTGTCCTTCTGTGTAAAAGGAGGAGTTTGGGAATATCCAGCTTAATAGTAAATAGCATTGTAGTGAGGTTGTGGAAAAATTTAGGTCCTCCTCTTTAAACAGACCTCCAGAGGGAGGTAGCAGCTACAGGGTAGTAAAGAGAGTGGTGGAACGGGAGTCTGGGTTTGAGGCTGGACTTTGCCTGAAACTCACCATGTGACCCCGGGTTTTCCTGTTCACACTGGGAGCACATGCTCTAACTGGGCAGCGACTCTTCCCTTTGGACTGGCAGCCACTGTCGGTCCCCACTGTTACCACACAGTACACTGGACTCATTCATGTCACTGGCTTCTGGAAGCATCTGAGAATGCAGCCCCTGCACAAGGCCTTGTTATCCCACATTCCATGCCCGTAAATGTGAACATGTCACCCTGCTCTCTGAGACTGAGACCCAGCCCCTCCTAGGGGTCACGCATCCTCCCTGGTAAGGACAGAGTCTGTTGTCTGCACCTCTACACCTGCTTAGGGGACTGTATTATAACACATTGTAAATGTTGCAGTTTTTCATGTATACATTTATATTAGTGTAGTGAACATAACTCTTTAAGCTACTGTGCCCTCATGGAGATGCTGGGCCCTCCCACAGCCAGGTCCCCACTCACCCACTCCATCCAAGCCCTTTCCAGCTCTATAGCTCTAAGACTCCATGACTATCACCCTAATTTTTGGTTTGTCAGCCATACCCAGAGAGTTTAATCTCCATATAAAATCGGGTAACGGGAGGCCAAACCTGCAAGCAATGACTCTGATAGCAGATACAGACACACCTCGGAGATATTTCGGGTTCAGTTCCAGACCACTGCAATATAGTGAATATTGCAATAAAGCAAGTCATACTAATTTTTTTGGTTTCCCAGTGCATATAAAAGTTATGTCTATGCTATACTGTAGTCTATTAAGTGTGCAATAACATTATGTCTAAAAAAACAATGTATATACCTTAATTAAAAAATACTTTATTGCTAAAAAATGCTAAGGATCATCTGAGCCTTCAGCAAGTCATAAACTTTTTGCTGGTGGAGGTTCTTCCCTCGATGTTGATGGCTGCTGACTGATCAGGGTGGTGGTTACTGAAGGTTGGGGTGGCTGTGGCAATTTTTAAAAATAAGACAACAACGAAGTTTGCAGCATTGATTGGTTCTTCCTTCCATGAAAGATTTCTCACGTGATGCTGTTTGATAGCATTTTACCCACAGTAGAACTTCTTTCAAAATTGGAGTCAATCCTCTCAAACCTGCTGCTGCTTTATCAACTAAGTTCATGGAATATTCTAAATCCTTTGTTGTGATTTCAACAATGTTCACAGCATCTCCACCACGAGTAGATTCCATCTCAAGAAACCACTTTCTTTGCTCATCCATAAGAAGCAACTAAGCCATTCAAGTTTCATCGTGAGATTGCAGCACTTCAGTCACATCTTCAGGCTCCACTTCTATTTCTAGTTCTCTTGCTATTTCCATGACATCTGCAGTTACTTCCTCTACTGAAGTGTTGAACCCCCTCAAAGTCATCCCTGAGGGTTAGAATCAACTTCTTCCAAACTCCTATTAATGTTGATATTTTGACCTCCTCTCATGAATCATGAATGTTCTTAATAGCATCTAGAATGGAAGAGTGAATCCTTTTCAGAAGGTTTCAATTTACTTTGTCCCAATCCATCAGAAGAATCAATGTCTATGGCAGCTGTAACCTTACAAAATGTATTTATTAAACAATAAGACTTGAAAGTAGAAATTACTCCTTGATTCATGGGCTGCAGAATGGATATTGTGTTAGCAGTCATGAAAACAACATTCATCTCCTTGTATTAATATATCTCCATCAGAGCTCTTGGGTGACCAGGTGCATTGTCAAGGAACAGTAATACTTTGAAAGGAACCTTTTATTCCTGAGCAGTAGATCTTAACAGTGGCCTTAAAATATTTAGTAAAATGTGCTGCAAACACATGTGCTGTCATCCAGACTTTGTTGTTCCACTTATAGAACACAGGCAGAGTAGATTTAGCATAATTCTTAAAGGATCTAGGATTTTCAGAATGGTATATGAACATATGGCTTCAACTTAAAGTCACCAGCTGCATTAGCCCCTAACAAAATAATCAGCCTGTCCTTTGAAGTTATGAATCTAGGCATTGACTTCTCTCTAGCTATGAAAGTCCTAGATGGCATCTTTTTCTAATAGAAGGCTGTTTCATCTACATTGAAAATCTGTTGTTTAGTGTAGCCACTTTCATCAGTGATCTTAGCTAGACCTTCTGGATGACTCGCCGAAGTTTCTCCATCAGCACTTGCTGCTTCACCTTGCACTTTTATGTGACGGAGACGGCTTCTTTCCTTAAACCTCAAGAACCAACCTCTGTTAGTTTCTAACTTTTCTTCTGCAGCTTCGTCACTTCTCTTATCCTTCATGGAATTGAAGAGAGTTAGGGCCTTGCTCTGGATTAGGCTTTGGCTTAAGGGAATGTCGTAGCTGGTTTGATCTTCTATCCAGATTACTAAGACTTTCTCCATATCAGCAACAAGGCTGTTTTGCTTTCTTATCATTTGTGTGTTCACTGAAGTAGCACTTTTAAATTTCCTTCAAGAACTTTTCCTTTGCATTTACAACTTGAGTAACTGTTTGGTACAAGAGGCCTAGCTTTCAGCCTATCTTGACTCTCGACACACCTTCCTCACTAAGCGTAATCATTTCAAGCTATTTATTTAAAGTGAGATATATGTGACTCTTCCTTCCACTTGAACACTTACAGGCCATTATAGGGTTATTAATTGGCCTAATTTCAATATTATTGTGTCTCAGGGAATAGGGAGGCTTGAGGGGAGGGGGAGAGATGGGGGAACAGCCAGTTGATGGAGCAGTCAGAACACACACAATATTGATCAGTTAAGTTTCCCATCTTATATGGGTGTAGTTCATAGTGCCCTAAAATAATCACAATAGTAACATTAAAGATCACTGATCAGAGATCACCCTAACAGATATAATTATAATGAAAATGTTTGAAATATTACAAGAATTGCCAAAATGTGACACAGAGACAGGAAGTGAGCATGTGCTGTTGGAAAAATGGCATGGATAGCCTTACTTGGTTCAGGGTTGCCAAAAACCTTCAATTTGTAAAACAGGCAATATCTGTGAAGCACAATTTGAAAATAAAGTGCAATAAAACGAGGTGTGGCTGCAGTTCCTTTCCTGGAAGACACTTATATTTCTGTCTCCTGCTCAGTCTTCTTTCCTCAGCTTTAGACACACACACCCAAGTTCTTTGTGGAAACTCCTTTGGATAAAGGGCTGCCACCTCCAACTCAGCATGTCCTAGCTAAGCTCACAGCGGCTTCCCCCACCTCTAGTCTTTTTCGTTGTTTCTTATTTCAATAAATGGCACCACCCAGTTGCCAGAGCCGGAAAAAGAGGAGCCATCTTCTGTTTCTTTCCGCCCCTCACGTTCCCCAGCCTATTAAAACCAACCTCTTATGAGTCCACCTGCTGGCATGTGTCATCTTCCTCCTAATCTCACGGCCATACCTCAGTTGAGGCCATGGCTGCCTCTCACCGGGACTCCTGCAATAGCCGATTAACTTGGGCTCCCTTTATGCCCTTGATTACCCTCCAATCCTGTTCCATAAGCCAGAGCGGTCTGTGAAAAACCTAAATCTGATCATGGCAGCCTCTCTTTAAAACGTTTTCAGGGCTTCTGATAGACTTAGGATACAGCCCTAAGTCCCTAACAAGGCCTATAAAGATTCTGCAGGATATGGAGCCTCTGTGTACAGTGGGTATGGAAGAGCACCCCCCAGAAAAGCTCATACTCACCAAAAGAACTAAGCCTGGGGCTTCCAGGTAGCAGCTAGTGAAGCTGAAGTAACCCAAACTGCAGAGGTCAGGAGGCCCCATAGATATGCTCACCTAGGGCTCCCCAACCCCGTGCACAATGGTTCCAGGAGATCAGCCTGACCCAAATTAAGGTAGAAGCAGTCACTCTCAGTGCTGCAAGAGGAGGACATTTCAGGCAGACAAGCCTCCTTAAAAAGTCACCTCCAGAGGCTAGACCCTCTAAGAATTGGCAAAACATGAGTGCATCAATATTTTGACTTGAGAGCAGGGACAGAGGCCTCCCCATGGACCAGGTAACAGGGCTAGTTGGTCACAGATACAGCTGGCCTGTCCCCAAGCATCAGGTGTCCTTGATCCAGAGCCTTAAGACTGAGCATTAGAACATCTCTTTCCATTTATTACCATTGTCTTGCTGGGTACTGAGCTTGGAGACTTACAGCTTTTAAGTAGATGAGCATTTAGAAAAATAAAAGGCGAAAAAGATAGAAGTTGAGTGAGTCTAGGAGGGAAGCAAATCCACCAGAGCTAAAGAGAGACCACAGAAAGGACCCTGGTGCTGTCAAGTCTACACCCGCTGCTTGCTGTAGCTCTGGCCCAGGCTTGAAGCTGCTACAGTCTGCCTTCGGTTTCTGGGTTTATCCTTCCATCCTGGCACTGCCTCCCATACCAACCTCCTACAGCGCAGCTCACTGGGATAGTGCCCACCACTCACCGGCACCACCGTTCAGAAAAGGGCCCATCAATATTTACCCAGAGGAGGGTGACCTCTTTCTTCTGAGGAGTTTTGGCCATGAGTGAAATCCAGTCAACAACTGTCAGTACTGACAGGTAGCCCCGGCCTCTAACTGTGCAGGCTGGAAACCCGAGGGCCAGGGAAGGAAAGCAACTTGGCCAAGGTGACAGTGGTGGACTTGGCTCCAGAACCACATGTCCTGTTGTCCAGTCCAGTAGGGATCTTTGCATTATATGAAATCATCTTAATAATCAGTTCTTCAAAGTAATGGAATGCATCTCACAGATGACAGTTTTAGCTAAACTTTAGCACAAGAGTCTTGGAGGTGGGTATAAGTGGCGGCGATGCTGGTGCCGGGGGATGGCTATGGGAAGAAGAAAAACTAGTAAGAATAAAAGTGGAATACTTTTGTTGTTTTCTATTGAATGATTTTAGCTTTTATTTTCATTAAATCACAGCTCCTATGTTGTTTTTCATTTATTTTCTGGCCCTTTATCTAATTTCTTAAGTTGAATACTTAGTGCAATTACTTTTAGCTTTTCACAAACAATAATAAAGGCATTGAAGGCTATAAAATGTCCTCTGAGCACAGCTTTAGCTATATCCCATCAGCTTTGATGTGCAGTGTTCTCCTTTTCATTATTTTCTAGATAATACATAATTTCTGTTTTTTTAATTCCTTGAGCGAAGGATTATTTAGGAAAGTATTTCTTTTCTTTTTTCTTTATTTTCTTTAAGGAAGGTATTTCTTAATCTCAAAATAGTTAAGAGTTTTTGGGTCATTTTAAAAAAATAATTTCTAAAATGAAATACCTGTCAATATTTGCTGCCTGGAGACAGAATAAAGAGGAATTGGCTTCAAAGAAGAAACAAGCAATTAAAGCCAATTTCTCAACCGCCGCTGGTGCCAGCTAGTTTTGGCATGTGGTCCTAACTCCACTGATCTGGAGCAGTAAGAGGAAAGAAAGTTGGGGAACAGAACCCCATGATGTCTTCAGTTCAGTGTCTATTCTCCTGCCTGCTTCCCAGGCTGTGACCCAGGGGACTGCTTCCCCCTTCTACCCCTATATTAGGCTGCTGTGCTTGCCCAAGCCCAAAGGAAGCATCTTCCCAGATGGCTCACTCCCGTCTGCAGCTGGAAGTCTCATCCTGATCAGGGCTGCCTCCCCTTAGAAAATGAGCTTCCCATGAGAATGTCTGTGGACAACACTCCTCTCCTCCCAGGAAAGACAGGGCCAGGACAGACCTGTGCCACTTCCAGCCTTCCAGGGATATCTTAGACCTGTGATGAATGTAGGGAGGGAGCCAACATTGACCTCACATGATGAGATCTGTGTTGCAGACATGCCATGGATCTGGGTACTGGACACATGGAACCTCACGTGCCCCCTGTGTAGGCATCACTCCCATTTGGTGGCGATGGAAGCTGAGTTCCAGCTGTAGGCAATTTTCTCAGATTTCTCTGGCTCCTGAGCCTTTGCCTTCATGCTGCAGACTCTGGTCTAACCTCAACCACCCACCACTCCTTGCAAAGAATTTTCAGATGAGAGAACTTAGGCTCTGAGTTTCAAGGAACTTAGCTGTGCATGGCACAGCAGGGCCCAAATGAAACTGGAATTAACCACCAAAGAACACAAGTTCCCACGTCCTATCTTGATGCTGATTCTCTCCTCCCTCCGGCTCCCCATCCTCCTCCACCCACACCTGCCTCACTCCCTGGAGAGGTACAGAAGTGTGGGGAAGTGGGGAGGAATTAGGGGCAGGCAGGGAGGAGGGGAGCATAGAGGGAAAGCATGGTTTTTGGATAGGATGATGACAGGATAAATTGACTCTGATGTGCTGAGCATTTCAGAGCCACCCCCTGGACTTTTGTCCCGCCCTTATCGATCTTTCTAGGGCATTTCCCCAATGACCTAGAATTATGGCTCTTTTTCTGGAAGGGGATCCCATACCATCACAATAGATCATTTAAGGAGTTTTATGACTGCGCTGCTGGGAACTAAGATTTTAAAGTCATGAAAGGCCACGTGGTCATGGAAAGGCTGCCTTGCTGTCCCTTACCCCAGGGGCTGCTCCCTCCCTAAATCACTGACTTTCTTGGGCCCCTTGGCTGTGTGACCATAGAGAAGCTGTTGGCCCTCCTCGAGTCCTCCTGCTTGCTCCCCGGGAGTGGGTCCTTGGCCCTCTCTCCCACACATCTTTCTCTCTTCCTGCCAACCTCTGTGCCACCACAGCTGGAGAAATCATGCTTTCTTTTCTACTGTGTTCAAGGATGTGTGCCCAGCCTGTCATAGGTGCCAGGAAGTATTTAGTGAATAAAGGAGTGATTGAATGAATGAATGAATCAGGGAATCACAGCTGCCTCATTGGCGCTTTGTGGAAGGGGGCAAGGAGGGAAGCAAACAGGGCAGGGAGATTGCTCTTTTGCTGTTCCTGAAACTCTGGGCTGGGGACAGGGTGGGGGAGGAGGGCACATTCGGTGCCAAAGTCCTCGAGGTTCCCAGGACAGACCCCAGTGGCCCAGCCCTGCCTCATCTTTCCCACCCTGCCGGGGTTCGTTCCCGGCCTTGCTCTGGGCACTCAGGCGGGCCTCAGAAGTAGACCCCAAGGCAGCCATGGACATTCCCAGCCTTGTTGATTCAGCACAGCTCTGGCACCAACTTACTCCATGGCCAGTGGGTATTTTCAGGTGCATGGATTTAACCTCTTTAAGCCCTGTTTCCTCATCTGCAAATGGAGATAAGAATACCCACGTGATTTAGTAGGAATAACTCAAGGTATGGAATGTAAAGCGCTGGCAGAGTGTCCGGTGCCTGTGAGCGTCTCTCTCCTCCCTTCCACCACTTATTTTTAACAACACCTTTCCTCTTTCAGGCCTCGTCTGACCCACAGCTTCTGCTTCCTTCTCCTGTAGCTGGGGCTGCTGGATCCTCCGCTGCGAGCTTAGTCCTGCCCAGGGCTCGCAGGACCGGTCCTGAGGTTGAACCAGCTCCAGATGCCCAATCTGAGATGAGCCTGCCATTATCTCCTGACCGCCGCCCTATTCTCTGTAATGCAGAGCACGGTGTCCAGCTGGGTGGAGCCCAGAACTGCAGAACTGTTACCCAGCGGACTCTCCTGTACACACACCCAGCACTTGCGGTTTGCATCACACACTTGGAAATCACCAAAGTTATTAATCACTGATTAATCACTGATGTTGCTTCTTCAGTTAGAGTAAATTTTCAACCTGACCACACCTTAGAGTCTCCTAGAAAGACTTGTAAAAATGCTGATACCCAGGCCCATCCCCAGAGACTGTTTTTGTTGGTCTGTAGTGGTCCCTGGACATCAAGGCTTGGAAATAGCACCTCCAGGTAAGTCGCACGTGACTGGTGTTGAGAATGACTGAGCTAGATATGGGCTCCCCGGCGTCAGGGACATGGCTTTACCTGTTTTGTCAATTCGAGGTGCCTGGCTTAGTACTGAGTGCGCATAATGATCAGGAGTCTCTGTCTCTGGGACACTCTGCCTGACCAAACCCCCTCCTCTCATGCCTGGGCAAGGTGCTGTGTGTCCCTCTTATTACACTGGGTTTGATTTCCTGTCTACTGTTTGTCTCTTTCAGTACACAATGGGCTGGCCTAGGGCAGGGTCCAGACTTTCATCTTCGGCTCCTTTGTTGAACTCTCTCGCACAGCATAATGGATCTGAGGACATCTTCTCCCTTCTGTTCAGGCTCCCGAGTGAAGCCCCTCCTTCCTCCTAGACATGTCTCTCTGCTTCTGGACATGGTCCTCAGATCCTCACAGCCTCTGTATTAGTTATATCTCTTGCTGTATAATAAATTATCCCACAATTTAGCAGATCATAACAAATAAACGTTTGTTATCACACCGTTTCTATGGGTCAGGAATTAGGAGCAGCTGAGCGGGGTGATTCCAGCTCAGGTCTCTCGTGAGCCTGTTGTCAAGGTGCCAGCTGGGGTTGGAGACAAAGCACGCCATGGAGACAGCACCCAAGCCAGGAGCCTCAGTCTCATTTAGTATATAATATCACTTCCTCAGTAGGTTGCCTAGACCAAGCATGGTGAGATGGGGGTGGGAACCTCACAAGCAGGAGGAACCACATGTTGGGAGGTGACAACCACAGTCCCCATGCTGAGAGCAAGCCTGGGGGTCCAGAGAGGGCACTGGCCCTGTCCCAGCCTCTGGTCATCATCCTCCTGAACTATAAACATGCACTGACCCCTCCCATGTGCGGGAACACTGCAAGCGGTGAGTGCCATCCTGGCTTCTTTTTGCTATTTTTGGAGAAGAGCTAATAGAATAATGCCCCCCTGGCTATCTATCGGTCCTGGACTCCTTAATAATGCCTGAACTCTCTGTAGAAAATTGCAAATTGAGACCTAGGAGTAAACCAGAAGTTTCAAACATTTCCAGAGCGTGAGCTTATTTTTTTTGGCTGTGGGGGTGAAGGAGTGACTGAGGAATGCTACCCACGTGGGCTCTGACAAGGAAGAGGCCGGGCTGGTGGAGGCCCAGGCCCGGCACCTGCCTCTAAGATGCAGCATGGCAGAAGGCAAGGCCAACCCTGCCACCAACAGGAGCTGACTTCCCGAGGGACGTGGCAGGGTGCTGGGCTGGGGAGCAGTGAGCACCGAGTGGTCGGGTCTGGGTGGGTCCCATGTCTGCTTTTCCATACTGCGTGACCTCTACCCTCTGTTCTCTCCCTGGGGCCTCAGTTTCCCCTTCCATAAAATTAGTTCACTGGACTAAAACATTACTTATCAGACTTTTTACAAACGGTGGCACCTTCATTTTCCAAATTAAATCTTACAACTAATGAGGTGAATACAATGTTACTGCCTCATTACAATATAAAATAGACAATATTACAAAAGCTAACATGCTTTGAATGCTTAGTATGTTTTTAATGCTGTTCTTAAATGCTTTGCATACATAAACTAACGAAATCCCCACAGTGGCCCTGTGAGGTAAGTACTATTTTTAATCATCATCCCATTTTACAGAGGAGGAAGCCAAAGCACAGAGAGGTGAAGTAACTTGCCCAAGGTTACACAGCTTGGTAAGTGACTTGAACTCATGTAGGGAGGCCACAGGGCCTTGCTCTTGTCCCTCTGCTGTATGAACAGAAGCAGAATGGCTCTGGCGGGCGCGAAGGAGGAATGCTGGCAGCCTCCTGCTTATTCTCCCTCCCCTCCCCTTTCTCCACTGAGCACCCCCTTGAGCACGGTCATAGACCTCTCAGGCTTGTGAAGCTTTTCTTTCTGAGTTCTGACATTTGATGAGCTGTGGCCATATTTCCCTAAGTGGGCTCTGCAGACACATGTATCCGAACCATCTGGGATGCTTTATTAAAATACAGATTTCTAGGCCACTTTCCAGGTTTGCAAGATTGGAATCTCTGGGTGGAGCCCGGAAGCATCTGTGTCAATCAGCATGCAAGTGGGTCTCGGCTTGCTGATGGAAGAGCTGCTGCGTCATGAGCGGGGTGGGCAGCTTGATCGCAACCATTTGGCTTGGAAAGACATGGATTTAGCAGTTTCCTTAAGGAGGGGAAGGCCCTCTTTAGGGAAGGTCTCCTTAAGGGGATTGGGAGTGGGTCTCCATGCACAGGCATCGCTAGACCATCTGTCAAATTTGACCTCACCTCAGGCCACTGACCCGGGTCATGGTGACCCAGAGTGAGCAAGGACCTTCGATTGCCCAAGAGCAAAGCCTGGGTCTTGGTCATTGTGACATTCTGGGTCACAGTTAATCAGCACATCTGTGAACACACCAGGTGATCTGAAAACATTTTTATGCTTCAGCAAGAAAACAATTTTCATTACTTTTCAGCACAGCTCAGGAATCAGAGAAACAAATGGTGCTAAACATTCTTGTGTTAATTATTGTTATTCCCTGAGATTGTTACCACCCAAGAGCTGATTATGAGCGTGACTGCAGAGGGTATCTTTGCAATGGGAAATCTGGCTTATTACAGCCTCTCCCCAGGGACCTCTTTGGCTGTTAGATTTGGGGGAAGGTCATTAACAAATGTAGTCACAGGGTAATCATGTCATGATTATGAGTATAGCTGTTCCACTTAAAGAAACACTGCCCAAGTAGAAAGGAATGAACAAGGCTATGGGGCAGAAAGGCAGGGAGAGAGGGAAAGCATTAAAATCACTCCTGGGTTCATTCTGGTGTCTGGACCAGGAGACACTGGTCTTGGGCCAGTGTTTAAGTCATAGACATACTATAATCTAGCATCTACTGAGGGAGTGACACCAGTGATGACCTGGGCAGTTGTATTAATGAGTGTGCCGCACTGTGTCCAGCACACAAGGAGCCCCAGGAGGGACTGTTTGGTGAGTGGCCACTAGAGGGTAGCAGTGAGTCCATGTTCTGTCTGACCCCCTCGTATGTGGACGGGGCCCCTCTCAGGGCCCTGAGGGGTGCAGGAACAAGTGAAGGACCCTGAAGGTTAAACCTTATTTGCTTCACAACAGATGTGTCTCTGGGTCTCACCTGCATTCTTATTTTGGAATTCTGGGATAGCAGGGAGTTCTGTTCCTAGGAAGCTGCCCCTTCTAAGCCCCCTCCCCAGGGAGAAATTACAAAGGGTATTTTAGAATTGACATTCTGGCCCTGGGATTAACCCTGGGGAACCAACAGGCTAGAGGATTCTTGCCTTACCCTTTTGGGTGTGTGGGTGCTGGAAAAAATTGGCGCTACTTTTGGAAAGCAGAAGCTTCACCTTGGAATAGGAGAGAGTCAAGGAGAAGATGCTGTTGTTGGCATGCTAGCTTATGTCAGCCAGGAGTCTGAATAATAATACTTATTACTACTATTCTTTCATGAAGTCAGCTGACACTTACCATGCTTACCATGGGACAGAAGCTACCAGGCACCATACAGAAGAGGGAATTGTGTTCAATAACATCACCACGGTCCCGGATCATGCCTATGTGGCAGATTGGGTCTAGGCACCCAGGCCTGGCTGAGTCCAGATGACACTTTGTCTCCTGTGGGAAGCAAAGAATAAAGGCCTCTGGGACTCAGTAAGCAAGGGCTCAAATCTCAGCCTGCTAAGGAATATCTTTTAAAGGATAAAAATTAGTTGGAATTGAATGAGTGCTCACGCCCTGCGTGGGGAGGTGGGAAGTAAAGAAGGCCCCGGACAATGAGCCCTGCCACTTGAAGCCAGACTTGTTGACAATTACTCATTCTGAGTGTGGCTCACAGGGACACGAGAAGTGTAGTAGCCATGGTGACTGCAGGGGCAGAAATGGCTTAGTTCTGCTGTGGCTGAGGGAACATGGCCCCCTGCCTCCCAGCATCTTGGAGACAGAAGGAGCCATGCGACCAAGGAGTCAGCCTCTCCCAGTGGACACGCACAGGGTACACACCAGGGCAGGAGGCCTGGGAGAGCACGCAAAGAGGGAGGCAGAGGTGGGCAAGGATGTCGCATCAGATTGGCAGAGCTGGAGGAAGCTGTTCAGAATCTTAGTCCACTCTTGCTACAATATGGGTGGAGAAACTTGAGTTCTGGGAGGGGAAGAAATTGCTGGAGTCATGCAACTTGTTGACAGCACCAATGGGACTGGGTCCCAGATCCCAGCTTTCCTGCCCTCCCCCCACCCTGCCCCCGTCAGAACCGACCCTCAAAGGCTCCTTACTGCACCTCGCAAAACCTTATGCTCGTTTCTGCTCATCAGAGCCCTGCCCTGTGGCCTCTGAAGTCACCTGGCAAGACAGCACCCAGGCTGCTGCTCTGGGGGGGCCGGGCCAGGTAGGCCCCTTCTCCCATCACCTGGCACCTTGCCGGGGTCCGACGCCTGCTGGCCACGGGGCCGGGGCGAGGGGGCCCTCTGCTGGGCAGCCGCTGCCTGACCCACGGGACGGCTGAGAGAGGACAGCCGGCTGGGCTGAGTCCCGGAGCAGGCCTGGGGGAGCATCTTTGTAAGCAGGGTCAGTGATGGCAAAATTGTGACCCAAACCACCCCTCTCCTTCCTGTCATTGTCGTCCATCTGCTCAGGACCCCGGCTTCGGGCCGACCCTCCAGTCCCCTAACCCTCTAGACTAGTGCCATGTTCTCCCCCATTCTGGGTCCTGCCTCATAGCTTCCTACAGGGCTACACTCGCACAGCAATAGGCCTCTTCTCAGAAGCTGGGTTTTACCGCAGAGGAGTGACCTGAAGGCCCACCCCCTCCCCCAGCCCTCCGGTGGGGGGCCCTGTGGTGTCTTCATAGAGGCACTGGGTTAGCAGCAGTTCTGACCCTGGTTGGAATCCTGCCGCTTTCTAGTTCCTTGACTTTGAGCAGTTCACTTAACTTCTCTGGCCCTGTTTCCTCATCCGTAAAATGGGAACAATAACTCCCGTCTCCCAGAGTTGCCGTGGGTGTTAAGTGAGATCATGTGGTAAACAGTCCATCGTAGGACTCAGGAACTATCAGTTTCTTTCGTGGAGATCCTCAGTTTTCTCATCTGTGAAATAAGAAGTCCTGTCTGCCCCAGATTATAGCCCGGAGCATCGTGCTTTGGAAATCCAAGCGCTACTTTTATTCGTGGTGCTGTGAATTCCTGCAAGAGCAGACACACGAGAGCGCCGCCTTCCGTGCAGACGCACGTGCTGAGGCCAAGCCGTGTGGTGTCGGAGTGTCCGGTGAGAACTGCCTCCTGTTTCCCACTGTGTGGCCCTGGGGCCTGCTCAGGACAAAGGCCAGGGGAACCCCTGCTCCCCCACCCCACCCCAGGAGAGATCAGGGAAGGATCAAACCAGGTCACAGAGAGGAAAAGTCATCTATACTGTAAGCTGGGGACATGAAGTGTCAGGAGAACCCATCTTCTGAGCTGGGCCTAGATCTTTATTTTTTCCCTTGAGGGAAGAGGGGAGCTTCAGGGCTACCTCTGAGGTCAAATTCCCTGTTCTAACCCCAGATGGAATCTTGCCTCTCTGGTTCTATGACTTACTGCCTCTGTGATCTTGGGCCTCTCTGAACCTTTGTTTCTTTGTTTCTAAAATGCGGATAATAAAACCCTCTGCAGAGGGTTGTTTAGAAACTTAATGTAGCATGATGTGTACATGAGCCCTAGCAGAGAGCTTGGCTTCTGGCAGGTTCTTCTTCCCAGTGTTCCCTGAACACTGACTCAGGGAATTACACTGTCCTGTTGTTATAAATGATCCCTTTCTAAGCCATCCAGTTCTGCACCCTGTCTCTGTGCAGAGAAGCCCACCTGTGCCGACCTGCCAAGGAGGCACCTACTCACGGCCGATGCAGCTCCAGGGATGGGATGCTCACTCTTCACTGGGCTGGAGCCTCTGGACAGCTGGGGTGGAGGGCAAGTTCCTACTGTAATGAAGGACATAAGTTCTGCCTCCACGCAATTCTCACCCATTGGTGTAGTCTCAGGAAATGTATCTAATCCTTCTTTCTCCAAATCGAGTATTCAGATGACCTTTAAGACTTCTTGCCTCTGCCAACCAAATCCTCTCATGGACCAGCCTCAACCTTCCTCAGCTCTTCTGTCAGCTCAGAGCTGATAACTTTCACTTTCAAGGCCAACTGTGCATGCCCCTGGGCCAATGCTGACGTTGGCACTCAGTCCCTCCGTGGGCCAGATCCATGTGGCTGGGCTCAGGGATTCCTCTCGCTGCCCCAGGCTCCGCCTCTGAGGTTCCATCCAATTCTTGCCCATCTCTTCCTCCAACAGCTCTGTCCTCTCTTAGGAATTCATTGAAACACACCCTTGTTGGGTTCCTTATGTAGAGACATTACATATAATTCCCCTTTAATCTTCCCAATACACCTTTAGGGTAAGTATTATTATTCCCATTTCACAGATGAAGAAATGTAGACTCAGAGAGATTTAGTGTCTCTCCCAAGGTCACATAGCCAGCAGATTTTAACTAGTAGTGCAAGCCTGATCTGTTTGATTGGTGATGAGAAAATGAATTCTTCCCACTTGGGTATGAGGGAAATGAGAATTTATGCAAAACAAGGAAAGCGATGTTTTATTAGTATTGTTTCTATATGTTCTGGTATGTTCTGGATGAAACGTAAAAGCATTCGGACACGTGCTTTGAGGAGTGGGCATCAGAGCTTGTTAGGTGTACGTGCATGGCTTATAAGAAAGGCAGTGATGAGTACTGGCTGGTGTGGCAGCTTAGCTGAGCGGGGCCTTGTAAGAATAGGAGGTTTGAGTCCTTCCTTCCACCTCCATCTAATCACCTGCCTTGCGAGTGTTTTTTGTTTTGTTTTGTTTTGTTTTTTATTTTAGAGATAGAGGTCTCTCTATGTTGTCCAGACTGGCCTCAAACTCCTGGGCTCAGGTGATCCTCCCACCTCAGCCTCCCAAGTAGCCGAGACTACAGGTGCACACCACGGTGCCCGACTTCCTCCCAGATGTTTTTATCTTGGTCGTAAGTGAGTCTGGCTGAGAGCATACATGATGCACAGAGACTCCAGAGGCTCCTCTGGAAATGTGACTCCAGGGCACAGGACAGACAGAAGGTCCTATGTGCCCCCTTGAAGGCAGCCTTCATTATGATGACAGTGTTAACCCCGGACTCTTCTGTTCTCCATGCCCCAAATCTGTGTGGTTCCTGTCTCTGTGCCCTCATTATTGCCATTGCCTCTACTTGGGCGCCTTCTCCTCTCTGAGCCCTACAGTCGTCCTCAGTACTATGCATGGTGGCTGAGTCATGTGCCAGCGTGGCAGGGCTGAACTGCACTCCCCAGTATTCCCCTCCCTGGGTGTTTCCAGTTTGGGCAGCTATAAGAGAGAGTCTTGTGGGAGGTGTGGAGGACAGAGTGAAGCAGCCACTTTGTAGCTCAGACACATTGTCACTTAGCCGTTGGCTTGCCTTTCTGGGGCAAGGCTACTGCTCCACCATCTCCTGGAAACTTCTGCAGCTTCTCTGACTCCTGGCTAGTTAAGTGAGTTTAGCTCTATGATGAAGGACCCTGTCTTCTGCAGGAAACCCTCTCCATCAAGGTCACCGTAACAAAACAGTCAGGGATCTTTGTCCCTCTTGGTGTAATTCCAGCTCAGACTGGTGGAGTCTGACTTACCTTTGCTCTCCCTCCCTCTACCTTCATCTGCCCCTCCCTAGCTCCTACCTTACAGACACTGAAAATCCAGCACCAGATGAAAAGACCACAGCCTTTCAGAGACTGATTGGCCGGCTCCCACAAGAGCAGGTCAGCTCTCTGTAACAAATCTCTTATTATTTAGAGAGTGGCTTCACTTTTCTTATTGAACTTCCTAGTGGCTTCACTTTTCTTATTGAACTTTAATTGATACTGTGTTCAACCTGTGTAGTGGCCGATGGTTGATGGTGGTGTATGATTTCTATCTATCCTTCAGGGCCCCGTTCAAGTCTCACCTCCTCCAGGAAGCCTTCCCAGACCCCACTAGTCATCAGTGGTTGCTTCCAACTCTGAGCTATTGCAGCACTTACTGCCTGTCCTACTTTAGGTTGTAACTTATTTTTCTGCCAGGCAGCATCTTATTGTTCTAGGTCAACATTTCCTACACATCACAGATCACACACATCTCTAGTCCCTCCCTAGAAGATTCTGATTCTGTGAGCCTTCACTTAGAACCAGAATGTGATGGTCAAGAAATTTGATAAACTCAGCCCTGAGTAAACTATGAGCCCTAAGATGACAGGAACTGTGTCCTTGATTTATGTGACAGGGACTGCTCTGGCCAGCAATGACAATAGTAGATTTGGAGGTGGAGGGTGCACAAACTGGCTTTTTCTGGGACACCAGCCTGGCTTAGAACTCTTATTGGGGCAGAGTTCTCTGATTTTTTCCTTTCTTCTTGCAGGGGAGCAGGGAGAGAAAGCCCCAGGTCTCAGGGGCTGGGGACATCATTCTTCCCTGTGATCCTGGGTGGAGTTAATTCTTACTGGTCACTTCTTCCTCACTCTGCCCCTGGAGAAAGAGAGGACAGATCCCACTGACCACCACAGGAGTCACCACCTTCTTCCAAGCCCTTATTTCTTTTAGCTTTCACTCCCTACGCCCTGATCCCCCTGCTCAAGTCCCCCAGGTCTGGGTCTGGCACATCCAGGCTCTTCCACTTTTTCTTCAAGGCTCTCTCTCCACTTGTTTCTCTGGCATGTTCTTTCCCAACCCCATGCCAAACACAGAGTAGGCACTTAATAAAAACAGGGGTGGGTTGTTCTCGGTCGGGACCAGGTCGGCCCCGGCCATGCGAAGGAGCAGCCGGGGGGTCAGTGTTGGAAGCACTTGTGTGAGCTGTGAGGCCCTGCTTGCCCAGCGTCCACGGGATGGCACGTCTGTCAACAGGACCGGGGCTGCCTGCCCCCTTCCTTCCCCATAAAACCCCAGATTCCCCAGTGCAAACAGTTCTGTGACTATGCCTCCTGGAAAGGTCAGATCTGATGTCCATGCTGGAAGCTTTTGTGGGAATCCCTCGTGGTGGATACAGCTATTTCCCTAATCAAAACATAGGCAGGTTTCTCATGCTGGGCCCTAATTTGTTGAACTCGTGCATAATTGAGATGGATGATCTCTGTTTTCCAGCTAGTCACTTCCTCTTTCAGGGTGACACTGGGCCACCCCAGGGTTTTGCCGATGGGAGCCCCACCTGCTTCCTGTGCAGGGGGTCTGGGTGGCCTCTGTGCCTACATCCCTCTAGGATCTATTCCTCTGAGAATGCAGATGGGTGCCTGGTGCAGGAGCGAAGGAGGAAGGCTGTTCTTCAGCAGGTGTGTGTGCTGGGGAGGAGGTGATGAGCAGTGGGGCCGGCTCTCCAGTGGGCAGATCCAAGAAAGGAGAGTTTCTCACCTGAGTCTTCCAGGAAGGCCAGAATCAAGGGCCTGAACCCATGCCAGGGCCAAGGAACTACTAAAGCCTTTAAGTCCAAATTGGCTTCTCAGAAGTTGCTAGAACCAAAGTGACTGTCACCAAAAGCTGACTCTAAGAAGTTGCCAAGCTAGAAGCCCAGTAAACCCTGGGCTGAGAGCCAGAGCCAGGGCAGCAGGGCAGAGTGCTCAAGCAGCAGAAAAAAGAGCAGGAGTGGGCTGTTGAGGGTCCCACTTTACAGAAATCATACTCGCAAAAATCAAACCAAAAGCAATAAACTCTGACAAAGAAGGTCACTATGAACAACAGAAGACAGGAACATCGCTTTTAAACCCCGCCCCTCAATGTGCCTGGTATCTGTGGGTTGACCAGAGCTGCATTTGCACACTCATTTCAGTGACATGTGCCTGCGATGAAGTGCACCTGTCAATCAGGGCGCGGGGAGGCCTCATGGTGAGGGGGAAGGAACTGGACAGGGAGTTGGGGAACCTGGCTCTGCCCCTCGCTCACTGGGCGACCCCTTGCCAATCACTGTCCTTCTCCAGGCCTCTGACTCCCACTGGCCAGAGGGCAGGACTGGATTAGATTGTCTCTGAAGGCACTTTCAGCTTTGACATTTTCTGCAGCAAGAGGAGGAAGGAGGACAAACATTCATGGAGGCCCTACCGTGTTCCAGATGCCCATGTCACAGAATGCCTCAGTACTCCCAAGAGGGAAGTGATGCGCAAACAGTTAAGTAATATGCCCAAGGTGAGAAGGTGGCAGAGCACCCTTGCATATCACCACTAGGAGGTGGTGGGGCAATCCGGACCCAGGCCAGGCTGACCCCAGTGTGTGTGTGTGTGTGTGTGTGTGTGTGTGTAACCAGGAGGCAGGGAGTGGCCAAGGGGGCTGGCTATACCACTTCTGTTTCAAGTCAGGACAAAGCTTGGGGCCACCATGTGGGCTTCCTGTGGGGCAAAAGAGGCCAATCCATTTCATTAACCCCCCACCTGGCCCCTGGAGTCCTCTCTCCAGCCAGAGCATCAGTGACCCCGATAGCATCTGGGTCTCCCCACCACAAACTTTAAGAAATTCATTTCCTACACTTACAAATAAGTCAATAAAAAAGATTCCCCCAGAGAATGGAAGGGAGGAGAGGCATGAATTGGAAACTCCTATTATCTTCTGCTGTCTTGTCTCTGATGACAGGTAATGGCGACTGGTGAGGGGGATGGGCTGGGGGAGACTCGAGCGTGGGTAAAGATGGCCTTTAGAATGTGTCATCCTGCATCCAACTCAAAAAAGGAAGGAAAAAGATAGACAGGGCTGGCTGGGCTGCTCTGTCCAGGCCTCGCTTCCACCCACATCTGGCCCTGTGGCAGCCCTTTCGCTATCGGAAACCATGGTAGGAAGCACGCTTTCCCCCTGCGCCTTCGGAGAGCTGATTAATTGGTCTGAGATACTAGCAGCTCGTCGTGAAGGTCTTAATTAAGTAAGAAATTGCCACCTTGTGAGTTCCCTAGGAGTCGATAGCCCTGGGGATGTCTCTTCCACCTGCTGTGCAGTGGATGGTGAGGAAGAGGACAGAGGCAGGTTCCGAATCAATGGGATTAAAACATTGGAAGTGGGAAGAGAGCAGAGTGGCAGGAAGCTCAGCCAGCCGGGAACAGGAGGAAAGAATGATCGAGAGAGAGGCCAGCCTAGTAAGTCAGGCTCCAAGGCTGACTTCAACTGGCTGGGGGCTCCCCATGAGGGGAGTGAACTTGGGGAACATCTTGGGATTGGGTTGAATTTTTAAGATTTGGTTTTTAAAAGACAGTAGAAAGTATAACAGTTATATTCAATGCTGACTGCCCATTAGAGTCATCTGGGGAGCTTTTGAAACACAGGGATGCCCCAGCCCCACCCCACTCTAATCAAATCAGAATCTGACCCAAACACTGAAGTATTGTGAAAGCTCACTGGGCGATTCTGTGCTGCACGTAGGGGTGAGAACCACTGGTCCCAAGGGCGGTGCAGAGCCCATTTCTCCTCTAAGTGTGCGCCACAGACCCGCAGCACCAGCATCACCTGGGTGATTGTCAGAACTGCAGAACCTCAGACCCTGCCCCAGAACTACTCAAGTAGAGTCTGCAAGACCCCCACCTTGTTTGTAAGCACATCTGAGTTTGAGAAGCAATGGTTTAGACAGCGGCTTGTTCTGGATTCTATTCCGACTCCAGCATCAAGGCAAATTACTTCACTTTCCTGAAACTTAGTTTCACTCTATGCAAAATGGGAGTAATGACACCCCATGGCAGGGCTAGCAAGAGAGGGGGTGGAATCGTTTCTGCAAAGTACTTGATGCAGCGTGCAACGCAGAGTCGCTGCTTGACAGATGCTGGTTCCTTTCCCCTCTAAACAAGGATACGATGAGATACGTCATGTAAGGCATTTAGTAGAGTACTTGCGTGTGCTAAGTGCTTAATAAATGCAGCTATTCTTGTTTCCTCAAGCATTCCCCAGGCAGACAGAGGGACTCCTGCCTTCATGCTCCTCTGGCTTTCTGCTCATCCATCTCTTCCAGCCCTCGGAGTGCTGAATTTTAATCAGCTATTTTTACGTCACTGAACCCTGCTGGGCCTCATTCATCCCACTTTGCTGGGCCTAGCACAAAGTAGGTCCAGGAAATATGTAAATAAACGTGAAGGCAGTGAAGGATTCCTTAACTGGAGAATAGAGAGGCCAGGAGGTCATGCGCTTGAGTTTCTGAGTCCTTAGACGTCCTGTTTCTTGGCCATTGGGGAAGAACTTGGCTCTCTGAAGACAGAGGGAGGGACCCCTTTCAGTGTCCATGAGTGGAAAGTGACTAACAAAATACATCGTGGAATATTCTGTGTGTTGGATCAGTTTCAACACAAAAAAACCCCTAAATGTTTTGTAGACCTAATTAGACTGTGATCTTCTAGAAAAATAAAACCAAACTTGAGATCATTTCTAGACTTCCTTTTTTTCCCAGCTTGCTCTGGCTAGAAAAAAGTAATGAGGGCCGGTCCCATTCTGCGGTCAGGCCCCGTGTCAGGAGAGGGGGAGGCTTGGCAGATGGCAGCGATGCCCTCCTAATTCATGGGTCACACTGGAGCTGCCCATAGACAGTGCCAGGCCTTTTAATGAAACCTCTTAATTGGGGTGAACACAGGCAAGTGTACAGGTTATCTTTGCTTGGGGCAGGGGCTCAGACGGGAGCGTGAGGCCTTTTGGGCTTGCACTGAGTGTTTCTTTTTTTTTTTTTTCCAGAAAGTCTGTGTTGCTACCAGTGCCAGGAGAGAGAGGGTTGGAACTAAAATATTGAGAAACAGTTCACAGTCCTCCCTAGGGAGCCAGAGGTGGGCCAGCTGTGCTCGGACACCAGGACTAACCTAGCAGGTAGCCAAGGTTTGGAGAGTGCTTTTCATAGCTTTGATAAAAGTCAATCATTTTTATTAATTTATGCATTTATTCATTCAGCAAGTTTTTCGAATCCCTACTCTGTTAGGCATGTAAAGTGCTTTTCTGTACATTGTTCCATTTGATTTCACTTAATTAGATAGGAACTTTCTGAGTTCTGAGTTCTGAACTATCTTCCCATTTTTACCTATAGATAAACAGGATTAAGGAAGTTAAAGAACTCAACCCAAAATCACACAGCAAGAGCTTAAGAGGATTTGCACCATAGACTGTGTCTATGTCCTAGGGGCATAAAACTGGGCAGGGGGCAGCGGGTTAGGGTTAACTGACTCTGAGCTCCCTTTATCTGTGCCGACCCAACACCTTGAGCAGACCAAGCCCCTGGCAGAAAGAGTGCTGGGGAGTGAAGACACAGATTCCTAGTCCTCTCTGCTTCTCAAGACACATTCGACCTTGCAGAGGCCCTCAGATCTTGCCATCTGGGGGTTTAGGGCCAGATGGCGCCTGGGTCTCAGAGAATTAGGTTGGCCTGATTCCTTGAGCTATGGAGTTGGTGTGTTCCTGGGGTCACTGCTCAAAATTCTGCAAATTGCAGGGAAGCCAATGTTTAAAGACTTCTCCTGTGTACCTGTGGTTGCGCGCGCGCGCACACACACACACACACCCGCATGCCTCCCCGCTTGCCGCAGCGTCCGAGGTGTTCGTCCCACTTCCATCGAGGGAGGGACGGAGGCCCTTCTTTCCCCATCCTCTGCTTTCCCAGCCCCAGCTTCTTTTGCTATGACTGGGGATGCTGGTAACCTCTCTCATGTTTCCAAAAGTGAGGTGCTCCAGGTTGTGGAACATGTCCCTGCCTGTCCCGTGAGCAGGAGCAGTCACACATGTGCCCGGCCCTCTCTTCCCCCCTCAGCTCCCCGTCAGTTTTCCAGGTGAGAGCAAGGGCCACACTGAGGGGAAGATGCAACGATGAACAGGACGCCCGAGAGGGTGTGCGTGGAAGGGGTGTGCGTGGGAGAGCATACAGGACACTTTCAGGTCCTTTCTTATCGGCCATCTGCTGTTGCTCTGCTCTCTTCTTGCCTGGGCGGGGGGGTCTGTGCCCATGGCTGGGTGCAGAGAGGGGACCCAGGGCCAACCCCCAGACTATCCTTCAGCCTGGGGGAGGGGGAGGCCGAGGCCACAAGCTGGGACGTCCACAGTTTCCCCCCAGCAGGTACATGATAGCTGACCAACCGAACCCATGAGGCCAAGGGACATGCACTTGTTCATCCAGCACATTCTTTCAAGCATCTACTACACACCAGGCACCGTGTTGAGCTGCAGGTGTGCAGCACAGAGCATGATCCACGTGGTCCCTGCTCACGGAACTTACCATCTCGCGCCAGCAAATATTGAACTACTCATGACACGAATAATTATAAAATCAAAGCTGCAGGAAATGCTGCGCGTGCCAGCTCCTGACCTTCCCTCTCCTTCTGGGACTGGGTCTGATCACAAGTGAGACTGCTGTGAGGGGCCACCAGAAGGTCTGGGAGATGAAATCAGTCCTCTCACCCTCTGGCTCTTGGGACAGCAGATCAAGTGAACAGGAAAGAGAAAGGAAGAAGATGCTACAAAAGGCAGCGTGAAGCCTGAAGGTGCCAGTGCAATGGATGGGGGAGCTCATCTTCTGTCAACTCCATCTTCCACGCCACTGACGCCTCTTCCCCTCAACCCTGTCTCGGCCCAGAACTTCATCACCTTTCTCCCAGATGACTGTGGCAGCCCCCTGCCTCCACTCTTGCCTCCTGCTCCCCACAATGCAGCCTCCTTACAGCAGGGTTTCTCGACCTTGGCACTGGTGACATTTTGGGCTAGACAACTCTTTGTTGTCTGGGGCTGTCCTGTGCATTGTAGGATGTTTAGCAGCATCCCTGTCTGTAATGACAACCAAAAATGTGTCCAAAGATTGCCAAATGCCCCTACCCCCACCCCAGGAGGCAAAATCACTCCCACTCAGGGTTGATTTGAGAACCACTGGCTTGGAGATATTATGCCCTTGAACTTGACATTCAAGGTTCTCCATGATCTGATTCTAAACTGCCTTTTAGTATGCTCTTCCTCTGTCCTGTCCCTCACATCCCATAATATAGCCATAACCAAGAATGTGAGATTTTCTCCTTGCCATTGGCCATGCTGTTCTCTTGGCTTGGGATACCTTTCCCCTTCTCTGTCTATTACAAAACAAAACAAAACAAAACTGCTTGTGTCACAAGATTCATATCAAAAGCCTCCTCTGGGAAGCTTTTCTAGATCTCTGGATTTTAGTTTTCTCATCTGCCAAATAAGGACAAAAATCCTGTCCCATTGATTTCACAGAATCACAAACTGCTGCAGCAGGCTGTGGAATCACTCATGTCTTCTTTCGGGGAGGCAGACGGAGGTGCAGATGAGTGGAGTGTCTCGCTGAAGTCACACAGCCAGATGGAGAATGAGCCGGGACTAGTACCTGGGACTCTGAATTCTTAGACCAATATTCTAACTCTGAGCGTCAGCTTTTGCAAGACGAAGGCACTATCTAATCAACAGGAAAGTTAGCTTTGTGGCCGTGAGCCAGTCACAAAGCCTCTCTGCGCCTTGATGCTTCTTTCCGTAAAGTTAGCACTAAACCAGGTGCTCCCTAAAAGTCATCCCATGCTCCTTTGTGCCACTATAAGTCTAATTTTTTTTGAGAAAAGATTGTCATCCAATCATAACGTATTTTCGTTATTAATACTTCCCCAATCCATGTCACTGTGGGGGCTTGAAATTCCTGCCCTTGCTCCTTGCAAAAATTGAACCCCAGAGCTCAACTCCAGAGAAGGTTACCATAACGGTTTTGCTAATCATCATCACAACGCTTCGCATCATGCCTTCAGATCACTCCCCAGCATTATTCTTCAAGTTCAGACACCAACCAGAAGTGACAAATGATTCTTGTAATGTGCTCTTTGACACAAACCATTTCTGATTGCTCAGGACCAAAGACAACCTTGAGCATGCAGAATAAAGATGACAGGGAGAAGTCTTAGAAAATGAACAGCTTCAACTTCTTGCCGACGAGAACTCTCTGCTCATGTGGCAGCAGCTGTCTGCGCTGATTGCCAAACAGATCCTTTTTAAACTGAGGCAAATCTGTGGGGGATTGGTCCGTGTGGTGATGTGTCTCATCTTACAACATCCTAAGTGGCCTTCAAAGTGTTTTCAGATGCTGGCGAGAAAACATTCACGTGTGTAGGGCTCACGGTTTGTGAGGAACTCCTGTGGACGATGTCGTACTTCATCCTCCCAGTGAGCTTGGGTATTTGCTGTTATCCCCACACTCCCTGCATAAAGGAGGAAAGGGAGCCTCAGAGAATTCCAACAACTTTGCCAAAGGACCCAACATGATGCTGTTAGATCTGGGACTAGAATTCAAGTCCCTCAAAGGCACCTCTAAGGTGTAAAGTCTTTTCAAGGTGCTTTTGTTACGTGGCATCATTCTCTGTGGATGATGGATGAAAGCTTGGGGATGAGGGAGGGAGTATGCATTGATGGGAGGTAGGCTTGTCTGGAAAATGAGGGGGTTAGAATGGATGATCACAGATATTACTCCTGGTTCAAATGCATAGGGTGTGGCAGACACCAGGGCAAGTGCTTTACGAGCATTGCTTCCTCTCCTCAGCAGTACGGGAACCCTATGAGATAAGTATTAGGATTGTTCCCATTTTGCAGAGATGAAACTGAGTAGTTAAATAACTTGCCCAAGGCAGTGCCAGAGTGGGGTCCTGAGGCAGAGATGGATGGCCACTCACCAAGGATTCATGCTCCCTTTCAAAGAGTGAAGATGTTACAGAGAAGTGGTTGCCAGGCCCAAAACTGCATTGCTCAGGTCCCCTGCCTTAGATGAAGCCACATTGACCAGGTCTTAGCAATGGATATGGTGGGAATAAAAACGTCACTTCTTGGTGAGAGTGGTTATGAAGCTGGTGTGCTTTCTCCTTCTGCCAGTGGACACTGATCCCAAGACTGACTTCAGAAGCCAGGCGTTGAAGATGACCGAGTGTCCATCAGCCTGGATCCCTGAATAACTATGGGATACAGAGTTCCCACGTCTTTGCCAGCCTCCCCACACACTACCACTGGGACTTTACATCATAGAGACATAAACTTGAATTGGATTAAGTCATTGAGATTTCAGGAGGTATTTGTTATAGCAGCTAGCATTACCCCAGCTAATATAGAGACAAAAGAATCTTATTTCAGATGTGCATGCTCTTAACTTCTACACCGCAGAGTGGCTGCAAGATTGTTTAGATTTATGCAGATAGTAGAAAAATTTCTTATTCCCAAACCCAGTGGTATTCTTTCCTGCTCTTAAGCCTGGGGAAGCCTGGGGAGTATATTGGAGTGACATTCATGACTCTGAGCCCCTTCCAAACCTGGCTGCTGTCCTCAGTTTTCCCATCTCAGTAAATGGTGCTAACATGTAAATGGCTTGGCAGTCATTCTGGATTTCTGTCTTTCCCTTGCCCCTGTGTCTTAACTTTCAACCAGTCCTGTAGGCTCTGCCTCAAAAATAAATTCAGTGGTGCGCTGGAACTGGCTGTTTGTCAAATTGTCAGAAATGTTGCAAGTCAGTTCATATCATGTTGGTAGCTTGGGACAGCCTAGCATGGGAGTATTTACACCATGGAAATTGGCAGATGCTACAAACCAGGGTCACTCTGCTCCCAGAGAGAAGGTTATTCTCTCTGGGACAACCAGCCACCAACACACCACTGAATATATTCCAAATTTCACCTTTTCTCACCACTTCCATTGGCACCACCCAAGCCAAAGCCACTGGCATCTCCCCTGTGTTGTAAATACTACTGCAATAGCCTCCTAACTGGCCTTCTTATTAATTTTCTGCTCTTGCCCAGTCAGTTTTCCATACAGTAGCCAAATTGATGTTTTTTCAATGCAAGTGACACCACATCACTCCCCTGCCCAAACCTGTAGGGCTTCCCATTGCCCTTAGAGTAAAATTAAAGCTTCTTTCCCTGGTTTACAGGATCCTCCTGCTCAGTCATACTTGCCCACCTTTCTCCCTCAGCCTCTGCCACCCTGCCTCATGCACTCCTCTCAGCTGGGGTGGTCATGTTTCTGCCCCACAGATGTACCGAGCTTGTTCTGGTCTCAGGGCCTTTGTGTTTGCTGATCCCTTTGCCCAAAGTGCTCTTCCCCAGGATTTCCACAGTTTGCTGTTGCACCTCATGTAGGCCTCTGCTTCAGTACACCTCCTCACAGAGACCTTCCTTGAGCCATCCAAGAGAGCCACCTCCCACCCAGCCCTGTCATAGCATGCACTCCTTCTTAAAATTGTGTTATGCTTTTGTTTACCTGTGTACAAGTGGAATCTGCTGCTTCCAAGGGCATGCACTTCTTGAGGGTGGGAGCCTTACTTTGTTCACTATATTCTCAGTGCATAGGTTTGTGTCTGACCCCAGCAGATGCTCAATATCCCTACCTATGCTAAATGGACAAACACATACCTGATCCTCAGTATGACATGATTCAGTGCAGCCGCATGAAGGCAGCAGATGCTCAGATCATACTGTGGGCTGAGGGCCCAGGAGACAGGGCCTGCAGGACAGCTGGACAGTTGAATGGGCTGACTATGCCCAAGGAGCATGGGGCAAAGGGGAAAACTGAGGGACAAAGCCAACCAGCACAGAAAGTTCTAAAAGGCACCTGGAAGAAGAATGTAAGCTGGGCCTCAGGTCAACATCTGGCAATAAAGGGCCAAAGCAAGTGGGTCCAGGAGGGGCAATAGGAACAGAATCTGGATGGATCTGTCTAAGGCCCTTTTGTTAGGGCAGCAGAGAGAGCCAATCCCTACTATAACTTTCTAGCTGTGTGACTTTGGGGAAGTTACTTAACCTCTCTGAGCCTCCGTTTTCTCTGTAGAAAAGGGTTAATGATATCCTCCTGTGGGTGATATGAACACTAAAGGAATAGAATATTAAAAGTCTCCAGTACAATGCTTGGTGTGTAGCAAATGTTCAATAAACGCTTAGTAACTGCTAATTTCCTTACTCTTTCCAACTGTTCTGCCTGGAAATGATCACTCCTTTCATTGTCTGTATTCTGTAGTTGGACCTTAGAACCAGGAGTGGTAGGGTATTAAAGCTAAAAGGGAATTAAAGATGAAACTGTGGCTGTGTAGGCCTCCTTGCATGCCACAACAGGAGGAGTTGGGTTGGCTCGTGAGAAGAGGGCAGGAGGTATCCAAACCTCCACACAGACACGGCCAGGGGGAGGACTTGGGGCTGGTCCTCATTCACTGTGGGGTCCAAAATGGGATCCCCAGTTCATTCTCTGAAATGTCATCTTCTGCCTGGAGGCTGTTTTTACTGCGACTTAGGGAGTGAAGGAGCAAACCAAGACTGAGAGAGATATGGTGACTTGCCACGGCCAAGCAGCCAGTGCCTGCCGACGCCCGGTTGAGAACCCAGAGTTCCTCTGACTCTCAGCCCAGCATTGTCTATTCCACCTTTCTATCCTGTGTTATCTCATATATAGGGGCCATTTTTCCGCAGGGCCATCGGCTGCCCGAGAGCATGCTCTGTTCTCCTCTTTGTATATCCACAGGAACAGTTTAACCAATGCCTGTGGAATGGAATCGGATCCAAGGGCGGAACTTTTCTACAGGGTAGGTCCATGTTCTCTTTTGAAGAGGAGTGCCCATGGCGTGAGGCTGTGAGGATGGACCTACTTGGTGGCTCAGGTAGATTTAGAAATAGAAACATGCAGTTTGTGTCTAGTGATGAGTACTTGTTAGGAAAAGGAACGTCACTGGCTTACATCTATAAAGTACATCTGAGCTCCCAAAATCTGCTCAGACCCTTATCCCACCCACTCCCCCCAGCAAACAAACCTGTGGGTGGACACAGGAGAGAATACTGCCCCATTTGCAGATGAAGAGACTGAGGCACAGAGAGGGGAAATGACCACCTCTGAGGAGCCATGTGGCCTTAAGCTAGTCTGAGAGGAGGTGAAGCCTGTGATGCCCCCAAAGAGGTTAATTTCTGACTAGCAGATTCTTTCTCAGACATCCAGCAGGTGCTTTGCATTTTAATGGAGCCTGGATGCTTACTGCTTGCAAAGAGGTCAAGTTTCTAAATGGACAGCCAGATGGAGAGGACTTCTGGACTTTTCCTGGGGCCAGGCAAGGCTGCTCCTGCCACTGGCTCCAGCTTTTCTTGCCCTAGAATGGTTCCAGTGCCTTCCATTCTAATAGCTTCCTCCTCCTGAGCCCCCTTCAGGGCTCTCGGCTGGAATCCAAGGTAGAGGGCAGGAAAGCTAGAAGCACAAACAGGGCCGCTCCAAATGCAAACACCTGAGGCCCAAATGCACATTCTTTTCTGTTTGCCAAGAAAACAAGTAGACAACTTTAATATGCAGTGCCTTGTAGAAGTGTGACTATGGTGGATTGCTGCATATACAGTATAGGCACCAATAATATTAAATAAAAATTCAGTTCACGTGCCTGGGGTTTTATGGCTGCACAGCACATTCACAATTGCCTTCTTATTTGATTCTCATAGGAAGCCCAGCTCCACATGCTTGACTGTAGCAGGTATTTATTGAGTGCCACCTGTGCCAGGATCAGGTACTGTCTTCCGGGAGTTCTTGGTCCAGATGGGGAGACAAGCACGCAGCAGGGAATTACACAGGGGAGGTTAGGGTACAACATGAGACCCATGCAACACCATGGCGGTTAGTGAAAAGTGGCTGCTCTTGAGGAGGTGACATGCAGGCTGAGGAGTTGACCAGCTGAAGGGGCGGCTAGAAAAGACTATTTGGGGCAGACACACAGCATATATAAGAGCCTGGGACCGAAAGAGCTCAGCACTTGTGTTACTTTCCTCAGGCCGCCATAATGAATGACCACACACTGGGTGCCTTCAACAACAGACATGCACCATCTCACAGTTTTGGGGGCTGGAAGTCCAAAATCAACGTGTCGGCAGGGTTGGCTCCATCTGTGGGCTCTGAGGGAAAATCTGTCTCCCTTCTCGCTTCTGGTGGCGATGGCCCCAGGTGTTCCTTGGCTTATAGATGGCATTGCCCTGTGTCTTCACATCATCTTCCCCTGGTACATGTCTGTCTCTGTGTCCAAATTTTCCCCTTTCTAAAAGGACACCAGTCATATTGGATTAGGACTCAAACTAATGACCTCATTTTAGTTCGATCATCTGCTAAGACTTTATTTCCAAATAAGGTCACACTCACAGCTAGTGACGGTTACAACTTCAACATCTTTTGGAGGGGCACAATTCAACCCTTAACAGCACTGCTCAAAGAACTGAAGGTGACATGGAGATTGAATGGGAGGACGGCAGGGGGAATCAGGCTACCTAGTCTACCTGGGCCCTCTTAGGGAGGATGTGTAAACCATGGTGACGACTTTGCAATTTATTATAAGGTAAGGGGAACCCATCTTCACTGCCACCACCTAGAGTTAGTCACTCCTTTGAGTTCTTGGGGCCTCATGGTTTCTTAAGAGTACTTTCCTGGGTGGGTGGGTGTAGGTTTCTCCACTTGATGGTACATTTGTTGAGGGCAGGGACAAAGTCTTATTATTCACTGGGACCCCCAGCACAGAGATCAGCCATGGGACATGCTTAATAAATGTTCGTTAATCTAACACATTTAGTTCAGTTATTGGATGAGCTGAATGCAGAGTTGCCTCTTCATTTAAATATGCTTTTCATACATTTCACATCATTTTTGCAATATACACAATCTCTTTTGTAAATCTTTATGCATATTCTTGATTTCCTAGGTTGAAATGTTTATTTAATCTTCTTAAAACCAGAATCCTACATAATGTTATTCCAGACTCCCGTTATCTTATAATATGTGGTTTGAAAAACAGATCTGACTGGGTGTTTTGTTATTTTTCTTAGGAAAAAAAAATCAGTGAATTATTTGTGTGCTTTTAATGTAGAGGGAAGTAATAGAATTGGTTTTGACATCTTAAGGTTGACAAGTTTAACACTTAAAATGGGGTTTATCCAACCCCAACATTGTTAGAGGTTGTAAAAGTTTAATGATCTACTTCTAGGATTTAAGATTTGTCTGAGTGTCTCTCTCTCTCTGTCTTAAATTTGACTCCCACAGGTTTTGCTCTCACAAAAGCACAATTTTATAGCCCTGGCCCAAGTCTTTGAAATTCTGAAAGAAGGGGGATCAGGAACCCCAGAACGCCTCCCCAGACAGAGTGATTGAGTGGCTGACAAATCATTTGGCTTGTGAAAAGGAAGTGTGGCTTACTATGTTACAGCATCCAAACTGGAAGGGAGTCAAAGGACCTCTAGATCTGCCCATTCATTTTACAGATGGGTCAGGAGAGGCTCAGAGAGAAAGAGGGACTCACCTGAGCCCAGGGAGGGAAAGCTCAGTGGAAACTCAGGCCATTGCTGCAAAGCACATTGTATCTGCAGTAAGGTGAAGACTGTATCATTTTCTCAGGACTTTGGAGACTCCTGGCTCCCTGCGAAGTCTCATGGAAAGGAGTGAGCAGACTTCAGGATTGCCCAGGACTTCTCTCAATGTAGGAGAAAGGAATACAAAGGTAGCTGAGCCCCAAAACATAGAACATCCTGGGCTCTGAACCACCAGTCATGTACCTGCCCCCAGGGACTCTAATTTGAGTACGCCTTCCCCAAGCAGCCATTTCTCAAGCATACCATGCCCACAGGTACTCCGTCTCCAGGGGCAGATACCCAGGCACTTTGCTTCCAGACACCTGGGTTCACAGGCCCTTCACTTGCTTTAGTGTGTGGTTAAGACCCACTGCATAAGAATTTGGGGAGTTTGAATCCAGGCTCTGCCCCTTACCAGCTGTGACCTTGGAAAAGTCCCTTTATCTCTCTGAGTTTGTTTCCTCATTAGTTTCATGGGAATAATCAAAGTTTCTACCTCATAGGGTGCTTACAAGGACTATATGAGACCAATGAATGCAAAATGCTTGACACATTTTCTGTGGGATACCTAACTACTTGAGTTATTTTGCTGTATATGTAGGTTCAATTATAAGTGAGAAGCAAAACTCACTTCCAGTCAATCCTTGATTCGTGTGCCAGGGACTGTGCTTAGCCTCTCAGGCATCTTTGGGGCTTCTGCTCAAAAGCACTTCCACCCAGCGCTCTCTCCCCTTCCATAAAGAGTGACAGGTCATGTGAGAAGCAGCAGCCAAGGCTTGAAAGCACAGACTCAAGCTGCATCTCCCTGGAGCCCCTATTTCAACACTGTTTTGATCAGAATGATGGTTTCACCCACAAGCAATTGATTGGCCTACACAATTCTGTCATCCCAACAACTGATTAATTCTTCAGTAATGAAACTGCCTGTGGTCCCTGCTAGCACGCGAGCTACCATTATCGAGCATTCATTCTTTGTCAAGTTCTCCAAGTACTTTACACATATTACCTCACTTAGCACTCCCAATAAAGCCCTATTCAGCGGGCATCTCCACTCCATGGATAAGAAACCTGGGGTCAGCTCAGAGAGGTTAAGAACGCTGCCCAGGGCACACAGCTCGTCAGAGGAAAAGCTGGGAGGTTTCAGCCTTCCAGCCACATTTTTAAAAAGTCATGTTTACCTAAGTATAGTTTACATACAATTAGAGTTTACATTTTGTAAGCAGACAGTTCAATGACTTCTGACAAATGTGTGCAGTTGCATAAGCACCATATAATTGAGCTACAAAACCTTTCCCTAATCCCAGAATCCCCCTTGGCCCTTTGCGGTCAATCAGCTCCTTCCAGCCCCAGCCCCTGGGAACCACTGATTTTTTTTTCTGTGCCTATAGTATAACCTTTTCTAGGGTGACATGAATGAAATCATGCAGTTTGTGGTCCTTTGTGTCTGATTTCTTTCATTTATCAGCATGTTTTGAGATTCACCCATGTGGTCACGTGTATCGTCGGTCCTTCTTTTTACTGCTGAGTAGTCCACTGTGTGAATACACCGCACTTCATTTATCCGCTCACCGGCTGATGGACGTTTGGATTGCTTCCAGTTGGTAGCTATTATGAGCACAGCTGCTATAAACATTTGTGTACAAGTCTTTGCATGACACATGTTTTCATTTCTCTTGGGTAAATACCCATGAGGGGAAATTCCTGAGTCTCAGGTTAAGCATATGTTTAACTTTACAAGAACCTACCAAATCATTTTCCAAACTTTCTGTGCCTTTCTGAATTCTTATCAGCGTTGCAGGAAAGCTTTTTCAGCAACATTTAAAATTTTTAGGCTCAACATCTCCCTCATTCTGAGCTGGGAGGTTGAGAATAATGGATGGCACGTTTTGCTGAATATAAGATGCCAACGATTTTAAGAGGCATCATTATTTTACATACCAGCGAAAAAGAAAAAGAGTCCGACAAACGATGACACAAAGCTTTCTTATCGTTTAGAAAAAATACTTTATACTTATAAAAATAGCCCATATATCACTCCTATACATACATAGAATGGAAAATAAAAAGAAAAGAAATAGTGTATTCCTAGAACGTATTCCCCTTTAGAATCTTCTGAATCTATCTTTGACCCTGAGTCTTGAGTGTCCATGTTTTTGTCACATGGAACTCCCCTCTGGGCCATCAGCCTGTTGATGATGCAGCATTTTTTAAAAAGAGAGCTCTGTTATCATCTCCAGGAGTATTTTTTTTAAGCAGATCCCAATGCTGGGAACTGTCTTCTTTGACTACACTCATAGTTCACACCCTTCTTCACGCCCCATTGAATTATGTATCACCTGAAGTTAAGTAGCTTCTGCTCAAATTTAGTAAAATGTTTTTTGGCAAATTGATGTTGGATGCCTTCAAGATAGCCCTGCTCAATAAATAAATCAGTCACGCCAGTCTTTATTGCTTTAAAATTTCACTCATCTTTTTTTTAAAGAAATGTGACAATTTCTCCTGCCTTCAGTAGCTGTTGGTTCTATATGTCAAGCAATGCACATAACCCAACTGAAGTTTTGACAGTATTAACAGCTACGGCACCCAGTCCACAGATGAGCAGGCTCTGATGATTTTCTCATGACTTGCTGCCTGACGGTGATTGAAAGACATCTTCATCTTAGGGATGTTAAAATCAAAAAGAGTTGTGCATCTTAGAATTGATAAAACACTGCATATTTTACCCAAAACGTGGGTTTCTGTTGTGCTCTATTTTTTAATGTCCCCCCTAATCCCCATGATAGACAACAGAACCATCTGCTTCATCTGCAACAACTCCTTCCTCTTTATACCTCCTTACCGAGGTATAATTGACATACAATTAAAGTTTATACTTTGTAACAATGATTCTCCTCCAATCACAACGACTCTCCTCTTACCCTCTTCTTCATTCAATGTCCCATTCTCTCTCCCATAAGCTGTTGCAAAAACCTCTTCACATCTGCTTTGTTTCTGGAAATTTCTTCTCCTTCAATCAGTCTTATTCATTATTCTCAGAGTAACCCTTCTCCTACACAAATCTGAATATGTCATTCTTCTTCTCAAAACTCTTCCCTGGATATCCATTATTTGAAGAATAAAGTACAAACTCCTTACCCTGACGTTCAATTTCTTCTACTTTCCTGGTCCTACCTATTGTTCTAACATTATTATTCACCACTTCCCACTCCAGGCACATCCAATTATTTGGTGTTCTCCAAACATGCTTAGGACTTTCCTCCTCTGGGACTTTTTCATTCTGGATTCTGCTTATGCTTTGTCTAGAACTCCTCTTCCTTACTCCTATTGAAGACCTCTGATACGAGTTAAGCATATGCTCATTCTGGTCATATTAGCATGGGGCATTTATGATTGAAGTTTTCTCTTCTTTCTAAATTGCCTGGAATAAGTTAGTATGTACGCACATACATACATACAGTCATGCATCACTTAATGACAGGGGTATGTTCCGAGAAATGTGTCATTAAGTGATTTTGTCATTGTGGGACCTTCATAGAGTATACATACACAAACCTAGATGGTGTAGCCTACTACACACCTAGGTTGTATCATATAGCCTTTTGCACTAGGCTACAAAGTTGTATACCATGTTATTGTGCTGAATACTATAGGCAATTTTAACACAATAGTAAGTATTAATATTTGTGTATCTAAACATAGAAGAGATAATGCATTGTGCTCCGACATTACAATGGCTCTGACATTACTAGGCAATAGGAATTTGTCAGGTCCATTATAATTTTATAAGACCACCGTCATATATGTGGTCTGTTGTTGATTGAAACATTGTTATGTGGTGCATGACTGTACATATATGTATACATAAGCACATATAAATAGGCACACACACTCATAGATACTTTCACCCTATTCATTCTTACTTTTACTCTTTGATCAAATTCCTTCCTTCATGTTTTCTCAACACCTGCTTTCAATTGTACTGTCTTTTACTGGAAAATGGAGATAGGAGAGCTACACAGGCTTATTTCAAGAAATAGATTCAATTACATAGTCTGAGAGTGTTAGCATTTTGGAGGCATTCCAGTGTGATAAAACAGATCTGGAACTTGGCAGCAGGTGATACCGAAGTCAAGCTGTTGCTCTGTCACTTACTACCTCTGTGACCTTGGGCACACAAGGTAACCTCTCTGACTTGAGTTTCCTGAAGGTCCTGAGCCGATGTGAGCCTCCAGCACCTTGTAGAACCTCTTCTCCAGTAGAGAAGGATCCTGGGGAAACTGCTAAGTGCTTTTCCAAGTCTCCATGGGTAGCACAATTCTGCCTGGCATCCTTGGTTCACGTTTTATAGCAGAGACACGGCTTGAAAAGTTCCTTTCTCCTCTTCTGGACTATGTACCTACAGCTGGGAAGCAGCTGGCCAGTACAAGACCTCACTCCCAGGTTCTCTTGCAGCTCAAAATGGCCACATGACTAGTTCTCATTAAAGCAGTGTGAGTGAAAGTGGTGGGTGCTGCCATGGGGTCAAGGCTTTTATTCTGCAAGTAGCTCCTGCAAGCTCTCCTTCTTCTTTTGCTGGCTAGGTGCAGATGACAATTAGGCCCTAGTCCAGTGGTTCTCAAACTTGAGGGTGCATCTGAACCACCTGGAGGGCTTGATAAAACACAGATTGCTGGCCCCATCCCCAGAGTTTCTGATGCAGTAGTGCTGGAGAGGGGCCTGAGTATGTGCATTTCTCACAAGTTCCAGGGTAATGCTGCTGTTGTTGGTATGGGGACCACACTTTGAGAAGCACTGTCCTAGGAGGTGGCAGAGCTACAACATGGAAAGAGCCTGGGCACCTCATGACTATGATGGGGAGCAGAGCAGCCCTGTCAATCAGGTACACTCACCTGCAGCTATTAAATGATCAAGAAATGAACTTTTACTGTGTTTGAGAATTTATGGATTTTGGCGAGTCTATATGCATTGTAGCAAGTTAATCTATTTTTCAAAGCACTATTCCAATTCCTCATGGGGCTGGGGCCAGATCCATTGCCTGGTTGCTGGCTATCTCTCCCCCTTCTCTGGAATCCCTCACACCCTCCCAAGTGTCTGATCACAATTGGGCCGTCACACGGACACTGAGAGTCTCCAGCTCCTACAAGTCCTCCTGCTCCCTGCTGTCAAACCTATGGATAGTCACTCCATCCTGCAGAAGCTGAGAGTTCCCTCCAACCTACTGGACTTGGCAATGAGGACTTTTGGCCTCTCCCTGGCTGGGGCAGGTCATCCTCCCTGTCCTAATTAATTACCCTCTGGTTGCTGCCCTGGACAGCTGCTGCCCATGCCTCTCCTGTGTCTGAGAAGCCCCAGCCTCCTTGGAGAATGCTAGAATGCTAGGGGACAGAAATTATAGATCAGAGCTTCCCCACTTTTATACCCAATTCCTCAGTCCCAGCACTGCCCAGGTACAGAGTAGGTGCTCAATGCCTAAAATCAAAGCCATGGTGACCATTTCTGAGAAAGTCGCAGAGTGAGAGATGTCAGATGGCAGGGGGTGGAGTCTACCTGATTTGCTGTCACAGCCAGGCACAAGACACAGGTTAAGTGTTTCCCCAGCAAAGTTCCTGGAGCCCTGTCTTGTCAGAATGCAGTCTCTCAGACATAGCAGGGCAATTGTGTGATAATTATATATAAAAAAGTCTAGCGAGTATTAAGAGATCACTAGTTCAATAAGCATATGAAAGCTCAAAGTGGGATTCATGCCATTAACTCAAATTACATGAGCCCGAAGTCTGCCATCGTCTTCCTTTTAACCAGCACATCAAGGAAAGGAGGCGCTTTAGTTGGATTATTAAAAGGATTTAATTAACATGGAATATTTCGCAGGCAGACAACCTATGACAGAATAATTAAAATATAGTTTGTTGAAATGCACATTAATTGGCTACTAATTATCACGTTTTGTTTCCCTTTAAGGGCTGAAGATATGCTCAGGAGGAGACACTGCTGTATGCAAAACACATCTTCTTGCTTGTTTGGCTCAGTGTTTAATTAGGACAAACTCCTTCACTCTGCAACTCTAGAAAACTGGAATGGAAGTCAGAGGGAGCATGTGAGGGGTATTACTGCATACTTGGCATGCAGTGTGGTGGGAGAGAGCACTGGACTGGGAGTCCACAGGCCTGGGTGCTCCTCTTCTGCTCTGTTATGAATTCACCATAAGTATCTCCCCTGCTTAAAACTGCTCATGGCTGCCCATGCCATTGTATAAATTCTAAATCCCTGCTATCTGGTAAGTTATGGCCAGGCCCTTGACTATCTTTCCAAGATTCTCCACGTTGCCAATTTCACTCCAGCCATGCTGACCTTTTTGCTGTACCTTGAGCAAATCAAGTTCATAACCACCACAGGACCTTTGCACTTGCTGTTTCCTCAGCCTGGAGTTTCTTTTCCCTTGTCTTCATAAGGGGCTCCTTCCCATCATTCACATCTCCAGTCAAATGACTTCTCAGGGGCCTTCCCTGACCACACAGTCTAGAGCTGTTCTCTTTATTCTCCAGCATATCACAATATTTTATTTTATTCGCAGATGTAACACCACGAAATCATCTCATGTATTTATTTGTTCAATTGTTTATTGTTTGTTTCCCCCACTTAAACATAAATGCTATGAGGGCCAGAACTTTATCTGTGTCCTTGATGCTTTGCAGCCCCAGCACCTAGAAAGGTGCCTGGCGCATAGTAGGCATTCAATCAATATTTTTCGATTGAGTGGATATGAGAGTGGAACCAGAAGATCTCTGAGGGTCTTTTCAGCTCTAACACTCTAGAATATTTTGAACTTGTGGAGAACCAAGAGAGACTCTAGGCTATGGAAGACAGGGTGTGTTTTAACTCTTCTTAGTACCTCCCTCCTGGCACTCAGCCAAGCCTTGCCCACGATGGGCTTTCAGGAAGCCCACCCAGGTCTACAATTCTAGAGTTCTCAGGCATCGGCAGTACTCCTGGCCAGCTCCCTTGTTCAAACCTACAATCGGCGGGTCTCCTCCCTTAACCCTTTGTTACCTGCCACATCAACCTACTTCATGGGATTCTAGCAAGACCAAGACCCTCCCTTCAGGGCCCAGTTTGCAAACTAGCCTGGATCATGGCTCACAGATGCTGCCTATGGCTGTCAGGCGGGCGCTCTTGTTTTTAAAATGAAGAGTTCAGATCCTTGACACTCCCATAGTGCTTTCCTGGGTTCTGAATCTACAATTCTGTCCTTCCTTCTTTTGGGGAGACCTGTGAAACGCAGTGGATGATAGGACAGGTTTTAAATCTTCCAAAAGAGGTGGTCATCGTCCCCCAGTGCTCCCACCTTTCCCGCTCTGCGACGTTGGGTCGCTCTTTCCTGCTCCGCCTCAGGGACTCGGATGGGACTTACTACCTCCCTGCCCTGTGCAAGCCATCTCTTTCTCACGGGGTGGCTCAACCCCAGGACACTGAGACAGCCTTGAGCCAGAGGCCCGAGCCAGATCTACCCCCAGCAGTGTGCTGGATGCTTTCTTTTGCTCTGTGTTTCTAGTTTTTCACCTCGAAGCAGCAGAATAGAAATTCACATTTCAGCAAAGTAGAAATTCACATTTCAGAGTTGTAAGCGATGGGTAAGATAAATCAGGCCCTCCGTGGGGTCCAGTCCAGCTCAGCAGAATTCTGCATAGTCATTTGGGGCCAGAGCTCCAGCTAACAATAAAGCATTCCTTTGCCTACTTTGTGCATATATTGTAGAAATAGTTTATGGAAGAGGCAAAATATTGGAAGGATCAAGCAATATTGTTCTAAAGTCAACTTTTAAAGCAATATCTCTTTTTAGGTTTGCCATAATAATAACCTCTATGGTCTGCCATGTGGGTGCTGGTGGGCTCTGCTGGGCTACAGTGATTGCCAAATGATATCGTGGGAAGCAAGGGCCAATATGTATGACACGAACAGGGCAGGATTGATCATGGTAGACAATGGCAGTGATGTCACGAGACCCTTATAGCTAACACACATATTGGGACAGTTCTCATGTACATTTTGGGACAGGTAGCAACTGCTTTAAAGCTCTATTTTGTAGTATAGAGCAGGGGATCTAGAGCCAGACAGCCTGGATTTGGTCCTGGCTATATCACCTACTGGCTACTACTGGGCTTTGGTTTCCTTATTCGGAGAAGAGGTAGTTGCATCCTTCATAATCTTGCAGAAAGAATATTAGCAAGTGCTATGAGCCCCGAGTGGAGGAAGAAATAACTGCTGAGTAAGGAGATTAGGGTTTCTAGAGGAGGTACGTTTGAAGTGGGTCTCAACCCATGACTAGGAGTTCTATGGGCAAAAAAAGCTATGGTGAAGATAGGATCACAGGCACTAGAGAAAGTAATAGTAGCGATAAGGGGAGGGGACTACATTTTAGGTAGAGAACAGCCTGTATGGAGCCTCTGCGTGGCTGGCCTGTGAACTGTAGGGGAACAGGAGTATTAAAAGATAGGTTGAAGCTCTGTATGGACTAATGCAAAGCTGAGGAATTTGGACTTCATTCTGTGTAGGAGGATTTCTTTTATTTTTTTTCTAGATGATATTTTTATGCCTAGAAAAATAAACAATATTTATCTTAAGCTCAGTGCAGAAAACTTGAATACCCAGAAAGTGTAAAGAAAAAACAATCACATGCAAACCCACTGCACAAAATAATTGCTGTTAACATTTGGTCGGATGTCTTTTTGGTGCTTTTTCTATGAATATGTATGCTGGCCTAGCCTTACAAAAATGTTATCTAAGGAACATTTTTGAGCAGGAGAATATCACGATCAGGTCTGCATTCCAGAAAGATCCCAGTGGATGCCGTGGGGAGGATGGCTGGATGAGGCTGCAGGCAGAAGTCGGGATGCTGTCAGGACTCATGCTGGTCCAGGGCAGTGCCAGTGGGGCCATGGAGGAAGGGACACCTTCACAGGCAGAGATGCTCAAGGCAGAAAGCTGCTACCTTTGTCAAGTCAAACCTGAAGTCAACGTTTCAGTCAATGACCAATCAGTGACGGCTAAGGTTCTCTTCTCCAGGCCCCTGGTCCACTTCCAGATGCACACAGCTTGGTCTTCCACCCTGGAAAATGCCCTTCTGGAGAACAATTAGATTATTGACCTCCTTCTCCTGGTACCCCCAGCACCCTCCAAAAACTAGGTTGTGCCTCTTTCAAAACTCGGTGAGAGAGATTTCCATACTGTTGGTCTGAGGTGTCGTAGCCATCTGGACCCCTTTGATGAAACACCCAGATATTATCCTTACAAGGGAGCCTCAGGGTGGCTTTCCTGACTCTGCAGGTGCAATCCGCTCACTCTCTGACCTCAGCCACTGCTCCCCCACTCCCGCGTCCCTCCCAACACTAGCTGCTGCCAAGCTATGCCCCCAAAATGAAGATCATCCCAGAGGAGCCTGAGGCTGGCCTGAGAAATGAGATGCGTTGTCTGTGAGGGAGAAAGATTGAGAGACAGGATAACCGAGGGCCTGAGAACAAGGCTCTGCAGACAGCCAGGATGGGCTCGCAGCACGGACCACATTAAACCCCATCGCCTACCACTTCCCGGCAGCCTCTGCTGCCTCATTTCAAGAGCTATCTCATAAGCAGTGTTTCAGAGAGTTAACGAATCTGGAGGGACCCTGAAAGGGAAAGGGCCTCTGTTGAGTAGCTTCTCTCTTACCAGAGGAAATGAGAGATGGTTTTCCTTGTAACCCAATTTCCAAGGCCTTTTATTACAAAGCACTGGGAAGATGTGCCTCCTGCCAGGCTGAGGGGCTGGGCCGGCTCCAAAGAGGAGCTTAGAGATGGCTGGATGGTTGCGGGGGTCAGAGAGGGTAGTCAGAGGGCATGAAATGAGTGGCATCTTCCCTCAGGAACACAAAGGGCCTTTGTCATTCATGTGTTTTGCACTGATTTTCTTTCCTGAAACCATGAAAGAGGAAGTAGCATGTTGCATGATATGAGAGTAATAACATGGGCTTGGGGGGTTCTAGTCCTAGTTTCTGCACTTTCTCACTTACCTGACCACAGTTTTCCACTTCTACAGAAGAAAGGATAGAACCTGCCTCGAAAAGCTGCTGTGAGTGGAGAGGAGGCAATATGTGTAAAGTGCCTGGTACATTTAGGCTCCCAGCATCCCCTTTTGTCCATCATAGATCCCTCGAATGTTATTCAGCCAAAGATCAACCAGTAGGATTTGTTTATTTTTTTAGGTAACAATTTTAGGGCAGTGATTTGTCAAAAGTTACCTGGTGAGTTGTTGACAAAGTTGGAGGCTAGGTGGCCATGGAACACCCATGTCAGGTGTTATGTTAGTACCACAGGCATGGCTGCTGACAGTGGAAGTGTCTCCCCAGGGAAGTGCCACCGGGCTCCCTCAGACTGCCCCAGAGCTGGGAGGAGAGATGCATTTGCAGTGGGTCTCTTCTGTCTCCCCACTGCACAGTGTCTCTAGACAAAAGAGTCTGAGAAGCAGCATTTGAGTCACTTGTTCTTTGAGGCTTAGGACTCATCAAGAGAAAGGGACTCCTAGGGCTCTGGCAACCCCACCCCCTACCCTGGAGTGGCAGAGGCCCTGGTGGAATTGGACTCTTTCAGAAGAGCAGCAAATTGACACATTGGAGGCATTACATATGACCTGATGGGTAGGGGTCTCTGGGGGCAGTGGAGGTGTTGCTAAGAGGATGAGTTGAGACAACACCAAGCTGGCATATGAGCAGGTAGTAATTGAACATGTGGTATATTTGGGGCTTCAGAATAATAAATCATCCTAATAATAACCAATCAAATGCTTCCTGCTTCAGAGCCTTCAGAGGTCCCAAGACAACAGGTGTCAACTTTAAAGTGAGGGGTAACCCGACCAAGCAAGACTTGCAAAAGGAGGGAGGAAAATCTGTTTTATGGCTCTTTACCTCTTTAGTCCTGATAAAGGAGACTGTTTGGGAGAGAGATCCTTTAATACCGGCTAACCTTTATTGAGTTCTTTCCACTTACCAGGTGTGGTACTATGTGCTTCACACTTTTAACTGAAGTCATTCTCACAAAAACATTATGAAGTTGTGGATATTATTATTATTATACCTATTTTGGTGATGGAGAAGCTTATGCTAAAAGAGATATAAATAATAACTTATTCTAATGTCTCAAACATACTTATGAGGCTTAAATGCCTGTAGGAAGCACTTTGTAGAGCAGAAGGACCTCAGAAAGGGCTCTGATTGTTCTGCATGGGGCAGGTGGCAGTGACCCTGAGTCTGCTTTTCTTTTTTTCTGCAGTTGAATTCTCTGTCCAGGTGCAATTCAAGCATCCAGAAGCACCAGAGCTGCCCAGTAATGAATAAATTGGGTGGTCATGCTGCCAGGCAGTAAGGGCTAAGGGTGAATCACATAGGGTGGCTGCAAAGACCCAATGAGAGGATGCTGAGGAAGCACTTGGTAAACTTGAGGCTGACGTTTTTATCTGCCTTGGAAAGTTCCCTATGAGTGAAATTCTCCTGTTTGAAAAGAGGCTTTAGTTGAAGGCAGTGTTATTTGGTTGAGTTGGATTCAGTTTGAAGCTACACAAAGATGGCACTGTCTCCATTCTAAGTGAGTCTGAAGTTTAAAGGAGGGAGAGTAATGGAATTAGAGTATTTTAGCATGACTACCTGTGTGGGGGGCAGGGGGCGGGGTGGGAATCGGTTGAAGGCAGTGACTATGGAAGGGCTGCTATGAAATGAATGGATGTCTACCATGTAGATAATGTAGGCTTATGGGAAGGGGCACTCCAGGAAGTGGGAACAGCATGTGCAAAGATGCAAAAAGGCCTGGGGCCACCAGTTCAAAGACCATCATCCTAATGCAGGGAATCCTTGTAGTGTCTGTAGCTGGGATCATTTCCACATGGATCCCCTATTTTCTGTGCTTTATGTGGAGGGGGTTGGTGGGCATTGGAGGTGGGGTGTGAAAGGAAGGATGCCAGCCAAACTGGCTTCACAGGAAGCATCACCAGAGGGTACAGCTCTTTCCTACCTCCAGGGAGGGTCCTGTGCCTGGGGCTGGGGGAGGGAAGGCTGAGTGACACTTCACAACTGACCTTACTGAAAACAAACCGTCAGTGGGATTTTTAAGGCTGAAGCACGTCTGGAATGCACGACCAGCCACACTAGACCAGGAATAAAAGGGAAGGAGCCTCCTTCATGTGGGAGTAGTATAATTGTTGGTATGATGATTTTTAGCATTGGAGGAGGTTGAGGTTTTGGACATAATCTAAGCCGTAAGTAGAGGCTGGAGGTTTTAAATAAGGTCTTATCCCAATACTCTCAATGACTCTGCAAGATATCTATTTTTATCTCCATTTTGCAGATGATCAGTAAAAAGTGGATTTGAAGATCAGATCCAGGTCTGTCTGGCTCCAATGTCTATGCCTCAAATGCTTATCTTCGTCACGTCTCCTCCATGTTCCACACTGGCTTCAGATGCCTCAGAAGGTTTTGGGCGTGGGGTAACGGAGTGGTTACCTAATCTACAGTCTTCCGAGTTGTGCCTGGAGCTCTCCCCAGGCTAGGTCCACTTATGCTTTAGGTCTGCTATGGATTGCATAGATAGATTTGGGAGGTACCTGTTCTCCAATTTGGAGGGAGTGGTCCAAATCCCAATGAAACAAGGAATGTGTGTGTCATTGTATTAATGGTTGACACCAAAATGTCTCTTAAGAATGGGACTATGTGTTTGGTATATACCGTAACACACTCTTGGGGGTGGAAAATGAGGCGGCCCAGGGACAGGTGTATGAAGAGAACTATTGTTTGAGCAGCAAGGTGGAAATTTCCTTCTTCCTCTAGATGGAGAAGAAAGGACAAAAGGAGAAATGGGGGGTGAGAGGGAAGGAGGGACGGTGGACAGCTGAGAGGCACAGGGAGCGACAGCTCAAACTTGAGCAAGTTTACTAAACTCGCGAAGCTCTTGGTCCAAATGGCACTGGCAAACCCATGCACGCACTGAGCTTATGCTCAGGTTAGCGTGGGGCAGAGACTAGACCCTAGATGTGATCAGGAACAGAGGTAAGGAAGTCCAAGAGGAGGTCAGCAGTCAGGAACCCACAGAGATCGTGGGAAGGACTCTGGACTCCCCACAGGCCTTGATTTGGGGAGTTTGAGCAGGTTTAACTAAATCTCCAAGGGATAGAGGGGCTCTAGCTGAACTCTGCCAAATTGAAATTCTAGCACTCCCCAGAGCAAGACAAGATTCAGCTCAGATAAAAGCATCCTGTTTTCAGGTATCTTAGAATCCAGGCATGTCGTGAAGGCTAGCAGGAAAGAGTCCGTTGGTCACAGACCAAGATGATGGAAAAGATACTTGTTTGGATACTTGAATGATAACAGCTGCCCATTCCTGCAATGAGATCCCTCAGCAGTGTGGGACACCGGTTTCCCAGGCATTTCATTATGAGGTAGACAAGTTTAATAACAGAGGGTAAAGGCCATAGCCAGAGGTTTAGTGTCTGTGGGTGCATCATGGTGTTACTACCCTCAGACTACCAACCCGCCTTGGACTTACACCAAAGACTTGGGGAGAGGGGACACTATTAAAGATCAAGTTGCAGAGTGAGATGAATAACTGAAGTTCCTGGAGAGGCCCAGGGCGTGAAGCAGAGGGGCCTTGGAGGTTAAGATTGCTGCCAGGATGTAGCACAGCTCCCTCTCCACTCACCTGGGCCTGAGACTGACAGCCCATGGGAAGATCTGAGCGTCAGAATGATGTTACAGTCAATTTCTTTCCTGTCTCTATGACCTTGTGATGCCTAGGAACCAATGGGTAATAATTATTTATTTAAAGCGTAAATACATTTAAATTCATAAAATTAAGCAAAGCTGTCTTCTAGCAGCTTCAGCAAGATTTTAAACTTTTGTGAAGCACAATTGAATAGACTCTGCTAACCCAAAGTTTTGTGGCCACATCAAACCCCCAAATTTGGTAGGGAGTGAGGCCTATGGAGCTAGGAAGTTACTCACAATCACCTTTGAAGGAAGAACCTTATAGAATTTGAAGGCACGTGCATTAGTATTTACAGGTAAACTAGCCAGCGATTACTACCGCGATTTTTCTCTCCATCGCTCCTTTAGTGACCTACATGAAAAAGAATATTTACTCCCCTAAACATATTTCCTGTTCCCATATTCTTTTAATTCCCATAAGCATATCTTAACAAATGCTGCTAGGCAATGCAACATGTTTTGGTCTGTGAGGGGTGTTCTTTGACCAGTGTAAGCACAGGTGAGGGAGGGACGGTGGGGGAACATTCGTGCAATTAGCTCCCCTTGCTGTTCCGTGTAAGAGCCCTTCTTGGGCAGTTGCTTCTGCAGCATCCATCTCTTCATCATCATCACCATCACACTAGTTAACATTTACTGAGCATTGTCAGTGGGGTAGGTACTGTGCTGACCCCTTTCTAAGAATAAACTCATTTACTATAATGTGGTTATTTTTTATTAAAATAGTTTGGTCTCCATTTTACAAATGTTAAGTCACTTATCCCATCACTAGCAAGTAAGTGAAAAGCCAAACCTGGTCTCAGGTCTGTCTAACTCCAAAACTCCCACACTTAATCTCAGAAATGGTTTCCCAGTCACAATCCTCAGGGAATGGAATCATATAAAGAACTGTATTCATTCATTCATTCATTTATTCAGCATCAACGAAACACCTACTATGTGCTAAGTGCAATGCTAAAAGTCAAGACTACAAAGATGGACATGGCATGGTCCCTGCCTTCAGGGGGCTCATGGTCTTGGCATGTGAGTAGATGGTTATAAAAGAGAATGATGGGGCCATAACAAGTGTCTCAGCAGGTTTTATGGGAATAACATATGGGTGAACAATTCTGCCTGGGTGAGACTAGTAGTGTTGGAGTTGAGAAAAGAGGGAGGCATTTGAGCTGAGCCTTAGATAACAATCACTCATTCTTGAGATAAAAAACTACAAACTAACCTCAATTTGTCCAAAACTGCAGGGTTTTCCATCACAGTAAATGGCATCACCAACTGTCTCATTTTTCAAGCCAAAAATCTAAGAGTTTTCCCTTATTCGTCCCACTCCATTATTTTCCACATCCAACCCATCACCAGATTCTGTTAAATATCCCTCCTAGACCCTGTCTCTAAAAATAAATAAATAAAAGGTAAATAAATATACACCATCTATGTGTAAGTATACACCAGCCACTTCTAGATATCTGCTCAAGAGAAATGAAAGCACATGTCCATACAAAGACTTGTACATGAAGTTTACAGTAGTTTCATTTGTAATAGTTAAAAAATGGAAAGCACCCCAAATGTTCATCAACAGATTAATGGATAAACACATTGTGGCATATCTACATGGTGACATGATTATTCACTGTTTGTTAGTAACTGCAATAGTTCTTTGCATGCTGATCTTATATGCTGCAACCTTGCTAAACTCATTTATTAACAACTGAACACAAAACAGATTGACACAAAACAGATGAGTATCTATGTTATGGGGAGTGAGGGAAGTAAGACAGTGAGAGTTGCATGTTTTATGATCCATTCATATCAACTTTAAAAAGATGAAGACTGTTGTGTGGTGATGGATGTCAGACAGCAATTGCCAGCAAATGGGGATAGAGTGCAAATGAGCAGGAGGAAGGGAATATGAAGGAGCACATGGAAACTTTTGGAGGTGATGAATGTATTCATTACTGTGACTGCAGCGATGGTTTTATGGATACAGTTGTCAAAATTTATGTTGTACATTTTAAATATATGCCATTTCTTATATGTCCATTATATCTCAATAAAGCTATTTAAACATTTTTAAATAAAAATATGTAAATATCCCTCCTAAAAATCTTTTGAATACATCTATTTATCTCCAGAGGGATAGCTGTCATCCTAGAGTAATCTGTCATCCTATTCTTTCACTTGGGCCTTGGTAGTAGCCTTTTAACTGGTCTTCCCCCACTCACTGTTATTTTGAAGTTTCCTTTTCTTTACAAAGACTAATATGTTTTCTCATTGGGACTATATTTTCCTAATAGATAATTTATATTTATGATATGTATTTTAAAGTCTTTACTAAATGCAACATTTGGGCCTTCTTGGGTTTTATTTCTATTAAGGATTTTTTTCTTGCCTATGGATTCTATTTTCCTGTTTCTATGTATGTCTAGTAACTTTTGTCATATTCTGGACATTTTCAATGATGTGGCATAGAGATTCTGGATTCTGTTATTTTCCTCTGAGGAGTGTTCAGTTTTGTAGCAGCAAACTGTTCAATTTCTAGCCAATCATCATGAACTTTTAGAGGTTTAGTTTTATGCTTTTTTGGGGGGAGCAGGAATGCTGTGCTATTCTCTAAGCTCCTCTAACTTCATAGGACTAAAATTGCAAAATCCCCTGTGGATGTTGTTGAGGCTTGTTTTTAGGCTTTGTTAGAAGAGGTCTAGAGTAGTCCTTTCTCTACGACCAAGGCCAGCAAACTTTCTCTTAAGAGCCAGATAGTAAATATTTTAGGCTTATGGGGCATATGGTCTCTGTAGCAAATAATCAACTCTACTAGTGTAGCTTGAGTGTAAATGAATAGGAAGGATGTGTTCTAATAAAACTTTATTTGCAAACATTGGTGGCTGGACCAAGAGCCATAATTTATTAACTTCTGCTCTAGGACGTGGTACTTACATTTAAGGCATGGCCTTTCTGATGTTTTAACTAACTAGATCCCCAGGTGTTAACAAGGTCTCCATAGTCTGGCTGAACCAGAATGCTAGAATCTCGTAGCCCTGCTTGACCTCTAGTGTTTTCATCCCACTCTCAAACTCATAACAGCCCCTCCTGGGAATCTTCGTATACTCTCCTCTATGCTTGTGTGACCCATCCCTCCTACTCCCACCACAAAGATTTCTGGGCACCCCTGCTTCACAGCTCCCTCCTCTACGATGGCCTGCCCCACAGGTTCTGGTCACTTCAGTAGTCCCCAAACCTGATCCCTACTTCCTCTGGTCAATACGAGTGCCATGCTTTATTTGAATTCTACGTCTCTACCTTACAGTTAGGCAATTGTGCCTAGATGGGGAACCTGAAAAAATGAGACCTCTCCTCATGATCTTCTCTTTTTTCCAGAGATCATGGTTTTGTGTTGCCCACTGCCCATGCCAGTAAGCAGCTTCCTCGTACATTCTGTCTAGTTTTGCAGTTGTTTATGGCAGAGGGCTAGTGCAGCACCGGTTTCTCCACTGTGATCGAAAGCAGAAATCCTTACATTTACATATGCCCTCCTAATCTGCTTTCTACTCTGCATCCAGAATGATCTTTTCTATCTAATCATCTAATCATATCTAGTGCCCTCCCTAAAATGATTCAGTGATTCCCTACCACTTTTAAGATAACACTTAAGTATCAGTTTTTGCCCATCAGTGAATCCCCAACACACAGCAAGGTGCCTGCCCTATGATAGACATGTAATAAATATTTTTGGGTAAACGAGAAATGAAGTTTTTGGCAGAAAGAACATAAGCAAAGGCATGGTAGCATAAGATAGTATGGGGAGTAACTAATTATTTGGCAAAATTCCCACTCAGAATGCTGACTACAAATGACTCAATGCCTTCATGGGCAGAAAACATGACAATTGGAGACCGTAGTACTAAACTGCCTTTTTTTTTTTTTCAATTACCAAAGGCCTTAAAGCATTTGCTCAACATGAAGCTCTTAAGATGGATAGAGCTGTCTAGGCAAGGCAAAGAAAGCTTTCTTGGACCTGGGTTTGCTGTGCTCACAGACAGACAGATGGACATGCACACAGGCAGAAGGAATCACCAGTTTGCTAAAAATAACACCTCAACCAGTTTTTCACAGAAACCCGAAAGGAAGAGAAAACAGATCGATTAGCGAGCATACCATTTGTGTAATGTTGACGTCCTCCCCTGATCAGAGAACGCAAAATCACCTTGGAGACCAAGTTCGTTCCCAGACAGTAGAGGAAATGACTAAGGCAACTGCTACTTCGGAACCAAGTAAGTCCCCAAAGGACTCATGAATTGATTAAGTAAATTCGGCAGGAAATTTTAGATAAAGAAAATTATCATGTTTGATATTCAGAGCAGGGAAAAACAGGATTTGGGCAGACATTTACCAGGGACCTTTTTGAAGGAAGATCTTAATAATGTTCAGAGGAAAGAGAGATTTGAGAGTTTGGAAAGAAGAACTCCAATGAGGTCAGTTCTCCGAAGTGTGGTTTCAAAACTGTGCCCTAGCAGATATTCCCACAGTGAAAGAAGCAATGGATGTGACAGAGGAGGTCAGAAGAAGACAGAAATTCACGTTGACTGAGCACCCCCTGGGTGAGGGCACGCTGCTTGGGGCTTTACACTAGTTAGCTCGTGTTATCTTTATAATAACTCTAGAAGTTAGGTTTTATTATTTTCATTTTAGAAGTGAAGAAACTGAAGCTTAGTCAGGTTAAAATAGCTATCTGAAGTAACACAACTAATATACAGCAGAATTTCAATTTGGACCCAGATCTGTCTAATTCTAAAGCCGTAGACCTTCCCAAACACCATATTCCCTCACTGGTGTGCTGCTTTTGTATGCAGTAGGTGGCACATTTCTGGGCAGTCTAAATTGTCAGAGGTCAGGCCTTTCTGCTTCCTGGGTCTTAGGGTATTGAATGTAGTGCGGTTGACAAGTGTGAGCTTCATAATGATTGTATGACTGTCATTTCAGAAACGGGAATGTTTGGCCCACTCATTACTGATGAGAATCCTTTCCACTTCCCCACCCATGAAGACAACACTAGAATTTATGTATGTATGTATGTCATGGCTGAGACCAAATTCTGGCTTTGCTCTGGAGTCCTGAATGCACAAGCACAATATCCAAGCATGTGTGCTTTGCCTTGATTCACTTGGGTTTTAAAGATCAGTTAAAGAAAGGGTTTGGTCTAACAAAGAACTGATAGCACTTAAAGCTTCTCTCTAAGCTTGGTTCTTTTTTACTGTGCAATGCAACATTTACAAAATTTATTCCTACCTATCGCAAGGCAAGCCCACTTTTCATTTGCTAAGGGTCTTCAGCAAAGCAAATAATTTGCTATAATGGTCAGCCACAGAAGACTAAACAGAAACAAAACACAGAAACCCATATACTCTTCTTCCACTGTCTGCATCATTTGGGGTGCTGAGATTTGCAGAACATCATTCATTTTCTCATATACTTTGGTGTTTTTATTCAGGAAGACGTGGGGGGCATGAGCTGGAACATATGCTGGTGTGAGTTTGGGTGTGTGTGCTGAGAGCAGGCAGAAAGAAGCCTGGAGAAAACGTGTGCAAACGTGGCAGTGAACAGAAAACCCAGCTGGGATTGCTGGTCTCCTAGCAATCAATGACCAATTTCCCTTCGGGGCTGTTCCCAGAAGTGCAGATCATTTTAAAAATAGATGCATGCTTGGTTCAGTTATTGACATTGCTTTACCCAAGGCTGTGTGCACAAGCATCACTCCAGCGAAATCTTAAAATATTGGATTTAAGTTTGGATATTCATATTTCATATTCCCGAGACTCCTCTTAGAAGTCTGCACCTCACTTACCAGACCTCGGGTTTTATCTCAGGGTAGCTGTTCCAATCCAGGGTGATGAAAGGATTTCTTCTGGGGAATCAGAGAGTGGCAGTTGTTCTCAGAGCAGTCACAACCATCCTCCAAGACTCAGCTCAAAGGCCATTTCCTTTGTGAAACTCTTTCCAGCCTGCCTGGGCCAAACGCACCTCCCACCTTCCTCTGTACTTCCAAATTTGACCTCCTCTTATAATGCATTTTTTTTTCTAATTAGCCATTTTTGTGCATGTGCTATCTTTTCCAATAGACTGGGAGCTTCCTGATGGCATCTGATTATCTCTGTCACTTTCTTGGTGCCTGGCACAAGCCTATGGTACAGTAGGTGCTTAGGAATACTTGTCAAATGACTGAGTAGGTGGACAGAGCCCCAGAGCTTTCCCATGTCCCCCTCAAGTGGCTCTTGCCATTCCTAATCACCAGCCCTGTCTTCCCCAGCCTGAAAAAAAGCAGACAGAAGGACCACTGTCTTGGGTGGATGGATGTCACTGCTGCACCAGTGTAGCACCAGAAACACTGCTGTCCTGGAGGGCCACCACCAGGAGAGGGGAAGCCACACTCTCCCGCATCAGAGTAGATCTTGCCTGAAGGGCAAGTCATTCCTGCCACCAACCGCTTGGGGAAAAGGAGCTTCTCAGACCAGGGCTGGCATCTGTCTACAGGAATGAGACTCTCTAAGGCTTGGCCTCTAGGGGGTTGAAATAGTGTCATGAGGTGGCTCTTGGATAAAATGGTGCCATCTACTCAGAGTGGATCCAGAAGCCAGGAGGTGGGGTACTGAGCAAGGGGCTGTATGTGTGGCTGCCTCTGCTGGCATGTAGATTCCCCCACTGAGACCAGAGGAGAGACTGAGCCTGTGTGTCACCCCCTTGGTCCATTCTCTGCACTCCCTTAGTATTTAGTCAACTCTCCTACATACCCTGGCTGGTCCCAGCTGCCTTACGGGGGAACCACAGGATTCATGGGCTTGGGCCAGCGGGCTCTAGGAGGAGTGGTGGCAGGGAGATTGTGCAAGGAATGGGGACTCTTGGACCCCGAGGAGCCACGCACAATGGCACAGCCGGCTGCACCTCACACCGAGAAGCTTCCCTCCAAAGCTTAAATCTCTGTGGTGTTGCTTCTTAGGATGATGAGGTTTCTCTGCTTCCCAGAGCTCAGGTCTTCGGAGAAGCTGGAAGATAGTGGCACTTCAGTTGCCACAGGACGAGAAGAAGGGAAATGATGTTGGCTCAGTGTTTGTCCTGGACCAGGCACTTTACACACCTGTCTAATCCAATCTGCCCAGCTGCCTGGTGGTGTTGGGATTATTGTTCCCTTCTCGTGGTGGATAAAATTGAAGTCTAGAAAGAAGCTCGTGGGACAAGCCGGGAATTCAATCTAGGCTTCCTTGTTCCCAGTCCTGGCACCTTCTGCTTCCTGCATTTGAGGCATCTGTATAAATAAATGCATTATCTACATCTCCCCACCCCCAGCCCACCACTGGAGCGCTTTCCACTAAGTACTGAAGGCACTTTTGGCCTTTCCTTGCTCTTTAGCTTTGTAGGCTGCAAGGCCCCAGGTCTGCTCCTTGGTGATTCCACACAGAACTTCTGGAGCGCGTCAGGCTGAGTGAGAAAAAGCACTTAGCCAGATCCAACCCTGTGGCCACTGCTCCCAGTCAAAGACCAGTGAGGGGCCAGGCAGGGAATGATCTCAGAGACCATCCCATTGCTTTTAATAAGGAGCACCCCAGGCCACAAAGGGAGTGACACAAGCTCCTGCTACTGGGTATCTACCGTAGTTCTTGGATGCTTTGAGCAACCGGAATGCAGGGCTTCCTTCCGCTGTTGCCATTTGGAGAGTCAAGTCTGCATGTGGCTACAGACATGTGGCCCTAACCCACGTACTGCAATATTCCTTAAGAGATTAGATGGCTAAAGCCCAAATTGGGGATATAGGCCTGGTGCTAGAAGCAGAAGGTCATGACTTACTGTGCAGGAGGCTGTCACAGCCTCCCTGATGAAGCAAGGCTGAGCTAAAGCACCGCAGCTGAGGTGAACCAGATAAAGGCACAGGGCTCCGAGACACGCTGCCATGCTGCCTTGTCTCTGTCTGTCTTTTTCTCTCGTTTTAAAGCCCTCATCCCTAGCTCCAAGTCAGCGATCCAATTAACTAAGATTTTTGAAGAAAGCCTCAAAATTGAAAAACAAAATTCTCGGTTAGGGAGGCCTTCCCTGCCTCATTAATTCACAGGTCAGTCTACGATGCATCGGGTTGGAGTTAACTCTCCCCACCATCTCCAGGAGTGCAGATTTAAGGGGATTGAGCCCTCAATCCTAGAGATGAGGACGTTGCCAGCAGTACCAGCACTGTCCCCGGGGTGGTGGAAAGTCACCAAAGTACAAAAATCTGCTTGGGTCTCCTGTGTTCATTGTCTTTTTATTTGGTGTCTTTCTGCAAATAGGAATATACAAGAGTTGTGGAGTATATTTATGCCCCTGAGGATAGATACCCTGCCTGCCATTCACACCTTCACAAAGGCTAGGGGTGCCAGCAAGCCACCCCTAGCCTCTGCCCCTGGCCTTCCCTTCACTCCAACTCTGTCCTGCAGGACCTCTCTCCTCCTCGCGTGCGCGCTCTCTCTCTCTCATTAATAATAACTAGCTTCTCCATACAATCTGTGACACTCCGCTGGCTGGGAACCTCTTCTGCCCCCATTGCCTTGTTTGGGTTTGGAGATAATTAGAGGAGTCAGAGCATTTATTCAAATTCCCATTTTACAGGTGAACAAGTTGAGACTCTGGGAGGACACAAGAGTGAGTGGGTAGCAGAGCTAGGACTTGAAAGCAGAACATCTCCCTTCACGTGTATACACTTCTTTGTACCTGGCACCACCTCTGTACTCCCTGTATTGTGCCTTTCTTTGTGTGTTGGTCTGTGTTGTTTTCTGGAACAGTCCTTAGAGGTGGAGTGGACACCCTTTGTCACCCTGCATGTCATCCATGCATGTACTCATCTTTCTTACCCAGAGAGCCCAGGACAGGCTCAGATATCCATCCCTCCGACCTTGGGGGAGATGACCTCCAGCCCCACACTGATCCAAGGATAGTCCTAGTCCCCTCAACAAGGTCCAATGAGAGGGGAGACAGAGTCCATTGAGAAGCTGCTGGAAAACCTCTCATTTCTTCTAAGAGACTTGCAGGAGGAGAGCTCCTCTTCCTTCTCTAGACACTGTTCTATCTACATGTGGCACCTGGGACAGCTGAAGACATCTGGTTACCAGCCTGAGCAGAGACAGGACTGGGACCTAAGCTCCTGATAGCAGGGTGAGTGCTGACTGTCACAGCCCTGGGCCCATCTAACTCTGGATTGCTGTGATGTGGACTCAGGAGTGTCCCCACTGTGTATGACAGTCACAGTGGGCTTCTCCTCTTGTAGCTGGGAGCACCCTTCCTGTCTGGGATCACCCTGCATGTGCTCCCACCTCCCGTACACCCCTCTCTGGCACTCTGCCTCTGTCCTCTCGTCAGGAGGGTTACACAAAGAGAGGAACTTGAAGGTTGTGCCTAGCTCAGGACAAATAATTAGAAAAATTGAGACAATTGACTATTTTATTTTTAACTTTAGGATTATATGTGTTGGCCATATAGATACGCAGTACTAGGCAGTCTTGGGGGTGGTAGATCTTTTCACTTCTCCTATAAAGGAACCATCCTGTCCAATCCCCTTCTGAGACCATCTTTCTAACCAGGCTTCAGCTGATTGAACCAGGCAGGCACACCTGACTCCAGAGAGAATCATCAGGGCTGCCAGCTGTCTATACAGTGTGGTCACTGTTAACAGAGAAAAGACAAATCGTCAACCAAAGTTTTTGTCATCTGAAGAATTTGAACTAAGGACACAGAAACAAAGTTATCAGCCCTCTGAGGGACAGACATAAACAGACTTGGAGGGGAGCAGCTGGGGCATGCTGTGGTGCATGCCATGTGACAGTAGAGCAGCAATAGGAAGGTTTGCAAACTCTCCTGAGCCACCCGGAACCCCAAAGCTCTTTTAGCTCTAGGTGCAGCAACCTCTATCTCTAGTAGCCCCTTTACCACTCCGTGCAATGATCTCCTCTGATTTGAGATGTCTTCTCCTTGCAGCTAGACACTGCACCCTGGCATGGCACGCAGGGCCCTCGTGATCTGCTCTGGCTGGGGTCCCCTACTCTCTCAGCCCTGCTCCTCCCGACTCAATCCCCTCCACGCCTCCAGGCAGGCCACATTCTTCCACATCTTTCTGCCTTGTTGATGCTGTTCCTTCTGCCTGGAGTGTCCCTGCTCTTTGTCTACCTGCTGAGATCATGCTCATCTTCTAAAATCCAACTCCTGCTGCTGCAGGATCTGTTCAGGCAGATATGTTTATTCCTTTCCTGGTGTTTCTCTTGCATGCATTCATTCAAAAACTACTTCTTTGGTGCTCACTATGTGTGCTCTGTCATTGCTATGAGAACAAGGCTTGATGAGGATGGAGTGGTAGGGCTGGGGGGCTATTTCAGCGAGGGCCGTCAGGATAGACGGCTCTGGGCTGAGATCTGAACGTGTGAGGGAGTGACCGTGTGAAGATCTGGGAGAAGAGTGTTTCCAGCAGAGGAAGCAGCAAAGGCAAAAGCCCCCGGGCGAGGACAGATCTGGTAGGGAAGAAAGAAAGCATGGCTGGAGCATAGTGACAGAGGGCGAGTCAGGAGAGGGGCAGGGGTGAGAGCGTGCAGGGCTTAGGAGCCTTGGTGGGCCGCTGCAAAGGATTCGGACTTGGTCTGAGCGTGAAGGGAGGCTCTAGAGAGGGGTTGAGAGCAACAGGTGCCATGATCTGATCTGCATTTTGATCAGATCTGGCCGTGGGGCTGTGGGAAGGTGAGTGTGGAAACAGCCTTCCAGGCAGGGTGGTGGCTGTGGAGGGCAAGGAGGGTAGGCCTGGGACCTCCCGTGGAGGGAGAGCCAGCAGGACTCAGGATGGACTGGTCAACGGGAGGGAAGGGAGGGAGAGTGGGATGGAATTTCACATGGGGGCCTGAGCAATTGGGTTCAGGGAGGCGCCCTTTACTGAGATGGAAACAAGCAGGGGTGTGAGTTAGAGGTGGACATCAGGAGCCAGGGTGGGCCCAGCACTTATCACCCACACTGTAAGACTTTGTCACAAACCCTGGACTCCTGGAGAGGATGGCGCATGCAGTTCTTGCCTCTGTCTGTCCTATTCTGTGTAGCACAGGTCCTCACAGATAGAAGATCCTTAGTCCTTTGTTGCAGGAGGCTTTGATTTTCACCATGCCCTTATTCCTGAAAAAACGCAGGTGGTACTCAGATGTCCTTCCTTTCATTAGCTCACTTGGTCACCACCAAGCCATTTCATTTGCATTTTTGATGACTCCTCCAATGGCAGTGACATCATCCTTCAGTCACAAGCCAGTCTGACCTCCCTCCTTACCCTTCCCTTCCATCAGTCCTCTCGCAGTCAAACCCGACCCAAATGGGTACCAGGGGAGCCCTCCAGTCAAAGACTCACTTCAGTGGGCACTTGATTAGCATGGCTCGGTTCGGGGAGGTGTTACGGTTTATTCCCACTGGGGCGCACCAAATTGGCCAATCAATCATGGGTCAGATACTGAGCACCTTCGATAATAAGCCCTTGCCTTTGCCTAGCATTTTATAGCTTACAAAGCATTTTTATATATCCTCTCCTTGGACTTGTACAACCAACCTCTGAATTGGCAGGGCAGGTCTGTGGATATTAAATTCCCTATTTCACTTAAACTTTCATAACTTGCAACTTAGGGTCTTAACTAAGACTGTTCCCTCTGCCTGACATGTCCTTATCCTTCTCATTGGCCTGGGAAATGTCCAGAAACTGAACCTTCTAGAATCATTTTAAATGTGAAATGACACCATCCCTGACCCTCAAGCAGAGTTAATCACTCATTCCTTCCCCCTCTGTGTTATCTGAGGCCATATGGATGTGTCTGCCTTTTTGGTTATTATATTATAGATATACATAAAATTCATAGTACATATATACCTAGCTTTCTCTCCAATAGATAATATTCTGCCTTGAGGGGAAGGAATGTGTCTCATTCATCTCAGAATCCCAGTGCCTGATATATTCCCCTTGACAAAGTTAGCCATCAATACATGAATGAACATATGGATATGTTAAAAGCTAGAGGTCATATTGTTGTGAACTGTGCATAGTTTGCTAAGGGATATAGACCTCAGCCTGTAGGCATAAAAGAATCTATAGGAGATTGATTTATATCACAAAAGGCAGATGGCAGGCTCATTTCACAGAATTTATTTCCCTGAAAATTGATGAGGTCTGATTTATATCTTCCCTTGAAGGTCAGTTATGGACTGTTCAACTCACTCTGCCTTTCTCTCCAACAAGGGTTTTCATGAGAATAGGATGGTGGGAATGGTATCAGTTATATAAAGCCTGTTCATCCCGTTCAGGGAACATTAGGAAGTTTCATTTCAACCCATCAAATTTTCATTGAACATCTACTATATGCCTGGCACTGTGCTCAGTGCCGTGTCAATAAGGCAAGGTAGTTCGGGAGCCCTTTTGCCAAAGCCCTAGAGGTGGGGCCTGCAAGGCATGCAGAACTGTGGCATGTCTGGGTCCTCAGTCTTGTAGCCTTCATCCCATGCTGTTGTGATCTGCTCTCAGGAACTTGGAGCTCCAGTACATCTGTGTTTGACTAGGACAGTGAAAGGAGCTAGAGACTGGCTGTGATCAATGAGCCCCTGTCACTCTCATGACATCCTCTCCTGAGCCATTTCACCAGCACTCAGCTGAGCCTGCAACACTGGGCCGATGGGACGGGCCCGCAGGGAGTGGGGCCATGGAGGGCGGCAGCAGTGGTGGATGCAAGTGTCAAAGCTGCTCACGGAGAAGACTTAATTGACTTCCTCAGGCTCTTCCTTCTGCCACATATTCATCCACTCATCCATCCATCCATGCACCTATCCGTGCATGCATCCATTCATATACTCATTCATTCACTTGTTCAGATCTTTGCCTTTGCAGTGCACACCTGTGTGTCTTCATTGTGACATATTCACCCACCCTTCCATTCATTTATTCTTTCATCCACTCTTTCATATCTTTATCTTTAAAGCACATATCTGCCTCTTCTTATTGATGTATATTCATCCATCCATCCATCCGTTCATTTATCCATCCATCCGTCCGTCCATCTATCCATCATCCATGCATGCATTCCTTAATTCATTTTTAAAGCAGATGTTTCCTTGATAAAAACCCTGAGTGGCTGTCATGTGCTACAAGGTAGAAGCAAAGGTGCCTGTCTTAGCATTCACAATTAGCCTTTATTTCCTGATCATACCTACTTGAACCCTCCCTCAGCTCACCTTCCCCTGGTGAGCTGGATCTTGCCTCCTCTCCATTTCTCCTGTCCTCTCCTCCCTTCCTAAGTTTTCCTCCTATCACTCCTCTCCACTTTTTGTTTATTGCAGTCCAACTCTGCATTCATTTGAGTCTTCACCCCTCATGTGACTTTCTACTTTGCCCCTGCACTAGCTCTTTGTCTCTTGGGTGATCTATCCCTTCTCCAAACTCCTAAAGTTGGTATCATCTAACCTACCCTTTGGGTGCCTAGCTTTTGTGACCTTGTGCTTATCTTTTTATAACTGTGGTCTTTCTCTCCCAAGAGCCCTGCCCTTATTTGGTCCCACTAAAGGTGATTTCCTTTGCCTCTGTCCCACCCAGGCTTGAGCCCATCAGGACACTGAGAGAGGAGTCAGGAATGAGTCTTGGCACTCCAAGCCTCATGCTCATGGCTCCAGGCCTGAGTCCCGGGCACCTGTGAGGCTCTGCCCTGACGCCTCCATGCTCAGACCACCATACGTATAGGAAGGGTGCAGGGTGAACTCACCTAGAAGCCTTTGACACTTGTGTCCTTCTTCTGGGCCACAGCACTGGAATGAAACCTATTTCCTCACCCCAAATCTGATGAGCATTTTTTGTGAACTGACTAATCCCAGAGAACCATGTCACTGCTGTGCATGTCTTTGAGTGTTACTGTCTTAGTTACTTATTGCTGCTTAACCATTTCAAAACTTGTCATTTGTCATGATTCTGAGAGTTGGCTGGGCGATTCTTCCGCTGGTCTTCCCTAAGTTCATTTAGGTGACCACCATCAGTGTTGGGGCACCCTGGATGGCCTCGCCCGTGTGTCTGGGGCCTCAGCTGAGGTGGCTGGAATGGCCCGGATGACCAGGCTCCTCTCTGTCCATGTGGCCTCTCATCCTCAAGTGGGCAAGGCTAGGCTTCTTCAGGATGTGGCAGTATCAGAGTTCCAGGAGTGTAAAAACAGACTCTGCATGTTCTCTTGAGGCCTCACCTCTGGAACTCACCCAATATTTCTTCTGCTACATTCTACTGGTCAAAACCAGTTGCAAGGCCAGCCCAGATTCAAAGGTTGGGGAGAGAGATTTCACCTTTTGTTGGGAGGACATTTAAAATATTGGGGCCAGGTTTTTGAATTTGCCCACTTCATCTACCCTGATCACCAGACTGGTCTCCCCCGGGGAGCACACTGTTCAGATTAAGTCCAAGTTCCCCACTTTTGAAGATGAAACGTAACACCTTGGGCTACAACCTCAGGAGCCACCATAGCATACGCTCTGTGAGGCAGGCACTGTGTCTGGACCCTGGCAACTCTCTTCACACCATCCTATTGCATGTTTTTCACTGCAGTTATTACTACCTTAACACTTCTTGTTGTTTTGTTTTGTTTACTTGTGCATTGTCTGTTTCCCACCAAAATGAGAGCTTCATAAAGGGACTTTGTTTTGTTCACTGACCAATCATTAGGACATAGAGGCACACTTAGCACATAGTAGGTGCTTAGTAAATATTTTTTAATGAATAAAATCTCCCTAAAGACTATTATTAGGCCTCAGACCCACTTATAGCCCCTCTGCCAGCTCCCATTGGTAAAAGATGCCCACAAACATCTGTTATTTGAGGAAAATTTATTCATTTATCATGGATAGTGTGAAACGCCATGAAGGCTGCAGATATCCTGTTTACACACATTTGATCAATGTTCCTAAGAGTCTCCTATGTGTCCTGAGAGGGTTCTAGTCCTTGGAAGTGTATAATTTCTTTGGCAAGGCAAACTTGAACATCTGGAAAGACAAGAGGATGTTGTCTCTTCAAATAAATTCATCTCACCCACTCAGATGTGTGCTGGGTGGACATTAAAAATAAAAACAGTAAAAACCCCACACCACCACTCATCAGGGGGGTTACTTGCCATCCCTCAAGACTTCTCAGGCTTTTGTTCAAATGGACTTGTTCATTGAGGCGAAGTTCCAAGTTATAGGAGACATTATATGGGAGATATTTCTGGTCTTTTCTCTGGCAAGTGATGAAGACTGTGCCCTGTTCTTTCTCTGAAGCTAGAAAATCCAGTGTTCCAAGTTCACCCCAGCTGATCGACCACATTCAGCAATGTGTTTAGTTTATGCCAAATGCCAGAAGATGGATGGGCTGGCTGCCCACATATATTAGCAGGATTTTGGCCGGAGGCCATTTGCCACCTCTATTGGATGTGACTTCCTCACCTAGGAGCTTGTCTGGAACCACTTACCCCTCCCTATTGGCTCAGTGCCTAGAAGGCCTGCGAGAGAGCCCACATGATCAACCTGACAGACCCCTGGCTTTCTGAACAGAGACATCCATCCTAGGGTAGAGGTCTTTGTGGGTCCTGTCTATACCTTCCTAGGACTGCTACCAGGGCCCCAGAAAATTAGCAGTGATGTCCACAGCCACCACCTGAGCAGTGTGTGTTTCCATGCCAGGCAGAGTTATGACTGAGCTTGATTTGTCTTTAGAATCTTGGCCACATTCCCCTTACCCATAGGCTTCCCTGAGCATGACAAGGAATGGGGGATCCAGTGAGCCCAATGCCCTCACCACATCCCAACCCCCAGCCATGAGTAGGGGAGTTCTTAAACTGAGGGTGGGGAGCTCCTGCCTCCAGATTCAAGTGATGACAGGACTTGGAGTCTTAGCATACCAGATGCAAGTGCTCACCTGAGTCAAGGCTGAGTCAGTGTGAGGGAACAGGACCAGTGAGCACTCCCACATGGAACACCAGGCACATATGGAGATGTGCACATAAGTGATGGGCTGTCCATCTCACCTGCTCCATGCTTTCCTCTCTCCCACAGTCCGGCCTAGCTGAAGCACACAGCTGCCATCCCTGGGAACATTACCATTCCTTGCCTTCCTCCTGCCTTCAACCATTTGTTGTGCCCCATGGTGGGTCCCTGGGGACTATCACAGCATCTGCCTATCGAATCTTGAAAGTGACTATGGAATAACCTAGGATTCTGAATCTTAGTTCTTCCAGAGAGATAGATTTCTGCCTCGAGTCTGAATGAAACTGTTTCTTCCAAAAACACACAGAAACCAATCTTCAGAAGGGCCATCTGTCTCATCAAGAGAGTGGAATATGGGTTTCATGGCACATGTTTGCCCGGATAAGCCATGTTCATGTAAGGGATTCAGAGAAAGATGGACCACAGATTCCCTCAGGACCCCTTGCTCATATCCCCTGCTCCAGTCTGGGTTAAAGGGGCCACTGGACCATTTAGAAGATCCTTCTATTTTCTCTGGCATTTCAATTTATTTATAAGTATATTAAAATATAGAAAATAAGGTAGAGAATAATAATAATAAAAAATACTCATCATCTACCTTAGGAAATGAAACATTGTAAATACAACAGAAGTGCCCATGTGACTCTCCTAGATGCTATTCCCTGCCTACCTTCCTTCCTCAGAGATAACCCACATCCCGAAATGGATATTCCCATGCTAGATCTTATGCTTCTAGCACACATGGGATAGCAAACATCAGCTTTGTCGACAGTTTTGTTTGCCTGCTTTAAATCTTTATATATAAGAGTAAATACTATCGTCAGGATCCATTGAACTTTTTCTTTCCTCAACATCAGGTTATTATAGTCAACCACACCGATGTTTGCTGCTTATTCCTTAACCATCTCCTTCCCTTTTGATGGACTGTCAGGTTGTTGCTAATCTCTCGGTGCTAGAATGCTGCTCACATCTCTCTCTGCACCTGCAGGAGGGTTTCTCTAGGATGGAATCGCTCTGTTTGGTTATGTCTTAGATTTAACTAAATATTGCCAATTTGTTCCCCAAAGTGTTTGTACCTTTCTTAGCATGAGAGTTCCCACTGCTCGACCCCCAACCAGTGCTTTTTAATTCCTGTCCCTTGGATGGTGGGAAATGAGGCCTTGCTCTTGCTTTAATTCTCATTTTCCCGATGACCAGCCAGGCAGGGTGTATTTTCTGCTTATTGACCATTTCTACTTCTGCTTCTTTATCTTACCTCTCCATATTCTTTCTCCATTTTTCTACTGAATTGTTGATCTTTTCCTTATTGATTTATAGCAGAGTTTCTTAACGGAAGCACTATCAACGTGTAAGACTGGGTAATGTCTTGTTTTGGTGGGAGTGGGGGAGACTGTCCTGTGGTTGTAGGATCTTGCCAGCATCCCTGGCCGCTACTCACTACGTGCCAGTAGCAAATCCTCCCCTCCCACCCGAGTTGTGACAAGCAAAAATGTTTCCAGGCATTGCCAAATGGCCCCTGGGGAGTAAAATTGCCCTCAGCTGAGAGCCACTGATTCATAGGAACGCTTTGTTTTCATAGATATTAATCCATTATCAGTTATATGGATTGCATATATCTTTATAAAAATATTCTGGGATAGTCAATAGATGTGGTTCCTCTCTGTCTCAAAAATTTTGCCTTGGAGAGGAAGAAAGAACAGCGCGTTTATTGTGTCCAGAGTGCCAGTTTGTGTGCTCTCTCTTGCTAATTTAGCTGCAAATCTAAGAGGCATGTGTTAATATCCCTTCTCTACAGGTGAGGAAACTGAGTCTAGTAATTTTCCTGAGTGCACTCAGCCAATAAGTAGTGGAAACAGGTATGGATTCAGGACTGTCTGGCTGCTTCAGTAGAGTGGAAAGAAGTGGCACCAGGAGTGGGTAGGTCTGGCCTTAGTCCTGGTTCTGTCACTAGCTGGCTGGCACCAGGCCTTGTCCTCCATGTATGTCGGCTTCCTCAGATGATGACAAAGAGGCTGCACACAAGATCTCAAATGTTCTGGCCCATTCTACCGACAGAGCAGACTGATTGACACTGCCACTGTCTAGTGAGTGATTTGTCTCTGACTCTGTCCATGCTTTGTCTTCCTCATCTGAAGATAGAGATGCACGTAGCACCGAACTCCCAGGGCTTTTGTAAGGATTAGATAAGACCATCCATGAAAAGTACTAAACACAGTGAAAGTTCCATAGATGCCATAGAATGTCATTATATTTCCATAAATAGAAGACCGCTTAGTCTGGATTGGGATACACTTGAAACATAGGTTATGATATAAAGAAATAATATCTCACTACCCCTAGGTACAAATAATAACACCAAGGGAAATTTTTGGCAAAAGCAACTCTCTTTAATCAAAGGGTGAAAAAAGGAGCTCTGTGATAAGCTCAAAGCTTGTACAACGATGGTGCTTCAAAGAGGCATTCGAGCCTACCTGCGGCTTGTCCTCCCTCCCAAGAGAACTGCACATCCCCTTTCTCATCAGTGGGTGGCACTTGGCAGCTGGGCAGTGCTATCTGCAAAAACCCTACAAAGATAAATTTTAACCCCGGGGGTCCCAGGGATCACAGGGGCTGAAAGGGGCTCTAAATGCTTGCTTTCCTCTCCATGAAAGCTGTATTTGACACGGGGGAGTCAATCTGGTCTGGACTCAGTAGGCTTACGGGGAGAGGGGCAGGCTATCAGCGAGCAGGGCCCCCCTTCAAAGAGGGGGCACAGAGAGGCAAGGGCTCTTTCAACATGCATGCCAGGAGAGCAGGAGCTGCCACAGCTAATGGCTCTGTAGACTAAGAGAGGGGCTGCCTGCTGAATGCGCTGTAATTAGTCGTTAACACATGGAAATAAAAGCCGATTTGGAAACAGAGCCCATCATTTATTTACAGCAATCCAATGCAAGTATTTTTTTTTAAATAAAAAAACGGACATAGTTCCTAGTCAGAACCAAACCATCCAAGTAGCTCCAAGCTCACCTTTTCTCTCACCTCTTCCTAGAAGTCCACCTGCAGCAGGCTGCCCTGCCAAGCCCTGCACCCTTTGGCTTTCAGGCTCTCCTTCTGCCCCAGACTATTGTGTATGTGGGGCCACGGCTAGATCATGTTCTCTGAGCCCTTGCACTTGTGCTTCTGTGTGTGTCTTTGGTGAACGGAAAGAGCACAGGCTTTAGAGAGAACACAGTTCAGATTCTGGTTCTAGCACTTTACAGCTGTGTGACCTCAGGCAAGCCACTTGTCAAGCCTAGGCTTGTTGTAAATTCAGGTATAGATGTGATAACACACTGGGAACCCTTAGGAGGGGGCCTAGTACACATAGCAGGCACCGTTACTCCCTCCTGGGCAAGGTCTGCATCTTTCTCTTTTGTTCCTTCTTAATTTATGGCAGAAAAATCAGGATGGCATAGAGAGTGCAGGTTTTGGAGCCAGACTGCCTCGCTGTGTGACTTTGGGTGACTTACTTAGGCCACAGTGCCTGGTGTCCCCAACTAGGAAATGGGAATGACAATGGTACCTACCTCCTAGGGTACTTATGAGGGCCAAGGGAGCCCTTAATAAGAACTCAATGCGTTCCTGCGCTCTTGGTGCTGGCTGTGATGGCATGGCATAAGGATGTGTTTACTACTTACTCCCTGCCTACAAACGCTGTCCCAGGAGGAAAGGGCACTTGCCTTTTTAATCTAACAGACCTGAGCCAGTATCACACCTAGGGAAAGGTAGAGAACCCCTCTGGGCTTCAGTTTACTTCTCTATAAAACAGAGATGATAACACCACCTGCCCCATAGAAGTATTGTGAGGGTTACATGAGGTCATATGTGTAATATGCTCAGAATAGTGCCTGGCATACAGTATGTGCATGTTAAACATTACCTTGTCATACGTATATGAGCTCTGTGGACTTTTGAGCCCCTTCCTTCTCGCTCATCTCCCATCTGCCTCTCCTCTGCACACCTGGCCCTGGCCAGGGCACCCCATGCTAGGGCTGGAGAGAACAACATTGAACACGGCTGCCATCTGTCCACTGCCCCTGAGTGCTGTGTGTTTCATGCACATTACCCCGGGGAAGCCTCCTCTCCGTGCTGTGAGGGAGGTGATGTTAGCTGCATTTTATTTAAGAGGAGTTCAAGGCTTTGAGAGCATGTCATGCTCCCTTTTTGTCCCCGGGTCTAAATGCAGCCCTCAAATTACTGGATACCGTCAGAGGAGACTGATGTATTTCCTAGTCAGAGACAGCTTTGATTCCTCAGGATGGGAATCTGGAGGGGAGAGGTGACAGGAAGAGGTAAGGGAGAGAGATGCGATTCACATGCTGCCGAGAGGTCTTCCCGTGCCGTGGAGAAGGCAGGGCCTAACTCTTTTATTCCCTAGACCCAGAGCGTCCCAGCGTGGCTGTGCATCAGGATTTCCTGGCCTCCTCCCCAGAACAACTGAATCTGATGGTTCAGGGAGGCGGCGCTGGAGTGAGTATTCTTACCAACCACAGGTGATCTGGATGCAGCAAATGAACCACAGTGGAAAACAAATCCCCCCATTCTCTCTGCAAGAAATTACAGACGACAACTGGGGGATGCCCCACATACGCACCCTCGGCCCTATCCCCTGCTCTGTGCTCACACAGCGCTCCACCCAGGCTCACCCCTGCCTCTCTTCCAGCACCAACAGGGGACTCTTGCCCTCTACTCTGGGCATCTCCCATGGGGAGAAGAGAACCCTTCTCAGTAGCAGCCAGAGGGGTGTTCCTGGTGCATGAGGTGTGAGTGAAAATGCCTTTATCAGCATTTTTCATCCAGCTGCATCCAGGCCCGAATGGGCTCTTGTGGCTGCCGTGGGCTGCCAGCCACCCATTTACAGGCTTTGCACAGAGTGAGTGTTCAGGACCCATTCTTGCTGGATTGAGCTGAGTTTCTGCAGGAACATATATTCTGTCTCCTGAACAGCTGACTTATAAGAGACCTTTGGACTCACTCCATTGGCAATTCAGAGACCACCTGCGCTTATTTTATTTAACTGAACCCCTTCTAGCCTGCTTTGGGCTATAAGCTCTGATTTTAGGAATGGTGAGAAGTTCTGAATGCCCTTAGCATTGTTCCCCTATCTACTGATCATGAAAAGCAAATGACAGCACAGTGAAACACTGTGGTTTAGAAGTTTCTGATCCTAGTAGTGACTCAAACTATCATTTAAATTCTCTGAGCCTCAATTTTGACATCTTTAGAACATTTTGGAGTAGATGATTTCTGAAATCTCTTTGGGCTCTGTTGCTTTATTATTTCTTTCTTTTCTTTCCTTCTTTCTTTTTTTTAGAGACAGGGTCTCGCTCTGTCACCCATGCTGGAGTGCAGTGGTGTCATCATTGCTCACCGAAGCCTTGAACTCCTGGACTCAAGCGATCCTCCTGCCTCAGCCTCCCAAGTTGCTGGGACTGTAAGCATGAGCCACTGCCCCTGGCTGTTACTTTACTTTTAAATATTCGTTTATGTTACCAGTCATTTATACCTTAGTATGAATGAAGACTGAACAAAGTAGAATGGGTGGGAGAGAAAATTGGGACTAACAGAAAGATGAAGGGACACAGAAAAAGTGGCTAAGGGACAGTAAGGAAAAAGTTCAGACAGGTTTTCTTAGGGAAGCCTTTGCCCACTCTTAGGAACACTTTTACATGTTTGGGGTTAAGTCACTTTATCATTGGACTCCATCTCTACCTCATTCACTTAAATCTTCCCTCTTCTTCCCTACACTAGCACTACCTCAACTGGCCCAGCTTGATCGTGGTGGTGGTCATGGCACTAGTGACTCTGCAGTACAGTCCTGCCTGGAATGTGCCAATCTTGCATTATGCTAAGATTGCTGATGGTCAGAACTAAAAGGATGTCAGAATTAATATGGTTTAGGGCTGGTAATTAAAACTGTGGAGCTGGGCACTGGGGCCTGTGACCTGAAACAACAACCACAATAAGCCCCTGCAGAGATGGATGTCACAGAAGAGAGGAAGAGACAGGTTGGGGTCAGGGTTCTCTAGCTCCTACTGCTGCAACCTCACCTGGTCCTAGGGACCCCCTTGGAGATGGTTGAAGGATGCAGGAGACTTGGAGCCCTGGCCCAGGGCATCCTGGGACCTCAGTAGCACAGTTCTGGAGGTGGAGGTAGAGAAAAAGGAGATACACACAAGGGCTGTGGGGGATCCATTCAGTTCACTCATTTACTCCACATTCATTGAGAATCTTGCATAGTACCAGCCCTACCTCTAAGGTTGGTACTCACAGGGTCATAACTTGACCACCAGATCACTTTATATAGCATCCAAACCGGCATGGAGAACTTAGGCTCCATTCAGACTGGTGTCAAACCCAGCAGTATCTAATCAAATGGAAAGGGCCCAGTGTCAAGTGTATGAGTGGCAAGTGGGGCCCAAAGTCAGGAGTACAGCACTGCTGTGGTTCTGGGTGTATAGTTCCACTGGAGCAGGGCTGTGACCATTGTGTGAAAGAAATGTATACACAGAGGGAGGGGTAGGAAAGAGCTGGGAACTGGAGATCTGAGCAAACCCCCCTCTACAGATTGCATCAATATTGTAGAAGAATAAAAATGATGCTACTTGGTGCCCAGGGTCCATGGCAGGCAAATTGGATAGCAGATCTGTTGCACTAAGACCAATGCCAGGCTGCACCAATGGGTGAGGCTGAGGGTTCTAACAGCTCCCTGCCCTGGCCAGGTTAGCTCAGGGTTAGGAGAAGGAGTTGAGAACAAGAGTGAAGACCCAGTGACCACAGCTCAGCATCTTCTCCTCACTCTTGCTCTGGTGACCACGGGGTCCCCGGGTGCCTCTTCAGTGGGATCTTACTCTTGCTGCTTCTCAGCTAATACTAGACATGGTGGTAATAACATCTTATGCTAGCACCTCCCCAGGGTATGAAAAAGAACCCTAAATGGGTTAAAGGCCTGTGGGATGCAAACACTACAAGTCTAATAGTGTCATCTGCATATGGGCACCCACCCAAGGTCAAGTAGATATCACCTATCTGGCTTATGTGGTAGGCAGAATTCTAAAATGCCCCATCCCCAAGATTACACTCCCAAACCCCAGATTCTCTGAATATGATGAGATATCATGTCTGTGAATATGTTACATTTATGGCAAAAGCAACTTTAAAGTTACTTATCAGGTGACCTTAAAATAGGGAGATTAGCCTGGATTATCTGGGTGGACTTAATGCAATCCCATGTGTCTTTAAAGGCAGAAGAAGAGGACAGAATGGGAAGTCAGAGACATGTGAAACACAAAGATACAACGTGCCATTGCTGGTTTTAAAGGTGCAGAAGGCTGTAAGCTAAGGCGGACTATAGAAGCTGAGAATGAGCCCTGTGGAGCTCAGTCCTACAGCAGCATGGAACTGAAATCTGCCAACATCCTGAGGGATCCTGGAAGTGGATTTTCCCCCAAGGCCTCCAGATAAGAGCCCAGGCCATCTGACACCTTGACTTCAGCCTTGCCAGACTAAACAAAGAGCCCAGCTAAGGCCTCTTGGACTTCTGACCTATAGCACTGTGAACAGATAAATGAGTATAGTTTTAAGCCAATGAGTTTGAAAATTTGTTACAACAGCCATAGAAAACTAATATGGTCTATCAAATAGAAGAGTATCACTTAGGGGTGGGATGTTAATGGATTGTGAGCACCTGGAACCCCCAGAACCTGATATGTAATATATGCTCAGTAACTATTTATAAGTGAACAAATCAAAGAATACATTTTAAGAGAATGAGCTAAGGAGCCAGACTCAGTCTATTAAACTCGTGATTTTCCAAATAGCTGCAGGTTCCAGGATGTGTTCAACCAAGGGGCAGGATAGTCGAGAGTGAGTGCTTACGAGCATGGTGTCTGGAGTCTGAGGTCTACTCTCAGCTTAGTTTTCTAGCTGTGTGACCTTGGGCAAGTTACTTAACCTCTCTGTGCCTTGGTTTTCCCATCTGCAAAATGAGTATTATAATAGTAAGTATCTCATAGAGTTGTCACAAAGATTAAATAAGGGAATACATGTCAAGCTCTTAGAACAGTGGCTTGCCCACAGTAAGTATTCAATATATATTTGCAGTTATTTCACAGATGGAATCAGAATGCTCTGATTTTAAGCCCTGTTTCTCCAACAGGGCGCTTGCTAGGTCTCCATGTCCCACTCCCTCATGTGCACTCCAAGCCTTGGTTTTCTCTTCTATAAACTAGAAAGATGAACTTTAAAAACATTTTCCAATTTTAAAACTTCCGTCATGTTAAAAAGCAGTGGGCACTGTCCTTTTAACCTAGGCAAATCCCCACAGTTCTCACTATTGCTGGCTTTTCAAAGTGGGATGCATCAGCAAGTAACATCACTAATGCTGCAAATGAGAGGGGCTGGGCAGGGGTTGGCTGGCTCCCACCCTGCCCCCAACATGGAAAGAGTGTGGGGCACTAGTGACTTCCACAGAGGCTGATTGAAATGGTCCAGTCCAGCAGCGGCTTGGTCTAAGGCAAAGCTTCTTTTCCGATGGCCTCATTGATTACCTGAGCTGGGGGAGAGGAGGCTCTTAGTTTTATTGTTGTTGCTGTTTTTCTTTATTGGGCTCCCCGTGCTCCAATGCCATAAACCCATAAACCAGAACTGGATACAATCTATTCTTAATTACACATGGACAGATGATCTGCATTACAAATTGTCCACAGCCCACCTTGCTCACAAATCATTAATGAGATTGTTGCTTTCCCTGCCTAAGTCCGTGTTGACATAAGTGACACCATCTCTTACTGTGGACTTAGAAGGTCTTCTATTAGAACGGCTTGTGTGTGGACATTTCTCTGCCTGCCTCCCCATCTAGAAGAGAAGTTCCCTCAGAGTGAGCACCATGCTGTCTGTCACACTGAGTTTGAATTTGTGCCCCAACCACAACCAAGAAGGGAGCCGGCTCATTATATTAATAGCTATGTCCATATTCAACTCTAAGCATGGAGATGCAAACTCCAAGGCAGTTCCTCTCCTGTTTAGGCCTGGGTTTTGCATCAGTGTCTGGGGGCAATCTCCTTAGCAGAAACTACCGAAGGAGAGAGGACTTGCTCAGAGCATGTCAAAGCATGCCCAGGGTGTTTTGAAGCCCAGAGCATGGAACATACCAATGTTCAAGGGTAAGCACTCAAGCAGTTTGTGAAGCCCCACATCAATGATGCTTGGCTGACGCATCCCGGTCTTATTCAACCACAGTGTGGGTAATTAAGAATAAACTGCATTTGATTTCTTTGTGGCTAAGAAAGGACATTGTTGAGCCCATGTCCTGGAGCTGAGCATATAGGTCCCAGGCAGGCATGTTCTGGACTCCTGGAGTAGAGGGTGGGTGTGGGCAGGCCTCTGCTTGGGTTTAGCCCAGCCAGAGCTACCAGCCCTTCGGATTCCTTTCTTTCCTGTGCCCCAACCCTGAACCCTTGGCAAGGTACAGAAATCTGTTTTCATAAAACCAATTTATTTTTCCATTTATTTGATTAATTGAAATTGCTAATACTCTGGCCTCCAGGTCATAAATACCAGGTAATAAAACCCCCTTTACATCTGTCTGGTGCTTTAGTGTTCACTAAGCACTTTCATATCCATTATCTGATGTGACCCTCAGAACACCCATGGGAGGTAGGCAGGGAAGCGATTACAATCATCAGTCTATAGAGAGGGAGCTGTGTACTGCCAGTGGTTACAGACAGGACAGAGCAGAGCTGGGACCAGAAGCTGGCTCTTATAGTCTAAGTCCAGTTCTCTTGCAAGGTGACCAACCATTCTGGTTTACTCCAAGATCCGGGACTTTTAGTTTTAAAACTGGGAAAGTTCTGGGCAAACTGGGAAGAGTTGGTCACTCTACTTCAGAACTCCAGGCTGTCTCTTGTGATAAAGCCCTGTCACCTCCATCAGGTTCAGAGGAAGGAGCATGTGACCTGGCACAGGTGAGGCAGATGTTGCACCCGGACCAGCCCAGCCGGCCAGGGCTGCTAGCTGAGAACAGCTGGAGGAAGCCTGTGGTTCATCAGAGACTGACAGGTGATGCGATGCGTCTAAGGCAGATTGTTGGGGGGAGGGTGGGGAGGGGCCAGGAGGGCGCACCCTCCTGCCTGGGCTGCCATGGAGACAGTCCACGAGAGAAGGATGCTGAGAGCCTAAGAGTGCCGAGCCAGAGGGGACACTAACGGCAACTTTGGGTCAGACAGACCCGAGAGAGACACTGATGGCCTCAAGCGGAGGTGGGGCAGAGGCCCACCTCTGGGATGATGGACGAGGGAGGGAAAGGGTCAGAGAGGGAGCAGGTGGTTTCAGTTGGAGACGAGTTCTGTGGCTGTCAGCTGCCCTCGACAGTATCTCCTTTGTAGGCTGCAGCCTCCCTCCTCCAGCCTAGAGGTGCACCCCTTCCTGATAAACTGGCCAGCATCATTTGGTTGGGGGAGGAGGAGAGGAGAAGTGGTTTGTCCAAAGTGGCTTGAACCTGAGCTGAGCATTGAACGCTCCAGTCAGGGTCAGTGAGCATTTAGCCTTGGTCAGAGCAAGGGCCAGGCGGGCCACCACTAGCCTGTGTTCACTGAAGTGCCCCCTTGTTAGCCTCACTCTGGCCCTGCCCACTCCCTGGACCTCTGGCCCCAGGAACTTAGCTGCCTCCCCCTGTCCCGGTAGGATGGAATCCCAGGCCTTCATTCCACTTCTCTTGCTTGTTAGCATTTTGACTTTATTAATGTGAAGAAATTCACATCTGATTGGGAAATCATTAAGCTAAACCAAACCCAGAACAAAGCAATTGAGTAGAAAATTGCAAATACCAGCTGCACTTTCCCGCCCCAGAGTGGAGGGAACACTGTTTCTGTGATCACCACGGGGGCAGGTGAGGAGAGTGGGGCCCTCATGTGGGCACCTGCACTGGGCATGTGGTCATGACGTGTCTGGCCAGAAAGCCCCTGTGTGGGTTAGTGTCAATATGGGAAACTGTATAATGCTGGAAGGAATACAGATAAGACAGCAGGAAACAACGGACAGATGGGGTTTCCCGTGCTTTACTGGGGTGGCAACCAGGTAGGATGTTACAACCTGCATTTCAGTCTCCTCTTCTGCCCCCCGGTCTCAGTCCTTTCTCTGATCTGTATGTTCCTTAGTCTTGATATATTTCATTTATATCTTTCTATTTTATTACGTATATTTCTTAAAAGCTGCTTCAATTCCTCTGTGGAACAAAGTAAGGAATAAATACGCAATCTGACCAGCCCCTCCATTAATGTCTTTTTCTTGGAGGGTAGTACTGTAGTGTAAGAGTAAGTAGCTCGAGAAGTTGGAGGGAGCGTGGCAGTGCGTGCCTCCCCAAGCCCTTCCTGAGCTGGCCTGCAGGTGGGGGCACAAAGCTGCCTCCAAGTCGTGCTGCCCCTTCCTAGACTCAGGAGAAGCAAATGTGCAAGGCTCCGTATGAGCTGGCAAAGGGTAGAGAGTGTCTACGGCAGCTCTTGGTTCATGGCACCAGGTAACCCTGCCTCAGGACCCTATGGGATTGTGGTTTCATGGATATCTTCATAGAGAAGCCAGCCTATCTTTCTGGAGCCTTCCTCCTGGCACTTCTGTGTTCCTAGCTTTTCTTCCTTCAACCTGTCTGTACCATCCCAAGGGAACCCATTGTAACCAAACTTGGGTGAATTCAGACACCCTTTATAAAATTCTTGGGCTCTGCAGTAGCTTCCCAACCATCATCTCTGCTTCACTCTTGCCTCCCCACAACCCATGCAACAGCCAGACTGATAATTTAAAATCGTAAATCATCACTATACCTCTTGCCTCTGTAGAACCTTGCATTGCTCCTGGCATAAAATCCGTGTTTCTTCTCAGGCCTTTAAGACTCTGCATGCTGTAGACCTACCTACGTCTCTCTCCCTTGTTCATTCTTCTCCTTTGGCTTCCTGAATATGCCAAAAGCATTCCTGTCCTCGAGTCTTTGCATTTTCAATTCCCGCTGCTTGTTGCAGGATCTTCGTGTTTCTTTATCTGGCAAGTTCCTCCTCATTCTTAAACCTCAAATGTCACCTTCTCTGAAACGCCTTCTCTCACCAACTCATCTAAACTGGCTCCGTCGCCATCACGCTGCTCGACCTCAGAACCCTGCATCACATCATTCTGCTTCCACCCAGCATTTGCCACAATCTGCAGTTCTCTTCTTTTCTTCTTTGTTCATTACATGCCTCCCTGAGCAGTGTCTAAGCTTCAGAGGACAGAGATCGGATCTGTTTTGATCTCTGCTATACCCCAGCACCTAGGACTGTGGCTGGCATGGAGGAAGTTCTTAATAAATATTTGTGAGATGAATGTATCCATGACTTAACCCAAGAATTCACAAGTTATGGCTCACAGACCACCAAATCCAGCCCACTGCCTGTGTGTGTGAATAGAGTTCTATTGGAACACAGCCTATTCACTTACATATTGTCTATGGCTGTGTTTGTGCTACAATGGCAGAGTTGGGTACTTGTCATAAAAATCATATAGTCTGCAAAGCTGAAAATGTTTACAATCTTATCCTTTACAGAAAAACTTTGATGACCCTTGGCTTAAAATATAAATAAACCTAACAATGGCTTAATCCATATGGGCATTTAGTATTTCACTTAAAAAGAAACCAGAAACAGGAAGTCTCAGGGTCAGTTCGGTGGCTCTATGATGCACCAAGGACTCACAGTGCTGTTTTTCTGCTCTCCTCGGTGTGCCTGAGATATCGTCCCTCAAGGTTCCCAGATGGCTGCCGGAGCTGTGAGCATAATATCCTTATATAGCAGAATTCCAAGAGAGACAGAGCTTAGGGAGCACGAAAACTGGCTTTTTCCTTTTCTAGGGAGAAAATCCTCTCCCCAAAGACACCAGATGGTCTTCTCATTGTGTTTATTGGCTAGAACTGATCACATGCTCACAGCTAGGCCAGTTATTGGCACAGGGGAAAGGGAATCCCATGATTGGCTCAGACCAGTTGTGATTCATGCCCTGAGGTTGGGCGCAGCGCCTGCATTGAGCAGAGGAGAAGGGGGGTGTCTGCCCACTTGTATGAATGAAGCACACCCCATTGTCTCACACTCCAGGTGGTTGTGTTTAAGGACTGACGTTTGTCCACTCTTTCCCCTTGACAGAATTAGAAACAGATGGGCACATTGTTACTCATTCTCCCTCTTCGAGCTTTTAGGTGGATCTTCTCTATAATCCTGTGTCCTCTTCACCATCTTCTTCCCACCAGTCCCTGCTCTTGACCACATAACATAATTTCAGACAAGTGGGTCTCAGCTGACTTTACAACAATCGCACCTGAGTCAGCTTTTCCTAAGAGGACAGCCTGATCTCATGATAAGGATCAGGGACAGCAGTGGAGGTTGTAAAATGCTCCCAATTCTCTTCCCCACCAGCCAAGTCCAGTGTTTTAAACCCCACTCTTCAAGGGACATTTTAGTTTAATGCATTGTTCTCCAGAATATCTCTATTAAAATGGATGACACTTTCAAAAGACCATGCATGATATGTGAACTTACGTCTTACTCTGGAAAGTATGATGTCACACATCATCTTGGACAGCAGAAACCCTGGCCTTGAAAGGAGCAGGGAGCAGTGTTGTAATGAAAATGGCACGGGACCATGAGCCAGATACCTGGATTCCAGTTCCTGTTTGTCTATCGCTCTGCGATCCACCCTAGAGAAATTCACTTTCTCTTTCTGGCCCTCATCTTCTTCATCTGTTTCATGAAAGGGTTGGATTCAGTGATCTTGGACAGCTCTTTCAGCTGGTGAAGAGGGATTGGCCACACACTCTATACGACTTCATGCCCACACCACTGCCTTCGTCCTCTCCTCATTTCTTGAGCCACTTGTCAACACATATATCTATTGAATGCCTCCCATGTGCTAGGAATTCTGCTAGGTGCTGGGAATGGAGCAATCCCTGCCCTCATGAAGTTTACTGTAGAGCGGGGAAGACAGAAACAGTACACGAGAACATGGAACACAGAATGACAAGCGTGAGGACATAGGAGACAAGAGCACATTAGGAGCTCATGGCAGTTCAGGGCAGGGAGGGCAGATGTTACTTGGTACAACGGGTCTAGGGTGGCCTCCCAGACGTGGTGATGTTGGAACGTGAAGGAGGAGTCTGAGTTCACCAAGCTTTAAAAAGGGAGAGGGGGAAGAATTTCTCTGGTAGGGGCATGAGCGTGCGTTAAGAACTGTTAGTAACCTGTACCGCATTCATTCTATAGCCAGGGTTTGGTATTTTTCAGTCAATCCACTTACTCTGTTGCCCATTTAAAACGATGATGAGGGGAAGAGTCAGACAAGTTTAAGAAGAACCTGAGTCAAGTTTATCCAACCAACCACCGTTGTGATAGTAGTTAATATCTGTTTCGTTATTTAGATAAACCTATATGATGCGTTTCAAACATACCATGTATACCAGATCCATTAATTTAAAAGAGAGTTATCAACTTGTCACCATGTACTAGGCACTTGGTCGGAGCCGGGGATGGGAAGTGGAAGGACACAGACCACCGTCTGCAGGAGCTCACCGCCTAGTGTGGACATATTAATAGTCAAGCACATGAATAGTCAGAGGACAGTGTGTCCCAGGCACACAAAGGATGGCATTCCAATCAAGCTGGGGCCAAGAAAGCTTTCAGAAGGCCATGAGCCCTGAACTGAAATGTTTTCTTATTTATTTACTTTATTATGGTAAAATAAACATAACAAAGTTTGCCATTTAAACCATTTTTATGTGTATAACTCAGAGGCATTAAGTACATGCATAATGCTGTGCAACCACCACCTCTCCATCTCCAGAAACCTTTCATCATCCCAGACAGAAACCCTGTGCCTTTCAGCAGTAACACCCCATTTCCCCTTCCCCAGCCCCTGGAAACCTCGACTCTACTTTCTGTCCCTGAATTTGCCTACTCTAGAAACCTTATATAAGTAAAATCACACCATATTTGTCTTTTTGTGTCTGGCTTATTTCACCCAGCACAAAGTCTCCGAAGTTCACCCATGTTGTATGGATCAGTATCTCCTCTTTTTTAAGGTTGAATAATATTCCATGTTATATATATACACACACACACCCCCCACATTTTGTTTACCCATTCAGCTGTTGATAGACGCTTGGTTTGTTTCTGCCCTTTGGCTCCTATGAACATGGGTATACAAGTGCCTGCTTGAGTCCTTGTTTTCAATTTTTTTGGGTATGTAACCAGGACTGGAATTGTTGTATCATGTGGTCTTTCTATTTGAACTGAATTTTGAAGGCTAAGAATGACCAAGCAGGAGGAAGCAACCACACTCTAGATTAATGCATTTCTGCAGGGTGGCCCACCCGTGATATAATCTCTCACTCGCCCTGCCCTCGAAGGGCATGCTGTGTGTCCCATTGTGATGACAACCACCAGGCCAATTCCCAGTTTCCCTAGAAGTGTGACTCTGGTTTCCTGGGGGAAGAGGGTGGATTGGGTGCTCTGGATGACACATCTTCCTTTCTTGTTTCCTTCCCCAGTTCCATTCTGCCTAGAAACGTACCTCCTGAGTAGTTTTGAAGATCAAGAGACGGTGTGGATTTATAACGTGTAAGGCAGTAGTACAGATATTTGTGGCCATGGCTATTGTCCTCAGTGTCATCTTTGTTAGGATAATTGTGAGCCTCCCAGGGGCCTCCCCCGGCCTGAGGGGAGCTAAGGAGAGTCACCGAGGCCCTGCACAGGTGGATCACTGTGGTGAGCAGCAGGCTCCTTCATTCACAGCCAGGTCTGCCAGGCCCGTGAAACAAAACCTAGGTATGACACATCCAGTCACTGTACCTCTATGTGACACCCCAATTTCTCCTGACACCAAAACCTGTGATGGTAACAGAGAGAATTTCGCAGAAATTCACTAGCCACATTCTGAGAGATACAAAGGAAACCAGGCTGCCGTGGTCACTTAGAGGGATGACAGATTTGTCTGGGAGAATATGTCTAGAAATTCCAGAGCAATAGCCTCCTCTAGCAAAGAGTTAATCCCCAAGACTTGGTTTATTTTATTTCAAACATCCCAACCATAGTGACTGAGGAACAACTGTGTGCTTGGCACACTGCTAGGCCTTGTGGGGATGCAGAAGACCGAGACGTGGGGTCTTAGCCTTCAGTCTGGTCCCTGCCTTTATTCTAAGATCATCAAATTCTTGGTGTCTATTCTTAACACGTCTGTTCCAGTTATATATGCTGGTCTGGGCTCTGAGCGTGGCTGTCTTCCCCTGCTGAAAGGCTGCCATTTACAAGTAATTCCTTTGCTTTAGTTTAGGAAAGCTGTCTTTTAGTTACTGGCTGTCTGTCTGGTTTCTACCTATAGTCAATGAAAACTCAGGAAACTATCCGAGACAGTATATGATAAGGTTCTAAATTCTGCGACACATACAATTGCCCCAGAGTCCCTGGACCATACTAGCCTCTGATAATAAGCAAGGTTCTGGTTTCCCCTTAGGCACAGAATGGCAATAGGTGCCCCCTGGGCTGTGCTCCTCCACCCCAGGGGGCATAGCTCATCTATCTTGGTGCTTTTCAGCCAAGCCAGGGCTTGGCCTCTGACCTTTCCTCAGTGTAATGCTGTAGGCAGCCACCATCAATCGATCTGATCTCCTTTCTGGGCCATACACTCAGCCACCTGCTGCTGGGGGCAATGGCTCTCACAGCCCACAATTGCACTTGTCTCCTGAGAATTGTTCTCTGCTGGCCCTGATGGGAGCTACCTCACCAGGAAATGTCTCAGATGTTATGACTTGACCAATAAAGGGGCACAAAAGTGTGGTCCCCTTGTCTCAAAGTGGGCCGTTCTGTAGTGCTATTCATACATCTTGACCTTTCTGGGATCAAGATGAGAAAAGACTGTAGCTTTGTTGAGCTCCTCCCCTCACATCCTTATAGGGTTTGTCTGAGCCCACACTTCTAACAAGTCACTCACGCAGGAATCTCCACCTCAGGATCTATTCCTAGAGAACCTGACCTAACCCTGATCCTCTGTCGTACCTGCCTCTGACCCTACGCCCAGGAAGGACAAATCAAGGACAAAGATAACTTGAGCCAATGTGTAAAGCTTTCTATTCCCTCACTCCAGCACAGTGAGCAGACACTCCTCCCACAGCTGTCACTGGGCCCGGGACCTGTGTCAGGTACTGTGCTATGCACTGAGGACACACCAGCACCCAAGGCCAAGGAGGGCCCCGTCCTCATGGGACTCCCACCTAGTGGGGATGGCTGTAGATACAACTGGACTATGGGTGGGGAATCTCTCCCTCAGACCAGAGGGGAGGATGGAAAGAGTAGAACGGCTTCTGGAAAATCTCTTGGGAGGCAGAAGGCTGAGTAACAGAATCCAAGACCTTCTGCTGCCTCCTCTCTCTGTGCTTCAACTCAGGCAATAGAAGGTCTTTGACTCTTTTCCTGGACCTTCTGTCTCCCAAAAGATTCTTCAGAAGCTGTTCTATTCTTTATGTTCTACTCTGTTCTACTTTTCTCATTGTCAAGAGCAGAAGTTTTATAATTCATGCCCATAGACCCCTAGAGATTCATGGTAGAGCTTTAAGGCGTTCGTAATCCCCTTCTCCCCAAATGGCAGTGTACATCTGTTTTCACTTGCAAAATGATCCATACCTTTCACAAGATTCCCGAAGTCATCTGTGCACCACAGAAGTCAAGAATCACTGGCCGGGTGTGGTGGCTCACGCCTGTAATCCCAGCACTCTGGGAGGCCGAAGTGGGAGGATTGCTTGAGGTCAGGAGTTCAAGACCAGCCTGAGCAAGAGCGAGACCCCATCTCTACTAAAAATAGAAAAATTAGCTGGGCATGGTGGTGCTTGCCGGCAGTCTCAGCTACTCAGGAAGCTGAGGCAGGAGAATCACCTGAGCCCAGGAGTTTGAGGTTGCAGTGAGCTATGATGACGCCACTGCACTCTACCCAGGGTAACAGAATGAGACTCTCTCAAAAAAAAAATAAATAAATAAAAGACTCACTGCTTAGATTATGTGGCTAGTATACACAAAGGTCTTGAGATGAGGGCAGAGAGAGGTTTTTGATAATATCAAAACATCTACTACAGATGCAGCAATTGTGTGTGCAGGCACAGCTGTGATGTCAGTGGAACATCTGGCTGATAAGTGAATTTTCCTCTTTCCATTGATTTTGAATCCCACAGTTACTGCATTTTAGAGCAGGATGTCTGCTCACTGCTGAGCACTTGATTGTCTCCCTGGGTCTTCTCACTGGTCAAAGGAACACATGGTGCCAGGTTATCTTCATGGTTCAGCCCATCACTTATTTTCTGTGATTTTGTGAAGAGCCTCAGAAACCGTCTATTTCAGGATCTATTTAAAGGGCTGCAGCATGTAGTGGCTAAGGGTGGGGCTCCAGAGCTAGAAAGCCCGGGTTTCAATCTTAGCTTTGTCACATAGGCAGGTTTTCTCTCTGGTCCTCAGTGAAATGGCGATAATAATGACATCTCCCCATGGGGTTACTTTGTGGAGCAAAAGAGTCAGGCATGTGAAGTGCTCAGACCAGAGCCAGGCACACACAGTAGGCACTCAGTAAGTGTTGTGTAGTTTGTGTAAAGAAGAGAGAACTGAAGGGCAAACAGTAATTTTGAAAAGGCCGATGCAGTGAGGCAGAACGAGCCTGGGCTTCTTGACTCCTGGCCTGTGCACCTCCCTGGCTGTTAAACCTGCCGCCGGGTCTTCATTTCTCTGAAGATCTTGTGGGTTCTCAATATCTGCATGTCTCAAACCACCACGGCCTCAGAAAACCCCATTTCCTGGGCCTGCCGATGACCCAACATTCAAGGAGTTTTGAAGACCCTGTAAGTGTCAGTAAATGCTTGGTCCTGTTTGTTATTTTTTACTCCAATTTGCATCCCTACCCCGGCCAAGTCCCAAAGCCCCATCTCTGGACTCTTTCCCATCAGGAAAATCCTGCTTTGCCTTGGATGCAAGACACCTTGCTGGCTCTTAGGTCACTTTTCCTACATGGTTTGCATTATTTGTTCCGTGAGTCTCTGGATTGCAGGCTGCCACTGGTGCTGTGCTGGGTGTCCCAGCACTGGCATTCCACCCTGCTCTGATGGAGGTCATCTCTACATGCTCCCAGACAGTTGAATCAATCTTAACCTTGGTGTTCACCCGCTGTCTACTTCCAGGTTCGCTCTAATTTCAGGCCAGCCCCCATCTCACCCCAGGGCATGCATGGATTTGGGAATGGCTGGATCAGGTGGAAGCATGAAGTGAGAGAAACCCAGAGGTGGCCAGCACTGGCTAAGTGAGTTAGAGTACCATTTACAATGCTATCTCTAATAACACCCTCTTGCATTCAGCACTGTGTGATTTACAAAGCACATTTATGCTCACGACCCCATTTGTTCCTCCAACAACATTGTAAGGTAGACTTAATCATCTCTGTTTAAGTAGTTAGTACATTCAGGCCTGGAGAAATCGAGTAACTTGCCTAAGGCTACACAATTTTTTAAAAAGAAGTAAAATTGAAAACCAGGTCTGTCTGACCTGAAGTTCATTTTCTTCCAGCTACACCGCAGCTAGGACGTCAAAGGGTTATGGGGTCTGGAGTGAGTGATAAGAGGTCAGACAGATTGAGAAGAGGAACAAGGTCTCTCAGGAGACAAGAGGGCTGAGGCTGGGAGCCCAGATTGTCCCAAGGCACAGCACAGCCACAGAGCACACCTGAGAGGCTGGGCTTCTTTGCCTTCCCACTCACGTATCCTTGCCTGCATGAGGAGCCTGGGGAGCCTCAGCCAGAGGTGCTCCTGTCTCTGTCTCTGCCTTTTTTGTCACAGCTCCCAGGGGGTGATATTATGTTCTAGAGACGAATCCGAGCTTTAAAACTAATCAGATCTGAGTTTAAATCTTTGTTTTACTACCAAGAGATCATGGGCAAGTAATTCAGCATCCCTGAGCTTCTGTTTCTTCATCTGCAAAAATGGAATAAACACATCTGCCTTGCAGGGTGGTTGTGAAGATTAAATTAAATAACGAATGCATTGTTATCAGTCATACTTGGGGAGTAATGGCCCATGATGACGATTAGCTTCCTGGCCAGAGAAACACAATGGGCCTCCCCATGGGGGCCAGGCCCTGGCCTGAGCTGTGTCCAGGCTTCTCTGGACTCCATTTGTTTTCTGGAGTCCCTTTCTGTTGCAAGCTAAACAGTTCCTCCCCGTCGCTGGTGTTTATGCCGTTTCCTCTGGCTACAGACTCTATAATGCTCCCTGCTTAGCAGTTGCTTAGCCAAGCTGGGCCAATTAAGCCACATTCCTCTAATTGTTTTGGTGGCTTTTCTCTGAACTCCCTCCAACTTGTCTACAAATCAGTTCTAAATTTAGACCTACTGCCAAATCTTGGAGCTCTGAGCTTCTCCCTGCTCTAGCCAACCGTGAGGCTCTCCTGCCTTCAGTGGTGGGGTTTGGGGGCGTTTCTCCTCCTGTCTCTCCTCCTCTTCTTTCCCTAATCACCAACACAGAGGCATGAATTAACTGTGTCAGATGATTTACTTTGTTTGCAGAGTGCACATCCATATTCACTTAGAAAACAGTTTTTCTTATTTAAACTTCCAGAAAAGTGATGGTAGAGAATTAAAAGCAGGATTAATTTAAATTCACAAATTCTTTTCAGGTTCTGGAAACTGCACAGAGAAAACAAAGTAACTTTGAAATAGCAGCGGAGGGGAGATAAGTGGGTCCCGGCATGAGTAGAGTGATTTGTTGTTTGTATTTTTTATACCTCCCTGCTCTGCCTCCACCTGTCTAGTCTGCATTCACTAATGCATCAGCCCCCAGCGCTGCTGTGTCTCAACAGGAAGGCCCTAATTGTTTTCATGAGACAATTAGGACCCTCCCCAAAAGCCCTCCTCTCCCTCTTCTTTCCCCTCCCTTTCTGGGCTCTCCCTTCCCTTCCCTCCTCCCTCCTTCTCTTCCCTCCTCCCCTCCTCCCTCCCTCCTCCTCCATACGGATATGAAATTCATGCACCAGGCATCTCTCATACCACTAGAGTGGCTTATGCTCTTGAAAGCCGTTTTGTAGCCATGGTCTCCTTTGAGTTGTACAATAGTCCTGTGCAGGGCCGGGGCAGGTACCCAGGAATCCATTTGATAGACAAGGAAAGAAAGCTCCGGAGAGGCTCAGCAACTTGCACAAAGTCAAACAGCTCATGGACGAGCTCTCAAGAAGACCCAGGACTTCTGGCCTCAGTCTTGGTTACAGTTGGTACTCTACACACGTTTATCTTGGATGAAAGAATTCTAAGCTCGCTGCTGGCTAAAGGATGAGATCAACACAGCCAAAGGCTTCCTGACAAGGCTGGTGGAAAAGCCAGACTTTTCTGTTGTCTCCGAGCTTCATTCCCATCAACCCAGAGGACACCTGTTGTCTGTCCCCAGAAAACCACCGCAGACATGTCTCTTTGTTGTCAGCAGTCCCCAAGGACATCTCAGAAGTCTTTGAGAATGCCCACAGCGTCCTGCAGGGAAGGAGACATGATGCCTGGCTGGAAGAAGTGCAGGTGGCCTAGAGTTTTTTCACCTACTATAAACTCTTTCTCCCAGGGCCCCAAAGGCATGTTAGGTCATAAATTGAAATCTGACAGCAAATGTTTCAATCTCACAATATTCTGAGCGCAGGCAGAGATGACAATCCTGCTTCCCCGTATGGATGATATGTTCTGTAAAATGTGCCTCTCACGTCTATATACATGACTTAACTCTTTTTCTATAAGAATCGTGTGAGATAAAGAGTGTAAACAAGTTTTATGAAATAGGAAGTTCTGTATAAACACAAATAATTCTTTTGTTGCTGTGACTACAATATCTTAGGGGCAAAGTTGGGCTTAATTCTGGAAGGAATCAGAGTTAGAAGAGGCTTTAGAGTCACGTTGCTCAACCTCTCAGTGTGTGGGTGAGATCCAGACAGCAACCATAATCCCACAGGGCCACACAACAGGTGACCTTGGTCTCCTGGCTCATCCCCTTATACTCTGTCCTCTTGTTCTGGGTGCTGTTTGTAATCTCTGTCTGCCTTTCTTTGATTTCTCCCTCTTTCCTTTCCTTTCTCAAAATCCATTATGTACAAAACGCCTTCAAAATACTCCTTACCCACAGCTTTTTCTTTATCCAAATATATCTATTCTATGTCCCATTACCTCGAGATCCTGTGATGTTGCTTTAAAAAAATGACTAATGAATCCATGCTGAGGGGTTAAAGAAGAAGAAACCATGGTGACCAACTGTGCCACTCCACCTGGGCACCACTTGCATTTCAATAGATGCCTTCGCATACCTCGAAGAAAGAGAAATGACTATTCATGGAATTTCAAATTCTGTGGCAGGCCATTTGAGATTTTACCCAGATTGCATGTTGATCTGAGTTGTTCTTGAGGTGGTGGGTGCATATCTCATTGAGTTGCCCACACTCTTACCTCATGATTGAATACATGCCCCGCCCACCTCAGTTGGCACATTGCTCTAACCTTTTGGGCTTTGTGACCCTGACGGATAGTACTGACCATTTCCACTGGCTTGTCCAAGGAGACATGCATCAGGATGGCTGGTTTCTGGCATAGAGTGTTTGCAAGTCATTCCCTATTCTCTGGGTCTTCCTTCTGTATACTCAGTAGTTAGACTGAGTTAGGTCTAACCTGACATAGGTCCCTAATGAGTGTTAATGCAATAGAAGGGTGGCATTTCCTCAGGGTGTGTTTCCGGAGCAAAAACTGTATGTGAAGATGTGAGGGCTGGTATCAAAAGTGGATTTAAAAGAAAACTCCTTGAGGAGAAGAAGCAGATGGACGGACAATTTCTCACTTGGTATCAGTCATCTGTTCCTTTTTCCTTCCCAACTGGCTCGTAGACTTTGCATCTCTTATTTCTTCCCACATGCTTAGAGCCTATAGTACAGATCCTGAAATTTCAGTGTTTGATGAACACCAGTGCTGGCTGTGAGAGACCCTGGGGCCTTCAGGACAAGGAAGGATGGAATGTCAGAATTTGGAGAACTTAATGACAGCAATTTGGGAAACTGACTGTCTATAGGGTATGCAAGAATGTATTTTGCTGGAAAGTCACAGTACCATTTGGACCATGTGAGTGTGCATGCATATCACACAATCAACAAAGCCATGCCTGTGTGCACACATGTGCCCATCTGCTCCACTGTGTTTGTGTATATATGTGTGTGTAGAGGGATCTCTGTTGTATATGTGTGTGTACCTTAGAGTCGTAGAAAGGCAGAGCTTAAAGGACAACAGTGATCATCTGGGTTAACCTTCTTGTTTTATAGAGGAAGAAACTGAAGCCTGGGACAGCATCCTTATCTGTAAAATGGGAGCCTAGATATCTGCCCTGTTTACCTCACAGGGCTGGGAGAAGGTCAATAAGATCATGTTTTGAGACACATTAAAAAACATGGAAAATGTGAGTGAAACCCCAATGTGCATGGGATTAGGTCCAGAACTGGAGAAAGCCATGCTTGCAAAGGACGGGTCTGCTTTGGGGGCCAGGAAACAAAAGGTGACAAGGGGTGAAGGGACTCCCCCAGGCCCTCCCCCAGCATGCACCCCTGAAGGTTGGGCAGTTCACAGCCAGCTGGGAAGGGAAACAAAGGAGCCTGGTGAGGGTGAGGCTAGAGTGGACAAAGAGGGGTGGCCCTGTCTCAGGGCACGTGCGAGGCTGCCTTAATCTGAACATTCCACAGAATAGCAGGAGGTCACTTGGGGTGCCAAGGTGCTGCAGATCACCAGGTCTGGGGCTCGGGGCTGCTGAGGCTGAATGCCCGTGTCTCTGGACAACAGCTGGCAGACACAGAGCAGCACATGGGTGAGGAAGTAGGCTGGGACGGTGAAAGGTGTTTGGCCAAGGCTGCGTGGTGGGATGTGTGGGACAAGGGGTTGAACACGGGCCAGCGTGGCTCCACACCGAGGACTTTCTCCTCCCTGCATCACAAACAGGGCAGGCGAAGGGAGGAGGGGTGTTCTGTGCCGAGGGGGCATGGAGCCCAAGGAACGGGCCCTGCCTGTGCTCTAGATGGAGACAGTACTGGCCCTCACTGCTTCCTTCCTCCTCTGGGGGTTGGCGAGCTCAGCCACACTTCCAGAAAGGATAGCTCAGACTCCCCACCCCTCTCCTTTTTCTACTCCTTTCTCCAGTTGCTCAAGCCAAAAACCTTGCTGCACCCCTTGTCTCTTCTCTTTCTCTCCTAGCGAGCTCCACCTTTGAAATATGTCCAGAATCTCCCAGCTTTCACCACCTTCAATGTGGCCGCTCTGTCCAAGCCCCATCAACTCTCCTGTGGTCTCCTGCACCTCTCTGCTTCCACCTTGCTGCCTGCTGTCTCTCTCTGCACAGTGGCCGGAGGGATCCCTTTCATGGACAAGTCGGATCATGTCTCCCTTCTCAAGGAGACCCCAAAGGCTCTGCTATAGTTTGAATGTGTCCCCCAAAGTTCATGCATTGGAAACTTAATCCCTAATGCAGTGTTGAGAGGTGGGACCTTTAAGAGGGGATTAAGTCATAAGGACTATACCCTTGTGAATGAATTAATGCCGTTATCTGAGGAGTAGTTTCCTGATAAAAGGATGAGTTCAGCCCTCTTGTCTCTCTCTCTCCCCTCCCCCATGTGATGCCTTCCACCACGTCATGACAGAGCAAAAAGGCCCTCACCAAATGCAGCCCCTTGGTCTTAAACTTCCCAGCTGCCACAACTATGAGCAAAATAACTTTCTGTTTATTATAAATTACCTAGTCTGTGGTATTCTGTTACACAAAATGGTCCTAAAACAGTTCCCCTACCATTCAGAGGACAAGGCCCTCCATGAGCTGCACCACCCACCAGAAGATCTCTCTGATCTCACCTCTTCCCCCTCCCTACCCTGCCCTTGCTCACTGGCACCAGCCACATGGGCCTATCCTGCCTCGGGGCCTGTGCATGGGCTGGTCCCTTTGCCTGGGTACAGGGACCATTTGACTCACTGCTATAGCCCTAGCAATAAGGCTACAACAGAGTTAAGAAAATACCTGTTGAATGAAGTTCACCTCTTTCCTGTGATGTACCTTCTACACTACACCTTTCTCCCCCAAAGCCCACCCTAGAATCCTCACAGGGGCTCTGGGAGGAAGGCCCGAGTCCTTTCCCAATATCTCATAATTTTGCAGAGAGGGGAGCTGAAGGGCACAGAGTGTGAGCACCATTTTCAAAACCCCACATCAGTCCTCCCAGCTCTGCATTTTCCCACCACCTCCAGAAGCTCCATCTTCCTCTGTGTGCCATGCTTTTCTCAACCTTCCCAACAGGAATGAAGTCACTGCTGTCATCATTCACTGTGACTGGTCGTCATGGCAACAGGGACAACACACATCCACAGAGACCCTGGTCAGTGTGCACCTGGAGTTTAGCAAGGTGGCAGCGGTGGCAGTGGGAATGGTGGGGGGGGGGGGCATCAGATTGCTTGTATGGGTCTTCCTATGAAGGAGCCACCTGAGAAGGAGAGAGCCTGACTGGGACTCCAGGACAGTGGCACACGCTTACATGGTGTTTGGAAGGAGCACGATCCCAACACAAAGGCACCATTAACTGCTGGGGAGCCAGCACAGGGGCCAGCTGGTTGCAGCCCTGTTGGAACATGGCCAGACTGGCTTCCCTCCTCTGCATGAGACCTGGCCGACCTGTCTCAGCACTCAGAAGAGCAGGCAGAGGGAGAAATGGACAGGAGAGAAAGAAATGCATAGAAAAGTGAGGAGATGTCTAAACCCACATGTGAGTCCTGGTTAACTGCTGGGATTGAGTCCAAGAAGGAGAAGCCAGAACCGCATCCTAGATCCTTCCCCTGGGGTAAAGGACTGAACTGTCTATATGGGTTATACATTAAAGTAGTGTTGTAAAAGATAAACTCCTACATTTCAGTGATTTAACCTAATAGAAGATTATTCCCCACTGTACCTAAAGTCCAGTCAGCATTACTGAAGGTAGAAGGAAGAGGGGAGAGCTCAGGGACCCAGGCTGATACAGAGTCTGCCAAAATCAGGGGCTTTCAAACTTGTCCTGGACCTTGACATCCATCTGACAGACTGTGAGGAAGAGTAGAGAGTCACATGGCAGGTTTTTCTGGCCAGATCTGGAACTGGGCTACATCACTCTGCCCATGTCCTATTAGCCAGAACTGTCACATGGCCCTACCTAATTACAGGGGGGAAATGTAATCTAGCTGTGTGGCCAGGAAGGGGGGGAAACCAATTTGATGAAGGGTCTCTGCTACAGGTTGGAAAGGAGCCTGGCCCTGCAGGCAGAACACAGTGTCTGAAGGAGGTGGACAGTGCCCACAGCTAGACAGGAAGCAGCCCCCATAGGTGCAAACAGCACCCAGTGATAAAACCAGTCAGGATTAGAATCCAGATTGGTCAGACCCAAAACCTTTGGTCATTTGCATCATGAAGCTTCCTCCCAGAGGAGCTTCCTGGGTTTTGTTGAAAAGAGAAAGGAGAGAAGGTAGGGAGGAGGTGGATCTGGAGCGCAGGGACTGACAAGTGTGTTTCAGCCTGGATGATGGGACCCTCGTCTAGCTCCTCGGATGCCCTGCTACCTTTGCCTGTGTTTGATGCTTGTGAGGTTTTCCGCTGGAGACTGCCTTACCATTCTCTTTGAACCTAGAAGAGAACTCAGGTTAATGAGCAAAACAGTGATATGATAAACAGGTGACAAGCACAGGAATGGAACACAAATGACATCACAACAGAATCCAGGAGCACAGGCCAAACAGACAGAGCATCCTACCTGAGAAGTGGAGCAAATTGGGATGCTCAGGGAAATAGGTGGTGGTGGGGCATTTCCAGCCCTGGAGTGGTTGGGGAAGAGCAGACTGGGTGAGCCAGGAGGGTGGGCACAGGGCAGGCTGCTGAGGGAGAGGCTGGAGGGGCCTCAGGGTGGGAGGGGGGTGCACAGCAGACCACCTGGGACCTTTATTATAAGACCAGGCCCCACCTAGGCCTTCAAAGTAAGGCTTTTCAGAGCTGGGGCTCCAGTGTAAAGAAGCTCCTCCCAAAATCCTGTTCATTCCATGGACGGGATAATGAGGCTCAGCAGGGTCCAGGGGTGAGGGGGTGGAATAGTAATTTTTCCAAAGCCATAAAGCTAGTTGGAAGCAGAGCCTGGCCTAGAACCCTCATCTCATGTCTCCTGGGTCAGCGATTGTTCTACTCCTATAATTGCCCTACACACACACACACACACACACATACACACACACACTCCTCCATCCTGAGAACCCAGGTGGACTCAGAATCTCTAGCAGAAACCCGGACACTCTGACAGTTGGAGGCTGATTTAGCCACATGTTCTCATAATTGATCCCGCAGCTTGCACAGATCTAATCCATATTTATCATCTCACATTAGGCAACTGGTACTTTCTGTGTCTGCTAGTGCGGCGAGAGCTCTGGCTGCAGATTGCACATGTAGAAGAGGGTCTTTGCGGCAGGAGGGTGCCCAGGAGAGAAGATCTGTCTATTCTCTGCGAATGGTAGCGTTCTTCTTGAGTAGCCCTTGCACAGGGTCCATAGAAACACTTGGTAATATGCAAAAAGAGGATAGGGGAGAGGGCCCCTGGTCTGAATTATATAAAGTCTGAATTATAAAGAACTTTTAAAGCAGGAGTTTTTATTGTTTTCAAGGCATTCAGGCACCAAACGGACAGATAGGCAGCAAAACGAGCTCGATTAGAGGCACTTTGGGGACCACTTTAATGAATAGAAGAGAAAGTCCTGTGTAATTAACATGTTTTATGCTGCTAAACTGGTATTCCATGTTTTGGAAACCAACTTGTTTTTTTTAACTAAGTATAATAACTCAGGGGTGGGCAACAATGTATACTATTGCTCTGCAGGGAGAACTCTTGATTTACATATAATAATAAAGCAGTGATACAGACTAGACCATCAATAACACTGACCAAGGAGATTCTAGCACCCCCTGTAAACCTAGGACACAACATTCCCTGGCTCAGGCCCCCCACCCTGGCCCAGACTGCTTCCCTTACAACCTTGAGATAAATTCACGTTCACCCCCCATACCCCCCGTCTTAGGCACAATGCCTTTTCCCAGATGTGCCTGTCCCTTCCCCATGACACCTCTGCAGGCCCCAGAGCACACCAGCCTGGCCCGTCCACTTTCCCGGGGGGGAGCACTAGCAGTGCAGGCACGGAAGGGATGACAGCAACACAGCCACGAGACTGCCATTGATTTCCCACTCCAGTCTCTGCTTTAATCCATATTTTTATTAAACTTTTTGTGCAGGAAGGAACATTTAGGGGAACCAAGAAGGGCTGTCAAGTGCTGTTATTCGTCTTCTCAGCTGCCACCAATGAGCTGATCCAGGGCAGAAATATTTGGCATCCGGCAGCGGACCCAGGGGCCAGATTGGAAGCGGGAACTGATTTGGCCGACAGAAAGGAGAATAAAAGATGGCTCTCGAGACGCCAGGGGGACAATGCGAGCAGCGGTTTCCAATTTATTTTACTTCTATTGAACATTTTTTAGGACCCAGCTCTCACATCTGGCAAGTCAGCGCCATTCTTCTCTTAGAATTACTGAGGCTTAGAGCTGGTGGTTCAGAGAGCATCCAGATTGCTCTCCCCAGCTTTATCTGGACCCTTGCAGGCGTGAGCTCAGGGCTAGGTGCTGTGGCACAGAGACAAACGGGCCCCACCGCAGATCATGCAAGACCCCACTCTGCCACTGGAGTTCCAGGCTAAGTCCCTAAAGATGGCCCCACCCACCACCCGGAACTGCTTCTGTTTTTATGCTAATTACAGTATGAACATGGTCTGCAGCTGCTTCTCCAACTAGACCATGAAGCCCTTGAGCTCAGGGCAGTGTCTTGGTCCCCCATCTGTCACCAGTAATGGAGCACAGTGCCTGGCACATACTGGACACTCAGAACATATTTACTGATTCATGAATGAATGAATAAATGAATGAACAAATGGCTGAGTTTACCACACTGAGACGGACAGATCCTGGAGCACATGTTGAGAGAGAGGAGCATATGTACCCAGGAGAGGCGAGTTGCCACCAATGGGGGCCAAACACTCCAGCACAGAGCCTGGAGGTTCTCAGGACCTCATGCCTACTTCACACTTGCACCCAACTATACCCTGCAGTCATGGTGCCCCCTGGGCTCCTCCTGAGTGTCTGTGCCCTGTTTCCTCCACACCCACATGGGTGACGCAGTGCAGGAAGGAAGGGTATACAATGCGAAAAGAGCAGAGCTCTTCCGTGGGGGAGAGGTTTGGGGAGCATGTGCTGCATGCCCACTGAGTCCCTAGCACCAGTTGGCCCAATAGCTAGGCATCTCGCAGAAAATCAAGAAACTCCTAACCAAGAGGAGCATTAATTAGGATCACAGGAGCCAGGGCACAGAACAGCCTGAGAATGTTCTAGCAGCAGACCTACAAGGGCCAAGTAACACAGTGGGAACAAAGACCTAGGGCACACAGAACACACGAGAGTCTGTGATGCTCTCTGGGTGCTTCCTGCCCAAGTACAACCTCCTGGGGGCATGTGGGGGGTGAATAAATCAGGAAGAAACATCAACCCTGAGGGTGTGGGGCAGTGGGGGGAACTCACATTAGGGACCAGCTCCAAGGCCAAGCTCTGGGCCCACTCCTCTAAACCCCTTCCCCAACAGCCGCCCCCCACTCCCTCTGCACTGATTTCAAGGCCAGAGGCTCTTCTCTTTACACCCTCTGCAGCTGAATCCAGCACTCCCTAGAGGACTCAGAGACAATCTTATGGAAGCTGCTTGCTCTATCCCTTGGGAAATGGGCTGTGGTTATATTTTACTTTCTCATTTTCCGCCTGGGGATGACAACTCTGAGAATGATGCCTACCTCTCCCAGAAGGGGGAAATAATGGAGACATCTATCTGTCATTGGTCCCTGCCTTGTGCCTCTCCATCCGCTCAAGTCGTGGGTAACTCATTCATAGCAAGAGCAGTCCTGGCCCCAGCAGAGGGGCTTTCAACCACTTCCTACAGAAACCTGAGCAAAACTGTGGCTGAGGATGAGTGGGCCTGTGACCCACCTGGGTACTACATTCTTAGGACATCTGCAAGCAGGAGTGTCCCCAGGGGTGGGTGGGTAGAGAGCAAGGGGACAGGGGAGTGAGAGACTCAAATGCAAGGCCCTATGACAAATTGCTGGAGGGACCGAGCTGGCTTAGCTTGGAGACAGGAAGTCTCTGCAGGTCCCTGACTGTGCCTTCAACCTGAAGGATTCCACCTGTGGGCTCTCAGGGCAAGGGGGGTGGACTTGCTCTGTGCAGCCCAACGGGCAGAAGCAGAACCAATAGGTGAAACTTACAGGAAATAGAATCAGGCCAAGAAAAGGAAGCTGCTAGAACTATCAAAAGATGGGACTAGCTGGTTCAGTGAGATGGCAGCTTGTGTCCCTCCAAACACAGCACTGCATCACTCTCCCACATGTTTCTTTCTTTTAATTCTCTACCATCCCCACGAAAAAGGCCAGGATCACACTGTTGCCCTTCTTTAGGGGGTAAGGGTGAGGCTCAGAGAGGTTGGGTGGTAGGATTATCTCCCCAGCATGGGGTAGACCTGGATTTAAAGCTGAGTCTCCTTCTTCCCAGTTTGCTGCTCCTTCCCCTGAGCCCTAAGTCCTGGGCTTCAAACAGAAGTCTCAGGGATGTTGGAAGAGGCTCATGCATTTTTGGCATTTTCCAACTGTAGGTCATAGGAGTCCACAAATCTAGGTCTGTGGATTTTCACTGGATGAACTCAGTCCAGCCACTTGACTTCCCGGAGCTGCTATATCCTTATATGCATGTGGGCTGGAATTGCCTTCCTCCCGGGAGAAGCAGTGCCTGGGGGTCCCTGAGATCCAGCATCAGGCTGACACGGTGCTGGGAACTCTGGGACCCTGTTTACTTTCTTGGGTCCTACCTGGGAACCAACACAGATCTCCTTTGCTGTACGATCCCAAACATTTCAGGAGGAGGGGGAACTTTTGTACTCCCACTGCCTCTCTGAGTTAAATGGGCATATAATAAGATACAGAGACCTCGCTAGTATTATGAACTTCCTTACTTCTGCTGCATTTGTTCTCTCTTGTGCCCCACCTGGTTCAGCCTAGTTTTATTTCCTTGTAAGTCTTTCTATGATATACCTGGATCCTGGCTCTTTAATCCAAAGACTGACGATATGATGTCATCATCCTCTAGTTCCACCCTGGCAATTCTGCTAAAGCAACAGGTGTCTCAGGTTTGTGCTGCCCGAATGGAGAGGGACATGGGCAAACCCTTCACAAATATCTTCCTGCCACAGATACATCCTGACTCTACGTACTTCTATTTCCTCCGACACTTTCATGGCTTCACCACTGTCATCGCCCACCCGGACCAATACTGCAGAATTTTAAAAGCTTTCCTTTTTGGTTCCCTCCAATCCATTTTTCTCAGCACTGCCAAATTTATCTTTGTACGAGGTAAAATGGGATCATGTCAATCCTCTGCTTAAGAGACATCGACAGCTTCCCAGGGCACTTGGATAAACCATGGACTCCCTGCCTGTGCCTGCTCAAATCTCCTTGTGACCTTGCCCCCCCCGCCCTTGCTCTCTAAGCCACAGTCACTTGGGTCTCCCTCCAGTTCCCTGAGCACCCCAAGGACGTTCCTTCACACGTGCAGGTTCTTCTGCCTGGAATTCCTTTCATCCTGATCCCCCCTTGTTTCTTCCTTGGCTGCTCAACCCTCAAGCATAGGGTCCAACACTGGCCCTTCCAGCCCCACCCAGTAGAAGCCTTCCTGCAGCCCCGTCTAAACTGGCTTTCCCCTTAATTTCCTTCCCAGAGCATCGCTCTTGTTCTTCACTGACTTTCTCATAGTTCACAATTATAGATTCATTTTTGCGTTGAGTTATTACCTGCCGTCCCTTCAGAAATACAAGCTCCGTGAAGCAGGGACTGCAGCCTGTTCAGCACTGCACCCCTAGAGAAGCTCACCCCTTATCTGTGGGGCACATGAAGAAGAAAGGAGAAGGATAGAGAAACGGAAAGGGAAGTGATGGTGAAATGTAGAAGGGAGAGAAAAGAAAGAAAAGCAAGAAGGAGAAGAGAGGAAGAAAAGAAGAGGCAGAGGAGGGAGGAGGGTGAATAGACGGGAGCAGAGCCCTCCTAGCGGCCCCCGGGCTTCCTCCTCCTCCCAGTGATCAACCCGGGCACCGGCTCCACTCCATGGCTGGCGACTTCGCCTGACACACGCTGCTCACACGGCTGCTTTCTCTTTTCCCTGGGACCCTGGACAGAGGCGCACACACACACACACACACACACACACACCTGGATGCATGCCTTGTGCCAGAAAAGAAGCAGATGCCTGTTCTCTCTCCCCTTTGCCTCTTACCCTGGGCTCCTTTCCCTAGTGGCCTGAGACTTTTTAAAAATTTTTTTTTGGATATAATAATACAACAACATGCATAAAAAGCAAAGGGCAGGAAGCAATTGGAAGGCACATCACACAAACTGTGCCTGGGAAATTAGCAATTTTCACCAGGCTTCCGGGAATCTGGTTTACCATCAGAATGATTTCTGGGAATTGGTGTGGTACTGAGCAGGGACCCACGCATTGCTCAATCCCCAGACTTCAGCTGATCAGGGAGGTGAGAGAAAATTGCTTAGATCTCTGCGCCCCCCCCCCCCGCTGGTAGCCTCTGCTGTCCTGACTAGCCCTTCCAGACCCTGCCTGCTCTCCTTTTCTTTCCCTCTCTCCTGCCCAGGTCAGAACACCAGCCTCTCTAGGCCTCAGAGCCCCTCCCCGTGCTGGATGGTGGATGTCTGGCTATGAAAAAGTACTGGCTTGGGCTCTGGAGACCTGGGCTCTGGTCTGTGCTCTGTGACCTCAGGCACAGGTCCCTCTCTCTCTGGCCTCCAAAATGCCCATCCCTAAGATGACCTTTGAGAGCGCCAGGACCCAGATTTTGTGTGTTCCACGCTTCCTTCGAAGTTAGCATTCTTTTTTTTTTTTTTTTTTGGTTTTCCAGTGAGAACCGGAAAACCTGCTAGACAAATTCTAAAAGAGCTGTAACACTCGAAGTTAGCATTCTAATGGGGCCCCAGATTCATCCATTTTTGCTGATAACAAAAACCTTAAAATCTCAGTGGCTTACAACAATAATTATTTTCATGCTCACTGGTCTGTAGGTTGACTGAGGCTTGGCTGATCTGGGCTTTGCTAGGCTGGGTCAAGCTGGGGTCCAGGCCGAGTCAGATCTAAGTTTGCTCCGTGTGTCCTCGTGGAGCCCGGTCTGTTGGGGCAGTGGCCATCTACAGCAGGAGCTCCTCATGGCGATCACAGGAGTGCAAGACGTCAAGCTAAATTATGCAAGCACGTGCAAAACCTCTGTTCCTATGGTGTCCACTAACACTCTATTGCCTGAAGAAAGTCACATGACCAAGGCCACCTGAGTGGGATGGAGGAATATTCTCTGGCTGCTCCAGTGGAAACTAGTGCAGTCACAAAGGGTGCATTAGTCTGGGTTCTCCAAACAGAACCAATACACAGACACACACACAAAGAGCAGGTCCTCAAATAACGTCATTTAATTCAATGTTGTTTCACTATAACGTTGATGAGAAGAAAAAAATCGATTTCTGGCCAGGGCCACTGTATGTGTGGAGTTTGCACTTTCTTCTTATGGCTGTGTGTGTTTTCTCTGGGTCCTCCAGTTTCCTCCTACATCCCAAAGAAGTGCACCTTAGGTGAAATGGTGTGTCTGAGTTGTCCCAGTCTGAATGTGTGTGGGGGTGTGTGTGAGTGTGCCTGTGCTGGAATGGCGTCCTCTCCAGGGCCGGTTCCCACCTTTCTCCCTGAGCTGCTGGGAGAGGCTCTGGCCACCTGCAACCTTGAACTGGAATAAGCAGGTAAATCATTGTCTTACTTGTTTTTGTTAATCTTTCTTAAATGTGTGTATAGCTCACATTTATTCCAATGTTTAATATTAAATGTTTGGGGTCTTTATTTAGAAGTTTGGTGATGTTTTTGAGACCAGGAATATGTCATAGGAACTTAAGTCTTGTTTATATCAATTGGCCTATGGTAAAATTGGTTTCATTATATGTCATTGTGCTTAAAGTTGAAGTTTCCAAGAACCTGTCGATGACATTAAGTGAGCCCTTACTGTACACATATTTAATATATGTGTGTATACACATACACACACCCATACTTACTGTAAAGAATAAGCTTATGAAATTATGGAGGCTGAGAAATCTAGGATGTGCAGTCAGGAAGCTGAACACCCAGCAGAGCCAAAGTCCAAGTGCAAAGGCCTGAGCACCAGGAGAGCTGATGGTGTGAGTTCCAGTCCCAGCCCAAGTCTGAAGGCAGGAGGAAACTGACGTCCCAGCTTGAAGATGGTGAGGCAGAGAGAAAGAATTCTCTGTTTCTCAGTTTTTCGTTCTATTCAGGCCTTCAACAGATTGAGTGAGGCCTACCCACATTAGGGAGGGCAATCTGCTCTACTCAGTCTGCAGGTTCATCTCCTCCAGACACACCCTCACATACACACTCAGAATCATGTTTGACCCATAATGTTCGACTGGGTCACTCCATGGCCCAGTTGAGTTGACACATAAACTTGATCATCACAAAGGGCTTGTATGTGTAGCTCTATTACAAGAAGGGAGTGAAGAACTCAGAACAATGAATCGATGTTCTGCAAGCCCTTCGAGAGATGAAGGAATGGGGAGAGGACATTTTGAGGATCGTGGCCAGGCCCTGAGGAAGATAGCTAGGAACAAGCATTCCTTTCATGCCCCATATATCTAGCCACACAGAGAGGGGCCTACTGTGGCCTTCCTGCTTGGAGCAGAGAGAATCCATGGTCAGGGCTGCCAATATCCCTGTGCTTCTCTACAGTTCCCAGCCTCCCTTGCAATTAAGGTGGTCATATAGGAGTGTTAGAATGTGCACACAAGTGATACGTGTCATTTTCAGGCTGAAGTGGGAAAGTATTCAGCATGCCTTCCCTTTTATCCACTTAGAATGCCAGGACAACCTTGAAGCCACAAGAGGGCAGACCCACAGCTGGAGCGGCCTCAATCCCTGAGTCACCACATGGAGGAGAGGAGCACAACCACATCAGATTGTGTTGTGAGCAAGAAACAAACTTCTGTATTGTCAAGTTACTAAGATTTGGGATCTGTTTGCTATTACAGCATAATCCAGCATATCCTGATGAATACAGGATGGGTAAGTCCATCATCTGTTCTGTTCCTTATTTGGGCTCATTCATTGACTCACAGGCCAAGAAGGTTAATGGGACCAACTGGGCAGACAACACAGGCAGGACCCAGGAGGAGCTAGTGCAGACAAATCCTGTGCTTGGCTCTGAGGAGGGAGAGGGGTTACCAGAGAGCCTTGGGGGAGCAGTCTCTGTTATTTTTTTTAAAAAATGACAATTACTAGGGCGTGGGCATGTGTTGTTTTAGTATAGAGAAGTAGAAAACCAACAAAAAAGATGTATTGCCATTTCCCATATAACCTCTGCTTTTATTTTTTAAATAACAGTAATACATAGTGGAGCATTCAAACAAAATAGATACAAAATAAAAATAAGATTGCCTCTCTTCACTACTTCAGTCCCTCTGCACAAAGGCGGCTACTTTAAACAGTATGTGAACAGTTCCTTGTATTTCTTTTGGGAAAAACATGTGTATACTCTCATCCCCATATCTACATGTATAGTCTTCTTTATTTAAGATTCTGTTTTGTACTTTGCTTTTCATCACTTAACTAAGACAGCATCAAGATCTTCCCACATCAGCACTTGCAGGTCTCTCTCATACTACTTAATGTCTTCAGAGTATGCCACCCTATGGTGGTGCCATAATTTATTTAATATGGCTCCCATCGAGGGACACTTTGCTTCCAATGTCATTTCTTTGTTTACTTTTTTCTACCACGATCAATGCTGTAATGACTATAATGAATATTCCTGTGCTTGTACTTACTGGGTAGGTTCCTAGTAATGGGACTGTTAGGTTAAATGGAATGCATTTGACAAATATTGCCAAATTGCCCTCCCCAATGTTGCATTATTTTGAATTTCCACCAGCAGGATAGGAAAATACTCTACATCCTCAGCTCCACTGGGTTTCAATTTCTGCGAGTTTTGTAGTCAAAAAATGACATATTATTCTCATCATGGTGAGTTCTTTAAGGGTGATTGTCCTCATTATTATCCACTAGAAACCTGTTTCTTTGGTTTTTTTTGCATATAGATCGATTTATTTTTGCTAAAGATGTCAAAAACACACAACAGCAACACGACAGTCTCTTCAATAAATAGTTTTGGGAAAACTGGATATTCACATGCAGAAAAATGAAAGAAACCTGTTTCTTGAATGAACTGTTTCATAACAGGCTGTGAAATAAATGAGACAGAAAACAATGCACTATTCTGGGGGCTTTGTCACCTTCAATTGGAGCTGTACCTCATCAAGTTACCCATTGATGTTCTCAGCATCCCTAAACTTCTGCCCCAAATCCCTTAATTTGTTCACTATCTTGTGGGTTGGGCTATACCAAGCTTACCTTTCTTCCTTTCCTTAGACAGAGCCAACCCTGCACAGCCAGATCCCTTGTCAACAGAGCAGTTCAAATAAAGGTCAATGATTGCTTGTTGGAGATGGTACATAAATGGATTTCTGCATTGGATAAGGGGCTAGATGACATCACATCTTGGATTTATTTCTTTAAATAAATTCATGCACTAAATTTTTTTATGATTAAAAAAATGCCCTTGAGGTGAACTTGAAAATACAGAAAAGCATAAAGAAGAAAGTACAAATGGCTTGCAATCCTACCATCCAGCGTTCATGTTGGTGTATAGAGGTCTAGTCCTTTTATACATGCACCTACATGCACATACACACATTTACCAAAATAAGTAAATACTCTTCCAGAGGAAGTGTAGAATAGTGGTTAATAGTATGGACTCTTGAACCAGACAGCCTGAGTTTATATCTCAACTCTGCCACTTACTAGATGTGGGACTATGGGCAAGTCACTTTTAGTGTCAGGGCCTCAATTTTGTCATCTATAAAATGGGCATAATAATAGCATCCACCTCCTAAGGTTTTTGTGTGTCACATACATTAATTACAAGTTAAACTGGAAAATAGGAAGAGCTATCTGTGGTATTATTTTATTATTATTAAAGTTTTCTTTCCCTTGTGTGGATGTACCATTATTTATCTAAATGCCCCTCTGTTGAACATTTGATATTTTTTCCAACTTTTCCCATCATAAATAATACTGCAACAATCTTTTATATAAAACTTTGTGCTTATTTCTAGCTATAGGAATAATATATCTAATAATATGGCTAATTTCAAAGCTTTTAATGTACATTGCCAAATTTTTCCATTTGTACCAGCAGTATAGAAGAGTTTATTATTTCCCTGCTCTTTCACCAAAATTTAGTGTTATCATTTTTAAAAAATCTGTTAAGCTCCCCATGCCCCACCCAAGAAAGATGATTCATTAGAACTTTTTAAGAGGAAAAGATAATTTCAGGAAAAAAATGGCAAATTGTGGATATTGAGTTGATGTTAAAACCAGAATACTTATATGATAGACCTTTGAAAATGGAAACTTCTGAGGTTAACTCAAGGGGCTCCCACTGCTAAAAAGCTAAAGTCTTCATTCCAATGTCACAAAGAACATGAACACCCCTAATTTCACTGGGTTCCCAAGAGCCTTGGCCAAGGGAAACACGTGGTAGGCAAGAAGGTGTATTTTGACTGACTAGTACAAATGTATTCCTACTTCTGAAAATCAACAGAAAGATATATGTGAACCTGCGTCTTTTAGATTTTCAAGGACTATGGAGAATGTCTTTAAAATAAAAACAATGAAACCAAGCTGCAAACAGCTTATCCTGGTACATTACTAGTACTAGGACTTTGCCACTGTCAGGGGGCATAACCCTGGCTAAGTCACATCCCTATCCTCCTGCATGCAGGATTCCAGTGAGCGGAGAAGGTACAGTCACAGACCATGCTCTCAGAGATCCCTCCCAGCTCTGACACTTCATCAGCCTGTACTGCCTGAGTTTACAAAAGAGATTAGTAGTGTACACTGCAACACATTTCAAACTATGGCCTTTGACCAGTACATGTAATTGGAGGCACTCTTCAAAGTGACAAAATACATTAGCAGGTCTTGGCCCTGCAGAGTCTCTGTTACCACCAGCTGTCAGCAGTGACTGCAGCAGCACTTGCTTCAGCAAGGTAGTCTATACCGTGCAGACATTAGGATCACCCCAGTTCCTCACCTCAGCTCCATCTTCTCTGGGTCCAAGAGCTCTGGCCTTCTCCTTATTCTTCCAAATGAGAAAGGATTTAGGGGAGGGGGGTCAGCTACCAGCCATATCCAAGACATATGGAGAACAGGAATGGAGTCTGATTCTAAGAGCTGCTGGTGAGCAGCATCTTCCAGTGTCTAAGCTGTATACATCCACGAAGCCACGGTTTAATGTGGCACAGCTTGGCATTTCCAAGCTTGGGCTTTGGAGCTAGACACCCTCGGTGTCAATTCCAACTCTGCACTTCCAAGTGTGACTTGAGTATGTCACTTTAACTCCCTGTGTCTCAGTTTCCTCTAGACAAATCCATACTTAGTTTTAATAACCCAGTTGAGTGATTTTTATTCTGTTCATCTCAGCTATGATTCTAGCTAATAACTGGACATGCCAGATATTGTCTGTTAATACTTGGTATCATCTCTGCTTTTCTAAAAGCAATGCCTGAAACTGAGGGGCTAGAAGCCTGGAGACTACATTTCCCAGACTCCCTTGCCAGCAGGGATTAGTGAGGTTCTGCCAAGGAGAGGCACTTTGTTTGAGATTTCTGAGATGGAAAAGCAGAAGATACTATTCTCTGGCAGCAGCTGTGTGGGCACAAGTGTGGCCTTCAACAGACAGTAGGTGGGGGTTTTGCCAGGGGCTTTGGGGCATCCTCCTAAAGGCATTGAGACATGTAGAAGCTTCCTTGTGACTTTTGCATTTCCACGTTTTCTGAAACACAGCAATGCCTCCCTGACCTCTTTCCTCAGCCTTCACAAGGGTTGTATAAGCCTCTAGTTCCCTATATTAAATACCTTCCTATTTAAAATACCCAAAGTGGCTTCTGTTTCCCAACCTAACAGTTGCAAATACATCAGATATTCCCTACAAAGTAGTAAGTAGAAAGCACTCTGGGCTTAAAATTTAAATTCCTGGATTTAAACTCTACCTCTCTCTTCTGCTGACAATCCATGTGACCCTGGGAAATCCATGTAATTTTTTCATCCACAAAAGAGGACAAAAATATCTGTTCTGATGTCTGCACAAGATTATCGTATGTTCTAAACTGTTCAGATTTCTACACAAGAAGGGAGTTACCATTTTTGTCATCTTTACAGAGTTTCTTTTTGAGAAAACGTATCCTCACATAGTCCATAAGAGAGACTAGCAACCTCCTTGTGAGAACCACAGCTGATTGCACAGAAATCATACCTAGTTCCCCATCTGCAGGAATTTAGGCCACTGCCCTAGTCATATTCTGCTTCTACCATGATGGACTGGGATTCATAGTGGTTATTCATTTCTCCTTGTTATTAACCAACTCTGCACCCCCCTTGATGAGGTCCAGTGTGTGTCTCAGCAGCTCACTCTGGGATGGTCTGTTATATTAGTAGAGAATATGTCTAAAGCCAACACACAGTACAAAGGCCATAGGATGGAAATAAATAATTAAATACTTCCAATTTAAGATCTGTTGTGTTGGTTTTTGTTTTTGTTTTGTTTTGTTTTGATGCAGTACCATCACGGTATCAGCCCTGGATAACATATGCGTTCTTTCTTCTCCTCCGTGTATCTGAACGCCGCCACTTATGTTGTGGAAATTATGAGCCTTGGTTCCTCATCTTCCATGGCTCCCGCTGGCTCTGTAATCAAGTCCAAACTCCTTAGCATAGCATAATCTGCCTCTTGTGATCTGGCCCTGGCAGCTGTCTCTCCAGATTTATCTTTCCCTGCTTTCTGAGCCCACTCTCACCAATGCCCAAATATTTTATTAATAAGCCCCATCTGTGCTGAGCTACTTGGAGTTCTTCAAGTACACAGGGCTCTCTCATGAGCCTGGCTTTTACACATGCTGTTCCCACTCCACAGACATTCTTCTTTTATTGTCTGTTTTGCAAACCCCCATCATCCTTCAAGCCCCAGGCCCAAATCATCTCCTATGTGAATTTTTCCTTGAGCCCTCCTCCTCCTTCTCCTATGATCTCATTATACTGTGTAGCTGAAATAAAGCATGACAGACAATAAAGCATAGAAAACAGCACTGACGATCAAAAAGAAAATTATTAGAACAAAATATGTAGGGTAGAAGGTTTGCTATATACAGGAATTTCAATGAAAGTACAGATGAGTCGAACTTGTCTATAAATATATTATTTTTTTAAAAACACAACTTCAATAATAATTTCAATAATAATGGCAATTTGGACTTAATAATAGTTTCAATAATAATTTTTATTTGTACTCAATAATAATTTCAATACTATTCAATTTCATTATATGAAGAGCTACTTTTTTTAAGCTCCCAAAAATGATGTAGCAGAAAAGTTACGTTTTTGAAAATAAATTACTTCTTTTAAAAAAAAAAGTTCTGAAAGGAAAAAAGGGGAAATTGTAACCTCTGATGTAGTGGCTGCTTTGATTACAATAAAAAAGGATTCAGGGATCAGGTTGGAGAGAGAGCATGAATTCACTGAATCATTCATAATCGTAGGCGAGTGATTGCACTAAGAAATAGAAGCAAGCACAAATAAAAGGCCACAGGTGCCATCAGTGTGCTTACATTTATAAAAACAAGAGCTTGAAAATACAGTCAATCATTAGGATGCTTTGTAAAGGGAAGGGAGGTGACCATAACATCTCCTGTAGCTCAGTTTCTCTGATTGTGTCATAGCAAGTACTTAACACAGATGGTAAACTTAAAGCAGAGCTACATACTATTCTTTTAAGACAAGACAAGCCTTCCAAATTTGATGACCTTTTCTGTGATGACAAGTAGCTGTCAGGAGTATGCTACCTAGCAGATATTTTCTGAAAAAAAAAATGAACACTTAATCTGTCCCTTTGAGGTAGAGCTGACATTTTAACAACACACGAGAGAGCAATGTGTCTCACAAGAAAGGCATGCTATGGAGAGAGCACTTGGAAAAATGGATGTTTGGAAATGTTGCCATTGTTATGTGACTTTATTGCCAAAAATTATGTGTTTCCCCTATAAAAGTTTTCACATGTGTATACCGAAAAAACATAGAAAGAATGTCGCTCTGATCTGCTTTAAAATCCCCTGAAAGAAAAGTTTCTGTGGAATTTTTAATCCATTTGTTTACAATGTAAAAGTGCATTACTTTTATATAAAACTTTTAATTTAGTTTGTCAAAAAAACTAAACAACTTATGGAATATTAGAAAATGTCTGAGTAGGGTTGGATCAAAGATGACTAAAAGGAAAAATCAAGTCCCGCATTTTCCATACTAGACCTCTATTAATGCAGCCAAATAGCCACAGCACGTCATTGGTGGCAAAGGTCCCCAGCTCTCTGCCCCGCTTCATTGTAGCAAATCTTCTTTTTTTTTAACTTAGGCAACTGGTGACGGACTCCTCTGTATAATGTCAAAATCTCCTGTCAAGAAAGTCCATTTGTCTGTGTTAACAGGGGTTTGGTATCGTTTTGTACAGTGTTTTTTGAAGCTGGCAAAGTCTCGAATGGAATCTAGTGACAGCCTGTGAGAAGTGGAATCATCCTTATTTTAGAGACTTCTCATAAAATTAGCCACTTTGCCATTTTTTTGTAGAAAGATTGATTTTTGCATCTCTCAGAAAACAATTCAGAAAACATTTTTAGGACTATGGTTTCATCTGTAGCCTTCTTGTTTCTTAGGAGGTAGCAAAGATGATTTGTAATGGAAGACATCTATCTGAATGGAGTCAGACTGTAATGCTCATTTAAGCCGGTGGCAGTGCTCCTTGAATTGCTCCTCCAATTCATTTTCACCTTTTGTCCATCCTGTGAATCACATCCATGCCCATTCCAGCAGCTCCGGATCCTTCATAACCAGCCCCCACAGCCTTTCTGAGCCCATCCCCTTTCGCCATCACTCATAGGCCATGTGGGCCATCTTTCTTTTCTTGAAGCATACACTTATCCTGCCTCTTTATCCTTGCTGTTCCCTCTTCCAGGAATGCTCTTCTTCCAGGTCTTCCTGAGTCTAGCCCCTTCTCACTCCAGGCTGAGCCAAAATGCCACCTGCCAGGGCCCTTCCTCAACCCCTCTCCCCAAGGTGGCATGACCACAGCCATTCCCATCACATTGCCTTGTTTTATAGTCTCTTGGTCTTAGCACATTCATGTGTTTGTTCACTAGCTATACTAGTAACATAAGCTATAACTTAAGTAATATAACAGAATATAAATGCTATGACAGTCCAGACCTTGTCTATTTAACTTACCACTATACCCCCAACACCCACAATAGTGCCTGACACGTAGTAGCTGATCAGTAAATATTTATTAGATGAATAAATGAGCAGAATGCTGCAGATGTCTAAGGCAGACCCTTCTTCCCAAAATAGAATGGGGAGTTGTGAGGAGTAGCAGATGTGCAAGGTCCATTGCGGAGGATTTGGGGAACTAGTGCTTGTTAAATGCTAGTATATGCTGGTCCATTCTGACAGGCACATCATTCTTTGCACAACATATCAGAGTAGGTGGGGTTGACTCCACAGCCTAGACAAGGAAGTGTACACTTAGCAAGTTAACACAGCTAACACCTGAAGCCACAGAGGCAATACCTGGCAAGGCCGTGCCTTGGGTCAGTGTGTCAGACTCCGGACTTATGTTCTTTCTCCTGCAGTTTTCTGAACAGCACAGAGATGTAGTTCCTGGAGGGCTCTATCACCAAAATGTTAGGGTTCAAACTTTTTCTAATTATCTTCTACTAATTTTCTACCAGATCTTCTACCAAAAGACTTCTTCTAAATCTTTTAGATTTGTCTTCTAAATCTTCTACTAAAAATCTTTTAATTAGCTGTGTGACTTTAAACAAGGAATTTAATATGCTAAATTGGGATGATACTAGTACTTACTTCAAGGTTATTGTGAGTATTAAATGAGATGATACGTTAAGCGCTTAGAACAGAGCCTGAAATGTCATGTGTCTCAATAAGTTGGCTGTTGGCATTATGATGACTAGCATCATTGCCATAAATCTTATTGTTACTGAAGCATTTCTCCCCCTTCTTCCTCCCTTTAATAAATGCTCCTCAGGGTCTTACTAAGTGCCTGACACTGTGCTAGGTATCTGAGATAAAAGGATAAGTAGAAAGACAATTTTCACTGAAGGTGATGTGTACAAAGTGCTGTGGGAGCTTAAAAGATTGCTGAAAAGCTTTGTGGAGCAGTTGACATTTGAGTTAAACCTTGAAGGACAGAGTGGAATTCCTCCAGGTGGAGAAGTCAGGACAAAGGAAAGTGTAAAGAATCTTCTGTCAGGACTGGGCTTTAGGATTAAGTCAAGGTTTTCCATGGGATAAACAAACTAATTACAGTTAAGGAAAAGGCACAAAATAGTAAACAGAGAGAGAGAGAGAAAGAGAAGCAAGTGGAAAGCTGAGCACAAAATGTGGTTAAATTCAACCTTTCTATTATATATCAGGTCCAGTTTTATAGACACAACATTTTTTCAGGGGAAAGAACATGAGTTTTGCTGTCAGACTGGCTGGAGTCAGAATGGCAAATAAGCCATGCGACTTCAAGCAAGTTTCTTTACCTCTCTGATGGTCCCTCACTGGCTTTGAAAAAAAAGATGGAAGGGAGGTAGCAATTCTCACTTTCTAGGGTTGTTCTAAAAATTAAATGAAATAACGTATGTAAAGGTTTTTAATGAGGGTCTGGCAAATGGCATATGTTCAATAAATGTTTGCTTCCTTCCTTCCAAAATCTGGCTGCACACATACTGACCACGCTGTCAACCTGACCTGAAAATTGCCAAACAGTGTCATTGTTTTCACATTTGGCAAACCTGTAGAGAACACAACCACTTAACTCAGTTATTGGCTTAAATGAGAGGCAGGATTTTCCTTTCCAAAAATGAGAGCCAAGAGAAGCTGGGGCCTCTCACGCTGGTAGTTCATTGCTGGAATTTTTCATATGGACATTTATTTAGTGCCTACCAAGTAGCAGATACCTCGGTGAGTGGTTGGTTTCACTGTTTACTGAGCACTCAGGACAAGCCTGAGGGTAGGGACTCTCCCCATTTTACAGATAAACGCAACCTGAGCTTAGAGAAGTCAAGTAACTTCAGGATTACACTTCTGGCAAATGATGACTCCAGGGCTGGCACTGGCTCCCAGAGTGCTCTGATTCCAACTCTATGTGTGCATCCAGGTGCCTCTTGTAATATCTTATGGTGGTAAAGTAACAGGACCAACCCAGGGTGAGCAGCTATGAAGAGCAGAGCTAGGTCAACCTGGAACTATCCGTGGTCTTTATTTTTTCACTAACTGAACACTAGCATCATGTTTGTCCATTTCTCTGTGTTTGCCTCTTAGTGCTTCTTTTACATTCTCTGTATATAGCCACACGTATACCATTCCCTAACTATGTTTCTCCCTCTCTCCAGGTGGGGAAACTGAGGCTCACAATCCTAGAGAGGTTTTCCAAGATTTAAGGCGTGTTTGGCTGGGGCTGGAATCTGAGGCCCCATCCCCCCACCTTTCCATCTGTTTCCTTCCTCTGTCTCCTCTCTCTCTGGCGTCAGACACAGACCTTCTGCTTTCTTGCCTGCCAGTCTGACGCATTCTTCAGGCCCAGAACCACTTAGAAATAATTATTTTAAAAACAAATAAACTCTTCTGCCTGTGATCTTTACTCTCTTCACATCCGCACTGAGCAGTGGCTATTTTTACTCACCCTAGCTCCTGGCAGGTCTCTTTGGAAAGTCACCATGACATTTCATGCAGGCTGGCCTGGCATTCATCTAAAATATTTTTTAAAAAACATCCTGCTCTGGAGAAATGTCAATGTTTATGGTGCATCCACAGGGATGTATCAGCAGAGGAAAAGATCTACTTAAGAAAGTCCTTGCTTGACAAGGAGTGGGTTTGGAGGTGGACACACCCAGAGGTAGCAAACGCACTGTGTTCTCAATCACACACCTCTGTGTCTTTGAAGGGAACATGCTCTCTTCCCACAATGTCCTCCTTTGCTAGTCTGCTGGAACGAGCCTGTTCACCCTCTTGGGGTCAGCTAAGGATTCTTGATTCCCCCATAGAGACACAGGCACATATTCTCTGGAGCTACTGTTTCACTGGATACAAATCTCCACTTTGGGGTGGGGAACCTGTGGCCTCGGGGCCACATGTGGCCTCCTGGATCCTTGAGTGTAGCCTTTTGACTGAATCCAAATTTTACAGAACAAATCCTTTCATTAAAAGGGGTACAGCAGAGAAACATGAAGCTTTTCTTCCCTCCTTTGGTGCTTAAAAAAGAACAACCTTGAAATCAGAAGGCTGCAGGCTCCCCACCCCATAACCCCAATACTAAACTGTGAAGACAGAGTTTGGGGGCTATATCTATCCCTCTGACTTTGATACCCAGCACACAGTAACCACTCAATAAGTGCTTCTCAAATAAACACATGGCACACAGGGGCACAGGGGAAGGTCCGTGGTTTGGCTAAAAGAGGAGCTAATTGCCAGCTCCCTCCTGCTGCTGCTCCTTCCGCTCTTGAAACGTTTCTTCCCAACAGCAAGAATCAGTGGGCCTGGGGTGCTGGTGGTGTTGTGGGGGGCAGTGTGATGAACCCTGGGTAGATCTCCCAACCCCAGAAGGTAAGGCTCTGCTCAGTGCTTCCTGATTCCTGTTAAGTTCAATGTTGTCTGACAGACACAAACCAATTAGCTGTCTGCTGCTGGCGGCTGGTTTACTCAACATGGTTTGCCTTTTTGATTTGAAAACCTAATATTTTTCATGGATTTGATTTGGTTCCACTGGGGAGCCGAGATAAGCTGTTCAGCCTCAGCCACTGAGCTGTCTCTAATGGCCCTCGTCTGCTGCACACCAGTATTAAGCGAGTTCTCAGGCTCTGTCTCTAGCTTGGATGTGAGCAGAGGCCTCTTGTGCTGTGGGCAGGCCTATACAGGTGGCTGGGACAATCCTGGCTGGGGCCTAAAGAAGGCAAAGGATGCCAGTCTTCCCCCTGATTGACGAGGGTGGTCCCAGATACCTGTAGGTCTGTCCAACTCCTTCTGTGGTGATCTAGTCTGATTCAGCTTCCATTTCCTCCAAGTGCCCTCTGATGGATAGGGAGCCTTATCCATCTGGCTTTTTAAGGGCAAGGAACTCTGTCCCATTCATGTTTGCGTCCCTGGATGATAATGATAATAACCATTTTTGTCAATGTTTAGCCTGTGCCCATGCCTGGTACAGTGTTAAGTACTGTCAACAGCCATTATCATACTTAATCCCCATAACAGCCCTCTGAGGTTGATACAATTATTACCTCCATTTAATAGAAGGGGAACTCAAGTCAAAGAGATTAAGGAAATTATCAACACCAGCATTCACCTTCTAGCAAAAGACCAGGCTGCGTTTGAATTCCAGTTGGCCTGACACCAAATCCTGTGCTCTTAACCCTGCACTGTGCCTGGCACAGTGTCTGTTGCATGTGGGGAGTGCTCAACAAAGTGAGGGTGAATAAAGGCATAGATACAGGCATGCACCCCACCCAAAGTCCTCTCAACTCTGGGTGGGGGCTGACCTCCCAGGAGTTCCAGCTGCCTTCATCCAGACCTTCTCAAAGAGCCTGCCCACCAGATTGGGCACCGTGTCACCAATATCTGCCTGAACTGCACTTGTGTCTGCTATTTCTGTTTGGCCAAGTGCATGAGCTCTCCTGGCACCCCAGCTCCTATCCCAGAAACCTGCTTCTGTAGCCAGAGAATGATCCTCTACCCACATCCTGCTTCCTCCCTGATCTCTGCCAGTTTTTCTTCCCCTTTTTAGTTTGGTTAAAGTCTGGAGTCTCCCTGGATCAACTGTTAGAGAAGAACGATTAGGCTTAAAATTAGAAGGCACTTAGGAATTGTCTGAAGGGGCTGACATTTCGCTCCACTGGGAGAGTTTCTAGTAAATTTCCAGATCAATGCACAGCTCTCCTAATTGGAGGAACCTGATGTAAATCACAGGGCTATTCTGTTTTCATAAAATATCTGTAAAAGTAGATGTTAGGAAGCTGATGCTGACCAAGTGACATATTTTGGGTTGTATTGATACAAGTATTGTCTATATAATGAGGGAGGTGATTGGCCCCTTGACTTGGTGACTCCCAGGTGGTTACATGGGGGAAGACAGACAATATTTCCCTAGGAGCAACGGGAAGGTTAAAGGATGCCAGAGGGAGGGCATCATAGCCAGGACCCTCTAGTGCTATCTTCTTGAACTTAATGAGCTAAGATCAGTTCAGCACTTGAAAAGTGATGTGACCTCAGACAAACTTCCAGGGCGGTAGAGCCAGCCCTGTCAGCAAGCCCTGGCCTTCAGTATACCCCAGGGAGAGGAGCCAGGACCCTGTAGCAAGGCTGCAGAGCTAAGGATGATTCCACTGGTGGAAATCCCTGAAGAGATTTTGTGTTTCTCAACTGCAGTATCAAGAGGCTCAGCAAAGTGGGGAAGGGGGTTGTTGAAGATTTGGGGGCCCTCCTGATATTTATCCACTCATGTGATTAGGGTGTGATTGCCCTGTTGAGCCTTGTATGGAACCAGGTCTCCCTAGGTCCACCAGCCCCCATCCCTCCCACCCACCACCCTTCACCCAGGTGCCCAAGGGGTCTTTCTACAATTTGCATCTGATCACTTTTCTCCCCTGCTCTCAGTCCCTCTGTGGCTCCCTGTCATCCGTGGGGCCTTTGGGATCTCATTCTTGACAGTCATCAGTCTCTTCCCATCGGTTCCCCCCTTGCCCACCTCACTGCACGAGCTGACAGTTCCCAAAAAGTCCGGCTGTGCCACTCCTCTGGGTCCTGGTTCACACTGTCCCCTCTGCCAGGACTGACCCTCTGCTCCTGTCTATCCAGTGACCACCCACTCGGCTATCACTACCAGCCTGTGTGTGCCGACTCCATGAAGCCTTTCCCTGCCCCTCTTCCCTGTTCTCCTAGGAGGAAGGACCCCCACTTGTGTGTGCCCTGTGGAGATGTCTGACTTGCAGACTGTAGTGCACTGATGTCCCCTGCTCAGCTCTCTGTGACACGCTACAGCACAGTGGCCAAGGGCTCGGGCTCTGGTGTCCAAATCCTGGCCCTGACACTCCTTGCTGTATGATGTTAGCAACTTAACCTTCTGAGCCTATTTCCTCATCTGTAAAATGGGAACAATAACAGTACCTCCTTCCCTGGGTTATTGAAAGAATCACATGATCACATGCAACGATTCAGGCAGTGTTTAGCTGCACTGCCTGGCCCACGGTGCACACTCAGTAAACATTAGTTATTGTTTTTTTAATTCTTATCATCATTATCATAACTAGCATCTTCTCTTGGGTTCAAAACTGGTTTTACACCGAGTAGATACTATAGATAATAAATATAAAATCAAGGGCTGATGTGTAAGGTCCTATCTCACTGAAAGGGTAAGACTATTCTTTAAATTCTTACCTGCTAATAAATATTTGTTGAATGACTAAGTGAAAGAGTGTGGGTGAAGTATGAGTCCCAGGTTGGAGGGAGGTTGGAGAAGAAGCCTGGGTGGGCAGAGAGCAGGTGGGAGGTTGCCTGATTTCTGCAGACAAGGCCCAGGGCAGTGCTGCCACATGGTGGCAGGAGGAAGGGAGCCAGAGGCCCTGAGCAGGGAAGTGGTGTCAGCCCCTTGGGGCAAGGAAGTAATTATGGAGGATCAGAAATCTGGTGCTTTCTGTAATTACTTCCTTTGTGCTGTACCCCAGTCTTTATCATGATGTGCTGTTTTTAGGGGTTTTTTGTTTGTTTGTTTGGGGAGGAAGGGGTTGATTTTGAAGCCAACCTGTCTCAGCTGTTCTAAGGAGAGACAGAGAAAGTGGCTGAACTGGAGTGTGCATGGAGAGAATGCAGTCCAGCATGCGCTTTGGAGCGAGACCCCCCGCCCTGGGGTTTGATGTCGGCTGGTTCTGTGACTGTTTTGTGTCTCAGTTTCCTCATCAGTGAAATGGGGGTAGGAATAGTGTCCACTGCAAAATGCTGTTGGGAAGACGGAAGGGGATCGTGCCTGTAGGATGCTCAGCACAAAGCCTGCAGGGAGGATAAGGGCAGAAGTTAAAGGCACTGGGAGGGGTGCCACATCCATGGTGGGCAAGACTGAGCAGGGAGGTCGAGGTCTGAGAGCCCAAGAGGAAAGTGGACTCTGGAACACCTGAGAATCGCCTTCCAGGGTGGCATCAGTTCTCCAGGGAAGGCTCTTTGTTATATTCAAATAAGAAAAGCTCTTGTCTTCTGGGGACCTGATCACCATTTTCAAATACTTGATGAGCAGGATGAGGGGGGATGTTGTAGGAACAGATGATGACCTTGAGGTCTCTTCCAAGTCTGAGAGACTCTGATTCAAGAATGGGGAAGAGCCTGGAAGGGGCTGTATTATTGGTTCACAGCAGGGCTGACCACACAGGTCTTGGTGAAGAGGAGGCAGCAAGGCAGAGGTTATGAGTGTGGGCTTGGGAGACAGAACTGGGTTCAATTCCTGGTTCTGCCACTTTTTACCTCTGTGTCCTTGGGAAAATCACTTAACCTCTCTGAGTCTCAGTTTTCTCATCTGGAGGATGATAATACCACAGAGGGTTTTTGTGAGAATCACACAACATAATATATGGAAAGCCTTTGCCTGGTACGTGGAACATGGTAAGTGATGGACTAATTACATTTAGGGATAGTAATACTTATAATAATAAGATAACTTTACCTACAATAATGATATGATACATCAAAAAACATAGTATTATATTATAATAATGCTTATGATTGTCCTTGATGAGGTAACATACAATTCTCTCATGGTTCAGGTTCAATGAAGAGCTGGGAGATGGGGAAGCACTGCCCACCCTGGCATTCAGGGCTGCCCAAGGCTGGGACTGTGTCCCTAATCACACATTTTGGAGCCCAATCAGAAGGCCATAACCCCAACCCCACCCCAACCCTTGACCATGAGCCCCGAGAACCTGGAAGCCGCTTTCCCCGGTGAACTCTGGAGTGCTTGGCCCACCCTTTGAAACTCCCTCTGCTGCTTTTCTGATCTCTTCCTTGTCCAGGCTTGTCTCTGACCTCAAAACAACAACAACAACAACACCAGTAATAATAATAATGGCTGCTCTTTATTTTGCACTTGCTTTCTGTTTGCAGATGACACCATGCCAAGCATTCTCTGCACATGATATAATTTAATCTTCAAATATAGATGGGGCTCTGGAAGGTTCAGTAACTTGATCAAGACCACAGAGAATGAGCAGAAAGCCTTGGATTCTAGCCCAGTTGAGGGAAGACACAGAAGCCCCTTCTCATACTACTGCCCCCTGCGAGGGCATAAGCACAAGGCTTCTCCCTTAGACACATAAGGCTGAGCGAAGGCATCACAGTTTTGCCTCAGTGATGCCTCCCGTCTCCAAAGTATGGCCAGGGCAAAATCCGCAGGGAATCATCTGAGAGTGTGTACCCCGATTCTCACTGGAGTGAGAATCAGCAGCCTATGAAGCCCCGGTGCCTTGCTACTGCTCTCCCGGCCACTATGGGGATCAGAAAAGGTGTGAGCAATTCCCCACCTTTGGGGTGCAACAAGGGCCTGGCCCACCTGCTTCTCTCAGCAGCCCTGACATCTGAACACAATCTAGAGGGCAGCTCTTGGGCAGACTCCGGGACACAGGAGTCTGGGATAGTGAGGAAGGGCGGGTTAGAAAATAAACATCACAAGATTGCCCATTCCCAGTCCCTGCCAAAGGCTTGGGCACCCCAAACCCTGGGCTGCAGGGAACCCATTTCTGTTGGCAGGACTGCTAGAGGTGGCATCTCCAGTGTCTCTCGGCTCACATGCTCACCCCTTGTATCACCACGCACCCTACCCCTGCCGTGTCTGCCATTAGCATATGCCAGTAAGGCCAGCAGAAAGCAGGCTGTGTGTTCCCTCCCTCCCATGCACAGGGACTGTGCCAGGAGCACCATGTCCAGGTCTCATCCTCTGTAGCAACCTCCCACCACCACCATTTAATAGCATCTCAGCCAGTCCTGGTCTAAGGCAGGAAAGGGTTAGAAGTGGTTCTAGGCTTATCCTCAGGGTAGGGTCTAATAGGATCAGGTTAAAAAAAAAAAAACACTTGGGTCTAGCCTAATGACCCTGAGATCCTGCCTCCTTCATGACTCCCAAGCCCACCTTCTCTGCATGGCCCCACAGCTGGGGGCTTCCAGAGGCATTTCCTGTCTCATTCCTTGGGCCTTAATCTATTGTCTCAGGATTCTGCCTTTGCCCCAGGCTCTCTGAGCTCCTGCCAGGTATTCCCCAAACCTATGGGTGCTGCTGGACCACAGCTTGTCCTCCTGAACCCCTGCAACTCCCCCAAGAGTTGGACTTCCCATCTACTTGGATTTCAGAGTTGAGCCTCCTCCTGGATTTCCTGTTGCTGGGCACACATGACTGTCACAACCTCTAGTTCCTTGAATATGCTGCCCACATTCTGACAATGTCATAGGGCTGTCATCTATTGTCTGGCCTCCAGGCGTCAGCATAATTTCTTCTGTCCACTGGATCTACCCCTTTCCTTGGGGGCTAACTAGGGGATGATCCTGTCCCCTGCTGGCCTGCCCTGTCCAGCTGCAGTGAACATGTTCATGTCTGGCCCCACTCCCAGGTTTACCAGAACCTTCACCTGAGTCATTAATAATAATTATTAACTTATTCATTCAAAAATCATTTACTACTTTCCTGCAACATGCCAGCCTATGAGACTTGATGCCGGATATTCAGAGAGAAGAAAACTTTTATCATCCTTGTGGGATTGGAGCTTTGGCTTTGTGGAGGAGGGAAACAGTCAATACACTGGCAAACAAGGAAATAGAGAATATATTTTGGCAAATAGTGGCTATCTTGGACAGAGAATTATGGGGAATTTCATGCATTCCAAGTCACATATTTCTGTAATGTTAGAAATTTTACAAGCATACAGTAAGCAGGGAAAGAAGTAAATATTATAAATAAATGAAAGAATATTTGTCATCCAAGTCTAGGAATGCATCTCCAACTCACTGTTCTTAAATCAAACAACTGAGTATATGGTGATTCCATTTAGGGAGATAAGGAAGACTATAATGGAATTAGGTTGAACTAGATACAATTGCTGTATTTGTAAGTCAATAATGATTACAATGTAGCTAAGATTTAGTGAGCACTTGCTACCTCTCAGATGCTGTGCTAATTGCTGTTAAATACATTGTTTGATTTAACACTCTAGGTAGTATTATCGTCTTTTCCAGAAACTGGAGTTTAGGTTAGACAGATTACTTGACCAATACCTCCCAGTTGTGAGGCAGAGTAGCTAGGACTCTACCCAAATCATTCGGCTCTTAGGCTGCCTGGTTTATTTCTCTTAGAACTACCATCTAGGTAGGGGCATTATTAGCACATCATAGCAGCACCAGTGAAAGCCCAAAGTGGGAGGCAGCATTTAATCTTCTGCTCTGCAGGTAAAATTGTTGGAGTCTGTATTTTTAAACCCCCATGGATATGCTGAGAATCCATAAGAAAGACAGTTAAATAAACAGAGTGACTAGGAGGCAGGTGAATTTATTTTTAGCATCTCTCTGTATAGAAAAGGCACCAGAGGCAGAAAACAAGAAATTGCCCTGCATATTAATGGGGAAGCTAAGAACTGGCAACAGGATAACTGGAAGCTCATGTTCTCCAGCCCTCCCTTCCTGGCAGGTCCCTATCAGAACATAACTTCATTGCCATGACCTTACTGAAAGAGTCACGTGAGGGTATGCAAAGGCACACACGAGGATGCTTACTGCAACCACAAAACTTAGAAAACCAGGAGAAGTCCATTATCAAGAGACTAGACAAACAGATCAGAGCCCACTCATGCAAAGTAGTAACACGCAGTCATGTCAATGATGGATGATGCGATTTTACATGAATTGACATGGACTGACATCCACGAAATGTTGTTTAGAGAAGCAAGCATGCTGCCGAGCAATATTGTATTATTTCGTTTTTGTAAGAACAGTGATATGTATATGTGCAAATGTATGCAGATACATTGTGTGCATATTTGCATATTAATATAGATCCCAAATTCTAGTATATGCAAAGAAAATGCATGGAAAAAAGGTCAAAATATTAATGGGGCATGGGAAAATTTAATATCTTAAGTTGTGAATTTCTGAAATACTATAATGTTTACAAGGATATCCTTAATTTAAAAAAGATATGACCATTAAAATGAAAAAAATTATCTTGTCTGTATTCTTACTTCCCCTCTCCTAATGAGTATGAGGTACCTTGGAGGGAAGAAGATGGCCTCAAGTCCCTCTCATTACCCTACCATGTGTCAGGCCATCTGGCCCCAAACTTCATTATTAGGCCACCTTGTTGTCCTATAGAGAGTGTTTAACAGGACTCACCCTGGCTGGTCTGAGAGCTAGTGTCCAGGTGGCAAACTCGGGAAGACGCCTGAACCTCCTTTTATCATCTTTATAATGTGGCTCTGATTTCTTTCTCAGAACCCAGATTTATGGGGAACATCTCTCTGGGCTGCTTTCTGTAGCTGAGAAGAAGTTATGTAAGATTTCTCACTCATTCACTCTGCTTCTTTCTAGGCAGCAAATAGGTCTCAAGGTCTGTGCCTAGATACACATACACACGCAGCACTCAGATATGCACTGATATAAGCTCACACACGTGCATACCAACATACCAAGTGGCCAAGAAAAACAACCCACAACTGCTCAAATCCCACGCACACACTGCTACAGACACCTGGTGGTAACCCTGGGCACATGCATGCACACACGTAAATACACACACCTGTCCAAGTCTCTCCAGCTTTGAGAGAGAGAAAAGAGACAGGTGTGCTCCAGCCCCTCCAGCAGGCCGACCACAGAACCTTCTGAACATGCCAAGCTGCTTTGTCCCCTCCTCCCCTTCTCCTCCTCTCCTCCTCCCCCACCCTCATCCTCCTCTTCTGCTATTGTCCCTATCCAAGATGTTCTTTTCTAAGCTCCCTTTTTTCTTCTTAGAGCCAGAGACTAAATGATGCACAGATAGAAGCAGAGGCTGGACCACCAATTAAAAACTGCCTGGGGCAGCAAGGAGCAGGTTTGTCCTTGGTTGTTTTTTTCTACCCTCCTGTCTGTCTCTCTGTTCCGCACTGCCCCTCCCAAAGCGGTGAGCTGGCAACTGAAGTATCCTTTCTCAACAAGCAGCTGGACCACTTGGTCCCCTTCTCCTCCAGCTGTTCTGGGCACCTCCATGGCTCCCCATCCACCTCACGTCCGCCTACAAAGGGTAGATTTGGAGATGGGAGAAAGAGGGGTCTGGGAAGGAGAATTTTAGCATCAGGAAGGGATTCATACCAAATACATTTTTGCTGGGGTAGGAACTTTATTCCCAAGTTCTGATGGAATTTTGGGCATGTAAGGGATCTTTTTACTTGTCACTCCAGTGGCTATTAAGAGCCACACATATGCATATATACCCCAAAAGATTATGTTGTACATGATAAATATATGCCATTTTATCTGTCAATTTCAAGAAAGAAAGAAAGAAAGAAGAAAGGAACAAAGAAAGAAACAGGAAGGAAGGAAGGAAGGAAGGAAGGAAGGAAGGAAGGAAGGAAGGAAGGAAGGAAGGAAGAGAAAGCCAGCCATACCTTGTCAACATGACCAGGAATGCTTTAGTTGGTGAGCGCTGTCTGCCAAGGATGTTACTCGAAGGAGTGGAACCACTATTTGCATGCGTGCGTGCCTAGTTTGGAAGCACACACTCACATTTATTTGGCATTTATTGAGACAGTTATGTCCTGGACACAATGCTGGCACCCAGGACCTGTGTTCCAGGAGTCACTGTTGAATAGGGAGCGGGGTGCAGCAGATCCTACCTGTGCTCACCCCAAGAAGGCTGCTTACTGAGAACCACTGTGACTCTCCCTGAGGGATTTTTATTTTTCCCGGCTGCCCAAGCACATTTTCTCCCTGCACAGAACAAGCCAAAAGTACCAGAGGATTAGTAGCCCTGGAGCTGCCTTCAACCAAGGGTGGATGGGGAGTTAGTGGGAACTTGTCTGCTGCCTTGTTCTTGAGTTGCAAAACCTCTGAGGCACGTTTCCTGGAGTTTTCCAGCAGGACTGAGCTCCGGCTGTCCCTGTGGTCACAGGCTAGAGAACACACGCTTTACTGCATTTTTCCCTTTTCTGCCAAAAGAATGAGAAGAGGTCATGACTGGAGTCTAATGAGTGACATAAAGGTGAGGAGAAAGTACTCTGGGAGCCCAGGTGGAGGGACCCAGCCAAGAATAGCGGGTGTTGAGGAGGAGTGTCCTGAAGGAGGGATGTGAGGCTGAGTTGGTGACAGGCAGAAGCAGGATGCTGGGTGTGAGGTTTGGACTCACTTCTCACACCGAGCACCTTCTGAGGAGCCAGTCTGCTGAAGAGACAGGAAGTGAGGCCACACGGGTGGAGGCGCTTGGTGAACTGGCGAACCTGGAAGCATGTGGAGAATCATTATTGAGAAATGTGACCAGACAAAGCTTTGACTTCATCCTCTCTCTTGGGTCTGTACTCAGTAAAATTGTGAAATCAGGCAGTTTGTCTTCATAGCCACAGCTTCCCTTTCTGGGCCCTTCTCTGGAACTCTGTGGTCCCATCACCCTGTGAACATTTTACTCCTTTGCCTTTTTCCAAATCTGCTCTAAGAAAAGTCTCCGATGCTTACCCTACACCCATCGGGGTGAGGTGATTTGCAGGGAAAGGTTTCCTCACGGGTGTCCCTGAGCAGCCTGCTGCTTCTCCCAGGTGGTGAAATTCCCAAAGAGGAGCCGCCATGAGCAGCTGCCCCCTTGGGAGGGGGGACAGGGACTCTTAATGGCAAGACACAGGACATGCCCTGGCACCCACGTTTCTTCCCAAAGGGGGACCCGTTTTCAGCTCAAATCCTAACCAGGGAGTGACTCTTCTCACTAAAAGGGGTGGAGGAAAATATCCCCTTTGCCCCATGCTGAGGGTGGGAAGAAGCTCAGGTTAGAGAAAAAGCAAACAGAACAAAGCTCTCCCTTGTTTAACAAATAGAGCCAGCAGCCAGTAAGGATTTGGCAGAACTTATTGGAGAGAATAAAAAGCCTCTGAAAAAAAATCAATGGATAATGATTATACTTAAAGTGCTCTTTGAGCAATTGTATTAGCAGCGATAGAGAATAGTCTGTAAATAGTAACAAAGTCCCGATACAAGGAAGTGACCATAACAGGGACAAAGATTACCAGTGTATGAGTATCCCTGACTTCCCCCACTTCCAGGCAGCCACGGAAGGAGGACTTTTGATTGCTGTGTTAGATCCTGGCCTCTCTCTGGTGCAGAATTCAGGTAAGGGATGCAATGGGGAGGATGCTAAGGAAGTCTGAGAGGTTTTTGATCTACATAATAGAGATCTAAGGGAGACGAAAGGCTATAGTGTGAGAAGGCAGAGATGAGAGATGGGGTGGGGGCGGGGAGAGAGAGAGACTGCTATGGGAGCTAAGAGAGGGAGATTTGGGGGTGCATGATATCTATTCTAGGAAGAGATTATTTAGAAGAGCAACAAAAAAGTGAGAGGATTTTAAAGAGATTTTCTTTGAATTAAGAATGCACACCCACCTTTTGCATTTCATCAAAAGACAAGTCAAGAATTGAAACACGTTTAATCATTGTTTGATTGCCAGGCTACATCTCTTTGCAACCAAAACCACAAAGCACTTCCTGATCCGCTTGCATTTAGACCACCAATCCCACACAGGGAACAGGGACTGTGGATGGCGTGCGGGGTGCACATAGGATCTGCAGAGCCCAGAAGAGGAACTCAAACCAAGTTGGAGCAGAGACTCTTTCAGCGGCTGCACTTTTAAAAGTTCTTATCAAATTCTTAGTGAAAAGAAACTGCAAGGGCCTCTCTGGGCCCTGCTGAATAGCATTTATATTTATATTTATATTTACATTTACGGTATAAATTCCTGTCACTGTTAAATATATAGCAAACTGCGTGAAGTTCCCATTGCAGAGTTTGGAGTCGGTCATTCTCAGCGGATGCTTTGGTATCTGCAGAATCCCTTACACATATTGCTCAGACTGAGCCCTGCTGCCCTGACCTGCCCGTGAGAGTCAGGTTTTAGCTACTGGGAATAGGAAGCTCCAAGAAGGCAAATCCCTCACGGAATGTGGTAGTGGGGAGGCATGCTTCATTCTGGGCTTGCTACACATTACACTTGCACTTGAGTCCCTACCTCAGAAACAGAAAAACTCTGTGCCTGGTAAAGGAATGGCAGGCAGCATAGATCCCATGGCGGGGGGGAGGTGGTCTTCATCTTCTTGAGACCATGGAGTAACTCCCTTTGATGCAGAAGTTACGCCTGGTAGCGCCGGGCTGCCTATTTCCCCTGCAGAGAAGGATGATCCTGCCTTCTCTCCTCTCTCCATGGAGACAGCTCTTCCCTCAGACCAAAAGAGTAGCTTCCTGGATCCTGCACAGAATCTCCCTGCCTCAAGCCCCATTTTTCAGCCCCGCATGTAGAGATTTCTATTTTTCTGCCCAGCACCTGGCCATGGACAGGGCTCAGAAAGGAAAGCTGAACAGGTTGAAAATGTGAAGAAACAAATCAAAACAGAAAAGCCCATCTCTGATGTTTAATAGAACATTGGCATGCAGCACAACTCTCCCTATGCAATGCTGGGCATTTAATGTAAGCTCTGTTCTTATTCCACACACACGCACATATCCCTCCACATTAATGCTCTCTGCCTCTGTGTTCTCATGCATGCCAGTGCTGAAAGGGCCTTAGGAATTGGACAGATGAGGAAACTGAATCCAGGGAAGCTTAAGGACTTACTCAGGGCTACACAACAGGTTGTGGCTGAGCCAGGACTTGAACCAGCATTCCAGACTCCTTGTTCACTGTTCTTCTTACTCAGATCATATATGAACACACACAGTAGTGCAGGGGATGCCTCACTTTATCAGCCCAGAAGCTTCTCTTTTTGCAGCTGAATCACTCCAAGATACAGGAAGACTGAGGACTCCCTTGAAGTTGCAAAACCTCACCCTTTCCTGGTTGCACCCATGTGGCTGAACAGTGAGGGACTCTTGGTGGCAGGACAGTTCAAAGTCAGGCAGGGAGGCCATTAGCACCATTTACATGGTTGCATGCAACAGAGACTGGCAAGAGATAGGATAAGTCCCAGTATCTCTGTCTGTACAATGGGCATATTAACAGGCTCTATCACACGGGACTCTAGAAAGGATTAAATGAGACAAAAGAAGATTATACATTTCTTGGCACAGAGCCAATACATTTATCTATGGTTATCATTAGAAGACATCAAGACCTTAGGTAGGGCAACCAGACTGAGTGTTACTGGGGTTCATGGCACAAGCCAGATCTATGGCTCATAAACTATTTCAAGCAGGAAGTAGGCAGTGCTGTAACTCAGGCTCTCAGGGGAGCAGGAAGGACCCAGCAGTGGTGGCTGCCCACCTGGTCTCCACACAGTGAAACTTGGGACTCGACGCCAAGCTCCACCAGGCAGGGGCAGAGGACACGGACTCTCCCCAGCCTCAGTCAGGACTGGCTTGGGAGCTGGCACTGGTCTGAGTTTGCAGCAAGGGGCCCCTGAGGCCCAGGCTGTGCAGCTCTGGGGAAGGCAGAAGTGGAGAAAGAAGGTAGGGATGCACTAAAGGCAGTTCTGAAGTCAGTTCCTCTCTGAAACACTATCGGTGATCTTCAGCAATCTTAGCATGACGTGTGGCCTTCATGGGTGCTCCATAAACATTTGTTGATTGAATGAATTAATCAATGATACAGACTGAGGTCAAATTTGAACCCAAAGCTCTAAAATCCTTATCCTCTCCCTTTCCACCCATCAACCTTTCTGTCAGAAGTCAGAATTTCCTTTGCAATAGCCTGGGCTGGCCTTTCAGTTATTTTCCGAATAGAAGGCTCTGAGCCTTGCAAGTATTGCCTGGAAAATATCAATTCCCATTTGATTATTTCCCAAACACCTCAATTAATGACATGATGCTGTCTGGCCAGGACCTTATTTCCACATAACGTGAACCTAAGAAAGGAACACCTCCAGGTCGAATCCTTGAAATGCCAGGCCCCTTCATTAATGCTCGGCCCTGGCACGGGGGGAGACCCGTGAGCATCGTCGGGGCATGCTGCCCAAGGGCCAGGTCACAGGGCACCTTGCAGCCGGAACTCAGCCAGGACTGCCCACGGCTGAGCACACTAATTGGCTGACTACACAGGGTACACCTGGCATCTGCAACCACTGTGTGGATGCCCTAGTCACCTTTCCCACCACAGAGAACGGAGGTTTTCAAACTGTACTGGCCATGGCCCACAGTAGGAAATGCATTTTGCAGAGTGACCCAGTGCATATATACATACCATGTATTCCATCATCCTCAGACACACTTTTTGCACAATTAACATCTCTGCAAATTAGATGTGTCTTATAAATTATGACATCTTGCTGTTAATTGGCAGATTTTTTTTCCTTTCTCAGTGGTACATAAAATTTTGCATCTTCCAATAAATGATGACTTTGATTCAGTGAAATCTGGCATATGTGTAACTGGAAAAAAAACTTTTTATTAAAAAACTGATCTTTGCTGCATGATGCTCTGTGATATTTTCCACGTGTTATTTTTCTTTTCCTTTTAATGCTCTTCACCACTACCTATTGAGTGAACTTCACCACCTTCTAGAGGGTCTTGATCTGCTGTCTTCAACACACTGTCACGGGAACAGAGGAAGGTGCTAGTGAACTCTGTGACTAAAGAGTTTTCAGGAAAAGGGTGGACCAGAGATTTATAAGGATTGAGCCACTGGGCCAGGAGGTGACGCATGTTATGATTAGGAGAGTGGAGAAGAAAGACAAAAAATGACTTTAAGTCAGACAAATCTGGGTTTCTATACTAGCTCCCTTACTTACTAACTATAGAAACATGAATAAGATTTTTAAAATTATTAGTGCCTCACTTTTCTCACCTGTGAAACCCTGAACAGAGCTCCTCCCTTTCAGAGCTGTTGTAAACATGAGAATTAACCAGTGTAAAGCATTGAGCCAGGGCCTGCATGTAGTAGGTGCTCAATAAATGGTGGCAATCATGTTGTTGGTAATGACGATGATATTCAATAAACAGCAGGCGTTCTTATTAAAGGTAGTAAAAACAACTTGTACCTGATGTGACAGTAGCTGGTCTAAAGATCTTAACAACTATTAATAAAATAGCAACCCATTTTATTCACTTCATAACATATTTCCTTGTCATCGCGATTAACATGCTTTTCTTGTCTAATTTGATACTTGGTTGAGTCCACACGAGCATATGTGCCCCCACGGATGGGAGCATCATGACAGAGTCCCCTCTTGGGCAGGTTCTCTTGCTTTTGGTTGTACCTGTCATCATAGCGTAGGTGTCCAGACTGAGGCTCAGCCAAGCCTTTCCAACATGTTCATATTAATCTTATACTTCACGTGTTAACATGTGCCTCCCATAAATTGCTCTGCTTGCTCATGGTGATGATGCGTTTTTTCCTACTTTATGTCCTCCCTCTCTCACTACTATGTCCTGGTGACTATTTGAAACTTGTACTTTTACTCGGTCAGCCTTATAGTCTCAGTCCTTGTCTTTGCCAATTTCTCTTCCATCAGTGTTCTCTGTCGGTCCTTTTGGGCCCGGATGTTCATTGCGGTTTCATCATCTATTTGATCTCCCCTCTGATGTTTCACTAGCACCTCTTCAATAGTTTCTATGGGTTATTTCCCATGATTCAGCCATTATGCACTTCTTAAAACTTTTAAACCTTTGGATAACCAAATGAAATGTTCACAGATGCACAACCTTTTTTGATTATGTAAATTAACCATCAGAAATACATTCATTTATCAGGAATACGTTCACGCACTGTATTAGGTTCAAAATGGGTAAGATATGTTAAATGTCATATATTAAAGAAATTCTAAGCTTAATTTCAAAAACATTAGGTAAGTAAATGCTCACAGATGCATGCAATTCTAATAAACAGATACTTCCTACCTGCTGCCTGTCATTGGCAACATTTGTAAACTAGCAGGCATGGTCTTCTTGTGAATACTGGGTGCTTGTGTGTTCATTGGCTTGGCTTGACTGAATGTATGAAGCATCCCCGGGCATTTTTAGCTGAGTATGTAGGAAGGTAGGGAGGTAGATAGGAAGGAAGGAAGGATGGCAGGAAGGTAGATATATGGTTAGTTAGATAAATGAAACAATTCAAAGATAGATAATAAGAATAATCATTATCATTATTATTTTGCCTTGGCTTTCAGAATTAGCCATGTAGAATATTATTATAATCTAATGCATGTGTTACAGGTCTCTTAGTTTGCAATGAGCATTCGCCCTCATCATCTCCTAACTACTCAGTATTAGAGGCAGAGTAAATATTCCCATTTGACAGAGGGGGACATGGAAACTCAGAGAAGTGAGGTCAATGAGCAGTACATGAGATGCAGTAATCTAATGTAATGCCATGAATAAATAACAAATCTGGAACTCAATCCCTAGGCTCTTAATTAATTATTTCTTCTTCTATACCAGGTAGGCAGAGGTGATGAGAAAATGCTGGAAGCAGCAATGCATACTGCTCTCCCCATTCCTTCTATGCAGGACCTTGGTTCCATTTAAAACATAGAACACTCTAAAAGTGGTCATAGTCCTTGGCTCAAGACTTTTTGGCTATCTCAGAAAGCCACATTAAAACAAAATGACCCCAGGTCACCACTTGCACAGTGGCCAGCCTCCATCCCAGTAAGCTTGCAAAGCAGAAATCTTATTTTACAGTTTTCCTGACCAACTCTCCTGGAGCCCTGAGCCCTCTCTTTCTTGTGAATAGGGACACTGAGCTAAGATCTGGGATGTCCTGATGCCTAGATAGGATCTTTACTCCTTACCCAGATATTTGACATCTAACATCTGACCTATAAAGGCCAAAGGGCCAGTTCCTGGTGAGTTCTGATAAAGTTAATCCACAAGTGCTATTCGCTGGTGATATCATTGGTGACCATCCTCTGCTAGGGCATTGGAGCCACCTTGTTCTAATCCTGAATTGTCAAAATGCATAGGGCAGACTTGCTCAATTAATTAGGTGATTTTATGGCATGTCTAGTACATGCCAGCACTTTGTATCATGTAACTTTAATTCTTACAATAAATGTATGAGGTTGTTGCTATATTCCCACTTTATAGACAAAAAACTGAGGCTTGAGAAGGCTAAGCAAGCTCACCAGTGATGAACAGCTAGTGCGTGGTAGAGCTAGGATTCAAACCCACAGCTGCCTGATGCCAAAGCATTAATTTTCTCACTGTGTCATTAAGCACTTAAGTACTTTGTTTTCAAAGCCCCAGCTCACCAGGGATTTGGACCCCACATTTTAAAGAAACACTATCTTCCAGCTCAGTTCTTCTGATCATGAACAAAGATCCCAAGCAACATGAGAAATTTTGGCAGCCATGGTGCAGAGCTCTCTGAAGCTTGATATAGATCAAGAACAGAGAGAAGATAAGAGGTGTGTATATTATGGATTGTGAGCAAAAGACTTGGATGAGGAAAAGATTGCATTGTACTGAGAAATGACCTTATTCGAGGTAAGGAAGAGACATTCTACCCATTGGCCACATCCCAAGATGCTAGTGTGGCAGTGAAGATGGGCTTAGAAGAAGGAAAGGAGGTAAGGAGGGGAAAGACAAGAGAAGATGTCACCCGCAGCCTTCCTTCTACCCTGAGGGGCATGAGGGAGAGGAAGGAGCTGGGAGCACAGGGGTGTTCTCCTGGGGACAACAGCAGCAGGGATACCACTGGAGGGAGAAGACAGCTATGGAGGTAGCTAGTCCCCATCTGCTTCTGTATCTTGCGTAGGACAGGCTTTTCTAGACCTTGGTTTCCTGGAATTCTAGGTACCGGTCAGGCTCCTTGCCAAGCTGGGATGGGGCTGTTGGTGAGGGGCGGCCCCCGCAATAACTGCTTCTGGGTGCAGAGCAGCTAGAGAGGGAAGCAAGGGGCTGAAAGAAGGGCACTGTGTGTTCTCGGCCCCTCAAGTGCTTATAGTCAGCAGCCAGCAAGGTAGGGAGGAAGGGGAGAGACAGCCAGCAGGTGCTGTGCCAGGAGAGCTGACAGGGACTGGGGCAGGGGGCAGAATGGGGGAGAGCCATGGAGGTGTCCTCCCTTGTGGATGTGTCCTGAGTCTTGGAAGATGAGGTAGGTGAGGGACGGCGTTGCCCGCGGGGAAGCCTGCTAGGAAAACGCACTGAGGTCAGTGTCCACGATTCCCGTGCAGTTGCTCAGCCAGCATGGAGGGCTGTCTTGAATGGCAAGTGAAGTTGAGGGGATAGGTGCCATGGAAGGTGTCTGCCTAGGGTGGCCACAACACCTTGTTTTCTCTGTTTGCTGGTCTGTAAAATGGGAGAAATAATCCCTGCTTTAAAGGGATGTCAGGAGGATTAAAAGAGATAGTGTATGTCAAGGGTCCAGCCCACTGCTTGGCATGAAAGAGAGCTCTGTAAATGATCACTTCATACTCATTAAAATGGGCAGATGATGGGTCCTTAGGGCCCCTCTCAAATACATTATAATGCTCCTATCCCACTGCACCCTAAGTCAGGCAGATGTCCCTGCTGGGCACCATGTAGGGCTCCAGCTTCTCTTCTCCCACTGTAGCTTGCAGAGTAAAGAGACTTGGGGCCTGAAGGTGAGGGGGCAGACCAGCGGGCACTGCAGCCCACCTGTGTGCATGTGTGTGCACATATGTGTGTGGTGTGCTCACACACTCAAGAACAGGCTGTGTGCACATGTTTGCATCTATGCTCATGTGTATAAACATGTATCCTTCTCAGTAACTCTACAGCCTAGAGAATGACAGAGGAGAGGCAAAATTAAACCAAAGATAATTGTCATTGATCGATCCACTTAATGGCCTGAAAATGCCCAATTAAAGCAGGGCGCATGGCCGGCTGCTGAGCCAGAGGGCTGAGCGCTGCTCTGCTTTCATCAGAGTGCCCGTGGATAGCCAAGGCTGGGCCCCTCCTGTCTTCCTGGGAAGAGGGTCCCAGATTCCAGGTAGCAGGGGGAGAGGGCATGAGCCCCCATCCCCTGTAGCCAGTTACCTATTATGGCTTCCTGGCTTCATCTTTAAGCTCTGCATGTGAGGACACTCGCCATCATGAATTATGAGGTATTGTATTAATATTTCCTACCTGTCTTCCTTTCCTTTTTGCCTGTGAGCCGAAGGTGAGGGGAATGCAGTGTTATCAGGATGAACCAACTCCAGAGTTGGGGAGGGAGGCTCCCTCTGGTGGCAGCCACATGCAGTTCTGAGGGACCCCACTTGAGAACCAGAGGCACCATGGCTTACTTCCCAGCTCTGGCAGCTGTATGCTGGTGGGCAGCTCACTCATTCTCTCTGAGCAGAGGCAGTGAGCACTATGATAAGTTATAACCATTTCTGGTCTTCTCCAGTACATCATCTTGGCCAGAGCCACCATCATCCTTTGCCTGGGTTATTATAAGATGAGCCCTTTGCCTCCTGTTCACTGCAGTGTCCCCATCACCTTAAACAGTGCCTAGTATACAGGAAGTATTCAGCAACTATATATTGAATTAATAAGTGCAAGACAAACCAGGCCCAGGGCCTCAAATCTCCAAAAGCATTATGTGGATCAGGGCCTTTCTAAGCCAGGGTCATCTAGTAGAACCAAATTGAACACCTCCTACATGGGGCAGCATGAATTGTGAAACTCCAGAGTTCCTATTTGTGTCAAATGCAGGGGGAGCTATACCTCTGTGGCTGCAGTGTGGGGGCCCACACAGACCTACGCAGAATAGGGAACTCTTGATCTTTGCACATGAGCTCATTTTTGATTCATTCACACAACTGTGGTCTGTGTAAACTATTCAATGCATATTGCACTTTTAGAAGAAGACATGTTTGAAGGAATTTCATCTTTAGACACTAAGAAATGATATTGTTAAAAATATTCTGAGAACCCAGCCATGATAAAAAAATTCTCAGAAAAATAGAAATAGAGGGGAACAATCTCAACTTAATAAAGAGCATCTACAAAAAACCTACAGCTAACATATTTAACGGTGAAGACTGAATGCTTTCTACATAAAATCTGGAAGTGAGGTTATCCACTCTCACCACTGTTATTCAACATAGTGCTCTAAGTTCTAGCCAGTGCAATAAGGCAAGAAAAGGAAATAAAAGGTATAAAGATCAGAAAGGAAAAAATTAAACTACCCCTATTTGAAATGACACGATTATCTACATATAAAGTCCTAAAGAATCTAAAACAAATCCTAGAACTAATAAGTGAGTTCAGCAGGGTTGCAAGAGATAAGGTCAACATACAAAATCAATTATATTTCTATATACTAGCAGTAAATACGTGGGTACTGAAATTAAAAATAAAATACCATTTACAATTGCTCAAAAACTGAAATTCTTACTATGAAAATATGCACAGGACTTGTATGTTCAAAACTATACATGCTGATGAAAGTAATCAAGGAAGATCTAAGTAAATGAAGAGACATACCATGTCCATGGACTGAAAAACTCAACATATCAATTCTCCCCAAATTGATATACAGCAGGTTTAATGCAATTTCTATAAAAATCAGAAAGATTTTTTGTAGGTATAAATAAGATTGTTCCAAAGTGTATACGGAAAGGCAAAGTAACTAGAGTAGCTAAAATGATTTTTGTTTACTTATTTATTTATTTTTATTTCAAAATATTATGAGGGTACAAATGTTTTTCATTACATAGATCACTTTTGTAATGCTTGAGTCAGGGTTATAAGTGTGCCCATCACCCAGATAGTGTTCATTGTACCCATTAGGTAGGTTTTTGCCCATCCTTTCCTCCCTCCTTCCTCTGCTTGATTTCCACTGAGTTTTACTTCCCTCTGTGCACATGGGTGCTCATCGGTGAGTTAAAATTTCATAGCAAGTAGATGTAGTGTTTATTTTTTCATTCTTTAGACACTTCACTTAGGATAATGGTCTCCAGTTCCATCCAAATTGTTGCAAAAGGCATTAATACATTCTTCTTCATGGCTGAGTAGTATTCCATGATATACATATACCACATTTTCTTAATCCACTCATGAATTGATGGGTACTTGGGTTGATTCCACATCTTTGCAATTGTGAATTGTGCTGCTATAAACATTCAAGTGCAGGTATCTTTTTGATAACATGACTTCTTCTCCTTTGAGTAAATACCCAGTAATGGGACTGCTGGATCAAATGATAGGTCTACTTTTAGTTCTCTGAGGAATCTCCATACTGTTTTCCAAAGAGGTTGTACTAATTTGCAGTCCCACCAACAGTGTATATGCTCTCTTTTCTCTCTGCATCCATGCCAGCGTCTATTGTTTTTGGACTTTTTAACAAAAGCCATTATATCTGGGTAAGGTGATATCTCATTGTGGTTTTAATTTGCATTTCTCTATCATGAGTCATGTTAGCATTTTTTTCATATGTTTATTGGCCACTTGTCTATCTTCTTTTGAAAAGCTTCTGTTCATGTCTTTTGCCCATTTTTAATGGGGTTGTTTGTTTTTTTCTTGCTGATTTGCTTGAGTTCTTTGTAAATTCTGGTTATCAGCCCTTTATCAGATGTACAGCTAGCGAATATTTTCTCCCATTCTGTAGGTTGTCTATTTGCTCTGTTGATTATTTCCTTAGCTGTGCAGAAGCTTTTTCACTGAATCAAGTCCCATTTATTTACTTTTGTTGTTGCTGTGATTGCCATTGGGGTCTTATTCATAAATTCTTTGCCTAGGTCAATATCTAGAAAGGTTTTTCCTACATTTTCTTCTAGAATTCTTAGGGTTTCATGCCTTACACTTAAGTCTTTTATCCATCTTGAATTAATTTTTGTAAGTGGTGAGAGATATAGATCGTTTTTCATTCTCCTGCATGAGGTGATCTAATTTTCCCAGCACCATTTATTGAATAGGGCTTCTTTTCCCCAGTGTATACTGTTGTCTGCTTTGTTGAAGATCAGTTGGCTCTATGTGGATGGTTTTATATGTGGGTTCTCTGTTCTGTTCCATTGGCCTGTGTCTCTATTTTTGTGCCAATACATGCTGTTTTGGTTACTATAGGCTTGTAGTATAGTTTGAAGTCTGGTAATGTGATGCCTCCAGATTTTTTCTTTTTGCTTAAGATTGCTTTGGCTATTTGAGCTCCTTTCTGGTTCCAAATGAAGTGTAGAATTATATTTTTTTCTAGATCTGTGAAATATGACATTGGTATTTTGATGGGGATTTCACTGAATCTGTAAATTACTTTGGGTAGTATGGACATTTTAACAATGTTGATTCTACAGATCCAGGAGCATGATATGTTTTTCCATTTTTTTGTGTCATCTGTGATTTCTTTCCTCAGTGTTTCATAGTTCTTTTTGTAGAGATCTTTCACCTCCTTGGTTAAGTATATTTGAAGGTATTTTATTTTCTTATAGCTATTGTGAATGGTATTGAGTCTTTAATTTGACTCTCAGCCTGACTGTTATTGGTGTATAGGAAAGCTACTGATCTGTGTACATCGATTTTGTAACCTGAGACTTTGCCAAATTTATTTGTCAATTCCAGGAATCTCTTGGTGGAGTATTTTGGGTTTTCTAGATATAAGCAAAAAGTGATAGTTTGACCTCCTTTTTCCTGATTTGGATACTGTTTATTCCTTTCTCTTGCCTGACTGCTCTGGCTAGGACTTCCAGTGCTATATTGAATAGAAGTGGTGACAGTGGGCACCCTTGTCTTGTTCCAGTTCTCAGGGGGAATGCTTTCAACATTTCCCCATTCAGTATGATGTTGGCAGTGGGTTTGTCATATATGGCTTTTATAATTTTAAGATATGTTCCTTCTATGTCTAGTTTGTTGAGGGTTTTTATCATGAAAGGGTGCTGAATTCTGTCAAATGCTTTTTCTACATCTGTTGAGATGATCATATGGTCTTTGTTTTTGCTTCTATTTATATGGTGGATCACATTTATTGATTTACATATGTTGAACCATCCTGTATGCCTGGGATGAAGCCCACTTGGTCATGGTGGATTATTTTTTTATGTGCTGTTGAATTTGGTTTGTAATATTTTATTGAGGATTTTTGCATCTATATTCATAAGGGATATTGGCCTGTAAAAGAAGAAACCCAAATAAAGTGGTAGCAATCAGTCTACTCAATTTCAAGACATTATATAGCTACATTAATGAAGACTGTGTGGCCCTGGTGGAGGAATAGACACATAGATCAATGGAATAGAACAGAGAACCAAGAAATAGACCCACATGAATATGCCAGTAGATTTTTGACAAAGTTGCAGAAACAATATAATGAAGAAAGATAGACTTTTCAACAAATGGTACTGGAGTAAGTGGCTATCCATAGGCAAAAGAAAATGAACCTTGGCCTAAACCTCACACTTTAAGTAACAATTGACTCAAAATGGACCACAGACTTACATATAAAAGGTAAAACTATAATACTTTTAGAAAAAATAGGAGAAATTATTTGGGACTTGACACTAAAGGCATGATTCATAAAGAAAAAATTGATAAATTGTATTTCGTCAAGATTTTTTAAAACTTTTTCTATTTGAAAGACTGTTAAGACAGTAAAAAGACAAGCTACAAAATGGGAGAAAATATTTCAAATTACATATTGGACAAAGGATTAGTATGTGGAATATATTAAAAAACTATCAAACTGAATAGTAAAAAATGAACAATATAATTAGGAAAGGACAAAAGATACAAAGAGATATTTCACTAAAGAGGATGTACAGATGGCAAATAAGCACATGTAAAGATGTTCAACATCATTAGCTACTAGGAAAATGCAAATTAAAACCACAATGTGTTATCACTATACTTTTATCAAAATGAATAAGATAAAAAAGTGAGAATACCAAATGCTAGTGAGGATGGGAGAAACTGGTCCACCCATACACTGCTGGTGGAAATGTAAAATGGCACAGCCACTTTAGAAATTTAGCAGTTCCTTAAAAAAACTAAACCTGCAACTACCATACGACCCAGCAATTGCACCTCTGGGCATTTATCCCAGAGAAATGAAGACTTATGTTCACACAAAAACCTGTATACACATGTTTATAATAGCTTTATTCATAATAGCAAAAACTTGCAACTCAGATGTTCTAGAATGGCTGAACAGTTAAACAAACTGTGGTGTTTCCATATTATGGAATACTTCTTGGCAATATAAAACAACAAACTATTGATATACAAACAACCTGGATGAATTGCTGGAGAATTATGCTGAGTGGAAAAAAAAGCCAATCTCAAAAGGTTACATGCTGTGTGAGTCCATTTATATAACTTTCTACAAATAACAAGGTTACAAAAAGGAAGAACAGATTAGTGGTTCCCAAGAGTTTAGTAGGTAGTGGGAGGGTGGAAGGGAAGGGGGTTTGGCTATGAAAAGGTAACATGAGGGATCCTTGTGGTGATGGAGGTGTTCTGTCTATTGACTTGTTTGTGCCCGTATTCTGGTTGTGATATTGTGCTATAGTTTTGCAAGATATTAGGGTAACATTAGAGTATACTCAGTAACATTATAGTAAACTAGGTAAAGGGCACACAAGACCTCTTTGTATTATTTTTTATTGTTTCTTACAACTGTAGGTAAATCTAAAAGTATCTTAAAATAAAAAGTTTAACTTAAAAAATGAAAAGGAATGAAAACTATAGATGTGATAAAACTTCATAGAACTACACACACACACACACACACACACACACAGGTGCATGCTAAACTGGTGACATCTGAGTAAAGTCTATAATCTAGTTAATTGTATTGGTCCGATTAAATGTATTGTGCCAATGTCAATTCCCTGGCTTTGATAATGTAGTCTGTTATGTAAAATGTTGAGAGAAGCTGGGTAAGTGATAAGTATATGGGACTCTCTGTATTAATTTTGCAACCTCTTGGGAGTCTATAATTATTTCAAAATGAAAAAGTTTTTTTTAAAGTACTGAGAACAAAAAAGAAACCGTTCATTATCAACCAAAATGTAAAATTCCAACACTGACAGTTCTGTTAGAGCAGGTACCATTCTTTTGGATGTGCATCCATAAGCTGTCCTGCTAGTAGGTGTCAGCTGCAAATTCAACCAAATAGGACTCAATAGACACTTCCTCTACTGCAGCCTCAGAGAGCTTACTCACACCACTCATTTCAGATCACACTTCAGGAGAGCTAGGGTTTGAGTTAGCCTCCCCTAGAGCGCATGCGCTCTCCTCTGTAGCATATGGTAGGGCTGAGTACAGCAGAGCCTGTCCTCAGGAAGCCCCCCAGTCTACTGCAGAGGGGGTGGGGGATGAGACGCATACTCCAGTTGTAGCCATGTCCCTGCACGGACCAGTTAACTCGACTCAGCTCCTACTTGCTGCCAGTTTCTTCAAAACAATCAGACATCAGAGAAATAAAAAGGATGTGACAAAAGAGAGTGAAGTGGAGAACACTGTCTCCCCCACTCCTGGACAAACTGCTCTGGGAAAGTTTACACTCGGAGACAAATGGGGGATGAGGCCGACCTATCATCCTGATGTGGTGTGGCAGGAATCCCAGAAAGGCACATGTGCATGTGCGTGTGTGTGTGTGTGTGTGTGTGAGTGCTGCTGTAACAGAAGGGCCTCATTTGCTTGCCCATCTGTGAAATGGGGAGGCTGCCAAAATTCCTGTTTCCTTAGGTTTTAACAGGCTCCCAGAAAAAGCTGGAGAATAGGATATTGGGGCTGACATTGAGGTCCTAGGACCACAGAATCAGGACTTAGAGATGTGAAGTGGAACAGAGGCTGCTCTTAACCTTTCTGAAGTGCTCCAGGTGGGCAGGACCCTCACACAAGACAGGACAGACAGGGGAGCTGTTTGCTTTTGCTGGACTCTGTCTGAGGATTCTGGCTAAACGGCACCAGGCCACTTGAATGTCCTTGGACTCACCTTGAGCTCTTGTGCAGGAAGCGTTCATAATAACCAACATGCACTGAGCAGCAGTAATGTGCCAGACATGTTTTTAAGCACTTTATGTACAGGATCTCATTCAATCCTCTTAACAACTCTGTGTGGTCGATCCTGTCATTCCCTCTGATTTGCAGATGAGGAAACCAAGGTGCAGAGAAGCCAAATGTTTTGCGTAAAGTCACACCTTAGTGGTGGAGCTGAGATTAGAGCCTCCGGTTCCAGAACTCATGTTTTTAAACACAACTTTAGATTCCCTCTTTCTGCTATTTTTTTTCTTGCTGACACACCCTGAGAAAGCCAAGGCCAGTCACCCACGACTCTGTTGCTGATCTCAGTTGTGATACTGATGGGAGGAGAACCTTCTCCCTGTTTCAGGGAAGCTGCCACCTTGGCAGCGACAGGAACGTGGGTTCATGTAGTTTGCATGTGTGCATCTGTTTCTCAGTTCCTCAAAGCATGCCAATAGCAATGCCAGTGACTGATTGGGAAATGTGGCCTAGGCCACCAGAGACCCGAAGGACCAAATGCCAGGGGCTGGGACACACCTGCCCTGATAAAGCTGAAAGGTATAGGGATTGGTATCAAGAGACTAGGAATCAAATTCCAATTCTGCCACTTCCTGGCAATATGACCTTGCAAGCTTTTGCTCTCTTTGCACCTTGGCTGCGACTTTTGAAAAAGGGAATAATGTCTTTGTCTGACCCTCCAGGGTGCTGTGAGGACAAAGTAATGGACTGCAAAAGGCTTTGGACCTTAAGCTTTATTCAGATGGATGGGACCATTGCTGTTGTTCCCAGGGTAGAGGAAACCAGAGGTTTGGATGGTGGAGGAGAATTTTCTGGCCTTCCTCCTGCCCTGCATTGACACAGGGGCTGCCTTTAGACTTCTGCTCCAATGCCATCTGATCAGTGAGGCTCCCCTAACTATGGCATTTAAAGTGGCATCACCCCATCTCCCTTTGCCCCTTCATAGCATTTATCATCGTTTGACCTCATGGATTTTTTGAGATGATTACATAAAATAATATCTAACACATCTAAAAATATTAGGATCTCAGCACATATTATTTACTAAGGTAGAGGGAACTCTTTCCCCATGCAATTTAAAATGCTCAACTGGTGCAGTCTCCTGGAATGAGTATTTTGACCTCAGCTTTGCAGAACAGAAGCTGGATCAATTGCCCCTTCCTTTCTGCCTGGCTCCAGGCCCGCCCGTGATCTCCCATCTCAGGCATTTGGTATTATTCTTTTACTAGTTTCTAGAATTCAAGTTTGCCAGAAGTTTAAGGAAGCAGTGGATTGCTTTGGCCACCTTCCCAGTATTTTAATTAGGAACTATTTGCTTCATTTCAATACATGTGATATAAAGGAAAAACATGGAATCTAGAACCTCCCAGAACTGAGGTCAGGATTCAGCTCTACTACTGAATATCTGTAGATAGTATTTATTATTATTTAAAAATGTAATAACTATGGGTTATCCTGGCATATGCAGGCACTGCACAGGACAATCTGTGTATATATTCTCATTTGTTCCTTCAAGAATCTCACAAAAGCAAACATTGTAACCCTTTTTGCACATGAGGAGACTGAAGTTTAGAGAGTGAAAGAGTTGGCATTGATCTCAGGTCTATGAAAATCCATAGATGCTGTTCTTTCTACTATATCTAACATTCTCTCTGATCCTCGTTTGTCTCATCTACAAAATGGGTCTATTACTATTTGTCTCATAGAGTTGCTCTAAGGATGAGGTAAGGCTCTGTCTGGGAAGGACAGGGTATTGGTAGGGGAAGCACAGGGTATTGGTAGGGGCTGGAGCTGTCCAGAATCTCTCTCCCTTCCCCTCACGCCTGAAGGCTCACCAGGAGCACGAGAGAGGTTGAGGGTACAGAGAACAGGAGAAGACCAAGAATTTGCAGAAGCAGAAGTGAAGCTCAACTTTGTTTCCCCTTCAACAGAAACTCCGAGCAGCCCTTTCTCCCCAGAGCACATCTGAGCTGGGTAAGGAATGACCAAAAGGCCTTTTGTAGTTCTGTGCATGGCTTCCTGGCTCTGAGCCTCAATCAATAACCTCCTCTTGACCTGAAAGACATAAAATTGCAAGAACTAATACACTCTGCCTCTTCAGTGTAGTTCTTGGAATCCCCGTGGCCCAGCAATGTGATGTCAGAACAGTGAGAGAGGGTGGGGAGTCAGGGGAAACATTCTTTATAGAAGTCATGGTATATAATGCCTTTGCATCCTTTGGAATGTCAAAGGCAATATGCTAGGCATAATCACCTGGCTTTGGTTTGGGGTCCAGAGCTCTCAGACTAAAATTGTTCTCGAGTTAACTAAAGGTAAAATCCACACCAAAAAAAGTTGATGTAAGAAAAATTAGGAAATGTGGTAAAATAAGCCACTAAAAAGTCTACAGGATGCTAAGCCATTCATAGGATGACTTTTCTTGGTTAAAAAGAAGAACATCTTGAAAAAGCAGCCCTTGGCAGTGTCTTGACTGGCTCCCCTTCTCTCCCCATCCTCCACTGGGTCAGCCACACCTTGTACACTGGGACTGGCTGTAGCCTTGTTAGAATAGATTTCTACCTCCATACCGATTCCACCTCCAGCACAGCATTGGGCCAAAGCACCAGCTAGGCGTGGCACCTAGGGGAAATCCTGTCTGTTCTATGTACCTCAGTTGAGTTCAGTTGTAAAACTGGAATAATTCTGTCTGCCTTAGAGATTACTATGAGAGTTAAGTATATGGGAAGCACCTGGCACAATGCCTCACATATGGTCATTGCTTCCTGTTTTCCTCCAAGTTTTCCCTCCAATTTCCCAACTCCTAATGCCAGTAATTCCAGAAGTCTGTCTGGATTTTTGCTCTAATTCAGATTCATCTGCCTTCCTAGATACTGGAGAATGGGTCTGCCTGCTGGATTCTGTCTAGCTGCCATTGCATTTAACCTGTACAAATCTCCTACCCATCCCAGCTCCATGCACTGACACCACAATCTCTAACTCCCTCTTTGGCTTCACGTTCTTGCTTGTCAACCTTGGGATAACAACTCCATCTGACACTCTCGAATAGATCCCCAGCTTTTGCTCAGTTGTATGACTCTTCCAGGATGTCCTGTCCCTTCCTTACCCTGTCTGGTCCGTCCTTTCCAAACCTGGGTGTGACTCTGCATGGCTGCACCTCTATTTTGTGTATGATTACTGTTATGATGGTCGATTCTATTTTTCCTATCCAATAAAATAGAGCAATAATTAATCATCATGCAATGAATTGGGTATTGAGTGTCCTATTCAGGTCTTCATGTAGAAAAAAATCTTAGTGAGTTCTCTGTATCTATAATGAAGAGAGAGAATTTTTCTTTTCTTTAAGTTTCTCAAATCAGGTTGGGAATTTAACTCAGTGGTCTGATTGCTGGTTCTAACCATGTTCGTACTTTTTGTTTTGTTTTGTTTTGTTTTGTTTTCAGGGAGGGGTAGTATTATCATCATTTTTATTTTTCATTGTTTGTTTTTAGAAGCAGCATGGCATAGTAGAAATGGAAAAGGCCTTTAGGACGTTTGTAACATTTGCCCCAGAAATTCCAGTCATGAGATTCTTTCCTAGAAACTGAACCTAAAAGGGAAGGAGAAAGGAGAAAAAAGACTTTATACTCAGAGATGTTCATTACAATATTATAGAATTATAGCAAAATAATTAGAAATTACTTAAATCTTCAACAAGGTGAGAGTGGTTAAGTAAAGAACATATAATCTCCAAAAACAGAAGAGAAAGAGTCAAACTGACATCAGACTCCTCCTAAGTGACGTGAAGGCCATGTTAGTGGTGATCAGATCATAGGCTCAGTTCTCACATTAAATCATTAGCTTCTTGGCTTTCCTGACCTCTCAGTATGTCCTTGTCCCCAAGATTGCAAGTGGCTTAGGACCAATCCATTCCCACTTCTGGATCAGAACTCAAAGTATGTCCCCAAGTGTCCTCCCATGCAAGGCTGATCTGTGCCACTGTACTTCCTCAATGTCCCCAAAACTGCCCGGTATCCTCTGGTTGGAGGCTTTTCATATGTTGCTCTCTCTGCCTGGAATATTGTCCCTGCTCCTTCTTCAGGTGTCACTTTAGAAGTCTCTTCTTTCAGAAAGGCCTCCTGGGGCCTCCAAGCCTGGGTTTTGTGTTCCTCTTCTGGGTTTTTAAAACCCTTTGTGCTCTCTGATGGTGGATCTTATCACACTGAGTTATAATCATCTGCTTACTCACTTGCCTCTCTAATAAGCTTGTTTGCCAAGGGGCCAAAGCCCAGGGACAGGTTCTCTTGCCAGTAACCCCAAGTGTTGCTGAAATTGAGTGGCTGTGGAGAGGTAGGAGTCGAGTGAGGGTGTTGTTGGAAGAGAGGATTGTTCAGATATGGTTGATCCAGTGAAGGGTGTCCTGATTGTCCATCTCAACATGAGCTGGGAGGCTGAAGCAAACATTGACAGCAAGATGACCAAGCTAGAAGGATGAAGACAGAGAGGATGGGCAGAGCAGTTAGCGGTTAGGAGGCAGGAGGTCTTGAATGAACATCTAAGGCAGAGGATGCCCCTCCAGTCGTTCCTGTGTGCTCTCCTGATAACATGCTCTGACATGGCAGGTCCCTGACCATTATCCTTATGAACCACTCTCACAGGGAAACCCTGCTGGGCACACACAACCCAGGCATGCAGCAGAGGATGGCCAGAACACTCATCCTGGCTGCTCTGCTTGCAAGTGCAACACACAGACCAGCTAGGCTGCAGGGAGCCACGTCTTCCCAGCTGGCCGGCAAGCAAAGTTCCCACTGCCTTTCACCCCAAGCCTGACCCCATTATGACAATGGAGCCGTTGCTTCTGGACAGTGGCCATGGGACAGAGGTGGAGACTGGCTGACCCTATGATGCCTCCTCAAATCTCAGAAGTTAAGCACTAGGAGCAGGAGAAGTGATAATAGGTGCAGGATGCAGGACAGAGTGTGTGGGGTCCTGAGCCAGCCTCCTCCTCCCAGTTCTGTCTCGTGACAAGAAGGAATAATCACCCCAATTACAAAGCAACCTGAAGGAGGCAAAACCATTTAAGTAAATGAGGTGCTTGGGGAGTGGAAGGAGGGAGCAGTCTGCAAAGATTTTGGCAGAGGTTTCTGGGCCAGCTCCCCGGAAAGCCTATATTAAAACAAGCAACATGGTTATCAGAGCTCCTAAGTTGGTGTGGCCTCAGATACCTTTAGCGGTTTCTAAAAAATGTTTGCTGCATAATTGTCATCTCTGGGATGTTTAGAAAAGTGAACACTGAATTAAATTTAGTTGGAATCCAACAGTGATCTAATAAAGGGCACGGTCAGAATATGGGGAGGTGTGCGGGAGCTAATCAGAGCCCTGGGGAAATGTGGGGCTTGGCTGTCTTCTTCTAACAACTCCTCAGGGATATAATTAGCTCCTACTGCTTGGGACACCTGCCCTCCTTCTACTACAATAAGTCAGTCTGGAGAAGCAAAAGCAGGACACCTGCCGCAGTGGCGAGATCAGGGGCTGAAACCTGCCCAGCTCTCACCCAAACCCTCACCCGGTCACTCACCTGATCCCTCCCCCAGCCCTCACCCCAGCCCTCACCTGAGCTCTCACCCCAGCCCTCACCTGAGCCTGCTAGTCCATCTCACGAACATTGCTTCAAGCCTGGGCTTCCCTCTGGGCTCAGTCCAGTTTGCTCCTGTTTGGAAGTGGTGTGAGCCCAGTGCACAGTGAGAAGCAGGACGAGACAACTGAGTCTGGTTTTAAACCGAAGAGGGTCAGAGAGCCCCATATTCGCGAAAGGCCAGATGATCCTGAGCAGGCCAGAAAGCAAAGGACGGGAGCTCACATTTCTTGTGGTGGATGGGAAAGTCCCTGCCATCCTCCTTCCTGACGCGGTGTTAGCGTGTGGCCTAAAGGAGTCTGCCAGACATTGGCACTGCCCCTTTTCTGCTGCTCTGCACAAGGCGGTTTGCTCTGGAACGGGAGAGCTGGCACATGCCTTGGTCTGTCTCGGCTGCTAGAATAAAATATCTCACACTGGGTAATTTATAAACAAGAGAAATTTAGTTCTCACAGTTCTCGAGGCTGAGAAGTCCGAGATCAAGGCACCAGCTGACTCTGTGCGCGAGGGCCTGTTTCTCATAGGTGGTGCATTCTTGCTGTCTCTCCACACAGGGGGAGGGACAAGAGGGCTCCCCAGGCCTCTTTTAAATGAGTACTCATCCCGTTCACGAGGGTGAGCCCTCCCCACCTAATCACCTGCCACACGCCCCATCTCTTAATACCGCTACAAAAGGTTAGGCTTCAGCATGAATCCTGAAGGGACACAAACATCCAGACCACAACAGCATGCATGGCGGAGGGTGGCCTAGTTGGACACTAAGAAGAATGTGGCTGGCCCCTCAGCGGGAGTAGTCCTATGGTGTCTTCCACCTGAGGAATTTCATTACAATAAGGCCGCTCTACCTGACACCTGCGATCCCCAATCCCAGCCCCTTCACCCCAATTCCTTCTTAGTACAGTCAAGAGTCACTTAATGACAACAGGGATACGTTCTGAGAAACGCGTCTTTAGGCGATTTCATTGTGTGAACATCAGAGTGTACTTACACACACCTAGATGGTACAGCTACTACACACCTAGGCCATATGGTATAGCCTATAGCTCCTAGTACAGACCTGTGCAGCATGTTACTGTACTAAACACTGCAGGCAATTGTAACACAATGAAAAGTATCTGTATTTAAATCTATCTAGATATAGAAAAGGTACAGTAAAAATACGGTATGAAAAATAAAAAATGGTACACCTGTATAGGGCACTTACCATAAGTGGAGCTTGCGGGACCGGAAGATGCTCTGGGTGAGTCAGTGAGTGACTGTGAAGCCCTAGCACATTACTGTGCACTACTGTAGACTTTACAAACACAGTACACTCAAGCTACAGTAAATTTAATAAAAATATTTTTCTCTCTTCAATAATAAATTAACCTTAGCTTACTGTAACTTTTTTACTTTATATACTTTGAAATTTTCTTTAAGTTTTTGACTCTTTTGTAATAACTCTTAGCTTAAAACATAAACACATTGTATTGCTGTACAAAAATATTTTTTTCTTTATATTCTTATTCTATAAGCTTTTTTATATTTTTATATATTTTTTACTTTTGAAGTTTTTATTAATAACTAAGACACAAACACACACATTAGGCTAGGCTTACACAGGGTCAGGATCATCAATATCACTGTCTTCCACCTCCACATCTTGTCCCACTGGAAGGTCTTCGGGGGCTCTAACACACATGGAGCTGTCATCTCTTGTGATAACAATGCCTTCTTCTGGAATACATCTTGAAGGACCTGTCTGAGGCTGTTTTACAGTTAACTTTTTTTATGTAAGTAGAAGGAATACGCTCATAAAAAATAGCGATAAAAAGTATAGAATAGGCCAGGCACAGTGGCTTACACCAGTAATCCTAGCACTTTGGGAGGCCAAGGCAGGAGGACAGCTTGAGCCCAGGAGTTTGAAACCAGCCTGAACAACATATTGAGACACCATCTCTACAAAAAATAAGAAAAATTAGCCAGGTGTGGTGATGCACACCTGTAGTCCCAGCTATTCAGGAGGCTGATGTGGGAGGATCACTTGAGCCCAGAAATTCGAGGCTGCAATGAGCTATGATTGTGCCACAGCGCTTCAGCCTGGGCTACAGAGAGAGACCCCATCCTTAAAAATTTTTTTTTTAATTTAAAAAGTATAGTATATTGAATACATAAGCCAGTAACATAGTCGTTTATTATCATTATCAAGCATTATGTACTGTGCATAATTGTATGTGCTATACTTTTATATGACTGGCATAGCAGTAGATTTGCTTATACCAGCATCACCACAAACACGTGAGGGATGTGTTGTGCTAGGACATTATGATGGCTATAACATCACTAGGCAATAGGAATTCTTCAGCTCCATTATAGTCTTATGGGACCACCATCACATACGTGGTCTGTCATAGTCTGAAACGTCATGTGGTGCATGGCTGCATTCCTGAGTACCGCCCCCCACTGCAGCCGCAGGGTGAGAACTGCATGGCGGCTCCCAACAAAGGAGCCCACCCTGGATGCTCAAGCCCGCCCCTCTTTACACTGGGCCTCCGGCTCCTTAATGCTGAGCTCAGCCTCCATCCTAACGTTTCACCAAGCTGCCCCTTGCTACCCGGTCTCCTGGACATCTTCCAGTTGGACCCTGCTAGCCACACTCTGACTCGGTTTGGCCAGCTCCACGAGAGGAGCCCGGCTGACTCCACCAGCCCCCTTGCCCATGCTGCTCTTCTCTGTAACTGCACCCCTGTCTCCTCTATTGTTTTACTCAGCTGCTGCTAAGCCATGTTCAGTACCAGCCTCCGAGAGCAGGCACCCCGTGCTAACTTGGGCTCGTGTCTAGCAAGCCACCACCCTGATCTTGGGATCCTGAGCTCAGAAAATAGTTCCTACCCTCCTGAGTGTTATGTTCTTCAGAAGGCTGTTCCTTTTACATGGTTGAAGGAGCACTAGATTAGGAGTTCAAAGACTCAGACCCAACCTGGATCACCTCAGTCGGGGCTGCTCCGCGGAACGACTACATGGGCTGCCATTTTGCAGAATAAATATGAACAGAGCACCCTGAAGTTGTGCAATCAAATACCCTCCCCACCACCAAGTCTAGTGGTATAGCCTTCAGCAAGTCACTGAGTGACTCTGGGCCTCAGTTTCTCTATCTGGTTCCTAGCCTAGTGTCCTTCCTCTAGGGCCTCAAGGGTAGGCAAGGGAGAGTCCCTGGGAACTGTTATCTGAGCTTTGCTTTATGCCCTCCAAGCATGGAGAAGTGGGAACTGATCTGGCGACACAGCTCAAGGACAGGGAAATGAAAACCCGTCTGCAGCCCAGTCGTGCCGTGTGACTGATTTTCAACGTGGCATGAAGTCCTGCAGTTTTTCTGAACAAAATTCAGGCCTTTCTTTACCATCCCAGCACACTCATGGGAGCCGCAGAGAGGGTTCTGGCAGAAAGCTGAGTGGCAGGCAGAAATAAAACCACCACAGGACTTCCTCGACATCTGTTCATCTGCAGGGACCCACGGCCCCTGCCCTCCTACACACCCCGGGACTCCCAGCACCTCTGCCCCTCTTTGCAGCTCTCCCCTTCTCTCCTCTACTCACCCCTGCATTCCTTTTCCCAACAAGACTCTTGGGAGAGAAGAATGAGACCATCCTTGCTCAATTCTTCCATGGGAAATAACACTTCTTACATGTATTATGTACATGGCAAGGATCTTTTGTGTGTATTATATAATTTAATCCTCACCAGAAAACTTGGCAGGTGGATATCATTATTATTCCCATCTTAAGGGTGAGGAAACCAAGACTCAGAGAAGCTAAGCCACTTGCCTCAAGCCACACAGCAAGTAGGTAGCAGAGCCTCAGTTTTCTCACCTGTAAAGTGGGGATGAAGTGGTTCCTACCCCATAACATTGTTGTGATGATGAAGTGAGTAGATGTGTTATGCATGTAGAGCAGGGCCTGACCAAAAGTAAGCTCTACTCATTTTCAATACTATTGTTTTTTTCCTTCCCTCCCTCCTCTTGCTTCCTATTTGCCTTTCTCTTTTCTTCCCTGAATTGAAGGGTACTTACAAGAATATGTAAGATACAATAAGAATCATTTAAGTGACTTTCTCAAGGTCACATACTAGCAAGCAAGTCACAAAAATAACAAGAGTTGGAAAGTTCAAGAAGTTCAAGATTTTTCAAAAGGGTTAATATTTGTCCTGGGCTTGTAGTGAAATGCAAAGAGGGAAAGGCCTGCCAGTGCAGCCTCTTTGCTAACTCTTCTTAGATAACATCATGCAACAGGTCTACACATGCACTTGTGTGCACACACACATATGCACACACACACTGATGGAGAACCTGGAATGCACCGGAGACATCAGTTGTTCATGTTCACTATCTTGTTTAATCTTCACAATAACTCTGTGAGGTAAATATATTTTTCCCATTTTGCAAATGAGGAAATTGAGGCTTTGAGAACTTGCCCAAGATTTCCAGCTTCACAGAGCAGGTAACTTAGGAATCCGAGATTCAAACCGGCATTGTCTGATTCCAAAACTCTTGCTCTTTTGCCTACACCATGCTGCCTCCCATGAACACAAATATTTCTCAATGTAAATATTAGTTTTTCAGTTTGTGCTTTGTAAATGGCTTCCAGTGTATCGTAAAATATTTACCCAGAGTAAAGAAGTGTGTTTTGCTCATGGAATGTAACTGAGGCTAATGCCATAGTTGTATTTCTTCTTCAATCCTTGCAGGAAGTGAGTGCATGCATGCTAAAGTATGTTTGTAGAGTCTTCTTTTAGACCATAAGTGTTAGGTGGCATTAATTAAATGCAGGTTATAAAGCAATTTATATTTCATTTGGCAAGTTTTCCCTGTGCCTCAAGGTTTGTGGCAGAGCTGAGTGGAGGTGCAGGTAAGTACCATGTGGCAGGAGAACTAATTTATAATTTAATGCTGGAGTGGGGATTTGGGGACACAGACTGTAATTTTAAAACATGGGAAAGACTTGCCAGTGGACAGCAGATTTGGGTTTTTATTGGCAACTGTGATTGCTGTCAGTGGATCCCTGCCCTTCCCTGCACACTTCACTGCCCACTCTCATTATTAATCTTTCTTGTCTCTGGGATGTTCTCGGCTGAATCTCAATGTGCTCGGGGCAGCCCTCCTCTGAGTCCCTTGGGCCCCACCTACTGCCAGCTGCCCCAAACTTGTCCTCGGCTAGGGGCTGAGTGAGCTCTTTGTTCTTACCTTTGCTTTCCCCTGACTTTTCAGCCTCTGTTCATCTGGGGGCGAAGAGATTTTTTTCAGCACCTCCTTTGAAACGCAACCTCTAAGAGTCTCCTCTGTCTAAGAGGTTTCAGGGTTTATCTGATGCCACCGTCCCCCTCACTTTCTGTGCACCGGCCTCTTTGCAGTTGCCCTAGTGGACTCTGCTTCCTCTGACCTCAAGGGCCCTTACAAATGTTGTTTTCTGTATATAGATTTCTCTTCCCTGACTCTTCATCTGGGAAACTGTGTTTTTGTCTTTGAATCTCAGCTCAATTGATATTCTGAAGGAAGAGATCCCTGACCACCTAGTCAAAGTCTAAGCCTCCTGGACCATGCTGTCTCTCAGCAGCCTGGGTTTTCTTCATGGCGTACATCACAACTGATCTTAAACACTCATTTGTGCCATTCTTTGGCTTATATCAATACGCCCCACCCTGCAGCTTGGTCGTTTCCAAAGCAGGGTATGAAAGATGATCCAATGAATGCTGGGAACATGAAATGAGAACTTTCATTGATATTTCTTAGTATCTAAAAATGTGAAATTAAGCCTTACTCATATTTCATATGCACGTTGACACTAGCACCCTCACTCAGCCCACTCCTGGGCAGCCATGTGTCACGTATGGTCCCCGAGCATCCATGGAGAAAAGCTCCAGCAGTGGACAGTTGACAGGGTGGAGCTCCCCCCTTTTTTAACTTGCAGATATATCATGATGAATTCAGTTCATGTGTGTCCAGCTAAGAGGATTTTTATAACATATTACCTAGTTTTAACTAAACCAACCTTTACAAAATGGACAGGCAGCTTCAAAAGATTCCTGCAAAGAAACCATGAGCTAAAAATGATGCTAACAACACAAATGCAATAGTCTTCCCAGGACTGTCTCAGCATCAGCCAGATTTCTAGGCTGAAAACAACACTGATCTGATCAGATCTGAAAAGAAAAGTCAGACAAAAAGTTTGTAATTGCCGAAATGACTATTTGAAATAGGTCAGTGCATTGTATCATTCATGATGTTTTGTGAATAAAAAATTTTAAATTGATACTGTTTATTTTATCTCCTCCTCATTGTTTTAAAAGCTTCTATTTTGTGCATGCTTTATTATTTTCACAAACTGTTGGAAAAGTGGTTGATGTACACAATTTATTAAAAAATGCATGTAGCTGTATTGAGAAGTTGTGCTCAAAATTATGTGCTGAGAGGGGTGTCTGGTTCAAATTCTGTAGACAATGGCACTGTGCTATAAAGCCACAGAGAACAAAGACCATAACTCTTTCCTATCACCTGGCACAGAGGAAGAGCCCCGGGGGGGGCAGGAATGGCATGGTTTCTCTGGGCTGGTGTTTCTATTTGAGGCTGTAGGAGATACTGAGGATTGTGAACAAAGTAACAATATTTTAAGGAAAACCAGGATTCCAATGCAAAGCCAACGTGGCCACCACACTGTTGACTCAGGCACTGCAGTTAGGAGACCACCTTTTGTTGCTTAAGTGCGCCCTCAGAATCTCTCTTCATGCTCCACTCCAAAACAGCTTACCCAAGTATACGTTCCAGACGAGTTCCGTGGTCTCTTCACAGGAGGAATTCTGGCAAATAAATTTTTCTCCATCTAATTGCACAATGAATGGAGGAGGCAGAATTAAATATTCAAAGATCTCAAGCAGAAGTGGTGGGGGCAGCATCTTGCAGTGGCTTCATTCCCCTACTTGACTTCTACTTCTCTCTCTAGAGACCATTCGGGCCTCAGCAAAACCTTCTCCCGGGGCACCCAGGCTGGGTTAGGGGCTCTGTCTCTGTGCATCCCGGTGACTGTTCATTTCTTGGGCTTTCCGCACTGATGTGAGCTCTGGGCCTTCTTTGCCATGTCTCTGGCACCCCACATGGTGATGGATGTCTAATGGATGCTTCATGAATGACTGAACCATCTTGTCATTTGCTCATTTTTTTTCCCCAAATCATTTTTTCAGTTTGCCAAGAAGCTCCTGGAAGACAGACTTTTGTCTTTACTACTGAGATGAATGCATGCTTTGTACACAGTAGGTACTCAATAACTACTACGTGTTTATGGATTGGTTGGTGGATTGCTAGAGGACTGAATTCCCAGTAAACAATACAGTGGCTGATGGAAAAGTAAAAGTAAAAGACAAAATTAATAAATGGGCAGTGTTGGGGGGATTCTGAGTGTGTGGGTGGTAGGGGGTATTATAGCATCAGGGGTCACAGTGCAGAAGTCATGGAACCAAAACACAGGTGTTCTAGACCTGGGGTCAAAGTCCCCAAAGGGTGCATCATTCTCACATCCCTCTGCCTCCTGCCTGCCCAGAACAGCTCGGCCATCCCATTGCTAGAACCGCTGGAGGAATCATCTGGAAGGCTGAAAGTGACTGGGCAGCATCTTCTGGGTCATGAGGGTTGATCTAAGGATCCCGTGTCTGTCCCAGCCCACCTCCTCCCCCCACCTCACCCTCCCTTATATGCCCTCCCTCCCTGCCCCAGACTGGACATGTGTTCGGCACTTCCATGCAGAAGGGGCAGAGACTCCCATGTGTGTGCTGGCCTGGAATGGATAGCTCTCCCCAGCACGGTTCAAGGGGACTGCAAGATTGTCCTGCCCGGGAATGGTCTCCTTGCTGGTCTGCTGTGGGCTGGGTTGCCAGATAAAGTGCAAGATGCCCAGTTAAATTTGAATTTCAGATAAATAAATAATAATTTTTAATATAAGAATGTCCCATGCAATATTTGAGACACCCTTACACTAAAAAATTATTTGTTGACTATCTGACATTTAAATTTAACTGGGTGCCCTGTTTTTTATTTGCAAAATCTTTGTGATTTTGAGGCCTGAACAGGTGGTTTAAGGGACCTAGTCAGAAAGTGAAATCATAATAAAGTGGGGGTGATGGCTTGGGTCACCGATGAGGCAAGGAAACTTCCTAAATCTCAGCCAGAAACCGACGGAATGTAAAGCGACGTGCTTGTTTGCATCCCGGCATCTTGGAAATCCTTCCACACCCTGACCAAAGGGATTCTCAGACAAAGGTGTGGTTGGCATGGGTTCTAGAAAGCGCACCGTTGGGCTTCCAGCAGTATGAGAAGGAGGAGGAAGAGAGGAGGAGTGGAAGAGAGAGAGAGAGGGAGAGAGGGAGGGAGAGCACGCACGTCTTGTGGTTATTGCTAAGTAGGCAGAAGTACCCACACAATGGAAGTGGATAGAACACAAGACTATCACCCTGTACAAGTGTTTTCTCTTTCTGTCCTTTCACTAATCTTGTTTCCTCCCCTCCTTTATTTATTCATTTACTCAGTCAATAATGGTGGTAAAATTGGCCATGTTGCATAATACTTGATGGCATGGGCTTCAGAACCAGACTGCTTGCGTTTTAATCCCAGCTCTATGGCTTGTTACCTGTGCCGTTTAACCTTTCTGAAAATCTGTATTAGTTCTCTATTGTTACCGTAACGAATGATCACAAACTTAGTGGCTTAAAACAACACACATTTACTATCTCACAGATCTATAGGTTGGAAGAACTAACCTTCTTCTAAGTCAGCTAAAATCAAGGGCTTACTGGGTCTCACTGGGCTGAAATCCAGAGATCAGAAGGGCTGCGTTCCTTTCTGGAGGCTCCCAGGGGAAATCCATCCTTGCCTTTCCCAGCTATCAGAGGCTGCCCACATTCTGTGGATCGTGACCCCTTCCTCCCTCTCCAATGCCAGCAAGAAGGGGCAAAGTTCTTCTCAGGCTGCCATCTCTCTGGTTCTCTGCAGCCAGGAAACAGTTCTCCAATGTGAAGGACTCAGGTGATTAGATTGGACCTACCTGGATAATCTGGGATAATCTCCCCATCTCGAGGCCCTTATCCTTAACCACATCTGCAAAATCCCTTTTGCCATATACGGTCACATATTCACAGGTTCCAAGGATGAGGGTGTGGACATCTTTGGGAGGCCCTTATTCTGCTGACTATAGCCCCCACGTCCTTAACGGTGCCTACCTCACAGGGGGGCTGTGAGGAGCAGAGGAGTTAATACATGTAAACTGTGGGGACATGGTATGGTATACAGTAAGTGTCCATTAATATTGCCTCTGCTGAGCCAGGTCTTGTGCTTGGTGCAGATGCAAAGATAAACTCCCCATACTCTCCAAGGTGCTGCCAGTCTAGCAGAAGGCTTCTTGGCAACACTGACCTTCCCTTCCTTAAATCTATGCTCACCAGGTGACCCTGGGAACTGCATCTGGTCCCTGTGACAGACAGCACCAGGAGGAAGTAGCCTCTGCAAGTGGCCTAAAATGGGCCCAGCATCCTCATCTCTCCCTCAAATATGGACAGGAACATGCACGAATGTGGAAACTTATGCCATTAAAAAATGTTTCGCTGGGGACAGTAGGGGGTGGGGGATAGTGACAGGAACATTAAACAAATGCATAACACAGGATAGGTTGATGAGATTTTAATTCATATTTGATTCTTACTGTTGTAGACGTTTTCCCTCCTGTTTTTGTTTGTTTATTTTCGTTTTTGTTTCTTTGCCTGCCTGTCTGCTTGGACAAAGCAGAGTTGTCAGACACCCTTGAGACACACAACACACAGAGACTTAAGGAACTTAACGAGAGGCTGGGCTGCACTGTCTGAGAAGAGGAGAGGCTGGAAGGGTCGAGAGATGATGAGGTGGGCTACGCTGGAGGTGCACTCCCCAAAGGCAGTGGGGGGGGGAGGTTGGTGAGCGCCGTGAAAGCTGGGGGCCCGTGCCATGCTGAGCGGTGCAGAAAGGGAGGCTGGATATTGGGCACCAGGACATCCCACCCTGGCAGGGACCACAGAGCCCAAACTTGACAAAGCAGAGACTGGCGGCCACGGGCAGTGGACCTATGTGCATGACCAGTATGGACTGGAAACCAAAGGGCCCTCCACAAATGGTCTGGACTGGTCAGTGACCTCCCGGGGATTCTGAACGACTCTGCCACTTCCACTCCCCCATCAAATAGCTGCAATAAACTGCCCACCAGCCACGCTGGAGGAGGCTTGCCAAGGTGTCATCTAATACAGAGAAAATACTCAAGCTCGAACCAGTTACATTACATAGGAATGTTAAATCTTCAGGCCCAAGAATTTTTAAAATAAGGAATCATTTTAAATGAAAAGACAAAGAAAGTGAGAGTTGCAAGCAAGTACAAGAACAAAAAAACACGTGGCTACTCGTCTCAATGGTGAGGAAGGCGTCCTGGAACATGAGAATTTGCAGTGGGCCATTCGGCGGAGCTCCATCCCTGCTACCTTATTTGATCTGGCAATGAACTACTGGAGCCGCTTTTGGACTAGATTCCCGGCCCCCTGACTTGCTCGCTCTAACCCATCAACCCCATCTTTCTGAGCTGCAAACTTGAGCACACTTTTCTGCCTCTTCAAATCCTTCCCCAAGTTTCCATCCATCATCTACTGTGGTGTTTCTCAGACTGTGTACACAGGTTCCAGGGGTGTAGGGCAGGAAAACCCCCAAGGTCAACATGGAGCATCTTTCTACAGTTCTATCATTTTAATTTTTATACTGGATTATATTACAGAGTAGAACACAAATTTAGAATGAATTTTAAACATAAAATATGAGACTCCTTCAAAATGTCAACCCTGGAAAAGCTTCTTTGGGTTTTGCCCCCAGAGCCCTCACGTTCCTTGTTCCTTCATCTATGCTTTTCAGAAATGGAAAAGTTTAAGAACCTATGGGATGAAAATCCAAATTCCATGCGGGCATTGCATGAGACCCTTCATGGTCTGCCTCTTGTCCATATCTGTAGCGCCTTCATCAGTTACTTCATGCGACATCCTGCTCTTTAGCATATAAACTGGGAAACTTACTGTTCCAAATGGATGTCACATTTACTCACATCCCAAGCCTTCCTCGACCTCCTACCTTAGTCTCACGTGGTGTGCTGTGCTACTTGCTCCTCCCCACAACACACACACACTCGCGTGCTCACACACATGTGCACACACCCAGCACAGCATTTATCATCCTATAGTTAATAATCAGAAAAGCAACACCTACAGTAATAAAGACTCACACACACTGAGTGTTTACTGTGTGCCAGAGATCGTTCCAAATCCTTCATCTCATTAACTCTGCACCACAGCCGTGATCATGCTCCAACTGGATGGTGAACTGTCCAACACTAGAACATTGAATTAATGAAAGCAGGTCTCTATGACTGACAGCCAGATGAGATGGAGTATGGGGAAGCTGAGGAGGGAAGAAGGGAAGGTAGAATATCTAGTGCTCGACGAGGGCAACACTTGGTCAGACCCCATGTCATCCAAACACAAGGATCCAGGTTTCTCAGCCCGTGAGGGCACGCAGCTGGGAGCGGCCAAAGCTCTCGGGAAGGCTGCAATTAGTAAGTCCACCTTTATGAGATGAATCATATTGCCGGGTGGGTAAATTCCAGATTAGATCACAGTTCCTCCCATGACCTGCTCCAGGTCCCGAGCCATGGGATGCACCACATCATGCTTTTGTTATGATAAAGGGAACCACCTATCTTTTCATTCTTGTTCTTTAAAGCTAATGCAAGAGAAGTCAGGCTTGGGACCTTGAACCTTATTTATTGACTAATTCCAGCCTCTTTCTGTGATCATTACCCGTGTTGCTCCCCACTTTAAATCAGTTGAAATTGCAGTCTTGTTGCAAATTGGAACCACTGCAGTTTACCTTTTCCCCCCTATTCATTTGGAGGCTTGGAAAGCCAAAGAAAAAAATTCCCAGCATAAAAAGAAGTATCTGGGATTCATCTCTGCACAAATGAAAAATAAACCTCCTGGTTCTTAACCCTTGGCAGTCATTTTTCAAATGCCTTGTCCCAAAAGGCCAGTTTCACAGACTCCATTAATGCTGCCTGCCACTGGGACAATTGTGGACAGGCAGCTTTTCCCATCTAAGCAACTTCTTGAATTGAAAAGCAACTGTGGAGGAAGGAAAGGGGCATGTGTCTGCTCTATCACAGGCCTTGGAGAAGGGATTTATTCCACACCAGTCCCCCGATGCCCACCTTTCCCACCACGTACAAGAATCGAATTAAAAATTGCATTTCATGTGTGTTGTGGCTATTATTTTATTTTCCATTCCCAGCTTAAAAAAAACAAGTCTTCACTTTAAAAATTGCATCACCCAAACACGTCTGGGATTCTTTGCAAGGCTTGGGTCTGAACCTAATGCTCTTGGTGGAGGTATTTTTCTCAGCCTGCTGAAGCTAAGGATGGGCGCAGTCAGATTTCGCTGGCTTGGATTTAGATAGAGTTGGCCCTAATTTTTTGTTTCATAGTGATTCTTCTCATTTTTAAGTGTCCTAAGAGATAGCTTTGACTCTCCACGGCTGGTGTCCCATCCTACCCGTGTTATCTTCCTAGGAACTGGGGCATCTTTTAATACAAGTTTTCAAGTTCTCCTTATGGGGCCTGAGAAATACAACTGATGGCATTTAGGACGCCCAGGAGGAGTCTGCAGTCTGGCACTGAGATGAGACACTTGCAGAAACTACTGGAATATACAGCAGAATCTCCATGGGCAAGTCATTTAACCACCCTGAATCTCACTTTCTTCATCTGTGAAATGGAAACGGCAACAGTAACAATATCATAGGCTTGTGAAAGGGTCAATAAAATAAAGCAGGCAACGTGCTTTACATATGCCCAGCATATAGCAAGCTCTGGGTGAAGAGTAATAACAATGACAATGATGCAGAGTTTGGCGTGGGGGACACAAAAAAGAGAAGTCACTCCACTTGGGAGAAATTAGGGATGACCTCATAGAGGAGGCAGCCTTTGAATAAAGCCCTGAAAGGTTTGACAGGCTCCGACTCAGGTGCGGAGGCGGGTGAAGTTTGGAGGAGGAAGAGAAATTTAGGAAGGTAGAGTGATGTGGCGAAGGGCCTGGGGAAGAGGGAGCAGGTTATTTCATTGTAACTGAAGCATAAAGGAGACAGGAAGGGCAGGCGGGCAGGGGCTGCCTCCACAAGGGGCCCGAGTCCCAGGGCAAAGGGCTTGGGCTTTCTCTGTGGGTAACAAGGAGCTGTGGCAGACATGGAGCAGATTCCTCTTGAAGTTCACACCGTCTTATCTAACAGGCTGCCTTACAGAGCAGTGATGTCTGCTTCAAAGTCATATCATGTCAGAGCGGAAAGGCATCTAAAGAATGTTCTGATGTAAACTCTTTCATAAAAATGGGGAAACTGAGGCTCAAAAGAGGAGTGATGTTCAGGCAAAGGCTCCAGGACCATGTGTCACCGGGGAGGTGGGGAAGATTCCTACATTGGGGAAGAAGAATATGTCTCCTGTGTCCCTTTCATTATAAGACTTCTGTAATCCTCACCTTGTTCCCTGCACCCACCGCGATATAGCAAACCCCGCTCAGGAGGAAATATGGGTCCTGAGCGTAATTGTCTTCAGCAGATTAAATGCTATGCCTACCTCAATGTCCAACCAAGTGGTTCCCTGAACTTAGCTTATTATCGGAAGTATTTGTGAAGCTTTGCAAAGATGCACACAAGGCATCCCCATCCTCAGAGCTAGGGATCCTGTTGGTCCGGGCTGAGGTCTGTGCATCTGTGTTTTCTGCAAACTATTATATTTCAAAGGCTCCGTGCTCCTAGAAGGTGACCTTTATTTCTCCCACCAGCAGGGAGCTCTCTCCTCTTTCCCACAGTGGACTGCAGTAACTTTGCAATGCTTTCTCTCCCTGCTTTGGGAGAATATATCTGAGTCATCCTTGGAATCCACCCCTCTCCATTTCCCCTAACAGAAACTAAATAATAAATATTTGGTGAATTAAAATGATTGGAGGAATGAATGAAAAATTGTGCAAACCAATGAATAACAGCAATGGCAGTAACTACTATTTTTAGCACTTGCTCTGTGCCAGACACTGCTAAATATTTTGTGTGTGTGTGTGATTTAAACCTCGTACTACAACGAGGCAAATAGTATTTTCTTCGTTTTATCTATATAGGAACTATATGGGACTAAACTCAGATGAAGTGACTTGTTTGAACAACTTGTAAGTTAAGAAATAAATAATACTTTTTTTTTTTTGATGGGCAAGTGAATGGATCCTTGCCGCCTGCCCTGTGACACCCACGGGTCTAGTGCTGCCGCTGGGGGCCTGGGAAAAGAGCGGGAGAAGAGCTCTCTCCTGCCCTCTGCTGGCAAATCGTGGGGTAGCGGAAAGAGCGCCAAAGCAAGCCTGGCTCCCCAAAGTCGGGGCCCTGTATTTGCCCTCTGAGCCCCCGGAATGACGAATCGTGCGACCCTGGGGGACTCACCTCACCTCTCTGAGCCTCTATTTCTTTGTCTTTGTGATGGGAATGACAATTTCATCCCTGATGACTACGCAGGGATTTGAGGGAAACGGAATCAGATAAACACAGGTGAAAGTACTTTGCAAGGTTTGAGCTCCACGGTTATACAAATAAAAGCACCTGCCTTCTGGTGTGGGGATGAATGACTCAATGCTTGTCAAGTGCTTCGACCAGTACCAGGCACATAGCATGTTATCACTCAAGGTTAATTAACGTTCTCACTATTATTTCCCTTTAATCCTTTAGCCCCACTTTCATCTTCATCTTCTTTTTATCAGTCATGCTCCTTCTACCTGAGGTTCTTCTCTTGCCCAACACGTCTCACTGCAGGCCAGCTTTGGGCACAGGTTCAGGGTGGGCTACAGTGAGTTGTGGGCGTGTGAGAGCTGCCAGGATGCTCCGTCCACTGTGACACCTGGAATTCCCAAGAGGCATCTCTGCCCTTGGGCTTGGTGGGGGCCCTGCGGTCAGCTACATTCGTTTGTCCCAAAGAATCATGAGCTGAAACAGAGTTAGGTCCTTTAAAGATCCTGGAACTTAGGGCCCTGGGGTCCACAGATGAGCTTCAGGGCACCCCACTTTTGTTTGCTTGGGTTTATAGGTATGCCTCATTTTATTGCACTTCACTTTACTGAGCTTTGCAGATATTGCATTTTTTAGGGGTTTGTGGCAACCCCGCATCCAGCAAGTCTATTAGCACCATTTTTCCAACAGCGTGTGCTCACTTCCCGTCTCTGTGCCACATTTTGGTAATTCTTGCAATACTTCAAATTGCCTTATTATTATTATATCTGTTGTGGTAATCTGTGATCAGTGATCTTTGATGTTACTATTGTGATTGTTTTGGGGTGCCACGAACCACACCCATACAAGACGGCAAACTTGATAAATGTTGTGTGTGTTCTGACTGCTCCACCAACTGGCCATTCCCCATCTCGCTCCCTCTCCTCAGGCCTGAGACACAAAAATTGTGCCAGTTAATAACCCTATAATGGCCTCTAAGTGTCCAAATGGAAGGAAGAGTCACATATCTCTCACTTTAAATCAAAAGCTAGAAATGATTAAACTTAGTGAGGAAGGCATGTCAAAAGCCGAGATAGGCTGAAAGCTAGGCCTCTCGCGCCAGTTAGCCAAGTTGTGAATGCAAAGAAAAAGTTCTAGAAGGAAATTAAAAGTGCTACTCCAGTGAACACATGAATGATAAGAAAGCAAAACAGCCTTATTGCTGATATGGAGAAAGTTCTAGTGGTCTGGATAGAAGACCAAACCAGCCATGACATTCCCTTAAGCCAAAGCCTAATCCAGAGCAGGGTCCTAATTCTATTAAATTCTATGAAATCTGAAAGAAGTGAGCAAGCTGAAGAAGAAAAGTTTGAAACTTGCAGAGAGTCGTTCACGAGATTTACAAAAAGAAGCCATCTTCATAACATAAAGTGCAAGGTGGAGCAGCAAGTGCTGACACAGAAGCTGCAGCAAGTTATCCAGAAGATCTAGGTAAGACCATTGATGAGGGTGGCCACACTAAACAACAGATTTTCAATGTAGACAAAACAGCCTTCAACGGGAAGAAGATGCCATGTAGGACTTTCATAGCTAGAGGAGACAAGTGAATGCCCGGCTTCAAAACTGCAAAAGACAGGCTGACTCTCTTGTTAGAGGCCAACGCAGCTGGTGACTTTAAGTTGAAGACAATACTCATTTACCATCATGAAAATCCTAGGCCCCTTAAGAATTATGTTAAATCTACTCTGCCTGTGCTCTATAAATGGAACAACAAAGCCTGGATCACAGCACATCTGTTTACAGCATGGTTTACTGAATATTTTAAGCCCACTGTTTAGTGGTACTTCTCAGAAAAAAAAATTCCTTTCAAAATATGACTGCTCATTGACAATGCACCTGGTCACCCAAAGCACCTGAGACATACAAGAGATTAATATTGTTTTCATGCCTGTTAACACAACATCCATTCAGTAACCCATGGATCAAGAAGTAATTTTGACTTCCCAGTCTTATTATTTAAGACATACATTTTTAAGGCTGTAGCTCCCATAGATAGCAATTCCTCTGATAACTGAAAACCTTCTGGAAAGGATTCTAGATGCCAGTACGAACATTTGTGATTCATGGGAGAAGATCAAAATAGCAACATTAACAGGAGTTTGGAAGAAGCTGATTCCAACCCTCATGGATGACTTTGAGGGGTTCAAGATTTCAGTGAAGGAAGTAACTGCAGATGTGGTGGAAATAGCAAGAGAACTAGAATTAGAAGTGGAGCCTGAAGATGTGACTGAAGTGCTGAAATCTCATGATCAGACTTGAATGGATGAAGAGTTGCTTCTCATGAATAAGCCAAGAAAGTAGTTTTCTGAGATAGAAATTGCTCCTAGTGAGGATGCTGTGAACATTGTTGAAATGACAATAAAGGAATTAGAATATTCCATAAACTTAGTTGATAAAGCAGCTGCAGGGTTTGAGAGGATTGGCTCTAATTTTGAAAGAAGTCATATTGGAGGTAAAATGCTACCAAACTGCATTGCATGCTGCAGAGAAACCTTTTGTGAAAGAAAAAGTCAATCTATGTGGCAAACATCATTGTTTTATTTTTAAAAATTGCCACAGCCACCCCAACCTTTAGCAACCACAACCCTGATCAGCCAGCAGCCATCACATTGAGGCAAGACCCTCCACCAGCAAAAAGATTACAACTCACTCAAGGCTCAGATGATAGTTAGCATTGTTTAGCAATAAAGTATTTTTAAATTAATGTATGTACTTTTGTTAGGCATAATACTATTGCACACTTAGTAGACTACAGTATAGTATAAACATAACTTTTATATGCCATGGGAAACAAAAAAGTTTGTGTGACTCACTTTCTTGCAATATTTACTTTATTGCAGTGATCTGGAACTGATCTGGAATGTATCCTGTTCTCTGGGGGTGGGGGAGAGTTTCCATTAAGATCTACAAGTTTTGAACTATGGTGCCTGGTTTAATTCTTACACACACACACGTACACACTGTAGAGGTGAGGGTGTCACAGCCAAGAAGGAGAAAGAGGTTGGCCCAAAGTTGCACAGGGGGTCATTAGGACTGTAGCCCCTGACACTCAGTCCACAGCCAACCACTGCATCACATTCTCCCAAGCCTGTTGGCCTCCGCATAAAGAGGCTGATTTCTAATCAGGTTTGCCCTATCTCAGAGGACATGTCCCCTGGGGGTTGGGTGAGAGATTTGGCCCTGCCCAGAAAGCCCTGTCCTAGGCGTACAGGAGGAGTTGCATCCATCGTGCCCTGCAGAGGTGGATGCAAATACACATGCAAGGGGCACAGGCCAGTGGGCATGGGCCAGTGGGCAGCACAGGGGTGGCTTCATACCCCGCTCCCCTGTGACTCACTATGACCTTGGAAGATGATTGGGGCAAATGAGCCCCTCTCCATTTAACAGATGGGGAAACTGAGGCTTGAGAGATTAGGTAACTTGCTCAGAGTCTCACAGCTGACAGAGGCAGAGGTGGCCAGCCCCTCAGCTCCTGCATTTTGTCTATATCCAAGCTGACTCTGGGTTTAGCATGTTCATATTTAGGCAAGAATGTATATATATGCAAGGGTCAGGCATATGTTACTCTGTTGAATAGTGTCTTTGCAATCAGTCTTTCCAGAAATATCAATAACAAGGTAGTATACAAACGGGCCGGGCACAGTGGCTCACGCCTGTAATCCTAGAGCTCTGGGAGGCCGAGGCGGGAGGATCATTTGAGCTCAGGAGTTCCAGACCAGCCTGAGCAAGAAGAGCGAGACCCCGTCTCTACTAAAAATAGAAAAATTAGCCGGGCGTGGTGGTGTGCCTGTTGTAGTCCCAGCTACTCAGGAGGCTGAGGCAGGAGGACCACTTAAGGAGAGGAATTTGAGGTTGCAGTGAGCTGTGATGATGCCACTGCACTCTAGCTAGGGTGACAGAGTAAGACCTTGTCTCAAAAAAAAAAAAAAGAAAGAAAGAACATGTTAACGCGTGTTTCGGTTACGTATGCGCTTGGACCATCTCCTGCATGTGGAAGGGACTGGCACTCTCCTGCACGCAGAGATTGAAGATCTCTCACCAGCACTGGCCCTCTGGCCCCAGCCCTGGTACTTCTCCTGACTGCCTCTGGTGCGTTTCTCTCCTAACAGAGGCCCAAACCAACGATGCAAATCCCCCTTTGAGAATAAAGCAGAGAAGAAAGTGCAAGTTATTAATTACCTTTGGTGTCCCCAGGACTTGGGCTTCTGTGATCTCGCTGTTTTACCCATTCATTAAGCTGGCATTCGTTCGGCAGGGACTCCCAGCTGTGTGGCCCTGGGATGCAGCTGTGAACACAGTCATGGCCCTGCACTCACAGAGAGAACCTTCTAGCTGGGGAGACAGACACCAGTGACAAAAATGAGTAGGACTAGGAAGGCAGCCAGTAGGATTCCAGGTAAAAAGCAGTAGGGGGTGGGAACCTACATAAGCTGGAGAGACCCAGGAAGGCCTCCTGAGAAGGTCCTTTAAGATGAGCTCTGAGGTCAAGGAAGAACAAGCCAGGTGAAGGGCAGAGGGAACAGCCTTCCAGTTAGATGGAACAGCAAGTGCAAAGGCCCTCAGGTGGGGCAGGGCTTGGTGCATTTGAGGAGCAGGAAGAAGGCCACATGGAGGAGCTTCGTGACACACGGAGAGGGGGCCAGAGAGGCAGGGAGGGGCCTTGTAGGCTCTAGAAAAGAGCCTGGGTTTTAGTTTTTATAATAGCCTGGTGAGGTCTGTATTATCATTTCTCCTCCCATTTTACAACCACAGAAACAGAGGACAGCCTATGATATTGGGGAGCCCCGGGTTTTGGGTGGGTTGTTTGGTGGGACACCTCCTCTGATGGTGAGAAGTGGGGGGCAGCAGTGGAGTACCCCCTCGGCTTCACCTGAATGGCAGGGCGAGGCCAGGAGCATTCTGGAAGCTTCAAGATTAGGAGCCCCCACCCCTGAGCCTTCCCCCTGCTCTCTCTGGAGCGGTTGGAAGAGGCCTGCGGGAAAGGAGGCGACTGTACCCATGACCCCCACCATGAGGCCACGAGGGGACAGCTGGCGGGTCTCTGGGCAGTGGCTGTGGTTCTCACCAGTCCTCCGGCTGCATGACCTGAGGGGAGCGGTAGCTGCAGGACCCACAGTGAGGACAGTGCTGACACCCCAGCCTGGGAAAAGCCGGGGAGCCTCTTGGTGGGACCCTCAGGCTGTCAGGAGTGCACTCGGTACAGAGTGGGGATGCCTCCCCCAGGAGGGGCAGGGGGCTGCCACATGGGCAAGCTGCAGCTTCCCAAGGCACTTTTACCCGTCTGCATTGTTCAGGGCCCCCAGTGTCTGCCTCCGCTGGAGGAAGTTTCCAAAGGGTTTTCCTTTCCCCACAATGAACAATGAGGCTATGCTGCCAAGGCAAGATCTCGTGCCGTGCCGTGATTGAATCTCCTGCTGGGAGCCGAGCAGGAGCTCCATCATTTCCCCACAGGCCCGCGAACACACAGGCCTCGTGCCCACCCCACCATGGGGCGTACACGGCTGAGCCAGTGAGCCCTGAGCTCCGGGCCGCGTCTACACGGCCCCTTCCATCTGCGTTACTTGTTAGTTTATTTTAAATGTGTCATTTGTTTGGATGTATTTTCTCCTTCTAAATATACAGTAGCTTTTGTATCTAATTTTGTATTTTTTTAAGCTGTGTAAGCTTCAGGCCTCACAAAACTGGGCTGGCCCTGCCGTCTGTCTATCAGGAAAAAGGCAACTGGTTTCTGACATGCTGGCCTGGCTGCTCCCCCGTGGACGAGGAGGAAGGGGCTTTCTTGGGTGAAGCTGAGTGACCCACCCTATCTATAGTGAGCTTCTGGCAAGCGCCTGCACTGCATCCAGTCCCACCCTCCTCCTCCCTGGTTCCTCCCATGTTGTTCAGGCATCTGCTGTCATGCACAGCTTCGGGCGGTTGACTCCTTTTCTAGACCCAGGGGACCACCTGGTTGGCCTATGGTCATTCCATTCCCTTATTAATAATTGGTTACAGTCAGAGTGTCTCAACCTCAGCACACGTACATTTTGGGTTAGATAATTCTTTGTTTGGGGGAGGGGGCTGTCCTGTGCATTGTAGGATTTTTAGCGGCATCCCTCACCTCTACTCACTAGATGCCAGTAGCACAAATCCCAAGTTGTAACCGCCACATTTCCAAATGTCCCCTGGAGGGCACCACCCCCCGCCCCCACAGGTTGGGAGCTACTAGTTTAGGGTGACCCTATTCTGGCCAATGAGACTTGAAGAAACTTTGCAGAGCCCTTCCCAAAGCAATTCAAAGATTCCCCGTAATTTTCCAACGATGCCTGAGCTCCTTGGAACAGTGGGTAGGGCCCTGCACAGCTGCAGGACTGGTCTCTGTCTCAGCTTCAGGCTGTTCCTCATGCTGTTCCCGCTTCCCAAAACACTTGTTCTTCCTCCTCCTTCACCTGGTCAACTCTAGTCTTCCTGCCAGGTTCAGTCAAAGTGTCTTCCCTCCAGAAAGCCATCCTTGGTCACCTTCCTAAAGACCACAAAACCTCTCCTCTGTGCTGGTCTGATGTCCTGTGCATGTGTTCATCACTGCATTTATTACAGGGACTGGAATTATTAATTCACTGTTCTCCATCCCCCATTGGACCATAAGATCCTGAGGGCAGGGGTACAACTCACGCTGGCACCTTCAGTGTTATCTCAGTGGCTGGACCCCAACAAAGGAGGCGTAAACTTTCTGCATAAACTTTCTGACCCTCACCTTCTCATATATAAAAGGCAACATTTGTACAAGGTGACCTCTGTAGAACTCCATGATTCTGTAAGTCAGAAGCTGGCTCGACACGTGATGGCTTTGGTGACATCTTTCGTAAGCAGGTGGCCAGAAGGAGTAAGGCTCCATTTCCTATTCTCACTTTCAAGAGGTCTGCATGTGGCCTCCAGAAATCACATCAAATCGATCAATTTGAAAAAAACAATAACATTAGAATAATTTTCATTTTTAGTCTTGATAGGTTGAAAAAGTTAATCTCTTGCATTTGCTCCTGGCTTAATGCCAGGGCCAAATTAGATTTATGAATTGAGCGTGATTGCAAGAGAACAGATAACTGCATGTTCTGCTGAGCCAGTGCAAACCTTTAATATTTAATTAAGAAGTGGAATTAGCAGTTAAGTATGCCTTGCTTGGGATATTAAAAAAAATAAAATAAAATAAGAAATAGCCTTAAGTCTTCCAATCACAGCCCACTTCCAGCCTCTGTAGCCTACCAAGATTATTCTTAGCTGATATAACTTTGGAGAATGGTTCTTCCCAGGACTAAGGTAGTGGAGTCTTCATTTTAAGCAGGAATGAAGTAGCCCATACAAGCAAGCTGAAGCACATCAACATCTGCCCACAGTCCCCATCCATTGCCAGAGATACGCTAGTCACTGTACCAGTTTGCTAGGGCTGCAGTAACAAGCACCACTCACTGAGTGGCTTAAACAACAGAAATTTATTGTCTCACAGTAATGGAGGCTGGAAGTCCGAGATCAAGGTGTCAGCAGGGCCATGCTGCCTCTGGAAGTGCAAGGGAAGGATCTGATCCAGACCTTCCTCCTGGATTCTGGTAGTTCCTTGGCTTGTACCAGCACAACTCTGATCATCACGTGGTGTTCTCCCTGTGTGTGTCCCTGTGCCCAAACTTCCCCTTTTTATAAGGACATAGGCACATTAGATTAGGGACTCACCTTTTTCCCATATGACCTCATCTTAACTTTACTAATACATCTGCAAAATCCTATTTCCAAATAAGGTCACTTTCTGAGGTACTGGGAGCTTGGACTTCAACATATGGATTTAAGGGGGGAGATATGATTCGACTTATAATAGCTTGATGGAAAAATATTTGAATATTCAGACATTTGCATATAGATTTTGCTTTTAGTTCTTTACACAAGTACAGCTGGTTGTTTTTAGGACATTTCTGCTAATAATTCTCCATACTCTTTCTGCTTTTGACTTCTAAAGATCTGCCATAAAAGGCTCTAGGCTAGAGCCTTGCCTACAAATTATACAGTTTGAGATCTTCAAAAGCAAAACGCTGGTCTAAATCTGAAAATGCAGGAATGTCAGAAAAACTGCTGAGGTGGTGGCTGTCATGGGTTCCAGGAACCCAGCCCTCCCCCTGAGCCCTGATCCTCTGGGGCCCCTCTTCAGAGTGGCTCACTTTAGAGCTGGCTTCCCAAGTGCAACAGAAACAACTTTTTAAAAATATGTTTGGGTAGCAGAGCAGCTAGAAATTTCGGTTCTTCTTTGCAGAACACCATGAAATATTGATATGTTAAGCTAAAATGAATATAATAAATGTATGATTGCCTGCTAAATTGGTCATTATCTTTTCTAGATTCTGACTTTGACAGTAAGTAGCAGGCCCCAGTGATTTAACAAAAATCTTAAAGTTGAGAAAATCATATTCATGTCTTTTTTTTAATTGTTGAAAAGATGTCCATTATCAGACTTCAGAGGAAGAACAAATTGGTCTAAGTCAGGAACACCATCTTGTGGGAATACCATTGTGTTCTGTACCAAGCTGGAAAAATACATAACAGCAGGCCTCTGTTGTGAAACCAGAAATTATGTAGATGTCTAGGCATGAGACAGACACTAGTGGAACTGTCATATGGAAGCAGAAATAGCAGCCCACCCTGATGTCTGCCCCTCCAGCCTTCAGCCCAGCACCAAGGCAAGCCCTTGAGGCAAGAAAGTCCTACCAAGTGCATGACCTTGGTCTAGTCCTCACGTTCTGGTTCCTCCCCAGGGGCTAAGTCTTTCACTGAGGGGTGAGAAGTCGTGCACACACTCATATGGAGGTCAGCTTTCCCCCCTCCCCAACTCTCCCTAAGGCAGAAGGTGCATTAACCACTTTGCAGGTGGGTAGAAACCAATGCTTCACTCCTGGCATGGTTCCAGGCGAGCTCCTGGTCTGCTGTGACCCCTTCCCTCATGCTGCATGAAGATGAATGGCTGTCCCCCAGCCCACCTCCCACCCCTCCATGCATCACCAGACAGATGCCTTCCTTCCCAGCTCTGTCAGCAACTCTCTCGCCTTCCCCAGCACCTGCTCCAGCCACCCCCTCCAATACTGCTCCTGCCTGAGCTCCAAATTACCCTGACAGCCTTTCTTGATAAGGGATGACCAAGGATCATGTTTCCAATCAGGGGGTGACTAGCTGTGAAATCCCAGATTCCAAAGTGCTTGCCATCTCCTGGAAAACAAGGATCAGGCCTAACCATCCTGATAGGGCTGTTTGAATCCTAAGAGGAAGGAGGCTGGCAGCCTTAGTAATTTTATTCACTTGAAGAGAGCTTATCAATCCCTTGGTTTTATGGCACCCCTTCTAGTAATTTGTTTCTTAGCTGATCCTCTCCAGCTCCAGACAGCAGAGTTCACCAGTGCTGCAGCCCCATTTGTCAGGAGGGTAGACTGAGGCCTAGAGACAGCACTCAGACAAGATTCTCGACAGTTTAAAAGGGCCGCAGTGTCTGCGATCATGTCCATATCTCTGCCCTGGCTAAGTCAGAAAAGGTACTTAGGAGGTTGTGTGGAAGGGCCTGTTCTCCATTGAATGGCTGCTGGCTGGGTCAGGGCAGTCGGCACGCTGGGAGCTGGAACTTCCTCATGCATTGTTGGGTAGTTACCCTCCTGCACGAGGCAGGGGCAAGGCTGTTTTTGCACACGATGACCTTGTTCACCTGGCTCCTACCTCGAAGGAGGAGGTCAGAACCCTTGGCTCCAGAAGGAGGGCTGGGCTGGAGTCGGTGTCCAAGGTCACACAGCTGCAGCAGAGGATCCTGCAACCGCACATCTGTGGCTGGAGGAGTAGGCAGAGCCCAAGCCAGGCAGGAGGGGCAAGGTGCACAGTGCTGGCGCAGGTAGCGGAAAGATGACCCAAGAACACATGATTCTTGATGAAATCACAACATATCCGGGGACACAGAGAACCTGGGATTCTTCCATTGGAGAACCTGGGGCTCAGAGGTAGAGAGCCCGGGGTACTCCGGGGGCAAGGGTGTAAGGCCTCCCCCTGCTGGGGTGCAGTGGAACTCCAGCCGATCTCTTGTCCCTCTGTTCAATGCTTAATTCTGCACAAAGCTCCTGATTGGCCAAGCCTGGATCATCCTGTTTACAGCCCCACCTGTGCTCACTTTTTCTCTCCCCTCCCCATTACCTCCCCCCTTCCCCCATTCAGGCTGGTTGAGATGGGCAATTCTTCCGATCCTGAGTGCTCCTCAGAAGAGAGAGGAGAGCTCCCTTGGCATTCTCTGCAGGTAGCCTCATGTAGGAAGAGCCCAGCTCTGGCCTTGGGATCAGAAGCCTGGCTACTGCTGGATGCTGGGATCACCTCACAACCACCCGGGAAATCGGCCTTGTCCTTTCCTACTCTCCAGTTTGTGTGCGAGAGCTTGTCTTTCTGAATTTCCTTCCTGGCTTCTGGGAAGGCTATCTGAGGACGTCAGTTTCCAGCTATGGATTAGGCCTGAGCAGCCAGAGCACCAGGCCATCAATCGAATTGGGGGTAGGGGTGGGGGTGTGGGAAGCACTGGGGTGATGTCAGTGGAGTTGGATCAGGCAGGGGCAGGGATTGGGAAAATAAACCTAAATGCAGTCTAGCTGAGAGTGGTCTAGCTGAGGTCATGACTGACCAAGGGGAACATGTACAAGCTTTGGGATTACACAGAGCCAGGTTTAAATGTTGGTTTTCTTACTTACTGTGTGTCCTTGGGCAAGTTGCTTAACCTCTCTGGGCTTCAGTTTTCTCATATACAGCAAGGACAAGTGGAATGCCTCCTTCATAGTATTGTGAAAATGGAATGGAATAACATTTAAAACACCTAGTACTATACTAGGCATATGGTAGGTGCCCGGTAAGAGTTCTTTCTTCACCTCCCCTAGGCTCCATAGCCCAGAAGCAGAGGAAGATCAGTGCCAGGGAGTTGTAGCAGAGGCCTAGGGAGTTGGGGTCTGGAGGGGTAGGTTCAGATGGGAACTGGGTTACCCCTGAAGAGAGGGGCAAGAAGAGGATCAAAACCAGAGAAGGGACAGAGATGGCAAGCCACGATGGGCTGCTCTCAGGGTGATGTTTCTCATGCATCAGGATAGATTCTCCCAACAACTGAATCCTGTTGTCCCTGACTTATTTCTGGGAAGGCTGGGCCCCGGCCTCCCCCTGCCACAATGGATGGCAGCCCTTGGTGTTAGGGGAGTGGAGAGAAGGGGGGCTCTTAGCGAAACCTCTCTGTCCCCATCTTGCCCAAACCCACTCAGCTCTCTCTCCACTGTGCTTTTCCCCTTTAATGTGGCTCTGGGTGGCAGGTGCCAAAAGAAGCATCCAGATAGTTTACGGGCCATCTCCTCTGTAGCCGAACAATATGAGAGGATAATTATCCATTGGATGTAGTTTACTGCATTTGGTTGCAGGTCTTGTGCCCAGGGATGGTCACAGCCCAAGCCTCTCTAATGACCTGGAAAGCAGAGGAAAGGATGCTATTATTCTGTTTATTGAGAATTAAAATAAATCTGGTCAGAGGAGAAGCCATCCACTATTTGGCTCTTCCCATAAGCAATTACCTGTAATTTTGCCGCTTCAGGAAAGAGAGTCACTAGTATTTGAGGACCAAAACCATTACGTGCAACCTGAGAAGACCCAGAGGAGATTAATCATAGCATTTTTCTCAGTGCTACATAACCCTCGCTTCCTTTCAATTTGGGTTCAATTTACAGCCTATGCAGTCCCTCACAGATGCAGGGAAAGGGAAATGTGTGTGTTGGGGAAGGCATGAGGGTTAATTGGAAAATTCTGCAAGCCACCTTTATCAAAGCGGAGGCAGCCTGCTGGCCTATTAGTTCAAATGGTTTCATCTTGTCCAGCTGAGATGTGTTTGGGCTCTGGAGACTTACTGTTAGTTTTGTGTATTTGTATGTGTTTAAATTAAAGATCCTAAAGTAATGGGGCAGCTGTTCTCAACTGCCCTGTTGTGGCCCACTGGTGTGTTGGGATCAATTTCTAGGTGTGTAGCAAGTCAGTTTTTACTACTAACAGTAAAACTACTGAGATTTGCGAATAATTTACCTAAAAAATAAATTCAAATAGAATTAAAGTTATCCCAATAATATGCCCAATCACCTGTGGTATACTTAATGCAGTGGGAGAGAACAGGTCTGGCATCAGAGTCAAGTCCTGGAAATGACCTAGAACCCATAGCCTGTCTTATCCATGCTGCATGGTCCAACAGGGAGCCGCAGCTGCCAGTTTTATTGTTGTAGTTACTTATGTAATAAAAAAATGTTTGTGGATTGGACAGATTTGAATGGATATCTTGTTTACTTCATGACCCCACCCCTACCAGAGATTGCTATACCCAAATCTGAGTACATTTCTGTGACAGTATTCCATGTATGTACATCATTCTATGTGAATCATCCCCCTTAATTGCTATGGGGCCATCATCCCCAGTTCTAACCTAGAGAAACTGAGGTTCTGGAGGTCCCCTTGAATGGGCTGTACTTTCCCAGGTGTGTCTGCAGTAAGCATGTGGGCAACCATGGCAGTTGGAAGGGCAGTAACTAACCTAATGGAGTTCAGGACGATATGATCCCTGGCACCTGATGCACACAGCTGCACCCATCTGTACAGAGATAATATAAAGGTGGTGGGGCTGAAACATCTGCTGCCTTCACTCACCATCAAGATGGATCTGACTGTACATGCAAGCAAAATTTTAATGGCAAGAACGATCTCAGAGTGCAAAGAGAACTCGTTTCTGCTTGGTGACTAGAAAGGAACCTGGCTAAGACCCTCTGCTGAAAGACAAACCCAAATAAATGTAAAATATAAATGCTTATTTGCCTGTTTATTTTTGTTTTCCCTACAGAACTAACTGGTGCTTTAGGATGTTTAAGAGCACCCCTGGACTCTACCCACTAGATGCCAGTAGTGTTCCTCCAGTTGTGACAATCAAAAAGGTCTCAGAGACATAGACTCAGAGAGGTCTACTTCCTTCTTTCTTCTGTCCTCCAGCCAGTCAATCCGCCCTTCTCCCCCTGCCCTGGAGGCCACCAGTCTGTACCAGTTTCTTGTGCATTTTTTCTACACAGGTTGAATGGTGGCCCCCAAAATATATATCATATCCAAATTCCCACAATCAGTACATGTTACCTTATTTGGAAAAGTGTCTTTGCACATATAACTAAGTTAAAGATCTTGAGATGATAGTGTATCATGGATTACCCTGGTGGGCCCTAAATCCAGTGACATGTGTCCTCATAAGAGGCAGAAGAGGAGGAGACACAGACACACAGAGGAGAAGGTCATGTAATTGGATTGGAGTGAGGTGGCCACAAGCCAAGGAAGCTAAATTATGCTGACAGTCCCCAGAAGCTGGAAAAGGCAAGAAAGGATTTTCCTCTAGAGCCTCCAGAAGGAGTACAGCCTTGCAGACCCTTGGATTTTAGACTGTTTGGACTCCAGAACTGTGAGAGAATAAATTTCTGCTGTTTTAAGCCATATAGTTTATGGTTATTTGTTATGGCAACCCTAGGAAAGTAGCACATTCTATGAATCTAGGTATATATATTTTTCTCACAAATTCATAATGAGATATATATATATATATGTATATCATTCTACACCTTGTTTCCTAACTTAAAATTTTATTTTAGAAATCTTTTTATATTAATACTGTTTCATCTATCTTGTGCTGTATAAAAATCCACCCCAAAACTTAGTGTCTTAAAACAATGACAATCAGTTACTAGCTCATGGTTCTACAAATCAGGTGGGGCTCAGCAGGGCTGGCTCATGGCTATTCCCCATGGCACCAGCTGAAGCTGGGATGTCAAGGATGCTTTTTCAGTAACATGTCTGGTACATTATCTGGGATAGCCAGGATAGTTGGGGGCTGTTGGTATCTCTTGTTCTCCACATGGTTTCTCCATGTGGAAGCTTGAATTTCCTCATAGCATGGTGGCTGGGATGTAAGAAGGATTTCAAGAGAGCAAGTCCCAATATGTAAACTCTTATTAAGCCTCCACTTGCATCATGTTTTCAATGCCCAAAACTAGTCACATGCCCAAGCCCAGAAACAATGTGGGAGAGCTACACAAGGGTGTAAGTTTTGAGAGGCATGGTTTGTTGAGGGCTGTCAAAGTAAAATTCTACCACTGGTATATCAAGAATTGTATTTTTTTTCCCACCAAAATTTACTTTGGGCCCATACACTAGACAATACCTCTCATTCTTTTTAACAGCCAGATAGCATTTCATTGTCTGGATAGACCATAATTTACTTAGTGAATCATACACTAATGGATATTTATATTGCTCCCAAACTTTTGTTATTAAAAATGATGCTTCAAAAATAATTTTTATGTATACATCATTTTGCACTTCTATAAGACTACCCATAGCCTGAATACCTAGCAAAATTGCTGGCTAAAACAGCATGTGCATGTACAATTGTGATGGACATTGATTGACTAACTGTTTTCTATAGAGGTTGTATCAAATTACATTTCTATCAGCAATATATGAAAGCAACTGTTTCCACACTCCAGGCATCCCAAGCATCAAACACTTTTATTGTTGCCAATGTGATAGGTGAAACAAGGGATTCATTTTTGTTTTAACTTACATTTATCTTGTGAATGAGATCAATCATGTTTGTACATTTTTAAGAACCATCTCTATTTTTTCTATGAACTGTGATTATTTTATTTTCCCATTTCTTGGGGATTGTTGGTCTTTTTTGGTTAATTTTAAGGATCTACTTATATATTGAAGTGATTTAGCCTTTGACCATAGTATTTATATAAGTTGAAGGGTTTTTTTTCTGATTTGAAAGTATGACTTTGTTTATGATGTTTCTTTTCATGAAGAAATTGGAGTCTATATGACCTAATTACTTTCTTCTCCCATGGCTTCCAGATATTGTCATACATAGAAAGGCTTATGACATTAAAAGATCTTGTGTGTGTGTGTGTGTATGCATGTGTGTGTGTGTGTATAAACATATACAGTAGTGCATCACTTAAGGATGGAGATATATTCTGAGAAATGCATCATTAGACAACTTTGTCACTGTGCAAACATCACAGAATGTGCTTACATGAGCTTAGATGGTATAGCCTACTACACACCTAGGCTATATCGTATAGCCTATTGCTCCTAGTCTACAAGCCTGTACAGCATGTTACCGTACTGAATACTGTAGGCAATTGTAACACAGTGATAATTATTTATGTATCTAAATCTATCCAAACTTAGAAAAGGTACAGTAAAAAACATGGTATAAAAGATTTTTAAAAAGGTACACCTGTATAGGGCACTTAGCATGAATGGAGCTTGCAAAACTGAAAGTCAGTCTGGGTGAGTCAGTGAGTGATGAGTAAATGGGAAGGCCTAGGATGTTACTGTACACTTTTATATGACTGGCAGTGTAGTTGGTTTGTTTACATCAGCATCACCACAAATATGTGAGCAATGCGTTATGCTAGGACATTACATCACTAGGTGATAGGACTAGGCAATAGGAATTCCTTTTTTGTCTCCTAGAGATTAGATCTCACTCTGTTGCCCAGGCTAGAATGCAGTGGCATGATCATAGCTCGCTGTAACCTTGAACTCCTGGGCTCATGTGATCCTCCCACCTCAGCCTCCTGAGTAGCTGGGACTATAGGCATGAGCCACTGCACCAGCAGGTTATAGGAAATCTTCAGCTCCATTGTAATCTTATGGGACCCCTCTCATATGCGGTCCACTGTTGACCTAAACGTTGTGGGGCACATGAGTATATATGTATGTATAGGTAAATCAATCTCATAGTTTAGTACTTTATGGATTTGTTTTTACATTAAATTCTTTACTTCCTTTGGAATTTATTTTGGTGTATGTTGTGAGGTAGGGATCCAATTTTATTTTTTTCTGGATAGTTGCTCAGTTATCTCAATGATGTTTGTCACATAAACCATTCACTCTTTATCCATTAATTTGAAGTGCTGTCTTTTTCATGTAGTAAATTCCCTTATTATTGGGTTTGAATTCTGGACTTGCTACTCTGTCCCATTGATCTGTCTGTCCATTCATATGCAGTAACATAATTTTTAAAAATATCCTAACATCATACTATGTTTTATACTATGTTCTAAATCCCAGCACATATTGTTTCAAAAATAACCTGTTGTTAATTTTATTTGGTATTACATTACATTTTTAGATTAATTTAGGGAGGATCCTCTTGATTTTTGAATTTTGTTTCTGTCCAGGTCTTTTCCTGGGCCCAATCTTGATTACTCAAATGAACTTGTCAGCTTCTAGGTCTGTTGATGTCACACCTCCGGTGGGAGCATCCCGCCTGCAAGTTGTCCTGGGGCTGTCTGGGCGGAGCAGGAAGCGAGAGCTGGGTTGTCTTAGGGACCGGATGGGAGCAGGTGAGATCCATATGAGGTGTGTAGTCAGGGGACAAAGCAGGATTGCCTGAGGTGCCAGAAGAATCTGGGCAGACCATTCTGTGGACCAAGTCTGAAGAGGTCAAAGGGATGCTAAGCACCAGGAGGGTAAAGAGAAGAAGGGGGCCTGTCAGAGGAAAACAAGTAAACAGAGAGTATGTCCCCTAGTGCCTGCTTCAGGGGGCTATAAGGATCCATGGTAGATCCATAGCTGAAGGTCAAGGTGAACCTGCCGTAGGTGAGACGGCTGTGAGTATAGGTGCCTGGTGGAAAGTTTGCTTTGAGAGACCACACAGTGATAGGAAAGGGCTCCAGAATGGGAGTCAGACCGCCTGGATTCTAGTTCTAGCACCGTGACCAGGTTGCTGGGGGACTGCAAGATCAATCATGTCTGCACGTCTTTAAGAACCATCTCTATTTTCTTTCTATGAACTGGGATTAATTTCTTTGCCTATTTTACTCGCCCACATTACTTGCTCACTCACCTATGAAATCAGAGTTGAACTTGAGTATCTCTAACATTCTTTCCGATGTAGTGTTTTATGGCTGTGTGATTACTTTCCAGAGTGTAAGGAAGATTCATGGCCTCGGGCTATGGGTAATTTTCCCAATCATTTGAAGATCCAGCTGAGGCCAGGGGTGGACTTGGGTTTAAAAAGTTTAAAACTTCAACCTGGTTTTTGTACCTTTACAGAGTCTGGGAAACTTGAGTTCCTCATATGAAAATGTGTTCCATCCAGTGGCTCCCCAGTGGCCACAGAATAAAGCCCTGATACCCTAGCCTGGAATCAAAGTGCCTCGCTACGTATCCCTGCGTTCCTTTCCAGCTGCACTGCCCATCCTGCCCTTTGGAAGTCTATGATCCAGGCAGGCTGAATGCCCCTCACCCTGGCCCTGCGTTGTTCAAGGGTCAACAGTATTGATCTAACAGGATGAACGAAAGAATGTGTGTGAACACCCGCGCCCTCCCCGCGGGGCCCTTCCTGGTCCAGATTACGTGTTCTGTTATCCCACCTTGCTCGGCCTCCCTCCATCTCCTCGGCAGTATGCTAACCGGCGCTTTCCCCTCATGCGTGTAAAGAAAAAAGAAACTTATCAGCCCTTTAAATGTCAGAGACCCGCTTGTTAGAAAGAACGTGAATAAATGTCTCTTTGCTGTGGTCCTAAACTGCCACCTCTGATGAGACAGCCTCCAGCACTGCTGTGACAGCGACACAGATGGTATTTCAGATATGGCCTCCACCCCCAGCTAGGCCAGTCTATGCAAGCCTGTCACCCAGGAGCCAGGATCTGCCGAAAGCACTATTTAGTTGTGTTTTAAAACGATGCTGACCCAGTGACCTAGTAAAATGGAAAATGTGCCTACCCTGTAACCCAGAAATTCTGTTTCCAGGTGTATATGCTGGGAAAACTCTTGCACATGCTTGGCATGAGGCTCATATAAGGATATTCATTGCCAGGTTGATTGTAAGAATGAAAAAGTTGGAAGGAAAAATAAATTCTGGTGTATTCATAGGATGGAATAAAATGGATGAACTAGATCCATATATCAACATAGATAGGTCTCAACACATTGAATGAGTAAAGTAAGTACCAGAATAATACATACATTATGATAGTATTTAGGCAAAAATTTCAAAACATAAGTAAATTAATATATTTTATAGATGTGTGTATGTGTAATAAAAATATTAAAAAGCATAGACTGCAAAGAATGACATTCAATTTATGCTCCTAATTGCTTTGGGGGATGTAATTTATAGGATTGGAATGAGGGACATATGTCTTTATCTGTAAGGTTATAGTGTGTGTGTGTGTGTGTGTGTGTGCACGTGTGCATGCATGTGGGTAAGTAAAATATATCTGAAACAAAAACAAGCAAAATTTTTCATCTGCTTAATTGTCCATTGAAAACACCACTCTTGGGAAGCCCCAGGAAATGGGTCCTTCTGTATAGCTCAGCTTGCCAGATTTCTGACAGCGCATCTCATTAAGAACTAAAGCTTTTTAAAAATATGTTAAATTCTTTACATTATTTCATAACTCTTTTTAAAAAGCAATTTCTAAGTAATGCATACACATATTTTTTAAAAATAAAAAAACTTCTATATACCTTATAATAAATACATGAGTTCCCTGCACATTTACTCCCACCCCACAGCTCCACAACCCCACACAGTAGCCTCTTGCAACTTGTGTAGCTGCTTCTGGATTTACCTCCATATTTTTTGATCACATGTTAACATTGCTCTTTCTGGATTTTTGGAGTTAGACATGAACTTCCTGTTGTGACAGAGGAGCATTTAACTCACATCTACCACCCCTCTGCCCCTTTTCCTGTTCTCCTAATATCACTTTATTTCAATTTTTTACTAAATCAAGTATTTACATTACTATAGCTTTATAGGTACTGTTTACTGCTAAACAAAGAACTGTTTTGTGATTTATTTTCTTTCTTATACAATTTCTATTTTCATAGGTTAATAGCTGCCTTTAAAAAATGCTTAGTTTTCTATACAGCAACCTGATTTTATCCAAATATTTCCTCAGTGTTCTTAAACTCATTTTTCAAATAATAACCTATTGCCTATCAGTTAGTAGTAGTAGTAATAGAAGTAGTATTTAACACTGGGTCCTTCTCCTCAGTGAGGTCCTTTTCTTTTGGTCAGATGCATGCCGCTCCATTCTGGGCTCAGCTTGCCATTTCTGGGCTTGTTCTCCTTACCACTACATTTTGAGCTGCCCTCGTGAATCTAAATGCCTTCATTTCTTGACACTTCCAGCAACGTGTGCTTTCTATAGAATATCTGGGTTGCAAGCACTTGCCTCTGTAAATCAAATGCACTTCACTGACGTTTTCACCTCTTTAAAAACATTTTTGGTTTGAGTAAAGTTAGTTTTAATGTCTGTTCCTTTGTGTGTTACTTCCCCCTCCCCCCACCCTCTGGGGTTGATAAGTTCTCTTAATGCTCCTGTTCTTCTGAAATGTCATGGTGTTATGTCCTGGTTGGTTCTTTTAAAATTTTTTTGTCTGGGCACCCTGTGGGCCTTCTCAGTCTTCCAGAGAGACATGTTTTTAAGCTCTGGGTACTTTTCTTCTATTATTTCTTTGATAATTTATTTTACTATGCTTGGTCTACTCTCTATTCCCTATTCTATGAATCAAATGTTATATCTATTGAATTAATCCTCTGATTTTTTAATCCTTTCATTCTTATTTTCCATCACTATGCATTGGATCTGCTTTCAAGATTTCCTTGCTTGTCTTCCAGTCTTTCTATTTGCCTTTGTATTTAGGCTCTCACTTTTAATCTGAGGGAGTAAGGGGGGCAGTTCTTGTTCTTTGTGCCTCTTTTTATGACATTTAGTTCTCATTTTATTGATTTAATATATTTTCTTATGTCCCTGAAATAGTAATTTTAGTGGGTTTTGTTACATTTTTCTCTATTCTTTGCATTTTCTCTACTTCCTCCATATTTCTTTCTATTCTGTTTCTTTTGTTCATCTGTTTGTTTGCTTGAGTTCTTTGTAGATTCTGTTTGTTAGCCCTTTATCGGATGTATAACTTGTGAATATTTTATCCCATTCTGTAGGTTGTCTATTTGCTCTGTTGATTGTTTCCTTAGCTGTGCAGAAGATCTTTATTAATAGTTTAATCAAATCCCATTTATTTATTTTTGTTGTTGCTGTGATTGCCTTTGGGGTCTTGTTCATAAATTCTTTGCCTAGGCTGATATCTAGAAGAGTTTTTCCTATTTTTTCTTCTAAAATTTTTATGGTTTACTGCCTTACATTTAAGTCTTTTTATCTATCTTGAATTAATTTTTGTGAGTGGTGAGAGACTGGGGTCCTGTTTTATTCTTCTTCATGCGGCTATCCAATTTTCCCAGCACCATTTATTGAATAGGGCTTCTTTTCCCCAGTGTACATTGTTGTCTACTTTGTCAAAGATCAGTTGGCTATAGGTAGGTGGTTTTACATTTGGGTTCTCTATTTTTTCCATTGGTCTATGTCTCTATTTTTGTACCAATACCATGCTGTTTTGGGTACTATAGCCTTGTAGTATAGTTGGAAATCTGGTAATGTGATAACTCCAGATTTGTTCCTTTTGCTTAGGATTGTTTTGGCTATTTGGGCTCTTTTCTGGTTCCAAATGAAGCATAGAATTATTTTTCTAGATCTGTGGAGTATGATGTTGGTATTTTGATGGGGATTGCATTGAATCTGTAAGTCACTTTGGGTAGTAGGGACTTTTTAACAATGTTGATTCTGCCAATCCATGAGCATGATATATTTTTCCATTTGTTTGTGTCCTCTACAATTTCTTTCCTCAGTGTTCCATGGTTCTCCTTATAGAGATCTTTCACCTCCTTGGTTAAGAATATTCCTAGGTATTTTATTTACTTTGTAGCTATTGTGAATGGTATTGAGTCTTTGATTTGACTCTCAGCTTGACTGTTATTGGTATGTAGAAATCTACTGATTTATGTACATTGATTTTGTATCCTGAGACTTTGCTGAATTTATTTATCAATTCCAGGAGTCTATTGGTGGAGTCTTTGGGGTTTTCTAGGTACAAGATCATGTTGTGTTTAGTTTCTGTCTCTTGCAAAGGTTTTGCTGAAGTGTCTTGTTATCCCTGTGTTTAGGACATCCATGAAAGTGGGATAACAGAATCCACACAGAAGAGAGGTAAAAATTCTAAGACTGCTATCCAATATAGCATCCACTAGTCAATGTGGCTATTTACATTTAAATAACTTTAAGGAAAATTAAAAATTCAGTTCCTCAGTCACACTAGCCACATTTTGTGCAAAATAGCCACAAGTGGCTAGTGGCTGTTGCATCAAACAGCATGGACACAGCTAATTTCCATCATCACAGAACATTCTATTGGACAACACTGGTCTAAGGAATAAAGTCAATAGAGTACTTATCATAGTAGTCCTCACAGTTTGTAATCATACTAGTAGCAATGGTATGATCTACCAAGCTCTGCTGATCACATAGTTGGTCAAAGGCAAGGAGTGGGTGTTCAACCCACGTGATAGTAGGTAGAACAGGAGTAATCAGGAACACGCCACTAGGTAGTCAATCAGTGCTCACTGTTTCCAAATTAATGCTTCCTTACTTTCCCCATTCAAATTCCTAATGCTTCAGGGCCCTGCTTCCAGACATTACCCATAAACTAAGCCCCCCTAAGCAGGTAATGACAAATACTTGGCAGCAGGTTGAATACCACCACTTCCTTATCAAGTGGCCACTGTAGACATCACTAACTGATCACAGCCCAGAGCCCAGATGAGGCCTCAAAACACTTTCAGTACAGCATTGGACCAAGTAAATGATTACCAGGAGGTGCCAATGGCATGAAAGATATAATCTTCATGTTTCCTCTGCACAGAGTATTATTGAAAGATTACCATAGAATGCTGCAGTCAGAAGGAAATTTCTGTCTTCATATGATACAGAGATAGCATGGGAAGAACTCTGACGACCATTCTCAAGAGTTGGGGCCCAGAGTGTATCAATAAACGGAATAGAACTTTTGCAGCAGGTGTCTAAAGGGGACTTCATTATTTTGAGTGTACCATACATTGCAGATAGATGCACATAGTAGATGTTCAATTAATATTTGTTGATTAAGATGTTGTGAGTAGTGTTCAATGAATGCTTATTTAGATGTGATTAAATTGGAAAGTGGGTTTTACTAATTATAAAATTAGAACGACCTTATATTCACATAATTCTTTGTTTTCAGAAGGCTTTCATAATGTTCAATTTAATTTTCACAGGGAGTTATAATACAGGCATGCTATTTAGATATAGTTATCATTGCACAGGTAGTTATCATGATGATTGAATCCCTACAGTGTAGTGTTTGAGTGTGGACTGTTGCCAAACTGGCCATTTTCAATCTCTGTTTTACCTCTTACTGGCTGTATAACTGTAGGTAAGTTATTTAACTTCTCTGTACTTAAGATTCTTCATCTGCACAGTGGGAGAAAATCAGTACCTATTTCATAGTGTTGTTATGAAGATACACTGAGTTCATCTGTGTGAAATGCTTAGAACAGTGCCTGGAACATGGGAAACATTCAAATGTCATAATTAGCTGTTCTCACTTTTTTTTTTTTTAACCAAGGTAGAAACTGAGATTCAGGAGGGTCAGTTTCATCCTGGCATGCCCTTCCAGGAAATGCCCCCATCAGAATTAGAAAGCCATCAGTAAAAGCAAAAGAGAGGTGTAAGACATAGGTTTTGATTTCTACCACAAAATCGATAGTAACTAACTTGGGGTTAATAAGTCCTTGCCAGCCTGCCACATGAGGTGTTGATGAGGTTTCAACAAACTGACAGATAAGCAAAGTCTTTGGAAACTGACCTACAAGGGAGTGGCCACATTGTTCTGTCCTGCCTGGGAGGGAAGGGCGTGGAGAGTGGGGTGTGGTTGGGCTGGATGGGTCTGTGGCTTGGGAGGAAGGCAAGAGAGGCAGAGACCAGCAGCGCGTTTCCTGGCGGCAGGGAAGGCAGCGGTTTGGGTGCATCACAGAGCCGGGGCGGGTGGTGAGAGCACTGCAGACACCCACCCCTTCTTCTCTTTAGCATCGCATATCATTTATCATTGTCCATGTATTTATGCAAAATGCTTCTCCCTCCCTGGGAGACTTCATCGGTTCCCTGTGCTACTGGCAGGAGAAGAGGAGTTTCCCAAAGGAGTCTGTTTGGAACCCAAACTCATAAATGTATTCCTGATGGGGAGGGAACAGCTGGTGTCTTAGCCAAAGGAGTAGCCCTAAAAATCACCTCCAAGGACAATCTCCAAACCTGTAAAACTGGTTCTATCCTCACAAGAATTCCATGAGATCTGTGGAGAAGACCTGAGTGGTCCTGTCCAGCAGGTAAACAAAGGGAAGCCAGGAAAAGGGGAGTGAATCATGCACCCAGGGTCATGCGGCTCGTCCTCAGCATGGGGCCTCTGGCTCCTAATGCACCGCTCCCAGCCACACAGAGGGGGCCTGCTGAACACAGCCCCTTACCCCTCCTTTTCCACTACTGACCATAACAGAATGCCACTCTGAGTTTCAATGGGAGGCACCAGAGTCAAAGGAAAAACCGGGAACCGGGATGACTTTGGGGATGCTTTAAGTGTGGGATTTGATGCATCTCCTAGGAAAGCAAACAATGAGTTCCTCAGCCACATATCCACAGAACAGCAACGTAGTATTTACAGCCTCTTAGCTGTTCCTTTCCTACCTTCTCCTTGTGGACAGTGGTTGCAGCTCATCAATATTTCTCCCTCTCTCCCGAGTTCAACAGCAGGGACTCCAGAGATTTCTGGTTGGGAAACCCTGGTCTACACCACAGATACAGCACGCCCAACAAGGCTGTAAAGAAGGGGGATTCTGGTGCAGTGGTTAAGAATGTGGGCTTGGTGGCAAGACAGAATCAAGTGTGAATACAAGTTTGCTAATTCTTAGCACGTATTTATTGTTTCCAGATTTCAGTGTTCTTTTCTGTAAAACAGAGATAATAATAGTGTCTGTGTCATGAACTTATAGGATTAGAGCAGGATATCTATAAACTGCTACCACAGGACTTTCATTTTCAGCAAGTTGGCAGATTACATAGCCTTAATGCCCCTGGGGGAGGGCGGTAAAGGGAACTTGACATTCTGGATAAAATATAATAAACGCATTTTTATTTATTTATTTTTTTAGAGATGGGGTCTCTGTATGTTGCCCAGGCTGGTCTCAAACTCCTGGCCTCAAGGCATCTTCCTGCCTCAGCCTCCCAAAGTGCTGGGATTACAGGCGTGAGTTACCGTGCCCAGCCGATAGACATATTTTTAAATGTATACCTATGCTTAATGAAAAAAACCTCTGAGAACCAGAAGATTAAATAAGACCTAATATTTTAGCTGCCCTAAGACAAGGATAGGTTTTCCCAAGTAGGTTGAATTTTTAACAGCCGTTTGGATACAGAATATGTATGAGTCCTTAAACTCCCATTAGGAACTTGAGATCTTAGATTAAGCTGTGACCCTCAAAGGGTTGGCACCCTCAGTAAATGGTTAGAAAGGAAAGAAATCTTCCTGCCTATTCAGGGAAGTAGCAAGGAACGTTGACTGCCTTCTTGTGAACTCTGGGGAGGTTAAAAAAAAAGTTTTCTGTTGATAGTTTACAACTGTGACCCTGACCTCATTTGGATTTGGTATTGACATTTATTGTATCTGGTCGGGAAATTAAGATAAAGAGATCCCTGGCTGCAATACCCCTAGAGCTTCCAGCAAAACAAAATCAAGATCTGTGTTAATGGACATAGCCTCAATCCAGGCTGCACAGGACTCCTCCAAGGTCCTGCCAGACATGAGCTCCATTACAAAACACACAGAGAAGCAGGATGCCATGAGTGAGGCAGCAGATATCATTAATGGTAAGACTAGAGCCCCTGTTGCTTCAGAATAGAATTATCAGATGGAGAAATGAGGTACATTGGAAATAAATAAAAACATAAGAAAATGATAAGACACGAGTAATAAAGTGGTGGCACTGCAGCTGGCATGTAGTAAGCCATTAGTAGATGTTAGCTGTTATTCATATTGGTGTTAAGGTTCAGTTTCAGCAGATTCAAGGAGGAAGGAAAATAAGTCTGAAATGCAATCCCTGTGTTGCTCACTAGTCACCTTCAGACACAGCCCTTTGCAGGCTGAGGAGCACGAGACCAGGTCTGGAGATGGGAGGTCATGTGGAAGGAGGGTGGGAGAGAAAGGCTCTCTGGTCCCATCCTGACTTCTCTGCACACTCCTCAAGTGACTATGAAGAAACTGATTCCCTTCGTAATAGATCACAAATCTGACTTCCCAAGGCTGAGGCGAGGAGTAGAGTTCTGGGAGCTTTCTAAGGCTTTCTGTAAAATTAATCACCCCACAATAATCATTTTAAAGAGCAGTTGCCAAAGGGAGAGAGGCATAAAGTCACTGATGTCATAGTGTGGAGCTATCATTTTGATGTACAGTTCCCAAAGAGGTCAGTCTACTCGGGCTTTAGAACACATCATTTTTTATAAAATCACAGCATATCAGGGATAGCAAAGAACATGGGATTCTTCAGATGAAAACCCTAGGACCCAGACAGAGAGCCTGGGTACTCTGAGAAGTGGGTGGGTAAAAGGACTCCCCCTGCCGGGGTGGAATGCACGCTAATCAGTCTCTTGTCCCTCTGTTCAACGTTTAATTAATTTTGCACAAAGTATCTGATTGGCCAAGCCTTGGATCATACCGTTCACAGTCATACCTGACTGTGGTCAATAAATAAATAAATAGCTAACTAACAATAAATAAATAAGGAAATAATTGTCTTCTACAGGATGCAAAGATTTAAAAGAACATCATCTTTTGTTACCGTGTTCAGCCCAATTTAATCCTACACAAGGGACAGGAAGTAGGTCTGGATACATCTCCAACAACAGGCTGAACTGTGCAAGGTGTTGGTCCCAGGGTCTATCCTGGTTTGAAACAAATTCACTGTGGGTTTTGAGCACCTTGACGTAGGATAAACTCCCTCCTAGTCAGGATTAGACATCAGCATTCTATGCTGAGATATTCTTTGCAGTGCTACCTTGGATAATATATTCTGACCATCTTAATCATTAGGGATCAAGTTGAGGGATATTTACAAGTCACTTAATCAGCTAGAAAGCTTTTGGATTAAGATGGCAATCAGGCTTCTCCCGTCAATGCCTCCTTACTGAGAATAGTCTGGCCTGCCTCCCCACATCAATCTGTATTAGTCTAAGGATCATCATAAGATGTGTGCATTTCACTGTCAGTACTCCTGATCCGATGGCCAATTTGTCTAAGTGACAGCCGGAGCTCTGCAGATGTGGAAACCGGTGGGGTTGAGCTCAGCTGTGCTGGCTGGCAGGGTGGTCCCCTTGGTGTGGTGGATAACAGGGCTCATTCTGGAAGGCTGCAGCTTCCCCCTTTCACTCCACCCCAACATGGCATCATGGAAAATGTTCTGGTTCAGGAATCAGGGAAATGAGAGTTTGTGTCTTGGCTCTGAAACATACTAGCTTTGATACTTTGGGCACCTACCTCAGTTTCTTCGTCTGTAAAATAGTGATGTTCGCCTCTTCCAACTGCTGTGAGGACCTAGGAATTTAGCACAGTGCTTGGCATATAAGTAGGTACTCAGTCATGGTTAGCTCCTGTTTCCTCCCTGGGGGGTGGTTGTCACTGATATAACCAAGAAACACACATAGAACATGGTTTCAAGGCAGGAGGAGGCTTCTTGTGAAGTGAGAGAGGATGAGAACATGCATCTCTTAATTCCCAGTTAGGTTAGTTCACTGCAACTTGAAATCTGGGCAACCCAACATATCTAAGTTTCTATCAAGGGAGCAGAGCCAGACAGGCACCTTCAGCTTCTATGACAGCCAGCATACGCCACTGCCCCTCAACTTGTATCCAAAAGGATAAGGCCCCTGTTCTGAAGGAGGAATTAGGGAGCTCCTGCGAGTAAGGTGACCTATACAATGACAGTCCAGGGATAAAGAGTCAGCAGGGTCGGGATTGGAGAGTTAGGACAGGCAGAAAGAATTTCTTGGTGACAGCAATCTGCTTGTTGTAGACATCACAACGTTCATTCAGCTACTCAGTGACCGAGGTTAGCCGTACAAGTGTCATATGTCACCTGTCCTGGAAGTAAATCTAGGAGATTTAGTGATTCATCCACTCAATAATTATTTACGGAGCACCCTTTGTATGCCAGGCAATGTGCTAGAAACTAGAACCATCGGGAGGACGAGGTTCCTGCTTTCAAGAAGCAGAGACACCAAACAAATAATATCAGACAGTGGCAAGTTCCATGAAGGAAATAAAGAGTTATGGATTGTGCCCAGGGTAAGGGAAGGGTTAATTCTGAGAGTGGCCAGGGAAGGCCTCTCTGGGATGGTTACTTTAAGAAGACAAATGAAGGATAAAGGGGGCAGGCAGGAGAAGGATCTGGGGTGGGGGTGGGAACTGTTCCAGGCGGAGGGAATAGTACATGCAAAGTCCCCGAGGAGAAATGAGTTTGGTGTGTTTGCGGGATGGGAAAAGCGCCAGGATACCTACATGCCTGAACAGTGAGCGAGGGGGAAGTGCTAAGAGTTGAGCTTGCAGGGGTGGGAGCCATGTTTTGTATTGTGGGAAAGCGTTTGAATTTTAATTAATTGAAATGGGGACTCTTTGGAAGATTTCAAGCAGGGGAAGGTACATTCGGGGGAGAGCAACCGGGGCCTCTAGCTTGCCCGGCCCTCCATGCTGTAAGCTCCCCCGTCTGCTCCCAGACACAGCATGTCCCTGGTGCACATGATTGTTAGACTGCCCTCCCCCTGTCCTTCCCCTTGGCTAGGAAGGCCAGGCCAAAGCTCCTGGGCCCTGACTTTTAGCCCACGACTCCATTTGTCCTTCTGGCCTCAGGCTTTGGCTTTGACAACATCCTACACCTCATTCAGACCCAGGTTTTAGTACTCCCAACTTTCCAACTCACTTTTCTATTTTCCCCCGAGCTCAGGCCCCTCTGCCGTCCCTGCTTCTGGAATTTTGCTGGTGCTAGGACTCCTTAAATTACAGAGAAGTGAGGGGCAGAGGTTCACAGACCAAAGGGTAGCATCAGGAGTTCATGTCCTGCCTCTGCTGCCTTGGGGATCATTACTTCACTCTGTGGGCCTTTCTGGAGTCTTTAAGACATACCATGTTGGGTTGGATCCAGCGGTCTTTAAGGTCCTTTTCAACGTTAATGTTCTAATCTGGGGTTTAGCCAGTCCAAGAAAAATAGAAATAAGCTAAAAGGTAAGAAGCAGATATGCTGCACGTTTGAGAGCAAATGACTGTCTAGATTGGGTTTAAACCCGCTGTTTCTGGTTTTGAAACCCAACAAAACCTCTCTCCAGCCCCTGAGCTCTTGGCTTCCGGTAGGCATATGTTTGCAACACACATATGTCTTCCAGGGAACAACATGAATGTCAGTGTCACTTAACTGGAGACTTGCCTGGTGTTTGTATTTAAAATGAAAGACTTGGAACTAGTCAGTCTCAAATGTAGATTAGTCAAACCATGAAATCGTTCTCCTTGCCTCTTTTCTTTCTCTCCCAAATTAACATTTTACACAAGTAATATATGTTCATTATTCAAGAACACTATAGAGACCCATAATGTAGGGATGAAAGTCTCCTGGGATTTTTCATTGATAACCACAGTAAAAAATTCTGTTCATATTCTTTCCTTTAATTAACAAACTAATTAATTTATCATATAGAAATGTAGTATAAAGATTTTTTTTAAATGTTTGTGATTGGCTAAATCATAGTTCCCAAAGATATATCCACATCCTAATCTCTGAAACGTGTGAATGTTACCTTATTTGGAAAAAGGGTCTTTACAGATGTGACTAAATTAAGGATCTTAAATTGAAGAGATTATTCTGGATTATCTAGGTGGGCCTTAAGTGCAAGCACATCTATCCTTGTAAGAAAGGCTTGGGGAAGTTTTACACACAGAGAGAAGCCATGTGAAGATGGACCAGAGAGAAATTTGAAGATACTGGCTTTGAAGATTAGAGTGATGGGGCCACAAGCCAACGGATGCCAGCAGCTACCAGAGGCTGGAAAAGGCAAGGGATGAATTGTCCCCTAGAACCTCTAGAGGGAGCGTGGCCCAGCCAATACCTTAGTTTTGGCCCAGCGAAACTTATTTCAGACTTCTAACCTCCAGAACTGCCGAATAAATTTCCATTGTTTTAAGCCACCAAGATTGTGGTAATTTGTTACAATAGCCACAGAAAATTAACACATTGTTCAAGGCTTAAAATGAAAACTATAGTCCTCCACTCCACCCCTCCCAAACCCCTAGTTTTGCTCCCCAGAGGCAAATATTTTAAATCTTGGAGCAGTTTCTTCTGGAAATTTTCTCCATATTTCTTGTTAGACTATATATACATATATATATATAGCCTGCTACTTTGTATTTTTGCTTAAAAATGTTTTAAAACTCTTATACATCCTAAATACATGCATATATACACAGGTATACATATACACTCTTCATCATGCTCTCAACTTACAAAATAATTATCACACAACTTTTGGCCAAATTTGTAGCCATATTTTTATATCATTTGTTACAAAGATATAAATTGTATTTGCAGGTGTTCTGTGTGGTGTACTATGTTTATATTTTCCTTCTTGAACAACCTTTTGTTTTTTCTGGAGTTAATAATTGCCTCAAGTTTTTATTTGCCTACTCCCTTTATGTACCTATCACCACAATTGCATCCTCAAACTTTCTGCCAGAAATAGAAAACCTCTCTCAATACATTCAGACATATGAGATTTTCATTCTGCCCCCACCTGGGAAACACCCTTCCTAGATATCCTCAACATTCTGATCCAATAAGAACTAGTTGCTTTTTAGATTTGTAGCTCTGTTGTCATTCTTGAAAACCTTTTCCTCTTTTCTATTGGATTGTCAGCTTTGTGTATCTTCTGTTTCTTTCTTCATTGCGCTGTACCAAAATAAAGATTCAAATTTCTAATAGGCCATGTGCAGGAAAGGGTGCATGCTATGAAAATGCTTTGATTTATTGTGTATCTTTATCTTAACTATGTATAGAAATCTAGGAAAATAATTTTGCCTCAGTTTTGAAGATATTTTCTTATTGTCTTCTAGCTTCAGATATTGCTATTGATAATTTTAATGCCTTTGTGATTTCTGATCTCATGTGTGTGATCTTGTTTTTCTCTCTGAGAGTTTTTAAAATTTTCATTTTATACCATTACTTTGAAATTTTATTATAACTTCATTCATTGTGTTGGTCATAAAGTGAGCCCTTTAAATCTGAAAACCTATAACTTTGAACTGTGGAAATTTTTCTCTTACTAGTTCTTGGATAATTTACTCTAATTTCTTCATTTTCTGGTATTTTTCTCAGTTACACTTTGAACCTTCTGACTAATTTTCTAACTTGCTTATTTTTTCCTTATTCTTTTCCATTATTTTGTCTTTTTATTCTACTATCTGGATTTATTTTCCAAATATACATGTTTGGAAAATACACACACACAAACACACATATACATACACACATATATATGCATATATATACATATACATACATATATATGCATATATATATATTTGTCCATCCTATCAAACTTTGTATTTTGGCTCTTATAATTTTAATTCCCAGGAGAAATTTTATTTGTTGTTTTCTAAACCTCCTTTGAAAAATCATGTAAGTCTTGTTTCATGAATTCAATTTTTTTCTCTCTCTAAGAATATAAATTGGAGGGTTTCCCCTCCTACCTTTCCCTTCTTTGCTTTCTGTATTGTCTGTGTTTACTCCACATTCCTTTATTCTGTTCATCTGTTTTTCAGTTAGAGGTATTACTCAAATGTTTCAATATCTGGTATCCTTCCACATTTAAAAGTGAGGCATTGAAGAGAAGATTAGCAGCTGCATGTGCACACACTGTACTTGTCCAGTGGTGGATTTCCATTAGGATGCTCCTGCAGGCATCAAGCCATTTTGTTACGGGAAGATCAACGGTCAGTATCTGTAAGACTCTTCTCTCAAGTCAGCTTGACTACCCTCCAATCTCCTGTTCAAGGGCTAGAGGCCTTCTATTCCCTGATTCCCAGTTTTCTGTACAGTAATCTGCACCTCCCACTCCGCCCAAGCTGTGCACGGTATTCTTGAGTTCTATGTTCCTTGGGGTCAACTTCTCCAAAGGGTAAACCTCCAGTCTCCTGCTGGGTAGGAGAGGGAGAGCTGTCTGGAGTAGGGAAGGTAGGGGTTTAATTGCTTCTTTTACAGAGTTTCAACCAATCCTTTACTTTTAAGCTCCAACCATATCTTCACTTTTGAAGACATCTATTGCCTTAAATTCTAGAGTGTTTACAGAGTTCCAAAATGGAAATTGGTTGGCTTCTTGTTTTACCCACCCAGCAAGCTTATGGGTATTTTATTTCGGTTTTCTCTGCTATGCAAAGTTAAATTTTAGTTACCCATCTGTTTTCTAGCACTCAAAGTTCTCTTGATATCTCTGTTTTTTCCTTTCCTGATTTTTATCTTCATGAGTGCATGCCTTTTAAAAAATTTCTTTACACTAATTTTAGTGGGGTCTTGGATCAGAGCAAAGGAAAACACCTGAGTTCTATTGCATACATTTGAAAGAACCCACCTCCTCCCTTCTCTTCTAGCTCTCAAGCCAAGATCTCCTTGTTTGAATCGAAGGCCCAAAAACTTCTTTCCAAGTGCAGGTATGTGACTACTACCTCTGTTTGCTATTGGATGTGGAGCAGAGGAAGCCTCGTTCAGCCATACTGCCTGCCCCCACCCGCCGCCATCCTGCACCAACCACCTCCTCCCTCCCCTTTCCTCTCCTGACTCACTTGGCTGTTTTGCTCAGAGACTCCTTCTCCCCCATGTCTTCGAGATCTCCCTTAATGACCCTTCACCCCATTCTGGTTTCCTTCCTGATTCAAGAAGGGGCTGTGTTTCAGAAGTTTCTGGTTGGACTTATTGCCAGTCACACCTTCATTTTAATGTCTGGTGTCCCATTTTTGGCTTCCTGCCTGTGTGTTCTCTAAAATGAGGGGGAAAAAAATTAAAGTATAATGACCAACTACTCTGGGTCAGGGGATGCCCAGCGATGAAGCCATCTGCCTGTCTCTTGAACAACACATTCAATACCCTATAAAAGGCAAACCCATAGCTTGCTGGCTCTTCATGAAATCCATCATGAACCACTTACCTTAAGCCATAACCCTCCAAGACCCTAATCTTTCCAGCATCTATTTAACTGCCTGTTTCCCTTATTTCTGTTTTTTTCTCACCATTTTCTTGAATTTAAAGACAAAGTGCTCTATGCCTCCTGTGATAGGCTAAATTATGCCCTCCCCCCACAAAAGCATCCATATTTGAATCCCCAGAAACTGTGAATATGTTACTTTATATGGCAAAAAGGACTTTGCAGATGTGATTAAGTTAAGGATCTTGAGATGGAGGGATGAGCTTGGATGATCCAGGTGAACCCAGTGTAATCACAAATGGCCTTTATAAGAAGAGGCCAGGGAGCTGCGCATGCTCTTTCTGCTATGTGAGGATATAATGAAAGTTGGCAGTCTGCAACCCAGAAGAGGACCTTCACCCATGCTGGCTTCCTGATCTCAGCCTCCAGACTGAGAAATGCATTTCTGTTGTTTATGAGTCACTATTCCTGCCCAGCAGCACACAACACACACTGAGCCACAAGGGGGCTCCCACACAGGTTCCTTGCAGTTTTTATTCCCAAGCACCTGCTTTGACCTACTCTTGGCATCTGTTAGTTGTTTATTGCTGCATAATAACTCACCCCAAAATTTGGTGGCTTAAAGCAACGAATTTATTATTTCATAGTTTCTGTGGGTAAAGAATCCAGGCATGACTTAGCAGAGCCTCTGCCTCTGGGTCTCACATGCTGCAACCAAGGTGACAGCTGGGGCTGCAGTCATCTCAAAGCTCAGCTGGGGCTTGGTGTGGAGACTTACTTCCAAGCTTACTGTTGGGGCTCAGAAAACAGTACCCCAGGATGAGGGCCTCAGAAGCAGCCTCAGAAGGCCAAGTTTTTCTCTGACCTTCCCCTGTTCTCCTGCCTGTAAGTGCCATTCTCCCCTGAGGTGGCCGCAGAGACTAGAATCCCTCTTCCCTAAGGCGGGTCATAAAAGCCAGAACCCATTTTCCTGAAAGCCAGCCATAAGACCTAAATTTATTCTGTGCAAAAACTGTCCATAAAGAAATTATCTGACCTACCTTGTTTGACTGTAGGTCATGAGACCCCCATTCCTGCCCCATACCCAGAAGGAAGGAATGTTGCTCAGAGAGGCCAAGAAGAATCTAGATAGACAGGCCTTACTGGGTTTCCCCACTCAGTTTACTAGCATTAGCTCATACCCTTTTTGTCCAATCATATTGCTACACAGCTGTCCATACTTTGTTGAACCTAAGCATAAAAATGGACAATTTCCTCTGCATCTTTGGGTCTTCATTCTGAAGGCTCCCATGTATGTGCATTAAATAAATTTGTATGCCTTCTCTCCTATGAATCAATCTGCCTCATGTCAGTGATTTTTCAGCAAATCTTCAGGGGGCCAAGGGTCTTGGTCCCTACATTACCCATGTGGCTGTTGGCAGGATTCAGTTCCTTGTTTTCTGGAGACCTTCCTCAGTTCCTTGTCATGTGGGCCTCTCTATGAAATGACAGTAAAATGCTTAGATGTCAGGTGGTTATCAGAGAGAGCCAGTGAGAGGGCAAGAAAGAGCAAGCAAGATGGGAGTCACAGTCTTTTATAACCTGATTTGGAAATGACAGCCCATCACATTTGCTGTATTTATTAGGAACAGGTCACTAGGTCCAGCCCACATAAGAGGGGAGGAGATAACGCAGGATGTGAATACCAGGATGCTGGTCACTGGGGCCATCTTGAAAGGCTGCTATGTTACTTTCCTAAGTCTGCCATACCACAAACTGCGTGGCTTAAAACAACAGAAATTTATTCTTTCACAGTTCTAGAAGCCGGAAGTGCAAAATGAAAGTTTCAGCCAGGCGTGGTGGCTCACGCTTGTAATCCCAGCACTTTGGGAGGCCGAGGAGAGAGGATTACTTGAGGCCAGGAGTTGGAGACCAGCCTGGGCAACATAGTGAGACCCCATCTCTGCAAAAAATAAAAAAAAATTAGCCAGACATGGTGGTGCACGCGTATAGTCCTAGCTACTTGGGAGGCTGGAGCAGGAGGATCGCTTGAGCCCAGGAGTTCAAGGGTATAGTGAGCTGTGATCATACCACTGCACCCTAGCCTGGGTGACAGAGCAAGACTCTGTCTCTAAAAACATAAATTTAAAAAAAAATCAAGCTTTCAGCAGGATCATGCTCTTTGTGAAGTCTCTATGGGAGGATCCTTCTTTGCCTCTTCCCAGCATCTGGAGGTTGCCAGCATCCTTGGCATTCCCTGGCTTACAACTGTGTGGGTTCAGTCTCTCCTCCATCACCACATGGCTATGTCTGTGTGTTCATGTGGCATTCTCTTTGCATGTGTCTGTGTCTTTGTGTCCGAATTTCCTTCTTCTTATAAGGACACAAGTCATATTGTATTTAGAGCCCACCTTAATCCAGTATGATTTTATCTTAATTTGATTGCATCTGCTGACCCATTTCTAAATAAGGTCACATTCACAGGTTCCAAGTAAACATGAATTTTAGGGTGACAGTGTCCAAGCCAGTACAGCTGCCTACAACATTATCTAATTCTGCCCCTTCCACTCCCCAGCTATGGACTCATTTCATACTCCCTTGTCTTTGCTCTCATTGTTATTCAGCCTAAATATGGCCCCACTACATAGGTCACAGCTGCTTGAGATTGATTTGGCTATTCACCACCTGGGGCTGGTAAATCAGTTCAGGTTCAGGATCATCCTAACTCAACACTGAGCCAGGGATTTTTAGTAGCAAAGTAGTTAATACATTTGTCCCCTGTAATCCCCAGGGATCTGGACAATATTTCTGCTGAGAAGAAGACTTTGAATGATCAGTAGCTAAGGCAAAGACATCAAAGCAAATTGGTTGTGTCTTTTTGAACTTAAAGTCAATTATTTTCAATCCCCTTTCTCTTTCAATACACTTGAACCTGTGACACATTCCCTTACAAGATTGTTTCTCACTAAAGCAGTGGTTCCCATGAGGTGAGCGGTGGTGGTGGGGGGGCATGCCTTCTTGGCAGGGAGAAATGGCTGGTGAGGAAGTATATAAAAATTTCTGGGTGAGTGGCATGTTGTTTGAATGTATAATAATTCTTTACATGGACTCCTTCACACCCCTCCTCACAAGGTCATATTTGGCAATATCTAAGAAAATTTAAAATGAACATCCCAACTAAACCATCAATTCATGGCCATTTCACCCCTACATTATGCAGTACACTTAATATACTCAATTCACCCTGTATAAACTTATATAAAAGCACACAATGAAGCATATAAATGATGTTCATTGCAACATTCATGGTGTATAATGACAAAAATTTGGAAGCAACATAAATATTCTTCAGTAAGGGAATGGCTAAGTAAATGGTGGCATGTTCCTAAAATGGAATATTATACAGCGATTAAACAGACTCGATCGATATGAATGTATAAAAATAGATCTTGAAAACAATACTGAGAGAAAAAAAGCAAATGGCAGAACATTACATACTGAATGATGCCATTTGTGTTAAATAAAAACACACCAAACAATACTACATTATGTTTATAGACACGTACATGTGCAGTAAAAGTTTAAAAACCATGAACAGGAAAGAAATCAAGCGAATTCATGGATCCTGACTGCCTTTGGGCATGGAGCAGGGAGACTGGGACTAGAGAGAGAAACCAGGAGGATTTCAACCTCATCTGTACCATCCTATTTCTTCCGCACTTGTAAAACAGAACAACTAAATGTTGTTATTTCACTGATATTTGTTATATTATTTTTTTGCAATTTTCTGACTTTTTAAAAATAAGAAGGAAGAATAAAGATGAGGTCCTGATTTGCACAAAGTTCCTGTGGGAATGTGGCCCCCTAGGATTGCGCAGGGCACGACCTGTGCGCCTGCGGGCAGGGTTGCGATGTGCTGGCCATTAAGACGAACGGATGAACAGAGCCTGGTGGAGCAACGCCCAAGTCCTGGGTTACAACCAAGCCATGGAATTCCCCAGACATTCACTGTTAGGCCACTCACTATTGGGACCTCGTACCTGCAGAAAATCCTCGAACCCGGAGCAAGTGGGAAGGAGTAGTTTTAATTCCTGATATCTTTCTCATTCCAGCTTCCATGAAGCCGGTCTGAATTCGAGCCTCTGTTTTTGGGTTTCTGTGGGATGTCACTGCATCCTTCCAATGGCATCTTTTCCATTGCTTTCAGTAATCAGCTCTAGGAGATAGCACCTCCTTGTAATCAAAACAGCCATGTCCAAAATAAGATCATGTCCCTATGGGTCAGCGTCAGAGGAAGAGCCAATCGACATTGGTAAAAGCATAGAGACGTCATCCAGCTTCAGAAAAAAAGTGGCCTGGCATGCCTAGAACTCAGCATGCCCCACCTGAACTCATCAATGCCTCTGGAGCCCCGGATCCCTTGTCACATTCCTCACTTCCTCTAATAACACCACCACCTGCTGCATCGCTAAGCCAGAACCTCAAGAATCATGATTAACACCTCTTTAGCCTTTCTCATATACAGTTAATCCATTGATCACTAAGCGCTACCCAGTCTTCCTTCTGAACACCTATCAGAGCCATCCACTTGTCTTTGTCTCTCTTGTTGCCATCAGAGTTCAGGCCCAGACACATTATTTAGACTGTAGTAACAATCTTCTAACTGGTTCTCCCTGACATTCTCCTGTTTCCAATCCATTATGCCCATAGTAGCCAGAGGGATCCTTCACAAACAAATCTCATCACGTCTCTGCAGGCCTTAAAACCTTCGATGGCTTCTTCTCTTCTTTAGGATAAAGACTCAAGTCTTCGGTGCTTATGATGCCTTCCCTGATGGCCCTTGACTACCCCTCCACCTCTGTCCCTGTGTTCCAACCACACTGTGATTAATGTGCCCCTTTTGAAAGGCCTCCAATGGAGAGGACCTCCCCCAAGCACCTGACCCTGCACTATGATGCTAGACACCGAGAGCTGGGTTCAAACTGACAGCTATTTCCAAACTCAGGCTTTCTTTACCTCTCCTTGAACTTGGAATGGACTTACCGTCATCAGCTCTCTGTCTTCGCCACCCTTCAAGATCCAACTCAAATGCCACCTCCTGAAGATGCTTTCCACCATTGTATCTCCTGGCCCCAACACACATACTCAGAATGATTCTCTATCTTCTGCATTTGAATGTCATTTGATGGATTCTTCTCCTCAAGCCATTGGTCTGACTTTCCTTCCTCAATGATGAGGGCAGGAATGACGCCTTGCTCTGAATCTAACCTAACAAGGTACTTCAATATAGTAAGTGCTCAATAAAGGTGGATTGAGTTTAACAGCATTGATGGACTGGGAATAGTTGTAGGGTGTGAAGGAATGAACACTTGTTACAGATGTCGGGCTTCCTAACTTTTCTAAAGAAGCTCAGGGGCTCCCCTGTAAATTCCTCTAGACTTAAAAACCCGTGCCAGCAATTTCCCTTGAATCTTTTGGACAGATGCACTAATAAGGATGACTCAAAGCGAGACTTTGATGTCAGCACCTCATTCACACTTCAAAAAATGTGTATTCAGAGGCACACAAAAAAGGTATAATTACCATTTCAGGAAAATGTGTTAATTTGATGCAATGCATTACTGCTCTGACAGCTTTCAGCCCTTGCACCAAATGGTTGTAAAATGGATATTATGGGGAAAAATATACTTTTCTTCCCACTTAAAATATAGGTAAAGAGCAAAGGCAAATAGAGTGAGGGCCCGTTGTTGAGGGGGCCCAGGGGGACGGGTGAAGGCTGTTACCGTGGCTGACAAGTGTGCAGTTGCTGATACATTTCTGGCATGGAGATACCTGTCTGGGCCTATCTGGGCAGCCTCCCCTACTCACCAAGAGTATTAAAAGTCCAAATTAAAGCGGGAGCAATGGGAGGTTATAAATGCTGGCTCTAGTCTGGGAAGATGTAACTTGCCCTGTCCAGGCTGGAGCTGGGGTGCCCTGATTGGACTCCTGGGGCTGCCAAGGCTGCTGGCTTCCTCCCACCCAGAGGTCCCTGTATGGACTCATGACATGCTGCTTCCAACTCCCACTAAGGGAGAAGAGCTCTCCCTGCCCAAGCCTCAGAGGACCCAACCGCCCTCTCTGAGCCGAGAGGGCATGAGATCTCCCTAAGCTATGAGTACCTCCTTTCCAGAATGTAGCTAATTCCTCCTACCTTGAAGGCATGTTGTGAGAATTAAATGGGGATAATGGATATAAAATGCTTAGCTTAGTAAAGATGCTTAATAAATGGTAGTTTTTCTTATGGTTATTATTATATTATCATCTTATTATGCCAGGGAGTAAGCTGATTAAAAATAATTATCCAAGGGAGTGATGAAGTGACCCAGGCCTCAAAAAAACCACCCAGAGTGTGAAGCTCTCAGTTTCTACCATTTCAGCAGGTGCTTCCACATCTGACTCTTGATATCTACTGGGGGTTGGTTCCAGGACCCCCTTCCCCACACCAAAACCCGAGGGAGCTCGAGTTCCTTATGTAAAATGGTGTGTGGTATTTGCATATAACCTACCACATCCTCCCATGTACTTTAAAGCATCTCTTGATTACTTATAATACCTAATGCAATGTAAATGCTATAGAAATAGTTGTTATACTGTATTTTTATTAGTATTATTTTTTATCATTATATTGTTATTTTTACTGTTTTTTCCCCAAATATGTTGGATCTATAGTTGGTTGAATCCGAGGATGCTGAACCCATAGATACAGAGGGCTGACTGTATTTATTGAAAGAACATTTTATGTACATACCTCTCTGAGCTTCTATGTGGAGAGTGGAAGGGACCCGGGAAAACCCAGCAAAGAGGATGGTGCTCCCTCACCTGCCAGATGTCTGTGTGATCTGGAAGTGTGAGAAGATGTCCTTGTAATAGATCCCCCTCCCACATCCCAATAATTTCAGGGTAGGTACAATCCTGCTCCACTCCCATATGGTACAGAGATGGAGGATGGGGGTGCCTGATTAAATCAGCTAGAAATATCCTTGTGAGCAGAAGTCGGCGCTAGCTCCCACCTTCCTAACTAACATGCCTCTGCAGAGAGAAGGGGCAAGGGAAGACAGCTGGCAGGTGGTGAGAGGGGCTGCAAGAGCCAGGGGCAGGGGTGCCCAGGCAGGCCACCAGTAGCCTGTAGGCTCCATGGCTAAGGTCTGGGCCACCAGTAGAAACTCAGAGATAGGCCCCTGTCGGGCAGTGGTACAAGACCAAGCCTTCCCAGCGGTCACCCGAGACAAAGTCCTTGTTGATCACCAGTGCCAAAGCCCACGCTGCCTGGCAGCCCTGGGGGTGGGTTGAGTCCACCAGTGAGACCCACTGAACATGATAAAAAGGGCCCCATTTATGCAGTGGAAATCCGTCTCTTACATGGGTGGAAGGGAACAAGGCAGAGTGATGGAATAGCCCTCATGCCTTCAGTTTGCACCCGAAGTATTAGGGAAAAGAGAAGCCATTTCCAGGGCAAGTGTGCATGGAGGAGTGCACAGTGGGGATGAACCAGAGAGCACCTGGTGACCAGGAAGGGGGCGGGGTGGTGGTGGGGAGCCTGAAGAGCCAGGACAGAGGGAGCTCAGCAGGGATTTGATTCAGTTCTGCCCTGCGGGGTGCCCTGAGCAAACTCCCCATGCCCCTGGCCCCCACCCCACAGCATGGCTGCCGCTGGTGCACAGAGCTCTTTCGTGCAGATTAGGAGAGAGCACCCTCTCTTGAGATGCTTACTTCACATCTGTCAGGAACTTGTCATAATATACTGATTTTGTTAGAACAAGGCATTTTACTGCCATCTGCTAGAAAATTGCCATAATGTGAGAGATGTCCCGGTACAGTGCACAAGCCACAGTGGGGCATGAAGCCTCTGTAAATGCTTTGAAGCTGGATTTAGTTGGGAGCTGCAATAAGACGCACAGTCTTGTCTTGAGTTGGGTGTGGGGCAAGAGGATTGGCTCCCCAAAGAGCTCAGGGCTTGGGCAGGGCTGGCGGGGCTTCAATTCCATTGTCCTTCCTAGCCCAGACTCCAAACTCACCCCTTCCAAGGAGCTCTGCTGCACAGCCCAAAGGAATGCACTGTCATCCAGTTGGGCCAAGGGAGACTTCTAAAAAGAGAATACTTGCCCAGCCTGATTTGTATTGTTATTATTATTTAAAGAATCTAAAGAAAGTAAGTGGGGTTTCCAGGAGCAGAATTAAGAAGGCAGGAGGCTTTGAGTTTTCTTTGATGCCCATAAACATCGTTACAAAACAACAATCAATTTCTCTCTCTGCAGTTTCCAAAGGCTTTAATAGTCACTGTATCATTTTATTCACAGAATACTTCTCTGTGAAAGGCAGAGTGGGTATGATCCTTATTTTCCAAACGAAGAAATTGCAAGGCAAAATTTTATGTGACTTAATGCCATGTGTTTACTCAGAGATGCACATACACACGGCTTGATTTACTCTATAAAGGGTTCAGTTTTAGTAACTTGAGGAATGGCGCAGACTGTGTGTACTCAAGAGTAGCCTATTGAAAGAAAACATGAAGGAACATACACGAATGGACAGAGTCGTTAGGTTGTAGCATTGGTGGAGTGACTTGACTGGCCAGGTTGACCCCGTTTGTGATAACTTGGGGGTCACTGGGCTTTAGTAAACATCAAACACAGACCAATACTGAAATGATGCCCATGACTCCAGCTATAATCTAAGTGCAGAGATAGGTGATGACAGAGTAATGCTCAGGCCTGGGTCCTTGTCTCTAACTCTGCATGCTGTAGAAAGGGCACATATTGTAAAGTTGGGCAAAGTCTGGTCCAGTCAGCCGTGAGACCTTGGATCAACCATTTCATCTCTCTGGGTCTTCACTGACCCAACTGTTAAACGGGGAAATACTATGTGCTTTAGTAATGCATGTAAAATACTAGGTGCATTGTCCTGGAAAATAACAAAATTGCAGCAATGAAAGCATCCATTGCTGTTCCTCTCCTCCTTAGAACACAGTTGGGGGCGTCACCCAGTCCAGCCATTTCACAGAAGAAGACAATGTCGGTTCCATGGTGCTGCGTGGGACTGAGGAGAGGAGAAGAGAACAGCACAGCACAGGCTGCACAACCTCTCCTGCTCCCCTGACCCCTTCTCTTGGTCTTTGTTTCCTGAATTCACTCATTCATTCCTTCATTCAGGCACTCGCTCATACTTTCATTGATTGTAGACATTGCTAGTGCTCCTCAGGACCTTCAGGTCTCCTCTCTTTGCAGACACACACCCTTTGAACACAGGCATGGCCATTGGCCTTGCTCTGGACAATGAAATATGAGCAGAAGTGATGTGTGTGACTTCTGGGTGAGATAATTTAACAGTCACTGCTCTGTTCTCCATGCTCTCTTGCCTGCCTCAGCAAATCCCACAGCTTGTGTTTGAGAAGGCGGCATCAGAAAATGATGGCTGTTCTGCCAACCTGGGTTCCCGAGTAACTATAACGAACAGAACTCCCCCTCTGGCCCACATCACACAAAGAGCATGAGTGAGAAATAATCTTTAACTTGTAAACGCTGATATTTGGGGATTATTTATTGCTACACCAGACTCATGCTTGTCTAATACTGTGGATACTATTCCATTTTTCATTCATTTAACAACTTTTCTTAAATACCCAACAAAAGCTGGCACCTTCTAGAAGCTGGGTGTTCATAGAGGACGGAACAGACATGATTCCAGCTCTCGCAGAGATAAAGGTAAGTTGGGAGGACAAACGAATTAATAGATAGACATATATATCAGGTGATACATGCTATAAGGAAAAATAAAGTGGAGTAAGAGGCTTGGGGAAAGCTATTTTCGTTTGTTGTTGTTGTTTATTTATTTATGTATTTATTTTTACAGATAGGGTCTCACTATGTTGCTCAGGCTGGACTTGAACTCCTGGGCTCAAAGAATCCTTCTGCCTCAGCCTCCCGAGTAGCTGGGACTACAGGGGTGTGCCACTGCACCCAGTGGGGGAAAGCTATTTTGGATGCAGTGGTTGGAGGAGGCCCTTTGGGAAGATGCCGTCTGAACAGAGGCTGGATAAAGTGAAGGAGTAAACCTTCCGGATATCTGGGAGAGGAACATTCCAGAGAGAGCAAAGAGTGAACAGGAAGGTGCTAAGGTCAGATCCTGCTTGGCATGGGGCGGGAGCAGCAAGGGGGCCAGTGTGGCTGGGTCAGAGTAAGTGGGTAGGAAGGCAAGAGATGAAGCCACATCAAAGGACACTGCTGAGAAAGTGAAAAGGCAAAGCACAGCCCCAGAAGGAAACATTGATAATCGTATTAACAAAGGACTCGTATCCACAATATGAAAAGAACTCCTACAAATAAGAAAAAGACAAACAAACTAATTTTTTTTAATGGGCAAAAGATTTCAACAGATAATTTACAAAAGAGGATATCCAAACTACCAATAAGCCAGAGAAAAGGTGTTCAACCTTATTACTCTCCAGAAAAGTGAAATTTTGAACCAAAATGAGATACCATCATACACTCCAGAATGGCTAAAAAGGCTGAAAAATACCAAATATTCACAAGAATACAAAGCAAATGAAACTCTTACCCTTTGCCAGTAAGAGTGTAAAACCACACTGGAAAACTGGCAATTCTAATAAAGGTAAGAATATGCTTATCCTATTAACCAGAAATTCCATTCATAGATATATACTTAGGAGAAATGAGGAGAAAAAAGTATATATAGCCCAAAGCTAAAAACAAGACAAATGTCCATCAAGAGAAAAATACATAAATCAATCGTGGTCTATTCATACAATAGAATACCTCACAGCAGTATAAAAGAACAAAGTGTTGATATGAGAAGGTGAATCTCAAAAGTTCTATTGAGTGGAAGAATACATACACAATAGCTTATGCTCTATGATTCTATTTAAATTAAGGTTACTAACAGGCACAATGAATCTACAATGATGACAGCTGAACTAGCGGTCACTCCAGGCGCAGGTGGATATTAACATCGGTGGGATCCAAGCAGGCCGGGCAAAGGGTGTGGGCGGGAGACCTGGGTGAGTGTGAAGGAGCAGCGGTGGGACCCTGTGTAGGAGCTGGGCGGGGAGAAGGCAGGGTGTGAAGATGGGTGGGACAGGGAGACTGAGCGAGGGCCAGAGTCAAACACTGACTTGGGCCTGTGCGCCAGGCAGAATGCGGTGGCCACTTACTGGAATGGGAAAGAACAAAGGAGAAGCAGTTTGGGGTCCAGAGGGGAGAAACCAAGAATTTGATTTTGAACAGGATAAGTCTGAGATGCCTGTTAGACACCCAGAGAATTGTTCAAGATGCTGTTGATTGAGTTTGGATTAATAAGTATCAATACCATCCACCCCCAACACACACACACACACACACACACACACACACTCATATTGGCTTAAATAAAACACAGACCTCTTCCCCTTCATTTTTTTTCTTTAAAAAGGAAGACCCAGATCTTACAGGCACTTTTAATCCATTTCAGCCATAATGGCCGTCGCTAACATTTATGGGATTGAACATGCTTGCTGCTGGCCTGGAAACCAGAAACCACAGTCAGGATTGACAGGCAGGTTGGCCGCCTGGGTTTGTGCTTGTCGAGACACCCTTTCTGGATGCTCTGCACTGTCACTGGGCTTGGCGTAACATGGGGTGTCCTCCTGTGGTGCCCTCTGCCTTCAGCTGCTCCTGATGCAGCTCTGTTCCCACAGTCTCTCACTGGGGGGGCCCTGCACGTGGGCGACTGTCCAACAGACTCCATGTGCTGTGTTGAGTAGACACGCCATTAGGGAGCTTCAGAGGATATGTGGAGGAGAGGGAAAATGTCATTTTGATAAAGGCCTCAATTAAAAAGAAGAAAAGCCATAGTGACAACATTAAATATTTAGGTTTCAGGCCTATCAGGGCAGGGACTCAGACCAAGTCGATGACCGCAGGGAAGGTAGGTGGGGCAGCCTGTAGTGGAGGGCATTGAGTCAGACCAGCCTGATTGTCAATCCCGGCTCTGCTGCTTGCTTAAGTGTGGTCTTCCAGAAGTTAATTCTAGCTTCTAAGTCTGCATTTTTAAAGAGACTTAGGATAGGGTAGGATCGTGGTCAGGATCAAAGGAGACAGAGATGGAAACTTCCACACTGTGGCCTGCAGCAAACACTGAGTGTGCTGCATCCTTTTCCTCTTCCCACCCCATCCTAAGTTTCCTAAGCATATGGATGCAATTGCATCACATTAATATTAAGAAACAACTCTCTTTTTTTGCTTTTACTGTTTCTGTCTTAACTCAGGACCCTGGCAACATCTCCCCACTCCAAGAATTCCCTGGATTTCCAAGGTGGGTGTCTGGTGGCTCACAAACCACTGCAGCACAAGTTTCTGCTCTGGCCCCACACTGACCCCAGGAGGCCACATGAGGGCAGCACTTCACCAGTGTTACACCTTCCTGTCCAGGAGCAGGCTCTGGAACACTCCAGGCACATTCTCCTGGGGTCCCCAAAGTGGTGCACCTGTGTAATGACAGAGATGGCCCCCACTGACCACATGCTCAAATCCTCGGGTGGCCCCTTCTAGACAGAAGGTAGACTGGCTCCAGAACTGGTTTTAACTGACAGAAGGTGGAGGCTGTGCCACTTCCAGGCTTCTCATTTGCATTCTGTGTACTTAGGAACCCTGAACCACCATATCAGAAATCTGCCAATGCTTCTGGAGAAACCACGTGAAAAGGCCTTGAAATTACAGGGGCAGAGGGGGGAGAGAGAGAGACCCAGCCATCCTAGCATCCCAGTTGAGCCTCTAGATGCCTCCAGCCCCAGTTGCCACTGACCACAACTGCGTGAAAGACCCAAGCAAAATCAGCAGAAGAACTTCCCAGCTGAACCCAGTCAACTCATAGAACCATGAGAGATAATACAATGGTAGTTATTTAATGTAACATTAAAAACTGAAGCAGGTAGCTTGTGTTTCCTTGGTGTTCAGTTTGCAACATCTCTGCAGCCCATGAAGGAGTGGGGAGAAATCCCCTCTTTCACAGAGCACCGTCAGAAAGCAGTTTCTTCAGCTGTAGCCTGCATCCCTCCCTGGACTTTGGCAAGAATTTCATAGGGCCAGGCTAGGGAGCAGTAACGGAGACAGACTCTACGCTCTCTTCTGCACGTCTGCTTTCCCACAGATTTCGTTCAAACCATCCCTCAGCTGAAAACTCCTCAGATAATTTAACACCTGCAGTGTGGCTCACCACTCCTTAGCCATCCCTAGGCCGACCTCAAGCCAGGACTCCCTGCTTTGTAATGATTAAATGAGAGAAATCCAAGTGTGAAGTCATTATTAGTTACTAATATTATTTGAAAAGGTAGGGCCTCCTTATGACCTGAGTACAGAAGATCACCTCAGGGCAGAAAGAGACTCAGAGACATCTGCTCTGTGGCTGTCCTCAACTGCACCAATTATTTTTGGTAGAATAAGTTAATAATACATTTTGCTTGGCTGCCTACTCATTGAAAAATTACTATAAATATTCTGATTCATAAAATGCAAATTTATTTAAAAGAATTACTGAATCTCCTAGGAAATTTTTGTCATTACATATTCTCTCAAGCAATGAAGACTAAAATCAACTACAGAGGTGAGCCTGTAAGGTACTAATTTTGCACTCATAAACAGGCCTCTACTCAAAAACAGTGGGAACCCTTGATCTGGTCTAACCCGCATTTTATTAATGAAGATATTGCAGCTAAAAAAGAAGAAATGGCTCACAAGAGGTTGGTGATTTTCCGGGAGTGTTCCAAGGTCAAATTTCTCAGCCTTGAAGACGGCAAGATGGCATCCCATATTTGTATATAGGAACCTCCAGGACACAAAATTTGCCTTTAAAATCTCATTTTTAACACATTGAACTGCCACACAAAGAACCAGAAACTTTTCCTTGGGGCCACAATGTTTTATTATGAAAATAGAATAAAAGCTTTGAGTATAACTTAAATATAAACATAAATAGAAAAACAAAATTTATTGACTTCTATTCATGTAATCCACGTTTTTAGAATTAAATTGTCAATAGTAATTGTAACAATCAGAACATCAACAAGTAAGATTTTATATATGGTTCACGTGGCCCAGAGGTCAAAACTAGAGTGAGTTAAATACAATTCTCATGGCAGCTAATGTGTTAAAACAATAATCATGAGCTGAAATGGGAATAAATGGTTTGTTTTTTTAACATGCTAAATTTATAGGGGCTTTCTCACCTTTGGAGAAAGAAGCTTGTTCAAGATAAGCTACATGTCAGTATTCCATGGGTCTGTCATCCTTTGTTCATATTTGCCCAGGCATTGACAAATATTTATTGAGCATCTACTTTTCTTAGGCACCTTTGGGGTTAAAGTCTTTGCTATCCAAGGGCCTAAAGGCTAGTTAGGGAGCAGGTGAGTGAAATTAAAAGTATCAAGAGTCATGCTACAATAGAGGCAGTAGGGGCGCCACACTGGTGCTCTGCCTGGAGTCCCCCAGATCCCCGCTGCTGATTCTGCACACTCGTTCCCTCCTTCTGCACGCTTCACTTCTAATGTCTCATACCTGTGACCCTCTTCAGAGGCCTACTCTTGGCCTACTGGAGACACTTTGCCTTAACACAAAGAGCCTAAGTCCCTGGGAGTTCATGTAGCCCCAGGGGCCCAAGTCAATGACTGGCTTGCCTCTTGGTGGGACAAATTCTGCAGTGTAATTGGCACTCCAGAGCTTCCCACGGTGTCAGGCCGAGGCTGGGGCTTCCCCTAAAATCACACCCCAGTTTGGCATTTTCCTCTTCCTCGTCCTGCTCTTTGAAGGGTTGCCCTCTGCGACTTTGTTTTAATAGGGCAAGGGAAAAGCACAGCTTATGAGAAGCCCAGCTCCCCCTTACCAGGTAATGTGCTGTTTGGGAGAACATCATTTCCTCCCTCACGGTTATTTATCTGCCTGACCTTTCCTTAGAGACCTTATCGCAGAAAGAAATTGGTTTTCTCTCAGTGTACCTATAATTTAAACTCCAGACTCACAGGCAGCGAAGGGGTCTATCTGGCTGTTGAGGAGGGTCCAGGGACCCAGGGGACATCTCCAAAGTGAATCAGGGGCATGAGTTATAGCTGTGGAGATATGAGTTATGGGAGGGGATGAGTTTTCAGGGCAGATTGAGCTGGGAAGGCAAGGGAAGAGTTATTTGTGAGGTGGGTACAGCAGGACTACAGCGTCGGTGCCCAAGGGCATCAGAATTCACAAAGGAGCAGGGTGGGGCATGTTGGGGGTGCATCAGAATCGCTAAGGATGACTCTGAATGTAGGATTCCCACTAGTGGGGTGCAAATCTGCACCCTGGCACTCCCAGTCTTTGCTGTGTCCCCCACACCCCCAACAACGTAGTCGAGCTGCACAAATTCATTTGTCTAACTCCACGGAAATGGAAAAGAGGAAAATTACCCAAGATTGGATTGTTAGGTAGTATATGCCCAGTGCGAGTCTAAGCTTTTCTGAACAGTTACTGTAAGAGGTGGTACAGGGTAACAGTTACACCCACAGACTCTGCAGTCAGATTCTTAAGGGCTGAATTCTGGGTCTACTTTCTAAGCAATGTGATCTGGGCAAATTCTTGAACCTGCCTTTGCCTTAATTTCCCCATCTGTAAAACGAGGCTAACAAAACAACCCTCAAAGGGTTGCACTAAGGAATGAATGAGCTTGTATTCCAGTTTATATACCTGGAATAATGCCTGGCGCTATGGGAGTATTCACGTATTAATGATCCTTAACACTTCAGTAGTATTAGGCTGGCTTTACAGGTAAGGAAACTGAGGCTCAAAGAGGTTAAGAAAGTTGACCCCAATTATTCAGCTGGTTCTTTTTTAGAAACATTGCTTAATGCTTACTGTGTACTTGCTAGAAAATGGTAAAGCTGGCATTTAGATGGAGAGAGCCCGTGATCTTCCTATACCTCACTGCCTCATGCTAGCAAGAAGTCTGCGATATTCCATTTTAATTATTTTATTGTTTTAAGGTACATTCAGTGTTTTCGGGTGATCTAACAAAGACTCAAATACAGGTCCAGTGGGGACAGACTTTATGAGTTCAAAAGAATGACTTCTAATTAGCACATGTATAGTTTACCTGTGAATGGATGACTAATAAGGTGTTTTAAAAAATTCTTTCCTACCTCCTTTGATAGGCTAAATATTTCTTTTGAAACTTCATCTCTTCTATTAATTCACTTAATGGACTCCTGCCTTTGATTCTGAGCACAGAGAGAGGTAAATCTGAACAGATGTTGTTCCAGGGACCACAGATCTCACATTCCTGTGATGACAGTGGGGTCTCATTAATGAGGACTAATTGTGGGAGGAGGAGGCTGAGCTAGCGAGAAGGCAGAACTGGAAATACGCTATGCCACTCTGTCATTTTGAAATCATATAATAATTGAAACCAGCTCACAAAACTCATTCATCCATTTATTCATTGAACAGTCCTTAGGTTTCAGGAATAGATGTGAATGATCTAAAATTAGCTTACTGACTACTTGAGTGTAAATGAATGGTTCTAAAATGCTTGAGGGGGCTGGAAAAATTAGCTCTTCAAGGTATTTGAAATATTTCTCTTCTAAGTCTTGCTTACCATGTTAATTTGTTTCACAAATCCTTTCTTGAGATGCTGCAAGAAAAAACTTCAACTTGGATTTGTCTTGAACTATTAAGGATTTGAACTCAGTTCCCTGAGTCTCCAAAGCCCCCTATTTTTCTCCTTTCATGTCTTTATCCGTGTGTGTGTGTGTGTTTGTGTGTGTGTGTGTCTCCCACTGCATCTAGCATACTTTCTTGCACACAGTGGGTCTTTATGTGGTTACTGTTGATTGAGGGGAACTCAAAGGTCACGAAATGGGGACCAAATATCAAAGCTAAAAAATATATCCCCCCATTTCCTTTCAGGAAGAGGTTTGATGTGTTCTTTGAAACCTGAAGTTGATCCAACTCCTCTGTGAATGGTGTTTCTTCACGGTGGTGGCAGTGAGGGCAGGTTCCTGGGTCTTCAGCATTCACCTTGGTTCATACTACACGGTCCTCTCCCTGCACCTGCTCAACACCTGCCTCCCAGCGGATGCTCAAGTGCTCCACGTAGGTGGGCCATCGGGGTGAATGGGTGAACGGATGAGGGTCTGAATAAATGAACTCATAGATGACGGCACAGGTGCACTATTTATATTCCCACACCTCCAGAGACCACCATCAGTGCTCCAGGTGTGGGGACATGTTTAGTCAAGATTTACTAGAGGGGAACAAAACCACTTGTTGCTCCTTTCTCAAGTGTTTTTTGGGGAGTAGACATCTGAAAGTTTCTGGGGTCTCTTGCTCTCAGGCCAGACATTGCCACGGTAGCACGATATGTTAGAGGGAATTAGAACCTCATTTGGAGCCCCTGAGTTAGAATGGAATTGAATGTTGGAGGGAAACCCAATATCAGAAAGGGTAGGAAAATAGAGTTTGGGGCAAATTCATTGAGAGTCAGAGCTTGCACATTGAACCAAATTCCTTTTATCTGGGGCCCAGAAAGAAATCTCCCTGCCACCCCCATCTATGCTAGAGTTCTCCTGGGGCTAATCAATAAGTAATTAGAAAGAGCTAGAAATTTAATATACAGCGAGATTGATGGGAGGAATCTATCTATATGGTGGTAAATGGAATGCTAACCCCTCTGGAGACTTTAAGGAAAAGTTACTGAGAAAGGGTGAGCTGAGTGAGGGGCATCAGACATTCCTGGCTCGTCCCTAAAACATAAGTCCCTCAGCTTAGGCACTTTCACCCCCCATAGCTGCTCCAGGAGTCCTGGATACCTGGAAGCAGGTCTGTTTCCTCTCCAGTGTGCCCACTCAGGCCCTTGGGAAGGCTGTCCTCAGAGCAGGGACGACACTCAGAAAAGCCCATAAAACATGGATAGCCACAAACTGGGAAGGGGTAGAGGCAGGGATGTTGTTATGTGTATCCAACAGGGGAGGGGTGGATGAGCAGAACATTGGAAGGTGGCTTAAAACCAAAGAAAAACGATGATACATAAAATGTACGGCAAAATGGCTAAAATGGTAAATTTTCTGTTTTGAATATTTTGGCACAATAAAAACTGCAAAATTTTTAAAAAATCATAAAAATATTGAAGATTTATATTGAGTATAATTTGGCCATATCCATCAAAATTAAAAATGCACATAACCTTGATTCATCAATTTCACATCTAGGAATTTATCCTACAGATAGGCTCATACACATATGAAGTAGCATATGTGTACAGTTAGTTATTCATTGTGGCATTAATTATGAGATCAAAAGTCCAGAAACAACCGGAAAAAGTAAAAAGGTACAATTATAATAAATACATTGTGGCACATCTGGTCAATAGAAGGCCATTAATAACAAAGGATTCATTCAATTCATTGAACATTTTCTGAATTCCTTTTTTGTGTCAGGTGCTGTTCTAGGAGCTGAAGACATAATGGTGAACAAAATGGTCAAAGATCCCTGCCCTCCATAACCTATATTCTGGTGGGAGATGCTTCTCTTTATGTATTGATAGACAATGAAATCCATGATCTTTCATTACGTGAAAAAAGCAAGATGTAGGCTCTAATGTAAATATTGGTGTACAAATTAAGCATCTTTGGAAGGACACCCTAGAAACTGATAATATGGCAGCCTCTGGCTGGAGGCCGGGAGACTTCCCCTGTTTACCCTTTGGTATCCTTGGAAATTTGAGCCACTTGGAGGTTGCTTATTCAAAAGAATAGAATTTCATTTTGTTTATTAAAAGGGAGCACAGAATGTAATCATTGGCCCTAATGCTGTCCCTACACTTCCAACTCCAACCTCTGCAGGAAAGAGATGGTTTCAGTGCAAGAGACAGGTAACCCTCTGCCTGGCCGCGGAAGGTACTCCTGACTAATTGTAATCATTTCTCTGTGTGTGTGTGTGTGTGTGTCTGTTGATGACCAATCAACTTTGCCTGGAACTTTCTCAGTTTTAGTACTAAAAGTTCCATGGCCCAGGAAACCCCTCAGTCCTGGGCAACTAGGACAGTTGACCACCCTATTGAGATCCCTGAGAGGGAGGAGATGCGGAGGGGGAAGGAGAGAGGAGGGAGACATCTCCAGTGTACACACTTTGCTCTCTGAGTGTTTTGCCTTCCTGGCACTCATATTCTAAAGTCCCTGGAATGTAGCTCCTCTACTGACTAAATATATGACATATTATCCCTCTGAGCCTCAGTTTATTTATCAATAAAATGGAGCTAATGATCTTCCCTTCCACCATTGCTAAGAGCCTACCATCTTTTCTCTACCGCCAGCTTCACGCCATCACACCCCTCCTTACCCAGCTGGGCTGTGGCTCACCATGCTACTTATTCTCTCTCCCTCTCTTGTAGCTGCCTGACTAAATCCCAACCTGGTTAGATACAATTATCTTCCTACTCTTTCCCTGAACCTGAGAAGGGAAAGCAGCTGGTGAAAAATACGCTTATCGCGCTGTCTTACTTTAAATTGTGACCCCCAAATGTCTGGTGGACCCTTGGCACTGCTCGACAATACTACTGCATTTCCCAGACAAATTCATTCACTCAGTCTCTGAGATGACTTCACACCCTTTCCTCTCCCTTAAACCTTTGACACAACACTCCTTCAGTCTTGGTTGAGGGCCTTGAATCTGATTTTACTGAGAAAATGAAGCAACCGGACAGAAATCTGTCATCCTCCTACCCCATGTTCTCTGCCTTCCCTCCTGTCGTAGAGGGTGAACGATCTGTGCTCCTGTCTGAGGCCAACTCTTTCTCCTGTGCACCCCTCTCACCAGCCCAATACCACGGCCCCTGCGATCGTCGCTTCTTTCTGTGTGTGATCCCTCACTACCCCTCATGTCCTCACGCCCCCTCCCTCTGCATCGCTGCCATCTGTTCGTGGACAAGCTGTACCAATCTCATCCCGTGGCTTACTTGTCCCTCTTCCCTCCACCACTGCTGAACTATGCCCCCCACCCCAAATGCATATGTTGAAGCACTGACCCCCATTGTGACTGTATTTGGAGACAGGTCCTTTAAAGGGATAATTAAGGTTAAATAAGGTCATAAGGGTGGGGCCCTAATCTGATAAGAATCATGCCCTTATAAGCAGAGGAGACACCAGAGCTCTCCCACTCTCTGTGCACACAGAGAAAAGGCCACATGAGGACACAGTGAAGTGTTGGTCTGCCAGCCAAGGACAGAGGTGTCCCCCCAGAAACCAATTCTGCCAGCACCAGCTTCCAGAATTATGAGAAAATAAATGTCTGTTGTTTAACCCACCCACTCTGTGGCCTTTTGTTATGGCAGTCCAAGTAGGCTGATATACTTATTGTGTTCTGGCCACACTGACTTTCTTGCTATTTCTCAAAAATTCCAAGCATGTTCCTGTTTGGAGACTGCATTTGCTGTTCCCGTAGTCCAGGATGTTCTTCCCGGAGATTCCTGAGTGATTCTCCCCTCCTCTGACTCAGATCTCAGCTCCCGTAGCAGTTCCTCTGACCATCGTATCTAGAACAGCCGCCCGCCCCCCGCAATCTGTACCCTTCTACTCTGTTTTATCTTTCTTCCCATTGCTTGCCTCTGTCTGACACTGTGTTTGCTCATTGTCTATCTCCCTCATTAGAATAAGAGCCCCTCTAGGAAGAAACTTTGCTCCCTGCTTTAGTCCTTGTACTGAAGCACAGCCTGGCAATGGTGCTTAGTGAGTGCCTGGCAAGCGCTTAGTGAGCTTTTCTTGAACGAGTGAATGGGCAGTGTCAAGGGCTTCATGCTTTGCCTGGTGCAATCCCTCAGCTGAGTCACTGTATTATTCCTGACTGTTCCTCTGGGTAGCGACCAGGGGATACGCCCCAGGTGACCTCAGACATAGCAGGTTCCTTTAGGGTAGAATAAGAAAAGGTCCAAGTTAGAGGTGGAGAAACAAGAAAGAGCCTTAGCTTGGAGCCCCATGGTGGGGATGGGGTTTGGCTGGGAAGTGTCACAGACCTGCCCTTGATGACGTCATTCCATCAGGCAAAGACCCAGTAGGTCTTAGAAGGGCCCTAGTGGTGTCTGGTGAAGCCCCCACAGTGTTCTCAGCAATGGCTTCCCACCTCCACTGCGCACGCCCGGGGAGGGGCTCACATTGCCCCACTGCGGGCCAATTCTAGTAATTGGAAGAGTCCTCACACCGTGCCCGACTCTGCCCCCTTCCTACTGCCCCTAGTCCTGCTCTCAGGAGCCATGGTGAACGGGCCTTATTTTCCCTCCACCAGAAATGTCACCATTCTTTTTTCACCTCTAAGCTCAAGATCTGTTTTCAAAAATTCCTTTAGGATGAATGAATGAGTGAGTGAATAAATGAATAGTTTCAAGATCTGCACGGTCCTAGTCACCCTCCATTCTTGCTTGTTCGGTAACTTCACTTTTAAGTGTGTTGTCCGGAACTTTTCTTGGAATTCTTGAATCCTTAGTGCCTGATACAAAGCAAAATAATAAAGGCAGGAAAATAGTGCTCAATAAATGTTTGCTGGCTGAATAAACAGACGAAATCCTGTTCTCAGTTGGTCCGCTGTGCTTGGGCTGTAGGGAGGCCACCTGGGGAATTTATTTTCCTTCTCACAATGAGAGAAAAGATTATGAAATGGAAAATCATCCTGCTGTCGCTAACGAAAGTGGGGTCTTGGTGGGGTCAGCCCAATGCCTGAGGCAGCCATAAAGGCTCAGCCTGCTAATAATTCTCACCCAGTGAATTTATTAAAATCCCATATTTTATCGTGCAGACATTTTGGAAGGGAAATACATTTTCTATCTCCACTGACCTTTATGTTCCTATTCTAAACTCTGGCTGCCCAGCCTGAGTCAAGACAGCCCCTGCCTAGGTGTCCATCGCCAGCCTGAAGGGATAGTGAAGCCCCCAGGCACCTGTTTCCTTTAAGGCAGGTGATTTTAGTTGGCTCAGTAGACAGGCTGTGTTTCTGTGATAATTCACTGACTCTTTTGGTTTTTAACAATTTTTTTATTACAAAAGCAATACAAGCTTGTTGTAAAAAGTCAAATAATAGAGAACTATATAAAGAAAAGTGTAATAGTCTTCCTATTTTTCCTGCCAATTGTACTTCATTCCCCAGATCATTAGGGGATGACCTTTTACATTTTCCTTACATAAACACATGTATGGAAGCGTGTGTGACTGTGCCCCGATATTTGAAGCCCAAAATGGAATCGTACCATGTACTTTACACTAAAGCTTGCTTTTATTCACTAAGACATACATCATGGACATCATTTTGGTCAATACACATGGATCTAATGTAGACTCTTTTTTAAAAACAGCTTTATCGAGGTATAACTGAGATATAATAAACTGCACTTATTTAATGAGTATGATGTGATTGGTATTTGTAACAGAGACTTTTTAATGCCGCATAATTTTTTGTTGTTTGGATGTACCACAATCTATTCATCTATTCCTCTACTGGTAGACATTGAAATCATTTTCTTTTTTTGCTAATACAAAATATGCTGCACCCCCACACACATACACATAATTACCCTTATAAACTGACGCTTTGTTTCTGTGGGGTAGATTACTATCGGTAAGATTGCTGATCAAAAAACATGTTCATTTTACATTTTAATCAGACCCATCTGATTGTTTTCCCAAGTCACGGTCCTCACTATGGACAGGATGTGTCTCTAGTTTGTTCTCTTTAATACAGGACCGTGAACTCAAACCACATTGTGACTCCCTAGATATGTATGCCCCTGCTCCAACATTCTTTGTAGAACCTCCCTGTCTCTTTCCTGAATGGGATGTCTGGGAATGGCTTGGCTTGCTTCCTCACATTTGAATGGATTAGGGAAATTTTTAGAACTTTTAATCTGGATTTAAATCCTCATTTAGTTCATTACTAATTGGACACTGAGGCAGGTTACAGGTTTACTTAACTTCTCTGATCCTCAGATTCCGTATCTAAAATGGGGATATAAAGAGTTCCTCACTCATGGGGTTGTGAGGATTAAGAGAAAGCCAAACTGTAAAGCACCTCTAACAGTGCATGGAATATAGTATTTGCTCAAAAAATGGTAGCCATTCTCATTGAGTGGGTTCCTAAACCAATGGGAAGGCATCTAGCTGCATGCAGTGTCCACTCCACCCAGTCAGGGAAAGGGTCATTTGTTTTGAAAATTCACAAAAGTCCAAGTTAGACTTAAAAGTAACTTGTGAGTAGGAGTTTGCGAACTTTTTAGACTACAGTCCAATCAGATATGGCAAATGACCCCACCTTTCCTACCCATTCCAACTTTCTAGAGGGGAGGGGAAAAAACCAACTCAGTAAAAAATTGAGATGAACAAAATAGGGAACATAGAAGCAAATTGTGGGTAAGCTTTAATAGCTCAGTGGTTCAGTCACTGGTAATTCCACCTAGGACATAAAAGTAGATGTCTAGGAAATTGAGATTATTAGCCCATGAGACCAAAAGGAAGGGCTGCATTTTGTGGCACAGCAGGTAGACCTTCTCATGCTACCAGCAGCACAAGCACCTTACTTCTAGAACCTCTGTTTGAAAGAACATCTAGTCCATATTCCCACCCAAAGCAGGAACCCCCGCTTTGTCCATTTGGCAGCTTCTTAAAGATGACCGATGATGGAGCACTCACCACCCAGTAGGAGAGCCTGCTCCTCTGTTGGATTACTTGAGTCATGAGACAGCTCTTACATGGTGCTTGTAGCAGATGCTGTGGGTCCTTCTCCCATGCCTTCAGGATCCGCTTACATTTCCATTTAGTTCCAAAGGCCAACACCTGCACCTCTTCTGGTCAGCCTTGGGCTGCCAGGACCTAATTTGTGCACTAATACAGAAGTGCCTAGCCTGTAAATACCCAGCTCCCTACCCTCAAGTGTGCATTTTACACCAATAAGGAGACCCTCCCTGGGGCAATAAGTGTCAGTCACCCCCAGTGGTAGCTGGCTTATTATCTCCTCCTTGTTATCTGCCTTCTCTGTACACACACACACCCCCACCCTCCTTCTGCTATCTCCATACCTACCAAATAAAGTACTTGCACTCAACCCTTGTCTCAGGTGTGCTTTGGGGCGGGGGGCGGTGGGATGTGCAGGAGGATCCAGCTAAGACAATGCCCAATTTTTATCTATAATTTGCCCTGGTTCTTCTGGGTTCTCCCTCCAGAAATGGTCTTATCAAGTCTCTACATGACAGTTCTTCAGGTGGCTTAAGTCAGCCCTTGAGTTTTCCTTTTCTCTAGGCTGGACAGCTGCATTTCCTTGACCAGTTGTTCATATACCAGGCAGGCTCAATCCAGCCTTGGAATGTTACTGAAGTTTCTGAGGGGGTAAAGGCCAAAAGCATTATTTAACCACCATGATCTTTTTCTCCTGGTTTGCCCATTTCTAAGGTGGGAATAATAGTCCTAGTTCTAGCAGAAAGCTCTAAGGTTGACAAAATGACAGAACTGTGGTGGTGAGTCCAAAGAAAATAGAACTTCCAAGATGAGTTGCTCTTTGTTTCATGATGAAGAACCAGGGAGCCCAAGTTAGACAAGTGTCAAAGTTCATATGGCAAATCAATAAATGGAGACTGAAGTCTGTGTCAGAGAAGAACGGTCCCCACATTTGTGATTCTGATTATGTATCTATTCCCAAAGTGATCCTATGGTGAAACCAAGGGGAGGGATTAGAGTCCATCAGCATCTTTCAAAGGGTGCAGGGAAGAGCACGAAATTTAAAGCCAAGGAAATCTGAATTCAAGTCTTGGCTCTGTCACTGCTATCTGCGACTTAGATCTCCTATGCTTTGGCTTCTCCGCCCATAAACTCATTGCAGACAATTGAGAAGAATGTGATGTAATGACCTGAAGACATTTAGCAAGGGCGACAAGAGCTCCTGACACGTTGGAAGTACATGGTAAATGATAGCCAGTAAAGCAGCGGTTGCAGAAATATTACTCTATGAAGGTGCAGTGAATTCCAGTCTTCTAAGCTGTGCTCAGAGCTTCAACACAGATGTCTCTAATGAAGATTAAGTGCTGCACGTGACCTCCTCCACATACAGAGAGCTCCTGTGGGGCATCCGGTGAGTATCGCTGTGATAGACATTGAAGGGGTCACCAAAATGACCAGAACCCCAGGCTAGGAGGGGACATGTGTATCATAACCACATTAACAGGATAGAAAATAAAAGAGAAAGAAGACAGAACAGAGGGACAGTCAGAAAATAGCTGCGGGAGCCCAAAGGCAGGAAGGAGAGTGAGGGTTTCGAGGTGGCAGCCAAGTTCAACGTAAGCCTTGAAGAACAGATGAGAGTAAGTAGAGCTCAGAGTATGTTTGCTGTACAGGGAATTCTGCCAGCCAAGGGCCCAAATCTGTGACATGTAGCTTGGTATAGGTTGGCTCCAGCAAGGGCTAGTAGCAAGGAAATTGGAAATCAGATGGGAAGGAGAGGCTGGAAATAGATCGCCCCTCCTCCTTCATGGCAGGATGAGGCTGAAACACTATACACAGTGGTGTTCCAAGAGCACCTTTTAATTACCTCATCAAATTCTCCCTCAGAGATTCAGCTGCATATGTCTTAGCCCCTGTGACGGGGTGTGGGGCGAGGTTCTGGGACCAGATGGGCCTGGCTACGTGGGAAAGTGAATCTAAGTTTCTGTTAGCTTCTCTAAAAATATAGCTGTTATTGCCCCTTCAACAGGGTTACTGTGAGGAACAAGGAGATCCACGCCCTGCTGTCTATACTTAGAACTCTCAACACTCCAAGGGACTCTTTCTTAGCCGTACCTTCCAGCACACCCAGCCAGCCCTGTGTGCTGGCTGCCTGTGTGAGCAAGCAAGAAGGTGCTTGCTCAGGGAGACCCAGGAAGTCCTGGGAGCACACGGAGTGGTCTAAGGGGCTTCCAGGCACAGACTGTGACTGCTCAGGGCCTGCAGACCCCTAAGATTCCTTTATTTTCCCTAAGTTTTCTGGTTCCCCTTGTTAGACCAAGAGGCACTAGTAGGTTGGAAAGCATTTTGTTCTTGGAATCAGAGTATCTGGTTTGATTTTCAGTTCCTCCTCTTAATGGCTGCATGTCACTGACAGTCTCTGGGCACTGTGTTCCTCACCTGTGACGTGGGAATATCAGTATCCATTGTGCCTGCTATACAGGACTGATAGGGAGATCGAATTTGATGAAAGAGATAAAAGCTATGTGGTTGCCGAAGTGCTTTTGCTTTGCATGTACGAGCCTGCTGCTTGGGCCTCTTCCCTGCTGGGCTGCAGAATTCAGTGGAAGGCAGGTTCAAAACTCAACACGCTGGAGATTCTGAGGGGGCATAGAGATAAGACAGTGCTGGTGCTGGGGTGATGGAAGAGTCCCTGGGACCCTGGACAGGCACCAAGCAGCATCTCCGGGCACTGCGGGAAGTCAGAGTTATCCATCTCGGCTTCTAAAGTGTTTGTGTTTGCCACTGATAACACTGACAGTGACAGACAATGCAATTTTCGCCTGCTCTGCTCAGACACAATCGCCATGAGCCCAGCCCCAGCGCCAGCCTGCCCAAGCCTGGGCAGGCTGCAGCATTGATTCTTGAAGATTCTCAGACAGCCCCGAGGCCGCTGTGCCCAGATGCCCTGCCGGGGTTGGAACAGGGGATCTGTGTGGTCTGATGGATGGAACCTAGCTGGTGGCCTGGCGGTGGGGAGGGGAAGCTGGCTGCAGCCACGGAATGAGGGAGAGCGTCAGGGCAGAAAACTAGGCCTGACTGGACACTGAGGCCACCCGGGTGCCAGCTGATTGCCAGCAGTGGGGCCTGGATACAGTCCTTACTTGAGCCTGGGCAGGGAAGGTGAGAGGGCCAGTTCCAGACCAGGTTGTTCCAGGAGTTCAGGTTTTCTCATCTGGAGACGAGAAAGCAAGACTGGAACTTGCCCCAGCTGCTGCACTTTCGTGGCCTCATTCCTGTTCACGCCCCATGTGCTCCCTGTGCTCCAGCCATGAGGTCCCTCTGGCTGTGCTTCTCTAACCACAGGCTACTCCTGCTACCTAGGATGTCACCCCCCACCCCTGCCTTTTGTAAACCTGGGTGGCTGACTTCCACTTACCCTCAGAAGCAATTGAAGCAGGATGTTTTGATCCCCACTTCCTGACTGGGTGAGCACTGGGTGTTCTCTCTTGTTGGCTTTATCACAGTGTATTGAAATTGGCTTGTGGACTTTTTGAGCTCCTGCAGCGGCGTCTTAAGTGACAGAGTCATACTTAACTTAGCCTCTTCTATAAGGCAGCCGCACAGAGCAAATTTCAATAAAGGTTTGATGCGAAGATAGATGGGTGGACAAGTAAATTAATGGAACAATGCAAGAAACAACCCCAGCATATAGGCTGTGATTTCACGTGGATCACTCCCTGGAGACTGGCATCTGGGAAATGGGCAGAGTGGCCCAGAACATAGCCGTCCCCAGGCATAATGGAGTCTGGTGTTCACTGGTCACAACTGAAGACACTGGAAATTGCTTTTGACCAGACTGTGATTTGTATCGCCTTGGCCAGCATCCCCTCATATCCCTGGCACACACACCTTGCCTGGCACAGGCTGGCATGGCCCATGCTGATTCCTGCTGGCTCTCTGGGCCTGGCTAGGATGAATATCTGGCCTTGTTGCCTGCTGTACCTATTCCCCAGCAACTTTCTGATGAAAATGAGCCTCTACTCATGTTTCCAGCTTCTGTTGGTAAATCCTACTAACCTGCCTCTCTCCTGCCACTAGCATGTGCTTCCAGCTCTTGCCTCCTTCTTTATCTTCCTGACTGGTTCAGTTACAAACCTCTTCCTGCTTTTGGAAGGAACCCTGGACTTAGACATTCCATCCTGGCATGAGGAGCTCTGTGGATCTATGCCCCAGCAACACAAGCAAAATGGGTGAAATGATTTTTTTTTTAAATCCAAACCAATTAAAGTCTCTGGAAACTGTTCTAAGGGCATATAGTAAATAGAGAACCATTCACAAAAATCTACTAAAATGTAGTGAGAACAGTGAGGGTCTGTGGCACTGAGTCACAACCTGCTCCCTGTCTGCCACCCCACCCCCACTTCAGCTTGAGGGAAGCTCCACTCTGGTGGGTGTGGCTAAGAAGGCAGGGCTCCCTCTCCCCACCACCCGCAAGCAAGTGTTAGTTACTACACCTGATAGTTACTTTTATGTGTCAACTCGGATGGGCAACGGTCCCAAGATATGTGTTCAAGCACTATTTTGGATGTTTCTATGATGGTATTTTTGGATGAGATTAACATTTAAATTGGTGGACTTTGAGTAAAACAGATTTGCCTCCATAATGCAAGTGGGCCTTCTCCAATCAGCTGAAGGCCTCAGTAGAACAAAAGGTTGACCTCTGCCAAACAAGAGAGAATTCTGCAGCAGACAGCCTTTAGACTTGAACCACAACATCAGGTGTTTTTCTTTCTAAGGTCTTCAGCCTGATGACCTTTGGACTTGAACTGTAGCATCAGCTCTCCCCTGGGTCTCCAGCCTACTGGCCCACCCTGCAGATTTTGGACTAGCCAGTCTTCATAATCACATAAGCCAATTCCTTAAAATAAAATAAATAAAAATAAAATAGTAATAATAAAATAAAAATAAATCTCTCTCTCTCTCTCTCTCTCTCTCTCTCTCTCTATACACACACACGTGTGTTTGTGTGTGTGTGTGTATGGGTGCAGGATATATTGTACAAAGTCTTTACCCAAGATACAGCAGGCTGAGAATAGTGGTGCCCTAATCATTCTAGCCCCAGCTCATTTGTAGGACAAAAATTTCATGTTGGGAGAAGTAAGCTAAGAAGACCAGAGGTTATCATCCTGCCCAGTGCCCAGAGTATGGCTCAGAGATTTTGCCTATGGAAGAGGCAGTCCATAAAAAAAGACAGTTCCAAAGCTCCCCTTAAAAGAACTGACTTTGTTTGAAACAGAGTATGGGGAAGTTCAAGCCTAAGGGTATACTCAAAAACAATTAACTTTTCTTATTAAGAACAATGAGTTTAGCCATAGTCCAGTTATTTCACCAGAGACAACTAGGGAAAAAGACAGCTAAGAAACACCCCTTTGGGGTCGGAGCAAACCTCAAAGACTAGACTCAAAAACTACCCCTTCCTGAATTTAATTGGATGAAACTGCTGAGCAATTTATGTCCTGGAGCACTGTTGAAAACAACAAAGCAAGTAGCCAGTAATTAGTGGAGCTTAAAGACTGGGTGTAATACCAAATAAGGCAGATAACAGAGACATCAGGTAAAGAGCAGAGAGCTCTGCTAAAACTACTGCCATCCTAGGGTGACTGTGCCTGCCTAGGAGCAAGCAACATCAAAGGCTTAACACTGCAGGGGGAGTAGACTTAGCTAAAATATCCTAGCAAGTCACAAAACAATCAAGCAGAAAGAACTGGAGTTGGAGAGGGGAATCAGTATCCAGAGTTGCTACAATATATTATCTAAAACATTCAATTTTCAACATAAAATTACAAGATATGCAAAGAAACATGAATGTGTGACCCATACACAAGGAAAAAAGCAGGTAACAAAAATGCCTGTGAAGGGAAGCAGATGTCAGATTTAATAGACAAAGACTTCAAAGTAACCATTATATACATGTTCAAAGAACTAAAAGAAACCATGCTTAAATAAGTAAAGAAATATCTCATCAAATGGAATATATATATATTCCATTTCTCATATATATATGAGAAATTATGAAAAAGAACCACGTGGAAATTCTGGAGATGAAAACTAAACCAAAATGAAAGAGCATTAGTATGGCTCGGTAGCATATGTGAATGGGCAAAGGAAAGAATAAGTGAATTCCAAGATAGATTGACAGAGATTATGCAATCCAAAGAACGGAGAGAATGTAGAATGAAGGAACATTAGCAAAGTCTCAGAGAAATGTGGGATACTTTCAAGTGCACCAAAATATGCTTAAAGGGAACAGACAGGAACAGAAAAATATTCCAAGACATAATGGCTGAAAATAATCCCAAATTAACTGAAAAACATTAATATACATATCTAAGAAGCTCAACAAACTCCAAGTAGGATAAATGCAAAGAGATCCACACCTAGATACATTGCAATAAAAATGGTGAAAAACAAAGACAAAGAAATCAAAGATTTCAAAAAATCTTGAAAGCAGCAGCAAGAGAAACATGACTCAGCACAGAAAAGGGAACCCCAATAAGGTTAATAGCTGAATTCTCACCAAAAACAATGGAGGGATCTGGTGTGACATATTCAAAGTGCAGAAAGAAAAAAAAAACTTTTAACCGAGAATGTTATATCCAGAAAATCTATCTTTCAAAAATGAAGGTGAAATAAAGGCATTTCCAGATAAATAAAAACTGAGAGAATTCATTGCTGCACTCACCTTATGAAAAATACTAAAGGAAGTAGGTCATGTTGAAAGTAAATAAACCCAGATGAAAATTCAAATCCACATTAAAAAACCAAAGAGCACCAGAAAAAGTAACTATATAATTATAAATTAAAGTATAAATGCATGCTTCTTCTCCTTTCTTCTCTTGACTGATTTAAAAACAAGTTGTATAAAACAATATATACATAATTGTATTTGGGGCCTATAATATACAGAAACATAATATATTTAAAAATAACCACACAAAGGAAGGAGGTAGACAGGAGCAAAGTTGTACTGAAGTAAAGAAATGACATCAGATAGTAACTTGAATTTATAGGAAGAGAACCAGAAAAGATAAATAAGAAGGTAAATATAACAGACTTTATAAATATATACTTGTTCTCCTTTCTTTTCTCAGCTTCTTTAATAGACATAAAATTATATGAAGTAATAATTACAACAACGTATTGTTGGGTTTGTAACATATTAAGATGTAATAAAAATAACAGGACAAAAGGGGTGGAGAGGAAATAGAGCTGTATAGGAATAACATTTCTACAGTTCACTGGAATTAAGTTAGTATAAATCTGAAGTAGATTCTGATAAACTAAGGTGTATATGGTAAGCCCTAGAGCAATCATTAAAAAAAAGTAAAAAAAAATACTAAAAAAGTTAAAGAAATTAAAATGTTACACTAGAAAATATTCACCTAATGCAAAAGAAAGCTGTAAGGAGGAAAGAAGAATAAAAAGGCATGAGACATTTTGTTTAGATAACAAAAAGTAAAATGGCAAGTGTAAATCCAATTATATCAATGATAACATTGAATGTAAATGGATTAAACAACTCAATCAAAAGGCAGAAATTGTCAGACTGAATAAAAAACCAAGATTCATCTATATGCTGTATATAAGCGATACCCTTTAGATTTAAAGATGCAAATATGTTGAAAGTAAAAGAATAGGAAAAAATGTATCATGCAAACAGCAGGCATAAGAAAACTGGAGTGGGTGACTACACAAATATCTGGCAAAATAAAATTTAAAACAAAAAATGTTATCATTATAAAATATTATTTTATTAATACAGTGATAAAATGGTCAATATATCAGGAAGTTATAACAACTATAAAAATATATGCACCTAGCAACACAGCCCTGCAATTTGTGAAGCAAAATCTGACCAAATTGAAGGGAAAAAATAGACAATTCCACAATAATAGTTGAGTCTTTAAGACCACATTTTCAATAATGGATAGAACTCCACAGAAGACTAGCAAGGAAATAGAGGACTTGAACAACACTATGTGCAAATAAAATCTAACAGACCTCTATAGAGTACTTGACAACAGGAGAATACACATTTTTCTCAATGTTTTATCATGGAATAATCTCCGTGATAGATTATAGGCTCGGTCATAAAGCAAGCTTTGAGAAATTTAAAAAGATTGGAATTGTACAAAGTATGCTCACTGATCACAATGGGGGTGAAATTAGAAATTAATAACAGAAAGATATTGGGGAATTCACAAATATGTAGCAAGTAAACAACACATTACTGAATGACCAATGGGTGAAAAAAGAAATCACCAGGGAAATTAGAAAAACACTATGAGACAAAGGAAAATAAAGACACAACATACCAACTTGGCAATGGTGTTCTCCTCTGTGAAATGGACAAGATAATCCCTGCCTGGCCTGTTTTATAGGGCCCTTGTGTAGGTCACATGAATCCACGAAAGTGAATGTGCTTTGTAAATTGTCTTACAGGTGCAAAGTCTACTCTTGACTGACTCTGCTCTCCTGCAGGGCACACAACACCAAACCTTGCCCCCTTCCAGCCCCACCGCTATGCCTGAGCGTCCTTCCTGCACTCTGCCTGGACCTGGGGACCCCTTGTCCACACTTGCTTTGCTCCCCTCATCTCTGGACAGGGCGAGGACCATGCCACTCCTGCTTCCCACCACTGCTGTCAGGACATGCCACTCCTCCCCCATTCTCCCCAGCTTCCATTTTTCTCCCTGTGGACCCCAGAGAATGTGAAATTTGAAAGGGTCCCAAGGGAGCATCTGGGCCAACCCTTCCTTTAAAGATGAAGAAAGTGAAGTCCAGGGAGGGAGTGACTCCCCCAAGGCCACAAGGCCTGGACAGTGGCAGAGCCTGGACTAAACCTCCCTCCCCTCCCCCATGGACACAGGGTCCTCAAGACACTCCCCGGTGGTCTCTGATGCCAACCTCTGACAGGTGGGCCTTGCCTCAACCCCATCCCCCAACATCACCTCCACATCTTCAAGTCACTTTGATTTTAGTGACAGAAGCCAATGCTTATTGAGTGTTTAACATGAGCCAGACATTCTGTGTTCTCATGTGGCTCTCAACAACCTTACCTGGAAGGCACCAGTATTCCCATTTCAGGAAGGTTAAGCGACTTGCCAGGGCACACACACCTTGAATGCGATGGAGCTGGGCTTTGAACCAGTCTAACTGCAAGGCTGATCCTCCTGATGGCCATGCTCCTGGGGCAGCTCCTCTTGTCTCTTGCCCACCTAGCCACCCGCCTCCTTAGCCCCACGGCCCCGAGGGATGCCCACTTCCCCGAACTTCCCTCTGAGTACTCATCTTGGGCTTCTTCCTCTCCAACTGCCACCACCCAGGTCTGGAGCTCTGGTCCCTTCACCTCTCCCATCCATCAGTGCAGAGTCCCTGGCCTGTATCCTGCACAGTTCACAGGATCCCTCTGGGCAGGCTTGGCCTCTTTAAGAGGGGACATGGCACAGTCCCACCTCTCAGTGCTGTCAGGAGAATGAGGATTTTGAGAAACAGAAGACGTATTATTTTATAGCAGGGCTTCCTGATATAATAGAAGAAAACAGAAGCCCGGACCGCAATTCACTAACTCACCTGAGGGTGGGGTGGTGATGACCTGGGGGTCCCCTCTACCTTCCACCTCCCGGCCACATGAGAGAGAGAAGCTGCCTTGGGACCTCTGAGCTGTCTCCAGCTCCGGGACTCAAGGATGATCAGTGTAGGGCTTTATTATGTCCTTTTCTTCCTCCGTGTGCCTCTTGAGTGATTAGTGTAATACTCTGTACACAATAGACTTTTAATTAATATGCGTGGAATGCATAAATGCATGAGCCACCGAGAAACTCAGTGGGAAGGAACTGAAGCCCTGTGTGACAACAGTCCCCAGCACCCATGGAGACGTCTCTCCATATCTTTCTAAGGGAAAAACAGGCCAAGTGGCTCCAGGGATGCCTGGAGCCCAGGGCTGAGGTGTGCCTTGGCAGCCTGTGTACTTTTTACTGCCCTCCCCAGAAGTGAGGAGGGAGCAAGCTGGCTCCCCACTCTCCCAGGTGAGCAGGAAGGGGAAGGAAGGAGTGTGAGCTGGGAGAGACTAGGTTGGGCGGGTTGGGCTGCAATAGCCAGCCGAGCTTCCCCTGAAACTCTGGGCGAGAAGGTGATGTTCTCCCTCCCTGCCATGCTGGGGGTGGGGGGGGCCTGCTCTCCTGTCCTGACTGCCTTAAGGAAACAGGGCCTGTCCTTCTCCAGGTGCACCCTCCTCCTCCCAAGACCCCCATCTTTGCTTGGTCCAACCCACTTCCCCTGCTGAGAGGAGGGAGAGGGTTCTCTCTGGGGGGCACACAGAAGAATGAGGTGGGGGCTCCCCAGACAGTGGGGGGGGGCGTCTTTCCTAGTTGGGCCCCTTGCCTCCTCTCTACACCTGTGGCCCTGGAAGTTTCTAGCACGATCTCACTATTGAAGTGGAGCTTTTCCAGTTTTCGTGCACGGTGAGCCGGCTGCCCTGTCTGGACCCTGCTCAGGGCCTGGCTCCACCCTCTCCACATCCCCTCCCATACCAGAGCTGTCACCGGGTGGGCTTATCATCCCACCAGACTGCGGGTTACCTGAGGGAGGAGAGAATGACTGGCTTCTCTTGAAGTCTGCCAGGCCCAATGCAGCGCCGGCCATCAACACCCACCTGCGCGCAGCCAGCCCTGCCCCACCCTGTCCATCATCACCCTCGCCCTGCTCCCTGTGTGCCCCCACTTCTGAGCCAATCCTGAGCCAGTGTGGAAAGAGGAATATGGGCAGGTCCAGGACTTGGGGGCTCAGCTTTGTGCTGAAATCCCCAATGCTGCCAGCTTGAGGGCCATACTGCAAGTGAGCCTCAGGAATGCCAGGAGCCTCCTCCCATGCCACCTGCCACTGGGCTGGACTTGTGTCCACCCCCTCCCCAGCCCCCCAGTTAGGGACCAGCCTCAAGCAGCCACTTTCCAGTTTTTCATGCATTTCCTCTTCCTCATTTACTTGCTCAACTCCTGTTTATTGCATCCCTGCTCTGTGCCAGGCATGTGCTAGGTCCAGGGAATGTGGTTGTACTGTGTGGATCTTCAGAGTTCCTGAGGGGGAAACTGAGGCTCAAAGAGGTTAAATGAGAGGTGATCAGATGTGCTGGAGTCAGGAGACCCAGAGAGTCCTTGTCCCGCTCTGCAGGACTCTGTCTGGAACCCTGGGTAACCTCTCCTCTTTCTGGGTGTGGGTTCCTCATCCTTAAAGGAAAGGGTTGCAAAGGACTAAAGGAGATGGTGGTTCTTAAGGTTTAAGAACCCGATGAGAACAATGGATACTCTTCTCAGATGTGCTCATGCACATGACATTTTGAAAAATAACTTAACTGCACTCAGCAGGTCCTGAAGCCTGGGATGAGACGCTCTCTAGGAACCTCTAGACTCCTAAAATGACTTAATGCCCAGGGCCCCACAGTTAATAACTCCATCCCGTGCCCACGACCCCAACCTGTGCAGAGTGCATCCCGATGTCAGATTTTATTTGTTTTTTTGTTTTTAATTTTTTGTTTGCTTTGTTTTGACCCCGGATCATTGAGACATCAGGCATTGTCTGATTGGTCTAGGGACACAGCACGACTGCTCTGTGATTGCTGGAGTCTTCAGGAGAGGCTTCGTGTGTGTTTTCCTTGCCACCTACACCCTGACACAAGCTAAAGGCAGCTGGGGGAGGGGGTGTGATTCATCTTCCTAATAAAACACATCCATCCAGTTTCCTGAGCAAACAGATCGGAGAGATTCCCGGGGCTAGACTCGGGGAAATAAAATAATAATGTTATCAGTCTTCACAGAGTTATTTAAATACAGATTGGGTTGCTGGGGAGATGACAGGGGGCCCTTTTTGTTATGAAAATGAAGGGAGGGGGAGGGTTGAGTTTGTGTTTTGATATGTTAATAAGCTTGGAAACCACCCAGGGTGAGGACAGCAGGCGAGGCCGAGTTGCCCAGCATAGTTATTTGTGTAGTTTAATTTAACAGCTAGGCTACAACCGGGCTGCAATCGGGATCGTGTAAAGATAATTACAGCCCTATTATTAATCAGATGCCTGCAGGGGATGGCTTGCTAGCTTGCTGCTGCCTAGGCTGCATACAGATCTGGGGCCACCCTACGTGGCACCATTGTGGTCTTGGTCTGCCATCTAGTGACAACTCCAAGAATTGCTTAGGGAAAACAAGAAAAACAAGGTAGAATATTTTGGTTTCTTTTAAAATGATGGAGCCATCTTTTAGAAGAACCAGAAACTGCTGCCCTTTGGGAAAAGATAAAATATGGAAAGGTCTTTGGAAACTAAATAGCTCATTTGCCCTTTTTACTGATGCTGAACCTGAGGTCTGAGAGAATAACTTGCTCAAGGACATAGTTATTGATTGAGATCAGATTTTTTAAAATTCCAAATCCATCGAATTTCCTAAAATGCCAATGTATATAAACACAAATACTTCTCCATGCCTTACCCTCTCGTTCATTCTGTTTTTAAAATCTTCTGTATGGGGTTTTGATTTAATTTTTTCTTTTTTTCCTTTGGATTCAGATCCTGATTTTGTTTAATTCTAGTTTCCCCCTCCCTGCAGACAATGACTTTGAGTTAGTGCATCTGGGAAACAATTACACCAGCTGGTGGGGGTGGGGTAGGGGAGGGTGGGGAGGGGAGGAAGGCAACAGTAGAGAATGAACTGACCTGCAGAAGTGGTGGTCTCCGGGGGCAGGCTGGGCATGCTCAGGAGGACAGCTGCTCTGTGGGAATGCTAGTTGGGAACTTTTCTCAGGCCAGTCTAAGGAAGCTGGTGAAAAGATTATACATTTGGCTTTCTTCTTGTTAAATTGTCCTTCTTTCAACATCCCCTACTTGCCTACTCAGTACCAATCAACAGAGCAGGCACTGGGAAGGACGGAAGAATAAGGCAAGTCCCTGTCCTTTAGGGCACAGTCCGGGCAGAGGAAGACCCATGAGCAGATAACCCAGAATGGGGTCTGTTTTGCAATAGGCATGCAGCCCTGGTGAGGCTGTAGACCCAGCTGCTGGCCCCTCTGAAGCATGGCCTTTTGAAATAGAAAAAATACGTATATTAAAGTTAAGATTAAGAAAGAGTTTCATTTTCCCCCCATCTCTCTCAAAGGAAATTAAAGTGAATCTAATTCATGATCCCAGCACCACTTCTTATAACCCCCTCTCTCCGCCTCAACGATGCTCATACTCCACACTCTGGAAACTGTCATTAGCTAAAAAAATCAAAAGGTGGGGTGGTTAGAAGAATGAAAGACACGCCACAGAATGGGAGAAAATATTTGCAAAACACGTATCTGATAAAGGACTCGTATCCAAAATATACAAAGAACTCTTAAAATTCGACACTTGCAAAACAAACAACCCAATTAAAAAATGGGCAAATGATCTGAACAGACACCTCACCAAGGAAAATATATATGCCTTTAAGACTCTTCTATGTCTTTTCGGGGCTTGATAGCTCATTTCCTTTTTGTCACTGAATAATATCCACGGCGTGGATCTGTATAGATGGCAAATCAGTATATGAAAAGATGCTCAACATCATGTCATTAAGGAACTGCAAATTAAAACAATGAGATGCCACTACACACCTATTAGAATGGCTGAAACCCAAAACACGGACCACACCAGATGCTGGTGAGGATGAGAAGCAACAGGAACTCTCATTCACGACTGGTGGGCATGCAAAATGGTGCAGCCACTTTGCAAGAAAGTTGGCAGTTTCTCATAGCACCAAACATATTCTTACTACACAATCCAGCAGTAGAGCTCCTACGTATTTCCCCAAATGAATTGAAAACATATGTCCATACAGAAATCTGCAACGTTATTCATAATTGCCCCAAATTGGAAGCAATGAAAGTAACCAAGGTGTGCTTTAGCAGGTGAATGAATAAACTGTGGTATATTCATACAATAAAATATTATTCAGTGATAAAAAGAAATTAGCTATCAAGCCATGAAAAGACATGGAGGAACACTAAATGCATATGGCTAAGTGAAAGAAGTAAATCTCATACTGTATGACTCCAACTATATGACATTCTGGAAAAGGCAAAACTATGAAGACAGCAAAAAGAACAGTGGTTTCCAGGTGTTTGTAAGAGAAAGGGATGTAGGGATGAGTAAGTGGAGCAGAGGGGATATTTAGGGCCGTGAAAGTATTCGGTATGACACTGTAACGGCGGACTCATGTCATTATACATTTGTCAAAAAGGATAGAACTGTATAACGCAAAGAGTGAATGCTAATGTAAACTATGGACTTTAATTAGTAATAATGTGTCAATATTTGTTCATCGGTTGTAACAGATATACCACAGCAATGCAAGACATTATTAATAGGGGAAACTGCCGGTCAGGGGAGAGAAGATATAGGGGAACTCTATACACTTTCTGCACAATTCTCCATACACCTAAAACTGCTCTAAAAATAAAATCTATTAATTAAAAAAATGAAAAATAAAAAGGTGAGGTGGGCAGGGGGTACTGACTCTCTTCCTGCATTTCCTCATCCCCCACTGCCTCTCTGTCCCTGTTCTGTGTGGGGTAGATTGTCTGCATCTCTTCCCTGTCTATCCCTCCCCACTTCTGTCAGCTCTTCTCAGCACATCCTCAGATTCTGCTTCCGGGGCTACAGCAGGAGCCCCTGGAGAGTCTGTTTGGGTTGGCAGGTAGAAGGTCCTTCTGGACAGAAGGGCTGTGTAAGTTCATTGTGTGAAGGTTCCCAGCAACTGGGCTCTGGATGTCACATGGACACTCCCACAAAGTTATGGGCTTACCCTAAGGCCTCCTGGCTGTGAGCAGGGCAGGCTGGTCACCACGTTAGCTCGGAGGCCACAGCCCCTGTGCTCCTGAGGGGTTCCTGCTCCCGAGAGCAGTTTTATTCATCTGTCTCCCTGGGCAGACTGCAAAGTCTGGAAGGTGAAGACTATATGCAATTGATGTTGGTATTCTCTATCAGAAAAACTCCAGAATCTAAGGCAGAGCATATGATCAAACGTGAATTATCAAATAAATAAGTTAACGGGTTTAGCATCTGTGGTAGGCTGAAGAATGGTCCCCTAAAGACTTCTAGTCCTAATCCCTGGAACCTGTGAATATTACCTTATATGACAAAGGGACTTTGTGGATGGTATTAAGGATTTCAAGATGAGGAGATTATTCTGGATTATCCAGGTGGGCTCAGTGTCATCAAAAGTGTCCTTTTAAGAGGGAGTTGGAGGAAGGCAGGGGAGATTTGACTGCAGAGAAGGAGATGGCAATGTGAAGAGGAGATTGGAGTGATGTGACCACAAGCCAAGGAATGCTGGCAGCCAGCAGAGCTGGAAAAGGCAAGGAAATGGGTTCTCCTCAAAACCTCGGTATGGAGCACAACCCCGCTGACATCCTGGTTGCAGCCCAGTGACACACATTTCAGACTTGGGACATCCAGAACCGTAAGACCATACATCTGTATTGTATTAAGACACTCAGTTTGTGATTTTTCACAGCAGCAATAGGAAACCAATACAGCACCCTCCACTACAGATGGTTTTTCCTGATTCTATTTATCTTTCTGGGTCTCTCTTTGGGCTGTCACCTTAGTCTAGTGTGCAGATTTATTTTCACCTTCTTAAAGAGGTTCTCAAATAGTTTAGTAACATCACCAGTTCTCAGAGACTTTGCTGGCCAGGGGCAGGAGTGCCTTTCCCAGCCCAGATGGGAGCTCAGCAACCTCTCCTGGGTCCAGCCTCAGGAAAGTGAGCACCAGCTCTTGTGTGGAGTGTTTCCTCTGGAGCAGTTGGCAGGGCAGTGGTGGGGCACATGGGGTTCTTTAAGAAGCCGATTGTGACAGTGGCTGTCCAAAAATTGAGTTTGAGCTCTGATGTCTGACATAGGCCCCCTCCCTAGTGTAGTGTGTGGGGACTTATTCACCAGCTCTTAATCCTAAAGCCACAGGCCCAACTGCCTTCTAATTATGAGGAGCAGTTATGAGATAGTCCCATGAGGATACCTGGGCTGCAGTCATCATCTGAAAAGTCTGGAAAGTCCCTCAGCTGACTCTTCCAGCAGCTGTCTGAGAGCAAAGCTGGCATCAGACAGGCCAGCGGTCCCCAGCCAAAAGGCTCTGGCAAGTCCTTGATGACGGCTGGTCAGGCACTATGGCCGGCTGAAGGCCATGCCACTTATCCTATTGGTCCATTTGAAGGTTAAGTCTTGTTCATTGATCAAGTTTGTTCAGACCAAGCTGATAGGCAGAGTATTGGGGTGTGATGTTCAATTACACAGGGAATGGGAAGCAGAGCTGCCCACCGGTGGACTGACCATCCGCACATGTGCTCAGCAAGATTGGGGCAGGGACTCCTGGTCACATTGCCCACCCTCTTCCCTGCCCTGCTTGTCATCCATCACCACTGTGAGCAGGTCACCTGCCCTTGCGGGGCTCTCTCTGCCCTCTCTGTGCACTCAGCTTGCCCCTCAGGGCTCGGCTCCTGCATCACCTCCTCTGTAAATGTCCTCTGCCACCTTCTTCCCCCCATGGGTCGCGTCTTCCCTTGGTCCTCTCTGTATTCTGTATTTTTACTTTTGCACACTCTTACACACATCACATTGGGCAGCACTTCTTCATTATGTGGCTGCTTCCCTATTCTTCTGCAAGCTCCTTGATGGCCAAGACGAGTTTTCCTTTCAATGCGCTCCAAACCCAGGACAGTGTTTGGCAGATTTTTTCCCTCAATGAAGGATGTTGAATGATCAACTAAAGCACTCAGTCTCCAACGATATCCATTTAATCGCATCATTCATGGCTAACAGCAAGTTTCTGCTCATCGTAATCCTCCAAGGCCCTGCTGCTAGTGAAGGAACAGGACCCTAGTGCTGGGCTCTAGAAGGGAGCATGTTCCGGGAGTTGCATGATCCTTACAGCCACCTGAAGCCTGCCTGCCCTTCTCTTCCTTTTCCTCAGTCCAAGGAGGAGAATCAGGAGTGAGATTCTGGAAGATTCTCTTTGCTATGGCTGCACTGCAGTCCCTGTGCTAACAAGAGACAAGCGAAGACACTTTCTCACTTGGGACTTCCTCCTGCTGGACAGGGGCAGAAACTCTTTTCCCTGGCTGGGCAGCGAAGTCCTGCTCTTTCTCCAGCCTCCTTCCTGTGCATTTTGCACTCAGTGACCTTGGAGATGATTGAGAGGTTCACGGGCGCTTCGGGCAGCTTTTCACTTCTATTTAAGCCCAAACAGGAGGGTGGACCACTTGGCTCTCAGCTGGCCCCTCCATAAATACAGCTCTTAGGCCTCTTGCCTTGGCCCCCATGTTTTCAGAGGGCCCCACAGATAGCAGACACACTAAAAAATAAATGTATTGCAACACTGCTGTGTATTCAGCATTTGCACAGAACAACCTGTAACCTTAAACATCTGTTCAGTGACTAACACTGTCAGCCCCAGGACGTACGCCTCTCCCACCCAGCTCTTGCCCCGTGTCCTTCAAACCAAAGGCAGCGGTGTTGGAATTCCAGGCAGGTGAGTGCCACCAGGATGCTAGTCTCAGAGGCTGACAGTGCTCTGGAAGGTTGGGAGAGTAGGAGCTGCAGGAGTCTTTTGGTAAGCAAAAAGGGAAATTAATTAACTTGTCAAATCTTTCCTCTCAGCATGAGAACAACTGATTCCTGCATAATGAGAGCCGACTGACTTCTTGCTTCTTTGGTTACAATGTGTGGTTCGGATGGAACTCATGACTTAGTGTGGTATTCACAAAATCACAAACACTATACATGGTGACTAAAGATCATGTTGCAATAATAAACAGTAATTCATCTTATTCTTAAACGTGTGTGTGTACGTGTGTGTGTACTGTATACGTAACATCTCTGAAGTGGGGGAACAATTCTTAACCTTATTGTTGTATCAATCTAGATATTGCTTTAAGAGCCAGTGAAAAGCATAAGTGATAGTGATTTTTGATGAAATTCACATATTTAACATTTTCTGAGAAAATAATTTATTGTATGTAGCCCCATTACAGTGTTCGAACTTGTATGTAAAATTCATAGTTCTTTTTTGAACCTCGGACATGTTTTACCACTTTCATTGACAATCCCAGTTGCCACATATTAAATATTTGCCTGTACTTTTGGAGATTCCTGTGCCACCTTAGTCTATTCACAGAGAAATAAAAAATTTATGGATCCATTCTGGCTAAAGAAGCTTGAGTCTGGAGCAAGAGATAACCCACTATCCAAGTGGAGAGATCAGATTGGGATGTGTTTTTGTGTTGTTTTTTTCCTCCTGCAAGTTGGAGATGGTGGCATTCTCACAGTGAAGTGTGGGAACTGGAATGCCAGGATGGGCATGGAGGGGGTTATTGTAGGAAGAGTGCCGTCTGGGGAGCAGGAAGTCAAGCCTTCAGCCTCACACCTGCTACTCATCAGCTCTGTGGCCTTTGACAAGTCACTTCTCCCTTCTGGGCCTCAGTTTCCTCATCTGTCAGAGAATGGGGTTAGACTATGTCTTTGTTTGGGCTGCTATAAAAAATTACCATAGATTGGGTGGCTTAAACAGCAAACATTTATTTCTCACAGTTCTAGAGGCTGGGAAGTCCAAGATCAACGTGCTGACAGCTCTGGTGTCTGGTGAGGGCCCATTTCCAGGTGTGTGGGTGGCCGTCTTCTCACTGTGTCCTCATGTGGTGAAGAGCAGAGGGAGGGAGCCGACATCTCCTCCTGTCTTATGAGGGCACTAAGCCCATCATGAGGGCTCCACTCTTATGACATGATCACCTCCCAAAGGCTCCATCTCAAATACCATCACTTTAGGGATTGGGATTTCAACATATGAATTTTGGGAAAACATAAACATTCAGTCTGTAGCAGACTGGATGACTGCTGAGGTCCCCAAAAGACATGAGACCCTAGGTAGGAGTTTATGGAATGGAATGGCTGATTTGCTAGGATTCTTTAAATGATTCCACACGAATCCAGCCACTTGTATCTTTCTTTTCTTTTTTTTTTTTTTTTTTAAGACAGAGGCTCACTCTGTTGCCCTGGCTGGAGTGCAGTGGCATCATTGTAGCTCACTGCAACCTCAGACTCCTGGGCTCAAGTCATCCTCCTGCCTCAGCCTCCCGAGTAGCTGGGATTACAGGTGTGCACCACCACACCCAGCTAATTTTTCTATTTTTTTTGTACAGAAAGGGTATCGCTCCTGCTCAGGTTGGTCTTGAACTCCTGGCCTCAAGCAATCCTCCTGCCTTGGCCTCCCAAATAGCTGGGACTACAGGCACATACCACCATGCCTGGCTAATTTTTTTATTTTTTGTAGAGATGGGGTCTTGCTATTGCCCATGCTGGTCTTGAACTTCTGGGCTCAAGCAATCCTTCTGCCTTGGCCTCCCAAAGTGCCAGGACTACAGGCATGAGCCACCACACTGGGCCCACTTGTATCTGTCTTCATCTCTGTGGTCAAGTGTAGGAAGCAAAGAGAAGTTGCTCTGATCCCTAAGTGTAACTACTTTTTCTTCACCAAATATAGTGATGGAAGCTTTATTTGTAGAGTAAGTAAGAGTGAGTCTTTAGAGTTAGGAAGACCGGGTTTCCAAATCCAGCTCTGCACAATCGCTGTTCGTTTCCCTGGGCCCCAGTGTCTTCCTCTGTACGATGAAAACTGGCCTCATGCAGTTGGTATAAACATTGACTGGAAGAAAACATTTGTCAAGCACCTGGGTCCTAGACAGTGGCTGGCACAAGGTACAGGCTCAATATATACTTCTTCTTCTTGCTGCTGCTGTTGTTACTACTACTACTATTCATTGACAATAAGGCACCCCCCACAATTCTGAGCATGAAGAAGTTAACTCTATGCCAGCTCTTACCGCTGTTTGATGATGCTAATTTCTTTCCTAGGCGTTGCACCCCAGCACATTTTCCAGGTTGTAAATCTGCTTCTCACCCTTGTAGCTAACTGCCTCTTGAACAGAAACCAATTCTCTGCAATCAAGCCCATGGAGACAGCAATTCCCTATCCCCACATCTGCTGGGTACTTGCAGCTTTATCACTCTCCTTGGTTAGACTTGAAATACTTTCTAGCATTAATGCTTTTCAGATTGAAACATGCCGGGTTCATTTTCCAATTCTTCCCCCCAGGACCGTAACAGAACTTGTCTTCCAGAAGACAGACTAATTGCAAGGTCTCTGACAAGGCCCTAGATCCAGCTGGGAGGCTGGGAAAGCACCATCTGGCACAAAGGAACATTCCGTGTCTATGCAGGATTTGCCCACCTGTGGTCGATGGGCTATAGGCAAGAGAGATACCTGGGACTACTACTGCTGAATGGGGCATCACATGTATAGCTCACTATGTGACCAGCACTGAGCCAAGAGCTCTGCCCCAAACAACTCTGGGAGCCAAGGTAAAAGTAAAAATACTTAATAACTTGTTATGGCAGTTGTGGCACCAGTATTCACAATGGATGCTGCTCAGAAGCCCATTCTCTTATGTTCTGGGTGAATATTTGTTCTGACAATGAAAGAGTTATCACCATCCCTCAACCTGCTGATGTGGAAACTGAGGACCAGAGAGGTCAAAATAACTTGTTCAAGGTTGCACAGTTAGTGACAGAATCTGAAGTGCAGCTCTATTCTGATCTGTGTGGAATGTCTGGGAGCTTTCTGGTCCATCACTCTGCCTTCCGCAGACCCTTGCACTTTCTTTCTGACTCTACATCTACATAACATATCACGTTTCCATCTCATGCTCCTTCCTTTGTATCACTGTTTTTTCAGCCTGTGCCTGTGGGTAGAAATTGAATCCGTGCTGAGGCCCCACAGAACTTATATTTTTATTTCTCAAGGGGCCAGAGCTCTGATTTTGCCTGAGGGCCGAGCTTGCTTGAGTGTCTGGCACAGGCCTGCTAGGGGGTCTTTTCTCTCTCTGCAAAACCCAGCAAAGGTCCTTGGGGAGCTGGTGGTCAGATCAGCATTAGAGATCACTTTTGTTGTTGTTGTTAGTTTTTTTTGTTGATACATAATGATTGTATATTTGTGGAGTATATGTGATATTTTGATACAAGCATAGTGATCAAATCAGGGTAGTTGAGATATCCATCACCTCAAATGTTTATCATTTCTTTGTGTTGGGATAGAGATCACTTTTATGCATTTGTGCATTCCATACTATTTACTATATGTATACAATATATGTAATATGAAGTGTGATATATATACTATAAACTATGTATACAGTATGTATGTAGTACATATATCCATAGACATGTACATAGTATACAAAGATATACATATATATGCTGTTTTAGAAGGGGAGGAAGACAGGGAACTACTAAAGTTTCCTAGGCTCTGAAAATGCATCAGGCACTTTACTCATATCACATTCAATCCTAAACCTTCCTCTAGAGGGAGGCTGGGAGGGCCTGAGCTCTAGATCAACAAGGCTCAGATTCAAATCCCAGCTTGGCCACTTACTAGCTGTGGGGTCTTGTTGAAATTGTTTAATCTGTTCTTCATTTGAAAACTAGTTAGTAATACCTCCTAACTAATGAGGTTGCTGGCAAAGGGTGGGAGTGGATTAAAAGATACGACACATGAAAAGTGTTTAGCATAGTACTTGGCACACAGTAAGTGCTTAATAAAAGGAAGCTGCTCTCATTTACCCCCATTGCAGATGAGAACACTTTAGAAGGTACATACAAATCACATACTTAGGGCCATCTGGCTTACATGCAGTGAGATGCTTCTAATTCCTGACGCGTTATGCCAGATGATCCTTTTTGTTAAAGAACTTTTTAAACTTTGAATCTAATAAGTTTAAACTGCATAGGAGTTGAAAATCTTTCAGCAAATGATACCAAGAATTTAACTACTGTTTTCTTTAGCATACTCTTAACTCCCTTGCCGTCAGCTACACTCTAGAGAATGGAGTGGTGGGAAGAAAAGCAACAGCAATGAGGGAAGAGCTGATTCTTTCCTAACTAATAACTTTTCACAGCCCAGCTTGCCATTAAAACCTCCAAAGGCAGGGAGCCTGCTGCCCAGCTGAGCAGGGAATTAGCTCATTCTAGCTTTTGGCCAAGTCACAGATTCATACATGAGGGTGGTAGATTGGGAGTGAACATAATCCATTTTCAGAAAATCAGACCAATTTCTCCCTTCATTTTCCCAGTTACGCCTCTCTAATTTTGGCCATTTTCTCTCTGTGGAATTGCACCAGACTGGGAAAGGGAAGGAAAAAGGTAAGAAACTCACCAAGATGCACGGAATGTCTTTTAAGTTTAATTCCTCTCGCGTAGGTTTAGTCTTCACAACCACTCTGTGAGGTCTGCGGCGTTACCCCCACGTCAGAGATGGGGAAGTAAAGCTCAGAGAGGCGGAATGACATTTTCAGTGTCACACAGACAGTAAGTGGCATAGGCAAGACAAGAACTCAGAGCTCCCTGGTTCCCAAACTCATATTTCTCCCGCTGCGTCGGGCCACCAGGAGTTAGAAAATCTGTTCCCAACTCTGGCTATGACATTCATTCATTATTTCAGAATATCTTTTCTCTCAAGCCTCATTTTTATTCAAAATGATAAGTCAAGGAAAAAAATTGGGTTCAATCAGATAATGGCTAACAGCTTCACCCGAAGGCCAACTTTGATCAATTGATAGTGGCTGCTGGGAGCTCTGGGTTGAATGAGAGTCTGAGGTCATGTCGAGGCTCATTAGGAAGGAGTGCTGTGATTGATTTGTGATGTCTGCCTTGGGCATACGTATGGATGGCTGGGATGGTTCACTAAAGTACTGTGATTTTTATCACATGTCCTCACAGCAAGGTGGCTGCTGCACCTCAGCCTCCCATCCCCATTTTTAAGCAAGAGGAAAAAGGAGGAAGGAGAAGGGGGAAGGAAATGTATATGTATCTGGAAAGCAAAACATTTTCCAGAAATTCCTAGCAGACTTCTTTCCCATCTCATTGACCAAAATTATATGACAGGCAATACCTCGCTAAATAGGAGTTTGGAGAAATAAGCATTTTAACTGGGTCCATTTGTACTCCTCAGAAAAACTAGGATTCTGTTAGTGAAGAAATACAATCTGGATATCGGGCAGGAAACCAGCAGTGTCTACCACTTTTACCATGTCTGGATTGGGCATCTCCATTGTTCCTTATGGTCAAGTCAGCCATCTGACAATTTGGCAAATTCATTTCTTCTTGGGTACAATAATGTTTTCTTGCAGGCCCTGGTTCATTAGGGGTCTTTAACAGATATTCAGTGTGAGGGAATCTGGGCCAGTGGGATAGTCCCTGGTAGTTTAATGCAGGAGGACAGAGAATCCATGGAGACCTATCCCAAGGAGCAATGCTCAGAAAGCCTTGGAGTGACCTTAGCACATCGTTCAGGGATTGGAAGCAATCCCACCAGGCCTGGAGCACACAGGACAGCAGGGGGAGGACAGGCTCCGCGTGCCAAGTGAGACTCCTACAATTGTCAGAGCTGGCTGGAAGGCCGCTGCAGCCTCCCCAATTTCCAAATTGGGAAACAGAGTCCCAGAGAGACAAAGAGAGTTGTTTAAAGTTGCACAGCAAGTTCAAAACAGAACCAGAGTAGAACCCCATCTTCTGACTCCCAGGCACAGAGAATGCAGCCTTCCATGGAGACTCAGTGTCTGCCTTCATGGGTGGACATTCTGGGAGTATGAATGGTAAGACATTGAAGCTGAACAACAATGAAGTATTTCTTAACAACCGGAAGAATTCTGTGAATGAAGAGTATGTGAGCAAATAATAGGAGATCTGTAGGTGCAGAAAGAGTGAATGAATAAAGTTTGAGCTGAGATCTAAAATATGAGTGGGAGTTAAGTAGGTATCTACAGAAGGCTCCCACAGTGTGTGTGTGCATGTGTGTAGTGTGTATGTGTGCATGTGTATGTGCTACGTGAGCATGTGTGTCTGTCTGTGCTATGTGCATGTGTGTGTGGTGAGTGATGTGCATGTGTGTAGTGTGTATGTGCTGTGTGAGCACGGGTGCATGTCTGTGCTATGTGCACGTGTGTGTGGTGAGAAAGTGTCCCTAGCAGAGGGAACTGAATCTGTAGGAAGTTACAATTCTCTGTCCACCTCCTCCTAATAGTGGGTGTCACCCAAGTTCAGCTCCGTCACCCTCTGTGCTCTCCTTCGGGCTCAGACCTTCAGTGACTCCTATAGGGTAGGTGTTATAGACTGAATGTTTGTGCCCCCTCCCATATTCACATGTTGAAACCTAACCCCCAAGGTGATGAAATTAGGAGGTGGGGCCTTTGGGGGATGATTGGGTCATGACAGCAGAGCCTTCATGAGTGGGATTAGTGCCCTTACAAAAGAGACCCCAGAGAGTTCCCTCACCCCTTCTGTCACGTGAGGTTACAGCAAAAAGATGGCAGCCTATGAACCAGGAAGTGGACCTTCACCGGACACCAAATCTTCTGGTCCCTTGATCTTGGATTTCCTAGCCTCCAGAATGGTTTGTTGTTCATAAGCCACCTGGCTTTGGTATTCTGTCTCAGCAGCCTGCACGGACTAGACAGTAGGGTTGCCAGGTAAAACACAGGATGCCCAGTTAAATTTTAAATTCAGATAACAACTACTATAGGGCCTCTGGCCTTGGGCCTGGAGCCCCCCACCCCCACCCATGTCTGGGCTTCTGTAGATCGAGGCCGGAGGAGGGAAGGAGGGAGGTGCAGACGTGCAGAGGCCAGAGCATCCAGTGTGAGCTGGCCCCTGCTGACGTCTTAGGGTCACCATCCCTCTCCCCTCTTCACTTTCCATCCTGCAACCACCCTGAGTTCCCTGAGCTTCTCAGAATGGAGTGCACTTCTTCCCCCTGGGCTTTTGCCTGTACCCCACCTGCCTGGATCAGTAAATGAAGGAACAGAAGGAAAAGAGGAGCATGTGTATAAGCCATAATGGTTTCCCAAACCCTTCTCACTGGGCATCATCCCTCAGTAACCTCATTTGTTCCTCAACATGTCATGATGAAGGTAGCTGGGAGTACCTTGGGATTCTGAGGCCGGGCTGTAGGAACTTACTCTGAGGCTTATTATGACTGATATAATATAGTCCCTGGAAATGTGGCTGCTAAGGGAAGCCCCCACCTCCCTCCCACCCCACCATGACACATCTATCTGAACAATTGGGCTGCAGCCTAAGATCAATTGCCAGCTCTGTGGGGCCCTGGCTCTTGTGCACAGAGAGATTGTATAACTTGCCCCTTGGAGATCTGAACCCAGTCCGCTGGTGCTGTAGCTGGAGGGGTACTTCCTGACCTACTAGCTTTGACCGGAAAACAAACATTTAGACTAGGTTCAAGCTGGAAAAAAGATCACCCACTGCACATAAGTATCCTTTGTGACATTGTTAAAATACTCCCAGGGAACAGGTTTGCAGTTATTGTGGTAACAAGACAACTAGGTGGTACCAATTGCTCCTCTCCTTCCTTGAAGGAGACCTTGATGACCCCTCTTACAGGAAGCCTTCTATGATTGCCTCTTTTCTTCCCACTCCCCTACACCAACTCTACTCTGCTCTGCTGATTCTCATGTCCATGATGGGGTGTGTGCCAATGTGGGTCTTTCCAGGACAGGGCAATCAATCCCCTTCCTCTGTGAGCCCTCCCCTGGGAAACGGGAGGAGGGTAGGGAGTTTGAGGCTGTGCTTTCTCAGTGTCCCATTGGCAACGCTGCTGACTCACTGAGCTACCTCACGGCGGGGACTCACTCATCTCCAGCCCATTTCCTAATTTCTAAAGTGGGGGTGAATTGCTCCTGCTTGAGATCTTGGGAGGAATTGAAAAGAGTTTGGAGGTCGTCCATGAGTACTCAGGAGAAGTACTTGTCCTGGAATTAGAAGCATGAGTGTAAAAAAGAAAAATACAGATACTGAACACAATGGAACCAAAAGCACACAGTCCTTGTCAAAGTCATCTCTGTGCCAGCTGTACCTCATCCCCGGCCTTTACTTGCTTACTGGGCTTTGAGGAACACCTTTTAGCCAGCTTATCAGCACATAGGCAAACAATTTTCATGCCTTAGATTCACACTTTAAAAAAAAAACCCTCAAGTCCCATTATCCATTGGATGACTTGGCCCAGGAAAATTTTTGACTACTTCTGAAAATCAAATTCACCTCCTGGGGATAAACACTTGTCACCACTGAGATAATTCGAGAGCCAATTTCCCCATAAATGTCTTCTCCTTCCTTAACGGGAAGCCGAACATCATAGGAGTTTTAGAGTCAGACAGACCTCAATTAGAATTCCGGCTTCTTCACCTCTCAGCTGGGTAGCACTGGGCAAGTGACTCAACCTCTCTGAGCCTCCCTGTTCTCTTTAAGATGGGAAACATTATCTAAACTCACAAGGTGAGAGTGAACATTAAATGAGATAATGTCAAGACTGCATAGTGGATACTCATGAAGTATTAGTCTCTCCTTTCTTCCCTTACTCTGCATGCCACAAGCTCTGCCTTCACTGCACAGCCATCTGTATAGGCACCTAAGTTATGGTAACTGACATTATTTTAAAGTCATCTTGTCCTTATTTTGCTTATTCCCATACTGGCATCTTAAGTGCAGCGATACGAATTACTAATCTCTGTATCTTTTACATCTCTTACAGTGCTAGTGTAGTGTTTGGCACATAGTAGGTGCTCAAAAAAGTCAGTTTGGATGAGCCAAACATGTCACAGGAGCTAAAACCACTTTTCATAGAAGAGTCACAGGAATTAACTGAGCCATGCATCATGGCCTGGCAATCAGAGGAATGCCATTTCCAGGGTAATGAGTAACTACCTGCAGTCATTTTGTAAACACATTTTGCTTCCCAGGGTGTCTGCTTTGAACCTCTCACAGATCGTGTTAAGTTCTGATGTTCCTTTAGAAACGTGCAATTACTCCAGGTGCCCTCTAGATGGCGGTGTTCAACACAGAGAAAGCCCTCACGCCCCTGGAAACTCACAGAAGGGAAAAAAAAATTCTCTTTTTATTATCAATGCATTAAGAATGAATTTATCATCCTGGCTCAGCAAAAGTCTAGTTATTCGGTAAGAGGCTTTATCCCCAGCTAACGCACAGCTTAATCAGTTCAGTTAGATACAAAGCCAGCTCAGGCCTTTGTCTCATGTTCAGAGTGAACGACCCAGCTGACCCCGCGGCTTCGGCTTTCCTGGTGCACGGGCCTGAGACACTTAGATTCTTTCCAGGGAGGGGCTGGGGGTGGTGGGGAAGGTAGGGGGCAAATAAGAAGACGCAGAAGGTTCTACATCCTGAAGTGAGGATGAGGGATGGATTATCCAGCAAGGAGGTTTTAATGGGATGATAATATTAACAACAAAACAACAACTAAAATTCATGACATGCTTACTGCATGCTGGGCACTGTTCAAATGCCTTAATATTCCGACTCATTTAATCCTCTCACAACCCTGTGTAGCAGGGACTCTCATTATCTCAGTGTTACGGATAATGAAACAGATCTAGAACACAAGTGCATTGGACAATGTCCCATAGCTAGCAGGTGATAAGACTGGTATCTGGATCCAGACTTGGCTACAGGAGCCGTGGTCTGCACTGCCAGGCCATGCTGCCCCTCCTGGGGGTCAGGCCACTCGTGGGCTGATGAGATACACTCCATCCTTCCAAACATCTTGAACCACCAATGCCCACCCCACGGTAGCCAGAGTATCCCCCAGCTTACAAGCAAAAGCAAACAAGGGAAATTGAAAAGCCCGGTGCAAACTCATCCCCTCTCTTGGGGAAGCAATGCAAAGCACAAACTCCACCACTTGGAGGACAGGTGATATAGTAGAGAAACTTCAGGTTGTTGGAAAAACCCACAGCTTTAGAGCCGGAGAGACCTGAGTTTGAATCCCTGCCCAGTCAGTTTCTTGGGTAAGTTACTTAACATCCTACGATCTCAACTAATTCCAAATGGTGGGTGCAGTCCAACTGAGGGGAAGCCAGGCAGTCGCAAACCCTCAGGGGTCAGGAGGTGGGTGGTGGGCACTCTCCATAGGACCCAGGTGCCAGGGATCTGCTCAGGTTCCACATGGAGTGGGGTACTCCGAGCAGTGCAGGCAGGAGGGCCCTGCAGGGGCCAAGGCCTGCTCTGCCCGGGGAGGCCATGTACTAAACAGTGAAAGCTTTGTTGCCAGACAACCTGGATTTGACTCTTGTGCTCTACCCCTTATCAGCCATGTGGCCCAGGCCAAGTTATTTTACTTCTCTGAGCCTCAGTCCTCTCATCTGTAAAATGAGTATAAGATAGTGTGCGTGAAGAGCTTGGCACAGGGCCTGGCACAGGGCAAGTGAGGGTGGGGGTAGTAGCGGTTTTACAGGAGAGGCGTAACGGCAGACCCTGTCAGAAAAAGAAACTCAAGGTACAGAGAGGGTCACCCGTCACTGGGTTGGGCAGGGGGTTCCCATTATCCTGCACCTTTCTCCCAGCCCCGCTTCCCAGAGTGCCTGTACTCAAAGAGCGTGCTAGTGGCCATGCAGTCTAATCCCCACTGCCTGCTGATTGCCTGTTAGAAGTGGCCAGGGCTGTGCCCCCTGTGGCTGCGGACTCCACTGAGGGGCCTGGACTCCTCTCTGTGGCATTTCCGAGTGGCTGGCTACACGCCTTCTTGCTTTGCTCAGGGGTCTGTGTGTGCACTTCTTGGAATTGCTTTCTGGAACACTAAGATTGATATTGTCTCTGACATTGGTCTTGAGGAATGAAGGAGTGGGCGGGATGGGGAGGCAGCATGGAGGGGTGGGGTCAGGCGAGCGGCCACACCCATGGAGCCCAGGTGCCAAGAGTGGAGCCCTGCTGACAGTTTTTTGGTAAATGAGAGACAGGTGGACATGATAGTCATTAAACCACAATGCAAAGGCTTTCGAGGACACTGTGCAAACAGAGGGGTTGGTCCCATGCAGCACAGGGTTGCAGCAGCTGAGCTCAGACGGTAAAAAACACAAGGAAGGCCATCTGGATGGCGCTCCTTTGCCACGCTGGCTTCCCTGCCGCCAACAGTCCTTGATGTACCCTCCTCCCCTGCCTGACTCCCCAGTCTCTGCATGCCGTGAATGGCCTCCCGTGGACACACCTTAAAGACACAATACCCAGAGGTCATCTCTGATTCTTCCCCTTCCTTCATACTCACAGACAATTCATCAGACATTCCTTTTGACTCCACATGTATATACAGAATCGTCTCTCCACCTCTGATCCAGTCCAAAGCACCAGCGTCTCACCTGCAGGAACCTCCCACTTGGTCTTCCTGCCTCCAGTCTAGCCTCTCGCAAGGCACACCCCACCACAGGCAAACTGACTTTATATAATCTCGTTACAAGTTCCTTGTCCAACAGGTGGTTTGCAGATATTTTCTCAGTCTGCAGCTTGTCTTTTCATCCTCTTAACAACAAGGGTCTTTTGCAGAGCAAACATTTGTAACTTTAATGAAGTCCAATTTGTCAATTTTTCTTTTATAGATCATACTTTGGGTGTATGTCTAAGAACTCTTTGCCTTGCCCTAAGTCCTGAAGATTTTATCCTATTTTTTTTCCCTCTAAGCTTCAAAGTTTAACATTTTACATTTATATCTGTGATCCACTTTGAATTAAATTTTTTTGTATAAAGTATAAGGTTTAGATTGAAGTTTTTTTTTTTTTTTTTTTGGCCAATGGATGTTCAATTGCTCCATCACCATTTGTATCTTTGGGCTCTGGCCAACCTCACCGACCTCATCTCCACTACTTGGTCCAGCTACGATGGACTCCTTGTTCTTCCTGGAACACCCAAAACTTCCTTGCCCTAGGCTCCCCTAGGGCCCCTTCCATGGCTGGTCCCTTCTTATCCATCAGACCCAAGATCAAATGTTCCCTCTGCAGAGGCCTGCACACCCTGCCTAGATTACCTACCCCCACCCCCTGTTACTTTCTATCACCACGCCGTGCACTTTCCTTCCTAGCACTCATGGCTAACAGAAGTGGTCTCACTTATCTGTTTATCAGTTGATTGTCTGTCCACCTCCACCTGAATAGAAGCTACGGGGTTAAGGACGTTAACTGCCTCATTCATTGTTGCGGTTAAGAGCTCATGCTCTGGGATCAGACAGTGTGAGTTCAAATCATACCTCTGACACTTACTAATCACTGTGATATCTGCAGCAAGTTACTTAACCTCTCTGTGCCTCAGTTTCTTCATCTGTAAAATGGAGATGAGGTTGTACTTGCATCATAGGTTGTTGTAGGGACTAAAAGAATTCATGCATGTCAATTTAGCATAGTGTCTGGCGTATGCTAGATGCGCAATGCAGTTGCAATATTAGGAGTACTGCTATTGGTGAATAAGGGAGCAAAGGGCAGGGGCCTTTAAACTGCACTGCATAGTAGAGCTCCAGGGATTGCCTGCCACAAAGTAGAAGATGAACAGGTAGTCAGGTGTCTGGGATATCTACCCCCACCTTAGTCAGACTGGCTGTTCTGTCATCTGTCTGTATTTTGGGTTTCCATGTAAGGCCTATTTTCAGAATAGGATATTGCTGCTAATAAGTTTGAAAAGCATGGATTTAGGGAACAGTGCCCTGGATTTTCCCACAGAAACACCTAGGTTTTTAGTCCCAGCTCCAGTTGTAATTTTTGGCAAATCATGCCTCCACTTTGGACTTCAGTTTTCCACGTGCATAATGGAAACAGGATAGGTAATCACCAAGGCCACTTCCATTTTTGATGCTCCACAAGCATGTGATTCTGTTATTCCAAGTGCAGGCCTGGCTTTCTATGCCACACCATCTCTGGAGATGCCCTTGGCAGGAACTCAGTAGGGATGCTCTATCCGAGACCCCAGACTACCAAAGGTATAGTGCCATCTATGAGTGGAATGTGATGCAACCAGGCTTGGTTTGGGGGGTGGTGCTGGAGTCTGGCATTAGGAGATTAGGTTTTGTTGGGTTGGGGAGTCATTAGAGTATGATGGAGCACCCTAAGTGCTGTGCAGTTGGAGAGCCCTGCAATCAGCCCAGTTCTGACATTTACTAGGTAAGAGACATGGGGCAGGTACCTAATCTTCTCCAGTCCCTGTTTTTTCACCTGAAAAATTAATATGTTTATATGGGTTCAATGCAGGCATTCAAGGAGATAATATGTGCACAGTTTTAGCAATGCCTGGCACATATACAGGAATACAGATTCTCAAACCTACTGAAATACAGTCTCTAGGGGAGGATCCTGGGAATGTATATTTTGGACAATTTCTCTACCCCTCCTCCCTCAAATGATTGTGATGATGAACCAAGCTGGGGAAACACTAATATATCTCAATGCCTTTGCCACCTGCTAGGCCAGTGCTGTTCAATAGAAATATACTCTGAGCTATGTATGTGTGTAATTTAAATTTTCTAGAGGCCATATTAAAAAAAGAAAGATATAAAAGGGTGAAATTTATTTTAGTAATATATTTTACTTAATCCAATACATCATTTCAACAAAATTATAATTTTGACATGTAATCTATATAAAAAAATTACTAATGAAGATATTTTACATTCTTTCTTTAGTTCTTAGTTTTCAAAACCCAGTATGTGTTTTATACCTACAGCCTGTCTTGATTCACATTAAGCGCATTTCAAATGCTCAAGAGCCATGTGTAGTCGGTAGCTGCTGTGTTGGACAGTGCAGGTCTAGAGCCTGCACAGAGGCTTGGGGACAAATATGTAGCCCAGGTAGTAGCAAAGTGTGCAGAACCTTATACCTTGCCTTTTGGGGAACTATTTTACCCAGACTTTATCTTTTTTTCTCCTAAACTTTGTCCTCTTTGGAATGAGACAAAATAGTTGACAGCAGGTACTAAGTATGTTGTACTTGCTTAGTGCTTTGTACACTGTTAGGAGCTGAATCATGTCCCACACCCATTCATATGTTGAAGTCCTAATTCCCAGTACTTCCGAATGTTACTGTATTTGGACATGGGGTCTTTAAGGAGGTAATTAAGGTTAAAAAAATGGGGTCATTAAGACCCCATGAGACTGGTGTCCTTATAAGAAGAAGAGATTGGGACACAGACACAGACAAACAGAGGAAAATCCACGTGAAGAAACAGAGAGAAGACAGCCTTCCACAAACCAAGGAGAGAGGGCCTTGGAAGAATCCAACCCTGCCAGCACCTTGATCTTGGACTTCCAGCCTCCGGAACTCTGAGGAAATAAATTTCTGTAGTTTAAGCTACCCAGTCTGTGAAACTTGGTTATGGCAGCCCTATCAAACTAACACAGAAGTTTATTATGTACATATACACGATCTCATTTTAATTCTTGCAACATCTCTACAATGTAGCTATTATAACCCCATCTTATAGGTGAAGAAACTGAGGCTTAAGGAGGTTAAGTAATCTTCCCAAGTCACAGCTGGAATGTGGCCAAACTGGGGTTCGAATTCGGGTCCGTCTTCACCTTGTGGCTGAGCAAAAGCCCTTGACCCTAACTACCAACACGTCTACATCTGCATCCATTTTCCTTACCAGTTATTTTTTAATAGCATTAATTTGTGAGCCACAGATGTTAGTTCTAGTCATATGTGGTTCTGGAAGTGTTACTGTGGTCCTCAATATTCTCACTTATAAAATGAAATGGTCCCATGGTCCAATGGTTGCTAAAAGTGCTTTCAAATTACTCTCCTATGAGAAATTCCAGGTCACAAGTGTGAGGGAGATGATGATGCCCACACAGCACAGGCCCTCAAGAAGATGGCAAGACACCAGAGGAGGCAGAAGATTTTACCACGAAAGGAAGTGCATTTGAACTACCACATAGGGTCCCTTAAACTGGAATCTGCATCTGCTGCTTTGGAGACCAACACAGATTTACTGATACCTGCTAAATGCTGCTGCATGGCCATTACTATGCTCCACTTTCCCAGTGTGGAAACTGAGTCTTACGGGGAGGCTACTGAGCTTGACAAGCTCACACAGCTGGAATTAAGAGAAGAGTCTGGGCTTTGGACACATGCCTTCGAGCTCTCCCATCCCTACACCACCTTGACCATGTTGGCATAGACAAGGCAGAGTACCAGGCTGTGGAAAAACTCATCTGACCATTGGCAGGTTCGAGGACTATAAATGTGACTCTGAAACCAAAGGTGAGGCCTGAGTTACCCTATCTGGTAATGGACAGGACCCCAGAACACTAAGTGATTTCTTAGACCTCTTCTCTCTGGGATTCCCAGATAGAGCAGGGAGAGTAGAGGAAAGGGTGGCCTTGAATTCCAAGTTCAAGTGGAGATTCTCAAACTTCTAGATGTCAAGGACCAGTAAAACAATAATAATAAAATATTGAAGATGGCATTGGGGACCAACTTTTTATTTTGTGCTTAAAAAAGTTACTATCTGCTATCACCATCATTTCACATAAAAAGGACATTTTTAATACACTCCTAATTAAAACCATTTTAATCTTATAATAAAGAATAGTCCTTTAATAAATGTCATTTTATGAAAACTCACTACTCTTTCCTTATTTGTCCCATTTTGCTGCAGTCAAAGGAAATCCTCATGACTCACTGTCGGTAGGTAGTTCATGGGAATTCCAGCCCAGCCACCCCATCATGGGTTGTAAACGCTGGGTCACTTTGCTGTAGTGGGAATGAAGGTGGGGCAGGGGCCATTGTTGATGGCCTATCTCCCTTGGGTACTACAAGTCACCCTTCAGACCCAATAAAAAATTAGGGCAGAAAGGCACAAGGGTCTTTCTGCACCAATAGTCTGAATCAGGGAGGAGTGTGAAGTGCAGCACATTGTCAAAGGGTGCAAGCACATGCTTTCATACTGTGGTACAAACTAATTTAGCAAAGAGTTGCTTATTACATGTCTTTGGGAAATCAAGCTTCTTGGATGGGTAAGACTGATTTGCAGATACTATTCTCATTGCATACCTGCTAGTGGGTACTTCTAAGGCACTTGTGAGGAGTCCAGGAGCGAATGTGCCTACAGCAGGGAGGAGGGCACAGCTCTTGGACCACATGCTCACAAAAGGCAGTTTCTCCAGTTAAGCACTTGCTGTCTCCCACTGCAGCAATTGTTTCTAAAGTTGCCTGATGAAAGATTAACTGCATTCTGCAAGACCCAGAGGCCCCAGGGCTATTACTGCCTTTTTGAAGGCAGTCTTTGTTTCTGGATAAAGTGCTATCTGTGGCTGCGGAGGCCCCACCTACAGGAGAAAGTGTGTAACCTGGGCCTGGCCCTTTGCTGGTATCTATAGCAGGAAGGAAGATGGGATTTCTAGTGTCCCTTTCAGAGCAGAGTTGATGGGAGAATATTCAGATGTAATGAAAAGGTAAATTAGGGGGTGGATCCACATGTTCCAAAAGGATTCAACACACTTATAGGGTCTCAGGAAAAGGAGAAGAAAATAAATATTTTTGGGCCTCTAGAAGGCACCATGCTCTGTGATAGGGACTAAGGAATCAAAGATAAATTGGACAATGTCATAGCTCTCAAAATGTGGCCCGACTTGTAGGGAAGAGTGACAAGTAAAACAGCAGCAAGGTGAAGGTGTCATTGCTGTAGCAGAAGTTTGTGCACAGTGTTGGTGACAATACAAGAGGGGCTCCACTGAGCACCTGGGGGTAGGGGTATCTCACAGAAGTGACATTTAGTAATGACTCACATTTGTTGGTCCCCAGGCATCCTGATGAGTGCTTTTATAAACATTGTTTTGCTTAATTCTCTCAACAGCATACTATAATCCCCATTTTATAGACATGGAAACAGGCTTTATTTGTGAGATTTAGCAGAGGATTATGGTCCTATACCATATATATTATATATATGTATGCACAAAGCACCTATATACACATAAAGCATTTCAGCTGTCTGTGGGGATCCCCCACATGTATGGGCTCCCTCCAAGGCCCTGGAAAGCCCTAGCAATGAGGACATATATATAGATAAAATTTGCAAAATATTTTAGTGGCAATAAATTAGGACTGTTGTCTCTTTGCACCCTAACTTCTCCCCTATCATACTTGCCTTTGTGTTGAGTATGTTGCGTGGTTTGGGTCGTCTTGGGATCTGGCTAAGGGGAGGTTGCGTTTTGGGTACATTTATTTTGGGTTTAATGAGATATATCTATGTAGGTTCTAGTCACCTCTGTGCATGGTCACTGCTAGCCACTCTGGTGTAGGAATGGCTTCCAGGAATACTCCTACCACCTGCCATACCAGCTTACTGTGTGTGGTGATGTGAAGTCCAGTGCCCGGGTCATATAGTAACATAAATGAATCCTACAGCACCCCGTGCAGAATGATGTGGGTCAGGGAGGAGAGATGAGGTGTGAAATGTACAGAACCAGAAGGTAGCCTGTGGAAAATTATTCCAATCATGAGATGTGGAAAGTTGCATAATGGAGATTCAGTTATCTTTGATGCCTGGTCAAAACAGAAGTTTCCTCCCTTCCGAAATGTGCTAATGTATACATGAATACATTTGTGCCATACATTTCTTTTATTTTTCAGATGGAGTTGTGCAAAACAGAAGGACTACTGCATGCTTGAGCCTTACAAATGCAGGAATTCTGATACATTCTATTCTGCTGAGTAAGTAGTATCCAGGAGAGGAAGGGCAGCCATTGTCTAGCATACGCATGTCTTCTCCCAGTTATCTGATCAGACACTAATCTAGCTGCTGCTGTGAAGGGATTTTATAGCTGTGATTGCAGCCCCTAATGAGATGATCTTAAATTCAGCAAAGGGGAGGTTATACTGGATGGGTCTGACCTGATCCAGCAAGCACTTCAAAAGAAGGCTCAGGCCTTTCCTGAGCTCAGAGACTCTAAAAGCCACTGGGTCTGCAACTGTCCTTCCCACCCCACCCCATCTTCCTCCCTGACTGCCACCTATGACCAACAGGCTCCAGCTTACACCTGTGAGAGTCCAGCCTGCTCATGACCTTTGCTTCCTGACTGCCTGCCCTACAGACTTTGGCTTTACTTAGGCAGCCCCCACAGTTGCATAAGCTGATTTATTATAATAAATCACACAACACACACATATATCTCAGATATATACTATACCTATTATCTACCTATCTATATATCATCTGTCTCTTATTGGGTTATGCTTCTCTGATTGAACTCTGACTGATAAAGATGATGATGATGATGTAATAATATCAGAAACTCATACCTGGTTGAGAATTTACCATGTACCAGACATGCTTAACACTTTAGCCACTTAACCAGTGGTGCTTAACACTTTAGAGGCATTATTCTCGCTTACTCTGCTCAACAACTCCAAGAGGTAGGTGCTATTATTATCCCTTTTTAAGGATAAGGAAAATGAGGCACAGAGAGGCTGAGCAACTTGTCATATAGCCAGTCAGCTTCAAAGCCTGGATTCTAGCCCATCTCCCCCAGGCCTGTGCCCTTGACTACTACAGCATGCAGCATAAGCAATGGCACAGGGTGTGATCCCTCATGCTATCTGAAAGAAAACACAAGTAGGTCTGACCACTGGATGCTTAAAGTTGGGAGTGATGAACAACGAGATGGGAGAAGCCATAAGGATTTAGGTCAAAGTCATAGCCACCCAGTGTGTACCAGCCCACTTTCCACCTTGTGGGTGGAGTAGGTAAGCAAGAATCCTCATGACCAGAACAGAGAACAGAGAACTTAGGATGTCAGACAGGGAAGGCCCTTGAGATCTTCTATACCATTTCCCATGGGACATATGAGAAAACTGAGGCCCTGCAGAGGTATGGAGAAATAGTAGGGTGTAAATAGACTATCAGGTTGGTAATGCCACGTGGCATGGGTTCCTTTTGCTGCAGAAGCTTCACCATGACCCTGCACTTTATGGGGCAGGAGGACTCTGATATGGAGATCTTGCCATGTCAGAAACCAGGCAACCTCAAATGGGTTCCAACAAGGTCTTCCCTCTAAGAAATTCAGTAGTGTAGCCAAGGGTTAGTGTGAGGTTTGGAGAGGAGACACATTTGACACTTTAACCTTTGACATTGCACAGGCAGGAAGTAGTGAGTCTCTGAACCTTGTATGTAACAACACAGCTACCCCAAGGCTGAGGAGGGGGCTTTGTGCTTTGGCTCTACATGTGTTGCCGATTATGCCAATAGCAAAGAAAGCATCATGGCATTCATGCAGACAATAGTAATATTAAGAATGGAAATAATAGTAATAATCATTCTTTATATCTTTAAAGTGATTTGTAGTTTACAAATGGCTTTTTTTTTTGCCTATTTAAATGTTCAATAGGACATCTTCTGTTGCTACTATTTTTCCCACTTCACAAATGGGAGCACTGAGGCCATTAAGGGATTGGCCCTAGGTCACACAGCGCGTAGTGTTGGAGCTGGTCTTGGCCTACAGATCCCACCTCATCCCATCCTCCAGGGTTCAACGCTGCCTCCTGCTTCCAAGTGTGGAAGACGTGTCTCTGGGCAAGGATGATATTCCCCTGTTCCCTCCATTCCCTGCTTTCCTCTTGCTTTGGGAACACCAGAATATGTAGTTATTTCTCCTTAGGAGGAGGAGGGGGTAGGTGGGGAGCAGCTGTAGAACCAGCTGATTTCTAGGCTGAGAGATGATGGTGAGTTTGCACAGTGGTGGTCAAAATAGAGACTGTTATAATTACACTCAACCCAAGAAGTGGGTATTTATGGGCTGTCAGTCAGAAGAAAATATTTTGAAGTCAAAATCTGAAAAATGTCACAACTGGTGTTCTGAATTCATAGATATCTTGGGTGCCTTGTAATACCTTCTAGTTTTCATTTAAAGGAAAGAAAATACCTGTCTTTGAAAATCACAGTGGCTTTGGAAATGCTTATGCCATGGTTCTGTTTTGAGCTCTGCCTGTGCTATGAGCCAGGTGGTTGGCATGGAACACACAGAGGCCAAGGTGCTCCATGAGGAGCTTCTGTACAACTGGTACAGGACATGGGCTCAAGAACTTGACTTAAGGTCCTCTCCTTCCCGGTTCTGTGACCTTTGGCAAATTCATCTCCATGCACCTGTTTTCTTCATCTGTATAATGGGATCTTGATCAACACCCTCTGCAAATGGTCGTGGGGATTAAATGAGATAATGTACACTTATTAACTGCCCAGAATAGGACTTTGACTAGAGGTAATGTGTTTAGTCCTACCCATAGCATCTGAAGCAATTAGCAAAATGCTTTTCAAACAGCACTCGTTTTAGATGAGAACTTTGTGGAAAGTACTCATTCTTGGTGGAAGGAGTGAACGAAAAATGAGGAGCCTTTAACTGAAATGTTAAGGCTGTTACCCTGACATTGACCCTAAAATCTCTCCAGCCTGATTTACACTTTTTGCTAGGTAAGAAATATCTACAGTGATTAATAGGTTTCTTAATAAAATAGCCATGTACATATAACATTAGTTTATAGGTATAAAAATGACAAATACTTGCAAAGCACTTTTCAGAACTTTTGTTGGCATGATTCTGTTTTATCCTCAAAATAACGCAAGGAACTGCAGATACCGTCACTACTGCTGCTGCTCCTTCTGCAACCCACTTGCATTTATTGGGAAGCTACATACCATAATGTACTTCTCTGCTTCACAGAGGAAGCACAAAGACCCTCTGTAGTGAATGCCTTGTGCACCACCCAGATGTCTCTTTAGGTCTGAGGCCTTTATTCCCCCAGTTAAGGAAGCATTCTCACCCAACATTACTCACCCTACCCAATGACTAGTTTTTGCTGGGGTCCAAAGGCCTGGCCCTTCCCTTGGATTAAGGACATCCTTCAATGGCTACTTCAACTCCAGGGCTCCTCATGGAAAAGCCGAGGCTCACCGCATTGCAGTTTAACTTCTTTCTGCTCCATCCTACTTGCCTTGCTCCTTCACGGGTATTGTTCCCGAGAACACTGCCCCCAAAACCACCTGCATGCAGATATCCATCATGGTCTGTTTCTTGGGGGAACTCAAACACTGACATGGAACGCCAGGGCCTTTGGAAAAAGGGGGTCCTCCCCAGCGTCAGTCTTCCTCCGCTTCCATCCCTACTGTCCACTGAATCCACAACCACTCAGAGTAGATCTAAGCATACCTGTTGCCATCCCAGTCCTGGGATGCAGGCACAGAGATACCTTGTATGGTTTCAGGGGAGGGGATTTGATGATTCATGCATTGATAGATCGTTCTCATCAATATGGCCCAGAGGCCTGGTTGATGTTTAGCTTTGAAAGGGAAACTAAGAAACCTTAAGTTCCTGCTTCCTTAATATCAGAGACCAGCAATCAGTATCACTTCACTTTTTGGGAGCAAACTCCTTGAGGCCAAACTTATCCAGGTAGCTGGGAGTCCAACTCTTGCCCTTGAAGTTAAAAACAAAAGTCTGAGTTGAGCACATGTCCAGAAGCTCACGAACACTTCCTGAACCTGGGAGAATTCTAATAGAATATCCAAGCTGTAAGATGAGGCTCTGTGAGGGGTTGGCTGGGTGTGGCTTTGCTACAAAATTCTCCATGGCCACTAGGGCATTTTCTATTCGACATGCGAAGTGCTGCCATTGCAGCAGATTCTCCTTGCTCCTGGTTCAGAAAACCATGACTATGTCAGAAACAGACTCCCCCACCTTCCTTATAGATCACCAACGTGTTTAGTATACACTTCAGGCAAATCCCAGTTGAGTTCAAGTCTCCGTGCTCCCTAGGAAACATTGTGTACACTCTGGAGCACCACAGAGTGGAAAGCACATGGTGCTGAGCACATCTGATTCACACCCCAAATCTAGTACTCACCAGTGTGTGTCCTTGGACAAGTCACTTCGCCTCTCAGAATTCTTCTTTGTTTATTGAAAAAATAAGGTTCATCCTTAATTTTCAGGAATTATATTAGTGTTAGAAATAATATTACATTTGGTCCTCAAAGCTGGTTACTATTGCTAGTAATAGTGATATCTAGATAATACTGATATTACAGAGAAAATGAACATTAGCTAGCCTGTATAGTGCAGAGGCTAAAACTGCACTAGATGCTGACTCTACGTGATTGTTGGCTAAATATTGTGTAAAAACAGACACTGTCACATACACTTCCAAGATCCATCTGATGCCAGAAAACGATGCCAGAATTATTACTGCTTTTTTTCTTTAGTCGTTGGGCTTCACCCATGGTCTGGCTAAAGCTTGGCTTGAGCTGCAAGTATTTGCAAGTATGGAGTGAGGGAAAAAATTACCTTTGACATCCAAGGAAACTTTGGGCTGGCAGGGGGTTAGGGGATGGGAATCCCAAATGCCAAGTTTGGCTCAGTCGTGCACTGAGTGTGTGATCTTGAGCAAATCATTTAATCTCTTGAGCCTCAGTTTTCTCATTCATTCATTCAACTGGCATTTATTACACACAGATGACTCAAGGATGGTTCCTCTCTTATGCAAGGACAAGGCAGTGGGTGAGGCAGAGCCAGCAAAGTGGAAATGCTGATATGTTGGGTGTGTGCTACGGGGGCCATTTCTCTCTTACTCAGAGCTGTAGTCCCCACACCTGGCATAGTGTCCAGCACATTAACATGCTCAACAAATGAATGAATGAGAAATTCTGCTGCAGAGGTCGAGGGAAAGTTTTAGATAGAGGTAGCACTTGGGCTGGGTCTTCGATGAACAAGAGAAGTTAGGAAGAGACGATAGGAACGAGCCCTCCTGGCAGAAGTAAGAGCTGTACAAGGGCATGGAGCTGAGACAGCCTCTGAGATGCTGGGGAAACATCTGGCATGACGACCACACAGTGTGCACAGGTAAGGACGAAATCCTTTGGAGGCGCCGTGAGAATGAAATGAAATGGCAGTGCAGGACTGCTTGGGGAAATGGATTAGGCGGTATTATTGCATCTTGCTACCTGGATGTATATATGTTATAGATTTATCTTATAATTGTTGTTGTCATTACTTTAGATTTATGTCTAATTTTGTTGGTCCATGATTGATCATTAGTAAACAAATATGCATGTTGATGTGAAGCTTGGCTCTGTGTACAGCATTATTGATGGATTTGCCTATTAATCCAACAGATATTTTATTCTGATAAATACTAATTGCTGCTCAGAGTGCCTAACCAAGGCAATTTGCTGAGGCGTGAGTTTGAGCTTCCTTGGTTCTGTCTGCCTGCAGACAGAACTCTGGGGACTTATTCTTTCTGTTCTGGGTTTGTACTCCTGGCCCTTGGGGGCACTGCTCAGTGCCTGCAGTGGGGAAGGAGGTTGGGTTTCTCAGTCACACTTTAGTGCCTCATCTTACAGCTCCAGCATCCTACAGCTTCCTCCTTCTCACCACCCGGAGGTGGCCCCACCCACAGGCTGGCTAAGCAGGGGTCCACAGCCTGTGGGAGAGACAAGTTTGGAGACGGGAAAATCACAGTTTGCAAAGAGGGAGGAGGAGCAGGGAATAGGGGGAGGTAACGGCAGAGGTGGCAGCTGAGGACAGGGAGGCAGGGCTCTGCAGAGCAGGTGGGTGACAGGGTGGGAAGGGGAGATACAGCTTTTACCATCGCAGGAAGGAAGAGAAGGAAGCGGGAAAATGAAGGGAGAAACTGAAAGACTAGAGAGAGGAGGAGGCGGAGGGGAAAGAACCAGGTATTGGAACAAAAGTTGAAAAGGGCAAGAAAGTTGGGGCAGGAAGAAGGAGTAAGAAGGGGAGAAAAGTGGGATAAGCTAATCTTGTCGAACGATCCCCTAGAGCAGGTGTTTCCGCAGGAATTCTGGAACACTGCGGAGTGGAAGGGAGGAGAACGTCTAAGCTCCTCTGGCTTGCCAGCCTGCACTGATTCTCCAAAGCGAGGAAGTGTCATATGTCAAAATATTCAGTGGTGACGCATGAATTAGCAGAGATCAATTTGTGTTTAAGAAATCCTGATGGAGCAGCCCAAAGCACAAATCAAAGCCGCCAAGCGAAGGAGACTGTTCATCCAATTAACGCAAATCCAGCACCTGGCTCTGCAGCGTGGCAGCCTGCGCTCGGGCTGGCACCCTGCAGGGGCACGGGCTTGGGTTTGCTTATGTGCTTGTCCGTCCGTTTTGCTTAGTTGCTTGTACTGTGGCAGTGGAGGAAATCATCTTCAGGAATGCGCTGTGGGCTCTGCTTAAATAAAGGTCATCGTATCCCTGGGTTTTCAATAATCATGAGGCGCTTAATACGAAATGAGCTCATCCCCCAGCCCCATTTAGGTAGCATTTCCACCATCTGATGCAAACCAATGATGGCTTCTTAGAAGGGACCAGGGCAGCCCGGCTACCAGCTCTTTCTGCTGTTTGCAATGGCTAGAGGGGAAAGCCAGCCCTGGGCTGAGACGACTGAGCCTGGCACAGATGTGGGCCCTGGAGACTTCATTAGGCTGGTTCCTAAGCAGACAAATCACAGCCAGTGGGAGATGGGACTGGAGTGTCTCCGTCGGGACTTCAGTATCTCTGTGCCGGTCAGCCTGCCCTTCCAGGCCTCATGCCTGGATTTCTACCTAGGGGCAGGGGTTCTGCCCTGAACACATTTGACAAATGCCTTTACTTCCAACTTAATTCTTTCTGCTCTTTCTTCTTTGTAAATGGACTTGTTCCCTGTACCCCCCAGGCCTAGGTAGGAGCCCTTGTTTAACTCAGAGATACATTTGTGTATTCAATTCTTTCTTTCCTCCCTCCCTCTTTCCTTTCTTCCCTTCCTTCCTTCCTTCCACAGCCCACAATTATTTATTGAATGCCAACTATATGCCAGGCACACATTGAGCTTACATTCTAGTTGGGGGAAATAGGTTAAAAAAAAAACCACTCATAAGATGTGTCTTAGTCTGTTTAGGCTGCTATAGCAAAATACCATAAACTGAGAAGCTTTTAAAGAACAGAAATTTATTTATCACCTGGGAAGTCCAAGATCAAGGCACTAGCAGGCTTTGTGCATGGTAAGGGCCCGTTCTTGGTTTATAGACTGCCATTGTCTTGCTGTGTCCTCACATGGTGGCAGGGGTGAGTGAGTTCTCTGGAATCTCTTTTATCAGGGCACTAATTCCATTCATAAGGGCTCCATCCTTATGACATAATCACCTCTCAAAGGCCCTACCTCTTAATTCCATCATATTGGTGATTAGGTTTCAACATATGCATTTTGAGGAGACACAGACATTCAGACCACAGCAGGCTATTAGACGGTGATAAATGTCAAATAAAGGAGGAGAGGCATGAGAAGGCTCCACGTGTGTGTGTGAACGAGTGCAGTGTGGTGGCTACAATGTGAAAGTCCCCAGTGGCACAGAGAAATAATGACCCTGCCTCTTCCTGTGGGTCAGCCCCCTTGGATGAGACTCAGGCCTGTCTGGATCTGAGTGTTCCAGGCGGGTCATCTGCTTGGGTTGGTTCCACAAACTCCTGAAACATTTCATTTCCTGGTTTTATCTTTCTTCAAAATGCCATCCTACTGCAGTGCTACCAGCATGCCACTGAGCAAGGTTTTGGGGATTAGGGCATAAGAGATAAAGAAGTTGCTTCTTGGACTAATTGTTAGGCCAAGAAGTGGCCCGATATCCCTGCACTGGCATGAATCAAAAACAAGGCACACCTGCTAGTCTCAGGGTGATTGTGGCCACCACATATGATTGTGTAGGTTGTGCAGTGGATAACCCAAGAGGATGCTTGTTACATAGACTACAACGTGAGTGGTGCTCTCCGAGGTTGGGCAGTATACAACCTGCACAGCCAGCCACAGCAGCCTATCTGGGTCCACACAAACACGTGGGGGTCATGCTGTGGTTGGACACAGTACATAACAAACAGGGTATTGAGCAAACAGCTTCTGTTCTAGGATTGGCTCTCATTAAGTGGCTGGCATCACTTGTGTTCTCTCCACTCAAATGTTCTGAACTCTGGATCACACGTGTGGAGACCTTTGAGATATACTCCTGTCCTTCTGACCGTGGCTGGGCCTTCGTGCTCTATTGCCTGCTTGGCCTGCACTGACTCCATGACCTCCTCAGCTGCATCTGCATCTCAGGCCCTGACCTATGTCTTCATGATTATAATTACCTTCTGGCTAGACCCTTCCAAGCTCCTAAACTGGAACATTCTGTCAGTTTTGCCTTGCTGCTTCCTATGCCCTGGAGAGGTTCAATTTGGAATGCACCACTCCCCTTTGCACACTGGGAATTACAGGGCATCAGGTCTTGCCCACATGACATCCATCACAACTTCAGGAGGGGCAGAGTCAAATTCAGGCCAAGGCTTGCTGGACTCCAGAGTTTTTTGTGCATTACTGCCTGCCATGGTGTGTACAAATTCCCAGCAAAGCTCACACAAGAAACATGGATTCCCTATAGAAGAGATGTGAAATATCTCCTTCCCACTGCCTTATCCACTTACAGAGGGGCAGCTCCATTAGGAAAGTCATCTCTCCAACTTCTCTGCCAATAAGGATCACCAAGGGGTAGTTGTTAAACATGTAAACTCCAGGGACCACCATACTCACATTATCAGAATTTCTAGGAGGGTGATTCTGGGAAATGGTGTCATTAAAACACATCCTAGGAGATTCCTATTATTGTATTACAAAAATTTAGAGAACTTTGGTGACGGTATAATAACAGTAGCTGACCTCATGCTAACTATTCCAAGTGCTTTTCATACAGTAACTTTTTTGTCCTGCTAACAACTTTTTGAGGAAGGTATTATTCTTATTTCCATTGTATAGATGGGAGAAAGGAAACACAGAGAAGTTAAGAAACTCTCTCAAGGTCACACAGCTAACTTAGTCTGACTCCAGAACCTGTCTCTTAACTACCATACTGTGCTGCCTCTCACAAAAAAAAAAAAAAAAAAAAAAGGATTTGTTCTATTAACTTCATGCACAGGCAGAATGAGTAATCACCTAAGTGGTGAGATTAAAATCCCTTTGGGAAAGGAGATTTGCAGTACACTAACAGTGGGTTAGAATCCCACGTCATCAGAAATCTTCAATGCCCATCAAAATGTGGCCCAAAGGACTACATTTAAAGCTGATATCATTCATTCACATTCATTCATTCCTCTGGTGAAGGAAGGAATCAGTGACATACTTTCTTGGGAGAAAGGAAGAAGAAAAATGAGGGTCCATCATGTGGTGGTAGGAGGCGGAAGTAGCCATTAAGTGAGAAAATGTACAATATTTTGGTGGCGAGCCTTCTGGGACTAAACTGGATCACTCTTGGCTCTTGTTTTCACTCCACAAACTCTACCTGCACAGCTCTGCTCTCAGATGCTCCTACATACCCAGCTCGACTGTCTGATCTAACATGACCTGTCCTTCCTCCTAATCCCTGTATTGGCACTTTTTATGACATTTATTTTTTACCATTACTTTCCATATTTATATACACGTTTTGTTCTTCCTACTACTCACTCAACGGATTTTAAACTCCTTTAGGATTGAGACAAAGTCATCCCTCTTTTTGCATCCCACATGGTGCTCAGAACATTGCTTCTCCCTGAAGATGCTTAGTACGTGTTGCACAAATAATGTGTGGACGGGTGGCTGGGACACCCTAAGATGACATCACAGACTTTACAATCCTTACTAGACTGCTTGAGAGCAGTGCTTCTCAGACTCTAACGTGCAAAGGAATGGCTTGGGAATGTGGCTAAAGTGCAGATGTTGGTTCAGTAGGTCTGAAGCGGGGTTGGAGAGGCTGCACGTCTGACAAGCTCCCAGGTGCTGCTGGCCATACTCTGAGAAGATGGCTCTCGATCGTCACCTCTCTCTTATTCCATGTGTGCCTCTTGCTGATCTGATATTTTAAAAGGAAAGAACTGGGATCCGGGTTTACATCTTCTGAGGTGCTCTCTTCTGTGCTTGAACTGAGCCAAGCTACCCAAGTCAACATTCTTATATGGACTTTGCCCTGATTAAAAAACCACTAAATGTGGTTCAATTCAATTCAATCCAATTTGATTCACTGCAACAGGCTGTAGTCCTAGTGTGCTTCATGGTTGTACCCATTTATATTATGACGATATCTCCCACCCTCACCCACACATTTTTGCCTCTCAAATATTTATTCTCCCACCCACACAACAACTGTGTGAGATAATTAAAGAAAAGTACTTCCATTGTATTTCATTTTTTTACATATGTTCTGCCTCTTTGGGTTGAAAGTAGTGCTCACCCACCTAAGCTGAGTAGCTGCCTTTCTGTCTCTGCAGACAAGGTACCCAAATCTACCAGCAGGGGCTTGGTCTGCTTCTGTTGCACCTTAAATGATTCCTTAATGCTGGTACCACCACTGTGCGCTGTATACAGATGAGGAATCAGGAAACTTCTAACTGGGTTAATCAAGTGCTCCAGTCTATTAAAACACTGCAGAGACTGGTTATGATGGAGAATCACAGAATGGTACCTGTGCCTACTGCTCAATGTCTCAAATTCTGAGAGCCAGCTTGTACATCATCATTTATGCTCTCTGCCTGCTTGACTCCATTTTCCACTCTTTCAAGCCAAAGACAGAATCTGTAGAGCATCTTCCCTGGTACCAAATGGTTACCATGAAACTCTTTCTTGAAGTTCCCTCTTCTTAAATCTTCTCTGTGGAGCAGAAATGGTGTTCCACTATATGAATAAAACACAGTGGCTTTTGTTCGGGGGGTGTGGGTGGTTTCAGACTCATCAAAAATGAGATGGAGGTCTTCTGCCCGGCATGGGCTATCAATTCTGAACTTTCTAACCCAGCACATTGCACAAAGGATTTGAAACTGATCATGCAAATATATATGTGTACACACACATATACATATATACGTATGCACAGATACACACCTATGTGTGTGTGTAATGAAAATATTTGATTACATAAAAATCAAGATAATGGAAATACAGACTAAGTGGAAGGTTTACTCAAAAAAAGGAAGTTAAAAGTGGGATACAACCACAGCTTCCTATGTAGTTATTAAAGGGAAATAAAAAATTTGCCTCTGAGATTCCTGGTGGTCAAAGCATAAAGGGCAATAGAGTCAGTTGCATGGTTAGCGTGGAAAATGCATGCCACCTCCATCAAGTTAACAGCACTTTCCTTGATGCTTAGATATGAAAGCCATTTCTCCCACAAGCATTCATAATGTGTATGTGGTATAGGATAGCAAACAATATCCTTTACAACATCTCTGTAAGACTTGTAATACCGTTTTGTAAGAAACCTTCTTCAATGCAACTCGATAGCAAAATATTCAAGGACAACTCAGATAAACCAAATTCTCAACTCTGTATAAGAAAGGGATGTGGGTATATTACAATTTCCAAGATGTTATATATAGCTTGACAAAATATTAAGTATAATAATACAGTTTTATATTTGTTAAATTAAAAGAGCATATTGTCTTCGTACAAATTATATAAAGTAAAATCCAATAAAATCAGTGAACTCAGTGAAGTACGGTCAGAGTGTTTTCTTGTGTTTTGTCCTAATTTTGCATGAAGTGCAACTAAAACCTGGGTCGTTACACATAGGATTGGTTGGAGTCACACAGACATGGATTCAAACCCCAGCTCTACCACTTATTGTCTGAGGGACCCTGGGCAAGTTACTTACTATCTTTAAGCTTCAGTCCTTTTCAGTAAAATGGGGATAAGAAAATATACAGTATGCATCAAAATGCTGATGTAGGGATTAAAGGAGTTGATACACTGGAGATGCTTAGCATAGTGTCTCAACATAGTAATCACTCCGTAAACAGTTTTCTTCTATTGTTATTATCTAGAACTTGCATTGTCCAATATGATAGTTACTAGCCACATATGGCTATTTAAATTTAAACTTAAACTAATTAAAAGTAAATAAAATATAAAATTTAGTTCCTCATTTACAAGTGCTCAGTATCCACAGGTAGCTAGTGCCTACGGTACGGGACAGCACAGATATAGTGCATCTTATCCAACTTTCCATCATCACAGAGTTTAATTGGACAGAACTTGTCTAGATGGATGTATGAACCACATATTATTCAAACTATTCTCCAAAATAATTTTCTGTCAGGCTAGCTTTGGTAAAAACTGGACAACTTATAGTTCTTTGGAAAGGGCTTGGAGGACAGGTGTTTTGATTTGCTAAGCAAATCAGATCTATTTACAGTCATGCACTGCCTAATAATGGACTGTATATACAATGGTGGTCCCATAAAATTATAATACCGTACCCTTTACTGTATCTTTTCTATGTTTAGATACACAAATACTTACCATGTGGTACAAGTGCCCACAGTATTCAGTATAGTAACATGCTATACAGGTTTGTAGCTTAGGAGTAATATGTCATACCACATAGCCTAGGCGTGTAGTAGGCTATACCATCTAGGTTTGTGTAAGTACACTCTATGACGTTTGCATAATGACAAAATTGCCTAACAATATATTTCTCAGAACATATCCTTATTATTAAGTGATGCATGACTGTGTTTTAAAAACAAAGTAAATAGATAGTGAAGTTTGAGGACACCGAAGAGGTTGACCTTCCAAATTGCCTGCCACCGTCTGCCTACATGGAAGGTGGATCAAGAGCCCATCTCTAGCCAGCGTTAGGACTTCCCTTTGAAAATAGTCCTGAACATACTCCAACAACAAGAATACATAAAGTATCAGCTTCCAGTTTTCCCTGAATTGTTTCCCAGTATTTGTTCTTTTTCTGATTTGAAAAAGTACCTGCTTTAGTCAGGAGAATCCTCTAGAAACAGAAGGAGGAACAAAGAGAACAATTTAATGCAAACCTTACTCTTGTCTGCCATTGGCCTAGAGGCCAGGGACATGCTGTCACTGACTCTTCAGCTTCTGGGCTCATTGCTCCTGGCAACCTTTCTTTTTGTTATGTGCTCTTCCGTAGTGGTAGGAGTGAAGGACAATTGCACAGTGAATCTCCAGCCCTTTGAAGAAGCTCCAGCAATGAACTAGAGCCACATTAAGGGCTTCATGTTTCTTCCTTGACCTTGTTCTTAAATGCATAACCAAAGTAAAAGAAAACTTGAATGGAAGCATCGCCTTTGGATAACTGGTAAACCTCTCTCATCTGCAGAAGTTGGTCTTCTATTCTCAGTAATGAGGAAATGCTGATGGAAAGGAGACAGGCCGGAAGGTCTAGAGTCTTTCAAGTTGGTTAAGTGAAACTCTGGAGGAGTGTGTTGGGAATTGCGTGAGGGAATTTCTAAGCACTCTACTTCTCTGACCACTATTGTTAAGTGAAAACATCAGGGGTAAAGAGAGAAAATCTGTGTAACCAAAAATTAACATAAACACAGTTCCAACTTTAAATGCATAAGTAAAGCCAGGCAGTTTTCCACTATGTATGTATATGTGTGTATGTGTGTTTGTGTGCATGTGTGTATGTGTGTGTATGTGTGTGTGTGTGTGTATGGCGGGGGGAGAGATTTACATAAATGTGGATGTCCACATCTTGGACTTTCCTAAATGGGGTTGCACGTGCAGTGCAATGCATGGCAGGAGAACCACGAGTGTGCACCTGGCACGGCAGTTCACTCAGGTTGATGGGGTGGATACCTAATGTTTACTCCTGGAAGATGAAATAATTAAAATAAGGAAAGGAAAGCCTTGGCCAACGTCCACACTTCAAAAAAAGTTTTTATAAAAAGGTTTTGGCTTCATATTTATCACAAGAACAGAAATCTGTTTCCACTGACAGAAAATTCATTTTCACCCACAAAACCCATATTTCCCCCGCCTGCTTTCTATTCAGACAAGCCCCACAAGATAAATGCGTTCTCCAATTCACCAGCAGTAACGAAGATAAAGGCTTGGAAACTCTACAAGTACATTCTCCTAATTATCGTAACTGGCATTTTTTTATTTGGCAAACCATCTATTCAGATTAAACTACCCCCCCAGGAGCCTTTTATTTGAAGATTTCCAGTGTGGGGTGGAAAGGTAGCTCAACTGTGTGATTTCCACAGCTTTAGTAGTCCAAAGAGAAGCGTTGAAAGGGATCCTAGTATTTGTGTGCGAGTGATTTTTGCTAGGAAAGATCTAAAAATACCCACGGCAGCCTCTCTGCCCGTCCTCTCCCCTTGAAGTCAGCCCCAGACCTTTCCCTATTTAAACACCAGAAAGATGTGTCAGAAGTCGCCTGTTATTACCCTCACATCCCTGCTTCCCCTAAGATCTAAATAAACAAATGAGTCCAGCAAATGTGTCAGGAGGCTCCAGCTCTGCTTCACGTTTGGAAGATATTTACCCATTTAATAACTGTTATTTATCCAGACATTTAATTGCACCATTGTAAACACACAGGGAAACCCTTGGGGGAAGGTAGCTCATGGCTGAGATGAGACAGACCTTTAAAACTCTGCTCCCGTAGCCCAGCCCCTTCTCGGAGCAAGTCTCTGGCTGGGTCTGGGATTGGGGTAAATTGTTTCATATGCAGTGGGGACCCGCCAACCCCCTGCCAAAAGGCCTCCGCCCACTGGGCATGCTGCTTTTCACAAAGTGTACAATACATCGGTGAATGAATGAGTGAATGAATGCAGGAAAGGGAACCAGGGGAGGGAGAAACGCTCTGAGGTTAGAGCAAAAGTCTTAGCCAGTGACCAGAGCTTTGCTGGTGCTGGGTGACTGGTGGAGGCAAAGCTTTAAAAGTCTGCCCACCCATCTCTGGCCACAATGACTCTGCCCCTTCAAATGATGCCCACCGTGGCGCAGGTACCCCAAAGAGGGAGCTCCAGGCACCAGGGAAGCATTCTTGAATCTCCGAGTCTGCGCTCAACACTGCTCCTCATCCTTGCAGCTGTTCCCCCTCTACCATTCTCCAGGATTTGGGGCTTTTGTTTTTAGCTGTATATTAATCCCTCAGACCTGAAAACAGATTAAACAGCATTCACTTGGCTCTCCATACTCCTTCTCATAAAGAATTTTGCATTTACCTTTGACCTTCTCTTTTTAATCAACCTCAGGTCATAAATGTATGTGATTAAGCTCTGGCTCCCAGGACCCAGTTATGAGTTGATTCACTTGGTCCAAACCAGCCTGGTGTCCTTAAAACTCCCTCCTCCCCTCTAGCTAAGGCTCCAGGCACCCTATGAAAAGCATTTGCAGCTATGATCCAGCACCTCTGGAATGATCTAGAAACTATATCCCTCAACCTTTTTTTTCTGATCACTCTTGCTCTGGTCTGACCCTTCTGAACTCCTTCAAGGGTCATATTATTTTTTTGAATTCTTCCTCTTTGTCTGACCCCTTCAGATTGACATTCTACTTGGCCTGTGTTTCTGGATTGTGATTTTGATGCCCTGGGAACCTCTGACGGTGGTGGGTCAGATCTGCCACATCCTCTCTGATTGACTCAGGTTCTCAGAATCCCGGCCTTGGCAAATGTCCCAGGTGAAACCCAGAGAAAGGAGTTTGGTCAGTGGTTTCATGGGTCACCCTTTTGAGAGTTATGGGATAGCCTAATTTTCTCAGCAAAGTTCCCATCTGCCCCTCCTGACTCAAGCCAGTCTCTAGGAGCCTCACTGCTTCCTCACAGGGAAATCTTTCCTTGGGATCACAGAAACTGACATGAGTCTTAGAACCCAATGTGAGTCAATGTCACTGACTGACGGATGGACCAAATGACTGGCATTCCCCTTGCAATGGTCTTCCAGCTCCTGGACTGCGAATAAAGAATCTAATAGCAGAGGACCTGTGGTCAATCCACAGCACATGGGAGCCACATAGCATCACTGGATCATGGAATATTCAATATTCTCTGCAGCCAAATAGGTTGGGGAATGCTATTTCTGACACTTCCCTTTCAGAAGGGCGTGATGGACATCAGCATATAAAAATCCTCACGAGGCCTCTAGTGAAAAAACTTGCCTTGCTCTGCTCACCCAGTGTTTCCCCAGGCTTATCTGACCACCAAATCCATTTTTATAATGTCACACCTACAACATCCCTGGAACTAGTATTACATGGAACACACTTCGCAAAAATATTGCCCAAAGCCCCTGCTCCGTTTTGCACATCCACACACACATTTGCACACACATTGCAGTTCAAGGGAACTGCCTTACAGACATTATTCTCCATCTGAACCCTCTCCCTCACAGAGCCACAGTCCTCAGGCAAACACACAGCCCTTCTCACTCATTCCCACGGGCCCCCGGCAGGGGCACCCAGGCCCCATGAAACACAACGAACCACTCACATTCATACTGAAGAATTGACCACGAAAATCAGGGGACAGTGAACTTCTCACTGCACAGGGCCAGATGGTAACTATTTCAGGTTCTGCAGGCCATACACTCTCTGTCACAAATACTCAACTGTGCCTTTGTAGCATGAAAGCAGACACAGAAAATACCTAAACAAATGAACGTGGCTCTGTGCCAACAAAACTTTGTTTATGAACACTAAAATTTGAATTTTATATAATTTTCACATGCCACAAAATATTCTTCTTCTTTCGATTTGTTTTCAACCATTTAAAAATGTAAAAGACATTCTTAGCTGACAAATCATACAAAAATAGGCAGCAGGCTGCGGATTTGGACCCTGGGCCATAGTCTGCTGACTCGTGCTTTGTATCATAGCAGGTTCCAGAAAGCCGCATGAATTTTTGTCCTAGAATCCTATTGTAACATGTTAAGGAGCCTGCTCCTTAAAGGATATTGCAATGAATTATTTAGCAATGCAAATCTCTCAATTCCTAAATCTGGTATCAAGCATGAGCCTTCTGAATAATTATTGCTCTCCTCTGCCAGCTTTAGGGCACCTCTGCATTGAAGGCAGGGCTTTCTGGTTTCCCTGAGCCCCAGATGGGGTCTCATGCCAAAGGCGCTTCCTCTTTTGTCAACACTAGCCCCCCAGGCTCTCTGGCTCTCAGGGATTTGGCATCTGAGCTGGTTCCAGTTGGAAGCTTTCTGCCCACAGTTCTTTGCAAGAAGTTGTGTGTTTTAACAACAGTGATAGCATCTGCAGAACACCCAAGATGCCAGTTTCATGTTTGCATGCTGTCACTGCCGTGATACATATTGCATCCCAAATCCGAGAACTGACTTGATTTACTGACAAGGCAGACCTCTCCACCTGAAAGACAAAGTTGGCTGCCTTGCCCACACGTCTTCTTTGCCATTAGCTCAGAGGCGGAAGAGAACCACAACCAGCCAAGACAGTCCCAGACGGCATCTTCCCAACACGCCAAGAAAATGTGGAAATGCCTAATCAACCAGTCATTTTCCCTACAGGATGCCAGGCACCCAGCTTGAGGGGTACTTTTCACTGATGTGACTAAATCAGGGGTTGTTTGGGTGGGGGGCAGACACTGGTTTGGAGTGCTCTTTGAGAAAGGTTCTGGGCACTGAGCAGGTGGTAGGATTTAGAGGTAGATTCTGTATAGTTATAGGCAGTGTCTTCCGGTCGTTAAGTCTTTCACTCAAAATTCATTCAGGCATTTCACAAATATCTGTCGGCTCCTGTTTTGTGGCAGGCCCCATGCTAGGTGTTGCTGATGTAGAGGTGAATAGCACAGTTGCCATCTCCCGGAGCTCAGGGGGAGAGAGAAAGATGCAATCAATCAATTACAACATAAAACACCTGGGGAAAGTGCCGGTACACCAGAGGGAGTGATTCGGTCTCTCTCTCTCCCTCTCCTCCTTTCCACTCCCCCCCACCCCTCCTCATTGTCACTCCCCTTTTCCTAAACTACAAAAAATGACTATTAACTAGTCCCCCCCTTCCAGTCTTGGGCCCCTGCCCATCCTCCTCACACACGTTCATTCACTGAGGCAATGCTATACTGTTTAACCTGCAACTCCAACCACGCTACTCCTTCACTCAAGCCCCTTTCATGGATGGGTGGCTATGACACTTAGAACAAAATCTAAAACCCTTCCATGGCCAATGGGCTCAGCAGTCCTCCTCCCCCACCATCTCCACCCTCTACTCTTTGCTTATATGATTTTTCCAGATTGTTCACACATGTTCTTTCTTCTTCTCCCCATAAAAGCAAGGGGTCTGGAATCAGATGGTTGTATCCAAATACTAACTCCCCTACGTACTAGGTGAGTGATTTGGGGAAGGTTAGTTTATCTCCCAGTGCCTCAGTCTCCTAATCTGTAGAATGGGCATAACAGTAATGCTCACCTCATAAGGCTGTTTTAAAGATTAAATGAGCTAATACATACAAAGAGCTTAGAAAGCATCTAGCACAGAGCAAACACTCAATAATGTTAGTCCATGCCATTGTCATCAGCATTACTCATCTTTCAGCTTGCAACTTGAATGCCACTTCCACAGAGAGGTCTTCTTTATACAATCCGATTATAATACAATACAATACCCCTTTTATATACTCCCAGAGTACCTTCTGTTTTTTCTGTAAATCAGTCACCATATGTGGTCATGATGTAATTATGTGCCTGACTCTCAGTTCAGTATATGTCTTCTCATTACACCCCAAGCCCCGTGAGGGCTGGGTCCGTGTCTGCTCTTCTCCTAATGAGTCTCTGCACAGCGGGGTGCCTGGTACCTGATGTGCATTGAATAAAGGGCGCCAGATGGGTGAATGAGTGAGTGAATGAATTAAAAGGGCAGGCCAGGAAATTCTTCTATAGGAAGTGACCCTGAATTGGCTTTTGAAAATGTGAACCTGAGCTTCCCGTTGGGTGGAGAAGCAGGGGTGGTGAGGACAGGATGTTGCAGGGAGAGAAAGCAGCTGAGGCCAAGGCATGGAGAGGCTCAGGGAGCCAGGAGCAGCCCGGTGTTACCGGGCCGGGGGGGGGGGTGATAGCTGAGATGTGAGATGCCCATCTCTTTCTCTCTCTCTCTCTCAATAAAATTTATATTTTTGACAGTTTTAGGTTCAGAGCCAAATTGAGCATAAGGTACATATACCTCGTGCCCCCACACATGCATAACGTCCTCCACTATCAACATCCCCGACCAAAGTGGTCCATTTGTTACAGTTGATGAGCCTACATTGACACATCATTATCACCCAGAGTCCATAGCTGACATTAGGGTTCACTCTTGGTGTTGCACATTCTATGGGATTGGAGAAATGGATAATGACACATATCCACCCTTATAGTATCATTACTCACCTCCCTAAAAATCTTCCAAGTTCCATCCCTCTCTGATCCCCACTCCCTGGAAACCACTGATCCTTTTACTTCCTCCACAGTTTTGCCTTTTCCAGAATGCCATGTAGTTGGAATCATACAGTATGCACCCTTTTCAGATTGGCTTCTTTCACTTACTAATATGCATTCAAGGTTCCTCAACGTCTTCTCATGGCTTGCTAGCTCGTTTCGTTTTAGTGCTGAATGACATTCCATTGTCTAGCTATAACACAGTTTGTTTATTCATTTACCTACTGAAGGACATGTTGGTTACTTCCAAGTTCCGACAATTATGAATAAGGTTTCTATAAACATCTATGTGCAAGTTTTTGTGTGGATGTAAGTTTTCAATTCCTTTGAGTAAATATCAAGGAGCATGGTCCATATAGTACAAGCATGTTTAGTTTTGTAAAAACTTGCCAAATTATCTTCCAAAGTGGCTGTACCATTTTGTATTCCTACCAGCAATAAATAATAGTTCCTGTTGCTCCACATCCTCACCAGCATTTGATATTGTCAGTGTTCTCGATTTTGACCATTCTAATAGGTTCATATTGGTATCCCATTGTTGTTTTAATTTGCATTTCTCTGATGACATATAATGTGGAGCATCTTTTCAGATGCTTATTTTCTATCTGTGTATCTTCTTTGGTGAGATATCTGTTAAGGGCTTTGGCCCATTTTTTAAAATAGGGTTGTTTGTTTTCTTATAATTGACTGTTAAGAGTTCTTTATGTATTTTGGATAGCAGTCCTTCACTGAATGTGTCTTTTGCAAATATTTTTCTTCCAGTATGTGGCTTCTCTTTTTATTCTCTTGACAGTGTCTTTCACAGAGCATAATTTTTAAATTTTAATGAAGTCCAGTTTATCAATTTTTTGTTTCATGGATTGTGGCTTTGGTGTTGTATACAAAAAGTCCTTGCCAAATCCTAAGTCATCTAGATTTTATTCTCTGTCATCTTCTATGAGTTTTATAATTTTGTGTTTTATATTTAGGTCTACAATCCATTTTGAGCTAAATGGATCTGAGTTTGCAAACAATGGAAGGTCTGTGTCTAGACTCATCTTTTTGCATGTGGATGTCCAGCTGCTCTAGCACCATTTGTTGAAAAGACTGTCTTTTCTTTATTGTGTTACTGTTACTCCTTTGTCAAAGATCAGTTGACTGTATTTATGTGGGTCTATTCCTGGGCTGTCAATTCTTCTCCATTAGTCTATTTGTCTATTCTTTTGCCAAGACAATGTACTTGTCTTGACTTCTGTAGCTTCATAGTAAGTTTTGAAGTTGGGTAGTGTCAGTCCTACAACTTTGTCTTTCTTCAATATTGTGTTGGTTGTTTTGAGTCTTTTGCCTCTCCATACAAACTTTCAAATCAGTTTGTTGATATCCATGAAATAACTTAGTGGGAATTCGGTTGGGATGGCATTAAATCTATAGATCAAGTTGGGAGATGCCTATTTAGTCGCCAACTCCTACTTTCTCTGTGGCAATGCACACATCATTAACCTCTCTGGGTCTGATTCCTCACCAGTACAGTGTGGATGATAATATTTGATACTGTTTACCATGACGTCTCCCTCCAAGTGGGGGGAGCATTACAGAGACGACATGCAGAGGGAGTGTCGCACAGCACTTGCTGGGCACATGATGGGTACCCAGTCAGCATCAGGACCCCCTATCCTGACCCCTGTTCCCTCCTCTCCTGTCTTCCCTGCCCTCTGTTGTTCCCATCTGGAGATACAGAACTGCTCTGATTCTGAATCAGTCTTTTTTTTTTCTAATTTTAATTTTCTAAAACTATTCATTCATTCATTCATTTCTTTGTGAACTATTCTTGCCTGACGCCTCAGCCACCTTCCTCCACCCTGTCCAGTGGGGTGAAAAACTAACTTCTCTCCCACCCTAGGATCAGTGGTTGGCTATGGTAGTCAGGATCCTGAGTTTCTTCCCTTCTAATCAGACTTGGGACTGAGAACCACTTGGAGTGACCTCTGGGTCCACGCTGCAGCCTCGGTAGCACTCTGCTCCCTGCGCTGGCTTTGTCTGATTCACTGATTTGTGCTGTGCTGAATGCAGCAGGTCACTGGGGCCTTGCTCTCCACAACTGGTATTCCAGCCCTTCTCTAAGCCTGAACCCCAGGGGAGTGTGTGTGTTTAGAGTTGAATGAACTGGGAGGCAAATGTGGTTGCTTCAGGACATGTTTGGACCAGGAAAACCCCCTGCAGTGTGGTTTCCTAGGAGTCCATGCACACACCTCTGACCGCCATTACCTAAAACTTGCCCTAAGGTTGAATGGTTGATTGTGCCTTGCCTAGAATCAGCTTTTGGTAAAGGGGGGAAGAGTAAGAGGGCATGGATATAAAAAAATGAGGATGAAGTTTCTCTTCTTCCCTCTCTTGTGTGCAAGTCAGTGTATGTATCCTTTGTGCACACAGAGTTCATGAGTTGACATAAGCATGGTATACCCAAATACTGAGGACTGACATCCCTGAGAGGTTTACCCAATCCCAAAGCTTATGAATGATGTATTTACCTTGAGGAAGAAATGGCAACTTCCAGACGACAGCCAGGAATATGGCCTTAGAAACTTCATTTAGTGCTTGGGTGCTATCGAGTGGTTGTATGTGTTGTCTCCCTCCATCCTGCAAACATGCAGACATCACTAATAGATCCCAGCACATGTTCCTGCTGAACCTGAACTAGGTCTTGGAATCCTTGTCAGTAAAGCAAGGACTGCTCTCCCATCCACTGAGAAACTGAGCCCCCTTCTGCTAATTTCACACTTCTAGGGGGAGGGCTTGAGTAGGAACAGACTTTAGATTTATATTCCTTGAACCCAGATATTAATCTTCTGCTTTTTAATTCTTATAGGTGAACTAAATCTATGCATTTGAAAAAAAACTTCACTTGTACAATCTGAGTTGTGAGATATTATTTAAGCTCATTCATAGTTTATGAGGAGGCAGTTTCTGGGGCAAAGAGGTGAGAAAGTTCTTGGCAGTGGACCAAACAGTCTTAGGATACTTTTGACATTTGGATGTCTTGACATTTTAGGGAATTTGGAGGAGGCTGCTGTGGGGAGGGCAAGAGCGATACTCTCAGTCTATTCTAGTGGTTCCCAAACTGTACTGCCCATTAAAATAACTTTTAAAACTCCAATGCCCAGGTGGTACCCAACACTAATTATGTCAGAATGTGTGGGGGTAAGCGTCAGGAGGCATCAGTAGTTCTTAAAGATCCCAGGTGACCCCCCATATGCAGCCAAGTTGGAGAACACTGGACACAATACAGCTTTACATTTGCCTGTATCCCTTCTCTTCAAAGACATCTTCAGAACTTGTTTGATTCTCACAGTAGCTCCATGAGGCCATTTGAGTGGGTGACACTACCCCATGGAACAGATGGGGGAACTCAGCCACAGAGCAGTGACGTGGTTTGTCTAAGTTCAAATGATGTGAATTAGCAGTGGCTGAGTCCTGGGATCTTTTAAGGGCAAGAAATGCTGCTACATTGGTATTTATAGAAAAAAAGAAAGATGGATGTTTTTATATCAAAAGATTATGAGGGTATGCATTGAAGGATTAGTGTGTGGCCCCCTTAAAAGGTCCCATCTTGGAAGGGCAATTTCCAAATCAAACTACACACACACACACACACACACACGTACCTACCCGAGCATAGCAACTAATGGTATAAAAGAGGGAAACAAAAATCAATGAATCTCCTGTCCCAGCCTCGGGACAAGCCAGGAGGCAGAAACCCCTCTGCAGGAAGGCCTCCATGGAGGAAGGTGTGTACATCGCACTGGCCTTTATGGAGGGGGAGAGATTAATGCAACATCATTTTTTCAGGCTGAGTTACAAGGTTCAGCACCTCACATAATGAGATTATTCCAACCTGCAGGCCAATTGGAAAAGCAATTACAGACCATTAAAGCCCCATTGCCCAGCTCCTCAGCCCTTTCCGCCCTAGCCCCTCACTCCTTCCTGTACCTACTGCCCTGGCCCTCCACTTCATTTCGAATGTGAGGCCAGTGGGGAGAAGCAGGGGCCTCGAATTGAATCAGATTTACCCACATCAGGCTTAGAACAGATTCCCTTTCCTTAGGACCCACAGGGCCCTGCCTGGGCCCTCCCAAAGCCACCGTGCTCCTCCTTCAGTCTGAACCTCAGCCCTGGGCTGGGTCTTCTTGGCAGGCCTGGTGGGACTTCCCAGCACCTGTCTCACCTGCAGGGCTCCAGCCTCCATGACTCAGAAGGTGGGAGGGGTTTCTTGTGCTCCCTGTCCATTTTCTTGCTCAGGATGGGCTGCTGGTGTCCTCACCTGGTGCCAGGGCCAACAGCATCCTTGACGGGCCATCTCTGGGAAGCTGGCAGTTTGGTGTGGGACAGACAGCATCATCCATAAGGTTCTGCCATGGGAAGCCCTTATAAGACAATGACTATTGAATGGTCCTGGAATAGCCTGTAGAAATTGGGTTGGTAGAGAAGTAGGCGGGGGGGAGGCACAGAGGACCTAAAGGTAGACAGCAAAGAGCCCAGACTAGGGATGTTAGTGGCATTTACCAGGCTGGAAGGAACTTACATTTCCTCAAAGGAGAAGTCAGCCTGAGCCGTCAGCTGCAAACTCTGTTTTAGCGAAGGATAGTATGACATCTGGTCCCCAAAATGGTCCTAAACCCCACTCCCTAGTTAAAAAAACAAACAAAAACAAAAACAAAAACAAAAACAAAACTCAGCCCCAGAGTACCAGCATTAAGTCCAGGTTTTAAAAAAAGGGAGAATACTCTTTGCTAGTGATGAGATGATGGGGGTGAAGTTTGATTTGACATGTGACTTTGGCATGCTTGATAAAGTATGTTTTCAAGAGTAGTCACTGCCTAGGAACAGCTGCTGCACTTTATAACCACGCTTTTTCTGCGAACCTGTTGGTTTCCTAACTGTTGGTAGAATATGGTGGAAAGAGAAGGAGGAAGGTGTTTGTGGAGACATTCTCTTGGCTTCCATCCCACCCCTAACTCTAGCCTCACTTTCAACTCAGATGTGGGTAGATTGACGGAGCATGCTCCAGGGGGTGTGTGGCTGGCACAGGTGGGTCTTGCATGGAGAAATGAGTTTGCAGTCTCTGAGTCCAGACTGTCCTCTCCCTGACCAAGGGTAGGAGAGCACTGGGGTGGCAGCTTCGCCCCAGTCTCTGCACTGCTCTTTCCTCCCAGGAGACCCACCTTTTCAGGCCCTGAGAAAGTTCAGCTGGGAGTGTGAGTCAAAATCCCTATAACCCCTTCAAATGTCAAGCCTCCTTCATGGGAAGCAAAGAAGCAGCGAAACTTAACTAGCAGGCTACTTCCCAGCATGGCTGAAGCGGCATTTTATGCAATGGTGTGCATGTGTGTGAGTGCCTGCGTGTGGGTGCGTGTGTGTGTTTGTGATGTAGGAAGAGAGGGAGAAGTCTGAAACTTCCAATTTTGGGTTTGAGTCCTCAGGGCTCTTAAGCAAATGTGAACCAGCAATGCACCATTACAAGCAGCATCTAATTTATTGATTGAATCTCTATAAATGCCAGCTAACAATGTTGCCATAAAATAATGTCCCCTTAAAAGACCCAGAAGGCTTCTCTTATGGGAATAAGGGCAGAACAACATTTCTACACTGAGTGTGCAAATAGGAAGGGGGTGTCATTTTAGCAAATTCTATAACCTGCTGACTAAGCCAAGGTGGGTGGGAACCTGTGAACTCTATCAGCCTGTCTATTGGGATTCTGCATGTATCTATGGGGATCCATAAACAAATATGTGCACACTCATCACACAACTCGAGTGTGCACTGGTAGTGTCTTTTGTGTACTGATGTGAGCATGCTCTCTGAGCTCCTGGAGCGCAGGTCTGTAGTTTATCTGCAGGCCCCAATATCTAGTACACAGATGTTTCATAAATGTCAATCAAAACGGAAAAGAAGGGCACATGTGTCTGTAGGTCTCCGAGGTGAGCCTAGTTGACAGGTGTGAGGCTGCACGTCAGTGGGGGGCCACACGTGGGCATTGGAGCATGGCAGTGTTGGTGTGGTGTGGGCAACTGTGTTTCTCAGGGAGGCTTTTGCAGGGCTGTGAGTGTGACTTCAGTGTGTGTGCCTTCCTGAGACACTGGCCATCTCAGGCCTCAGTTCCCAGCCCCTAACTTTCCCAGCTGCCCACAGTGGGTCCACAGAGGCCCTGCCAGCCCACATAGGCTCCCTACCTGCTCAGCTCCTGAATATTCCCAGGAAAATGGCCAAGGCAGGGGCGCCTGTTGGGGTTTACCCACGATGTAGTTCACATGCTCTGGTTGGGCCAATCTGGGGCATGGTCCCCAGAGGCTGGGGCTGGACATCACATTGTTCCTTGAGTTTCAGCCCTCAGCATTGCTCATGGATGACCTGGCCATGGCTCCTTAGCCCAGACCTGTTCTGTCCACACCAGCCATATTTCCTGGCTCTCTTTTGGTTCTACTTCCTGAGAAAGTCTTGACTCCACTTGCTCCTCTTTGGAGGACCTACATTCCTCCTACCAAACTGACACTCCATGGATAATCTTGACCATTGCTGATGGGGGATCTTCTGTCCAGGCCAGATGGCACTGTCCTGCTCACCTGATGATACTGATGTCATGTTGACTGTCATCCTGCCAGCCAATGACTAGGTGCCAGCTCATTACCACTCCCTCAGTTAATTGATTTGTCTTGGCTTACTCTCTTTACTGTCCTTGCTCTCCAGCTCCACAGACATAATATACTGGAGCTGGGACTGTTCTTAGAATGCATCTACTCCAACTTCTCATCTTACAGTTGGGGAAACTGAAGCCAAGAAAGGGGAAGTGATACCAGTCTATTGAATTATTTATTTAGCAGAAATTATATTGAGTACTTATGATGTGCTAGACTAAGGTTGAGGATTACGACCTATGGGGGAGGGTAGACATGTACGTGGGCCATCATAGCCCAGTGTGATGGGCGTTGCTACATAGGGAAGCATTATTGCATGAGGAAGGGTGTTATTATTTAATACATAGGGCTGTGGGAACAGAAAGGAGGGCTCCTACACAGAGTGGAGCAGGTGGCGTGTGAGTTTTCCTGAGTAGGGGCTCACCAGCCGAAGGGGGTGAGGAAGTCTGGGCAGATGGAGACGCTTCTGATCTAACGCATTGCTGCGGGCTGCCTTCCGGGGCACCGGCTTCTCATTCTTAAAGCTCCAAAAGGTGGAGGTGGAGAGAAGCGGAGGAAAAATGGGGGTGAATAATAAAAGTACGAAAGCATGAATGAACGCATGCATGAGTGAGTGAATGAAACCCACATTATCAGTGTCCACCATGGGCTGCTATGCCCTAATTGTCAGCTCATTCAATGCTGGCAGTATTAGGATCACTCTCATTCATCAGAGGAGGCAACTGAAGCTTGCTGAGATTGAAGAAATTTCTTATGCTGTGCAGGAAGAGGGAAGCAGAATTCAAACCCACGTCTGCCCTGCTCTGCAACTGGCTTTCCCACTCTACCCTGCTGCTGACTGTTGCCAGCCTACTTCAGACATCACATGAAGAAATCCTAACAGTAGTGTTTCACGCGTCTCTCCCCTCTTGCATTGTAAGGGAGGGTAGTCCTTGTCCCCTACCCACCAGCCACAGAGAGGGGAAGAACCTCCCTCCTGCTCTCCCTCCTGCAGAAGAGGCAAATCTCTCCCATCTGCCTAAATTCACGTCAGTGAATCAAACGGGGTCTCTGTCAGTAAGCATATTAATGGGGCCTTTACCAGTCCCTGGATCTGCTGAATCTTCATCTTCACTTGAAGCCAAATGAAGTTTGATTTTTAATTCACCTTGCAGAGTCATAAAGCAAACCAGTGATTGCAGTTAATGCTCAAACCCTGTCTCTTTCCAGGTGCGCGCAGCCTGCCTGCCCTCGTGGCTGGCTCTGCTGAGCCGACACTGACCAGCAGGCACATCCCCACTCCCCTCCAGCTTAGCTGCACGATGAGATCACCCGGGGGACTTGAAGAATACTGATGCTCAGCTACCATGCAGAAGGTCTGATGTCATTGGCCACTGGCATCAAGATTCTTGGAAGTTCTCCAGGTGGTGTGGGCAGCTAGAACGGAGGACCACTAGCCCAGGATGGACCCTTACCTGGAGCACTTGGGATTTAAGTAGCCTCATGCTCTCAGGTGTGCTTTTGATGCTGGCCCGCCCTGACTTTGCTTCTGTTTCAAAAATGAATCTTCTGTTTTGTCCTCTTTGGGGGGATCCCTCTACTGCCTCACACTCTCTAGGGCTGAGTCCTGCCTTGTTCTTGTCATGCTCCTCCCTCTGCTTATGGATGGGCTGAGTTCTGTGTAATCAGCCTTCTTGCAGACCCTATGTTTAGGTGCTACCTTCTGCTCAGTCCTGGATTCCCTTCCATAAGGACACCCCCACGCCATCTTGGTAGCAAGTATCAAAATTTAAAAAAATTTTAAAAAGTGCAGTTTTGGAGGCAGGAAATCCTTCGTTCAAATTCTAGCCTGGATACTCACCAGCTATATATCCTTCCTGAGAGCCAGTTTTCTCATCTGTCAAATGGTTGCTACTCTATTTATTACTATGCAAAAAACCCACCCAAAACTTAGTGGATTAACACAACAATGTTTATTTTATTAAATGTTTATGTTATTTTATTAAAATATTTATTTTACTAAAGAACCCACAATTTGGGCAGGGCTCAGCAGGGATAGCTCATCTCTGCTCTACTCAGCATCAACTGGGGCAGCTTAAAGGCTGGGGCTAGAGTCATCTGAAGCCTTGTTCAGCCACATGTCTGCCACTCAGGCTGGGAAGACTCAAACAATCAGGGTCGGAGTGCTGGGACTCCTCGGGCATCTGTGTGTGTGTGTGTGTGTGTGTGTGTCACATGGTGTTCCCAGCACGTGGCTCCTGGGTAACCAGATTTCTCATACTTTGGCTCAAAGCTCTCAAGACGTGTCTGAAAGAGTCAGGTGGAAGCTTCATCTCTCATTACCTAGCCTTTATGAGGTCATACTTTGTGACCTCAGAGGTCATGAAGCATCCTTTTCACTTCATTCTCTTCACCAAGGCAGCCACAAAAGTCCTCCTGGATTCAAGGGGTGAGGAAATAGGCTGTCGATGGGGGTGTAACAAGGTTTGGGAAAAGCATGTGGCACTGGAAAATATTGTTGTAGCCACTCTGGGAAAATGCCATCTTCCACAATGGGAATAATACTCTACTGTAAAATAGATTTATTTTGGTGATTAAAAAATGCATCCTAAACTCTTCACCTAAACCAATTAGTTTTTATTATGGATAAACCCTCTGCATATATTATCTCACTGAAACCTCACAGCAACTTTTACAAAGTAGATATTATTTTCTCATTTTACCGAAGCAAGATCTGTGCTTCAGAAGCCAGCTCAAGTCATATCTGTATGAGTGACAGGCCTGGATTTGAAGCCCTGTGTGACTGGGGAACAGAGTTTCTCAACCACAGAAGGGGGTGTAATTTTGTCCCCCCAGGGGACATTTGGCAATTTCCAGAGACACTTTTTGGCTGTCACAGCTGCAGTGGGTGGCGGGAGGAGCTATAGGCATCTAATGACCAGAGGCCAGGGATGCTGCTAAACAACCTGCAAGGCACAGGACAGCCCCACAACAAAGCATTATCCAGCCTAAAAGGTCAATTTTGCCAAGACTGAGAATCCTGGTCTAGAGATGATGTTTTTAACCACTACCTTATTGTAAACATTTCTTAATGTTGGTTCCTTGCTCCTCTTCCCCCAATTTTTATTTTTGAGACAGGGTCTCTCTGTCACTCAGGCTAGAGTGCAGTGGTGTAATAATAGTTCACTGCAACCTCAAACTCCTGGGCTCAAGTGATTCTCCTGCCTCAGCCTCCCGAGTAGCTGGGACAACAGCTGAGCACCACGACGCCTGGCTAATTTTTCCATTTTTTGTGGAGATAGTCTCGCCCTTGCTCAGGCTGGACTCCAACTCTTGGACTCAAGTGATCCTCCCACCTCGGCCTCCCAAAGTGCTAGAATTATAGGCATGAGCCACCACGCCTGGCCCGTCTCTTCCCCTGATTTTACCTGCCATTCCAGCTTCTTTTCCTAGACTAGCCCTTGGTTGGTGTTTGTTCTACTGGGTTTGGAACAGCACCTAAAATTGGGCACACCCTCCAAGGCCTCATCTTGCTCACGGGGGCTGTGTCCAGGTGTAGGAGGTGGGTAATCCTAGGCTGCCTCATTGTGTGGGGTCTACTGGACCAGGCTCAGCTTCCCTTTGAGACAAAGGCATCATGCTGGTGGGGGTGGGAGTCTTGTTAGGTCACGAGCCACATGCTATTTAAGAAAAGCCCAGAGACAGTGTTGTTTGAAGCCAGTGACCTAACTATATCCCTTTCCCAAAAGCTCTTCCCAGAGATGGTAGACATGCCTCTCAGCTCCAGGAAGGAAGGAGGCTGGAGTGGGTAATGGCATTCTTTCACTTTTGCATTGATGTTCACACCATTTAGTCAGAGGTCAGATATTTTAAAAGCACTAGAAGTTAACCTTCAACTTAAATGTGTGCTTTTGTCACCTTCTGCTCCTCTCTCCATTGCTCATGGGCAAGCTGCCTAATGAACACAGATCCATTAGAGGCTGGGCAGATGCTGGGTCCAGCAGGAAGTCAGCCTCTGAAGACTTCTTAGGAAGAGCTAGGAAACTGTGACAATGCAAGGGAGATACATTCAGGCCAAGACAATAATTGCATTAATGCTCCTTACTGAGGACTCCATCAATTCTGGGTGTGGTCAAGGCCTGGGATGCCACGGGCATCCTCTGGAATTAAGTCTTCTTCTAATGAGGCCACAACCATAACAGGTAGAGCTAAGTGCAACATCAGGCATCACTGCAAGTTGGGAAATTCTAATGCTGGGACTGTGACCATGGCCATACCAGGGGAGGCAGGGTTGCAACATTGTTATCAGTGTTGGAGTCAAACAAACTTGGATTTGAATCCAGGACCTGCCACTCACCTGCTGTGTGACCTTGTACCAGTTGCTCGACTTCCCTGAGTAACAAAAACCATCAACCACAATGGCAGAGTAGAAACTCAATGCATGGACATTGCTATTATTATTCTTAATCCAGTTCAGCAGAAGCAGCAAATCTAATCTGGAAAGAGAATTATTGGAGTTCCTAGGATTGGGATTTGGAAAGCTGCATGACAGTCACCTCAGGTTTAGATTCCCTGCCTCTGAGCTCCCTTTGCTGCCTACTCTCAAGGAGCTAAAAATGTGAGACCCCTGTGGGGCCAAGGTCAGATACGAGGCAATGACAGTAACCTGAGCTGCCCAATATGGTAGCCACTGTCCACATGTGGCTATTGAGAACTTGAAATTTGGCTGTATAACCGAGTATCTGCATTTTAAATTTTAGTTAATTATAATTAATTTACATTTAAATTTAAAAACAGATACTAAAATCAGTTATTGGAAGACTTTTAAGTATGTTTGGAACAAGTTGGTAGGTAAACCTACTCTTTCAACTGTGGCTTTTATGAAATCTAAATGCAGATCAGGTATGTCCATTGAAAACTAAGATGAGCTGTAAGTTTAAACACACACCAGATTTTGAAGATTTAGTACAAAAGAGAACACAAACTCTCTTGTTAATTTTTTATGTTGATTATATTGGTTACATGTTGAACTTGATGACATGTTGAAATATTTTTGATAGATTGGGCTAAATAAAATACATTATTCAAAGTAATTTCACTTGTATCTTTTTACTTCATTTAAATGCAGCAGTTAGAAAATGTAAACTTATGTGCATGGCTTGCATTATATATCTGTTGGCTAGTGCTGCTGTGCACTTTAGATCTAGACCCCAGGCTGCCTCTAATCTAAGTACAAACAGTTCTGCCTGGAGTCCTGCACTGGGGACTTTAGATGAATAAAGCACGTACTTTTGCTGATTCTGTCCCCCTTGCCTCTATGTATATATTTCCCTTGAGGATCTTGTGGGAAGGTGTGACTGGGTGGGTATTGGTGGGGTTTGGATGGTCCTGGATCTCTTTCTTGGTCAAATGCCATTTTAACATCAGCCCTTTAAAAGTTTCTTCATCCTCTTGTGCACGTTGCTTTCCTTTTACTGAATGTGTTTCTATTCTCCCGCTGTCCCACCCCTCAGATATCCAGCTTGGCTTGTTTACTGCCTGCAGAGAAAAGGAGTTCTCCACCTTACTCATTCAAAATCCATCTCCTTCAAGCTCTAGGGGAGCCTTCTCATCTAAGTACTTGCAGATCTGGAGAGCTAATCTTTGCGGAGTCTACACAAAACTTTCAGCCCTTTACAGACTTAAGGCTCAGCTCATTTCAACCTCAGGCCTTCTGGGCAGAAGTGTCCTGGGTCTGGGAAGCCTTGTCTTGGCACGTGGCCACCCCCTGTCAAAGCCTGTGCAATGAACGAGAGTGGAAGGCAACAGGTGCTACCGCAAGTCAAACAAACAGCAGATGAGCCAACCTTGCTTCCCAAGTCTAATTTGCACAGGGCTTTGTGATATTTAACCAAGCGTGGAAGGAGATTAATATTTCCCCCATTTATCCCCAAGTCAGGTCTGCAACATACTCATCAGCAAACACATTTCCTTCTGAGGATTACTGGCAACTATTTCACTTGTTTATTGAAAAGCAATGACAGCCCTGATTGAGCTCACGGGTGTTCTTCATCTATAGCAGCAAGACCCTAAGAGGTCACTAATCCAATCACTGTATTTCTCAACAGGGGAACCCAAAGCCCTGGAGGAAAAAGAGGAGCTGCTTGGGATTCCTCTGAGCCAGAGAAGGAGTCTTGTGACCTAATCATTGTTCCCTCCCTGCAGGAGGTCCTGATCACAGCCCCTTCACACACTGATCAGGAAGGTCCTTGTGTTTCCTCCAAAGCTTCATGCATATTCCACACCATTTCTAGCCTGCGCCATTGCTAATTAGGGCCGGGGAGAGTTGTAGCCTCCCCTGAAGATCCCCACCTATGTCTGGCAGTTCACCATCGCCTACCCTCACTCCACATCAGTTTTATAATCTCATAATGGGTTGGGTTTTTTGGTGAGATTCACAAGCATTTAAAGACCTCAAAAGTATGAAAGCTAAGGTGTCTTTTGAGACTATCAAATCTAAGAAGGAGAGAACCACAAAAGAAAATTCCTGGCTACTGTTTTATCTCTAAAAGCAGCTGTATCTAAGTTTATCAAGAAATGTTTATAATCTTGAAGATATACTGTATTCTTTTAAATAAAAGATTTCTAAGGTAAAATTCAGTTATGTTCTCAACTTCAGTAATAGATGTATCTAATTAAATACTTGAAAGTCTATTTAATTTTTAATTTAGGAAGTCATTCATGATTGAAGCAATTTAAGCAACTCAGGAAAAACCTTAAGCCCCAATGAAATTCCATTAACTACGTAGATACTTTAATGGTACATTTAACTGATGTTGAATTATGATGATTCTCTATAGAGGTACCTATGAAGTCTATCAATTCCCTTTTGGGGATTCAAGCTTTTAGCTTTTAATGATCAATTCAGTCGATTAGATGAATACAATACAGTTATCAAGGTTATCTTTTATGGTTCACTCCTCAGAGGAAGAACATTTGCTCTGGCCTTCCCTTGAAATTCAGTGGTCCCAAAGAGCTTATATAAGCATGGCTCCTCTTAGAACTGCCCTGGGGGTTAATGTGTTTGCCACCTTCATGGCATATGATGGGGAGCACAGAGACATTCCTTCCCTGGAAGTGAAGCATAGTTGGGAGCGGCTTCCAGTCTATTTCCAAAATCAGGGCTATAGCAACTCCAACCATCTGTTGACCATTCATATGCAGGGTCCAGTGATCTCAGCTTGGATTTCTTCATGAAGGTCATCCTTCTCTTTAACAGAGAGAGATTCACAGGACTGGAGGAACATTGGAGATTACGTAGTTCATCGTTCATTTCACCAGTAAGGAAACAGGCCCAGAGAGGGCACATGGTCCTCCCAATGTCACAGAGCTGGCTAGAAGGAAAGAGGGGAGGGGATCACAGGTGTTCCACCTCCCCATCACATGCTCTGTCTACCACACCTTGTTACTTCCACACTCCTAAACGCCAAGGAGAGTGCAGACTGGACCAGCCTTTATGATTTGATTTCCATGTTCTAGGAGTGGAACGGGAGATTTATAAGGTGGGAAAGGAGATAAATCATTAAAAGGAAGACTCTACCCTCAAGGATCTCTCTTACAACCTTAATGGAGAAGCAGAACAAATACACTTGAAGCAATTAGGAGAACATTATAAGACAATATATAATTAGGTACTAAATTATGTGGCACAGAGAATAGAGAAAGTTTTATGTATTGCAAGAGCCTGGAAGTCTTTATGGAGTTGCGCACATAATGTGGCTTTGAATCTTGACAGCACCTGCTTATTTAAGGGGGGGGGTCTTTTCTATGTGTTAGAACTAGCTTGAACATTTGATGTGGCTCTGGATTCACACAGCCTTGAGAAACTTATAGGAATACTTCAAATCTCAGCTTCCTTATCTAGAAAATGGGAACAAAATACTATTGTTGGGAGTGGGTTTGCCTAAAAGGAAATACTCAATTGCAATTGGAGGAGCTAAACTGAGCTCCTTGCACAAGGAACACAGGATATGTTTTGCTAGTATTTACTTTAGATTCCTAGGACTAGGCACTTTTGCAGCTTAAACACCCTTATCTATTAAGGAAGGACCACCAAATGACAACTTACTATAGGCTTCTTTCCTTCTATCTGAGAATATTTAGCCTTTACCTATCCCTTTGTTTTTATATAGGATTATATAATCTTGGGCCTTTGATCCACTGGAGCTCATTTAGGGGGTGTTGTGAGGGGCCCATATTATATCATTGGTGCCACGATATAGGAAGAGCTCAAATCCATCTGGAAATCTTTTAGAACTTATGGGCAGGTGCTATAATATGACCAAATACATAAGAAAGATGAGACCTCCAAGGAGAAGACTCAGTGCCTCCTTCTCTCCAGATGCCTCTTAGCATGGGATGAATATGGAGATGAACTTGGAGAGAAATGTGAAGATGATGACATGAGAGAGCATAAACTGAAAAAAGAGTGTGAAACATTATAGTGTTACTCATGTATGCATTGGTTAAACATATTCCTTTTAGTTCTACTTTGATGTTTCAGTGCCCACTCCAACAATGTAGGTGAACACAATATAGACTACAAAGGTTCTGAAGATTCTGACAGTCAGACCAGTCCTGGTCATCTTCTTACAACTCAGGGCTGCCGAGGGGCAGTGGCTGCTGAAAGGAAGGGAGGAGTCTAGCAGAGGAGACACCTCCTTCTTAGGGTCACTGTAACAGCGGAATAAAATAGAGATATAAAGTGACTGTTTTAGAGCCTGGAATATAGTAGGTATGTCATAACGGGCATTCCCCTCCTAGGCTGGAGTTCCCTGAGATGTGTGTAGTTTACTTAAAACCAAGAGGAACTACAACAACCCACTAGTTTTTTATTGATAATTTGACCCTGGCTGTGACTTCATGTCTATGCATTGAAGAGAAGGGCCTTCCCGGAGAAGGAGACACATCCTGGTCAAGAAAACAATGGGGTTTGAGAGTGAGGAGAGAGTTGATTACCTCCACCCTTAGTCATTAAAAAGAAAAGCAGAAAGGTCTGGGTTTACTGCAAACCACATAAGAAAGAGATTCAGGGACATAGAAAATGAGTCTGCCGTAGGATTCTGGGAACTTTGTCTCTTTTCCTTGTTAGCTTGGGTTCTTGCTGTCTGAGTTCCCAGCATGAACAACAGGAAAACATTCTGAAATAAGAAAGTCTCATTTGCTTATTTTCAGAGATAGCGTGGATGGGGGTACCTCGGATACTGCCGCATCTCATACTGCCTTGTAATCACACGGAGGAGAGAAACCCCAAGAGTAAGAAGTAACAGCCCTACAGAGCACAGAAGGCAGTTGGAATCCCTGGGTTGTCGGGAAGACAGGAACAGAATGTTGTACAATCGCTCCAAGGCAGGACATCATGTTAAACATTTTTACTCAGAAGATGTTTATTAAATTTTCTGTCTATATAAACATAATCATTTTAGAATTAGAAGATATCACATAGCACCTTACGTTCAACCCAAAGCAGAAATATTGTTTATAGAATCACTGAAAGGAAGGGGGAAATTTGCTTGACTATATTCAACAAAAAGGATTTCAGCATATTCACAGCCAGATCTTTCTATAACTGAGGTTTTTTTTTAAAATCTATCTCACTTGTTAAAAATCTGTTCCTTATGATTAAGCTGAAATATGGTCTCCTCAGATTTTTTTCTTGGCCTGTAGCTAAGGTTTACTACAACACAATGGCTTGTCCAGACTTACAGATCTTTCATCTTGGCACCTCATCAGTAACTTGTGACTTCTTCTATAATTGCTTCTCTTCAGTCTTATTCTGAGGGAAGAGGAGGGGGTGGGGGTGGGGGCTTCTCTTTTCCAGGCACCAACCTCCTGTCCTCCCCTTTGTCAAAATAAACAGGGCCCTTCACCTGTTCTTGGCACGAGTGTGATGTGAGTTGGGTGGGAGGTCAGTTCCAGTTGGGCCTGAAAACAATCTTGTGGCCTTCCCATCTCTAACAGCTAAGCATCTAGTACTATCCTATTTTCCTATAACATCTCCCTCACGGTGTTATAAAACATACTTACATTTCAAAAGAAAGCCCTTAGAAATTTGGCTGCCCTTTTAAGAAAATCCTGAAAATCCTGAATTGATATTTGAACATAAATTATGTTGCACCTCTCCTCCTCCCCAGTCTAGAGTTTTTGGGGCCTGCTCGATGCCCACTGGGTCATGGAGGACTATTTTCCCCAGACATGAGATTGACATAGGTTGTGAAAGCACTGCCCGATGATCCCCCCGGCTGTCTTGTGGATTAAACGTCTCCTCAAGTGCTGGGAAAGTTTCACAACACCTACAGAACCCCTGCCTTGGTTCACACCTTGTCCTAAGATCTGGGCTACCCCAAAGACCAGGGCACACTCATTCTTTTTCCTTAAAAGACTTTCAGTCATTTCTCTTCCTTTGGATGAGAACATCACTGGGCAGATGGATAAAGTTACTATTATTATTTTTAATCTTTCTCTGACGTGAGTAAGAAAAAAGTTCCAGGGAAAGTTTTGGTCAAAGAAATTCCTACTCCCTGATATGGTTTGGGAGCTGTCAGTGTTCATGCACACGCCAGTGCTTAGCTCCACTGGTATCCATATCAGACCCCACCCTGTTGACAGCAGACTTGTCTCTCCCAGGATACAGACACAATTATCCTTTTGCAAGTGCACGGCACACTGTCAGGATTTTGCTGTAGAAGAGAGAAAAGACCCAGAAACAATCCCAAAGAGGAGAGTGGAGGGAGGGACTGAGAACAAGGCTCTGTTCCTTGGCTTGGAATCCCTGCCTTTTGAAGCAGCTGCAAACCACCCCACTAACTTTTCCTAGCCAAAGCACTGTGGTGTGGTAGGAGGAAAAGAAGGGACAAAAGTCACGGCTGTCCCTGTGACCAACAGAAAGGGGATAACTGGAATTATTTCTTATTGTCACCTTGATTCCTCTACAGACACCTGTTCCTAGCCTTAAAAGAAAAAGTAGGGCCTGCATGGTTGGTTAAGGGTTTTTATTTCACTATCCCTAAATGTAGAAATAACATAGTCAAATTTTGGACTAGATAGACTAGCAAAGTGGTATCAAAATATAGCTGGTTTTGTGAGTGAGGGGAAAGATGGATTCTCCACAACTCCTTACTTCTCACATCACCAAGGAAAATCCAGAAATCACTGGAGAGCTGGGATGGCCATAAATGCATAGAGCCAGGGTACTGATCATTACCAGCAGCCAGGGGATCTCAGCATGTTAATAATGCTAAACACAAGATCAAGCATCTGGTTGACCAGAAGCCCCGTGAGAGGCAACCAGACAATAACAGTTCAGGACCTTGGAGAGTTCCATCAGCAGCTAGATGGAGACTGCAAATTGAACGCTATCAAATTGCCCTCTATTTACACTCTGCCCAGGAGTCTGGCGTCAACTAAGCCGCACATCTTTAACACCAGCCAGACTTTACCACTGTCACCTGTTAAAAATGTCATGTTGGCATCTACTCATTAAAAAATATCTAAGGATGAAATTAAGGAAATTAAGTATATTTTTGCCACAGGATCCAGCAGATCCATTCATTTCTGTAATATATTTATTCCTGGTTAATATATATAGATATATTCCAAAGAATAGATTCCAAAGAAGAGATTCTGAAGTACACCAGGTAAATTCTTATGCAGGTTATTTGGAAGGCATGGTGTTGTTTGATTGTTATAGCAGGGAGTTAGAACCAACACAGGAATGTATTATTAGCATATGGATAAGAAAAATATGGTAAATATACATTAGGGAATATTACATGGAAGTTAGAAGAAACCAATAAGGTACACATGTAACAACATGGCTAGATTTTAGAAATGATGTCTAGTGAAACAAAGTTTGAAACAATTAGATGCATAATTAAATCTTAGATTTATGGTTGGATAATGTTGGTGGAAAATAGAAGATGAGACAGGAGGGGTAAGTGGGAGACCATATTATGGAGGAAGCCAGAAGTTAGAATGTAGTTAGTTAAACAGGGTGAATCACTAAAGAGTTCTGTGTGCTTTTAATTAAACACACATACATAAAGATCAAATATGTTAAAATGGGAGGCTGCATTGGGAATCAGGGATAAAATAGAAAAATAAGAAAATTTAATTTTCTTTGGGGGTGGTTCTTACGAGGGGGCAGGGTAAGGGTTACGTCTATTTAGTTTATCATTGTACCTCTAGCATCAGGTGCAGCGTTGGCTTTATAGAAGATGTTCCAAAACTCTATGACTTTTACTACGCTATTCTGACTCCCATCACATTGTAGAGGACTTTATTAAAAATATGCTATTTCAATCACTGCCATTTTTAGTGTTTACTATGTTCCAGGTACTGTATAAAATATATATAATTATTATATATTAATTATAACATATTATAATGTCATAACAGGAATTATATATTATATAAATATTAACATTTAGAAGACTAATAATTATCTATTATATAATGATTACTATGTATGATATACATAATTATTAATAATATTAAATTTAAATTATGTATCTGTAATATATGTGCATGTATGTACATATACTACATACATGTATATAATTATCTCACTTAAGCCTTGTACAGCTTTAAGAAGCAGGTACTATTATTATCCCCATTTTATAGATAAGGAAACTAAGGCTTGGAGAAGTTAAGCAGGCTTCCCAAAGTCACAGAGCAAAAAGGATGGGATTTGGGTCTGAATCTGTCAACTTGTATCCTCTCCATTGTTTGTGCTTCACAGTACTTAAGTACACTGGTGGCCCAACAGTTAGGCCAAAATAAATGCTAACTGAAGGGATCAATAATTATATCTGAGTTCCTACAGCTTCTTTTGTTCATTCTCTATACCTGTGGTCCCCAACCCCTGGGGCCGAGGACCAGTACCAGTCTGTGGCCTGTTAGGAACCGCGCCGCAGAGCAGGAGGAGAGTGGCAGGTGAGCAAACGAAGCTTCTTCTGTATTTACAGCCAGTCCCCATCGCTTGCATCACAGCCTGAGCTTCGCCTCTTGTCAGATTAGCGGCAGCATTAGATTCTCATAGGAGCGTGAACCCTACTGTAAACTGAACATGGGAGGGATCTAGGTTGCGCTCTACTTACGAGAATCTAATGCCTAATGATCTGAGGTGGAGCTGAGGTGGTGATCTTAGTGCCGGGGAGTGGCTGCAAATACAGATTATCATTAGCAGAGAGGTTTGACTGCACAGAGACCATAATAAATCAATTGCTTGCAGACTCATAGCAAAACCCTATCAGTGAGCAGCAAGTGACAATGTAATAGTAACAGAAATAAAATGCACGATAAATATAATGTGCTTGAATCATCCTGAAACCATCCTTCCCCTCATCCATGGAAAAACTGTCTTCCATGAAACCAGTCCCTGGTGCCAAAAAGGTTGGGGACTGCTGGTCTATATTGATTCCCTGGGCTGAAAGGTCAATGGGCTTTAGCGTAGTGTGGATTTCTGGGCCTTCTGGGCCTTTCCCTGGCATATGATGTTAAGTCCTCATATCTCCCTGGGTCTGTCTAACCCTAAAGGGGCGCCAAGAGCTGCTGCCTTAGATCCCAAATGCCCCCCATGGCTTCTTGGTGGCTGGGGCAGTCCCAAAGGGCTAAGGATTTGAAGTCTTGCTTAATCAGTGGCCTTAGGTTGGCCCTGAGCTTCTTTTTACAGTTAGTTTTGCAAATAATGAGAAATTTGAAAAATATTGCTGTCGCCTAAATTGAGCCAGTCCTAACACTCACAAAATCCATAAAGGTGTAGATATCCAGATAGACCTTAATTGTGATTTAATAGTGTTCACTGTAATTTAGTTCCAGGGAAATGTGCTTTCAATTAACCAATGTAAACACAATGTCTACTTATCCCATAAATGTTCTCCTAAATGTGCTAATTAAGATCTAGATCCAATGCCTCTCATGTTACACCCTTTTTTCCTTTCTCCAAAATGCCGCTCTATTTCAGAATCACCTCACTCTTGTCTGGATTGTTGGTATAGTTGTCTATTGCCTGCCTCCAATCTTGCCCTGTACACCTTAATTCACCCTCTACAGGGCTTAAATCTGTTCAAAACTCTTTAGTGATTCACCCTGTTTAACTAACTACATTCTAACTTCTGGCCTCCTCCAAAATACGGCCTCCCACCTACCCCTCCTGTCTCGTCTTCTGTTTTTCACCAACATTATCCAAGCTCTTCTACATCCAGGTTTTCGTTTATGTGTTCCCTCTTTCTGAACTACTCTACCACCATCTATTCATGTGAAAAAGCGACCTCTTCTCAAGCCTCCACCAAAATCATTTGGTAGCCCATCTGCTTGGATGCAGCATATTTCCCTTTAAGCCCCATATTGATCTACCTGTTCTTATCTAATGTAATTTAGCATATATATTCTTTGCTTCTACTGCTACTTGACTCTAACAAAGAATCTGAAGCAGCAGTCCTGTGTTTATGTAATTATGTGTTTGTCTTCTTTTCCTAATCAGAGTAGAAACTTCTTCAGGGGAGTGACTTTATTTCTATACCTTTATAGGGATTTGCACACAGATGCTTAATAAATGATTATTTAATTAAACTGAGTTGGGTTGAGATGATGGGAAGTAGAAGGGACCATCTCAATTGTCGGGCTCTTTAAGAAGGCGAAGAGATTGGGCAAGCACTAAACATCCTCCAGTGTTCAAAAGTATTGGTCCTGCTTGAGTGAATGCCCTGCTGAGTTTCGGCATTCAGAGGCTTCCTCTAGATCATGTGCTTTACCCCTGGATAGTTCTCCTAGTTATTCAGTACAATCCTCAAGACTTGATCAAATATCTGGTGCCACATTCTTAAAGTGTCTTCTCATAAATAAATAACTAAAAATGTCAATAATGATGCAATGGTAGTTATGCGATAGGACTTGAATCAGAGTCAGGAGACCTCAGCTGTAGCTCTGAAATATCATTAAATTGCTGTTGAACTGGGATACTTTGAGCCTGAGTCATTTCGTTTGTGTGCCTCTGTACGCAGCGATAGTTAGATAATTGGGTAACTAACAGCATGTCGCTTTATGATCTCATACATGCTCTACATCAGTGGTCTGCCATCCTGGCTGCCCATTAAAATCACCTGGGGAGCTTTAAAAATATCAGTGTCTTCCCCAACCCAACCAAATAAGATAGAGTATCTGAGGTCTACCAAATATCAGAACGTCTTTGAAGCTCCCCAAGTCGTGCCAAAGAGTAGCCAGGGTTGAAAACTTTTGCTGTAGACCAAGGATTCTCAGATTTTAATGTGCATGCAAACCACCTGGGGATCTCTGCAGTTTAATTCTGCAGGTGTGAGGAGGAGCCCGGGAGTCTGCATTTCTAATAAACTTTCAGGTGATGCCAATGCTGCCAGTCCATGAGCCACACTTTACAGAGCAAGACACAGTTGATTCTGTATAAGTTCCTTGAAAGGGCTGTTCTTAGAAAGAGCTATCTAAGTCCATGCCCTAATAGGTGCCTCCAGGATTTAGATACTTATCTTTCTTCAGATTCTGGGGAGCAAGAAAGAGTGTCTAACTTCAGGAGGAACCTACGAAATGCTCCAGAGGCGATCAAGACAATAGGTCTAAACAGAGCCACCAACAGAAACAGATGCTTAAGAGACTCCGTGCAACAGCTAAGTACCCAAAAACATTGGCTCAAGGCTTCAAATGACAAACTGGCCATTACATTCCCACCATCCAGAATCTCACAGTTGCTAGCACTCCTCCAACCATCCAGACAATGCATTAATTAATTCAAGCAACACTAATTGATCACCCATTGTGGCAGTCATTTACTTATTGTTTCTCGGCCCTAAGCCCACTCTTCTATACTCAGATATGTAATTCTGGGGCTGGGACTCTGCAAACCACATTTCTCCTTTGCTTGCTGGCTTTAGGGTGATCAATTGTCCCAGTTTGCCCAAGACTGTCCCTCATTTTTGCACTGAAAGCCCCATGTCCCAGGAAACCCCTTAGTCTTGGGTAAACCAGGACAGTTAGTTATTCCAGCTGGCTTGCTGTCAGGCTCTGCAAATAGCTGATAATAGGGGGAGATTGGAAGCAGGGATAAGGGGCTGTCCTCTTCCTGTTTTGCTTACCGTTCCTGCCATTGCTATCCCAGCTAGTGACAGTACCACCTAGCAGCAGAAGTTCCAGCCTCCAGCTCCTTTCAGTACTCCAGACCCAGCCTTGTTGCTCTATGTCAGAGATGCCACAGCACCTGGGTGGCTCTGTGGGCCTCCTCTTCTGAGCTTCTAGGTTCTGATGCTCTGCCTCTTCCCTTGTTGTCCTGGCTGTAGGGGTATGTTTCTAGTTCCTGCACTTATCATGTCTGGGTTATATCAGTGTGCTCTGTTTTGCTCTTTCAGCCCTTCAACACCTGTATAAACATTTTCCTCTATTAAATTCCTTCTGATGATATACCTAGTGTGTTTTCCTGACTAGTGCCTGGCTGACATACTTGCTCTGTGCCAACTACTCAGTTGGGCACTAGAAATATGACACAGCTGCTGTCCACTAGTGGGAGGATTGTCTTTATTATAGTGTGGTGTGGTCTGTGCTGGGCAGACTACATACAGGTGTTAGGGAGGCCCAGTGTAGGGGGTTCCCAGAATAGGGATTCATGGAAAGATTTCTGGGGAGGTGCTATTTGAAATGAATTTCAACTGAGGTTTTAACAAAAATGAAGAAAGAAGCAAAGACATTTCAGGCACAGGGAACACCTCATGCCAAGGCATGACATAGTGTACAGAACAACATGTTCTAGAAATAACTGAATGGCCAAAATAAAGATTGTGGGTGGACAAGTAGTAGATTGTCTAGCTCTCAATGGACTTTCGTGCTAAGTTAAGATGTTTAGAGTTTATCCTGAAGCCTTTAAGCCATTATTAAAAGGTTTTAGAAGGGGCCATGACATGGGCATATTATCATGTCTAGAAGTGGCTCCCAGGGTGGCCAAGTGGGAAACTGAGAAAAGGAGTTGACGCCTATTAGTTGGTTTTTAAGTAAGCTTTAGTTCAATCCTATAGGCTAGAAATCCATGGTCCTGTGTTATAAGAAATAGGTGGATGCTTTAAACAAAGACCCAGAATATGAATTCAAATCTAGCTAGATTATCGCCTCAGGTACCTGGACACACATATATTTATACACACACACACAGAGCACACACAGAGAAAGCCAAGATTTTTTGGTTGAGAGAATAGTATAGTTTCTTTTGATGGCACATTAACAAAACTGGAGCATCTTAGTCTGTCATAAAGAATGGGGTGGCTATGCTGACAGACAGGTATATGAGTTTGAGGGCTCCAGAGAGCATGAGCCAGACTTTATAGCAAGTGGAGGATCCCTTAATTTTCAGGGACCCAGAAGCCATTTGGACAGGGAAGATACTTAAAAAGAAAGACTAAACTGGTGAGACAAAGTCCTTTTCATGGGCAAGGTGTAGAAAACAACTAGAAATACAAAGGCAAATGTGACAGACAGAAAATTCTCTGGCAAGTGGGGGAAGGTGTGGACACGGGCTCCAGAGGTCTCTGCCATGAGAACGGCTGGCCATTTTCGGGAAATACTGTGAGGAAGTGAAAAGGCTAATGGGCAACTGGGACCGTTAAATGCACCTTTTACTATTTTTTCTTCAATTAAAGTCTGAAAGCCAGGCTTTAAGCTAAAGTGCTGGAGGCTGTTAGCCACCTGAGGAAAGGCAGTTAGGCATAGGTGTGCCAAGGCTGCTGAATTACAATGAGTGCACGTCCCAGATCCAGAATATCTGAACCACTGGGCTCTGTTTGATGCTATAAAGGCCCATTTTGAAACCAATAACAGAAAATGTCGCTTTATACAGTGAGAAGCAGACATTGGGAACAAGCTGTCCCCAGGGAGGGTCTGGGCAGTATGAGGAATATCGACCATACTCCAGAGGCCACCTATAGGGGCAGAAGCCCAAAGAGAGGAGGCTATCCTTCTGTCTGCGTGGCCACTACTGATGTTTTAGCCATCCTCTCAAGGAATAATTGAGAAGTTCTTGCAACATCCTGCACTGAGGTTTAAACGCAAAGTCGCCAACATCCAGGAAATGCAGAGCATTGTCAGCAACACAGTTGAGACAATTCTGGGGCAATTCAGTGGACTTTAAGTCACAAAGGAGGTCATGGTATTATGGAACCTGACTACAAAGTTGATACATACTTGGGAGTAGAGAAACGGAGAATTAAGGAGGAGGTGATTGTCTGGCTCTGTCCCCGTCACATGTAGAGTGACTTCGGACCTGGGCGTTACCTATTCAGAGGGATGATGACAACTGGGCAGAGGGAGAAGAGCTGGGATGTTCCGATGAGAAGAAAGACGCCCATGAGAGCCGCTCACCGTGTTCTGACACGCGGTGGGCTGTCTTGGGACAGATGAATTAGACCTGTTTGGAGGTCTAGAATGGATGAGTGGAATTCCAGGGAGATAGATTTGATTTAATGAAAGGAAGATGTTTGTGGCAGTGAGAGCTGAGCTCTCCAACCATGGATTTGGCTGCCTGGAAGGCAGTGCATCCAAAAGCTGTTCAACAGAAAAAAACAAAGGGGCCCTTGCTCCTCTGCCCACATACACACAAATGTGGTGACTCTCTTACCCTGCTTTATTTTCTTCATTGCACCTATCTGCAATTGTCTTGTTTGTTTATCTGTTTTCTTATTGATTGTCTTTCTTCCAGTAGAATGTAAATCCCAGGAGAACAAGGGCCATAGCTAGCTTTTTCCCTGCTGTGTTCCAAGAACCTAGTATATAGTGCCTGGCATGGTAGGTGGCCAATGCATATTGGATGAGAAAGTGGAAGGCAAGGAAGAGATTCAATCCCTGTTCAAAAGGGAGTCTTAGAAATGGTGTTCAAAGCTTTAAAAAAAAAATCCCTTTCTTGAATAAAAATTCGCATGGGATCCCAATATACAAAATAGATTAATGTGGCTTTTTAATAGTGTACATTTATATCATAAGTTTTAATGTAAAACATTTATTTTATTATTTTATTTTTATTTATTTATTTTTTAAGAAATAGGGTCTTGCTTTGTGCCCTAGGCTGGAATGCAGTGGTGCAATCACAGCTCACTGCAGCCTCGAACACCTAGGCTCAAGTGATCCTCTTACCTCAGCCTCCCGAGTAGCTGGGACTAATGGTGCACACCACCATGCCCAACCAATCTTTTAAAAAATTTTTTGTGGAGAAGTGAGTCCTGACATGTTGTTCAGACTGGTCCCAAACTCCAGACCTCAAATGATCCTCCCTCCTCGGCCTCCCAAAGTGCTGGGATTACAGGCATAAGCCACCATGCCCGACCAACATTTATTTTTATGTATAATAAAAAGAATCACTGAGAACTATGAGAGTGTTTTGATAAACATGATAAAACTTTTGAAATCAAGGCTACTAGAAGACTTAGAATATAATTTATTCCTCTATTTTCTTTTGCTTGCAGAGCACTGGGAAACCCTGATTCATGCAGAAAAGTAGTTGCAAATGATAAAAGTCTGCAGTAGCTCATCTGGCAATCTCAGGATAATTCTTCAATTAAACTGATGCAGGAGCTTGAAAAGGGAGTAGTTGGAAAATTGTGCTTGGAAGTCAAATCTCTTACAGTTTGTAACAGCAGGTTGTGCCTCTTATCATATATTGAAAAGTCAGGCAAGAAGAGGCAAAGCTGACAATGAGTGCCAACGCTAGTTTGATGTGTGACATTATCATGACTCTGATGAGTTATACATTCTGTTATGATTGTAAAACCAACCATTAAGCTACCGTGGGAGTCAAGCGTCTTCTCCTTGCCTAACTCTTAATTGAACATGAGGCTGTGTCTCTCTGCTGTGAAACTGTATAAATCTACAGATAGAGATGCTCAGGCGTGAATTTATCTTTAAGAAAATCAGTGCAACATGGGCACAGAGAGAAGTAAAAGTCATTGGAAATCAAGAAGGGGGAGGGGGGAAGGAGAGGAGGGGCAACCCCTACCTAATGGGTACAATGAACACTATTTGGGTGATGGGCACACTAATAACCTTGACTTAAGCATTGTAAAAGCTATCCATGTAACAAAAACACTTGTACCCCCTTAATATTTTGAAATTAAAAAAAATCAGTGCAAAGATGCAACCTTCATAATCAATGATTCGTTTTCATGCTCCTATAGTCCTGCTTACTTTGGAAGGCTGAGGTGGGAAGATCACTTGAGGCAGAGAGTTTGAGGCTGTAGTGCGCTATGGTTGCCACCTGTGAATAGCCACTGCAATCAAGCCTGGGCAACATAGCGTGACATCGTCTAAAAAAAAAGCCAACCAAGCAAACAAACAAAAAACCACTAAAAAAAGTTCTGATATATAACTCTACTGGGAGAAAAGTTCTAAGAACTGCACAAAAGTGTGCTGGTAATACAAGTTAATGTATTGGTGGCTAAAATTTGGTATATGTCATATTTAAGTTGCATATTGTTCTTTTAAATGATCTTTACTAATTAAATATATATTAAAATGAAATTTGAATTAAAAATTCTTGCAGGATTCCTACAGCATTTAGACTTAAATATTACTAGATAAAGCCAAATGTAAGGGTTCCTTGTGAACATGAGATTCTCCAAGATTGGATGGGGTACAGACAGCCTTCAAGACACGTGGACAGGACCATGCAGATGACAATGAGGGCAGAGTAAGATGGGCCTAATTATGGGCTTTGGCATGAGATTGGCTATTATAAGCATCCAAGTAAACAAGGACCATGACTCCCAGACCCTCCGCCCCAACACTGCTGGTGTAGCAAAGGTGCTTCTGCCATAATGGAGAGGGCACATGGTTGTACAGCCACAAAGACCATAGCCATCTGGGGATGCAGTCCCCAAACCTTCACTTCACAGAGATGGTGGTGACCCTCATTTCTGTAAGTCAGCAAAGAAAGAAATAAATTCCCTTATCCAATTTAAGGAGCTATCCAGTTGCCAAATATAAAGTATCATCCTGATATTTAACTCTATTAGTGATTGTAAATGTCAGATTATAATAGCTACCAACATTTATTGAATACTTACTACATGCTAGATAATTTCATGATGATTTACATAAATTATTTTTACTTTTTCTAGCAATTCTAGAATTCTCATTTTTTATTATCCCCATTTTAAAGATGTGGAAACTGAAGCACACAGATGTTAGGTAACTTGGCTAAAGCCATACAGCTAGCATACAGCTCCAAAGCCCAAACTTTTAACCACTTTCAAAATATGAACAGATCATAGGGGAAGTTAAGTTCAGGAGCTGAAGTGTCAAGTCACAGAATACCTGGGGTTTTAGGAAAAATTCCAGAGTTAGAGAAATTCTCTAAAACTTGATAAAGTTCTGCCAAAGTCCAGTAAGTGGTCTACCATCGATACCAATTCTATTATTTGATTGATACCCAACTTTCATCTTAGCCTATAGTGAGATCTCTTTCCCTCTCATAGAAACATACCTCCAAATTTATCATTTATAATTCTCAAAATGAACTCTCCATCATTTTGCTTTACAACTAATAACAACAGAATGCTTTCATATTGTCGCGTGAAGGATTCATCTATAAATGCAGCACTGAACTTTGATCTATGCAGTGGGTGGGAAAAGGGGAGCCCGGAATGAAAGATGTAATATGGTAGAGTGGGAAGAACATGCATTAGGAGGCAGACAGTGCTTCTGCCCTAAAGAGTTGTGTGTCCTTGGGCTGTTCATTTAACCTCTCTTGGCCTCAGTTTTCCAAGCTGAGAAATGGGATAATATCCCATAGGCTTGCTGGGATAATGGAATGATCACATTTGAAGTACCTGTTACACAGGGGGCCCTTACATGTTTCTTTGTACCCTCATCTTTCTCATGCAATTTATATAGATGATCAAAATGACTGCCTATATAAAATGAAAGTGTATATATCAGTATATAAAATAAAAGTGAATATGTTATCAAATATTGTAACAAGGAATTGGAAATTCTATGAGGTGTTCAGAAATATCTGAATGAAAGGCTGTAAGGGTGAGGTTATATTTTTTCAGAGTCCCCACTGCCCCAACCTTGCCAAAGCTCCTATCAGACTTAGCTGTTGAGCTAAAGTGGACTTTTTCTTCATTGTGGACTTCCTTTCATGACTTTTGAATTGAGGAGACTCTGGAGAATTCATGCAAAGACCACCCTATTGTTTTCTGTGTGACAGAATTTTGTCTAAGATTCCAAAAGCCAGAAATATCAAAAGGGAGGAGACACTGGATGCAAACGAAATGACTAAGTGGAAAGTTGAAAGAGCATTAAAATAATTCCACTCCTGGGCTCGGTGAGCACCGTCTTTTCAGACAAGCTCTGGCTGTGGGACTCTTCTCCTGGGCCAGATGGGGGGCAGGTTCCAGCTCCTCCCAGACTGGATCTGTGGGAGGGAACCCAGTTGACAGTAAACAGCAGCCCAGAGTCCAGTGCCCGAGGTTGGCTGGAAGGCATGCCCTGGTCTCTACCAGTGGCCAATGTCCACTTGCTTCACCTGCCCAGGGGTACCTCTCTGTTGCAGTGGCCTCACTGGTAGCTCTGACTGCCAAGCCCTTAGTGATCGGCCTTGTTCTGTCGAATCTCATGTGCAGAGTGGGATGGGTGAGGATGAATGAGCTAGCTCTAAATTCAGCAGGTAAATTAAAGATGTGTACGATGCCACCCCACCATAATGACTATTTTTCAGTCAGCTAAACTGACGTTTCCAATTTGACTCCTTTCAAAGTGGGATGTTTGCTGTTAAACACACATGCGCACCCACCCACACACAACAACAATGTCTATTTCTTTTACAACCTAAACCTGTGAGCAGCTAGAGTTCCTGGTGGTAACATTTTGGAGCCACAGTTTCTTTCCTGGGACCTGATCCTTGAAGGCAGAGGACAAGGACCAGGAAAGCATGATTTTTTAAGCCCACCAGTGTCATCTCCTCCCACCCTGGACAATATCATCTCAGTGTCCCAGGCTCTCAGCAAGTTGTTTCCCCCAGGACAGTCTTCCCAGGGACAGCAGGGAAGAGTCCCTAATTCCACCCAGGCACATCTAAGCCCAGGCACACAGAGGATTTGGAAATAGCTCTGATGACCTCTTTTCATCTTTTCTGGGAGACAGAGACCTCTCCCAGGGAGGCATCTGGTGGAGCAGAAAGAGGAGCCTTGAGGGAGAAAGTTTCTATTAGCTTTGGGCTCTGTCATTGCCATGTGTTCTGAGAAAAACTCATCTGCTCTCCCTGAGCCTCAATTTTCTCCTCTGTCAAGTGGGGAGAGTAACCCTGCCTTATACATCTGGCCCAGGCCTGCATCCAGCTCTCTGCCATGAGGTTATCATCCCCTAAGAGTAAGTCCTGGGGCAACAGGCCTGCAGGCAGCCCACATCGTCAACACTTTTCCCTCATCTGCCCGACCCTCTATCTCCTGCCCTGTTCCTGAAATCCTTAGCTCCTTCCTGCTCATTGCTGGGCACACATAAACCTCAGAAATGAGACTGACCCTACTCCCTGGGTATAGTCACTCTTCCCCTCCACTCTAGACAGCATCTAGGATACCACTGTGCCCTCAGCTTGCAGAGGTAGATAGGACACATCCTACTCTCCCCACTAATTCATCAACCAGTATTTCTTGAGAGTCTCCTGCCTGCCAGGGGGCAGAGAGGAGAATGAGGGTATCCCTGTTACCGAGGATAGTTTAGGGGAGAGACAGACAAGAAAATGACAAGGCCCTGTGATGTGTGCTAGCAGAGAGGGAACCACGGGGCCACAGGAGCCCAGGGGAGGGGAGCCTGGGAAGGCTGCAAGGACAAAAAGCAGGAGCAGGCATTAGTGGGGGTTTGGAAAGTGCAGGAAGCATCCTGGGCAGGAGATGCAGATGCAAACATATGGGGACAACCAGGGAAATGGCTCGCTCCGGGAGCCTTGTGAGGTGCATGTGTCGTCCCTACTTGACAGAAGAGGGGCGGGGAGACTCTCCTGAGGTCTTGCAGCCAGCAGACTGCAGAGAGCAGGTTGGAACCTAAGTCTGCTGACTTCAGAGCCCGAACTCATTGCATTGCACTTTCTGCTTTTCCTAATAGAGGGTGGGCAACATGGCCAGAGGACCAGCCCTGGATCAAAGCGGAAGTCACTGCGGCCTTTGCAGGAAATCCGTTCTATTGGAGCTAAGATGAGCCCAAGAAACAGGCATGTTTACGTTCCATCCTGCCCATAGTGGACGTGCCAACCAAGGAGCAAGCCCCCCAGGCTACCCAGCAGGGTGAGGGGCTCCCCTTTGTTTTATTTTATTTTGTTTGTTTTAAAGGTCATCTCAGCTTCAGAGCCTTTGTCTTCTTACATGCTCAGCCTCTCAGGTCATATACCTCTTCTTTCTCTGCTTTCTTGAAAGTGAACCACTGCTTGAGAGAAGTGATGGCATCACCCCTGCTTCCATGTAAATGAGGAGTGTTATAACCTAAAAGCAACACAGGACGAGCACTGAGGTCCTGGTCCCCTCCCTGCTTCAAATGAACATTTAGAGGCTCTAGTGCTCTTAGGGACTTCTCACTAATCTTTTTATCTGGATATTTATAAAACATTCTGCAGAGCCGACTTGCTTCATGATTTTATAAAAAAGCAGAAATAACAACGTCAGCATTTCAGGTACTCAGTAATTCCCAATTCCCTGCCCCCCAAGGCATTCCAGGCAACCGCTGGGTGGTGCGGGTGAAGGAGTAGGGAGGTCCCTGGGAAGCAGACAGGCCCTAGTCAAGGGCCCACAGCATTACCTGGCACTCAGCTCTTGGGGGCTCAGCCAGGCTAAATAAGAAAACACGGGAGGGGAGGCAGAGAGAAAAGTCATATTTGTTAAACACATTATATGCACATTGTCTATTCCATCCTCACAACAGGGAGATGTTGTGATTCTGCAGCAAAGGAAACAGGCTCCGAGAGGTGCTAATTCCTTTGCTGAAGTCATGCACCCAGGAAGAGGCAAGTCCTGCCAACTGGTTGATTCCTCCACTATTTCTGCATTTGTGTTTCACAAAGTTGACCTAATTTTCACAACTACTTTGTGTTAAAGTCCAAGGTAGAACCTGGATCCTTCACTCTTTTGCACCAGGGAGCAAATGTGCTCATTCATTAGTGCACTCATTTACAAATGTACCCAGTGCCGACTCTGGTTCAGATCCTATGCCGGGAGCTCCCTGGTAAGAACTGGAATCTGGGAAGCAGAAGGGGCCGTGGGGACCCAGGGGGGAGCACGTGTGAAGGACCCGCTGTCCACCATTTGTGGACACTGCCTGGGACTGGTGCTCTACTGCAGTCTTTGCTGATCCTCACAAAGATCCTCAGAAGTGCAGATCATTATCGTTCCCATTTTGCAGTTGAGGATAGTGAGGAATCAGAGATACCATGTGACTTGCTCAGGGTCAGGGTCAGTAAGTGACCAAACTGGGATCCAAGCCTAGGTCTGTCTGACACCAAAGTCTGTTTTCTTACAAACCTCGCTATTTGCCTCCCAGACTCAGGGATGGGTGGGAGGGTCACGGAAGGCTTCCCCAGGGAGGTGATCTCAGCTGAGTAGGGAAGGTTGACTTAAGAATTAACCATTTGAAGTACGGGGAACTGCAAAAATTGTGCAAGACTGCGTCTCAGACCAGGCAAAGGAGAGTAGTCTGGAGAGGCAAGCAGGACCCAGGCATAGAAAAACTTCTCATGCCATGGAAGAGTTTGGGTTCTATCTTGAAGGCAATAGGGAGCCAAGAAGGACTTTATTCAAAGGAGGGAGTTGATCTGATTTGCACTGTAGGGAGCTCACTTTTGGGGCAGTGTGGATTGGACGGAGGTGAGGCTGGGGGCAGAGAAATGGTGGATGCTGTTATAGTCCTAAGCAATTAATTGCAAAGCAATGGTAGGAGGTATATAAAATATTTTTTAAGTTCTGATATGTTAAAAGTATGTTGTTTCTTGGGAAAAAACACATCCTGAAAGAGGTGGTTCTTGCCTTATTGAAGCTTATAGTTTAACTATCCCTATCATCCCTCCAGTGTTCTCTTCAGGTGCTCCACAAATCAGGGATTCCAGAACACTGAGGTCTGGGGACCAGTTTTGAGGTTGGGGAGGATCAGCAGGGAGCACTAGAGCAACGGACACAGACAGCAGATGTACCGGTGCTGTAGCCATTCCCTCCCATTAAACTGCATGCTCATGAAAACCTCTGTGCATCAATCAACAATAAAATAAAGTAAAATAAAGATTGAACTGGTATGCATGGACCAAAGTATCTTGTTGCTATGTCCCCTATTTGCTATCATTTTCCCAACATGCAGAAAGACAGTTAATGGGTACCATTTTTCTCCATGTTTAGTTCTTCTCGCATAAATTTCCTTAAGCCTCTGGCAGCAATTACCACTTGTCTGCTAGCAACTACCAGCCTATGACAAAGGGAGTGAACAATAGCGAATAGATATTAAGGGGAGAACTTGAAAAGAGTTGATCTGCTTGGTTTGACAGCCTGTTGTTGATTTTTTTTGAGGGGGGGAGTTGTTCTTGGCATGTTTCCCCTGGGCTGTGATCAGAGAGCACACATATAATAGAGTCATATTTTCTGCAGGTAAAATTGTTGCTAGTTCTTATGACAGGATGGAATCTATCAGCTGTTGCAGGCATTCTGCACTGAGCCCCAGGCATCCAGAGCTGCCCTTGCCAGATGAGTTTGAGTTTCCTGTTTAGGTCATTCGATCACATTATTCCCTGGCACTTGGGGATTGCAGCATCCTGGTGCCATTACCTGAAATGCAATCCCAGAAAAATGACTTGGACTGGGCTGTTCCAGCTCATTAACCTGTGGGCAAGGTTGGACAACTACACCCAGCACCAGTCAGTGCCAGGGGTTTAGGGAACCACAGGCAGGGGAGACCTTGGAAAGATCTCCGATGAGGGCATTAAGAGACTTGGTTCTAGTTTTGTTGCTACCAAGTGACCTTGAGCCTCATTTTCCTCTTCTCTAAAAGGTGGAGATCTCAAAAAGGGTGGGGGGAGGGGGAACAAAAGGATTTCAAAGTTCTCTCCCAGTTGGAAAAATTGAGGATGAGGGAGGAACCACCTCCTGTGGGAGGGGACTAGTAACCACTGTGGTTCCCAATTGCAAGGAGAAGGCTCTCTTAGGAGCAGCCATCCCAGAAGGGGAGGACCCTTGGCAAAGGAGAACTCCCCCCTGCACCCTCCTGTCACCACCCAACAGGGCGGGATTGATGTGTCAGAGACGATGTTCTGGGCAATGCTGGGAGGAGAACCTGAGGAGTGGTCAGCTTTACTCCCTGGCAGAAGCAGGGGTTGGGGGAGGCTTCCAGGGTGCAAGGGAAGGAAGCTCTCTTATCCAACTCAGAGCTTGGTTTCAAAAACAAACAAACAAATAAACAAAAAACAGCAAGAAAAGCAGAAAGATCTTTCTTACTAATCCTTGCTCCTGCTTATTCTAGAAGATGCAGGCTAAGGATTTGTCTAAAGGCCTAAATCAGTGTTCTCAACCTCAGTACTACTGGTACTTTTTGGTTGTGGTGGGGGTGTCCTGTGCATGGTAGGATGTTTAGCTCATCCCTGGCCTCCACCCACTGGATGTCAGTGGCATCCCCAGTTGTGACAACTAAAAATGTTTCTTGATATTGCCATATGTCCCCTTGGCCAGGGGCAGGGAGTAGGGGGCAATATTGCCCGCAGTTGAGAACCACTGCTCAGAATGGATGATCAGTCTTTTAGGAACCTCAGTTTGTTTGCTCTTCTCAGTTCACAGAGTAATCAAAAAGAACTACCCAAATGAGAAGTCCTGTCGCTATTCCCATGACCAAAGGAGGGCCTGCCACCCACAGGACTCAGAGGAAAGGCAGAACAAGGGGTTGGGTGAGAGGAACCACGCCGGTGACCAGTGGCCCCTGCGTTGGGATGCACACCAAACATGGGACAGGTGCCCTCAGCCTGCTCTCTGTGACTCAGGGCTGTGCTGCTTCTCTTGGACCAAATTGTCCCAGCCTGTCTTCTGCGTGTCAGACAGGGAGAGGATGCTAGCCAGCCAGTAGGCTGCGCAAACAGAGAGGAGACTAACACCTCTCTGTCATCAAGTGAGGCTGTTCTTTAATAAGGAAAACCAGAGAGCTCATCCTCCTTTCAGGAGGGCAGTGAGGACTTTTGCCAAAGCAGTTTACTCTTTCTTGAATCTCTTAGCCCTGTGAGGCCATGGGAATCAATGCACAGGAATTTTCCTCTTGTGGTAGTCACTGATCACTGTGGACTGCAGTCACCCGGAGGCGGGGTGTGGAGGGTAGACACCTACAGTGACGGGAGGGGCAGGCATATGTGAGCCTCGGGGTCACCTGTGCCCCCTTCCTGGAGGGGATCCAAAGCTGTTCACCATCTGCTGCAAGTCCTTTCTATGGGCTGGGAAGGCAGAAGGGAGCTGGTGTCTGTCAGCACCAACTATGTGGAGCCACCATGCTGGCTTTGCATGTGCTATCTCAGCCCACACCTGAGTCCCATCTGAACTTAATAACTTTGATCTTACAGCTTAGGAACCAAAACATGAAAAAGTTAAGTGACTTTCCCAGGATGACTGGGAACCAGGTTTGCACTTACGGCTGTCTCGTTGCAAAGCCATGTTCCTTTCCCTACACCTTGCTACCTCCTGGTAAGGACACTGTTTCTCTACAGAGAAGAAACAATATCCCCAAGTTTACATAGCTCTTCAAGGGACACCGAAGGGGCTCATGCTACAAAGTAAATCGTCTTTGGCATTGGCTGAGGTGAGGCTCTGAGGACTTGGAGAGGGCCCAGGAGCAGGATGGTCTAATGAATAGTCCACCACCGACCTGATGCCATTCAATGGGACCACTTTTTATTCCAGAATATGGTACCATCACACTTTCTGATAGCTTCCCATCCTATTGCCACCCTTGATAGAGGAGTGAAGCCTCAAGCCTTTTCCCCCATCATAGACAGTTAAAAGCTATAAGCCTTTCCTCAAAGAAATGCACATTCTCACCTATACAAGTGAGTTGTGTGCAATTTCAGGGAGGTTCTGTGGCCTTTAGCTTAAAACACTTCTGCCGCACACATAGGCAGTTAACACCTCAGTTACCGGGGGACAGTTGAGCAGGGAATTTTAAATCCCAGAGCAGGAGTGGGACTTTGTTAGGTACCTTGGAAGGAGGACACATCCTGAGGAGGTGGGGGGAGGATGGGAGGGTGGCAGAGGACCTCTGTGAAGAGATTCCTTCCAGGAAAGGGTCCCAGCTGTGGGCAGGAACCCCTGGGAGAGAGGGCTCACCTGGCCTGGGGCAGGGGACTGACATGGAGTGAAACCCAGTTGTGTGCCAGGCACGGTGCTGGGCACGCACGCAAGTATTCTTTTTTGTTTGGCTTGGAGACAAGAGAGCCAAGGGGGCTCACAAAGAAATAGTGTTTAAGAAATCTCTGTCCTCATTTGTAAAGTGGGAGTGTGGCCTGGACCATGTCTAAGGGACAGTTGTGAGTGAACACATGTGGAAATAACAGACAGGAAGCCAAGACCTGAATTCTGTTCCTGGCTTCACCGCCAAGTAGATGCTTAACCTGGATATCCTAAGTTCCCTAGATCTCAGTTCCTCATCTCTAAACCACCTTTGCAGGTCTCTACGTTATGATTCCACGCATTTACTCCTAGGGAAGTTGAGCTGTTTGCACGTCAAAGTTAAAAGCCTAAGATCCCTGATTTGGTAGCCATTCTGACCAGAAGGGGATGAACTCAGTGGAGGTCTATTCTGGTGCAACACATCTCCTAACTTGTGGATTGTCCGCCCCAGTAAATGTCTGTTGTTTGGGAAGTGGAGTGAGGAGGAGGCACGTTTCTTTGGTGGTTTATGGCCTGGCAGCAACTCCAGCGGAGTTTTGGAGGTACAGGAGTGGGTCTGTGTTCTGTGCTGTAGGCATCACATGTTTTGTGGGTGGCATGTCTACTTATGAGCATATGTTGTGCAGACATAGCAGGCATATGTGTTGGTCATGTGTGCAGACCCACAAGGTACACATATGTGGTATTTTCTGAGTGCGTATGTGTGTTCCTTGTGCATCCATGTATGTGTATATCCATGTGCATGTTCATGAACAGAAGCATACTGTGCAGCGATTTGCTTGTGTAGTGAACATACATATTTGGTATATGTGTCGAGCCATGGTTAATGCACTTGCTTGGAGCATGTGCACATTTGCATGTCTCTGTGCTGGCTAGAATGGAGTCTGAGAATCATGCCTCAGAATTCCTCACCGTAGAGAACTGTGGGGTGGGGGAAGTGGCTTCTCCATGGGAGCAAAAGCTGCAGAATGAGTAGATTGTTGCACATGCTGTCTAGATGTGCCAACCTGCACACTGGGGTGGGCGGCCCCTGTGGATTGCCCTAATGATGTGCATGTACAGCTGAGCCAGCTGGGGCGGAGAGCTGGGGACTTCTGTCATACAAATGGCCAGCTCCCATTTGTCATCTGCCCTGGGATGAGCTTTCTTTATGGGGTTGTCCCTCCCTGTGGGTGGTATGTGTTAGCTTGTGGTTATTAGTGCTTAGAAGGACACATGCTGTCTCCAGGGCTGAGGGGGGCTGCTGTCTTCCCAGTCCCCTCTGGTTGCGGGACATGAGCAGAAGCAGGAGGAACCTCTAACCCAGGCTGCTGCTGGGAAAACAGCCAAGTCAGGCAACTAGACAGGCAGCCAGTGCTTTTCTTCTGAGATGGCAGCAGGGGATGGAAGGACACACAGGCAGTGGAAAGTCTGGCCAGAGGAAAGGCCTTTAGAGTTTAGCAGTTGGGCCAGGCAAGTTGCTGGAGGAAGGTGGATGGGCTGACACGAGCAGGGAGGGAGTGTGATACTATGAGATGCTCCTGCAGGAGCGAGCACAATTGGGTCCTCGCTGCAGCAGGAAAGAGCGGGGAGTTAGCCAACCCTAGACTGGAGGGACCCTGGTCTGCCCCCAGCTGGCTGTGTGACCTGGAGCCAGTCATTTTCCCTCTCTGGGCTTTACATTTCTTCTCAGGAGAATGCCACACGTGGTGAGATGGGCTGACAGTCTGTAATCTGAGGCAGTGCCTCACGGTGGGGAGAGCATGGGCTTTGGGTCCCACAGGGTTGGGTGCGATTCTTGGTTCTGCCACTGAATAGCTGTGTGATCCCAGACTAGTGAATCTGCTTCTCCCAAACCACATGCAAATTCAGGGTTAAAAATATTATGAACCCCATGTGGTTGTTTTGAGGATTAAATGAATTCATTCTGCAAAATGGCTAAAATCTTATACAGTTATGATGATGATTCTTTTTGGTGGAGAAGTCCCTAGATGCACATTCACTGGTAAACTGTGGATGGATGGAGTCAAATCTCACTCCGGGGCTTGGCAGGACTGAGATGAAGATGATGATGATGGGGCAGCAGGTTGAGGGTGGTGCAGTGTGTTTCCTGATGCATTCTCAGGGTTGTGCCTCTTTCTGGTGCCTCACCAAAGGGAGGAGATGGAAGATCAAGACGAAATCTGAGTCCCCAAGTCTCCTGGGCTGGCCACCAGCCCCTCTGGAGACAGGTGGAGCCCAGGTATGGCTCAGGTAATACTTGATCCATTCATTACAACCCGGCTCAACAGTTGCTGATGCTGGTGACATGCCAGAATTGTGCTGCGCCCTGGTCATTCAGAGATTAAAAAATGATGAGGTTCTTGCCCTTGAGAAGCTCACAGTCTAGAAGAAGAAAGGAGAAAGGGGAGAAAGAGGGAGGGGGAAGGAGGGAGAGAGAAAGAAATGAACAATGAACTGTGTGCATTACAGGTGATGCTACAGTAGAAGTGTGCACACGAAACACAGTACTCACAGAGGTCAAGAACGGGGGCTCTGAAATCAGACTGGACTACCAGTTAGCAGGGGTGTGGCTTTGGGCAAATTAATTAACCTCTCTGTCTCTTAGTTTTCTCATGTGTAAAATAGGAAAGAGCATCAGTACAAATTTCATGAGGTCATTGTGAGAATTTAATTTTAAAACATATAAAGACTTTATAACAATGCCTGGCACATAAAGAGCACTTGCAGTGTCAATTGTTATAGTAGTAGTTGTAGTAGTGGTAGTAGTAGTAGTGGTGGTGGTAGTACTAGCAGCAGCAGCAGTAGTAGTGGTAGTAGTAGTAATAATAGTAGTAGTTGGAATAGTAGTCATGGTGGTGATAGTAGTATTAATAGTAGTATCAGTAGTGGTGGCGGTGGCAGTAGTAGTAGTAATAGTAGTAGCAGTAGTAGCAATGGTAGTGGTGGTGGCAGTAGTGGTAGGAGCAGCAGCAGAAGTGGTGGGGTGGTGGCAGCAGTAGCATGACAGGAGGCAGTGGGAGCTCAGAGGAAGCAGGGGTCATTTCCACATGGAGGGTTAGGATGAGCTAGACAGTGAGGAGGTGCCATCTGAGGTGTGGGGACTGTTAGTTGTCATGTTGGACAAAGAGGTTGGAGCTTTCCAGGCAGAGGTCACAGCACTGGCCAAGTCCCAGGGGCCTGAGAGACCACAACAGGTGGTTCAGGGACCTGCCAGCAGTCGTGATGCTTAGCCAGGTTGGGGATGGGATGTACAGGGGAAGGGGAGCTAGAAGATGAGGCTGAAACGGTGGCTGGGGACTAAGTCTGCAGGGCTGCAGGTGACTTGCAGAGGAGTGTGGGCTTGTCCTGAAGCCACGAAGGAGCCATCCTGGGCTTTGCTTGGGGTGTGTTGCTCCAGGGGATCCCCACTTAAAGGAGGACCAGACCCCACTTGCCTGCTGGGGCCAGGCCTCCAGCATGTGGGGGATGGATAGTCTGTGTGCTGTTCCCTGTCACCCTCTTACTGCTCCTCAGCAGCGCTAACATTTGAGGGCCTTACCCCACCCCCATGCCTGCCCCACCCATACCCCCACCACACCAACTCCAGATTCCCGCTGGGTGTCCTCGGCCCCTTCCTGCTGACCCAGGCACACCTGATGGCCTCCCAGAGCCCCCCGGACATAGTGCGTCTTTCACAGGATCCCTCACACCCTGGATGTCAGAATTCCCTAAGACCAGAGTTAAAGGTTCTGTTTGAGGCAATGGCTTTCAATGTCACAGAAGAGAATTTACAGGAAGGGACACCGAGGAAGAGAAGAGCAGGTAAGGGGCGAGGCAGGAGGAGAGCATCGTGTCCTGTACTTTCCTTTGTCATATGCCCCACCCCTGTTCGGCCAGGCTGCCTCAACACCTCACCCCCTTCCTGCTCAGGAGAAAGGGGGGAGATGTGCAGACCCACAGGGGGAAGATGTGCAGACCCACTTGTAAGACTCAGATGGACTTTTAATGCCATTAAATGCAAACTCTTATTTTTGCAGATGCAAACACTGAAGCTCAGAGAAGGGCATGAACTGTCTGAGGCACTGAGTATCGTTTTCGAGGTGAGCGAACAGGCTCAGAAACGCGCCTCAGGTCAGACAGCTAATCCAGAGGAGAGCTGGGCTTCACATCGACAACAACCTGTCCTCTGTGATATCCAGCATATATCTTTCAAACCTTGTATTTTGTAGATGTGCAAACTGCCCTTTGTGGAGGAAAAGTGACTAGTTCAAAATTCTGTAGTAAATCAGGGGAGTCTACAAGGATCTGGAATTTCTGACTCTTCTCCTGATCTGTTACATGGGCCAAGCCCTGTAATTAGCAGATGCCTGCTCATGGTCAGCGTGCTGACAGCACAGCTCTGTCCAGTCCCTCCGGCTTGCAGCCGAGTTCTAGTAAGTGAGAAGTCAGGGTGAGCTCAGGTAACGTCCTGCAGTGAGTTCTCATGGGAGAACTCTGAGCTCTAGTCCTCAGAATTCCTGCGGGCAGGTGGAGTAGACCCTCCTGTCTCTCCCTAGGACCGTCCTCCACTTTGAGCCAGTCCCCTTCCCCAACCTCTGCCCTGTTTCTGCCTCATCCGTAGGTGACCCACTCAGAGGTAGGCACTGGGCCACAGGCTCTGCAGATGTTAATTTATGCAACCAACCTGTGAGGGAGGTAGAACAAACCTCACTCTACAGCCAGAGAACTGCAGCTGGGAAGCAGCGGGAAACACCTGGGGCACCAACCCCCGTGACACCAAAGCCCTCTCTCTCTAACCCTCAGCATGGCTGCCCTGCAGGGCCCAGCCTGCCAGTTGCAGAGAAACGGCTAATGAGGAGCTCTGCGGCCATCAACCCAGGAGCGATTCCCTCTGTACTGTCAACTACAGATAGGAATTTTGTTTAGTTCAAAGACCTCATTAACGCTGGGGTTAGTGGGAGCAGCTTCACAGCTGAGTCATCTTCAGGAATCAAAGACAATCTGCTCCCTCCTCTGCAGCCAGGAGCCCAGTTGCTCAGTGGGGAGTCTCTGCGCTCCATCACCTCCCTGGCTTTGGCTGGCCTGCAGCCACAGTGAGGGGCTTCAGGTGTCTTCCCCAGAGGGCTGGATCACGGAAGAGCAGAGCTCTGCACCTGACACCTTCAGGCACCCTCTGGCAATCTCCAGAGACAACACATGTTGTGTTGGCCTCGCCCAGTTGCTAAACTCCAGATCAGCATAGACGGGTTGTTGAAGGTAGTGGCAGCCATTGAACCACGCGGGGCACAAGGAGGTGGACATGCACTGTGGTTGTAGGGAGTTGTCACTAAGTCAGTGCGTGTGACCTTCGAGCCCTACTCAGCCACATGAGTGGATTGACTCAGAAATTCCTCAGGGCCCCTTCCACCTCTGATATTGACATGGCCCACACTGTCCAGGAACTGAAGCTGTCATTGCGAGGATAAACCATATTCATTCACGCAATTAGTATCCACTGAGTATTTACCGTGTGTCATTCATTGTGCCAAGTGCTAGGGCTGCAAGGCTAACCATGTCTGCACACATAAATAACCCTAGTAGTTTTAAGCAGCATAAGATAAGAAGCAAAGTGCTATGTGACTTTTACTCAATACCAAAAATAATAATAGTGAATAACATGTCCAAGGTCAAAAAGATAAGAAGGGGGTCTCCAGGTCTAGAAGCTATAGGCTCAATCTCTAGTTCTGTCTAAGGCACGATCAAATCTATCCCAACAGCCAGTGCTTAGCAGGCATTCAACAAAGATTTGTTGAAAGAAAAAGGGAAAGGAAGGGGTAAATGAGGGACAAGGAGCCAGGGGAGAAGGAAGAAAGTTCAGAAAAGAGAGGTGGCAATATTACTGTCCACTTGTTACAAACAAGAAACTGAAGCTCAGTCAGAGGTTAAACGGCTTGTCCAGTATCACCCTGGGAGCGACTGACAGATAATTACGCATTGAATGAGATCCCTGTCAACTGGGGTTACGGGAAAGGCCTCATGAAGGCAGAGCGAGTGAAGAAGGTATTGATTGGAATTCAACAAATCAAAAAAGCTGGAGCTGGCAGGAAAAGGGGCCACGGTGACCCAGGGGAAGGGAGGGATGAACTTTCTTATATGTTATATACTCCTCACATAGCATCAGAGGGACTTGGGGACAGTAGCTAGGGAGAGTGTCATCTGAATCCTGGCTCTGCCACCTACCAGCTGGGGGGCTCTAAGGAAGGCTAAGCCTCAGTTTCCTCATTTTTAATGTGGAGATTTATGGTGCCTACATTCTAGATTTTTCTAAAGATGAAATGAGATAAAGCAGGCTCGGTGCCAGGCATAATTCCTGCTCAATAAATGGGGGCCTTTCACCTTCTTCTCTCCAGGTAGACAGGATGGGGAAGAGAAGGGTGGGGCTGCCCAGAGTCCTTGAGCGAGGGTACCAAGTCACTCAGGACAAGCATTGCCTTCTTTCCAGGGGCTGATCCCCTCTCTGGGGGCTGAGTCAGTGACCATCTATACAGTCAGATTCAAGGGTCTAGTGATCCCTTTGTCTTGGGGGCCATAGAGCCTACCCAGAAATGGGAATGAAATGCTGTAATTAAGAATCCTGAGTGGAACAATCATTTTTTCTTGTCACTTCTTTCCAATGGTGGATTTTTCCATACCTCATACAACATAGAAGCTGCTTGTTTCTCTCTAAGAAGCCAGACCATAGGTTGAGTAATTCTTCAAGTAAAAGAGATTGGCAGCTAGCAGCAGACTCATGTGATAGTATGGTATACTAGCAGAGCCTTCTAGTACTTCTCACTATGCTTAGGTTTTTATTTAGCTTTGTTTCCATAGCATGAATTCATTCTTTCATGGATATACTTTTTGCTGCCATTATGAAGCTCAACATTAAGTAGTCTATCAGTCATGTGTGCAGATACATACCTGACAAGGGACATACCACTTCATCATTCATTCTGTCAGCAGAAATGATTGTGTTCTGACAACATCCCCCACACTACGGTGGACTGTGGAGGTACAAGGGTGAGCAATGAAGGCACAGTCCCTATCCTCAGAAATTTACAGCCTTGGTCAGCAAGGATCTAACGCCTACGCTCTCGTACTAAGAGTGGGAGTAAAAAATTGCACAGTCTTTTTGGAAAGAATTCAGTATATATCTGTCCATATGTATCCAGAGTCTGAAAACTATTCATTTTTTTCACCATAATAATTTTTCTATGCCAAGAGAATCATCTGAGACATTCAAAAGAAGGAAAAACCTCTGTGTGTACAAAGGTGAGTATTTTTAATATTAGTCTTATTAGCAGAAAAGGGAAAACAATCTTAATGTCCAATAATAAAGGTGTGTATAAGTAATTTAGGGTATACCTTCTTTATGGGATAGAAGGTAGTTATTAAAAATCTAGAATAAAGAGTTTTCAATAATGTGGAAAATGTATAGGGCACAATATTAAATTAAAAATGCAGAGTTCAAAATTGTTTAAACAGTAATATCACAGCTATGGAATAATTTTTTTGCATTTATATGGTACTTCTCGGCTTTCAAAGCAGTTTTACATGCATTTCTTAATTTTGAAGTTCATGGCAGCTCTTTAACAGAAGCAGACCAAGGGTTATTATTCCTGTTCTAAACATGAGGAGACTGAGGTTTGCTGAGGGTTATGCATCTAATAACTAAGAATTCACTTGCATTAGAAGTATAGCGAGTATGAGAGAATCATTACTAGAGCTTTATATAATGCACTAAATTTTCTTTATGTTTGACACCAGCTCAAGAACATGAGCAGCCTGCCTCTTCTCTTCCCATCCTTTCTGCCTGCTGAGAGGAAGGTGAAAAGGCTATCATTGATTGAATTAAACTAATACTTTTCCTTAATTGTCTTGGTCTGCTTTCCACTATGCTTAACTATATAGCAAAGTTCTCTGTGCCTTCAACCAAGTACCTCTGTGGCCAGAAATGGTTTCTTGCTACAATATATGAAACATCTCTGCACAGGGACCTGCAATGACAATTCCCTCTTACTCAAGCTCAAGCAATGACAAAAGCTACTGGGGGCAGGTGGGAGACAGTGGCAAAAGCAAGGTGGTATTTCAGGCCCTTTCCCCACCTTTCTGGTCTCTCCTGCATCAGCTGGCCCCTTAAGCTCTATGCTTAAGCTGCACCCCGCTCCCTGAACATACTTCACATGTCCTGCCTCCTCACCATTGCTCAAGCTTTCCCTTCACCCGGTATCCTGCCCCCTTTTCTCTGCATTGCAAGAGGCCTCACCCTTCAAGGTACAGGTAAGATGCAGCCTCCTCAGTGGCAGAGTCAGCCACTCCATCCTCTGGGTTTTCCAAACACTTTGTAACACCTTCTCTTAACATTTGTAGCACATTGTATTCATGTTAAGTTTTATATTTCATCTTTCCCACAACATTGTGAATGCTCAGGACCACAGAATATAAAATCCCATTTAATCCTCACAAAAGCATCTTGGGTATAGGTCTTTTAATTTCTTATTTATTTATTTATTTTTCATATATGTTTTGAATTCATTTCTCTGCTTTTTATTTTATTTTTAATTGACATGTAATCATTGCACAAATTTATAGGGTACAGGGTGAAATTGCAGACAATGTGTAATGATCAAATTAGGATAATTAGCAAGATATAGGTCTTTTTAAATCCCATTGCTATGGGGGAGAAAACAGGTGCAAATAAGTATTCAGAGTAAAATAGCTAGTCCATAGCAGCTGCACCCATATTTGGACTCACGTCTACTTATGTTGCTCCAGCTCTTCCTGTAATACCCAACCAGGCCTTCCATAGCTGGACTAATGAATGAATTAGTGGTGGATGAATCAAAGATATTTCTTAAGGGTATCCCCTCCACATACACCCATGCATACCTTTCTGGTGACAAAGGTTGTCACAACTCAGAGAAGATGCCTGTAATGGTCCTTCCAGGCTTCCAGTTCACTGTATAGTCGCAAACGTGATTCACCAGATGGAGACGGTAGGCGGTCAATTTCTTGAGTGAAGACCAGCAGTTAACCAGGCAGCATGAAACCTGTCCCCAGCTCTGAGAGTACGTGAGGGAGGGCATCTCAGACACAATGTCACCACAACTCTTTCCCTTCCAGTTTAGATCATTCTTCCTGCATCTTTCTCCCTGAGCAAAGAGTGCTAGAGTGTTCTTTGTGCAGGATTGGCCCCTGAATAGCCCTTGACCTCAGAAGATCCAGTTTATAGCTGTGTCATCTGATTATCTGCCTTAAATATCTGTGCTTAGAGAAACAGAGCAGGTGGAAGGAGGAAAGCCATATAGCTTGCAGCAATAGCCTGGGGCCATTCTGGGCCACGTGGAAGAGAGGCTGTGACTTAGAGGAGACCAGGTGGCTCCTGAAAGGTCTAGAATGAGTAGCTTAGCTCCAGTTGACATGGGAACCCCAAGATGATTCCTCCCCTTGAATGCCATGTGATGCTTTTAGCCCTAGAATGTGTTACTTGAAGGTGTTTACGAGGTTTATGTTCCTTGCAACAGAAAGCCCCCTGAGCAAAACACTGGGGAGTACTGGACAGAAAAACCAAGGCTGGGACTCACACGGCTCAGGAGACCAGACAACTGTTTGCAGACTCTGGACGCTTTAGGCAAGACTTGTCTCCCACATCAGGACAAATGGACTCAGTTTCGCCTCCTAGAGCCTGCAATCACCCTCTGCCATGGTCTATTCTCTCACGATTGCTACAACCACAAAGGACTTTCAAGATCATCTAGGTCACTGTCCTTTTAAATTATCCCATAATCAGGAATTCACTCGCTTCTCAGTTCTCTTCCCTGGTCCTTCTGGTATCGTCTAAGGCGAAAGTCTCGAAGTGTTACTAATATGCCTCTAACAAGTCTCTAAACATGTGCTGATTTTCCTTTTTGGCAAAGGGAGACCAAGTTTTGGGCACAGGGCCTTTGCAGACAACATCTAACTACAAGTTAATAATGTTGTGGGGTTTTTTGTTGTTGTTATATCCATTTTTACAGTGACCTTCTATTTATGGTGAATGATAATATTTTGCCATTTATGTAGTGACATAAAGTTCCCATTATAAATACACTTATTTATGGGGGGGAAAGAGAGTCCATTTAAAGAAAAACATGTAAATAACAGTATAGGAGGTGTGCAGATATAGAACAGATCATGAAAGTGTGGAAATAAGCTAACATGTGGGAAATGCTGCTGAAGTCCAACCACCCATGGGGCAGGTGGAACAGAGACTCAGAAAGGCAGTTCTTTAGCCAGAGATCACCCAGCCAGCTCAGTTCTCCCCACTATCCTTAGACACACACATCTCTTTCCACATTTATTTTGTGACTTCAGGTATTAAAGAAAATGGCTACCCAAAGAGTTCTGTTAATGGTAAATGTGACAGGGCCTGGGGATGAAGGTGGAGTAGGGGACTTTGTTCTGCATTTCCCAGCAGTGAACAGGTGCCCTATGTACCGGGTGGGGTCAGCAGAGTGGCAGGTGCCTTGATGACGTCATTGGCCACTTATTGGCTAAGCCAGTAAGCTCAGGGAGATACTGACCGTTAGAAGCTTACAATGCAGAGGAGTGGTCACGGCCTGCAAAACAGAGCATTAATAAAGATCACAAAGATATACCTAAGAGAGGAAAATGAGCCTTTCTGTCTCTGTAAATAAATCATGGCTTGCAAACAAAAACACACCAGAAAAACCAACTGCAAGTGTACTCCTAGAAAAGGAGACCAGATGTCCCTGGAATCAGTTTAATTAAATTGTGAGTCAATTGCAAACCAAAGGATGGGGGGCTGGGGGGAGTGGAATTTTGCTTTCTAAGACTGCCAGATGCAAAGTCCAATTTCCAGGATAATGTATCCAGGGTGGAGGAGGTGTTCCAAAATTTAATTACATATTGCCTAGCAACTGAGGAGATGAACAGGAATGGAGCTGGGGGACCTGGGGTGCTGCATTAAGGATGTCGATGCCCCAGACTGTAGGACGCACATCGACACCAGGCCGTGATCGGCGTGTTGACGTGGTTCACCCCCAGCAGCCACGGGAGACTGTTTCAGTTATGTAAATTGTAAGCCTCATTTTACTCCATTTCCCTTGGGCTGACCAACCCAGCCACCTGGCAATTTAAGACCCTGCTTTCTTCATTTTTCACAAGAGAAGCATCATTTTCCCCCCTCGTATAAAGTAATAGATGTTAAAAATTCAACAGTACAAAAGTGTATAAGACAGCAAATGAAAACTCTCCTGCCAACTAGAGTCACTATTAACATCTTGGTGTATATATTTCCAGAACTTTTCAATCATAAGTTAATCTCTTTTTTTAACCTAAATTAGATATTACTATATATATTGTTCCATAATCTTTCTTTAATCTATGGTGCATTTAAAAAAAATTTTTATTGAAATATAACAAACATATAGAAAGGTTCACAGATAATAGAACCACCATGAAGGACAATATATAGACCTTTGCCAGCCCCCTGCTCCCAAGACACACTCTCTGGTACTTCTACATAATCACCACTTCCTTCCTTCTCAGGAACCATTCTCCTGATTTTAAATACATATTAATTTTGCTTGAGTTTGAACTGCATATATAATGAATCACACACTATATGTTCTTTTGTGACTGGTTTCTTTGCTCAACATTTTGTGAGATTCATTGATATATTTTTGTGTAGCTATAGTTCATTTTTATTTTTATAGTACTCCATTGTATGGTTATATAATAATTGATTCATCCATTTCTATGTTGATGAACTTTTAGGTTGTTTACAGTTTGGGGCCATTACAAATAAAGATTCTTTGTGCATTCCTTTTGGTACACTTAAAAAGACCTTTATTTCGGGTATATATCTAGGAGTGAAATTGTCAATTTTCTAAAATGTCTGTACCAATTCAAACTCCAAACATCAGTTTGTGAAAGTTCTAAAATTCATCCTTTTTAATGTCTGCATTATGTTTAATTGTATGGATACATTCATAATTTTCTGCTCATGGAAATTTTGATTGTTCCAACTCTATACACGTATTTTTTTCAAAAACAATGCTTCCACAAATATCCTTGTACAGTTATCTCTGAGCACTTATGTAATTATTCCTTAGGATGAATCTCTAGGAGTGAGAGTTGCTGAGTCAGAGAGTATGTTTATTTAAAATTCTCATATTTCCAGGTTTCCTACGTTAATTTCCTACGACCCCATGATCCTTTCAGCTGTTACCGACTTTTACCTTTCTGGTGGCTTTTTGAATATACCCTAATTACCAATCGTCCCATAAACTGTGGGTCCCAAGAGGGAAGCTCTGAACGAGTTGGGTGAAGAAGTGGGGTCCAGAGATGCCATAGACCTGGAGATGGAGCTCAGAGCTCACAAAATCTCTTCCAGGGCCTGAGAAGGAGCCAGTCTCTGAAATGTGCTTCTAGAATTTTGTCTGAACCTCTCAATAGCTTAGAGTAGAAGATCCTAGACCCAAAGACCCTCACTCATTTGGATCCCAATGATTTCTGGATTGTGGTCCCTTGGACATATCAATCATGTGGGAAGAAAAGAACCTATAACATGAATGCAGATGTTCAGATACTGAGAACCATAGGTGCCAGCTACTGTGGTAGACATTGGTTATCCCCCAAGACCATTAGCATCTGGGGAACACAGAAGCACGGCAGAAATTCTGAAATGGAGATATGACATGGCACTATGTGCACAGAGGAGGGAACAAATATTTTTGAAAGCATCAGAAAAAATTCATATGTTTTCCACTATGTCTGGGTTGGGCTGGCTGAGGATTACCCAATTTTAAAGTGGGATATGAATATTATCAATAACTCCTCTTTCCTGATCTGCTCCAATGCGCCAGGCCCTGTATGGTGATGATTTATTTAGGTTATCACCTTAAATTTTCACAACAACCTGATATATTTATTGTTCTCCCCTATTTCTCAGACGAAGAATGTAAGGCTCAAAGGGAATAAAATTAACTGGCCCAGGTTGCACAGCTAGTGAAGGAGGAGTAAGATTAGAAGCTGTCTCCATCTAATTCCAAAGACTGGGCTCTTTTGCCATCCACAAGACATTTTAACAAAGAGCAAATCAAAAGTCCAATTAGGGAGGCTTTGAGGATTATCACAGATGCAGGCAATGGAACACAGGGCGAGGATGCTGGTCTCCATCAGAGGAGCTGAGATTCTACCGGGGACACATCTCTCCATGGGTGAACACAGTGGTGTTTTGGAGCCTTATGGGAGGTCTTGGTTCAGCTGCTCTGGCAACTGCTGCCATAGGCAGAAGACACGGTGAGTTCTGTGCTCACCTCTGCATCCTCCCCTTGTCAAGGGGAACCTTGTCAGGGCAGACAGGAAAGGGTAAAGAGGGGTGTGGATGCCCCAGTCACACCAGAGATCCAGCATTGCTGTCACCCTCTGAAAGCTGAGCAGGGACATGGGATTTAGGGAGCATGACACTAATGGCTTCTCCCCAAATGAGGTATATAAATGTCAAAGTTCAGACTTGAATTCACATCTCCTGGCCTGTGACTTCCATGTGAGAAGGTTCTTTTATAGTAAGTCATTGAAGCTGTTTGTTCTTAGCAAGAGCCAGGGACGTTTTTTCTCTGGGCATTAGAAGTATTGTTGATAGTCATAAATTTATATACCAATCAAACATCATTATTAATTTATTTACTTATTCAAAAACTATTTATAGCAGGGCCAGCTAACATTTGTGTGTGTGTGTGAGTGTAAAGGAAGAAATAATAAACATTTTAGGCTTATAAGTCATACAATCTCTGCAGTAACTACTCAGCTCCACCACTGTAACTTGAAAGCAGCCATAGACAATATGTAAAAGAATGGATGTGCCTGTGTTCCAATAAAACTTTATTTATAAAAATATATGATGTGAAATAACTGGGTAGCCATAAGCAGAAGAATTAATTTGGACCCGTATCTTGTACCATATATAAAAATTAATTCAAAATGGATCATAGACCTAAATGTAAGAGCTAAAAATGTAAAGTTTTTAGAAGAAAATATAAGCATAAATCTCTGAGTGCTTGGATTAGGGAACGGTTTCTTAGATATGGCACTAAAAGTACAAGGAACAAAAGAAAATGATAGATTGTACTTTATCAACATTAAAACTTTTGTGCTTCAAAGGACACTATTCAAGAAAGTTAACACGCAACCCATGAAATGGGAGAAAATTTTTACAAATCATTTACCTGACCAAGGACTTATAACTCTTACAACTCAGCCATAAAAATACAAATAAAACATTTAAAAATGTACAAAGAATATAAATAGATATTCTTCCCAGGAAGATACACAAATGGCCAATAAACACATGAAAAGATGCTCAATATCACTAACTGTCAGCAAAATGCAAATCAAACCCCACAATCAGATACCATTTCACACCCACTAGGAAAGCTATAATAAAAAAGGCAAAGAATAATAAATGTTGGTGAGGATGTGGAGAAATTGGAACCCTCAAACACTACTGGTGGGAATGTAAAATGGTGCAGCTATTTAGGAAAACAACCTGTCCATTCCACAAAAGGTTAAACACATAGTTAACATATGACCCAGCAATTCTACTTCTAGGTATATACTCAAGAGAAATAAAAACTTATGACTACACAAAACTTGCACCTGAATGTTCGTAGTAGTGTTATTCACAATAGCCAAAAAGCCCATCAGCTGATGAGAAACAAAATGTAGTATACCTATACGATGGAATATTCTTCAGCCATCAAAAGGAATGAAGTACAGACACATGGTACAATATGGATGCACTTTGAAGTCATTATGCTAAGTGAAAGAACCTGGTTACAAAAGACCACATATTTTATAATTCCATTTATATAAAATGTTGGGATTAGGCAAATCTATAGAGGCAGATTGCAGATTAATGTTTGCCTAGGGCTAAGAGTGAGGGTTAGAGGAACCTGGGAAGTGACTGCTAATGGCTTTCTTTTTGGGGTAAGAAAAATGTCCTAAAATTGATTGTGGTGATAGTTGCACGACTCTGTGATTATACTAAAGGCCATTGCACTGTACACTTTAAATGGGTGAATTATATGTAATGTGAATTATATCTCAATAAAACTGTTATATTGGAAAACAAACAAACAAAACACCAGATGGCAGCCTGCATTTGGTGCAAGGTCTGTACTTTGCCAGCACCTGATTTATAGGATGCCAGGTAAAGTGGTAGACACAGGGAACACAGCAGAAAAAATGAAACACATCCCCTGCTCTGATGGAGCGTAGTCTAGTGATAGAGATAACTGTTCAACATAGAATCATTTCTAATTGACATCCAATTAGAAACTGTAATAGATGCTTCAAGGGAAAGATTCAGGAGAGGGAGGAAGGGACTGCATCAAGCAGAGTCTTGTGGGCTGTGATGGGAATTCTGGGTTTTTAAGTACTTTATCAAAGGCTCTTGGTGGTTGCTGTTTGGAGAACGGGTTAGGGAGAGGGCAGGAAAAGAAACAGAGAGACCAGCAAGAAGGTGGGTAGACTGAGAGACATTTAGGAGGTGGGACCAGAGGTCATGGTGAGGGTTGGATTTGGAGAGGGTGAGGGAGGGAAAAATCAAGATACCACTCTGGTTTTCTGGCTGAAGCAGCTGAATGGAGGGAAGTGCCATTTTCTGAATGGATTTGTTGGGGTGGGGGCAGAGAATCCCAGGCCAGAGCCTCTTAGAAATAGGGCACAGGAGGTACTCATTCGTCACTTCTCATACATTTCAGGCTTGGTTGGAAGGTCTAAGTTTCGACAACTCTTAGAACTGAATTTCCCCATCTGTGCAATTGCAATAATAACATTTAGCTTGTTGGGTTGTCATGAGGGTTAAATGAATTAATATTTGTAAAGTTCTTAGAACAGTACCTGGCATATGTAAGCTTAATATAAGTGCTAAGCAAAATACGCTCTGGTGGCTGAGGACTTGGTGGAGGCTGCCTCAGAGGAGAGAGAGCAGCTGGGAGAGGCAAGACACTTTCCTTGCAAACCTTCCTGGATGCTCACTGCCCATGCCCACCCCCATGAGATGCTGGCACGAGACAGGGGCGAATAACACACATCAATGCTAATTGACTGCAGCAAGGCAGCGGGGCCCAGCCACAGCCTCTGGCTTCTCCCCATGGTGTCAACCCCAGTCTCTTGCCTCCTTGCTCGTCTTTACGTGCTGACTTTTCCAGTTTCCAGCACGGACGATGAGGGGAGAAGGTCCCAATGGGCAGGGAGGAGCCAGGAGCAAGGGGTGTGGGCAATGCTTTCCTCCCAGCACATAGCCTTGTGTTGCTCGGGATCAGGACAGAGGCCCTTCCCACCCCCTCCGTCTTGGTCTAAAGGTGTCTTCTCTCAGGACAGCCTCCTCAGTAAGGTGCGGGCTTTTGTGTTCTCACAGTCCTCAGAGGAGGACTTTGCTGCCTGAATTATGGCAAGAGGAGGGGGGTGATGGCTACAGGAGAGAGGGAGATTGCTGAATTATGCATGGCTGGAGGGGATGGTAAACAGTCCCTTCTGGATGCATGCGTCTGATGAGCTGTCGGCAGACGGGGAGCAACAGGGAGCTGGGTGCTGAGTCACAGCAAAGGGGGTGATTAGTCTGTCAGCTGTACCCACCTCTGGGTAGGGTGAGGTTTTGGGCTGAGTCACACTCTGTAGAGGGAGAGAGAGGAGCTTGGCCCCAAAAGGACAGGGAGGGGGCTCTTGTTCCTGATGAACCACACCGTTCCTCACCCCTCCTCTCCTCACACACACAGGCTCAGCCCCCACCCCCCAGCCCTACCCCAAGAGTCACCATCCCGGCCCCCTTGCAGGTGATCACCTGGGCCAGCCAGATCTCAGCCAGGAAGGCATTAGGACTTTTCTCCCCTCAGCAGACAGGGGGTGTTAATAGGCTTCTTTTGCCTCCTGTATCTGAGCTCCTCTTATAGACAACCTCTAATCCCAGCCTGAGAATCTTGGCGCTAAGCCTGAAGCCAGGAGTGGGAATGACAGACCTCAGGACACAGAGCATAGAGCACAAGGCCCGAGAAGAGGGAAGCCAAGACCCTGCACACAGCCCGAGCCAAGTGTCGGTCAGAGGGGGCCAGGCAGGGAGATGTGCCAGGAGAAAAGACAGCAACGGAGACACCAAGACGGATGGATGGATTGGTTCAATCACTCACTCCTTCATTCATTCATTCAACCAGTAGTGGTTACTGTGTTAGGTCTAGATGCCAGTAATACAGGAGACCCCTAGTCTCACAGAACAGCATGAGGGGGAGACACAAAATGCAAGTAAGCAATTCGCACACAAGCTAATTCCAGACAGTCAGAAGTGCTTAGAAGGAACTGGAATGAGGATGATGTGATTGACTAGGGGAAGGCCTACTGAAGAGACGGTGGTCTGAGAAGACCACATGGGGTAGGAGACATTCCAGTTGATGTTTGGACCTAAGAGACTTGGGGAGAGCATACCTGGAGGGCCTCCAGCAGGAAGAGCTTGGCACATTGTGCAGGCCAGGAGGGCTGGCGTGTGTGGAGCAAAGAGTGGGGGGAAGTGGCAGCAGGTGAGGTGGACAGCCAGAGGGACCAGGTCAGGAGAGGTCTGGTGCACGGTGTGGAATTTCAGGGCTGTGGGGAGCTGTTGATGGTTTCCCATGGAGTGGAAAAAAGTTTATGAGGGTAGATGTTTGTCCAGAGCCTGCAGCCAGCCTTGTAGCTACAGGAACATCAAAACCCTTGAGGACAAGGGTAAAAAGAACATTTATAAAGCACTGCTGTGGGCTGGACATACATGTACATGGTCCCTTTTCTTCTCCACAATTCTCATCACAGATGAGATCAGTGGTGTTCAGAGTTAGACAACACGCCCCCCGAGGGAGAGGGAGGACTCAATCTCTGACCCAGATTGCATGATCTCAACGACTCTGTCCTACCTGGGGGATCTAGAGGGCATATTTAAGATCTTGCATTTCAGCGTGAGTGTTTGGCATGTGAGGCTGTAGCACACAGACAGCTCAGGCCATGACGATATTTCCGGCTAATGGCTGAGCAGAGCCAGGACAAAGAAATGTGTGCTTTGCCACAGCAGACACTAAAGTATCTCAACAATTAGAAAGCTGTTAGCAAGGCCAAAGCCATTTCTTGATTATTTTCCACTCCTTTCTCCCTTTCTCCTATTATGGTACCCAGTACCAGCACACTGAATAAAATTTTGATGAATGAATGAATGGAACAGCCCCAAGTGGGTCAACTGGCCTAGCTCCATAAAAGGACTTTACCTCCGGCTCCATTCAACCAATGAACACATAACTAAATCCAGGAAGAATCAGGCAGAATGTCAGCCTTCCTCTGTCCTGCTCTGGGCATCAGGAGGCTGACCTGTATGCACTGTGCCATCTGGGCTTCCTTGCCCTTTGGCTGAAGGTTGGGCGTGACCAATGGGAGATTAGAAGGGTAGAAGGAAGAAAGGTTGGGATATTCATTTCCCCACCCCCACCCGCTCCCTCCCGGCCTTACTCTAGTACTAGCAGGAGCTGAATTCTACGGTGACAACTCCTCCATGGCTCTAGTAACACCATTTCCCCATATTGCTCCTTCAGGCCTAGGGGTAGTGATAGTTTCCACTGCTGCTTGTCCCTGGGCGTTTCCCATAGATGTTGGTTCCCTTATGCCTGCTCACATCCCTATAAATAGCCTCTTCCTTCTCTTTCCTCCTGGGATCCTGACCCATTCAGGCCCCAAACCTCTCCCTTCCATCATGCCCCACATGCCAGCTTTATGAAGACCTGTGAATTCCACCCTTGGAGCATCTCTAGTATTTTGTTCTTCCTCTCTATTCCTACTGCTCTGTCTTAGGCTATCCCATTAGCTTCCCACCTGGTCTGTCTGAGCTGGCTCTTCTGCCTCCAATTTGTCTGCTACAACAGTCAGATCCCCCTACACCCCCTCCCAAATACCCAAAGCCAGATTCACTCTTCTCTTTGCCTCTTCAAAACCCTTCAATGGTTCCCTAAAGCCCAAAGAATAAAATCAAACTCCTAAACCTAGAGTAGGTCTTATTCATTTTTTTATTCCTCCCAGGGTCTTGCCTGCATTCAATATAGATTGTGTTGAATGAAGAAAACATTATCACTATTTGGGATGTGCCAGCAAGGTGTACAGAACAGGGACACAGGGCTGCAGCGAGAACATCCTCAAGGATTTTATAATCTCAACAGTGTTGCAGCCCCAAAATGAGCAGCTTCAAAAACCCTTCCAAGCTTCATCTGTTTTTCCCTTGTTCTCTATTTAATAGCCCAGGTGCCCGCACACACAGCAGAGTTTCAGGTCTCTGCGTCCTAACAGGGAGGCAGAACTGTGAATGGTTAGGGGCATAGGCTGGCGTCTAACTGTCTACATCCAGCCCCTGCTCAACTTAGGTATGTAAATAAATTACTGGACCACTCAGAGTCTATTTTCTTCTCTATAAAATAGGGATAACAACAGTATCCACGACATACGGGTTTTTGAGGGGATTAAATGGCATGACACTTATAATGTACTAAGCACAGTACTAAGAACAAAGTAAGCCCTCAAAAATGTGAGCAGGGGTTACTATCTGCCCTATTATGTGACAGGATTATTATATTACATATCATTATGCCTATTGTATAAGCTATGTGTATTCAGCAGCACTTGTATATAGACTATTTTATTTAAACCTCCCCCAAATACTGAGATTATTATTAGCCTTACTTTGCAGAAGAAAAAAGTGGCATGCTCAAGGTCACGCCCTCGTAAGTGCTGGAGTCAAGAGTGGAGTACGGGGCTTCTGACTCAAAAATACACAGTTCAATGTTCTATGTCCTATGTTCTATGTACTAGGATGTCCAATTAAAAGTCAGCTCATTTTTTAAGTCCCCATTCAAGTGCCCCTCCCTTCATGACATCTTCCCTCATTCTTGGGGAAGGATGCATCAGTTTTTCTTCTGCATTCTGGAAACATCCCAATTATAGACCTGTTCAGATGAACTGAACTCAGTAGTGCATTATTATCCTTGAGAATTTACATTTCTGGCTCCTTCACTAAACTCTGAGTGCTTTGAGGGCATAACTTCTGTCGTGTTCATAGGTGCAATCTCAGGGGCCATCTCAGTACCTTGCATAAAGTAGACAGTGGGGTGATCAACATGCAGCAAGATTTATCAGTCAGGATAAACTAGTTACATTGCAGTAACAAATAACCCCAGAATCTCAGTGGCTTTCAAAAAAGGTTTATTTCTCACTCAGTCTATATTTCCCTTGCAGGTTGATTGGAGCTTTTTTACTTTTACTTTGGGACCCTGGCTGGAGGAGCACTTCCGGACTTTGTTATTGACAGTCTCCTGGGAGTTGGACAAAGGGAAGATGGCAGGAGACACACTGGCCCTTAAAGCTTCTGCTTGGAAGTAATACACTTGCTTCCATCCACATCTCATTGGCCGTGACAAGACACATGGCCAGTCCTCATGTCAGGGGACAGGGAATGTAACTTTTTTGCAGAGAGGGGCTCTGATTGTAGGGGACCAGAAATCTGATTTATCAGAGAGAGCAACAGTGAATCTGGAAACAAGGGAACCAACAGTTAGTTATTGAAGAGCTATTATGAGTCAGAAGTATCTTACTTGGTTTGATATGCAGTGCTCATTCACACACACACACACACACACACACACACGCACACACGGCCATGGGGGTACAGATTATTGTTTTAGTTGTACGGACAAAGAAAGGCTTAAAGAAGTTAAGTAAATGAACAAAGATCACATAGATATAAAAATAATAGGACCCACATCTGACTTGGGTCCAAACTCTATCCTGAATCACCCTGTTGTCCTTGGGGTTTGAGGCTTCTAATCAGAAAACATCACTCTTTCTACAAGAAATGGAATAAATTCTTACTACTCAAAGTGTCCCTGAAACAGCAGTACTGAAATCTTAGGCTAGACATGCAGGCTTTCAGGCTCCACCCCAGACCTACGGGATCAAAATCTGCATTTCAACAAGATCCCCAGGTGACTTGAAGACACATTCAAATTTGGGAAGCACTGGGGTAGACACCAAAGGAAAACAAATTCATTTTTTCCATCTCTACTGGAATCAGGAAAGAGCTGACTGTGGTGCTACTTACTGTTTGAAAGCCTCATCAAGTTAATTTTGTTGAAATAGGAGAAAATGACATAAAACCTGCTCCCTCATACCCATGTGGGAGCTGCATTAACAGGCACTGCTAAAGCCTATGACCTTAATTGCATCTTTTTATAGCTTTATTTCTTTTATTGATACATAATAGATGTACATATTTTGGGGGTACATGTGATAGTTTGATATATTCATATAATCAGATCAGGATAATTGGGATATCCATCACCTTAAATATTTATCTTTTCTTTTGCTAAGAATGTTCAAATCATTCTCTTCTAGCTATTTCGAAATGTACAATTGATTGATGTTAGCTATAGCCACCCTACTGATCTATTGAGCCAGGTCTTATTTCTTCTATCTAAGTATATATTCTTAATTGCATCTTCAAACACTTTTCCTGATTCCCTGAATCTCCCTATTCACTCTTCATTAATTAAGTGGGCAAACATGCATTGTGTCCTGCTATATACCAGGAACTGTGCCAAGCATTGGAACATGATGACAGTCTCTGCCCTTGGGTGGCTTACTGTCTAGAGAGGGAGACAGCATGCAGATAGATACTTACTATACAGTGTAACTGGGGTTCACCAAAGAGTAAACATGTGCTTTGGGGTCCTAGAAGAAGGCACTGTCTTGGGGTGTCAGGGGAAGCTTCATGGAGGAGACCCATGGAGGAGGAGGTGTTTGAGATGTGAACCGGAGCTTGCTGTCCAGGAGCTGGGGCGGGGTGGGGGACAGGTAGATTAGGGACAGGTAGCTTTCAGGCAGCGCCTAGCAGGTAGGAGGCCGCTGAGCCAACAAAGCAACATTGGGAGCTGGTGCTTAGGGCCGCAGGGAGGAGGGGTGAGATCTTTACCTGTTCCAGGTGTGAATTTCTACAAGATCTAAGTGTGGGAGCCTGACGGGACATGTAGGAGGATGAGGAGGAGTAGGATCTGGTCAGGAAAAAGCACTGGGTCAGCCCCTCTCTGGGCCTCTCAGTTTTGACCACCTGTAGGCTCAGATCCTACTCTGTTTCTGAGCTAATCTAGAACAGGGCAGATAGTGTTTTTAGGTACATACACACACACACACACACACACACACACACACAGACGGTCCCTGACTTGCAATGGTTGGACTTAATGATTTTCGATTTTACAATGGTGTAAAAGCCACACACACGAAACATCCTAAATCGAACCATCAGTAAGTCAGGGATCATCTGTCTGCTGTGTTGTAGACATTCAATGCATTTTTGACTTATGATGTTTTTGACTTAGGATGGGTTTATCAAGGATGTCACACCATATAAGTTAAGGAATATCTATCTATCTATCTATCTAATGGTTAAACAGAAGGTACTGTGGGGTACAGAGAAAGATAGCCTAACCCAGCTTATTGGGGAGATCAGGGAAGGCTGGCAGGAAGATGTGAGCTGAATTTTAAAAGACAAGGAGGGCACAGTGAGAACAAAGACCTAGACAGCCCCACACAACAAGCGTGGGGGGCTGCAAGCTCATATGGCCAGAATATGAAGTTGGAGGCGAGTGGTTCCTAGGCATCATGACATTCCATGATTGCCTCAGCTTCAGCCATGAAGTCTGTTCTACACCTCCTAACCCTACCCCACCCACCCTGTACCTTAGTTTGGGCTCCAGGCCCTGAGACTCCCAGCCAGCAGCAAGGGCAAAAAGAACATTGCTGACCACGCAGGACACCAGGAAGGTGCAGAACGGAAGGGGAGAGCTGCTGAAGTGTGATGCCAGGGAGGGCTGGGGTGTGGGGTGAGATGGCTCTGGAAGCACCCAGGGGCCAGGGGACTTAGTCATCTGTCCTCCAGCCTCTTAGTCACAAGTGATAGCGTAGGTGCCCCTGGATAAGGAGGCAATTAAAATATAATTAACCTCCCTGAACTGCAGTTCTGAGTGCATGTCAGAAAGAGATTTGGGATCATTAAATATGGGGGAGGGTGAGCAGAGGGGCTGCGGGAGAAGGGTGGCAGAAGAAAATCCTTTCTCTGAGGCCGCCAGCTGCCTTTTGGGGTTTTCTGCCAAAACCAGTCCCCTGTATAATAGGGTAGGAGGCCTTTGCATGGGGGAAGCAGAGGGACCCGAAGGGAGCTCCCCTTCTCCTCAATCCTCCCTCCCCAGCCTAGGACTTAAGAATAGTTGCAGCAACTGCAAATCATGCTACTGAGTACAAAGGCTTCCTGAGATGAGGGGACGGGAGGGGAGCTGCTCGCGACAGCTGCCTCCTAGGAACCTGCTCAGTTTATTAAATTAGCAGGTTTCTCTCTTGTGGCGAGGGCACTGGAGAATGAAATGCCAAATGGATCAGTTTCATGGAATCTGAGACCGATTAAATTTTCAGAGCTGGAAGGCTCCTTGGAGAGCATCTGGTTCAACCCCCCGCATTTTTCGGATGAAGAACCTGCAGCCCAGAGATAGGAAATGACTTCCCTAAAGTCACGGTTGCTACTTGGAACTCAAAACTAAGAGGCACCAAGTGATGGAAGTGAATTCTCTCCGTAATTTATCACTTCTGCATGTTTAGTGTTCTTTATATTAAATTTACTTTTGATAAGGAGTACCTGCAATCTCACAGGTAATTTACTGTGAAAGATAATTCTTAAGATTTGCCATCGTTATTAACATTGACTTGAATTATGTTGCATTTTATATCAGAACATGGGTTTAATTTAACCCACGAAAAACAATTCTCTCAATTGGGAAAAAAAAAAGAAATTTTCCACAGTGAGCAGGCGGCCTGCCTTCTCATAGTGATAATACTAATGTGAGTTGCAGTTCCTTGCCTATGTCTGTCTTTTCGATCAGATGTTCACACCTGTCTTTAAAGTCTTCATTAGTGTTCACTGTTAGGCTGGGCACCTCGGGACAGGTAATCAGTCCTCACTGCAGCACAGATGCCACAAGCCGGGCAGATGAGGGAGAGTTAGCTAGGTTGAACCTGAGTTAAGGAACATCAAGTGCCAGGTGCTGGGCTAGACCCTGAGGGTGCAAAAGTGAGAACCATTAGGACCCCCTCTTCTGGAGCTCACCCCCTCACCAAGACTGGCCGGTCTGGTGAGAATCAGAAAAGGCAGATGGAGAAGGGTAATGTCGCTGAAATGAGCATGTCCTTCTCCCAGCATTTGCATAGACCTGGGCTCAGCCCAAGGTGAGGCCATGTCCCATGACCCCAGTATGGAGCTCCATGTCTACCTCTAAAGGTGCACTGTTCAATAAGTAGCCAATATGGCTACTTAAATTTAAATTCACTAATTTAGAAATTCAGTTCCTTAGTCACACTAATCCATTTCAGGGGTTCCATGGCCACCTGTGGCTAATGGCTACCATATCAGACAGTGCAGGTTTAGATCACTCACATCATTGTAGAAAGTTCTACTGCACAGCACTGCTCTAGAGGCTGGCTTTGGCTGGGGAGTTCTCTCCTCTCCAGGGAGAGATCATCCTGCCTGACAGGTGTGAGAAAGTGGGCAAGAGGTCATTAGATGTGGGCACTGGAGTGGTGTCTGCTGGAAAGAGCAGACAAGGACGGCTCTCCATTTCTGACTCCAGAGTCTGGTTCTGTCGTGCATCTTAACTCCCACTGGCTTCCACCCTGACTGTATTTCTCCAGGTGAGATTGGGGTAAACTCCCAAACTGTGTAGGGCATCTACATTTCCTCAAAATCCTGTGAATGTCTTCTACTGCAGCTGTGCTCTACCCAATAATGGTGGTACCCAACATTCATCATTTGCTCACCTTATGCCATCCCGATGGTGCTAAGTGCTTTCAACACAACCCTCCTTTTATCCGCAAGAACCCCTGTGCACATAGCACACAGAAGACGAAGTGAGGCCCGCTAAAGAACTTGCCCACTTTCACCAGCCAGCGAGTGGGGACGCAGGTGAGTTGCTCTGGAGTCAGGTTTGAACCACCATCTGTGCTGTTTTCTACAGGCTTGGCCCCAATCCTGCAAACACCCCGCAATGGGTAGGGCCAGGATTGGGGCCCTACCCATTGCTGGGTATTTCCTTTAGGAAAGACATTTCAATGCTTCAATTCAATGCTTAGCCACCCCCTCCCATGGGAGAACCCGCTTTCACTCTTTATAGGGGCCTTGTGAGGATCAGGTGTAGGAGTTTCACGGCGAAAGTGCTTTTTGAACTTTAAAGCTCTGAATGTCAGGAATAAAAAAAATTACTGCTGGTGATGTCCTTCATATCAGTACTATGTGGGCTATACGATCACAGGGAGAGCTTGTTAAGTATGCAGGCACACAGGCCCACCCCAAGCTGTCCAGACTTGTGTAGGTCCAAGGCCAGGCATCTTCATGTATAACAAGTGCCTCAGGTGGTCTGATGCAGGGATCCTAGAGCCCCTCTTTGAAAAATGCTGATTTTAGGTTTCCAGCTTTGAAGCCCTGATGATCCGTTTATACATGGGCTGGAGCAAAGCTGAAACTGTCTACTAAGGAGAACCTCTGCCCTGCCCGGCAGAGAGGTGGGTGGCTGGTTCTGTCTTTGGATTCCTCCAGGATGCTTAGTTTTCAAAAGCAGGCGCCTATCCTACCCTGTGCACAGCTGAACAGAGAGAATTGCCCCCAGTGGGAAACGTAGTGTATCACCTGGCATTCCGGGAAGAGGGGGCTACCCTGCTCTCCTTACCACCCAGGTCTTACCATGAACTCGCTTGGGAGGAACAGAAGACTGGAGCACACATAGCCCTTCCATTTTTGTAAGACGTTCTCCGGCTCATTCTGTTCAGACCATCGGAAAGAGGCGAGCTTACACAGCATGGTTTGGCTGCTTGTAGAAGGGCTTTTACGAAATTATACTTGGGCATGAGGTCATCGGCCTGCTATAGGAAAAGATGCTATAGTGAGTGAACCTCTCTTGTGAAGGTACCGACGGGATGCTGCGGAATACACTACATCATAGCATCTGCTCCTCGTGTGGAGCAGTGGGGAAATTTCTCTCAGGTTTCAGGTCCAAGAAAACCTAAGATAAGCTTTGGATTTACCTTATAGACACTGAGGTTTGAAACTTACCACATTTCATTTTTCTTTCTTGTGTTGGCTTGTTAGGAAGCTCAGAGGCAAATTTGCTACCCACCTCTAACAAGATGTTAAGGCATACAAAGTGCAAATGCTAATCCCACTGCTGGCTTGGTGTTTTAAAATTTTATTTACTTATTTATTTTAGTGAGCTATGAAGACTTAACTAAAAATGTCAAGGGTAGCGGTGTGGAGTAGGGGGCTTGCAGTACACACCCCACAGCAAACAAATTACAACTTCTTTATTAGGCATTTTTCTATGCTCATGTCCCTCCCCGGAGCTATTTGAGGGGTGGTTTTATTTTTCTGTTCTTATTTTTCCTTTACTTGGCATCTTCATCTACCATTTTCCCTTCTGACATTGCATGCAATTTTCTAATCTGCTTTTGAACAAGTTTCTTTTAATGAGCCCTGCAGTTTCATGAATCTTTGCCTAGTATGGTTATTAATTGTCCAGTAGGTGCCTGGAATAGTTCTAGGTGCTGGGACTCTAATAGTGAATAAACTAGACAAGGTTCTTGTTGTAACAGAGTTTGTGTTTGTACTGGGCATTTGGGAAGCAGACAATGAATAGGGAAACAAATAAATAAAAAATGTAATTTCACAGAGTAGCGAGCTTTGTATAGGAAACAGAAAAGATGTTAGGACAGCAAGGGATTGAAGGAGCGACATTAGGTAGGGTGGGAGGGAAGGCCTCTACAGGAGGTGATGTTTGGACTGAGATCTAGACGACGAGGAGCCAGCAACTCAGAGATCCGGAGATGAGAGTGCCAGGCAGAGCAAACAGCCGTGCAAAGGCCCTGAGGCAGTGACAGCATGCTGTGTTGGAAGAATGTTTCTGCCCACCTGGCAACCTCCTAAACAGCTTTCAAACCCTTCTCACTGCTGTCTACTTTCTCCTTGAAATAATCCCATCAGTCTTCACCACTCAAAGCAAAGGTCACCCACTTTGTGCCTGTACTCCTTCTACACTTTTGCAATTCACACTGAAGTGCACGTGGCAGCTTACAAGCGTGCCTCCCTCACTGGACTGTGAGCACCTTGGGTGTCCTCCAGGAGGACAAGAATAGCATTTTCTTTCTCTCTAGCACAGTTGCTGGCACATAGAAAGTACATAGCTTTATTTCTCAAAATAAGCCATTGCTAAGCTGACAATGCAGACGATGCTCACACTGGAGCGATACCTACAGGCATTGGGCTCAGGTACCATTTTTCCATTTGCACAGCCGCAAGCTGTCTGTGCTCTACTTGTGACCTGAATAGATTAGCAGCAGAGAACTAGCCACCAGAGTGAGCATAGCCAGCCTCCATTCCGGAGGAGAGAGCCCGCTGCCTCCTTCCTCTTAAGAGCCCCTTCTGGGAAAGGAATGACTCTAAAGGCAGTATTGGATTTCCCTGCAAGATTTATGACCCAATTTAAAGTTATGGGGCTTTTATTAATTATAATAAACACCAATTTCATTACACTTCAACTTCCAAAGAAATTACATACTATGGAAGGGAAATAAAATGTTAGTTTTGTGCTAATGCCAGGCACACATTAATTGGCTGGGCACCAAGGAGACTGCAGTCCAGCTGGCTGCTCAGCCGGTGCAGAGGAAGGGGCATTTTGGAAGGAAGAGCCTGAGGAGTTGTTTCAGGATTTAAATCCATTTGACCAGAAACAATGGAAGTGAGCTGCACCATGACAGGGCTTGCATAATCACTTCTTCTATGAGCTGCATTGGGTGATGTACTTTGGGCCCTGAGCCCTGACTTCTAGACCTGTCTGTCTCTGGTTTGCTGTGTGATCTTAACTAGGTTACTCCCCTTCTCTGTGCCTTGATTTTTCTCATCTTAAAAATGAAGACTTGACCTAGGTCAGGTATGGAAAATAGACCTAATCTCTTGTGCCAATTCCAATGTATAGGAGGTGGTCACCTGTAAGGCTGTTTTGAGGATTCTGAAGTTTCATGCGGGATTCCTAGGAAAGAGCAGTATGATCAAGTAGCAGTATCAACTAGGGGCACAGTTAGGAGGCTCAGGGGCTGTAGGCTGGGTATTCAGGGCTTGATGATCCCAAAGACCCATTCTGGATTTGTGGTTTACTTTAAGGCTGTGTAGTCAGTCAGTAGCAGACCTAGGACTAAATCTCAGGATCCTGGCTCTTAGTCCAGAATCCTATCCATAAAATACCTATAGTGGATTACACATCACATGGTGTAAAGATTCAGAGATGCTACATGTGACATGTGCTTTGCAGTAGAAGACACTCAACAAATATTATTCCCATCCTTCTGAATTTCCATGCTACCCTCATAAAACCATGTCAGTTGGTGGCCCTCTCCATTTGGTGAGGGTTTTGGAGATATTTTTCTTCCAAAGCCTCACCCCAGTCAATATCGGGTACATGGGCTTTTTTAGCTACATGTCCCTTAGACAAAACCTAAAGCCGCACAGATTCCAAAAAAATAATTTTGTTTTTAAAGCTGATTTGTTTTTAGGTTTTATTGTTATGGACTTTCCAATTCTGTGCTACTTTTGTTTTTGCTGGAGAATGGAAAATATTTTGAAACTTCTGGGATGATAGGGTTTGATGAACCCCCTAAGGGGGTGGAGAAGAGAATTCAGCAACTTTGCACAATTGCTTCCTGCCAGATGTGAAATTAAGCTTCTGGGTACAAACCCAGAGTACATTTGGATAATGGGTGGGAAAGCCTGCTGGGCTTATGAGGAGGGAGGGGAGATGAGGGGAGGATAGACTGACAGAAGCTGTGTGCGTATGTGTGTGCGTGTGCACGCGTGTGCCCATCCACACACAAGCACTGATGCTCCAGTATTACCCACAACCGAGTAGAGAACAGATCCCAGCAGAGTGAGTTCTTTTTCCTCTTGGGTGGCCTCACCTCTTGCCTGGTGCCACCATTACAAGACTCACACTGGCATCACTGAGTGGTTAAGAGCCCACATTTGCAGTTATTCAGACCCAAGTTTGAATCCCAGTTTCAACACTTGGGCAAGTCCCCTAACTTTGATGGGTCTCAGTTTCCTCATCTGCAAAATGGGACAAATCAACAGTGGGTAGACAATCAATTGGTACATGGCAAGTGAATGGGTAAGAGAAGTGCTATAGTCAAGACATCTTAGTTATTGACTTGTTTTCAGCTTCGCCTTAAGTCACTGCATGACAATGAGCAGGACACTGACTCTTGCTGGGCCTCAGTCTCCCCAGCAGCCTACAGGGGCCCTCCCAGGCCCTTCCAGTCCTGACCATTGGTGTAAATGGCAAACATTGTATGAAGTCCTGCAGTGCATGGAGGAGGCACTCTGTGCCTCCTGAATGCATGGAACACACTGATGAATGCTTTCTGCCACCCACCCTGCAATTCTGGCCTACACCGGCAAAATTCAGGCTCTGATGCTGGACTGCTGGGTTTAATATCTGAGTTCCACATTTACTAAACCTGTGGCTGTGAGCAACTCACTTCTGCTCTCTACTCCTCTCTTTGGATGCAATCCTTTTGAGTAAATGGGGGTTAGTGGCAATATTGTGGCAAACATTGAATGGTTCATTCCACGTCATGTGTTTAGCACCTTGCCTGGCTGGTGGTAAGTATGAAGCAGTGTGGCCTCCCCTTCTGGGCTTGCAGTGCCCAATTGAAGGACACAGACCCCCGATCATACTACACTGTACTTCTCTTCAGAAACAGTGGAGCCAAACCTGTCCCTTAAGGGGTTGCCTAGTTTAGTTGGAGCCAAGAGGCAAATAGCTTTTTAAAAGCCTTCATAATTCAAGCATGGTTGATACCTGGATGTCTTCCCAGGCTGAGTTGGTACTGGTGGGGAATCATCTCTGATTACCCTCCACCATGGTGTGATTCAGTGTTTATGCCACAAGTCCTGAAATATTGAGGTTCTCTTTAAATCATGTTTTAGGAGGCAGAACAGTTGTAAGGTAAGAACATGGACTTTAGGTCTCATAAAACCAGAATTCACATCCTGAGTCTACCTCTTACTAGGTGCATAACTTTGCAGTAATGGCACTTAACTTCTCTGAGTCTCAGTTCCTTCATCTGTAAAATGGAGACAGCAGCAACTGCCCCGGCAAGGTAATTACGAGGATTAAATGAGATAAAAAATGTAAAGCACTGAGTACTCAGTGGTGCTCAGAAGGAACAATGTTTCTCAAATACGAATTGTTGCTCTGTTTATATTGTTATCCAACCAACCTTTAATTGCCTCTAGGCAAAGATACAATTTATTTATATTCCTTTTCCTTCTGCCTTAGAGCCTGGTAAGAAGGCAGATGAATACAAGAGCAAGGACTCTACATAGCCTGTCTTCAGGTCAAGGATGTGTTTTCTTGGTCTGAATGTTCCTTCCCCAAGGATGGTATCTTGCAAGCGGGTACAGAAATGCAAGTCACTTCTGTAATATTCCTCTCTTTTTCTATTACCAGCTTTATTTTCCCCACCAGTTCAACCCGCTCCATCGGATGTTTTCTTTGGGGGAATCTTCCTTCCCTGCCAACCCAAGTAGGTTCCAATTTTGCATATGCAGAGAGTCAAATGACTCTGGAAGAGCCAGGGGATGAATATTCATTGTCATTCTCAGCTGTACAGGGGACAAGAAATGTTGATGGAGGGGGTGGGCTGGGTCTTCGTGCTTGGCCTCCAGGGACTTGGAGCTCCTCAAGGGTGCATTAGCCCAACAGCCTGGCTCCTCGCAGGGGCTCTCTGTGGCTTTGTGAATCCTGGGAGTCTTCCTCTGGCTTCAGGAGTGGCTCCAATCTCACTGTGATAGAGCTTCACCGTCTGAGCATTTCACTAATCTGAACCCTCTTAGGACCTATGTTAGGCAAATGGGAAACAGTTTACTTTGTAGATTACAAACCACACTGTCTCCTGTGGCCCAGGTCCCTTGGGTCTAGCATAGGAGGCAATGCTCACTATGTATTCCGTGTGCATGGTGCCCCTGGGATTGTATGACATGGTGGCCCTGGCCCCACCCATTGCCCACTATTCTGCTTTCTGCAAGATGCAGACGTCCTTGCTGGAAATAAACCAGACACAATAAAGGCAAAGCTAGTTGGTCCTGTTGATTTAGAATCTCAAGATGGGCAGGGGCTCCCAATAGGCAAGCACATTGGAAATCAGGGTTACACTATGTTAAAGGGATGTTATTACCCTTCTGGAGAAGGACTTTGAAAAGAAGGGACTTTGGAGAGAAACATGAGCTTCTATTCCAAGAATTATATATCAAGATGAGACTCACTCAGAGACTACTTCCTCCTTCGAACTTCATTAATATTCTGCATAGCATCTATCAAATGCCCTTTCATTGCTCCAACAAAAAATAAGGTTTTGCCCAAGAGCCCCTCTTTCCCTCCCTCCCCATTCACATTAAACTTTGTATTGTGGCACCTCACCCCACCACACTTTGCACTATTCAAGGACAAAGACCATGTCTTAATCATCTTTGTGCTCCCATAGCATAGTATGACATCTGCTATATGGTGATATTGAACAAATGGTTTTGAATGGAATGGAATGTGTCTTTATCCAGATTTCTCTAATTGGTTCATATGGACACTAGCTAGAAATCAAGTTTGAAGCCACTCAAAATACACAAACGTCATGGCTGTCAAGTGGTAAAACTGCATTTGCAACAAATACACCCATATGCTTCAAAGGATGTTGCATTTCAAAATAGTTAAAGTATCCTTGGAGGCTACACACTACTTCCAACCATATTGCTTTTGCTCAGAGGTATCTGAAATCCTAGTTCAATAGCTGTTGTCTTCTAGCTGAAGGGCTCAGACGGAACCCATGGGTGTGTGGGGGGCGCAGCTTGCCAGTGCTGGAAATGCCAGGAAAGGGGTCTGTTGCGTGAATGATTATTGCAACCCTGAAAACAAGTATGAGAGTGAGGATGGACAGCGGGAAGTGGATTTACATCAGAGACGGCATGGCGGAAACCGAAGATGGATGATGAATATAGGTTATTGGCACAGTTGTGTTAATGGGGACTAGTTATTCTCCAAATGGGGGGGTCAGTGCCAGCAAAATGCTTTGGGTTAAGGAGATGGAGATATATTTCCTCTGCAACTATAGAAGATACTGGCAGGCAATGAGATTCCAAAGAAGATGACATATCATATCATTTTATCCCCAGGTGAGGTGCTCTGTCCAAATTTTTTTTCCTACATTTTATTTGAAATAATTTTGGACTTATAGAGAAACTACAAAAATAGCACAGCATTCATGTATACTCTCACCCAGCTTCCACTAATGTTAGCAGCATACGTAACCACAGCACAGTGATCAAAATGGGGAAATTAACATTGATTGATACAGTACTATTAACTAAACTAGAGATCTCATTAGGATTTTATCAGATTTTCCACTAGCATCCTTTGTCTGCCTCAGGCTGCAAGCCAAGATTGCACATTGCGTTTAGTTGTCGTGTCTCTTTAGTTTCTCCCGATCTGTGACCACTGTCTTTCTTTTGTTGTCTTTCATGACCTTGACAATTTTGATGAGTATTGGTTGGGTATTTTGCAGAACCTCTTTCAATTTTGCCCCAATTCTAAGTGGAGAAAATACACAATCACTGAGAGGTTCCAGGGTGTGCAAGGATACTAGCTTCCCATTTTTAAAAGCACATCTTACTTTTATTGACTCAACTTACCCTCTTCCTACAATGGCTTTTGTCTGCCTGCCAAATTCATATTCATTCCTCAAAAGTAAAGTCTGAAGAAACAACAGATGTCTGAGTCAAAGGTCTAACTAAAGAAACTCCTCAAGAGAAGTAGCAGAAAGGTTTTCAGCACTGTTTAAGTTAGTATATCAGCTCTCCTCATCCTAGCTTAGCCACATAATGGGGCAAGACTGCTGCCAGCTGTCAGCACTGGGGCAGGAGTAATGAAGCTGAAAGTTGCGGTGGGTCCCCAGAGTGAGCCTCGGGAAGACACGAGAACTAAGCTAGCGTGGCCAAAGCTGGGGGGTGGCCAGGGTCTGACACAGACAAAACAGAAGCAGAGGTACTACAACTGAGCCACGCATGACTGAGCATCACAGCCTACTGGAAGAGGCCAGAAGGAGCAAACAGGATGAGGCTGGGGAGGCAGGACGGGCATGTGATTACGTGGACTACCTCTGGCAAAGAAGTCCAAGTCCCTTCTCTGCAGAGGAGCTTAGAGAACCAGCATGGGACACATAAAGGGACTGTTTTATTTAAATTTCAAATCTTGAAACTTGTGTTCAAAATTTGATCATAATAATATTTCATAACATGCTACATAGATATCTTTATGTTTTGGACATAAAGTTGTATCTTCCTTCTTCTTTGCCACCGGCACTGATTTCACACAACTGTGTAGGTTATGAACCTTTAAATTTCATAGTTGTCTACGTGAATAGAGCTCTGTGGAGTTGTGTGATACACAGTCTATACAATTGTACAAAGCAGTCCTGATAGGTGATTGACTGAGTAAATGGTGCAGTACTTTATGAGGGGGCAGTGGGTATCCCACCTTAACTCATGGGAGCCTAATTACTTCCTGGTAACATGAGCATGGTAATCCCTTTTTCCCAGGGTTAGCACGCATTTCAAAAACTTAATCTAGGTAACACATGGTATTATAATTTAGCACGTAGTAGACACTAAGCAAAGTTGGTTCCTTCCCTCTCCTTACCACCCCAACCACATATTAATAAGTATCCATGTGCACTCTTCAAGCATGGGAAGGGTATAAAGCTGGTGTGTATTCACCAGCCAGTCAAATCTGTGGAGGAGGGCAGCCATTACCACCCTCAGTCCCCAGGTGAAGTCTTCTGGGACAGACAAGCAAGGGAAAGTTATCAGTGGTTTTGTTTTCTTATTCTGAATATTATTCTATAGAGTTTCTCCTGGGACACCTGGGCCCCAGTGCAGCATGTAAGTATAAAACTATACATCTAGCAAACATCTGCATACCCTCCTAACACTGAGAATCAGTATGTACTCATTAAGATAAATGCTCTGCTGTGTATTATGCATTACTGCCAGGGTGGGAATAAAAATCTAAATACTAACTGTGTTATTTTGACTCATGACAAGTTAAAAAAAATCCCTATTAGGTTATTCATCAGCCTAATGAAAAGAACTTAACCTCAAAACAGCAATGCTTGGTCTATTTTCATACAATTTTCTTACCAAAGTGCAATAAAGACTCGCTAATGGACAGTTTTATACATATCCAGTGAGGTATAATCAGTCCGTAAGATGCTGAAGAAGTTGGTGGGGCATCTAGGGAAGAGAGTGGGCAGCCCCTTTAACTATTTAACTGTACTTAGGCTATGCCATGAGCCATAGCTGACTCCCATGCAGGAGGCTGCAAGCTTCCACCTGGAAGCGTGATGAGTATTCCTTTAAACAGCCTTAGCTAAAGACAGCAGGAGGTAGCACAAAGCAAACTGGAGCAACAGGGAGACTGGCTCACAGCTTCCAGGCTCCTGGTTCTTGGCTGTGGCTCTTTGGATTTAGGTGCCTCATTTGTGCATTAGGCTCAAATAAACCCAGGAAAAAATCCAACTACGGGTGACACCTTTCATCGGTGTGCCACCAGGACCAAGCCCTCCCTTTTGCTTCTCTGACCCACAGCCCATCTTCCTCCTTAACCAGGCTCGTGGAGTCCTTGCACTCCAGCCCCTGCACCGCTCTGAGGGTCTCTGTCTCACCATCACTCCTGCCTCCTGCCTGGTCTCACTCCCTCCTAACTTCTGGGATTGCAGCAGCAATAGCGTCCAGAGCCACTTCCTCAGCCTCATCACCAGTGGCCAGTTCACCCTCCTCCCGCTGGGAAGGGCAGGGTGTCTACAGAGACAGAGTACCTGGATGTTCATGTGGTTCTTTCCCAAAGTCTGTGGATGAGGCCCAGTTTAGGTGAATTCTCCTGCGTGAGCCTGACTTTCTTTCTCCATTCCTCCCCTCTCCCTCCCTTCTGTGATTATGTAGCGTCTACCATATGCCTGGAATCAGGCTCAGCGCTGGGATGGGGGGATACAAAGATGAATAAGGCACAGTTCCTGCAAACCCCCATTTGAGCTGGGAAGCAGGTTTGCAAATGAAGAGTTAACAAACCGTGTGAAGAGCTCTATGAAATGAGAGGTCTGAACAAGTTCATCCTCAGAGTCCCCTTAAGTTCCAGAATTCTAATGGTGCAGAATATTAATGATATAGAATCAGGCCAGTATTGCGATATTGGTAAACAGAAGTGATGTTGACCTGGTGTACAGGACTTTGAAAGACTGTCCTGGCAGCTCTGTTCTGATCAGTAGTACTGTGTTTCCAAACAGTAGTACAATGTTTGCCTCATGGTTCCAGTTTTCATCAATTGTTTAATGACAATGACATTGTGACTGTGCTCTATCACTCCATTGGAATGGATGGTAGATTTGCTCACTTGGCAACCATTCAGACTTCCTTTTCATGTGTCTTTCAGAACAGCAGAAACTGGAAAAGTTAGAAGCTACATTTCCCATACTCTCTCATACACGGACATCTGGCTATGAGCTAGTACTCTCCATTGGATGCACTTGTACAAGAACTAAATTAGAATCGGAGTTCTCAGGGGAAAAGGCAGGGCAGATCCTGTGAGAGGTGAGGAGACTAGTGCAGCAGGAGGTGTGACTCTGAGAACTGGGGATTGTTGCTGAGAGCTTATCCTATTTCTTTGGCCCTATTATTTTGTAAGCCACCTAAAACCTAGTAATAAATCCTTTTCCCTTCAACTACTCAGAGTCATTTCTATTAAGTGCAACTAAGCCTTAACCAACAGAGCACCTGGAAGGAAAATAAATCCAGTATAACAGTATAAAACCCAGTATACACTAAAATAACCTAGGGTGCATCAAAAAATGCATGTCTTCCAATTTAGCTAATGCTAGAGTCTCCTAATTTTGAGGTCATCTCTATTTTAAAGTACATATCAAATTCCAAAGAAGTACTTCCACTTCAGCATTGTGGTGGGCAGTGATAACACATCTTTGTCCTGACCATGTGGCTCTGCATCCAGCAGATGTGGCTGGGCCCAGATGTGAGCACCCCACACTGGGCTGGGACATGTTCCAGCACTGCCCAACCACTGTCTCGTGAGCAAGTAGGGGTTCCAACAATCAATGCTAGTTAGTCAACATCTGGGTTTTCTATCCTTGAGTAACAGGTTCCCAATCAATGGGCCAGAGTTCACTAGGAACCCATGTTTTTCGGGGAAAGACAGCAAGACCCCAATTCTTCAAGGAACATAATATAAGGGCAGAAAATTCAGCCAGAACTGTTAAGATGCTGCCATTTTCTCAGATTCATCAATTTCCAGGAAATTAATGTCCAACCCATCTGAAGAAACAAACATCACAGCAAGCGTCCTGCCACCTTCTGCGTGGGATATTTGTCCCTGCTTGCATTCTCCATTAGTTCAAGAATCTTTAATATTTCAAAAATAATAAACACGAAGAGAAGAAATACTCAACAGAGCATCCATTCCATTGGCCCATCTCCTGAGACCCTTGACTCTGCAAGAGTATTTTAGTTTCAACCTTTCTCCTTGGTGCCATAAACACTGCAGTAACAATTTATTCCTTGCCAACAGCCATAAAAATTATTCCCCTTATTTCTCAAAACCATGGCAAATGACCACCTTTGACCTTCTTTTTCTCAGGCCCTGTCTTTCTCTCTCCTGGTTGCAGACACATGAACAATTTATGACGTTCCGTGGAGGGCTCGCCTTTCTTGCATGCTGATAGAAAATTCCAGCCAGCAATCTCCATACTAATCTGTCCCTCTGCTTATCTCAAGCCTGTAGAAATAAATCCAGAGTGGGTTTTATAGCTCACCAGGTCTATGAAATGTTATTAAGTGTCCTACAAATAAACTATTTTGTTGCAGAATAAGTTTAGAAAGCACTGCGTGCATTAGATTTCAGAATACATATTTGCATATTAAAGGCTCCAGTATATTCTACAGTAAAGAAACTTATTCAAATTTCAAATTTATTTAGACCAGAATTTCCAAGTTCATTTAAACATGGAGGGTTTTCTGTTTGCTTCCCAGCTATTAAAATTCTGTACACAGTGTTCTGTGGGTACCAGTTTGAGTAGATGATGACATTTGGTAATGGAAAGCTGAATTAAATGACCAGGGGTTTGGATATGAGATGAGATTTCAATTTCTAAAACACCTGCTGCTGATGGGTGAGACCCATAGCCAGGGGGCTTGATACGGAGTCCAGGAGGAGGGCCAAGGTGGATAGTTCTTTCCTGCTCACGGTTGGTCCTAAAAAGGAGTGTAGGACTAAATCTGCAGCTGGAGTTGAAGGAATAACAGCTGTGGTGATGAGGAACTATGGACAGCCTTGCTACTCAAGTGAGGTCCCAGACCAGCAACATCAGTATCATGTAAGAGCTTGCTAGAAATGCAGAGTGTCAGGCCTCACCCCAGACCTACAGAATCAGGATGTATAATTGAACAAGATCCCTGCGTGCTTTGGGATTTATGTTTAATCTATGCACATTCAACTCTGACAAGTGCTCATGTTAAGCTGTGGTTCTCCATTCTGCCTGCACTTTAGAATCATCCAGGGAACTTTAAAGATATAGGTATCTGGGATCTGTCCCCAGGGAGTCTGGCTCAAATGTTCTGAGGAAGAGCTGTAGCATCCATGTTTTTAAAAACTCCCTGTCATGCAACCAGTTGAGAACCACAGGTCTAACCCAGAGGAGTACCATGGGCAATGAGATCAGATTTAGGAGTGTCAGGAGGCACTGTAAGAGCCACCACTTTCAGCCTTTTCCGCATCCCTCTCATTGGAACCGATGAGTGCTGCCTTTGGAACCTGCGGCATGGTTCCCTGTGATGAGCTGGAACCACCTGAAGAGCATCCACAGCCTTCTAGGAGGACTCCGCACAGATGCCATCACATGCAAGAGCCACACTCCTCTTCTAGGCTCAGTCACTATGGTGATTTCTTCCCTAAAGCGATTTAGGAATTGTAGCAGGGCATCTTCTCTGGGTCTCAGCACGTTGCCAGAAGAACACCTTTCCTATAGGCCAAATAGAAGGCTAACAGCCCTGACTACAGAATGCTCTTCCCCTGTGAGTTGGTTGAAGTCATTTTGACATGCTCAGTTGTGTGGGCAATCTATCTCAGAGAGAGGACTCACCTCAAATGTGCACAGGCTTGGTGTCCCATCACTGGCCTCAGCTGTTTCGTATGGCATAAAAAGTAGTTAAATGTATTAAGTAGTTTCATGTAGCAGGCAATTTGCTTGAGCTGTCTAGCTTAAGACTTTTTTTTTTTTGCTTTTTTACCAGGCGATAATCATTAGTGTTCCCCCCTTCAGGAAAGGAAACCAAGGCTCCTGGAAGGTAAGTATTTTCCTGACTATTAAGGGGTGGAGCTGGAATTGGAATCATACCGGGATGATTCCGAAGCCAGGGTCTTTCCACGACTCTACTGACCAGAGCACGCAGAAGGCACTTCCCCTCACAGACACACAGACCAGCCCTGGCTCAGACCCAGGGCAGACATGACTGGTCCCACATCTCACTGGAGATTCTGTTATTGGACAACCAGAAAATTCTGGTTGGAGGTTATAGCTACTCATCAACCCATGTAATTCTTTTCCTTGCGTCATACCCATCCTCTGCTTCTGGCTCCAGAGATGTGTGTTGACATAGATAAGGAGGCTCAGTGCCTGTGCTCTAAAAGAGTGATGTGTGAGGACAGATAATATGTAAAGTAGGGATGCTAGAAAGAGTAAAATGATAATATGGGGTTTGAGCTTGTAGATAGAGGATTCAGTCAACCACCCATCATCTGCAATGGTAAACAGGAGAAGGGTGGTTGTCACTGGTGTGCCCTGAAGCCAGTCCCCACCCTGCTGGGGCAGGGAAATATGCTAGTCTGCCATCAGACAAATGGGGGAATGACCAGGGACAGGTCTGTGAGGGTGGTTGCAGTCTGATGTTCTTAAAACAGGCTGACACTTGGCTGACATCTACTCCCTTGTCAGGTGCCTGGATGCATTTTCCAACCAGGAGACCTATAACTATCCTGAAAAGTCCACCCAGTAAAGCTTGGGTCACTCATCAATGCCAAGCAAGTATTAATATTTCACACCCTAACATTCTGGGCAGCCTAGAGGAGATACCGTCATGGTGGCAACACACCAGTTCTGAGGTTCAACGTGTGTCCTGCTCCACTTCCGTGAAACCAGTTGGCACTTGAATAGGTTCAAGGCACAGGAGCCCTCCCTTCTCTGTGTATTCTATAAACACCTGGGAATATGTTCAGACAACGCTGCTGACAAAACTGTACATCACTCAATCTCTCTTGAGACTGTTGGTTTCATTCCCCCTTTCCTATGTGGCTGCTGGAATATGAGTATCTTATAGGACACTCCACACTTCTCTAAGATGTTGCATCATTTAGATGAAAAGGGATCTGACATCAGCTCTGTGGCTTTGGCATCAAGACCTGCTGGGATCTTAATGAGGAAACAGACCTCCTCAGTGGCACCAAGCAAGGCCACGCATAGAGTGACTGCTCTGACTGCTACGCCTTGAGCTCTAAATTGCAGGATCCATGGGACATGCCTAAGTCGGGGGCATCACTGGCTTGACTGATGTTCAAAGCTGTCTGATTTCCTGGTCGGGATTTCCTTTCAATCAGGTGAAAGATGTTGTCTTGGGTTTTAGGTTCTATCTAGGATATAATCAGCCCTTAACAAGGGTTGGGTATAGAGAGCTAAGATTTGGTCCTTGGGAGAGGGGCCTGGCTAAGTTGAGGCAGGGAGTCAGGATCTCAACCCAACAGGCTAGGAATGAGGGCAGTGGGGATGGAGGGGAGACCAAGAACCCCAGAAGCAGAGGCCTTCTTTCATGTCCTTGTCCCATAAAGACATGAGAGATGAGGTCTGCAGCTCAGTGGGCTGTGGGATCCTGGGGCTCAGGCAGCAAGACCACTCCAGCCCCCTCCTGCAGATGGAAATGGGGTTTCTTAAGCTCCGGTTTTCTTTGACACAGACACTGGGCAGGATTGGACCCTGCAGATAAGAAGAGCTGGAGAGGGCAGGGGCTGGCAGCCTCACTTTGCAGGGGCCGTCGGTGGCGCTCCGTCGTCTTGTTCCTCCCACTTGGCCATCTCTGCCTGCTTCTCAGTGGTCCCTGGAATAGCCTCTCCTTGTCGTCCAGTGTTGCCCCCATGTGACCCACCACTCATTCTCCTTTTGGTCCCACCTGTCACTCCTCTCTACCTCAAGCACACCAGGCTCACCTCAGCTCTATCTGCATCGTCATTCGTATTGCTTGTTTTTCTGGAATTCTATTCTTTCCTCTGGATGTCTCCCCATGTTGTGTATCTTCAAGCAACATAGGGATCTGTTTATTGCATAATCCCTCTACTAACTGCTGCAGTCCACTGACCACTTCCCTGCACCCATGGAGGATGGCAGCGTTTTCAAAGTGTGCCTTAAAACTGAGAGTTTAATTCCTACTGTCTTTAACTGTAGGCTCTTGTTTGATGCCATCCTTCTCATTCTGCTCCATTCAGTGAGCATGTACGGAGCATTGATAATGCGCCAGGCACATTATGTTGGAGATGTGAGCATAAGGCAGTCCTTGCAAGTGTGAAAAAAGCACCTACTCAACGCAGGGCAGTTTCTTCCCTCGCTTTGAATTTTAAGCTTTTTTCACAGTACATCATGCTAGCACTCACTGAACGCTGAGTTCTCACAGGCTACACGGGAAAATTTCCCATTATCCTGTTTACTCCTTATGATGGCCCAGTGTGCACAGTGGCCCTCCATCGCTCTCTGCCTCGGAGCCCATGCTCCACTCTCACAGCCACTGACCCCATGGCCACAATGGGTGGGCAGCAGGCCGCATGGTCTGGTCCTTTAGTTGCGGCCCCTACTCTTATCCAATCCCCTGACCAAAGCTGGCTGATCATATTCTCTTTCTTTGGCATTTGTAGTTGGAGCTAAAAATTCCACCAAATGTTGGATCATGATGATATAGACCCAGGCTTCAAGGGTACCATATTGAAATGTCTACTTTCTGCCATGTACATAGAGAAGCAGAGAGGGGGAGGGAGGAGATATATTAACAAATACACAGAGAAAAGCAGGGAAAAAGAGAGAAAGAGAGAGAGATGAGAAAGAGAAAAAGATGGACAGCTCAAGAAAGCATAGCCAACTCCATTCATAACAGCATCTCAGTTGCTGATTCCAGCCCCCGTGAGGACTTCCTGCCCTTGAAACACATACCACTATATCCTTTCAACAGCTTCTGACTTGATGAAGTCAGCTTAAATGGGTTATTATTACTATTACTAGCAACCACATACACCTGGCTAAAGATGCACTATGAGAAACACTATCAGCCCATTTCACAGATCAGATAACTGAACCTCAGCAAATCCTACTGTCTTTCAGTCAATGGTTGGAATTGGAAATTGAAAGAAGGCCTTTGGATTCTAATATACTGCCCTATGCTTAAAACCTAACCCAGAGTTAAACCCCTAGTAGGACTTTGATTAATACTAATTCATTTACGGGGTTGTATCTCTAGTGAAATGGTCTTGGCCATTCTAGCCTCATCCCCATATTCCTTCCTCTCTTCTCCCCACTGCTAACCCAGCATCCCCTCATTGTTCCTTCAGCTCAGCATCAGCTTTCAGCCAAGAAAAGAGCACACCCATCAGCTGTCGAATGGGGACCCTGGAGATTATGTCACCATTTTGACACTGCCATTTGGGATTGCCTATGGTCTTATCTCATCAACCAGTTCCCATGATAATTGGATAATTGGGATGGGCAGCTAAAGGCAGATGTATCCCTATGCCTCGGGAAACCTTAATCAAGGAAACAGTGGTGGTGCCTGCACTTTTGGCAGTTTATTACAATTTCTGTAACAAGAGGCGCTGTGGGGATGTAAGGCATTATCCTCTCCCGTTGTTTCTAACAAAATATCCCAGAACAGCAGGCCCGCAAGGACAGGTGAGGCCATTCTCCATTGCAAATAACATACACTGTTTTGAAAATAAAAGAAGCAATTTACGCATTTTGGCTTCCCAGGGTGAGTTGGCAGGCACACTTCTCTCTCACAGATACCTTCAGGTGAAGGTGTTTTAATAAGACAGAAAGTAGAAAGAAGATAGCAGAACTCGCCAGAGGCAGGGAGGACTCAGGGAGAATGGGTAAGGAGCCCACAGGCTGGGGGGAGGCTGGTAAGGGGGCAGGAGAGGGCTGGGAGGGAGAGCGTGGTGAGAGATGTGTTGTTCTGCTTGGGCACACGTGCCCTGGAACCCAAACCCCCCAGGACAGCCCCATTAATGGCAACTGAGAGGTGAATAATTTGATTCTATTTATTTCATTTCTTCATTTACCCAGAGTTAATAAGAGAATATTGAAATAATTATTATATAATTTGGGGGGAATATATTTCCCAAATTATATTTTTTTGAGAGTCTGTAAGGACATGTGCCAAAGGAGGCTGCATTTCTTTGAACGATGCATAGGTTTCCTTTATCCCCTGCAGAGGAAACGTAATATAGTGGCTCTGGAGCCAGGCTGCTTGGGATTGAGCACCAGTTCCTCTACTTGCTAATGACATGACCCTGAGCAAGTCACCCAATCTCCGTGGGCCCTGGTTTCTTCACCACTAAATAGGAGTAATAGTAGTACCACCCTCACAGAATTGTTTCCAGCGTTAAATGAGTGAATACCCATGAAGTGCTAACAACAGTGCTTGGCACCTAGTGAGAGCCCAGTGAATGTTGGCTATTATTATTCAAACAGCTTTGGGGGATGTCAACTACATATTCTATGCCTGGGATGCAGAGATGAATAAGGGGAAGGATCTGTCCTCACAGCATCCATATTCTGGCTGGATGATAGACATTCAAAAATAACAATAGATCGCATTTATTGAGCATTCACTGTGTAGCTGTGTGGCAGGCACTGTACATCCAGCTTAATGAGATGAATGTTATTACCTATCTCAGGCTTAGAGAGGTGAAGCCACTGGCCTAATGTCACACAGCTAAGAAACAGTACAGCCAGGGTGCAAATCCAAGCCTACCTGATACCACCCCTGAACTCTTAATCACTGATTTTCAGCATGGACACCACTTCCTCAGAGAGGATGTATATTATTCTTCCATCAAGATGATGCAAACACCCCATCCCCAAATTGGCTCTTCTTCCTTACAACATCCCGTTCTGTTCTCCTTCATAAAGTATGTAATAATTTTTAATTGCATTTTTCTTGGTCTTCTTTTTCCCTAGACTATAAACACCATGAGGGTAGGAGACAGATCCGGTGTGTTCTAGTAACTAGCACGTGGCCTGGCACAGAGCAGGCACTCCATAAATACCCCTGAATGACCAACTATGACAAACTGCCTCTCTGGAAGGAAATAGAAAGCTACAATGTCTTCTGAAGTGTGATGATAACTTGAAGACGAAGTGTGGCGGTTTTCCCTCAGGGTGTTGGGGAAGGCTGCTCTGCGGAGGTGATGTATGAGCTGGACGTAGAAGGATGGGGGGTGTCCAGTGCAGGCTGTTTCAGCCACGGGCAGAAGCATGTCATGGGCAAAGCCACAGAGTTGAGAAACCAGAGGAAGCCTGTCTGAGAGAACAAGTGCCAAAAATATCTTGGCCTCCCTGGTTACAGGTCAAGTAAAACCACACCAGCGCCCGTTTGTGCGAGGTCTAGAGTGAGTGCCTGTTGGCAAGGTCTGTCCCCATGTGGGGTGAGTCTTCATGCCGCAAAAAGCCCTTTGAGGGTATCTTTGAGGGAGACTAAAAGAATGAAGACGGTTTTTTCTTTATCATCCAACGAAAAAGAAGACAACGCTTTGATTACGGAGCTCTGTCTAATCCAGAAAGGAGCATCTCAGAATTCCTTTGGCTGAAAGGAATAGAAAACTCCACACTTGTGGGAGTTGGAACAGGATGGACACTTGGCTCCATCACGTCCAAGCTCAGGGGTGGGCGGTTCTGGGTCATGGCAGCTCAGCCCCATCAAGCCCACAGGGTCCAGGCCTTTCTCCTTCCCCACCCTGAGGGCACCATCCTTGTCCTCACGGTCCAGAATGAACTCTGGCTGTTGCTCCCGTGTTCCAAGAAGCAGGGAGAAGGAGTTGGGGAGGAAACAGCTTCTTGAACCTTTCTGCTTACACCCCATTGGCCAGACCAAGGCATATGGCCATGCCTGTCTACAAAAGGAGGCTGAAAAATGTGGTCTTTATGCATGCAGGAGATCGCGTGCCCAGCTAAAACCCAGGGGCCCTAAAGAGAACTAGAACCACTACTGGGGTAGACCAAAGCAGACCAGCCCATTGCACAATTTCAGCTTGTCCTCATCGTGTGCAATGCAATCATCACCCGGACCAGAGGTTAATGTACTCTCAGGCTAGCTAACATTTATACTTAGCCGTGGAATACCATGCCACGCCAGTCATTTCAACTTTTTAAAGCTGTGGAACACCATGTTCTAATACAACTTCACATCCAATTCTGAGCACTCCCTACCACCTCCTCCCCTCGACAGCAGTCCTCCCCAGGGCCTGGGGGCACACCATGTGAAAGGTCTGGCTGAGGAGGACTATCAAGTATTTCTGCCCAGAAACACTAGAGACTGTCAACAGTAATTTTAGAATTATGTTCGCACTGCTCTGCCTTTTTGAGCAGCACTTCTAGCTTATCACTCTTCTAATAAAAACTCTTTCCCCCTGATTTCTTCTAATTCCCACAGGCCGTGAGCTTCTTTATTTGTACTTGTGGGGAGCTAAGACCACTTGGCACCTTAAAGGTTTAGAAGGACAGAATGAGATAAAATGTGTAAAGATCTTAGCACAGCACCTGGTGTGTGATGCATTTTCAATAGGTTTAGCTGTTATTATTTTATTATTTTCTCAAAATTTATTCTGCTTAGGTAATAATGCAACTTTAACATATTTTTTAAAGCAAAATGGCTTCATAGTGAAATTGTTGTGTCTATCCCGTGACAATTCCCCACTTTGTGACTAATGAAAGACAATTTATTTTTAAGCTAAATTCTTCACCAAGGGACTTTTCTTGATTCTTACCTCATGCTATTCTGTTTACTATTGCATCAAAAGGGGCAAAGATATCCTGAGGATGTCTTGACCGTGAGGACAAGGATGGTGCCCTCAGGGTGGGGAAGGAGATTAGCCCATGCTAATTCTTCTGAATCTTTTTCTATGATAAACTGAATTTCAGTGCTCCTTACCATCAGTCTGATCTACTGAATTATATCTATATAACAACCTAAAACATCAGCTCCTTCCTTCTTAATTATTAGATACAATTCCCCAAATAAGCTGCATGGAGATTCCTCTTCATGTTTGTCATAGAAAGTGTACTTAATCTTATTCTACATTTTGAAGATGTTCTTGCTGCCAACAATATAAACAAAATGACATATATCAGATGCCCAAAAACTGGTAACTATCATCATCATATATAATTGTTGATAATGATACTTTTCTTATTTATTGAGCACCTACAATGTGCCACTCTAGGCTAGGTGTTTAATACACAAGATCTCATTTTAATTTTCCCAGCAGTCCTAGGAGATAGATACCATTAGCTCTATTTTACAAATAAGGAAACCAAAGCTCAGAGACTGGGTCTGGGTTGTCCAGAAAATAGGGCCCAGGGCACAGCATACTTGCTAGCTCTTTGTTAGGTGGGGAGAGTATGACCTTAGGGAAGCATGAATAAAGGAAAAGGGAAATGAAGTAGGGTCAGAGGGGAAGCAGTTCCAAGGTGATGCATAGCCAAGCTGGCCACAACGTCGCAAGGAAACACCATTGGTTGCTCCATCACAGAAGATGCTGCTGGAGAGGCCAGATAGGACCTCTACACCTCAAACAGTCCATTGTGGGCTAGTCAGGTGACCAATTCACTGGCCGGCTTCTTCCAGCCTCCTTTCTTTTATTGCTCAAAGTTGTCCCCATAGGGTGGTAACTCCCCACACTTCCCAGTTATGTTCCCCAGCCTGTCAGGACAGCCAGTGGGGAAGCCAGAGCCCTCGTGGGCCCAGTTGAGTTGGACCTGGATGCTGGAGGTCTGTGACTCCCTCCACATCACTTGCAAGGGAGGCCCTGACAAAGCCCAGCACTCAGTCCCAAGGGAGGCTCAGTCAATCTGTGGTGTTTGGACATCAGGAGACAGTGATGGTGGTCAGAGTTTTATGACAGCAGGAATGGGTACAGAGGTAGGTGGTGTCTTCTGATGGGGAGGCAAAGCAAGTGACCAAGAGTGGGGACCATATGGGGCCAGCTGGGTGTGGGGTGGCACATACAGAGGTTGAGGACACCGGAGAGTTGAGGGGACTTGCCCAAGTTTACACAGACTGTATATGGCAGAGTTAGCCAATCTGACTCCAAAATGTTTTTATTTTTCAATGACATCAAGATGACTTGCAGTGCTGAGATTTTAAGCAAGCTGGGAAAGGGAGCCACGGTTTTCTGAGCTGTCTGGCTGAGGGCCAAGAGCAGAAAGATGCTTACGAAGTAGTCATAGGTGATCGATCAGGCAACAAGAATACCCATAGGCCTGTGTTGTCCTTTGCTATATCCTAAGAATAGACACTTTGGCAGGGCATGATTCATCATGTCTAGAACTCTTCGTATGATCTTCTGTGGCTGTCTTAACTCAGCCCAGAGGCTCAGCACCAAAGACAGCTGGCGTATGCGGGCAACATATGAGTGGACAGTGCTCTGCCCTCACTTCTGCCTGCCAGACAGATGTCAAGGGCATCAGCAATGAAATTAAATGGGTCCATTTCCTTGAAGAGTTAGGAGGAACTGACACATATTTCACAGGAAATGGTTTGTGCGAATGTACAGCGACAAGACCAATAATTCAAGAAGTGAGGCTCAACCTAGGTGCAAGAAGATGGTTTGGTGACTCTTTGCAGGCGTGCCTTGCTTTAAGAAAGCCCATGATTTGCCACGAGCTTCCCAAGTTCTTTTGCATTTGTATTTCCCCATCTCAGAAGCATGCATAGCCCCACTCCCCCACAGGGCTGTCCCTGCTCTCCACCCAACTCCCTCTTGGGTCCCTTGGAGAACAAGCGCTCCATTAATTACTGTCCTGGCATCTTGCACATCTGCACTGCCTTCCTCCTTGCTTTGGGTCTTCCAAGCTTACAGACATGCTCAGATTTATTCTATTCAAGATGGCACTTGCCCATTTCTCCTCAAGCTACATCTTGATTTTCTGCTTCTCAGTTTTCTCAAATGAACGTCCGTGGGATCTTACCCACACACTCAATTCTTAACTGTTTCCATGCTAGCTTCTCTCTCGCCGCTCTCTGGAAGTGCCTTCTGCAAAGGTCACTGTAGCAAACATCTGTTGTTTCTGCCACTCCTTGTGGCATCCACTCTCCCTTCTTCTGGTCATCATACCCCAATTCTTCTCCCAGAGAACCGCTTCCTTTCTCGCTCCCAACCTGCGGGATTTGGTTCAGCTATGCATGTGACTCCAGGGTGAGGAATATAACCTTGACCTAAGCCAATGACTGATCTGTTTGGGGCTGGACACATGAGAGTTTTTCTGGGACCGCTGAGAGCGCTGGTGGATTTAAACCTGAGAGAATGAAGGCCTAGGGCTGCTGGTAGCTATTTACTACCGTAAGAGGAGAGAGCCCCGCTGGGAGGGGGAGGAGGGGAGCTGAGGGACGGCGGGAATCCACATGGGCTCCTGATGACATCCTCTGAATCCCTGAATCATGCCATGCTCGGTGACATCCCTATCTGCTGGCCCTTTCAGCTTAACTGAGCCTTTTTGCTTAAGCCAGTTTGTTGGGATTTGTGCAGCAGAAAGAATCCCAACTGATACAGAAATCTAACGTGGCCATGAATGACCTCTGAAATACCCAAATCAACAGCCTTTTCTTTTTTTTTTTTTTTTTTGGTGAGACAGAGTCTTGCTCCATCGCTGGAGGAGTGCAGTGGCGTCATCATAGCTCACTGCAGTCTCAAACTCCTGGGCTCAAGCCATCCTCCTGCCTTAGCCTCCTGAGTAGTTGGGATGACAGGCACGTACCACCACGCCCAGTTAATTTTTTTTTTTAAATTTTCTGTAGAGATAGGATCTCACTATTGCCCAGGCTGGTCTTGAACTCCTGGCCTCAAGCGATCTTCTCACCTTAGCCTCCCAGAGTGCTGGGATTACAGGCGTGAGCCACCGCACCTGGCCAACAGAGCCTCTCACTGGGAGGATGAGTACCACAGGTTCACAACACGGTTCCAGCACTTGTTACTTTTATGCCTTTACACATTTTTCTGAGACTCAGTTTCCTCATCTGTGAGTGGGCTGTGGTGAGAAGTGTGAGTAGCAGGCTCTGCAGAAACGGCAGTAGTTCTTTGGATGCTGCAGCAGTGAGAGTGGTTCTGGTGGCATCATCTCCCTACCACGTTGAACAGTGCCCACCACCGGCCAGCACTTGCTCCTTCACCTCTTTCCTCACCTGGTTCCTCTTGACTTGGGCTTTTTCAGTTTCTCCTCCTGCCTTTCTAATCACACATTTTCTGGCTCTTCTTCTTCCCCCTAAAATGTTCGTACTTTCCAAAGTTCCGGCTGGGGGCCCTCTTGTATTCTATTTTGATTCTTTGTCCTCTGGGGGTTTCAGCTTTGCTTCTCCTGCAACACACTGGACATCACGCTTGTGGGTGTCCCAGCACAGCTTCAGGCGTGGTGTGTCTAAGTCTCACCTGTGCCCTCTTCTCCAGAGCCCTCCATTCCACACTTGCTGCTTCTCTCGACTTTCACTCCTCTGCTGGTGGCATCTCTTCTCTCTCAGTCCTTGAGGCTGGAAACCCAGAAGTCATTGCAACCCTTTCCTGTCCTTTGCCCCCAAGTCAGTTTCCAAGCCCCATCACCCCCAATTCTCTCTTGTCGTATCCCTCAACACCCTCCCCCTTCCCTTGCCCTGGCTACCACTCTAGTTCCTGCTCTCATCAGTACACTGCACAATCCCTGAATGGCCTCCCAGACCCCAGTTGCTCCTTCTCTGATCTATTATGCTTATGAATGAATCTTTTAAAAAGTTTTTGTAGATTTAGGGGGGTTTGTTATATGGCTATAGTGTATAGCTGTGAAGTCTGGGCTTATAGTGTAACCATCACTATAACAACCAAATAATGTACATTATACCCTTTAAGTAATTTTTCATCCTTCACCCCCCTCCCCCCCTCCCAGCCCCCAACCCTTCTGAGTCTCCAATGACTATTATTTCACACTCCATGTCCATGTGTACACATTGTTTAGCTCCCACTTATGAGAACATGCACTATTTGACTCTTCATTTCTGAGTTATTTCATGTAAGATAATGGCCTCCAGTTCCATCCAGTTTTCTGCAAAAGACATAATTCCATTGTTTTTTTAATGGCTGAGTGGTATTCCATGGTGTGTGTGTGTATATATGTATATGTGTATATATGTATGTGTGTGTGTATATATATATATATAATATATATATCACATTTTCTTTATCTAATCATCCATTGATGGACACTTAGGTTGATTCCATATCTTTGCTATTGTGAATAGTGCTGTAATAAACATACAAATGCAGGTATCTTTTTGATATAATGATTCCTTTTCCTTTGGGTAGATACCTAGTAGTGGGATTGCCAGATTGAATGGTAGTTCTATTTTTAATTCTTTGAGAAATCTCCATACTGCTTTCCACAGAAGTTGTACTAATTTATATTCCCATCAACAGTGTATGTATAAGAATTCCCTTTTTCTCCTCATCCTCACCAATATCTGTTATTTTTTTACTTTTTAATAATAGCCATTCTGAGTGGTATAAGATGATATCTCATTGTGGTTTTAATTTGTATTTCTCTGATGGTTAGTGATGTTGAGCATTTTTTACGTGCTTGTTGGCTATTTGTATGCCTTCTTTTGAAAAATGTCTGTTCATGTCCTTTGCCCACTTTTTAATGGGGTTATTTGTGTTTTTTTTGTTAAGTTGTTTGAGTTCCTTGTAGATTCTGTACATTAGTCCTTTGTTGGATGCACGATTTGCAAATATTTTCTCTTGTTCTTTAGGTTTCCTGTTCACTCTATTGATTATTTCTTTTGCCGTGCAGAAGCTTTTTAGTTTAATTAAGTCCCATTTGTCTATTTTTTGTTTTTGTTGCATTTGCTTTTGAGGTTTTAGTTATTAATTCTTTGCCTAGGCCAAAGTCCAGAAGATTTTTTCCTAGGTTTTCTTCTAGAATTTTTATAGGTTCAGGTCTTACATTTAAGTCTTTAGTCCATCTTGAATTAACTTTTGTATATAGTGAGAGATACGGGTCCAATTTCATCCTTCGGCATATGGTTATCCAATTTCCCCAGGACCATTTATTGAATAGGATATCCTTTCCTCAGTGTATGTTTTTTCTGACTTTGTTGAAGATCAAGTGACTGTAGGTATGTGGCTTAATTTCTGGCTTCTCTATTCTGTTCCACTGATCTATATGTCTATTTTTGTACCAGTACCATGAGGTTTTGGTTACCATAGCCTTGTAAGATAATTTCAAGTCTGGTAACATGATGCCTCCAGCTTTGTTCTTTTTGCTTAGGATCACTTTGGCTCTTCAGGCTCGTTTTTGGTTCTAGATGAATTTTAGGATTGTTTTTTCTAATTCTTTGAAAAAGGATGTTGGTATTTTGATAGTGGTTTCATTGAATCTATAGATTACTTTGGGCAGTGTGGTCATTATGAATGAATCATTTTAATGCAAAGCCTCTCATAATAAACCACCTCTTCCCCCAAAACATCTATGATTGCCCTTTGACTTTTGAATAAAATAAACATAATTCAACAAACATTAATTACAGCATCTCCTCTATGTCAGGCACTGTGTTAGCCATTGCAAAGAACACAAAATTAAAATGAATGTAGTCCCTGCTCTCTAGGGCCTTATGATCCAGTGGTTTAGGTTACTAGACCACAAAGCCTGGTGGACAAACATACACACACAGACACACAGACACACACGGTGCTAAATGTGAGCTTTCTGCATTCATTCCTGATCCATCTTCCCAATTTTATGTTGCTTTCCTGTGTTTTGTGCTTAAGTGCAGATGAACTACATGCCTTTTCATGTTTCCCTACCTCCTTAACTTTGCTTATGCTGGTTGCTTTCCCAGAAAACCCCTTCCCTCCAACTCTGCTTGGCCAAATCTTGTTTATCCTTTGTAGCCTTTCTCAAATGACATCCCCCCATACATCTTCTGCTGATTACCCTCATCAGTAAGCTTTTCCTCCTCTGATCTCCCAAAGCTCCTTATACAACCCCCCACCTGGCACTTTCCACTTTTGAAAAAAAAAATTATGTAACTTATCTGCCCAATTAAATTGTACAGTCTTCTATTGTTTTATTTATCTTGGTAGGAAGATAAATTCCTACCAAGATAGGAAAGTATTTCTTGATCAGAATTAAGTATTCACTTATCTACATGAAGCAATGCATCATTTATAGCTAGCTTTTTTGTTCTAAAGAATTCTTTGCCTAAAAAATTTTTAAAAAACATTTCCCACAGGTTCTTTTAAAAAAATCTTCAGGTTCTTCTTAACTTGTTTATGGATTATCAACTATCAGCCTGCAGGAGAACTGTGGATTGGGGGAAATAAAAAAAAGTAAGTTATAAGAAACTGTCACCCATTAATGGATTTCCTAGAAAGGAAAAGACAGTAAATCTTCACTGGCCATGGAAGCTGTTGAGAAAAAAGAATTCTATTTTCAGAAATGGGATGAAAGCATAGTATTTACTTCACAAAACCTATAAATTTGTAAGAAGTAAGGGCTTGATTTGGAGAAGGTGGCATCATTGGGTAAGCTCTCAGGAAGATGCCAGTACCCACATGAATCATGCGTGTGGAGGGGACACTGGTCTTCCTGAATTTCCGAAAGCATCTCAGGACACTGGCCATGAGTTAGCCCAGGGGTCCTGATGGACAGTCTGTCCCTGCCACTGGTGATGGCCTGGGGTGGAGTGGGGGTGTGCCATGATCCCTGTCAGCCCCACCAGAGCTCCTAAGCAGGGCTGGGCTGGGGGCTGGCTGCCTGGCTCCCTGAGCAATGTGAGTGTAGGAGGTGGAAGACGAAAGAAGAGCAGGCTATTTCAGACCTTCAGCCAGGACACCGGGCTCCTTCCAGGACTACAAACTAGGTGCAGATGTGGATCCAGGCAGTCTTAGAAAGGTGTCAGCCTAACTTTGCCAGGACCAGGATTCCTGTGGAGCCCCAAAACCCTACTGCTGTTCACCACAGGTGAAAACCTTTGTTCTGGGCTGAAGTGGTCTTGTTAAAGGCATCATGGTTGCCCTGATGCAGAGCATAGAGCAACTCAGGGCTGTCCAGAGCCCTCTGGGTCCTCACCACACACCATCATCCCCCAGATGCTGGTTTTACCCCACATGTTTCCAGGGACCCTGAGCTTTTGTCCTAGCCCTGGGTGTCCAGTCTTTAACAGTCAGAGGACTGTGTCCTTAGCCCATAAAGTTTATGGGAGGATTCAGGGAACCAATACATGGAAAGTTCTTAATGCCTGATCTAATGTAAGCCCTCAGTAAATGTTAGCTAATATCATTGTATATTTCATTTATTACTCACATGCTTGGCTGTGTCCCATGTTCAGTGGGTCATGAAATTCAATGATCCTTCCCGGAGAGGGTTGTGCAGTGTAATAATGGTTGACAGCATGAAGTCAGTGAGAACTGAGTTTGAATCCAGACTCTTCCATTTACTAGCTGTGTGACTTTGGACAAGTTTCTTAACTTCTCGGACCGTCACCTGTAAAATCAGTGTAATAGCATCTATTCTGATGTGTTGATGTGAAGATTAAATAAAATAAGGCAAGCAGAGGTCCTAGCATGATATCTGGTATCTACTGAATGATAAAACAGTATCAAAACATATAAACTGCAATTGTTGTTATTAATAGTATTTCTGCAGGAGATACAATATGATTAGGGATAGGATCACATATGAGGAAGGTCAAATCAGTGAAACAGACTATATGTGCCCAAGGAGCTTCAAGGCAAGAGGAGCTGGGGGGGAGGGCAGGACGCAGGTGCGGCTCCCTGGGAGGATGGCGGGGGCAGGATTGGGGCAGTAGAGGAGGGGCTCATGTGGAGAATTCCATGCAAAGGGCCTGAGCTGGCTCATTTGGGGAACCACTCCACTATTTAAGAAGGGGAGATGATGAAGTTGCTTTTAATTATCTTAAAGATCCTTGTACAAAATGGGCTTTGGAGTTTGAATGGGGAATTATTGCCACAGTGTGATCAGTCCTCATGGCCTGGCATACATCTCTGACAAAACAGGGAGTCTGCAAGATAAATGGCTCGAACCAAGCTAATTACAGGAAACTTTCCCAGGAGAGGGAGGCATGAATATTCTCAAATGGGATCTGCCTCCATCTCGCCTGAAGCGGCCCTTCCCTAGCTCCCACCATGCAAGGCCAAAGCTGAAAATGATAAACAATGGAGCTGGTGCTCAGGGTTTGCCTGCAGGGGCCGATGGGCCGGGAAACCATCTCAGGCACACATCCCTCATTGACGCAGTGCCACTTTGCACCATCAAAGTGGGGGTGTGGAGAGGAAGACTGAGGCCAAGTTGGGCAGGAACTTGGCCAATGTGACACGGCAAAGTGTTAACAGACCTGCTGACTTTTCCAGTTTCCATCACTGTTTGGTGGTTAAGACTGGTATTGAATCCTTGCTCTGGTGCTTGCTAGTGGTGGAGTGATGGGCAATCTCAACAAATTCTCTGAGCCACGGTTTTCTCACTTGTAAAGTGAGCACTTCCTGCCTCCCAACCTTCCTTCCTCCCTCCCTCCCTCCCTTCCTTCCTTCCTTCTTTCTTTCCCCCTTTATCCTTCCCTCCCTGCTTTTGTCAGGTGACCAGTTCATCCCTGTTTGCCCAGAGCTTTCCTGGTTTCAGCACTGAAATCCCTGCCTTCCAGGAAACTGCTTGGTCCCTGGCAAACCTTATTCTTTACCCAATAATATTGCCCACTCTATTCTAAGTACTGGGCATACAGCAGTCACTCAGACAGAGAAGATCCCTGTTCTCAAGGGGATAACATCCTAATCCTATACGGGGAAGATAAACATGGATACATTGATGGATTAATAAAATAATGCACATTCTACAAATGTGGACTATGTGTCAGGCTCTATACTACATATTTTACAAATATCATTGTATCCACAAACAACTCTGGGAGATTGATAGCAATGCTCCCCCTCCCCCCATTTTCAGATGTGAAAACTGAGGCTTTGTTCTATTAACAAACTTTCCTAAAATCATCCTGATGGTCAAAGGCAAAACCAGCATGTAAACCCTGAAGTTCCAATACTCATATGTTCAACCTCTATATACTAACACCTCATAAATGGAAACATAGGATTTAGACAGGGTGAGGGTTGTGCTTGCTTTCCTCACTCCCAGCTGGCTAAGGGTCACTGGTCCTAACCACAAGCTGTATGGCAGATACAATGAAGTCCCCTCCAGCCCATTTGTGCCAGCTCCAAGCACCGGTGCAGACACTGGAGCCCTCCTTACAATTCCTCCTCTACCCTAGAGAGCTTTTGCTGGAGAGGCCCTGACTAGCACAGTAGCTTCCTCGGCAAACAGGAAAGCAAGAGAGTACACAACTGGTGGGATTCCTGGAGCTTGGGAGTTTTTTGGCTTTGGAGAGTTTTCTGCCAGGAACATCTAACAATAGCAAAAATGGAAAATGTGTGATGCCCCAACGCTGGCCAGAGTTCTGTGCCAAGAGAGAAAATGGAATCCATTTCTCTCAGACCTTCAGGTCCCCTGGCAGATGACAGGCTGATGAATAAGGACCGCACCTGAGAAATATTTGCAGTTTCCAAGGCTGACTGGTCTATCCATTTACCCAACTGCATTTATAGGAAACTTATGGACTAGTACTGCTGAAAGGAACTCTATTCATCACCCAGTCCAAGGGCTTCATTTTATAGAATGGGAAACTGAGGCCCAGGCTGGATAAAATGACTTCTCAAGGTCACACCTGTTAGCAAGGAAGAGACACGTCTAAGCTGCAAATTGCTCAACTCAAAATGAACAACAGTTTCACAAAACACGCACGGCTTCTCCTCAGAGCTGGGCTTAAAACTACTTATGGGGAGAATGACTTCCCTTTTCTACACTTCCCATCTCTGTAGAAGGAGGCTGTGGGGCAGGGGAGTGGAGCTCAGGGTTCTTGGATCACCGGCAGCAGTTGGAAAGGGACGTCCAAAAAGGTTTTGCTTCATGTGGTTCAAACATGCTCTTGAGGCCACCGATGAGGTGTGAAATGGGGCAGAAAGAAGGTGGTAGAGGAGAAACAGGGTGTTCCTGAGCTCTCAGCCCATGCTAGACCAGAGGGAGTGTCAGCCCCCTGCCTCACCAGTCTCTCCCTCCCATACTCCACCCACCCAGCGCCCACAAAGCAGAAGACATAGGGGACAGGGTGCAGCTTCACTACCACCTGCTGTGTGACCTTGAGCAGGTCTGCGCCCTTTCCCCGTCCTCTCCCCTTTAATTGCTATTGCTTCATCTTTTAAAACACCTGAGTCGCAGGCTTGTGGGGCAGGTCAGAGAGCACGTTTACAAAATGCTTATCACAGGCCTGGCCTAGAACACCCCTAATAAATGGCATTTGTCTCGGTGGTTGGTGGGAACATTGTGATACCTGCCTTCCCATGCTGCGCTGGGCTGTGAGGTGCAGACGAGCGTGCTCCCCCTTCTGTTCCCCCGCCCTGGGGTCAGGCTGTGCAGCAGCCACACCCATGTGCTCTGCCGGCTTAACCAGGAGTGGCATCCACTTCCCAGTGGTTCGGGATGGTATTTGGAACAGAGCACACGGAGTCTGCCGGGTGTAGCAGGAACTACATTGACAAAAATCTCAGTATAACAAAGCAGATAAATTGGAGGGCAGAGGAAACGCATTCATGCTACAAACGCACGCACCATACACTTCCTTTAATTGGCAGCCTCTCTATAGCACTTAAAGTCAGATTTCCACTTGCCAAAACTCTGTTTCCCTGTAGACGTCGAGGAGCTTGCCCAGTGTGAAGGGGGAACTGTGGAGACTGCCACAATCTTCCCCCCACCCCCTTCTCTTGCCTGCTTATGGGGCTCTTTGATTCCATCCAGGCTGGGATGCTGCCCTGCAGACAACATCGAGGGGTCACAAGTGCCAGGTGGCATCTGTGCTTGGACAGAGCTGCACGCTGTCTTGGGCTGTTCAATTCACTGCTGCCATGGCCTTGGGCCAGTGAGCACCCTGTCATTCTAAGTTACCCTCAACTGGAGCCCAGACTCTGCGGAGGCATGGGGGGCAGCGAAGGGAGAAGGGCCAGCCTCGTGACAACCGTGCAGACACTTGCCATGACAGTCACTCCTCATGCCGTGCCTCCTGACCTCTGACACTTCGGGCGGTCAGAGGTCAAATGTTCATCACACCCCCACCCCACCTCCCAGCTTATTGCCTTTATCCCCAGCTGAGCAGAACGGAGGGACAGCACACCCAGGGCTGGCCTTGCTCTGCCTTCCCTGCTTCTCTGGCTACATGCTGCAGAGCTGATGCCTCAGGCCTTTTCAGAGAAGGGAGCCCACTGCAGGAACAGAGGAAGGGTTTGGAGGCAGCAGGCCTGGACTCGAGTCTAGCAGTGTGGCCTTTGCCTGGTTCCTTAGCCTTCCAGTGCCCATTCTCATCTGTAAGAGGGAGGTGGACATGCCACCACGCCAACTTACACAGAGGGCTGCAAGAGGGAGAGGAAGTGAGCACCACATGCAGTGTAGGCACTCCAGGAATGACACTTCCCTTCCTCCCCTGCCGGAAGGCAGACGTTAACCCAGAAATCCTGGACCACAGCATCCCAATGATCACTGAATGCCCACTTCTGGTGTATGGAACAAAGTAGAAGGCCACATAGACCCTCTGTCTCCCAAGACTGTGGAACAAGGATTGGGCCTCTCAGGGAAGCCTGGCACTGGTCACAGTAGCTCTCTTCTCCCTGTAACTGGGGCCTCTTCAACTCATCTGCAGCCCAGCCTGACCCCAGCCTCCAAGGCTTACCCCCACATTGGACAGGCCTGGTCGAGGAGCCCCAGCTCCACTTTCTGAGCTGGGCACCACGTCACCCTCATGGCTGGGGCAGCTCTGCTCCTATGACCCAGGTTTGATCCATCTGAGCTTCTTCCAAATCTAATTTTGGAGGGCCAAGTCCTCCTTGGCTGAGGCTCTGGTTTGACCTGCCCTTGCCATTCTTGAGCCCCTGGCGGGGAGGTTGTGATCTACTGACAATACTTCCTCCTCTTCCCCCCACCCCACTCTGTCCCACCCCACTCTGTCTGAAGCTGCACAGGCATCCTTCTGAATTTCAGAATACCACTTTGGCCATTAGGAGATCTGACCTATATCAATATTGAAAAGATCTCAAGAAGTCTTAGAGTATTCATGTGCCCCACAATGAGGAGATGTTTTAGATGCAAAAGGCTCAAATTCCAATAATTTATTATCCAAATACAGGAAATAATCATTTTTAACATTGGTAGATCTCTTATGGTGATGTCTTGGGAGCCCCACAGACGATCATGTTAGTCAGGGGCTTCTCAAACTTATTTAGATGATTGATCAACTGAAAGTTTTTGTCCACTTTGCAGAAGCAAAAATATTGTTATTTAATTCAATTGAAAGGTATAAAAATACTAACATAGGGCACCCTGTTCTTACTTTTTAAGCACCTTATTAAGTATTAAGTGCTTTACATGGAGTAGCTCACTCAATCCTTACCAAAACTCTTGAGGAAGTATTACAGGTTGAATATCCCTTAAAGGAAATGCTTGGGACCAGAAGTGTATCGAATTTTGTTTGTTTTTTTTTAAACTTTGGAATATGTATTTGCACATACATGATATATCTTGGGGATGGGACCCAAGCCTAAGCACGAAATTCATTGATGTTTCATATACATCTTAATATACATAGACTTAAGGTAATTTTATATAATATTTTAAATAATTTTGTCCATGAAACAAAGTTTGTGTAAATTGAATCATCAGAAAGCAAAGGTGTCACTATCTCAGCCACCCACATGGACAAGCTGTGGTGGTTTGGCGTCACCATCATTCCTGACTCTGATTTATATGTTATAGATAAGCTATGATTTTCTTATACCTAATTACTCATAAGTGCTTAACAGTAAAAAATATGACACACCACTAACACAGTAAAAAAAATAATAATGTGTTTGGGGTAACTAAGCAGTACAGTAGTATCACCAAAATACCTGTTTTAGCTGTTGAACAACAGAAGCAACAACCAATAGCAGGCAGAATAAACTGTGTATTGTTTGCCTGTATTTTGACTGACTCATCACGTGAGGTCAAGTGTGGAATTTTCCACTGTGATGTCATGTTGGTGCTCAAAAAGTTTCAGATTTTGGAGCATTTTGAATTTCAGATTTTCAGATGAGAGATGTTCAACCTGTATTACTACTTGCTATGGTCTGTAGGTTGGTATCCCCCAAAAATTCATATGTTGGAACCTAATATCCAATTCCATAGTATTAAGAGGTGGGACCTTTGGGGAAGTGATTTAGTCATGAGGGTTCCACCCCCATGAATGGGATTAGTGCCCTTATAAATGAGGTTGAAGGGAACTGCCTTGCTATGCAGCAGAGAGCAAGCCCTTACAGACACCCAATCTGCTGGTGCCTTGATGTGGGACTTCTCAGCCTTCAGAACTGTGAGCTACAAATTTCTATTTTTTATAAGTTACCAAGTCTAAAGTATTGTGTTAGAGCAGTGTGAAAGGACAAAGATACTACTATTTATTGCCATTTCATCAATGAGCAAATTGAGGCTCAGAGAGGTTAGGTCACTTGTCCAATGTCATCCAGCAAGTCGGGAAGCAGTGAATCAAACCCAGAAAGTCAAATCAATTCCATTGCCTTTATTGCACAGTTTCTGCCCTCTCTTGCCCACCCCTGGGAATCAGAGGCAACGTCATCGTCATCAGTTAGCTGTGACTATGTTACGGGTAAGCCCTATCAAGTTACAGCCGTTAACACATGGGCTGACTCACATACAAACAAGATCTCAAATCTAGGCATGAGTTATCAGCTGTTTGGTAATATTTGTCTGCTAATTTTGCTAATTGTGCGTTCATTTGTCATCCGCTACTGAGTGACAGCAGGCAAACAGTAGGAGGCACCAAAGGTTTAAGAAAAACATATGGGAGAAAACTTAAGTGGGAGGCTTTTCTATGTCTTAGCTTTTTTACCCCCTGCCAACTGGAAAAAGCCACCATTATTGCATTCCAGAGGCAGAACAACCTGGTCTGGTTCATGGCAACAACCCGTGTTATTTCAGAGATGCCATCCCTGCTGCCCATTGGCGACCCTTTGAAGGTGCTCCCCAGGTGTTCTAACCCAACATCTGCAGGGGTGCACCTCCTCCCGCCAGAACAGTGGCCCAGCACAGCAGGGACTCGCAGTGTGGTGTGGGGGGCAGAAGCTGACCAGGACAGTGTGGCTGTGATGCGCTTCCCACCCTGTGAGGAGAATGGCTGCTCTCAGGTGGCCCACACTTCCTTTCATATCCTGCACACCTGTGCTCACTCCCTGGTTAGGCTAAGGTCAACACTTGGCCCAAGTGCAGCCACACCAAAGACTGGACAGGAAACAAGGGCTCTGAGCTTCACCCCAAACATGAACTCTGTCAGTCAGACCCCTCTCTTGGAGAGGTGGAGCCACAGCTCCTGAGGATGGGGGCGCCAGCACCACAGGGGGGAGTGGGGAAGAGCTGGGCAGTGGCTACAATGGGCCAGAGCCACGGGGGTGCAGGAGCCATGTGTGAGCCAAGGACACCAGCTGGTGCAAGTGGGGAAAGGGAGTGGATCCTCTGACTGCAGAGGGATGGGACTCTAGGGACTAGCCGGGGTCCTGCTGCCCTTCCTGCTCCTGGCCCAGCTCTGAGAGGTCTGGATGCAGGAGGTGCTTGTCCCTGGATTCTGCTCGCTCAGTATCTTTATCATAACCCTCCCACCCCCATGCTTTACTCAGACCAAACAGCACGGCCTTAACAAGGGAGCAAGCTCATCAACAGCATTTGGGTTCCTGGGGCCTAAATTGCCTCAGTAAGTGAATCTCTGCCTCTCCTCAGACCCCCCATCTGATTATCAGAAACTGCAGGAGTCCAGCTCACCACTCCTCGCTTCTGTTCCCCATTAGCTCCTGCCCGCCCAGCCCCTTACCTTACGCCGCCCTCCAAGCCGCTGCCCTGCACCGAGCTGTTCGCAGGGCTTTACACGCTTGCTCATTGCTGCTCCCACGTTTTCAGCCTCCTCCTTGACTGTGTCTCCCACTGTGAGCCTTTCCCCAGCTCCTGCAGAGCCAGGGCTCATTTACATTTCACTCACCAACCTCATTTAGGTAATTTTCTACAGTTAATTCAATGTTCACCAAGTAGCCCTGGACTGCATTTGTATCACCTTGGGGCTCTGAAGGGTTTCAGATAGTGGCTCCCTGCTGAGCTCCCCACTCAGGCAAAGGCAACAGCAGAGCTCTTGGGCTCTGAACAGAAGACCCTGCTTCAGGGTCAACCCAGTATCCTCCTCTGGCTGCAGCCCCAGGGGTGGAGCTCCGAGAGGGTTTGGGGTGCCCTCCAGTCTCACCAGCCTTTTGTTGGGGGGAACCCTGACTCTCCCTGGAGGGAGGCTTTCTCGTCTCCTAATAACTCACTGTGCACCCATCTCTAGGTTTATTGCCTGCTGCGCAAAGCATTTCCTTCACTTTAGCCTAAAATAGCTTAAGCTTCAGGGGGTGCCGTCTAGTGCCTATATTATTACAAGGCTCGGGAAGTAGACAATATAAAATAAAAGACTTCACGAAATCAAAATGGAAAAGGTGTGGTTGCTTGTGAACACAGTCACAGTGAGCCCTTGGCTCCTAACGAGCTACTTCCCCAGCTCCACTTTGTCAACCGTGGAAGTGGGCGTCCTGGCCATGCGACTCTCAGACCAGCATACCAGGCCTGTGGTGGGTACTATATATAACCAACTTTTTGCTTTAGTTTTCTACAACTCTTTAGGTTAAAGAAAAATTATAATAATAGAAGTTTGCAGCAAGTAACAATTATGGAAGTCTGAAAGTCTGTTAGGTATCTGAAGTTGCAAACTCATCAGTAATCCTGTTTTCATCCCCAAAGCAGTGGAGACTGGACTCTATCACCTACAAGTTTTCCCTGCATTTGTCCCATCTCAGGACTTACTTGGGAGGGATTGTCTGGCCTGATTCCTTTTGTGTTTCATTTAGGCCTCAAAAGCCATATATCAGTAAGAAGGATGTCACTGTGTATATCAAGATTCCTAGAAAGAATTCCAGAAATGCACCTATAGCTTGTTCTTGCTCCATATTGGGCCATACTTTTGAAACCCTGGCTCAGTTTGCTTCCAGATTTTCCATCCAGTATCTCAGTGGGCTGAGATATTGATGCCCGTGGGACCTCAGGTAGTGGATCAGAGCCAGGACGTACCACCTGTGCCTGTGAACAGCCTCATGCTGTGAGCAGCACAGTACAGTTTGCTTCATAGAGAGGTAGCCTTTCCCTGTAGGCAGTGAGGTAGAAGTGCCAAGAAGCATTGCTAGTTCCTTCTCTCATCAACCCACTCTGCCCAAGCCGGAGCCCTGACTTGGCAACTCCCTTGTCTTTTGGCTGCCCCCTCCAGTTTTGCTTAGCATCTCTTTCTCTAGCCTGATTCAGAGGAGGGCTGGTATCCCTGCTTTAGCAAAGTGGAGAACCTTCTTTATCCCCGTAAGCTCTCCTGGGTAGCTGACACCAGTTTATCAGGGCCTTGTGCTGTGAGTTGTCAACTGGGAGGGGTCTTAGGTTCCTCCAAGCCAACAGCTAGTCTGGAGGTGCAGTTTGGGGAAAGGAGTGCTTTGTCAAATTGTTCTTCAGTAGCTGGAAGGGCCTTCTGAACATGGGCCAGTCTCCATCAACTTCAGAGGGGGAGGTGGTGGAGTGGACATACTCAACACTGCATGGGGAGCAACTGGTATTTGGCCATTCTTAACATTTCCTTTAAGAAAGTAATGTTGGCTCTGATTCCAGTAGACTTTTCAAAAGACACTTATTCAAGTCTTAGAACCGATTAGACAAGAGTCATGCTGGGTCTGTCGGGCTCAATTTATATCCTCTCTACTTTCAGGCTCAATTTACACCCTCTCTACTCCCCAAAAAGCAGCTGAGCCAGGCAGGCAGGCTTCCATGCACAAGGCAGGGGTCAATTCCAAGGCCACCTTCCCTCGGTGATCTGCAATGGGCTCTTTCTTTGCCTCCCTCCACCCAGGTCCCCCTGCAGAGCAGCCCTGTCCTCCTCCACCGTCCCTTCCCCTGGGGCAAGAGCTGTGTCCGGGCTACGCTATCTAACACAGTAGCCACTGGCCACATGTGGCTATTGAGTTCTTGAAATGTGGCTGGTCTGAACTGAGTAAGTGTAAAATACACATCAGATTTTGAAGACTTAGTATGAAAAAAAAGTAAAGTATCTTATTAATTTTTTAATATCGATTTCATGTTGAAATGATAATATTTTTGATATGTGGGGTTAAATAAAAAATATTACGAAGATTAATTTCAATTGTTTTGTTTTATTTTTAAAATATGGCTACTGGAAACTGTCAATGTGCATTTGTGGCTTGCATTGTACTTCTATTGGACAAGGCTGTTCTAGGGGCATTTTAGACTGGAGAGGTTATCAGAGGCTCTGGGTGAATTAAGAGAAGGAAAAGACCAAGAAGGCTAAGATTCTGCTACTTACCTGCTACTTTCTAAAGGCTCCTCCTGATGTCCTCGCCAAGGCCCCCAAGGTCCCTCAGGCCCCCGAGGCCTTGTGCAGGCTGGCGCATGTCCTCTGGCCTCGCCAGGTCTCCTCCAGCCAAACTGACCTTGCTTTCCAGCACAGCCCACCACGCCCCAGCGCAGGGCCTTTACACATCCTATTCCCTCTGCCTAAAACATTCTTCCCCCGACAGTTGCATGCCTCCCTCCCTCTCATTATTCAGTTTTCAATTAGAAAGTCACCTCCCCAAAGAAGCCATCCCTGAGTCACTCAATCAGAACCAATCACTATCCCCCCACACTGCTTCTTTTTTCTTTAAAATTCTTATTACTACCTGGCATTGAGTGGCACATTTACTTTTTGTCTCCTCCGACAGGGAGCCTCTGTCTCTTTTACCCACCACAGTGCCTGGCACATACTGGACACCCAGAGAATGTTTGTTCAATGAACACACAGCGTTGCGGCAAGGTCAGCGGGATCTGGCTGTTTTTCAAATGAGTAAACTCAAGATTAAAAAGAGGTTAGTACAGGGCAGACCAGGGACTGGGTGCATTGACCACACTGAGCTGTGAGGGATAGTGGCTTGGTGACCTGCAGAGTCACCTCTTCTAGGACCTCATGCACTGGGAGTCTGCCCCAGCACAGGGGACAAGGGCCAATTTAGCCGGGGAAGAATATAAGGCAAAGAGAACAAGGCCAAGCTGATTTGCTCTGGAGATTTCCTGTGGGAAACAGATGTCAGGATTAAAAGGAAAGAGGGAGTTCAAGGTCTCATCTGTTCATATTCTGGCTTCACAGAAGCCTTTGAGAAGGCACCAGGGGGCAACCTGGATAGACTATCAATAATCACGTCCCTTCCCGATGCCAGAAACACACCTCTGAGCCTTAGAGCTGCAAGAGGTCTCCATGTCTGTCCCCTGCACAGGACCTCCACTCGCCTGGCACATCCTGAGATCAGGAGCTCATTCTTCCCCGGGCAGCCCAGCGGTGATCTTTCATGTTCATGTTAATCAACAGAAAGCACTTGATTCTTTCGGGTCAGCAGCTACTTTCTTGTAGTTGATGTTTTTCAGACTCTTGTTCTAGTATCGGACTTCTTGAGCCCCACTGAGCAAGACTAATTCCTATTCCCCAGATCAGCCCTTCTGAGATAAAAGGTCACGGTGCCTGAGAAGCCTAACTTCCCAGGAAGTGCACTCCTAGCAGGGCTACCCTGTGACCTGACCCACGAGAGTGCGGTTCAGCAAACATGTATCACGACTCAATGATGATTCACTCCTAGGGGTGGGTTCTCCAAGGCCACAGCCTCCTCCTTGCTCACCCTGAATGACCCTGGCTCCCAAAGGCCAGCCTGACTTTTCTTCTGACTTCCAAACTCAAATTTGCTTTTTCTTGTTACTTTAGCAACATCTGTTCAAGTGCTTGTGTGTGCCAGGTACTGTGCTACCCCCTGGGGACAGAATAATGAAGAAGACACAGCCCCTGGCCTCAAAGAGCTCACAGTCTGGTGGAAAGGCTGACAGTCCACAAGCATTAAAACCTAGCAGGGCTGGGATGGAGGCAACTGCAGAGGGCACGGGCCACCGGCACATCCTGCGGGATGTAGCGAGGCTGCCCTGGAGGAAGCCCATTTCCAATTGCCTAGAGGGGAGTTCAGTCCGTAAGTCCCACAGAGGCTTCTAGCGGAACCCACTTGTCATCTGAAGCAAGAACGTTCAAAATCATCATCTCATGCTTTCTTTCCCCCTCAGCCTATACCGTGCCCATGTGTGCACACACACACAGAACCCCTTTTTGGCTCCTTATGTACGATTTCCCAAACCTTTCCCTTCCTCTCAAGGTCTCCAACTCCCAACAATTCTCACAGGACCAGGGCACCATACTCCCCACTGCTCCATCCCTCTGCTGCCCCATCCTCCACTGTGATGCAAGGGTCCTGGCACATACCGACCCACAAATGACAATGGATCATTTGCTGCCTCCAGGCCAGGCTCACTCCCCAGAGGCCTGCTGTGTAGGGCCCCAGGCAGCCCGGCCAGCACTGTCCCTGGGAACCCTGCATGTAAGCCTCAAGCTGCAGCCACTCTGGCTGGCCTACCTGCCCCAAACCACCATGTCACACCCTCCCCACCTCTGCACTCCTTCACATATGCTGCCCCCATCCTCTGGAAGGTCCTGACCTTTCTTCTCAGCCCCCAAGCTCCTAGTCATCCTTTAAAACCCACTCGAATATCACATCCTCTGTATAACCTCCATCGGGCAGTCAGATGCTCTTACTGAGAAAAGAAAGCCACTCTATTATAGCGGTGGTCACAGTCTGACCACTTGCTGTGTGCTTCTCTCCAGGCTGGGGCTCTCAGAGAGCAAGGGTAGTGCATAATTCATCTTTGATCCCCAGCACACGACAGAGAAGTTAGTAATGACATTAATAAACAATGCTATTGTTTTTTAATAATGAATACAACCAGCAATAGTCATGGATAACAACAGCAATGAATAATAAGGAGTAAGGAAGAAGATGGCGTTACTCACGGCGCCAAGCCCTTGCTAAGCACTCTCTAAGAAAGATCTCATTTAATCTCCCAGCATCCTATAAAATCCTATTCCCACTTTGTGGATGAGGAAACTACAGCGTAGAGAGTGTAAATACCTTCCCTGGGGTCACTCACATGTTTTGTAAACAGCAGAGGTGGGATCTGAAGCTACGACCATCTGCCCCGCCCCCAGCCTGTGTGGTGTTCTTAACCACTGTGCTCCAGAGAACCAGCCTCTAGCACCCTTTCCTGCTGCACTCCCAGTGACCTTTCAGCATAAACTCAAAGTCATTGATCAGGCCCTGTCTCTAGAGAGGTGGCACAGCACACCTGTTCTGTGAGACCTGGCTCTGCCACTCACAGCCTGTGTGATCCTGAGCAGGTTGCTTCCCTCCCCGACCCTCAGCCTTCTCATCTGTAAAATGGGAACATGACAGTCCTTAACACAGAGGGATTGTGGGGATCAAACAGGAGATAACACATGTAGAGCGCATGCTGAGTTTGGGGGGATGCAGGGGTGGTTAGTGGGACAGTCAGAGATTTACCAAGCCAGAAGGCAAGGTTTGGGACCCTGGGGGCCAGCCAAAGGACTTACAGAGCCCAGTTTGGGGCTCAGCCCCACAGAGATCTGGAACCCTGGCCCTCAGGATGAAGAGAGCAGACAGTGGGAGGCCGAGCCTCTCCCTCACCCCCCGCGGGGAGGTTCTTTCCCCCTGTCCATTTTTAGCCTCCTTCTTTGGGGCTGCACAGGATCTTAGCATGGGACAGTCATAGCACAGGGAGGGTCCGTGGCAGCGGCCCCTGTGAATGCTCACCAGACAGGGCGTGGGGTGGCCACATCCAGGATGGCACTGGAAGGGCCTGGGGCAAAGCATGGAAGGTCCACAGTCACTGATGAAGTTCAGGGGGAGAGGTAGACTTAAGTGAGGCAGGCCAGAGGAGAAACTCCTACTCTCTGAGGAGCCGGGAGGACAGACAAAGCAGGAGCCCAAGAGTCCTGTGGAGAACTGAGTTCCAGAAGAATTTACTGGGAATGGGCCTCAGAGAACCCCACAGAACAGCCTCAAGGCAAGAGCAGAAACAAGAGAAGCCACCACATTCTTGCTGTGCAATTCTGGGAAATGTTCTGCCCCTCTCTGGGCCTCATTTCCTCCACTGTATGATGAGGGAATGAGCCCTAAGATCAGTCACCATCATTCTGTACAACTGTGAGGAGAAAAGCACAAACACGTCCCCATGAGTCCACATTTCCTCATCTGTGCAATGGGGCCAGAAATGGCTGCATGTGAAAGCCACTGGGTGTGGGTGCGTGTGAAGTGTCCAGCCTCAGAGCTGGCATGCAGTAGGTGCTCAGTTAATCACACCTTCCATCCACCTCCATTACTGAGGGCCTCCTGCCTGGCTCTCTCCCTGCCTCAGTGGCTCTGGGAGGCTGGGGCCTTGACCTGGCCCTGGACCAACCATGCTGCTGGCAAATGCCTCTTTTTAATCAGACCTTTTTTTATTGTTAATTTTTTCATCAGAATGCAACATATACTCATTACAGTGAACTTGGAGCATGTTGGAAAAAAGAAAAAAAATGAATCACCTGTGATTCTCCTAACATTTCAGAGCCTCTTTTAGTTGGTGAGGTCACTCTCAATATCCGATGTTGTTTCCTGCTGTCTCCTACTTAATGTGATAACAAACCTTCCCATGTTTGTTGAAACACTGTTTTAATGGGTAGGCTGTGATTTACTGACCAGCCCTGTCCACATTGCCAGGCATTCATGAAGTTTCCAAGTGTCCACTCTTCTAAAGCAAAGAGCTACAGATATTTAATTCATAAAGGTGTTTTTTTTTTTTTTTTTCCTGCTTTTAGGCCTTTTTTTTCCCTTAGTACAGACTACCAGAAGTAAGCTATTGGTACAAAGCAGATGCTGATTTTTAGGGCTGGCAAGTGTCTGTCCCTTCCTGGGCAATCTCACCAATACCTTACTGATGACTTGGGGTGTCTGCGAGTCATGGATCAGGAAGAAAAGAGTTTCCCAGGAAACAAGCCCAAATCGCCTGGGAAGAATCCCTGAGAGCCTTTATGGTTACTGCCTCCTTTTCTGGCCTAGTTTGAATAGAGCCCCAGGGCAGAAGGGTTTTTCTGAGCTCCCTGAACTTTAAATACCTGCCTGGGGCTTCCCTTACTGAATCCTATAAATATTTTCCTTCCTGTATTAATACTACACCAAGGAGGGGCAGTTTGGAGGATTGTCCTAAAATGGGGAGAAAAGGGCCTGTGCTGGTGCCGCAGGGGCTGGGGGACAGGAAGTGTGAGGCTGGTGTCCCAACACACCTGGGGACACTGGTGCGCACCTGACTTCTTCAGCTGGGGGCTCCCTCCTTGTCTGCCTTTGGGAGCACTGACCCCCACTCCACTCAGTGTCCCTGCCATCCCCCTCGCAGAAACCCTGGAGGCTGTTTCCACCACCTCGACCCTGGTGACAGTCTAGCAAGCTGGTGAGGGCCCTGCCCAAGTCCTACTAGCTCTCCACTTCTGGAAAAGCTGTCTTGCTCCCTACATGCCCAATAATAACAGCTGAGATTTATAAAGTGCTCCCTTGCCCTTAACACCATGATAAACTTCCCTTGCATCCTCTACAGTCACCCTCACAACTTCCTCTAGATGAACTCCATTTTGCCAAGGAGAAATGGGTACCTTAGCACTGTGGAATCATTTGCCCATGGCCAAACAATTAGCACAGGGTGGAGGTGGGATTTCAATCCAGACAAGCTGATGTTTAACCCCCTGTGCTCAGACTCTGGCCTCTACTCCCTCCAGCACAGAGCTGTGCTTATTATGACCCCTGCGGGTGTCACCTGGGACCAGCCTTCCCACCAGGCGGTTCATGATGCTCCACTTCCTCTTTTAGAGGCTTTCTTTCCATGTTCCCGCCAGCCTGTTGTTGGGTCCTCAGCCCTTCTCACTGCCCCAACACAGGATGGGATGTAATTTTCTGCTGACTGCTATAGCCACTCTTACAAGATGGAAGAACTAGGAGCTTCCTTCAATATCACAAGGACATCTCCTGTTTGTCAAATACCTCTTAATTAATACAGAGTCACACTATGATTAACTCATTGGTCCTCCCAATATCCCTGTGCAGTAGAGAGGAGGAGTCAGAGAGGTCAAGTAACATTCTGAAGGCAGCACAGCCCAATGGTAACTGAATCAGGACAACAAGCAATATCTGTTGGCTCTACTCCTGTTTCCCTTTATTCAATCTCTTGGTTTTTAGATGAGAGAACTAAAGTACAGAGAAGTAAAGAGGCTATTTAAGGTCACATAGCATGTCAGCTGAGAAAGGCTGGGGCTAGATCTGACTCCTCTAATTCCCTGGCTCCCCTCCATAAAAAGCAAACAGAGCGTGAATGAATCAAGAAAATGCACACTACAGTGTTGGATCCTTCTGGATCCTGGAGACAAAATGGCTCTGCTGGATTCCTGCAGTAGGGTGAACAGAGCTGGTGCTCCCCACTGGGAACTCCAGGGCTGGGATAAGGGCCAAAGAATGGTGAGTGGGCAGCCGGACCCAGAGCACCCACAGCAGAGCAGGGGTGTGTGGTCAGCAATGCTGCCCTCTGAGCCTGACTTGGGGACAGATGGGCTCTGTCCTCCCCACAGCAGCTTTCCTGCAGAGACGGGTTGTAGATGGGGCTTCTGGGAGCACCACTGGGGAGGTCAGGGATCTCATGTGGCCATTTGGCCAAAGGATGGCCAGGGCAGCAATCACCAAGGCGAATCCTGAGGACGGGACGTGAATAATGACAAGCATGAAAGAGAGCCTACTCTGGGTCCTAAGGCATTCTCTCCCCTAATTCCCCACCTCAGCCAGGGAGAACCACGCTTGGAAAGTCACCACCCAAGGCCAAGCACCCAGCAAGCAGCACTGACTGGACAGCAGGCCCGGCCCAAGGACCAGGAGGTTTCCACTCCACTACCTGTGCCCTCCCAACTGGAGAGTCGGCTCTCAGGTTCATCAGGGAGTGAGGACTTCAGACTGGTTCCCTCCATGATCTCTGGTGGTCTTCAACATGTTCTGGGGCCCCAGCAGAAGCCAGTTGGCCAGCCTGTGCCATCACTTGGCTGCAAAAGCAGCTTCCAGAGGGGTCACCCTAGAGCATTCTACCCTCTGGTGTCCCTTCTCATTGAGCAAGGTTTAAGTCTCAGGATTGGGGACCCTGGCTCAAGGGGCCCAAAGGCACAGCATGGATAAACTACACTGTGGGTACAGAGATGAGTGATGCACAGTCCCTTCCCTCCCTCCTTCACTCCAACCTTTCTTTCCTTCCTTCCTTCCTTCCTCTAAACATTAAATTGAACACAACGATGCTCTTTAGTAGGTGCAATACTGGGGATAAAACAGTTGACAAAATATCGTGCCTGCCTTCACAGTTTAGAGGCTAGTGGGGGATGTAATTATCTCTCAGGAAATCATAATACACACATCACTACAAATCGGGCCAGGACTGTTAAGCAAAGTACAGAGTACTTTAAAGAAACACAACAGGGGGTCTGTCTAGTCTTGAGGTGTCCAGGGAAGCTTGGTGTTTGAGCTGAGACCTAGAGAGGTGGGGGTGGGGGGGCATCGCAGGGCCTGCGACTGCCCGGGGCCTTCTCCCTAGAGAGCCAGATGAACGCCAGAGCACAGAGCAGCTGGAGCCCAGAGAGAGCAGGGCTGCGATGGGCAGGGCCCGAGGGCCAGGCGGAGGTGTGGATTCCATCCTAAGTGCGGTGGAGAGCCATCTCGCAGAGCTCAGCCGGGGAGTGGCAGCGTCGGCTGAGCAGTGGGAAGAGACCTCTCCGGGTGGCATGGGGAGCGGAGCACGTGGGGACAAGAGCTGATGTCACACGACCAGTTAGGAGGCTGACTGCAGGAGTTTAGTGGACCCGACTATGGTGGGGCCCACCCCCTCAGCGCCGAGGGGGCCTCAGCCCCTACCAGGGACCCCTGCAAGAGGCTCCAGGATGAGCTGGAAGGACACTTGCAGCAGTGCAGGCAGGAGGCCCTTCTGGATCGTTCCCCCACGAGACTCTCTCGGAAGAAAAGCAGAGGATCTGCCTCATCCCAGATGGGACTCCTGCAGGATAGACCCAGAGCAGAGGCACAGAGGGGACAGGCACTGCAAGGGAGGTGGCCCTATACACCACAAGGGGCTCCCCAGGGATGAAAAGGAATCCCACTCTATCCATAGCAGCACCCCGGAGCCCCAGTTCTCCCAGCTTGACAGGTGGGCTCCTGCAGCAGCTTCACTGCTGCTCACCTCCTCCTCACTCTGAAGGGGGTACCCAGCCCCTCCCGGACCCTGGCAGGGCCTGCCCTCTAGCCTGGAATGTCTCCTAAGGATGAAGGCCTTATTTTACAGATGAGGAAACTGAGGCCTAGGGAAGTGCAGGGTCTAGCTCAGGTTCACACAGCAGCCAGTGGGAAGAGACAGGGCCGGGACTCAGGTCCTCTGCCTTCCAGTTCCTTTTCTGCTTTACAGGACTTGCCCTTTTTCTGACTGGGCAGCGCGAGCATGTAAGGGAGGCAGGAATTGGATGGGGACACAAAGCCACAGATGAGTGAGTGGCAGGTCATCTCTTAGTGACAATTGCTATGGAAACAAATGGCAGAGACAGATTGGGGCCCTGGAGTTAGGGGTCAAAGCTTTTCTTTATTCCTGACTTCACATTTTGCCAGAGGAAGATGGTATGTGTTTTGTTAAGATGTAATTCAAGTTGGACAGCTCTGGAGGCAGGGCTGTACGCTGCTTCATCAGCAGAGCGACGGATGCCAGCTGCCGCCCCAGGTTTTGAACCATGTCCTGTGTCATGAGGCTGACCTCAGAGCCCCGAGGAGTGTCTCACCCCTGCAGCCTCCAGACCGGGGCTCTCCCCAGTAATAATCAGACATCACCATTCCAGAAGCATCTCTTCCTCCCAAAGTCTCAGGATGTTAACTTTGCAAGAGATCTCAGAGGGTATAAATTCCAACCCTTTTATCTTCCAAACAAAATCCCATTTAATCTCATGCAACTGTGAGGTAGGAATTACTGTCCCCATTTACACATGCAAAAATCAAGGCCCAGAAAGGGGAATGATCCAAGGTCACACAATGAGGAAATGATAGAATGGATAGATTGTGTCTGAATTGCATACACAATCTAGTCAATATATCACCCAATGAAGTAAAAATAAAAGCTATTAGTCTATCTGCATTAGTCCCATTGGCGGGGGTGGGGGGGGAGGAAAGCCCAGAGAAAGAGGTCGGTGTTGCAATGTAGAAACCACAGAATGAGGACAGAAGTCACTTCCCCCCATGCCCTCATGTCCCCACTCCATCTTTAAACACTCCACACTCTGTATTTCAGAAGAGAAACACAATGGGGGCAACGATGGAAGAAATTAATAGAGAATCCGAGTGGGCGGCATTTGCATAGCACTTTACAATTTGCACGATGCTTCCATAGCCCTCCCTCCGTTCTGTCCTCACAACAACCTCGCACAGTAAGGGAATGTGGAAGTACCACTGCCTTGATTTATAGATGAGGCTGCAGACCCCAGGATGTTCATAGACTTTGATTCAAATCTAAACCTCCTGACACCAAATCCTGTGATTTTGCTATTACTATTGCTTTTTTTTTTTTTTTTTGTCTATGAATGAATGAAAATGTAGGGGAAGGAAGCCAAAGTTCATTGAATGATAATAATTTTTAGGAAAAAGGAGAGAATAATCCCAGCCATTACCTCTCATTGAGCATCCACTGTACACACCAGGCCCTGCGCTAAATACATTGCATGCACTTTCTCACCTGACCCACTCACCACCTTGGTAGGGTGGGTGTTATCCCCATTTTATTGGTGAGGAAACTGAGGCTCAGGGTTAAATCCTGCAAGGACTTAAATGTCCTTGCAGCTGTTTCTTCTGGGTCACCCTCAGAGTGTCTCTTTCCTTGAAATTTAGTTCTTTTTAATTGTAAGGTACTCATATTCTCAAAATTTTATTTGTGGAAACTATTTGTATCTGAGAACGAAGGTGGGTCCTAGATAGGTTAACTTCTGGCAACCCCAGTTAACTCTAAATGAAATTCTTGTCTTGAGGTTTTCAGATCACCCAGGTGTTATAAATTCAGTCTGAAAACTTGTATGAGGACTTGCTGATGGTTCTAAATTTTCGGCAGCAACTTATAGACTGCTTCCTCTCAGTGCCTACATTTAAGATTATGTATTTTCCTAACACTTCCCATGGGGAGATAATATCTTGTTCATCCTCACTCAGAGGGTGTGGCCCTGCAGGGTCTGAGCTTTCTGGGGAGAAGAACTCCTATTGGACTACCCAGCCCTGGGCAGCTACAGCAGAGTGAACAGCACCAGCATCACATAAACTTTCATATCTGTGTCTCATTAGCCTCAAGAAAGAGGCCTGATAATTAGGAATGCACAGAAATGTCTGTGACACAGAGGGAGAGGCAAGCAGGTACAAGTAGGAGGAAGTAGAGAAACACAGCTGGACCTAGGCATGGAGGGTGGGGCTGGCCTGGAGAGGGCAACATGTAGGGTAGAGGGAGGAGAGTCACAGCAGTGCCAAGAGAACAGGATTCTAGCAGGTGTGTGACCGTGGGCTATTCCCTCTCCCCAACTGCACCTTCTTCACATTTCTGACCTGCCCGCTCCCCTAGGGTTGCCCTGTGGGAGAGACATCCCGAGGATGAGATGAGCTAATGGTGGTGGAAGTCCTTTGCACAATGGAAAGTGCAGTTGGACCCAAGGCTACTGTCACGGTCACCTCTGTCCCTCTTGGACATGCTCCATCCTCCTGAGAAGCATGATAGAGGCATATTTGGTGTTGATCTCCACCACCCCATAAAATGCACTGGCTGGGCGGCCATCCCTTCTTCTTCCTCACCCCTGCCCAAGTCTCTCCTGAAGCTGAATGTTTGTGTTCCCCAATACAGCAAGACCCCTGTGCTGCCAAGGGCTGCTGAGGACCCATCTGAGCCTCTGTACCAGCTTTCAAGGGCTGGGCAGATGCCTGTCCTCCTAAGCACGATCTCATGTGGTCTCTGCTGCCCGCGATGGAGCAGCTCTATAGGAGACAGAGGCAGACTCCGGAGGTGGCAGCATGGCCTGAAACCTCAAGGGGCTACTTATCCACCATGAGGACTTGATCTCAGGTCGCTCAACATTTCAGACCCTCAGTTTTTCCATCTTAGAAAGGAGGATTATGATGTCTGTTTCACAGAATTGCCAGATGCACGAAAGGGGTAACACATTCACAGCCTCAAAGCTCAGCACAGCCGTGAGGGCTTCCCATTTGTTTGGTGGTCTCAGGACCAGCAGGCTCACTGACTGGAGTCCTGAACCGGGAAGGCTGTAACCTCAGTGGGACTGTGGAGGCGTAACTGGCTTGCAGAAGATAAATTCCGAGGCAGGAAAATGGTATTAGAGAATGAACGCAAAGGGAAAGAGAAATATAAATGGGAGCGTAGGTGGCCAAGTTGCTAACGAAGAAGGCCCAAATCAGCAGGGTCAGAAGTGGCAAAAGGATTAAAAGGGCAGTTCAGAGCTAAGACCGTGAATGCGGCCCGAGCCTCGAACTTACGTATTTAGGCTGCGTGTGGCTTTTGTGGCAGGGGACACCCTGGTGGCCTAAATGAATCCTGTGAAACTTCTCCGGGTCTCTTCAGGTCTTCCTGAAAGTTCAGCAACAAGAAGCTCTGTGATCTGACTCAGCTCCTCCTGAAAAACAAATCGATCCACTTTCCAGCAATTTGCGTGCATCCAGAGTTAGCCTCTGGCCAGAGCAGCAGGCTGTCTTGGGAAACACTAAAGCAGGCCTTGAGAAGTGCAATTCACGCCCCACTAGCCGCAAGTCTCAAAGTGGACAAGGCAACGAGATTAAAGCATGAAGACACACAATTAGATTCTGACAGGGAAATCCCATTGGTGGTGCTTGGGAGGCATCCTTCAGCAGGAAAGATGAAAGTTAGAGACCATCAGACCTTAGCACATGACACACCACTAGACATGTGAATCATTAACTATGATTAAGGCGCTACATGCCTTCCAAGTGGGAAGAAGGGCCCCGTCACAGCCAAGCTGGTCACCCCAGTCCGAGTTCCTGTACACAGACCATACAATTATATGGAATCTCTAGTTTGGAGACAGAAAGCTGGTGATGTTGCCACCTGTCTGTCTTTTGATGATCCTTCACTTGCCATCGCTCCACGAGTGAGAGATGGTGGGACGGGGGAATCCAGGGCTGGAGAGAAGTCATGCTGCTCTCTGCCGGGGAAGCACCAACATTTCTTTGAAGGCTAAGAGGAGCTGGAAACTGTTCCACTGGTCATCAAGACCCAGACATTTGTTTGTTTGTTCATTCATTGATTCATTTATCAATCAGTGAAGATCCACTGTGTGCCAGGCACAGTGCTTGATGCTGTGAGTTCGTATAGAAATGAACAAGACACATTCACTGTCCACTAGGGCTCATAGTCTAGTGGGGCTCACCCCAGCGGGGAGAGATGGAGAAGGCTCTTCTATCCAGGGAATCTGAACAGAGAGTCAGAATGAAGCCCCAGGCAGTTCCGCGTGGGGCCACTGGGACTGCTGGGCCAGAGGACAAGATGCACGGATACAGCTGGCACAGATGGGGCTTACTGAGAGGAGAGGTGGGCTCACGTGAGGACAGAGAGCCAGGAACCCAGACCAGAACTAAGACTGGAGAAAGCCCAGAAGGATGGAGGAGGCAGGTTGGGGTGGAGGGGAAGATACGGGGCATGCGCGTCCTCTCCACCCGCACCACTATGATGCCCGACCTGCCCTTCCCCTGCACCCGCACCCCCTGAGATCGTAGTATAAAGTTCTCACGTGCATTGAGGGAAGGAGGAGAACTGAAGTTTCAGAAATCTGATGGGACGTGAAATATGAGAGGATGAGAAATCCGATGTGCAGATTGTAAAGCAATTCGCAAGACTGTCTATCTGCCCAATAGCGGCGTAAACAACACATATTTTTAATCAAGACGGAAAGCAAAATCAAATGAAAACTATTAGCACCATCTCATGGGGAGACCTATCTTTGCCACATCAGACCGTGCCTGCCTCCCTTTGGGCATGCGTGGTGAGAGGGCTGCCTGCCTGTGGAGGCCCCGGCAGATTCAGGCACAGCTCCGCTGGTCTTTTATTCTAATTACTGCTCTGACTGGGGCCTCGTCTTAGGCCCTAAAGATTGCAACACGGACAGTAAACTAAAGTACAGTGGTAAATGCTCTAATAAGGCTTATGTACGAGTTGCTGTGGAAACATGGAAGAGGAATTGATGAGGGTATAAGGGGAGGTATCATAGAAGTAGTTTTATTTGAGCTGGGTTTTGAAGGATGAATAGGAGTTCATGAAACAGAAACAAAGAAGGGCAACTCAGGCAAAGGGACATTCACATCCAAAAGTCACAAAAAATGAGGGTACACTCCAGATCTGGGGAGTAGATAGCAGTCCAATAGCTCAGGATCTATTGAGGATGAAGATGGATGAATTTTCCATCCATCCTTCAAAGAGATGCATTTTGAAAATATTTGGAGGGTCTTAAACACAAAGATAAGTTGTTATGTATGATTTTATTTTCTAGTCTTAGGGGACCACGAAAGGGCGGCTATTTTTCTTTGTTTGGATGGAATTGTTCTAAGCCACATGCAATGTGTTTTTAACACTCTTAAGTATTTTTAGTTTCTCATTGCTTTAAATATGAATTAAGGTTATAACTAATATTCACTGGATACGCTAGGTACTTTAGATGATGTATCCCATTTTACCTTCCTGACCCTAAATGGTCAGCACTACTATCATTATTATCATTTCCGTTTTGCAGAATAGGATGTGGAGGCTGAAAGGTTTGAGGTTACTTGCCCCAATCTCGAAGCCTATAAATGGCAGAATCAGGATTTGAATCTGGGTCCACCTGACTCCATCTGACTTCTGTGGTACCATGCTGGGTGGGTGCTGAGGGCTGGACTCTGATGGGGCAGGAGGGGACACTCCTGCATGGGAGGAACAGAGGTGGCTGATAACCTTTAAGCTGAACTTGACCTCTGCTGTCTCCAGGCCGCTTTACCTCAGTCTGCAAAGACGGATCATCTGGAGAAACAGATTCAACACTCTGAGTCCTGCTTGGAACCACAGAGCTCCAGAAGTCTGGCTGGCACACAGGGAGCAAGGCTCCCACCGGGCCTCATCTCATCAGCGAAGCCTTTGGAGACGGCATGAGGCTGGCCCTCTGCAGAACTGGCCAGAGATCACACAGCCGCGGGCTCAGAGAGTTGAAAGGGACCTTAAGGTCACCTAATCCTCCAGATAGAAGCCTTCTGCCCTGGGAAGTCCACTCCTGCCAGGATCACAGGCTCACACCTCAAACGCCACCCGGCCTCTGACGGCACAATGCCGTGGCCTTAAATACTCCATCTGTGCTACACAGACATGGTGTGAGGGCTGGCCCTGGCTTTAGAAAACCTGGAGTCCAGGGCCTGCCCTGGCTCTCCTGCTTACTAGCTGTGGACTTGGGGCAAGTGACTTATTCTCTTTGGGCATCTGTAAGGAAGGATAGTCAATGCCTACCTCACAACGTGATTGGGAGGATGAAACGGAGCTATGGTGGGGAGACAGTGCGAACTGCAAAGAAATATATACCCCAAGGCAAAGGAGGATGAAGAAGACAATGATTTACAGCAGAGGTCAGCAACCTTCCGTGAAGGGCCAGAGAGCAGATCTTTTGGATTTGCAGGCCAAAGGGTCTGTGTCACAACTACTCACTCTGCCATTGGAGCGTGAAAGCAGCCACAAACAATACGTAAAGAGCCGAAGGTGGCTGCGCTCCGACACATCTTTATGAATGGACACTCAAACTTGAATTTCATATAATGTTCCTGTGTCACAAAATATTATTCTTCTTTTGATTTTTTTCCAACTATATAAAAATGTAAAACCCATTCTTAGCTAGTGGGCCATGCAAAAACAAGTGGTAGGTCAAAGTTTGACCATCCCTGACTTGTGGGTGAGTTTTCTTCAGCGTAACAGGAGTGATTGTGCTATGATCACACAGACACTTGCACACCAGGTCTTCTGCGGAAATCTCCCTCGTGCCCTTGCTGATGGGCTGGTCACTTCTCTGAGGATCTCAGTCAGCACAGACATCACATTCCATTCTGACTGTGTTCTGGCTGAAGGCTAGGAGCTCGCTGGGGCCAGAGCATGACTTGTCAACTCATACCTGCAGAGTCTGGCACCATCTTGGACACAGGGGACACTCTATCAATTCTTCCACAATAAATGTCTATGCTTTTGTAAATTTCTAAATTTTATTTTAAAAACATTTAAAGATACTATATATCCTTCCTAAGCTGCCTCAGATGCCTATGATTTCTTATTCTTATTCTAGGAATCAAAAGAATTAATGAGGATTATTTAAAAATACACATTAGGTCAATTTTCACAACACATGCATATGGATTTCATAGGCCTGCTCACCAGTCTAACCGTAGATACACAAAGTTCTTTGTATATATGAGCCTCAGTTTCCTCATCTATAAATGATGGATCACGTTTGGTACCAACCCTATCAGGTTGTTGTATGAGTTGGAAGAGACAGTCATATAAAGCACATAGTAAAGGCTTGACGAGGATTAGTTATTATTTTATTACTCTCCAAGATAGAAATGACTGCCCACAATTCCCAATGAGAAACAAAGATTCAGAAGCCTAGAGAATGCCTCAAACATCAGAGTGTCCACTTCTGAACCCTGGTGTGGCCAACCCCCAATCCCGCTCCTCAGTGAATGACTGAATCTAGACTTTAGCCAGGTCTGACTGTGCCTCCTGCAAGTAGCCTGGGTCTGGGAGAAGAGTGGCCCTGAGGCCACCAGGGCAGAAGGCTCTGAGAGGCTAAAACCCAGTCAGAAGCAGCTATCCCAGAGGGTACATTAGGGACACCTGTCAGGGCCATCTTCCCTTACGAGGCACTCTTGCTACATGGCTTTCCTGGGAGCTTCAATTTCCTTCTCTGCCCAAGAACCTCTAGATTTTGATTACCAGGTAACTTGGCCCATTCCCCGAGATGAAGTTGACCTGCAGGAGGACCAAGACTCCTCCCCCATACTCAAAAAGAAGCAAAACCAAATGAAATCAGATTCTTGTAAGAAATGCAGACCACGTTCTCCCAGCCAATTTTGAGACAAAGTCTATTCTGCTGCCTGTCACTTGGAAAGTAATAAAGCACTAGTGAAGTGAGTTATAAAAAAAAAGCAAACGATGAATCCCCCTCCTGAATAGTGAAGGGAAGGCGGGGTTGGAGCCGGGGATGAGTGGGGACCTAGAGACCCATCTTCCTGAAACGGCATCTGCAGCCATCACCTCCACCAGAGCTCCCCACCACTGCTGCTCTGGCCAGAGTGGGGGAGGGACGGACAACAGCCACCCAGTAGGTTAGGAGCAAAGACCCTGGGCCCCCTTGTCTGGGCCCAGTGCTTTCTGGGGTATCTGCAAGGGCTGGGGTGCAGGGTGGTCCTGAAGGCAGCTCTGGTCTTTAGCACCATGCCTGTTGCCTTTTGCACTTTCTTTTTGGGAACGTGGCTGCTTGGTCATTGCATCGCTTATTATAAAACTGTCAGTTAACAAACTGATCTTCAGAGTGTGATTTAGTCTCCCATTTGTCCAGGCCTGATCTACTCATTGAGAGGCAACAAGTTTAGAGTCAGAAAAACCCAGTGTGAATCTTGGCTCTGTTGCTTATGAGTCAAGCGACATAGGTTCCTTGATCTCTCTGGGACATCTGTTTTCTCTGTTGTAAACAGGAATAGTAATAACACCTATTTGACAAGATTATTAATGCAATAATAATAATAATGATAATGGGTACCATTTCTTGAGGGGGGGAAGCAATGACGGCAAATGGTTAGCAGCGAGGGAATCTAGGTGAAGGGAATACAGGTATTCACTCCTATATTCTTCCAAATTTTCTGTAGCCTTGAAATTTATCAAATCAAAAAGGTGGGGAACAGATACAAGGAAGAGCTGGCTCCTTCCCTGCCTCTGGGTGATGGAGAAGGATGTGATGCCTGGAACCTCAGCAGTTCCATCTCTTACATGCCGTGCTATGGGATCTTAGGCAAGGTACCTCACTGAGCCTCAGTTTCCTCATCTGTACAATGGAATAATAATAGGACCCACCCCGAGGGTTGCTATGAAGATGAAAGGAGTTAATATATGTAAACCACTTATGATACCTATTCACATCACGCACTGAAGAAAACAGGAGCAAAATGATGGAAGGCACCTTGGTCCTTGATAATATCACCGAGTTACTGAACTAACTAGTCCAAAAACCACCTCCTCTGCAGACTTCTAGTCATGTGAGATAATACACTCACTCCCTTATAAGCCATTATAATTTCGGTTTTTAAATTACTGATAAAATTGCACTCCTTATCCTAAGGAAACAATCTGAAATTTAGACAAAGATGTATTCATAATGGGAAAAAAATAAAAACATCCTAATTATGTAGGAGTAAGGATAGGACTAAATTATGGTACATCTGTCAGGTAGAATATTGTGTAGCCATCAAAAAATGATGTCAGAAAAGTGTTTTATGGCATGGGAAAATGCCCTAAATCTAATGCAGATTCCTAACATATGCAAAAAATGCAAATATAAAAGGTTGGAAGAAAATACACCCAAATATTAATAGTAGGCTAGATTTGGGTATTTTAATTAAATGTTTCCATGTTTTCTGTATTTAGAAGGAATATTATATATTATTTTTGTGATAATAATTTAAGCAGTAGATTTCTAAACTATATTTATGACATACGAATATTAGAAACAAAACTATATAGTTGGGTGAGACCACCTATATAAAATGGATCTAAAATTGAAAGAAAATATAACATGTTAAGAGCAATTACCACTGAGTTGTGAGATTATGGGTGACATTTTTCCTACCTTTTCTCACACACACACACACACACACACACACACTATAAATTTTCTACAATGATCACATTGCTTTATAATTTGAAACAAAAAATCTAATTCTTAAACATATCAATTTATAACTTTTAAGTCTAATATCATTGCCTCAAACCCGTCAGCCCCTTCACTTTAACCTATTCAGTAGGTTTTCATTGTACCTAATGCAGTGTGATAATAATTATAAATAAAACTACCTTGTATTAGGCACTGTGATTATAACTTTATATACATTATCTGTAATCCCTTCCACTGCTCCATAAAGTATTGAGGAAGTTGAATCAATCTTGTCTAAGGCCACGGCTTGCAGGTGATAGACTCAGGATTCAAATCCTCGTCTATTGTGTCTACTTGGCTGCTTGCCCTCCTCCATCTGTAGTAAAAATAATATATATATAAATCAATGCAATATATAAACTCTGTTAAAAAATCGAAAATCCCAAAACAGCTCACAGAAAAATGAAGCGATACCAGGCTGGTGAGATCCAGGAAGATTTCCAAAAGGAGGTGGTGACATGCTGGACCTTCAAGTTGGAGGGGAAAGGGAGAGGCCAGTTTTCTGGACAGCGGGAATATTATGGGCAGTGTCTGGATGAGGGCATGTGTTGTCCATTTCTGGGGATTGCAAAGCAGCCCATGTGGATTGGGGTAACTAAGTGGATTAGGGGGAGGGAGCTGAAATAGAAACTGTAGAAAAGTCAGATAACACAGAGCCCTGAATGCCAAGCTTTGGAAATTAAATTTTATTTATTGGGTAATGGGGGACCATGGAACATTCTTCAGTCTGCATGGGGTGGGGATGGGTTTTGGAGTATTTTGCTTTGATAAGAGTATTTAGGCAGGACCATGAGAGTGAATTAGAGACAGGAACTCAAGAGGCAGGGGTGGGGACCTTTGGGAGGCACCAACCTAAACCTACTCACATACATTACCTCTTTTGGAGGAACTGAGGGACAGAGGTTTAAATGAATCGTCTGAAGTCAGCAACCAAGAAAGAGCAGAGACAAGTTGAAACCCCAGGCCATCTGACCCCGCTGTCCACCCAGCCTCTGTGGAGGTGGGATGCAGCAGAGGTCCCTGGAAAGTGGGGCAGGACTGTTCCCTGGCCCTGAGATGGGGAGGGGGAGGAGGTTTGTGTGGCAGTGGAATGTCTGAAGTCCACAGGCACGTGGTATCTGTGGCCCAGTCTCCCCCGAGCATGTGCAGGACCAGTTGAACTGTGGGCCATGCATGATCTTGTAGATTTGGGACGTCCCCATTTCTGCCCTCTGCTCCATGGCAGCCAGTGTGCCTAAAGCCAGGAGCGAGCTCCCAATCTCACCCAGGGACATCCTAGGAGGGTTGAAGCAGTGAGCAGAGCTCCAAGGAGCAGAAACGTCTCTGTTAAAGCAAAACATCATTAAGATGAGAAAAGGCAATGTCTCTAACACCCACACAGTGCCAGTGGAGCTGTAAAATGTGCCTCAAAATTACACGTGGGAAAGAGCTTCACCAGCTCTGGCTGTTCATCCCCAAGGACAAGGGCAGCCTGATTCCCTCCGACTTCACCCCCGCTCTGCCACGAAGCTGTGAGTGTTTTGTCTGAGCCTATTTGAGACGTCTTATGCAATGTCTTATGCATCTCTGAGAAGAGATGATTTCCTCTCTTTCATACAATATTCACATTGTTGGGAAAGTTTCCCTGACATGCAGCCTGGTTTGTGACTTTCTTGCTTATAAGAAGAAATTTGAAGGCTCCAAGGGGACATGTGCTTTAATAAGATGTTCAAAGCCCTAAATAGACTGAAACTTTCTTCTGTGGGGAAGAGCATTTATTGAGTACTAACTCAATAACTTTTATTTGAGAGGCAAGGCACAAGATGTAAAGTTCTTCCACACACTTTATTATATAGATATTCTTCCTCACACCAAAGGTAGGTAGGTCAGGGGTTATCTTCCCCATTTTACAGCTGAGGAAATGGAGGCTCAAAGATATTGGTGACTTGACCAATAAGTCACACCGAAATTAAGTGGTAGTTCTGGGTCCACTGACTCCAAGTCCAGGGTCTCTCCAATACCACCCTCTAGCCAGCCCTGCTCTGGGCACCATGGGGGCATGGTCAGTGAGAAGTCATTCATCCCATATATGTATAACAATGACAATCAAGTTATTGTCCCTCTGTTTCAAACCCACCCTCTCTGTGCTATTCTGCCTTGCTGGGGCTGTGAGTCCTATTTTTGCTTTGCCAGTGGGGTCTAGGTTAGGTTCTGACAATAGGAGGTGCTAGAGGAAGGTTGCAAGGCTGGAGGGAAGAGGACTTCTCCCAGCTCACTTGCTGGTGGCTTCCTGCTTGCTTCTGTTCCTGGGAGCATCACCCCAGTGGTGCTGCTTCATCCTGGCAGAGGCAGCTCCTTCCTAATGCAGCAGCTGAACTCAGTGTGCAGTTTTTCCAGCACTAGCAGAACCTGCTGTATGCATCCCCCACCACCAACACCAAAATATCAGCACCCGGTAGCAGGCACCGTCTTCTCAGTTGTCTGAATCCAGCCCCACGGGACCCCTCCTCTGAGCTCACAGACGCCAGCACTGGCCCATCAGCATCTCCTTCTCAGAGGTCTGAGCTCCTGCCCCACAGGGCCCCTCCTCCAAATTTCTGCATTTTAATAATTCCAACTGTTTCCTTTTCTTCCTTTAGCCCAAGGGGTAACAGATGCTTTCTGCAATAGCTACTATTTTAGTGTTCGCTTTTACTTTTTCAGTTACCTGGTTAATGGATTTATACCTAGTTAAAATTTCCTTTATTACATTCTCTCTTTCCAGTGATGATGTAGCTCCTATGTCCCGAGTGGCCACTGACTCACGGACTACAGTTGTGGGGCTGTCACTGGCTGTAATGATCAACGGGCCCATGAAACAAGGCAGAGACAAGTTACAGGGAGAGTGCTTCATATGCAGTAAGGCCTCAAGAAATAGCTGTTGAATAAAAAAATAATAATAATACTTGAAGAAAAGAAAGTGTCAGTGTTGAAGGAATGCTTGGGCCAGGAGCCAAGCAGGAGAGTCAGTGGGAAAAGGAGTATCAGGAAATGCTCTTGAAGAAGCATTTTAGCCACGTGGGGAATGAGGATTAAAAGTGGGGAGTGAGTCGCATCTCAGGAACTGACCTCAGAAAGGGTGTCACAAGGCCAGGCAGGGGTTGTGGCATAGTTCTTAGCCCCACTGTTGTTCAGAAGCATCTGAGATTCTCAAGTATTGATGTCATGGCAGACCTTGACCTCTCCCCAGCCAGGGGAGCCACTCTGCTTGGTCCTGATGACGTACACTCCACCTGTCCTGCAGCTCCTGAGAGGAGGCTGCCTTGGGACAGTTGCCAGCCTCTGCGAGTAGAGAGGCTTCTGCAGAGAGGCAAGGGACAGCTGCTTCTGTGGCCACCTGGCCATGGGTCTGGCAGCTGCTATCCTGATGGTTCAGCTGGGTCTGACAACCAGAACAATGGGGATTTATTGTCCCCTATCTCTGCCAATCCCAGAGAGAAGGAATCGGCATCTGGAAAAGGATAGGGCAACACCCAAAGCTAGTTTGGGGTCTGGAATGACCTCCAGGAGGGAATCGTCACATAGCCTCCACCACGCCCACATGCATGCACCCACCTGTCCCTACATACCCAAAGCTCTGAATTTGACTCTGACCCGGACGCTAAAACTATCTTCTTTAACCCCTGTGCATTCCTGGCAACCTCAAGCACAAAGGCTTAGAGGAGAAGAAAAGCAAAATGTCCTCAGGGGTCCACAGCCTATGAAACCCAGCCTGCCGGAGCTGAAAGTCTCTTTTTTTTTTTTTCTTAATTTATTTATTTTTTATTTCAAAATATTATGGGGGTACAAACATTTAGGTTACATATATTGCCTTTGCACCACCTGAGTCAGAGCTACAAGCATGCCCCTCCCGAGCTGAAAGTTTCTTGAGGATTCATGTGGTGGACACCTGCTGTTCTTGCATATCCGGCATCCATTGCTCAGTCTTCCAGTGACAGCGCCCAAGGTCTCCTTTGGGGAACCACCCCTCTTCTACTCTTGCTCTGTGGGCTCTGCCTGAGCTGACCACAGTGCCCAGATCCAGTCTGCCCCATCAGCAGATTTCACCCCAGCCCCAATCATGGGGTCGGGAACAAGCATCTGACACATGCAGTATGAATTCAGAGTCAATCCTAAGGCTCTTGATGAAATTACTGGGGAGGTTACTCTCTTTCTTCACTGGAAACTAAAGCAGTGACGTGTTAGTCTGCAGCTGCTGACAGCCACCTCTACCATCTCAGGAGCAGAGCTGGAGAAAGGAGCCAACACGGAGGGAACAGGAGCTGGGAGATGGAGAGGGACATTTGAGCCCCCAGATCCAGCCCTGCTTGAATGTTTCAGTCCTTGCACCAATATATTTCCTTTTTCTCAAACCACTTTGAGTAGGGTTTCCATCACTGGAGACCAAAAGAGTCCTGACCAAGGCACATACAGAGGTGAGTGAGTTGTACACTTGAACGCTTGGCTGGAGATTGATCCCGGACCACGAGACCCGTGGAAAAACATGACCTCTGCTAAAACCCTTCAAAAGCTTCCTGCTGCTCTTAGGATAAACCCCAACTCCTTAACCACAGTTTCAGAGCCTTCAGTGGTCAGGCCCTTGCTCATCTCTGGCCCCATCACAAACCACTTTTCCTCCCAATTGATATTCTGGCCACACTGGACTTAGAGTTTCTGGAATGGGCCACTGTCTCCTGCTTCAGGCAGTTATCCTTGTCCTTGAACATGCTTCACCCACCTAACTCCCCCCTACTAATCCTTCCCGTATCAGCTTAAACCCACCTGATCAGGGAGGAGGCTGGCTGCCCACGGTCAGGGTCCCCACACCCGTTCCTCCTTCCACACCCAGCCACGTGTTCAATGCCCGACCCTCCCCCGGAACGTAAGCCCCACGAGGGTCAGAGCCACACTGCTCTAATCACTCTATCACCAGGGCACGAACAGAGGCCCGATAAATAAATATTTCCTGGACACCTGAATCAGATAAACAATGCAAGCAGCCATGAGCAGGGAGGAGTGAAGGGCGCTATGCAAGCGCTGAGACCGGGGGGTCAGCGAGCTAGGCGCGAGGTGATCGGACCCCATGCCAAGGCAGCGGCCCCAGCAAGAGAAAGGCAAGGGGGAGGGAAAGGAAGGAAAGACTATGTGGAAAGTGAGAATGGAAGAACCAAAAGAATTTGATCAGCTTTGATGCAAACTAGAAAGAGAACCTTGAAAGAGACACCCAAGCCCATGAACAAGGGGGTGGGAGGAACATGTGGCCCTTGGCAGGGATGCGTCATGCTGCTTACACGGAAGAGGAGGACAAAGCCTCAGCGTTCTATAGGACCCAGCAGAAATGACAAGAGGCAGAGGACAGGTGCTTGAACAGGTGGATGTGGGGATTGCAGTCAGCAGCAGAGGCCAAAATAGAGCAGGGCGCTCATCCTGAGCTCGTGTCCTCGGGAATGGGCACAGCACGATGAGAAAGGCTGCCCTCCAACGCCACCTGGCTGAAGCCGAGCTGCATAGTAATGGGTGTTCCTCAAATAAGGTGCCTGCATCGGCCTCTGCGGCGCAGAACTGATGTTTACTGTTTGGATTTCTCCTCCAAAGCAGGCTTGCTGTTCTGGGAAGATCACCCCAGTGGTTTGCATAATTGCCTGCTCAGGTGAAGATTGTGCAGACCAAGGCAGAATTTCAAAAAGCCCACCTCCTTGCCTCGCCATGTTTGGGAAGGAGGGAAAAATTCAACCAAACGAAGTGGGATAGCCCCAGCTGCCCCCCAGGCAGGAAGATGTCATGGAACCTCAGAGCTTTCCAACCTCCCCCTCTAGGAAGGACTCAGACCAGCTGGGGAGACACCAACCCAGCAACCTACCTGACTCCCGCCCATCCTTTAACATCAGCTTAAACTCAACTCATCGGGGAGGCATCCCTCAGCCCCAGAGGAGGCTGGCTACCCCTGTCTACCACTCAGGACACTTGCAGCCCCACGATCAATGCCTGCCCCACCCCAGAATGCAAGCCCATGAACAGATCCCGTGCTGTGGGCCTGCCGAACACCTATCGAGTTTCTACCATTTGCTAGCGAAAGAGATCAAGGATCCCACAGTCAAATGAGGGGGCAGGCCCAGAAACAGAATGTGGGAAAATATGGAATAAACACGGGGTCCTTTGGAACACAGAGGAGGAGCTTTGAGCCCAGCAGACGTGGGGGTGTATACCAAGGAAGGCCTCCTGGGGGAGGTGACATCTGAGCAGACTCCTGAAGGAGTATAGTGCCTGGTACACAGCAGAAGCTCAGACACCAAGGAATGAATGGCCAGATGGGAGGATAGAGGGGAAGGCGATGTTCCAGGGAGAGAAAAGCTGGCTCAGCCTGTTCTTCCTCCCAGAGCCACGGTGAATTCTGCAGCTATTTGAATGCCTTGTAAATGTACAACATTTTACAGTGTGTGGAATATGGGGTATCTCTTCTGTTATCATTTTGGGTCAGGAATAAAGTGCTCATGTCAGCTTGTCGGGGCTACTGAGACAGAATAACCAAGGCACAGCTGCCTCCCCCTCAAATCAACAGGATGCTCTTTAAATATGTAAGAGATTCACCAGGTCCCTCCCTGTTCTGTGGTTTTCTCCAAAGTGTGTGAAAAATGTGCTTAATATTCATGCCCCATTCCAAAGAGGCACAAATGGGGGCCAAAGAGGAGGGAACGATTTTTTTTTGTAAAACAATGACTAGTATTAAGTCTCCCAACCCAAACTGATATATTCCTTGAGGCTGACTGTAGCCACCGCCTATAAGAAGCCTTCCTCAACTGCAAATTCCCCATCCTCCTCCCTCCCAAATGTCTTCCCACTTCACTCGTTGCCACATCTTGACTTGGGGTGTCAGCTACTGTGTTGTTCACTGACTGTGTGTTGGGCACTGTGCTACCAAGTCTGCACATCTTGTGCCCTATCCACCCTCTCAGGTTCCCTGCAACATATGTAGGGAGAGCTCAGTTTTAAAGAACACTGAGACTTGGAGAGGTGTCCAGTGCCCACCAGCCCAAGGTTGCATAGCTAGTGAGTACCGGGGCCAGGCTTCAAGCCTGGCCTGGTGCCCACACTCTGCCCCAACCACACTTCTGCCAGCCCCCTCCTGTCTCACGGCCTCCCCGTCTCATTCCTGGTCCACTGCTCTCTGTGTTGCATCGTTGTTTTCTGCGTGCATGTGGGCCCAATTGTCTAGTCTCCTGAAGAGTAGGTTGAGTGGCTTAGGTGCAAAGAGCCAAGTATTCACATTTTTGTATCTATCCCATGCCATTTCCCCATTTCTGGGCACAGACTAGGTGCTGACAGTATGAGGCACAGAGAGAAAAGTGTCAGTACAAAAAGGAAGCATCTGTTCTTGTGCTTTCATTATTCAGATGAGAAAACTGAAGCCTATAGAGGGGAAGTGGCTTAAATATTCATTGATTGGAATTGAGCAGGAAGCAGGCTAACCCCTGCCACTGTCCTTAACACATAATAGGTACTAAATTATGTTACTGTTATATTATGTGTAACATAATATATGTAGAATGTATATTCCATATAATATCCAATAGTATGTATAATATATCTGTATCTATATCTATACATATATCACCATCATGGTCATTTTCATCATTGTCTGAATGAGAACATTAAACTCAGCATATCTTTTTAGTGGGAAGTTCTGAAAATTTTCACAAACGCGGATCTCTGTTTCATGGAGCCAACCAGGAGGACTGCAGGTGATTGACTTTCAGGAAAACAGAGGCCAACAGAGAAAGACAATAAGATATTGTTATGTTTGTAAAGTACCTTATACCCGACAACTTTCTTAATGGAAAGATCACTGAACTTGGCATCAGGAAATCTGAGGATGAGTCCCTTTCTGCCATTCAATAACTGGGTGAGCTTGATAAAATCATTTGTTTTCTTTGAGCTTTGGTTTCCTTTGCAAAATGAAGCTGTGAGATGAACTCAGAAACGACAATGGTATAGCATGCAGGCCCCAACTCCCATTGCTGTGCTCATGGCAGCCATTACTAATTGATCACCACACTCTTTGTGCTATGCCCAGGTGAGGCCTCAGAATACTGCCCCTGGCAACCATTACCAATTGGCTGGCATGAACATGTCAGATGAAACCAATCTGCCACTTTGGAATAGGTGTTTCTATAGCTGACTACTACTCTGACTTTCTGACTCCATAAATCTATCACAGATACAGCAATCTGACAAGGGTGGCAGAGCAGGCTCACTCTGCTCCTTAGAGGAACAATCTGAACTCAGACAAACTCAAGTTCAGATAGTTGGTGAGTGCTGGTGGGATCACTAGACCTCTCTAAATTGGCCTGGCAAGGACATTCAATAGTCTCACACAGTCCCCAACTACAAAGGACTCCTGGTCCCTCAGAGTTGAGCAAGAGGAAAGGAAGGGAAGTGGCTCTTATTGAATGCCTGTCATGTGTCAAATACTATGACAAATATGCCTATGTGCTAGCTCATGAGGAAAGTGCTGATACACCACTTCATAGATGACAGAATCAAGGTTCAGAGAGGTTAAGCAATTTGCCTTAGATCACACAGCTGGTAAGTGGCAGAGCTAGGATTTATACTGAATACTTCTGACTCTAAAATTCATGCCCTTTACAATCCACTGTGGAGGGTTTTTTCCCCCACATATTAATAGGATGAAACATGGAGGTAAATGAGACACTGCACCTCAGAGAGCTCCCAGCCTACCAGAGAGATGTCTCAGCCTCCTGAATAATTGTGATACAAGGCCAAGCACAAAAGGATGGGTGCTATCCAAGAGTCATAGACGGGAAGAGATTTCATGAGGAAGGGCATCTTTTCAGGTTGGTCAGGCCTCCCATACAACAACGACAGCAACAAACAATACTAATAATGATAAACATTTACCTGTGCTAGCTCCCTTAGGTAGCAAATAGGTATCATTTTCACTTCCATTTCAAAGAGAAGAAAACCTAGGCACAGAGAAGCTGAGTAACATATCATAGATCACACAGCTTGGAAGCGACAGAGCCCGGATCCATTCCCAGGCAGGTTGGCTCCTGCATGGACACTCCTAATAACCTCACTCAGCTGCTTCTTATAGCGTTTCCTCCCCTCGACTGCCACTTGGAGAAGAGGCCTGGGAATCGTGTGGGAGCATTTGGGCCACCTTCCTCTTACACCGGGAAAGTGACTAGCCTAAGGGGAATGGGCAGTTTGGAGGAACAGAGCTCAGCTCCCCTGCTCCCAGTTCAGGACGCTCCCTTGCTGCCACCTCTCCTGCAATGCTGGTGAGATGCCAGCCTGCCAGGGCCTTTGCTGTGCAAGCTCTGGAGGGGGGGGGAGTACCCGAGCCCCTGTGAGTGGCCCATTGTTCAAGGTACTTTGGTGACAAAGAAATAGCAAATTACCTACAATGAACAATTCTGCAGAACAAGGTGTTCTCTGGTCTCCATCTGAGCACCTGTGCAGCTGGTATTGTCAGCAAGCAGAAGGGAGAGGAGTCCAGCTTTGTGATGGTGAGTTCTTCCAGGTGGTTTGCCCTGCCGGTCCTGCTTTTGTAAATAATGAGGGTAGCATGGGCTTTGGGATGAGGCACCCCTGAGTCGGAATGCCACCATCCCACTTTGTAGCTGTGTGACCGTGGATAAATGACCAACCTCTCTGAGCATCCCACCCATAAAGCGGGAATACTATTATTATATTCCATGCAGAATCCTGTGAGGATTAAAGGAGACAATGTATGTAAAGTAGCTTGTATAATACCAGATTCATTCTGAAAACAAACATATCTGAACCACCATAAAAACCAGCAATGCCGTAGAATGTAACTCACTAAAAAGATTCAAGAATCAGGAGGTAAAATGAGAGGGGATGACACTGTGTTGCTCATTAATATGTACCTGATATTATGAGAAGTAGTTTACACACATTTTCTCATTTTACCATTTTTCTTCAACACTGTGAGTTGGATGATATTGTACCCATTTTACAGATGAAGAGACTGAGGATCATAGAGGCTCAGAATCTTCTCCTGCAGGAATGGAACTGTCTCAATTCCTCCCTCTCTTCTCAGATCAGTTCAGAGCTCTCAGCTTCACTTGCTAATTTGGTACAGAGTTGATTTCCGGCTCTATTTTATCTCCAGCTTCCACAATCTGGAAATGTGCTTTGCACGGATAATTTCATCTATTCTGGTGCTTCGGTCATTTCCACACAGGTCTCCATGACCTGCCCCCAACACTGGGAAGTCTTCATCCTGGCCCAGTCTGAGCTGTGCTCCCCAGTTTCTAAAGCCTGTCTTGTTGCATCCACCCACAGTGGTCCCACGGACATCTCAGATTCCAAAAGTGGCCAAAAGCAACTCACCCCACCCCAACTCCCCTTTTCCTGGTTCCCTGTTTTTATGAATAGCACCTCTCTTCTGGTTGCCCAGGAGTGATGTCTTAGGTGTCTCTATTTCTTTTCTCTTCCTAGACACTCATATTCAAGCAGTACCTGCTCTGCAATCCCCCATTGCCCATTTCCTATGCAATGTTCTGATTAGGATTCTTTTTAAAAATTTTTTTTTTTTTTGAGACAGAGTCTTGCTCTGTTGCCCCGGTTAGAGTGCAGTGGCATCACTGTAGCTCACTGCAGCCTCAGACTCCTGGGCTCAAGCGATCCCCCTGCCTCAGTCTCCCGAGTAGCTGGGACTACAGGCGTGCGCCACCACGGACAGCTAATTTTTTCTGTTTTTAGTAGAGACGGGTCTTGCTCTTGCTCAGGCTGGTCTTAAACCCCTGACCTCAAGCAATCCTCCTGCCTCAGCCCCCCAGAGTGCTAGGATTACAGGTGTGAGCCACCGCACCCGGCCCTGATTAGGATTTTTAAACACCACTTTGAAGATGGCCCAACAGTCTCCCCACTGTTACCTGATAAAGTCCCAACTCTGTAGCTTGCCATTGGGAATGCCATAAAATCTGTTCTCTATTTATTTCTCCCTATAATGTGTGTCACAGCAAAATGGGTCAAGTGCTGCTCCCACAGTATATCTTGCACCTAATTAGTAGTAGTAATGAAGGCTACCATGTCATAAGCACTTGACATACAGTGTCTCGTTAGTTCCTCAACACACCCCTGTGAAGTAGACAAGACATGAAAGCTGTGTCGTAACATAGGACCCTGCACTCAGAGGCTCCCACGCCTGGTTCACTGCGCTGCTGTCACTGTGTGGAAACGCTTCATAATTTTTGAACTAGGGGCATCACATTTCATTTTGCTCTGGGCCCTGCAAACTATGCAGCCGTTCCTGTAAGCAGGTGCCGTTACTGTCCCCATTTTACAGATGTGCAAACCAAGGCCACACAGCTAATAAAGCCCAGGACTCTTTCCAACAGCTGTATGGTGCTGAGGACCTACTGTGTGGCAGAGCCACACTACAAGCTTACCCTGTGCCATCCACTCAAGCTCCTTCCCTTCTTCCTCATCCCCACCTTAACAAAGTGGGTGGCATTTCCTGTCCTTGAGGCTAAACAACTTTCTCACAAGTCTGCCTGACTTCAAGCCCAGTGCCCTTCCTGCTGCACCAATCAGAATAAAATGGTGCCCCCCTCCCATTCCAGAGCCAACCCTGGTGTCTGGTGAGCACTGAACAGGGGGCAGAGTCTCTGCGGAGACCTCTAAAAATAAAGCCCAACTGCCACTGTGTTCTGGGACCTGAAGCTTCCTTATTCCTCTTAAAAGCTGTTCCTATCTCTGAAAGCAGCCTCTCACCATGGGCTGTGGCTGCTGCTTTCCCCGCACTGCAAGGGAGAAACAGAACAGATTGCAGGAGCAATTAAACCATCACATGGAAAGCCCAGAGAGATCGGGGAGTGGGGAGGAGATGCTGTGTCTTAATGGCCTGCCTCTATATTTAGCCCAAAAATACCTCAATCTCTGACCCTTTCAGGGAGCACGTAGAGGTGAGAGCAGAGTTGGGGGCTTCCACGTGGTTGGACTTCTAGGCCAGGAAGTGCCCATCTGCCAGTGTGCAGCCCCATTACTGCCATGCCTTACAGGCACTCACCATATGGCAAGACAGGAAACCCCAGCCGTAAAACAAGCAGTGAAAACCACAGCACAGCCTGTCTAGGTGAAATCTGGCACGATGATTCGGCAAGGATGTTAAATCAACAATAGGGAGTTGGTCTGCCCCGCGGGGTGCCAACTTCACTCAGGGCTCAGGGAGGTGGTCATAGATGATGATGTCTGGTCAGCCTTCAGTTTCAGCCCTAATTATAGCAGAGGCTTCCTCTCTCACTTGCTGCATCCTGGAGTCAACGCCCACCTGCCAGGCAGTGTGTGTAGCAGGTGGGGGTGAACCTCAAGAGGGGCTATAAAAAACACAGAGGCACGGGCCCCACTCCCAGAGATAGTAATTCATTCTGGAGTGGGGCTCAGACATCTGTATTTATATAAAACTAGGTAATTCTGAGCATGGCCAGTGGAGAAACAATCAGTGAGTATAACAGGCATAAAATGCATTTGGGAGTTTGACTTTAATATTTTAGTTTTGGTCCTTTACTTTTTGGGGGACTTTGAACAAGTGGATGTGTATCTTGGAGACGCAGTTTCCCCATCTCTAAATGGGTATGAAATCTTCAATTCCTGGCACACAGTCGATGCTCAATGAACGTTGTGGCCGGACAGAACGGATGAGTGAACGTGAGCAAATGAGTAAACGCGTACCCAAGCGCAGGCAGCGTCAGTTCCTGCAGGCACGTGGCTACAGCTGTTTGTCTCAGGTTGGGCTGCCCCAGAAGCAGACTTGGACACAAGGAATGAAGAAGTCTATCTTTGAGGTGGTCCCAAGTAGCATCAGCAGAGGCTTTGGGAGATGAGAACGGGGAGGGCAGGAAGCAGTACGGGGTGTATTAATGAACCCATTACCACTGTGAACCATCGAGGCTCTGTTCCACTGGGGCCTCTGGAAAACAGTTAGAACCTTCTGCAGAGTTGTCTCATCTGAGGGAGAGGAGGCTGCATTTATCCTTCAACTCCCATCATTGACGGCTGAGGGCCACTCCCCGGGACGAGGACTCCAGGGCACTTCTGCTCTGTCCTGCTTGCGGGCTGAGAGAAGGCCCTCGGGCAGAGGAGTGGAGAGTCACAGATGTTTGTTGTCAGATGCCATGGGGGATGTGGGTGAGGTGCCAACAGCACTTGCCCCACTGGATCTGATATGCAACTTTCTGTGCTGGGTTGGGGGCAAGGGTAGGGGGAAGAGGGAAGGGAAAGACCCCTTGGTAACTTGTGGTCCAAGTGCCCCTGCACCACACAGCTGCCAGCACCATTAGGGCCCTAGCAATGCAAAGCCTTGTTGATCTCAGCTTACCTGTTTCCTCAGCAGTTCTGAGGCTTAGCTCAATATTTCTCAGTCTCTGTACTATTGACATTTTGTGCTGGTTAATTCTTTGTTGTAAAGAGCTGTTCTGTGGATTGTGGGATATTTAGCAGCATCCCTGGCCTCTACCCACTAGATGCCAGTAGCACCTCCCTCTTATGACAACCAAATTTGTCACCAGATATTGCCAAATGTCCCCTGGCTGTCAAAGTCACCCCCAGTTGAGAACCAGTGGGGTAGACAGATAACTTTCCTCATTGTCTAAGAACTAGCAGGGCCCCACTTAGACTTACTGAGCTATGGATGCATGTTGACCAGGGCATGGGTCTGCTTCGTCTCTACTCAGATAGATGCTGTGCCTGGAATGCATCCCAGAGACAGCGGTACCTGCACCCAGCTGTGAAACATGCTGCTCCCTGCTGAGCAGAGCCTTGAGTCATATGTAGCATTAGGTAGGGATGAGGGTATGCAGGTGGCAGAGTAGGCAATAGGGGGATGTGGTCAAGGGCTGAGGGTCGGGACCAATAAAAACAACAGTAGGAAAAGTTAAGCAGCAGCTGTGGCATTGCAGTTGGACCTCAGGGACCATATAAGACAGGGAGGTTAGGCAGCTTCTGCTCTGGCAGCCCCCACTGCAGTCTGGGTCCCAGAAACAGAGGGGGCTTTATCCTGGGGACAGAGCCAGGGAGAGTTAAGTCTAACCAAACAAGGAGTTTTCATCAAGAGTCATAAGTGCTCAGTGAAGCTATGCAATTTGGGGAACCTGCAGATGCACATGTGGCCCTCCAGATCTCTAAGTGCTGCCCCTCTACCGAATCCAAACTTCACAGAACAAATCCCTTTATTAAAAGGATTTGCTCTGTAAAATTTGGATTCAGTCAAAAGGCTGCACTCAAGGATCCAGAAGGCCACATGTGGCCCCAAGGCTGCAGGTTCCCCAACCCTGCTAGAAGTAAACATGTGTTAAGCCATCAGGGAAAGGAGTCCAGGCTGGCTGACTCCAAATTCCTTCTCTTTTCATTACTCCAGGTGGCATCCGGTGAACAGGGAGGGCCTGAGACCCCTTCTCCCAACAGGACAGGGTGATGCTCAGAACAAACCCAGGTGTCCTGAGTCAGGCATGCTGACAGCAGACTCGTTGCCCCTCGGTCCTGCAAAGGATGTAGCCGGCCTCCCTTTGCTATACCTGTTGTCCATCAAATCTGAGAAGCCGAGCTTGGGCCTTACAGGTTGTGTTTCTTCTCTGGTCTGCCCCCTCCACTCCCTTTTCTTTATGCTTCCCTCCAGGATGCCTGTTCAATGCACATACCACTCAAAGGGCACACAGTGGCATGCAGTCTTCTAGCAGACATGATTCACAGCCAAACACAGAAGCTGGCTGAGCACAGAATCCACAGACGGGCAGTGGGGCTCCAGGCCAGCTGTGCTACCAGCACACCACCTCTCCTGCCTTTGTTTTCTGGGTTGTCGATGTAGTAGCCTACCTGGTCGAAACAAGATAAAGTACCAAACAGGAGCAGAGAAACCTCTGTCTCCCCGACTGGCCCCTGCTGCAACCTTCAGGAGGCTTGAGAGAGAACATTTGGTACCTGGGGATGAGCCCCGGCAAGTCTAAAGGCTGCAAGGAGAACATTTTCACACGTAGGCACACAAACGCACGAATGTACACACATATACACACTCACACACCAGCTCCTGCAAGTGACAGTTTGTGAATCCCTGTCCCTGCCCTGCCATTCACATGTATAATTAAAATTGCCCCGGAGAAAAGAGAGAGGAGGAAGAAGCAAGGGACTGCTCTGGCTGGAATGAACTCTCTGGAAATGCTAGATTGTGCCGGGCCATGCCCTTATGCATGCAAGGACACACAAACACAGGCAGAGAATTAGAAACTTTTCTATCTATGAAATCTACCTACCTCATCTGTATTTGTGAAAAAATTATAACCCAAACAAATGACGGGGCTTTGGTGGGACTACACGGAGCTGAGACTCCAAGTTGGATCTTCAGACCCAGACCCTGTGATGGATTTAGAGCAACCTGCATCCCTCGTTTAACTGAGAGAGGGAGAAGGGATAGAAATTCCTGGCCTGTCTTCATGTAAATAGGAGCTGCGATCCTGTTGATATGAGCAATAATTTTTCCCCAAGACTGAGCAAAACAATAGAAATAATAATAATGACCACCAGCTCAGGGCTCTTAGAGTTACCAAGTGCTTTCCCATCTGCAACCTTGGGTGATCCTGCCAGCAACGTGGGGAAATTAGCGGTATGGCCACCTCCTCCTTACAGAGGAGGAAACGGAGGCTCAAAAGGTCTAATAATGTTGGAAATAACTATCAACCACAGATTTACAAATGTTAGCTAATATTGTCAGCATTGTCATCAGCATTTATACACCTCATTTACCAACCATGCTACCAGGTGTGTTAGGGGCAAAGAGTCACACCTTGTCCATGTTTGAATCCCCCAAACGTCCCAGCAAAGACCTTGACCTATGGTAGGTGATCAACGTACATTTGATGATTGATTGGTTTACTGAATATCTGGCAGAAACCCAGCAGGGAGGACAGAAAAATACTTGCAACCAGTATTTCTCTGGGCTCTAAACTCTAAAAGGGTGGTTTCCCATTCTTGAAAAACAAAAGACCGATATTGCCCAGAGCTCCAGTGATCTCTAGGCTTAGATTCATGGCTTCCTAATTCTTCGAGTGGGATAGGTCCAGCCCAAGTGGTTCCTGACTACACAGCATGCTTGGAAGAGCACCAAAAGCATTTCCTTTCTGGAAAACAACAACAACAACAACAACAAAACCCCTAAAAATCCCTGCAACTCCTTTAATGCCTGAAATTTACACCTTCCACTCCCTCAAGCTTAGGCGTGAAAAGCTCAATTAGGTGTCTGTGATCAGCCAACAGGCCTTACCAGGGATTGGTTTATAAGACTAGCTCCTGCCATGCAGCTAATCCTCCAGAAGGGAACACAGGAAAGGTCAGTTTTGATAAAGAATAAGCGTGTTAATAGTTGCAACCTTTAGGTATCACAACACATGGCGGGACTTGAGCCCCACCGTGGACAATGAAAGGGTCCTAGCCAGCTAGCACTGAAGCAAAGGAGAATGCAGACAAGCCTTGCCAAGCTTCTTCCCTCTCTGGGTCACAGTTTCCTTCTGCACAAACCAGGGGTTGAGACTGGAGGAGGGTGGACAGACAGAACTAACCTGGGTCATGTGGCCAGCCTCAGAGTAAGCACAGCCAAAGAAAGAGGAAATCTCGCACCCAAGAAGAGATGTTCTGAATCTCTGCATCCTTTCTTGGGTGTGGCTGCAGGAGTTTCGGGGCTCGAAGCTGGGGTTAGAGACCTTCTCAGCAGGGACTGGTGGAACACACAGAGCTCAGCGCTAAGTTGTAGCCCAAGTCCTGGAAGCTACCGAAGGAGGGCCAGGGGTTGTTCAATTGAAGGGATCAGAAGCAGATACTAAGAGCCAAGGATCCAGGACCCAGGGAGAGCAGGCAGCGTGAGTCAGTCGAGACATCAACACAGGGGCGTGGGCCCTGGTTTTCTCTTCAGGGGAGGTGAGCTGCCGTGGTTGGGGATGGGGTCAGAAGGTGGTAGGTGTGCTTAAAAAGCCCTTGCAGAATGGCCAAGCCACACTCCTCACTGTAGGAATAGGCCCAGACTTGGGCAATTGAGTGCTTCTCTTGCTGCCCAGCAGGACAGGGGTGCAAATTCCAGAGTGAAGACTGGGCAGGCAGGAGCGCTGTAATTTTCAATTACAGTGTTCACATCAAATGGAGTTCTGCGGCTCTCCCTCCACTCCGGGTGTGTTTGACTTGGAATCATGCGACCTCCTGAACATATAGACAGAGAGCAGTGGCTTGGTCCTACTTGCTCACCCGACCAGGCCGCCACGGGGCGTGAGCCGCAGCCCCACATTTACACACAGGCTTATGAAAGCAAATAGGATTTGGTCTGGATTGCAGACAGGCCCTCCTCTGGATAAGCGTATTTGCTGTGATCCTTGGGGCATTTCCTCTGGAGCACGGGACACCCAAACAGGGCCTGTCTGGCTGCGTTGAGCCTCTGGGATACCTTGCCAGGCCCCTTCTCCTTGCCCCAGGAGAGCTCTAAATATAATATTTGCTTAAGACATCTCTGGGCATTGTCCTCCCACCTGTGCCAGTGGAAGGAAAGTTCTGACTTTCCTCCTTCTACTCTGTCCTCCAAAATCTCCTGCAGAGACAGGACTACCTTTTACTGACCTCTACGCCATACTGTCTCAATCTTCTGCCTGGCTTTGGTTTCTCCATCCGAAAAGCGGGCAGATTCCATGAGATGCTTCCTTAGGTTCCCTTCTCCTCGGCCGTCCTGTGATCTCTGGGGAGCACGGAGAAGTGGGAAGCAGTCAGGAGCCTGCAGTCCAGCCCCAAAGTTCCCCTTCCCTAAATGGGTGGCTTTGAGTAATTCCCTCCCGATTCCTGAGTCTCAGCATGTCTAGCTGCAAAGGGAAGGGGGCAGATTTAAAGGTCTCTGAGCTCCCTTCTCTCCTGTGCTTTTCTCCACCAGCCATTGTATGTACATGTGTGTACACACATGTCAGTTATCTTTGCTTGCCTGGCACCCCCCCACGCCTGGATTTTCCCTTGGGCAGCCACCCTTCATCCAGGGGTATGCAGCCTTAGCAGTAGTGTCCATCAGGTGTGCTATCTGATAGGTGGGCAGGAGACTCAGGCCAATCCAGCCAGCTTCTCTTTTGCTAGAAGCTGACTTGAGCCGAGTGCCCCTAGGATAGAAAGCGATTGGAACCCATCTATCCACCCATCTGTAGAGAGGGCTCTCTCTATGTGTACTGTCTAATTTTCTTATTAATTTTTGCACTGGACATCTCTTCCCACTAGAACATAAGTTCCATGAGGGCAGGCATGTGTGTCTGCTTTATTCATTGTTGTATTCTCCGTGCTCAGAATAGTGCCTGGCACATGGTAGTGCTCACTAAATATCCGTTGTGTGAATGAATGTATGAAATAATGCTTACAAGTGGACCATAGTTGGTTTTAGTTGCTAACTCTAACTAATACCGTCTCCTGTTCTTCCTTCTGGATCCTGTCCTCCTTCCCAGGATGGGAACCCCTTTGCTGATATGGGATTACAAAGCAGGGATCACTGCTGGTATAAAGGGTGGGGCCTCCTGGGGGGTGATCCCAGCCCAGTCTTCTTCCAGGGCAGAGTAGCTCACTCTTCTCCCTCTGTCTTCCTCATCCCTCTTTCAACCCCTTGTCCTGGACCAGCCTCTGGAATCTGAACCACTTTCATCTAAGGAAACCCAAAGTCATCATCTGTTTGCTAAGAGAGTCAGAGCCAAAGACGAGAAGAGAAAAGAAAAAATGCTGACAAGTCTCAGTGGGTAGGACCTAAAAATCAATTTGACACATCAATTTTTTGGATTTAATAATGTGTGCTCCCATGGAATCAAGGTCATAAATAGAAATAGAGTTCCAGACAAGCCCACCAAAATCTGTTTGACTCAGCCGGAGACCTTGATCCCATCCCTCTGCTCTGGTCCCATCAACAATTTCCCTCGTGTGGGTTCGGCCCCACACAATTGCCCTGGCACAGTTTGTCTCCACGTCTCTGACTCTGCCTTCTCTGCATCTCTCCTCTGGCTCTTCTTCCTCCCCTGCTCACTGAAGGAAGATATCCCTCAAGGCCCTGTTCTTCGCCCTCTGGGCTTCTTAGCCTGCATTTCGTCCTCAGAGATTTTATTCTCTCTCTTGATGCTAATCACGTTGAAGATTTCCCAAAATTCTTTTCTGTGTCCTCACAATCTCTAACCATCTGATGGCCTCCTGCACCTGAAATCTCTCTGACCCTCTGCCAATCTTCACACCTCTAGTTTTTTAACTTCTCTACATCCCATACTGCATGGTCCTTCTTGCATCATCTGTAAATGGGGTACAAAAATCCCTTTCTCAAATAACTGCTAAGCGAGTTTAAAACGATATGATTCACGTAGAGATGGTACGAATGTGACTCGGTCAAATTCAGTCTCAGACTTCTGCTCGTGCAATACCTGCTCTTGATTTCCACAATCTCACATCATGAGTCCAGCTGCACATCCAGAATCACACCTCGTGTCCCCATCCCCCCAATAACCTTCCCAGGCCTGCCCCCACATTCAACCCTGGGTTTACACGGGCTCCTGGTATAAGCCCAACCTGCTTCTCCTCCTTGCCTGTGCTCTGTCCTCCCAGTGCTCTCTTCTGACCAGAGCGCCCAGGTGGGCCCAAGGAGGAAGGCAGGGGCAAGGGGAGGAAAGTGACATTGTTGAGCCCTGTGCCTGGTGAGGTGCCTACGTGAGCTCATCCGGTGCGCAGCCACTCCAGAAGAAAGGTGTCATTATCCTCCATGCACAGATGAGCAAACAGAGGCTCACAGAGGGTCAGCGACATGTCCAAGGTCACTGATTCATCAAAAGGCTGCTTTGTTCTCACTCCATCAGGTGGCCCAAGGACAAAGGAAAGTAAGACAGAAAGTGGATGCCACCAGGACAAACTTGTCCTTGCTACAATATCCTTAGAAACCAAACCATGAGATTAGGTGGTCCTGGGGGCGGGGGTAGGCAGGGGAGGGAAAAGTGACTGTGCCAAAAGCAAGGATGGAGGGAGGAGGGCGCCTGCGCTCAGCCATGCTAATTTTGACATTTTCCTGCGCGTCTGCTTGTCATCATCAACTTATAATTTAACCTCGTTGTGGTGATGCCTCTGGAATGTCAACAAGGCTTGCTGGAATTTCATTACAGCCCGGCAGCTGGCCCCTGGTATTTCTGATACAAATGATGTGCAGCTGCATTCTGGCCCTGCCGTCTTTATCCCCCATCTAGCAAATGGCAGCATTAGGCACACTTAATACAGAGAGATATTCCGCATGGTGAGAAGAGGGCTTGTCAATTCTGCCAGGGGCATTTCCTATGGACTGTTCTGCCTGAGCCAATTAACCCAGAGTAATTGCTGAAAAGCATTAGATATTGATGATGGATATGGGGGACTGACCCCAGGGATGGCTGGAGGGAAAGTGTTGAATAATGAAACTTCCCTGTATCTGCACAGTGTTTGTCACTTTCAAGGCACCTCTGCCTGCAATGGTCCAATGATGTGGGATGGGGAGGTTGTGATGTTCTCATTTTGCAATGAAAGTGAAAGCCAAAGCTCAGAGAGGGAAATATTTCAAGTTCACCAGAATAAAGAAACACAGAAAGCTAGGTATAAACTCCATGTCTAGATATCACATTCATTTACGTTATCTATCCAACAAATATTTCTTGAGCACCTACTATGACCCAGGCATGGTGCTTGACTGATATGGTTTCTCTACCCCTGATATCCATGGCATTTGTCTATAGGATCCTCCCCTTTGGGGCCTCCTCTTACGAGGTATCCTTTCCCAATTCCCTGCATCCTGTATCCTTTTACTTCTTTCTCCTTCTCCAGCCCCAACAGAGTCTGTGCTCAGGAAAGGCTCTGGTGTCTGTCAACTACACTTGAGTGTAAGAGGTTACCTTGTCAGCCTCATTCCCACGATAGTCTCGTGACACTGGTCCTGCCTGGTTCCAGGACTCCTACACCTCCATGAGCAGGCTAGAGAGGGATTTGGGGATAGTGGGACTTCTCGGTCTTGGAAGCACAGTGTCAGCAGCTGCCTGCCTGGCCTATAGGTTCAACTGGCCTTGCCAACTCACAGCATCGTGGTGTGATGTGGAAGTCCTGGGCCATCACCTTGGTGTCACCTATGAGTCATGGGATGCAGAGTCCTGGTGCCCTGTGTCCTACTGGGGAAACACATGAGTGAGCTCAGGGCTGAGACCACGGTGGTCCCGGATCTTTCCTGGGTTTGATGGTGAGTGTGTGGTGTTGGCAGGGCTCTGTGAGCATCTCTGATGGATGTGTCCACCCCACACCGATAATGTCTGTCCCATTTTCACACTCGGGCTCGCCCTCCTAGAGGCCTCATTTGCCTGAATTTCTGCCCCGGTGTTTTTAAGCTTCTCAGGAAGATGTTCTCTATTGAAGGCAAACATTCAGCTGGCTTATTGCACAGGGAGGGGCAGGATTCAAGAACTTTCTGGAATCTAGTATGACCTGGAAGCTTCTCCCCTCCGCCACCTTCTTATATGTTAACCATGAAAGTTCCAGAAAAATCAGGGCTCTTTTTAAAGCTGCAAGTACCTGGGAGAGAGATTTCAAAAGAGATGAAAGTGACATGAAGGCCCAGAGACAGGTGTTGGTGCGGAGACGGCAGGGCGGGGCAACAGTGACAGAGAGAGACAGACACATGGACACAGAGACATAAAGGCAGAGAGAGGGGCTGTGGCATGGGGCCAGAGAGATGGGAACCCAGGGCCACACAGAGAAGGTGGCCGGGAGCCTCTCACGCCACAGTCACAGGGAGGCAGTCCACGGCGGCCGCCCACTGGGGCTGCACTGCTCAGTCAGCATCCAGCCTGCCTCTCACGTCCTGCCCTGTCTCTGGCCTTCAGTTTCCTCAATTTCCAAATGAGGATAAGATAGCCTCTCAGGCGCAGGTCACTTTCATGTAAAGAGCCTGGAACTGTGCCTGCCACACAGCATGTGCTCACAGCCAGCTAAAGGGCAGGTGGGGAGTCTGCAGGGCAAGTCCTATTTCGTAGTTTACCTCTCTGACAGCATCTGTGCCCAGTACCCATGCTCATGGTGTGCTAGGAGAGTCCAGGCCAGACTGAGGGTGACTCTGGCCCCCTACTCTGGGCTGGCTCCTTTCAGATGCCACAAACCCTGCCATGGACAGAGGGGAGGGGTAGGAGCAACAGACAGGGCCCGGGGTATGGATGGGAGACAGTGGTAGGAGTCTGAACCCCCAGGCTCTCTCTGACCCTGGCGTCCCTTCCATGCACACAAGCCCTTCAGGAGTCAAGAGAGTCATCACTCCCAGACTACATGCATGGGCCCTCCCTGCGCATGACCTCCTCAGGCGCCAGGGCAGGCTCTGCTCGGGGTAAGAGGGGAAAGAAAAGTTCTGTGTGTAAGGAAAAGATACAAAAATCCACCCCTTCTACAAGAACTTCCTCACTTCTCCCTCCTAATAGCACTTCTGCAGAGCTAGGATGAGCCACATTGGCCAACGTGCAAGTGCAAACTCGGGAAAGCCGAAGTCATTACTCAAGGTGACATAACTTATAAATGGCCAACCCTTGACCTGCAAGGTCCAAACCACATTTCTATCTTCACGGTTCGAGGCCTCCATTTTTGCTTACACACCTTCAATAATGAAGAACTCAGGGAACTCAGTCTCTCTTGAGTGGGCTTTCATGTGGAAGAGCTGCCAATGGCCCGAAGTCGCTCACTCTCCCTGTGTGCCTGCTAGGCCTCTTCTCTTCTTTGTCCACTGGATACAGCAACAGCAGGTGCCCAGGCCACTTAATATCCCTGGGACTCTGAGCTGAGCTCCAGCTGGGAGAGCTTTGTAGATTCTCAGACAGCAGCAGCCAGGGGTGTGGGCTTCAAGCCAAGGCAGGTAATATGAAAATAATAATAATAATAATAAAAAGATAGAGACACAAAACACAAGGACACTGGGACAAGTGTTAGAGGTTAGATCCACAAACACAGAGGCAAATAGGTGCTGGGAGGGGGATGGAAGGACACACCTCCACTGACAGCCACATATGGCTTTTCAGGATGCGAGAGCCAAGGACAGACAGAGCTCAGGCAGGGCTCTGTGTGTGGGAGGAGGGCTGGCCTTTGTGTGTCCATCCCTGCCACCTGGCCAAGATCAGCCTCCACAAATAGAGAAAGAACTTTCCCAGGTGAGATTAGAACATCCAGAAATGACTCAGTGGGTCAGAAGCAGAAGGGAGACCAGGAAGGAGTAGAAGAATGGGCCATGACAGAGATGGATGGCATAACAAATAGAGAGGAAGAGGATCATAGGAACAGGGGAGCTTTTTTGAGAACGTGGGTAGGTGGAGGCAACAGGTATGGTGGATGCTGTGATGTGCTTCCCAGATGTTCTTTTGGAAAGAAGGGCTTAACCCCCTACCTGCTACGGGTGCTGCCTGCAGAAAGCCTTTGGCTACCAGCTCCCTGTGGGCTCTGCCCTGGCTGTAGAAAGCTGTCTTGCTCGAGATCACATCCTCTTTGCAGAGTGGTGCATACCCAATGACTGATCTATGGGAAGATATTGAGGCCTGAACCCCTTGTCCCAGTCTGGGACAACTCTGAAGGCTCAGTCCATATTCATACCTCCCACAGCATTGGCTAAGATGTCCATTAACACTGCATCGCAGCTCACGCCTGCTATCCTAACACTCTGGGAGGCCTAGGCGGGAGGATCACTTGAGCTCAAGAGTTCAAGACCAGCCTGAGCAAGAGTGAGACCCTGTGTCTACTAAAAATAGAAAAAGTTCGCCAGGCATGTGCCTGTAGTCCCAGCTACTCAGGAGCCTGAGGCAGGAGGGTCACTGGAGCCCAGGACTCTGAGGTTGCAGTGAGCTATGATGACGCCACTGCACTCTGGCCGTGGCAACAGAGCAAGACTGTGTCTCAAAAAAAAAAACCAAAAAATAAAAAAAGGACTGCATGGCAGCTCAACTTCTCCCTCTGTCCGATCCTGCCTTCTCCCCTTCCCTTCCACAAGTGTCATCTTAGGAGTTCTTCCTAATAAACCACAGCAAGTGAATCTCCATTTCAGAGTCTCCTTCCTGGAGACCCAACCTGTGACACAGGGTTTAACTCTGAGCAGGAGGTTTTCATTTTTGCCTGGCCACAGTGTACGAAGAACATTTAGGGCTGCTATCTCGCCTGATCTTCACTTAGTGAAATGAGTGGTACTCTTCCCACCTAAGAGATGAGAAAATTGAGGCCCAGAGGAGTTAAATAACTGTTCAAAGGCAAGACAGCAAGGAATTGGTACAGCCAGGACTTAAACCCAGGTCTGTCGTGCTCCAAAATGTATGTTCTTTCCTCTCTTGCACAGAAAGAAGGAGGGAAGAGTGGAAGAGAGGGAGGGAGGGAAGGAGGGAAGTACACTGGGCCAGGTACCATGCTTAGCATTTCACATGCATTATCTCATTTAATCCTCACAACTTTATGACATATGTATTATTTTCATCCCCATGTTATATATAAGGAATCTGAGGCTCAGAGAAGTGCAATATATTGTCCAAGGTCACACAGCCAGTAAGTGGCAGAACTTTGATACAAACCCAGTTGCATCTGATTCCAAGCAGACATCTTAACCTCTACTATTAGGGAGAGTTGGGGCCCCAAGATGCAGCTGTGGGCTAGAGTACTGGGGAGTCCAGGGAAGCCATCCGAGACCCTAAGCACCTGAGTAAACAGGAAGCTTGGACAGATCTGCATCCTTATTCTCCTGGGAGCAGACAGGGTCTGCTTGAGGGCTGACCCAGTTCAGGCCTGGAGCCATTGCTTAGAAATTGCACCAACCCAATCCCCAGCCATAATTACCACCAGGCTTGCAGCACTGGGCTGAGAGCTGGAAATAGCTCTGTATTTATTTACCCTGCAATTACATGCTACATTAAATGCTCCGCAAGAACATGGCGATCACCCTGCAATTAACTGGTCCCTGCTTCCTGGGCAAGAGAAGGCTGGAGACAGTTACTGGGTGAAATCAAGTGCTGCCTGGTTTCTTAATGGGCCTGGGGGTCACCTTGTAACTTATGCTATTGGGCCTGGCCGGAGGCTGCAACTCCAAGTGGGAGCTGCCTTGGCTCCTGGAGGAGGGAGATTCACATCTGGATAAGCCCTGCACCAAACTTTGCTGTGGCTTCTGTGACAAGACCCTCCATGAGCCAGGCCCTGCTCACACTGTCTTCTCCAGCTCCTCCCAAGGTACCTGGTGATCTCTCTGTATTTCATTTTTTGAACTCCACCAGCCTTTGCATCAGCTACTTCCTGTCATGTTGACCTGGTAAATTCCAATTTACCTTTCAAGATTCAGCTCAACTATCATCTCCTCTGGGAAGTATGCTTTGAGAGGAAATTGTACAGAGTAGTGAAAATCAGACAGACCTGGGATCAAATACCAGTTTCATTACTTAATAGCTGTGTGACTTTGGGCAAGTTACTTGATCTCTTCGAACCTCAATATATGTATGTGTGTGCACACAGATGTACAGAACTCCCTGACATCACATGCACCTATGCATTATGTGTATGCATATACAATAACTCAAAGTCTTCTAGTTAGGGGCAGATTTTAGCAGGGTGGAAACAGCATGGTGCCTAACACACAGTAGGTCAGTAGTTGTGCACTAAGTCTTTGTTGAATCAATAAACCAGTGAGTAAATCAACCAGCCAATCAGAAGAGCTGTGAATGTGTGTGTACGCATGCTTATCTTGTAGCTCTCTGCTTAACTTGCTACACATAAACAAGTATACGGGTTATTCAAAAACATAATATGCACACATGATGGTAATTGGTCTCTAGCTGCCTGGAGATTCCAGAGAACTGGTTTCCCAAGCTGTGTGGATAGATTAGGAATGCCAGCAAAAAGCATTAAGAAAAGAGTTAATTATATATTTACTACCTCTGTCATTTTCTCCTAATTATGTCTTGGCAAGCAGAAACTCCTGGATGAGTCTTAAATCTCAGTGTCTTTAAAAATATAATAATAAATCAATATGAAATGGAATGTTCCTAACAGCTGAAACACCCAGGACAGTTTTCAGTCAGTGAGAGCCCCAGTGAGCCATTCTGGCCCCCGTTCTGATGGCGTTTGGGCTTTAGGAACCAAAGATGGGGCTAGGAAAACAGCAGGACAGCAGGGCAGTGTCCGGGCCCTGCCACCAAGGCCACATCTCAGACTACTGAGGTTTTCCTGGAATTCCTGTGGCTGCTGTCTGCTGCCAATGTCCCATGAGGAGACAGGAGAGGGAAGCGGAGCGTGCAAATTCATGAGCCACTCTTGCGGCATTTTGCCTGGTTTCTGGATTGAGGAGACAGGGGCCATTTACTGAGTATCCTCTCTGTCAGTGGTTCTCGACTGGGGGCAATCTTGTCCCCCCAGGAAACATTTGTCAAGGTCTGGAGATATTTTTGATAGTTACAGCTTGGGATTTGTGCTACTGGCATCTGGTGGGTAGAGGCCAGGGATGCTGCTAAACATTCCACAATGCACAGGACAGCCTCCTATGACAAAGAATTATCCAGCCCCCAATGTCAATAATGCCAAGGTTGCCTCTGTGTGTGATGGCAAGCTTGGGGCCTGGCAGCATGTTTTTATGCTGTCTGTTCCTGACTGCCATCACTTGTTTTGGTTTTCAGATCTCTTCATGTTTTTGTATTTTCTATTTTGGTTTCTAATAATAAGGAACATCTAGGCACAGGCACACTCAGAACAAATGCGCAGGCTTCCTTCCTAGTAACCCCTCTTTGGCTGCCATCATATTCATTGAGAATTAGTCAGCCCTCACCCACAGAGGGAGTGGACACTCACCTTGACGGCCTGTGGGCACCTGCAGATGCTGGCTCTTTCTCCTCTCGGGGAAGAGATCATGCTTCTCTTGCTGGCCCCAGCAGGCACAGCAAAAGCAGCTAAGCCGGGGGGCTTGTTGCTGCTCCTCAAACTGGCCTAGGCGGGAGGTCCAGTGTGTCCCCTGTCTATGATGTGACCAGGAAATCTGTGTTTCTTACCAGGTGCCACCACACGTGCCCAGGAATTTCAGTCTATTCTATCCCAAGCAATCAAGCACACCTACATCATGCAAGCAATTTTTAGGTGTACTAGTTTCTGTTAATATTATTAGAGTCTCCTGTCTAGGGTCCAAAGGTCCTTGACACATAAAATGATGAAGAGGGAATTTCCCAAGACTTTCTCACATAGTCCTCACAACCACCCAGGCAAGGAAGACACTTGTACATCCGCTTTACGACTAGGGGAAAGAGGCTCTAAGGACAGGACAGTCCAAGTGCAGGACTTCTCAGTGCCTTTACACTGCATGAGTCAGATCTTGTCACTCATCTGTCTAAGCTGGTGATGGAAATAATGAAGCCGAGATGGAAATGCCAGTCCATTGGACCCCAAGCAAGGCACGTACACTCGCCACTATAGCCAGCTGCTGGAAGGGAATGGATAAAAGGGAGAGAAAGACAATGGAAAGGGGCGGTTTACAGCACAAGACTGGAGGAAGTAGGAGAAGGCATGGGTCACCTCCTCCCAGCACATCCCTTAACATCTGTGTGTCTTCCTACAGGGCACCAGGAACTCCAGGCACCGAAAGGAGAGACATTCTAAAAGGCTAAAGGAAGGCGTCGTTTGGGGACTATGATAAGCCGTGTGAATACAGATGTGGGTGACAAGTATATGGGGCTCATTACTCCAAGGGGAGGCCCAGGCTTCTTCTGAACAGGTGTCAAGAGAATTTTAATGAAGGCCTCAAGCCGTGATGAGGTAGTAAAGGCATGGAGGGGTGTGAGGAGGACATTCAGTTCAGTCAGATCTGGGAACACCTGGCCAATCCACACTGCAGATGGGTACTTGGGAAAGGGTGTATGTAAAGTACTGTAAACTTCTCTTCAAATTATTGCCCCCAACCAACCCCTGTCCCCTCACACATACTGCTACTCTCTAATCCAGCATTTCTCAACATGTGTCCCCATGGAAAAACACTTCATAACTTTAGTGTGCATGGAAACTTTTAACGTGTCATCAGGGTGTTTGGGGTGGGACTGCCATTCTGCATTTCTTACAAGCTCCCAGGTGAGGCTGATGTGGCTGTCCACAGATCACACTTTGAATAGAAAGGTTCTAGAATACTGGCTAAGCAAGATGTTAACAAGTCTTTAAGGGAAAATAAAAGATTCTACAGGTGAAATGTTTTGGGAACTATTACATTAAGTTTAACAAGTATCTGAAACTGTAAGGAAGGGGATGGGATGAAATATGGATAAGGATGTTAAGAGGATTTATAGGAAACAAAGGGAGCTCCATGGCCAAATACTTTTGGGAGGATCTGGGTTAAGTTAAAGGGGCATGCAGGACTTCTCAGTGTCTTTATACTGTATGAGTCAGATCTTGTCACTCCTCTGTCTGAAGCTGGTGATGTAGAAGCCTTTACAGTGGCTGAAAGGGCCCCCAGGACTTCACTCCTTCTTTCTCCCCATCTCTAGGCACACATGCCTTCTCTGGGAAGACCAGATAGGCACTGCTCAGCCTCATGGCATTTGTCCTGGGTCTTTCCTCTGCCTGAAGCATTCTTTCTCCAACATCTAATTGTCTAATTCCCTTGCCTCCTTCTTTGCTCACATGCCACCTTCTAGATGAGACTTCTCTGACTACCCTATGGGATATCACAACCCATCCCTCTTGTCCCTGGTGTTTGAAATCCCCTTTAATTTATTTGACCTTTTTTGGTTTTTCCACAGCAGTTTCACCTTTGAACACACTGTGCAATTTCATAATTTATTATGTCTATTGCTTATTGTTTCTCTTCCCCACCAGACTATAGGCTCCACAAGAGCAGGAATATTTATTTCATTGCAGTATTATAAGCACCTAGAACAGTACCTGGCATATAGTAGGTACTCTAAATATTTGCAGAAATCAGCAATTGAACAAATGTCCAATGTGAAGTTCTTAGCAGGAGTGGATTATAGTAAGCCTAATTCCCCAAAGGTTTGTAACCACAGCACCTATTTCTCTCTTATTTCTTTTCCTGCAGAGCATCTCAGCATGACCACAATTCCTAAATTCAAATTTTCTAGGAAATGGCTGCTGTCGTAACTCACCGAGGATCCAGCCTTCATCCATTTCCCTAAATCCTTCCGGGCCTATTCATATTCATCCCCTGCCAGTCCTAGGGTGATGAGTTCCATAAGTTTATTACCCACAGCAGAAATTCATCTTTAATTCTGTGAGAACAATGCGCTGGGAGGGATCCTCACTGCCTGCTCTGCTCCGGAGTGCCTTCCCATGCCTCAGCGGAGAAGAGGCACCAGGTTTCATACCTGGTCTTGTAAGCAATAGGTGCTCCACAAATGCATATTTAACCCTCAAAGTAATCCTCCCAGGTGAGTCTTAATCCCCCATTATACAAATGAGAACCTGAGTCTCAGAGAGATTAAGTAGTTTATGGAGCTGGGATTTGGGTAAAGGTCCGCCATGCATTAAAGCTCATTTGCTGTCCACAACACCAGGGTGGCAAAGCTCACACACTGGGGTGCGGCAAATGCCAAAGTGCAGAATCAGAGACTTGGGAGGTGTGTGTGTGCCCAGAGTGCCTTCCTCGTTAGCAGCACAGCAGCAGTAATAGCTAGTGCTTGTTGAGATCTTACTAGATGCCAATCATTATTCTAAGCACTTTACATGTATTAAGTTTCTTAATTCCAACAACCCCATGGACCTCATTTTACAGATAAGGAAACTAAGGCAGTCAAGAAGTTACATAGAATATTAACTTGCCCAGGGTCACACAGCTATGGAGCGGCAGAGTTCCTCGTGCTGGGGAATCAGGGGAAAAGAAGAGTCAAGCAAGACCCAGTCTTGAACCAACCAGCTGTTCCCATGAGCACCTCGCTACGCTCTGGAGCTTGGAGTGCCAACACCAGCCCCTCCCTCCCTCTTTTCTCAGGTCCATGCAGTACTCCGCAACGCTCTCGCCCCCAGCTTTTGGGTCTGCCTCCCTGCATTCTGAGGCATGAGGACCCTTTTGTGGATACGAGTGCAACTTACAGACTTCTATCTGCAGCTCTCAGCACCCCTTTCCCATACAGCCTCCCCAGACAATCCACGCCATGAGCTAGGGCCTGGCACCGAGAACGACCTTAGAGACCATCCTGTTCAACCTCCTCATTTGACATTTGGGGAACCTGAGGCCCAGAAGAGATGCTGACTTGCCTATGAGCGCACAGTGTCGGTAAGAAACCCGGACTAGGATGCACTCAGAGAGTGTTTACTGAGCACCTGCTATGTGAGCGTGCCAGCAAGCAACCCAGGGGATTCTGCTCTAACATCCATGGACTCACCGTTTGTGTTCACTCATGTTTCCATTCACTCATCTTGTCATTCAAGAAACCATCAGGCTCCACAAATAACACGATCAAAAAGACAATGTCTCCTAATGCAGATGAGGCTTATTTTAACAATAATAACACAAATATATTCAGAATAATAAAGTGATAAGTGCTTAGAGAAATAAAGAAATGTTCAAAGTTCTGTGGCAGCATATAATTCATGAGGGAAGCAGGAAGGAATATGATCTAATCTGGAAATCAAAGAAAACTTCCTCAGAAGAAGTAGCACCTGAAGCGAGATTTTAAAGGATAATGAAAGTACATTAAGGCAAGAAGGGGCTTGGGAGGGAGAGCGTGTGTGAAGGACCTGAGACAGAAGGAATGTAGCACATTTCAAAATGCAACAGTGTAGCGTAGTTTAGTATGGTATAACATGGTATGGTGTGGCATACATGCACACACACATAACATACAAGGCTCTTTCCAAGGAAGCAACTAACATTTATTGAGTGATTACTATGTGTCAGTCACTTTATCCTATCATGAGGTAGGTATTAATCCCATTTCACAGTTGGAGAAACTGAGAGTCTAAGGGATTAAGAAACTTGTAAAACAGGGACGCCAACCTTAGCAGATGCTGCCAATGTTGCTGCTATTGCTCTTTAACATTTCTGCCTCCAGCTGTTATAGTTTTGGTTTTGTTTTTTGCTTCTAATCTAACGATCTGTTCCTACTATTCCTCTCAGAGGCCTGCCCTGAGGCCACTAGATCCATGTTGCCATTGCTCCCAGAGAGCTATCGGACCTGGGAATTTAGGTAGCCCCCCACCCTGCAATCCTTAGACAAAGACTGGTTGGGAGCCAGAAATCCCAGCAACCTCCACCTGCAACAGGGACAAAAGCCGAGCCCCCTGCAGGGTCAGGCTGGGCCAGGACTTGGCCCCACATTGTTCCCTTGCCTGGCTTCTTCCCCTTCTCTGCCCTGCCCACCCACCCACTTCCTTACTGGTTTCTCCTGGGATTCCTTCTTAATAAATGGCTCAGACAGGAATGCTCACCGCAGAGACTACTTCTGGGGAATTCAACCTAAAGCAGACGCCACGTCTGTCTGAACTCAAAGCCCTTTCTCTTGCTAGTGAGACGTGATGTTAAACAGTAACGCCAGTGAAGGGTAAAATGAGCAGGAATGATGACAAGTTCAAGAGCAGAGAGAGATTTCTTTGAGCTAGAGAGGGAGAAGAAAGCCTCCGAGAGGACCAGAAGGGCCGGTCAACAATCCAAGAATGTGCAGGTCATAAGCTCGGTGCAGAAAGCAGGCGTCCAGGGTGGGGAGGTGAGATGTCCCAAAAGAATGGCATGACAAGGGACACACAGGTGCTTACAGAACAGGGGACTGTCCCATCTGGGTGGGTGGCAGGAGAGAGTGTAGGAAAGGAGATCAGGGCCACTGGGAAGGGCTCTTCAGTATCAGGCTAGGAGGCATACAAAGTAGTGGAAAGAATATGCCCTTTTGTGGTAGACACACTTCGGTCCAATGCCACACCCACCACTTCCTAGCTGTGACCTTGAACAGGTAACTCAGTTTACTCTGCAGCGAAAAGAAAGGACCTACTTTTGAGGATTAAATAAGAACAGCACAATTAAAATCCCTAGCCCATTACGAGAGAAACTCAAATGATGCTGTTGTTTTTTTTTTTTCTCACTCTTGAAGTTTAGGCTTAATTCTGTAAGAGGTGTCACTGCAGAGACTTTGATCAAGAAAATGAAATGTTCAAATATAGAAGAACTTGTATTAACAGGGGAGAGCAGGACAAATTAAAGAGACAGATGGGAGACCTGGAGACCAATGAAGATACGTCTGTGGTAAACTAAGCACGAGGTGACTGAGCCTAACCTAGGGAAGCAGCAATGGGAAAAAGGAAAGAGGCACTTCCGGTGATATTGGCAAGGACAACTGGTCGGGCCTTTGTGAGCAACTGGCTTGAAGAAGTGAGAGAGAGCAAACCAAACTGTCTTTGAGGTTTTGACCCAGTGCCTGAACGCACATGAAGAGGCACTGGTCTGGGGGTGAAGATGGGAAACTTGATTTGATGCATGTTGAGCTTGCAGTTATATCTGGACATCCAGAGAAGCTGCAGTATATGGTCAAAAGTACCAGACAGACCTGGGTTCAAATCCCAGCTCTTCCATTTACTAGCTGTGTGATTGGCTAAGTTTCAGGACCTCTCTGAGCCTTCATTTCCTCACCTGCAAAAAGAGAAAAATGAATACAGGGTTGCTTTATAAGAATTGAGGCATACAAAATTTTGTGGCAACAGATAGATGCTCAACAAATGCTAGCTTTTCTTTTTAATGTTCATCAGGCAATTGGGACCGAGTCATGAGGTTGGCTCAGAGCTAATATCGTAGATTTGGAAAGCAATGGACTAGAGGAAATAGCTGAAGCATAAGCACAGTTGAGATCAATTACCTTTTGGAGCAAAATGTCCTGTCAAAGACCAACAGGCACTGAAGATGAATTTTAAGTTAGTTGGCTTCTTCTGTTTTCCCATAAGGAGCACAACTCAATTTAGTTGTACAAACATTTATGAGCCAGACACAGTGGAAATGGGGACCCTGAGATGAATAAGATGCAGATCCTGCCCTGGAAGGCTCACAGTTTCCTGGAGGGATGGACACATAGAAAAACCAAGCAAAGTGCAATGTGAGAAGAGTTATACGAGAGGCATGAAGGGTACACCAAGGAGGGAGTGATTAATTTAGCCTAGAGGAGTTTGAGAGGAAATAGCTGAAAGTAACTAACCTCTCTCCCAAAGCATTAAAATAGACATAAAAAATTTTCAAATGAATGAACTATGAATAACAGCATACACTTAATTATTGGTCCAAAGATGATAATTCAAAGACAAGGAACTCTACCAAAAATTTTAACCCCAAATTTCTAGGTCATTATGGTAAAAAGAGTAGCGGATACAAAACTGCAGCTCTGGAAGCATTGAATTCTCTAGATTCCAACTCAAAGGGCTTATAAACCACATGGGTGGTCTGTGCTGTAGTTAACCAGGGTTGGCCACTATAACAAAAACATCAATCTGTGTTTTTATGAGTCCATGGGTGTGAAGCTTGGTGTTGACATGTGAGAAGAAAAATGTTTTTTTCCCCATCGAACTGAGTCTCGAGTAACCACTGCAAATGGAGCTAGAAAAAAGATTCATAGATTCAGCTAAGTCAAAGCCCTCGTTTGCTTTTCTGATAAGGAAAAGACATCAGAGAGGGGAAGTGACTCATGCAAAGTCACCCAACTGGGGAGAGCCAGGATGGAGTCCCAGGATTTCTGACTCCCAGTCCAGTACTCTTTTTCCAACACAACCCCACCTCTCAAATGAAGCATCAACTCCAGATCTCCTAGCTCATACTGCCACCAGCTACATGTGTGCACACACACACTCCTACACTGACATCCCAGGGGGCCACCACCTCCTCTGCGTGGAATAAGGGTCGCTATGCATGTGAGCATCCCACATGCAGGATGCTCAGAGCCAACCATAGAGTCTGGCTGCCGGGAGACCATCATCCAACAGGAAGGACTCCCTGAGGGAGTGCACTGGTGGCTTCCTCAATGCTCCACAAAATAGCCTCACCTGACGTTTCCTGCCAACCAAGGCAGGAGGCTCTGCTAATTTCATTAATAACTTAATGAGATTATTAACCACTACCCAGTGGGCACAGATTTGGTCTTTCCTCTTGGTTACGGGAATGCATCCATTTTTCACACAATTGCAGACTGAAAGGATCACCAATGGGGCTGCCAATTGCGGGCTTATTAGGAGTAATTTAGACACAAGATTGGATTTCCTTTCTGCACAGAACCTTTTGTTCAAAGCAAATGAACTGGTGTTCCTCATATTAGTATATTAATAAATAAATGTTGTCCAGGAGGTGTTTGATCTTTAAGATTGGCCCAGTGGCAAAGCAGTGAGGACACTGCCCAGGGAGGCAGGGTGCTGGGCTTCTCACGCCAGGTTCAAGCAGCCAGCACAAGTCACTCCGTGACTCTGGGCCTCAGTTTCTCACTATCTACCATGATAGGGCTGGGCCAGGTCAGTGGATCTGAACTAGAGACTCACAAGCTATTCACAACACTTTAAAATAACTAATGGAATCATGTGTATTACTGATCTAATGCCTCACAGACTAAGTAAATTCTGACTTCTCTCCTCTTGGGCAGAATTATATCTTCTCAGTGCGTAGTACCAGTTAGATCAGCCTGGTCAGATGCTGACTGACTGTCAATGACATCACGGGCGCTTGGAGGCCACTGGAGAAAAACAAATGAGAGGCAAGTGAGAATATTGATCTTGAAGGCCTGTCTCTGGTCAACTGTTCATTGAAACTCAGCCTCCATGACCCTGCCAGGCTAAACGTACCTCTGTCCCTCCCGCACCCTTCGTTTGGAATTTCAGCTAACTGTGCACACATATGTCTTCTCCTAGCTAGGCTCTGCCTACCTTAAGGGTGTGGGGTGAATTTGTTATCATTCTGTTCAGGGATGTGTTGGAGCCGGCTCACACTGGCTGGTAAGAGCCAATGACCCACATTTCTTCCTAACTCCAAGTTCAGTGACTTCATGTTGGTAGCCTGAAATCAGTCATGGTGGGAGTATTCATAACAGGGAAATCGGCAAACACTACAAATCAAGGCTTTGTTTCTTCCCAGAGAGCTGCTTGTTAAATATTTACCAGCGTATCACTGACTACATCCCCAGTGCCTACTGTTTAGGATATAATAAGCACATAGTCAAGATTTGATGAATAAATGAATGACCAGAGTCAGCAAACCTGGGTACTGACAAACTTCAGGCAGGACAAGCTCTATCTATACACAGGGTATAAAGCTGCCCATGTAGCTTGCATGAGGGGCACACAACTAGAACAGTGGTTTTTAAACCTTGGCTGTATGCTAAAATCACCTGATGCCCACGGCACAGCCCAGTCCTGAATCCCTAGGGTGGGAGCTGGACATCGGTGTTTTCTAAATGTCCCCATATGATTTCAAAATATAGCCAAGTTTGAGAACCATTAATCTAGAGACAATTCCTGGACTAATCATGGTCATGATGACACCCAGCCTCAGTGCCCCAGTGCCTACAACTGCCCACTGCTTTAATTCAGGGAAATTGAGAGTCAGGCAAAGTGATGAAATTTCACTGGTGGATTGGTGGCCAGTGCTATAATAAGGGACTGGTTCTAATGAGGCTCCCCTCCCCACCTGGTATGGCTGCAGTTTTGTGGCTGCTGTCCAGATGATGATTTAGTTAGGTGGCTATTTAAGAAAGAGCATCTCACCATGTCCAAGGCAGAACAGCAACCCCAGCCTAAAGACAGTGTTCCTGCATGCCACTGCCATGCCCTTCCCTCCATAGCCACATGGCTCTTATTTTCTCTCTTTAAAGGGCCAGCACAAAGGCTACCTCTTCTTTGAAGCCTTCTTTGGTCTCCCTAGCCATCAGCAAGACACACTGGCAAAAGCATGGGCTTTGGAGTTCAAGCTCCAGCTCTGGGGTTAATAGCTGTGAAAATTTGGCAAGCCACTTAGCTTCTGTGAGCCCCGTGTTCTGTCTGTATAAAATGAGGTCGCTGGCACTTACATAAACTGATACATCTGGATGTGTTTGGTATCACTTACTGGAAATGGAGAGAACTGAACCATATTTCAGACGAGTGTCTGTCCTGCTCCTCAGTGGACATTCATTTTGGTCAAGTCACACCCCTCTCTGATCTTCAGTTTCCTCCTCTGAAAATGATGGAGTCTGATTAGATGCTGTGGATGGGCCTTTTCAGTTCGAAAGGGACTTAACTTTCCCTGCCTCTCACTTGGCATTTATCTGCCTTCCACAGTGATTGATCTTTTTCTATATACAACCTGTCTCCCCAGCCAGATTAGAGGACCCCAGAGAATAGTGAACGTGCCTCATTCGTCTGTATGTCTCTAGATCCCAGCACAGTGCCCTAAACTTAAGACATTTATCACATTAAGTTCCTAACACCTTAGTTCTCTCCTGCTTTGCAAATGTTTCATCAAATGAAGGGGCCAGCTTGAGCCTATTACAGACCTGTCTGATGCTCCAGCCTCAGGGCTCTGGGCCCCAGCAGACCTAAAGCTGCTGTAGCTACTTGTAAATTGTTCAATATGTGTCAGCTGCCTGCAAAGACCTGTGGATAAGTTTCCCTAATTATAAGAAGAGCCATAGAGTAAATCACCAATGGATTAGCCATGGGATTTGGAGAATGTTCTTTTGGATGTCACCTACCTGGAATGATGCATGGTGCCATGAAGAACACTGCATGATATCACATGGATATGGCCAAAGTAGACCACCAGAAGTCACGCCATGCTGTGAGGCCAGAGGAATTTCCCAACCACTCTGTCCCATACCTCCCTGGGCCCCTAAGTCACGAGGTACCTCCAGCAATATCTACTAAGTAATTGCTTTTTTCCTTAAGTGAAGCCAGAGCGAATGCGTTTTTTATTTCTCCTTAAATGAGAATTTGCTAGCGGGCCTGTATTTTTTCTCACCTAATAACGAGCGCTGGCAAAGTGTGAAATTAGCTATAACAAGCACCAAGGACTGAGTTTTGCTAACTCTCAAACAAGCTGAGAAATCAGTAGCTGGCCTTCAATATCCAGCGGCATTTAGTGGTCTTGTTGGCCTTGAACCCACTTGAAGGGATTAAGTAATCTCTTGGCTCCAGACACCCACAGATCTTGGAGTTGGAGAACTGATGATTTTATTGAAGTTTTGTTGATGTGGACATTGGCCCATTTGATCCAAGCATCCTGAAGGATTGGGGCAATGCAGAAGAAACGGGGCTTCTTGTGATGAGATTTCAAATACCGCCCCTTTGAGGAGCTGATCTACACGTGTGATTTCAGCTCTCATATATAGAATCTTTCTAGCATTGGAGAAATCAAAAAGAGTGTCAGAGGACTCCACACTCCCCTTCAGTAGCCTGCCTACTAGCCGTACGATTGCAGTCCAGGACTGCACCTATGGCCCTGCAGGTTAAGCCCCACACGACACTAGGCTGTGCTGTTCCTGTGACACCAAGGCCAATGGCTCCCGCTACGGTTGTGCAGCATGGCAGGGAGATTTTATCTCTCTGTGTCTTCATTTCCTCATTTGGAAAATAGAGATGACAATGTCACATTCACAGGACAACTGGGAGGATAAAATTGGGCACGTGTGTAAATTAGGCCATTTTTCTGTCTTCACCACAAAGTCCAATCCTGATGTCTTAACTTTCAAGGCTTGAGACCCAGAGTATGGCAGACTGAGAGTCTCCCCTTCCCTCTCCTGTTGTGTCTCATGTCCTCTCCACTGCCCAGCAGGTACCCTGGTTCCTGCTATGATGAACTGCACTCTTTCCTCTGTGTGTGCACGTGTGTGCCTTTTTAAAAAAAATTATATTTAATTTTATTGTAGTTCAGCTTTATTGAGAAATAACTGACAAAAATTGTATGTATTTAAAGTGTACAATGTGATGTTTTGATGTATGTGTACCTTGTGAAATGATTACCAAAGTCAAGCTAATTAGCATATCCATAACCCCACACGGTTACCTTTTGTGTGTGTGGTAAGATCTCCTCTCTTAAAAAATTTCAAGTATGCAATACAGTATTAACTATAGTTACTATGTTGACTATATTAGATTAGCAGAACTTATACATCTTACAACTGAAACTTGGTATGCTTTGACTTTCCATTGCCCCCACCTCCAGCCCCTGGAAACCACCATTCTATTCTCTATTTCTGTGAGTTCAACTTTTTTAGATTTCACATATAAGTGAGATTATGCAGCATTTGTCTTTCTGTGCCTGGCTTATTTCACTTAGTGTAATGTCCCCCAGATTCATCCACATTGCCTCAAATGACAAGATTTCCTACTTTTTTAAGGCCAAATAACATTTCATTATAAACACACACACACCCCCTCCACATTTTCTTTATCCCTTCATCCATTGATTGACATTAACTTAAGGTGATTTCATGCCTTGGTTATTGTGAACAATGCTGCAATGAACATGGGTGTGCAGATACCTCTTTGACATACTGATTTCATTTTTTAGGGGGATATATACCCAGAAGTAGGATTGCTGGATCATATAATAGCTCTATTTTTAATTTTTGGGGGAATCTCCATACTGTTTTCCATAATGGCTATGCCAATTCACATTCCCACCAACAACATACAAGAGTTTCCTTTTCCCCACATCCTTGACAACACCTGTCATCTTTCATCTCTTAGATAATATCCATTTGAACAGCTATGAAGTGATATTTCATTGCAGTTTTGATTTGCATTTCCTGATGATTAGTGATGTGGAGCATTTATGTGTATACTTATTGGTCATTTGTATATTTTCTTTTGAAAAAGATCACATTCAGTTCCTTTGCCTATTTTTAATTAGGTTGTTTTCTTGCTATTAAGTGTGTGAGTTCTTTATATAGTTTGGATATTAACGCCTTATCAGATGTATGGTTTGCAAATATTTTATCCTATTCTATGGGTTGTCTCTTCACTCTGTTGATTGTTTCCTTTGCTGTGCAGAAGGCTTTTAGTTTAATTCAATCCCATTTGTCTACTTTTTGCTTTTGTTACCTTTGCTTTTGGGGTCATATCCAAAAAAATTATCCAGACCAACATCCAGAAGCCTTTTTCCTGTGTTTTCTTCTAACAGTTTTACAGTTTCTGGTTTTATGTTTAAGTCTTTCATCAATTTCAAGTAGATTTTTATATATGGTGTGAGATAAGGGTCCAATTTCATTCTTCCATATGTGGATTTTCCCAACACCATTCACTGAAGAAACTGTTTTTCCCAACCATGTGTTCTTGGCACCCCTGTCGAAGATCAATCAACTGAAAATAAGGGATTTATTATTTCTGCATTCCGTATTCTGTTCCATTGGTTTGTATGTCTGTTTTTATGCCAGTACTATGCTGTTTGGGTTACTTAGCTTCGTAGTATATCTTGAAATCAAGAAGTCTGATGCCTCCAGCTTTGTATTTCTTGCTCAAGATTGATTTGTCTATTCAGGGTCTTTTGTGGTTCCATGTGAATTTTAGGATTGTTTTTTCTAATTCTGTGAAAGATACCTTTGGAAAGTTGATGGGGATTGCACTGAATCTGTACATCACTTTGGATAGTATGGACATTTTAATAATATTAATTCTTCTAATTAATTTATTTATTAAAAAATAAATTTTATTGTGTCTCCATTTATTTGTGTCTTTTTCAATTTCTTTCATCAATGTTTTATAGTTTTTAGTGTACAGATCTTTCACTTCCTTTGTTAAATTTATTCCTAAGTATTTTTATGCTATTGTAAATGGAATTGTTTTCTTAATTTTTTTTAGATAATTCGTTGTTAGTGTATAGAAATGCATCTGATTTTGTATGTTGATTTTGCATCCTGCAAATTTACTGAATTTGCTTATTAGTTTTAACAGTTTTTTTGGTGGAGTCTTTAGGGTTTGCTGTATATAACATTATGTCATCAGCAAACAGTGACAATTTCACTTCTTCCTTTCCTATTTGAATGCCTTTTATTTCTTTCTCTTGCCTAATTGCTCTGGCTAGGACTTCCAATAATATGTTGGATAGAGGTGATAAGAGTGGGCATCCTTGTCTGTTCCTGATCTTAGAGGAAAACTTTAAGCTTTTCACCCTTGAGTATGATGTTAGCTGTGGGCTTGTGAAATGTGGCCTTTATTGTACCAAGTTACAATCCTTCTGTAGCTAGTTTGTTGAGAGGTTTTATCATGAAAGGATGTTGAATTTTGTCAAATGTTTTTTCTACATATATTGAGATGATCATATGATTTTTATCCTTCATTCTATTAATCTGGTGTATCACATTGACTGATTTGTGTATGCTGAATCATCCTTGCATCCTAGGGATAAATTCCACTCGATCATTGTGTATGATTCTTTTAATGTGCTGTTGAATTTGATTTACTAGTATTTTGTTTAGGAGTGTTGTATCCATGTTTATCAAGGATATAGACCTGTGATTTTCTTTTCTTGTAGTATCTTTGTCTATCACTGGTATCTGGATAATGCTGGCCTCTCATTAAATGAGTTTGGAAGTGTTCTCTCTGCAATTTTTTGGAAAAGGTTGAGAAAGATTGGCATTAATTCTTCTTTAAATGTTTGGTAGAATTCACCAGTGAAGCCATCAGGTCCTAGGCTTTTCTTTGTTGGGAGGTTTTTGTTTACTGATTCAATTTGCTTTCTTGTCATTGGTCTGTTCAGATTTTGTTTCCTCCTAACTCAGTCTTGGTAGGTTGTATGTTTCTAGGAGCTTATTCATTTCTTCTAGGTTATCCAATTCATTATATATTGTATATCCATCCATTAATAAATTATTGTAGATATAGCTATTTTAATACTTTTGTCTTTTAACTTTTTATACTAGTGTTAAAAATGATTTATGCACTATCATTACAGTATTAGAATATTCTAAATTTTACTATATTCTTACCTTTACAGTGAATTTTATACTTTCACATGTTTTCATGCTGTTAGTTAGCATCCTTTTGTTTCAAATTGAAGAACTTTTTTTTTGGCATTTCTTATAAAGCATATTCAATGGTGATGAACTCCCACAGATTTTATTTGTCTGTGAAAATCTTTATCTTTCCTTTATTTCTGAAGGACAAATTTGCTGAGTATAGTATTCTTGGTTAGAAGGATTTTTTTTTTCTTTCAGCACTTTGAATATATCATCCTACTCTCTCCTGGTCTGCAAGATTTTGGCTAAGAAATCAGCTAATAGTTTTATGGAGGTTTCCTTGTATTTGATAAATTGTTTTCCTCTTGATGCTCTCAAAATTCTCTTTGTCTGACTTTTGAGAATTTGATTATAATGTGTCTCAGTGAAGATCACTTTATGTGTTAATATTTAGGGTCCTTTGTGCTCATGAATATGGAAGTTCATTCCTCTCTCCAGATTTGGGAAATTTTAAGTCATTATTTCTTAAATAAGCTTTCTTCATCTTTCTCTGCTCTTTCAGGAACTCACATAATGCAAATATTGATTTGTTTGAGGGTGTCCCACAAGTCCTGTAGGCTTTCTTCACTCTATTTAATTCTTTGTTTCTTTTTATTCCTTTAACTGAGTAATTTAAAATGACCTGTCTTTGAGTTCACTGATTCTGCTTGATCAAATCTGTTGTTGAAACTCTTTAGGAAATTTTTCAGTTCAGTCATTGTGTTCTTCAACTCCAAAATTTGTGTTTGGTTATTTTTTATGTTTTCTATCTCTTTGTTGAACTTCTCATTTTGCTCATGTATTGTTTTCTTGATATTGTTTAGTCTTCTACCTGTGTTCTCTTATAGCTCACTGAGCTTCTTTAAGAGCATTGTTTTGAATTCTTTGTCAGGCAGTTCATAGATCTCAATCTCTTTAGGGTTGGTTACTGGTGCTTTATTTTGTTTATTTGGTGGTGTCATGTTTCCCTGATTATTTATGATCCTTGTAGCCTTGTGTTAGTGTCTGATTTGAAGAAATAGGCACCTCTTCCAGTCTTTACAGACTGGCTTTAGCAAGTTAAGCCCTTTCCAAGTCAGTCTTTCCAGAGATTCTGGGTGAGCCATATGGTGGGGTCCATGGGTGGGCTTGATGATGGAGGTCTCATGTGGCAGGGCCTAGAGACTGGGTTCACTGGTGTGGGCCTGGAACTTGGGTCCATGTATGCAGGCCTGGTGTATGGGTCCTTGAGGCAGACCTGGATCCTGGGTCCATGGGTGCTGACCTGGCACCAGGGTCCACTGGTACGGGCCTGGAAACTGGGTCTGTGGAGATGGGCCTGGACCCTGGCTCCTCAGAGGCAGGCGTGACACAGGTGTGGGCCTAGAGCCTGGGTCTGTAAGGGCCAGCTTGTAGCTTGGGGCTGCAGGGTCTAGCTTGGACCATGGGTTCACTGTGTTGGGCCTGGTGCTGGGGTCCAGGGCAAAATTGGGTGCTCACTTCACTCTCCTTCCCCCATGTGAAGGGTATCTCTCTCCATACTGCACTGCCTAGGCTTGGGGGAGGGGCACTGCAGGCAATGTGAAACTGTCCCTCTTACCCTCTTTAGTGCATCTTTTCTTATTTCTGTGTTCTATCTAGATGCTATAATCTCTCACCTGAATTCCTTAGCTTTTGTGAAGGTATTTTTGTGCATGGATAGTTGTTCAAATTGATGTTTCTGCAAGTAGACAAGCACTGGAAACTCTTATTCCTTCAACTTGCTGACATCACTCCTGCAAGTGTCTTTTTTATGGGTTTTACTTTCATGTCTTAAAACAACTGTGTCACCATCAACATTTTCTCCTATGACTCAGGCCCACTCACATCCTTCAAGATTCAGACCCTCCTCTGAAAATGATACCATGCCTTCCAGGAAGCTTTCTCTAACTCATTCAAGATTTTTGGTCTCTATTCTATCCACAATTGTCTGTCAACTTCAAAGCCACATTTCTATACACTGTTTTGTGATAGGACTCTACCAACCACATTTCTGCTTTACCAGCCGGATCACTGTTGGGCTTTGCCAATAGAGGGAACTAGAGGAAGGCTTAAAGGTAGAGGGAAGAAGAAGAAACTCTCCTCCAGTTTGCTTCCTATAAATATCCTGTCCACTTCCTCTTCCTATCAGCCCAGTCTTGCTCTTCCACCCCAGCAGTAGTAGTCTGGTCCAGTAACATCAGTTGGATCCAGGTTCCAGGCTTTCCCAACAATTTCAGAACACACTTCATTGTGTTTTCTCAGAAACACCAGCATCAGCTGATTGGTGGTCCTTTCTCAGAAGTCCCAATCCTACAGGTTCTCTCCTCTATTCGCAGAGCCACCAGCACCAGCAGGGAAAGACCCCATCCTCAGAGAGCTTATTTCTGCTCTTTAGGGTTTCTTTCTTAAGTTTCTACACTTTAATAATTCTACCATCTTCATTTGTTTTCTCCCAGCCCTAGGGGTGATGGTTGCTTCTCGCCATAGCTATATCTGTGATAACTTATTGTTTTCTCTTTGCCCTTTAAGTTACCTAGTTAACAATTCATTATTCCTAGTTAATAATTCTTTAGATTGAATTCTCTTTGTTGAAAAAACCTGATATGGTTTCTCTTTCCTCACTGGACACTGACTAATACCTCCAAATAAAACCTATGACTTATGTCTATCTAAGGGCATATCAAGCAAATACATTGCTGATATCTATCATTAATCTCACTAGAGTCTTTCTTCTTTCCATCCCTAGAGCCAATAGTAATGTCTGGCTCAATGATCACTGGTGAATTTTTGAACAATAACAGAATAAAAAGGAATGAATAATGCCTATGGAAGTAAACACAATTTAAAGCACAATTGTTGGGACTCCTGCTCAAGCTCCCTTGCTAGGATAGTTGTGGGTCAGAGTTTAACCAGAAATGTTCCAGTACAAAAGAGAAGCTCACAGTTGAGAAGCTGTGGAATCATATCATATGAGAAACCCAGTTCATGAAAGAGTGAGCCCTGTAGTCTTGGGATCAAATCCTGGCTCTGTAACTTAATCACTATGAGATTTTTGAGCAAGTGACTTATCTCTTTGACCTCAGCTTTCTCATTTATAAGATATGGATGATAAGATATTTTTCAAAGGATTCTTATGAGGATCAAAATGAAGAAAAAGTATGCAAATGAGCCTACTGTAGCAAATGGCACAAAGTAGGAACTAAATATTTATGAGTCATCCCCCTTTCTCTCCCCCACCCATCTCTTGACTGTCACAGCCCAAAGCATTAGTGAGAATCAGAGAGATTTCATTTTCCAAAGATACCCAGGAGGAAGGGCAGACTGTGATCAATCTTTATCACCATCATCATCATTACCACCAATCCCATAATCATTACCATCATCATCATTATCATCATGATTAAGTGATAACTCCAGCAAGGCTTGGTGCTTTGCATGTTTTCCTTCATATACGGTTCATATCAATATTTTCCTCACCATTTACAGGTGAGAAAACTTGCAGAGGTTAAATTACCACACAAGGTCCCACAGCTAGTTTTATCAGTGCTATAAATTGAACCCATGTATGTCTGGGTCCAAGCCCGCTGCTCTTCTCTCCCACTGCCTTCAACTACGGGAAGCAGGAGACAGACCTATCCAGTGCCCTCCCATTAGGCAGATGTTAGCTCCAAATCCTGTGTGTTTTTGCATCACTGGCACTTGGCCTGACTTGCAGCCCTCCCTGCCCTCCTTTTCCCTGCCCATGTCCATAGCAACAGCATCTCAGTGGAGCCAAGCAGCAATTGCCCATCTCATGCCTGACCCTGGGGTAGACAGAAAGATGCTGGCATCTGTGGTCTGAGTGCCTGAATGGGCACTTTCCTGAAAGACCTCCTTCATCCATTCCTTTCTACTCTGATTAACAGTTACAGTGGGACGCTTTGAATGAGACTTTGTGGAATACTTTTATCTCTCATCCTTCAGCCCTGATGCCCAGGTGGTAAAAGGAGAAGGAGTGGAGTGTGGGAGATGGGAGAAAGGAAAGAAATGAAGGCTGCCAGTCTGTAGTAGTCATTTTGTCACCACCTTTGGAGAATCAGAGAGGCCCCAGGAAGATCATAAGATCTCTGGGGAATGGGGAACCAGGCTTTTATGGTTTTTCAACCACCCCCTCTCCCACCACATCACGTAGTGAAGAGCCAAACATATAATAGACACTGACTGGAAGCAACCCAAGAAGTAGTGGTACTCAGTGGGAGTTAAGGGATCTGGCTTGTAGTCCTTGTTCTGCCACCAAGTGGCTTCAGGCAAGATATACCCCACCTCCCTGTGCTACCTACAGTTCCCTCCTCTGATGGAAGTGTGCTGGTATAGAACAGACCTGAGCTGTAGAGTCAGAGAGGCCTGACTTTGAATCCAGGCCATGGTCTTTTCTGTGACCCTACATCAGATACATAATCTCTCCTAGGTTCAGTTTCCTCTTCTGTCAAGCAGGAATAAGAACAACACCTGCCATATATAGTTATGATGAAGACTAAATCAGTGCCAGACTTGGAGAAGGTGTGAGCTGCTTGCCCATTTCTGAATAAGGGGATTGAGCTAGGTGATTTCCAAAGTCACTTCTAGGCCTGCTCTTCTGGTCACAAGGGGGCCTCTCAGTTCCCTGTGGCACTCAGTGCATTTCTGGACATGAGAAAGACTCCTTACTTTATAGCTAACCCTAAGCACAGCAGCCTAAGGGGTGGGCAGGGGTAGGGAGGTAGAGTTCCCAGGGTCACTACATTTCACTCTCCTCCCATGGTTATGTTCCATGACATGCTGGGGCACCACAGGAGGTGTCTGCAGAGGCCACCAAACACCCACGTCTATGCATGATGCTGACACATGAGGTGCCCAGCTCCCTTTCAGAGGATGCAGGTGTGAGCACGATCCCCTTTTACCTCCGCCACAGCCCACTGCCCCTCCTCGCCTAAGAGATTCATCTTCATGAAAGGTTCCACCATTGATTCACATGGCTTCTGTCCAGGTTCGAGCCCTCGTCATCCCTCCCTCTTTACTCCTGTAAGGCTCCTAAAGGGCTTCTCTGCTGCCTGTCCCAGCCTGCTCCAACCCTTTCCCCGGCCTGGCACCAGACCCACTGCTGGTGTGGCTCCCCTGCATACTGGCCACAGATCGCCGGCTTCTTGGTTTGTTTCTATTATCTTTGAATTTTCCTGCAGTGAGTATGTATTATTTTCATAATTAAAAACATTTTTTAAAGTTAAACTGAAATCCAATCGTTTCTCTATTGAACAACCCTTACTCTTACAACCCAACTCCATTATCTTCAGGATAATATTGAGTCTCCTGAGCTTGGAATAGCTGGCCACTTCTTCTGCCTTATCTCCTGAAGTTGCTCCTCAGGAGCTACTGTGTACACATCACATAAAGACACTTGCTGTCCCCCAAATGCCCATTTTTGCTTATTCCCCACACCTCTGGACCACCATTCATACAGATCTGCCTGCCTGGAATGCTTTTACCTGGTGCTCTCTTGGGTAAATCTCTACTTTGTCTTCAAGATGTTAGCAAAAATGTATGTTCCCTGAAGTCTTCCCTGACCACCCGCAGTGGCCCATACCTGCAGATTAGCAATTGTGCACCCTGACGCTATGGGATCACATGCTCACATCTACTGGAGAAAAGGTCTCACCTGACTGTGACTGTCTCTTTGTGCCACTTCCTGATTAGATCATGAAATCTTCAAATGCAAGGACCTTCATCTTAGTCATGTTTACATTACTGGGCTTGGAACATGGGGCCCTTTATACACACCCGCTTTCTGTGTGTCCATATGCCATGCACTGTTTTAATGACCAGGTACATCTGGGTCAATAAACACTCATGGCTTCTGCCCTCTTGGAGCTTATAGTTAAGTGGGAAAGGCAGACCAAAAATGAACAAGCCAGCGACCCAATGAGAAATTTAAATCATAAAACATATTGTGAAGGATGCAATTGGTGCCATGATGGGAGATGGCACGGGGAACCACAGTGTGAAGGACCCTTGAAATGATCAAAGCAAAGTGCACTGTTTCGTGGAAGGCAACTGAAGCCCAGCGAGTGGAAGGAACAGTCTGAAGTGACAGAGGAGTCAGCACCAAAATTGATTTTAGAGTGCAAGTCTCCTAACCTAAGTCTGGAGTTCATTCCCCTACATCAACTTGTCAAAAAGGGCAGCTCCAAGATTGAAGGGTAAGCCCCATTAGGGAGCCTTTGAACTCACCTGCCAAACTCAAGTCCCAGCATCTTCACTGTTGCTAAACTACTTGCCCTGGAGAGGTGAATGTGCTTGTGAAGTGAATGAAAATTCACTCTCCTGGCCTTCCAGCCCAGCACACAGCATTGCTTCTCTGCAGAGTGCTCAGAAACCAGCTGTGTTCTAGGCTAGAAGTGCTGGGATGAGCTGCTCACATGTAACTCAAGGTAGGGCTCAAGGGGCTGGAAGACATCATCTGGCATCCAACTTCAACCTTCACAGGGAAGGGAGTCAGCTCAGAGAGGGGAAGTGACTTGCCCTATATCACTTGGAATGCATGGCTGGGCTAGAATGAGGTCTCAGGTCTCCTAACTCCTGGTCCAATGCTCTTTCCAGTATTCTGTGCCACCTCTCCTCTCCAACACTGCTTTGAACTGCATCCTGCCTCCTTCTAGGCCATGTATGTCTGAGGGCTGGTTTCACAGCTTCTTTAGCTTTTTCCTCCCCTCCCCTTTGCAGGTGGCTGCAAAAGCACCTCCGAAAGAGTGTGCTGATTTCGGGAACTGCCACACTTTACAATTGCCCAATGGTAATTCCTAGGTAGGACACATCAAGTATCCCAACAAAAGGATATTTAGTGTCTCGCGTAGGTAGACCCTTCCCCAAACACACACACACACTTCTCAGTTCAGTTTCCAACCACCCTGTTTCTCTGAATTTAAGTTTCTAAATAGGTAAACCATTAGTTCTTCCTTTAGCATGAATGGGGCTGGACAAGGTGGGGTGCACACGCACGCACGCACACGCACGAGTGTGTGTGTGTGTGGTATGTTCCTCATTTGGCTCTCAGAACAATCAACTAATAATCAGGTATTATTATTCATCCCATTTTATAGACGCATACATTTAATCATTTTCCAAATACAGTACTTATGTCACTATGATATGGCAGACACTGTGCTAAGCAGAGTTCCTGTTCTCATGGAGCTGACACAGTATGAGAATGGAGATACCAAGGATCATGAAGTTGGAGCAACCTGCCCAAGCTTGTTCTATAGTAAGTCAAGCCTTGAACCAGAGTCTCTGTGTTCAAATCTCATACTCTTTCTATGGCACTGAGTGGCATCTTGTTAAGACTGAAGATTGAAGCTGGGACAAAATGATCCCCAGGAAAGGGACTCATTCATCTTTGTCCTTTTGAATCTTTCAGTGATTCTGGGGCAAAACAGTCATCTCCCCTTGCAAATGACTGGTATGCAGCATCTACAAACCATGCCATGATTAGGCAGAAAGGAGGAAAAATCAGCAAGTTAAATCCATGTGTGTGTGTGTGTGTGTGTGTGTGTGTGTGTGAGAGAGAGAGAGAGAGAGAGAGAGAAGTACCCAGCCACAGCTGGAGCTTAGGGCTTAGGCCCAGGCTGCTTTGCTCGTGCTGCGGGAATGCGCCTGAGGAGCCACAACGTCTAAAAATTTGTTATTGGGTCAAGGGCAGGACCTTCCCTCCCTGCACACGCACACTTGATCCCTGAGTTGGAGGCCCCTCCTTCCCATTCTCCCATGCTGGCCAGAAACCCCCCAGGTGCAAACCTCCAGCACCTTGGGTCTTCCTTGCCTAGTGTAAAGACCCCAGCTCTCCCACCCACCCCAAGCATGTGCACAGTTTGCAAAGAGCATTCACATTTGATTTTCAAATATGAAGAGCTTATCAGAGTGGGCAGTGGAGAGGGGTGGCAGGAAGGACATTTGGGCAGGAAGGACATTTGGCCAGGCCCTCACATTCAGATTTAGCCTCAAATTTAGAACTTTTGATTCCCAAATGAGAACATAATACAAACATAAGTTGCCATTTTGGGATGTTTAAAACATGAATTTGTTAAACACAAGTATTCAACACAGGTCAACATTTTGTAACCCTGCTTTATCATTTCTCAGAATAATAGCTCTGAAAATGGGGGTGCCATTTGACTTGGAAAGACCCTGAACCCACCCCTGGGAAGTCAAATGAACAGAGCCTATCACCCTCATTCCACAGATGGGGAAACTGAGGCCTGGAGCTCTCACCTCAAAATCATATGAAAGAAACAACTTTGTTGCATGTGGCTGGCAGCAGCAAAGAGGTTCCCTGAGACTGCCATGTGCAATATACAAGCCACCTGCCACACATGCTATTGAGCACTTGCAACGTGGCAGGTCTGAACTGACAAGGGCCGTCAATGTAAAATACACGTTGGAGTTCCAAGAGTTGGTATAAAAAACGAATGTAAAATATCTCTTTAATAATTTTTTATATTTATTACATGTTGAAATGATAATGTTATTTTGGATATATTGGGCTAAATAAAAGACATTATTAAAACTAAATCCACCCCTTCCTTTTAACTTTTTGAAATGTGGCCATTAGAAAATTTTAAATCACATATGAGGCTCACATTATGTTTCTATTAGACTGCGCTGCTCTGAGGGAAGTAAGTACCATTTATCCCAAGCACATGCTGGCTTATGTTGCAGCAGGGGGCATTCCTGCTAGATGTTCAGAAAGAGCCTTGGGGAGTTCGGATCAGCTCTTGCCCATCTCAACAGCAATAACATGAACTGGGGGGTTGGGGTGGGTTAGGGCTTTCAAACCCCACAGTCCTATTTCTGAATCCACAGACATTCATTGAGTGAGGTCAGGGCAGTAATGGGAGGTGTGCATGAGGGGGCTCACATTTTAGATGAGAAAGTCACACTAAATGCAAGCTTGCTCCCTATAAATCACCTTGATTTTTCACCAAATTAGATGACAAAATGAGACATCCAGGCGGAAATGAAATTCCCGCTGTAACAGCAGCATCAACCCACTCCAACTTGCTGTGTGCACAGGGCTTGTCACACATGAGCTTTGATTTGGGGGAGGTTCCAAGTACCTGATTCCTTTCCTGGGCTGGTGGGCAGGGGTGAGTCAGCTCTCAGCTGCCAGGTAATGGGGACCCTGGGTACTTGGTCACTCCTCTTAGGCCGGGCATTTCCCAGGGCCTAGGGCCAAATGAAAACAAGTCCCCAGGTGACTTTGGTCCATCTAGGGCTGGCCCTCCAGGTGCAGACTGGGTAATAATTTCTGTATAACCCAAGTAAGTTCTGGGAGAGAAACACACCAGTCCCTGTGGTGCCAGCAAGCCACAAGGCCTCTGGTGGCCTCCTCTTCCAAAGAGTGCTGTACCATAGACTCCTATCCTGAGTGCTCAAGATGTGCGCAGTCCATCTGGACACCAAGGTCCTGCTGATTCTGTACTCTGTTCCCCGGGACCTTGAGTAGTTCTCTGGTGTCTCTGGGGCTGGTTCCTTCTTTGGATCAACTGGAGTGATGTTGGCCTAGAAGATGTCTCAGGGTCTTTTCAACTCTGACACGTGCTCTGCGACTACACTCAGTCACACACAGACATATAGAACATATGGAGAGACACACAGAGACACAGACACACACAGACACACAGAAGCACACACAGAGATATACACAGACATAACCACACAAACATACATAGAGACACACCCACACAAACACACACAGAGACACAGAGACCCACAGATATACACCCCCCCACACACACAACCTATTACATTCAAGTGGTTATAAAAACCTGAACAACTTACCAACAAAACACTCCATGCTCCTCTGATCCACCATGACCCAGGCTCAGAGCACTATCTTGAGACTTCTGGTCAGACCCACGCACAAACACACACACACATACACATACACAGACACAAACAGGAATGCAGCCACACACAGACACACACACCAGGGCCCCTTCTGTTTTCACGCCCACCACCTTCTCCTGCCTGTCCCCCTCTCCCCACCTATGGTCTCTTTTCTATGCCCAGGTCACTCCCAGAGGCAAGTGCTGCACTGCCTGCTTTGCGTGGGGCCCCACGGCAGCACATGCAGAGCACCAGCAGCACTGGCCACCTCTCCACCCCCACAGCCCTGTGTTTCAGTCTCCCCCTCCTATGGCTTCTTCTCTGTCACCCACAGACATGTCCGGGTTCCCCGCGTGCCGGGAATGCTCAGTGCCCTGCCCTTCTCCCCAGCCCATCTCTCCTCCCCATCACCGCCGAGCACTTTGAAGGAGAGGCTAACAGGCACGGCCTCCGCCCCCACTCCTCCGTCCTCTGCCTCCACCGCCCCATGGAAACCTCTCCCGCCAAGTCACCAAGGGGCTCTCTAATTGCCAACTCAAATGCACTCCCCTCCATCCTCACATCACCGGCCTTTTCTGCGGCACCTGACCCCGCAGCCCGCTCCGTCCTGGCTCCTGTGACACCCTTCACCCCGCTCCCCACCCTTCTCGGAGTGCTCCTTCTCAGCCTTCATCGTCCCACCCTTCAGACGCTCCGATGGCCCAAGGTCCCGGCCTCACCCCTCACGCGCACCTGAGCCTCGCACCTGCCATCCCAGGTCCATAGCCGTCTGCACCTCCGGGAGACCAGACTGAACTCACCAGCCCTCCTCTGCTCTGCCGCCACCTCCCTCCTCCCTCGCTCCCCTTGTTTTGGCTCTTTGCACTACCGTCCCTGCCTGGCCCCATGCCAGGAGGAGTCTGGAAGTCAATCCAGATTTCCTTGCCATTTTTCTTAATCCACTGCATTCAAGCGGTCGCAAAAACCTGAACACCTCACTGACGAGACACTCCAGGCCCCACCGACCTGCCACGACCACACCCGCGAGGGATGTCTCGATGCCTCCAATTGCAACCTGCCATCCCACGCTGCATCCCCACAGCAGCTTCTCGTCTGAAGGATGCAGCCCCAGAGTCTGTAAGCCAACCCCCACTTAACTTCCCAGCCTCGTGCCGCTCCCTCGTACATACGCAACTCCACGGAGCTTCCAGACTATTTTTACCCTGACATTTCCATGCTGTTGCACCTCCAGCAATTGGCCTGAGCACTTCCAGAGGCTGCATGGCCTCTCCCTGGTTGTTGGCCTTCTTCAAATATTTAAATATTCAACCCCATGTCACCCCCTTTAGGGAGCTTTCCCAGCCTTGAGGCAGGGTTAAGTGACCCCTCCTGGTCTCAGATGCCCTGTGTACATTTTCAGTATAGCCCTTATGTAGTCTAATATTACCCTATATATGCATTTTTTTCTCTCCCACTATATTGAGCTCCTTATGGACAGAGATGGATTTATTTGTGAATTCCCAGAGACCCACGATAGTCCCAGTACATAGGTGTTAGACAAACATCTATTGAATGAATGAATGAGGCAGACTACTCAGCCCAGGGAAAGAGTTCAGGTCTCACTCAGAGCCCGGCTTTTTTCCTGGGAAGGTCAAGCTCTAGTGCGGGCTCCTGGTGACACCTAGCAACAGTTGCCATGACAACAGAAAGCACCATTTTCTCAGGGCAGTGCCCCACCCCCTTCCCCACCTGGCTCTGGAGGAGGCAGCCCTTCTGCTCTGAGTCAGGAAGAGTGAGTGGGGACAGCCTCACTGAAACAGCTGATCATGTGGCCTGGCTCAACCCCCCCGGGCTAGGGGTCCCGATGGGGAGGGAGAAAATTGGATTCGATGCAATCAGATGTGCCTGGGAGCTCCAGGCAAAGGGAGGTGGCACAGACAGGGCCAACTGGCAGCAGGATCCTGGTGGTAACCAGAGCGAGAGCTTGTCAGAGGGGTCTCCACGTCAACAGGGAGCCCAGATGAGATGTCCCTGGGGCTGAGGGGAGACAGCACTGGGAGCGGGGGAGAGAGTTGGCCTGAGGGATCCCACTAGAACACAGACTGGGGAGACAGAGTGCTCTGCCTCCCAGGCCACCCCCTGCAAGGACCCCTCCTGGGGCAGCTTCTACAGCTCCTAACAGTCCCCTGGGCAAACTGCCACACTTGCAGCAGGGTCGGTAAGTGCCCTAAGTGGAGAGAGGCTGTGTCTCTCTGAATCATCCCTCCATCCCCAGTGCCCAGCACAGTGCCTGCCACACAGCAGAGGCACCGTAACAAGTGTGTGAATGAGTGGAAGCCTGTGCTGGGATGGGCAGCGGAAGTCCAGGGCTGGGAGGCCAGCAAATGAAGGCACCGAGGCACTTTGAGCTAGACACGCTGCATGGATACTGTTGTGGAAGAGGAAACTGGAGCTCTGAGAGGGTACAGCACTTGTCCAGGCCATGCTGCTAAAGGGGACAGTCAGGACTTTAGAGGCCTCTGGAGGGCCCAGGACAGAAACAAGGCTCTGCACTTTCTCTTCACCTGGTTTCCTTGTCACACCTCCACCCCAGCTTTGTGCTCTCCAGGCAGGGGGCACCTGCCTAACAGGTGAGAGGGGCTCTTGCTCTGTCTACCCTGATGAGTTGGATGTGTGGGATACACTGCAGCCAGAGGGACACCAGGCGGGTTCAAAGTGGCGAGAATGCCAGTCTTTCCAGCTAGGAGACCTTGGGACAGCCACCATCCCAGAGGGGACAGCCAGCTTGGGAACGGTCTCTTCTCCCAGAGCCAGTCTTGGTTCATTCCTGGCACACTGTGGCAGCTTGATGGAGTCATGAAAAGAATTTCCATTTACTGAGTCCTTACTATGTGCCAGGTGCTGTTCTCAGCTCTTCATATGAATTAACTTATTTCACGCTTTCAATAACCCAATTAAGTACTGTTTCAAATCTGCTTTTTACAGATAAGGAAACCAAGGCACAAAGATGTTAATTTGACGAAGGTTACACATGGCTACCATGTGGCAAAACCCCAGCTGTGGACCCACCCAGGTGGTCTGGCTGGAGCCTGTGCTCTAACCATGATGCCTCTCTGCTTCCCTCATCTGGCGGAAGTTTCTGGGCTTTGGATTCAGTTTTGTTCTCTACCACCAGAAGCTAGAGACACTGGATATGCTGTGTAACCTCCCTGAGCAGAATGCAGGGCAGAGGGTAAAGAAAGGAAGGGTGCTGCTTTTCCCAGGCTTCAGCTAGCTGCCAGGCTCAGCACAAAGACACCCAGGTGCAGGCCCAGGCCTGCTATGCTCTCAAACACCACACCCCGCCACTGCAGGCCAGAGTCAGGCAGCTTCAGGCACAGAAGCCCAGAACACCCCAACTGCCAATCCGGCCCAGACCCTGAGGCCCACTTCTGAACACTGGGCTCTAGAGCTCCAGCTTCCTTGTCTCTGAAATGGGCATAATAACAGCTTCTCACGCTGTTTGTGACGCTTAAAGGGGACAATGCCTACAGAATACTTGGCATATATTAGGTACTCACAATTAGTACTTCCCTTTACCCCATATCCCTCCACCTTAATTCCCCTGGACAAATACCCATGCTTTTCATCCAGGTAAATCTGAGGCTGGGATATGGGGTGACAGAAAGGCTCTGACTTCCAGGGTGTCAAGGTAGAGACTCCAGTTTAGACCTTCACCACACTCCCGTTGCCCTGTGGTGGCCCCAGGTTGCCCTGCCAAGGCTTGAGTTCCCAGCCACAGTCACAGAGCGGGCAAAGCTCCCACAGTCGAGCCCCAGGCGGGAAATCCAGGCCAAGGAGCATTCAGTGTGATCCCGTCAGGGGTGCCATCTGGCCCGACCATGCGTGGCTCATCTCAGCTTCGGGAGGCCCAGGGGCAGGGCTCTGCCTTGCAACATCCTCTCCCCGACTCTGCCTTCTAGTTGCTACCACCCTCCGCGCTGGAATTTTCTACAATGAGCCTATATCTTCATAATGTCAAAATCGCACATTTGGGAGAGATCGGCTATCCCTTCATGACCACAGAGGAGCAAATGATGAGACAATTATCATTCTGTGCTCATTTTGTGATGAGATTTTCTTAGTATGTCTTAGGTTTGGACTTTGTCCACCTCTTAGGTGCCTGTGAAATATTAAGGCTATTAAGTTAAAAAAAGTAAAACTAAAAACCGAAAAACCATTTTACTGGTTGTGTGACCTTGGGCACGTGCTCAGTCTTTCAAGGCTCCATTTCTCCTTCTGTGAAATGGGAAGAGGACCAACTCACATGACTATCGTGAGGTTCAGGAGGGGTGATGCATCTGTAAGTATAGAGGCAGATTGTAATGATGGTCTCAAAATTCTTTTTATATTGGAGTGTCAACATAACCGTACCTATCAAAATGTAAAATGAACATGACTTTGATCCAGAATATGCAAGCAATATTCGTGGATATGTAGGCAAAAGTATACTAAGATGTGCTTATGTGTGTATTCAAGACTGAAACAGCTGCCCATCACACATCTATCTTTACAGTGAAACTTTGTGAAATAGGTCCCCAAGTGATGGAAGTGTGTTTAAGATAAATAATTAGTGGGGGAAAAAAACCCACCAAAGTAAAACCAGAGTATATGATACAGTTGCTATAAATAAAAAAGGAGATAGTTACAGATATTGATATAGCTACGGATACGCAAACATGTACAATGTATCTTTACTGGAAGGATCCACAAAAAACTACTAATAATATTTAGCTCTGAGGAAATGGACTGGGGATCCAGGTGTAGAAGACAACTTTGATTTTTCTTTTCTATCCTCCTGCAGCGTTTAAACATTCGTACCATGTCTATATATTACTCTTAAATAAATGGAAGGATGGATCACAGAGAGATAAAAACTGTGTTTTTTTAAATTTACAAAGTTTGAGATAGTTATCAGGAAGCTTAACATTGAAGTTTATTAGAATAAAAGGAAAACCCGAAGTGTACCTCATTGTTTTGGTACATCTATTGCTGTGTTACAAACTACCCCCAAACACCGTGGCTTAAACAACAATGGTTTTACTACAGGCTTACCTCATTTTATTGCACTTTGCTTCATTGCACTTCACAGATAATGCATTCTTTACAAATTGAAGGTTTGTGGCAACCCTGCACCAAGCAAGCCTATTAATGCCATTTTCCCAACAGCACGTGTTTATTCACTTCATGTCTCTGTGTCACATTTTGGTAATCCTTACAATATGTCAAACTTTTTCATTTTTATTACGTCTGTTATGGTGATTTGTGATCAGTGATCTTTGATGTCAATATTATCATTGTTTGGGGGCCCCATGAACCACGCCCATATAAGATGATGAACTTAATCGATGTTGTGTGTATTCTGACTGCTCCACCAAATGGCTATTCCCCATCTCTCTCCCTCTCCTCAGGCCTCCCTTCTGCCTGAGACACAACAATATTGAAATTATGCCTGTAAGTGTTTAAGTAAAAGGAAGGGTTACACATCTCTCCCTTTAAATCAAAAGCTAGAAATGATTAGGCTTAGTGAGGAAGGCATGTCAAAAGCCGAGATAAGCTAAAAGCTAGGCCTCTTGCACCAAACATTTAGCCGAGTTGTGAATGCAAAGGAAAAGTTCTTGAAAGAAATTAAAAGTGCTACTCCAGTGAACACACGAATGATAAGAAAGAAAACAGCCTTATTGCAGATATGCAGAAAGTTTTAGTGCTCTGGATAGAAAATCAAACCAGCCATGACATTCCCTTAAGCCAAAGCCTAATCCAGAGCAAGGTCTTTATTCTCTCCAATTCTATGAAGGCTGAGAAAGGGGAGGAAGCTGCAGAAGTAAAGTATGAAGCTACTAGATGTTGGTTCATGAAATTTAAGGAAAGAAGCTGTCTCCATAACACTAAAGTGCAAGGTGATGCAGCAAGTGCTAATGCAGAAACTGCAGCAAGCTATCTAGAAGATCTAGCTAAGATAATTGATAAAGGTGGCTACACTAAACAACATATTTTCAATGGAGACAGAACAGCCTTATATTGGAAGAAGATGCCATCTAGGACTTTCATAGCCAGGGAGGAGTCAATGCCTGGCTTCACAGCTTCAAAGGACAGGCTGACTCCTGTGTTAGGGGCTAATGCAGCTGGTACCTTTAAAGTAAAGCCAATGCTCATTGACCATTCTGGAAATCATATTGATAGATCCCTTAATAATTATGCTAAATCTACTCTGCCTGTGCTCTATAAATGCCTACAAAGCCTGGATGACAGCACATCTGTTTATAGCGTGGTTTACTGAATATTTTAAGCCTACTTTTGAGAGCTACTGCTCAGAAAAAAAGAGATCTTTACAAAATAATACTGCTTTTTGACAATGCACCTTTTCACCCAAGAGCTTTGATGGAGATGTACAAGTATATTAATGTTGTTTTCATGCCTGCTAACACAACCATTCTGCAGCCCATGGATCAAGGAGTAATTTTGACTTTCAAGTCTTATTATTTTAGAAATATATTTTGTAAGGCTATAGCTGCCATAGATAGTGATTCCTCTGATGGATCTGGGCAAAGTAAATTGAAAACATTCTGGAAGGAATTCCCCATTCTAGATGCCTTTAAGAACATTCACGATTCATGGGAGGAGGTCAAAATATCAACCTTAACAAAAGTTTCGAAGAAGTTGATGCCAACCCTCATGGGTGACTTTGAGCAGTTCAAGACTTCAGTGAAGGAAGTAACTGCAGATGTGGAAATAGCACAAGAACTAGAATTAGAAACAGAGCCTGAAGATGTGACTGAATTGCTGTAATCTCAAGATAAAATTTTAAGGGATATGGAGTTGCTTCTTATGGATGAGCAGAGAAAGTAGTTTCTTGAGATGGAATCTACTCATGGTGAAGATGCTGTGAACACTGTTGAAATGACAACAAAGGATTTAGAATATTACAAAATTAGTTGATAAAGCAGCAGCAGGGTTTGAGAGGATTGACTCCAATTCTGAAAGAAGTTCTACTGTGGGTGAAGTGCTATCAGACAGCACCACATGCTGCAGAGAAATCTTTCATGAAAGAAGGAGTCAATAGATGCAGCAAACTTCATTGCTGTCTTATTTTAAGAAATTCCCATGAATAGGGAATTTTAAGAAAAGCCATGAATAGGGAGGCAAGACCCTCTACCAGCAAACAGTTTATGACTTGCTGAAGGCTCAGATAGATGGTCATTAGAATTTTTTAGCAATAGAATATTTTTAAATTAAGGTAGGTACATTTTTTTAGGCATATGCTATTGCATGCTTAATAGACTACAGTATAGTATAAACATAACTTTCATATGCAATGGGAAACCAAAACATTTGTGTGATTTGTTTTATTGTGATATTAGCCTTATCATGGTGGTCTGGAACTGAACCTGCAATATCTCTGAGGTGTGCCTGCATTTGTCATGATTTTGTGGGCTGGCTGGGCAGCTCTAGCCTAGGCTTGCTCAACCAGCTACATTCAGCTGCAGGTTGTCTGGGCCTGGGTTCAGCTGGGACATCTGGGCCTCCCTCTCCATGGTCTTTCATCTCAGATTTCTACATGGTATGGTCTCCAGGTTCCACGAGGATCAAACAGAAGCTACAAGGGCTCTTGAGGCCTAGACTCCAGGAACATCATTCCTGCCACATGCTTTGGTCAAAGCAAGCCACAAAGCCAGCCCAGTCTAAGGGATAAAGAAAAAGACCTCATCTCTTGATAGGAAAATTTGCAAAGAATTTGTGGTCACATTTACTCTACCATACTAATGTTAACAGCATAATTGCAGTTTACATGACAAAGTCATTATTTTTCTCAGTGCATTTTGCCCTGTTCTCCAGTATCCAGTGGTCTCTGGGCCACAGGACGTAGTATACCTGGTTCGTTGAATGGATGGATGGATGGATGGCCTCACACATGGCAGCCTCTTTACTCTAACTGCCTTGATATCCCATATCTTCAAATGTCATCAACCCCAGTTCAGTCAGCCTTTGAAGGCCTTGAAGGCAAGTTCAGGAGTATGGCTAAGCTGGCCTCTGATGGGGAGGTCATGGGGCCAGAGCTTCCATAGACCTCATCACTGCACACTCTCCTCCCACCCCAATTGTACAGAATCCCTACTCATGCTCAGGAGCCTCAGGCTCAGTCTATGGAACATCCCTTGAGAAATCTCCAAGTCCTTGAGTTCTTAATACTGAGTCCCTATTGCCTCCTCCCCTCTCTAGGTTTTTCCAGGTTTAGCTGGCCACCTGCCCCTCTCCCTCCTTTCCCTTACCAGGGAAGTCACCTGGCTTAGAGGAAAGCACAGTATGACCTTGGGCAACCCACCTTCCACCTCTGGGTCTTAGTTTTCTCAGTAATAAAATGACAGGCAATTAGACCCAACACCCTTTGCAAAGGGCCAGTGTGGGCCTCCTCCTATCTAATTATAAAAGCTCCAACTTCAACCTCTCCTTTGTTGGAATGTCTTAAAAGCAAACAAACAAACAAGCAAAAAAACAACTTTATTAAGATGCAAGTCACATACCATGCAGTTCACCCATTTATAATGATTGTGTTCAACCATCACCACAATGGTATATCTTCTGAAACAAAGGCCCTAGTTTTGAAAGAAAGTAATACAAATCTTAAACCGCCTCATTGGAAAAGATGGTCTAGGATGCTCCATAGTGGTGACGTGTTGGGGGTCTGCATTCTTTGAAGGTAGGGGAAGAAAGAGTGTGCTGGACACGGCCCTCACACTGGGACCTGCAGATAAAGGAGGATGGCAGAGCCCGGGAGAGTCATCACAGCTGCTCAGTATGCCCTGTGGTGCTGCGGGGCAGCCAGCCTCAGAGTGGCAGTGGCAGCTGCCAGAGGCAGGGTCACATATACACAGTGAGCCTTCTGCTGGAATAACATTGACTGATTAAGCCTCCTTCCCATCTTTCTCCCAGGACCCACAGCCAAAGACGATGTTTGTTTCACGTATTAAATCTGGAGAAAACCTACCTGGAACAGGCTGAAACAAATAAATGCACTGACAGACAGCAGCCGAGGAACAGAGTTATCTTGTAGCCAACTGCCCACCTTTCGCTCAGTCTGGAAGCCCCAGCTCTGGACTACGAAGAGCCGTGAGGTGTGTAATGGCTAGGCCCCTCCTTGGGCATGCTCTCCCTACCCTCCATCAGTCAGTCGGGGAGCTGCGCTCTGTTGAGCGTGTGTGACAGAAGCCAGCACGCTGCTGCCAGAACAAAACGACTGGGTTTGTGGCTTGGCTTGTGGCTTGCTGGTTGTGTGCACTTGCCAAGTCATGTAACTTACCTGTGCCTCAGTTTTCTCATATGTAAAATGGGCATGGTGATGCACACCTCTATTTACTGCAGAATAAATATAAAAATTTCCGGCCCGTAGTAGCACTCAACAACTATAACACCCCCTACATACACCCTCTTCTCCCTGCTAAGAGCAAGCTCTGTCCTAGGCCTGAGCTGAGTAATGCCCGTGATTGGGCCTGTGATTAGGCAGGTCTTTCAAAAGCCACAGACCCAGTGCCCGCCTGAGGGAGGAAACTCTTGTTGCCTGGAAGCCTGGGCTGTCCCTGCCATCTCTGTCTCCCTTCCTCTGAACTTGGGGTGTTAGCAGATGGGATCAGAGTTGAGTTAGCAACACCTTAGAGCAGAAATTCACAGCATTAGGTCACTCGGGGACATGTTAAAAATATTGATGCCCAGGCCTAGTCTCAGAAATTCTAACTCAGCTGATCTGGGATGGAGCCAAATGTCAGTATTTTTAAAAGCATTCCAGGTGGTTTTTATGTGCAGCCAGGATTGAGAACCACGTCACTGGGGCTTTATACCTAAGATTCCTCTCTACCTCTGGTTAGTTTCTGCTGTGCCTGACCCTAAACTGCTTTTGGCTGATGGCTTTTTCCTCAATTGCTGCTCCCAGCATTCTCTTCAGCTTCAGCCAAAACCTTAATGACACCAGACCTGTTCCCTACCACTGATTCTCCCATCACTGGCTGCTCCCAGGGTAGGTCTTGGACACAAATCTCCTACACGTAGGTGCCTCCTCCCACCCCACCTACACAACCTGCTCAGAGTCAATAGTGAGTCCCAAATGAAATATTAAGGAAGGAAAGCAGTTGATTGCTGAGGGTCCACCCTTGTAGTTCTCTCTATCCCTTAATACCTACCATTTAGTTCGTATCACTACGTGCCAAGCACTATGCCAGACACTTTAACTAGGTAGCCCAGATAGAATCTGGAGCCCCCATCCTCTGGTCTTTGTGTAACATCCCATGAAAGAAACCTCAGCCCAATCACCAACAGAACATAGAAGCAATTATGATCTTTACTGATCTCCTGGCATGAAGTGAAGAAGTGGTTAATTAATAAGCCACAACAACCCTCATAAAATACCTCTTTTTACATCCCTCTTGCTCTCATGAGTCACATCTCACAGCTTTCCTGGAGCCTGTCCACCCATGCCTCAAATCCACCCTCATCCCAAAGCCCACCCCTCACCAACCCCTCTCTTTCTTCCCCTCTCCCTTTTCTTCTGCTTTTATTTTTCTCTTTCCTAAGTAATTCTTGTCTCTTTGGGATATAAATCCCTGTGATACTTTCCGCAGTTCTTTCTCTCGCTCTCTCTCTCTCTCTCTCTTTCATACACACACACACAGCTCAGATTGTGATTCTGAACTGCTGCAAAAGCTCGTGCACTGAGCTGGTACACTTTGCTATGATTCGAATATGGCCTCTCCAAAAATCAGCTGTTGCCAATTAACAATATTAAGAGGTGGGGTCTTTAAGGGGTCCTTAGGTCATAAAGGCTCCTCTCTTCTGAATGGAATTAAGGTCCTTATAAAAGGGGCTTCCTGCAGCATTTGGCTAGCTTGCCCTTCTACCTTCTTCATGTGAGGACGTAGCAGATTTCCCTCTCTAGGGTACAGCAATAAGACACCATCTTGGAAGCAGAGGACAGCCCTCACCAGACAACCGAACCTGCTGGCACCTTGATCTTGGACTTCCCAGCCTCCAGAACTGTGATAAAATAAATTTCTCTTCTTTATAAATTGCCCAGTCTCAGGTATTTTGTTATAGCAGCACGAATGGACTAAGACTCCAAAGACAAGTTCTTTAGTGAGTAAATCTGGGCAGGTGGGGCTAAGGAGGATGGAAAGCTGCAAACTAATTACTTAAGATAATTTATTTATGCCTATAACCTATAGGTATGATCTCATTCAACCCTAGTAAAGCCCTATGAGGCAGGTGTTACCATCCTCATTCCACAGATAAGGAAACTAGGACGGAGGGAAACTAATAAACTTGTGGAGGCAGGATTTGATCCCAGGCCTGTTTTACCCTCAACCTGCAAATCAACCCCTCAAAGGGCTTTAGAGAGGGGCTCCTGAGACCTTGGGCTTGGTGTATAAAGAGCTGGAAGCCACAAGGGTAGAAATTCAGCAAGACTGGGCTGCCCAGCACCTACCACTCTGACTTCTCCGAGGAGCTGACTGCCAAGAGCCACCCCCCTTACAGAAACAGCCTCTAACACTTCCTGTTCCCAGCAATGGCTGTTAATCTCAGCACTGTTTAGCAACTAATGAGGCAGAAAGGGTTAATTCCAGATCCCCAAGGCATGCACAGGCGGATCTTGGAGAATTCCCCTCTTTATAGGACCTTGTTTTTGCCCTTCCCTTTCTTCCTGTTAGGCAGACCATGGGCTGGGCGGTGGCCCCAGGGGAAGAGGGATTCCTGCAGCACGGCCAGTGTAGATAGCATTAGCAACTCTGGACTGTTTTGTTTCCATTTGCTTTCCCTCCTGGCACTAAAACCTCATTAGAGCTCTGACAGAAGAGAAATAGCTGGAGTGGGGACAGAAACTCTTCGTTTCCCAGAAATTCTGCTCTGGGCTTCCACTGCCTTTTTCCTAGCAGGCTAGACCCGCAGTGACCCCGAGAGACAGGCTTAAAACCTGGCCAGGGTAGGGGATGGGCGCAGTGCAGGTCTGAGGTCCATTTGGACCCACCCAGTGCCTTTCCATCCTGCAGGAGCGAGATTTCAGAGCCCACTCTCTTGTGAATGTAGAATCATTGACACCTGGATAGGACAGGGTTTACCTGAGTCCTCTCTCTCGGAAGCCAGTCTGCTGAGCATAAGAAGAGTGTAAATGGGGCCGGGGAGTCAGGGAGTGTTTAACCTACTTAAGAGACTCTCTTTGCTCAAGCACTTTAGCACTTTCCCTTTGCACATCCCAGAACGACTTGCTGAATGCAGAGCTGGCCCAGGTGGGGCCTCCAGCGGACAGCACTTTCTTCTCACTCCAGTAGGCCCTTCAGTCACGTAGAGGAGGCAACACTGCCTGGGGGAGGCCACCTGCCACAGACTTGGAGACCCTGCTCTGCTCCAAGTGGATCCCAGGCTTGTGCCTTGTTCCTTCTGGGCCTCTGAATCTTCATCTAAGAGGAGAGAAAGCTGGATAGATGATTTCTGAGATCCATTAGCTGCTCTTGCACACACTCCATTTTTTGTGGCATCGTAGAATTTTAAGAATCTGATTAATTTCATCAACATTTCCTGAGCACTTGCCATGTGCGAGGCACTACACCACGACGTTCAAGACAACTCCCGCTCGATAAGGTCACAACCATTCATGGACTGACCGTTGCCTGATGAGGCCCACCTAAGCATCTCACATGACCAACTCCTGGCTCCCTCCAGCTGTAACAACTTATGTTATAGGAAAATGCTTTCTTCACCAAATATTCTTTACTTCCCACTGTTAATTGTAAATAAGACAGCATGAAGCCAATGTGGCAGGAGGCCAGGAGTCAGATTTGAGTTTTAGATCTGACTTGCTAATCATTTAGCCATGGGGACTTGGACCAAACACTTAATCTCTCCCAGCTTTAGTTTCCTTATCAGTAAAATGGGGATAAAAGTGCTGCACTCATGTATGTCACCAAAATGTTATGAGGATCAAGTGAGACTACGTATCCAAAGGGCTTCCAAGAGTATAAAAATCAGCATGGACATAAAATGCCGATGCTATCTTTACCAGAGTAGTGTGTCTGTCGTAGGAGATTTGCAACTTTTTCTGAGAGGCTTCACATCTCAGCCTCCATCTCCTCATCTGTGAAATGGGTATGGTGGATTTGATTCAGAATTCAGGGGGTTAGAGATAGTCTATGCAAAGGTCAGCTTTTGAGGGCTGGGTACACAGAAACGGCTTAGAGAAACAGCAACTGTTTGCCGCTGTTGTGCAATTTTTGGATTCAGAATCTTGCAATAATAGTTGGCCAGTATTTTATGCAGAGACTGGGGAAGGCAGTCCTCCTCTCTCAGCCACCTTCACCCCTGGACTCCATGTCAAGGTGTGTATTCCCAACAGCAGCTAGAAGGTGCGGCCACTAGCCATGCATAAAGTTAATTTAGCTTCTGTAAATGTCTGGCGGTTTGGGGGGCAGGAGACAGGCTTGGCTTGGCCCGTGTAGATGATCCGTGCTCTGCCTTGGAAACGATGGGGAGAAACAGCCCTCCCGAACCGAGTCCTTTCATTCCCTCAGCGACTGCACAAGAACCAGGGGAGACTCATTGTTGTCTTGGGTTTGTTTTCATTTTACGTTGGAAAGGTTTCCAACAACAATCATTTTATTGTTATTCTACTCACTGCTAACTCAATAAAAGTGGTCCTTTTAATTAATTTCGTTGTTTCTCATTGTGCTGCTTTTGAACTAAATGAAAATGTTCTTTTTACTTTCCCCACAGCTCTTGTGACCTCCAGCCACTCCTCAGCATTCATTAGCTCCCCAAATGCCAGAGGTGGATAGGATCTCAAAAACCACGAAAGCCAATCCAGCTCATTTTGCAGATGAGAAAACTGAGGCCTGGAGAGGGATACTGGTCTATTCAAGGTTGCATACTGAGTTAGTGGCTGAGTTGGGACTCAAACCCATCTGGGAAAGGTTCAGCCATGCAGTTAACATCTGACAGTTTTTGCACGGACTATGTTAAAACATGTTCTCAAAGAACTACAGTTGAAAAGTGGCTTGATGCTGTTCCCTTTTAATTTAAACAGATACACGTTTATATATATACGAAGGGTGATTATTTTTATAGCTGGAGCTATTCTTCCATTTAAAAATGAATAGATGAGTTCCTGGACATTTTGCTATAAAGCAACCTTCTATTTCAGCAACTCCTTTCTTCCTATTGATTTTCCTCATAAAAATCAAAGCAGTAGATTGTTGTAAAAAGAAAATTGGCCTCTGGATTTAACAAAATTACCCAGGAATGTGGCAATCCACATTAAATATGTGTTTAAGGAGAAAATGAAAGTGTTCCATGAAATATTAATAAGAACTCTGAAGATATTAACAATACCTGGTGCTGAAAATGATAAAGCAAAGACGAGAAAGGTGATAATGTAGTCCAACACCAAAACAATATGCGTCAGTCTTATATTCTGTGCCCCCAGCTTCCTACCTTCCTCCCACTGGCAAAGATGCACTCCTCGGAGAACTAGGAATTAGCAAAGTTCACTCCCAGCTGCAAATATCTCAACACCTCCAGGTTTCCACCTGAAGGAGTTCTTTGAAGCATTCTCCATTTTCTCAATCATTTAAATTCACTGACACATCCTTAAATTCCACATATCCTTGCCTGGTTACATGGCCATCGATTTTTAGGCCATCACTGGTCAGACTTCTTTTAAGAATGGATGCTGCCACCCTATATCCATTCAGTTGCCACCTCTTTGAAGAAACCTTCCAGATTCCTATAGTCAGATGTTATAGAACATGGATCACTGATGCTGAATTTGGTGTACCTGTGGGTGTGATCTTTCAAAAATGGAAGAGAGAGAAAAATGAACAGAATAAAGCCCTCCGTGGTAAAATCCATCACCCTTTGGCATTAGAAGTGGAGATATTTTAGTTTGAGAGAGCTCCTTTAGGTGCAGGAATGTACAACCCACTCCTCCAAGGGGGCCAACCTCTTCTTGCTGCAAATTGAAGAGAATCCCCTGTCCCTTCTGTGCACTTCCTAATATATGCTTCTTGGAGAGATTACATTTTCTGACAAATGTATTTCCAGAACCTATATTGTTCTAGGAACTATATTAGTTGCTGTGGCTGGTGCAAATCTGAGCCCCACACTCAAGGAGCGTTTCGTCTGGTCGGTGTATGAAGGTATTATGTTTGAGTCAACCTTGCTTCACACACATTCATTCGCTTCCAGCTATGAATTTACTCCTTTAATAATGCATGGATGCTATTGCATTTACATATTCTGTTAGGAACATTTTTCCACCGTAGCTTCACAGGGGGAGATGTCTTGAGTCACAAAAATATTGGAAGGAATTTTGGAGCAGATGAGAACTGGCTCCCGCAGGTGTTCCTGGAGGCAAGCACAGATCTTCAGTGAATAAATGAAATCTTCTCCCTGCAGGGAAATGGCCTCCTGCTCCTCTCACTGTTGCTGCCCTGTTCTAGTCACACTCAGACAGTGAGCCCTCTTCTTGGATTGACGCTTTCTGGCTCCATCTCCCCCCACTCTCCCTGTCTCTCACTCAGCCCCGGCCACTCAGCTCTCGTGGCTGTTCCTCAAACACACATGGGTATCTCCTACCCCAGGGACTTTGCACAGGCTCTTTCCTCTGCCTAGAATATTCTTCCCCAGATAGCCCAGGTAGCTCACTCTCTTACCTTCTCAAAGCCTTCAGGTGTTTGTTCAAATGATATCTTCCCTGACCACCCCACATCCCAACTTAAAATTTAAACTATTCCTTACTGTGTGGTATTCTCCAACCCTCTTCATACTTTATTTTCCTCCACACCATGTTTCCCCATCTTATAAATTATATATTCTATTTGTCTATCTTTATTGTCTACATTCTAGAAGGTAGGTAGGCTCCATGAAGATAAGGATTTTTGTCTGTTTTCTCTCTTGCTGCCGCCTGGTGTCTAGAAAGGTCCCTGGCACAAGGTAGAAATTTAATAAATGAATAAATGAATACCCTGAGGAAAGCCTCACAATACTAAAACTAACTAACTAAATAAATAAAAATTTTAAAAAGGACCCCTACGGCCATCGGAGTGGGTATAGCTCTTCATAGTTTATGAAGCATATTTGTATCAATAATCTCACTTAATCCCCTTGCTATGGACTGACTTTATTTCCCCAAATTCATATGTTGAATGCTAAGCCACAGTGTGACTACTGGGAGATAGGATCTTTTGGAGGTGATTGAGGTTCGATTTTTTTTTTTTTTTAAGAATCAACACAGCGATGGGAGAATCAAGAATGCAAGGATTCAGATATTCTGTGCAGGGTTACTCTCTCTCCTAAGGCCCAATAAAAAGGAGCAAACTGAGAGCCTTAAGAAGAGTCAAAATTGAGGTCACAAGGACGGGGCCCTGATCTGATGAAACTGTGGCCTTTTAGGTAGAGAAAAAGAGAGAGACCCTTTTCTCTCCATTGTGTGAGGATACAGTGAGAAGGCAGCCACCTGCAAGCCAGGAAAAGAGCCTTCACCAGAAATTGGATCAGCTGGAACCTCGATCTTGGACTTACAGCCTCTAGATCTGTGAGAAATAAATTTGTGTTGTTTAAGCCACCACCCAGTCTATGGTGTTTTGTTACAGCAGCCGGAACAGACTGAGATGCCCCACAAAATAGAGCCTGATAGGCAGGTTTGATCATCCCATTTTCAGTAAGCAACAGCTAAGGCCCAGCAAAAATGAAGGATTTTCCCTGAGTTCACATAAGTAGTAATAAGTCTGCTCTGATTCCGCTGTACCAGGCCGCCTGACCCAGAGCACAGTCAGCCCCCAAAGCCTGAACCCCACGCACTTGGCTTTTCCCATCATAACTATCTCCCAGCACTAGTGTCCACCTGCAAAGGGCCTAGAGAAAGAGACATTTTTCAAACATATCCCCCGTGGCGTGAAAGTTGTGAGGGCTTCTAATGAGCATCTTGCTTGCAGGCCCAAGAAAAAGCTCACATTTTAATTGGAGAACAAGGATTTCGTGCCCTTCTGCCCTGCTCCTCACGTTCTACGCCCTTCCAGCACCAATTTCAGCCTTTGTCATCCATCTATCCATCTATTCAATACTTTTGAGTGCCTACTATTAACATATGAGTTAACACCATTCATGCAAGTTTTATTCCACCAAATGGACCAGCAAGGACAGATGGCCCAACTAACATTTATCAAGGGCTACTTGTAAGCTGGGTGCTATGTTGATACCTTGAATTTGTTTTCTCACTTAACCATCAAGCCATTTTTATATGGTATCCATCTACCTATTACAGAGGTAGAAACAGGATTAGACAGGAAAGGGTGACTTACATAAGATCATGGTGCTACGAGGTGGCAGAGCCATCATTGTTGGGTGTCACAGCCTGAGTTCTCTCCATTGCATGGTGCTGTATGTGAGAGCTATGAACCTGGAACTGCTTCAAGGGTAACTTCCAGTTTTCTCACCTCCTGCCTCCCCCCAGACCCACCTCTCACCCTTCCAGAATTAGCTAGCCAGTTCCTGTCATTACTGAAGCAGGCAAGTAAGTTCGAGGGAAAACCACCTAAAGTAACAATAGCAACAAAACATAACAATAGTTAACATCATTAACCACCCATCATGCTATTGCCATAACTATCCTAGGAGGAAGCTACCATTATTTTCATCATTTTATAGATGACACAACAGAATATCAGAGAGTTTAAATAATTTGCATAGAGTCACACAACCACTCTAAGACAGGACTGAGCCTGTCTCTCCAAGAGGCCACACAGAGACTAATGGGAAAGTGGAAAAGCAGATCCTCAACAAGGGCAAACATCAAATGGTTCTACCTTATGTGAGCAGGGTGCTATGCTCTGTGGGGGTTGCAAAAATGAGTAATGAAATTTATGGTGCTTTGCAAAGAAAGAAGAGGGTTTTTGCAACGCAAAAGCTGAACTTAGGCAACAGGGGAGTGGTGTTACAAGGCATATTTTAGGGTTCCAGGTGTAACACCAATGTGACTATTGGAAATTCTGTCCCAACCATCCTGGGTCAGAGTCAGAAGAGACTGGCTGGAGAGCCCAGGCGAGCCTCTGTGCACGCAGACAACAGTCCTGAATCATGAAAACAGCCTCTCAGCAGAGTCCTCAAATGCACTTCTATTCAGTCACTCAAGATGTGTCTTCTTTGAGCACCTAAAAGGCAACATGATCAAAGGAACAAAAGGTCATGTAATGGAAACAATGAGAACTTTGGCATCAAACTCATTGTGAGCTCCACCTCCCCTGATTATAAGCTCTCAGACTTTGAGAAATTGCATATCTCCTTGAGACTCAGTTCTTCAGCTGTAACATGGGGATATCAATTTTCCTCATAAGGTGCCAGAAAAGCAAATAACATAACAAATGTAGAAACACATAGCACACAGGTGACCCTCAAACCAGATTAGTTCTTCCCACCTTCCAATTGGGATCACACTTGGTGTAAGGTGCTGGGGAGAAAACAAAGAGTTGTAATGCTTCTTATTGTATTCTAGAAGCTTATAATTTAGTTGAGACGCAGGATACGGAGACTAGCAGAAGAAAGCAACATATATTGCAATCTCCTAAGTGGTTTTCTGCCTTCGATATTCCTCCCTTTGACTTGTCTTCTGGAATACCCCTTTTGTAATACAATTCTGATCATGTTCCTTATGACCAAGGACTTATTCTCCTAGGCATATTCCCAACAGAAATATGCCCATATGTTCATCAAAAGACATGAAAATTTGCTCAACATCATTAGTCATTAGAGAATTGTAAGGCAAAATCCCAGTGAGATTCCACTGCACACGTAATTAGAATGGCTTAAAACAAGAAGACTAACCATACCAAGTTCTGGTAAGTAAGGAGAGCAACTAGAACCCTCATATGCTGCTGGTGGGACTATAAAATGGTACAACTACTTTGGAATCCAATTTAGCATTTTCTTAAAAATTTAAACATATATGTATTATATGACCCAGGAATTTCCCTCCTATATATTGACCTAATAAAAATGAAAGTGTATGTCCCCCCGCAAAGACTTGTATATGAATATTCATAGAAGCTTTATTCATAATAACCCAAAACTGGAAACCCAAACATCCATCAACATGTGAATGATAAACAAACTGTGGTATATGCAGACAATAGAATACTACTCAGCCAAAAAAAAAAAAGGACAAACTATTGCACACACAATGAGGAATACTTCTCAACATAATTATGCAGAGTGAAATAAACTAAACTAAAAACAGTACACACTGCATAACTCCATCCATACAATGTTCTAGAAAATGCAAATTAGTATATAGTGAGAAAAAGCTAATCAGTGATTACCTGGAGACAGAGGTGGGTGTGGGGACAGGAGGGAAGGATTGCCAAAAGGTAGAAGGAAACTTACAAGGGCTATGAATTTGTCCACTATCTTGCTTGCTGTGATGGTTTCATCAATAGATATCAAAACTTATCAAACACCTTAAACATGTATAGTTTATCGGTGGTGTATACCAATTATAACTCAATAAAGCTATTTTAAAAGACATGTATGAAAAATTATTCATAATAGCCTCAAATTGGAAACAGTATAAATGTCCCTTCATGGTAGAATAAATAAATGTTGATCTATCCATATAGCAGAATACTATACAGCAATGAAAATGAACAAACTACAGTTACACACAACAACATGGATGACTCTCACAAACATAACTGAGCGAAATAAGTTAGACACAAGAGAATATACAGCACATGATTCCACGTATAGAAAGTTTAAAAATATATGTGAAAATAAACCGACGGTGTTAGAAATTAGTGACTTTTAGGGAAAGGGGAAGGACATGGTGGCAGGATAGGAGGGGAATCACTGAGTGCTGGCGATGCTGTATTCCTCGATCCGAGGCATTCATTTAGGACTGCATCCTCTTACGGCAATGCATTACACTGGAGACTTGGGCTTTCTTCATTTTTCCACATATATGCTATGCTTTAATAAAACGTTTATTTTTTTAAAGGTTATTATAGCGGTATGTGATAAAGGGCAGTGTTGATTGGGGCTAAACGAACAGAGGGTGCAGAAATGGGAGGAACCGGGGGTGGAGGGGGACGGAGGGGGGCAGTAATGGGATTAGGAGGAAGTGAAAAAGGGGCCTGGGGCCGTGTAGCCAGGAACATATACCTCGGCACTTCTGGCTTGACAAGAATATTTTTCATTCCCACAATGCAAAATGATTTCAAATATATAATTTTAAAACTTTGCATGTGTTTAGTGCTTTAAAACTTATAGTTTGCAAGGTTGTGATCTCCCAAGGATAAGAACTCTGTTAATCCATGCACAAAGTAGGCATTCAGTGAATGTTCATTTGAGTGAATACAAAACACTTTCACCTTCACTAATTCAATTATTTCTCACAAGAATTCTGTAGATAAGCAGGGTGAGGGTCATTACTTTCCTTTCACAAAGGAGAAAATCAAGCTTCTCAGGAATGGAGACCTCTTGCGAAAGGAGGCAAAGGCCTAGGTGTACGTTGAATCCTGGCTTGATGTCTTTGAGCCCTGTGACCTTGGTCAGGGCTGGAACCAAGAGCCCAAGCCCCTACCGCCAGCTGCAGGCTCCCTCCCCGGCACAGTCATGAGAGCAGAAATGGGTCAGGCTCTAACTCCCTGATGGAGGGACACACAATGCAAAGTCCTGCTGTCACCCGCAGTGGCATTTTCTCTTTGGTTACTGCTGCCCTTCGCTATTCCAAAAGGCTTGTATACCCTCCCTACTGAGGACACACAAAGATGCAATAAATTATCTTTGTTTTTACTGATACAACAGCACATACAAAATAAAAGTGGGCCATACCCTTGAATCATACGCACACACGCACACACACACACACAGAGACACACTCTTCAAGAAGAAGGCCTAAAGGGACAGCAGCCAGTCCCTTTGGAAGCACTGAGGGCTGTGTTGCCAGAGGATGCCCAAGCAAAAGATAAGTCGTGCTGTCCCTGGTGAGAACCACTTAGCGTAATTATATCCCCAGAGGATCCAGGATTCCAGATGGGCCCCAGAGCATCGTTTACATACTGTATTTTAGGCCAGTAACATGATTCTAATGAAGCAGGAAGGAAGAATGATAAAATTAAAAAGTCAAATTTTCATCCTTAATCTCCAGGGCTGCAAATAGGATATGGCTGCGGTTCAGAGGCAGAGAAGGGGGCAGTGGGGGGTGGAGGCCCACTTTGAAAGCCGCTGAGTGCTCCTAAAAAGGTCCATAACAAGGATGAGCTTTAATCCTGATTCCTGCAGCTTGACCCACACCTCCTTGGAGTCGGGCAGGACTTTTTGATAAGGAGGAGCGCAGGGAAGAGGCAGAAAAAGGAAATCCCGAATGTGTCTGTTTGTATCCACATCCCTCTTCCACTTGGGGAGTCCCCCTAGGATGTGCCCTTTAGTGGACCTGTTTGTCCCGGGTTGAAGGAGTGGTGTCTGGGATGTGTGCCAACTGAGACTTCACGTCCCTCTTGGCCTGCTCTGCATCCCGCATCGCTCGGGCACCCCACGGTTCAAACGCCTCTGGGATGCTGTTACTTGGAGTTGTTCTCATTCATTTATTCAGCCCCTGCTCTGAGACACACACTCAGGGTCCAGGGATGAGCAGGACTGCTGCCTCTGCCCTCAGGGAGCTCACAGTCGCACTGGAAGTCGGACAAGGGAAACGATTCCTAGGATGTGTTGAGCGCTTTCCCGGAGGGAAGCAGTTAACGAGACTGGGGTGTGGCACCATTTGCACGTGTATTCCAGATCCTTAGGACCTGTGCAGGCCTGTGCCAGACCCCATCACAGCATACGATCCTGCTTGGCGTCCAGGAAGGCACTCCAGTCTCACCCCCTTATAACCCACTCATGCAGGAATGCTCCTGAAGCACCTCCCCTCCCAGAGTAAGGCAAGCCGAAGTGTCATCCACGGCCAGCGTGAGCCACTCTCAGTTATGCCAGGCAACCAGACAAGTTCGACAGCAGCTGCTTCCACATGAGCTAACACCCCTAAAAGAAGACAATTAAAGATGTAGTCTTATTTGAAGCCTGAGGCCCCAAACCTCTCTTCTACCTACTAAGACTATATCTGGAACTCCACCTTTGGATTCACTAACTTTCATTCTTTCCCAAGAAGATGATGAGAAAACTCCAAGACCACTGATGGGGGAGTCAGCAGGTACAGGCTCCAGTTCCACTGCTACTGTGTGTCTGCAAGACTTGGGACAAGTTACTTCCCCTGTAGAGACTTCTGTTTAGTCCTCTGCAAATGAAGGGATTAAAGAGACTGTTTAATGTTCGGAAGAGGCAAGGCCTTAGGAGCCACAAAGTAACACATTAGCAAGGACTAGTTTACATCTGACCGGAAACAAAATTGGCCTTGCAGGAGAGAAGGGCAGGAAGACGAGGTTGGGGTAGTTCTTATACAAACAAGGTCACTGATAATTCCTTATATCCCTGTATACACACACCAGTCCTCTCATCAAGAGATGGAATCTGTATCTCTTTCCCCTGAATCTAGGCTGCCTTGTGAATTGCTTCGGTCCACGGAACATGGAGGAAGTCTCACTGTGGCCAGTTTGGGGTCTACAGTTTGGGAACCAGAAAGCTCCCACTTTAGCTCTCTTGGAGTCCTGCCCCACCACGTTACAAGGCCTGACCACCCTGCTAGAGAGACCAAATGGGGAGACACAGATGCCCTTTTAGGCCCTAACTGTGGCAGCCATCTCTGCTGAGGCACCAAACATGTGAATGAAACCATGTTGGATTTCCAGCCCCAAATGAGCCTCCAGATGTCTGCAGCCATGGGAGTAGGTAAGACAAGCAGAAGAACTTCCCAGCTGAGCCCTACCCAACTTACCAATTCATGAGCAAATTAATGGTTGTTATTTTAAGCCACTAAGTTTCGGAGTGGTTTGTCATAAAGCAACAGATAACTGAAGCAGGTGCTAAAGTTAATGCTACAGGTGTGCAACCTTACAAGGTCGATGGCTGTAATTAGAGGCTTAGATAATCCTCTTGGTTAGGAACTTTGGGTTGTACACTGAGTACTACCTCCGAAAAACAGATCACTGAAAATCTATTTGTCACAAAGACATTTCATTGTCATGGGATGTGTCATTGCAGGAATTAGCCAAGCTAGTTGGCCAAACCCATGCAGACATCCCTCTGCCACGGGCTGGAAGCCAGCTTGGTTCCAAACATGGATGAGGCAAAATTTCACCCATAAATGCCCAACTCATTTCTATGCCTCTCTCCTCCCCCACCAGTCCCCACCCCAACTCTCACTCCAGAGAAGGAAAACCATGGAAACAAATGGCTTTGTGTAGTACTGAATGGGAAACAGAGCAGCTGGGGCTTAGAAACGCAAAAGCTGTTGTGTTGTTAATAACATTTTATGGTTGATTTTGTTGTCTTTGATTGTTGAAGAAGGGTGACACAAGCTCCAGTGTGTTCTCTCAGGTCTGAGGGGCCAGCTTCCCTTGCAGAGCTCTGTGCCTGTCAGCTTTACTCCCAGCTGAACCACGCACAGCCTTCGACCCTCCCCCCTCAACAGGAACCACAATAGCTACTGATTTTTGAGAACTCCCCATGCCAGCCATTGGGCGACAGAATTTATTAGGCTATCTCATTTAGTCCTTACAATGAACCCTTGAGGACATCCTTATCATCTCAATTTTTACAGATTAGGAAACTGAAGGTCAAAGATATTAATTAATATCTTATATCTAATAAATGGTAGAGCTGATATTTAAACTGAGGTCTGCAAGGCCCCAAAGCCCATACTCTTAACCATTTCTCCAAACTAGATACAGCTCCCAGTTCTGACCATGCCCAGGACCACTCACTCATGCATATATACATGTATGTATTCAACACATACATTCATTTATTCAACACATATTTCATGAGCACTTACTATGTGTAGGAACAGAGGATACATTAATGAACAAAACAGACATAGTCTCTGCCTTCATGGAGCCTTTGGTCTCTAAAACATAGATTCCTACCATGACCTTCACCATAAACCCTTACTTTACAATGTCCTTAAACCCCTTTCCACATCTTAACTGAACCCCTAAGCCCCTCATCACCATTCTCAGACATGACTCTCACATTCCATAGCCTGGCCCTAACTTTGATCTTTGCTATTCTTTATACAATCTATACCTTTCTCTTAAAGGAAGACTGGGGTATATTGATTATAAAAATGACCCAAATTTCCCACCCCTTCCTATATCCATGTCCTTTGCAATGTGACCTTGTAGCTCTTTCCACCAAGAGTTGGAATCTTCCCATCCCCTGAATCTGGGCTGTTCTGCTGACCTGTTTTGGCCAATGGAATGCTGCAGAAGTGATGATGCTCCAGTTCTGTGCCTGTGCCTCAAGAGGCCTTCAATGCTTCAGCTCACTCTCTTGTACCTCTGCCTCCACTTTAAAACTGCAGCTTCTGGAGCTGGAGATAAAGTTGTAAAAGAAACAAGCATGGTCCCCACTTGGACAAAGCTTATATTCTAGTGAATCAATGAATCATGAATGAGAATCTTGGATTTTCCAGGTCAGAAGGAACCATTATACAACTTCAAATAATGCTTGAGTCTCACACCATATCTTCCATTAAGAACCCTTCCAAAGACAGTGAGCTCACTGTGGGACAATGCAGTAGTTACAGTTTAAGATGGGTCTCACTCTCAGAAAATTATTTCTTATAGTGAGCAGAAGTCCATCCATTGGGAGTGTCCACACTCTGATTTATGGATCCTTCTCAGGGCCACATGTAGCATGTCTAACTACATATGTATTCTGAGTTCTCTCTCCTCTAAGATAAATTATCTTCATTCCCTTAGCTTTTCCCCAATGTCATGATTTTGAGATCCCTTGACATTGTCCTTCCGGGACTTGCTGCATTATTTTTCTACATTCTTCTAAAATCTGGTTCACAGAAATAAACTCAAAACTTACCAACTCGTTGTACCACCTTAGGCACAAGATATCTCCTCTCGGGGCTTAAGATTCCTCAGTTTTAAAATGAAGTTGGACTCAGTAGCTTCCAAGGGAAGACAGCAGTGTGCAATGGAATGAATCCTAGATGTCCAACAAATAGTCTCTCCTTCCTCTGATTTATTTCCAGCAATTCTGTGAGCCTGCCCACCCCTCTATCACCTCGTAACCCCTCTTTTACCTGTAAAGAAAGGGATTTGAAATCAGAAGACCTAGTTCTGAATCCCAGCTCTGGCACTTAACTGTTAAGTGACCTTGGGCATATTACATAACTGCTGTATCTTGATTTCTTCATCCATAAATCTGGACCATCACACTTTTCCTTCCAGCTCATGAGAATTAAGTGGGCTATGAGTGAAGGGGGGATCCTGTGTGTGAAAGCTGCACAGACAAAAGATGACATGTTTGTGCTGTCTTAAAGTGGGGACTCCAGACCAGCAACACAGTGGACACCATTCCATTTATGAGATTATATTTACTGATGCACTTGGGAGCTCTGCTTTTATGTGAAAATTCAATATGATTTTAATAATCCTAGTGAAGAGACTATGTGGCCATAATTGTCCCTCTTCATGAGTGAATCATGTTCTGTTATGTTCCAAGAGAAAAAAGATATTTAGGAAAATGTCATGGTAAATATTTTGTAGGCAATAGCCTTGGGAAGGGGAAACTTCAGGATGGTAGTAGAATCCTCCTGTGCTGGACGAAGATCTATCAGCTCATGGTCCCAGCTCCTTACGTTCCAGGTGCAGGTTGCACTTCCTGAAGCACATCTCACCCTTCTCCCGCCGCCCACCTTCCACACTGCCCTTGTGTTGTCCTTCTCTGCCTCCCACCTCTCCTTGGCCCCCAACTCTGGCACAATCAAGCCCATCTTCCCCAGAGGGGCTCACGAGCACATTGTTGAGTCTGTCTTCCCACCTCCCAGTTGGATCCAATAGTCATGCAATTCTAAACTCTATCCTTCATCCAAACTGCCATAATATTTCACATCTGCATGCCCTAAAACATGCAATTCTTTCTAACCAAAAGTCCCTCTCTCTGCCTTTATTCATCTGATGAATTCAGCTCATCCTTAAAAACCCTTCAGGGAACTTGCCTTCTCCAGGAGTCCCATGCTGATAACCTCCAGCAAACCACTCTCCTCTGTGTTCACTATGGACCTTGAACAGCACCCTGTTATCCACACACTCAGATTCTCTGTATACCTGTCTGACTCCTCCTGCACTGTGAGAGCAGAGTTGATAGACCCCAACTATCTCTGGGTCTCCAGCACTGAGCACAGCTTGGCACCTAGAAAATGTTTGAAACAGACTGGAAAAAGGTATAAGTATGTCAAATAAGGGAAGATACCAAAATGATTTTGCATAATAATAGTATACTCTGATCCCCATCCCAATACTGGGCACCGTAATTTTTCCAGGTGCCTGAGCCCTGGAAGGCAAAGAATGGACCTGAAAAGAAAAAGGAGACAATATAACACAGTTCATCTTCTCTCGCAAGACAAGAGTTTGTGATTGCCAGGAAATGTGTAAATTGCAGCACAGATTATTTGTCACGAAGTCGTGAAAGGGCAGAAAACTGAGCTATTTTTCACAACTTCAAAGGCATGCACAGGTTGGTGCTACTGCAGCGGAAATGCTAGGTCTGTTATATGCAGATACAATGAGGTGGCAAAAAGGCCTGCTTCTCTGGGGTGGCCACTCCCAAAGTTGATTGGCTGCACAAGATTCTGGAATAAACTCTGCCTGCGTAACCTGCGTATCAGAACCATAGAACTCAGAGGTCAGGGTCCTGTGGACTTGTTCTGTATTGGAGAATTTCTGTCCATTTATGGATTTTAATACTCTGAAAACATCTCTATTTTTAATTTCTATTTCATTAAACACAAAAGACCTTTATGGAGTACCTACTGTGTGCTTGGTCAAGAATGAGAAGCAACTGTGAATACAGCACCCCAACCTCGAAGAGCTTGCATAGGAGCATATGTAAGTTGTGTTCATAATCACACATATGGGAACATGTGGCACTCAGTCACTCCAATACAGAGCAAAAGGTGATGAATGGGAAATTCAGGATGCTGTGGGCACTCAGAGGAAGAAGGAGTTGGAAGGATGAGGCCCAAGATGTTGAGGACCAGAGTTTTAGCTCTGGTACCCAGCTCCCCCTCACTATTTCAAGGAAAGGGCAGCCTGCAGATGTCTGGGAGCCTGGATGCCCAGTCGAGATGAAATGGGTTGTGATTGGGGCTTGCAGATGGTTGTTTATTTCCACGAATCAAACCTGCTCTCTCTGCTGCTGATTTGGGGAAAGACACACTCCCAAACTTGAAATTCTTTATTGTGTGACTGCTTTCCTGCAACTCTTGGGTGTAGGTTGGTTTGTCTATTAATGCCAAATTCCCAAGAACAGCAGAAAAGAGAGAGAGATTTTGCATGATACTAGTAAAATCACGACTAATCCTTTTCTCAAACAAGCTCATGGCATCAAGCAAACTGGTGACGTGTGACTTCTCTCTAATCCCCTTAGCTCATCTCCCTCTGGTGAATCCAAATGTTACCAGTGCCAGCGATTGGCAGCCTGGAGCAGTCACGGTGTGGCGGAAAACATACAGGATCTGTTCTCAGAATACTTGGGTGGCGCCTAGCTCTACCACATTTTGCTGTGCATCTTTGGGTTAGTCGCAACCTTCCTCAGCCTGCCTCAATGTCCTCATCTGTAAAATGGGATCAATGATCTGAGAATCAGAGTAGAAAATGTAAATGAAATCACCTTATTAATTGTACAGATAAGGCAGGATTGATTACCAGTTATTTTCAAATTGTGCATATCTACTCTCCTTAAGAAGCCTGGTGCCCTTCTGGATGGGAAGCTTCAGGCCTCCTTCACTTTAGGATTACCTAAACCTGACATAATGTCTGGCACTAAATGAGCATCTAACTGCATATTTGTTAAATTAATAAGCGAAAAAATTACAGGATGTTCCCCTATAGATTAAGGCATCTGTCCTCCCTCCAAGCTGAAAGGTACAGAGAGGAAATTTAATCTATAGAAAGTTTGGTATCCTCAGCATAAATTATAAAATAATTAGTATTTTCTGAATAGAGTATGTGTGTGTGTTGATTTTTCCTTCTGGTAGCTGGAAGGCTACATTATATTTGAAGAATATCATGCCCTGAGAAAGTTTGGCTTTTGCACATGTGAATATATTTTGTTTAGCACTAAGAAAATAGAGATGGGCTAATAGGTCAGATGCCTGGTTCTCATTCTTGATCCATTGATTCATTCATTCATCCACCCATCCATCCACTCACTGATACATTCATTCATTCATTCATTCATTGGCAGCAATTGGTTGTACAGCACTATGTAAAACAGCCTCATTACAAGGTGAAAAGTGTTCAGAGTAGCCTTTCGGCTGATAAACCACCACTGATTCTTCCAGAACTTATTGCCCCTGGGCCAAGAAACATTTGAAATCCTACTACTGCCTCCACATATGGCATTTACTACCATTCCTTATCTTTTGTTTTATCGTTTCAGGGACCAACATGCTGGGACTTTCCCCCTTTAGATATCATTTCTGTGACTGGGATAAATTACTACCAGAATCCTCCAAAAATCTCATCTCTGAAAAGACTGTTCATGGCAAGTCTGAGTCTACATGGAAAATGGCAATGGCTACTTTGGGTGGTAGAACATGCAAACTCGATCCCATAAATGAGACACCTATTGCCTCCCCAGCTTCCTTGCAGCCTCTTTCTGTGGTTGTTCCCAACACAAGTACTCTGTCTTTCTCATCCCTAGGTATCCCTGTCTATAAATCTCATTTTTCTATCCTTCATCTCTTCTTCCCTCTCTTTCCTTCTGCCTTCCTCTCTCTATTTCAATTTTGTACTTGGTTCTCATGCACCAGATGGGCTGGGATGGATAAAAACTCTTCTGCATTTTATTAATCCACTCATGTACTGATGGGCACTTGGATTGTTTTCACATCTTTGCAATTGTGAATTGTGCTTCTATAAACATTCGAGTGCAGGTGTCTTTTTTATAGAATGTCTTTTTTTCCTTTGGGTAAATACCCAGTAGTGGGATTTCTGGAGCAAATGGTAGGTCTACTTTTAGTTCTTTGAGGTATCTCCATATTACTGTCCATAGAGATTGTACTAGTTTGCAGTCCCACCAACAGTGTATGAGTGTTCCTATCTCTCTGCATCCATGCCAGCATTTGCTGTTTGGGGACTTTTTGATAAAAAGCCATTCTCACTGGAGTTAAGTCATATTTCGTCATGGTTTTGATTTGCATTTCCCTGATGATTAGAGGTGTTGAACATTTTTTCATATGCTTTTTGGCCATTAGTCTATCTTCTTTTGAAAAGTTTCTGTTCATGTCTTTTGCCCACTTTTTAATTGGGTTGTTTGATTTTTTCTTGTTGATTTGCTTAAGTTCTGTATAGATTCTAGTTATCAGGCCTGTATCAGATGTATAGCATGCAAATATTTTCTCCCATTCTGTAGGTTGTCTATTTGTTCTAATGATTGTTTCCTTGGCTGTGCAGAAGCTTTTTAATTTGATCAGGTCCCATTTATTTATTTTTGTTGTTGCTGTGATTGTTTTTGGGGTCATCTTCATAAATTCTTTGCCTAGGCCAATGGTCTATAAGAGTTAATAAAATGTGGTATATGTATACCATGGAGTACTACTCAGCTATTAAAAAAAAATGGTGAACTAATACCTCTTGTATACCTCTTAACCTGGATGGAACTGGAGACCATTCTTCTAAGTGAAGTATCACAAGAATGGAAAAACAAACACACATGTACTCACCATTAAATTGGAACTAATTGATCAATACTTATGTGCACATATGGAAATAACATTCATCAGAAATCAAGCATGGGGAGAGGGGAGAAAGGGATGGGTAAATTCATACCTAATGGGTACAATGCACACTATCTGGGGGATGGGCACAATTATAACTTTGACTCAAATGGTACAAAAGCAATTTATGTAACCAAAACATTTGTACCCCTGTAATATTCTGAAATTAAAAAAAAAATACATACAAAAAAAAAAGCCTTGTTCAGTGCTTGTTGTTCCCAGCTGCTAACCATGCCCTCTGCCCTTTGTTCCCCACCTTCATGTTCCAACCACCTCTCAACCCCTGTGCAAAACCATTTCCGTCCCATGCTTTATGCTTCCAAATTTTGTTCTCCCTGGGTTGCGGCCTCTCTCTCAGGCTGGTGGCTCTATTGTTATTATGATCATATATTAAGTTTAATGCATCCACAAGGCATTTTACACACTCATAAAAGTCAGGCCCTCTAAGAGCTCCCTATGCTGAAAACAATGGAAATACTCTCCCAAGCCTTAGCTGATGCAACACGCCATTATGGCCTCTAAATGTGTGCAAAGCTGGGTGGTGCTTGTTTATTGTTTATGTAACTCTTGATGACAAATACAGCATTTTGAAGAAGAATCAAATTATTTCCCAGGTTATAAGAGCCAAAGTCTTGATTACTTCCATTTGGGCAACATCCCACAGTGTTAGTAATATTAGCAATAGGTGACATTTATTGAATACATACTATACGTCAGGCTGTGCATTAAATATTTTTACAAGCATTATCCCACATAATCTGCCTAATGACCCTATGCAACAGGTAGTATTTATTTTTGAATAAGTATTTAATAAGAAAAGGAAAATGAGACACAGTGAAGTAAAGTAATGAGTTCAAGGTCAAATAGCATAGAGGTGGAAAAACTGTGATTATTCAAACCCAGGCTGTCTGGTTCCAAATCTTACCTGCTTAATCATACACAAGTACTGGAATTGGAAGAGGTCTACCCTTCAGGTCTAGGGAGTTAAAGACGGGTAGAGCAGATTAGTGGCTATCGTTGGTGTTCTCTTCTCTCTATGAAAGCCATGACTGAAGTCTTCCTTTCTCGGTCCCTGCCAAGACTCAGGTACCTACAGGACCTCCATCCCCCACAGAGTTTGTCTTTGTGTTCCCCTGCCTAGGAGACAATGGACAACAAGAGCAATGGACTCAGACCAGAGCACATCTCTTTGCACGGTGGGAGTTGTATGTGCTGCACATATAACTGCACAGGAGATGAAAGAGTAGTAAACCCTGTGCTCTTTCCATGGAATACTAGCTCTACAAATAACCTTAGGTGTGTGCTAGTCCAGTTCCCTAACAACAGATACATGGACTGATTAGCCAAATTATTTCCATTGCTTCTCTATCTTCTCGCGTCATCAGCAGTGTTTGCACGCCGCTCACCCTTTCCCTCTTTGCCCTGTTTTCCTCACTCAAGGCAACTATGATCTACAATATTATTTTGCTTGAGAAACATTGATATCAATGAAGGACTCTTCTGAAGTATGAGAAAAACAAAGCTCAAACAGGCCATCATTTGCTCAGAGTCATGACACTTGTTAATGCAGAGCTCAGATTTGTACTTCCTGGCTGATGGTACAGTGCTCTTTCTAAGCAATGAGTGGACACCTTCCCTTCTCAGATTACATCCAGCACAAGGATTGGCTGCTAAACCCATGCTGGTGGCATCCCGCTTGTACCAGCGTTTCTGAAAAGTCTCCCAGCATTTCAGTTCACATATACACGTTGGCCAGATGGACTTCAAAACATGCCAGAATACGTTGGCCAGATGGACTTCAAAACATGCCAGAATACCTACTATGTCCTACCTGACATTTGCTCCAACTCTACATCTGCAGCCCCACAGACTTTAAATTTACTGCCGTTCATGGTGCTAGTCAGAGCAACACTAAAGGACATGCTTAACCTCAGGGCTCCCGGAGATGAGATAGTTGAAGGACAACACTTATCGATGCATACTGACTCACAGAACAGAAAATAAGGTGCTGTTCTAGGAATTCAGTATAAAATGGCAACTAAGAGAGACATTATGCCTGTCTTAATAAAGTCTGTCTTCTAGTGAGGAGATAGACAAACAAGTAACCAAAATATGTCTGTCAGGAGGGCTTCTTGAAGACTTGAAGGATGAGGAGGAACAACTGTGTGAAGACTTGGAGGAGAGAATTCCATCAGAAGAAATGACTCATCCAAAAGCCCTGTTCGGAAAAATCTTGGCATGCTTAGGTAGTCCAATGGGACTGGAGCACAGTAAGAGAGAAGGAGAGAGGAAAAAGATAAAGTGGCCAGCAGCTAGCTGGTGCAGGACCATATAAATCAATTTATTCTATGTGCAGTAGGAAGCCATTAAAGGAGTTTAAGCTACAAAGAAACATGATCTGATTTATATTTTAAAATAACATTTCATTATGGAAAATTTCAAGCATTTACAAAGTACTCAAAATAGTATAATGAACCCCCACATACCCATCACCCAGATTCGAAAATTATCAGTATTTTGCCATTCTTGCATCATCTATAGATCACCCACTACCCACACCCCCACTTGTTTATTATTTTTTACAGTTCTAGTTTCCTCCTTTTGAGATAAGATGTTCTTACAATGAAATGTACAAATTTTGGCTTTATTATTTTGACAAATGAAACCCAGATTGTTATCACAGAACACTTTCATCTTCCCAGAAAGTTCCTTCATGTCCCTTCCCCATCAACACCTGCCAACTCCCCACCCCAAGAAACACTGTTTTTATCTTAGATTAGTTTTGCTTATTCTAAAAGCTTATATTTATGGAATCATACAGTATTTTCTTGTGTCTGGCTTCTTTCGCTCAGCATCATGTTTTTGAGATTCACCCATATTGTGTGTATCAGTAGTTTGCCTTTTTTTTTTTTTAGCTGATTAGTATTCCATTGTGTAAATAACACAACATGTTTGTCAATTAACTTGTTGATGGACATTTGGGTTGTTTCCAATTTTTGGCTATTGTAAATAAACCTGCTATGAATGTTGTACAATTATTTCTGTGGACATACGTTTTTGTTATTCTCGGATAAATACCTAGGAGTGGAATTGATTTATGCTTTTTTAAGCATTGGGAATAGAGTGTGTGGGGGGGGGGGGCGTACAGAAGGTGGCAAGAAAACCAGTTCAGAGGCTGTGACAATAGTTGAGGGAGAGATCCTGCTGGCTTACACTGGGCAGGGATTGTAATAAGACTGGAAGGGGACAGATGTGAAATAAGTATTGATTAATATAATCAATAATATTTGCCAGTGAAGTAAAAGGGGGGGAGGAGAGAGATGGAAGAATCAACGATGACAGCTAGGTCTCTAGCTCGACAAAACTGGGTGCATATTGGGATCTTTTACTGCAATTGAGAAGGTGGGGAAAGAAAAATAATTTAGGAAGCATCCAAGGATTTCAATTTTCAATGACTAAGGCATGCCAGAGTAGACACTAAGCAGGTGCTTGGAGCCTGGAGCTTAGGGGAAAGGCAGACCCACTGTTACCCTGGCATGCAACTTCCGCCTTGCTTAGGTGCACTATTCTCCCTAAAAATATCTCTGGGTCTGGTCAAGGGATGGAAAATGGGTTTTGTTTCATGAACCAGCTCTGGAAAATTGATAACAGCTACCTGGAACACTGCGCAAAGAAAGAGTCTGAGACCACATTCAGGACTGGTAGCAGGAAGCAGTGCTGTGATTTATAGGGAATGTCCTCCAGAGGCATGGAATAGTAATGCAGTAGAATACAACTCATATTTTTTTATGTCCGAGAAAATAGAAATCCATGACCAAAACTATCTAAAAGTGAAGCATCTGCTCTGGAATAACCAAGCATTGGTAATGCAGACCAAGGGCCCAAAGTGTGCAAATATGTACATTGACTCAATATGGATCAATCCATACTTTTTACTTCTTTATTTCAATTCCTCTACCAGAGTACCTTCTGACTCCTACAGGTCCTCAGTGAATGTCTTTGACCTTTCACCTGATCCTCAAATTGCAAAAATCCCAGAATACCCCGAGTTCTTCATTTTCGGCTGTGATCTCCTCGCATCGTGAGGTTAAAAAATCCACTTGTGTGAAAACCCACTCCAAAGGATTTCAAACTTTTAAATACAATAATGAATCATTTAAATACCCTGAGGAACATGTCAGACTGGATTAGACAGATAATCAACGTGCAATAGTTGGCTCCTTTTTTCATTCCCAATAGAAGCCATGGGTAAGTGTTCCCACTATTAATAAAACTATGCATTTATTAATTCATTCATTTAATCATCAAGCTTGTATTGGGCCCCTAATGCATGCCAGGCTCTGTACCTGGACTTGAGTATAGAGACAAACAAGTCACGGGCATCGTGTTCACAAGGTCTCACCTAGAGATACGTAGATAAATGCAAGAAGAGTTGGGTGCATTACTGTGTTGATATTCTAAGGCAAGTCAGAGAAGACTCCTCAGAGGGTGGAAAATCTAAACTCAGTTTTGAAAAAAAAATTAAATTAAAAGTTTCTCTAGAGGAAATGTTGGGAAAGGGCATTCCAAGCAGAGAAGCCAGCATGGAACAGTTCTGTACACAGGATGCAGCAATTGGCTGGTGCAGACACCAAGGACAGTGTGCTTGAGGAAACAAGCAGGGCTGAGGCACAGAGGTAACCAAGTGCCTGTTAGACGATGGGACCTGATGTTATTATGGCTGCAATGGGAGCCATTACTGGAGCTTTAGTAGGGGAAGAACATGATCAGATACGTATTTTAGAAAGATTTTGTGGCAACACAGTGACCACAGAAGGGGAGGGAATATAACAGAAAGAAAATTGCAGACAGGAGGCAACTGCGGGGGAGAAGGCAAGGGAAGAGAGAGCAAAGCACTGAGCCAAGGAGGTGGTGGATCGGGGTCATGGTTTAGGATTAGTGTTAGGGCAATAGAAATGGAGGGGAGAGGAAGGTAAACATCCAGGAGAACGTGAGAGAGTGTGTGTGGCTGGAAAGAAGAACCTCATGATGCACAGTGCAGGGCACTTTGAAATTGCCTGTGGTAGAACCAAAGTGTCTCTGACTTCAAAGCCAATACTCCTTCCACTTTTCCACACTCCCAGGTAGCTTCACCCTTACTCCCACCCCCTCCTCCAGAAGCCATGACAAACCTCTCTGAAGAGCCCACAGTCCCACGGACACTTTTACACACACTCATACACCTGTGTGCATGCTTACCTCGACCAATCTAAGCTCGGCCAGATCCTACTTGTTTTTCTTTAAAGCCTCACTCAACCGTCTCCTTCTCTAAGAAAACTTGTCAGATCCCCTTACCTGAAAATTAGATCTTTCTAAACCCTAAACTCTATATTTACCTCCCATCTCTTTTTATGTTTGACCTTAGATTTGAGTCAGTTCTGTACGTGTCATCTTCTAGTTAGATTGCGGGCTTCTTGAGGCTGCCTATGTAGGATTCATCTTTGAGGCTTCTTCAGAAGTCTAATCATATTGAACAGCAAAACCCATTAGAATCTGCAGTGTGTTGCTGCATGTGTCACCTCACTGGGTCATCACAACTGCTTAGCCAAGTTTATCAGTAGATTATAGCTGCCTTATAGATGAAGAAACAGTCTGGGGGGAGAGCCCTTGAATCCAGATGGGCCTCGTTCCCAGGATTACCCACTGTGAACTGGACACCAGGGCTTCATGGATGGAGTGCACTACTGAAATAAAGCCTTAGCTCAGATTTCCTTCCCTGGAGCACTAGCTGTTCAATTCAAAGGCAGGCAGCAGGCCTTGGGATGCTGTCCTTGAAACCTCCTTCTTTTCCTTCTCCTCCCAGGTCAACTGAGTCTGTGGATTCCAGGGTAATGTACTAACAGTTCCTCCCACATGTTTAGGGGACAGGGATGCAGATGCCCCTGCCTCCTTTGTGGGAATGCAAGCAGATGAAGCAGGAGGGGAGTAAAAGCAGAACTAGCTGGTTTTCCAGGGACTCCATGTAGTTGCCTCATGCTCACTGAACACTCACCACATGCCAAGTACTGCACTAGGCATGTCACTTGGGTTCTCTTCCAATAATCTGCCAGGTAGGTATTGTGATCTGCATTTCATAGAAGAGAAAAACGGTGCTCAGGGATACAAAGAGACTTGCCCAAGTTCATACTACCGGCAAATGGCAGAACCAAGATTCAAACCATTTTCCATCTGTTTCCAAAGCCTGTAGATACACTTCCCTCTACTCTATCCTGCCTCCAAAAGCAAAACAGACCTCCGGGGGGTTGCTCTTACAGGCTGCTTTCTGCCCAGGGCAACCTTCTCAACCAGAATGCTGGAATGAAGGAGGGCTTTGCCTACAGTCCTGATCCTTGCATTCTGAGAAATAAGGAAACAGGCAGAGGGGAGGCAAACAAGGGGGTGCGAGGAGTTAAAGACTTGAGACGAAGGGCAAGGTAAGAGCAATCAAGATTGAGAATTCTCAAGCGAACTCCTTGGTTTTACTCTGAAAGGCCTTTTCCTAAGGCGTAAGAATAACGTGTACTGAATGCTCACTGTTGCCAGCCACTCTTCCAAGTGCTTTGCATATAAGAAACTTATTTAATCCAACAATACCCTTGAGATAGTACTAAGACTGCCCACAACTTTAGATGACAAAACCAAAGCACACAGAGGTTATTTTTTCCCATGGTCCCACAGGTGCTAGATTACAAAACTGGCATTTGAGCCCAAGGCGTCTGAGTCTAGGTTCCACGCTCTTAACTACCGAACACACTGCCTCTAGAATAACTGCGAGTAGGGAAGACCTGGCTCCAGGAAATGCAAATCTCAAATTTGAAGTCAAGATCCCTATCCCCAAAGGATCGAAGAAGATGACAAGCCACAGAGACAATGTTGTGACCAATACAGGCAATGGTCCTGAACCACCACGCAATTAAGTCATCCATCTCTATAACAATCGCCCCTGATGATCTGCATAGGCCAGTGGTTCCCAGCCTGGCCGCACATCAGAATCACCTGGGGAGTTCTTACAAAACGCTGTTGCCTGGGCCTCACCGCAGGCCAACTGACTCAGAACCTCTAGGGGTGGGGCCTCAGTATCCATATTTTTTAAAGTCCCCCAGGTGGTTCTAACATGATGCCTGGGCTGGGAACAACTGATTCAGGTAAATGTGAAGGAGGTGAGCACTGAGTGGAGAGCCAACCCCACCCTGCAGTTGAAATCCTTCCACGCAGCCTGCCAAGATATTGTCACAAAGACTCTTCAGGCTGCAAGCACCTCAAGGCTAGGCATTGTGTCCCCTACGATGGGTATCGCCCACGGCATCTATCACGATAGCCCTTGAGTCATGGATTCAGGGGCTGGCTGGGACCTCTCTGCCCATGTGTTTTTGCAGTGTTCTGCAGAATACTAGGGGCCCGTGAAGGGCCAAAGGAGACTGCCTTAGGGTTCTTGGGAGTGGAGAAGTAAGTCACTGGTTTGGTGAAGTCCAGGGAATTTGAAATCAGAGGTCAGCAAGACCACCCAGAAAACAGCCTACATTGTCTTCAACTCCTTGGGACAGATGGGGCTCTGGAATTATCAAGTTTGAGCTCTGAGACAAGCCTATATGTCTAACCTCAAATCCAAGAGAACTAAAGTGACAGCACCAACATTCCAATTTAGAACCCAAAGACAGGACATTGCTGCCCTCAGGCCATTGCAGTAGCTGCCACATCCTCTTCCCTTGGATGATGTATGCACATGTCTGTCTCTCATAATAGACTTTAAGAACCTTCAAGAATAGGAGCTTTGTGTTGTATTTCTTTGTATTTAATGCAACACACCCACATACCCAGTACATAGTAGAAAACTAAAAAAGGTTTCTTTGGTAGAATAAATATTTGGGCAGTCATTACTTGCCTTCTGAAGTTCTTCATAGTGATAAGTGTATATACAGAGGCCTGGGCATACACAAGTATGGATTTCAGATAGAAGAAATTGAAAAAAGGAATACAAATAGACAACAGACATATGAAAAGATCCATATCCTCACTGAAATTTAAAGAAGAGCAAATTTTTAAAAAACAATGAATTTTTTTTTTTTACACATCAGATTGGTAAATGATTTAGATCAGTAATACCCAAGGCTAATGGAAGTGTGGAAAATTAGCAGTCTCAGAGACTGTTACTGGGACCATAAATTGGAATGGCCTTTATAGAGCTGTTTAAGAATTGTAAGTACAGATACTTTGACCTAATCATTTATTTCTAAAAAAATTATCCAAAGGAGATTTTTGGATAAATATACAAAATGCTTCCTATGATTTAAAATATGGAAATAACCTAATTGTCCTTAAAAATAGGATTGATTAAATAAATTAGGGTACATCCACACAATAGAATAATATGCTACCATTATGAAGGATGAGGTAATCTCTAAATGAATAATGTGGAAAGATACACATGATATGTTGTTGAATGAAAACCCAGCATATGAAGTAACATGATTAATATGGTCAAATTTTTCTACAATATGTATATTTAATATACAATATTTATAGTACTCTCTAGATAGATAGATGATAAATGGATGAATAAAATTATTTTCAAGGATAAACACCTATCCTGTTAGTCTAGGTGGTAGGTTTATCTGAGGACATTACACCTTCTATATCACATACTTCTCTATTGTTTAATATCTTTAACAATCTGCATGGATTGCTTGCTTTTACTATCCAATAAACCTATTTCTGTTTCAAAAAGAAGACCAAGAAGTGGAGGCATTAATCAGTAAAAGGAGAACAAGAGAGAGGTTATATATCTACAGGTGAACTCCGGCCCGGCTGGGGCAGGGCTGGAAGACAGCCTGCACCATCCTCTTCCTCAAGGTTCCTTTCTGTGACTCTCAGGTTTCTGCAGGCAGGTGCCAAATCAGTGAACCATGGAAGGAAGAAACAGGAAGGAGGAGGACAGGGCAGATGGGAGTGAGGGAAAGGGACAAGGGACGAACCATCTCGGTTTGCCTGGACTGAAGGGTTTTCTGAAATACAGGAAAGGATTTTCAGTGCTAATAGGAAAATTCCAGGAAAACCAGAGGAGTTGGTCATCTTAGCAGGAGGAAGAGAGACGCCCATCTTCCCCCATTTGAGAAGCTACCATGGCTTCCAACAGCCTAGGCTGTCGCAACAGAATTGGCTGCTAGAAACCAAGAAAGACAGATTCCAATACCAGCTCTGCCACCAAATAGTTTTGTGACCTTAGGCAAGCCACTAACCCTCTCTGGGCCTTAGCTCTTTCCTGTCAAATGAAGGTGTGGGACCAAACGGTCTTGAAAGTCCCTTGAAGCTCTGTCACTCAGCACTGAGACTCTGGCTTTATCCCAGTGGTGTTTCTGCGTGAGAATGTTCATTGTTTCCTGACCTTCGACCCTTAGCATTCCAAAAGTAAAGACTATACTTTTCTGTTTACAGGTGCCTCCACCTGGGGCTGGGCCTGGGTGGTGTTGGGGGTTCCTGGGTTGGCTCTCTGCCTGGCAGGCCCTCCCGGGAACAGGTGGTGGCTGCCTTCCACAACACAGGCCTAGGCAGTCCAAGTGGGTCCCAGCTTGGCAGGAAGAACTTTTTTACTGTTAGAGGCTTTTAGTAAGCAGGTGAAGTGTTTTAAGGGGGAGGAGGAAAAAAAGCAATGAGCAACAAACCCATTAGCTGGGCTCCAGCTGTGCCAGCCAAAGCCAAATGAAGGGTAGACTATGGAGTGCAGGCAGCGATGGCTCCCACTGGCTCAGGGGGGCAGGTTCCTCTCATCTCTCCCAACTCCAAGTTCAGTGACATCACCTCAGTAGCTTGGAATCAGCTGTGGTGCGAGTATTTATACTGCAGAAATTGACAAATGCTAAAAATCTAGGATTTTTTTTTGGAGAGATAAATTACCAGGGCACATCACTGACTGGATTGGTTCAGGGAAGGAAGAAGCAGTTCCCAGCCTAGGGCTCCTTCTTGAAGATGCAGGAACATCCTCAAGCTGAGGCACTGAGCTTGCCCCTTCTTGAGTGAAGCCAAGGGCATCCCTTCATCCAGGGCCAAGCAAAAGTGTCGGAAGTCAAGTGAGAGGAGGAGGGGGGAAGAGAGGGAGGAGAAAGGGGAGACTACGTGTGGGTTAATAAGCCTGAATAAAACACTCACCTCAGTTAGTCATTCATAGATCATCTGGGGAGGTAGTGAGTTTCCCAACACAGCAGGTGTTTAAGCAAAAGCTAGGCAACCATTTTGCAGAATGATATGAGGACAGAGGGAGGCTTCAAAAGCAGAAAAAAAGAAGGGCTTTGGAGTAGGAATAGTTTAGCCTTGAAGCCCAACCTGACTATAAACCACCTGTTTGACCTCAGGTAAAATTACTTAATCTCTCTGGGACTGAATGTCCAAAATTTTTCAATGCCAATATAAAAAATTAATTAACAGGATTTGTACTGGTGAAGCACATGCTCAGCCCACAGTAGGTATCCTGGCTGAGTAGGATGTACTGGCTGAACTACAAAAAAAGATATCGGATATTAGACACCTGGGTACCTTGGACTAATAAGCTTGACTACTGAGAAAGTTTGCAAAGCAGTTTCCACCGTTGAATTGGCATAAATTCCTCAGTGACATTCACAACCTCTATCTAAGCTAAGCTGTAGATGAATAAGTATGACCTTTAAAGTGACTATAGGGATAAAGCAATGACCTCTGGAGAGCTGATCTTACAGCCTCCATCAGTCTTTATTCAGGCCTGATGGAGACCCAAGAGAGCAGATGCTGGGAGCTTCCCTGGACAGGAGATTCTCAGGTTGTGGGCCGAGGTAGGTTCTGCTTGAGACCTTCAAATCTCCATCCATTCAGGTATGTGATTCTCCCTCCCTCTTGAGCCACAGGTAGTTCATGGTACCTTCTAGAAACCCAGAAGAGGTTAAACCACATGGTTCAGGAAGACAAGTCAGAAGTCAGAGCTGGGACTCAATGTCTTTGTAGCCATATTGAGGAGGAGCTTCCAAGTTTCTACCAAGAAAGCAAGAGCTGGAGGAAAACTGCACAGGCCTCCAGAGTCCCATCTGGGCTGGGACATCTGCTCCTAGGAGGGCCTGCTGGCCACTCCCTCCCACCCCCACCACATAGGAGAAAAGGCAGTAAGGAGACCCAATAGTCTGGTCATCATGGACTCACAAACAGCCCACAAACCAACACAGTTCATGCTGAGTAAATGCCAGTCTCCTTTTGTGCTAATTCCCTGCACTATCCATGGTACCCATCTTGCTCTACAGTGGCTTTCTTGGTTGAGGACTTTGACTGCGGGAGAAAGTGTTGGGGACAGCACCACAGAGGCAGAGTCTGCCATCCCACCACAAAGTTGATGATGGACTGACCGAGTTGGGAACTTTTATTCCCACTGCTCCTAGTCAAAACATGCCCCTCTAATTCCATGACCCAGTCGTCAACAGATTTCCTAAAACTCCAAGTTCTAAAGCCACAGGCAGATGTGACATATCACTTCTCAGAAGTCCCAAAGTCAGGAGGCCCCCTCTTGGCTTCTCGAGTGCGCACAAACCTTTGTTAAATGCACCACCCTGGGCAATGGCCCCTGATTAGACCAAACATCTCCATATCCCTGGGCAGTGCATAGAACAGGGAGGTGCGGTGGGAAGGGGGATGGCAGACAAGTGATACACCCAGGTATTGGGATATATCCAGGAGCTGCAGGAACATGGACCTAGATTCCCTGATCTGTCACTTGGTCAATACATGAGGCCCCTTGCCAGGCCTCACCTTCCCCCTAAGTAAGTTCTGTGGATTCTGTTTCTGTCCCAACCCACCCACTTCTCTCCTTCTGTTCTGCCACCTCCTAAGACCACTTTAGCAGCCCGGTAAGTAACTGACCCCCACCCACTCGCCTCCCTAATGTATATTGATGGTCAGGGAAAAGATGACAATAGGATGCTTGTAAAAGAAGAGGAGGAGGAGAAGAGAGGGGTAGAAAATCATTACTTATAGTCTCAAGTAAAGACATTTTCTAGCAAGTCAGGGAGAGAAGAAGAAGCAGAAAGATTTTGGCTAAGGAAAAAAAGAAAAAAGGAAATCTCAGTGGAAGGATGAAGGTGTGACTTTTAAGGAAAAAGAAAATGCCAGGCACGGGCCACTCAGGCTGGGGACAGCTGGCTCAGGAGGAGCATGAAACACAAAGAGCTGCCATGCCTTGTGCAAAAATGGAGCTGGGGGCTTCAGGCTGCCTTCCCAGGCGGCGGCCCTGGCGCTGGCCCAGCACAGTGTGTGCTGCATCAGAGCTGTAAGTCAGCCTGGGCACCACTCTGCTCCTCCCAGCACCACTTCCCTCTTAAGGTGCCAACTCGGTGTCTCTCGTGGGAGCTCCCAGACAGTTCCCATCTCACCACTGAAGCCCAGCTGCCGCAGAAGCCTGCTTGGAAGAAGTGTAATTTGGAGCTTGTTGGGTTATTTTTAAAATTCAATTCAACAACTCTGTGACAAAGGCCACATTTCCCCCTCTTTATACAAGTAAAGAAACTGAGCCTAGATGGATTTTTAAGGCTATAGTGTTAGAACTTGGCAAAGCCAAGATACAGCTAGCTGCTAGGGTTTTAATAACTTGCATTTTTCCCTGTGGTTCTAAAAGCAATACATCTTTATTATTAAAAAATATACAAACTAATAAAATAACAAAATGAAAGTCACCCATAACCCTCTACCCAGAGGGGAATAAAAATTTGTGTATTTCCTTCTTGTCTCTTTAATTAATTCTTCTGTGTATTTTTCTTTACTTATTTACGAAAGTAAGATTGCGTTGTACATACTGTCAGAATCTTTGCTAAAAACTTCATGTTACGTGATGGACAATTTTTCTCAGGCCCTTATTTATTCTTGAGAAACTGATTTTATTTGTTTCATGGAAATATATCACAGGGCTACACCATCTATTTGATCCTTTTCCTACTCTTGGACATTTAGGTTTCTTCCCACTTTTTAGGCTTTATGAATGACCTTGAGGAACATCCTTTAACATGTAACCTTTGTGTGCCCTGGCACTAAACTTCGTGACCTCAAAGAGAGAGCAGCATAGACATACAGATTCAATGAGAAAAAGTATACATGGAAAACCATTATGACAAGTAATATAATCACAGAACAAAGAACTGGAAGGTGAAGGGAGAAGGGGAGATGCATGTAACTTGGGGGGATTCAATAAGATTTGATTGAGAAAATAACATTTGCTTTAGAATAAGTGTCGGCAAACTTTTTCCACAAGGGTCCATATTGTAAATATTTCAGACTTTGCACACCATATGGTCTCTGTTACAACTACTCTGTCATTATAGCTCAAAAGCAGCCACAGACAATACAGAAACAAATGGATGTATCTATGTTACAATAAAACTTTATTTATAAGAACAGGCAGTGGACTAGATTTTGCCCACAGGCTATAATTTGCCAACCCCTGATTTGAACACCAGAAGTAGAGAAAGATTGTGTTAGGACCTTATCAGAGGGAAAAGGACCGTTCAGCTGGAACTTTGACAGCAAAAACACAGGAAGACAGTACAGGGAGTGGGGAAAGTTAGCTATTTCATGGTTGGTTAGTGTAGTTGGGGCCAGGTCATGTACACTCTGAACGCCCAGCTGTGAAATGCCAAAAGGCAAAGAATATCATCATGTAGCAGATAATACACTAATTTTCATGTGACTATTTTCAAGTATTGGGGACCCATAATACTCCCAGAATGACAGGTATCTCTGAGAACTTATGGGAAGAGATTCAAACCTAGAAACACTGATTTTGGCTTCTTCTCTGTTTGGTTGTCTGTTTTCTTGCTTGTCTCCATTAGCATCTTATAATTCACCCAATTCCATTCTATCTAGAGGCCAAAAGTTATCTGGTTAGAAGAAGCAGGGCTGGAGGACAGAAGAAGGAGAAGGAGCTCTTTGCTGGCTGCCTCTTGTTGGAATGTGACATCAGTGCCTGTGATGGAGCCAGAGGGGAGCAGCTGGCCACCAGATACGTGGAGTCAGCCAGCTCCCTGGGCTGGAGCACAGGCCTCCTTTTTGGTATGGCTTCAAATGCATCCCTCCATCTGGACTTTCTGCACATCCAGCCCATACGTGGTCTTCAGTTCCTTCTCTTCCAACAAGCCTCATGTTGGTCTAAGACACTGGCTCTAAAAGTTCATCTCCCAGCATCAGCATCCCCTGGGAACTCGTTAGAAATGCAAAATCTCAGGCCCCACCCCAGACCTACTGAATCAGAGACTCTGGAGGGTGGGGACCAACGATCTGTGTTTTAGCAAGCCCTCTAGAAGACTGTGAAACACATTTGCACTTGAGAATCCCTGCCTAGGATCCCTGCACCCCCATTAGCAATTCCAAGATCTAATCATCACTGCCACTTAACAGATGCAGACACTGAGGCTCTGATATGTTAAATGTTAAGAAACTTGGTTTGAACCAGGGTCTTCTTTATTCCAAATCCCACACTACTGACCACCATGATCTAGTGCCTTCTCTTTGTGGACAGGGCTAGGAGGTCCATGGAAGAGTACTTTTCCAAAGACTGTGTCATGATTTATTCACTTAATAAACATTCATTGACCACCTCTCTTATGCCAGACCCTATCTTTCAGGGCCACTGTAGCTCTGAGTATTATAAATTTTCAAAAGAGGACACATTGCTGCCTCAAGTAATCAGGGGCTGGCTTTGTAGAGGAGGTAGAAGTTGAGCTGGGAAGGGACCATGTGCATGTGAAAGAGGAGGGGGCAGAGACATGGGCAGAGTGTCACAGGCTCAGTGAGCCGAAATGCAGCAGGTCTGTGTGCCTCCAGCTGATTGGGACTGTGTCACAGGCCCTGACTCCAACTCCCAGGACCTCCCGTGGCTCTGACACAGATAATGGAAACAGCCCGCTCCAAATGTCCTAGGTCTGACTTCCATTTCTTCCACTGAATTGGCTGTGTGGTGTGTGGCCTTGGAGAGGTCACTGGCCCTTTCTGAGGCTCAGTTTCCCCATTGGTACAAGACTCAATCAGCAGATTTCAAACACTTCTTAAGTTGCAGAAGGGTCTATTTAAGTCAAACCTTATACTGAATTCCAATACATGGAATAGATAGCAAATGCAGTAGCTCTGGTTGATGGGGGAGGGAGGGGGGAAGTAGAGAGCTGACCACCACTGGCCTTTCCCAATTTCCGGCAGTACATATGGCACCACATGGAGAACGACCTACAACAGCCCACCCAATCTAGCCCCCATTACCATGTGGCATCCTGTTTCTCTCTGCCTTCCTCCTCTCCAGCCACACTGGCCATCTTGCTGCTCCTTGGAGCCTCTGCGCTGGCTGTCCCCTCTGCCTGCGGTGCTCTTCCTCCAGACATCCTGCCCTCCTCACGTCTCTGCTCACACGCTGCCTTCTCAGCCAGGCCTAGGGTGCTCACCCCACTTAAATCACAGCCTCCTCGTCCACTAACACTTCCAGTCTCCACCCCCCGCCCTACTGCTTTTCCTTTCATCACCTTCTGCCTTCCTGTTGACCTTTCACTGTGTATCCTGTTATGGCTGTCCTTGTTCTGCGGGCAGGCAAGCCCCTTGAGAGAGTGCACCCCAAGTGCCCAGAGCAGCGTCTCATCTCAGAACATAGCAGGCCCCCCATACGTATCTGTGTATCTGTCGCAATGAAGAATGGAGCTTTGAGGGCTCTGAGCTAAGTTATTTCTAAGTTATTTCTAAGCTATCGCCTAACCATGCTTCCACTGCCCCGCCTGGCACTTTGTCTGGCGCAGGGCTAGAGCCCTAAGGGCAGCAAAAGATGCTCATCTTTCTGACGCCCTGAGGCCCACAGCAAAGCCACTTGCTTTCCTTGACATCTTCAACCTCCTTGTCCTATAGTCAGAGGGTCAGAGAGGAAGGGTGGGAAGGGAAGGGAGGAAAGGGGGGGAGGGAGGAAAGGGAGGGGAGGAAGAGGGGGGCGAGGAGGCAGCGCCACTGCACGGGCCAGCCCTGCAGCCCGGCATTTTTCACAGGCTGTCTCATTCATCCTCTTGGGAACGCCACCGCCAGGCGCGGGTGATACAGAAGGAGCTGAACCCCAGAGAAGTGACGTAAGTGGCCCAAGATGGCCCAGCTAGAAAGGGGACAACTGGGATTCAGATCCAGGCCATTTGGCTCCAGAGCCTCACTCTCTCCTCTACCAGTGTGGAGAGACGCTGAGCATTTCTCAGGGAGGTGGGAAGGAGACCAGGAACCCAGTGCGTGTAGTTTGCTCTCCCTGCCTTGTTCCTCTGCTGCAGCCGCAGGCCCAGGCTGCAGTGCAGGGACCTCTGGCCCTGGGCCCTCTCCTGTGATCCGGCCCAGGGGGCAGCTGTGCTCTAGTTCCTTGCGATCAGAGTCCCTAGCATAACCTAGGGGAATGTTTGCCCACGTCATACCCTCTCCCGTCGGCGCCCACAGAGGCTGTGAAGCCAGCGACAAGACGTTTTGTCTGGCTAAGCTTTCAGACTGATTGAAAGTCCTCAGAACCTGTGCTCCTCCGGAGGCGCTGCTCTTCCTGGAGACGGTTACCATGGAACACAGCGACAACGCAGCTTCACTGTCAGAGCTAATGAAAGTCAGGAGCTATTAGGGGAAGAATTTTTTTTCTCCCTCCCCCTTGCGCATAATTCCACTCTACAGTGAGGTGTTTGCATTTCTGTTGTGTTTGTGAGATGTTAATTGCGTTCTCGTTGTGCTTCCTTGTCCACTGCCATCACTTCCTTCTGAGCTTCAGCCCCTGAAGCTGGCCTTTTTGAGATAATGAAGCTTAGTGACCAGAGAGAGGGCGGCCCAGTCCCAGCCTCCTTCTGCAGTGATCTTCCCTAAGCATGCATCTGCTCAGACCACGCCACAGCTGAAAAGCCTCCGCAGTTCCCACTGACCCAGGACACCGCGCTCAAGGACTTGTAGTCCAGTTGTACTTTGCATCCTCCCTCCTTCCTCCAGGACATCCTGGGCCAGAGTCACAGAGGGCCAGCTCTCCTCCCTGCGGGCTCCTGCGCATCTCTGTGCTTCTGCTGCCCAGTGCCTTCCGTCTGGAATGCCCTCTGGGCCTCTCCATCTCACCAACTCTCCACCTGCAGCTATGCAGGCCACCTCCGTAAAGCCCTCCATGCCTCCTCCAGGCAGACCCGGGGCTCCTGCCTGCTCCCCACATCACGCATCTCACCACAGCTCTGTGCTGTGGACCTGTCTTCCTCTCTAGACAGTGAGTTCCTTGAAAGCAGAGGCAGGCTCTGATTCACCTCTCAATTCCTAGAGCCTAGCACTGTGCCTGGAGCTTAGTGGATGCCCCACTATGCTGCTGCTTCTGTCTTCCTACTCCACCTGTTAAGTGGGGGAAAGTAGGCACAGCTGAGCCCATGAGGGGGCGAAAGAATATATCACAAATATCGGTGGATTGCTGTGTAGACTGTACCCACTCACTACTGCCCAACCCACCACAGAGCCTGAGAAAGAAAAGCCAGGTCTAGGGCCCTAGGAGCTCACTCTGGCTGGTATTTATAGCAAGGTAATTAGCTCCCTTCCCTAGCACCCCTGGAGGAACTGGGAGACAATCCAGAGCAGCAATGAGGAGAGCAAAGGGGAGGGATTGCCATAGAAACGTGGGGAGGGGCTGGGGAGTCAGGGGTAACTCACAGTGCCTCTCACTTGTAAGTGGAGGGGCTCAGTCCCAAGAGAGTTCCCAGGGGCAGCCTCTGGGTTCTTCTTTCTGTGGGCAAAGGGGCCCCTCCTCCATTCAGCCCAGGCTTGAAAGGAGCTGTCTGTCCACCCTCTCTCCCACCTGGCAGATCCCGGCTCTGCAAGAGGTTCCAGGTCACGGAGCAGAAAGAGTCCCCCAAGTTCTCCTCCCCTGCGCTGTGGGAGAAGCTCACCCTCACCCCGTAACTGCAGCTTGCGGGGCTGCCTGCCTGGGCTGGGGAGACTGGGGGCAATTCTCCCGCCTAGGGGCAAGGTGAGGAGTTAGGACAGTGGATCGGGCCTCCTTTCCATCTCGGGGGTCTCAGCACCCCTCACCTGGACTCCAGCTGCTCATTGTGTCTCCGTTCCCACCTCCCTTCCGTCAGTCCATTCTCCACATTTCCACCAGAGTGATACTTCTAAAATACAGTTCTGATCATGCCACTTTCCTGCGTAAAATTCTTCAGCAGGTGCCCCTGGTTTTCAGGACAGAAATTCTTACCACTTTGCAAAGAACAGAGTCTCCATGATGCTCTGGTTCTCTGGCCCCTTCCGCCTCCCTCCCCCAGGACACAGCCCAGGTAATTTTCATCTCAGTCACACTAAGTAATGTGTGGTTTTCCAAACACTTAGCTCTCTCCTGCTTCAGGGCCTTTGTCCAAGGCTTCCTGGAATGCCCTTCCCACCTCCCTTCCCGTCAAACTCCGCCTCACCTTTTAGATCTCTGCTCTAGGACCACTTCTTTTCAGGGAAGGCTTCTCAGACTCCCCAGGAAGACCAGGTACCTCACCGATCACCCCCATTGGACCTTCCATGAAACCCACCAAGGGAATCTCATGGTCAACGAGAATCACTGGGTTTCCTGTTAGTTTCTCCAGCCGTATGTCAAGTCCTCATAAATAGGGCTACATTTGATTGATTTTTGCACCCAAATACCTAACACAGGCTGACTCCCAAATAGGTGATGTATATGTCACATGACCAGGGCTCAAGTGAGATGAGTGAGCTATCTAGGTGCAAAATTAAGGAGATGCTCTCAAGGTTGTGTGAGGCAGCCTGGCATGAACTGTTATGGGGGCTTTCACCTCTGCTCTATTGCTTGTCAGGGCACAGCAAAGCCTGGGTGGTCAAAATGGCGTCAATCACTTGGGAGAGGGATGGGGAGGCTGCACTTTTCTGGGAGGCTCTGATCTCTGGCTCCATGCAGAACTGAAAGCATCTTCCCCTTCACCAAAACCTCCATGAAAGTCTTCAACCTCTTGTATGCAGGGCAAGGTAAAGAAGACTGATCCCTGCCTAAACGCACTAGCACAGACTCCTGAGCTGAAGGCTTCTACACTTAGCTAAAGTGAACTCCACAAATACTGTCTGTGTCTGCCATTGAAAACATTTCTAGCCATAAGCATTGCTATATTCAAGAGCTAGCCACTTAGCTTTCTACAATATGCAAAGATAGTGCATAAAAGAACCATTTAACGGCCACTTGAAAGAAAAAGAAATACCACTAAAACTATAGTCATTTCCAGGGACACCACATACGACCACTCAGGTTGTTCACCACAAAACTCCAGGGAGCACCATTCATACAGGCTGCAATGTCAATTGTGCTCCTGGCATTGTGCAACACAGTGGCTGTGTGCACCATGATTCGTCAGCCTTATGTGATAGCAGCCCAGCTTTCTTGGCACTAAGCTCAAAATACTCTAAAAACATCCTTACCAACAGCCCCAATGGACAGAAAAGAGGAACAGAATCGGTGCTGGCAAGCTGGCTCCAGAGACCACAAATGGTCAGCTTCTCTCACTTCTCAACTGGATGATCTTAAGCCAAATCTTTTTATTATAATATGCTCCTCTGTGAAAGTGAGGCCTCAGGCTAGGCTCCCCAAAGGACAATAGTCTGAGAGGTACCTGCAGAGTAGGATGAGCAGCCCCTCCAAAGCAGGCTTGGGGGAAAGGGGTCTCACCTCATGGGAGGCAGAGACTGTAAAGGTTAACACATGCATCAACCTCTTCAGTTTTCAATAGGAACTGAATTGCTGCAGTGGAGAGAGTCCTGCCCAATGTCATTGAATGAATTAGTGGCAAAGCAGGGACCTATATTGATAAGCCAGGGCTTATTCAAACATACAGTTGCTTTCTTTTAGTGACATAGTGGGTCTGCTGCCAGCTTTTATAGGTCTTTATTCAGAGTCAGCTGGAAGAACCACATTCTCTTCAGTCCCTGCTCACTGAAGATCCTCCCATCCACAGAGTAAAGACCCCCTCCTCCTATAAAGGGCCCAAGAATATTGTCTCAATTTTCTGTACTCAGGGGAAGGCTTTGCCCAGCACCCTCTGCTGTCATGTACCTGAATTGCTGGCATAGAACCCAGGAGGAGATGCATGCCTTCAGGAGCAAAGCTTTTTGAAGTGTGGTCCAGGGACCAATTACACTGACACCCTCAGGGGCTTGTTAAAAATTTAGCTTTCGTAGGTGCACCTCAGAGCTACTAAATCAGAACCCAGGAGTGGGAGGATATCATTAACTAGCTCCCCGCAGGATTCTGACGCACAATAAAGTTTGAGAACCAACATTCAGACATCAGAATGGGAAGAGGGAACCTAATGTTTATCCAATATTTACTCAAGCACTCTGCTAGGCACTGGATAGGTAAATAGATAGATAGATAGATATCCCTAGAAATGACAGAAGAGGCAAAAACAAGACATTTTCCACACTTAGAAAAGCTTTGTTCCAGAAGGCATGCATCTCTTCCTGGGTTCTATGCCAGCAATTCGGGTAGATGCCACCAGAGAGTGCTGGGCAAAGCCTTCCCTAGGTACAGGAAATTGAGATAATATTCCTGAGCCCTCGGACTACTGGACAGCACTGAGGATGGCATCTAGAACCCATTGTCTCAATATTGTTTCCCAAGGGAGGAAATACATCCTTTAACTCCCACCTGAGTTCTGCTGTCAGCACTTAAGGCTCTGCCTAGCATTTTACTAATTAGCATTTGCTTTAACTCTTTCCACCTAAATTTTACCCCCACTTCTCAAAACGTTATATATCTTAACACTCCTGCTATATTCTTGGTTCTTCCACTTACTAGTTAAATGACCCCTGACACCTTTTTTTATCTCTGTAAGCCTCAGTATTCTTATACATAAATTGGGGAGAATAGTTCCAGGGTAGTACCAAGTATGAGAGATAGTCATAGAAGCTTAATAAATGTTCATTCCCTTCCCTACTTAACCCCATTTTCATAATGACAAGCCCCTATTTAAGAAACCCCAGTGGCTTTCTGGCCCTCATTTCCTTCTCTATGACCCAAACTCTCCAGTTCAACTCCTCATCACACTTCATGCACGTCTGCCTCTGGGCTTTTACCCAAGTTGTACCCTCCACCTAGAATGGCCATACATGTTTATCTGCCAACACAAACCTCACCACCATGTTTAAAGGCCCTGCTCAAGTCCTTCCTGCTGCTTTAGGGAGGCTTCTCTAATTTCAGGCCAGCAGACCCCACTGTCCCTTCTGCTACCCCAGCACTATCCCTGCATACTCCACCCTACCTCTTGGAGATGAGAACATCAGAGTCAGAGAAGTAGGTGGTCTCTAGGCATTGGGATTTTAAGTGAAAAAAAATTTTTTTGAGACAGGGTCTCACTCTGTCACCCCAGCTAGAGTGCAGTGGTGTCATCATAGTTCACCACAACCTTGAACTCCCTGCCTCAAGCAATCCTCCCGCCTCAGCCTCCCAAAGTGCTAGGATTACAGGTATGAGCCAACACGCCCAGCCCCAAATTTTTTTTAATTGAGGACCAGCCTCAGGCCACCAACTTTTATTTTGCCAGGTGAGAATATATTTCTAAACCCTGTCTTCTAATGTCATCATCATATCACAGAACAATGACATTTTAATACCAAAAAAAGTTGTAAGGAAAAAAATCTCACATAAAAGCATTGTCCTTTAAATGGAGTAAACTCAGCTTCATGAAAAGCTCACTGCCTTGTATATCTTTAGCTTCTTTTGCCTTGGACTGATAAAAATACTGTCATAGGGCAGCTCCTGAACAAATGCTGGGGAGTCCCCAATCCAGTTCAATCACCTTCCTCATGCAGGAACATCCCCTGGTGACAACATACTGACAAGCTCCACAACAGCTTCCACTTACCAAACAGTTTCTAAAAATACCAGGCCCTGTGCTAGATACTTCATGCATTGGATCACTAAATCTTTTTCTACAACCCCTGGAAAAGGGATCATTACTGCTCCCACTTTTCATATAAATTAAGTAATTGGCTTAGGTCAGAGAGATGGTGAAGTGGTTGAGCTGAGCTTATAATACAGGACAGTTTGACCCCAAAACCTGTGCTCCTCCCTCTACTCCATGCCTTGTCCCATACAACAGGAAGAATTTTTTGAATGCAGTGATATAAAGGGATGTTCTTCCCTTTCTCCCCACAGTCCGTATTCAGAGTATGCAGACATTCATTGATTCAACCAATATTTATGAAGCACCAATGCTTCTACATAGTGTAAGGCACTGTCCTAGGTGCTGAAATGCAGTGGTAACAAGGGCAGACACAATTTGGTTCACATGCCAAATGGTGAGCAATAATGCAATGCCTTGTTAATAGTGCGTCACTCAATTCCAAGGGCTTCTTAAAGACCAAGACTGCAGCCAGGTGTGTACAGATGTTAAAAAGCACCCTAGGCCTCTCTGGGCTCAGCAATTATCTGGTTCCCTTAAACCACCTGCCTTTGCTATGGAAATTGATGAGCCAAAGGTCTTTTCAGACTGAAAATCCCCTGCACCCCAGCTCCACTTGATTTATTAGAAGAAGGAACTGACTTTAAAAAGGACAGATGCAGTATTGATTCTATACCTTAAAATATGCTTCCCTCACCTCCCCACTTGGCCCCGGGCCTCCAGCCCCCATTTACTGCAGAGCAGATCACAGCAAATTTCTCTCTTCAATGACTCATTTCATCCCCTCAGATGCACTCTGATCTTACACCTCTTCAAATCTGCTCCCCCCTTTCCCTGCTTCCCTGCGGCTTCCACCTGCCTTTCCCTCACAGCTCCAAGGTGATTGTCCAGATCACTGTCTATACCCGGGTTTCAGAGGGCCCAACAGTTATGGCTGCTGTTCCAAGCCATTCATCTCTTAACAACCAAGTAGCTCCCAGGTCAGCTCATTCCCAGCCATCCTGGTTCCTGCAGGACAGTGTCCTGAACTCACTAACCTCACACCTCAGGCCTCTGACCAAAACTACATATCACTGGCATACAGATCATATCACAGTCTGACAGAAGCTTCACAGTGCTATGCCTGACAGTCATAGCTGGAAGGGTCCTCACAGAGTCTAATAGTGCTTTTCAATGAGGGCACTACTGACATTTTAGGAATCACAACTCCTTCTTGTGTGGAGCTCCCTTGTATGGCAAGGAGACTTAGCATTCCTGTCCTTCTTCCTTGAAAGTAAATTCAAGTGACAACCAAACATGTCCCCACACATTTCCAAATGCCCCTCAGGAGGAGAGAACCAGTGGAGAAGCACAGCACCTGTTCTATTAACAAATGAAACGACTTGTCCAAGGTCATTCAGTAAGTTAGCTGCAGACCTGGTGTTCTGATGGATGAGAGGCTACAGGATATAATGAGAAGTGCACTGGAGTAAGAATCAGCCCTTCTATCAACCATGCCAGTTGTGGTATAGGGGGTAGGGGAGGAGGAACTCAAAAGGGTAGAGTTGGAACCAATTATCCAGCCTTCCCTCCATCAGGAAAAACTCCTTTCACAGCTCTGGAGGAATCTGCATTTTGTTCTTCATAGGGTGACTCAAAGCAAGAAGGAAAAGGAATATTTAAGGTGTGCTAAGACACCACCCCCCTGCCAAACCCTGGCAACCTCTTCGTGATGGATGCTCCCCACATTCACATTCCCCATTCTGGACTGCACCCCCACGGTGCTCAGCCTGAGAGAGCACGGGCTGTCCAAACAGAAGGGGGACTTGGCCACCCAGCCCCAGCCTCTCCCACTGCCATCCCTATCCACGCCTCCTTTGCCTGTGGGCTTCGGGAGGCTCCAGGAGACTCAGCGGGAGGAGCTGTTGTCTCCCCATCCCTCTAGGCCAAGAAGAAGGAAGTCTGCTATATTTTCTTTAAGAAGAAAAGCAGCTGGAGGACACATAAATACTGGACTAGGGCCAGGAGCTTGAGTTGCTCCATTCGCCTGCCTGGTACTTCCCAACCTTGTCCTCAGTTCTCCCCGCCAGGGATAGACCTGAAGATGACTGCAGGCCCCTCAACTCTAAAATGCTCTACCCAAGGGTGCTCCTCAGTGCAAGACTGACTCTAATCCCTGAACACCAAGACCTCCTCAGTAACTAGTCATCCAGCCCCTGCCCACACTGTCAACGCAAAAGAGATAAAGTCTTAACCTCTTTGTGCCTGTTTGTTTTTTCACATAATCCACTGTCTGTAACTTCCTGGAGACCTACGAAGCCTTGATAGCCACATGCGGGAGGGAGTAGTTCATGTAAAGAAAGAGGGCCTGAGTGAGTCAAACCTAAATGGCCCCAGGCAATTCCCCTAGGTCCCTGGTAGGTGAGGATCGAGTCTGGTGGCCTCGATGAGGCAGGTCCCCAGGTCTGGGGGTGGTACCTGCAGACTCTAGTGGCAGTAGTTAGGGGTTGTCTGGCATCTCCTCATTATGCAGCCAGGAGCCGGGGAGCGAGAGGACCCCTGGCAGCTGTGTTCCACGGCAGCCCTTCCCACCATGATCTGGGAAAGGCCATTGTAGGGGAGGGAGACAAGGACTACAAGATTCCACCACCACCTCTCTTTCTCAGGGAAAAAGCATCCTGAAAAGAAGTAGATCATGGAAGGAGCATAACAGAACAGGCTCAAGAACATTCACTGGAGCCAATCCATGGCACGATTGAATTGAAGTGAAAAAGAGTTGAGGTGTTCATTGGGAGCTTGTCAATCAACTTCCAAGACGCAGTTAATGTTGAAGAAAGTGCATGTCTAGTCTTTGGAGTCAGATGACATATAGATCAGAATTCCAGCTCTGCTCCTTATTAGCTGTGTGACCTTGAGTAAGGGATTTATTTGGGCTTCACTTTCCTCATTTGTAGAGACTACAGTAGTGCATATTTTATATGGATGAAAAGGGAAAAAATTAAGGTTTCCTCTTCCCTACTTTCATGGAGGCAGGAGGTTGGGAGCAACTCAGTGGTACACTGTGGTTGTGGCAATGGTGGGGGAGGAAGGGGAATGTCAGGAAGGAACAGCAGGAAGGAAATTCCAGGGGTGGCAGTGGATCCTGGACACCAGGATCACACCAAGACACCCCAAAAATGAGGTCATGCCCTATGCAGTGAGCAGAAGTACTCAGTCTTTTGGCCCTGGGGCCAGGGTCAAGACCAAGAAACCACACAGTGGAGGTTTCAGGCAATGGATTGGGAGGGTCAGAGTCATCAGTGGACAACTGGTGGGAAGACTGACATTGGCCAGATGCACTGGTTAAACCAGTTAAAGTACAGCACCATGGGGGCAGCAATGGGGCTCCAGCTCCTTTGGCCATAAGACCCCTTTTCTCTCTAGGGAGAAAGGTGGTGGATTGATGAGTAGCTTTGGGATACCCAGGAGTGCTTAAGTCCCACCCCATCCCTCACTTACAATGTTACTGCATTTCCCCAGGGGAGGGTTGAGTCAAGGGAGAGGGTGCTGCCCTGCCTAGTAGTCCACCTAGGAGAGCCACCTTGCCTTGCATCTCCAAGCAAGGCTTTGGAAAGAGATCCAAGCTTGATGCCTAACTCACTAGAAGCAGAAAAAGGAGGGTAGAAAGTAGACCCTCCTTTTCCCAGTCCACATAATTTGCTGCACTTCAGCTTTTAAAACAAATTTTATTGTGTAATATTTAAGACATTACAAGGGTATAAATAATAATACAACTGGCACCCAGAGCAGGAAATAAGGCATTGCCAATATCCCTGCAGCCCCGACATACCTCCTCATGACTATACCCTCCTACTTCTCCAGAAGTCATCGTAATCCGGAATTTAGACATGATCGTTCCCACAAATAATTTTATACTTTTATTACCTATTTATTTATCCTATCCCTGAACAACATATAAAATTGCTTTGCATGTTTTCAAACTTTATATCAATGGTATCATAAAATAAACATATTTGTCTGCAGCTTGCTTTTTTTCATTCAACATTATGTTTGTGTGATTTATCCATGTTGACACATGCAGCTCTGGTTTATTACTTTTCTCTGCTGAGACTTCTATTATTTGAGAATACCGCAATTTATTTATTCATTCCTGTTAATAGATAATAGAAGCTTTATTTTCCCAAAGTTTTTCTCTTGCAAATTGCTGCTGTGAATAATCTTGAGCCTCAGTCCACGCACAAATGAGGAGATGCTGCCATTTGCGCCCTCCCTCCCTTACTCCTTCACCTTGTTTTCTGGCACACACCTTCCACCATGCCCCACACGCAAGCCACTCTCTTTGGGCTCCATGCTTATGCTCCTGTTGTCTGATCAGTCTTTTGTTTCCTTGGACTGGTTTGGGAATCACTGCCTTGGCTTTGCCCTTGGGAGCTCCTCCAGGGACTCTAATTTCTGCCCTCCAGCTTCAGACAGAAAGCAACAGGTTAGTGACCCACCCCAAGCCCCACAAAGTCCTATGTGACTTGCTCCAGCTGCACCAGCTCCTTCCTGGCTCCTGCCCTACTACACTATAAAGTCCAGGAGGCAGGAATTGGGTCTGAATTACTCCATGCAATAGCCCCAGCCCAGGCACAGGACCTGGAACATTGTATAATACACTTTGAATATTTGTTGACTAAATGAATGCATGAATTAATGTTCTATGGAGAAGGGGTACCAGATAACCAGGACTGTTCATACACTTAACTTGGATTTCTCTTTACCCGGATGTCTCCGAGCCCCCACCTGTGGGTCCATGGCCATCCCAGTGAGTTTCATGTGTTCACTGGGCCTTCTGCAGACTGGGAGCTGCCTCTCATCACCTGCTGAGTCATCTCAGAGAGGCAAAGACATCCCGTCTCCACCACAACCACCTGCCATTGCTCAGCCTGAGGCACACCTAATGCTGAACCCCCACAGCACTCAGCCTGTAGAAGGCACTGAAGGTGGCCCCTTTCCCTGGTGAGGTTGCTTTTCAATGTAGGACATACGCTTCACTCGAAGCATCTGTTGGTAGTGCTGTGCTGACAGCAGATATTGACAGGAGGAAGAAGAACAAACTGCAAAGGGCTCTTGAACAAGGAAGGAGTAAGGAAAGACAAATTCTGGATGGGAAAATCCATGGGAGGCGTGGAGCACTCCAGCCAAATAGCAGGTCATAGTAGAATAAAGACCACTGAGTATGGAGAAAGGACTTGCGATCCATCCTGCCACTGCCCCTTACCAACCTGAGACCTCGGTTAGGTCATTTAGCCTCATCTGACAACAGAGTAGTAGCTCACAGTTACTGTGTGCCAACTACAGTCAGTGTCTAGAGGCATTGCAAGGCATTTCCTAAGTGAATCAGAGCATCAACTCAGGGTGTGCAAACTCACAGTCCCCACAGCCAGGCAGGTCGCATCCCAAGCAGACACATCTAACCACCGCACTACACTGACTCCTCACTGGACTTACGACCCAATGTGATCCTCACAACATCTGTGTTGGATGCATAAAGATGATACATGGAGAAACTGAAGGACACAGCTACACGGTTAGTGAGGATGCTACAGTTCAAACGCTGCATGGCCAGTTTGGGTTCAGCAGCACAAATCACTCTGGGGATCATGCCACAATTGTCCAAGATAAGGAGCTTTAGCTCAATATTGTAAATTATCTCCAAAGTCCACAAGCCCAAGCCCATCACACTGTAATGTCTCCACTGAACCCATTTTTTCTCAGGTCACATTAGAGGAAATGGTAGTGTCAATGAGTTCACACATTAGTAAATTCATTTCATAAATATTAAACCCCTACTGCACGCAAAGCACTGTTCCAGGTTCTATAAATGCAGGGAATGAAAACACCACAGAGTTCCTGCTTTGGGGATGCTCATGCTGAGTATGCAAAGTTCACAGTTCAAGGTAATGATTGCTCTGAGAGATTTAGCAACAATGTATAATACATTAGGAGGCATGAGGAAATTTTCTGGAGGAAAGCACACCTGCTTATTAAGGGTCCTAGGTGTGGTCCATGGGTTGTGGCCTTAAGCAACTCATAGCTTATGGCCCCCACTCCTGGGTCCTCAGTTTCTCCATAGATAAAATGGAATATTAAATGGGAAGATCTCTTGGTTCGTCCAGTCCCACTGTTCTCTGCCTCTTATTTCAGGGCTCTTTCCTATCAGTAGTGACCAAACCCTGGGAGGCCATCAGGGGCCAGGGGTTAAAATGTGGCTGGGTAGACAGAGCTCTGGAGCCCCAGGTGGGCACAGTGGACCAGACTGGCACGGACCAGGGGAGCTCATGCTGTCCGTCTCCTCACCGCAAGGCCACTCTTGGCCTTTTGTCAGCCACCTGAGGTTTGAAGCCGGCAGTGCCATCAAAGGCAGGCTGGTGGCTGCATTATAAAAGGGCTGTGTTCCCTCTTGTTGATAAATAAATTCTTTTTCTCCTAAACGGCCGAGCTGCTGGGTTTTACTGCAAATGCTTTGTGCTCAGTGGAGAGCCAGGACTGGCAACACTGCATCTTTCATCTCTGAAATATTAATTAATTTTCCATGATGCCTTATTTTAATCACAAAAAAATGAGATCGGTGGGAACCAGCCAAAGGAAGAGTTGGGAGAAAAGGAGCAAAGGAAACAGAGCATTTAAAAAGAAGCACAGATAAGGTGGGGGGAGGCAGTTAGAGACAGAGAGTGTTCTTGAGAAAGAAGGCACGGGGCGAGGTGAGAAAGGTGGCTGATATTTCATAAACACCTACTGTGTGTTGGGAATGGTACTGTACTATATTCTTTGCCTACATATTTCAGTCAACCTTGAAACCAGTTTATATTCTCATTTTATACATGAGCAAACTGAAGCTCAGGAAAATTAGCTGACTTTCCCAAGGTCAAAAATCTAATAAATTGAAAATCTAGAATTTTAACCCTAGTTGTCTGACTCGACGTCTGAGCCTCTTTCAACAAAATCCATTCAACTTTCCACAAATATTTATCGAGCAATTATCATTCCTCAGGTATAGTGCCAGGCACAGTGCAGTCTCCAGCCCTAACAAACACACGTAAGAGTACACGACTCAATCATGGGGGATCCAGGAAGGCTTCTCAGAGGAGGAGACTTCTCAGCTGTGACTTGAAGGACCTGGAGGAGTTAGCCCAGCAAAGGAGGTGGGGAATGGAGGAGGAAAGGGTATCAGGTACAGCATGAGATAAGAATTATATGCCAGAGTTCAGGACCCATTAAAGTAACTACAGGAAGCTCATATGGCTATTAAGTCTTGAGTCAGAGGTCATGGTGCATAAGCCACGAAGTAGGTCAGATGGGAGGGGCCAGAGCATGCAGAGATTATATGCCGTCACAGGTGCCTGGATTTTATCCTGAGGGCAACTGTGAAGCCACAAGAATGATGCCATGATTTTTGTGTGTGGGAAAAATTCCTCTGATGGCAGTGCACAGAATCGATTTAAAAGGAGGCAGGACTGTTGCAGCTGCTCAGGTGAGAGATCATGGTGGCCCTGGATGGGGTGGCAGTTGTCAAGAAGGAAAGAAATTACTACAGAACTCATGCAAACTCTCTAAACTCATTTTCTCTTGGCAGCTCTCATACAGGACCAGGCTACTTGAAATGAGAATAATAATACCCCTCTTAAGTACCCAGAAGAAGAACTTTAGAGAAAAAGATAGTGTGGAAGAAAATGTGATTGATGTTTTCTGCTCCTTTGTTATTACACAATCCATAAACACATATTGAGACCTCAGGATATACCAAGAAGTCTTTTAGGTTCTATAAGGATATCTTTTATCTCTTTACTTTCAAAAAGCTTCCAACCTGGTTAGGAAAGGAGGGCATACTTTCTTAAAAAGATCCCTAGCAATACACATCAGAGAGGTATGGCCAAGAAGTGGCGTGCAGGAAGAGTAGTCTGGGTTGGCATAATTAGGGGTGGAGGGGGTGAGAGAAGAGGACTGATTATTTACTAGGATATGCTGTGCATGTTGTAGGTTGACAACAATGCTGTCAAACAAATATGTTGAAGTCCTAACCTCCAGGACCTCAGAATGATCTTATATGGAAATAGGGTCATTGCAGATGTAGTCAATTAAGCTAAGGTGAGGTCAAGCTGGAGTAGGATGGGCTCTAATTCAATATGACTGATGTTCTTATAAGAGCGAGAATATGGCCATGTAAAGACAAGGCAAAGACTGGAGTTATTCCGCCATAAGCCCAGAAACTCCTGGGGCTACTGAAAGCTGGAAAAGACAGTGAAAGAACATTCCCTAGAAGGCTTTGGAGGGAGCATGGCCTTACCAACATATTGATTTTGGACTTCCAGCCTTCAGAACTGTGAGAGAACAAATTTCTATTGTTTCAGCCCACCTAGTTTGTGGTACAGTCATTCCTCATGGTTCCAGGACCACCCCCCACACATCAAAATTTGCTGATACTCAAGGCCCTTATATAAAATGGTTTAGTATTTGAATCGTACCTACACACAACCTCCTGTATATTTTTAAATTTTTTATTTTATTCTTTTAATCAACAAATAATAACTATATATTTCATGGGGTACACAGTGATGTTTCTATGCAAATAATGTATGGTGATCAGATCAGGGTAATTAATATATCCATCATCTCAAACATTTATCATTTCCTTGTGTTGGAAACATTCAATATCCTCCTTCTAGCTATTTGAAACTATATAATATATTTTTGTTAACTGTTGTCATCCTACAGTGGTATAGAACACTAGAACTTACTCCTCCTACCTAGCTGTAATTTTGTATCCTTTAACAAGTCTTTCCTCCTTATAATACCTAATACAAAGTAAATGCTATGTAAACAGTTGTTATATTGCTTTTTATTTGTTATTTTTTATGCTCTTATTGTTAGTTTTTATTGTGGAGTTTTTTTCTCGAATATTTTCCATCCACAGTTGGTTGAACAAAGATGCAGAATCCACCATGCGGAACCCACAGATATGGAGAGCAGACTGTACTCTGTTGCAGCAGCCCTAAGAAACTAATACATTGTGTATCTCACTTTATCCTCCCCAAAACTGCATTGTTCCATTTTACAGGTCAGGAATCTGAGGCCCCAGAATTAACATGTCAGATCACTCCACTGATACGTGGTGAGCCTGAGCTCAGCCAGCCCACTGTGGAGGTGGTTCTGGAGGTGAACTTCAAAGGATAAGTAGGAAATACAAGTTATTGGATTTGATCATGTAGAGAGCAGGGGGGCTTTCCTCCATGACAGCATGCAGTGCTTTATTCCCTAAGAGAAATGAGTGCTTGCTGGGTGTCAGGTGCAGGTTTGGAACTGAAGAAAAATTGTGGTTGAATTAGAGACATTGTTTCCCTTGAGGAATTCACAGTCCAGGGAGGGAGAAATATATGTGACCAGACACAATGAGGTGAGCAGCCCAACCCTGTGTGAATAAAACACATGGAATCACAAGCCCCCGGGTGTTTCCTTATTTCCCTAATCAAGAGACATCTCAACAGTAAGACACCTATCGACGTAACAACAGCTCGTGGAAAAAGGAGACTTGACCACATTAAATGAACACATCCTGGTTCAGACATCAAGATTGTAAATTCCCAATTGAAAAACAACAACAACAGTAAAATGTGCAAAAGTGCACTTCTTAGCCGTAGAATCAGGGGAGTACTATAGCTTTGCCCAGGATGGGAATGGAAGGTTTTCTAAAGGTTATAGCACTTGAGCTAGATCTGCAGGATGAGGGGGGAATGTGACGAGGGGAGGGCACTGGGAGATAAATTGTTCACAGGTTGGTGACACTTCTTCCAAAAAGTCACCTAGTGAAATGCTAGCTCTGCAAAAGCAGGGACTCAGACTGCTTTGATTGCTGCTCTATTCTCGACACCACAAAGAAAACATAGTAGGTGGTCAATAACTACATGTAGATAGGATGAATTAGTCCCATTAGGATGAAACTGGATATGAATCACACTAAATGCTCCTGAAAATTGGGCCTGCATCATCTGAGCACTCATTCCTTCTTTTATGAAACCCCCAACCTACACCACATCCAGGGCAAATTTCTGGGAATACCGAGGTGGGTAAGACAAACTCCACGGGCTGTCAGTCCATGGAGAAGATGGCAAATAAGTGATTTCCATATCTACCATGTGATACATGCTCTGATGGCAAGAACAGGGTGAGGGAGAACAGGCAAGCTTGGTGGAGGAAGTGACATTAAACTGAGATTAAGTGGACTTTGGAGGATGAGCAGGAGATAAGCCCGGCAGAGAGAGGAGGTGATGTTCTAGAAAGAGCAGCAGCTATGTCCACAAAAGAGCTCATCACATTCTGGGGGCTGCAAATAGTTCGGTGCGACTTGGAATGCAGACTGGGACATAGCACGCATGGTATGTGTGCTGGCAGGACATAAGGGGCCAAATCACAGGGGCATGCCTTGTGAGGGGTCTGGATTTTATTAGGAAAACAACGGAGTTTCCCATGATGTTTGCGAATGGATCCAAGTTCCCAGATTTTTGCTACCTGTTTTGCAAGGCAATCACCTCTGACTGGGCCACATTCTCTCATCCCCCAGAATAGTAAACACATTGTCCCTGCAGAACACCAAAGGGCAGAATTGAAAGCAACATCAGGAAGAGGTAGAAGGCATGGGTAACATTACTTTAATTTAATATTCTTCTTCCTTTTTATTCACTGGTGATTAATAGGTATTACATTTCCCCCCTAATCCATTCTCAAGAGAGGTGTTATAATAACATGTCAGGGAGGTGTGGATAAGCCACATTATGGAGCCTGGTTTATAATGCAGTTTGTAACAGATGCTAACGTTCCGATGATGCATTCCAGCATCATTTATACCCAGCTCCACAGCACGGTGAGGCTCGTCACATCATAATTCTCCAAAGCAGTTGCTATTAATCACTCATTCATTATTAAAACACATTGTATTCATTCCACTTGGCAACCGGAGCAGGCCAGGCTCTGTTTATCTGGAACAGTCATCTTCAAACTTTGTCAACCTCAACCCAGAGGATCTTCCAGCCCTCCAGGACAGCTGAGAGCCGTGAAGAGACACCTCAACACAGATGGGCACATGGGACTCACAGAAGAGATGTATTTCATCAAAGGGATACCCATTTGTGAGGGGGCTGAGGGCTCCTAGCTACCAAGACCTTCTGTTCTCCTGGTTGACGCCTCTGCCTGCTTCTCTCTTCAACTTGAAATCTCTCCCCTTTAAGTGAATGCTGCTGTGCTCTTTGATGTTCCCAGGTATCTCAGTACCACCTGGGGAGCCAGGGCTGCCCCCGCTACCAGGACCTCCAAACTTACTCGATCGTAAGAAGCTGTGGAGTCTTGTAGTCAAATATAAGGCTATGAGGACAAATCCCTTGTCTTCCAGTACTAGTTGTATGACCTTGGATAAGTAATCTAACTTCTTTGCCCCTCAGTTTTATAAGCTGTACAATAGGGTTGATAATAATAGAACCCACCTCATAGAGTTGCTGTTAGGATTAAATGAGTTAATTCTGACAAAGCCCTTATAAGATGCCTGAAACATAATTCACATCAGATCTTGTTAATCCTTATTAAAACAATCTTAGAATTTCCTAGGTGTCCCCCCACACCCTTTTATAGGTGGGGGCATGGAAGTCCATTCATTCATTCCGTAAGTAGCTGTTAAGCATGCCAAATGTGCAAGGTATTATTTTAAGTACCAGAGACACGTAGACATGTAAGACACAGTGCCTCCTTCGAGGAGCCCACTTGCTAGTAATGCAGTGTTGCAAAAACAGTTCCCAGAGCTTTAGAGGTCTGGAAGTCCCTCTGTCTTTCCCCAAAGTCTCTGCATCTGATTATGTTTTACCATTTACACAGTACTTTTTCCTCTTACCATTTCATCAAGTGCTCACCCGAAAGGTGAGGAGGACAGGGATTATAATTCTGTCTCCCACGGTAACAAACACACTATGCTCCCCTTAGCGTCAAGCTAGTGCCCAGGGGTCCGGATAGTTCCTGCACTTTTAATGAAATATGTCAGCCTAAAAATGTACAGAGGGTAATTTAATGATTACATAAAATATTTTAAAGGGCTTTGAATCCTTCCTTTTGCACCATCCAATAGTAACCACCAATTTCAAATCTGGTGTTTATGATTTCCATGATTTTTTTAACATTTACTACACAAGTGTATACTTAAAAACAATATATATTTCTGTATATATGTTTTCAAACTTTAAGTAATACCATATTGTACATCTCCTGCAGCTTGCTTTTTTAAGGAAAGCATTTTATTGCAGAAAAGTTCAAATGTATGCAAGCAAACAGAGTAGTATAATGAACTCCCATGTACCTATCACCTGGCTCCAACAATTATCCGGAGCCATTCATGGTTCACCTATACCGTCACTACACCCTACCTCCCATCACACAATAATTATAGCTTACAATTCTACTTTCAAATAAATTTTACAAACATTTAAATGCATAAATGTTAACTGTATGCTTTCAAAAAATGTATACATCATGTGTCCTTACCCATATCAAGACATAGAACACTCATCTCTATAGAAAATTTCCATTTTTGCCCAAAGTCCTCTTCCCCTCCCCACCCCCATTGTTTTGGTCTTTTCACCTTAGATTACATTTTCCTGTTCTGTAACTTCATATAAATAGAATCCTACAGCATACAGTCATTTATGTCCCTTTTGGGGGGGGGGGTTCAGCGTTCTATGTCTGAGATTTACCTACATTGTTCCAGGTATCAATAGCTGTTTTCTTTCTACTGCTAACTAGTATTCCATTGCATGAATATAGCACCATTTGTTTGTTCATTCATTTTCCTGTTCATCAACATTTGAGCTGTCTCCAGTTCTTGGCAATTGTGAATAAAGTTGCTATAAATATTTTTATATAGTACTTTTTGTAGACATCGTTTGCATTTATCTTGGATTAGGGAGCAGAATTGCTGGGTCGAAAATATAACTAATACGTAGGTGTATTTTAACTTTATAAGAAATTACCAAACTGTTTTCCAAGGTGGTTGTGCTGTTTTACATTCTCCCCAGTGACGGAAGGGCATTTCAGCGGCTCTGCATCCTCACCCTCCATTGTTGGGTACTGGTATTTCATTGATGAAGACTTTTGCTGTTTTTTCAATTGAGTTGTCATTTTATTATTGAGTTGAAAGAGTTCTTTATATATTCTGAATAGAAGCCTTCTATCAGAAATATGTTTTGGAAATATTTTCTCCAAGTCTGTCTATTGATTTTTGATAATGATATCGTTTGTTGACCAGAGTTCTTCTTGTCTTAATTTTTATGAAAATAAATTTATCATTTCTTTTATTTTTATCATTTCTTTTTATTTTATTGTCAATGTTCTCAGAGTTTTTTCTTAGAAATTTTTGTCTATCCTTTGAAAATATTCTCCTATTTTCTTCTAAAAGCCTTATAATTTTAACTTCTATTTTTAGAGCTATGATCCATCTCTAATTACATGTTACGTGGTGTGAGGTCAGAAATCGGGTTTTTTTTTTTTTTACACAGATTGCTTGTTGTTGCAGCACAATTTGTTGAAAAGTCTTTCCTTTCTCCTTTGAGTTACTTTGCTGTTTTTGTCAAAAATTAATTCACCATAAACATGTGCATCTATTTACGTACCCTCTTGTCTGCTGTATCCGTTGAGGTGTCTCTCTTTATGCCAATATCAAACTGTCTTAATTACTGTAGCTTTGTGATAAGCCTTGAAGTCAAGTAGTTTGAGTCCTCCAGCTTTGTTCGTTTTTTCCAAGATAATTTTGGCCATTCTACGTCATTTGCATTTCTGTATAAATTTGAGAACTATTTGCATTTTTTAAAAGCCTCAGGGAGTTATGATTTGAATCATGTTGAACTATGGATCATTGTGGGAAAGTCTGACATCTTAACAATACTGAATTTTCCAACCCACATATAGAGCATCTCTCTCCATTTATTTAGGTCTTCTTTAATTTTTCTCTATAAAATTTTTGAGTCACCAGTATAGAGGATTTAAACATCTTTTGTTAAATTCATTATCAAGTATTTTATATTTTTATGACCTTGTGAGTAAAATTTTAATTTTATTTGCCCATTGTTTTCTGCCAACATACAGAAATACAATCAATTTTGCTTATGTATCTTGTATCCTGAGATATTGCTAAGTTTATTTAAAGAGTTCTAGGAGTTTTCTTTGCTCATTCCTTAGGATTCTCATGTCTGTGAATTTGAATTAATTAAAAATTTTGTTTATATAAATTCTTCCTTTTGAATCTTTATGTTTTTTATTTTTCTTGCGTTATTGAACAGGCTAGAATCTTCATACAATACTGAATAGAAGAATCAACATTCTGGCCTTTTTTCTGATCTTAGGGGGAAGCATGAAGTTGTTCACCTTCAAGTACTCATGATAGGTACTGCTTAGATGCCCTTTGTCAGACTGAGGATTCTAGTTTGCTGAGAATCATTGTCATGGATGAGTGCTGGATATTGCTAAATGCCTTTTTTCCATTTATTAAGATGATCATACGGTTTTTCTACTTTCATATATTAATTACACAGATCACATTGATTAAATTTTGAATGTTGAATCAAACTTGTATTCCTGGGATAAACCTTAATTGGTCATGATATAGTATTCTTTTTATATATTTCTGAAAATTCATTAATATTTTGGTAAGGGTTTTTGCATCTATGTTAGTGGGGAATATTTCCTTTCCTTGTAATATCTTTGTCATGGTTTGATATCAAGGTTCAACTCATAAAATGAATTAAGGCATATTTCTTCTCCCTCTATTTTCTGGAAGAGTTTCTGTAAGATGGTACTATTAACATTTCTTCCTTATATGTTTGCTAGAATTGGAATTCACCTGTGAAACCACTGGGACCTAGAGTTTATTTGTTGAAATGTTTTAATTAAAAAATTCAATTTCTTTCATAGGTATAGAGGTTTTCAGAACTTCTATATCATCTTGTGTCAGTTTTGATTTTTTGGGCATTGGTCAGTTGAGATTTTTAGGGAATTTTCTCAAATCATCTGAACTGTAGAATTTGTTGGCATAATGTTTTTCCTAATATTTCCTTTTTACCCTCTTAAAGTCTGTAGAATTCATAATGATATTCACTCCTTAATTCCTGTTATGATATTATGGATAATTTATGTTTTTCTCTCTTTTTTTTTGGTCTAGCTAGAAGTTTACAAAAATTATTAATCTTTTCATAGAAACAATTTTTGGCTTTCTTGCTTTTCTGTTTTTAATTTTTTTTTGGAGTTTCTCCTCCTTATTATTTCCTTCCATCTACTTACTTTGGCTTTAATTTGCTTGTTTTTCTTTCTGCCCTTTACCATTAGAAACTTAGATCATTAATTTTACACTTTTTTCCCCAATATAAACATTTAAACCTGACATTTTTTTTTCTCTAAGCACTGGATTAGCTTCATCCCTTACCTACTTGGATTTTAATTAATAATTACAAAAATAAATAATAACAGCATTATAAAAATAAAATAATAGAAATAAGACTAAAATATTCTTTGATGATATTTGTTTGTTAATGTTTCTTGACATTTTCTTAAGTTTTTTCTCTCTCACTTTCTCACTGTATATGTATGTGTGTGTTTTCTGAAACATTTGAGAGTAATTTACATATATTGTGGACCTTCACCACTAAATACTTCAATGTGTATTCCAGGAGTAGGAATACTTTATTACATAACCACTGAAATTATCAAATTCATCCATTTACATTTATGCTGTACTTTTACCTAGTATACCACCCATATTCCAATTTTTTCAGTTTACCTAATAATGCTCTCTATAACATCTTTGTCTGCTGTAATACGGGTTCTTTTCTAGTTGTCAAGTTTCTTCAGCCTTAGATAATCTAGAATGTTTCTACGGTCTTTCCTTGTCTTTTATAACACTAACATTTTTGAAGAATATAGCCCTCCTACCATCTAATGGACAGTTATCTATTTTGGGTTGTCTAATGTTTCCTTGTGATTAGATTCACGTCATACAGTGACCGTAGAATCTGGAAATACACAATGTCCATTTTTCCTCATTGGTAAGTTAATTTGACCATTTGACCAAGGTGTTGACAATTTCTCAGTAGAGAGTTATTGATGTTTTCTCTTTTCAACTAATAATCAGTATATGGGGGGCACTTAAAAATTGTGCAACTATCTTTCTCTTATCAAAATCCTTCTCCCTAGATTTAGTATCCATTTATGATTCTTGCCTAACTCATCTTTACCATGATGGTTGCAAAATGATGACTTCCAAACTCCAGCACTCCCTCCATATCGACTAGTTGGCCCTCAGCATCCTAATGTAAGCAAGAAGCCTCCCTTCTCCTGTATGTATGTAGGTATGCATGTATGTATCTATCTATCTACCTTTGTATCTATTTATATTTCTCTTTAACCTATGTATCACCTGTATCTACCTAATCTATCTATTATGGGTATTGATTCATGAATTCCTATTTTTCCATGGTTTATCATTCATTACTGTCCTTGATTATTCTGGTGTTCAAATTTTCTCCTTAAAGCTGGCTCCTGTGTCCTTGTGACATCCTCCCAGCATTTTTTAAAAAGCACTTTCTTATTTTTTTGCATAGCAAGATATTCCAGGCTCCTTTTTTACCTAGCCAGCTCCAGCCCTGGAATGAACCATTTCTCTGAGAAACCTAGTTCCTTTTGGTGAGGAATGGTTGTAAAGACAAAAATATGGGTGCTAGTCATACTTATTATTCCTGAAATGTATTTACTTCTTGGCCCTTTCAGCAAACAGAGTTAGGAAATGCATGCATGTACGTATACGTGTACACACATATGCACATAAATATACAAACCTACACATGCATACACATGCATGTTCACTTAAACATACACACACACATATACATACTTAGAAATATCTCCAACTCCAATCCACCTCCATAGGATTCTTTATCGAATTCCCCCATCCCATACCGCATGTTTGTATCCTTTCTTTCACAATGAGAACCCTGGCCCCCAAACACATTTATTTTTTCTTCAATCCTATAGTACATATAGAATAGGTTCAGAATCACTTCTCTCTAACACTATGATAAGCAAATCTACTAAAAAGAGTTTAGTATATATTTTCAATTCTCCCCCACAACTCCACTCTGCTCAAAATTAAAGGTAGTCACATACTGTGTTCATAAGGTACTTGAAATAGTTCTTCTTTATTCTCTTCAGGCTAGTTACAGTATTAATTTGAAATAAAATTAGGTTCATTTGTCAGTTTACACTCAATTTCCAGTTCTCTCTCCTTTATATTTTTTTACTTTAATTTAACTTTTTGAGTTATATTGACATTTTATCATTAGCATGCATCCAAAAGTCAAACATCCGAAAAGATACAATTAGAAAAATGTCACTCCTTCTCATACCTTTCCAGCCCATCTCACACCCCTAACATGTAACTTGTAGGTATCCAATTTCACTATTTTTTAGTTTATTCTTCCCATGTTTCTTTTCACAATGACAAGCAGAAATACGTGTTTTCTTACTCTTTTTCTTACATACACACTCACTTGCATTTTGCTTTTTTCACTTAAATATATCTCTTTGAAATCATTCTATTCTGGTTCACAACGATCTTCCTAACTCATTTTCAACAACTGCATAATACTCCATTGAGTGAACATGCCATAGTTTATTCAACCAAACTTCTCTGCTTAAACTTTTAGACAGTTTCTAATTCTTTGTAATTTCAAATAATGCTACAATAAATATCCTTTCCATGCATATTTTTATATAGCTGGAGGTACTCCTAAAAGTATCTCCTACAAATTGGGATATGTTGAATTGTTTTTATCATTTAGCTTTAAATATTTTTCCTTGTGATTTCTTATTTGACCCATAGATTATTTAGAGATGTATAGTTTAATTTCTGTTTATTTGTATTGATTTCAAATGATCAGATAACATACTCTATAAGAATTCAAACTTACAAAATGTATTATGACTTGTTTTATGGCATTTATGGTATATGGTGTATCTTGGTGAATATTTGTGTGCCCTTGAAAAGATTCTGCATTCTGCAGTTATTGGGTTTAGTGTTCTATAAGTGTCAATTAGGTTAAGGCAGTTTATTGTGTCATTCATATATTCTATATCATTGCTGATTCTTTGTGTAGTTGTTTCATCAATGACTGAGAGGGATGTTAATATCCTCAACCACAATTGTGGATATGTCTATTTATCCCTTTAGTTCTGTTACTTTTTTTCATATTTTGAAACTCTGTTGTTAAGTGCATACCCATTTATAATGGTTATGTCTTCCTGACTTCTTGACCCTTGTGTATTAAAATATGCTCTTTATCTTATCTCTAATACTCCTTATCTTGAAATCTATTTTGTCTACTGTTATTTTAGCCCCTATGTCTTACTTGTGGTTAGTGTTTGTATGGAATATTTTCCCCATCCTTTATTCTTTCAACCTGTTTTGCCTACTTTCAACCTCTATGTCAATCTATTAAAGTGGGTTTCTTGTGGCCAACATACAGTTGAGGCTTCTCTATTTATCCTTTCTGACAACCTCTGCATCTTGCTCTTTTTTTTTCTGTCCAACTCTTTGTTTTTTAAGGATCACCCATGTTGACAATATGTATAGCACTAGTTCATTCATTTTCACTGCTCCGTAATACACCCTGGTAGGAAGATACCAAAATCTATGATTGCATTCTGCTGCTGATTGCCATTTAGGTTGTTTATAATTTTTCATATATACAAATAATGCCAAAATATATAGTCCTGTGCATGATTCCTACATGTACATGTATGTTCCAGGGCAGAATTACATGTAAAATTTCTAGATCTTAGGATATGAGAACCATCTATCTTTATCAGATAACTATTCACTTATATGACTATGAAAAAAGTAGTTTTGCCAATTTACACTTTCATCAAGAGCAAATGAGAGTTCCTTTTGATTGACATCCTTTCTAACACTTGCTAATGTTATACACACACAAACACATGCATGCCACATTTGCCATCTGATAGGTTTCAAATGGCATCTTACTGTTATATGAATCTGCATCTTTTCATGTGTGCATTGGCCATCAAGCCTTTCTCTTTGGGGACTTGCTCATTTATATACCCTACTCTCATTTCTTAAGTTGAGAAATGAAAACTTGGACACATTAAGTAACTTGCCCAATTACAGAGCTGTCATGGATTAGACGTGAGTCCAGGTATTACAACACTGAAAAGAATTTTTCAATCTATCTATCCTGATACTGTACAGATTTTATGACTAGGTAAATGTATTAATTCATGGGTGTGTGTGTCTGTGATGGGTGCAACAGTATTTTTTAAATTCACGTTTTGGCTTGAGGTTTTCAGATCTAGTCTTGGATAAAAATAACATCCAAGGCAAATCACCTCCACTGTACCCCTTCCCTCCAGTTTTTCTCTTGAGTAGAATCAAAATAAAATGAAAGAAAATCAAGAACAACCTTGAAGAGATGTCCTGAGAACACAGTCCCCAATCTTACCTATTTTATAATATGGGTTTATAGGCTGAACAAATGAATGTGGGCATTAACTCACCCCAGAAACCACTTTTTTCTTTCTCTCTAAGGCACTGCCCAGATTAGGATAGGGACTCGGGGCATTGGCCCAATTCATATCCAGGAACTACTCGGGGAAGACTGCATTCTCTGGTTGCCCTAAGAAACACAGCCCCTCCTAACCTGTGGTTCAGCAGCTCAGGCTGCCACTACCCCCTTCTTGCTCCTCCAGCCCCACTGCTGCCTCTGCCTCAGGATTGCTCATTAGCCTGGGATTAGCAGCTGTGTCAGCAGCAGGCAGGACAGAGTCCTGCTGCCCTGGGCTATAGCTGCAGAGAGCTGGCTGAGGAGGGAGGGCTCAGCTGCCTGAGTGCCAGGCATATGTCAAATCCAATTTGGGAGAGGATCTTGTTAAGCCTCCTTATCAGATGGAAAGTCCTCCTTTAAAAAAAAATCATCAGTTAGGACGGTTTTGCAACATCTACCAGGAACCCATGCTCAGGTCAGATAATGTTTCCTGTTGAGAATAGATTCTTCCTATCTCATCAGCCACTGGGCTCAAGGGGACTTGATTAGTCAGACAGGGCTCAAGTACAAGCCTTGCTGGCCACTAATCAGTCGCTGACCTTCAAAAGCTTTGTGACTCATTTCTGTGACCATATAGTCCAGCATCTTCACAACCAAAGAGCACAGGTCTGATTTTTATTCCCATATTGTTACCCTTTCAAAATTATGGACAATAAAACAGATTGTGAGTTTGTGGCAAAATAGTATTTTCATGTATTGTTGGTGACAGCATAAATTGTTCTAACACTTTTGAAAAAAAACTTTGCAGTAGGTGTCAAGATTTACAAAAGTATATTCACTCTGACATTCTACTTACGGGATTTTCCAAAAAAGAGAGTGGGGTTAAAATTTATTATGTATCTATCATGAGCTAGGCACGTCATTCTGCATGTCAAGCCTTTGATGCGTATTCTTGTTCCCATTTTACAGATGAGAAAGTTAGAACAATGGCTAAATGACTTATCTGATGCTGCACGGATATTATAAGGGAGAACCTGCATTCAAACCCAGTCTGTCTGATTCCAATCCCCTGTTTCTTCTTCTACAAAACACTACCTTGGGAGAAGGATTTTTATGTATGAACATCTTCACTGCAGCATTATTCATAATAGCAAAAAGTGAAAAAAGCAAAGTGACTCATAATAGGATAATATCCTGGTAAATTATAGGAAATTAACCCAACGGATTACTTTGCCACCTTATAAATGAAAATTTTAAAGATTATTTAGTGATACCAGGAAAGGCATATCATATAACATTAAGAGGATAGAATACAAAAGTCTTTCTGTGTAATGATTATAACTATCTTAAAATGCATATCCATATGGAAAAATGCTCATGGGAACTTGGAAAATAAAAGACCTTTTTAAAAAGGCATTAGTAACTAAAGGTAATTTCCCAAAATAATCATTATTGTTATGAAGTTGTATTTGAAGAAAGGCACCAGTTTCTGGTGGAAAGAATAACATATTCCAAATAGGAAAGACCAAAATTTGAATGCTGGCTCTTCCATATTCTAAATTTGTGAAACTGAGCAACTTACATATGATCTCTGAGCCTCAGTCTTTTTCATTTGTAAGATGGTGATAACAGTATTAACCTCATAGGGTCATAGGGCAAGTTAAGTAAGTTAAAACACTGATAAATACTGAGCCCATCATAATACTAATAAAGTCATTAATACCCCCAAAAAAGTCATCCCTGATAAATTTATTAACTAACTAAATAAGTAAGTAAAAATGATGGTCCTTCTCAAGCCTCCACCATCTCCAAACTTTTCTGTAGATGCTCAGGTGCAAGACAAGCCAAAGAGGAAGCAAAGTTTCAGCCCCCACACACAGGCATGTTCACAGGGCAGCCAAGGGAGGCGGGTAAATAAGAGAAATTCACTCCTTGACCATGTCATTTGTAGCTCAAACCAGCCGCAGATCTGATGCTTCACCAACACAGAATGCATTCTACATTAATCCCTGGGCTCTGCAGTGAAGCCAGCATGTGAAACTAACCCTTCCCTGGTCCTCTGGACATTTGCTAGATAAGACCTTGTCACAGGCTGGGCAGCGATGCTCCCTGAAACCTCTTAGGATGAATGTCCTCACTCTATAAGACATTATAACTGCGTGTCTGTGGGATGTTGTGGGAGGACTGCCCTAGCTCCAATATTGCTAAGAGTATAGGACACACTCAACAGGACAGGACCTATCAATGTTGCTACACAGTCTTAGGGCTGGGCAGCTTGTGCTCTCTAGGCTTGAGGCTGTTCTCTGTCATGTCCCAATTTTCCAAATCAAATATAGGGTAAGTAGATGGGGAATAAGAGAGAGTGGAAGGCATCAGACATGAAACACTTTCACCAGGGGCTAAGCAAGCAAAATGGGTTTCTAGTGATCAGTGATACCCTGACCACAGCATCTTGGCCATTCAGTGTTCACCTGGGCTCTGTGCAACCAGCCCTGGGCAACCAGTGGCCAGCGATCCCTCGGCTGGAGTGGGCAGTCTGTGCCTCCCACCCCCCGCAAGGAGAGGAGTTCTCTGCTTCCAGCCAGGACCTGGAGCGAGGGTAGAAGGGAACATGGAGGAATAAGGTGGAGGAGAATATTAGTGAGATTTACCAATTATCAATTACTTATCAAGAATAAAATAAGCTTGCTGATTTGATGCTCACCACCTGCCAGGAAGATACAGTTATTCCCACCACTCAAAAGATGAGGAACTTGAGGCTCCAGATGTGCATGTAGTCATCCATCACCTATTTGTTGAGCACTTACTATAGTCCAGGAACTATGCCCTCTGAGGAGATGTGAACGATAATCACGAGGTAGAAGTCCTCATGCGGCTGCAAAGCATGCTCATGAGGCTCCTCAGAACACACCATTCCCTCGGACAGATGCTCGCAGATCAAGAAGAAGTTGGTAGTGCAGTTGTCCAAGCTGGCTGGTCCTTTTTGCCTGCAGCAAGTTGAATGAAACAAACCTGGCCAGGATTAGGGAATGTGTTTTAAAGGGCTGTGAATTAAGCAGTCCCTTAGCATAGCTCTTGGCTCATAGCAAAGGAGGCACACCTGGTATTCACAAGTTGGGGAAAGAGCGTGTTCTGCCCTGCTCTAAACCCAGGCAGGGGGCTCTAGGGAGGGCAGTGAGGGTGAGAGAGAGGACCCTGTGCAGGGCTAGCCCTTCTTCCCATCAAACAGGAAAACCATAGGTTTTAGAGTAAGGGGCGAAAAGAAAACATCCGGATAGAACCTAACTCTGTCACTTGCTTGCTCTGTGCTTTTGGCAACTTTCCTAACTTCTAAGATGCTCATCTGCAGAAAAGATTTTGGGGAGAGCTAAAAATGTGTCAGGTGTGCACTACATCTAGCCCAGTGCCTCGTACTAGCAGCATTCTTTTCCCCAGAACAGTATTTCTGTGTTGGGGACAGTGAGAGTTGAGTGGCATCCTGAGGAACAGGTGACAGGTTCAGCCTGTGATGCAAAGAGTGGAGGGATGGACACAGCCAGTGCCATTACTCAGAGCTCCTGGGGAAGCTGCCACGAATGGCCTCAGAGCCGTGGGCAAGAGGAGGAGGACACAAGATTAGGAGGCAAGTGGTGAAGACAAAGCCCAGCCGTCACCAGGACATTTGAGTAATTCCGTCCAATTCTGATCTTATAGCCTAGGGCCGTGTCTAATGAACACCCTGAGATTACTGTCTTGTAGAACTGGGCACCCAGGAGATTTCAAGGAACCACTTGGACAGAGAACCAACTTTCCTTCTGTTGTTCATTTCCTTAATCAGTCACCTTGCGGGTCAGCACGTTAACTTGAGCCAAATCCATTCTGCTTTTGTTTCAGCCTTCTTCTCATTTAGTTCTCTTGGGGTATGAAAAACGACGACTAGCTTGATCCCCCCATTTCACACCCTGACTATGTTGCTAGTGGATAGCACAGTCATGCGTTGCGTTAGCCATCACCTTTTCCACAATTAGAGCATGCAGCATCCTGCATTAGGTATTGGGGATGGTACAAAACAGATGACTGTACCTATCTTTAGGGAGCTTTGGAAATTTGAGCTGCAGTACACTAGAACTCATCTTTTCCAATTATCCATTTAGTACTGGAATTTCCTTAATGTCGCCCATGACAAGTAGCTATTCAACCCCTGCTTGGGCTCTTCCTGGGTGACTGGACGCTGCCTACTACCCAAAGAAACCATTACATATAGATTCAAGTCCTGAGTAGCAAGGACAGTGGATTCTCGATGGCTGTTGAATATATGAAAGCCATTAATTGATGGCTTAAATTGTTTTTCATTTATTTGTTAATCTACTTGTTACCAATCTTTCTCTCCTTAACTTCTATTCTTAGCTAGGTTGGAGCCGCTCAAATATTTGCAAGTCTCTCCAGGCGAACATCTTCAATTCCTTCAAATATCCTCATACGCCTTTGTTTCTAGCTCATGTCCCATCCTGGTTTCCCTCATCTGGATGATGTTTCTAGCAGAATGTGGCATCTAGAATTTAAGAAGGTGAAAACATAATATTTCAGCTGTAACTTGGACCAACGCTTCCCTTATTCAGATACCTATGTTTTATCAGTATAGTTCAAACAGCGTATAGCTGCATACATGAAAATGTGTTTCAAACACATAGGACAATTTTGACAGGACATAATGGGTAGAAGGCTGAGGGGATTCAATCTATATGGGTTCTGAAGCCCCAGAACGAGAGACACAAACCCAGGGAAGGGCAGGAAGAAAGGGAAAGCGTAAAGCGTATGTTTCCAGACGTGGACCAGCGTAAGACTGGACCCAAACCACTTGGTGGGAGACTGTTGAGAGTACAGGTGACTCCTGGCAACATCACAGAGAAAACCATTTGACCTTAGGCTCCCGGGCTCCCTTTCTTGGGCCCCTTTCTCCTTCCTGATTCAGCAGGTGAGGTGGAAAACTGACCAATCTTAGAGTCACATTGACCTGGGTTCGAATTCTTTTTCTACCAGGCTGTGTAATGTCAGACAAATGTGTCTTTCTCTCTCTGGGCTTCTGTTTTATTGTCTGCAGTATAGGAACAAGGATGGCTCCCTCCCCAGGTGGCTACAATGACTAAGGAAGGTAACAGACAGGACCTAGCACAGTGCTGGGAAATTACTCAGTACTGGTTTTTGCAGTCCTGGATGAGAGTCTCCGTCCTCATCAGAAAATCCTGCTTTGGGCAAAGGCCTTACGTCAGTGATTTGCACCTCAGTGTGGGCCAGGAAGGCGGTGTGATTCCTGCTTGGAGTATGTGTGCTAAGGTGTTAAAGAAATCTTACGTCCTAGTCAGGGGGTGGCAGTGATGCTGGTGGTGGCATTTTCTTTTATTTGCTTTCAGGAAGGCTCTGAAATAGCTGCTGCCCCCTCTCGCTCTCCCTAGACCACCTGTCTTCTTCTTAGGGGTGGAACTTGAAAGATGCCACCCACAAGCTCATGATTGTTGTTAGCATGCCTTATCTATAGGGCGACATTTTCCACGACATGATTGTGTTAAGAAATGTGAACCTCTTGGCAGTAACAAGAATTCCTGATTTATCTAGCCAATGTCAAGGGATTTCGATACTTTTTGCAAGTATGGGGGTGTGTGTGTGTGTACCAAGTGTGTGCAATGTGAACCAGCCATTGGTGTCAATGTGTGCACAGAAATAAGTATGTGTAGTGTGTAGCATGTGGTGTGTGTCTGTGTGTGTGTGGTGTCTGCATGTGATACGTTCTGACAGCGAACATGCATCTGGAACTATGTAACACGGGTTTGTGTGTATGGAGAATATGCAGTATTGAGTGTGTGTGGACATTCTCCATATACATTGATTCATCCCTTCAAGTCATCAGTCTGCCAGGGTTTTTAATCTATATATTCAATAATCCTTTATTTAACATATATTACAGACTATACCGTACTAGGGGTGAAGGAGAGAAATATGAATACAGTCTCATCTCTGGTGAAAAAAAGAGATGTAAACAGACAAATTATAGAATGGCCTGGTTTGTGTGAGCCACATGCATAAGTGAGTACAGCCGGAGCACAGTGGGAACAGCAAGCATTCAGAGAACTCATACAGGAAGTGATAGCTGGTTGGGGTTTTGACAGATGAATAGGAGTTTTCCCAGGGTTGAAATGGAAGCAGAGAGAACAGCATGTGAAAGACTGAGAGTCATGGATGGGCACATCATTTGGGGGGAAACTTCAGTACCTGCAGCAAGGAGCTAATGGCATGTGGCGGCAGAAGACGTAACCTAGGGAAGTTGGCGTCCAGGTTGGGAAGGGCCTGAGTTAAGGAGCTTTAGTTAAGCAGAACTGACTGCAATCATCCGACAAAAGGTGCTGAAGTCCTGGGCCCAGACCGTAGCCGCAGAGGTGGAGAGGAGAAAGCTGGATTCAAGATATGTTTCTCAGATACGACTGGCAGGGCTGGTGATGGATTATGCAGGGGCAGGGCCCTGAAGAGGAGGGAGGGGTTCAGGATGACTCTGAGGTTTCTGTTTTGGAAGATCCACTGGATAGTGTCATCGTTAACCAAGACTGAGAGCAGAGGAGGAGGAGTGGGTTCCAGGGGAGGTTAAATAAATAACAGCAAGGGGCAAATTTTCCATCAGCTTCAAGGACATTATACTGTGGGGCTTGAGAATGAAAATCAGCTCAGCAGTGCCCTTGAATGACATCCTCTAGCACAACCTCTTAGCCAGGACCTTGGAGAGTTCCCTTAACACTCTCAGGTCTCTACCTTTGGCTGAGGGCTGGGGGTCCCTTGGATTATTTTGGGGTGTCATGGTGGTCAAGCATAGTGGTTAAGAGCATATACTCTTGGGCCAGGCAGCTCTGGGTTCAAATCTTCCCCTGCCACTAACAGGGGAAGTTTACTTAATCTCTCTAAGCCTCAGTTTTCCTATCTATAAAATGGCATACCTCATAGGGTTACCAGGGGCTTACATGAGTTAATGTATATACAAGGCTCAGAACAGTGTCACATGCACAGTAAGAACTCGCGAAGGAACACTTATTGTTAGTGCTGTGCTTTTTCTTTTCATTTTCTTTTTCTGTCTTTTCTTTTGTATATGTGGTGGGGGGTGGGGGGGACACTTGAGCAGACAAGGAGACAAAGAGCAATCTCCTACAATTCTCTACACCGGGGCTTCTTTTAGAAGATCCCATTAAGGTCTGCACAATGCAGTCACAATGCACTGCCTGTTAGACAAATAGACGGGGCTCCTCACCCTGTCAGCAGATGTGCATCTGGTTGTTTCCCTGGGTATGGGAGGGATTTACGATGATTGCTTACGGGTCTCTGACCAGGTCCCCTGTGCTGGAGTGAAGGCTGGTCAGGGTCAGGAAGCAGAGCAAGACCGTCTGATCCAGAAGCTAAGGCCTCTTGGCCACGGTGCCCCAGCCAGCTGAGCCTCTGCTCCCCCTCATGCAGGAGGCGACCGTGTTCTCACATCTCTGTAGGTCTCTGGTGAGATATCCAGACTGTTTGGCTCCAGCCCAGGGAATGGGAGCTCTAAGGCTGTGCTGTCCAGGCCTCCAATCCTGGAGCAGCCTAAAGTGACCTTGAGCACAGACAGGACTCAGTCTTGCCCTGGCTGTGTCCACCGTGCTGCCAGCAGGTGATCTCCCATGGGGACTGTATCAGGTAGACACTTTTTCTGGCCTGTTCCACAGTCTCCCTGTTGAGGGCCAGAGGAGGTGTGGCAGGAGAGACGTTCAGCTCAGGACCAGGAAAAGGCCCATCCCATAAGCTGCCTCCCTCCTCCTCCCCGGTCTTGGCCCCACAGTGGAGCTTATAGAGTTCCTTCTGGGCCAGTATACAAAGGAAGCACATTTTAATCCGAGCTTTGAAGAAAGGAAGAAGAGTAATAAAGGAGACAGTGGACGGGTCGTTGGCTTTCGAGTCAAACGACATTGATTTGAGTCCCAGCTCTGCCGTTTACCATGCGAGCTTGACATGCTGCTAAACTTTCCTGAGCCTCTGTTTCCTCGTCTGAAAATGGGAATAACAACATCTCCTGTACAGAGCAGTATTGTATCAAGTGAGACGATGTAAATAAAAGCACTGCTTTATTAGCCTGATTTTTATACCAAAATATATGCAGTTTGAATTTTTAAATGTATTACAGGCCAGGCTCATGCTTAGAGCATCACTCTCCTTATCTCTCACGCTATGTGCCTGTGCAGCCAGCCTCCCTGCCCCCAGCTCTGCATGCCTACACATGACCCATCCTGCAAAGCCCAGCTCTAAGCCAATTCCTCTGTGAGCTCCCCTCCACACACACACACACACACACACACACCCTGGAAGAGAGTGCCCCCCAACGAACTCCCACAGCAATTTGTCAGTTCACTCCTCCTGCTGGTCCATATTTCTACCGTGTTACAAGTGGTTATGGACGATACTCTCCTGTCCAGCCACAAGTCCCATCATGACTGTAAGCTCCCTGAGGCCAGGAGTTGTGGATGGTTACCTTGAAATCCCCCATGGTGCCTGACACGGAGTGAGCACTGAGAAATGACGTCCAATGAGTAGACAAATTGGTGTTCCACGCCTTGGCTACCAGAATCCATCATTCCGCCCTTCATCCTGTCTTCTCCAGGTGCACCTCAGAACAGGAGGCAGCCTCACTTCCGCCTCACATGGTTCCCCACACACTCCTGCCCCCCAAGAAATTACAGCTCTCATCACGGGGTTTCTTGAGATCCTTCATGATGATAATTATAAGGGAAATGGATAACAGAGTCACAAGAATATGCAGTATCCAACTACCTACCAGCAGTTCCACTCAGTGTCCTATGAGAGCCATTAACCCAAACACATCCCAAACCGAACTCCCCCATCTTTCAGCTCTGCCTCGCTCATGTGCCACCTGCTCCTCCTTCCTTCTCCCCAGCTCAGTGGGAATCTGATGTATACAGTATCTCACGCGTGTGTGTGTGTCTGTGTGTGTGCACACACATGTGTGTGTGACTCGGTCAGATGAGCCATGGGACTTAGAGTTGATGCTGGAATGGTTAAGACTTTGGGGGATGTTGGGATACGGTGAATGCATTTTGCATATTAGGAAGGATATGGATTGTGGGGTGGTGACAGTTATGGGTCGAATTGTATCCCTCCAAAAGATATGCTAGAGTTCTAAACCCCTGTACCTAAGAATGTAACTTTATTTGGAAATAGGGTCATTGCAGATATAACTAGTTAAGACAAGGTCATGCTGGAGTAGAGTAGGACCTTAATTCAATATGACTGGTGTCCTTATAAGAAGAGGAGAAATATACAGGGAGAAACAGCCATGTGACAATAGAGGCGGAGATTGGAAGTGATATGTCTATAAGCCAAGGAATGCCAAGGATTCCCATCACCACCAGAAGCTAAAAGAGGCAAGGCAGGATTCCCCCACAGGTTAAAGAAGGGGCACGGCCTTGCCCCAGAACTATAAGGTGATAAATGTCTGTTGTTTTAAGCCACCCAGTTTGTCATACTCTGTGATGGCAGCTCTAGGAAATGCATACACCGACTATCCCACTATCCTTCCAGCCACTTAAGAGTAGCTTGGCCTCCTCTCCTTGTCAGCCCCACACCCAGCCTCTTCCCAGTAATGCCCCCTCCCTCCTGTCTCTCCAATCTGCCTCTCTGTCCTATTTCCACTGTCACACCCTTAGTTCAGTCTTTCCCCTCTTGTCACCTGGACCATTAGAAAGGTGTTCAAGTAAGTGTCCCTGTTACACATTGGAGCACCTGCTGATCTATCATTCACACCGACGCTGCAATCTGACCGTGCTGTTCCCCTTGCAATGTTGTAATGGCTCCTCTGCATCTTCAGCGCATTGACAAAAGAGTCTAAGTTGCTTTGCTTAGCTCAAGACCCTTCATGATGAAGGCGGCAACTATCACCCCAGAACCACCTGCCCCCACACTCCCACACACCGTTTGTCCTGAGCCTACTGAGATGTTCCAACATCAAATGATGTTGCTCATCTAAGGGACTTCACATACTGTTGCCTTATACCTTACTCCTCTTGTTTGCATAGCCAACCTTTACTCTTCCTTCAAAATTAGCTCAGCTATGACCTCCTTCTGGAGTATTCTCTGAACCTGCCCTCTCCCATGATGCCCTTCTCTGCACTTTCAGAGGGGTCACCTTGGCCACAGTACATTTGCCCCACTATGCTGAGTGTCTTTGCTGCAGAAGCCGTCTCTCTTACTTGTAGGACCTAAGTCAACAGGGCCACAGAGAAGGTGCCCAACAAATCATTGTTATTTTCTTTTATTTTGTCTCTTTTGTGTATTTTGCTTATGTCTTTTGACACTTATTTGTATTTTTCTGGGCCGGACAATGTGCTAAGAACTTGCATGGATCATTTCAATTCTTCTTCCCACCCCCCTTATCAGTCAAGTGTCATTATCCTCCTGGTACTCCTAAGAAGGCAGGGTCTCAGAGAGATTAAGTAAGTGCCAGGCACACGCAACTGGAAACTGGCAGAGAAGAGGATCCAGCGCGGGCGTCCAAGCTCCTCCCCACTACCAGAACGAGTGAAGGGACCAGCCAGGGAACGCGGAAGTCTCACAATTAAAAGTTATTCCCCGCAGATCATTGGAATGCAAGTGGAGACCTCCCCAGGTCCACTTGCCACTTCAATATCGACTTGTTTCTTGTCTAGGGAGACAGTGAGAGAGAGAGACAGTCAATCTCCCATGGTCCTCATCTGTCACACCCAGCTGTGTCTGTGTCAGGGGAGGAGCAGAAGGAACCCAAATGTTACAAACACTAGCAGAGGCAAATGAGGAACTGTTTTATCTCCTCAGCACAGAACGTAAAACCATAGCCAGGGCTGTACCCCAAGTTTTATTTACAGTGTGTAGTGGTGAACGGTGAACACAGCCAGCTCTGGCTGGGGAGGCGCCCTACCCCATTTCCCCCCTCCCCCACCCCACACCTGTTGGAGGCAAAGATGAATTAAAAACACAAGCTGCTCAGAGAGAGATAAATCAATTTTCATCAGAGCAGCACGCCTGACACCACCCTGACAAATCAATATCTTTCTCCATAATGGAGTCACTAAAGCTGCAACCAAGTCATCGGGAACACACAAAGCAGCCTCATAAAGAATATAGCAAAGTAATAGAATATCCAAATCTGAATTTCAATTATCCACCTTCAAGGGCGCACTAATATCTTCAGTGGGGAAGTCCATCAAAGATTCATGAAGCCAGGCTTCACTGCTCCCCGTCAACAGTTCTGCGGGCATCCAGGGTTCCGGGTGCTTCAAGTTCTCAGAAGACAAGTCTCTCCCCACCTATGAGAAGAATCTGGAATCTCCTAGAGCAGGGGTCCTCAGCCTATGGTAAGTTGTATAATTATTGCATTATATATTGAAATAATAGGCTTGCAAGGCCACTCAGGTTGCCTGTGGTCACAACAATCTTATGAGGTAGGCTTGCAAGCCTCAGCTTCCCTATCTATGAAATGGGACAATGAATAGAAACAAAGTGCACAATAGAATAATAGAAATAATGTGTACAATAAACGTAATGCACTTGAATCATCTCAAAACTATACCCCTTCTTCCTGGCCTATGAAAAAATTGTCTTCCATGAAAATGGTCCCTGGTGCCAAAAAGGTTGGGGACTGCTGCCCTAGAGCATGGCCCTCTCCAAGGGTGACAGCAAGCTCTGATTAGACAAGCCAGCCTGCTAAGACCTTCCCTGCTGGCCCTGGAACTGGGTTTAGACTTGCCTGGATTCTAGGCAGGCCCAGCGGCCCTGCAACCTATGGAGTTACTGGATCAACCAGAGCTGGCACCATCACCCAGAAACCCAGTGGGAACCCACCAGCCCGGCTGGAGGAAGGCTCCTCAGCCCCACTGGCAATGCCATGTACTGCTTCCTCCTTACCTCCTGCCCTCCCTTCCTAGACCACCAGCGAGTGGGAGGGGACCAGCTCCTGGGAATGGCAGCCTGCTCCATGCAGGTGTCTCTTGCTCAGCAGTGGGGGTGCCCTGGGAGTCACCTTGGTCAGGCACACACCATCTCTGAGTCACCATGACAGTGATAATGACTGTGTAGGTTGTGTATTGGCTAAGAGCCTGGAGTCTACAAACAGATAGTCTAGGTCCAAATCCTACACCTGTCACTTATAACCTGAGTGGCCTTGCAAGCCTCAGCTTCCCTATCTATGAAATGGGACAATGGTATCCTACCTCATAAGATTGTTGTGACCACAGGCAACCTTTATTGAAGGCTTAACCTGGGCCAGGGATCATTCGAAGCTTTTCAAAAATAGTAAGTAATTTAATCTTTATAACAATCTGGTGAAGTTGGCATTTTTCTCACCATTTTACAGATGAGAAAGTTGAGGCACATAGAGGTTAAGTAAAAGAAATAATACAGGAAAGCACTTAGCACAAGGCCTGGCACTCTGTGAAGGCTCAATGGGTATGACCACCTATGATTCCTGTCCTATTTCATGCACTTTCTAAGCCATTTAAAGGCTGCTTCATGCTCTTGAGCATCACTGCTCTGTACAACAGCATTTTTAAAATTCAAAATGCTACAAAATAATCCCTCCATTCCATACTCTGTAGTGCTTCTAGGGAGATCATTCTAAAACACAAATATGGCGATAGTACTCCCTTATTTATATTTCTTCAGTAGATTCTTCCTGCCTTTTTGATAATGTCCAAACCTCTTTACTATGTGGCCAAAAATCCCTTTCATCTGATTGGTTTGCCTGTCCAGCTGCAGATCCTGTTGTAGTCAGCTCAGGCTGCTAGCACAGAATATCACAGACTAGGTGGCTTACACCACAAACCTTTATTTCTCACAGCTCTGAAGGCTGGAAGTCCAAGACCAGGGTGCCAGAGTGGTCGGGCTCTTAGTGGGGGCCCTCTTCCTGGTTTATAAATGGCTGCTTTCCTGCTATACTTTACATGGTGTGGGGAGAGCAAGAGCTCTGGCCTCTCCTCCTATAAGGACGTCAATCCCATCGAGGGGCTCCACCCTCACGAGCTCATGTAAATGTAGTCACCTCCCAAAGGCCCCACCTCCTAATACCATCACATCGGGGATTAGGGCTTCAATATATGAATTTGGGGGAGTCATTAACTTTCAGTCCATAACAATCCCCAATGTTCTTCATGTCACAGTTTGCAGGAATATGTCCTGTTCACCCACACATCAGGACTTTTATGTATGTTGTCTCCTCTGATTGTAATTCCTTTCCTTCCCTTTTCTGGAAAACACCTTCCCTTCCTATAGGAGTCACCTCCTTCAGGAAGCCTTCCCTGCACCCTGGGGCAGCCCTGTGCCTTTCCTCCTCAGCATCCCCAGTGAGTCTCACGGCACAACAATGCCAACACACATGGCATCAGCTGCCGGCTGTCTGGTAGGCCAGGGTCTGCCGGAGGGCCAGGCCTTGTCATTAGTACATTCCAGGTCTCCAGCACAGGTCCTGGCACACTGTGTGTGTAAGCATGTGGTTTACGGTATTCTTATTTTGAATTACTGTGGGTGGGGATGATGAGCCATCATAATCTTGTCCTTGGTCAGAAGACAACTGTAGGTCTTAATGCAGTCTTGGGACAACGCCAATTCCCCAGAACCCACTCTAGCTAGTTTAATCAGAAAAGTAATTTATTAAAGGATGTTAGGTAGCTCATGGCATCTCCAGAAGACAGAGACCCAGTCTTGGAAGAAAACAGTCTGAGATGCTGCTCAAGTTACAGTGCCAAGCTACCGCGTAGGATCTCTGTTACTGCCATCTGTGGGCTGGGCCACTTCAACTCCTCTCAGTGTGATTTAATAAATGAGTAATGGTGATCTGTAGGGATAATGACCCCTATCTCATAAAGGAGGAAAGTGAGGCACAACGTGATTACATGAATTGCTCACAGCGCAGTGTGACCGTGTCCTCATGCCTAGATGTCTCTGCAATGCCATAGCCACCGAGAGGGCAGCCAGAGGGCAGGAGGTAACCGTGTGACACAGGCATTCATGCCCCTATCCACGTTGCCCACCTTGGCCCCACAGCTGTCCCCCGTGTCTCAGCCTCCACTGGAGTGGAGTGGGGCCATGGACTGAGTTTTCTGCTCAGTGGAGTGTACATGCAAGAGACACAGGTCAGCTCTGGGCTGGCACATTCAAAAGCTGGTGTGTCTCCTCTCCTCGTCTCGTGGCAAGATACAGAGGACCCAGTGGAGGACTCGAGGCCCTAGGGGAAGGCTGAGCCACTACACAGGAAGAGCCTCTGCCCTGAGCCATGGTGAGGAGGGCTTCCTACTAAAGCCCTGATGGGATGACGATGTGAGCAAGAAATGGAGTTTGCTGTGATTAAAGGCTGAGCCAGTGAGACACAGGCATCATTTGTGACAGCTCTTAGCCTACCCCACTGCCTCACATCTAAAACCAAGGGGCCGCAGCTGACACTGGGTATCTCACAGCCTGGGGGGCAAGCAGGGAATGAATGAGGCACCCAACACCTATGCCCACATCTCCCAAGCCATCCCTGCCTCCCTTCCCTGCACAGGGCTGCTTAGCCTCAGCCCTCTGAACATGCCCGGACCTCAGCCCTGCCTGGCAACATCAAGAACGCTGTGAGGTGTTTCCTCTTCTCCATTCCCCATTCAACCTCTCTAGGGAGTTGACTGATCCATTCCCTATTGACCACCAATATCTAGTTATCAGGACACAGCTACCAACTCTAGGTCAGTGATACCACTGTCTGCTCCTCGAAACACAGGGGAGGTTTTCTGACTCTGAACTAGGATGCAAGGCAGACACAGGCACGAGATGGAGGTGGACTGGAATGCATGTCCTTCTCACACCTTAGTGGGCACACAAATCACCTGGGACTCCTATTAAGATGCAGATCCTGTTTCTGTAGATCTGAGCGGGGCCTGAGGTTCTGCATTTCTAACCAGCGCCAAGATGATGCTGTTTCTGCTGGTGCGTGAAGCACATGTTGAGCAGCCGGGGCACCTCCCTGGAAAATACACATCCCTGACAGGGAGCACAAGACAGTTCCCAGATTATTCCACCCTCCAGTGGAAAGCCAAGGAGGGACCACGTACAAGAGATGGAACACCTGCCGCTGGACCCCCCAGTGAGACTTTGCAGTCATCAGAACACACAGCGGCAGGTCACAGACCCAACTCAAATAAGCCTAAGAAAAAAGGGTTTATTTTCTATCATAACTAAGAAGGTTTCTGTGATGAAGGGCCAAGAGGCCCGAGGAAGAGGTATGAGAAATCAAGCCTTCTCAAACTAGAAACGAGGACTTACTGTCACAGGACCTGGTCTCTGTCTGCGTCTCCCTCTCTCCCTGGCCCACTGCTTCTGGCTCTGACTCTCATGTCTGCCAATCTCTCCTTAGCTTCATTCTGATCTCTGTAAAGCAAAAAGAGAAATAGTTTTCGGGGTCCCCCTACAACTAGAAATTTCTAGAATTTGTTGTGAGCCTGTGAAATGCCAGGCCCCAGCCAGTGTGGGCCCCACAGCCACAGTTTCTGTTTCGTGGGGGATGCACCTCCTTTCTCTCCCCAGCCGTTAACCTCACCCCCTTTCCAAACCTGTCACGTGGAAATCGATTTTGCCCCACAAATAAGTGGCCAGAATCAAGAAGGAAGGTGTGGGGTGCGGGGGCCCCTCTTCTCACCCTGGACGCCTTCCTTCCTCTTCAGCGGGGCCAGCTGGGCCTCAGCTTCTGCTCATCCTGCACCAGGACGAGTGCTATCAGCTCCAAGGAGGAGTCAGACACCCCCTGAGTCCTCTGCAGGGAGGCAAGCCTGTCCCATTCAAGGAAAGGAACATGATGAAGTGGAGGGGGTGCTGTACAAAGCGCAGACTCGGGGATACACAGGCTGGAAGTGTGGCCAGGAGCCAACCTGACCTTCTCTGTGCAGAGCATCCTGGGCCTTGGGCGAAGGAGGCTGGGCTCATGGGATATACAGGCTAGCTCTGCCTTATTCTAGCTGTGTGACCACAGAGAAGTTACTTAGCCTCTCTGATCCTCCAAATTCTTCATCTATAAAAAGGGGATTGTAATAGTTCCTACCTCACAGAGTTGTTGTGAGAATTGAATGAGTGGATGCCCAGGGTGGGGAGAGCACACTGACGGGCCGGGGGAGAGAAGATGATGATATCACATCCCCGGGGCCACACACTGTGCCCGACACCTGTAAAATCTTAATAAATGTCTGAGGACGGGAGAATGAAAAGCAAGAAAGAAGAAGGAAAGAAGGAGGTAGAAGATGAGAAGAAGGGAAAGAAACAGGGATAAAGAGGCTCAGCCTGTGGATGTGAATAATGGACACATCTGAATCTGCGAGGCTTTATGGCGGGGGGCAAGTCACGTGGTCTGATCAAAGTGGCCCATGTGAGTGCATCATGCCCACGTCCTCGTCCCTACTGAGAAATCCCGCTTGCCAAACTCCCAGGGACTTCTGGTATAGGGAGCCCCCCAGGGCCTGTAGCCAGAAGGTGAAGCTGTTCCCTGAGGGAGCCAAGGAAACCCACAGCCTCCCCGGCCCCCACTGTGCCTGCTGAGGGCCACCTGCTGCATGTCAACTGCCTTCCCCTGCAAACCACACTTCTGCAATGTGATATGTCACTGCACAACCTCAAGCAAGTCACTTAACGTGTCAGAGCCTCAATTTCCTCATCTTTAAAACGAGGGGGGAAACAGTCCCTGCCCTGCCTACCGCACATTGATGGGAATGGTTCTAGTGCTAGAACTATGCACTGGATAAACAAGTTATTATTTTATCGCCTCCAGCACTGTCTTTGGACCAAGCATTTCTTGATGCCCTATTACAACATGCAAAAAAGTCAAAGTTGGCTTCTTTCCCTTTTCTACAGAAAGTCTGAGGGTTGGGGAGTGAGGTGGTGTCAGCAGAGAGGGTGATCAAGGTCTAACTCAGTTCCAGCTACATATCAGAATCTCCTGGGGAGCTTTAAAAAATGCCAGATGTCCTGGCCCCATGGCCAGAAATTCTAATTTAATTGGTCTGTGGTTAGGGTCTTGGCTACTTTTGTGTTTTTTTTATTGACAAGTGGCTCCTAATGTTGAGAACTCCTGGGCTCCCCATCAAAGCGAACATGATTACACGGAAGGAAGAGAACAATCCAAGATCAGTGTGCGGAGTGGTGCATAACCCCTCCCTCCGAGTTCAAGGGCTTATGAACTCTGAGAATAAAAAATGTATGAGTCTAGTTTTTAATAGCTTGCATTTATTAAACACATATTACACGTCAAGCACTGCACTGAGCATGTGATATCCTTTATCCCATTTAATCCTCACAACAGCCGTCTGAGGTGGGGACTAGGATCACCCCATTTACAGACACGGAAATGGGCAGAGGCGACTGCTCCCGGTGGAAGCAGCACCCATGCCCAGCTCTGCCTGACTCTGAGGCCAAGCTCCTCACTCCTACAGGATAACTAGCCTTGGGACCCGCTCTTAAAAGGTTAGGTTATTATAAGATTTCGGCCTCTCCATGATTTGAAGCAGGGAATTCTCTTTCCAGTTTCTTTTTCTGTAAAACACAAGAATTCTGGGGAATTGCTGGGCAGAATTAGCTTCGGGAATCCTGGTAGGACATGACTACATTTGAAATACACACGTCTATCGCAGGCTATGCACATATACCACTGTCCTAAAAGGGCAAGTCCCATGCTATACCTGGGATTGATAATTCCCCAAAGTATCCTCACCCTCACAGGTGCTTGGCTAAGAATAAACATCACTGCACATTATACACCTTCCTGGGGACTCACAGTGCCTGTCAGCCACAGCAAAGGTGATGCAAAGTCCTGAAATGAAGAAATAATAGTTTTATTTTGCCAAGATGTTTCTCAAGCTTCCTTGGCCACACGAAGCCTCTTATAATGGAACACCTAAAACAGGGCATAATAGTTCCTGCCAAACCTATGTCCAATCTTCTTGCATCCTCAGATCAAAGCTTCCTTAAAATCTAGAAGATGGGGCATCCTATCATCAGTGAACCATGTATAGAACGAAAGCTGAAGCTAGATGTCACTTGCCAGACACACCACTTCTTGCCTCTCAAGGGGGTCCGATGAGCTTGGAGGGCTGCACCTGGCAGAAGGCTGGCCCAGTGAAGCAGGAAGCACTGTCATCCAACAGCCTGGTGGGCCCAGCTACTGGACAATGAAGCCACCACGGGAACTCGCACCTTGTTTTAAGGGTGGCTCTGCACCCTTTGGGCTATCTGTGGGGTTGAGGAGTTAATTCATTTGCACATTGTGAAAGGACCAAATCAGAGACATGAGGAAAGGCAGAATTGTCTACCTGAGCCTCTCACATACTTTCCAAGGCAGGATCATCAGGGCATAGTCACTGACACCCATGACTTCACCCAGTGGAGCTCCGTTATGCCCTCACCCTGTGCAGGCTCTGAAGATAATGCAGTGAGGAATTAAAGCCGACCACTGCCATCCAGGGGCTCATGGCTTATGAGGAAATGCAACAGTTATGACACCAGATAGTTGTCCTGGGGGATGGGCAAGTGCTCAAAGGAGCCTGGAAACAGAGAGCCTAGATCTGCCTCTTCCCGATGCAACACACATTTCCTGGGCATCGTGTAGGTCCTAGGTACTGTCTGGGCACAGAAGGAAATAGACAAGAAAGACATAGTTCCTGTCCAAAGATAAAGATGCCTTTGGCCTCTGAGATGCTTCCATGCCAATGCCCTTCCCCAAACAGAGGAAAACATTTCCTCCTCTAAACTTTGAGCTTTCCCTTCACGATGCTTCTCACACCATAATGAATTTGTTAGGATGCTTGTTTTCCCATCTGGGCTGCAAGCTCCCCACGGGCTGGGCCCTGCCTTACTGATGTTTGTATAACCCATGCATCCCTTAGCAACTGCCTAGAAGACAGCAGATGCTCAACAAATGCCTCTTGAAATGAAGAGATGGGTGTCAGGGGAGAGGAAGTGTATAAAAGAACATATTATAAGGGCACTCTGATGCATGCCCTTGGAGTGGTAAAAAGTATCAAGGCATTCAAGGAGGGAGAACAGCTATTTAAGGAGTGAGTACAGAAGTACGAGAGATTGAGAAAGGCTTCTTGGAAAAAGCTGCATTGGAACTGCACAGTAGCAGGTGAATAGACTTTCAACAAATACATGCTAAAGGAGAGAAGAGGGATGAACTCTGAGAATGAACAGTATGGACAACGCTGAGGAGTCAGCAAGGAGAGAACACCTTCAGGAAAGAGTGAACCGCATGTGTGAGCAGAGGTGGGTTTCATGCCATGAAGATTTGGGAAGTGAGCCCGGACGTGCAGGCCGGGAAGACAATAGAGAAGCACTCGCTGATTGGGGCAAGAGGCAACATGGCAAGAGCTGGTTTTGGGGACAGCACCATTGGCCTTGACAATAATGGGGATGGGAAAGGGAGGAGCTGGGATGGAGCCGATTAGAAACCTCCACTCTGAGCCAGTGCTGTATCCCAGCCCCCCGGCTCTGGTGCCCAGGCCCCCGAGAGTCACTCTTGCAGCAGTGTAGCCCCCTCCCCTCTGGCCATCAGCACCTGTAAATAGCCACATAAACATCCCTGTCCCCAGCTCACCCAGGGAGGCTCCAGGGCTGAGCTGCCTCCCTGTGGGACCTGAGCACAGCCAGCCCTGACTCAGCCCCACCTGGACACCTCACTGGACCCTGCGGGAAGCCAGCTCGCAGTCCCCTGACAGCAGAGGCGGGGGGTGGTCAGCAGGAACTGCAGGCTGGTGGCATCTTCCTGAGCCTGAATTCTGTCCCAGATGCCCTAGAGGTATTTTACACTCTACCACAAAAGCAAGGGGGAAAGATTTCAGTCTGTGGCTCTGTGTATCTTTCCCTTAATCCCACACAGGCTTGGGGGCTGCTGGGCATGGGCTATTGTCAAGGGCCACTGCTCAAACAGGACCAGGAAAAGAAGAGCCCCTGGAAGGTCTGGGAATCTGGAACTGAGCATTTGAAAGTCTGAGTGCTGCCTACCCTTGGGCCTAGCCCCCCATTCTACTCTGGCTTTCTTGGTGGGAGGGGATTTCTGGAAGCTTTGTGACAATTGTAGGTATTGTCTTCGAATTTGAAGTACCCTGTCCTACATCTTAGAAGCTTGATCTTGTGGGTAGGCTCCAATCTAACCCATCAGGGCACTTGCTCCCTCCTTCACTGTGAGAGCAAATTGAGACAATCTATGCGAAGAGGGAAGAGAACTACCACATGAGTATTACTTACTATATGCCAGACCCTGTGCTGGGCATCCACCATGTGATTTAATTAGATGTTCATGCTAATTCTATAACTGATAAATATATATGCGATAGGATATAAACATATATATAATTAATTGATTGACTGATTTCACATTTTAGAGACAATGAAAGGCTATGAACTCAGGTCCCCCTGCCTCCAAGGGTCTTGCTTTTTCTTGGTTACTTTCTACTTTTCTTTTTTATGGTGCATGGGAAGGGGAGAGTTTCTCTGGGTAGGTGGGGGTGGTGCCATGGCAATGCCCAGTTAATGTTGGTACTTTCCCCTTCCTTTCCCTTCTTCTAAAGAAGGTGCTGGGAGAAGCCACATTCCTGGGAATCCCTAGTGCCCTGGAAGTGGGCCCAGGGGCAGGCTGGCTCTGTTGTGCTGGCTGTGGAACATCAGTGCATGCCCGAGAGCAGCCCTGGCTCTGGGCTGTGGGACAGAAGCCCAGGAGGCCGACACCTATGTGCATGGCCACAGGCCAGGGCACCAGAGGTGCCAACAAGCCTGGTGCCCACCTGGCTTGGGGATCTTTTCTAGGGTCTGGCACCAGCAGGTGAAGCTATTCTCCTGAGGCAGCCAAGAAAGCGTCATTGTGTCTGCCGAGGGCCGAGGGACACCTGCTGTGTGCCAAGTGCTTTATCCTACAAATCACACTTACATCTGAGGTCAACTCTCTGACAGGAATTTTCATCCCAATTTATAGGCAAATCAGTGGTTCATAACTGGGGGCAATTTTGCCCCTCAGAAGACACTGGGCAATGTCTGGAGACATTTTTGGTAGTCAAAATTTCTTAATAGGGGACTACCAGCCAGAGATACTGCTAAACATACTGTCATGCACAGGACAGCCCCCACCACAAAGAATTGTCTGGCCCCAAATGTTCCAAGGTTGAAAAACCCTGAGAGAAGGATGCTGATTCTCAGAGATATTTACCAAGTTCACGTAGCTGATGAGTGCTAACGTGGGCTTCCAGGCACTGACTCTCTGACTCTGAAGCCAGTACCCCTTCTTTATATATGTAATGGGGAGAATAGCCCCAGCAAAGGCCAAGGAAAGTGAAGGATGAACAAGCCTACACCCTTTCCATCATGAGGAGAGGCAGGGAGCACCTGATCCCTCCTGAAATGCCTTTTTGAAGTCTGAAATGTCCCAACAGAAAATGCTGTGAAGCTTCCCAGAGTGATGTTGTAGTTGGCATCAGATGTTTAGGAGTGAACAATGATTTTCTTTCGTTTGGAATTTTGTAAGTTGTCACTTCCCTGTGTGACCACCCTCCCACCCCCAGGCAAACATCCATCTTTAAGAACTAATTGCCTGGGTGAATGCCCCAAAGTCCCCAAAAAGGCCACATCATTCTCTCACCAGAACTGGACAGCCACCTTAACCAGGTCCACAGGGCCAATCAGATGGCCCATGCCTGTCCTCAAAGAGAAATAATATAGGCCAAGTGCCTCGCACATAGTAAATGTGCAATGAGGGAAAGGAGAGAGGGAGACAGGAAGAGGAAGGTGAGTGCCCCCATGGTAGAGATGAGGCCAGGAACGCCAGCGCAGCCTGGGCCACAAGTGCCACTGCCCATGGCCGGTGATGAGACATGGAGAAGTTCCAGGTCAACAAGTGATATGGCCATTTTCTCAATGCTAGTTTTCACCCTAATACCCCAGAAGCTAAGTCTCTGTTCATGCCAGTGCCGAAATTAATTAGGTGTGACCTCAGGCAGGAAGCCCCGCATATGACCACTCTAATGGACAGACGGGCCGCCTGCCATTCCTGAGAGGGGACAGCTGAAAGGCAAACACCCCTTCTCACTCTGAACCCCAGGACCCCCACACCCCACTAGGGAAGTACCTCCTGGGGCCCCCAGTCCATACCCCTCACTCTGGCAAAAAGAATAACACCCTGGACTTTGGACTCCGAATTTGCTGAACAGCTACAGCCAACCACAGGCCATCCCTAAAAGATCGGTGACTGCAGAGTGAAGTTTGAGACCCCACAGATAGGCTTGTCAGAGCTCCAAAGCCAAATAGGATGCCTTGCCCAAAACAGAGGCTCTTCCTGCTGGGGAAGTTGGAAAGCCCTTGATTCATATTTCCAAAACAGAACCTCACAACTTCTCTGAGTTCTGGCCAGCAAAACCTCAGCCAGCTCTAACCCAGCCGGCCTAAGCCAAGAACCATATTTGTCTTCTAGCCATGACCAAGCAGTCCCAAACAGACCTGCCCACTGGCAGCCGGACCACTGAAAACAGGAACATGGCAGGCACAGAAGATGAGCTAGGGGGAGCAGGTGGCTGAGGACCGAGCCTAGGGCTAGCACACCGTGGGAGAAGACCAGTCAGCAAAACCCGTGCTGGGTTTGCCTTCCAACGCTCCAGACTGCTCGTTCTCTTGCTAGTAGTTTTCAACCTTGGCTGGGTGTTAAAATTAACCTGGTAAGCTTTTAACATTCTGATGCCCAGACTTCAACCCAGACATCTCTGGGGTGAGACCCAGACATCCGTATTTTTTAAAGCTCCCCAGGTGATTGCAATGTGCAGTCAAGGTTGAGAATCACAGATTTAAATCTTCCCTTTATGCTTTGGTTAATTCTTTCAGCACAGGATAATGAAGATTTTTACCACCTGAAGTATTGTTTACACTCTACAGGCAGTAATTCACATCAAGGACTTGAACTCCACAAAGGTCTGATTAAAAGGTAAAAGGTCCAATAAAGGCAGGACTCTTATTTTTTAAATAATAATATTAATATTAAAACAATCAAACAGAAATCATACCTTTGTAACATTTTTCATATCTAAACCATCTCAACCAGGACGCTGCCAATCTCCACTCTAAAAAAAAAAAAGTAAAATGTGACCACGTCCCCATTATCTCCCAAGAACTCTCAATAGCTCCCCATTGCCTACAATACTCAAACATCTTGCGTTCCTTCAGCCTGTCTCTGGCCTACCCTTGCAGCATTATCTCCCAAACACACATTCTGCGCGCCTGTGCCCACCTGTGTTGTAACTTCATTGGCCCATGTCCCTGGCTGGGATGTCCCCACCTGCTCCTTTCACCTATCAAAATTCTACTCCTCTTGAAGGCCCAGCTAAAATGCCACCTTTTTCATGAAGTCATTCCAATTCCCCCAGACAGAACGATTCACTCTCTCTTCTGCACTACCCACCCCCCATACACAGTATGGACAATTCTCTTATGACAGTTCTAATTAAAATTATGTGTTTATATATCTGTACCCCTCTAAAAATATGAGACTCCACTGAGGGCAGGGGACATGCCTCATCCACCCTGGACAAAGCAGGCAAAGTGAGGGAATGCATGAACGGGTGGACAGCAGGCTGAACTAATTGCATGTTGCAGATATGTGCTTGGTCTTCTACAACCGGACCTTAGCCAACACGCGATGTTGATTGTGAGATGTTTCCCCAGCAAACAGACTGAATTATATTTTCCCAGGAAGGTAGCTTTAACTCCAGCAACTGAAATCATCATTACCATGCTCCATGTTAATTCTCTGGGCTCATTAGCATGGCAGATAATCAGCACCCCTGTGGAGGCAAGGCAGAGAGCAGGTTATGTGGAGGAAATGTTGTTTGTAGACTGTCAGGTGGGTGATGCAGGTAAGGGACAGAGCCATGATGCCAAGGGCTCCTGGGGACAGTCGTGTTTGTGTCCACTGAGTGCCTCTCCCCTCTGTGAGCTCCACTCCCTTCACTCCTGTCTTAGTCTGTTCAGGCTACTATAACAAAACACCATAAACTGGGTAACAATAGAAATTTATTTCTCACAGTTCCGGAGACTGGGAAGTCCAAGATCAAAGCACCAGCAGATTTGGTGTCTGGGGAGAGCCCATTTCCTGATTCATGGAGGGCATCTTCTAGCTGTGTCCCCATGCGTTGGAGGGGCAAGTGGTCTCTCTCAGGCCTCTTTATAAGTGCACTAATCCCATTCAAATTTGGGGAGGGACACAAATCTTCAGATGCCCTTTGCACCCAGAAGTCCCTCCCTCCAGGCTCAAAGCCAGTGGCTGTTGAATTGTCCAATCATCCAGGGAAACACAGGCAGGGGCAGGAGAATGTGAAACTGCCCCACATGCCCCAGGGCCCTCTGCCTCCCCAGCAGAAGCTCTTCTGCACGCGCTGCCTGGAAAGGCAGAGAGGGGAGTGAACGAGACCGTGGCCCTTCCTTCAGCAGTTTCCTTCACCTTCTGTGTCTCGGTCCTCGCATGCAAGATGAGAGGCGTGAAACACACATGTGGTGTGCTTTAAACACCGCCTGACACACAGCAAATACTCAGTAAATGTTTCCTTCGCACCATTTATCCAGGTGTTTTAATTAAAAGGAACCCACATGAGAAATTTTCTTTTGCTGCCCCACCTCGTCCACTCCCACTGAGGAGGGCCCTACTGAATGAACCCCCCGGAGACCCACACGGGGTAGCACGACCACCTACTCGGGGAGGGCGCCAGGGAAGCACGAAGATTCGAAGGGCACGCTAAGTAATTAGGGTCCATACAGTTGACACTTCATGACCTGCCTGACGCCTTGTGGTCAATGCTGTCACAGCTCTGCTCCCCCAAACCTAGTGCCTGTTGCCTCTGTGCCAGCCCTGCCAGGCTCTGGACTGGTGAGAACCACGTCTGAGAGATGAAGATCCCTGCCTTGGGATATCATGGGATCTGGAAGGAGTCTGTGGTTGCCTTGACTACAGCTGAGTGGAGTCCCACCAACCTTCCCTCTCCCCTTCCACCCACAATCATTCTCCAACCATCGTCAACATTCTCTGCTGAATACCTTATCCCTTGTCCATCTGAGAATTAATCATCCCTCAAAGCCCAGCCTGGCAATTAGTACACCAACTCTATCCTCTGAAAACTGGTAATTAAAGGACAAGAATAAGCATTTATCCTGCCTTCATAGGAGGAACTGTAGTTGATCCCCCTTTGATGAGGGAAAGCTCTTCTTTATAAGAGAATGTCAGCTAACAAATGTAGAAAGAATGATAGAATTGGGAAATCACTATTTTGCAATGAAATTGTTAATTCAGGTTCAAATATTAGAGCAAGCAGAATATTTGCAGGGTGCAATTGCATCATCCAACAGATGATGGGAGACAATTTGAAGATGAGAGACCAGCAGTGACCATCTTAACCCTATGACCAAAACTAGCATCTCTAGCGAAAGAGATCCTGGGTTTGGACTTGAATCTCATCACATTTTTAAATCTAACTTCCACTTTATCAGAAATACAGGGGAGGGTGGAGCAGGTTAAGCAACACCACAAGGAAATAATCAGATTCATAATGTGGGATTATTGTATGGGACAATTGGTCTGTTTTCTTCCAAAAGTCGATATTAAAAGAAGTGTGAGTAGCGGCATTATTCATAACTGCCAAAAAGTGGAAATGACTCAAATGTCTATCAACCAATGAATGGATAAATAAAATGTAGTATATTCACTGAGTGGAATATTATTTGATAACAAAAGGAAATAAAATACCAATAGTGCTACAACATGGATGAACCTTGAAATCATGCTAAATGAAAGATGTCTGTCACAAAAGACCACACATCGTGTGATTGCATTTGTATGAAATATAGTGAATAGGCAAATCTATAAAGACAAAAATTAAATTAATGACTACCTGAGGCTAGACAGGTGGGTTAGGTGGAAATTGGGGGAGGGGCATGACTGCTAATGGGTACAACGTTTCCTTTTGGGATAATAAAAATGTTCTAAAATTCAGAACTCTGTCAATGCACTTAATACCACTGAATTGTATACTTTGTATGAGTGAATTGTATGGCATGAGAATTGTTATCTCAATAAAGTTGCTTTAAAAACTGTGTGTGAGATGTTATGGGTGAGCTTTTTGATTAAAAGAGGCAGAATAACCAAATGCAACACATGAATCTTGATCATTTCATCCATGGATCCCGGATTTTAAAAGTCAAAAGGCTGTAAAATGTTTTGGGGACAATTGAGGAAGTCTGAATATGAATGGAAGGCAACCAGGTCGCAGCCAGAACACACCCCAGGAGGGCATTGCAGTGGCTTTCTGAAGACAGCCCAGAGGGATGCCCCAGAGGCGAGAGGCGGAGCATCCAAGCACAGCAGTAGCCCAGTGGGATGGGGAGACTGGCTCTGTTCAAGAGAATTGAGCAAGTACATAAATAACTTGAGGATAATGAGACATGGGTTTCATGCTGCTAGACAAGGGAGGGGCCGATATGGAAAGAGGAGAAGGTAGAATGGACCCTGTGGTGTTAGACTGGAATCAACTGGAGGTATCTGTGCAAACTTGTGGTTTGGGATGTAGATGCAAATGCATATGTAAATATCCCAGCTCTGTCCACTGACAGGACCTGGGAGCAGTGACACCCTTGAAGTAATGAGCACATCTAGAACTAGATATTGGTTCTAAATAGCATTTCCTACTAAAAGGAACCAGAGTTTGCTGAAGAAATGGCTGATTACAGGACTGAGGAAGGAAAAGAATAAGATGAACCTGGAACATCTAGCTGGGCGAGAAAGAAAAAATTTTCAAAGAACACAGGGAAATGTCAAAAGGACATAGAAGTCAGCTGGGAGGAGTTCCCAAATATGGGAAAATTTGAGTTTCAAAATAAATAGTGATATTAACAGAGTATAACTCATTGGATAAAATAGAAATCTATGAGTCTACACTGGTATAAATAAATGAATAAAAAGGGAGAACGCTTTTCTGAATTTTAGAAAGCCAACTAATAAACGTAGATGGATTGATGGAATTAGAAAGCCACCATTTGGCAAGGATCATTGTAATAATTCAGAAAAGAAAAATCAATGGGTGATAAAACCAGAGGGTAAGAGAGGGATGAGAAATGAAATTTTACATAGTCTCCAAGTATCTCCCCAGAAGACACATCTTCATCAAGTGATAAAAGTTAACACAACCAGTGTCAGGACAAATAGAAATTATGTGCCTCACATAGGATGCAATGAGAATTCTGTATGAGTTCTGTGACATTCTAGCCCAAAATTCATAATCTGGATCTAATCAAGAGGAAACATTGAACAAACCCAAACTGAAGATCATTCTGCAAAATGACTGGCCTTGAGTTATAAAAAATTTCAAGGATGTGAAAATCAAGGTGAAACTGAGAAACAGTGTCAGAGTAAGGACAAAGTGAAGGCAAACTTGACATCTGGGTGTGAGGAGTGACCCTGGATGGACTCCGTTAGCCATAAAGGACATAACTGGACCACCACTGAAACTTCTGGGCGAAAGATACACAGGAATTCTTTGTACTAGTTTCACAACAGTTATGTGTTTGAAATTGTTTTAAAATTTTTAAAAGGGAAAGATAAAAAGAAAAAATTATAGCTATTATCTCCTTTTAGAAGATTTTCAGAGCCTACTCTATGTTGCCTCTGGACCTTGTGCAAACTTTAATTGTTTAGTGTAAGATAATCTATTTGTTTATTGCTCAGCCTCCCCACTGGACTGTGAGCTCCTAGAATGCCCGGACTGGGTATCACTCTCTTCCATTTCTCTTGAGCCTAGCACGACGCCCAGAACACAGGAAGCATTCATTAGGTATTTGTTGAATCAATGTGCTGGGCAACTCATAACCCCTGAGAATGTTGGTAAATTCTTTCAGATATTAAACTGAAATATGCCTCTCTGCAAACCGGAGACCATCTGTCTGCCCTGCAGTGATGGGCTATGTGTCCTGGAACAGCGTCCTATATCTAAGGGGCACACTGGCTGAGATTACAGGCTCCAAGGAGTGGCGTTCTTGCCTCATTGCTCTGGAGAGAACAATGGCCCCTGTTTGTTTAATCTCAGCCCATGTGGCAGCCTTGACTGCACAGAGCTCACCTGTGATTCATGTGAATGTCACTCGAGCTCCCAGAGGTTTGCAGCCATAATTCAACATTTGTTAATAGCCACTTAAAATGTCCCTGAAATAGCTAACAGGCCCAGGGGATAAAAGGCATTCTGCTAGGAAATCATTCCAAGGAAGCAATCTTGGCCCAAACTTTAGAAAACACTATTCCTTCCACTGCCTTCCAGCACTCCATGAGAAGAGGGATGGGCACCTCTCAGGTCCACCAGGGAGAAAATGGGAACCCTTCCACACTGTAGTGGACACGCTGGAGCCCTGCCAAATCACTCCTACTCCAGAGAGAGGCCCCTCAACCGCCATATCCACCTAGGGAGAAGAAAACACAAGGGAACACAGTCCAGAGGATCCCAAGAGAAAACCCCTGGTGCAGAGAACAAAAAGAAAGAGACAGAAAAATACAGTGCCAGATTAGAAGTCAAAAAGTTTGTGCATAGCTGGGTATGGCAAGAGAGGAAAAGGTGAGAAGAAACTCACAAAGGTTGAGGCCTACCATGCTACATAGCTTACAAATTATTTAATTCTCCCAAAACCTAATTAAATAACTTGCACAAGGTCATCCAAGTTGCATACGATTGTAGTATATAATCATTGGATCACCCAAATGGCATATGAATTAACAGTCTCACTGCAGAGCCCTAGCTCTTACCCACTGCCACAGGCAAATCTGTCAGTTACAGCACACTTGGGCTGGACATTTAAAATCAAGTCACTGATTCAGAGGCAAAAGTTGAAGCTCTCAATGCCAAGCTCTTCCCCCCTGGTTCCTTAAACATCTGTTTCTCACTAAGTTATCCTTTCTGTCACCCAGAGTCAGATTTAAAATGGGAAAGTAGGGGTGGAAAGAGCTAGGCGGGCAGAATCACGTGCATATCCAGAAAGTGACGCCCATTTCCTAATGTAGCAACCCCGGGCCCCAGGTGGCAACTTGGAGAAATGTCAAATGTTACCCCGTCAAGAAGAGAATTCTCCAGCTTCTCTGCTTTCCTGAAGCAAGTGCCGTGGAACTGTGGAATTGTGGCACTCCACCTGCACACTCCCAAGCAGTGGGTTAGGGAAAGAGAGAAAAAAGGATGGGTGCAGACTCGTAGAGCTGGAAGGTCAGGAGTACCACAGGCATATGCTCAGCTCCCAGAGACGGCGTGCTTGTGATATGCAGGCACGACTACAGGATCCAAAGCCCATCTTCCCCTTAAAAGGAAAAGTTTAATTCACCAAGTTGATGTGCAGTGTCCCAGCTGTGCTCCCATTGAAACCAGCTGTCCCCAAGAGGCATAACATCAGCCCAGAAACCATCCGTATGTTCATCAAAAGAAAAGGTCTGGGCTGGGCCATCTCTCAGAACCACAGCCTTCTGACTGCATCTGTGCTGCTCATTCTCCTCTAAGGCTCGAATTGTAGCTGGAAGGTCTTGTTCTGGAAAGCTGGAATATTGTCTTGCAGCCCCAAACCCCTCATTGGGCCTTTTGCCACACAGAGATAGGGCTGCCTTTGCCCCCTCTGTTTACATGCACAAGGGCAAGAGATGCAGGTAAGAGCAAGAGGCTGTCTGGACAGCTGAGCTCAACAGCATCAAGCCGAGGCTTCCCCTCCACTCAGCCCTCTGCTCTTCTTCAGCTCCAGCAGCTGCCAGGCTCCTGCTTCCAAGGGGAGGGTACTGACACATTGAAGGACCTTGGCCCTAAATTCCAATGCTTTTGACCTAAGACCTGAAGACTTGCTGATGAATAGCCTGACTTCATTCAGCTCAGCTCTGCACAAAAAAAGCATGATGTCTTTACAGAGAACCCTCAAAGGGAATCAGAAGGCATGAACTCTAATCCCCAGCAGTGCTACTTTCCTGCTGAGTGATCTTGTACTATTCACTCAACCTCTCTGAGCCTTACCTATGTTCACTGTGAAACAGATATATTGGTACATGCTGTGGCTTGAACATAGTTTGTCCCCACCAGAAGTCATGTTGAGGCTTGGTCCCCAATGTGGCAGTGTTGGGAGATGATCCCTTTAGGGGGTGGTTAGGTCATTAAGATGGATAAATGTCTTTCTAGTGAGACTGGGTTACTTCTTTCAGGAACGGATTAGTTCCCTCAAGAGCAGGTTGTTATACAGCTGGGTGGCCTGTCATGTTTTGCCCTCTTTGCACGTGCCCAGTTCCCCTTCCTTTTCTCCGCCTTGTTTTGACACAGCAGAAGGCCCTCACCGGAACTTTTCCTTTGAGAAACATGAAGGATGATGGACAGGCCTATCGTCACTTAGCTAGTAACTGGTGGGAGGGGGATTTGAACCACGTAGTCTGGTTCCATATCCCAAATGCTTTCTAAGATGCTATTTGATCATTACAATAACTCCGAAAGTGGAAAATGTACCGTTTTAGTGCATTTTGTGTTGCTATAACAGAATCCCTGAGACTGGAACATTTATAAAAAAAAAAAAAAAAAGAGGTTTATTTGGCTCATGGTTCTGCAGGCTGGGAAGTTCAAAAGTTCTAAGCTGCCAGACGTGGCTGCCCAATCTTGAACTTCCCAGCCTGCAGAACCATGAGCCAAATAAACCTCTTTTTTTTTTTTTATAAATGTTCCAGTCTCAGGGATTCTGTTATAGCAACACAAAATGCACTAAAGTGGTACATTTTCCACTTTCAGAGTTATTGTGAGGACCAATAACATCTTAGAAAGCATTTAGGATATGGAACTAGACTACCTGGTTCAGATCCCTCTCTCACCGATTACTAGCTATGTGACCATAGGCCTGTCCAGTCCTTTAATTTTCTAAGCCTCAGTTTTTTCCATACCAAAAAAAAAAAAAACAGAGCTACAAATATTCCATATTTTATAGGGCTGTTGTGAAGACTGAATGAGGTATTCCATGTAAAGTGCTTAGAACAGTGCCTGGGATACAATATGTGCTCATAAAATGTTAGCAATTATTAACAGGTTTTGTAAACTACACAGTGCTGAGCAAATGGAAGGAATTTTATTTTTGACATAGTCTGGGTGTCTGCAGTAGCTATGTCCAACTGTAGTAGCAGGAACTGGGTCTCTGGCTTGATCACAGCCTCATTCCCCATACTTTCTTGGGACTTTCGGATCCTACACTGTCAGTACAGATTTCCAAAAAATCCTTTTGCTCCTGGATCCCCTGTTGCTATGTTTTATCAACAGCTCATCTTAGTATTATGTTAAAAAAAAGTAAGAAGAGCAACAAAATAGCTGACATTCTACACCCGGGCGAATGCTAAAAGTTTTACTTATATTATTTCATTCAATTGCTGTGAACAATCTTATGAAGTACCAGTATTATTATTATTTAATAGATGAAGACATTGATGCCTGGAGGGGTTAAGTAATTTGCACAAGGTCATGCAAACCTGGAACCCACAGCTGTCCGGCACTAAATTCCATAATTATACCACGAGGCTAAAATACCTCATTACTATCTCAGGTGCCAGAGCTCCTTCGTCCTTCCAACACTTGCCAAGCTCCCCTAGCCAGGATGTCACTTTCTTCTCTGTCATCAGTGCTCCAGGGCAGGGCATTTTCCCTGCGGGATTGGCCTCCTTCCAAACTCCTAGAGCTGGATCTATCTCTGGCTCCACCAACCCGAGTTATCTCTAGTCCCTGTACCTCTCAGTCTTTCCAGCCCTCCACACGGAACCAGCCCATGCTCAACCACAACCCAAGATTCGCTTTCTAGGGTTGCATCTAGCTCCCAGAATTTATAACAAGTTCCTCTGGGAGCTGCCTTTCGAGGAGCCGGCCATACCCAGGTCATTTGACAGTCCCTCCAATCCCGGGCCAACACCCCCCACATACTTCCTGCACTCTCTCTGGATGAATAGAAGCAGTCACTCTTTTGTCTCTAGAGATTCTCATGTGGCACCATCCTCATTCCTGGCTTCTGAAATACTCAGCATCAAGACTACCCAGTATTGGAAAACAGGGTGGTTCTGCAGTCTGGATGTGCTGGCTTGCATCTATTATCAGTTCTCTCCAGTGCCATCTGTCAATGGCCCTCACTTCGGACCTCAACTATCTGTTCAGGAAGGCAATAAATCAAAGAAACTCAGGCTTGGAAGTAACTTTAGAGGTCATTCAATCCAACCCTTTACCTAACATCGATCCATATCTGCAGCAATGCCAATAAGCAACTGCTTGGCTTAGAGCTGACGGCGGGGCACAGGGGAGTCTAAACTCCCAAGACAACTCCTTCCAACCACTGACATCTACCTCTCTGAACTTCTACCCATCCATGGGTGCTAACTCTGCCCTCTGGCCTTACACAGAGAAGGCCACATCCCTCTTTTCTGTGATTGCCTTCTAAGTGTTTGAAGATAGCACTGACACTGGTTTTCAGGCTAAACAGTCCTGGTTCTCTCATACGCTCCTCATCACCTATGGTTTCTGTAACATATGAGGGGCATCACCTCTGGTCAGCCACACATCTCTAACTTTCTCCTGCTTTATAGATGGGCCCACCCCATGGCCAGCATCAGAGGTAATAGCCTCCTCCTCATGGCTTGAAGCCAGACTAATGCACATTCAGGAAAAAATGGCAGTGGAGGCTGGTAGGAGGGTGGGAAAGGAAAGTTTTCAGAGACAGCAGACTTGGCAAATGACGAACATGCAGGTGCTGGAAAAGGTGTGCACTAGAATGTGAGCAGCTGAGGGGTATGTAACAGTTGGGAGAATAGGGACAGCTCGGCTCTTAGGAGATGGGCAACCTTGGGAAGAGCTTTTCTTGGGCAAAACAACTCCAAAGAGAAACACACCCGCTGTGTTTAGACAAGTGAGTCCTAATCAGAGAGATGCTCACTTGAGTTATGAAAAATTGCCCTCGGAAACTGTTAGAGGTCCAGAGTTGAAGACACAGATCTATAAAGTCCAAGGTTTAAAAGATTTTCAAAACATGTTCATAGCAGCACAATTCACAATTGCAAAGTTGTGGAAACAACCCAGGTGCCCATCAATACACGAGTGGATCAATAAAATGTGGTATATGTATACCATGGAGTATTACTCAGCAATAAGGAACAATAGTGAATTAACACATCTGGTATTATCCTGGTCGGAGCTAGAACCCATTCTTCGAAGCGAAGTGTCACAGGATTGGAAAAACAAGCATCACTGGTACTCACCATCAAACTGGTACTAACTGATGAACACTTACATCACACAGGGCAATAACATTCATCAGAGGGCGGGCGGGCGGGAGGGGGGTGGAAGGGATGGGAAAAACTCTCACTGAATGGATGTGGGGAGCACAGTTTGGGAGACGACCACGATTGTGGCTCTGACACGGGCAGAACAGGGGCAATGTGTATGGCCAAAATGGTGTACCCCCATGATATTCTGAAATTAAAAAAATAAATTATAAAAAAAAAAATAAAAAAAAATAAAAAAATAAAAAAACCTAAATTCTAAGATGGTGAGCAAGTGCTGTGCTTTCGTGGACATATTCTTTATGAAGCAAAGTGTATAAATGTTGCCATAAAGGACAAATGAGTGAAATACTTTATGCATTACAGTGGTTGGCATAAAAATTGGGATGAATGGATTCCAGCAAGCAGAGTACTCAAATATGTGGACACCAATTTGCAGAAACAGTGAGGACTTCAAAAATCAATCAGGAGCAATATGTAAAGGGGAAGATGAGAGAAGCTACACAAGGAAAGAAGACCTCTGATCTGCAACGGAAAATGTCAAAATGAAAACAAAAAAGAAAAAAACAGAAAAAACTTAGGTATGGAGATGGTGGCAACCTCAGTGTCCTCAAAACAAAAGGTCTCGGGTAGATCCTGCTGTTAAAAACTAGGAAACATTCATGAACAGAGTCGAAGTTAGAGTAAAGATTCCCAACAAGCTAAAACCATGGCTTGTTAATGACTGGGACTTAATTACCAGACAAAAACATCTTTTATCTTCCTGCCAACAAGAATGTGGATTTCATTCTAGAAGATTATGCAGATAATAAGAAATCTTGAGGAAACACAAATATTAAGAAGTATGTTAATGAAGTTGTGGCAGGGATAAAAGAATACAGGCATACCTCAAAGATACTACGGGTTCACTTGCAGACCACTGCAATAAAGCTAATGTTGCAATAAAGTGAAAAAAATAAAAAAATAAAAAAAATAAAAGATTTTCAAAACAGGCATATCTTTCTTTCTAAGCCAGTCTTAGGTACATACACCTAGGCTATTGTCCGTGTTACCAAACAGATGGAGATGCTAAAACTAATCAATACGTAGGTCAGTTTCCCCAGCGAAGCCTGAGATGGCATGTCTTGTACAGGTGATTTATTGAGGGAGTGCTCTCAGGAAAAGCCTGGAAGGCAGGGAGGCAGGCAGGGCAGGGCAGGGGAAAAGCTAAACGGGGAGGCAGTTTCAGGAGAAGTCTAGCTCAGCCTGATCCCATGGGAAGCAGCGGAGTGTGAGTTGCACCACACTATGTTCCATCTTGAGGCAAGATGGCCGGCGCCTTGTACTCCTCTGTCCATCAGTCCCCGGCCACTGGCTGCCCCCAGGTGGTGGGGATGTGCATAACTTCCCAGATATCTCCCAGAGAGGAAGTGCCCGTCAACTAAGGGGGGCAGATGTGAGCTGTCAGGTGTTCTACCCACAACAGCAGTAAAGAGGATCTGGGCAGACCAACAGCATCTTCCACAGATGCCCTTGCTGATTCATACACGCAAAACCCGGAGTGGACCACCACTCACAGCTGCTGGGCCACTGCGCTAGAAACTTTCAGCAGACCGATGCGCTTCAGCCAGGCATGCCATGGTTCCTGGACAGAGTTTTGAGAGCAGGATTCCGTGTGTCCCTTCTCCCACTACAGCCACTCAGTGCGTCTGGGTCTGGGTGTTTTTGCTTCCACTGTACGTGTCTATCTAAATAAAATTAACTGAACAAGCAAATAAGTGGATCTGGTTTAAAAAGAACATCAACTCCCTCCCCAAATCCCCAACATAAGTTAAAGTTTTACTTTCAGTAAACAAATGTGGAATCCGAAAATAAATTTTGATTACGTTCTATTGTATTAGAGTTGTACAGGTTGGCAAGTCCTTGGAAACCACCTAGTTCAACCCCCTCATTTTACAGATGGGGAAACTGAGGTCCATAGAGGCTAATTACCTTGCCCAAGGTAGTCCAACTCAATCGACAGAGGTCGATAAATCCAGGCAAATATGTTCCTTCTCTGTTACATCCTTAATTTCTTCTGAGCATAAATTTCAATGGCCACTGAGGTGATCAATAAAGAATGTACCTAAATCATGAGAAAATAAATATTGGGAGATGGAGAGATGCTTTATCATCCACAGAATGACACTTGGGGGAACGTTGTTCCCAAATAAAGCCCAACTTGATAAACAGGCTTCTATCAGAGACTTCATATTTATCAAATAATAAACATGCTATATCTCTGAGTGTTGGAGGCAGCTGCTTTCCAGTAACCACTAAGCCTTGTCTGTATGGGCTGGTTTTAAGTCAGATTCATGGGAGAAATGTGATATATGGAATTTCAAACCGGCCGGGGTGAGGCAGGCCATTGGTTTCAGGTTGTAATAGATCTTGTAATACATCACGGGTCAAATGGCCCTGCTGGTCAAGTTTCATATTTTAACCCAGCTCCATCCAACACAAACACTCAGACAAAAAAAAAGAGAAAGCACACAGCAAACTTTCAGGTATCTCCAGACTCAGGTGGTATTTTTCAGTCTGATGAAAGGGACAGATACTTGGTATTTTGAAATATGAGCTGCTCTATGGAGCACCACCTCTATCAGCAAACTTAGTGCTAAAAGCTACCAATTCAGTGTTTGAGGGATTTTTTTTTTTTTAGTAGGATCACATTTCAGCTCTTACTATAGAAATCAGCAGCAAACTAGGATTCATTTTCCAGAAAGTTTTCTAGAACTCATCTCTTCATTAAGGGAAGGATTTTCTGTAGAGAGGAAAAGGGAACCACTATAGGGGGGAGAAAGGGACAAGCTTCCAGTCAATAGTTCCCAGGTGGCCTTCCTTCATAAGCAAGTCTGGAGGTCTAAGAACCCCCAGGGAAGGAGGCACAGACATGGATTTGCCCAGTGAGCAACTGGGCATCTGCCCAGAAGCTGTGCAGTAGCTTCAGTTTTTCTTTGCATCAAAGTCGTCATTTCCCATTCCTTGTCTTACCCCTTCACCACATCACAAGGAATTCAACACACCCCTGAAACTTTTACTTCCAGAGACCTCACAACCTAAGGTTTTACAAACTAGAAGATCCCAACCAGAGGCTGGCATCATGGAAAACTACTTGCCCACCTTGGCAAAGGCTGTCTCTGCCGGGGCATGGCAAAGGCTCACAAGACTTCAGAGCATCTTAAGGAATATGAGAAATCATCTAGTTTGCACTAGTTCCAATTTAGACCATTTTTACATAGAGCCTAGAGAACTCACAGATGGGGGAGAGTCAGGGTCTACACCAGCGTGCTGAGGCTTGCAGTGTGGATGGTCCTGCAAGGAGAACCAGAGTTGACTCAGAGTTGGGCCTCATCGAGGACAGGTTTGGGCCTCAGTCAGGATGTCTGACTTGTTGTAAAAGAACACATCTCTGGTGCATCCTAGCAAACACCCAAAAAATAGGAGAATCAAGATGGCGTCAGATAAACGCACAGCTGTGCTATCAATAAGGTGTCGTCAAAGGAAAGTAACTGGTGCTCAGTTGTGAGCCTAAAATCAGGGAATCTCCTAACACCCTGGAGACCACACAGGAGACTCAAGAAGAAGAGGGCGATCTGACATTGACTGGATGTGTACCATAGAGCAGACATGGCACTAGATGCACAGAAGGTGAGAGCCCAGGCTTGGTAACACACACACACGCATATTACATAGCTGACTGGGGCTACTCCCGAAATGCCAAAATAACACATGTAACTCTATCTGGGATGCTATTATGGGCAATTTTTCTTCCTTCTTTATTATTTCCTACACTCTGCAAGTTTTCTCCAACGAGCATGGATTGCTTCCACAATCAGAAAGCGTGTTATTAAAATAAAAATGATGATGAGAAAAGTCGTCCCTCTGCAGGTAGAATCCCAGGTACCTATGCTGAAAAGAGGAAGCTGAAAAACAGCTATTTCACCTTATATCAGCTAGACTTACCTTACATTCAAAACACTTCAAGCCCACCTAACCCAAACTCTGAAGACAGTTTGAGAGCAATGTGCTAAGAAGTTGTAGGTGCTGAGTATAAAAGGGTGAGTGAAGACATCGGGTCTTATAAGGAAGGGTGAAGACAGAAAGTATCAGCGGTTAGCAATGAGATATCACCTCACACCTGTTAGAACAGCCATGGTCAAAAAAGACAAAAGATAACAAGTGTTGGCGAGGATGTGGAGAAAGGTCAGTCCTGGTACACTGTTGATGGGGATGTAAATTAGCTCAGCCATTATGAAAAGCAGTGTGGAGGTTCCTCAAAATATTTAAAATAGAACTACCATAAGGCCCAGCAATCCCACTACTGGGTATATATACAAAGGAAATGAAACCATGTAGAAGAGATACCTGCACTCTCATATTTATTGCAGCACTATTCACAGTAGTCAAGATACGGAATCAACCTAATTGTCCACTGACAGATGAATGGTTAATGAAAATGTCACACACACACACACACGCACACACACACAGGAATACTATTCGGTCTTACAAAAGAAGGAAATCCCATCATTTGCAACAACATATAACAGATGAACCTGAAGGCCATTATGTTACGTGAAATAAACCAGACATAGAAAGACAAATACTGCATAATCTCACTTACATATGTGGAATCTAAAAAAGTCAAACTCATACAAACAGAGAGTAAAATGGTGACTACCAGAGGCTGGGGGGTGAGGGGATTGGGAAGATGTTGGTCAAAAGACACAAAATTTTGGTTAGGCAGGAAGAATAAGTTCAAGAGATATATTGTACATCATGGTGACCGTAGTTAGTAACAATGTATCATATATTTGAAAATTGCTAAGAGAGTAGATTTTAAGTGTTCTCACCACACACACACACACACACACACACACACACACACAAAGATAAGTATGTGAGGTAATGCATATGTTAAATAGCTTGATTTAGCCTTTCCACAATGTATACACATATCAAAATATCATGTTATACACTATACATATATACAGTTTTTGCTTATTTAATTAGCAAAATGTGAGGTGATATCTCATTGCTATTTAATTTAAAAATTGTCAATGGTTAAAAAACTCAAGCATTAAATCGAATCATCTCTAAGGTTCCCTTTGACCCAAACACTTCATGCTTTTAATGCAAGACAAGCATCATGACTGCTATAAGAGGAATAATCTGAAATGCTCTTTGGAAGACAGAAGAGGAAAAGATTAATTTAGATTATGGTAATGGGGAGGGGATGGGGAATGCTTTCCTGGAGAAGGCTACAGTGATCACAGAGCCGGATTTTGAAAGATGAGTAGGATTTAACTAAATAGGGAGAGAGGGGTAAAGAGGTAGAGTAAGAAAGGCCTGTGAGCAAAGGGTTCTGGGTCCATTCAAGAAGCAGCAAGTAACTATTCAATCAACAAACCATGGCTGGGTATTTACTGTGGGCAGGTCCTGTATTTGGCATGATGTATGCAGAGTCTGTGTTTAACGAGATTAGACTCCTGCACTCAGCCAGCCCCCTAACCTGAAGCGGGTGGGAGATGGCTTGGAGCTCTGCCGTGGCAAGGATCTGGTTTATTGTTACCATGCCACACAGTTGGTGCTGTATTTGATCGACAAAGGAATGGCCATGCATGAACAACTATGACACGGTGATAAAAGCTGTGCATGTAGTGCATAGGGCACCCACTCCTGCCAAGGGCTGGGGCAGGACAAGCTTCCTGGAGGTGAGTGTAGGAGCATGAGATGGAATGTGCAAGCCAAGATAATGGGTAAAGAGGCGATGTTAGGCAGCAGAACTAATGTAAAGGAAAGCATGGAGGAAAGTGAGAACTTAACATATTATGAGAATTGAGAATCTCATGAACACAGCAGTTGCCTGTGCTAAAGCTGTTGTTGAAGTCACAGTGGGGACCAGTGGGAAGAGCACTGGACTGAGAGTCCAGTGAGCTAGAATCTAGCTTGGCTGTGTTACGAGCTTCCATGGACACTAAGCAAAGTGAGGGGCCTACCCTGTACTAGGCATCTGCACACACAAGGTCTTCCATACGTCATCTCACTGAGTCTGCACAACAGCTCTGAGTGGTAGGTGTCATTGTTCCTATTTTAGAGACAGGGAAACTGAGGTTAAGAAACTTATCCACAATTATACAGCAAATTAGATCTGTCTCTAGAACCCACATTCTTCACATACATGTTCCCCGTGTACTAAGAAGTAATTAGACTCAATGAGCTAGGGACCCATCTGGTCTTGTGCAAGATCATCCTAAACCCTCCCTTCCACCATCTCTATAATGTTAGGTGATGTCAGTTAATAAGATCCACACGGTGCCTCTAACAAGATATCTTAGTAGAGAGACCTTTCTTCTGGTAAGAAAATAAAGAAATACCTTTCCTAAGAAATCTCAAATTTAAAGTACAAACACGCACAACTATGAAAATCAGGTTAAATGTGCAAACTGAAGTGTCATTTGTATTCCTGGACTGGGAGGCAGACGAACCCCAATGTGATGGGCAGAGAAACAACTTGAAACAGTCATGTGCTAGTCACAAACACTGGGGTTGCCACCTCTCAGCAAGAACTAGCTATCGAACCCATCTGTGACCTGCATTCTAAGAAAACCCATCTCAGTGAGGTTGGGCTTTATTTAACCTGCTGCTCCAAACAGAGAAAGCAGCAGACACCATTCCCTCCCTGGTTTCATCCTTTATAGCATTACTCATCAAGTCTGACTCCTGCAAACAGGGCAGGTAGGCTGGACAACAATAACCCTTCTACTGAAACTGATACTAACTCGCCTCACATCTGTATAGCTGGAACAATGTACAAAAGGACTTCCACATACATTGCCTCACGTGTTTCATCCTCCCAACAACCCTGTGTGTTAGAAAGTCACATATCACCATCACATAGTAGATGAGCAAATCGAGGCCTGGATAGGATGCAAGACACCGCCCAGGGAATAAGGAAGACAATGATGTGGCTGGGATGCAAGCCTATGTCTTCCTACTCTTAATCTTGAACCTAGACCATCCAACATCATGGCCAGAGATACAACCCCCGTCCGACTCCCCCTGCTCCCTCCCTTCCAAGGAAGAATCAAAGCCCTCTTCTGCTTTCCCAGGAAGAAAAATTGTAAGCTTTTCTGAAGTCAGATCATCCCAGGTGGGGAATAAGAGTGTACCTGCATGAGCATGGAGCACACCTGTTTACATGGCAGTAGGCATTCCACACCTGGCTTCCTGGGGACTTTTAGCCTTCATAAACAGCCGTCTCGCACTCTGCTAGAATCATGGCTCGTTCACTAATTAAAGGGTATTACGCACTTCATTGCACACCAGCTAAGAACTTGGAATAAGGAAGCTCATGCTAAAACATTAGCCCTGGAGATGCCACTAGGTATGCTTTATAGAAAAAGAAACACAGAAAAAAGCCATCCACTTGTGACATCCCCTCCCCCATACTCAACTTCACTAGTAAGTCAGCCACAGCACTTAGAGAAAGAAGCCACCCAGCATAGTACAACCTCAGGCAGAGCCTCATAAATAAGCCAATTGGCGAGGGATGTGCAGCACAGAGAATGAATGAGAGAGAGCGCTGGTGGCTGGCTTCTCCGACCACCACCTGCCTAGGCTCTCTGCTCTCTTCTGGTGTGGGAGCCCAAGAATAAGCATATCTACACCCCAGGCTAAAAGGGAGAGGGAGACAAAGGGTAAGTCAGGAGGATGACTCCTCCCTGCAAGGTCTCCAACAGACTTGGCATCGTGACTCCTCTAGTAGAGGCTCAGCTTTGCTGCCCACTGTGACCAGTGGGGTATAAAGACCAGCCTCCCCCAGGGGTCTCCTCGGGCTTTCCTGGAGTGGGTCCCCTTTCTGACACACCCTGAGCAACCTGAAGAGCAGCCCTGAGGCTCACTCCCTTTTCAGTACTCGAGAAAGTCATGCATAGCGGGTCAGTCCAATGCTCAAACAGATCAGTCTTGAACTTGGTGACTATAGCAGATAATGACATGCCACTGACTAATAAACCTTACCCACAGGCAACGTCACTATTTGGCAGACATCCTAGAGAGGCCAAATGCTCAGGTAAGGTGTTAAGTCCTAATCTTTGGCCTCTTGGGTTCCCAGCAACTCAAATGATGGGCCAAGTGTAAAACAGCAGCCTGGGGTCAAAACACCTTTACTTCTAAATGGAACTCGGACATGAACTCAGAGGAAGCCACCAGTTGGACATGCGGCAATGAGGATGCTAGGGAAGTCGGTCCCAGGTTTGCCAACCATTACAGTTTCTCTCTGTGTCACCCTCTCCCTGTTGTCTGTGTGTTCCATGTATGTTCAAACAGACAGAGGAACAGCTGAGTGCATTCCCAAACTGCATGGTGCAGTGGTGAAGCTGAGTGCTGCCAGGCGCTAGGAAGCACGGGGTAGAATATAGTGATGGTTTTAGCCTCCAAGAATGAGGCATTTTCCCCATCTCTCCCCAAGCCACCTAAGTCATCATTTGCATGTGACATGTTTTAGGACCCTGTTTGCTCCATTTAGAAGGGTTTCTGATACTGCTGGTCCCTTCCCCCAGCTCAGACCAGCTTGCTCTTTAGCATACACTACTGCTGATTTTGCCGTGCTCTTCCTCACAATGTTTAAAAGGGATAATACAAAACGGCTCCCCCAAGAAACAGAGCTCTAGCACATAGGCTGCGAGAGGCAATGCCCCCGGCACTCTGGGCTTTTCCAGAGTCAGACGCAGCCAACAGCAATCACAGAGACTGCAGGCAGAGACTGACTGTAGATTTAAAAGAACCACAGAGCAAGAGGCTGGAGAATCTGAGAGGGGGTGGGGAATGGATGCACCACGGGAAAGGTAACAAACGTCTTAATTAGGCAGAGGTCCCCAGACAAGTGCTGATGTCACAGTCCTGTCCCTTCGCAACTGCTGCACCTGCCATCCCGAACTTGGAATTGCATTTTGGCTCAAGGCTCTGAAACTCAAAAGCTCTCAATTCTCCCCTACGGCAGCTATGGGGGAAGCAGCCACGCTGGACTTTTTGGGGGGGTCCCACGGCCCCTGATGCCCCAGACTTGCCTGGCAGCAAGGAAGGGTCAGTAGCTGCTGTCTGCCCTACTATGCCAAGTTATGCCTAGCAGCCTCCTAATTGGGCAGAGAACCCTGGCAGCAACAGCTGTCCTCCTGTCCTTCCCTCTCTGTCCCTCCAGTGAGCCCCTTCCTGAATGTGAGCCTCACCCCGCTCCGCTTTTCCTCTTTACCCTGCTCCACACTTCTCCTCCGGGCTTTCCAATCCCACAGCTGTTCGCCCCCTCCCCACACTCCTCCTTCTGCATCCACGTTGTTAGGCAATTACACAGAGGGAAAACCGAGCCTTTGAGTTTCAAGCTCAAGCTCCCAGACACGGCAGCCAGGACCGCCTCACACTCACAGGCATCTCACTGCCCATGCTGCACACGCACCTTCACCCAGACCCTCCTCTCTACCCAAGCACTCTGGACATCTCTTTGCTTCAACCTGTCAGCAGCTCAGATGGAGGCCTGGGGTCCCCGGCCTCTCCTCTCCCCACATGGAGCTCAGAATCCACACAAGAAAAGGCAGCAAAGAGACTTCCACACTTTTGCAGCATCACCTGCTCCAGCAAGCTCCCAAAGCCACTGGAGCCATGCAGGCTGCCTGGGGCCCCACACCCCCTTCTCTGACAGCTTTAGCTCCAGCCCAGCCCACAGGATGCAGTGCCTGATGCCACTTCCGAGCAGAGAGAGACACAGAGAGAGAGAGAGAGAATGCCACCTCGTCAATGACAAGCTGTTCCAATCACACAGCTCGGACACCAAACGCACTGGACAACAGACAACCCAGGCCTCCTCCTCCCTCTGGCTGGGAGGAAGCCAACTCAGCACGTCTGGGGAAGTGATCCCCCACGGCAAGCCCCCCACTCGCCCTCCGTATCTGACTGACAACAGTGCTCCATACTGGCAGGCAGCCTTTGCTACAACCAGCTCCCACAACTCTGGCCAACTACCCCCTGGCCTTCAGCTGAGGTACTGCTCTCTCTCCTGTTCCAAAGCACAAGGAGACCCCAAACCAAGCAGGAGACCACCGGCGCATCACCTCTCAAGAGGACCAAACACAAGAGTGAGCTGAAAACCAAGTACTCACTGTGGTGAAGTCTTGGTGTCCACACTCCTGCCCTTTGAACTTGCAGTAGAGCATCATATCCTTGAGGTCATGGCCCACCCGATGCAGGAACTCCAGCATGCTAAACTGCTTGGGCTTGTAGTGTTTGAAGTTGGCCTTCTGCCTCAGGGCCTCCAGCACTGTGGGGTCAGCCAGATGTGGGTCCGGGATCTGCAGGTTGACATCCAGCAGGGCCAGCAGCTCCCCGGCGTGGTACAGGTCATTGGTGGTGAGCCTGGAGAACCGGAAGCCGTTGAGGTTGCAGAGGGTCACAGCTGGGAAGACCAGGCTTTGGGCCACCACCTCATCCACTTTGGTGACGTGCTGGTAGGAGAAGTAGTAGGACACCCTCTCAGAGCTCTCCACCAGCAGCAGGCCCAGGGAGCCCACGAAGGCCACTGCCCAAAGCACACGCCGGATAGTCAGTGGCCCGTACACGAAGATGTGGCGGATGCCATGGAGGGTGGAGGTGTTGGCAAAGATCTGGATGCTAGAAGGTTGCAGGCTGCCCTCGCTGGGGCTCTCCTTGAGGTCCATCGGGACCCCGTGCAGTTCCACAACTGGCTTCAGGTTAATCCAATTTCAGAGAAGAGTTCTCAGTCCTCGGGCTCTGCTTAAACCTTGGCTTTCAAGGGGGAGAAGGCAAGGCAAGCATCAGGCCAGACGCTGGGAGTTTATCCCGAGAGCCCAGCCGCTCGCTGCCAGGGGTGAGTGTTTATATAAAACCCATTCAAACTCTAGCTCCTGATTTTTTCCAGGCGATAAGGAGGGCTGGTTTTATTTAGGGAGACACCAAGGTGATGTGGAAGAGATGTGGGTGGGAAGGGAGGGCTTAGCCAATGGAAATAAAGTCCTCCCCCCTACACACGCCACTAGAGACAAGATTAAAAGCGAGAGCGAGGGAGAAAATGCTTAAAACAAGTCGCCGAGCAGCTCGGAGCCTGTTAACCAGCGCGCAGTGCCCCGAGTTAACCACCCTGGGGACGCCGCGCGGGCTGGCTGATGCACTGCGGTCGCACGGCCCTCCGAGCCGCCGCCGCCGCCGCTTCCCGTGCTGTTTGGCCTCCGGATGCCGTTTCTCGCCGCCGGCCTCCGTCCCTCCGTCCCTCCGTCCCTCCGCCCCGCCTCCTGCAGGCCCCCAGCTTGGGCACAATTCCAAACGCCGGCGGCCGCGGCCAGCGCCTCGCAGGGGAGGAGACCGGCCTCGGAGACTGGGCGCGGACGGGAGCGGGGGGTCACCCCGGGGCTCGCTGCTCCCCGCCTCCGCCTCCCGAGAGACAAAGGGCCCCGGGGCGCCCGGCCAGCCCGCCTCCCCGCCCCCACTAGGCTGCTGGGGGGGGAAGGGCGGGGCGGGGGAGAAGGTGCCGGCAGGGGCTGGGGACCCGGAGAAAGTTTCTTTTTAGCCTTTTTTGGAGGGCGCCAGTGGGGGCTTCTCCCGCAAGCTGGACGACCCCCCCAAGCCCCACCATAGGAGGAAGGCCCTTGCTAAACTCCCGCGAGCCAGGTGGGAGGGCGGGGGCGGCATTCCTCTGCGTCGGTGGGGACTCCCAGGTCAGGCGCAGCCTGGGGTCTGCAGAGGGGAGAACGCTGGAAACCGGGAAGAATGGAGCAATCTGAAACCGAAGAGCCTCTGCTGCAGGCAGGGAGGGGACATTCGGGGAGCAGCGAGGAGCCCCTCCTCCCAGACAGAAAAGCCGGGTTGCCCCTTGGAGCTCCCCGAGAAAGAGCAACAAGTAGCCCCCACCCCCACATAGCTGTCAGGAGATTCTGTATTTGAAAAATAAAGACAACTGGGGTTCCAGGTAGGGCTGCAGACCATTGCATTTGGGCAGTGTGTGTGTGTGTGTGTGTGTGTGTGTGTATATGTATTCTGGCCTGGATTTAACAGATGGAAGCACAGCTGGAACTATAGGTGGGAGCCAAAGAATTAGGCTTTCAGCGGCCTACCTCCTTTTTCCTGAAAATCCACTGGAAGTCAGTCCCTGCTAGCAGGTGGGTGTGGCTTGCCCCTTGCCCCATGCCAGGGCTCCAATGGCTGGAACCTATTGAATCAATGATGCTAAATCTCCATCAGGAGGAAAGGAACAGAAAGTTTGAGTGACCAACCCAAGCCACACTGCCAAGCTGGGGCAGAGCCACATGGAGACGCCTGGATGAGCCAACCTCACATCTCCGGGGCATGCCAGACTTAAATAACACTCCTTGGAAGATGGTGGAAAGAAGGAATCCCAGAGTGGCATGTCCCTCTAGGTTTAGATCTACCCTGAAATATCTTTCTATCCCATCTGGCCTTCTGCTAAACCAGATCCACTGAGAGTAGTGTGCAAATGCACTCTGAGGCAACTTGTGGCGTTAAATCAGTGGTTTATTGATCCTGGGAGCTCAAATAGCAGAAACATCACAAGTAGGCACAAATGGCAAAGGCTGATCGACCTCACTCTTTTGCTAGACCAGAGGTCCCAGACGCCTGCCTATATGAGACACAGGTTTTTGACGCAGAGGCACCAAAATTGACTAAGGGTCTACCATGTGTCAGGACCTGTGTGAGGGTGTCATATCATTTCACTTGTCCCTCTCAACAACCTTGACAGGTATATGTTCTTGTTATTGCCTCTGTTGTACAGATGAGGAAACTGGGGCTCACGAAAGTAAAGTGATGTGTCCAATACACAACTAGTGGTGTCAGAGCTGGGACTTGAACTCAGACATGTTTGCCTCCAAAACGCAGATCGACAAAGCAGATCCAAAACCCTCCTTCCCAAATTTAGGAAGGGAGCAAGCATTTCTATGCCTCTTTTTCCCCATTACCACACACACACACACATACACACACACACTTACACACTTACATACCTACATACCCCAGTTCGCTCTACACCTCTCCACCAAGTCACATCCTCGTCCATTTTTTCACAGCTCAAGGCCTCCTCATATGGGAAGACTTCCCAGATTAATCTCACAAATCTTTGGCTCATCTGCCTGTTTAATAAGCACGTTGACTTCTTGCTGCGTACCAGGCACTGTGTTGGTTTTTTGGAAACAAAGATGAGTGGAATACACGTCCTGCCTTTGTTAACTCAAGGTTCAGTGGGGTGGAGGCAGAGAGAGAGGTATGCACACAAGTCCCAGCACCACTGCACGGACAGCCAGAGAAGCGGCGTGGTTGTGCGTTCCTAGTATTCACAGTGCTCCATACCCGCCGTGTTCCTTCCACCCTCCTCCCCCCTGCTGAGATCTGTCCTGCCCCATGAAGCCTCTTCTTTTCACAGAATCATGTTTTTCTCTTAGTTCATCTCCCAGACATGTCTTCTCATATGCGCAGAGATGGAACTCAGGGTTGTTCTAATTACCCTTCCCCTGTTTAAACTTGCTTGCTGCTTACCCACCTCCCACCTCTGCGTTGGTTTGTTTTGGGGATTAAAAACAACATGGAAGCATAATGGGGTACAGTCACCCAGGCCTGAGTTTGCATCTCCAATCTGCTCTGCCTCCTGTCACTCTGTGACCTTGGGGAAGTTACTAAACTTCTCTGGATTCAGTTTCCCCACTTCCAAAATGGAGGGGCTGATAATGCCTGACTGGTAGAACTGCTCTGCAAATGACATGAGATATAGATTATGAAGTGTCTGGTATGATTTAGATACTTAGCAATCGACACTTTCTCTTGATGACTACTCAAAGAACATTCTTTTTTGGATGTTCGTGTTTTCTTCCAGGTGATTGGGGGACCATTTAAAGCTCTGCAAGATGTCATTCGCCCTAGGCACTGTATGCCTGAAAGTGTTACCATCCCCCCCTGTAGGCCAAGGTCGAGCACACTCCTCACTCTGTTCTGCTTCCTGTCCACGGCCTTAAGGTCCTCTCAAGGTCTTCTGAGTGGCTCTTGACTAAATCTTTTCCAAATGGGCTAGGCACTTTTGGGTAAGGTGGGGAGACTAGAGGAGAACAGCCCTAATGGTAAATTTCATTACTGGGCACTTGGCTCTGTGCTTGACATTTGACAGGATATTATTAGTAACCCTCAGAGGAAGCTACTACCAAGCCCATTTTACAGATGAGAAAGCTGAGTACAGGGAGGAGAGCTACTTTCCCCAAGGTCCCACAGCTAAAAAGTGGCAGAGCTGATAGTCAGACACAGGCATGGCTGAGTCTGGAGGATACGGTCCACAACCTTAATACGAACGTTTCAACAAGGTCTCAATAGCGCAGACCATTATGGCTTCCGCTTTGAACATGAAACATCCGAGTTATAGAGTATTCTCCAAGAAATACTCCTATACCATTTTCTAGCATAAATAGTAATTCAACCTGATGGCTAATAAAATGTTTCTACATAGCTCTTCTTAAGGACCCTCTTTAATTGATAAGACTCATTTGCAATTAGCAGTATGGCTTACATACAAATATTAGATATTCCATGGTCCTTAAAAATGCTTTTGTGTTATTCAGTTGATTAAACATTCCCCTCTTCATTCAGATTTACAATACCTATTTGCTTAGCACTGAGGGTAACAGAGATTGGGTTTAGAGTGGGTCTATTAGGCCCAGATTTTTAGGCACTGCCCTAATTGTGTATAATTATGGTCTTTTGGGTGAAGCATATGACTAAACATTAAAAAACTTTCCAGATAAACTTATTTGCAAATCAGGCAATTTAACCACCTGTTAGACCACATGCCCAGATTTTTGCTGTGATAGATTTATGCACTTATGAATAAATCAGTGAACTCAGGGACTAATTCATTGTCTATGACATTGAGGCTGCTGCTCTGAGATGCAAAGAGGGGGACCCTCTCCAACCCTGGGAAAGCTGGGGCCTATCCCGAGCCTGATTTCCGGGGAAGGTCAAGAGTACAGAGTGCAGCTTCCTGCCTCTGCAAGCAGTGAAGGTCAAGAGAGGTAAGGAAGCTGAGTTCTAAGATCAGCTCAGCTCCAGTGCTAATTTGCTGCTTAACATGTGCTAGGTGCATGCCACTGCCACCACCACCCCCTAATTAGGAAAAAAAAAAAAAAAGACCAACATTCTTTTCTAACATGCAGATGACATTATTATTTCAAACTCAATGGCCTCCATATACAACTTTTCTTCCTGGCTCATCATTACCATAAAGAGGGGTTAAAGATCAACTATTGTAAAACCAAAGCATTTCCCTGCTGTTGGTTAGTTTTGAAATAAACACTTCATACAACAACTATTCCTGTTTAGTTACCTTGGCAAACACTTAGCAAATAATTCATCATGAAGGGTATACCAGGGAGGGGCCTGAAGCAAAGCCAGGCATTTCATGGGTACTTTATTGAGATTCTATCTAGAGTTGTTTTTTTTCTTTCCAGACGAAAACTACAGAAGCCTCTCCACCCTGAGTGGACCTCTGAGGCTCAGTTGCCAGTTGATCTGAACCGCGAAGTGGCCTTAACTTGCTGTGTGGCTTCAGGAAACCATGCAACATCTCTGTGCTGTTTCCTCATTTGTGTAAATCATTCCTGACGCCTTCTCCTGCTGCTTCAATTTGACATGAGCCTTGACCAAATCATAAATGCCTGGTTAATGGGATAAAAATGAGTTAGAATCTGGGATTCTGCTCATTAACCCCATGTCACCATCTGCTGGAGCAGTCTGATCGCAGGGCCAGGTGAATTCTAATCACCCAACACTTGTTAAACATGCAGATTCCTGCTCCATTTCCCCTTCCCCCACCCCCTACTGACACAGCCTCTCTATGGGTGGGGCCTGGGAAGGCTCTTTTCCTTAATGGGCATATGCAGGGCAGCTCAAAGACCCCACTCAGGACCAGACATGCCCCTGCCTGATCAGGAGCTCTCCTTGTTCATCAGGCATGCCAAGTTGGTTTGTGGAGTTCTGCACTTGCATTTCGCTCTGCCTGGAAGGAGTTCCCCCGCAGCTGGCTTCTCCTATGTCACCTCCCCTGAGAGGCCTTGGCTGGCCTCCTGTCTCCACCTCCACCATACTCACTGTCCCATTACATGTTGCCTTTTCTTCTCAGTACTAATCACTTTCTGCAGTTCATCTGTTCTCCTTGTGACGTGTACATCGCCCTTACTGGAATGGAAGTCCCACCCTGGGGCAGACAGCTGCTTGGCTGGTTGGAGGCTGTATCCCCAGCCTGAGCCATATGAGAGATGCTCAGTAGTATAAGAATTAGTGAATGAATGAACACATGAATGAATTCACTCATCTGTGATGCTGAGGCTGCCTCTCTGAAACATAAGAGTGAGGACCCTCGTCTAACCCTGGGGAACCTGGAGTCTGCCCTGAGCCTGGTTCCCAAGGAAGGTGAGGGGCACCTCCTGCCTCTCAACCCTGTCCATTGTCACTCCAGCACCCGGGGAAGACTCTCAGCTGAGGTTGCTTGACTGGAAAACCCTGACTCTGGGGGCTGTTGACTAAGTACCCCTTAGTTTCATAGTCTACAAAAACACGAGTACGGGGGAAAGTTCAAGTTAGGACTGAACCGAGGACTGCTTATCTACCCTATTAAAGAGTTATTTTATGGTCATGTCTTCTATCTTTGAATGGACTGCTGATCTCGGCACTTCCCATCTGGCTTCTCTTCACTTTCCTAAACTAATAGGATAGCGATGTCATAAAGAATTATTATAACTTAAACAGTAGGTGTTTTAATAAATGCTTGCTGGTGTGAAATAAGGAATACAATCCACGAGAGGAACTCCAAACAGTTCCTTACCCTCAATCCATTTTTTCATAAGCAAAAATTAGTTTATAATGAGTCCTCACCCTTTAGTATGGAATCAGTAGCTTTTAACTTTCTCTTTGTTTGCTTTGATGAGACACACCTACCTATAGTTCCTTTGTCATGTAAGGGCCGACTCCCTCCCCGCTAGGCTAAAAGGAGGCTGCTGGATCAAGCCTGACCACAGCCATTTTGTCCTGAAGGGCCTTTAAGCCAGTACGTCTGTTTAACAACACAGAAGTCCTCTCTTATGTAAACAAAGCGGGCCTGCCTCGACTCTCCCCATGGCTATAAGAAGTTATCCAGGGCCAGGAGACCTTGATTCCTGATTTTATTTCACGTCACTTCCCTCCCTCAAGGATGTGAAAGTCCACCCCACCGACCCTTGTCCTGTCCACCCTCTGTGGAATGTTTTCTTTCTCTAAATAGTCTTTTATTTTTGTCTGTATGCGTCCTCTCTTTGTCTATTTCTGCCCCTCTTTCCCCTGGGAAAGAAGTAGAAGAAAGAAACCATCTCTGTTTGCTTTCACTCTGTCACTCAATCTCTGGAGTCAAGTGCTTCCTAAATAAGGAGAAATGCACAGAGTCCCTGAAGCCCACCATTGACAGACAGGCTTCCGACAAGAACTTTATTAGCACCGCCTTGGCCACAGGTGAGCCGGCACTCTTACAGAACACAGGGAGAGAGGAACAGTGCTGAAAAAGTTGGTCCTTGCCTGGTTTCTGAATGGAACTTCCTCTCCCCCTTGTGTTCTACACGTGTGGTTACAGCTGCTTCTGCTGTTGAGGGACCTGTGGTTGGCAGTGGTGGCATTTTAGCATCCCTTGATCACTGTGCTTGTCATACAACCTCCTTCACTCGAGAACCACCCCCCACCTTCTCGCCGTGCCCCCACCTGCTCCCCTCTCTGTCCATCTCTCTACTTTTTAAAAAAGTGCTTAATGTGTATAGATCACAGTGTACTTCCTCTGTGTGCCTATTCGCAGTTGATGGCTTTTCTGTATCTCCTGTACAAGGAATTGTGTGTTCATCTTAATTCAGTTAATTTATTCCCTAGCTCTTTCATAAAACTAAATGATATCAAAGTAATAAAATAGAAATAAGAAAGAGAAAAACAGGATTGAGGGGGAAAAGGAGAAATGCACCTATGTTTGTAATCATGTTCATCTTTTTCTGTGCATCAGTCTGCATTCTGTCACAAACTCATTGCACATATTTTAACGTGTAGGCACTGCATGGGGATAGTGTCTGCGTCCCACCTGTATGGTGGTAGGCACTACAGCAGGATATACAAATCATAAAAAACATAGTCTTTTCATCTCATGGGTGAGGCACTAGTAATGTCTTAAATCTGTGTCCCACTCAATGTGAAACTCTTCAGCAGGCATAATCCTATTTGATTTCTGTAAGCGGGGCGGGGGGGGGGTTGCTGTTTCCATGTTATGAAAGAGGAAACTGAGGCTCAGGAAGTGGAAAGATCTTGATGAGATAATATGTGGAACTGGGGCTCAAATCCTGGTTTTCTGCCTCAAAATTTCACATTCTTTCCATTCTGCCATTATTCTAATCAGGCTTCTCTGCAGACAACTCGCAGAGACATGACACAGACACGTGAAGCAGCATGGTGATGCCACCCACTGTCATGACAAGAAGACTTGGCTCTAGGGAGGGGGATTCCAGAGGGCTGGAGAGAGCAGAGAGAGCATCAGGGAAGGGCCAGGGATGGAACTGGAGCCTCCGGGAAGCTACAGGACTTGGCCAGGTGGCTCCAATAGGGAGGTCCTTTCAGCCCACGAGTGTCCTTGCCTGTGTCATTGAAAGGGCCGAAAGTGAGATACCAGAGGCCAGGTTTCAGGAGCTTCTGGTTGAAGGGATGAGAAGGAGGTAAATGTCTTTCCCTCTATGTCTGTATATGTAAGTATAAATACTGTCTATACATATGGATATGAGTCCCTTCTTTCTCTGATTATGCATGCAATTTAGCAAAGATTTATTTCCTAATTTTGGTCTGCACACTTTGTTAAAGCAATGTGGGAGGCTACCAATAAGTAAGGGACATCACCTCATTGCCCCCAGAGACTCCTGAGGGCAGGCAGGGCAAGATGTCTGTGCATGCTGCAGAGAGAGCACTGGGTTGGGGACAGGAGGAGACATGACATTGGAAGGTACCACTCAGTTCTCTGTACTGATTGGATCTCCATGGAGGGAAGGACATCAACATGTATTGGGTCTCCCTCATAGGGCTGATGTGAGGATCTGATGAGGTAAAATGTGCAAAGCACTAATAAGTATCTAATAAAAGCTTGGTAACTATAAGATGCCATTATTAATACCATTGTTCTAATTGCTACTATTGCATAAAGGAAACCCAGGTGACATGGAGCTATACCTTGTGGATTTGTGATCTGGAATCAGGGTTGGACCGTGAGTGTCAACAAGCAGGGGGATTTAAATATCCATGAGTCAGGGTTCATCTAGGTCCCAGGGGATGAGGAAGGGACTCTCACAGATGAGTTCAGGGTCCTTTTCCCTGAGATGGGCAGGGAAACTCTGCTATAGTCATTTACACCTTACTAAGCATCTCTGGTGTATCAAGCTCTCTGCTAGCTTGTGAGGATATAATACTCGTAAGATGTTTCCACGAGCTCTGGTCCAGCTTCTGCCAGTATTTAGCTGGACCTCTGTTTTCTCCTAAGATAAGCACAGAAGCCGATGACTCCTGTGGTCACTTGTAGATCTAGTCCTCGGTGGTTCTGTGAACAGTCACTCTCCCAAGTCGGGAGAAGAGGCAGCCGTCTTCCCAGGTCGGGAGATTGCGAGACTCCCACCGCTTCATTCTAAGAGATTCCTCTTTTGGGGTGGGGGGGAGATGGACATCTCCAGCAGGGCCTGGTGTTCTTGGAGGACGAGCTCCTTCCCCAAGTCACTTGTCAGTGCTTCCTACAAGAGCCCCACCCTCCTTCCTGAACAATTGACTATGTTGTCATTTGTTCATCTATATCCCTACAACCTCTCCGGCCAAACCACCAACCCCTTCTAAAGCAGCTATTGACTTTACTGACCATAATGGAGCCTATTCTGTGCGTAGTCACAGCACTAAACAGCAGGAGACATTCAGAGAGGAATGAAGCTAAGGCCTTTTCCATGGGGCTGGCAGATGGATGAGCCGGACTGACACACACACTCAGCACAAGGGAACAGACCTGTGGGGTAGCTGGCATGTGCAGGGGACTGTGAGTGGAATTAGCACCCAGGTTCCAATCCTAGTGCAGTAGTTGACATTAAGGCATTCTATCATTCTCTCTAGACATAGCCAACTTTATTCCTCAAGGTAGACATTTATTATGTGCCAATAACTGTGCCAAGAATTTATATGCATTTATATCAGTTAATGAGAGTTTCTCAACCTCAGCACTGTTGGCATTCTGGGCTGGGTAATTCTATGTTGTGGGGAGCTACATTGTAGGATGTTGAGCAGCATCCCTGGCCTCTATTCACTAGATGCCACCAGCACCCCACGTACCCAGTTGTGACAACCAAAAATGTTCCCAGACATTGTCCAATGTGCCCTGGGGGCAAAACCACCCTCAGTTGGAAATGACTGAGTGAATCCTAGTATAGACCAGTGATGTGAGCACAATTGTCATCTCCACTTTACAGCTGTTCACTCTCTAAACTGAGGTGTACTGAGACTCAATCATATGTCCAAGGTCATACACTAGGAAGAGCTGGAAGCAGGGCCAATCTGTTTCCAGAGACCACAGACTTACTGTCCTTACTGCAATGCCTATCTCTGCGTGTGTGGTGAGACTCAGTAATATCCAATAAATCCATGCCAGGATGGGCCATTTCTAATGGCAATTCCTTCCATTTATACTGCACTCACAAACGTACCTTCCGTAAGCCACACAACAACCCTTCAGTGTAGCTCTTGCTCCCACTTTATAAGTTAGCACACTGAGACTTGGGTTAACAGAATGGGATCGCTCCAAGTCACAGAGCAGAGAAGCCACCAGAGCCTGGACTTGGGCCCACATCTTGTACTTCTACACTCTCCAATACTCAGAGTTAACACTGATTAAACTATGGGAGGCTGGCAGGCTACTTAATAAAAAATTGCAAACCCAGGACGGCAGATATATTTAGGGGATGAACTATTATGTGATAGTATAAAAATAGATCAAGGGAAAGCACGTGAAAATGCAAGCCTGACTGTGTGAGAGACAGAGAAGGTGCATGGAGAGTGTTGGGTGCATTTAATTAACTTTGCTGGGAAAATATTCTGAGGCCACCACCGGAAACCAAAACGTTCAAGGGCTTCGCTTAAAGTCATGATACATGCAGTCCTATCAGGAGGAGGTGTAATCCAACAGAGCTTGATGTCCTTGAATAAAACAGTGTCAATACTCAAATGCTATGATGAGCAATCACAATTGTCACCTGTATACAGGGTAACCAGGCATACACATGTGGGCTCTGGGACCTGCATGACCACTGACATTGAGACGTCCCACTCAGTTCTCTGCACAGATTGCATCCCCATGGAGGGAAGGGTATCAACATGTATTGGGAGCCAACATCTCTTTCAGTCCTGTGCAGTTATTCTGTCCACTTCACAGACAAGGAGACTAAGGCTTCAAGAGGGTAAGTAAATTGCCCACACTGCCCCTCTTGGTGTGGGAACCAGCTTCAGCGAAGAGTCTGGGTCGTTGAAGCAGGCTGCTGCTCAGGTGCCTTGTGAGGCGGTGGAGTGCTAAGTTTAAATCCTGGACCCACCCCACACCAGCTCTGTTAATTGAAGCATGCTGTTGAACTTGCCTAGACTTTGGTTTGCTCGTCTGTGAAATGGGGGCAGTAACAATGTCCCCATCATAGGGCTGATGGGAGGATCTGATGAGCTAAAATGTGTAAAGCACTAATAAGTATTTAATAAAAGTTCAGGAACTATAAGATGCCATTATTAATACCATTGTTCTAATTGCTACTATTGTCTCAAGGAGGCCCAGGTGACATGGAGCTACACCCTGTGGATCTTGAATCAGGGTTTGAGTGTGAGAGCAGACAAGCAGTGGGATTCAAATATTCATGATCCAGGGTCCATCTAGGTCCCAGGGGACAAGAGAGGACCCTCGCAATTGATTTCAGGGTCCTTTTCCCTGAGATGGGTGGGGAAACTCTGCTAAGGTCATTTACACCTTACTAAGCACTGCCCAAAAGTCCTCCCTACACAACAGTGCTGTGATCCTGAGATCCCCTCCTTTGTGGGGCAGCCACAGCATCAGAATCTACACTTTAAACCTTGTGTCTTCTTAAGCTCAGAAAGAGCCTGTTACCTCACAAAATAATCTTATTTTGCTTTCAGAAGAAGCATTTATCAAGGTCTCACTGGGCTTCAGCTGTTTTCACATCCATTTTATTTTGAAATGCAACTGCCCTGCAGACTTTGTGATCCTTATCTGATAGGCGGGGCACCCGAGGAACATGGAAATAAATTCATTTGTTTATGGTTTTGAAGGAATCTTGAGCATTAGGAAATGGTAGGTGGGTGTTTCTGCTCTCAGAAATTTGCACGTCAAAAAATCCCCTAAGGGAAGTCATATGTGGTTAGGAAGATGGAGAAGGTTTGAGGGGCTTGTTTGTCTGGACAGGAAATGGGAGAAACACGGGGAAGAATTATTTTCGTTCCTGTCTCAGAGTAAAATCTAAAGTCCCTCTGATGCCCTGCACCTGTCTCAACGTAATGTCTCAGATATTTCTTGTATTACTTATTTGTCTCATATATCGTCTGCCTCCCCATCTAGACTATGAGCCCCCAGAAGACAAGGATGTGGAACTGTCTTATCCATACCAGTTTCCTGGCACCCAAAACAGCTCCTAACACATGGTAGAGGCTCAGTCAGTATTTGTCAAATTAATGAATGAGCCTTAAAACAGACTGCTTGTTGATTTTCCAAGTGTCCTGAGTCTTGTAGTCTTCTATATATACAGGGATATCCAACCAGGACTGCAAGAATTTCTTTAAAAAGTAACAAAGACAGGCCTAGCCAATAGTGTCTAAATGCCTTGTTATAACATAACATGTTGTTTCCTCTCTCTCAAAACAGGAGAATTGGCCAGCTAGCTATAAGCTCTTTGAGGACAGGGAACATGTCTCATTGACCATTATATCCTCAAAGACTAGCAGACATCTTGATACATCAGAGAGGCTCAAAAGTAAAGCAAGAAAAGATGGCCTCAAAGCAACCAGGCTTCAGCACATACTTATCCTTTTCTTCAAATATTCACTGATTTACTCCCACGTGTCAGGCTGTTGGGTATGATGTGCACAAGGCAATCGGGGTCCTCATCCTCCTGGAGCTTGGTCTAACTAGTGCTTCTGCACAAATGAGCTTCCAACAGTCACATATTCTCTGATATTGCAAGATGAGCCATAGGCCCTTAAAAAAGAAAAGAAAAGAAGAAAACTTAACAATTGCATTCTTTGTGTTTCTTGCCAGAATGGACCAGAAACTACCAGCAATTATGTCGAAGCCATTACTGCAAAACCAATTTGCCTCTAGAGTTACAGTTGCACTCTAGGAAGTCGAGTCACACTCCAGAGAGATCATTAGATGCTGTAGACAAGTTATTGAGGGCAGCGGTGTCATTTCCAGTCTGGGATGCCCTCAGTCAAGTGTGATAGTGGAAAATGGGGGTCAAAATAATTAACCTCATGTGATTTTGGCAGGACTCCTTGCAAAATCACCTATATGCACTTAGTGTTTCTTTCAGATGAATAATCTCAATACGTCAGTTTTATCAAAAGGTTTCTCTTTTCCTCTCTGACTATTTTTTTTTTTTTGACTCTCAATCCATATATCCTTGACTTACTTTCCTTTATACGCTTCTGCCTTCCCCTCCCCAATAGTGGATGGTCATAACTCTTGGGACTCACAGGCATTGCAGGTGATGGCTTTGCTAGGACTTTCAGTACCATAATCCTCGCAGCAGATCGTAACTCTCGGGATAAAACCAGAATTTATTCCTTTGTCAAAGCTTTCCTTGACTTTGTTTCAAATGAATCGCTTTCACCAGTCCCGAGTCTCCACTAACCACAGTCACATCCAAATCGTCCATTTTACCATTCAGTGCCTGAGGCTGCGGCAGACATCCCCGCAGCATCCCATCCGGCCAAGGAGACGACAGAGGAGGGCCAGTGTGGGATCGGGAATCAGCTCTGGATTCAAATACTGTTTCCACCGTTTGCTGCTGGAGATGGGCCCTTGAATGGCTCATCTGTCGAATGAGGATAACAATGTTTACCAGGTTGTGAAAAATAAATTGGAGAAATATGTGATGTTTCTATCAGAGTGTGGGTCTCAGTGGGCTTTCATTCCCTTCCCTCATCTGTCCTCTTCATTCAACAAACATGCACTGAAATCCAATTCTATGCAAAACATCGTGCACTGTGTGAGCCCTGTAACTGGTATGAGCTGTCTCGCCAATTGGAGGTATAATCATAGTTGCATATTTTTGTTGTTATTAAATGAATCACTCAAGCCATTTCCCATAATCAGCATGAAGTCCAGAATCTCCCTCTTTCTTGATGTTATTTTATTTTCCCTGTGCTCATTCCCATTACTTATCCAAGAACCCCAGGGCTTTGTCAGCACCCCTGCCTTTGAGTATCAATTAGTGTGGTCTCCTCAGACGGCAGATGCAACGCTCCTGCTTCACCCCCAGAGGTCACTGTTGAAAAACGATGCCATGCAGGACCAGAGACACTTGCCCACGTGGCCAAGGCCATGCTGGTGCTGGCTCCATCAATGCACAGGCCACCACGGGGAGCCGTGCTTAGAGGCCAAGGTTATAGCTCCCTTAGTTCACAAGCACACATGCTCAACTGTTGTCACTCAGGTCTGTACACCATGTCGGGGGAGCCAGGTGCTGAGACTTCCAGACTCACTCATCCACTGAGCTTCAACCAGGTCTCCCTGACCATTCTACCTGACTCCTTCTGTCCAGCCCATGAACCTAGGTGAGGGGCAGCACTCTCCACCCTGTTGATTTCCCTCATCACATGTCTCTGCATGAAAAAATGCATGAATGCATGAAAAATCTATTTATCCTCCACTCACTTAGTGAGTGCTTACTGACTGCTTGCTTGGTTAAAGGCACTTGGCTGAATGAACAATGAACAAACACAGCCTCCCTCCCCCTAAGGAGCTTGCAAGCTAATAATAGATTAGAACAGCTGGCTGCCCTTGGTGACCCCCTACCTATCTACCATTTTGTCTCCTTTCTGCCTTGTGTGTCTACAGGATCCCTTTGCAGATTGGTCCATACCTTTCCAGGCCCCTGCACAACAAAGACAGACAGCTCCTGCTATTTCTCAGAAATCGCCCAACAGTGTCCGCCACCCCCCAACAATACATTCATAAAGTCCTTCTTGCCACCTTCTCTCAGGAAAATGGGTGCCCCCCATAAAAGAAGGTTTGGTCTACAGTTGTTGCAGTGTTGTCCTTCACAGAGAAGGGCTACAGGTTTTTTCCCCTAAACAATTGTAGTTGTATCTGGTCAGATGCTCAGTCTTAGTTATTAAAAATACAATACAAAATTAAAAAAAACGCTGCCCTGGAGAAGCTTGCAATCCAGGCAAGAAGTCAAGTAACACCCAGACCACTCCAGGCGTGACAGAGCTGCTCTGTTTGATTAATTCTCATTCTATCAGGAACAACTTGAAGGAGACGAAGAAATCCTAGGTACCCAGAACCATGAGAAGAAGATGGCCAAGGAAACATGTGAAGGGAACAGCGAACTTGAGCAGCCACAGACTATTTTAAAGTGGCTCCCCTGTCATACCCATCCTGCCACCCCACGAGGATGTCTCTTCATAGAGTCTTAGGGAGGCCTGAGGCTGGTGAGTGACCTGGGCTGCAGATAGGCGGGAGAAGAGCCACTTTCAAAATCTATCTCCCCTTTCCATCCTTCAAACATTGTCTGTGGGTAAATGCAGAATTTAGGAAGTGAAGTGACTGGTGTTAAGGACAAATATCCCTCACCTTTTAGTTAATTCCCTTTAAAAAAACAAAGCCTAAGGCACTTCAGCCTTAAACTGTGTTCTATGCGTTTGCTTTCTTTCCAGGGAAATGCAGCCAGGATGCCGCCACAATGTGCACACACTCCAGATGCAGGTGAATGCCAGGAGGAGGGGTTTGCAGGCTTTGAATAAATAAAGCGAATGAGGTTGAGCAACTGTTGAAATATGAGGAAATTGCTTCCAGCGGTTTACAGCCTTGGCTTGACTCATAATTACCTGAATAGTTTCAAATCATAATCCCCAAAGCTCTCCTAGCAGTGATTAGCCATAAGCATAGGCAGGAATTAATATTGTTGTAAGAAGCATGTAATGCATGAAAAAATCATTTATCACTGCCTCCTTAGGATACTTACTGACTGCTTGCTTGGTTAAAGGCACTTGGCTGAATGAACAATGAACAAACACAGCCTCCTTCCCCCCAAGGAGCTTACAATCTAATAATAAGGGGGGACAAGGCACCAGCCTTTATGGAATACTGCCGCATGCCAGGCATTGTATCTGGAGTTTTTGCACCCATTAACCCTTGCAAAAACCATGCAGTTTTCCTAGTTTTATATATTAGTAAACTGAGGCTCAGAGAGGTTAGGTAATTTACCCAAGGCCAATGGTTAAAATTGGAAAACTAAGAACTCAAACTATGATCTGTCTAATTCCAAAATCTGTGCACTTCTTATCACTTTCTCCAAGGACAGAGCCAAATAGGAATAGAGACTGTTCCTCTCCCTTCTGTACCAAGCTCTGTTTTCCTGGTCTGCCCATCTGTGTGACAAAACGTGAATGCAAATGTTAGTCGGGCCTAAGCAAGTCACAGTTCTCTTCTTAATGATGTGAAGAGAGTTTTGTTTGAATTCAGAAGTATATTAAGACAACCACAAGGATGGGATAAGAAAGTGAGAACCCCCTCTAAAGCACAATAGTAAGGACATAAGGTGTTAATAAGAGCAATAGTTATTATAGTGTTCTCTGTGTATACATAGTACATATGTCCAGCATATATAAGCACATGCTATGAGTACGACGTGAATGGCTTTTAATCCTCACAAAATAACCCTATGGGGTAGATACGGTATCATCTTCATTTTACAGATGAGGAAACTGAGGCACAGAAAAGTGAAGGAATTTGCTCAAAGTTACCCAGCTAGTAAGTGGTGAAGCTGGGCTTTGACTCCAGGGTCTAACCTATTAGAATGAGAGTCAGTTGTAATGATGGTAGTAAAGACAGATAGGTAGATAGATAGACAGACAATAATCTGAGGCAGACAGGACCTCAGGGACTAGGACAGGAAGAGGAGCCCAAGGACCCAGCTCCAGTAGAGCTCTGAGCCTGCCACCCTGGCAACATAAAGGCAGTGTGGTCCCTGTGGTAACGTTCTGCCAAGATTGACCCCAGCCCTTCCCCCAAGGAAGAACACTGGACATGTGTGGTCATCTCAAGATAGTTATCATTATCTAGGAACACGTGGAACTGCTGGCTGCCCTTGGTGACCCCCTACCCTGACCCTAGTTATCTGACCGAGGCCAGAGAAGAAAGCAACTCCTGTGCTGGGCTCTCAGAACTTTCTTTCTGCATGTGCATTACTGAATGAGACCCCAGTGGGGCTGTCCCCTTATTAGTTCTTGGCACATTTCACCAGGGAGGTGGGAGTAGGTGGGAAAGAGCAAAACTTCAGTGATATAGGGTTTTCTTTCTCTCCCAAGATAAGTGCAGACTAACCTGGATTCGTTGATTGCAGATGCCCTGAAGCCAAATTCTAGCTTGCCTTGCTTCCTAACCCATGTCATCTAACGCTGTAAATCCTTAAAATGCTGGCTGACTGCCCATAGCAAAATAGCTAACACTATATGCACAACTAATGTCCAAACTTTGGATACTTTTGAAATGTAAAGGGGGCGCTGTTCACAATTATGCTGGGGAAATAGGCACAAAGTGAGACTATCCCAGACACACCTGGATATAAGGTCACCCTGTTTCTATGGGACCTTCTACATGACAGGCACATAATATATGTGTGCTGCACATGCATTAACCCCTTTAATCCTCATGGCAGGCCTGTGAAGGAGTCGCTATCATCATCTCCATCTGACTCATGAAGAAACTGAAAGTCAGGATCCCACAGCCAGACAGCAGACATTGCCCTTAGCCTCGAGGCTAAGTTTCCCACACGTTGCCCCAAATCCCCCAGACCCCAGCAAAAGAAAGGTATGGCTTTTCCCTGACTCTGGCACTAAGCTTGTCTTCTGCCAGAGGCTTGGGGAAGAAGTTCCAGGGGAAAAAAGGATGGGCAGAGAGGAAGGGAGACCTGAGGGTAGATGAGGCTACAGTGGGAAGCTGGGCCCCAGGCACTTTCTACTGCAGATCTGTAGTCACATTGTGCATCTCTGTGACTCGGGATTGGCATCCAGGGCCTTGAGGTCACAAAACGAATAGTGGCCCTTACATTCTGCATCTGCTTTTGGGGCTTGCCCTGTCAAAATTCCAGGCAAGGATAAAATGGGAAGATGTACACTTCTCAGCCACTGTTCCTACCTACCCCATCCAATTGCCCTCCATAGCGCCATAAGCAATGGTACAATGATACCCTTGAAGCTTCTCAGTTGCCATGGAAATGGCAAGGACGGATCTAATAGGAAGTAAGAACAGAAGAAGCTGATTGTGCAGCTTCCTCAGGTAACTCCTGAGCAAGTTCCCCAATTATCCTTTGCATCTAGAATCCAAAATTTCTCTGGGTTACAGGAGCAACACTGCGGCTCTCGGTATCCTCAGCATGGACAGCTGATTGCCTCGTTTTGCCCAGCTCTGCCACAGGCCAGGTACACATAGCAGGTCAGTTCCCCTCTTCCAGCTCGAGCCTTTGCATGCGGTAGTAACTCTGAAACACCTGGTAAAACTGGAACAGGAGCAAGAAAGAGCTTTCTCCAGTGATTACACAGAGCCATTTGCTGTCTGTGGCAAACTCACATTGGTGCACCCATAGACAAGCAATGGAGAGAGAGTCCATGGGGGACTTGGCCCCATTACCTTCCCAGAGATCTAAAGAGTAGGCGTAGTGGGGACCAGCACCCAGGTAAATCACAACCATCCCACCCATGAACAATGGTTGTGCTTAGCCAGGCAGACACATCCCATTTCTACCCAGGCCTGTCAGCCTCACAGGGGATGGAGGCTCTGAAGGCTCCTTTACAAGGGGGCAAAGGAAAGTGTGGGGAAGATGGGCACAGAGAGAGCAGAAACACGGGGAACCACTGGGACAAGATGGGGGTTGGGGGTGGGAGGACAGGTCATGGGCAGACCAGGCATCGGAAGGCCTGGCCAGGCCTGGGTCTCCCGTTCCTTGTGTCCTGGAACAACTGCCCCCTTTCTGCCCTCAGTTCTTGCCTCTGTGGACACCTCCTCCATCTCTGACATTTAACGTCTTTGGAGACAGAGTGGCAAAGCACAGGAAGCCAAAGACGCATCAGAGGTATCAGAAATGCCCACCAAGCAGCAGGGGCTTGGGCTCTGAACGACACACCGCGGGGACTCTTCTTCCCACGACTTCCTAAAGACCAGCTGTGCCTCTCTGTGTACTGTGCCTTAATCCCAAACTCCCTTATTATATATTTAAACTGTTTGCCTAACTGTCCAACTCTTAATTAGGTGTGTAATTGGGGAGTCGGAGACTTATAAATGAGCAAACAGTCACCAAACTTCATTTCTGTTATTTCTTCCAACTTCCTCCCACAGACATTAAGTAGCCAAATTGGATTTTTTGCTCTACAATCATTTTCTTTCCCACCTGGTGTTCTAATCCAAACGTTTGAGGGGCAGTACCTGGGGCCATATTTAAACCACCACCTGGAAAACAGTCCTTGTCCCCCACGCCTCCGCAAAATAGAGGCAGGAGTAAGAAACAAACACACATGCAGACAAACAAGTGATTCCTTGTAAGTTTCGACTTTGAATTTAATTTAAGCATTGAGCGTAGAGTCCGATGCTGTCCCTTCATCTGCTTCTGTTATAACTGCAAGAAGCAAAGGGTTCTGGCTTCTCAACATGGTAAGGACCCCAAACCCTTCCCCACACCAGTGATGCTAGAGGCTTTCATTCCCTTTGCTGCCACAGAAGCCAGCCTCGAGGGTCTGACCAGGTTTCTGGACTCTCTTCCACCTCTGCAAGGTCATTCTGGGATCACTGAGAAGGGGCCCCTTCCTCGGTACGCAGCCTGCCACAGTGGGTATCCTTGTTTGACAGAGAGGAGAAGGGACTGGCCTAGGATCACACAAACGTGTTTTAGCTGCAAGTATTTTAAATGCAAGCTTGACTCCCACACCTATGCTCCGCAGCACACGGTTCCAGGTTTTCCGGTGGCGATTGTTGGGTAAGAGAGGGCGGGGGCGGGGGAGCTGGAAGTGGGAGCACGTGGGTCGGAAATAGACATATACCAGAGAAAGAGACGTTGCTTATTCCGTTCCGCAGTATTTTCTTAGGTCTTTCTTGCCTGAGGGCATGCATTATTTATCCCTCACACACAGAATTTTGGCAGTCATGAAGGGCAGAGGGGAAGTTATCTAAATCTACGGCTACATCCAGGTGCGCGCAGCGCGACATAGCGAGTCCAACGGAATCGTCTGGGAGCAAATAGAGACGTGGGCCTCAGTGTTTCTCGTTCCTTCTTCCTCTCTTCTCCTTTCCTTTTTTCTTTTTTTCCTATGAGAAAAAATTGCGTAGGCAAGTTCGTACCCCTCCGGCACCCAGTGCCCGCCCTCCCTGAGATACCCCCGTGCTCCTTTCCTGCATGAATCAGGGAACCTGGGTTGAGCTGCGCCACCCTGACACTTTCGGGTGTAAGTTTTCCCATATCCGGTTTTGGAACCCCCTTGGATAGTTTCAAATTTCTCTTTTGAAATCCTCAAGCCTATTCACTTTAATTAAAACGATAAATATGTGCTCTGTAGCATTTGGAGGGAGTGACTTTGGGGATATTAAGGCACAAAAGCAAACAGATGGGATGTTACAGTTCCAGAAAAGATGGAACCCCCAGGCTGGTAGTTGCCAGTTCTGAGACGCACCACTATCCTCAGCCAGCGGGGACATTCCCATTACGGGGTACCGACCTTTTTTGTCCTCGTCGCGTGACAATCCATGACCTGATTTTCAGTCATGTTCAGCCACAGTGAGCTGTCAAGCTGGTCTGTCTGCATCAGAACCAAGAGACCTGCTGTTTTTACGAAAGATCCCTGAATGTGTAGCTGTTTAGTCTTTTCTCAGAATCTACAGGAAATGATACTGGCTCAGGAGAAGGGATTCAGAAGATTTTGGGTCTACTCTCATTCCTAGCATCCCACCAAAAACAACCAAGAAGATAAAAAATTGTTTTAATTGCTGAAGGAAATAAACTACCAAAAGTCTCCAAGCAAAAAATTATTAATTGTATTCACCAAATACTGCCTGGATGGAGATGAGAGGACCTGTTAGAAGACCACACAGACTGCCTCAAATCTCTGGTAGGATGAGAATTTCCCCAGGGTAACTATCCTTGTCCTCAAGTTAATACCCAGGCATGTTCTGAGTAGAATGGCCATATCCAGTTAGCAAGCTGCAGAAGAGATGGACAGACACTGTAGAAAATAAATTTATGTGGAATGGAGAAGCAGAAGAGCTTCAGGAGCAATGACTGCAATGCATATTTCCAGATTTCCAGATAATGGATAAATGACTATATGGCAATAAAATAAAAAATAAGGTTGCACAATGTTGAAGGGGAGTAAAGTTGGAGAACTACCCGACTTTAAGATACACTATCAAGCTGCAGTAATTAAGACAGCAAGGTATTGGGAAAGGAATAGACAAATAGATCAATGGAACAGAATAGAGGGCCCAGAAATAGACCCACAAAAATATAGTCGACTGGTCTTTGACGGTGGAGCAAAGGCAATGCAATGGAGGAAAGAGTCTTTTCAACAAATGGTTATGGAACAACTGGACATCCACGTGCAAAAAAACAAAAAAAAGAATCTAGACATAAACCTTACCCTTCACAAAAATTAACTCAAAATGAATCATAGACATAAATGTAAAATGCAAAACTGCAAAACTCCTAGAAGATAACATAGGAGAAAATCTAGATGACCTTGAATTTGGTGATGACTTTTTAGATACACCATCAAGGGTATGATCCAGGAAAAAAAGAATTGATAAGGTGAACTTTATTAATATTAAAACTTTTCCTCTACAAAAGACACTGTCAAGAGAATAAAAAGACAAACCACATGCTGGGAGAAAATATTTGCAAAAGGCATATCTATTTCACAAAGAACTGTTACCAAAAATATACAAAGAACTCTTAAAACTCAACAATAAAAAACAAAAATGGTCCAAAGACCTTAACAAATGCCTTATCAAAGGTATACAGATGGCAAATAATTAAATGAAAGACACTCCACATCATACACCATCAGAGGAATGCAAATAAAAACAACAACAATGTGATACACTACACACTTGTCAGAATGGCCAAAATCCAGAACACAGACAACACCAAATGCTGACAAGAATGTGCACCAACAGGAACCCCCATTCATTGCTGGTGGGAATGCAAAATGGTACAGCCACTTTGGAATACAGGTTGGTGGTTTTGTAAAAAACTAAGTATACCCTTCTTACACAATCCAACAATTGTGTTCCTTGGTATTTACCCAAAGGAGTTGAAAACCTATGTCCACATAAAAACCAGCACACATATGTTTATAGAAGCTTTATTCATAATTGACAAAACTTAGAAGCAACCAAGATGTTCTTTAGTCAGTGAATGGATAAATCAACTATGGTACATCAGACAATGAAACATTATTCGGCACTAAAAAGAAATAAGCTATCAAGCTATGAAAAGACATCAAGGAAATTTAAATGCATATTACTAAGTGAAAGAAACCAATCTGAAAGGGCTACATACTGTATGATTCCAACTGTATGACATTCTGGAAATGGCAAACCTGTGGAGACAGTAAAAAGGTCAGTAGTTGCCAGGAATTAGTGGGGAGAGAGGGATGAATAGGATGACTAGGCAGAGCACAGAAGATTTTTAGAGCAGTAAAACTATTCTGTCTGATGCTATAATGGTGGATACATGTCGTTATACATTTGCCCAAACCCATAGAATATACACCACCAAGAATGAGCCCTAAGGTAAACTATGGACTTCAGGTGATAAGGATATGTCAGTGTAGGTTCAGCAGTTGTAACAAGTGTACCCCTTTGGTGGGGGGTGTTGATAATGGGGGAGGCTGTGCATGTGTGGGGCAGGGGATATATGGGAAATCTCTTTACTTTCTACTCAATTTTTCTGTGAAACCAAACTGCTCTAAAAAATAAGGTGTGTTAATAAAAATAATGTTATTAGAGAGGAAGAGGAGAGGAAAAGGGAAGGAGAAGGAGATGAAGAAGAAAGTCTGGATTCAGGGATAGACAGCACACTTTAGTTGACTATCTTCTTTGTGCCAGGCACTGTGCTAGATACCTTAAATATATGTATTATTTTACTTCATTCTCACCAGACTGCAAGATAAAGATTATTATCTCTATTTTATATATAATTGAATTGATAGTTGTAGAAGTTAGATCGTTCTAACAAGGTTGGATAACTAATAATTAGACATTTTAACTCAGGTGTTCTGATAGCAAAGCCCAGGCCCCTTCAATTACATCATTATCCCATCATCATCACCACTGTCAACAGCATCTTCATCTTTGTCATCACTGACAGACACTGAGCTCTCAGATGTGCCATCACCATAAATGTGCAATTGTTTCGTTTAATTTTTACATCAACTCCATTTTGCAGTCAAGCAAACTAGTGCTCAGGAAAACCTAAATGACATCTCCCAGATTGCACATCTGGTAAACAGCAGAGCCCAGAGCTCTCTGATTTCCTTACTTTTATCCATGTTAATCTACTGTTTCTCACTATTTCCAGATAGAGCCTGTAGTTCCATTTACTGGCTAACAAATCATTTTTCCTCTCTTGGACGTAGCCTCCTCATCTACAAAATGAGCAGTTTGTACTAAACGATTTAAGATTCCTTTCCAACCTAATCTGACAAACTAATCTAATTTCAGAGCAGCTGCATGGAGGGGATGTTTTTAGTTTGGGTTTGTATTTCTGAAATAACCTGTCTTCTCTCTTCCTGGGAGACCAGCAGTAAATATACAGATGGATAGGGTGCAAAAGAGCCTACAAATCCTGTAAAATGAAATCATGTGGCAAGAATGTGGTTATTCTGGGGAAGAGAATAAAGCAGCATTTTGCTGTCCCTTTTCACATAGCTGCCCATCAAAGGTACACCCTGGCATACTTTCAGAATAGCTGCTCTATTCAACCCAGTGACCCAGCGTGAACAATTTAGAGCTTAGCATATGGCATCCCATAACCTGTAGCCACACTTCCAGGATGCCCTCCGCCACCTGCATGCACTGAGCCAATCACCAAGCCACATTGCTTTCACTTCCGGACTAGCTTCCAATCACCATGCCCGTCCCTGGTGCCTTTGCACAGGCTCCCATTCTCTCTTAGCTGGACTATAGCAGCAACCTCCTAACTTCTTTACATGCTACTGTCCACCTTCCTCCACGGTATTAGAGTAATATTTTTCAAGCACAAATCTGATCACGACACTCTATTATACTAACCATCTTAAATAATAAAGTAAAAGAAAAAAAACCTTAAAAAGCCATTTATAGCCTAACCCTAACCTACATGTCCAGTTTCACAAATCTCTCATTCCACCCCCTTATCCCTCACCCTTACTGGACTTCCATTGCACTTCTCAGATGTGGAAGTATTCCCATGCTTTCAAATCTTTTTTTCTTCTCATCCAGAATGTTCCCTATTCCCTTTACCACTTATGGGCTCTACTGCCTGGAGAATATCTATTCATGTGTCAAGACCCAGCTCAACTATCAACTTCACTAGGATTTATCAACTGCACTGTGGCTTTTCAGCTAGAGTTAATCACTCTTGTGACACTCAGAGCCAACATTTTAGATATTTGGTTTTGCATTCCTTGTCTTTGTCTTAACTGATCTGAAAGCCTTCTAGGGAAAAGGAAGATATCTAAATACTTAACTGATGGTACAACACATGGCGTGTATTAATACCTATCTAAGACTAAAATGTGCTAGTGGCTTTGCTAGGTGAATTAGTAAATACTTGAATAAATATGAATGAAGTTAAGAGTCAAGGAGCACCGACCTCAGAATATTTGAGGACAATATTCAATAAGGTCATTTTGCAAAACTTTATGAGGTGTATTTGGGAAACCCATATTAAGTGCTGTTTGGGCACAGGTTGCCATAAAATGATGCAGAAAACAAAAGAATTATGTGGCAGAGAACTTCTCCAAAAGTTGCCGATGGTCTGGTGGGGAAATCAATATTCACAGCCATGAAATAATCAAAAAAGAATTCAATATACCACAAATTAGATTATGGGATTGATAAAATCCAAGTTGAAACTCCAAGGGGATTTTTTTTTTAATCTTGACAGAATGAAGTTAATTTGGAAGATCAAAAACAGACACAAGCCATTTTGATCAAAATCTCAGCAGGTATCTGTGTGGTAATGGATAATCTGACACTAAAATTTATATAAAAATGGAAAGGACCAAGAGTAGCCAAAGCAATCTTGGAGAAGAATAAAGCTATGGGGCTTACATTACCAGTCAGTAAGATCTGTTTTAAAGTTTTAGTAATTAAGACGTTGTGGTACTTGCATAAGAGTAGATAAACTGATGAATGGGACAAAATAGAGAAGTCACAAACAGTCCTCTACGTATATAGTTGCCCGATTTATGACAGGCAAAACCACACTGCCTGTTTTTTCTGTGTCTGTCTTCTTCCATTCAACTTTATGTTTGTGAGATTCACCCATACTGTTGAATATAGTTTTAAATCATTCACGTTCATTGCTATGTAGTATTCCTTTGTGCAGCGTGCATCTCCAATGCAGTGGAGAAGTGACAGGTATTTCAACAAATGGTTCTGTGTCAACCGGATATCCATATAGAAAAATGTATTTTGTCCCTTTACCTCACATTAGATACAAAAATCAACTGCAGATGGATTACTTATCTAAATGTGAAGATTAAAACCATTAAGCCGTATAAGAAAACATGTTTGTGATACTGGGGAAGGCAAAGATTTCTTAAACATGTTGCATAAAATGCCAACCATAAAAGAAAAAGTAACATATTAGATTATATTAAAATATATTAAATCATCAGAGGACACAAAAGAGCAAAAAGGCAGCCCAAAGAGTAAGAGAAGATCTTTGCAATATACATATCTAACAATGAACGCAAATCTCAAATATTTAAAGACCTCCCACAAATCACTTGAAAAAAACCCAATAAAGAGAAGGTAAAAAATTGAAGGGACAGTTAATTAGAAGGAATATACAAATGACCAACAAAGCTACACAAATGTATTTGGCCTCATGAGTCAACATGAAAAGGGAAATTCAAACCTCAATACTATTCACACCAGAATGGCTAAATAAATCATACAGAAAATACTAAGTGTTGACATGGGTGTAGGTAACGCTGGTGAGATTGTAAATTACTATAACCACTCTGGAAAACTATTGGCCATTATCTACTAAAAGGAACATGTACATACTGTATGACCCAGTAATTCCACTCTAAGGAATGGACTGAACAAAAATGCACACATATGCTCACCAATGACTTGCATGCATGTGTTCACATATGATACTAAAACATTCATAGCAGCATTATTTGTAATAGCTCCAAACTTGGAAACTAACTCAAATGCAAATCAATAGTAGAATGAATAAATAAATCATGGGATAGTTATACTAAGGAATATTATACAGCAATGGGCATGAACAATTTAAAACTATACTCAACGATATGGGTGACTCTCAAAAACGTAAAGTTGAATACAAGAAGACAGACACAAAAGGGGAGGGCAAGATGATCTTATTATATAAAGTTCAAAAACAGGCAAAACCAGTCTTGATCAGTCAAGATAGTGGTCACCCTTGGAGGGGGTAGTAACTGGAAGAGAATTTGATGGTGGAATGGTGCTTCTGGGGTCCTAGTAATGTTCTGTTTCTTCATCTGGCTGTTGATTAGGCCTGCAGTCCCCAAACACCAGTCCATGGCCCAGTACCGGTCTTCAGCCTTAGGAACTGGCCATGCATCACCACCTGAGAACCTCCCAACCCCTCCATCCCCACCCCGGGCCATGGAAAAATTGTCTTCCATGAAACCAGTCCCTGGTGCCAAAAAGGTTAGGGACTGCTGGATTAGGCAGATGTGGTCAGTTTGTGAAAATTTACTGGGCCATTCACTTATGACATATGCACTCTTCCTGTGTATATTGTACTTCAGTAAAAAAATTAAAACATTTAAAAAATTTGCATAAGAAGAGGAGTGATTAAAGGAAATATAAGAAATAGATATTAAAACATATTATAAAGCTAGAATTATGTCAAAAGGGTAGTATTGGCACAAGACTGGGCATATAAATCAATGGAACACAATACAAAGCCAAGAAAAATACCTTGATACATATAAGAATTAAGTATATGATTAAGATGGTACTTGGGATCAGTGAGAAAAAAGAGAATTATTCAACAATAATGTTGGGACAATTTATTAACTAGTTAGAAGGGAAAAATACTTAAATACCTTCCTTAAACCACATACTAAAATAAAGTCCAGGTGAATTTAACATATATACACGTATTATGTGTCTTTAAATTTCTATTTGTTTAAATAAAAATATTTATACAAACATGAAAACATAAAGCAGTATGAGGAAAATGTAGGTAATTTATTGTTGATCTTGGAAGGTGGCTATTTGGTCATCCTGGAAGAGAAAGATGAAGGAGACCTTTCTCAACATAAAAAGAGATGAAAAAATTACAAATATAAAGCATTTTAAATAAAAATAAAATGTAAATTAGAGATTTAGAAAGACCGTCTATAATGACAAAGGATTGATGTTCTTTAAATATAAAGAGCTCTTTCTAAACAACAATAATAATATTAATGTTAATAATAATTCAGAATAGTACTGAAGTCCTTGCCAGAGCAATCAGGCAAGAGAAAGAAAAAAAAGGTATCCAAATTGGGAGAAAAGAAGGTCAAACTATCCCTGTTTGCTGATAATATGATCTTCTACCTAGAAAACCCTAAAGATTCCACCAAAAGATTCCTAGAATTGATAAATAAATTCAACAAAGTCTTAGTACAAAATCAATGTACAAAAATCAGTAACATTTCTATATACTAATAATAGTCAAACAGAGTCAAATCAAGAACTCAATACCATTGACAATAGCTGCAAAGAAAATAAAATACCTAGGAATATACTTAACCAAGGAGGTGAAAGACCCTTACAAGGAGAAATATAAAATGCTGATAAAAGAAATCATAGATGACACAAACAAAAAAAAATCCCATACTCATGGATTGGTAAAATCAATATCGTTAAAATGTCCATACTGCCCAAAGTGATTTACAGGTTCAGTGCAATCCCCACCAAAATACCAACATCATATTTCACAGATCTAGAAAAAATAATTCTACACTTCATTTGGAATCAAAAAAGAGCCTGAATAGCCAAAGCAATCTTAAGCAAAAAGAACAAATCTGGAGGCATCACATTACCTGACTTCAAATTATACTACAAGGCTACAGTAACCAAAACAACATGGTACTGGTATAAAGGTAGACACATAGACCAATGGAATAGAATAGAGAACCCCGATATAAAACCATCCCCATATTGCCATCTGATCTTTGACAAAGCAGACAACAACATACGCTGGGGAAAGAAAGCCCTATTCAATAACTGGTGCTGGAAAACTGGATGGCCACATTCGGGAGAATGAAACAGAACCCCTATCTCTCGCCAAATACAAAATTTAATTCAAGATGGATAAAAGACTTAAATGTAAGGCATGAAACCATAAAAATTCTAGAAGAAAATGTAGGAAAAACTCTTCCAGGGGTGGGGAACCTGCGACCTTTTGATTTCAAGATTGTTCTTTTTTAAGCACCAAAGGAGTCAAGAAAAGCTTCATCTTTCTCTGCTGCACCCCTTTTAATAAAAGGATTTGTTCTGTAAAATTTGGATTCAGTCAAAAGGCCACACTTAAGGACCTAGAAGGCCACATGTGGCCTTAAAACCACAGTTTCCCCACCCCTGTGAGACCCCAAAGGCAAATATGGTAACAACAAAAATAAATAAATGGGACTTAATTAAATTAAAAGGCTTCTGCACAGCAAAAAAAAATAATGATAATAACCAACAGAGTTAATAGACAGCCTACAGAGTGGGAGAAAATATTCTCAAACTATACGTCTGATAAAGGGCTAATATCCAGAATCTACAAAGAACTCAAACAAATCAGCAAGAAAAACAAAACCCATTAAAAAGTGGGCAAAAGACGTGAACAGAAGTTTTTCAAAAGTAGATAGACAAATGGTCAACAAGCATATGAAAAAATGCTCAACACCTTTCATCATCAGGGAAATGCAAATTAAAACCACAATGAGATACCACCTTACCCCTGTCAGAATGGCCACTATTAAAAAGTCAAAAAACAATAGATACTGGTGTGGATGCAGAGAGAACGGAACACTTATACACTGTTGATGGGACTGCAAATTACTAAAACTTTTATGGAAAACAGTATGGAGATGCTTCAAAGAAATAAATGTAGACCTACCATTCAATCCAGCAATCCCACTACTGGGTATCTACCCAAAGGAAAAAAAGCCATGTTATCAAAAAGACACCTGCACTAAAATGTTTATCACAGCACAGTTCACAATTGCAAAGCTGTGGAATCAACCTAAGTGTCCATCAATTTATAAGTGGATAAAGAAAATGTGGTATATATATACCATGAAGTACTACTCAGCTATAAAAAGGAATGAAGTAATGTCTTTTGCAGCAACTTGGATGGAACTGGAGACCGTTATCCTAAGTGAACTATCTCAGGAATGGAAAAACAAACACCTCATGTGCTCTGTAATAATTGGGAGCTAAATGATGGGCACAAAGAGATATAAAGAACACTGGAAACCAAGTAGGGGGGAAGATGGGAGGGGGTGAGGGTAAAAACTTACCTATCAGGTACAATGATAGGTACAATGACACTGTTCTGGTGATGGGCACACTAAAAGCCCCAAATTTAAGCATTACACAAAGTATCCATGTACAAAAACTTTTGTACCCCCTTAGTAGTTTGAAAAAAGATATGAATAATAAAATAAATGCACTCCAATAGAAATATGTACACAGTGTAAAAGCATACAAAGTAAGAGACAAAAATGTCTAACAAAGTCATAAAATTTTCATCTCAGTAGTAATAGAGACAATAATGACATATCATTTTTCATATATCAATTGCATTTTTTATGATACCATCCAATATTGGTGAAGATGAGGTAAAATAATGAGATTATTGATTAGTACTTCCTTTCTGAAAGATAATTTGGCATGTATATGAAAAGTCATAAAATACCTATACCAGTTGGCCTGATAATTCCACTTCTAGGATTTATCCCTAAGGAAATAATCAGAGATACAAAGAATTATGTAAAAGAAGATGCATTGCAGTACATTAATACAATAATAAAAAAGAGTTGAGACAAACTAAATGTGCAGTAAGACGGTAAGTTGAATAACCATGGGATGGGAAAACATGCAGCCAACTAAATTTAAAGACAAACAAAAAATGTCAGAGCCCTTGTGGATGTGGAAGAAGCCACCAATACTTCCTCCAGACCTTTGGGGTTTCTGGATCACGCTCTCCTTTGCCATTAGGGACATTTCAGTGGGAAAGTTGAGAAGCCTTTCTTGTCATGGTGATCTGCCAGCACTTAGGGACTCTACCATGGCAGGGTTTGTATGCCAGTGAATGTTCATCTGAAAAAAAAATTTTTAATTAAGTGCCATGAGGTCCTGGAGTTCTTGGGAAGTGTCTCAGCGGGCAGAGGTCGGGGGAAGATGAAGGGCAGATGAAGGGCAGCTCCCATGCAAGATACCATTTGAAATGTACCATTTGCAATGTTTACAAGGAGATTCAATGTGTTAAAGTTATACATTTTAGAAAAGAAAATAAAATTCTCCATAAGGTTTAAGTTTAACTTGCCAGTCTTTTTTTCTAGTAATAAGCTTAATAAAATAACACAAATAATAAATTGTCAAGAATCATGTTTTGAAAGGCCAAGTGACATTGGAAATGGTCTGTGTTAAGGAAAAAAAACAGGACATAATGTATGTACAGTATCATTTTGATACACACATATACTCCAAAATGACTAAAGAGTAATGGGATTAATGGGTGATTCCTTCAAAGTTTATTTCTATATTTTTGGATAATTTAAATCTTGAAAAACGTATAGCTGTTACTTTTACAAGTATACGACAACAAAACTATTTTCATTTTGAAAAGAAATTAAGTGGAAATAAGAATGATGTTACAGTTCATGATTTCCTTTATTTATTTTATTTTTGGCAACGGAATTCCTTTTCAAATGGTCTCTTGCATGGGAGCTGAGTATTGGAACAAAAAAGGGAGCTCTGTTGAGTAAGAATGACAGAGGCAGACCTCAACTGCCTATAGTTCTTCCTGTCCTTCATCTGACCTTCCTCTTCTCCCCCATGCCCCCTACTCCCTGAGACATTTCCCAAGAACTCCAGGGCATCATGGAACTTAATTTTAAAATTCTTATTTTAGATGAACATTCATTGGCATAGTAAACCTTCCATGGTAGAGTCCCTAAGTGTTAAAAGTAGATCATAAAAGAATTTGTAAGATGAGATCCTCTGTTTTGGAACTCCCCATGTATTATATAATTATATATACACCTAAATAAACATATAGACACTGAAAAGTATTAAAAAGAAATACACCAGTGTGTAAAATCTTGTTATAGGAGAACCATGGCTGTCTTTTATTTTTACATTTTTGCTCATCTGTATTTTCTGATTTTCCTACAAGGAACAGGTATTGCTTTTGTAATAAGAAAGGAAATGATTTTTAAAGGTGAACAGGAGTTGAGAGAATGATTTATTTTAGATACGGTCTACTGTTATTTTTCTGCCAATAAGAGATCCAGGTGACATTTGAGAATTCTGATTTTAGGTCTAATTACTTTTTTTTTTTAAAGTAGCAGTACTTTATTCAGGCATATTTTACATGCAGTAAAATTCTCAAATCCTAAGTGTACAGCTGGATGAATTTTGGCACATATATATTCCTGTGAATATGATTACTTTTTGTTGTTGTTCCTCTCTTTAACTTTTATATCTGATTCTGGATGATGCTTTGAAAAAGCTAGCATTATTGAGGTGTAAATAATTTACAATAAACCACATATATTTAAAGCATACAATTTGATCAGTTTTAACATGGAAAGGAGAGTCAGTTATTCCTGGGTTTCAGTCCTGGATATGGAACTTTCTCGGCCTTAGATAAATTATTTAATCTCTTTGAAATTCACTTTTCTCACCTGTGGCTAATATACTTTCCTTGCAGGATTGTCAGGAGGACTAAATAAATTATGCATGTATCTCTGTAGTGCAGCCTCTGCCATACATCAGCACCCAATAAATAATGGCTGTTGTTATGAGTCTCATCTTTTTCCAAATAGGGAACCCAAGACCCAATGAGGTTAGAAACTTGCTTAATGTCCCACTGCTGGGCTGAGGAAGCAGCTGGCTGCATGACCTGACTTTTCACGTTGGAGACTTTTAAAGGTGCCTTTTCCTGAGGGGATCTCCCCAGATAGAGTGAGCATGGTCCTGTAGTGGCCACAACACAGGGAGAAACAGTGCTCCTCCAGCCCTCTTGCTCCCTCGCTTGTAACTCAGGCTTCACAATGAGTAATGGCAACTAATCCACCAGGCTGCCTCAGGCAAGTTGCCTGACTCACCAACCTCAGTTTCCTCATCTGTTAAAGGAAGGAGCTAGATCAATGATGGTAGTCTCTGGAGGCTACCAGAGCATTGAATGAGATAACAGTTAAAATCAATTTTTAAAGCTCTGCAAATATGACACAATTGTTCAATAGTAAGCTCTTTGAAAGAAGGAGTGTTGGAATTTTACAGCATAAAGAACCTTGAGAATCATCTTGTGCTAGATTTCTAGTCTCTCTGGTGACTAGTAATTAGTAGTTACTAGCAATCATACTAGTTAACAGAACACCTCCCATATGTAGAAGGCCCACAGAGTACACTGCTAGGCAGTTTGTCAGATATCACTTCATCTATTCTTCACCACAACTGGCTAGGTAGACATTATCAACCCCACTTTACAGATGAGAAGACAAAACCCCAGAGAGTTTAATTGTTCGAAGTCATATAGCTGAGAATCTTCTTAGTCCATGACTTACCCTTCTATAATAGTGTTTCTCAAATTCTTTCAGAAAAGAAAGAGGAAATACTTCCTAGCTCATTTCATGAGTCCAGCAAGACCTTGATACCAAAGCCTGTCAAGAACACTACAAGCAATGAAAATTGTAGGCCAATATTACCCATGAACATAGACATAAAAATTCTGACTGAGTGTGGTGGCTCATGACTGTAATCTCAGCACTCTAGGAGGCTGAGGCAGGAGGATTGCTTGAGCCCAGGAGTTTGAGACCAGCCTGGGCAACATAGCAAGATCCTGCCTCTACCAAAAAATAAAAAAATTCTCAAAAAATAAAAGCAAATTGAAACCAGCAATATACAAAAATGATAATATTTTGCAACCAAGTGAAGTTTATCCTTGAAATGCAAGGATGGTTTTAAAAGTTTCAACATTTAAAAGTAAATTAATGTAATTCCCCACATGAAAAAAAAAAAAGAAAAATCATGTGATGATCATCTCAAAATATACAGAAAAAAAATCACTTGATGAATTCAAAACCAATCCATGATTGAAAAACAAATGTATCAGTAAACAAAGAATAAAAGAGCACATCCTCAATCTGATAAAAGGGAATAATAATTTAAAACTTTGTAGATAACAAAATACATAATAGTAATACAGCAAATACTTTCCATCAAAGACTGGTACCAAAGCAAGGATATCTGCTCTAACTACTTTTATAAAATATTGCATTGGCTATCCTAGCCAGCATAATAAGGCAAGATAAAGAAATAACAGATATACAGATTGTAAAGGAAGAAATAAACCTGTCTTTGTTTACAGATAACATAATCTCTAATGTACAAAATCCTAAAGAATGTATAAAAATACTACAACTTACACGTGAATTTAGCGAGGACTCAGGATACAAGATCAATATACAAAAATCAATTGTAATTCTGTTTACTAATGACAAATTAAACAAATAAAAAATTAAATAAAAGGAATACCATTTCCAATAGCATCTGAAGGCATAAAATACTTACAGATAAATTTTACAAAATATGTGCTAGACATCTACACTGAAAACTATAAGAGACTATAAGGAAATATTAAAGAAAACCTCAATAAATGGAAAGCTACACCATGTTCATGGAATAGAAGTTTAAACACCATTTCTGCCAAAACATATCTACAAGTTCAAAGCAATACAGTCAAAATTCCAGCTGACCTTTTTATAGAAACTGATAAGCTGTATAATTTATTTGAAAATGCAAAGGACCTCTGATTGTCAAAATAATTATGAAAAAAGAATGAAGTTAGATACTTTCAACCTGATTCAGGATTTACTATAAAATTACAGAAATCAAGACACTGTGGCATTGCCATAGTCAATTATAGCAACGAAATAAAACAGACCGTAAATAGCCCCATCTGTGAATGGTTAATTGACTTTACTGAAAGTAATTCAACAGACAAATACAGTCTTTTCAACAAATGGTGCTGGCTTAATGGATATCCATTTGAAAAAAAGAAAGCCTCACATCCCACCTTACATCGCATACAAAAACCAATTCAAGACGAACCATTAAGTAAAAATTTAAATTATAATTACAATCATGTACCACATGACTACATTTTGGTCAATGACAGACTATATATATGATAGTGGTCCCATAGGGTGATCCCATAAAATTATAATACTGTATTTTTACTGTACCTTTTCTGTTTAGATATTTTTAGATGCACAAATACTATTACCATTGTGTTATAATTGCCTACAGCATTCAATACAGTAACATGCTGCACTGGTTTGTAGCCTAGGAGCAGTAGCTATGCCATATAGCCATCTAGGTTCGTGTAAGTGGACTCTATGGTGCTCGCACGACGACGATATCACTTAACAACGCATTTCTCAGAATATAGCCCCATTATTAAGTGACACACAATTGTATAGAGTTTTCAAAAAGAAAATATAGAAGAATATCTTTGCAACTTTGGGGTAGACAGAGATTTCTTGAAGAGGATACAAAAAGCACTAACAAGAAGAAAGGGAGGAAAGAAGGGAGAGAGAGATAGAAGAAAAAAGATATTGCTAAATTGAACTTCAACAAAATTGAAAACTTTTGCTCTTTAGAAGACATCATTAAGAAACTAAAAAGACATGCCACTTAATGCACAAAATACATATATCTGACAAATAACTTATATCCAAAATATAAAAAGAACTCTAATAAGTCAATAATAAAAATGGCCAAATGACTTTAATAGTTATTTCTCAAAAAGACAGATAAATGGTCAATAGACACCCAGACAGATTTTCAACATTGCTAATCATCAAAGAGCTGCAAATTAAAACCACAATGTGATACAACTTCACACACTTTGGAATAGCTAAAATTTTAAAACAAGTGAAAACTATCAAGCTCTGGTGAGCATGTGGACAAGTGGAATTCCCATACTGGGGGTGTAAAATGGCATAATTATAATATTTTGGAAATTAGTTTGTCAGTTTCTTACACTGTTAAACATGCATTTACCCTATGACCTATCAATTTCACTTCTAGGGATTTACCCAAGACAAATAAAAACCACACAAAGACTTGTACACAAAAGTTCCTGCAGTTTTTTGCGCCATAGTATGAAACTGGAAACATCCCAGATGTCTATCAACAAGAGAATGGATAAACAAACTGCTATATATTTATACATTTGAATACCACTTAACTATTAAAGAAACAAACTGCCAGTATGTATGTGCATGGGTAAATCTCAAAAACACTGTTGTGCCAGAGAAGCCAAACACGAAAAGAGAACATACTGTACAATTCTATTTATACAAAGTTCTTAAAAAGGCAAAACTGAACTATGGCAACAGAAATCAGATCAGGGATCGCCTGGGGTAGGAGGAGTTGGTGGAGATCGTCTACCAAGGGCCAAGAGAAAACTTTCTGGGATAATAGGAATGTTCTATATTTTGGATGGAGCAGTGGTTTTAGGTGTATATACATTTGCCAAAACTCATCAAAATATACATTTTAAATGCATGCACTTTATTGTATGTGAATAAATTGTATGTTAATAAACTTGCTTTAAAAATATTATGAAGTTCCCCACATATTTCTTAGGTCCATTAAAGGATGAGCACTGCTTATCTATGTCAGACTGCTTCTGTCTTCTTTATTTTTTCATTGCAGCTCGTACAATATCCAGTACTTGGTACCTGCTCCACAGGTATATTTGGAGAGAAGGTAGGGTGGGAGAGCGTCCCTGTCGGAAGAGTAGGGAGGAACGGGAACGGGCAAACCGGCTCTTCTGTCACAAACCGCTTCCACCATAAGGTGGCAGCAGAGAGCACGAGCGATGTCATACCTACTCTCTCCAGCAGGTGGCAGAAGACCCACACCAACCTCAGCGCTGAAGACGCCAAGCCGAATTTTCTCCCCCAGCTGCTGCAGCCGCAGCCCAGCCACTCCGCCAGGCAGAAAAGGGAGACTTGAATGAGCGAGAGTGGGAACACACCCACGATGCCCATAGACGACAGGCACTGCTCACCGTGCTAAATAAGCAAGATCTCGTTTCCACCTCAAATCATGCCCTTTATCGTGGGCGTGATTTTCTTTATTTTAAAGACAATTAAGCAGAGGCTCAGAGAGGGAGAATATGTTCCTAATCATGGAGCTAGAAGTAGTGGAGACGGGGTTTGAGTCTGATCATTCTTTCCACATAACACTGTCCAAACCTACAGGCCAAAATGATCACTGTAGAGAATCCTGGTGTTCTTTGGAGCAGCATCCTAACTGCTCATGTGCTTAACTCATTTAATCTTCACAACTGGGTGAGGTAGGGATGGTTGTTATCCCCATTTTAAAGGTAGGTGGTGACACCAAGGTGCTGAGAGGCTAATGAATTTGCAGCGGTCACATCATTAGTAAAAGCTAAATCCGCTAGGGGAGGTTCAGGGTCTGACCCTGAACTTTGACCCTTAACTGAAGACTTATTTACTAAGTGATGGCTTTGACAAGCCTTGCAGGAAAGGTGACAGAGGCTAGTGGCTAAAAAGAGAGCGTGCAAGTCCATTTCTCCCGGCACCACCCAAACTCCCATGGGTGGCAAAGAACAGCTTCTCCCTTCCCTATGTCCCCTAGGGGTCCAAAGGGAATTTGAGAATTTACTGCAATCCCTGGCTGGTGCCTCCAGCCCTTAGGAGTCTTCTAAGACCCATGACTATACATCCATCTAGCCAGCCAGCCTTCATTGTGTACCAACAGAATGCCAAACATTAATTATGGAAACACAGTGCCTGCTCTCAAAGAGTGCTCATACTGGCGGGAAGATCATATGCAAAAGCAAGCAAAAGCAAAACCACAAAGAAACAATTCTGCAAGTGACTAATTACCATACGGATGACAGAATTTCTGCCTAGTCAGGGAGGACTTCCTGGAGGAGGGGGGTCTTCCAGTGAGCCTTAGAGAGTGAGTAAGGCTTGAAGAGATGGGGAAAGAGGTCAGGATAGTGTTGGCCTGAGTGGGGAGCTTTAGTGAGAATAGAGAGATCAGCTAGATGAGATGGAGGGTCTTGGGGGGAATGAATGTATGAAACAAGTCTGGAGGGGTCAATTGGGGGTACATTGTGGAGGGTCTTGAGGTCCCAGATCAGGGCCTTTAAATGTATTTTATAAACTGATGGTTTATGATGGCTCGAAGTCACCCAAGGTGTGTAGGAAGAGAAGAAACCAGTTTTGGGGAAATTAATATGGGCAAGCCTGTGCAATATGGAGCTGAAGATCCCACAGGGGCAGGAAGGAGGGAACCCGCTGGGTCATGTGAAATATTTCCTACATGGCAGGCACAGAGTACTCAGCATACATTATGACGTCTAATCCTCCCAAGGTCCCTAGAAGGCCTGTGCAGTTATCATCTCTGGTTTATGGGTGACTTAAATAAGACAGTGAAGTTAAGGATGCTGCCAAGTTTATCTGGCCTAAAACCAACAAAGGTGACATTCAAACTCACACAGTCTGACACCAAAGCTAACATTCTTAACCACTACGCTATATCACCTTTATATCACAGGTATAGCAGAATCCAGGCTGGCTAAGTCTAAGAGACATTTAGCTTCATCTGAGATATCTACCCGGTTAGAAAACATTTAGGGCTCTTCCTTGAAAGATGTCCTTGTGCTCAAAATAATCAATGTTTCTAAACAAATAATTGAAGATACATTCCCAGAATTTTAGATGTGTGGAGAGCCTAGGCCCATGCCCAGCTTGTGAATTCAGAAGCTATAGCAATGGATACTTGGTGGTGTCTATTATTCTTAGAAGTTGATGGAAATCACAGTGCCCCCGCCCCAAGACAGGAGCCATCAGAGAAATGCAGCAGTGTTGCCAATGCTAAGCACCTCTATCGTCTGTTCCCTGAAGGGGAAAGAGGGGATGGACACCTTGCTGCCACACTTGGGGTGCTCAAGAAGGCCCAGGTGTAGGGTGGGGAGGGAGACTCCTGAAAGGAGGTGGAAATTCCCTGCAGTTCTTTGGGTGTGGTTGGACACATGGACTGCAGATCCAGCTGACTCATCTGGTCAGGCACAGGACAATTTCCACCTGCACTCTAGGCCAAACCCCCAGGGGATTTCCCAGAAGCAAGCAGAGTCCTGTCCAAAGCAGCAATAGCCAAGGCATAGCAGTGGCACACAGCAAGCACCCTGTGGAGTTAGCCAATGCTGTTCTGCATGTCGGAACCACTGCAGGAAGAGATGGCAGTGTGGGGGAAGAGACGGGGGTGTGAGGTCCTTGTGGGAGAAGACTAGGAACAAAGCCAATGGCTCATGAGAATTTATAGTTCATGAGAATTTAGGGAAAACTGCCACATACACAATTCTGTACTCCTTAGCTTTCAGAGTTCCAGAAGGTCAGAGTCCAGGGTAAAATCTGTTGTTGACAAAAGAGACCATGGAAATGGGGGCTGCAGGGAGGGACTATTGACAACATAGTGATGGAGAGCTTAGCCTCAGTCTGAGTGAAGCTCTGACAGGTGCGGGCACCTGTGGCAAACTCATGGAGAATGTCTACAAGAAGCTTGGTGGCTGTGGCATTGAGTCATCGGCTGAGAAGACCACATTTGAAGGGAAAAGGAAAACTGTCCCAATAAGATTAGTCGGGTAGGGGCATCTGGGTTGGGGGAGGCAAACTTTGTGTTAATGCGTTAGTCAGGAAAGGCTGGGTTGTGTTGCAGTAACAAGCAATCTCAAAATCTCAGAAGCTTTAACTATAAAGGCTTTTTTCTCACTCCTGCAAAGCCCATTGCAGAGAGAGGACTCTGTTTCACATATTTAGTCAGGGATTTGGCATATGGAATGTCACCAGTTCCTGAGTCAAGGCAAGAAAGAATTAGATCTCCAGTGCCTTCACCCACAGCGACATCACTTCCAGCCATGGGTCAGAACTAGTCACATGGCTCCAACTAACGCAAGGGGAGCTGGGAAGTGTCAAGGAGCAAATGGCATGTCTGGTGAGCATCACCATCTCTGGTGCACTTAGCAGAATCCAGTGTCTGTCATTTAGAGAAATCCCTTGACCCAGCTCCTAATGATCTATAATTTATGAACCCCTTGGAGAATTCCAAATAAGAACCAAGACAATTATTTTACTGAAAATTCTGTGAGGCACTGAGGTACAGCCACACTGCCTGGACACTGCTCCTCTGGACAACCCTCATACGAAGAGGGAAGACACATGCTCCTCCTCCCCAGAAACAACTGCACAGCATGGAGCTCAGCACACCGGGAGCAGCAGCACCAGTGGTCCCCAACAGAAGGCCATCGGGCTTCTCAAGGCAGAGGCACAGCGTGGCACAAATGGATGTCTGCTTGAATGTTGGTGACACCACATGAGAGTCCCACTGGGTCCAATTGTGCCTGGGGGACTATTTCAGGAGGATAAGTTCCTTTGCTTCGCACGTGGAGGACAAGAGCAAAGAGTGAGCTGCTGGGTCTGAGGAGGCTGGTAACACTGTGGGTACATTACGCCCATATAGCAGATGTGGGCACTGAGGTTGAGGATGTTCATTGACTTTCCAAAGTCAACTAATTAATAAGTGGCAGAGCCAGAACTTGTTGATCCTGTTGCATGATTTGAAAGTCTTGTACTGTTTGGAAGGCACATGGTGTGTGGGAAGGCAGTGAACTGGAGCCGGCACGCCTGGGTTCTGGCACGGCTCTTGGTCTTGCCACCAACGTCCTCAGTGACCTTGGACACATTATCCCAGGGCCTCTGTTTTGCTATTTGTAAAGAGAAACCTCTGGATGAGATGTCTCAAAGTCCTTTCCATTTCTACTGAGGGTCTGTTGCAGTAACCCAGCTCGAGCTGATGGCCAAATGGCGGTGGAGGGGTTGGGTGTCTGGCCTCACTGCCGTGTTCGAGGACTCCAGCACCTGGAAGTCTGAAATTAGGATAACAGGGCCCACTGCCTCACACCTCCAAGCCTTCTTTCACAAGCTTCTTCGCCAGTGAGGGCGTTATTGGGCAGCTGGAGAATGGAAGGGCATGCTGGCTCTGAGCCTGGCCCGCCACCAGCCTCAGCCCTGGGCTCAGCTGTGAGGCTTTGTGCCTGCACCTGTGTGTCACTACACGGGGCCCAGCCCCGCCATACACAGGGGCCTGGTCCTGACACACAGCCTGACCACTGGGGACAGGCCACTGGGGCAGATGAGAAGGATGAGGCCAAGGGTGGGAACATGAGGCCAGATCTCGAGAGAGTTCTGAGCCCCCAAGAAGGCCATTCCCAGCATTGAGCGCCATCCACTTTGTGACGCACAGTCTGGGCCCTTGACACTGAGCCCCCTTCACTTGTCTTAACATGTAGCACCCTCCAAGTTCCGCGGTTAGGGCACCTCTTGTCCCCCGTGCTTCCTCGTACTCTGCCAGGCTTTGGCTCCGAGCCCTCTGCCCCACCTGGCACATCGTCTCACCACTGCTGCCTCAGCTCCTCTGTTCCAATGCATCCAGCACCTACTGACGTGGTTCTATGCAGCAGTGACTTTCCCTTCCAAGGTCTCATTAAACCCACAGGCCGGGCTCCCAAGGTGCTGCCTGTGCCCTTCCCCTCTACCTCAGGCCCTTCCTGTCCCCTGCAGTTCATTCTCCCCATGGAGCCTCTGAAGTTTCAGGAGAGCCCAGCACCTGTCCGTGCACTAGTGTCCCCAAGCCCTCCAGCCTGCTGAAGCTACCTTTCCTTTCCTCTCTGCCCTAAGTCCCGGCTCCGTTGCACACTGATGGCAGTAGTTCGGCCACCTCCCAGAATGCCCAAGGATTCCCAGGGTCTTACATTCTCCTTGTGTGTGTGTTGTTTTTTCCACTTCTTAGTCTGAAATACTTCTCTGGCTTTCCCTCTCACGTCTGACCACTTCTGTACCCCAACCATGAACCCCGAATTCACCCCACCTCCCTCTGGGCCATTCCCTACTGCACAGCTAACTCGAGGCCCGGTGATGTTACTTGTGCCGTGAAGGCTTCAGAAATCACCATGCAGGAAAGAAACAACTGAACGTTAAATACTGGGTCCCATTCGGGAGTCAACGCTCACCTCAAACCAACCTGCCACCACACCATGGAGTGCATGCTCAGAACCTAGCCCCTTCTGCCGTCTTCTCTTCCCTACCCCGCCCTGGGCCCCTGCCCCAGCACATACGCCCACTAATGGAAACTGAAAATGCCTCTCTAGTAAAAGTGATCTCTGAGCAAAGAAGTTCCCTTTCCACTTTCCTATCAAGAAATGAGCTCTTTATTTCTCACCCTTCCCTTCCTCATGAGGCCTGGAGATCTGAAACTGCTGAACAGCGGGGCCTCTGAGAGTGTTTTTCCACGTGGAATAGCAGGCTTCCTTCCTCATGCGGTGGGCTGGAAGTGGTTGCAGTTTATTTTCAGTAGCCTGGTTTTTTCCTTTGGATCACTACACACACATTTTCAAAGACACAGACCTCACGGCCCCTCCCAGCATCAGTTGGCCCCTGGCCACCCAACCTGTACCGTCTCTGGACGGGGCCATGAGGGATGCTAGAAGGGGAGGCAGGAGGCAGAGAGGAAGGATAGTAAGGACAGTGGAATGCAGAGCCCCAGAGGCCAGGCAGGAGCTTGGTTCCAGGTCTGGCCTGGGCACGTCACACCTCTGGGTGCAGTATCCTCATACCTGCTAGTTGAGGAGTAGGGAAAATCCACCAAATATTTTAGTGATTTCCAATTCGGACAATCTGAGATTTGCTTCTAAATCATGAAAATGAATCTGAGGCCAAAGAGACATCAGGCCTTTGGGGAGTTGAGGCTTGACACAGGATTGATTGTGAACTTGACTTCCCAGTCCAATAAGCTGGCGTCCCTGGCAGGGACTCTCAGAGGCAAGTAGTCCAGACTACTGAGGAGCACAGTGGATAAGAAAGGAAAAAAAGAAAATAAACAGTTACTGCACATCACTTGTGTGCCAAGTAATATTCAGGGATCTACATCTGTTATATCACAGGTTTTTTAAATCGAGATATAATAATTATTCATCCCTTTAAAGTGTATAATTCAGTGGTTTTAGTACACTTAAATAGTCATGCAACCATCACCACTATTTAATTCCAGAACATTTTCATCACCTAGAAAAGAAATCCCATACCCATTAGTGGTTCTAACCCCTGGCAGCCACTACTCTACTTTTGTCTCTCCCAGTTTGCCTCTTCTGTACATGTCACATACAATATGTGGCATTTTGTGATGGCATCTTCCACTTAGCATAATATTTTCAAGGTTCATCCATGTTGGAGTATATATCAATACTTTATTCCTTTTTATGGCTGCATAATACTCCATTGTATGGATATATGACATTTTATTTATCCACTCGACAGTTGATAGATGTTTGAGTTGTTTCTACTTTTGGCTATTAGGAATAAATAATGCTATGAACATGCATGGATGACTTTTTGTATGAGTATGTCTTTTAAATTCTTTTGGGTAGATGCCTAGGGTAGAATGGCAGGGTAAGGTGGTAACTCTATGTCTGACTCTGTGAGAAACTACCAAATTGTTTTCTGTCATGGCTACATCATTTTGCATTCTCACCAGCAACGTGTGAGGGTTCCAGTCTCTCCGTGCCCTCACCAAGACTTGCAACTGCCCATCTCTTTCATTGTAGCTATCCTTCACAGCCTGTGGTTATGAAGTGGTATATCACTGTGGTTTTGATTTGCATTTTCCTAGTGACTAATGATGTTGAGCATCTTTCATGTGCTCATTGGTCATTTGTATAGCTTCCTTGAAGAAGTGTCTATTCAAGTCATATACCCGTTTTTTTAATTGGGTTATTTGTCTTTTTATTGTTGCACTGTAAGAGTGCTTTATGTATTCTGGATACTAAACCCATAACAGACATATTATTATTTGCAATTATATTTTCCCGTTCTGCGGACTGTTTTCACTTTCTTAATAGTGTCCTGTGAAGTACAGAAGTTTTTTCATTGTGATAAAGTCCAATTTATCTGCTTTTTCTGGCATTACTTGTGTTTTTGGTGTCATCTAAAAACCCATTGTCTAATCCTAGGTCATGAAGATTTATTCCTTTGTTTTCTTCTAAGAGTTTAATAGTTTTATCCCTTACATTCAGGTCTTTAATTCATTTTGAGTTAATTTTTGTATATGGTATGAGGTAGGGGTCTGCTCCATTTTTTGGTATGTGGCTCCGGTTGTCCCAGTAATATTCAGTGAATGTCTATTCCCCATTGAATTATCTCAGCACCCTTGTCAACAACAATTGGCCATAAATGTATGGGTTTGTTTCTGAACTTCCAATTCTGTTTTTTTCATCTAGCTGTCTATTTTTATGCCACTAAGATTACAATAGCTTTGTAATAATTATTGAAATTGTGAGTATGCCAACTTAGTTCCTCTTTCTCAGGACTCGAGTATTCTGGTTGCTTGAATTTCAATATAAATTTTGGGATCAGTTTGTCAATTTCTACAAAAGTGGCAGTGATATTTTGATAGGGATGGTGTTTAATCTGCTGAATAATTTAGGAAGTATGTTAGGGTTCTCCAGAAAGACAGAACCAATGGGACATATAAAGAAAAGTAGTTATATGAGAGGGGATTTATTAGGGGAATTGGCTACATGATTATGGAGGCTTAGAAGTCTCAAGACAGGCTGTCTGCAAGCTGGAGGCCCTGGCATGCTGGTAGCATGGCTCAGACCAAGTCCAAAGGCCTGAGAACCAGGGAAGCTGATGGTGTAAGTCCTGGAGTCCAGAGGCTGTGGATGGAGTTCTGAAGTCCAAGAACAGCAGAGGAAGAATGTGCCCCAGCTTCAGCAGATAGATGGACACATTCACTTTTTTCTGTCTTTGTTCTCTCTGGGCCCGCAGCTGATTGGATGGTGTCTGCCCACATTGATGGTGGATCTTTCCCACTTGGTCCACTCAGACTCACATGATAATCTCCTTTGCAAACACCCTCACATGTATACCCCAAAATAATGCTTTACCATGTTTCTAGGTATTCCTTAATCCAGTCAAGTTGACACCTAACATTAACCATCACAAGTGTTGCCATCTTAACAATGTTAAGTTTTCTATTCCATGAACAGGAGATGTTTTCTCTACCTGCTTAAGTCCTTTTTAATTTCTTTCAATGACGTTTTGTACTTTGCAGTAAACAAATCTTGCACTACTTTTGTTAAGTTTATTCCTAAGTATTGTATTCTTTGGGGTACTTATAATAATAAGTGGAATTACTTTCTTAATTTCATTTTAAATTGCCAGTATATAGAAATTCACTTGATTTTTATCGACAGGGCTTGTAAATCCTGCAGCCTTGCTGAACTCATTTGTTAGTTCTATAGTAATAGAGGGTGGTTTGTGTGTGTGCACATGTGTGTGGATTCCTTAGGATTTTTGACATATAAGATCATGTCATCTGCAAATATAGTTTCACTTCTTCCTTTCCAATCTGGATATCTTATATTTATTTTCTTTGCTTAATTGCCCAAAACAGAACCTCCAGCACACGTTGAGCAGAAGTGTTGAGAACAGACATCGTTATCTTGTTCCTGGTCTCATGGGGAAGGATTTCACTCTTCCACTGTTACGTATGATGCTGTCTGTTAGCTGTTACACTGTCACAGTATTTTTTAAATTTTTTTTGATTTCTGTAAGGTCATGGTAAATGTCTCTTCTTTAATTCCTGATTTTAGTAATTTGGGGGTTGTTTCTTTTTGTCTTAACTATTTTAGTTAATGTTTGTCACTTCTGTTGAACTTTTAAAAGAACTAATTTGTTTTGTTTATTTTCTCTATTGTGTTTCTATTCTCTATTTTATTTATTTTTACTTTAATCTTCATTATTTCTTTCTCTCTGCTAGCGTTGGGTTGAGTTTGCTCTTCTTTTTCTAGTTTTTAAGGTGGAAGTTTAGATTTTTTGAGATCTAGTAAATGCAACATCTGGACTTCTTCAGGGATGGTTTATATTGACTTCTCTTGTTGTATTTTGTTTCTATCCTGTGTATATGCCCTAGTTTCTTGTTTCTGTGCATGTTCATAATTTTGGTCGGAAACTAAACATTTTAAATGATATAATGGGGCAATTCTGAAAATCAAATTATCCACCCGTATTTTGTTCTTGTTTTTTATTTGTTTATTTAATGAGCTTTCTGAGATAATTCTATAAAGTCTGCATTTTTTTTTTGTCATGTGTAGCCACTGAAGTCTCTTCTCAATTAGCTTAGTGGTCAGCCAGTGATTGGGCAGAAATTTCCTCAGATGCCTGGAACCAGTAAGTCTTCTAGTCTTTGCCAAGGGGCCCTGTGTGTTGGGATCACATTCAACATCAGCTGTGCTGTTTACAACTCTGCCTTAGCCTTGACTTTCTGCTTGCTTAGTGCCTCAAGATTAGTCAGAGGTGAGAGCTTAGGGTCTTTTCAAATCTTTCCTGAGCACGCAGACAGCCCTAAGCATGTACACAGCCCTACGTAAGTGAGTGGCCTTCTAGATTTTGCATAGCTTTGTGGGATGTTGATAACCCCACTCAGTGATCTTCAAACTGAGGCTGAAAGATGTTAAATGACCTACTCAAACTCTCCACCAAACAGTGAGAGGCACTAGATTCAAATCCAAAGTCATGTTCTTTCTGCTCCAAGAAGCAAGGCCTCTACAACTTCCATGAGTGTTCTTCTTCTATGCTTGTTGGTAATCCTGGCTTTAACCCAGCATGGAATTCCTCCCCACCAAGTTTGGGATTGAAGGGTGAGCTCTTGGGGATGGGCAAGTGTCTGGAGCAGAGACTTAAAGTCAAAGCTGATTCCAAGGAATCCCAAGGATGGAGGAAGGAAGGCTCACCCATCTGTGGTGAGCAGGGGACAATTGCCCATGCACTCTCAGGACTGGGAGGACTGTGAGGCCATCAAAGATGATTCTAGCCCTTTTTAAGAGCTGTCATTTGTTGGGTGCTCCTTACAGGTACCTGGCCCCATGACAAACACTTAGGATATGGTAGTTCTACAAAACAGCAAAAAACAAACAAAGAAGCAAACAAAACTCAGCAAATGAGTTACTGAGGTAGTGTATGGTTTCAGAGTCTAAGATCTTAACTCCTAGGATCTACTAAGCTGCTTTTCTTGAATCTCATCCAGCGATCCTTGCCAGGTGATCACCTTCAATGGCAGGGAGCTCATTACTGTCCAAGCAACTCATTTCATCTTTGGCCTCCTCTGCTTACAGATAAAGAACCCAACACGGTGAAGTAAGCAGAGCGCTCAGAGTCCTGAGTTTTAGCCCTTGGAGTCACCCCTTCTGATCTGTGTGACTTTGCCAAGTCATTTCCCCTATCTGAGCCCATTTACCCATAAAATGGAAAAAAAATACCTACTTGGCAAGGTTGTTGGAGGATTGATGGCTTAAAGAAGTCCAACGTACTTGTGGAGGAATACAATTACGGTAGCTGTTATTGACGTTCTTCCTTATAAGAAACTGAAGTCTATGTCTCTGCAGTTTCTACCCATTGTTCCTAATTCTGCTCCTTCACCCAACTTCCCCAATTCTGCTTTCAGGTCACTGCATACAGCAGTTGTATTGCTGCTTTTTATTTGGGCTAAACCACTCCACTCCCTAAAAACACTTCTTGACTATATGGTCTTAACTCCTTTTACCACCCAATTTCCTCTCCTCTAAAGATAAGACCTACTCTGCCCCCAACTCATAGTGTGTAAAGGTCTCAGGCTGTTCTGACTTATGGAGAGAGAAAAGTGAGTCTCTCACTCCTTCATTCCAAAACTTATACTTCTTGTAATGCAGCCCAAGATCTCCTTCACTTTTCCGTTTGCCACATTGTGAGGCTGTCCTAGGCCTCATGTTTGCACCTAAATTTGTGGAGCACAAGGGCAATATCTTTCCCATCCCTTGTTAGAGTCAGTACAATGTCCCAGGCTGCTGAGGCCCTGATCCTTACCTCCATCTCAAAGCCTATAAATTGGCAAATATAGTAAGAATAAATCCTATTACACCATCCAGTTCTTCCCACCTCCCCACACCCTTCCACCCACCAACTGCGAAAGTCCTAGGTGGATGAGCACCTGAGGCTATTTCAGCAAAAAGCAAGATTGGGGCCTGGAAAGTGCTGGATTTAATCCCGCAGGTATTTATTGAGCACCTGATAGGCAGCAGGCATTTGCAGACTCAGTCTTATTGTGACCCTCACAACAACCCTCTGTGTAAGGCATCATAAACCCATTTAACAGACGGGAGTCAAGGAGGTCAACTGATTTGCACAAGATCGTACAGCTGATAAGCTACAGGATGGGCACAGGTCTGGGAGGTTTGTCTGACTCCAGAGTCCCATATTCTTTTCCCTATGATTTCCAGGTTTCTCACATTGCTATAAGTAATTTCCAAACTTCCAACTGCATAGGAATCAGTTTATTAAAAATGAAGGTCCACCCTCACCCCCAAAATTCTGATTCAGTAGGTCCGAGGAGAAGCTTGGACACTTTTAAGAGATACTAGGTCATTCTAAGGCTCATGGTCCACCTGTGACACCTGCTCTGCCAGCCCAGCTACTGGGCTCCAAAAGTCGATTCTGAAGTATTGCTGTGTAGGCCAGCACAAATAATGGCAGCCGGCTTTTCCCGGAGGCAAGAGGGAGACAGTGAGAGCCCTCCTCAGCCACTGCCATGGGATATTTTCAGCCTGGACCCCTAAATATTGCCTCCTTCTAGGACCTTTGGCTTGCTTTCCAGATCTGGCCAGAGGAAGCAGGAAATCCCAGGCATGAATGTTGCAATAGCAGATTAAGTAACACCTCTGGAGCACTTCCCGCATCCCAAAATCCCCGACAGTGAGAGTGAGACTTTCCCGGGCTGCCTGCCAGGTTTTGTCCCAAACCATGGGAATGCACACAGAGAAACAAAGGTCTCCTGGGCCCACCACGGCCCAAAATGGCTGCTTCCTCCTCATCCCCATCACCCAAGACACTGCATCGAATGTTGGCATTTAAAAACCCTTGTCCTACTGATCTTGCAGCCTTCCTGATCTCACGCACAGTCATACAGGCCCATTTCTTAAAGTCATCCCTCTTGGTCACGAGATAAAAAGAGAAAACTGCTTCTCCATTCCTTTCTGGATATGAGTAATGATTGAATCTTTCTTGTGGTTAATATGGGGCAACAGGGTTTCTGCAAAATGGATCTGAATTTAATAAGTTCATGGGCCCTCTGACTGCATTTTGTTTGTCCTATATGGCATGAGATTCAGAGAGACTGGGCTAAAATGTGTACATAACATTGAACAAATTATCTTACCTCTCTGAAATCCAATTCCTTTATCAGTAAAATAGGGATGACAAATCCTAACTGCCTCTTGGTTGTTAAGAGAACTGAATGGAAATGTATACATGCAGAGTTCAGCAGAGTTGCTGGCATGGAGTAGTTGCTCTATGCACTTTGTCATTTTTCTCTACATCTTGCGACACACAGTGTGGTCCCCAGAGAAGCATCATCACCAGGAGCTTGTTAGAAATGCAGGATCTAAGGCCTGTTGAATCAACATCTGCATTTTAACAAGTTCCCCAGGAATTGGAATACATGTTAAAGTCTGGGAAGCAGTGGCTCCCTCACTACCCAACAGGGTGTAGAGGCAGGGAATGGGTACCATGACAGCTCTCTAACCAATGTTTTTATCTTTTGCACCACTTGCCATCCTTGCCAAACAGTGCCAAATTCACATTCCATCTTCCTGCGTGAATGATCCTACTGAAACAGAACTCTGGCCTCTTCACTCTTGCATATGTTGATAAGGATGAAAGACTAACTCCGTTGAGTGGCATGCAAGGTCCGTCAGCGTCTGGCCTGAGCTTACCTTTCCATCGTTGCTCGACCATGACTCTGTGCCTGCAGATGCTAAGCTCTGGCCACGGTGTGTGATGTCTGCCATTTCCTAAAGGCAGCCTTTGCTTTCAGGCCTCACTCCTAATTCCAGAGATGAGCCCTTCCCCAAGGGTACTCTTTCTTCTCATCCCCTTCTCCAAGCTTACGCAAGCTCCACTTCCTGGAACATTCTTCTCTGCCTCCAAAACCCTACTTGGCCTTCGAGGCCCAGCTCCATTGTCATTGTCAGAGTATGTGCAGACCAACAGCCAGGTATGGAAGACTCACCATGAATGAGCATCTCAGAGCCAAGAACGTGGGTTCATCCTTGGCCCACCAGCAACTATCCAAATCTCCGTGGGCATGTCACCCAAACTTTCGAACCTTGAGCACTCCTATCAACCCCACCTGGGTAAAGAAGATAATAAATATGCCAAGCTCAGAGAATTATTGTGAGGCTTCCTTGGGGGCTATTGTGCCTACTGCAGTGACTGGCACATAGTAAATACTGAGTAAAATTTAGCCAAACCCACCATAGTGTAAACCTACTATGGTGTCAATTCCATAAAGAAAGTGCCTATGTCTGTTTTCTTCACCACTGCAATACCAGTACCTGTGCTGGTTTCTGATACACAGTGTCAGAATATATGCTCAATAAATTTTTACTAAATAAATGAATGCCTAAAAAGTGTTGCTGGGGCTCAGAATGCAGTAACCCAGGATGAGGGCGTCAGAAGCAGCCTCAGAAGTGAAAGTTTTTCTCTGACCTTCCCCTGTCCTGCCCCTCAGTCCCATTTTACCCTGTGGCTAGCTGTAGAAACTAGAATCCCTCTTCCCCAAGGCGGGACATAAAAGCCAGAACCTCCTTTTCCCCTGAAAGCTAGCCATAAAACCTAAAATTATTCTGTGTAAAAACTGGCCATAAAGAAATTATCTGACCTACCTTGTTTGACTGTAGGTCATAAGACCCCCATTCCAGAGAGGGCCTTGCCCCACATCCAGAAGGAAGGAATGTTGCTCAGAGAGGCCAAGAAGAATCTAGACAGACAGGCCTTGCTGGGTTTCTGCACTCAGTCTATTAACATTAGATCATACCCTTTTTGTCCAATCATATTTCTACATGCTGTCCATACTTTGTTCAATCTAAGCATAAAATGGACAATTTCCCCTGTATCTTTGGGTCTTCATTCTGAAGGCCCCCATGTATACACATTAAATAAATTTGTATGCCTTCTCTCCAATTAATCAATCTGCCTCATGTCAGTGATTTTCAGTGAAAATTAGGGGACCAAGGGCCTTGGTCCCTATAGTGTTATATAAATTGCAAAGCTCTGTACAAATAAAAGGTTGTTATTTTGTTTGTTTTTGTTATGAGGATTAAGAGAATTTGAGAGATAGAGAGAGAGATCATAGATATATTATTCCTGATGATTGTTGACTTCTTGTTGTCTTCTAGCTCCATGGAGGTAGGTTATGGTTTCTTCACACACAATTCAAAGACTATGTACTATGGGTTTTCCCCATTATTTCAACATCTTGTCCAATCTGTTTTTAGTCTCCCATCACCATAGCAACCCACACCCCCCATAATAACTATTTAGAGCAGCAATCTTCTCTTGATTCCCTGGAATCACCAATTAGGCTTTAAAAGCTCCACACTCTGCCCACATCTAACTTCTAGGAGCCCACATCTGTCTTTGATCATTCCTCAATCTCAAAAATGCCAAGAAAAGACGTCCTTCCTTCAAAGAAACAACAAAAGAGAAGTCCCATCAAGATATGGACCAAACACCTGAACGAGAGATATAAGAGAGTAGTGGCTCCATAAAGGAACTTTTATTAGAAAGACAAGGACAACAAAGGAGATCTGTTAGGCCACAGAAATGACTCTTTCCCAAAATGATTATCATTACCTGTTCCCTTCCAGGCCAATGATGCTGGCCCCACCCCTCACACTCTGCCCTCACTGTGTCACCCTCAAATGAAGAAACTTGAGCTGAAAAGCTTGGACATGGCCTCTATCCCAGGGAATCTCAAACCTTAATTAATATGCATAGCCTGCTAAGTAGTGGAATTACCTACAGATCTCATAAATGGTGGATTCTGAGTCAGTAGATCTGCCAAGGAACCCAAGATTCTGTGTCCCTCATAAACTCCAGGTGATACAAATGTTGCTGGTCTGTGGACCACACTTTGAGCAGCAAGGGTCTACTATATCTCTGAACTATGGATCCCATCATCTTCCTGGAACTTTGGAAGCCCAGCCCTCTGCTAAATACTTTTTAACATTTTCGTGCACCCACTATATGGCAGGCAGTGCCATAGGCACTTCAACTAGCTCATTTGATGTAATGTGTTCACATCCCCATTTTACAGATGAAGAACCTGAGTCTCAGGAAGATGGAATGAGCCTTCTTAATTGCTGGGTTTTCATTCTTTGGGGTGTGAAATTGAAGGCTTGAGCTGCAGCTGGGGAAGATGTATGTGCCTGCAAATAAAATCCACCCTTCTGAGAACACTAGGATACCAGTGGGCATTTGCCTTGTACGTTTCCATTTCTGCCACTACAAGCCAATCTCCATGATCCAAAAGTGGATTCCCATCCACTTGCTCTTACCCACACAGGTTCTTGTGGGTGGGAGTTCCTCAAGAAAATGGGCTCCAAACCACCTTTGTTGGAGTTACCAAGGGTTTTTGGAATAAATTCATATCTGTAACATCATGTTGTAAACCTCAAATATACCCAGTGTCCCCATCCAGATCATGTCTGAGACTGGTTAATTTTTCACCAAGTTGCCTTTTCCTCCTGTGCATATAGCTAGAGTAGATCTCCCAGACCCCTGCCTGGGACCATGAGACCAGTTCTTGCCGATGGGATGTAGGTGGAAGAGACATGCTCTCCACACTGCACCAGTGAAGAGAAGGGTATCTCAACATTTATGGGATGGACACAGAGGGCCCAGGAAAGGACCCTGAGGCCATGGGGAATGATACAGCCACTTGCCGGAGGGAGCTTGTGTCCCAGGATAACCAAGAGTGAAATAGAGAACTCCATTCCCACTGACCCATACTGGGTTGCCACATGAAAAACAAGCCTTCATCTTGTTCTTATTCAGCCCCTGAAACTGTGAGGTCATTTGGTACTGTTTGCCATCCCTAACTAAATACATAGATTAAATGAGTCCTGGTGGGTGGAGCCCAGAAATCTGTATTTTTTAGAAAGCCTTCAGGTAATTCTGAAAAACTGAAGTTTCATGAAAGGGGTAAGGCCTAGGACACAGGCTGGAAGTGTATCTATGTGGCTCAAAGAATTGTGTAAAAGACAATAAATGGCGCTGTGTTTTTCCATTGGGCATTGTCCTCATCCAACCCCCTTCCTCATTCCTTCTTGAGCATGGAAGATTGAAAACGTCCTATATAGGCCTTTGTACTACCATGCTTGCTTTCTCGCAGAGGGAAAAGTCAGTTTCCAGAACATGAGCTCAATCTCAGAGTACCTCGATAAGATGATCGAAACGGAAGACACAAAGCCTGGATACACACAAACTATTTCATCTACTAAAACAGCAAAGCTCAAAGATGACTCATCTTTACTTGCATATCTATCATCTCACCTGTCCGTTCAACCAAGTCTTGCGGAAGTGTGGGGGTCGGGGTTAAGTGAAAGCAAATAGTAATGTACCTATTTTAGGGAGTGGGAAAGTGTGTGTGGGTCTGGAAGTTTATCTCAACAGCCAATACTTGAAAGCAGGTACCTGCCAACCTAAAGAACGGGTCTCCAAGTGACTCTTGCTTCTCTGCTTACTGTAGCACTCTAGTGGCACAACAGCATGGCAGCTCTCTCCAACCCCAACACACACACACGTACACATACATACACACTCACACTCACAGCCCACTGAGAGAGCGTTCCCTTCCATCTGCTCTTGGATGGTGCGGTTACGGGTAAGTCGGAAACTGCATGTGAAGAACAGTTATTATTTAGAAGCAATTTGTCTCCCTCTTCACCTTTATGGTGTCTGTAAGGGGCCAAACCTCTGTTAGTGATTCACTATTTCTCTTAGTTATGGGTCAATGGTCACTGCAGTGAGTCACCCTTTCTCCAGAACTGTCTGAGGCTTTAGCTGGCTCTGGCAGAAAAAAGACAAAGGGTGGAGAAGGGATGGTCTCTTTCCAGCTCTGAAATCACAGAATCAAATCATCGGAGCAGACAGGAAATCTGTAGTAACTGATGTTCCAGACTGGGAAAAATTGACCTCCTGCCCATTCAAAGACAAAGGAGACTACATCCAAGGAAAGTCCCATTTCACCTGAGGAAGGACAATCCCCTACTCCCAAGTCATGCAACCCCCATCCCAAATCCCTGCCTGTTTCTGGCTAGCGGGGCGTGAGGTCTTCCTGGCTCGAAAGGAAAGAACCAAACCCCCAGGTAAACCCCTCTTACAAAGCAAAGACAATATCAAAATTCTAAAAATTCAAAACTGAAGTTTTTGTGCTTTGGAAAAATCTAGACGCCATATGCTATACAAACTCTCACAGCAGCAGGTGTAGTGTTGGGGTATAACAGGTTGTATGGGGTTCACAGACCCTGAATTCCTTGGTGGCAGGGACTTTCCCTTATTCATCATCGTGAATAATAGGCACTCAGCAAAATAATTGTCAAATGAATGAGTGACTGCAGGAAGGAAGGAATGTCAGGTGCTCAATTTTTCACAGTTCATGAGACCCAACTCGATTGTAAAAAGTGATCTTCATGATATGAGGAGATACAGTAATTAACCACATGGACAGAGAGGCCAAGACATCCAACTGTTCACTAAATGCATGAATCATCAGTGTAAAGAAATTATGTCCTACAGACCTGATGATCTGGTTTGAGGTTATATTTACTCCTGTGACCTCATTATTTTAAATAGCCTGAGGCATCTGGCAATTCAGTAAACCAAGACAGACCCAGAAACTCAGAAAAAATGGAAAAGTGGAGAAGCAGATGTGTGCAGTGAATTAAAAGCTATTGAGGCCTTGGAACTTAACATTGTAAAATCAGAAAGGAAAAAAAAAATACCCAAACATCTAGGATTCAAACTGAAGTCACATTTCTAAGGCTAGGTGGTAAGAATCAAAGCATGAGATGGGGCCCCGTACGTTGATTTTTCCAGCCTCTGTTGCTAATGATAGTCTAATTCCTTTCACTGTTCAAGTCTCAACCTCCAACAGTGAATGCATTCAGATAATTATTATTGATGCTTCTATAGTTTTGAGGTACCTAGTGTTAAAATGGAATTGACAATTGGGCTGGACAGAATGCTCTGGTTAAGGGATCAGAGTTTGTAGGATGCTTTAGAAGGAAGTGTGGTAGAGAGGAGAGATCTATGGATTTTGCATTTGTGCAGTCCCATATTGAAGCTCACATCTGTCCCCTGTCAGCCTTATTGCCTCGGGCAAGTTATTTAACTTGATTGAGTCACAGGTCTCTCTTCCTCCCTTTGCTTTCTAACCAGATTCAGCCACCTCCCACTCAGCAACACACTGTAGCAGGTGTCACCCAGGGTGCCAGAAGCACTGGTCCAGTAAGTCCCAGCAGGTGCCGTGTGGGGTCCTCTCTGCAACTTACTAACCATGTGACTTTGTTTCTCTCACTTTCACACACACGCACTGCCCTGGGTCTCTGCTTCCTTCTCTGTAAAGTAAAGCAGCTGGTGCTAACATTCCCATGGCCCTACCATTGGTAGCAGACCCCCTGGGCTCCAGCTCCTGCACACTGTACGCTGGGTGCTGCCAGTGGAGGGAGGCGAAACATGGTGGTGGTGGGGGATCCCCAAGGAAGGTCATGGAACCAGCATAGTAGGACTTTGTCTTCTCAGGTCATTCCCTGCCAACATATCCTTGGCTAGGTTCTCTGCAGGAGGAGATAAGGCCAAGCCAAGGAGATAAAGTGGGGAAACAACAGGGCCGGACATATCTGCGTGCTCATCTCTCCCACAGACGCACACCCACGGAGCCAGGTGACTGATGGGGCCGACTACTACAAAGACGGTGGCAACAGCAACACTTAACATTTGTGGATTGCCCCAGGCACTAGTCTAAGGGCTTGACAAGTATCTATTTAACTTACTGAATCCTCACAACAACCCTAGGAGGTAGGGATAGTTACTATTAAAATTATTCCCATCTTACAGGTTTTGAAACAGGCACTAAAAGACTAAGCTAAACCAAGTACCATATGTTCTCGCTTACAAGTGGAAGCTAAGCTATGGGTGTGCATACAAAGTGGCATAATGGACATCGGAGACTCGGAAGAGGGGTGGGTGGGAGAGAGAGGGATAGAAAATTGGGACAATGTACACTATTGGTACATCCCATACACTATTCGGGTGATGGGTACACCTAAAGCCCAGACTTCACCACTACACAGCATATCCATGGAACAAAACTCCACTCCTACTACCTAAATCTATTGAAATTAAAAAAATAATAATAAAAAGGTAAGTAACTTGACCGAGGTCATATAACATCATAAGTAACAGAGCTGGGGTTCAGATCCTGGGAATCAGCTTCTACGGGCTGCTCTTTGAACTCCTTAACCAGAGAGGTTCAGGCGCATGCTGACACTCTCACACAGCAGGACTGTCCTCTTCCAGGCATCAGGATGGTAGGAGGGGGCCCAGCCAGCCTCACTCACCAGACCTGGCCACCATCTGCTCCCAGCACCCAGCACCCAGCACCCAACTCTGCTCCACAGTGGGAGGGGCTGGTCCCAGGACAGGGACACAGAGCTCCAGGGCATCCTGGAGCTCCTGCCCTTCCCACCCCCAGTTCCTGGGGCATCCCTCACACAGGTCCCCAGAAAAAGGACTTTTCACACCTGTAGAGATGACATCTGACTACAGGGCCAAGTCTTACCTAGAGAACCCCCACGTTCTCTGAAGTAGCCATCTCTTTGATCTTGAATAATCAGGCAGTAATGCACAATTTTCAGGGTGGCACTGAGACTCAGATGAGATGCTGCATTTAAAGCACTTAGCACAGCATTCTGCACACAGTAGGAGCCCGATGGACGGAGGCACCAGTGCTGGTGGTTGGGTGCTGTGAGCCTTCCTGGGCATCCTGGCTGGTGTAGGAGAAAGGCATTCTGGACATCAGGTGCAAAGGCCCAAGCAAAAGCGGACTTGAGAATCAGGCAGGAGGGGCGTGGAGGCAGGAGGAAGGGAGACGTGAGTCCAGGGCAGGAGCTGACATGTGGGGAGGGTCATGACCTGCTGCCCTGGACTCGCTAATCCCTAAGAAGCCGGAGCTGGCATTTACCACCAAACCCTGAGGACTCTGCACGTGCCCCTCCCTCCTTCCCCTTCCATCAGCATTTCCACTTGGCCAGATTCCTTTTATGCTCCGAGCCTTCGAGATGAAGTCTCGAATTCCCTCCCAGACCCCAAAAATGGGACCGTCCCAGCTACATTGAAAGTCCCCAGAGGCAGAAGAACCCCAGTAAAAGGCCTGAACTCTGAGCCCTGAGGGCAGGTCATGAAGGTTGGCCTCTTTCCAACCGGACTCTGGAGCTGTCGTGCTGCCAGAGGGAGGCCTGCCAGCTACCGACTGCCTCCTCCAGCCTGTGTCCACCCAGGCCCCTGGGCATCTGGGAAGTGCCAGGGGATTCTCCCCACCCAGAGGGAGGGGATGGATTCCTCCAGGTGCTCCAGTAGAGTGGGACACTTGTTAGAATTGGAGGGAGGCCAAAGTGGATTCAGCATGTGAGCATCACCTTTGCCTTTGTTTCTGTACCCCTAAAAAAGGAGAAATGTGTGACTTCATGGAGTTATAGGGAAGATGAACAAGACTGTGTGCAGGGCAGGGTGCTGGGGGCCAGGGTAGACTGTGAGCTCAGACCTGTGAGCAGCAGCTTCACCTTCCCCACACTTCCTCTGTTCCCCAGAGGGGTGATCAGGCCATGCGGGCAGCCAGGCCAGTCCACACCCCCAGATTAGAGTCAGAAGGCCAAAGCCCAGGATCCCTCCTGGCTTGACTGCTCCCTGGCTGTGCAATCTCTATCAGTGCTTGGCCTCTCTGGGCCTCCATTTCCTCATCTGCTGCCTGGTAATGACTAAGCCGTGAGGTCTAAAGCACTGGATGCTTGTCACACCCCTGCCTCTGAGCCTGGCAGGTGGCCCATCAGTGAGTGCTGGCCTCCCCCACGCCCTGACCCAGGCCTCACTCCAGCCACTGCTCAAAGCTCCCTTTCATCCCTTCTTCTGCCCACTATCAGCACATTTGTGTGTTTTTCTGAGAAGTGTCCTTTCTGTTTTGTGAAGTGGGCAGCAAATAGGGGCTGCCCTGCCCTAGGAAGAGGAAGTCCTCCAGCCCCAGGGCCTTTCCCCAGGCTCACATGAGGGCTCCTTTTCCTCCACGTTCTTGCAGGGGTAGCAGTCAACACCCCCCTTCCCTATCCCCGGGCTCTGCCTAGAGCCACAGCTGGGCAGAATGGGAGCTAGCCAGATCTTTCTTGGGGCTTCCCCATGGCTGCTTATCATGACCTTGGCACCCCAAGATCACCTTGCCTGCAGACCTCTTTCCCCTGAACTCTACCTGGATGGCTCGGCCTGGTGAGGCCCAGGCTGTCTGCTCTGCCCCAACTGTCCTCAGCAAAGTGCGTGTGTCCTCAGAAGGTCTCTCTGCCAGGGCATCCGCTCCACTAAGCCCCACAGTGTGATAAAGGGACAAGGCACGGCGCCCTAGCCCATTGTCATCCCCGACCAGGACACTGGGCGGCAAGGAGTCACTGGCACAGAAAGGTGTTCCCTTTGCAACTATCTTTTAATCCTTCTTACTCCATCAAGAAGAAAACCTCGGTGCTTGTACTTGCCAATCTCTTCCTCTCTCTCTGTTTTTTTCCTTAATAAGAGAGTAAGCTCAGAGCTCAGGACACCAGGCAGGCAGCTACATCAACTTCGAATTGAAAAACAAGTTTGTTTTGACTGTATTCATGGAAGGCAATACCAGTTTCAAATTTACAGCAGTTAGACATTTCCTTTCAAAATGAATGTATTTAAGTAAAAAAAAAAAAAAATGAGTCATTTTAAAGAAAACTACCAAGTAGATGAGACACTGGTGTTACAAAGACTTGTCAAAATCACAAAGATGGAGTGCCAAGATTCAGAATATGCTTTAGCTGAAAGACACACCATAACAGCGAGAATTCTAGGCCCTGGGACCGGCTGGTGGACGAGGTGTTTGGGACACAGAGTTTCTTGATGTCCTCTCAAGTCTCAGCTCCAAGGTTATCAAGTACCCGTAGAATAAGCTCTACCTTTTCTTCCTCTGTCCATTCGTCCATTCAACAAGTAGTTATGCTTTTTTAAAAAAAAAAGTCTAAGAGACAAAAAAAATTGCTGAACAGGGAGCTCGCTCCTGCACCAAGTTTGGGCTCTGGGAGGGGAAGCTGGGGAAATGGAAAGGAGGGTGGGCAGGCCAAGTCTCTGTTGGTTGCTGGGTGGTTGGCAAGGTCTGCGCCCACTGGTCGTGGGAGAGCTGGACTGTCTGGAGGCTGAGGCACACATGGGTGGTGACCGGCTGCTTCTGTTTCATGTGCCATGTCTGAGTCAGGATGCTGCTACCAGACAGGTCTGCACCAGTGTCAGAAGGCTAGATGGCCAGGTCACAGGTTGTCACCTGTTAAAACTATGTCATAGAAAGACCATACAAATAGAAGTCAGAATCCTCTAGCTTCTAATTTCAGGTCTGATTTCACCTGATTGCTTGACCTTGAGCAAGTCACTTCATCTCCCCAGACCTCAGTTTTCTCATCTGCAAAAGGGTAGGGTGGGCAATATCTCTTAGCTCATAGGGCTTTTGGGAGAATTAAAAGTGAGCTTCTGTGAGGCAGGAACCATGCCTGTTCATGTAGAGGTAATATAGAGCCAGTATCTGTCCTATGGTAGACTCCCAATTATTAAATATTTTAATGAATTAATATATACAAGTGTCCAGCAGAAATGTCCTACCTATCACAGGCTTTTGAACCTGGCATGTCTATCCTTCCCTCTTCTCTTGGCACCAGCACTTTCTACAGTGAGAGTGAATCCATGGCAGGTAACAATGGGGGAACTAGTTGACAAGTTCAGTGGTTCTCTGTGGATCCCCAGAGACATAGAAGTTGGCAGGTGGGTGGGTCCCAGTTCCTGGGTCCAGCAAGGCACCCATGTGTAGGGCCAGCCCTCCAGTTCTCCAAGCTCCAGCTTTGTCAGTTTGCCCCTGAGTACGGAGAGCAGAAAGATTCAGGATGGAACCCTGACTATGGAGCACAGAGAAAGAAACACTGGCTAGCAAAAAAGAAAGGTCAAACAGCTTGTGATTTTCCTCTTGAAATCAACCCAAGGCCCAATATAAAGGGAAAAGCCACAGAAAAGTGTGTGGACTTTCCCAGTCACAATTACTCACAGCTGCTCCTGCATTCTGCAGCATCTGTGGGACTGAAAGGGGCCCCTTTGTTCTCCAGAAAACCAGACACATTCCTCCCTCCTGAGTCCCAGCCACCCACGATGGTGGGCCAAGTTGGCTGCATTTTGCAAGCTGCTTTGAGCAGAGAGAATGAGCAGTTTCTCCCTTTGGAATTTCTCCTGTATTCATTCAACAGAACACAATTAAGCACCTTCTTGGACCAGGCATCATCTATGCAGTAGGGATCCAATAGCCCCCAGATAAATCAGAAAGACAAGCAAAGCTGACAATAGAGCAGATCGACACTTGTGTGGAGTAAACATCAATGCTGTAGAACTGTAGAAGGGCATATTAGTCCAGGCCCTCCAGAGAAACAGAACCCATCAGGCTGTAGATGGATATGCAGAAAGAGATTTATTGTGAGGGATTGGCTCATGCGATTATGTAAGCTAAAAAGTCCCACAATTTCATCTGCAAGCTGGAGGCTCAAGAAAGCCAGAGAAGTACTTCCAGTCCAAGCCCACAGGCCTGAGAACCAGAGGAGCCAATGCTGTAAGTCTCAGTCCGAGTCTGAAGGTCTGAGAACCAGGAGCACCAATGTCCAAGGGCAGGAGAAGATGGATGTCCCAGCTCCAGAAGAGAGAGAAAATTTGCCCTTTCCTCTGCCTTTTTGTTCTATTTGGGCCCTCAGTGGACTGAATGATGCCCTCACTCACTGGCGAGACCTATCTTTTTTACACAATCTACCAATTTAAACGCTAATCTCCTCTAAAACCACCTTCACAGACACACCCAGAAATAATGTTACCAGCTATCTAGGCATCCCTTAGCCCAGTCAAGTTGACACCTAAAATTAAATATCACGAAGGGCATATTTTCCAGCCTTGGCTTGCAGGAAGACAGGCTTCTGAGTCAGGTTTTGTAGGATGAGTAGACATTGGCTTGGTAAATAAGAGACATAAGATCCACCAGGAAAAGGACACAGCTTGTGCAAAGACCCAGAAGTGTACCTTTGGGAGTATGGAGGGGCATGAGGGTCCTTCAAATCCAGCTTGGCCTTTCTGGAGGCAGGTTGCCTGGGGTGAGGGAGGAGAGGTGAGGCTGGAGAGGGAGGTAGAGGCCGGCCCATGCCCCAGCTCTGGGCAGGCATGCTGAGGGCAGTGGGGACCACTTAAGGATTCTCAGCTGGGGGTGGGGGGCGGGGAAGGCACAGCTGGATTGGATTTTCAGCATCTTTTGGCTGCAGGGTAGAGGATGAATTACAGGTGTGAGATTATAGGCAAAGATCCTGCCTGGGAGCCTTGTGATATCCAGAAAAAAAGAGTTTTAAGAACCCAGAGAAGAGTTATGCCAATTAGGAGGGTGAGGAGGGGCTGGACTTGGAGTGTAAGGTAGCTGGGGGAGTCCAGGAGATCTACTGTTTTCTATTCAATCTGCCCATCCAAAATTCAACTCCTTGAAGTCACAAACCATGTTTTATCAGTCCTGGTATCCCAAGAAGCTAGCACAATGCCTTGCACAGAATATATCCTTGATAAAACTTTGTTAAAGGATGGGTGGATGAATCAATGAGCAAATAAATGAATAAAATCTTCCTCTAAGACCCTCAGGACATCACTGACATCTAATCAACATTGGTTACTACTTCTCATCTTAGCTTCCCTCTAGGGTAAGTGGAGGCCCTAAGGAGGTGAGGATCACAGAAAACTCTACTCTGCTCAGACTAGAAATTTCCCTCCTTCCCTCAGAGAGGCCCGGCTGGAGGCCATGGGGAGAGGAAGCTCTGGGCAGGAAGCAGGGTCCTGGCCTTGGCCATCTGCCTGCAGGGTTTCCTGGGGCACAGCTGGGGACTTACTCATGGGGGTGGGGGCCAGGACATGGGAGGCAAGGCATGGTAGTAGAAGGTGACCTGAATTTGTGGTCTGGTTCCACCACTTAATTGCTGCATGATCTGAACCTCAATTTCCTCTTCTGAAAAATGAGATCAACTTCTCAAGATTGCTGTAAGGATCTAAAGAGACAAGGCTACTGAAGGTGCTTATTGGAGATAAATTTATTTATCATGAGTTTGTGTGTGAGAGTGGTTTAGCAAAAATGCCCCAGATTTGGAGACTCAATTTTGTTATTTTCCATCTATGTGACCTTGGCCAAGGTGTTTGACCTCTCTGAACCTTAGATTCTCAACTATAAAATGGGAAAACAGAGTGCCTGTTATAGCAGGCTGTTGTAAAGACCAGAAATGACAGAATGTATGCAGATGAGATTGATCAACTGTAAAATGTAACATACCTCTAAGGAATTAAAATTGTTGTTACAGTAATCATGATAGAAAAGGCAATTTGATGATTACTCTTCTTTGGGGACGATTGTTTAGTAGCCTTAGAGAGTTTCGTGAGCATAGGCAGGTGTCCCTGCAGCTTTGGGACAGGCATGTGAATGACCAGCAGTTAACATGTTCATGCCTCAGTTTCCCTCATCAGTGCTTTGGATGGCTGATATCATGTCTTTAAAGAGCTCTGCACTTCCTGTGATAAGCATGTGACCCAGAGGTATGATCCCCCATCAGGCAAATTCTTTAAGGGTTAAGGGTATGAAGTAAGAGTGACCACAAGAGATTTATCCAGAATCCATGCTTGGGGATTTTGCAAATCACTTACCAGGGGTCCCTGATGCTACAAGCAGCTTGTCGCAGAGGAAAGACCCCTTCTTAGAAAAGGAATTAGAGACCAAGTTTCAGCCCAAGCCCTGGTCACTAATTTGCTGTGTGGCCTTGGTCACACTGCTTTCTCTGTGTCTTAGGATCTTCAATCTGTGAAAAAGTTTGGATGCCAATGCTATGCAATGTTCCTGTCGAGCAACCTTCTTACATGATGGCTGTACCCACTGGTAGAAGTGTGATTTCTTAGCTTGTATGATGCTAGTTACCCCTTGAGCCCTAGTCAGCTTGGAGAAAAGGCCACAAGCAAAGAGTGAGGGGTCTAGAGTCAGATTTCCCCAAGAGCCTAGCTAAGAACCTAGCAACCCCAGCAAGGTGGGAGATCCGTTTGTATTGCAAGATACAAATAATGGCGGGGGGGAGGTGTGCAGCTTTTCTGACTTTCTTTTTCCTAGAAGGCCCAGAAACTAACATCACCCTGGAAACATCTGTGTCATCCCTCAAAATGGGAGATCTGACACAACTGAAACTTCCAGTTTGGCTTATGACAAATTCCAAGGAGATGAAATGAAATCAGAGAAAGAAAAATGGGGAACTAGAAAAAAAAATAGCTGTAAGATAAAATAAGAAGTGGAAGCTGATGACCAAAAAGAGAACCAGAGTCTTGGTACTTGGCCTAGAGCAGTGAAGATAAAAGAATTACATTGCAAAACAGATCCGAGAAATGGGAATAGAGAGGATGTGGTTTGGGCCAAGATGGGAGAGCAGACCAGACTGTGACCACACCGGGGTCCAGTCTGTGACCCACTCTCTTGACAAGACGCCTGGTGAAGCAGTGCTGGAGGGTCCAAACTGTGCTGGTCGTAGATGCAGAAGACCTGTTTTCCAATCCTTACTCGGCCGTGTTCTTGCATTGCGACTTGGGCAGGTCATCTGGCCTCTCTGTGTAATGGCACCACAATCCCTGTCTTGCATCTCACAGGATTGTTGTGCATATGAAGTGAAATGATGCTAAACACTGTGTCCTGGGCACAAAGCCTCAGATGGGGAATCCCCAGAACTGAGATATTTCCTTCATTTGCAGCTGCCTTGGAAGGGAAAAAGTGATGGAACAAACCAACCTCAGAATTATAGAGAAATTCAGAGATTTATCATTTCTCTTCTGCATATGAGGACCCAAGACAGACAGCCACTCAACCATGATCATACAATAATTCAGTAGGAGATGTCAGTCAGCTGGATCAATGCCCAGTGTGGTTCTGGCCTGGTCAAAACACAGTAGCCATTTTCAGATTTTAACCCTTTTGTTTAGCTGAGGCCTAACCACCCCAAACCTCTCAATTAATTCATTCAGCAAACATATGCCTGGTCTAAAGCTCACACCCAGCACAGATTAGACACTTAATCACTGCTCATTCAATTAATGAATAAATGAATGGTGAATGAATGAAGAAATGAATTCCAGACCATGTCCTGGGTGCTAAGGTAGATTCAAAGAAGAGGCAAATTTTGCCTATCCCAGCATATATGTGGCAAAGAAGACATGCACATAAATAACCTTCAAAATGCAGGGTGTGATCAAGTGCTGTGCAAAAGGAAAGTATAATGTGCTAAGGGAACACAAAGCTTTGTGTGTCCAAAGGAGTCTGGAAAGACTTCTCGGAAAAGGCCCCGCTGCTTTTCCAGGCAAGAGAAACAATGCATAAAAGGGCCATGTTCTGGGAAAGATGAGAAAATTCGTATTGCTGCAACACAGGGCATTTGAAAGAAGTAACGGGTTAGACGTGGTCTGAAAGGCACAGCGGGGCTAGGCCAGGCCTCCAATGGCCATGGTAAGGCATTGGGCTCTATTGCATAGACATGGAGCATGGTTGAAGTACTTATGCAAGTCAGACTGGTGATATGGGATAGATAAATTTGCCATGAGTACAAAGGATGGACTGGATGGTACAGCTTCTCTTGGCGAGAAATAACACTAAACTGATTTCACAGAACTCAGACTGAGACAGAGTCTTTTGGGATAAAGAAGAGGAAATTAATGCTGAGATACTTCAAAAGTGGAATGTACAGATCTAAGTGATCAATTAAATGTGAAAGAAGGCAGAGAGGAAAATCCAAAGATGGATACTTGCTTTCTACTGTGGCTATCTGGGTGGGTAGGAACGTGGATTCATGGTAGGGCAAGCAGATCTGGGAGTGGCACAATGACAGCAGGACCCGTGGAGGATTTCTCTGCCTTCCTTGCACTCAGCATGGTGCCTGGCAGAGTGGACATGCAGAGTGATCCACTGTAGACTCCTCCCCTCCAAAGCCACCCCAAATGAATATACAAATTACAGGAAAATAATGTACCTCCTACGCAGATGTAACCTCAATACCAGTCCTGTGTTACATCTTCCAATAACACTGATTTCCCAAGTCACTCTCAGGTAGGAATTTTACATCTGCCACAGGGGCTTATTACATCTTGGTTGAAAAAAGAAAAGAAAGAAGAAAGGGAGGGAAGGAAAGGAGAAGTGCATAGAAGGAAGGGTAAACTCACTGACGTTGAGTGACATCTGAGTGTAAATGCCAGTGGGCATATTGAAACACAAGTCTAGAGCTCTCATCTGAAGACTCATTTGCTGAAACATGAGAGTGTTGAATGTGGGAGTTAGAGGAAAAAGACTCTAAATTCTATTACAACAAGGGCCAGGCAGTTAAGTTAAGTGAGTGAAGTGGACCAGGCATAAGATAACAGAGAACTTGGGCCGGGGGTCGGGGTGGGGCGGTCTCTGATGACCTGTGAACATATGATTCACCTAGAGGGACAGCTGCCACTCTGTTCTTATGGATTGCTGCCATGTAGAAATGTGGTGCCAAATCTGATTCTATCCAGCCAAACTGGAAATTCATGTTTTTAAATGAGAAATCTCATAATTTTAAGTGCTGGCAATTAATTGCATTTGTTTTAAGCACTGTACGGGCCAAATAGAACATGCCTATAGGTGAGAACCCGGTATGGGCCACCAGTTTGCAAACTCTTGTGAAGAATAGGAACAGAATGGAAATACAAATCCTTAGAGAAAACCAGCATCTAGGGATAAACAGAGAAGAGAAACCAGGGAAGACAGAGCAGAAAGAACCAGAGAGTGATATGAGTGTAGAGTAGAGCCCAGACACAGAAGGAAGGTAAACAGTGTTAAAATGGCAGTGATTTCAGGTTGGATCAGAGCTACGAAGAATTCTTCATATTAGGTAATGAGGACATCACTGGTGAAATAATAAGAATTTCAGTTGAATAGTGGATGTGGGAGATAAATTGCAACAGGCTGAGGAATTAATTGGAGGTGAGAAGGTAGAGACCGCATGTAGAGACTGATCATTCAAAAATGGTTCCAGGAAAAGAGAGAGAGAGAAGGGGGTTGCTTGAGGGCGATGGGGTTGAGGGAAATGCATGCTTTTGTAAACAATGAAGAAGACTTGAGCATGTCATTGGAAGAAGGGACGGGGGACTGGTTGGAAGAAGATGGAAAAGACCCAGAGCCAATGGAGAGTGCCAGTTTCTGGAAGAAGCGGCAGTAGCTCAAGGATAAAGGTTAAACCAGAACCCTCAACAAGAGTGACCAGCTCTTCTTCTGCACCAGCAAGGAAGAGATGTCATCACATGAAGAGGGAATTAAGTTTTGATGTGGGCCTGGGGAGAGCATTGAGGAATTCTTGTCTCATAGTCCCTGCTTTCACCAGGAAGTATGTCATCTCCTGAGAATGCCAAAGCCTGAGACTGCAGCACGGGACACACAGGGAATGGCGAAGGTGTGGAGTGCCACTGTGGGGCACGGTGCAGAATGGCAGCAGCACTGAGCAGTCTGTTATACCTGTATCTCTCTTGTCATCCAGGATAGCCAGGACTTGCAACAATCAGGGAGGCCACATGATCAGATGACCTGGATTTGGGCACTGGAGGGTGGGGAGATAGGAATGAGAAAATTCGTATGCTGGGGGGAAAGTGACCAACACTGGCCGGGCTGGGAGGAAAGGAAGCCAGGTAGGAGCTGGGGGTGCCTGGAGGAGCTGAGGCAGTAGATTCAGAGTTGCTGAAGGGGAAGGAAGCCAAAGGCTGTGGTCAAAGGACTGGATTACTAAGTTGAACATTACGAATTGGAGAAGTTCGGGGAGATGACAAAGCCCCAAGAGTGACCATGCAGCAAGGGCTGAAATGAAGTGATGATGAATTCATTTGACAAGGGACCCAGAGGAAGTTGGAAAACTTACATTCCCTAAGCAGTTCCTGTCCTTAACCTTCCCCCTCCTCCCTGAGCCTTCCATGTACAGGGCAGGTGGAGGTGATCTTGAAAGGGGAGGCTCAAGATAAAGAGAAAGGAGAATAACCAGCAGACAGAAAGGAAAGGCCTGGGTTTCAAGGAAGAAACACCCTGGTAGGAGCCTGGTGGAGCATAAAGAAGACTGGCCTTGGAGTGAGAACACCTGGATTTAGAACCCAGTACCTCTACTTCCTGGTTCCCTTGTACTGGGGCAAGTCAACCTCTAAACCTCCATCTCTCTATCTGTAAAGCAGGAATAATGACACCAGCCTCACCTCCATTACAATGCTCTTGTTAGATTCACATGACTTCATGAATCATAAAGCACACATAAGGGATAATAGTTTTTGGCACCCCATGACCAGCAATTTTGAAATCTTTCCTCATTAACTAGAAGTTCTAGAAGATGTTAAGTAAATACTTAAAATTAATATTTATCATCATGAAATCAGCCCTGTATAATGACAAAGTTTCTGTCATAATTTTAGAATATAAGTACATCTTCACTGTGTTGGGAGCAGGACAGGGAAGAAAAGTGGGCAGATATGTGTTGGTGCCACAATAAATAAATGTGTGTGTGTCTCTGGTATAGTCCTTTTTGTCACCCCAGGGCAAATGATAGTCCCTATTTCTCTTATTTTGTTCATTCAATCCCCATGGCCGCCCCAGGTTGTCCATATTAGGAGGAAATCTGGTAGCTCATGCTCAAGCACCCCCTCCCAACTTCCTCATAGTGCCCAAGAAATTTGGGGACCTATTCAGTCAAGCTGATAAGTCCCACTGCTAAATTTCAAGTTAAGTGGGAGCTGGGTAACCTGACCCACCTACCAGGGGCCAGGGCTCTTGGCTGCCATTGCTTCTGTCACTGCCTGAGGGGTAACTGTGGGTCACTAGCCGCACATCACCCAAAGATTTTCCTGTTCCTGGATGTAAGGGGCCTCCTCCATCCTTGGCCACTGTGTCACCCTTGGGCTGCCAAGGTTGCAGCATCTTCATTTTGCACTCACAGGTTTGGCCGTTGCTCTCAATGCAGGACAACTGCATCAACATAGTGGGGCCAGAAGGTCTTACTGCTTCAGTCCCCACCCACTGACTTCTCAGCACTGGTGTGGAACCCAGGTGACCAATCCACCTGGTCCTCAGACTCTCAGCATCTAATAATTTTGGATTCGGAAGAAAGAGCCTCAATTTCTCTCCTTTTAGGCGGTCTCTTGATCCTCAAGCAAATTTATCCATTTACTCCCCTACCTCCAGTTTGCATAGCAAGAGACACTAGGCAGGGAAGTCTTTTTGGCCACCAAAGTTTTTTTCCTCCCTTCCTCCAAGACAATGAGTGTCTATTTACAAGTGCCTGCTCGTACTTCAGCAAGATTTCTCTAAGCAAAGAGGTGTTTCCCTAGGGAAAAAAGTAACTGGCAGTCTTGCTGGAAAATGTTAAGACCTGGGTCACCAGCCACTTCTCCCAACACACATGCACAGCTTGCACTGGCACGGACACTCCCTCTGTAATCCTGGGCAATTTTATTTCCCCATCTTAAATTAAGCAGTGCAGTGATTTTCAGCTTTGGAATCTCTATGACACCTTCCAGCTCTGATTTTTCCCTAACTCATGCATCCATCACATATTTATCGAGCACCTAATACTAGGTGCTAATGCTGGGGACCCTGCCCTCACACTGTGTGACACTGATATGCTGCTGTTCCCACTCCATTACAAACAGCTCCAAGAGGAGCAATGTGCTTGTAAAGTTTCTCTGTTACCCTGGCTACATTTTTGAGCAACAAATAAGTTGCAGAGTTGAATTATTTGGTAGTGCTTTGTTTTCAACTCCTTGCATTTAAATCAGAAGAGATGTGTGTGCTTTGGGAAACCGTTTCCCCTGACCCACCTCCTCCACTAGACAAATATAATTTGCATTTTTACCCAGATTCTCTCTCCAGACTCTAATTTACAGTAAAGGCAAGAGGAGCTTTTGAATGGGGCCGGTGCTCTGTGGCTTGGGGCTCCACCGGCTAGGCAGCTGAAACTCTTAACAAAGAAGCTTTGGGGGGCAGCAGAAGTTTCCCTTTTTCAGCATGCAACATTTGGCAACCAAGAGGAAGATACAGATCATCCCCGAAGAAGAATCCATTTGACCCCTGAAATCACTCTCTCTGTTAGTGGTTTCCCAATCCCAACTCCCTTCTCTGCCTGCGACTCTTTCTTCCCCAAACTGAAGAAGTAAGCAGGGAACTCACAGAACCAGAAGTCTTGCTTCTCTACTGATTTCCCTGCCTGATGTTAACTCATCCCCCAGTTCAGATATCTGGGGGAAATGATTTGAGGTCCTCGGACTGTTAATAACTGACTTAAACGATGTTTATTGAGAACCTGCCACATGGAAGCTACTGCACCAGGTGCTGGGATCCAGCATGGGATGGAGAGCAGAGACTTCTAGGAGCAGAGAGTGAGGCTGAGGGTGACACGAGGTAAGGAGGTGGCAAGAACCCAGCAGGACCTGACCTTCCGGTGAGAGCCGGCTGCTGGATGAGGGGCTGGGGCTGACGGGATCCGGGGCGGCCCTCTCTGGCCCTCAGTTTTCAGCTTTTTACCAGTACCCAGAGGCTTTTTGTCCACAGGCAGACAGGAGACCACGGATGAAAGAGAGCTTAGGAAATTGAAACCTCACTGTGCATTGTATAATAAAGATAGCTGGTAAATTTCCATAGCAAGAAATAAGAGCGGAGGCTTGCACTGGGCATGGAGACCATACAAATTCTCTGCTTGGGACTGGCTTGTGCCCTGGGATGTCCCCCAAGATCGCAGGTCACCGGCCCCTCGACTGACATCTCTTTACAAGCTGCTTACAAAGCACTCTTGGTTTATTACTTCATACAAGTCTCATGACCATGTTAGAAGCAGCTGTCTTACTAATTCCCTTTTACAGAAGAGGCCCAGAGAAGTCAAGGGACTTGCTCAAGACCACACAGCAAGACAGAGGCAGAGCTGGGCCTCTGGCCCTAGTGATCTGACACCACTTGCGTCTCCTTCTGTTACTCCAGCCTGCCTCTTCCTCCTCCCTCATCCTGTCTTCTCTCTCCCTCCCCTCTTGTGTCTTTCTTCTTACCTGCTCTGGAATCTCTATGACGCCTTCCAGCTCTCATTTTTCCCTAACTCATGCATTCATCACATATTTATCGAGCACCTAACGCTAGGTGCTAATGCTGGGGACCCTGCCCTCGCACTGTGTGACACTGACATGCCTGCTGCTAGTGCCTCCCAGCCCGGCCAGCACAGCCCTTACTTCATACACCCCACGCTCCAGCTCTGGGGGTCCCAAACACAGCCTGGCAACCATCTGAGAGTGGGGGCAGGGGAGCATAGGAAAAATACAGCTTTACATAGAAAAAAATGCAGATTGTGATTCAGCAAGTCTGGGGTGAGGCCCAGAACTCTCTATTTTTGACAGGTTCAATGGTACTTAACTATTTGAAGGTCACAAATGCCTCTGCTAATCTAAGAGAAGCCACGGACCCTGTCTCCAGAAAATGCACAATCCCGTAAATGTGGGAGATGACTCCAGACGGTTCTCAGAGCCTGTCCAAGAGCCACAGACAAGAACCCTGGTCTAGACACAATGAGCTGCTCACTGTCTCCCACACCTGACCAGCGTTTCCTGCTCTCAGCCCTTTTAAGGTTATTCTAACAGAGCTGTGCACCAGCAGCGGCAGCCTCACTTAGGAGCAGGTTAGAAATGCACAATCTCAGGCCCACTCCAAGCCTATAGAACAGAATCTATACTTTAACAAGATCCCAAGGAGATGGGTAAGCAATCTCTATAAGTTAACTCCAACATGAGCCCCTTCCTCTACCCAATAATCACCCAAGGTTCAATATCTACACAACCCTTGAGCCCATCTTAAATGTACCACCATGAGCCTTCCCTGGGCCTCCCAGCTGGGACTCTCACAGCTCTGTCTCTCTCTGGTTAATGCTATTATTCTGTGTCACTTGAGTTTCCCTCAGGTGACCCCAGCACAGGTGTCAAAGGAGTCAACAGAAGGCTATTAAAACATTGTTTTAATGTTTCTGTCTCTACTCCATCTTATCTTCACATTCTCTGTTTCCCTCATACCCTTCCAGTTCAGCACCTTCACATGGTACCTTAAATGTGCTCACCTGTCCCTTGACCCCCTCACCACACTGCTTAGACCACCTGGTACAATGCAAACCCCAAATGAAGAAAGCAGCTTCTCCCCAATGTGTAACCCAGGGGTGCTGCAGAATAGCTCACACTGCCCTTAGTGTAAGAGCTTGCTTAGCTCCCACTCTTCCCCCATAGCATCCCCCTCCCCCTAGGACTCAGGAGCTGATCCATGCTGGCTGGCCCAGCAGAGTCTAAGGGACAAGACCCTGCTTGGCTCAGACACAACTCCCTCCCCACAACCAACCCAGGACACTGCAGGTGAGCCTTCCCTTTCTCAGCCCAAATGCCATTCCCGTCACTGCACCCTCCCCCCACCATCCTCAGGTATATCCTTGGCTTCTTCTTGCAAATAGACCTGGGGAAGATCCACCCTGAACACGAGAAATCCTAGATGCTGGAAGCTTGGGGCGAGCACTGCTCAGATTTATTCCTAAGCCCAGTCCTACTTTCCACAAATGCTTACTTTAGACTCTCTCCTGGAAAGTAAGCTTCATGGTGCGTCCCTTCGCCCTCCTCCCATGGCCCCCTGCCTGGGGTGCCGCACAAGGTAGGCTTGAACTGTCTGAATGTTACAAGGGGATGGTGTGGCAGGTGAGAGAGAACACGACACTGACAGCCCAGAAATGCACAAACCAGCACAAAAGTGGCCATTATTCTTTGTGTCACCTTGGGCCTGTCTTTGCTTTGTTCTTGGCCTTGGTGTCCCCATCAGAGAAATAGGTAGGTGATCCCTAAGGTACCGTTCATATCTGACATTCTGTGCAAGAATGAAGAGGAAAGCGATCACAGAGTAGAGGCCCCCGGAAAACGGGCTCTGCTCTACCTGGAGCTAAGAGCTAACCCGGAGCAGAAGCCCAGGAGGCGTCTGGAAGGCACACGGTGGTGGGCGCGCTTCTCTCCCGAAGGCCTGAGCTGAGGGGGTTGCCGGCAAGCACAGGCCAAGGGCCTGCAGCTAGGTGGGCAGGACAAGGCCCTGACATTGGCTTCTGATCTTTCTTTCTAGAAAGCTCACTTTTACTTCCTCTCTCCTTCACCCCTGACGCTGAGTGGGAGTCTGCCACGGTGACCAAGGCACACCCGGAGAATCTTGGCGGCGGGGTCAGCCCACAGGGAGGAAGGAAGAAAGTATTATTCACCGAGAGGAACTTTTCCATCCCCATCTGAGTTGATTGTCTACGAGCTGATGGTGTGGGGGCCCCAGGGGATCCGGGGATTCTGGGGAGCAACAAAACATTGACCCTCGCTTCCCCACACACCGCCTCGCTGGGCCCTTCCTTTGCACGCCCCCCAGCAGGGGCCCAGCCCAGCTTGCGCCAGATGTTCCCAGCACAGCGTCGCGTGACAGCTCCCTGGCTGCGGGCCCAGCATCTGGAATGCAGGCTCCAGCCAAACGCGCCTCTTCTGGGGGTCCGGGAACTTCCAAAGCTGCCTCAGAGTGGGGATTTCCACTCTTTTCTTCCTTCCTGTGACTGACGTCCCAGCGGGGCAGAGCATCTCCGCTGGACAGAGCAGAGTGGGAGGGAGACAAGCTGTTACTTTCCAGAGACTTTCTTTTCTCATACATACGCTTTCACCTTCCCTGTGTTTATTGCCTGACAAGTCACCTTCCAAAGATGCCAACTTCTCCCTGAAGCACAGACGTGGTGCCAAAATCCTTCTTTACTCTTTCCCTGTGACCGTGGGCCCAGTGGTCCCCCTTTCTGGAATGTGGCTTCTTCACATACAAAGAGCAGGCTGTACTACAGGGTCTCCATAGGTCCTGTGGGTCTGGGGTTCTGTGAGTGACGGTGACTGGACTAAGCCCAGAGAGAATACAGATCTCAGCGTCTCTCACCTTGTTAACCTGGAGAAAACTCAAAGAAGGCCCGGATTCATTCCACAGGGAAATGGCATGCAGCCCTCCAAGTCTGTGGAAAAGGGTGCACTTACCGATGAGAGAGGGGTTTCCATTAATATGAGGGGAAACTTCTCGGAAGTTAAGATGAGAAGGTCTGGGGAGAAATGACCGCATGAAGTTGCAGAGCCTCCTGTCCTGGAAATGTTCTGTTCATTTGATAAGAATGTAATGAGCCATGGGTGAAGGACTGAGCCAAACACAGAGACATTTCAACACTAGTGGGGGAGAAAAAGGGTACCTAGCAAGATCCAGGCTGAATGGAAATCAGGCCCTCTGAGAGGCAGGAGCAAAGCAGGGCTCAGGTGGGCTTGTCCTCTCTTCGTTCTGCCTTCTTGTGATTCCACCCAAGAGTCTGGGATAGGGTCTGCTCTGGGATTCTCTAGGAAGCCAATATCCATCCTGAGACATCAAGTCTAATGCCCCTGGGGCAGAGGAGCATGTCCCGGGTGGGGTGGGGGTCTTGGCCACACCTGCTATTACCTCTGAGATCCTGGGTAAAGTACTTAACTTCCGCTTCAACCTAAAGAAAGCCGTGCTGTCTGGAGGACTCATGAGGCGGTGCTGGCAGGCACATGAGCACGATGGATGCCCGGCTGCGGGTGAGCACTCAATTGTGCCATTTCTGACCCTCACTGTGAACAAAATTCAGTCATTTGTTTAACGCAGCCCATTTCTTGTTACAAACGTGGTGACTGGCAAGTGTTCTCGTCCAAGAAGCTGCACGCATTTATAGACATTGTCTCAGCGACCCTTTATGAAAGAGAGTCCTTGGTCCTTCTGGTCCCATTGGGCAAAGGCACACCAGGCTCAGAAGGAGGCGGCGGAGGGTTTGGGAGGACCAGGAGGCTTGAACTCTTAGGCTTGACTCCTGGCGTTCTACCATATTTGTAAGAGAAAGTTCAGGGAAATGAATTCTAAGGTCTTTCAGTTTTTATTACTATGATTCCGTGGTTTCTGAGGAAACCAATGACAGAATGGCAGAATGAAGCCAGACATTCCAGTTCCCGAAAGACTGCACCTCTGCTCACTCATGCTCCCTGGAAGTCGACAAATAAGCGAGGAGGACGGCCACCATGACAGGGGTATGTTTCTCACCCACCGCTGTGCTAACCACAGGCTCCTAACTCATGGTGACTTCACCACGAGGAATGTTTCTCCATTCCCCTTTAGCTTTCTGCTCGTCTGGAAGATGCTGAGGACAGAGAGAAGACCCAGATATGTGACCAGGCAGCCAGTTGGAGGACTTATGCATGTCCCCTTCCAGAAGTATGTCACAGTGGTGACAGCACAGACACTGGGGCTGGGCCGCCTGGGTTCTGCTCAAGGGGACCCTGGGCAGGTTCTTTAACCTGTTAGTCTGTGCCTCAGTAGCCTGATCTATAAAATGGGAATTAACCATACCTACTAGAGAGAGCTCAGGAATTTAAAGACTTAACATTTGTGCTTAGAATATTCCTGGCACAGAGTAAGCCCTCTGTGAGTATGACAGGGGCATTTCTTCTGCAGCACTACACGAAGTATGTGCCTTCGTCCAAGTCTGAAATTCCAGGACTCTTAGAATTCAGTTCAATGTTTACAAAACCCTACGGCTCTGCTAAGGTTCCACTGTGCCACCACTCTGCTTCTTAGCGAACAGGTAGAGATGATGTGCTTTGGGGGGCCCACCAAGGCCTCAGACCCTTCCTGGCTCAGAGGCCCCTGGACTGGTGCCTGAAGGTGGACCAACAGCAAGCCCGACATACTTCCATCTGCTTTGTGATCTCAGTTTCCTCACTTCCTTCCTTTTCTGCAGAGTTTTCACTTCAGAGAAAGCTGAATCCTTAAGAATAACCCACTTGGCTCATGTCTGTCTGTGGTCAGTCTCGGCTTCACGGCACCCCGTCCTCCCCACTTCATGTGGTCTCAACAGTGAGTGGAAACTGTGCCCCATCCAGACCCACAACTTCCCTCTACTACTTCCTGGAAATCTCCCAGGGTACTGCCCTTGCTCAGCAGATTTAAGATTCCACTGAATCATTCATTGAAGATGCTGTCTTGGGCCAAGCCCTCCCCCTGGGTTCCACCCTCTTAGCTTTCAATAAAAGGCAGCGACAGAGCTGCCAGAGGAGCAGAGAGGCAGAGACCAAGCCAGAAACCTCCAACTCTCCCGCTGAAGCTCACAGCTTGCCACCTCTCGCCCTCCAGCATGAAGTTCTCTGCAGTGCTCCTGTGCCTGCTGCTGGCAGTAGCTGCCTTCAGCCCCCAGGGACTTGCTCAGCCTGGTAAGGCCCCTCCTCCTTCCCCTTAGAGCACACTTCCCCCTCTCTGGGGGATCATGGACCACCCCAGCAGAAGGGGTACCCACAGTCTCACTTTAACAGCTGCTTTTCCAAGATAAGGCAACTCAGAGAAGCACAAGGACTGAGCCCAATCTCACAGCTGCTCCCGGGCAGAGCCTGAACTTGGAGTCTTGCCGTAAACCCCAATCCAGCTCCTTCCAGGACTCCAGCCCTGGGAACACCCTCAGTGCAGTTACTGCCCCAGCTGCTTCCAGCAGAGTCTGGGGACCAGGGTGATCAAAGAGAGGGGGTGTCTGGGGTGGGCGTGCAGGTCGTTTCCAGACACAGGAGGGGAGAGGAGGAGACCCAGAACCTGGTCTGTGCTTCATTCAGCCCAACTTCCAGAGACAGAAGTTGTGCAGGGGCAGTGGGTATCAGGGCAACTCATGACCGGGCATAGAATGCTCAAAGCCTAAAAGGGGACCCATGGGTGGGGTCCCCAGCTGATCTTCCCTGACCCTGATAGTTTGGATTATTAGCCCCTCTAATGTTACCTACTTTTAACAGCTCCCCTTTCTCTGTGTGCATTATCGATGTTGCATACCCATTTTATAGCATAGGAAACTGAGTCAATGTGTCAAAGATCACATTCTAGCTCTGAAGTATAAGCAGAAGTATTGGGATTTAATGGGCTCCACTTTTTCTCCTGCCTTCTCTTAGCCTTCTCCTCATGACCCTTCTCTGCTTTGATTTAGATCAAAAGAATTCAGCTCTTCCTAAAATGTTTTTTCTTTGTGGTTTATTTTCCAGATGCAGTTAATGCCCCAGTCACCTGCTGCTATACATTCTCAAGTAGGAAGATCTCATTGCAGAGACTGACGAGCTATAGAAGAGTCACCAACAGCAAGTGTCCCAAAGAAGCTGTGATGTGAGTTGAGCACACCAACGCTCCCTGATCCAAAGTTCTTCCTTAGGGAACAGGGACAAGCTTCACAAACTCACAGTCAGAGAGTCAGAGAGTTACATCATCTAACCCAATATCCAAAGATTCTCAAAGGGAAAATTGGGCCAAGGGGAAAGAAGTGACTCCTAACATCACTCTCCATCTGGGTGCTCATTCAGACCATCCCAATTTCTTTAGCCTGAAGTCAGGATGGCTTCACTGGGACACTTACAGGAGCAGCTTGCTCTGGGTCCCATCCTTCCACCTGCCTTCCTTCTGTAGCTCCCATGGCAGGTCCTTGGTGTAGAATAGGCTGCTCTTCTAGGCTGAAACTTCATCTAACTGTGTCCCCTCTCCCCACAGCTTCAAGACCATACTGGCCAAGGAGATCTGCGCTAACCCCGAGCAGAATTGGGTCAAGGATCACATTGCCCAGCTGGACAAGAAAACCCAAACTCCAAAGCCTTTGAACACTCACTCCACATCCCAAGAATCTACAGCTAATTTATTTTCCCCTAGCTCTCCCTAAATACCCTATTTTATTTTATTATAATTTCAAAAGTTGTAAACTTTGTTATTGATATGAAACACTATACCTTAAGTAATGTTAATCTTATTTAAGTTATTGATGTTTTAAGTTTATCTTCTATGATACTAGTGTTTTTTAGATCTGGAGACTTGAACAAATTGCTTTTCCTCTGTGAACCCCGATTGGGATGTTTTGTGGGTCCTTGCAAGGATCATTAATGCAGTGACTTCTTATTTTTAAATTCCAAGGCATTGCTAAAAATAGTATTGTGGAAATGAGTATTATGTAACTATTAAATAAAATATATATTTTTGTACAAAAGCTGACTTCTGGTGTTTTCTTGAAGGAAATTACAAAGCTGAGAGTATGAGTTTGGTGGTGAGGGAGAAGCGTGGTTTCAGAGGGTGGGTTCATATTTCAGAGGAATGAAATGTGGATTGGTCCTGTTCTTTTCTACTGGGTGGTCTCATCTGAGTGTCCATAGGAGAATCTTTCAGGCAGGGCCCAGTAGTCAGGCCTTCTAGCACCGTCATTCCGGTCCTCAACATCAGTTACCCAGATCCCAACAACCTTGGTCACCTGTTTAGCAAGAGCCCCACCCTCCTCTTCTTTCTCACAGCCCCTGTTCCTTGTCCACAATCCTTCCCATAATAAATTGCAACTGCCCCCTTAGCGGGGCCACCCACGACCAACCTGGGTGCCTCCAATTAATCCTCCAACCTGGAGTAATACAGACACTGCAGGTATTAGGAAATGAGGAAAAACTTAATCAATCAATAAGGTGGTTAGCTTAAGGTTTCATAGAGAGGATAAGACTTGAACTTATCCTGAGGAATGCACAAGGTTTTTCTAGAAAAACTGCAGGATCATTAAGAAAAGGAGAAATACCTTGAGGCAGAAATGACGATGATGTGTACATCAGAGAGGGTGAAAAACAATCACATGGGAGCCAGGGTCCATGTCTATGTCAAGGGATAGGAAATTTCGAGAGGAAGGTTGGATAAAGTGTTTTGAATGTTGGCAGGGGGCAGGGGTGGAGTCAACTTTGTAGGTTAAAAGGAAATGATAAAAATCTTCACTCCAGTGAGGAACGATGTGCCATTTTCAGAGGTTCAGAGATGGGTTTCAGGAAATGTAACTTACTGGCTTCATGCAGACATGGAGAAGTAGGGCAAGTGAGGGGCTACTGCTATGGTCCAAGCAATGATGAAGGCCTAAATATGGAGCCTAAGAGGCAGCATTGGAGAAGAATGAACTAGGCAGGGTGAAATGCTGCATGCTTTCGGTGGAGGAGAAGAACCTGTGGTTTCAGATATGGAAACCTCTTCTTCAACCCACATTTTACGGGGGCAGCTTCCCTGAAACCAGAATGTACTTCCCTCCATCACTATCCCTCAATCCCCATCCCTGGAGCCTGGAATCAACCATTTAAACAGATAGGCCTCCTTTTCCTAAATGTCATTCCCCTGAATGACATTCAATGCACCTGGAAGGCGTTTGGCCCACCTGGGCACCCAACCGGCCCCTTCACTCAAGAAAATAGATATCTTACTCTGTCGAATAACCTGCATAGTTCTCAGCTTCCCAATCTGGTGGGGAAATGATCCCTGTGTCAGGCTAGACCAGGCAGTGCCTTTGGCAGCAAGAGGTGCTGGGGAGAACTCTGGCTGGCAAGAAAGACACTCGGGTTCTAACCCCAGGGCTGATACGGACTCACTCTGTCAGTCAGGGCAAGTCAGGTATTCTGACTCTTCATCAATAATATGGGGTGATAATGTGTTACAAACAGGGCAACTTAGGTTCCCTTCCAGATCTTGGAGCATATCTCTTGGAAAATTTCCATTTCTACCCTCTGGAGCTGGATAGGGACAAAGGGGATTCTGCTTCTACATTCCTGAGCCATCCAGGGTCCCTGATTCACGCTAAGGAATGCCTTCAAAGCTCCAAGTGCCCCGATACATCAATCGGCAGACAATTTATTGATAGCTGTTTATAAAACTCACCGACCCTCATTCCAGGTCAAACAGCCCTCCCTGCCCCTCCTCCACCCCTCCAGTCCTCAAGCCTTGATCTCTAATCAGGAGTGGAATCTCAAATTGCAGCGGATGCCAACAGGCTAAAAGAAAGTGGAACGCAAACAAACGAGACTGACCACATAGCTCACTGAGCAGCAGGCCCTCCAACGCCAGGCAGATTTGAGGCAGAGGGTCTGGGAGGAGGGCAGGCAGAGGGAGGGGGGATCCATGTGCTCAAATCCCAAAAGAATCTGCTCACATTCCCCTTTCGAGTCACATCTATTCATTTTCAGGGAATCTTGAATCCGTATGTTTTTCCAGCCCAGCACAGGATTCCTTGCCCCTTACACGATGAAACGGAGCACAAGGCATCGGCAGTGTTGAGAAAGTGTTTTAGGAGAGAAGGCCAAGGGCGATGCATTCATTTTCTGTTGCTGCCAAGTCCTGTTCCAGGAAATCTAGGCTTTTTCAGTCATGCTCAAAATTCTTCCAGCCTCTGCCCACTGTCCAATTCCAAAGCCATGTCCACATTTTTAGGTGTGTGTTACAACAGTGTCACACCTCTAGGTACCAAAATATGTATTATTGATAGTTTCTTATTGCTACTGTAGCAAATTACCTTGAACTTAATGGCTTAAAACAACACAGATATGTTGTCTTAGAGTTTTTGCCTTTTTCAGCTTCTGGAGGCTACCTGCATTCCTTAACTCATGGTCTCTTCCTGCATCTTCAAACTCTCCCTCCCCCTCTCTCTTACTGTCCCTCTCTCTCCCTCTCTCTCTCCTCTGCTTCCGTAGTCAGATCTTGTCTCTGACTCTGACCTTTCTGCCTTTATCTTAAAAAGTGATTATATTGAGCCCATCTGAATCATCTGAAATAATATCTTCTTCTGAAGATTCTTAAGTTAATCACACCTATAAAATTCCTTTTGCCATGTCAGGTAATATATTCACAGGTCAGAGGGATTAGATAAGGACATTATTCAGGCTACCACAGCTAGGAGTCAGGTGAAGATTTACAATAGGTAGCTGGGCACTGCAACCTGGCCTTTGAGATCTAGATCTTGGTTTTAACTAGATTGTCAGATAAACATGTGCAAGTCACCTTTCATCTGTGGATCCATAGGTTATGAACTCTATTTATGCACTAAGTGCTTCCTAAATTGCCTGTGCACTAAAGTCACCTGAGTTCCTTCCAAAACATCAGTACATCTCCAAAGACTGATTTAGAATGCTGGAACAGGGGAAGCCTCCTCTTCGCCTTGGTAGATTTTACAAGTTCCGCAGACGAGTTTGAGGCCCTGTGCTCCTCAGCTCTCTCACGTTCAGGTTATTGGAGTTGACAGCCAGTCCAATGACCTCTGCCTTAGGTTTTCATAGTGTCCTTTGTTCTGACCTAGACTTGGCCAATTTACAATCACGAGTAAAAGGGAATACAGAGTCCAGATATTGAGGACCTTGTAGAATTTGAAATACCAATTGTTTCACCATCCCAAGCAGTGAGATAGAATTTTTAAAAGGCTTGGAACCACAAAGTATCCACAAAACTCTTTAGGTTGGATAGGGTGGCTTAAGGAAGACAGTGGGTTAAGAATGTGGCATTCCCAGTCTAGCCTGGGAGCCTCAGCCTAAAAGAGAGCCATGGGTTGGGGGTAGAGGAAGCAGAGAAATCAGCTAAGGGCTATACATAGGAAGGGATTTTACATGTCTTTACTGGTAGATCAAAAAAGTGCTAGTAATTATTTGAGGGACTGTGTTGCCAAGAAAATCAGAAGCCAAGACCAAGAAGGGCTTTAATTGTTCTAACTGTAAGACAACTTTCAAATCTTCTACGAGCTAGAGACAAGTGGTGATGGCCACAGAGGTGGATCTAGGGCCCTGGACAAGGAAGGTCCTCCTAAGAGAGGGATCAGAGCCCCTCTGGAATGGGGACCCCCGATGTCTACACAACAGTATATCAGAACTGCTATAAATCAGTCACTGCCAGGTGTCTCCCTGTCTCTTTGTGCGATGAGAGTGTTTATGGCAATCGTTTGGTTCCTATTCCACCTTGCATATGGGTGTATAAATTGAACGGATAAATTGTTCATTTTTTTAAAGTACCATCAATCTTTTATTTGGAGGCTGTAAAATTCACTCCTATGAGGCTTCATTATCTCCATTTTTTTCTAATTTTTAATTTTTTCAGTTGTGGTAAAAAACACATAAAATTTATCATATTTATTATTTTTAAGTGTATACTTCAGTAGTGTTAATGTTAATATACTTAATGTTGCTATGCAACAGATTTCCACAACGTTTTAATCTTGCAAAACTGAAACTCTATACCCATTAAGCAATGGGTATAAACTATTTCCCCCTTGCCTACCCCCTGGCAACCACCATTCTACTTTCTTTATCTACGAATTTATCTACTTTAGATACCTCATCCAAGTGGGATCATACAGTATATGTCTTTTTGTGATTGGTTTATTTTATTTGGCATAATATCCCCAAGGTTCATCTGTGTTGTAGCATGTAATGGGATTCTCTTCCTTTTTAAGACTTAATAATAATCTATTGTATGTATATACTACATTTTGTTTATTCATTCATTGAACAATGGACGACTGGGTTGCTCACATCTCTTGGCTATTGCACATAATGCTCTTACGAACGTGGAGGCACAAATATCTCTTCCGGATTCTGCTCTCAATTCTTTTGGATATATACCCAGAAGTGTGATTGCTAGATCATATAGTAATTAATTTTAAATTTTTTGAGGAACTGCCACACTGTTTTTCCCAGTAGCTGTACAATTTTACATTCCCACCAACAGCACACAAATGTTCCAGTTTCTCCACAATCCTTGTCAACATTTATCTTCTGTCTTTTAGATACTAGCCATCCTAATGGGGGTGAGGTGGTCCCTCACTATGGTTTTGCTTTGCATGTTTCTAATGATCAGTGATGTTGAGCATGTTTTCATATGCTTGTTGGCCCTTCATATAGTGTCTTTGAAAAAATGTCTGTTGAAGTCCTTTGCCCATTTTTTAATCTGGTTGTTTGTTCTTTGGTTGTTGCAGAAGTTCTTTCTATATTCTGGATGTTAACCCCTTACCAGTTATATGATTTGCAAATATTTTCTCTCATTCCATAGGTTGACTTTTCACCCTATGGATTGCGTCCATCGTATATAAAAGATTTTAAGTTTGATGTAGTCCTATTTATCTATATTTGCTTTTGTTGCCTGTGATTTTGGTGTCATGTCCAAGAAATCATTGCCAAATCCCGTGTCATGAAGCTTTTCCCCTATGTTTTCCTACAGGAGGTTTATAGTGTTAAGTCTCGCATTTAGGGTCTTTCATCCTTTTTGAGTTAAAATTTTTATATGGTGTAAGATAAGGGTCCAACTTCACTCTTTTGCACACTGATATCCAGTTTTCCCAACATCATTTGTTGAAGGAACTATCCTTTCCCCACTGAGTGGTCTTGACACCCTTGCCAAAGGTCATTTGAACATCTACATGAGGGTTTATTTCTGAGCTCTTTATTTTATTTTATTGTATATGTTTGTCTTCAATGCAATAACACCCTATTTTGATTACTTTACCTTTGTAATATATTTTGAAATCTGGACATTCTTCTTTTTCAAGATTGCTTTTGGCTATTCACGGTTCCTTGATATTCCACATGAATTTTAGGATGGATTTTTTTATTTCTGCAAAAAAAAAAATGCCATTGGGATTCTGATAGGGATTGCATTGAATCTGTAGATCACTTTGAGTAATACTAATATGTCAACAATATTAAGTCTTCCAATTCATCAACATGGGCTGTCTTTCCATTCTCTTATGTCTTCTTTAATTTCTTTTAGCAATGTTCTGCAGTTTTTGTTGTTCAAATCTATCACCCCTTTGGTTAAGTTAATCCCTAGTAGTTTATTCTTTCTGATGCTATTGCAAATGGGATTTTTTATTAATTTCCTTTTCAGATTGTTCATCTTTAATGTACAGAAATGTAACTGATTCTTGTGTGTTGATTTTGTATCCTGCTACTTTGCTGAATTTCTTCATTAGTTGCAATAATATTTTATTTTTTGTATGTGGAATCTTCAGGGTTTTCTACCTATAAGTCATATCACCTGTAATGAGAGATAATTTTACTCCTTCCTTTCCAATTTGGATGCTTTTATTTCTTTTTTCTTGTTTTATTGCTTCAGCTTGGACTTCCCATACTACGTTGAATAGAAGTGGCAAAAGCAGGCATCGTTGCCTTAGAAAAAAATGCTTTCAGTCTTTCTCTATTGTGTGTGATGTTAGCTGTGGGCTTTTCATATGTGGCCTTTGTTATGTTGAGGTGGTTTCCTTCTATTTCTAAACTATTTTCCTAGCTTGGAAAATTGTTGAGTGTTCTTATCATGAAAAGATGTTGAATTTTGTCAGATGCTTTTTTTTGGTATCAATTGAAATTATAGTGTGGGCTTTTTCTTCATTCTGTTAACATGGTATATCACATTGATTGATTTTTGTGTGTTGAATTATCTTTCCATTCCAGGAATAAATCCTACTTCATGATGGTATATCATACTTTTAATGTGCTGCTGAATTTGGTTTGCTAATATTTCACTGAGGATTCTTACATCAATATTCATTAAGGATATTTGCCTGTAGTTTTCTTTTCTTGCAGTGTCTTTGTCTGGCTTTGGTATCAGGGTACTCCTGGCCTCAGAATACCTTTGAAAGTGTTTTCTCCTCTTCAATACCTTGGAAGAGTTTGAGGAGTATTGGTGTTAAGTCTTCTTTAAATGTTTGGTAGAATTCTCCAGTGAAGCCATCTGGTCCTGGCCTCTTCTTTGTTGGGAGATTTTTTTCATCACTGATGCAATCTCTTTACTAGGTATAGGTCTGTTCAGATTTTCTATTTCTTCATGACTGTGTGTTTCTAGGAATTTATCCATTTATTCTAGGCTATACAATTTGTTGGCATACAATTATTCACAGTATTCTCTAATGGTCCTTTTTAATTCTGCAGCTCAGTTTTGATGTCCTGTCGTTCATTTCTGATTTTAGTTATATGAGTCTTCTTTCCTTTCGTCTCAGTTAATCTAGCTAAGGGTTTGTCATTTTTGTTGATCATTTCAAAAAACCAACTCTTAGTGTCATTGATTTTTTTCTATTTTTTTAAATTCTCTGTTTCATTTATTTCTGCTCTAATCTTTATTATTTTCTTCCTTCTGCTAGTTTTGGGTTTAGTTTGTTCTTTTTCTGGGTTCCTCAAGGTATAAAGCTAGACCATTAACTTGAGATCTTTTCTTTCCTAATGTAAGTATTTACAGCTATATACGTCCCACTTAGCATAGATTTCTCTGTACCTCGTAAGTGTTTTTTATGTTGTGTTTTAAATTTTTTATTTTGAACAAATTGTAGACTTATAGAAAAGTTGCAAAAATAGTACAGAGGGTTTTGTGTATTCCTCATTTAGCTTCTCCTGATGTTAGCATCATACTTTCTTCATGTCTGGTAAACCCTGCCATTTCTCTGTTCCATATATCTTCTTCAGTATGACATTCAGGTTGAAGGGAAAACCTCATCTAGGTCATGCCATCCTCATAGCTAAGGGGGAAGGGGGAGCTATAAAAAACATGAGATAGCTATTAACTTCTGCTCAGAGATGGCATATGTAACTTCTGCTTACATCCAATTGGTGACAGCTAGGTTACTGCCGTCACACAGAGAATGTCCTCAAAGGACTAAGTGACCAAAATGCCATTGAGGTCAGGAATATTTCTCACCTCGAGTTCTTGCAAGACTTCCAGGACTTTGCCTCTCTCCAGTTTGTGGGATACTTGTCTCCTTCCCTATGTCCAATGCAGTATTTCCTGGAGGTCAATCCCCACCTTCAATGTCTCAATTTTGAAGAAAGAGGACAGATTTAGGAACAACTTGTTCAGGGGGCTATCAATGTCAGTCTGTGTCCCTTCCCAGTTTCTCTTTGTCCACTACCCATCTTTATTTCCTAATATTAAATGATAGCAGCTAACACTTACTGAATGTTAACTTTGTTCTGTATATTTTCATTGCATTTTTCACGTGTTAACTCATTTATTTCTCACAACCACCAAGAAAAGAAGTTACTTTTATTATCTCTACTTTTATAGATGTAGAAACTGAATCATGGATAGAAAAAGTAGCTTGCCCATGGTCACGTAGGCAAACTGGGCAATGGTATGGGCAGTCATTCTCTTAAACATGTCATTCAACTGCCTCTCCTGGAACAGAGATAATAGTACAGAGAGTTCCAATATGCCCTTCACCCAGTTTCCCCTACTATGAACATATTACATAACCATGGCACAAATATCAAAGAAGAGCATTGGTTACTCTCTGGCACCTGGTAACCACTGTTCTATTTTCTGCTTCTATGTTGACTATTTTACATACCTTGTATAAGTAGAATAATACCATATTTGTCCTTCTGTGACTGGCTTATTTCACTTAGGATAATGTCCTCAAGGTTCATCCAGGTTGTCACAAATAAGAGGATTCCTTCTTATTTAAGGCCGAATACTATTCCACTGTATGTACATACCATATTTTCTTTACCCGTTCATCCATTATGGACACTTGGGCTGTTTTCGCAACTTGACTATTGTGAATAATGTTGTTATGAATATAAGAGTGTAGTGGCATGCCACATTAAAAGTATGGAAAGAAAAAAAATCAATCAAGAATTCTATATAATGCAAAACTACCTATTTCAAAAGTGAATAAAAAGAAGACATTTCCAGCCCTGTAAAAAATATTAGAAGGAGCCCTTCAGGCTGAAACAAAAGGTCACTAGACAGTAATTCAAAGAAACAAAGAGAGTTCGTAAAGGTAACTACATGGGTAAATATAAAAGGCAGTATAAATGTTTTTTGTTTGTTTACAACTACTTTTTTTCTTGTATCTGATTTAAAATACATATGCATAAAGCAATACTTATAAATCTATGTTTATGTATAAAGGTGTAATTTGTGACCATAACAATATTAAGATAAGGAAAGGGATGGAGTTGTACAAGGGTCAAAGCTTTTGCATACTACTGAAACTAACATGGTATTAATCTGAAACGGGTTGTTATAAATTATGATGTTAACGGTAATCCCCAGGGTGACTGCTAAGAAAAAACTCAAAATATGTAATAAAAGAAAAAAAGGCAATAAAATGGTACACTAAAAAAATCTATGTATCATGAAATAAAGCAGTAATGGAAGAAGCGAGGAACAAAAAAGATGTAAGTATACAAAAAACAAAAAAAATCAGATGATAATCCTACTTTATCATTAATTACATGAAAGGTAAAAGGATTAAACTTTCCAGCTAAAAGCAAATATTGGGTGAATGGATTTTAAAAATAAACCAACTATATGCTGTCTATAAGACACACATTGTAAATTCAAAAGCTCAAATAATTTGAAAGTAAAAGGAAGGTAGAAGATGCCCCATGCAAATAGTGACCAGAAGAGAGCTAGTGGCTATGCTAATATCAGGCAAATAGATTTTAAGACCAAAAATTGTTACTAGAGAGACAAAACAGAATATTCATAGTGATAGAGGGTTAAATTTTTTTTAAATCTAAAAGAAAATTAACCACATATCTTTGGGTGTCAATAATAATGCAAAATGATTTTGTCCTTTTCTTAAGTGTTTCTAACTTTGCCATCAGCTGATACTGTCTTTAAATCATGCAAAAGTTTTTTACAAAATTCTGCAACAATTCAACAACCTCTTTTATTTCTCCCATTCCCGGCTCCTGTGGGTGATAAGCACAGGCTTTTTCATCGTGAACATAAGCAGGCATTTTCTCTGGGGTGTTAGGCAGAGACGTCTTGGGGGACTTCACTTTGGGGATGTAAGAAGGAGAGGGGTTGCATCAACTGGAGCCCATGAATACTTCCTTGACCTACTGACCAGACCCATCCAGGAAAGGCAACTTCTGGGCAGGACCCCTGTGTTCTGCTCCAGATCTGTAGATCGTCAGCATGTTATCCATGACAGCTGTCTCTGGGATCAAAAAAAATGTCAAGGGAAAGAGTTCTGCTTCTTAGAAGCACCAAGTAGATGGAACATACTTGATGTAGCCAACGAGATGGCTACATCAGAGTGGGCTGGGAAGACTCCATAGATAAGGAGGTAGGAATTAGGTTAAATCTTCACCAATTTCTAGAACTGGGGGTAATAGCAATTTGAAAATGAACTAGTAGAGTGAGTAGCCTGAGCAAAGTCACAGAAGTAAGAATAAACTTGATGTAAAGCTAAAGTCTTACATCGAAGCCTTGAATTGCTTCCACACCAGTGTTCAAGATTGTAAAATGTTCTAATCTCACCCACTGAAGAATTTTCCTCCCTTGTATCCCATGCCCAGCATGGGTGGTCCAGTTCCAGGTGTGAGGAGGCTATGCATGGTCTCTCATCAAACCCCTTTTCATTAATATCATCAGCAATTAGTTGGCGATCTTGTAATGTGCATGTGAGATGGAAAAGTAGATTAGCGGTCTCCAAAATTTATTCTTTGTGTCTCTGAGATTTGTGTGTGGGGAGGGAGACATGAAGTCTCTTATCTGTGCTTCAAACTGAGAGTACTCTGATTTTGTTCACAAATTTGACTTCCATATATTCTTTTCCTTGAAAAAATATTTTCATAGTTAATCAGATATTTTTAAAACCATAGCATTCTAGGATCTTTATATGCCATGCAGTTCTGTTAGCCCATGAAACAGATAGTGGTTTTAAAACGTGTCCGCAAATTCTTTTACACTCCTCCCCTTAAGAGGTGCAGTCTAAGTTCCCTAGCCTTGCACCTGGGATCCTTAAGCCATCATGTAAAATATCTAGCCATGTGGAAGGACCATTGGGGAAGGGGAGAGAGAGAGAGAGAGAGAGACACCCAGTAGCTCCACCTGGTCTAACTGCCAGCTGTTTACATCCTCCTAGCCCAAACCCCACACATTGCATGAAGGCTTCGTGAGGACCCCAATCTTAGCCATCATATAACTGCAACAGTATGAAAGACCCTGAGCAAGCCCTGCCTAGCTGAGGCCAGTTGACCCTCATATTCAAGAGTGAAATAAATTATTGTTAGTGTCTTAAGTCACAGTTTTGAGAAGGGTTGTTACACAGCAATAGATTACTAGAATAGACGCTACAGTTTTAATTACTGTTATTCTAAAATTGCTTCTTTCTGTTTTTCTGCTATTGTCCTATTGTTCTATTTTTCTTTGGGTTTTCGACAGCCACCAGGATTTAAGACGGTGAGGAATCTTTGAATCCACTGTAGAGTCCAACCAAAGTTTCAGTGTCTCTTTGTGGACTCTGGGGTCATGGCAGTGCTGCCTGAAAGGGAAAAGGGGGAAATCATTTGTAACTCCTTGACCTTGGCATCCCTGCTTCCTTCCTTTTTCTACAGAATGTGTTTCATTTCAAAGAAGCTAAGCTCTTAATAATAGCCATAGATCACATGCTGTGGTCTGCCTAGGCATATACCTCACCCACCTCTCCTGGTATTCAGTGAAAAGCAGGCCAGCCTTGACTCACACTTTCCTCTGGGATTTCCTCTCCCCTTCCCCAAGGGAAGGCACCGGCTCAGCAGATACATTTCTCTACCCTGTGATTCATTCAGAATAACAAAGGCCTCTCGCCCCACCCCCTTTCTCTCAACTTCCATCTGCTCGCTATAAAAGGCAGCGACAGAGCTGCCAGAGGAGCAGAGAGGAAGAGAACAAGCCAGAAACCTCCAGCTCTCCCGCTGAAGCTCACAGCTCGACGCTTGACTCTCGCCCTCCAGCATGAAGGTCTCCGCAGTGCTCCTGTGCCTGCTGCTGGCAGTAGCTGCCTTCAGCCCCCAGGGATTTGCTCAGCCTGGTAAGGCCCCTCCTCCTTCCCCTTAGAGCACACTGCCCCCTCTCTGGGGGATCATGGACCATCCAAGCAGAAGGGGTACCCACAGTCTCGCTTTAACAGCTGCTTTTCCAAGATAAGGCAACTCAGAGAAGCACAAGGACTGAGCCCAATCTCACAGCTGCTCCCGGGCAGAGCCTGAACTTGGAGTCCTGCTGTGGACCCCGAATCTGGCTCCTTCCAGGACTCCAGCGCTGGGAACACCCTCAGTGCAGTTACTGCCCCAGCTGCTTCCAGCAGAGTCTGGGGACCAGGGTGATCAAAGAAAGGGGGCATCTTGGGTGGGTGTGCAGGCTGTTTCCAGACACGGGAGGGGAGAGGAGGAGACCCAGAACCTGGTCTGTGCTTCATTCAGCCCAACTTCCAGAGACAGAGGCTGTGCAGGGGCAGTGGGTATCAGGGCAACTCATGACCAGGCGTAGATTGCTCAGCGCCTAAAAGGGGACCCATAGCCAGGGTCCCTGTGCTCTAAGGAATTGGAGTATTATATTAGCTGTTCCTAGCAACACCTAGCGTTTTCTCAGTTTCTCTTCCACCTGTTCATTAGTGATGCATTCCCATTTCATAGTCCAAGAAAGCAAGAGGAAGTTTAAGGACCGTCTCGAAGAGCAGAGACATTGGACTTGGGGTGGACAACTTTCTCTCTGACTCCTTCTTCCTGTTTCCTACTTTACAAATAGAAAGACCCAGAACACACCCTCAAGAGCCTTTCCTTGCCATTGTTTCATTGCAGATGGGATTAATACCTCAACCACCTGCTGCTATAGGTTCACCAATAAGAAGATCCCAATCCAGAGGCTGAGGAGCTACAGAAGAATCACCAGCAGCATGTGTCCCCAGGAAGCTGTGATGTGAGTGGGCCAGGACCGCTCACCCTGGACCCTCAGTCCCACGTTCTTCCCTGGGGCAGTGGATAGGGGTCGTACCAGAATGAGCTAGAATCAAGCACTCAGATGCTTAGACCATCTCTAACTCAATCCCGGAAGTTTTCCAACAGAAAAACTTATCCAAGAAAAGAAAGTAACTCCCACTCCTACCTCCATTTCCGGTCATTGGTTCCAATCTCAGTTCCTGCATCCCGGAGACAAGGGGGCATCACTTGGGCCAGCAAAAGCAGCTGCCTCCCTGAGGCTCCCTCCTCTATCTTGTCACCTTCCTCCTCTGTCCCAAGGCACCCCCATCCTCTGGGCTAATGGGCTAAGCAGGCTTCCCATAGAGCAGGTTATATCCCAGGCCAAATTCTCAAGATTTTCCTTCTAACTGTGCCCCTCCCTCCACAGCTTCAAGACCAAACTGGCCAAGGAGGTCTGTGCTGACCCCAAGCAGAAGTGGGTCCAGGATTCCATGGCGCATCTGGACAAGAAAACCCAAACTCCAAAGCTTTGAACACTCATGCCCGAACTGAAACCAAGCCAAGACTTGAGAAACAATTTGTATCTCCTATCCTTTCTGAGAGTTGTCCTGATATTAGTTTATTATAATTATAAGGAATATGAGCGTTGTGTAATAATGTGAATCACAGTTTTTCTTAAATGTGTTTTAAAGTTAATATTTTCATTTAATCCATCATGGATTTTGGTGAGTTTTAAATGTAAAGCCTTGGACACATCATGTCACTTCAGTCCTATAAACACTGTGGGATGCTACTTCTGCCTCTACCTCTCAGTGGTATTAGGTAGGTCTTTGCAAGAATCAATGCAAAGATTTTTTTAATGTTAGCAGGGGATGTCCCTATGAAACCATAATGCTATTATAGAATTAAATATTTTTCTATGTATGAATCTTGAATTTTTACATAAAATATATTTTTGTATAACACCTGACTTTGATGGTTTTTTAAAGGACAAAATAAAGCTGGGGTGTGGGGTCACGGGGTGACAGGAAGGAGTGCATGGCTGCAGAGGGTGGGCCCTCACTGTGGAGGAAGGAGCGTGTGGTGGGTCCTGGGCTTTCCCCCAGCCTGGACTCGCCTGCGTGTCATGGACTGATGGACAGCCCAGGGCCAGGCTAAGCCAGCTCCACAGCTCTAGGTCTGCCATTAGCTTCAGCCGCTTGTTTGAATACCTGCCTTCCTTTCCAAAGTCTTTCTTTTTCTCCCCATCCCACGCCCTGCTCAAAAGCCCTCCCCTCATCTATTACATCAGCCTATGACCGGCTGGTTTTCCCCTTCTAATCAATCCTCTGATCCTGAATGATACAAACATCATCTGCATTGAGAAGTCACGTAGGGGACAACAGATGACCTTGAGTTCCCTTCCACATCTGGAAACCACGTACCTTAAAAAAACTTCCGTCTCTACAGGTTGAAGAGGAACGGGGAAGGTGAGGGTCCTGCACCCAGGACAGGATATTGACAAACCCCTGATACCGTCAAGCTGAGCTTCTTGGAGGCAGGATTTCCACCAAAGCCCCCAGGTTAAAATCCCAAGGTGTCAGGAGATATCAGACACCTTAGAAGCAGGCAGACAATTTATTGGTGACCATTCACTGCCATCATCGATGCTTAGGCCAGGTCCCACAGCACACTCTGTCTCTTCTCCCCAAGCACCAATGTCAGCCCTAACTAATGAGAGTCAGAAAATATGATTACCTTTAGAGCTTATTCAAGTGCAAAGCTTAAGGATAGCCACTTGGGAAACACAGACTCCAAATGAATGGAGTCTCTTTATTTGGAGTCTGTTTCCAAAATGGAAAAGTTAAGGTTTCAATCACATAGGCAGAGACAGAGAAGTTCCAGTAGGATTACAACATTTTTCCATGCAAGACCAGGTGCATAGTCCAAAGCGACTTGATTGGTTAGAGATTGATACATTCCAAGGAAAATTACTTTGTTACTCCATGAGGAGAGGTAGTGATCTGAGAGGGTCTGATCTCTGGTGCTGCTTGGTCTTCTTAATTATTTACCAAAAAAAAAAAAAAAGACCAAAAAGGGGCAGAAGGTGCAGCTGGATGCCAGGCAACTCAGGTCGCATAGCCACATTCCTCTCAAGGTTCAGAATAATTTAAAGTTCCAACAGCTTTAAGCTTGAATTATTTAATTTCACACACCAATAAAGAGTGTATTCTCAAATTCCAGGAGAGAACAACCAGGAGGCAGGCAGGATTAGGAGGGGAGATGAATAGATGCTATAGCCTAATGAGGCACAGCAAGCCCCCAGCACAGGCAAATAATAAGCAGAGTATCAGATAGGAGGACAGGCAAGGAGAGAAGGGCTGTTCCAAACCCAAACAGAATCTGCTCAAGCTGTCTTTATCGAGCCTTATCTTTTCACTTTCAAGGAAATCTAAACCCATTTGTCTTCATGCAGGCCTGGGATCTCTTGTCCTCTTTAGGCACAGAGAATTAGAGAGAAATCCCAAATCATGACCAGGAACAGAGGCTGATAAATAGCTGGGCATCGAGTCCAGTGGGATTCATAGATTAGATTGGTTATTCCACTAGTGTGCCTAGTAAAGTTGGGCAAGTCACTTTGCCTGATTAGGCCTCCATATAATCTACATATACCATAGATCAATGGCTCTCATATTGGCATCGACATCATTTAGATGCTAATAATAAAAAACACAGATTTCCAGGTACCATCAGTAAAGGTTTTGATATGGAGTGCTGGGTGGGGAAGGTGATCCTTCCACCTTTTTAGCTAGTTCTCCATCATATCTGGGGACCAGGGATGGATACACTTTGAGGAATATCAGAATACACTGATATTCTCTTCTTCAGATCAATATAGTCTCTGGGCTTGACCTGTGACCTCTGACTTAGACATAAAGAGTGTCTTTTGCTGGAAATTTCCCACCTCCTAGACTTGGCTGTTGGACATGCACCAGTCCTGAAGTAGCAGAAAGTGTAAATGCCCACCAGGTATCCATGGGCTCTTCTATGTTCTCCAGACTTCAAGACTCGAGCCTAAACTGCATTTACTTGGGGCCATGTGACTGAATTCGAACAAATTGAATGAGCACTAAAACGATGTAAGCCACTTTCAGACTTTGTCTCTATAGACAACCCATACTTCCAGCCCTCTATTCCTCTGCTGTGGTGACCTGGGGGGCAATGTGTCTCATATATCTCAATTTCAAGGTGGAAGCAGTCCCATATCCCCAATCACTGGTCACTGCTTAGAGGAGAGCCACCTAGCCTATCTTGAACTGTGACATGAGAAAGAATTAAACATTTGTTGTGTTAAGCCACTGAAGTTTGGAGCCTAGCTTAACCTTGATTAATGAAGAATTGCTACCATGATCATGTACTGCCATTAAAAACCTGAAATGTGTAGCATTGACTAGATATTCAGTAGCAGACAGTGAGGAAGCTGATACGCCAGGTTGAAAAGAGGAGATTCATGTTACAAAATGTCAAAGTTGTCAGGTCCTGTCTGCTGAAATTGCGGTTCCAAGGGAGAAAGTTTGAAAAATACATGCTAGTAGTATGTCGGTTGTTTTGGTCTTCATTTGTTAAGGTATTGCAAGAAAGAGATGAGCTCAGGAAAAAATTAGCTGAGCTTAAAGTAGAAATGAAAGAGATTAAAGTCCACAAACTCAAGACCTTACGTTGTTGGAAAAGCCATCTGTCCCAAACATTAAGAAAAGGTATTTAAGGATGAAAAAAATAAATCAGTGAGAGAAGTCCAGGAAAAAATGCTTAGTTGGATGAGGTGACATAGGGCAAAAATCAGATTGAAGTTGTAGCATTACCACTTCAAGCCTAATAGCCTCATTAAGAGGAGAGAGAGAGAAGAGAACAGAAGAGAAGGCAGAAAAATAATTTGAGAAATATATCTAGAAAGGAAATTGGGTGTGGCTGCTGGCACATGGAATTGACTGAGTGCAAAGAGATCAGAAGCCTACTGAGGTATTGAAAGAACTATACCATATTGTCAGTGAAACCATGAGTGAGCCCGAAAAGTTCAAAATGAAAACCAACTCCAAACCCTACATACAGCAAGCAGTCCTCAAAGGCTGCAGAGCCCCCAAGAAGAGCATGTCTCTCTTCCATACCCATTTCAGAAGAGGCTGAGGGGAATAATGGATAAGGAGGGGCCTCCTGAGGGCAACCAGGAAACAGGATCAAAGAGAGAAGACAGCTTCGCAAGAACCAAACCTAGTCAAGGGTGGAGGGCTTTCACAGCATCTGCCTGAAGGACTGCAGGCTTGCTACCGAGCATTGGCCGCTGGTGTCTACCATCTTCCCCTCCATAAATGGGGGTCTTGATTACAAAGACCCTGTCCTTTTCAAATGTGATAATCCGGGTAAGGGGCAAGTAATTTGTCTTTTTAGTTCACAGGTCACTGGACAAAGTAGATTCATATCCTCATTGGAAAGAGAGGACCACTCATCGTCAAGAGATCCTGTACATTTAGGCTGACGCAATGACTAAATGGGACTTCGGGTTGTCTCTCTTGGGGGTGGGTTAGTTGTGTTCTCCATATGTGAGAGGAAGTGAGCAAAGGACAGATTCTGATAGAAACTATTCTATCAGAAACTATTCTGATAGAAACTATTCACCAAATATTCATGTGCCCTCTTCATTTCTCAGTCTCCTTTGCAGTTATACTGGAATTGTATGATGAGTTAAGTCCAATGGGATGTAGGCAGGAGTGATGTAAGCTGCTTCTATATGTGATTCTTTAAAACATCCTACACAATCTGTCAACCCTCTCTCCTCTCGCCTTGGTAAACTTGGAGGCCACATGTTCCAAATGACAGCTGTGATTTACAAGTAGCCTGAACCTCTGAGTCACTCCTTAGAAGAAGCACTTTGGGCAAGCTGCCTAACCAACATCAGGCTGTGACACGAAAAGTAAATATCTGTTGCAGTAAGCCACTGAGATGGTTGTGATTGTTCTTATTTAAGCGTGGACTAGCATTGCCATGACTGGTTGGCCCGGGGGAATAGTTACAGCATTCTGTGCCTCTGTTTTTGCCTGTGTACAAGGATAAAGTTGATTACCCCAAGAGGATTATATGACATAATATAGCAGTAAGAATTGTTTTTAAGTTCCTCTTTTTTCATTTCAGAATATTACAGGGGTACAAATTTGTTACACAAATTACTTTTGTACAGTTTGAGTCAAAGTTATAAGTGTGTTGATCACCCAGATAATGTGCATTGTACCTGTTGGGTGTGAATTTACCCATCCCCTCCTCCCCCCTCCCACCGGCTTGATTTCCATTGAATTTTACTACCATATGTACGCATGAGTGTTGATCATTTAGTTCCAATTTAGTAGTGAGTACATTAGGTGTTTGTTTTTCCATTCTTGTGATACTTCACTTAAAAGGATGGTCTCCAGTTCCATCCAGGTTGTTACAAGAGGTATTAGTTCACCATTTTTTTTTATGACTGAGTAATACTCCATGTTATACATATACCACATTTTATTAATCCACTCATGCATTGATGGGCACTTGGGTTGTTTCCGCATCTTTGTGATTGTGAATTGTGCTGCTGTAAATAGCAGTAAGAATATTTTAAATAAAAAAGCTTTGGATTTCCTCAAGGCAACTCTGGGAAAGCAGGCTTCACTTTTATAAATGATTTCACAGAAGATGAAGATATTTAACTTCTCTAAGTCTCCATTTTCTCATTTTTAAAATGGACTAAATTAGAAGAGGTTATTAGGAGGATTAAATAAGTCAACTTATGTGAAATGAAATAATACAGTGCCTTGCATAGATTGCATAGTTATAGACAACTTGCTATTTGCTAGACACGTTGTTAGAATTTTTATGCTAACCTATAGTTTGGGGTAATTTTCCTCCAAAAGTGACAAAAAACTGCAGACATAGTCACAGTAACCCTAGAGAAGGAGAGATAATGAACCCTACTTGGTCCTGTTTTGCACTGAGGTCAACAGTTAAAATGTATTTCACAAGACAGGGAGTCAAGAGACTGGACTTAGAATCAGCTCAGCATAAAAATACAAGCTGTCTTAGGGACTTTGTCACTGATGTTCTTTTATGTTTTTTATATTTTTAAAGAGTGGTTTGGAATAAAGTAAATGTCAATGTTTCTTTCAAGTCTGTCTATACCTTTTTAATATTAGAGGACATCTGAAGCAGACCTGCAAAACAAAGCCAAGCGTCCTGGTTCCTGGGATGCTTTTCTACTGATCACTCACCATTACTTGAAAAACACTTAAGCAGCCAAGATTTCGTTTTCACAGTGGGGGACCCGTCTCCTGCCCATCACTTAGGGTCATTTCTGACCCAGGTCCCCCCATTCATCAGACATCAAATCACAGGCAGTGGTGGATCTAGGTCACTGCTGAATGAGGAGCCCCTAAGGAAGAAAGAGAAAAAAAAAAGGGGGCTATGAAGTTGCCCCCACTTGCTAGAGATAGCCAGGCAGCTGGATGAAACAGCTACAGAACTGTTTCTGTAGCTTAGATATCTAAAGATTGACTTTATTTATTCGCACTGAGGTCTCTAGGGTTTAAATTAAATCCAAAACCCAGGGAGGAAAACACAAAAATGGAAAGCCACTTGCTGATAGGCCCTTCTCAACTCCCCACAGAATTATGAAATGATTCCTACTAAAGAAATATAATCACTCAACCACGTTAGCCAAACACTTTTTAGGTCAAGAACATTCCAAACATCTTGTACTGACACATTTTTTGAGACCTCACATCTCCCACATGTGCAACTTGGGAATTCATGGAAACCATCCCTAGGGTGGCCTGTCCTTACTTGGAAGCAGTGGGAAAATTTGGAAGAATATATGAAGAAAGCCATCTGCTCAGACCCTGAGTCCTTTTCCAGCATCCCCTGGGCCACAAAATCTGCCCCATATTCTAATAATAATAAATGTTAACTTTCACTCACTGAGCACCTACAGTGATCTGGTCACTCTTCTAGGCACTTTATATATGGGCACTCATTTAATTCAGACAACAATCCTCTAAGGTAGGTCTGATTATCATCCTCCCCTCACCCTTGCAGGAAGTGGTTAAGTAAATTGTTCTAAATTGTCCATGGTATCAAAACTAGGCAGTCGCAGGGCCATATCCAAACTCAGGCATCCTGGATCCAAAGTCTACACTACACTATTTCACCTGGAGTTGAGCAGGAAAGAAGAGGGAAGGCCCAGGTTTTCTGGCCTCTACTTGGTCCCTTTTTTAGGTAATTATAGACCAATTATTCTAGATGGGCAATTAGAGACTTTGTAGGCCAAGAAAGTCACTCTCTCCTGTGCCCATGACAGACATCATCAGTCAACCACAATACTGTTGCGACTGACCTAAGGCAAGTCCTCAGAGTCCTTCTTAGCACACTTATCTATGCTACCTGTACCAATCAATCAATTTGAAATGGGAGTGTCCGTGAAAAGCCAGGAAACAGCCTTGCAGTGCCTCCATGCCAGTATTAATGCTGTAATTCACTGCAGTGACCCTGTTAAAGACTCTGCCTCCCCTTACACCCTCTCCAACTAGGGGGCCTAGTGTGAGGGCACAGGGGGCTGTCTTTTCTGCTTCAAACAAACCCACTCCACTACAATGTATTTGATGTATAGGGGTTTGTTTTGATTCCATTTGGAAAGGGCTTTAGTGGCTAAGCAAATAGTTAAAAAGTGCACAGGCAGTCAAGATTAATAGGAACCATCCAGTTCTGATATCCCGTGACCCTGAGTTCTGGGGCACTAAGATTCTATGATCATCGGTTGAACTCCTAGGAACAACTTGCCTTTCACAATCACATGCTCCTCTCCTCACTCCAAATCCCAGGGCAGATGAAAAGTGTGCCAAGTCCCGCCTACTAGTTTGCCTCTCCTTTTGTTTTGCTAACACCCGAGGATCTGGAATTTACACAGCCATCTGGACCCCTCTTTACCAGACCCTGTCCAGGCAAAGGCTTCCCTGGAAGCTCCCACCCTCTCTGCTCCCTATAAAAGGCAGGCAGAGCTGCCAGAGGAGCAGAGAAGCTGAGACCGACCCAGAAGCTGAAGCTCACCCCTCGCCCTCCAGCATGAAGGTCTCCGCAGCGCTCCTGGGCCTGCTGCTCCTGGCAGCCGCCTTCAGCCCCCAGGGCCTTGCTCAGCCAGGTAAGGACCCTCCTCCCCACCTGCTTGCAGGGAAAGTTAACCACCTCCAGAGCTATCAAGTCAGCAGGAATCTTTAGAGACTTACTGCAAACTCTGCATTTTAAAGATGAGACAGCAGGTCTCATTTGTGGACAAAAAATGCCCCAACCTCTCTCTCATCTTTACCATAACTTGTCAGTGGTGATGGGCTCCTAATGTACAGAAAGGATGCTGAGTCACAGGCAGGGGGACAGGATTTCAGAGCTGATGGATTCTACCTCTACTTCCTGCAACTCCTCACCTTCCCCTAATTGCCTTCTGCCCTTACAAACTCATGCTTGGAAATATCTACATATCATTACAGGCTCATTCTTTGTGTTCATTTTACCCCCAAATTCAGCTGCTGTCCCAACCACCTGCTGCTTTGCTGTGGCCAACAAGAAGATCTCCATTCAGCGATTGGAGAGCTACAGAAAGCTCACCGGCAGCAAATGCCCCCAGAAAGCCATAATGTAAGTAGACAAAGCTCACCTGCCCCTAGACCAAAAATTATTGTCTAGGGCACAGAGTCAAGAACTGTGTCAGAGTTATCTGGAGTCAAACCATTTGACCCTATAATCCAATTTGTGAATTTTCACGGCAGTAAATGTTCTCTCCCAGCTCCCTGCCTGGGAACTTGAGCAGGTCATACTAGTTCCTTGGAGTCAAGAGCAAAGATGGCTCTACTGGGCCATCAAGAGCAACACTGACCTCCTCAGTGGAGGAGTCCCATACCTCCTCTGCCCCCTTCCTCCTCTCCCATGGCAACTGCTCTGCCCCGCCCCATGGCAAATGATCCTGAAATGTTTAGGGTTGAATGGGTAGAATTTTCAAAGAGTATCTTTCTAGTTGCTTCCTCTCTCACCCACAGCTTCAGGACCAAACTGGCCAAGGAGATCTGTGCTGATCCCAAGGAGAAGTGGGTCCAGAATTCCATGAAGTACCTGGACAAAAAATCCTCAACTCCAAAGCCATGAATATTCACCTTTTTTGAGACCCAACTAAAGCCTCAGAAGTGCTTGATTGGTTTTCCCTTCCTAAGATGCATTCTGAGATAATCTCATTATCATTCCTAAAGGAATGAGTTTTATTTAACAATTTTTAAAAAACATATTGCACCTAAGTTTTTAGGGTTTTAAAGCTTATGAGTTATTTTTAAAATGTAAAGCTTTGAGCAGGTCCCTTGCCTGCTGTGAGCCCCAATTCAATCCCCCGCCAAGTGTGGGCAGCATTGTTCCTCTCCTTACCTCTCTGGAATCTTGTAAGGGCTGTGGCAAAGATGTCAATGTAAAAGTGGCTTGTATTTTTAGGACAACATTGCTCTTGTGAACCCAAAGTGTGACTCATCATGTTAAATGGAAGTAAATGTTGTTTTAAGAATGCATACAATATATGTGTATTTTATCGTAGTCTGCAGTTGCATTTTTGTGTGTGGGGGGTGCGGAATCCACATCAGCTGATGGGGAGGAGGAAGGCATTGAGGGTTGGGGGAGGCATGGTTATGGGGTGGGGACTGTGTTCCTGAGAAGTGACCTTTGGGCTGGGCTGGTCTTCTCTGAGATTCAGGGTGAAACTGACAAATCCGTTGCAGCCCTCTGGTTTCCATTCCCAACTGCAGTTTCCCAGACCCCAGGTGCTTCAGCCACTCATTCGTCAGGAGCTGCTTGCTTCTCCTGTGACCTATCTCAACAGCCTTGTGGTTTTCCCCCTCTCCCCGACCTTACACCTCTGTCCTCCAACCAAACTGTACAGACATTACAGACATTGGGAAATCAGAGGAAGCCTAGATGACCCTTGACCAGAGGTTTAGATGAAGGCTTTATGGGCAAAATGGAACTTAAATGAGGTCTTGGTGGATGTACAAAGTGGGGCTCTCTTACGAGGTATTTCAGTCTAGATAGAAGAGAAGAGATACTGCTTGAGCAAGCACCAAGAAGTAGAGATGATCACAATGTGTTTATTAAATTAGGTGGGAGCCCATCCAAAGGTGTTAGGCTTGGAGTACATGTGAAATGGTGGGTAAATTTGGAAAGAAGCTTGAGGCCAGGCTGTTGTCAACTGAAGAATGTTCATAAATGTGGAAAGGAGAGCTTTATCTCTCATAAAGGGTTGCAGCCTGAAGGCTGGCCATCTTGCAGGCTGGGAAGCATAGCCTCCAGCCAGAAGGAGAGAGCAAGCACTTTGAGGGAATAGTAAAGGGAACAGGAATTTATGCTAAGCAGGGTGGCAGAATATACATATTTAATAAGCTATAGGAGGAGTCATGAATATTTATGAAAGGAGAAACCTGTACATGGCAACTGAGCTTCAGGCCCCTTCATAGGTCACATGTACAAAAAGTGGCAGTCTTAGCATGATCCGAGGGTGGAGTTCTTGGTCCTCGGACATCAAAATGTGGAGCAGGGGACATGAAATCCCTCTGTGCACATCCTTCGTAGACTAGCCAGTTCCACTCCATGGTTGGTGGCTTCTTATCAGGAAGAAATGCTGGCCAGTTGTGCTGAAACCACAAAAGGGAGGAACAGAATTAGGCATTGGTTGACATCAGCGGTGGAACAAATCTTTCCAAAGGGCTGGTTCTGTTTAACCCTTAGGGAAGGAAGCTTAATGGTAGTTAACAAGAAAGGGGGTATTACGAGGTATATCTGACCTCTCATCCTGTCATGGCTGGGATTTTAGTCTTTAAGATTTCTCTGGGGTCCCCTTGGCCAAGAGGAGCCTTGTTCAATCAGCTTGGGTGGCTTAGGATTTTTATTTTTATTTCTCACTGTCAGGGTGGGAAGTTTTTGCTCCATTCAGATAGTAATAAGTAAGATGAACATATGATTTTTACCAGCCAAGGTAGTATGCTCTTGGGAGCAAAAGGTGGCACTCTTAATAATTATTATGGAGCAGCAAATGTAAATGAACGCTGTCCCATGCAAACTGGAGCCTGTGGTCCCCCTAGTAGTAACAGGCATTGCAAGTTTGGATTCAGTGGGGAGGAGTGCCATGAGCAGCGGGGCTTAGGACAGGCAGCCAGGCAGCCATGGACCGGATCGGAGGGGAAGGGAGAAGCGGTTGGCATACTGAGCAATGTATGGGCAAGAGGGAACGGGGGTGGAACCAGAGTATTGGTAGGTGGGGAGGGGAAAAGGTAACTGGGAGCAGGATGGGCGAGGCAGGGATGCTGACGGAGACAAGGAAACTTCCAGAACCCCACAAAGCTGCAGCTACAGGCTAACTTCTTAGACCCAGAAAATTCACTTCCCTCTATCACTCTTCCCTTACATCCTAACTTTATAAGCTTGAGAGCTTCCAGTCAAAAGCACAAAACCTTATCTTTGTGATTCCCCTTCAGCATGTAAAATCAACTTGCATTTCTATCGGTTATGTGACCCCTGTGCCTGTACCCAGAGACCAACCACATCCCCAAGGATAGAAAAGGGTCATGGGTACCCTGCTGATGGAACTCTGCATGGTCTGAGGCTGCCAATCTGAAGGGCCAGTGGCCTGCTGTGTCATGCCCTGTCCAGCAGGGCCACTGCATTGCGTAGCTCACACGGGCACCATTCACACTGAAGTCCCCTTGGGCCACTCTACGTGGTGGCCGTGGCACAAAGCGATACAAATGGCAGCGTGAGGCACTAGGAAGAGCACTTATCTGGGAGGAAGGTGACCTCAGTTTTATCTCTAGAACTGATTTCTCTCACTGTGTTACTGTGGGCTCTGGTTACCCACCCCATCCAGAGTAGAGGGTAATATTAATAATACCTTTGACAGTATCCGACCAATGACCCAACAAGATCCCCTACTCTGAGAGCATTCTCTTGGAAAACAACACTAACTTCACCTATTGGGGCTAGAAAGATTGGCAGAAGTTTCTACAGTTATACTCCCAAGTCAGATAGGGGCTGAGGTAACTGGCACACCTCCTCTATTTCTGGAAGGCTTCTCTGTGAGAACCTCAGGTGGAAGCATGGAACTCAGGAGCCATCAGAGAGCTGCTGGTGGCTCCACAGAATGGCTTCTACTCAGAGCAATCACTGGCCTTCACTCCAGGTACAAAAAGCCTCTCTGCCTTTCCTACATCCTGGCAGACTTCAGCCCTAAACACCAATCTGGGATGTACCTCCAAATTCCAGCATGTCCAGAAGGCATGCACCAGCCATGGGATGGCCACAAAATCGCTCACTAGGGTACACAGACCCTAAGGTGCCAGGTGAATCTTAAAGAGGGGATTAGGAAGGGGGAGTGGAGGGGAGAGGTACCCTCTTTGTGTGAAGGAACTGAACAGAAATTGCTCACATCCCCTATGCCAAGTTTTCTCGCTTCTCTTTCAAGGAATCCTGAACGCAATTCACCTCCAACTGGGAATAGCATCACCAGCCCCTGGAGTATGTAACTGCGGGCACAAAGCACTGGAGGTGTTTAAGCTTCTGATGGCACACAGGCCCCCACCAGGAGCCAGGGATGCCACCAGATGGCTTCTCTGGAAAGCAAACTCTTAGATGAAAATGATCATGCAGTGGGTAGAGTGGGGAGCAGGACGGAGCAGAGGGAGAATTTATATCGTGGTGCAGTCGTAGCCCAGCTCCCCACAATCCCACAGGGAGCTTTAGAACTGCGACAACCCGAGTGAGTGCAAGGGACCAGGCTTTTCTAGCCCATCCTATCCAGTCGTGGCTGCAGCCTGCTCCTGGAACAGGATACCACTCTGAGCAAGGCGGCTGTCTTCAGCTGATGCCGGGTCCCACAGAGGAAACTCAGCTGAGGCTGTTGGCTGCCAACATGCCTAGCAGCTGGGGAATAAGCACTTCAGCCCTGGGAGGGGAAAACCTGGGCAGCACGCCCTGCGCTCCACCACGGGGCCCACCCCTTGTGCCGTTCAGATCCACATGTTTATTTAATACGTTTTGGAAACTCATCCAGGAATCTGATGAGCCTCCTTTCTTTGGGAAGCTTGCAAGGGGAAGATTAATGGGGTGAACTATACCTCCACTCCACCCATATACACACAGCTGCTGCAGCTGACCTTGAGGCCATAAAGGATGCTCGTCACCGCCTGCTCAGACACTCCTTCTAGACGTCCCTCAAGCCTCAGCCAGCCACCTCTGCTGGTCTGGTCGAGGTGGCGTGCCTTCAGGATTGACTCAGATCCTCAGCCCGGAGGGGTTCAGCCCTGGGCTTCATGTTCTTCTCAGGACAAGGATGTTGGCTGCTGTGATTGTCCATTTATCATCAAAATTGGGTTAATAAGTTTTGATCAATAAGGGAGGAGATGAAGTGACATGTGTCATTTCTGAGCCAGAGTGTGGTGCCCATGCAAGACCCTCCAGAGCATTCTTTTTCTTTTTCTTTGTCACATCTAACTTGCAAAATAACTTTGGAAAACTTACGTTTCCTCACTGGACTTTAGTTTACCCAACCATAAAATGAATTCTTGAACTAGATATATGGCTTCTAATTGGCTGTGTACTAAAATCACCAGAGACATGTCTAAAAGCACAGATTCTAAATTATCCTCACTAAAGATTTTAGTTCAATGTATCAGAGTGGGAATGGGGATAGGGGACCATATTGTACCTCCTGGACTTGCTCCAGCTCTGGTTTGCCCCCAAATCACTTAATCTCCTGGGTAAAGTAAGGATAAAGACACCTGCTATCAGAGGATTACATGAAATAATAGGAAGCTAGCACTGTAAACAAAGGCACATGGGTGTGTGCATGTTCGCAGGCTTTATGAGTAAGGAGGTATCTGGCTTCTCTAAGCCTCAGTTCTTTTGTCTTCATAATGAGCACCAAAAAGGCCCTTACTTTACAGGTAAGTCTGAAGGATTAGGTCGGATAATACACACAAATTCTATAGCCGCTGGCACGGAGAAGGAATTCAACGAAAGCCACAGTCATTATTTACTAAGTTATCTACTGCATGTCAGCTGCATTGCTAAGCTCCCTATGAAAATAGCTTTGTAGAATGTTTCTTCCAAGGATTTCCAAGCAACTTTATGAAAGGCTGGGAGCAAATCCCAGCTGTTTTTGCTTTGTGGAAAGGACAGCGGAGGCCCAGGCATGAGAGAGCACACTAGAGGAGAAGACTCTTAGGGTATGTCAGGGGACCCAAGCCCTGAGACACATGGGTCTCTAATATCCTGCGTGGCTTTAAGGATTATGCTCCTATCCTTGGGCCTCGGTTTTTCTCTCTGAGAAAGGACAGGGTGGAACACAGTGAGTTCTCAGGTCCTGTTCAATTCTTTCTCTAATTGTGTGGTCTCAGAGGAAATCTGAGACAGAGCTATAAGACAAAGCTGGGAGTCCAGATATTCAGGTTGGCTCCCACCTGATGGTTCTGGATTCCTGGGGAGCAGGTAGGAAGACAGGAGATTTGTTTCGAAAATAGGGGACTCATTTCCGGCCCCCATGAAAGTGATTTCTGACCACAGGCTTCTCATTCTCCAGCAACAGAGAATGTGAATTGAATCCACTTTAGATAGCTGCTGCTAGGAAGTCACCAAGCAAGAGAAACACAGAAAAAAGCCAGGGAGCCAGACAGCCAAACCCGGAAGGTCTGAAATACTGGCCTGGCATTCCGTGCTGAAGTTCCGCAAGTAACATCAAGTCTGGGTAGGGAATCTGCAAAATGAAAATAACAGACCATAACTACCTGGGGTCCCTGACCTGACCAGCTAAGACACTGGTATCACTCAGAGGCTGCCATCCCTTCACCCCATTTCTCTGAGGCCCAGAGCACTGCAAACAACTGAACCTTGGCAAGATAACTAAGGCCTCTTCCCTCTATCTGGCATCCGTCACCATTTCTTTTCCATAACACAAGCATTCCCTGGAAAACCATGCCCCCTGCAACATATCTCAATTTGGAAGCATGAGTCAGTGTTTGGAGAAATTGTGAAAATTCCATTCTCTTACACTTTGAGTCCCTTCCCAGCGTTCCCTGGCCATATTTCTTCCAAAGTTCCTAGAAGTAATAACTGTTAAGTTTATTGAGAACTTACACAGTGTCAGTCATTGATCAAGGCACTTTTCATTTGTCAATTCATTTAACCCTTAAAACACTATTATTCCACTGTTTTCAGAAGGAGAAACCAAGGCACAGCTTCCTATTCTTTGTCCTTTTCCACACTTAATGATTGATAAGCACAGGGCGTCTATCTAGTAGACACGAGTGAGCATTTTGCCTGGTCTCAGGACAGGGACACCCTAAAGCTTTACCTTGAGGAAGTTCAGTTGAAGGTCATAGTTCTTGAATTATTCTTGATCCAACATCTAATAGAGGTGTCCAGTCCCCTCTGGGCAAGGCTCCTGTGCCTTCTTCCATGCCCATATGCAATTCAAAGGGTTTCAGTGAAGACATTCGTTCATAGGGAGCCTAGGGAAAGCCTCCTCCTTTGATTAGAAAAGGAGGCGTATGCCTGGCCTGGCAGGTTCACTGTCAATTGAACAAAATGTACAACTCAGGTGACAGAAGGGCCATTGTTCTGTCTCAGAAATCTGAGCAGTCTGGGGGGCTCCAGGGAAGAGGGAGAGTGGAAGTCAATTTGGAATAGTGGAGAAAAAAAGACAAGCATCCAAGGAGTTGACGGTGAGGCTCAGCTCGAGCAAAGTCAGAAGCAGAGATGAGCACAGAGTACAGGGGTAGCTGGATAAATGTCCCTGAAATGCTTCCAGGCTGGTGCATGATACAGTGTTTTCCTCTTTATTACAGAATTTCCCAACTCTGCACTGACTGTCCACTAGAGCAAGTCGAAGCTATGTCTGGACTGCATTCGCACCTTGTCTATCAATATATCAGATACCTTGCCTTGATGTGCGTTTTGGCAGGGAGGGGCCTTTATGGGATCAGCCCTTTTCACACTGTGCTGGTCCCTGGAGCTGGGTGTGAGGGGTGGGAGCCTCCCCTTCTGCATCACGAAGACTGCTCCACTTGCCCTGGTGATCTATGGGGATTCCCCCTGTGAATTCACCCGGGGAAAGACTTTGACAGCTAAACCACAGTTTGAAAACCACAGCACTCCTAGATTTTCATGTGCTTCCCAGCTCTGATATCCTCTGGTGCTCGGATCCAAGCGCATTACAACTGCAGGGTTCCTGGAGTCCTTCATTCAGCCAAAGTTCTAATTTAATACCACAGTGGGTCGTAAAGGAGCTAGCAAGGTTTAGAAATGTAGAGGTTTTTCCAAGCTCTGGTTGGAATCCCAGCCACAGTTGGAGCCCATGATGAGGATGCTGCCAGAGGCAGGGAAAGGAGAAATTATAGACCTACTCGTGTCTCTGGTGACCCACGTTCCTTCCTTCTTCTCTCTTCTTCAGAAGGCAACTCAGGGCAGAGGAAGTGGAGCCCATGAGACAATCCAATTCAGAGCATTTCCTGTTCTTAGACTGGGCACAACTGCACCCCCTGTCCTATCCCACCCCCAGTAACTCAGCCATGAATGGAAAGTGTGCCCAGTCCCAGCCCACGGATTCTCCTTTTCACTTCCTGGAAACCTCCCCAGGGCCCAGAGCCTACTCTGCAGATTTCTGGTCTCATTTCATCATTCCTTGACCATGCCCCTGCCAAGGAATTCCCTCTGACCTCCCTAACTCTTCACCTCCTATAAAATAACAGTTCCTGAGTCTGTGCAAATCAGGTAAAGCAGCCAGAGGAGCAGAGAGGCCAGGAAACACCCAGAAGCCTCCGACTCTTGCCCTCCACCGTGAAGGGGTCTGCGGGGCTGCTGTGTCTGCTGCTCTGGTAGCCGCGGTGAACTCCCCGGGCCTTGCTCAGCCGGGGAGGTTTCTCCTGTCCTAGAGCAGTGCTAACCACCTCCAGGACAATCAGAGCAATGAGAGTCCTCAGAATGTCACTGCAAACCCTGCATTTCAGGAATGGGAAACATGTTTCAAGAAGGACCAGACTGATACAAGAGAGAACTGGGGGGTCAAGACCACCAAAGCCAGTCTCTGGGCTCTATCCAGGATACCAGCTATGGGAACAGACCTATTCCTGATCATTATATGGTCTGGGATTCTCAAGAATACATTATGCTTATGAAATCAGGCAGTTATATTTTCTTTTTGGGCAAAATGAAGCTGGAAGGGTGAAGCTTGGGGTGGGAGTATGGTTTTAGGGTGTGAGGGCCATGATTCTAGTGAATGGCCTTTGGACTTGGTTCGTCTCCCTGCAGATTCAAGTCAGACAGGACCTCTCTGGCACTGTGGTTCCAGTGTCCAACACCAGCCTCCTGGGACCCAAGGGCTTTAGTCTTTTGTCCAGCATCAGCCCACAGCCTCTCCTGCCCACCCCCTCCTCTCCTACTCACTCCCCCGTTCCTACCAGGGGACATCTCCCACCCAGTCTGATGCAACAGCACCTGAAATGTTCTCCCTGCCTCTGGTCATTCCCGTCCATTCTATCCTCAACCCCAGAGAAACACCAATAGTCTGTGAATCCAGACCTGAGAGGAAGAGCAGGTGGCAATGGACTTAGTGGTCAGGTTACATTTTCTGGTGAGGAAGAGGCATGAGCAAGACCTAGCTTAAAGGATGGAGAGACATCAGAGGTGAGGGTTTGACTGAGCTAGTTTAGGGTGGACAGAAGAAGAGTGAACAAGAGGCAGAAATCTTGTCTGGCTGGAATTTGCTCCAGGAATAGGAGAAATTTTAGAAATTTTAGAATGCAAGCTTGGAGCCATGTTTTGGAGGTTCTCTAATGTCAAGATGGACAGTTTGGGTTTCATTCTGAAGGTCGTCAGGAAACACTGAAGATGTCTGACCTAGCAGGGCAGGAGAGCAGCCTGAGCAGAGGTATGCTTGAAGAAGAGAAAGCTGGTGTCTGAGTCAGGATGGGATGTGGAAGGGAGGACCTGAGAGCAGGTCTCCGTGCAATGATCCAGGCAGGACAGGATGGTGACAGGGGAGGGGAGGGAGCAGCTCATAGGAAGAATGGGGTAAGCTGGGACTTACTGAAGACCTTTGGTTAAGAGGACAAAGTGGGACGGCCAGGAACCCAGGGCCTAGAACCAGCTCTCAGAGTACCCCAAGGTGGCATTTAGGGGCAGGCCCACCCCGAGCTCTGAGTTTACTCCCCTCTCTCACTATCCCTCTAAGCCCCAACTACAGAGATCTGGGAACATGCATTTAAAAAGACAGGGCCTCCTCTTCCTGGATGCCCCCTAAGATTCCACTGCAGTACATGACCTTGGCCAGCTCCTCTTTCCAAAATGGGACCCACTTATATGGAAACCAGCCTCCTCACCAAGAGCCCATGCCTGCCAGGCTTGTGGAGAGAGATGGCTTCTGTAGAAAGCAATGCACTCAGAAGCATGGGGCACGGGAAAATTTCCAGCCTGGGAAGCAGGAGACACTGGTGCTGATTCCATAAGTGGCACTGACTCCCTGTGCATTGAGTCATATCCGGTTCTCCTTCTGAGCCTCAGTTTGCCTCTCCATTAAATGAGGATAATTCTGTGTTACAGGCAGGAAATGAGAGAATCTAGCAGATCTCACATTTCCCCCTCTCCAGGAACCATTTATCTTGGCAAACGTCATTCTGTGCACCGGCCAGGAAAGAGTTGGAAGGGAAAATATTTCAAATATGCCCTCATGTACCAGCCAGAAACCTGGGTTACAATGAACCCACTCCTAGCTCAGGCACTGCCTGCCTAGATACAGATATTTTATCAAAGCTCCCCTGCCCAAACGCACCCAAAGTCTTGGGAGCAATTAGCAACCAGATGACATCGTTCATCCTCATGCCAGATCCAGTAGTCCTGTGTATCTCTTCTCCTGACGCCAAGGTCTCATCTCCAAACACCAAGAGGCACCATGCCCAAGTTCTGCAGAGAGTTCAAAGATTGCAATCCGAAAGTCCCTTTGATTTCGCAATTTCTCTTCCTTTGGTTTTGGTTTTAATCTGGATTTGAGAAACCTTGGTTTTAGGAGTGAACCCTAAAACATCAACCAAGTGTAGAAGCACATGGTGAGTTGGAATAAAAATGACTAAGATGTCACCATATGCACTAATACTCAGAAGACCCTCTAGCACTAGGCAAGGCTTGGGCAGAAGGTGGGGAATGGTGAATGCCGTATCTCTTTATGTTAAAGAAGTCTTCAGCCTGTTTGTCCTCCAATTCCTGTAGCATGAACCTGTCTGTTAACTCAAAGCGCTGGAGGTGTTGGGGCCTCTGATAGCGTTCCTAGCAGAGCCCATGGGCCAAACACGAAAGCATTGCACGTTGTTGAACATTGCAGCCTCAACTTGTCTTTAGGCTGTGCCTCCACTCTAAACTGTCAGGTGAGCTTGTGCAAACTATTTTCCTTCTGGGGGACTCAGCTTAGCTTTTGTACTAGACTGATAATTTCCAGATTGGCTATGAATCAAAATCACTAGGGCTGCTTCTGAAAACACAGATTTCCTGGCCTTGTCCCAAGATTCTGAGTCAGGATGTTGGGTTGTGGGAAACTTCATCAAGTTTATAACCAGTTTTCCTAGGGATCCTAAGGTACAGCCCGGTCTAGGACTAGAACACTGGATGTTCTCCGAGGGTCCTTTGTGCTCCCATGTTTGGGTTCTGCCTCGGCTGTCTTGAACCTGAAGGGCAGTCTTTGCAATGAATGATCTGCCCAAGTCCTACATTGGCTTCCACTCACTCACCAGTCCTGACTCACCATAGACCAGCTGCATGACCTGCTGCAGAGCCTTTCACCTCTCCTTCTAATGTCTCTTTCCACTATCTCTGTGATTTTTGTGATCTCTGAAATAGATATGGGACAAAGCTGAAGAATGTAGCCAGAACTTGTGACTCCCAGGACATTCTTCTACCTGACCCTGCTACATCCCTTGGGGATCACTTAAGACAGAGAACAGCTTCCATTGCAGGAAACTCATTTCTTTTCCAATGCTAATTTATACCTGTCCACTACTAACTTAGTGTCTAGACTATGGTCTTGTCATTCACCACCCCCTAAACTACAAGCAAGTTGTTGTGTCTTCTTTAAACAAGTGCTAACTAGGAAGCCACCAAGGAGGAGAGAGAGAGAAAGCAGAGTGGCCACCTCTCTGGGGAATACATCCAGGCTGCTGGGACCAAACATCTACAGAAGCTGGGCAGTCTACAGTTTCATTTCAGCTTTCAACACCAAGGTTTCTCAAATCCAGATTAAAACCAAAACCAAAGGAAGAGAAATTGTGAAATCAAAGGGACTTTCGGATTGCAATCTTTGAACTCCCTGCAGAACGTGGGCATGGTGTCTCTTGGTGTCTGTCATACCTGGGATCTTTCTCCCACTCCTGCTGGGGCCCAGAGTGTTCTGCACCTCTGGTTCATGTGAGGGTCCTCAGACCTCATGCTTCCCTGTTTCCAGGAAACTGTTTTTATTTCCTCAACTATAGCACAGGCATTCCTAAAGACCCACCTCTATCACGTCTTGACTGGGAAGCATAAAGATAGTTAAGGGAATCCTTCTGTCCATTAGTCCACATCTTGGGTCTCTGCCCCACATCCTCTGATCACTACATTCTCCTCATTATCGATACATAACAACTACCTTATTAAATACTTACCATATGCTAACAACTCACTGTTCAGTGATCTTTTCCTGTGCCAACTAGTTTAATTCACACCCATTTTACTGCTAGGGAAACTGTGGTACAGAGAGCTGCAGTAAGCACCCCAAGCATCCAAATCCTGTAGTCTGGCTCCAAAGTCCCTTATTTTAGCCACTACCCTGCCTGTCCTAGGGCCAAGCAGCAAAGAACTCTTTTCCCTAAATGTCCAGGTCTCAGAATAGACCTGTTTCAAGTTAATAATCAATCCTGGGAGAATAAACTAGACAGAAGCATAGATATCTCCTGGCCCAGAAATGGCCAACATGTCCCAGAGCTGGGATCATCCCTAACTCTGTGCTCATGGAGGGTATCAATAAAGAATCACATCACCACTTCTCGTAGCCCATGTAAGGCCTCACTATATTTTCCAACAAACCTCCTGGGCTGACACTCACATTGAAACCTATTTGCCATCCTTGGTCTTGCACATCCCCTCGTTTTATCCATGAAGCAGCGGATCTAATGATATCTAGTTAGGCCACACGGCTACTTAGCAGGCAGGCTGGGATTGTGCCCAACTCTTGACATCATCCCCTGAATTTCTACTAACCCACTTTGCTGCCACATAACTGACTTTTACTACTATTTCTATCTCTTGCCTCTGGATGCACCTTTGTATCAAGCCACATCACTGGAAGATTAAAAACTTCCTGAGCTTATTCTGCAGGACACTGACCTTGCATGTGGACTGGGGGTTTATACAAACTTAATTTCTGAATAAAACTTGACTCTGTGCATCAGTGTTATGTGATGCAATTGATAAGGGACAGTCCCAAATGTTTTTATTTTTAAGGGCTTAAGTTCCCTCTTGCAAGAGGAAATCCTGAGGTCAGGGATGTATTTCAAGTTCTGTCACTTCTGTGTTGTTAAGAGGTGACATAGTGGTTTTTTTTTTTAAATAGAATATACAAGACGTAGAAGTTCTAAAGTCTCTTATAAATAAATAAGAAAAATAACTGAACTCCTAAGCCAGGGAGACTGTCAGATAGTTCACAAGATAAAGACATAAACAATTGACCATTACATAAAAATACCAGCCAATAAATAAAAATTTAAACAAGCTGATATTGGAATGGTTTTCTTTTTTTAACTTACTTTTTAATCGAGATAATACTTTCCTACAATAAAGTTCAATGAAGTTAAATCAATTTTACACATGTACACCCCAGGAACTACCACCCAGATCATTTGTAGATTTCCAAACCCTAAAAACCTCCCTCATGTGCCCTGCCAGTCAATGCCTCACAAAGGGAACATCTAGTCTCAATTCTACCACTATAAGTTAGTTTTACCCACACACAAAATAATATTTTTATTAACAAAGTGTCATAAATTTTTAAATAATAATGTTTTCATTTTCTATTACTATTGTAATAAATGACCGCAAATTAGTGGCTTAAACAACATACATTTATCTAACACTTCTGAAGATGAGAAGTCAAACATGAGTCCCAGACCAAAACCAAGGCATTGTCAGTACTGTATTCCTTCTAGAAGTTCTAGGGAAGGCCCCATTTTTTTGGTCACGCAGGGTGTTGGTAGAATTCATTTCCTTTGGATTATTGGGCTGAGATACCCATTTTCTTGATGGCTGTCGGTCAAGGGCCTTTCCCAGCTTCCAGAAGCCTCTGTGGATATAGCTCCGCCATGGCCCATAGCTCCCTCCTGCAAAGCCAGAAACAGTGGGTCAAGTCCCTCTCACACTGCAAATCTCTTCTTCCATCTCCTCTCTCTGATGCAGCAGGAAAGAGTCTCCGCTTTTAAGAACTCATGTTATTAGATTGGGCCCACCTGGATAATCTAGGATAATCTTCCCATATCAAGGTCTGTACCCTTAATCACATCCATAAAGACCCCATTGTCACGGAAGGTAACAGATTCACAGGTTCCAGGGATTAGGGAGTAAACTTTTAGAGATCCATTATTCTGCCTACACAAATAGGAAATGTTGTCCAGAGTAAAAACTTTCTAGGAAGCAATTTGGTGATATGTATTAAAGCTTCACATTTCACATATTGTGATGTATTAATTCCACAGCTACAGAAATAAAAGCATGAATAAAGATTTTAAACTGGGATTTTTTCATCATAATGTTGATTAAACTTATTTTTAAAATGAAAACATAAATAATATATGCACCTAACTATAATGAAATGCTTTAATTATGGTATATTTGTATAATGAAATAGTATGAGGCCATTAAAATTGAAGCAATTAAAGAATATTTAGTGACTTGGAAGAGTGCATCACCCATGTTAAGGGAAAAAAACTGTAAATATAATCATATGTGCCTTATTTCCATATATATGTATATTTACATACATGTATATATATGTATGTGTATATGCTTGTATATCTTATATACACACATCTATGTACATACATGTATGTATACATACACATATGCATACACATAGGGAGATGGAGAGAGAAGAAAGGGAGAAAATACACAAATATAGAAGCCAGGTTCAACCCTAGTGTTTAAAACATAGAGTGACCAATTGTCCCGATTTGCCCAGAACTAAGAGGTTTCCTGGAACGCTAACTTTCAGTGCTAAAAAAAGTCCAGGCCAAATCAGGATGAGTTGGTCACCCTAAATGCAGGTACATTTTGTCCTTTCCTTTAGGCAAAAATATACCTTATGGTTTCTACAAGGAACACGCAATCGTTTAAAAGTCATCAAAAGTACTTCAGGTGTTTTATCCTCTGTTGGGGAAAATGCCAGAGTTAGGGTCTCAGAAACATTTCAAAGATGTTCTTAGAAATATAGCAAATCCTGGAAATGCTTCAGATAAGTGATGGAAGTATAGTACCCTCCACCAATGAAATAGAAACCTCCTGACTTTTGGGAGCAGATTCCCGAAGAAGCACAGTATTCCCATGGATTGCAACAGCCACAGGTCAGCGAAAAAAAAGACTCTCTGTCCTTTGATTACGTATGATTAGAGCAATCTTAGAGACTGGAATGAGAAAACTAATTGAATCAAAAACCACAAAGCTAAAATTGAGCTACTTGGAAGCTGTAAATTGCAATAACAATTTCTTAATTGAACATCTGTCATGTGGGAACGACTCTGACACAGAGGCTGCTGGTGAACGTGGGAGGCACACTTGGGAGAAGGCGCCACACTGTGGCTGCCCATCACTATACGCCAATGTTGGTTGGTGCCTTGAAAGAGATGTTTTGCATTTCTTACCTAGTTCATGTAATATAAAACACATTAGTGTTTATTATACTGCCCTAAAGACTCTGCAATTGACTTAATATTATACTTTCTTATCTTTAAAAATGTAGAATAAAAATTAACTGTTAATTTTGACACAAAGATAATAAAACATGTTTAGCTCAGAATGTTATGGAGTATAATACATAGTAATAAATCAAGCAGACTACCGGGTCTCAATTTTTTTAAAACAATGATATAAACAAAACTGACTATTTTGTATGTGACGTGGCACATTTAATTGCTCAATGACCCCTTTGTAGTGCTTAACAGATACTAACCTAGAGGTTATTAGCCTTCATAAGCTTAATTGTGATCTTAATAAATAATGAAGTAAAAATATTGCCCTAAGTACCGACTAACAGCTGTGTCCACTGAGGGCTTTATAATAATTTCCCACTTTTCTGAGTTGATGTGGATAACTCGATGTGGCAATCATTAGTACTCTGACATTTAGATAAAAGTCACTTGTGGGTTTCTTTGTATGTTTTCTTTAGAATACTATGGAATGCACTAAATATTACAAAGCCATTTGGATCCACCACCCTGTGCCAAGTTAAAATTAAAAAATATTTTTTAAATGAATGGACTATTTGGATGTGAAGATTAGAAATTTTTAGTCTGGTAACGTCACACAGCACAGTCACTTCACAACCCTTAACAGTTACTAAACTGACATGGATAACGTGAAACGTGGTAATGATTAGAGACATCCACTGATATTTCCAGTTCTTATTTTTCTGTGCACGTGGCAGAGCTGTACTTCCATGTCATCTTAAAAACAGACAAACCAGGTGATCCACTTTGGTCAATAAAATGTAAGCAGAAGTGATGTGTGTCGCTCCAGACAGAGGCATTTAAGAGCTAGGACAAGAGTCTCTTTCACCTGCCACAGTTACCAGGTATATTCCAACGATAATGACTCCAACAGCCCAAGTAAGGAGACAGCAGAGCAGAACCCCCTCCTCTGCAACTAGTGAGAAAACTATTAGAATTTGGATAAGAGGCAATTCATGTCATGATGTGCCATGCCCTACCACATTGTTCCATGCATTACACTTGCAGCCAGGGGCACTGGGAAGAGCCTGGTCTGAGCAGCCAGAGACCTGGGTGCTCTGTTTCATTACATCTAGGGCATATAAATTCTCTGCTCGCTCGCTCTCTCTCTTTCTCAGCTGCTCCATCAATAAAGTTGAGATAATAATGTGTGCATTTAGGAAATGAGGAGATTCAGCAGACAAACTCCATTTCACCCCTAGTTCTTGAATCCATGACTCTTGGATCACATCACCACGGCCGTCAGTAGGGAAAGAGAGGAGTGAGGCAGTGCCTAGAATCCACACTACCAAGCCAGCCAGGAGGCCAGGATTGTGAAATATCCCCCAAATAACCAGCAGGGCAGGCCAGGACACTTCCATGCACATCCCAATAGCAGTCCCAAAGCCCCAGGAACAACAGGACAGCTCACTGTCATCATGAAAGCTTAGTTTTCATAATAAAATAGCCCTGCCTACCTCTCCTCCCCACACCCAGCCCTATTTCCAAGCACCATTTAAGAATTTATCCTAAAATTCTAGTTGGTTCCATGGAGTAATAAAGGACAAGAATAGACATCAAAAGATAGTTTATTGGGTCTCAGAAGGTCCCCTGTGTCAAGCAAATATTAGACATTGAGTGGGGACTGGTGCTGGAAGGACTTGAAGGGGTGTGCTACAGGTTCCCAAGTTCAGATAGAATCTGTTCATGCTCAATTTTTTAAGACACATCAAATAATCCACCTTGAAATCATCTATATTCCAGCCGAGCCCAGGATTGCTTATCCCTGCTGCATGAACTTATAGAGACAAAATTGAAGGTTCTGAAGCCTCCGTTAGAATGAAGACTCTACCAGGTACCAGGGACCGAAAAAGGAGACCCAACACATAATTGGGCATGGCAACCCCATCTCTGAATTCTGGTTTTGGTTCTTTACTAAATTGTCAAAGTGACTTTGGGGAAACCCCCTTCCTACTCTGTGCCTCAGTTTATATATGTAAATGATGCATTTGAACCTAGATTAATGGCTCCCCAAATGGCCTTGGTTAAAAATCACCTGGTCACCTGGAGCACTTCAAAACAGGGAATTTGAGGCACCATCTCTAAAGATTCTGACTCTGTATTTTGGGGTGGTTTAGGCCTCCCTTCCATGTTATTACCACGTGCCCAGGGCATCGTGATATCACAGGCAGGGCTGGAGACCAGTGCTGCGGATGGTCTCTGAGGTTCCTGGGCAACTCACTGTAATTCTTTACCTGGTTCTTGCCCTGGAATTGGAATTGCATGGCAGCTTTTGTTCTGACATGCCCTCTTGCCAGTCCTGGCTTGTCGTGAAGTAGTTGTACAACCTATGACAAATCATTTCACCTCTGTAATTCTTTCTCTCCTTTGTATAAGGAAAATGTGGAATAAATTAAATTAAAGGCAAGTGCCTCTTCCAACTCATCCTATAGCATTGCGATCATTAAGAGCACTTGGATCAGAGCTGAGAAATGAAAGCAGAAACCTGACTCCCAGGATGCTCTCCCACCTAGACACATTCCCTGAGAACCAGGTGAGAATCCAGAAAGTCTGGTTCCCCACAGGTATCCATTTTCTGCCCTTCATCATAGTTGCTACTGATCTTAAGCTCCACTTCATTAGCCACCGAGCCATTGACATTTGTCATATGTGTCCTATTTGAGACAGTTGTCAAATCTGCTTTAGAAAACTGCTCGCTGGGAAGCCACCAAGGAGAGAAGAAAGACAAAAAGCGGAAAGACACTCCTCTGAACAACACAGCCAGGCCACTGGACAGAACAGCTGTGAACTTGCATGTTCTCAAGTTTCGTTTTAACTTTTTACATAGGGATTTCTCAAATTCAGTTTTAAAATAAAGCAAGAGAGGGAAATTGCACAATCCAAGTGGCTTGCAACTGACATCTCCAAACTCCCTATAGAACTAGAATGCTGGTGCCCTTGGCATCTGTCAACACTGGGATCTGATTCCTATTCTCTCTGAGTTCCCAGGACATTCTACTCTTCTGGTTCATGGCAGGATCCCAGGACCCCACGGCTCCCCCATCTCTGGGAGACGTTTTTTCTTTCTTCATCTACAGCATAAGCATTCCCTGAGGTTCATCCCTACAACCCATCTACGTCCACTTACTTTCTGGACACTCCACCCACCTTATTTGACTACTGAGTACAGCTAGCTTAGTGACCACTTACCATATGCTACTCACTCTTCAAACAAGTTTTTGGTGTCAGATAGTTTAGTATTCATAATAAACCCCATTTCTACACAAGAAAATTAAAGAATAGGTAAGAAATTTGAATATAAAGATGTTAAATAATCTGTGCCTTCTCTGACACAGATATTAACTAGTGTTCCCAGTATCCAAATCCAGACTTTTAACCACCATGCTATTCTACTTCTCTTAGGGCTGACAGCAAAGAACACTCCTCTGCCAATTCCTAGCATGCTAGCCTCTCTGCTTCTGACTTGACCCTTTGCAGACATTCATAGATGAATCAAGTTAGAGAAGAGCTTAAGTATCATTTAATCCTGGAATAGCAACTATGTCACATAGGCAGTACCATTCTCTATTGCTGGGCCCATAGCAGACATCACTAATCCATCCCCACATTATATTTAATATATTTTAATATATTTAATATATTTAATAACCCAAGGCAATGCCTCGCTGTTTTGTTTTGTTTTCACAACAGGACTTTCTGGTCATCCACCACCAATCCATAAAGCTGACACATGACTGAAAACTATTTGCTGTCACTGAACTTGTCAAAACTCCATACTTTATAGATGAAGATAGCCAATCTCAAAGTCAAGAAGATTTGCACATGGTCACATTGGGCAAATTATTGGCTAGTTATTGGTTAAATCTGGACTAGAGCCAGTTGCTTAATACTTAATTCCCTTCATTTTGACTAGCTGTTTTTGATTCCCAAAAGCTATTATTTTCACAGCTATTTCTGTTGTCTGTGTACAGATGTACTTTTCATATGAAGTCAGCACAGAGGAGAAACTGACACAGTCTTGAGGGCATTTTGTCAGACAATGACTTTATTCCGAATGAAAACATACACAAACTTGACCCCATGCAGAGATCAGTGCTACACAATGTGTCTGGCATAGATCCATCCCCAAAATGAGTAGAAAGGTACCAGCTTGGAACAGCTAAAATTCCTTTCTGGCCAAAAGAAATCCTAATGACACTCACGTGTTACACATTCTACAAATTCTTTACTGTTAAAAGTTCACCCAGTATTTGTAACAAATGAAAACTGCATGAGGTAAATATCTAAAAATTTATTCTGAGTCAAAAAAATTAAAAGCCCCCTGATTTAAGAACAAGAACATACTAATCACAGGACAAAAAAATAAATAAATAAAGCAATGAACATATACTTTAAAAGAGTGAATAAATTAAAATGTAAACAAAATAATGCTGTGCTTTTTTATTTTATTTACTTTCTATTGAAGTATAATTTACATATAATAAAGTGCAGACATTTTAAGCATACAGTTTCATGAATTTTATATATATAGACAACCATTTAACCACCACTCTGATCAAAATGTAAAACATGCTTGGCTTCCCAAAGGCTCGCTCATATGTCAATACCTACAAAAGAAACCACTATTCTAACCTCTATCACCGTAGGTTACTTTTGCCTTTTAACAAGATAAATGTCTTCTTCTTCACAATTGTCAAATGTTTTTAAGAATAACAGACTAACATTTCAGTGAAGGTGCAAATTTTCGAGCAATGTGATAATTTGATTAAGAGCCTTAGTAATATCCACATATTTTAATTTACTAATTTCTTAGCTATGGAATTAAATGGAGACATTAATAATAATGTTATATCAGCTTTTTCATAAGTATTGTTTATAATTACAAAAAAAAGGAAATTGTATAATTCCCAACTATAGAGAAATGCTTAAATTAACTATAATGCACTGATGTACATGAACTCCTATGGAGTCTTTAAAGTTCAAGATAACTGGAGAATATTTAGTGCCTTATGAGAAGTCTACACATGTTAATTGAAAAGGCAGTATTTAGCCTTGGGTTTGGTGATGAGATTTAAGATATAAGGCAAAAAGCAAGATCCATGAAAGAAAAAATTGATAAATTGAACTTTTTTAAAGTCAAAAACTTCTGCTCCATGAAAGACACCGGTAAAAGAACAATCCACAGATAGGGAGAAAATATTTGCAATGGATGTATCTGATAAAGAATTTGTATCCAAAATATACAAAGAACTCTCAAACTCAGCAGTAAAAAAAACAACCAACCAACCAAAATTTTAAAATGGGTAAAAATTCTGAACAGACACCTCTCCAAAGAAGATATACAAATGGCAAATAAACATATGAAAACATGCTCCCCGACTTCTATTTTCCTCTTTGACATGGAAAGAGCTTGGAAGTCAGCTCTCCTGCCTTCAGAAAAAGAAAAATGCTGAACAAACTGAGAATCAACAACTCTTCTTACATCAATCACAGACTTGAGGTCACAGGGCAAACTGCTGCCCCCATAACTGGAGAGAGTTACTGAGAACCAGTTGACCAGGAACAGAAATCAATGGAGCCAGGAACTGTTAAAAAAAATTAAACTGTTATCAGCAAACCACTGGAGGCTGAAGATGGATTTGCTTGAGTGCTAAAAATTCCTGGGGGCCCAATCTTAGGAGGCCTCTGCATTTTTATGAGTTTTACTTCCAGGAGCTACACCAGGTTCTTACAGTAAAGATCAGAGAAATAGTCCCTTATGCTGCCAGCAGGGAAAGGGGAAAGTAACCGTTTAAAAATACACTCAGAAGAGATGTAGACATTTTGAAAAATACCCAGAGCATTGTGCTTCCCACTGTCTATAAGGGAAACTACTTTACCAGAGCCTAACTGTGGGAAAGGAAGAAAAGAAGAAGGTGGGGGGTGGGAGAGGGGGGAGGAGGAGGAGGGGGAGGAGAAAAGAAACTTTTTCACCTGAGGAATATGAGCCCCTTTAAATTATCCAGCCCAAAGAAGACCTGGAACTCATTGGAATGAAACAGCAGAACAGCAGCTGAGTCATTTCCCCTTGAGCTAAGTAGTTACCTCTTGAAGCTACTTGCTGTGCAGGCAGTAGACTAACTGTTGTCAAGTAGCCATAAAATGCCATACACCCTATAGTTCAACAATGCATAGCCAATCACTAACTACCGTTATTTCTGTAAACCAGTGAGAATTCCTGACATCGCCCCCTCTACTGATTCATTCTTTTTGTCTTTAAAAACTTGAGCCTTTCTTTTGTTCTCTGGCGAACTCCCCAAGGCAACTTGGAAGTGTGTCCCAGGCTGCAGTCCCCAACCTTGGCCCAAATAAACTCTCTATATTAGTTTTGCCTCAGCTGTTTCCTTTTAGGTCAACATAACCTATATGTGGAAGGAAATAACCAGTTCCAGCACCTCTAGCCTTCTTGAAAAGGGGTTTGAAATGCACCTGTGCAGTTCACAGCCCTGGGGCATAGGTACACTAAAAAACTGAGACCTAATTGCAGGATTATAGAATGCTGCTCCTCCCCCACACTTTACCACCACATTAACAGGTGTAACGGGTGTATAATAAAAGGATTACCACTGAAAGAACTGTAAGGCCCAGATTCTATTTAACAAGGAGTTTCTGGAGAAACCCAAAGACAGTGGGGAGACAAAAAAAGGACACTAGAGGAAACTGATGCCTAAGACACCTACAGCTACAGCAAACAGTAAACACAGTAAACTCTTAGCCAGATAAACATAAACCCAGACACTAAAGACCTGTTTACCTCAGTTCCTATTACCCAATATGTGATGCCTGGCTTTCAACAAAAAATTACAAGGCATGCTAAAAAACAAGAAAAGGATCCACACTCTGAAGGTAAAAAGCAAGCAATAGAACTAGATTAAGATATGTCCAAGATTTTGGAATCGTGAGACTGAGAATTTAAAATAACTATGATTAACTTTGCAAGGACTGTAATAGAAAAAGTAAACATGTAAAAACAGATGAGTAATGTAAGCAGACACATGGAAATTCTCACAAAGAACCCAAAGGAAATGCCAGAACTCAAAAACATTGTAACAGAAATAAACAATGCCTTTTATGGACTCACTAGCAGAAAGGACATAGCCAAGGAAAGAATCAGTGAGCTTGAAGATATGTCAATAGGAACTTAACAAATTGAAATGCAAAGGGAAGATAAAATGAAAAAAATGGGGCAGGATATTCAAGAACTATGGGATAGTTACAAAGGTATAACATGTGCATATTGGAAGTATCAGAAGGACAAGAAAGGAGAAAGGAAGAGAAGAAACACTTGAGGCATTAATGGCTGAGAATGTTCCAAAATTAATGATAGATACCAAATCCACTATTATAGTTGAAGATTTCAGCATATTTTTATTCATAATTGAAAGACTCAGTAGGAAAATCTGTAAGGATATAGATGAACTGAACAGCACCATCAGTCATCCAGATATATTTGACATTTATGAAATATTTTATCCAACAAAAACAAAATATGCATTTTTCCCAAGCACACATGGAACATTCACCAAGATAAACCACACTCTTGGAAACAAATTTCAAAGAATAGGAATCACACAAAGTATGCTCTCAGACCACAGTGGAATTAAATTAGAAATCAAAGACAAAAAGACAGCCAGAAGAGCCCAACATACCTGGACATTAAATGGCATATTTCTAAATAACACATGAGTCAAAGAAGAATACACAAGAGAAATTTTAAAATATTGTGAACTAAATAAAAACAAAAATACAGCTTTTCAAAATTTGGTGGATACAGTAAAAGCAGTGCTTAGGAGGAAACTTACAACATCGAGTGGAAATATTAAAAAAGAAGAAAGATAAAATTAATAATCTAAGCTCCCACCCTAGAAAACTAGAAAAAGAAGAGCAGTATAGACCTAAAGCAGAGAGAAGAAAAGAAATAAAATTAGAGCAGAAATCAATGAAATTGAAAATAGGAAAACAGTAGAGAAAATCAATGAAACCAATGCTACTTCTTTGAGCAATAAGAAAAGAGCCATAAAATTGACAAACCTCTAGCTAGGGCAACCAAGAAAAAAGATATGAAACACGAATTACTAATATAAGAAATGAAAGAGGGACCATCACTACTGATTCCATGGACATCAAAGGGAAAATAAAGGAATATTATGAAGAACTCTATGCCCACTAATTTGATAACTTAGAAAAAATAAACCAATTCCTTGAAAGACACACTCTACCAAAGCTCACGCAAGCAGAAATAGTTAATCTGAATAAATCTATCTATTTTTAAAATTGTAATAAATAATTAATAAACTTCAAAACAGAAAGCACCAGGCCTGCTCAGATGGTTTCACTTGTGAATTCTACCAGACATTTAAGCAACAAATGACACCAATTCTCTACAATTTGTTCCGGAAGATAGAAGTGGAGGGAACCCCTTCCTAATTCATTCCATGTGTCCAGCATAACCCTAACACCAAAACCAGATAAAAACACTACAACAAAAGAAAACTATAAACCAACAGAAAACTACAGACCAAACTCGTGAACATAGATGTGAAAATTTTCAACAAAAGATTAGCAAATAGAATCCAAAAATGTATAAAAAGAATTACATACCACAACCAAGTGGGATTTATTGCACATATGCAAGGCTGGTTCAACATTCAAAAATTGATTAATGTGATCCATCACATGAACAAGCTAAAGAAGAAAAAATCTTACGATTATATCAATAGATGCAGAAAAAGCATTTGACAAAATTCAACACCCATTCATGATTCACTCTCAGCAAAGTAGGAATAGAGGAATACTTCCTGAACTAAAATAGAGAATATCTACAGAAGACCTGCAGCTGACATCATACTTAATTGTGAGAAACTAGATGTTTTTCTCCTAAGATTGAGGATAAGGCAAGGATCTTTCCTCTCACCATTTCAATTCAACATAATACTGGAAGTCCTAGCTAATGCAATGAAACAAAATAATAAAAAGATGTACAGATTGGAAAGAGAGAAATAAAACTATCTTTCTTTCCAGAAGACATGACCGTCTACGTAGACAATCACAAAACATCAACAACAAAAATCCTGCAGTTAATAGGCAATTATACCAAAGTTGCAGGATACAAGGTTAATAAAATATGTAAAGTTCAATAACTTTCCTATTTACTATCAATGAACAACTGGAATTTGATATTAATAAAATAATACTATTTACTTTAGCACCAAAAAATGAAGTACCTAGGAATTAATCTAAGAAAACATGTACAATATATATGAGGAGCACTATAAAACTTTGATGAAAGATTAAGGAAAATCTAAACAAATGAAGAGACATACCATGTTTATGGGTAGGAAGAGCCAATATTGTCAGCATGAGCCAAGGAGGTGAAAGAATAGTACAATGAAAACTATAAAACATTGCTGAAAGAAATTAAAGACATAAATAAATGGAAACACATTCCATGTGTTCATGCATTGAAAGACTTAATGTTGTTAAGATGTCGATACACCCAAAATCATCTATAGATTCAAATCTCTAACAAAATCCCAAAGACATTTTTTGCAGAAATAGAAAAGCTTATCCTAAAATTCATACAAAATATCAGACAATCCCAATAGCCCAAACAATCTTGAAAAAGAAGAACAAAGCTGTTCTTTTTCTGATTTCAAAACTTACTACAAAGTACTGTAATCAAAACAGTGTGTTACTGGCATAAAAACAGATATACATATCAATGGAATAGAATAAAGAGCCCAGAAATAAACTCTCGCATATATGGTCAAAAAATTTTTGACAAAGGTGCCAAGACTATTCAACTGTCTTTTCATCAAATGGTGCTGGTAAACTGGACATCCACATACAAAAGAATGAAGTTGGACCCTTCCCTAACACCATATACAAAAATTGATTCCAAATGGATCAAAGACCTAAATGTAAGACCTAAAACTATAAAGCTCTTAAAAGAAAAAATAGAGCAATAGCTTCATGACTTTGGATTTGGCAATGATTCTTGGATATGACACAAAAGGCACAGATGACAAAAGATAAAATAGACAAATTGGACTTCATGAAAATATTAAAACTTTGTGCGTCACAAGGCAATATCAACTGAGTAAAAAGGCAACCCAAAGAATGGGAGAAAATATTTGCAAATCATATATCTGATCAGTGATTGATATCCAGAATACATAGAGAACTCCTAAAACTCAACAACAACAAACAAAACCAACCCGATTCAAAAATGGGCAAAGGAGTTCAATAGACATTCCTCCAAAGATAATATACAAATAACTAACATACTGATTAGTTCAACATCACTAATCATTAGAGAAATGAAAATCAAAACTACAATGAGATACCATTTCACATCCGTTAGTATGACAACTACCAAAAAGACAAAAAGTAGCAAGTGTTTGTGAGAATGTGAACAGATCGGAACTCTTGTGCTCTGTTGGTGGGAACGAAAATGGTGCAGGCACTGTGGAAAACAGTATGGCAGTTCCTCAAAAAATAAAAAATAGAATTACCATATGATACAGCAATTCCACTTCTGGATATATACCCAAAAGATTGAAAGCAAGTCTTGAAGAGGTATTTGTACACTCATGTTCACAGCAGCATTATTTACAACAGCTAAACCATGAAAGCTACCCAAGCGTCCATCAACAAATGAATAGATAAGTAGCATGTGGTATATACATACAATGAAATATTATTCAGCCTTAAAAAGAAGGGAAATTCTGACCTATGCTGCAACATGGTTGAACCTTGAGGAGGACAGTATGCTAAGTGAAATAAGCCAGTCACAACAGACAAGTACCTTAGGATTCACTTACATAAGGTAATTAGAGTAGATAGAGACAGACAGTGGTAGGGGGCTGCTGGGGGCTGGGGAGGAGGGGAAATGGGGTTTAATTTGCATAAAGTTTAAGTTAACAAGATGAAAAGAGTTATGGAGATTGGTTGCACAACATTGTGGATACACTTAATGCCACTGAACTGTGCACTTAAAAATGATTACGATGGTGATTTATATTATGTGTATTTTACAACCATAAAAAGTAATAAATTAATAAAAAAAAGAAAGCAAGACATGAGCTATCAAACCACCAAAAGACACAGAGGAAACTTAAATGCACATTGCTCGGTGAAAGAAGCCAGTCTGAAAAAGCTGCATACTCTATGATTCCAACTACATATACAACATTCGGGAAAAGACAAAATACAGAGATAGTAAAGAGATCAGTGGTAGCCAGAGATCTGGGGGGGAGGGTAAGTGATGACAAGAAGAATGCAGGGGATTCTCGGAGCAGTAGAACTTCTGTATGATCCATATGATGGATGCCGGAGGGAAGGGGAGAAGATGTGATTGGTGGTGAGCAAAGCTGGCTTCTTCCCTTCCTGCCCCACCTGCCACTGTGTGTGAACAAAGGGAGTTGGGAGGCCTTTTGCAAACAGACCCATTCCACCTCAATCTTCATGAAATACTGGGCTTCTCCATATGATTGCACTTGGAAAGAAACTTCAGTGTCTACATAAAATGTTTGGGAACCACCGTGCTACAAGACACGTGCTGTCCAGTTCATGCTCCATGACACTAAGCTTACAGGGCATTAAGACTTGAGGATGCCTGGATTCCATCATCCTTTCAAGGTTTCTGTGGAGCTACCTGTCTGGTGTTATAAAGGAGCCTGTCTGGTTGACAACCACAGTGACCTGAGGGTGATGGAGCAAGCGCAGGCAAAGCCTTAGGAATTAGCTTAACCATCCCTGGCCTCTTGGCCCCCACAGAGGGGCAGGCCCTAGGAGCTCTTCTCTGTGACCTCAGCTTCCTTTTTTCCTTTCCTACAAACCATATTTGCATTTTCCATTTCAAAGAAATCAGTGCCCTTAATAGTCCAATGAGGTCACTTCCTACACTTTGTTGGACACAACCACATTTCCTTCCACCTTTGCTCCAAGAAGTCTGAGCAAAAGATAGAAATTGTACGGCTTCCTTCTTTCGTTATCTGGAAATCCCCCCTGGGTCTGGTGCTTACTCAGCACATTCGGGGTCTTATTTCATCCTTTCTTGATTGTGACTCCGCCCAAGCTCTCTGCTCCCTATAAAAGGCAGGAGGAGCCGCCAGAGGAGCAGGGAGGCTGAGACTGACCCAGACCCAGAAACCTCCCACCCTCAGGCTGAAGCTCACCCCTCGCTCTCCAGCATGAAGGTCCCCGCAGCACTCCTGGCCTTGTTGCTGGCAGCAGCCACCTTCAGCCCCCAGGGGCTTGCTCAGCCAGGTAAGGGCCCTCCTTCCCTAAGGGTTACACTGTAACTACCACAGGTACTCACATCCCAGCATGAATCATCCCAGACTTGCTTCACAGTCTGCATTTTACAGGTGGAGAAAGGGAGACCAAGAGAGGAGTTAAGAAGAGCCACTATGTCATAGCTAGTCGGAGACAGAGCCAGACCCAAAGGCCCAGGCCACTGAGGTCAGGCCCCTGAGCCTTCCTGACTCCAGCTTTGGGAAGAGACACAGTGCAGCATGGCAGCAACAGTTCTTACGTTGTTTGGGGAAGTGGAGGACATCTCACTGTGGATGTGAAGGACATTCCGGGCAGTAGTGGAGAGGAAGGAATTATTGTTTGAAGTTTCAAGTTTTGGTTATGGTCCACTGTAGCTTCCAGAATAGCAGCTGTGTCAGGGGGATAAGGCCCCAGAGGAGTCTCAGGACATGACATAGGTTGGCTTTAAAACTCATGAGGAAAAACAGCTGGGAAGCAAGGTTTCAGAACTTATTTTCCCAGTGTCAGAAGTTTTGGGTCAGTAGACAAGTATAAGCCTCGTTACTCAAGATTTTTCCATACCCAGTCAACAATGAGGGGCCCCATAATTCAACAGAGGAAACTGATGCACAGGTAACATTTAACTTTGGGGTCCTGACTAAGGCAGTGAACTTGGGATGGTGATACCGGGTCTTCTCCTACCTTCTCCTCCTTCTCTTACAAATACACATTTACAGTGTGCCCTAACTGTCTCATTCTTTGCAAAATTTCTTTCAGATTCCGTTTCCATTCCAATCACCTGCTGCTTTAATATGGTCAGTAGGAAAATCTCCATCCAGAGGCTGGAGAGCTACACAACAGTCACCAGCATCAAGTGTCCCCAGGAAGCTGTGATGTGAGTGGATGATCTTGGCACCCTAAGTCAAAAGTTCTGAGGGACAAGGGAGAGAATCCAGGATTCACATCCAGATGAGTCAGATGAGGATATACCATCCATCCAAAGGGCCCCTTGACCCCAAAGAGAAACTGAGCCCATGAGAAGGAGTCCATAATCACTCCAGGCTCCCTTTCCAGGTGCTCGGTGAGATTGTCCCAGTACCTTCAGCCAGAGCCTGGAGGGCTTCACCTGGACAGCTTCCTCCTGAGGCCTCTTCCTGCCAGTCTTGACCTCGCTCCTCTCCTGGACCCAGGCCCTGCCCTTAGGGAGCAAGAGCTGATCAGGGCTAGGGGCAGAGTCCTCAAGACACTCCATCTCACTATGCTCCTCCCCCACAGCTTCAAGACCAAACTGGGCAAGGAGGTCTGTGCTGATCCCAAGGAGAAGTGGGTCCAGGATTCCATGAAGCGTCTGGACCAAAAGTCCCAAACCCTGCAGCCTTGAACCTTCACACCTGGACTGAAAGATGGAGCCTGAAGAAAACCTTATTTATTTTCCCCCAACCTTCCCCAGGTGCAGTGTGACATTATTTTATTATAATTTCCAAACAGAGGCACTTTGTTTAATAATTTAATGCACAATCTTTCTTAAGTAATATTTAATAATATTTAAGATAGTGACACTTTGACTTTATCTGCCATAAATCCTAGTGAATGTAAAATACAAAATCCCAGTGATGTGTGTGTGTGTATTTTTTCTTTTTTTCTGTGAACTCAATGAAGTTCATGGCAAATTGTCATTGTTCTCCTTCCTACCTGCCTGTAGTATTGTGAGGTCCTTGCATGGATCATCTGGGTGAAACACCTCTGTATTCTTAGGGAATCAGTGCTCCTTCAAGTCAAATGTGTGCTTTGTACTGCTATTGTTGAAGTTAATGTTACAGTATGTGACTATGTAATTTTAAAGGAAAAAATATACATAATTTTAAACCACTTAGTCTTATTTTTTCATGGGGTAACATTTAGCTGGGAGGGAGAAAATGGCAATAGTGGGTGGCAGTTTGGGGCTTATGGAGCCACCCTCCAGGAATACCTTTTGGCTGGGTTAGACTCAATCCACGGTTCAGGGAGAACTTGGCAGGACCCGAAGAGGTTCATCCATCTGAAGAGGATGCTCCAGCCCTTTGGCTCTAGTCCTAACATCACCAGCCCTTATTCATTAGAGTCTCTCTTCCCTTTTCTCACACACCTGGCATTGCCCAAAGCCTCTCTCCTGATTTCTTTCAATAGACTTCAAACTTTTCTCCATGACCCCAGGTTTTCTCCATCCAGTTAATTCTCAAACCCAAAGCAATATCTCAGGAGTGAACCTGGATGTAAGAGGAAACTAGATGTCGACTAGTTCAGGTCCACTCAGGGCTTTTAATCGAAGGTGAGTCTCCAACACGACTGGTCTTGAAGGACTATGTGATTGACAGACAGCAAAGGGAGAGGGTTCTTCAGAGCCGCTGCAGGAGGGAGAGAAGGGTGGTGGGCCAGAGGGAGGAATCCCATCGGGAGAGACTCCGAAAAGACAGAAGAGCTTGGGGTTTTAGAAATAAAGGCTGGAGCTAGATTGTACGGGATCTTGAATTTCAGATCAGGAAGTCAGCAGGGAAAAGGGACTTACTAAAAGTTTTGAAATAGCAAAGGAGAGCGACACAGTCATAGGCCTGCGTCCCGACGAATAGCCTGGTGTCTGAGTGCAGGGTGGAGTGGGGAAGGGCGGGGCTGAGGGGAGCTCTGCAGAGGTGCACAGGGAATGGGGGTGGGGGGGTGGGGGGGTGGGGGGGGTGGGGGTGGTGGTGCAGGGGATGAAGTCAGGAAGAATGGGCCAGACAGGGTGAGGATATGCTCCGTGTGGTAGAAGGAGGAAATAATTTGACCCAACACATAGATCCATCTCTTACTATTTCACAAAGAAACTATTTAAAGGCCTGCAGTTCTGAGATACAGAATTAATCCATCTCTGCTATGGTCTGAATGTTTGTGTCCCTCCAAAGTGCATGTTGAAACCTAATCCCCATTGTGGTGGTATTAAGAGGTGGGGCCTTTAGGAGGTGAAGGGGATTGGTGCCCTTATAAAAGAGGCTTGAGGGAGCCTGTTCTACCCTTCTACCGCGTGAGGACACATAGAAGGCACCATATATGAGGAAAGGGCCCTTACCAGACACCAAAGCTGAGGGTACCTTAATCTTGAACTTCCCAGCCTCTGAACTATGAGCAATAAATTTTTCTTGTTTTATAAATTACCCAGTCTAAGGTTTTTGTTCTAGCACCCCAAAAGGATTAAGATGATCCCCATCACTATACCCCCAGCACCAATCCCAAGAGCTTGCAAGCATCCATTGAAAGGCATGGGACAGCCTCTTCTTGGCAGCCTCTTAAGGTCAAGATTCCGCTGTACTTTGTGAACTTAGCTGGCTCCTCTTCCAAACATGTGACCCACCATATCGAGGCATGCATACCAGACCCCTCACTAAGGCAAAGAGGTTAACCATCCTATTGAACCAACTCTGCAGGGCCTGTCATTAATGATCGTGTGTGGAGATGCCACAATTCCAGTATACTGGGAAGCATGGGAAGGCAAGAGGCTTAGGTTCTGATCCCAGAACTGACCCTAACTCTCTATATCACAATGTTTCCCTCTGGTATTAAGATACCCCATCCGAAAGCGGGGATTGTACTGTGTCACAGGTGGGAAGTGGGGGGACCTAGCAGATGACCTCACAGGTCCCTCCAGCTCCAGAGCCACATCTCTTAGAAATGTGGCCATGTTTGCTGGCTGGAGTCAGGTGGGGAGGTAAAGTGTCTGGAATGAAAACCATAGAGCCAGCCAGGGGCCCAGCTTACCGGAAAAACATGTCTAAGTCAGATACCACCTGTCTGGAGACAAGCTTTCCATTAAAGTTTAAAGTAGCACACCCTCGGCCCCAGGAGCAATAGGGCAGCCAAACATCATCAAAGTAAGAGAGGCACCTCCCAGTCAGAGTCCACAAAAGGGCTCCATCCCATTCTAACTTCTCTTTCCTGCAGCTTCAAGGCCAAACTGCACACAGAGATGTGGGTCCTTGGAGAAATCCTGGACCACACATCTCAAATTCCAAAGGCATGAAGATTCACCCAAAGCTGACACCAGGCCACAATAAAAGATGCAACCCATTTGTTTTCCCCAAACTTTACCCAGCTGCACTCTGGGATTATGTCATATTTCAAACCACAATAAGCCTTGTTCAATAATATTAAATATTGTATGATTAAAATAATATGTCATTTTTTAATATGATTGATGTTTTATGTGCCCTGATTTGAATATCAGGGTTTTAAAGATCCACATCCTTACATAAAGTGGTTCATATCTGTGAGCCCTGATTTGTTCCCCGGTGGGGGCAAGGACTGGGAGGCTGCACAGAGATGACACAGCTCCTCTTGGGCTTGCCTCAGTTCCTCTTGGCTCAGGCTCAGGCTCAGGCAGACTGTTGGCTGCAGGCAGAGTCCCTGAACTCTGTCAGCATCTGCTCGCTGTGCCTCCCCCCTTCCTACTTTCTGCTCACGGACTCCTCTTGGGAGGAGCCATCTCGGTCAGGAGCAGCCAGGCCTGCACACTTGCCCAAGACCCAGAAGTGTCGGGCAGTGGACACTCCAGGTGACAACCTGCCTCCAGTGAAGGGTGGAGGCAGATGTGTCAGTGTTTCTGCCCTCCTTCCTTCCAGTGGTTGACTCTGGGAGTCATTCTGGAGGCTCTCAGGCTGTCCCAGGGGAATAAGCTCCCACTGCCCACAGTTCAACCTTGATAATGCAACTTGTTGGCTTCTCTCCCTTCCCCATCTCACTCTGCTGTTTCCTCAGTCCTGATCCCTGAGGTCCCTTCCCAAATGAACCATCTGCATATAGGTCCCTGCCTCAGTCTCTGTTTTATTGATCCATTGTTTTATACAGTCAATATTTGTCCCCCTTCCCCTTGGTCAATGGCTGGATCTCAACTGGCAAGTTCCTTGGGGCCAGGACTAGGGACTCAGCTGGCGCTCAGTTGGTGTGTTCTCTGGGGCTGGAGCTGAGATCGGGACTGGGGACTTTCCCAGCATGTTCTCTGGAGCCAGGGCTAGGACCAAGATCAAGGTCTCAACCAGCATACTTGGTAGTGCTGGGTCCAAGAGAGCAGCCCACAAGTCAGGGCCAACAGAGCTGGGGCTGAATTAGCCATATAGCGAGGAGAATGATGACACAGAGATGAACTGAGCAAATAAGTAAATGTATTGAAGATAACAAAAGCCAAGCCACTCAATGCTAGAGAAGCTTCTGTTGAAAAATATGGAAAGTTGGAAGCCTAGAAAAAACCCATGATGCTGACCTGGAATTGGAGGTATTTGTGTGAACTCATGGTTTTAAAGATAGATAGGTAGGTGGAAGGAAGGAAGGAAGGAAGGAAGGGAGGGAGCAAGGGAGGGAGAAAAAGGGAGGGAGGGAGGGAGGAAGAGTATGAAGAGAGATAGAGAAAGACACACACACACACATGAATCCTGGTTATGTTCACTGAGAAAGCCTAGAAACAATGACACATGAGCAGTAATGTGCACATCAGTGCCCAGTTTATAAATACCATTCTCCACTAAAGAAATAAGAGTCTTACAATGGGATTAACGTTTCATTAGTCTTTTCAAAAAACAAACTTTTTGCATTAGTGTTTTTCTTCATTGTATGTTTATTTTGTTTTATTAATTTCTGCTCTTATCCTTTTCTTCTACTTTTTGGATTTTATTATCAGTCTTTTTTCTAATTCTTGAGATGAATACTCAGATTATTGATTTTAAGCTTTTGTTTTAATGCATGCATTTAATTTCATGAGTCTTTTAAATACAGCTTTTGCTGTATGCCATAAATTTTAATATGACACATTTTATTATAATTTATTTCAAAATATGTTCTCATTTCTATTGTGAATTCTTCTTTAATCTATGGGTTATTTAGATGAACATGGCTAAATTTTCAAGCTTTGAGGTACTAAAAAAAGTAATAATTTTGTTATTAGTGTTAATTTAATTCCACAATGGTTAAAGAACATTCTATATCTATATGTTCTATATGTTTTCAAACCTTTTATATTTGTTGAGACTTGATTTGTAGTCTAGCATATAGTCAATTTGATAAATGTTTTATGCATATTTGAAAAAATGTATATTCTGAAGTCCGGTGTAGATATTTCAACTAGGTATATTTTGTTCATAGTGTTGCTCTAATCTAATGATGTTTTCAGAAAAAACAAAAGCTGATTGAATTTGTTACCAGAATAACAATATTTCGCCACGAGAAAATCTAGAGGCTTAAGGGAAATTATCCCAATGGAAACACAGATCCTCAGGAGGTAAAGAAGACTATCATAAATGCTCAGGAACAAGGCAAGAATGTCCAGCATCTCCCATTTCTTTTCAACATTGTTCTCAAGGTTCTAGTCAGTGAAATAAGGTAAGAAAAAAGAAATAGAGACATAAAGATTAGAAAGAAAGAGCTTAAAATGCCATACACAGATGACATGATTATATATACATGGAAAATATAAGGAAATCTATGAAAACTACTAGAACTAATAAATGAATTTCTCAAGAACACAAGAATATAAGCTAATATACAAAAATTAGTTAAATTCCTATATATTAATGGCAAAAATTGGAAAACTAAATCTTTAAAATTTCATCTATTGTATCATCAAAAAATGTAAAATATGTAAGAATGAATTTAACAGAAGATGTGCAAGAACTCTATGCTGAAAACTACAGCACATGCCTAAGGGAAAATAAAGAAGAACCTAAAAAAATGGAGAGCTATATACCACATTTAAGGAGTAGAAGACTCAACAATGTTAAGTGTCAATTTAGAATGAAGACTCAATGCAATCCCAATTAAATCCCCACGTTCTTTATTATGTAGAAATTTATATGGACATATAAAGGACCTAGAATAGCCAAAACAGTCTTGAAAGAGAAGTACGTTGAAGGATGCACACTACCATATTTTAAGACTTATTATAAGGCAACAATAATTAGAATAGTGTGATATTTGCATAAGGATAAACAAACAGATCAATAGAACAAAGTAGAGAGTTCAGAAATATATATGTGTATTTAACTATACATAGATAGACTAGATAGACAGATAGATTTGTATTTGTTAAACATCTTCAGAGGAGTAGAACCAAAAGGAGGTGTGTGTGTGGGGGGGAGAGAGAGAGATTGATTTACTATAAGGAATTGACTCATACATTTATAGAGGCTGACATATCCCAAAATCTGCAGGGTGAGTCAGCAAGCTAGAGACCCAGGAGAGCCAATGGCACAAATCCAAAGGCCTGAGAACCGTGAGAGCTGACAACGTAGCTCCAGTCCAAAGGACAGCAGGCTGGAGACCTAGGAAGAGCCAATGTTTCAGTTCCAGTTCAAAGGCAGGAGAAAAGCTGATGTCCCAGTCCAAGGGAAGCAGGTGAAAGAATTCTCTCTTACTCAGAGGAAGGTCAGCCTTTTTGTTCAATTCAAGCCTTTAACTGATTGGATGAGGCCCCTCCACATTAGGGATCACAATCTGCTTTACTCAGTCTACCAATTTAGATGTTACTCTCATCAAAAAACACCCTCATAGAAACACCCAGAATAATGTTTGACCAAATATCTAGGCACCCCATGGCCTAGGCAAGTTGACACATAAAATTAATCATCACTACATACACACACACACACACACACACACACACACACACACGTTGATTTGATTTTTGAGAAAGTGGCCAATACAATGCAGAAATAAAAAGTCTTCCAAATAAACGATGCTGGGGCAACCAAGTATCTGTATTAAAAAATAACTTCTTCCCTACCTCAAACTACAGATAAAAATTAATTTAAGATGGATCATAGACATAAATATGAAACTAAAGCTTGAAAACACCTAGAAGAAAACATGTAAGAATACCTTTATAACCTGGGGTAGAACATGGTTTTTTAAACAAAACATAGAACATATAATGGTAAAAGAAAAACTATGCATAAATTAGACTTTATCAAAATTGAAAATAACTATTCATTGGAAGATACTGTTAAGAAAGTAAAAAGACAAGGTAAAGACTAGGAGAAAATATATCATATTACATATAAAAAATACTTTAATCCAGACTATATAAAGAATTCATACAAATTAGTTTAAAAAATAAAAACAACCTAATTAAAAATAGGCTCAAAAAATGTGAACAGCCATTTCACAAAAGAAAATATCCAAACAAGCAATAAACATATAAAAAGAAGCTCAGTATCACAAGTAATCAGGAAAATGCAATTGAATACAAAATAAAATACTACTACAAACCCACCAAAATAGCTAAAATAGAAAAGATTGATAACACCAAATATTGGTGGGAATGCAGAGTAGAGCAAATGAAGATCTTATACGTTGCTGGAAAGTTTGGGACACTGTTTAGCAATTTGTCATGAAATTAAACATATACTTATCCAATGACTCAGCAATTCTACTCCTAAGTAAATATTTAAGACAAATGAGTTCACATATGCACAAAAAGATTTGAACAAGAATGTTCATAGCCAACTCTATTCATAACACCTCAAAACTGGAAGCATCTCAAAGGTCTAGGGGAATGGATAAACAAACTGTGGTATATTCATAAAATGTAATATTACCTAGAAATAAGCAGAACAAACTATTGGCATATTTTTTTAATACTACACTGAGCACAAGACTTCGGACACAAAAGACTGCATGCCATGTGATTCCATTTATATGAATTTCAAGACCAGGCAATCAATGTTGACAGAAGTCAAAATAGTGATTACCTCTAAAAGATAAAGCATTGGTTAGGAAAGGACACATGTCAGTGGTGGTTACATGTTGCACACACTGATTAAAATGTTAATCAAGCTATACCTGTATGATTTGTGAATTTTATTATATGTGTGATACATAAATACATTAAAATAAATCCAAAAATATGTTTATGTGTTTTAATAGCCTAAAACTATTCACAGTATTGATCTCACAAGTCCACTTCCATGTCTATGAAGTAAACAATGATGTTGATAGAGATTCCTTATGGGCATCACTGCTTCATTTAAAATCCCAGTAAAATAGACTAAAGGCGAAACAGCACAGTATGGTCTAGGTGAGTTATAGCGCTTCCACATAACAGAAGACTGTCCACCCATTAACAAATTAAGTTATTAGAAGATATAAAGTGACTTTTGGCTTAGTATTAACTGACAAATCGAGACTAATCTGTATCTAGTAAAATCCCTAAAATAATCACATGAAAAATAAAAAGAGAACAAAAATATTTTTTCCTGTGATTCTGTCTCAATGCTGAGTGTGAAAATTGTTTTATAATATTTGTATGCTTTTTAAGATAGATTTCCCAAGTATTCTAAGTCATCATATATTCTTTTTAAAAATATAAAAATGTTTCTACAAAATGCTTGCCCAACAGAAAAGCTTCTGTTTTCTTCACTCATTCTCAGTACCAGTGTGTGCCAAATACGAGGTTGTTCCTGTCTGCATTTTCCATTTGGTCCTGGGAAAGGGCAGCTCCAGGCAATCACTCTGGAAGTTCACCAAAAAGAAAAGGCAGCAGAAGCTAGAAATTGTATGAAATCATACCAAGTATTTTCTCTGAACACAATGGAGTAAAACTAGACATCAATAACAAGAGAGACATTGGAGAATATATTATACAAACACATGGAAATTAAACAATATGCTCCCAAATGACCAGTGGGTCGACAAAGAGATTAAGAAGGAAATTTAAAAATTTCTCAAAACAAATGAACATGAAAGCACAACATATCAAAACCTATGGGACACAGAAAAACCAGGAATAAGAGGAAAGCAATAAGGGCCTACATCAAAAAAGTAGAAAAGCTTCAAATAAACAACCTAACAATGCATCTCAAAGAACTCGAAAAACAAGAGCAAACCAACCCCAAAATTAGTAGAAGAAAAGAAATAATAATGATCAGGGCAGAAATAAATTAAATTTAACCCCCCCCAAAAAACAAAAAACAAAAGATCAATGAAACCAAAAGTTTTTTTTTTAAAAGATAAACAAAATAGACACACATTTAGCCAAACTAAAGAAAAAAGAGAGAAGACCCCAATAAATCAGAGATGAAAAAGGAGACATTACAACTGATACTGCAGAAATCCAAAGGATCGTTAGAGACTACTATGAGCTGCTATATGCCAAAAAATTGGAAAACCTAGAAGAAATGGATAAATTCCTAGACACGTACAACCTATCAGATTGAACCAGGAAGAAATCCAAAACCTGAATAAACCAATAACAAGTAACGAAATAGAAGTAGTAATAAAAAGTCTCCCATCAAAGAAAATCCCAGGACCTGATGGTTTCACTGCTAAATTCTACTATGCATTCAGAGAAGAACTAATACCAATCCTACTTAAACTATTCCAAAAAATCGAGGAGGAGGGGATACTCCCAAACTCATTTTATGAGGCCTGTATCATCCTGATACCAAAAGCATACAAAGCACTATCCACAATAGCCAAAATAAGGAATCAACCTTAGGGTCCATCAACTGATGAATGGATAAAGAAATTGTGGTACATATACACAATGGAATATTATATAGCCACAAAAAGAAGGAAATCCTGCCATTTACAACATGGATGGAACTGGAGAACATTATGGTAAGTGAAATAAGCCAAGCACAGAAAGGCAAATCTTGCATGTTCTCACTCATATGGGGGAGTTAAATATTAAAAACAATTGACCTCATGGAGACAGAGAATAGAATGATTACCAGAGACTGGGAAGGGTTACAGGGAGGGGGGCATAAAGCGGGGATGGTTAATGGGTGCAAAAAATAGTTAATTAGGTAGAATGAACAATATTTGATAGCACAACAAAGTGACTATAATCAACAATAAGTTAGGGTATGCTTTAACTAAAAGAGCGGAATTGGAATGTTCCAATAAACACAAAGAAATGCTAAATGCCTGAGATGATGGATACCCCAATTACTCTTTTTTGATTAATTCACATTGTATGCCTGTATCAAAACATCTTGTGTACCCTATAAAGATATACAACTATTATGTACCCATAATAATTAAAAATATTTTTTAAAAAGACATAAGATGTTGCTTATAAAAAAAGAAGAAGCTAGAAATTTTAAACACTAAAATTGGTGATGCAACAACTGGTAAGATGCCAAGTCCCCACTGGATAGGGAGATGGTACACCTCAATTTGCCTTGGACAACACTGGCTTATTCCTGTCTGGTTTGCAAGATAAAGTACATATATGTAGTCCTCCCACAGAGGAACGCCCTGTGGCCTCTTACATCCCTCGGATCATTGGTAAGTACTCATTTTTGACTGCGTGCTGGTCCAGAGAATGCCAGAAAGAGGACTGGATTTCCTAAAGTAGAAGCAGTAAGGCTTGCCCTGGAAGGTCACCAATCATTCATTTCAGAGTTAGGTTTGGTCCCCTGTGAAATCTGTGTTGCCTGGGAAGTCTTCATGGACAAGACATGATCTAAACGAAGTCTCAAACGATTCCTGTTTGGACAAAATGGAAAGAAGAATATTTTAGTGGATAGGATATTATAAGCAAGGACAGAGACAGGAGTGAAAGTAGTATGAAGCAAGAAGTAAGGAAGTGGCCTTGCAACATTTTCATGGGCGATGCATGGGCTTTTCTTCCCCTGTGTCCCAGTAACAGTATCCCGTTCCTCTGCAGACCTGCCTTTCTCTGGAGCAACCCGGTCTTGGGGACCGAGAATGCTGATTAGAGCTAGCTCCCTGCCCTTTCCACTAGCCCCTCTGGCAGGCAGACATGTGTTCTATAAAAAGGAGAGATTGCACCATCACGATACTCCTGAGAGCCTTAAAGAGTGATACGAGATGGACAGGGAGAAGTTTAGGTACAGGGTGCCCCGGCTCTGCTTCCAGCAGCAGTTCTAATCTGTTATATATCAGGACTTCCCAAGAAGTTACTCCTGGAGAATAGACCTTAGCAGGTAAACAAACTTCTGAAAACCACATCATTACATAAACTAGCCAATTTTACGACGTTACTATCTAAGATGGGCACCAAGATTGTCCGGTGTTACCTAGGCAGATTGCAGGATGCTTGAGCGCTTAGATTCTACAGCAACATAATGATTCTAAACTCACGGGACTCTGTAGATTTCGGAGACTTCTGTTATATAAAGATTAGCGGGTTGGAAAACAGCTAGCTGAGCTTCTGCTCTAGACAACTGTGTAACTGATATAGGCCTTCATAAACTCCCACTCTGATGAACCAGGGTGTATTTTCAGGTCTCCACAGAATACTGTCCATTCAGACGCATCATCAAATGATCCCAGAAGGTCTCAGTATTTCTTTCGCTGGTGTAGAGTCACCCTGGTTTATGGCAGCAGATCCTCCGGGGAAGGCATGAGGAAAGATTTACAGCCTAAGACCTATGGGTTGCCGTATTTAACAAAAATGTTGTAAGGAGCATAAAAAATCACTCCCTGTTTATTTGAAATTCAGATTTGACTAAGTGTCCTGTATTTAATCTGGCAACCCAGCATTGCTGGCCCCTTCCTCAAAGAGACCTGGCCTCCCCATCTGTCAGGGGACTCCAAGTCTATGAACTGGCCTAGACCTGATAACTGGGTAAGAGACATGAGTTCTACAGGGACTCATACTGTGTTTCTGCCCACTAGAATTTTCTGCCTAGAGTCAAGCAGCACTTTAATAAGCATCTCGTCTATTTCATTTCTAGAGATTCTGTAATCACTGCCACAGATCCCTGCCAATCAAAGCACTCTGATTACCTCTCTAGCCCTGTGGCTTCTTGGGGTCATTGTGCTCACCTTGTCTCTGGTGTTTAATAAGCACTATCACCCAGCTTCTGCCATCCCTGGATTCCATTACTCCCACTGAGATCGGCAAATCCAGTTCCATTACAGCAGTGGTTCTCCAAGAGTGGTCCCAGACTGGCAGCATCAGTATCACCTGAGAACTTGTTAGAAATGCAAATTATTGGCACTGTGCCAAGCACTTTCCATGCGTTGTCTTATGGACTCTCCCAACATCACAATGAGGTAGTAATTAGCAATCTGTTTCCTCTTAGAGGCTCAGAGAGGTAGGCAATTTGCTCCAAATCACATAAACAGTAAATGGTGGATATAGGACTTGAACCCATGTCTGACTGACTCCAGAACCCAGGCTCCTATGTAATTTTCAGTCCTGAGGCAGAGGAAGGGATGAGGGAGTTTTTACAGCTGGGAGGATTTGAATGTCCCCTCACCCACTCAATTTCCAGGAAAGTTTGGGGTGTATGTGTGGGAGTAGATTTTAAAGGTGTTAAATTGAGGAGAGTAACATACAGGGCTCAACCCACCAAATTCAGGACAAAACGTGCTGGCACAAGTACCTGGGAGTGATGTTAATGGTCAGCTAGACTGGCCAATTGAATTCTATACTTAAAAACAAGCCTGCAGTTGATGAAGTTGAAATGGGATGTTGGAAGACTCAGGGAAGTGGGTCTGTTGCAATGGATCTGTTATGCGCAAACTGCCCAGCCACCCCCTTCCCCCCCCCCGCCCCCCCCCCCCGACAACTGTGCTCCCAGGAAGCCCAAGGGGACAGTCCCTTTATCCAGGCATTAAGAAATGCTTTGATGAGGTCCTGGGAGGAGAACAGCAACCTCAAGCACTCATGGTAGCTATTCTCTGCAGATCAATGATGACAGTGGAGCGTGGTATGGCTCCACGGTTCTCAAACTTACCTGTCTATCAGGATCACTGCGAGAGCTTGTCAACACTGCTGGTGGTAATTTAAGTCATCGTGATGCCAACAGACGCCATTCCTGTGTTTCTTCCCACAGTGCTCCCAAAACACCGGAGTAGCCCAATCCCAAAATCCCATTTGGAAGGTCTATTTCCTGGGGCCACTTCTGGGTACTCAATCTTATGTCAGTTAGGGTCCCAGCAAGAAAAAGATACTTAAATGGGAAGAATTTGAGAAGAGTATAATAAAGAAACTATTGACAGAGATGTGAGTGGGTGTAGAGAGACTAGAGGGGTACTTTGGTACTCTGAGGCTAGTAAGAGCATGGTTACCCCCTAGATCTGAAGAGGAAGGACAGGGGGCGGCTCCCCAAACCTGGGTGGAGAGAGTCATGGAGCGGCCACTTCTGAAGAAGTTAAAACCACTGGTTGAGGGATGTATCCAGACTGAGCTACACGGGGCGACGGCAGAGGAAAAAGCACCCAAACTTAACTCTTCTCCCCCCTCCAATGTCCTCAGGGGCTCCTAGTATCCAAACCCGACCTGAAGCCAGCAGGCCAGCAGTCCCCACTGATGTAACCCACCCAGGTCGGCTTCCCGGGGCAGAGGATGGAAAAGAATGAATGTGTGTCTGAAGGGACAGGCTTGTAATCTTTTCTCATGCGGATCGTGACAAATTTTTGCCTCAAAGTTATGTGAGACTCATAAAACGAATTGAGTGGTGTGCACTTTTTTGCTATTCTCTGGAAGAGACTGCGTAAGATTGGAATTATCAGTTCCTTGAATTCTTGGGGGAATTAGCTGTTAAAACCCTCTGGGCCTGGAGGATGTTTTGTGGGAATATTTTCAATTGCTGATTCCATTTCTTTAATAGTTTTAGCATTACTTTTTATTTTTCATTTCTTCTTGCAATCTGGTAAGTTAGATTTTTGGGAAATTCATCCATTTCCTCTAAATTAAATTTTTTGGCATAAGGTTCTTCTTATTTTCTTTTTGGTATCTGCAGGCTCTATGGTGATGTCATCTTTTTTTTTCTTTTTCCTGCTATGGGTTATTTGGCGTTTTTTCTTTATTTCATGGTCAGTCCAAGAGAGTTTCAGGTTCATTCTAGGCTTGCTAAAGAGCCAACTTTGGGGTTCATCAATGCTTGGTAATATATATTGTTTTCTATTTCTCTAATCTTAGCTCTTTATTTCCTTCCCTTTGCTTTCACTGGGCTTGTGGGGCTGGAGTGGAAAGCAAAGGGAAGGGAATTCAGGAAGGCACAAAAAGTAAGCACAATCGTGGAGCCAGGGGCGAAGGGGAGTGGGCGTGCTCAGTCAGCCCAAGCTGCGCCCTCCCCGCCTCGTGCCCCCCTGCAGCACTTCTCCCCTCAGCCCTAGCTCACAGGAGGGGGCCAGGAACAGGAGCCAAGAGCCCAATTCTTTGCTCTGTGCCCCCCGACACCCCATCAACAGCTCTAGAAACCCAATGGTCCTTTCTGGAAACAAGGGGCATGGAAAGATCAATTAGCCAACCATGTCTCTCTGGGCCTGAGTGGCAGAAGGGGGACCCAATATGTGATGTTAGGAGCCCTGTCATCAGAACCTGACTTGGTCTGTCTCAGATGTTGGACTTCCACATAAAACTTGGCTTGGAAAATGAAACTGGGCAGCTAAAGGAAAGTTTGAAACCGCCTTGGTGCTTAAACGTAAACAGACTAGCTTTCTCTTCCAGCTTCCCCACTCGCTTCCCATGAGACACTGGGCAAGTTATTTAATCTCTCTGCACCTCAGTTTCCTCATCTATGAAATGGGCATGATAATAATGGAATGTACCTCCTCAGGACTGGATACATAACATGCTCAGAGCCCTTAGCACAGTGCTCTTTCTCTATAGGAGTTATTTTCCATTGGTTTCTTTTTCATGTTGGAGACAGTATGCATAGAACAGCTGCTCAGATAGCTTCCTATGGTGAGTGCCCGTGGCACATCTGCGCTCCCTGCTTCCTCTCCCGCTCCCTGTAGCCCCGGCAGCCAGAAGGAAACAGAAGCGGTGCTGCTGCAGCCCGCAGCTTCCCTCTTGCATTTCCTGGAAAATTCCTTGACGCCCAGCTGCAGCTCAGCAGATTCAGGACCCCATTCATTGTGACTTGACCATGACCTTGCCCAGGCAAAGGTCCTCTGAGAGCTCCAACCCCCTCTTCTCCCTATAAAAGGCAGGCAGAGCCGCCAGAGGAGCAGATGCTGAGACTGATCCAGAAGCTGAAGCTTGACCCTTGCCCTCCAGCATGAAGGTCTCCGCAGCGCTCCTGGGCCTGCTGCTCCTGGCAGCTGCCTTCAGCCCCCAGGGCCTTGCTCAGCCAGGTAAGCCCAATTTCTCTCCCTCTTTTCCCTCCTGATCCTTCTGTTTCTCTCTCCTAGGAAGCCCTAAACCAAAGTGCCCCACTTCTAAGCCATCAGAGCAGCAAGGCTCCTCAGAGCTTCACTTTAACATCTAATTTTAAAGACAGAAAGCTGAAGCCCAGGTTGGGGACAGGAGGGACCTTGCCCACCCACCTCCAGGCCATCCCAGAGCAAGAATGAAACCTAACCTGCCAACTCCAAATCCAGGGCCTTTGGCCCCAGGTGATCATCCCAAACTCTATAGATCCAGGGGCCACACCCAGGACCTGTCCACTGGCTGTGCCCCTGGTCTCCTCCAGATGGCAGTGACACATCCCCACCATGCAGCTGGGAGTCTGAGATCTTGAGCTACATGGCACAGGTCCCACCCCACCTCGGGGCCTAGGGCAGGAGCACTGCACTTGGGGGTGGGTAAGATCTGCTTCTGCCTCTTTGCTTTGCCTTCCCCTACGGACACTCCTTGCTGCGTTCAAGATGAGAAAAGCCCGGCACATCCTCAAAGGCTTTTTCTTTGTGACTTTACTTCTAGATGCACTCAATGCCCCGACCACTTGCTGCTTCACATTTAGCAGTAGGAAGATCCCGTTGCAGAGGCTGAAGAGCTATTACATCACCAACAGCCAGTGTCAACAGAAGGCTATCATGTGGGTAGAAAAATCCTGCTCGCCCCACCCCTCCCCACCCCCACATTCCACAATCCAAAGTTCTGCCCCAGAAGACACATGCCAGACTGGCTTGGGATCTTACACTTAGAGCATAGGCTCTAACCAGACTGTGTGATACAAACCCTCCCATTATAACAAGGGCTGGTAACTTCCCATGCCCTGCTCCCTGAATGGGCACCAGCCCACACCCTTTAGCGGATACCAGGATGGCTTCCCCAGGGACGGCAAGAGCAGCAGTTGCCTCCAGAAGTCCCCTTTTTCCATGCACCTCCTTCCTCCCATCCCAGGGAAGCCCTTAACCTGCAGCAGGTGGGCCAGGCAGGTTTACAGTCCAATGAGTCATCTCCTGAGTAAAATCCTCAAAGGATTCCATCTAACTATGCCAACTCTCCTTCATCCACAGCTTCAGAACCAAACTGAACAAGGAGGTCTGTGCCGACATGAAGGAGAAGTGGGTCCAGAATTATGTGAAACACCTGGAACAAAAACCCACCCTCTGAAGGTTTAAACTCTGCCACGCACACTAAGACCAGGCCAGAGTATGCAAAATGACTATTCGGTTCTCCTCCAGCCTCCCCACCTATACACTGGGATAATTTTACTGTAATTTCCAAATAGGATGTTTTCTGTTTTGTGAAGCAAAATGTACTATGTCTTAAGTAATATTCACTATTATTTGAATTGTTGTTTGTTTATTTTGAATATGGATGATCTTTTTCTAAAGCAAGGCCTCGAGCAAGGTGGTCCCTGTCTGTAATGCCCAGTCCCATCCCCTGTGAGCAGTGGGCAGTGGGTTTCCCTCCTACTGCCAGGGGTTGAGAGCATGCTGCAGGAACCATGGGTGTGAAGGGACACTGTCATTTAGGGAGGGGAGAGACTTGTGAAAGTGAGGAGTCGCTAAATATATTATTATGGAAAGATGAATGCAACAGTAAGACTGCTGACTTTTTGCAGAAAATACATTTTATTTAAAATCTCTAACAGGTGTTTTCTTCTTGGGATAACTCAACCAGTAGGGGGCACTCCAAGGTGCGGGTGGGTGGCAGAGCCTGCTAGCGACATGCGGATGTACAGAAGCACTGGCTCTGCGGCCCGCCTGGGTTCATCAGAGTGTCAGGGAGGGCCTGCCTCACCAGCCCAGGCTATTCCCACAGCATGGCTCCAGTCCCATCATGGGCTGCCCTGGCCCACAATTCATCAGTCTCATATTCAGTTCGTTTCTGTCCTTAAAAACCCCCTCCTGCCCAAAGGCTACCCCTGTCCTGATCTATTGCAAATTCCTCCTAACATGTCCCCCTGCCCTCGTGCCTCCCCAGCTGGGAGAGAGTGATACAGCCTTTATGCGCACCTGACCCCCCAGAGAGAAAGGAGACAACCGAGTCCTAGTTAGCATCAGGCTTGTCGGGGAAGATGGGACTTGGGCAGAACCGACCTTGGAGGATAGGGTAGCGTGGTCATAGCGAAGATTCTTCTAGGGGAGGGGCAAGGTGGAAAAGGGGTTAGGGGGCTGAGAGGGAATATCCCCATACGGTCAGAGTTTAAGTTCCAGAATGTAAAAGTTCCTTTAGAAAGGAACGTTGAGATCAGGTTATAGAGGAATTAGAATATCAGGGTGGGGAGTTTCAATTCAGTTCTGAAGGCAGGAGGAAAGCATGAAGGTTTTTGAGCCATCAAGGAGGAAGGGGGCAGGTGCCAGGAAGAGTAGCCTGTGGCTGTGGGAGGGGTGGCACTGGGAAGGGAGGACTGAGAGCAGCCTACTGCAATGGTCCGGGCAGAGGGAATGGGCCTAAAGCAGGGCAGTCATGGGGTGGAGGGGAGGAGCCAGAGTGAGAAGATTGGGCCAGACGTGTGACATGTGGAATGCTGGGGGAAGAGGGAGAAACCCTGAGGCACAGGGCATGAGACCTTCTCCCCTAAAGCCACCAAGCTGGCCTGTAAAGGGCTGCCAATCCTGAGACCCAGAATTCACTTCCCTCCCTGGCTGTTCTTCCTCAAATCACACATTACACACATTGGAGCTTGTGATTGTCCCTTTGAAAAGGGAGGACAGGGCCTCCTCTTCCTATATTTCCTATATGTCCCGAGACTGTCCACTCCTTCAGACAAGCTGGGTTGGCATCTCTATCAGACCTAGGACCCGCCCATGCCTGGACACTCACTAGGACCTTCCCCAAGGAGAGAAGGGTACTGCTAACAACTGTGCAGAGCCACATCAGGCAATACACTTGGTCATTTGGGACACTGGAAAGAGTTCAGTCCTGGGAGGCAGGAGCCCTGAACTCTCACATCAGATCTGCTACTGGCTTCCTGTGTCCCTCTCTAGTACTCAGTCACTTCATCTGTAAAATGGAGTTAGCAACATCTTACAGGCAAGTGACCTCCCAAGATCCCCTCCATCTAGGGCAGCTGCGACTTTGGGATAACAGGACTCCCTGAACCTTCTGGGCAGGGCAGGGAGGGAGAGGGTCCTGCACCCAAATGTGGACCCTGCCGTGAACCCCAGGTTGCTGCCCTAGTGTGCCTCTCTCAGCTGCCAAACCTGGAGGCAGAGAATCTGCACCACAGCCCGAGTCAAAGCTTCCCCCTCAGGACACAGACAGTTGTTGAGAGGCAGCGTCATTTATTGGTTCCTGTTGGCAGTCAGTCCCTCAACACAAGGGCCAACAAATGCCCCCTCCTCCCCCACTCTCCACCCCCCAGTGTCAATCAAATTTTCACCCTGAAATCCCTGTGAGGTCCAAGAGGCACAGAGAAACAAGAGTTGAAGATCCTAGAATTTAAATATATAAAGTGCAACAACACAGCTTATCAAGACCAAGCAGACCCTCCATAACCCAGCCGAAGTTGGCAGTTTCAGAGACAAATGAAGCCAGGTGGTCTCCAGAGCCCAGAATGGGAAGGAGTACACTCATATTGCCTTTGGCAGACAGGGTTTCAATTTTTTGAGGTATGCCTGAACCCATCCGAGTGTCTTCAAGGCACAGCTCTGTCTGCCTCCCTTCAGCTGGAATCTGTGGACAGAGAACACAGGAGAGGGCTAAGCCTCCTGAGCCACCCACTGGGTGGGCACCCCACAAGTCCCATCTCCACTTCCTTGCTGCTAGGTGCCCCTAAGTGCCTCTCTCTGGGCCTCAGGCTCCCCTCTGTAAATGCACAGGATCCCGGGCTTACACACTAGAAGGAACCTCCAAAGTGCCAGGAACTTATTCATTGAGCCTCCTGGACCCCTCTCCTGGAGATTACAATTCAGCGTGTCAGGTTGGGGCTGAAGACTCTGCAAACATTCTGATGGTGAAAAATTCCCATCCTAGAGTATCTTACTGCTCCAACTTGAATGTGTCTGTGTGCACCTGAGACCTCATTCATTGCTTCAGACTCATTGTGTGTGTGTGTGTGTGTGTGTTTTCTGATCTGCCCACTTCCTAAACTTGGCTATCATCCAATCTATAGACCAACTCTGCCTCTTACTATCTGGCTGAACTTAGACAAATCTTCATACCTTCCTGGACCTCAGTTTTCATGATAACAAAAACGTGTGCCCCAAGGGAGTCAGCAGAGATAAAATACATGAAAGCACTTTCAAATACTGAGTGCTATGTGTAAGCAACCCCAGTTAAGTTCGTAATGACCCTCTGATGCAGGTATCATGTTTACTCCACAGATAAGGAATACAGTGGGGTACACAGATAATGAGGTACAGAGGAAGTACCTGTCCAAGGTCACTCAAAACTATATATTAGCAAATCCAGAGGCAGGAACTAATCATGACGTCCTTGCTATTTCCACTTCACAATAATGCCTGGTACTTTTCTTAAGCAATTCCCTCCTCTGAGCACATAACACTGGGATATAATACTTGGCAACTTGGAATTCCAAGAAACACAAGTCACTACGGGAGCACCTCCTCCCTAGCACCTACTAGGAGGGTCCGCGCTCCCCCTAGCGCCCAAGTACAGCTTGCTCCCGGGTGTTGGTGGCCTCCCTGTCTCAGTTGAGAAGCCTTATTCTGGTGGAACATCGCCATCTAGCGTCCGCTATTCTAGCTCCAGGCCAGCGGGGTTCTGCCGTCTAGGGGAGGGATCGAGCAGGTGATCACTCACATGAGAGCATTATAGGGGCAGGTGGAGCTGGTTTGTCTGTGACACTGGATCGTCTTCAGGGGAATCCTTCTCTCCACAAACGAGAAGCAACAGTTGGAGGAGGACACGTGCACTGGAAGAGAACGCATAAGACAATTTGCATCCGTTTCTCAACTTCTCGCTCATAGCATAACTTAAAAGAAGAAAAAAAAAAAGCCCCTCCCAGGACAGGCTCTGGTTTGGGGACCACATCCAGAGGGCCCTGACACAGCCCCATCTCATTAGCCACCTAATTCCGGGGTGAGGTGAAGACTCTAAGACTGGGGTTCAGATTTGGGCTTCCCACAAGCCAGCTGGATGACCCTCATGGAGAGGAGCCCTCACCTTGGCCCCAGATCTTCCATCCGTAAAATAAGACTTTGTGGACCCTGATTTCTAAAGGCTTGTCCAGTTCTGACATTCCACCACAAGTGCATAGTTCTGCCCCAATATTTGAGTCCAAGGGCTCTGGACCCATACCCCGGGAGCCCAGTCAGTCTGATGCACACAGGACACTGTGGTCTATGGCCCACAGACCTGGGGCCGGGTTCAGAACTATTCAAGGAGTCCAAACTGACCAAATAACAGGGGAAGAGCGCCCAGGAACTCCCCTACACAATCTCTCAAATCCCCTCTTCCCCGGCCCTCAGCTCTCTCCAGGCCCCCACCCCCACTCTGCACCCCCAAGTCTGTACATTCCTCTCCCACACTGCACCGCCAAGAGACCTGCATTCCAATCCAGGCTTCTTCCTCCCAGCTTTACTATTCACAAAACCCCTTTCACGTCTGTTACCAGGTCAGTATTCTCCCAACCGCCTCGGAGAATCTGGTTGAACTTAGATAAATATTTCTACCTTCCTGGACCTCAGTTTTCACAACAAAAATGTGTGTTATCAACACTATTTTACTGATGGAGTTTGAAACGCAAAGGGTAGCCAACGATTACAGCCCTGGTCCTGCCTTCAGGCTCTGCTTGGTAACTGTCACACTGTGGAGGCAAGACCCAGTCCCTTCTCTGGACCTCCGGCCTCCCAGATTGACCTAAATAAGCTCACAGGTATCCTTCACCATTCTGCAGGGTCTGGTGGGGGCAGAGCCTCCTGTGCTGCCACTAGCGGCTCAGTTCTCTGTGTTTGCCCCTGACTTATGGCTGTCCTACTGGCACTCTGCCCCCAGCCCTCTCTGCCCCCAACTCATCCAGGAGAGATAGAGCCAGTGAGTTCAGGGTGAGTCCTGCCCCAATGCCAGAGCACCTGCCTGCATTTCCACCCTCCCCAGGGAGAAGCAGAGTAACGCCTGCTACACTCACTGCTCTTGCCATCCACGTGTTGTGGCCACATCCCGGCCAACAGCAGGCACACCAGGGCCGTGGCGATGAGCTTCATCTCAGGTGGTCTGGCTCAGGCCTTCCTGGAACAGCCTTGACGAGTCTGGCAGAGCTAAGAGTTTTCCCCTGCCTCATCTGGCAGTGCCTGGAGCTTTTATTAGACCTGAATGGGGTTTTCCGGGCCATGATGAGGAGGTGGGAGTCACAGAGACAAGGGACAGTTACTCCCACCTAATGACCACATGGAAAACTTCTTTCTATATCGCTCCGTGACCGTGGTATTCACAGTGATGGAGTAGGGGTTGGTGCTAGGCACTTCCCCAAGCTCAGGAGCAGATAAGGATCTTAAGAAAGTGTGTGGGGACTGTCCTGGCTGGGTGGGAAGTAAAGAAAGGTGAGTGAGAGGAAGTGGCCTGTGTGTGGCTTGTCTAACCCCCTATTGTTCCATCCAAGCGTGTAGCTCCTGCCTCTGGAACATGACAGGGCAGAGGAGCTTGCATCTGGAGGGAAACACCTGTGTTTGAATCCCAGTTCCACAAGCCAGCGATTGCATAAACCTGCCCAAGTGCATGTCCACTCAAAACAGAAATCTTAACACGTGTCTCAAGGGTGCATGGTAGGAATTAAATAAGATCCCCTATGTCAAGCACCTGGCCCAGATATTTGCTATTTCTATTTTTTCAACCCTCAACATTCCTCAATAGCTTCCTCTGTTCTAGGTCCTCAGTTAGCCCCAGGGAAGGCCATCACTAATGAGATGCACTGCCACACCTCAAGCCTCTTCCCTTCAACGCATAGATAAACAAGGAAAAGCCACCCAGTGTGAGAACAGTGGGAGATGTGCTGTGTCGAGGACACAGAGGAGGGCTGGGACCCACCCGGCAGCATCCAAGAACCCCCTCAGGAGTATGTATGTTAAGCAGGGGTCTCCTGGGCTAAAGTAGGGAGGGGCGTGCTAGGTGGGGGCAGGGGCTTGTGTAAGGACGACAAGGCACACAGGAGCACACTTCACTCTGAGGAGTCCACAGGTAAATCTGGAGTGTGGGATGCAGGGAGAGGGACAGGAGTGAGGGAGTGGCTGCAGAGAGATGTGGCTGTACAGCTACAGGTCATAAAGACATTGAAATTATGAGACCCATGTGCATTATATAGCCATAGAAGGCTGGCTGGGCTGATCTACTTTGATTGTGTACTCTCTCGCTCAAAAACCTGCAGTGGCTCCCCATTGCCAATTGGATGACGTACAAGCTGCTCACCTGAACGTTTATGGCTCTTCATGTCATGTGTCAGTTGGTTCCTGCACATTCAAGTATTTGCAATTTCCTCCTGCCACATGCTTTGCTACCTGCAGGATTTTGCTCCTTCTGTAACCTCCACCTGCACAGCCATCTCCTTCTGTGTGTGGACATCTTACCCACTTCAAATGCCATTGTCTCCATAAAGACCCTTCTGCCACAAGCAGCAGCCTTTGAAGCACCCCCCACAGTGCTTGCATCACCACATGAAGGTCTGATATTCCTGCAACCCTCCTGTCCAGTTTACCCTCCAAACTAACACCTGCATGGGAATCTGGCCTGTCAAAGTTGAAAGACCATCTGCAAAAGTGGCTGTTAAGTTTTCTGGGAGAACTTCTGCAAAAATGTGGATGTCTTGACCCCATTTCAGAATCAGAATCACAACACATGTGCCTGTACATGTTACAGAGAAAAAGGTCTCCAGGTAATTCTCAGACATTTGAAGATAAAAATCATGTATCTAGTAGAGTCTCTTCATATTATGATGGGAAAATTATGCTTTCACATGTGAATTTATTAAAAAAAATATGATGGGAAAATGAGAGCAAAGTAACTTGCCCAAGGTCATGTTGACTTTAGTTGCAGAGATGGGATGGTGAGACTTGAACTCTGGACATCTGCCCTCCATGTGCAGCTGTCTCCGAGAACACATCTCTGCACAGTCCACAGCTAACTTCTTCTGCTTTGCTTGATCAAGTACCCTTTTTCCGTCAACTGCTTCCTGCCACCCATAAAGTAGCTGGAGTAGCTGAAGTCACAAATCACTGTCGCATCTCTCATATTCTCTTTGTCCCTGGAGATGCATACATTTGTACTCTTCCACCATGAGGTCTCAGGAGAGAGAGGGGATGCCTCTCAGCCCAATGTAACTGAGAGGGACAATGTGGCCGCCCAGGAAATTCTTTGATCTTCCCCTCCCCCTGGGGAAGAGGGGGAACGGGGCTGTCCCTCCGACACCCACTTCCCCTCTGCCCCCTCACTGCAGCCACAGCCAGCTCAGCTCAGGAGAAAAGGGAGCAGCAAGGCTGAGTCATGCTTTTCCTCTCCAGGCTCCCGAGGCACCTGGAAGGAACTGGCTGGAGGTTCTTATCACACAGGAACCCAATGTTCCACGTGGGCATCTCCCCCACCCGATGTGGCTGTTAAGGGCACAGACTTCTTCTCTAGGCCCTAGCACAAAGGCTAGGACCAAGCAACAACTCAATAAAACAGTTGTGGAATTGACTGAGCTGGAACAGAACAGCATAGGAAGGATTGATGTATAAGAAATGCTCTTGGAATAAACACTGAACCAGTTATTCATATGAACAAACATTGTCTGGGTTAGAAGCCTGAAAAGCAAAAGCGCCTGTAAGTAGGTTTCCTTATTACTCATCTTTTATGAAATAGGTACCAATTTAGTGAGGGTAGGTAGAGACCAGAGAGAGTTCAGCCAGTGTGGAACCCTCTTAAGGTCATCTCCTCTGGTGTTGTCCAGTGGGGACCAGGCATGTCCAGGAGTGTCCCAGCCTCTTGCCTCCTGCTGCTGGCCCGAGTGGGCTAGAGCCTGGCCCTGCCTGCTTGCTTTCCAGTTACAGTTCAGACCGACCCTTAGGGACCAGGGCACAGCAACCCAGCATCAATGAGAAGTCATTGCCCAGCATCACACAGCCACAGAAACACTGGCCTGTCTTTGTCCATCTCTGGGGTCCAGTCTCCTCACTTAGGGAGGAAGCAGACTGCAGAGGAAGAGCATGGTGGTCAGAGCTCAGTTCCACCACTTGATCTTGGGCAAGTAACTTAGGCTTTCTGAGCTTTTGTTCCCTCATTGTAAGCTCCTCTGCCAACTGGAGTTGGTACAACTCTCCCCATTGTTTTCAAGATAAACTTCCCAAACCTTAGCCTAATATGCAGTTATTTGAAGGATTAAGTGAGATTTAAGAGGAGTATAGGGGAGGGAGGGGGGAAGGAAAGAAAAGAAAGTGGGATCAGCCTGGGCAGTGTAGCAAGACCCCATCTCTACAAAAAGTAAAAAATTAGCTGTGAGTGGTGGGGCACACCTGTAGTCCCAGCTACTCGGGAGGCTGAGGCAGGAGGATTGCTTGAGCCCAGGAGTTTGAGGTTGCAGTGAGCTATGATGATGCCACTGCACTCTACCCAGGGCAACAGAGCAAGACTCTGTCTCTAAAAAAATAAAAAGAAAGAAGGTTGGATTGTTCAAAACTGTCATGGAGCACCTAATGTGTACCAGGTCCTGGGAATACTGCAGGGGTCCAGACAGACACAGGCCCTGACTGCATGGGGCTTACAGCTTACCTGGGAGGCAGGTATTGGGAATTGTGACAAGCTGCAGTAAGTGTTCCAGAGGAGACAAGCAGTGTCCTGTGAGCTGCAGAGTCTACGGAAGTACTCACCATAGAGCCTGACACACAGTAGGTGCTCAGCAAAACTGTTGCTCCCCCTACCCCCCAATCCTGGGCCACTCTGAGGGTCAGCACTGAACCCAGGTGGTGCTGCCATCTCCCCCACCTGGTGCCACTTCCTGGTCTCTTCCCCAATCATTCCCAAATGATTCTAATAGGATTCCCATTTCCAGGGTGAGAGTTGCTGATTTAGGGCAACCTTCCCACTTTTTAGGTGAGGAAATTGAGGCCCAGAGAGAGGAAGCGGCCTGCCCAAGGTCCTACAGAAAATGAGCGGCAGAGCCACGGACCCTGTATTCTGATTCTCACACGCCCTGTCTGCTCCGGAATCCTAACCCTCTTCTCTCACTGGAGCGCTTTCCGTGGCCTCCCAAACCCGACTGCCTCCTTTCCCTCTGTCCTGGCCTTTAGCGCAAGCCCTCGCCCTAACCAGGAGTCTGGCGGCCCTCTGTCCTGAGCAGAAAGTCGGTTAAGGCCCTCTATTGCCAGCAGCGTCAGCACAAAGCGTGCAAACAGGATCTCGTGCAATGGCAGATGGGTCTACCTGTCAGTAACAGTGTGAAGGAGGCATCAAGCATCCCTCGTAGCAGCAGGCAGACTGAGGTGCACCCATGGGCTTCACAGCAGTGACCATCACCCAGCTTTTCAGGGTGCTGCTGAGCCCATTGTGCTCGGGGTGAAGTGCCACTGTCTTGGCCGGGCTCACTAAGTCCTGCACAGCATGGCTGGCAGGGCTGCAGACACACAGCTCTGCTCACTGTTCTGCACATACACTGGGACTTCTCTGCCCCTTCTGCCTGGAACACTCTTCCCCACCTCGTGTGGCTAACTTCCCGCAGGCTGTCCCCACCCCCGGAGCCAGCCTGGCATGCTCCTCACAGCAGGCACCACACACGAGTGTAGTTTCCTGGTGGTCCATGCTCCTCCCTGTCTAGAAGTTTCCAGAGGGCAGGACTTCCTCTGCCGTGGTCAGCATTTCATCCCACGGTCCCCAACGCCACGCAGGTGTGCAGTGACTCTTAGCTGGAAAAGAGAGGAAGGAGAGGTTTCATCATCGCTGTGGTTGAGCCCACATCTCAGATGAGAAGTGGTGGCCCTGGAGGCTAGCAGACAGACAGAAGCCACACGGGTTGCCAGTGACAGAATCGGGAAGAGGCGCTCTGGCCCAAACCCTGAATTTGTTTGTATTCCACTGTCCTGGCGGAGACTGTGTGTGGTGACGGGCACCATTCTACAGTGGGATCCCAGTGGCAGGCCACAGCTCTGCGATATAGTCCTCATTCATTCATGCGTTCATGTATTCACTCAGCAAACATCTTTCACCTGGGCCTAAAAGAAAGACGGTGGGATTTGTCAGGAGGGGAGAAGGGAGAGGGCCCAGCGTGGTGTGCAGTGGTTATGGGAGTGGACTCTGGAGCCTAAATCCCCACCTCCAGCTCAGCTCCTCTGAAACCTTTTTGTGTGACCTCCGTGAGTTGCTCAACCCCTGAGCCTCACCTCTAAATGGGAATAATAACAGCATCTTATTATAGGCTCGTTGGAGCAATTAAATGCAAAATGCTTAAAATGGTGCCTGACATATTTTTGGAGGAAAATGGGAACAGTGACATCACAGCATGGAAGTGTGTAGACTGGTGTCCCCAGAGAGTGGCTGTCCCCAGGAGGCAGGACCACAGGGAGTGGCTAGAAATGAAGGGGAGGAGGACTGGGTCCTCCAGTTGCACGAGATCCTGTTTGCACGCTTTGTGCTGACGCTGCTGGCAATAGAGGGCCTTAACCGACTTTCTGCTCAGGACAGAGGGCCGCCAGACTCCTGGTTAGGGCGAGGGCTTGCGCTAAAGGCCAGGACAGAGGGAAAGGAGGCAGTCGGGTTTGGGAGGCCACGGAAAGCGCTCCAGTGAGAGAAGAGGGTTAGGATTCCGGAGCAGACAGGGCGTGTGAGAATCAGAATACAGGGTCCGTGGCTCTGCCGCTCATTTTCTGTAGGACCTTGGGCAGGCCGCTTCCTCTCTCTGGGCCTCAATTTCCTCACCTAAAAAGTGGGAAGGTTGCCCTAAATCAGCAACTCTCACCCTGGAAATGGGAATCCTATTAGAATCTTTTGGGACGCTTTGGTCAAAAGGCACGTGCTTGGACCCCAGTCTAGACCTCTGTTTTCTGAATCCGGGGCAGCTGGGGTGTGTCAAAAACACCTTCAGACAATCCAGTCCCACTACTTCTCAACTCTGTCAAAAGCTCCTAGCCTGGACGGCCACTAAGACCCTCTCTGGCTTGGCCATTAAATGACTCTCTGGATCTCCAAGTGACAGCAGACACCTGCCCACCAGCCATGCTCAAAGCAGCACAGTTGCCTGTCCCCGGGGGGACTGGCGGTTGAATCAGGCCTGTTAACAAGAGTCATGCTGAGGGAGCCTTCCAGGGAGGTCACCAGAAATGCCTCTTCCCTCTCTGGTGAGGACCAAGGGCAAAGGAGACTACTGGACTGATTCTGGCCCCTGAAGCATTTAGATGCCTCACCCACCCTGGGAACCACATTTCAAACGCTTGCATCTGAAACTTTGCAAGCACTGAGGAAGATAGAAGCCTGGTAGGCAACATGTGGGCCTGGACTCAGAATGTTCTGTGGACTCAGTATTGTGGTGCTGGAGCTGTTTGATGCTTTATCGAAAATATTCACCTTGCAAAGTCCCCATGAATATTCAAGGGGTCCCTGTGGGTCAGGCATATGACATACACAGCCTGGCACCCAGGAGCACACTGGCCCTTTCGTCCTTCTTCCTCCTGGCCCCCACCCCATAGAGCAGGAAGAGCCTTTAGGAAAAACTGGGGTGGACAGGGTCATATTACAGATAAGGAGCCTGAGGCTGAGCAAAAAAAGTGAGTTGTCACATGGGAACTTGGTGACAGAGCCCTGGAGAGAGCCTCACCTCTTAACCCCCAGGCCGGGCTCTTCCTCCTGTGATTTGCCGGCTGTGGACAGATGCCCAGGGCCCAGGACACTGAAGCCCTGCAGGATCCCACAGCCCCCTGCAGGCTGGGGCACAGTGCCCGCCTTTGCAGGGGACAGTGGGGGAAAGGGCCCGCATTTCCAGCCCACAGAGCGAGGATGCAAGGGCAGGAAGTGACAACAATGACTCCAGACTATGCCTACTAAAACCACCAAGGCCACCCATCACTGGGGGGCACACCCACAGGCTGCTGGGAAAGTCCCCTGAGTAGCCCTTCCCTCTCTAGGGTGGCAGGTGGGATGGCCTGACACACCACAGCCTATTTCCCAGTGCATCCTGTGCCCACAGCTCTGGGAGCCCATTGAGCAGTGTCTTTCAGGCCTGGCCCACCCTGCGAGAAGGCCCTGTTGCCAGGTGTGGACTCCTGGCCTGTAGAGTGAACTGAACTGACCACAGACTGCACTCCTCACCCCTCCTCAATGGAAGCTGAGCCTCAGATGTGCCGGCCCACCCAGAGCCTGAAACCCGGCCTCCTGGCCCTTACCCCACCCTCTGATAGAATGCACAGAACTCTGGGCTTGCGAGCCAGGCACCCGCATTTAATCCAAGCTGCCTCTCACTGGTACCTGGTCAGTCTGATCATCTCTCTGAACCTCTGAGTCATCTGTAAAACTGGGTTAACCACGCCTCTGTCTCAGGAATGCTGTAAGGACTAAACACAGAACTACGCGCGAAAGCTTCTAGGACAGAGCCTGGCTCAGATATTGTGAGTTCTGTGTTCTGTGTTTCCTCCTTCCCTGCTTGGTTTGCCTGAGGCATCTATACAGCTGCTCTTAAGAGCTGATTCTAAGTCGTCCAGGTCCTGTTTCTTAACTCTGTCTGGCCTGGCTTCCTCAGAGGTAGAGGGTTTCAGGAGCCAAGTTTACAAGGGGAGCACTGGAAGTCAGGACTGCTGCCTGCTGAACATAGACTGTGCAGTCTGTGGGTCCCACCCACCCTATGCCCCTGACCAGGACAGGTTACATAATTTCCAGGGTCCAGTGCAAAATGAAAATGATGGATTCCTTGTTCAAAAACCAAGAATTTCAGGATGGCACCAGTCAGATGCCAAAAAGCCTTCCTGCCATGTTTTTGCTTCCTATTGGGTGGATATCCATCCTTCAGATTACTCACTGGAGTCTCCCACAGCCCACTCTGTGTCCCCTCTGTCCTGGCCCAGAAGGTGACTTTCCAAAATCCCACCATTATGATTTTATCAGCCTTTTAAAGTCCTTGACATAAAGGCATTTCCTAGCTGAGGCAGTGGCACTTCCCACAAAATTACTCCCAGTGATGCATCAACCTTCAAGTCCTACAGCCCCAATCCCTCCCCCCGTACCTCCAGCAGAGTCAAAGGCCAGAGCTGCTGCCAGCCAGCCAGAGCTAAGACTGTGGAGCAGGGACTGTGGAGAAGGGGCAGATATGACCAGCATGACAGTGTTCATTCTGCTGGTCTGGATTCCATCCCACCCACTGTTTCTCACTGGAACTGATCCTAACCACCCAGACATGATGTGATTCAGTAATGGAGTGTGTTGGGTGCCCAGCACAGTGGCTGACATAGATGGGGGCCTCGATTAAAGGGCTCTGTCAGCACTCTTCTCTGTCACCTCCTCCATCCACCGTCCACGGGTGGGTGCTCTGATGTCCAGGTGTGACAAAGCAGGCAGATGGCTCAGAGCACCCCGCTCCCCCTTGCCTGGCCCCTCTCATACAGTCACAACAGCACCAGGGAAAGGATTGGAAATGGGCAGCCTGGCTTTTGTCCTGGCTGTGGCATCCTTGATCTCTGTCTACATCAGTGTCCTTATCCATAAGTTATGGATTCTAATCTTTTTCCTGCTTAGCTGCCCAGAGGTCTTGAACCTCAAAGGGGACAATGGCTGCATGGAAGGGGTGTCTGACCGAGCAGAAAGTTATCAACATTACCATCCCCTACCACTGCTTCCTCCTGCTGGCCTCTCCTCCCAGCCAAATAACTCCCTCCAGGTCCCACATCCCACTTTTTCAACATACTGCAAAACTGGCCCCTGCCCCTTCCCTGCCACCAAAACTGCAATGGCCAAAGTCACCAGTGACCTGCATGGTGCTAAATCCACAATGCCCCTGGGTGCCCTCTAGCCTAACCACTCAGCACTTTTCGTCTGTTGGCCCTTCCTTCTTGGACCATCCCCTTTGCCGTGGCTTCCATGACACGTGGCCCTCCTGGTTTTCCTCCAACCTCTGTGGCTGTTACTCTAAGACTTAGTGAGAGGCTCCTCATCCTCTGTCCATCCCTCGGTCTTGACATTCCGCTGGCGCTCCGTGGAGTAGTAGTAGCTAATAGCTAACATTTACCGAATGCTACTTGTGTGCTAGGCACCTCTCTAAGCAATTCACACATTAACCTGTCAAATCCTCCTAACAGCCCCAGAAGTAGATATAACCATTATCCCCCATTTTGTAGATAAGAAAACTGAGGAACAGAGAAGTGTTTAAGGTGACTTAGCTAGTCATCGGGGAGGGGAATTCAGACACAAGCTGTCAGCCTCTAGATACCACACTCTGAACCAGTCCTCTTCACGGTCTCAGCAGAGACGTGCTCCTGGGTGCTGCCAAACATCTTATCTCCTCCTGCAAGACCAAACTTCACACCCTTCAGCCAGATGCACCCTGGGCTTCGTCTCTGCTCCTCCCCTATGGGGAATAAACTTCTACTCTTCTGACAGCACTTTGTTCCAAATCTCCTCTGTGAGGCCTTCTCCACTTCCTCCCAAATCTCCGTCTACTGTGGGTCCAGGCACTGTGCTCTTCTCTCTGCAGCTATCCACACTGCCTTATTCATTCCCACGCCCGCCTTCGTGGCTAGACCCTGAGCTCCGTGCCTAACACGATGCGTGAGTGTGCCGTAATAAGCACTGGCTAATGCTAAATGAACATGTAAGTGAGCTAAGGAGCTAGCGCACATTTAAACAGAACCTGATACTTTAACCTTATCTGCCCATGTTTTAACAAACAGAGCTAAATAAAGCCCTAAGCCTTCACACTCATGCCAACACATGCTATCACACGCATGCGATGATACACAATGCACACACATTCCCTCCTGAGCCCTCACCCACACCCCCAAGGCCAGGCCCTCCCTTAGGCCATCCCAGCCCCCTTGGGCCCTTCTCCATATCTGCACAGCCTTCCAGGCCTCTGAAAAGCTCTGCCTTTTCCACACGGTGTCATCCCAACTCTGAGAAGATGGAGATTTGCATTCTTCCAAAATATCCAGGTCATTTCGTGGGGCGTAATATTTACAACTGTACCACAGGGTCACATACCATGTCAGACAAGGCTGTCTCCAAGCAGAAAGCAGTGGCTGCCAGTTATAGCAATTGTCCTTTATGTGTTCACAGTGACTTGTGGCTTCCTCAATCCCTTATACCCGTTTGCAACTTTGAGCCTCACAACAAGGTATGGAATAGTTATTACAAATGTACTTTACAAATGAAGAAATCCAGGCTCTTAGAGATTAACAACACACACACAGGCCTCTACCCACATGCCCTAAGCAAAGTATTGGGCCCAAGCTGAGGGCTTAAAAAGTAGCTAGTGATGACTCATTATGTCTTCTCTTTCTCCAGTGGGCCTGAAGTCTCCTGTTAGAGAACCCATCAGACTTGACATGACTCTGTTAATATATAGTCTTATCTCCCCAACCACAGCCCTGCAAGTCCAAAAGACTGCTAGTCCCATGTTGAAGCAGGTGCATGCCAGGTGAACACAGGATGGGTCAAGGCCATGTAATAAGATGAGTCCCCTCCAAAGAACTGCATTTGGAGCATTCCTGTTTAGCTTCCACATCAGTATTTCCCTGGGCAAGCCTCTGCCAACATCTCACCTATGTAAATAAGAAAGCAGGTAAATGCAATCTGGCTTTACTAATTCAGGTCTGTCAACAGAAAGGGAAGTTGAATTTAAGACTGTTATTAAATAAAAATGTTTCTTTTACTTTCAACCATCTATAATTCCTTCTAACAGTATTATCGGGTTGAAGGTACTTAGAAGATACGCTTTAATGGAGAGTTTATCGGGATTTGTAATTAGCAGAGCAATTGTGAGCACTTTAAAATACTTGGAAGCAGATTAAACCCATTAAAGAGAATCAACCACTCAAAAACACAAAAGCAGTATCCATTTACACGCCAGCAATTGCTGTGCCAATTAGAAATGCATATACACAATCAGCTACAGTAATTCTTACTCCTGATGCAGTATTTGACATCCCTCCCAGCAAGAGACACTCACCAATTAAGTCAACAAATATTTAAAGGATTCCTACTCTGTGCTGTGTGCTCTGCTATGTGCTGGGAACCAAGACGCACAAGGCATTTGTTCTTGTAGAGCAAACACCTTGCGGGAGAGACGTAATTTTCAAGCGAGCAAATGTATAAACAAGATAATTTCAAATAGGATACGTCAATGAAAGAAACATAACAAAAGGATATGACTAGAGGGGGATTAAAGAGTTTGCATTTGAGCTGAGACTTGAATGACAAGATGTGAAGATGTAGGAGCTGCATATTCTAGGCAGAGAGTATAGTGGGCACATGCCCTAATGTGTCTTAGCTTGTGCTACCCCCTGAACGAGACAAAGATTTAAGTAAAATAGTCAATTTGGGAGGTGCAGGAAAAATTAGTAAGGATGTAGGGGAGCAAAATAGGGAAGGGAAGCACTTAATAAAGGATATGTTATCAAGCCAGCCCCATTGTGGGACACTGTGTGAAACAGCCTGGAGCATACACCTGAGTTATCCCACCCAGAAGCGAGGGGGCTGGGGTATTTATACTCCAGTTCCTGTCTGTCATTGACAAGGGCTGCTCCCTGGCATTTCTGGCCTGTCCTGCTCATGGCTGAAGTAAGTTGATGTGCACTGAAATGGAAAGTCCGCCATACACAGGGGCCAGCCTGGAGTATTCCAGGAAGAAAGAGAGGGTAACATGCAAAACTTGTGGTGGGATCATGGCAGGAAATGAAGTCTGAGAGGAAGGCAGTGACCAGCTCATGTGAAGCCTGCAAGGCCATGGTGAGGAGTTTGAATTTTATTCTTTGCGTATTGGAAAGCCAGTTGTGAAATGTAGTCAGAGATATGAACTGACTTCTTTTTTAGTAGGAGTTCTCTCTCAGCTGTGTGGAGAACAAGAGAGAGGGTAGGAGAACCAGTCAGGAGGCAATGGTAGGCGTCCAGGTGAGAGATGGTGGTGGCTCTCGGTGGCACAGGGGCAGTGCAAAGTGGATAGATCCAGGTATGTTGCAAAGGGGGAGCAGAACTGACTGGTGGGTGGGATGGGGGGGACGAGTTGAAAGAAGGGTGTAGCCTTGGCTTGAGTGTGCCAGTATTGAGATAGGAGGGTTACAAAGGAACAAGTTTAATATCACTTGTCTCCAGGATGGGCTGTGTCACTCATGTATTATGTAACATGGGTCAACCACTCTCCCAGACCTGGCCTCAATATTCTCATTTCAAAAATAAGGGAGAAGAACTAACTGACTTCTAAGGACCCTCTCAGCTCTAATATTCTATAATTTTAAAAAACAATCAAAACAATCTCTCCTTTTTTAAAAAGCTTTAGTTATTTTAAATAATACCACAAATGCATATGACCCACTACTTAAAAACAAAGTGAGGACCTTGACAATAACCCACATCTAATCATGTTTTCACACTATGCTATTTTCCCTGATTCCCCCAACCCAAAGTAACCAACATCCCAAATTCCCTTGCTTTCTGTTTTCTATAAATTTAGTCAACATGTGTTTCTAAAATGTATATGGATTTTCCTTTAGTTATTTTTACTTTATAAAAAAGGTATCATGCTGTTTATAATCATAGATGAATTTTTTGCTGAATAGTATTTTGTTAATGTCTACCACATATGTATTATTGAGTATCACTGGCAGTTCATCTGTTTTCAACGCTGTATAATATTCCACTGGATAAATATTCTATTGTTTATTCATCCATTCTCTTTTGATGGGCATTTGAGTCTTTTCCAGATTTTTGCCACGGTAAACAGTGCGGAACATTCTTATATGTAAACATTCTTATATATGTAAGACTTCTGTTAGGTATATATGAAAAAGTGGAATTGCTGGGTCAGAATATTCATTGTCAGGACAAAGTTCTATCTATTAGCCATAGTGTTTTCTCTTCTGTTAAATATCTATTCCTGGTTTTTCCTGTTTTTCTTCTGGGTATTTGTGTTTTTCTTATCAATATCATGAGCCTGCCTCCCGCCTATAGAATGCTGGGGCTCAAGATCATTTTATGTTCTGAAAAATCAGTCCTATTTAATCTAGACTGGCAGCACTTTCAGTGATGTACCTCTCTCAAAAATGCTTTTTAAAGTGTCAGTAGCCAAACATACAATTCATTTTGAGATACGCCTCACTCTCTCTAGATGCAATTTCAAGTACTCTGACGCGATCAGGGTTTAGGAGACCTTTCCCATGATCCATTTTGTCCAACTAACAGGATTCCCTGGGAGCACCTTATTCTTATCAGAAAACTTAACAGAGGCAGTGACAGTCATGTCCTGGATTTGGTCTTGGCCTCCAGGCTCAGTGTTAACGGTTATGTCTTTGTTTGGATCTGTGCCCTAAAGCTATGTCCTATTTTGAGAATATTTTACACACTGCAGAGGTTGGAGATGAAAGATGATTGCATCTTTCAACCCTGCAAGCCCTAGAATTTCTAGACTTTCTATGTTCCCTTTCAATTCTGCTTGCAAATGAACTTGTCCTTTGTTGATGTCATTCTCTTTCTTGTGGTACTTCATGAAATACAGCTAATAACAACTAACTCACGCTGACCACAATCTATCTCAAAACCTCTTCTCCCAAAGCCACAAATTTAGTAGATTTATTTCTGCCTTCCAAGTTATCACATGTGACAGTTTTACCAAATATTTCACTACTGCATTACATAGGTTGCCATTTTTCCAGCCCCCTGTAGAAAGTTTCCTGCTGTCTGCTACTCAGACGGCAAAGCCAAAACCATACATTTTATCCTTTGGTTAGAGCAATTTTTCACTTCTAGCTATCCTAGGTATTCCGTATCGGTAAGCTTTTGCTTCAGTAACAAGCACCCCCCAAAATATCAGTGGTTTATCCCAAGAAACATTTCTTTTTTGTTCTCAAGTCTGCAAGCCAACTGCATCTCCACTCCAAGCCGTGGATCTGGTCAGGTCTTTGTCATGTGTCTTCCCAATTGCTGTGCCCAGGCTAAAAAAGCAGCTCTTACTCAGGACATGTCATTCTCCTGGCAGAGGGTCCCAGAGAAAGAGGATGGGCTGGACATGGTGGCTCACACCTGTAATCCTAGCACTTTGGAAGGCCAAGGCGGGAGGATTGTTTGAGGCCAGGAGTTCAAGACCAGCCTGGGCAACATAGCAAGACCCATCTGTACCAGAAATAGAAAAAGTAGCCAGGCATGGTGGCACGTCCTTGTAGTCCCAGCTACTGGGGAGGCCGAGGCAGGAGGATTGCTTGAGCCCAGGAGTTTGAGGTTGCAGTGAGCTATCATGACGCCGCTGCACCCTAGCCTAGGCAATAGAATGAGACCCTGTCTCAAAAAAGAAAGAGAGAGAAAGAGAATGAGCAGAAACTTGCAATGCTTTTAAACCTTCTGCAAGGATGAGGATAGGGCACGTGCCATATCTGCTAGCATTCTTTTGGCTGAAGAGAGTTACATGGCCAAGCCCCAAGTCAATGATGTGAGGAAATATATTGTGAATCCTTTAAACAAGAATGCAGCCTCCCACCGATATGAAGGAGCTCCTGATACATCCTTGTACTAATCCTGTTAGTTTGTGTATTGCAACATAGTCTCCCTTTTGTTACTTGTTTTCAAATATGTGCTTTTATAAGCATGTAATATTTTAATTGAAACGATGTATAAATTTAACAAATTATAGTAACTCCATTATTCTGACAACCATTTTCATTTTTATTGACCTTCAAATCCTTGTACACCTTTAACAGACTCAATCATAGGGTTACATACCATAATGAGTAGCTCAGTGCAATTATCAATTCTCACTCCCTGCAATGTCACCCTTAGAACTGCCCCAAATTTTAAGCCCAGAAGACAAAAGAAACCCAGAAACATAGCAAGATAAATATTTACAAATACAGTGTAGGAAACAGCAAAATATTTCAATAGTTTTCTCAAGTGCTTTCTTCCAGGCGTAACGTAGAGGCTACAGAGAGGGTGAATAGCTGACAGTGTCTAGATCACAGAAAGGGCAACTTAAGCAAAAATACGAAGCAAAAGCAAAAGTATTCTTCCCAAAACCTTCCAGTGACTCCAAAGTAAGACACATAAGCAATTAGATATACTTCAGAAGTCTCAAATTCTCATTAGTTGACTTTCAGTAATCGATGTTGGTGCCATGCTATTGCTTCTAAATCACTAGTGCAAACATTGCTGTCTTTGGTATTCCTGTTGTGTTTTCATTTATGAGGAAATTGCAGAAAGAGCTCTGCTTACACTAAAGCAAAGTAGGAAGGAAACAGGTTACCTTGGAACAATAAGGCCCTAAGCAAGGCAGCAGGTTGTGTTGCTACCTTTGTGGACAAAACCTCTGCCCTAAAACTATCAAACCTACTGTCTGTACCTCTACCCAGGAACTGATTTTTTTTCTTGCTGGTCTTCTACTTGGCAAATGCCCCTTCAAAGTTACCTAGTTTTGTTTCAAATTCAAACCAATTAGAATTCTTTGACGGATGCTTTTAAAAAGTTACTGCCCATATGAGGTTAGTAAAAACTGGAAAGGTATTTGCTTAAAATCAAACCTCAAACAAGTTACAAAGGAACAAGAAAGTAATTCAATTACATCAGAGGATGCAAACCAGTACTCTAATACCCAGTCTACCACATATTGTTGGAGCTACAGACTTTTATTTAAAACATTTAATTACCAAAATATAAATATTAGCTTGTATAAAAATCTCCAGCCTTTCTTGATAAATTGAAAAATTATCTATCATTTTATAGGTAATTATACCCATATGTAAATCCTGTTTGCCACCTATTAACATATAAACTGGAGCAAATTAACTTACTGCCTGTCCTAGCTAACCCCTCCTGGCCCCCAAAGGTATTTCATTTTTGACCCCTAAATTATTGTAAACAGAAGCAAATTCTGATCATGATTTTTGTCACTGTTAAAAACAAGCTTTTAGGGCAAAAGACATGAACAAAAACTTTTCCAAAGAAGACAGAATGATGGCCAGCAAATATATAAAAAAGTGCTCAACTTCTCTAATCATCAGGGAAATGCAAATCAAAACCACAATGAGTTATCACTTAACTCCAGTGAGATTGGCTCATATCAAAAAATCCCCAAATAACAAATGTTGGCAGGGATGTGGACAGATAGGAACACTCATACACTGCTGGTGGGACTGCAAATTAGTACAACCTCTATGGAAAAGAATATGGAGATACCTCAAAGAATTAAAAGTAGAATTACCATTTGACCCAGCAATCCCACTACTGGGTATTTATCCAAAAGAAAAAAAGACATTTTATAATAAAGACATCTGCTCTCGAATGTTCATAGCAGCACAATTCACAATTGCAAAGTTGTGGAAACAACCCAGGTGCCCATCAATACACGAGTGGATCAATAAAATGTGGTATATGTATACCATGGAGTATTACTCAGCAATAAGGAACAACAGTGAATTAACACATCTGGTATTATCCTGGTTGGAGCTAGAACCCATTCTTCGAAGCGAAGTGTCACAGGATTGGAAAAACAAGCACCACTGGTACTCACCATCAAACTGGTACTAACTGATGAACACTTACATCACACAGGGCAATAACATTCATCTGAGGGCGGGTGGGTGGGAGGGGGGTGGAAGGGATGGGAAAAACTCTCACTGAATGGATGTGGGGAGCACAGTTTGGGAGATGACCATGATTGTGGATCTGACACGGGCAGAACAGGGGCAATGTGTATGGCCAAAGTGTTGTACCCCCATGATATTCTGAAATTAAAAAAATAAATTAAAAAAAAAAAAAGACCCAAAACACTTCTAATATTAAACATTGAAATAAGTGTGAGCTATATATACATTTAATAAATATTAATAAAAACAAGTAAGATAATTATTTACCTAATTTCTGGTGAATCAGTGAATGATGGCAGCTGTAGTGGTGGTAGGTTAAATCAAGGAATAAATGTTTATAAAGTGAAAATTGCAAGGAGCACCTCCTACCATCATGCAATTCAAAAATAAATAATAACCACTGTGGTGGGCTTCCTGAAAAAAAAAAAAAAAAAAAAAAGAAAACAAGCTTTTAGAGACTGTCACACTCTCTGTAATGGTACTTTTAAGTATTTTTACAAAAACATACCAGTTCTCCACAATTTGATCCATTTACTCTGCTTGGCTAATAAGGATGTGAAACAGATCCTTACATAATTAATGAAGATACAAATTCATTTTTTTCCAAACCTTAGTTAATAATTAGTTAGATAAGTACAAGTTTCCAACTGCAGAGTGGCAATAATATCTACACTGGCGCATGGGTCAGAAAACCATAAAATTCCATGACTGTACTTGCCACACATTCAGCAGATAGGTTATGAATATTGTCAATTTAACAAACATTATATCAAAAAAATTCTCAAACATTCTTGCTTTTCTTTGGCACACCAAAAGGCAATGAATGTCAGGGTTTTTTCCCCAATGTATATATGTCTAGTTTAGAACAAAGACCAATTCTCCATGCAGGTGCCCATCTATATGCCTAGAATAAAATAAAAAGCATAAATTTGGTCCAAGGTAAGTCATCTGGGTTGGGCCCATCCGAGGAAGAGTTTAATGTTTCCTCTCATGTAAGTTCCTGCCACCAATGACACTGCACTGTGGTTATCTTAGATATTAAGATTCAGGATAAATGGAAATATTTGTGAAGAGGTGGCCTCTACCTCACCTCCGTACTTTACCTCTTTTCCCTCTTCTCCCAAAGTAAAATCGTTTAAATAGCAAGCACTTAAAACAGGACACTTTTAGCCTTGTTTAATTATAAGGCCCAAGGCAGCATATTGTTTGGCCATTGGAAGAAAGCTGAAACATGACCCTTCATAGATGTTAAAATTTAAGTAGCTCTTTCTAGCATTTTTCTCATATTTTCTTTAAAGCAGATAACTGATATACAAACCATAGCACCTACCATAGCTTCATACACATATGGCTCTGCTTCTGGACTTTTGCATTTCATTTCTTTGGTCAACCTGTCTATTGCTACATTAACTTACCACTCATAACAAGTCATGGTATCTGGTAACGTAAATCCCCCCTCTGTGGTTTTTGTGTTTTTGTATTTATCTTAACCAGAAGTGTTCTTGCTATTTTCACCCTTTTACTGTTCTTTAGAAATTTTTGAGCCATCTCAAGTTCCAGGAAACACTCTGGTTGGGCACCAAGCTGTGCTCCTAACATATACTAACTTATCAAACCCCCAACAATAACCCAACGAAGGTCAGTAGTATTCTCCCCATACTACAGATGAAGAAACTGAGATGCAAAGAGTGGACTGGCTGGCCCACAGCTTGAAAGTAGCATTAATAGCTCTAAGATTCAAACCCAGGTACGTCTGACTTCAGAGCTCCTGTTGCACCCACATCACACAGCTTGGGTTGGCATGTGCTCAGCCAGGGGATGCTGAAGCAAGCCTGTTCTCCGGGCCCCATCACTGAACAGCTGGCGTTTCCTCTCCTTGCTCTGCACACCCCACACCCGCCTCCCACCCCCCAGCCCCCAGCTCAGCCATGCAGTGCCTAGAGCAAGAGTGAGAAGCCCAAGACCACAAAACTTGGTACATCTGCAGAGTCACCAGCAGTGCACGTCTGTCACTGTGCTGAGGATTCCTGGTGACAGCAGTAACCATGCAGACTACATCTGAGCCAGCACATTCCCACTGATGAACAGAAAACACCAACAAGCAGAGACCTGACATGTGGAGATGGTTCATAGTGCAAGAAAAAGGCAGCTAGCTGTTCTCCACAACAGAGGAATATTCCTTTCCCTACCTTCTCTTTCAGGGGTGGGGAGGAAGGGAGGTGTACACAGAACAGCAAACTTTACCAGTACCTGGATTGTCCACTTTCATAGTCATTACATCCTTTAGTTCTTAAAAGAGAAGCAGGTAATCTTATTACTCCTCTTATATACAATGAAACAGAGATAGTTAAGTGATGTGCCAAGTCAGTTCATTTCTTTACCCCCTTAGTTAGAGGGAGTAATGTTTAAGGCACTTCATTTACATGAGATAATGTAGTTAGAGTAGTGGCTGTCAGTACTGTGCCAACAGCTTCAGTATTACCTGGGGACATGTTAGAAATGCATAATAGCTACACTAACATAGGGAATAAATAAATGAATTCCAAATAACAATGAAGCATTGTTTTACCAGAAAAAGCAGACAGATCACTACAAGGAGGAAACTGACTTCTTTTCATGCAGAGATTGAAATGAAAAGGGGGCTCCATAAGCCATTTATCAGTAAGTGATACTGGACAGGACACATTACCCACCCACCCACCCCCCGCCCGCCCCATGCCTTTGCTCTCTGAGTCTAAAATGGGGCTCAGAAGGAAAGGTGCTTGTGAAAGCTCAGTGAAGTAACACCCCCTGCTCCTGGCCCACAGAAGGTGCTCAGGACACATGGGCCCCTCCGGAAAAGGGAGCCTTTCTTAAGACCCTAAAATTGGCAATGAAGGCTTATAATCTTAAGGGCTGTTAAAAGTGTTTCCAAAATTCTGCCTTGACCAGCAATAAAGCCCTACACACCACTGCTAAGTACATGCAGTTTGAGGGTAGACCATAGGGAAATATAGTCAAAAGATCCTCATGGAGGTGGAGGAAGTTAGAAATCACTTGGACAAATCTGTAGATTTTGAACTTTTTAAAAACCAACAGAACTGCTCTGCTCCCCACACTTTTACCCAAACAACTCTTACAGGGAACCCCAAAATTTGAACAGATGAGGGCAGAGGTCGAGGATGGGCGGGCAGCCTACTCACTCCCTCCCTGGACTCTGACAAGGGGATCCTCGAGCAATTCCACACTCCAAAATCTCCCCATCTGAAAACCATGCATCTAGATGGCCTCCTCTGAAGTTCTTGTTGGCACTGCCTACCCTTCTAGGGGAAGCCTTCTAAGGCACAGTTTCCAAGCAGTAATATCAGAACCAGCTAACATTTATTGAGAGTTTTCTATATCCCAGGTTCCATGCCTAGCTCCTTAGACATTTTATCCCCATGTCCCACCAATGCCTGTCTCTGTGTCTGCCCCCCACAGCCAGGGGGACCTCTCAGGCAGAGCACTGGCACACGCGTGGGATTCGGTGAGGTTTTGCCTAGGCCAAGTGTGCAACCCAGACCCCCAAGGGGTTGAGCAACCCTCCCCAGCACCACTGGGCTCCAGGCTTTGAGGCCTTCAGTTCTGAGAACCCCTCAGGCCCCTGAAGACACACTCTTCCTCCCTCCCACATGTGGCAGCCCTCTTGCGTCTCTGGGAAATCCCAGAGCACCTTCTGGGCTCAAAGTGGGTACTTAGCAGCCAAATTTTCCCCACAAAATTGAGTGGGAGAGGGACATTCAAATTCTCCCAGCTGGAAGGAGCCTTGTCTGTCCTTCCCTCAGCTTCAGGACCTAAGGTCACACAGGTGAGTTTGTGTAAGAGCCTGGGATCTGGAGTCAGCCAGACATGGGTTCAAGTATAGGCTCCACCACTTGCTGATTATGTGATGTGGGACAAATTCCTTAACCTCTCTGAATCTCTAAGAGGAAACAATTACTAACTAATCATGACCACATAGTGATGTGAAAGTCAAATAAGACAACGCATGGAAAGTGCTTAGAGTAGTACTTGGCTCAGACTAAGTACTCAGAGGGGGCTGGGCAGGGAATCCTGCCCTACCTCAGAGGCTCAAAGCAGCTGGCAAAGAAGGAATCAGGCGGTCAGAGTAGAGCAGAGAGCAGCCCCCACGATGGGAGCAGGGCAGGAAGGAGGCCATGAGAAGCCCAGTGCCAAGCGAGTGGGGCTGGGGAGGGGACAGTGACTCAGACAGATGTGCCCACTCAAAGAATCTGCCCAGTTACTAAGTACAGGAAGCAGATAGGAGTTTAGGTGCAAGGGTCTTCCGGTGGTAGCAACCCACAGACAGTGTGCTAGGCAAGGGGAAAGAGAGTTCCAGGCAGGCAACAAGGAGGGAGGAGGTTAAAAGTCAGGCTACAAACCAGAGAGGGTGCATGGCCATCCGCCTCTCCAGAACCCACAGCCCACGGAGCAAGGTCAAGGAACCTGAAAAGAGCAAACTGCCGGGGACCCAGGCAGGCACCTGCTTGACTCCAGCCAAATGTCCCCTTTCCTTTAATCCAAGATCCCTTTCCCATGGTCTGAGGCTTGGACAGAGAAGAGAGAAACTCAGGCCGACTGAGCCCCTACTCTGCGTCCAGGGTCAGGCTACAGTAAGCTTTGCCTCTGGCTGTCTCTTGCCTCAAAAACCCAACAATATAGCACGTAGCATAGCTGAGGAGCCTGCCACCAGGTAGACAGGCCAGGGCAGGGATTCAAACCCAGACTGGCTGCGCCCTCAGCTCTACGTTTGTCCTTCCAGGAAGGTAGAGCACCATGCTCAGGCTCTGGGGGGCTTCTGAAACCAAGTATGTGTGACCTTGGACAAGTCACTTGTGTCTCCTGGCTTTAGCTCCTTGCCTATAAACCGACACCTACTGTCTGAGGTGTTGAGAAGATTCAAGGAGCTAGATCCAAGCCGGGGGCAGAGCTGGCATTCCACGTATGTCCCCGGTGGAGCTCATACCCTTCTTGAAAAAAGCCCCTCAGGAGAACGGAAGAAAGCATGGCTGTCCCCAGCCAATGTTGGCAGTAGTGGAGAGAGTGCTGGGCTTGGAGTCCAGAGACCTGAGTGGGACCCCAGCTCTGCATCTAACCAGGGCTTTGACCTTGGACGAGTCACTAGTCCCTTCTGAAACTCAGAGACCTCTTCTCTACAAAGAGGATATGACTCTCCCAACTGCACAGGGTCATGGTGGGACAGACATTGTGGAGACGACAACACCTAGCAGGGTTCAGAGTGGAACAGCGGCCAGGAGGCAGGGACTGACTCTTCCCTGTGGTGGAGGGGACTGCTCAGCTGGCAGCCAGTGACAGGGAGAGCAGAAAGGTGGTGGAAGAAGACACAGACAGCTAGAAAGATCTAAACCCCTACTGCAAAGCCAAGGTGAGCATGTCCCCAGCCACAAGGAGAGGGCAAAGGTGGATGGGGGGATTATGAGGCTCAGGTCTTCATCTTTTTCTCTGTCACCTCTACCCAAGGCAGCCACCAGGGAGCTGACTGCCCACAGAGACCTTCTTGCATGTCACCCAGGGGAAATGGCTCACCCACTCTGTTCCTTCTCTTTTTTGGTGTCCACGCTAGGAGAAAGTGCTCCTACAAGGCTCCCGAGTGGGAAGGATGACAACAGAGTGGCAGGGGGTGGAATGAGCTACTCAGAGGGGAAGAGGTCAAAGACCTCAGGGAAGAACCGCCCAGCAGGGCATTCAGTAGTAACTCCCTGGGGGTGGGGATGAGGGGACTTCACAGGAAGGTGTGACCGAGGAGGACCAAGCCACAGACACCAAAATTAGCAGCAAGGTTGGTCAGGGAAACCTTCTGTGGGTGCAGCTTGCCTCTACTCAGCAGCACACCAAGGAAGGCAGAGCTGCCGCAGGGCAGGCAGGTGTGGGCAGTGGCTCCTCGGCCCCCTTCCCTCTTTCAGCTCCCTTTGGGACCCGCATGGGCTGGGCAAGGGGCATGAAAGTTCTGGAATAATATAGAAGCTGTGTCTTTCTCCAGCTCTGTGGCTGTAGCAAGACTTCACCTTCCTGGACCTCCATTTTCTCATATCTGAAATGGGAAGATAATACCTACCTCACTGAGTAGATGGGAGGAGAAAGTACAGCTGTAAGAATAGTAACTTCTGTTATATGCCGGGGTGTGTGTTATTTCATTAATCTTAACAACAACCGTGCCGGATGGATGCTTTCATCCCCATTTGCAGAGAAGAAAACAGACTCAGACAGGTTAAGGGATTTGTCCAAGTCACACAGCTGGTAAACAGCAAGCTCACTGTCAGACCCAAGGCCTATTGCACTCTATCCACACTTCAGAGCCTGACATATGGTAACTGATAAATAACGATTCATTCTCCCCTCCACAATCCCTCCCTTGGTCCCTATTCTGTTCCCAGCAGCTGCCATGCTACTGGGCTCCCTCCTTGGCGTCGGTCCAGGACTGTGGTTCTCTGGTGCAAACCCCTGCCCCAGAGGCTGCCAGCAGACAAGTCCAGGCCTGTGACCCACTGGTTCTGGACACGACCTTTCCCCAGACAGTGGCTCCTCAATCTGACCCCACATGCCAATGACAGATACTCAGGGAGGTGATCTAGCAGGAGGAAGCATAGGGACCCAGAATGCGTCCATATCTGTGATCTTGAGCCCAGCCTTACATGTGGCATCTTTCATCTGCTGGTGTGGAGAAATGGTAGTTCATGGTAAAGGAGTGGACTCAAAGAGGAGAGAGTTGAAGATGTGGAATCCAATGGCTCATCAGGAAAGTTCATTCCAGGGATCACTTGTGACCCTAACCCTCTCCTGGAGAAAGCAAGTGGCCAGTGGTCTCCATCTCTAGAGTCTCCCTCCTTCCCCCAACAGGACATTGCAAGGATGCTTCAGGATGTGGAGACAAAGGGGTATGTGCTTTCACCCTTGCTCTATGCCAGGGGCCACAGTAAGAGCCAGGCATGAGTTGCTTCATCCAGGCACCTCAGCAGCCCTGAAGAGCAGGCATGATATATTCCTCTCTTAAAAAGAAATAGCTAAGGCTCAAGGAGTTTGTCTAAGTCCACCCAGCTGGTGAGGGTCAGAGTGGCCTGTCTGACTTCAATGCCAAACTCTTTTCTTTACACAAGGACTGCCGTGAACCCGTCTTGTTACCACGAGAGGCCAGTGTCATCAGACCAACCACTCCAGGGCAAGCAGACCTCACATGGTGACGTTCTTCACTGCTGACCTTCCACCAGAGCTCAGACTCCTTTCTATCTTGAGCCACAGCACATCTATAGCTACGGGTCATCTGTTAGAAAAATGTTTACTGAACACTCCTTATGCCCAGGGCCCCGTTCTAGAAGCTGACACGGTTGTAACAGGAAGAAGACTGAGAGCCTGCCCTCAGAGAACTTAGTAGAGAAAACAGATGCCAGGAGAACAGGACCATAGTCCCAAAGGCTGTCCCAGAGAAATGCCCTAAGGAATCGAGAGGACAGAAAGGTCACCATCTATCTAGTGAGAAGGGAATAGCGAAAGGGATCCAGGTCAAGTGTCTAATTCAGAGCTTAGTCATCACAGCTAGAAGGGATCTCAAAGATTTTCTGGTCCAAACTTCTCATTTCTCACTGAGAAAACTGAGGCCCAGAGAGGATGGTTATTTACATAAAGCCATGTAACATATGGGCAGCATCAGAGCCAGGTGAGGACCCAGGTTCCCTAACTCCTCAGGCCCTTTCCACGGCACTGCCCCATTTATGCCCATAACCAAGGCTGACAGGTGACCTAGCAGATGGAGTCCAGGGCAAATCCATTGCCATGACCATAAGAACTCAACCAACTCAACATGCCAGCCTTCTGTATCAGCTCAGATTTAATTTGGATGCACAAAGAATCTCAAAACATTCCTAGCTTAAGCATGACAGGAGTTTTTAATCTCTCAGGTAAAAATCCAGAGGTCTGAGGTCCAGGCTGTGCTCCAAAAAGTTGTCAGGGACCCAGGCTCCTTCCAGAAGCACATCCTCCATCCCCAGCATCTGGCCCTCATCCTATAGCCCAAACCCTGGGCGCCTGCACTCCAGGCAGCAAGGCAGGGTGAGGAAGAGGTGCAACAGGTGCATACCCTGCCTTTCACCATGCGCTGTTAGAGGATGTCACATGACATATCCCTTTATAGCTCAGGAGTCATAGTCTTGTCAAGCAGGAGGCTGGGAAATGTCGTTTTTATTCTGGGTGTCCAGGAGCCCAGCTAAAAGTTCCATTACAGAGGAAGAAGGGAAGAATAAATATTTGCCTTCGGTTTTCACTGCGAAATTTACTTTCTAGATCTTGCCATTTTCGACCTCTCCTTCCCCAGATCTAGACACTCTGGGTGGCTCCTTCCTTATCAACAGTTTGGGGTGTGGCCACCTCCCTCCCCCAACCCCATTCCTGCACCTTCCCCAGCTCATCAGCAGTTGCCCGCTTCTCTCATCACCCAGGGAGGCAGCGTGGAAGCAGGCAGGGCCACCGCCGGGCTGGGGGCTGGGGGTTTGAGTTCCACTTTTGACTTTGCTTGTCAGTCCCTCTGTGACCTTCGCCTAACTACACCCTATCTCTGAGCCAGGAGAGAGAGTGTGTGTATATTTCAGATCTGGAGAAGGACAAAATGAAAATTAAAGGGGAGACATCCCAAAATATACCCTACATATAGGCCTGAACATAAGCCCACAGATTGTGTGTACCATCTTTGAACACTCAAAAAGATTTTGTAATAGTAAAATATTGGAAACAACTTAAATATCCATTAATTGAGAACTAGTTAAGCACATGCCACCTATATGTAATAGAATATTCAGCAACTGTTAAGGAAAATAAAGCCACTTTAATGTGTATTTACATGAAACAATATCCAAAATATATTAAGTACTAAGAGCAAAGGATGAAGTAGCGTGTGTAGTATATAACCTTTGGGTGAAATCGCATTCACTCAAATTTACATATTCCCTTGTGTGTGTGCGTAAGCCTCTTCTGGAAGGATACATAGAAACTGTCTATAAGGAGAGGGACTGGGGTGGGGGACAAAGAGAGACTTGCTTCTCAGTATCAAGCTTTTTGAATTGCATACAGGGAGCACCAACAGTAAAAGACAAGAAAGAAAGGGAAACATGTCATGATAGTTATGTAATCTTGGATCTGGACAGACTCTTTTCCTAATCTTAACTGTCCCTTTAGAAAAGGCAAAATGCTGGGTAAGCCAACTGAGGCCCTGCCTGGTCCAGCTCTATCCGTGGTCATTGTCATGGCTGCCCTCAGACCCTGGCCTGGCCCTCCCCACCAGAGTCCATGACTCCTCTCCCTTCCGACATGGTCCTTGTGGGAAGAGACTTCAATGCAGGAAAGGAGAAAGAGGCCGAGGAGGAGGCTCTGGGTCTTGTTATGTTGGGCTCCTCCTCCCAGGGACTCGCCCCCTGCCTGTCCAGCCCCCTGTTCCTAGTATCTAGTGGAGGGGATTTGTCAGGATGCTTGGATTGCAAGGGACAGAAAATCCCTAAATCAAACTAGCCTAAACCACTGACCTAATCGGTCAGCTCATGTAACCCAACTTACTGGCTCAATCCAATGGACAACTCAAGAGCAGAGACAGAACTGAATCTGGGGGCACTGGGGCAGAGACCTCACAGCCTGTCAGAGCTGTCCACCCATCTGTCCAATTTCCTTTTCATGTGGCCTTGAGTCTTCCCTCCAGCAGGGCCCTCCATACCAGCAGCTCTGAGCTTATAGCCACAAGCTCAGCCATCTGAGAAGAAAAGAGTCACTTTCTCCCACCTCCAGTTAGAAAACCCCCAGGGAGTGACCATAATTGGCCTGGCAGGAGTCAGGTACCCATTTCTGCACCAATCATGCAGCTATAGGATGAGGCTTCTATTTTGGGTCCAGCGAGAGCATAGCCCCCTATCAATCCCAGCTCAAGTATCACTTCCTCTGAGAAGCCTTCCCAAATACTCCTGATTAGGCTCTCGTTGCACTATGTTCTCCCTCATAACAGTTATCTGAGCTCTACTTTTACACATGTGAGTGATTATTTGCTTAGTATCTGTATTCCCAACTAACTACAAGCTCCATGAGGGCAAAGACCAGTCTGGCTTTGCCCTCCTTGAATCCACAGCAGTTAGCATGGGATCTGGCACACGATGCCAAGTAATGGAAATAGGGAGCCCAAAAGCACAAGACAAATATGATGTGGCTGCTTCTAGGCCTGGCTGCATTTCCCCGTTGACTATTGCAGCCCTTGTTTTCTCCTGAGAAAATAAGAAAGTCTCCTGAAAGTCTTCTGGCAACATTCATTCTCCCACAAACAGGCTTGGCCCTGGCACCTCGTCATTTGTTCAACAAGCGTGGCTTGAACACCACCATGTACCAGCTACTGTTCTGAGTGCTTGGATACATCAGTTAGCAACATAGAAAGAAACCTCCTTCCTAGTCAGGGGAGATGGAGGAGAGACAAAATGAACACGGGAATTCTGGAGAGAGGGCTGCGATGTTGAAGTCGGTGGTCGGGGGAGGCCTCACAAGAAAGTGACACATAAACAGAGCCTTGAAGGAGGTGGGGGAGTGAACCATGCAGCTATCAGGGCAGAAGCATTCCGGGCAGAAACCAGGCAGTACAAAGGCCGGAGGCAGATGCCTTTCTGGAAGAACAACAAGGAGGCCAGTGTGCCTGGAACGAGTAAGAGGGAGAAGTGCAGGGTTAAGGCTGGGGAGGACACAGCGACCAGTTCTCCACAGAGACTGGGAGGCCATTGTAAGGACTTTGACTTTGACTCTAAGTCAGTAAGCCCCTAGAGGGGTTTTTGAACAAAGGATTAACATGATATAAATTGTGTTTTAACAGGAGTCCTCTGGCTGATTTAGTGGGTAAGGACAGAAGCAAAGAGACCAGTAGGGAGACTATTGCATAAACCAGGTGAGAGATAATAACGCCTTGAGCCAACATGTGATAGAAACCATACAGTGTGGTCAGGATCAGATATAACATGAAGTTAGCATCAGAAGGATGTTGGTACTAGAAGAATAGAGGATTCAACAGTAACTCCAAGGATTTTTTTTTTTAGCTTAACAACTCAACAAATGCAGTTACCATGAACAGAAATAAGCAGAACACTGGGGGAGCAGGTTTCATGGGGGAGGTGAGGGGAATGGCAAGGGGTTATCAGAGTTTGGTTTTGGTCAAGCTATGCTTATAATTCCTCTTTGGCATTCAAGAGAAGCTATTGAGCCTAATGTGCATATAGGTGGAGGTATTTGGAGTTCATGGGAGATAACACTTGAGAGTTATTTGGTTTAAACATATGAAAGTATCGACATTTAACCATTTAGACCTACAAAATGATGACTTCTTATGGTTCAACCTACGGATGGTTATTAAAACCATAGAATTGGATCAGAATGGGATCACCAAGGCTTGGATATAGGTGAAGAAGACATGGTCCATTGGCTGAATCCTGGCTTGTTCCATTGTTACCATGTCAGGAAGGTGAGGAGAAACCAGGAAAGAACACTAACAAGGATCAGTGAGTAAGGGTGGGGTGAATGGGGAAAGCAGGAGGATGTGGTGTCCTGGAAGCCAAAGGAAGAAAGCATTTCAGAAAGGAAGGAGTGACCAGCTGAGTCAACTGCTTTGGAGAGTTCAAGGAAAATGAGAACTGAGAACTGACCATTGGCTTTAGCATTCATCACCAGGGACCTTGACAAGAGTTATTGAATAGATTCAAGAGAGACTAGAAGAAAGGAATTGCAGTCAGTGAGTACAAACCAATTAGAGCTAGTGTATAACCCTAAAGGGTTTTATTATTAGAAAGGTGTAATTGAGCTTGAAGTAGTTAGCATAAATGAATATATTCATGAGATTATAATTTCATTAGCTTCAATATCCCTTAGCAATGAAAATCTGTAGCTTAGCATTAGACTGCTGACATTCAGACGTGTTGATCCAAGTCTGGTATGCCAGTTATCTGTCGGAGTTCACTTCACTAATATCTAATTCAAAATTATTAATCTCTCAGTGTACAGTTGTTCAAAGTTCCAATTTGAAGCAGTACTTCGTATTCTCAACAGGTTTTCTCAGTTTCCGTCTCAAGATCCTGGTGCTATATGCTGGAATGGATGTTTCTGAGGACTTACGCTCCTCTGGGCTATTATCACCAAGGACATTAATAACAACACCCCAGGTATTTAGACTTAAGTACATGCCCTTTCCACTGTGTGACGCTGACTTTTGATCCCTTATTTGAGTTCTTTGGGGAGACTGCACCTGCAATTTAATTGATATGTTTTCGTATAGAGCATTCTGTGTGCCAACCCTGCCTCCCCTCCAGAGTCTACAGATAAATCATGGCAGATAAAAAGTCAAAATGGAATTTTTACAACCACAAGACATGACAATTACTTAAGCCATCTCATCTTGGAAGAATCTGGGACGGAATTCCCCCAAACAGATGTGGTCCATAAGAATCTGTTAGATCCAAAGATCTATTGCCCAAAATACTGACCATTTGGGCTAATAAATTTATACTGTCAGCAGTGGAATGTGCAGGCTGATAAAGAACGTATGTCATCGGTATCAGGGCTGATTGTTTACTTGAGTTTTTTAAAAGGTCATTGTTTAAAGGGTAGTCCCCAGTGGGAAAGAATGCACAAAAACTCTGTTGAATTTTTTAAGCCTGTGACATTTAGGCACTAAATGATATTTGAAAGCACTTTCTCCTCTCTCTCTGTCTATCTCTATTTTGCTCCTTTCTCTCTCTCCTCTCCTTCCCTTCCTCCTCTAGATACTTTATAGGGAACAAAGAAAGTATTTAAATAATATATGGTTTTTTATTATCCAAGATATTAAATGTTTTAAATTATGCAATAACCTTGAGATTTAAAAAATTCACTTTGTAGCTGTCCTTGAAGGGTTTATTGCTTTGTGATCCAGGCTGAGGGACAGTTCTAACTCAGCCCATTTACAGGCATTAAGCAATTTGCCTCCCCGAGACTTGCCAGGGATTTCCCCCCAGGTCTGAGCTCTGTGCCATTCGCTGGATGCCAACTCCTTCCCCATACTCCCATCTCCAGTGGTTTTAACTATGTGGAGGCCACAGCACATCTGTCAATGTGAACAACTTTGAATTTGTCTTCATCATCATCATCATCATCATCATCATCATCATCTTAACACAGTATTCACTGAGTGCTAACTCTATGCTAGGCAGGTAAAGCTCAGTGCTTACATGCATTATCTCATTGAAACCTATGACAAATGCAAGTGGTGGCTGTAATTGTAATTCTCCCCATTTTACAGAGAAGGACACTGAGGCTCAGAAAGTAAGTTAATCAAGGTCACCTTCCAGGAAATGGGCAAGTGAGAATTTAAGCTTAGATTGGTTAGCCCCCAAAGTCCATTTTTATAATTACTATGCCGTACTGCTTTAGAAGTTAAGAATATCATCAAATTCCTCAGTCTTACCCAGGATATTTTTAATGCCTCTCCCTTGGGATAACACACTATGTGCATTTACTTCCTGATCCTAGCAGAGTGCAGACACAAAAGGTTAAACAATTACTTCCCTGAGACAGTGTAATGCATTGGAAAGAGCTCAAAGGGGATGCATTTCCTAGCTCCACCCTTACCTGCTAAGGCTCTTCTTGTCCCTCAGATTCACATCTATAAACTAAACATAATAACACCTGGTGTCTTAGCTAAGACACTTTTGGTTATAAGTGATAGAAACAGAAGCCAATTCAAGTTTTCACTTAGCACAGTGTTTAGAAAATAGTTCATGCTCCATAAATATGTGATAAATGAATGAATAAGTATCTTAAGAGAGTAGGAAGGGTGCCAGAAGGCTCCTGGGGCATCTCATGGTATCTACAAGAAACCTGGACATGAAAGCCTCAGGAAGATCAGGAATCATGGGCAGCTCTGGTGACCCCAGAAGGAGGAGTTCATGACAAATAAGGGCAGAGACTGGGTCCGTCAGTTCCTCCTGCCACACCTCTCCCCCAACCCTGGCATGCGTGTGCATGCGTGTGCATGCATGTGTGTGCACACATGCGCACTTGAAGGGTTAAGGCCCCATGGATTGGTTTATATGAGATGCTAAAGGGATGGGAAATAGAGGTTGCTTTTCAGGTTCCATTTCCTATCAAGATTCAGAACAAGCACAGCTGCTTAACCCCCTTCCCAAGATTAACTCCAGAAGAACCCAAAGGAATTAGAAAGGAAAAACTGAAAGCCATGAGAAACTGCTGGGGGTGGGGTGCTATTTTGAATTGGAGGGTAGGGTGGAAGGTGATGGTGGCTTTGGCCTAGGCAGGAGGCAGCCAAGCACAATGGTGGAAATATAAAAGACAGCAGAAAATATTAGGAATTCTGTTCTTTCTTCTCCCCAGTCACAGCCTTGGAAAAGTGGAGACCCAAGCCTATGGTCTGTGTATCTTCAGGAGTAAAATCAGAGCAGTGTGGCAGTCCTGTGCTATCAACAGACTGAGGAAAGCAGGTGGAGTTACTTCCTCTGCCATCCTGTCTGAATTTCTGGGGATGTGAGAACATAACCCAAGGAGTGGAGCCTCTCCCTGAGAGGCAAAGGGTTTAGATCTGGCCTGAGAGTTGTCCTGGTGGGTGAACCTCCCCCCTGCACTGAGTTCATTGGGATTGAAACAGAGGGGACCTGGCCTGTCACCACCAGCATTGCCTGAAGGGGTAGCCAGTACTCCCAGGGAAAATGAGTTCACAAGCCAAAATAACAAGACGATCGAGGAGCACAGATATTTCAATAGAAAACAGTTATATTTCTGGGTCCAGGGGCCAAGCTCGGCTGCTGAGCAAACACTTCATGGCAGGTGCTGTGTGAGCTTTGTCACAAGTCATCTTGTTTCACTCACACCCTATCCTTCGGGACAGGACTTGTCACTTCCACTTCACAAATGAGAAGCTGAGGCTCAGAGCAGTCAAATGGCTTGTTGAAGGATACCTGATTTACAAATAGCATGACTAGGATTTTAACCTAGACCTGGGCTCTGCAGTCAGACCATCCAGGTTCAAGTCACTTCCTGACTGTCTGAATTTGGCCAAGTCACTTAAATTCTCTGATCTCAACCTCCTCTTCTGCAAAGCATGGGTAAGAATCGTACCCAACTCATCAGGTTGTTGTGAGGACTCAGTGAGTTTGGAATAGTTCCTGATAGTTATGTGTACTCAGTAAACATCAGCTGTTATTTCAATTATTTTCAACTGTACGTATGTTCCTTTTAACATTCCACCCTTTTGGTAAAATGTAATAAATTTCCTCTCCTCTTGTTTAAGTAGCAATCAATTGGGATTTTACATTTTCTTCTTAAACAGGAAAAGCCCACCCACATGGTCTAGAAAGGAAGAGACAGACTGAGTTCTGAAATTAAACCCTAATCTTTGGCAGAGAGTTCAAAATGAAAGAGCGTGCCCTTACTTAGGAAAAGAGATTCCTCCAAGTGCCCAGAAAGGACACAGGCATTATCATAGAAAAGATCCTATTCCAAGATCTTGTCTCATCCAGAAAGAATCACAAGCAAGGATGGAAATATTAGACTCTGGGGAATGCGTTCTTAACTCATTAAACATCAGTGCAATGGAGTATTATGAAACTCTCTAAGTTTACCTATACAAAGGCATTAAATACACCCCTGATTCCCCACACTAACACACACCCAGAGGCATTTGAGAAAGCACTAAATGCAAAAACCACAGTACAAACCAGAGGGCAGAACATGATGCAACTATGGGAAAATATGGCTGCCTATGAGTACGTACAGACATGGAGAGGAAGGTACGGGAAACCGTCCTGATGTTCAGGGAATGGCAATAATTTTTTGAAACTTTCTTTGACGTTATAGTCCTTTCAATAGAAATGTAAAATATTGAGGAATTGTATGTTTATATAAGAAAATCACACCAATGCAAATCTAATTTATATTTCTTTTGGAGAAAATTAATCTAAAACATAGTCTTATATAGATGTATCCTACCTATATAAAAATAGATAAAGTTACCTACACACACATACACGCCCACAGAAACTTACAGAAGGACAAGTGGATTCGTAAGCGTCATTGGAACGGGAAGCTGTTGCTAATCAAGAACCCCAAAATGACTGATGGTGGAGAGGACCTACTATGTGCCCCGCACTTTGCAACCAGTTTCCTGTAGGATTCCCCATACTATCCCTGCAAAGTAGGTAGCAGTATCCCCATTTGCAGATCAGGAAGTAAGACTCAGAGATGAGAAGTGACTTGCCGGGCATCATTCAGCTCATGGGCGTGGCTTCCACCACACCTCACTCTGATAAGCTCCATCGCCAGCCACAATCAGACGCAAGATCAGGGGTTGGGAGGTGTTTCTCACTCAGCCTCAACCCCTCCTAACTGTCTCTTTGCGTGCAGTCTGTCCCCTCCCTTCACCAGCGGTGTGACTCTGTCCCCTCCCTTCTGCAGGCTGAGGCCTGCACCTTCTCATCTGTTTCTCCCCGGCAGGAGCAAACACTTAGGGAAAGATAGGCAAAGAGACAAAAATTTCCATTCTTGTGATAGTTCACCTCGAAGAATGGGCTCCAGCTCCATCCAGGATAATACAAGAGGTGTTAGTTCACCACTGTTTTTTATGGCTGAGCAGTACTCCATGGTATACACATATGGAAGTAACATTCATCGGGTGTCAGGCAGGTGGGAGGGTGGAGGAGGGGATGGGTAAATCCACACCCAATGGGTGCGGTGTACACTTTCCGGGGGATGGGCACGCTTGTAGCTCTGATTTGGGTGGTGCAAAGGCAATATAGGTGACCAAAGCATTTGTACCCCTGTAATATTCTGAAATTTAAAAAAAGAGACAAGAATTTCCAAGTTCCCTCTGACTGCTCCCCTGTGACACGGACAGCCCATGCCCGTGGTAGCACAAGGGCCCGTCCACACACTGGCAGACACTCGCCTGTGGCTTTGAACAGTGGAGATGACTTTCTAGCCACAGACTCTGTCATTTGTGATTGATAACTAGTGACTGTTGTGAGTGGAAATTATGAAGAAAGGAACAAGATAGTACCAGAGAAGATGTCAGAAATAAACATGGCAAAACGGGGCCTCTTCTTCAGGAGCAGGTCCTAGCCTGTGCCAAGGTCTGGCACACAGCATTGTCAAATTAAGCATTGAATAAATATTTGTTAACTGGACGGCTGGATCATGATTGTCCTGTGAATCCACACAAGCTTGGCTCGGTAACACCGCAGGCATTTCTAAATCGATATGGCCCAAACTGAGTTCGTATCTCCCCCTCCCTGCCCCAGCCCTCCCCTCACCCTCTAATCCCTCTCATGGGTGAGGAAGGCTCGGTCCTTCGGTTGCCTGGCCAGAGCCTAGCTGTCACCCTTGACTCCTTCCCCTCCCTCACCGGCCCCAACTCACCAGTCACCAAGTCCCGGCAATTCTCTCTCTCAAAGGTCATTAAACCCCTGTGTCTCTTCTCCAGCCTGGAGGCCACCCCCTTGGTGAAGAGGCAGCATATGGATTGATAGCACAGGCTCAGGACCCAGATGGCCTGGACCGCCGTGTGCCAGCTTCATGCCCTTTGGTAAATCACTGCACCTCTGGAAACCTCAGTTTTTCCACCTGGAAAATGGGGGAGAAAATAGTTCCTCCCTCAGAAGATAATACGAGAACACAACGGGGCAAGCTTATCATGTTCCACCTGACTTAACTTGAGATCCTGTTGCTGCATCTCCCTGCCTCAAGTGCAGACCCTCTTCCCAGGCAGTCAGAGGGCCCCATCTGAAATTCAAGTCTAGTCTGTCATTCACGGCAGCTTGTGAAAAGAGCCTGCCTTTTGGAGTCATAACATCCTAAATTTAGCTTCATGTGTGCCCATAAAAGCCAGTTATTTAGATTCTCTGACTCCCTCCATTTCCTCTTCTCAAAACATCACCAGACATTGTTGCATGTTGAGGATTAAATCTGATAACACGAGTAGGAGCCCTTAGCCCAGGACCTGGCACACACTGGGTGCTCAGTAAAGCTCAGCTGTCTCTCCTCCAGCTCCTCTTTGTCAGAGACAGGGGGAAGGGTGGGGAGTGTAGGAGGGAGTCACGCTCAAGCCCTGGGGGGAGGTTCCGATCAGTGGAGAAAATGCAGGTGGCTACTGGTGAGTCCTGTGAGTCAGGCCAGCAGCGCTTCTTGGGAGCCCAATCCTGTTTCACCTGGAGGCTCCCAAGGAAAGTACTCATGGCAGAGCAGGGGTTCCCAGGGAGCCATTCCTCAGAAGCACTGTCAGTGCTGGTAAAATCACAGCTTCCACCACCCCATCACACTCCATTCCCTAAATCCCCACGCAGGAGGCCTGGGCATGGCCCAGGAATCAGCACGTTAACATACACCCTAGGAGATCCCACTGCGCAGAGTACATGCCTACTTGCCTTTGGTTAATAGCTGCCCCAGAAGCCTCTTTAGATGGAAGTTATTCCCGGGCCATCTTCTTAGTAACTGGCAGAAATGGGGAATTTGGCTTCAAACAGATAGATTTGCATTAATTACAAAAAATAAAGTTTAGGAGTTTTAAAAAAGCAAGGGGAGATGATGACCAAGAATGTCACCTTTGTGCTTCTGATGTTTGGGCCCTCAGTACCTGATTAGAGACCAGGACAGACACGGTCAGGCCTGGCCTGGGGCTGATATAGTTCTAGGTGATTCTAGGGTGGCTTGGACCAGCAGGTGACATTTCCACTGGCCTAGAGCAACACCTTTTGTCAGCTGTCTGATGTCATTCTTCGATCTCAGTACCAGGTTTAATGGCATTTGGAGAGACAGTTAGGCACTTGAACTCTAATAATGGTGCTTAGCAGCTGTGAAAGGATTTGGGGGGCAGTTGTCTAGAGATGCTACAGTTATTATTCTTCAAATCACACAGAGCCTCAGCAGCTACCGTAGGTCAATACTAAGGAAGGCCTCACAGTTGCAGAAAGGTACTAAGACTGACCAGGTATCAGGCACTATGTACATTTGTATATACTTGTACATTTGTGTATACATACATGAATACATAAATATATATACACACATATATCCATGTATATATATGTGTAAAGATATGCATTTATGTATTTTGTATATAAAAATGTGTGTAAGTGTACATGCATGTTCACATTCATATATGTATTCATATACATACATATATGTCTACACGCATATGTGTATGTATGTATAGGGTTTACTGTATATATACTCACAATAGAGCTCATCTTATAGTTGAGAAAACTGAGGTTCAGAGAAATTGAGTAACTTGCCAAGGTCACAAAACTGGATTTGACTCCAAAGGCTTATGATTCTGGAATCTATGTTCTTTCTACACTGCTTCCTCTCCTAAAAGCCAAACATAAATACACACATGATAGGTCTAGCTCCGTGGAATATGTCTTCTCAATTCTGGGTACAATGACTATAAGAATCCCTATATCCAGCGGTGGGGGATAGGGAAGGTGGCATGCTCTGGGCACAGCCATGTGGCACAGGTGTACCAGGCCACAAGGCCAGAGAACTAGTTCCCAAGTAAGCAGCCTCGAGAGCTCACTCCCTCTCTTCCCCAGCCACCCTCTGCCCGCCCCATGCTATAGGAACTACATAAGCTACGACAGACCTTTTAGACTCTCATGCATGGGCTTAGGAGGAAGTGTTTTGGATTTAGGAGTATAAAGCGATCATTTCCTTTTAGTCTCCATTGTAACTTTGAATGTTACAAATTGCCTCCCTGTGGACTTTAAATAATGCATGTCTCTCCAATGATTATTGAACAGAAGATGTGTTTCCACACTATGTTGTAGTCTCTTACTGGTCTCTGGCATTTTAATAATCATAATCACCCCCCATTTAGCATCTCTGGGCTGCTGTGCACACTGCCAGGTGGATTATACATTAACCCCAACACCCACAACAACCTGGCCAGGTGAGTGGTTAACCCCACTTTCTTGTCTGCATGTCTGACCAGACTGTAAGCTCCACATACATAGAGCTGGCATCAGACTGTCCCAGAGACACGGGGCCCCCAGGCCCCAGCACAGCACTAGGCACTCGCAGGCATTCCGTATTTATTGAAGGGAAGGCTAGATGGACAGGTGCGTGGGTGTTGGGAGGCTGCGCTGTATGTATCAAAAGCAGAATCTGAAGGCGGATCTAGGACCTTGAAGTCCACGTTCCTTTTGCTGTATTTTTCAGTCTTGCCATTATATGTTGTCTTCTCTGAGGCTTTCTCTTTTTAGTCACGCTTTTCAAAATTCGTGTGTGCCATTTCTTGGACTCGTTCTGTTTATTTAACTGGAAGAAGAGCAGCATTTTCAAAGTTCATGTGTTTGTTTTCAAGTCAAGGTCGTTTCTATGTGTGTCACTTCTCTGGCCTTCACTTGTCACTCCTGATGGCCATATGCAGAATTTCCCACTTCTCCGGGAAGTAACTGGGTGGGTGGGGCTGCAGGCAGTCAAGGGTACTGGTCACATGGACAAGGAGATGTGGGTGAGGTTGGGGCCAGTCCCTGGGCTGCCCATCTGAAGGCCCCAGGCCCCCAAGCCTCAGTGTCCTCCATGGGCATGGACAGCAGGCCCAGCACACAGGCCTCTTCTGCCACTGTCTCATCCCACCCGTCTGCTATGTCAATCAGAACAGGCTGGGATGTGCTGGTACCAAGTCACCCCAAATCTCAGTGGCTTAAAACAAGTAACAGTCTATTGCTTGTTCATGGTACATGTCCAGCGGCAGCTTCTGAGGGTTTTGCTCCAGCCGCAAGCCGATGAAGCAGCCACCATCCTGAATGCCAATAGTTATGACAGAAGGAAGGAGAGAGAACTCTATTGGGTCTTACACCAGAAATGAGATGCTAGGCCTGGAAATAACACGTCACTTCCACATATGTCTCACTGGTGAGAGACATCCATGGGATCCCATCCAACCACAGGAGGCCAGGAAGGGCAGTCCCACCACGGGCTCAGGAAGGAGAGCCAGAAATAATTAATGAACAGCACTAATAACTGCACATCTGCCAACACCACTCCCCATCTTAAAACCCTTCCTGGTTTTCTCCCACCACCAAGATCAAGTATGAGCCCCAGAGCAGAGCACGCAAGGCCCTCCAGGGTGGCCTCCGCCTGCCCCACCGGCCTTACCTCCACCGGCCTCCCATCTGCAGTGACCCAGATGCTCGGGTTCCTTCAGCAGGCCATGCTGGGGCCTTTTCACATGCTCTTCTCACTGCCTGGGCTGCCTGGGCACTCGGTCATGAAGACCCAGGGCAAATAGCTCCTCTTCCAAGGCAGCCTCCACTGACCCTTCCAGTTAGAGTTGAGTCCCCATCTCTGCAACCCTTAGTACTCTGTTCATTGTCCTTGGCACTTTTCCCCTTCTGTTTATCCATGTGTCTGTCTCCTCCACCAGCCTGACCCCATGGGACGGAGACCGTGTTCTGCTTGTCTAGGAGCTCCCAGGCCTCACACCATTCCCAGTCTGAATGAGCTGTTCAGCCCACACTTCTTCAATATGTGGTGATGACAATTTTGACAGCACCTACTATTTAAAAATGTTATCAATATAGGTTCTATAGTTTATGATTTATTGCACAATTTTCCAAAAGATGGGCCACCTTGGCCACGCTGCTGCATTCTGTGCCCGTCCCCATGGCTACTGGACCATACAGTCAAATTTGACCTTAAGAGTCAGGAAGGCAGGTTGCTGAGAAGAAAGTACAGTCTGACTTATGCCAGACCTTTATTACACCAGGACCCAGAAAGCATCATTGTCACCGAGGCATGGATGGTATGACTCCTGCCACCATGTTCTTACTACTGTCCTGGAAGGAGGAAGGTGCAGGTTCTGATAGTGGGAGCCCATGCCCAGAGAGGAAGGAACCAAGTGAATTGTGAAATAGCCAGGCTTCCTTTGTGCGTGGAACAGGAACCCTGCTCAAGCCAGCTTACATATGCAGGGGAAATAATGTCAGTACACAAGAGCATCTCTTGGAAACCAAGCACACAAAAGCAGCTGGGTGGTAGGAAAAAAAGGAAGCGGGGACTGGATGACGCTGGGATTTCTTCTTCTTTCTGCCTCTCCACTACTCTCGCTATGATGTCTCCAACCTTCTCTCTCTGAAGACCAGCTTCCTCCTCTTTTCCACTCCATAGGGTAGGAAATACGGTGCCTCACAGGTAACAATCCAGACTATAGAAGGGAGGCTGCATGAGTCTCCTGGTTCCAAACCTAAAAGTCCCAGGAAAGGGACACATTGACCCAGCCAGAGTCAAGGGTCCACTCTTGGACTAACCAAAGAGTCCAGAGGCCAGAGTCCCACCATGTAACTTATCTGGTCCTATCATGTGGACAGAGGAGAGGATAAAGGTCACCACAGTGATGCTGGCCAAAGACCCCTTCAGTCTCACTAGGGAGAATCAGCATAGATATGGATCCTGAGCCCAGGGGGTAGAAAGGTGACTGGGCGAGCTGCATAGCAGTCATGAGGGGAGCTTGTCAGAAATGCAGATTCCAGGGACCAGTCCCCCGCGAGTCTCACTCAGTAGGTCTGGGCTCAAGCCTGGGAATCTGTGGTTCAAACAAGCATCCCAGGTCATTCCAGTGTGTTGCCAGATTTCGGAGGCACTGGTTTAACTTGTGATACAAATTGAATTTTATGTCTCTGTTTTATTCATTTCTGCTCTTGGGTTTATTACTCTTCCCACTTTCCTTTCACTTGATAATTTGTGCCCCTTCTGGGTTATTTAGGTAGAGACTTAATTCCCAGTTTTTCTTCTTTCTCACTAATAGAGGCCACCACAAGCAATACTTTTTCCTCTAAGTACCATCCTGACAGCATCCCATAAATTTATACGATATATGGTGTTTATATCTTTGTTCTTTAAATACTCTGTTCTGAATTCCTTCCCTCTCTATGGCTTTATTTAGGAGTGTTTTTAACTTCTATACGCCAGGATAACCCCTTCTTGTTTGTTTATTTCTAACTTCATTGAACTGTAGTATTAGAATATGTAAAGCAACATGTTTCATCTTTTCTTATTGATGTCTTTGTATCCCAATACATGATACTTTTTATGAAGTATCTATCCAGGAAGGCTAACTAGTCAAGTTCAAGGTTTGGGTGTTGCTACTCTATACCCTACCCCCCATCAAAAAAATCAACCTTAACATATAGAAGGCACCAGTTTGTGGTGAAAAGCACAGGTACCTCGGAGTTGGCCCTCGTTGTGTTTCTAATTAGCTCAGTGCAACCTTAGACAGATGATTCTCCTCCTCTGAGTCCATTCTTCCGCATGGAGAAATCATAAGAGAAGTTAGGCTTGCACTCAGCCCTCGATCATAGTAGCTTCAGTGATGCAGGGTTTGCCCTGCAGGATCAGCTCGTTATTGAGATGAGTGAAGATATCAGAGAGGCTTTGAGAAGACAATGCAGCGATCAGTATCCCAGGTGTGTATCATAGTCTTTCAGTGAAATGAAGCTGATTGGATGTATGAAAATTGTCCATGGAAGCAGACGTAAGGGCTGTGTCTACTTAGCCACTATTTGGCAAGTAGAAGAATATGAGCATCTTTCCTCTCCTTCTTCCCCTGTCCACCTCTTCCTTATTTTTTAAAACTCAGCTCACAGTCAATTCTTCCAGGAAGTATCTACTCCCCTCTCTGGGCCCCATTGCACACTGTTGATTCCTGTACACACAGATCACCTTGTGTTATTCCCATTGTCTGTACCTGCTGCCTTATACATCTCCACAACTACACTCGGAACTTCTTAATGGCAAGGACTGGGAATTATTTAGAAGAGAGTGAACAAGAGAGAGAAGGACACCTGATGTCCAGCACTAGATGTTGAGTAGAGCAATTCATTGAAGAACATGGATAGAGCATATCTATTTTCACAAAGATGTGAAATGAGCTATTTTTTCAGCAAATGTTTATGGAGTAGCTACTATGACATACAGAAGTGAACAAGAGCATCGTGATTCCCCTGGTGGGGACTATGGACTTCTAAACCAGTGACTACAACAGGCTGCAAAGACCTAGTGATGGGTGAAGTATGGAGTGCTGGGGCGTGCATGGGACTAGGCATCTCTTCCTCCACTGGGAGCCAGAGGAGCTGTCCGGAGGATATGGCTTTTGACACGAAGCTGCAAAGAAAGTTAGCAATGCAAGGAAAGGGGACAGGAAGAAGACTGTTCCAGGCAGGGGAATAGCGGGTGTAATGCCAGGGACAGAGTGAGTGTAAGAAAAGCAGTGACATGGCTGGACTTTAGAGGTGAGGAAGGAGGGGAAAGAGAAATGAATGACACCAGACCAGAGGGGGACTTGTGAACCAGGCTAGGGGGCTCGGAGTTCAAGAGCAGTAAGGGCCCACTGAAGACTTCCTGCAGGGAACCTTGTGAGAGATGACGGTGGCCCAAGCGAGGGTGGGGCAGGGGGCGTGGGTGAGGGGTGAAGGGATATGTTGAGGATGTAGACACATGGACTTGGTGACCGATTGTCCTCAGGGACAAAGAGAGAAGGGCAGTTCAGGATGTTTGGGACTTCAGCGGTGTCGTCAAAGGGAAAGGAACACATTCCTTTCACGAAGGTTTTGGTGTCAGTGGAGAAGATGGTGAGTTAGGTTTGGGCAGGTCACATTCTATACGCTGTTGGGACATGTGAAGGAGATGATGTTTAATAGGTAGTTGGTGTAATAATAATAATGACAACAACTCAAGTGAGCCCTCATAATAACCTTAGGAGGAAGGAAACTCAGGCACAGAGATGTCAACTAACTTGTCCAAGGTTACATAGCCACTAAGTGGCAGAGACAGTTCCATACACAAACATTCTGATTCCAGAGCTCACCTTAGGGCTCTGAAACTCAGGAGAGTTCTGTCCTGGCCTGGAGATGAAACTGGAAAGTCATCCACACACGGCTAGACAGCCACTGAAGCCACAAGAATGGCAGCATCACACAAGGAGAACCAAGTGCATACGTGGGACTGGAGGAACGCCAACACCAGAGGACTGGGCTGAGGATGCAACACCAAAAAATGAGCCCAAGAAAGAATGGCCAGAGAGACAGGAGGGAAGCCAAGAGAGTGGGCTATCCCACGTCAGAGCCAAAAGCGTTTCAAGAAGGAGAGAATGGGAGACAGCAGCACGGCCATATGCTGCTTGCAAATTGGAAAGATAACTCAGGACTGACTGTCAGATTTAGAAGTAAGGAAGCCATTGGTTACATTGGTAAAAACAGTCTCTGTGAAGTGGTAGGGGCAAAATCTCTAAGACAGTGGGATGAGAAGTTAGTTGGAATCAAAGGAAAGAGACAGCAAATGTAGGCAAGTGTTAGTGAAGGGGAGATGCAAGAAGTTGGTGACTAGAAGTAGTTTTAGGGTCAAAAGAGGGTTTTTTTAAAAATAATGAAGACAGGAGAGTATATGTTAGCGTTTATGGGAAAGAGCCAATAGAGAAGATGAGTTTGAGGCTGCAGGACAGAGAGTGTATAACCAGGAGAGTGAGGTTCCTGACGAGGATGGGATGCGTGCACGCACAAGGATCCCGGTGAGCCCGGAGCGGAAGGGGAAAGAGGGTGGGGGAGAATGCAGACCATGGGGTAGAGCAGGTGCCCAGTGTCGCTGAGCGTGGAGGCCACGCATTTTCTGCATGGTCGTGTGGTCTTCCTCCAGGTGTGACTGAGTAGACGTACAGTTGGATTGATTCAGATTTAGGGTTTTGCCAGAAGAGCATAACCAAAGACAATGGGACAGAGGAATTGAAAACATTAGTACAAAGTGGTGGAAGCCATGTTCTGTGGACGCCAGATGGATTGGAGGGGCTGAGAATCCCCAGTTGCCATCGCCCACCCACCCACCACCCACCCACTAACACCTTTAGCAGGGGGCTTGTCGGGTATAGTCAGGATTCCCTTTTGGTCTCTTTCTGGATATCTAGATGCAGGATAACTCGAGTCCTCCCCTTTGTCTAAAGCTCCAAGGTCTTTGGGGAGCTTTCCAGCTCTGCTCTAATTGTAATCCCTAAGTACATATGCTATGTTCCAAAGTCAATATATAGAGTTAAAGCAATACCAATGTAAATCCTTCTAAGTCCTTTAATAGAATTTGACAGCTCTGAGTGTGAGATGCTTATTTTTCCAGGTAAAGAACCATCAGAGGATTTGTCTTTTAATGGCGGTGATAGCTGATCCCTTCTGAGCGATTAAGTTGCGAATTGTCTGTCAATCACTGAAACCATCCTGTGCTGAGTTAAAAACAGCAAAGGTCACTAGAAGAGAGATTCCTGAGATGGATTTGAACTCTGGCAGAACCAATGTTAAGCCAGCAAAGGAGCACATTGGAAAAAGAGATTGGTATTTAATAAACGTCGCAGGGACAGTTGGCTAACAGGCCAGGGGAGAGTTAATTTACATTCATACAGCATACCTGTCAAGTTCAGCCATATCTGTGACAAACCTGGAGACAAGGAACCAGCATTGTTACCCCTGCTGCCGATGAGGAAATAAATTCCCAGCTACTGAAGAAACAGATACCATCAGGGCTCTGATGGATGGGTTCGAATATATAAGAATGAAAATTTTTGCATCACAATGTAATAAAAATAAATACCAAAAGGAAAGCAACAGCATCCGTTAAATCTGCCTCATTCTCCTTCCCAGGACTGCTCACTGCCCAAAACAGATAATGGATAGGCCGCTACATGATTCCCCCGATAAGTGGTCAAAAGAGATGAACAGAATCACACCAGGAAATGGAGATAGTAAATCACCACGTGGAAACAGGTGCAGTCTCACCAGCTATAAAATAAAATTTAGATCCAAGCAACTTTCAGGTCCCATTACATGCCTACTAAAGCCACAAAAATAAATATGATAAAACCCAGGATTGGCAGCCAGTGGGAACACTTCCTTCAGCATTGCTTTCTAGAAAGACTGGGCCGATTTCCATAAGCAATCAGGCAGCACGAGTGAGAGATGTGCTACTGTTAATACTCTCTGACCCAGGAATTCCTTCTTTGGTGGGAAAAAAAAAACCCAAACCTCTGGTATCAGCTCAAAAGAAAGGAAAACATGTCTATAGCAGGATTCTGCCTATAATAACTGGAAATTGACTATAATAACTGGAAATTGCCAACAACCCAAAAGCCAAAGAAGAGTGGGCTGACCAAGCAAAGCGAAATGTGTTAACACAGTAGAATAACACTGTGCCGTTATAAATGACTTATATGGGGGCGTGGTAGGTTCTGGAAACATTTCTATGAAATATGCACGGTCGTCATTAGCGTGCGTATCAAAGGTCTTCCTGGGTATTGATAAAGAAGAGACCTTGGATGGGATATAACTCACTTAGAATTTAATGTTCATTAAGATTTTATGGCAAGTTGGATGCTAATTTTAGTCATTCATTCAACATTCATTGAATATTGACCACATGCCAGACACTAAGGACATTAAGATGAGTAAGAAATGCTTCCTACAGCCAAGGGCCTTATGGGCCAAGAGGAAAGATAGGCAACTAGACAGAAGACACACTCACACACACACACTATGATCAACTGTGGTGAATGGTGTAAGAGGTATAGACAGGGTGTCCTGTGGAAAGGGGAGGGGATCTGGATGACATCGCACATCTTCTACACGGGAGTAGGATATGTCAGACGATGGGCAGACATGGAGGAAGGCGTTTTTCTAGGTAGAGGGAACAGCATTGCACAGGCAGTGGCCATATAGATCTTGGGGGGGGTATGTATGTGTGTGTTCTTTATCCTAATAGATCTGCAGGGGCTGAAGAGTCTGGGATCCTTTTTTCATGGGACGCTGGACCCAGTGGCTTCCTTCCCAGAACCAAATCATCCCTACCATTTCCTGTTACTCCCCCCTGCTCTCAAACCCCCTCCCCCACTCCTCCACCACACACAGCTTCACGGAAATCATTACAGACCCTTTGCCCTGGGTAAAGATGCTCATGTTGTATTGTATGCTCATGTTGCGCAAATAGGATTATTCTGAAGGCCAGTTTAAATAGGAAGGGATTCTTGTTATTTTATATACTTCACATCTTATTCACTGCGGAGTGTTCTTGCTTAAAAGGGTGCTTGGATAAGATCCAACCATATCAAAAGGAGACATGGGACCTCAGGTGACATTACCCTGTTACTGGTTTCCTGAAAGTGCTGGATATGGAAACTTGTTAATAAATTGAGTAAAGGGTGGAAAGTAAATGCAGGAATGCAAGCCCCGGCTCAAATCAGTATTAACAGATGTGTGGTGTGCAGAGTGTCTTAAGTGAGAAATCACAAGAGCAAGTAGCCACAAGTTGCCATTTGAATGTTGATGTTTTGAAAGCTGCGGGTGTCATTACAACTCAACACATAGTTTGGTTTGCCAATGTGTAGCTTAGCACTTAGAAGGGAGCACGTGTGAAAGAGGAGAAGCTAGAAGCTTTGAAAAGGAAATAAGGACATAAATCAAGTGGCTCTTTTGTGAGACTGATAAAAGAAGGGGTTTGGTGGAATGGTATGATTACCAGCACATCAGCATGAACTCGTGGTTGTAAAAGAAATCCCTCTCTCTGCTGATATGGCCTAAGCCACCAATGGCATCGCCTAGCACGTAACCAGGAAGCAAGCAAAGTGACACAAATGAATGCAGCCTTTTGGTATTGTCATTCTCAGAAGACTAGGGATGGATTCAGGGAAGAAAGCTGAGGCAGAAACATCTTGAGCTTGGAGAGCAATAATGTTTTCTGAGAGCAATAATGTTTTGGGGGGCCAAGTTGCACCAAGGTGGGGGTGAGCAGCAGCCGGCCTAAGAAGAGGGGCCCCTGGCGTGGAAGCTGTCAGGCAGCAGCAAGTAGAACTTCACCTTGGACAAAAAGGCAATAATTATCGCCAGCTGAACAGGCTGAGAGTCTGTAAAAGACACTTGAGTCTGAGATGATCCTTTGGAAAGGAACGTTCATGTGAAGTGAGCTGCCAAGATTGAGCAACAGCAGCTGAAGTGTTGTTAACAGAAGTCAAGAAATGCTATACATTGATCACACTGCGCTATCAGAAATCCATCCTCGAGTTTCCATCTGTCTCCGAGTAACAAATCTCAGTTTCTCTTGCCCTACAAGCCTTCAGACCTCCCCAGAGGTTTGGTTGAAATTTCAAAATTCATCAAGATGATTCTTTCATGAGATCTTTAAGTTATGCATACTGTTTGTATGTGGTGTGCAGAGTGTCTTAAGTGAGTGGCCACACTTAAGCAGAATGGCCTGTAGTAATCCGAGAATTCTTCTCTAGAGTTTATAGACACACGACGCCCCTGCCTTTGCCCTGGGACTAGATCTTGGTAACCAGGGAAGGGCCCTAGACCCGGCTTGAGGGACGGCTGGAGAGATTACCAACAGGGATTCATTGACTGCCCGGCCACCCTCCAACCCACGCCTTTCCCCAGACTCGTCTGCTCCCCCTTGGAATGGTCCCATTCCATGCAGGCTTGTCATGTGGATTGGAATTGTGTGGCAAAGACTACTCTCTGCTCACCAGAAATCTGTGTTCTCCTCTTTGTCCTACACACATAGCTAGACTGTGTCTCCTAGTCTCTCTTGCAGTCACATGCAGCCTTATGATTAAGTTCTGCCCTGGCCAATGGGAGAGGAGCAGAAATCCATGCCACTCCCATTACTGTCCCACACGCAGCTCCCACTTGACTCCTCTTTGTTCCTGTTCCTCTCTGGCTGCCTGAAACAGAGACAACCCTGGGGTCACCTTGGAAGCCCTTAGCTGACAGTGGCAAAGCATTCAGCCACCTGGGGCCCAGAGGCAACACAAAAGATGGCCCTGCCTGAACTGAGCATGCACCTAATCCTGTAACAGGGCCAAGAAAAAAGCTTTTGTAGCATCTGAGCCACTATATTGGGTCCTGTTTGTTACAGCAGCAAATATTACCCTAACTTGCTCAGATGGCACATAATTGAAATTGTGGCCATCCAGCTTTGACTCTGCCTGAATCCAGCCAGTGCATTCCATTGCTGTGGCATCAGAGGAATGATGGCATTATATGCTTAGGTCTGGCCAGCCAGGGAGGGTTGGTGGCTACTTGAATGGCAGCCTCCTAGGGCTGCAGAAAGGAGAACACAATGGCACGCAAAATGCCATGGGGATGGTGAGAGATGAAGATCCACCCATGTGCTCCCTGGGCTACAATCTGCTGGACCCATGATGAGCTGGATGCTGGCCCAAGGGTTGAGGCCAGCTCCTGGTGACTAGGCAGCAGTGACAGAAAAGGCAGCATGGAGGCCCACCCAGCTAACCCAACAGCAGGCACCATTTTGCGTATGGCTGGCACATGGAGTTCTCTTCCTAGAAAGAGACCTCTTCAGTAAAATGTAATATATATCCTTTTAGGTAACATATGGTTGGGCTTGTTACTTTTGCTTTCAGGATCTGAAATTGGTTAAAAGAGCAATTCACATGAGCCACAACATAGGGAATAGTTCAGATACCTGGACTAGAATGCAATCTCTCCACACCTGTGTAACATTTTAGAGAGGCGGCCTGGGTAGCTTTTATGAGTTTCTCTTTGTCTGGGATAGCAGAGAAATGTGTTTGCAGGCCCCTTCAGGCCCCAGATGCTGTGCTTCTGAGACAAGATTGTTTCCCCAACAGAGTGGCATCTGTTGTTTTGTGTCCCTTTCTTTCTCCAGTACTAAATCCCCTTCCTTGTAGCAAATGCCCAAAGCACATTTTGCAAGAATCACCTCTCCTAACCTATGGGCTCTGGGACAAGTGAGCCAACCACAGCCCCAGGCACAAATGTTATCCATGCTCTCTGAGCTTAAGGTTAGGCCATATCTCTGGTGACTTATTATTTCAGGAGTGAGTGAGCAACCTGTTAGTCTAATCAGAGTGAATTCTTTGGTTTATGTAGGAGCTACCAGGGAGAAAATCTTACTCTTTCATGCAGGCCTGGAAATAGGCAGGCTGAAACTGATCTTCTCTAGCTCTCTTGCCAGCATGTGGCATGTGGGGATGGAGCCAATAGAACTGGGCTGAGAAGCAGTGAAAACCAGGTCCTGATCAGATTGCATAAGCACCTGGATCCAGCTACACCTGAACCCAAAGGCAATTCAAGTTATTGAACCAAGAAATTTCATTTTGGGTCAATATCATTTGAGAATTGATTTTTCCCTTACTTTCAATGGAGAGAGTGTCCTGGCTGATGGGATGGGTTTTAATAGAGGGGGTCTCAGGAAAGAACTCATAGGTCCTGAAGGAGTAAGGAGAATAAGGAATCAACATAGACTTCAGGAAAAGCTGCAGCACGAGGAGAGGGGACCTGTTAGCCCTCTACCTGGGACCCCAAGGCTGAGTCAACCAGGGCACAGTCAAGCACCACAGAGCCTGGTATGTGTGTTATGATAACACAGCATTCTCCCTGAAATCCCAGCCCAGGAAAATTATCCTAAACATTCAAAGCCATCTTACATGAAGCTGTCCTTTGAAGCATTCTGTGTAACAGTGAAAAATTGGAAACAGTTTAAATGTCCAAGAATCAGGGGTTGGTTCAGTGAGCCTTTTGCCTTCAGAATGACATTGATGACATGTGTGTAATAACACGGAAAATACTTATGATAGTGTGAGTGAAATGAATGGATGAAATTGTATAGTCACTATGAACTCAGCTGTGTGAAAAAGGGGGGGAAGGAATTACGTACAGGAAAAACAGAGGAAAGTGAATGTGCCCAAAAATTAATGCTTGGGTAGTGGGGCAATTTTTCCTTCTACTTTGCTTTATTTTCTAAATTCTCTGAATGTTATTCTTACAATGAAACAAAATTTTCCATGACGTTAGTTATTGGTGATGTGGTACATAGAGGAATGCACATGCACGAGCAATTTTTGAAACAAAGGACAGATGAGGGGATATGATTGCCCCCTTGCCCAGCTAAAGGCAGAAGACCCTGACCAGGCAGTCTCAGATGTTCCACTCTGCAGCTAGCTGACCTATGGCAAGTTCATTTGTCCTTCTAGACCTCAGCATCCTCTTCTGTCTATCAGTGAAAAGGCTTCAGAATAGATGTCCTAGAAACAGACCCAAACAGGAGTCAGAGTGTCCAGGTTCTACCCCACATACTCAGCCTTGAATTTGCCAAATAAATTCACCTCTCTCAACCTCAGTTCCACCAACGGGCACAGTCTATCCACTCTGCCCTGCCAGTGGGGACAACACTTTTTATGCTGTAAATCACTATACATAGCTGGGAATTTGTCTTGTTAGCAAGCCCTCTCCTGCTCAGCCCTGCTTCAGCCCCATCTGCTGTCATTTCTGCCCACTCGAGTTGAGCCATCTGTAAATAGCAAGACAGTATTCTCTCTGATGGCTCTCCGGGCTGTGCCCTTTCCGCTTTTCCTATGGTAAAGCCTGTTTACGCACTCTCCAGAAACATGGCTGGGCAGACGGGAGCTTCGAACAGCTCCATCGGACACAGGGCCCCAGAAGGGGAGCTCCTTGGGAGTGCACAGCCATAGATTCCAGGAGATTTCACAGACTCAGCAGCAGTTTTAGTGACACCTGTCCTGAAGGGCTGCCTTCTCCAAGTGGATGGACTTGTTCTCATTTTTAAAGACCTGGGTCCTGGGGAGGGGGAGTGGGCCCCACCAGCTGATCACCGAGACACTGAATCGGGACAATTTGGCAGCAGAATCCACTTCTCAGAGGGCGTCAGAGGTAAAACACAGGAGGTGAGAGCTGGAAAGGCCCTTAGAGATTATCTTGCCCACCTGCTCCTGGGACAGATGGACAAACCAAAGCCAGAAAGAGCTGTGAAGTGCCCTGGGTCACACAGCTCGTCAGCAGCAGAGTTCAAACCGAAGCCCCACTTCCATGTGCCTCTGCTGCCTATCCACACAACCCAGTCACTACCTCTCTGGGATGGTGCAAGAGAAAGGCCTGCCAAAGGTCAAGGGAGGCTAAACAATCTCTCTAGGGCTCTGTGCCTTGGATGAGGAGCGTTCCTGTCTCTCCTCATCCCTGCCTGGAGCCCTTGGCCCTATTCTCTCCAACCCTCACCTGGGACTGGGGTCTCAGAGACACTGCAGAGGGAGAGCCACTCCCAAGACCTGCTCCTGGATCTTTATGGCAGCCTCCACTCTGGTCTCTCTGCCCCAAGACTCCTGCTGCCATCCACCAGTGGGTCCCCACTCCTCCCAGGCCAGAGCCCCTCCACCTTACAGGCCCTCACAACTGGCCCTATATCCCTACCCTTCATTCCAGCCTCATGGAGCCTGTTCAGTCTAGCGTGGCCATAGACTCTATCATGCAAACTGAGACACCTTCCAAACTGGTGCAGCCCCAGAACAGCTGGACCCGTGCTCTCCCTAGCCAAGCCAGGTTCTTTTGTGACATGATTGGAACACGTTCCTGTCATCTGTTTTCTACCCTCCTCTTTCTACTTGGCAGATCCCTACTTGTCCTTCAAGACGAGTTGAAACCACACAGTCTCTGTGAAGTAAAGAGTTCCTTGCCTCCCTAAGACAGATTTAATTCTCTCACCTCTGATCTAAACAGCTTGGTTAGTACCTTCACTATAGCACCTGACACGTTGTCTTGGATCAGGGTTTCCGAACCTCAGCACTTATTGACATTTTGGGCCAGATAATTCTTTGTTGTAGGAGTATGTCCTGTGGGTTATAGAATCTTTTGCAGCATCCCTGGCCTCTACCCACTAGATGCCAGTAACAACCCACCCCCAAACCCATCGGATTGTAACTGACAAAATGTCTCTAGACATTACTAAAATCATCCCCAGCTGAGAACCAGGTCTGCATGTTGTGTTTGTGTCTTTTCTCCGACTATGTGGTGAATTCTGTTTTCTTATGTGATGGTCGGTATCCAGCACATAGTGGGTGCTTAACAGAAGCTCTTCTGAATGAATGAGCAAAATGACCAAGAAGAAACCCCCTAAAAGTTGTCTGGTTGCCCAGCTCCGTTGGGTGCATTCCCTATCATGACCACTAGAGGGCAGAAAAGGCCTGCCAAAAGCACAGGGCTGGTTCCAGAAAAGGCTGGTGGCCAGGAGACCATGCTAGAGCCGGGGTCCCTGCCTGGCTCTGGGGGCTGCGGTGACACGGTCACAGTCTCTCTTGCTGGTTCCTCATCCCGTCTCTGGCTCCTCCCAGGGTTCAGCCCTCAGACCTCCACTCTTTTCTATCTATTCTGGCTGATCTCAGCTAGGGTCATGATTTTAAATATCATCTATCTGCTGATAACTCCCAAATTTATATCTCTAGTCCAGACATCTCCTCAAATCCCAGACATGTATTTAAATTTTCCACCTGGATCCCCATGTAGAGATCTAATTAATAGGCATCTGAACCCTAATATAGCCAAACTCGCCCTCCTGACATCCCTCCCCCCGACCCCCGTAACCCCACGAAGCCCACTCTTGCCCCCTCTGCCCCATCCTTCCAGTTGTTCCAGGATAAAACCTTGGACTCACTTTTCCTCTCCCCATCCTACAGCCAGTGTGTCAGCAAATGCTTGGCTTCCACCTTCAACGGGCTATACGTCATCACGCAAGCCTCCTTATCTGTGCTGACACCTTGGTTGGTGCAGGCCACTGTCATCTGTCACCTGCACTATCTGTTGCAGCAGCCTCTGGACTGGCCTCTGCTTCCACCTTTGTCCCTTGGTCTATTCTCCACGGCATCCAGGGCAATCCTTGTAAACCGTGAGGACTCAGGTCCTGTCGCTTCTCTAGTGAAGAGTCTGCCAATGGCATCCATCTCTCCCAGACAAGTCGAAGACCTTACAACGGCTGACACGGTCTGCTCCTCCATCGTTATTTCTCTGACCTCATTTCTAACAATCCCTCATGCCCCTGCCCCCGTCACACTGGCCCCCTTATTCTCTGCTTCGTGGCTTTGTTCCTGGTGTTCATGGACGAGTACACTCCCTGCCACACCCACCCTTAGAGCCCACTCTCTCCCCTCCTGCAGGTCATCCTGCAAAGACACCTGCTCAGCGAGGCCTTCCCCACCCTCCCCTTCTATGCCCCCTTCTCGGCTCTGTTTTCCTCCATAGCAGTCAGGGAAAACTGATCTACTACGTATCTTATTTAGTTTTTTGTCTGTTGCCTTTTTTTGTTCCCCACTTGTGGTCTCACTGGGGAAATGGGTTTTCTTTTTAGTCTAGTTTGTCCACTGCTGTGTCCCCAGGGCATGGAACATGGTAACTGTCCAATAAAGTTGTGGGATGATGGATGAGTGAACGGAGGGGTGAGTGAGGGCAAATCCCGAGCCCACCAGGGAGAACCCCATTCTCAGCCCAGGCCGCTCTCCCGGGAGGAGATTCTTCCAAGGAAGAGTCCCCTTCGTACAAAACAGAACGCAGAATTTCCCTGGAGTTCGAGAAAAGCAGAGGGTCTGGAGACAAACACTTATGGGACACATGTTATGGGTTAAGAGGATGAACTCTGGAGATGAACAGGTGGGGCTCAAATTCCAGCTTCACTGTTTGCTTCTGGTGGGACTGCGGCAGAAGCAGGTAATTAATACTCCTATGCCTCAGTTTCGCAACTGGAAATTGAGGATAATAGTAATATCAGCCTGGCAGGGCTGTTGTGAGGATTAAATGGTCAATATATGCAAAGCACATAGAACAGTGACTGGCACATAGCAAGTGCCATGTAAGAATGAGTTACTGCCGTTGTCGTGTGCTTTACATACCTCATTTGATGCTAATAACAACCCTGTTGGGCGATATCCCTAGCCCATTTTGCAGATGAGAATGTTGACACTCAGAGGCAATCGGTTGTTTACCCAAGACCTCATAGGTAATGAGAGGCGATTTCTGACTCCATTCCCTTCAAAAGGGGGGTGGGTGTCCCCTGAGCCCCTCATTCTCCTGTCCCCTCACTCTGGTGTCTGCTCTGCCATCAGGATGGCCCGGTACTTAACAGCTCCTGCTTTTTAGCTCCGGTCCAAGGAAGAACCCAAACCCTTTCTGACTCTACCAGCACCAACAAATCAGGCTGGCATCTTAGAGAGAATTTTACTAAACATTAGAGCAGTCATGTTCCTCAGGCCAGGATTCTGATCCTTAGTGCACTCCCTGCCAGCTCCCTCCCTCGGGGGAAGGGAAGAGCAGCCCACGGGCAGACACTCCTGTCCCTGATGCACATGGTACCTATCCACTTCCCAGGCCCTCCCCTGGAGATTCTGATCCAGTGGGTCCAAGACAAGTCTGGAATCTGTATTCTAACAAGCTCCCCAGGCGATTTTTGTCTTGGGGAAGTTTGAAAAACACTGGCATAGACCTTGAGGGTGTGGACTCAGGAGTCAGACTGCCTAGGGTTCAAATGCCAGCCCCACTCTTTGCTGCGTGACTCTGGACAGGTTTCTCAACCTCTCTGGACCTCCTTATCTGTGAGATGTGGGTAATAAGACTATCTAGCTTGCAGGGTTGAGTGAGGATTAAATGAAATAATGCATGCAAAGTACTTAACCCAATGGTCAGCACTCAACAAAGAAATTACTAATGTTATCAATATCATTGTCTTTGGTATTATACAAAGGGAAGCAACCCAGATTTTCAGATTCCCGTGGACCCAAAGTTCAATGTATGTGCCTTCACACCTCAAGGGAGAGCTGAAGCACGTTGTCACTCTGGTCACGTCTCCCTGGACCCCACAGACCCCACATCACCTGAACTGCATACATAGCAGGGTGGCGGCCAGCTCAGACACCCCAGCCCCTGCATTGGGGTGGGAAGTTCCACAGGGGACCCAAGGCCAGTACCAGGCCCAGAGCCTGGAGGGAAGGTGGGTGCTGTGGGTGCACGGAAGGGCCTTGGGGAGCTGCTGACTGGATGCTGCTGGGACACCCCACCCTTCAAGACATCGGAGATTCCAGGGCTCAGAGGCTCTGGCCCCTGCTTCAGGGCTGTGTGACACTCTGACTTTCCAAGCAGCATGGAGGCTGCCTCCCGCCCTGCCCGCCCCAGCCCCCAGGATGGCCCCTGACTCTGCCCCTCCTGGCCCCTGCACTCCCCCACAGGAAGTAGACACGGGGAGGTGACCATTTATTGGGGTGAGGAGGTGCAGGGCAGGCTGGGGGAGCAGGAGCCTGGAACTCGGGGAGTCGGAGCCGAGACGGAGGGGTGGGGGTCAGAGAGCAGGAGAGGGAGGGGAGGGGAGAGGCCAGCCAGCTTCTCCCCTTCCGTCCTGCCCCTGCTCTTCTCTGCTCTTCAGGACTCCTGCCATGCCCTGGGCCAACCTCTCCCTAGGGTCTAGGCGGTTCACTCGTACTGTGCCTTGATGGGAACCCTCTTCCCCGCCAGCCCTCTCTTACTGACTGGGTCTCTGGGACTCCGCCTGAAGTCACGCTGTGGGGACACTGGCAGGTGTCCTGTGAGCCCCTCAGTGAGCTGCACACAAGGCCACTCCCGCCCCCCCCCCCCCCCCCCCCCCCCGTGATGGTGTTCCCTCAGGACCATAGCTGCCTCCTCATAGGAGACCGGGAGCTCTAGGAAGTGCTGCTGTCTGGTCCCCACCCTGTCCCCAGCACTTCCCACAGAGCCTGGAGCCCCCGCCCCTAATGGAAGTTCCCAGAAGGGAGCTCCCACTGGGGCACACAGCCCTGGTTTCTCAGCAGTGCCTGAGCCTGCGCCTTCCCCACACCCAGGCCACATTCCCCCTGGGACACACATTGACATGGGTGACTCATCCCCACCCAGCCCCCAAACTCTAAGCTGCAGCCCCCCAAATTCTACACAGGAGAGCTAATGGGGGGGTGCCAGGGGTGGGGAAGAGGTTACCTGAGATGTAAGGAGAGGGCCATGAGACCTGGGGGGGCCCCAAGCAGCAGCTGGAACATCTGGATGGAGGGAGGGTCACAGTACAAAGTGACCAGCCAGAAGAGCCCCTCCACAGAGCTGCAGCCAGCAGGGCCTGGAGACATCAAACGTGGCAGCTAAAACGCACCATGAATATTTAACAGCCGTCAATATTTAATTAGTGCAGACAGATTAACTCTGAAATCACACACACTTGGGCTGGGCCCCCCTACTCCTGGAGGGGGAGTGTCAGAAACAGAGGGGCAGGCCCCAGGGCAGAGGCGTGCTTCCCACCGCAGGGCCCTGGAGTCTGCCCCCCTCCGCTCCCCGCCGCCCCAACCCCTGGCCCTGCAGAGAGTTAGGAAGGATGTTTAGAAAAGTGGAAGGGGCCGCAACACCGGGAGAAGCCAAGGGGAAGGGCTGCATCTCCAGAGGGATCTGGGCGTGGTGGGCTGAGGGCAGTGCCAGGCAGAGGAGGCAGTGCCAGGCAGAGGGGTCAGTGCAGCAGCCGAGCAGGAGGAGGTGGCACAGCGGCCTTTCCACCCACGCCTTCACCTACCCACGCTCTCCACGTCAGCATCCCCAGCAGGGCCTCCCAGACCCCCGCCCGACTTCCAGGAGCAGGTGTCCTGGTGTAATTGCCTCTGTGCCTTTGCCGTTCCTGGATTATGCTGCTTATTGCGTCAGCAGCAGTACCAGGAGTCTCTCGTTCCCTTTGAGTTTCTCTGAGTTTCATCACATCTTGTGCTGCTTTTTTATTTAATGGAGTATCCCTGAACTTTATCATCTGGTAGTAAATTGCCACTGTTGATGCTCTTTTTAAATAAAAACATTTGGTCAGGGACTTGTAAAATGTCAGACCTGGGCTCTGCCTACCCCTCCATGCTGGAGTTTACATTCCAGCACAAAGAGGAACTCAGGCTCCACAAACATATGGACTTGCTCTACACCCTCATGGCTTTGTGCATGCCGTACCTGAGCACTCTGTCCCCTTCTTACTCCTCCAAGATTTGCCTCGCAGGTCTTTTTCCTCCAGGGTGCTCTCATTAGCGTCCTATCTCATAATCATCTGTCTCCCCTAGGTTGAGTACCTCAAAGACAGAACTCAAACCTTCTCAATAAATCCTGCCTGATTTGGGAGTGGGCACTGTGGGGCGAGGGGAAATTTCCCCTTTGCCCCGAAAGGGGATCTTTCTTTGCTGAAAGATCAACTCACAATAAGACAGATCAATAAGAGAAAGACTTTTATTTACTGTGCATATGGAGAGAATCACAGAGTGATTGCCCAAGATCCCAGTGGGGTCCAGAAGTTCATACACCCTCAATTAAGAGGGGATAGGGAGATGAGGAATATAGATAATTCTGTTTAGGGGCAATAAATGGTTACTAGGGAGGATGAATAGATACTTGGGAGAATGAATGGATGGGGTGCAGGTAACAGATTGAATTGAAAATTCTCTTTGGAAATTAAATTAACCTAATAGACAAGTATTATATTTAAAATGATTTGGGTCAGGTCTTGTTGTATTCTTGATCTTCTTTCCTACAATATATTGAGATAACAGGGAGGAGAAGGGAAGTCAATTGTTCTTTTTGATGGGTCTATTTTTTTATGACGAGGGAAAATCCCTTCCAATTCCTGTTGATCTCTAAGGGCCTTTAATTCAAATTACTCTTTATACCAAAGAGTCATATTTTGGGGTGAAATTTCCTGAACTCCTTCAGAATCTAGTGGGTGTTCAATGATTTGTTTTTAATTTTAATAAATTGAATTAAGAAGAGATTTTAGATAGGAACTGGAGAGCTCTCAAAGCACATTGCGCAGGCTTGCGTACCAGTTAGCTATTGCTGAGTAACAACCACAAAAAAACTCAGTGGTATATGTCAATAAGCCTTTATTTTCAAGGGTCAGCTGAGATTTAGCCAAACCAGCTAAGTCCAGCCAGACAATTCTGTTTCAAGCCACAGGAGATAAAGCAGCTCTTTTCTCGCCAAACAATTGGGGGTGGACTGGAACAGCTTGCTCCAAGTGTCTGTCATCCACCCTGGCCTGGTGGGCTAGCTGGGGCATGTTCATCCCATGGCAGTGCCAGAGGTACAAGAGGAGATGCCTAGTCACACAAGCACAGTTCACTTCCTTGCTTTTGTCACATTGCTAACATCTTTTTGGCCAAAGCAAGTTGTGTGGTCAAGCCAAAAGTTGAGAGGCAGGAAAGCAAACTCAACATATGATGAAGTCATGAAAAGGGTTAGAGAGGGGTGTAAAGAATGACCCCAGAATGACAGGACCTGGTGGGACAGGAGCAAAAGAAGCTCACACCGTCAGTCCCATATGCTTCTCCCTCCCACCTCAGCCCCACCTCCTGCCCCGGGAGCATCTGAGTTAACAAAACAGCAAGGAGGACAAGATGAGAGTTTAAAGAAGACTCTGATGTGAGCACAGGCTATGGTATCAAAAGCAGAAAGAAGGGGACAGAGCCAATGCTGAGAATCAAAGTTAAGGGCAGATTTTGGACGCTAGAGGACAGAAGCCAGAGACGAGGACAGATGACAGGCTTCAGCCAAGCAGTGCAGAGAACGAAGGCTTGGCCCACAAGTCAGCAGGCCTGGCTGTGGCTCTAACCTCTGGTGTTACCTTGGGCAAGCTCCTCTCCCCTGTCAGGCCTCAGTTTCACAAAAGTATGATAAGGACTTTGGACTCTAAGAACACAAACACCCCGATGACTGTGATGTCATCATTCCTCAACCTCTGCCCTGTTTATTTCCCCACAACAGGCACATTCTGAAATCTCCTCTAAACACCTCAAAGTCAAAATGGCACAGCCCTCTGTCAATGTCATTAGAATCCCAAGGCTTCAGGACAAAGGTGGATGGCTAGAAGTAGGTCATTCTCAGGAGGGCGGTGTCTTTCTATCTGATGAATAGAATCAAATATTGAGAGTTAGAACAAACAGCTGGTAGATGGAAAAGAATCCTCTTTGGAGTCAGAAAAACATGAGTTCAAATTCTGTTACCACCAAAGCCAGGCGCAGTGGCGCATGCCTAGTGTACTAACACTCTTGGAGGCTGAGGCGGGAGGATTGCTTGAGCTCAGAAGTTCAAGACCAGCCTGAGCAAGAGCAAGATCCTGTCTCTACTAAAAATAGAAAAATTAGCCAGGCGTGGTGGCACGTGCCTGTAGTCCCAGCTACTCGGGAGGCTGAGGCAGGAGGATCGCCTGAGCCCAGGAGTTTGAGGCTGCAGTGAGCTAAGATGACGCCACTGCACTCCAGCCCGGGCGACAGACTGCCTCTCTCTCTTTTATCCCAAGCTCTTGAATCTTCATTGATTCTGCCTCCCCCACCCCCAAAAATACATAATTAAAATTCCTGCCAAGGGCTTAATAAGTTCATTAGCTAATTCCCTTCAGACCCCAAGGCCTACATCCGGACAGGGTGATTTGGACCGGGTAGGCATTATCCAATTTTTCTAAGTATTCTCTTTCCTACCTTTCATCAACCGTATTGACGAGGCTTCTGTCCCTTCCTAACTGCCCATCCCTTGCATTTTTTCTTTTCCTTGTTAAAGACCAATTTTACAAAGCACTTCAGCGGCTCAGCCATTTTTATCATCATCATTAATTTTATTTCCCTTCTCATTTATTAATGGGCCAGGAGGCTTTCAAGTATCTCTTTTCCCCTGATATATTTGTAAAACGCCCTTCTTATTCCCTTTGGCGGCCCAAAGGCTCTCTACAGCTTTTATTTCTTCCCTTGGCTGCCCTTCTGTTTCTCTGAAGGCTTTGCTGACTCCAGATCTTCCTTTCTCTGCCCCCCACCCGCCTTCTGCGGCCCTCCGCCTCCCCACCTCCCTCCTCAGACTTAGTCACAGGTCCAGCCGCTAAGCCTGTCTCCATGTTGAAGCCCTCAGGGCTCCATTAGCAGGGAGGGGTTGCCGAGCTCCTACCCCATCCCTGCGCTGCTCCCGTTATGTGAGCAGAGAGGCGCTTTTATCCATGTTAGTGATCACAAGGAAGTGACCAGGAAAGCCTAGATCCTCCCTTGGTCCCCCCACCCCCTCCCCTTACCTCCCCGGGACTCCTGATTAAGGGATCTATGCACAAGAACCATCCATACACTCATTTTTTAAAAACATTATTGAGTTATAATTTACATGCAATTCACCCATTTTAAGTACTGAATCATTAAATTCAACAATTTTTAGTAAGTCTACCAAGTTGTGCAAACATCACCAATAAGCCAGTTTTAGAACATTTTCATCACCCCAATAAGATCCTTCATTTACAGTTAATCCTACTTCCCACCCACAGCCCTAGACAATCACTAATCTGCTTTATGTCTCTCTAGAGTTGCCTTTTCTGGACATATCATATAAGTGGAATCTTACAATATATGGTCTTTTGTGTCCGCCTACTTTCATTTAGCACATGTTTGAGGTTCATATGTGTTTTAGTATATATCAATATTTCATTACTTTTGATTGCTGAATACTATTCCTTCATACAGATATACCACATTTTGTTTAACCATTCACCTGTTGATGGACATTTGAGTAGTTTTCATTCTGGGCAATTACGAGTAACACTGCTGTGAACATTTGCATACAAGTCTGTGTGGACATACATTTCATTTTTCTTAGGTAGATACCTAGGAGAGAATTTGCTGGGTGGTATGATAAATTTATGTTTAACTTTTAAAGAAACTGCCAAACAGTTTTGCAAATTGGCTGCACCACTTTACAATCCCACCAGTCATGTATGAGGTTCCTATTTCTTTCCATCCTTGCCAGCCCTTGTCATTGTATGACTTTTTGATAGTAACCACTCTGGTGGTATGAAGTGGTATCTTGTTGTGTTTTGAATTGTATTCCTTAATGACTAATGGTGTCGAGCAGCTTTCCATGTGCTTAATTCATTTGTTGTTTCAATGGATATTTACGGGGCACCTACTAGGTGTCAGAACTATTCTAGGGACTAGAATAGTTCAACTAGGGTTGAAATTTCAGATAAGGCAGTCACAAAGACCTCACTGGGATTTCATCACAGAGGTGTCTGGGAGGAGAGAGTTTCAGGAAGAGAGAACAGGCACTACAAAGGCCCTGAGGCAGAAACATGATGGGCCCACTTGAGGACCAGCCAGGAGACCATGTGCAAGAAAGTGAGGAAGAAAGCAATAAAGTCAGATGGGGGAGCTTGCTGAGTCTTATACGTCATGGTAAGGTGTGCATGTGTGTGCGTGCGTACAGCACATGTGTAAGAGAGAGAGGAGGGAAGTCATGAAAGCTTTGGAGCCCGTTCATGACATGATGTGACCTATGCGTTAACAGAGTCACCTTGGTCGAGAATGGACCGTGGTGCAGGGTGTGGGCAACCCTGGACCATGGTGAGGGTAGAAGCGTGAAGAGCAGGCAGACTAGTCAGGAGGCCCTTCAGTGACCCGTGACGCAGAGATGGTGGTGGCTTAGACCACAGGGGGGTAGTAGGGATGGGGGAGGTGCTTGGATTCTGGATACATTTTAGATGCAGAGCAGACAGAATTTGCCAGCTGATTGGATGTAGTCTGGGGGGAAAAGAGGAAAGCTGTCAATGACCCCAAGGTGCCCGAGCAGCTGGAAGAATGGCCGTTCCCTTACCTGAGACAGGGACACCTGAAGGAAAAGCAGGTCTGGAAAGACAAGAACAGCAGCTCAGGTCAGGCCTGTGACATAGGAGATGCCATTAGACGGCCCAAGGAGATGCCAAGTAGACCATTGGGGGTATAGATCCCGAGCTCAGGTGCAAATTTAAGAATCATCAGCATGTAGGTGGTATTTAAAGCCATGAGACATGAGCAGGCTGGAAGTCAAAGGATAATTTTATTAGTATCTGAGGCAATACTCAATAACCCCCCATGTAGATGTTTCTGGTATAACTGAGCTGGGGCACATGGCTGAGCCTGGAGGTCTGACAAGGCTTCTATTATATTTCCTTGCCCTGATTCTGGAAGCAGGCCTGATTATCTACCCAATTTAGCATCTAGAGGATGAGGCCAGGCCTTCCTCTTTGGGACCTTGTCTGCTGACCAGCTCCCCATGGAACTCAGAGAGAGCCCGCCTGGGTGTGTGTCCATGAGGACTGCTATGGGCTGAACAGCATCCCCTGTCCAAACTCACAGTTGAAGCCCTAATCCCCAACATGACTGTATTCGGAGAGAGGGACTATAAGGAGGTAATCAAAGATAAATGAGGTCAAAGGATGGGGCCTGATAATATAGGATTCTTGTCCTTACAACAAGAGACTGCAGGGAGCGCACTCTGCCTCTGTTTCTCCACCCCGCCCCCACCATATGAACACATGGCTAGAAGGCTGCCATCTGCAAGTCGGGAAGTGGGCCCTCTCCAGGAACCCAATCAGCCAGCAACTCGATCTTGGGTTTCCCAGCTTCCAGAATTGTGAGAGATACATTTCTGGGGCTTAAGCCACCCAATCTGTGGTGTTTTGCTACGGCAGCCCAAGCAGACTAAAACAAGGACACGCACAGCACCAGAGGGAATGCTATACCCGGGTGCAGGATCTCTGCCCACTTTCGCATGTTCCTAGGAGAGTCCAGAATTTGACCTATGCCATTCACAACTCCTCTTCCCTTGTCAGGGAAGGAGGGAAAGAAAAGGCGGAGCATGAGAAGAGAGGCTGAAGTTTGTTTCCCAGCAAAATTCTCTCAACAGGAAGAAGGAAATAGGCCTTTTGCATCACCGATAGTGTTTGTGACAAAGCAAGAATCACCGATTTTGTCCTGTCTCCAGTTTTATCTACCGCAGCAGTGTTACCAAGGTACAGGCCATAGCACCTGGCCAAGGGCACATGCGGCCTCTGCACCTGAGCTTCTGACCTTGCACCTTCCACCAAGTAATGCATGACGCTCCAGCCCTAGCTGTTGACCTCTGTGGACGGGAACTCCTGCACTCCTCACTCTCCACTACCTGCTCCAGTGGTTTCCCTTAGCATCCAGCATGGTTGAGCTCCCTAACACGTCCTCCCCACCTTGCCCTTTGAACTTGGTCTCTGCACCTTCCTAGGCCTAGGAACTTGGCAGCCTTTTAGCAATGATTTTAGCTTCTGCTATATCTGAACTGTCTCAGGATACTTTGTGGTTTCATAATCTATCCCTTCCATCCTTCTACCCTTCCACTCTTCTACCAGCCATGGACTGAATGTTTATTTTCCCACAAAATTCATATGTTGAAACCCTAATCCCTGTGTGATGGTATTTGGAGGTAGGGCCTCTGGGATGTAATTTTAGGTTGTGAGGGTGGAGCCCTTGTGAATGGGATTAGTTCCCTTTTAAGAAGAGACCAGAGAGATGGCTAGCTCTCTTTCTACCATGTGAGGACACAGCAAGAAGATGGCTGTCTATAAACAAGGAAGAAGGCCCTCACCAAGAACTGACCCTGCTAGCACTCTGATCTAGGACTTCCAACCTCCAAACTGAAAAATAAATAGTTGGTGTTCAAGACACCTAGGCTACAAAAATTTGTTATAGCAGCCTGAGCTGACTAAGACACACCCTGCCCCTTCATACACACCACCTAATTCTAGACCATGGGGTCATATATGGGGTCTTTATCAGACGGGACATGCTTCAAAGCAAGTCATGGTAATAGATACAGAAAAGCAAAGAGACATGATTTTGAAAAAGAAATGTCTTCTGCCCCCAAATGATGGGGTATGTGGAATATAATGCCTGTTACCCTGTAGACATAAAAAAAGGTTATTAAATTGAAGCACAGGTTGAGTTATTTGAATTTCAAAGATTGTCTGTGCAAAGCAGAAAAAATTTTTCTCAAGATTCAGAAAGGAGTTGATACAAATGATAACTGACAAAGTACAACCCAGTGGTCCTCAGGCTTGAAGATTTTGTAGTTCAGCAAAATTTTTAAAGAGAAAATTGGAGGATTCCTATAGAGTTGTCAGCTTTATATACTGCCACGTGTAGATACTCAAGAAATCAACTTGAGTCTACGATCATTATCTTTTCATAGGTGAAAGGATATTTTCACACTAAGAAAGTAGGAAAGATATAACAACAGGAAAAAAAAGGGCAATCCTATTGAAAAGGAGTAAATTTAACTTTATGAAATACTTACTCATGTTTTTCTCATTTCTCCACAAGCTGATGAAAACTTTGGCATGGAGCACTGGAATGCTTAAATTAAACATGCATTAATTCTTGCAAAATATGCACAGTCTTATAAGTCTTCAAGCCTCACCCAGATGCCGTGCTGTCGTCCAGAATACGCATGAACGTTGGAAAGGTCCCTTGGGAGGATCCAGGAAGGGAGCCCTGTCTTGCTGTGGGGGCTTCTTTCTTTTGAGAACTGCTTTCCTTTTTTCCTTTTTAATGGGTCATGATTCTTGGTCTTCCCAAGTTGCCAGCACACTCTCTACTCTATTTTGCCATCACAATTTTCCTTCACAGGTTTCTGGTAAGACCCAGTACCACATTCTAAGTAACTGGTTGCTAGGTTTCCAAGAACAGCTACTCCTTGGTAAACATTAGTGAAGTTTAGGATCAAGGTTAAGGCTGCTTCCTATTGGGTTCTGCAGCCATCTCTTGGTCAAGCACACATAGAGGCAAACCCCTAGTCCTCCATGCCGACCACGTTTCTTATTGCTCTATCCTATTTTTCACCGTGATCTAGGTTGCTATTAGTAAGCATGGTCCATGTACCTCCCAGGAGACTAGGACATAGTGGGAGCAGCAGGACGAGGAAGGAAGATGTTTTTGGGTCCACAAAAGTCCAGATGTCACAGAATGATATGATTTCTGAGTCAGAAGGGATGTGAAGTTCCACAGGTCCTGCTGGGTCAGGGAAAAGAAGCCCCTGAGCTGAGAGGGAGGAGCCAGAATGTTCTAGAGAAGGTCAGGCCTCTCTGTGCTCTAGCGTCCATGATGTAGGGCAAGTCACCTTGAGTAACCTCGGTGTTAGCGCCTATAACAAAACACAGTACTACCAGCCTTAAGAGCTGTGTGAGCATTAAATGGAATATCATGTATAGGGGCTGCCAACACTGTGCCTGGCCCGAGCAGGGGCTCCTTTCTTTCCTTCCCATTTTCCTTGACTCTAGAGGGTATCCAGGCAGAGCAAACTTAGAGAAAAAGACTCACTAAAGGCCCAAGGGCAGAATCCCGGTGAGCATGGGGAAGATTCAATAATATCACCAAGGGCTCATCCCTGGGTCCAGCTGGCTTAGGTAAGCAGGCTCTGCAGCCCTGAACTGGTTGCACATCCCTGCCTTCTACCCTGAGGTTCTCCTGCAATGCAGGGAGGTCCCTGCACTGACTGCTTTAGCCTGGGTCGGCATGATGGGCATGCAGCCATCACTCACACAGCCCCAGTGCCCTCACCCTCCTGCCAGGTGCTGTGCTAGATACCTGACACACAGGAACTCCTGCGAGGCAGATGTTATCATCACACGTTGCATACAGAGAAGAGCAGAGAGGTCTGGAACTTGCTCAGAGTCACCAGCTGATACCTGGGAGTCTCCACATCCAAACCCAGGCTTGCCCTTGGTCATGCACTACCCCATGTGGCTACCACCTAGGAAAGGGGGAACGACCAGAGAGAGAGAGGGAAGTCAGAATCTTTACCACTTCCCCCTCCCCCCCACCTCCTTTTCTCCCCCTCCCCCACCAGAGCATCCCCCAGCCTGGCACGTCCCCTCCACAGCTCCTCCTCACCGCTTGGCCCCAGAGAGCATCCTGCCACCTTCCATTCCTTCTCTAGTCTTATCTCTTCTAATAATTGCACATTTCCCTGAGACAAATTCGAAGGCTGAGGAGAGATAAAATGACTTCTCAGTCAATAACCCCCTGAGCAAGTTTCTCTAAAGGACGTTTTCTTGACAAACTCGCAGGCCTTGTTTTCTCTGTGATTTCAAATGAAAGTAATTCCACTTGTCCGTGACGAATACAGAATGAATCCATCAGTCACCACTGAGTGCCAGTTATATGCTTGACACTGAACAGGGCAATTTTCCTCTACTGTGGCATTTAATCCTCGCAACAATCCAGGAGACCTCCCTCCCCTCGTTATAACAGAAGAAGAAACTGAGGCTCAGACATGTTAAGTAATTTGCCCAAGGTCACGAAACAAGCAAGTAATGGAGACAAACACGGAAGAAGCTAATTAAAAAGAAGTTCCTACATGCTATCATTGAGCTATCTCCAAGGCCTAGAGGTGTATCAGCCAGATTTTTGAATTATAAGCAACAAAAACATTCTGGAGCACTTACGCAAAAGAAACTTTCTTGGTAATATATCTAAGCCTCAAAGGCTCAGCAGGAAGCAGGAGAGTCAGGTTTGGATGTGGGTGGGAACCAGGACCACTTGGAGGGCCTGGTATGAAAACAGGGAGATCAGGACCCCTCTGTCCTGGCCTTGCCCTGTGGGTACATGAGCTCACTCTATTTTTGGAGTCTTGGTGCCTCTTTCTGAACTCCAGAAGACAGCCATGCTTGTTCACCTGCTGTCCTTTTGGTCACAGGGTCACAGGCCCTGGGTTACCATCCTACCAGATTATAGCTGATGGGGAGGAAGTAACCCCCCAACAAATCTCCACCAGGAGGGTGACACAAAGGAGAAAGCAGCCAGCAGGGTCAGGGGCACAGCTCGCAGCAGCCTTCACAGAACAGGTCTTAAGCCGAGGCTGGACAGGAGAGCAATGGTGTCCTAATAACAGTTCATCAGGATGGGGCACATGGTGCACACGTTCTGGAAAGGCCAAACAGAGCCCCCCCCATGCTTTAATCTTTAACACATTTATGCCTCCCAGCAACCCCTTTCGGTAGGGACAGTTAGTACCCCACTGTAGAGGGGAGGAAATTGAGGCTCAGAAAACGTAAGTTTCTCACCCCACAATTATAAGTGGCTGAACTAGAATTTGGTCCAGGTCTGGCTGACTCCAGAATCTAAGCTCTTAACTGCTCTGCTAGCAAATAATGCCTCACTATTATAGAGCATTATACATGTCAGATCTATTATCTCAGTTCACGCTCCCTGTAGCCCTGCAAAGTAGATAGGGCAGGTGTGATGATGTGCATTTTCCAGCTAAGCAAATGGGGCCCAGAGATGCTAAGTGACCTACCCAAGGTCACACAGCTGATTAATAAGAGAGTCGGTCCTGCCACCTCCCAGCTCAGCACCCCCCTTGCTGCTCATATACTCCTGAGAGTTCTGAGTTTCCAGCCAGGGAGAGAATGAGAGTCAGAACAAGAAAGAGCCATTCATTTCCAGATTCTGATATTTAATTCCCAGGCAGGCCACCTGACCTCAGCACCCTACTGCCTCGGGGTCTGGGCATGATTAAACACAAACAAGGAATTGTTGCCTAACAGATTAACAACAGGTAAAAGCAATCAAGCCATCTGTTGCCTCCCACCCACTGCCACTGCCTAATCCCCTTTCTTGGAGGTGTCCCCGGCTGCATGCTCAAACACAAATTAATATACTGGCCTTTGCATATGTATTTGTAGCTTCAGGTGGGGAGAGAGCCACATGAGCAGGTGGTGAGAAGGCAGTTGCTGGAGATGCTTTGCTCATGCAGATGTCCTCAGGTATGGAGGGAAGTCTGCTGAAGGGCACTTGGACAGGGCCAGCTGATGCAGAGGATGGGCCCTGAGTGGCCAGCGAAGGTGGGCCCAGGGTCGGCTCTCTGGTCCAGGTGGGATGCGTCTCCTCACCCTGCTCTTCCCTCTGAGGTCTTGCGTCGCTGGTCCCATCAGCGACATTAGAAACGCTGAGGCAAGGAGAGTCCATATGATCATCCCAGGCTCAGCAGAAGGCATGGATGGGGGCAGGAACGTGTCCCAGGCCCCCAGATGGCCAGCCAGCCGAGGAGCCAGTCTTGGGTCACCTCTCAGAGGCTCCTTGCAAGTTTCCAAGATGCATTAGTGAACCAGCAATGCCCAGGTGGTTTGACCAGAATTAATGTTAATAGTGGCCGGTATTTATTGAGCACTTACTGCATGCCAAGGCCTTTACTTTCTCTCAACCTCTCAGCTTCCTTATGAGGTAGACATTATTATGCCCTTTTTACAAACAAAGAAACTGAGGTCCCAGTGAGGTTAAATCCAATAGTTTGTCAATCGGTACTTACTGCAGTCAGGGCTGGACTTGGGCTCAAGGTGAGCACTTGTGGTACCAAGATGCACAAGTAGGCCTGTGCCTGTCCTCATGGCACTGACAGAGTCAGCTACAAGTGCAGCTGAGTGAATAATGGGGGAAGGCCTTGGCTAGGTGGGCCAGGGGTATGCAGGCCTCTCTGAGGCCCAAACGATGAAGAGGAACCACCCAGACAAGGAGTAGGGAGGAGTGTTCCAGGAAGAGGGAACAGAGTGTGCTAATGCCCTGAGAGGGAAAGGGTTTGGTGTCTGGGGCCAGTGTGGCTGGCACCCAGTGCAAGGAGAGGTGTTGGGCTGGAGGTCAGGCCCAGGTCAGGTAGGGCCTGGCTGGCTCCAGAGGAAGCTCTGATTTTCTCCTAAGTGCAACGGGAGGCTGCTACAGGAGGTCACCTGGATCAGTTGGACTCCAAAGATGGGTTCCCTCCACCATGCCACACTGTGCCCTCTCACCCCATGCTGCTCCTGCAGGGGTGAAGGAAGCTGGCAGTCACCTCCTCAGAAAACCTTCTCATAGCTCTAGAGTGGGCCAGTGTGAGGACCCGGGGGGCCCGGTCTGGAGTTTTCTTCTCCTGATCACACACAGGGGCTGCACAGTGCCTGGCCGTATCCTTCCCATTTTAAAGTCCCATGTTACCCAGGACAGACAGCAAGAGAGGAAGGAGACCCCTCAATACGTCCTCCTGGGCCCACCAAGACGACCTTGGGCTTTGGAGGCACGTCTCTAAATGTCCAAAGATGTGTCCAGGAGCGGGAAGGCTTGTGCTGTCACAGTGGGAAGGGCTGCCTGTAACTTCAGGCTTCCCAGCCCAGGTAGCAGCCTCGCCCCGGGCCCTGGAGTCTCCTGCACTCCCCTCCTTACTCGCTGTGTGACCAGGAGCATGTTTTCAAACCTCTCTACGCCTTTATTTCCCCACTTGTGAAGTGGATAGAGCGTCCCTCTTAGAACACTGGAGAAGATAAATGGCTGCAGGCACCTGGGCTGGCGCCTGCACTTAGTAGGCGCCCAGTGAATGCTAAGTGGCACTCCCATCCTCCGTCTGCTCCCAGGTCCCCCTTCCAGCCAATCAGCGTCAAGTCTATATTTATTGTCCCAGAGCTTTGCAGCATCTGAAGTTTCAAATCCCTTATTAAAAATAAGCTTCAAAACAAGCCAGAAGAGGAGGCGGGAAGGGAAAAATAGAGAGAGAGAGAAGAGAAAGGAGCTTTGCTCACCTGAAGCCAGATGTCTAATTCTGCTGGTGGTCAGGGACAGCCCTGCGCCAGCTTCTCCTGCAAATCAAAAGGCTGCCTAGTAAACCGCTGTAAAGTGCTGTGTTCTTTGGGAGCAGGAAGTCCGAAGGGAAGCTCCTGTCCTCCTCAGCTCACAGGAATGCCCTGAGGAGAGGGGCCGGGCTGGGCGGGCCTGTCACTGGGGGTGGGGTCAGTGCCAGCTGCAGGCCAGAGGAGAGTCGAGAACAGCACTCACTGTGCAGTCAGACCTGACCGCAGGCCTGTGATTTGGGCCAATTACCCACTTCCTTAAGCTTCCATTGTCTCTTCTGTGAAATGGGACTATAGCAGCTGCCTGGCAGGCTTGTGGTGAGGAGGGTGCGGAATACCAGGCAAAGAGCCTTGTGTTCCCATGTGCACGGAGTAGGCGCTCCGTGAGTGTAGCCTCCCATCCACTCTCCTCTCTGCAGGCTAAGGGGAGGAACGGAGTGGGCTTGGGTGTCCAAACTCCAAGCCTGCCCTCTCCCCCATAACTAAGTTGTCCTTCCTCACTCACCCCCAGGGCCATCTTCCCAGTCTCTGGGTGTCAAGCCACCTCTCTCTGTTTCCGTTCTGCCCCCTTGGCTCTCCCCATAACCGTTCCCCTGAGCTGTCCCAGCTGCCTTCTAACAGGCCTCACTGCCCCAGCCTCCCCCAGGCCCACCAAGCACCCACACAGCCGCAGATTCATTGCCTGAAGCCCAAGCCTGCTTCTCCCCGGCCTCTGCCCATCGCCAACGGCTCCACTTGGCAGTCAAGGCCAGTCTCACTCCGGGTCCTGCTGGCCTTATGGGACAGCCACCACAGCACCCGGCAGCAGCTGGACCCGACCTACAGTGGCTGACAGCCCTCGCTCCATCCTCCCACCTTCAGAGCGCTGCCACTCCCCAGGCCCACCCTACCCTAACCTGCTTCTTTGTTTTAGCTCATGCAAAAGCCCCGGAATATTCCCTCCCTCTCTGTGCAGCATTTGGACTCTTTATCCCACTGCTCATCAAAGTTTACTTAGAATAGGGTGATTTGCATAGATGGGTGATTTTCTGAGTCTGCATTTGAGCTTGTACTACATGAACAGGATGTCAGCCCTGACGGAGGTGCCAATAAGATAGAAACCCGGGAACTGAGTGAGCGTGAGTCAGGGCTGCTCCATGGGATGGGTGGTGTGAGTTGTCAAGGGCGCGGTGATGCTGAGGGGCAGAAGGAAGTGGGGGGACATGCACCCCAGGCTGCATGTGTACATGTGGGACTTCATGCACACAGGGCTCCCTAGGCCAAAGTGAGCACACAGGCCTCCTCCCCCTCCTCCTCTCTTACTCTCTCACGCACACGCACACGCACACACATGCATGTATAGCACACAGACATCTTGTACCTCTTCATATTCTTAGACCTCATGATGGGTACAGATAAATCAACAGATATTGAAACAAAATTCCAGCTGCGCTTGCCAGGCCTCAGTCCTGCTGGGTCACCAAAACACCACCAGCAACTGGGTAATAAAATGATAAGTAATGACAATGCGCTATTGCCTTTCTGGAGTGTTATTCACAGTCACGATCTCACAGCATCCTCACAACCTCAGCCCCTATTTTAGGGAGGGGGCCCGAGGGCGCGGCCTGTTTGAGGCAGAGCTGGTGTTCACACTCCATCTTGGGGTTCCGACTCCCACGCCCCGAAGGCAGAAGTCGTGGAAGGCCCTGCATCTTCAGCTATGTGGCTCACTGGGGCTCTAGCCCGAAGCCTCGTGAACCTGTGCCTCCTTCTTCTGTGAGACAAGAAACTGGAATGTTCTATGTGGGCTAAGAAGTGTGGATATGAGCATGCCCACCCTCCCTCAAGGTTCAGCTCAGACACAACTTCCTTCAGGAAATCTTTTCTGAAAATCTCCCCTCCCTCACAGGCTCCATGTGTTCCCACAGCTCCAAATCTTGGCAGGTGGCACAATGGTCTGTTTGCGGGTCTCCCAAAGTAGTTTTTGAGCCTTACCCACAGGGACAGGATCTCATTCACCCCTGTGTCCAGTGCCTGGCACATCTTCAACATGTAACAAGCCCTTGCTGAACATACGAATGAATGAACGGATGGACAGAGGGATGGGTGACCCAGGACACAATCAACGCTATGCACTGCTGCATTTATAGAAGCAAGGTCCAGCCCCACATGAGTGTACGGGAAGAGGGGAGGAGGAGTATGCTCTAGAGGGGGTGCAGGAGCCTGCCTTCACCCTCATCTCTTCACCCTGGCAATTTTCCCAAGGAGGGATGCGTTGTCTCCTGAGGGCAGTACAGGCGACCTGAATAGGTAGGGAAGGAAGCTCCCGTGCCTTCAGTGGGGTCCACAGTTGGCAGCCCAGCCTCAGACACAGGGAGGAGGGTGTGGAATACCCAAAGACAGACCAGCCGGTATTCCCTGTCGCTGCCCCTGCCAGGGGGAGAGGGCCCCTCCCACACCCGCTCCCAGTGCACACGCACCCACTACCAGCTCCCCTGGCTGAAATCCCAGGGGTTTTTTCCCTCAAGTACTTGTATCTACAGGAACTTGTGAAATGACCACGCAGAGAACTGCCATCCCTGACACCTCTGCAAACCCTACAGAGGCTTGGAAAAGTTCATCTTCCCAGACTCCTGACGTTCCATCTTTTCTATGGCCAGTAGCCAACCATGAGTGAGTTCATTAATATTAATGTTAATAATCTCCTACATTTGCCTCTCCCTTTCCCGCTTACGAAGCACTTTCAGATCCATCATCTCAGCCGGTCCTCCACGCCAGCTGAGAGGTCAGCGGCCCACGGTTACCATCCCCATCCTACTGAGGAGGGAGCGAAGGTCCAGAAAGAGAAGGGATCAGCCCAAGGCCACACAGGAGCCCGGGAGAGCTGAGAGCAAGGTCCAGGCGTCCTGACCCCGGGCCGTACTTGGCCACTCCATCTCGATGCTGCCAACCCCTTTCTTCCTCTGCCTTGTCAATGTCTTTGTTAGCGTCATCTCCTGGTTCCCAGTCATTAGAAAGATGGGCTTAAAATAAATAAGAAATGCAGGCTTTAGCCATCTGTTAAAATGGATGAAACGACCTGCCAGCAATTTGCTGGATGACCTTGGGCTAGACATTTCCCTCCATGGGTCTTCATTTCCCCGTATGTCCATCGAAAGGTCTGGCTTTTTCCTCTCCTTCTGCCCTGCCCCTATGGACAGGAGACTGCCGAAACATAAGGGTGCCACCCTAGTGCCCCACTGGGGCTGGCAGCAATCACGCCTCCGGGATCCCCTCCTCAGTGTTCTGGAGGTGGAGGGACAGACACCTGTCATGCGCTTGTGATGGCCAAGGCTCCCAAGAACCCTCCTGAGGATGGGGCTGGAGCTGAACAAATTGCTACAATGTAGCTACTCTATGACAGTGCTTCACACACGTTATCAACATGCCTTAAAATAGTCCTACCAGGCGGCAATTATTTTCATTCTAAAGATGAGAGGCTGGTGTGGTGGCTCATGCCTGTAATCCCAGCACTTTGGGAGGCCAAGGCAGGAGGATCACTTAAGGTCAGGATTTCGAACCACCCTGGGCAAGACCCTATCTCTACAAAAAATGTAACAAATTAGCTGGGCATGGTGGTGTGCACCTGTAGTCACAGCTGCTCCAAAGGCTGAGGCAGGAGGATCCCTTGAGCCCAGGAGTTGGAGGCTGCAGTGAGCTATGATCATGCCACTGCACTCCATCCTGGGCGACAGAGTGAGACCCTGTCTGTAAAAAATTAGTTAATCAATTAATTAAAGATATGAGAAACTTGAAGCTCAGATAAGTTATTTGACGTGCCCAAGGTCACACAGCAAACAGCAGAAGCAAGTTCCAACCCCAGATCTGGTCTGATTTCTCAGTGCCAAATGCTGAATGATCTAGAAGGTGGAGTGGGAGGGGTGCACGTGGAACCCCCTGAATCCACCCTCCGTTCCCTTTCTCCCATCCTCTGTCACCTCCCTCCTCCTTCCTGCCTGCCTCGCTTCCCCTGGCATCTCAGCCCAGGCAGAGATTTATGGATCTCACTTCAAGGATTTTTCTTTAATAATAACATTTATAATCATTTTAGAAATTAAGAGCTGAGGATGCAAAGCATTTTAATTAAAATAATCCACAGTTGATAATTATAGGACTCTCTTAGCTGGAACCATCTTCTTTCAATCTGTCACACTCCCTGAGAAAGGCGGGAGATAATCGTGAGCCAGTGAGCAGTCCTGGCACCTGTGTGTGATCCAGGATGGCCCAGGGGTCCCTCCCAGAGGCTGCCCGCCGAGGAAGTGGGCTCGGGTTGGGCCCCTGTGAGCCACGCATGGCTGGCTGCCCGCAGGAGGAAAAGCCCTTCGAGACCCCCCTGCCTCCTCCAGCACACAGTCTTCTGCCGGTTACCCCATGGGCCCAGAGGCTCTGAGGCCCAAGACACAGAGGGATGCGTAAAGGCTTCTGTGCGAGAAGCAAAACGCCGGCTCAGGCCCCAGTCTGCTGCCTCTCTGCCCCAGCCCCCCTGCCCCCAGCCCCCACCCAGGCACTGTCCTGCCCTCTGTGGTCAGGAGAGGGCAGCGGAGGCCACCAAATGCAGACACAGTCCCGGAAGAATGGACCCGATGAGGGGACTTAGAGAAGGACAGGAGAGGAGCCTGTCTGGGCACAATCCTACTCCACACCTGCCACCAAGACTCCATCTGCTCAGCACTGGCCCCACCACAGCAGAACAACACATACCCTTCCCCTTATGAGCTCACATTCCAGCAGAGACGATAACAGGAAGTGATTTATGCCTAAGATGCGGCTGCAGCACTGAGGGTCCTGAGCATCATCAGGTCTGTGTGTGGGAACATCAAGGAGGGCTTCACGGGGTAGGCGATGCCTCAGTGGGTTGTGAAGGATGAATAGGAGCTCACCAGCTCAATGACAATCATAACCAATAGGATTTCCTAACTTTTTACTACTTGCTAGGCACTGTGCTGGTCTGTTGCACCTTCTCTTTCAAGCTTCACAACAAGCCTGAAAGATAAACTTTGTTATCAGAACCTCTAGTTTTTTCTAGACAAAGAAACAGTCTTTGAGAGGTTGCATCATGTGCTCGAGGTCACCTAGTAAGTAAGAGGCAGAGGTGGGCCTTGAATCCCAGCCCATTAGTGCCAAGCCCTGTGCTTAGCCCGTGGGAGATGGGGCACTGAAGGATAACAGACTTCTGGGAAGGGTATTCCACACAGAGGGAAGGTGCACAAGGGCCACGGGACTCACAGTGGGCAGCGGCAGCTGCTAAGACAGGAGGCAGGGGTGACGGGTAGGTGGTGTCCTGCCAGACCAATTTTGGGAAACCTTAACTGAGTCTTTCTCTGGGTCTTAGTAGTTTCCCCATCAGTTAGTGTAGGGCAGGGCTCTCTCTAGAGACCCTTATAGCTCAGAAGGTCTTTGGCTTCCACGGCTCACCATGGCATCCTAAGCTCTCGGCCCAGTACCTCTCCCCTCACTCACACTCAGCCTTAGGGAAGAGGAGGGGGCACCAGGAAGATGCTCCCCACCTGGGCCCCATCCCAAACCCACTCAGAGCAAAACTGTGATGGAGAAGGAGATTCTGATAGTGGCCTCAAAGTGGCCTCACTCGGGTTTATTAGTGCCTCATTTCCTCCAGGGGAACATGAGGAACATGAGCAGGTCAGCCAGGGGAGTGTGGGACATCCCCAGCCACTGAGGCTGGACCTGTCCCTTCATGGGCTTCCCCACCCCTGCAGCTGAGGCAGCTTCCCTCCCTGCCCCCACTGGAGCCTCCCCAAGCACTGGACAGGGACCAGGAGAGGATTATACAGACTCACTCATGGATAAAATTGGTTCTCGGTCTGAGAAACCACATGGGGGTGATGCGAGACGAGCATGGTGGGGCCTGGGGCTGGCTCACTGGCAGCGAGGCTGCCAGGGTAGGGGCTGTTCTGTGGCTGGTGCAGAGCACCCCTCAACACAGATCACTCAGGGCGTCTGGGGAGCAGCTCTGCCAGGGTTGAACTGTCTATGGAGGGTGTGCTAGTTTTGCTCCAGGCTGCAGACTAGGCTGGATTAAGTGGGGACTTAGAAGGAGGGGGTTAACTCAGTGGGCCCACCCTTCTAAACACTGCCTAGCAAAGCACAACCTTCGCACCGCTTCCCTAAAGGGTGGCCTCTCTGGATGGGGAATTTCCCTCCCCCTCTGGCCTCCCCTGCAGAAAACACTGGAGACCAAGGTGGTTTCAGTATCAGAGTTTTATTGCAGCTAAAAATAAGGGCGCAACCAACATCTCATTTCCTGTATTCTGCAATGACAGGTACCCCAAAAGGGGCAAGGGGTGGGGACTTGAAAAAATTCAAGGGATCTGGAAGACATTTAGATACAATAAAATATGTACCTAAAAAAGAAAACTAAGAAATGACAGGATTCAGAACAATGGTTACCGTGGGTGGAGAGAGGCAGGGAAATGGGGTGGGCAGGAGGAAGCCACACAATTAAGTATCGATCATTGTCGGGGACTTCGCTTTTATGTTAGGAGGCAGGTTTGAGGGCACTTATGATACAGTTAACGTGTAGAAATGAACAAATGAACGAAAGAAAAATAGGACCAAGCATGGACTAACAAGGAGAGTGTAGCACAGATGACAGTTACTCAAATTCTATGCATGTGAGCTTCTAAAAATTGGGGAAAATATTGAAGGAAAATGTAAATTCTAAGATTGGACTGCATCCCCCTCCCCCATGGCTTCCTGGGCACCTGGATCCCTGAGCCTTCCCGGCTTTCCAAGCAGAGACTTGGGGCCCAGATTATCCAGAAAATTTCCTCTTAAAGCCGGACCCAACCTGCTACGTTGGTGTCCTGGACATCATAAGAGAAAAAAATAATTTTAAATTTAAAAAAATTATACTAAGATGCTGCAAGCCAAATGGTGTCTGCTTCCCCTGGGACCCAAGGGGGCTCACGCCAGGAGAGGCCCGCGGGCCAAGGACTCTGATGGGATTCTCGAAGGGGCGCGGGGCTGGAGGGTCTGCTTGTCTCTCCCTTCCCCACTCCTAGTGTTCCTGCCCTGAGAGTCTCATCCTGATGGGGGCCTCAGTCAGCTGGGTTTCCTGGCCACTGCTGTCCCCTCCAGGCGCAGGACGAGGGGACTTGGCCCCTCTCCACACTGTCTCCGACTCCTACTCCTCTTCTGCTCCCTGGCCCTGATCTCTCGGTGCCATTTCCCGAGGAAGGGCCCCTGTGGGTCCTCTTGAGAAACTTCTCTACCCCCCAGAGGAGCAGGAGGGCAGGGTCCCCACCGTGTCAGTCAGACAGAGGCCCGGCCCTTGCCTCAGAGCCCCAGAGAAAACAGATACGGGCGAGCCCCTTAACCCCCGCTTTGTTCAAGCTGATCTCTCTGTCTCTCACCTCATAAACTCTCAAATCCAAACGAACTACATTCGGCATGCCAGTGAGGCCGTCATACTATGGGTGGTCTGCTTTGGGCAGTCTCCTGCGGCGGCAGCTGAGACGGAGGAGGCAGGGAAAGCTCACTCTGGCTAAAGCCCAGGGAGAGACCAGGATGTCTGGGCCAAGCCTCTTCTCCAAGCCTTGTGGTGCTCATGCACAGCCTCTGAGGCCTGCAGAGCCCTTTATTCCATGTCATCTCACTCGACAGTACTTTGAGAGTCATTAGCCCCATTTTCTGGATCGGGCCAGTGGCTCAGCAGTTTGAGGTCCTCACTTTGCAGATGTGGCTCTAGGAAGACAGGGGACAGGCCCAGGTTCACAGAGCTCGTGGGTGACAGATACCAGCTAGAGCCCAGTCCTGCGGGTTTCGGGTCTGGAGCTCTTTCAGGCCACTGTGCCAGCCTCACGCTGCCCTGGCTGTGAGGAGGAGTAGGGATTAGGGAGGCCACCCCCTCCCATGGCGGGAGGCTGGCCCAGGGAAGGGCGGCACACAGGGAAAGGCACCAGGGCCAATGACGCCAAGACCAGTGGCCGCAGAGGAGATTCTGCTTAAGGAATCCTTGGTAACAAAACTCAAGGAAAGAAATCATGAGAGACAACAGGGGGGCATCTTGGCTCTGTCTGTTCTAGCTGTGATACCCAGGCCCATCACTTACCTTCTCTGGGTTTCAGGGTCCCTGTTTACAAAATGAGATTTTATTATTCTTCCTCCTGCATCATAGACCTCGCTGAGAATTAAATGTGATGCGATGTGTTGTGAAAGAGCCTCTCGATGACCCAAGCTCTTCAACTCTAAGAGCTGGTCCTTTGTGCTGTCCAACAGAGGTGAGGGTTGGTTGGTGAGAGAGGGAGGCCCGGCTTGTGGGGCTGCTGGGCCTGGCCACATGCCCCCACCAGGACAGTGTGATTCCATGAATATTCACTGAGCATCTACTATGTGCCAGGCACTGTGCGAGGCACCAGGCATAGAGGGGTTTGTTGATCAATGTGAGCCCTGACTGTCTTGGTGCTCAGACTCTAGTCCAATTATTCTGAGCCATGGGTGCACCTCCAGACCCCCTGGAGGGAGGTAGTGAAAGCATCAGTGCGCCAGCCCCATCCCAGACCAGCTCAATCGGAATCTGTATTTTTTCAAAGCTCCCAGGCAATTCTCATATGCAGCCAGGACAAGACAAGAAAAGAAGCAATTACAGCACATTCTTATCCTTGGTCTGCTCAAGAAATTACAGGGAGAACCTTGGAAAGTTGCCTAAGTCAGAATTTGGTGGTGGTGGTGGCAGGAGGGTCAGAGAAGGCTTTCTGGGAGAAATGACAGTTGACCCATGCGACGTGACGGCAAGCTGGAGAAGGTGAAGGCGGTTCTGCTGGGCTCGTTCAGAGGGTGAGGGGAAGGTGACATGAGGAGGCTGGAAGAGGCAGCTGGGGCCCAGATCCCAGAGGGCACGTTTGCCCAGTTAGGGAGTTTGCACAGACCCCAAAGACAACGGGTGCATTGAGAGGATTTAGGCAAAGGATCGGCATGATCAGATGTCTGCTGACTGCCCAGGGAACTCATGTTGTTCACCTGGGCAGCACGGGGCCTCCTCCACTGCTCCCTCCAGGCATCTGGGGAGGGCAGAAGCTCTCTCCAGGGCTGCTGGGTGCTTCCAGTTTAATCTGAGTTCCGCGGTGCATTAGCAAGGGGCTCCCCGGGCCAGCCGCGTCCCTGGTACTAATCGGCCGCTGAGGCAGGATCAATGGCAACTGCATCGATCCTGCCTCTCTTTGGCTCCGTAAAGAGCTTATTGACTGGACAGCCTCCGGGAGCTGGGACGTGCATGTGAGTCTCATCCAACCGTGGGAGGAAGCCCAGGAAGGAAAAGGTGAGGAGGGGCTCCTCCCAGGCCCTGCCGCTCACCCCAGTCCCACACTCATTCTGGGTATGATCCCCACCCCCACCCTAAGCTGGCTGTCCTGGCGTTCAAAGCTTCAGCCTCACATCACAACACTCACTCCCCAATCCCAGGTTCTAGCCACACGGAAACGCCTTTTCTTCCTTACTCCTTTGCCTCTGGACATGTTGTTCTCTCTGACAGCGATGTGATCCCTACCCCAGTTTACCCAGTCTGACCTACTCCTTCTTCCATGCCCAGCTCAAATATTATCTGGGCCGCAGGAGAAAGGCTCCCAGAAGACCAAAGTTCTTTCTCAACACTGACTCACTATGTGACAAAGGACAAGTTACTTCCTATGTACAAGCCTCAGTTTCCCAATCATTAAAATGTGAGGAAAGAGTCTCTGTCTTTCCTCTTCTGGTCGTAGGAGAGCCTACTCCTCAGGCCAGGCCTGCCATGCTTCGAAAACTATCTTCACAAGGTCATGCCATCCAGTATCCGTGAGAGAGAGCATGGGGTCTAGAAAGTCAAGCAGGGGAACGCAGCCTTGTCTGTTGGTTAACTTTTTGTTGAAATACAACATACTTACGGAAAAATGTACTTATCGTATGTGTTCAGCCCAGTGAAATTTTCGGAAACTGAACCACCCATGTAAGCAATGTCCAGATCAAGAAATACAGCCTTCCTGCATCCCTGAAGCTTTCCTTGGGCTCTCTCCCCATCACTACTGCCCAAATCCACCATGCTGACCTCAAACACCATAGAGTAGCTTTGTCTCTTTTTGCACTTAATATAAATGCAGTCTTACACCAGCTCCTCTTTTGTATTTGCCTTCTTTTGCACAACCCTGTGCTTCTGATATTCATCCATAATGCTGTGTATCATTGTAGAGTGGCCATTCTCATTGTTAGGTAGTATTTCGTTGTATGACTATGCCATAATTTATTTATTCTACTGTTGATGGGTATTTGGGTAATTTCCAGTTTGGGGCTATTACAGATAGTATTAAAATAGTCTGTTTTTTAATATTTTAAACAACCATTTTAGAAGACAGATGCTTAAAAATGGCCAGGAAGAAAATAATTGTGTATTCATTCCCTCATTTAATAAATATCTACTAAGCACCAACTGTGTCTTGGAATGGTCTTCTCCCTTCCCCTCCTAAGCGTAGCCTTTCCAGACATCCCACCTCTTCTAGAAAGTATTTCAGGATTGCTCAAACCCACAATCACATTGCCCCGTCTCTGAAGCCCCGAGGCAGGTCTTGCCAAAGACACACAGTAGACCTTGAGCCCCCACTGCTAGCCTTGTTCCTGTTCCCTCTCTATACTTATTTTCAGGTGGGTGCTCCTGCAGAGCAGGCACTGGGCCTCATCTTTCTCTGCCTTCTACAATAGCATGCATGGCACTAGGCACATTATAAAACTCACAAAATAGACATTGAAGTAATCTAGATCTCAGCTATAGGAAGGTAGTGTAAATGCATGAAGACCCTCACTCTCTACCTGTACCCCCAAGGATAAAGTTTTTGCAAAACATGGAAAATATTTATGCTGAACATGGGCAAAACTCATGGACAGCAATGGATGGGGAAATGCATTGCATTAGCCTTGAAAGCCAGAATGAATTGATTCTAGAGCATGAGCTGTTTGTTATGGTTTATCTCCACTCGTTGGTGCAAATGATCAGAAATGGTTTGGTAGACACTGAAGTTTTGGATAATGGGCAAATTTCAGCACCATGGCTAGATAATCCCATTGGCTGTTCTAAAGGAGCCATAACAAATTCTTACAACAAGGTCTTAGGGTGAGACAAACTCCAGTCTCACCGGAGTTTCAGAAATGTTCAAACTCCGCTTTCATTTTCCCACAGACTTCCACTAATGTCTAAATTCCCCCTAGTAAGGTTGAAAAAGTATTGTTTTTAAAGCCAGATAGAGTTGAGATGCAAATTCCAACTCTTATCACTTGTTAGCCTGACTTTGGAAAAATTACTTAATCTTTTTGAACCTGAATTTCTTTTATTTTTAAATGGTGACCATAATATTTCTTTATTTCAGATATTATATTTTCAAGTCTAAAATTTACATTTCATTCTCTTTTGTGGTTTCTTTTCTTTTCTTTTTTTGAGATTAGTAGTTCAATCTTTATAGTCATTGTGAGCATGCTTTGGGCATACTTTTCTTTATATCCTTGAGCATGGTTATAAGAGCAGCTTCAAAATATTTGTCTGCTAATTCCACAGTCTGGCTCATTTTGGGGACAGTCTCAATTAATTGTTTTCTGTGGGTCAAGTTTTCCTGTTTCTTCCTATGTCTAGTAATTTTGAATTGCATCCTGGGTATTGTGAATGATATGTTATAAAGACTTTGGGTTCTGTATATTGCTATAAAAAGTATTAGGCTTTGTAATTGTTTCTTTTTTTCTTTATTTAAGCAGTTAACTGAACTTTCACTGTAAAACTGTCACCCCTTTAATGGATGGCACCTGAAACTTCAATTACTATAGCCTTACCTGGGCACCATGGTGTCTGTCCTGCACATGCATTGGTTTAAGGGGTTAGCCAGATATTTGGCGGTTTGTACACAGAATCTGGAGTTCCCCTCCCTGGTTCACTCCTTACTAGTTTTCCTCCTTTGCTTTCTAGCTGCCGCAGTTGCCTTGAAATCTCTTTCCTGGTTCCTCAAACCAGTATGACTGTAAATTTCTACCCAAGTTTTACCCATCCAACATAAGAAGTGCTGGGGCTTACCCTCAGGCTAAACTTGTAAACTGGGACATTTACCCAGTTCCCTTCCCTTCTTCCAAGTGTCAATAACCACCCACCCCATCCCCTCTGGAATCTGCCTGCTTTGACTTACTCTCCTTCTGATAACTATTTTTTAAATATTTTAATTAGAGTTTATAGTTGTTATCTGTGGGAGGGGTGGTCTGTTAAGAGCTACCCAGCTGGGATCAGAAGCAATAACTCCTACAGTACCTCTCTGAAGAGCTGCATTGAGTGTTGTTTGAGATAAGTCTACAAAGTGCTCATAGTAGATGTTCAATAAATGTTGCCTCCCTTACTGTCACTCCCAGGCCCCAGTTTTTTATGCCTGAAATCATCCTTTCATAAATACACAGCTGTGTTCTTCTCGAAGCCCTTGTAGCCATACTGCATTATCCAACCCTTACAAAATCTCTGAGGGATCTGCAGGGTAGACATCCGTCACCCTCTGTACAGGTGAGAAAACTAAGGTTTGGAGGAATTATGGGACTTGCTCAAGATCACATAGTTAACCAGTAGCTAAGGTGGGACCAGTGCCCAGTTTGCCGATGTCTCCCTCCACAAGCACCTGAGCAAATAGAATGCGTAGCAAACCCAGGTGGGGGGGGGGCTTTACCCGCACACCCCAGGGCCATTTCTACAAAGGAACCTGGGGGTATGTGTGGAATATGCGCTCCTGTGTCTAGCCTCGCCCCAGATGTGAAAGTCCTGCACACTGTGGGGTCAATTGATGATGGGTCTGAACACACTGGTGAGTTACACTAAGTGCCCCTGAGGGCCCCTGCATTTATCATGAGTCCAGGTAGGGAGTGGTGTGCTGTCACCACATTGGCACTGCCACCTGTGTCCAACAAGTTGTGTGCCTTGGAGTACTAAACTCAGATTCCCAACCTGTTAAATGGGGAAAGTACCTACTTGGCCAGCATTGGGGGTTTATTGCGGGCTCTGAGATGGTGTGAAGAGTGTAAGAGTGCTTCGTAAACAAAACAGTGTGCCCGTGAAAGTGTCACCATGATCCTTCAGTCTCTAGCCACTCAGAGAAACACGGGACCCCTCCCTTGCTGTGACATAGTGATGTGTGTCCCCGTGTCTGAGGGAGCCCGTGCAAGAGGAAGTTTAGCAGAGCAGAGCTTGGAGTCTGACAATGCTGACTTCAAATCTCTGCTGCTCCAATTCCTAACTGTGTGTCTTGGGACAAGTTACTTCACTTCTCTGAACCTCAGTTTCCTCATCTGAGAAATGAGAATAATGATGATAATGGTAGGAATAGTAAATAAATCATAAGGTTATTATGAGGGTTCAATGTGATTACGTACGTTATGTGCTTTGCGCAGTGTCTGGCATAGGGTAAGTATTCTGTAAATAAGAGGTAATAATAAGAATGGCAGATGTCACCTGTGGGTGCTCTTCCCTCCAGAGGCCCTGAGCAGGATGCCCGTTGCCGTGCGAAGCACAGCAGCAGACTGGACTCTTGTGCCCAGTGTTGCCCAAGACCTGCTGTGCAACCTCTGACCTGGGGAACTTGCTATCCATCTCTGGGCCTCAGTGGGCCTCAGTTCCTTGTCTCAAACCTGAGGGGGTGGATTAGAGCCTGTCCTCCAGGCTCCACATTCTATTGCTCAGCCACTCCAAGCCCGCCTAGGCAAGGCAAGAGATGCAGGGAAGAAGGAGATATTGGTAAACTCAGCTCCAGGCAAAAGCCTGCAGGGACAGGAAGGCGTCCAGACAGTGCTGAGCCCGGGAAATGTGGCCCGGGGGTGTGGGCTGCAGGAAAGCCCAGGGGGGGATAGATTTCCCACACAGAAGGGGGAGAGGACACCACCAAAGGAACACAGTGCAAACCCCAGCTGGGCTGAGGGACCCGAGGCCTCCAGAGTGGAAGCTGGGATTTCAGCCACAAATCAAACCTGCTCAGGCTCCTGCCCAAAGTCCCCTCACCGCCTCCTCTGATGGGACCGGGTTTCAATTCCATCCCGAAGTGAGCTCATTCCTGGGCCAGGCCCAGCAAGGCCTTGCCTGGCGCACCCCTTCCCTACTCCCTCCTCTCTCCATGCTCCTCCAGCCAGAGGTAGTCAAAGGGAAGTTCAAGGCCTGGCTTTGCCTGCTGCTCTGTGCCTCTGGCAAAGCGCTCTAGACCTCAGTTCCCACATCTGTGAGCAAGAAACCCAGGAGCTGGGCCTCTGGTTCCTGTCCCTGCCACTAATGCCTCCCAGTCACTCAGGGCACACAGGTTGTTGCAGGTAGAGGACCGAGAACATGCTGTCACTCACTGCAGACCTCTTGCATCCCTTCCTTTGCTCAAAAAATAGTGAATAGGCATCCGCTTTGGGCCAAGCCCTAGCTCAGTCAGAGCTTTTCAAAGTTTAATGTGCACACAAACTACCTGAGATCTTGTTTAAATGCAGACATTGATTCAGTAGGTCTGGGGTGGGGCCTAAGATTCTGCATTTCTAACAAGGTCTCAAGGGATGCTAAAGCTGCCAGGCCATGGACCACACTTTAAGTAACAAGAGGCCAGACTCCAGGACTGGCTTTTGAGCAAGGCACACCCTGCCTGGGGGAAGTTCAGAGTCCAGTGGGACATGTGGGAGGAATTACACACGCAGTGGACAACAGTGTAGGCATGGCGTGTTATGGGAGTGAGAAGAGAGACACCTAGCCTGACCCTCACCAGTCTTGGAGGGCTTCTTGGAAAAGAAGACGTGTAGAGGAAGTAGTTGGGTCAACGGGAGACAGACAGGGTGGAAGGGAAGATGGCGCTGCAGAGAGGACAGCCTGTGGGAAGGCCCTCAGGCCAAAGGACAGGCTGGCAGAGTTCATCAGGCCACACTGCTGAGTTCCAGGGATGGGGGAGAAGGGGGGAAGTCACAGAGGCAGGCAGGGCTGCATCAAGGAAGTCCCAGAAGCCACACATCTGAGCTGGATTTGGTGGGTAACAGGGAGCCTTTGAAGGATTTAAGAAAGAAAGTGACTTGGTCAGATTTAGGGTTCAGAATGCTCCTCTGGCTGCTGTGAAGAGAAGTGCCCTCCAGGCTGAACCACTGCAAGCAGAGAAGGGCACATCCTGCTTTTAAAGACATTGCCCATCCCCTCCTTCACCACCACCCATAACACTCCTTCCAGCCCCGGATCTTTAAGCCACAACCAACCATGATGCCAGGGCCTCCAATGCCATCCCCCACTCCACCAAGCCCTCAGGCTGTCAGAACCCCAGCCAAGGTCTTAAGAAGGAATGGAAAAGAAGTACCAGTCTTTTCCATACCACGCTGCTGCCCTGGGCATTCCAAGCTCAATGAAGCACAAAAATCAGAGAGAAGACCCTCACCCTGAGCCCCAAGGGGTCTCAAAGGGCCTGCCATTCACTTCATGAAGGCACCTGAGATTTGCTTCTGGGATTGAAGAAGAGGCAGAATTTAGGGCAGGGAGGTGATCATTCTACCCATCCTAGGGAGACATCCAGAACTCGGACAACCAGGAGAGACTTGAGACCCTTCTGGGAGGCCTAGGCTGCTGCAGTGGACACTCACCTCAGGTACCTGGGGAGTTTAGCTGGAAGAGGAGGAACAGCTGCCCTCTTGGGGTTAGAATCCACTTCTGGCGTGTCTCACTTCCTAGAGTTGCCCTTAGTCTAGGGGTTGTGAGTCAAGGGAGGGCTGGGTTTGACTCACGCCTCTGCTTGTGATTTGTTGTGTCACCTGCATGGGGTAGGGGGCTAAGCTAAATGATGCCAACACAGATGCACCCATCTCTGGGATTCTGTGACAACTCTCAGCCCCTTAGGCCCTGTGTGCCTCATCCCATGGTGAAAACACATCTCTTGTCCTTCTGCACCAACTGTCCTGGTCTTTAACTCTGGCCTGGGTCTGTGAGTCTCATGCCCTACCTGGGGGTCTGAGGGCTTTCACCTGGCACCAGAGATGGTCCAGGCAGGGGGTGGAGCAGGAGGGGTGGCAAGAACATTGGGTGTGAAGTTTGAAGTCAGACAACTGTTTGATTCCTCCTTAGTCCACTTACTTGTCTCAGCACATTGAATAAGTCCTCAGATTTTCTGAGCCTCCCTATCCACATCTGTGAAATGGAGACACCACTTCTGTCTTCTTCAGTGCTGGTTGCAGGCATTGGCTGAGAACGTGTGAAACTTTAGACAGATCTACAACATGATCACATCATTTTCCAGGACTCTCTGGTCAGGAAGCTCCTGATCCCTCCCTGGTAGCCCCCTGAGATAGCCTCACCCTGATTCCTAAATTTCCAGTTTGTTTCCGATACACACCACTGAATGGAAGAAAGAACACTGCCTTTGGAATCCAAGAAGCCTCTGTTCAAATCCCAGCTCTCACACTAACTAGGTAACCTTGGACAATTCACCTTTCCTTCCCAAGCCTTGGCTTCTGATTTGTAAACCTTAAATACCCACTTACGGGATGGTTGTGAGAGTTAAACGCAGTAAGGTCTGCAAAGCACCTGGCACACAGCAACCTCCCCTTCTTTTCCCAGGACAACATAGTTCAAAATATATAAAGCCTCATCTCCTTCAGAAAGCATAGTCCTGGCAGGAAGTAAACCCAACCCAGAAGCCACAAACACACATCCTCCTACTCCAACCTCCTCACCCCTCGCTAAGGGACGTTCTGCCTCATATCTAACCACGTCCCTCCTCCCACCCACGCCCACTGATGCACTAATCAATCAGCACGTGGTCAGTGACCCCCACAGTGTGAGCAAGGCAGAAGATGGGTTAGGGAACAGACTGTGTTCTGTACTCATCAGTACTCAAGGAACTGAATGTCTGTATGGGCAGTGACTCAAACACACGAAAACTGAAATAACCAGATGAGAGTCATCCCAGGTCCCTGGCACCTCCACTGGGTACCAGGTGTGTCACAGAGGCAGGGGCTGTGTGGATATTAGAGCAGAGAGTGGCCTGAGGACTGGAGAGCATCACCAGATGTGCAGCACGGGCACCTCAGCACACCAGCCCAGGGCTGGGAGGCTCCTCACACCTGTGTGCAAACGAGGCTGAAGGAGGGGTCTTCGTGGGGTGGGGGCAGAGGACTTCAAGCTTAGTAGCTCTTGTTTGCCCAGAGCCATGGTTAGCCCTCCTGATCTGCAGCCCAGGTCTGAAGGACAAATCAGTGTCAAGCGACGACGAGATGTGTGTGCAGAAGCAGGCACATCTCCTGTGAGGCCCTGGGCAAATCGAGTCTCCTCTCTGAGGTCCGTTTCCCTCCGGAGCCTAATGAGGGGGCAATGCCTTGTTCGTGCATCCCCAGGACTGCTGGGAGCATGGGCTGAGGGAATGCCGGGAATTCACACTGTGACTCTGAACCTTTGCGTCTGGGGTGGGGACGCTGGCTGTGAGTGCTCTAACGAGGGACTCCTCCTCCCCCAGGAGACAAGAGTAAGATGGGGACCCAGATGTCGGGGAGCAGGTGGAGGTAGAGGGGGCAACAGGGTCTAATATCCTCCCCAGGCTGGGGCAAGGACAACTCCAAATCAGGGCCAGAGCCACAGTTGCAGTGGACGAACGCCGCAGACCCGACCCCTTGCTCTGGGGGCGCCAGTCCTCATGGAGGAAAGACAAAATGACTGATGTTGAAAAACCTCCTGCCTGGAATGAATAAGCTCTGTATCCATCCACCTGCCACTCCCCAAAACCTATCCCCCTTCCACCTTGAACCCCACTGTCCTGAACCTTTCTCTCCTCCCCAGGCACTGAGCTCCACTTCCAGCCCCTGGGGTGTCCTGGGCTTGGTGGCCTGGCCCAGCCTCACAAGCCCTGGCCCCACAGCCTCTGCCTCACCCTGCTCCCCACCTCCACCTTCCCTAGACCTGTCAGGGGACAGTGTTTCCTCCTCTCTCGGCTTGATAATTAAGCGTCCTTGTCCTCAATCCCCTTCCTAATCTATTCATTGTGAGTCATTAGTGGATAATTGGACAGAACTGGAGAACCTTGACAGCTCCAAGCTGGACTCCGAGGCCCCTCCCCATGGGCCTAACAGCCTCCTCCCCCGGTGCTCCAAGTTCCCGCAAGCCAAGGTGTCAGCCCAGGTCGTTTTCTCTCTGCCAGGTGTCCTCTTTCTCTTGGTCACTGTTCACAGTGTGTCTCCTGCTCCCCGCTTCCCAGTCCACAGCAAGACTGTGAGCAGGAACCTTGTTATCCAGCTCTGTGCCCCAATTCCTGGCCCTTTCTCTGGCAGATACTAAATGCTCAATAAATATTTGCTCAATGAATGAATGAATAATGCCATTTCCCAGATAAATACATCCAATTTCACCTAATGATTTTCAATTAAAGTGCTTTCTGTCATCTCTGACCAGGGGTGGTAGTCAAAATATGTAACAGCCAGCATGGGTGCAGGGCTCCTGGGGTTCTGCTGAGCGAGGGTCCTTGGTGGCAGTGGATGAGCACAGACCTCTGGGACATAACTGTTTAAGAGATGAGATGGAAGAATTTCAGTATTTTAACAGGGCACTGGTAGCTGAAAGTCAGACCTGAGTGAATGCATGAGTGGATGCATCACCCTATCGTTCGGTCACCCCAGGGCTTGCCTCCACCTGCCCAACCCCCCCTTCCCATTCTGCCTCTACCCTCCTGTGACAGGCTTTGGAGGATTATTTCCCTGAGAAAGATATTGGGGAACAGCCCCTGGAGTCGGTAGGAAGAGCACACTCCTCCCCACACAAGCTGCAGCCAGGACTCAGGCAGTCACCCAAGGAGAGAGGCAGGGTGCCCACCAGCCGCAGCACCACGGGGCTGTATCCCCAGATGGAGCCCAGACAGCCGCAGACACCAAACATCCTACACCCCGCATCAGAACACAGAGGGGCAGACTGGCTGGAGGCAGCCTGCACAGTTCCCCAGCCCTCTGCCCCGGGAGTCAGTACCCTGCAAGGTCCTGCACTGGCCCCGATCCTCTGGGTGGCCTTGCACAAGTTGTTTGCTCTCTAGACATTCATTTTGCCAAATGGAAAAGGGGTTCTCTGCTCCATCTCTAAAAAATCCGTCAAGATCAATAAGCCAGAAGCCACGGAGGCCGATCTTACACTTGGGTGCCCAGGACAGGCAGGGAGTCCAGTGTCCTCTCACAAGCGACATCTGGTTCTCACTGCTATGGCCCAGGACCTGCTCCCCGTCCACAACCAGCACTCCTAGACCCGTGTGCTACATCAGAGCTCTTGTTTTTCCCAACGTCGCCCCTGAGTCTTTGATGAGAACAGGTCACATATGGGGAAAAAATGTCTCTATAGACATGTTATTGACATTAGTCTCAACAAACAGATGAGGCAACCATCATCATCCCCACTTTACAGATGGAGAAACAAAGCCTCAAGAGGGCTTCAAGGGCACCCCAAGATTTCACACAAATCATGGACTCAGGTCTGCCTGACTCTTTCCATAATACAGAAGCCAGTGCAGAAGAGAAGAGTTTCCTGTCCCTCACTTCCCCCTGCCTCTGCCCCCAACCCCATACACAAAGAGCTCTAATGGATGCCTCTGCTGGGGCTCCAGGCATCTAGGGGCACATGTGGTGCTGGCTTCCTGACAGCAGAAGTGATGCTGAAGTAGCTCTCTCTCCAGGGGGTTCCAGCTGGGGCCAATCCAGCTGAGTTAGGAGATGAACCAATTGGTGGAGTTTTGGGGCCAGTAGCCTGAAGCCCTGGGAAGCTAGCAGTAGAACAGCAGAGGCAAGGTCAGGTCCTCAGAGCTGGGAATGAATGCACACATTGATCCCTTTTGAGGTCTCCCTTAGGTTCCCTGAGGCGGGATTTGGGGGCATGCAGTGCCAAATGACAGGTGCTTAGAGAGATGTGGGCAGGCAGCAAGGAGTGCGGCCCAGCCATAGGTAGCATCCCCATCTCTGCAGAGTCCATCAGGGGTGCAGATGTGGGACAGCCATAACCCTCCGTCACACTCTGGACCCCTGGGTGAGAGCCAGGGCTCAAGAGGTCTGAATGGAGCAGCGGCTGACCTCCTCTGTCAAGCTACAATTTCCTTTGGTGCCTTTGGCTTAAGACACGATTTCTCCGGAGTCTGAGGCAAGTTGAACCCTAGGTAGATGGGTTGGGGAAGCTGGGCATGTCACAGCAAGGGTACAAAGATAGCTGTTTCACACATTAGAAAGAATAAGCATACCCTCATCTGGGACCATCTGTGATTTGAGGAATGCTAGGGAGGTGCTCCAGCTCAAATTGTCACCCAACTGCTTTGTCACACTGCTGGGAATCTCATCTTAATCCATACATGCCTTGAAACCCTTTGAAGATGTCCCTCTTTGGGAGGGTCCAAGCCTTAAACCCTCATCACAATCAGAGTAGCTGAACTACAAACTTGTGGGTGCAGTCCAAGGATCTCCGAGCGGGGGAAGGTGGTGGTGGCAGGAAGAGGAGAGAGGAATCTCCAAGAGGGGAACAAAGGAGAGGAACGGCACTGCCCGTGGCTTCCTTCACTCCTCTTGGCAACTCTATGAGGTAGGAATTATTTTACTTATTTTAAAGTCAAGAGAAATGAAGTTCAGAAAAGTGAATAGGCTTTGCAAGTTCTCAGTAATGAAGACCACGTTGTCTTTTTCACATGAACTATCACCTAAGAGATTTCTGGTTTTGATTCCTCACAAGGCGATCGATGTACACAAACTTCCTTGTACAGGGTTTATTTTTCTTCAGATCTTTTATAGTTTTGCCCATCCCTAATTCAACAGCAATTTTTTTAGCAGCCTTCCCAAAGCATTAAATTAATTACCATAGAAACATAACTTGTCTGCACTCATTTAATTGGCTTATGTTACATTTGATTACATTACCTATTTACAGTGACAAGTGCAACTGACATAAACAGGTTCGGGAGCACACATAACATGGGCAAACCAGAAAGAAGTTGTCTAATAGCTATGGGTTCAAGGTGCCCCAGGCTGTAGCCGGTGTGTTTTTACAGAGGAAGTAGAGAGGTCAGGTAATCTAGTACATCAGGTAAGTAAAGTCAGTTAAGAAAGTCACTTTGTGGCAGGATTTAAATTCTGATATGACTTCAAACTTCAGGTTCTTTTTACTATACACAAAGTAAAAAGCTTTATACTTTTGTCCAGGGCCCACCCTATGTGGATCTGAACTCCTAGGAGTTGCTTTTTCAGTTAGAGGTGGGTGGTTTACCCCAGCCTGTGGCTTCACCCCATAAGCTCTCCAGTGGCCTCTGCCAAGAAAAGGGTGGCCCTGAATGGGGTTCAGGGAGACTTAGAGACAGTCTGAGACTGCCGGCGGGGAGCTGCAACCTCCAAGTCAGGCCTCCGGAGCAGAGCTTCCCCTTCCTGCCAAGGCAAGCAGGAAGCAAACCTTCCCCTCTCCCTTGAGCCACTCCATGACTCACTGTCCTCCTCTGCCAGTGGGAGAATTAATACCTACCCCACATGTCGCTGCGAGGATCAAAGATATGGCCCAGAGCTGGGCACATAGGAAGAGGCCCCTGCCAACTTCCTGTAGAGAAACAGACATCTAGATTCTCAGAACCAGAGGGAATCTTGGAGAGGAGCATTTAGTCCAATATTTTCCAAACTATGTTGGATGGCCATTTCCTTCCTTGGGTTGGAAATGCGTGGTTTGAGAAAAAGGGTCCTCAAGGAAGTTTGGAAAACATGAGGACAAAGTTCAGCGAGTTTCTGCGCTGCGGAGGGTGGAGAGCTTGTTCTCCTAAACTTCTTTTCCCCAGGACATCTTACAGGAATATCCCTCTAAGGGACCCTCTTTGTAAATCCCTGACCTGGGCTGTTCCTCTCATCTTACTGAGTTGTCGAATGAAGCTCTGAAAATGGGAAGAATTTGCCCAAAGGTGCCCAGCAACAGAATTGGAACTATGTCCTCAGCACTTAGTGTCCTCACTGCACTGTGGCTCCCCTCCTCCCCCCCACCCGTCTCTCCCAAGTCCCAGCCTCATCAGACCCTGAAGGTGGGCAAAGAGGAGGCCCAGGGCAGCAAGCAGGATGGTGGGGCTCCTACCCACGGAGCCTCTGCGAATGTTCAGACCCAACAGCCGAGGAGTCCCCAGGAACCGCGAGGCCAGGGGCACTGCTGGAGAGGCGTTTGCTTCTCCTGGTTCTACCGGTTCTGCACAAACCCGTGGGAAACCCCCCAGACCCCTGAGCCCACCCGCCTTGGGCCCCTGAGCATTTGTTCATCTAGCTCAGAGCTGTTTGTCCCTGGGACTCTTCTCTCTGCCTGGCCAAAGGTTTTGGAAAGAGAGTCTGTGTCCTCTCTCTGTCTCAGGACACTTCTGTCCCAGTTTTGGTGGTGGTGTGGAAGGAGCTGGGGTTGTGTCTGTTTCTATTCTGGTTGGGCAGAGGAGACGAGGAGGAGGAGGGATAAGGCCCTGCTCCCGGGGGCTTCCTGCAACATTGCCTCAGCCCCTGTCTGTCCGATTGCCTGACCTGTGGCTCCCACATGAAGGTAAGAGGTGACCTGTTGCTTCTTTGATGAGAGCAGGTCATATATGGTGCTGCGCAGGGATGCCAAGTGGGCAAAGCCACCGTCAGCTTGCCCCTTCACCTGTTCATCTCTGCTTGTGGGGCTGCTCCTGCCCCAGCCCTGTACCCTCCGTTCTGTATCTGAGCCCGAGCATTTCAGAAGGTGCCCTGGGCCACCCCCTCCCCCAGGGCTTCCACCACCCTCTTCCACTTCCCCCAGGGCCCCTCCCTCTGTGACAGCATCGAGTCCAAATCGGTGCTCACTGTTGGGCCACACATCCATCCAGGCTCACAGGCCAACACACCCATCTACCCTGTGCCTGCCCTCTAGGACTTCAGGCCCCCTGGGTCCCTTGTACACACTTCTCACCCCTCCAAGCCAAACTTTCCTTTTACAGAGGATCTGATCGCTGCCAACACTGTGGGGCCTGTGGTTGTAAAAGGGGTGCCTAGCATGGTGACATTCCGGCCACCACTGACCCATGGGGAAAGACCTCAGTAGCCTGCCATCCACGTACCCCTGAGAAGCCCCTCCCATTCTTCCCCTTCCCACACTGGCTCAGCACCCCTCTTTTGCACTCCCAGAGCCCCTGCGCCCTCCATCGTAGCATTTGCCACGTTCTTGGAGCTGTTGGTTCTCATCTGCCTCCCCCACACTTGGCTGGGACCTCAAGGGAGGGCAGCTAAGCTTCCTGCATCCCACATCCCCAGCTCTCCGTGTGGAGAGCCACGAAGCAGGCTCCCAGCGTCCCACATGCTGTTGTTGTTCCAACATCTTGATCAAAGAAAGGAGTGTGTCATTTTTCAAATAACCTTACAGACAGCTGGGGAGAGTAAAAATAAGTCTCCCCAAAGGGCACAGAGGATGAGAGCTGAGCGGCAGGAAGGGCCGGGCGGGCCTGCAGGGGACAACGCTGGCTGGACGAGCCGGTCCGAGGCTTGGAAACTCAATGTTCTGATTCACTTTGGCAACCCCTGGCTGCTTGTCGTGCCAGGGAAGTTATTGACATTGAAATTGAAATTGAAATTGAGTTAAGAGAGGGGAGGGAGGCCTGCGGGAGCCATGCAAATCAGGGTGAGGGAGACGGAGACATCCCTATTCTGGGAAACTCTTTATTATCCCACGTTCCCAGCTTCTGTTTATTCATAACCTGTTGCCATTAGTTGGCCTTTCATCCTTCTCCAGCTCAAGGGCTGTGGGATGAGGCCTTAAGGTCACTTAGTCCAACCTCCCTCCTAATAACAGCTCTGTTTTGCGGTCCCACCATGTGCCAGGCACAGTGCAAAGTGCTTTACGTGGATTATCAACAGAATCCATGATCTCGCCCATCTTGACCTTCCCAGCCTTACTCTCCCAAGGCAGGAAACTCCCCCATAGCAGCCCTGACAGGTGGGTGGCCAGCCCATCATTGCACAACCTCAGTGACAGGGAGATCACTACCTTACTAGAGTCCTATACTAGCATCCCACTTTGTTTGTTGGACAGCTCTATTATTGCAAAGGTTCTTCCTGAGCTGAAATGTGCCTCTCCATTCGTTGCCATGGGTACTGTCCTTTCTCCTCCCCCTCCTCCTCCTCCTCCTCCTCCTCCCCGGGAGGCTCCATGGGGGACACTTCTACCTTCGGTCAGGGATGCAGACAGACAGTGCTTCGCAGTGGGATGGATGATGCTCTGGGCATCCCTCAGGGGTTGGGAAAACCTTGAGTGACCCTGTCTCAGAGAGGACAACCCAACTGTCAATGCTCTGTGTGCACACGTGTTCCACCCCCATAGGTGTGCGCCCGTCTGTCACTCTCTCTTGCTCTCATTTGTCACCTCTCTGTCACTCACACATCATAAAACAGAGCCCAGGTGCAGCAGAGTCATCTGCAGTCAAAGCGATGGGAAGGCAGATTCCTGCAGAATGACAGACGGATAGCACGTCAGGGAGCTTCTGCAGCGACGCAGGCAGCCGGCAGGTAACAAGCCTGACAGACTTTTCCCTAGGACAGGGGGACAGATAGTTGGGGCACACAGACAGAGCCAGGCCTCGAGCAGGAAGAAAGTCAAGAAGACGTGCAGACCAGTGGCAGACGGGAAGGCGCCTCTGCTTGGGAAATGGGCCCTCGCCTTGTGCCACAGAGGGCCCAGGCTGCTGTCCTGGTCTCCGAGGCCCGCTTGGCTGAGAGGTCCCTCAGGAGAAGTCTGAGTGCCTGGGGACGGAACAGGCTCCCGTCACCCCAGCAGGGCCAGATTCCCCACTGAGAACAACCTCATCCCTCCCTCCCTCCACCCTCCTCTCCCTCCTCAGGGGCAGCCCCCCACCCCCAGCCCCATGGACACTCGCCTCAAAGCCAGGGAAGGAGCCAGAAAGGGAGTCTACATCTCCTTCCAGAAGCCTCCACAGACTGACCACTAGAAACATATTGTCTGAGAGGGGAAGGAAGGAAATGAGAGAGATGATCAGGTATTATTAGCCCCTTTGAGGGAACAGAATGTCAGAAGTGAAATGATTTACCCAAAGCCCTTCGGCTAGCAAGGGGCAGAGGTAAGATTTGATCCTAAGGTCCATGTGACCTTAGGATTCAGTCTTCTCTCCACTCCCAGAGGACACCCGGACCTCGTCTGGCTCCACGTACTTGGGTTCCCTCGGTTTTCTCAGGAGGATGAGGTAGTCATGAGAAGACTGGGTGATTTATGTCCTCAAGGAAGTTCCCACTGAAGGAGGCTGTGAATTAGCCCAGAAATAGCAGATGATGTCAGCCAGGGCATCCCCCCCACCCCCCGGCCCTTGGCATCATCCTCGTAGGACTGTCACCAGAATTGATGCACCAACAATTACAGAGATTGGATTTGCCCTTTGCTGGCTTGGTCTGCTCAGACGTCATCCCTGGTGTTCAGGGAACACCTGTCTATTTGCCCAACGCCCTCATCATCACGTACATCCACCTCCCTTTCCCTGCCTGGGAACGTCAGGAGGCAATCTTGTATTCCAGCCACGTTGGGCCCGTCCATACGTCACCCAGCACAGTGCAGCTTCCATCCTGGCCTGCTCCTCCTGGACCCCCTTGCATGTCACACGTTCAACCCTTCCTCATATCCCTAATGCCTACCTTCCCGACCCATTTTTCTCACCTATAGCCTCACCTCTGGCTCAAATCCAATGCTAGGCACACTAACACTTTCACTTCCTGCCTGACTTTGAGTCAGAGTCTTCCTCTGGCCAGGCTGTCGTCGTGTTTAGGACGAAGGCAGTGACGTGCTGAAGCCGGCTCCCACTGGCTCACAAGAGCCAATTGTGCACATCTCTTTTATCTCCATGTTCAGTGGTTTCGTGCTAGTGGACTGAAATCTATCATAGTGGGAGTATTTACACCAGAGAAATCAGCAAACACTATAAATCAGGGCTTTTTTGCTGGCAGAGAGCCAGTTGTTAAACATTTACCAGCATAAAGGACTGGGAAGAGGACTGCCCCACCAAATCTGGCCACGGGACTCCACACTTCAGCATAGTGGATGACAGTCCCAGTGTCTTCCTCCAATCCCATGACGGGGCTGCAGACAAGATAGCCCGGCCCCATTCCACACGGGGAAAAACTGAAGCCAAAAGAGAGTCTAACCCAAGTCACCTGATAGGTCAAGGGCAGAGCTGGGATTGGGGCTCTGTGGCCTGGGACCCTCACTCTGCTGCCAAAGGCCTCTCACCCCCTCTCCAGGCTGCCTTTAGAGCAAACTGGGCAAGCCTGGTGGTTCCAGTCTCAGAAACAGTGGGGTCAATGTGGCTTTGGCCCAGGCCAGAACATTTGGGAGATCCCAGCTGGAATGACATAGGGCAAGACTTGGTATAGTGGGGAGGGGTCTTCTGTCCTGCAGCCAGTAACAGGGGCTTTATCCACAGCAGCCTCACACTTTCTGCCAAAGTGGCTCTGTCCCTCCCAGCCAAGACAGTTATCATGTAATCTAAGAGTACAAGAGCAGGGGTGGGAGATGGTTATGGGCAGTGTGGGGATGGGGGGGGGCCCTTACAGGATGCAGGAAGCCCATCCCACAGTGTCCTGTGTGGTGTCCAGCCCATTATAAGGGGCAGTGGCAGGAGATGCACAGAAGGAACTAAAATACATGGGAGCCTGGGTCTAGGCCTGTGCAAGATTTGTCTGCCTGACTTGTCACTGCAGTCTGAGAGCAGGCTCTCACGTGCTGCCTCCCTCCAGCGCTGGGCATGGCACACACTCACAGACACGGAACGACAGTCTCACGATTCCTGGGCAGGCATGCACACCCCTTCACAGCAAGACAGACATCACACACCCTGAGACACATTCACAAACAGAGACACATAAATATGTTCTCACCCAAAAGAGTGCACTCAGAGAAATGCATGTTCACTCGGAGGTGTGCACACACATGCACACATGAAGACCCTTTGCTCTTAACCAGCAGTCAGACTGAGGCTGTCACAATCCCTACATTTCTGCAACGAACCCTCCCTAGCTTTCTGGCTCCAGTCTCACGCACTCTGTTCCAACCTCCACATGGGAGTTACATTCATGCTCTCAAAACATGACTCTGATCTCACTCCTCTCCTGCATGGATCTCTTGCTTCCTTATATGGAAAGAGACCATTCAGTGACACCCCCTGCCTCCAGCATAAGAACCTAGCCTGGCCTGCAGAGTCCTGTGAAATTTGGCCCTCTACCTGCCCAGCCTATGTTCTCACTACTGCCCTGCTCTCCCTACAGCCAAATCCCCTGCAGTGCCATGAACACCACTGCTCCAGGGACTCACTCAGACATGCCCCAGACAGCTGTCTGTCATGACCCTGAGCAAAGCCATTGCCTTGTCTGCCATCTTTGGGGGCCCTTGGCTATGTCCAGCTTGTCTGAGAGAGAGCAGTGACTGTGCCTTACCTTGCCCACCATACTGCAGGCTTCCCAGAGCCCCTTTCCTGTCTGTCTTGCATTCTGGCACACAGTAGGACCTCAGGAAAGGTTTGTAGGCAGCTGGGTTGGACCATTGTCCCTTCTCACCTCCCCTCTTGCCTTCCCTCTTCTCTCTTACTTTTGATGGGTTTGGATCTCACTGCTAAAGAAGGTTCCCTAGAAGTGAAGCCCACCCCCGGCCCCACGCCGGGAGGACTTAGGAAGGCCTGTCAGTCATCCCACTGCGTGGGAGTGATCCTCAGGGTAGGTGAATCTCTAAGGGCCATTGAGTCCATCCCTCCTGTGTTTAAGCACGTGGTTGGTCACTGGCAGATCTCAGAGGTAAATACATGCTCTCCCACTCCACTCCTGAATACCTGCAGGCATCTCTGGACAGCTTTGCTGTTGGAGCATTCTTCCTCATGCCCCTCAAAAGATAGAGAATTGCAGTGTAGACAGTGGCCTTAGCCAATCTCTTACCTCACCTGGTGCCAGACTCTCCTCCCATTCTATGCCTGCTCCTGGAATGTCTTCAGGGATGGGGAACTCACTCCTTACAAGGCTGGACACCTCCCAGCGCTAGAAAATTCTCTTTGCCTCCTTATAAGTCATTGGCTGGGCTGGCTCAACCCTCCGAATGCCACAGCAGTCTCCAGCATCCCCTGGGACACACCTCTGAATATTTTGAACAAGAAACAGCCCTGTTTGTTCACGCAACCATTCCCCATTAGACGTGGATTCCATTCACTACCCCCTTTCTGAGCACCCGCCCATTTGCCACACATTCCTAAAATGCAGCAATTAGAACCAGCCCTGACACTGAGGGCCCAAACGCCCCCCTCTCATGCTCTAAGCCCCACCTGAGTCTCTCTGCCCAGCCCGTCTCACCCCAGCTCTTGCCCCACCCCTCTCTCTTCCTGCCACGAGCTCTGCTCCCTTTCTAAGTCGCTCCCTGGATCTCCCGGCCGGGAAGTATCTCTCACCCTCACCCTTGGGGAAAGAGCACTGGGTTTGGACTAAGGCAGACCTAGATCCCACCATGAGCTCAGCTGCTGACTCTGTGTAACTGGAGGTGAGTGCATCTTCCCTTCTGAAATGGGGACAATAACCTCTCTCTTGCTGGGACTGAATAAAGGCCCCGAGACAGGGTCTGGCCCAGATGTTCATTTAACATCACCCCCTTTTCCCCCTCCTGGGAGTGCTGGCCTCCACTGGGGATCCCTCCCATCCCAAATGGCACAAATTTAGAAAGCATGTGTGCAACCCTCTATCAAGGGCTCTGCTAAAAGCAAGATTCATAATGTCTAATGTGTTTCCTTCATCTGCTAATTTAATAATTCTGCTAAAAAATGAGCTCGTTTGGCCCATGATTTGCTTCCCAGAGGCCTAACGCCTCCTATTGCTCATGACTTCATTAGCTCTCTGTGCACACATGCTCCACCCACCCTTGTTTTTAAGAAAGCAAAGCTGGATGTGATGGATTGTAATGATCCAGACTCCTCTTCCTTCCCCCCGCCCCTTCATGCCTCTCCTTTGGAAGACCAGGGAGGGCATGCTCTCTCCTGCCTTCTGGTTTCTCCTTGCCTTTCCACATCAGCTGGGAAAATGGGCTTGTGCCAGTTGGACCACGGCCTCGACATCCAGAAGGACCAGTGGGTTCACGTTATAGGGACGCAGAGTTCAGCTGAGTGTGCGAATGGGCTTTCCCCATAAACGGTGCTTTCCTGCAACAAGTGCTATGGTGCACAGAAGTGAGTTCCCTGGGACTGGAGATACCACATGCCAAGGTGGCCAACTATATGTCAGGGATGCTTTAGGGCGATGCATTCTTTTTTAAGTTTTGATTTTTAAGAGATATGACTTTTACCCCATCCACTTCCCCAGCCACCTTTGGGCCACACTCTCTGCCACTTTCTCAGCTCCAGCCCCACTAGCCTGGGGCAACAGAATTTTTAACATGGTGTCCGTAGATCCCTAGGGGATTGATAAATGGGCTTCAAGGAGGCACTGATCCTCATGAAACTGAATGCAAAATGTTCTGTGTATGTGCATATGTTCAATCTCAAAGCTTTCATCAAATTCTCTAAGGGGTCTCTGGTCCAAAAAAGATTAAGAGCCAATGCTATAGAGCAGTGGTAAGCAAACTTTTCTGTAAAGGGCGAGATAGGAAATGGCTTTGAGGGCCATCAGGTTTCAACTCAACTCTTGCTATAAGGCAAAAGCAGCTATAAGCAACACGTAAACACATTGATGAGGCTGTGTTCCAATAAAACTTTCTCTACATAAGCAAACATCTGGCCAAATTTGGCCCACGGGCCATAGTTTGTTGACTTCCACTAGAGAGGAAATTCTTGTTTTGAGTGGGAGTTTACACTAGGCAGCCCTTCAGACTCCTTCCAATTCATTTATTCATTCACTCATTTTATTATATAAACATATATTGAGCCTTCGCTATGTGCTAGGCCTTATAGTAAGTACAACAGATAGAAAAAGGAATAAGACATAATCACTGCCCTCAAGAATTCTACAGCTTAATTGGAAAGACGGTATGGAAACAACTATCAGTCGGTGTGATAAGGACTGTGGTAGAAGTTTGTACAAGAGCAGGGGCCTAAAGGGGATCACACAGGAGATAGGGGAGGGGTCTAGACAGATGCTGATAGAGTAGGAGATGCTCGATCCAGAGTCACAAGGATGAGGAGGATTCTCCAAGTAGGTGACTGGGAGGGTTCCCCAGGCAGAGGGACAGTGAGTGGAAAGGCACTGAGGCATGACCTGTGTCTGGGTAAGTATAAGAAATACAGCCCAGAACAAGACTGTGGAGTGTAGGTGGATGTCAAAGGGACGGGAGAGCCAGAGGCAAAGATGGGGTGATGTCACGAAGTCTTTTAATCCAGGCTGAGGAGTCTGGGCTTTATTCTGAGGGCAACAAGGAGCCATAAAAAGATTTGACCGTCGACAGCTACAGTCCTTTAGTGAAGTTGCAGCTCATAAGTAAGCATTTCTGTGTAATTTCTCCCCTTCTCTTCTTCTGACACTGGTACATTTGGTACTCACTCAAGTTTTAATCCTCCAAGGCTTTTGACTTTCCTAGTTCAAGCCAAATTGCACAAAGCCAAAATTTGGTGAAGGAGGAATTTTCCTCCAAATGATTGGAAAGGAAACCCATCTTGCCCAAATGAAGGCCCAGTCTTCCTTCCCTCCCTCCCATCCTCCTTTCCTTCCTTTCCTTCCTTCCTTCCTTCTTACTTCTCTCTCTCTGTCTTTGATTTTGGTCTTTTATTGATTGAATCGGGGATCTCAAAACAAGGCTAGCGCAATGTCACCAGGAAAATGCCCATAAAAAATGTAATCAGAATGAAGCAGTCCCATTAATAAGAGCACATAACTTACTGAGACAACCTTAATGTGCTTTTAAGACTTTGGGGTGAGTCTTTGTTTCTCTCACAGGAAGGGCTCCATGTACAAAGCCTCCTAATCTTGGAGGGGCATGGGCAGAAGCAGAGGCAGGAACCAGAAACCATGTAATTGGACTGGTCTGTGACTCTGTATAGGTAGCCTAAACCCTTAAACAGCAGGAGAAAATATAGCCAGCACAAGTGCAGCTACAGACCATACTGTCCCCTTTTCTCAGCTGGTCAATTTCCAACTTGGGTCTAGGATATCAGATCCTCATGCTATTTCATACATTACTGTGTTTCTTATCTAACTGTTGGCTCCATCAGGGCAGGGGCTGTATCTGTCTTATATTTCCAATGTTCAGCATAGCTTGGCATATAGTTGGTGCTCAATTCACGTGCAGCCTGCCTTCCCCCGGTTAGCTTCCAGGGCCAGTTTATGACTTTATGATCTTAAAGGAGCACAATCCACAGGCATGGAGCTCTGGAGTGTGAGCGGGTGCAGACCTGGAATGTCAGCTGCACCCCTTCCTTCCGGCTCTCCATGGCTAAGTCCTTAATCGCTCTCATTAGTGGTGTTGTCAAGTATCTCTATCTCTCTGCCTTCCAGCCGCATGGTAGGATTGCTTTTCCTGGCCCTCTTGCTCTTGGAGGTACTGTGTGACCAGTTCTGGCCAATAGATTGTGAGCAAGTAACCACGTGGGTAGTTCTAGCCAACAGCGTATGAATGAAAGTGTCGCACCTGGGCTGACTGTTGGTTAGTGTGGGACCCTCAGAGTTTTCTTCTCTCCAACACAGTGACTAATGATGTTCAAGACAGTGGCTGCTCCATCAGCCTACGTGCTTCAGTGACAAGTTTCACTGCCGACCCACATAGTATGAGGGGGAAATAAACCTTTGCTCTTTTCAGCCCCTGAGATGTGGGGCTTGTCTGTCACCACAGCAAAACCCAGCCTCGTCCTAACTTGTCATTTTCCCCAAATTCCTCGCCTTCCTTCCACCCGGCCCAGCAACCCAAGATCCCGTCTTTCTTCGGCTAGCTATCTAGTCAGCTTGACCCTCTCTTCCCCATTCAGTTATTCATGTCCTTAACAAACATTCCCTGAGCATCAGCTCTGAGGAGACAGAATGTGAGGAACTGGAGAGATGAACCAGACATGCCCTCAGGAACTCACAGTCTGGTGGACCCTGCCCTGGCCTGGGCGGTCTCTCCACTCGTGGTAAGTCCTGTCTCTGTCGCTCCGATGCTCCCATCCCTGGCCATCTGGCTTGTCCTTGGACATAGAGGTTGGGAAGCTCCGTCCACTCCGTACCACCAGCCCCCTGTCACCACCAGGGCCTCTGACGATCCCTGAGCCTCCCTTGGAAGAGGTTCCTTTCCTGCGTGGCTGGGTGGTCCAGGGGCCTGGCTCCACGCATAGAGCACCCTGGAACCCCACCAAGACGCCCTGCGATGGAGCATGGGGCTGCCTGCAAAGTCTTTGATTCTTTTATTGGTAAAGAAACCAAAACATAGAGGGCAGCAATGATGTGCCCAGGGTCATACAGTGTCCGGGTCACAGGGTCAGGACTAGACTCTAAGACTCTTGTGGACTTTAAAGAAAGAATTCTGGTCTTGGGCTTCAGTTTACCATCAGCACAATAAAAGGACTGCCAGGAAGCTGTAAGAAGCCATTAGAGCCATGGCCTAAAGAGGCAAGCAGCAGGGGCGTGTGAGGGTGGGGGAGCTGGGAAAAAGAGGGGAGGGGCTAGAAAGTCGTGATGTTACTCATGAGAACGAAATGAGGGAAAAGCTTGGCCACCTGAGCCATTCCCCTGTCTCCTAGCAGGTGAGTCTATGCCCCTCTGGGCTCCTTTCCCCCCACTTTATGCTGTCCCCTGGAAAAGACTCCTCCCCTGACCTGAAACAGACTTGGCACATCACCGACAGGTCTCTGGGCAACTAGGTAAGTCATCACCTTTCAAGGACCTCCAACCCCTGAAATGAGTATGCGCATTTAGATATGGGCATGGAGGAGAAGGCAGGGAGGGCCACATTTGGGTATTTCAGCCCCTCATACCTAGTGTCTTCCTTGTGGTGGCCACAGCCCTGGCCTAGGCACCCCCTCAAGCTGCTCCCCTGGCCCCTGGCTGCCTCTTCCTCCTCCTATTCAGACAGGCATAAAGTTATGTGACAAGGTGACCCTGTCCCTCAGCTCTGAGGTAGATGGGGAGGCTGGAGACTAAGCAATTAACGCACAGTCGGGAGTAAAGGTGCCCAGGGAAATTTCCTGCAGACGCTGAGCCTGGCAGACGGGAAGGTTCAGCCAGTGCAAGGCAGCGAGGGGGGCAGGGCAGGGACAGCCATGGGCAGCCTCCTTTGCACTTTGCCTGCTTCTTCTTCTCTGGCAAGAAGCCACTGTGGTGGGGGCAGAGGGGCAAGGGAGAGGGGAGGTGCAAGGTGCTGGACAGAGAGAGGAGCAGGCCCCAGGCCTGGGACAGGGCATCCTCCTCTGTGCCCTTTCCTGGGGAGGGACAGCCACTTGAGTTTTGGGACTCCCAGCCAGGCAGTGGGCCTCCTAATGGCTAGAGGAGCAGTTTTTGAGGAGGTCAAGGGGCCTCTAAAGTTGCAGCACACACAACACACACACTCAACAGAGCGACAGCACACACAAATCACATAGAGCAGCACACAACAATGCACAGCACCACAGCAGGCACACATGCTCAGCCACACACACCACACACAGGCAGCAGGAGATACACAAGCATGGTCACACATATAGAAGTACACAAAGCATGTGTGCACATTCACACACACACACACACACACACAGGAATTCCACCCCAGGCCCCCTCCCACCTTTTCCCAAGAGGAACTGGAGGCTCGAAGCCGATTTCTTAGAGGGGGGCTCCCCACTTCTCTGCCTCCCTTCTGCATGATTTACTCTCAGGACCAGTGTGGGTGGCCCTGAGCCTCACTCCAAAGAGACTGACCAAGCATGGGAACAGGTGTCTGGAGACACAGGCCCATGCCTGGCTCTGGAGCCCTCTGACTGGGGGACCCTGGACATGTCTCAATGTCTTTGGCCATATTTTCCTCCTCTGTCCAATGGGGTTACTATTAATAGTAAGAGTAAGAATAGCACCTACTCATGGGATTGCAATGAGGTCTAATGAAAGCACTTTGTAAGTAACAGGCTATACGTAGATGGAACCCACCAGACAGGAGTGCAGAGCTCCACCCTCAGATACACACAAGCCCCCCAGAGCCCTCTGCTGGGCCCCTAATAACAGTCCAGCCAACCAGGGCTAATCCTAATTAGCCTCCAGGCAAAACCCACACCCACAAACATCCTGTCATTCCAGTTCTGACTTTGTGTCTAATACTCATTTATTTATCCATTCAACAGTTACGGGATACTAGATGCAAGGCACTACGCATGATTCAAAAATGGGCAGTGCTTGCTCTTTGCTCCTGGCAACTCATGGTCCAGCTCAGCATTCTCCACCTTGGTTATATGTTAGACTCCACAGCCTGAGAAGCTTTTGAAATACTGATGCCTGGGCCCCACCCTCTGAGATTCACAGTTAATTGATCTGGAGTGTGGCTCAGGTGTCCATGTTTTTAAAAAGCCCTCCAGGTGATTCTAATGTACAGTGAAGGCTAGGACCCACCCATCTAGTAGAGAAATTAGGCCTACACCACAAGACAGAGTGGGACATTTTATAATAGATGCACACACAATAATGACAGCTAACATTTATCGAGTCATTTTTTGAATGTGCCCAGCTCGGTACCAACTCCTGCATTAGCATATTTAATCTCCCCCAAAACCCAGTAAGCAGGCCCCATGCTGCCCATTTTATAGATGAATAAATGAGGCTCAAGAGATCAAGTCGCTTATTCAAAGCAAGATGTTTCCAAAAAGGTAGCATTTGTGCTAAACCTTGAAAGAAGATAGAATTTTTCCCTGAAAAGACACAAATGGAAGGATGCAAGTGTTCTCCACCCTGGCTGTTTATTAGAATCCATGACCTGAGAGGCTTTCAAAATGTGTGGGGGCGCAGTCAGCAGCTCTGCTGCCTGGGACACTGGGATCCTGAGGGAGAATAGTGGGTGCTTAGGTCACAGGGGTTGGTGAGGGCCCAGGATGGGAAGAGAACATTTCAGGGCAAATAAAAGGTAGAGGTACTTCACCCAGAAGGTAGCAATTATGCACCCCTTGTCATTATCCCTAGAGGTGGTGGGGATGAAAATAGAATGTCGAGATGGAATCAGAGATAGCAGACCTAGAAGGAGTTTGGAGGAAGTTGAGACTTTATCCTTAACTTTTTGAGAACAGTCAAATAGAAATCAGCTGCCATATACCCTCTATTCAGAAGCAACAAAACGTGGAAGAGAGACCACTGAACTGGGAGTCAAAGGCCAAATTCCAGATGCTTTTCTTTCTTAGCCTGGGCTTCATCATCTGTAAAATGAGGGCAGGAATGGTGGTGTGTCAGTGGTTTTCAAACTGAGTTCTGGAAAGCCAATGTCTCAGAAGGAGGCTGGTGGCAGGGGTGTTAGAGAGGGGTAAGTGGGGGTCTCCGGTCCCCCTCCCACTCCAACCCAGGCAGCTCTGCCTTCCTGTGCTTTATACATTGGCTGTCATGGAAAGTTTCCTTTGACCAGAGGGTTCTGCAGCTAAAACAGTTTGAAAGTAAAGTGCAGCTTTGACTTCTGGTTAAACATGCATCTATCTCCCTTCTCTCCTAGAAGCCTCTAAAATGCCAGTGAACCCTGCAAGGGCTCCAGCCTTGGAGACGCCAGGTGCAGGGAGGTGAGAACACCACCTGGAGCCAGACGTGGGGATTAAGTGGAAGTCTGAACAGGAATCAGTGGAAGACCCAGGCCTTCGCAAGTCGGACAAGTCCACACTTCCATCTATAGTGGGGGAGAAATTGCTATGAGCAGGACAACACAACAACAACAAAAAAGCTTAAAATGCCAATACGCTCTTCAATTGCAAGAGCAAGTTCCCCAGCCAATACTCTACTCTGAAGTCCACCATTCCACAAGCTTCACTGCTAAGCACAAAGCTTCCGCTCAGCTTTCAGTACCACACATTTGTTTGAGAAGAGATGTTTTAGATGTGTGCTGGGGATGCTTCCAAGTGCTTTCCATGTAGTAACTTTTCTAATCTTCCCAACAATTCTATGAAGTAGGTTACTATTATGTCCCATTTTACAGATGAGTACTTTGAGGAATAGAGAAGCCCAGCCCAAGTACAGTCATATAGTTAGTAAGCCATAGAATTGAGCAATGGGCCTAGGAAGTCTGCCTCCAAGTCCATCTTCTAGATCCCCATACTATATGCTACACCCCAAAGCCAAGACAGAGATCAAGTACAACAAAGGTGGGTGGAGGACCCAAGGAGAAAGAGATAATGCAAAAAAAAAATTTTTTTAGCAAAATACTTACAGAAAAACTCCAATAAATATTCTAAAAGAGAGAAAAGATATTGCATTCATAAAATAGGAATAATATGCTATGAAAAAGGAAAAATTAGAGAACAAGAAAGAGCTCTATTGATTATTTCCTTAGCTGTGCAGAAGCTTTTAAATTTAATCAATTCCCATTTATTTATTTTTGTTGTTGCTGTGATTGCCTTTGGGGTCTTAGTCATAAATTCTTCACCTACGCCGATATCTAGAAGAGTTTTTCCTACATGTTCTTCTAGAATTCTTATGGTTTCATGTCTTATATTTAAGTCTTTTATCCATCTTGAATTAATTTTTGTGAGTGATGAGAGATATGGTCCTGTTTCATTCTTCTGCATGTGGCTATCCAATTTTCCCAACACCATTTATAGACAACCTATGGAATGGGAGAAAATATTTGCAAGCTATATATCTGATAAAGGGCTAATAACCAGAGTCTACAAATAAGTAAATCAGCAAGAAAAAAACAACCCCATTAAAAAGTGGGCAAAGACATGAACAGAAGCTTTTCAAAAGAAGATAGACAAATGACCAATAAATATATGAAAAAAATGCTCAATGTCACTAATCATCAGGGAAATGCAAATTAAAACCACAATGAGATATCACCTTATCCCAGATATAATGGCTTTTGTTAAAAAGTCCAAAAACAGTAGACGCTGGCGTGGATGCAGAGAGAAAAGAGCGCTTATACATTGTTGGTGGGACTGCAAATTAGTACAACCTCTATGTAAAACAGTAAGGAGATTCCTCAAAGAACTAAAAGTTGACCTACCATTCAATCCAGCAATCTCACTACTGTATATTTACCCAAAGGAAAAGAAGTCATTTTATCAAAAAGACACCTGCACTCGAATGTTTATTGCAACACAATTCACAATTGCAAAGATGTGGAATCAACCCAAGTGCCCATCAGTTTATGAGTGGATTAACAAAATGTGGTATATGTATACCGTGGACTACTACTCAGCCATAAAAAAGGATGAATTAATGCCTTTTGCAACAATTTGGATGGAACTGGAGACCATTACCCTAAGTGAAGTATCTAAAGAATGGAAAAACAAACACCACATGTACTTGCTGTTAAATTGGAACTGAGCAATGAGCACACATGTGTACAGAGGGAAGTAAAACTCAATGGAAATCAAGCTGGGGGAGGGGAGAGGAGAGAATGGGCAAAAACCTATCTAATGGGTAGAATGAACACTATCTTGGTGATGGGCAGACTTATAGCCCTGACTCAAGCATTACAAAAGTGATCCATGTAACCAAAAACATTTGTCCCCCTGTAATATTTTGAAATAAAAAAAAGAAAGAGCTCCTGAAAATAAAAATGTGAAATAAAATATATAACAAATATTGCAAACTGGTGTCTACTAGTGTAGACAATCCTTTAAATCTAGAAAGTAGGTCAAAATGGCAAAGACATGGGAAAAATATATGATTTAAAGGATTGTGGGAAATTGCACTGATCACCCAGATTCCTTACTCATCCCAACATCCAAACCTTTTACTGTGTGACCTTGAAGCTCCTCCCACTAAAAAGGCCCCTTGATTTTGGGTTCTGTCATCTGATTTGCTTCGGGCCACTGGATATTGGTGGATGGAATGTGACCCAAGGCTTGGAAAGTTCTTATGTGATTAGACTTTTACTCTTGCTTCTCTGCCATCTCCATGAGAAGAATATGTCTGGACTAGCCCCTGGATCCCTAGTCTACTCAGCCAATCCCACCCATCCCCTAATCTACTCACAGATCTACAGGGAAGCCCAGTCAATGTCAGCATAGACACCCAACCAAGTTCAGCCTAAATCAGTGATGCTCAGGCAACCACAGATTCATGAGAATAAGTAATCACGGTTTAAGCCACTGAGTTTTGGGTTGGTTTGTTATGTAGCATTATTGTAGTCATGGTTAACCCATGCAAGTATGAATCCAGGAGCTGGTACCCAATTAACAGAGAAAATAGAACAAAGGGAATTACCACAGAAATAATTCAAGTAAATTTCCCAGCACTAAAAGATATGAACCTTCAGATTAAAGGGCTTATCAAGTGACCAGAACAATAGATAGATCCACTCCAAAAACATATTATTGTAAACTTTCAGAACATATGGAGAAAGACATGATCCTAAAAGCTTCCAGAAAGGAAAAAAATAAAATAAACAGGTTTCATACAAAAGAACATGAATCAGAAGGTTGTAGACTTCTCAAGTACAACACTGTATACTAGATAATATTGAAGCAGTGCCTTTTAAATTCTTGGGGGAAACTATTTTTAATGTAGAATTCTATACCTAAACACACAATTAAGACATAAATTGAAAATATGAATTTTCTTTAGATATGCAAGGATTCAGAATTTACTTTGCAAACTCCTTTCCTTAGTAATCTACCAGAGGATATGCCCCAGCAAGAATGAGAAGTAAACCAAAAAAAGAGAAGCCAGGAACAGGGGATTCGATGCAGGAGACTAGCAGAGGAATTTCCCAGGATATAAGCTTTGCAGCAGGCATAGAGAGTAACAAGCCAAATTGAAATAAGAAATTCAGGGCTCCAGGAGGGAAGAACCCACAACCCATGGAAAGAGGAGGGATTGATAGGTGATCTATGACAATACTTACCAAAAAAAAAAAAAAAAAAACCTAACAATAACGGTATGGAAGATCTGATGCAACATTTGGGGAAATTTAAGAAAACAATGCAATTGAAAATGAGGCATTAGATGATTAGTGCGTCTGGGTATATTTATCAGGGTAGTTGATGCTAGATGTCACAGTAGATAATAAATGTCTATTGGTTGCTCATGTCACATCCTGATAAGGAAGCTATTCTTCCTTTCATATGTGCACAGTGTGGAAGCTGTGACCTGCCCATTCTCCTTGCTAGGGAAGAGAGAGACATAGAAGAGCCACACAGCCTCCTAACTGCCTTGGCCCGAAGGGCTCTATCTAGCCACATGACCCCAACTACCCAGAAGGGAAGTTGAGAAACATAGGGGAAGAGATGGATATTTAATGAGCACTGTCTTTGCCCAACCAGAGGGGGAAAAATGTATGAGAAAGAAAATATGATCAGAGACCACTGCTTGACTCTAGAGTGAGCCACATTTATATATTCATAATAATGCTCTAGATTTGACTAAAAATTGCAATAGAACTATATAAGGAGGAAGGGGACAGAAATGGTGTGGGTAACAAAACAATATGTTTGACTAACGTAGCAGGAAGTCAATAGATGATGTCTAAAATTGATAAAGCAAGAAATAGCAGCATATGCAATATTATTGGGAAATATGAAAGCAAAAGGCAAAAGATGCAGCTGAAAGAGTTAAAAATGTGTTGTCTCTGGAAAGCAAGAGTAGAGGTAGGAAGGGTGGGGAAAGAGTGTGCTTTTTTAATTATAAGACTCTTGGCATTTTTAAATTTTTCTTTTTAGTTTTGCATGTATCTTATTTGGATAATTTTTAAGGCAAACACAAAATTAATGGTTTTAAAAAACCCTGAATCTGCTGATCATTAAGAACTATTCAGTTCTGACCTTCTAAGGTTGTTGAATTCTAAGCATCCAAGGGAGAAAGCTTGTGTCACAATTCAGATTCATCTGAACACAAAGTGTCACAGGCCCTGTGTTGGAGAAGTTAAAATAAAGGTCACCATGTTGCTCTGAGCCTGAGGGTTCCTTGTGAGATCTTGCACAGTGAGCAGCAGCCAAGGGGATCCTGAATGGGCAAGACATGATCCTGGTACAGCGGAAGCCTCCTGATTCCCCAGGGACCCTGCCAGATCAGACACCAGCCTCCCTGGGGTCTCTGGGAGAGGACATGGCCAGTTCTGCCCCACAGTCCCCTGGCAGGTACCGTGGGCATCAGCTATAATGACAAGTGACAGGCACAATTGCTGGGGGAACATCCTGGCTTAGAGCTCAAGCTGCCCAGAGTGGCTGGGGGTGCTTCTCCAGCTGTCAAGAGGGTCCCCAAACACTTGAATGCTGCAGCCAATCTGGTCATCAGCATTAGCATCTCATTAGCACAGGCCGAGGCCACCCTGGGACCTGGTCAGCAGCCCAGCTTTGCGTAGAAGGGAAAACCAAGAGCCCAGGTGGACCGAGGGGAGGAGCTTAGCAGCCTGGCCCTGCTCCCTAGCCCTGTCCAGCAGTCAGGAGAGACCCCACAGAGCCCGACAAGCAGCCTGGGTACAGGCACTGCCTCTCACATCCACCCCAAGCACTCTCCCTAGTATAGCAGGAGAATAAACTGAAGCCCCTAGAGGCGAAGGGTATCACCTAAGTGGTCAAGTCCACTCCTGGCTTGCAGTCCTGCAGAGATTGAAGGTAACATTGACGGCAGCCTTGCAGAGCCTAGCCAGGCACCTTCTGCACCCTTCTTGTCCCCTCTCAGATGTCCCAAAGTTTTAAGTCCAGAGCATTCCTCTCTATAGTCTGTCTGGAATGTTCCAGTCCTAGCTGTACTGCTTTGTCCAAGTCAGTTGACTCTAACTAGGTCGCACTCACTTCTGGACAACAGGGGTACTAATATCAGCCACTTGACAGAGAGAACGTGAGTCATGGAAAGGTTTTGCATGCATTCAGGAGGGACTCCCAGCCACACCCTCCCATCCCCTTTGGGCTTACCCACTCTCCAGCAGGAAAGGCAACTAGGGAGGTCTGGTCATCAAACATCATAGGAGAAAGGGCTCTGAGTGCCTGTCTCTTGTCTCCATTCCAAATGTATCTGGACCACTTCCCACCCAGTGCTGGGTTTCATTGTTCAGGGTAGGGGAAGACAGGGTTGGTCAGCGGGTGCAGAGTGGAATATATTGGAGCAGCAGGACATAGCTGGGAGGGGGGACCTGAGTTCAAATGGGCTCTGTGACCGGCTGCTAGAGAACCTAAGTTAGTCCCTCCCAGTCTCTAGCCTCAGTTTCCTTGACTGGTGGGAGGGGTGGGGCCCGCTGTGACATTCTCTTAAGGCTCTTCCCGCTGTGACAGTCTGTGATGCGAGGCTTCCTCCTGATACCCATTTCCACAGATACTGACATGACTGAAGCTGAAAGGTCACTGGCTTTGTCCTCTTGTTCCCAGGCAAAACAGCCCTCGAGAGAGCCCAGAAGGCCGTCCAACCCCACGGGCTACTGGAGCCCTCCCACAGAAATGTGTTCAGGACACCTTCCACGCCAGGTCTTTCCCTGGGCCCCTCTCCCCGAGGGGAAATTCTCCCAGCGCCACATTCCAGCAGGAGACACACGCCATGCCAAGCACTAGGCACCGGATGGAGATAATCATAAATCCACAAACTGCAACAAGATAAAATTATCATTGTATGAAGTTAAATTATTAATTAGCACCTCCAAAAAAAGACCAGCACCACCTGGTCTTGAATCTTGGAAGCTGTCTTTCTGAAAGCAAGGGAAGTATCAAAATAGCTTATCAGTGCTCCGCGGTGTGGGCGTGGTGCCCCCACGTGTGTGGTTCGCAGAAGCCTGGCGGTCAGGGTCCAGCTGGGCAGGCCTGTGCCGCCCGCCCTCTTCTCTCAGTGGTGCTAGATCCAGCCAGTTTGGATAAGGTTACCAGGGGAGGACCTGTTTTTATGACTGCTGAAACTGAGGCAAAGGACGAGGAGAAGGACCTCGGAAAGTGGCTTGGGGCAGACCGGGGAGTTTGTGTGCTGAGCTGGGAAGGGGTAGGTAGGTCCTGAGACTGCCCAATTGTCTCAGGGCTAAGGACACTCATTCATTCAGTGAGCTACTGTTTCCCACCTACTATGTGTCAGGCACCTGGAATACAGAGGAAAAAGCCATACTTCCTTGTCCCTGAGGAGCACAGTGTCTGATAGGCTGGCCCGGGGGGTCCGCTGTTTCTCCCTCTGCCCCCCTCGAGGCATAGGGTTTAGTCTCTTCAGCATCATTGTTGGTTTTGTCCTTATCTTCATTGTCATTCCCATCACCCAGCACCACCACCAGCTCCTACAGCCCATATTTACTCACTGAATCCTAGAACCACTGCAGCCTAATGAGAGAGGAGGAGGCTTGAAAGACCATCTTCCTAACCAGGGCATCATCGGTCCTTGCTATGGAATGCCTGGCGGACACTCCCAGCAATGAGGACCTGGCTCAGTGCCTCATAAATCAGCCCGATGCTTCTCTGGAGAGCAATTCCTTACTCGCTCATTTATCCATTCATTCAACAAGCATTCACCTCCACTAGGAGCCACCTCACTGCTAGTTCTTGGAGACACCCTGAAAAATGTGACCCAGTACCTTCTTTAAAAAGCTCTCAGGACAGGACGATGGAAGAGGCAACCAAGCAACCAAGCAATGACAACGCAGCATGGCCCGTGTGGGTAGAGTGCTTACGGCAGGCTGGTGCGTTAGATGTGTGATCACGCTTACTCTGTACAGCAGCCCTGTGCAGGGGAACCATCGTGACCCCATCTTACAGATGAAGAAATTGTGGCACAGGGAGATTAGGTAACTTGCCCAAGGTTAGTCACCTGGAAAGTAGGAGGGCCAGGATTTCCCCCTAAGCTGTCTGACTCCAGAGCCATGTTCTCGGCCCCCTGATAGAATGTGTCATCCCTTGGTGATTGAAATAACTCAGGTGTTGATCAACCACAGCCCTGAGCACCAGTGGTGTGCTGTGTGCAGGTCTCTGCTGCAAGCTGGGGGAGCTCACTGAGGCATACTTTGCTCCCCAGGGCTCACAACTGCATATGACCCTCGATCCAGCAGGACGCGGGTGTCAGCCTGGATGGAGACAGAGACAGAGGCAACTCCATTTCCCACGTGCTTCCTCCATGTGCCCCACAGATGGGACAGACCTCATAGCCCAGACTTTCCTCCAGCCCCAATATCCTCCCTGGCTCCAGCCAAATGAGGCCTGAATAATTCATGGCCAGTGCGCACAGCCCAGTTCTGGAGCAGCTTTCTGGTGGCTAAATTGGAGAGTGGGGTGGAGGCCAGGGCGGCTGGACCTGGGAGGAGGCTGTGGTGGGGTTTTGAGAGCCACTAACAGCCAGGAAGAGAAGAGTAAACAAGGCCTGATGAATTATTCAGCCAGGCAGCTGCTGATGCAGCCTGGGGTAGCGATGGCATGACAATGTGCTAAGTCTGACTTCACGCTCACCAGGGGCAGCCTGGAGTGCCCATTGTGGCCAGGCTCTGACCGGAGCCCAGAAGATGAGGAAAAACCGGAGAAGGTACAGCCAAAGCCCCTACGTGGGAGAGTGGCAGGGAGCACATGGCAGCCAGAGCCAGGCAGAACCTGAGCCCTGGTCCCGGGTGTGCTGAGAGTACACATGGAAGGTGACGTGGTACTGGGAGAGGGGCGGACTCTGAGCTGAGCTCCAGGCATAACCAAAGCAGTGTGCCCTCGAGAACAGCCAGTTAACCTCACCAGGCCTCAGTTTTCTCAGCTAGAAAATGGAAACCATGGTCTTGGTTATGGTAAAGCCCCAAATGCTACCAGATGGTTGGGATAATCACTTCACCAGAATCTGAACCCCACAATCCTGGCAGAGCCCTGAGCCCCATCCTGGGCACATGGTGAATGGCAGGGTTTCTCCCGTCCCTTGGGCTGGCCAACTCTCTAGTCCTCCAGAAGCAGCTTTCATCCCTCCTTGCTATCTCCATGCCCACTTCACTTCGCGGGGTCTCCTGGGAGAAAGAACTTTGCCAGTGACCCCTGCTGCAAGCGTTTGCTCAGGGAGGAAGCTGAGATGTCTGCAGGTTCTCCCCAGAGCCAGGGCCCCACGCCCCCACTGCCAACAGCACAGGCAGGGGGCATGGAACTGGCCGGCAGAGACCTGCACTCCTCCACTGATTACTGTGTGACCCTGGGCCAGCCCTTCCCTCTCTGGGCCTCAGTGGCTAGACAAGAATATTCCCCAAGCTCCTCTGCCTCTGACTTCAATGACAATAAGACAGGTGAGAGAAAGGTGGGAGGGGCTGGACTTTTCTGGAACCCACAGAGTGGGGATCAGGCCTTCCTTAGCAAGGTTCCAGCTCTTGGGTTTCTGTCTCCCACCAAGAGTGACCATGCTCTAATAACAGTGGTAGAACAGTAACCACCAAGTGTGAGCACACCGCAAGCCCTCACCATCACCACCATCATCCCCATCATCGCCAGGGGCTCCCTGCCAGCAAGGCAGGTCATTAGAGAGGCTGTGATTCCCAGAGAGGGGATGCGGCTGCAGCAGCTCAGCTCAGAGAAGCTGGGTGCTTAGTTCAAGGCCACACAGCCAGCAAGGGGCAGAGCACATCCCGGAATCCCAGACAGGACCTGCAGTCTCCATCATTCATGCACAAGGCTGGCTTCTGAAGCAGGACCACCTGTTTAGTCACTGACTTTGCTGGACCTGAATCCTCTAGCCTGCTCCCCAGCACAGCTCCCAGAGGCTGGAAGGCTGCAGAGGGACTCGGCAGGTCACTTGATGAACTTGACTGGGGTCAAGTCCTGGCTCTCCCACTTACCAGCTGTGTACCCTTGAGCAAGACCTTTGCCTTCTCTGAGAGGGAGTTTCCTTCCCTGGAATGGTGGGTAATAGTACTAATCCCAGCCCCACGTGCCACCCTGGGGCTCTGATAGGCCAGCCCTCTGAGCTCACCCTGAGGTAGCACAGGCAGCTCAGGACACAACTGGTAAAGCAGGGAGGAGGGGCCTGAGCAAGCAGACAAGGGAAGAGGGAGGAGGGGCACTGGGCAGAACCCAGAACATCTCCCTAAGTGCTCAGCAATAAATAAGTGATATTGGCCACACCTAATGCTTCCACAGTGTGTGCCAGCCAGCTGGTGGGGGGAATGGGGAAGTTTATTATAGACAAGCCGCCTTTCGGTCTCACTCATTTGTTGAACCTCGTGCATCCTTGATGGGCTCAGGGGTGGCAGGCTGACCCTAAGGGAACATGGCCTCCCAAGAGCTAGAGGTCCAAGTTGTCTGGGCAGCTGTTTCCTTGGGTCCCCTGCAACAATGTCTCCTGGGGGAGGTGTCTGGGAGCAACTGGCACCAGATCAGCAGGGGCTGGGGCACCCATCCCCTCCTAGTCAGGGTGAGGAGGCAGAAAGAAGGAGTGGGTACCTCTGTCTGGGAAGCCTGGACACCTGGGCTCTCAGCCGCTCTCTTAGCAGTGCCCCTTGTTCCCAGGGCCTCAGTTTACCTGCCTGTAAATCAGAGAGAACCCTGGAGCTTGGGAAGCCATGGTCCAAATAAAGGGTTGCTGGTTTCTCCACCAGAGGGGGCTGGTAACATGCCCCAGGAACTGAGGCTTCTCCTATGGGGAAGCACAAAGCTGCAAAAGACCATCTGCCTCCTCCAGTTGGACAGGAGGGTAAATTGAGGCCCACAAAGAGAGAATGGCTCACCTGGGGTCTCCATGTAGTGCTCTCCCAACTATATCGCTAGTCAGCCTGCTGGGGCGTTGCAGACCCACAGGGGAAGGCTTTGCCTCCCGAACCCAAGCTGGGCATGGGAGGGGCTCCCGGAGCCCTGGGATGCTGGACACCCCAGGCCATCTGTGGCCTCTCTGTGCTCCTGTGTCCCCATCTATTATCACGGGCAGAATCAGCACACCTCCGTGGGGCACTCCCAGAGGTGGCAGAGACGTGCACTGAGATCCCCGAACACTGGGTTCTGGCCTTGGCAGGGCCCCCCACTCACACAAGAGGCAGAAGAAGGGCCCATCGCTGGGCCACCATTTTCCCGTCCATAAGCAGGGGTGTGTGGTTTCTGAAGTCCCTCTCTTGTCTAAGTCTATGGCCAGAAAGATTCTAGTGGTTCCTCAAAAAAATTAAAAACTGAATTACCATATGAGCTGGCAATTCCACTTCTAGGTACATACCTGGGCAAACTGAAAGCAAGGACTTGCATAGATATTTGCACACCCGTTTTCAATGACAGCACAAGTCACAACTGCCAAAAGGTGGAAGTGACTTCAAGTGTCCATCCGTGGATGACTGGATAAACAAAATGCGGTGTATATACACAACAGAATACTACTCAGCTGTAAAAAGGAAGGAAATTCTGACACGTGATACATGGATGAACCTTGAACATGATATACTAAGTGAAACGAGCCAGTCATAAAAAGACAAATACTGTATGATTCCACTTATTTGAAGTAGCTAGAGTAGTTTAATTCATAGAGACAGAAAGTAAAGTGGTGGTTATCAAGGGCTGGCGGAAGGGGGAAGTGAGGAGGTGTTGTTTAATGGGTAGAGTTTCAGTTTTGCAAGATGAAAAAATTCCCGAGATTATTTGCACAACAGTGTGAATGTAGTTAACACTACTGAACTGTACACTTAAAAATGGCTAAGATGGTAAATTTTATTTATATGTATTTTCCCACAATTAAAAATTTTTTTTAAAAAGAGCCTATGCTAGGAGCTCAAAGGTCTGCCACATCTTGCATACCAAGTATATTTTCCTTAAAAAAAAAAAAGAAAGAAAAGAAAGTAAAAGACACCAAGGATATTTGTTATTTGCAGGAAATTGTTGGGCAGACTTTGGTAGCAGGGAGAATCCCGTGAGCGTGAGAAAACCTCCAGCATCCAGCTCTGCGCCGGCTAGAGACATCAGGTTTTGCAAAACCAGGTACATTCTCTCTTCACGATGCGATGTGCCTTGAGCCAGCACCCTGCCTCCTGGTGTGAGGCTGGAGCACCAAGCGCTCCTGCTACCTGAGTAACAGCCTGGGTTCAGCACTCAAGACCCTTCGTGGTCTGGCATCAGGAAAACTGTGCAGGCTTCCCTCCCTCTACAGCCCCGCCCCTCCCCTCTGGCCCCATGCCTGCATTTGTCACCCCTTGGAAGCCACCCTGAGGCCCTGCAGAGCCAGCCTCTTGGCCCATAGCCCCTGCACAGCCCCAGCTCCCTCGGTTTCTTGGTTAAACCTCAAGGTCTCTGAATCTGCCTCACCAACCAGCTTTTTGAGGGAGGAGCTATATTCTCTTCAAGTTGTGTCACTCCCTCACTTCACCCCCATTTCAGCGTGGCACACAGTAGGTACTCAAAACCTTTGTGAAAACAAAGTGAGAATAATCCTGCAATGAGTCTCTGTACCATCTACCCAGATAGAAAAACTAAGTCCCAAAGAATCTGAAATGTCCATGCTGGACCACTTAGGATAGGAGAATCTTTGCTGTAATCTCTTAATCAGAATTATAGGCCTAGGGAGTACTTGCTGTGGTTCACTGGGTGCTTTCCATACTAATTGTTTTAAATCCTTCCAAGAGCCTTAGAAAGTAGGCTGACCGTGCCCATTTTACAGATGAGGAAGTTGAGGCTCAGAGATGTTAAAGAACTCACCCAGGGTCTCCCAGCTGGTGAATGGCAGGTGTGCCTATTTCCCCAACAGGTGCTGTGGAGCCGGTTGCCTCCTGAGCTGCTCCCTGTAGCACCAAGGGGCTCCACCACAGCCACCACTGCCGGCCAGAGCTAGTGGCTGAGCCAGGAGTGGTGGCAGCAGCGTCTTCACTTGGCGCCGCCCTGCCCTCAGACTCGCTGATGATCAGGGCCAGCGCTGCCTCTCCTGGTTAGCACCCTGATGGCTGACTGATCGGCTGCATGGAGCGCACAGCTGCTGCTGCTGCCTCACCAATTCTTTGAATTAGCTCCGCAGCTCACTGACCTGTTGGAAAAGTAAATGCAAACTGCAGGAAAGGAAATAAAAAAAAACCTCTCCCCCCCCCCCCGCCCCCGCACTGTCACTCCTACAGGCAAAGTGCTTGCCCCTGCAGAGCTGCCCCCAGCAAAGCCCCCAGGCAGGAGGGCGCAGGGCACAGGAAGTCTCCAGACCCCAGGAAGGTCTGGGTTCATGGAAAGTCAGAGCTAGAGGGGTCTTGGAAGGTCTTCTGCCCACCTCCCTCCAGGCAGGCCTGGCCCTGCTGTGGGCCCACCAGGTCGGTAGGGCTATACTGCAGGCATAGCCAGAGATGCTGACTGAGCCTCTCCTAAGCCAGCCAGGAGGCACGCTGCTTACCTCTCATATGAGTTTTGAATGTGGAGGCATCTGGGGCTCTAAGGGAAACTGAGGCAGGGCCACCTTCCCAAACCTGGCACCTGATTCAATTCCTACTTAGCACAGGGCTTAGGGCAAAGCCTCTGAACTGGTGCAGATCATGGGACTTGATGCCTCCCCCTTGAGGGGGATGATGCCAGGCACAAATGGCTGACATCCAAGGCAGAAGGAGAATGATCGATACCTTGTGTTGGTTGAGAGCTTGGAAATTTACAAAGTGCTTTCACAGTTTCAATTAATCCCTAAGCAATTCTGAGATATAGCAACCAATACTTACTGTGCTCTTACTAAGTGCCAGGTATTATTCTAAGAGTTCTACAGGATTATCTCACTTAATCCTCACAACACTGTGGGTTAGATATTATTACCAGCATCTCCATGTTACAGATGGAGAAACTGAGGCACAGAAAGGTTAAGTAATTTTGCCAAAGTCACATGGATCCTGAGTGGCCCAGCTAGGATTTGAACCCAGGCAACCTGACTCTGGAATCCAGGTGTACAATCACCCTGCCCTGCTGCTTCCTAATGACCATAGTGCTGGGCACCAATCCAGCACTTCTACCCATAACAATGAGGAAACAGAGGCTCACTTAAATAAACCACCCAAGGCCACACAGCCCATAAAAGGCAGGATTTGAACCTAGGACATGATTTTGCCCATGTTTCAGGTGAGGAAACTGAGGCTCCAAGTGACTTGCAGACTATGTGACTTGCAGTTAAGTAGCAAAGCTAGGATTTGAACCCAAATCTTTGGGTTCCAAATCCAAGAAAGATACAAACTCAGAGAAGTAAGAGAAATTCCCTTCAGTTGACAAACCAGGAAAGACTTTCTGAAAAGGGTGGCATTAAAGACAGACCTTAAAATGGAGCCAGATGGAGGGCACCAGGTGAGCAAAGGCACATCTGCTGGAAACTGAGAGCAGCAAGTAGTCAAGTCTGGGTAGAGGACAGGATATAGGTAGAGGGATGGTCAAGACATAAGAAGAGACTGAGGGGTTTGAAGCTTTTACCATTTGCCAGCCATGTGACAAGAGCCTCTCTGAGCCTCAACTTCCTCATCTGTAAAATGGACATAGTCAGCTTACTTTACAAGGCTCTTGAGTGGCAAGTAGTTTTGCCACTCCACGCCTCAGTTTCCTCAACTGGAAAATGGGGAGATAACAGCACCTCCTCATGGGGTTCTGGGGAGGATGATATAAAACACAGAGCAAGTGCTTAAGCACCTAGTGTGTGATGACCCCAGGTTAGAGGCTTAATGGGTTATCATTTATATCTCATTAATTCCTAAAAGCAAGTATTGTTAACCACATCTTACAGATGAGGAGATGGAGGATCTGAACGATTAAGTATCTTAGCTTAGGTCTCAGAACTCGTAAATAGTGGAGGTGGGATTCAAACTCAGGCTGACGTCAGAGAGAGGCCTGATGGACACATCAGGGCATGTGGGCCTTAATTGGCTGGGCGATGGGGGGGGGGTCCTTGACATTTTGTGGTTGGGGATGTAACTGCCAGAGGCCAAGGCTCTCTCTGGCTCCAAAAGCAAGGCTTTTCAAGCACCTGTCACCCCTCATTTGTACACAAGGGACACTTCTTCCTATCCTGATGCTAAGTAAATAAGAACAAAAATGAGGCTTAATTAAGACCATGGTGAAAGCAGGTGCTATCTCCCGTCAGTAGAGAGAGGACGGACTAATCAGATCAAAAGGCAGGCAGATGTTCGGAACTGAGCACAGATGCCCCCATCCCAAATCTGGCTCCCGGATGCCGTCCCTCACCTGTCTGCCTGAGGAAGTGGGGGGAGAGATGGGGGGTCCAGCCAAGGAGGAGGGCCCAGCGTGGCAGGAAAACTCTTGCCCTGGAACAGCTGGCACCCTCTGGAGGCTGCATCTCACCTGCCTCGGTGGCTCAGAGCACATGCTCTGACGCTAGACAACCTGGATTTGAATCCTTGTCGCTTGCCAGCTTAGGCAAGTAACTTCTCCATGCCTCAGTTTCGTCATCTGGAAAACGTGGATCCTAATAGTGTATGTCCTGTAGAGGCTGGGGGAGGATAAAATGGAACATGCCCTGAATGCTTGGAATAGCCTCTGAAACAGAGTGAACACTGCATATGTTAGTTGTTACTATTATCATTATTATTAATAGACAGACGGTTCATGCAGAACAGATAAAGTCCTCAGTCCTCCCTGACTTGGCCCAGATCCCATTCCTGGCTCATTTATAGCCCAGCTTCCCACTTCCCCATGCTTGACACAACCCATACCCCAACAACCTAGACCCTCCTCCCCTAGACATGCCGCACTCAGGTCCTGCGGGCCCCCACGCCTGGGCACGTGCCAATGCTCAGGCCTGGCATGCCCTTTTCTCCCTCGTTAATATGAAGTTTTCTTGCTCATCCTTCAAGGTCCAGTTCTGTCACCTCTTCTATGCAGCTTCCCTTCCCTCCCAACCCTCCCTCAAGAATCTTCACTCCTCCGTGGCCTCCAATACCCAACACCCGGCATATATCCCACCTCCCAGGTTGTGCCGTGGTCACGTGCACACGGGTTGTCTGCCCCAGAGTGAGCGTCTGAGGGTGAGAACGGTGTCCGTCTTTACACTCACGTTCCCAAGGTCTAACTGAGCACCTTACACAGGGTGGACACCCAATAAATATGGGAGAATGGGAAGGGAGGGAGGAGGGAAGGCAGTGAGGGAGGGTGGGAGAAAAGACAGAGTGGCGCCTCCTTTTCAGTGAGAGAGAATGACAACTACTTCTACCCTGCTGCCAAGGGCCTTGGGGTCCGGGAGGAGGAAGGGGTCCATGGTCAGGGGAGAACCCCAGGCATCCCTACTATGGTCATCAAGCCCTATTCACCCATTTCATAGATGAGCAAACTGAGGCCCAAAGAGGAGCTACAATTCACCCAGGTCACTCAGGGAATTAATGTCAGAGCTGGGACCAGAACTCAGGTCTCTGTGGAGCAATTTCTCCTGTGCCACACAGCCACGCCTGTCCTCCAGGCCCTGTGCCCTGCTATCCCACCTGAACATCGGCAGGCTTTGCCGAGTGTGATCCGTGAATGTCGGTCAATGATAAAGTCTGCAGGCAATACAGAACTATAAGGCTGGGGCCGTTGCGCATGGCCAGGCTTGGGGTAAAGTAGGAAGAAAAGACACTGAGGGTGTCAGGAAACCTCAGTCATCAGGCCACAGGCCCCAAGAATGCTACAGCTGACAGAGGTCCTCCAGCCCCGCCTGTCCATCATTCAGATCAGAGAAACAGAGATAGTCCTCCTACTTTCCAGGTCTTAGGCCTCAGAGCTGCAGCACAGCTGGCCAGCCCAGCCCACCCAGCCCAGGTCCTTCCCTTCCCCTCCGCTGCCCCCAGACCCTTTCCCGGCGAGACACGGCAGGCACACCATGCGCACCTGAGCTGCTTTCTCCTTGCCCGTCCCCATTCCCCTTCCCAGGATCTCAGAGACAGACAGTCCTTCTGTCCCTGCCCCTGGGAGATGAGGTGGCTGAAACCACACCAGATGACAGTGGACTTTAAAGTGGGTGAAAGGACACAGACAACTAGAAAGAGAGTGAGGGCAGAGGCGGAGGGGCCTGCGTCTTCCAGGGAAACAGAGCGGGTCCGGCGACTCGTTCCTGGGTCCTGTGCTGGGGCCTGCACTGTAGGGAGAGCTGGGGACAAGGGGGGCAGGGGAGATCCCAGTCCTGCTCCCTGATGAAGGCGATGATGATGGTGAGGAGGAGGAGGAAGGGGGGGAGGAGGACCAGAGGACTAAAGCCTCTTCTGAGCACCTGCCTTGCAGCAAGCACTGGATTGAGCACTTTACACGATTACACACACGATCTCATTTAACCCTCACAACAACCTACAAGGTGGGTATAACTTCAAGGATGAAGAAATTGAGACTCAAGGAGGTTAATAATTTGCCAGCATCACAGAGCCAGGAGTCACAAATCCCACGTGATTAACATGGTGAGGGGAGGGAAAAAGCACAGAACAGAACAGACATGCGGGGAGGGACCTGAAAAGTTGAGGTTGCTGTGTCCTTCCCCATGCCCATCACTTTTCAGAATCGCAAACCAGGCTCGGAAGGGGGCCTGGCTTGCCTGAGACCACACAGCAGGTCAGCAGGATGGCAGTCAGTGGGACTTGGGACTTAAGCTCAGCTCGGGTCTGTGGACCAGAGCCTGTGGTCCCCTCACCACACCACAAGACTCTGAGGCCCACAGCGCCAGAGCCCTAGGGAGATGACATGAGTGGTCTGCCTGCACCTGGCTGCTGGTCACCTTACCTCCTCAGGAATGCATGTGACTGCAAGAGAAACACCTCACAGCACAGTACAAAAGGGGAAGGTTGGAGTAAAGGGAAGCTAAAGATGGAGGTGGACAATGGACTGCACAGAGGTCCCCAGGAGAACTGGGGAAGTAACAAGGACTAATGCCTCTGCAAGCAGTGGGGGCTTCTGGGGGCATCATCTATTGCTTCCTCATGTCCTGCTTTGAAAAAAAGCCTGGACTAGCCAAGATGACATATGTGAGAGTGTCTCTCTCAAAGGGTGCCTGATATATAGTAGGTGCTCAAAAAATGTTCCTTTGTTTCCTTCTTATGCAAGGGGCATTCCCACGTTAGAATAATAACTCCTCTGGAGGGAGCCCATTCATTCTCGGTCCAAGTATTTACTGAGCGCCTACTGCATGCAGGGTGTTGCACCCATGATGCCTCATCAAGTAGCCACCCTGAGCCCACGCCAAGCACCAGGCACGAGGCACCACTGAGCTGGCCCCAGCTCTCTGCAGGGTTGCACAGCCTTAGGCTGTTCCCAGGCCCTGCTCCATCTTCTTGTGCTCCAGCTGGCTCCGGCACTCCCATGGTCCACCTCCAAAGACATGTTCAGCCTCATCTCACCTCACCCCTTAAACACAGGGCTTATCAGTGGGTCTTCCTAGAGTTGGATTTCTTGCGCCCAACATAGGTGGTCGACCCATCCAAAGCTAGATACAGACACACAATATGTATGCCAAGACCATAAGGAAAAGGCAAAAGTAACTTGAAAGACAGTTCAAAAGGTGTGAGATGCACTCCTGATTTCCTATATATGACCCAGATGCCCCCTCGACCAAGATTCCACTTGGCTCTAGGGTCCCAAGTGGCCTTAGGAACCCCCCTCCCACTAGTACAAGGGTCTTATTGGTGGGCAGTCCTCTTGCTCATTTTTCTTACCTGTCCAAGGCAGAATCAGGTGCGAGGCACTGTGCTATAGGAGTGATAGCACATCTGTACCTTTTTGGAACCCTCCTGTAGCACCAGGAAAGGAGTTGGGAGTCTGGCAATCCTAGTTCAGTTCCCAGCTCTGTCCTTTTCTAGCTGTGTGACTATGAGTAAGTTACTTAATCTCTCTGAGCTTCAGTCCCTACAAAGGAAGATAGTAGCAATCCCTACCTGCCTCCTAAGGTTGGCGAGAGGATTAAATGAGATAATTCAACCAGAAGGGTCTGCACACTGCCTGACTCACAGGAGGCGCTCAATAAATGGAAGCTGTGATGATTATGCTCGAGTCTCCACCTCCAAATCAATTGCTCTGTTTCTCTGCACTCCCTGCATGATGTCAGCTCTGTGCCCTGTGGGAAACAGAACTGAGCAAAGTCCTTTCCCCTGGCTGGTCTCCACCCCCAGCCCCAGACAGTCAGGGCAGCCACACATGGCTGGGGACAGCTGCTGGTTCCATTAGCAGCCAGGGAAAGGAGCAGAGACATGCATTCCCCTAAGAGCCAGGTTATTTTCCATGTCACTGCTGATCATTGGAGCAGAGTGGACATGAGGCAGAGGGGGAGGGAGGCTGGCAAGAGACAATGCCAATAGGACCAGGAGTGCCTAGTACCCCCAGGCACCTTTGCCCAAGGCCCCTAAACAAATAGCCCGGAGACTTCCAGCCAAACTCCAGCCCCTCGGATTCTCTGCCAATTTCCCCTTCTCACTCCCAGGGTGGGAGCTGTTAGCCAGTGTGTGACCACTCACAAGGGTCACTACAGTCTCAGCCTCAGCCTGCAGGACAGGAAGGTATTCCTTGAGCTTCTAAGCATCGGTCCATTTCTTCCTGCCTGTTCTCCCTGGAACTTAGAATTGCAGACAAGCGTGAAGATTCCCAGGGACTTGGCTTTAACCCACTGGCTCTGGGTCAGAGACTTGCAGGCCAGACCATGGATGGCTGCAATCGGAGAGCAAGCAGCATCACAGTGTCCATGGGAGGAGGTCCAGGTGACCAGCAGGTACAAAGGCAGGTGAAATTAGAGGCGTGAGCAGGTGAGGATTGGGCAATATGGCAGCAAAAATAGGGAGACAGCTGTGGAGACAGGATCCCCTTCCTAGAAGAATTCTTATCCCAGAGGAAGTGGCTTCCCAAACAGAAATACCAGACAGGCCCTTGATCACAGAGTTTTCAAGAGCCACGGTCAATGGTCAGAGCTTGCCCAGCTTCTCAGCTGAGCTCTTTCATATTCCCCTTTCCCAAAGGACAGAGTTGGTCCTGTTCTGGGCATGGCTGAGGACCCAGAAAGAAGTATAGGGGTTCTAGGTGATCCAGGGAAATAGAACTGAGCAAAGTCCTTTCCCCTGGCTGGTACCCACAGGGCCAGACAACCAAGCCAGGGCACACCCCTGGCCTCACTGGCTGTGTGTGTACTGGGGAGGGATGGACATATTTATTGTGCCCCTGGCATATGCTCAACATTGGACAAAGAGTCTGAGCTCCATCTGTGAAGCAGGGCCAGGCCGGGAAAGAAGTACTGAGCACAGGGGCTCAGGAGTGTGTCTCCTGGGAGCTGCGAGAAGCAGGCACACTATGCAGAGGGCTGACAGGATCTTCAAAAAGCAAGGGCAGGGAGGCAAAGCCAAGCTGGGGAACCAAGAGCAGCCAACCTGGAATCAGAACAAGACTGTAAGCTCCTTTCTTCTGGTTAACTCAGGTTAATTTCCAGTGCTTGGCACATACAAGGTGCTAATTAAATATTCATTGAATGAATGAATGAACAAATGAAGGAACCAATAAACATTAACAATTAAAGGCTACAAATGCTGTGGGTGTGGCTTCTTTTTCTGAACCCTTAGAGCACTTCATGTCCAGTCCAACTACCCAACTACGCCTGACACAACTTTGCACCACAATTACATTTCTTGTGTCCAAGTCTTAACTCTCTGGCCACTGGCAACCTGCTATAATTGAGGGAGCATTACACTGGGAGACCCCACCCTGAGTTTGCCTCCTAACTCTGTTTCAGACCGACCTAGGGCCTTGGGAAAATCCTCCCTGAGGCTTCAGGTCCTTCATTCGTAAATGGTGGCATCAGGCAAGATGGTTCTCCAGGGGCCCTTACAGTGTGGGTATCCCTTGATTCTGGAAGACACAGAAGAGGTGCTGATCTGGGCTGAGCTGTCCCTGGCATTCTCCCTGTTGATTTCACCTCCTTCTCAATTTGGTTGTGTGAGGTGAGCTCCCCAAGACAGAATCTGAGCTTTAAGTACCCCTGTGTTCCCAGCAGTGCCCGGTGCAGTGCCAAGCACACTATAGGCATAGCAGCACGTGGTCAGACTCATAGCTCACTGTAGGCACAGAGCAGCACACAGTCAGACTCATAGCTCACTGCAGACACATAGCAGCACACAGTCAGACTCATAGCTCTTAAGGCTGCAATGGCCTTCAAGTGATCCAGCCCAGCCCAGTGCCATCAACAGATAATTCAGTTCAGAACCACAAAGATTTATTAAATGTCTACTGTGTGCCCAGCACCATGCCAGACACAGTGTTACATGGACAAAAGATTTGCAAAAAAAAAAGTATTAAATCCCTTCCCTCCCATTCTACTGTGCTGAGTAGAATCCCCTCCCCAGGGAGGGGAAGGCCCCCCAGGCCTGAGAAGAATGCACACCACCAGAATGGGTGTGGAGCCCTCCATGGCAGAAGGGGGTTGGGCATTCTCTGGGGGGCATCTGACACCAGCTGAGCTGTGCATCACTGGGTAGATAGGCTCAGGGGGGAAGACGACAGCTTCCCAACAACAGGTATTAGGGGATAAGCTATTAGAGGCACCGTATTGGGCTCTTTCTCCCTGGGCATTGCCAGAGCACCCACCAGCCACCGCATCCCCTCCTCCAATTATATTTCTCCATACGTTTGCTCCCCTCCGTCTGAAGCTGACCATGACCACAGACAGCTCTGAGCTCAGGCAGTTATGTGGGACCAGGGACAACAGAGCAGGAGATGGCAAAAATGCCCTTTCCAGAGGGGAGCAGAGGGGAAGGGGAGAGAAGTCGTCCCTCTCCTTCCCCAGGAAACTCTTACTCCCAATGCCAAATTGACTTTCAAAATAACAGGAAGAGAAGTGTAAAGGCTGGCTCCTGCTTTGAGACAAAATCCTCCTTCCTCTGTCTCTAGACTCCATTAAGCATTCTGGAAGAGATGGGAAGTGATTATGGAGAGAGAGAGACAGCGCACGCACAAGAGCAAGCTAGAGGGATGGCGAGGGGGGAGGAGAGCTGAGTGAGCCCAGGCACGTGTGTGCACGTGCACACTCACACACATACACACACAGACCCCCTTATCTGATTAGGGATCCAAGGGAAGCCGAAAAGCTTCTGGAAAATTAAAATGACCTACCAGGTTAACCAGCCAAGATCCGCAGGCAGATTATGAAAACCAAGTCGAGTGGGGATTTCCTTTGCTCTGGGTGAGTTCCCCAGGCTCTGTCGCTTTGGCCGAAAGACAGGAAGCCAGCCAGAGAGAGGGAGGTCAGGGTGGCATTTGTCCCACAGGGCTTCCAACCTGCACTGCAGCAAGCTCTATGGCCAGTGCCTGCACCTGTGCCCACTTCTCTGGAAGGCTGTGTTCCCAGAGGAGAGTAGAGACAAGGACGGGCCTTTCATCTGCCCAAAGGCCTGAGAGATGGATGCTGTCTCCTTTTTCCTTCCCCGATTTCTGGGTCTGGCGTCTGCCAAAAATGCAGCAGTTTAAGGAATGGATGAATCCTCTTCCTGAGGCTCTGACCCCCGGGTAGAATGTCCAGGAATGCGGTGGCTGGTCTGGGTCGAGCCCCACTCTGCATTACCTTGTGCCAATGACTTTAGGCACATGCACTTCCTCTCCAGACCTCAATTTTCCCTGCTGTAAAATGGGCCATAGGACTCAGTGCTCTGGATAGGCCCCTTTAGCCCTGGTGTTCCAGGATTTTAAGACAGCCTGAGGGTGGGAGTGCACCCTCCACAGGGAGCTGTTTGCACTGTCCCTCTGTGATAGAAAAAGCAGGATGATGGTGAGGTGAGTTGCTCTAGGAGCCACCAAGCCAGGCCTGGGTTAACAAGGGGAGACAGAAGCTTAAACACCACAGAGAACAGAGAACATCAGCTTAACATGGGAGCAGCCTCTCCAGAATGCCTGCAGAGCTGTTTGCCGAGCTCTGTAACATATTTGCAAACATTCCCGAATACACATATTAGGAAGCTAACAAGTTGCCTGGCATTGAAAATATATTATACACAGTGTCAGATATACTTAATATGCATCCACATGATCCTTTTTTTTTCCTCTCTGCTTTCAATGGCAAATTTTTGCTTGTTTTTTATTTTGAAAAGTTCATTTCAACCAGTCAGTGGTATTAACTCAGCAACTTGGCCAGGCCCAGCACAGCACCATGCACACTGTCAGTGCTCAATGGGTGTTTGTAGGGGAGAATTAAACCCCCTAGCAGGATTGACTTTGGGCTCTCTGGTCACCCGGAGCCAATGAGGACTGCAGCTGTGTGCTTAATTTCTCTCCCTTGGAGGACAGAGTAAGAACCTTGGTTTTATTAGCTCTGGAAACATTACTTCATCCTCTCAGTGAACTTCTTGTTTCTTGGCAAAGTTGCTCGTGGAACTGTCCTAGCCCAATTCTGAAGCCCTGAAGTGTTGGATTTCCCAAATCTAAAGGAACAGGAAAGCTGTGACTCTGGCTTTTTCTTTTATTAGCCACAGGACTTTCTTTCATGCTTCTAAGACTTAGATTCCTGAGCTATGAAAGGAAGATGTTAATGATCATTTTTATGGTTGCTATGAGGATTCCATGGGATTATGGACAGGGAAGACATTTGTATTTCCTTATCTGTATGTACACACATTCACACATTCACTCAACAAACACTAGGTAGATTCCTGCTACATGCCAAGCACCATGCTAGGCAGTGGGGGTAGAGTTTTCTCTATGTGGCCCTTGCTCTTGAGAAATATAGGGGGGGAAGAAACATAAGAACAAATGATAACACTGCCTTACCAAAGGAGGCAGGGAAAGCTATCTGGCAAAGAGGCTCTGGATTATGAACACCTGTGTTCCAATTTTACCTCTACCCCTTGGGTGTTCTAAGATCTTGGGCAAATTACTTAATACCTCTAAGCCTCAGTTATCTCACCTGCAATATGGGAAGAGTTGTTTTGAGGACCAGAATTATGAAAACACATCACAGCACAATGTCTGGCACAAATTGAGGTTTAATAAACAAATAAAGATAGGAACAGAGGGTTACAGATCTATGGAAGAGGGAGCTAATAATTCTACCTAAAAGTTTGAGGGAGCTCTGTTAAGAGATGTGGTCTTTGCATGAGATCTTGTAGGAAAAGATGTTTATCAAGCAGAAACAGGGGTGGGGAAGTCCCAGGGCAAAGAAGTCATGTAAACAAAGCCACAGAGGCATGGAAACACTGGGGAATTTGGGGAAGAGTGAGAAGTTTGAAACTTCTGGATATTGAAATGCTTTGAATAGGACATGAGGGATGAAGCTGGAAATATGAGTTAATATCTGGAAATAAACTGAAATCTGTTAGAGAATTTTGACAGGAAACTCTCACAGCCCAAGCCCCTGGAAGATGAGTAGAGCAAAGATGAGTTTGGAGGAGAGAGAGATTGCAGACTCTGCAGATATGTTACAGAGCCCTGGGGAGTGGCTTTGGTGAGCTGCATAAGTGATGACACATACTTGAAATGACGTAGTGGTGGCGGAGGTGGAGAGGGAGGAGTTAGCCTAGGAGATATTAGGTCTTGGGAAGAAGGGAAGCAGAAGGCCACATAAGATGAAGACCAGGAGTCCAGTATGTAGGGCTGAGAAAAACAGGGGACCACACAGAGCCTGAGAACTAAGGAAAGGAGAGAATTGGGAAGCAAAAGAGAAATTTCAGTTATGGACATAATGTGGTCAAGGGATGCTTGAGGTGTGGCAGAGTCAAGGAGACAACTGGATAAACACATCTGGAGCTCAGAAACAATGCCTGGGCTGGGCACAGGGATCCCAGAGTCCCATGGGTTCAGGCAGTTGCAGCCAGGGAGTAGGAGGAATTCTCACTGGAGAGGTTGAAGGCCGTCAGGACCAAGGACAGAGCCGAGGGACAGATCACATCCGCAGACAGGAAAATGGAAGGCGGGAGCTCTCACCCAAGACCAAGAAGGATTGGTCAGGGAGACAGGCAATCAGGTGAGAGTAGAGCTGCAAGAAAGAGCAGATGGCCCCAGTGGCAAATGTGGCAGACGGGCCGGGTCACACCCTTGCCCGCTTTAGTCTATTCTCTGCACAGGAGCCAGAAGAATGTTTTCAAATGTTAAGTCAGACCGCCCATTTCTCTGCTCCAATCCTTTGATTCCTCCCCTTCTCATTCAGAGTAACAGCCCAAGTTCTCAGCCCAGCCTGCAAGGCTACGTGACCAGGTCCCCATTAACCCTGACTTCATCTCCTACCACCAGCCACTGACTCACTTCCTTCTGGAAACACTGGCCTCCCCGGTACTCCCTGAACTCACCATGTGAGCTGCCACCACAACAGGGCTTTTGCACTTGAGATTCCCTCTCCCAGAACCCTCCACCCCTGCATCGTGTCTCCTTCCCTCCCCCACTTCACTTTAGTTCTCAGCTCATCCTCACGTTTTTGGAGAGACTTTCCATGATCACCTAAACATCACACCTCTTCCACCACTTTCTATATCCATTGTCCTGTTCTGTGTTCTCTTCATAGCACTGACTGCCACGGACACATTGTTCATGTGATTGTGTACTTGAAGAGGTTTGTCACCCCAATCCACTTGGATGTAAGCTCTAGGACAGTGGGGATTTGTTTCTGTTTTTTTCATGGCTTTATCTCTAGTGCCTGGAATCATGCCTGGCACATAACAGGAACGCAACAGTATTTGTCACATGAATGAATGAAGCTGAAGAAGATGAGAACTACATAGTTCCCATTGAAGTTGGCAACCAGGAAGTCACATGTGGCCTTTGCTGGACAGGGCTTGACGGAGACAGAAGCCTGGCTTCTCTAGGGGAGGAAGGACCGGGAGGTGAGTGGAGCAGGGCAAGGAAGAGAAAGAGTAGTGATGGGTGGAGAAAGCTCACACCTCAAGGACACAAGAGACTTAAATATACTCGTATGTGGAGGAGAAGGAGACAAGGAAGACAACAGGGTTGAAGATGTGGGAGAGGGAACGTGTGTTTGATGGGCCAAGGTCCCAGAAGATGCAAGGAGAACTATAAATTGCTGAGCAAATAAAAAAGATTGCTTGCTTCTGCTTATCCGAGTATTATGGGAAGAGTGATGCCTCTGCAGGAACAGGGAACAGGGTCCGAGCTGTGCCTTGCCTACCCCAACCCTTACTAGCTGTGGACATTGCATGTTTAACCTTCCCATGCCTCAGTTTCCCACCTGCAATATGGGGATGGACATTCCTACCTCATATATTGCTGGGAGATTAAATGAGAAAATTCGTTTGTAAGGTGCCTGGTACTTGGAAATCATGCAAAAAATACCAGCTCCCCTTCCCTTTATGTTACCATCTGCTCAGTCAAGAAGGAAATTTGACAAGTACTTCTTTGACAACATCAGCCAACACCAGGGCATCCCTTCCTCGAATGTTGCTATTGAGTGGAACTGACAGCTCAGCCTGTCTAACAGGCTCTGTTGCAGCAGCAGGAAGGACGATGCTAACTGCCTCCCTGTCACAGCACCTCAAGCCCCCACCTGAGTGATGAGTCCAAGGTGCCAAGGCCACCTTGGCCAGGAGGGTCCTGAGAGGCTGGAGAGGGCATTGAGTCCACTAGCGTGATTCTCTGTTGCCAGACCCCAAAATGCCCAGGGTCACCACCCTAGTGCCACAGACCCTAGCAAATAGGGAGGAGGCTGGCTATGGCCTAGTTATCTCTGGTTTTACTTCTCAGCTCTGCCCTGTAACCAGCTGAGCAACCTTGGGCACATCACCTATCCTCCCTGAGCCTCACCATAATCCTGTGAAGCAGATTTTATTTGCCCATTTTACCCATGGAGAAATTGAGAGGTAAAATACTGTACTTGGGGTCACACAGTGTATCAGCAGGAAGCCGATGGGGAAAGTTTAATAAAGGGTTTATTGCAAAGGCATGGACAGGGCATAAGGAAACCACAGGGATATGGAAGTACCTGGTGGCAGGTAACTACAGGTGGCTTTACTTGAAGAGGAGATTCCTGGAACCCAAAGATGGAAGGGGCTGTGTGGAAAGGGCCACCTGTCAGCAGCCATGGCCTTTAGCTTAGGTACCCCACAGGAAGGAAGGTGGAGAATTAAATACCCCAACTTCTCCCTCCTTCCTCCTTCCCATCTCCTACTGGTTCTCTCCATGGGACAAACCCAACCAGCGGCCAAGAGGCAAGAGAGCCCATCCATGCAGTCCATAGAGGCCAGCCTCCCTGGAACAGGCAGGGGAGAGTGAATCTGGAGGGCAGATGGAAGATATCCCAGACATACAGCTAACTCTGAAATGGCACAGTGAGAATTTGAATCAGAGCTATCAGATCTTTGCCACTACACTGCCATTTCCTATAGATCCTCAGTAAGTGGTCACTGAATGGATAGATGGATAGATGGGTGGATCGGTAACTCCTGAAGACTTCATTCATGTGGCTTTAATTAATCTTGTCACCTGACTAGAAATATAAGGTATGTTTGAAGGTTTATTTCTAAGCCATAAATGGGTTCTGAGAATAAAAGCCTTCTTCCCAGTTTGTAAGTCCCTGTAGGAGTTGCTTGTCTCTATCTGGCCTCTGGCTCATTTTTACTGCTATTGCTGCTGCTGCTGCTGGAGCTGCTTCTGTTTCCAAGATTCAAGCCTTGAGTCAGGCAGAGCCGCCTGCAAACAAAGTGAAGAGAAGGCAGAGGTCAGAGGGGGAGGTTGCCCTCCTTCCTCCTGGGGCTCGAGTGCAAGGCTGAGCTAGCCAGCCTCTCTGTGAGTCCCAGAGGGCCGTGGGAGTGGAAGGAGGAGGGAAGAGGGAAGGCAGGATGTTCACTGTAATTATTTTCATTGATTTGTCTACTGAGATCCCAAGTGCTGCAAAGCCATTGTGACATTTAATAAAAATAATTCAAGGTAAAAATACCTCTCCCTCCCTGCTCCCTCCTCCCCCTTCATCAACACCACCTCAGCTTGCAAAGGTGGGAACCTACTAAGGGAGAAAAGGCTGGGGACTGGGAGTCTGTAGCCCTGGATCTGAGACTGCACTATTACCAGCTGGCTGGTGACTCCAGGCAAGTTTCTGTCCCTCTCTGAGTGTTGTCTGCCCCAGTTGTAAAACTAAGAGATAAGCTAAACATGTAAGATCCTAATTTGGAGCCAATAGTCCAGGATTCTAATGCACTCTTCTGAGGCAGAGGAACATGCTTCCCCACCATTTCCTGCGTATCTTGCTCCTGGCTGTTGAGCTTGTTTCTGATGTCTAGCCTTCTACCATGGGGGACTGCCCTACTCCTATTTCTCTGGTTTCCATGCCACAGTAGGTTCACCCTTCCCCTTTTCTCTCCTCTGTTCATTGTGAAATGAATAATATCCAGCCCATTATATGGAGAGGATAAACTGAGGTGCTAAAATGGCAATTATTGCTACCTTATCTTGCTCACCAACTATATGCCTGATGCTTTAAATATATAAACTTTAATCCTGGTAACAGGATTCTTGAGGAAATAGGCTCAGAGAGGTTAAATCTGCTACCTAGAGAAACACAGGTAGAAGGTGGCATAGCTGGACTCCAACCCATGTCACTGTGACCCCAGAGCCCACAGCTCTCTCTAGTGGCTCTCGTTGCCTGAACCCAAGCCTCCTGCCTTCCTGCCTTCCAGGTAGCAAAGCCCTGAAACACAGCCTGACTCAGCAGAATGAGGGGAGCAGGGGAGGGAACTAGATTCTGAGAACCTCCTGATTCAGTAAGTCCTCTGAGAGCTGCGAAGCCATCCCAGGCTGTCCGGGGAAGATGTAATCAGGGTGACCTCATATGTCCCACGGATTCATTAAAGCCCATGTTCTGGGGTAAATGATTGCTTTCCCCCAGCCCTGCTGAAAAGAGAATCGATCGGCTCCTTGTAGATTTAGAACGGGACAGTTGGCAATTAGAAAACACTTCCCCAGGCAGGCACTGGGGAAGGGGGTCTCATTCCACTTCCCGTTCATTCTATCAGTGACATATGGCGGTGCCTCCCGGCTTGCAGCAATCTGGGGAAGTCCCGGGCTGGGCCTGGGGACGTGGCTGAAGACTCACGTGGGTCTCCCTGGGCTCTAAGTCCCCCGTCTCTGCTGCAGAGGCCTCATTCGGGCTTTTGCTCACTTTTCCCACTTCCCGCCCCCATCCCTGCCCCTGACAGCTAATGGATTTTTCTCTGTACAGAGAGATTTACTAAACAACTGAACTAGGACGCATTAAGTCTGTGGGTTTGGAGGTTTGTTTTAGAGCAATTCTCGCCCCAAGAACTGGCCGCTGAAATTAAGATGCATTCTTCTCAGCAAATATTGATTTCAACTAGAAGCAAATCTGAGACTCTCGCTGCTCACTGGATTTAAGCTCTGGCAGCTGCAGTTTGGGCTAAGGGAGGGGTCACCTAGGTGCTCTCCTCCTGAGGCCCAGGAGATAAGGGCCATGAAGAAGATTCAGGGTTAAGCTAGAGCTGAAAACGCACCTCAAAAATATACCAAGCAAAGCTCACTTTGAGCCTTATAGTTGCTTGTGTATATTGCCGCAGTATACACAAGGAAAATGATCATTGTTCCACGTACTTTGAGCACACCTGTTACACACACCCCCATATGAGATGGCGCTCTCACACATGGCCGCAGTGACCAACACGTGGACTTCATGCTTCCCTTCCAAACCAGACCCTGGGGCTCCCTTCCTCCAGGAAGCTTGGCTTAACTAACTGCACTGCTTCTCTGCATTTCCTCCTGTATTTTCAGCAACCCAGAAGCACATGTCCATATGTATCTTCTCTTCCTCAAATTTTTCTGCATCACTTCCACCTCCAGGGATTGGGACCACATATATGTCTTTAGTATCTTACACAACACCTAAGATTTACAGCAGAGAGAGAGCTTGGGACCTTTAGAAATGAAGTTAATCAATCTAAGATCTTGATCCAATTCAGCAACCTTCTCATTGTGAGATCTTGAGCAAAACTTTCTCCTCTCTAGACTTCAGTTTTCTTATTTATAAGAAGCAGAGAATTGGATTGGACTAGATCCAGCTGCTAAATAGAATATAGCTCTGCTGTGGTTCTTAGTTCTAGATAACAGCCACCCCCCCACCAACCTTCGCAATACTTGACAAAGGTTCTTGTTCTTGATGGAGCAACCTTAAAACAATGCTCTTTCCTAGATCCCTCAGGCAAGGGAGCAAAGTTCTTGGGATATGTGACAATTTAGCACAAATAAAAGAGCATTCTGATATAGGGGTATTTGGACGCTCCATCAAAGAAGATATAGGAATGACAAATAAGCACATAAAAAAAAGGTTCCACGTCATTTGTCATAGGCCACAGTGCACCTACTAGAATGGCTTAAAAAATGTTTTAACTGACAATATGAAGTACTGGTGAGAATTGGAACTCTCATACATTGCTGGTAGGAAAACAAAATGTACATCTACTCTGGAAAACAATTTGGTAGTTTCTTATAAAGTTAAGCATATTACTGGGTCATATGCTTAACTCTATGAGTTACTATAAATTAACTATAAAGTTAAGCATGTTACTTCTAGGCATTTACCCAAGAAAAATGAAAATGTATGTTCACAAAAAATCTGCACATGGATGTTTATAGCAGCTTTATTCATAGTTGACAAAAACTGGAAACAATTCAAGTGCCTTTCCCTAGGGAACTGGATAAACAAACTATAGTATATCCACATAATGGAAAACTACTCAATAATAAAAAGGAACAAACTACTGATACATGCAACAACATCATAGATGAATCTCAAATGCATTTAACTAAGTGGAAGAATTCTGACCCAAAAGGCTTTATACTATATGTTTTCACTTGCCATATATGACTTTCTGGAAAAAGAAACGCTATAGAGATGGATAAGATATCAGTGATTCCCAAGGAGAAGCTTGGGGGAAGAGGGAGACTACAAGAGAATTTTGGGGGAGTGTCGGAAGTATTCTGCATTGTGATTGTGGTGGTGGATACATGACATTATACATTTGTCAAAACCCACAGAACTGTACACTACAAAGAATAGACTTTTCTCGATGTAAATCTAAAAATAAATTCAAAAAAATGAAAACATGAAGACAAAAAGAATGCTAAAGTAGCCATTTTGATGGTAGCGTCATGTGGGCCCAGTCAAACCGTTCTGCTTCAGACACCTCTCCCCTCCATCCCTGGGCATCTCGGGTCTCTGGGGTGGAGATGGGACATCTTTCAGGAGGAGCGAAGAAATTATCAAGGCTGCTTCCTCTCCCCTTCACCTTCTTTCATCTTCGGTTTAGTGCAGTCCGGAGCAGGTGAGTCTGCAGAGACAGAGGATCCCTCTGCTCGGACGGGCTGAGCAGGCTCGGAGCAGCAGGGAGGTGGCACGCACGGGGCTGGCTGCTCAGCATGGAGATTGAGGAGGCTCAGGTTTCCTTCTGCTCTGTCCAGCCTCAATTCCAGGGCAGACAGGCAGACATGGGGTCAGGGCAGAATGCCAGGTGGATGTGGGAATCCCTATAAAATACCATGGTGGACAGGAAGGAAGGGAAGAGGTGGGCTTGGCACATGGAGTCTCAGAATTTTCCAGTTTGATCAGCCAATGCCATCTTTCCCCTTCCTTGCTGTGTTAGCTTGAGAAAACTTCTGGTTAAGGTGGGTTGTAGCTTTGCCTTGGCTGCTTCATCTATTAAAAAAACTGGAAAAATAGTCATACCTATAGAGATTATTATGTGAGTTGATACTCATTCACTCAACACATATTTATTGATTCTCTATGATGCACCTGTCGTTGTCTTGTGTGCTTGGTATACAGATAAATATCTCTATTTCTGTGGAGTTTATATTGTAGGGAGTAAAGACAGATAATAACAAGGAAGCAAGTATATAATACGGGAGGTGGTGGAAATACCGTGAAGAAAAGGGGCTAGAAATCAAAGGATGGGGAGGGCACTATTCCATACAGAATGATCCAGGGGAGGCCTCTCCAAGGAGCAGAGACCTGAAGACAGTGAAAGAACAGGGTAGGGAGGGGGTCGGTCCAAGCAGAGGGAATGGCCTGGGCAGACAGACCCTGAGGCAAGAGTGTGCTTGGCCGAGGCCTGGAACAGCTGAGAGGCCAGTGTGGCTACAGAGAAGGGGAAAGGGTAGTAAAAACGAAGTCAGGAAAGTAGTGAACGACCAGATGATGAGGGGCTTGGTGATGTCCCTTGCCCATGCCTGATCTATTATTCAGAGTAGGATAAGAAGTCATTGAAAGATCTGAGGAGTAGTCTGCTCTGACTCATGCTGTAAAAGGATCCTTCTGGGCAGTTTGGGAAGAATAGATGGTTAGGGCAGTAAGGGTGAAGTCGGGGGGCCCAGTTGGAACTTATTGCATGATCTAGAAGGGAGATGATGGTAGCTTGAGCAAATAGAAGCACATATACAATACTCAGAACAGAGCCTGGCACATACAAAGAGCTCAGTCAATGTTACCTATAATTATTATTGCTGAGCTGGGTGTGGTGGGGTGCACCTGTAATCCCAGCTACTTGAGAGGCTGAGGCAGGAGCATCCCTTAAGCCCAGGAGTTCAAACCCAGCCTGTGCAACATAGTGAGACCCCCATCTCTAAAAAAAAAAAAAAATTATTTTTGCTGGCATCATCAAATTCTTCATCACCGTTTAGGATAGGAGGTCAAAACCCGAACCAGCCTATATCCCCAGCAGGAACAGATACTAGACCCTGCCAAACCCTACATGGGGCCGTGTGAGCCTCGGGACCCACTTTGGGAACCCAGAGGCTCTGGAGAAAGGTTTCACACTGCCTCTACCCTGTCACAACCTCCGTCCCTTGAGAGCAGTGATAGGGCTTTTTGACACATACAGTCATTTGGGGAAAGAATCAGATGGAAAAAGTTTGAAAGCAGTAGAGCTCACAGCAAGGATGGGAAAAGCAAAAGAAAATAGCCCAAGTTGAGCAGCACGAGTTGTCGCTGTCTCTGTGCAATCTTCTCATTTCATCCTCAAAATGTGTTCTGAAATAGTGAGGTTATCTCTGCTCCTCAGAAGAGAAAAGTGGGCCTGGGACAAGCTAACCGCCCAGGTGCTAGTAATAGAAACAGGATCCCCACCAGGATGCAGTGGGACGCCCAGGCACCTCTGCTCCTCAGAGGGCAGCTCAGCCTCCCCAGGTAGATTGTGTATGTTCGATGACTTAGCTCCAAGGGCCCCAAATAGGACTGGGATCGCCAGGCATGCTCCCGACCAAGTACCTGCCCATCTCTAGCTCTCCAGTACCTAGAACCAACCAGTTCTGAAAACACACTCTCTTTGGCTACTTTGTTTACAAAGGTAGGATTTCTTCTTCTTCATGGAAAATAGTGGCTCACCAAGAAGTGTCATCCCTCTTGGCCATTGCTTTTTGCAAACACAAGAATGATACGCTCGCACCTGAGAGAATTTTCCAAATTTATTTCAGGGAAAACCACTTATCTGTGCCAAGCAACTTGACCTCCTGGAAAATATTTGGCCTTTCTGATCTAACAAAAAAAGCCCATCAAATCTTTTTCTGTCATAGTTAACCTATGGTATACCGTGTACAACTATGTCAAAAGTAACCAAGTATCCTTGGGAAAAAAGGCTAATTCTAAAACCAGGACGGGAAAAAGTACAAAATAAGCCAGAATATCTTTAAGTCAGAAACAAAGGGACTATTAAACATTATCAAAGATTACTGGGTTTGTGTCAAAATGTCAAGGGCACCAACTTGAGTAGGCTCCCGTTGGTCAAAGATGGTGTAATTTAAGCATCGATAAGGATGATAACTATCCTGTATTAAAACACATCAAAATGTTTAAATTCATGACTCTATTATAATATTCGAAAAATGCAATAAACCTCATTGGTCTTCTCTGGAGGATGCTAAGGAACCAGCTCATTATTTTGAAAACTGGCAAATAAAGGGAAAGAATCAAACATTTCTCCTGCCTTTCCTATACAAATGATACCATCGGGTAACCAAATACTTCATGAGAAGAAATTTATATTAACATATTACAGTACTAATAAATGATAAATAAATAATAATAAATAATCATAAAGGATTAATGAAGGATGAATAACTGCTGTATCATTTTGTAACAACTAATGTATCAGTAGATTTAAGAAAGACAACCAGACATTGATACCTCCTGATGGAAGAACACACCACCACCTGCATAGTGGCCTCGGCAAAAATGAATCAAGCCTTAATCTGATCAAGCTTCCAGATTTACCTAACTGCCTATGTACAGGAAACTTAGGAACAAAGCGACCATTACATGGCACCATAGCATTCAGCAAAATCAGATTGTGGGAAAATCTACAGGACAAAGGACCCAGAGAGGAAGAGTAAAAAAAGATCGGAAGCAGAAGCTATAGATTAAAGGAGACTTGAGAGGCATATCAGTCAAAATATACAGACCTTATTAGATCCTAATAATAACAAGCAAAGTGCAAAAGAAAAAAGTCTATGAGACAATGAAGGAAATTTCAACACTGATTAGGCATTTGATGAAATTAATGAATTACTGTTCACTTTTTGGTGTGTGTATCAATTAGCTCTGAGGCATAACAAACCACCCCAAAATTTAGTGGCTTAAATCAGTAACTATTTTGTCTACTCATAATTCCGCCAGTCTCCAACATGGGCAGTGTCACTTGTTATATGGCTCATGTCTACCCCACATGATGTGGTTGGGATGGCTCATATGTGAGCCTCAACAGAAGTGGCTGTGCCTCTCTCTCTCTCTCTTCCCCCACTCCCTTGCGGTCTTTTATTCTTAAGGATACTGCTTTCTATGCTTCTGCCTTGCACTCAGTTTGTTCTTGTCCCACTGGCCAAAGAAATTCACATTGTCCAGCCCAGATTCCATGTGGGCGGGGATTTCACAAACACTGAGAGTCATGGCTCGTTGACGGTCATTGCTGCAACAACCTATCACAGGGTGATAGTGGTATGCCGGTTATAGTTTTAAAAGAGTTTTTATCCTCTAGAAACACATATTAAAATATTGCCACAGAAAATGACACGCTTGAAAGTAATCAGGGGTGGGAAGGAGAGAGTGGGTGCGTATAGAGATGAAATAAGATTGGCCATGAATTGATTGAGGCTGATTGATGAGTATATGGTGAATCATTCTATTATTGTCTCTACTTCATATGTGTTCAAAATTCATGATGATAAAAAGTTTTCTCTTTAATGGCTAGTCAATATTCAACATGAGGAGAACCCAAGTCTAGGAGAGACTAGAGCATCCTCCCCATGGCTGCTGTTTCAAGACACCATGTCCTGCTTCCCGAGGAGGAGTGAGACATTAGCAGGGCACTGTTCCAGGTGCTATACCCCCTTTCCCTGTCTGGTGAGGGAGGCGAAATGGAATAGTTTCTATAAGCAACACAGGGGGCGGAAACTCCATTAGCCCTCACATACACAACACCTATGATTTTATTTATTAATATTCACTTTTTCCCCAGGTTATTTTGAGACTGAGGACATGGACCTATTCTGGGTGATAATTTACAAATCACTGAAATTATTAACTGAGAGAAGAATGACAGAGTGAGAATCCAGGGCCCATAAAGGGGGCGGGAGTGAGGGACGGGGCCGCTGTTACCGGGAGTTAATAGAGAAGGAGGAGGTCCCATCCAGCTGGGATTAACCAACACTCACTGTGTGCGTAATGTGTACTGAACACTTCTCTGGACAGAAAAAGGGAAAATTTTTAAAGTGAATTAGACGCTATCCATCCCCTTACAAGTGCATGCAGTCATTTATTCCCTCAGAACATTTATTGGGTACCTACTGTATGCCAGGCCCTGTTACATGCTAGATGAGAATAAAAAGAAGGTTTAAGACACTTTTCTGATCTGTATTAATGAGGACTATTCCAGTTCTAATAATAAATTACAAATTGAAATCAGCTTAAGCAGAAAAGATAATTTTCTTTATTGGCTTGTGGAGCTGGAAAGTCTGGGGGTAGCTTCAGGCACATCTGGATCCAGGTGCTCCAATGATGCTGTCAGGAATCTGTGTCTCTGTCTCTTAATCAGCTTCCCCCTGTGTGGGCATCATGCCCAGACAGGCTTTCCCACCAGCAACAACAGGTTTACATCCCACCACGTTGGCAGCAAATGTCCCAGGATTGGGTCTCCCTGGAACAGCTTGGCCCAGTGCCCAGTAAAGTCAGAGACAAGGAAAGCTGCAACGGGCCAGGCCGAGGTATGGGCCTGGCTCTGTGACTGTGGACAAGGTCAGACCCACTCAGCAGCACAGACCGGGAGAGGAAAAGGGCAGTTCCCAGAGGATAATCACACTGTTGCCACCAGAAAGAGGAGGGATGGACATTGACCTGGCAAAGCAATAGATATCCTTTAGGTACTCACAGTCATTTATTCACTCAATAAATCTTTATTGCATGTGTGTTGTGTGCCAGACTCTCTTCTAGCTGCCGGAAATACAGCATCGAACAAGACGGACAAAGTCACCAGGCTCCTATTCTAGAGGAAGAGAGAGAAAACAAACACATCAACAGTAAATTTGTACCTAAATTCCAGATCATGATTTTCCTTGAAGCAAATAAACAGGGTGCCGTAAGGGGAAAATAACAGAGAAAAATGACACCCTTCTTGAAATGAGTGACAGGAAGGGCTCACTGAGGTGGGACATTAAAGCTGAAACATGGAGGATGAGAAGGAGCCTTGAGCATCGGCTGTGTGCGTTGGGAACTGAGGGTGGGGAGACGGATATGGCATCGTCCCTGTCCTTGAGGAGCTCACGGCTGAGTGGGAGAGACAGTGAGTAGATAGACACTCTGCCACACAGCACAGTAGGAGAATCCATATATAATACAGACAGGGGCCCTCCCCCAGGACATCAAGAAGGAAGTAACTAAGGCGGATGATGGGGCAGGGCTGGAAGGCTTTACAGAGGCGTTTGAGCTGAGTCTTAAAGGATGAGCAGGTACAAGTTAGGACTCAAACAAGAGAAACAGCATCACAGGCAAGGGGGACAATGGTGGGTGAAGATCAGGCATGTCTGGGGCAGAGTGAAGCTCAGTCTGGCGGGTGCTGGGCAGCAGCAGTGAGGGCTGGGCTCATCTGTCTGGGTCAGAAAGGTCTCAGTTGCCCCACCCACGTGGATCAAGCTTGAGGGAAACAGGTCAGATCAGGGCTGGAGTTCATGGTGTAGCAAGACAGGAAGGAAGGACTCGGCCCCTTGAGTGCACACTAAAGGGCTTCAGGCAGGAGGTGGCTTTTGAGCTATGCATTGCATAAATGCATCTCCCTCTTCTTTATGCCCCAACAATGGACACATCTTTGTGAAGCAAGACAGAAAGCTAGGAGAAGTACAGAGCAGAACGAGGCAGGATCTCTGACCTCAGCTTGCTCACAGTGGAGTCAACTAACAGACCACAAGTTAGACTCTGCACTGGAAGGAGCCTTAGATATAATCCAGTGGGCTCTGAGATTCAGAAAGAGCCGGTGACTTGCACAAGACCACACAGAAGAACTGAGGCTAGAGTCAGAACCACTCCCCCAGCTTCTGAGCAAAGGAGGACCCAAGCTTTGTCCTAGTCCCTTCCACCCATCAGTCCTGTTTCTGCCCCCTGGGGTCTCCAGAGCAAGTCCAGGTTCTTTCTAATATGTGAAGACAGTGCAGAAACTCCTGGCCTTTTCTCCCCCAAGTTCAGTTCCTTCCACTTTGCCCCAGATGGCTCAGGGTTCAGATTCTTCACCACCCACTTCCAGTTTGTCAAAGTCCATCTCAAAGTGCAGCACCTTGGACTGGACACAGGAGTACAGCATGGAGTGGGTTATCTCTTCCTTTTCTCTGAGCACCATACCATCTCTGGGCCCATCAACCTGAGGGCATTGTTCAGAGCAGCAGGAGTTGAATCGAGCTTCCCCGAAGTTATTGCATGAGCTCCCACCTGCAGCCCCAAGACCTGTGTGCTCTCAGCTTGAAATTAATTTAGCAGCAGCCAAAGGTTCTACCAGGACGCACTCTGGAGAGGATGTGCCTCAACTACATGGGGCTTGCGGCGGGCAGCAGACTCAGGAGAGGGCAGAGGGAGGGAGGCTGTGAGAGCAAAAATGAGAGCCTGGGTGTACCCCAAGTGGAGTCTCCATCCCCCTCCTCAGCCTTGGCCACTGCACCCACCCCCACCTTTTTCCAACTAAGCTGGCTGCTTCGCGAAGTGCATGGAGTGAGGAGAGCACTGTACAAGGAGTTAGGAGGCCTCAGCCCAGGCCTGCTCTGCCAGCAGAGCACTGAGGGACATCAGGCTGGTCAGTCTGCAATATCTATATATTTCTACATGTAAATCCTTCTTAGACCATGATGGTGACAATCACTGATTCCTGGGGGCCACCCTGAAGCTTCCTAAAGGCCATCAGTTATTATGGTCTGTCCATTACTGGGAGGTGGAGCCACTGTTCTTATTTATAAATGGTTGGAACTAGGCTATGGGACTAAGCCCTCCCAGCCAGGGGGACACTCAAAGGCCTTCCCAGAGGCAGGAGGACATTGCAGACATGACTAGGGTTGCAGGTAAAATGCAGGATACCAGTTCATCTGAGTTTCAGACAAATAAAAACTCATTTTTAGTATAAGTACATCCCAAATCTTGCATGGGATATACTTATATTAAAATGTATTGGTTGTTTATCTGAAATTCAAGTTAGCTGGCTGTCCGGTGTTTTTGTTTGCTAAGTCTAAGCCAGACCCAGGTGAGGGTGGGGGGGAGACACCAGTGCTGAGCACCAACCTGCACCCCCACACCTTCCCGCTCCTTGCCCCCCACCTCTGTGTGGTCCTCACTGCCATGGGTCTGGGGGTACATAAGGAGAACCAGGGAGCCCCAGAGCCATGGCAGGGGTGGGAACGCATGGGAAAATAAGGGAAAGGGATAGAAAGAACAACTGCATCAGAGAGAGAGAGAGAGAGAGAGAGACAGGGCCTTTTTGGAGGTTGCCTGTCCCTGCAGAAGCGGGATGACAGAGGTGGACGGAGGTGCCACAGAGCACCAAGTCAAGGCAGCAGGCACCTGTGTTCCAGTCCCTTAGACAGTGGTGGCAGGAGCCATAAAGCCTCTTAGAGGCAAATTGTCTCCCCGTGAGGCAGCGTGGACCCCAGCAGAGAGAGAGCCAAGCAGGAGCGGACTACTGCTGACAAGCTGGGGGTCTTTAAAGTCTTTCTCGTCCTCACTCTTTTAAAGATCCATTCCTGCCACCAGCCGGGGTGGTCTCCAAGGGGAAGCTCAGAATTTCCAAACACCCACAATAATCGCCTTGTTTTTATTTCATCTGAGGATGAGCGCCGTGGCTGGGAGAACTGCAGGCTCCAAACTGAGCCCTGGACCTGGAGAGACGGTGCCAGGGCGCACATGCCTCTTCGTTTTCCTAGACTTGGAATTCTTATTTCCTATCTGCTTTCCAGATCCCGGAACACCAATCCCCACCTCTCCCTGATCCCTCGCCTACCCCCACCCCCAAACTGACCCAGTCCTCAGTGAACCTGGCCTTCAACATTCAGCTGCTCCAGCTAAGAGAGTGTTTTAATTCGACACCACCCTTGTCTTCAAAACCAAGCCCTGTTGGTTTCCCGAGGGCCCTGCATGACTTCTATTCAGAGCTGGGAGGGACCTCAACTGTCAGCCTGCAACCCACGCAGGGGTTACCTGGTGCCCAACCCAGCCTGTAGGGAGCTCCCAGTTCCTGGGAAGAATGACAAGCATGTGGGTCCACCCGAATCCTCCAGCCTGCAAAGGGCTTCATGGAGGGATGGGGAGGGCTGGGAAGAGGGGGGAGCCTCAGCAGGCCTGGGGTGGGGAGTGGTGGGGGATCCAAGACTGTTTCACAGCAGAAATTAACCAGTTCCTCCCCTGTTGCAATAAAATTTTCTGCTGGTATCTTCCACTCATCAGTCCTGTTTCTGCTCCCCGGGGCCTCTGGAGCAAGTTTAGGTTCTTTCTGACATGTGAAGACAGTACAGAAACGCCCCAGCCTTTTCTTTCCCAAGGCCGGTTCCTACTATTTATCACCTCCTTTACTCTGAGAACCATACCTCTATAAATGCTGCCTAAGAGTTTGCTAATTTTTAGCCAAAGTTTAGACTGAGCCCCAGCCACTGACCCAGTCACAGTAGAGGGAAGAAAACTCCCCAGAAGTCAGGTATTCAAGGAACCCTAAAGCAGGAGGAGAAATCCCCAAACTCTGAGGTTGGCTTTGGCAAATGCCTCCTTCCTCACCCCCATTTCTGCTTCTGCTCTCTGACACCCGGACCGCCCCACCCCCGCCTCCATCGGCCTTCCTTTCTCTTGAAGCTTCTCCCTCTGCCTCTTCTTATCCCACGTCAACTCGTCAAATAACTGCATGACCTTGGGCGAGTCACTTTGCCTGTCCAAAGCTCTTGTTCGTCATCTGCAAACGGCAGCTATAATCCCCGAGCTGCTTACTTTGCAGGGCCTGCATGCGACGCGATTGAGATAATTAATGGATGAGAAAGCACTTTGAACGCTATTCACACTGCACAAATGAAAGGCATTATTTATTTCTTTATTCATTTCTTTATTAATCTTGCATATGACCCTGCACTGAGAATTCCACAAAGGGAAAGAAATAAGAATATCTCCTGACTGCCCAGAGCTTAAATCCCAGAATGGCAGAGCCAGGGGGGCTTTACAGAGCCTCAAGCACAGCCCCTTCCTTGTACAGGTGGGGAAACTGAGGCCCAGAGAATAATCATAACTGATGTTTGTCTAGCTGTTTCTAAACACTTTGGGATATTAACTTATTTAATCCTCCAAAATTCTATGAAGCAGATGCTATTATTACCCTGTTTAAAAGATAAGGAAACTGAGGCTCAGAGAAGCGCAGTAACTTTTCCCAGATCAAGCAACTAACAGGAAGCAAATGAGAATTCCAGCCTGGACAGGCTTAATCCAGAGCACAGCCCCTCACCACTGTCCCAAGTCACCCAGTGTGCAAGGAGCAGGGGCTGTGGGCTAGGGTTCCTTCCATTCCAGGCTGCCCCCACACTGAAACCCAGACTGGCCATAGGATAGCAGTGGAGCCAGGGACGTGCGCAGGGTGGCCCCATCTCAGAAGACCCACTGTCACTCTGGGTGCCTAGCAACATATGCCTGTGGCTCAGCTCAGCAGGAGAAGCAGGAGACAGGCCAGCCTGGAGGGAGCGGTATGAGGCCCAGCAAGAAGATAAGAGGCTGTTAGAAACAAGGAGAAGCCCGAGAGTAGGAAACAGGCCCCCCAAAGTCAGGGCCAAAAGGAGGGGCACATGAGGTGGCAGGGGGGTGATGGGGCAGACATGGAGCTACCCTCTGTCACACTTGGGCACCCGTTTGATACACTCTCAGGGTGCCTCCTGTCTCAGCACTGCACTAGGCTCCAGGAGGGGTGGGCAGGGGGTGGGGGGTTAAAAGTCACCCTTTCCCTCAGGGAACTCCCAGTCTGATGGGGGGTTGGGCACCAGCAGGGTTTGACAAATACCTCCTGAAAACCTGCAAGCTGCCAGCCCCAGCTCAGCACCAGGCACCCGAAAGTCACTAGGCTTATGTCCTGACCCGGGATCTCACCTTCTAGAAGTGCCCCAAGGCAGGCTGTAAAAAGTCCTCTGGGTTGTAAAATGGAAGGAGCTATAGACTCCAAGGGAAGAGCTCTGGGTTCTGGCTTCAGCCCTGAGCCTTGCTTGCTGTGTGATCAGGCGAGTCACTTGACCTGTATTGGCCTCCATCTTTCCATCTGCAAAATGGGAATAATAAACCCTACCTATCTCATAGGCTCAGCCTAAGAAAGACATGAGCTGCTGGCTCTGAAAGAACTTGGGGATTTAGGAAGTGCCATCAGCTGTGAGGATGTGATTGGGGTGGCCATGAAGTGATGGGGCAGAGGGAGGGATGGGGAAGTGGTCCTGTGTCTGAGTGACCCCTGGGACAAGAATGGGGGGGACAGGTAGAGCTTCAGTCTCCTGCTTTGGGTCCCACTGTTCATTCCATTGTGCTTGAGGCCAAATCTCCCTGCCATGAACTCCCTGCTAAACATGCTGGAATTGGGTTGCATTACTAGATGCAGGGCACCCAACCCCAGGGAGGGGACACACGATCTGGTCTCCTGCTGATCAGGCAGAATCTGTGGTGGGGGCCCATTCTGAGCCCCATGCCCTGGGCAGAGCAGTGACACATAGGAGCATGTCCACAGAGGTGGCTCAAGGTGGCACAGGAAGTGGAAAACAAGCCCTCACGATGCAGATGAAGAAACTATAGCTGTTTCCACAGGAAGAGAAGACTTGGGGCACATGAACCCCCTGCCCATCCAGGGCTCCTTCTACAGTCCCCACCTGAGTCCTTGTGGTCCAAGCCTCCCCCCCCCCCAGGCCTGCCCACCTCCCCTCAGCTCCACGCTCACTGGGCTGGATAATTCAGGCATGAGGCTAGGGTGGAGTTGTAGTCAGGGTCCTCAAGAAAACATCCCAAGGACACACCTCGGCCCCAACTGCCCCTTCAATGCAGGACCTACTGGGGTGATGAGTCCCAGGTGGAAAGCCTTACCGACCACTCTTGCTCCCAGATAATAGTTCTCTGTTGCCCACCAGATAAGAGCCAAGGCTGCTTTCCAAGGAACTAATCCGCTTCCTAAGCTCACGCCCATCACCAGCATCCCCCCTCACCCCCACCGTCTCATGCCTCTGTGCCCAAGCTGTCCCTGCTTCTCCAAGGCCCTTCTCTGCTGTCCTGTCCTGTTGAAATCTTCCCATCCTCTGAGGTGCTTTGGCATTAGAAAGGTCAGAGTCTGAATGCCAGCCCTGGGATTCCTAACAGCTTTACCTGCGCTTGCCCATTGACCCTCTCTGGGCTTCAGTGTCTGCATCTGTAAAATGGGGACAGATGAAGATTCAAATAGCTATGTGAGTGATCACCTGGGGATCCCGTTGTCCTGCAGACTCTGATTCAGTAGGTTCCAGGTAAGGCCTGAGTGTCTGCATTTCTAACAACTCCCAGGTGATGCTGATGGTGCTGGCACACCTGAAGGAACATGAGTTTAAAACACCTCACCTTAGGCTTAGCAAATGGTGTTAGCTCCCTGGGGATGGGGGAATGGAAGGGTGCAGCTGGGTGGACATGGGGCCCAGGGTATCCCGGTGGGCTCCAAGGCTCCAGGGAAATCATGCTGCTTGAGGCTTCTCCCTTCTACCCAGCCTAGCAGTTTTTTAAATGTGATAGTACTTTATTAAGAGGTACAATCCCACAACCCCAGCCTTTTCATATTATACAAACCAGATTGCCAAGAACCTCAAAGATGGCCTCAAAGGGACCTCCTTCCCAATAAACGTTAGCTTTGAGAATAAAAGAGGCAGAACAGAGGTCCCATAAGGACAAGCCGAGGGGAAGGGTGGAGGGGCAGGGCTCCCCACTTAGCCTTGGCATTAGGGAAGGTGAATTGAGGGCATCACAGATCTGAGTGTCATCCCTGGGGCTTGGCCCTTGGGCCTCTGCTCATTCTTTGAGATTAGATGCCCCCAAACTTGGGCTGAGCCTGTCCCTACCTGCCGTGGGGCCCGTGAGAGGGATCCTGGAATCTAGGCCTGCCTCTGGGTCCCTGCCACCAAACCCCCAGTGTGACCTGGGCCCAGACACCTCCCCTCTGGGGGCTCAGGCTCCCCACAGGAACACTTGAGGGGGATTCAGCGGTTTCTGCCCTGGTTTCTTGATGACCGGCTCTGAGCCATCATCAAGTCGTCAGAGGGGAGGCAGGAAGGAGAGCATGCATGCAGGGATCCAGTGAGGGCGTGGGGGACGCAGAACCCAGACATCCAAAGAGGAAAAGTCTGCTTGTAACCTATCAAATAGAATTAATTTGTGAGGAAACAGGGCACACAGCACCATAAAAATTAAAGTAATTTACTCTGAAACGCCATCCTGTTTTATTTTGTGTTATTCCCGAGCCAACCCCCTCCCCCAAGCCAACCTAAGTCAAGAACATCAACAGCACAGGCAAGAGCAGAGGGGAAAAGGAGGGCATGTCCTCCCCTCAACACCAACTTGGGGCCAGTGAAGCCCGCCTGTCTCCACGGAGACGAGGCAGAACCTGGTGGACCACCCAGGTGGCCAGAGAACCAGGGCACTAGCACCCTCTGTTGGGTGAAGCTGGACACGGCTTAGCCCAGGAGAGAGCCCCGGAGTTGGGGTCCCGGGGTTCAGCCTCTTAGAAGGTTCTAAACCGAGTCAGCTGCCCATCCCATGCCCTAAAATCACAGGTACCTCTAGAAAGTGACGCTGGTCTCAGATGCCACTGGCAGAGTAGAGAAGAACCAAAAAGACCAGGGTTCCAATTCTGCCCTACCTCTCACCAACTGGGAACTGGGGCAAGTTGCTTAAACTTTCTGAACCTTAGTTATTTTATTTCATCTGTAAAATGGGGATAATTCCACTTGACTCATAGGTGTGTTGGGAGGATTAAATGAGGTCATCCATGTCAGATACCCTCAGTACCACCAAGAAGTCCAGGTCCCTAAAACAGAGCCTGACACTCCAGCAGGAGGCTGCCTGCCCCATTACTCTGCCTGTACATCCCTCCCTGCACTCACACCCACCTCCTCCCCACCTGCTCTGCTTGGAGCATGAGGCCCCCACCACAATGACAATGATAATAGTAAACATTGCCCAATTCTTCATAGGCACGCTGTCTTGTTTAGGCTTGATAATGGTCCTGATCCACGTGTATCAGGTGAGCAAACAGAGAGGCTGAGACACTGCCAGGTCACACAGCAGCAAGCCAGGAGCTGGGCCCACATGTGAGCATAAGCCTGTTGGGCTCCAAAGCTCACGTTTGTAACTACTTCCCTGAATTTCCTCTGCTGTTGTGGAAAACCAGAGCTCCCGACCCTAATCTCAGTTCTGCCACTGGTAAACCATGCGTCTTGGGCAAGTTACTCCCTTCCCAGGCCTCAGCTTCCCCATCCATACCAAGGGAGGTGGACAAGAGGATCACCAGGGGACCTTCTGGCTCTGATGTTCTCTGATTCTAGTGAATTGATGGGGAGGAGCAAGGACTGGGGTGACACGCAGCAAAGGGGAGGTTTGGTTCTCCCCCCAGAAGGTGAGGACTATGGTAGAGCACTGGCAGGCAGGTCAGGGAATACCTACCCAGCATCCTAGTGACCTCGCCTAATGACAGGTTTATGCCTTGCCGCTCCTGTCTGTATCTGCTTGATCACTGCTGCCTGACAGGGACAAGTCCCCACATAACCCCACATAACTACAGTGAGACAGGAATCTCTGATCTGGCTTTGGATGTAAATTTCTCAAACGCATGTTCTCTCTCTTTCTCTTTCCCACTTGCTGTGGCTCCCTGGGGCTTCTATGATCAAAGTGCCTTTCTGTAAGTCTCCCAGGGCTGGCACGGCCTTGTAGGAGGGGAGGAGACAGTCTGACAGACTCCAGATGAGGAGAGAGGAATCACAGGGCGACCTCCAAGACACTGCCTGCTGGCTCAGGCCAGAGGACAACGCCTCCCCACCACCCCCTGGCCTGGGGAAGGCCAGAGGTGCAATCTCAGCAGAAGGTGCCAGCAGGAGGTAACAATGACAGGTGGGGGAAAGGGTGCAGGATCCCGACCTTTAAAAATGAAGATCATCACTCCTCCCCTGCCAGCTGATGTTGAGTAGTATGGTCCTGAAGAAGCATCCCAGGCTGGCCTGGCTGTGAGAGGCAGGAGGAGGATGGTTCTACTCTGCCCCTGTGGTTACCAAACCTCTCTGAGCCCCAGTGTTCCTGAACGAGATCAAGACAATAGTACCTGGCTACCTGCTAGGTTTGCTGTGATGACGCTGGGGTGCATGTAAGTACATAGGAAAGGCTGACCAAGGAGCCAACCCCATCCTGTCCCCACAGTGAGGCTCCAGCTCCTAATCTCTGAAAGGCAGTAACATTGTCCACCTCTGAGGGTTGATATAAAAATTAAATAACAAGCATATACTCAAGAAATGGAGCTCCCTTCCTCCTTTCCTGAGTCTCAGCTTCTGTGTCTATAGGGGGTGGCCCCAGCCTGCCACACTTTGCATGCTCAGGGCAGGAACTTGTCTGTTCATTGCTAGAAACAGCACTCAGAACAAGACCTGGCATGTGTTTATGTGTTGAATGAATGAATGCTTGGAGACCCATTGTACAGATGGGAAAATCTAGGCACAAGCTCTGAAGTTCTACATTTTGTCCATTGCAGGATTTATCGTTGGGAGTGGACAGCGCCACAGGGGCAGCTGATGCTTGGTAATGTCTGGCCACTCACAGCTGCCACCGATGGGCAGCCAGCTGACCTCCCAGAAGCTGAGGAGGAGAGAGCTGGCAGCGCCAGCCTTCTGCCTCCAAGCATTATTATTGCACAGGGACCAAGAGGGTCAAGGCCTTTCTCTCGCAGCTAAGTGGTTGTGGGCCGGATGGTCAGGAAGGGAGAGAGCCAGCGCGGGAGGGCTGTAGATCTCCCGCCTCCTGCGTGGTGGTTGCTACAGTGGCTGCTCAGACTGGTCCAGAGGGCCTATCCCGGCAGATAAGCAGGCCCATGTATCTCCTTCAGAGCCTCCTGCTCAAGGCCAGCACCATAAATCCCAGGGTGGGAGCGAGCACACGGACCAGCCAGCCACTCCTTGGCAAGCCTCTTTCCTCCCGGGGCCCAGCCGCTCTGTACTCGGCGGGCACCTGAGCCTGTGCAGGAAGCATAATCTGCAGTTCTGCATCAGATCCATCAACAACCCCAGGGGAGGAGACTCCCTCCCCCTCCATGCAGGCTGAGACAACTGCCTGTTTCTCACCTCCCCCTGAAGCCAGGAGTTTAATCCTCCCCCCGGGAACAGGATCTTTCTGGCCTCCTGGAATGCTTCTGCGGAGGCCTGCCTGTGTCTGCCAGCTGGGTCAACCCTCTGTAGCCCAGGCTGCTGAGGAGAGGCAGGCACTGCTCTGGCACTGCACGGGAGGGAGGGGAGCCCCAGCCAAGACGGGGTGGGCAGGGGTGGGGGCCCAGAGCCACAGACTCCTCAGCCAGCAGGCTGCTTGTGTTTAGATTTTCCCATCTGTACAATGGGTCTCCATGCATTTGTTCATTCGTTCAACAGATATTTACGAGTCTTGTTCTGAATGCTACATCTAGCAGTGAACAGCAAGATCCTTCCCTGAGCAAGTTTGCCTTCTGGTGAAGGAGACCAGCAGTGTCAAGGTAAACACGCAGGGAAGCTACATTATTTCCAATAATAACGGCTATGAAGAAAATTGAAAGGGTGTTGGAGGACAGAGGCAGGGTAAGGACCCCACGTAAGCCAGGGCTCCAGGGAAAGTCTGAGGAAGTGGCATTTGAGCTGTGGTCTCAGGGATAAAGAGGAATAGCCACACCAGGAGACAAGGAAGAGCATTCCACGCAGAGGTGGGAAAGAGCTCAGCATACTCAGGCAGAAAGGGAGCCAGAGTCAGCGGAACGGAATGCGGGCAGCGGGTGTCTAGGAAATGAGGTTGTCTAAGGAGATCGCACAGGGCCCCACAGACCATAGACTGTGAAAAGGAATGTGGATTTTACTTGTAATGGGAAGCCACTGGAAGGTTCTGAGCTGGGGACATGATCCGATTTAAATCTGACACTGCTCCCTGTGTCTGCTTTGTAGAGAATAATTTGAAGCAGACAGGAGGAGAAGCCCTAGGTGAGGAAGGAGGCCTCATCGTAGGTATGAATAGTTGACCCAAATGAGCTTAGAAAGGAGGCAGGTAGAATGTAGCATGAAAAGGGCAGATTCAAGGAAGATAGGCCAAAGAGCCAACGCCACTCCGACTGTGCTAGGCCAACCTTCTCATGTTTAGTCTACAATTCAGCAAACATTTATGTAGCATCTTCTGTATACCAGGCAGTGGGGAATCAGACATGAGGAAGATGTTATCTCTGTCCTCAAGGAGGTCCGAGGCTAGTGGGAGAGACAGGCACAGACTGCAAGTGGTCACCCTACCCAGAGAGATCGAGGAGGGCTGCCCAGGGAGGTGACTTCCAGCATTTACAGGAAGAGAAGAGGTTAGGACAGACAGGACATATAGTTAGATCCAAGGCCTAGACTCCAGCCCACCCTACAAGTTACTTTCAGTCACCAGCTCATGTGGAGAGGAACTGAGGCCCCTGCTGACAGCCAGTACTAACATCCAGACAGATTGTAGTCCCTGGTTCTTCAGTTTTCCAGCTGAGGCCCCAGAAATCGTAGCGCAGAGCAAAGTCCTCCCTTCTGTGCCCTGACCTAACTCCTGACCCACAGAATCTGGGAGCATAAAGCATGGTCCTCTTATACTACTCTGTTTTGGGGTAACTTGTTAACATAGGCGGTGTGACTAGCACAGCTCCCCATTGTCTGCCCATATCATAAAGTCCAAGTTCTTCAAACTGGCCTACCAGGTACTCAAAGACCTGGCCCTGCCTGTCATCCAGGTTCATGTTTTCCCTCTTGTCCTCTCACAGCCTTTGCTTCTGCCAGATCGAAATGCCTCAAAGCATTTCAGAATTCAATTCTGAATTCATTCAGAATTCAGATTCTGAAACATGACAGGCTCCACACTTCAGACAGGCTCTCCCTTTTGCCCAGCACACGCCTTCCTGCTCAGCAGGCCTGGTAACTCCACCTCTGGTCGGTGAGTGTCCTTCTCATGTACACCTAGGACACCCTCCACCTCCCAACACAGCAACTGTCACTTGCTCCATGGCCATTGCCTGTCCTCATGGCCATCCCCCTCCCTTGACTAGGAGCTCTGTAGGGGCAACCACTTTGTCCCTTTCACTGTTTAGTTCCCAGCACAATGCCTGGTACATACTTGTTAGAGAAATGCACAACTGAACGTAAGAATGAGTTCTCCCTCACCAGGAGCATCCAAGCACACGCCAGGCATTTCCTGAGCCCCTCCTATGTGCCAAGCACTGCTGGGTGCAGAGAGAACCTTCCCATCTCTAATTCACAGTAAGGCTGGTGAGTGCTGTCAGTGAAGAAGAAGCCAGTGCTAGGGCAGTCAGGAAGACAGCTGTCATCCAGAGGGACTTCCTGGAGGAGGTGGCCTTGGAGCTGGGCCTTGAAGGATGGACAGGATTCCAACAGGTGGACACAGAGGGAAAAAGTGCAGTCAAGAGAAACAAAAGGAGCTGCCTGGATAAAGTCTAAGGCAGCACTACACAGCGCGCCACAGGCCACATTTGGTGTAGCCCTGGTCTTGGTGGACAGACCAGGACCTAGAAATGGCTCAGTGCCAGGGCATCTGGATAGAGGAAAACTTGACTTCACAAGGGAGAAGCCAACCTGTGTGCCAGTATCCAGTCCGTGAGAGAAGGCAGATGGCAGCCGTTTGGAGCCAGGGGTGGGGAGCAGAGTTAGGGCAGGAGCCAGAGTCCCCAAGATAGAGCCAGATAGAGATGCTCTACTCAGAGGCCATGGGCCCCAGATGAGATACAGCTGCCCTCTGTGTGCACTGCACACAAGTAACCAGCTCCTCAGTGGGCTTCAGTGCCTTCCACTACTCCCAGGCTGGCGCAATGGCTCCTAACCTTTTTGCAGTAACCAACCACTCTAAGACTCTGTTAGCGCAGTGGACCCTCCCTTTGAAATGTTTCCATGTGCACATGTGCTGCCACGCTGACCTATAATTTCAGAAGTCTGTAGACCCACACTCTCCCCAGCCCCCAGTTAGGAACCCTAGTCTAACGCCCCTTGGACAATGTGTGGGACCCCTGAGTCTAGTCACTAGAATCAGGTGGGATAGATGACAAGGCACCTAAAGAAAGGCCTGAAGGCACGTGGGGGCTGGGCAGATGGAAGGGGAGCTGAGCCTCAGGCAGAGCAAAAGCTGGGGAGCAGAGGGCGGGAGGGAGGAATCAGGACTCTGTGGGCTGCAGGGTTAAAGCCATGGGGAGGGCAGGCAGCTGGTCCGAGTGAGGCAGGCCCAGGGGAGGGCGGCGGGACTCAGTCCTGCTGGGCAAGGGGAGGTCCAGGGAGAGCTCTGGGCACCAGGCAGAGGAGACCCCAGGTGTCTCGGCCTCGGTTTCCCAGTTTGCTAAATGGGAAGATGCTCCTCCGGCCCTGCTTCCTCCCCAGGGGATCCCAGTGAGGAGGGCTGTGGTAAAGCCCACCAGGCGCCCTGGGCCCCTCGGAGAGGAGCAGCACACTGGATTAGCACCAGGATTATGCTCATCATACATAAGAAGTCATCTGCACTGCACGGGAAGCGGCTCAGAGAAGCATCAGCCTTCCAGGGAGAGAGATAACGGGCCAGAGCTATGATGCTGGCACCGGAAGATAGAGAGTGCCCAGAGGGCTGTCACCAAGATAGGTGGGGAGAGAGCAGTGGCTGATGGGGAGGGGGCATGTGCGGGCTGCTCCTCACGGCTCCCACAGGGCCTCTGAGCTCCTAGCGAGCCTTCCCCTGGAGAAGCCTATAGGGCACGTGAAAAGCAGAGTGGAGCAGCTAAGACCAGGAGATAGTTGGAGTATTTGCGTGAGGACCTGGGGGCCCGCCCGGCCCCACACCCCAACTCTGCCTCTTGCTTACCCCATGGCACTGCCAGGCCCTCAGCCTCTCTGAGTCCCAGAGAAAGGAGGGCACCTGGTGCTCATGACACATGGGCACCCACCTATTCCCAGGGCACGTGGCTCTCTGCCTCCCACAGACTGGGAGCACAGATCTAAGGTCTCCATGCCATGGTGCCAGGTCCACAGATGAAGAAACTGAGGCACAGAGAAATCAAAGAGTCTATCCGACTCCAAAGCTCAGTTCTCAGCTACTGTGTTATTCTGGGGTCTGGAGCAGATGACTGGGGCCGGAAGAGAGAAACTGGAATATTCCCACCTAAGGGGAAGTCCCTCCCCACAGGGTGAGGCGGCCCTCTGGCTAGGCCTGGAAGGGGGCTGGGGCTGGGTAGGGGCCAGCCAGTGTGGGGGTGCAGGGGCGTTGCAGGCAGTAGACCGTGCAGCCTAAGCTAGGTTGAGGGTACATGGGAGGCTAGCAACCATTCATAACAGCTGTCATGTATTGACATTGACTTATAGAAAGTGTCCCACTCAGTCCACAACAACTCCATGAAGAGGACTCATTCCCTTTTTGGCAGGCACTCAGAGAGGTTAAGTGACTTGCCTCTGATCACACAGCTAGGAAGTGGCAAGCCAAGATTTGAACAAAGGTCTACCTCCCCACTCCTGCTTTGCCACTGTCTACTCTCCCTCTCAAAGCACATACTTGCCTTCCTGCCCAGATCTGGGGTGGATGTGATTTACGTACATAGCAAGTGGACACCACAGGAGGGTCTGATTCCCCCCCGTGGGGGAGGACAGCAGGCAGCAGTTCCTCTGAGGCCTTAATGAGCAAACCCATACGTCTCAGGAAAGCCCCCTCCAAGCAGGGGTTGGAGAACAGGGAAGCCCCTGCCTTTGGCCGTGGAACTGCCTGCTCTGACCGCCAGTCAGTCGTCAAACATCACTGCGCCTCTGGCCTCTCCGTGCCCAGGGATGCCCCGTAGCATCGGCTTTGGTTCACGTTTTGGTTTTTTGATCTGATAAAAGATGTTTGTCTTCCAGCCGCCTACTAGAGAGAGGCACATCCTGAATCCAGAATCTCGGGGGGACAAATGCTGATCCAAAACCATCAGCCTTCAAATGAGGCTTGGGGGCACAGGACAGAGCTCGTCACCTGGCTCTGAGCTGTGTCAGGTGCGTGAGCTCTGTGCGGGGTGGCTGATGTCATTCAGGTTCCCCTCCACTCTCCCTGCTGCCCCACGGCCGAGCAGTCCCCAGGCTCTGCCCCTGTTCACCTGGGCCCACTGCCCCTTCTGGGGACCTTGGCATCTCTGGCTGAACACTGGCCACACTGTCTCCAATCTCATCTCCCCCCACCAGGCGGGATCCACCTCCCCCCGCATTCATACACCTGTTACTCGGCTCACGACACCTACTATGTGCCAGGACCTACTATGTGCCAGCACTGGTGCTAGGCCCCGCCTACCAGAGTGAAAGACACAGTTCCTGCCTTCCAGGAGCTCACAGTGTAGTGGAGGCAGGGGCGCCACAAGGCTCCACAGACTTGGGCATGAACATTTCAGAAGGTGTGGTGAAGCTTAGGAGGAGGAAAGCCCGTGCGGTGAGAGGAAAAGGGAGGGGCCTCCCCTGCAGCAGGGGATGTGTGAGTCCATCTCGAAGGATGAGTAAGAGTGAGCTGCCTGGCCTCTCCCCTAACCAATGAGGCCCACCTTAAAAAGCCCTCCTTGATCCCCATGTCCCAAACCCGTCCCAGTCTGCCCTGTGTTTTCTCCACTTCCCCACAGCACATGCCTCCACTCTTATTGGAACTCAGTAAATGGTGCCTGCAAGGCCCTCTCCTACGGCCATGCCCACCGTGCAGTGCACCGCTCAGGGCCTCCATTCCCAGGGGGCGGTGGGTAAGAATAGCGCCCCCTAAAGTTCTATAGTGCACAACCTGCACAGCTGTACATGGCGGCCCTGGGGCCATAGGTGATGTTTTTCCTCGGTGTCAGCCCCTCTAGCTTTCCCAAGTGGGATATCAGATTAGTTAGTCCTCACCTTTCCCCATTCAGCGGCCCACCCACCACTCTGTTCCTTCTCCACTGCCTCATAGGCCCCTGTACTTCCTTCACACTTTGCCTCAGCCTTCACTGGTTTCTGCCGACACAGCTAACCACGTTTACATTGATGACTGCCATAGTCCTGCTCCATCTATGTGCTCAGGATCCTCATTTGAGCATGATTTTAAGGAATACATTGATTCATGAAATTAGGGAGTGTCAGCATGTGTGTGTGGACTGTCGATGGAAAAGGAACGTAATGTTGTTGATCATCTACTGCATGCCAGCCAGTAGCGCCGTGCTCGCTGCTTCACATATCTAGGCAAAGACTACTTTAAGGGAAAAAAAAGAAAATTATTTCAGCTTCAGTGTTGAGGATCGAGTGGAAGGGAACCAAGCCTGGAGGCATTTGTTGAATGCGCACATTGAATGCATAGATGACAAAACATTTCATGTTCCACTTTCTCCCTCCCTAAAACCCCCTCAGTAAGTGTCGTGTCCTTTGGTCTATCATGCTCACGTATATGAGTGTGGACCAAGGCAGACAAACGTGGGTTTGAGCCTGTCTTCCCATAGGGGGACTGGAACCTGTCATGTAACCTGTCCAAGCCTCAACATCCTCCTCCATGCTATGAAGGTAATGCTAGAAGCACCTCGAAGGCTCACAAGAGTTTACTGGGCTTCCCCATGCCAAGTGTTCAGCAGGGTGCCCATCCCATATTAAGCAATACGTGTTTGCTACTCTTATGATCGCCATCACTATTGAGACCCCCGCTTCTTCCCTCATTGGAGTTTCCACATCAGCTCAACGTACATTGAGGGAGGAAGATGAAGATGCTGGAGTTGCACCAGCCCCATTCCTGGGCCCATCTCCTTGGATCCCAGCAACCCGGCAAGTGGAAGGGGGGGTGGCCCTGTGCGAGGTGTCCTGGAAGCACTAACTGGGACACTGGCTCTGCCAAATTTTCTTTCCAGCACCAAGTGGGGAGGAATAAACCAGGAGTGTTCAGACAGCTCCCACAAGGGTGCTGAGAAACTGCAGATTGATGTTTTCCAAGTGGTTTGAAATCATCAAGTGAAATTCCCTATGTAAATACAATTCCCTAATGGATTCATGGGAGCAAGGAGATGTCGTTCAACTGACTATTTAACAAAGCTGTTTAAAGAGGGAGATAGCAGGGATCATGTTTTATGTATTAGCTGTGAAAAATTCTCTTTAAAATTTGTCTCAGTCATCTGAATGCTGGAGTTCCGATAAAGCACCAAGCTTCATGATGTATGTTTTACAAGGATACGCACCTACTCTGGCCTTCTCTGGCTTTACCTCACCCCCTGGTCCCTTCCCCGATCAAGTCCTCAAGAAATACATTCAATCTTCCCCCACCCTCAAAATGTTCTAAGGCAAATATGCAATATTATTTTTCATGTGTGCGTTAATAATTCAAGCCTCACACCAAGTTTTCAAACTGGATTGGCATCCTAGGCCGATGTGGAAATGTCTGGGTCAAATATACTTTAAAGAAAAATTTCTTTAATTAGTTTCTTTTGAACACTACACAAAGGCCTAGCTTGATAGAGAGGCAATTTATTGCCGTCTTGACATTGCTTCCGTGTTTATCAGTTAAATGATTCTATTGCAGTGGAAATAGGACATCTCAGCTCCGAGGGACCTTGCAGGCTTGTGTACTTGTTATTCCTCTCCTTGCCTGCTTCCTGGGAAGCTCTGGGCATTGTTCTCTCTGGTTTGAAGGTGGAGGGGCTTGGGGGCAGGAGATCAGCCTGGCCTGGAGATCAAAGTAGTTTGGCCAAGTTCACAGAACAAAGGGAGGCCAGAGTGAGAGTCAGAACTCAAATCTCCCTTTGTGATCCTGACAAGTTGCTTTATCACCCAGGCTGAGTCTTCTCATCTCTGAAATGGAAACGATGATGATATCTCCTTGATGGGGTTGTTGTGAGGATTAAATGAGGTAATAATATCACATGCCCAGCATGTAGTAAATGCTCAATAAACTTTATCAATTACGAGAATGATAATCATTATTAGTCTCCTCTCAAGATGTTTCCTGTCTCCATTCCTGAGGTCTTGGCATTAAAACCCTCTCCAGTGCCTTCCTTATGATGCAGAGGAAACCTCACTGCCCTCTTAAAGGAAAAGACAAGTTCCTGACAATTTGTCATCCAGCCCAGCACTCCTCAACTATTCATGTGCACAAAAATCTCCTGAAGATCCTGCTCAATGCAAATTCTGAATCAGTAGGTATGGGTAGGGCCTGAGCGTCTGCATTTCTAATAGACTCCCACGTGATGCTAATACAGCTGGGCTATGGACCACAAGGGGCTAGCCACAGAGTAACTGTTTATTCGTAGGAAATGCAAGTGGCAGGTAGGGGGGTGGTGCAGGGGAGAGGAGGAAGGTATCAGTCTTTTTTCTTCCTCCCTTTCTTCCTTCCTCCCTCCCTCCCTCCCTTCTCTCTCTCTCTGTCTCTCTCTCTCCCTCTCCCCTTTAGGGTTGCTTCACTTTCATTGCATCAGTCCAAAGAATGGAGAACTGAGAAATGACCTAAGCCAGCACAATTCAGTCATTGAGTCACTCAATCATGTCCTCCTTCCTTATATTTCAACGAGCAGGAATTGCGTACATATTCTGTGCCAGATACTGCACACAGAAAGCAAGCCAAAGAAGCAAAATCCCCTCTGATAACCAAAAGCCAGTGAGAGAGCCCTGGATGCCTGCAGGACTCTGGGTCAGATCTTCATATAGCCATCTTTTGGAAACTTGGGACCAATAAGGAGATCAAAGCCACTAGAAAGGTCAGAGTGGATATTGTTTCCATAGCCACTGAGCAAGGGGTCAGGGGGTTGCAGGTGGTTTCCAGGAACTGTGAAAGGCCAGGGGAGGAGAGGAGTCATAGCAACATTGACCTAGACAGCGCTGTCTGGAAGGAGAAGGGCGCACCTGGGACAGGCAGGCTATGGGCCCAATCCCAGCTCCCCAGGTGCTCACTGCAGAGCCTGGAGCTCTCTGACCAGATAGTAAGGGCACCTCCCTCCCAGGGACGCGGGGAAGGGTGAGTATGATCCTGGCATATCCCTCTCCCAGGTCTGTGAGCTCCCTTCCCCATCCATCTGAGGGAGCTGGGGATTTAGTCTGCAAGTGACAGGTTGAGCAGCACTGAATCATAGGGGGTTGGCTCTTTTGTTTGTTTATTTCCCATTGCAAGTCTGTCTACTCCATAATTCAATTCAACAAGCCCTGCTTAAGCCCTTCCTTATTCTAAGGGCTGCGCAGGGCACTAGGTGGAAGGAAGGACAGAAAAACAAAGATTCCATTCCGGCTCTCAAGGAACTTCCTGTCTTGCCAGCATGGAAGCTAGATGCCCGGAGAGAGCCCCACTCCCCAGACCGTAGCCATCAGCAAGACGCAGCAACTGTCACAAGAGCATGGAATCAGCTGCCGGTATGGTAAAGACTGAAACTCAGTTCTATTTGCTCTGCAGCAGGGTTAAAATTTCCCAAATTTTTATCAAGGAAGAAAACAAAAAGATTCTGAGTGGTGTGTGATGAAAAGGCCAAAGCATCAGAGGCAGCTGAGCACGGCCTCTGAAACACAGCCAGCACCGTTCCTGGACTCCTCACTCCACCTATGCACACACGTGAGTCTAATGTCAGGTAAATTGAGATCCATGCTATAATTACGGCACCCAAATAGCCCAGATTTTTTGGTGATCATCACAATTTCAAATATTTCATTCTGTTGTCTCCTTAGGTACACGAGTGCTTGCCAGATCAGATGTCCCGATGTGGGCCGGGAAATTCGGTTGCCATAATGATAATGGATAGTTGCGCACTCCCCGGCTGACTTATTTCGGAGCACCTAGCAGAGTACAGCATAATCAACTGCTTTCCTGTCTCTCTCCGGCTCTGGGCTGGGTTCTCCAGGAAGGCAGGGCCTGTGTCTTTTATCAGTGGAAATTCTGTGTGTCCGGGGATCCGGGGAGGTAGATCGATTTTCAAATCAAAAAACAAGTAAATAACCAAAGGCTCATTGCATCTTGCATTGGCAAATGGCTGAGTCAAAGGAGAAAGGTGAAAGGAAGGAAAGGAAGAGGGAAGGAAAGAGAATGCAGGAGAAACAGACCCCTTCCACCTGGAAAGAGCTGCTCCTCTGAGGAGGTGGGAGTGTCTATTTACTATGATGCTGATGAAGCCGACTTTACTCTGGCAAGTTCACAAGCCACTGAACCTCTGCCTTTCTCCTCTGCTCCAAGGCTCCCTCCAGTTAAAGATTAAAGTGATCATGATAATGACTGTTTTGTGTGAGTCCAGGGCAGTCTGCGCTGCTGGAGAGAAAGAGGCATTTTAGAGGCACCTGGGGCTCTCAAGCCTCACTCAAGGGGGACTGGCCTGAGAGCTAGGGTCCCGGCTGCAAACCCAGCACTACACCCGACACGACTCTAAGCAAGTCATAACCCACTCCTCCTTTCTGAGCCTTAGTTTTCCCGTCTGTAAAATGAGCAGTAGAAATGGGATCTGTGGGTTTCCAGCTCTGCTCCCTGCAGTTGTAAGGGATTCACCGCAGTGCACTGAAAGGGGGAGGCCCAGGCGGGTAGAGGCCCGGCCCCACCCACCACTGTCAGAACAGCTTGGCTTTTATCTATATATAGACTGGGCCTCTGCATAAAGTTTCCCTTTGAAGAAAAGGTTTTGAGGTTAAAAATAAATTGAGAATTACTGGATTGGATATCTTTCAGCTTTGACATTCTGCTTCCCGTCCTTGAATCTATTTCTCAAATGCCTACTGCAAGGCCGGCACCATACTGGCCCGTAGGGATGGCTGGTGAGCAAGACCCCAACCCACCCGTCAAGACCTCATAGTCTCGGAGTGGGGACGATGCAGCCATTCAAGGTGCCACCCTTAAAAGCAGCAGCTGGTACGTACTTAGAGGCAGGAGCCAGCTCCTGAGGGTCTCACTCAACCCCAGGCAAGATGGTATCCAAACCATTTCTACACCAGAAATGACACACAGGACATGAAGAGGATGAGCTTAGGGATTAAAATGTGGAAATGCCCTGACCACTGTCTCTGATGCCCGGGGATCCAGCCCCACAGGCATAAGGACATAAGGACATCAGGTGCTCACCAACACACAGGCGCTTCACCTGAGCTCTTTATTAAGTCTTCATGATCCTGCAACCTGAGCATTCTTACCCCCTTGTACAGATGAGAAAAATGAGGCTCAGAAGCATGAAGTAACTTGTTCTTGACCCCTGCTTTCCACCCTCTAAAGTCAAGGCTTTCTACAACCTGTACTAATGATCATTTGGTCTCTCTTTGGCCCTGCTGTGGGGTGTAAAGGGAAGGGCCATTTGTCTAGGGTGGGGCTAGACTGTCACCAAAGGGTCAGCATCCCCCTAAGGCCCACAGTAGAAATCAGGAAGGGACCCTTTGAGGAGAGGTGGACCCGAGATTCTGGTCAGCTGCCCCCCTGCCGCCCCCTCCTTCCTGTACCAACCTTGGAAGTATGAAGTCTTGTCCCCAGACACATGACATTTCTTACAGCACAGGGATGGGTGAGGGGTGCTGCTCCACAGATCACTAGGGCTAATTGGGCTGGTCTGGCTGGCTGGCTAAGGCCAACTTCATTTGCCCATGGCCCAGGCAGAATCCCCAAGAGGGTGATTTCCAAGAGCAGCACGCTGATCCTCTGTATGCCAGCCCCTGGAAAGGGTCAAACATTAGGGGTGAAACTGACATGAGTTTCAGTTCTGGCTCCCCCACTAATTCCCAATTTGACCTTGAGAAAATTATTTATCCCTCTCTGAATCTTGGCTTCTTCCTCTGTAAAATAGAAATAGTAATACATTACAGGGCTGTTCCTTTTTTTGGGGGGGGGATTAGGGTGCGATTTCTAATTTAATCTTTATTTTCTTCTATATTGTACATGCTCATAGTTTAAGGGTCAAATCATTATTCAAGACTTTTGAGGCCGGCTGCAGTAGCTCACACCTGTAATCCTAGCACTTTGGGAGGCTGAGGTGGGAGGACTGCTTGAAGCCAGGAGTTTGAGACCAGTCTGATCAACATAGCAAGACCCCATCTCTACAAAAAAAAAAAAACCTAGCTAGGTGTGGGGGAGCACACCTATAGTCCCAGCTACTGGGGAGGCTGAGGCAGGAGGATCACTTGAGCCCATGGGTGTGAGGCTGCAGTGAGCTATGATCCTGCCACTACACTCCACCACTGCACTCCAGACTGGGTGACAGAGTGAGACCCTGTCTCAAAATAAATAAATAAATAAATACAAAGACTTGAAAAACATCTGCCCCATTACCACCTCCCATGTCTCACTTCCCTAAGACAAACACTTGCAACTTCAACAGCTTTGTTGAGACATAATTCACATACCATACAATTCACCCACTTAATGTGTACAATTCAATGGCTTTTAGTATATTCGCAGAGCTGTGCATTCATCACCACCATCAATTTTAGAGCATTTTCATTACTGCCTTAAAAACTTCACCCCCCCTTCAGCCATCAACGCCCAGTGTCTCCATCCCCTCCCGCACCCCAGCCCCTGGCAACCACTAATCCACTTTCTGTCTCTATAGATTTGCCTGCTCTGGACTTCCACACAAATGGAATCATACAATATGTGGTCTTCTGCAACTGGCTTCTTTCACTTAAAATAATGTTTCCGAGGTTCACTCATGTTGTAGCATGTATTGGTACTTTATTTCCTTTTTTGCCACTTTATAGATATTCAGTACCACATTTTATTTATCCCCTCATCAGTTGATGGATATCTGGCTATCATGAATAATGCTGTATGAACATTTGTGTACAAGTCTTTGTGTGGACAGATGTCTTCATTTCTCTTGGGTATATACCTAGGAGAAGAAATGCTGCCTCATATGGTAATCCTATGTTTAACCAGCTGAGGAACTGCCAGACTGTTTTCCAAGCATCTGTACCATTTTACATTCCTACCAGCAGTGAATGAGGCACAGAGTTGTTCTTATGAGTAGTTCCCCTCTCCCTTTGCTTTCTTAATATATCAGTGTCCTTAACACTTCTAACTTTTCCTAATACTTAACCTAAATCCACCTGCTGATCTTATTCTAAATCCAGGGCAGAGTTCCTCTCTCCAGTTTATTCCCCGTTTGCATAGTGAGGGTTTCTTTAAGCAAATTAACCCCATGCACCAAGGGGGCACTCTAGGAGCCCCAAGCAGCACCTCACTTGCTCATCTTCCCAATACGATTGGGAGGCTAACTCTTGACTTAGCTGCACTTCACACCTACCACTCACACTCCTGGCATCTTGTCCATCTGCACTGTCCAGGAGCACCTGGAAGCCCACATCCAAATCAAGAATATCCTGATCTCCTGGCACTAGGGTTACAACTCAGACCAAGTGTGTCCTGCCCAGAGTCCAGGACCTGTAGGTAAGGCCCACTGAACCAGGGCAGAGCAAAATTCCAGGTATAGAATTCCAGCCCTGACTATTTAAGGCTTCCTCAGACACAATAGGAGGCTGTAAAATGCTCTAAGATAAAAGTACATGAAAGATGCAAGAGATCAATACACACAAGAGAACCATGGCATGGGAAACTCACTCTAAGGGAGCCTTTTCTCGACTTTGGACCCCGACACCCTTAGCTGCATGCCCTCTTTAGCTTACCCCAAGTCTCTTAGAATACCTCCTTTGTAGTAGCTGGGTTTATTATGGTTGAAAGTTATAAAAACCCAACTTGAGAAAGCTGAAGCTAAAAGGGGACTTGTTTGGCTCATTTAATAGAGAAGTCTGGATGGGGGAAGGGGCCACATCATAAGATCATCGTGTAAGTGCCCTCTCTCTCACATAAATGTCTCTGGCTCTTTCCAAGCCTTCTCCATGGGGTTGGGTAGGTGCAACAGAAGGGGAAGGGTAGGTGCCATGCCCCAGATATTGCTAGGCTTAAATAAGTCCAGTTTAGCAATCTCAGATGACAGGGAAAGTGTTTTCTGCCCAAGTGTCTGTATATAAGACCCCAGGGGATGACTCTTGACAGGTGGAGCTTGGGCCATATGCCCACCCTGAGTTTCAAATGAGGTAGTAACCCTGGGATTGGTAGTTTCACCAATACCACACAGAGCGGGAGAGGGGAAGTTCTCCAACCATGGGGAGCTGTTTCCCCAAGAAGGGGATCTTGAATAGACAAACACAACAGGGCTCCATTATGTGGCTTTTCAACCTTCCTAACAAGCACCACAGATCTCCCAGTGCCCAGCTCATGTGGCCTTTAGGTCTCCTTATCATAATATATCCCACTTATTGAATGCCCAGGACCTGCCAGGCACCCACCGTGGGTGTTCCCTAATCCTCACAGCAGTGCTCCGAGGTAGCTGTTCACACCCCATTCTACAGACAAAGAGAGGCTCAGAGAGGCCAAGGCAGCTGCCCAAAGTCACAAAGCTAGAAAGTGGCTGAGCTGAGATTCCAACTCTAAATCCAAATCGTATGTTCTTTCTCTTCATTCCCTCTCTCCTTGGTGGAAACCCCGCAGCCAGCTGGCGTCTTGCTAGTTGCCCACACAGGTGTGTTCTTGGAGCTTTCTGACAATGATGGAAGGATCTCGAAGGAGGCTCTTCTTCCTCCCTCATCCCTATCATCCTCGGGCAGGCTGCCTCCCACCAGAGGAAGAGGGGACATCCATTACAAGGCTAACAAGCTTGTGCATCTGTCTTTCAGTCACAGCACCCGAGTAAGCTTTGCAGACTCACACAGAAGGACTGTCTCCTGCCGAGCAGGGATGGCAGGAGATGTTCCAATATGGCTAGGCATAGCCTGCATGCGACAGCAGCCACACTCCAGCAGAGGGGTCTCATCCTGGGTGTCTCTGGCAACTATGACCATGTCCTCAGGCTCCACACTGACAAAATGACAGCCTAGGAGGCAGGGGACTTTATTTCCAAGTCTCAATAAGCAATATAGCATGTGGGTTCTGGATCCAGACTGCCTGGGTTCGAATCCTAACTCTCCCACTTACTAGCTCTATGACCTGGGGCAAGTTATTGAACTCTCTCTGTGCCTCAGTTTCCTCATCTATAATATTACCACCAAGCTATTGTCATGAGGGAAGAGTAGAATAATACTCATAAAATGTTTTCAACAGGGCTCCATAAACACCAGGCATGACTATTCCAGTGACTCTTTATACCCTTGACCAAAGGGACAAGGAGGAAGGGGAGGGGTGGCAGCTCCTCATGCTCCAGGGGAGAATGACTGGATCTCCCTCCTCACAGGGGCAGCTGGGACATCTGATCCATCACCCAGCTCCAGCTCCAAGTTTCTCTGTGCCCCTGGATGCTTCGCTTCACCCTAAGGAGTTTCAGTTCTCTTATCTGCAAAGCAAAGGTAGTAACACCTGCCCTTCCTGTGGGCTATAGCAGCGATGGCCACACATAGAGTCTAAACGATGATCACACTCACTAATCCTGGTAGGATTACCGGGAGAGTGCATGCATGACAACGGTAAGCAGGACTTTTGGGGGCCCTAAGGAGGTGGGAAAGTTAAGACCAGGCTCTGGGCATAGGAATCTGTGGGGGGTATTATTACATCACTGTCATCACCATCATAACCTGCATCATCATTATCATCATAAGAACATCAGAACATTGTTACAAAATGCTTGATTGCATATGGTAATTGATGGGACTATTTGAAAATAATTATGTGGTCCTTGCCCTTGCCTGCAGATAAATTATTCTCTACATCAATGGCTCTCAACTAGGGGTAATTTTGCCCCCCAAGGGACTTTGGCAACATCTAGAAACACTTTGGGGTTGTCAAAATCTGGGGGGTTGTTACAACTAGTAAATAGAGGCTGTGGATGCTGTTAAACACTCCACAATGCACAGGATAGCCCCATAACAAAGAATTATCCAGCTCAAAATGCCAATAGTGCTGAGGCTGACAAACCGTGCTTTACATGCTTAATATTTAAAGTGCAGCTGAGGTCCAGCATCACCTGGGATCTTGTTTCCCAGGCCTATTAAAGAAGAATCTGTATACACAATACAGTTGGAAAGGCCTGGTCTAAAAAAGGACACATGCATAGAGAATTCCTAGCTACCAAACTGAACTATTAACCATATAGGCCAAATGCAGGACGTTTGGGGATGGAGAACACAGAAGACAGAGTAGCAGTGGGTGACGGAGGGATGGATGGATTGGTGGAACACCTAACACATGCCAAGCACCATGGTAGATACTTTATGTAGATTGTCTCATTTGTCTCCAAAACAACCCCAGGTAGTACATACTACTTCTCAGTCTTACTGATGTTTACATGGTAAAGACCATGTCAACCATGGCCTCCCTATTTAGACATACGTAAAACTTTCCAGAATCTACCTACTGCCATGTAACTAGATTATATAAAAAAATAGTTTCATAGTATGCTTGCATGTAAAACCTTATTTACAGTTGTCATCTGATAATAATTTTTAGTTTCTCACTCAAGTGGAGGCATATTTTTATATGTGCAAAGAATGCAATTTACTCCTTTGTTTTCTCTTAAAAGATCAATAAACATCTTGTTTGCCTTTAACAAAAGTTGTGTGAATTATCTATAATCAGCATTTAGCTCCTTTTCTTAAGAGGATATTTCTAAGGTTGACAATAAGGTTTAGTACCACTGGGTCTTTACGATCCAAAAACTCAATGACTTCAGCACAAGAATGTAATAATAATATCTAGTATTTATTAGACACCCAGTATTTGTGATCTGCTTTACATCAGCACCTCTAATCCACCACACTTGTGCTGTTCATCATTCCTTAGTCCTATTTTTCAGAAGAAGAAACTAAGGCATAGACTTGGTTAAGATTGGAGACCTACCTGGCCCCAAAGCCCAGCCTCTCTACCTGCCCCCACACTGCCTCTTAGTCGGAGTGGTCCTTGGCACTCCCTGGAATGCTCAAGGTTCACATTCTGCCTAACTACTCTAATTCCATCCCTGAGACCTGTTTGGCCAGGTCTCTTTCTCCCCCCATCAGGAGGATTCACTTTCCCTCCAACCCCCAGTTATCCCTGGGCTTGGAAGATGTGGCATAAGGACTTCAGTGCTAAAGGCAGATGATTGTTGACCTGGGTCAGCTGACTTCTTCTGTAAAGGGTAAGATAGTAAATATTCTAGGCTTTGCAAGATAATACGGTCTCCATCACACTTACTCAACTCTGCTGTGGTAGCACCAAAGCAGCCAATATGTAAACAAATGGATGGGGCTGTGTTCCAATAAAACTTTATTGACAAAAACAGGTGGCGGGCCAGATTTAGCCCCCAGGCTATAGTTTGCCAAACCCTGACCTATATGATATCTAGGGTTTCTTCATGCCCTGGTGTTGAGATTGAATAATGGCAGTCTAAGGCCACATCCAGCCCACCAACAGGTTTTGTTCAGCCCAAACAGAAAGGAGTATTTTTAATGACATTTTAAAACATATTTGAAAGCAGAGACTATTATATGGAACCTGCATGTCACATTACCCAGCTTCAGTAACTATCACCGTTTTGTCAGTCCCATCTCATCTACCCCCTGACACACATCTTTTTGTTTCTGAAATATTTTAAAGCAAATCTAGACATCACATTATCTCACCCATAAATACTTCAGTATGTCTCTCTAGCAGATAAAGACTTTTTAAAAACATAACCACAAAACCATTATCACACTAACAAAATGAAGAATAATTCCTGATTAGTGTCTAGTACGTTGTGCATATTTAAATTTCTCTAATTATCTCTAAAATGTCTTTTTACAGGTGGTTTGTTTGAATCAGGATCCAAATAAGGTCTACACATTGTATTCACACAGAGATTTTACATTTTTGAATTAGTTGTCAACATGTGAAAATGTGGATTTCACACAAACATCGGGTTTTCAGCTTGTCTTGAAAAAACACGGGAAGCTCTGGCAACTTTGCAAGCTCATTCCCCAGCGGCAATAGCACCAGCAGCCAGCGCACATTTTAGATGGCGGCCTGCGTTCTTCTCTGGCCCACCTTTCCCTCCGCCCTCCCCAAGGCTGCCCTTTTACCATTCTTTTTCCTCCTTCAGAGCAAACTTTCCGAGTCTCCCTGATGTCAGGAGGAATCATGTAGTGGGGGTGGGCAGGGAGGAGAGGTTTACCTGGAAGAAATCAGCCAGCCCTCTAGCCCCTTGGGGTGGCTACCTACAGGGCACTGGGAAAGCTCACCAGGGCCCCAGCACCCTCACGCACTGGTTCAGTTGGTTCCTGAAGCTCACAGAGCACAGAGCCCTCGATCCACGGATAGAAAGAGAACAAGCCTGCCTCGAATTTACCGCGTGACCTTCAAGAATCACTCTCCCTCTCTGGGCTTCAAACGCGCCTTCTATACAATAAGGGAGTTAGTGGGGGAAGGCTTGGGGAAGAGAATAGTCCAAGTTGAGTTCCCAGGTGAGATATGAACAATCTGTAGCTGACCTTGTGATCCTGGGATTCTAGTGATCATACGTGGCCTCTTCCCCCTATTACCAGGATGGCCAAGGGGGAGGGGCGGGGAGAGGGGACCTGGCATAGACCAAGAGCAAAGCCAGGAAAGGTGCTACCCCCAGGGCTGAGCAGGAGGAGGAAACAGCACACATCCCTCTTTCCCCCTCCACCTTCCCAGGCCACCCTCATCTCACTGGGGTGCACATTGGTTCTTGACTGTCTTCCCCTCTGGGTATTGATGGGTCCTGTCCGGCCATGCCTCAACATGGCACATAGAGGATATCCACTAGGGCAGGAGGAAAGATAATGCTGGATCCGAGCCTGTGTGCCTGTGTGTGGGTGTGTCTGCATAGGGTGGGGGTGGGACGGTGGAGGTAGACTCAGAGTCTGAAAAACATGATTCAGGCAGCACCCACCCTGGGGTGTTCAGTCACACAGAGGAGTCCAGCTGCAGGGAAACCAGGTGGCAGTCCCAGCCCAGTGGGGGAGTCAAGCACATCAACAAACAATTACAAGATAGTGTGATAAATGCTAGAATAAAAGCATGCATCAGGCACCTTGGGAACACAGAGGAAATGATCTATTTGTTTATCCAGTTGTATGTGCCCACCACCTTATTCCAAAAATGATTTCAAGAGGCTAGCAGAGTCCAATACAGAAAACAAAGTGAAAATTAAGAAAATGAGGAAAGGGAAATGGTGTAGGAAGAACAAGATGAAACCAAGGGCAAAGTTAATACCCAAAATACTTGCCAAGAGTTCCTGTACTTTTGCTAGAACTGAGCCACAAATTTGCCTCTGAGCTTCCTAGCAGTTGATGCAAAAGCAGAAACCATCAGAGTTGTAAAATTCACAGTGTTCCTGAAAATAAAGCATGGAAATAACCCTGGAGATGCACAAGCAATCCTGAAGCCAGAACCAAAGAGAGAATTTCCTCTCCGGGGAGTTCTAAAGAAGAGCCCCTAAAACTAGGGGAGGAGTACTTGGGAACTCTCTGTACTATATTTGCAACTTTCCTGTAAATCTGAAATTAAATGCTTATTTAAAAAAGAAAACCTGCACAGGTAGAACCCAGTTGTTGCTCCAAGTGTTGCCTCCACACTGCAAGCTCCTCAGATGTAGATTGGTGCTATTCACATTTGTGACTCCAGGGGGCGCCATTCACACAGCACCTGCACACAGTAGGTTCTCCATACTGTGAATGCCAGCTGATAGAACTCTTGGGTGGTCAAAGTGGACATTTAGGGGCATCTAGAAAGGACTGTCTATAATGTATAAAGGGCCTGAACTGAGGGAGTACCCAACAGACAATCCCAGGTGTTTAGGGGTATTTTAAGCTACCTTGATAGGCATCAGTAATTTGACATTTTTGTCTATGTCTCTTGGTTTCTGTAAATGTCATGTCCTTGGGCAGTGACAAAGTCACAGAACAGAATTTAGAGTAGGATTTGCAGAACCGTGACGAAGTTTGGGCAAACCATTTTGAATAAGCAGTTAGACTTCAACTGGCTCTCTTTTTTTTCTTTTTCAAAACTATTAACTTTAAAGTGACAAAATAATTTTTTTCAGTAAGACTATAGCTGCTCATCACCAGAACATTATCCAGGACCTCTGACCTTAATCCCACAGGGAAAAGAAGATGACAGGAAAGAAATGGCAGGCATAGGAAAGGTATTATTCTGAATTCTGGATTTTGTCACTTATGGACTACCTTATTTTAGTGAGATTCAAAATCGCTAGTTGATCTCCAGACAAAACAATGAACCACAACCTAAATCTGGGGCTGGACCTCATAATAAATGACAGGATTCTTAACAAGAACATGCTTCTTAGTATGAAAATGTAATCATTTTATAAAAATGCTATGATGTACTGTTTAGCTATACCTCTGTAATACGAATACATCTACCTGAGATTTCCGTTTCCAGCCACCCTCCCCCATAAGAAAGACCCTGGGTAATGGGATGAATGAGCAATGGTCTCTGTCACAACCATGTAGTTGCTACGACAGTAAGCTTCCCAGGGCAGGAGCATCCAGCTCTGCCTGCAGAGATCAAGGAAGCCTTCCCAGAGGAGGTGACTTTGGGCTGAGCCAAGGATAAGTAGGAGGTTACCAGTCCAATAAGGGAGAAACTGGGGAAAGGATGGACTTCCAGGCATTTGGGAAGGCAGAGATACCTTCCTTTTGCCCCTTAGATCCACTCTGTTCCTGCTGCCGGATTCCCACGGGGTTTGGCCCAGGGGATGCTGAAGATGCTCGTGGTGCCCTGGCTCAGCCAGCACTGACTTCCTGCTTTAATTCCAAGTGGAGGAATTAGGGGAGGGCATCTAAGATGGAGCTAACAGTGGACTTTCATTGGTAAAGGTGGACATGGGGGTTCTGGGACACACACACTCCTGCTCTCTATGTAGAAGAGGACGCTGGAAGCCTTTTCAAGTGAGTTATAAACAAAGAGCCCCAGCTAGCCTGCTCACCAAACCTCCTAATTATGCCAGCCTTGAGCCAAAAATCCCGTCACCCATCCTAACCTCCTGGGAGAACGGAGGTCAGAGGTTTACAGCTGTCTACCTGGGCTCCAATCACAGGTCCGAATAGGTCATTTCTTGTATCAGGCATTTCCCCAGAAAGGGCTGGAAGGCTTGTCCAACATAGGAGAGGTCAGAACGAGGACAGTCACAAAGCCGGAGCCTGTGGTCTCCAAGAAGCTACTCGGGAACACTGCGGCGCTTCCACTCCCCTGCCCGCACATCCTCCTAACCTTGGGCTCGGGGCATCTTTCCAGGTACTGTCAGGGACAGCGGGTCATGGAAAGATTCAAAGACCAGGAAAGCGGTGCTCAGACTTGTGCACATCAGAACTCAGGGAGCTTGTTGACAGTGTGAACAGCAGGATGGTTTAGGGCATTTGTGTGGTTAGCAAGCTCCCCAGGAGGCTCTGAGGCATGCCAGGGTTTGAGTCCACTGGACCGGGGAACTTCTGAGATGGGATAAAAGAGTGGACGTCTCTGTTCGGTAGATGTTTATTATTGTCATTCTATGATTAATATTGTTGAAGATTGAATTTTGTAGCAAGTGTTTATAACAGTCAAGTAATTGAATGATAATAAGTACCAATAATGATAATATCCTGTGATTTGTACCTACTGTGTACCAGGTTCATTACATGCATTAAAACATATCCTTACATAGCTGGGTTCAGTGGCACGTGCCTGTGGTCCCAGCTACTTGGGAGGCTGAAGTGGGAGGATCGCTTGAGCTCAGGAGCTCAAGTTTAGCCCGGGGAATATAGTGAGACCCTGCCTCAATATGCGGTCTACGCATATGATGGAATATTATTCAGCCTTAAAAATGCAGAAAATTCTAACCCATGATTCAACATGGATGAAACTTGAAGACATTATGCTAAGTGAATTAAGCCAGTCATAAAAGGACAAACACTGTGTGATTCTACTAATATGAGGTACCTAGAGTAGTCAAATTCATAGCAACAAAAAGCAGAATGGTGGTTACCAAGGCTGGGGGAAGAGGAATGGGGAGTTACTGTTTAATGGGGACAGAGTTTCGGTTTGGGAAGATGAAAAAGTTCTGGAGATAGACGGTGGTGATGGTTGCACAACAATGTGAATATACTTAATGCCACTGAACTGTACACTTAAAAATGGTTAAAATAGTAAATTTTATGTTGTGTATATTTTACTATAATTTTTAAAATTCTTTCAATAAAGCTAGGCTAGGAAATGATCCATGAACTTCAGAGTCAGGCAGATCTGGGCATGAATCGCGATGTCTCGGTGATCTTTGGCAAGTCCAGCTTGACCTCTCTGAGCTTCTACTTTCTCTTCTGTGATAAGAGAAGGGGGCTAGAACAAATATGTCTTGGAGTGTATAGGATGACAGTCATTTTACAAACATCACCTTAGGTAACTGTCCCCCAGCCATGTGAAGTGGTGGGTAATTATTAGCCTCATTTTGCTAAAGAGAAAGTTGAACCTCAGAGAGGTTGTGTGATATGCCTAAAGTCACACAGCCAGGAAGTGGAAGTGCCAGGTTTCAAAATATAAATATAATACGAGCATAAAACTGACCTCTGTATTCCACACGCTGTGATTCTCCAGATACCTATTGAAACACATGCAGAATCTCACCTTGGATTTGAAGACTTGGAGGGCACAAACTCAAATGCCCGATTGAGGGACTACTCTTCAGGTTCTGATATAAAATGTATTGTTTCTGAGGCCATTACCTTGCATCTCTCAGTTTATGGGCCTCTTTTATATTTACAAGTCCTATGAATGTGCAATTGAAATAGACCAAAAAATGTGCCTCTAGAATCGTACGTGCTCAGAAATCAAAGCAGGATGCACTGGTGAAGGGAGAAGTTGTTCCAAAAGCTGAAGTCTAAATTATGGGACTCAAGTTGAAATCGCAGTTCTCAGAGTAAAGTTCAAAATACACAGAGAACCAGAAAAGATAACAGGTATCATTGCCAAAAGAAGGGAATGGAACTTCAGCAGGAGAAAAACAAACCCAGTGGAGTTCTCAGATGCTAAAGATCCGGAGTTTCCATGCTGCCTCCCTGCCTGGGGTACCACATAGAGCACCCTGATTCCAGGGGACACCGTTCACATGTACTGACCAATAATATGAGCAGCACCCCCGTAAGTTATGCAGTGTGCCAGCCCTCTCTGCCTCCATGTCAGGAGGATTTCTAAGATCAGACATGGTGGGGAGTCAAGGAGGATGGTGAAGAAAGATGTGGGAAATGTCCCAACTTTGTCAGCACTTGGACAGCAGATTATAAGAGGAATATAACCATCATGTGTGAAGCACCCTCTCTAGGCTAGGCCTTCACCTGTTTGGTCTCATTGAACCCTCAGCATCTCCCATTTTAATAAGAAGCCCAGAGCCACAGTCACACAGCCAGTTTTGGTGGTGCCCTGACTGAAACCCAGGGCAGTGACTGTACATCTGCCCCTCTCCGCCCAGCTGCAGCTGAGAGGACCCTCAACCAGTCTGGACATGGATCCACCCAGGCCAAACCAGGCTGAAAGAGCCATTGAGGGCTGGTAGGAAAAGGAAACTAAGCCTCAGAAAGGCAACCTGAAGGGCTTGGGGGCTAAACAGAGGAAGGCAGGGACCCAGTTCCTCTAAGCCCTAAGACTGGGAGGACAAGAGTTGAGGCGTGACTGTGGGTTAGCATTGGTGAAAACCAGCAGCTGCCCACTTCCCTGAGTCTCTGTCCTTCCCGGTCTCACTGAGGGACGGCCAGGCTCTCCCGTGGGTCCTGAACATCCTGGAGATGGCTCTGCTGGGGCCCTGGGGGGCATTGGGGGAATGAACTGCAAAGCTGTCTCAGGCACTTGGGTCCAGAGGGAGCTAATGAACTCAACACTGGACAGGAAGGGAAAGAGACTGAATTCTAGTCCTTTCTTGGCCCCTTTGGGCCTGACTTTGGGCATGTCACCTCCCCTCTCAGAGACAGTTTCTTACCTCCAGACAGTACAAGGAGGTTGACTTAGATGAAATTTCTAAGCTTTTTCTGTCTCAAATATCCTTCGGTCCTGGAATTTGCCTCTGCTTCAGCCAGACGGCAGAGTGGAGCCTCCTCCAGGGGGGCGGCCTTGTTGTGCAGACTCACTTGGTCACTTGTTCTGGGGGGCTCAGATGTGTCCCGCCCCTCTCCCCACTCACAGGCTCTGGGGCTCAGGCCTCATGGGGAGAAGGACAACAGGAAGGGAGCAGAATCAGCACCTCCCTCCTTCCCAGCACCTCCCTACCTTTCTGAATTTTTAAAAGTGCCCTTACTCAGAATTCATCAAAGATTCATCAGGCTTGGGATTGGCCCAAGTATCTGCCTGAGGAGCCAAGTCAGGGTAGAAGGAGGAAGGGAGCCAGGAGGCCACAGGCTGTGAGGAGGCCTCGGGAGCTGTGCAGGGGGCTCCCCCCAGGCCTGTCTGCCCACTCTTGCACCCCCACCCCTGTGAAGAAGGGCCAGGGACCAGGGCAGAGCCCTGCCCGGAGAAGCTTGAGCCCACGCTGCCGGGGAGGCCTCCCCTCAGCAGTCTGGGCCTTACCTTCCCAGAGTGGGAGTCAGAGCCTTCCTGTCCTCCCTTGCAGGGAGGTCCAGGAGGGAGGATCGATGAGTGAGTGGCGCCCCACACTCTTTAAAGTGAGCGTTTAAAACTATGCAGAGGGGCTGGGTGGCATCACAACTGACTTTAAAGGAAGGCATTCAAGCTGTGGGGAGAGTCCAGCAGCTCCAGCCTGGGCAGATGCAGGGGACAAAAAGGAGGTCTCGGGGCCAAGAGCTCCGTCCCAGGCTTACAGCAGCTCCCTCCTTCATCTGCCTTGTGCCTTTAGCTGCTACAGAAGATTCTGTTAATCTTTAAAAGTTTGCAAATCATTCAACAGTCCACCCCTTCATTTTACAGAAGAGGAAACAGGCCCTGAATAGAGAAGTGACTTGCCCGAGGCCATTCAGCCCTGGCAGTGGCAGAGCTGGGACCAGAGCCCAGGGCTTCCAGCTCTCAGCCCAGCAGCTGCATGTCTCTCCATCACCTTCACTTTGCTGATGCCTGGTCTCCCAAACCAGAGGTCAGCTTGCCTGACCGCAGGAGAACATTCTCCAAGTCAGCATAACCAGGTTGGGTGAGTGAGTGGATCTTCATTGGACGCCCATGATGGAATGTTCTAGTTTGTGTGTGCCTGAGAGGTGCCTCTGGCTGGAGTCTTTCTGTGAAACAAAGTGAAGTCTCTCCAGCCCCAATGGATACTTGGGTTTTAGCCCTTGGAGCACTGGGTCGTCTGGTCCAACTCTCTGGTTTTCAGATGGGGAAATTAAAGCCCAAAGAGTCATGAGTCAGACTGGCGCTAGGCCTCCAGATGCTGGGTTAGTATTTTTTCTGCCCCGTCAGGGCACCTCCCTTGGGCCTCTGCCCTGCTTCAGAAGTGCCCTCGGCCCCTCCTCCTGTGGGAGGAGTGACAAGGCTGGGAAGGAAGTTGTACCCTCTCTGGGGGTATCAGAGAGGCTTGGCCAGCTCTCAGCATCAGAACACCCACTGAGGACCAAGCGAGACAATAAACCGTGATAATCATGTTTTTAATAATCGCCTGGAGTTTGTTTAACATACAATCATGGCCGGCAATAAATTCAAATTAAAAGCCCAACCGGGAGGCCTAAGTTAAGCTGCCTGGTTGGAAATAGAACAGCTGAGGGGGTGGAGGGGGGAGGAAGAAGAGGGAGGGTAGGGCCAGGAGAAAGGGAACAATCCTCATTGAGATGGATGCCCTCAGGAGGGGCAGAGAGGTGGCCTTAAGGAAGTGAGCAGGTGCTGGCCTGGCCCCAGCTCCAACCTAGCACAGGTCTTGCTTTCTCAACCCAGAAGGATTTCTCAATAGTTTGGGCAGAGAAAATTTCTAAGTTCCAAAACCTCAGAGTTGTGGAAGAGACAATATTTATTCCCCTGCCCGTGGGCATGCAAGCTCCACAAGGGCAGGGTCCTTCTTGCCACATGCAATTCTGTATCACCAGCCCCTGGCATCTAGCAACTAATCAGCAAATGTCTATTGAACGAACACATGAGTGAATTAATGAATGTGAATGAACACTTCCACAACCATTTATTCATTCATTTGGGGTTTTTTTTTTCCTTTCAAATATTTATTGAGCACCTATGGTATTTGGGGATACAGACATGAACGAGATTCCTGCTATCTGGGAGCTCACTGCCAAGGGGCAGGTAAAGAGATAGATGACTCCAGCCCCAACGTATGTGCTGCCCAAAGGGGCTTGGCCAGGCCAGGGACAAAGGTTGGGATGAACAAAGGGTTCCAGGAGCAGTTTTCTTAAAACTGAGTACTAAAGGACAATTAAGTGTTAACCAGACTGGCAGGAGGCTGGCCCTGGGGTGTGGTGGGTGATGCTGACCAGAGAGCAGTGTTCCAGACAAGGAGAATAGCATGTGCAAAGCAGGGAGCAAGAGCAGATGTGGAGTGGTTGAAGAACCGGGAAAAGTCCAGTGAGGCCGGAGAGCAGACTTAGGGCTGGAAGATGAGGAGGGAGGGAGAGAGGGAGGGAGGGAGGGAGACAGCTGGCAGGGCCAGATCATGGAGGGCTGTGAGAGCCATGCTAAAGAGTTTGGACTTTATCCTAAGGGCAAAGGAACTTACAGAAGGGTTTTAAGGAGGAGGATGACGTGACCAGAACTGCAGTTCAGAAAGATCACTCAGGCTGCGGTGTGAAGAATGGATTGGAGGTGAGGGAGCCTGGGGCCAGGCAGAGCCGTCAGGAGGCTGCTGCAGTGATCCACTGCGGGAAAGCCAGGGCCCAGACCAGGGAGGGATGTGGACACATCACCACAGAGGGCCAACAGGGGCCAGAGGGCCATGGCGGCCGAGTATGGGAGTGAGGCAGGGAGGGTGTCCGGTGACTCCCAGAATCTCAGGCAAGTGGGCGATGGCTGATGGCCGGGCCACCAAGGACAGCAGCAGAGACACTGGGTCTGCTGCAAAGCGTCTCAGGTGGCACTTGCCCCAGTGCCCGCCACTTCCAGGTGAGGACACACTTCCACAGGTGTGCCTTCAATCCAGCCTACTGCAGGCACGCGCATGCGCCTCTTCTGCAAGGCTCAGTTGTGAATCCTGTAATGGCCAAGCTGGAATGGGCCTTAGAGAAACATCTAGATCAACCCCTTCATTTGACAGTCTTGGAAACTGAGGCCCGAGAAGGGTGGAGACTCACCCAAAAGCACCCAGTGAGTTAGTGGCAGAGCTGGTAACAGAGCTCGGGTGTCTTGAGTGGGAGCAGAGACCTTACAGTGATTGCATGTTCCAGATTTCCTGGTGCAGCGCCAAGTCCGGATGTGCCTCTGCCTGTTTTCTTTACCACACTTGGTCTTGTCGAACCTGTGTCCCCACCGTAGGGGCAGAAAATACCGAAGTGCAGAGCTCTAAGGCCACGTTATCCTTTAGATTCTAACCATGGGGGGAAGAAGGAAAGAGAATGGGGTACCGGGAGATCTGGTGTGAGCCCTGCCCCTTCTGCCTGCACATGCTGGGCACCTTCCTGACCCTCTCTGAGCCTCAGTTTCCTCATTTGGAACAAGGGACTCAAATGGGCTCGAGGTATGGATTAAATAAGAACATACACGTGAAAGGCTTTGTGAACTGTAAAGCACCGTGGACAGAATGATGGCTTCTTATCTTTATCATCAATCCTTTAACAAATATTTGGCCTGTGCCTGTTCCATTCCAGACATGCCTCAAAACACCACCATGGGGGATGCAGAGATGACTAAGACAGTGGCTGCCCGTGGGAACTGTCCCTCTGTCCACTGGCTCTGGGCTCTGGGTAAACCAGGACAGAAGCTGGGTGCTGGCACATGTCAGCAGGTGGTCCTTCCTGCCAGGGTCCCTCCCCCCACTGCCTCCTCCGCCCAGAGTTCCCACCTGGGCCTATAGTCCCAGGGAGGGGACTGCTCTCAGGCTACCCAATAGTCATTCAACAAACCTTTAGTGTATGCCAGTCACCGTGTTAACTGTTGGGGTCCCTATCCTCCAGGAATTTACAATCTGACAGGCCTGGAGGCATACAGGCCCCATCTGTAAACAGCTCATGGCACACCCCTGCTCTAAACCCTCCCATCAAACACCTGCCTTTGTCTCAGGGTCCTATCTACCACACTGACCTCTTGTCCCAGCACTGCCCCTCACTCGTGCCACTCCAGAGCCTTATTTTTTGAATTTGCCCACCACAAGACCTTTGCACTTGCCACACCCTCTGCCTGGAATGTTCCTCCCCAAATACCCACAAGGTTCACTCCTTCACTTCATTCAAGTCTGCACAAATGTCCCCTCCTCAGAGGCTTCTCTGGTTACCTTCACTAAAAGAACAACCCCAATCTCTCTGCAACCTCCTATTGTGCTGTGTATTTCTTCAAAGCACTTACTATGACCTCTCTTTTAGATTATTTAGATTACATTACATTTTTATTTGTTTACTATGTGTTTCTCTCAGATATAAGCTGCATGAGGTCAGAGATTTGGTTTTGTTTTGTTTTGTTTTTTCTTATATTAAGAGGGGGATGTTCATGAGGAGGGTTGTCTAATTGCATTGTTTTTTTTTTTTTTGTGAAGACAGAGCCCTCACTCTGTTGCCCTGGGTAGAGTGCAGTGGTGTCATTGCAGCTCACTGCAATCTCCAACTCCTGGGCTCAATTGATGTGCCTCAGCCTCCTGAGTAGCTGGGACTACAGGTGTGCACCATGGCACCTGGCTGATATTTTTTTCCTTAAGACGAGGTCTCACTCTTGCTCAGGCTGGTCTCGAACCCCTGAGCTCAAAGCAATCCACCTGCCTGGGCCTCCCAGGGAGCTAGGATTACAGGCGTGAGCCACTGCGCCCCTGTCCCCTGCCCCCCACCCCCGGCCGAGGTCAGAGATTTGGTTTTGTTCCCTGCTCCCACTCAGTAACTACAACAGAGGTCGATAAAGATTGATTGATTGATTGATTGAATGAATGAACACATGAAGTCAGTACTTGTGGGCTTTGTCCCATGAGAGAAGCACCAACTGCATCTCCCTGACTCTAAAATGCACTTTTCAAAAGTATTTGCCCATTTCTGAAATGTAGATACATACATTTAAAGCATGGTTTCTTTTCCCCAAAAGCTATTATTAAATCGATGGTGCACCTCACAGTCGATGGCATCTTACAACTGAGGAAATGCACAAGGACTCAGAGAGGGCAGAGATTCCTCCTCCCCAAGGAGACTTGGTGGAAACTTCCCCAGGCAGAGAATATTTCACAGAGCTTTAAGGAATGAGTGAGCATTTTCTGCAATGAGATGGTAGAAAGAGCATTCCAGCCAGGGGAAATAACACGTGCAAAGGCACAGGGGTCTGGAACAGTAGCTGTCTGTTGCTCCACAGTCTGGAATGGCCGGAGTGGAAGACACTGGGGGTAGTGACTAAAGAAGACACAAGAGGCCATTTAGAAAGGGCCTTACCCACTCCTCCGAGGGATGTGGGGTTTTTCTGGAGGCAGGTGGAGGCCACAGAGGGGTGTGAGCCCCTCACCCTCTGTTCTCACATCGACCCCATATCAGACCACACAGAAAAGCATCCTTACAGATTGAGTAGGAGAGGATAAATCCTAAATCCAAACATCAAAACCAAAAATGGACATTTTCCTCCTTTCTCTTAATTATTCAGGTTATGTGCTACTAGACCCTGCTGCCATTGGGCTTTCAAAAGCTGAGCCTGGGGGGCATGGGACTTCCCCTAGCATCCCCTAGGAAGCCTGGCGAATGGTAGCAAAGTCTGATCCTCTGCCCACTCAGGATGACCCTCCTGCCTCAGGTAGATTGATTTCCCTCCTGTTCTGGAAAGGACAGGCAGAAGAAAGCAGAGGCCCCAGCTCTGTCTTGACAATACCAGGTGCCAGGCACTGTGCCAAGCACATCACATCCATTAGCTCCTCTCCCTGTGAGGTGAGTAATGTTATTATCCCCATTTCATGGGTGAGGAAACTGAGGCTACCATTCCAGCACCTGCAATGGCCTGGCCCATAATAGACGTTTTACAAATATTTAATTTTCCCATAAACATGAATTGAGCACCTCCTGTGAGCAAGGCCTTCCGCCAGGGCCAAATTCTCATGCTGGTCCTTCTGCATAGAATCCTCTGTACCCCTTCACTGCCTGGAAGACTCCTCAGATGCTTCGAGATGCTACTCAGATGCCACCTCTCCTGTAAGTCTTTGCCTGACCTCCCTGAGCAGGACCCAGTGCTCTGTTCTTGGCTTCCCTCCCACTCTGCATGCCCTTCTAGGGCAGAGACTGAGCCTAGCACCCAACCTGGCACACAGTAGAACACATTGGTTAAATGTGTGAATGAATGGATGAACAACTGAGTGATCCACAAAGATGCTGCCCTAAAGGAGAGCAGAGTCAAAAGTGAGGAAATAAGCCAAGCTGACATGGGGTCAGGGAAGGCCAGCTTCCCTTCAGCCAAGCTCCAGAGTGTTCTGGGCTTCCTCCAACCAGGGACGAAGGAAAGATGAGAGAGGCTTTGAGGAGGCTTTGCAATGGGGCACAAAGGACTTCCAAAGGAGGAGAAAGGGGGATGGGAATGGCCAGGCCAGCTTGCCTGGGCAGCAGCCACACCTGGGGAGGGGGTGCTCATTTAACAAGTGGATATTCAACAATATTCAACAGCCCTCCACCAAGCACCAGCAGAACAGAAGTAATCTTTGGACTTGCAGTTAATTTGTTCTTTTAATGGACCCATCTTGCTGTCAGCAATTAAAGTGGGCTTTCCCCATTAGCTGCTAGAGCCCAGGGAGGCAGCCGGTTTCCCAGCCTCTCTGCCTTAACAAGAAGTGAGTAGGCGGGCACGGTTGTGTTCAGAATTGGGGGGCTATTAACTTGCCAACACACACTAGCTCAGGAGTATGTATACCCCTGTGGACATGCACAGTGAAACTTAAACACAGGATATTTTGAACACAGAGATTCAAGTCCAAGACATTTAAATGTGAATCCCACCATCGTCTGCACACATGGATAGAAAACTCTCGGTGATTCCTGTATTCATAAAAAGCCCAAGCTGAAAAAAACCCTTAGAGACAACTGAATCCAGGCCCCTCTTTTGACAAATAAAGGGAAAAGACCAGAGAAGAAAATCAACTTTCCTGAGTCCACACAGCACCCTGATCCCAGAGCCGGGTCTGGAATCCAGGTCTCCCCATGGCCAGTCTCAGAGGCCTCCTCAAATATGAGCAGGAATACCAGTAAGGTGCCAGGCATCTCAGAGCCAGAGTTCCCAGGAGTTTCCCAGGGTCTGTCTTCTTGTTCATTTTTTGCTCCACCAACCCATCTCCTAAACATAAACCTAATTATGGCATCACAGCTCAGCTCACAACAGTTATACCCCCGACATGTGTGCAACACTTTACAGTTTACAAACTACTGTACCTCATTAACTCTCGGTCTCAAAGGTAGGCAGAGCTGGTATTATTTTAATCCCCATTTTCCAGATAAGGAAGCCAAGGTTCAGAGATGGTACAGGATTTGCTCAAGCTCACAGCTTGAAAAGATAAGGCCAAGATTCAAAGCTAGGCCTCCCAAATCCAAATCCCAGTTCCCCCCAAAGCCGTTCTGTGGTTGCTGGGTACAGAAACCAAGGTTTATTCTCCTAAATTGCATTTAGAAACATGAACGTGAAGGAGCACGCAAATACACCCATCACCCCAACACGTGTGCCTGAACAAACAAGCGAGGAGGGGATGTGTCCATGGCAGATAGCCTCCCTACTCACAAACTCCCTCCCCAACCCTGCCAAGCCTGGTCCCAATCTGCCGACACTCTGGGCACTTAATAAGCAAAAACATCAAGTCACTCAATCAATAAGCTCAGCTGTCAACAACAAGCGAGGGCTGAGCACTCCTAAGAGCTAATAATGCTTTGAGCTATAAACATGGCCATTAGCTGGGCTTCCACCCTGCCAGGCAGGCTCTGTCGCTATGGGCAGGGGCACCTGCAGCTAGGGGCTGCAGCATTTCACAGTTGGTTGAACCCACTAGCCTGCTTAGGCTGGGCTCTTTCTGCCACCTCCCTCCCCTGACATCCTCAGGTATACCTGCCCAGGACACAAGAAGAGTCTGCCAGGCTGAGGAGCCCCAACTGGATCCTTCCAGAATATGTGGAATCCCCGAAGGTTACCACCTATAGGACTCCTGACTTTGAAATCTGTCCTGTCTCCACAACCACACAGAGCCACTCTTGAGAGCTTCCAGTGGATCATGTTACACACCCAGCCCTGGAGGAGACCCTATTCAGAGAGGATGCCAGACTGTCTGTGCTTGAATTCAGCTTGGCCACTTACCAGCTGTGGGATGTTGGGAGAGTTTCTCAACTTCTCTGTGCTTCAGCTGCCTTGTCTGTAAAATGTGAATAACAACCACCTCCCAAGGTGACTGTGAGGCTAGTAAGGTGATTGTGTGGCTTCTGTGCCTAGCAGAGTGCCCAGCACATAAAAGATGTCTGAAAAATAACACAGGGGGAAAGTGATCCACAGAGCCGCCTGTGTGGGTGGGAGAAGCCAGCATCACTGAAAGGGGGAAGGAACGTGAGCCAAGTGGACTATATCTCCACCCTTCTGACTCCCATATCTTGATGTCAAACATGGTCAGGCAGCAAGCAGACAGTCTGCCCGTTTCCAGCAGTTTCCTCCAGGTGATCTCTGACCTTAAAAATTCTGTTCAGCCTGGGCAGGTGGGGGAGGTAAGAGATTAGCAGGCCTGGATGGCACAGGAAGACAGTGGCCTGCCAGAGTGCCAGCCCTGGATTAGGGTGGACACTGGGGCCCCACCACAGATCCTAAATCCAGGCACTAGATTACACTACTGGCCTGTCCTCTTAAATGAATCTCAGCCCTGGCAGGGAGTTGCAACATCTGAGGGTTGCCCTTAATTAGTTGTTCCAGCATATAGAATCAGGGAGCATGTACTCCCCTACCTTCCCAGAGGAAAACAATATGCCTTCTTAGTAAGGAGAATTACTTGAAAGTGGTGTCAAAACAAAAGGCATTTTTTCCCTCTCTCAAATCTCTCAGCATTTCTGACATTCCATGGCTTCCTCTATCTGCCTGCTTTCCTGTTTCTCTGTCTCTCTCTCTGTCTCTGTCTCTCTCCTCTTTGTCTCTCTTTATATTTCTGTCTCTCTTTTATCTCTAAGAGGCAGTCTCTGTGTGTGCGTGCACACATGTGCATGATCTTATTTCTCCTACTACTATCTCTTTCCACCCAGTTCAGCATTCCTGAAAACTTCTGGATCAGAGTTACCACCAATGTGCCAAGGTTAACAGGAAAGTGTCCGCTAGGTATGATGGTTCAGCACCATGGACAGAGTTCGGGGGCTGGGACCTCCTGCTGGCTGCTCTTGGGGTCCTGGAAGAGGGAGGGGGGCAGGAGGAAGAGTATGGGGAGAAGCTCCTGGAACTGCAAGGGTAGAAGGGTAGAAGCCTGGCTGGGTGTGCAAGGGCAGAGAGGAGAGCAGAGTGAGGGTACAAGGACCCATGAAAGGAGGTAGGAATGAGTCTGAAGGGGTGAGGCTGAGCTCAGGCATACCTGAGCACAAAAGGGAAGTGAGCAAAATGTGAATGCTTGTGAGTGTGTAAGGGAGCTGAGTAGGTGTGAAGGCAGGTATGAGGGATGTGCCAAGGGGTGCAACCCAGAATAGAGCTGGGTTGGCTTCAGGCTGCTGAGTGTCTCCCTCCTCACTGGCTCCTGGGAGGCTGCCAAGCTATGCCCCAGGGAGCAGCAGGAGAGCTGAGTGCCCCACTCGGGGCTCCGCCTGTGGAGGGAAGGCAGGGAAAGGAAGCAGGCCATTCCACCAGGCTGGCGGGTAAATATTTAAAGGGCTGTTTCCACGTGTATAAAAACTTAGTGCATCTGCTAGGCAGTGTTTGCAGAGGCCAGGAGGGGAGAGCTGGACCCAGGCCAGTCGAGAAGCTTGTTTAAACCCTCTAACTCATGGCTCCACACCCACACTGCGCCGGCCTTCTGGCTCTCAAAGACACACAGGGCACTCTGCCCACTGGCACACATGCTTGCACACAGCAGCACCCTACATATGGGGACATAACTAGACACATGTACACACACACAGCTCATTGGTTTCCACATGGATGCACACATAAACACACAGCCACGGCACCCAGATACACACAACAGGCTCACATCCAGACAAATGCAGATAGCACCCACATGCCTGCTCACATACACACACACACACACACACAGGCACACACCAGCCACATTGTATCACATATGCCCACCAGACCACATAGTTCACATATCATTACAAATATATCCATGGTGGCCCACATATCTCATACGATAACTCACACACTCAGTTCACATGGTATCACACCCACAAATGTACATATGACTTATACTTAAATACACAGAGACCAATAAACACAGATTAAGCAATATTACAGGTGAGCCAGCACATACGCAGAAAGTAGATAAGATCTCACACAGGGATCAAATACAGTCATGCACCACATAATGACGTTTTGGTCAAAGATGGAATGCATACATGACAGTGGCCCCATAGGATTATAATACAGCTGAAAAATTCCTATTGCCTAGTGATGTCATAGATATCCTAATGCCATAGCACAATGAATTACTTGAGTGTTTGTGGTGATGCTGGTGTAAACAAACCTCCTGTGCTGCCAGGCATATAAAAGCAAAGCACATGCAACGATGTACAATACATAATACTTGATAATGAACAACAATGTTACTGGTTTGTTTATTTACTATACTGTACTTTTTAGTGTGCACTCCTGCTAATTTATAAAAAGAAACCTTTCCTATAAAACAGTATGCATCGTTACGCCTGCGGTAGCCTCATGCATCTCATGGTTATCGCATCTCTTGACCGCATCACTTTCGCTTGTGGTTGATTTAATCTCGGGTTGTTTGCTCATCACGGCCTTCAAGTGTACAAAATCCACAGCTAATATTGCCAGTAAGAGGCCATGTTGAGTGATTGACCTGGAAACGAAATTAAAAGTGATTAAGGACTACCAAAGTGGAAAACCAGTGATGGTTATTGCTCACCAGGCAGGCTCACCATTCCACCAGAGCTATAATCCTGAAGAACAGCAGTCCTCAACCTTTTTGGCACCAGGGACCAGTTTCATGGAAAACAATTTTTCCACAGACAGTGGGGGGGATGGTTTCGGGATGATTCAAGTGCATTACATTTATTGTGTAGTCAAACCTCTGCTAATGATAATCTGTATTTGCAGCTGCTCCCCAGTACTAGCATCACCACCTCAGCTCCACCTCAGATTATCAGGCATTAGAGTCTCATAAGGAGTATGAACCTAGATCCCTTGCATGGGCAGTTTACAGTAGGATTCGTGCTCCTATGAGAATCTAATGCTGTGCTGCTCTAACAGGAGGCGGCGCTTATGCGGTGATGTGAGTGATGGGGAGTGGCTGTAAATACAGACGAAGCTTTGCTTGCTTGCCTGTTGCTCACCTCCTGCTGTGCGGCCTGGTTCCTAACAGGCCACGGACACGTATGGCAGTTGGGGACCACAGCTGAAGAACAAAAACAAAGTGATGGAAGCTGTTAAAGATCTGCTTCATTGAAGGAACGAGACTAACACAAATTAGAGAATTTGAGAAGGGCCTATATCAGATATGGAGAAACTTCCAGCAACCTGAATCGGAGACCAGACACAGAAGCGTATCCATCTCGGCACCATGATGATCACGGCCAATGCAAAAAGTTTGTTTGCGATGTTGAAAGAAAATGCTGGACCCAATAAGATGTTGAATTTACTGCTAGCTCTGGGTGGTTTAAACTGTTTTAAGAGTCATTATTTATTATATAATGTGAAAATGAGAGATGAGTCAGAGTGGTGATGTGAAAGCACCTGAAGAATTTTTGGAAACTCTAGATAAGCTGACTGTGGAGGGAAATTACTTGCCAGAGCAAATCCTCAATGCGGATGAAACCTTCCTCTTCTGGGAATAGATACCTGAAAGGACTTCCATCCATAAGCAGGCCGAGTCAGTGCCAGGCTCCAAGGCTTTTAAGGACAGGATGACAGTCTTGTTTGGGGGCAATGTTGCAGGCTACAAAATTGAAACCTTGTGTGATCTGGCACAGTGAGAGCCCCAGGGCCATCAAGCATACCAGTATGCACATGCTGCCAGCGCACTACAGCAGCAGTAAGCAGTCATGGATGACACAGCTCCTCTTTCAAGATGCCCCCGAATTGCTATGGCAGCAAAATGCAGAAGTACTGTGTGGAGAAAAACACACCTTTCAAGATTCTGCTTATTGTTGATAATGCTCCCATACATCTTCCTTTTATGGGTGATCTTCATCCCAATATCAAAGTGGTGTTCCTTCCTCCAAACCAATGGATCCAACCAACGGATCAAGGAGTGATGGCATCTTTTAAGGCCTACTATCTGAAGAGGACCTTTGCCCAGGATATTGCTGCAACTGACACTGAAAAGACATGGATGCAATTCTGGATGTATTACAACATCTTTGACTGCATCAAGAACACTGCTTGGGCTTGGGGATGATGTCAACAAGGAGTATATGAATGGCATCAGGAAGAAGACACTCAAGAGGTTTATCCATGACTTCAAAGGATTTGCCAAGGATAAGGAGATTGCAAAACTCAACAAGGCTGTGGTTGAGATGGTGAACGACCGTAACCCGGGTGTGGATGAGGGCGATATTATGGGGCTCCTAGAGGTGGTTCCTGAGGAACTGACTAATGAGGAGTTGTTGGAACTGAAACAAGAACACACAGCTGAGGAAGAGGCAAAAGAAAAGGAAACTGCAGGAGAAGAAAAAGAAACCCCCCCAAGGAAATTCACAGTGAAGGGTTTAGCAGAAGCTTTTGCAGACTACAACCAGCTCCTAAAAAGTTTTAAAACATGGACCTTAGCACCAAAAAGTTTTAATTAATAGAGAGAAATGCTTGTGGTGCATTACCTGCTTACAAGCAAATCTATGATGAAAAAAAAAAACAAACCAAGCAAATCATCATGCACATATTTCTGGAAAGAGTGAGATCTCAAGAATAGCCTCAAGGAAGTCCTTCAGAAGATATTCCAGAAGAAGGCATTGTTATCACAGGAGATGACCGCTCTATGTGTGTTATTGCCCCAGAAGACCTTCCAGTGGGATAAGATGTGGAGGTGGAAGACAGGGATATTGATGATCCTGACCCTATATAGGCCTATGCCAATGTGTGCATTTGCATCTTAGTTTCCAACAAAAATTTTAAGAAGTGAAAAAGAAATGAACATTTTAAAAATATAAAAACACTTACAGAATAAGGATATAAAGAAAGAATATATTTTTGTATAGCTGAACATTATGTTTTTGTTTTGTGTTATTACAAAAGAGTCCAAAAGTTTAAAAAGTAAAAGGTTTGTAAGATAGAAAAGGTTACAATAAGCCAAGGTTAATTTATTATTGAAGAAAGAAAAAAATTTTTATAAATTTAGTGTAGCGTAAGTGTACAGTGTTTATAAAGTCCACAGTAGTGCATAGTAATGTCCTAGGCCTTCACATTCACTCACTACTCACCCACTGACTCACCCAGAGCAACTTCCAGTCCTGCCTGTTCCATTCATGCTAAGTGCCCCATACAGGTGTATCACTTTTTATCTTTTATGCCATAGTTTTACTGTACCTTTTCTATGTTCAGATATGTTTAGATACACAAATACTTAACCATATTGTTCCAGTTGCCCACAGTATTCTGCACAATAACATGCTGTACTAGTTTGTAGCCTAGGAGCAATAGGCTATTCCACATAGCCTAGGTGTGTAGTAGGCTATACCATCGAGGTTTGTGTAAATACACTCCATGATGTGCGCACAACAATGAAATTGCCTAATAATGCATTTCTCAGAATGTGTCCCTGTCATTCATTAAGCAGCACATGACTGCACATTCTTTAAATAGCATGTCAATTACACATATACATACATGTGCACACACAGACACTTAACACTTATGGACCCACATAGCTCAGACATCATCCCAAACACAGTTTATTCATCAAAGGCCCCAGATGCATCTTGCAGCATTGCACACTACCTTGTACATGCAACTCACCGCCACCTGGAAGGCTTCAGACTCCGTATAAAGTTTATAGGGTAGTTGTTAAGAGACTCACTCGGGAGTCAGCTGGCCTGAGTTAGAATCCCAGTTCTGCTATTTACCAGCTGATACTTGAAGGGGTTCATAAGAATTATAATGAACTTAGAATGGTACCAAGCACATGGTAGGCACTCAATAAACTCTACCTATAATTATCACACAGTTTCAAAAGTTTACTGTTCCCATTTCACAGGCAAGGAAATTGAGACCCAGAGAGTGGAGGTGACTTTTCCAGAGTCATAAGAATGATGATAAAGATGGTGGTGGTAGAAATAATGGTGATGATGGTGATGATAGTGGTGATGGTGATGGTGGTGATGATGGTAGTGATGGTGATGGTGGTGATGATGGTGATGATGGTGATGGTGATGATGGTGATGGTGATGGTGGTGATGATGGTGATGACGGTCGTGGTAATGATATATAACAGCAGATACTTATTTAGCACTTAGAAGAGCCTAGCATTATTCTAAGTGATTTCACACATATTATTTCATTTAATCCCCATAACAACCATATGAGATAGGCGCTATGATTATCTCCACTTTACAGTTAAAGAAACCGAGGAACATAAATGTTAAGTCACTTGCCCCAAGTTGCATAGTGGGGAAGGGTGAAGCAGAGGGTTGGCCTCCAGTGTCACTGCAGAGGTACATGGGCACTGCCCTGCTACCTTGGTCCCCCTTTCCTCCAACCACCCCTTCATGAACTCCAGGCCCCTTGAGTGATATTGGAGTTTCCTCCTGTGACTCTTATTCTACCTGTCTGCAGGGCCCTTTCTCACTGACTCTGTCAAGACTTCTTCTCTGGTATGCATTCTTTTCTAGGAATCCAGGCCTTACCCTTAGTTCATGGTACAGGGAACCCAAAAGAAATACAACCAAGAACCTGGATTCCATTCCCAGCCCTGTGAATCAAAGAACCACATGGCCCTGGCAAGTCCCTTAACTTCTCTGGCTTCCACTCTGCCCATCTGTGAAATGGAAATGGCTGCATCTCCCTCAAAGGAGTTGTTTCTAAGACTGGGCACCTTCATGAGCATGAATGTCCTTTGTAAACTATGAAACTATCTACAGATATTGACAGCAGCATCAGGGAGCTGGGAAGCTCACAGAAACCTTGACTCTCAGTTTCTGTGCTCAGGGCAGCACCTGAATCTCTGTTTGGCTTTGTTGGAAACTCCACAAACCCTGGGGTCCTTCTGAAGAAAGTGCTCAGGAAGAGATGGTCCCAGGGCCAGCAGGGGCAGAACCTTAGGAGCAAAGTAGCCTACATGACTTTTTCTAGCAATGAGGAAAAGTTACATCTCAAGATAGGCTCTGTTACACTGCAGTAACAAATAATCCCCCAAATCACAGTGGCTGAAAACCACATTATTTCTTGCTCATGTTAAATTCCCATCACCAATCAGCAGGGGGCTCTGCTCAAGGTCATCACTGGACCCCAGACTGATGGAGCAGCTAACATCATGAATGTTGCCAGTCACTCTGGAGGGTCTCACTTTGGCAATTAAGTGCCTGGCCTGGCAGTGACACATGCAAATTCTGCTCACAAAGTGATGAGTCAAAACTAACACAAAACCCCACTCAAGGGGACCAGGTAGAGCAATTCTACCATGTGGGGACACCTGGAAACAATTGGATAGCAGCACTAACAATGACCACAAGGAGGAAAGAGGCAATAGCTGTGACCCAACACCAGGCAAGCACTGTTCCCTGCAGCCAGGACTGCTGAGGTGGATCAAGTGTGCTCAGTCCTGTGAAACATTCCCTCCCAAGACAACATTTCGGGGAGTTCATTGACTATGGAGTCCTAGAGATCTGGATGTGGAAGCTGGCTTTGCAACAATGCTGTGTAACTGTGAGACAGTTATATCCTCTCTGAGCCTCAGTTTCCTCATCTGTAAAACAGGGTAAACTCCCTACCAAAAAGCATGTTGAGGAGATAGCACCTATATCATGCCTGCCACCATGCCTAGAACATAGAGGGTACCCCATAAATAGTGGCCATTATTCTCCAAGGGCTCAGGCATTGAAAAGACCCACCCTCCACCTGGACCCAGGATCTGAGCCTCAGTCTTTCCTACCCCAGTCTGCCCCTGCTGTCATTGGGTTTCTGCAGTCCTGTCATGCCTTGTAGTGAGGCTGGCACATCCCTTGCTGTGGGTTCCCACCCCCATAGAAGAAGAGAGGGGGTACTGCCTACCAGACAGATGTGTGATCCAAAGAAAACCTCAGTGGCTTGTCTGCATGCTCATTAGTGAGGAAAAGAGTCACCCACAGAAACCTAGGGGACTGGTGGGTAAGAAAGAGAGGGTCCAAGTAGCACAGATACCCTCATCCTAAGCACCTCTCTCCACCCAAGCCTATGTCTGCCTCTGGCCCCAGAATGACTGGTGGGCAGCCCCCAGTTCAGGTGGGTGGAGAAAAAGTGGGAGGGGGGAGTCTGTCCTCCTCAAGCCCATCCTTCCTCAGCCTCCTCATCTTCTCTCTCCCAAGCACGTGTATGCACCCCCATTGCTCCAACTACCACCCTTAAGTGGGCAGCTCCCAAACCTCTCTCTGGCCCAAACTCTTTCCCAAGCTCCAGGTTCATATGTCTTTTGCCTCCTGGGCACCTCCATGTGCATGTCCACAGATACCCCAAGTTCAGCCTGTCCAAACCTAACTCACCTTCTCTCCCAGCCCACCCCAATTTGGTCTTCCTCCACATTCCCTATGTCAATGCATGAATGTTTGAAGACATTCATTTGTTCAACACAACTTTAATGCCCATTCCATGGCAGGCTCTATGCCAGGAGCTGGGGATACTGACTTGAAATAAGTGGTCTCAGCCCTTGGCAAGGTCTCAGTCTATAGGGAAAGACAGATGAGAACCAAGTAAGTTAATTGCAGGGGCATTCTGGGCAGAAGAGGGAGTGATCTACTCTGCAGGTGAGGCAAGGGTTGTCAGGAAAACTTTCCAAACTCAACCAGAAGGATGAGTGTCCTGGGAACAGGTGGGGGGCAGCATTCCAGGCAAAGGGAACAGCAAGTGCACAGCAGTTTAACAACACAGAGCATTTGTAGAGCACAGTCCTCTGTGGCCAGAACATCAGTGCAAAACTGGAGGAAAGGAGTGAGTGGGAGAAACTGAGTGCAAAAGTAAGCAGGGGACAAGTGGGTGTCACTTTGCTTGGTCCTAAGAATGGACTCCCTCTACTTATGGGAGCGTATTGGCAGGAAGACGTGAGCCAGATTTTCTCACCAGTGAGTGAGGGATCTCTGGGGAATTCTCCAGCAGAGTGCGGATTCAACAAAACCTCCCAGAAGTGGGAGGCCCTTTATTTAGCCTTATAGCTTATGCCTCCTCTAAACTGGTGCTGGCCATGACCCCTTAAGGCCCTGACTCTTTCTCATTTTCCTGGACTCTTCCATGAACTCTATTCCTTCTGGAGCCTTGGGTTACCTGTCCTTGAGTTTAGTCCACCCCAGGTCCAGCCAGCTGAAACCCAGGGAGACCTGTAGCTGCCCCTGCAGTGGGGGGTTTGCACAGATAGGATTGATGGGGGGCGGTGAGTGGCCTAGCCACCTCCAGATCTAGTGCTGCAGCAGGTCCACGGGGCCTTTATTCTGAGGGCAATTGGAAGCTATAGATGGGTTCCAAAAAAGGAAGTGATAAAGCTAGATTTGTGAATTGAACAGATGATGGGAAGATGCACTAAGTGCTTGGCAGTGTGGGCCAGAATGTTCAGAGGGGAGGCAGCCCTGGCCCTTCTGCCCGTAAATCAGAGGCCCTGGGGTACACAGTGCGCTAATGAGGGCTAATCACGAAAGAAAGTCATTTCCCATACTCGCAGAAGGCACAGCTCACCCATTCCCACCTCTTCATGTAGATAAGGAGCAGGAGTCTTGCTCAAGGTCATTGTGTGAGTGCCTGAGCTCAGCCTGAGCCCAATCTCCAGTCCAGTGGTGCAGAGCCTCTGTGGCCGACCCTTACAGGAGGGAAGAAGTTATTTCCAACTCTCTGCAAGGAGTGGGGAGCCCCCTCCACAACCTCCTTATAAATGCAGCCTAAACCGGTAACCCCTCTTCCTCCACATCCTATTTCTCTGGACTTTCTGTGTCAAGGCCAGAGCAGCCAGATCAGCAACCTTGCCGCTGTGAGGGCCAGGCAGTAGGGAGGTAGGCATCCACTGGAGGAGTCCCCAGCGTCCTTTCTGGTATCTGAACATAAACGTTCTGCAGCCCACGATTCAAACACGCAGATGTGCGTGCGTGCACACACACACACACACACACACACACAGGAGTTGCCAATTCAGCCAAAGCCCTTCAGAAATACCTCGAGGCTGCACTGGCTGTCCATGTTTTAGCCAGTTCTCCCCCTAGAACTCCAGCTGGGGGTCCTGAGTAGAGACTGTCACACAGATCAGTTGTCCCTTGGTCCTGCTCAAAGGCTTCCTTCTCCTTTCTGGGCTTTTTGCCTCTTAAATCTCCTGTCTGACATGTCCTCTGTCCCTTTGCTGCTTTCTGTCTCTATTTCTCTCTGTATCTTCCTGGATCTTAATGAGTCTTTCGTCTAGGTCTTCCTAGGTCTCTCCGGGTCTCTGCCTTGGTCTGTGTGTATCTATGTCTCTGTCTCTTGGTCTTTTTCTATCTTTTTCTCTGTTTCTATGACTCTTTTTCTGTGACACCATCACAGACTAGCAGGGTAGAAAGGGCCCTTAGACTTCATCAGGCCCAAACCTGTACTTGTGGAAATGAAGAAATCAGAGCCCAACAAGGAGAAGAGACTTGCCCATGAGCATACGTCTAGTCTTGTCCTACTATGGCTAAAGTCTCTCTTGTTTTATCAAAGCTAGAGTCTTCCTTGCCAGTTTGTGCTGATGCCAAGTAGAAAAAGTAAGAACAGGGTAGGAGGGCTGCATGATTTTACAGCAGCTAGGTGTAGTAGGGAGAACTTTGGACCATTAGATAAGAACTCAGTTCTAGTAACAGTTTGCCCATGAACATGCTGTTTAACTAGATGCACTGCTCCTTGAGCTCGCTGCTCTGAAATGGGATAACTAGGCAACACTGCTGCTTCCAAGCTACTGGTGAAGCTTTAGAATGAAGCTCTCTGAGAATGGAAGTGAACTAAGAGCAACACTGTGTAAGACTCATAATGATGGATGGAACTGTTGGAATAATATAAGCATGATGGTGACAGGATGGGTGATGGTGGTGGTGATGATGGTGGTGATGGTGGTGATGGTGGTGATGATGGTGGTAGTGGTGGTGATGGGGGTGATGGGGGTGATGGTGGTGGTGTTGGTGATGGGGGTGGTGGTGGTGATGGTAGTGATGGGCGTGATGGTGGTGGTGATGGTGGTGGTGATGATGGTGGTGGTGGTAGCGATGATGGTGGTGGTGATGGTGGTGATGGTGGTGATGATGGTGACAATGGTGATGGTGGTGAGAGTTGAGGGTGACAGTAGTGATGATGGTGATCATGTTCACAATAACAAAATGCAGTGCCCTAGATACAGCCTTCTGTAACTGACATGAAACAGTGAGTGTGCTTCAGAGACAGCAGCACCCCCTCCACCTCATACCCGGGAACTTCTCCCCACCCCATTCCAGCCCAGGCCTCCCATCCCACCTTCTCCTTCAAGTCAGCCCAAACCTCAGATCTGGGCCGCAGACCCCTCAGCCTTCCCATCTCCTCCAGCCCCTTCCTGGCAGGTGCCACTCTATGCTGAGCCCATGTGTGTCATCCCTCTCTGCAGCCTAGGTTCCCCTGCCCTGGCCACCTCCCCAGCCTGTTCTTTCCCTCCACTCACTCCTACACCTAGGCACAGAGCATGCACATGCTTGCCTCAGCTATTTATACCCAGAACACCTCATGTCTCCCTGCCTCAGCCTCCTTCTCTTCAGCAGTGCCCTGCACTCAGCTTCCTAACACGAGAGGCAGGATGGACAGAGCCCTGCCTGCTGCCCACACACAGTTCTTCCTCCACTCCTGCGATGGGACACTCTGGGATATAAGAGGGTTGCTTACAGGGTGGCACCAAGCCTAGCTCTCAGCCTCAGTTTCCCCCACCTTGGAGTGACCTCTTAGTCTCTGGAGACTATGAGAAGAGTCTCCTGCCATGCATAGATGGGGGGTTAGTGGTTTCTAAACTCTACTACCACCCTGCCAGTCCTCAGCAGGCTGGAGCCAGAGGAAAGAAGGTGCAGGATGGGCAGTGTTCTCTCTGTGTCATGGGACAACCACTCCCTCTGCCCACAGCCCTCTCCTTAGCACAGGGAGGGGATAAGGACCAGTCAGGAGATCGGAAGGGGTTAAGAGCAGGAGGCAGAACTGAAGGCTGGAGTTTGGAGTTCCAGTATCCTCAACACAGTAATGTCTCCCATCCATTGTGCCTCAGTCTCCCCTTTGTAGGAGGCGTAGCCTCTGACAGATGCAGAAGCTTATTGGGTGTCCTCACTGCAGGAGGAGACAGGGGTTAGCAGCTTCCCACTGCCCTGGCCTCCCCAGGGTCATCCACAGACTCCCCCATGCCTCCACCCACTGCAGTGACTGCATCTTTGACAAGCACAACTCGAATCAATCACTCCCGGCAGAGCCAGGCCCCGACCCCTGACATTCCAATTAAACACTTCACTCTGACCTTGGTTGCATCATCTCGGCTTGGAATAATGTCATCTATCTTCCCGGGATGGACGGAGCCCATGGGCCAGGCAGTGGGAACGGGCAACCACCCGTCCCCAGAGCCGGCCTCATCACCACAGGGACACATTTCAATCAAGAGGAACTGCGGCAGCGGCACTCTCAGGAAGGAAAGCTGTCAGCCTTCCCAGGGACAAGCATTCATCTCTGCAGGAGGAGAAAAACAGCCTTGGTCCTCGCCAAGGGGAGCCCCATGTTTATCCTGCTGCCCTTCCCATTAGTCGGCTGTCCTGGCTGTCCGCAGTCAGCCAGGAGCCAGAAAAGAGCGACCAAGGGCAGGGCAGATGTCACCTGGTTAGAGTTGGGGGCAGCCCCCAGCAAGGAGTGCCCTTGCCTGATGGGGGACACCCAGCCCTTCCTGGGGCAGCCCCCACTCTGAGGAGGGAGAGAGGGCCCCTGCCCTGTAGCCTCTTCCAGACTGATGGAAACAGCCTTGTCTGGGGGAAGTCCCAGGCTAAGCAGGAGCCCCACCCTTGGGACCCCCCACCTTTCTGATAGGGAGACGCAGCCCTGCCTTGTAGAAAACCAAGCCTGAGAGACACAAGGGAAGACACAGCCCCTCCCTGACTGTAGAGACACAACACCTGCCTTGGGATGCTCCATCCCCCAAGTACTCCCACCGTGGAGGGCCTGGGGAAGCTGAGCCCCTCAATACGGGGCTTCCTAGAGGAACATGTGTGATTTTTGGCATTAGGCAGACCTGACCTGAGTTCAATTTCCAGCTCTATGCTTTTCTTCCTGTGTGTCCTTGAACTAGTGACTCGGCCTCTCTGAGCCTCCTTTCTTTACCTGGTAAATGGGACTCGTCTTGAGGAGGAAGTAAGGACATGTATGTGAAGCACTGAGAGAGTGCCTGGCACACAAGGACCCTCCACAGAGGGCAGTGGAGTGAGTCTAACTCACAGGACAGGGAAAGGAAGCAGCCCACATCCTTCAGGGTAGTGACCAAGTCAGCATCGGGGACCAGGAGCAGGGCTCCAACCTGCCACACCCTTCTTTGGGCCACCAGACGATGACACAGAGGCCAGGTGCCCAGGAGGCATATTGCAGATGACCTGGGGGCCTAGATTGTGGGCGTAGGGAGCAGGACTCATCCCCAAAGCAACTCCAGATTAGAAAATTAGAAACTATCATCCCAGAAGCAACAGAAGAGTTTCCTTGAACGCCCCCATCTCCAAAGAACCGCTTCTGAGCTGGCACTGTTTCTTTTGGGGTTATTTTTAGTTTGTTTTCCCAGTGATGATTCTTTTGGGTGGATTTCAGGGTTGTAGCTACGTGCTCTCTGGGAGATGGGAGCGGTATCCATACAAAAAAAAAAAAAAGAAGAAGTTGTTATTCATAGTAATTCAACTGGATTTGTAAAGTTATTATTAAGCATTTGTCACCACAAAAGTCACTTTGATTTGGCTTTCCTCGGAGCTATTCTCCCTGCCCAATTTTGCTTCCCTGTCTTACATGGGAGGCCCAGAGCATTTAGGGGCCCTACCCTGAACACACAGAAGGAAACAGAGATGACTCTTTGCAGGAGGAGAAGACAAACCCTTTGAGGCTTGCATCTCAGAGGAAGAACATGATGTGGTAACAATGACAGCAAACATGCACACAGTGCTTGCCACGAGCCAGTCACTGCTCCAGAGTTCTTTGCAACACTACCAGGTTGATACTACAAATATCCTCATTTTACAGATGAGGAACTGGGCACAGAGAGGTAAAGTCAGCTGTCCAAGGTCATGCAGCCAGTAGATAGCAGAGTCAGGATTTGAACACAGGCAGCCTGGCTCTAGGACTTGGGTTCAGAACCACCCACTAGACAGCCCCTGGTAACCACCTGAGAGGATCTGAGAGGCTGGTGGTGAGGTGAAAACGAGGACAGGGCCCCCGCGAGACCAGGGTTCATCTCTCTGTTCTGTTCTGCAAGCCAAGAACATTGCTCCACTTGGCCTGGGGAGGGAAGGGGGAATCTCCAAATGAGTAAAACACTATGCAGATGCCCCTAACTCCCTTTCCGTGTCCCCTGCTGATGGATTTTGAGGTGGACGTGAGAAGTCCCAGGAAGATTAGCCTCAGAGGGCATTATAATCAGATGTGCTCTGAGCGAGTGCACTGAACACAGGCTTTAGGAGCAGACAGACGGGATCGAATCCCAGCTCTGCCACTTTCTAGCTATGGAAACTCGAGCAGGTGACTCTGCCTCTCTGAGCCTCAGCTTCCTCCTCTCCAGATGGAGACAGTATTTACACACCACTCAAATTATGTGAAGATTCAAAGAGGAAATGGAGAGAAAGGACCCGAGACAGCACGGGACACTGGCATCAAAGTATTGGCTCGTTCGCCATTCATTCTTCGTTCACTCATTTGCTCAGTAAACACTTAGGAACATTTGCTCCATGTATAGAACTGTGTCCAATGTTGTGAAAGATTTAAAGATGGACAAAATGTAATCTTTGTCCTTAGAGATTGTATAAGTGAACAGGGAAGGCTAAAACAGGAATCAGGTGAATTCAAACTGTGAGCAGACAGGGATTGATTCCATCTGGGGTGGTTGAATCAGGCTTCACAGAAAGGCCTCCATGGAGAGACAGGGAAGGAGGAACAGGCATGCCAGCAGAGAACGGCATGGCAAAGGGTACCACGGCATAGTTCACTGGGGGAGAGTGGCTAAAAGGTGGGGATGGGCTAGAAGGTATATGGTAAGCCCTAAAAGCAAATGTGGGGCACTGAGGGTTAGTCCTGTAGGCTATGGGGAACCATGCATGGTTTTATAGCTAGAGGAAGACATAAGGAAGCTGAGAATCAGATTTGGGAGGTGGCTTCAAACCCAAAACAGGATTCTCAACTTAAGGGAGAGGAAAGAGGACTTGAATTTTAATCCCAACTCTGACGTGAGCTCCCTGTGTGAAATCAGGTGAGGCACCCACTGCCCTGGCCTCATGTTCACTTCTGGGTTACCCGTAACACTTCTGGGTTACCCGGATGGCCTCTCCTGGCCCATCTGGCCATACGAGTCTTCCCCTCTTAACAGCGGACCAGGCTTCCTCTCCAGTCCTCAGTGTGCCTGGCTCCCTCCCTCCCCTCCCCAGCAGCCCAGACTGGCACTCCCACCCAGTGCAGGAGTCCTGGGCACTGACAACCCTAGGAGCCCGGCAGCCATTCAGGAGGCTCTGGAGAGAAATTGGGCACCTGGTTCTTCCCCTTCCACCTGCACCTGGCAGCCAAGTTGGCTAACAAAAGAGAGGTTGAGGAAGTTGTCACTTTACTGCCATTTAGCTGCCAGGCTATGGCAAAGATAGTGTGCCTACTCACTCTCCCTGTATTTCTCTCTCTGGCTCTTGCTCTCTCTCTCTCTCTGGCTCATGTTTGGCCCGTGCTTTGCCCTGGAATTAAGTAAAGCTGTCTGGGGGGTGGGGAGGAAAAGAGGGAGGGGAGCAGAGCCCAGCCTGCATGGCCCAAGTCCAAATCGTCCCTTGGCTGGGTTCCCAGGGGTGGTCCTAGCTCACTGTCCACGTGGGCCAGAGGGAGGAAGGGAGAGGCGACAGCTAGAGTCAGGGCTGGCCATGGCGTGGGGGTTGGAAGGAGTGTGTTGCCTGAAGACCAACTAAAGGTGGAGATTCTAGGGAAATGAGAGTAAAAGCCCCATAAGCAGACAGTTCAGAGGGCAACCCATTTTGCAGAGAGGTAAGATGTGGGGTGGGGGGCTGTGCACATGCACATGCTAACAGATGCTTTATAAGCATCCTGGTGTCTTTGGTCCTGAACAGGGGAAGGTATGTGACTGAATACAGTAACCCTGAAAGTGCACATCATCACAGGGATAGACCTTTGTGCACAGGGCAGCGTGCCTGCCTGCCTCTCCGGCCCTTTTCCCAGCTCCCCCACCAGCTCTCAAATGCCCCAGCCACACTGAAACACTCACCATTTCCTGATCACACCCTGTCCTCCCTGGCTCCAGGCACACAAAAGCTGCTCCTTCTGCCTGCAACAGCCTCCTCTCCTCTCCTTCTCCCCACATCCCCTGGCCCACACCAACTTGTCCTTCCATTAGCTCAAAAGTCACCTCCTCCAGGAAGCCTAGATGCCCCTCAGTCCAGCCCCAGGCCCCTGTGCTTCCCTCTTTGCAGCACTCACTGCCACTGTGTATCGTAATCCCACGTGTCTGCCCACACAATGGTAAGTTCCTTGAGGGCGAAGGCCATCTTATTCATCTAGCATAGCTCCAGATGCATGGTAGGTCGTTCATAATTCACTCATTCAATAACTACTTAACTAAGTGCCCAACAGATGTCAGGCAAGGGGCATCCAACAGGGTTGACACAAATAGCACTGGCCTTCCTGGGTCTCCTCTCTATAGAAGGAGACAGGCGAATCAGCACAGTGTGATAGATGCTTGGATGCAGGAGACACAGGGCCTTACAGGTGCACGGAATAGGGATAGGGGTACGGGCAGTGTCAGGGAGGGCTTCAGAGAGAAGGAAATGCCCAAGACGAGGCTGAATAAGTGAATGAATAAATACATGCAGCTATTAGAACTGGAGTCCAAGGTCCGAGCTGAACCAACATCCACACTGAATCAGGGTTGGACCCCTGAAATAATGGCCCAGGGAGCTTTATTCCCTCCAGGAAAGAGAAGATTATTTCCAAAGTCCAAGGCAGGGCTGAGCCAGGTGGTAAAACTTTGGGGGTAGGCACACAGTGGAGCAGGGAGCTAGGCCCATCCTTCCATAGTGCTGTATTCCTGTCTGTGTCAGTAACTGGCTGTGTGACCTGGGGCCCATCACGAGCTCTCTCTGGGCTTTGGGTTTCTTATCTATAAAAATAGGAAGGGGTAGGAGTCTTATCTACAATCCTAAATTGAGAACATGACCCCATTGCAGGGGAGATTTACTGCATAGTGATGCCTGGGTGCTCAAGATGCAGAGAGAAATTGAGCAGAGGGCAACGTAGTCAGGACTTGAACCCTGACTGATGCCAAAACCTCTGTTTGTTCCTTTTTTCCATGAGGCCATATAACAATATCACAATGTGTCTGGGATGACTTCACAAAGAAGACCGCTGAGCTGAGACGTGAAGATGGACAGGAACAAAGGTATGGGGAGAGGAAGGAGCCTGGCATACCGAAGAGCATCCATGGGGATGGCACTGGCAGGGAGACTGGACTGGCCTTGCTGGGGCAGAAGAGTAACATCGGGGAACAGTAGGAGATGCAGATGGCTCTGTCCAGTGGGACTCAGCAGCAGGAAGCAGGGGGAGCAATCAGAGCTCTTGGGTCGCAGCCCATGCCCTACCAGTCAGGGTGAGGCAGGCATGGCAGGGGGAGGAACTCCAGCTTCAGCAGGGAGGAGGGCCCAGTAAGAGCTGGGACAACCAAGCAAAGCACCCGGTGGCCTGGGCAGTGGGCTCCCAGGTGCTGGAAGGTCAGGAGAGTGAGGTGTCAGGCAGGACCCTTCTGTGAATGCAGATCCAAGACCCAATTATTGGGATGGGGTAAAATCAAAGGCCCAGCTACTGAAATAAATGAATATGGATAAATAATCCCATCAGTCTATTCTGTTGAGCACATAAACCAGGCACTGTTCTGGATACTGGGGATGCATTGGTGAATGCTTCATATAGAATCTTGGCCCTTGGGGAGCTTACATTCTACCAGGGGAGAGAGATAAATGGGTACACTATAAAATAAAGTGCCAACTGCTATGAATCAAATTAAAATTGCATAAGAGAACAGAGCAATGGAGGAAGAATGATAGTTGTGTTATTTTACACCAGCTCGCTGGGGAGGGTATCTCTGAGGAAGTGGCAGTTGAGCACTGACCTGAATGAAGTTAAGGAGCAAGACATAATAGGATTTAGGGAAAAGTATTCCAGGCGGAGGGAGCAGCAAGTGCAAAGGCCCTGAGGCAGGAACATACTTGACATATTGCCACAGGGAGGCCTTTATGGCACCAGTGTAATAACATAGAAGGGGGAAAGTGGTAGAAAATGAGCTTGGAAAAGTAGCTAGGGGTCCAACCACATGGACCTAGTAGACCACAGTGAGCAGTTTGGTCTCAACTATAGTAACAGTCAACATGCACAGAACATAGAGTTGAGCCCAGTACTACTGGCCAATCAGCAAAATTTGCTAGTATTTTTAAAGTAGCTGAGGGGAGTTGTTCTGACTATCTCCATTTAACAGATGAAGACACTGAGGCTCACAGAGGTGAAGTTATTTAAAACAAGGCTGCAGAACGAGTGATGGGGCCAAAATGTTAGGGTGACCATATGCTCCAGTTTGTCCTGAATGGTCCACTTAAGGCTGCTCTTCCAAGGTGATTACTAATAGCATCCCTTTTTACTCTCAAAAATATCTTGTTTTGGGTGATAAATTACATGGTTGCTGTTTTGAGCTAAATTGTGTCCCTTCAACATTCACATGTTGAAGTCCCAACCCCAAATAACTCAGAATACAACTTCATTTGGAGATAAGGTCTTTAAAGAAGTGATGAAGTTGAAATGTGGCCATTACCATGGGGCCCTAATCCAATACAACTAGCATCCTTACAAGAAGAGGAAGAGACACCGGGGATGTGTGAGCACAGAGAAATGAGCACGTGAAGACACAGCAAGAGGGCATCTATCTGCCAGCCAGGAAAAGAAGTCTCGGGGGAAACCACCCTGCCAGCACCCTGATCTCAGGCTTCCAGCCTCCAGCATTATGAGAAATAAATTTCTGTTGTTTAAGCCTCCCAGTCTGTGGTATTTTGTTATGACAGCCCAAGCAAACCAATACAGTTGCCTTGCCTTATAGGACTGAAACCCAGGTTTCTGCTTGAGAAAGCCATGTGCTGGCCATTATGCCACACTGCCCTTAGCTGCTGATATTCTCCTGAGCTGTGTGTCACTATTGGTCCTGGAATCTGAGCTGGGAGCTCGGCCTGCAAGAGAAGGCAAAGTGGTCCACCTGTAGGGTAGAGGCTGGGTGATTGTTCTAACAGCCACAATTATGCATAACTGTGTACTGAACAAGGTGTGTATCTACCAGCACATAGGTGTGGGTCTGGGTGCTGGGGAAGAGGAGGCAAAGGCTGAGGCACTCAGTGCAGTACTGCAGAGAGAATACTACCCTCTTCTCAGAGGGGCCTGTGCTGCCAGAGACCCTGTGCTGGCCTCCCTCACAGCACTGCCTCCCTGTGTTGAATGGACTGTTATGCCTGGAGCCCCACTGCCCATAAGCATGTCCATCCAGAGATGGTAGCTCTGCCATCTGTGTGATCCTGGGCCCTTACACACCACAGTGAAAGTGGCTAAGCAAGTTACATGCCTAAGCTTTAGCCACATACATCTGGTTTTGAGTTGTGGTTCTGCTACTTTCTAGCTGTGTGATGCTAGGCAAGAAACTTACCTTCTCTGAGCCTCCAGTTTTCTCACCTGGAAAAGGGCAATAATAATAGTATCTTCACAACAGGGTTGTAGTGAGGACTCAGGTAATGCATGCAAAATGCCCAGCACAGTGACTGGCACATAAAAAGCACTCACTCATTAATGTTAGCAATTAGTATTACTAGGTTCTCATATGGGTTTGTGGAAGCTCTTGAACTTCTGCCATTTGGGTCTTATCTGTCTTGTTCAACCTCTGCATTCTAGTACTGAGCACAATGCTTCACACATAATTAGAGCTCAATAAAAAATTCAAAGTATTTAATAAAATGACTGAATTAACAGGCCTGTTTTTACAGCTGTAAAATGAGAGGGCTAGCTTAGGAAATCTCTGAGCCCTACGCCAGCAGAGACAGACGAGGATCCAGGGTGATCCCAGGGACATCTCCTCTTAGTGATGCCCCACGTTGGCCTGTCCTATCTTCTGTTGGCAGGCATCCTGAAAAACAGGGGCATGCTGAAGGACAAGTGTCACCCGGCCCACCATGGGGGCTGGTCAGGCAGAAGAGGAAGTGGGTGCCAATTTCTGTATGGGTCCTTGACAGGCATGTATGCAGTGCACCGGGGCCTGAGACAGAGCCCTACTTGCTGCCCAGCTGCTTGGCAGGAGGTTAGGGCTGTTCCAGGCATCACCCAGGAGCTGCAGACTGAGATACCCCCCACCATTGGCAATCCTCTGTCAAGAAAGACACTCAGCCCCAAATAGAATGGGAACAGCAGAAAAGTGATACCATCACCTTAAGTTGGTAAGACACTCATTGGGGACAGAAGAGTACACACATGCCAGGTCACCTCTCCAGCCTGGGCTCCACCTGGGTAGCTCCTCTGACCTCCCCTATCCAGGTTCCATTGCCAGCTGGGAATCCATGACTAGGACTCACAGGTGAGGCCAAGGGCAGTCTGTTGGTGTAGTAGGAAAGGCAGAGGGAATGTGTGAACCCCTTTCCAGGTAGATGACATGCAGGATTGGAATAGTTGGAGCAACTGGCTGTCTGCCTCATGTCAACTGCTTTTTTCTTGAGCCCTAGAATTTGCACTGCCAAGAGTAACAGGTCCATGGAGCACTGGAGTTGGAGTCATATGGGTATTTTACTCCCCAGGTGGGCCATCCCCAGGCAAGGAGGAGGGGGTCTGGTATTTGGGGATCAGAGGACAATCAGACACACTGACCCAGCAGTAGGCTCCCAGTCCATGAAGGGTAGATCCACACAGGAGGTACAGGAAGAACGTGGGGCTGACATTGTATTCTCTAAAGACAGCAGGCTGCCCCTCACCCTTCTGGACAAGGGCCTCAGTCTTCTCCATAAGATGAGCAAAAGTGCGTGATGCCATATAACCTCACAACCGTAATCAATTATAAGCTTAGTGTACACCTTCCCTTCTAGAATGCAAGTTCCATGAGGACAAGAGTTAGTTCTGTTTTGCTCACGGTTGTACCTACAATGCCTGTGATGTTGGAGATACTCACTATACTGTTGTGAAAGGGAGGGACAGAGGCAGACAGGGTGAAGGGGAGGAACAGAGACAGAAGGGAGGAGAAACTGAGTCAGCAAAGGGAGGCCCATTTTCATATCACCTAAGAGGTATGAGGGGCAGACAGAAGAACCTAGTGTCTGAGTCCCTGCCTTCCCTGACCAGAACACTGTGCTCAGTTTTCAAAGACGGCTGAGAGAGTGGGCTGAAATTACTGACCCTCCATTGTCAACTGGGAACATTTGTACAGAAGGGAAGCTTGGTCCACATCCTGGGGGAAAGTGTGCCCTGGGCTCAGAAAGTACCTTATCTCTTCCCTCTGGCCATCCTCAGGCTCCTCTGTGTCCCTTCCAATGGGTGCTGGGCAGGCATAGAAGGCCCTCCCTGCTTCCTCCCTCCCCTCCCTGGAGCCCTTGGGAGGTGCTTCTCCCTTTCTTCCCTACACAGAGCCTGATTGCTGGCTTGCCTCTCAGTGGGATGGTTAATAAGCCCTTGGGTGACATTAATTGCCATCAGGCATTAGAGGCCTAATGAGAATCATCTTCTTTGAAGACTCAAGCATCCTGCAGCCTCAGGGCCTCCAAGAGCCTGGCCAGCTCTCCCCATGCTGCACTTCCCAGCTCCAGACAGATGTGGGGGTGGGGGAAGGGCCAGAGCTGCTCTCCCCTCTTCACAGGCCCCAGTACCAAGCAGCCATAGCCAGCAGCCAGAGAGGAGGAAGGTTTCCAGGAACAGTTCAAGCCCATTTTCCAAAATACAAAATGTCACTTTCCTAGATGAAAAGGAAACTCACAGGGTCAAGAGGGCTAGAACCCAGTCAGGCAGATGGCAGCATGTTCCAGGACCCAACTGGCCTTGTTCTGACCTACCTTGCCCCATGCTCACTCTGGTTGGGTGCAGAGATATGGAGGGGAGACCCTCAAAATCCACAGCCTCTGCCATATGGCTATGTGCCCCCAGAGTAGCGGGTCTCTCCAGAGTAGGGTGGAATTGAGATCCGGCCCCCGGGGGTTGGGGCGTGATACCTACCCAGTGATGCTATAAAATCATTGCCATTGATCCAATGCCTGGTTGATGGGTGACTTGTCCGGTCTGATCTAGGTTGCCCTCTAATGGAATGGGGCCTGACAGTGGGAACAAACGCCACCCCAGCCACTCCTTCCCCCTAGTCAGCAGGTGCCTGGGTGAATGTGCAAGAGAGGCAGTTCCCCACCTCCACCCCCATGTCCCTTTAAAGGCTGGCAAGACAACCTGTAGGAAGGCATGTCCCCTCCTCTCCGCCTCCCTTTGCCCGCAGCCCCGCAGCCGAATGGGTCTCCCCCAGCTGCGCCCCGGACCCATCCCGCACCAAGCTGAGTCCAAGAGCACCCATGCGGGCCCGAGAGGAGCTGGGCGCGGCAGCAAGGCTGATGCTCACCCCGGTGCCCCAGAGAGCCCCACGCAGACTCTGGGGGTGGGAGTAGGGTGCCCCCTGCCCGCGCCTCTGGCAGAGCGGCTGCAAAACACCTCCAGCGCTCGGTGGGGAGCGTGCATCCTTTCACAAGGGACAGCGGTGACTGCGGTGGCGTCTACCCTGGAGAAACGCAGCCGCCGCAGCCGGCCGGCCACATTTGGGTCGCAGCGCTAGCCTGCGTTGGGGGGGGGCGTGGAAAAAAAACATAAAACAGGGGCGAGCGGAATCGCGAGGTCGGCCCTTGCTCGAGTCTCATTAAGGAGCCGCGCGCGCCCCCAGGCTGGGAATGCGGAATGGACACGTGGACAGAGGAGGGGGAGCTGGGGGCGGGGGGAGTCTCCGTGGCGCGCGAGCCGTGGGCCGCGCGCTCCGGGGCCACGTGACCGCGGGGAATCGGCGAAGGGAGGGGAGCGATCGCGCGGAGCTGGGCGCCCGCTACTGCCCGGGTGGGCGCTGAATCCCGGCCGGGGGAGGAGGGCGGGCGAGCGCGAGTGTGTGTGTGTCTCTCGAGTCATTTACGGCGGAGCAGCCGGCGCGAGCGCCGAGGAGGCGGCGGCGGCGGCGCGGCTGCTTCGTGCAACTGTGGCTCCCCCCACCTCCTCTTCGTTTTTGCTCCTTGATTCTTCTTCTCCCCCCACACACGTCCATGGGGAGCCGGCCCCCCTGCCGGCACCTCCTCTCCTCTGGGCCCCATAGGCACCAGCTGCCGCCTCCCTGGCCGCGGGCTGCGCGGGTGCGGGGTGCCCTGGCCCCTGGCGCCGTGCCCGCGTCTCGCCGCCCGCAGCCCGGACTGGCGCGGCCATCCGCTCGCCCAAACTGACTCCGAAAGAGCGACAGCCGATGCCCGGCTGCACCGAGACAGCGGGCGAGCGGGCGTCCGGGGGCAGGGCGGGGGCGGCGGGGAGAAGGAGGCGTCGGAGACTGTGAACCCCGGAAAAGTTCAAGGTTTGTGCAGGTGCCCCCAGGGAAGGCGAGGAGCGAGGCGGGGCAGCTTGCCCCTCTGCTGAGACAGCGAGACCTGAGAGGAGAGAGGGGCGGCGCGGAGGCACAGCGGGCTGGCCGAACCCCTCTCCATCCTACGACGTTTGTGGTCTGGAGGCTGGAGTCGACGCCCTGGGCAGGAAGGGCTCGGGTCAGGGCGCACTAGCCGGCTTTCCCGCTCCCTCGCTTCTCCGAGCCCCATCTCCACGGGGCAGCCCGTTCCGGCCGCGCCACCCTCGCCCCAGCCTCCGGGCCTCTTCCCGGACAGGCGGCGCTGAGCCGGCCTGTGCTGAGCCCGGGCCCTGGTCGAGACCGGAGAAAGCGGGCTGGAGCCGAGGAGCCGGCCCTTCGAGGGGACAAATATCTGGCCGCCCGCCTCAGGCATTCGGTCTGGGCGTCGCCTAGGGTGGTGGCGACCCGTTTCGCCGGTCTCGGCACTACTCGGAAACTTTTCCTTCGCCAGATGGATTAAAGTTGCCTGGATTTTCTGTTTCTTTGCGAAAGAAATCGTTCATTTGCACCTGACCTGGGATTTTTATGCTGGGCTGCTGCAGGGCGCTTGGAGGGAGAAAGCGGCGCCTATCCATGTGGGGTTACTACCGAAACCGAGGAAATTGGGGCTTGCTTTGGAAATCTGCACCCCGGAGCGAGTTCGGATTCGAGCTGGGCCGTGGGGCCGGGGGATTGAGCTGTCGGCTCTAGGCAGCCCCCGGGACGCCCGTGGCCGCCAGCCCCGGACCGCACGTGCGGCTCCCCCCTCGCCTCGCAGATCCTGCAGGGGGCACCAGCCGGGGTAGGTGGAGGCTCCTCCCGCCCCGAGCTGCGCCCCCACCGCCTCCGAGGGTGTAGCCCGTGGCGCCTGGGACGCCCCCTCCCCGCAAAGTGTCCCCGAATTGCACTCCCTGGCCCCTGAAGCCTCAGCAGAGACAGCCAGGCGCCACGGACGCCCTGAGTTGGATGTGACCAAGCCCAGCCTGGGGCCAAGTCGCCGGGGACTGCTGCCCTCTCGGACCCCTAGAGTCTCCGCCTCGGCCATGGCCCCAGGGATGTCGAGCCGCGGCGGCGCCGCCCTGCTCTGCCTCTCAGCGCTGCTCGCCCACGGTAAGGGTCGCGGCGCGGACTCGGGTGAAGATGCGTCGGGCGCCACTGGAGGGGGCACAGGGAGGACCGGGGAAAGGAGCACCCCCGACTCGCAGCCGCAGCTCCCAGCTTGGCGTCTCGTGCTGCAGCTCCAGTTACCGCCAGCCCCTAAGCCCTCCGGCGGGAGCCGAGGCTGCCAGCCCCGCCGAGGGGACCGAGCCCGGCCCAGGGAAAGGGTGGGGGGAGGCGGTCGCTCCAATCCTCTCCGGGTTATAAAGAAGGGTTCAAACCCAAGAGTCTGGGGGCGTGTCCGCCCACGGAAATCTAGAGGGATCCGAGGGATCCACTAGATCTCGTCCCGCCCCCACCCCTGGTCTCTCCCGCCGGGCTCGGGGCTCTGGGGATCCGCGGGAATCGCGCCTTCCCCCGTCCCTGGCGCGCAGGCTGGTGCGGGGCCGCGCCGCCCGCTGCCTCGCTTCCTGCCGCGGTCCTCGGGAAGGGAAGTGGACTGACGGGGGGCCGGGGGAGCCGCGGCGGCTCGCCCGCCTGCGGTCCTGTGAGCTGCATCTAAATGGCCGGCTTAGCCTAGCCCGGAGGGCGGGGGTCTGGGCACCGGCGCAGGCCGGGACCGCGGGCGGCGCGGGGAGGGAGCGGGCTCCGCGCTCTCGCGTTCTGCAATCTGTTGCGTCTGCTCCCCAGGCTCGCCCCGGGCTCCGCGGTAAAGGAGGTGGGAGAGGGAGGGGCTGGGGTTGGCGCGCTTTGGCTGTGGGACAGCGGGGATACAGGTGGGGGACAGCGGGTCTCTGAACAGCCCCCCAGAGTAGGAACTCAGACCAGACAGAAGGAGGCTGCAGCGGGCCTTCCGCAAGCTGGAGACGCTCCAGGAGGCGAGGGGCGCTGACCGAGCCGCGGGAGAGCGAGCTCCGGGAGGAGAATGGAGAAGCGCTGTCCTCTGCCCCCTCCCAACATAAAGCCAGCAAGGCCTGGGGACACATTTCCCCCAACCAACAAGGGCGATAGTGGGGGGTGCTTAGATGCCCCACGCTGAGGAGTGAGCCTCAGACAGGATGGAGAGGGGCTTAGATGGAGGGGGCAGTGCTCTCTCCGCGTGGGTGGAGGACCCTCAATGTGTCAGGCTTAGCTTTTGCCCAGATCTGCCCAGTCTCTAAGGGCCTGCCCAAGCCCACCGCCGTGAGCGTGCCCAAGGTCTCTAACCAGCGGCCTCTCTCCACCGGCCCAAGGCACATTCTCAAGGTTGAAACAATAAGAAAATCAATGGGCTCACGGCGTCGTAGAGTCCTGGGGCTAGGAGGGAGAAGGGGATTGGTGTAAGGGTGGATTGCTTCTTCCGGGCTAGGGGTGACTCCAGGGGGCCTGTTTTGCCTTCGGTTCCCAGAGACAGCTGACCTCAGTTCTTTATGGGAGGAACCCGCAGGGCAGCTCTAGTAGCGGGGCGCGGGTAAGGTGAGGGAAGCTGAGTGTACAGACCGAGAATGGGGAGGGGTGGGGAGGTGGACTGCCTGTCTGTGCACTGCGCTTGCGACCTAGCCCTGGCAAGCAGGGAGTTTCCATGCCCAGTAGGAGGAAGCCAGGAAGCTCAGGCCTGGCTCTAGGGGTGGTTCTTCCCCTCCTCTTGCATCTTGCTGTCAGAGTTCCCTTTCCAAGGCCCAGCTGCCCCACCTCTGGGCAGCTCAAACACTGTCATTAGGTCCCCACTGTCCATTTTCCTGATCCCTGAGCCTGGTGTTAAAGATCCTTTCCCCTTCGTCACCTGCCAGAGTCCTGCCTGTTCCTAAGACCCACTTCCAGGCAGGCCTCAGTGTCCTGGCTGTGCTTCCCTTGGAGTGTCACCTCAGCCTCTGTTTTCCTTAAGCACCAGGGCCCTCTCTGTGCCCTGTAGTCCTGGAGTGGTGAAGGCAGAGCCATGGGCTTATTCTTCTGTCTCTCCTCACAGCTGGTGCTCAGCACAGCGCCAGCACACACAAGGGCCCAGGGCTTGGCTGTGTGATTGAAAAGAATATATTTGAGGAGGGGGCCCAGGTCCCCCCCTGAGCAGGCATTCCCCCCACCTGACTGTCGGGCTCCCTCTCCAAGTTCCCTCCCTGAGTCCTGAAGTCTCTTCCCCATCCCATGCCTCAGTCTCCTCTTCCTCAGGGAAGGGTGCCAGCAGATGCTTTAAGCTTGGCGATCCCCCAGACAGATAAAGCAAGAATAACAGAAATCCCTGCCAAAAAAACCCCATCTCCCCCAGGCCTCCCTTCTCCAGGGCTGCCTGACACCCATCCAGCCAACCCTTCCTTCCCTCTGTTAGGAAGAGGGCACAACTCTTGGTTGGGGTTTCTGGGCTCTTCCAAGATTCTGGGAGATGGAGGGACAGTTGCAGTTTTCTGTGCCTGGCAGGCTACTGAGGCCGCAGGGTTCTGACCACACAGCCAGACTTGGAGCCAAGTAGCCTGGGTTTGTGTCTGACTCTGGCGCCATTGGCCAGGGTGACCTTGGGCTCTCTCGCTCATACTCCCTGTCTTCCACAAGCAGTGTGGTCTCTGGCCCAGCTCCTCTTCTCACTTTCTGCCAGGCCTGCTGGGCAGAGACCATGTGTGAATGGAGCCCCACTACCTTTCAGGGCCCAGCGCAGCCCGTGGAGTGGCAGAGGGGTGTGCCTGACCCCCTACGCCATTTCTAGTTCTTCCAGAGCACATCTGTGAAGGCCATTTTCTTGTATCTTTGGGGAGACTTTTTGCTCCATTTGTAGTTTGAATAGGAGTTTAAGGGGACAGAGTGGTGATAATTCTATTAGAGAGCTGACTATGTCAGTCAGTAACCCTCACTGGCTCCCCACTGCCTGTAGGGTCAAAGGTATCCTGGTATCCTTTGCCCTGGCACTCAAGGCCCTTTATGATCTATCCTGATCTACATCTTCACTTCCACGACACTGCCCTCTCGCCGTTCTCCGTGTGCCTTATGAGAGCTCTCTCTTCTCACTTTCCTGCCTTTCTGCTTTTGCACCCGCCAGCCCTTCCTTCTGGAATACACTGCCTTCAGAAATCCTTACCTAGCCTTCAAAGCCCAGTTCAAAGATCACCTCCTCTAGGGAGCCTCCCTAGATTAGCCCCTAGCTGCTCACCAGCAGCCCCCATGCCCCAACAGAAATAATTGAACTCTTTCTGGGGCTACCTTGGCACTTTATGCTACTTTCCTAGCACTCCTCACAGGCTGCAGTATATGTGCGTGAAGAGTGTACACAGGCATGTTTACCTGTGCAAATCTCTTGATCCCCATGTCCTTGCATTTGGGGCAGGAGCCATGTCTTCTACATTTTTGCCTGACTCTTCCGTGCTTGACACATAGCAGGTGCTCAGAAGACATGGATGGGGCGGGAGGACAACTCTACATTGAGGGACCCTCCCAGCATCAATTGAAAAGGGAGCTCTGGGGTGTGGGGCAGAACAGGGGCAGAAGGGAGCCAGGCAGAGAGAGACACCAGGAGGAGAGCAGGCCTACACCACACTTGAGTGGCACTTACAAGATCCATGTGTCTCAGGTGACATGTCATGACATGGTCCCACAGGATATGAATGCAGTATCCCATATCGCTCTGAATATATGACCTCAAATACATGTGTCCTCACATTGTAATATTGAGCAACATTGAGTTTCTCCTGTGGGTTATGTCCACACCCCCAACCCCGTCCGCCTGATCACCCGAGCCCTAGCCCCCATTTGAGAAGCAGGATGAACAGAGCAGGAGGGCAGGGTGAGCACCAGGCCTTGGAAGGCCCCTCACTTCCTGCCTCCCCTCTCCCACACCCATCTTCCTTCTGGCCACACAGAGCTGTACACCACAACACAGACTTGTTAATGTTTAAGACCAGTAGGTGGGGATGTGTTATAAACTTGGTGGCAGAAAATGAGCTTTATTGGACTCCATTCTGAGGACAGCTGGGTGCTGTGCTGCAGGAGGTGAGGCCACTGTGGAATCCCAGGGCTGTACCCGGGTGTCCCCAGGCCCTTGCTGGGAGCCTTTCCAGAATGGATAGACCCTGGACCTGAGATTGGTAGAGAGTGCTGGTGATGCCACAGGAGGTGGGGTCTGGCCCACCTACCTGGGGCAGGGAAGTGTGTGTTGGGGGCAGGGTGTCACCTAGTTGCCCTACCTATAACGATGTCCACAGCACTGAAGGAGATCACAAAACCACCAAATCCAACCTTCCTGTGGATGAGGTCACTCTGCAAGTTAGTCCTCGAATCAGGACTAGCACCAGAGCCCAAACGGGGTTCTTGGCTTGGCAGTCTGCCCCAAAGCCCTCAGCAGATTCCACCACGTTTGCTATCCACTATCTCTGCAGCTCCTTCCAGAGATGCACTTCTAGCTTCAAGCTAGCCTCTGGTGGCAAGCAGTCAAGATAATCAGTCACCGATAGCGTTGCCTAGTTTATAAACCTTACCAAGCACTATAAAAGAAACGAGGAGGGGTTCAAGATCTGACCCCCAGCTCTCTTTCAGGATCTTGAGGTCCAGCTGGGGTGATGAGACAAAGGCCCAGATTCTTAAAATTCAAAGCAGTTTGGAATTGCAGAGTCCTCAGGATGCAGGATACCTGGGTTCAAACCCTGGCTTTGTCATCAGTTTACTGCCTGGCCACAGGATTTTCACCTCCCTCTCCGAGTCTTGTTTTCCTTGTCTCCCAATTGAGAGGGGATGGTGCTCTCCAAGCCCCCTCCCGACTCTTTTGTTCTGTGGTAGAGAAGCCCCTTCTTATCTCCCTGGTCTTCCTCTGCCCACGCCCACGCCCCCTCCACGGAGGGCTGCCACAGATGCTAACAAGTGGATGCCATGCTTCCCCCCCGTTTCCTCCCCAGGGTCTTCCTTACTTCTTCCTTGCCCAAGCTCAACATAGAATTTTAATAAGAGATTAATGAACCAGTTGTGTGTGTGTGTATATTTTTATGAACATAAATTTCTTTTAGAATGTCCCTTCTCTTTTTAAATGAAAAGAAAAGTGGGCCTCCTTATCACCAATTCAGCTGGCTGTGCCATACTCCAGCAGTCCCCAGGGATGGGGCGGTATCTCACAGAGCGCCAACACTCGGCGAGCTACTGCACCAGTCTCTAGAGGACAAATGGGCTGCCCCGGGAAGGGGGGCACTGAGCCAAGTGAGGCCAATGAGGTAACAGAGAGGGGACAAGCCAGCCATTAGAGTGGTCTCAGCACCTATAGGCTGAGAGTCCAGAAGTCATTTTCTCCTTTCTGCTGTCTTGTTTATCCCTGTCAGCTCCTCCTCCCTCCCACCACGCCCCCTCTCCACCACCACACACTTCCACTCCAGGCCCTCATGGCTAGCAGACAACCCAGCGGGATGAAGTGGAAAATGAGAGCAATTACCTGGATAATTCAATGCCTTTTGCCAAATGAATGAATGCAGAACTGAATAATTCAGTGCAAAAAAATAAGGGTAGAAAAAGATAATTGAAGAAAATCTCTTTTTGCCTAAATTACCTAGATAATTAGCTGCCTTTGGAAAGTTCTGCTTTTTATCAAACTTGAATCTTTCCTGCTGTATTCTCACCCACACCTTTTTGTTTGCCCTGTGAGGACAGGCAATTTGTTACTCTCTTCCCTTGAATGACTTTTCCTGTTCGGTTCAAACTGGGGACAGTGAGCAGGATGTGTGACTGCTGGTGGAATTTCTCAGCTTGTCTCTGTTTCCCTGGGCCTGTCTCTCATGATCCTTGGAGCTGGGAGAATGATGTACCCAGTGTTACCAGGATAGATGAGATGACTCTCAGAATGGTCCACGTTCTCAGAGGTATCTCCATCCAAGAATTCGAGAAACGAACATCAGACCCCACAGGGCAGTCCCCTGGCCCTGAGAGAATAGGCAGCCATGATATCCCTGCCCTTAACCTTAGCGATCCCCTGACACAGCCCTGGAGGTGGCCAACCCTTTAACAGAATCAGTCTCAGCCACATTGAGTGACAACCTCTCTCTTTTTCTAAAGAAGAAAAAGGGAGGAGGGGAAATGGTTCCTGCCCTCGAGGAGTACCCAGTGTGACAAGTGGGACACAGTCCCATCTTCAGAGAGGCCCCAATCTGATGAGGGAGGCATAGCGCCAGCCCTCAGAAGTGGCCTTTGTTGCTTTGCGTGGTGAGGGTCTGACAGGGAGAGAGATGACCACCTTTGCCCAGGGGTGGTAGGACCCCACTCCCTCCTTACCCCTCCAGCCCCCAGGGTTGTTGGGGAGCCTGGCTCTGGTCCGGAAGCGTGTATATTTTTGGTGGCTTGGTACAGATGATGCAGTGGACTTGTCACAGTAGGAGAATGGTGTTGCGGGGAGCTGGGTGCATAGGTGCATGCTCATGTGCACACCCACCCAGTCATGGTCACCCATGGCTACGCTTGAAAATTCTATCTCTGCGGTTCAAATCCATGATCTCATGGGATTCCCAGGTGGCTGCTATATGAAGGCAGCATCATGATCACCATTTTATAGAGGGCACAGCTGAGGCTCAATGGAGTCCCAGCCACACTGATTCCTGAAGTCAGGTTTTCTGACCCTGTATGTGGAGGTCTTCTTGCCATACCTCGCTGCTCCTGCAGACAGGGAATCAGCAGAGACACGGGCCAACAGCCACATAGGTCCATACACCTGGGCGAGGCCTGACTGTCGGGGCCCACTGACCCCACCCTAGTCTCACTATGAGCCCTTCTCTTCCCCTTGCCCTTAGGCTTCTTCCAGTCTCTTGAATAAGTCATGCTCCTTTCCATGTCACGGTCTTTCTATGTGCTGTTCCCTCTGACCAGAATGCTCTTCCACCCATCACCTGCTCAGCCTTCAAGCCAGAGCGAATCCACCACCTGGAAGCCTGCCCTGATTCTAAGATGAACAAGGACCCACTATCCCCTGCAACTCATTGCAGATTTGCCATGTTTTTAATTGTGCACTGCCTGGCTTCCCTGCTGGCTGAAAGGGACAGTGTGTGATCTCTTCCCTGTCGCTGTATTCCCAGAGTCTGTCTGGGAGGGGATGTCTGGAATGAAGTAGGCGTTTGATGATTTGTCAAATGAATCAATGAATGAACACGGTGCACATACCTGTACACACAGACACCCTCCCCGTCACTCAGCAAGTATTCAGTTAGTGCTTACTCTGGTCCAGGCACTGTTTTAGGCACTTGGTTATAGTCAGTGAACACAACAAAAACCCTGGCACTAGTGGAGCCTACATTCTTGTTTGGGGGGTGGGAGGGAATGCAGATAGTAAATAATATAGTAAATACATTAAATAAGTAAATTATATACAAGGGCTGTCCAGAAAGTATCCAGCCATGTAACCATTCTCATTATATTAATAATGGCTGGGTAGTCCTTTTATGTTAGCAGGCAACAAGTGCTATTAAAAAGGGGAGGAGGGAGGGGGAGGAGGGAGGGGGAGGAGGGTAAAGGGAACTGGGAATTCTAAGAGGTATGTGAGCATCAGGGAGGAAGGCACATCATTCATATGAATGACTCTTTGATAAAATATCCTTGAGCAAAGTGAGGGAGTAGACTAAGTGAGTATCAAGAGCCTTCTGGGTAGGGGGGCCAGGCAAGATAGGGGCCCTAGGGGCAGTGGGCTTGACCATTCAAAGGACAGCAGGGAGGACCTAGGGGCCAGAGCACAGCCAGGCAGGGGTGGGGAGGGTGGAGAGTTGGGGTAAGAACAGTGACTTGTAGGCTGATGGAGTCAAATGCCAGCTGTCCTCATCTACTCAGGGCCTTTGGGATGCTAAGCACCTTCAATTTCTTTCACAGATTCTGACTTTTTACTAATTATCTACCTTTACAAAAACTCAGCTCCCAGAGGTGGCAAGGGATACATACACTTGTTTGGCCTGTCTGATTACACCACTGTGATTTGGGGAGTGTGACAACAGCAGGTCTGGAGGCCCTTGTGTTCAGGAATGGCAAAGCCCAATCTCCCTGAGTCCCCGAGCACCCCGCAGCAACTCTGGGTTACCTGTTGCTTTGACACCTCTGCCTGTCCCTGTTCTGTGTCTGCAAGTGCCTTAGTTGGTGGTCCCTCCTGCCACTTCCCTGCCACCATGTGACCACTGCAGCCCACGCCTCTTAGCCAAGGAGGTGACCTGACCTGGGATGACCTACATTCTCCCCTGCTCTGCCCCTCCTGGGGAAAGACTGGCTTATAAGGCCTTTGTCCAATAGGAAGGAACTCTTGGATTGGAAATAGGAAAAATGGCCATTTTCTCAGCTGCCAACATAGCAGAGAAATGATCTCAATTTTCTGTGGCTGTTCTCGGCGGGAGAAAAACTGCCAGCAGCCAGCCCCATGCATGAGAGGTCTGAGATGCTAGGAAGGGGGTGGGGGAGAGGGAGGGGGACTGGCGTGGTGTGGAGGGCTGGGGTCCCCACTGGGGCACTGCCAGCTCCCCCCTGCCTGGGAAGTTCTCCCTACCCCCAGCCCCCACTGCTCACAGGGCCTGTGTCTGAGCAGCTGTTGAACTGTCTGGTTATCTCAGTGCTCACTCATTAACTGAGCACCTGCTATGTGCCACACCCTGTGCTGGGCACCAGGAATCATCCTCGGTTCTGTCCGCTTGGTCCTGGTGCTCAGAGCTTCCCTCCTCGACCTCACCTTTCCCTGCACTCAGTTCTAGAACCAAGCTGCCTGGCTTCCTCACTTTCATGTCTGCACAGGCTGTGATAAAATGCAGAGTCACAGACACGTTGGAAGGGATACAGGGTGTTGTGGAGGGAGAGGGGGAAATCTCTTAACGGTTAGAGGGGTCGGAGGAGGCTTCATGGAGGAGGTATCACCTCAGGAGCCCTTGACAAGGTTCAAGAATTCTGATTCTGAAGACTAATCGGTCAGCATCTACTGCGTGTCTGATACCCTGGGAAAGACAGAAACACAGGGCAAAAGTGGTCTCTGGCTGACTATCTCTGAGAGTCCTGGTCGGGGAGGGCGATGCTGCCTGTGAAGGAGTAGCAAGATACAGTGCTAAATGCAGGCTATGTGGTTGATGATTCTTTACCTGCGTCATCTTTAAAGACACCTCAGAACTTTGACCCTATGTTCCATGGAGCGCCGGAGAGCTGTTGAGAGTTGTGGAGTGAGGGAGCCACATAATCAAAGCAGGGTTCTCAACAATTAATTGGCCAGGGGCAAGTGGCAGATTGGAGGGATGCTGAAGGGGAAGCTGTTGCGGCGGCTAATCTGAGAATGGGGTTCTTGGGATGGGAAATGACCACTGAAAGCCATCCAAGCAAGGTACCACCACATGGCAATGAGCCCACAGTTAGAGCCAGAGAGATGGATCTGAGCGTACGTGTTCACTCTGCCGCTGACCAGCAACGTGACCTAGCTTGGTTTTCGCCTCTGTAAGACTGGATGGCAAATGGAAGGTACAGAGCCCACAGCATGAAGTCTCGGTGTTGGAAGTGTCTTTATTCTCATAGCAGCCACGACCTGGAGAGCTGAAGGGACTTGCCTGAGACTCACCGCCACTTCCGACCCCTTGGGCTACAGGAGCGTCCCTGTGGTCCAGGCAGGAGTCCTGGAGAACGTGGCTGAGTAGGGGAACCTAGGGAGAGAGGGGACATCCCTCACTATTTTTAATGGAGGCCCCTCCCTCTGCATTCTTCACCCAATAGTCAGCCATAGGCTGAGGGGTCAGATCCGTACAGGGGTCACTGTCACCATTTGGGCCCCAGGAAGGCCCAAGAACCCGTCATGTCACAAAATGATGGTGCGTCTTCGAGTCACACAAACGTAGGCTGTAATGGCACGGCTGCCTGGCCTGCCGCAGTGTGGCTGGGTGACCCAGGAGCACTTGCCTGACTTGTCTCCCGGAGCCTCAACTTCCCCATCTGCAGACTGGGAGTAACAGCATCATCTCTCAGGGCTTCCCCATGAATGAGATCCCACAGTGTGCATGGAAGTTCCCAGAACAAACACTGTGTGCCTGCTGGGGGAGCTCTGTGAACTGCATCCATTTCCTTCTTTTCTTGCCTAGAGCCATGTTCGCTGCTGGGAAGCACATTTAAGATAGTGCCAAAGACTTCCCGGAGAGCTGTTTTCTGGTGGTTGAGTTTCTGGTTTTGTTTTGTTTGGGGTCCTTTTCTTTTTCTTTTCTTTTTTTTTTTTTTACCCTTGATGCCTCCTAGCAACATGCTGCTTGTTTTAACAACAGCAGTGGCCAGGGCTGACCCCTCTCCCTCCCTCCTTTCCTTCCCAGGAAAGCAGCCACAGGCATCACCCTACATTCCCAGTGCCTCTGCAGCCCACCCGGGGTGGAGGAGGCATTGCTGGGTCCGGCAGCTGGCCCCCACCACAACGCCAAAGGTGTCCCCGGCTGCTGGGGCCACGGTTTCCTGAAATTTGCATCCTCTTCACGACAGCCCCTAAGTTGTGCATGTAGACGGCATGCCACCAGTGCAGGCAGCCCATGCCTTTGCCAGATAGCAGGCCTAGGGCTATAGGTTCTAGGGAGTTTCTGACACAGAGCCCAAGCCTTCCTAATCTGCAGCCTGAAAGTGCACGGGGACAGGCACAGGCTCCGACCCTGAGGGTCCTGGACCCAGGGCTACCTCCTCCACTCCTAGCCCGGCAGCCGGGTACTGTGGGCATGTCACCCTTCAGTCTCAGTTTCCTCATCTGCAAACAATAAGAAGAAAACTCTACCCATCTTTGCCAGGTTGTTGAGAGTGGGGCAATAGGTTATGCACCCCGCCTGGCACAGTCAGCGCTCAGTAATGGTTGCTGTGATCAGTGATTCTTAATTGTATCGTTGGTATTAGGGAACCCTTAGGAGTCACCTCGAACAAGCCTGATCCACCCAGGGGGCCCCCCCACCATGTTCTTCCTCCGCTGCTGGTATTTTCTTTTCCACCACTTGTTCTGTCAGCCAACTGCATACCCTGGGACAGACCCCTCCTCCCAGTGGAATTTAGTTTTCCTGTTTTTGAAATAGGGGTGTCTGAGCTGAATCAGCCCTATCCAATAGAAATATAATGTGAGCCACGTGTCTAAATTTGTCTAGTTATCACATGACAAAAAGCAAAAAGAAACAGGTGGAATTAATTTTAATAGGCTGGGTGCAATGGCTCACGCCTATAACCCTAGCACTCTGGGAGGCCGAGGTGGGAGGATCGCTTGAGCTCAGGAGTTTGAGACCAGCCTGTGCAAGAGCGAGACCCCGTCTCTACTAAAAAGAGAAAAAATCAGCAGGACATGGTGGCATGTGCCTGTAGTCCCAGCTACTTGGGGGGCTGAGACAGGAAGATCCCTTGAGCCCTGGAGTTTGAGGTTGCAGTGAGCTACGATGACCCCACTGCCCTCTAGCCTGGGTGACAGAGCAAGACTCTGTCTCAAAAAAAAAAGAAAAGAAATTAATTTTGATAGTATATTTTAACCAATATACCCAAAAGTTTTTTTTTTTTTTTTTTTTTTTTTTTTTTTTTTTTTTTTTTTTTTTTTTTTTTTTTTAAAAAAAAAAAAAAAAAAAAAAAAAAAAAAAAAAAAAAAAAAAAAAAAAAAATTTTCAGGGCCCTAGAGCCAGGGCTCTGGGGACAGGTGAGCTGAGCCCACACTCCTTTCTGCAGTCCTTCTTGGAAATCCCCTGTCCACTCAGAGCCCGCTCAGCCCTTCCCCAGCCCCGGCGTGATCTGTGCTGGCCATGGTGCCTCCCATCCACTCAGAGGCAGCAGCTGCCAGGACGGGAGCAGGAGGCTCCCAGCTGCCTCCCAGAGGCCACTTTCCCTCCCCCTCGGCCAGAAGATCCTGTACACCGTAGGCCAGATCAAGTCACCCTCTTGCTCAGAACCTCCACCTCACTGGGAGTGACAGCCACAGCCCTCACAGCAGCTCACAAGGCCGACACTGCCGCTCCAACCCAATCTTCCCTCCCACCTGCTCTGCTCCAGTCACCCTGGCTTCTTTGCTGTCCCCAACGTGCCAGGCGTGGAGCCCCAGGGATTTGGTCCTTGCCGTCTGCCTGTCCTTTTCCCCCTATAAGCATGACTCATCCCTCGTGCCTCCTTCATGTCTCCCCTCACATGCCTCTCGCCACATGCCCCCACAGCCACCCCGACTCTATCCTCTCCCTGTGCTCCCTTTCCTTCACCTGACACATTAACTTGTTAGGTGTCCCATCGGAACGGGAGCCCCCAAAAGCAGGGACCGCATCTGTCGGGTTCACTGCTGTCTCCCCAGCTCCTGTGTCTGGCACAGAGGAGGTGCTCAGTACATATCTGTGGGATGAATCAATAAACCATTGAACCTGCTCCCTCCCTGCCTCTCACCCTTTCCGCCCAGGGAGCCGCTGGGAAGACAGATTGGGTAGTAAATGGTTGAGAGGAACCATAGAGGGAAGATGTATCCCTTCATTCACTCATTAACACATTCCTCTGCCATAGCCTAGCTGTGTGGTCCTGGGAAAATTGCTCAGCTTCTCTGTGGCTGAGTTTCCACATTTATAAAATGGGATACTAAGAGTGCCTTTCTCATAGAGTTGTTGTAATGAATAAATGAGTTAATGCATGTAAAGTGCTTGGAGTGGTGCCTGGCTTGTAGGAAGTACTCAATAGATAGTAGCTGTTGCTTCATTCAGCACATGTTTTTGAACATTTACTGTACACCAAGCACTGTGGCAAACACTAGGCATGCAGTGATGAAGACACAGTTACTGGCTGATATGGGACAAGGGTACAGACAATTTCAGTGCAGTGTGATCAATGCCAGGGTGGCAAAGGTGTCGACAGAGCAGGAACTGGCCTCACCTGGACTTAGGAGGGGGACAGATGTGGTGTCCTGTCATTTTACAACAACCACTGCCAAAATCTATGTGAACTGGCAAGTTGAGCTCTGGCAACACCCTGAGGGGACCATTTTGCCCAGAGCTTTGCCTGCCCAGCAACTGCAGGGTGCTGGAAAGGGTACAGTCTAGAAGTTAGGGAACCTCAGCTCTGCCTCCAACCTGGGGGGAGTCACTTTTGTTCCCCAAGATTCAGACTTCCTATCTGTAAGATGGGCTAATAACAGTGCCTATATCTTAGACCACTGGGATTCAGTGAACTACTGTATGTGAAGTACTGTATGTAAACAACCAACACGTGTGCCAGATGCTCATTAAACAGGAGATACTATTATAACCCAAGCCAATGGGCAGACCTCCTTACAGGGTGCCCTGCATGCTGCTGGTGCTCCATCAGTGCATGAGGAACTGTACTGAAAGCCTGTTTGCCTTCTGAAATCCTCTCTGGACTGTGGCACAGAGGGGTGCTCAGTGAGGTGAGACCCTTAAAATCAAAGAAACTTGGGACAGGGGAGCTAGAAGGGAGCTACGGGACCCTCCCACAGCTCACCCTGTTTTAAAGGTAAGATGACTGAGGTTCCGAGTGGGGAGGCTCCTAGCCCAGCTCATACAGCAGTCAGGAGTTGTGAAGCCAGGGCTAAGACCCGGGTCCTGGCTCCCAGGCCGGTGGGCTTGTTATTGTGCCTTCACTGGTTTCACGTGAGGGTATTGGCGGGGTGACAGCATGGCCAATGATGGCTAGAGGAAACTGGTTGGTCTCACATGTGGTTGCCCCCCTCCCCAGCTTCCCCAGGGGCTGTATCCGGGGGACATGCCTCAGTAGGCATGGTGTTTACACGGAGTAACCAGATTCCATCTCCAATAATCACATCACAAACAGCATGAGATATGAACTGTGGGGAAGGCTTTGCTAAATGTGAGACTGGTTTTCTTATTTTTCTCTCCATTCCTCTCTCTAGGGCCCCCACCCCTCTCCCTGCCACATCGAGCACACATGTACACACACATGACCTGCGTTCCCCAGGCAACCAGTTCAGGCCTCTGACCCCAGCCCAGTGAAAGCTAGTTGTGTCCTTGTCCAACCTTAGAAGAGCGATTTCCCCTGTCTGGGTGTGGGCAGGAGGAGTGGGTCTTTGAAGGTCAGCTTCTCACCCCTTGAAGTTCACCACTGTCCCCTGCCATGACCGAGGTATGTGGAGCCCTTGCCAGTTTACAAATGGTTGCACATGCCCTATCATATGTAAACGTCACCTGTGAAATGGGTAATGATGACCCCCATTATACGTATGAGGAGGCTGAGGCTTAGAGAAGGGAGGTGACTGCCCAGGGCACAGAGATAGGAAGTGGCAGAGCAGACTCTAGCTCAGGAGACTGTGTCTTCCACCCTCCCAGGGCCCTACCCACCTGATTCTGAGGGTCCGGGTCTCAAGGCCCCTCCTCCGGCCCCCAGTGTCATAGAGGGTGTGTCACACCCATTTGGCTCAGTCCCAGTGCCATCACCTTCACCCATGCAGGCACCCCAGTCACAAAAGGGGAAACTGACACACAGAGTGGCTGACTCATCCACTGGAGCTGGCTTCCCTCCTCCTCGTGTATATCAGCCCTCTGTCCAGCATCCGCTTCCTGCTGCTCGCTTTTCCTCGGTCCCTGGCTTCCCCCATTTCCCTCCACCTCGTCTCCCCTCCTGATGTGTGGGATGGAGCCCTGCAGCTCCCGCCTGCCCCCTCCCCCCACCTCCCCCCTCCCCCGCAAGAATCCAGATTCTCCTTCATGTCCCTGCAAAGCTGATCTGCATAAAACCATCCCTGGGCCCTGCCTTTAAAAGTCTTCATCTTTTCTCTTCTCCCTAAACGGCCCCTAAATGATTTCTGTAAATTGCTCTAAGTAGCTCAAAAAAAAAAAAAAAAGGAAAAGAAATAATATATAACTCAGCGACTGGCTGCCTGACCGGAATGTCGATGGCTCTTCTTCTCCTGCCTGGCTGCACCGCACCTCCCAGCTCCTTCCCACTAGGCACAGCCCCTCAGATCCAAAGCCAGGGATCGGGGAGCTTCCCTCTGAGCCTGAGCCCTACCTCCTCCCTCGGGCAGGAGCTGCCCCCTTCGGGTATCCCACTGACCGGGAGCTCGGGGCAGCAGTATCTTACCCTTCCCCTCCCCCAGCACCTACCACACTGAGGACTTTCCCAGGGGAGAGCTGTGCCTCCCTCATCAGTCTGGGGACTCCTCCAGAGAAGACTGTGCCTCCAACAGACTAGGGTCTTCCCAGGAGAGGCTGTGCCTGCCCCGTCAGACAGGGGTTCCCTCTGGGCAGGGCCCCAGGAGTACCCAGGAGCCCCTCTGATTGTAAATGTCCTTGTCTGCACCTGGTTCCCTTACAGAGTCTCATTGCTTTCACTCTGGGTTAGAAGTCTAGGTCCTGAGTCCTAGACTCTTTCACTGATTCAATGAAGCATTCATTCATTCATTCTACAGAGCTTTCCTGAACACCTGCTGTCTATCAGACACTGACTGGTATGTGTCCTTCTGCAGATTTGGCCCCTTTGAGGAGCTCCTGTGGCCAGGGCCCCCAGGCATGGCCGTGGTTCTCCTAGGGACAGGGCACCCAGCCAGAGGGGCGGCACTGAGGCAGCATCCCCCTGCGGACGTGAATCCCGCCTCAGCCCCCAGCCACCATCATGCCCTTCCTGGCTACAGCCTCTTTTCAGTGTGGGCCAGAGTTGGGCCCCTCAAGGGAGAAGAGGCTGGAGGTGGGAGGGCCCCACTAGCTCTAGGGAGGTGCCTCCCATGTGGCCCTGGCCTGGCCCACCCTTCATCCACAGTCTGCACCCTCCTCTCCACACGGGGCGGGGGGGCGGCGGGGCTGACATCCTGCCTGCAGACCTCAGTCCTAGCAGCCCAGCCCCCAAAGTGATGGTGCAGCCTTGAGCAAGTCCCTTCCCTGCTCTGGGCCTCAGTTTCCTGTCTGAGATATGACAGGATTGGACTAATCCAGTGATTTTCTAAAACTTTTTTTAGCCAGTAGAATACATAGTATATACCATATATAATACATTACAATATATAATATATATTCTACATGTGTTATAATGCAGATAATATATGCTACAGATAAAAGCAGAACTCCTGGTTGAAGGGAGAGTGGAGGTGCCCCCTGAGGTCCCATCTGTCCCACCTTCCCCTGCCACCTCATGGCAGCCCTTGAGACACCCCCAAGGAGCCTGGCCAGAAAGTCATTAGTCCACTTGCCCCCACCACCGCCCCGCCAAGATTGCTTCCATGTGCCATTGAGGGGTCTGGGTCGTGCTGTTGATGGGGGGCAGTCCCATCACCTCTCTGCCCCTGATTCCCTGGGAGCCCACTCTGTTTCCAGCGGGGGTGAAGCCTGGGAGAAGGATTCGTTCTTGCCTGGACCGTGGGATGGGTCCAGCCTCTGACTGGAAAAGCAGGTGTGACAGAAGCTCAGAAGGTGGCGGGCAGGGCCCCCGCCAGCACCAGGCTGGCCCTGCCTGCGCCAACACAAGGCTCGATTGTCCTAGATGAGGTGAAGCCCCTTTGTCATCCTGCCTGCACTCCTTTTGAAGTGCAGAAGGTCAAAAGAGGAGAACAAACAGAGACAGAGCCCTCTGCTTCCTCTCCGATTTAATTGGAACCCAGTTAAGTGAATAACTGTTACAAATGTGAAATTACCTTCCACCAACTTGGGGATGTGAGCCTGCACTCAGCATGAGCTTGTGAGACCCAGGCTGGGATGTGGCCCTGGCCTAGCAGAGTAGGGTTTCCCCTGGGGTGGGGAGGTGTTGACCCACAGAAGTCTTGGTCCTCCCCCTAGAAGAGATGCCACTAGAAGAGATGCCAGGCGATCTGGTCCAGCACCTGCTGCAGATCCTGTCTCACATTCAGCCAAACTTTACTGACCACACGTGGGCTCACCTTTCCAGAGCTCGCAGAGCCAATCTGAGACCAGGCAGGTGAAAATAAGTGGCACAGTCAAGGCACGGACATGGGTCCCGAGGACAAACAGAAGGGAAGGGACCCAATGGGAACATTGCAAGCCTTAGGCAAAAACTTTAAAACTGGAGCGGGGGTGACATTCCAGAGCAGGTCTCTTGAGAAGAAACAGGGATGGGGCTTTCTTCACAGCAAGAGGGTATACGGAGAAGGAGAATCAGAGCATGGAAGATGAATTACTCACACTAGGGAGCATCCCAGAAACCTGCATAAGGAATACCCGCCATGGGGCACCTGATAATGTTGCTTAGCCACCCACTGTCCAGTGGTAAGTGGTGAGTTGTATTATCATGTCCTCACTTTGGAGCAGGTTTGTCTGACAGCCTTTGCATCGGGGCTTTTAGAGTATACAAACCCCATTGATGACACTTGCAAAATGAATGGCTGATGTTGCTGCTTCCACCGAGCGGGTATGAATTTTGGTAATCTGGATTCAGATGTAGAGAAAAAGGAACACTTTTGTGAGAAAGAACAACTCAGGCAGTGGTTCTCAATCTTGGCTGCACACTGAGGAGCTTTTTAAAAGTGCTAGTGCCTAGGGTCCCAGCCCTAGAGTTCTGAATTTACTAATCTGGGGCACATCCTGGCCTCCCAGGTGGTTCTGATGGGAAACCAAGACTGAGACTCAGTGCCGGAGAAAGGCTTCGAATGTGGCGGAGGTGGTGGTGGTGGGAGGCAGAATCGTCTGCTCGGGCCCCACACCAAACCTTTGTAACGCTTCCTAGCACTGGGACAGGCCTAGAGTGGGTGCCCCAGTGCTGGCGGCCCCAGTGGGGAGGGGACTTGGAGGTCCTGGGGGCCAGAGGATGGGCCCTAGGAAGGAGGAAGGATATAGAAAAGAGGTAGGAGATGGGCCTGTCCTGTTTTTAAATGATTTGGAGGGGAACTTTTTTTCACTTCCTCTCTCCTTGTCTTCCTCTCTCTCTCTCTCAGTCCCCTGTTCCAGGACCCAGAGCTCAAGGTGACACTCTTAGAGCCCCTCTTCAGTCTCACACACATAGTAGGTGCTCAACAAACATTTACTGAAGGAATTGTGGGTGAAATCTGTTTGGTGGGCTGAACCAGGAACATAACCAATGGTAGCTACTGCTACTACCGAACTGCTACTGATGACGACTGATAATATTGCCTCTATGGGGAAAGTGTTGAAATGTGTTCCCAAGCTTTAATAGCCAATTCCAATGAACTTTTGATAAGCAGCCCATTTATGAGTTGGAACATGTATGTGGATTGTGCGTGTGTGTGTGAGAGAGAGAGATATTCTGCTCCCAATGAACCTAGAAGGGGCTCCACCCTTGGGATCTGCCCTGAGCCTGAGGTATCCTACTGGGGCCACCTGGACTGACCCCAGTGGAGCATGTATGGAAATGGCAAAGTAGAACACGGTCAGAGGGAGGAGGGCCTGAGTGGCTGCTGACGACAGAAGCACCTGGGAGAAACCAGAGAAGGCTGACAGGTCTAGCTAGGGCAGGCAGAGCCCTGGACCAAGAGTGCCAGGAATTGGAGGGTGGCCCCAGCATGGCTTGGGGCCCAGGAAAGAGCTGTGAAGCACACAGAGCATCCGGGCGCTTTTCACGTGGCCTTGCCCAGATGTGCGAGAGCAGCCCTGGCAGATCAAAGATTCCCAGCAGGAACATGATGGATGCAGCTGGAGAGGGGAACTGTGAGGCAGAGACTGTGAGGCCGTGGGGACCAGGAGGTCACCAGGAGCCCGGAGCTCCTAGGCCCGGGTCAGCTTACAGCAGGCGTGCTCTCGGTGTTTGCTGTGGGAGAGAAGAAGGGTGGGTCCCCGCCAGGGAGCAGGCAGAAACCAGGATGGTACTGGGGCGGAATTTGGCAATAACAGCCCACAGGAATGCTGGGGGGGAGTGTTGCCAGGGCTCTGGCTTGCAACCCTCTAACGCTTTCAGGAGGTCCGGATTTGACTCTCACCCCAGCATGGGTGAGGAAAGCAGTGAGAAGCTGAAAGAGAAAAGCAGAGTAGGTCGGGGGACCTGGGCAGAGCCTGCCCTTCCATGAGCCTCTGGAGAGCCAGGAGGTAGATGGCATCTCTAGGGAGGTGCTGTGGTCAGTCTGCCCCCGTGAGTCCCTTCCTCCCTCGGGGACAGCCATTGAACTCAGAACGAGGGGCTTGGAGGAGACCCCCCGAGTCTCTAACTGCTCCATCCCAGGCCAGGCTGTCAGCTCTACAGGGAGCTCTGGCTTCTGGCTGGAGCCTGTCTTTGTCCCTGAAGTCCCAGACCTACTTCCTGCTGCTGGAGGACTTCAGAGAGGCAGCCATTCACAAGGGGGATGACCCTGATGGCCTTGGGGGAGGGGACTGTCCCTGACCACACAGGGTGACAGTGATTAAATGCCCCAGCAGCTGGGCCATCAGGGCCCTCCCTGCTGCTAATTTGGGTCAATTAAGCCAATTTGTCTTTGTTGACTTGAAGTTCCTTTTCTGTAATGGCTCAGACCCTCTGGAGCCTGGAGGGAAGGAAAATGGGAGGGGCTGCCTCTTCCACCCCCACCCCAAAGCCCCAGGTTCAGGGACCTTCCTCAACCTTGTGACCCCTCCCATTGCATGGCCTGAGGACCTCCACAGCTGTCATCCCAGGGTTAATCTTATTCCACAGATGGGCAATTAGGGCTCCTCCAGAGAGGGTGCTGCTCCAAGTCAGGGGAGAGAGGGCGTCTGAACCCAGCATTTGGACTCACCGTCCAGTGCTCCTCTCTCTGTACCTCTCTACTCTTGCAAGGCAGTCAGTCTGTGGTCTGGCACCATAGGCGCCCTCCTTCCAGGCCCCCTGAGGGGGTTCTAAGGAACACAGTTTGAAAACCACTTCCCCAGCCCATCAGGCTCCTCCTTCCACACAAAAAAAGAGAAGCAGAGACAAAAATTGTTGTCTCCAGAGAGAAGCCAGCTGCCTCTGCTTGGCCTCCCAGCCGAGAAGAGGACAGCCTGGGCCCTGGGAGCCTGTCTGAGCGCTAGTGTCCCAGGGCTGTATGACTGTCATGAGACGGCGTGGCCCACAGAGGGGACTAGGGCAGCAGCACGTTGGGCTCAGGTCAGTGGCCAGGCTGACACACAGCTCTGTCCACTCAGAGGCCCCTGAACTTCTCTGGGCCTCAGTTTACCCATCTCTAGCACTGCAGGGGCTGAAGAAGCAGGTTGGGCAGGGCCCCTGTAGCTCTCACATTTGCAGAGTCTGCCCGGAGGTGGCGGGGTGGAGAAGGAGGAGGATTTTCTTCCTTCCAGCCTAGGAAATTGAGCATGCCCTCTCTATTTCCACTCCGGACAGGTGAGAGCATGTGGGACATGTTGTCGCATGGGGAGACTGGCAGGGACAGGAAGATTCAGAACTTCAGCATCCGCTGCAGGAGGCTGCAGTTCAGACTTCATCCCATGGAGCCAATCTAGCAGAGGGAGGGCCTCGCCCAGGGAAGTGGGGTCGAAGGGGAAGGAGCTATGGTTGTGGAGGGAGAAGAGAACCAGGGGCAGTGCACCGCAGGGCCAGTGCACGGCAGGGTCAGTGCCCACCAGGCACAGTATTAGTTGAGCTTCCCTTGCAAACTCCGCAAGACCTCTCCCTTAACCCATCTGTGCCCAAGGGCAGAAGCTGGGGAAACAGGTCCAAGTGGGATGGAAGTAAGTGGACCATCACTGCAAAGAGAGACATGAGTCGCCTCTGCAGAGATCTTCCTGGAAGTGCTGGTGTTAAACACCAGAGCCAGCTGCAAGGTGCTGGGCCGGGAAGGTCATTGCCTCCAGGAGAGACCTTCCCGGAGGCTGTGTCCTCCCAGCTTGGGCCTGCCTTACACAGGACAGGGGCATCTCCTGGTCTTAAGTCTCTGGCATGAAGTCATCTTTGTGACTGCATCTAGGCTGACGGAAGGTGGGGTGAGCTAGAATCTGGGTCTGGCATCATGATGAATGGAGGAGACCCTTCCCTCCCAGTCATCTTCTCCCGGAGGATACGCCACTCTTTCATCTCAGGTGTGTGTGACCTCAGATTCCTGGACTGGGAGGGTCGGGCCCTAGGACAGAAAACTGGCAGGAGACAGACTCACAGACCACCCGGAGCCCTGGGGTGGAGGCTGTCAGGGCTGGAAGGGACCTGAGGGAGGGGCTGGCTAAGCCCCCTCCTGTTATTACTGATGGGGAAACTGAGGCCCAGATGGCTTCCCCTGGCCAGCACACTGTGCAGATGTGCCCCATGGAGGCCAGTGTTTGACTCCCAGGCTCAGGTGAGTGCCACTCTCCTGATCGTATTTAATAAGCCTCCACGCAGTGCCAGGTACCCTGGGAAGAGGGGACGTGTGCTGTGCCCCTTCCTGCATGAGATCCAGCAGAGAGGGGACACAGTGATGTCAGGCGGTGATGCTGAGTGGACCTTGGCCTGGATCCCATAGGGGACCCTCAGGGGCCATTCCTTCCGTAGTGTGGTCTGCAGCATGGTCCTTGTCCAGCCATCTCTGTCCCCTGTGTGTCCCTGTGCTGGGGACCCTGTCTCCTCAGCCTCATTGCAGCTCCTCTTCACTGCCCACCACCCTCAGGGGTGTGCCCTTGTGGGTGCCCCTGCCCCAGCCATCTCAGTCATGCTCAGAGGCTTGAGCTCCAGTTGGCTACTCCTCCCTGTCTCCTTGGGGTGTTCCACAGGCTCCTCACCAGCCAGACTCTCATTCACAGTCCCCAAGCCCGCCAGGCCCTGTCCCTCCTTTTGTTCCCCCTGCCTCACTCCGTGGAGCCGCCCTCCTTCCACTCAGAGGCTGAAGCAGGAAACCTGCCCCATCATCCTGCACCCTTCCCTGTCCCACCTGCTCTGTCTCCACACCTGGCCTTGAGTCTGGTGGACTGTAGCTGCCACTTACTGAGTGCCAGGCATTGTTCTAAGGGCTCTGCTCATGTTAACTTGTTTACTCCTCACAACAGCAGTACTGGTACTGTCTTTACTTTGCAGGCTCAGAGAGGCTGGTAATTTGCCCAAGGTCACACAGCACTGATAACTGTGGAGCCATGACCGAGCTCAGGCAGATGGGCCCTCGAGTCTGCACTGTTCAGAATGGCTTCTCAGGAAGGGTCTTCTCCTTCTTCACTGCCACTGCCCTGCTCAAGCCCCCACATCTCACCCTGGACCATGGCAACTGCATCCTGAGTGCACCCCCTGGTCCCAGTCTCTCCCCTGCAGGCCACCCTCCAAGAGAGCTCTTTCCAAAATGAAAATGCAGCCACATCACCACCAGCCCTCCACCTCTAATAGCTTCCATCTCCCATTGCCTGTGCGTAGGATGAGCTCCTCCCAGCTCCTTAGCTGGCATCCAAGGCCCCATGATCGGGCCTTGCCCATTCTCCTGTGTCATCATCCACTTCTCCGCCCTCTCCCCCAAAACCACACACAGCCTCTGCTTCCCCCACTCAGGTGCCCATCCGTGCCTGAACTCACCGAGTCCCTCGGGTGCCCTGCACACCCCTTGCTCTTCCTGGCAAACTCCTACTCACTTTCCCCACTGAGGGGTCTGCAGAGCTTCCCGCCCTGCTCCCCGAGCATGGCCCTCAGCTGCCTGTGGGTCTGTGCCCCTCAGAGGCCACTTGTGACCTCTCTAGGCCCTGCCTGACATACCGCCTGACACACAGTAAGCCCTTGAAGGACTGAATAAAGGAATGAATGCATTTTAAGGAAGATAAAGTCCGAAGTCTAATGAGAATGATTTATTATTAATAGTAACGGCTAACGTTTATTACTGAGCACTTATTCCATGCCAGGCACTACGTGAAGCACTGGCATTTCATCCTCATGGCAACCCCATGAGCTGGATGTTACTGTTGTCAGCACTTTAAAGGCTAGGTGGCTGAGGCTCAGCAAGGTTAAGCAACTTGGTCAAGGTCACACAGCTGGAAAGAGGCAGTACTAGGATTCGAAAGCAGGTTTATCTGAGTCCAGAACTTAAGCTGGAGACCTCTACTGCCTGCAACCTAGCTGCCCGGAGCTGTCCAGAATAACTGGGTGATCCTGGAGGGGCCAGCAGGTCCGTAGGCTGCATGCACTGAGAGGAACGTGCTTATCCTCTGCTGCTGAAACTGCTGCTTGTATTTCCTGATGTAATCAGCTGTGAAGTTTTAAGTGAGCAGACTCAGGTCCCTTGTCCCTGACTGTCACACAGGCAATTGTGGCCCTCAGAGCGTGAACCGTGTAATGAGTAAGGCTCAGCCCAGCTTCAGAACCATGAAGCGCTTCAAAGCTGGGCCCAGAAAAGTTGTTTCCTTTTGGAATAAGGGGGCCAGGTATACTCAGCACCCTCAGCTCAGTGGGTGGGATCAGGTAGGAGGGGACAGCCCGTGCTTGGCCAGCTCCTATGGAAGGCCTTCCCTTGCCATCCAGAGTGGGCCCCGCTGAGCCAGCCTCCCCCAATTACCCCCAGCATTGCACCAGCCTGACCCATCATCTTGCCATCCTGCCCTGTGGCTCTCCTGAGCTATGGCCTTGCCTATAGGCAGAGGAAGGGCTGAGATGACCCTTCAAAGGCCCTTAGTCAGCACCAGAATTCCATGCATCTAGGAGAGAAGATTTATTAGTCAGCTATTGCCATGAAAATGCCACATAACAAACCACCCCAACATTCCATGGCCTTATTTCTTGTGAGTCTGCCAGATGCCTGGGGTTTGGCTGTTCTACGTTCAGCTGGCTAGACTCCCAGCTGCCAGTTGGGTCCTGGTCTGTCTGTGTTTCTCTCCTCTTCTTTTGACCAGGTACACCTTGAGATTATTTCTTTTTCATGGGGAAAAGACCCAATTGTGCAAGCATATTTCCAACCTCTAGGTGTGTCCCATTCACTAAAATCTCCATTAGCTAAAGCAAGTCCCAAATCAGGAGGTAGGGAAGTATATTCCACCCACCACAGGGCCATGGCAGGGGTGTGGCTGTGTCATACTAGTTCAGGGCAAAGAAGAATTGAGACCAATAGTTCAGCCCACCACACAGGAAGAGAGTAGTGCACTGGTCAGAACTGGGAAGGTCCTGAGAGTTCACAGGCATAGAAACCGAGGCCCAGGGAAGGGAGGGGACTTGCCCAAATCACACAGCAAGTCCTGGGCTGAACTGGAAAAAGCACACATGCTCAGAGTTCTAGATTTGTTCTACCACACAGCTCTGCCTCTCCATCGCCCTTGGGGACTTCTGGGAAGCCCAGACCCTCGGAAAGAGGTGCCCAGGAGGCGTGAGACCAGTTGCATACTCACACCCTGGTTCCTGCTGGGCCACCTGGGGCTGGGACGGTGGTGTGCCATCCCTGAACCCAAGGCCTCCACTAACGAGCAGAGACACGGCTGTCTGAGTCTCCCCAGCTCCGATCCCATCTGCCCTCCCTGGCTGCACCTCCTCTGCCTGAAAACCAGGATAGGAACTTCCCTTTCCTCCCTCACCCCACCTCCTCTCCTCCCTTCGTGGCCTCCTTCCTTTCTTTCCCCCTCTTCCCCACCACAGGCAGCAGTTCCTGACCGTGGCAGCCTCACAGAATCTCCCAGCCAGAAGGTCATCCAGGCTAACTGGCTGCCTATGCGGAAACCCCTGCACAGCATCCCTGATGGAGATCAGTCAGCCTCAGATGGCTGGCATCCTTCTGGGGACAGGGAGCTCACTACCCTACAAGGCAGCCTCTTCCATCGCTGGGCAGCTCTGACCTTAAGAAATTACTAACTCATTTTTAGTTCTAACTCTACCTTCCCCCAAAATTCCATTCACTGATCTTAGTTCAGCTAGTATTTGTCAGCTAGGGACTGGGATACAGAGATGGGGGTCACCGTGCACCTCCTCAAAGGGCCCACAGACCACAGGGGAGGCAGACGAGGACACAGCAACATGGCACAGGGTGACGAGTGCTCAGGTTGGGAAGGATGGGGAACTGTGGTGGTCTTGGGGAGGACCCCTAGCCTTCCTGGGGCGACAAACAAATTTCTTCCCAAGGAAAGCCCTGTTCTTCTATTCACAACACGTTGGACATCAGATGTGCATGGTTTTTCTCTCACACCAAGCAATTCTGCAATTCTCTGTGGATGCCCAATGAGTGTCCTGCAATCCAAGTCAATTCTCATACCAACTGCCCAGAGTTAGCACAGACCCCACAGATTAAGGGCTCAGGCCCCCAAGACCGAACCCCAGTTCAGATGTCAGTTGCAAGTATTGTGTGCCCAGGGTGCCACACTTCTGTCCAATTTGGCCACAAATTGAGGGTTCCCACAACACCCTCCTCAGGTTCAATAATTTGCCATAATGGCTCAAAGAATTCAAGGAAACATTTTACTTACTATTACTGGTTTGTCATAAAGGATGTTATGCAGATACAAATGAACAGCCAGATGACAGGTACACCGGGTGAGGTCTAGAAGGGTTCCTGGTGCAGGAGTTTCTGTCCCCATGAAGTTGGGGTACACCACGCTCCTGGCATTTGGATGCATGCTTCACCAACCCAGAAGCTCTCTAAACCCTGTAATGCAGGGGTTTCATAGAGGCCCCATTACATAGGCATGATTGATTAAATCATTGACCATTGATGACTGACTCAATCTCCAGCCCCTGTCCCCTCCTGGGAGGTCAGCGGGTAGGGCTGAAGCCTCCAACCCTCTAATCACAGGTTGGTTCCCCTGGCAACCAGCCAGCATCCTCTAGGAGTCACCTCATTAGCATAAACTCAGGTATGGTTGAAAGGGGCTTATTATGAATAACAAAAGACTCCTCTCACCCCTATCACTCAGAAATTCCAAGGGTTTTAGGAGATCTATGTCAGGAACAGAGATGAAGACTGAATATGTATTTCTTATTATATCATAATATCATACTTCCCCAGGACACCTTGCAGATGCCTTGGTGTGAGTGAGACCTGGGTTTGAATTCCAGATCCGTCATCTATTAGCTGTGATCTTGGACATGGCCAAGCTGTGGTGTCTTTCTGTATAAAGTTGGGATAATGAACACATACTCTCATTGGAGAATGGCAGTAGCTACATAAAGCCCTTGGCACATGCAAGAGCTCAGTGGATGGGATTGTCAATGTTATTTTTGTTAATTTAGCACCCCAGGATGGAATGAGCGTTAAGCACATCTGCGCTCATGAAGTTAAAAGTTTGACCTTCCAAGTGGGACTGCACACTGTCCCTGCATTGGAGTCCACAGAAAATGGGTGGGAACGTGACTCTGTTATCTGCCTTCCTGTCTTTTCCTCTCAGAAATGAGGGTGCAGGCGCTTGGCAACAAGCCCCAGCCGTGGGCTGTTCAGACCACGTAAGAGTTATCTAGAGTTATCTTTCTCGCAGAGACAGGGGAGCAGGTGGCCTTAGCATTGAAGAGGATACCATCTGCTCTTGTGTGGCCTCGCAGGGAACCCCATCTGATACTTGGAGTCAGGAGGGTGAGGGCAGTAAAGATTCAACCTGGAAGCCCTGCTTGGCGTTCAGCACTCCCACACACATCATTAATCAGCTGTTGCTCTCTTCTCCCCCTTAAGTTGGACTCAGATCCCGAATCATTCGCAACTCAGACTCCTTGGCAAGAGAGAGAAAAATCTCTTAACCAGCCTGGCTCTACAGCAGTCAGGACAGCCTTCCTGGAGGAGGTGGGATTTCAGCATCTTTTTAAATGGTGGGTGAATGGCATTAAGCAGACGTGAAGAAAGTGTGTTCTAGGTATGGAGTTTGGAGGGTGCCTCCGGAGTGGGGGTGGGGTCCTGCATTCAGCTCTGCACGTGGCCTGGAGGACAAGCCCCCCAGCACCCTCACTGTAGGAGCTCGGGTGAAGCCCCAGGAAGGGCAAGGAATGTGGGACAGAGGATAAGAGGGACTGAAGTAGAGCAAGATGAGGGGGAGGGGAAGAAGAGGAAGACAACAGTGAGCAGAAAGGCCATCGGAGAAGGGGCGGTGCCTGCCAGGGGTCTCTGCACCTTCCCCTCAGTGGAGCCCAGAGCTGGGAGCTCTTTCCTCCCCCGGACCTGACAGATTGTGGAGACAATGTGAGCTCAGGAAACTGATTGCAGCACTTGCATCTTGCCCTGTGCATCAGCCCCTTGGAGTGGCAGCTTCGTCTGTGTGCCCTGCCTTTGCCCTGCTGTCTGAGTGTATGTGCTATATGTGTGTATGGGGGAGAGGCAGCAGAAACGAGGACAAGCACCAACTCGAGGCATCACTCCTCAGCTCTAGAACCCTAATGGCTCCCCATTGCCCATGGCATGAAGCAGACCTTTAAAGGTATAGGATCTATCATTCATGTGACAGCCTTTGTGAAAATCTATGACAACAAAAGCTGACCCTGGGGACCTGGGATCCCTCTGCAGAGCCCCAGGGCTCCAAGGAATACAGTTTGAGAACCCTGGAATAAAAATCACAGTCCCCTTAGCCTGGCGTTCAAAGTCCTTTGCCCTCTTGGTGCCAACCTGCTGGTCTAGTCATCTCTCTGTTTCCCCTGTCACATGCCACTGGGTCCAAAGTTGCCTTTAACCCCTGGCCCCATTTGCCAACTTGTTCTCTCTATCTGGAATGGCCCCTACCCCTACCCAGGCCCCACCACACCCAGTCAGCTTTTGGATTTCCACCCATTCTTCAAGACCCTACTACTCAAATGACTCTTCCCCCTGGAAGCGTTCCTTGTGTAGGCATCTGGCTCTTCTTAGAACACTCTGGGAGCCCTGCACTTCTCCAAAGCCCAGCAGCACTTCCTACCTTTTAGCATGGTTATTTATGTACTTGTCCGGTCTCCCTGTTAGCCGCAAATTCCTTAAGGGCAGAAACTATCTTTATCTCTATCTCCCTGGCAGTCCCCAGCAGGGTCTTGTGCAGAGAAGGGGCTGAATAAATATTTATTTGTTGAATATCTTTACTGAGTGTCAGTTATAAGCCCTAGTGTTGTACTAGGCAGTCGGGCTGTATGGTGAAGGGCCTGGTCCCTGCCCTCAGCAAGGCCTTCATCTAAGAGAAAGCAGAACATGCAGACCGACAGTTGCAATACAGAGAAAAGAGCCTTCATAGAGGAGGTGACACTGGTAGAAGTCAAAGAACAAGTGACACCCACCAGGTGGAATGTGTAGGGAGCAGCACAGCAGACAAAGAGAACAGCATATGCAAAGGCACAGAGGCAGAAAGAGCATGGCTGGGGATGCCCAGACCCAGGGGTAAGGGTGGGGGAGGGGGAAGAGAGAACTCAGGAACAGGGGCAGATAATGCAGAGCACTGTGGGACAAAGGACGCCCTCATGGGGGCATTGGGCTGGGAAGTAGGAAGGTCAGCATCCCTCAGGGAAGAGGAACGGGCTTCGGTGAGGCAGAGTGGTGGGCAGAAGAGGAGGGAGCCATGAGACCTTGGGCAGGGTTTTTCTCCTCTTGGGCCTTAGTCTTCTCATCTGGAAAGTGGGTAGTTTGAACCAGAGAGTCTTGAAGGCCCTTTTCCAGCACTGAGTTAGAAATGCTGAAGACGCATCAGCCAGACGACTGTCAACCAATCAATATGGTGCCAAGAAAAGCCAGGTACAACAGGTGCCTAGGCATGGCGGGGAGTTTAGAGCAGGGTAGAGCCAGTCAGGGAGGGCTTCAGGGGGGAGACAAGGCAGCTGGGGGTGGGGGTGTCATGTGTGAGCCAGGGTCTGTGGGAAGCACTCTGTGTGTGTTCCCAAATTCATTCTTTACAACCACCATATATGGGTAGGTTTTATTAGCCCCTTTTTTAGATTGGGAAGGTTAGGCTCAAAGATTGAGTGTCTTGAATAGATACTCTGAGTCCTTCCCCACCCTGCAGGCAGGGCCCATCCTCCAGGGGCTCCCATGCTCCACCACCCACTCCCATGGGAAACTGGCCCAGGCCTCAGTCACACCGCACACTTGGTAGTCCTCTTTTTAGGCCCTGTCATCACCCTGTGAGGCAGAAAGGGAGGGGACGGTTAGCCTCATTCTTAGGGTGACCAACTGTCCTGGTTTGCCTGGGACTGAAGGTCATTCACTATTAAATCTGTAATAGTCCCAGACAAACTAGGACAAGCTGGTCACCCTGTTCATCCTACAGGTGGCAAACTGAGGCCCGAGTCAGCCCTTGCAGGTGGCAGTGCCCTACTCCCCCAGTTTGCCCCACTCCCAAAGCACACACACCTCAAGACTGGGAGCCAGCTCAGGAAGGGGGCTCTCCTTCCCGCCACTCAATTCTCAAGGCTTTATGCCACCTGGCCCCGAATGGGGGGCCACTGAAGACACTGGGAAAGTAGAGAGCTTGTAACTGAGTCAGGAAAACCAGGCTGAAAGCTCAGAAGGAGACAATTATGGGCCAAGGAAAGTGGGCTCCTCCTCCAGGGCCTGATACCCCCGCTGGCTTAGAATGTGCCCTGCTGGCCGGTGAGTCGGTTCACATTCTCTTCCCCAACTGGAAATTCCCTGAGCAGGGCCTTGGTTTACGTGACCCAGACGTGGAACCCTGGATGAGGCCCCACCTAGGGGAGGAGTCTGAGTGCCAAACCCCACTCTGCCACTAAACCTCTGGGACCTCGAACAAATACCTTCTTCTCTGTAGGCCTCAGTTAAAATGGGGGTCAGAAGATAGACGGTTCATCTCTCAGGAATGTTGACAAAAGTGTACTGTGGACTAGCGAGACAGTCCTGCCTTCATAACTATGCCCACCTCCAGCTCAGGTCTAGGAGCACAGTTCAGGGGATCCATATGCCTGGTCCCTGACATCCAGGCTCCAGTGCTCCCATGAAGTGAGCCCAGAGCCAAGGAAATCAGGAGGGCCCATGGGGCCTAACCCCACCTCTGTGTCTTGGACAAACCTCTTAGCCTCTCTGAGCTTTGGTTCTTTCATTGGCAAAAACAAAGATGCTACTTCCCTGGGGTTATTGTGAGGATGGGGTGACACTCAGCCAGTGCCCCGCACTCCAGAGGCACCCTCTAAGTGTTAGCTGGACCCAACCTCGGCACCCTACACCTCTAGGGCCCTACTGTTGGCTGTGGCTCTTGCCCCTGCCCTGGCTGACCCGGCTGGAGGAGTGATATGTTTCCCCAGCTCCCCCCAGGGCCTGTTCCCCTCCCAAGGCCCAGCTCCAAACCACCCCTCACCCATGGGCCATGCTCTTGCTCCAGTGCTCACTTGCTCGCGCGCGCTCTCTCTCTCTCTCTCTCTCTCTCTCTCTCTCTCTCTCACACACACACACACACACTCTTTTTCTGTTGCTTGCAGCTAATTGTTTATTAGGAGATGCAGGCGGCTGCACCAGTGGGAAGGCTCAGCTTGCTCCGCTATAATTAGGATAATGCACATTAGTCATTTAGTGTAACTGGAAGAGCAAACCCCTCCCCCGCTGCTCCTGCTCGGCTGGCTCAGCTCCCAGGCCAGGGCCTAGGCAGGTTTGCAGATTCCCCAGGCTCCTGGCAGGGCCCTACCTTCCAGGAAGGGGACCCCCCCTTCCTGCCCTCTGCTCCCCTCCTCTGCCTCACCACGCTGCCGATCAGTCTTGCTGCCCCGGCTGGCCAGCCTGGATGGGGTTTTCCTGCCTCTATTCTCTCTCTTCAGCCTCACCTCCTATTTTCTTCCTCTGCCTCCCCCTCCCCTTTCCTTTGGACCCCAGCTTTCTCTCTCTCCTGCTTTCAGCTCCTCCCTCCAGCCTCCTCATCCTGGCCTTATTTCTGGGGGTCTCTCCCTCCCCCAGCCCTCCTGGCCTCCGTGGTTAGGTAGGTCAGCAGAGCAGGTCAAGCCTGGGCTCCAGGCCCCGGGGTCTGGTGGCAGCTCTAGTCTCTGATGTGACCGTGAGGGTCCCAGACCGGGTCCCTCAGGCCTGCTCCACTGAGGTTGCTCTCCTTGCTGCTCCCTCCCCTCTTGCCTGCCCTGACCCCACCCACCTTTTTTTGGCTGAGGACTAGGCTGGCAAAGGCAGGCCATCATATCCAACAGGCCCATCCCATGTGTGGCTTCATCACCTATACCCCAATTCATTTATGGCCATCCTGAGATCCAAGAAAATGGGAGACGAGGGTGTTCGGGGGTGAGGGTGGGGCTCCCATAGTGGTGGCTGGAGCAGGGAGCTTTCTGTTTCCTGTGGTCTGGCTTGGGCAGCGGCAGCAGGATGGTGAGGAGTATCCATTAGTCTACCAAGAACAAAAAGGTATTCCAACAATTTCCTTCTGTCTCTAGCTCCACACCCACTGGCCATCCCCAGACCTGGTGACAAATAACCACCCCCGCACCCAGCTTATTCCTCCATCTGTGAGCTCCCCACCCAGACCTTTCCATCACAAAAGGGACCTCACATCAGAGCCCCGTTACAGCGAGGCAGACTGAGGTCTAGGGCCAAGGGTTCACCCTGAGCTTGTTGCTGGGGGCAGGGTGAGGATGGGGGCCCCTCCAGATTTTCAGAAATAAAAGAGCTGCTCCCAGGAATGAGGGATGCTCGACTGGAAATACAAAGCTTCTTGTCTTCACGAGCCTGTCGGAGCTATCCTGGGATCACAGGTGCAGACATGTGATTACAACTCAGGGCAGGCTCACAGAGCAGGCACTGGGGAAGGGCCCAGGGTCACTGTGCTCTTGGAAGGGGCAGGGCTTCTGCCCCCAGATCTAATTCCCTTCCTCTGCCTGGACTTCTCCACCCAATAACTGGGCCTCCGAACTCCAGGACCCTCCTGCCTTGGGACTCCTCCAGCCCAGCGACACAGCCTGAGTCGTACATCTTCTGGGCCCTGCCCGCGAGAAGTCCACATTACTCATCCTTGGCCACCCCTTCTCACACTCCCTCTCTGTCATGGGCCCCGAGGCCCTTCCCCTCTGTGCCATGTGGAGCTCACAGAATCCCATGGGAGCAGAGTCTGGAGGGGAAGAGAGGGACTCTGGCCCAACTGGTCTCCCAGGACAGGAGGCTTCCCTTGGTCTCCCCTTGGGGTTGCTTCCCATCCAGTGGCAAGGCTCCAGGGCCAGCAGACAGGTGCCTTGGGACCAGCAGGGAGCTGGGAAACAAGAACTCTCATTTTCAGTAGGTCTCAGCCACTACCTCGCTTTGTACTTTGAGCAAGTCTTCCCTCCCTGGACCTCGGTTTCCCCAGGAGCAGGACGAGATAACCAGTTCTAACGTGCAGGGACCGTCCTGGCAGCGGCTTCTTGGGGTCCTGGGGCCGCCTGTCCTCCTGGCACACTGGCCTTTCTTTGGACTCCTGGGAAGCAGTTCTAGCCCCTGAGTTAGCTGAGCTTGGTTCATTCTTTCATTCAGCCAACATTTGGTCCTCCCTCACTCTGTTCCTCTGCCTGGGCCTCTCTGATCTTCTTCCCACCTTACTCTCAAAGGTGAGAGCACCACAGCTGAGCGGCAGCCTCTGGTCTGATGGAGGGTTTTAGGTTGAGGGAGCAAAAGGAATGGCCAGTTTAGGATAGATATTCCAGGATAGGGTTACGGCCGGGTGCCTACAAGGGAAGACCAGTACAGATTCTGTGTTTGTGTGTATGTGTGTGTGTATATATGTGTGTGTGTGCATGTATTATGTGTATGTATGTGTATATGTGTGTGCATGCATGTGTGCATTTGTGTAGATGTGTATGCATGTGTGTGTGCATGTGTATGCATGTGCATGTGTGCGTGTGTGTGTGTTTGTGTGTGTGTTAGCAGGCATGACCTCCCAGGGCCACCCCAGTCATTCTCTCCTTCATTCATTCTACAGCCCTCTATTTAGCAGAGACCACCCACAAGGCTGTGTTAGGTGCCAGGGATGAAGAGAACAGCAGGGTCCCACCCTTGGAGGCAGGCAAGGCAAGCCCCAGTCAAAGCGGGAGGATTCATGTTGAGGTTCATATGCAGGAGAGAGGGGAGTTAGTCGCTCGGTTTGGGAGTCTCTGGGCCCTGACTTAGGAGGCTGTGTGGGGATCCATCGAATGATGGCGGTAATGATACTCAAATAATAGCTGCCATTTACAGAGGGCTACCTGTGTGCCAGGCACGGCCGAAACACATCACAGGCAATCTTATAACAGAGGTGTGTCCTTCTCAAAGCAACCCAGTGAAAAAGAGGTTGTTTCACTCCACAGTTTAGGAAACTAAGGTGGAGGGATGCTAAGCCTCTTGCCCACAATCACACAGCTCACAAATGACAGAGCCGGTCTGACCCAAACCTTCTTCACCCTGTTTCCTCATCTGTAAAATGTCGGGGAGGGACCCTGACATCCCCTCCAGGCAGATGGCAGGAAACCAGAGCTTCTGGAGTAGGCAGGCAGGCGGGAGGTCTCCTGGGAGGGGATTTAGGGCAAAGTGGGGGAGGGGTGCCCTCCTGCTGGCCCCTCCCCCAGCTGACTTATTCCAACATTGGGTTCCAGCCAGCCATGGGGGTGGGGCGGATGACAGTCCTGGGAAGCTGCTCCCAGGATTTACAGCCTGTCAGGGAGGTGAGCAAGGGGGGCTGTTGGCTGTGGAGGTTTCAGGGGCTCTTCCTCCCCACCAGCGTCTGTGGGAGCAGCCACATGCCTGTCAGCTAGTCCATATTCACTGGCACAGCTCCTGGCCCTGGGGCTCTGCTGCTCCCAGCCCAGCCCAGGCTGCAGCCTCCAGGGGCCTTCAGTGTTGGGGGCACAGGGGTCCGAGGAAAGAGGATCCCGCAGCCTGCCCTGGAGGAGCACCCAGGCTAGTCCTAGAGATGGGGTCTGCAGCTTCACATTGGGGGTAATTTGAGCTGCTTTGGGAAGGGGCATGGCAGGTTGGAGGAGGGAGGGGCGACAGGGCAGGGAATGGGGTGGACACCTCTCTCAGACCCCAGGCCTCAGGAGGCACCCATTCTTCTGCCCCTCCATGTTGGGCTCCTTCTGTTCTCCCCTTCAGCCCAGTATGGCTTACTGCAGCTCCAGCCTTGGGTGGGGACATGCTTTTGTGGACCAGCCTATATGGTCTCTTTGTGCAACTTAGAAAAACACAGAAGCAGCCCCACACTACGCACCGGCTTGGTGAGCAGAGCTGGGCTGGGTTTTAGCTCCTGCCTGCTCCCTGAGCCCAGCATCTTTGCTCAAGACATAAACTGTTCAACAGTACACAGAGGCCCTGTCCTGGTTGGTACGGAGGGCAGTGTTCAGGACTCTCTGGGCCAAGCTATCACCTCTCCTTTATCCAGCTGACCCCTGCCTGGTCCAGAACCCACCAGGACTCCCTGCAGACATAGCCCCTACCCACCTCTAGGTCACCCATGTGGCATGCAAGACAGGGACTATCCTCTTCTCCCAAATAAAGAAGCTGAGGCCCAGAGAGGAGAGGAACTGCCCGAGGACACACAGCAGGTCAGTTGCAGGGGCTTCTGGGCTGCATTGTAGGGTTCCTCAACAGCTAGGCCTCCTTCCAGCCTCGGTGCCTCTTCTGAGGCCCTTGGGACACTGCTTCATGCACCTGTCATCTCTGTGCTTGTCTTATTTAACTTAACAGACTTAGACAGAGGATATGCCATGAGCCAAACAGTGCACCAAGTGCTGGAGAAAAACAGGTCAGCACCTTCCTCCTCTCAGAGCTAAATAACCAATATGTGTTGAATGAATTAATGAACAAATGAATGCTGACCACAACTCTATCAGGAACTACACCAAGCAATGTGCTTATTTAATCATGGCAATTCTATGAAATAGGTCCTGTGATCTTCATTTTAGAGGTGTAGAAATTGAGGCTCAGAGAGGTTAAGTAACTTGCCCAAGGTCACATAGCTAGGAAATGTCACAACTGGGATTTCAGTGTGAGTTTGTGTGACTCCAAAGCCACGCAAGTTCTTTCTTCCTTCCTTCCTTTCTTTTTTTTTTTTTTAATTCTTGAAACAGCTTCAAATGCTTTCTTTTATTTATTTATTTTTGTTTGTTTGTTTGAGACAGGGTCTCACTCTGTCGCCCAGGCTGGAGTGCAGTGGCATTGTCATAGCTCACTGCAGCCTCAAACTCCTGGGCACAAGTGATCCTCCTGCCTCAGCCTCCCAAGTAGCTGGAACTGCAGGTGCACATCACCATGCCCAGCTAATTTTTCTATTTTTTGTAGAAACGGGGTGGGGTGGGGGTCTCTCTCTTGCCCAGTCTGGTCTCAAACTCCTGACTCAAGAAATCCTCCCACCTCGGCCTCCCAAAGTGCTAGGATTATAGGCGTGAGCTACCGCGCCTGGCCACTTTCCTTTATTTTCAGTTGCATTTATTGTTTTCTTTCTAATTTTACAATCAATACATGTTCATTGCAGACAACTGGAAAATACATAAAAACATAAAGTAAAAAATAACAATCACCCATAATCCCCACCCCCAGAGATAACCACCATTAGCATTTTGATGCATTTCCTCCCAGTGTCTACATCTTTTTATATAAAATTGGTATTATGCCATATAGCCAGTTTGACACCCTGCTTTGTCAGTACACACTATTTAGTGAGCATTTTCCCATCTGAGTCAATTTTTTTTGAAAATTTGATCTATAATGCCTGCATATATCCATTTTTATGCATTTTCATTTATTTAAGCCAACTCTGCTTTTGGATATTGAGGTTGTTTCTAATTTTTTTACTAATAAACATAACATTGCAGTGAACATCTTTCCATATAAATCTTTGAGCAGATTTCTGCTTATTAGATTCCCAAAAGGGGATTTCCTGGGTCAAGGAGCACAATCAATTTTATGGCCTTCAAACACATTGTGCAATTGCTTTCTAGAAAGCTTGCTTGGGTGACCCCCCAACAGTGGGGCAGGTGAATGCCCAATTCTTTAAACCCTCGATAACACCAGGTATCACTAACTTTTAGAAAAAATCAAAAATCTTTCTCAAGACCTAGGTTTTTCCCACAGTAAATATTTGGTATCATTGGCCAATAATTTCCCACTTACATGTGGAGAAATAGAGCCCCCCCAGAGAGCAGAAATGACATGCTAGATAAGACCCACCAATCACCCAAGGAAGAGCAGGACCAGAACCCGGGCATCCCTCCTCCTAGTCCAGAGCCTTCTTCTAGGCACCCCCTCCTCAGCTCCCTCCACTGTGGCTCTCCTGGGTCAGGAGTGTTTCCCTAGGGCCAATCCCTCCCACCCTCTTAGGTCACACCACTCCGGTGGTCCTCGAGGTCTGGGTTTGCAAGGGGTCACTGGGCACAGCCCACCCCCGGCCTCTTGATCATGGGCCACACGGCCCCTAGGATCCTCCCCACCTGCACTGATCATGGCTCTCACTCCCTCTCATTCATTTATCCATTCGTAGATTCGACAAAAAGACTTATTTGGCATCTATATGGCCCAGGCACTGTTCTTGGCTCTGGATATTTGTCATTAACTGTCAGCATCGCCAACATGGCACCGTGTGAGTCACAATCTCTTCAGCATCTTCACCAACCCTTCCTTCCTACTTAGTGCTGTCTTCCAAACTTCTGTCATGATGACAGTGCCTGGGGTGCTTGATAAACACACAGATTACCAGGTCTCTCCCCTGGGAATTCTGATTGTATAAGCCTGGGTCTGTCCCTAGGCTTTGTTTGCTATTGTTTTGTTTGCTCTGGCTGATTCCTATATTTGGGCAAGTTCAGGAGCAAGTGCTGAAGGATCCCCAAACACTGACATCTGGTGTAGCATGCGTGCATGTGCCCATGTGCTCAAACACAGGTGAGCAGGCCAAGCCCTCTCCTGGCATAGCACAGTGCCCTTGAGCCCTGCTGGCACACCCGCTGTGCCCCTCAGCTTCAAACTCACCAAAGCTAATGACAATTTTTTTTCCGATTTGCAAGCGATTAGTTTTAATTTGGAGACAATTAAGAGGTAAAAGCAGGAGGCATATGATCTCGATTAGAAGCAAGGAGATGGCCAGAGGCACCCCTACCCCCAGTCTGCCTGGCCCCCCAGCCTCCACGAAGTAAAATTCATTTATGCATTCAATAGGGTGGGAGGCTGGCCTCTGTATCTGGGGAGAAGGTTGTTTTTGGGTGGCCAGAGGGCCCCTGCCATGTTCCCAGACGCCCAGGGCAAGCCTGAGATGAAAAGGGAGAGGGCTCTGTCCAGCCACTTGCCCTGAGCAGCCTCATAAAAGGGTGGAATTGGCATTTGTTAAACACCCACTCTGTGCCACACCTTGTACTATGCAAAGCTGGTCCCACCCCTAAGTCCAGCCATACCCCAGTCCAGCTGGAAAGGCAAAGGTGTAAGAAAACAAGTATGTGCCTTCTGGTGGTGGAGGTAGCCCAAGAGGCCTCTGCATAGGCACAGGGGCACATGAGCCCACAGCTCATGGCCCCAGGGGAACAACCATAGATGTGACTAATGAGACAGCTCCTTGATCCCATGGGTCTCACTGGCACCAGGGGCAGGCTCCTGATCCATCAGAGCCAGAGCTGGCCGGAGCAAAGCAGTAGCAGAGAGGAAGAGGAGCTGTCCGCCTATGGTGGTATCCGTGAGGTATCAGGGAAGGCTTCACAGAGGAGCCGATGCCTGAGCTGGGCATGGAAGGACCCACACCCTACCGCATGTGCAAGTCTTCTCTTGAGTCTCGATGGGCCAATACCCTTCTCTGGGGCCGAAGCCTCTATTCATTCCTTTGCCTCTTTTGGTTGTGGGGGGGACAGAGCTGGCCCAGGTCATGTGGGAAAGGTCACTTGCTAGGCACAGTCTAGCAGGGGCCAGGGATGCTGGGAACACCTCATTATCCCCATGGACAAAACCCGGATGAGCGAGCCTGTCTTCCTTCCCCCCATATGATGTCTCCACATCTTACTGGGGAAACTGAGGCTGTGAGGAGCAGAAATAGCCAATCCCCACATATTAGTTTGCTAGGTCTGCCATAACAAAGTACCACAGGCTAGAAGTCTTACACAACAGAAAGATATTTTCTCACAGTTCTAGAGGCTGGAAGTCTGAGATCAAGGTGTCAGCAGGGTTGGTTTTTGGTGAAGGCTTTCTTCCTGGCTTGTAGACGGCTGTCGTCTTCCTGTGTCTTCACATAATCTTCCCTCTGTGTGTGTCTGTGTCCTAATCTCTTCTTCTCATAAGGACCCTGGTCACATGGGGTTAGGGTCCACCCTCACAGCTTCATTTTAACTTAATTACCTCTTTAACAATCCTGTCTCCAAATATTGGCACATTCTAAGATACTAGGGATTAGGACTTCAACGTATGAATGGGGGGGCACAGTTTAGTCCATGACACCCCATCCTGAGCCAGAGAAGACATGGAGAAGCCCCTTCTATTAGGGGATGGCAGCCAGGGGGAGGTCTCAGGGCCAGACCCAAATGCTTCTTGAGGCAGAGTCCAGGCCATCAGCAGGTCTGGTCTGCAAGGTGAGCTGGGGCCACAACAGAAGTGCAGAAGGCGGGGCCTGCAGCCTGGGGAGCACAGTGGGCAGCCTACCATGGGGTGAGGGGCAGGCATGTGCCCGCCTCTGTGTGTGTCTGTATGTGTACACTCCCAGATCAGTCTGCAGGACTTGGGCACCCCTCACCTGTGAAGCACCTCTCCCCAACCTCTGGGCCTGGCCTGTCCTTGGTCTCTGTGTTGATCAACCCACACACACACCCTTACGCTACATCTGCCTTCCTTCAAGGAACCTTCTAGCGGCATTTCCTCCCCAAGCCCGTACCACACCGCATGATGTCTGGAGGTCAGATCTCTGTGCCAAGATGCAGGGCACACACACATGTGCACACGCTCAGGCACACATTAGTGTTTAAACACTTGACTGAGGGATCTGCCGACCCCACTCCCCAGCCACATCAGAAGGCTTCTGGGGCCTCCCTCACCTCCCAGGGGAAGCTGAGGCCTGGAGAGTCACGCAGAGTCCTTTAGGCTCCAGAATTAGTGAGTGGGAGAGCAGAGATCAGTCCTGGGGTCTCAGGGACCCCACCCTGCTCTGCCACAAAGGAGATAGAGTGACTCATGGTGGTGATGAGTGGGGGGTGCTGTGGGTCACAGTGACTTAAAGCTGAAAGTTGTGAGACCCTAAGGCCAGTCTTCTGGCTCCCCTTCCTGAATACCAACTGTTCCCTTATCTTCAAAGTGTCCTTATCTGGAAACTTTGAGAGTGTCCAGAGCCCCTGTGCCCAGAGCCAAGACTCTCCCCACCAGGGGCCACCCAGTCTCCCTGTGGATGCCTCACTGACGAGGAACTCATTACCTCCATGGCATCCCAGTCAGAGTCGGGCAGCTCATTCAGAGATTTTCATTCTTTCAACAAAAATGTGTTGAAGGCATGCTATGTGCTGAGCCATATTCTAAGCACTAAAATAGAGCAGGGAGCAAAGCAATGTCTGTGCCCCATGGAGCTTCATCTCTAGGGGGCAGAAACACCAGCTGCATGCATATAATGTGCAGTTGGGTGGTGGTGAGTGCCATGAAGAAAATAAAACAGGAAAAGGGACGGAGAGAGACTGGGTAGGGCGTCAGTGCTACTATAGATAGAACGATCAGGGCAGATGTTCCTGAACAAAGAGTTGGGGGAAGGGGGGAGAGAGCAATCAAGCAGAGAAATGGGGAGAGAAACGTGAATATTAAGAGGAGAAAGTTCCAGGAAGAAGGAACAGCAAATGCAAAGGCCCTGAGGCAGAAACACTCTCAGCATGTTCCAAGAACAGCAAGGGTAGTTTGGATGATCCAGGGTCTTGGTTTTGCCAGACCAGCTCCTTACCCCAGAGGCGGGGGCATGCAATTATGTCTCCCTAACCCCTCCTTCACACCCCTCTGAGTCCAGTGCCCATCTGGTGGCCTCTGCCCCCACTGTGCCTCCAAGGGGTCCAGATGGTCAGCGGTGAAGTTGGAACAGTGAGAGGGGGCAAAGAGGACTAAGTGCCACTTAGCAGCTCTGGGGTCTCCTGGGGGTGGATAACAAGGGCCAGGTCAGTGTGCCGACCTTCCACGTCCCCATCCTGTCCCCACCGGCCTGCATAGTGAGCACTTATGGCTCACTGACCACACCGGCCTTCTCTGAGCCCAGAGGCACAAGCACAGGGCCCCTCCCCATCTCGGCCCTGGACTCCCCACCACGTGTAGCAGCTCCTCACCCCCTGCCCAGGGCTGCTCTGTGGTTCACAGAGGTGGAAACAGGCTCAAAGTGGGAAGCAACTTAGGCACTGAGTCTGTGGCAGGGAGGGGCCTGACCTTAAGTCCCAAAGCCTCTGTCTGCCTGCTTCCTGCTGCTTCTAAGGCAGTTGGTTGGCTGCTGTCCCCGGCTTGGGCCACTAACCTGGGTTCCCACATGCAAGCCTTGGGGCCAGCATCCCCCCAGGCTGCAGGGACACATTCTCCAAGACCCCAGGGGTACCTGTGAGGCAGGGATTCCAGGCACCCGCCGGGAAGGCTCTCCCTGTCGCTGCAAACATCCTGCTGTCCTCATCTTGGGCTCTCCTGCGCACCTCCATCCCACCATCAGACCCCAGCATTTCTTGCCAGCAGTTTCCACAGCTGTTCCTGAGGGCTGCTCAGCAGGTACCGTGCCTCTTAAAACAACTGACCCCAAAGGCCTCTGTCCTGCCTCAAGCCAGTTGTCTCATTTTTTTAAATTAAACTGCAGACTTAAAAAAAAATAGGATATAGATGCCAGAGCCTCAAGAGCAGGTAATTTTTAGTTCTCTGTTTTTGTGAGGAACGTGGTGTGAAAGTTTGTGGAACGGTGCAGGTTTAATTGGCAGTAGTTAAATGATAAATATGCATAAACTGCAAGTAATGTCTAGTACTGACTAGGAGCCTCTTCTTTGGGACAGAGGCCTGTGCAAATCACTCAGTATGGACTGGCTGTGATTTGTGGATGGCTTGCTTGATACAAGTCCCTGTGGATAACTAACTCTCACACAAGGCAGGATGGGAGGTCCCCTCAGAGAAGGACAAAGCTCTGAGGACATTCTCAGGAGTTGAGGGCACACCTTGGAGGGCTTCATGGAAGAGGTGGTGTATGAGCTGGACGGTGGAGAAAGATTCAGACTTGGATGTGCACAGTTAGGAAAGGAGAGATTTCCATGCAGAGGGTGCAGCCGTGAGCAAAGGAGAGATAGGGCAGCATCGGTGTGCACTATGACAGTGAATTGTCCATTTACACTGCCAACGGGGGGTTGGGAGGGAGAGTCCTGGGGGAAAAACCTGGACCCACGTGTAGGGGGCCCTGAGTGGCACACTCAGGTGCAAAATGAATTTGGATTTTAGGGAGAGAGTCTTTGGTAATACTTACACACACTTGCATTGTGTTGCACAACTCACAGAATGCTTTCCTATTTGATCCTTAAAAACAAAACAAAGGACAACACAGCATTCGTGAGATCAGCATTATTATTATTATTGTCCTGATTTTAAAGTTGAGGAGCGTGACTCAGGGAGGTTCATGGGGAGATGCAGAATAGGATCTTAAACCTCAAACCTCCATCGTGGGTCCTTCCTATTCCTTGATAGTGTCCAACAAGTTTTAAGCTGGGGGTGAGGGGACAACAAGGTCTCATTTTTGTCCAGGAGGAAAACTACTCTGGCTGCTGTGTTGGGGAGGCGAATGCTGGAGGCCAAGTTGGCCAGTGTTAGGTTGTCATAGTGACAGGAGTGAGGCCAGAACTGGGGCAGAGGCCTGGGGATGGTGGACAGGGGACAGCCAGAGATGGAGTTGCTAGAACTGGGCAGCTTCCTAGGTGGGTGGGGGGTGGGAGCCCAGAGGAGGGAGAAGGCCAATATTTAGGTTTGGGAAACTGAGGATAAATTTCCTGTTTATACAGAGTGTGGCAAGAGGGAGCAGGAGGAGAGACAGCTGGTGCAATAGTAAAGGGTGTGGGTTGAGAGTCAGGTGGCCCCTGGTTTAAATCCAGATGCTGCCCCTTTTGCCCATGTGACTTGGGTAAGTTACTTAAGTGTCCTGCACCTTAGTTCCTTTGCCTGTAAGATGTGAGACCAGGCACTGGAAAAGGACGTTATTGATAGAAAACTGGTTGAGTCAATGGAGATCATAGTAATACCCACCTCAGAGGATTGATCCAAGGATAAAGTAAGCTGACACTTGGCCGGCACTGAGCGCAGTGCAGGGGTGCCGGGATCAGAGTGAGAGCTGACTCTTCTCAGCACCAGCGCCCACTCTCAGCCCTTTATGCACACCGCTTTGAAAGTCCTCACAATGGCCCTTTGAGGCAAAACCATTTTTATACTCATTTTACAAGTGAAGACAACAGGGAATAAAACCTCACTAAGGCTTCACAAGGCTTTGCAACGGGATTAGCTTTACCCCTATGTCACAGACAGAAATGAAGCTGTGGCAAGAGGATACTTAACACACCAGCAAAGGTGGGGCCAGGCTTGGCGCTTGGGCAGCCTGGCCCAGGGGCCCACCCGAGGACAGAGCCAGGCTCAGCCTGCCCAGCTTGCGGAGCGGACAGCCCTCTTTGGGGGTGGGCGGTGTGGAGGCTGGGGCACCCTGGGGTCCCAGCGGAGCCTCTCCTCACCACTCTGGGCCTCCTCTTTCCTCTGTCTGTCCCCAGCCTCCGGCCGGTCCCACCCAGCCAGCCCCAGCCCACCCGGGCTGCAGGCCAGCCCAGTGCTGCCGGTCAGCTACCGCCTGTCACACACAAGGCTGGCCTTCTTCCTGCGGGAGGCACGGCCCCCGTCACCTGCAGTCACCAACGGCTCCCTGCAGCGCTCTGAGCCCTTCGTGGTGTTCCAGACCAAGGAGCTGCCCGTCCTCAACGTCTCCCTGGGGCCCTTCAGCACCAGCCAGGTGGTGGCTAGGGAGCTCCTGCAGCCGTCCAGCACCCTGGACATCCCCGAGCGCCTGACGGTCAACTGGAAGGTGCGGGCCTTCATCGTCCGTGCCCGCGTGCCCGCCTCGCAGCCGGTGGCCCAGGTGCTGTTCTACGTGGCCGGCCGGGACTGGGACGACTTTGGTGTCACCGAACGGCTGCCCTGTGTCCGCCTGCATGCCTTCCGGGATGCCCGGGAGGTCAAGAGCTCCTGCCGCCTCAGTGGAGGCCTGGCCACGTGTCTTGTGCGGGCCGAGCTGCCCCTGGCCTGGTTTGGGCCCCCGGCCCCGGCCGCCCCACCCACGGCCCGCCGCAAGTCTCCGGATGGGCTGGAGCCCGAGGCTGCGGGGGAGAGCCAGCAAGCAGAGCTCTACTACACTCTCCACGCCCCGGATGCGTTGGGGGGCTGCGGGGGCTCCCGTCGGGTGGCCGGGCCCGGGGCGGGGGCCCGAGCAGAGAGCCCTACGCAGCACCCCCTCCTGCGCATCGGCAGCATCAGTCTGTTCCGCCCGCCCCCCAGGAGGACCCTGCAGGAGCACAGGCTGGACAGCAACCTGATGATCCGCCTGCCCGACCGGCCCCTCAAGCCCGGGGAGGTGCTCAGCATCCTCCTGTACTTGGCCCCCAACTCCTCCTCGCCCTCCAGCCCCAGCCTGGAGCATTTCACACTCAGGTAGGGGGCTTACCGGTGGGGGCTGACCTACCTTCCAAGGTCAAGTACATGCCTGACCCATGGGGGGGTCCTCCCCACCGGGTCCCTGCTGGGCACCCTAACCCCAGCTCTTCCGTTTATCACGTGAGCACCCTCAGGAAGACACCCCACTTATCTGAGCTTCGGTGTTCTTATCTGTCTAATGGCAACAAGCATTCCTGCCCTTACTTCCTGATCTCATTGAAATGGCATCATGGTAAAGAGGAAATACCACGTTTTACAAGCACGGATGTCCAGAGTGATGGAATTGGGGCTGGAAGGGCCCTTAGACGTGAGCTGGGGCAACTCTCCCATTTCATGGATGAGGAGACCAAGGCCAAATGTAGACCAGAGATTAGCCTCTTGGCTGGGGGCGAAAGATGAAGAAGAGCGTGTGTGTGTGTGTGTGTGTGTGTTGAGACATTTTCCCCAATCCTAGAGTTGGGAGAAAAATTTTCAGGCGTCCCAGCTTTTTCTATACCTTGAGAAGGACACAGTTCACAAATTCAAAAATGCCTTAAACGATTGCATCCCCACAAACCATAATGATACTTCACAGTAGGAATCCACAGTTTGAGTCATGTTGGGTGACTCTGAGGACACAGGAAAGGCTCCACCAAAATACACCCCCCAAGCACTATGCATGGGACCCCGTCGCTAAGGTATGCAAGCAGAGATCAGGCAAAGACTTGGGAGGGACATGGTTGAAGGGACTACAACTTTCACGGAGGGTCAGAGGTTTAAGCCACGGTACCAGGTTTCCCAAATCAGCCTCAACCATTGAGTCTAGGACCCAGGGTAGCTTAGCTCATCTGCTCCCCCCACAACCCCAGCCTAGGGGTGGTGGCCAGGCGGGCAGCCTCTGGGCCCTAGCCTGACTCTCTCCCTCTTCTTCCTCCCACTTTGTCTCAGGGTGAAGGCCAAAAAGGGCGTGACCCTTCTAGGCACCAAGTCACGGAGTGGCCAGTGGCATGTGACCTCGGAGCTGCTGACTGGGGCAAAGCACTCAACAGCCACCGTGGATGTGGCCTGGGCTCAGGGCACACCCCTGCCCCCCTGGTGAGCCTGAGGTGGTGAATCTACCCACCTCTTTTTAGGGCAGGCACCTGTGGGGGGAGGCAATCCTTGATGGAGCAGGCTGGACTTACGGAGGGCTGGGACTTGGTTGACAAGGACTCTGGGGTCCAGGCCCCACGGCAGGATCCTGGGGCTAAGGCACCACAGGTGGGCTGGAGAAGGCTCAGAGGGCCCCAGTGGGCAGCGGCCAAGGAGGGGTGACGTCCCCACTGAGGGCTTCTGAGTTTTTGGGCTGCTCCCAGCCCTTCCTCCTCTGCTCTTCTTCCTTCCCCAACCCTGGCAGGGAGGGCCAGGGCCCCTTGGAGATCCTGCAGCTGGACTTTGAGATGGAGAACTTCACCAGCCAGTCAGTCAAGCGGAGGATCATGTGGCACATCGACTACCGCGGCCATGGCGCCCTGCCTGACCTGGAGAGGGCGGTCACCGAGCTGACAGTCATTCAGCGGGATGTACAAGCCATCCTGCCCCTGGCCATGGTGAGTGGGCAGGTGACTGGACCAGTGGATGCCTATGTCTATGCATGTATGCGTGTGGCAGGAATGTGCACAACTGAGAGTATGTACAGATGGGTGTGTGTGTGTGTGAGAGACTGCCTCCTGCACCCCGGTGTGCATGTGTGCAGTCACAGGAGGCAGGCGGTGCTCTGTGCCTGGTGCCAGGAAGACAGCAGATGCAGAGATGGGAAAAGTCACCACAGACGGCCACTTGAGAAGTTTGCAGGGGGAGGTGACCATGCAGTTGAGTCTTGAAGGTCATGTGGGAGGAAGGGCTGTCACAGATGAGGGGAGAGGGAGTACCCTAGGCAGGGGGTCACGTGGGCAAAGGTGAGTGGTAGGAATGTGACTGGTCTGTTCAAAGGAGCAATGGATTTAGAGAGTGTAGTGGGCTGGTAAGTCTGGAATGATTGTCTGGGACCAGCCCAGTGCACCTTGAATGGCCAGGTGAATGTGTTGGATGTTACTGTGCGAGTCCTGAGGAGCACGGGAGCCATTTGAGAGGAGATGGCAGGGGCCTGGGGAAGGGTTGTGTCCTGGCAGCAGAGTGAGGTAGACCCTGAGGCTCCTGCCAAGTGAGCAGACCATCTGAGAAGGAGTGTAAAGCCAGACGTGTGTGAGCACCCCCAGGGGAAGGACGTGCGCTGAGGAGTGGGAGCAGCCAGGAGCCAGGGCCTCGGCTGGTGTGCCCCGGGAGAGAAGGGGACCACAGGCAGAGCCCCCTGTCCCTCTCCTCCCTGTAGGACACAGAGATCATCAACACGGCCATCTTGACTGGCCGGACAGTGGCCATCCCCGTCAAGGTCATTGCCATCGAGGTGACTGGCTTGGTCCTAGATGTCTCCACCCTAGTGGAATGCGAGTCGGACAATGAGGACATCATTAAGGTAGGCTTCCTGGAGGTGGGGGCCCTGGGGAAGAAGGCCTCAGGCCTTCAGGGGAGCAGAACCTCAAACCACAGTCCAGGCGGCTAGCTCTTACTCATCCTTCGAGATGGACTCGCACCTCCCTTGCCAGGCCACCTCCTGCTGCAGTGGCGGCCCCTCCCTTTTCCTCCCACAGCACCTTTCTGAAACGTTCATGCCCAAGTCTCTCGACTCCCACGGTGCTCCACTCCCTGCCCTTGGTCCTGCTTCGGCCGGTCCTGGAGGGCTTCCTGTAGGAAAAGGGAACAGACCGTCTGCCAGGCCAGAGGGGAGAAGGCAGTGTCGACAACTTGAACTTGACCCAGCAAGTCATTATCGAGCCCTGGTGTGTGACAGACATGGGGCAAGGCAACAGAGGGCAGGTGGGGGGAGTGGACCTCTCAAAGACCTGCCCTTCTTCCAGGTGCTGGTGGTCAGATGAAGGGGATAGAGCCAGGGAGGGAGGCTCAGGAAGCATGTGGGTCAGGCCTGGAATGCAGGTTGTACACTGGCGGCCCCACTGCTGGCACATGCGACCCAGCCCGTCCAGCCCCTCCCAGCCACGAGCTCCCTGACCCCTGAGCTTCTACCCAGAACTGCTCTGGCCCCGGGTCCACCACAGCCTAGCACACAGGACATTCGCCTTACTCAGATGGCCCACTTTGCCACCTCCAGGTTTGTTCTTTCCCCTGGCTTTGGACAGCAGTCAGAGGCAGTTAGGGAGAGGAGGAAGTGGAGTGGGCAGTGACAGGAGAAGATGTCCTGGTACCTGTGGGGTAGGCAAACCATCTGCTGTGCCAGCCTCCAGCAGGTGCCAGAATCAGATGATTAGACAGCTGGATTTGTTTCCTGTTCCTGTCAATAACTCAGCTTAAAGGAGAGGAGGGATATGGGGGTGTGGGTGTCCTCCTGCTCACTCGGGCTCCCTGCACTCACTCTTCCTCCATGCCCTGCCTCTGGGTCCCTTTGGGTCTGGGGGGGCTGGGGATCACCTCACCCATCCCTGATCCAGGAGGGAGGCCCTCCAAGGACCCAGAGCAGATGGCCTGCTGCACCCCATCACCTCCTTCAGAGAAGCCTTACCAAGGCGTGTGGGGCTCACCACAGCCCGCAGGCTGGGATGGGAAGAAACAGGCCTGCTCTCAAGGGTGTCACCCGGCACCTTCTCTGCTGCCCAGACTCCCCCGCCCCAGCCCCAGAGCAGACCAGGACAAAGTCATGATGGTTTAGATACCAAAGGGAATTATTGAAGATTCTAAATGGGATGGGTTACAAATCTCAATGAAATACACTCAGATTCTTTATGGAGTTTGCCACATTCTAAATGGAATTGGTGGCCTGCAGATGGAATTCTCTGCTTTTCAGAGTGGGAACTGAGCATTTCTGGCAGGGCTGCTGTCCCCACATCCCTCCACCCACTCCTCCGAGGTGATGAAGGGAGCTGGCAGGGTTTGGGACAGTCCAAGGGCTCATCTGCAGGGAGGAGCCATGGTACCAGCTCCTACCCCTACCCCACAGAGCCTTCAGGGCATCATCAGCCCACTTCTGCATGCCAGACCTCCACGACACTAAAGCTGTGCACCCATGGGTGTGCACCAGCAGGAGCATCTAGATGCACGTGCACATTGGATCCACTCTGGGTGTGCCAGGTGTGTGTGGGGGGGCACATGTAACATACACACTCATCTGCGTTTGCCCTGAAGTACTGGCAGTGACACTTCTGTGAATGGGCACAGGTGTCCACCAAGATGTACTCAGTAGGCATGTGGTTTCCATCCAGGGAACCTCTAGGAATGCGAGTTGGTATCCAGGTGGGCATGCATTTACAAAAGCCACATCCGTTGGTGGCAGCCATTCACCCATCTGTGCTTGGGGTTCTCTGGTCCTGAGTTTTCCTCTCCCATTCTCTCCCCTCCACACCTGCCTAGAGCAGCCCCCTCACCTGAAATTAACCAGCTGCCTATTCTCCTGGGGCAGCCATGCCAGAGGGCTGTGGCAGAGACATGGGCCTGCCCCTACCCCCAACCCGTCCACTGTGACTTCCTCCCAGCCCAGTCCAGCACCCCATGTCCTCTGTGCTATGGAGGACTCCACCTGCCAGACACCTGATTCCAGTCATGCTGGGAGAGGGAAGCCTCCTCCAAGGTGTGGCTCTGGCCAGTCAGAAATAGCCCTTATAAAAATATTTGTGCTTTGACTCCTCACCAAGGAACAGAACCTCCCCCAGTGGGCACCAAGGGTGATCTCTGGAGAAAGAGCAGAAGCTGGGGTGGGGGCTGGTGCATCCTCCCACCTGGCCTCTCCCCTTCAGTGTCCTGAGACTCCTCTGCACTGCCCCACAGGAAGACCTGTAGGGCCAGACATGCCAACTGTTCCTCCCTTTCTCCAGGTATCCAGCAGCTGTGATTACGTGTTTGTGAGTGGAAAGGAGTCTCGAGGGTCCATGAATGCCAGGGTCACCTTCCGCTACGATGTCCTCAATGCCCCCCTGGAAATGACAGTCTGGGTCCCCAAGCTGCCCTTGCACATTGAGCTCTCGGATGCCCGCCTCAGCCAAGTGAAGGGCTGGAGGGTACCTATCCTCCCCGACCGTAGGTACAGTCCCTCCCACACGGCAAATACTTGGGATACTCACGGGTGGACACCGTCTCGGCACACAGTCTGATCTGCATATGTGTATAAGGCCCTAGGGATATACAGACTGTAGGTCAAGTATGCAATCAACAAACTTTCATTGAGCAGCTACTGTGTGCCAGGCACTGGCGGTATTTAAGAGGTGGGGTGAGTGTGGCCAGTGCCTGACCCAGCCAAGCTCTCAGTCCAGCAGGGGAGGGAGCCATGTACATGACACAGAGTGTCAGTACATGGGAAGCACTGTGTGCAGGGAATCAAGTGGCACAAGGAGAGAACCCCCTCTTCCTCCAGGAGAAGTCAAGTCAGGCTTCCTGGAAGAAGCAACTCTGGAGCTAAGTCTTAAAGGACAAGTGGAAAGGAGTTGGTTGGGGAGACAGAGTGAGAGAGCAGTCAGGCAGACAGAATGGAGCAGACACACTAATACAGGAGCGTGCACACCTGTACACCTGTGCCCCAGCCTGGGCACACCAATGGCACACTGATGAACACAGGAACACAGTGATTCACACCTAGGCTCCCTTGCAGGGGTGCAGGCTCACACACCTGAGTGCCCATGTGTGGGGCATGTACATGTGTACTCACTGCACTCGCTCACCTACTTGGAGCTGCTGGAGAGAACAGCCCAGCAGGGAAGAGAAGAGAGGAAAGTGGCAGGCAGCTAAGAGCAGGAGGGGGGCAGGATTGGAGAGAGAAGCAGGCTGCCAAGAGAGACTTGGGCTGAGTTCAATTCAGCAGAGCTTTGGAAGAGCAAGGTAGTGGAGACCAGAGCCGCTCAAACTGTAATGTGCACATGAATCACGTAGGGATCCTGTTCAAATGCAGACTCTGATTGAGGGGCCCTGGGCTAAATCCTGTGGTTCTACATGTCTGACCAGCTCCAGGGAGATGATGCTACTGCTTTGAGTAGCAAGGATTAGTGAACTCTGAAGCCAGACAGCCTGCTTTGAATCCTGACTCTGCTATTTACTAGCTGTGTGAACTTGGGCTACTTACACAACCTTTCTGTGCCTCAGTTTCCTCATCTGTAAAATGGGCACAGTAACACCTAACTGACAGGATTGTTGTGTGGATTAAATTAGTTGACACAGGTAACAGAGCCCTCTGTGTGAGTGAATACTCTGGTTGTTTGATCCTTCCAAAACACTAACAAAGCACTAACCACAGAGAAATTTGGACTTTCTCTCCAGAGCAAACCTTCCTGGCAGTGAATCTCCTGATTTTAGCATCTTTTGCAAGTGGCATAGGCTGAGAATTTCCCAAATCATCAAGTCCAGGTTCCCTTTTGCTTAACAGTTTATTAATTTATCTCTCTCCTCTCACATTTTACTAAAAGCAGCAAGAGGAAACCAGGCTGCACTTTCCACACCTTGCTTGGAAATCTCCTCAGCTAAATATCTGAGTTCATTACTTACAGGTTCTGCTTTTCACACAACTGCAGGACACAATTCAGCTAAGCTTTGTGGCATTCTTTGCTGCGTCACCTTTGCTCCAGTTTAGAGCTTAGAACGGTGCCAGGCATGTGCTTAGTGCCGAAGAAGAGGCAGAAGTGGCTGCTAGCATTCGACACCTGGGCTATTCCCAGGCGTGGGTTAAGCCAAGCAGAGGCAGAGAGGGACAAGGGAGGGTCAAGGAGGTACCTTTCGAGGAGAGGAGAGCCTGGGACTGCTGGCTCCAAACTTAGAGACAGAAGGCATGAGCCAGAAGAGAGGCTCGCTATTTGCAGAGCTTCCACCCACACACAGGGAGCAGGGAGGAGCCAACAGGGCATGGCTTGTGCAGGTCAGAGCCAGGGTGAGGAGCCTTAGGCATGGCCAGCCCTAACTCCAGTGCATCCCCCCACCCAGGTCAGCCCGGGACAGCGAGGATGAGGAGGAGGAGGAGGAGCGGCGGCAGAGCGCAAGCCGTGGCTGCACCCTGCAGTACCAGCACGCCACCCTGCAGGTCTTCACCCAGTTCCACACAACGTCGTCCGAGGGCACCGACCAGGTGGTCACCATGCTGGGCCCCGATTGGCTGGTGGAGGTCACTGACCTAGTAAGTGACTTCATGCGGGTGGGCGACCCCCGAGTGGCACAGATGGTGGACAGCAGCACGCTGGCGGGCCTGGAGCCGGGCACCACCCCCTTTAAGGTAGGCATGGGCTCCGTCCGTCTCAGCACAGAGGGGCAATGTCAGGAGCCTTGTTTACCTATGGATGGAGAACTCAGATGTCCCCAGAGCGTCAGCCTCTGGGAGCAACCGCAGCTGGCCCCCAGAACACTCTTCCCCACCTGCCCCTCTGTCTGAAATCCCACCATCAAAGGTTAAGCCCTTTTAGCTTCATCATGGTAAAGGTTCTCACTGCCAGCCTTATCAACCTTTATCGACTTAGTCTCCCTGGGTGTGGGTAACTCAGGCAGCCCCTCCCTGATAGCAGAGGGGGATGGTGGGAGTCAGCGGGCTCTAGAGGCCAGGAAGGCAAGAAATTTTAAGTAGTGACCCATGGGCTGGAATCTGCCTGCAGACATATTTTGCTTATAAAACAATTGATCAAACATTTGAAAATTGGGAAGTTTCTCATTTTAAAAAAAATCTAGATTTCTGATTTTATAAAAAATAAACCTGGCAACACTGGGCCTGCATTCCCACCTAGCAACAATCAGCTGGAGCCCATACTGGTGCCCCTTTCACATGAGCATGAGTTCCGCCATTTGCCACAGTCCCCACCACTCCCTTTTGTCTCCCTGACATTGAGGCTGCACATCATTTGCTATTTATCCCTGCTCGGGGGTTGTTGTTTTCCTTACAATCAGCCCACCTCCCTCCTCTGTGTTCCTGCCTGACCCTCTCATGACCTCTGGACCCTGGTTCCCGGTTGCAGACCTAAGGCAGAGCTGGGGAGTCCTGCCTGCCAGCCGACCCCACCCCTCTGGGCCCCTCTCCCAGCAGTGCTGGGATTCCTCCCTGGCTGGGGATCTTGGGTGGGGGGTGCTGCTTTCCTGGCTCTCTCCCACCCCTCTCCCACTCTGTCTTAGGTGGTGTCCCCACTGACAGAGGCCGTGCTCGGGGAGACGCTGCTGACGGTCACGGAGGAGAAGGTCAGCATCACACAGCTGCAGGCCCAGGTGGTGGCCAGCCTGGCCCTTTCTCTGCGGCCCAGCCCTGGGAGCAGTCACACCATCCTGGCCACCACAGCTGCCCAGCAGACCCTCAGCTTCCTCAAGCAGGTAACCAGCTGCCCAGTCCACCAGCCAGGGAGTCTGGGGGTGTGGAAGGAGGACTTGGGGACTCTGCCTTGCCCTTGTACCAGGAGTCCCCAAATTAGGGTTTTAGGTAATGGAGGATCTGTTTGCCCTCTGTGCCCCGTAAACCTGCCCCTTCCCAGAGCCCCACCCTCTGCACAGGGGATCTAGGCAAGGTTGTGCTTGCTGTACTTGCCACGTGAGACACCCCTTTGAGGGTCTCCCTCCTGGATTCACAGAGGGCTGTCACCTCTGCCCCACCCCCAGGAAGTACCCTCACCCATCTCTGGAGCTCCAGCCACAAACCATGGGCACTGGCCACAGGACGAAGGTGGAAAGGTGACAGGTGGGGCCCTGGGAAGTGAGGAGGTGGGCCTCCAGCACCAAGCCAGGAGTCAGGACACAGGAGTCCTCTGTCCCTAACTTGCTCCATGACCCCAGGCCAATTGCTTCTCTCTCTCATCTGTAGGGAAGGCAGTTCTCAGAAGGTTTTGGCCGCAGAGGAGTCTGGGAGTGGGTGTATATTTTCAATTGCCAATTTTCTGATGGGCGTGATCATGGAGCTATGGGCTATTCCTGCAGCAGAAAGGACTTGAGGTAGACCCAAGGCAGAACTTACTTTCCACTCATCAAGGGGAGAGGGGTGTACTGCTCTGAGGAAATCCTCAGAGCCATACAAGGCCTGGAGGCCATAACCTGCTGTTTACCCGCCCCACAACCTGCAACTCTCACTCAGGCAATAGTTCCTGAGTGCCTGCCACACGCCAGGCACAGTTCCAATGCTGTAGATACAGCAGGGAGCCGGAGATGCCTGGTCCCTGCCCTCACAGAGCTCAGGATCTAGCAGGGAAGCCAGCTGAACCGGCTTTCTGATGCCTGTCCCCTTCTCCTCCTCCTCCAGGAAGCCCTCCTGAGTCTCTGGCTGTCCTATAGTGATGGCACCACAGCCCCACTCTCGCTCTACAGCCCCCGGGACTACGGGCTGCTGGTGAGCAGCCTGGATGAGCGTGTGGCCACTGTGACACAAGACCGGGCCTTCCCACTTGTGGTGGCTGAGGCAGAGGGGGCAGGGGAGCTGCTCCGGGCTGAGCTAACAATCGCTGAGAGCTGCCAGAAAACCAAGCGCAAGAGTGTGCTGGCCACGACCCCCGTGGGCCTGCGGGTACACTTTGGGCGGGACGAGGAGGACCCCACTTACGACTACCCGGGCCCTAGCCAGTCAGGGCCTGGTGGGGGTGAGGATGAGGCCCGGGGAGCTGGCCTGCCTGGCTCTGTGGCACCCGCCCCAGAGGCCCCGGGCCCAGGCACCGCCAGCCCCGCCGCACCGCCCACAGAAGACTTCCTGCCACTGCCCACCGGCTTCCTTCAGATGCCACGGGGGCTGACCGACCTGGAGATCGGCATGTACGCGCTGCTGGGAGTCTTCTGCCTCGCCATCCTCGTCTTCCTCATCAACTGCATCGTCTTTGTGCTGCGCTACCGGCACAAGCGCATCCCGCCCGAGGGCCAGACCAGCATGGACCACTCCCACCACTGGGTGTTCCTGGGCAATGGGCAGCCACTGCGGGTGCAAGGGGAGCTCTCGCCACCCACCGGCAACCCACTGGAGACCGTGCCCGCCTGCTGCCACGGCGACCACCACAGCAGTGGCAGCTCCCAGACCAGCGTCCAGAGCCAGGTGCACGGCCGGGGTGACGGCTCCTCCGGCGGCTCGGCCCGGGACCAGGCCGAGGACCCTGCCAGCTCGCCCACCTCCAAGCGCAAGCGGGTCAAGTTCACCACCTTCACCACGCTGCCCTCAGAGGAGCTGGCCTATGACTCGGTGCCCGCCGGCGAAGAGGATGAGGAGGACGAAGAGGACCTGGGTTGGGGCTGCCCAGATGTGGCGGGCACCACGCGGCCCACTCCACCCCCAGACCTGCACAATTACATGCGCAGAATCAAAGAGATTGCCTAGAGGCGCCATCCGGGGTGGCGGCGATGCCCCCATGGGTCTGCTCTGGGTGGGATACAGCCAGGACCCCCAGCTCACACTGATGCAGGGCAGCTGACTGATTTTATACTCCCTGCCCCTACCGCTTTGCTCAGTGCCCGGCTGGTGCCTCTGTGTCTGTTCCTCCTGCCACTCCACACAGTCACCCTCTTCTGTCCCCCGAGGGTGGTGGGCTCTTCCTCCAGTGGCTTGCAAGGAGGAAAGCAAGCCCAGCCTTTGTTCTACCCTTTCCAAACCTCCTCCTGTCTTAGGCAACCCCTGCCCCAAGGGTGAGGCAAGGAGGCCAAGCTTGGGGCGAGGTGGGCCCACACTGTGCTCCGGACCCCGCCTCCCATGTCCCCTGCCGTCCCCCTGTGCGGGGGATTCTGGGGGGTCTTGTGTCACAAGCTGCACAAAGACTTTTCTCAAACCAATATTCAGGGATTTCTGTCCTGCAGGGTGGGGAGGCAGTGGCTGCCTGCCCTGCCAAGGATGTTGCTGTGGACAAAATATCTGGAGGTAGGGGGACAGTTGTAGCATCTTCTGACTTCCAGGTGCCTCCCAGGATCTGGGAGCTGACTCTACAGAGGGTTCTGGTGCCAAGCCAGGCACCTTCCTGAGTTCTCAGGACTCCCTCCTCTGCCCCAGGGGCTTTGGACAGGGACCTACCAGGGGAGGAGTCCTGGATCTATCTGTAGCTAACCGTACCCCAGAGTGTGAGACCTGGGTGCCTCTGCCTCCCCCTCCCCCACAGTGGGGGCCACACTACTACGCCTTAGCCGCCCCTCGCTCTGCGACCGCTCCTCCCCTCTCTGTAGCAGGGCAGGCAGCCACCCACGCCCCACACGACAGAATCTGGGGGGCGGGGGTCACGAGGGAGTGCTGTGAGGGACTTGAGGGTGAACAAAGTGTCTCCGCTGCCTGGCCCGCAGCCACTCTTCTCTGGGTTTCTACCCACCACTGTGTCGGATTTTTCTTAAATAAATGGAGGTGGTCAGCCTGGAGGTGGGGGCAAGAGCTCCCGTGCACAGACAGTATATAGTGCTGGTTCTGTCTCTTCCCTGTATGCAGGCACACACACACACACACACACACTCTCTGCAGGCATACCGCGTGACATGAGACAGAAATGGCTGAACCGACTAAGCTATGGTCCTGCCCTTTCCCCCCCACATTCAGGTCCCTTAAGACCTTCTGGTGCTGTGGGAAGCCCACGTCCAGGAATGGAGGAGATGCCGACCCGGAAATGTGCCCTTACAAAGAGGGGCCTCCTCTAAGACTCCACCATGATTGGCTCGGAGGAGGGAAGGCGAGGCCTCAGGGCCTGTAGAGAAATGACTTGGGGCCTGGGGAGGACACAGGAAAATAAGGAGAGAGGTGGGAGGGCTGGTGTGCCCACCCACCTGAGTTACTCCCTTTTCCTGCAGCCCACCTCTCAGAGGGGGTCCCTCCCCATCACCACATCTCAGGGATGCCTCCCTTCTCCTCCCCTTGATGTTGATGGGGAAAGCCGGGGGCTCACCATGTCAGACAGCCAGGCAGGAGAGAGCACAGGTGCACTGGGGTGTGCCTCTGCACCAGCGGGCAGTGGGCTGGTGCCTCATGGCACACTTGGCCTGTGAGTGTGCACACAGCCTCCTGTGGCCCTGGGAGACCACTCTCCAGCACAGGCAGCAACCCAGGGAATACAGGAGCTCCAGGCCTGAGGAGGGCAGGATCCTGAGCAAGGCTGCCTGGCCAGCCCCCAGTGCCCACGGACAGGTGGCATAGCAACCACCTGGGAGAGGGAAAGCAACAGCCATCTGCATCTGTCGTAGAAACAATCAGCAATAGAACTGGGGCTGTAGTGGCGCCTGCCAGAACATACTGTCGCCCATCAAGGTAGGAAACCTGGCCTTCCACAACATCTGCTCACCTGATCATGCAGCCCTGGGGTTGTCATGAGGACTAAATGAGATCATGTATGGAAAGCGCTGTGCATGGCTGCTGGCAGCAGACAGCGCAGCTAGCACAGGCAGCAGCACATAGAGGGTCTCAATGAATGGACTTTACTACAACCAGGTCTTAATGTGCATGCAAGGCACGGGTCTGAAAGGAAGCTAGAGATTGACGGCTCTGCCCAAGATGTGTTTGGCAACAAAGAACAGGTGTAGCTCAGTGGCAAGGGCAAGGGGGAGCTGCCGGAATGCTGTGCCCAGGGCAGAACCACAGGGGGGCTTGGCAGGAAGGCTCTTGAGTTCCCAGAACACCAGACACCTGCTATTCAAATACACACTGACTCTGCACTCCTAGAGGGGCATGGGGGTCTCAATCATTTTTCTTAACCCCCTTGTGCCTAACATGATGCCTGGAATTAGCAAGTGCTCAACAAATGTTTGCCTAGCAAATTAAAACCCAAATGCAAACTGGAAATGGCTTTCGAATTATCCCATGTTTGGGTATTTTTGTATATTCTACCACCTTACACCTTATCAGTGTGGAAAATCATGTTATCCAAGTCATCCCCTTGGGGTTCTTATAAGAGAGAGTGGAGGAGGGCGTAGATGTGAGGCAAGGAAGAATATCCCGGCTTAGGGGCATGAGCAGGGTGGAGTGGGTTGCTGGTGTTAAACTTGGAACACGGAGCCATTTGTCTATTCAACACATAAAGCTCCAACTATGCACTGGGCCCTGCCGGGAAGTCTGGGAGGCAAAGCCGTGGGCCTGCCCCCAAGAAGCCCCCAGCCCCGTGCGGAAGATGGACAAGTCAGTTGTCATCTGGGCTGATAATGAAGCTTGGCCCTGGGTTGGAGGGCCACACAGGAGGAGGGGACAAGACCTACTTAAGCTGAGTCTGCTGAGGACAAGGCCAAGGACCTTCCAGGAAGCGGGTGGTGGGTGTGAAGTCCCAGAGGCTACATACTCCACACCCTGCACTTTCTTTTGCTGCCAAGACTTTACACCTGCTTTCCATATGCCTGGAATATGAGTCCCTTGTGATAGAGACACACAAAAAATATATATGCAACGATATGGAGGCCAGCCAGGGTGTGGTAGGTTCAACATGGATTTGGGAATCAGGCTTAGACTTGAGGCTCAGCTATTTTCCTCTCACTGGGTGAAGGAAGGAGGATGGAGAGGCTTGAGGACCAGTTAGGACGATGCTGCGGCAGAAAGGATGAAGCCCAGAGCCGGGCAGCAGGAACAGTTTGGTGCAAACAATGTTCAGCTGCAGGATCCGCCAACTGCTTTATCCCAGTGGGGACTACAGGGAGGAGACAGGAGCTGGGGTTCAAGTGCAGAGACCTTTTTCCAGATGAATTTCTTTGGAGACCAGGCGGCCCCAAGAGGAAAGTGGATACTACCGTGATGGTGTTTGCCAGCATCCTGGCTTTCACAACAGAGAAACTAGGACCCGGAGGGGAGGAGCAGTTGCCTGAAAGTCACACAGCAAACCTCGGGACAGAGCCAGAGCCATGCCTGCTGCCCTGTCCTGTAATTTGTGTCTCTTTCTTGTCATCCCTCACCCCCTGTCCAAATGCGAGAACTCCGAAGCAATTGCTAAAAGCGTCAACTCCTGACCCTCGTGGAAGTTCAGGCGGGAGCAGGCTTGGTGGGAATGAGGTGGGACATTAAGTTAACAGGCCCTCAGGAACGGCCCTGACACTGCACTCCTCTTTAAAAATTTGTCTTCAACCCTGCAAACGAATTGAGGGACCTTGTAAAGAATAGTTATTGACAGAGAGCTGCTCAGGGAGCACCAGGGAGGCAGGCCCATGAATCAGCTCGCTAGCAAGAGATTGCTCAGACAGCCACCGGAGAAGGCAGAGCACGAGATGCAGAGAAACTGCCTGGAGCAGCCGCGGCCCCAGTGCTCAGCTGCCGGCCCCGGATGCTCCGCCGCGGACACTCCGCAGTGCCTTCAACCAATGTTGACCGAGCACCCGCCACATGCCAGGCACTGTGTTCCCCCAAGAAAAGGCTTCAGGGCGCTGGGGGAGGGAGGCCTGGAGCCAAGTTGATAACATTGAAAATATAATAAATGGGCCAGGAAAGAAAACTCTCATTTGAAGGGACAAAACTTTCTAAGATAAGTTGGCGGGGACTCCTGGGGTCTGACAGTGCATTTGCTAGGTGGCCTTCAGCCAGCACATCACTAGTTCTGAGCCCTCCTTTCCCGATTTGTGAAAACATGGAAATCAGCATTTCTAGGCAGTATCCGCTGATGTCCCTGAAGAGGCCCTGCTGCTTCAACACTCGTATTTCTAGCAAGAGTCTCGGAAGACAGGAATTACTACTATTTTATAGATGAGGAGACAAGCACCCAGAGAGGGCAAGTAATTGCCCAAGGTCTCCAGCTTAGAAGTGACCTGGTGAGCAGCTCCAGACCTACCCGCTTTCTGCTACATGCTGAGGCACCTGCTGACATTGGCAAGGGAAGGGGAAGGAGACTGAGGATATTGGCAGGTGGGAGGGGAAGAGGGAGGGGTCTCTAAGGATTTGATGTGCTCAGTGGTGGGAGCAAGGCTGTGGGACCCCCACTTAAGGAACAGATGGTGGCTAGTGTTGGGGGCAGATAGGAGACCATGAATATACCATAGGTGCTTGGCCTGTCTGCCACTGTAGACAGACCACACTCCCTCCCCGCACTGGGATCTCTGCCCCAGCTGACTGTCAAAGCAGACAACCATCCAACCTCTCAACGCAGAGAAGCAGCAGGCTTTGGAGAGCTGGTGGCACAAGCAGAGATGACTAGCCATTTCCCTTGGGATACTGGCTGTCTCTCCAGCTGCTGGGGCTGAGCAAGAGAAACTGGGAAGCTGAGGCCATTTCCTATGGCCTCCACCCCTGCCACATTGGCTCAGTGAATGTTTATTAAATCCTTGCCATAGATCTGACAGAGTGCCAAGCACAGAGGAAGCAGGACTATTAAACAATCGTTAACATTTACTGAGAGCTCACTACATGCTAAGCACCTTATATCCATCATTTTATTGACTCTTCACAATAACCAAGTAAGGTAGGTACCATTATTATACCCATTCTACAGATGACAAAACCGAGGCTCGGTGAAGTTATATGACTTACCTCATGCCACCTAGCAAACAAATCACAGAGCCAGGATTTAAACCCAGGTTACGTTGGCTCCAAGTTCCACGGTCTTCCCACTGTCCCACACCACCTTCCTCAGTGGGGACTGGGAGTTCAGAGAATCATTCAGTGGCACTGACAAGAGCACCAGTCTGGGAGTCCAGGGGCTTGGAGGCAGTTCTCACTCTGGCATTGACCAGTGGTGTGGCCATGAGCCTGGCACTGCCCACATGTGGAACAAGCCAAGACCCTCAACTAGAATCCCAGGCCAGATGTCCTTCCAGTGCCTTCAGTCTTGGTGATTCTTGGGCCTCGAGGGGGGAAGGCCTGGGCACACCCAGCCCTGCCAGTTCATACCCTCCCTCCTTCCACCCTGTTAGCTGGACAGCTGCTAACTGGGATGGGAGGTGGGGGGAGGGAACAGGTTCCAAGCTTTGCCAGCTCTGCCATCCTCTACTCAATGCTGCCATTGGCAGCTGCTCCCACGGGTTTGGGGTTTGCTGTTTTTCGGGGGGGCGGGCATTGTGAAGGAGCAAAGAGGGTGGAAGTTGTTAACCATCCCTTACTGTGTGTGCCAGAGAGGCAGTGAATCTCAGGGCTGAGACAGAGCTTGAAAGTTCAAGTTGTCTATCCTCTGCTCGCTGGGAGTGCCCAGTCTGACAGAAGAGGCCCAGATCCTGTTCCAGGGGAGCCCCCAGTTTGATGGAAGAGGAATAGGCCCTGTACTACAGTGGCTGGGGGACAAGGAAGTCACCTGCCCATAAGGAACACCCCGTCTGATGGCGGAGACTGATCACATGTGAAGAAATGACACCATGCATTCAGAGAAATATACAGATAGGTGCAAAGTAACCTATGCGTGCACTCTGAGCAGAGCAAACGGGGCACATGCAGAAGCCAGGCAGTGCGTCAGAAAGGTAGCCTAGAGGAGGGTGGAGCTGGTGTGGGGGAGGCCCTGGGGAGGCCACCAGATGGCTGACAGGAGGAGTGGGTGTGGGGAGGGGATGGAGGTGACCCTCCCTCAGGTCTCAGGGGATGGGCCAGGGGCCCCTTGAGCAGCCCTGGGCTGCTGAGGAGGGAGCTGCCACCACCCAGCTTTGAAAGAGGACTGAGGGAGGGTCCCTTCTCCTCTTCAGGGAGAAAGAAGAGCCTGGTGCACAGGGAGGAGGCCTGGGTCAGGCAGGGAGCTTGGCTTCCCAGCCCCTGGGCATCCCAACTCACAGTGTGACCTTTCCTGAGTCTCTGGCCCTCTTCTGTGAGACAGGGGTCTGGATCTGTGGTTCTCCAAGGGCCCTACCTGGACTGACCCTCAGTGCCCCAGTCAGGAGCCTGGCCATGGCCCCATCTGTAGAGTGGGTTCAAGCACTGCAGTCACAGTGCCTAACCACCCCTCCCTGGGCACAGCACAGGGCTGGGGCACAGTGTGGGCCTCAGCACCCCACCCCACCCGCCCAGCTCCCAGCCAAAGGGTGAGGCAGGCAGCTGCAGGGCCCCTTAAGGCTAGGACAGCAGGCCTGAGCCTCAGATTGCCACCGCCTTCCTGGGTGATCTCGGGCCCCCAGCCCCCTTTGGGCCCCACCATGGGGATGGAGGGGCCCTTTTCCTCCTGACCTTCTGCAATTTTAGAATGACTATCTTTCTCCTCCATTACAAACATTTCCAGCAGGCCTCTTGCAGTTCTACTGGGGCTGGTCCTATAGCTTCTCCCGCAAAGGCGAGGGGGTTTTCCAGCCAGGAGAGTTGTCGGGGAGCACAGGAAACTGAGCAGGTACCAGGCACCGGCCTCCACTCACCATCTGTAGTGGAGCTGTGCAGCCCAATCCTTGCTCTGAGAGCCGACTCCACCTGACGGACCCCACCCAGACACAGAAGGGGGAGAGAGCTCAGAAGGTTGAAGGTGGTAGGAGGTGCCAAGGGAAGCATCCCCCCTTTCCTGCCCACTCTCTCCCCTCCCCATTATTTACCCACCACCTCCATCTCCACACACACTCCACCCCTCCAAGAAGCAGACAGAGCTGAGCCCACCCTCCCTTGGTGGGGTGCAATTCTTCAACACTTATGGGAGCCTGGACCATGGGAGGTCCCTGTGCCCGGTCCCCTCCCTGTGCCCAACCTCCCCCCACACATTTGTCCACCAAGTCCTCCTTCCAGAGTCCCCTCACCTCCAGGCTCAGGTCCTGACTCATCCCTTGCAGAATAGCACTCTATCAAGGAAGGGGTGGAGGAGCTGGGATTTGGTTAGCCCCCTGGGCAGGGACCACATCCCCAGGGACTGGGGAGAGAAGGGAACAGGGGGAGGAAAGAACACTCCAGCAGCTTCAGTGATGCCAGAGCCACGGGAGGACCCTCCATCCCAGGAAGACACAACAGAGCACCAAGTGATGAAAGTGCAGCCTTCGTCAGAAGACAGGAAACGGGCTCTGTGGGTGCTGAGTGCACAGGGCACACGCTTGCACATACACACTCCCTGCATGCTCACATGGCACACGTCGCAAATGCACACTCTCTGAGCACCCTGCTCACACGCCTGCCCCACTTGCAGGGTGCACACGAGGGCACATGCCCCTTGCACATGCATGCATGCACACTCCCACACATATGCATGATGGCTGTTGGAGCCACACAGCTTCAGTGCAGTAACAACCAGAGGCAGCTAATGCTTAGCCCCTCCACCCACCACCTGCTGTGGGAAAGCTGAGGTCCCAGGGGTGGCAGCCAGACCCAGGGGTGGGCCCCATGGAGAGTGGCTGGAGTAAAGACAGGCAGCCCTCCAGGCTTTAGTGTAGCCATGGGGTCTCTGCAGAGGGAGGCTCCTCGTATAGGAGCTTGTTGGAGGGAGGGGTAGCTGGGAGCATATCTACCCCATACTTAAAACCATAAATAAATAGTCTCACTGAGCCTAGAAGAATATCCATTTGCATACAAGCCAACACTGAGTTAATGACAAAGATTCTCATCTGTTCATTAAAGCAGAAGAGAAGGTCCTCTATTTGGAAACACTTTGCAGTTCAAGGGGACTATGTTATTAACTTTAATGAAATGATTTATTTTGGGCTGGTGCCTGGTGAGGTGTAACCTGGGGACAGAAGCCCTCATTCAAGGGGTGCTGCACTTCTCTGGGCAGCCAACAAGACTTCTGGGAGGAAAGGGCACCTCGGGTGGTTCCGGTTCTGTCTGGCCCAGCCACAGAGAGCAGCAGGATTGATTTCCCCCTGAGCTTCGGTTCCCTGCCTATGAAATGGGGATAAAATAGCACCTACCTCATGGGCTTCTTGTGAGGAATAAATGAGTTACTGCATGTGAGTAACGGAAAATGTCTGGCCCACAGCTCACTTCAGTAAATACGAGCTGTTATTTTATCGTTTTCGGAAGAAAGGTGAATTTTCTAAAGTGATGCAACAGGGAGATCTGATCGTCCTCCATTTGATCCTCCAATTTTTTTTTCATTTTTCATTTTTGGGCTTGGTGTTTAGAGGCAGGACTTCCTTCTTGGATGGAGTCACCTCTCAGGGGTACTTCAAAAATTTCAAGGAGATGTTAGAAGCCCCTGAAAGAAAGATATTGATGTTTTGCTAATTTGGGCAGGAGGAGTTCAGGCGACCAGTTTGACAATTTGAAAGACAGCTGACTGTAAGCTGGGGTCAGGGAGAGCTACGTTTAAAGCATTCTTCAAGACAGGTTCTTTCCTGGAATTATTCTAAAACGAGGGGGCCTGAACTGAATCTTTTGTGTGTGGGGGTGCGGGGAATACATCGATCTTCTCAGCCCAGGTGACACTGTTGGAATAGGAACGCTTGGAGAGGGCAGGCGCTGGACACTTGGCTCCCAGAACCAGGCCCTGGGCTAAGCAGGCAGCACACAGCCCCCGCCCATTCCTCATCCTGGCACAGAGCTCTGAGGACCACCATGGGACTCAGCAGCCAGCCTGGAAGAGATGTCCATCGGCAGGCAGAGGGATAGGGCCAGGCCTTTCTCTGGGCTGTGTTCGCAGGCTGGCTGGCTGCCACCTTTGCCCACTCCATCCTCCATTCCTCTCCTCTTCCAAGGCCTGCACTCGGTCCCCCTGCCGGGCTGCAAATGGGGACAGGGAGTAGCAGACACACCAGCCTGGGCCCCTTCCAGAGGGAGGAGTTTCTGTACGTGGGGTGACCAGGCCGGGAGAAGGGAGAGGAGCAGATTGTGAGAACCAGGACTGTCCAGGACCTGCTGGGTGTCTGACAGTGGGGGCTCCCTTTCCACGGCAGGACACCGGCTGGGAGCAATGCACCTCATCCACAAATGCTCACTCCCGGGATGAGCCTCCTGGGCAGGCTGCAGACCCTGGGCTTGGGGGTGTCCTCCCATATGTCCCAGGAGATACACAGACTTTGGTCCAGGCTCCCCTAGTCAGGCCCAGGAAGCTGTCTTCTGTGTGTCCCCTTGTCCCCTTCCAGACCCCACCTAGGCTGTTGGCCCCGAAGTCGGTTTTGTGGAAACTCACATCCTGAAGAGTTGATCCAGGACCTGAGGACCACTGGGGAAAGCCAGCGATTTGATCTCTGCTCAGCTATCCCCTCCTCAGAGGGGCCTTCCCCCCTCTCTCTACCCAAAAGAGCAGCCCTGGGTCACTTTCCATCCCTCCAGCTCAAGTCTGTGTCCTGCACGCAGACCTACCCCCACCTGACATCATATTCACTGATGCGCTGTGTCTCCCCCCCTAGGATGAAGGGGCTGCATGAGGACAGGGACCTTGTTTTATTCAACACTGTACCCTCCCCATCTGGCTCAGGGCATGGCACACAGGAGGGATGTCACACACGTGCTACATGAATGAGATCCACGCTGAGCTGGCCAGGCTGTGGGCGGGGAGGCGGGACAGAGGCTCTGCATCCTCCCACTCAGGGGTGGGTGGTGGCCTCTGAGCCTCTCCCAGCTGGTGTGCAACATCGGGGAGCATCTCCCTCTCAAGGTGGGAAGGGAGCCCAGCATAGCAGCTCCTGGGGTTCACAGCCTCCAACCCAGCACCCAGCTCCCCCCTGGAGGGCCCTGGGTCTATGAGGCAGCTGAGGCCACCCCTAGGCTGAGGAGGGCCCCACACCCAACTGCCCACAAGGGCCCAGGATCCCGGTGGCAGTCAGACATCAGCTGGGCCGGGGGTGAGGGGGACTCACGGGCAAGGGCTGGGAAGGGAGGACATGGCCAGGGGAGGGGCTGGCACAGTGTCTGAATTCAAGCCCGAGAGCAGGGCTGCTTCTTTTCTCAATTTTTATCTCATGAGATTAAGGGAGTACACGTGCTTTTGTTACACCAATGAATTGTATAATGCTCAAGTCAAGGCTTTTAGTGTGCCCCTCACCAGAGCAGTGTACATTGTACCTTACAGGTACACTTTTATCCCTCAGCTCCCCAAACTCCCCCTCCTTAGTTTCCAATGTCCTTTATGCCACTGTGTGACCGTGTACACCCACCGTTCAGCTCCCGCTCATTACTGAGAACATGTGGTGTTTGTTTTTCCATTCCTGAGATACTTTGCTTAGGATAATGGTCTCCAGTTCCATCCAAGTTGCTGCAAATGACATTACTTCATTCCTTTTTGTGGCTGAGTAGTATTCATGGTTCATATATACCACATTTTCTTTATCTACTCCTCAGCTGATGGGCACTTAGGTTGATTCCATATCTTTGTGATTGTGAATTGTGCTGCACTAAACATTCAGGTGCAGGTGTCTTTTTTATAAAATGACTTCTTTTCCTTTGGGTAGTTACCCAGTAGTGGGATTGCTGTATCGAATGGTAGGTCTACTTCTAGTTCTTTGAGGAATCTTCATACTGTTTTCCAAAGAGGTTGTAGTAATTTGCAGTCCCACCAACAGTGTATAAGTCTTCCTTTTTCACTCCATTCATGCCCAAAATCTATTGTTTTTTTATTTCTTTTTAGTCTTTTTTTGTACAACAATGTCACTTGCTGATGTTTTTTGATTTTTTAATAATGGCAGTTGTGATAAGGGTAAGGTGGTATCTCATTGTGGCTTTAATTTGCATTTCTCTGATGATTAGTGATGTTGAATTTTTTTCATGTTTGTTAGCCATTTGTCTATCTTCTTTGGAAAACTTTGTCTTTCTTTGTCTTCTTCTTCTGTTCATGTCTTTTGCCCACTTTTTAATGGGGTTATTTATTTTTTCTTGCTGATTTGTTTAAGTTCTTTGTATATTCTGGATATTAGTCCTTTGTCACATGTATACTTTACGAATATTTTCTCCCATTCTGTAGATTGTCTATTTATTCTGTTGATTATTTCCCTTGGCTGTGCAGAAACTTTTTAATTTAATTAAGTCCTATTTATTTATTTTTGTTGTAATTATATTTGCCATTTGGGTCTTAGTCATAAATTCTTTGCCTAGGCCGAAGTCTAGAAGAGTTTTTCATATGTTTTCTTCTAGAATTTTTATGGGTTCAGGCCTTACATTTAAGTCTTTAATCCATCTAGAGTTAATTTTTATATATGGCAAGAGAGAGGGATCCTGTTTCATTTTTCTGCATGTAGCTATCCAACTTTCCCAGCACCTTATTGAATAGGATGTCCTTTCACCAGTGTATGTTTTTGTCTGCTTCGCCAAAAATCAGTTAGTCACCGCTATATGGTTTTATTTCTGGATTCTCTATTCTATTCCAGTGGTCTACATCCCTACCTAGGATTACAGGCATGAGCCACCACACCAAGCAGGGCTGCTAACGGGAGGTTTGTGAAAGGGCTTCAGGGAGTCCACAGCCTCCTGAAATGGTGTATAAAGGGAATGTGGGTGTGTGCACTTGCACACTGGTTTTTCTGGATTTGATACGATTCTCAAAGTGGCCTTGACTCTAAAAAGATTGAGGACTTAAGGTAAGGTATGGAAAAGGGCTTAAGTCCAGCCAGCCCCCCTCCCCTCTCCTCCACCCTCCAGGGTCCCAGCCAGAGCCCCCTCCGCAGGTCAAACCTGGAAAGGGCTCCTTTTAACAGTAAACAAGGCCAATCACTCGTCTCAGCAGGGAGTGGAATTCACAATCAAAATAAAATAAAATAAAATAAATTCTCTAACCCCAACTAGCCCATAATGCATTCCCAGACAAAATGGATGTGAATTGGAACATGATGATTCTATTTGGGATACTCTGTACTCCCAGTCCTTCTGCTAGAAGAGAATGAATGAACAACAGCTTTGTTTCTTCTCCCCCGGGAGCCCACGGAGGCTGAGAGGGTGTCCAACTGCCCCAGTAGATGACCCCTGCACTTCCCAACCCACCCATAGCCCATAGCTGGCAGTCACTGGGCGGGGGCAGGAGCTGAGCTCAGAGCCCAGCCAGGGAAAAGCCTGCCCTTGATTGCTCAGGCTCCCCCAACCTGTGCCTCAGTCACCCATGAGAAGAGGCTCAACCTTCTCATGTGGACAGCTATCAGCGGGTGGGGGACATGGGTGAGGGAGGAACAAAGTCCAGTGGCCTAACAGATAGGAAAGGCATTAATAAGGCTCAAAACTTCCTTCTGGACAACATAAGGAGAGCTCATGCTGGCAAGGGGGGAAACCCAGACGCCAGAAAGGACCCAGAGGCATGAGAGGGAAACACACGACGGTTCTCCTGCTGAGCTCGGTGAGCAAGCTGGGAAAGCCAGGTCAGCAAGGTGGTACTAAGAGTTTGGACTTCATCCTGACCCAGTGTGCACCAGTAGAGATGTTTCAACAGATAGTGGCTCGAGACGATTAGACCGGCAGGTTTTAGAAAGATGGCTGTGATGCAGGGGGGGAGCAAAGACAGGACTGGGCGAGAGACGAAGCCATGCTGGGCGTTAACTGAGTCCAGGAACGGAAATGCTTTCCCAAACAGCTCTCGGGGTTCCCAAATCCGTCGTTTGAATTATTCATTCCTCTGTAAGATTCTCTAAGATCCAGGCTCCCAAGAGTCTCTGTGCCCTGGGATAGTCACGTCATCTAACAGGAAGAGAGGACTTTGGAGTTTGACAGGTTTGAATCTTGGTTCTGCATCTTACTTCTTGCATGTTACTCTAAATTAGTATCTCAGTTACATAACCCATAAAATGGGGCTGAAGTTGGCTTTCTCTCAAGGTGGTTGTGGAGATCAATGATCTTTTCCATACAGTCTAAGGCACATAGTAAGTGCTCAATAAATGGTGAGCATTAGTATCATGTCTTTAAATTCCCAACACATACTTAGTAGTCTGGAATCACCAATCCCTAGCACTGGAAGGAATCCATTCCAATTTTGGAAGAAAGAAGACCCAGATCAGTAGAGAGTCTTTTCTAAACTCCTTCAGTTTCATTGATAAAGGAGCTGGATTCAAATCCAGGTCTTCTGACCACTGTGCCATCACTCCTGGGCAGATTTGGCCTTCAGGCATTTCAGTGAAATGACCGCTCTTCATCATGCTTTCAGATGGTGAGGTTATCAGGTCCGTATCCAATGCCTTCTCTTAGTCTGTCCCCAGATCACAGCCTCATCTTCTCCCTGTCTTGGAGCATCTGTTTCCAAATGCCCTCAAGGCCCAGGCCCGGAGCTGCTGCACAGAGCTGCCCAGTGGAGCGGGCGCATCAGGGGAGGGAAGAGGCCGTACCAAGGAAGGGAGAGATGCTAAATGTTCCTCTTGTCGTCAGTCTCTCCCCTGGGCCCCGGCACGGGGCTGAGGGATGGGCCTGTGCTTTGTCAGCAGCCCCAGTTCCACGATGGATGTGGGACCTGGGAGGATGGTGTCGGCAACACTTGGCAAGATTCATTTTCCTGCTGCTATGGGAGAAAAATGTGGACTTCGTGTCATCCATCTGCTCTGCAGCCAAGTGGCAAACAGGCGAGGCTCGCAGAGAGCAGCCTGGAGCCCAGCTCCCAGTCTCCCCGCAGGTCTGGGGGGCTGGGAGAAAGCGCCCAGGTCCATTTCCTTGGGTGCCCACAATGGCAGGACTCCTCAGGGCGGACCCCACAGGCTGGGACCCTCAGTGTAGTCACGTACACCTTCAAGACCAAAAGTTACAAAGTCAGATGGACCATGATTCTCTACCCTGATTGTTCTCACCTCTGACATGGGTTCCCGTGGGGCTCCTGGAGCCCTGCCTTTGCCCATGCCATCCCCTCCACTTGGGCTGTTCCTCTTGCCATGCGGCACTCTTGGAATCATACCCACAGCCAGCACACAGATCACTTCTTCCAAGGAGCCTTCCCAGATCCTCCCAGCCTTAGCTGTCAGTGCTCTTAGTAGTTATCTTACCACTGAATTCCTTTAGGTAGCTGAATAGATTTTATCTCACCTCCACCCCCACAGCCACATAATTTCTGAACCTCCTTCCTCTCACTTTCACTGGTAGTGAGTCATCTGCATTCGGGTGCAATCAAGGACTGGGCTGGAACATGTAGAAAAACGAAGTTCACCATTTCCCTCCCAAATCCGAAGCCACCTCCTAGAAGGCGCTGTCAAACACACTGTGCTTCCAGGGAAGCAACTGGGCACCCCCAGTGGGTTTGACTCATCTTCTCCTGACCCTCCCCGTGCCTCCTCCCCTCCCCCACCATTGTTTCCTCCTGTATTACCTTTCTCGAGTCCTTGTCAACAAGCCCTCTTGTTCTCTACAGCATCAAAGTGCTTTTGTGCCCATCCTCTTGTCTTCAGGCCTCCTTGGCTAAGGAAGGTTGTTACTATGGCAATTTCCCATCTAACAGATGGGGAAACTGAGGCCAACACAGAGACAAGTCGCGCCCAGAGTGATAAGAAGGCAAAACAGGGACCAGGGCTATTTCATCCCAAAACTTCAGAAGCAATCCCTTTGCACGTTTTTAAAGTTCCTAGCACCAGCATGAGGCCCCTGCTGGCTCCTTCAGCCCACTTCAGTGCTACTTCACTCTGTCCCCTCAGGACAACTACGAACCCCGCTCCCCAGCCTCCCTGCCCGGCCTCCCTGCCCGGCTTCCCTAAGACAGCCTTTGGCTTTAGAAGCACCTTTCTAATCTATCTCTGACCCTTGGGGAGGCCGCCCTCCTCCCCTCCCCCACCCCACACAGGTGTCCTTTGGGGGAATGCAGAGGTGAGGTTTTTACTACCCCAGGGAGGGGCCCTCTCAGTCTGCCCCCTGGAACACCAGAGCCTTCCCACTGCCGGGGCTCTCTGGGGAACTGGAAAGGATGGCTCGTCCACATAGATACACACACCAGACTTTGCCAAAGCCCTGGTCTTGCCCCCACCCCTTAGCCCCAGCTCTCCTGCCCCATGGCTCACACTCAGGAGACCTGGGCTCAAGCCCCCTTCCTTCAATGCCCCCTTTAGCCAGAGGCTGCAGAGACCATGGGGAGATGAAGATGAAGAGGACCACAGCCCAGTCCAGCCCTCTGGATCCATCCCCACCCCATGTGACGCTACACAAGCCCTTCCCCTTCCCCATCTACAAGAACCCAGGAGATCTTAGCTTGGGTGGGGTCATGGACCCTTTAAAGAAGCTGATGGAAACCACGAACCTCCCCTCCAACACACATACCATACCATCTTTCTTTAAAAATTCCGACTTACACAAAATTTTATATGCTATTTAGTGGGAGTAGTTGACCCACTGAGAACCCCGTGACCATGGACTCCCCTTAAAGTTCCATGGAGGCCACTTTCAGAAGCCCTTGGTTCCACATCCCCAGGAGAGGCCAAGTGACAAGCAGTCCTTCCCTGTCCCCTGGCGGCCAGTCCCAGAACAGGCGAGGGGAGGGGGTGCTTCTCCTGTCATCCCTCACCTGGGGTGTTAGTGGAGCCGGCGGGGCCATTACTCACCAAGCCGATCTCTTGCTCCAGCGCTCGTCCACCCCCGCCCCTCCTCTGGAGAACAAAATTAAAAGAGATTTGTCCTCCAGTGGGGACAGCTCATCTCTCTCACCCAAGTAGTGACAACTTTGCCAGGTGGCAGCCCCCCCTCTCAGCAGGAGATGGGAGAGCCCCCGCTTGACACTCTGCCTCGGTCTTCCTGCTGTCAGCAGCCCTCCCTGCTCAGCCTTTCCCTCCAGCCCTCTCCTCCCACCCACTTTCAGCCCAGGAACATCTTAAATGAATTCAATTTAAAACTTCGGAAGCAATCCCTTCCCACATCTTTAAAGTTCAAGGCCTCAGCGTCAGACTCATTTGTTCATGCTCTCATTCAACAAGTAGCTCAGTTTGTCACCTCTTTGCTGAAGCCTCCCGGATCCCTCCAAGCTGAATTGTGGCGACCTGCTTGGAAGTCATCTCAGAGTGAGCACTTCCTTGAGGCTTCTGTCCTCAGGGTGAGGGCCCAAGCTGCTGGCCTCTCTCTCTTTCCCACTGGCTGGGAGTGACTCTAGAGCACAGATTCTCTGGATTCATTTTTGCAACCCCTACCTGTGCCTGGCATACAGCATGCACCAAAAATGGCTGACTGTGTCTGCTGATTGGGATCCACCGGGTGTCATGCACTGAAGTGTAGACCCAAAGGGGCTGACCAAGAACAATGCATGTAGAGGAGGAGACAGATGCAGAAACAAACAAAATGCTGCTGTGGCCATCCCTGCCACAGGGTGAGCAGGCCCCACCCCCACACCATGCTCTGTATCCATTTACTCCACATCTCTGGCTACACTGGCCACACCCTCTGGAGCTGAATCAGGCTCCCCCAGGCAGACAGGGGACCCAGCTCTCTTACATTTCACCACTATCCAGGACATTGGGGCCAGAAGAGAGAGCTTAGTGCTAGCTCTGCTCCTTGAGAAGAGAGTGAAGGATTGTGGGAAATTCCCTCCTGGCCATTCTTATAAAAGATGGGGAGGACCTGGCAAAAAGGGGGAGGGAAAGAGAACCAACCATCCTCTTGGTCTACCCCTGAGTACTTGCTTACTTTGGTGAGAGAATATTATCCCAAATGCCATGAGGTCAGGAAAGTCACTGCCAAAAATAATGGAAGACCTCAGAATGAATTTGGAGGACTTGCTTTGGGAGACCTTCCCAGCCCCCTGATCTCCTCCCTTGGGAGACTTGCAACTACAGCAGCAGTCTGGACAGAATACCCACTGTACATGATGTCTCAGTTCAAGGAGCCCCAAAGAGGAGAACCACTCAGACCCAGGCAAAAGGGGCCCCTACCGGGGGGTCAACAAACTTTCTTAAAGGACCAGATAATAAATATTTCAGGCTTGCAGACCATATAGTCTCTGTTTAAGCTACTTTGCCTTTGTAGCTCAAAAGCAGCCATAGACAGTGTCTGAACAAATGGGTGTGGCTATGGTCCAGTACAGCTTTATAACAACAGGCAGCTGTCTGCTGGAACTCACACACACACACACACACATACCTACACACCCCTTAAAGAACACAGGGGCACCTCTTGCCACTCAGGATTATTATGCTCAGCACTGCCATGGTGTTGCCCATAACCCTAAACATCCGCTGTCATGGTTAACACTGTCCAGGCCCCTGGGAAGTGCTTCTCCACACCTTTTGTTCTAGGCTCTCAAAATAAAAAACAACAGAGTCAGAATGCTGTGAAGGTTTCTGGGATCTGCTGCTGCTGGCACCAGGCTCCACTTCAGAATACGGAGAGTGTACGAGCAGCAGAAGCCCTTCGGAAAGAAAGAAGATGAATTAATTAGCTTTTCAAATCCTTGCTCTTTGATAGCATAAATGAAATAGATTCTTGAAAAGGTAGCGTTTCCAAGTCATACCAAGTGTCCATTCTCTAGCTGTCTTCCTGTTCCAATTAATGGGTTCTGAAAGTACTCACAAGTTATCAAATTGTTATTTGTAGCATTTGCTACAGTTGACATTTTGTGACATTAGCAATTCATATTAATCATATGGTATATATGTAGGTCTAGATGTAAAAAGTACAATGCTGATTTATCACATAAACAAAAGGTTGGACATTTAATGCTAGAGTAGTGGACAGTTTTATCTTCATAAAAAATATTCAATAGGATTTAAATATCTTTTCAAAAAAATTAAATAAAATTTCAGCTATATTTAAAGGGTTTTTACTTAAAATTTTGATATTCATTAATCATAATGTGAATTATACATTTTAATTTTAATGGATAATTTTGAATACTTTTTTGAAAACATATATGAGATAAGGCTAATATCTCAATTTTTTACTATTATCTAAACTTAAATATTTCAGGAAAACCCACCTCCCAGAGGCAACCACTTTTCTGATTTCTATCACCATAGATTCATTTTGTCTGATCTTGAACTTCATATAAACAGAATCATGCATTATCTACTCTTTTGGATCTGGCTTCTTTTACACATCTTTGTGTTATTACTCATCTAAACATCAGCAGCCCACTAACAGGACACCAGGACATGCACAGGAAAAATTCAATTCAGTTGTCTTTGATATTTGCCACCATAGCTTTATACATACTTTTTGATTTTGCCATTATGAAGGTATACTTGCCAAGGGAGAAGCAGAAAACATATTTTGTTTACCAGTCCATTTGCTGAATTACTGACTTTGCAGTATTTAGACATGTTGTATGTGGGCCTTCCTTTTGCACCTTGCCCTGTGCTCCACAGTTAGGCGTGGGCCAGCCAGGGAGGGAGAGAGAAGAGGGGCCAGAGCTTCAGAAGAGCCTCCACCTTCCAGCCTGGGAGCCTGGCCCAGGATCCTCAGCTGACAGAGAAGGTCCCGCCCCAAGGAGGTGTGGAGAGATCAAAGAGGGTCAGATACTAAGGAAAGGAGGGACATGAAGGGGCCCCAGGTGCGGTGCTGAAGCAGGCACTACCCATCCCATCAACAAATCCTTATGGAGCGCCTAGAGTCTATTAATGGTGTGTTAAGTTTTAGGATTATAATGGGGGAAAAAATAAATAAAAAGGCATCCCCTCTGGCCTCATGGAGCTTACAAATTAGTAGAAGAGAAAGATATTAATCAGATAGTCACATCCACAAGGGATAAAACTTACAGGACCCAGCCCAAATGTTCTTGACCGATATTCAAGCCTTTATTTCTCCTGCTCTATGTGCTGGACATGCCCTTCTCTCTCTTTCTTCCACCTGCAGAAGTCCCTACTCACTCAGCAAGGCTTGGCTCCAAACGCCTTACCCCTGAGAAGACTTCCCTGGTGTCTCCCATCTGAGTTCCCGCAGCACCATCCTCTCATTTCTGTTATCCCAAGCATCAAGTTGTGTAGACACCTTTGCCTCTGCATCTGCACCTCCCACCCCTGAGGGGGTCTCTGGTAGGGGGGCAGTGAAAGAAGAGGGGATATGCTTTCAGGCCTGGCTCCACCACCTAAATGCTCTATGACCTTGCCCAAGTGAAATACCATCTCTGAGTCTCAGCTTCCTGGTCTGTTACTTCACATAGCTTTTGTGAGGATTAACTATATCTACAAGCAGGTACAGACACCAGGTGAATGCTTGCGCTCACACACACCCATCCCTCCCTCCTTTGTTTGGGAGGCCCAGGACCCTATTGAACAAGGAGTTGACCACCCTCACCTGGCCCTGTAGCCTTGGCCTCTGGGGCTGTCAGGGGGCTTCAGAGCAGACAGGCAACTAGAATGGGGAGGGAGAGGGACAGAGACAAGCTGGGGGCTGAGGGCCCCTGGGTTCCTTGGCTGGCAGAGCAACTGAGTGAATTTGTTCCCATCTGTAATGTGTCAAAGGTCTGGAAGAGGTGGCTGCTCTGAGCAGCATTCAGGCTTGGGGCCAGCTGCTAGTGTGGTAGCAGAATGAGCCCAGAGCAGCTGGGATCCAGGTGGGCACTGCCAGGAACGGGCACTGCCAGGAACAGGCCCAGGATGCTGGACCATTGCCCAAGGCTGCTTTCCCGGTCCCATCTCCCCGTGCCCAGAGTGTGGCCACCACACAGCCAACAAGCCGGGTGGCCCCTGGCCGCTCAGCTTCCAGAGCAGCCTGGGACATTGTCAAGCCAGCCACCGGTGGGCTGAGCCGCCCCTGCCTGAGCCCTGAAAGTAAAGCTCCTCATTCATTTCATCACCGAGCTCTGGGCCCTGAAATGTGATTACCAGCTGTCCTGGAACAAAGTCCCCACCCCCAGACAGAGAAGGCAGGGTGAAGTCCTAATCTTGAACTCACTGCTTCCTCACTGGCTCATCCTTTAACCCAGCTGGTGCTTCCCCTCTCTGAGTGTCCAGTCTCTCATCTATAAAATGGAAATAGTAAGCTCTGTCCTCCCCTCTCCCCACAAAATATGACCATGCAAGGGAATGCGTTTTACACATGGGCCGACTTACTGCCTGCCCTTAGCCAACCTGCTGCTCTTCTGCGTGCCTCGGTCTACATGAGGCAGCAGTAGGACAGAAGCTAATACAGTGTCCATCCCCCATCCCCATCTCAGAGAGAAAGGAGACAGCATCTCTTAGCAGAAGCTGCTCAGGATGAACATCAAGTTTTCTTTTTTCTCCTTAGAGAAAGCCAAAGCTTGGTTCCTATCCCCCATCTCCATCCATCTTCAGAGATGTCCAGGGAGAGTTCCCATGTCCTGGAGGAAGGCCAGAGGGCTCCTGTCCTGAAAGATAAGTCTCAACCAGATGCCAGCTCTCCTCTCCGACAGCCAGGCTCGGCGGGGCTCCTTGCCCCTGCCCATGCCAGTTATCACTGGCCCTGGCAGCTCCTCTTGGCAGTTCAGATCTCCACTCCTTGCCCAGCCTGGTCTCTCCTTCTCCATCACTCCTTCCCTGTTCCTCCACTTCTGTCATCTTTTTTCCAAAATCATTTCATCTAATAGGGATTCTTCCAGAGCCTGCTAAGACCCAGGCACTGGACTAGGCATGGGAAACACAAGTGAATGAGACACAGCCCTGCTCCATGGGGCATAAGGTCAGAACTGACCCCACTGGGCCCAGGATGGTGCACTCTCTTACAGGTGCCAACACTTATTGAGTGCTTACCAGTCCCAAGGACAGGACCGAGGGATTTATAAGCATCATCTCCTAGAGCCATCCCAGGGCTGCGCACGTTGGGCTGCGCACGTTGGGCTGCATTGCTAGAATACAAGAGCTCCATTACCATTTCAGAGGTATGAACACTGAGGCTCAGAGAGGCTACTCCTTCCTCAAGGTAGTATGTCTAATAGGCGGCAGAGCCAGAGTTAAGTCCCTTGTTCTTCACCTACTACATGATACCACGACCAAAGCTGCATGGTGAGGCGCTATCGGGTGTGTCTGGGAAGGTCTGGGAATGCTAGAGGTGACTTTCAGACAAGGATGGACCTTGGTAGGCAAATGGACTTCGGCAGGCAGGCAAGGAAGGAAAAGCATTCCAAGCAAGGGGAACGGCATGGGCAAAGGCACAGCAGCATGGCAGGTTTGGGGAACACCAGGCTCTCAAGCATGGGCAGACCCACAGAGAAGTCAAAATTAATGGGGGGTATACAGATACTCTTGTCTCACCCCCTCTTTACAGGTGAGAAGCTGAGGCCTGGGAGGGCTCCACCCACCAAGGCCAGGCAGCCAGAGCTGGCTCTGGGACCAGGTGTCCCAGGCTGAGGTTTCGCTCTCTCATCAAGCTGCCTTTCTGTTTCTGTCCTCTCCTCACCCTTCCCAGCATCTTCCGCCTGTTCTCCTTCCCTCCCTCCCCTCTGCCAGCTACTAGAACCACCCGAGGAGGCTGCCAAGCCTCTGCCACCACCAGGGCTCCTCCCACTTTTCCATCCTTCTCCAAGACCTGACCTTCCACTTGGCCCCGCCACCACCTCTAATGGGCTTTGTCCACAATGCAGAGGGCACCTTCCTCAGCTGGGGTGAGGGCACAGGAACCATTTTACTATTCTGTGTACAGTGCTCAAGCCACAAACTGCTCACCAACAGGTAAAATACAACCTGCTTCAAGATCGCGTGCAGATGCGCAGTGCACAGCATGTGCAGGCTGTGCCCTGGCACAGGGATTGGGCAAGCCGAGCCCAGGTTGGTGCTGCCCAGTGCAAGAGGAAGAATTCAGGATCCCTTCTGGTCTCCCTCCCCATCCCCCGGCCCTTGCCCTGCTCCATTGTCTTGTGAATGCAAACTCCCAACCTTTGCTCCACTAAGCTTTTTTTCACAGAGGCATGGAAAGACTTGAGCCTTCCTTCCTGGGGGAGGCCCCACTCCACACTCTGAGCAGAGGGCGGCCTTCCTCTTCCCAGCCATGCCCAGTCCAAGGGTCTTACAGGGGAGGGCTCTAGAGGCCAGAACGTGGGGAGCTTGGGATCTTCTGCTGGGGTCCTCAGTCCTGTTCATTCATGTAGCACTAACTGAGCACCTACTATGTGCCAGGTGCTCTGAGACTAGAGGTCGCCCAGGAGGGCTCCCCTTTCTGGTCTCTCTCACCTTCCTGTGGCCTTCATCCCGCTGTCACTCCTGGCCCAGCTGGCCCTGGCTTCAGGGGGGGCCCTAAGGAACCAACCCCAACCCTCCTAGCAACCTGGCCAAAAGTCCTCCTACGGAAGCAGGGCTCCCATCGCTGACCCGACTCACCTGCCACTCCCTCCTCTGGGGAGGCTCCTCACGGTGGGGCCTCCTTCTCCAGAGGGGAAATCATTGCCTTTTCCCCAATAAAGCTTCTGGGTCTTTAGAACCCCCATCATGACTCAGTGGAAAGAGCACTGGGCAGTGAGTCAGACCCAGCGAAGTTGGAACCCTGGCTCTTCCACCAACTACCAGCGTGACCTCGTGTGGGGGCTTCACTTCTCCATTTCCCATATGGAGGACGGGGGCCACAACAACCCCTACCTCAGGAGGCTGTGAGCATTCTCCAGGACCACGTCAGAAGTCTTAGCACAGTGCGCAGCACACAGTAAGCTCTGAGTCGACACTGACTGGTGTTATAGTGGTTATTAATTAGCAATCCCCCGCCCCAATCCGCAAAAGGCTAATCAAGGTCAGGGTTGCTAATTTCATCCTACAAACCAGAAAAATTGATAAGGAGATTTAAAATGTCTCTAAATGTAAGGACAAGTACAAAGCCAGAAAACAAGAACCTGGGGATACCCCCAGCACCACAGTGCCACTGATTTGAATTCCCCTCACCAATTCCTGGGGAAGATAAAAGGACAGACCCATTTAATGAGCAGATGAGGCAGAAGGATGAGGCAGGGGACCCAGATCCCAGGAGTCCCGTGCCCAGTGTGCTGTGCCCACCTGGGAGTAGTTAAGGGGTCATGGAGGCAGCTCAGGGCTCCAGGCATTCGTGCCAGGGGCACAGGGCAGTGAGAGGCACCTCCGCCTGGGGCTCCCTGCTCAGGATGCTCTACCCACCCCCACACCACCCTCTCTGGACTGCACTACCAGCAGGGAGCAGCAAGTAATCTGAAAGACTCCACGGAAGCTCATTAAAGAGCCATCAGAGGTTCCACACCACCCTGCAGATGGGTGGGTGAACAGGAGAGTGGAGAGAGACCTCCTCCTTCCCAGGAGACCATAGTGCCCCCAGCCCCCGCCCCTGCTATGGTCCAGGTTCTACCCTCACCTTTCCCCAGGTAGTTCTAGAAGAGAGGAGGAGCAGGAAGGTATGTCTGATTGTAACCAAGACACTCTCACCTTTCAAGCCTGGTGGACACAGGAGGGATCAAGGAAAATGAAGGACTTCAAAGGAGGGGAGCAGGGGGTCAGAGTCCATGGGGGGCGGGGCTCAGATGGAGCACATCCTATTCTGGGCCAGGCATTGTGCTAATAAGAGTAGGTGACCCTCATGTGACGCTTACTCTGTACCAGGCACTGGCCCAAATGCATTTCATTTAGTCCTCACAACCACCACGGGAGGAGAGTACTATTATCATCTCCATCTTACAGATGAGGAAACTGAAGCACAGAGAGGTTTAGTAACCTGTCCAAGCAAAGCACTGTGCATACAAGACCTCAGTGAACTATTCTCACAACTCCATAGTGTAAGGAACTATTTTTATCACCATTTTATACAGAAAGAAACTGTGGCTCAGAGAGGTTAAGTAACTGGCAGAAGGCCACGCAGCTAGGAAGTGTGGCCTTAGAACACAGGGGTTTTTTTAGCCACCCCCACCTCAAGTTTGGGCTCATGACCACCATATCACATTGCCATCAACCCTGAAATGAAGGTGCATTACCACCAATCCCGTTTTCCAGAGGAAGAAACCAAGACCCCAAGGGGTGAAGTAACTAGCCCAGGGCACACAGCTCGTAATCAGGACTATCTTAGTCAGGACTGGAGCTCGGCCTGTCTGTCTCCACACTCTGGGATACCATGTGGAGGTTACATCTTCCCCATCAGACCAGGCACTCCCAGAATGAAGGGGTCTCTATTTCCAGAAATTCTGCAGAGTCTTCAGCCAGGAGTCTGCTCAGTGCAGACAGGATGCTTCCTCAGGCACAGCTGTCTACAAGGGGACTCAGCAGCTCACAGTTAGGGAGTTTCCTATCCTGGAAGGTCTGCATCAGAGACTAGAGGGCCCGGGGACACTCCGTAGGTTTGCTGGTGGGTGGGGGCCTGCTTGGGGAAGAGGGGCTTGGTGGACCAGATCTCAGAGAAACTCCAAACACCACCCTGTTCCCAAGAGCTCCCCCTGGAATCCTTGACTCTTGGGAGCCCTGCTCACCCCGCTTGGGACCTACCCTCTGCCTGTGGCTCTCAACTTGAGGAGGACAAGTAACCTGTGGGGTGCACTGGCTCCCCCTTCTCCAGACTGGATCTCTGTGGGCAGCAGGCTCTTCCATCCTGGGCCTTGTTTCTGCAGGGAGAACGGAGGGTCCCACCTCAAGGTCCCACTCATATCAAGCCATGAGAGTCCCCACCCAGTGGAGGCAGCCAGGCTAGGACACTCAGGAACCCACTCCACCAGCCACTCACTCCGCCTGGCGCTGGCGTAGGACACAGGTGTGACAGGCCCAGAAAGACAAGAGCTGCACACTGCTCCTGGAGCCCAAGGTGGTTGTCCTCAGTGAGTGCACAGGATATGCAGGAGAGGGAGGGACCCAGAAAGATGGGGAAGAGACAAATGACAGAGAGACGGAGCACAGGGAGACTTACCAAGACAGAACCAGAGAAAAAGATACGGAGAGAGAGCCGGAGAGAGTTCCAAAGATGGAGAACAGCACAGAGAGACAAACCCATAAATCCAATATAGACCCTGAAGTGGAGAGGCAGTAAGAAAGCAGGGAGACAAACAGATAGAGGCAAAGGGAGGGAAAAGGGAAGGGGTGTGGCGGGGAGGCAGAGAGGAAGCTGAACTCCCAAAAAGAAAGGATGGGGGGGGCTGTGAAGAAGAAAGGAGCAGCTGGGGGCCTGCAGGGAGCAGAGAGAGCACAGCACCCCACACCCCCCACACCCCCACCATGCTTCGGCGCGTGGTTCCTGATATCCTAAAGGCATAGGACGATAACCATTAATCTCTATAAATAATTTTACCCACCCAGGCTCCTAAATGGGTTCTCTGTGTCTATGAAAGCTTTTAAAATCCATTTTGCTTGGTAAACATACAGGCAGCCAACAAAGGCCTCTCCCGAACAGCGGGAGAGGAGGCTGGAAGACCAATTACTCTGAGGAGTAATTAGAAAGGAGAGAGTACACAGACCAGCCCTGTGCCCACTTCCCTCCCTATTCCACTTGGAGGGACGCCCTGTGGGCATCTCGGTCATTGCCCTGCCCTGATCCCACAGAGGGGGATCTCATTCTTAACAGACCCCTGAGGGAGAGTGAAACCTTGGCTGCTCTTCCTAAGGGTTTAGGAAGTTCTTCTCCATCTCCAGCCCGAGTCCCTCATGCTTTTCCACATCCTCCAGCCTTTAGACCGGACATTTCACCAGTCACAGCCGCCTAAAAACAGACTAGACAGCCACACAGGTAAAGAGTTTCTAATCCCTAATTCTAAGCCCCAATATTCAGTGTTGGCCCAAGGCCTTTCTTCCAAAGATGATAGGTTTCAGGGCCCCTCCTGGCCACCCCCTGGATGCATCCCATTTTGTCAACATCCCTCCTAAATCTTACACTAAGGTCTGGACTTGCCCAGAAAGCAACCTTGCCCCTTATTTTGGCTTCTGTATTAATGGAGCCTAGGAGAATGTTAGCTATTTGGGTGTCTATACCTCCTCCCTGCAAAAAATAACTGCTGCCTGGTGTCTGCTGTCCGACTATTTGCTAAAGCCCATAGGTCTTTGTCATTCCTGCTGCCTCAGCCTTGACTCTTGGGACCTCCAAAGCGAGACTTGCCCTTTGTGCCTGTTAAGCTTCATCTTAGATTCCAGACTTCCCTCCAATGAACCAAGATCCTCTTGGATCCTGATTCCGCCATCCAGCTTATTCACAATCCCTTCTGGCCTCTACTCAGCCTCTGGGGGCTGAGCTCCAGAGCACGGCTGGGGACACTCTGGTGTTGCTGGGGATGGGGGACTCCTGTCTCCCCGACTCTTCAGGGCTGATCCCTCTGTGGGCTGCCATCAAGCCCTCCATTCATGCTGCATACAGTCACCCAGCTGTGCCAGAGCTCCACTGGCTGCCCCAGCCTCACAGGCCATGCTACAGTGTGACTCAAGGTGGTCCAGTGGTGCTGAGGCACCCCCAGCCAGCACTTCCTGACCCCTGTGTGAGGCAGTTCCACCCACCCCTGCAGGCTCTAGGTAGCAAGTAGGGGGCCTGCATCCTCCACACCAGCTCAAGGTGTGACTAAGCAAGAGCCTGCCCCTATGCCTAGAGGCCATGGGGAGAACAGCCCATGAGAGGGAAGGGTAATGGATGACAGATCTGCTTCCCAGTGCTGGTATTTAACAGCTCTCTGCAAAAGGCCAAAGATCACCCAGGGATACGGAGGTTGTGGCTTCCTAAACTCCACCTGCATCAACCGGACAGAGAGAAGGAGCCCAGACTCCAGCCAGCTTTTCCCTGAGCCCTGTGTCCAGCAGGGGCCAGGGCAGAGACAGGGGTGGGCAGGGTACAAGTCACCAGGGAGAATTCATCTTGGATTGATTCTGGGAAAAGCAAATTACCTGACAATGGATGCTTTAATTTAGTGACCTGCATAGTCACTAAGACTGTGGATTTTGTGTTTGAATGCAGCTCTGCCACTTAGCTGCTGTGTGATCCTGAGAAAATTACTTAACCTTTCTGTTTTCTGATGTATAAAATAAGAACACTACTGCCTCCATGCAGGGATCATCTGGACATTCATTGAGGGCACACAGTGTCCAGGGAGCCACAGGAGGACTGCTTCATCTCAGCCCCATAGAGTAGGTGCTATGGGTTCAAATCCATTTTCAGAAACCCTTGGAAGCATATTTTTGAAAGGTAGTTCAGTGCACATCCTGCTTATTCCATAATGCCTCTGGGATATACCCCATAATCAAATGCACGAATGTATGTGCAATGAAACATGTGACTATGCACACAAAGCAAAATAAGTGAACTTTATATGTTTATAGCTTCATATCCATTCGAGTCAAGTTTTGCCCCCAAATGAGCTTTGAAAAAAAGTTTGGTTTGGGGGGGGTTGTTGGTTTTCTGAACTGCAGGCCTCTTACCTGAGTTATAGTCCTCAGGAAGCCAACAGGCTTGTTAGGGAGGGATGAGGGTATACAGGTGGCAGGGCAGGTGGTTAGACACGCAGGTAACAGGGCAGGCAATAAGGGAAGTGGTCAAGGGATGAGGGTCAGGACCAATAGAAATAGAGGAAAAAACCACAACAGCAGGAACTTGAGGTTAGGGACTCTTCCCGACCGGGAGCATGCACAGAAGTTAGAAGCCTATGGCCAAAGGTAATCTTTCCCTCATTAACATACACTAACATGGTAAAAATCACACCCCCTGGTGCCATGACAGCTCCAGAGCCAGCCATACAAGGACAAAAAGTGGGACAGTATCAATTCTGAGATTTCTCCACCCCTTTCTCAGAAAATCATGAGTATTCTACCCCCAGCTTAGCATAGAATTAGGGAACCAACACAAAAGCTGGAATTCTTGTTAAACTCAGTGTCTTCTCCACTCATGGAGACAGACCTGCTCCTCTTTCCCGAACATATTCTTGCTTTACTTTTGCTTTTGTAAAGCTTCTTGTTTCCTGTAATAAAGCTGCTTGTGTGAGTTGCTTGTGTCTGTCATCACTCTGTCGCACTGGCCCTGCTTGTGATTCTTCTAAACAAGGAGCCAAAGAATCAGGACAGCTCTCCCAAAAACCACACCTGACAGGCTTAGGCAATGTGCACAAGTACCCCAGTGAGTTCATGCAGGCCAGAGTTGGAGCTGAGGTCTGCCTTTCTGTCTGTCTGTCTCTCTGCTTGCATCCAGGGCCTGAGCCCTTACCCAGCCACCCCTCCTCCAGAGCAATCAGTCTAGTTTTCTTCCTCTTGCCTCCCACCCCATGCTTTCATGTCCAGTCTCTGCTTTGATCCTCATAACCCCTGAGGGGTGAACTGGAGAGGGTTAATTCTTATGAATGAGGCACCAAGTCCCAGCCTAGGGAGTGGCTTTCTCAGGAGCACAGGGTTTGCCCTTGCTGCTCCCACTTCCCTTCCTGGCTGGTCTCTCTTTCCTCACCCAAGCCAGGTTCAAAGACCCCCTGCAGCTTGAGCTGAGAGGCTGAACTTGGGTCCCCATGGGGGTTTGTGCATGTGGCTTAACTATGAACCAAAGGCAGGCATGGAGGGCAGAGTGCTCTGTGAGGACTGAGGGACTTTGGGTCAGGGGCATGGCTTCATGGTGCTCTGGAGAAATCTCTCCACCCCAGCCCCCACCAGTAGCCACCAGGCCTTATCCCAGCTTGGGCAGGAGAAACACTGCCCATTGCCAAGGGTGGAGGCTTGAGACCTCCTCCTACTGTGCCTCCCTGCCTTTCCCTCCCTTTGACCAGGTCTCCCCTGCTGAGCCCAGTCCACAGCCCACCCCTTTCTAACCCTGACAGTCTCAAGCCCGGCATACTAAGGGCCTGTGCATTGTACTCTCCCCAGGTTCAACCACCCTCTCTGTTCTGAAGATGTCCTAGGACAGGGCTTCCACTCTGAGGTCAGGCAGCTTCCCAACATTATGGCATTAGTTTCCTATGGCTGCCGTAACAAATTATCACAAACATGGTGGCTTAAATGATACAAATTTATTACCCTACAGTTCTGGGGGCCAGAGTCCGAAATGGATGTTCCTGGGCTAAAATCAAGGTGTTCTGGAGGATCTAGAATCTGTCCTTGTCTTTTCCAGCTTCCAGAGGCCCCTTCCTTCAGCTTCAAAGTCAGCAAGTGTGCAAGTCCTCACATTGTAGCATTCCAACTTTGGTTCTGCCAGCACATCCTCCGACTCTCCTGCCTCTTCTTCCATATTTAAGGACCCTTCTGATTACTTTGGGTCCATGTGGGTAATACAGGATATTCTCCCTGTCTTAAAGCCAGCTGACTAACACATTTAAACCTGTCTTCAACCTTAAGTCCTATTTGCTGTGTAAACTAACATATTCACAGGTCCCGGGGATTGGGACATGGACACCTGTAGGAGGCCGTTGTTCTGCCTAGCACATTATGCCAGGGGCCTCAGAAGCCAGGGAAGCAGCATAATGAGTATGAAAGGATGTGGATTGGGGGTAAGGAGGGCTGAGCTCATATCTTGTTCTGTCACTTAATGCTGGGGTGACCTTAGGCAAGTGACTTAACCTCTCTGTGCTCAGTTTTTTAATTCATTCAACAACTAGGCCTAGAAAACCTACTATATGCTATATGCTAAGTGTGGGGGATAAAGCATCCTAGTGGGAGAGAGGTGGAAAAAAACCAAATCAACATATAAAATGTCCAGTGGTGGGGATAATCATCATGGAAGAAATAAGCAGAGGAAGGGTATGAGGACTGAAGGGCAGGGTGGGTTGCTGTTTTAGGAAAAGTGGTCAAGAAAGGCCTCTCTGAAGAGGTGACATTTGAGCAAAAGGAAGCAAGTGGATCAAAGCCTGTGAATATCTAGGGAAAGGGTGTTCCAGGCGGGCATGACCAGCAAGTGCAAAGGCCCTGAGGCAGGAGTGTGCCTGGAGTGTTTGAGAACCAGAAGGGAGATCAGGGTGGTGGAAGGTAGCAAGTTGCAGGTGAAGACTTTGAAGGCCGTGGGTGCCGCATTAAGTAGGGCCTTGTGAGCCATGGGGAGGACTTTGGGTTTATGCTGGATGAGATGGTCAAGTTGAATAATAACTTCTTGGGAATTAATATTGTATAAAAACACCTAGCACAAGACCTAACATTTAACAGTGGCTTAATATGCTTACATCTAATCCTCCAGGGTAGAGGTTGTCTCCGCAGTCTGTCTGGGAGCTCCCTTGGGTTGGGCTGTGTCTCCCCCATCAGACTAGTGGATCCCCCATCAGGCTGGGGGTTCCTGGCCTGCAGGCACATCCACCTAGCACTCAGATGCTGCGGCCCAGAGCCCACCCCTCTCCTGACAGCCTCCAGCCTCCAGCCTCCAGGCTGCCCCTGTTTGTGTTTGCACAGCATTTCCTCACAGCCCTCACGGTTCTGTTAGTTTTCATTGCTCCTTTATTAATTGGCTTTTCTGTCCACGGGATTATTTGATTTCCACTTAATTGCTTGATGACAGCGAGGTTTATTTTTGTTCTTTTCTTTCCCAGAAAAGGAGCGGGTGTTGGAGAGTGGGCCAGGCTGGCTGCTCAGGGCTGTATGGTCTCCCCTCTCGGCCCTCGGGTCCCCTTCCCACCTGTCAGCCCAGAGGCTGCCCCACCTCTAAGCCCCAGGCCAGAGGTTTGGGGGCCGAGGAGCAGGGACACCTGTGATATTTACAGCCGGGGTCTGGCTGCTGCAAGCCCAGTTAAACCATGGTGCCCTGAGCTGGCTGGGCGGGGCCTTGAGCACACACCATCACTCATTCTCAGCAGCCTGTACATGGGAGCCATTAATAGCCCAGTTGAGGCAACAGAAGCTCCCAGGGAACTTGCCTGCAGCCACAGAGCCAGCGTGTGGCACGACGGGAAGCCAGATCTGTCAGATGCAAAAGACAGACCCTTCCCTTTTACACACATCAGCCCGTGCCCTCTAGGAACACTCAGAGCACAGCAGTGACGGACAGGTAAGCCAACAGTGATCAGCGAACGTGGAAGGCAGAAAACGGCCCTGCCACATGGCTGGTGAGAAAACCACAAAACCCTACAGTCTGATCCCATTTTGGGTAAATGAATACTATCTATATACATATATGAAAAGATTCATTCTTTCAACAAATATTTACTGAGAGCTTTGTGTGCCTGTTTCTCATCTAGTTAATGGGGGATGCACAGTGGTGGAAAAGACAGGCCCTGCTTTCATGGAACTTGCCCTCCACAGGGAAAGATGGATTACAAATGAGTAAATCCACAAGCGACAATTCCAAATTTTGCGTGGAAAATATAGGGGCAATATTAAATGGTGCGGCCAGGGAAGATCTCTCCAAGAAGGTGGCATTTTATTGACACCTAAGTGATGAGGAGTCACGTGACAATGAGGGCAGGACTGTGCCGGGCAAAGACAATGGCCTATGCAAAGGCCCCGAGGTAGGAATGAGCTTGCTGTGTTTGAAGACCAGACAGAAGCCTGGGATAGGAGTGGGGAGGAAGAGGTCAGCGAGGAAAACAGGCACCAGATCAGAAGAGGCTCTTTCGGCTGTGGAATGCGGTTTGGATTTTATGTTAAGTATAATGGGATCCTAGGGGAGGATTTTAAGCTATGTGTAGAAAAAGGTCTGGAAGGACACCTGTTCTGCTCTGGGTGGTGGTTATCCCTGGAGAGAGAGTGTTGAGGGGCAAAAGAGGAAAGGATAGGGAGAGGAGTGGAGGTAAACCTGGGCCATTCATGGGCTCAGAGGGCCCCAGGGCTGGGGAGGCAGTCGGCTTTAGCCCCAGGTCTTGGGTGGGGCCCCCGGGGGAAGGGATAACCAGATGCCAATGGAAAGGACACTGGGCAGGGACATGAGGAGTTGCCGGAAGCTGTGTTTGGTCCAGGAACCCTGAGAAGCCTCAGGTCAGTGTGCCAGGTTAGGGCAGGCCCCGAAAATTTTGGCAAGGAACTGGGCTCCCAGGACATGAGCGAAGCGCAGGCTCTGCAGACTGGACGTTCACAGTGGGGGAGGGAGACGTTAGGTAAGAGGCTGCAGCCTCTGGAATCCAGGAACTGGGTCACTTGGAATCACTTCTACATTCACTCATTCAGTGAGCGTGTACTAAACACCTACAAAGTACCAGGCATGCCCTCATCCTTGGAAATAGAAGAGTGACCATGATAAGCTTGGACCCTACCCTCTTGGACCTCAGAGCAGTGTAGACTTGACCAGACCTACGCCTCTGGGAGAGAAAGGAAACTCTCTGAGTGTGCATGGTGTGCCAGGCACGCGCTAGGTCTCTTATATGCATCACACCGTTTAATCCTCACGACAACTGCAGGAGGAAACTATCATTGTCCATGGTTTACAGATGAGGACCCTGGGGCTTGGAGAGGTTGAAGGATTTGCTCAAAGTCATGAAGCTGTAAGTGGAAGTTGGAATACGAACTCAGATTTGTCAGAATCTGAATCCTGGCCTCTTTTGGTGCCACCATGCTGGGAGCTGGAGAAGGGTCTTATCTTTCTTCATGGGCTGCGCAGGGCTGGCTGGCTGGTGATTACTGGGTATGTGGTGGAGGTTCAGGGTGGTGGGGAGGTTACTCCAGACTGACAGTACTGAAGGGAGGAGCTGTCATAGGGAATCTGACAGAAGGTGCCTCCCCCATCCACAAGGATCTAGGCCCATGCCTTGCAGGGAGCACTCAGAAGGCTCTCCGATCTGTCCCCCAGCCCTTGGGGCTCTCTAGCTGGGGACACTAGGGGCCTAAACTTCAGGGTTTAACCATTTCCCTTCCTACGCATTTGAGCTTCCAGATCTGCTCAAAATTTTAACGACCACCACCTCCCCCCACCAACTACCTACAAATTTACATGTGATCTTGAAGCGTGGCATTCAAAGCTTGGCCCAATCTGGCCCCAAACTCCTCAGGCTCATTTCTAAATACCTGACACCTCCCCAGCACACATGCTGCATCCTGTAGCAAGCCAGGGGTCTTGGCCTGGGAGGTCTCAGGTGGCCAGGAATATAAACCCACTCACACTAACATGAGGACCCAATCAGACACCTTGTATGGGGTCCCCAGGGCTTTACCCAGCCCTGCTTCCTTCTCTTGCTCCTTGCTGCACACCAGCTTTCCCTTCTTACAGCCTGTCACTGGGGGGGCAGGTGGCTTTGCCTTGTCTGGCGCCGTTCCTGCTCCCACACTATGCTTCCTGTCAGCTCACCTGCACACCACCATCCACCTGACTGTTGCTTAGATTTCCCAGACGCAGGAATGGCTCAGCATAGGTCAGGGGTTCACCCCTGGTCCAACCAGCTGTGCCTTGATGGGATGGAGTCCCCAGACACAGGACTGCCCTCTCTAAGGGGCCTGGGTCTTTAAGAGTGGACAGTGGGCCCGGAGGCAATGGCTGGTATTGGGCACTTGCTGTTCTTCAGGCAGACTGATACTTGCCAGCCTCTGGGCTGTTGCTTATGCTCTCCCTTCCACCTGGAAACCCTGCCTGCAAATCTCTGTCCTTTGTGGTCCAGACCAAGTTATTTGATTTCTCCAGTCCTCCAACTGGGTGACAGCTCCCACCCCCCAACACCTTGAGATGGTCCCCCCCAACCTCTTGCACCGTGGCCTGCCCAGGCCCTTCCTCCATCACGCCCTGATGTGGTCCTGCGCAGCCCCAGTTTGCACTGGCACAGCATACTCCACCCCAGTCTGCCCCCTCCCCCACCCCAAAGCCCAGCACTGATGCGCAAACAGATTGAAGGGGGAAGAGCAAATGCAAATTCTGCAGGCCCAACCAGGCCCGTGATGCTGTCTCATTGGGAGAAACCACTCGCCAGGTTTTCCACACAAAGCGGACTCCCTCCCTAGATTTAGAAAACTCCTCCTCCCCCTTCTGACTCCTCCCCAGCCCAGCCGTCAAGACAACCCCCACCCTCAGTCCATTCCGCCCCCCCCTTTCCCGCTCTGGAGTCCCCTCCTCCCCTTCCTGACCCCTAACTTGTACCCCCAGGTGGGGGAGGGGGCGTTACTCCACCACCCCCTCCCCACACCTGCAAAACCTTTTAAATCAGAGATTACCAAGTCAAAATGCTCAGATGCTGAAGAGGATAATCACGCCCTCCCTCACCCCCCTTCCCCAAAGAGCGGGATCTCACTTGGACTGTCCATCCTAAGCCCCATTAATTTTTTTCCTCTCTCTTCTTTTATAAACACAGAGTAATTTAAACCATCTTTTTATGGATGAGAAGCTTTCAACTTTGGCCCCAGAACCTGGGTTTGATTTTTTTTTTTTTTTTTATTCTCAGAATAGGCTTTTCCCAACCCGATCCTCAGGGCCAAGCTCAGGGTTTTACAGAAATGATTGCTCAGACTCGGGGAGGAGAGGTGACCTACCCAAGGTCACCAGGCATAAGCACAGCGAGAACCCTTCTTTCTTGGCTCCCCTTGTTTGCACTCTGCTGCACATGGCCATTTTTTATAACTTGCAGAAACTGTGCACTTAAAGAGAAAAATAGGAAGTGATTGGACCAACAAATGTCACCTTAGAGAAGACAGAAGCCAAACTGGTTTCAACACAGTCCAGCGTAATTATGAGGACAGTCCCTGTGTGACCCACAGAGCTGGGGGCTGGGCCGGAGGAGCAGTGCTAGAACCACAGCTGCCTCCAGAGCACCCTGGGCCCTGAGCAGGGCCTTGGGCACTGAGAAATAGTGGCCTCTGCCTCCCTGACACTCTGGGTGAGGCAGGGATCCCAGGATCTACCCATCATTCTGGCTGTTGCCATAACAGAAGCCCAGGTTCATTGAGGGCTTGCTACATGCCAGCCCTTTGCATGCATGGTCACACCCAGCCTTCCCAACCACCTCACGAGGTAGGCACCATCACCACTAGGCCCGCTCTGCAGACAAGGAAACAGGATCAGAGGAACTCAGCAACTTGTCCAAGATCACACAACAGGTACATGGTAGATCTAGGATTGGAAGCTGTCTGGCCTAGGAGCCCAAGCTCTTCCCGACGCTGCCTTCAGATTAGGTTGCTTTTAATTCTGCAGGTTGGGAAGGAGCCAGGTGGAGAGGGGCTGAGTAGCACTGAGGGACTCTTACATACACGGGAAAAAATGCTATCTGTCATGAGCACCAGCCAGGGTGGACCCTAGTTGGCAGCACCCACAGAGCAGACACTAAGCTGGGATCAGGCCTGCTCTCACTTCACCTGGAGGTTTCCCCTGCCCATGTGGACAAGTCAGCCATCCAAGGCCAAGACAGCTGTAAGCCCCAGAGTGGAGGGTGTGGCCCTGGCCCATGGGTGGCATCAAAGCAGCACTAGATGGAAGCAGACTGTGCCAGGGCACTTCCCCCAAATATCACAAGGTTAGCTCACCTCCTTCCAGTCTTTCCTCAAATATCACCTTCTCAGAGAGACCAACCCAGCAACACCATCTAGAATTGCAGATCAGCCCATCACTGCCTAAGCCCCACTGCCTTGCTTTGTGTCCTTCATACCTCTGGCCAGCTCATCTATTTCGTCCTAGTGTGTGCATTTGTTTGTCTCTCCACATAAGTGCCATAAGGGCAAGGATCTTGTCCATTTTGTTGGCTGTTCTATCCCCACGGTTTTCAACAGTGCCTGGTGCAGAAGTGCATGGTCACTGAATGAGGTAGGTCTTTAGTTCTGGGAAGGCAGGAGCCAGCACTGCCTGGGCCACGGTCAGGGTAGGTGTTTGAAAGCGGCAAGAAGATGTCACGTCCAGGCACCCGTAAAACCACCCAGCTGTGAATGAGTATGTGAGTGAGGGCAGTGAACCAGGACGTGGGGCCGGGCCAGGCAGGAAATTTCCACTGAGTAGCCCTAATTATTACAGCAATTATAGCCACACGTTTCTCCCCATTGTGGCATATGCTTCTGTGCAATCAGGAGGGTCTAGGCTAACACTGGGGCGGGGGGTGGGGGGAGTGTGTGAGATGAAAGAAAAAATGAGAAAAAGATACTCAGAGCCAACAGACAGCCACAGACAGACAGAAAATGAGATTGGCGGGGGTGGGGGGGTGGGAGGAAAAGCTGGAGCTGCCTAGAATATCATACAGAATTGCTGGAATATGGCATCTCACGCACGCTATTGGAATTCTTGTTGCACTGTCTCATCGTGTATACTTAGGGGTGTGCTTGTCTCTCTCTTTTTCACCTGCTGCAGCTCTTTGAGGGTGGAGACAATGTCACATGCACTTGGACCTCCTGTGCCTAATTGGGTGCCTGGTGTGCAGTAGGTGCCCAGTACATCTCTGATAAATGGACTTGGTCTTGACTGCATTTAATTGGCTGGGCCAGGGGAAAGATGTATATGGGAGCTCCCACAGGGACCGACAGTGGGCCCAGCCAGGCTCTGCCCCTTACCAGGCAAGGGGTCAATTGAAACACCCCTGGCCCTCTTTAGACCTCATTTTGGCATCCATGAAACAAACAGTTACACTAGATGATCTCTCAGAGTGATTCCAACTCTAATATTCTATGAATTTGTGAGAGTTTTATTCCAAATTCTGTGAGCTACTTCCTGAATGGAGGCAGCTACTCTCCTTACCTAGAGGGAAACTGGGGTACCACCAGAAGACATATGATATGTCCAGCCTCATTGCCTTGCCCCAGAGGTCAGCCCCCTCTTTTTCCTGGTGGTGGATCCCAGCTTTCTGGGGTCTACCCTTTGCCTTCTGTGGGGTCATTGTCCATTACATATAGTTTCACTCAGACCACAGAAGTGGCCCAGGCCTTCTCTGCTTGTCTCATCCCTCTTCAATCCCATCGTCATGTCACTGCCAGAGAGGCCACATCAAAGCTCAGCTCTGATTATGTTACCCCTTGTGCAGGTCCTTTAATGGCTTAAGCACAGTCTCTTACCCGGCATTCAAGGCCCTCCACAATATGACACCAACCTCCTCTCCCCCCTTCCCAGCTTGGGTTCTCTATTTCACCCTCCCTTCTCCAGACCCGTGCTCTCCCACCTCCATGCCTTTGTGCATGCTGGCACCCCTCCCAGAATGCCCTCTCAGCCCCAGTATTAACTCTGCTCATCCTCCAGTGACCCAAGGAAAGGCCACATCCTCCCTCTCTCCATTAAACCTTCCTAACTCTCCAAACAATTGGAATATTTGACCCAGGTGGGCCCCACTGCTCTCTGTCTGTATTTGTGTGGACATCGTGGAGGGGTGTGTCAAGGATTATCTCTGACTGGTCTGTGTACCCTTTACACACCAGCCAGTGACCTGCACTCATTAGGTGCTCTATATCCTTGGTGGAATGGGACATCAAGGACTCCAGTCTAAGGTAGAAATCACCAACACTGGAGCGCATGTGCTATTCCAGGCACTGTTCCAGCTTTGTGGTATAATAAAAAATACAGTACAGATGCTCCTCGACTTACGATGGCTTTATCAGACATACCCCCATCGTGAGTTGAGGAGCGTACTAAGACATATCAATTTCACACCATTGTAAGGTCGAAAATCGTGAGTCAACCATCGTAAATGAGGTCTTTGTCCTTGATTCCTGGCATGCAGCTCCTAAAACCCTTGGAATTTCCTGAGTGATAGGAGTATCTTTCAACCATACCTGAGTTTATACCAATGAGGTGACTATTTGGGCCCCTTAGGTAGCTTCAGCATAGGGTCTGGTAACCAGAGGAACTAACCATGTGATTATAGTAATTTGGAACTTTCAGCCCCACCCCCAACCTCCTGGGGGGAGTGAGGGGCTGATAACTTACTTAATCACCAAAGGTCACAATCTTGCCTATGTAGTGAAACCTCCATAAAACCCCTAAGCAATGGGGTTCAGGGAGCTTCCAAGCTGGCAAATGCATCCACATGGCAGGAGAATGGTGCACCCCAACTTTACGGGGACAGCAGCTCCTGTGCTCAAGACCCTTCTGGATCTCACCCAATGTACCTCTTCATCTGACTGTTCATTTGTACCCTTTACAGTAAACTGTAATTGTAAGTACCGCATTTTCTTGAGTTCTGTGAGTCGTCATGACAAATTATGGGACCTTGGGAAGGGGGATTGTAGAAACCCCCAACTTTGTAGCCAAGTCAGACAGAAGCAAGGGTGATCTGAAGACCCAGTGCTTGCAACTGGCATCTGAAGTGAAAGCAGTCTTGTGAGACTGAGCTCTTAACCTGTGGAGTTTGACACTAACTCCAGGTAGTCAGTATCAGATTTGAATTGAATTACAGGACATGCCATCAGTGTCGGAGAATCAGAGAATTGGTTGGATGAAGGGAAAAAAAACCCCACAATCTCCTGCATGCATTGACTTATTTCATCCCACCATAATCCTATGAGACAGATGCTATTGTACAGATGAGGATACTGGGGCTCAGGAAGCTGTCCAAGGCCACTGAGCGCCCAGCAGCAGAGCCCACATCCTCAGCGGCAGTGTCCCCTGCAGGCCCTCCCCAAGCCTGTGCCCTCCCAGCCCTGCCTCTCCTAGGTCAGGAGGCACAGAAAGTCCCAACTTCTGTCCAGTTTCCTTGGAGTCACTGCTGCAGAAGGGAATAGTCTGGATTGTTGATCCTGGGCCCTGCATGGGAAAGATGACTCAAAGAGAACTAGGAAGAGGGCTTTCCTGAGGCGGATGCTCAGCAAGTGTATGTCAGGAGAACGAAAGGATGACTTAGTGAATGAATAAGAGACAGACGAGGTGTGTGGGGAGTTGAATACAGGTGCGGGGGGGATTAAGGAGGAGAAACGGAGGGGACTGAGGGGCAGCTTCTTCTATCTCCCGCCTTAAACAAAACCCTGATTGCTCTAGCCACACCGCTAGCCACAGTGTAAGATGAAACCTCCCCAAAGAACACAAAGAGAGTGTGACAGCAAGAACTACTGCCCTTTACCTTCTATTAGGGACTTGTGGGACCCCAGGTCAATAAGAGGGGATTCTAGGAAAGAGCAAATAAGAGTCCCCAAGACTGTATTTACCTGACATCCAACATCTGGGTAAAAAGCAAAAAATCATCATTGTCAGGATGTTTTATTTTTTTCTCTGTACAAAGCTCTAGGTATTTAGAAGCACCTGGGTGATGGGCTGGCTAATTCTGCTTTTCATCCAGATGTTCAGCATTATCTCTGTTTAGCCTGAGTGTGGTTGCTGGAGAGACAGCTGAAGGCTGGGAGGTTGGGGTGTGGGGCTGAGGAGACCAGGGGATGGTAAGGAAGAAGGGGCAGCAGTCCTGCCCTCTGGAATCTTCTGTCCCTTGGCTCATCCTGGTCTTCACCACTGTTCAGAGACCTGGCCCCTCAGCTGGGAGGATTTGGCTCCAACCCCTCACACAGCCCCCAAATTGCAGGAGCTAAGAGACGTTGATGTTTATACAGCATCTTCCGCTGGGAATCAGCCGGCTCAGGACAGAATTAGTCGACATCTTCCCACTCCTGGATTATGCAGGCAGCGACTTTGATCGAATCTGACAACCAGATTTATGAATCAGTCGATATTTATTGCAGGGAACAATCCATCTTCATGACTGGTCTGTGCACACAGAACCCTGCTCTGGGCACACCCAGGGGCCCAGATGCTGAATGTTAGAGAGGTCTCGTGAACACATCTGAGAGAGGGGGCAACGACAGGGGTCTGACACCAATCAAAAAGGAGACGAGATATGATCTGGGGAAGTGTCAATTCCGAGGCAGGGTAGCTACCACTTCCGTCCCATATTTGTCCTGATTTTCCCTTCTTACAACCTCTCCCACCCCCAACACCGTCTGACTCAGCAAGAGTCGACTACTTGTTATATTATTTGAAGTCAAATGTAATGCAAAATTTTGATAGAATGCATTCCAAAGTGAACTAAAACTATGTTGTTGTTTTCCCCTAATTATCTACTCTTGTTCTCTCCCCTGTCCACTGGCCCATTAAAGAAGATAATTGACCCTGACCTCCCAAGCTGTCTTCTGATAGACCAATCAGAGAGCCAGGTTATAACTCTGCTGATGAGTAGCCAGGGAAAAGGCTACTCAGGATTCTCTCATTTGCATGCCTGTGCTGATTGGCTGAATTGCTGCCACTCCCCCACCCACACCCACCCCACAATCCCCACGTAGAAAACAAGTTCCCAGTTAAGGCAGAAGGAAGCCAGGTGTCCATCCACCCAATGGCAGTCAGCTCATTAGAAGGGCTAGGAAGGTTAGTCTATTGAGTAGAACAAAACTGTTCTGAGCTTCTCAGCCTAATTGGAAGAAAGGAGTGAGGGGCAGAGTTTAAGATGGGTGGAAAGGAAGAAAGTAGAATGGTCTCCCAAGTGCCATCCTCTACTGCTCCCTTCTCAGCCCTAACTCTGCCTCCTGTCCTGACCACTCCTATTACTCTACCGCTATACCCCAAGATGACCACAGTTTAGGTACTGTGCCCACAGCTTACCCCCACAAACCCTCCCCTGCTTGGGGCTTCTTGCATGAAATGTAAGGCCCACCAATGGGCATTGAGGAGGGAGAAGGGAAATGTTTGGAGGAACCTTAGTAGCCTTCCCAAAATTGTAGGACAGAATTTCTACCAGCGGAGACATCAGAGAAACCCTGGCCCTTCCTCACTTCTCCAGCCTTCACACCATCAGACACATGCAGGCTGTTCTAGCGGTGATGGAGGAGCTAAGTGGCAGTGGCTGGGTTGAAGAGACATGACCCAGGGACTGTCTCCACCCACCCACAAGGCCTGGGCCTGAAGCTGGGCAAGGGAACTGCTTTCTCGCTTTATGGAGACATAGGTCCATGGTCTGTGGGGGGAGGGCAGAGGGTGGGAGAAAGGGGCAGCTCAGGAACTAACTCCACAGATGGCACAGAGCAAGGAGAGGCTGAGCCAGCCCCTTAGACTGATGGGAAGAGTTGGGAAGCACCCCAGGAGCTCAAAGGCAGCACCCTTCCGCAACCTCACCCCAGCGAAGGGTCAGGACACTGGGCACCTGGGCTCTGAACCTAGCTCTGGGCCTTGGCCAATTACTTCACCTCTCCAGACCCCTGTAAGATAGAGAGCCAGCTCATCTCAGACTTTCCCCAGAGCTAGTCAATAAGACAACACATATGAAGGGCTTGAATTTTTGTGGCTCCACAGGGCAAAAGCAGGACCAATGGGTAAAGTTACAGGGAGGCAGGCTGTGAAAGATATACAGTCATGTGCTGCATATCAACGTATGTTGGAAAGCATATATGACAGTGGTCCCATAAGATTATAACACTGTATTTTTACTGTACCTTTTCTATGTTTAGATATATTTAGATAAACAAATACTTACCACTGTGTTATAGTTGTCTACAGTATTCAGTACAGTAATATGCCATACAGACTTGTAGCCTAAGAGCAATAGCTATACCGTATAGCCTAGGTGTGTAGTAGGTTTGTGTAAGTACACTCTATGATGTTTGCACAATGATGAAATCACCTAACAATGCATTTCTCAGAACATATCCCAGCCCTTATGTGATGCATGACTGTAGAAGTATGTACAAGAGCTTTCTATATTCAAAGTGCCCAGCAATGGAAGCAGTTAAGAAAATGATCTCCCTGTCACCAGAAGCATCCAAGTGTGCTTTGGATGACCATCTGTTTAGAGTATAAGTTCTGGGCACTTTCCCACACTAGGTGGGAATTTTAACATAATGTGCTGACTGCTTCCAATCTTTTATGATTCTATGATTCTTTCAACAAATGCTTCTCAGTTGTACCCCAAACCTAGCTCTGATGCTAAGGCACTGTGGGACTATCATTTTTCCTCTTGGAACCTAGTTTCCCATACATAAAACAAGGGTACTGGGTCAGCGGACCTCAGAGGGCTCTTCCTGTCTGACCAGCTGCCCTGTTCAAAATGGCAGTAGGATCAGAGGGAACCACAAAGACACCCCCTCCTCTCCCTTACCCTCCTCCTTCTCTGGCTCCTTCCTGCACTACCCATTACTTAGCAGAGTTGGGACAGAATGAACTTCCCCTGGCCTGGGATGCCATGTGAAACAGATGGCCATGTTGCCATGGAGACCAGGGAGATAGTTGTCCTAGGGGATTGGGGAACGGGTGGGGGGCAAAGGCAAGCAGGGTGATTTACTCCTGCAATAGCCCAGCCTGGAGTCTACATGAATGTTAAACAGGGGTGGCTCCAGGCAATCACTCAGCCAGACAGATCAGAAACCACTTAAGATGAAAGACCCAGAGCATCTGTGCATCTCTTCCCTGGGATACCTGCAACTCCCCCCATCCCCACCCCCACTGCACAACCTCGGGCAGTTCAGCCCCTTCTCTGGCCCAGGGGATTTGACCCAATCTTCTCACAGGCAAAGCTGCAGTCCTTCGGGAGGGGAATGTAGGCAGCTCTAGAGCGGACCCTCTGGGGACTGAGGGAGGCTGACTTCCTGGGCTCTTTAGAAAAAAAGAATTCTCTAACAATCAGCGCTGTCCCTCAGATGTGCTACCCCAGGAGGGAATGAGCTCCTCACCACCCCGCTAGAAGCATTCAAGCTGGGCTGGGAGAATCCTCTGTCAGAGTCCCAGGATGGCTTTCCCCATCAAGTAGGAGACTGAGCCTGGTGACTTCTAAAGATGGCTCTTCCAAGTCTGAGATCTTATGATGGCAGAGTCAGCAGAATGCAATGGGTACTAATATGCGCTTTGGAGGCAGGCAAACCTGGGCTCCAGTCCTAGCTCTGCATCTTACTTGCTGTGTGACCTTGAGCCAAGTTAACTTTCTCTGAGTCTCTACTTCCTCACCTGTGAAGTGTAAATCATAATAATGGCTTTGTAAGGATTTTTTGGAAAGAATTAAAATGGAGCAATGTATCTAAAGTACTTAGTACAGAAACTTGTACATATTAAATACTCAACAAGTGGTAGTTAATGATTATTCTTTAATTAGTAAACCTACACAAGAATGGGAGCTCCCCAAACTGGGTTTGGACTCAGACAAGACGCCTGGCTTCTGCTCTGCCATTTACAGTATGACCTTGGCAAATTTCTTAACCTCTCTGTGTCTCAGTTTCCTCTGTAAAATGAGGCAAATAATAGTGTTTACATCATAGGATTATTGTGAGGATTGAATTCTATAATCCATCTGAAGTGCTTAAAATAGAACCTAGCACCCAATAGTGGTATGCTATTGCAATGAACTGAATGTTTGTGTCCCCCTAAAATTTATATCTTGAAATCCAACCCTCCCAACCCCACACAATGTGATAGTATTGGAGATAGGGCCTTTGGGAGGTAATTAGGTCCTGAAGGTGGAGCCCTCACAAATGGGATTAGTGCCCTGGTAAAAAGGACCCCAGCAAGCTCTCTCACCCTCTTTCCACCATGTGATGATACAACAAGAAGTTGGCAGTCTGCAACCCAGAAGAGGGCCCTCACTGGAACCTGACCATGCTGGCACCCTGATCTCTGCCTTCCAGTTTGCAGAACTGTGAGAAATAAATATCTGTTGTTGATAAGCCATCCAGTCTGTAGTACTCTGTTATAGCTGCCAGAACTAACACAGTTTTCAGCAGCATCATCACCATCATTGCCATCATCCTCATCCTCATCCTCATCTCTGGGTTGCCTCCCTAATGCCTGGCACTTAGGGCTATCAGAGATCAAGTGAGTGAATGAGCCGGGTACAAGGTGAATGGGAAACACTCACCAACAATAAGCATTTGTGAGGATCTACTGTGTTTGCGGCCCTGTGCTGGCCAAGAGAATGCAGAGGAGCTGTCCTTGAGGGGCCTGTACTGAGTTTAAGCCACCAGCAACTTCAGTGAGAAATGCAAACTGCAGGTAAGTTCTACAGAGCATCAAAGAAGAGCCATCATATCCCTGATGGTACAACAAGACAGGCTTCCTGGAAGGAGTAAGAGTTGCATGAGGCTTGAAGAAGGGACAGAAATTTGGCAAGTGTCCAGACATGGGGAGGCTAGATGGGTAGCATACCAGGTTGGGGGACAGTGAGAGAAAAGACCCAGGACAGTAGTGCACACGGCCTTTCTGGAAGACAGTGACAGATGCACGAGGATGGGACCCAGGGTTTTTATTCAGGGCATTGTGCCTGAGGATGGAGTGAGAAGGGAGTGAGGAAAAAAGGTAAAACACTTCACATGGAAGACAGAGATCTGGATTCCATGTCTACCAGATAGTTGAGTGACCTTGAGCAAATTACTTAATATTTCTGAGCCTCAGTTTCCTTATCCTTACAAGAAGGCTAATACATGCCCCCTAAAAAGAATAATTGTAAGCTCACATTTATGCAGAACCTGGCATGTAGCAGATAATAAATGGCTTGTTTGTCCTGTGAACACAGAAGAGCCAAGGGAAGCTTTTTCCTGATACATTTCAGGGAAATTATCATTGAATGGTAGGAAGGATGAACTGGAGTAGGACAAAAGGGAAGGCCACAGTTTAGAGATAGTGGTTCATGAGCAAGGGAATCCTGCTTCAAAATTTAGTGGAGACAGCAGAGACTGAAGGGAAGGAAAAGGTGAGTGGGCAGCCCAAAGGAAGACCCAGCAGAGCAGACGTTGCTGAGTAATGGAGAAGAGCAAGGAGTCACCAGTGGCTCCACACTTTTAGGGGAGGGAGCAGGTCTGAGAGAACAGAAGAGGGGACTGATAGGGAAAAGGAAACCCTGAGCTTCACAAAATGCAAATGTTATATATTCAGTCAACAAACATATCCTGAGCACCTATAGTGCATCAGGTACTAAGAATATAAATATGAACAGACATGGTCCCTGCCCTCAGCATCTGTCCAAGTAGACTGCAGAACAAGGAGGTGATTGATTTCACCAGGCTTCATGGAGGAAGTTACTCATGAACTGAGCAGATGTTCTCCAGGGAGACGGTGAGGGAAACGTAGTCCATATGGAGGGAAAAGCATGAGAAAAATACCAATGAGAGAAAAAGCATGGCATGCTCTAGACTTGTAAGCCACATTGATACTTGGGGCTGTCAGAGCCTGAGCTAAGGCTGGAGATGCCTTAAGGGACCATGGCATGATAGCAATGTCAGCTGTAATATGAAAAGAGGGAAGGACCAAGAGTGTTGTGCTGGGGGTGTTGGGACCCTAAAGGGAAAGGAGATGGGAGTCCAGCACATGGATTTGTAGTCAAACATATATAGGGAGAGTTCAGCTGGGAAGAATCAAGGACGATTCTTTCTTTAAGGTAGGAGGGAAGGAAGAAAGAGAAGATAAACACATTTCAAAGTACAGGGTAGGGAGCTGATAGGCCTGGGAGATCCACCTTGACCTTTGTGGAAAAGCCAGAGGCAAGAGCATTAGGTTAAAACAAAAAAGTGTGGGGGGATGAGCCAGCCAAGCTAGATTGATGATGGAAAAAAAAAGACAGTACAGCTTACTCATATCAGGAATGAAAGAGGAACTACTACTACAGTCCCTACAGACATTAGAAGGATAATGAGAGACCTTTATGAATAACTTAGACAAACTGGACACATTCCTTGAAAGATACAAGTTACTAAAACTGACACAAAATAAAATAGAAAATACAAATAGCCCTATATCTATAAAATAAAGTGAATTTGTTATCAAAAACCTTGCCACAAACAAAATTACAGAAATGGATGCTTTTGCCATGAATTTCATCAAACATTTAAGAAAGAAATAATGCCAATTGTAAACAACCTCAGGAAATAGAGGCAGATGAACATTCCAACTTGTTTTATGATGTCAGATTAACCCTGATTCTGAAACCTGACAAAGTCATTACAAAAAAGAAGAAAATGATAGATCAATATCTTTCATGAACATAGATCAAAAATCCTTAACAAATCAAATCCAACAACATACAAAAAGAATAATACATTATGACTACCTAGGTTTATCCCAGGAATGCAAGATTGTTTGAACACTCAAAAACTAATTAATATAATTTACTATATTAACCAGATAAAGAAGAAAAAAACATATAATTGTTTTTATAAAATTTAACACCTATTAGTCATTTAAAAAAAAAAACTCTGAGCAAATTAGGAAGAAAAAAAACTCTAAGAAAATTAGGAATTTCTTCAACCTGATAAAGGATATCTATGAAATACCTACAGCTAACATCATATATAATGATGAACTATTATACACATTACCCCTAAGATCAGGAACAAAGCAATGATGTCCACTGTCACTATGTCTATTTAACATTTTATTGGATGTTCTAGCCAGGGCAATAAAGCAAAAAAAAGGAACAAAAGTCACAATGATTAGACAGGAAGAACTAAAATTATCTCTATGCACAGATGAAATGATTGTTTATGTAGAAAATCCCAAGTAATCTACAAAATAGCAACTAGAACTAATAAAGAAATGCAAAGTCCCAGGATAAATGGGGTTTACACATAGATCAATCGTATTTCCATATACTAGCAGAAAACCATTAGAAAAAGAAATTTTTAAAAATTCCATTTACAATAAGCTAAAAAAATATAAAATACTTAGAAATAAATTTAACATAAGATGTACTAGACCTATACACCAAAAACTACAAAAAATTACTGAGATAAATAAGGAAGGCTTAAATAAATGCTCCTGTATCAGAATATTGTTAAAATGTTAATTCTCCCCAATTGATAACTTATTAATTCTACAGATTCAACACAGTCCTAATCCCAATTTCCAATTGGTTTTATTTGTAGAAACTGATAAGCTCATTCTAAGATATACATGGAAATGCAAAGAACCTAACATAACCAAGGCAATCTTGACAAAGAAAAATAAAGGTGAGGGACTTACACTACCTAACTTCAAGTCTTACTGTAAAGCTAGAGTACTATTGTCAAGACAGGATAACAGTATAAAGAGAGACATATAATTCAGTGGAAACAAATAGAGAGCACAGAAATAAACTCACATTTATATGGTCATTTGATTTTCAATAAGTCACCAAAGCAATCCTATGGGTAAAGCAAAGTCTTTTCAACAAGTGTGGCTGGAACAACTGGCTATCCATATGGACAAACATGAAAATTTGACCCCTGTCTCACACAACACATAGCATTTAATTTGAGATGAATCACAGATCTGAACACACAAGCTAAAACTATAAAGCTTCTAGAATAAAACATAGAAGAATATCTTCATGATCTGCAGATAGATATGTAAAGGTTTCTTGAAAAGAGGCAAAAATAATAATTATCAAAGAAAAATGATAATTTAGACTTCATAAAAATTTAAAACATCAAAAATATAATTAAGAAAATGAATGGCTAGTCACCGACGAGGAGGAAATATTTGCAAAACATATCTGTTAAAGGACTTATATGGAGAATGTATAAAACAACACCTACAACATAAAAATAAAACACTAACAACCCAGCAAAGGAAAGGGCAAAATATTTGAACAGACATTTCACAATAAGGTACATATACCAAATGTATACCTACGCTATGACCCAGCAACTCTACTTCTAGGTATTTACCCAAAAGAGACGAAAACATATGTCCACAAAAAGACTTGTGCAAGAATATTCATAGCAGCTTTATTCACAGTAGTCCCTTACTGGAAACAACCCAAAACAAACTATCCATGAACAGGAGGGTGGTTAAACAAATTGTGACCACTTCTTAGTGGTACAAAAGAAATAGAGTACTGACACAGGCAACAACATGAATGAACCTCAAAAACATGATGGCTGCATACTGTGTGCTTCCATTTATGTGAAATTTTAGAAAGTTTTTTTTTAAAAAGTGGGAACTGTGATTGAGTAAAAGGGGGCACAAACAGACTTTCTAGGTGATAAAAATATTCCACATCTTGATAGGGATTTGGGTTACATCTGTGTAAGCGTTTGTTAAATCTCCACAGAGGATGTGCTTATGATTTGTGCATTTCACTGTCTCACTGATGTAAATTTAACCCCTCCTCCTACACACACACACAGAACCACAAGAAAATACTGAACTCTATTTAATGATATGCATGCTGAAAAAGTGTTTGGAGAGAAGTATACTGATGGTCTGCATCTTACTTTAAAATATACCAAAAATAAGATTGAAGAGTAGACATATGCATAGGTATTTGATGAAAGAGATGGCAAAATACTGACAATTGTAGAACCTAGATACTGGGTATATGAGTACTTAAAATTCTTTCAATTTTTCTGTGTGTTTAAAATTTTCATGAAAAACTTTTGGGGAGAGGGGATTCAGGAGAGGGGGCACAAAGCTGGTCAAGAATGGAAAAAACTCAGAATAGCCTTGATGCAGGGCAGGAAGAAGTGGACAGAATTTCCCAGGGGCAATGAGGGTTCAGCTAGGGTTCCATAGCCCTTGTGTGTAGGCAAGTCTGTCAGCACGTGTCCCAGAGGTTCTCCTGCCAACAGCCATCCCCCAGCCATCCTGATAACCCCTATCTGATAGGACATCTGGGCACAGGATGATTCTATCTCATTCTGCATCTCTTAGTGGAGAGTGTCTCCTCCATCAGATCAGAGATTCCGCCAGAGCAGGGACTAGGTCTCCCACATCAGACTGGGAGCTTACCTTGAGCAGGACCTAGGTCTCTCCCATTGCACTTAAATTTTCCTTAGGATAGAGACTATGTCTTTTCCATCAGCTTGAGAGCATCCTCATGATGGGGTCTAAGTCCATCACCAGAAGGCCCCTCTGCATGTATCTGCAATATGATAGGGGCTTCTCAGGGGGCTGGCAACAGTTTCTCTCTATTTCCCTATGACTCGCCCCTAGGCTTTGCAGGCTGAGTGCACTCAGCAGAGAGAGACGGAGGAGTGATTGACAGTATCCAAATAGGAACACTCAAACTTCAATCATCCCAAGAGCCAACACTCACTTATATAGGTTTCATATTTAGCCACGGAAAAGCAGCATTAATTCACTGTGGTGACTGAGATTTTACATGCTGTAAAGTGAAGAAATTCTAACTTGAGTTTCCCCCAGCAACTGTAGCTGGGCAACGTAACCCTGGCGTTGGCAGGAGGTCACAGCGCTCAACAGCTCATTGGGCAGGTGGGAGCACAGCCGCCTTCACACATCTGGGCCCATAGGAATTGAGGGTAGTGTGCACCCAGAGATCAAGGAATGGGAGACCGTGCTGAAGACCCAGGAAGAGAGTGCCTGCCACTCCAGTTTTCCAGGTCTCTGTGTGAGGAATGACTCAAGTAAAGTAAATTGTGTGGAGAAGGACAGTCAGGAGATGAGAAGGGAAGACCCAAAAGTGTGTACTCTGCTTCCCTTCTTTAGAGCACCCCATAGGACAAGTAGTGTGTGTACGTGTGTGTGTGTCTCTCTCTCACGCATACACATACACAGATGCACAGCTTAAAGTATGACTCATATTCACAAGAGTAACTTCCATAGCAACTGATGACACATTTCCAAGGTGTTGGATGACTAGACACCTACAGTTGACACCTGGCTGAGAAATGGAACAAACTCATCTATTGTGTGGGATATGAGGTATATTTATCTCCCATCCTCAAAGCCAGTTTCCTAAGAGCCCCCCTCCTCTCCAAACCCCAGTAAGTTTAACTGACTTTTGGATTATCTTTGAGACTCAGGTCCTATCGTGATAACATAGCTTGCTATTATAATCCTGAGTAAGATGGGGAGGGGGCTGTCAAGCCAGGCCATGAGAACTAATCTCTCATTTTCTATGTCAGAGTTTTAGTAATTGTCATCTTGTACTGCTTCCAACAATAGCAGACTAGATAACCTAAAGTTTCTTTTCACTTAAAAATGTCTAGCTCAACATAAGTAAGAGAAATATTTAATAGTCCCACCCATCTCCCAAATTTTACTGAAACTAGGGTAAGGAGTAATGGGCAGTAAGACACTCAAAATGCAGGTGTTGGAACAAGACAACAATACCTACTTTCACCACTGCTATTCAATATTGTACTACTAGAGCAATGGGACAAGAAAACTAAAATAAAAGCCACCCAAGTTGGAAAACATGAAGTAAAGCTACCTTTATTCATAGAAGACATGATCCTATAATTTTAAAGAATATGTAAGAAAGTCACTAGAGCTGATCAAAGAATTCAGCAAAGTTGCAAGGTACAAGATCAATATGCAAAAATAAGTTGTGTTTGTATACACCTGCCATGAAAACAGAGAAATTGAGAAGGCAATACCATCCATAATAACATCTAAAAAATAAAATATCTAGAAATAAATTTAACCAAGGAGGTGAAAGACCTCTACAGTGAACACCAAAAAACATTGTCAAAAGAAATTAAAGAAGACTTAAATTAATGGAAAGACATCCCATGTTTATGGATAGGAAGACAATATTGTCAAGTTGTCTATACTACTCAAAATTTGCTACAGATTCAACACAATCCCTATCAAAATTCCAACAGCCTTCCTTTTTTTTTTTTTTTGGCAGAAATGGAAAAGCCAATCCTCAAATTCATGTGGAATTGCAAGGGACCTTGAATAGCCAAAATATTCCTGATAAAGAAAAACAAAATTAGGAAGGCTCATATTTCCAACTTCCCAAACTTACTGCAAAGCTGCAATAATCAAAAGTGTGGTGCTGGTATGATGATTGCCATATAGTCCAATGGAATAGAATTGAGAGTCCAGAAATAAACTCACACATCTATGGCCAACTGATTTTTGACAAGGATGCCAAGTCTTTTCGCTGGGGAAAGAAGGGTCTCTTCAATAAATGGTGCTGAGACAACTGGATTTCCACTTGCAAAAGACGAATGAAGTTGGACCCCTATCTCACAGCAAACACAAAAATTAACTCAATGGATCAAGGACCTAAATATAATAACTAAAAGTATAAAACTTTTAGAAGAAAACATAGGGGAAAATCTTTATGACCTTAGACTTGGCAATGGATTAATAGGTGTAACACCAAAAGCATGAGCAACAAAAGAAAAAAAGATATATTGGACTTTATCAAAATTAAAAATGTTTGTGCATCAAAAGACATTATCAAGAAAGTAAAAAGACAGCATACAGAATGGGAGAAATTATTTGCAAATCATTTGATAAAGGCTTAATATCCAGAATATATAAAGGAATTCCTATACTCAAAAACAAAAAGACAAATAACCCAATTAAAAAATGGACAAAATACTTCAAGAGACATTTCTCCAAAGACCATATACAAATAGCCAATAATCACATGAAAATATGTTCAACACCAATAGTTATTGGGCAAATGTAAATCAAAACCACAATGAGATACTGCTCCACACCTACTAGGATGGCAATAATAATAATAATGGAAAACAACAAGTGTTGAAGATGTGGAGAAAATGGAACCCTCATACATTACTGGTGGGAATGTAAAATGGTACAGACTCTGTGGAAAACACTACTCTGGTTCCTCGAAAAGCTAAACATAGAATTATCATATGACCCAGCAACTCCATTCCTGGGTATGTACCCAAAAGATAGAAACAGCCTAAGTCTATCAACAGATAAATAGATAAATAAAATCTAGTATAAACATACAATGGAATATTATTCAGCCATAAAAGAGAATGAAGTTCTATTACATACTACAACATAGATGAACCTTGGAAACATTATGCCAAGTGAAATATGCCAGACACCCAAAAGGACAAATATTATATGGTTCCATTTGTGTGAACTATCTATAATAGGTAAATTTTCAGACACTGAAAGTAGATTAGAGGTTACTGAGGGTTGGGGGAAGGCAGCAATAAGAAATTATTGCTTAAGAGTTACAGAGTTTCTGTTTGGGGTAATGAAAAAGTTTTAGTTATACATAGTGATGGTTGCACAACATTGTTAATGAAAACAATGCCCCTGAACCCTTGGAGCAGTGGTAAGGTAGAGAAAATGAGCCAGGTCTCCTATTTTAATCTGGGTTCTCAAAAAGGTTAAATTGGTCCCAGAATAGTAACATTCCCCTGGTTTCTGAATGAAGCCAATAAGTCTTCTCCGGAGGAAAGCATCCCTAATTTACTTTCCTCACATTCCCACAGATTATGTGTAGCCAAACATAAACTCACAGTCAAAGATTACAAACATGTAGGGAAATAAACCACTATGAGTGAGAGTCAGCAGAGCAAGTGACAACAAATTCAGGCTCTCAAAGACTTCAGATATTGGAATTATGCACTAGAATACAAGCTTCATGACAGCAGGCATTTTTATAAGTTTTGTTTACTGCTGATGCAGTTTCTATAACAATAACTGACACCTAATAGGCACTAAATAAATATTTGATGAATAATCACATATAAAAAATAAAATAAAATATGTATAAAATGTTTAAAGAAATTTGGAAATCAGAAAAATGAGGAAACAATAATAGAGCATAAAAAATTATCAAAAATATTTGTTAAAAAGAACAAAATAGTACTTCTAGAAAAGAAAGGGATACAGTATAGTAGACACAGCTGAAGAGAGAATTTGGTAGACTGAAAGATCACTCTGAGGAAATTACTCAGAGAGATAAGATGCTGTAAACTATTAAAAGAGAGATTAAGAGATATGGAAGATAGAATCAAAAGGGAACTAGCATACAGTTCTAGAACTACTCTCTTTAATCAGAGACCTAGACAGAGAAAACAGACAGAATCAAAGAAGAGATACAGATGGATAGAATAGAGAGAATCAAAGACAGGAAATATATGAATAAAAATAACTAAAAATTTTCCATAAGTGATAGAATAAATGCATCCAAATATATAGGAAGCACAATATATATCATGCAGGATTTTTTATAAATCTACTTTTATGTACATTGTTGTGAAATTACAGGACATATATTAGTGCATTCATTGTTGTTGTAAAATTACAGGACATCCAATCTGAAGAGATGTTAAAAGAGCCAGAGAGAAAAGACAGATCATATACAAGAGAGCTAGAATTAGACTGACAGTGGACTTCTCATAAACAAAAACAGAAACCAGAAGACAGGGGACTATTTTCAAAATATCAAGAAAAGTAATCATCAAACTAGAAATGTATGCCCTGCAAAACTGTTTTTCAAAAACAAAGGGGAAATAAATATATTTACAGATAATCAAAATCTGAGAGAATTTATCATCAATAGAACTTCACCAAGTGAACTTCTTAAAGATCTACTTCAGGAAAAAGGAAAATGATTTCAGAAGGAAGATCTCAGATGCATAGTGGAATGGTTAGCAAAGAAATTGGCAAATAAAAATGTTGGTAATAAATTGGTAAATAAAAACATTGTTAGGAATAATAACTATTATAATGTCCAATGTGGGATTCAAACAAAAGACCAAAAGGACTAGACGACAGTAGTAATTCTCTTCTGGTTGTCTGAAGAGAAGGTCAACAATATTGCTATGTCCATAACTGAAACCTCAGAAGTTGAGAAAACATCAGTTTGAGTGAATAACTCTGAGCCCGTTTCTCTGTGAGAGCGCTCATAATAGTCATTGCATTTGTATCTCTCCATTGGATTGTGGGGAAGTTGACCTTCAAAAATCTCAGTTTACTAGATGGGTCTCTTACTCCACTCAAAATTCCTGACCTAAAACATCATGTGGACATGTTTAATAATAAATCTATATGTGTACACTGGCCCTCTATACTGACCACTGTTGTTGCGCTGTGCTTTTTATTAATATATAGTGTATTTTACTTCCAAACCTTCCTTATTGAAAATGAACAAAAGTTTAACCTCTTAAAGCACTTTAAAAATAATATAATAACATTGTGTGTACATTATAATTTATGACATTATACACATGCTATATACTCCTAACAAAAGTGTGGTCTGTTGACTCCCCACATCAGACTCACTTGGGCCACTTGTTAAAAACACCACTGCATTCCTAATAAATCAGAATCTCTGCAGGCCGGGACCCAGCAAATCTGTATTTTAAACAAGCTCCTTCAATTAGTCTTCCAGCTGAAAAATTTGAGACCCACAGCCGTAAGTGATAAAGAAAGAGAGAGTACCACTATGAGTAGAGAGCACAAACTTGAGAGGTGACATTAATCCTTGAGAGACAGCTTTGGGTGCAATCTGTCACTACTGGAGATATTAAAGAATTGGTGGGGATCTCACTACCAAGTGAGCTCACCTGCTCTTAGGGCCACTTCTCTCCCATCCCATCTTACACCCCTCCTTCCCCTCAACACACACACACACACACACACAATCTATAAGTTATTCTGCAATGTTAAGAGAAGACCGGAAATATAAGAAGGCAAACAATTATTTGCAGATGGTACCTGCGAAATGAGTAACAACCATAACCACATTGGGGGAGGGCTGTAGATCCTTGGCTTTTACTCTTACAAAACCACTGGAAGGTTTTGAAGAGGCAAGATGTGAACTGACTTATGTTTTTAAAGAACCTCTTTGGAGACAAGGAGAGAAGTGTGCAAACCAGTTAGGAGGCTAATGAAATTATCAGGTGAGAGATGATGTTATTTGTACTTAGGAAGTAGCAGTGGAGGTGGTAAGAAGTAGGCAGATTCTGAACATGTTTTGTAAATAAAGACAATAGGATTTACTGACAGAATGGAACTGGTGTGTGTGAGAAGCGGGGAGTCAAGGATGACATTAAGAATTTTAGTCCAAGCAAAGAATGGATGGAGTTGACATTTACAGAGATGGGACAGACTGTGGGAGGAGCATGTTTAGAAGGAGAAGTATTCATGAGTTTCTTTAGGGTCATATTAAGTTTGATTTAAGAAGTCTAAGATGAGATGTTAAGATGTCTAAGAGGAGATGCTGAGTAGGCAGCTGGATATGTGAGTCTGGAGTGAGCTATGTGTCAGAGATGAGGAAACTTTTAGATTCACGGCTAAGACACTCACCCAAGGTCACACAGCTAAAAAGTGGCAGAACCCAGGATTCAGCCCAGGAGTGGCTGACACCAAGGCCTGGGTTCTTAACCTCTATGTTATACTGCTTCCTCAGTAACCCAAGGTGAACCAAGGCTTGGTTTTGGAGAGGAGAGAATAGAGTGGAGGTTTTCAGGCTGCCAACTCATGGCCTTGTTGACTCTAGTTCTCCCTGTCCCAACTTGAGTTGTTTTTAGGTTAGGACTCTGTCTGTACTCCCTTTTAGCACATACTTGCCTTTCGAAGAAATCATTTCCCAGGAAATGGGCAACGCATGTCTTTCTGTGCATGCAGATAGAGTGGGAGGAAGGGAAAGTTGTTGAGGGTTTTTCCCCCCGTTTCTCTCTTTTCTCGGTATTTTTTTGGAAACTGTCTGGGGGACGTGGTGTTGCTGCTGGTGGTGGCAGTAACTGCTACAATCAGAGCTATTTTGAAGCAAAGAACTAATTTACTGCATGAATGACTTTAGCTCAAAAGAAGAAATAAGGACGATGGAGAGTCCTAAGGGAGCAGAATAATAGGGTAATTTACATGAAGAGAAAAGGGAGGTGGGAGAAACACACAGGGTAATTCTTTTGCATAATCTTTATTTTATATTTTTGCCCTTTCTCCCTTTGCCTCTCTGGGGGCAAAGGCTCAGCTCAGAGATGTTTCTGGCCACCCCCAGGATTGATACCTGAAAAGGACGAATGGGCCGGGGAGACAGGGCTGCTCAGGCTGCGGAAGAAACAGTCAAAAGGTGGTTTCATGGCTGTTTTCTAAAGCCAGATTCTACTGGGGAGATTGTCTGCTGGGGGCCCCCACAGATCCTTGCGAGAGGTGGGGGATTGCTGAGGACAGTATCATACGCCCAACCGAGTGTCATATACAGAGGTACTGCTGTCTGTACCACCAGCTTGGGATGGCCCCAAACTAAGAGTTCACTATTATCCCAGATTCTTAATTTCCCAGCACAGGGAGGATCTAGGCTAGCAAGACTCTCGGAGAGCACTTAGTCCAAGACCCACTTATTCCAAGGCAAGGAAACTACAAAGGCCTGGAATCCAGATCTTACCCCAGCACTTTCTAGCTATGCGACCTTGGCCACATCCTGGAACCCTGAGTTTCCTCAAGTGTATAGTCAAGGTTGTCATTTTCTTCACTGAGAGTATCGAGGATTCAATAAGACTATGTCTGACAAAACACATTGTGAACTGCAAAGCACCATATAAATATGGTTTATTGTTATTTGTCAATAAAGGAAACTGAGTCCCAGAAGCACTATGTGACTCATCCAAACTCACATTGCAAGTAAATGCAGAATGAAGACTTGAACCTAAGGCTCTGGTGTTCCTTCCCCAGGAGAGATGGTGTGGTGTAGTGGTTAAGAGCACAGACCTTGGAGCTTTCAAAGAATAAATTTTTCATGGCACTTGTTAAAACGGTGAGGCAGACTTTGTTCAATATGATTGCAATTGGTGTAGGGACTACTGTCACGGGGTTTTACAGTAGGGGACAGAGATTGGGCTCAATTCCAAATACAACACGAAAAGGGGGAATTCACAGCCAAGGAGTCAGGGCTGTGGTGGGGGGAGTTAGTGGATGGGAAATGACTAAGTGGGAACATCAGGATGTAAGTGGGGATTCTGGCTATAGCAACCTAACAAGATCTTTGCTGAAGGCAGGCCCAGATAACCAGACATAGCCTGGGGGTGGTGGAGCAGGAGGAATTTGATTAGATATTGAGGGTGGAGGATTCAGGCTAAACCAACTTAGCAAGATTCTTGCTAAAATTAGGCAATGCAGAGACAAAAACAAAAGTCTAAAAGTCAAGGCCTAGTTGGGAAGAGGATTCAGAGGAGCCAGACAAAAGTTTGGTCAAAGAGAGACTCTGTCAGAGCCAGGCTACCTGGTCCACCTTGGCCAGCTGTGGGACTTTGAGTACGTTCGTTAACATCCCTATCTTCAATTTCCCCATCTGTGAAGTGGGGATAATAATAGTCCCTGCCTCATAGAGTTGTTAGGTGAGTTATATGTATACATATAAAGTATACATGTATATTTATACAAATATACATATGAATATGTATATACACACACATACATGAAGCACTTAGAACAATGCCTGCAAATGGTGTCTAATAAATGCTAGATATCACTATTATTCATATGGACTAAACCCAGGAGACTTCAAAGTATGTGGGGATTATCCCCTTGTGGATCCTCTCAAAAACCAGGAAAAGAAATGAGAGTCATGTGCCAAAATAGAAATTCAGGTTTGGTTGACTTGGAGCTTCAAGTATGGTAGAGCCAAAGGGTTTTGCCTTGGAGTCAGGAGACCAGAGTTCTGGTCCCAGCTCTGCCACCTACGGCAGACCCTGGGCAAGAGTCTGTCTGAGGCCCAAGTGCCTTGTCTATAAAATGAAACTAATAATCATTTCTCAACCTGGGTCCATACTACAGGGCTTTGGTTAGACCCAAGTGGAAAGCTCATAAAGTTCTGTGAACATGTTAAGACTATTCCTGGCAGTATGGATCATGAAAAACATTTTACAGGGGTGTGTGTGTGGGTGTTTGGGGGTGCCCAGGGAAAGGTATGGCATTTTCTGCCCCTGGAAAGCATGAGCAAGAGCCAGCTTCCAGAGGGTGTTGGGTTGCAGTTCTTTCTGACAATAAAAGGATGCTTAGGGTCCTCCGTGGCACAAGCCTAGCCAGGCACCTCCCCAGAACAGACATGAGGGAGGTGGAACAAGATAAATCAGCTACATGCTTCCCACCACCCCCCACCCCTTACAACATCCCTATAGGTGAAACCAAGATAATTGCATATCTCTACATTTTTTAAAACCCCCTATCAGACACCCCTTCCTTCAGAAAGACTACCTGGAGTCCTCCAGCAAGAGATCCTCCCATCCTCCCCAGGGTGCTTTTGTTCCTTGCATAAATGGCTAACTCTCAATTAACTGGAGTAATGGGACATAGAGGCATGGAAGGAAGCCACAGTTAGCACTGAGTCACAAATAAAACAAAACTGCAGTCAACCCTCCATTGTATGTTATCAGATTACTGTGGTTAAGGAGAGCTCTGGACCTGGGGGTGCTCACTTCCCAGAAGGGGCTTGGTAATTGGGCTGGGGATGATGGATGTAATAGCAGAAAGGAGCTAACCTTGGGGTCAGGAAGCTAGGGGTGGCGATGGAGAAGGGGAGGAGAGCTGTTCAGTTGAGGCATGAGTAGGAACTTATCTGACCCTCTAACATGAAATCACAGGCCTTCACCCTTCACAAAAGAGATTTTGATATACACTAATTACATCTGCCTTTGCCCCTTTGGGGGAGCCAAGCACAGTCTCTAAGGTGTTTTAGCCACAGGTAATGCATTAATTAGCCCTCAGATAACGATACCACAATGGTTTTATTACTACATCTAGCCCGTTATATTGTAATCTGTTACCTTTACAAGTCCCCTGCCAGATTAGAAGCTCTTTGAGGGAAGGGATTGTGTCTAATTAACTTTATACTCTCTGTGTCCAGAGCCTGGCATACCATAGGTGCTCAGCAAAATTTTGTGGAGCAAATATTTGTTGACTTTAGAGTGTAGGATGTGTCATTAGCTGTTAGAGACATTTCTGGATAGCTGTCAACTGCATCTCCTTGCCTTTCCAAGACTTAGGGAACAGCAAGAGGTTTACTGCATAAATCTACCTCCTCTGCCTGAACAGATCAGGGGAGGCCCTAGAAGCTATCAGCACATTGAAAGGGAGGAGCCTAAACTCAAAGGCAGACTCAGAGCTGAGTTCTAACCACTGACGGTGACCATGACTCACTGAATCAAGATTTTGGAGGGATGAGGAAGGAGATCCAAGGAGTACTTCAAAACATCATGCTTCCTAAATCTCAATGTGAGCATCACCAATCTGACCTAGACACTGGGCTCATCCTTCTTGAAGGCAGAAAGACAGACAAATTGACTTATTTCCTTGGTCAAAAAATTCCTTGGTCAGTTTTATGTACACTGACCTTCCCCATCCCAGGCCTCTTTGTACATCCATCATAATTAAACAGCCACAGAAACTCCATAAAGGACCAGTTATTGCCATAAATACAAGATCAGGAGTTATTCTCTGTTACCTGTACATAAATGTGTTCCTACTTAATGTGTAACAGCACCTATTCTATGATTAAATGGGCTCTAGGTTTACGACTGTAGCTGTTGTGTTGCTGTAGCCTGTGGTTTTATGGCCCTAATTCCATAATAAACCTTAGTTTTTAATTTTTCTCCCTTTATCCTGCAGCCAGAGTCTCCTGAATGAGGGGGAGGGGAGAGGGTTTCTGCCCAGTGGCTCTAGGCAACCTGTCACAGAAAAAAAACCCTCAATAGAGCCAAACCAACCCACCTGCTCTTCCATCAGAGAAGGTCACCTACCCTGTGGGGTGGAGGCCTGGGCAACCCAGATGCCCTCCATGTTGGAGGTCTGAGCTTTGAAAGCAGCAAGTTCATCCTGTAAATGTGCCAGGGCAGTGCCAGCTGTTCATGGCCTCAGGAGATGTCCTCGCTGGGGCAAAGGGAAGGCAGGGGTCAGATAAGCAGGCCGAGATAGGAGGCCTTACAGTTGGAGGACCTGATTCTAGCCATAGGCACAGCATCATTAACCAGGAGCCAAGGGAAGGGGATGGGGAACAAGCTCTGTCGCTGTCCGTGGTGCTGAATCCTGCTTGCAAACCAGGTCCTGATGGTTTTTCCTGTCCCAGGATTTTGGATTCTGGAGACTCTTGTCCAATTTTCCCTTGCTTTTATTTCCTTTTTTTATGACAGTTTAGCAATTTTTACACTGCTGTAGAATAAACAGAATCATGACATGTGTTTCACAATTGATGCAATTGATTTCAAGTAATGTTGACAATTCTATCACATTTCCAACATTTACAAGAAAGTATTTTCCCTTGGGCATCTTGGGTGCTCCTCCCCCTGAGACACCATTGCTATTCACACAATCTCTGCACACAGTGTAGAGGTGAGAAGTGGGAACAGGATGGCATCAGCAGGAGCTACTGGGTGAGTAAAGTAGGTCCTAGCAGGATGCCTCCCCACCTACAGATTAACTATTCTAGGGAGCCACCAAAAGACCCTTGTGGAACAGAACATGTTGTTTGAACATTTCCAATTGTGTAAAGTCACTTAGTGTGACAAAAACTCTCCCAAGAGGCATATTTAAGATCTAGAGGGCAAGGATAAGGTGGGAGAAGCCCCATCCCAGCTCCACTCTCCAGAGAAGGAAGAGGGATGGACTTACCCCAAGAAGGAATCTGGTATTTTACCTGCTACAACCAAGACAGGGGCTGCAGACGGGGAAAGATGGGCAATTTAGGAAAACTCAATATGAGATACTTTTAGGCTTATTCTCTTCTTACCCCTAGACCTGCATTAATTTTGGAATGGAAGAAGTATGGGTTCTGGACTGGAAACTATGATCTACTGCCTACAAGCTGATGAGTTTGAGACAGGCAGTTAATATCTCTGTACTTCTTCTGCCACATCTGTAAAGCCAGTATGATAATAACAATTATCCTTTACTATGGTTTGGATGTTTTTGTACCCTCCAAGAATTCATATGTTGAAAATTTAGTCCCCAGTGCAACAGTGTTAGGAGATGGGGCCTTTTGAGAGGCTTTTAGGTCATGACAGCTCTGCCCCCATAAATAGATTAATGCCCTTATAAAAAGGCTTAATGCCCTTTTTCCCCTCCATCTTCTGCCATGTGCAGATATGGCATTCCTCCTTTCTAGAGGCTGCAGCATTCATGCCACCATCTTGGAGGCAGAGACCAAACTCTTACCAGACACCAAACCTGCTGGCCCCTTGATCTTGGGCCTCCCAGCCACCAGAACTGTGAGAAATAAATTTCTATTCTTTATAAATTACTCAGTCTGTGGTATTTTGTTACAGCAGCACAAATGAACTAAGACATCCTTCTTCACAGGGCTCCTAGGAGAATGAAATAATAAGTGTAAAACACCCAAAGCACGGTGAGGACTCAATGAATGATGGATTCTCCTCTGCCCTCCCCTCTGTGCCCCACTCTTCTCAAATATACAACGCAACTTTGAACACCTCTTCAGAAATCCAAGAAGGCAAAGGCCACTTGAACTTCAGATTCTGAAGTTCAATCCCCTTCCCTACTCTAAAGGCAGGAGTAGAGGAGAAAGCAGGGCTCTTTCATGCCAATTCTCATGTTCTGAAGATATCTGAGGGAAATTTTAGGGTCATGGAGATCGGTTATTGATGAAAGACCATTGCTGCATCCTCCCCCCTGGAATTGCCCTCACACTCATCCCATGGGGGAGAAGGAAGTGCATATGAGTAAATAACTTGATCCTTGTCTTTTCTAGGTCTTCATAGTTTCTCTCCACCACCACTCTGTCATAGACACAGGAAAATTTGGGTAAATGGACAGCAAAGGAAGTCATGACCAGTGCAACCAGGAGGTAAACATCACTATAAAGTGAAAGGGTCGGACTACATGTCCTCTAATCTCCTTTAGCCCCAATCCTGTTATATGCATATTCTGACTTTCACAAGCTGCTTGGAGGCAGGGTTTGAATGTTATATTTTGACTGTGTCACTCACATCTCTGATTATATTACTTCCCATATGCATGAACAAAACTTTAAAACGTCATATTGTACACTACAAATATACACAATTTTTGTTTTTCAATTTCAAAATAAATAAAGTTAAAATTTTAAAAATCATGACAATTGACAAGTGGGAAAAGTACAAGTGTAGGTGGACCAGATCTAAGATGGGGGATTCTCACTGGGCCCAAGCTCTTTAGGACCATGGACAGCTCCTGACTCCCAGTAGAGAGGGGGAAGTGGTTGAGAAGAATGACAGGAAAACAAAAACTAGAATGTCAGAGACTAGAAAAGACCCCAGAGATTTTCTAAATCCAATCAGCATTTTGCAGATGGGAAAACTGATGCCCAGAGAGAGGGGGAAGAACTCTTCTGAAGTCACACAGTGACCAGGTATGCTCTTATGACTCCCAGCCCATTTTGTCACAACTCAACAAAGAGTGCAAAGTCCAACAACTGCAAAGTGGTAGAGTAAGACATGATATTTATATGATTGTTCCCAATTTGAGATTTTCTGCCCCAAATGACAAGCAGTGGGACAAGAGAATCTTTTTCTCAAGGTTTCCTTGTTAACATTCTCTGTTGAACAAATTTAGAAAGTAAGAGTTCCTGTCCCAGGCATGAGACTGCACACACACAGCAGCATACACTTCCCAACAATGATCTCCTTTATTACTCATCTCCCTAAGAGTAAGGAGCTTGACTCACCTTTCTCCAAAAGAAAGTCCACTTGAGGTTAGGGACCTTCCTCTTCCCTCCAGAATGCAGTTGAATATTCTTTTTCAGTCATATTTCTGCATTTGTACTTTATATTTTCCCCTTGAACTCCCCCAACTCCTTTAGACTCCCTCTGACCCTGCCCCAACAAAGACAAGGATAATATCTTCCCCACCGTCCCAAGAATTCCCTAAGGGAGGTAGCCACAACATCTTGTCAGGTTGGGTGCTCCCTCCCACTGGGAGCCATACCTCCTGCATCAGACCCACAGGATAAGAATTGGGTCCCTTCCAGCAGGCAGAGCCCTGTCTTTTCCTCTCACTCTCCAATACTTAGGATAATAGCTCAGAGGAATGAGGCAATTATACGAAAATTATACTCAGGCCAGGAGTACTTTCAGGAACCACACACCTCCCTAAAAGCATGAAGAAAATGCAGCATTCACAAGTCTGAAATCTCTCTCACTACATTTTTACAGGTTCACATCCTACCTCCCACCCTCCTCATCCCAACCCCAGAAACATCTCCATTATTCAGTGTATCTAATGGCGGGAAAGTGTCTTGGAACTTTGGTGCTAAGCTGCTAATTGGGGTCTGTGGCTTGGAGAAAGGAGCAAGGGAAGAGGAGTTATTTGATTCCAGAGAAATTCTTCGAGTTTCTTTGCCTGCTGGAGTCCTTGAGGCTGGGCTGGCTGTCTCTTTACCCCCATCCTGGAGGCATCTTATGTCTACATCTTATGCATCTTATGTCTGCAGCACTAGAACCAATAGCCAAAGGATTCAGGGCACCTAAAGGTAGTAATGCTGAGGTCTTGAGAGGCAGAAAGGCTCGACTCTAGTTCACTGATGACCAAGGTCAGGCTGGACACCCCGATGTCCCTTCAAGCCATTCGGTCTTCTCAACTTTGGGTCAGGGGAAGCCCCCAAACCCTCACCTTTTATGCACAGAAAGCCAGCACTAAAAGGGACTTTGGAAATCACCTAGTCTAATCTTCTCATTTTACAGATGGGTGAATATAAGCTCAAAGGGATTCACAAGGCAATTTAGCACTGATGTCCATCTCTGAAACTCAGAACTCCCAACTCCTGGTCAGGAGAGAGCCACCATGGTAGAGTGTCACACGGGGCTGGTGTCTGCATCTTGACCCTGACACCTCAAATGCTCTGTGTTCTTGGCCAAGTCACTTAACCTCTCTGGGCCTATTTCCCCAGTGTTTAAAATGGGGGTGAGGATGTGTTATTGTGGAGCTTTAATGAGACAACGTGTGTGGAAGAGCTTCATACATCACAGACGATCACAGTGAATTCTGCTTCCCTGGTCTGGGTTTCCTCTGCACCGGCAGGCTGCCCCCAGCTCCTTCTTGACTCCCACCCACTCCTCTGTTGTCCCCCAGCCCCAGCCTGCACCCTCAGCCCTCTCTTCCCCTGCCCCTTGCGTCCATTCTGAGGTCTCTGCCTCTCTGCTTCTTTCTGTTTCGTCTTTTCACCCACCTCCGAGGGGTAGCAAAGGCCTCACGCCACCAAGCAGAGGCTGGGAGCAGAGCAAGGGTGGCAGGAAACAGGCAAGGTCAGCGAGCTGGCCTCTTTGTTCCCAGAAAATGAGTGCAATTTCCATTCCTTTCCACGGAAGCTGGGTCCAGCCAGCCACAGGTTTGGTGACAAGCAGCAAGACGTTGCCGTGGTGAGTAATGGCCCGGGCAATGACACTGCCCTTGCCTTGTACCTCGTGCCCCAAAGATGAACTTAGGGCCAATGAGTCAGGGCACACGACAGCGTCGACTCAGCTCTGGCCCCCACAGCAGCCCCTCCACACACTGCACTATTTCTCTTCTCCAGGGAGCCCTCCAAACCTGATCTCAGGAGACGTTGCCAGGGCTCATTTGAGTCACTGCACCAGGGGGAGATGGGGGCCCAGAAAGGGCAAGGTGTTCTCTCTCACAGAGGCTGTGGACTCTCCGACACTCTCCAGGGCCCCACCACCAGCCCACACAATTAGCCACAAAGGAAAGAATTAAACCTCAACAGACTTGATTTGAATGTCAGCTTACTAGCTATGTGACCTTCAGTACCTTCCCTAACCTTAGGGTTCCCACCTGTAAAAAGTGTTATTGGTAGCATCTCCAGGACCATTAAAGGACTCAGTGGGGTAGAGTATTTAAAGTGCTACACACAGTGCCTAGAACATAGTAGGCACTTAATATGCATGAGTTCCCCTCTCCTACTCATTCACAGACACTGTCAACTTTCTCCTCTCCATCTGCTTCTCCAAACATTGCCAGGAGGAGCAAGAGTATCCAGGGTGAGACTCACAGCAAGTTTGTTCTCCTGCCTCACATTGAATGGCCTCTAGAGGAAATTAAAGCCCAGAAACCAGGAAATCATGTTCCCAGGAGGGGCCCAGGGGTCCTCCAGTCCTTGGTTCCTAGACAAGGTAAGAGATGCTCCTGCTGGCTCATGTCCCAACCTTGACCCTGAGCATAATTCGATGGGAGCAGAGACAGGGGAGAATGTTAAATCTTGTATCTTTCTCTTTCCCCAGTCACCAGGCCCTTGGACAGGCTGAGCTCTGTGGTCTGCAAGAGTGGCTGTCAGGGACCCGGGGGAAATGATGCCCAGGTGCAGACCAGAGAAAAACTTGATCAAGAGGAGCACAGAGGAGAGCCCTGCAGGGCATGGAGGAGCCTCTTTCAGACCCAGCCTGACCACATTCACACAGACAGGTGCACATACACACCTGCTTAGAGGCACGTTGTATGGAGCAAGCCTGACATGCGCGTTTTTCCGTGTTGCCTAGGGGTAAGTGGGTGGGTGTGAGCAGGCAGGCCTCCTTACCTGTGTGCAGTGCTCCCCAGGAGGTGCTGGGTATCTCATCTTAGTCTTAGTCCCACGCAGGGAGGGCCGTCAGAGGCCCAGGCCTTATCCCTGAGCCCCTTGGCAGACAGCAGACCTAAAAAGGCTCAGAGAAGTAATGTGGCCCAGCAGTGTCACCCAGGCTGGAAGTGGCAGATGTGCGACTTGAAGCCATGTCTTCTGACTCTAAATCCAGAGCTCTCTCCACCGAAGCAAGAGTGCACACAAGAGCACACACACATGCCCACACACACTCTCACTGGCATGTGGCACACGTGCGGCTAACGCTGAGGGCTAACTGTTGCCCGGCCCTATTCTAAAGGGTTTACTTGCATTCTGTCAGGTTGAACCTTTTTAACACTTGTGGAAGGTAAGTACCTATTATCCCCATTTTTCCAGGTGGGAAAACTGAGGCACAGAGAAGTTAAGCAATTCATCCAAGGACAAATAATGAGAGCCTAAATGTGAATGTTGAGCAGTCTGGCTTCAGAACCCAGCCTCTCAACTGCCATTAGCTGTGCTGTGCTGCCTTTCTATGCACGAATGCTCACACACACTCACATACACGCACACACACACATACATATACTCTCACAAGTACACATACGCACACATTCACACGCTATCACACACATAAACACAGGTCTTAGCTGATCTGGGCGCTCATCTGGATGCAGCAAAGATACCAACCACAGAGAGAGGAAGTTGGCTCGGCCCTAGAGTGAACCCCCTTCCTGGGAAAAAAGCAGAAATACCCTCTCCCCACCATCTCTCTCCCCTTGCCCTGCCCCAGCCCCTACATGAGGAAAAAAAGAACACCCACTATTTTCCCTCCTTGTCCCAACCCCATCTTCCTAAGCCCCCATCTGCTTCCTTCCCCTGGGGCTTCCAGTTGCATCACAAAGATGTCCTGGCAGGAGGGAGGCAAGATCAGAATGAAATATATGTAACATCTTATTAGTAAAGGACATCCGAGCCTCTAATTAAAATTTGCCTAATGACCCAACTTCTCTGTCATTTTTGCTCTTAGAGACATTAATTTAAAGTGACAGGTACTTAGGCAAAGGAAAATTAATTTTTCCTTTAAAAAATTAAAGAGGAAAAGAGTGGCCTGCTCCCTTATTTATTTGTCTTTAAAACTTTAATTTATTTTTGAAATTTCCTCCCACTCTTTCCCAGTAAAGCCTGATGTTGGAGAATAATTTGGTGACGGGAAGGAGATTGGAAGAAAAGCGTCACGGGGTAGCCTGGAGGTACCCACTTCCCCCTGGGGAAGGCAGGCTAGCTGATGCCCCATGGTGGGGCTGTTTGTGGTTCCCTTCTCAGGAGCCCCGGACTGCTCATTGAGAAGCCAGCCAGCTGGCAGGCTGTTGCAGCTGGAATTCTGGGGGAACCTGTTTTCATCCAGGCTGGTTGACTTGGCTGCACCAATGGTAACCGTTTCTCCCCAGAACAGAGGGCGGGCACCTCTCCCCCCACACCAGGCTGCAGCCCAGCTTTCTGCCTGGGCATATTTCCCCAAGCAACAGGCTGCAGCCTTGAGCATGCTCTTCTCCGAGGAACCAGGTGTGAAATCGGAGGGATGCAGCCGTGGTCCTTTCGTGGTCCTCTATCCTCCTGACTCCCCGGGCCTCTAAGTACAGAGGAGGGCCTTTAGTCAGGGACAGGAGCGTGGACGGGATGACACTGCAATATCAGGGTTCAGATTCTGCACAAGTCCATTGGGATGGGTCTAAAGAATATAGAAACACGTCCTTAGTATTCACTGGGACTCCCCATGCTCTCTGCCTCTTCCCGCTCTTCCCAGGGGGCCCTACCCCACCCCATCCCCCAGCTCTCAGGTCTCAGCCCAGCCTGCCCCACACCAGTTCCTAAGCCCTTTCTGCTGCTTTGTCCTCATGCTCCAGGGTGTTAGCTTTGCAGCAGGGGTTCCTGGTGGACTAAGGGAGAGAGAGGGAAGACAGGCAGGAGGAGATGGGGATAGGTGAGGCGGGAAGAGGAGTCCTCCTTTCTAGAGACTCAGGTCCTATTCCTAAGCTCTCTCTCTCCCCCGCTCCGTTCTCCCGCTCCCCACCCCTCGCCCCCCACCCAGCAACATGACTGATACTAAGAAATCTGTCAGGTTTTGCTTCCTAGGGAGCGAAAGGAGGCTTTTCTAGCAATTAGGCCAAGGCCTCTGATCTGAGGGACCTGTAAACACCTGGCAAGGAATAACTCGGTTCACTGGGCCCTGTAGGAAGGGCAGGAGGGGAAAAGGGGAGTACTCAGGGCCTCTCTCCATTTCCTGGCCAAGGAAGGGCTGCTGGGGAGGCTGCTGTGGAGACGGAGCCTCCAAAGTCCTGCTTCCACAGGCCACCTTTCCAGGGGCCACAGGCCACTCAGCCCCTGCCAGGCCACCTGAGCTGCAGTTCCCCCATGGCACGAGGGCCAGAGAGGGAAACTGGTGCAGCTGTGGGCAGGAAGAAGGTGTGTGTAAAGGGCAGGGTAAGGAAGTCCAAAGGACCCATGTCTGAGCTCCAGTCCTTCCTTCCCATGTGACCATGAGCACGTCACCCTGCTCATCTGAGCCTCATTGGCCTCGTAAGTAAAATGGGGATGATAGTAACACCACCCACTGCAGAGGGCCCCTGGGAGGGACAGAAGAGCCAGTGGACATAAACTCGCTTGAAAATGACAAAGGACCCAGTCCCCAATCTGCCCGCCACCCCCTCCACCCACTAGCTGGGAGAGCTGCAATTCCTCTAACACATGGAGGAAAAAAAGGGCCGAGGTTTTAAAGATGCCTGTTCATCTCGCTTTGCATATATTTGCATATTGAGTTCAAGAGGCTCGTCCTAATTCTGAGGATGGAAAATAAAATAGATTAACCAATGCAAGATTAACAAACGCGGCTCCTGCAGCAATTGTCTCCCTGGCTGTTCTGGGCTTGACACCCTGGAGACAAAGAATGTTCTCAAGGCAATCACCTTTTAATCCTCTCTGGCCAGGAGCCCCAGACAGAGGGACCCTGCCCCTCCCACTCCCATGCAGAGGTGGGTGCTGGGGGATCTAGATGGGGTGCAGGGCTTGGAGAGTGGAAACCAGGGCCAGGGCCAGACCCTGGGGCAGGCAGTGACCCTTGGTTTGCTCCTTTGTGAACTTGCAGTGTAGGATGTGGTGGACGAGAGCATGGGCTCGAGGCCACTGCCCAGGTCTGAATCCTGCCTCTGCCACGTCCTGCTCTGTGACCTTAGGCAAGTCACCTAACCTCTCTGTTCTTGGGCGCCTCCATGAGTCCGATGGAAATAATAGTAACACCTACCCCATAAGGTTAGTATTGAGCATTGAATGAGTTAATGTTTAGAGTTGTGCCCAGCACACAGTAAATGCTCGGTAAGTGTTGACTAGTATTATTACTTTTATCGTCACCATCACCATTACCATCATCATTATTATGTGATAGAAAATGCCTATAGGACCAGGAACCAGAGACCTAGTTTTTATTCTCACTCTGCCCCTCACCCAACCATGTGGCTTTGGAGAAAATCCCCCCACCCCTTTGGCCTTTACACCCCAAAGGGGTTGGCCCAGACGCCCTTCAAGCTGTGACAAACAGATCAGGCAGAGTACGATTTCAGCTTCTTCAAGGCTGCCTGAAAACAAACTCAGCAGCCGATTGTCATATGCAAAACACATGTAAAACACATGCAAATTTCCCTCTCCTTTGCATTCCAGAGCTCCTACATGTAGGAAGGGCCCTTAGAGCCATCCCTGTGCAGGCCCCAAGAGCGAGGACACTGCCCAGCCACAGGGGCAAGTGCACCACTCAGCTCCCCTCACCCAGCTTTCTTTGGGGTTGCAAGAAGAGGTTGGTCTTCCTGCTTCCACCCCCTTCTCACCCTGACCCCATCCACCACCCCAGCCCCTTCCCCTCTGAATTGACTAGTCTGAGAATCCCTCACCATCTCTGGAGGGCCGAGGGGCAGGATCGAATTCCATGTACATCTGCCTTGCCTGGCCGGGCACCCATTTTATCACATTTCTCCCTCATGGTATGAGGATGCCAGGATCCCCATCTTACAGATGGGAAAGTTGAGGCTTAGAACGAAGCAACTTGTAAGATGTCAACCACTAGAAGAATGAATGTGGCTCCAGGAGGCCCAGTATGCCAAGCTACCTTCCCACAGGTGGTGGGTCTCAGTCGGTCCAGCACAGAGAAAGGAGAAGGGGTAGAAAGAACCACGTCAGCCCCCTTTCCTGCCTCTGCGCCCTCGAGGTGGGACTCCTGCTCAGGAAGCTGGTGTTGTTAATCGAGGCTGAGAATCTATGCTGCTGCCTGCCAGGAGATTTCCGGAGCCCCATCGGTTGATGGCCTCTGAAAGAGAGCCACCCCTGAGTGCCACCACCATGAACATGATCCCTGACCAACCCCAGGGGCTAGGCTTCTCCACCTTCCCTCCAGCCCAGCACTGTGGAACCGAGAGGCTGAAGAGGACCAGAAGTCAGAAGTCAAGGGTCGGGTGCTCCCCTACCAAATCCAAGAGGAGCCAGGTCCTGGGTTGGGGAGATGGTTAGGATGGAAAATGGCAAATGTCCCAACCACCAGCCCCGCTTCCTGGCTTCCACCAGCACCCTCTTCAGCTCCCTTCACCAACTGCAGCCCAGCTGCTACCCACAGCCCACAGTCAGCTTCCACCTCCATCCCTCCTACCTACTACAGCCCCTGCTCAGCCAGAGGCCCATTAAGTTGATTAAGAGGCACATTCCGGAAAGGAGGAGCCATATTTCAGCCCCTAGAGGACCCTGCGCCCTCCTCCGCCTCCACCCCTTCCTTCTCGAATGTTCCTCTCCTTCTCCTCTCTGCCAAGCCCTTCCCCATGCCCACCCTCGCCCTGTCACTCACCCTCTGGTCCCCTACATTCTAGGGTGCAGAGATGTTGGCCAGGCTCAGTTAGGCTGCAGGGTGGGGTGGGCCAAGACCGGGCCAGGCTGACATTTGGGGCACGTGGCTGGAAAGGGAAACAGGAACCTCGTGTATCGATCGTGGAATTTAATCCTCTCAACAGCTTTTCCAAGAAATTATTACCCCACTTTTTATAGATGAAGAAACAAAAACTCTGAGAGGTTAAGTAACTTGTCCAGGGTCGCCTGGCTAACAGACAAAACCTCAGACATTCTGAAGGCAGGTCCTGCCAGTCCTGCGCACACCTGCCCTCCACCACATCCCACCGCCTGCCCAAATGTCAACTCAGGTTAAATGCATAAGACGCACCAGGGAAACTGGTTAAACAGATTCATGAGCCCTTTCCCAGTGATTCTAGGCTGGGGGTGAGCCCAGGAATCTGTATTTTAACAACCTCCCTTAGAGGTTCAGATTTGCAGCTAGGTTTGGGAACCACTTTATTAATCCATATCTTTCATTTTACAGATGGAAACACTATAAGAAGGCCCAGAGAGGGTATATAATCAGTCCAAGGTCACGCAGCAAAAGCCCAAAGTAGGACCTATGCCCCAGCTCCCTATCCACTTGGAGGTCCATTAGTAGAGGGCAGCCAGGCCCCAGGGCTTCTCTGGCACAGCCCGCACCCTCACCCCCCACCTCCCACCAAGTAACCAACCGTGGAAAGCTCGGGCAAGGCATTCTGTAGGAGGGAAGTGATCTGATGACCCCACACCACTTTCCTTCTGGGCCTGACATGGATGTGCTATGTGGAAAGGTCTTCACCTTCTCTGGGCCTCATTTCTTCCACCTGTAACTTGGGCTCCTGTGATGCACCCTTTCTGCCTCCTGGAAGGGAGCCAAGAATCAAGTGAGGATGAAAACACAGCAAACGCAAAGAGTGACTCTGGCCAGTTCCATTGACAGTGTCGGGAATGGGTCACCAGATAAGTCACCAATCCACCCCCAAAACCTTGGGGATTGTGCTCACAGGCACCGCTGCCACTCAGGTTGTTCCGGTAAGATCTCATGGTTGTGCCAGAGGGACCCTGGATTGCAGAGAAGCCACTGGTCTTTGACAAATCCATCACACCTTCCTGGGGTCCGTTATCCCCACTGGATGGAGGAAACAAATCAGGGCCCAGAGACAACAGTCAGATGACCAACCTGCTCTGGGATTTGCCTGGGACTTTCCTATTTTTAGCACTGAAGTTCCCACATCCTGGAAAAGTCATCAGTCTTGCAACAGAGGGAATGGCCTGAAAAAAAAATGGCAAAAATATTTTCTGTCTCTTTAAAACATCCTCCACTCATTTCTGAGAACTAAAACCGGCATCCCTGTCTCAAGCCAGTGGTTGGGAGGGGCAGGGTAGTGGTTTTTTGTTCTTTGTGTTACAGGAGATAGCTCAGCCATCCCAGGCCTGAGCCAGACCCCCAGGTGGGCCCAGGTGGGCAGAGATCACAGGCTTTGTCTTTGGCAGAGATGGGACGATTAGAATAGTTAGTTAACCACAATAGCCTAGAACTGAGGGTCCTCCCTTTAAAAGCTCTGTATTTCTGCTGATGTTTAGGAAAAATTTGGATTTTGAGATGAGAAGGGCTACCATTTTTCCTCCTTTGCCAGCAAAGTAATAACCTTCTCTTTCCTCCTCCTTCAACCACTTGTTCTTGTTCTTCTGATGCAGCCTTGAGGACAAGTTCCTAGCTTTCGGTAACAGTCTTAGACAAGCCAGACTGGTGGCCCCTCTGGACAGTAAGCAATGTGCCCAGGGTTGCACAGCATGTGCCCTGTGGTCCTCCTGTCTCCTTCCTCCCCCCGGGATTTTTTTCCCTTTTTATGGTGAGAAATAGGCACGGATGTCCAGGCGTGGAAAACACCAATGACAATAAGCAACAACAGCAATAATAGTATAGCGTTTCTTCAATTCTAAGATGCCAGTGATTTTAAGTTAGTCAAGTTAACAACTTATCAGGGGCAAAACGGGAGCTACATTACATGACATGTAAGATGCATCATGATCCCCAAATTGAAATGTTGGAAAGAAAAATAATGGGGGTCCTCAAATTGAGGAAATATAGTAGTGATAATAAAACTAGTAGACGCACAGCCCAACACATGCGGGGGGGCTTTGTCTGTTGGCAAAGCACCACCAGATGTGGCAGTTGTGGCCATTATGTCCACCGCAGCTATGAAGAAACTGAAGCTTAGGCAGGCATATGGCTTCCTAAGGTTTCCCAGCTAAACTCAGGCGTAGGTCTGTCTGTCTTGTGGACCCACCAACCTTTCACTTCCTGAGGTTCTCCCTCAGGTTCCTAGGAACAGACATCTCAGCTAAGAAGGGCGGAGTTGGGGGAGGCTCTCTGTACCCTTCTGAGCACTAACAGCATCAGCTCCAGCTGTATAATACCAATGGCCTCATAATTTATATAGCGGTTTTCATTACTTCCCTTCTCCAAAGGCTTGTTCAATAAATTTCCATTTTATGAATTCCAAAGTGCTTCGTGGAGCACAGAGCTCCACCTGGCTCCAATTGCAGCAGAGAACAGAAGGGGCTAGAAGGAGGGTAGGGGGATACCCTGGGTCTCCACATGCCAGGGGCTAGACAGCTTGCCTATGTAGGGTGGGGAAACCCCACGGGCTTGGAGGGCACCAGCCTAGGAACGAGTCCTGGTCTCTCCCCACATCCCAGCTTGGTGAGCCTGCGCCTCACCTTCTGCATCTGTAAACGTGGGAGGGATCAGATCAGATTGTTGGGAGAAGTAAATGAGGTAATGGGAGTACAATACTGTACCTGGAGTACTGCCCTTGTAACAAGAGCTATTTTCTTTCCTTGCTGTAGCCATCTCCCTCAGGTAGTCGGTCACCCCCTCCTCCAGGGAGCCCCCAGGATTAACCCCACCCCAGGCTTCCTCTTCCTCCACTCTTAATACCCTCCTCAGCAATAGAAGGTATATTAATACTTACTGATCTGCAAAATCTCCAGGACGTACCATGAAGTTTAAACAAGCAAGATGCATTTCAAAATAACTTAAAGAGTCAATTTCAAATGTCTCACCACAAAAAACAAGTGCGGTGATGGATGTGTTATTAATAATTAGCATAATTTAATCATTCTACATTGTATACATATATCAAAGTATCACATTGTACCCCATAAATGTATACAATTATGATTTGTCAATTAAAAATAACATTAAAGAAGAGAAAGAAAGATGCAGACCAATTTGTAGAATATAATTCAAATTCAATAAAATATATTTTTACATGTATGAGTATGTATATACAGAGAGAGAGATCTGTTTAGGCATAGAAAAATCAATAAGTAGATTTCACAAACTGTTAACAGTTTTTAACCCCTGAGGATAGGACTTAGTGATAAAGAGGGACAATTTTAATATATTTTTGTGTAATTTAATTTAGTGAGATTGGGGGTGATTTTTACTTTGGAGTGGATTTTTTTTTATATGTTTTTCAAATTAAAAAAGGAAAAGAAAAAATGACTCCTCCTCTGAAGAATATGAAATCTCCTTCCCTCACTGCTCCGAGGAAGACGCAAGATGTCAATTTTCAGGTGACATGAACACTTTGAAGCCAGAAATTTTGAGGTGATTTTTGCACTGAGGTGAACCAGGCTCTGGGCCCTGTTCCCTCCCTCATATCCACCTCCAGTTTCTGTCCTCTTCCCCCTGTCAGGGGACTAACCTGTCCTCCCTTGGCACGTGCCTGGTGGATTTGCATGTCAGAGGACCTATCTGGGTACCTGAGTCTCTCTCGGAGGGGAACTGAGGGCCAATTAGGAACTGGAGCTGCTCCGTTCACCATCTTGGAGATGCACCTGTACCCACTGCAGTCGCCATGGCAACACAGCTGCACCAGGGGGCGCTGGCCAGGAAACAGGTTGCCTGGAAACAGGGCTGAGGATGGGCAGGGTCTGACCAGAGAGAAGCCCCCATCCCTGTTTCTGAGGAGGAGGCAAAGAGAGGGGAAGCCAGGCAAAGAGACCCCATCAGTGGAGGTGCGGAGGCCTAACAAGCCTCTCCCCAGCCCTGGCCTCAGTTTCCCGCTATGTAGGTGAAGAGACAACAGCAGATGAATGACTTCTCGGGACATTTCTGGGTCCAGAAATTGGTGCCCTGAATGGAGAAGGGAAGACCCAGATCCAGTTTTAAGAGTCTTGGCTCTGCAGCAGACAGCCTTGGCTTATGAATAAGCCTGTCATGAGTGTTGGAATCTCCCTGTGCCTCAGTTTCCTCAACTGTATAAAACAGGGATAATACAAAGTACCTGCCTCTCCTGATTGTAAAGAATAAATATAATTCTGCTTGCACGGTGTAAACTCTCAGTATATGTCAGCTATTGTGATTAAAATGCCTGGCGCTTAGTAAACACTCAATATGTATGTACGATTATTATTAATTCTCCCTTATCCCAGCATGTTCCAGACAGCCTGCACCCTCAACTAACCCATCAACAATTATTTAGTAAGCATCTACACTCTGCCAAGATTTGCTCTAGGCCATGGGGATACAAAGATTGAATAAAACAAATAATTCTTCCTGTGTGAGACTTGAAGCCTAGGAAATTGCTGAAGCCCATGAAGGGAAGACAGTGACACTGTGTGATCTGTGCTGGGATGGCAGAAGAACAGAGTTGGGGAAGGCAGGTAGGGCAGGTTGTCCTGAGGCAGCACCACCTGAGCTCAAGTTCAAGTAAGAGCCTGGCCTGGGAGAGAGAGGCATTCCAGGCAGGGAATAGCACCTGCGAAGGCACCAAGGTCAATGAGAGATCAGGTTATTTGCGGGATGGCAAAAAGCATGGTGTAGCTGGAGTGGGGACTGGGTGGGGGAATAGAGAGAGCTGCAGAGGCAGATGGTGAGGGGCCTTGAATGTCGTCAGCCAGAGGACACAGAGAGCCCTGGGGGGCCTCAAGCAGGGGAGGGACAGGAGGACACCTGGAGAGGACAAAGGCAGAGGCAAGGAGAGCAGCAGGAAGGGCACTGGCCAGGTGCAGGCCATGGGGAGAGCCTGTGCTCATGGCCCTGTGGGCCTGTCCCCAGCCCTCATCCTGTGGGAGCAGGGTGCGATTTGAAGAGAAGCCACGTCTAGGGGCTGAAGCAATGCCTTTCTCAGTTCCTCATGCATCTCCCTGTAGCTCTAATGGCCAGTCCCAAAGGGGAGCTCCCAGACAGTCTCAGCAACTACAGTGTAACTAGAATAAGTGCCATGCCTCCCAAGAGAACGCCAGTATGGTGCAACACTCATTGGGATGTATACCACGAGGTCACACAGTCACACCTTGGATCTGGTGTCAGAGGCTCCAAGGTGGAGGAGGACTTGGAGATCTTACTATCTGGCTCTGGGAGGCCCTGCAACCCCTCTAAGAGGGAGTCACTCCACTTTCCCCAGCTCCTTTCTTTGGAGGCCAGGAGGGCCCTGAGCTCCTTGGTGAGCTGGTGCTGCTGTGACCAGGAGACAGGGTAGCCAAGGTTTCTGTAGGCGGGGGTCCCGTGACATCCTCCTCCCCAAGTGTTACAGATGAGGGTCAGTGAAGAGTGACTCACACAAGGCCGAGAAATAAACAAGTGGCAGAGAGGAGCCCCTGAGCCAGGTCCCTTGCCAGCCTTCTCCCCTAGCTCCCTAAGGACCAAAACGGGCAGTGTTTCTGCTGTAGCCCCACCCTGAGGCTGCCTGGAGAGCCAGGCCTGCTCCTGTTCTTTCTTTCTTCTTTTTTGTTTTTAATCTTTTTTCTTGGAGCTCAGCTTGGTTTGAGGAAATAAAGTGAGGGATCTGAGTGGTGGGAGGGAAGGGCATGAAATGCAGTGCTGGGAGCAAGGCTTGGCCTCTTCTGGGTCCCCAGAGGCCCCAGGATTTTACCCATTTCTCAGCCGGGCTTGAAACAGAAGGAGTTTGGAACAAAGCCCTATAAAGGGTCATCACTTAACTGGGAGGTTAAGAGAACACAAGGACTGGGGATTAGGGACACAGGACCACCAGCTTACAAACCCTGGGCCGGTGAGCATCCTCTTCAACAGCAGCCAGCTGGAGCCCACCTGAGCCTCTCTGGTCCCACCTGCAGCCCACAGTGATGCAGGAGGGGAGGGAGGAAAAGCAGAAAAGATGGATTCTGCCACCAGACCGTGAGGTCCTGAAGGGTGGGAACTGGGGCTTGTTCGTTGTTGGGTCCTCACCATCAAACACAATAAACTGCATTTCATCAAAGTCCAATAAATGTCACAACGGAAGAAAGAAATAAGTATTAAGCACCTATTATGAACCAGGCCCTCTGCTAGGAGACTTCTATCTTTGCCTCATTTAATATACACTTCAATGTGCTCAGAGAACTGTGGTTGTCCCCATTTGGTAGATTAGGATCTGAAGTTCAGAGAGGTTACATTCATCTCCCTAAGTCACACAGCTTATGAGTGGTGGAGTTGGGACTCATATTCAAGGCAGCCTGGCCCTGAAATCTGCATTTATTCCTCCTCACCTTGCCAGCCCCTGATGTGGGGGAGCTGTGGGGGAGAGAGACTCTCACAGAACAGCCCCTGGGCCTGGAATCTTCCTTGCTCTGCTCTGCATCTGCTGCACAAACTTTCATGTCAGCCTGGTTCCTGGAACAGGGCTCTGTGTCAGTGGCTCATTCAGTATTTGAGAACAAATGTTTACAAGGAAATAGAAATTCCCCAAATTACTTTTTCTCCAAATCTGACCTTTAGGACTTCCTTCTAAAGGGCACTGTGTCTGGAGTGTCTACTGGGGCTGGGGTACTGCATTAGAGAGACAGGGTGGGGAGGCAAGGGCCCTGGGGGGAAGGAGACAGCGTGACTCCCCACCCTGGGATCAGGATGCAGACCCCTAAGGGAGGCCCAACAGGGAGAGGAGAGGGGATTAACGAGTACTGAGAAGCAAGTAGGTGCCCAGTATTTTGTGGGTCCTTTTACACCCAGGGCTGCATTTCATCCTCAAATAGTCCTTACCAGGAAGTCACTTTTGTCCCCATTTTATAGAGTGCAAACTGAGCCTGGAAGTAGCAGAATCAGGATTTGAATCCAGGTCACCTGGCCCCAAACTTGTGTTTTTTCTGTGGCATCACACTGCCTGAGGGCTAAATGTCCCTTGTTGGATGTGCCAGCAGCCAAATGGACCATGTCTCTCTGCTCCCTCTGGGGAGGAGGACATGGCCTCCTGGCATATTACTCAGCAGACCAGACCCACGGGAGTGGCCACCAGCAGCAGTCAACCCCCATCCCCACTTCTAGACCCCCTCCTTCCCGACAGGAAGTCTAAGTCACAGGAGTCAAGGGTTTCTCTACCCTGTCACCCCAGGGGCCCCAGAGGCCCCAGGAAAGGCTTGGAGAGCCCAGGAAGTCTGCACCTGGGTGACCATTAAGGATTCTCCCTGTGTTTGTCAGGTGGAGAAATCAAGGTGCAAAGAAGAGCAGGGACCTAGCCATAGCCACCTCGTGGGAGGCTGAGAAAAAGGCGTTCACACCCAATACCACCCATGGGAGCTCCTGCCGCCACACCCATTTGAGAGCGTTGGGCCCGTGAGCCAGTACCTGCCAACGGGTGTTGGGAGTGAGTGAACAACCCAATGGATGTTTCCTTGGTCCAGTGGGTACTTATCTCTCAGGGTTCCAGTGGGGGTCAGATGACACAGCATATAGAAAGGATGTAGCTCCAGAGAGATCGCAGGTTTATCACTGTGATAAAGAGCTCACTGTGTACCAGGCGTTCCAACGTCATCTCATGCAACTCTCTGATAAATGAGAGATCAGCCTGGTCACATTGTTGTATTGCCAGTGATGACACTGAGTGGCATGGCCAGGACCAGGATTTTCCATGTCAGTGACCCCAGCGCCCATATCCATGGGTGCCCCCACCTCCTCCCCCGGTGCAGCCGGAATTGGTGAGGACTGTGCGCTACCCCCTTAGCAAACCAGGTGCCTCCAAGCGCCTGGAAACAGGCTGAGCTGGGAGCAGGCCGGGAGACGGAGCTGTCAGCTCCCCATCTGCGTGGGTGTGACGTCTGCTTCAAGTCCCCGCTCCCATTCAGGGGCTGTGATTGAAGGCACCGGAGGGGAATCGCCGTCTTCCAGGATTACGGTGATTATTAGCTGGATAATGACTCTACGTCTATTCTTAAGCAGAGGGCTGGCGCCAGGTGCAGGTTTCTTCAGCGAGGCCTGCTTTCCACAAGCACTGTTCCAAGTCACAGAAAACTTTTGCTTAGGCCCAGTGGGCACACAACCTGGCCGTCCGGGCTCAGCCTCCCTGAGTTGGGGCTGGAACTCTCAGGCTGCCCTGAATTGGTGAGCTGTCTGAAGAGCTCTCGGCCAACTCAGACTCCACCTTGTTTGTGCCAACTGTCAGAAGCAGGGAGTTCTTTCTCAAGTTCAACCTGTAATGTAAAGTGCACACACACTGGGCTAAGAGTCAAGGGACCCAGCGTCCAGTCCCGGCTCACCACTACCACGCTATGCCACCTTGGGGGAGTCATTACCCATCCCTGGGCCAGAGGAGAAAGCTCTGTCAATTTATAGTTCAAACCCAAGACATCCTGCAGATCACTCTTATTCTGCAGTTCAGATCCCAGAAGAGCCAGGTAGCCCCTTCTGCTGACCTTGGTCACTGCAATCACATCATAAAACAATGAAGGAGGGGATTCTTCTATCTACTCTGCTCTATGCTCTTACAGCCAAGGTTTGTAGCTGTCCATGCTTGAGACACTATGTTATAATAAAGAACGTCCCCCATGAACAGGGCTGTGCCTTTCTCACCAGAATGGCTGGGTCTCCAACCACACAAAAGGGCCCCATTTCCCACAGCAGGGCTGCTTCTCCCTTATTCTCAGGCCCCCTCCAAGACCCCATATTCACTAGGTTCAGAATCCACCTCTCCCCAGACCTGGAGCACCAGGCTGGGTTGGAGTCTCCTGGAGCCGCACCCCTCCCCCATCCCTCGTGGAGATGTTTGAACTGGGCACACGGACAGTAGGGAGGGGACACAAAGATGCCCCAGACCTGCCAAAGCTCTGAGAGCCATTTAGCCCTCAGAGGAGCCACCTGCACCCCAGGTCCTCAGACTGGGCTGAGCAAGCCAGGCAGGAGGCCTGCGGTTCCCCCTCCCATCCAGCTGCTGAGTGCTCCAGCAGAGGAAAGTGCATCTGCACTGCTCAGCTCCCCACCAGCCTGCCTTCCCCGCAGCCAGGACCAAGATAGGGACTTCTCCCTGCAGAGGCTCAAGAAGAGTAGGGAAGGGTGGCAGTCAGATTGGGGGCCTGGAAAGAAGGGGCCAAGGTGTTTTCCTGTGTCTCTTGCAAAAGTTCTGTAAGGAGGGGCTTAAGGGACCAATCTGTTCCAAAAGGAGGCCTTTGCACCACAAGCCTGCTGTTATTGTGTAAACTATTTCAGATCAATACAAACAGCCATACTTTCTCAAGGCACTTTATTCACACTTTATGTGAGGTTAAGAAATCATCAATTTTCCCGTATTAAGAGGAACACTAAGGGATGACTTTAGAGGTGGGTGAGGAGGTAGGGAAGCTGATGAAATTGTGGGGGACTCAAAGCCACTCTAGAAAGCCTTGGCAGGACACAGACCTCTCCCCTGGCTTCTTAGAAGGATGAGTGTGGTGAGTCTGATCCTGAAATCTATCAGGTTTCTCCCCATCCCTTTCTATGGAAGACAGTTTTTGGGAAGCTTTGCACAGTAAGTCTTGAACAAACGAAGAAGGCTGGTAGGCTGAACAAATGAAGAAGTGGTGCCCCCAGGGCCTTTGGGAGCCTGGTCTCCAAAGACCAAGTTGCTGGAGGGTGTGCAAGTCTGTTTACTCCTTGGCAGAAACACAAGTCTCCCTGGCTTCAAAGAAAAGAGGCTTAAAAAGGCTTGGGCACCAAGACGCAGACATCAAAAGCCTCCTGCCCACTGCCAGCCAGATGCGTTAAGTGCAAATGAAACTAAAATGTGCCGATTCAATTTCCCTTGAAATGTACCTGTCAGCCCGGAAGGAAAAGATTAGCGAGTTGGGGCTTTTCTTGGCCTCCTGCATCTGCCCTCCTCCCCAGCCCCCAATCCCACAGCCCCTGCATCCGGCTTCACATCCACGGAATCTTCCTCCCCAGGTTGACTCTCCTTCTGCGGGTGCTCTGGAAAGGGAGAGGTGTCAGGGTTGAAGGCCGAGGGCTGGACAGATGGCTGTGTAAGGATCTCAGCTACAGGACGTGAGCTGAGGGTGCTGTGCTCTTTCTTTGGGGGTAGTGAGGATTTCCCCTGTCCCATCCCAGGGATGCCCAAGCCTGGCAGGAAGGACCCTACACAGGGGAAGACACAGCCCAACTGGGGAAGGAGGGTCCCCCTAATCTTAGGGGGCAGAGGCCATTCCTGCTGCCCAGAAACCTCCACACTGATAGAGGAGACACACCCCTGCCTCAGATGAGATCCTAGTCTGATGCGGGGGTAGGTGGCTCTGCCCAAGGTCCCCCAGTCTGATGGTCAGTTAGCCTTCCCAGCATCTAACAAACACTCGGAGCTCCCCCAGCCCTAAAGAGTCCCTGGATGAGCCTTTACCAGATTTGCCATAAGCAAGGACAGCTGCCAGGCATCTGGGTGGCAGATGCTCTCCTCATCTGCTTCCTGGTCATACCCAAGGATGCAGGACCTCTCCCCAACTCACACTCAGAGCCTGAACAGCTGCCCTGACCGCCGCCCCCCCCATTATCTCCCTCCATCAGCATTTCCAGCTGCACACTCTGGGAAGCCTGGTTCTTAAGGTAGAAATAGTAGTGCACCCTCAGCTTGGCAACAGTGCCTGAAAATCAGCAGCAAAATCGATGAGCAGTTATGGAGTGCTTACCATGTGCCAGGCATATGTGATGTGCTGCGGTCCTGACCGTGGAGGACTCTCTGTCCCAAACACACAGTTGTCACACACTCTGAGTCCTGCTGTAGTAAGTGTACCTGTAGAGTCCCTGGAGAGCACAGAGGAAGGAGTGATTAATTGTCCCTGTGGGTATGGGTGGGGGTTAGGAGCTGTCAGGACCCAGATGGCAGGGGAATTTCACCAGGCTTGAGAGGTTGGGAAATGATGGCCACATCTGCAGGGGCAGATGAGGTATAAGTCAGCAGGACACAGTACCTTGCAGCCAAACTGTGAATCAGGGTCACAGAAAGATTCCCATCCTGTCCCTGTAGATATTGAACAATCGCCAGTGCCCACTCCTCCGAGTGTCTATTCAGTGAGGTGATGCTGATGACTTTCTGTCCCCACTATGACTTTGAGAACCACAGGTTGCTTAAGGGTCACAGAAATTGGACATTATCCAATCTTCACGTCCTGAAGAATTAATATGTGCTCGCCTTTGCCCGTGGACTTGCCTCCGAATACGAGTGGTGAGTATTTCGGGCCCGAGGGCACGCCACTGGACTTCTTGGCAACCAAGCATACGAGGCTTGAATGACAGAGATAAATGGCTTCTGCACCATCTGCTGGGAGAAAGCATGTTGGGAGCTGTGGCCAAAAGGAGACACATGCGTCTTGAACCATCAGCTTGAACAGCGCCCAAACCACTGAACTTGGAAATAGAATTTGTGATGTAGCAGATGGGGGTGCTATACAGCGTTATCATAGCAGAAACCTGATTGATATAAAGGCTTTGAATGACATGATAAGAAATTTAGGATCAATACAGGAAGGAGAATAATAGTTGAGTATGGAGTGGATCTAACTAGGCAAAACTGGAGGCAGGGAAGCCAGGTAGGAGGCTGTTGCCACGTTTCAGATGACACACAGCATGAGGGTTCCAATGAGCAGAGGGAAGACAGTAGGGAAAGGTTGGAGAGGTACAAAGTGCTAGGCCCCACAGGACGCAGTGACCAACTGGCTGAGGAGAGGAGGGGGGCAGGAGAAGTCCGTGTAATGGCCACACTTCTGGCCTGGACAGCAGAGAGGAGGTGGAGCCGTCCATGGAGATCATGGAGGCCTTCCGATCCGTGATGCCCCAGGACGGCCTGCTGCATGTGAAAGCCGATAGGCATGCAGATGCCCCCCAGGCTCCACCGCCCCACCCCACGCTGGTCCTGGGCAGGGCACACACCTGGGCAAGATGGACACCCCCCAGAGCAGCATCTAAGAGCTGCAGGGAGGAACTTGCCGGCTGAGGAGCCGAAGCCATAGCAATTTATGTTGTTTTTCTCCGATCCATTTGGTTCTAAGTCAGCTGTAGACGAGCTTCGCCCACAACCGCTGCTCTTTTAATTTAATTGTGTGGTGCTGGGGTGTTTTTTTCCCCCTAGCAAATACATCAAAATTGTCACGTTGTAAATAAACAGCCCTCTTCCCCCACTCAACACCCACCATCCGCCATCACTCCCCCAATGAGGGTGCACAGCTGCAGCAGCTGGAAGGGAGGGCAGCCGAGAGGGCTGCGGATCCCAGAAGAAAGCAAGGGAGGTGCCCTGGAGGGACGCGAGTGACAGACGTGCCCCAGACCGTCTTCAGAGCCAAAGGGACTTTAGGGATAGAGCACTTCTACAAGCCTCTGCCAGCTAGAGACCTCAGGGAGACCAGCAGCAAGCTGGGCCACTGGGGCAGATACTCAGCATCTCTGAGCCTCAGTCTTCTCATCCAAAAAATATCCTATTGTGAATCAAAATAAATCATAGCTACAACAGAGCCTGTAAAATGTGAAGTGTTTGACTAGCTAACAGTGTGTTGTGGCACAGCTGTAGTGTAGCATTTACGGGTGCAGTCTTGAACTTTGTCCTGGTTCCCTCACTTACTGTGTGAGCTTGGGCAAGTGACTTAACCTCTCTGAGCTTCTGTTTCCTGATGTGTAAAAGAGGGTTAGTAAGCGTACTCAACTCCTAGCATTGTTGTGAGATGTAAATGAGGTACATGAACGTGTTTAGAAGAGAGCTGGCATACAGTAAGGGACTGATAGAGGTGAGCTACTCGTGTTTGAGAGGCTCAGCGTCCCTCCAGGTTCCTCAGCCTCCTAAGGCCCAGGCTGTATTCTATAAAGAGTGAGAAGCAGACATGATTGGAGATTCAGGAGACCACTGCAAGAATTCTTTTTAGCTGAGTTGTCACTCTCGAAAACCAGACCTCACTGTGGAATGTGTTGTCCTCTCTGCACATGCGCGCGTGCACGCGCACACACACACACACACAAGCACACACACAATGAGGAAAGCAGCATTGCAATGGCAGGTGGCCTGACTGGGAGGGAAGAAGTAAGGAGGGGGAGATGCCACCAGCACCTTCCCACATGGCAAGAAAGGGTGGAAGTCCCTCCTCTTGGTCATCCCAAAAGGGGCCAACAAGAAGAAAGGAACAGAAATTCGTTCATTTCAGAAATATCAATGATTCATCCCCTACTGTTCTCAGTGCTGGAAATAGAGCTGTGAAGAAAACTGACGACGTCCCTCCTTCCTTGGAAAATCCCTTCTGTGTGATGAGATGGAAAAATTCTGGGCTCTGGCATCAGGCACCAGGGCTTTGGGCCCCATCTTGCCGCTGTTAAATTTTGTGATCTTCGGCAAGTCCTTTAATACCCCTCCTCACCCCAGTTTTGTCCTCCGTAAACAGGGATGATAATTCCTGTCTTGCAATGTTGGTGTGAGGATCAAATGAGACTTTCTGCCTTTTAGGGGCTCCATCAATGCTGGCTTTTAGGTTTTACGTTATTTTAGTTGTCCAAACCTGTGCAGCAGAGACTTCTTGTTGTCCATTCTTTCCCAATTAATGGGACCTCTAGGTTTTAACTGGACACACAGCCCTCCACAATCAACTACATTTCCCAGCCTCCCTTGCAGCTAGATTTGGCCTGTGGTGTGTGAGAAATGGTGTGTGCACCTCTGGGTTGTGCTCCTGAAGAAGGTGGCTGGCTGGCCCTGCAACTCCACTGCTCCCTCTTCCTCCTTCCCTTGGCTGGAAGACAGACCCAGTGGACACGTGGTGAGTCCTGTTGACCATGCCAAGGAGGGCAGCACCCTAAGGAATGAAGGAACAGCCAACACCCAGGGGCCACCAAGGTAAGTTGGACTGTTTACAGGCAGTCTGTAAACATGGAGGAGAAAGAACCTATGATCTTAAGCAACTGTTACTTTAGGTCCATGTGACAGCTGAACCTGTACCCCGATTATAGCAATCTGTGACATAGAAATGATAATACTGTTTTGCCTGCATCACCACAGCCTGCCACTGCCACTCAATTGTGAGGAGCAAAAAAGAACATGAAGTGGAAGATTGTGGCACACAATTAGGTGATGTGCACATGTGAGCTGCTCCAGTAATTCTGGAGGGGCTGCCTGAGGGTGATGAGGGTAAACATGGGCTGATGGGGCATCGAGGATGAAGAGGCTGGGTTGGTCACCAATTGGATGAAGGCCATGAAGAAAGACAAGTCTATGATGACTCCAAAATGTCTTGTTCAAAGATGAAAGGAATGGTACCATAGCTAATTACATTACACAACTGGGGAGATAAGCCAAGCTGGTAGGGGGAAGGTGACAAGCTCCGTGTGGGACACATGGAGTTGTGTGCACAAGCTCCAGGCAGAGATGTCCAGAATGCAAGGGAAATTTGGGGGCTGGAGATGTAGATGTAGGGGCCTTCTCTGTAAGGAGTTGAAGCACAGTTCTAGGCATAACGATGAACAAAATATATGGAGAGGACATGGACATTCAACAGATACTGAAATAAATATGTCAGTACACCATGTGGTAAGTACAGGAAGGAAAAGAATAAAGCACTATGTCTCTGAGTGAATAGAGGGGGCTGTGGGAAGAGGGTCAGGGAAAGCCTTCATGAGTTCATGATGTTTAAATTAAGACCTAAATTGTATGGAGGGTTTGAAGGTATACAGTAGGTGGAAGATGGGGTAAGGAGGAAGACTAGCAAAGAAAACAGCACATGCAAAGGCCCTGTGATGGAGAAGAATTTAGCAGGACTGGAGTCAGGTGCAATGGAAGTTTGTCATCCTTTTTGGCTGTCCAACATCTTAACCCCCTCCTATGTTTGAGGAACCCCCTGCTTTTTGTGTCAGACCTAGCTTCCCATTGTAAAAGCTAAAAATACCAGCTAATCACTTTCTGGCCTCCCTTGCAGCTAGGATGCAGGCAGATCATACAAGGTGTGCTGTTCCTTGCTTTGTCACACAGGAACCTGCCTTATTGCACAGAACACATACACATGTGCAAGGCTGCTTTGGCATTTAGAATTAGGATGCCTTAGAGCCCTTAGAAAATCTGCTTTGTTATGTAGATCTCAGCCGGTACAGAGCCCCTCTTTGCCATCTAGAAATCCACTTTCTTATCCTCAAACACATAACCATGCCATTGTTATACGAAACCCTGCACTTGACCCAGAATGCTCTCGGTATACACAGCCGCCCACCCTTGACGCAGAACTCCACTGGTTCTACAGAACTCCATTTTGCTCTGGGCCTTTTTAAAAAATATATTCCAATATTGATACCCAGAGACCATCTTTATGCTACATAACCCTGGTTTGTTATACAGAAACTCACCCAGCTACACAGAATCCAGCCTTTTTCTTCAGAACTGTGCTTAGTTGTGCTGAACCCTCAGCAGTTTCATAGAAATCTGAATTCACAGAACCCTGCCTTGTTACAGAGAAACCTGCTATGCTATTGCAGCCCTGGCCCATTAGAGAGAACTGGCATCGTCAGGCCAGCATTGTTTACTCAGATCCCTGCACTGGGGCTCAGACCCTGCTGTGGGCCTGACTGAAGCTTGACATCCTCATTGCTCTGCAGAACCCACTTTGGCAGCAAGACCTCCCCCAGGGCCTTCAGAACCCCAACTTTTCTTTTGAGACAAGGTCTCACTCTGTCACATAGGCTGGAGTGCACTGGCGTCATCATAGCTCACTGTAACCTCAAACTCCTGGGCTCAAGTGATCCTCCTGCCTCAGCCTCCCGAGTACCTGGGACTACAGGTGCATGCCACCGCAGCCAGCTAATATTTCTATTTTTTGTAGAAATGGGGTCTCACTCTTGCTCAGGCTGGTCTTGAACTCCTGGCCTCAAGTGATCCTCCCAGAGTGCTAGGATTACAGGCATGAGCCACTGTGCCCACCAATCCCCAACTTTGATACAGATCGCCAAAACTAGTACATAGAAACCCAGTGGTTTACACTGAATGCATCTTAGTTTTGTAGGGCCCGCCCTGGTGCATGGACTCTCACTTTTTTTGACAAAACCCAGCATCACATTTTTGTCTTCTCTAAGAAGCTTGTACCTATACAAGCCTTTGGGGGGGTTGGTAATCAGAAAGAACAGCTGATGGGTCCTCCTTATACTGCTCTCACTTGAGTGAGGCTGGGAGAACTTGAGGCCCCCAAATCAGAGTTCAGGCCCCCTCTGCTCCCCCTACCCCCACCTGCCAGGGAGGACTCAAGCTTTGCTCGGCAGAGTAAGGCGCAAGCAGAAACTCTGGCCAAGGCCTCAGGGTGGGGGACAAGCACCCACCTTGTTTCTTCTCAGTGCTGGCCTTGGTCGCCTGGGCACAAATCTACTTGGACAGAAATAATCAGCCGAATTAATTTAGCTTTAAATAGCAGCACTGAGAATGTTTCCACAAAATTTTCTCCGAGGAGAGCTAAGCTGAATTAATGATGGCACAATATCAGACAGAAATGTTATTTATTAAGGTCTAATCATTCCAGCAAGGGGGGAAGTCATCACACATAATAATGTGGAAATCAGCCAGCCCAGCCCAGCCCTCCTCAGCCCAGGAGGAGAGGAGCATCCCTAGGAGGCTGTGATCTGGGGAGGCTTGTGGTCCTGTTTGCTGCAAAGCCAACAGCTCCTGTTGGGGTCTCCCTGGTACTTGAGGGCTGATCTGGGCTTCCCAGTCCCAACCACGTTCCTCGTGGGATGTGTCCACACCAGCTCATTTGCTTCTTTGCTGAGCATCTCTGAAGGGGAACAGCCTCAACAACTGCACAAGACACCCTCAAGAAATGAAGTTCTCCAAAAGAAGAATCTGTCCCACCCCACCTCCGGCCACCCCCTCCTTAAAGCTTACTTTGTTCATTTATTCTTTCAACTAATATTTATTGAGCACCTGCAACTAAAAGCCAAGCCCTGTGGTAGGTGCTGGGGATACAGCACTAGGAAGACAAGCAAACAAGTAAATGAACAAGATGATGTCTGCAGTAACAGTGTGAGAAACACAGCAAAGGGACAGAAAGTGATAGGGGAGGATGGTCATTCCGATGGCCTGATCATGGAAGGTGATATTGGAGCCAAGACATAGAGAATGAGGTCTGGGTCTGTGGTCCACAATACAGGTTCTGAAGTCCAAGGTCTTGGGTTTAAGTCCTTACTAACCATACAACTGCAGGCAAGATATGGAACTCCTCTAAACTTCAGTTTCTTCAACTGTGAAATGGGTAATATTACCTACCTTGTGGAATTCTCTGGAGGACTAAATGGGTAAGGAAGGTCCTGTGGTACCTCTGTAATACCTCCGGGATTGCAGAGGGCCTCCTCACTCAGAACCTCAAGCTGTCAGCGGCTTGGGTCTGGAGGGTGGTGAAGAGTAAGCAGACCTTTGATGTGTGACCCTGAGCGGGCACAGGACTCAGTACCCATTCCTGGTACAGGAAACAGGACCCATTTTCCTCATCTGTAAAGTGAGAATGGTAAACCTTCCTTCAGATGGATGCTTGAGGAGCACTTGGAAAGCACCTGGCCCAGGTAGCTCAATGACTGCAACTCTCCCACCCTGTGTGAGTCTGTTTGGGCTGCCATAACAAAACACCACAGGCCGGGTGGTTTAAACAACAGAAATTTATTTTCACAGTTACGGAGGCTAGAAGTCCAAGATCACAGTGTGAGCGTGGTCAAGTTCTGATGAGGACTCTCTTCCTGGCTTGTAGATGGTCACCTTGTCACTGTGAGTTTACATGGCTTTTCCTCATTGCACATGTGGGGGGACAGGGCATCACCCTGGGGCTGAGTGTGCTGTCTCAGGCCTCTCTTCCTCTTCGTATAAGGCCACCAGTCCTACTCCCATGATAACCCATTGATCCATTAATCCATGGATGGATTAAACCTCTCATGAAGGCAGAGCCCTTGTGACCCAGTCACCTCTTAAAGGCTCCACCTCTCAACACTGCCACATTGGGGATTAAAGTTCAACATGAGTTTCAACCCATAGCAGCTTCCTTCTCCTCTGAGATTCCAGATCGAATCCAGTCCATTTGCACTAGAAGCAGCATGGTAGACATGTGTACAGCTCATGTTTCAGAGACAATCTCAGACTAGCTTTGGAATCCAGCCTGAGCTTTGGTGATAAGAGGAGTCCTGCTCAAGTCTCCAGACTTCTGTCAGCCCCTGACCACTCTAACTGATTCCCAGGCCATGGGGACTTCTCTCCAGGCCACAGGACTGATCTTTGACATCCTGGCCTATCCCTCAACTCCTTTGATGCATGAGAGGGAGACATCTGCACCTTGAGAAGGGGCTTGTAGGTCTCCCTCTCATGCAAGACCTACAAGCCCCTTCTCAAGGTGCAGATGTCTCCATCGAAGTGTACTGTACTCCACGTCTCCTCTCCATGGGGGACCAGCCTTCTGGAATAACCCCCATTAATCCTAAAAACAAGTAGCCAGGGAGGACTGTTGAATGTGAAATGCTTTATTTCTGTTGGGGCTTTTCTGGAACCTAAAACTAAACACAAATGAAGAAATCCTCCAATCTAGCCAGACTGGACTATTAATTTTCCCTCTGAGTAAGACATGGGGATTTCCACGTCCTGAAGTCTCCCCTGTCCTCTGTTCATGCCTAGCTCTCATCCCCCTGCTCAAATGGCCTCACCTACTCCTCCACCAGGTAGAAACTTCAGGGTCATGTCTTGCTTATCCAATCAGTCATCAACACCTGTATAGTCTCCTTCCTAAGTATATAAGTATGTACTCCCTCACTTCCCGTAGTGAACATCTGTTGCTCTTGCCTGCCTAGCATCCATTCCTCTTTCTTCTGATGTGGGCACCCTGGTTTCCTTGGAGAGTGACACTCCCCAACTCTATGCCCATGTGGATTGATGGGGTGCCCTAGGCTGACCCCATGTCCCAGCTGCACAGATAAGCACATGACCTAGACTTGGCCAGTCAAAGCAGTCCACACCCCTGACCACAGTGATTGGTTTGGGGATGGGCATTTGACCTAATCTAAGCCAATTAGAGTCAGATCCTGGAGTTTGTGCTGGGGTGTTTCAGCTGTTAAAGGTAAGCTAGATGTGTTGATGGCCAACTCACCCCCCTAAGGGCAGTGCCTGCTTGAGAACAAAGGCTGAGAGATGGGAGGGAGTGGTCTTGGAGTGTCAGTTAGTTCTTGTGGGTAATAGCTGACCACAACACTTCAGCTGCACACCACAGGAAGCTTTTATTCTTGCAGATGAACAAGTCAGCTGGGCTCGGGTTGAACCAAGTCAGGCTTGGCTGGGCAGCCTGCTCCAGGCTGTGGGGCTGGGGTGGCTCCACTCCACATGGCTGTCATCCTGCTTGGGCCAGCAGGACAGGTGGTTCTTCTCATAAGAATAGCAGAGGGGTGAGAGAGCAAGCAGAAACACCCAAAGTCTCTTAAGACCTGGACTCAGAACTTCCGCCCTACTCCATGGGTGAGTCACATGGCCCAGCCCAGAGTCAAAGGGACCTGAAATCTACTTTGCTCTTGTGGTGGAAGGAACTGCAAAGTCCCATTACCAGAGTCATGGATACAGAGAGGGGTTAAGATTTCAGGCCAGGAATGCAATCTACAACAGGTGGTCTCATTTGAACCCCCGGACCCAGCTGAGCCTGAGTCAGCATCACCTCTTAAATCCAACTGATCTCCCTTCCTCAGTCTCATCCTGCTCATGCCTTGACAGACTCCATGTTTTGTTTAACAGAGGCAATTCTCTTCTAAAAGAAAAAGAAGCCCTAATCCATATTGATTCCCACAATGTGACGAGTGTCGTGCCAGAAACTGTACATCCATTCTCACGCCTGAACCTTCGAGTAGCTCTGTGAGGCTGCTGTGAACATCCCCATGATGCAAATAGGAAACAGAGTCAGAGGAGTTGTGTGACTCGTCTAGGGTCTCACGGTGAGGAGGTGAGTGGCCAGGGTTGAAAGCCCAGAGGGTCTGCCTGAGACCTGAGATGAAGCCCATGCTTTGTCCACTTTGTGATTGTGACCCTTTACCCTGAACGTGGGTGGCACAGATCCTATGCCCAATGCTCCTCTCGGCCAGCCAAGCTAATAGTGACAACAGCTAATGTTTCCTGAGCCCTTGCTGTGTACCAGGCAATGTGCTAAGCACTTCGAATGCGTTAGCTTGGGTCATCTTTACGAAAGGCCTAGATACAGGTGTTAGTACCATCCCCATTTGACAGATAAGGAAACTGAGCCTCAGGATGTTAGAGAACTACACAGCTAGTAAGTGATGGCACCGGGACTCCTGTCTGGCAGTAGAGCCTGGCCTCACAAGCTCTGTTTAGGCCAAAGGGAGGGTCCTTAAAACTGCTTAAAATCCTGGGGGTTGGAGTAAGAGGGTCAGAGGCCTCAAATCTAGATCAACCTGCCTCTTCGCAGGAAACCAATCACCTCACAGCTCCGCCAGCCCTCGTGGGTTCTCGGTTCACCCCTCAGTGCCTGGTCACTGGCCTCTGCGCCAATAAGCCAACCCTCTCTCTGGCTGCAGGCGTGATAAATGGTTCCAATTATCCCCTCCGAGTTCTGATTTAATGTAATGTTTTGTTAATGGCAACTATCAGAGGAAAGCAAAGAGCCCACTGCGCGCTGGATGCCTGCGTCCATGCAGAAGCACGCTCCCTGGGTTCAGAAATGAAAGGGTGGGAGTGGAAAGGCACCCCCCAACCCCAATCCACCAGCAGGGAAACAGCTCACCACCCCCTCCCCCAGGCCCCGCCACTGCCACATGCCACCCATTGCTAATGCTTTGCTGCTTCCTTGACTGACAAATTAGGGGTTTGAACAAACCCTAAATTAGGGAAGGGGGGAGATGGCAGCTGCCCATCCTGCAATTAAAAGGGGGTTGAGAGAAGAGGGGGGCTACCCTACAAACACTCCTTCATCTCTCCTGGCACTGGCTGAGTGTCTTTAGAGGGGGTGTGAGCGACTCCGTGAACCACCGGCAAGTGATCCACTTGGAACCTGCCCTGCCGGTTCTCCAGCTTGTCTGAGGCTGAGACTTTGCACCCCGCCTTCAGACCTGTCACCACCGGCATCTGAGACACAGGCTGGGAAGGTTTCACTGGTCCATTGGACAGATGGGAAACTGAGGTCCAGACAGCAGCAGTGTCTCATGCCAGGTCACAACGGGAACAAAGCCAAGACTCATATTTATGGCTCCTAGCTCGTGCTGGGACCCTCCTCCTATGCGAAGCTACATTAAATGGCCATGGGTAGCTTGTAGTGGAGAAGGGGCTGGGTGTCTTCTTGCCACTGCCCAAGTAGACTCCGAGTCCTCAGGCACAGGCTGAGCCCGGCAAATTCTGCAAGGATGTGTATGTATGTGCATGTACACAATAATACTCACCTGGCCCTGTGAAATCCCCCTGTTCCCAACATTAAGGTGGTAGGAAGAGGCCTAATGCTACTCATTTAGCAACAGACATAACTGAGTGTCTACCACAGGCACATGCTAGGGAAATAATGAAAGACTATTATTATTACTAAAACCAGACCCCACTCCAAAAACATTTTCAAGAGTTAACAGACCATCTCAGTACCCTCTCAAAATGCTGTAAGGGAGGCAGGTACAGAGTCACGGGAAGCCCTGAAGGGCATGGCTGTTATCCTTGGTGGGATGAGGTCAAGGAAGACTTCGAGGAGAAGACATCCAAGATGGGACTGAAGGAAGAATAGGGATTAGGCAAACGAAGTGGGTGGGAGGTAATTCCAGGCAAAAGGAACAGGGGACAGAACTTTCAAGGGAAAGAATGGGAGGGGCTCCAACTTCAAGGAGGAGGAGGCACTGGCTTGAGAGTCCCAAATGCAGCTGAGGTTAGAAGGAGCCAGATCCCACAGGGCCAGGCCAGGGAGGTTGTGCTCCCTGCCCCAAGGACCAAGCACAGCTCTAAGCAGGGCAGTGAGGTTGGCAAGTTAGCAAGAGCATCCTGGCTGCCTGCGGTGCGGACAAGGGATGGAGGCTGGGAGGACGGCAGTGGGGAGTCAGCGAGAAGCTGTTACCACAGTCCAGAGTAGGGAGTAGGGGGTCAAGATTTTGGCTTGGATCAGGGGTGATGGCAATAGAGATGGAAAATGTGCTAAGGAACTTTTAATTGACTGACGGGGGTGGGGAAGGAAGCATCAAACTGCCACCTGGTTTCTCACGTAGACGATTGGCTGGGGCATCTGGAAAAGGTTCCCCAAGAGGACAGGTGCCAAGATAGAGCTCCACGTGGGCTTAAGGACAGTTTAAATGTGTAAAGTCAGATCAACCTGGGTCTCCCAGGGCCCTCCGGCTTGGCCAGCTGGGATCATGATAATAGGAAGTGATGATCAAATTCCTAGTGGCAATAAAATCTAGTACCGCCAGGTGAGGTGGGGGCATCGGCCTGGACGTGTGATTTCACCTCTCTCTGTAACACTATTTCCTCCACCCCTGGGGACTCCACCATGCTGGCCTGCCAGGGTATTGCTACCCTTTTAACTCTTTTTTCCTCTACATTTTTTTAAAAAAATTATTTAACATAGTATAAAATTGACTCTTTTTTTTGGGGGGGGAGAGTTATAGTTTATGAGTTTTAACACATGTGTAGATTCATGTGCCCACCACTATAGAATAGTTCCATCAGCCCATAAAACTCTCTCCTGCTCTCCCTTTACAGTGAAACCTTCCCCCATCCTATCCCCGGCAACCACTTGTCTCTTCTCCGTTACTATTGTTTTGCCTTTTCCAGAATGCCAATGTAAGTGGAATCATACCGTATGTGACCTTGTGAGATTGGCTTTGTTCACTCAGCATAATGCCTTTGAGACTCATCCAAAGTGTTATAGTATCAACAGTTCATTCCATTTTGTTGCTGAGTATTTTATTGCGTGGATGTACCACACTCATTCACCCACTGAAGGACAACTGGGTTGTTTCCAGTTTTTGGTGATTATGAATACAGCCGCTATGAACATTCACCCGCAGGTTTTTGTGTGACCGTAAGTTTTCATTTCTCTATGGTAAATAGCTAGGAATAGGATTGCTGGGATGTATGATGCGTATGTTTAATAAGAAGCTGCCAAACTGTTTTGTAGAGTAGCTATACCATTTGTGTTCCCACCAGCAATGTATGAGAGTTTCAGTTTCTCCTCATCTTCCCTAGCACATATTATTGTCATTATTTTTTATTTTAGCCATTCCAATAGGTATGTAATAGTATTTCATCGTGGCTTTAATTTGCATTTCCCTAGTAGCTAATGATGTTGAACATCTTTTTGTGCATTTGCGTACTATCCAGATATTCTCTTTGGTGAAGTGCTTGTTCAAGTCTTTTGCCCATTTTTTATTGGGTTGTTTGTTTCATTATGATTGAGTTTTGAGAGTTCTTTATAAATTCTGGATTCAAGTCCTTTTGTCAGTTGTGTGATTTTCAAATATGTTCTCCCCGTCTACAACTTGTCTTTTCATTCTCTCAGCAGTATCTTTCATTTAGCGAGAGTTTTTCATTTTGATGAAGTCCAGTTTATCAAATTTTTATTTTATGGATAATGCTTTTGATATCATATCTAAGAATTCTTCATCAAGCCCCAAATCACTGAGGTTTTCTCCTTTGCTTTATTCTAAAAGTTTTATGTTTTACATTTAGGGCTATGATCCATTTTGAGTGAATTTTTATACAAGGTATGAAGTTTAGGGCCTGGTTTGCTTTCGTATACATGAATGCCCAATTGTTCCAATATTATTTAATGAAAAGAAAAACTGTCCTTTTTCTATTGAATTGCCTTTGTAACTTTGTCAAAAACCAAATGATCTGGTCTATCATAGGACTGTTTCTGGACTTTCTATGCTGTTCCATTTATCAATGATTTTTCTCTTTGCATATGTGTCTTTTTAAATTACTATAGGCTCATAATAAGTCTAAAGGTTGGGGCTGGGCATGCTGGCTCATGCCTGTAATCCTACAGCTCTTTGGGAGGCCAAGGCAGGAGGATCACTTGAGGCCAGGAATTCCAGACCATCCTGGACAATATATCAAGACCCCACCTCTACAAAAACATTAAAAATTTAGCTGGGCATGGTGGTGCACGCCTATAGCCCTAGTTACTTGGGAGGCTGAGGCAGGAGGATCACTTGAGCCCAGGAGTTTGAGGTTACAGTATGATTGTATCACTGTACTCCAGCCTAGGCAACAGAGCAAGACCCCATCTCTTAAAAAAAAAAAAAAAAAAGGTACTGTAAGTCTGCCAAGCTTATTCTTATTTTTCAAAATTGTTTTGGCTATTCTAGTTCCTTTGCTTAATCAGGTTATCTATATCTACAAAAAGTCCTGTTGTATCTTCATTGGAATTTCCTTAAATCTATAGGTCCATTTGGAGAAAATAGACATTTTCATTATGTTGAATCTTCTAATACATGCACATTGTATGTCTCTCCATTTATTTAAGCTTTCTTTGATTTCTTTCATCAGCATTTTGTAGTTTTCAGCATACAGACCACTACATGTTTTGTTAAATTTATATCTATGTATTTCATATTTTTGGAGCTATTGCAAGTGATACTTTTTTAAATTTTTGTTGTCCAGTTGCTAGTATATAGAAATATGATTGATTTTTGTGTGTTGATTTTATATCCTGCAATCTTGCTAAACTGCAACTTAGTTGTAGTTTTTCTTTTTGTAGAGTGCTTGGAATTTTCCGTGTAGACAAACATTTGGTCTGTGAATAGGGACAGTTGGATCTCTTACTTTTCAATCTGTATATCTGTATTTTTCTTTCCTGGTTGCATCAGCTAGAACTTTCAGTGGTGAGTAGACATCCTTGACTTGTTCCCAATTGTAGGAGGAAAACATTCTATTTTTCACTGTTAAGTATGATGTTAGTTGTAGATTTTTTAATAAATATCCTTTATCAGGTTGAGGAGGTTCCCTTATATTTCTAGTTTTCTGAGATTTTTTATCATAAATTAATGTTGAATTTTGTTAGATGTGTTTTCTGCATTGGTTGATATGATCGTGTGGTTTTTCTACCTTAGGTTATTATATGGTGGCTTACACTGATTAATTTTCAAATATTTAACCAGCTTGGCATTCCTGTGATAAACCTCACTTAGTCATGGTGCATTATTCCTTTTATATATTGCTGGTATCAATTTGCTAATATTTTGTTAGGAAATCTTGTGTCTATGTTCATGAAAGAAATTGATCTATAGTTTTCTTTTTTGTGTGCTCTATTTATCTGGTTTTAGTGTCAGGGTAATGCTGGCTTTAACTGAATTCCACAAGTTTATATGTTGTGTTTTCATTTTCATTCAGTTCGAAATATTTTCTAAGTTTTCTTGAGGCTTCATCTTTGTCTCATGGATTATTTAGAAGTATGTTGTCTAATTCAAAGTGTTTGGGAGAGTTTCCTGCTATCTTTCCATTATTGATAGATAGTTTATTTCCATTATGGTCAGAGATCATACTTTGTATGATTTCAGTTTAAATTTGTTAAGATTTGTTTTATGACACAGTATATCCTCTATGTTGGTCAATGTTCCATGTGCACTTGAAAAGAATGTGTATTCTACTTTTGTTGGGTTGAGTGTTCTACAAATGTCTATTAGATCCAGCTGGGAGAAGGAGCAAGAGAGAGAGGAGGTGGTGCCAGGCTCTTTTTAAACAACCAGCTCTCATGGGAACTAATACATTGAGGACTTACTCCTTATTGAGGGAGGGCACCAAGCCATTCATGAGGGATCCACCCCCATAACCCAAACGCCTCCCACTAGGCCCCACCTCCAACACTGGGGATCAAGTTTCAATATGAGATTTGGAGGGACCAATCTGCCTGCTACCTTTTACTTTTCAGAGTCCTCTGATAGCTGCACCGTGCACTCTGTCTACATGGTTTGGCTACATTCAGTGGGAGAGGGAGGGTACAATGTGCTTGCTCCATCTTATCTGGAACTGAAACCTGCCTGTTAACAGTTTGTGCCCCAGACAGGGGCACAAATCCTTCACACATCCTGTCAGGTGGGACAAAATGGGCCGTTTTAGAGGAAAGCACAAATTCTAACATTTGGGGACTCAGTGACAGACAGGGTTTGGGTGTTAAACTGGGATGAAGCAGGAGACATAAGGGTGGAGAGGGGGCAATAGAGAAAGGCTCCGGAGACGAATGGCTATGAGTCCCTCCCACCGTACACCGTGCGCCAAGCCCTACCATAAGCACTTTATACATATAATTGTGTTTTGCCCTCACACCACCTCTGAGGGAGACAATATCGCCCTTATGAGAAGACTGAGGCTCAGAGAGGTTAACTGACGCCTCCAAGGTCACACAGTAAGTGAATGGCAGAGCCAGGATCTCTCTAGGTAGCCTGGGGCCAAAGCCAGGAGCATAACTACTCCCTAACGGTGCCCTTGGTTCCAGTCTGGCCCAGTAGGCAGCCCCATGGGCTAGACCCACAGAAGAGTCCAGAGCTGGATATAAATGCCTCATCCCCAAGAGATGAGAGGGTATTCCAGGCAACTCCATAAGACCAGGACACTGTAGGGCTTCAGCTATGAGGTTTTCAGCTGCTTTGAAAGAGGTGTAGGCCTGGAAATGATGCCCCAGGCTCTAGGGCACCTTCTGTCACCTGTTCTCTCATCAATAACACATGGAAGCAAAGGTCACTGAGAACTCATGGCTTTTCCCTCCAGTTTAGCATTGTGGGGGGCATCCTAGGCTTCCTGAACACCAGGAGTTCAGGCAGTGGCCCCAGGATCAGAGGCAGGGACCCTGTCTTAGGCTGTTCAGGCTACTATAACAAAATACCATGAACTGGGTTGCTTCTAAACAATATAAATTTATTTCTCACAGTTTTAGGGGCTGTGAAGTCCAAGATCAAAGCACCAGGAGATTCGGTATCTGGAGAGGGCCTGGTTCCTTATTCATAGACAGTGCCTTCTCACTGCTTCCTCATAGGGTGGAAGGGGCAAGGCAGCTTCTTTTATAAGGGTACTGTTTCAGCCCATTCTGTGTTCTATAACATAATGCCACAGACTGGGTAATTTATAAAGAAAAGAAATTTATTTCTCATGGTTCTGGAGGCTGTGAAGTCCAAGAGCATGGCGCCAGTACCTGACGAGGGCCTTTGTGCTGTGTCATCCCATGGCGGAAGGTGGAAGGGCAAGAAAGCACACAAGATAGAGAACGAGGGCCACAATCCCACAATAATAGCATTAATCCATTCAGAAGGGTGGAGCCCTCGTGGCCTAATCACCTTGTAGTGGTCTCGCTTATCAACACGGTTGCACTGGGGGTTAAATTTCCAACACATGAACTTTTGGGGACATATTCAAACCATAGCAGACACTAATCCCATGCATGAAGGCTCAATCCCTGTGACCAAATCATCTCCCAAAGGCCCCACCTAAAAATACCCTCACACATTTCATATTAGGTTTCAACATATGAATTTGGGGGAGGGGGGACACACTCAGACCATAGCAGACCCTAAACCCCAAAATTTCCCTACCGCAGGCAGGCCTCTAGGCTCCTCAGCTACCCACCACCACCCTTTTCCCTCGCTCCAACTCTTCTCAGCCTCACTGGCCATCTCTCCTGCGCAGCCTCTGCCCTCCTGCGAAAACTTCTTGTTCATCTTTTGCAGCTTCTCCTTCATTCTTCCATACCTTTCCCCCCCTTCCCTCCTTCTCAACACTTCCTCTCCCTTCAGTCTCCCTCTTCGCTACCTACACCTCCCCTCCTTCCATGCCGGATTCAGTCCTTCCTTCCTTCAACCATCACTAAGTACCAGGTGCCCAGCACCGGGATAAGTATGGACAGTTCCAAGACGAGGACACTGCCTTGCTCTGGAGGAGCTCACAGTCCTCATAAGAGAAACAAGTAAAAATGTGATGTGATAAGTTCCTAAAACATCTAAGTCCCTGGGCTGATTTGAAGAAGCTCCTACCTTCCTTCCTCCCCATTTCCCTGAGTCCAAACAAACTTATTTCTAGTATAGACAGCTTATCAGCCTCATCCAGGATCAAAAGCACCTTAACCCTTATGGTGCCTGTGTGCAAGCTAAAAAAAACTCTACCTCTTTCTCTGGGAAAATAGGGCCCCGTGCCAGGATACGTGCTTAGCAGAGTAAAGTGCGTGTTGGATTTCAGCTCCCATTTTCCCTCTTAGCTTAGTACAGTACACAACATGCCCAACAGTTCATGGCAGCCCTACTCTGAGGTCCACACCTTAGCTTCTCTGGCCCCCCTGGGCCTTTGGGCAATACTGGAAAGGTCTTTGCAAACTGAGTGAGGCACCTCTAGCCATACGAAGGAAGCTAACATAGTGTTCCACAGGAACTGTCTGACTTCTCTATCATCCTGGCTAGCGGGGACCCCCTCCTGCTGCTGTGGCCAAACCCCTCCTTCTCTTCCTCTCCCTCATCCTCTGAGGCTGAGGAAGAGAGTGTCTCTTGCCTGTCATCTTTCTGTGCAGTTAGAATCGACAGGTCCTCAGGCAGAGGGACTGGCCCCTCCTCTGACAGCAAACTAGTTCTAGATAAATGAGTGTTTGTTTTGCTCTGTTTGTTTTGCATTTGTAGCTATCCTTTGATTCTTTTTCCCTGCAAAATTGGTTAAGCAATGATAGTGTGTGTCTGGTTCTGTGTGTCTGGTTCTGCGGTTGCATTGATTGGGCAGCTCCTGGAGTCTTGGTCTTTTCCTGGGGTTTCTGTTTGGTTTAGGTTTGCACCCCACCCCTACCTCAACTGCTTTCTCTGTTTTTGTAGGGAAGGTAGGGAGGAAGGGAACTAACACATATGGAACATCTATTAATGCCAGGCACTACGTGGGTGATTTATGCCAATTGTTTCATTCTGTCTTCAAAAAAATGAAACAAGCCAATGTGGTAGGCATTATTTGTCTTATTTTGCAGATGAAGAGAGTGGTGCACAGAGAGATTCAGAAACCTGTTCGAGGTTGCACAGCCAGAAAACAGCAGAGCCGGATTGGGGACCGACGGCTTCTCCTACCAGACATGTGTGTTTTATGACTGGCCAGTTTACCAGGTGGCCCTCGGGAAGTGGTTCTCTCCAGACCCCAGGCTGCCCCCTGTGAAGTGAAGAGAGACCACGGGGCAGTCAGGCCAGCAGTCGGGTGTGGGTTATTCCCCTAGATGGGAAGACTTTGAGCCCATTAGAGAATGGTCAAAAGCAAAAGAGCAGGGTGGTGGTGAGGGGGAAAGGGGACATGGTGAGATGGGGGAGTACCATGGAGGGACATTGGGGTGGGCTGGCAGGTTCACAGCATGGGTCAGTCATGGTCTTCACAGCAGCAAACGGATGGTCTGACTCATCTTCTCCCTTCCCCTGCTCAGAGGAGTCACGCAGTTGATGAGCATTGCAGAAGCCCACCTTTAGGCAGACCTCAAGAGTCACAGCTAGAGGGGTCAGTGTAGACTGGAGAGGCCCTTTGTGATACACAGGGCTTAGAATTTACCATGCCTGCAACTCTGTTGGGTGGGGTGCAGGGGGGTGGTTCTCTGTGGATTGGCCAAGCCCTCTGGGAGGTCACCAGGGCTTGAGACTGGCTCAGCCACACCAATCGCTAGCCAGGGGTGGAAGAGGGGGCCTTCTGTGGGAAGCAGCAACAAGGTGAAGTGGAAAGGGCACGGGAGTCTGAGCCCCTCCCATTCACACATCTCTTAGCTGTGTGACCTCAGATGACTCACTTCACTTCTCTGAGCCTTAAAAATAGCAAAAAGCTAATATTTGAATCTTACCGTCTTCCTGACACTGATCTAAGCACTTTCCATATATAAACTCATTTAATCCTCCAGACAGTCCTAGGAAGAGTATTATCCTTATTTTACATCCATCAAATGAGGGTAGTTGGGAAGATCAAGAGGCAAAGACAATAAAGCAGTTTGTAAAGTGTGTGTGTGCACGTGCACATGTGTGTGTGCCATATTATTACTGCAGAGCTCAGCGCTGCCAGAGCCCATCAGGAAGGAGCAGCTTCCTGGCCCCTGGCATCCCCTCAAAGAGATTCCAGCACCCTCGGTGGTCCCCTGGGGGACCCCTGGCCCTGGCCTTGGCCTGCTCACCTTCACCTATCCATCCATTCACTCGATCCACAAATATTTGCGGGTGGATCAAGGGCCAGGCATTGTTCTAGGTGCTGGGGCCAGAGGACAAACAGCGTCCCCGCACATGTGGAGCTTCCATTCGAGCTAGGATAACAGACTGCAAGGTAATAAATGCATGATCTGTAACAACATCTCATGCAGGGAAGATAAGTGCTTGGAGAAAAGTAAAGCAGAGCCAGGAGTTCAACAGGGATGGTCGGGGAGGTCCCTTGAAAAGATGACATCTGAACAGAGACCCGGATGAAGGGACGCAGGACCAGCAAGGACAAGGCTCTAGGTGAGGCCGAGCCCCACAGGACAGTGAGTGAGTGGGAAGCCGAGTCAGAGAGCTGGCAGGGCCAGATCGCCCCTGGCCTTTGGGGTTTATTTAAAGCATGGTGGTGTGCCTTGGAAGATTTTTAGCAAGGGGTAACATCCTCTGATGATGATGATGCAAAAGGTGACTATATACCTGTCAGGTGATCTTTCTAAGACACCTACTAAAACATCTCTACCCGCTCCTCCTTTTCTAAAACCCTTTACAGGCTCTTCCTGTGCTCCAGCTTGGTGTGGCCCTGCCGCCACAGCCTCCCGGTCACCCCTTCCCAAGCACCAGCCACACCTCCAGGCTCGGTGACCGCCATCTCCCTTTAGCCTCTAAACCTGCTCGCTCTGACTGGATACCCCTCTCCATCTAAGCTGGATGCCCCCCACCCACACCCTGATCCTGGCAGCCTTCTTCTGGAACTCTTCTGGGCCACCCCAGCCCACAGCAGGTGAGGGCCCTGCACTTTGCTGTCATGGCCGTGCTGCCTTCAGACCACGGATCGCACGGAATAGTGATGATCCGCTCTCCCATGAGTTGCGACCAGCCCCTGCAAGCTCCTATGAGCTGGACTGGAAATTACCCACCACTGTGTCCCATCCCCTAGTGCTGTGTCCAATGGTCCAGAGCAGGTGCTTAGCAAACACTGACCAAGTTAATAATAGATGATGGATCCGATCACAGCTGCCCCCTCTCTCCTACCCCTACTCCCTGAGTCTGCCTGGTTTTGGGGGGTAGAGTGAGGGCCTGAGGCGAGAATCCCCTTTTCCCTTCCCAGGGAGAGGCAGAACAGTCTGGGCCAGGCCAGCTCTGAAAGGCCAGGAGCCAACTGCGAGGCTGACACGGAGAGATGGCCAGCCAGCAGGGCTCGTAAACGGCCCAGTTACATTTATAGCCGTGTTCTTATTAAGCACCAGGAGAGGAGATGATTCATATCCCCTCCTCCCGCCCACAGCCTGGGGAGGTGGAGGCCACCAGCCGGCCCAGCCTTAAATCGCAGGAAACTTAAAAGTTACAAGTGCTCAGGGCCAGCCGTGCATCACCAGGGACAGCAGAGAGGAATGCAGGCTTCCTAGGCACAGCCTGGCCTTATGCCCCACGGGGTCCAGGCCGAGGACAAGGGAGGGGGCAGGGGGCCTCCCTGAGAGGTCCTGGGAACAGGGTCTTCCATTCAGATCTGCACTAAATGCTGTGTGACCTTGAGACGGTCAGATGACTTCTCTGGGCCTTTGGGTAACACACTTCCCCTTAATGAACAGAATCTGGGTGTTTCGGGGAACACTCCCCTCAATCTTTCCATTTTACAGAACGAGAAAGCAGAACCTGGAGGGGACTCTGGCCATGAGACCTCCAATAACTGCTGCCCTGAAAGGTCAGTGGAGCAGTGGGCTGGTAGTGTGTACCTTGAAGGCGAGGACAGGGACAGTATTTACAACCACATCAGCACAGTGTCCTCACCCAACCCCTGACCCAGGAGCCATGCTGCCCCTCACCCTCCTGTTAGCAGAGCATGGGCCCCTTCGCAGATGTCTTGCACCCATCATGCTCACTTCCCTGCACAGACAGCAGTGAGGATGGCCGCACCCATTTCACGAGGGAGTATCGGGGCACGGGCTGCCTGCCAGGACTAGAACTTGGACGGGGTTGACTTCACACCTGAGGCTTCTCTAGATTTCTTTTCTTTCTTTTTTTTTATGTGTGTAATTGATTTCAGTGAGATTTATTGGGGTTTTCAAACCTTTTTTTATTGAGAAATAATAATACAAATACCAAAAATTGAATAACCCATGAACATTGAGCTTAATGAGTTATATAAAGTGAAGACCCAGGAAACCACTCCCAAAGTCCCAGAAAACAGGACATTGCCAGCATGCCAGAAGCCACCCACACGTCCCATCCCAATGCCAGCTCCTCCCTCCCTGCTCAAGGAAACCACATCTCAACCATCATGGGAGACCCCTTTTTTTGTCCTATACTGAGCCCCGGCACCTGGGAATTCAGGAGAATTAAGAACACTGAACAGGAAGGCAAGAGACATGGCTTCCAGTTGCACCCCATCCCGGGGCCTCGGTTTTCTCATCTATAAAGTAAAGGATCAGACCCTTTTAGCACAGTCTAAAATCCTAAACCAGCAGGAAGAAAATTCTGCTGGAGGAGATGCATGCACAGGGGCAAAGGGCAGGGGCCAGAGGGTACCTGGACACCCCTTCATAGGTTGGTGTTTCCTTCCTCCTCATTCCTGGGAGGGGTGTCCTTCTATAACACCCACCTGCTGCGACTAGGAGAGGTCTCTTTCTGCCTGCCTTGGAGATGAGTTTTGGGGTGATCTTCCTGGAGATCTATGGGGAGCCGTGGGAGCTACTCAGTCCTCTGGGCTCACCCCCCACCAGGGAGCCTGTTGTCTAGTTTTGAGTATTTCTCCAGAAGCCAAGTAGAGTTTCTTCTGCTGTCACATCTTGAGGTCTGATGTGACTCTGGGACCCCTGGCTGCCTGCACCCCTCGCGGGATGGCTGAGCCAGCTTCGCAGGGTTCCGCAGCCTGGGCATTGAGTAGTACATGCCTGTGGCGAGGAGGAGGGGGAGGGTGGGCTGGTGGAGCCATCATTTCCCAAGGCCCTACTGTGTGCCAAGCCCTACAGAGGCACTTGCCATTCATTATCCGGTTTCATGAGCCTCCTCACACATTTGGAAGAAATACTAACATCTCCATTTTCCAGAGGAGGACACTGAAGCTCAGAGCTTAAGCCACCTGGCCAAAGTCGTGCCACTAGGAAGTGGCAGAGGCAGGCTCAGAACAGGCCTGCCTGACTCCAGAGCTCTTCCCGTTCACTCCACACGCAATCCTGGCACGGATTCAAGAGAGGAAGTCAACGTCTGCCTGAGACCTGCTCCCTCCTGCCCTGGCTGGGAGTGCCACGCCGCTGTGTGGAGGGGGTGGATCAGTTATCACAGGAAGGCAGTGGAGACGAAGGTGAAGTGCAGGGGAAGGGGGAATGACAGTGGGCTGGGGTGAGGAGGTGGGTGAGGTTCAGGGAACAGGTCTCTGGCCGGAAGGAACAGGGAAATGGTGAGGCTCAACTCTACAATTGGAAAGAGCAGGTTTGGTGGGGAGGAGCTTGATTTTTTAAGACTTTCAGCATCTTGCTATTCACTCGTTTATCCCTTGCAAACAGCCTGCCGTGGAGAGTGAACTCTGTTGATGTTGGATGGGCGGGTGGGCGGGCGGAAGATTGGCTGGAAGAAGGGTGGGGTTAAGGGGCCAACACATTTATAGCCGAGGGACCCTCTGGGTTCTCCACTGTGTTCCCAGCGGGGGTGGAGAGAGAAACAGACATTTGGAGTATGTACCCTACAAGCAGGTCACATCATCCAGAGACGCCTAGCTGGGGCCTTGTGGGCAATATTCCTGAGTCTCCTCCCCCAGCCCTCCTCCTTCTCCCCTGCCTGCCCTCTCGCCCTCGACCCTCATTCCCTCCTCTGTCTCCTCCTGACCCCAGAAGGGAACATGCTTCTCTGAGCCCAGGCACCACAGCTGTGAGCTCCAAACTCCTTTGCTCATCCTGTGGCTCCAGCCTGGTGGAGCTGGGGCTCAGAGAGTCCTGGCGTCCTGGCTGAAGACACTCAGCAAGGCCTGGCACCAAGGTGGGACCAGACCTCCTGGCCATTTGGCTCTGGGGTCCCATCGCTGAGCCCGTGCCAAAGGAGAGGAGCCAGCGGGGGCCTGCTCTTTCTGTCTCCGGAAAACACTGGAACGAGCCAGCCTCCCAGCCATGCGAGGCTCCTGCTGCCCAGCCGCAGTTAAGGCCACGGCTTCTCAGCAGCAAACTGTGTTTGCTCATGTTGCCTTTCCTGCTGAATGATTTTAGCTGAATAATTTTGCATGATCTCAGCACAGCGTGAAGAGAGAGCCAAGCTGAGGATGTGGGGCTCATAGTGAGGGGAAAGGGGTAGAATTAGAATCTACAGAGCTCCCTTCAAACTGACCTCAGCCAGTGACTGGGTTTCCTACACCAGCTGTTGCTGGTCACCGCTAATTACAGCAGCCCGTCCCTCTGGGCATTGCTCCGAGTGGGTCCCCAGAGGGAAAGGGGCTTGAGGTGGCTCCCAGTCTTGTGTGGTCATGGGTGGGTCCCATGTTAATGGATGTACCAGGCATTGCACTGGCACTATCTCACCAAATCTCCACCACCTCCTCCTACCTGTGCCCCACATACCCAGGAAGCAGTCACTGTCATCCCCATGTGCAATGAGGAAGCAGGCACGGACTTGCCTGAGACCCTGCCCGATAAGGACTCACGGGGCCAGGGTCAAGCGCAGACTGACAGACCTCAGACAGGAGCACTCGTGATTCCAAGTGGAGGCATTGCACCTGAGCTGGAGGCGAAGTGCTTCTTCCCAACTGGAGGAAGGCCCTAGGGGAGGAGCAGAGTCCAGGGGGAGGAGTCCAAGGAGTTTCCCTGGAGGAGGAGGAAGAGGAGGAGTCTGGAAGGTGGGGCAGTGAGAAGATCTGGAAGAAGTTAGAATCACAGGTCAGAGCTGCCAGGACTCTCAGAGGGCTTCAGGTCACCCTCTCCATTTTGCAGATGAATTTCACAATAGCCCCAGAGAAGTCAAGCTGGCTTGGCCAAGGTCACACAGCAGCAGAACTGTGACCAGGGCCAAACCCTCCCAACCCCCCTGACCTCACACAGGGCTGGACCTGCCCCTTCCCCAAGGCCAGGGAAGGGCAGGCTGGGCCCAGGGGAGGGGTGGGGGTGCCCAGGCCAGGCCCGGGCAGGGAGGGTGGTCTCTCCTGCCACCCCACCCACTCATTACTATTCCTGGCATATGCCCCTCACTCCTCTTCCTGTGGAAACCCAGTGATGCCGAGAGCTGGAATTTGGACGTTTTCCCAGCATTTGGGCTGTTAATTAAAACTAATAAATCTGCCACTTGGAGTTGGGTTGAAGAGGAGAAAGGGAGAGGTAGGGGAGGAGGGGGGTGTAGAATCCCACACACACCCCTGCGACGGCCCTTTCCTTCCAATCCTGCCTCCTGAATTATTTTCTCTGTTGGCCATTTATTCCTTGCACGCTTGATCTCCAGCTGCCAGGCCCCCGCCTCTGCCCAAGCAAGCCCAGGTTCATTCTAAGCGGGGGTGGAAGACTTGTTTCTGGGGCCAGGACTGGCTGATCACTCCCTGGCACTCCGTGGGACTGAGCAAAAGGCACGAGATGCAGCTGGGGCAGACGTGGGCTCGAATCCCAGCATGGCCACTTTCTAGCCATGTGACCTGTGGGGAGCCCCTTCACCTCTTCAGGCACCCCTTTCCTCACCTGGAAAATACAGGTTGTAACGCCTACTTTTCAAAGGTTCTCGTGAAGATGACATGAGAAAGTATGTGAAGATAGCCTGGTACCAGTTAAATGATCTCTCTCTGTGCTCTCCTGTTCTGATCTCCACTTGCCTCTTTCTCATCTCCCCTGGCTCCCAGAGGTTCCCACAAACATTGCTGAAAACGCTGAGAATAACAGTGCTGCCACCTCATATCTGAAAGCAGATTTCATGTCACAGAACTCCCTCTCCAGACTACGGGATCTCTGCATCCCTTGCAGCCCATGCACAAGGCCATGCACTATCGGGGCAATGACAGTGCTTTATCCGACTTTGTTTTCTCAGAGCCTGCCACAGTGCGAGATGCATGGGAATGGAGGAATGAAGTCCCTTCACACCTGGAGGGGACATCCATTCCACTTGTCTGCCAGTACTCTGTCCCCTTCATCTAGTAACAAACAGCTCCCCCTGTCCTTGGAGAATTATTCCTTCCCTTCCTACTGCACAGGTGGTCATGTGACCGTGCTGGGCCAATCAGAGCCTTCCCTAGGATTTTTCTCCCTGGGGCTGGTGGGGAGCCCTTTTTCCTGTTCAGTCGTGAGGCCAGAGGGTGGCTACCAGCCTTCAAAGGCTCCAGCCCTTCTCACAGGCAAAGATGAAGCCATGTACAAAGAGACAGAGATGAGAGATGAAAAGTGAGTGCCCAGCTCCACTGGCTCTGGCCTTCCCGTGCCTGGGTTGTATGAGCCAATGGATTTTCTGTTTCTTCATTATACTTAATCAGGCCAGGACTCTGCCATTCACAGCCATTGACTCACACACGCATACAACTCTATTAGCTCATTTAATCTCCCCAATAATGTCTCAAGCTGGGCCAGCAGGGACTGCTATTCCCATTTTACAGATGAGAAAATCAAGTCTCAAGATGTGCATTTAATTGCCAAGGCTGCAGAGCTGATAATGTTGGGAGTAGAACTGATAACAAGGACTAACATTTATGGAGAGTGTCAGGTGCTGTGTTTAGGGGCTGACATGCATTATCCCACACCAACTTCTCAATTACCCATCAATATCTGCATTCACACAGATGGGGAAACTGAGGTTGGCGCAGTTAAGTAATTCAGTTGAGGTCTGCAGCTAGTCGTAGAGTCGGCCTAAGTCTTTCTGGCTGGAATCGGGGCCACCAGCCCCTCAGCTGCACTGCCTCCAAAGCCAGGGCCCATCCCAGCCTCCAGGCTGCCTTCTGGGAGAGAAGCACCCCCAGGCAGTGGAAGGCTAAGAGCACCGAGATAACCTAGTACCTGCTGCCTGAATGGCTTTATGCATGGGCTATAGGGATGCAGAAATGGCCAAGCCATACATGGGATGGGCTACAGCCCATCCTCAAGGAACTCCCAGTCCAGAAGGGGGAATAAGACATGTCTGTAAATTACCATGCATCAAAGTATGAGGTTCCTAACTGAGGCTCAAGTAAAGTGAGCCCAGAGGAAGGAGCCCAGAGGAAGGATAGATGACTTCAGCCAGAGGAGGGGCAGGACCTGGGAAAGGGTCATGGAGCGAGTAGCACTTAAACGTGACCTTTAATATAGGTAGGATTTGGACCTGTGGACATGGTGTGACCATGACATGGTGACATCACAAGGAGAGGGAAATGTATAAGCAAACACCTCACAGTGAGAAATCCAGTCATGTAGTTAGTGTGAGGAAATGGACCCATTTTTCTGAAGGGTGGCATGCATGAATGGGAATAGACAGAGATAAGAGAAATAGTTTGGGGACAACACTTTGAGAGCCTTGAATGCCAAGATTAAAATTTGGGCTTTATTTGGCAAGTAATGGGGAGCCATTGAAGGTTTTTGAGCAGGACAATGGCAGTCAGACTGGAACAATAATCTGGCAGCCACACCGAGGCCAGCTTAGGGAAGGTAGAGGCCAGTAAGGAGGAGGCTATCAGGAAAGCCAGTACATGCTGCATCAGGCCAGAGCAGGGCATAGGGAAGGGCATGGCTAGAGGAATCCAATGACATCATAGAGGCAGAATCACTGGGGAAGAGCATGGTGTGGTGGAAGGAGCTCATACTTGGGAATCAGGCTGACCTTGACCCTGGACTGCCTGCCTGAAAGCTGATGTGCAGGTCACCAGGGACTTTGGACTAGCAGCACTTTGTGAACTGCAAGTGCACTTGTTGATTCACTGATGCCACCCCAGGAGCTAGAGCTCAGGCTGACACTTGGTAGGTGGTCAGTGAGTGCTGAGGGGAGGATGGGAGGATGGATGGACAAATGGGTGCGTGAGAAAATGAGCCAGAGAAGGGCTCAGTGAATGACTGGGCAGAAGAATGAGCGAGTAAAAGAAGCAGGGGAGGGGTTGAAGCAGCCTCCACAGTGCCCCTGGAGGAAACGTGGCTTCCTGAGTCTTTTTCCACCTGCCCTGCACCCAGTTCAAAGCCTGACACAGCCCTGGGCTGAGCCACGGTTTCCACAGCTACAGAGCCGTAGGTGGAGGAGGAGAGCGAGGGAGGGAGGAGGGGAGGGAGGGAGGGAGGAGGGGAGGGAGGGAGGGAGGGAGGAGGGGAGGGAGGGAGGGAGGAGGGCTGAAACACCATGAACTGCTTGCATGGTTCTGGCATCCCTCCTTCTTCTAAGAAACAGAAGTACTTGCTTAGAAGGAAATGTTACTTAAAACCTAGTTAGCTAGCTTTTAAGGTTTTAAGGCTCCACTGTATTTGGTTCCCCTCTAGCCCTGCTGGTTTTAGAGGGCTGCAACCTCAGCTGAGCCAGGGACTGCTGGGGCCAGCGCTTTCTCAACATGGGCCTGGCCCAGGGGGCCTGTGTGAGCCCTGGGAGCTCAGATCCGATGCCTCCAGGAAGCCTCCCCATTGCAACTGCTCCTTTCCCTTCTGACAATCACTCACCTGCCAGTCAATAATCACCCCATAAATATTATTATTGGTACTGGCATTGCATACAGGTTATCTCATTGTATCTTCACAACAGCACCGTAAGGTCTTTCTCCACTCACAGATGAAGAAACTGAGACTCACGGAGCCGCTTTCCCGAGTTCACACAGTGGTAGAATCTGGTCCAACGTGAAGTACTCGGAGTTGCCTGGTCGCCTCCCACTGCCCCTTCACATTTGTACAAAATGGGGCTTGGAGGAGAGAACAAATGCAAATTAACATAATAATGACCCATCCCCATGAATAGACAGTGCCACCCAGGCAGTATGGCAGGCAGGGAGCTCCCTAAAACAATCATCATGACGACAGTTCACATTATTGAGGTTTTCTCTTTGCCAGACCCTCCTATGCACTTGAAATGCACCAACTCATCTAAGCCCGTGGTAACCATACTCAGTATCTCCCCTTTACAGGAAGGTCTCAGGAAGTTAAGTGACTGGCCCAGGGTCACACAGCCAGGACATGGCAGAGCCTGGACTCAGATCCAGGCAGGTCAGCTCCAGAGCCAGTGGGCTAAATCTCCCCAGTTCTGAAAATACTCTCAGGGGATGTCTTATCACTGCCCCTAAATTTTCTGGTTAAATGGGGACAATGACAATGCTTGCCACATGGCATCTTTAGGGACAGTTTATTGAGAATATGGCCGTGGGGGCACCCCATAATCTGCCAAGCGCTGTGTAGTGGATCTTACCATTGTCCCTGGGGCTTAGGTGGCACCTTGGGAGCCATTTTTTGTTCAAAAGACAGGAGAGGAGTTGATGTAGGTGGATGGGAGGCTGAGCCAGGCATGTGGGACAAGGGAGGCAGGGACTGCAGAGGCAGCAGCAGGAGGTATTGGCAGAATTCATCACCCTCCGCAGGTAAAGTGCCAGGTGGACACAGACAGAGGTCACTTGAGTGCAGACTAGGACCCTTCGTGCCTGGGTTCCAGGGGACCTGCTGTGTGACCTCGGGCAAGTCACTGCCTCTCTTGGGTCCCAGTTTCCTCCTCTGAAAATAAAATGGGGCAGACAGGTGGGGACAGTGGGGAGTGGGCTGAAGATGCTCTCTGAGGTCACTTACAGTTACTGCACTATTTCAATTTTCCTGAGGGCTATTCCACAGCGCAGCAGAACACAGGAAACAGATTTTGGGGTGAGGATGTAGAACAACAGGCAGCCCTCCACAAGCTTTGCTGCTGGAGACCCAGAAATCAAAGAAAATGCAAATGCCCTCAGCTTCCATCCCACCCAGCCCACACTCACCCCATCAACTCCCCAAAGATACTGACAGGATGGCGCATGGGAGAGACACCAGATAGAGTCATTGAGCTACTCAGCCTCAGTTTCCTCATCCATAAAATAGGGGGAGGAGGACTGGAGTGAGGTGGCGGCTTAGGTCCCTTACAGCTCCACCAGCCTAGGGCTCTGGCCTTCAGCTAAAGCTGTTTTTCCACTGGGTTATCTGTTTCTTTGGGGATAGAAGTTGGGAGAGGGTGAGGGCAGTACTAACTCCATTCTTCCTGGGGTAAAGCACCCTCCAGAGCAAGACAAGACTGGAGATGGGTGCAATGTGGCCTCGAAGAACAGGGTAAAGGAGGGCTTTAATGTCTTTATGCAAATTCTGGACCAACTTGGGGCAGGAATCATTGTTCTGGGTGCTGACTGCCTCAATACATGTTCTCGCCTTCCTTCCCCATCTCAGCCCACTCCTGTCTGGGTGCCCTCCTCTCACAAGTGTGCGTGCACACACACACACACACACACACACACACAGGTGTCCCTGCCCTGCAAGCCCATGTCTTCCACCAACTGACCACATATCCCCACCAGGCTGACCTCTGGCCCCAGTCCAATGCCCACAGGAGAAACTGCAGATTCAGGGCTCTGTCCTGTTTTCCAATTTCTTCCTGCTTTAATTTTGCTGGTTCTTTGATAGCCTGTGGACTTCCAGGCTCAGGTGAAGGGCAGCTCTCTTTGCAAGGAAAAAGTAATTGAAGTGAACCCTGGGAAATAAATACAGAGTCTGCTTCCTTCTCCAGCCCAGCATTCTGACCAGGCTAGAGGAAAGATCCTGTGACCAGGGGGTCCCTCAGAAGCCACTTCCATTGTGCAAGGCTGCCAGTGTGGTAAAACAATGAAGGTTTTGCCAAAACCGGCTTACAAAAATTGTAGTATATATTACATCTTAACATTTAACAATTTAATGCTTTAACACAAAAATTACAATGTAATATAATTGCTCTATTAACAAGATAATTACAGGTTTATTTTTAATTAATTCATAATATGCTACAGATGGTGTGGTCTGATAATAAGACCAAGTTTAATGTTATAGGATGAACTGTCTCTTTTGAGCCCAACTGGGCAGCACTGAGACAGGAGAAATAACCTCATTTGGAGCTAATGTCACGAGCTGACCCTGAGAATGTGGCACCCAGGCTGGAAGCTTCTCCTGTCCCTCCCTTCCCCCACCTCCCTTCACCCATGGCAAGCTCTGCTCCCAAACATGCCCACCCCCCCGAGATACCTGAAAACATAGAGCAGGGAGGAAATTTCTAGATTTTCAGACCCCTCCATTGGCTGGATGGGAAGATCAAGTCCCCATGCGGTAGAGAGAGCACTGAGTTTGGAGTCAGGGGAGCCTGTTTCCAAACACACCTCTTTCACTTACTCCTAATGTGGCCTTGGAAAAATCGGTTCACCCCTCTGAGCTTCAGTTTCCCCAGTTATGAAATGGGCACAATAAAGCCCATCCCCTGGAGCCAGAGTGAGGTACTGAACAATAAACACTGGTGACATGATTCCTGTCCCGTCAGATGAGGTGGGGTCAACTGGGCAGGACTCTATGCACCCCCTACTCTCAGCCGCCCCTCCCCAGCGGCACAGGAAGCAGGGCTAGAGAACAGAGCAGCGTCAAATTCCAGGTCAGAGGGACAAGCTGTGTCTCGTGGCTGGAGCCACGCTGCTTAGATGAGCCCGGCCTTTCCCTCCAGCCGTGAAATGAGGAGACAGCTTGAGGTCAGAGAGGCTCTGAGCCTCTGATCGGTGGGAGGCTAGGGCATCCCACCCCCACCACCATCATATGCAACTAAAGCCATCTGCACCCAGAGGCCTGTCTGTGCAGGAGGGAAGTAGAGTCTGTCAAATTGGCTCCACCCCTGGGGAATAAGAGACATGAGGGGTGGGTTGGGGCCTGGACAGAAGGTCTCCCCAGCAAGCCTGACTCTGGACCCCTGGCACCCAGAGACCTGCTCCCAAACAACCCTCCCCCATTTCTCTTCCATCCTAAAACCGAAGAGACTGGGCCCCAGGATTCCAAAGTTGTTGAAGAGGACCCCAGGCTGTCTAGCCCTTAGCAGGGAGCAGAGGAGGGAGACAGGGAGTGAGAACACACTGGGTAGGGGACACTTAGGAGAAGGCAGGTAGAGAGAGAAAGCCAAGAGGCAGAGCCAGAGCCCTTTCATCACCACCTGCCCACTGAAGGCACTTTTGTCAAGGCCACCAAGAACTTAATCAAAGTCCACTGTCACTTCCTCTCCTCCCCTTGCTTAATCTCTCGGGAATATTTTTCACGTCTGACCACTCCCACCCTCTTGAAACTATCGCTTCTCTTGCCCCCCTGGCAACGTGCTCACCTAGTTCTCCCCCTCCTTCAGGGCCACTCCTTCTCCGTCTCCTTTCCAAGACTTACCTGCCTAAATCTTGGAGTATCCCAGCTCTGTATCAACCCTCTCTCTCCCCAGACCTCACCTGCTGCGATTGCTTGATGTATCATCTATGTGCTGATCACCTTCAAATTTGTATCTCCAGCTCTGACCATTCCTACAGCCTGTAAACTCGTTTATCCAACTGCCTGTTCAGTATCTGGGGCATCGCAAATTCAACAAGCCCAAAAAGAGCCTTTGATTTCCCCTGCAAATCCACTCCTCCCTCTCGCTCCCTGCCTTCCCTATCTCAGGAAGTAGCACCTCCATCCCCCAGTGGCTCAAAGACCCAAAGAATTACCCTTGAGTTCTTTTTCCATTCCACCACAGTCAGTCCGATTGGCTCACCTCCCGAGACTGAGCGTTTGTCACCATCCCTATGTTGCGGCCCCACCCTGCCCTCTCACCTGCTCTATCACATCTGTCCTCTGCTGGCCTTCCACTGTCAGGCTTGTGGCTTCTCACAGCAGCCAGGGCACTGTGCCCCACTTAGGCTCTCCAGGGGCTTCTGCCACAGCCAGAATAAAACCAAATACTGTACCATGGTGTCACAGACCATGTTCCCTGGAAAGACTCTGAGATGGAAAATGGTGTGTAGGAAGCAGGGTCATGCCTGTGGGGAAGGAACGAAGCAGGACTGGTAGGGGAAATGGTGAACTGCAATGCAACTGCAACAGAGGCCTCAGCTGATCCCACAGGGGCTCTGGAGCAGGGATGGCCCTTCAGAGTTGTCCCAGGCAAGGAGGTCAAGCCTTGCATTCCTGCATCAACCTGTCATCGATGTGAGCTGCCTTCCCCCAGGAATAAGGTGTGACCCTGATTGCACCAGACAGCCCTCTTCAGCTGACAGCAATTCCTAGAGAGGGACTCAGCTAAGCGCTCTCAGCCGCTGGGGGAAGAGGGCAGCCCACCAACCACAGCATCCACTACACATGACCTACAAGACCTGGCATGATCTGGCTCCCTCAGCCCCAGCGTCTCCCACCGCCTTCCCCATGTTTACTGTGCTTCAGTCACATCAACCTTCATTTGGCCCCTAAAACAAGCCCAAGAACTTTGCTTGTGCCCCTCCTTCTGTGTCTCAGCTTCCCCACCTGTAAAATGGAGAAAATAATCACACCTACCTCATAGAGTGGTTGAGAGGATTAAATGAGTCAATGTATGTAAAGGGCAGTGTCTGGGCAGTGTCTGGAATGGGAAGTGTTATACAATTAGAAGCAACAATAATGATGGTAACAGTGATGATGATGATGATAATGGGGAAGGAGACTCTCCTCCCTCAGATTATTGCATGGCTGCCCTTCTCATCATTCAGGCATTGTCTCAAATGCCACCTCCTCAGAGAGGCCCTCCCTGACCACCAGAGCCAAGGCAGCACACACTTCTGGTCACTGCCCACCTTACTACCCCAGTTTATCTTCTTCATAACACTTAGTAATACCTAATATTATCAGTGGTTCCCAACCAGGGTGATTTTTACCCCCCAGGGGACATTTGACAATATCTGGAGACATTTTTGGTTGTCACACAGGGGGAGTGCTACTGGCATCTAGTGGGTGGAGGCCAGGGATACTGCTAAACATCCTAAAATGCACGGAGCAGCCCCCACAACAAAGAATTATCTGGTCCAAAATGTCAATAGTGCTAAGGGTGAGAAATTCTGGTTTACATGTTTAATTTTTTCTCTTCCATGAAAAGGTCTGTCTTATTCTGTCTTGTATCCACAATATTGACACCTTGTAGATTCTCAGCCAATACATGTTGACTGGTAGTGCCTATAATAATGTTTCATATGTGGTATGTTCCACCATCACTATCCCCATCATCACCATCATCATCAGCACCATCACCACCACCACCATCATCATCACCATCATCACCATCATCACCACCATCATCATCACCATCATCATCACCATCATCACCACCATCACCACCATCACCATCATCACCACCATCATCATCACCATCATCATCACCATCATCACCACCATCACCACCACCACCATCATCATCACCATCATCACCACCATCATCATCACCATCATCACCACCATCATCATCAACACCATCACCACCATCACCATCACCGTCATCACGGTCATCACTATCGCCATCATTATCATCACCATCACCACCACTACCATCATAATCATCTCCATCATCACCATCATCATGTTTGCTGAGAGAATATGTGATGAGCTCTGTGATTGAATAGCTGCATGAACTTGATGAGTCATTTAACCTCCCTGAGTTTCAATTTGCAATTTGCTCATTTGTGAAATAGCATAAATATTCATTCACACAACCAACGTTTACCAAGATCTCACTGAGTTCCTGTCCTGTCCACTCTCTAGAACCATTTTGGGGATTATGGGAGCTCCGTGGATTCATTCTTTGGGACATGCTTATGTGTCACCTTCCCTGTGAAGCCTTCCCTGATCCCTGCCCTCCCCAGCCCCCACCATCACTAAGCAGAGTAAGTCTGTCCTCCTCCAGGCTTCTAAAGCCCCTTGTTCACACTTGCACAGCAGTGAACCATGCTGCTGACTTGAAATGCTCAATAAGTTCTCAGCCCTATCAGACTGGGTCCCTATTTTATAACAAATAGTTTGTAATGACTCCTTTACTATCCTGAAATGAAATTCATATATTGTATAACCTATCTAGACACATCGTTGGAAAATAAATCAACATAATGCCCAAACTTCAATATAAAAGGAAAGTGAAATGAAGATAATTTATAATAAAATATGTATTTCAATATGTAAGTGCTCAAATTCGTCTACACTAGGAGACATAATGAAGTCAGAGGTTTGTGCCTACACATTGGATCACCAGGAGGGCCTCAGCCTCAAATGCAGCCTGACACTTGGTGGTTGTGTCTGGGACTCAACTGCCACAAAAGGCGTTGCCATTGGAAATGTGATTTTCCAAAAATGATGAATGACTCTTGGTAACATTTCCAATGGAACAATCTTTCTTCAATTTACACGGTAGTTGTATTCCTGGAAAATTCAGTGAATAGTAAATTCGTGACACTTAATGTTTATGTATACAACAGAGTTAGGTTCCAGGCTGAAATAATTATAAACAGGTTTTTCACCTACTTGAATGTCGACCAGGATATTTGCAAGTCACGGGGAATGAGGGGTGATGCTTCATTGCACAGTATCATCCCCTGTACTGAAGGACATTTAGCACCCTCGGCCATGCCCACTAAATGCCAGCAGCATTACCCTACAGTAATTGCGAACATCAAAAATGCCACCCACTTGTTCACAAAACTGTCCCTAAGGGATGGCAGTGCCCCCATGGAGAATTTCTGTTCTAGCTTGTTTGCCTCTTTCACCTGCCTAGGAGCCTACAGAGGACAGATGAACTTGTCCTGAGGGAACTGGGTACACAATGGGTGCTCAATCATTTCTGATAGGCTGAAGCACATGTGGCCAGTCCCAGAGGTTACCTGCAGAAAGACGTGCCAGCGGCTTCCTGTGCCTCAGACTATTGTGGGCATCCTCTGGCCCTGGGAGTGTGCCAGTCCATGTACAGGGCAAGCCAAAAGTGCCAGGGAGCTAACAGCCCCAGACAGCCCTCCACTGATGAGGCCTGGGACTGTGGGGTAAATCCCTCAATTCCTCACCCCTCCACGAACCAATCTGAGTCACACTGGACACAATGTCTCAGGGAGTGCCCACGAGACTGAGCCCAGCTGCCCACAGAGATAACCCTCACTAACACCCCTGCCTGGCTTTCCCCCCAACCTGTCTCACTGCCGCACTCCCTCCCAGTGCTTCCTGGGATGACCTCCCAGATATACTGCCTGCACCCAAATTCTTGTCTCAGTGCATTTCAGGTACTGTTGCTGCACAACAGACACCCCAGAATGGCTTGAAACAGCAAGGGTTTCTGATCTCCCCTGATTCTGCAGGTTGGCTGGGTAGTTCCTCTGAGGTTTCACTAAGTCTTGCTCAGGTGGCTACATTCAGCTGGAAGGTCCCCTGAGCTGGAAGGTCAAAGCTGGCCTCTCCTACGTATCAGGCAGTGGTGCTGGCTGTGGCTTGCGGAGCACTTCATCCTCCTCCTCATGGCTTCTTACCTGCAGTAGCTAGAATGGCTGCCGACAGGGCCTCAAGATGGCAAATGAGAAAGCTGCAAGCCTCTCGAGCCCACGCCCCAGATCTCAAACAACACAGCAAGTCACAGGGTCAGCCCAGATTCAAGGGGGGCAGAGAAATAGACCTTGCCTCCGGATGGGAGTTGCAGCAAAGGGGTGTGCACTAAACAGCCTTTTACTTGGGGCCTTTGAGGAGGGGTAACCCCAAATTAAGACATTCGCAAAAATCAAGCAATAGAATGGGCAGGTGAACGTCTGACGGCGTGACAGAGGGGAGGATGGCAGATGTGTGAGAGAGCTTTGGAAATACCAAAGCACTGCCCAAGCCGCTGGTGCTGACCAGTGCGTGTAGCTCCTAGACACACAGGCTGGGAGGCAGTGGAGACCTCTTTAGCATCTCTGCTTCCACTGCTAAACTTGTATTTTTCCATAAGACTGCATAATTCACCAAAGATACAATTACTTAAGGCAGAGCATAAACAGTGTGTGCCATGAGCCCGTGGGGTCTATAATTCAGATATGTCTCTGGGGATAATTAAAACCTCCTCCCCGCAACAGGAAGTCTTGAAACAACACGGCAGCAGTGTGCCCATGCACCTGATGGACCCAGGGTGGCAGTCAGGTGCTCACCAGGGCAGGAGGAGGCGCCAAGGGTGGGGAAGGAGAAGGTGGCCAATTAGCAATCCTTGGAGAACTCTCTCCAAGAGGCCCGGCCCAGAGAATGTGGACACCCAATTGCAGCAGCTGGAGCGAGTTCAATGTCAGGAAGAACTTCTCTTAATATCAGTGGCCATTTTTAGACCACAGCACAGGGTTTTCGTTACGGATGGTAAGAATAGATGGAGGGAAGCCTGGCTCAGACATGGGCAGGATTCAGGTAAGACAGGCCCATCTGGTCATGTTTTGTGCCCAAGGTTGGGGATTAGGGAGGGGTATTCTTTCTGGATAAGGGAGAGGAAGGGATTATCAAGCCTGGAAGAACTACTCCAGGTCAGACACTGTGCTAGGCACTGCATACCCATTCTCATTCAATCTGTACCCATTTTACAGATCTGAAAGCTGAGCCTCAGAGAGGCAAAGTGCTATGTCCAACAGCATAAAGCTGTTACATGGCAGGGCAGGGACCCAGGTCTTTTGAGTGGGTGCTACAGAAGTGTCTAGAGGAGGTCAACAAACAAGGTGAAGCACCTGGACAGCAGAGAGAAAAGAGGGCACTCTCCAGAAGAGAAGAAGCGGCTCTGCCTTAAAATACTTGAAGGCCAGTCACAGAGAAGAGAGATGTGCCTTCTTCTGTGTATCCCCAAAGGCCAGAACCCGGCCAGGGAATGGATTTTATCAGGAGATAGATTTCAGTTTGATATAAGAACTTTCTAATAGGCAGAACTGTGTCACTCTGGAATGAACAAGCCATGTGGATAGGTAGTGAGCTCCCCATCCTTGGAAGTAGGAAGATACAAGCTTGATGCCCACCAGTAGAACTTCTGTAGGAAGGTCAGACCTGGTACCTGGTACCTGTGCAGTGTCTTAGAGCTTGAGGCTCCAGGGATCTTTGGGAGGGGCTCGGGTGCCCTGGCTGGGGTACCCCTGTTGTACAGGGACAAAGTTGAGGCAAGAGAGACCTAGTGACTGATGGAGAGCTCTGGGCCCCACTTCCTCTCTTCTCTGGCCTCCCAGAGCCTCCAGATGTCTCATTTACTGCTCTCCTGGCAGAGCCACTGGCTGAGGGAGAAGACGGATCAGGAGGTGCCCCCCACCCCGCCTGCATGCTGAATGGCAACGAATTAACCTGCTGACCCGTAATCAAAGTCTCTGAGCACAGTGGCTGGATGGATGCAGCCGTTTCTCCAGCTCCAATTACTCTACAGGAAGTCCATCTGGTGACAAGAGGCAGAAGGAGTGGAAGACAGAGACAGTGAAGATGAAACAGTTCTAGGGGAGACCACAGCCATGGCCTCAGCCCAGGGCGGGGGCCCCTTCCATCCCAGCCCAGGCTCACAGAGCCTCATACTCCTGTGGGGTCCCCAGCCAGGCTGGGGTGAGGGAGCAGGCATGCCAGGGACCTTGAGACAGTCCAGGCCCGGCTGTGCCAGGGAAGTGGACCACAGAGCCATGCACACCCTTCCATTTGGAGGGTTCCAGGCTTCACTCAGGGGCCATCTTAAGACTGTGGGAGGCTCCTGTCAACCCTGAGGGTCCCTTCTACCCCCATTCTACCCAGCCACATCATCCTGTGTTCCCTCTGGACCCGCCAGCCCTAAGGCATCCAGGAAGGGCAGCATGGACAGAACATCCCCCTGGCACTCCACCCCCAAGATCCTGCCCACCTCCACACCTCCAGAATTGAACTGGATTGTTGCCATGGGCAGGGATGTCCAGAGCACGGTGGTCTCAGGGTCCTGCCAGCCCCCCTCCCTCTGTCCCCCAGAGATTCCTCCCTGTTCGGAAGTATATGGGGTGGGGGATTCTGGGCCTTAAACCCCATGCTGAGAAGCATGGAGGCTGCTAGCTGAGAAGCAGACGCAGTCCCTGGGGGAGTGCAATCTGATGGGGGAGACACAGACCCTGCCCTGGAGAAGCCCCCAGTCTGATGGGGAAGACAGAATTCTGAGGTCAAGAGATGGACGCACGAACCTCACAAGCTGGCAGCGAGAGGCCCCCCCTCCTCTGTCACACTTATGCGTGTCAGTGCTAAGACATGCTGTGAACATGAAGCATGAGGAGCGAAGGGCTGTGGGAGGAAGCACCGGGGTCAGCCCTGGGAGCTCCCCTGAGCAGGATGTGAGTTCCTCCACACGCAGCCTCCGAAGGCGCTTCCCAGAGCATAGGAGCTCTGGTCTGTGCAGCTGTGGGAGCCAAGGAAGAGCAGCTTATTAATTTAATCCTTAAGCAAATTTACAAAATTGTCAGTGGATTTGCAGGAAGCCGAGGGAAGTGGCTTCCGGGGGAGCTGGCAGCCACTCCCCTGCCAGGGGGATTTGCCTAGCTGTGGGGGCGAGCAGGCAGGGAGGGGAGGGCCGCATGCCTCAGAGCCCCTTCCCCAGCACCTCCTGGCAGGGACCCGGCTTCTCCTCCTCCCTTCTCTGTCAGTCTCATCTCTAGAAGCAGAACCCGAAAATTGGTCAGGGAGGACTTCAGCCACGTCGGCCACTCATAGAAATAATTATAAGATACCAAATAAGTGCCTCTAGTGTGCCAGACACGAATGTACGTTAACTCATCTCATCGTCAGGAATGAGGCAGGTGCTATTATTACCACCATTTACAGATGGGGCAACTGAGGTGCAGAAAGGTGAAGTAACTCATTGCCAAGGTCACACAGCTCGTAAGTGGCAGAGTCAGGATCTGAGCCAGGCCGTCTGGCTCCAGAAGTCTGCACGCCCCACCTCTCCGCCATTCCACGTCTGTGGCCTCTCCTCCTTTCCACTTCTATCAAAGTGGGAGGAGCCAAGGAGACCCATCCTCCCATCCCCACGGAGACTCTAGGCCAACTACCTCTCCTGTTGTCCCCAAGGGCAGGCCCGAGTGTCACCCTGGCCACCCCTCCACCTCCAAGCTCCTGAGCCACTCAGTTCCAGGTCACACCTCCAGCTGCCACACACCTCTTCCCCCCCACCGTGAGAATCAGCACTTCCCTGAGGGTTGGAGCCTCCCAGGAAAGCAGACTGTGGTCTGAGCCTTACCACAGTGCATCCAGGTCCCTAAGTGAGGCACAGCCTCTTGGACGGGTTCCCAGGCCTTCGAGTCCTACAGCCGCTCCCCCGTCTGTTTAATAAGGCCTGTGCCCAGTTGCCTTCTGGTCTGAAGACAAGGCCGCCAGGAGCCAGTGCAGCCCAGCCCCAGCTGACTGGATCTCCCATCCCCACGAGGCTGGGGCCAGTTAACCTGTTTGGAGAGTTCACTGATCAAGCGCTGATAAGAATTAGGAAAGCCCTGACCAGCCAGTGACCCTCTCCAGGCCACCATCCCTGGCCAGGCTCCAGCACCTCCGTCCAGCAGATCCCTCATTAGCATCTTAATGTGAGGAGCATATGCAATGAGGCATTGGAGAAAATCCCCAGCATTTAAATTCATTAGCAGTCCCTGGAAGTCTTCAGTGCGGAGGTGGAATTATCGCTAAACTGCTTTTAACTTACCAGCTGTGCACAAAACGGTGGAGGAGGCCGGCTTTAAGGCTTGGTGGGGGGGGAGAGGGTGCTGCCATCTGGGGGCCCAAGTTCAAGCCCAGGGATGCCGAGGCTCCTGGCTGGAGGGCTGTGTTTTCTCGATTCTGTTCAGCGCTCTAATGATGACTGAAAAATTCAATCAACCAGCTGGCTCATCCACTTAGAAACAAACAGCCACCTCGACTGGTATTGATGTGGCTTCCCATTTCAGGTTAAGTTGTGTGACCCTGCTTCTCTCTGCTCAGCGTCTGATGGATGGTGAAGGAACTGTCTTTCCTCTCCCAGGAGTGGCCTTTCTCCCACTGGCCAGACCCTCCCCGTGCTCCAGTGGCCCCTCCAGAGGGCATTTCCTGACACCCTCCCCCTCTCCCCATCCTTCTTGCCCCACTGTCCCAACACACAGCCCACAGCTCCATGACCTCGCTAAAGTCTGTCTCCTCCATGCACCCAAGAATCCCGGAGGGTGGCATTCAGCCTGTGTGCATCCCACAGTCTAGTCAGCCCCTGGCACAAAAGATATGCTCAACGAAGCCTCACTGAATTAATTAATTGATTGATTAAATGTTCCTCCCTGCCTGCAGTGTCAATCATGGTGGCTGGCTCATTGTGTTTCTCAATAAATATTTGCTGAATAAATGTTGAATGACAGATAAGTGGTAGATGCAGGGGTGGGGTGGGGTAAGGAGGTGAGGATTTAGGAATTCAGTGTTTTATTCAACAAATATTAATTAAGTAACTAATCAGAATGATGGTTAATATTTGTATTGGGCTTACTATCTGCAAAGCACATGTTAACTCATTTAATATTTATAACAACCCTGCAAGGAGGATTCTAACACTATCCTTATTTTACAGATGTGAAAACTGAGGCATCTAAGCCACTCGGCTAATGTGTCATGGAGCATGGATTTGAATCAGGGAGTCTAGTTCAAGGGCAGTGCTCTCCAGGGGAAGTAAAGTGTGAGCCACATGTGTACTTTTAAATTTTCTAGGAACCCCATTCTAAAATGTAAAAATAAATAGGTGAGATTAATTTTTATACAATATTTTATTTAACCCAATACATTCAAAATATTATTTCAACATACAATCAACATTTTTAAAAGTATTAATGAGATATTTTACATTCTTGTTTTCACACTAAGCTTTCGAAATCCAGTGTATACTTTACACTGAGCTGAAGTCTGGATTCTTAACCACTGTGTTTTCCTGCCTCCTGCCTACCTGTGTCTGGCACAGTGCTGGACACTGAGGACACAAAGGTGGACCAGCCACAGTTCCTTCAAGGAGCCACAGTGTGTTGGGGGAGACATACAGGAGCAGAAGCAGAGAAGGCAAGGAATTCAGGTCAACATGACTTGGTGGCCACACATGGTGGAGACTAAGCAGGTCTGACCCCTGGTTTCTGGTGGGGCTACTAGGTGGGCAGTGGGGCAATTCTGTGAGGAGAGGGGACTCAGGGGTGGAGAGCAGTTTGAGGGAAGAAGATGCTGGGTTTGGGTTCTCCCTGTACACAGGGACATGAGAGTCCTGGATGGGTGGGCCTTAGGATAGAGTGGGAGAGGGGCGGGGCTGGAGGTATGGACCAGGCAGAGTCTCTGGATCCTGTCCTTCTTGGAAGACAAGGCACACACAGGATGTGGTCACGTGCAGTTAGGTAAAAGGAAGAAGTGTGCTGGGGATTTAGGACTAAGGAGACCATATTTTAAGGGGATAACAAGTCAACTGTGTTAGCTCATTTAATCTGCGTTAACAGCTTTAGCGAGTAGACAGTCGAGGCCCAGAGAGGTCCTAAGGCACACAGCCAGTTAGTGATCACACTGAAGCAAGAATCTGAGTCTCCTGACTCTAAGTCCAGTGTCCCTCCATCCATCCATCCATCCATCCAGCAGCTACTTCCTAAGCACTCACTACATGCACTGGGCACTGGGGGTGCATGGTCAAGTTACCATGTGCTGTGTCCAGGATTTAAAGAAAAGGAAGGGCTCGGCAGCAGGGAGGGGGTAATGGTACGAACAAGACCTGGTGGTGGGAGCTAGCATGTGGGCAACTTCCGCCTGGAAGCAGGAAAGCTGGGCTTGTGAGCTCACAGTGTGGCCTCACCTCCCTGCCCTCCTCAGTGCAGTGGGGAGACTGGGCTGGGACTGCCCTTCCCCATCCCAGCTGGGCCTTGGAGTCTCCTCACAGCTGGTCAGCCACACAGGTGCCCAAGCTCTGGCCTGGGGAATCGTTCCTTCCGGGAATAGGGATGAGCCAGGCTTGGGAAGCAGCAGCCTGTGTGGCCTCTGAGGACACTGGGAGGCTGTCCCACCTGAGTCTTAAAATCCACGGGCATCCTCGCCCTGCCACCCCATAGTCACTGTGCCTGTTCCACACACAAGGAAGCCCAGGCGCACCTGGCCACACTCAAGGCAAAGCACGTTGCCCTAGCAATGGGCCATGTTGCCTTCCACGTTTGCCAGGTTCAGGGGAAAAAACACAGGACACCCAGTTAAATTGGAATTTCAGATAAACAGCAAATAACTTTTTTGTAGAAAGATGTGCCATTCAATATGTTGGGCCCAACCACTGGATCAAAGAATCTCCCAAGCTTCTGGGCTTCAGAAGCAAGAGAGGTCTTCCCGTGGATTCTCACCTGCTGCCGGGAAGAGGTCAGCAGGGAGAAGCTATTTCAGATTGGAATACGTGGAGATTGTTGTCAGGGTGTCAGCTTCAAACAAGCTGCAGCACCTGTCTCTAGTGACCCGGTCATTGACTTGGTCACCTCAGATCACTCCATCCCCCACAAACCGCCACACAGGCCCCACAGCCCACAGCAGCAGAGCAGGACTTGCCATGCTTCCGAGAGGAAGAGACTGGGTGGAGAGGCGAGCTGGTTAGGATGAGGCTGCTGTGTTGCAGACTGGGCAGGCTGCCCCAAAGGGCAGGCACAGACCTGGAGCCTAGCTCCCCAATCTCCCGAATCTAGCAGACACCTCACTGTCCGGGAATTGAAAGCTGGTAAGCAATGCAGCTGCCATCTCCTCCCACGACCCCTGCAGCCACCACCTCAGAACCCTGGGGCTGCTGCCACAGCCACCAGCTAATTAGCCAAATGAGGGCCCATGCTCCCTCCCGAAGGCAGGCACTGAGTTCTGGGACATTAGCTTCCACTTTCCACTGCAAACACAAACCCAGCGCTTGAGGAGGACCGGCAGGGTAGGGGCTGGTCTGGGGTGGGGAAGAAGCCCTATGCTTTAGGAAGCCCTTTCTTAACTCTCTAATCCTCTCCATACGCCTGCTGCAGGGCGCCTGGCCTGGGGGCCCAGGAAAGGGGTGAAGGAAGAGGGAGAAAGATTTGAGATTCAAAAGAAAATCTTAGACTAGAGAAATATGGGTGTGGGAGGAACACCTGGATTGTCCAGATGGGGACACTGAGGCCCAAAGTCCAGATGTGGTGGGAGTGACAGCAGCTTCTCCTGGCTTAGCTTCAGCTGAAGCTGGGAGCCCTGATGATCCCTTATATGGCTAAAGGGCATACCCTGGGAGGCAGCTGGGACAGGAGGAGTGTGATAAGATGGGGGACCTAGGCCCAGTGGCCTGGGGACAGGAGGGGCTGGCAGGAGCCGGGCAAGGCAGGAGGCCTCCCCTTAGCTGGAACAGCTTTCACAGCTCAGGCCAAGAGCAGGAAGGCTGTGAGGCAGGCTGTTTCCCTTCAGTTTGAAAGACTGAAGGTGACAGGAGGGAGCACCTGACAGCTGCTGACAGCCGGGCTCTCAAGGGCTCACCAGGGCGCAGGTGCACCAGGGGGTGGGCAGTCATGTCTTCACAGGCTCTGCCACTCACACCATGCACAGACACACTTCTGCCGCCCAGGAGCACCATCAGCCTGTCTCTCATGCACGCACATGCACACGCACACGAACATACACAGCAAAGGGAGAGGCAGAGACCTGAAGCAGCAACATGGCCCCCAGCAGCCCCCAGAACCACTGCCTGGTCCCTGCCCCTGACCAAGGCAGGATGTGGCCCAGCCAGGAATTTCTCCAGCCTGTGACTATTGCCATCCCTTTTTGTAACAAACATTTTGTAATGAAATTTATAAACTATATAACCTACCTCCATACATAATTTTGCCCTAATTATAATATAAAGGAGAAACAAATAGTGGGGAAAGGTTATAATAAAACAATGCATTTCGGTGTGTAAATGCTTGAGCACCACCACCTGAGAAGACACACGAAGGAGTCAGCGGCTAGCACCTGAACGTGGAGGCACCTGAAGGCAACACCTACAAATGTTGATGGGTCTGGTGGCTTCTTTCAGGGACTGAGGCACCATGGGCAGTGTTGCCATCCACATTTTAGTTTTCCAGCTGGTAGACAATTCTTACTAAAATGCTTATTGAGAGAAAGTGTGATCGTCACTCTATTTCCTGGAAAATGTTACATATATCAAATCATGCCAAAAAATAGTGGAAACCTAAGTAGCACAGCCTCAGGTTACTGTCTATAGAGCCCGAGGTTCTAGCCTCAGACAAACATACATAGATGTTTCACCTACCTGACACCTGGCTGGACATGTAGCATATTTAGTGCTATCCACTAAATGCCGGGGATGCCCCCACTCATGAGGATGGTCCAAAATGCCCCCTGGGGGCACGCTGCCCTCGCTGAGGACCACGGCCTCACACCTTCTCTGAGGCTCCGTGTCCAGCATCCTGATACCTACCTCTGCAGGCTGAGGCAAAGGACGCAGGGGACAAAGGATAGAAACTGGTTTGCAAACAGGAGAGCCCCCTACCCAGGTAAGGCAAGGTGGTTACCGCTGAGGCCAACGCTGGAGGCCATGGCTCGAGCACTGGGGGGCTGCAGAGGTCCAAGCATCCAAGCTGGGCAATGGGCACACATTATCAGTAAGGCAGTTCTTGGGTCCTCTTTGCCCGGGGTGGGGTGTGGAGACTGAGGCTCTGGGAGGTTAAGTAATGTGAGCCCAAGTTTACCTGAGTCCAAAGCCCTTACTCTTTCTAAGACCCATCTTGCCCTCAGGAAAGACTCCAAGGAGGAGGGAATATTTGCAACAAAGATCATGCCATTAAAGCTAAAGGACAAAGAGCTTTCCAGCAGGCAGAGATGGAAGAGGTAAGGTATCCCAGGTAGGGAAATAGTGTGAGCAAAGGCATGGAAAAGTGAATTCAAGTAGCATGAGCCCTGGGTTTGCTGGGAGAACAAACTATGTGTAGCTGTGATAGGAGATAACTCTGGAAAGATGGGTCCAGGCCAGATAATACATGGCCTTGAATGTTCCAGTAAGGAACTTAGTCTCGACTTGGTAGGGACTAGGGAGCCACTGACGGTTCATGAGCAGGGAAGTGAGGAGCCCAGATCTGCCTTTCTGCAATCTCCTGAACCGGGCTCCACAGCCTTTGCTCCAGTCTCCCAAACTGTGCTCAGAGCAGCGCCTGCTCCTCAGCCAGGCCTCTTCCTGAGGCTGGTGCTGTCGAGGAATTCCTCCCAGCCTCCCCAAGTAGTTTTCAAGCCATAATTAATTGCACAGTAACGAGGATCTAATTGCCTTCCCCCTGGCAGCACCCCAGAGAGGATGGGCTGTACCTGGAAGAAGGTATGTTCAGAAAAAAACAAGTTAATTAACACCGTGAACAAAGAGGCTGCTAATTGCATTGTTTCCAGGACTTGGGAAGACACTTTTCAGGAATGGGAGTCTACTGCCTTGGGCTCATTAGGAAAAAACATGGGTCTCCCCTCTTCCCCCACAAAAGAACAGCAATAACAGCCAAACTGACTGCAGAATGAAGGCCTCCACATTTTCCTGGGAGAGCTAAGGACCTAGGAATCTTCTTGAGTCTGTGTTACAGGTGGACAAACTAAGACCAAAAAGGACACAATGATTTAGTGGCTTGGCAGCTCAGGCCCCTTTCCAGGTGTTCACATCTGCTATAAGTCCAACAAGGACTGTGGAAAGGCCAGGGCTAGACTAAGACAGATTCTTCCCTGAAGTTCTGGTCACTTACGAAGGAGGAAGTGTGTGCAAAGAAGTGGGAGAGGACCCCAGCCCTGGGTTCCAACAGAGGGTCAGAAAAGGCTCCTGGGGAACCACCCTCCTGGCCTGGGCTCTGCTCACCCCACCAGGAAGCCCAGAAAGGGGGGGGGGGGGGGCGGGGCATCTGCACCTGGACAGCTGCCCAGCCTGGCCCTCCTGGGGATGTGTGGCTCTAAGGCCCCTCCCTTCACAGCCAACCTGCTTCAAGTCCCTGAGTAGGGGCTGGGCTCCAACTGCTCCCTGTGCATTCAGTCTGGACTCCAAAGAACAGATAGAAAATATTCCACACTTTGCAAGCCGTATAGTTTCTATAACAACTACTCACCTCTGCCATTGGAGAGGGAATGTAGCATAGACAATACAGAAACAAACGGGCTGTGTGCCAATAAAACTTTATGGGCAAAACAAGTGGTAGGCCGATTTGTCCACAGGCCAGAGTTATCCAACCCCTAGTGGAGTGAAAACGCCCTGAGGGCAGCAGCAGGACACTGCCTCCTGTGAATCCTCCCATCCCTAGCATAGGTAAGCACTGAGGGAAGGTTTGTTCCATGAGAGAAACAGATAGTAAAAGAAGGTCTGGTGGTGAACGCATGGGAAGGAAGGTGAGCACATGAGTCCCGTGGACCGCAGGCTCTAGGAGGCTGGGCACCACGTCTCCCGTGTTCCCTTGGTATCCATCCATGGACTTAGCTTAGTTCCTGGTATTGGTGCCAACCCTTTCTCTTGTCTAGGCATTAGAACAGCATGAAAGGGCACTGCCCATGTTGTTGGCAGCTTCTCAAAGAGGTCAGTAAAGTCCAGACCCAGAGTCCCCCACCCCTCCTTACTCACCACCCCCCACAACACCCTCCATGGTTTACTGTCCAGAGTGAGCCCCTTGGCCTGGAGCCTGGGCTTCATCTCCCTGTGGGTGGGCTGCCTCTGGGAGGCTCTCCCACCAGTGTCTCTCCCAGGCAGACAATCCCATGACAGCGGGGGTGGAAGAGAGGTGCTCGCAGGACAAGCATTCTGGGAAAATCCCTAGACAGTGATGACTGAGGGGAAGCCCGAGCAGCTGGACCCAGGAGAACCTGGCTGCAGGCCTGTGGCTGAGGCAGGAGGGAGCAGGAGGGGACAGGCACAAGTTGGAGAGGCTTGGCTCTGAGGGGGGCTCAGAGCTGTCCAGGAGCTAGAGAGAGTTCCAAGGGATCCCAATTTCAAAAGCCCTGTGTTTTCAGGAAAGGCTCCAGGACAAGGCAGAAGTATGGATGGAACACAGATCAAAGGCTGGAATCCAAGCTGGAGATGGGAGAGAATTCAACACAGGCTGCCTTCATGCCAGGGCCGGGCCCTGCTAGCCTCGGACTCCTGCAACTGCCCCGGAGCTAAGAAGTTCTACCAAGGGGCCAGTGAACACAGAGGGAAGGGAGGTTGGCAGGATGGTGAGCAGATGGACAGAACCCAAAAAAGGTCAGGGTGGGGCTACCCCCAGGAAGATAAGGCCCTTCCCAGGCTCCACCTTGGAGGATCCTGCCCAGTTTATCCTCCTCAGACTAGAGGAAACAGCAATGACTTGAGTTGTGAACATCCTTCTTGAGAAGCATCACACCAAGATGGGGAGGACACAAAGTCCTTGGAAAATATTATTAATACTGAGTACTCCAATGGGCCAGGCACTGTCATCTCATTTTATATTCATTATCTCATTGAAATCTCTGGAAAAACCTTATAAGTGGGTATTTTTATTCATATTTTAGAGATGAGGAAACTGAGGTTCCAAGATATGAAGTCATCTACTCAAATTCAACAAAGCCAGTAAGTAGCAAGGGTGGATTCAAACCCAGTTCTGCCCAACTCCCTAATATTTCCTGTATGCCCAGGGATGAAATCCAAAACACTCAACAACCAGCATGGATGTCAACCAAGCAGAATAGACGCCAAATGTAAACAATGAGTACAGTGAACTGATGCGCACCAGGCAACTCCAGCATGGAATCGCCAGGCTGTGCCTCCCAGCACCAGCCCCCTCCCCACAAACACACTCACAACACAACCCATCCAAAGTACAAACAGCAAACCATCCTGGCGTTGTCTTCTTTGATGAGGAAAGGTACTCAAATCCCAATAAGTCTGAGACCCCAGTGTCCACCAATCAAACCAGCCCACCATCAAGGAACCTGGGGATGCCCCAGCACAGATCAGAGGAGGAAAGGCCTTTTAAGATCATCTTCCCCAACTCCCTCACTTGACAGACAAGAAAACATAGGTCCAGAGAGGGGAACGGACTCACCCAAGGTCACACAGCAAATTGGTGGCAGATTCTAGTCCTGAGAAACAGAAATGCCCACCCCAACACTCCGTTCCATCCTGTGCACACTGCTGGTAGGGCTACAACTCAAGTCTGTCCTTGTGAAAAGCAATCTGGCAATGTAGGATATGAGTTACAAAACTCTTCATACTTTTTGACCTGGTAATTCTCCTTTTGGGAATAAACCCTTGGGAAATAATCCAAAGAGAAAGGGAAAAAAAAGTAATTTGACAAAGATGTCCAGGCAGCACTGTTTGGAAGATTGAAAATTTGGCCACCACCCAAATGCCCAACAATAGCAGTAAGCAAACGGTGGTCAGATTAATGTGCTGTAGTTATTAAAAATGACAGCTCTGTATACTAAGTGGATACAACAGAAACATTTATGTAAAATACTAAGTGGGAAAAGCAGAAAACATCTTCACACCTTGGTTACAACCAAGCAAAACAAGTGCGTGTGTTAACGAAGGCTACAGCAGACGAGCAGAGATGAAAATGGCTTATTGTTCAATTGTGGGGTTTTTTCCCACTGAAAGTTGTTTAGTGTCAAAAATCTTTAAAGATTTTAAAGTTATCCGACAGTAATGGAGGAGACTTAGCAATTGGAGAACAATATTGCATTCAAATCCACCAAGCAGAATCCTAATTCCCACCCCCTTCTGTACCCCGCAGCTCCCCTGGAGACCTGTGGAGAGATTGGCCTCTGTCTCCCTCAAACCATCTTTTCAGAAGGATACTCAGCAAACTGTTTTGATCACATGTGACATGAGGAAGTCCTTCCAGATGTCTAGCCATCTCCTTGAGACTTCAGCAGAAGTAAAAATAGGCTCCATGGAGGCATCTGGGCCATGAAGATGGAACCAAAGGTAAGAGAGAAGCAGAGAAAAACAAGGAAATGAAGACAGACAGAAAGCAGAGAAATCGGGAAGGAGACGGTGAATACCAAGCTTCATGGAAGCACATTTGAGGGAAATTAGAAGCGTTGTTGGTTCCAGGCCCAGGAGGAATTATGAAAATTCTTCTGAGCAGAGACAGCTGGTGTAAGCAGAGATACGCAGCCTGCAGAGCCGAGCAGAGGAGCTGCATTTGCAGGGAAATTGGAAGACTGAGTGACAGGCACTGGCTGAGCCGAGTGAAGAACACTAAAGAACCGGGGGGAAGGACTTGGGAAAATCCTAAGTGGGGAATAGACCATCCCCTTCTACCCCATCAGCTCCTTCTTTCCAACTGAATCATACCAAAATTCATGGTGTGAGCCTGATGGGGACATATCATGCAAGGTCTTCAGTCACACCACCACCACCACCACCATATCAAACTAATGAGAAGCAATGTCCTTAAACAAAGGAGGGAACAATTATTTATTGAGCAACACCATGAGCCAGTCAACCAATAGTACTTATGATGTCAGTACTGTTATCCCCATTTTGCAGATGGAGAAACTGAGACTGAAGGAGGTGATTTGACTTGTGCAAGCTCACACTGGTAAATGCTCAAGCCAGGATTCAAACTTGCCACTGCTTGATCCCAAAGGTCGTGTTTTCCACCATACCATATTCCAGAAAAGGAAATAGCCCCACCAGGGATAGATAGGGGCCTCTAAAATCATGCTATGTCCCACTGCTTTAGGCCTTTGTGCCCCTTGAATCAAGGCTAACAATGGCCAGAATAACACTTTATAGTTTTGCCCTCAGGAACAGCAGGAATTAGACAAGTTGTAGGGAAAGAAGCTTGTGGAGGCATGGAGAACTCTTAAAGTGGCTGTCTGAACTCACCTCTGGCTATGGTCACAACAACTTGGGTCATTGTCATCCTTGAAAAGCAAGGAATGCGCTCACTATTGTGCATCTGGTTGTCGGATCCTGTTAGGCTGAGCCAGCTTTGGAACTGGCTGTTTAGGAAGAAGGTGTGTGATCTAAAACATAAGGCCTTATACTTTGGACAAGCCAAAGAAGGGACCACCACGCTTGCTGACCACTGTGCAGAGGTGACATATGCCAAGTGACAAGGTCACAGCTGATGGGACCAGGCAGGGGCTCCTCAGGGGTGACTGAGCTGGGAAAGCCCTACCCTAAAAGGGCTGGGCTAGGCTAGTCAGATTCTTTCTTTGCAGAATTTTAATTGGAGGTAATACATAAAGGAGGTAAGGAAGCCCAGGCCACGGCCATGAGGCTGCCAGAGGCCACAAAGGACCAGGAGTGACGAGAAGTTACAGGTACATAGAAACCGTGAGGCACTCAGACATTGAGAACAGGAGGAGAATGCCACTGATTGCAGGAGAAGCAGATAGACCCAGAGGGAAGCCACCACGAGGGGCACCACTGAGCTGGGTTCAGGATGTCTCAGCAAAGGACACCCAGCAACATTCAGTGCTGCTGGGGGAATGAGAAAAACTGATCCTATAGTCTCCTAGGACTCCAATTTTTTACTGGATACAATGACTGTGACACCTGAATCCTGTACTTCCCATGGATTCCTGCCTACCCCATTATTAGAGCCTTACAATAAGTTCCATTTGTCGAGGAAACTTGAGTAGATGTCTCTGTTCCTTACAGTGCAAAGGTCCGTATAGAGCCCAGAATTTGGCTGGATGCCCCTCTAGCCTGTCCCATAGCACCTGAGCTTCCCCATCACAGCCCCTATTACAGTGCCTGCTTATTCACTGTCTCCTCCTCTAGACTCTAAGCTCCATGAGATGCTGACCCAGTCACCATTTCATCCCCAGAATTTAACAGTATCTGGCATAAACAGAAAGAGAGGGAGAGAGAGAAGGAACGGAGGAAGGGAGGCATGTAGAAAGGAAAAGTGACAGGGCAGGTTGTGTTGCTAGATAGCCAGCCCAGCATGTGGTCACATGGACCAAGGGCTGAAGGTGACCTCCACCCTCTCCAAGCCAACCATTCCCTGAGCCAGAGCTAGCCATCCAAGCCGAGTTTCCCACCAGGGCACCACTGGCATGTTGGGGGAAATGATTCTTCATTGGCTGGGATGTCCTGCACATTGCAGGGTATTTAGCATCCCTGGTCCCCTCCTAGCAAACACCAGGAGCGACCCCCAGTCACTGTGAAAACACCCCACACGGGATGCCCCTCCGGCACTCTGTCTCCAGTTCCTCTGATTCCATCTCCCCCCACCCCTTCAGAAAATCTTGCAATGGTGCTACGTTTCTTACAGAATGATTATAATGATGACCAACATCCATGGAGTCCCTTCTCTATGCCAGGCACCATTCTAAGCACTTTATATGTGTTAATTCACTTGATCCTCACAGAAATCTTTATTATAAGCTGGGTACTACTATTATCCCCATTTTACAGATGAGGAAAATGAGACTCAGAGAAGTTCAGCAGCAGGACCCAGAGCACAGTCTGTGAGCAGCAGAGTTGGGGTGCGAGCCTGTATGGGTCTGACTCCGGAGCCTACACTCGCAACCACTCCCCGGGCTGCCCCCGTAAGCCGACAGCTGTCTACTCTGCCAACCGTGCCCTCTGTCGCCTCACTCCTCAGCCGTGATCCCACGCCTGCAAGCACACATGCATGCACATACCACGGCAGAACATCCCAGCTTAGCTCACGCTGGCCCTCCCCCGAAATGCCCCTCCCTCACTTACCCCGGGTCAGGTCTTTCCCGTCATCAGAAGTTCCTACTCAAGCAGTGCTTTCTCCATGAGACCCCCAAGGTCCCCCAGTCAGAATCAACCATTCCATTCTCCCAACCTCCCTGGTCCTACAGTCATGTCCTCATTAAGCATGTGATGCAGCCTGCCTTGGAGCCCAGCTGCCTTGTGGATGTTTCCTGAATGGCTGAGCCAACTCAGGGCACCTGGAGTCTGTTCTCAGCATCCTCTGGCGGCCCAGCCCTTTTCTCCCCCAACCCTGCCCCCTGCCACCAGCTATCTTGTGGATCACTTCGCTGCCCTGGCTGGCTGGGCCCTATGCAATGTCCCAATCTGCCATCTCTGGGATAGCTTTGACCACTCTCTCCCTCAGCCCCCAACCTTGTCACCCAGGATCCCAGAGCCAACACCATGGGGATGTCATTTAGCTGCATGTCATCCCACCGTCCAAGTCAGTGAGGGGAAGATAGGACCCGAGGTTTCTATACCCTCACTCTGCACTCACCAGGGGGTGCTGGCCCTATCCCCAGCACAGGCCCCCCCACACCGATCCAGGTCCACTCCCAGCCATTAATAACAGCAGCACCATCGAGTGGTTCGTTACTTAGGAATTTGCAATCATTAATTAGTGGAAATTGCAGATTGGGGCCATGAAGGAGGATGGTGTGATTAAGCTCGTTTGGAGATCAAGTTAATCGAGTGATGGAGAGGGATGGCTGCCTGGTCCAGAGCAAGAGCCCCTCCTGCACCTGCTGAGCCAGCCACTGGCCATGGACCAGGGCTCAGACTCCCCAGGAGTGAAACAGGAAGGTGTTGCCTGAAGGTGCCCCGGGCTGGGTGAAACAGGAGCATCTGGGAAGATAGACCTTGGGATAGATGTGAAAGACTAAAATTGATGCTATGGCCACTTTCTAAATTGATACTTGGTCCAACTTGCCTACTGCCCCTTTGTGAACTCCTATGGCTCTCCCACCTCCTCTCTGCCTTCCTAACCCTAAGAACACTCCTCCAACCAACCTCTTTGAATTGTTCCAAATTCCTTTGGCATGATTAGGCATTATTAACCTTTGGGAATTGATTGTACAGAGGGTGTTTAAAGGGAAAGAGTTAAACACTCTTCCCTACCCCACTCAGCTCTGGAGGAGGATGCTGAGTAGACATCTCTTCTCCCAAAGCTGAAAGAAAGATGCTTCTGCCTGCACCCATATTTCTTCCCAAGGAGACACAATTATCTCCCCCAGTTCCCTTTCTGGCAAGCAACAAGACAACACTGCCCCTGATATACGGGCAGCCAGCAGGCTCCCTGTGCTGGATAAGGATGCATCTGAGAGTTGCCGCCCCTAAGTCATCTTCCCTCCCCCTCGTCTCTGGGGAGGAATCTCAATGAGGAAGTCAAAGCCCAAAGAGGCTGGGAAATCCTGGACGGGCTCCCAGCTCCTCCCATCCATCCAAACCTAGGACCCTGGGCTTGAAGGTCCCTCCCCAAAGGGTAGGATCAGGACCCAGAAAGGCTGCAGCTCCTGCCTGCACCTAACTTCATTCCTCACCTCCCACTACAGCCACAGTGAGCAGCTCACCATCTCTCCCTCCTCCAGGCCTTTGCCAAGGCTGTGTTCTCTGCCTGGAATGCCACTTAGTACCTTAGACATCTGTTCCTTCAACATGCACTAAGCAGCTACGTTAGCACTACTAATAAAACGCTGAGTAAGATGAGATTAATAAGCCTCTGCCTGACATAACAGGGGAAGACAGTCTCACCAAAAAGTAACTAGTATGGTGGCTGCTATGGTAGAGAGAGAGCTGCAAAGGGCACCTGCAGCACAGGTTGGGTCCTGAAACAGATAGGAGTTTAGCAGGTGCATAAGAAGGCTGGGGGAAGAGTGTTTCCAGCAAAGGGAATAATAGAATGTGCAACGGCTCAGAGTCATAAAGAACACACACATGTGGGGACATTGGGGCAGTGTGTGATTGCTGGAGTGTGAAGGGTAGGGGAGCAGTGGTGAGACATGGAACCTCAGGGTCTCAGAGTGCCAAGCCGTAGGCAGCAGGACCATGGACAGCTGTGAGCAAACACTTGCAGCTGAGCAAAGGATGGCTAGAGAGGGTGAGAAAGACACAGAGTGATGAGCAAGTGTTAAGAGGCTACTGGACTAGCCCAGGTGGAAGGGGCTGAGGCTGGAACTAAGGCAGGGGCAGTGAGCATGATGAGGAGAGGTGGATTTGAGAGACATCCAGGAAGGACAGTCAACACACCCATTGAAATCCTTCCTCGTCCTCGAAGCCCAATTCAAATACCCCCTCCTCCATGCAGCTTCTCTGATTTCCTCCACACCCTCAACAATAATGATCTTCCTCTGTGAACCCAGACCATTCAGCTTTCTATCAAACTGGTAATCACATTCTGTCCTGTGTTGAAGGATTCTGCACATGCCCCTACCTTCTCCAAATACTCCCTGAAAGAAGGAATCATGTCTTATCTTCCCAGAGCCTAGTCCCTTGCTCTGCACAGAGTGGGCCCTGATTTTGTTTGAGTCAAATTGAATTGCAATGCAGAGAGGCTGCAACTGGGCTCAACTGCCTGCTGAGCACGAGAGCTGGCCACGTATGGAGAAGCTGCCCTGTGACGGGGGAAGTCCCAGCACTGGGAATGCAAGAGCAGAGACTGATGCTCCCTCATCAGAGGCCCTGCAGACGGGGATCTTGAATTGAGTGAGATCAGGAGGCATGCCTAGGTCTGCTCCAACTCTCTGGGTCTCTAAGTCACCCTCTGAGCCCACATATTTTATAGGGGCTAGTCTTCCTTTCCCCAAAGAGGGAGACTTACTTGTCTTGGGCTTCACAGCAAGTCCCCCCAGGGGCAGGGATGGGTACCTGGCCCCAGATTCTCCGCAGAGTGGGATGACGCTGTGTCCGGGAGCTTTGAGTCCCTTTTCTGGGCGTAGCATGGTGCATGTCCACTGCCCTTCCTCTGCCCATCCCCAGATTATTCCTCAGCAGACATTGTTGTCCCTAGTGGCATGGTAGTTTTGCTGGCTCTTAGATTTTAACCCTTCCTCTCCCCAGCTGACAGGAGGGGAAAAAATCTGGAGAGAAACAGAGACGGGGCAGAAGCCAAAGTCCAAGAAACAGGGTGGATGATTTGGAGAGCTCGGATGCAATGAGCTCTCCATGCATTCACCAGATATTTACTGAGCACCTGCACTGCCTCTATGGTGACGTTGGAAACCAAAAAGTGAGGGTTGGGGAGAAACAAAATGTGCCAAGGCCCACTGTATGTTAGGCATTGTCTTGGGTGCTTTGTAAATCGGTCCCCCTCAAACTTTAGTGTGCTTAAGAGTCACCTGGAATTTTGTTAAAAGCAGATCTTGATTTGGTAGGTCTGAGTTGGAGCCTGAGATTCTGTACTTCTAACAAATTCCCAGGTGATGCCAAGGCTGTGTACCTGCAGACTATGCTTTCAGGAACAAGGTTGAATCCTTACCAAAGAAGAGAGGAAGAAAACCTGCAGAAGGGTGTTGACAGTCCATTTTACAGATGAGGAAACTGAGGCTTAACAAGGTGAAGAACCAAAGAGTGGAGCCCTCAGCCCCAAGGCTGTGGCGGGGAGACAGACACATACAGAGGCAGGTAGAGAAGGGGTACACCGTGTCCTCAGGGAGCCTCAAGTCCAAAAAGGGAGATATAGCTTTATCCTGGGGGTGTCCCCAGTCAGATGATGGGCATAAAGCTCTGCCCAGTGGAGGTCCCCCAGTCTTGTGGGGGAAGCAGAGCCTTTGCATAGGGAAAGCCCCAGGCTGTTGGTAAAGGCACAGCTCCTACCCTTTGAGACCCAGAGAAAAGGATCATTGTCAGGCCCATATTTCCAACACAGAGCCCCCTGCCTAGATTGGGAAGAGACACAGGGACAGAGCAGGTTCATGGGAAGCCCCTTCTCAAGCCACCCACAAAACCTATCCCAGATGCCCTGAGCTCCCAGCCCCAACAAGGAGCTGGAGGGTGGCCCCCAAGCACTGGTGGGCTGGGCTGTTTAACACTGGAAACACCACACTTTACTGCAGTCATTAGTTCCATAACAGAGGCCCATCCATCCTCGCCCTGGCCCTGTGACACCAAGCACTGATGGTGCAATTAGGCAGCAGAGAGTGGGCTATAAATTTCCTGCACAGCCATCCCTCCATGAGACGCAGCTGAAGAGCCTCTGCTGGCACCTCCTGCATCCCAGGCTCCAGCAACAAGTGGTGGTCTCTGGCCTGAGGACCCACACAGGGGCTACCCCTTGAGTCTGGGCTCTTGAGTACCAGAAAGCATTTTGCCTGTTGGGGCCACAAGAAACCATAAAGCTCTTTGAATGGCTCCACCCAATTGGTATTTTTGTGCCAGGAATTTCTGGGGTGCCCCTTTTGTGCTTCCTTAGGGGTTCCTTGTGCAACCTCTAACAACTCTCACTCTGGGTCCTGGAGGAGATAAGACTGGTTGCCCACTAAACCATGAGCTCACCTATGATTGGGACCATGTCTTTTTTATACATCTTTGTGTCCACTGGGCCTAGCACATAGAAGACGCTCCATGTTAGAGAATGTTCATTCTAGTGCATAATAATGTACATTCCCTAACACCTTGGGCAAGCTGCATCCTCACTCTAGACCCCAGTCATGCCTCTGTCAAATGAAAGCAATAGACCACAAGAGGTTACAAATTGGAGACCCACTGGCCCCACAGATGTGTCTTGTATGGTTCACAAAAGGAGGGGTTTTTTAAATTATTCAATTAGTTGAAGATATTTATACAACAGGAAATTTCACCTAAAAGTCCAAATTTCTAGTGCCTCTTTAAAAATTAGTAGACATGACAACACTGGGCCCACATCCCTCCATGACAACAATCATGCGGTGCTGTGTAGCTGCTGCCCTTCACACAGGGGATGTGCCCAGTTAGCCCCAGACCTCACCTTTCCCTATCATGTGTCCCTCAGTTTTCTTACACCTGACCCACTTCACTCATTTCTGTTACCTTCCTGTGGGACTTTAGGTTTCTATCCCATAACCTGGCCAGAGGCTCCCTATGTCTTATGATTCTGAATTCTGCAAATGAAAGAGTAAAAAGATGAAGGAGATGATTGGCTAATGGGCCCCAAGCCCATCACTTTCTTTATAAGAAAAACACAGGGTTCTTCTGTTTTCTGCCTCCTAGGGCAGAGAATATCTTTCCTGCCCATAGCTCCTTCAGAAGATGGTAAAGAAAGGTGAGTTTATAGAATATTCAGAAAAATGACAAGTGTCGGGACACAGAAGTGTCACATTGCACAAAGGTCAGGGGAAGAGTGATTGGGAGTGTGGAGAGAGGGGCCCATTGCCCACCTGCTCTGCAGCCGCAACCACGCTGAGCTTCCCTCTCACAGTACCCAGGTCTGGCTCCTGGCTTTGTGCCCTTTCCTGATCAGCACCTGGGACAGCTCCATCCACCGCCCAGGATCCTCACTGCTGCTAACCAGGCTCAGCCGCTTCCGGCCCCACCCACCTCCTAGCCTCCTCCTCTTCCTCCTGCTCATTCCCTGGGCTCCAGCAGCATAGGCTTTGTGTCCACTCCTCACGCTTGCCAAGCCCTCCTCCATCTCAGCACTTCTGATTCCGTCCCCTGGAAGTTTTATCCTCCTACTTGTCACAGGGCTAACTCCTGCTCATTCTTCCTATCTCAGCTTTAACATCACTTCCTCAAGGATGGCTGCCCCAAGCTTACAGTCCAAATCAGATCTCCACATAATGCTATCTCAGAGCACCTCACCCTTTCCTTCATAGCACAGATTGTGGCTGTCATGATGGGGATTTGTGTGTGATTATTAATCAATGTCTCCTTCTGCATTAGAACAGGAGCTCCAGGAGGCAGGGTTCAGGCCAGTTTTGTTCACCACTGGACATCCAGGGCCCAACATCAGATCAGGTTACATAGTTGTTGAATGGATAAATCACTGAGCCCCTTCTGAATGCAGGAACTGTGCTAAAATATAGTCCCTCTCCTAGAGTGGCTTGTGGATTCATTGGCTAGTTAAACTAGCTGGAGTTAAAAATAATCCAATCCCCCCCATTTAAAAAAAAGTTGAATGAAGATTCTAAAGCATAAAATCATTCCATGATTGGGTGGCAGAGCCAGGGATAGAACTCAGCTCCTCAGCTTCCCAGTCCAGCCTCCTCTCACTATGGCCTCCTCCCCCTGTGGTTCTGTTATTTTATCTGCCTGTTAATGGCCACACACACCCTCTTCCATTATCCCATCAGCCCTGCTTGGGTATTGCTACTGCAGCATTTAACCCCCTGGGGTTTCTGTTTGCTCTGGCTCTACCCCTTCACTGCTTTTCCAGAGAGTCAGTCTGGGCCTCCTAGCAGCCCTGAGTGTGGACTTGGAAGATTCAACATTGCTGCTTTGGTCTTTTGTCTCTGCAAAGCAAACCCTTCCCCTGCTGGGAAACTCATCATCACCAAACATCAGCCTCAAGCTGAGTTCCACTTAGCTGTTTGCAAATGGCAGTGGGGTGGGGCTTGTGAGAAGACACAAAGGTGGCAGGACTGTGGGGGAGGTAGATGAGGATTGTGGTGAAGGCTGCCTGCCTGCGAGCACAGAATGCCCCAAGGGCACATGTCTGCCCTGCCTGCAATTATGTCACTAAATCGGCTACCTTCTGATCACAAGCATGGACGTTGGCCAGCAGAGGCATTGGCACAATTCCCATGGTACATCCAGGCAGCTCTCAGTCTTCCAAGAGTGGATTGATTCTTTCACCAGCTGTGAGTCCCCGGGAATTCACCTAAACCTCTATGGGCCTCACTTTACACATCCCGAAAATGGGAACAGTTGCAAAGTTGCTGTCAGTATGTAATGAGATCTTTTGTATACACACTCAGTGAGGGCTTCACACCCATAGGATTTGTGAGAAATCCGCTGTCCTCCCTGTAGCAAATACCTGGCCTCCCTTGCTCCTGATTTTGACCACAACTTGTCCTATACTGTGGTTGGCCCAGGACTACCAGAGAGGCCATCTGGGAGACCAACATGGGATGGGGTAGGCGGTGGCTGTGCTGGCACTCTGTGTCCCCATCCATCCCCGCACCTCCTCCAGCCCACGCCTTCCCACCTTGCTCATTCCAGTTGCCAGCGCTCTCTGAATTGTAGGCAAAGTAATTTATTCCTCGGCCTGAGTGTCTTCTGCTCCCCCCTGCTGCCGTCTCTGCCTTAGTCCCCTCCCCTCCACCCCATGAACATGAAGACAAAATACCCACAGATGAAATGAAAAGGATGGAGAAAAAAGGACAGAACAGAAGAAGGGGACAAAGTCCCCCCACCCACCGTCTCAGCCTCCCTAATTGAATGACTCTCCTACCTGACTTTCCTGTCGGCTCCCATGTTCCTTCATTCCCTCTGACGGCCCTTGAAATCATCTCCCTCATCTCATCAAATCCCTCCCCCTTCCTCCCGCTTGTTCTCTAAGCCGCAGATTACTTTTTCATAAAATTCAATTTCTAGCCATTCTCATTACTCACTTAATGTGGTGGACTGGGGGGAGGGGAGCAGAGGACGATGGGGAGGGGGATATGGTGTCCGGGCAGCACTTATCCGTCCTAGTTACGGAGGCCCCTTGCTGAGGTGTATTAGAGTCTGATATGACCAGACAATGGACTCCTGTCCCCACACAGGGAGCTGGCATTGGCACATTTGGGTATTGCAGCATCATGTCAGAGGGTGGCGAGACACAATTGTCTCCAGTGACTCCTCTCTTGCTGGGAAGAGCCCACTGGGAAAGCTGTTCGTTCAACAAACATTTACTGAAAGCCTTTCCAGACCTGGCACTCCACTAGGTGCTGGGAGTGTAGCCATAATAAGAGGGGTCCCTCACCCAGGGCCCCAGTGGTCACGGAAGAATTGGGGAGGAAGTGACGTAGATGAAAATCCCAATAGGAATTATAGGAGCTCAAAGGAGAAGATGAGCATCTTAGTTTGCGTTCCCCTTAAAACACAGCCTGAAACAAGGTCTTGGGGGCAGATCATTTACTCGGGAGACGGTCCCAGGAAACCAGAGGAAGGGGACAGGGGAAGGGAGACAGGCAAGGAGAGAAAACCAGTAAAGGGCAGATTATTGAGTTTGTTGCTTCTGTGGAAAACTCAGGACCCTCTGGATAACCACATAGAATTCCCATGGTATCATGAGATGGTACTTCCGTGGGATCCCATGCTGGGAAATCAGTCATGCTTTGGCACCTCCAATAGTCACACTAGCAGAGCACTGCAAATAGGAGAAACAAATCAGAGTCATCCCTTTGAAGGAAGGAAGCTGGGGCACTAGCCTCTGACTCCTGTCCCCATTGTTTGAGGGTTACCCTCAGAGCTACTCATTTCCCTGCACTTCCATGCTGCATCTGTGCAGGCCGAACAGCCTTCCCATACTTCAGAGAAAGCCCTGATTCAGAGAAGCAGAGAGACACCACTTTGCATGCTTGAGATGAGATGCTGGCAGCATGCCCAGAGCTGTCTCCCACAGTTGCACTGAATTCAGATCACTGAAGGAAATGTGGCTTGGGGTACGGAAAGTGTCTGCCACAGTCCACCCCTTGTGACCCCAAATAAGTTCACTTTGTCACTGAATTTTCAAGGAATGCCAGGCCCTTCTCTCTAATTTTTTAAAAATTCTCCTGACAGGAAGGTTAGTGGGTCAGGATACAGTGCCAACAGCTACAGCAGGTCCTGAGGCTACAAATGATATTTGTAATCTATGCCCTTTACCACTTACTCTCTATTCCTTCACCCTCAGCCAGCACTTGAGCTAGCCTGGGCCACTTGCTCAGTGGTGTCACCCAGACAACACCCCTGAGAGGATAAGCCCTTGGCTTCCTTGGCCTCATCAGGCTTTCTTTGCTGCCATTGTACATTCATAATTGTCATTAGGTATGGAAACATCAAGAGATGTCCCAGCGAATCCCCTAGGTTGCAGATGGAGTATTCCCTGCCCTCATTAGGTAGCAGTAACCCCAGCTCTTCGTGAAATTCATGGTCAATTCCTCCCTGCTTTCCTTTGCCTGCTATTCCACTGACATGAAGAATCCAAGGCGGCCAGGCAGCACTCAGGGTCACTCACACTAGAACCCTGCAGAATCTCCCAGTGGAAGTGTTCCTTGCAGGAACCAGAACCTGCCCTCCACCAGAACTGGGGTGACAGAAAGCACATATTCTCCCCGATGGTTACCAGAAGTCATGGTGAGTACACCCAACCCTACTTTGATCCCTTGCTCCCCAGATGTGTGTATTCTAGCTCTTGGGGACACAGCACCATACATTAACCGTTGATTCAATGCATATGCCACATCCTGGAGGTCAGTGTCACACACTGACATCTTCTCCAAGCCTTTAATAGGACTAAGCCACTCCAGTATTCTACCAGGCCAGCTGCTCCCAGGTGGTACATGTATAGTAGGACCTGTGAATTACATGTCTCACAGCTGTGTTGGCCTCCTTCACCATGAAATAAATCTCTGGGTCTGAGATGATGTTTCTGTGGGATCCCACGCTGGTAAATCAGTCATGTTTTGACACCTCCAATAGTCATACTAGCAGAGCACTGCAAACAGGAGCAACAAATCAAATCCGAGGAGGATGGAGGCCAAAGAGGTGAATTGAATAGGGATGTGATGGAGACAACCACCCTGCATCTTTTAGATCTTCAGGGGTGGCACTAATCTCTGCAATTCTACCTGGGTAGCTTTTGACATTCTATCTTGGCTGGAGAGGGTAAAGTTTCAAGAGCTTCCATTTAGTTCTTACCATAAAAACTCTTATACCACAGGTGAGGGCACAAGTGTGAGGGTTCTACCAACACCCAAGTACATCTATCCCAATAATGCACACAACAGTTGGAGAAATTACTGCAAGAAGAGTCCATGGCTTATTAGATGTACTGTAAAGGGAGCATAGGATAGGGATCTATTTATCACCTGGCCTTCACAAACCCCCCAGTCTCACTGGGGAACTTTGGTGGCATTACAGGTGAGATCCCCTAGAATCAATGATAGTCACACCTTGTATTCAACAACCCTCAAGAGGTCTGGGTGGTCCCCTTTCTTTAGTGAATGGCCGAGGGTCCCTTTGTTGAAGGAGTCAGGGAATATTTATTGTATATACTGTGGTGGCATTGCACGTTCTTCCTCAAGAGCACCTGGTTTTCCATCAGTTGGTGGGCTCTGAGTCTGAGAACTAGCTCGGACCTAGTTCTGAGTGAAACTAGAAAGTGGGTGAGGAATCATGGTTTTCCATTGCAGGGGCCGACATAAGCCATTAGATAACAAGTTTTTTATTTTTTGTGGTTATGCTAGTCATGGAATCCCCTAGTTGGCCACCTATCTATCTAGTCCCTGGGGCACCAGAGTGTGTTACCCATCACCATAGCTCCCTATGTGTCAAGGCACCCTGGTGGCCACTCTGGTCTTGCTTCCTATGATGTTAATTATGTCCACCTGACCTCTGATGGGTAATGCTACCACCAGATCTCTGCTAGTCCAAAATCTTCTCACCCTCACTGACATAGGGAACTCAGTTCCATGGCTACATGTCCCATCGGCCCTGGCCTACAGAGAATAGCCACCGCTGAGCTAGTCATTGAGGCTGCAGCCTCCCTCACTACTGCATTCCTCATTTTAATGGTGAGTGTCCTACTGGCCTTCCCAGGGTACACAGATTTATGTGGCAGGTTTCCTGGTTTCATGTAATAAAATCCATTCTAATACACCCACTTCTCTGACAGTTCTGATGGCTCCAAGGAGCCATCCCAGCAGCACAATAAGGCTCCAGGATTCCCTACCAGAACATTAAATCCTGAGTCTTGAGAGAGTGCCCCCATGTCAATAAAGCTATTGTGTCCAGTCTATGTTCCACCCCACCCCAAGTCCAACTCCTCAAATTCCACTGCTATACATATTTCCCAGTTCCTGCTGCCATATATCAGCCCAGTCCACCTACAACTCTTTCAGCGAATAAGCTATTTCCTCCCATGACAGTACTATACTTCTTTTGAGCTATGCTAAGACCTGACCCTAGTTACTAATCTAGATGATAGGTGGGGGCCGATCTTGAGATTGGACAAGCGTCACCTTGCAAGGCAGCCACCTCTGGAGGGGTTTCTGTGTGGTTTTCAGGGAAGGAGAGACTGATCGCTGTTGCCAGCCAAGAGGGTTTGGGGGAACATGGGAGTTCAGTGTCCTCAGGCACATCCACCCAAACATCCCCAGCTCATTTGTCGGGATCCCCCTCCTCCTCTAAAAGGGACCTGAACTGAGCCTAGAGACCTGTTAAGGTTAAGACCCATGTAGTCTTCTTTGCAGTTCTGCCTTCCTCACCGTTAACTCCTGGCCTTGGCTTTCAGCGCTGCCTGTTCCCTAGCTGCACTGCACCCAATCCACTGAGACGCTTCAGTACATCAGAGGTTGTCACACCCCATGCTAGCCACCTGCAATGGAGTCCTTATTGTGATCTGACTGGTAAATGACCCTGTTCCAGAACCCCAGGCTGAAGATGAACTTTTGAGGGTGACTTCTGGTATTAGCTGCCATGGTTGGCATCCTCCCAAAAGCAGAACCTGAAACAAGGTCTCAGGTGCAGGTAGTTGACTTGGGACATGACCCTAGGAAACCAGAGTAAGGGGGTAGGGACAGTGAGACAAGGAAAGAGAAAACCCAACAAAGGTACACAGCTGAGCTCGTTACTCTGTGAGCAGCGGGAGATCAGCCCTGTGCAGGCTCTGCGAAGAACCATGCAGAACACACCTCAGAAATGTTTCCCCAGGGATAGGGGGTGAAGACATTGGTTCTCTGACTCCTCTCCCCCGAGGGTGTAAACTACCCTGCCCTTCCTGACTGTGCCTGTGTGCAGGCTCAGTGAGTTTCTGAAGCTTCAGAGAAAACCAGAAAGACAACATAGCCCGTGTTCGAGGTGGGACAATAATGGAATGCTTAGAAGTGTCCGTGATGACTATGCTGAAATCAGACGTGTGGCACAGAGTAAAAAACCATCTGCTGCAAAGAACGTTTCTGACAGTAGGAACAGCATGTGCGAAGGCCAGAAAGTGAGAGAGAAGATGGTTAGAGCATGAGGGGGAGGAGGGGAAACTTGAGGGGAAAGAGGCAGGATCTGATCATAAAGAATCTTGTAGGCCATGTTAAGATTTTGAATTTGGCCCTGAGAGAATTTGAGAGCTGTTGACAGGTTTTAAGCCAGGGAAATGATGACAAATTTATTTAGCTTTGTAAATAGAAGCCACTAATTTCACCCTGTATCCACTCCCCGTCTTCCTCGGTGCCTTTCATCTTTCAGTGGGCATGTGACTCAAGCCCAAGCCCCTCTTACATTTAGGAGTGGCCACATGACTCAGTCATGGCCAATGGGATGTGAGTGAAAGTAGTGGGTACTATCCATGCAGTAGTCCTCAATGGGAGTATCCTCATTCCTTCTGGAGGGACTGCAGATGTGATAGCTGGTGCTGCAGTAGCCATCTCGGGCCATGAGGTGGCAAGGTAAAAATGTCAGGGCATTACAATAAAAGAGCTTCAGTGCCTCACAACACTGTGGAGCAGAGCCACCATGCCAGCCCTGAATTGCTCACCTGCAGACTTTTCCATGTAATTTTGAGTCTCTGTTACTCACAGTGTAACCTAATTCTAACTGACACAGGGCTCCACAATGAATGCTGACACATCAGCTAGAAAGTTACTACAGGCAAGGAATCCAGGCAAAGGGTAATGGTAGTTTGGACTGTGATGGTGGCAGTGGAGACTGAGTGAAATGGGTGGATTAGAGGGATATTTTGGAGGTTAAATCTATGGCTTGGTGTTTGTGGGGGTGTATGTGGGGGTGAGAGAGAAGGAACCCTAGGCATGCCCCGGTTCTAGGCATGAGCAAAGGGGTAGTGGTGGGACCTAGGTCAGGTATGTAGATTAGGCGAGCATATACTCTGTTCCCTTGTTCCTAAATAGGGACTGAGATATGTGGTTTCAGGCCCCCAAGGACACCTGCACCCATGAAGGAGACCTTGAACTAGCTTCCCAAAGAGCCTCTAGACTTAGCTGTTTGGCAAACCTTCTTGGATAATTCCTGCATCCCTACCCCCAACCAGGGGTGGGGAACCTGTGGCCTTCTGATTTCAAGATTGTTCTTTTTTAAGTACCAAGGGAGGCAAGAAAAGTTTCATTTTTCTCTGCTGCACCCCTTTTAATAAAGGGATTTTTTTCTGTGAAGTTTGGATTTGGTCAAGGGGCCACACTTGTGGATCTGAAGGGCCACATGTGGCCCTGAGGCTGCAGGTTCCCCACCCATGGGTGGCTCTTGAGATGCCTGACATCTATTTTCAGTGTTTCATATAGAGCTCAGAAAATTCCACAGAGCATCAACTCTATGGTCCGTGTGTGATGGAGAGACAGCTTGGTTGGGGGCAGAGTTAACTCAGGCACTGGGCTAGACACAACTGATAGACATGAAAATGAAATTATCTCCACCCTCAGGAAGCTCACAGCAAAGAAGTTAGATTAGTAAACAAATGTTGTCAGCACCATGGGAATCCATCCAATGATGATGTGTTCTGGGGGCATCATTTCCCCAAAGAAGGCGGTTGTCCTTGCCTGCAGGGTTACAGAAGTCATCACAGATAAGGGGGCATCTGGACCAGGTTTTGAAGACCAGATGAGGGCAGACATTCCTGGCAAAGGTACTTGTACAAAGACATTTAGGGATGAATCAGCGTCATAATTTCAGAAAACTGTTAGCAGTTGGGTATTAATGGAATGGAAAGTTTTCATGGTTTTTTGACAGAAGAAGGGATTGGAAACTCGAGATGCAAGCAGATGCCATGTCAAAGGGAATATTTTGAGCCACACTAAGTGTATTGCAGGTATGGGCAGGTGTGTGTTGCAGGTATGGGCAACAGAGAAGATGGGGAGAAGAGTTTTAGTCAGGACAGTGATGAAATATCTGACAAAGCAGTAACTGTGATCATTGCTAACATTTATTGAGCACTTTCTTATGTGCCGGGACTAGTGCTAAGCATTTTACCTACATAACCTCATCTATTCTCTACCCAGTAAGATAAGTATTTTTAGTATCCCCACTTTGATAGATGAGGAAACTGATATCCAGGTATGTTATGCAACTAGCCCAAGGTCACACAGCTAATAAGTAGTGAAGCCAGGATTCTAACCAGACAGGTGTGCCCCCAGGGCCCATGCCCTTAAACAAAGATACTAATGCTAAAATTCCCTGTCATTGCTTACGTAATGTGATGTGTAATGAGACACATTACTTTGCAACTGTGCTTTAGGTCATTCCATGCATGGAGGTAGGGAGGAAGGAGAGGCAGAGTGTTTTGTACAAAAGGAGTTTTCAGTAAATATCTCTGACCAAGGGAAAAATCGAAGCATAAAGAAACATGGAATTCTAGATAGCTAAAACTAAAATGCACTTTAGAGAAAATATGGTCCAACTCTCTTATATTTCCAGGCAGTAAACTGAGGCTCTGAGAAGAGGTCACACAGACAGCTGGTGGCAGGGTCTGACTCTGGGGCCTGACTCTTAATATTTTTCTTACACTACCAGCGCAATTTAGCAATGTCCCCATAGTCTATTCCTCACCTCTCTACATAGCACTATCTTTCTTGAGGTACTGGCAAACTGTACTCACTCTCTGGAAGTAAGAGAACAGCTTTGTTCTTTTTCTTTTTAACCTCAGAGATCCCAGAAACAAAGGCGGAATTGGCCCTGAGAAACTTGATGTGCACATTGCGAAGTCTGAGCCAGCGGGGAGTCCATTGAAGGAAAAGCAAAACTTTCCCCAGAGCCATCATTATGGGGAGGACTTTGCCTACAAAAGAAAAAAGAAAGATGAACAGGTCAAATAAAGAGCTCCAGCCCAAGTCCCCAAATCCCAAAGTGGGATCAAATGAGCCTGCCCTGAGCAGAAACCGCCTACCTCCACGGTCAAGGCAAAGCCAAGCAGACAGGTGCCCACGGTTAGCAGAGAGCAAACTGAGCTGGAACTCTGCACCCACCCAGGCCATCTCTCCACCACACACACACATCATCACCATCATCATCATCCCCCATCACCCCACAGGGTGTCCAGGACCTTTCTAACATCTTCAAAGAGAAACATATTTAAGATGCAAGACATCTAGAATGATGCAAATGCCTAGAAGGGGCACCAAATGTGGACTTCTTCCTCCTTTCTTGACGTATTGTGACTAAGTTTGTTAATCGTCTGCTCTCTGCTCTGTCTGAAAGGGTAGCCAGTGTTATGGTGTAGAGGAAAGAACACTGGACTGAGACCCAGAAGGTTTTGGTCCTCTTAGCATTTGCTGTATGGCCTTAGGCTTCTTATTTTCCCTTTCCAAGCCCCAGTTTGCTGATCTGAAAAAAAAAAAAAATGAAGGTTCTTTCCAGCCCTAAGATCTTATTGAACATGACGGGGCAGCCTCTTCACTGTCCCCTCCCAACAAACACCCATTGCTACCTGCCTTTGCTCTTGCTGTTCCACTTACCAGAAATGCCCCTCCCCAGCTCCCTGCCACCAATCCAAATCAAAGCCCAATTTTCCCCAAGAACTTTTCCCTAATTAATCCTACAACTCTGTATTCCTTACTTTGGAGCCCTTCAGCAGGTCTGTGTTATTTCTCACATACATTGTCTTAGAACCCTTTGTGCATGAATAGATTCTCTCTCCAACTGGACAGTGAGCTCCTCCAGGGCAGTGACCCCAGTATCTTTTCTGCTGTAGAACCTGTGCCCTGGAGAGTACCTGCACTTAATCAGTGTCTGGGTCATGCCACTCTACCCCTCGACTTCTGTTGGCTGAAGTTTAGGCTCCACGTTGTCTGTAGGATAATATCATTCCTTTGCTCTGCAAATATTGGTTGAACACTCACTTTGTGCTGGACACTGTGTTAGGTGCTGGAGGTGCAGCAAGGAGTTGGACACAGCTCCTGGCTTCAAGGACCTCTCAGTCTGACATTCAAGGTCACTCACAATTGGCCCAGCCTCGTCCTCCTGTATTCTCCCACCCAGACCTCCTCCAGCTCGGGATGGTCTTGCTCCCCCTCCTCACGCCAAATCCCTCACTGGGAACCCCTCTCCACTCCCCTCCATCTTCATAAATCCTAGAGAAGGAAGAGAGAAAAAAGGAAAAGGAGCAGGGATTTCCAGAAAACACAAATCCAGCCCAACCTTCAAGGGCATGGGAAACTCTGCCGAACTCTATCCTGTTGGTTGGGATCTAGATACCTGTTGTCCAGTGAGCAGGCCAGTGGGGGGGGTCACCTAATGAAAGGTGCCTCCTGCCTCCTGGGTGACCCCTCAGCTGTTCAGGCTGCTAACTCACTTCTTGTGCCTTGTTGCTTCACTGAGTGATGCGGCTGAACCAGAATGCACAGGTAAATGGCTGGCTGAGCCGGCGAGTAACAGAAAAGTCTGCCATCCCTGGTATTTTCCCTAATTAGATTAAGAAGAAAACATGATTTCCCTCCTCTGCTTCCTAATGCATGCTACAGATCAGTGCTCCTAATAACTAGACCCCAGCGCCTCCTACGCAGGAGCCAGCGGGCTGCATCTGAAGGCACATCGCCCTTCTTTGGCCCAGCATCCCTGGCCTCTGCTCCCACTGCCTCCCCGGCCCTGCATACAGGACATGTTCTCATGAAGTGAGAAGGAGGAAGGCTCAAACTACACGGGACAGAAGAGAGGCATCGGGCTTCTCTGTGGAACATTCACTTCCCCGAACAGCACCCACAGCCCTGGGCTATCGGGTGGAGGATACCACCAACATCCCCTACAGATTAATCCCTCTCTCCCCTGATTCCCAGGCAAGCTGCATTCTGTAGCCACCAATACACTGTGGTGAGGGGGTTGGATCTAAATCCTTCCCCATCCAATTAGGAGTTCCCGATGGGAAAGAAGTATAGCTCTCCGAAAATCTGCAAGCTCCCGTAGGACAAACACTGAGACTCCTCTTGCTTGGGGCTTCTGTGAGTGGAGGCTTTTATCCCTTTTCAGACTGGGGCATCCCCACACCGGGCTCTACCTCCCCCATCAGATTGGGGCTCTGTCAGGGAAAGGCCTATTGTCCCTCATAGGCTGGATGCTTCCCCAGGACAGGGCCTATTAGATTCAGTTAAACAGATATTAAATATTTACTCAACCCCTACTGTATGCCAGATACTTCCTTGAACAAAGACTGGGACCTGGTTCTGGCCATGAGGAGTTGCTAGTCCAGAGGAGGAGACACAGCATCCCCCCAGTAAGACCAGCAGCTGAGATCGGGGCCCAGGTCTCCTGATCCTCACAGCCAACTTAAGGAAGTAACCAAGGGATGGATGTATCCAGAAAAGGACGGCAGGATCTGGCCCCTCTCTGCACTGGCTGGGCAAGTTCTGTAACTTTAGCTTCTCAAATCATAAAATAGAAATAACAGAACCTACCTCATGAGGGTTTTGTGAGGCTCCTGCAATATGACAGGTAAAGCCAGAATGTTGGGTGCTGACACCACTGGGCTTGCAGCATGAGCCCATTTCCTTGATTCTAACACTCCCACCATGGCTTGTTTCAAGATACCAGTGTGATGTCACTGGGAATGGTGATGGGAAGAGATGTGCCAAATTGACTTTCAGGAGCTGGTGTGAGCCTGTTTCAGCACAACACCACTTAGAATACACTAGATGCTCAGGAAATGGTGAGCGCTTGTTAGTACCTGGACAGAGCCAGCCCCAAGATGGGAGGAAACAGGCATGTGAAATTACTGCACAGAAGGTTACCCACTGAATACCTGCACTGGACAGTTACGTGCGTGAGAAGTCAACTTCTGTTAAGTTAATGAAGCCACTGGGATTTTCAGATGGTGTGTTATAGCAGTTAGCTTACCCCAGCTAGCACAGATGGACTCAAAACTCTATCATAGGACAAACAGCTGAGGAGTTGTCACCCTGGAGAAGAGAAGGTTCAGCAGAGAATGTTGTACATTGTCCTCAAACACTTTATGTACCATCCTGGGGCAGAGTTGTCCTGTGTGACACCAGGGAGCAGCTCTAGGACCGATGGGAGGAAAGTTCCAAGGATACAGACCACAGCTGCACACGCAGGAAGGAAGATGTTAGCAGAGCTGACAGGAGGTGGAATGGGCAACCTTAGGAGATAGGGAGCTTCTGTCACTAGCTGTGCAAACAGGCAGCAATGCTGTAGAAGCTACTTGAGCATCGGCTAGCAGCTTGACACCAGCTGTGTATTGCAAAAACATCTCCAAGACCTTAGATTCTACGATTTTATGATCTGTCATTCCCAACTAGGATGCTGCCTCCTCCCTCAGTCCAGGATGTCCCCAGGCCTGGGCTTGACGCTCCTATGAGACTGAAAACCCTCAGGGCAAGCATCCTAGTTCTCCCGCAGAATCTGCCCTAGCTCCTCCTGCCTCAGCACCCATCAAGGGCCCCATGTTCAAATGCGGGGACCAGGCTCAGTATTTGAGGAACACCTGGTTACTAGGGAACTCTGGACTTGAGTCCCTAGATTCTACATTCCTGAGCAGAAAAGGGTGGGGAATGAATGGAGAAGTCTGAGTGCAGGGAGGTGGGGGTAGTAGACAGATCTGAAAAGCCACTGGAGGTGGAGGAGAGGAGGGCGCTGCACGCCAGTGTCCAGCAAAGGCAGTGATCTTCAGTTCTCTCAGCCTTGTCCGAGGATGAAGGCCCAGCAGGCATTTCAATAGCATATTCTCATGACAGAGGCCCTGGCTTGTCTCTCTGGAGGGACGTGAGAATCTGGACTGTGCTCCATCAACACACACACCTGTGCACTCACATGCACACACGCACGCACACACAGACCTTTCCACCTCTGTTCTGGCCTCCAGAGAGAGAGGCCTACTATCTCCTCAAATAGTCCCCAAAGCCGAGCGCCCAAAAACACCCTGAGATTTCCAGGAAATGTGGGGGCTGGGCCTGGGGGAGTGGCAGGGAAAATTGCAGAGAAATAGGCTTCAGGGCATTTTCCTGTAAGAGTCATTAAGATGTATTAAATCCTGACACCTCCTCCCCTGCCCACACCGGCCTCACCTCCACCCAGGCCTCCCCATCACACACACACCACATTAGGGCCAAATTGAATTAGAATAATTAACTTTTGGTCACACTTTTAATTTGGTGCAGGAAATAAGAGAGCTAATGGAAATTAAACAAGGCTCCGACTGCAGAGACCAGCTTGGAAGCTGCATGGGGAGGCCAGGGCTCTGGGGGGAAGGGAAAAAACAGCCAGAGAAAAGAGGCTGAGGCAGACACGTGGTGAGCCAGCATGTGTGTGCACGTATGTTCATGCATGTATCTGTGCTGGGGTGTGTGTGCACTTATCATATATGAAAACATGCTGTGTCACATAGGTACACATGTACTCTGTGCATGTACACATGTGCCTGAAGGTTTGCACAGGAGTGTCTCTGTGTGTGAGTATGAGTGTGCATGGATGTGCACACATTGCTTTAAATACTAGGCAGGTAAAGCTACCTGATTTTTATGGAATCCTAGTAGCTCTGACTTAGAAGCCATCTTCATAAATATCTTCAAACCCAGTTTCTTCCCACCTGCTGCTAGAATCTCTTCTTCTACAGCACTTTCCCCAGGAAAGTACACATCTGCCCACACTCCCCAGTGACAGGGTGCTCACCACCACTGAAGCAGCCTATGGAGCTCTGATTGTTTGGAAGAACTTCCTTCCTTCAACATTCACCCAGAGACTTGGCTCTGCCTCTAGGGTCACACAGAAGAAGCCCAGCCCTCCCCCATGGCATCCCCTGAAAACAGTGACTGTTCCCTTCTGAGCAGTCTCCTCTCTGGATTAGAGCTCCCTGATCCTCCTTTAGGATGTCACATGACTTAAAACATCAGCACAGGGCACCTAACACTCAATCACATGCCAGCGCAGGACAGAGTGCAGCTAGGATAGCGCTAATGCCAGAGGGCCCCCAGGGGTCCTGCGCTCCGGCCACGGTCAAGTTAAACTTCACATGTATCAGAATCATCTGATGGGATTTATTAAAATACAGATTCCCAGGCCCTTCCCCAGGAGCTTTGGTTCTGAAGGTCTGTAGAGGGCACTGGTTCTTTGCATTTCTAACAAGCAGCCAGGTGGCTCTGATGCAGGGGCCCGTGAGCCATCATTTGAGAATAATGATACAGTCCAGTGCCCTCATTTTACAGATAGGGAGACTGAGGCCCAGAGGGGGAAGAAATGCTCAGAGTGGGTTAGAACCAGGCACCTGAGAAAGTAACTCCTCTCCTGAGACCTGAAAGGTGCACGGGACTTGCCCGGGAGAGAGGATTGCAGAGGAGTGTTGCAGGTAGAAGAAACAGCTTACGCAAAGCCCTGAGGCAGGGAAAGGCTTGACTAAAGAGAGTCCCCACGCTGGGGGCCAGAGGGTCAGGCACCAGCCTGATGGTGCAGGCCTTTGAACACCATGGTAAGGGTTTTGGACTTTGTCCTGAGAGTGGCTGGAAGCGACTGAAAGATTTTATACAAGGGAGGGAAGGGTGCAGATTTGCATCTTTAACAGTGCACTCTGGCTGCAGCCTGGAGAATGTGGACACAGAAGACCTGTTAGGAGGTGTAGACAGCAATCCTGCAGGGGGACGACTGCAGCTCGGACCCTGGCAGTGGCAGAGGAGACAAGAGGAACAGCGGGAACCAGATGCAGTATATTTAGGAGGAGCCACAGGCCCTGAGGTCCCTTAAATGTGGGGATGAGGAGGGGGTATCCAAGGGAGGCATCAGGCCCCGGGCACAAGAGGGGGCTTTGCAGGCAGGCAGCCTCTGCTTGGACACCGAGGCCCTACTCTCTGCATAATCACAGTCAAGCTCCTTAACTACTGTGAGCCTCAGGGGCCTTGTCTATAAAAAGGAAAAAATACCTCATATGCTGGTGTGATGATTTAAAGTAAATTGTAGTGGTATGAACAGTGCTCAGCACCTAATAGGTACTTAACAAAATTACTGTCCTCAGCCTCCCTCCTATGTTTAACTAAGAAGCTTGCTTTGCAGGTTCGGCCCTTTCTTCCCTCTGGGGCTTACAGTGCAGAGGTGAAGGTCACCTGTCCCCGCAACCCCCACACTTTCTACCAAGTATAATTCTCTGTGAGAGCAGAAACTGAGCTTTGTCATCTTGTCCCCTTACAGAACCACGCTAATGTTGAAAAATTTGTCCCTTGCCTTGTCTCCTGCCCCCTTCACACCCGGCTCCACCAGCCACCAGAGCGATCGTGTTCAGATGTAAGGTCATGTCACTGCTCTGCTCTCACTTAAGATAAAAGCCAGAGTTGTGCCTGCGCCCCACAGGGCCCCATCTGATCTGCTCTATGCTGTCTCTGCCCTTATCGCCTCCCACTCTCCCCTGCGTTCTTTCTGCCCCAGTCACACCTCCTTGCTGTCCCTCACACCTGCCAGGCCTGCGCCTGCCTCGGGGCCTTTGCACATGCAAGGATATTCCCACGGCTTCCTCAGCTCACTCCCCTCCTTCAGCTCCTTACTCAGATGGCTCCTGCCAGGGGAGGCCTTCCCTGGCTGTCATCTTCAAATCGCACCTCCTTGAAGGTGTCCGTTCTTCCCACAGGGTTTTGGCAAAGCTCAAGTGTGTACACAAATGTAAACTTCTATGTGATTATTTTTCTAGTCTCAGAACCGATTATTTCACGATTCTGAGAACAAAGTTTAATCTCTACATTTTGCAAAAGGAAGACTCACCTCGCTGGACCCCTTTGTTTGCTTTGTGTCTATCTTTGTGTCTCTTTTTTTCCCTCAATTCAATTTCTCCCTTCGTATCTGTGCGTGTGCACGCGCATGTGTGTCCGTGTTCTCCCTCTTCTCTGTCTCTTTGTCTCTGAGTATCTCTCTGTCTCTCTTTCCTTCCTTCTCTGTCTCCCTCTGTACATCTGTGTGTGTCTCAGATTTGCTTTCTGTCTGTTTTCTTCTTTCTGTTCTCTCTTTTCTCAGTTTCTCTGTTTCTTCTCCTTCTCTGTGCCTCACTGCGTCTCTATGTGACTGTGTTTCTCTGTGTCCCACCATCTCTCTCCCTCTCCACCTCTCAGCTTCTCTTTCTGTCTCTGTCTGAATCTACGTGTGTATCTCTGCTCTCTCTCTCTCTCCCCCCGCTCCCTAGCTCACTCGCCTAATTGCTTCTTGTCTCTGCAGATCGCTGTGAGGATTTATGTAACACACAGACAGGGGTGGCAGTAGCCAATTTGAAAGGCTGCTGGCAGACATAAGAACTTAATGCTGCACCAGCCTTCAGGAAAATGAGCTGTGATCCTTCCGAGGGCTTCTGTGTTCAGGGCAGCCTGGACCTTCTTCCTTCTCCTCCTGAAAAGGAGAGGTGACCCTTTGGACAGCCCCCTTGTTCCCCCTTTGCGTCACATTTGGCAGGTCAGAGAGGCTCCCAGGGAGTAAGATTCACAATTGAGCATCACCTCTAACTAACAGAGCTAAGACAGCACTGGACCTGCAGTTGGGATACCTGGATTCTCGAGGCCTTGAGTAGATCACGGTCCTACTCTCTGGGCCTCTGTTTCCCCATCTGGAAAATGGCTCTAACACTCTAGGAGTCGAAGAAACCTGGGGCCTCCTGCTGTGGGGGATTCAAGTAACCCATGTCACACCTGGGAAAACTGACCAGAGCTTCAGCAGATGAGGCATTGGGGCCAAAAGAATCACCTAGACGCAGAGAGAAGGTTCTGAGTGCCTCAGTGGCCAGCAGAGTGGGGAGTGGGCTCCATGGGGAGGCAGCAGGGAAGTTTCTCCTCCCTGTGGCCGGGGCCCGGGATCCCACCACGGCTGCTTCCTTTCCTCATGCACGTGGCTCCACAAAGCCAGGGGCATGGGTGCCCCGGGTCCTTTCCCAGGCAGCAGCAGCCAGGGCCAGAGAGAAAGTAGGAGAGGGGGTGTGGAGAACAGGGGCACCTGAAGGAAGGCAGGGCGAGAAATAAACATTTATTGAGCATCTGCTCCAGGGCTTGCTCGTGCACAGTGCTGGAACTGAGCCTTACTCACAGAGGTTAGATAACCTGGCTGAGGTTGGAGCCCACATCTGCTGGGCCCCTAAAGCCTGTGCTTTTTCTGCAGCCACAGGGACTTTAAATTGGGAGAGAAAAACCTCCAAAAAGGAGAGGAAGTGAACCTCACAGACACATTTTTCCTACTTTACATTTCCTCAGTAGTCATCCTTATCTGTGAAGAAAGTTGGGGGGGGTGGGTTTGTTTGGTCTGCAAAAGAGAATCTGGGATATATTTTGGGGGAGGAGCTCAATTTCTGTTTTCAAGTGCTTGAAGGGATTACATCAGGGAGGCAAAAAGATGTCATCTATTTCCACAAAATAAAGACAATGGACCACAAACTGCAGCAAGAGAGACTTGGAGCAGACCCAAGGAAGGACTTCCTACCTATCAAAGAATCGGTGCACGCTCGAGTTCACCACTGAAAGCTACTTAAGTAAAGAAGGGGCTCCCTTACCAAAATCCTTTGGAAGGGTGCTAACTTGTGTGGGCACAGAAGATTAGGCCAAACAGCCCGTTGGAGGCTCCTATAACTCTTGAGGTCTACCCTCCATGTGCAGGTAAACACACCAGCACACATATTCGCAGACACACACACGCTTAGAGGCTTGAACACCCCTGCAGCCCACCTGCAGCTAGGCTCACCGCCCCCACCCTCAACTCCGTCTGCACGGCACTGGTGGGCAGTGGTGTCCCCACAGACAGGCAGGAAGCCAGAGCAGACATCATTATCTCCTCATCACTCCAGGCAGCCACCTCCGAGCCCTCTGCCTTTCAGGAAGCCAAGTCAGGAAATTAACGAGAGTCCAGCCGCCTCCAGACACCTGCCTGGAAATTCAAACCTGGAGCAGGAAGGTGGGGGCTGGCTGGGGAGGAGCACAGACTGCGATGACAGGGGCTTCCTGCAGGGGGCAGTAAGGGGCGGTGTCACAGATAACCAACCTGTGCTGCCCCGGAAGGGACCACGAGGGACACAGCCAGCTTGTCCTGGGCGCTCAGTCCACCTAACAGCAGGGGGCCCCAGAACAGGGGAGCCCTGACCTCAACTTGGTGGTCGGTTCTGTGGCTACTCCCCCTGAAGCCCCCCGGGGCATGCAGACAGAAGGGACAGAAACGATGGGGAGGCTTCTCCTTGGAACCAGGAGCTGAAAAGAGACTGCACTACACTGAGGCGAGCACAGGCGTTAGCGCCAAACCTGGGTTCACGCCCACACGTTGTCACTTACAAGTTCTGTGATCTTGTGTCTCAGGTGCATCAATGAAATGGGCACAATAATAGCAACCTGCATTAGTCAAGGTAGGCCAACTGTTCTCACAAGTAATCCTAAACATCTCAGTGGTTTAACACAATAAAGACATATTTCTTCTTGTTCACAGTTTAATTTCGTCTTGTTTCCACTGGCAAGATCTAGGTAGCATGGTCCTCCCGCGGGGAGGCTGGGAAGTGTAGTCCACTGTGTGTCAAGAAGGAAAAGGAACCGGGGTCTGGGGAGCACTCAGTCATGCCTCTGCCCCGCCACCTCTCGGGGTTGTTGGGATGGTTTGAGGAGCTGAGGATTCTATGTAAATATAAAATGCACGGCATGTGGTAGGCTCTCAGCGTGTACTAATGACTAATATTCTTTGAGGGTTTGTCACGGCTCCCTACCCTGCTATGCAGTCAGGATGCGTTCTCTCGCTGGATCCCTGTTTGTTGGTGAGGAGACTAAGGTGCAGGGGGTAATGAACTTGTGCACATTCACAAAGCTGCTGGCTCTGGGCTGCTGGCTGCAGCACCCACATCTTGACCTCTACGCTATACTCTGCTGAATGTCAGTCTCCAAGTCCCATCTTCATGCTGTCCTGTCACATGCAACATAGTCACTCAGCAGATCAGAGACTCACAAAAGCTTCTCCGCACGGCAGAGGAAACCACCCAGGCACCAAGGAGAAGTGATTGCCCAGAGTGACTCCACTAGGAAGTGGCAGAGCCAGAACGAGAACCCAGGTCCAGTGGCTGAAGACGCAGCATTCTCCCTGGGAAGGAAGCCACTTAGAGATGCTGGCAGAAATCTCTATTCTTGGCTCTCCCATCCCTGCCTGACAATGTCTCCAGACACAGGTGAGAGATGGCTCTGGAAGGCAGGGAGCTAGTTCTCCCAGGTGACCAGATGGGGAGGAGTGTGAAATATACAAGTGGGTAGTCCTGTCTCCCTGGGTGCCCAGGGAAGGAGGGGACCTTGGAGGGGAGTCCAGTGACTCAGCCTGGAGCTCTGGCTTTGCCACTCATTTGCTGGGTGGCCCTTAGCAATTCCTTCCCCCTCGGAGCCTCAGATCCCGCTTCTGGGATAGCATCTCGGGAGTAACAAGCACTTGTAAAACGCATTTCCCCGCAATCCGTGGGGAGGGCGGGAGTATGGCCGCCATTCTGCAGCCCGGCCACACAGCCTGGAAGAGAGAGAGCCAGGGCTCAAACCCGGTCCTGCCTAGTGCCAGACTCAGGGTTTCCTCCCAGGGCTCCCCATTCGAACATTCTGGAGTTCTGTCATTCTGTGGCCCCAAACCAGCCAAGATCACCAACACTTGGCCCTCAGCCCAGGGTGAGGCTCCGAGGAAAGAGGCCCCCTCTGTTCTCAGCAAGGGCTTCACAGACTTGGGGCACGTGGAGGCAAAAGACATTGACCTTGCTTTCAAATGGGAGTCCTCCTTGAGTCCTCTTTCTCCCTCCTCCCCACGGCCCATCGAACCCCCAGCAACGTGGCCCAATTTGGGAGAAGACAGAGGTGTCACTGAAGGCGTCCTCCGGCGAGGCAGCAGGCCGGGGACCTGGACTGAGGGGCCCGAGTGTTGGCCAGGCACCCTGCCCCTGCTCGGGCACGAGAACGACTTTGTAGCTGCCCACCCCCAGCCAGCCCGACACTCCTGCCACAGACCTGGGCCTCCCCTGGACCACTCCCTCTCCCTCTCCTCCCGCCTCTAGGGGTGCCCTACACAGTTAGCATCGCAGCTTAGATAGCCCTGCGCCCATCTCCCTCCCTTTGTCCCCACTGTCACCCCTTGGGTCAGGCCCTGCTCATCTCTTTCTGCCATGGCCTCCCACGGGTCCCCAGACCCCACTTTCTCCTCTCCAACCCATCATCCACAGTGCTGCCAGCATGATCTTTCTGGCAAACCTGGCCATGTCCCTCTCCTGCTGGAGACCCTCCATGGCTCCCTGAGCCTCTCTGGACAAAATCTAGACTTCTCCAGTCAGGCCCACAAGACACTGCCTTGGGGGTAACTCCTGTTACCCTGTACCCCTCCAGCTTAACTTCTGGCATGCTCTTACTTGCCCCCAATGCCGTAAGAACACCAAACTACTCATGGTTTCCCTGAGCATATCATCGTTTCAAGCCTTTTGTGATGTTTCCCAAGCTGTTTCTTCTGCCTGAGTTGTGTTCCTTAAGAAGTACATAGCAAACTCCTGTTCATCCTTCAAAACCCTACTCAAATATCATCTTCTCTCCGGAGCCTTTCTTTACTACCTGCTTGCCCCAACAGCACTGATTATAATAATACTTAATATTCATTTATACTTTACTAATTATAATAAAACTTAACATGTAAGTATTACTTATTATAACAATACTTAACATTTATTGAGAACTATAATAATACTACATGCCCAAGCAATGTCCTAGACCCTTTATATGTCTTGTTTAATTATCCAAACCTAGGAAGTACAGTGACAGTTTTAAAACTGTCCCCTCCTCTTTAACCTGGGAAAGCTTGTGACTGCCTCGACCAACACGAGTGCAGAAGTGGTGTGATGTGGCTTCCAAGGCTGGGTTATGAAAGGCCATGTAACTTCCACCTTGGTCTTTTGAAATGCTCACCCTTTGTACATTTCCTTCCAGGATGTTCCTCCAGAACCCACCCACCATGCCAGGAGAAGTCCAAGCCACGCAGAGAGGTCGAGCGTGGGTGCTTTGGTCGACAGTCCTAGCTGAGCCCAGCCTTGGAGTCACGCACGTGAGTGAGAAGCTTCCAGATGACTCCAGCCATTCACATCACCCTTAGATATCCAAGTCTTCCAGCTGAGGCCCCAGACATCGTGGAGCAGGGACAAGCCATCCCATCGTGCCCTTTCTGAATTCCTGACCAGAGAACCCATCCACGCATAATAAAATGGTGGTTGCTTTACACCTCTGAGTTTGGGGTGTTTGTTATCTAGCAATAATAGTCACAACTAGATTACAGTCCACCCCATTTCACAGATGAGAAAACTGAGGCAAAGAGTGGTTAAGTAACTTGCACAAAGTCCTAAAGCTAGGAGGGAGCTGAGCCAAGATTTAAACTCAGGCGATCAAGTTGAGTCCCTGCCTTGAGGGCAGGGCCTGTGTCTCACTCCCTCTATTCCCAGTGCTAGCTCAGTCCCTGGCATGGAGCCGAGGCTGAGGACAGGTTTGCTGAACTGACCTGGGCCCCAAAGGGCAGCCCCTGCAGTGGGGGGGCGGGGGGGGGCGGAGTCCCCAGAGCCTAACGAGCCCACCTGTGGCCATCTCCCCACAGAGCCCCTCCAGCGCTGCCCTGCTGACCCCAGGCCCTCGCCCTGCCAAGCCTCCAATTCAACATCTGTTTAAACTGATAATCTTCCGCCCAGCCAGCTCCCTGCACCCCAGTGGCACAGCTGACAGCTTCATTAAAAACAGTTGCTGTCAGCACCTCTCAGTCCAGCAGAGCCACGGGCACATGTCGTCACTGACCCACACCCCCCAGCCACCTCCCTGCCCCTGCCACCAACACACAGGACAGCCCAGCTTAGAGTCAAGCATTTGAATCTTCACTAGCCATGGCCGTGGGCCCCTCCCCTCCTGGGTCTGGGGGTCAAGGGGCAACCTCTTAAGTCTGAGACCCTCAGATGGATGGATCCACCCTCAATGGACTCACCACAGAGAAGAGGGCAACCAGGACCAGGAGTCAGTGCAGACAGGTGTGTGCAGACGTTGGCTGCATGCTGGGGACGTCACCTACCCCCGCCCTCCTCTGGATCTGCCTTCCAGCACCAAGAGGAAAATCTCAGAATGATTCCTCAGGATTCCTCAGGGGCTGCACATGCCTCTTGGGGCTGCTTTACATAGAAATGGACTTCTCCCTCAGCCCCACTGTGCCCTGAAACTCCCCTCAACTCTGCCCCTGGGTAGCCTCAGGCAGGTTACTAGACTCCACCAAGCCTCACCCTCCTCACAGGCTCGTATAAGGCTAGACCTTGTAAACACCCTTCAGCTGAAAGGTAGGGCAGGCACGCGGCCAGGGCCAGCTCCACTGATGCAAAGAGGAAATAAGAAGGACAGTAAAATAGCTAACATTTGTTGATATTTCCCTACATCCCAGAAACTCTTCTCTGTGCTTTACCTGCATGAATGTATATATTCATCCCCACCACCCTAGTAGGTAGCACTGTTATTATTCCCATTTTATAGATGAGGAAACTGAGCCACAGAGGGTCAAGTAAATTGGCCAAGTTCTTGCAGTTAGCAAGGCAGACCAGATCCAAAGCACCATCCACTTAACACTCAGCACCAGTGTGAAGTGTCTAGCACAGCATGTGGCACCCACCATAGGTGGCCAAGGATGCCATAGAGGGGGAAGAGGGGCTGGGATACATGGACCCAGGGGCCACAGAGGGGGCCCTAACCCCCTCCTCCAGAGCAGTGTTGGGCAGACCCTCCCCCCCTGGTGATAGGCTGAACCCAGCCCCCACCCCACCCTGGCACCATAAGGATGATGAAGCTGAGCTTCATCTCTAGCTCAGCTTGTCCTTTTGTCCTTCTGCTTGCATGAGAAAGGGATCCAAGAGTTATTTACTGCAGAGATTTCATCGAGATGTTCTCGCCCTTACTGTACATCCTTTAAAGGTGAAATAAAAATATCTAAAGGGGAAAAAAAAGGCTTTTTATTCAGCATCGTAAAAGCCATTGGCCGACGTTCCCCTGGAAGGGGAAAAAACAGCATAAAATTCTGCAGTGACATTGTTCTGGGAGAATCTTTGCAGCCAGCCTGAGTGTCCGGAGGGGTGACTGGCGGTGAGGCTGCTAACAGGGTCCCGCACACAGCTTTGGGCTCCCCGGGTGGGTCTGCCCCTGCAACCCCCAAGCCCATGTCCAGGTCAGCGCAGAGTGGGAGCTTCATAAATACTTGTTCAATTCAAGAGTGAGTAAAAGAATGAGTACAGGAGTGGATTCCTCCAGTGGGCCGGAGTATCATGGCACCTGGGCTGGGCCACCACCCCCTGCGGCCCGCTCCTGGCACATCACAGGCAGGTCACACTCTCTCTCACTTCTGTTCCTCTACCTGAAGGGGTTTTGACCCAGGCCGCCTGCCTCCATTTGCCTGTTCAACATCGACTCCTCAAGTCCCCATTCCCATCCCTGACCCCGAGGGGCCTCCTCCTCCTCTGGCAGAACCCTCCCCTCTGTGCTGCTGCAGGCTGTCTGCTCAGTGTGTGGTAGGTGCCTGTGTCTCTGCTCCCCCCCAGCACACACACACACATAGATGCGTGCACACACACAGTGAGCTCTTCAGGACGGGGACCCTGCTAAGAAATGCTCAATAAGCATTTCTCAGGTAAATTGATGAATGAATGAGTGAATGAATGAATGAGCGACACCGGCATAGCCCTTGACACATTACAAAGCATTTTCCCATGCAGCACTTCAAGACTTCTCTTAGTGCCCATGCCGTAGCCAGCTCCAACATCATAAACTTCATTTTACACGAGAGAAAACAGGGACTCAGAGAAAGCAAGAGGGTTGCTTAAGACAAATTGAGTGTGAGTGCTGGGGCCTGCCTGTGTCCTCCCCAAATTCATATGTTGGAATTCTAACCCCCAAAGTGATGGTATCAGGAGGTGGGACCTTGTAGGAGGTGATCAGGTCATGAAGGCTCTTCCCTCATGAATGGGATCCGTGCCCTTATAAAGGAGGCCCAAGGGAGCTTATTTACCACCCCCACCATGTGACGACACCGTGAGAAGATGCCATCTGTGAACCAGAAAGCAGGCCCTCACCCACTGAATCTGCTGCACCTTAATCTTGTACTTTCCAACCTCCAGAACTGTGAGAAATAAATTCCTGTTTTTTGTAAGCTACCTGGTCTATTCTATTATAGAATATGTATTCTACTATAGCAGCCCAAACAGACTAAGACAATGGGTGTCCTTGAATCCAGGTCTAATCTAAGTCCTTACTTTTTTCCACTGTACCAAGTTGAAATTCACAAACTGTCATTCTTGTTCACTACATGCACACACACACATACATAGATGCATGCACTCACACAGACACAGATGGATACACACATACACATATGTGTGTGCACGTACATATAAGCATATACATATGCTCACACACATGGATGCATGTTTGCATACGCATGTGTGCAAATACAGACAGATATGCATGCAAATACAGACAGACATGCATGCATGCACATGAGCAGAAAGGACATGGCTAAAGAGAAAACTAAGAGTTGAGAAGAGAGGGAAGAAGTCCCAAAGGCCTCCCTCAGTGCCTTCCACCCACCATTAGGTTTTGCCTTTGATTTTCAACTTTTAATTTTCACATCATCAGTTACTACATCAAAGCAATTTTACTGTAGGTGCCCTGGACCCAGGTTGTTTCTAGCAGCCCTGATTCCAAATTCCCCTTCCCACTGGGCCCGCATTGCCAATGGCATTTCACTTCTCATTAAATTCCACATGGGGAGTGCAGGGAAGCAGAGGAGATGGTAGTGAAATCACCTCTCACCTCTGTTTCCAACTCTTGTTCACTTCTGTTTAAATGCTGCTTAAGGATTTATGGTCAGATTTCTAGTTAAACATGGCAGAGCAAACCTCCTTCCCTGCCTGGGCCCCAGGGGTCTTGCAGAGATACATGAGAGAATGGGTGTGGGTGGGCTGTGTAAACTCAAAAGTGCTGTGCACACATGAGGAAGTACCTCTCTCCCTCCTTATACCTCGCTAAGTGACTGGAAGGGATTTCAGTAAGATATGGACCTACAAGACAAAAGAGAACAGGAGAGGAGGCAACCTGCAACAAAATTTTCGATGCTGAGAAGCAGATAGATGAATAATAACACTGTCTTTTATTCAGCCAGAGAAGGCTGAAGCCTAAGTCAGCAGAGGAGGAAGCCCAGGAACAGGTTAGTTCTGGGCAGATGCCCAGAAAGTCTCACGTCCTTGTGACACCAGCTGCTTCTGAAAAGGGGGCTTCAAGTCAAGCTAAAAATAGAAGATTGCAGGGCACAATGTCACATGCCTGTAGTCCCAGCTACTTGGGAGGCTAAAACAGGAGGATCACTTGAGCCCAGGAGTTTGAGGCCAGCCTGGGCAACATAGTGAGACCCTGTCTCTAAAAATATTTTTTAAATAAAAACAGAAGCATTGGTTGAAAGTCTGCACATGAAGCAGTTAGGCCCTCCAGATACCACCCCCACTCTCCAGCACAAGAAAGAAGAGAAAAGGATCTGTAGGACTTTAAAATCCAGAACATAATCAAGGCCTGGCTGGGGGCAAGGTGCTAAACAGAAAACAAAGGTATTAAGTAAAAGTCTCCATGCCTTCTACCACTACTCAATTTCCCGAACATCCTCCAGCTTCTACCACCCAAGCTGGAGTTCCGGGGATTCCTCTCTAATGAAACAGTCTAGCTTAAGGACAGACCGAGAGATACTGTCCCCCCAGTGACGTCTTCCACTCTAATCACCCTCCACCCCTACCTGCCACAGACCAGGAACATGAACACGGAGCTTCCAGGCAGCTGGGGCATCCAATATGAAAGATGGAGACCAAAAAAACAAGCAAAACAGAACAACTGGAGGAGAGGGGGCTGAGATTAACAGAAGAAGTTCAGGGAGCAGCAGGATATTTTAAAACCCTAAAATTATCCTCTGAGAAATAAGAGAAGATACTGCATCCATGAAAAAAAAATGGATCCTTTTTTTTTTTTAATTCAGGGAACAAATAAAAAGAACTTTTGGAATTAAAAGAAGAGCAAGAAAAGGTTCTATTGGAGAGTTGGTGAATAACACTGAGGAAATCTCCTAGAAAGTAGATCAAAAAGAATAAGAATGAAAAACAGGAGAAAAGTGATTAGAAAAGACAGATTTAGAAAATCTGTCCAAGTGATCCAACATCTAATAGGAGATCCAGAAAGAGAAAGGAATTGGAGACAAGACAATTATCACCGAAGTAACTTAAGACAATGTCTTAGCACTGGAGGGTAACAGTGCCCAGATTAATGGGCCACTAGATACCAAGCCACTTCCCTGGGAAATTCCAGAACACTAAAGATAAAGAAAAGATATTAAAGCCACCAGAGAAGGAAGGAAAAAAAAGTCTGGCCATATGCAAACGATGAGGAAGCTGAATAGCATTAAACTTCTCATAAGCAATCTCAGAAACTTTGTCTCCCATGCCTCACCAAAATAAGGGCATAAGCCAAGAAAAAAATGAAGGTGTGGGATCCAGGAAGCATGATATCCAAACAGGAGAGAAGCAAGCAGGATTTTGGCAGGGTGAGGGAGGGGGGAGTGGGAGGGCGAAGCAACCCCCAGATTGCAGCTATGCCAGTGCATGAGAGAGGGGAAGGATGGAGGGCTCTGTGAGAGACGTTTCCAAGGAAAAGAACAAAACCAGAAGGCCACAGGATGCCTTTGAGCACATGGAGAACAGATGTGCACATCCAATACAGTGTTTGGGGACTCCAGCCTCAGAAGAAGGGCTCTAAAATGCCTTCTAACCCTGAGATGCTAAATTTCCTCACCTACCACCCTTTAATCGAAAGCAGTTTGCAGCTTATCCTAAATCTCAGCTGGTTGCTATGGAAATGATGGTATGTATAAACAGAACAAATACCTCAGTAGCTCATTTCTTTCCAAAACTGGGCAGGGGAGGCTATTAAGGTATTGCTTACTTGGAGAAGATGTGAGAGACATTATATTAAGGTTTAGAGAAGATGTTGACTTCTTCTTTCAGAATCGTCCACGTCAGAGTAAGGTTACCTGGCAGAGATGGGAGAAGGCTGTGTAAGAAGTTTAGGTGTGAAACTTCACCTCCAGTGAAGAAAGCAAAGCCTGGAATTTATGATGTTGAAAGAATTTCAACCATGAAAATCCAAAAGGTCCTAGACTCTGAGAGTGGGTAGAAAAATGACAGATTATGGAGTGCCAACCTTTCACTATGCAGAAAGAGCTGCCTAAGGTCACATGGCAGGTTAGCCAGAGAGCCAGGATGAGAACCCCACCAAGTGTTTCCAGAACCTACTCCATGGAAAAGTTGGTTTCTGAGGTCCTGGGATAATCCGGAGAGTCTGATGGGAAAAGTCATCTGTTAACCCCTCTCCCGCCCTCAGGTCATGGCTCCCCTGATCTCTTAATTCTCCAAACCCCCCCATCCCACCCCCAGCCACCAGTCCCAGCCTGCAAGGTAATTACAAAGAAGTTAAACCAAATTACACACACAGGGTTTATTTTGTGTTTTTCTACTGCTGCCGTTGCCAATTATGGTGCGATTAGACTGCCTTCATTAGCAAATGAGATTAGAATTAACATTGTTAATTACTTGTTCTGTTAACTGGGGAAGCGGGTGTGGTGGGGAGGGCCTTGGGTGGGTGGTGGAGGGAGAGAGAGCACATGGCAGGGGGAGGTTGCAGCCCCCAAAGGCTCCTGGGCCCATGAGGAACCAAAGGAGGAAACGGATTTACTGAATATCAAGACACAGGTGGGTGAGACAGGATGGAATCTGCCGGGACAGGAGCAGAGGGCTTTACTCCTTAATAACACTGGATACTATTCATTCAGGACTCGGTCTATGCACCACTTTACAGGCGTTACTCACTTAACCCTTGCAACATCATATGAAGTAGGTCTTAGTATCCCCACGTTGCAGAGGAGAAAAGTGACACCCAGAGGAGCTAAATGACTTTCCCCAAGTCACACAGCTATAGCAAGTGGCAGAACCAAGCACTTCACTATTCCTAAGCATCAGAACCTTTGGTTCTCATGGGAAAGGGAGGCCCACATGTACATTATACTTTATGTAGTGATAGTTTTAAATCAACTCATTTGATGATCAAATTTGCCCCAAGAGGAAAACAAATTATTAGCCTCATTTTTCAGATGAGGAAGCTGAGAGTTTAATCAGGGGTTGATAAACCATGGCCTGCAAACTGAATCTGGCCTGCCACCTGTTTTTGTAAATAAAGTATTATTGGAACACAGATATGTCATTTATTTATGTGCTATAAATAAATAATATTTATGTTATTTATGGGTTATAGCTTGCTCTCAAACTAAAACAATAGAGTTGAGTAGTTGAGTAGTTGCTCTATGGCTCATCAAACCTAAAATATTTGCTATCTGGTCCTTTGCAGAAAAAGTTTGTCAATCCCTGGTTTGAATAATCAATATAAACTCATACAGTATGTGCATAGAAGCCCTGGCATTTGAACCCAGCTCTTTTGGTCCCCAAATCAGACTCTTCAGCAACTTTTGCCTAGAGAGAAAGCAGTCGGTTCTAGCTAAGCTAGGCTTCCAGTAAGCTCAAAAATCTCATTACCCCCAAGGAAAGAATCATGGCAGACATTCAGATGAATCTGAATTATTTCATCCTGACTTTGGAAATTCAATCAGGTTGACTACTTTCAGCAGCCAACAATAGAAAGCCCAATTAAGAGTGGCTTTAAAAACAAGGGTTTTATTATTTCTTATAACAAGTCCAGAGGTAAGGCAATTCCAAATTTGGATAATTCAGCTGGGTCCTGGGTAACCATTCAGAACCTGGTTCTTTCCATCTCTTTATTCTCCTTTCCTCAGCATCCTATCTACTCCCCTCATGGTCTTAACATGACTGCCAAAGCTCCAGACATCACATCCTCACGCAACAACATCCAAAGGTGGCAAGGAGGAGCAGCTGCTTCTTCTGGAAAGTCAGTTTTTCAGATCTTCTGCAAAAAGCTTTTCTGCAAAGGTGCCACTTCCCCAAGAACAGTCTTCCCCTCAGTTATCATTGATCGGAATTGTATTACTTGCCTATTCATGAATAATCACCAGCAAAGGAAATAAGTCTATTATGTTTGGTTTAGATAAGTCAGGATTCATTCCTGGAGCAGAGAGAGTCCCAGACTCCCCTGAAAAACGTAGCTGCTAGTATCTGAGTTCTGATAGCAAGAAAGAATTGGGGCAGGGGGCAGTGGGGAAAGGCAATGAACAGAAACTTTAGGATTCCTGTTCCAGTTGGTCACATGGAAGGTCCTAACCCCTGAGGTCTAGGAAGCAGACACAGCCCATATTCGATGCCCTGTTGCTTCTTCTGACTGCAGGGGGCAGAAGAGCCAAGGGAAAGCGTTAATCTCCCAGCAGCTTGCTCTCTAATTAACCCATAGCATAGGCACAAATCCCCCCCATCAGAGACCCTTTAGCTTTTGGTCTTCCCTTCCCCTAACCCACATCCCAGCCCAGAGAGGCAAAGGTTTCCTAGGCATTTTCCCCTTAGCTCTTGTTCTCTCGTCCCAGTGTTCAATGAACTCACAAGCCATGAGCTACGCACAAAGGCCCCAGGTGGCAGGCTGGACTGACCAGGCCACCCCTGAAGCGGCAGTGTGGATGGCCTGGTCCTGGCCAGGCGGGGCACGTTCTGGGACAGGGGGGCTTTCTCTCCCCTCCATCATTGCCCAGACTGGCACTTTATACCCTCAGCTTCCAGATTCCCACCAGACTCTCTCCCTCTCTCTCTCTCACGCTCTCGCTCTCTCTCTGTCTCGCACGCGCGCACACACACACAGATGCATACATGCACACAGGCACACTCAAACTTCATTTCTTTTAGGCCCTGGGTATCTGGGTTCATGCATCTTTGCCAGGTGGCAGGATTTGTGAGGCAGAGAGTTTACTCAGGCACTTAAAGAAGGTTCAGGGAGAAGGGTGTCGGGCAAGGTGGGTCCCATCTGGTGCCACCTGCCATGCAAAGACTAAGGGGCAAATTCCACAAGGCCATGTGGCCTGCCTTAAGGAAGAAGAGTTCTGGGAGGGGCACTGTACATGACATCAACAAGGGAAGGCCTGGGACTCTCTCCTTTCATCGTCCCTACTGGCGTGTGCTGTGGCCAGGCCATCTGCTGACAGCCAGCTCGGCTTTGCATTTCATACAGTGCTGCTGACAGGCTCGGTCTCCATTGTGCAAGAGAGGGGAAGCATGTCCCTTCCCACCTGAGGTCAGTTGGGCAATTTATTCTGCATTAACCACACACGCGCGCGCACGCACACGCTGCCTGCTGGCCCTTTGACTTTACTCACTGCCTGGATGTCAATGAACATTTCCGCCTCCACCAATTGCTCTAGTCTGGTGGTTTGGCCCCGAAGATCCTCATTTCCCTTCCCTGTGTTGTCCCATCCCTGTCACTGCTAAATTTTTCTCAAAAAGCCTCTGGGTAGTTTCTAAAGTATTCAGCTTCTCCAGCTGCTGCTTGGGGGAGTGTGGGGCTTCCTCTTTGCTCTGAGTTGTTAGGACGGAAGAAAAGGCCTCAGAGGATTGACGAGGCTCCTTCCTGCAGATCCCAGCCACACGAGATTCCCACCTCCCAACAAAGTCCACTCTCCCACCCTCCTGTAAGATGCCATGGAATTCTCCCTGAACCTGGGTGCCTAACAGGTGGTGACCCCAAAGGGAAAATCTAACTCCCCCAAAGGGGGAATTGGCAGGCCCATGGATCAGACATGAACATGATAGATCCCAAAGAACAGAAAAAGAAGAGGTTTAAATGACCACTCTTTCTTTCTAGTTCAGATCTGGAGGGGACTGTTCCCCTGGTGAAAAGGTTTATATCCTTGAGCCTTCAGGGTTGGGGTTGGACTAGGATGCAGGAACAGGATTGTTGAAAAGTAATTCTGGGCTCCCCTTCTTCCTACAGGGTGACCACCCTTAAGCTCAGCTTCCCGAAGGGCTGTGGCTCTCCCCAGCCCATCTCAGACCTGTAACTTCCCGTGGACCCCAAGGACCCCAGGTGCTGGGTAACTATTTCTAGCCAGCTCCTCCCAACAGCTGGCACCCAAATCCAGACTGCCTGGAGTCAAGCAGTCTCTCCCCTATAAAAACATAGATGAGCCTTGGGTGGGAGGTCAATGTCTCCCTACAGGCAGCAAACTCACTCCTGTATCCAGCATGCAGCCTGGGCCAGAAGTCCTAAGATGATGGAACAAGGAGGGACCCAGGCCTTCCCTTCTCTTACTCATCCCTGACTTTGTAAATTTCCTCTTTCCCAAGTAGAGCCTCTTCCCAAATGCCTTGTGGAGTTTGGAATTCCCTGGTCCAGGACAGGTAGACACCCTGAAGATGTTCTACGTGGCACAGCAGGGAGGTTGAGGGAAACAGGGAAAACGACAGGAATTGCTTGAGCACCCAGAACATGTCAGGGGCTTTCTGTAAGGCACGCAGTCTGAGAGATCAGGGGTCTGACAGCCTGGGGATCTGTTTCCTCATCTACAAAATGGAAAGAATGATCAAAGTGCTAGAAGACTGAGGTGAGGGTGTGGGGAGTTATAACCAAAGGGGAGGGGAATGGGAAGGTCCAGCCCAGGGAGGAGCCAGCCCTCAGTACAGTGAAAAGAAATAGTGGAGCCTAGAAAAGTGAATTGGGCCAAATCTCAGAAGCCTTTGAATGCCAGGTCAGGGACTCTGGACTTACCTGATAGAACATAGGGAACCATGGAAGGTTTCTGAGCAAGGGAGTCACCTATTAGAGCTATGACCCTAGCAGAGACGTAAGGATGGCTCACAGAAGGGAAAATTGGAAACATCCAAAAAATGAAAATAAAACCCAACAGAAAATGAAATTTGTTCTCTGTCATCCTAGTGAAGAGAATATTCCAGTCCCAGGCAAATGAACTTAAATGACTAAAGACATTCCAAGGCATGAGCAGGAGTCGGGAGCTGGGGCCAGACACTGTGGTCTCTCCTGACCACTGACAAATCCATCTCCCATAGGTTGCCCAAATAAAATGTCAGCTCCGGGCCAGATCCCATCCACCTGACATTCCTGTTAATAACAAAGTCTAATTAGCATGGCTTTTAAGCATCCATTACATTAATTTAACGTGAAAATCTAATGGAGCTTTATTGGAATTTTTCTCAGCAAAATTAACCCTGCGGGTTTCTTACATATGTTTTCATTAGGGGCTGTGAGCAGTGGAGAATTAGAATGAGCCCTTGTGGTTTTCACTCTAATCCAGTTCCTCTGTCTCCAAGCCCCCAAGTCTATAGGTCTTTGTTTAGAAAAGCTTTTGTCCCCACACCAAATAGTTCTCATAAAGACCATCGTGATGGTGGAGATTCAAACCCCAAGCCTAGAGTGGGTGCCTGTCTGACTCAAACATATCCTGTCCCATCCCAAAGGCTGCAATTACAGGACCCTGAAGAATCTCAGGATAAAAGGACAGGGTGCCTACACAGGGAGGCATTCACAGTCAAGGCACTTGACCCAAGCCCATTCCCCACTCTCCTTCTCCTGGCTTTCTCCCAGCAAGGGGGTGGTCACGTAACTCAAGCAGAACTACAAGCATTAGGCAGAGGCCCCTGTGGAGGGCATCCGTCACTGAACAAAAACACAAAACTAACTAGAAGAACGCCCTCTGCCCATTCAGACCGTGCCCCCTTCTTCCTGCCTGCAACATGGATATAGGACCTGGAGCAGTAGCAGTCATCTTCTGCCATGAGGATTAAAGCCCCGGGCTCACGGTGACACAATGGAAACCCAGGAAGAACCTGGGCCACTGATGCATGGCTGAGCCGCTATGGCACCAATATTCACCATTCTGTGCCTGGGCTTCTTGTTGCATGAGAAAAATTTCACTTGCTTAAACTCCAGTTAGTCAGGGTTACTGTTACTTTCACAGCCAAAAACAATCCTATTTGATATAACTGGATTCTGGTCCTAGATTTTCTGTGACTTCAGGCAAGTCCCTGGTTCTCTCTGAGTACCAATTTCCTCATCTGTAAACTAGAATAAATCATGTTAAAAAAAGAACCAAAAACCTTTTTTAAGCAATGAACCCTAACAACACCACCCCACCCCAATGAACTTGTGTTCCATGAGAAGTTACAAAAAAACCTAGTCCAGGGTTGGGGGGTGTTTGAGGTGGGAGTTCTGGAGTCCACCCTGCTCAGCTTTGCCCCACATACACCCCCACACTGGAGGATCCACAGAGACACCTCCAGGAACCCCAGTGCTCCAAAGAGCACAGTTTGTGAAACCACCAGCCTTGAAGACCTCTGAGGGCCTTTTCTGTGTCTGATGTCATGAGGTTCTCCCTCGAGAAAGCATCAAGTGGCTCTGGAACCTAGAAGCCAGTGTGGTAGAGAGTTCTAGAACAGAGCTTCTCAAACTTCAATATGCTCTCAAATCTCCTGGGGTTTCCGATTAATTGCAGATCCTGATTCAGGGCTGGGGTGGGGCCTGATTCCTAGCAAGTTCCCAAGTGATGCTCAAACTCCTGGTCCATGGACCACACCCTGAGTAGCAACTGCATGTCGTCTTCATCATTGTTATCATCACTTCTGGCCAGGCCATTGCTCTTGCCCCGTAGCACATCCTCAACAGGTAGATAGCCTGGGCTATAGCACATCCCCAGCAGGTGGACAGCTGGAGCCAGGAGGAATGCGTGGTTTCAGAGTTGAACAGATAAGCATTTGAACACTGACTTTGCCACTTCACTATGTGACTTTGGATAAGTTGCTCAGCCTCTCTGAGCTCTGGTTTCTTTAGAAATGGCAAATATAAGGTTCACACTGCACAGTTCCAGGCACACCATGAATACTACAAAACTCAGTCACACTCTAAAGCCAGGCAGGGGCTGCAGTTGAGACCCAGCATGGCCCTCCTGGAGGACTCAGTCATCCTTCTGGAACAAGGCAACCCAGCAAGACAAGGCCAGGGATGACACTGGTTGGGAGGGGGCATAGAAAGCAGATGGTGGGAGGAAGTGGGAGAGGGAAGGAGAAAGTGGGGTGGGTATGTCAGAACATTTTGACATTTAAAGAAAGCGCAAATTATATGCCAATGGCATCTCTCTCTAACAAGAATGTGATTGGATAAAAATGCCTGTCACTTGGAGACATCTCCCATCTCTGCAGCTTTAGGAGTGGGCTTAATCTTGGCTTCCTGCTGTCTTCCCAAATATTAGTCATCAAGATGGAAAAAAAGTCATCACAGAACCTTAGCAATCATACGATCTAATCCTCTTCTTCCCATTTTGCAGGTGGAGAAATTGAGACCCAGAGAGGTTAAACAACTTGCTCAAGATCACACAGTAAGTTGATGTACCTCTGGGCAGTAGCCCAGGTCTCCTGTCCATGACTCTGCATCATATGGCAGCAGGGCATGGGGGTAGCACTAAAACTCCTAAGAAGGAGCCAGGCTGAAGGAGGCAGGAAGAGCCTGACAAGATGGTGTCACTGAGCCAACTAAGACAAAGCCCTCTTGTTGGGCCAAGCAGCCAAGACAGGAAATAAGAATGTCGGAGCTCTTGCTCCCCAATTAGTGTCAGTGTTTCGCTTTAACCCAGCCCCCTGCAGGTGGCAAGTCTGGCTGCCTTGGGGAGCCCAGCTCCTCGCCAGCCCCTGGAGGGCTTTGGCAAGGCTGACAACTGCAGAGCTTGGGGATGGTGGTGGGACCCCACCTGCCACCTCTGCCTGCCGGTGTGGTGTAGGAAAAGTGTCACCCAAGCCCAGCTTCCAAAGCCATCTCTGCCACACACTGACTATGTGAGCCTAGGCAAGTGCCTCCTGACTCTGGCCTTCAGGCTCCTTAGCTGTAAAATGGAGACAGAAATTCTACCACACCAGGAACATTCAACCACCCACAAAGCAGGCCCTCAACATATTTGGCTTCCTGCCCTCTTCCCTGCCCTCTGATGACACAGACCCTGCCCTCAGGGAGTTTCTAGTCTAATGGAGAAAGAAATTTAGTCCTTGAATAATTCAGAAGCCATTTACTCTTGGGTACCTGGGATGATATTTTCCTAGCACTTGCAGATTTCTTTTCTTTTTTTTTAAATCAGAATTAAGGTTTACTCAAGCCACATCAACATGTGTTTGCCTTTCTGAGCTCACAATGGAGGACAATTAAGGGGAGAAGAATGGCCAAAAAAAAGACTTGGAAATTACTAAGTCAAACTGGCCAGTAGTGGGCTCATCCAGCCACCCCCATGTGGCAGGGTGGGCAGCGGAAGGGCCAAGAAGAGGAGGGGAGGCAGCCACCCTGCAGGCTGTCAGAGCCTCCCTGGACCCCATGGACCGAAGGCCACACAGCAGGTCGTCAGCCCAGACCAGAGAGAACCAGGGTCCTCCCAACCTGCTGTGAGCACAAGGGACGTCCATAGCAAGGTGGGAGGAGCTGGTGGGCCCACTGGGCAGCTCCATGCCTCCCTGCCTCTTCCTGCTGAGGCCCATTTCTGTGTTCTGCAGAGTAGGGCTGGGGCTGGGAGCTCACCCCTCCCCTTCACATGAGCTTTTCCAATTTCAGCCAACTTTCAAGGGCCCCTCAGGCCCCCAGGTCCACGGAGCTGGGTCATTCTGCACTAGCTTTCTGACCATGTCCTGCTCTGTTGTTCCTTCAAGGGTTTGGTCGACTTCTTACTTACTCTTCTCTTATATATATATCCCCCGTGCTCACCCCCACACAGACACACTGCCCAGAAAGCATGGGATCTGGGTGGTCCACATTGACAGCTTCTCCTTCCCCTCCACTCCTCCTCCTGCCACCCTGGCACCTGCCCGCCTCTCTCAGAGAGACAGAAGTGCCAAAGCCATGGTGGCCCAGGGCCCATCTGGCATGCCCAGCAGGGAGAACTAAAGAGCCCTGTCTGGGAATCAGGAGCCCCAGTTCTTGCCCTAGTATTGCTGCTGCCAACTTGCTGTGTGACCTTGGGCTCTAACTGGCCCTCTCTGGGCCTTATTTGTAAAATGTAAGGACTGCCTAAGATGACCCTAAGGTCCCTTTTTGCTCTGACATCCTACATCCCTCACCACCAAGGGAAGCTGAGGACACCAAGAAGACAGCTGGCCTGGACTGACCCCCGGGCATTGGCTGCACAGTGTGTGGGGTAATGTAGACTGGCGAAAAGAGCTAACACAGGGCCTTGCCTCTGCTCCAAGCTATCCAGGGAGGATATGGTCCTGGGGGTAGGAAAGGGAAGCCCCACCCTGGTTTAATTGCACAAAGCCAATTGGAAATGTAGAGCCAAGAGTTAGCTTAAAGGAAAGAATAGTGCTTATTTGGGTGGTTATGCAAATTAATTACTGCAAAGACTTCTGGGAAGACTGATTATCTGACTATGCAAAGAAACAGGATTAAGGAATAGAAGGGGGAAGACTCCGGGCTCTGCCACCCTAAAGACCAACCCCTCAGAAACTGGATCCTCTGTCCTCCCAGCCCTGCAAGGCAGAACAAGCTCTTCGCACGTCCCAGAGATGGTGAACAGAGGCCTGGAGAGTGTTGGAACACAGCAGGGTTGGGGCAGAGCCATTTGAGACCTGCCCTGCCCCAAAGACCTAGGAAGCCCTGCCCTGCTTGTCTCACCATCCTGCCACAGGAGCCACTCTGTTTGCTCTTCCCTGGGAGAAGGGGTGTGGTGTCCCGTCTCCAAGGCTGCCGATGATCCTCACCTCCTGAGATGCGTGCCTGTGTGTGGTTCTCTCCCACAACGTGTAACCAAGGGGATATCGTAAAATGACAGTGGGTGACTTCCAAGGCTACGTCATTGAAAACATTGCTACTTCCGCTTTGTTCTCTCTTACTCACTGGGGAAAGAAAGAGAGGAAATGATCCCAGCCACCATGTTGTGAGGACACTCGAGTGCAGGTACGACCTTGCAGGCATGCGAGTGAGACGTCTTGGAATGGGGCATCTTCTCCAGCCCTACTCAAGCCCTCAGATGACTGCAGCCATGGGCCAGCATCTTGACTGAAATGTCAGGAGAAACCCCAAGCCAGAGGCTCCCAGCTAGGCTGTTCTCAAATTTCTAACCCAAAAGAAACTGAGAGATAATAAGTGTTCCTTGTTATTTTAAGCCACTGAGTTTTGGGTAATTTGTTACCCATCAATAGGTAGCTGATACAAGGAAATGTTTTAAAATATAGATTTCATTATTATTCAGGTGTGGTGAGGCTAACAGATAAGGAGATGACTGTCATTGAAAATAGTCTCTTACTCACAGCTCCCAAGAGGAGGGAGGCACGCCACACCGCTCAGGGCCACAGGGAAAGCTCCCCGGTCAGTCAGCAGACAGAGGGAGTGAAGGCGAGACAGGGGCAAGAGCCTTTATTGTGGTCTCCGCAGGAAGGGCTTGGTGAGGCAGGCTCAGCAGGCTTAGGATTGGCTAGTCTGAATAATTTTAGAGAGCTCTGGGGTGTAGGGGGTATCTCTGGTGGTCTGGTGCCAGCCCCAGGGTGATTAGGGCAGAGGAATGGTGACCGGGAGTATAAAAGCCCCATAAAGGAGGTGGTTGGCGTAGGGGCGCGGGATGGGTTGGTTTGTACATGAAAGGACCCTCTAGGAATTGGCTAGCCTGGGAGGGGCGTTCTTTTAGGGTCAGCAAAACCCAAGATGACAAAGTATTAGAAATACAGAAAATAAAAAGGCATGATTAACACAGGAGGAACAGTCCAGGGCAGTAGGGAGCCTCCTCCCCATGGCTTGGCTTCCTGTTCTTGGGAGTCCATAGCTTGAAGAAGCTCAAGGGTCTGGGCTGGGGAGCCTGGGGTTGGGGGAAGCCTGGATTCTTAGGGTTGGCTCCAAAGAGACAACAGTAGCCATGGACGTGGAATGATCTACATCCCACCAGCACCTCCTCAGCCACTCCCTAGGGTCCTGTGGCCGGAAGGTCAAGTCCACACATCTTAACACAGCATACAAGGCCCTCCACAGTCTGTCCGGGGTCTGCCTCTGTGGCTTCATCCCTCTCCCACCAGGCATTCCAGCCCCAATGCCCACTCCTGCCCACCCCACAACCCCACCATCCTCCCACACTGGGCCTCTCACTATTGCTGCGCAAAACAAGCCCTCCTGGCACTCCACACTTTCGCATATGCTGTTCCCTCGGCTGGAATAGGCTCCTCCCTTTAGGCACCTGACAAACTCCTGCTTGAAACCTCAGCTTACAGGCTGCCCCTCCAGGAAGCCCCCTGCCCCAGGCAGGCTGAGTCCCTCCGCCGCAGCACCCACAGCACTCAGTGATGTGTGGCTTCACCTCTCTGTCTCTCCCTGTAGAATCCGAGTTCCCTGGGAGCAGGACCATGTCTTCTTCATCCTTGGGTCTTTATCACATGTCACTGGGCGTGGCAAGTGGTCTATCCCCAGCAAACTGCTTTGTGAAATGAATGAATGAATGAACGAACAAACGTGGCCTTGAGCAATTCACTCCCACCCTCTGGGGCTGCTATTACCTCTCAAATAGGAATCATCATCGTCAACATCCTCCTCCTTCTCCTCTGCTGCCCACTTCAAGGCCTGTCACCATCACCAGTGAGACAAGGCACGTGGGTGGGCTTTGCAAACTGTGCAGTGCACCCGTGAGCAGGGCTTCCCTTAACTCTCCTGGGACCTATCACTGCCACTCTGCATGGCTGCTCCCTCCCCTAGCCCAGGCTTCAGGGAACCTCCCAGGACCTTCTGGGAAGAAGAGAGAAAACTGCTCCCTCAGGCTCCGGCCTCCCCCCTCTCCTTGGAGCAGTTCTTCCCCGCCCCCAACTTCTTCAACAGCAAGTAGAGACCCCTTCAGCCACACATTCCCCCCTCTCCCTTCCTTCTTCCCCTGTCTTTTCAACAAGCAAACTTGAGAAATGGTAAACGTTTTTCCCATTATTCAAATGGCATGGAAATTACCTACTTGGCATTCCTCATTGACATGGAGCCTTTAATTAGCCACTGGCTCGCTGTCCCTGGCCGGGCTCTGCAGAGCTCCCACACTTCCTCACCCCCTCCCTCCATCAGCATCCTAATCAGAGATGCCCAGCCTTCAGGAAGAGAGAGAGAGAGAGGGAGAGAGAGTACAGCAGTGGTTTCCAGAAAGAGCTCACCCATTATTGGAGGGGAGGAGCCCAGGTTCTGGTATCTGCTCTTATAACCAACTCTACAATGACCTTGGGCTTGGTGGTGTCACCCACAAGTTGGGGGGAGAGCTGGACTCTGGTCAGGGCTTCAGCCCCAGTCCAGACATCCATCCTCAATTCTACAAAGCATCATTGCCCCCATTTCACAGACACCTCTCCCAAGAGCCCTGTCACCTGGGGCTCCTGCCCTCCCTCTGCCCTCCCCATTCTGGGAGTTCAACCTCCTGCTCCCAACCTCCTGCTCCTGCTTTGGGGTTCCCAAACCCTGAGGCCTCCAGGGATGTGGGAGGGGGACCTCATGGGTGGGGTCCACTCTCAGCCTGGAAGGGCCCAGGCGGGCACCATGCAGATGCCCTGTTCAAATCAGCCAGACTTTATAAGTCAGTGCCTGGTCCCAGCAGCTCATCCCTGTGGAGTGGATGAGAAGTGATCAGCGCCAGGTGTCGCAAGCCTGCAGGAGTATGAGCAGCTGTCCTGTTTCTCAAGGAACTGGCACTTGAGAAGATTAGACTATCACATAGGATGCCACCAAGAATCAGAGAGGAGGCACAGATGCTGGACACGCCCCTCTACTTCTTGGGTATGTTGTTAAGATAACACTAGCTGCTACAACAGGTAAACCCTGAAATCCCAGGGCCTTAACTCAGTAGAAGTATATGTCTTCATCGCATAGAGTCCAAAACACCCTGGGAGGGAAGGAGGGGACAGTGCTTTGTGTTTCCGACTGTCATGTGCAGACCCAGGCTGAAAGAGGCTCTGCCATCTTCAACACACAGCTTCCCACATTGCCCTGGGCGTGATGTTCAGCTGGCAGAGACAATGGAGAAGACTCATCCAGGCCTTAACCACTTGGCCCAGAAGTGACACACATCCTGTCAGCTCACATTCTACTGGGGAGAACCAGACTAGGAAGTATAGTACCACTGGGGTAGCTATTTCCCAACAGCAACTCGACACTGTGGAAGGGGCGCCCAGCCAGTTGTCTCTGCCACATTAAGTCTCACTTTTATTATCTGTAAAATGGGGGCAGGGAGGGCTAGGTTGAAAATCAGGACTAGAAAGATCCTCAGAGTTCATGCAGTCCAATCCACCACCCTCCCCCCATTCTACAAGTTAGTGAAGCCCAAGTCTGGGCAGTTAAATGACTTGCCCCATGATCACAATGGCCACCCCACACTCTAGGTCTCTGGACTCTCAGCTAGTGATGAAAATAATAGCTACCACACATGGAGCACCGGCCTCACACAGGCCCTTTCCATACATCATCTCTGATTCTGCAGCAACCCTGTAAAGTAGTTGTAACTGTCCCTATTTTACAGATGAGGAAATTGAGGTTCAGAGAGAGCAACTTGCTCAAGGGCATTTGACCCACAAGGCCAGGAGTTGACCCTGTCCCAAATCACCTCCCCTCGCACTACACCACATTCTTCTCAAACAGCTAATTCCGAACTCCCCTTTGTGCAGGGAATGAGGCCCCACCATCCCCATATTCTGCCCCCGTGGACCTGAAATTCCCCCTTTGCGCACTCATCCCCCACCCTCTGCACGGGAGGTCACACGCATGTGCAGCTATCACTATCAACAGCCCACAGGGGTCCAGCAAGGCTGAGCCCCAGGTCACACAGCAAGCAAGGGGCTGTATAGAACAGAATTGGGCTCAGTTGTAACATTCCAGGTGAGGCCCAGGGTTGCGATGGCACCTTCAGGGTCAGGGACTCGAGCTCCATCTATTTTGTTGCTCCAAAGCCTCTTTCCTAAGTTCACCTCATGGCCCAGTGTGGCTGCTGCAGTGCTAGTCATTACATCCACATTGCAGCCAGCAGGAAGAGAAAAGCAGGGGAAGAGGAGATCCCCCCCACCACCACCTTTAAGGACACTTTATGGAAGTTGTACATACCATTTCTGGTTCCATTCCCTTGTCCAGAACTTGGTCATATGGCCACACCTAGTGGCAAGGGAAACTGGGAAATGCAGTCTTTAGTCTGATTGGCCATATACAGGATTCTTACAGAGGAAGGAAAGAATGCATAGTGGAGGCCCATAGTCTCTGTCCCAGAAACCAGGCAGGCTCAGCTCCTAGCCCAAGCACTGGGCCTGTGACAACATTGTCAGAGTAAGAGAGACAGGGCTATGGGCTTGGTGCAGTCCCTGGAAAAAAAACTTGTGGGTCCCCAGCTGACTTCTTCCTTTCCAGGAGCATTGGCTGATATTTCTAGCTGCAAGAACTCAGCCCCAGGCAGAGGGCCTGACTGATAACGAATCTCTAAGGAAGCTTCTCTATGTTCCCCCTGTGGAAGCCAGAGGCACTGGTCTGTCTGTGTGCTGGGGATGTTTAAGAGTCTCCCTCTGCAGCAGCACAGAAGAAGGTTGAGCCCCCTTCTCTCTCCTGTTTTGCTCCCCCAAAACCTTCTCTGCAGAGAGGCAATGAAATGGGATCCCCTTCCCCCTCCCCCATCTTTCCCTAGAGGCACACCCACTTGAGGATCAGGCAGATCCAAACCCTACCCCTCCCCAGTGGAGGGGACCTGCACAGGTCGCTCAACCTGCCCGGGCCTTGGCTTCCTCACCTTTAAGACTGGGTCATAATAGTAGGTGCTCAATTCATCTCAGTTTCCCGTCCCTGGCCCCCTCCCCCACCCAGGATAAAGCCCAGTGAATTGGCCAGAGGAGGCAGGGGCCATATCCTCCTAACAGTAGAGGTATATGGAGTCCACATATTCACAAACAGGTAGCACACAAAGGGACACAAAAATGCCTTCTGAATACCCCCTCCCATGCCAACCCAGGGTTTATATGCTGCTGGGAAATCTCCTCTCCTTATTTTGCCCTTCAGGGTGGTCCTTCCATCTTAATCCTTGCTCACCTAGATACATGGCAGGGTGGGTTTGGTTAGGGGCCACCATAGCTGTATCTCCAGTCCCCCACACCCCCCAAGGAGCAGTGGTGCCCCCACCCCCTAGAGTGGGTCAGGATTCTGTCCCTGCTCTTCCAGGGCTGTCTCAAAGCCCACATCCTCTTCCTTGGGGTGAGAGGTAGGGAGGCCCCATCAAGGCATGTTGGCAGGAGAGCACTGGACCCATCACGATAAAGACTGAGGGTGCTTTGAGGGCTCTTTAAAGTGTTATGATGTTTCTGCCCCCTCTCTGGGGAGAGGACCCAGGAGAGAGGGCTCTGGTCCCACTTGTGTCACTACTGGCAGTAAGGCCAAGACCTCAGTTCCCTCGTCTGTGACACAAGGAGGGGGAACTAGATGACCTTCCCCATCCCTCCAGCCCAGCCATTCAGCAATGCAAGGGGGGACACCAGCAGCCACATCCCCTGCCTCCTAGCACCCCACTTGCCTGTCAGGAAGCCCCCTTTGTGTGCTGGGGGCAGAGTTGGAAGGTTGCCTCTGGTGGAGGCCCTGGTGGAGGCCCCTGCTTCCTCCCTTGCTTCCTGCTCCGTGGTAGCCCCCTTGCTTCCTGCTGTCCCCCCAAGACTACCCTCTCAGCCTCATTTGGATTCAGGGAGGCCACAAGAACCTTACATTGAATCCCCTTTTAGTGCAGTCACCCAGAATTGGTTTCCAGTGCTGGCAAACATACACCCTGACCAGTGCCTAAGCCACACCCACACCCTGAACACAGAGACCCCACCATTTATGCGGAGCTCTCACCTGTTGCTCACCCTTGGTTTCTCCCCACCCCAGCCCCCCTTTTCATTATGTTACCAATGTCTCTTCCCTCTCTCTTCCCTTTCTTCAGGGAGGAAAAGAAGGAGGTAATAAATCCAGGATGAACAAAACTATTTAGATTATAACCTTCAGGTAGCTCCCCTCCTCCAAAAAGACTCATAACCAACAGAATTATATTGCTTTGGATTAGATTGTGTTCACTGAGCTGGGGGCCAGGCACTGTGCTAGGCATGCAGGACATCAATGAATAAAATGAACCTCTCCCTGGAGTGGCTCACAGTCTCGCCTCCCCAGCCAGATTAAAATCGAAGTCACTTAGCAGTAATAGTGTCCTCATGTTTTATGAGATTTTACATTATGTGAATTTGACACTGTGATATAAAGATATTAATAAAGTCTCACTTTATATGCAAAATTTGAAATAATATGTATCCCAAACATTTCTTTTAAGCATGAAGAATGTTGAAGCTGGCAGGCCCAGTGAATTGCAAACTGTGTTTGCATGCTTGCCGCACAGCAACCCACTTTAACTGGTAAACAGAAACACCTACTAACCTTTGTCAGGATTTGTTCTAAATTATGCAAGTTTCTGAATTATACAAGACCTTCCAGAGCATGTGTCTCAAACAGGATGCGACACATCTGGTGTTCAGAGTTCTAGCTCTGGAATCAGAGTGCCAGGATTTCACTCCTGGTTCTACTACTGTGTGATCCTGGGAAGGGCATGAAGCCTCTCTGTGCCTCAGTTTCCACATATGGATAATCAAGACAATAGCACCTACCTCTAGGGGGCTTCTGAAGATTCAATGCGTTCTTCCACACAAGGTGCTCAGAATAGTGCCAGCAGCTGCTTCGGCAACTGGGTGCTCACAGAATTTCACTGCACTGGGGATTGGCAGAAAGGGGTCATTCCCACGCACTACAGGGATGCCATCCAGAGCTGCCATTCAGAGCTGCCATCCAGAGCTGAAGCACGTGCAGCATCGCTTTGCATGTCCCTGGCCCCTGGGGTCTAGTCAGGCACACAGCTACTAGAGACCTTCTTGACAAAGGTAGGGTCCTCCAACTCCAGCGACATCACTGCCCTTTCAGGTGCAAGGGCTTATGGCAGCAACCGGACACTTGACCCTGGCAGTCTGTGCTCTCATCTCAGAGAATGTTCATAGACACTCCAGACTCTGACAGCTAACCCAGCACTAAGAGGGCCACATCCTCACCCAGAGGAGAAAGCAGAGTTGGTACCCAGGTGTCCCTGAACAAAGCCCCTGCCCAGCACCCCAGTGTTCCAGAAGCCTACCTCTCCAAAGTGCTCCATTTTGATTCACTTTTTAAAAAGCCAATCTAATGCAATAAATGCCACCCTGGAGCTTGCCCTGGAGAAGCCTAGGAGTCCAGGGAGGCTGTCCCTGACGGGGGAGGAGGCACGGAATTTCACTTGTCCCAAATCTCACCAAGGAGCCAGGTGATGGTGGGGAAGGGGTGGGGAGGCAGCTGACCAGCCAAGGGGAACAGCTTGCACAAAGGTGTTGAAAAGAAAGCACTTAGCACATTCCAGGGATTGCCAGTAGCTCCATATAGAAAAGGAAGAGTGTCAACCGAGGTCTAACTTACTCACTTCCAGGTAAAATGGTTTCTGGGGCAAGTGAGTGAGGCCCAGAGAGAACCTCCAGGAGGGATTTGTCACCTTCGTTGCACTGTGGCTGCAGTCTGGTGAAGCGGGTGGGATCCTTCTCAGAACCACTTTAAAAGCATAAAATAAAATATACGCGATTGCAAAGGAAACCAATTTTATCAAAGTATCAGCAAAAGATTTTTTTAAATAAATGTATGCTATAGTAATATATGTGCCTTTTATTAATGTATTAAATGACAAGATCTAGTGGCAAGAAGTAGCAGTGAGCAAAAATTGTTCTTTAAGATATGAAAACATCTGTAATATGGTATAAAAATGCCTATGATTTCTATCAGTGACAAATCCCCAGGACTGCTAATTCTACTGTGGTTTTTTGCCTATATTCATAATGAAGGGAAATACTCAACTAGTTAGTGAAAATGAAAATGTATCTTTTTCCCAGCCAAGTTCACAGACCTCCTGAATTCTTTCCACATTCCCCTTGGCATCCAGCATGCCAGGGGAGAAACCCCTGCCCTGCACAAAGACCCAGCTTGTTCCTTCAGCCCAATGGTTAAGAGCATCCAAGCCACACTGCTTGCTCCGTTCTTGCTGCAGGACCTGGGACAAGACACTCAGCCTCCCAGCGCCTCAGTTTCCTCATGATTGTGAGGATGGAGTGAGTTAGCACACACACAGCAGTTAGAATAGTGCCTGGCACATAGTAGGTGCTCAGTAAATGAGGGCGAGCTATTTTCATTCTTATTCTCAGCCCCCAAAGACAATGAGGAGAGAAAGCCACAGACGCGGGGCATTCTTTACTAACTGGAGTCGTGTTAACAAGCACGCGAAGCACAATTAGCAGTCATTTCAATTCTGAGGTTTGCTTGAGTATAAAAGCTTCACATTTCTTCTTCCCTGATTTTTCTGCTAATTGCAACTGCCGCCGTCCATTGCAGCTGCCACACGGACGCCCGTGTTGGCTGCATACAACATAGTTGTTAAGGCTGCATAATGGCACACGCTGACTAATTGGCCATCATGCCCGGGATGAATGGAGTCAGGCAACAGAGGGCTGACCAGGTCCCGGCCCTAGGACCCCGAGCTGCACAGCCCCACCAAGCTCCCAGTGTCCCAAACCCTCCCTTCCCAAATTGCCCCATAAGACCACCACGAAAGGGTGTTGGGATAGGAATGCTGAACTGGGAGGCTCTGGGGGCCCTGGCTGGGGCCAACCCTGCTGTGTGACCATGAGTTAGCCACTGAGCATCTCTGGGCTGCACTTCAATCATCTGTAAAATAGGGTTGAGGAGGAAGTAGGTCTAGATGCTCCCCAGGGTCCTTCCAGCTCCCACCTACTGTACTTTGATTATTCCATGGTCGGTTCTCCTTCAAGTGCCTGGGCAGTCGTCCCCAAGTCCCCTGGGGTACTCCAGCCTGCCTGAGGGTGAGGAAGGGCAGAGGAAGTTTGGCAGAAGGAGCCATGCTCACCAAATAGCCTACCTGGAACCCCACCCTTCCCAACTTCCTTGCAGTTAGCTGAGGCCAGGTGACTTGCTCTGGCCAAGTGAGGAATGTCACTTCCAGTCTGGAGTGCGGAGGAGCATGGAAGCGTGTGATCGTCCTGCAGTCTCCTCCCATCTTGTGGCCAAGAAGGCCTTGTGATGAGATGGTGGAGTTGAGCTGAGCTGGAAGCAGCCCACATTGCCAAATTGGAAGACACGCTAGCAGACCTTAGAGAGGAACCTCATACCATTAACATTTTCAGGCTCTTGTTACCACACCGTAACCTGGCCGATCTTGCCTAATATAGGTATTTTCCCAAACAGACTCAAATAATAGGTTTTTTAAATAAAGGATTTAGGAGGTAACTGCTTCACAGTGCTAATAAGTAAAGAGGTACACTGGAGCACCAGCGAGAGGAGTGGCCTTCCCCAGGCCCCTCTCCGGGCTCCCCATAACTCTGCCAGTGAGGAGCTAAAACCAAACTCAACGGGCCAGAAATGCATCAGCAGTCCCAAGGGCTGGGAAGCAGGGCAGACAGTGAGACAGTGGACATTCTCCGGGACCAGAGGGAGTTTTCACTTGGTAGTGAAAATGGGTCTAGCGACAGAAGAATCATGGGGTGGATTTCAGGATTGAGAAGAATATGTTGGGGGGTGGGCTTTACTCTGGGGTTCCCTCTATCAAGGGGATGTTAATGAAGAACTGGGCACAGTTGGGTTCTCCTCTTTCCCAGCGGCACAATTTCACCCTTGGGGCTCTCCCTTTCTGCTTTCCCGGAGAGGTCTCCAGAGTGAGCAAGAAATGGGTCCTTTCTCACCTCTACAGGGCATAAGCATCCTAAAGACTCTTGCTGCATTTTTAAAAACCACAAACTTCTTCAGCCAGGAAATAATTCTGGAGTCTCCCAGTCCTAAGTCACAGACCCCAGCGTGGATTGTGGAATCTACAGCAGCACAGAATTAAAGCTACAGAAGGGTCCTGGAAAGAAACAGGAGAGTGCAGTCACCCAGCTGCCCATCCCCCAAGGCCTAACCCACCAGGGGGCCATGGCTTCATCTTCTTGGGGACACCCAGATGAGCAGGCCACTGGGCTCCCCAACCCATCCTCATGCCCCCACAGCACAGTTTCAAGCAAGCCGTCCCCATGCTGCAAATAAATAAATAAAGAGCGTGACTTTGTGTGTGAAGGACGAACGCCAAGTTTCCTCTCTGGGGCCCTCTCCCAAACCTCCGTATATCACCTCCCCATGACCAGGCTGTCAGGCCTGCCACCGTGGGCTCTGTTTGGCTGTGATAAACACAGAAGATAACGCATTGCCTACACCCTCAGGCCCTGCAATCAGGGAGAGAGTGTAAAAAAATCCATCGAAGCCATTCCAGGATTTATGTTTGAAACTGTTTTCCTTTGTCAGGGGAGAAAACAAGCAGATGTTCCTAAAGGTGAACCTCATAAATCAGTGCACGTGTGTTGGCGCATCATGCCCTTTTTGGCAAACTGGCTGGGTTTGGCTTTTGTACCAGCACCTGGGCATGCACACTAACAGGCACCCAGCCGACTGGCTTCCCTGCATCTTACCTCGCTTTGAATCACAGCCTCAACTCCCTCTCCAGGAAGCCTTCCTAGATTATATTCATCTGTTTCCCAGCCCTTCAACTCAAGCTCTGGCCCTTTCTCAGCCCCCAGTGAGTTTAGGTCATTCCATAATTGTTTGTTTCTCTTCATTCCACGAACTCTCACAGAGTGCAGATTGCCTTACCCCATCAGACCAGGAACTCCCCCAGGGCAGGGACATGTCTCCCCATCAATCTAGGCACTTGGAAGGACAGAAAGCATGCCCCCCCAGCTCTATCCCTTTGGTAGATCAATTCACCCCACGTTAAAAAGCAGGGGGAACAAAGTGACTGCACCTTCTAAAGCAGGAGTTTCAAACATGGGGAGACACCTGTGAAGTGTGAAAGTACATGCAAAATGCTAGTACATACTTGCAATTTTCTGGAAAGAGGGACCATAGCTTTCAAGTGATGCTCAAATGGATTTGTTCAGAGCCAGAGTGAGACCTTTGAAAGCACAAGCACTGGAAAGATTGTGGTACTGCCCTATCCGAATATGTAATTCAAAACAAAAACAGCGCCAAGCTCTACAAAACAAAGTTTCCAGTTGCATAAGTTCATCAGAGCTAAACATCTCACTTTTTGCTGATGCCCTTAGTGCAAGCTAAGTCCCCTTAGCATATAGGTGACCCTGCCCTGGGCCTGCTATGGAGGAAAGGTGAAAAACATAGTTTTGAGGAAAGGTTGAACGCAGAGCTGGAGCCTCCCAGGATGTAGACGGAAAAATAGAGCATGTCCCTCCCGGCCTCTGAGGTAGGCAGGCAGGTGGAGTATTAGGCTAATCTGCCCCTGGAAGCCTCTGCTTCCCCAGCCTGGACAGAAGCCGAGGAGGTAAGGCCACGTCCATGGTTTCTGGACTGATATCAGACACAGAATGAAACTCTATAATGTCAGCTGAGCTCTGCTGGACTTGAGAACTACTGGGACCCTCCTCCCCACAAACTCTCCCCTACCCCTCCCCAGCCCTCCCTCTCTGAACCCAGGAAAGCATCTGAAATGTTCCAGTGAAGGAAGGACTTCAGGACCCCCAAGAAATCCTCCACTGCCTTTGAAAAGCCATCAGCCCTGAATCTGGTGACCCACATAGACCCCAAGCCCACTCAGCCACAGCCACACCAAACACACAGTATGCACATCCTTGGAAGCCAAGTCACCCAAAACAAGCAGTTAAGGGTAAAGCTGAGACCCTGCTTCCCAACCCTCCCAGGGCTTGGAGATGAGCAGGAGATACGCAGAGGATGTTGCATAATGTCTGGGGCTCCAGACTTGGAGTTGGGAAAACTAGTTCCAGATCCCAGCTCAGCACTGCTGTGCCACTGGATCCTGGGCAAGCTACCACCCCCTCCAGCCCTCACCGTCCCCATCTGTAAAGGAGGGGCTTGGCCATCTGAACACTGAAAATACCTGGGTGTCTTGGTTGGGGGTCTACACCCCAGAGAGGGCCTGGGCAAGGAGCCTCTTCTCAAACCCAGGGTATTAGTCTGGTCTTCCCAAGGCCCCAGGACATTATCCAGCCCTCTCTCCAAAACTGGGCATTTGCCCCAGGAAGGAACCTTCGACTGGGTGGGAGACTGCGGCCCTTGGGGGAAGTGTGGGCAGAGAATAGCAGCAAAGGGGTGGAGCTCTCAGACCCCAGCCTGGCTCAGGGGAGGGTGTGGCTGGTGAGACCTCTCGGGGCAGGGTGTCAGCAGGACCCTGGGCACCCTGTGGGCCTCAGGGCTTTCTCTGTGGGAATGAAAGGAAGTGCCAAAGTGAAAAGGACTCAGGAAGAAACCAAAGTTGCTGAGGTGTCATTTGCTAGGTGCTAGGCACACAAATAACTGCCTTCAATCCCCACAACCCTGTGAAGTACTTCTGTTATCCCCATTTTACAGATGAGAAAACTGAGGTTCAGAGAGGTCAAATGACCTGCCCAAGATCACACAGCTAGGAAGTGGCAGGACTAAGATTCAAACTGCAAATCACATGGTGATGGGGCGTCTGGCATCAGGCTCAGAGACCTCAGGATACAGCCTGGCCAGGGCTCCCCTCCGAGGAACTAGAGGAGTAGGCAAGGTGTGCTGCTGCAGGTCTCCGCCTCTCTCCCACCCAGGGCGTTGCCTCCTCTGTACCCAGGATGCACTCAGAGCCCAGCCGACCTCTTGCTCCCCTCATCTCTGAGCCAGACACTGGGGAGACCAGCCATCGAGGAGGGCCAGAGAGCTCCTCTGGAAGTTCAGCCAGAGAGCTGGAGCTGGGGAGAGGCAGGGGCTCGGTCCCACTCCTGTTCCCACAGAGGCCTGGGGAGGGGGGATTAGAGGCTTAGGGGTCAGGGGAAGCAGGGATGCTGGGACCACAGAGTCGGGCTCTTGGGAAGAGCTCTCTAGCCACCAGATCCTTCAGACAGAATATTCTTCAATAGCCCTGTACACAGCATGCACTCCTCCAACCACTGTTGAAAGGCAACAGGGCCAGTCCGTGCAGAGGCCAGCCAGGCAGAGAAGATTCAGGAGAATGAGCAGCGGCCCAAAAGTCAGGACTCCTGGGCTCAAGGGCCAGCGCCACCACCAACTTGCTGTGTGACCCTGATGAGTCCTGATCCCTCTCTGGGCCTCAGTTTCCTTGTCTGCATATCAGTATTTTATTCAGACTTACTCATTTATGCAACAAACCATGCATGCTAAACTAGGCACCAGGCCCTGTCCTGGTCCTAGGAGAGGGGAGCACAGGTGAGACCCAGAGATGACTAAGAAAAACACAGGCCCAGCTCTCAGGCAGCCTGTAGTCTAATAGATAGATACTAACAGTTATGGAGTACCTACCATTCACCAGGCAAAGCCCTATGGCTTAGGTACTAGTATTACCTCCATTTTACAAAAGAAACTGAGGCTCAGAGAGGCTCAGTAATTTGCCCTAGGTCACACAGCTAATAAGCAGCAGAGCCAGGATTTGACCCATGCTCTTAACCCCTATACTATATGACCTCCTTGCACACAAATAACTCTAATGCACGGCTGAATGTGACAAGGCCTATGACTGAGCAAAGATAAAATACCATGGACATGCAGGAGAGGGAAGGCTTCCTGGAGGAGGTGGCTTCTGACCTGAGCCTTTGCAAGACAGGGGCCATTTGGACATGCAAACATTTAGGGAAGGGGGGATAAGAGAGTCTACCAACGGGAAATTCCAACAGCACTTGACCCTCACTCCCTGCCAGCAACCTCAAGCACAGACCCAGGAGAGCAGCAGAGCCCAGACCAGCCTCCGAACAGCAGCACCAATGAAGGGTTCAAAAAGAATGAGTGGCGAAGCGGGAAGGGGGAGGCAGGGAGGAGAGAAACACGTCCCAAGCCAAGTTTTGGCTGAGCTTCTAGAAACGGGGCCAGGAAAAACCCAGGGAGGGGATGGCAGGGCAGGTGCCAGCCGATGAGGCAGCAGGGAGGGAGAGGTGGTACTGCGTACACGGGAGCAGGGCACCTCCACATTGCACCCCCAGCACCCTGGAAGTTAAACCCCAATCCTGACCCACGCACACAACGGAGCACTGCGGGGCCACAAACAACAATGCCGGGGAGGATGTTCACCGACATGGCAAAATGTCCACACATATTTCAAGTGAAAAGTCAGGGTGCAAAATGCGTACAGTATGGTGCCATTCCTGTGGGGGGAGATGTGTGTGGTAGGCCTGGAAAGCCATGCTCAGGAATTCCAGCAGCGGTTATCTCTGGGTGGTAGACTGTGGGTCTCTATCTTCTTCACACTTATCTATACTTTCTAATTCCTCTGCAACAACAGGCATTATCGCTGTAACTTGTTAAAGTTTTTTTTTTTAATAAGATAAATACATCAAGAATTTTAGCAGGGTGGTGTAGGCAGGAAAAGAATGGGCCAGCCACCTGGGTGTGGGAGGTGGGGGAGGAGGGAGGTGGGAGGACTCAGTGAGGATGGGGGTGAGGGAGGGTGGAGGGTGGGAGGACTCAACCAGGATGGGGGGGGACACAGCCAGGATGGGGGTGGGGTGGGGAGGAAGACGATGCCTCCCTAATAGGACTAAGGACTTGTTACGAAGAGTAGCTTGTGGGACCCTACCTCTTCCTCCTTCTGCCCCCCCAATCTCCTCAGGGCCCGAGGTCTTCCTACCCTCAGAAGGGAGGGAGGGGTCTAGCCTGGAAGCCCTGAGGCCCCACAGAGGGCGGAGAGGAAAGATGGAGAGCACCGGAGTCCTGGAGTCCCAGGGAGAGCTGCCGGCTTGGAAGGCGCAGCGGGGTTGTGTGAGAGGAAGGCAGGCCCCAGAGTCAGAGGGGGGCCTGGGAAATCCCCTGGGGAGGGATGTCCCATAAAGGCCCCTGGGGCTGAGGCAGGTGGCCCAAGGGTGACAGGAGAGGTGGCCTGGAGGGCCTCTGAGATGCAAATGACCCGGCAGTTAACCCAAACCCTGTTGGTTAGCAACTTCAGGCTGGCTGAGCAAGGAGCCTGTGGAGCTCTTGGCCTGATGGGAAGAGGGAGAAGTTTGGTGAGCAGGGCAGGGAGGGGAGGTGAACTGCACTTCCCAGCCTTTCTGACAGCAAGACAGGAAAGACTGAGCAGACGGCACAGGTAACTGCCTGTGTCACTGAGGTGTTTGTTATTCTCTTTGCTCCTGTCTGTCATTAGCAGTAAAACCCTTAAAATGGCCAGGACTGTCCTTGACTGGCTAACAACCAGAGCTCCTAAAACATCCGTAGACCATCTTTAGAGGTAGTGAGCTTCCTGTCCCCGGAGGTATTCAAATAGGAACTAGACCACTATACTGGCCCGCTCTCAAGGGTTATACCTCAGACCTCTGAGGTCCATTCCATTCCTGAGATTCTCTAAGTCAATGAGAGTGGGTTTTAGAGGCACGTGGCTAAGAAAGAAACTGGTAAAGGCAGGCATTCCCCTTGCCCCACCCCAGTCCTCATAGACAAGCATTTGAAGGATAAATGTGTCTGTTGTGGGACTGACCCAGCCCTGTAAGCCCACCTGCTTGGGTAGAAGCGGGGGTCTCTGGCCAGCCTTGCTGAAGTGCCACGAAGGTTACATGCTGGGTATAAAGGGAAGCAGAAGTGATTCAGCTCCGGGCCACAAGGCCACAAGGATCTTTGCATATTGAAATGCTGGACCCATTATATTAGTCTTTTAGCAAATGCATCAAAGTGAGAGCACTTTGGGCATTTAGCACTGCACAGAATCAGTGGAAACATCAGCATCATCGTTGTTCATAGACACAGGGGAGTCAACAAATATAAAGAGGAAAAAAGCTATAAAAACTTGGGTTAGTCATGCAAAACCAACAATTAATACTAATTGTAGTCAAACTGACTGTTTGTCATTTCCCTCATATGCAGCCTAATAACTATTGTATTTGTTGTTAAACAGAGAAGATTTATAGGGAAGCAGAACTGGGCTTGCTCTAAAGAAGAATTGCCCAGTAATTAGCACTGCCGAACATTGGGACCTGCTGCTCAGGAAGACCGTGCACTCCCTGTCCCTGAAATGTCCCAGCAGAGAACAGTGTGATGGGGGGCTGGCTGGGTCCCCTTCTATCTGCCCTTCGGATCTACTCTCCATCCCCACCCTGCTCTTGCCCCAGGAGACTGAACCGCCTGGACCACATCACAGACCCAACTCCCTCTGGCTTCTGTGTCCTGACCCATGGGGAGGCGTGGAAAGGGATGGGCAAGGGGAGAGGTATAAGTTTCCCAGCTCCTTCCCTGCAGGGCCACCTTCCACAGAAGGTGACAGCTCCTCCCTGAGCAGCCTGGACACTGCACAGCCCCAGCTACCTCTGGCTTCTGGTGACTGCTCCAGAAGGTCACTGTTCTCAGCCCTTGCTGCCTGATGAGGGCCATAGCCAGATGACACCTGTCACTAACCCTGAGGTCTTGCACTAACCTGAGTGGTTTCTCTACTCCCTGCCACACCTTGGTCAGTTGTTCCTTTATTAAAAACCCTCTTGGAATTATCCTAATGTGAGTGTGCCATCTGTTTCCTGCTGAGATCCTGACTGATACATGGGGATCCCTAGTCACACAAAAATATGAAACAATACGGCCTCTCTACATCGCGAAGTGAAGTCAGTAGTTCCAGGAAATGTGAGTCAGATTGACTTTGCCGCCAGCTTTATTTCATTATACTACTAAACTTTATGTTCTCGGCCATTATCAGTTGTGGCTCGAAACTTCCAAAGCCATTGCTCCCCATGCTTGCTCATTTTACAGACAGAGAAACTGAGTCCTACAACCTTCCCCAAGATCACAATCAAACACAGAAAGCCAGGAACCCCCAGACCCCACCCCAGGTGCCTGCCCCAAGCAGAACAATCCAAGTGGGCCCTGCCATCCTTCCCTATCCCCCTGGCACAGCTAAGGCTGCACCCCCTTCCCTCCCTGCCCCCTCCTTTTCCATTCCCTGGTGTGGGAGCCCCCGGGGAAAATGATGAGGTTTTTATAGCATTCCGTGGTAAGCACTTAATAACTCTCCAGGCTGTAGATCTAAGCTTTGCATGGGCTGGAGATAATTCACAGTAAAATATGACTTTTCATTTATCACACTGACGTGTAATAAATACTTCCCAGTGAAACTCGGACACAAGAGGAGGGTAGGGTGAGCAACCATCAGATGAGGCTCCATGACGGGGTGTTGGGGTTCAGGCTTGGGGCAGATGGACTCAGGGGCTGAGCAAACCCGAGTCTTGGGGGTCCCAGAGGCCTGGGGCCAGGGATGCCACCATGTAATGGGAAATTCCTTCAGGGCTATCAGCCAGGGCCACACCTCAGCTCTCCACCAGCTTTTCCACCGTTCCTGAGAAATCAAGTCCCTCCCCCCGGAGCCAAACTCTCCCAAAGGACAGTGGGGCCTGTGTCCAAAAGGCAAGGCAGATGCCCTCTTCCTCCCCTCCCATCTGTCTCTCTCCGACTGGTCTTGCAGAATTTCCCATACCCCCAGCCTTTCCAGCCCCACTAGTCATTGGACATTTGGGTTGGTTTTAAATTTTCCACAATATATAATAATCATAATAGCTCCTATTTATCCAGCATCTGCCATGGATCAGAAGTATTTGCTCATTTAATTCTCAAAACCACCCAAGGCATTACTGCCACCCCAGCTCTCAGGGGAGGGCACTGACACTCAGAGGGTCAAGTGACTTGCCCAAGATCATACTGTGATGATGTGGTGGCATCGGGCCTCAATCCAAATCTGCAAGGAACTGCAAGTCCCTTTGTCTTAATGGCTATGTCTTGGATCGGGCTCCCCCAGAAACAGATCCCGAGCAAGGATTTGAGTACAGGAGGTTCATTTAGGAGGTGACCCCAGGAAGCATCAGAAGGAGGGGGGCTGTGAGACAGGGAAAGAAGGAAGGCAATAAAGAATGTGCTATGAGCAGGTTTCCACAGAGGGCAGACCTCAAGGGTGATCCCACGCAACAAGACAGGGAGCTGGGGTGTGCCTCACCAGTTCCAGTCAGTCCCTGTGGAGGGTGTGAGATGGCTGAGCAGGTTCTGCTAGCCAGAGAAAGCTCTGGAACAAAGGTCTCAGGTTGCAAGCTGGCAGTTGGCAGCCACAGGATCCATGTGCATGGAAATGGTGACTGCTAAGGGACCTCAGAAGAGCACTGCCTCCCTGCTCAGACCCTAGCCAGACCCCTGTTGTCACTTGCCTAGACAAATATAGTAGTTTTCTAACGGGTCTCCCTGTCTTGGTCTTGCCCCTCCTGACACATCCTCCAGCTGCAGACAGGAAGCACATTCCACCTTAGCCCACACAGCAAAAAACAGGCTGGGAAAGTGGCCCCTCCATGAGGAAGGACATCTTGCTGATGTCTGGGGGTACGTTCTTGACCACACACAGGCAGAGACCATGAGGCCTGGATTATCTCTGAATCTTTACCCCTGGCCTAAGGAGTGTCTGATGCACAGTATTGTCCATTGAATCTTGCTGCATTTGAAATAAATCTCCCCAGGTACACTTTGCCAGGAGCAGAGGGCTTCTCCCGGGGAGCCTCCTGCTTTGTGGCCCAGCCTTGCAGGAACAGGGGTGCTGGGTGCTGGTCCAGTCCCCTAGCCCCTGAGCCTACCCCTGTGAGCCCCCAGGGAGTAGAGACCCCTCACGACACAGAGGACCTGGGGGACTAAGTCTTGCACCTGTCTTAGCATGGGTACACATGAGCACGCATACACACACACACACACACACACACACACACACACACAGTGCCCAGAGTTGAGCCCAGAGCCTGAGCCTGACTCAGAGTCAGGCTCACTACATGCTGGTCTAATGCATGTCTAAGTGATTGAACTAATGAATTGATTAATGAGTGCTGCCATAACCCTGACTCAAGAAATCCCTTGGAGCAGCAACCACATGAGGTTGCTGAACAAAAGCAGATAAACTCCACTAAGCAGCATCCTCAGCCCAGTGACTGACCCGCTTGTATCTCTCCTCTCCCTCTGTCTGGCCTGGGGAGTTAGTTGATGGCTACTTCCCACCACATGAATCTGAAGACCCCGCACAGAGATGGGCAATCTCCCCAAGAGCCCACACGAGAAGAAGCCTTGGAGAGTTGAGATCTCTCCCTGGAAGGGGAGGACGAGCATCCTGCCTCCCTCAAAACTCTTGAAACAAGAGCAATCCCCACCCACGTCCTGCGGCTCTCTATGCTCCTCTCTGCCTGGCCCCCAGGTCAGAAAACGAGCCAGACAAACCCCATCACCAACATCGTTTAACTCCATGGTTCAGAAATTCTCTCGGGTCCTGAGTGATCTTCACAACTTACAGCTTTTAGGGGGCAGGTTGTGTGTGAACCCATTTCTCAGAAGGTAAAGCTGAAGCTCTGAGGGGGACAATAGCTCTCCAAAAGCCACCCCTGGGACTCCCTCCCTTGTCTCCTGGCCCATAGGCCACCCTGCCCCTAACACAGCCTGAGAAGATGGGAGCATCTACACCCAAATGTGAACAAAAATTTGCCTCCAGCAGCCAGAGAGGCCGCCCACCCCTTGCCTCCCACTCCAGATTTGAAGCAAAGAGCAATAAACAATTTCTGGCATTTCTTGCCTGTCGGAGTAGATTTCTTGCTTACAGAGGATATATGGGTTTGTGAATAATTAAGTACGACACTCAGCTTCCAGGGCCCAAGACTCCAAAAGGCACAATGAAGCTGAGGCAGAAATTTCCCGTCAGCAACCAAGCCAGAGAGAGTCCAGAAAGTTTGTTCATCTGGACTCCACTTGGGAGCAGGAACCCAGGCTGGAAGGGCCATCAGAGATGATCTGGGCCTGGAACCTCATTTCCAGGCCAGAGAACTGAGGGCCAGAGAGATTCAGCCAGGGTCCCCTGGAGTCTGAAGCCCTGGGAAAATGGCAAAGGTCCCAGATACAGGCCCAAATACCAGGGTGAGTTCAGCTCTCCTACTTCCTAGCTGTGTTACCCTAGGTAAGTCACTTTATCTCCCCAGTCTTAGTTTTTCTCTTGTGTCAAACGGGAACCTTGTACATGTTGACAACCCCCATTCCACAGACGGGAAAAAAGTAGGTGCCGAAAGTGAAAGCTATTGGTGAATTTTAGATACACAATGACAGGACCTAGAAGCTAGGCCTTCTGCCTTTGGGTCCCAGCACCATGCTCTCTTTTCTCCCTCCTCCTCCTCCTCCTCCTCTTCCTCCTCCTCTTACCTCTGCTGCCTCCAAGAAAAGACTGAAGGACATATTCAGGAAGCAGCAGGAAAATAAGGTTAAATTAGAATTAAACAAAGTGCCAGCTTCAGAGGAGCAACAGAACTCAACAGAGAGGCAGCTGGTAACACAGCCTACTGGAAGAAGCATAGGGTTAAAGGTCAACAGACTTAAAGCTAATCACATCTTGGGACCGTGAATAAACATCATCACTAGCATTTACTGACTGCTTACTATGTGCCAGCACTACACTGACCTCCTTACACACTCTGTCGCCTTCAGTACTTATAACAACCCAATGAGAGAAGATACTGTCCTCATTTTACAGAATGAGAAAACTGAGGCTCAGAGAGGTTAAGTAACTTGACCAAGGTCACACAGCTAGTAAGTGGTAGAGCCAGGATTCAAACAGAGCTGTCTGCCTCCAAGCCTGCACTCTTAAGCCCTCTGTCTTTCTGCCTCCTTACAGCATTACAGGAGGTCTCTCTGAACCTCAGGGACTCCACGCAGCTCAAAGACAGCAAAGAGTCCTGTGTGCATAGCCAAAGGTATAATTTACTGGAGATGGTAAAAAAAAAAAAAAATTCCTCTCACCCCTGCCCCTGCCTAGATATAGAAAAGGGCAAGGAAAGAAGTTGAATAACTTTTCTGTTTTAGCCTCTCAGCTGCATAAATCATCCCAGGGCCAGGGAACTGAAACAATACAGAGGGAGGACAGGCCCACATTTATCACAGCCCCCTGCACACGATAAACGCCCCCTGTTGAAGCCCAGTGAGTTGGCAGCCCTTCCCCAACACACACACCCCAGCCCTCGCTCTGGGAACAAGGCCTCCACTCTAGAGAGCTCCTTTTCATCCCCCCACCCAAAGGCCACTAAAAGACCTCCAAGATCTTGATGGTTAGATAGGAATTTCAGGGGTCCAAGGCAGGACCCCCAGCAGGGGCTCAAGTCACAAAGGCCAACAGGGCAGCTTCCCACAGCCTCTGCCCCCACCCTCTACCCCTCCCCCTGAGGTCATTTCACCCTGGAGCTGGGGCTGCCTGGAAAGGCCTCCTGAAGCCAGAGAACCCATCTCCAACTCAGGAGAGCCAGTTGGGAAGCAGCTTTAACAATGTCCTCTCCAACAACCCCATTTTACATAGAGAAACGGAGGCCCAAAGCGTGGGAAGCCTATCGGAGGTCGCAAGGCCCAGTAGGAGCAAAGCCAGATGAGAACTGACTCTTCTGGCTCACTGACCGTCCCTCCAGCCTACATCCCCCAGACCCCCACTGTGCACAAGCCCCGAACTGGAAGCTAAGCTGCTACAGGGCCTGCCAACTGCCAGAGGCTCCTCCACACTGGGGCTGAACACAAGGGTGGAGAGAGGCAGCCTGGTGCAATGGAATCAGCCCAGAGCTTTAGCGCCAGGCAGACCTAGCTTCACATCCCGGCTTGGCCATTGTATTAGTTACCCATTGCTGCATAACAATTGCCCCATAAAGCTTAGCAGCTTAGAACAACACAGTCACTATCTCACAGCATCTGTGGGTCAGGAATTTGGACCCAGCATAGCTGGGTCCTCTGCAAGCCATGGTTTCTCATGAGACTACAATCAAGGTGTCAGCCCAGGGTCTGCAGTCTCATCTGATGGTTTGATTTGGAAAGAATCTACTTCCAAGGTCACTCACATGGCTGTTGGCAGGATTCTATTTCTTGCAGGCTGTTGCAATGAGGACCTTTGTTCCTTGCTGCATGGGCCTCTCCACATGGCAGCTTGCTTCATCAAAGCATGCAAACCAAGAGGGCAATAGAGTCTGCTAGCAGCACTTAAGTCACAATCTTTCGTAACCCAATCACAAAAGTGACATCCCATCACTTTTGCCATATTCTGTTGGCTAGAATCAAGTCACTAGGTCCAGCCCACAAAGGCATGAGTATAAAGAGGCAGGCATCACTGGGTCATCGAGGGCTGTCTTATTGTTAGCTGTGTGTCCTTGGCCACATTCCCTAACCTCTCTGAGTGTCAGTTTCCTCCTCTGTAACCATGGGGATGGAGATACTGTGTTAACATCAGGCATGGAGACAGTGCTCAAGAAATGGTGGTTATTTTTCTTCAAAGTGCTATCAGTAGCCTGTAAGCCTCAGGCAGGGGTGTCATGCTGAGGAGCAGCCAGGGTGTCAGATAAACATAAACACTGTGCAGGGATGGAGGACAAAGTGCACGGGCCTTCCCAGTCTGGAGGGAAAGATTTGCTTGAGAAACAGAGGAAATCACTTGTGTAGGTGGATTCCAGAGGCAGTGTAGGGAGCATTTGGGGCATAGAAAAATGGGGCACCTGCAGATGTTGGCCCGGGAGCCCTGAGAGTGAGCCACACAGAGCTCCCCTACACATCACAGCTGCAGGGAGAAGCCCAGGACCGCCTCCCTCAGAGTCAGGGATGTGGAGTCCCAAGGAGCTGGTCTCCCTCCATGAGGATCTGAAGGGAACTAGCGCTGGGTCCAGCACAAGCTGGCTGGCTGATCACGCGGGACACTCCTAGCTCGGATGTTTGCAAGCTTTGTACCAACAGCGAGCCATTGGCAAAAGATGGGATCTACACGGGGCAAGGACTTTCCTGGAGAGCTCTGCTTCCCTCTAAATAACTGATTAAAGCTGTAGCCAGTTGCTGTAGGCTGTGAGCCGTGGAGAAGAAAAAGAACAGAATCCCGGAGTATCCAAGCTAGAATGACCTTAGAGGATCATAGATGGGATGTCGGAGATCCATGAGCCTTCTGAAATTATATACAAAATTGTGTGTGTGTGGCTACACATTTTGTGGATGGAGAAAAATCTGTCCACCACCCCGAGACAGATTAGGAACACAGAGCCAGTCCAACCCTCCCATTTTAAAGAGGAAGAAGCTGAGGCCCACGGGGTAGGAGGTACTCTCCCCCCCGTAGAGCAGTCTTGCAGGGGAGCTAGAATGAGAACCCAGGTCTCCAGAACCCCAGGCCAGCCTATTTTTAACTTTCTTGGGCAGACTTGAAGCCCACCCTTCACCTTAGACTGCGTTCTCCTAAGAAAGCACCCAAGTCTCTGAACAATGTTTAATTACTTCTCAGGAGAATTGCTTTAATGGGTCACTTGAAACTTAAAGGGTTTTTAATAAAACCTCACAAGCTCTGGGGGCCCCAGCCCCCTCCACATGCTCCCTTTTGTTATTTCTCCTGATCCCATGAAGATGTAGCATTTGTCACTGTTTCATTAGGAGCCACGGTGCCCCATGTTATTTATGAGCTTGCTATTTATTGAAAATTGTATTTTTGAGGGGGAAGAGGGGGGAGAAGAAGTTTATCACATTGAGACTTCACAAGAAAATTAGTGGCATTTCAAAGTACCCAAATCCTTACTCCTGTAAAGACTGATTGAGTTCATGGTCCCCAGATGTCAAAACAAGACTAGAAGTCCTGTTCCAGGTGGAGCTTATCTGGGGGTGTGGGGTGGGTCCCTTGATGCCTTGATCATCCTTAGGAAAAGACAAGGGATTTTATAATCTCCCCCTAGATCTGACCTGTATGTCTTCTTTTAAAAAAAAATGAGCTGTTTTCATTTGAAGTCATATATGCACAAGGTCAAAAACGTTACGCTACTAAACTACTTCCTACTCTCTGTTCTGTTCCCCCTAGGCAGCCACATCTAACTTTTTAAGATGTCTCTTCTTATATTTACCTCCATTTTTCTAAATAATATGCTTCTACTGATATTTCTTGATTCATCAATTGTAGACACAATCTATTGACTTACTGCTGGAATAGACAAGGATTTATCTCACTCACACCACCTCCATCCCTCCTGCCATATCTCTATTTTTAGTTCTTCTATTGGTTACCTCTGTGATCTTCCATCGTCTAGAGACACACTTTGTAAGAAGAGAACCTGTACTTTCTACAAAGAGGATTTTAATATGCCCATCCTTCCTTTCACCTCACCTCTCCCACTTTTGCCTCTTAACTCTGTCGTCTACGCTACTTTTACATTGCAAAAATTGATAATATTTACACCTATTCTGTAACCATAATAGGTCTTTCAGATTGATTCTAAAAGTTGAAAACCACTGAAGAGTATTTCCATCACTGGGCCTAGGTAAAGACTTTTCACTGCAGAGCCAAGTAGTGTACTACGATCACAGCTTCCTTTCAGGTACGGGGGGGCAGGTGTGTGCGTACACTTGTAAGTTGTGAGTTGTCTCTCTTTATTCTTTTGTCCTAATTCTCTTTATCCCAATTCTTTTTTTAATGTCTTCATAAAGCATATTCTATCCACTCTCCCTTTTTATCAGGGCCCACCACCACCCCTGCCTGCAGGGGCCCTCGGTCCCCTTGCTTCAATCTGGACTGGTTGCTCTTTAGGTCTGTGCACAGTTCCTACTCTGGAACTCATCCCTGCCCTTCTGAGTTCTGCCTATAACTTTTTGCATTCCCACTCTTCCCGTTTCTTGGTTCCCTCCTTCCCTTATTGCAATACATCCTCAAGTTGCTTCCCCAAAAAGGATTTATGGGAGATAAATGTTATGAGCCCTTGCAACTTGAATACTAGGTTGGCTGGATATAGAAATCTTAGGTGGAAAAATCATTTCTTTCAGAATTTTGAAGGTATCTGATGTTGCTGATGAGAGTTGGATGCCAGTCTGATTCTTTTTCCTCTGTAAGTGACCTGATTTCCCTCTTGTACATCTTTAGAATATTGTTTCCTCCTCTGGCTCTTCTGACTCACAATGATGCACAAATTGGTGTGGGCTCTTTTCATGCATTGTGTTTGACACTCAAGGGGCCCTTTCCTTCTTATTTCAAGTTGGAACTTACATGTAGTTTTGTAATTTACCTATTGTAAACTATACAAATATATATCAAGATATAAACATTTTCAGCTCCCCAACAAGTCCCTTCATGCTTCCTCCTAATTGATAGCCTTCCAAGAGTAGCCACTATTCTGACCTCTATCACCATAATTTTTCCTTTTTTGAGTTTCATATAAAGGGGCTTTGACAGTAAGTACCTGTTGTGTCTGGCTTCTTTTGCTTAACATTATTTCTCTGACATTCACCCATGTTATTCCACATAGATATTGTTGGCTCTTTCTCATTGCTGTATAATATTTCACTGTGTGCATATACTACAATTTATTTATACAAATGTGGATGGACATTTAGAATTGTCCCCAGTTTTGAGATATTATAAACAATGCTTCTATAGCATTCTTGTACATGTCTTTTGGTGGAAATAAGTATTCATTTCTCTTGAGTCTATATCTAGAGGTAGAATTATTGTATCACAGAGTAAGCATATATGTAGCTTTTGTAGATGCTGCCAATAAGTGGTTGTGCAAACTTAAACTACCACCAGCAAGGTTTGAGAGTTTAAGTTGCTCCACATTCTTGCAAGTACTTTCAGACCTTTTATTTTTGCAATTCTAGTAGGGGTATAGAAGTATTTTATTGTGGTTTTAATTAGCATTTCTCTGATGGCTAATAATATTGAGCACTTTTTAATATGTTTATTGGCCATTTTTACACTTCATTTATTGCCTTATTTTGTAAAGTGCCTATTCAAATCTTCTGCTTATTCTTAAAAGCAAAAGTTTTTCACTTTATGAATTCATAGGATTTCTTTTTAGACTTTAGATGCAGCTCCTTTGTTGGAGATATATATATATGTGTGTGTACATATATATATATATATAAAATATATTTTTCCAAGTCTTTGGCTTGCCTTTTCACCTCTTAATATGGTCTCTTACTAAAGAGGAGTTCTTAATTTTAATAGGGTCTTATTTAATGATTTTTTATGGTTAGTGGTTTTTATGTTCTGTTTAAGAAATCTTTCCATCCTAAAGACATGAAGCTATTCTTCTAGGGTTTTTTTCCCTAGAAACATTATTGTTTTACTTTTCACACTTAGGCCTGTGATCTATCCTGAATTAATTTTTGCATATGACATGATATCAAAATTAAGATTCATTTCTTTTTCAAATGAATATCCAATTGCCCCAGTATTAATAGGCTCTTTCAGTATGTAAATTCAGGTCATTCAACTTTAGGAAATTATCTTGTATTGCTTCTTAATAATCTTCACCCCTCTGTTTTCTATGTTTTGGAATTCCTATTATTCTGATATTAGAATTCCTGGATTGTTCCTCTGGGTCTATTTTTAACTCTTTCTCTCTCTTTCTCCTCTCTCATTCTTATCTTCTTCCTTTTTGTTTTACTTTCTGAGAGACTTCCTCAACTTTACCTTCCAATCCTTGTACTGAATTTTATTGCAACAATATTTTTTATTTCCAAGCATTTTGTCTTGCTTTCCAATTGTTCTTGCTCCACAGCTTTGCCCTCTTTCTGGCTATCAGTGGGTATCCCTTTTGTGTCCCTTGGGGCATTATCCTTGTGCCCTGCAGAGCCTTCGGCACTGAAGGGGAGGCTGAAACATCCAGGCTTGGTTGGAGATCCAGGGAGGCACCTATGTCTTTTGGGGTTCCACCTCCTTTCCTCCATTACTCCTGTTTTCCATGTCTTCTTTCTTCTCATTCTTTCTCATTGTCTAACGTTGGGTTCCCTGGGGAAACAAACTCTGAAACAGGTTTACATGTAGGAAATTTCTGGCAGTGCCCCATAACCAACCTTTAGGGGAGGGAACAGGAAGTAGAAATGGGCAGAGGGAAGAGATGAACTTTGATGCAGTTGCAACAAAGGCTTCAGCTGATCCCAGAGAGCTCTGGAGTTGGAATGGTCCTTCAGAGTTGTCTCACCTTGAGAAGAGGGGCAGGAATTGTATCCTCCCCACCCCATCCTCCAGTGGTTGAATGTAGGCTGCCCTGGGGAGGAGTGTTATATTGAATTAAGCAGTTCTCTCCAGCTAAAGGCAATTATTGGAGAAAGACCCAGCCAAGAGCTCTCCGCTGCCAATGCCCCCAGCAGCTGGGGGCATGAGTGCCTCCTCCCCCTTCTCACCGGAGCCCTCAGGATCCAGCCTATGCACACTCACTTTGCTCCTGCTGAAATGTGTTGCCTGGGACCTGCAACAACTAGGGTGTATATAGTGCCTTTCCCTGGACAGCAGGCCCAGCACTTCCCACAGCCCAATTATGTGTTGGTATGACCCTAGTTATTGGTCTGGTGGCCAGAGGAGAGGTGGGGGGAGAACCTGGTGGGGTAGTGCATCTCATCCTACAAAAAGGCTTCTGCATCATCTTCCAGCAGAGTGGGGCAGGGAAGGTTGCTAGCCTTTAACAGGGAAAGACAGGCTACTTCAAAGGGTCCAGGGGGATCTGAGCTGCATCATATTCAAATGCATTGGCCCAGATGGTGCCATCACAAGTCTTGGGGTCCCAGTCTTTCTTGGTCATGGTTCTGACCTTGAAGTAGCATCCTGGGCTTGATATTTCATTGTTTGTGCCCTTCAGTTCCAAGATTACTTTAGAGGCTACCTCCTTGTACCACTCCTGGCACTAACTTTTTAGGTTGACTTAGGTAGACTTTGAGACAGAGATTCATGTTCAGAAAGTTTACTGGAAATTTGGGATCACCACCCATGGGTGAATGTCAATGCCATCCAGCCAAAGACCTCAAGGGGCATGCACCTCCACAGCTAGACAAGTTGGGTTTGTTGTTTGCTGCAGTGGGGAAGACCAAACACCATGGAGCCTATGGAGTGTCTCAGTAAGAGGGCGTTAAACGAACTTTTTATAGGATTTGGGTTCATGTTAGGTGACTTGGGGGATGGATCAAGGAAGCAGGGCTTTGTTCTGAGTTGGCTGCTGTTTGGAACCAAGGATAATTCTATGAGTGGGTATCTTAATAAATCTTATCTAGAAGGAGGGAAGACTAAAGTGAGGCCAAAGCTATAGCTTGTAAAGAAGTAGCATCACTCACATTATTCAGGACGGAGGATATTTGGTGTTTTTGTGGTTTGAACAATGAGCATGCTTTTGTCTCTGCTTAGACAAGATTACAGAGTGGTCTTATTTTTCGCCTCATTTCATCATGGCCATGGAGTGGCTTTGTCCAGTGTTCTGTGAGAGTGTCTGTTTACCAGGGAGATGCCAGGGCCTAGGTGTGAGTACTAACTTATAGTAGTAGGTCGTGGTGCTGCTCCTAGATGTCAGGGGCTGCTTTCCTCTTTCTCAGTAGTCAAGGAAGCAGGATTGGGTGGAGGGAGGCATTGAAACATGATGTCATCATAACAAAGGCCTCAGTGGATCCCACAGGGAGTTACGGAGCTGAGCTGGCCCTTCAGAGTTATCCCACCCTGAGGAAGGGGCTGAACACTTACCCCACCCTCACATTGAGCAGTCACTGGATGCAGACCACCCATGGGGAAGAGGTAAGACCTTGAGTAGGCAGCTCTCTTTGGCTAAAGCAATCCCAGAGAGCAGCTCAAATGAGCGCCATCAGCTGCCAACACTCCCAGCAGCTAGGGGAATGAATACCTCAATCCTGAAGGGGGAATGTGGGCTGTGCAGCACATCACAGTATCCATGCACTCAGTCTACCTCTGCCTCTGCCTCTATCTCTACATCTGTCTCCATCTCCAGCTCTATTTCTTTCTCTCTCTCTGTCTCTCTCTCTGTCTCTCTCTCTCTCTCTCTCTCTCTCACACACACACACACACACACACACACACACACACGTGTCCCCTGCATGAAAACAGGACCCCAAAACTCCCTCTCTGTACTAGATCTTACTATGGGGAAATACAGGAATCGATATAGTGCATCCGCCTCGTCCCATAACTCCCCGCCACAGCCACACCTACCATTTGGAACTTGAAAGGGAGAAAGGCTGGGGGAGAGGGAAGGTGAATGATAGGAAGGACAGGCCCAAGGGCTGTGTCCTGGATGGGAGGTGGAGGATAGAGTTAAAACCACTACAACTAGCATCTTTGCTCCAAAGCCTCCCACCTCAATCCCCAGCTCAGCCCTGCATCTTCCCAATGCCTCCTGGGAGCAAAATAATGTAAAATATCCTTCCAAGTACCTAATCTGCACTACAAAGAGAAGTTAAGGGGGGAGACTTAGGCTACAGGGCAGGATTCAAATTGAAAAGGCTCAGGGGGCCCCAATAATGAAGACAACAATTCAGCTCCTTACTGAGCAATCTCAGAACAAAGAGGAGAAATTGCTGAGTCCTTACCTGAATGGGGTGGGGGACAGGGAGAGGTGAAACAGGGACAGGTTAGCAGACTGGGCTAGAACCATAAATGCCCCTTTGAGTTTCTCCAGAGAAACTTACAGGTCTGTGGTTTTAATAAACCCTGTTGTGGGGCAAAACCAAACTTCCCCTTCCTGTCCCATGGTAAATCTCCCAAGTGGAGCTGTGAAAATTCCTGCCAAGGGGTGAGCTGACCAGAGTTCTGGATTCAACGGGAGTCTTCTTGCACCCCCCAGATTTGCTCCTACAAAGAAAGGGGTGGGTGCTAACATTACAATCACCAATCGTGTGTCAGGAACTGTGTTAGCTACTCTGTCCCTTATCTCGTATAATCTCCAATAGCCCAGTGATAATGTTAATAACAAAATAATGAGCATTTACTGAGAGCTCATATGCTAAATGCTGTGCTGGATCTCATTGTCCCTCACAACAAAACTGAAAGGTAGAATCTATCAATAAAACAGAATTGTGCAACCTATCACCACAGTTTTAGAGCATTTTCATCACCCCAAAAAAGAAACTCCATTCCCTTTAATTAGCACCCCACCACCACCAACCTTTTCATCCACCCAGTCCTAGATAACCACTAATCTACTTTCTGTCTCCATAGATCTGCCTATTCTGAATATGTCACATAAGTGGAATCATACAACATGTGATATTTCATGACTGGCTTCTTTCACTTAACATGAAGTTTTCAGGGCTCAACCATGTTGTAGCATGTATTAGTACCTCACCCATTTTATGGCCAAATAATATTTCATTATATGGATATACCACATTTTGCTTATCCATTTCATCGGGTGATGGACATTTGGGTCATTTCCATCTTTTGGCTATTGTGAATAATGCTGCTATGGACATCTGTGGATAAGCTTTTGTGTGTATGCATGTCTGCATTGTTTTAGGGTTATATACATAGAGGTGGAATTGCTGGGTCACACGGTAACTCCATGTTTAACTTTTGAGGAACTGCCAGCCTGGTTTCCAAAGCGGCTACACCGTTTGACATTCTCCCCAGGCGTGCACGAGGGTTCCCACTTCTCCGCATCCTCCCAACACTTGTTATTATCCATCCTTTTCATGCAGCCCCCCTACTGGGTGTGAAGTGGTATCTCAGTGTGGTTTTGATTCGCTTTTCCCTGATAGCTGATGATGTTGAGCATCCTTTCATGTGCTTGTTGGCCATCTGTGTGCCTTCTTTGAAGAAACGTCTATTCCAATTCTTGGCCCATTTTGAGATTGGGTTATTTGTCTTTTTATTATTAAGTTGTAAGAATTCTCTATTTATTCTAAATACAAGTCCTTTATCAGATATATGATTTAAAATATTTTGTCCCACTCAGTGGGTTGTCTTTTCACTGTTGTGATAATATCCTTTGAAGCACAAAAGTTTTAATTTTGATGATGTTCAATGTATCAATTTTTTCTTTTGTTGTTTGTAATTACCCCATTTTATATATGCAAAAAAGTGAGGCAGAGAGATTTAGCAATTTTTCTGAGAACACATAATAGTAATTTACATTAGGAGGCCAAGGTGGGAGGATCGCTGGAGGCCAGGAGTTTGAGACCAGCCTGGGCAACATAGTGAGACCCCATCTCTACAAAAAATTAAAAAATTAACTCAGCATGGTGATACACACCTGTAGTCCCAGCTACTTGAGAGGCTGAAGTGGGAGAATCACTTGAGCCCAGGAGTTTGAGGCTGCAGTGAGCTATGATTGTGCCACTATACTCCAGCCTGGGTGACAGAGCAAGACCCTGTCTCCAAAAAAAAAAACAGTAACTTACAGAGCCAAGATTCAAACCCCAGGTCTGCAGACTCCAAAGCTTTTTTTGAGGACCTGAGGAAGTCCCCTTGGGCAGGGACTGTGTTTCCTGGGGTCATGACCAAACTGCACCTTACCAGGACCCCGAATCCCTGGGGGAAAGTCTACCACTGCTCCTGCCCGTGGAGGTCAGGAAAGGCCATAGCATGAGGCCTTGGCAATAAAATGGTACTACCCTGTCCCACCCAAATGCAGTACTTGAACCACCGCTCAGCAAGTCTGCCCCAAAGGGCCACAAAGCACAAAAGAGAAACTCTCCCTCCTGGAAAATTCTATACAGTGTGGCCGGGGCAGGTGATGGATAAAAGGAATCTCTCAACCTATGGCCCATCAACTCACCAGAGGCTGGGTGCTCACACAATAAATAATTTTAAGATATTCTTACAAAGTCCTTCATGCTCCAGTTTAATATTTCCCATACACCACCTCATTTTTCTTGGTAAATATTCATTCCCTCAACAAGTGTCTATCAGGTGCCCATTCAATGCAAAGCACTAAGCCGAGAAACTGTGAAAGACACCATGTTTTTCTCTTTAGATCACCCTAGGAAGGGGGAGAAACTAATGTCTCTAGCTTAGAGTTGAGGACATGACGGCACCAGAACACTTCATGACTTGATAAACCTGACAAAACCAGACAGTGGTGACTTAATAGAACCCACATCTCTGGGCCCTACACACAGGCTCTGTCTACACCATGCTGACATCTAGTCAATGGGGTCAAAGTCAAGGTTATCCCTGCCTCTGTTTCCCTATCTATTAATAAGAATGGGACTTGTCCATTAGAGAAATATTACCAAGCCCAGAACATAGAGGCAGAAGTGAATGGGTCTCTCTGCAACCATTCTTTCCACCTGTTCTGCTGAGACAAAATGGTAGCTCCACAGCTTCAGAAAGAACCTAGTACCGGATGCTGACTCAGCAACCCAACTTCCTGCCTAGGAAGATCAGGGCCAAATCTATCTTTTGATTATTGTTATTTTATGACTAATTTTCCAGGCAAGTTCTTTTATTTGTGCAAAAGCCCATCCAGCCTTGAGCATTCTTCTTGTCTTTGAATTTTATCTCTCATTTTAATTAAAAAAAAAACTCACATAACAAGACACAAATTAGGTCACCATCAAAGACTTCTCTCTGAGCAGTTCTCAGATATTAACCCTGGCACTGCCACTGACTCAGGGGCTGACCATCCAAGTCGCTTCACCTCTCTAGGCTCAGTTTTGTTTTTTCTCTCTACAACAAATGGTTTGGGCTCCCCTCTCCCAAAAGCCCTACCCACCCCTAACACTCTAGGGTCCTCATTTCTAGGCCTGAGTCACAAAAACACAACTCCGTACACCTAAGATGGGATGGTAGCCAGGTTGCGCAATGACCTCAAACGCAAGCCAAGGGCACGCTCCACACTCCATTCTTGGGGACGACAGGTCCATTTGTTGAGCACCTGTTGTGTGCCAGAAAACTCATCTTTAATCTTCGATCACCATTGTGAGGGAGAAGCTAGAGGAATTCTTTTTAAATATAAGTCAGATCATATCATTTGTCTGCTCAAACCCTCCAAGGCTTCCTTTTCCCTTGGAGTCAAAACTAAAATCCTAACAAGGCCCTACAAGGCCCTACATGCCCTGCCATCTCTCCATTGCTCCCTTCTCCCACTGTCGACACTTGCTCCACCCAGCCACACTGGGGTCTGCCCTGCTCCATGGCACACCAAGCATATTCCCACCCCTGGGGCTTTGCTCTGGTTGTTTCCCCTGCCTGGGATTATCTTCCCCCAGACCAGTGGTCCTCAACCAGGGGGCAATGTTACCCCCCCAAGGGACAGTTGACATATTTGGTTGTCACAACTGGGGAGAGGGTGCTTCTACTGGCATCTAAGTGGTAGAGACCAGGAATGCTGCTAAATATCCTAAAATGCACAGGACAGCCCCCTACCACAAAGAATTACTCAATCCAGAATGTCATTAGTGCCAAGGTTGAGAAACCTTCACCTAGAGGTCTCCTGGCTCACTTCCTCCCTCCCTTCCGGTTTCTGCTCTGCCCTCTTTATACAAAATATAAAACTGCCTAACTCAGCAGCCCCTGTCTCCTACTATCTTATTTTTCTCCATGGAACTTATACCCTCTGACTCCAGCCATTTCTCTTTTCCAGCTAGCACGTAAGTAGAGGCTTTGTTTTGTTTGTGGCCATATTCTCCAGCACCTCAAAGAGGTGCTCAACAAATAAATCAATCATCTCCTTTTCATAAGGGGAAGTTGAGGCTCCATGAAGCTAAGCACCTTACTCAAGGTCACGGTGGTGGATGCTGAGGTGCGTTGCTCAGGGGCCCCCGTCAGGGCCAAGGCGCTCACTCCCCCAGCTGCCAGGGCCGTTGGCAATTGAAGGCTCACAGCTGAGTCCCTCTCCAGGCACTGCCCTCAGCCAAAAGCTGCCTTGCCCAAGTGTATGCCCCTTCCCTGGAAAGCCCACCTCCAATGACTGGTCAGTGGAGGCTACAAAGGTCCAGCCCCCTTGCCTCAATCTAAGACAAAGCTCAAGTGCTATTCTAGCCCCGATCTCCCCGTGGGATTGGCTGAGGCCTCTGTTGCAAAGGCGCCATGATTCAACTTCCCCCTCTACCCTATCCCGCTTCCCTCACACACCCCTGTAAACCTCCTGTGCACCAATTCAGTTCTCAGAATCTCTTTCTAGGAGAAACTGACCTATGACAGTCACACAGTTTGGACGAGGCAGAAGTGGGATTCTAACTCAAATGTAATCAACATGAACACCCTTACTCTTTCTGCTCTTCCACGACGCCTCTGCCTTGACTTTGATCAATCACAGGTGGACCAGGTCTGGGGATACCCAGGAGAATATGACATGGTCCTTGCCTTTGAGACATCACAGTCCTTGGGGAGAGGCAGTTCCCCCAACCAACTTACTGGTGGGAACAGACTGCCAAAGGCAGAGGGAACAAGACACTGGAGGAAGCCATGGGCATCCCCACTGGGAGAGGCTGTCTTGGGATCCAGACCACAGCGATGCCTCCTGCCAAAGATCAACGAGACCCGTGCCCTCCTCCAGGCTCAGGCACAGTCCCTGCAACCTCCAGAGAGGATTTGAGCCAGCAGAGCCTACAGCAGCCGCTGCTACACGGGTCCCTTGGGGCATCTTATTTCATGGAAAAGGATCTAGAATTCCCAGTCCCCGGCTGGGGTGTCTCCAGGCTCAGCCTGGTTCTCAGCACAGTGAGGACCCAATGTCCTCCTAAACTTCCTTCCTCCAGCCTCTCCTGAGGCTTGGCTCTGACCAGAAGAGCACCTTTATCTTTTCTGCAGTTTCTCCCCACTCTTTCCTGTGGCTCCCCCAGTTCCTGGGTATCTCAAGAAATTCTCCAAACATTTCACCCATGTCCTTCCGTTGCTAGTCCCACCTCCCAGTCCTGACTGTTGCCACTATGCCCCTGTGCCTCTCAGATGCTCAACAAATGTCATGAGAGAAGGTGAGAAAGAAAGGAGGGCAGGGCAGGGCAGGGCAATTATTGAGGAAAATGGGAAGACAAAAGATCAAATGAAAGCTCACGATAGGAATGCCTTGTATTTATCTGTGCCGACATCTCGGGCCTACAAAGCATCATCTAGGTTTTCTCCACCTCTCCGAGAACCTCCAAGGCAGATCCCTTGCCTTCACTTTACAGTTAGAAACACTGAGGCTCAAGAAAAAGGGAGAAAGCTTTCCTGAGTACATTTAGAGGCGGCAGCAAGAGGTTCAGATCTTGTGCATCCTAATTGCCTGGCAATGCTGAGACCCTGGCTGAGAAATATTAGTGGGCAGATTCCACCCACGCAGTAACCAGGGAGCAGTGAACAGATGCTCACAGATCAGAGCCACATGAGCAGGGGCGGCAGCCACTCTGGGCATTCTTACACCCCCTAGTGGCTTCAGGTAAGGGCCGCTGGGCCCCAGGAGAGGCACAGTTTCTGGGGGAGACATTGTCCTGGTGCCTTCAGGCCGTGTACTCTGCATTCATCCCCTGCCTCCCAGCACCAGCTTCAGAGGCTGAAGAGCTGAGGCCGAGCTCCAACTCTGTCTCCTATTTGCTATGTAGCATTGGCTATCCCATCTCTGGCCTCAGTTTCCGTCCCTGTAAAATGTGAAGGCTGTATGTGATGGTTTCTGAGGGACCTTTCCAGAAGGAAGACCTCCAGGATCCAGGACCTGCCCGGTAAGAGACACACATGGACAGGCCCCACATTGAGACTCACTTTCTTACCCAGTCCCCTCGTGGGATTGAACACTGGCCTCCTCTAACCAATCAATTAATGCAGCTGGAGCCCTTCAGGGTAACTGGCCCATATCCCAGCCTCCCTTGCTTTCCTCCAGGTCTCTGCATCTCAAGTCCTGGTTCTGGGGCTGGGCCCTGAACCTCTCACAGCTGGAGAGGAAGAAGAGAAGGACCAACACTTGCTAAGCACCTCTTCTGGGCCAGGCACAGAACCAGGGGCTTTTACATCACTTCTTGCGGAGATTCTTCCAGTAAGTAGACTTATCTCCACCTGAGAAATTTAAGGCTCAGAGAAGTTAAGTAACTTGCCCAACATCACACAGCTCTTGGTTAGCAAGGTCAGAATTCCAGCCTGCAACAGTGCATGTTGCCTTTGCATCGTCAGAGAAGTTGCTTGCAGTGAGAGCCCATCCCCTCCCTCTCCCAGCCAAAGAATAGCCCCATGTATTTTGGAAGAGGAAGACAGCACGTGGCTCTGAGAAGCCAGGTTTCAGGGCTCATGTGAGAGGCAGCCAGACATAGTGGAAGAAACCCGGAGTCCAGGGTCAGCAGCCTTGAGATTGGATTCTGTCTCTTCACTTGCTAACTGGGTAAACTTGAGCAACTTAGAACCTTAGTTTTCTTATCTGGAATGAAAGGGTATTAATATCTACCTCACGGAGTTGTTGCAATAATTGAACCTGACAATGGATATTAAACTATCTGGCATAGAATATGTGTTGGATAAATACAAGCCTCCTTCCCTTTCCGCACAGCCCAGCTTCTCTTAGGCTCAAGTCCTGATTCTTTTTCAGACTTTAAGCCTAAGAGATGGGCATGGATACACTGACCTTAGGAAATGTCTCTATCCTAAAGGCATGCTCAAGAAAGTGGTTTTCTTCCTCTGCCTCTGCCCACAGAGCCCCCTCAAGGAGGCAAGGTGCAGACAGTGGCCACAACAGCTGAGCTGGCCACAGCAGGCTTTGCCTTCCTCCCCCCAGCCTGGGCGCTTGCCATCTCCATGCGTCCCTTCAAACTGAAAGTTGGCACACAGGCGCCACAAGCCAGATGTTTGAGTTTTGTTAAGAGCAGCTTAAATAAAGCCTTTAGAACAATAATTCTCAGCCATCAAAGGGACATTTCTCTTCTGGCTTCATCTCTCTGACACACAAGAGATTTTTTAAAAGAAGAAACAGGAGAAAAACAACCCCGCTACAAAGCAGGAACATTTTAAAAAGCACAGAAAATTTGCCATCATGCTCTGGCCTTTCTGATATCTCCAACGAAAGAGAAAAGGAATTTGGGGAGAGAGCCAATTTTCCCCAGCCCTTGGCACACACCTGCAGCTCCAGAAGGTGTCTGGGGGAACCTGAACAGGTGGTGGCCATCTGATCAAGCCCCCTAAGGCAGAGTTTAGAGAGACAGAGTTTGAATGACACTGGCAAGTTGGGGAGTCTGCCTCCTCCCTTCTGACACCTCTTCTTCTATCAAGATAGACTTTGCCAAGAGTGTGCTTGAGAGAGAGACAAAGCCCACCTGTCTACCTCCATTCACTTGAGAGCACCTGGGAGGGTGGACCTGAGGCTGGATGCCCCTTGCAGTCTAGAGCTCTCCTTCCTAAGGAAGGTGACATTGAAGGGAACACACATGGGAGGCAACACCACCCAGAAGCTTGTCATGGACACGGTTGCACACTGCTTCCAAGAACCAGTTACAATACATCATTGTTTTAGTATAAATACCTACTATTAAGAGTTGAAGATCAGATTCTTAAAGACTCTGCTGGGCTTAGTATATCTTTAAGAACAGACCCTGCTTGATAGGAGCCATAGGAGAAACCACCTGCTCAAAAGTGAAACAAGGCTTTCAATAATGATCATACTTGACCTGTCCTCCCTCAGATAACAACTATAAACTCTGGATAAAATACTTTAAAGCTACCTAAAGGCACTGGTAAAACAAAAAGAAGGCAGAAATTAACACTTGGAAGAACAGCAATGGGTGTATTTCATGTTTTTAAAGCTTTTCTCCTGAGGGCAGTTCATAGTCAGTGTCACATAAGGTAGCTAAATTTATAGGAAACCCAGAGCCTTAGTTGCTTGAAGAATCAGAGAAAATGTCAGTGAACACATCAGCTGGAAAGTCATGTGAGAAATCCTATAAAACAGAGAGCCACAGAGATTAAGCCCCAACTTCTATGTATAAACTGCCCAAACCTCTGACTGATTCTTCAACATACATGCCCAGGGAAGACTCCAAACAGCCCTGCTATAATTAAAATAACTGAACTGAGATTTTGGTTGCTGCCCACCAAGGGGAGACAGAGTTTAAAGTTTCAGTTTAACCACATTTTTTTAAAAAATTAACACTCTTCAGAGGAATATAATAGAATCCAGAGTCTCTCCAATATATCATTCACAATGTTCAGGATACAATCCAAAATTACCAGACATACGATGAAACAGGAAAATGTGACCATACTCAAGAGAAAAGGCAACCAATGGAGACCAATGGTGAGATGACATTGTGACTTCTATGGACACAGAAGTGAGCCAGGAATAAGGAATTTCTTTGCAGGGGAAATTACAGCTTGGAAGCTAGATAGGCCTGGGTTTGTGTCTCCTCTCCACCACTAACAGCTGTGTGACATTGGACAATTAGTTCCTCGATTTCTCTGAGCCTCAGTTTTGTCATCTGCCAAAAGAGAATAACTGCCTTTCTTCCACGGTTATTATGGAACCAAGTGAAATAATGAATATAAAAGTACCTGGAACAGCATTTGGTACATAATATGAGATCAATAACTATTCGTTGACTCTAAGTAACGACTTCCAAGTCAATAGTGCATCCCCATCCCTACCTCAAGAGTTTTTAGGCCCCTTGACATTCCACCTCCTTCAGTTCTTTTTATTTTTTTTTCCTTCCAATCAAGTTTCCCACACTTGGGAAAATTGCAGGGGTCAGCACATCCAGAGTGCAATGGATGAGCCTCACCCTGGGAAAACCACCTTCGTGATCATGGGATCTCCCCTGCCAGGTAAGTAGCTTCAGTTCTTAAAATGGAAATGTTTTGCATCAAATGCCCTGAGTTCCAGAGAAATCTCTCTAATACAATCTAGGGACAGCCCCTCCCATCTGTACTTAGTCATTAGAAAGTATACATTCAGCCACAACTTCAGTAGGGCCCTAGAAGAGATGAAAAGTCAAGAAATAGAAAGGCCCCCTACATAAAAATCATTTTTGTGAAAAGGCTGTCTGAACAAAGTCCTGCCTCCTCTAAACCCTGGACCCTGGAAGCCTCACCCTCAACTGGGAACATGTTGATCAGGAACTGAGATGCCAAGATAGTCATTGGATCAGATGTTATTCAGAATGGAGGGTGACTGAGAGTTGATTTGGTCTAATCAAAATCTAAAGCCCAGAAAGAAGTGGCAATTGTGGTAGATTCCCATGGAAAATTAATAGAAGAATCATCACCTTCACATAACACCTTAGAGGATACCAAGCACACATCCATGTATGATTTTATTTCATACTATACCAATACTACAGCTTTATCAGCTGCAAGGAGGACTGATTGAAGGGAATGCTATTCCCATTTTTGATATGAGAAAATTGAGACCCTAAGAGGTCCATGTCACCATGACAAGCAATTGTCTACTTGGAACTCACTCCGGTCTCTCAATTTCTGATCTTCAGACATAGCCATTTCTATTAGATCATGTATCTGAGAATGCTCTTCTGGAGTCCACCCCAAGCAGAGGAAATTGGATAGAAGGTGGGACTATCCCAGGAGGATCCATGTTGGGGAGGTAGCAGGGACCAACCTCTACTGGTTAGCTATGGGTGCAAAGCCAGGGGGATTCCCACCCCACCTCTACTGGGCCCATAAATCTGTGGGGCCTTGACCTTGGGGAGGCCTTTGGAGTGTCTCTCTGGGCTCTTGGGGTTGGATTTATATGGAATATCTCACTACCCTCAGACTGAGAGTCCTCCCACACCGCCCTGCCCCAGGAGACTGGAAAAGCCTCAAGACGAAGCTTCTTGGACAACAAGATCTTTTTCTCTCTCTTTCTTTCTCTCTGTCTCACACACACACACACACCCCTGAAGAAGGGCCGTGTTTGCCTCTCAGAAGTGTGTTCTAGAAGGCCAGCTAAGCCACTTGTTTCTGGCCTAGGGCCCCCAAAACCTGGAGAATATGCCCATTCCCCCTGCCCTCACCTCCCTTCTCCTCAGTATCCAGCCAAGGCATAGTCCACAGGGAGACTGACTAGGGTTTGTGGGGCAGCCCCTCCCTCTGAGGCCTGAGGGAGTCCTTGCTCCCTCATTGGGCCCCACTTGCCCCATTTGTACAGCACAGACACTTTCCCACAATGCTAGTGGTCTGGGTGCTATGGCCCGGGGCCCTACACTGCCTCCAGCCCCACTCCCGCCTCTGCCTCCCCAGCTGTGCCCCCAGCCCTTCAGACCAGCCCTCCATCCTTTCCCTATCCCCCCATGCCGCTGTTCTGAGGTGCCCATAAATTGCCAAGTTAGACTCATTTTTCTTCATAAATCCAGAGCTTCTGGCCTCCTGTTTGATTTGTGTTCCTGAATTATCCATGAAATTTTCAATGGTTCAGTGAGCAGCCAAGCGGAGTTCCCCCTCAGCCCCTAAGGGAAGCCACCGAGGACGAGTGACGGTGGGGTCACCGAGTGGGGGGGCTCCAGCCTCTGGAGAGGGGATACACTTCAGGGCATGGCAGGACACTACAGAAAGCAGTGGGGGGAAGCAACTGGCCAGGTCTGGAGAAGGCCCTCTCTGCCGCCATCAAAGGAGGAATCAGAGAGGGAGACGGACTGAGCCCAGCATGCAGGCTGTCTCTGGAACAGTGACGAGTCCCCTCACATGTCTCTGAACCCAGGATCATCAATCTGCAGAGCATTAGGGCTGGAAGGAAACTTCAGACTCACCTGATGTTTTTAGAGTTTTCTTTATCATCGTGATGAAACACACATCACATAAAATCTGTCATTTCCACCATTTTTAATTGTACATATCAGCAGCATTAAGGACATCCACATTGTTGTGCAGCCATCACCACCCTCCACCTCTAGAGCTTCACCTGATTCTGCAGGCTGAAAACCCAAGTGCAGAAAGACAGAAGCACTGGCTGGGGGGCTGCACGTTCTGGCAAAGGCCAGGTGAGAATCTGTCCAGCCAGGAGTCCTGTGGCCCAGGGTGGGGACAGAGCTGGGTGTGTGCTTCAGGACAGAGAGGGCTCCTCCCACAAGTCTTCCCCACCAAGGGGCCCCACCTGGCAGGGAGCTCCTCCCCTCACAATCCCCCCACCCACCGCCTTCCTCCACGAACTTGAGAAATGGCCTGGCCTTGTCTGAGCCTGGAGGCAGGGTCAAGGCCCACAGCAGGTTTATGGAAGGCATCCATCCCCAGCTGAAAGCTTCAATACATCTACATAATCAGCTCCCCTCAACCCGCTGCTCCCTCCATTGCTCATGAAACCTCACTAAGGGGCTGGGTCTTTTTCTTTTTTCTTTTTTTTTTTAATCAAAAACATCAATCGACACAGAGCAGGCCAGAAACCTCCTGCCTCCATCGCCAACCTCACCCCTCCCCGACCAAGTGGCGGTGGGGGGTGGTGCTCTGCTTAGACCCGGTACTCTGGTGTGACACAGGCTAGATTAGACCCTGGGAGGGGGATCATGATAAACTGCATCGCCCCCCACCACATGCACACATACACCATGTACCCCACAGACATGTGAGTGGGAGCATGTAATTGCTGTGGGAAATCACTTCCTGACAATAAACACCACCCCATCCCTCTCTCTCTCTGCTCTTGCCAGATGACTTTTGCTGGAATATTTGTCCCCATAATGAGCCCTGAGCCTCTACCTGAATAATTCATACCTGGGTAGGACTAGGTCTTTGGGATGAAATGGACATGGTAGAGAAAGCCCCCAGGGCTGACATAGGAGGGGCGGTGGGCATCTCTCTAAGAAGATGACATTTAAGCTGACAACTGAAAATTTTAAAAGACCCCATCAGGGGAAGGGGTGGGGGAGAGCATCTCCACCAGCAGGGGCCACAGGTCTCAGGCCACCCACCTCCCCACTTTGCCCAAGCCTATCTCTTCTGGGGGGTGGGGTGTGTCCCTCTGCCCTGCTCACCACTACCTCCTATCCGTGAACAACACAGTCATCCTGTGAGATGGACCAAGCAGACACTTTTGGGATGAGGAAAGTACAGCTTAGAGACATTGAGGAACTTGCTCAGGGACGTAGTCCAGGACAAGTCCGGGACAAGCCAGCCTACTCCCTGCAGAGCCCGTTCTATTTGCTTCCCCCTGGAGGTCCCAAAGAAGCTGGATGGGACAGCTAAGGCCAGCAGAGGTCCCACCTCCTGCCCGTGAGGGATGGTCCCCTGCAGAGCAGCCTTGCAGGAAAGGTCCAGGATTCGGGCCAGATGGTCTGGCTTCCCATCCTGGCTCCTCCCAGCCAGCACAGGTCACCTCTCCAAGCCTCACTTTCCTCATCTGCAAATGAGGTCAGCAATGTTCCCTACTTGATAAGGTGGCTCTATAGAGTAAACACTTGGCACATAATAAAAAAAATAAATAAAAGCCAAAATCAGAGTAGTATTACCCAGGTTCAGGCACAAGACAAGCTTGGGTTTCATGGGCCTTAAAAACGAAACACACAGTCTAACCCTCACATTCACACAGTTTTCATATAAACCAACACTCTGTCCATCCTATTCCCCTTACTCCCCATGCCCTGTGAATCACCAAAACTATTGATCACTGCTCCCATGGGAAGAAAACATCAGGTTGCTGTGATGGTCATTAAGACACACTCAGGGTGGCTTTGCACAGTGGAAGGAGCTGCACAAACGGTCTCTGTGATTAACATGCTCTTGAAGCACCAACCTCATTATCTGATGCTTCTGGGCCCTGACAGCCCCTTCACTTCTATTTTTTGTTTGGGAGCAAGCAGCCATACAGCTGCACCCTAAGTCACGAACAGACTTTTCGTGTTGTAATCGATGGAAACTTACAACAAAGCTAATCAGCCCCACATGGGTGCTGTGTGTTATGATCATTCTGCTACTTGGAGATAAGCTCTCAATAGTAAGCAACGGCTCAGATAAAACATAGGTTTATGTTGTTTTCCCTTGTTCATTCTTCTGAATCTTTAAATGGTGATGGTGTTAGATTTAAGCCATATTACAAACACATATACTGAAACTCAGTCTTGGGAAATTCTAAAAGCCCTGGATCCACCAGCCAGGGTCCCTGATGCCCCTGCCCCATCCAGCCATGCCCAGGTTAAGGTTCCCTTGGAGTACTTCCCTTCCATCCCTCCTATCATAAAGATGATCAGAACACCAGCGCATCCATCTGTCTCAGGGAGGTGTGCTAGAAAGATCATGGACTTCCAAATTAGAGTGTCTGGCATTCAAATCCTGGCTCTGCCACTCACTAGCTAATAACCTGGAGTAAGTCACTGATCTCAAAACCTTGTTTTGGCTGAGCATGGTGGCTCACGCCTATAATCCCAGCACCTTGGGAGCCCAAGGCAGGAGGATTGCTTGAGGCCAGGAGTTCGAGACCAGCCTGGGCAATATAGTGAGACCCCGTCTCTATAAAAGAAAAGTTGTTTTTTTTTAATTAGCTAGGTGTGGTGGCACATGCATATAGTCCCCGCTACTGGGTAGGCTAAGGCAGGAGGGTGGCTGGAGCCCAGGAGTTGGAGGTTACAGTGAGCTATGATCATACCATTGTGCTACAGCCTGCGTGACAGAGTAAGAATCTATCTCTAAAAAAAAAAACCTTGTTTCCCCATCTGTATATGGGGTCTATGTAAGGATAAATGAAATAGCATAGCATATATTTTAACAGAGTGGCACATTGTGCACTGCTTCAATTCAAATCCCACTCAGCTACTGGTAGGCTGTGTAGCCTTGGACAAGTCATTTGACTTCCCTGAGCTTCAGTCCTCATCTGTAAAATCAGAATGAGAATATACCTATCCCACAGGGTGGTCATGGGGATTGATCAGGACATTACATATAAAGTGCTTAGAAGAATGCCTGATGCAGAGAGCGCACAAAACACGTTGTTGGAGTGGTTGTTAGCACTATTACTTGTCCAGTGCTGGGCACAACTTGGACACAACTTAGGCTCTCTTCTCAAGCATGTAAGTTCCCTTCTCCTGCATGGCACAGAAATCCACTAGCCTGATGCATGGTCAGAAGATGCTAACACTGATCCTGGGCTTCATCTGGGGTCAGGTTGGAGGTGGGGAAGTAGAATCCAGATAGGGATAGGTCAGGGAGGAAGTCAGATTGGTGGGAGGTCAGAGCTTAGGCAAGGCAGGCTCTAGACCTTAGGGCTGTGATTTCAGGGAGATGATATACCCAAAAATGTGGGCCTTCACCCTTGGCAATTCTGAGAAGAGATGCCCAGCAGCCTTGACTTTGAAATGTGCTCCACTCAATTGCAAATGAATAATTTACAGTCTTTGATCTTATATTGCTGAGAAGGAGAGGGAGAAGACCATGAGGGCATTGGGTAGGAGAAGATGAGAGAGTAGGAGAGGAAATAACTTAACCCTCTCTGGCCTATCTGAACTTTTGAGCCTCCCTCAGAGACAACTCCCAGAGCCTGGGTGCTGGAAGGCCAGTTGATTCCTTCCTCATCAGGGGCCATGTACCCCAGATATCAAGAGCCACATGAACATGTTTGGGCTACTGCATCAGTAAGACTAGCAGGAAAGAGAAAGGAGAAGTTGTCAGCGTGTGAGTCAAAAAGTTGTAAAACCTTTATCAGCATTCCCAAATGACTTCAGTGCCCCCCCCATTTAGACCCCATCTCTTCTATTGACAAATCACTCTTTTTATTCATTCAGAAAACACTGATACAGCCCTTTCTTTACCAGCCTGTGGGTGTGAATGGCACTAACAACACCCAAATATTGCAATCTCAAAGCACCTACCTGCCTACTCAGGGGATTCAATCCTTTGCAAACCCCCCTCCCACTTCTGGAAGCCCCAAGAGGTATCTCACCTTGAATCAGGCTGGGTTTTCACTCACTGGATTGCTCTACACATGGCTTTGTTCTCCCAAGACCCCTGAAAATTGGCAATGCAAAAATCATTCACTAAATGAACTTTTTGAAAATTGTGGTATTACTTTAACCAAGTATTTTTGAGCACCTACTTTGCAGCAGTCACTGTGCTAAGAACTCAGCATTCTCCTGCAAGGAAGGAAGGAGAAGGTTCCCTCAATCCATGCCGTGTCCAAGTGCTGGAAGGGGGAGACCCACCGCAGTGTTCCTTGGGCATGAAAGGCATAGAGAGTTGATGAAACAACTCTTTCAGTCCACATACAGAGTTTTTTCTCTCTGGGGACACTTGGGCCACCAAAATCATTGGGTTAGCAGGGATTTGATGACCAGCCACACACCCATTCCCAGAACAACTGCCCCTCTGGTCTTCAGGCGTTCTACAGTAGCCAGGCCCCAAGGCCAAGCCTCTTCAGCCTCCCGTGATGAATTCTCTCTCAGGGACCCCACTGTTCCCCAGCATCCTGGCTTCCACTGCCTCTCCGTCTGATCCAGCAGACACAACTCTTAACACATAACCCCATTTGTAGACAGAGTTAAGTGTTTGCCCCCCACCCAAAGTCACACTCTTCTAAGAAGCAATGAAAGCAAGCAGGTCCTTGGGGTAAGAAGGGTCATTACTGCACATGCTGGCTCCATCAGAGCCTTGGCTCTTGCCTGGCTGGGCCCGGAGGCTGCTGTCTCCCTCCCCACCAGGGCTCTGTCCCAACCCCCAGACCTTGGTGGGAAAAAGCCACTGAGGCCCAAAGCTGGGATGAAAGTCCACCTCGCTGCCACTGCCTCCCCTCCCAGAGCTGGGCCTGCTCTTTTCTGGGCCTGACCATGCAGGACCTCAGTGTGGGGGTGCCTGGGATGCAGGTGTTCCTGGCATGGCCACCTTGATCTGACCCTCCTGGCTGGAACTCAAGGTGAGCAGGAAAATGTGCTGAGAGGAGACTGAAGGGGTGGGGGTGGGGGTCATGGTAAGCCACAGACCAGCCCTACACCCTTCAAACTGGACAACCCAGTCCTGCACCCCAGGCTGGACGACCCAGCCAGGCCTTCGCCTGACCTAGAGGTTCCAACTTAGACCTGGACCCAGGTTCCAACCAATGGTTTCCATGCCTCCTGCCTCCTTTTTAAGATCAAATGCCACTTTAGGCTCCCATTCTAATACCTGCGACCAAATTCTTGGTCCTGAGACCTTGCCTTAATAGTGAACTAATAATAATTTAAAAATCAATTAATAATAGCTAATGTTAAGCACTATGAGCCAGACACTGTTACCTATAATTCATTTAATCTTCACATAACCTTGCAAATTAAGTACAATCATTAACCCCATTTTACAGATTTAAAAACTGAGGCATATACCCTAAGGGCCAATGACCTTACCTGGTAACCCATCTACCTCTGCTAACAGACCTCCCTTCACCTGAAACCTCTCTCCCAGAAAGACATCTTCTGGGCCAGCTCATGTCAAAGCTGAAGACTAGACTCTGCCAGCCTGTGCTAGCTGCCCCATACACATCTCATTTCATCCTTAAAACAACTCTATTACTGCCCCATTTTGCAGATTCCAATACTGAGGCTCAGAGGCTTAAAGGATGTTCCCAGGTTTTTACAGCTGGTAAGTGGCAAAGCTAGTAAGCCCAACTTCATGCTTCCTACCACCCAACATCCCTTTTTTTTTTTAATATCCATTAGGTAGGTTTTTGTCCATCCCCCTCCTCCCCCATGCTTGATTTTCATTGAGTTTTACTTCCCTCTGTACACATATGTGCTCATCCGTTAGTTCCAATTTAATAGTGAGTACATGTGGTGTTTGTTTTTCCATTCTTTAGATACTTCACTTAAGATAATGGTCTCCAGTTCCATCAAAATTGTTGCAAAAGGCATTAAGTCATCCTTCTTCATGGCGGAGTAGTACTCCATGGCACATATATACCACATTTCCTTAATCCACTCATGAATTGATGGGCATTTGGGTTGATTCCACATCTTTGCAATTGTGAATTGCACTGCAATAAACATTCGAGTGCAGGTGTCTTTTTGATAAAATGACCTGTTTTCCTTTAGGTAAATACCCAGTAGTGGGATTGCTGGATCAAATGGTAGGTCGACTTTTAGTTCTTTGAGGAATCTCCATATTGTTTTCCATAGAGGTTGTAGTAATTTGCACTCCCACCAACAGTGTATAAGCGTTCCTTTCTCTCTGCATCCACGCCAGCATCTATTGTTTTTAGACTTTTTAATAAAGCCCATTCTGACTGGGGTAAGGTGAAATCTCATTGTGGTTTTCATTTGCATTTCCCTGATGATTAGCGACATTGAGCATTTTTTCATATGTTTATTGGCAATTTGTTTATCTTCTTTTGAAAAGCTTCTGTTCATGTCTTTTGCCCACTTTTTAATGGGGTTGTTTGGTTTTTTCTTGCTGATTTGCCAGAGTTCTTTATAGATTCTGGTTATTAGTTCTTTATCAGATGTATAGCATGCAAATATTTTCTCTCATTCTGTAGGTTGTCTATTTGCTCTGTTAATTATTTCCTTGGCTGTGCAGAAGCTTTTTAATTTAATCAAGTCCCATTTACTTATTTTTGTTGTTGCTGTGATTGCCATTGGGGTCTTCTTCATAAATTCTTTGACTAGGCCGATGTCTAGAAGAGTTTTTCCAACATTTTCTTCTAGAATTCTTATGGTTTCATGCCTTACATTTAAGTCCTTTATCCATCTTGAATTAATTTTTGTAAGTCGTGGGAGATATGGATCCTGTTCCATTCTTCTACATGTGGCTATCCAGTTTTCCCAGCACCATTTATTGAATAGGGCTTCTTTACCCCAGTGTACATGGCTGTCTGTTTTGTCAAAGATCAGGTGGCTGTAAGTGGATGGTTTTATAATCTGGGTTTTCTGTTCTGTTCCATTGGTCTATGTCTCTATTTTTGTGCCAATACCATGCTGATTTAGTTACTATAGTCTTGTGGCATAGTTTGAAATCTGGTAATGTGATGCCTCCCGATTTGTTCCTCTTGCTTAAGATTGCTTTGGCTATTTGGGCTCTTTTCTGGTTCCACACAAAGCATAAAATTATTTTTTCTAGATCTGTGAAATATGACGTTGGTATTTTGATGGGGGTTGCATTGAATCTATAAATCACTTTGGGTTCTATGGACATTTTAACAATGTTGATTCTACCAATCCATGAGCTTGATATGTTTCCAACATCCCTTTTACACACACATCCAACATCCATAGTTGTAGGCAGGCACCCCACCTTTCCCTCTGCTCCCTCCCCAGCTCTGGTCCTGGGGTCTCTGTTCTAGGGGAGACAAGAGGCAAGAGGAAAAAGCAGGCCCAAGCCAACTGCAGGGATGAGGATTTGGGGAAATTCTCTGGACAGCTGTACCCTTCTCTCCTCTACCCCTTCCTTCGCTGGGAAATCTTGGTCAGGAGAAACACTTGGAGATGGAAGCCTCTTGTAAAACTAATTAAAAGGCCCTCCAAGTTCCACAAGTGGGTCCTTCACTTCCCTGAACACCAGGCTCCTGGGCTCAGGTTGGCAGGTGCCCCTCTGTCACCTGGGAGGAGTGTCTCATAGCATCTTGCCCACCTTCATCCCCAGGGCCGCAGCCCCAACCAGAGGTGAGGGGTGGTGGCACCTGTTAGCCTCACCCCTTGACCCAACACAGGAGGAAGAGGAGAGCACAAGTCCATCTTGCCTTCCTCCTCTATCCCCACCTTCCATTTTGTTTTGTTTAAGTAAACCTCCTTCCACCAGACAGAAGCACCACTTCCCAGGCTCCCCAATCCTGTTGCCAATCTTATCAATCCTGCCCTCTCACTGACTCTTACAAGAAGCTTTTCCTGAACAGCCCCATACTTCTCTGTGCCCCCAGCCTGGGACGTGTACCTTTGTTCTAGCTGGAGCCTTCCTGAGTATCCTTGGAAAAGGGGGGAGCTACCCAGACTCTCTACCTCCAAGCCTTTGCAGATGCTGTTTCATCTTGAGGAAAGTCACTCCACCCACCCTGCTCCCGAATCTTCCTTATTCTTCCGTGTGCAGTGCAAATGTCACCTCCTCTGTGAAGCGATCAACAATTACCCCCAGGGTTCATCATTCCCCACTCAATGCCCACTCAGCTTGGCACAAACAGTGTCTGCACATAGTAGGTCCTCAATAAATGCCGGGTGGAGAAGTCATTTGCCCTTTCACTGGGGTGGGAGTCCTCAGGCAGGGTGGCTCTCAAACCTTTGCAGATCTAGCCCTGACATGGGGCCAAGGGAAGAATCTACCTAGAGCCAGGCCCTGTATGGGTACTTGGGGCACACCACACTCATAGCTGGTGAGTAAGGCCAACATCTAATTGGGCACTTACAAGGGTGTTGGGCGCTGTGCTAATTGTGTGCACTCTTCACAGTAACTATGTCACGTGGATACCATTAGCCCCATTTCCAAATGGAAGATCAGAGGGGTTAATTAAGCTAACCATGGTGACACAGCTACTAAGTGGCGGGGCGGAATTCAGGTCTGTCTGACCCTGGAGTGCAGGCTTTGATAACACCACACTGCCCACCTACCCCTGGGCCTCCATACCACACCTCCACCCACAGTGCCCCTGTTGTTGTTTAGGTATGGGTCCCAAAAGGACTCAAAGCCAAAAGGACCAGAGGCTCAGATGAGAGGGAGTGTGCCTGCTCCTCCCCACCCCCTGCTAGGACTCAGACTGCCTGCCTGCCGGACACCATCAAAGAAAAAACATCCTGGTCAATTACTGAGTGATTCTCCACTAGGGGAGATAAGCCTCACCTGTAGTCAGATGAAAGTCCTTACCTGGGGCACCCAGACACCTGCAAATGCTTATTAGAGGGAAGTCAGAAGCTGCTGAAACCCCCTACAGCCCCATGGGCTCAGCTCTCCCCTCTGTCTGGCCACCCTTGCTCTGGCCACCCAGGTCCCCAGCCCCCTTCCTGATCTGGGAACCCTGAACCTGCCTCCCTTGTGCATCAAACCCCCTGCACTGACAGCCCCACCTCTGGCCTACCTGGAGGGAGAGAAGCCATCCTCAATGGTCCAATGCTTGCATCTGGCGGGCACTCCAGGCCTGGCTCACTGGAGGTGCCAGGCTGGGGGTGAGCAGGGAGGTTCTCAGGACCATGCACACTGAAAAGAACTTAAGGGTCACTTTGAAAAGAAGGGGAAGGTGTGATCCTGAGCAAGTCACTTCACTTCATCTTCTGAGACTCTGTGTGCTCATCTGCAAAATGGGTAGAACTCCTGGTGGGCCTGTCTCTGAGGCTGCTGTGGGGAATTCAAGCTGCTCACTTAGGGAAAACCTTTGGAAGGAGCCCAGGGTTGTGCAGATGTATGGGAGTGGCACAGTTAATAGTGACAACAGTACACACTCTTACAGAGTGCTCACATGGGGTGGGGCACTGTTCTAAATGCTTTGTGTGTATTAACTCATTTTATCCTCAGAACATCCCTCTGAATGGGAGCTGTTATTACTCCATTTCACAGAGCCAAGTGAGGTAGAGAGAGGTTAAATCAATTGCCCAAAGACACACAGCAGGTCTGGCTGTGCCAGGCTGGTACCTGGGCATCCGGCTCCAGGCTGTGCTTTAGTTATTGGGCCTTGCTGCCTCTCTAGAGCTGTGGTTTGAGGGAGTCTGCCTCTCTGGACAAGGTGCCCAGAGGGAGCTGTCCCCGGGCGAACACCTACCACATGCCAAGCACTTTCCTCACCTTCTCATTTAATTCAGCATCCCAGGGGTCAGAAAGCCCACGGTGTCTGGCTGGCAGGGATTCGAGCCCAAGTCCCTGATTCCCCTTCCCCTGTTGCTTCCACTGTACCTCAGCCTTGTCGTCCTGAACCCAAAGCCCCTCCAACTCCCATGCATTTCTGGGCACTGGTGACCAGACACCCTGTGGATGGGCAGCAAAGTAACCCCAGGCTGGACAGGGCCCTGCTGAGGGGGCCTAGTGTGGCCATAGCCTGGCACTAGAAAGCTTCAGAATGTGGGTGAGGACCTCTCCCCTGGAGCAGCCTGAGGGGTTCTCAGAATACCCAGGTGCCCACCCACATACCCTGCACCCAGGCTGCACCCCTGGCCACTCTCAGGCCATGATCTTCCCTCAGGGCCCTTCCCACAGGGCTGGGAAAAGAGAAGAAGGGGTCTACCCCTTTTCCCTCCTCCTCCCGGAGCCCCCGCCCAACCCTTACTACAACTGGCTGCCACAGGCTCTGCAGACGGTGCGTGGGGCAAGGCTGCCCCCAACAGGCAGTCAGAGGAGGAGGCCGCTGTGCTCAGAAAATCTGAAATCCCTTTCCTAGTGTGGGGGAGGGGGTCTAGGGCTGGGGTCTCCAGTCTCTTTGCTGGATGGTCTCCAGGACCCTGAACCTTACCCCAAACCCTGAGGCTGGCAGAAAGCCATTTAAAAGGATATCAGAAGCAGACTCAGTATGGGTTGCAGGGTAGGGGTAGAGGGATTCCTAGTGCAGCATATGGACTCAGGGGACAGAGATAACTCCTACGCCACATCCTGCCCCTAGTGCCACCAGGTCAGAGGGCATGTGCCCACCTCCCCCATCCACACCCCCTTCACTGTCCCTCCTGCTGGCTCTGGGCCTTAAGAACTCCCCTCCCACCTCCACCCTCCCACAACCCCCCATTGTCTGGAAGTACTTCCTGGGATCCAACCAGAATCCCTCCTGCTGCAACTGAAGCCCAGGTCCAAATGCACCAGTCCTGGTAGGTCCAGTGTAGGGGGAGATGAGTAAGTGGGCACAGCGTCATGTCCTCGGGGCAGCCCAGAGTGGAGAAGTGCAGCAAAGCAAGTATTGGAAAGGAGCCAGTGGGGCGGGGGAAGCCTCAGAGGGGAGCTTCAGGCCAAGGGCAACAAAGTGGAGAGCAGAGAATCTCCTTGAGACAAATGTCTGCGCTTCCTTCAGTCAAAGCCCCATTTCCATAAAGACATTATGTTCACTGCTCTTTCGCTTAATTGGAACATGTCCGTAGCAAGGAGCATGTGCCCACACCAACCAGCGCTGCTCCAGCTAGCACTTAAAAGCTAGCTGGAGCAGGTGCTGGAGTCTGCTTGCCCCTAGCCGGCCAGGCCAGCCCAGCCACAGGTCTTGGCAAGGCAGTGTATTCTTGGCTTTGACCAGGGATTGAAACCCAGCTCCACCACTTCCTCCCAGAGCCATCTAAGAGTTTTCTCCTCTGTAAAGAAGGAAGAATAGGCTGGGCACAGTGGCTCGTGCCCGTAATCCTAGCACTCTGGGAGGCTGAGGCGGGAGGATCTCTTGAGCTCAGGAGTTCGAGAACAGCCTGAGCAAAGGCGAGACCCCATCTCTCCTAAAAATAGAAAAATTAGCCGGGCATTGTGGCGCACACCTGTAGTCCCAGTTACTCAGGAGGGAGAGGCAGGAGGATCACCTGAGCCCAGGAGTTTGAGGTTGCAGTGAGCTATGATGACACCACTGCACTCTACCCAGGGCGACAGAGCGAGACTCTGTCTCAAAAAAAGCGGGGGGGAATAATTCTTGCCTCATTTGGTGTCTTTTTTCCTGAAAAACACTTATTTTGCTTTCTTAATATACAAACAAACAAAAATAGGCAGAGGGAATCTAGCCCACTTAGAACTGAGGCATCACTATACAAAAATGAAGATGGTACAATGATGTGACTTCAAAGGAAATGACTCAAACACACTTTCACAAGTGTCTCCGTGTTTGTAATATAACATTATGTTAATGCACAAAATATCAAAAATACAAAGTCTGGATTCTTCTCCCTAGGTTTATAATAAACTATCAAACAAAATGTCTAATGCATTTACTTTTATAAGCCTTCTCTGCTTAGCAGTATATGCTATACAAGCACATACATGCTGATATTTTACCATGAGAATTATAGTTCTCATCTCAAAGTAAGTGACTTGGCTTTTTACCCATACTTATATAGATTTCATTTCCATCATAAGATGCCTAATACCTTTTTAGTGGTACATTTTAATCAACATATTACACTTTCTTAAATCTTGATTTTTAAATGAATCTTTTTAGTGATAGAACATGATGGGTTTAATTTAACAGTTAAGGCACAATATGGTAACTCCATTGTACTATTTAAACTAATTCTCACCTGTAGGAAAATGTTTGATCTTTAAAATATAACCAAGATGAGACTGGACAATTACAAATGTGAAATACTAGAAAACAGTGAATGAATAAATAAGATGATTTTCCATCAGTGACCATTCATTATTTTGCTTTTAGGAACCTGGAAGAAATTGCCTTCTTTGAGTTTCAAATGTTCTGATAAAATCTAGTCATTTCTTAGCTTCCTCAATATCACCTTGAATCACTGAAATAAGTGACTCTAAAGAATCAAAGTTCTCGTCTGGTCTGAGGTAGCCAACGAAGGTCATATCGAGGATTTCCCCATAGAAGTCCTCTGAAGGTATGCATGATATGAGTTTCCATGGACTTTTTCATATCCTTGTAGTACGGGTTCCATCCTATGCTCACCACCATCTTACGGATATCTCTACTTCCAACACTGGCCCAACCATAATAAATGCCAGTGGACACATTAGCTGGAAGATTATAGCCCACTCATTCAGGAAAGTCAGCTGTGGGGATGCCCAGCTGCTTGGAGCTGTGGCCAAAGCCCTGCACCACTTGACCCTCGCAGAAGTACGGCAGGTGCCTCCTGACGCCGTCCACTTGGGACACGTGCTGGTGCCTGGACCCAGGGGACACGGCATGAGCTGTGCCGTGGGCCAGGTATACCAGGGACCAGGCAACACCACGGTAGGTGCCTCAAGCCACTGACCCAAAAGAAGCTGCCCAGTGACTCATGGGCTGAGTCTCCCTCATTTGGTGTTTTTAAAGATTTAAATGGGATATTACTCTGAAGGTTTTAACACAAGCCAGGCAGACACTACAAAGCCAGGCACACACACAGTGCTCCATACATATTCAAAAGCAAGCCCTTCTAGGGGTGGATTTGACTGAGTTCCAAACCTATCTCAGCCAATTTATGCAATGATTCTTGGATCGTGTGTGAAGCTCCTGACACACAGTAGGTCTGTGCTGCATCAAAATCATTGGTAACCAGATGCCACCCAGAACAGGGAACCCCAACATTCCAGAGGGAATTCCACAGCCAGCTGAGGGATTTCCTGCTGGCCCCTCCAATATGGAGATTCCCCCATCCAAGCAGTCAAACTCATCATGTTTCAGGGCCCTGCATTCCAGGGTCAGAGCCCCTGACCCCTCATCAGGAGAAACAGCAAGAAGACATCCCCCTGGATCAATGATGGGGACTACTTTTGGCTCACCTGGTGTCATGCCAACAAGTCAGCTCCTGCATCTCAGACACCTCACCGGAGTGTGGGGCTTACCCCAAGCTCCAGCTCTGAGACCCCTTGCATCAAACACACTCTAATGGCTTGCTTTTGAATATGTATGGATCTCAATCTGTCTGCTTGAGCCCAGGAACCACCAAGTGGACAGGAGGCATGGACTTCATCCTGGCTCTGTTGGGGACCACTAGAGCCAACCTGCCCTTCACTAGGGCAGTCCTTTGGAGCTCCCATGTCTACAGGAGTCAGGCTATGGCTGGCAGAAGTACGGCACGGACCCCTTCCTAGGAAGAACCATGGGACATCAGCTTGACAGACCATGCACAGAGAAGATGAGGGGCTGGCTAGGGTCAAAGAGAGAGTCATCATGACACACTTAAGACCAGACCTCAGGTCTGCTGAGTCCTAGGCCAGGGCGCTGGCCCTGCACCCACCTTTCCCCTGAGGCTGGGAATGGCTTCAGCAAGCGAGGGTACCCCTGCTGCCATAGGCAGTCCTCAGTGCTGAAGTGTGTAGGCCCACCTGAGTTCAAGCCCCCATGCTCCCACTTCCCAGCTGGGGTGCCTCAGACAAACTTGCTTTAGCTCTGTGAGCCTCTGTGTTTTATGTGTAAAGGGGGCGTGATTGCTTACCTCCCAGGGTGCTGTGAGGAGGCAGAGAGAAGATGGAGATGAGTTATGTAAAAGGACGTAGCTCAAGACCGGCACACAACATGGGAAAGCAGTTGGCACACCCCTCTGTGAGCTGTCTTCTTATACTCACATACATGCATGTGCACACACACAAACATGCCTACTCACACATACAATGCATACTGCAAACACTAGTGAAAAGGAAGAAAATGAAAACCTCATCCCTGCACACACCTGGTCTCGATGGCACCGGAAGAGGGGAGACAAGGAAGAGGGAGAAGAGGGAGCAGAACAGGACCTGCCAGCGGGCAGGAACTCACCCAGAAGCTAGCACAAAAAGGGAGAGGTTTTCCACCACGGTCCTGCTTCACCTCTCTCACCCGGCCCCTGCTGGTCACCTAGCAACAAGCATCTCTCCCGAATCCTTCTGAAATCACCAAGAGCACCCACAGCTCTTGCCTGGAAATCCACACCTCACACATGGTTCAGGGCCAGGAGAACCGTGGGAGGCATTGTTGGGAGCCTCGATGACAAGGCGCTCGGGCATGCAGACAGCTGGGTGTTCCGTGTGGAAAGGAGGGCAGCTGGCTGGGGCTGGGCAGGACCAGGGTATAGGAAGGGGGCCGCAACCCTGCCCTGAGAAGGGAAAAGGGACAGTGGCTGCTCAGAGCCATCCAGGCAGGATCCAGAGCCATCTGAGATCAATTTTCAGAAGGCACAGCCGTAAAAACCCAGAGTTCTTTAATCCCAGGGACCCATGTTTGGCGAAAGCCAGCAGCGAGTAGAGAAAAGAATTGAAAAGGAATCGTTTGCTGAGCCTGAACTGCATGCTGAGCATTTAATACGTGCTGTTTCAATCTGAAAACCCTGTGAGGTTTCCAGGACTGCGAGCTCCATTTTACCAATAAAGCAGCTGAAGCCCAGAGAGAGGTCCCTTGCCCGTGGTCAGAGAGCATATTGCAGCAGCCCCAGGATTGGGCCTTAGATCTGTCTGACCTCAGGGCACTGTAATTTCAGGGCTGGTGCCAGGAGCCCAGAAGACAAAGCCTGCTCAAAGACAGGCCTTAGCAGAGAGCCCAGCACCCACAGGGCTGCTGTCACATGAAAAACCCCTGCCCGGACGAGGGCACATAGCAGTCAGCACGGGTCCTCTCCCTCCCCCAGGACTCCTGCTTCTGCCTCCCACAGCCCTGGGCTCTGGGCTGCCATGGAGAGTCACTGGGACCCTCCAAGTTTCCCCCAAGCCCCAGGGTCTCTGACAGGCCATTAAACACACCCCACCCACCCCATGAAGCCTCCATGCCTTCCTGGCAGCCCTGAGCCGCCTCTGAGTGCCATGGGCTCTTTATAACTGATCCAGTGCTATTCCAAACAATGGGCTCTGCACACAGCTGGCAGCGTGGCTGACAGCTCCATGGAGAGGCAGTGATGGGAAAAGAAGTATTAGCTGAATCCGTGCCCCTTACCAAGGTGGCTAGCACCCCAGTTCATGTGCAGGGCATGGGGTGGGCTGCCCACATGGAGGATTGCTGCCCAGGACAGCTGGAACCTGGGTTGCGGGGTATGCCTGAGCTCCCCCACTCTACAGCCCTCATAGCTCTCCCTGCTTCATCCATCTGTGCTCTGCTGCACGGCCCCTGCAGTCTGGCCGTGCCATCCTCTCTGCCACCTTTATGCCATGTGTTGTCTCAGCTTTCTCCCCTTCCCCATCATCCTGGAATGCCTGCCCCTCATTCTCCCTCTAACTCAGCAGGTCCCACGTTAGAATCACGAGGGCAGATTTCAGTTCAATAGGACTGGGTGGGCATGGCATCAGTATTTTTTGAAAGCCCCCCAGCAGATTCTACCAAGCAAACTTGAGGACCTCTGGTGGAACAACTGCTTCTCATAATGCCCTAGCCCAGAAGTCCCCTCTCCTAGGAAGCCTTCCCTAGCCCCTCCTCTGTGCTCTCAGGGCCCCTGGCACCTCCAACTTACAAGTCCATCTTGCAAAGACTGTGAGCAACTCCGGGGCCAGGCCTGGGTCTTGTTCATTTCTGCATCCCCAGCACCAGCACAGGGACTGCCATGAAGGCGGAGCCTCAGAAATGTCTGCACCAAACCCAGGTACTAGCATTCTGCCCACTGATGTCTCTTCCCCTTCCTCCTCAGACAAACCTCCCAGACTGCTAAGCTGCCCAGTGTCCCCTGTGGCTAATCATCCCAGTCCAACCTCCCAGCCTTTGCCTGTGCAGCCCCATACCAACCTGGGTAAACTTCGCAGATTGTTCTAACTGCTCCGGGAAGTCCCCAGGATGAACAGGACCCCCAAAAATTCTCTTTGATTCAGGACCGCCTGGTTATTTTCCCACCACGCTTTCCCTCTCACCTGGTCTTGGAAGGTCGGCACACAACTGACCTCACAGATGAGACTTAGGAACAAATCTGGGACTAAGAGTCAAGAGGCTTGAGTTCCTGCACCAACTTCCTGTGTGATCATAGGCCAGTCATTTAATCTCTCTGTGCCTCAGATTTCCCATGTGTAAAACAGGGGAAATAATCCTCAAAGAGTTGCGGTGGGGATTAAATGAGTGGTAGACCTAAGGCCCTAGAGCAGTGCCAGGCACTGCGTAAGTGCTGTTATTGAAGTGTTTGCTAGCTACTCTTCTCTACCACTGGGCTTGAGCCTTTCCAGCCCAACACATTATTTCACTCCATTGTCTGCCCAAGCGGCACCCATGGGCAAGGCCACCAGTGAGGGACAATGACAGCCCCCAGGACTGAGTCTGGTGAGGTTTCTGTGAACACAGCTACGTGCTCAGGCCTCCACCCTGCCACGACCAAGGCTGGATGGCCCCACAGGACAACCCACCCCACCAGGACAGGGAGAGAGCCTTTCTCGGCCCCTTGGTTGTTTCTCTGGCTCCACTTTCAGCCCCCACTTTCTACTACTGAGGCCCAGTTTGATTCCCTCTGCTTCCTCTCCCCTCCCCTCAAACAGACGGGAGCATCAAAGCACAAAAAACATTGAAATTGCCAAATGCAATTTCTCTCCAGAGACAACAAATTTGCTGTAATTTGTATTTCCAAACAGGAGCTGCAGCTCCTGAGCCGCTCCCAGGCAGGGTTCCCACCCCAACCAACCCCCCCATCCCCCCACCTGCACCCCTGCAGAGGAGGGGGCACCTGCTCCCATCTGTGCTTTAGGGGCAGGGGTACTTGGGGGGGTGGGAGGGAGAGCGGGGAGGAGAGAGAGCAAGGCAGAAGAAAAGAGAAACAGCCACACCTGTCTGCCGAGGTCAGGCAAAGCACCCACAACGAGTCCCTAGACCAGCTTCCAAGCCCAGCTCCTTCTGTAATAAACAACAACAACAACAGAGCCCACTGTGCTTCACAGGCGGTGCCAGTCTCATCCCTTAGAAAACCTCACTCCTTGCACCACCCTGTGAACTGGGTGATCTTCTCCCCATTTGACCTGAGGGAACATGCCTGACAGGGGCTGTGAGGCTGGACCAAAGTCACACAGTTAGTGGGACATTGAACTCTAACTTCCCTGACTCCAAAGCTTGAATTCTTCCCAGCCACCACCTATGACCTCGGGCACATCTTTAGATCTCAGTTCTCTCATCTGCAAATGGAAGAGAGTGGACCAATGTTTCTTAATCTTTTTTTTTTTTTTAAATCTATGCCCCTTAACCAGAGTATGACAGTTAATTTTATGTGTCAACTTGACTGGGCCACAGGGTGCCCAGATATGTGATCAAACATTATTCTTGGTGGTTCTGTGAGGGCATTTTTGGGTGAGATTAACATTTAATCAGTAGACTCATGTGGAGGGGCCTCACCCAACAGGTTGAAGACCTGAATAGAACAAAAAGGCTGACCCTCTCCCAGGTAAGAGACAGTTCTTCCTGCTTGACTGCCTTTGAATTGGGACATGGGCTTTTTCCTGCCTTTGTACTCCAGGGAAATGTGGGCTGTTCCTGGGTCTCCAGCCTGCCAGCCTTCAGATGAAAACTACACCATGCATGGGCTCTCCCGTTTCTTAGGCCTTCAGATTTAGACTAGAACTATACCTTCAGCTCTCCTGGGTCTCCAGCTTTTGGATTCACCCTGTTGATCTTGGGACTTGCCTCTAGAATTGCATGAACCAATTCCTTATAATAAATTTAAACACACACACACACACACACACACACACATCCTACCGGTTCTGGTTCTGTTCCTCTGAAGAATGCTGACTAATACACAGGGGTGACATTAAAATCTCATGCCCCTTAAGGCTGTGATCTGTATTATGAAAAACATAAAGGGTATTTTTTTGTTTTCCAAAACAAAACTCTGTTTTCCAAAGGGAAGATTCATTTCCAAAGATCATAACATTGAATGTACCCTGTCATGTTCAATCCTCTCTGCCCCAGGAGATTCAGACATGCCCCAGAGGGAGGACAGGGCCTTCATTGCTCAGCCCACCCCACCATACCTGCTGAGAAGCTCTGGTCTGTCTCTTGGGTGCTTTCATTGCTCACATTCTATAAGAGGCAGCAGAACCTAGGATCACCCCTTCCACAGCAAAAGCCTGGGCAAGGCACTTCTCTCCAAACCTCAATCTGAAACATGGGAATACTAATAGTTCCTAGAGGTGTTGTGACGATTAAATGAGCTAGTACCTGTAACGCATTGAGAACCCTGCAGTAAGTGCTCAAGAAGTGTTAACTATTATTATGCTCTATGGATGCTTAATCCTCTGGAGATTCACCATTTGCCCTCTGTCCTCCCCAACCCCTCCCTGGAAACTCCTGGAGCAATTGCCTGTCCTTTTGCTGGGTCCTGGGAAATCATTTTGCCAACCTGTCCGATTACTGCAGCTTCTCACTGCTCAGGGTCATCCAGGATTACTGTGGGTCCTAGGATCTGTGTGAACCCATACAAGTCATAGCCTCTCTCCAGGCTTTTGTCTCTTTGTATTTGAGGAACTAGCCATCTGGGAAAATTTTTAAGTTAGATCTTTACCTCACTCCATACACCAAAATAAATTCCAGATGGATCTCAAATTTAAATATAAACAATGAAACCATAAATGTACTAAAAAAGAGAGATAAATCTTGAAGTGAACAAAACACCTAGTTTCTAAGTAGGACACAAACCACAAAACCCAGAAAAAAGAAAAGATGGATACATTTAGCCATATAAAATTGTTTAACTTAACCTGAAAAAGATTATAAACAAAATTAAAACACAAGTGATAAGTTCACTCTTTAATTCATATTTCAAAAAAAGTACTAGTTTCTTAAAGGAGAACTGAAATTTATTGAGAAAATACCAAAGACCCAATTTAAAAAAATGAATAAAGAACATGATCAGACAATTCACAGAAAAGGAAACAAGAATGGCTCTTAGACATAAAAGATGCTCAATCTCATTAACAAGGGAAACACACACACAAAAGCTTGTGCAGGATACCTATGGCTTTTAATTTATCATTTTTTAAAAAATTTGTTAACAAATTTGTTAAATTTGATAACATTCTGTTGAGGAAACAGGAAGTCTCATACTTTGCTGGTGAGGATGTAAATTGATAAAATCTATATGGGGGCAATTTGGCAAAATTTAACCACAGCACCTCCGCTTCTAGGACGGGGATCTTTCCACATGTGCAAGATGTACAAGGATATCATTGCCGTACAATAAATCCCACACCAGTGGGCATAATTAACCAAATGTAGGATGTTAGGCCGAGTTACTTACCCTCTCTGGGCCTCCGTTTCCTCATCTATAAAATGGGGATAACAACAGAACCTACCTCAGAGCTTGTTGCGTCATATATGCATGTAAATCCCCTAGAATAGTGGCCTGGTGTGTAGTAAGTGTTCAACCAGTGCTACTGTTCATATCATTATTATAATTAACCTTATCATCTGGGGCCCAACCCAGAGACTGACTCTGACCATGGGAGTGAGGAGGAGGAATCTCCATGCGGCAACATGAGCCTGCAACTGTAATTGAATAAGTGGAAACTCCGTCATTGTGTTACATCTGACATGTACAGGCATTTGGTCAACAATGGAGACAGGAAAAAATGGCTTTTCCAGAAGGAAATCTTGATGGTGCCCACCCCAGCTCTCACCCTGGGAGAAAGCATTTTGGCTAAGGAGATTGGACCATTCCTCCTTTCTTGGCAAATCTACCCAAGTGATGGGGGAAAGCCCTGCTTAATTAAGACCCTGCTTAATTGTTACTAATAATCACAGTAACAACTAACATTTTGTGGTGTGTTTTCTAAATGCCAGCCAGCACTGAGTACTTGACATACAACAGTTCATTATTCCACCCAACAACCCTATCAAGCAGGTATCATTATTCTTCCCATTTTATGGAAGAGGAAACCAAGGCTCCAACTTGCAGGGTTTCAGACAGCAGGTAAGAGGTAGAGCCCACATTTGGACCTGGGTCTTTGTTGCATCACCTGGGTCTGTCTCCCTGGAAGTTGTACTTCTCTGCATAAACCACAGGGGAGCCTTCTGGCTTGTATGCGTCTGCTTCTTGTAGGTATCTGTCAATGTGAATCAGCCCCAAAGGCAGGGCCTCTCTGAGTGCAAGGACAAAATTTGGTTTTCGAGCCTCTCAGGCCATGGGCCAAGTCATGGGACCCAGACAGCCCATGTGAGTCATGCATCTCTGTCTTTATCCCTTTTTTCAGAGAGGGAAACAGAGGCTGAAGGTGGCCTACCCAGCAATAGCAGAACCAGGTCTGCCTGTGTCCTTCCCACTGCATCTCTCCCAGGCACCTCCATGCCTAACAAACCTAGGCTGAGGCTGCGATGGCAGGGAAGAATTTAGATGAGGCTGTGACCCAGAGTGAAGTGGGGTCCCCTGCGTGCTCCTACAGTATGAGAGGTCCCTGAGCAGAATGAGAATTCCATTCAAGGCCATCTCCTCCCACACGAGGGCGGGTGTATGTGAACTGCCAGCTGTCCCCCGCTAATTACCTCCCTAATAAAGGAGGGGTCACCCCTGCCATTGGCGGATGGGTGTGAAGTGAGTGAGTGCCCAGCTTCCCGGAACCCTTGTAGTCCCTTTAGCACAAGATAAATTGTTGCCTCTGATTCAATTTCTTCCTCCCTCACCCCCGCCCCTCTCAGTTTCCTAAAACAATAAGAAAACACATTTCTCAACCTTGCATTTAATCCTTCAGGCAGAGAATGGGAGCTAGGCATCTGGTTCTGCGCATGAAATGAGGAGGGAGGGAGGGAACCAGCCAGAAAGGGGCAGTGGGAGGGAGGGCAGGCTCCAGGGAGTAACCTGGAAGAGAAGGCAGCCCAAGATGAAATTCTTGGGGGGATAGGGTGCAGCTCACTTTACTGTGTCCTTAGTGAGTTAATCATCCTTTCACTCGACTAGCACCCGTGGAGGCAGGCCTATGGCACGTTGGGGAAACAGAATTGAGAAAGACACACTCCAGGGTTCCTGTGTAGATAGTGGGGGAGCTGACCTGTGAACCAATAACTGGATTGCAGCACCGCACACACTCCCAGAGGGGTGTTTTGGGTTCCGAGGGAACAAGGCTGTGGGAAGGCTTCACCCCAGCTATGAAAGGTTTTGCAGTAGATGAGGCATTTGTGCTGCCTCTCAGAAATCTGCCAGGTGGGTGACCTGGGGAGGAAAAATATCATTTCAGTAATGGCATTTTAATACTGCAATGGTCCTTACAGAGGACTTGTGTGCAGGGCTTTACAGTTTGCAAAGTGCTGTTGTACACATCATCTTATTTGCTCTCCCCATTATCCCTGTGAAGCAGAGATTGTTCTATAATACCCATTCCACAGATGAGGAAACAGAGGCCCATGGGGTAAATGGCTTGCCTGGGTCTCCACAGCCAATCAATGGCAGAGCTGGAATTCAAACTCAGGTTTGTCTGCTTCTAAAACCTGTGCTCTTTCTACACCCCTAGAGATGCTGTCCCCCAGGAGAAGGGTGCTGCAGGGGGGGCAGTGAGGGTGGAGTGGGCCCAGCGTAGGGTTAAGGTAGGCTGGTGGACAGACGGCCGTGGCTCCCTAAGCCAGGCAGCTGCCACTCCCCAGACCTTATCCAACCCACACACATTGTGAGGTCCATCCTCACCCAGCCACAGAAAGGGACACCTGTTCTGTTGGCTTGGATGTGCCCTGTAATTATGGAATTATGGATATATATACAGACAGTCCCCCCACTTACAATGGTTTGACTTACAATTTTTCTACTTTACGATGGTGTGGAAGTGGTACGTGTTCAGTAGAAACTGTACTTCAAATTTTGAATTTTAAACTTTTCCTGGGCTAGCAATATGCCATACCATACTCTCTCGCAACGCTTGGCACTGGCAATGAACCATTCTGTTTTTCACTTTCAGTACAGAATTCAATAAATTACATGAAATATTCAATACTTTATTACCAAATAGGCTTCGTGTTAGGTGCTTTCTCCCAATTGTAGGCTAATGTAAGTGTTCTAAGCAGGTTTAGTGTAGGCAAGGCTAAGCTATGATGTTTGGTAGGCTACGTATATTAAATACATTTTTGACTTACAATATTTTCAATTTAGGATGGGTTTATTGGAGTATAGCCCCATCATAAGTCGAGAAGCATCTGTGTCTGTGCATGTGTGTCTGTAATCAGCTGCTATTTTGAAAATGGATTGAAGGAACAGGAACATAACTTTCTGTAGCACTAACAATGTGCCAGGTGCTATGCTATCCATCTCATCAGTTCCTCCTGACAACCGTGTCCAGGGAAATACTAAAATACTACAATTCCCATCATAGAGATGAAGAAACTGAGTCTCACAGAGGTGAAGCTACTTGCCCAAGGTCTCTGAGCTGCCCCTGAGCCAAAGCTCTTTCCTATCCACCATAAATGTCAGAAAAAAGTAAACATGCTCAGGACTTGAGGAGCCTGAGGGTCACTGTTTGGCATTCTCCTATGTCCCAGAAGTCTCCCGAGAGTCCCCTTACCTTCATTTTAAGATGATCAGTGTCAGTAATAATAATTATTAGTGCTAATATTTATTTATCAGAGCATGTCCACATATGGTTGTGACCACAAAGTTAAACCAAACCCTGAGAGAGAACTAGAATTCCAAAGGATGCCATCGTATTATCTAGGGAAGTATGACTCCAAGAAATAGAAAAGAATATAAACAGAACTGCAGTCTCCCCTCAAAGTCAAAGGTTTTTGGAGCCTGGAGACAGGAGGATATTTAAATATCTCAAGAAACCAACAAATGCAAAATCCAGTCATGCACTGTGGTGGGCTAGGCGGGGGTTGCCAGCTTCTGTGAGTAGACTGAAGAACTGAGAAATGAAGGGACTTGAATACTGGGGTGTGGACTGTGTGTGGAAACCCCCTTCTTTAATTTATAGGGTCCCTGACAGAGCATCTGAAAACAGAGCTCAGTGGGTTCCATCAGTGCCACTGATAAGCATCCAGTCAGAATCGTGGCTGATAATGCTGATTATTGTGTAACCTCAGCCATCTGAAAAGGTGACCCCCAAAACTACTTGGGAAGGTATAATTATCTCCTTAGCGGGTAAGGCTCTTTCATCCCTAAATATAGAAATGTTTGAGATTCTCAAACCCACAGGATGAATATTTTTAGAAGTGAAAGAGTCTGGGCATATTTGGTACTGTAAGTATCTGTAATGTTTGAGAATTTGGCCTATTTGAGTAACAGGTCAGCCTTTAATTCCAATCTAAAATACAATTCAGTAATTGAGTTAGATCTATGATTTTAAGTTAAAAAACCATATCAAATTTATATACACTTAAGGTTCTCTAAGATTTGTAAGAATTACTTAATTACTTGTAAAGATTTATCAGGTAGTATAGTACTTAAAGATGAAATATATTAAATTTATAAAATGATATTTTAAATATGTAAACACCATCCAAAAGCCCCTTAAAAATGACTGCAAAAATTTGGTAGACTTATGAATAGAATAATAAAAATTAAAGCGTGAGACTCCGTATCCACAAAAAATAGAAAAAATTAGCCAGGCGTGGTGGCATGTGCCTGTAGCCCCAGCTCCTCGGGAGGCTGAGGCAGGAAGATCGCTTAAGCCCAGGAGTTGGAAGTTGCAGTGAGCTGTGAAGACGCCACTGCACTCTAGCCTGGAAACAAAGCAAGACTCTGTCTCAAAAAAAAAAGAAGAAAAATTATCTGCTAAATTTTAAAATGTAAAGAAAAACTAGATTTTTATAAAATGTATAACTTTAATAAATTTAACATTCCTTTCAAAAACCAAAGTATCTTCTGAATATTTTTTTCTGTGCATAAAAACTGTCTTCGAGGACTGAATAAACCTCATACCAACATAGAGCACTTCCTACATGCTCAGAGCTAATGCTTTAAATAAATGATCTCATTTAATCCTTACATCAATTCTATAAAGTAGGTACTATTACTATCTCCATTTTCTGGGGACTGAATGCTGGAAGCAGTTGCAATTTCAGTCAGCTGTCTTAATCCCTTATCCACAGTTTCCACTAAGAAAGTACCCCCGATGGGGCTGGCTTGGAACACTGTTGAAATAGCCTGGTGGCTGGCCTCATCTTCCAGTGCTCATTGGTGTTTGGGCCATAGCTCCTGTCCTCATATCTGGACTGACTTCAGCTTTGCTACTCACTGTGTGGTATAAGAACTCGTAAGGTGGGTGTCACGTAGGGGTTTGTTAGAAATGCAGAGTCTCAGGCCCCACCCCAGCCTTTCAGAATCAGAATGTGCACTAATACGAGGCCCAGGTGATGTGGCTGCCCACCAGAGTTTGAGAAGCCCTGCCCTGCAGTGTTTCCTTGGATCAGCCTCACCCAAGCTGGCTGACAAGTTGCTGAGTTGCTGCTCCATTGCTCCTCTCCCCAGAAGAGGCCAGCCTCCTGGGAGTGAGCAGAGCGTTAACCAGGGGGGTAGCAAAGCCACCTGGCCCAGCCCTTTGTGAGTGCTCTTCCACAACTCAAGGTTCTTCCAAAACCAGCTGCTGAGAAAGGTAAATTTTGTTGAACTGCCCAAAGCCATGCTAATCTTTAATTATCCCGTTAATGTCTGTCTCCCCCCAGGTAGCCATTATGCAGGCTGTTACTGCCAGTGCCCTGGCTTTAAACAGCTTGCAGATTTCCTGATGGTATTAATGGAAGTTTTGCAAATTGATTTGGGGAGATTAGGTGGGGAGAGGCTGGTGTGACTTGATGTGAAGCCCAATCTAAGTGCTCAAATCCTCCTGTCCTTGATCCTTGCCCAGGGCAAGAGGAAAGAGCAGGCATCAGGGCACTCAGGTACCAGGCCTGGCTCTCCCAAAATGGGCTGTGACCTTGGGCCTGCCACTTCCTTGCTGTGCCTCTTCTATAAAGTGAGCAGCTTGAACTAATCTGACTCCTTAGATGGCCTCTCCTGGCTGATTCCTGAGCCTTGGAGGCTGACAGAACAACTCACCTTAGAGACCAGCTTCCTTCTCTCCTTCATCCACTCCTCACTCACCTCTCCACTCAGCACACATGATTGAGGACCTCTATAAGGCTCTGCAGTGGGCACAGGGACACAGAGATGGATTAGCTGCTTCTAGCTGGCAGTACAGTCACGCTCAGGAAAATCAAAGACAAGCAGTGTCCACCACGGACTGGGGCAGCACGGCAACCCAGGTTCAGAGTAAACTGGCCCTGCCTCCACCATCCCTTCTGCTCCAGCAAGACCCAGAGGAGGGGGAGGACAAGAAGAGGCAATGTGATGGGGCAGAAAAAGAACTGGCCTCAGTGCCAGAGGTCTGTGTGCTCGAGCCAGCAGCCCTGGCTCGAATTGCTGCGTGACCTTGAGCAAGTCACTTTCTATTTCCGGCTGTCAGTTTCCTTTTCTGGAAATCGGGAAAAGGGGATGATAATTCCTGTTCTGCCTTGCTAGGGGGTAGTTGAAAAGCAAGTCATTAGTGAGCCCCGCGGCCTTTCATATACTGAAGGGGAGAAGAGCTGCCATCTTTTCAGTTGCCAAGAGCTTCCTTGTCCACATCCAAGAAATCCAGCCATGAGACAGAGTATCTGGAGGCCAGGCCTTGGCTGAAATCTCCACCACACCCAGCCCCCATCTCATAAGTGACAGTGTCCTCAAAGCTTTTTAAATATTCCCAGGGAGACAGACAGGAGTGGGACAATGGGAAAATAGACCTAGAGCAGAGGGAAGCAGAGTCAGAGCCACGGGATAGGCCAGGGGTCTGCGCTGCTCCCCACAGAGGGCCCTCAGTGGGGGGCCTGGACCCTCAAGTGTATCCTGTCACTGAGCTATCCCATTGCAGAGGGCCAGGGACCCATCCCAACTCTAGTATCCTAGGGAGGGGAAGTCACTGACATGGGGAAGTGCCCCTGGTCCCACACCCAGCAGGGACAGAGTTAGGACTTGGGGCGCTGGCTCCCCCCACACCCAAAGTGTGTTCCTCTAATCTGGGCCACCTCTGTGTCTCTGCTCTTGTCCTCTAGCTGCCAGCTTCTGTGTCTCAGCTCCTCTCCCTCTATCCACCACAGCCTCTGTGTCACTCTACCACGAGGGCGAAAGCACAAGCCCCCTAAATTCTGCTGACACTACTGTCCCTGATCCCAGAGCCTCTGTGGGCTATGAACTCACCAGGCTCTCCCCTTCATCATCACTGCCACCAGCAGCAAGAAAGGTTTATGGGTCTGGGTTTTATTCTAAAAATCAGTTTTCAATTAAAGTTGAGAAGTATAAGAGAATGCTGCCTTGGGCAGGCAGCCCCTCTCTGAGGTTTCCTCAAACAGATGGCTTATAGCATTTTTAATTAATGAGAGGTGGTACAGATGGGGACCCTTAATAGCCTGCAGCAAATGTGGAGGCGGGGGAGGGGGAGTGGGAAGGGACAGTACTAAGTAGGTTCTGGGCTAGGGATGGTACCTGGGCAGCCCTGGCGGCCCTGAGGATGAGAAGGCCATGCACCCTGGATTCTCTATCCTGCACCAGCATGTGGGAAAGGAAGGAGGTGGGAGGGCAAGCCACTCTGCTCTGCACAAATCAAATGGGCCTGAAGGGCCTTTACAACCTTGCTTTCAGGTATCTTATGCCTCTCTCTCCCCAGATCTCTACCTTGACCAAGTCACATAGTGTCTCTGAGCCTTGGTATCTTCATGCGCAAGCATAAACTGGCAGGCTTAAAAGGATCAAGAAGTCCATGCAATGCAACCACCAAATCTCTGCTGCCAAGAGGTACCCTGGTTTTGGAGGCCAGGAGCCTCACTACTTCCCAGAGTCACACCAAAGCCAGTTTTACCTGTGATCAACTATTAGAAGATTCACCTTTAGAATAAGGTAAACTCTGCCTCACTGAGTTAATTGTGATAGTTGTGAAAATGAAGAGGAGACGATGTACATAAAGTTGCTTTGAAAACTGATTGTTGCTATCTTTCATTATGGGAGCAGATGATCTGGGGCCAGGAGAGGAGAATGTAGGGTCAGCTGAGACAGGGTTCCCACACAACATCTCAACCCTTGCCATTGAAGCCCACCAGGTGACAACCAGCCTCTCCACTTTGTCCCACCCCAGAGATCATCCCCACCTCTTGGGGTCTTTGCTCATCCCTCTAAAAGGGAAACATGGCTGGAAAAGGCATACCTAGGTCAGCCTTAACCAGCCATTCAGTCAGTCAGCAAAAGCTCCCAGAGCTCCCATATGTGCCAGGGATTGCTTGAGGCACTGAGGAATCCGCTGGGATAGACAGCATCTTCCATTCTGGTTTTGGGGGGAGATGAACAATAAACAAATCCAGTATTTTATTTAATCTCAGGTAGTGATGAGTGTGGTCTGAAAAAAAATAAAGCAGAAGACACACAACATGGCATGCCTTACATGTACCCAAATTCCAGACTCCCAGAAGGAAAGCAGGTATTCAGCATAAGCCATACTGTTTGACAGTTTAGACACAGTGAGACACTCTTATCAGTTAGGGTAGTGGGCATACTCCCAAATCCAAGTTTCCAGAAGACAACCAAGGACCAACCCTGCAAGTAGGGTTTTCAAATGATGGGAGTTGGGCCTGCTGTAACTCTTTTCTACATACTTGCATTTAAAACAAAAACCCAGAAAGTAGCTTAATACAAAAGAATTAAATGTTAATGTTGCAATTTAAGCCACTGGAGGTAGGGAAGTTTGAATGTCAGGACATTCTTGGTACCTTCAAACCATACTCGCTTAGCTTACCCACGTATGTGTGTAAGGTTAAGCCTGCATCTCTAGAAAGTTTAATTTAGTAATAATAGAGTAACAGAAAAGGGCTCTCAGTTCATGTCATGCAGTGCTTAGACAGAAATATTTTCCCTGCACTATAGGGAAAATGGCCTTTTGTTACAGGCCTTGTGGCCTGTCAGCAACATTAGGCCCCCCAAAACTATACAAGTTTCATCAGTCACAGTTCTGGGGTAGAGACTGAGAGAATGCCAAAGGGGGAAACAAGAAAGTAAACACTCATTTGGCACACCCCTCTGGCACATTCTCCAACCTGCCTCTAGGCAGCATGATCCTGGTCCTTCAGCCAAAGCAGTGTTGACACTTCTCCTCTACCACTTACAGCCAGAAGCTTACAGGGTTATTGTCCTTAGTTGATTTTGCTCTATTTATGTCACAAACTGCATGCTCAACCCTTCTCTGATGCTCACAATTGAGGAATAAAAATAATAGTAGCTAAACAGTTTTTAAGCACAAAGTATGGACCAAGCACCATGTGGAGCAATTTACACATACTAACTCATCCTCACAACAATCCTATAACACAGGTAAAATATTATCCCCCAATTATAGATGAGAAAACTGTGGTTAAGTAACTGGCCCCAGGTCACACAGTAATAGATGGCAGAGATAGAATATGATCCCACACGCTATGGGATTATAAACACTCTTCACTGCCAACACAACCCCACTTCACAAAGACAACTCCATGACAGAGGGGATTTCCAGCATTGTCTTCCCCATAGGATAGCCCATCACATTCTCCGATCTGGACTGGGATGTAGTGTAGAAAAGAGTACTTATGAGATTGAGGTCTAGTGAAGACAGAGAACCAAGTAATTCAAACAAGAATACACTAGTGGGTAGACTCTTAAACAGATGAAGTTTCCTTCAGTGGTACCATCTTCCAGAGAACACCTGGAAATGCACAGGAATTTTTGGCTGTCACAAGGGATAAAGGGTGTTACTAGCATTTAGTGCCTGGATACCATGGATGTGAAACATCCTACAATGGATAAAACAGATAAGCACAATGGATAGTGTCTCCCATATCTACAGCACCCCTACTAACAAACCCTGCGTGACAATTTAGCCCTTGTGTTCCGCTGTAGGGCTACAGAAGACAGAGGCAATAGGAAAGATCCTTTTAAGCTCACTGCTTTTAAAGGCTCACCTTATGCATCTTGAATTTTTGTGAAGCACCTGCCAGGCAAGCATATGGCCTAAACCTGTTACTCAACCTCTGCATCTAGATTTATCTCCAAGGTATGGGCAGGAGCCAGATTCAGGTCCACAGGCTATTTGTCCAACAAGACACTTGGCTTCATCCTGGCCCAGGCAGCAAGCAGACATAGAGCTATGCCAGCTGATTCTTGGATTAAGCAATTGAGAACTATTGAGAAAGTCTCAGAAGGAAGAAGACTGTGGTCATTGCTCATTGTGACTGTCATCAGCTCAGTTCTATAATGTCAAGGACTCTGCTGAGCATGGAGAAGATGGCAAGTCAGGCCTGCAGGAAAATCATTCTTACCCTCTGTCAGTTCTAAGGAAATACCAGCACCCCGATACTTCCCTTCTCTCTGTGTCCTTAAACATAATATCCCTCAGCAAAGGCCCAACTCAGGTCCCCAAGTCTCTTCTGTAAAGACAGACTAATATTCATGAAATAGCTAATAAAGAGCAGGGTAGTCAGGAATCCACAATCAACTCTATATTGAAAGGCAGTCTTTATAAAACACTTAGTAGCATATGTTTATTTTTTATTAAAGCCAACCAAAACACATCTTCCAGTTTCCCACCCCTGTCCCTTTCCTATATATCATAAACATTCCACCAGGAAAGTATGATTGAAGAGTAAATCTAATTCACAGGGCACTTGATTCCTCACTGATAATCTTAAAGACCTCAATCTAGAATGGGATAAAGAAAGCAAGACTATTTACAGAGTCACTGGGGATGTCCTTAATGATTATATCCTTATTCCCCTAGATCTTTTTGACAATTATATAGGCAGCTGTAAAGGAAGAGTGAATGGATTGTTACAGGGCCTTAATACCTAGAGATATTAAACTGAATTATGTTCAAGAGCCAAAACCCTGGGATGGCAGTGGTATTGTGGGAGGCTGGGAGGGCAGTAATGTACAACTATGAGACAGGATCAAAACATAAAACAGTAGTGATGGCACCAATAAAGTGATCACAAAGAAATAGTCATTGTTACGGAAAGGACTGTAAAAAAGATAGGTTAGAAACAAGCAGTTAGGAAAGTGGCAGACAGGGGTAGCGATGCTTGGCTCATGATACTTTAACTGAAACCAGGAGATTTATGAAATCTGAGGGTAAAGTCTTTTTCATTTTTAAGGGAACTGTCATGAATTTTTTATGTACTTAAAATGTGGATACTCTCCAAAAGACAGAAAAATTAGTTAAATAATTTGCATTAAAAATAGACAGGTCTGGCAGTTCTAGCACATAGCAGTTTTAGCTAATGTGGACCACCCTCCACCTCACCCCAATCTGCAAACATAAAAATGCTGGAGAAAATATATGGCTCACAATGAGATAGCACTTCACACCCATTAGGATGGCTATTATAAAAAAATAACAAGTGTTGGTGAAGATGTAGAGAAATTGGAACCCTTGTGCACTTCTGGTAGGTATAAAACATGTAGGGTAACTCCTCAAAAAGTTAAAAATAGAATTACCATATGATCCAGCAATTCCACTTCTGGGTATACACTCAAAATAACTGAAAGCGCAGACATACACAGATATTTGTATACCCATGTTCGTAGCAGCATTATTCATAGTAGCCAATGGTAGAAAGAACCCAAGTGCCCATCAATGGATGAATAAACAAAATGTCGTAGATACATACAATGGAATATTATTCAGCCTTAAAAATAATTCTGACATCCACTACAACACAAATGAATCTAGACAGCATTATGCTAAGTGAAATAAGCCAGACACCAAAAGACAAATACTATATGATCCCACTCACATGAATCTGACTACTCTATGCACATGAGGTAAACAGAGTAGTCAAATTCATAGAGACAGAAAGTAGAATGGTGGGTACTAGGGGGAGGAGGAAATGAGGAGTTATTGTTTAATGGGTACAGAGTTTCTGTTTTGAAAGGAAGAAAAGTTCTGGAGATGGATGGTGGTAATAGTTGTACAACAATGTGAATGTACTTAATGCCACTGAACTGTACACTTTAATTAAAATGGTAAATTTTATGTTATATATATTTTACACAATTAAATAAATAAGGCCAGGTGCAGTGGCTTAGGCCTATAATCCCAGCACTTTGGGAGGCCAAGGCAGGAGGATCACTTGAGGCCAAGAGTTTGAGACCAGCCTGGGCAACAAAGCAAGACCCCCATCTCTACAAAAAATTTAAAAATTTGCCAGTGTGGTGATGCACACCTGTAGACCTAGCTACTTGGGAGGCTGAAGTGGTGGGATCACTTGAGCCCAGGAGTTTGAGGCTGCAGTGAGCTATAATCACGCCACTACAATCCAGCCTGGGTGACAGGGCAAGACCCTATCTCTAAAATAAATAAATAAATTAAGAGCAAAAACAAAAATACTATATGGCTAAACTTAAAAGACAGAAAGGGAAATTTCTTCAAGAGGAAACCAAAACAGAATGATAAACTCTAAAGGTGAACTTTAGAAGCCAGAGAAAATAAGAAACTAGATATAAGCTCTAGTCTAAGTGTCAAGCTTTTAATGCCCACACAGAAACAAGGCCACACTTGAAGGAAGGAGTTGGAGCTAAGGCCCCTAAATAAAATAGGAGCCTTGAAAAGGCACATATTCTGTGATACAGAGGCTGGACACACTCTACCCATCTGCCAAGTGAAGTAATAGGAAAACTTGCTCTGCTCAGGACACCTGTAAGTAATTGAAACCCTAGGTCTACACCATGTTCAGGTGTGGATGATGAAATTATACTACCTGAGGTTAAAAAAAAGGTAAAAATGAGTTCCACGCTCTATAAATTGCCAATGAGAGTGCAAACTGGTATAAACCCTATGGAGGGGAAATTGGAAATATCTGTCAAAATAACAAAACACGTACAATAGCAAAAAACAACGGGATAATATTTTCAAAATGCTAAGAGAAAACAACAGATAACTTAGATTCTCCACCAAGGCAAATCATCACTCAATAGTAAGAGGCACTAAAGACCTTTTGAGGGAAGCAAAATTAAGGGAATATTACTAGCAGACTTGCAATGGAAGGACGAAGAATATATCAGTAAGAAAGAAAACAAACCCAGAAAGAAGAAGACACTTGTAAGAAAGAATGGTGAACCAAGAAATGAGTAAACATATGAAAAATCTAAATGGGAACTGACTTTATAAAACAATAATTATTATTATTATTATGACTAATTTAGGGGATTTAAAAACAAGATGGAACTAAAATATTAAAATGTTTTAAGTCCTTAGTATTGTTAGGGAGGAGCAGAATGTTACTGATTAATTATGTTAAGTATGCAAATTAAAAATTTTAAATTAATCCTTCAGTAATAAAAATAGAATATATCATTTCCAAACTAGCAGAGGGAAAAGACAAGGAGTAGACAAAATTGAATTGAGCCAAAAGAAGGCAATAAAAGGAGAAAAAGCATTAAAAAAACAAGGGTAAATAGTATCAAAATTATTATGGTAGAAATATTTAATAAATCCAATATATTGCTAATCATAAAAAATAACTAAACTTACCAGTTAAAAGATATTGTCCAAATGAAATTTTTAAAATAATAAAATCTACTTCTAGGCTGTTTTTAGAGATACATGTAAAACCTAAAAACAAAGAAAGTAAAAGGATGGGAAAAGATATACTAGAAAAATAGTATCTCTTTCCCACCCCCTGCACCAAAATAGAGCTGGCATCACTACAGTAATATAAAACAAGATAAGACTTTAAGTGGAAAAGCATCATTTTATAAAGGATTTCTATAAAAATATAAATTATCAAAACAGACTCAAAAGGAAATAGAAAACCTGAGACCTAAAACAATAAAGAAAATTTAATCAGTAGTCAAATACCTATCTCTCCTATTTAAAAAACTACTAGGCCCAGACCAAGCTGTCAAGAAACAGATAACCTTCCATCTTACTGACTCAAACTGTTCCAAAGAAAAAGAGGAATAATTCCCCAACTCATTTTATGAGGCTAATATGTAGTTGACACCAAAATTAGACAAGGATAGTAGAACAAATAAAATTATAAGCCAATACTGCTTATGAACGTATGTAAAAACCTAAATAAATATTAGCATTGAGTCCAGCAATGTATAAAAAGTTAATAACATATTTCATCAAATCTAAAATGTTGCTGATTATAAGATGAACCATTACTCTACATATGAAGAAAGAAAAATGCTGTCACTTCAACCATGACATATCTTTCTTACCTCATCATCTATTTTTATGCCTTAGGTTTTATTTTTTTACAAATTTTATCAATTCTTCTTATTTTTAACAAGGAAAAGGCAAAATTAATAGATACTCTTAAAACTTATCAGAGCCTACTCTCAATCTTTCACTCAGTTTTTGATATCCATACTTGCATCAAGATATGTACATTTCTAAAGGGTCTTACTATCTTTGTATTTTCTACCTTGCACACATTCTGAAGTTTATCAAGTTCTTAACTCCGAAGACAATGAAGTTTAGACACACTTCGATATCTCATGGTCCTTACTGTTGTTTCTCAACTAGGATCAGGTGACCATTCAACAAGAGCAATTAGATGATGCCATTGACTGTAAACATATTCTAATCATAGAAATGTTAAAATGCAAAAAATATGCATCTCAGAGTCAATGAAAATGGTATTCACAATCAAATAGGGTTTATCTCAGGAATGCAAGAATAGTTTAACATTAAAAAATTGACTTCCAGTTCCAAAATGTTGGTGTAGAAGCAAGCTGGCTTCACTCTGCCCCATAGAAAACCAAAAATAAATATACAGTGCCAAAATACCCCAGTTCTCAAATATAAATATGAGACAATTCCTGAGGCCAAAGAGAAATTAAAAAACCCTCAGCAGATGGTAAGAGAATCAGACTTCCACAATGCCCTTCCCCACATTCTGCCTGGCACCAAGTACACAGAAAATTTTCCCCCAACTTACTGTTTCTATACTGGAAAAAGTGAGATCAAGGTGTACAACCAGCTTCCCCACCATCTCGTGTTCCCTGGCCGGAGACCTGTCACTGCCTTAACCACAGAAAGTATCACAAGTGCCTGAAGGGAGAAGTATCCCTGAAGACAGGCAGAGACAAACAGAAGAGGCAGGGCTATCATTCCCAGCCCTGGAGACTTTGCTCTGTAACTTGGCCGAAGGAGATGCCAAATCAGAGTGACTGTTCAGCAGCACCACACTGTAGGAAGTTTGTCCCACAGGTCCCCTGGAAATGAACTCCTAGCCAGCTTTTCCACACTGCTGGGATACCCCCTTTGAAACCTCCCCGATTCAGGAAGGGCAGCGCTCTGATCATTTACTAGCTTTGAGATGAACATGTGCTTAAAGCGCCACCTAGAGCCAAAAAGGAGGCCGTGACCTAGCGGTAAAGAACTTCTAAGCAAATATATCCAATAAAAACTAAAACAAGCCAGACAGAGAAGGCTGGAATAAATAACTATCCTTCAATGCAAAGACATAGATGTACATACACAAAAACAACAGCAAACAAGGAACCATGACTTCCCCAAATGTACAAAGCAAGAAACCAGTAACTGACCCTAACAAAATGGCAATATGTGAGTTCTGTGGCCAAAATTTCAAAATATTAAGTTTTAAGGAAACTCAGTGAATTTCAAGACAACACAGAAAAGCAATTCAGAAATTTATCAGAGAAATTTAACAAGGAGATTGAAATGATAATTTAAAAAGAACAGAAATCTTGGAACAGAAATACATTTGCTGAACTGAAAAATTCATTAGACGCTCTCAGAAGCAGAATGGTTCAAGCAGAGGACAAAATCAGTAAGCTCAAAGAAGGCTATTTTAAAATACATGGTCAGGGATAAAAAAGAAAAAAAAGTGAAAAGCAACAAAGATCACCTACAAGATACAGAAAATTACCTCAAAAGACCAAATCTAAGAATTTTTGGTGTTCAAGAGGGAGTTGAGCAAGAGCAAGGGGTAGTAAGCTTATTTAAAGAAATAACAAAAATTTCCAAAACTTGAGAAAGACATAAACATTCAGGTACAGGAAGCTCAGAGAACACCAAACAGATTTGAACCAAATAAGACTACCCCAAGGCATATAATAATTAACCTATCAAAGGTTGAGGACAAAAAAAGAATACTAAAAGCATCAAGAAAAAAGAAGCAAATAACCTATAAAAGGAGCTCCAATTCATCTGGCAACAGATTTCTCAACAGAAACCAAACAGGTAAGGAGGGAGTGGAATGACATTTTCAAAGTGCTAAAAGAAAAAAAACACCATTCAAGAATATTGTATCCAGCAAAGTAATCCTTCTAATATGAAGGAGAGATAAAGTCTTTCCCAGACAAACAAAACTGAAAGAATTCACCAACACCAGACTTGTCTTACAAGAAATGATAAAGAGAGTTCTGCAATCTTAAAGAAAAATACACTAACATGCAAAAACAAAATTTGAAGATATAAAACCCACTGGTAAAATTAGGTATAGGGACAAATCCAGAATACTCTAATACTGTAATTGTGGTGTGCAATCCACTCATAACTCTAGTATGAATCCCAAAAGACAAATCTATCAAAAACAATAATAGCTACAGCAACCTGTTAAGAGATAAGTAGTATAAAAATATGTAAATTGAAACAACTAAATGTCAAAATGTGGACATCACGTAGTTAAAGTGTAGGAGGTTTGTTTTTCTTTTTTTCTTTGTTTCTATTGTTTTCCTTGTGATCTAAGATAAGTTGTCATGTCTTTAAAATAACTTGTTATATCTATAAGATGTTTTCTGTAAGCCTCATGGTAACCACAATGCAAAAACCTACAATAGATTTACTAAAAATAAAAAGCAACAAATTAAAACATACTACAAGAGAAAATCACTTAACCACAAAGGAAGACAGAAAGAAAGGAAGAGAGGAGTTACACAACAACCAGAAAATAAGCAACAAAATGGCAGTAGTGAGTCCTTGTCAATAACAACACTAAATGTAAATGGACTCAATTCTCCAATTAAAAGGCATAGGGTAGCTGAATGAATAAAGAAATAAGACCCAAATATATGCTGCCTACAAGAAACCCACTTCACCTATAAACACATACAGCCTGAAAGTGAAGGGGTGGGAAAAGATATTCCATGCAACTAGAAACCAAAAAGGAGCAGGAGTAGCTATACTTAGATAAAATAGACTACAAATCAAAGACTGTAAAAGGAGACAAAGAAAGTCACTATATAATGACAAAAGGGTCAATTCAACAAGAGGATATAACAATTATAAATATCTCTGTACCCAACACTGGAGTTCACAAGCATTTAAGCAAACATTAAAAGATCTAAAAGGAAAGACAGAGCGCAATACAATAATAGCAGGGGGCTTTACCACCCCACTCTCAGTAACAGATCATCCAGACAGAAAATTAAAAAGAAATATCAGAGTTAAACTACACATTAGACCTAATAGGCCTAACTGACATTTACAGAACACTTCACCCAACTCCTGCAGAATCCATATGCTTTTCAACAGCACATGGAACATTCTCCATAATAGACCATATTTTAGGCAACAAAACAAGCTGAACAAATTCAAAAAAGTAGAAATCATACCAAGTACCTTTCTGACCACAATGGAATAAAACTAAAAATCAATAACAAGAAGAACCTCAGAAACTTCATAAACACATGAAAATTAAACAATATGCTACTGAATGACCAAAGAGTCAATAAAGAAATTAAGAAGGAAATTTAAAAATTTCTTGAAACAAATGAAAGTGGAAATGCAACATACCAAAATCTATGGGATACAAAAAAAAAACCCCAAAAAAATAGTACTCAAAACTCTGACTCAGGCAGAGTAAAGGCAATACATGTAACCTAAAAGTCTGTACCCCCGTAATACTCTGAAATAAATTAATTAATTAAAAAACAAAAACAGAACAGTACTAAGAGGGACATTTATAGCAATAAATGTTTATATTTAAAAAGTAGACTTCAAATAACCTAATGAGGCACACCTCAAGGAACTAGAAAAGTAAGAACAAATCAAACCCAAAATTAGTACAAGGAAAGAAATAATAAAGATCAGAGCAGAAAGAAATGAAACTGAGACTAAACAAACAATACAGGGCCAGGCTAGGCATGGTGGCTGACACCTGTAATCCTCACACCCTAGGAGGCTGAGGTGGAAGGATTGCTTATTCTCCCACCTCAGAGCCTCCTAGAGGCCAAGAGTTCAAGACCAGCCTGAGCAAGAGGGAGACCCTGTCTCTACAAAAAATAGAAAAATTAGCCAGGCTTGGTGCACACACCTGTAGTACCGCTACTTGAGAGGCTGAGGCAGGAGGATGGCTTGAGCCCAGGAGTTTGAGGCTGCACTCTAGACCAGGTGACAGAGCGAGACTCTGTCTCAAAAAAAAAAAAAAGTCAACGATCATTATTTTTTTAAAAACCTCTTAGTAAAACAGAAATAGAAAGTAACAGAAACATTTCACAGCAAAAAAGAAAGACAAAAAGAAAAAAACAAATAGTAAAATGCTAGAAATATCCCCCCTTTAGGCAGGAATAAGAAAAACGTGACTGCCATCATTGCTTCTATATAATAATATAGCAAAGGTCATAGCCAGCTCAATAAAATAGGAAAATAATCAAGGCAGTAGTACAAAGGATTAGAAAAGAAAAAAGAACTAAACTGTTGTTATTCTTAGGCAACTTGATTATTAACCCAGATATTTCAAAATAATCTACAGATAAACTATTGCACTAATAAGAGAATTCAAAAAGTTTATGGAATACAAAAGCCAATATAGAAAACTCTATAGAGAGCCTATAGTGCAGCAACAAATAATTAAAAATATAACTTTTATAAAAGATCCTATTCACAAAATCTTCTAAAACAAGATATATAGGAATAAATCCAACCAAAAATGTAATGCGTTTTTATAGGGAACATTTTAATACTTTACTGAAAACAAAACATTTACTAATAACAAAAATTGAAGCACTTAGGAAGATATAAATGAAGTGATATAAAATATTTATAAGTATCAATCCTACCTGAAATAATCTATAAAGTCATTTCAATTCTAATCAAAACATATAGCTCAAAAAGCAGGTCATAAAATTCATTTGGAAGAGGGAAAAGATCAGATCTAGGAATAGCCAAAATAGTTTTGAAGAAAATGAAGAGGTAGGGATAGGAACACCCACCCCACCAGGTATCAAGACTTTTTATGCAGTTTTTAGAATTAAAACAATGTGGTGTTGATGTAATGACATCTGCCAGAACAAAGGAACAAAATATTTAAACCAGAAACACACCCAAATAAAGAAAATTTGATCAATCTAATGGAGAACAATAGACCTTGGTATACGATAGAGGTGATATCACAAATCAGTGGGTATGAGAAGTCTTGGTTAGCAATATGGAAAAAAATTAGATCCACAACACATACCATACACAGAAGTAAATTTTAGATGAATTAAAGGCCTGGCTGGGTGTGATGGCTCACACCTATAATCCCATCATTCTTGGAGGCTGAGGCAGGAGTGTTCCTCAAGGCCAGGAGTTCAACACCATCCTAGGCAACATAGTGATACCCAGTCTCTTTAAAAAAAAAAAAACCCTGGCCTAACCCAAGGTCATAAGGACTTTCTCCTTTGTTTGGGTAGGCATGGTGGCTTATGCTTGTAAAGCTAAGGTGGGAGGATTGCTTGAGGCCAGGAGCCCAAGACCAGCCTGGGCAACATACAAGACCCTGCCTCCACAAAAAATTTTTTTAAAAATTAGCTGGGCATGGTGGCATGAGCCTGTAGTCCTAGATTCTTGGGAGGCTGAGACAAGAGGATCACTTGGGCCCAGGAGTTCGAGGTTACAGTGATCTATGATTGGGCCACTGTACTCCAGCCTAGGCAATAGAATAAGCCTCTGTATACTAAAAAATAAAATTTTTTTAAGCTTAAGTGTGAAAAACAAAATTTGAAAACTTATAAAATATAGAAAAATACCTTTATTATTGAAATAGGGAAGAATTTTGTGAAGTAGGGGAGAATATCTCATATATATGAGATACATATATCTATATATCTTTATCTATATTTTTACATCTCACACCAAATAGACAAAAAAACTAATTTAAAAAAAACAGGCAGTTTTATAGAACTGGAAATGGCCAATAGATTTATGAAAATATGTTCAATTTCATCAGTAATCAAGGCAATTGCCATTAAGATGAGATGTAATTTTATATCCTTCAGATTGGCAAAAATTAAGCTTAAAAATACCAAGACTTGGCAAGGTTGTAAAGATATGGGAACTATATACATTGCAGGGAAGAATATAAAATGGTATAATTACTTGGTAAATATAAAGATGAGGAGCCCTAAACTCCAGCAATTCCGTTTTTAGGTTACAATCCCTAGAAACACTCTCACATACACGCCCAAGGAGACATGTACAAAGAAAGTCATTGCTGTGGTGTTTAAAATGATGTAGAATTAGAAATAACCAAAAGATCCACCAATGGATAAATACACTTTAGTACAGAAATACACTGGAATACTCTGCTAAAATGAATGAGTGGATAATTCTCAAAACCATTAAGTGACAAATAAAAGCAGTAAAAGTATAGCTATAGAATGATACTATTTATACATTTTTAAAACCCAAAAAGAATATTTTACATTGTCACAGGTATATGCATATATATTAAAGTTTTTTAAAAGTGCATAGGAATCAAAGATTACCTCTAGGGAGAAAGGGTGGGAAAAGCATATGATGGGGAGTAGGTTGGGGGAAGTGGCACTAATGACATCTGTACTTTTGTATTTCTTTAAAGAAAATCTGAAGCAAACATGGCAAAATGTTACTATTTGTTAAAGGTAGGTGAAAGACACAAAAGTGTTTATTATATTATTTTCTGTCCTTTTAGCATATTTTAAATGTTTCATAATTTAAACATGTTACACAGAAAAGATCTGGCAATACGTATACTATGCCCACTTGCTATCCTGTAGAACAGGGACAGAAGCTTAAAAAGGAGATCTTTGTTTATAATGACAAAAAAAATTGAAAACAGAATTAGTAAAATAAGTTGCAATATAGTCATACAATGAAATGTCATGTAACCATAAATAAAAGATAGCTCGGAAGCGTGATTACTGATTTGGAAAGATGTTGACAGCGTATTAAGTGGAAAAAAATGGGCTATGAAATTATAGGTTCTTAACGAAGGCACTAAATGGTTAAAGGAACCTTATCCTATACACACAAATAGGCCGAAGTTCCATTAATGAACCTGCCATATTTTAATCTCTTATCAACTAGCACCCATGGAAATAAGTTAACCACAGGGAGCCTAATAATAATAAAAAGTACAATAGATTAATTCTAGAGTTTTGAACAAGAAAGATACTGCTATAATACCTACACAGAACAGCTGCATTCAAAGCCGAAAACGATTATTTCCCAGTGTAGGTGTCAATAACTCCCACCTTTCCAGATAAGACCTGTTTTATCTCACCATTAGTCAAAGAGCTACCAGAGCTAGCACAGTAGCATAAATTATTCATCACATATACAAAAGAGCCAGGTAAAATATAATAAACTATATACAAAATAAATTGAGTCAGATATTGTAAACAATGAAACCCAAAGCTATACTCCAAAGTGGTGCCATATTTGTAAGAGGAAAGAATGGTGGCAAGAAATTACTGAAGAAATTCTGAGAGAGAATAAAACATTTTGTCCTACTACATTTATGCCCTCTGATAAACTGGAAATAGACTAGAGTGCTCTAAAACATGTACTCCATATTTTGTTAATTAAAAGTTGCCCCAAAGGTCTAAGAATCAAAATAGATTCTATTTTATAAAACCTATTGCAATACCATACAATAAAGGGTGGGGAGTTAGGGCTCTTAGGGAAAATATTTCCATTATTATTCCTTTACTGTGAAAATTTCTTGTGTTCTTTATACCTTAATGAAATATTTTTGAAACCGTTAAAACCAAAAGACATACGCACTGCATTTATTGTGTAAAAATTAAGAATGGCTCAGGCTATACAATAGTAGTTGGATGTACACTAAATTTCGCCTTGCAGAAGAGTTGATTTTGAATTCAATCACCCTTTGAGAGAAGACATCCCAGCCTGCATAATTTCATCAACCAGGAGAATGTTGGTGGCAATCACTGCGCTAAGGAAAAAGACGAGAGGGTGAGTAAAGCCCACTGACCCCCCCATATCTCCTTCCCCCAGCAATCTTCAGCTATGAAGGGTACTTTGCTCTTCAATGATGTAGTGTGAGATTTTATGAGACAAAGCTATTATAAATACAAACATCACCCCTTGTATTATAATTCCAACTCCTTTGTTGATAAGGTGGAAGCCTGATTTATATTGCAGCAGAACTGAGCTTATTTGTAGCATATCATTTGATTTTCCCCACTATGCATGTGCTACTATTTCAATTAAGTTTCCTCTTTCTCTTCCTCCTCAAATAAAGAGTAAGATTGACCTTTCCTATACCTTACAATGCTAGAACTAAAATATAAAGAGATTGTGAAATGACAGACACTAGTCTTAATAACTGAATACCACATCTTTCCACACACTTGACAATTTTTCCACTGTAGGGTGAAAAAAGTAATAGAAAAATTTTAATGTTATTAATTACACCTCTAAAGGTCTTTCTCTTTATGTTAATACAAACTTACCAAGAATGAAGAAGTTGTTTTTTAACACAATAATTATCCCAAACTCCTGCATCTGCTGCCACCATTGGCTCACCTGCAAAGTAAAAACAAACAATTCTAATACTACAATCTGTTAATATTGATTGGTATATTCTAACAATATTTAATACACGACCAAAACTACTTTCATCAAGGTCATCAATGACCTCCATGTTGTTTAATCAATGGTTGATGCTCAGGCCGAATGTATCAGCACTTAACACAGTTGGTCACACACCCTTCCACCCACTCTGTCTTCACTTGTCTTCCAGGACACCACATTCCCCTGGCTTTCTTTCTTTTGCACTAGTGACTCCTTTTCTGATTACTCCTCCTCTTCTCCGCTGAGCTCTTAATGTTGAAGTACCCAAAGGTTCAGTCCTAGATTCTTCCCTTTTCTCTCTACACCTCCTCCCTAGGTGATTTCATCTAGTCTTCTGGATTTAAACCATACACACCTGATGAACCTCAATTTTCATCTCCAACCCAGACCTCTTCCTTGAGCTCCAGACCCATATGGCCAACTGACGATTTTACTTGAAAGACTACAGACACTTCAACCTTGACTTTGCCAAAACTGAAAGCTAGTGTTCCCTTACCCACAACCTGCTCTACTCAGTCTTCTCCAACACAGTTGATGGCAATTCTAACCTTCTAGTTGCTCAGTTGACTCCTCTCCAGAGTAGAGAGTAGCCAAAGTGATCCTCTTAAACAACATTAGATCATGTGATACCTCTGCTCAAAACTGCTTCCTATTCCACTATAGTAAAAGCCAAAGTCCTTAGACTGGCCCACATGCCCCTGTGTAATCTGACCTTCGATCACCTCTCTCACCTCCTTCCTCCTCCTCAGAAACATCAGCCACTGGCTTTTCCGCTGGCTGTTCCCTCTCCCTAGAACACTTATCCCCAGTTCCCCATATGACTAACTTCCTCACTTCCTTCGACTTTTTTCAATAAACATCTTCTCAATAGGGCCTACCCTGACCAATCTCTTTAAGTTGCAACCCTCTCCCCACCCTCCTGTACTAGCATTCATAATCATCCTTATACTGCTCTTTTTTTAATGAATTTATTACTTTCTAAAAGGCTAAAGGAACTTATTTATTAAGGTTATTATTTACTGCCTATCTTAACCCACTACAACATAAACTCACAAGGATAGATATTTTTGTCTGTTTTGTTCTGTGTGAATCCCAAGAGGAAAATAAGCATTTCAATAAGTATTTCTTAAATGAATGAATATTTTCTTTTAAGAAGCTCAAAAGTAAAGTAAAGTAAAAGCACCCAATATTTGAATATTAAAGTCACCCAAACCTCTACCCTTTTACTATAAGATCTGGATAACTGAAGAATAACCTCTTTCTTTATTAAGCAGCTGATTTTTCTTCACTTTCTTACCTGTATTCAAATCGATGCCAACAAGTTGTTTTGATTCCAAATGCTCAGCCTGAACTTTTACTAGTGTTTCCTGCGGGTCATAACCAGAATTCTGAGCAAGAACCTTTATGAATAAAAATAATAATAAATATATGTGTAAAATACCTTAACATAAATGTTTAAATATCAAATATAGTAACAAGGCACTACTCTTCAGTCTTGTGAAAACACATTCATAATACAGTAAACATCTCCTTTTGAAGAATTCCATTCTTAATCTAAATCAAGTTATTATTTTGTCTATCTAGCAGTTTTTATATTTACTTAAACATTTCGCCTATGCACATCACAATAAATTCTAAGGAAATTAGAGTTCTCCCACCTCCACTCCACTCCATTAATTTCCCTCTTTGCAAAAGATTTTATTTTTTAATGTGGAAAGAAGCAGAATAGTCTAGCATCTCTAGCCACACACCCTCTAGTTTTTCCTAGGCACCGGCTAAAGGAAACCAGTATACATGTAGCACCTTTGTGCCCCTCATCTCCACTAGGAGAGTCATGACCTGTGGCAGCAGGGATGGAGATACCTGCTCTCCAAACCAGACTCATTTCCAAGTGGTCCCAAATCACCAGCTGATGAGGTAAAAGGTACCACCAGGGTATACACCAGGGTTAGAATTTCTGTCAACAACAGAATCATTACTTACTGACTTTATTGCTTTGGGAAAAGAAAAAATAGAAATCCGATTCACAAAGATTCTACAAATTACAAATAATTCTAATAGCAGTTATTAAAGAGAATTTGTTAGTGTCATTAGTAATGTTTAAATTCATGGGAATAGCATATTTAAAGTAGTTTTTCCGTGTTTCTAAGTGATTCACAACAAAATTAAGGCAAAGAGAAAGGAATGGTAGTTCTCTGTTAGGTTACCATATGGAAAAAATCTGGTTTCTCTCCTTTTCTAGGTATTATAATGACAATAACAAATGCAAGCTAGTATTTGGGAATGCTAAACAGCCTCAAGACCTCACTTTCCACAATTTAAAATGATTACACTTTGGTTACCACCAACAAAATATCTACCCTAAAATCTAATTACATTTTAAGTTCTAAATTTTTCATTATGATTAATCACGAACCATTTCTGAATGAAACTTTTGGAGCTACTTTAACTTTTGGAGCTCAGAGAAGGAAAAAAGGGGATAATTTGGCTATTTCATGAAGCTCCTGCAAGGATTCTGGGTTGTTATCCCAAAAGTTTCCCTGCTTTAGTTGTAAAACATGTAAGAGAAAACGGTGTGAGGAAACACAAATAAATACCTGTCTTTCTACTCTGCTAACTATTAGATAATATAAGCAATTTGTAATTAAACAACTTTATGCCTAAGCAGTTGTTTTTTGGCTGTTACGATAGTTGTACCTTGGGAATAATGAGTAAGGCATCAGCGAAAGCTTGGACTCCAAGACGAGCTCTTCCTTTCACACTATGCTTGTATACAACAAGAGCTTCAGCTATTGCCACTTCAACCGCACCAGCCCCTGGAACCACACAACCTGTTGGAGGAAAAGAAATGATTGGCATGACATGCCATACAGAAAAAACATGGAAAAAAGCAATTAGCTACTCAAGTGTGTTCTATTATCTTGCCTACCTCTAAAATGTATTTAAATATATACAGAAATCAAATAAATTGCACAGCTCAGTAATTACTCAGTTGTCTCATGAAACATCCTGAAGTTTTATGCTATTAAATAATTAAGCACGGTACAGATAACTGGCTACAAATAGCTTATTTCACTGTTTATCCTCTGGCAAATAAGAGTAGACATTTCTTTCACCTCATCTTACTCTTCTATGATTACATTTAAAAGGTAGTTATTCATAATTTATAGTGGCAGGTAACTGATTGGGGTTTCTGATCTGAAAAATTTTTAGGCCAAGATAAGTTGGCCACAGTTTTTGATAAGAAATTCTTGGGACTCAATGAAGTATTTGTTTTCTGTACTGAAGGAGAACCCAAAAAAAATTTAGGTGGTCTTCTCATTCTAAGGCAAGAGCTTTGGTTAAACACATCAATTTTCACATCAGGATATGACTTCTACATCTGCTTTTATGGTTTTATAAAGCTGATGACTCTTATTTGAACCAGCAAACCTGCTTTGGAATCACCCATCTTTAAAACAAAACAATACAACAACAATCTCTCTTTTTATCTCACATCATTTTTCAATTACTACCCCCTGTCTCTGCTTCACTTCACAACATAACTGCTCAAAGAGTTGTTTAACCACAGGTGATTAAATCCTTACCTCTCAATCACACTTTTTAAAAAGTTCCTTGTTAAATATAGAATATATTCAAAAAGATTATTTATATGTATAAGGTATAAAGAATAAATGTACAAATAAACAAATGTGCCCATGTACCTTCCACCTAGCTTAGGAAAGAGATTACTAGTACCTTTGATATCTCCCCTAATCCCATTCCCTATGAAAATAAAACATATCAAAATTTTTGGGATGCTACTAAAGCAGTACTTAGAAATTTACATCACTAAACACCTATATTAGAAAAGAAGAAAGTTCTCAAACCAATGACCTCAGCTTCCACCTTAAGAAACTAGAAAAGGAAGAGTAAACAAAGCCTAATGTAACCAGAAGAAAGGAAATAATAAAGATCAAAGCAGAAATTAATGAAATAAAAATGACAAATATCAGAAATGAGAAAAATGATATCACTTCAGATTCTACAGCTATTAAAAAGAATAAAGAACTATTATGATTGACTTTATGCCAATAAAGTCAAAAACTTAAATCAGAGATTGGCAAACTTTCTGCAAAAGGCCAGTCAAAAAATATTTTAGGCCCTGTGGGCCATATCATTTCTTTTGCAACTATTTAACTCTGCCACTGTAGCACAAAAATAGCCACAGATAATACATAAACAAATGGGTATGGCTGTGTTCCAATAAAACTTTACTTACCAGAAGCAGGCATCAAACCAGATTTAGCTCATAGGCACTAGTTCGATGGTCCTAACTTAGATCAAGAGGACAAATTCTTGAAAGATACAAACTACTAAAGTTCATTCAAAAAATATAGATAACCTGAATAGCCCTCTATCTATTAAAGACATTGAATTTGTAGTTAAAAGCATTCCCACAGAGAAAACTCCAGGTTCAGATGGCTTTACTGACAAAGTCTACCAAACACGTAAGGAAGAAATACCAATTCTACACAACAATTCAACACTTTCAGAAATTTGAACGGGAGGAAAAACTTTCAAACTCATTCTCTCAGGACAGCATTAGTCTAATACCAAAAATGATAAAGGCATTACAAGAAAAAATATATACAGACCAATACCCCTTATGAATACAGAAGTAAAAATTCTTAACAAAATTTCAGCCAATCAGGTCCAACAATATATAAAAAGGTTAATATACATAGTAGCATTATTTACAACAGCAAAAAGGTAGATGCGACACAAGTTTCCATCAATGGATAAATAGATGAATAAAATATTGTGTGTGTGTATATATATATGTATACACACACACACACATAACAGAATATCATTCAGCCTTAAAAAGGACAGAAATTCTGGCACATGCTATAACATGGATGAACCTTGATGACATTACGCTAAGCGAAATAAGCCAGACACAAAAGGACAAATATTGTATGATTCCACTCATACAATATACATAGAGTAGTGAAATTCATACAGACAGAAAGCAGAATGGTGGTTGCCAGGGAGTGAAGAAGGGTGGGGATCATGGAGTTATTTTTTAATGGGGACAGAGTTTCAGTTTTGCAAAGGAAAAAAGTTCTGAAGAGGGATGGTGGTAATGGTTATACAACAATGTGAATGTATTTATTGCCACTTAAATTGTTAAACTGTAAATTTTATGTTATGTACATTTTACCACAATTTAAAAATAATTTTTTAAAAATGTAATGCATTTATTTTAAAAAGTATAACACATCACAATTAAGTAGGGTTTATCCCAAGAATGTAAGGGTGGTTGAACATTTGAATCAATCAATGTAATTCACCATATTAAGAGACTAAAAGAGAAAAACCATATGATCATCACAATAGATGCAGAAAAAGCATTTGACAAAATCCAACACCTATTCTTGATTAAAAAAGAAAAAACTCTCAGCAAACTGGGCATAGACGAGAACTTCCTCAATCTAATAAAAACTTACAGTTAATATCATACATAATAGAGAAGGACTAAATGCTTTCTCCCTAAGATCAGGAACTAGGAAAGAATGTCCACTCTCATCATTTCTATTCAACATTGTATTGGAGGTACTAGCCCATGAAATAAGGGGAAAAAATAAAAGTACCCAGATTGGCAGGAAAGAAGTAAAACTGTCTTTATTCGCAGACAACATGATCATTTATATAGACAATTCAATGAAATACATAAAAAAGCTACTAGAACTTATATAAGTGATTTAGCAAGGTTGCAGAATTCAAGATCAATACACAAAAACAACTGTATTTCTACATATTAGCAACTAACAATTAAAATTGAAATTTTAAAACTACCATATGCAACAGCATCAAAATATATGAAATATACAGGAATAAGTATGAAAAAAAGATGTGTGGGACCCCTATACCAAGAATAAAAAATTGCTGAGATAAATCCAAGAAGGCTCAAATAAATGGAGAGATATACAATGTTCATAATTTGGAAGACTCTGTATTGTTAAGATATCAATTATCCCCAGATTGATCTATAGATTCAATAAAATTCTAATCAAAATCCCAGCAGTCTTTTTGGTGGAAATTGACAAGCTGATTCTAAAATTCATATGGAAATGCCAAGGACTTAGAATAACCACAATAACTTGAAAAAGAACAAAATGTGAGGGTTAACACTACTGATTTCAAGTCTTATTAATATTGTAAAGCTATAGTAATCAAGATAGTATGATAGTAACATTAAGATAGACAAATACATCCATGGCACTGAAAAAAGAGTACAGAAATAGAACCACACAAATATGGACAGCTGATTTTTGATAAAGGTACAAAGGCGATTCAATGGTGAAAGGATAGTCTTTTCAACAAATGGGGCTGAAATAACCTGATACCCACATGCAAAAAAATGAACTTGGATCTATACCCTACCATACACAAAAATTAACTTCAAATGAATCATAGGCCTAAATGTAAAACCTAAGACTATAATGCTTTTAAAGAAAACATAGAAGAAAATCTTTGTGACACTACTTAGGAAAAGATTTCTTAGATACCACACCAAAAGCATAATCCATGAAAGAAAATATTGATAAATTAGTCTTCATCAAAATTAAGAACTTCTCTTTGAAAGATACCATTAAGAGAATAACAGAACAAGCCACATACAAAGAGATAAATTTACAGATTATATATTTGAAAAAGCATGTGTATCCAGAATATAGAAAGAAGTCTCAAACTCAACAATAAGGAAACAAACAAGGCAATCTTTAAAAAAGGCAAAAAATTTGAACAGAAACTTCATCAAAGATATATGGAGAGCAAATAAGCACATGAAAAGATGCTCAACGTCAGTGATCACTAGGAAAATGCAAATTAATGCCACAGTTCTCAATTTTTAATGCAAATTAAAAGCACAGTTTGTCTTTTTAATTTTAAAAAGGCTAAAATTAAAACGACTGACCACATCAAGTATCGGTAAGGATGCAGAACAAATGGAATTCTCATACACCGCTGGTGGGAGTAAAATAGTAGTTTGAAAAACAGTTCGGCAATTTCTAAAAAGTTAAACATATATACCTACCATAGCCATTGCATTCCTAGGCATTTACCCAAGAGAAATGAAGACATATGCCCATAAAAAGATTTATATACAAATGTTCATAGCAGCTTTATTTGTAATAGCCAAGTACTATAAATAACCAAATATCCATAAATAGGTGAATAAACTGTAGTATATTCACATATATTCACATAATGGAATAGCATTTAGCCATAAAACAGAATCAACTTCTGATAGACATAATAATATCAATGAATTTCAAAATAATTATGCTGTGTAAAAGAAGCCAGACCAAAAAAGAATATATACTATATTATCCCATTCATATAATATGTTAGAAAATGCAAACTCATCTACAGTGACACAAAGCAGATCACTGGTTGCCTGGGGATAGGGTGACATGGAGAAAGGCAGGAGGGAAGGATTACCAGGGGGCACTGAGGAAACTTTTTGATGTGATGGATATGTTCATTATCTTGATTGAGGTGATGGTCACATGGGTGTACAATTTAAATATGTGCAGTTTACTGTATGTCAATTATACCTCAATAAAATTGTTTTTTTTTTAAATCCAAGTGGTTGAAGTGATAACAAAAAAAATAGTAATCCCTTCATTCTCCTGTGTATTCTAAACTCTAAGAATCAAGTTAAATTACCAAAGGCTTCATGGTTGGATCATATATGTTTATCCTGTTGAAAAAAAATGCTACTAGTTCTCATCAAAAGTAACTACCAAAAGGAGGCCGTGATCCAAATAAACCCCGTATTATTTCCACTTTAGAACTGATGTGTTTTCCACTTTTCAATAATGAAACCTAAGTAACTGACTGTACCTCTCTATATTCTGGTAACTTAAATATTAACAGTGATTATTACGTTTGCTATATTTATATTCTTTTTTCCCTAGGTTCTAATTTTCCACTTCAACTTTTATTTTACCATTATTTCACTGATATATTTTTATTTATCAGACAAATCTGACCATAGTTTATAATGTTTCTTATTACTCTATTTTTTGGTGTGGTACTCTATTCACATACCATAAAATTCAGCTTTTTAAAGTGTACTTTTCAGAGTTTTTAGTATATTTACAAGGGTGTACAACCATCACCACTATCTAATTCCAGAACATTTTCTTCCTCCCCACTAAAAGCAACCCGTGCCCATTAGCAATCATCCCTTATTCCCTGCTTCTCTCAGCCCTTGGCAACCACTAATCTACTTTTTGTCTGTAAGTATGACTTTCTTAGACATTTCATATAAATGGAATCATATAATATGTGGTCTTTTGTATCTGGATTTTTTTACTTAGCACAGTGTTTTCAAGGTTTATCCATGTTGTAATATATATCAGTACTTTGTTTCTGTGGCTGAATAATACTCCGTCATATGACATTTTGGTATGACACACTACATTTGGTTTATCCATTCATTAGCTAATGGACATTTGGATTATTTCCACTGTTTGGCTATTACGAAGAATGCTGCTATAAACATTCCTTTACAAGTTTCTGTATAGATACATGTTTTCAACACTCTTGTGTATATATTAATACCTAAGAATGGATTTGCTGGGTCATATAGTAACTTTATGTTTAACTGTTTGAGGAACTAACTGTCTTCCAACAGTTCCCACCGGCAATGCACAGTTCCTCCCCATCCTTGCCAATGTTTATTGTTGTCCAGCCTTTTTTATTATAGCCATCCTAGAAGTTGTGAAATGGTATCTCTTTGTGGTTTTGATTTTCATTTCACTAAAGACTAATGATGCAGAGCATCTTTTCATGTGCCTATTATTCTGTTTTAAACACGTGTGTTTTTATTGAATAATCTACTCCTTTAGCAGAAAGTTTATTATAAATTACCAATAAATAATAAATGTTAATATTCTTTCATAATCTTTCTTAAAATTACACTGCACCTGAGGTAATTCTAAACTGCAAAACCATTTTCATTGTTTCAAAAAGAAGTTTTCTAAAAACAAAACATACCACAATTAAGGGCCGTGAAAAAAGAAATAAATTTTTAAAAAATAAGAGCAAAAAATGATACTATTGCATTAAATTATTTTTTCATTTAATAAACAAAAGTTAATTAAAAGGGTAGCATACTATTAAGAATATTCCAAAGGAAAAACCTTTATAATTCAAACTACAAATTGTCCAAAGTAAAATGAGAGAATAGTAATCATTCATATCTTTTAAAATGAAATACATACCATGACAGATTTATTACTACTTTAAAAATATGTGAGGTTCATCTCATTCACAAAAAAGAGCTTACCATCTTCAATGGCATTTTTGACGGCACGAAGTCCATCTCTTAAAGCATCCTTGATTTGTGTGAGAGTATGTTTATTTGGACCTTTAACTAACAAAGTAACAGAGAGAGGGTTAACACAACCCTCAATAAAAGTGAACTTTTCTTCGCCCTAAAGGATGACACAAAAAGATATAACATAAATATTTAATATTCATTATGCAATCAATACCTAGTTTATATTAGAATCCAATCTTCACGTGAATTTTTCTTATCAAACGTAACTAAAAATATGTTGAAAAGTAAAGTTATATTTGAACTCTTAACAAACATTTAGGTAAATAAATTGTCTTGTAGATTAGTCAGACCTCAAAATGCAAAACATGAATTAAAAGATCCAGTAATTTTTTTTAAAAAGGCTTAGTATTCACTTTACAACCACTATTCACAGAAATACTCACTAACGTATACTCGTATACAAGACCAGCATGTCCCAAGCAATCTACAGTGAGGTTTTCAAGAGAATTCACAGCCATTCCACCACAAGCAAGAGAGAGTCTGAAATTACATATATGTCACCATAGCTTTAGCTTTAGTTACGGAAAACATAAACACTAATTTCTTAAAGGTGAAAAGATATCTAATGCAGAAGACTGTATCGTAACTGTATTGTATTGTTTGGGGGTTATTTTTTTTAATTGACAAATAAAATTGTATATATTTGTCATGTACAACATGATGTTTTTAAATATGTATACATCGTGGAATGGCTAAATCGAGCTAATTAACATACACATTACCTCACATAGCTATTTTAGTGGTGAGAACACTTTAAACCTACTCTTTTAGCATTTTTCAAGAATACAATATATTGTTATTAACTACAGTCATCATATTGTACAATGGATCTCTTGAACTTATTCCTTCTAACTAAAATTTTGTATCCTTTGACCAATACATCTCCCCAATCACCCAACCCCTTGTAACCGCCATTCTACTATCTACTTATATGAATTCAACGTTTTTAGATTCCACATATAAGTGAGATCATGCAATATTGTATTATATTGCTTTAAAATCTGTTATAAGAATATGAAAACTTTTCTTATACTTCAACAAAGTTCTGAAGTAGCTTAACAATCTTGATTTTTGACTGTTCATTATTTACTGTAATTAAGAACAAAATTTGAAATTTGTATGCTACTATTTTGCTCAACAACATTTACATATAAGCTTAAAAGGAATACACATGGGATAATTTCAATTTATTCCACTAAAAAACTTAGGATACATAATTATCTGTAAGTTTACCTTTCCATATTTCTCCTTTTTGCCCTGCGAAGAGCTACTATGCCATGTTTTGCAAGAGTATCTAAGGAAAATGGATCAATTCCCTATAATCAAATTAATATAATAAGAGTTATAAACATGTTTTAAACGGTATTTCTCAAACTTTTTGGTCTCAGCATCACTTAACACTCTCAAAAATTACTAATAGCCCAAAGTGCTTTTATTTATGTGAGCTCTATCTATAATATTTATCATATTATAAATTAAATCTGAGAAATTTTTAAAATATTTATTAATTCATTTAAAATAATAAGAAACCAATTTTATGTTAACATAAATAACATCTTTAATGAAAATTTACTATACTTTTCAAAACAAATATATATATAGCGAGAGCAGTAGCATTGTTTTACATTTCTGCAAATCTCTTTTACATCTGTCTTAATAGAAGATAGGCAGATACTCATATTGGCTTCTGCATTCAATTTGGCATGATATGTTGTTTTAGATCAAGAATATGAAGAAAATCTGGCCCCATACAGATAAATACTGGAAAGGGAGGAATATTTTAATAGTCTTTTCAGATAACTATGGATATTCTTTGATACTATACCAAAATTCAACAAGTAGTAGTTTCTGCTAGGTTAGTTTCAACATGGAACCATATCAATGAACTTTTCATTCTCTCTCACATTAAAATCCATTAGTGTATTTTGTACTTTGAATGGATTATTTATCCATGCACAGATTTATAAAATCATGCATTTTTTTAGTCATTTAGAAAATATTGGTTCACTGAGTTAGGCAAAACTTTCAAATTTTGACACGTCATGGTTATACAATGCAAAAAAAATCATATTTGTTTATTTCATCACTAATACTATCAGAAAAGTCTTTTAAGTATTGGGAAGCTGTCAAGCTCACAGTGGCAGATACAAGTTTTCTGAAATTCTAATTTTTGTTTGAAAGTTCAAATGTCATTGACAACAAATACTTTCAGTTGTTTCCCTTGAAGTGACAGGATTGCTTCAGTCATTGTTGAGGAAAATCTACCAAATAATCCATATCTAAATAACAATAGTTTGTCATTCTTTCAAGCAAAAATGGCATTCCATAAAAAAGTGGCCACTCAAACAACTACACGAGAGCTTTCCCTTCAAGACAACCATTATATTTTGGTATGCAGCAAAAGTGTTTTGTGCATACTTCATATTTTGTCACATAGTATTATAAAAGGATGCATATTTAGGCCAGGCACAGTGGCTCACACCTGCAATCCTAGCACTTTGGGAGACTGAGGCGGGAGGATCACTTGAGGTCAGGAGTCGGAGACCAGCCCTAGCAAAAGCGAGACCCTGTCTCCACAAAAAATAGAAAATTCAGCCAGATGCAGTTGTGCATGCCTGTAGTCCCAGCTAATTGGGAGGCTGAGGCAAAAGGATCACTTGAGCCCAGGAGTTTGAAGTTGCAGTGAGCTACGATGATGCCACCGCACTCTATCCTGGGTAACAGAGTAAGACCCTGTCTCTAAAAAAAATAAATAATAAATAAATAAAATAAAATAAAATAAGAGGATGTATATTTAAAGATCAAAATTTAACAAAATTAATAAGTTCTACTACTTCCTCAAGACATTCTTAATTGAAATTGCCATTTTAAAAATGCAAGTATGTGGTGGTGTGTCAATAGAGAATGTGATGATTTCTAGTATAGTTTGGTGCTACTGCTTTGATTCGTACTAGGGGGCCAGGAGTTTTACCTACTATTGCTTGTGCACCATCATTGCAAATGTATACAATGTAAAAGGCATTATTTTTTTCTCTTTTTAAAAGACACTTGATAAAGATTTTCTCTATTATTATTATTATTATTATGAAAATAGTTTTGACCTCACAGACTCCCTGAAAAGGTCTTAGAGACTCCTAGGAGTCCACAGACTACACTTTGAGAAATGCTAAAGAACATTTACAAATAATGAAAATCTAAACTTTCTTTCTCACCTTTTGATTAATGACAACAAATCCTTTACTGGATTCAGCACAGGCTTTGTCTTTCAGGTCTATTATTTTTTGTACTCTATCATCAATAAATTTTCTTTCAGCTTTTACCAATTCTTCTTTCTCTTCTGCAGTCTTATAAAAGAAACCAGAGTTCACCTCTCTAAAAGATTAATAAAAACAAGCTAGTAAAGGCAGGAAGAAAAAAGAAAAAAAATTGGGAATGATAGTGAAATGAAATAATAAAAAAAAAGTCTACACTAAACATCTGAGAGGAAAGAAAGAGATTTAAAAACATTTTTAGAAAAAACAGTTTCAAAAGTTATAGAGAAACTAACACATACGTTTTTTCATATTCTAGTGATACATTGCAAGTAAGGATAAATGCGTCTTCTACTCGCTTCTTCATATCTGGATGTCGGGCACCATGATCCAAAACTAATCCTCTGATCAACCTATTGAAAATATATAATGTTTCTTACTTTGCATATATACTCTAAAGTTTGACATAACATTAAAATTATTATTTTTTTAATGATTTATAGTACCCCTTTTTATTTATTTATTTCAGAATATTACAGGGGTACAAAAGATTTGGTTACATAAATTGCTTTTGTAATTGATAAACAAATTCAGCAAAGTCTTAGATTACAAAATCAACGTACACAAATCCATAGCATTCATATACATCAACAACAGTCAAGCTGAGAACCAAACCAAAGACTTGATAGCTTTCACAATAGCAACAAACAAAATAAAATATCTAGGAATGTATTTAACTAAGGAGGTGAAAGACCTCTACGGGGAGAACTATGAAACACTGAGGAAGGAAATAGAGGTCGTAAACAGATGGAAAACCATACCATGCTCATGGATCAGTAGAATCAACATTGTTAAAATGTCTATACTACCCAAAGTGATCTACAGATTCAATGCAATCCCTATTAAAATACCAACATTATTCTTCACAGACCTAGAAAAAATAATTCTACACTTTGTATGGGACCCGAGAAGACCCCATATAGCCAAAGCAACCTTAAGCAAACAGAACAAATTGGGAGGCATCGATTTACCAGACTTCAAGCTATACTGCAAGGCTACAGTAACCAAAACAGCATGGTATTGGCACAAGAACAGAGACACAGACCAATGGATCATAACAGAGAATGCAGATATAAAACCATCCTCGTATTGCCATCTGATCTTTGAAAAAGCAGACAAAAACATACACTGGAGAAAAGAATGCCTATTCAATAAAAGGTGCTGGGAAAATTAGGTAGCCACATGTAGAAGACTAAAACAGGATCTGCACCTCTCACCACCCACAAAAATCAATTCACGATGGAAAACAGACTTAAACCTAAGGCATGAAACCATAAGAATTCTAGAAGAAAATGTTGGAAAAATTCTTACAGACATTGGTCTAGGCAAAGAATTTATGAAGAAGACCCCAAAAGCAATCACAGCAACAACAAAAATAAATAAATGGGACCTGATCAAATAAAATTAAAATTATACTCTTTTTATAACAAAAAAAAAGTTGTAACAAAACTGCCAGGGTACACATTGTTTCTCTGCACTATCTTTAATGTCTTTTGTTGGTTTGTTTTTGAGATAGGGTCTCCCTTTGTTGCCCAGGCTGGCCTGGAACTCCTGGCTCAAGTGATCCTCCTACCTCAGCCTCCCAAGTAGCTGGGACTATGGGCACATGCCATTACACTTGCCTTGAGAAATTACTTTAACACAGTGTGACTGTGAAGTCACAATGAAAAGTCAAGGCAGAATTACTCTCTATGTTACACAGCTCAAAAAATGCGCCACAGCTGATCAAGTAATGAAAGGTAGGCAGACGATGAGTTTCTCAGGAACACTTGTTCAAAATAATTATATGGGATTTCTATGTATGATTCTAAAATAACCAATATTTATTATACATTAAAGTAAAAAAAATTTAAGTAGTTCAACATAATTGTAAGGAAGTTTTCAAAATTTTAACCCAACTAAATTACTCCAACTTATAACTGAAAGTGAAGATATCTTATTTAGGAAGAAACAAGTAAACTATATGTTCAATATTTTTCACTCTTCAAGCCTCCTTCACTCTTCCTTCCTCCCCATTCTCAGCAAGTGACCTTGCTACTTTGAGAAAATAGAAACATTGTCCTATTACAACCTCTACCAATCCACCTGCACTTGAACCTGAACCTCCTCCTACTATGAATGAACCATCCATGCCCCTAAGGTTAACCTCTCTACTTGTGTACTGAATTCCATTTCCCCTCTATGTTCTTGCACTGTCCCCTATTCTTCCACATCAATTGCCTACCAGAGCATCTTCATCAGCATACAAACTTGCTATAACAATTTCCATCTTTAATACAAAGAATTCTTCTCCCTTGGCCCCATTCCTGTGTTCCCTTATAGCTACCACCCCATTCCTCTGCTGTCCTTTACAGCTAAGCTGCCCTGAGTTACCATTCTCTCTTGAGCCCACCTTCGATCTGGCTTTCATTTCCACCTCTTTACTCAATCAGCTTTCATTAAAGCTACCAAAAAACTAAATGTTTTTGAAATGTAACAATCAACTCTCAGTTCACAACTTACTCAAACTTTCAGCAGCATATGACACAACTGTTTATTCTCTCCTTCTTGAAACACTTTTTTCTCTTGGCTTCTGGGGCACTACTCTCTCTTGGCTTTCCTGCCTCACTGACCACCCCTTTTCAGTCTCCTTTGCCAAATCCTCATTTTCTCAAACTCTAAACATTGGAGTTCCCAGGGCTCAAGGCTTAAACTTCCCCTTTTCTCTATCTATAGTCACTTCCCAGATGATCTCATTAACTCTCACAGCTTTAAGTCATCTATAAACTAATGACTCTCAAATACATATTTCTAGTCCAGACCTCTATTCTGAACTCTGGACACATCTCTCCAACTCCCTATTCAACATCCCTGCATGGATGCCTAACATAACATTCCCCTACTGAACCCCTGAATTATTTCCCCAAAGCTGCTCCTCCCAGTCTTCTCCATCCAAAGAAATGGTACCTCACTTCTCCCACTGCTCATGCAAGAAATATCCCTGGCTCGTCTGTTTCTGTCATGTTCCATGTTTAACCATCAACAAATCCTATTGCCCCTTCCTTCTAAGTATACCCTAATCTAAGCCATTTTCATTTCTCACCTGTACTATGACAACAGATTCCTAACTGGTCTCCTGTTTCTGCCCTTGCCCCTCCCTTACCTCCAAACCTGCTCTACAGTGTACTCCCTGTATGATAACCACAGATATCCTTCTGAAACATAAATCAAGAACTTGTTACCTTCAACAACAGTAGGCTAACTTGGACCAACCCTACTACTAAAAACAACTAAAAATTCTAGGTTAAAACCAAAAAACCTTAACAACATTAGAGAGCTACAAGACAGTAAATAATTACTAGGCCAAAACTCAAATAAAACAGAAACCCCAAGGTAAGTAGAGGTAAGTAGAGAACTGTAGGTACTTTTTTCCTAAAGTCATTTGACAATCCACGCAAATCTGAACTTTGCTTTCAATAACTTTACAATGAGAAGGGAACAAAATTAAAAGCCTGGAGCTCATCCAAGGTGAAGAGTCTAATAGGAGACCTTCTTCACATTAAGCTGGAACCCAAAGGCTCACATACTCAGGGTTATCCAGAAGGATGAACTAGAAATAATCAGCTCGCACATGAACTTACAGTCAAAAAAAACCTCAAGCTGTGAATTTAATTTAAAGTAGTCCCTAGGCTATCTGCAGCAGCAAATGCAAATCCTCTCCACAGCAAAGGCACCTTCATTCTAGGTCTCAAATTATTTCCACAAGTACTTTTTTCAAGCACAAGGAAAGGCACATATGGAAACAAAGCATGATGAGTGAGAATAAGCAGAATACGATAAACACCAGAAACACACAAGCCAAAACTTTAGATGTTATAATTATCTGCCATGAACTATATGTTTAAAGAAATAAAAAAGGGCAAGTTTGAAAAGATCTACAGGGAATAGGAAACCATAAAAACTGACATGGCAGATTTAAGAAAGAACCAAATAGAACCTCTATAAATAAGTAAATAAAGACATCCACACATATTCACACAGATAATAAAAATTCAAGGGAACAACAGACATGTGTCCATACGTCTAACAAAAGAATGTTATAATGTTTATAGCACCACTATTCATAATGGCCAAAAACTGAGAACTATCTAAATGCCCATCAATAGCAGAATGAATAAACTGTGCTATATTAACACAAGAAAATACTGAACAGCAATGAGAATGAACAATCACTAATACATGGAAAAATATGAATGAGTCTCACAAACAATGCTGAATGAAAAAAGTCAGACACGAAAGAGTACCTACCTTATGGTTCCACTTATACAAGCACAAAACAGGTAACATTAATCTATGCAGTAGAAATTCAGATTACTGTAGAAGAAATAATGGCTGAAAGGGAGCATAAGAAGGGATTTTAAGATACTGGTAGTTCTTCTTCTTGTATAAGTGCTGATTACACAGATATACTGGGAAAATTCATCAAGCTGTAGCGTTATGGTAGGTGTACTTTTCAATGTGTATTATACGTCATTAAAAAGGTTTTTTAGGCCGGGTGCAATGGCTCCCACCTGTAATCCCAACACTTTGGGAGGCCGAGGTGGGAGAATCATTTGAGGCCAGGAGTTTGAGACCAGCCTGGTCAATATAGCAAGACCCCATCTCTACAAAAAAATTTTTTTTAAAAATTAGTCAGGAGTGGTGGTGCATGCCTGTAGTCCCAGCTACTTGGGAGGCTGAGGCAGGAGGGTCACTTGAACCCAGGAGTTTGAGGCTGCAGTAAGTCCAAGATCCCATCACTACACTCCAGCCTGGGCTACAGAGTGAGACCCCATCTCTTAAAAAAAAGGGGGGAGGTTTAAATCAAGGGATTGCTTTTAAAGTAGAGTAGCCATTGTTTAAGAGAAAATTAGGGAACCAAAAAAAGGTCACTAGAAATCATCCAGAATGCAACACAAAAGACAACTAGATTAGAAAAAAATACATAGAAGCTGGGAGGCCAAGGCAGGAGGATCACTTGAGGTCAGGAGTTTGAGACCAGCCTGAGCAACGGCAAAACCCTGTCTCTACCAAAAAATAGAAAAATTAGCCGCGCATGGTGGTGCACATCTGTAGTCCCAGCTACTCAGGAGGGTGAGGTGGAGGATTGCTTGAGCCCAGGAGTTTGAGATTGCAGTAAGCTACTAATATGATGACACCACTGCATGCTAGAAGGGTGACAGACTTGAGACTCTGTCTCAAAAAAAAACATACATAGAAGACAGAATAAGAACATCAAGCATATATTTAATTGGAGAAGGAGAAGAGAAAATGGGACCAAAGAAATGTTTGAGGAGATGTTGGATGGGAAATTTCCAGAACCAGATAAAATACATCAATTCAAAAACTCAAGAAGCCAAGACAATACCAAGCAGAATAAATAAAAAGAAATCCACACCTAGACACATCATAGTAAAAGTACAGAATATCAAAGACAAAGAGAAATATCTTAAAATCACCAAGGTAAATAAAGAAAGATTACCTTTAAAGGACTCACTTTGCTACACATTCTAAGAGGTTTAAGGAAAAGAAAAGGAAAGGACAGGAAGGACCACAGCTAATTTCTGAACAGCAATAATGGAAGCCAGAAGACAGTGGAACAATAACTTCAATCAGCTGAAAGAAAATAACTGCCACCCTAGTACTATACACAATGAAAATATCAAAGAATGAAGATGAATAAGGGCATTTTCAGGCAAACAAAAACTGAAAGTATGCCTCCAGCAAACTATCACTAAAGGAAATCTACAGGATGAACTTTAAGCAGAAGGAAAGTAATCTCAAGTGGAAGGCTGAGATGCAAAAAGCTATAAAGAAAAATCAAGTTGGAAATATGAGGATAAATCTTTACAAACATATGAAACATAGTAACAGTATCAAGTAGGGTTTTAAAAAAACAATAACACAGTTCAGGAGAGAGTAAATGGAGACGTTATCCAGAAGAAGGGTAAGGTATTGATTAAGTTTAAACTTCTATAAGTAAGTATGGTGTAACTTCTAGATGAATCACAAAAAGACCTGAAGTGTGGGACTTGCAAACTAGTAGAGAGTAGAAATGGAATGATAAAAATACTTAATTGAAAAGAAGAAAAAAGAAAAAAGAAACATAGAATAAGTGGGGATAAATAGAAAGTAAAAAATATGATGGTAAATTTAAGATCAAATATATCCATAACTGTATTAAATGTAATGAATTAAATGTTCCAGTTAAAATATAAAGATTATCAGAGTTAATATTTTTAATCTAGCTGTATGACACAAAAAATCATATAAGGAGATAAAGATTGAAAGTAAAAATATGCACAAAAATATGACTAAATACTAATTAAAAGAAAGCTGGTACAACAGCTATATCAATATCAGATAAATTATACTTTTTAGACACTACTAGAGAAAAGATGGTCACTTCATATTGGTACAAAAGTTCAATGCACCAGGAAAACACAATGCTTTAAAAATTGTATGCATCTAATAAGACAGTCTCAAAATATATAAAACAAAACTGTCAAAACTAAAAGAAAATATAAACAAATCCACAATAATATTGAAAGATATTAACATATCTCTCTCAGTAATTGATAGAATAAGCACTCAAAACATCAATAAATATATATAAGGTCCAAACAACAGGACTAACACACCTGATTCCTTGATCCAATTGGACATACATATAAAATTGTACCAACTGCAGCATACATTCTTTTCAAGTAAACATTAACAAAAACTGACTATACACTCAGCCATAAAGCAAGTCTCAACAAATTTCAAAGGCGTGAAATCTCATGGAACATATTCTCTGACCATAATGTAATTAAACTAGATATCAATAATAACAAGATAACTAAAATTTTCCCATATATTTTAAAACTAAGAAACACACTTCCAGTAGAAATTAGAGAACACTTCAAATTGAATAAAAATTATAGAACTACATACCAAAACTTGAGGGATATAGCTAAGTAGCACTTTGAGGAAATTTTAAGGCCTTATATACTGTATTACAAAAGCAGAAGTCTGAAAATTAATGACCTAAGTAGCAATTTCAATAAAATAGAAGCAAAATAGTCTCCAAACATATTTAAAAAGTAAAAGAAATTAAATAATAAAGAGAAATACAGTATAAAACAAAAAACAAACCAACTTCTGGAAAAACTTACCAAAAAAAAATAAGAAGGGAAGGCATAAATAATACCAGGAAAAATGGGGCTATCATTATAAATCCTGTAAACAGGATCCTTATGAACATTTTATGCCAAAAATTTCAAAGAAAATGGACAAATTCCTGGAAAATATTGCTTACCAAAATGATTCAAAAAAAAAGTAGAAAACCTAGTTAGTCCCGTAACCATAAATACAATTGCATAAGTAATCAAAAATCTTGCCACAAAAACTCTTCAAGACAAACAATCAGATTTCTTCAAAATAATTATCAAGATAGGCCAGGTACGGTGGCTCACGCCTATAATCCTAGCACTTTGAGAGGCCAAGGTGAGAATCACTTGAGGCAAGGAGTTCGAGACCCCAGCCCAAGCAACATAACAAGACCCCATCTCTACAAAAAATTTAAAAATTAGCTGGGCATGGTAATGCATGCCTGTAGTCCCAGCTATTCAGGAGGCTGAGGGAGGAGGATCGCTTGAGCCCAGGAGTTTGAGGTTGCAGTGAGCTATGATGATGCCACTGCACTCTAGCCTTGGTGACGGAGTGAGACCCTGCCTCAAAAAATAAAAAATAAAAAAATAATTATCAAGGTAAAAAAAAAACAGTAAGAGGAAGAGAGAATGTATAAATTAACAGAGACTTACAAAAGATATAGCAGCCAAATGCAGTATGTAAACTGTGTTTGAATCCTAACCCAAACAAAACTAACTAAAAAACACTGACATAATTGTTAAAATTGTAATACGAATTGGATATGTGATGGTATTAATGAGTTATTAATAATTTTTTAGATGTGATAGTGTTTTGTGGATAGTAGGTAAAGGGGGGGCTTATATTTTATAGATAATACAGTATTTACAAGTGAAATATGATGTCTGGATTTGCTTCAAAATAATCCAGGGCGGGAAGGGGAAGGAAGGATATAATCGAAGTAAAATTGGCCACATATTAGAAATTGATAAAGATAGGTAACAGGTGGGAGTTCCCTATTCTGTTCTCTCTATATTTATACATGTTTAGAATTTTCTATAATAGAATGTTTAAATACAGTTAAATCCCAAATTAGCTGGCCCCTCTTACCTCTCTGACTTCATCTACTTTTTCCTCTTACTGTGCTGCAGGCACACTGGAACACCCCAAGCACACTTCTGCCTCAGGGTCTTTTCAACTGATATTCCCCTCTGCTTAGAACATTCTTGTTCCAGATATGCACATGGCTACCTTCCCTATTTCTTCAGAAACCTCTTAGCTTTCTAGTTTAGTTTCTTAACAGAATGGCCTTCCCTGACCACTAAAAAATCACACACATGATTATGTTTTTCTATTTCGATTAGAAATATAAGTTTCTTGGGGAGAGAAATTCTGTTTTGTTGCTCTTCATTCTCATCATCTACAACAATGATTGGCTCACGGTAAGTACTCAATTACTGCATGTTGAATGAATAGACTGATGTTGAATAAAAGTAACTAATGAAATTAATGAAAGAATGTCTGAAGAAAACCAAATATTCTAGAACCCATGTATTGTCAAAGTTTATGTAATTTACTTTGTATCTGTTTCTGACTTATGCTTCATCTCCATGATTTCTACCATGAAGAGATCAATAGGGTAACCTGGTCTTCGAATAGCCAAAACAGAATCCACCACAGCCTGAAAAAGAAGTGAATGAGAATAGTAAATTATTTGAACTACTAAAAGAAAACAATGGCCCAAGTAATCTGTCACCAGACTAAACAGGTAAAGCCTTCAAGCTTCAAAACTATGTTTTGGGAAAGGTCCACAAGCACTACTTTACTATGGACACTAATAATAACCAATGCCAATGGACACTTTAGAGTCTAAAAAAGCTTTAGAGATTATCAGTTCCAAACCCTTTATTTTACAGATAAGGAAATTGAAATAAGACTTCAAGAAGTTACAGTCTTAGGCCTGGTGCCATGGCTCACACCTGTAATCCCAGCACATCGGGAGACCCAGGTGGGAGGATTGCTTGAGGCCAGGAGTTCGAGACCAGCCTAAGCAACATAGTAAGACCTGTCTCTGCAAAAAAATTTTTAAAAATTTAGCTAGGCATGGTGCCAAGATGCTGTATTCCTAGCTACTTAGGAGGCTGGGGTGGGAGGATCCCTTGAGTCCAGGAGTTAGAGGCTGCAGTGAGCTAACGACAGAGCAAGACCCAGTCTCCAAAAAAAAAAAAAAATCACAAAAATTAAAAAATTACAGTCTTAAAACAAAATCTAACTGCTAGTAGCAGAGCCAGGACTAGAATCCAGGTATCTTTAACAGCCAAGCCACTGTTCTTTTTATCATATTAATACTACCCAAACTTTTCCACCAAAGGACACCTTCATGGAAAAGGAGAAAATGTAATCTAAGGGAAGAGCTCAAATTTGCTGGCTATCATAACATGAAATTTTATGTCTTATGTTTTATCATGAAAAGTTTCCAAGTCATGCCACAATATATACGTTTGTTTCAATGTGAAAATAATGCTTTTCCTCAAAATCGTAAAGTAAAATTGACACTTCAGAAAGTTATAGCTCATTTATTCTGCCACATATCCCCAGGGACATACAATTTAAGAAGCATAACATAAGATATCTTATTGCTTACCTCAGAAAATAATATGGAAATAAGATGCTATGGAAATTAAGAGCTAAGGTACAACCACTCTAAAATATAAATAAAGCAAAAAAACCTGAAAAACCCTATAGCTTAGAAAAGTTTACCTGAGGTAACATAACATTTGTTTTGGGAACTTAATAAGGAATAAGACAAAGGCCATTGAATAGTGAAAACATCAGTGTTTCTACAACTCCCAAAGAGAATAGGTACCCTAACCAGATAGCATGAAGATTCTAGGCCACTTGAGTACTCCACCAGCAGAAAACACAGCAGAGTCTTTCTTCTGACTGTTCCGCAAGAAATTTTCTGATCTTAATCTGATTTCCCAAGCTGGTTTTCCTAATGTAAGGAGAATTGACCAGAAACAACTCAGGTATTCCAGTCCATTTGGCATTTGTATTTCTCAAAGTAAATAAGATAGCATTCTGCTTTGTATGTCAATGTCTCATGAATTTAGTTGCTATGAATTCATCATTCCTGATAAACTATTAATAATATATTCAAACTCCACAAACTGCAAAGCTGAGGAACAATGAAGATTTCATCAAATGACAGCTATCTGATAAAAGCCTTCCCAAAATATCCAGCCAATGTTGTCTTTATATAACATATTATATTCTACTTTTGGAAGTAAATAAAACAAACATGAATTTCCCAGATGTGAATATTATATAGATCAATCATACTTAATTAAAGTGGTAACCTTATCTAGACTTAACAAGGGATGCTGCTAAAACAACTTTCCCATGTGTCACCTCACATAATAAAATATGGACTTACAGAGACCAGTATACTGCCCAAGGGCTTCTACAGGAGATGATCCACAAGCAGTCAAACCTCTCCCAACTTTCAAGTCACCTAAAAGAAAGCCTAATATGACACTTTCAAAAAATTACAAATACTATTCTGACAAATCAAATCTAGCCTATAAGTAAGCCTAAACAGTAAAGGCTTGTCTTCCACATTTTAAGTTCAAAAGAATCACACGCAATACTTGATTATCTTATAGGAAAAAATATCACCATGTTTTAGGCTATACTCATTCTGAATGCAAAAGTTTAAATACATACCTCTGTTAACACATCAGCCAGTTCAGCATGAACTTTAGTTTGTAGAGTTGTCCTAGCCACATCTAAGAGGATTTTTCTTTTCATCTCCTTTTTTACTTTAACTTCCTCCAAAACTTCAAGTGCTTTTATCTTTGCAGCTTCAAATCCTTCAGCTATTATTCTAGGATGCAGGCCCTGTTACATCAATATAAAATTATAAATTATAAAGTAAGTCATCCAAAGTAAAAGTAACCACTCTCCCCTATTAACAGGTATGTCCAAAAAATGTTACATTGATGCCACAAAATATAAGTATATGTATGTAATTTATAAAAGTCATTTTTAGTCATTTTATTTGAAATAATCTCAAACTTACAGAAAAGCTGCATCTAGTACAAAAAATTACAGAAGTCCTTTTATTCCCCAAGATTATGACTACATTGTTGTTATGTTGTTTTGTGCCCTTCTGAAGGAGCACAAAAGAAAAGACTCCTCTCAATGCAGAGAAAAAGAACCAGCATTGACTTGGAGAAAAGTGGTAGACAGACCACTGTGGCGTGTACCACTTCACCCAGTGAGCAAAGTTAACATCACAATAATGGGACAGACAGGCATCAGGTGCCTCCTGATATGATGCATTCAGTAGAACACAACACTTCTGTGGTATTCCTGCCCAAAATCTATAACCTGAGTCTAACTGAGGAAATAGGCAAATCCAAACTGGGGTACTTTCTACAAAATAACTAGCCAGTACTCCTTAAAAGTAGCAATGTCATGAAGCACGAAAGGCAGTTCAGAAACTATTCCAGCCTAAAGGAGACTGGGGACATGACAACTGAATGCAAAACATGAGCCTAGATTTTCTTTTTCTATAAAGAACACTATTGGGACAAGTGGTGAGATTTGATAAAATCTGCAGATTAGATTACTGTCAATGTGTCAGTGTAAATTTCCTGTTTTTCCTAATCATACTGTGATTATAGAAATCCCTGGTTTTAGGACATATATACTGAAATATTTAGATTATGTCTGCAACTTATTCTCATACCATTTAGAAAAAATATGTACACTGATACAAAAATATATATACATCTGAGGAAGAGAGCAGGGCAGGCGGGGAAAGAGAGAAATGATAACACTTGGAGAATGTGGGTTAAAAGTATACAGGACTTCTTTGTAATATTCTTGTAACTTTTCTATAGGTCTGAAATAAATGACAAAGTAATTTTTTTAAAAAAATATGTTTATGCCACGAAATACACAAACTTTGTGAAAGCTGGCAGTAGGTCTAATTCATTCCCTTCCTCCTTTCCTTTACATCAGCCCTATAATAACCTTTAAAAGTTGGCATTTATTGAGCATTTGTGCTGGGCATGACTCTACGGGCTTTACATGAATTATTTAATTTAATCCTCTCAACAACACTATAGAATGTGTATTCCTATTTCATAGATGAGGAAACCAAGGCTTAAAGGGATAATATAATTTGCCTTAGATCACCAAGATAATAAGAAGTGGAACCAGGGTTTAAACCCATAAGACATGACTCTACAGCCTGTTATTATCCATTTTCAAAAATGTCTTTGGTCTAGGACCTTACAATCTCTCATCTGGACTACTATGAAAACCTCTGGTTTTGACTCTCTTAAAACTGTCCCCCAGATATTTAAAATGCCAATCTGACTATATCAGTCATTAACATGTTGATACGTTTGCTCTGCAACACCATGGGTTAAAGCGTAAGCTTCCTGGTTAGCATACTACATGCCCTCCATGATCTGGCTCCCTTCTCCTTCTCTAGCCTCTTCCCCACCACTGTCCACCTCACTTTAACCTCCAGCAACACCAAACTGCTTGTAACTTCACACAATTCCACGTTGCTTCTCTTTGTTCATGTTGTTCCTTCTGCCGGAATGCCAATCTCTTCACCCCTCAGTCTTCCATCTGGCTCACTCCTCCTCATCCTGGAGATGAGGCCCAGGCCTTGCTTCCTCCAGAGAGTGCTTCCCGGCTACCTTAGGCTAGTTCAGGATATCCCTCCAGCCTCAGTGTTTCTATCATATCCTATGCCTAGCTCTATCACTGTACGGCCACACAGTTTCATAATTATGTCTGTCAGCATCTCACCCTTCCCAGACTCCTCTCTTCCTGACCCAACCCTAATTCTGTTTGGGTATCCCTTGTCCACTTGTGCTTCAGAGGAAGCTAACCCTATCTCTAGCTCAAGGAGTGGATCCTGATTAGTCTAAGTCAATTCCCCTAAAAACTGCTATGGTTTAGGATCGACATAAGACTAAAGTTGGCCCAATCATGCTAAAGGTATGATTTATATTGGGAATGGCTTTTTCTTGCCCTCTCCTGCTGAGTATTACTAAGGGAAGTAGGTAGCCCTGATTTCCTCTTGTAGTCTTACATCCAGGATGGAAATAATCCTCAGGATGGAACAGCATTATGAGTAGAAAAGCTAAGAGACAAAGGACCTGGGTACTTGATGACTAATTGAGTTTTGTAATCAACCAACCTTAGAGCCTACCTTACCTCTCAATGTTCTATTATGAGAGATAATAATTTCCTTATTGTTTAAGTGAGTTTTAGTCAAGTTTCTACTGCTTACAGCCAAAAGCATCGTAACAAAGATAAGTTGCAGGTACTGAATTAATAGACAATTCCCAATACTAAAGGAAACACAAAGAAGTAATAATTTTAGTACTTGACCAGGTTATGCTTTGCTGAAATGGTCCCTGAAAGAGAGGAAAATTCAAATACTTAATTAGAGAGATAAATAATGCCAAGGAAAGAATACAGATTGAACAAAGGCACAGAGGTAGAAATGTGCATGATGATTTTAGAGGTTAGCAAAGGGAGGATTCTGGCTAGAGTAGGTGGTTTTTTATAAAGGAAAATGAAACTAGAAAGATATGTGAGACAAAGTAACAAACACAGAAGGCCATGTTTGCTCATTTCTGCTTGCCAGCATAATTTCACAAAGCCCCTGAGTCTGTGACAGCATGTAGCTCTCTGGAAGGATGCTTTAAAGGTAAAACAAGATAGAGCATATGACCCCTCCATGTCTCTTGCCTGAGTCACTATATTCCTTAAAACATAAATGACCCTAGTCCTTGCCTTTTCCCACACATTAAGATAACATCTGATGGGGTTAGTGATTATACTTCTGTAATCTAGAACCAAATATATACTTTTACACACAAACCATGATATAATTCCACCTTAATGTAACTTCTAAACAAATATAATTTTACACATAGTAAATCTTCTCCACCTACATATAAACTGTAAACTGAAATACTACATTAGAGCAGTCTGACTGAACCTCTTCAAGGGGCTGCTCCCAGGCTGTACACCTCGGTCTTTAGTCCTCAGTAAGCCTTCTAAATAAAACTAATTTTAATTCTTTAAAATATTAACTTTTTTCTTTAGTCAATTGGTAGATAAATTCACAATGTTGAAAACCTTCAATAATTTTTCTCCAGTTATTTTTTTAAAGGTGTACAATTTGGTTTCAACTTTATCAGTGGCATTTTCTTTCTTAGGTAATTACTCATGGGCACATGGGTAATTTTTTACCCTTTCATGTATCTTAAATATTTAATTTTTAAAAGAGGTATATAATTCCAATAAAAGTCATTATTTTGGGGAAAAAGTTCAATATTATTTCCATTTATAACTGTCCAAGAATATCTTGATGAAAATTAACTTTACTTATGGTGTCACATCTTTAAGGAAAAAAAAAAAAGAAAAGAAAATTAACTTTACCTTCTAAGATGAAACCATTTTACTAGTAAAAAAAAATTTCCATTCAAGATAAAGTGTGAATTCCATAAAATTCTAATACCTCAGAAATGTAAAGATCAGCTTGTTTTAGTAACTCTCCAATAATTAGAACATTTGAAGTAGTACCATCTCCTGTGACATCATCCTGAGCTGTTGCTACTTTGGCTATCAAAGAAGCTGTTGGATGTTGAATTTGCTGGAAAAAGCAAGCAACACATTAAAAAAGAGAGAGGATGAGATAAGGAAGTAGGCCACCAAAAACATGATAACCTAAGGGTCTATAGTAAAATTATGAAATAAGCTTCACTCTACAAGTTTACAAGTTTTATATTATCAATACTTAAATGTCAAGTTCAAAATTTAAAAACTGAAAAATAATGAGGTCTGAACACTTTATAAAAGTCTTTGCTTCCAAATGCAATGGCATTTCCAAAATAAGATCAAATCCTTCAATCTCAAAGATGAATACATTTACTAAAATTGCAAAGGATTTTTTATTTTTCCATGATTACAAAGAACACAATGCAGTGCCCTTAAAAGATGTTATTAATTTGTAAGTATCCCTAAGCTATTACTTGAACAAAGCTTTGGAAACAGCCAAAAAAAAAATTTTTTATTGAGGTTTAATCCAACAAGCGTATCTCAAGACTGCAGTATTTAGCTGATAGCCTTGGCTTAAAGATATACAAGTTGTACTATGTTCCTAATTAAGGCTTATTAAGGTTTATTAAAGTCAGCAGCATCAGCTCACCATCTCATGGAGCAGCACATTGCCATCTTTGGTGAGTTTGATGTCACCTGCACCAGAAACAAGCCTGTTCAGAGAACAGTGATGTTATTAGCCTCATATGACAAGAGTCAAGCAAGACACTCCCAGTGCTTGCCACTCCACTATCCTTACTACAGGGAACTGGGCTTGAAAAACTTCCACTGTACCATGGGGAGATACTATAGTAATTACCACCATTTGCAGCTCACAGAATCATTTCTCTCCAGATGGACTGCTTATAGCAATTTCATCCCGAGTGGAGCATTTACAAGTTTAAAGATAAGAGGAGTTGATGAGTTACAAACAGTGGTTTGGTCAAAGAAGAATACTTAGAAGTCTACAAACCACAAATTTGCAAATTTCCTGTAAGTTTTATTAATATATTTTGGTGAATGTTCTTAGTCATTCAGTCACTCAACTTAGTTTCCCTCATCCTTCACATTTATTAGAGCACCAAGTTCTGTCAATTCTACAACCTACGTACCTCTTGAATCTGCCTCCTCCTCTCCATTCCCACTGTCATCATCATCTCTAGCCTGGACTACTTAGACAGAATCCTGGTATCTCCAAATTTGAATCTACCCTCCATACTACATTTATCTTTCTAAATGGCAATGTGACTCAGTTCCCTGATGAAAAATCCTTCAATGATTTTTATGTTCTTCATCATCTTCAAAGTAAAATCCAAACTAATTTAGCAATGACATACTTGACCTTTCCCAATCTGGCTTGTATCTATCTTCCTTGCCTCATCTACCTTCCCACAAGAAAATCTTTTGGTTCCCTTAATACAACACGTTTTGGTTTTGTTTCTGTTGGATTTACACCATTGGGCTTTCTTATTCCTGAAATTACCTAGAAGGGCTTTACTCCCTTCTCCAACCAATGAATTCTTATTCTTCTTTCAAGACTGATCAAACATCATCCATTGACAGCCTTTTCCTTCTGCCATCAGTCCCTTTGCTCAGTATAATTATATGCACCTATATATTATCAGCGTTATCTGTCTCTACCAAATCTAAGAACAGAAACTGTATCTTGGTCATTTCTGTGTTCCCAGCATCTAGTAATAAGTGCCCTCTTTTCCCACTAGTATTATTTTGCTCATTCCTGTGAGGATCTATCTCTCCTCTTACACCCTTTTGCCCTCACTAGTTTCTTTTCCTCACTCTTGTCTAAAGAAAATGGAGCTATATAAATATACACTAAAAGGATGAACAGATAGGAAGAACCGTGGGCACAGAGCATTCAAGTAACTTGCCTAAGTACTCACAGCTACAAGGTTACGGAACTTGGATTTGAACCCATGCCTTGCTGGCTCCAAAGCCCGTGCCTCTCCACTCCAACATACTGCCATACAAAAATAAGATTATCTGTCGAATTTATAGACTAAGGGCGTACAGTCTTAAAGAGCAGAGGAGTTTAATGCTTTATGTTTCCAATGAAACACTAAATGAAGTGACTGTCTAATCGTACATGAACTTTAAGGAAAAGGGGGGGACGTCCACAGCTTCATTCACGGGGCCCTTTCCTCGGGGAGGCTTTTCTCCTCCTCCCCCAACGGGCTAAAGACACCCTCGGGGGGGGGAAAAAAAAAGACACCTTCAGGGCAGGAATGAGAACTAGGGAAACCAGGCCCGCAGGGGCGTCCACATCGCCTAACGTCCGCGGAACCTCTGCCTCAGAGGGCGCCCAGACACCAGACAACACCCCGGCGGCCTAACCGCCTCCTCACATTTTCATGGTGCCCTTAGGACCCAAGTTGGTCCGCAGCACATCCTGCAGCCCTCGGGCGGCGCATATATTGATGGCCAAGGCCGCCCGGGCCCGCGCCACCTCAGCCTTGGAGTTCACGGCCCTTATCGCAGCCATAGCCTAACGGTTAAAGGCAAAAACAGCCTCAGTCGCGATTCTGAGCAAAAACCCTGGCGCCACGCCCCACTCTTCTGCCTCAACCAATCATCGCCCTTACCAGAAGTGACGTTATTACACCTCGCCGGAACGGAAGCCAAACTCGCCTTCGGTCTGGTCGCCGAGATGGCGTCCTCCGCCTCTGCTCGGACCTCAGCGGGGAAGCGAGTGGTGAATCAGGAAGAACTGCGGCGGTTGATGAAGGAGAAGCAGCGTCTGAGCGCCAACCGGAAACGGATAGAATCTCCATTCGCAAAGTACAACCGTTTGGGGCAACTGAGTTGTGCCCTGTGTAACACTCCGGTTAAGAGCGAGCTCCTGTGGCAGACTCACGTCCTGGGAAAGCAGCACCGAGAGAAAGTGGCCGAGCTGAAAGGCGCGAAGGAAGCCACCCAGGGACCGTCTGCCAGCTCAGCGCCTCAGTTCGCCAAGAGGAAGGCTCCAGACGCAGATGGCCAAGATGCCAAGAGAGCGAAGACCTCGGCTCCTCAGGTACAGCCCTCCACGTCCGCTTTGCCCACCAACTTTGACAAAACAGGAAAGGAGTCCCCTAGAGCGACCTCCAGTAAGCCTTCGGGACTCGGTTTACTCCCCGATTATGAAGATGAGGACGAGGACGAGGAGGAGGAAGAGGAGGGAGGAGAAAGAAAAAGGGGGGACGCCAGCAAGCAGCCGCCCGACGCACAGGGCAAGGACCATCCACTTTCCTCCTCGCGGGAGGTAACAAATAGTGTGCTGCCAAGCGATTTCTTTAATACAAATCCTCCCAAGGCCCCCTTAATTCCTCATTCAGGATCAATTGAGAAAGCAGAAATACATGAAAAAGTAGTGGAAAGGAGAGAAAACACCGCGGAAGCATTACCGGAAGGATTTTTTGACGACCCTGAGGTAGATGCAAAGGTACGAAAGGTTGATGCTCCAAAAGATCAGATGGATAAAGAGTGGGACGAATTTCAAAAAGCCATGAGGCAGGTCAACACTATTTCCGAAGCCATAGTTGCTGAAGAGGATGAGGAGGGACGGTTGGATCGCCAGATTGGGGAGATCGATGAGCAGATAGAGTGTTACCGTCGGGTGGAAAAGCTGCGGAATCGCCAGGATGAAATAAAAAATAAGCTTAAACAGATTCTGACCATAAAAGAACTGCAGAAAAAGGAAGAGGAGAATGCTGACAGCGATGATGAGGGAGAACTACAGGATTTGTTGTCTCAGGATTGGAGGGTGAAAGGGGCTTTGTTATAAGGTTTTAAAGACCCAAGGTTTTGATTTTTAACAGTTTCAGCTATTGTATAAAAAGTGCTGTTTCTGAGTATATCGGTTACTTCATGCCTAGAAATTTGGGTGTCTAACTGTGTCGTTGAGATAAAATGAACCAGTGAGCTACAGCACTTTGGAAAATTGGTGTAAAATATTTTTGAGATAAAGTTGTTTTTGAAACTTTTGAAGTGTTACATAACAAAATGCCAACTTTCCCACAGATTAACATGCTTAACTGTATAACTTTGAGTTGTAAATACTGTACATAGTTAAATATATATTTACTTAAGTAATTGTTTTGAAAGTTTTTAATTAATAGAAGTTAGACCAACAGGCATTTAGATTAATACTCAGTGTGCTATTTGGGATGTATATGTACCACTAAATCAAACTCAAAAGGTTGGGTTTTTTGTTTGTTTATTTAGAACACTACTCAAACACATAAGTCACTGTAGGTTAATCAGTTCTCTTTCTGAATATTCTATTTTCAAAAACATGCTTTAGAAGAACATCAAGAAAAATATATGCCAAACATGACCAACCTCCTTAAACCAAAATTTCTCTTGACTGGACCAGCGCTTGTCAGATGCAGGTGCACATGAGAATCCCTTCTGAAGCTTTAAAAAAAATTAAGGTGCCTGAGACCTTACCTTTCAATAAATCTGGGGTGGGGCCTGGGCACCTGTATTATTTTTGAAAGCTCCCAGGTTATTCTGATGTATGCCAGAGTTGGAGAATAACTGCCATAAATCCAGAACCCATTTATATCTTTTTGGGCCTTGCTTTTTCTTTAAATAACACATTCAACAAATTTACTGTTTGTTGAATGAAAAAAAAATTACCTTTTATTTCTGTCTTATCCAATCTTAAATTTTATTATTTTCTGGTAAATTAGGGTTCATGGTTTACAGGTTTTATCTATTGTAGGAAGGACATTTTAAGTTTTTCCAGCAGTAACAATTAGCTAGTGCTCATCATTAATAGTTTAAATCACTTCTTTCTCTTTTGGAGAAGGAGATTGAGGTATTCAAATAGGAAAAGGGAATTGGCAGTGTTCTGGAGATAGAAGCACATGAAGTATATTCAAATAAAAGTGAGCCATAATAATAATAACTAAGACTTATCTAGTTCTTAATATAGCCCAGGCAGGAATCTAAGTGCTTTATATATATTTACTCAGTCCAGTTTCACTAAAGCCCAGGTTTTATGGAGGGTAGTACCAAGAGGTAAGATCTGAAAAGCCTTGACTGCTAGATGAAATAATTCTTCCTACAGGCAATGTGGAAATAAACTGGAGGTTTTGAACAAAGAATTAACATCTGCAAAAAAATACCATGGAAGGTTAGTTGCAGTATATAGAATGGAAGGAAGCTGGGAAACTACTGGAAAACTACATTTTCAAAAGTGATGTGACTAAGGCTTTAATTAGATATGGACTGGGAGAAAAGGAATATAATTGAAAGAATTTCACAGGAAGAACTAACATTTTAGTGACTAGAAGTGGAAGAAGAAAAACAGGATAAAGATGGGTCTCAAGGTTTTGCTTAAGTGTCAGTGCCTAAAAGAAGTTATCTCACACTTACTGAGCAGTTGCTTTGTGCCACAAATTATTAATTGTCCTGCTGCCTTTGGCACAAAGTCTTTTTTGAGCTGCCAGCTGATGAGTGGTAGCAACTTCAGTTTGATGACACAGAGGGCATGCCTGCCTCAAATATATGAACCCACACAGAATTTTCTGTTATTCATCACTTTATTATTTCAGCAAGAAAGTACAAATATGGGTTGGAAGGGTAGGCCCAGTTCTACCATGGTTAATGATCTGGAGGAGCACTAATGCAAACCATTTAGGTATATTTCACATCTTCTAGTAGTCAATTAAAGTAAAAAGAAACAGGTGAAATTAGTTTATATGGGTTTTTTGTTCATTTGTTTGTTTTCTAAGAGTCAGGGTCTCTGTCACCCAGGCTGGAGTACAGTGGCAGGATCATAGCTCACTGCAGCCTCAAACTCCTGGGCTCATGTGATCCTCCAACCTTAGCCTCCCATGTAGGTGGGACTACAGGCACAAGCCATTGTGCCCAGCTAATGTATTCTATTTACTCCAATATATCCAAAATATTAACATTTCAATATATAATCAATATTTAAAGATTAATGAGATTTTGCAATTTTTTTGGTACATTTTTGAAATCTGGGTGTATCTAACACAGCACATCTCAGTTTAGATTAGCCACATTTCAAGTACTCAATAGCCATATGTGACTAGTGGCTACCATAAAGGACAGCACAGATCTAAACAGAAAGATATCCAGATGAAAAAAATTAAGAATGCTCAGGAGGTAGTGAGCAGACCAATTTAACTAGAGCAGAAGGTTCATTCCTGGCAACAGTGGGAGTTACGATTGGAAAGGCAGATTATGGAGAATGTGGAAGGCCTTGAATGCCATGCTCTAAGGAATTTGAACACTCTCTAAATTAACAATTTATCCCTGAAGGTTGAGTCCTTAATTGTAACACAAAGAGCTTAAGAAGTGTCAGGTGTGTGTTACTGCTCATATGAACCCCCATTGGGCTTTTAGGAGGGCCAAAAAGCCCTCAAAATCTGATCCCAATGCTCTATCCCAGAGCAGTAGGGAGGGGCCCCTCACCATAATCAGTGCTCAGTGAAAACTTATTGAGTTTGAGATCAATGTAAACAGCTACAAGAGTTAGTGCAGCCTCCACGCATTGGGGGTCCACACATTGGGAAGCTCCTTTATACCTTCTTTGAGCTAAGTCAAATAGGTTTTGGTGTTAGACTGAAAACCACTAATGTTCCCAAATTGTAGGAGTTGGTCCCAAGGACTCCTTCCACCCACTTCTGTTTTTAGAGAGCCCCCTAATTCAGCCAACATCGCAATATAGAATTAATGTAAATGCTATAAAGGCATCTTCTCACTTCACTTACCAATTTAAATCAGTGTCTCCAATTTGGAAGAAAAAGAAATGCTGATCCAGGTAGCTTTCAAATGCACATTTGTCCAGCACCTAAAACTTAACAAAATGTATTTCATTTGATGATGGAAGTTATGACTGCTTTTTACACACCAGGGAACAAAATAAGAGGCTATGGAATTAAAAGTGTAGGAAAAAGATGTAATTTAAGCTTAAAACCTTCAATACTAACAATCACTAGATTAGCATGAAGTAATGGAAAGAACAAGGGAATTGGCAACACAGGACCTGAATTCAAGTTCCCACTCTTACCTTTTTTAATGGTTAATGATCTTGGGCAAGTCACCTCTCTGAACCTTAGTTTGCTCCACTATAGAATGAGCATATATAATTCCTAACAGGCATGTGGTGAGAGTCCAGTGAGACGTGGACTCATTCCAGTGAACACGGGATGAAAGCTCTTAATGGAAATAGTGTGTTTCCTGTCAATGAAGCACCAGTTGGCTAGCTACTTGTCTGGATGTTGTGCCGGGGTTTTGAATGAATATATGGGTAGGAATGGTGGCTAGATATCTACCTTAGACTATTTAATATTAAGAGTATACTAGCCTGTATGATACCAGGAATTTAGAAGATTTAAATTTGACCACACACAAAAGAATCCTGGAACTCACTGCATTCTATTCTACATTTCCTCCCTCGGTGATCTTAAGGGTTTAAATATCACCTGTGGGTTTAAGTATCACCTATATACTGAGGACTCTCAATTTATATCCCCAACCTTGACCTTCCTCCTCAGCTGCTGGCTCATCTAACTGCCTACCTAACATTCCACTCACATGTTTAATAGGTGTCCTAAATTTAATAACTCTCAAACAGCTTTGATTTTCTTCCTCAAGAAATTTTCTTCCTCAAACTGTCCTCCCTAATCATCCCTGTCTCAGCTGGAGACGGCACCACCGCCCACCCAGGTGCTCAAGGCAAACCCTGGGAATCACTCTTTATTCCCTTTCCTTATCTTAATGCATGAGTTAAGTCCTGTCAGCTCTACCTCTAAAATATGCCCAGAATTTGTCCACATTTTTTCTGTCCCCACTGGCCCTTAGCCACCAACATCTCTCATTAATTGTTGCCTATCCCCCTCTCTAGCCACAATCTATTCTCAACAAAGTAGTCAGAGTGATCTTAAAACTTTAGATCAAATCACTCTTGTCACTTAAAGCCCTTCATTATATGATTCCATCACACTGAGAAAAAATAAATCCAAGCCCTTATTAAGCCCACATGGCACTCAGGGGTTGCTAATTCAAATGTCTACTACTTAAGAACTGATGACACAAGCCCCATTAAAGGAGAGTGGGAGGGACAGGAGAGCATAACTGCTCTATGTTGAAAGCAATTGTTATCCAGGAATAATGGCCTGGCATGGTGGCATGGCAAGTTTTTTTTTAAATCTTCAGGAGAAATTGAAAGTCAGGATTGTTTTTGTTTTTAGTGAAATCTCAAAAACACCTCGCAGGCTGAGTGTGATCTGTGGGCACCCACTTTGTGACCTGCCTCTCTGACTTCAGCTGCTACACTCTTCCCCTTTATTCTCTAGTCCTCAAATGTGCCATGTCAGGGTTTGCGCCTTTGTGGTTCTTCCTGCTTGGAGCCTGACTTCCCAAATAGCAATGGTAGTCTTCCCTCTCCATCATTCAGTTCTTAGCCCTAATGTCCCTTTCTCAGATGGCATAAAAAACAGCCATTCCCCCACCCTCTGTCACTCTCTATCCTATGATTTTACGAATTCATTAAATTTACTACTATCTTAAATTGGCTTGTTTATTTTTACATAAATTAATGCCTTCCTCACCAGAATGTAAGCTCCATGAGGGCAGAGAGCTTGTCTGTCTTAGCCACAACCTAAAATAATGTCAGACACATCATAGGGCTTGATAAATATCTGTTGAATGAATAATACACAGCTGGAAGTTGCTTGGGAAGGTGGCAGAAAGACCAAGCTGACTCACAGACATCAGAACCAGAATAAAAGTTAGTCAGCAGCTTCAACAAAGGGCCAAGATAACTGTTCCTGCTCTGTGTCCCCCTTCTCTGGCACATGAAGCCCTTACCTATTCCACAGCAGCACAAGAAGGTATACACAATAGCCTCCACAGTGCAATGAACCACCTCTGCATTTAGCAGCCAATAGGAGTTCCTCATGGCACCAAACAAGCAAAGAGGAACATTCATATGTCACAGGAGCTACTGGGCAGCCCTGATGGCCTAGGGGCCCCTTAGGGGGAGAACAGGAGGAAGGAAGTAACTCAGTAGCAGGGCAAGGTCAAAGAGTCAGCAAGCCCACACTGCGTCCCAAGCTGCACTCAGCCCTCCCCACTGCATTTGGCTTGCTCCTCCCTGTCACTTGGCCGTCAAAGCCATTTCAAAATGAATCTTTGCACTCAGCCATCCTTCACTGAAGTCACTCCCAGTCTCTCAGAGGAGGAAAGGAGTTCCATCTGGCTGCATCTCCATTTTGCTAACAGCAGGCTTCAAGCACACTGGGCAGCCAGTGGTCACCTTTAGGGGAATGTGAAGGACCACATGGGTGGTTGATGATAGTGGTGGTGGTTGTTTCAAGTGTGTGGTATTGTTTGCTTGTTGTTTTGCCAAGTGTGGTTATAAGGTAGTATCAATCAAGCCAGATGGTCAGGTTAATAATGGCTATCATTTACAGGATACCTACCCATATCTGGCGCTATGCTAGGGCTTGACATATATCATCTTGACTCCTCACAAGAACTTTGTAACGTATATAAAATCTTCATTTTAGAGATTAGGAAACTGAGGCTCAGAAGTGAAGCAATTTGCTCAAGGCAGCAATCCCAAAGTCCCTGTTCTCCCACTATTACACTGCATCGTTATTATTTAATATTTATATTTGCATAATGAGAGTATTTTTTTCTCACCAACCTTCACGTCAGTTTTCTTCAAGTCTCAACACCCTCCAGAGAAGTAAAACAACTATTATAACCTCCATTTCAGATGTCTAATGATTTGTCCAAGGTCACTCGGTAAGTTAATCACTAAGGTAAGACTAGATATAACTCGATTCCCAGCCCAACATTCTTTCTTATTTAATAATAAAATGTGGGACATGGGAGAGGATTCCTTCCAAATAGCAAGAATTAAGATTAGGGAAGTTTGCTGTCAAGATTAAGGGAACTCGGTGCTCTTCGGAAACCCTGGCTGGGCGGGGAGCCACCTTTTTTGAAGTCTGTTATCCTTAGATTCTCTCCACACACTCCCACACTGTTCTGCTTTACCCCCTTTTCACCAGCAATAAAGCTTACTGCTTAGTGGTCTCCGGAGGGAGGAAGAATGACGGCTTCAGTTCCCAGAAATGCCAATGGGAAGCAACAGTTACACAGTGCCCTGTGATCCACCACTTTCTAACAGGGTGACCTTGGGCAAGTTACTTCGCTCTGAGTTTCCTCAACTGTAACCCAGGGACAGTAGTAGTCCCTACCTCCTAGGATTAAATGAGTTAAATGCATGTAAATGTTTTTAGTGTAACATCTGACCCATATAGTAAGCACTCACTAAGCGTCAGCTCTTATTATTAATATTACGTGGTTTCTGTATTCTTGGACACTACCTTTCCTCCATGTCACCACCCTCAGAGGGTATCTGCAGGAAAATGCAGGGGGGTGGGGGCAGGGGTCGCTGTGTTTGGGATACTCTGGGAGAGGCACTGGATTAAGTAGAGCTCCTCCCCAAGAAGGCTTAGACCCATTTGCTTCCATTCTTTCAGTCTCCCTCATGTGTATATTTGATATTTACTAAAAACCTACTGTATGAGAGTTCCTGGGGACTCAAAGATGAATAAAATGTGGTCCTGAACAAAGGGATCTCAGTCTAGATCCGTCTATACTATTGACACTTGGGGGCTGGGTAATTCTTTGGTGCGTAAGACTGTCCCGTGCATTGCAGGATGTTCAGCAGCATCTCCAGCCTCTACCTCCTAAATGCCAGTGGCATCATCACAACCCCACCACCCCATTGGGTTAACCAAAAATGGCACCCAGTTGAGAACTACTGTTCTAAATGTATATACTAACAATAATATAATGTAATAAAATTAATATGTTTGGGCAAAGTGTTAAGTGGGGGGCATGTTGGAGGAAACAAATGACTATGGGGAGGAGGGTTGAGAGAGGCTTCTGAAGAGGTAACATTTGCACTCAGCCCTGAAGGATGAATAAGACTGTGCCAAGCAGGGAAGGAGGGATGAGTATTGTAGACAAAGGGGGCAGCAGCAGCACAGAGACATGAAAGGGTACAGTGTTGGGGAGACAGTCGCTTCAAGTACATGGAAGGAAGTGGTGGGGTAGGACAGGGAATCCATTGGGGCTAGATTATAAAAGCCCTGGAATTTGATCCTCAGGAATTTAGATTTCCACTCGAAAGTAGAAAGCCAGTGTGGGAAAGAACAGAGAAATGCAAATTCGTTTCTGGGAAAGATTTACCGTCCTCAATTGGGAAAAGTCAGAGATGATGGACAAAACTGAATAATGCTTTCTTTTAATCTGGATTTTCCTTTCAGTTATGGATCAGTGCTTCAACCCACAGGTTCTAGACACCCCCAAAGGCAGGGGGTAACTAGAGAAGCCCTCCTTTTTAGAGTACCTAAGACTCACTTAAGAACGCTGGAGTTTACTCCTTCAAGTAGTCCTTGAAGCCACTTGAAAAGCTCTCTTTGTAGAAAGTGATCTTATGCCTTTTCCTGGTTGATGACTTTTTATTTTAATTTTCAAAGTTTAGTTAGGAAATATAAGCATACAGGAAAGTACAGAATATAGTATAACAAACTTCCTCTGTACCCAATTTCTTTTGAAATTAGAAAAGTATAGAAACAGCTAAAACCCAACTTAAAGAGTGTTAAGTAAACAGATCCTGCCTAAGCAGAAACTCTTCCTGACATACCCCAAAGGCATCTCAGGGTTTTGAAGTAAGAGAGTTTAGATTTCAGATAGATGCTTGGGCAGGATCAGACATCAGTGTGTGCAGATTCTGGACAAAGGGCTGTCCCACCTGGTCAGCCCAAATGGGCCCATCTCTAAGACAATGGTCCCCTAATGTAACTATAATCAATCCCCTATCCTGGACTGCTCAAGGAGATTCTAGGTCAGTGGGTCTAGGTTGGGGCATTTAAAACAAGCTCTTCAGGTAATTCTGCAGTGACAGAAACCAATGCTTGAAGCAATAAAGTAACCTGTCAACTTATTACATCTGTTGAGATGATAAGAGAACCTGTCACTTTTTAGGAAAGGTTTCAGGAAAAAAAAAAAAAAACAAAAGAACCTGTCTCACAGATTTACTCTGAAGATTAAGTAAACACATACACACACATTGCTTAGCACAGTTTCTGGCATATAAGAAGCACTCATGATCGAGCGCAGTGGCTCATGCCTGTAATCCTAGCACTGTGGGAGGCCCAGACAGGAGGGTCAAGTCCAGCCTGAGCAACATAGGGAGACCCCATCTCTACAAAAAATAGAAAAATTAGCCAGGTGTGGTGGCACACACCTGTAGTCCCAGCTACTCAGGAGGCTGAGGCAGGAGAATCACTTGAGCCCAGAAGTTTGAGGTTGCAGTGAGCTACGATGATGCCACTGCACTCCAGCCTGGGTGACAGAGCAAGACCCTGTCTCCCCAAAAAAAAAAAAAAAAAAAGCACTCAATAATACTTATTACCAATAATCAATGTTCACTGAGTACTTCTTTAGTGTAGGCTATGGTACAACAGCCCGCAAAGAATTAAAAAGCATATACCAACTGCTCCCTGAAGGCAGAGCCCATGTTTACCTTATATACCCAATCAATGCCCTGCACAGAACAGACACTAAATAATACTTTTTAAATAAATGACTGAAAAAAATGACCCTGACCTTCAAGAAAACTACAGTCTGGTTGTACTGTAAGCAGTATAAGAAATTGGGCAGGACCCAGTTATTCATTAAACTACTGATACAGGCAGTGGAAAGAGAGCTAATCAAAAGTTTAGGGTCCCAGTCCCACTGCTGCCACTTCCCCTTACTAGCTATACAGTACCTAGCCGGTCAGTTCACTCCTGAGCCTTCCCGGCTATTAGGCTATGTCTGGGCACTCCCTAAGGACCCTCCCACCTCTGCCTATCACCAAGACCGAGAGAGGAGCTGCAGGCAGGGGAGGCAGAGTACAGCGGGCAGCAGCATGGTCAGTCGGGAATACTTCACGGGGGCTTGGGTGGCACCTCCCAGAGAAGGAAAGAAGAGGGGGAAGGGCTCTCCTGGTATAAAGGAATGGCAGGAGGAACAAGAGAGGTAGAAAACATTCAGCCCAGTCTTCAACCTCTGCCACCGAACCAAAGCTGAAAAACCAACGATCATCAGTGCTACCTATCCACCAGCCCAGAGTCCAGTGGAGGAGACAGAATTTAAGTTTCCTTCCTAAATAGGCTCATCTCTTTGTAAAGTATATCTTCCTCTGAAAATTATTCACTTGCCTCCTGAAAAACATAACCACCAGGACTTCACACAATAAAACTCAACTAAGGAATTCAGGGACGATGGCAGCCAACTTTGAGTCATTCGCACACCACATCTGTGACCTCGACCCTTTTTTTTTAATTTATTTTATTTTCTTAGTATAGTACACTCTCAAAAATGTTAGAGAGCAGACTATTCCAATAAGACACAGTCAACAACCCTCTTCTTAACCCTGCCCCAGGACCTGTCTGTCATGGATCAGTTACTCCCAAAGGCACATGTGACTCCTCTCAGCTCTGCCCTAACTCGCCCTGGCACCTGTAGCACAAGATATTCAAAGGACAGGCCAAGAAACCCCTCTGGTTAAGCACCAAGCTCCACAGCCTTTACTGAGAATGAAGAATGATGGGATGATTTGAATTATTATATCTTCCTACAGCTGTTCCCTTTTAAATATTTATCCTTGCAAACATCACCACCATTTTTTACAACTTATTTTAATTGTGCGACTATTAAGCAAACCAAACCATAAAATCGGCTCTTGCTGCTGAGATTTATGTGATTCGTAGACCGGAGCTTATTAAAAAAGGGAATCCACTGAGAACAAAGTAGTTCTCGAGTGCCCCTCACCGTCTCTAGGAAGGTGTGAAGCCTTTTCCTATTCCTGCCTGTGGCTCCCAAGCTTACATAGTGAGTAGCACAGGAAATGAACAGAATCTACTCATTTCCCTGTGGTTCTCTTTTCTTCTTAACAATCCTGATGAGTCTAAAGTGGAAGTGGAGGGGGTGGTGGAAGCTCCAAGAGGCTCACAATCAGGATCGATGCCCTGTAGGATTTAGGATCAAGGTCTGAGGAAAGAACTTAATCGAGGACTTTGAATAGCTAGGAACAAGCATGAAGTATCCTGATCATCTACCACCAACGTAGTTCTTGACTTGGACCACAGAACTGCTTTGAGACTCCAATAAAAGCTCTCCTCCCAAAAATGCACATGCACACAAACGTTTACATAAAATCTCAGGGGGTTCAAGGACACCCCTGAACGCATCCACACATGCCCAAGGGATGATGAATCTCAGTTATTTCTTACTACTTTTCACTCTTCCCACCCAAGCTGCCCTCGTCTCCCCCAGGTTATTACAGTAGCCACCCGACTCACCTCCCAACTCCTCTACACAGCAACCAGAGTGACAGTGATCCTGTTGAAACCTAAGTCAGATCACGTGACTTCTCTGTGCAATACAATCTACTAGTTTCCCTTTTCACCTGGAATAAAGGCCACCGTCTTTACGATGTCTTACAAGGCCCTCCAGGATCCGTCACCCTGCTGATCTCATCTTCTGCACTTCTCAACCTTAACTCAGGCTGCTCTAGACACACAGATCTCTTTGCTGTTTTCCCAACATGACAGACACGTTCTGACCTCTGGGCCTTTACCTGAGAGGCTCCCTGTACCCTCAATCTGCACATGGCTCTCTCTTTCATTCCTTCAAGTCTTTTCTCAGTTGTCACTTTGTCAGTGAGGCCTCTACTTAAAACTGCATGCCCCCCCATCCTGCCCCACACCTCCAGTTCTCCTCCTCTGCATCCTTTTTCTCCAGGGCACCCATCCACATCTTACATCCTATGCATTTTACCTACTTGTTTATTATCTATCTCCCACACTAACCTGTTAGCTCCGTGACGGCAGGGACTTTTGTCTGTTTTGTTTCACTACTGTATTCCAGTTCTAGGAATTGTGCCTGACACAGAATAGGCACTCAATAAATACTTGACTGACTGACTGATGACTGAGTGATTAAACTCTGCAATGGCATGAATGTATCCAGGTTGGGGAGTGGAGGAGAATGTACATTTACTGAAATTGAAACACCTCTAAGTGCCAAGCAGTTTGCAAGTTAATATTAGTTGTCTCACTTAATTGTCACACACAATCCCAAGAGGTATTTTTATGCTCATTTCACCACCCCCCAAAACATGAAATACTTAGGCATAAATCTAACAAAATATGTACAAGATTTATATGAGAAAAACTATAAAACTCTGATAAAAAAATCAAAGAACTAAATAAATCAAGAGATATTCCATGTTCATGGTAGTCAGTCACTGTACACTTAGGCTACACTAAATTTATTTAAAAATTTTTTTCTTCAATAAGAAGTTAATCTTAGCTTACTGTAACTTTACTTCATAAACTTTTAATTTTTTTTACTTTTTGACTCTACTGTAATAACACAGCTTAAAACACAAACACATTGTATAGTTGTACAAAAATATTTTTTCTTTGTATCCTTATTCTATAACCTTTTTTCGATTTTACTTTTACAATTTTTGTTGAAAACTAAGACACAAACACACACATTAGCATAGGCCTACACAGGGTGAAGATCATCAATACCACTGTCGTCCACCTCCACATCTTGTCCCACTGGAAGGTCTTCAGGGGCAGTAACATGCACGGAACTGTCATATCCTATGATAAAAATGCCTTCTGGAATACCTCTTGAAGGACCTGCCTGAAGCTGTTTTACAATTAACTTTTTTTTTATATAAGTAGGAGTATACTCTAAAATAATGACAAAAGGTATATATAACTAATACATAAACCATTAACACATCAAGTATTATGTACTATACATAATTGTATGTGCTATACTTTTATACGACTGGCAGCACAGTAGGTTTCTTTACACCAGCATCACACAAACACATGGGTAACGAGCTGTCACTAGGCAACAGAAATTTTTCAGTTCCATTGTAATCTTATAGGACCACTCTCTCATACGGTCCATCCTTGACCTAAAAGTCATTATGCAGTGCATGACTGTATTATTGTGATATTTTACATTCTTTTTTTTTTTTCAGTATGTTATTTTTCAATGTGTATTTTTCACTTACAGCACATCTCAATTCCAAGCAACATTTCAAGTGCTCAATAGCCAGATGTGGCTACTGATTATAGCATTGGATAGCATAGGGTTGGGGAAAAGACAGATACAGTCAAGGAGAATTTCAAAACAATGTATTATAGTAAATGCAGTTGTAGAGAGACGTTCAGAATCCCTAAACTACCAGAGTTAGGACTTGAGCCTCTAGTGACATTCCAACTCCAAAGCCCTTGTTCATTCTGCTGCACTATGGAGAAAAGACAAACAGGCCTCACCACACTTCAAAAGTGGAATCATAGCTGTCCTTAGTCAACCAAACAATACATCCTAAACAAAACTCATCCTCTTACCCCCAATACCTCCTCCCCCCCTTTCATTTTCTATTTCAGTTGATGGTACCATTATTTATTTATGTGTCTGCTCATTCAAGTCGTCCTTGTTTTATTGTTTTTTTCTTTTTCAGGCACAGCCTCGCTCTGTCACCTAAGCTAGAGTGCAGCGGCCAGATCATAGCTCACTGTTACTTTGACCCCCTGGGCCCAAGTGATCCTCCCTGCCAGGCCTCCCAAAGTGCTGGGATTACATATGTGAGCCACCGTGCCCAGCCAAATCATCCTTGTTTTAAAGATAGATAAATGAGCACTTTATCTAGAAAATAATTTAAAATCTAAACGATTTTCAAAAACGCACTTTCCCCTCCACCCCAACTAACTGAATTTCAACTCTCACATGGGTCACTACAAAAGCTTTTTGATTTTTCCTTTTCCTCAGTCTCTCCCCCAACCAGCTTCAACAGTAATTACTATTCCCTCAGACCCTTCATGGCTCTCTATCCTCTACAGAATAAAGGCCAAACTCTCCATCACACAGCACAGAATTCCCTCTGGGATCTGTTCTTTGCTTACCTAACAACGCCCAATTGTTTGCTGTTCCTAGACCGAACAAGGTCACTTACTTTCTCTGAGCCTGCTACTCTTCTGTCAAAATAGCCATCCCAAACGCTCAGAGCGGACTTGAGGTTTGAAATACACTTTAAACGAAATACAATAAAGGGGTTACTCTCCCACCATTCCTTCACACTTTATATCTACCTGCCTACCTACTATCTAGTGCCTCTTTTCAATTCCATAAAAGTTACTGAATACGTACCATGTGCCAGGCACTTTGTGGGACACAAGATAGAATACAGAAAAAATAGGTTTGCCTTCCCCGAGCTCACTACAATACAGTTTCTCAACCAACAGCTTTAAGGACTAGATAAGCTCTAACAGCGTGAGAAAGTCAAGACGCTCCTCGGAACTCCAGGCCAGGCTGCGTCACGAGTGCCACCACGTCCCCACACCTCCACCTCCAGGTCCCGCTCGTTAGCGGGCCGGAAACCACTCCAAACCCGGCTGGCCAGAGCCCGACCAGCACCCACGTGGCCAGCGGAGGCGGGGTCGCGTCACGAGGCGCCTGCCTTGGCTTTTGCGCCTGCGCGCTGCCGCCAGCTCAAGGACCCGGATTTAAAGAGACAGGAGCTGCAACCGCCGTGGGCTGCCGCGGCCCGCGGGCGCCTGGACCGAGGCCTGCGGTGAGCGCCGGAGCGGGGGAGGCGGGTGAGGGGCGGCGCGGCGCGGCGGGGTTCGGGGGGAGGGAAGCGGGCCGGGACCCGGAGCTTGGCGCGGCCCGGCAGCCGGCCCCCCGCCGGCTCCTCCCCCGCCCGCCTGCGGAGCCTGGGGGCACACCCTCCGTGACGTGGCGGCCCCCGGGAGTCCGGGGGGGAGGCTCGCGGGTCCCGGGACCCCCGCTGGGCCGGGCGAGGGAGGGCGCCCGACCCCCGGGGGCCTTCTCGGACCCCGGCCCGGTGTGCATACCCCCGCGCGGAGGTGGGCGCGCTTCGGTGGGAGTTTGCGAACCTTTCCCGCTTCCCCCCCGCGTCCCGGGCCCGGTGGAGGAGCGCTCCCTTCCGCAGCCCAGCGCACCGAGCTCGCGGTCCCGCCGGTCGCGGCCGGGCGCAGCGCGAGGACTCGCGGGGCCCTGCAGCCCGCTCTCCGCACCCCGGCAGCGCCGCGGGAAGGCCCTCGGAAGGGCGCTGCGGCGGGCCGCGAGGCTTTCCTTCTGCGTCCTTGGGCTGCGGCCGTGGGAAGGCGGGGAACAGACGGGTTTCCGCTAAGCTGCATTGTGCCTCCTCGCGGCCCAGCGCCTCCGAAGCCTTCCTCGAGTCCGCTCCTTGCGTTATTTCGGGGGCTGGGGTTTGTTCTGTAGATCGGCCTTCTGAGTGTTGAGACTCAACTTGTTCTGACTTCCTCTTATGGGTCTGCCATACTTTCACATACCCCACCTCTGTCGTTCTTAAACTTTGAGGGTTATATAGCCCTTTGTGAAGGTTACGAAAGTTGTGGACCTCCTGTCCCAAAAAAAAAAACCCGTTCATTTTCAAATATACACATTTTATATACATTTTTAGGGAGTTCAGAACGGCGCCCCCTCTCCCCCCCCCGCCCCCCCCCCGCACACCAGCCCGTTCACGGATTCATTGTAGTTTTCCCAACCACCGGGTGAAGTAGGTAGTATTCTCCCTGTTTTAGAAATACGAAAACAGCCCCAGAGAAGTGGAGTTTTCTCAAAGGTAACAGTAAGCTGGATGGTCAGGCTTGTTCTCGCATCCCTGATTCCGAGACTACCTGCTTTCCTCTACACCACGTAGCGCTTCAGTAAGTAAAGTCTGCTTTTTGTTATAACACAATAGCAATTTCACAGCCATGTGCAGACTGAAAATAATTTCTGGTATGTTTAAAATTAGAGCTATAAAGATACTTCAGAAAACATGAATGTAAGAAGATGCAGCTATAATCTGTTTCCATTTGGATTGATTTATCATTTCCTTTAATTCTTGCCATCCTATTACTTCATTCCCTGATTCAAGTTGCTGAATTATAAACAGGTTAATTGCACAGAGAGCCTCTGCTTAAAAGATAACTACTTCACTGATTGTAATAAGAGCTAACATTTATTGAGCCCTTGCTGTGTGCCCAACTTTGTTCTAAGGGCTTCCCTCTTAGAACAACTCCTTGATTTCAGTACTGTTATTAGCCACATTTTACAGATGAGAAAACTGAGGAACAGAAAAGTTAAGTAATCTCATACAGCTAATAAATGACCGAGCTAGGCATTGAACCCAGGCAGTCCAATTCTGGGCTCTGCTTAATTGCCTTTGATATAGTGATTATGATTAAATCACAGATCTATATCATGGCTTAATTGATTTCTGAGGATGGTGTATGTATTACACTTCATATTAAAAACTTCATAAACATAGTGCAATTTTTCTTGGTGATTAAAAAGAAACTTCAGGATCTTGTAATACTTAAAGGTCATCATCTATTATGCGTATCATGTATTGCCGATGGCCTAAAAAGGCTTTTATGTTATTTGGATTCTCTTCATGGTGATTTGCTAGATAGATATACATGTGTACATTGGATAATTGAACACCCTTTTACAAACTGGATTTTCTTATATTGGAACTTTTCTTCATTCTGTAGGCAATGAATCTTTAATACTTCGGGAAGTATTTGATGAGTCAGCATATGCTGTATAAGACTCTGGCCTTTGGGAAATTGGAAGCCTACCTCCTCATTTATATCTCAATTTTTTTGTCTCCTACCTTTTTATGCAGCTGTATGACTTTGGTTTTTAAGATCCTCTTCCCGCAAACTCTCCGTGCACTCAGCCAAAAAGAACTGTGCCTATTCCGAGAACAACATCACTGGCCTGACATAAGACAATTCAGCCAGTGGTCAGAAACAGATCTGCTTCGTGGACACTGCCTCCTCCAAAGAAGAAAGCCTGTTCTGTCATTCCAGGGAGGCCATCTAAGACCACGTGGCACCTGCCTTGTCTTCTTTCCAGGGTCACATGTGGGACTCTGCAGTGGCCCCTATGAGATGGCTGAGCAACGGTTCTGTGTTGACTATGCCAAGCGTGGCACAGCTGGCTGCAAAAAATGCAAGGAAAAGATTGTGAAGGGCGTTTGCCGAATTGGCAAAGTGGTACCCAATCCCTTCTCAGAGTCCGGGGGTGATATGAAAGAATGGTACCACATTAAATGCATGTTTGAGAAACTGGAGCGGGCCCGGGCCACCACAAAGAAAATTGAGGACCTCACAGAGCTAGAAGGTTGGGAAGAGCTGGAAGATAATGAAAAGGAACAGATAACCCAGCACATTGCAGGTGGGGTGGAGAAACAGTTTTTTCATCTTACTAGTGCTGAGAGAAAAAGGGATAAGGAGAATTGAGTTCAATTTTTTTTAACTTTTTATTTGGAAATAACTTCAAACTCATAGAAGAATTGCAGGAATAAAATTAGTACAAAGAACACCCATATTCCCTTTGCCCAGGTTTATCTATTGTTAACATTTTACTGTTATTTGCTTTAGCATGTTTGTTCATGTGTTCTTTTTCTCCATATACATACACACAGTTTAAAACATTTAAGAATAAGTTGCATACATCGTGGCCCTTTACCTTAAAATACTTCAGTGTGTATATCTTGACAGAATATATGACCATTATATGATGATAGTACAGCTATCATCTTCAGTAAATTTATCCTTGATATACTTTAGTCTACCATCTGTACTATTTTGCCAATCGATTGAATAATATCTTTAAGAGCTTTTTTTTCCTGCAGTATAGGAGCTTAGCCTAGGATCAGATAGGGTATTGCATTTAGTTGTCATGTTTCTTTGGCCTCCTTTAATCTGGAATAGTCTTTCTTTTATTACATTGACATTTTTGAAGAATGGAGTACCCACTGCTATCCCCTTTTATCAACTGTTGCCTGTTATAGACTCATGGATTACTACTTTTTCCCAGTGGCTTATAGTTCATTACTGTACTTAATTAATTTGGAACTTAATTGTCCCATATTTGGCCAATTAGGAGCCTCTTTAAGCTGGCCTCTGTGTCCTGTACACCCTCATTTTGTTTAAAAAAAAGAAAGTGTTAAAGTACTTCCTTACTCTTCAGGTATAAGATGCTCGTAGTCTTATCTTGTATGTGTCCTACCCTAGCCCTAGAATCAGCCATTTTTCTGAGGAGTCCAGGTTCCTGTTAGTGGGAAATGGTATTAGAGACCAAAATCTGGATGCTATGTGTCCTCATTGTCATGGGGTATCTGTTTCTAAGCTCTTTCAGAAGACAGAGCTAGAAAATACATGCATGTATATATACATATACATGCATATACATAGACGTGCTTGCATGTATGTGCATATTTTAGAAATCTTATGCCAGTGACCTTCAAATGCCATTAGTCCTCTTTGACCTTCAATGTCTGTAGAGTAATATTTGTACCTTCAAATAAGTATAGTTCTGGTCATTGTAGGACAACTCTTAGCAGTGGCTTTAAAAATGGGCATTTTGTTCTTTGAAAGGAAAAAAGACTTCCAGTAGAGAAAAGTCTACCTCCCGTATGCTCTATTCTCATGCTCCCCGCCCCAGCCTGCACTGCCTTAGCCACTGGCCTCAGCCTTTGTTGCTTCTTGACCCATCTCATTCAGAGGAAGAGAAATAAAGGTAGAGTTAAATTATCATGTGACTCAAATAACTAAGCAGCTAGAAAGCTTCCTACCTGTGCTAAACTGACATGCTCTGTGATCCATTTTCATTTATTTTTTTGTTCATTTATAAATTGGGACTAATTATGTAGGGCCAGAGTCCCCAAGTTTTATCTGTCAAAATATGACTCCTGATTTCCCCCAAATCCTATTACTTCTGGAGATTATTATATATGCGATAGAGGTAGAGAATGTTGATAAAAATTTAAGCTACTAATAGAGGTAATGGTAACTGGGTCTTTGCTCCCAAATCACCCTTCCCCCCTTTCCACCTAATACCCTATTACCTAGTACCACCACTCAAAAGACCAACCACCAGCCAGCCTTAGGGTAGTGACTTACCAAATAAGGCTCTGAGAGCAATTGATAGATTCTTTGGAAGTATTCTTAGAGATATTTCACCAAAGGATATTTTCCCTTCTTTTGGGGTCCTACAGATCTGTCTTCTAAGGCAGCAGGCACACCAAAGAAGAAAGCTGTTGTCCAGGCTAAGTTGACGACCACTGGCCAGGTAACATCGCCAGTGAAAGGCACCTCATTTGTCACCAATACCAATCCCCGGAAATTTTCTGGCTTTTCAGGTAAGATAGGGCTGTGTTAGCTGTTACGGTGCTCCTTTTATTTGGTATCCTATTTAGGGCTCTGGTAAAGAGTGAAAATTCTGTGCTATCTAGTCTCTTATTAATGATTTGCTTCTATCTGAGCAGAGACAAGTAGTGGCTAATTCTCACCACTCCACTTGTATGGCATTTCGTTGTATACTTTAATCTCTATTGCAGCAGAAAGATGTTTGTTTTGTCAAGACTTTCTCCTCTGAAGTAGTAATAAATAGTAAAAATCTCAGGGTCAGACAGAGATTTTATAACCTGCCCTTTACTTCCTTGTGTTTTGACAATGAAAGAATTTCGAGAAATTACATCCCTAAACTTGCCTGAACTGGAGATGAAAGTATGGAAGAAGGGAGATGCCATGCATGGATTTCTCTTCTTAGTTCTACTACTATTTGTTCAAAGCATTGGGACAGTTGTGGAACACAGGGAAGATAGGAAAAAAGGATCTGAAAGGTGTTGCTATATGTTGGGGGGCAGTGCAGCCTAGTGGTGAATCCCATCTCCTGTAGGGGTAGATTGTGGCTATTTGTATATTGGCAGGATAGACAAGCAGTAAAGTGTACAATTTCCTTTTTTCTTCACTATTATATATATATATACACATACACACACAGTTTCTTTTATATAAAATATAGAATTACTATTTCATAGGGATTCAGGAAAACTTTGCTAGGACATGGGTGTAGACGGGAGTTGGGAAGATCAAGATCATTTATTGGCCTTTTATAACAGATAGCATCGGATTCTAGGGGCTTTTACTTAAGTAGTTTCATTTGTTCTTCAGATGGGGAACCTGCGGCCTTCTGATTTCAATATTGTTCTTTTTTAAGCACCAAAGGAGGCAAGAAAAGCTTCATCTTTCCTGCTGCACCCCTTTTAATAAAAGGATTTGTTCTGTAAAACTTAGATTCAGTCAAAAGGCTGCACTTAAGAACCTAGAAGGCTACATGTGGCCTTCAGGCCGCAGGTTCACTACCCCTGCTATGACATAGTTTTATGAGGCCTGTTTTTATGAAGGAGAAAGTTGAAGTTCAGGTTCATTATGGGGTTAGTATTTGCACCGAAGTGTGACTCCAGTACCTGTGCTCTTTTACCCTACACTCTGTTGCCTCTTTTATTGTTTGGAGACATTCTTGTGATTGATTCAGTTGAAGAAAATAAATAAAGCCAAACTGCTTGAACTCAGAAGTTGTTTGGGGATTGAAAGAAGCTTTATGTGTTTGAAAGAAACCTAGACCCAAGGTCAGAAGACTTAGGTTCTTGTCCCAATACTATTCCTTGACAGCTCAGAGTCCTGAGCGAGTCTTCACTTCTCTGAGCCTCTGTGGCCTTGTTTGTAAAGCAGAAGTGGCCTCTCCTACTAGAGTGATATGCACAGGGTACTGTGGATGCATAGGCAGCCATGTATAGGTCTCTTTTCGGTCTCTGCTTTCTTGGCTTTATGTATTTATTTGTTTAAGCTGCATTTCTCCATGCCTCATCTATCCCACAGTGTTCTCACGAGGACAATAGAAGATAACATTGCAAAAACAGTGCCTGGTTCTATAGGATTTTTATTATTTTAAAACTCTGAGGAGGCCCAGGTGTGGTGGCTCATGCCTGTAATCTCAGCACTTTGGGAGGCCAAGGAGGCAGGAGGATCACTTGAGGCCAGGAGTTCCAGACCAGCCTGGACAACATAGCAAGACCCCATCTCTTTAAAAAAAAACCAACTCTGAGGTTTGTTGTTTTTTTGTTTGTTTGTTTGATGGTAGGCCAAAGAGAGAAATATAGAAGAGTCCAGGCGATGATAAGAACAGCATGTTTCTGGAAGGGCTCTGATGTTGGGGATGGAATTTGGGAGGAGTTGAAAGAAATAGCAAATTCTAATTCTTGCAATCTGGCTGAACATTATCACTTTGGAGATCATGTACCCTAAAATGTTAGACTCCAGGTTAGAGATAAGGATGGATTTTTTTTTTTTTTTGAGACAAGATCTCGCTCTATCACCCAGGCTGGAATGCAGTGCCAGAATCATAGCTCACTGCAGTCTCAAACTTCTGGGCTCAAGTGATCCTCCCACCTCAGCCTCCCGAGTAGCTAGGACTACAGGCACACACCACTATGCCTGGTTAGTTTAAAAAAAAAATTTTGTAGAAACAGGGTCTTACTATATTGCCCAGGCTGGTTTCAAACTCCTGGTCTCAAGCAGTCCTCCTGCCTCAGCCTCCCAAAGGGCTGAGGATTACAGACATGAGTCACCACATCTGAACAAGGATGGATTCATAATTTACAAAGCCCAGACAAAAAGAAGCTTGCATCAGCAGACAGCTTACTAATGGCTTTGCCACAAGCTTGCAAAATAAAATTTGCTTTGTAAGTGGTCACAAGGAGATGAGAGGGTACAAATGGTTGTACATAGTTATTTTTAAGTGTCTGTAAAAGTGTCTGGAAGCCTTGCTGGTTGACTACCTTTTATTTTGACAATAATAAACAAAAAAAAGGTTGGAGTGGCAAGGGTGGGAATGTTGGCAGTGCACTGGTGACATCTGACTTTCTTGGTGGTATCTTTGTTCTGGCTCTGTCACCAAGGAGGTAGGTGATCCGGGAAATCATCTGCTCTTCTCAGACCTCAGTCCCCTCATCAGCAAAAGGATATTGAACTAGATAATCTTTCAGGCTTCTTCCAGCTCTGACAATCTGTGATAGCAGAAATTTTAAATTGACTGACATGTCCCATAATTTCTTACCCCTTTCTCATCCCAGTTTCTCTGGGATCAGCTTTACCATTGCTCTTAGACCCTCCTGATCACTCTTGACACAGCTGTGGCCTCTGTTCTTTTGTGAAATGGTGTACATATTTTGCAAAGAGACACACATCAGTCCAGTCCTCTGCTTGGCTGTGAGGAGGCCATTGTTCCTTTACCATTAAAAGCTGTCGGCTTTGGGGAAATTACTTAACCTCCATTTCTTTACCTGTGAGATTGGTATAAAGATATCTACTACAAAGGGCTATTTGGTGGGATTAAGTGAAGCTAAAGCACCAGCAGAATGTCTGTTAGTTTCCTTCCTTCCCTTTCTTCCTTCTCAGAAAGGCAAAATGAATTCGTCTCTGTTGTTCCTCTCTCCATCAGCCAAGCCCAACAACTCTGGTGAAGCCCCCTCAAGCCCTGTCCCTAGGACAAGTCTGTCTTCAAGCAAATGCGACCCCAAGCACAAGGACTGTCTGCTGCGGGAGTTTCGGAAGTTGTGCGCCATGGTGGCTGATAATCCCAGCTACAACACAAAGACCCAGATCATCCAGGACTTCCTGCAGAAAGGCTCAGCAGGAGGTGTGGCCATGAGCATCCTGAATGAGCTTTTCTTCTAAAGAGCTCAGGGCCATGGCCGGCTTCATGAGCATGTGAACTGTACAGTTGCACAGGGTCCCGTGCTTGGTTTAATGCTTTGCTATTGCTGTCTTGAAATTCTTACTAATTTTGAACAAGGGGCCTTGCATTTGCATTTTGCACTGGACCTCCCAAATTATGTAGCCAGATATGCTCAGAGCACTTTGGCATCTTTCTTCCTATGCCCTTATTCTATTCCTAAGAGGCCAGACAAATCCATCCTATTTGACTAGTAAGAAAATTCACTATCCTGCATTTTCAATTAGGTTTTTGTGAACCATATGCACAGCTTAGAATAGAATCTTCCAACTGTTTCTTTCATTTACCTAACAAATTGTCACTGAGAATCTGTAATGTGCTTGTCACTGGGCACATGAAGTGAAAGTTACAGCTTTGCCCAGCAGGAGTTCATCCATGGGCTAAAGGTGAAGCAGACAAATAAACCACCAGCCACCTATCACTACGGTAGGCCTCTCCTAGTGTAGTCATATGCACAGGGTACTGTGGGAGCATAGGCAGCCATATATAGATCTCTTTTGGTCTCTGCTTCTTTGAGTTTATGTATTTATTTGTTTAAGCTCATTTCTCAGTTCCTTCCTTTTGTCTCCAGATGGTTTCCACGGCGATGTGTACCTAACAGTGAAGCTGCTGCTGCCGGGTGTCATCAAGAGCGTTTACAACTTAAATGATAAGCAGATTGTGAAGCTTTTCAGTCGCATTTTTAACTGCAACCCAGATGATATGGCACGGGACCTAGAGCAGGTCAGAGGAAGGGGAGGGTAGGCCACATTCCAGGTGGAGTTCTGCCAAGCCAGGCACCTGCAGCCTCTTTTTTTCTGGTGGGGGCACATACTGTTTTAGGCAAGTGAAACCATTTGAGCAAGCTTCCATTATGGAGGGAGCTGAATGTGAGGCTATAGCTGTTAATTTCATAAGTTTCTGAGGACTGAAACTGTACCAGTGCTGAACCACAAAAGGCATGGTTCTCAAAAAGTCAGGATTTGAAACTTCCCTCTGTCTCTCCCAGGGTTCTTGTTCTGGACTGTCTTTCTACTTTTTTTCCCCTATAACTTGGGCTTACCACTCAGCTTTGGTTTGTTCATGACTATAGCCATGGCACCATGGAAAGTTTCCATTCAAGCACCCCCATTATCTGATGATAACAAATTTGTCTATTTGTTCAAATTCTTAAGCAGAAATCAAATTGGCTTAGTGCTGGATTAGTTCTTCTGTCTCTTCTCAGCCAAGGCAGGTGGACAGATCCTGTGGTAGATAGACATGCCGCTTCTAGAAAATGTGGATGGAATAGAGTCTCTGAGAAGTGAGGTAGATAGGTTGAGTTGGGACAGGAGCTATGATTGAAATCTCTTCGTTCATCTTTAGTCCTGGGTCTTGAGGGATATACTTGGCCACCCTCGGGTTGCAGCAGTGGCATTTTGGTTTTTGGAGACAGGGTGACGTGTCAGAGACAATCAGAGTCTTCTTTGAGCAGAGCAAGTCTTTCCCCCCAGCTGCCAAGAGCTTCCTTACCATCCAGGAAGTGGATGAATTCCTCCTCCGGCTCTCCAGGCTCACCAAGGAGGATGAGCAGCAACAGGCCCTGCAGGACATTGCCTCCAGGTGGGGGAGCTGCCTCGCCATGCCCAATGGGGATGCCTTAGGGAGATGGAATCTCTTGGGAAGGAAAGTTTGGGGGTCCAGAGTCTTCAAAGACCCAAGTTGAATGTGCCTCATCCCCCTAGGTGTACAGCCAATGACCTTAAGTGCATCATCAGGTTGATCAAACATGATCTGAAGATGAACTCAGGTGCAAAACATGTGTAAGTACGAGCTCCTCTCACAGCCTGAGCTGCTAGCTTCATTTGTTCCCAGCTGTTGTCAGGACTTTGGAGTCTTGATCTGGATTTGAATCCTCATTCCACCTTCTTACTTCCTGTGGAACCCTGATCTGTCACTTGGCCTGTCTCCACCTCCATTTTCTCAAATGTAAAATAGAGATAACAAAATCTTTCTCATAGGGTTGTTACAGTAGAAACTATGGAATATGTTCAGTGAGTGGAATATGAGTCTCTTGCCCACTCTAGCCCTTTCCTCACTAAGGTAGCATCCAAGTAGGCAGCGTCTCAAACGAGGTGAATTTTCCAAGAGTTTTTTTCTCCTCTCGTGAAAGTCTTTATGTAATAGAACACAACACCTTCCCTACAGATTGGGATTTCTCCTCTCTGTAAGGACAGGCTGCTATCCAAAGCTATAAGGTCAAAGGCAGTGGTTTTGTTTCCTTGCTCCTGTGTCCCTTGGCAGGTTAGATGCCCTCGACCCCAATGCCTATGAAGCCTTCAAAGCCTCGCGCAACCTGCATGACGTGGTGGAGCGGGTCCTTCGCAATGAGCAGGAGGTGGAGAAAAAGCCTGGCCGGAGACGGGCTCTGAGCGTCCAGGCCTCGCTGATGACACCTGTGCAGCCCATGCTGGTGAGGAGTGTTGCCCTGCCCCTGCTCTCCACGTCTCTCCGAGTGTCACATCCTTGGGGGTGAGATCTGATAGGACGTGAATGTTGAGAGCTCTTGCAAGTTGACTGGAGGAGTTTGGGGAAGGAAGAGTGGAGGTGCAAGAGGGCGTTTCTCAGTGGGGCACTGAAGGCAAAGGAGAAGACGGGATCTAGTGGGAAGACCTGAATCCTAGTTGCAGCCATACCACCAAAAAGCTGTGGAATCCTAGATGAGCTACTTAGCCTCTAAGGGCCTTTATTCTCCTTGTGTGAATGATGTCTGAGACTCTGAGGCAGCTGCCTAGAATGGTTTATCTATCATCTTACCTGAAGACAGGTGGATGTATTAAGTAACCCCTGAGGTTCTGTGACCTGCCACAGAGTAGCTCTGAGCATTGGTAGCACAGCCAGGCTTCCTATGACAGGGTGACTCGGGAAGAGGGAGGAAGCTCGAGGAATGAAGACTATGACAAAGATCATCTTGGGCCTCTGTTCGTTTCATGAGAAAGGGGATTTCCTTTCTGGCATCAGTTTTCCTGTGTGGCAGGACCCACCACATACACTGCCATGCCTACTGTTAGAGCCTTTGGCTTTTTCCAGTGGTGTATGGTACTTTTTTTGAAATTGTCTTGTATGTCACACTAAAGCCTTGGTTTAGGGTTCTGTGTTTGGGATAGGGAAGTGTTTGTTCCCTTCTTGCTAGGAATGTGGGACAGCCAGCACCAAGATAGTGAGATTTCCATCCCAGGGATGGGACCCAGTCACCTTCAGTAGTGGCCTTCCTGACATTTGTAAGAGTTCTTCCTTCCTGGAGTCTGTTCTACAGCTTGTCAGTTGAGTGGCATGGGTTATACAGCTTAGTGGTTAACCACACAGGCTTTGCAGTTGAGCCAAGATTCAAATCTCATTCCTAGTATTTGTTAGCTATGTAACCTGCTATTTACTAGCTATGTGACCTTAAGGAAGTACTTAATCCCTCTGATCTTCAGTTTTCTCATCCATAAAATGAAAACAATATTTGTCACATAGGATGTCACATCGAGGATGTAATGAGATTATGTATGTGATCTAACAAGTACCCCAAAAATGGTAGCTATTATTGTTTGGGTCAGCCTGGCACACCTGTAGTAAACATGCCTGCATCTGGATGTCCTGTTCTAGGGATCCCTGGTCACTCCCCCTGCCAGCCTCACTGTCAGGTGTACTCTTTAATCTAACCTATACGTACCTCTTGTGCTGAGATAATTGATGTATTTAATAATGAGCCAGAGGCCCTGCAAGAGCATAAATTATTGCAGAAAAAATTAAATTCTGTTTCAGTGGAATTTTCTTTGTTACACAATGAATAGCGTTCATATTCCTCAAAATGCAAGCTCCTGTGTCAGCTCTGGTGATTATTTTATAGGTACAATACAACATCGCCCAGCCCTTTCTATTCCTATACACTGTGGGTAGTTAGTCTCCAGGACCCAGATGCTGCCCTGCCTAACCCAATTCCAGGCTCTTGGGCTGTCCCTGCTAAGTAGCCCCTCATTGAAAGTTTCTAGGCTTTGTTTTCCCACCCTAAGGCCGAGGCCTGCAAATCCGTCGAGTACGCAATGAAGAAGTGTCCCAACGGCATGTTCTCTGAGATCAAGTATGATGGCGAGCGAGTCCAGGTGCATAAGAACGGGGAACACTTCAGCTACTTCAGCCGCAGTCTCAAGCCCGTCCTGCCCCACAAGGTATATGTCCTTCTTTCTGCCTCTAAGAATCTCAGGGCCACAGTCCCATAGCCATTCCAGCTCTGGTATACAATAAAGGTTTGTTTTTTCTTTCTTTTTTTTTTTAAACCACAACCTAAGTACTTCAGAGGCAAAGGGTTTGCTTTTTATTTGTTGAGTGAATGAATAAATTCCAATAATGAAGGGCTTCTCAGCAGGGACAGCCAAAGAATCCAGACTTAGGTTAGTCAAGACAGAGCTCCCTGGGACAGTGGTACTTCCCTCACCCTCAGCAGTATTGGGACAGTGAACTCAGTGGGTGTGTTGCTCTGCGTGTCTTCTGCATTTCCATGTCCCGAGCGCTCCCCCTGAGCTAGACTAAGGCTCATGTACAAGGGGCTATTGGGCTTACACACTGTTGTAGTTAGTGGGCATACGGCAGTGAAAAAAATGGACAAAAGTTCTGGCTCTCATGAAGCTTACATTCTGATGTAAACACAATCCCATGGGACATCTGGGAGCCTTGATTCCTGCCCTAATCAGCAGGGGCATTGAGAACTTCATTCCTCAGCCCTTCTTAGCTCCCAGGGATACTGTGAGCCTTTGGGGTATCTTCAGTGAAAAGCAGCAGGAACATCTGGCTCCACCAGCTTGTGAGCAGATGGAATTCCTGTCCTTGCTATCCTTTTCTTTCCTAGCTCACACTCAGTTTTTCAGAGCCCTAGGGGTCAGGGGGAACATGTTTTGTGGTCCATGTGCTTAACCTCAACCTTGTCTTCCTGCTGGACACTGAAGACAAAGCTATCAGGCCATTTGTTTTAGGTGTTTTAGGTGTTCAAGAAGAGAGCTAAGCAGTGCTCTCTTGAGCTCGCATGAAGCTTTAGTGCAGGTTAACTTATTCTGTGGATCATGTAAAATTGCCAAGGAACTGCTTTTGATGAGGTTGGTGTTAAATAGGTACCTCCTGTGACCCAGGAAGAAGTTTGAGCACAGCTTCCCAGAATTAGCCTGTTTCCCACTCATCGCTTGCCTCTCCTGTGCTTTTGGTTCTTAAAGGGCTAGGTTGGGGATTGAAGTGGAATGGGATGGATGTGCAGGCCCTTCCTGTTCCTGCTCCAAGCATCCTGGGTAGTGACGGCCTATGTGCCCTGCCCAGGTGAGAAGTTGGGCCAGCCATCCTCTCTGGACCTCATTGCTGGCATCACTTGGCAGGGGCTACCTCAGGTTACAGAGGGACCTCTCCCTGGCTGGAGTTATCAAGAGATTAGGGCTCTGCCTTTATCAGGAAAACTCCAATTCCAAACATCCTGTCTTACTCTGAAGGTGGCGGTGTGTTCAGAGCTTCCACTCAGAGAAGACACTGCTTGGGTTTCCTTGTTGCTCCTGAGGGGGTTCGTTTCTACCTTCCTGTCTTCCTTCCAACCAGTGTGTTCTCCCCCAATCCAACCCCCAGCCTGATATCCACCCATCTTCTGCAAGAGGCACTAATTTCTACCCACCCGCCTTTCTTCCCTCCCTCCCTGCCGTATTTGTCTACCTCCACCTCTTCCCTGTACATGTTCACGCTCTCAGTTTCTTTTTTCCTTCAAAACTCTGCCTTCTCTACAGTCTATAGCAGTTGACTCAACGTGGGCTGACCTCCAGGTCATGACTTCTGACCTGGACAGAAGTACTAAAACAACTTGTCCAGTTGTCTGGCAAGACCTAGCTATGTGTTATGCACATGAGCTGGGCTTCTCCATGTTCTGTACTCCTTCTGGGGCCTAGGCTTTGCTCTCCATGGCTTGGCTTTGGGTCCCTGCTGCCCTTTTGTCCCTCATCAAAGCTACACTTCTGCTTCCAGGTGGCCCACTTTAAGGACTACATCCCCCAGGCTTTCCCTGGGGGCCACAGCATGATCTTGGACTCTGAGGTGCTCCTGATTGACAACAAGACAGGCAAACCACTGCCTTTTGGGACTCTGGGAGTACACAAGGTACTGGCTCAGGGCCTTATGTGCAAGAATGAATGTGTGTGTGTGCACGCATGCGTACGCACATGGGCTGCAGTCTGAAAAGAGAATATATCATGTAGGGTAGGACTTATCTTCGCTTCTGATGTCTTTTTTTTTTCTTTTCTTTTCTTTTTTTTTTTTTTTTGAGTTTCCATTTAGCACCATCTGCTGAGTGTCCTTATGGCCCAGGGGCTTCAAAGCACAAATGGGACTTTTCCATCAGGTGCTGCAGAGGGCCTCCAGAAGTGCACCATTTTTTCATACCCTGTGACTTTTGTCCCTCATGTACCTTATACCTCATTTTCCCTTACAGAAAGCTGCCTTCCAAGATGCTAATGTCTGCCTATTTGTTTTTGATTGTATCTACTTCAATGATGTCAGCTTGATGGACAGGTGAGTTGGTTAGCATCTTTAAACCCAGGAACTGCCAGGAATCTGTTTTCATTTCCTAGATGAGGAGGTGGGGGAGTTCAGGTTGGAAAAGAGGGAGGGGAACAGGCTGGCACATACGCTTGTGTGCCCAGGAGCTTGTCAGGGCAGTGTAGGAGAGAGCTGAGAGGGAGCACAGTTGCTACAGTCATCTCCCCATTTATGTAAGGAAAACCCTATGTGTTGCCTCCATCTCATCTCTGAGAGTGAAGTCACAGAGGAAACCAAACCCCCAACGAAGTTTCTCTACTAAAGCATCCCTGGTGGTGTAGTGGTTAGGGAAAAAAAATTTTTTTAATAAATAAAGAAAGTTTCTCTACTAAAGCAAAATGGACTATTGCAAAGAGGTTGTGAGCACAGTGGGGTTTCAGTTTATTTCTCCGGTAGCACTCCTGGGGGCATAAGGCAGATAGTTTCAGCTCAGAGGTTTTGATTTCAGAAGAGATTGACAGTAGGAAACTCCTGATTGTAAGGGAGGCTATGAGTGGGACCATCTTGGGGAGAACTACCAGTATGCTTGGGCCTGAGAAACCAGTACTGGCCCTTTCCACAAGGTTAGAAATGTATCCCTACACCTATTCCTCCTGCAGCAGCCACATCCTTGCTTGTGGAAGGGAAAGGAGGCAGAAGAGAGAAAGAACTGGTAGGGTAGGAGTTGGGGTTTGGGCCCTGAGGCCTGTCTCAGCCTGCTAACCCAAGGACCAGCTAGCCTTGGGGTTGGGGTAAAGCAGGGTGTAGGGATAAAAAATGAGAGCTGGAGTCATTTTTCTAGTGGGACCAGAATTTATACAACCCGGGCTAGAGGCCAGTTCTCCCTTGATAAAGTAGAAATAGGAGCTACAGCTATGAACCAGCTCTGTGCCACGGCTCAAAATTGTCCATCTTTGGTTACAATGGAGCCCTTGCAGCCCTTAACAACAGAAGTGTTGCACGTAAGAGCTTAATCCATGGCAGACCCTCTCTGGAAGCAGCAGTTAGTATCTTCGTGCCCCTTACCTCAGAATTCCTAATAGAGGTAGGAGGATCATGGCCTCACCTCAGCTCCTGTCCCTCTAGGCCTCTGTGTGAGCGGCGGAAGTTTCTTCATGACAACATGGTTGTAATTCCAAACCGGATCATGTTCTCAGAAATGAAGCAAGTCACGGTAAAGGAACACCCTACCCTAGGCAGGGTTCTAGTGGTTTGCAAGCAGGGCAAGGAACCCCTTGGGTCAAGTGTGACTGGGAGAATGAGTCTTAAATTCTGTTACGGGGTTGCTACGTTTGCCTTTGACTACTGTGTATGTCCTCTACTAGTCTTCACCCAGGAGGGCAGGGCATGAAAATCCCTCCTAGGTAAGGACCCTGTGTTTCAAAGCCACAGCAACTCTCTGGTTGGGATGAGAGTTTCCCTGCTTGTAATCCTTTGTCCCTTACATTCAAGTTAGGGTGTTCCCAGTGGGCACTGGACTAGTGTGCAGAAAGGAACAACACCCACCCCACGCCCGTGCCGCTCTCTCTGTTCTCACACACGCTTCGACATCTCTCCTCTTGTCCCTCAGAAAGCTTCAGACTTGGCCGACATGATAAACCGGGTGATCCGGGAGGGGTTGGAAGGGCTGGTGCTGAAGGATGTGAAGGTAAGGTGGCTACACCCTTGTTTTCTCCTGAAGACTTAAAGCCCTCTCTCCTGAGCCTTCCCAGTCCTGGCCAGGAGACGGTGGTGGCAGTCTGAGGTGCTGGGGAGTGGGTGCTGAGGGGAGCCTTTCCAGGGTTTGGACAGGACTGTTCCAGATTTGGAGGATGTTTGTATGTGCATCCTGTAGTGCCTGGAGCCTGGGGGCTGTTCCCCAGAGTGGGCTGGGCACTGTGACAGACCTCGTGTGTAGCAGTAAAGGGGTAAATCCCATCCCTATGGAGTTTTCATTCTGGTCTGTGGTCTCTCTCTTGCCTCCTTTCAGGGTACATATGAGCCTGGGAAGCGGCACTGGCTGAAAGTGAAGAAAGACTATTTGAACGAGGGGGCCATGGCTGACACAGCTGACCTGGTGGTCCTTGGGGCCTTCTATGGGCAAGGGAACAAAGGTGAGGGTAGTCTCCGGCCCCTGGGATGGTACTCTTTTGGAAGATACCACTTGAGATACAGGCTGACCTTTTTACTGGCCAGTCGTGATTTCTGAAATTCTGGGATCTAGGTCCCCAAGCTAGCCTGAGACACCTCAGGCAGGGATATATGAGAGCTGCAGACAGGCAGGGAGAAGTCAGACAAGAATACCCTGTGCTAGCCTGGCAGAAAGAAGCTCCAATTGTTTCTTCAGGGCCTGACCGCTTCCTCCTCAGGAAAAATCTCTTTCCTGACTGGAGAGCAAGCTGGGGTCTGAGAACTAATGTTTTTAGGCAGTCTACTCTGTGTTGGGTACTACTCAATTCCCCAGAGCTTGACAAGTTGGGTGTGATTATCCCTAATTTGCTGAAGAGGAAATTGGGGCTCATAAAGGTTAAGATTACACAGCTAGTAAGAGGTAGACCTGAGCAATAAACTCTGGCACTCTGACACCAAGGCCCAGGCCTTGCCTCTCCAGCGAGCTGCCTCTCCCTGGGCTCTTGGGGCTGGCAGAGATGGCTCCCTCCAAGCCACACTCAGCCCACACTCCCTTCCCAGGTGGCATGATGTCCATCTTCCTCATGGGCTGCTATGACCCTAGCAGCCAGAAGTGGTGCACCGTCACCAAGTGTGCAGGAGGCCATGACGATGCCACACTTGCCCGCCTGCAGAAGGAACTGGACATGGTGAAGATCAGCAAGGTAAGGGAGAGACCTGGTTGGCCCTGGCCTCTGGACTGGCCATCATTACTGAGACACAGGCTACACTTTGGGGACTGCAGGTATCATTTATCTGTCTACCCAGAAAGGAGGGTTGCTGTTTGGCCATGGGAGCAGAATTAGGCCTTAAAATCTCTGGGTGCCTACCTTGTGGAAAATGGCCTGCATGGCCTCTAGGCCACACTCCCTTTGGGCAGGGAGGATCACATGGGGTGAAGGTCAGCCTTTTTAGCTAAGTCACATCTCACAATCTCATTACCAAGAAAAGGGGTTTAAGCCTTGTTCCAGCTTAGGAACAGCCCAGAGCAATACCTTTTTCTCCTCCAGGATCCCAGCAAAATACCCAGCTGGCTGAAGATCAACAAGATCTACTATCCTGACTTCATTGTGCCAGACCCAAAGGTATCAACCCAGTGGCTTGGGATCCTTCAGCCCACAGAATTAGCTTGCAAGTTCTCTAGTGCCATGGAGAAGCCATCTCATTTTCAATGCAAGTCCACCCAGCGATGGGGATCTGGATTTTTCAGCTACGTGATAGGCACAGGGATGACCAGCCAACACTGAGGAATCTTCCCCAGTGTTGAGTATAAGAAGAGAATACCCATCCCCTCAGCACAGAGGGTCTGTTCTAGAAGCAGCTTGGTCCAATCCCTTCTTGTACTGACAGAGAAAGATGTGCAGAGACAAGACTTCCCTAAGGAAGTCATCAGCAGCAGTGGGATTAGAACCCAAGTCTCCCAGCCGACAGCCAAAGTTTTTTTAGTTGTAACTATTCGTATTGCTTCTAGCTTGTTGGGAGATATTTTCTTAACAGTGATGACCTGCCTGATTTACTCCTGGCAGAAGGCTGCCGTGTGGGAAATCACAGGGGCTGAATTCTCCAAATCTGAGGCTCATACTGCTGACGGGATCTCTATCCGATTCCCTCGCTGCACCCGAATCCGTGACGATAAGGACTGGAAATCTGCCACTAACCTCCCCCAACTCAAGGTACCAGTTCTTAGGCTGTATGCACGTTCTCCACCTCACTGTCCTGGCCTTAGAACCTTGGGCATCTGGACTGTTCACATGTCCTCTGTCATCTTTCCCCCATTCCACTGAGACAGAGCAAGGAGGGCAAGTGGAGAGGGAGACTAACCTGGTGCTGAGTCAGGCAGCAGCAGTAGGCCTCTTACTCCTGCCATCTCCAAGTACAGAGCCTTGTGTTTGTCAGGCCCCACGGAGCAGCCTTGGTCTAGAGAGTGAGAGCTCGCTGTCACAGCCTCCTTGCAAGGGGCTGCCCCAGGCTACAGTACCTACTTTGCTGATTAACAACTGGGGTACAGGGAACAAGGATTTGTACCCTGATTACTCAGGTTACAGGGCCATACATTGGAATAGTATCAAGGAAGCCAATTCCTTTCCCCTGCTGTTTGTCTTTCTCACCGTTTTGTTCCCCAGCCACACGTGCCTAAAACATACCACACACCGCTTCAGAGGCCAGTGTCTGGGCAGGGAATGATACCACCCAAGGTTCTCCCTCCCCTCCTCAGGAACTATACCAGCTGTCCAAGGAGAAGGCAGACTTCACTGTAGTGGCTGGAGATGAGGGGAGCTCCACTACAGGGGGCAGCAATGGAGAGAACGAGGGCACTTCAGGGTCTGCTGTGCCCCACAAGGCCCCCACAGCTTCCCCCACCAAGCCCTCTGCTAGTGCCAAGAAAGCAAAAGGGAAGCTGAGTAACCCCAGCGGCAAAGGCGGTAAGGATAAGCCAAGAGGGCTGGGGAGACAAAAGAGGGTGGTGTGAGGGGCAGAGATCAAAGGGCAGCGACCCAGTCTCACATTCCAACTCTGAGATCACATTATCTGTGTCCACTGCAGCTGACATTGACTGAATTCCTGGTGTGTGTCCAGCCATGGGCCAGAAGCTGTTCTGCTGGGCACCCCGTATCTGCTCAGCAGCCCTGAATAAAGCAGTACTCTGGGAGAGCCAGTCTGACCAGGGGATAAGCCACTTTTGAGCTAAAGGGCTTAGCTGACAACTCTTCCCTCCCCCTCACTCACGCTCATAGCAGAGGAAGGGCCTGGACCTTCCCTTTACTGCCCCTGACTTCAGGGACCATTATCAGCAATCCCTACCCTCTTAGTTCTTATCCCGAACTCTGTCCTGTAGGCAACACGCTGACTGCAAAGCCTTCCCCTGTGAAAGTGGGAGAGAAGCTGGCCATGAAGTCTTCTGCAGTGAAAGTGGGGCAAAAGCGGAAAGCTGTTGATGAGACCCCGTGCCAAACAAAGGTGAGGGTAAGAATGGCAACAAACCAGAGGAGCCAGTTCGGCCCAGGGCCTTTTGTTCCCAACCTTCTGCACATGAACTTTGAAAGAAGATGAGCAAAGGTGTTTTGGGGAACAGTAGCTAAACCCCTTCCCTGCCTGCAGCTGTTTCTCTATCATGGGCAAGGCCAGCAGTGCTGCTCCTCTACCCTGTGCCTTCTTGTTGCCTTGCAGAGACGGCCAGCCAGCAAGCAGAGAGGAAGGAGAGCTGTGCCAGCAGGCAGGAGATAGAGCAGCCAGCGTAGCCAGGAGAGGCCGCAGGGACCCACCCAGCTGCTGGGCCCAAGTCACAATTGACATTAAAGGGGAGAAAGCCCAGTCTGGTGTGGGAGTGCAGCAGTGTGAGTTTGTGGCCAGGGCGGGAGCAGGTCCAGCCAGCAAGAAGAGAGGAAGAGGGCACTGGCTTGATGACTCTCCTCCCACCTGAGGAGCCTTTTCCCTTTTACACTCCCTTGTCAGTCTTGGGTTTGGCAGTATCTGTTGAGCACCTACTGAGGCCAAGAACTAGGTTTAGTACTGGCTCAACTCTGGGGGAGCTGATGGCCCAAAGTGCAGATAGGGAAATAAACATATGATCACCACACCATGTCATTGTGCCCCCACTCTCCCCACCTCCACCCAAGTAAACACAGAAGTGTGACAACTCAGGACCTGAAGCCAGTCCCCAGCAGAACAGTAGAAGCCTTTCCTTTTCCCATCTCCCTCTTCCCTGCCTGAAGCCCTTGAACCCATCCACAGTGATGAGCAAGACTCCTGGCCTCTTGGTCTAGTTAGCTGTGCAGAGTGGACTGCTGAGTCTGAGAGCCAGCCTTGCCTGACCACCAGCCACTGGATGGCTCTTGGAGACATATACTTTGCTCACCTCCACGTCCCAATTGTCAAGGGCCATCCCTTCTCCTTTGCCCCTAGGCAGGGATGGAGGGGAATGTCAGTCCTAGTAATTTAGAGTGACTAGAGAGTGGGAGTATTTTCTACATGTGCCTTTTCTCCAGTACCCTGTCTGCTTGTGTCTTTAACTCGGGGCTCCCTCCTTACTGTCCTGTGCTCATCTGGGTGAAGACTCGTGTGCACCCAGTGCAGTCCTGACCCCTTTGCGTTTGCAGGTGCTACTGGACATCTTCACTGGGGTGCGGCTCTACTTGCCACCCTCCACACCGGACTTCAGCCGTCTTAGACGCTACTTTGTGGCATTTGATGGGGACCTGGTGCAGGAATTTGACATGGCCTCAGCCACACATATGCTGGGTAGCAGAGACAAGAACCCTAAGGCCCAGGAGGTCTCCCCAGAGTGGATTTGGGCATGTATCCGGAAACGGAGACTGATAGCTCCCTGCTAGAATTGCTGCCCTCCCTCTCCCTCAGGCCACACTCTCCCTCACCACAGTGCTGGACGGGGCTCAGGCTGGAGACAGGCAGGCAGAGGAACAGGACAGGGAATGGGCTTGCTTCTTCGAAACCCACCAATTCTCCATGGTGTCTTCTGGACCAGGAATTAGCTGCTGTGGGTACCACAAGTGAAGTCAGTTTCTCTTGCTGGTTTGAATAGATCTTTCAGATCTGGATGCTGGCTCTGTCACATATTTTTGTTTTCTTTGAAAAGAAGCTTAGGGTTTTGTTTTTTTTTTTTAATATAAGTAAAATATCATCTCACAGGTATCTCTGTCCTTTCCCCACCTATACCCCTATAATTTCCATCGTGATTAAGGAATAAAGGCTGGGCTATTGAAGCTCTGTCCACAAAGTCTTCCCTCCCTGCCTGCCCTTTTTAAAAGTTGTATTTAAAAGACTGCCCTCACAAATGCTTTTTATATTTAGCAAATCTGTATTCGCCCTGAGCCCTTGTGCCAGGAGTGAATCCTCATTTGAAAGAAAACAAAATGAACGTTCCTGACACTTCTCGTGTTCTCCTATTACAAGGTGAGCATCCCCAGTTAGAGCGGGGGACTAGGATCAGGTAGGAAATTGGGGCCTTTATGAAGAAAAGGGAGGTTATTTGGGCTGCCTCTCTGGGGGGATAGGGGCTCCAGGAAGATCTGCCTCCCCCAAATCTGGAAACAAGGCTGCTCTTTAAGAATAAAAACCCACACTTGAAAACAAATCTACACAACCTGCTTACAAAGAACAGCCCCTGTGCCACCTGAGGCCAATTTATTTGAAGGACAAAAAGAAGACTATTTAGTGTAGGTAGGTGCTGTTCCATGGAACTTTTTTTTAAATAGGTTTGGTGTCTGACTATTGGCTATTGCCCAGGCTGGTCTTGAACTCCTGGGCTCAAGCAATCCTCCCACTTTGGCCTCCCAGAGTGCTAGGATTACAGGCTTCAGCCACCGTGCTCAGCCCAGTTCTTTTTTTCTTGTCAACAAATGAGCAGGCTCTGGGCCTGTAAGATCAAGGACCACTGCCTCCCTTCACCCCATGCCCCACTCCCACCCCCAGTGCACTCAACTAACGTAATACTCTGCTGAGAGGCGGCTTGTCAGTTAGCTTGGAGGTCAACTTTAATCTGACTGACCTTGGCTTCCACCTACTGTTGAAAATGTGGAGGGATAGGATCAGGAAAGGTGGGTACTGCCCTGATTCTAGCCTAGAACATTTGGTGTTTCTGAATAGGCACCATTCAGTCTAGCTTTAGTATTAGGAATAAGATACTCTTTTATTCCATCCTCTGCGGAGACAAAAGCTGCTCGTTTGAGCACTGACCTATATAGACTTCCATTCCCTTCTCCAGCCTCCTCAGCCCAAGCAAGAGGGTCTGCCCTGAGGATCCTGCCAAAGGCACTGCCCTCTCCAACCCAGGTGACTTGGCCCCAGCCCTACCTACCCTTACTGGTTACCTTCTCCCAGAGTGCACCTTAAAGGCAGAGGGGCTGCACCAGCTGCAAGCGATCACCTCAGTAATGAGCTCAGCTCCCTGGCCTTAGTGTTTTATCTCCATTTCACTGTCAGGCCTTTTTTATTTCCTTCCAGTCTTTCCTAATGTGTGTTCTTCTTTGTTGCTGAGATTTGACTACACACAATTTTGTTTTTCATGTATTTCTTTCATGTACTTCCACACAACCCTAAGCAGCAGAATGCTGGAGGCCTGCCCTCCTGAACCTGCAACATGCCGCTGGCTGGCAGCAGGCAGAGGCCATCCCTGGGTGTTGAATAGGTCAGCCACCTACAGCGAAGAGGACAAAGTGCTGTGGTTCAAACTTGAGCCTTTACACCCTTTTGGCAGGATTCCTTCCTCTTTAGGATATGCACATACCCTCGTTCCCCCAAGGGCTGCATTCTTAGTCTCAGGAGTCTTCTGTCTCCTTGGACACCTGATCAGAGCTGTGTACGAGCCTGTGCACACACAGCAGTCTGCCCATGAGGCTGAGCCAACCTTTTCTGAGCCACAGCTGTAGCCAAAAGCTACCGTATCTCCCCCAGGGTAACCTGGGAGACGTAACTGGGCATACTAGCTGTCCTCAGTTTCTTTCCACACAGATCTTTAAAGCCCACATCTACTAGATCAGTGTAAATGTCTGAACTCACCTGGTGCTTCTTCCCATTTGGTCTTGGGATTTGTTCTTTTCCTACCCAGCTCCCATTCCCTTCTAGGCTATTCCATGGCCTCTTACACATTAGTTGTGAGATCTGTGGCAAGTCACAACAACACTGAACAGGGATATTTTGACCAAGACCACATGGCCCAAGCATCTCCAGGAATAATGCAATTTCTCCAGAACATGCCTACATCCACATGGCCTGGGATTAGCCTGTGGTTTATCAGTCCTTTTGTCAATCTTAACTATCAGACCTCTGTTATCCTCACACCAGATCCGACAGGCATCTGTATTGAAACTTTATTATAAAATTATAAAGCAGCGCTCTGTAACAAAAAAAAATACACATTTGAGTTTGCTTTAACCCCCAAGTCTGAGAAAATCTTAATATAAGCCACTTGAAGTAACACATTCACATCCAAGAGATTTCAACAAATTTATACAATATATATTGAGCACTAATTCCGGTACAGCTTATTATTAGTTTGGATCCAACTATTCCAATGTATTATGAACCAGTCAGCTGTCCAAGTCGTAAGTCTCAAATGAAAACTCAGAGCAATCACAGTAAAAGCCACAGAATAATTGGAAGAATTAGATGTTTCCATGATAATTAAAACCAAGGATTCATGAAGAGTGGGAGGGAGGATTCAAGGATTAAAAAAAAAATCAAGTCTTATATTTGGGTTAGGTATTAGCTGGAATGGGATGTTGGGACTCCCAACTTTTATTTGTTGTAATAATAAAAATGATACCAAAAAAATCAGGGTTGAACCTTTCTTCTTAAATGGAAACCTTCACCATAAGAGGACAAAAGATTTAAAGGCAAGTTCTTTCTCCAAAATGAGTAAATGACATCAGTTCTAATTCTTACTGAGGTTACTAACCAGCCATCAATATTTTATTTTCAACTTGTGTCTAGGAGGAAAATTGGTAGGTAGGGGAAGGAAGGGCTTCAGCAGAGAAAGCAAGTTTTAAGTATGGAGAGAACCAGCTTCTGCCCTGAAGTTATTGCTAGATCTTAACTGAGTGGCATATACGTAAACCTGTTTCACAGTGGAATTGAAGAGTAGCTGGATGAATGATCCTTTGCTAAACTGGTAGGCATAGTAAACTATACCATTTATTGTCTGCCAGAAAGGTGAAAGGTGATATCTTCATGGGAAAATCTCTGATTCTCCCAACTCCTACAAAGGCTTCGGCCCAGAATCAAATCATCCAGGCCTTGGTAATCATGTCGAGGTAAGTGGCCCAGTGTTTAGCTGACAACTATTTTATGAAATTATTTCATTCCCCCGAAGGGGCTTAGTGGTTGATGATGGAGCGAAAGCATAAGTACATCTGCACCAATGTAGGAGGTCCCTTTAGAGGTTTCCCGCTAACATCCAGAGTCATGATTGGCTCTTCTAGTCTCAGCTCAGCTGGGGGTGGGGTGGAGGGGGATGCTCAGGTGTTCAGGGTTTGCATAGTTCATCCATTGATAATGGGAGGACAGGACACACAGCTCTCCTGATAGCATGTGTGTTTTGTGCTTGGCTAAGCTTCTCCAGCAAACTTAAGCCCTTCAGTTCCTCCAGTGGTCTAAACACCCTAAGAGGGCTCAAAAACATCACCTACTCATTACATGGTTCTTCCCTGACCTGCCTCCAAAAATCAGTAGGCTAAGAAAGGAAATGGAAGAGTAGGGACTCCCCACCAACCTGGGGAATTAAGACTTCCAGCTGTCTGTTCACAGGCAGAATCCAACCTCATTCAGTACCTTCTGATACCTCTTAGGTGTTCTTACAGGTATTTGGTCTCCAGGAACTTCATCTGGCTAGAGAGGAGAGCAAGGTTCTTCGCCTAAGTCTCTATGTCTTGGGTAAGACCAAGTTTAAAACCTCATGGGTGAGAGAGGGACTTCATTTTCAGGAGAAAGTGGTTTAAGACTCCTGTCCATTGCAAAAAGAGGATCAGAAGCCAAGCCAAAGTTAAGCAGAAAGCCACTGCCTTCACCCAACACTTCCCCTTTCCTCATAAACTAAAAGACGGTACAAAGTCAGGCCCCAAGAGAGGAAGCAGCAGAGATTATCCACGCACCATCCCTTGCATACAGAGACCAGGATTTCCCAGGAGTTTGGAAGCCGGATGTTTGTTGGCTCCCAGGGTCAGGTCAAAGACTGATACCTTCCAATCCCAGCACTTAATGAAGCAACTCTTAACAACGTTGAAGTTTTTTGATAGCATCTGTGTTTCATTTCTCTTACCAGAGTTAAATTTACTGGTCCAAATTCTATCCTAAGGACTACTATTGGTTTCTTTTGGTCCAAAGAAACAAATGGATTTTAGGCAATGTAGCAAGAGACTTTAGCAAAGGTAGGTTAAAGCACAGAAAGCCAGAGAGACCAGAAATTTAAATGTAAATGTGCTGGAAAGGAAGAGAACCATTTCTAACAGGACTTTTGATTGATGAAACACACAGGCAAGCATCTCCAGGGGATGGGTGGGGTACAGGAAGAAAGGTGAAACTGTCTAGGTTCTCAGAGAATGGGAGAAAGACATGGTTGAAGTTCTGGCAAGTCTTGTGTTCATCAGTTACCATCATTACCCCAAGATCACTGAAACAAGGACTCACCCATGTGATCTGCAGCAGTTCCCACTGGCCTCCGGCTTTGCCAGTCAAAAGGTGCACCCCCATGGCAAGACAGGCATGCCCAGGGGTAACATGGTATCTTTGCCCTGATCTTGGGAACACTGCAAAATTTCTTCTTTTAACTTGCCCCCTCTGCAAGCTGGCCAACCCTGAGCCCAGACATCCCAGGCTATGTCCCTGTAAGGCACTGAAGAAGCAGATGCAAGCCCTCAGGACCGGAAGACGTGCACAGCTCGGATCACATACTGCCGGCAGATGGGACACTCATTCATGCGTTTGCCACACTTGGTACAGGTTACCATGTGGCCACACTCCAGCAGAACACAGTCAATGGGTGAGTCCATGCAGATCTTACACAGGTTCTCCTCCAGGCCGGATGGCACTGCTCCCCCTGTACAAACACACGGCAGAAAAAAGGAGCAGAGGGGAAAGTGAGATTATTTAAATTTATGGGATATGGGGGCATGGAGGTGGGAGAAAACGGGCACACTGAACAAACCCCCAAATGCACATGCTTTGCTCAAATAGAGCTCCTCTAAGAAAACTTTTGCTCAGTAACCAACTCCAGTTGCTTGTTTAATCCATACCTCCTCCACTCCAAAGGCTAGATTTGAAGAGTACAGTACTTACAGATCAAATACGTGAGAACTAAGGCAAAGTCCTCAGCTTAAATAATTTTCAGACAATTGAGGCTATAATATAGTGAGTGGCACTTAGGGACTCATTATCCCCTGAGGCAGAACATGCTGAAAAGACAAAACTGGTTCAGAAAAGTTTGGATATAAATGGAACTGTAATGAATGGTTCATTAAGGATCACAAGGCTTATCTACAAATACATCCCCAATGTAGTAAGATCATGGATCATGGGGGCCCCCTGTGCTATCCCACAAACTACCCCTGGGCTGCTTCTGAGGAAACTTCCTGGTGTAAGAGCTGAGCAGAAATTATTGCTCCCTCTTCTGTGCTCCCCACAAAGAACTTTATTTAAATCCCCATGACTGCTTATCACATTGGATTACAACTTTGAGTTTGCCTACTTATCTCACCCGGTAGACTATGAGCTCCTAATTCAACATATTCAATCAATTTCTACAATTATTCTTAGCATTTACTATATGCTCTGAGGTCAGATATTCATCTTTGAAGCCCCCAAGCGCCAGTCACATGGTAGGTATTCTCTAAATGTCTGATGAATGAACATCTCCCAAGGGAAGTGAAAATAGCTCACATTTACTGAATGCTCACCATTTGCCAGGCAGGGTCCTGGGAGCTTTGCATGTATTAACTCACTGAATCCTCACAAAAACTATGAAGTAGGTACTCTTGTTACTCTCATTTTATAGATGAGGCAACTGGGGCCAAAGAGTTAAGTGGCTTGCCCAAGGGCACACAGCTGCTAAGTAGAGGAGCTAGGACTCAAACCCAAGCAGGCTGCCCCACAGCTCCTGCACACATTATGTCCTTCTACATAAGTGCCCTGAGGATAGAGACTATCAAGATGATTTTAACTGCCCAGTGCACAGAATTCTCAATAAATACTAACTGGTTTGTGCCAGTGGTAAAATACAGTAAGCATGACCAGTATCCTCCTAGGTTAGCTGCACAAACAGAAAAATCTTCACGTTCAAAAGCCCAGCTGAGGCCGGTTGCAGTGGCTCATGCCTATGTAATCTTAGAACTTTGGGAGGCCAAAGTGGGAGGATTGCTTGAGACAAGGAGTTCAAGATTAGCCTGAGCAAGAGCAAGACCCTGTCTACATAAAAAAAAGTAGAAAAATTAGCCAGGTGTGGTGGTGTGAACCTGTGGTCCCAGCTACTCAGGAGGCTGAGGCAGGAGGATCGCTTAAGCCCAGGAGTTTGAGGTTACAGTGAGCTATGATGATGCCACTGCACTCTAGCCCAGGTGACATAGACACTGTCTAAAAAAAAAAAGCACAGCTGGCTCACACCTGTAATCCCAGCACTTTGGGAGGCCAAGGCAGGAGAATTGCTTGAGGCTGGGAGTTCAAGGCCAGCCTGTGCAACATAGCAAAACCCTGTCTCTACAAAAAAATTTTAAAATTAGCCAGGTGTGGTGGCACACGCCTGTAGTCCCAGTGACTTGGGAGGCTGAAGTAGGAGAATCACTTGAGCCCAGGAGATCAAGGCTGCAGTGAGCTATGATCGCACCACTGCAGTTCAGCCTGAGTGACAGAGCAAGACCCCGTCTCTTTAAAAACACACACACACACATATACACGTGTGCGCCCAGCCATCCCCAGTATGTCTTAAACTGTAGCCTAAACTATGTAGACATAAACAGACAACTGGCCTCACACCAGTCACCTCCACCGTCTGGGGGGTTGGCTATTCCACAGGGGAATTCTCCCTTACCCTATTGCTTCTATACTTTTTCTCTTTTCTGGACTATTCAAAAAGTTAAATACTTGGGGGGTGTGGTGTGAGAAGGCGAGCGAGTGAGTGGGGGTGGGGGGTTAAATACTTCCCTTAGGTGGTGGCTGGACGTGAAGGGAATGAAACCTCTTTACCTCCTTTGAGGTACTGCTGGTCCTAACAGGGAAAGTTTGGAGGAGACCGAACTAATACAAATATATAAGATGAGCAGGAGGAATTTATAAATTTTCGACTACTTATTATTTCTCTCAGGAGTAACAATAAACACATCAACTCAGTTGTCAGCATTCTCCTAGGGAATCAGAAAAAGGGAGGCACCAAGTGGGTTAGCCTGATCTTGGTACCAGGTGAGGGGTGGGTCTAGAACTCCAAATGGTTTTAGGGAATTAAGAAAAGCTCACCTCTTTCATGTCTAATATGAAATCATTAGACATAAAATTCTACCCCATTCTGAGCAAAAGGCCATTTTACTGAATGACAAATTTGGAAGTCTTCTGGGAAAGTTTTTAAATGCTTTGCAGGCTCTAACACTACTCTTGAGAATGTTCTCTCTCAGAAGGGAGCTCACAACCACATAGCCTTGAGGCTTTTATAAATGTATAGCAGATTCCAGGACGTTCCCGAGATGGTCAGGAGGTCTGCAGTGTTTTCTGGGGGTACTTGAAGGCCCAGTGGTGATCTTTAACACACAGTTGGTGGGTGGCAGCTGAGGTGGGATGTGCAGTTTGTGCCCAGAGAGCATCACACGTGAACCTTTCCTGATGTCTCCAGAGCAGCTCTACCCACTGCCAGTCCTGTACAAACAAGGCTCTCGGGTCACCACCCTTTCTCTTTGGTTGGTACCAGAAGCTGGTAAACATCCTGAGTGATTTCTCTGAAGGTATACACAGAGACCCTCCCCACCCACACCAGAACTGAGTGAATACACCAGGACTATGAAAAATGAACTGAGTGTCACACATGCCACCACTCGCTCTGTTATATATTTTACAGACATTGGACATGGAAATCAGTCTTCCCCTAGGCAGGCTACCACTCTGCTTCCTTCACAGGGAGGGCGAGTAAGAACTTCTAAAAATGCTGAGAAACCCTGGTTCTAAGTGAATCTCCCCCACACACTCTCTGGAAATCCATATGCTCAGAAGTCTTAGACTGTTGGAAACCAGGTTGAAAGAGGGGAAAGACAAAAGAGCTAAGAGCCTAAGCCCAGTTCCGAACAGAAACGACTACATACCGTTTTGGTCTTCAGCACCACACACTGAAAAGGAAAGAAAGAGAGGTCTGAATAGGTGATGATGGCCTGATGGCTCGAGGAAAGTCTCCTACCACCCTGCCGTCATTTCTGACCACTCCCTGTTGGAACCAGGCTTGCCAAGAGCCTAGACAGACACTTGCCCTCTTCACTCTCCATGCTGAGAACTAACACACAGCTCCTGCTGGTATGTCTGATCTACTTTTAGGAAAAGGTATTCCACCAGTTTGCACGAACGAACTGCCAAGTAGTAGGATACTGTATGTGCATAATATCCTTCTCTATTGCTTTTGAAGCCAGCATTAAAGTCTGGCTGCTTCAGTCACCCAGGGAGTCTGGATAAAGTTCCCATGTGGCAACATCTGTTCTACTCTCCAGCTCCTCACAACTCTAGGGAGACTTCTGAGGCAATCCCAAAGGGCAGACTGAGATTCCATGTCAGCAAGTTTCAGTCTGTGATCAGGTGACTAGTCAGACGTCCTCTAACTCTGATGAGTTCAAGCGCCTGGTAGAGGAGAGCCTGCAGTCTGACTTCACCCACCGTTACCCTGCAAGGAATGAATATGTTGCTCTGCAGGAACTAAATCAGTTGAAGATGGGAGAGAAGGTGGGGGTTCTGTGGTAAAATAATTTCAGGAAATGCCAAGTTCAAAACAGCCAAACACATTTCTGCGGGACTTCTCTGTCTTTAATATAAAAATATCTACCATGAATCAGTAAAAGGAACATAGGATAAAGTATTTTTTCCCAACTCATTTAACCACAGACCCTGATATTTTTCTGGGTATCTCCTGAAAATGATACCATGTAAAATGCTTTGGGAAATGAACAAAAGGAAAAGCCCATGTGCAGGCAACAGATATATTCTCCCACCTTGTATACAAAGATTCACTTTCTGATCTCCCAAGTGTTTAGAACAAATACTGTTAGAGGTAGTAGTGAGTACAAAGGGAACAGCATATGGTGGGAAAGGCCAGGGACTTAGGCCAGAAAATCCTCAGTTCAAATCTGGGCTCCACAATAGAAGGGTGATGCTGAGGAGTAAACAAATACATGCATTGCCTGACCCAGTCTTGACACCCAGCCACAAATGACAGCTATTATTAGATGGTGCAAATGTGTGACTCCCTCTGCAGCTAAAAGCATGGAAATTGAGTCAGGTCAATGTCATCATGCTTCTGAGTGACAGCAAACACTCTGAGCTCTGTGTAGCTGCCACCCAGACAGCCCCTCACCCAGGTGCTGGAGTCCTTTCTGATCCTTGTACAGCCGCGTCACCCTCTCCATCAGCTCCCACTTCTCACAGCAGCCCTTGTAGTTGACGAAGTTGCGAGCCAGGATCTCTTTCAGCTGCCGCACCGTCAGGCCTTCAATGTCCTCCAGGTCGGTCAGGTCAGACAGAGAGGCCCTCCGACCCGGGACGAAGCTGTCCTCTGAGTCAATGGACTGCAACAGCAAAGATGACATTGGTGGGCTCAGCTCTTACCTCCCCACAAGCTCCCTCTCCAAGGACCCCGGAACACTCATCACACTATACTCTTGGTGACTGACCTCAAGAAAAGTAGGAAGAGGGACAGGAAGAGTATTTGGCATGGTGCTCTGCACTGCAAAATAGCCTACAGTCTCTTCCTGACCCACAGTTCTATGCTCTGGCACAGACAGCCACAAACCAACCAATGAGTGTGACATAGTAGAAGGAGCACTGGTTTGATTTAGATGGCCTTAATTTTGAATCCTGACTCCTCTACTGCTTAATGCTGAATAATATCCAGGAAGTTCCTTACCTCTCTGAGCCTGTATGCCCCTCCATAAAGGAGAGGCAGCAGTCCTACCCCACAAGGTTCCTGTGACGATTAAATGTGGCAGCACGTGAAACCAGCAAGCATGATGCTGGCCTTTCTCTCTCCCCTGGAAAATTCTGCTTGCCTACAGAGGCGGCAGATTTCTGGCAATCACTCCTCCACATACAACCTCCACTACAGCTCCATGACCTGATGGCTGTCCTTGGGACTGGCCCCTAGCTGGTGGAGGCCTACACTTCCCATTATCTGACCCCTTTCCCTGGACAGTGGCTACTGTATGTTAGAAGCAGGAGAAAAGAACAAGATTTTCACAGCAGCACCAGAAGCCTGCCTTCTGGCAGCTCTTAGAATGTCAAGAGACTGGAAATATAATGGGCCATGAGGCTCCCCAGTCTCCACTGTGACCCCACAACTCCTCATTAATACACTGATAGCTTCAGACGTTAATGTGGAACGCTAACACTCCATTCCACCCTGAAAGCAGAATTTCAGAAGGATCATCTCTCCACCTCTGAATCTGCTGAGAGGTTCCTAAGAACACCAGTGAAAGCACAAAGGCACAGGCACAGACCCGAGCAGAGGCCCCACCTGGGTCTCGTCCTCAGCAGGTGCTCTGGCTGTGCTCTCCAGGTAGACGGGCTCTTCGTAGTCCTGAGACACATGGCCATTGGCCTGTGGGAAGAGAAAGGTGACATCACATCCACAGAGATGTCCCAGAGATTTGCACAGCATGAGCCTCTTTCTAGCTCACACAATGTCCAGAATGTATTCCTACTTCCCCCAGAAATCTGGAGCCTCTCATGACAGCGTTACAAAAGCTTGCTCTCTGATATGAACTTTCTCAGGCAGAGAAACCACACAAATAGATTTCAATAGACATAAAACTTCCCTCTAGAACAACAGTGCCTTACTTCTGCCCACCACCAGGATGGCATCAGCCACCGCTCACTGTCAATTTCATCCCAGCTTGAGCACTCCAGGTGAAAGGGAGATTACCATCAAGTTTTTTCTTGACACTGATCCAAAACTACCCTCCATATAATTTCTACCCACTGTCCCTAGTTCTGCCCCTCAGACCAGTGTCCACTGTTTTTTCCAAACTTTTCAGATCATGTCTTCCCCTCCTTCACACTAAATCTCCCCAGCTTCCTCATCTGACACGGATGGAACGTTTCCAGACTCTCCCCACCCTCATGTCTCTCTAGTAATCTCTGCCTAGTAACTGCCCTCACATTCTAGAAATGTGCTCCCACCTGTACCACTCTATTACTAACAGCTGTCTTGAAACCTGGTCAAACATTATTTTAACATATCTACAAATCAATCAGGCTAAGACTATATAAGACAAATGTCATTCTGCTTAGAATTCTAACTTCTCAAAAGGTTCCTCCTGAGTATTCCTTCAGTAGGTTTTGCCAAAGAGTAGTCAGAACTGTGAGCCTCCTAATTCCATCACCATTTAAGCCACAAATCCCTTAACTAGATCCTCTTCACCCACTGCTCCCTGCAGGCAAAGGGCCTGGTGCGCCGACTCTAGGTGCAGGGTACTTGTGGACTTGTCAGATAGCCTTGTTCAGAGCAAGTAGGTGGCTGAGCTCACAGGCCTTTTCCACCGGACCCCAGGAGCACCAATAAAGGAACAACCTGGGAAGCCAAAGTCACCTGCTGACCCAAGCCACTCATCACAGATTACATGGATCCCAGGTTACATAATATAGAGCTAGTGAAGAAGAGGCAACAACTACTGCAGAAATGAAAAGTAGCAATAACAACAAAATGCCGAGTGATAACAAGATCATACACATAGCACACGCGTCGTATGGGGTGCATCTGAAACGATGTCTTCATCAACGCCTTTAGCTTTCTCTTAGCTTAATGCAGGTGTGGTGCCCACTGGCCTCTTGCAGAGTGTCACCTTGGAGTTACCCTTGAGTCTTTCAGAGCCTAACCTGGTTCTAAGTAGACAGCTTTGTATGTCCTTTTTTCCCAGAAAGAGAAACTGGACCTCATGCTGCAAACCATGCTCTTGTCTTTCCAGTTTGCCCACTGGCTACATCAAAATCTACAACCAGTACCTGTCCACAATTGTGCTGACTGTACACACTTCCTTCCCTAGCAACTGTTACAAGAGCATTAAAGGTAAAAGAAAGAACCCTGGTGGAGCAAGTATTATGAGGAGATTTACATTCTAGGTGCAGCTCACTTGTGGACTTGTCAGATAGCCTTGCATATAAATCCCTTAACTTCCCCATTCCTGTTTCTCCTGCTTGCAAAGTGCAGATCTCACCAGAACAGGGGATGTGAGCAGACACTAAGGCCTTCTGAAAATCTCACAGTTAAAGTACCCAATAAGATCTGATATGTAGGATAACCTGGAAATCTGGAAACTTCTGGTTAATGACAGCAAGCTTATAATTTTCACTGAAAAAACCCACCTGAAGGTTCTTCAGGGAAAAATAATTCCTCAAGTTCCTCTCCTGACTCCCCAGAAATAGAGACGAGTGCTCCAAAAACTAAGCAAAGGGAGGAACGTATAGCAGGAGGTAAAACTTGTCCAGCAGACTGAGAGGCAGAGCCTAGGAAATAGTTAAAGTCCAGCTGGGGAGAAAGACATCCTCAAGCCAACAAGGGAGTTAAATGATTTTACCGCAGTTAAATTATGCTATCACATTGGCCTTTATGCCTCAGTGCCTGTCAAGAGCTGAATCAGGGGGCCCAGTCCCAGCAAAGGAGGTGATCATGAACAAGAGGCAGCTGCCATCCACAGTATGTGTGGGAATTGACAACACCAGCATTACACCAACTCTGAGTAGCTCAAAGCTATTTGGACATGACATCATGCCATCCAAGCCTCCCAACACCCTGGCAAGATCAAAAATGGTCTGGGATTACTTACCCCATTTCATTGTTGTAGGCTCAAAGTTCGCCCACAGTGACCAAGGAGTCAGTAACAAAAGTAGATGTGGAAACCAGATCTTCTAGTTCCTAATCCCTCCACCATTGCCCAAGCCCTATAAATAACAGGTCACTAAGGCACTTATGTAGACCCATGAGATGCTACCACTCCTTACAATGGTTGCGTCCACTGGCCTCACTCTAATCCAGCAGTTAAGTGGTCTATGTGTCCACCTTCCCTCTTCCAGGGGCTTTTTGAGGACAGAGACAGGAGATCACTAGTTTCTGTACTCCCCATGCCTGCTTCATGATTCGGCCAATGTGCTGCTCTTAACTTACCATTTCCAGGCCCCCTGGGATGATGATAAAGCAGCATAAAGTACAACAGCATGCCAACCAGGCCCCCTCCCAAAGGCATAAGAGCAGCCATATCCTTGTCACAGCGTTTCTGCACTCTCCCTTCCCTGCCTTTGTTTTCCTATATGCCTTGTGATGGCTACTCAGGAACTGAGTTCCCAATCCAGCTAAGGAAGACCACAACAAAAGTGAGTAAACGAGAGGGCAAATTGGAACAGAACAAATTTGAGAGTTAACAGTGAGTTTAATTTAAAAAAAAAAAAAAAAAAAAAAAAAAAAACAACCAAGAGCAAGTTTTCTCAAAATATTTCTGGAACAAAGAACCTTTTAAAAATGCCTAACTGGGCTAGTATGTATTAAAAACAAACCACACACACACACACACACACACACACACACACACACACACAAAAACCTGGTACCGTGCATATCCTCTCTGAAGAAAGCCATACATGAGTCTGATGTTCAGAAAACATCACTTCATGCATCACTAGATAGAAAGGCATCACTTCACGTTACACCCCATTCCCACAATGCAGGTAGGGACAGGAAAATGAGCCCTCAGACTGGCACAGACTGGCAGAGACTACAAATGGGCCCATACCTGCTGATGCTCCTGAGCCTGGGCTGGGGGGACAGAGGTGGCTTGTGCAGATGAAGAGGGGCTGGGTGAGGTAGGAGGTACCATGCTGGTGTGAAGCTGGCTCAGGAAGGCCTGCTGCTCGGGGAAGTCCGGGGACGAGGTGGGGGCACGAGTCCTGCCCTCCTGGGAGATTATAGGCTGCTGGCCAAGCACCAAGAGCACCAGCTCTTCTTTCTCCCGGCACATTTCAGTAGAGATGTCATGGAGGCTCAGATAGTCCCTCAGGTCCTTCACCTTCATCTTCATGAGCTCCTCCCGCTGAAAGGCTGTGGCTCGGAACCGTTGGCAGAGAAGGCAGAGGCGGGGCCCATTTCCCACTTGGCTTGAACAGGTCATGCAGAAATTTTTCTTACAATCCAAGCAGGTCTGCTGCTTAGAGCAAGAGGCAGAGGAAGCCATGTCAGATTGGGAGAACAGACAGAGCGTGGGATGGAGCTTCAGGGCTGCCAAGCCTGTCAGGGTCTCCTCCAGTCACTCTCACTTCTACCAAATTTCCAATATCCAAGGGTGCAAGCTACTTCGCAAATTTTAGATTAAAAGCCACTCAGGGCCAGGTGTGGTGGCTCACACCTGTAATCCTAGCATTTTGGGAGGCCGAGGTGGGAGGATTGCTTGAGACCAGCGTGAGCGAGAGCGAGACCCTGTGTCTACTAAAAATAGAAAAAGTAGCCGGGCGTGGTACCACACACCTGTAGTCCCAGCTACTTGGGAGGCTGAGGCAAGAGGATCACTTGAGCCCAGGACTTTGAGGTTGCAGTGTGCTATGAAGAGGCAACTGCACTCTAGCCCAGGCAACGAGCGAGACCCTGTCTCCACCAAAAAAAAAAAAAAAAAAAAAAAAAGCCACTCAGATGTGGCAGGCCTCCAGTATGTATTTGTGTGCATGTATGTATAGACACTTCACATTATTTCATTGAAGCTTATTTTATTTACTGACAGAAACTGAGGATGTTAATCAAAACTACCAGCTTTAGAATCAAAAGGCTCTGCATTTTTATCAAGTCTCCCTCCCTCATTTCTTGCAGTGTCACCGTGGATGTGAAACTTTGCTTTTCTGGGCACTCAGTTTCCACATCTGTAAAATGGGGATGATAACATTATCTACCTCATGAGGTTGTTGTGAAGAATAAGAGATAATGCATTTAACATATCTGACACATAATGAGTCCTCAATAAGTTTTAGCTGTTTTAATTATTATTGCTAGGAAACATTAGCTAATGATGAGAGCCAGGATTCAAGTCTCAAACTATGATCCTTTCCACTTTATTGCTGAAGTAAGAATGCAAATGCATGAAGGGTTATGGTGGTAATTGTTACTATTAATATTAGTATTAAATTTATCGAGGTGATTTTATGTGCTAGAACTATACTTAGCTTATCATTTAATTCTCAAAGCCACCCTGAAAAGCAGGTATTAGTGTTCTTCCCTGATTCACAGACAAAGCAACCAAGACTCAGAGAGATCAAGTGTCATATTCAAAGTCAGAGAGTAATAAAGCAGAACTGGGACTACCACTCATGGTCCGTCTGAGGCTAACGTCCATGATCATGCTCTTTCCACCAGGCCGTGCTGCCTAGCTCAGTCCCAGGCCTGTTCAAGCATAGAGTATACTGAGTCAAGGGCCTGCCCTTCCATCTCCAAACTCCCAACACAGTGCTCCATCCACAGAGGCTGGTACCAGGTTCCCCCACTCCAAGACTGCCCACTCAGAGTGCTGGGAATTCAGTGGTGCGTAAGACCACATCCAAGACAAATATTTAGACAGCTAAGGGAAGCCCTCTGGACATTATGGTGCTCTCATTCGTGAAAGTACAGAGCGTCTCAGCTAGGCGACAAGAGCGCCTGACGGGCAGGCTGGTACTGCCTGGCAGCAGCTACTCCCACAGTCACTGACAACACACCACGGCTTGCCCAACCCTCAAGAAGCAAGTCCTCGGCCTCACTCCACAGGCTGAGCGAGCACAGTGACATCTGGCTGAGCTCTGTTCCAGCCAAGAGCAGAGGTCACACCCCCAATGAGAGGTAATTCCTGAGCACACTGGGATTGTCCTTGAGGGCACCCTCATTAATCCTTTTAAGAAGTTAAAAACTTTTCATCCTGTGGTGACTTCAGTATTAACCTAAATATCTCTGCTCCCTCTTTCCTAAATATAGAAATCTGTTCAAGCCAAAAAAGAATGCTCAAGAGACAGGATTCTCATAGTTGAGATCACAGACACTCTTGTGTGGGGCTGAAGCAAAAGTCCACATAGTTAAGATAGTTACATTTAGTTTTCATCTAAGTGTCATATTCGTATAAGAAAGGGAAAAGGAAATAACGTTGACCGTCCAGTTTTGGCTATTAAGACTCAGAAGGCATTGCGAAGGGACACATATCACGCTCCCTTATTCTCCACACAGTTATTACCAGACCATAAACTCTTCAGACACTGGCTTAAAAGGATGTACGGCTGCACTAGCATTGTAACAGTTCTGGGACCAGTAGCCACACCAATGAAAAATGGATGTTTTTGAGGTATTTGGGGTTCATTCCTATCTAAAGCTTTTCTACTGGGAAATGAAGTGTGTTTAGGATGACTGATAGTGCAAGGAAGAGGCTTCAATGTCATAAAGCTGTGGACCTGACATGGAGCATTACCTAAGTCAATGCAGTTTGACAAGACCTCGCTTGACACAATTATAAAGCCTGTGTTGCTCAATCAGCCAGATCCAAACAACTGTCTATTCTTTCTTCAAATGTGTGTGGCTTGCTGGATGCAAGATCAGAATGCAAAGACAGCAACCCAGCTTCTATGCACCCCCCTGCACCAGGGACTCTGAAGTAAGCTGCCATCTGAAACATACCCTACAGGAGCAGGATAGCGCTCGAGGCTAAAATCCCAGTTTGCAGTGGCAGGAGAGAACAAAGGGAAAGGAAAAAAGGTTTGTCAACAAATGTGGGCAGAATGAGCAAAGGACAGGCTTATGTATAAATTCTAGCAAATGGAGGATGAAACCAACTGAGTAACAAGGTTGCATGAAAGATTAATTATTGGAGGCAACATATCTGCGGAAATGCCCAGCAGACACTCAAGTGCGACATCAAAGAGCTGGAGGTCATACCTCAGGCAGATGCCACCCTCCAGGGACAGGGAGGCCACATGGGGTGCTCTGCTGGCTCCCCTTTCCCAACCTGCCCTTCCCTCACCCACCCCGTCTAAGGACTATGGAAACATTACATGAGAGCACGCATACTAAGCCTTAGCATAAAGTGGACACTCAGGGAAAGGTGACATAGTCACCTCTTACTTCCTTTCCTCTGTGCCTCATCTCTGGGCTTTTGCCAGTACTTAAGACCTACTCCTCCCTTTCCACTCTGAGATCTGAATATCACTGCCATGGCTCTAAGCACTATGACGACTTCCTCCTCCTCCTCCTCCTCAAACCCGTCCAACTAAAGAGGCTGGATGCCAAACTCCCTCTAAAATTGTCAGGGTCACTGCTAAACCACAGGTAGGTATTACCAATACAGACGGGATATTTGACTTGTGACAAAATTACAGGCTGCCATTTCTTTCTCTCCAAGACTGAAAACTCAGGGAATGCAAGGGACATATCGTATTTATGTTCTCTCTATAAAGTCCTTAATGTTATCTGTGCTTTACACCCAATGGGCATTCAGAAAATACTGACCATAATGGAGGGAAAAAAGTAAAAGAAAACGACAGGATTCATGTAATCATTTCAACTCAACCACTTCTAGAAAAGACATTTTAAGAAGCTGCTGGCTGTTAAATGCCAAACCCTTAACATAAGAACAATGATCCACTTAAGCATGAAATTACAAATGAAAAATTCTCATAAGAGAAAACATCCTTAATATACACAAAATTCAGTGTGAATTTCAGAAAATTAATTCATACTTTTGTAGCAAGAAAATATTGTACCAATAACCATCTTTTACCATCCAAATTGGAATTTTTCTTCCCCCCACAAAAGCTCTTCTTGCTTGCAGACACTTTCTTCTTGTCGCATTGCATGGTGTGCACTACTCCATCTCCCTGTCTGACTGCAAGCTCCCTGTTAAGCAGGGATGACCTTCTTCATCTCTGCTTCCCTAGCCCAGGCAATGCCTGACACACAGTAGATATTCAGTAATTTATTTTCCAATAAATAAAAAAAAAAGTTCCCTATTTTAATCACTGCCATGCTACTAGGCACCCATGCCTATAACTTGCTATCTTCAACTCCACGCCAAATGTCTTCTGGGTGGGAACTTTCAAGTCAAGGACCTGGGTTTGAATCCCAGCTCTGTCATTTAATAATCATGTGATCTTGAAGCACTACTGAAGTTGAGGGAAAAGAGTGAGTATTTTAATGTCCCTTATGCTATTTGTCAGGAACTTTACACAGTTTTCTTTTTAAATTTTTAACTCTAAGCCTTAGTTTCTCATATGTAAAATGAGATCTGGGAGATTCTAAAACATGTATCATAGTTATTGTGAGGATTAAGTGAAAAATTCCTTTGAAACAGTCCCTTGCACATAGCAGATGGTTTAAAAAGTATTATTTCCTCTTAAATTTCCCATCATCACCATTTTATTTTATTTTTTAGCCAGTCAAATTTAGCAGTGGGGGGTTGTATACCAACTTTAGTGACACTAATGTTATTAAGTTCTGATAACCCACTACCATCAGACCAACCTATCACCATTTTAACATCACATCCTATCACCCATTCTGGGCTGCAAACCTCTCATTCTACAGAAGAATACAACATGTAGAATGCAGTTCTTTATCCAGGTTGGAGTTCACCTTCTGCCCCAGTGATGCTTGACCACAGAGAACTACTGCCTCTGGGCGCACAAAGGGATAGTCCACACCCATACACTCACACACCGTTATCCAGCCAATAATTTTATTTCCCACTTGCTAATCTGGGAAGCATGGCTCCCAAGCATTTCAAATTAAATCTGCTACAATAAATAAGCTCCAGTCTGTTTATTAGCATCTTGATATACCTAAGGCATCCTTGACATTGCTTTCGATAAAAAGAACAAATTAATCTGCAGTCAGGCCTTTTATGATGGCAGCTAATGAAGGGAATAACATTAAGTGCCCACATGTCCCAAGCATCGTGCTGGGCACCCTTCGTCGCCTACTTATCTCATTTTATTCTGACAATACCAGGAGATGGGTACTACTATCATCCCCGTTTTATAATGGGGAAACTGAGTCTCAAAAGAGGTTAAGTCATATAGCTAGTAAGTAGCAAAGCTGATAACTGAATACAGGTCCACTGGCGCTCAATCTACGCTGAGCGGCTTTGCATTTGCTTGGTTAGTTTTTCCTGAACGTTTTTGTGAAAGGGATGGGTCTGGGTCACCAGCATAACACAGGGAGAAGCAAGGTAGCAGGGATTCAGAGGTCAGCAGGCTTGCTCAAGGTCCAAAGGCTACAGCAACAGAGCAGGCTAAGAAGTCAGCACTCACCTTCCTGGCCGTGTTTGCGAAATGGGCCCCACAGGCCCTGCAGCTTGGTTCTGAGCCTGTTGGGGATGGGAAGGAGCTGTACCCAGGGTTGGAATAGGCCTGCGTCCTGGCTCCCTGGGGTGGTGGGACCTCCTCAGGCTGTCCATCCAGGCAGAACCAGTTGCAGCAGGTTGCCCACATGATAAAATCTGGTGCGAGGGAGGAAGGGGGAAAACGTCAGAGTTAAGACACACCTCTACTGCCCCTTCCATCCCTCAGAACACAGGTGAGCAGTGATACTCAATCCACACCCACCACCAGAATCGAGGGGAGGACATGTTTTCAGGGAACACAGACTTCTTGCCGCTGCTTCTACCACCACAATTGCTGTTGCATATATAATTATAACAAGAGGTGAGTACAGACACCTGATCTTCCAGGACAAGATGGGCTGCCAAGTTGGCACACTACCTTTGAAAGACTGCTGATCCCTGATTGGGTTCAATCTGAGATCTAACTTCAAATAAAAATATTTTCTTACCTTAGCAGTTGGCTTAACACCCACTTTATTTTTATCCTTAGAGCTCAGACAGAACTTTATCATAGACACACAGACACACACACAATTCCACACTCACAATGACCATGGGGAAGATGTATTATTAGTTATTTTGCATAAATGAGAGGCAACCCAGGCTTAAAGAAATCAAATATATAGCTAATACATAGAGAATAAATATACAGAGTTGAGATTCTAAAAACCCAGGTCTTCTGACCCCAAACCTAACATCCTTTTCCCTACACCATGTTGCCCCTTGATTTCCCTCCCACCAGTCAGCAGAACTAACCCCTCTTACATTTGTGCCCCCAATCCTACATAAACTTCTGTCACAACATCTATTGCAGTTTCTTGCACAGATGTATCTGCTCTTTTTCTCCCACTAAGCTATAAATTCCTCTAGGGCAGGAACTACTTCTTACTCATGTCTGTACTGTACCCGAGCACTATTGTATACATAGCAGATGCTCAACAAATATCTGCTCCCTTGCTGAATCAGTACCTCTGCAAGTTTATTAAGTTTTGGATTATTATTTGTATTTTACATATCCAATCCCTCAAATGTCAGACTAACCTAAAAATTATAAAAGGGTCCATTAAAATGCCAGGTACTGCCGTGATATATGAGTATGTTTTTCTTACTAGACTGAGGCAGTCAATATGGACGTTTTGAGCCTGAACTCTTTGCTTACAGAGATAATAAATGAAACATTTAATGTTATTATTTGATAACCAGTTCACATAAGAGAATCGTCTGCTGTGTCTCCTGACTCATTGTTTTAACAAAGGCACTTTCATAGTTCAAAGACGTGGTAAGCTGGAAGGAACGAAGAGGCCAACTGGCTCAATCCTGGTCATTTTACAAAGGAAAAGAACAAGGCCCAGCAAGGGGAAGTAGCTGTCATACAAGTTATAACCTTAGGCCTCTTGACTTCTCTAGGTTTTTTTTAGCTTTCCAACACTGCCTCCAATGCACTTGTGATATAATTCATTCTATTCTGCAGGGGCCTCTGATTAACACCTGTCTCCCCCACGTGCCTGTGACCCCCATGAGAACAAAGAACATGAGAGTCTTACAGCGCCCAGTTACACAGATGGCTCAATAAGGACTATCAAATGGATGAATCATATACAATATTTAAATCTTAACTAACCACACATTTGTTCAGTTTCTAGCACATCAAAAACATTACTCTGACTCAATATTACTTGTCTGAAGACTCCCATAAGTTCCCATAACAGAAGGACCTAATCTGCCTTACTTGCAATTAATAGTTCACATGGAATAATGAAGCAGCGTGCTTCACACAGTGTATGTATGATAAAGTAAATGAGTTCTCTGTTGGCAAGAGAATGGGGACAACAGAGGAGTAGCAGACCTCTGAAATAGGAATTTTGTAATTCTTTAAATCACTTGTTGACAGATGCATCTGAGACAGTGTGTAATAATAAAAAGAACACAGGATCTGGAATCAGGAGGCCTGGGTCCTAAGTCCTGCTCTACTACTTATGGGCATGTTACCTACTTCTCACAAGGCATACCCTTTCTGTACTTCATTTTTCTCATATGGACATTCTGTATGCTGTAAAGCACTAAATAAATATTAGTTGTTCTTATCAGCATGATAACAATGCCTTTAACTACAATTTCTCTGGGAAGGCAAAGGTACAAAGTAAACCTAGAAATGTCACCACAATTAGCATTTGGCTTTCTGGGCTTGTTCCCTTTGAAGGCTACAAAGATGGAAATAATCTGCTCTATAGGGTGACCAGAGAAGACTTCTCAAATGAGATGGCCATACATCCTATCTTGATGTGGGAGTAAATGGGAATTTACCAGAAAGTCAAGAGTAGAAGAAATTGTCAAGAAAAACAAAAACAAACAGCATGCACCATGGCATTAAAGAAACTACAAAATGCTTAGCTGGGTCAGTGGGTGGGATGGGGGTGGACGAGGGTACAAGCAGTAAACAAGGAGCCATGGAAAACCTTGTACTCCAGCGTAAGGAACCTGAACTTTATCCTGCATGTAACGGGACACAATTAGGGGGTTTTGGCAGTCAGGTTTTATGATCTTATTTGCATGTTAGAGTAGGCACTTACAGCAGTAAGCAGCGTGGGGACAGATCAGCAAGGGGTGGGCTGGAGGCAGGAAGTTGCAGCAATAGCAGAGGCAAGATGTGCAGATGGGGAAATAAGAGAAAGAGACAGAGATCTCTGACAGAATAAACATGATGTATCAATTAACTGCATGAGGTGAGAGGAGGAGGAGAAAAGAGAGTCTAGGACAAATCCAGGGTCTCTCAACTACACAAGAGGATAAAGAGTGGAATCACTAGCCGAGCACAGTGGCACGGGCCTATGGTTCCAGCTACTCACTTGGGAGGCTGAGGCAGGAGGATCACTTGAGCCCAGGAGTTCAAGGTTTCAGGGAGCTATAATCGTGCCACTGCACCCCAGCCTGGATGACCCCATCTCTTAAAAAAAAAAAAAGATAGCAGAATCATTTACTGAAATAAAGCCCTCAGAAGGAAGCATGTCTGGGGGCGGGGGGAGGGCTAAGATGATGAATTGAGTTTTGCACCCATGGGACATGCTGATGTATACGTGGGTACATATCTGGGCTGAAGATAAAGGTCTGGGAATCCTTGGCCTGCTGGAAGTATGTAAAGCCAGAGTGGGGCAGGAGGCTGATTAGATGGTCTGGGTCAGAAGAGGGCCTGGGAAAACCACATCCATAGGGCAAGCAGAGGAAGGCCAACCAGCAGAAGAGGAGGAGGAGGAAAGCTCAGAGGTGGGAGCACTGGAAGAGTGTTTTGAGTTTCAAGAAGAAATTATCAATACAACGAGGAATACAAAATGCCCAACCGACTTCATTTTAGGCAAGTGTCAGTGTGCCCTTTGCCTGAGCAGTTCAGGAAGAAAGACAGTGACTGATAACTACAGGTTGGAAAGCGAATGAGAAGGGAGAATTCACAAGACCCCAAGGATAAGTTATTCTTTCAAGAGACCCGACTGTGAAAGAAAGAGAGAAGGCAGTTGCTAAGAGGATCCAGGGTCACTACGTGAAGTGTAGACATATTCACAAACTGCCTAGGAAACCCCAAAAGGCTAAGGAAGGGAAGCTGGCAATAAATGATGAGAGTAGAAGGACCAGGAATAGAAAGAAAAGTGATCACGTGATCAGATTAGGTGCAGACGACTCCTGGGCAGGGGAAAGTCATTCACCAGAGAGTGGAGGGAGGTGAAGGCAGACACAACCAAAGACGAGTTTATAGCATGAGCAACAGGAAGGTGAAAGGATGAAATAAAAAGGAAAGCAGGGATAGAGTGAGCCACAGGAAAAAAACAAACTTTTCTTCCACACAGGAATCTACACGTTGTAAATTTTTCCTGCGAGATAAGGACTTTGCCACAAAATGGGGAGACACACTTGGTAAGGTGCAGTGAGTAGGGAAAAACTGGAAAGCTGTGTATTGTCGAAATCCTCATGCTTTAAGAAGCATGTAGGAAGCACCAGCTATGTGGGGGGCACCAAGGACACCGAAAGTGATTTCCACAAGCCCTTGACCCCAGGGCACTGTGGTGGGAAAGGCACAATAGCTCAACTTGGACTTCTTGATAGGAGATGGAAGAAAGCTCTTCCTTAGCTGGGAGTCAAGGGAACCCATTTTCCTCCACACTATTTTCCATTCTCTCAACTTTGGTTCTAACCTTAAATGCCTCCTCTGAACATCTCTGAAAGAAAAGCCATCAAGTACTTGGCTACTCTAAAAACTTGGATGTGGCTCTGTGAGAAGACTTGAAATTTGCCATTCTGTTTATCCCACAGGCCCCATGTTTAGGTGGAGAACGAAGTTTTATCCCAGGGCTATGTGTATGTGGGAAGGGGGGTTATTATGGGAAGAACAGGTAGGTGACAAGTCTCCAGTGCTAAAATACCTTAGATCTGGTCAGTCTAACAACAGGTTTGCTAGAGTCAGCAGAGTAGGCTTTTACTCTTTCTGACAGATATTTAAATAGCAAAAAGGAAACATTTCCTAATGTGGTCAGTTAGTACTCTCCTGCCAAACTGGAAAGCCCGAAGCCTAAATAACTATATTCAGGATTATTTCAGAGGTCGGAAGGAAAGAGTTTATAATTTTAACAATGCCATACAAGCCAAACACTTTTCTCTTGGGAATATTTTTTTCATCCCTCAGCCCTAAATAGACAGATACACTTAAGTAGCATTTGATTATGTTACTAAAGGACTCAAAGTGGAACCAATTGTGGAGTGTAGTAAAGAATTCTCCCTATGGTGGTAGCTGAAAAACTTCACTCTCTGATCTGCTAACGTCCTTCTGATCTTAAAAGAAAATTATTATCAAATCTTAACTGAGGGCTTGAAAATTCCTTCCCAAACTCCCCTCACCCTCTTCTGAAAAGATGGACTTGGCAATTTAATCCTCAAAAACAGTGTCAGACTGCTCTTCTACTGAGCTTGTTTGAAATCTGCCAGGCTCTCCTCCCTAAAGGGGAGAAAAATGGGAGATGTAAGCTGGGAATGAATAACAACATTTACTATCCCTATGGAAGAACCCTCTGGTATGAGGCAAGAAGGGCTAGTTAGCACATGGGATTCTGTCAGCTTGATAGGTACGCTGGTATTTCTTAGGAGACTTAGCTCTGAACAGGAAAATTATAGTGTTAATAACAGGGTAAAAATAAACTACCTATTTCAGGTGGGCTGGGTACAGTCATAGTTAGAGGCAAGAAGGCAGGTAATGTGATTTCTACCTATTAAGTCCTAGATTCCTAAGTAATTTTAAAACACTTCTCCACTTGTTCACCTGCCCAAGGGAAATAATTTAAAGTGGATCAGTAGTTGTCACGGGCTTTCCCATGAAGGGGAGAGAAGAGTAGAAAGGTCGGGCTGGTTTGCAATGTAACTCCAAAACCACCTTGCTAACCACCTAAAACTAAGGCAGTAAAGTCCCCAAGGTTCTCATCCAATCTGTTCTGATTAATTAAAACCGCTCTGTGCACCAAGGTAGTTCTGCAACAATAGGCTTTACATGGATGCGTACACAACTACATCCTGGAATTATCATACTTATGGTGAACCCATTGTATAACACTTTACAAAAATCCTTTAAAATACCTAATTAAAATGCCCACAAGCCTCAAAGAAGTACCTTTCTGACATGGCAAATCAGAAAATGTCTGGATGACAAGCCTCACAGAATTATCTCCAGTTTATTGAGGATGGTACACCTACTGTCACTAACATATTCCTGAAATGGTTAAAAGCATCTATATTGTAAATGCATAAAGAAAAGTATCCCAGGTTATGGATCATTAATTCAGAATGCGCTTAGCTTCATCTTGCATATTATCCTTAAAAAGCAATTAAAGTACAATTGCAAAGGGTTTGAAAGGAAATGATGTGAAAAGCCTATCAATATGCCTTAAGCTAAGCCTCTCTGAAATAATTGATAAGTAATTACATATTCTGAGAAGTAAAGAAGGAAGTGGCCACTCTCCACTGGAAGAATGCTTCTTATTCGCCAGGCACTGAGCTAGGTACTTTATCTAGCGTTATCTCACGTGATCCTCACAACAATTCTGGCAAGGTACATTAGTTCTTCCCATTTTCAGGTGAGAAAACCAAGGTTCAGAGAAGTTAAGTAACTTGTGAAAGGTCACATCTAGAGGGTAGCAAAGCCAGGATTTGAACCTAGGTCACTTAGATCCTGAAGCCTATGCTCTTGAGACGTATTCCTGATTTTACCAAAAAATCAATCTGTCTACCCTGCAGTCCATCCCCTCTGAGCTTTTGCTCTCCATCTCAATGGGAACTTTCCTGTCAGCATACAGGCATGCTCCAGGATCTCCCAGGTTTTAAAAACTCTTCCTTGTTATAAGGCAAGCACACATTACAACCACAATGTGTTACCACCAAACAGCCACTGGGATGGCTAAAATGGAAAAGAGATACTAGCACGTGTTGGTAAGGATATAGAGCAACTGGAACGCTAACACTGCTGGTGAAAGTGTAAATTAGTACAATTAATTCCATGGCTTTGCAATCCCACTTCCAAGTATATACCCAACAGAAACACATTCACCAAAACAAGTAAACAGTAATATTCTTGGAAGCACTATTGTAATAGCCCCAAGCTGGAAACAACCCAAGTGTCCATCAACAGTAGAATAGAGAAGTAAATTATGGTATGTTCATACAGCAATGAGAATAAACAATACAGATGACTCTTAACAATGTCGAGTGAAAGCAGCAGGCACAAATGAATACATACCAAATTATTCCATTTACATAAAATTCAAGAACAGGCAAACTAATCTGTGCTGTTTGAAATCAGGATAGTGGTTTTCCTGGGGGGGTAGAATAGTAGATAGAAGGTGGCACAAGGAAGCTTCTGGTAACATTCTGTCTCTTAGTCTGAGTGATTACACAGACATGCTTACTTCGTGAAAATTCATCAAACTGTACATTTACAATGTGTATACTTCTCCAGTTACACTTCAATTAAAAGTTTAGATGAGAGATTTTTCAAAGTACCTAGAGTATTTGTAATTTGTAAATAAATAAATAAATAAATAAATAATATTTTTCCCCTCCCCAGTAAATCTTTTCTCTGCTCTCCTCTAAATCAAAATTTCTCCAAATATTTGACTTCATTTCCTTAACCTCTAATTCACACTTCAACCTTCTCCAATCTAGCTTGACCCAATCACTCTACCTAATCTCTTCTTTTCAAGGTCGCTGAGGAATTCCAAGTGGCCAGATCTAACTAGCACTTCTCTATTCCCATCTTACTCAATCTTTCAGCAGTGCTGGACACAAGCGACCCTTCCCTCTTTCTTGAAACATTCTCCCCTCTAGTCATCTCTTAGCTCCCAGAGCTCTGCACCCTTGGCTTTCTTCCTACCTCAAAGCTTCTCTGCTGGCTCTTCCCCTCCCTCTGTTCTTAAACACTGTGTGTACTCAGGCTATCTTGGGCCACCCTTTCCATCCACACCTCAGGTAGCTCTAAATACCTTTCTTCGACTGAAGATTCATAAATTCCTACCTCTATCTGCCTTCCCCCTGACAGTGGGCTAAATCATCATCTTTCATCTCCTACTTACATTCCTCAACTTAGGTCCTTTGGATTTGATGTTTGTTCCTTCTGCCTGGACTGTTCTCCCCAGAACTTCACATGGCTGGCTCCTTCTTGTTATCCAAGCACCAGCTTAAATATCACTTTCTAACCTCATACACAGCACTTGGTACTAGCTGATATTATTTGCTTACTGGTTAAAATGCCTTCCCTAACTAGACTAGAAACTCCATGAGGGCAGAGACTTTGTGCTCTACTTAATTTCCAGAGTCTAGAATGGCTTCTTGGGCGAAAGCACAGCCTAACTGGTTTCCCAGCTTTAATTCCTGCTTCTATCCATTTCTTTCTGCACAAGGCATCATCCACTGCCTCCTCCCCACAACACACACACTCTTAAAGCTTTTTAATGGATTCCCATTGCATTTTTGAATAAAAATCCCCACTCCTTACATGGTTAAAAGATCCTGCCCACTTCTCCAATTCATGTTGTGCTACTTAATCACAAGCTTCAGCCATAGTGACCTTGCAGTTCTTCACACACACCAGTCCCCTTCCTGCCTCAGGTCTATGTGCACTTGTTCTCTCTCCCACCTCTACTGCTCTTCTGAGCCTGCAGGTCTCATCTCAAATGTCACCTATAAGGAGTCCTCCCCTATCACACACACTGTCTCACTACCTTTTTCCTTCACAAGTACTATCAGAATCTGCAATTAAATATATATATTTTTTTAATTTCAGAATATTACAGGAGTACAAATGTTTTGGTTACATGCATTGCTTTTGTACAGTTTGAGTCAAAGTTATAAGTTTGTCTATCACCCATATAGTGTGCACTGTACCTGTTAGGTGTGACTTTACCCATCCCCTCCTCCCCCCCGACCTGCTTGATTTCTGTTGAATTTTGCAATTATATTTTGTTTGTTGATTTAAAGGCCATCTCCAAGGGCAGGAACCTCATCCATCCTCAGTTTTTCATCCACAGCAGCTAGCACAGTCACTTCATAGTAGGCACCCAAATAATTTGTGGAATGGACAAACTGAGGTCAGAGAATATTCAGTATTTTTATCAGTGTAGCTGATGAGGCAAGTACTAGTTATCTCTCCTTAGAGGCAAAGTATTTTCTCAATATTTATAGTGGCAAAGTGACTACGAGAGAGAAAAAGTCCTGTGTCAAAAACGGGGGTAGCTAACGTTAGGCAGGTTACTTAAGCTTTTTAAATCTATTTCCTCACCTGTATAAAAGGAATAATATTTCCCATGTTGGAAGATAAGTGTAGGGATGAGAAATAACAAAGTACCTAACCTACAGTAAGCATTAGATAAACAGCACATTAAAAAAATCATTAAACTATAAGTTACAATTCTAAAATGGCAACGGCCTACAGGTTTAATAGGGGCTATCAGCTGGAAAGCCCAAGGTCTCTCTCCTCCTCTCTCTGGTCACCCAAAGCTTAGGTTTCCTACCACCCAAGGCACTGGGTGGGGCAGGCTCTGACACAGCTGATCACACCAACAACATAATAAACAATTACCTGTATCTTGAGAACTCACCTGAAATTTAAAATCATCTCTTAACTTGGAAGGCTGACTACTTTTAAAAATAAGTTAATCTGACAAGAAACTTGAACTCCCTTGAAACTGTTTAACTTAAAACAGAATCTCAGGGTTGAATTTGGAATTTTCCAGTAAACCTTCCTTAGGTATCCACTGTAACTTGAGAAGATTTAAAATGCTGGTGACAACACAATGAGCATAACTGTTGCATTGGTAAGTAAGTAACCTGCTGAGTAAACCATATTACTAACTGGTCTCATTTGCTGGGTGTGGACAATGAATCATGTTCTCTGTGACACTGAGATTATTTCTGAGATATTTATTTTAGGATAAGGAATTCAGAATACCTAAGTCACAGAGGAGACAAATATATGGTGGAACTTTAGAACCCAAGGCCAGAATTACTATAATTCCACTGCTGAAGTGGTACATGGGCTGGACATAAAAAAGGGATATTTTCACAATGGAAGAAAATATTTCCAAAGACTTTAAATCCTAATAGACAATTTCCATCCTCCAAGGCAGTCTTTTGGATGTGGGTAATGGATAATGTACATTTCCTAGGTAAGAATTTTATTTTAGGGCTAAATTTTAAGAAGACAGAATAATTGGGGGAAAAAAAAAAAAGCTATTCCCAAATACGTTTTACTTTGGCTATAGAATCGTTCAGACTGACTTTATTTTTATTTTTTAGGTTTTCAAATTTTTAGGTTTATAGGTTTTCAAATTTCAAATATTATTTCAGAATATTATGTAGGTATACATGTTTTAGTTACACAATTTACTTTTGTACAGTTTGAAGACCCCAAAAGCAATCACAGCAACAACCAAAATAAATAAATGGGAACTGATCAAATTAAAAAGCTTCTGCACAGCCAAGGGCACAATCAACATAGCAAACAATCTACAGATTGGAGAAAATATTCACATGCTATACATCCGATAAAGGGCTGATAACCAGAACTACAAAGTACTCAAGCAAATCAGCAAGAAAAAAACTAACAACCCCATTAAAAAGTGGGCAAAAGACATGAACAGAAACTTTTCAAATGAAGATAGACTAATGGCCAACACGTGAAAAAATGCTCAACGTCTCTAGTCATCAGGGAAATGCAAATCAAAACCACAATGAGATATCAGACTGACTTTAAATCCTGGCTCTAACACTGAATGAACGAATGAGCTTAAGTAAGTTGCCTCTCGGAGCTTCATAATAACAGGAATAAACTGACCTACACCTCACAGGCTGGACATATAGGAGGTACTCAGTATACTAAGAGGTGTCATACCTTTATCTGGCTTTTCAATCTTACATAAAGAGCCTAGGGCAGCGCTAGACATTCAGTAAATGGTTGGCATTATGGTAAGGCATAGGCACCGCTAATGAGGATTAAATGTTTGCCTCTCTCCAAACCAGCTTCTGGAGCCTCCATTCATACCAAGATGTCAATGACCTCAAAGACACTAGGAATGGAGTCTCCTCTCTCTTCCAGTCCCACATTAACATATAAAGTTATACTTTAATATGAAGGATTGAAGTTTTAGGAGATAATCTTACGTGCTTTTATTTCAGGTGGCAGACAAGGGGAAAATTGGGGTGTTATTCAGACTCAGTGTTCCTGAAGTTCCTTCTCAGATGATAAAGACAAAGTTAAAACATTACAAAACACCTAACATGTGCCAAGTTTGTATCTATTATCTCATTTAATACAATAACCCTACAAAAATCACAATTAAAAAGCTCATTTTGTGAATGAAGGGGCTGGGCCTTGAGGGTTGGGTAACTGGACCACAGTCACACAGCTAGTAGGTGATGGATGTGAATACAAGTACCTTGACTAATTGGGGTCCTACAGAAAGACAGGGCTGTTTGCACCATCTACACTGCCTACCTGTAGCACTAGTAATTCAAGGGCCCATGGGCTGGGAGAGCAAGTTCAATGACTTCACTGTGGGAGGGGTCTAAAGGGAGGACATATTTAATACTAGTTCTTACCCCCTTCTAAAGACACCAAAAAGGGGTACCTACTCACCAAGCCAACCTTCTAACACTTGAGCACCTTGTAAAAAGTATAATAGACAGAAAAAACATTCCTGGGAATCTAGAATTTTAGTATATACATCCAGTAAATCATCTGTATTTCCTACTTTCAACAGCTTTAGGGTACTAGTGATACAGACCCCCAACTTTCTAAAGGTAAAGCCTTTAATTGATATTTAAGATGCATTTCAGTTTCTTTCTTTTTTCTTTTTTTAAACAGAAATCAGAGGATCTATTTATTAGGAAGGAGATGTCAGTGCTTTATCAAAAATGAAGAGGTCAGAGAGGAACGGTGGGAGAAAGGCCCTTCAGCTGGGCCATTTCTTGGCCACGATGAGGACAGCAGAAGGCACAAGTCCTAGCTCCTGCAGAGGCCGTAAAAATACGGAACACTTCACAAATCTGTGTGTCATCCTTGCACAGGGGCCATGCTAATCTTCTCCATATTGTTCCAATTTTAGTATATGTGCTGCCGAAGCGAGCATGCATTTCAGTTTCTATTCTTGCTCACCTTTGTTCAGCTGGGAGGGGGGTTTGACTTAATTATCTCAACTGCAACTAATGCCCTATTACCCTCCTTTTAATAAGTGTTTTCAGGCTGGGCATGGTGGCTCATGCCTGTAATCCCAGCAGTTCGGGAGGCTGAGGCAGGAGGCTCACTTGAGCCCAGGAGTTTAAGGTTTCAGTGAGCTATGATCATACCACTACACTCCAGCCTGAGCAACAGAGTGAGATCCTGTCTCTTTTTTAAAAATAATAAAAATGTTTTCAGTGGGTAACTATTAAATAATAATGAAAGTAAATCCTCAGTGCTCATGGACTCACTCTTAGCTTCAGTTACCCTATTATTCTTTCAGTCCCTCAAATGCCAAGCTTATTTTGGCTTTAGGAATTTCCCTTAAGCTGTTCTCTCAGGCTGGGCCACTGTTCCCACCCCACCTCCCTTATGTATCATTTATTCCCTAAGGGAAACCTTCCCTGACCCTGTGCTCTCCTAGCATCTCACACACCTCCCCATAACTCGAATTCATTTTTCAGATTATCTATTTAGCACTATTCTCTGCCAATTCCTTTGGGGATTCCAAGAGGAACAACAACAAGCAAGGTCCCTGCATATCATGGTGATTACACTCTGGGGGAATGGGAATTCCAGCAGCACTATATCTAATCAATTGGCCAACAATTTGTAATATTCTTTTAAAGTATTTTTCTCCCATAGTTAAGGTGTGGAAAGTCAAACAGGAAACAAGAGTGAGTCTATTTCACAGCTTTATTCTCAGCCTTAATGCCAGGTAAATGGAATCACCACACATTTGTTGAATTATTAACTAATGGTAACAGCAATAGAGCTTTTTAAAAAAAAAAAAAAAAAAAGACAGAGGCTGGGTGTGGCGCCTCATGCCTGTAATCTCAGCACTTTGGGAGGCCAAGGCAGGAGACTGCTTGAGGCCAGGAGTTCCAGACTAGCCTGGGTAACATAGTAAGACCTCATCTCTACAAAAATAATAATAAAACAAAAATTAGCTGGGCGTGGTGGCCCACACCTGTAGTCCCAGCTACTCAGGAGGCTGAGGCGGGAGGATCACTTGAGCCCAGGAGTTCAAAGTTTCAGTGATTGCACTATTGCACTTCAGTCTGGGCAACAGAGTGAGACCCTGTCTCTAAAAAAAAAAAAAAGAAAAGAAAAGAAAAGAAAAAAACGAAAAAATTTCATGCTTGAAGAGTACACAATTATGATTCCAGGATAATCAGCAAATTAAGGATTTTAAACACACATAACCATAGCAATACCTTTAAGGAAAAACCTAGGAGTAACATGCCTACCTCAGACATGCTGAAGATAATTCTTTAAGTGTTTCCTAAGACTACTTGAAAAACAAAGAAAGAAAGGTAACAGACTGACCTTCAAAAAATAACAGAAAAAGTTTAAACTGTCAGTTATTACAGCAGTAGAAAACCAGAAAGGGAGAGCCCAGAAGAGGAACAACCATAACTTCCATCTCTTCCGTGCATCAAAAGGCACAGAAGGCTTCAATGCCTTCACCGTGGTTTTGGTTTGGAATAGTGCTGCAACAGGAACTGCAAATACAAATGAACATGAAAACAACAAATACAGAAGTAAAATAACAGAAAAGAAATGCTAGAAATCAAATGAACTGACCTCTACCAGATACACCCAGGTCTGGGTGGAGTTTTGCCTATTGTTCCTGACTCACACAGCCCAAGCAAGGTGAAAGGAGAAACATAACAAAAGGATAATAAGAAATAGAACAGCAGAGGGTCTTGGAGCACAAAGTTTAAAATGACAATATAAATAAGGGGGAAAGGAGAGAGATTTCACTTCCCACTAGCAGTAAGTGAGCTCTTTTCCTTAAGCGGTAACTGTTGTAAACAACTGAAAAGCATACATAATAATCGCACGTTATAAATGTTCTTGGAAACTCCCTGGTTTCAACTAGTCTATGACAAATATCTGCAGAGGGACCTCAGCATCTGCTATGAAGTTCAGGGAAAAGTAATTCTAACCAATGGAGCTGTGCCAAAATATCACCCCTGGGGTCTGACCAATTAAATGGCTGCTTCTTAGTGTGGCGTTCAGAAGAGATGACAGATTGAACACTGCAGCAGAGAAACCTACACGTTTCATTTCGGCCCAGGCATTCTGCCCCAAAGGACGAGTCAATCAGGAAAGAAAGCAGTTCAGAGTAAAGTCTTCTAACCACACTGAAAACAGAATATAAATGGACCTGCAGTTTAATTACAGCGGGATCCTTCTTCCATCAAAACTGATGACAAAGCTCATTAAGAATAAAGAGACTCTGATCCCCCTACTCTTGTTCAGGAAACAGGATTTACCAGATAAGCGTTTTTCTGGACCTTCTGACTGAAGAAGCTGCTTTCACAAGATATTATCACAGTAACTAATGGGTAACCAGGATTTAAAAAAAAAAACAACAACAACAAAACAAAGCCAAGGACTAGGTAAGAGGGTTTCTGGCACTCTGATGCCCTGGGAAAAGGCAGCGCTTATGGACAGGAATTCTGTCTAAGCTCAAAATTATGCAATTTACCTTTTTAAAGTGGACTGCACAAAAGTTACTACAGCCAAATGTACTGTGGTGTGGAATGAACAGAACTCTAGATTCTGGAGTTATTTAACCCCTTTAAACCTTATTTTTCTCAAAACAACAGAACCTGCTACAATGAAAAGATAATTGAAAGGATTAAAATAATGCTTGTCAAAGCAGAGCCCAGCACATAATCAGCGTTTGATAAAAGTTGGCTGTCAATAATTTAAAGAATGTCAAAAAACTAAAGAATTGTTAATGTTCTTTAAAGAAACAAAATTTATCTGCTGTATCCCTTTTTTTTTTCCCCTGTAGGCATGCCAACACCTTTAATCAGGTTTAGTTTTTAAACCACTCCTCCAAGAAATAAATGACTCCAGGGCCCTCCCACCGGCTCTTAATAACAATCCCTTGAAAAACCTCTCTCCGAGGTGGTCAACCTTGGTTTATCCTCCTAACAGCCCCAGGCTGTTAAATCTCTTCCCAATTCCCCTCCATGGCTAGATTGCTACTTAGTACGTCACTCCTCACCTCTGCTCCACAGTCTAGACAGTTCACAATTTCTCCCTTAGCTCCTCTACTCTTCTTCCCTGCCAAATTCAGAGAAGAATGAATGCATACCTCTGGCCCCTACTTGGTGCACCGTAACTGCTTGCACTGCACTGAAGTCAGATGGGATTTTGTGATAAATCCAGGATGAATTCAGACTAAGCACCCCTTCCTCCCACAGACCTTTTGCTTGGTTTGATGTTTGATCTCAATCTGAAAATTATGCTGACTTTTTGAAATGGTTTCTGCTCCTGCCAGGATGTGATATGCCCAGTATCTATCCCAAGAAGTAGAAATGGAGATTTCTAGTTCACCTAGTGTTTAAAAAAAAACAAAACAAAACAAAACAAAACCTTTGTATTCTCACCATAGTCTCTCCTTGCAAAGAACACCTGTGCTTACCCTGGTCTTCAGGTTTTACTCTTTGCCTATATCCCACAACAAAGTGCAAAATGCCTCATATTCACTACCCCTTGATAGATTCAAGACAAAAAGACACCTGTGCTAACATCAGAAAAGAATGTTGTTCTCACTACTTTCCACACAAAGTCACTAGACCATCCACATTGAGATATGCTGCTACTTTACCCATTTGCTTCTAGAATTACTGAGTCTATTCTGGATAGTCTTTGCAATGTGGCAAGGACAGGGAATGCACAAAAAACATTATCAAGACCTTTACCTACCCCATATTATGGTTTGAGACCAGTAGAATGGACCTACGCTCAAATAACTCAAGTGGTGGTTATAATCCACAAAGATCCCAAGATGACTCTCTGCAGATGGTTATCCTATAGCCAATCCAGTCCCCTGATGAACATAATAAAGCAGATTTAACAGTAGGAAGCAACGGGAAATGGGAAATGGGTGGTGGGTTGCTGAGATTGTTTACTAGCCCAGTGATGGCAAACAAATTACTTATTTAATCTCTACCCCAGAGACTTGCCAAGGTGTGAAATAATTCATCAGCTAGCATTAGATCCAGCCTCCAGTACCCAAGGAAACATCAATTCGAAAACTAAAAAAAGTTCCCAAATGCCCAGTAGTCATTTGTAAACCACCACATTCAGAAAATACTCAAAAAGTGTGCTAGAGGCCCAAGTGCGGTGGCTCACGCCTGTAATCCTAGCACTCTGGGAGGCTGAGGCAGGAGGATTTCTCGAGGTCAGGAGTTTGAGACCAGCCTGAGCAAGAGCGAGACCCCATCTCTACTAAAAATAGAAAAATTAGCCGGGCGTCGTGATGCGTGCCTGTAGTCCCAGCTACTCGGGAGGCTGAGGCAGGAGGATCGTTTGAGCCCAGGAGTTTCAGGCTGCAGTGAGCCACGACGCCATTGTACACTGTGTACCCAGGGTGACAGTGAGACTCTGTCTCAAAAAAAAGAAAAGAAAAGAAAAAGTGTGCTAGAAATCCTGGAACCCAACAAAAGCAACCTGTTACTTAAAAGGATGGCGAATTACAGGCTAAAATTTCCTGTTGTTATTTTAAAAAATAACCAAACACAGATCGAATCTCACATCTACCAAAAGTAACCGATCAGCAGTCAATTCAGTGGTTTCATTTTATAAACTATATGGATACAATACAGTGTAAGCTAGGAAAAACCATGCCCCAGGAAGAAAGCATAACTGCTCCCTAGAAGAAAGATGTGCATATGGATAAAGGAAAAAGCAGTAAAGGACTAGTTATGTCAGCTTCTTTTCAAACCACAAAGACTTCTTCAGCCAACTTCAAATATTAGAAGTCTTGACTTTTTAACAGGACCAAGTCTCGAAAGACAGGCATACAAGTTACAGTAGACAAGCACATCCTGTTTGCACTTGACTTCCTGCTTGGGGCTGTCTGATCTCTTTACACTGCTACTCCCTAGGCCAACAGTGTTAGACCTTCCACAAATAGGTAACCGCTCATATCTGCTGCCAGCTGATTCCCTGGACAGTATTTCAGTGACAGTAAAATACCTTATTCTGAGTCAGGTGAAAGATTCAGCTGACAAGCATGAAAAAACAATCATGAGCCTTTAAGACACTCTGGATGTCCTATGCTTCACACTGACATCTGACCTCGAGTAAGCAATAAAAACTTAACACAAATAGTGCTGAGGTAAGAGAATAGCCTAAAACAAAACTTGGAATATGAAGGCTGGGAAAAAGAGCAAGAAAAATCGGAGATGTTTTAAAAATTAAACGTTGGCCCCTTTTCAAATGAAGGAACAGATTTCTGTCAGCCAGTCCCCACTGAGCAGATTCCCAGACGGGAGGGATGAGAAAGTTAAACTGCCCTTCTGGTGAACACTGCCCAGAATCCCACCTGCTGCCAACCTGACAGAGTCTACTTTTCAGCATCGAAAAAGCCTTCAATCGGAGAGACCTAAAGCCTCCACTTCTGGCATAACTTTCACTACTTCCAAAGAGCTCGTGTTCCCCAGGCCACATTCAGTCTTAGGAGTAAACAATGGGCAACACCACCCCAGTTTCTATGGACAGTTTCATTTAGCCTCGTTGAGTCTGTTTTCTCATCTGGAAAATAGGAGGGTTGAACTACACTAATCTCTAATGTTTTTTCCAGCTGTAGAAAAAATTGGAGGATTCAACATTAATGGTTAGCAGAAGCTTCTGTGGCTTCCTGCGTTATTTCTTTGGTCAAGTAAGAGGCCTCTCACATCCCACATCCCGCAGTGGATCTACCTCCCCAGTACCCAAGGACTTTTTTCCCTTTCCCTTGAAACATGGATCAAAAAACTTCCCACTTGAATGCAATATACTGACAAACCTTAAGAACTGTTCTTTACACACGGTCTTTTCACGAAGATCTTAATGTAATCACCACTCGATTCCCACGCTGGTCATATGATTCATGGGGAGAGAAGAGCCCCAAAAGGATGAAGAAAAGCTGACCAGCAGCATGTGGCACACCCCCACAGTGACTGCTAATGGGGAAAGAATGAGACAAAATCTGGATAAGAAAAGGGAGTGGTAAAGACAAGTGTAGTGAGTCAGCAAAAGAGAAAACACAGCTAGTTTAATAGAAAAGAAAGAAAAGGAGATGGGAAAGGAAGAAGAAAAGCAGAAAAGCAAAAAAGGGGGAAAATCTAAACCAAGGAGTAGAAATTTAAATCTGAAATTCTCTTCATCCATTCATTCATTCATCTGACAGATATCAAATGCCTACTATCTGCAGGGAACTGAACCAGATGCTACGGGAAATACAAAGGTCAACCAGACAGATGTGCTCCATTAGGTTCCAGTCTAGTAAGAGAGATAAAGGCCTGTACGCAAACAACTGAAATATATGGCAGAAAGGGTATTGTGCCATAAAGGAAACATAAAACAGAATTCTCTGCTATGAGACTCAGAGGAGGAAGTGATTGCCTCCAGTGAGGGATCAGACAAGGGAGGCTTCATAGGAAGAATGACACTCCAAGCCAGAAGCACAGGAGAAACCCCAGCTGGAAATCAAGGACATACAGGTGCAGCGAATAGCTGAATTTGATTAGACACATACACAGGCATGAAGGGAAGGAAAGTATTAATAATAACAGCCAGTGATCTAGAGAGCCATGGCTAAATTGGACAGTAGGACTGGAGCCACACTGAGTATTCAGAAATGAGCCTTAGAATCTGAACTTAAGTCCAGGGGAGGAGGTAGGGGAGGTGGGGAGTTGACAAACTAGGAGCTAGAGGAAACTCAAAAACTTTACCCATAAATTTAAGATAATAAAATCAACACAAAAATCAATGTGTGCAAATATGTAAAGTCCCAACAAAGAGACAGAATGTCTTCCAAACTAAAAGCAAGAAGAGAGGACAAAAAGGCTTGGATGATGGTATTACCATACAGTATTTAAACAAAGAATGTGGCTGGATAACAAAGAAATTTAGAAAAATCTAAAAAACACAGAAAGGGGCATTATGACTTCAGAACTGCCCAAGGCAGAGAAATACTGGAGTCAGGTGACACATCATCTTCTCTACAGTGGAACAAGGTTAGTTCATGAAGTTTAAAGAGGAACAGCATATAGTAGCAGCTGGAAGTACGGGCTCTTGGATGTGGTTCAAATCGCAGTTCAGCATCTTACCAGCTTGAACAAAGCCTGGTTTCCTCATTTGTACACTGAGGATAATTGTGCCTACTTTGCGGGATGATCACTGAGAGAATTAAATGTCCTATTGTTTGCAAAGTACTAAATATAATACCTGGAATATAGGAAGCAATTAATACTCTAAACTTTTTTTTTTAACTGTATTCTCCCCCACAAACCATTCTATCTTTTAATTCCATGCTCACAAGCAAGCTTCATATTATAACATTTTATTTCCCAGATCTCTTGATATTGAAAACCAATTATCCTGGCAAAACCCAGAATCCTGTTAACAGGAAAGGAATCTTTCACTCTAATAAACTGGCATTCCATTCTAAGCTTAGTCACTCAAGTCTGAATATAACCCTGTCTCCAAAACACTGATCATTTCCAAGTACTCAACAAAATATATTTTGTGACTGAGATCAGACCTAGAACATAGTGACCAAAATCCTGAGAGGTCTTTCTGAGCAGCTGGATTGGCATCCCCCTGGCCAGTCCTACCTACCACCACCCTCAATCTACAACAAGCCAATTTGTATAATACCTTCCCATACTTCTCCTTCACCCTCCACCCCGCCCACAGCCTTCAATCATGCACTATGCTGAAGCACTTTATCTTCCTCTCTAACCTTGTGCAAGTCAAATATCCCATCTTATCCATTTTTGCATTTTCTTCTATATCCCAACATGCCTTGAATCAAACAGAACCACACAATATTTACCACAAGAATGGATTTCAAACACAGTTTTCCTTAACAACATAATCCACTGCAATCCACCATTCCCGCACAGAGGCTCCGTTCTGATTTACTGAACTTATTCCACACTTTCCTTCCCCTCTCCTCCCCCACCCCCCACCCCTGAGCTACCCAAGTTATTACAGAAAAATCAGAAGACTTTATTTAACTGCGTTCCCAACAGATTCATACAACTGGGGCTAAGCCATCACTGGGCTCTGAAAACATTTCACTCATCATTAGTTGACGTCCTGATAGGACTTTCCAAAGCGTGATGTTGTGCAAGGTTTAGAGCATGGGGCCTGGAGTCAGACTCCTAATCTTCCTCCTGTGTGACCCACCTTGGGGAAGGTGATTAACTTCCCCAAGCTTCATTCTCCTCATCTCTAAAATGAGGTCAATCATGCAAACCTTTAACAACACAGTGCCCCCAAAACAGGAATTCCTACTGTTTTCTACTTTGTCTAAGTAATCTTCCAACCCCTATCCCCTCCCTTCCATTCCTCCTTTGCTGGGTAACTAGGAAGCCCCTCACCTACTTTACCAAAACCATTCAGCCTGAGAGGCAGATATGGTGCAGTGGAAAGAGAAGTGGAATCAGGACACTCGACACGTGCCCGTGCTTTGATCATTTCATCTGCGCCTCCGATTCCCCAACTGAAAAATGGGTATTTTCTATGTTTCTTACAGAATCACTGAGATTTAAATGGAAAAATACGAGAAAGCATTAAGCAGATGAAGAGGGGGAAGAGTGAGTGAGGTGATAAAGCTTGACTAAAACAGACCTGGTTTCAAATTCCAGTCCTATTGCTTAACTAGCTATGACCTTGGGCAAATTAAAAATTTCCAGTTCTCAACAGCTTGTCTGGAGAAAATAATTTTTTTTTTTTTTGTAGAGACGGGGTCTCACTGTTGCTCAGGCTGGTCTGAACTCCTGAGCTCAAGCAATCCTCCCACCTCAGCCTCCCAAAGTGCTAGGATTACAGGCGTGAGCCACTGGGCCCAGCCCCTTCTTTTCTATCTTAAAAATATCCCCTTATTTCCTAGATCAGAAGAGTCTGTCATTTTTGATCAGTTTTTAAAAAAACACACATCTCCAATGTATCTATATTTAACAAATTAGACACGTAGTCCTATACAAATATACTACGTTCTATTGAAAACATAACACTAAAAAGAAATTTCAAAGGGTAAGATAAAAATATAGAAAAACTTAGGTCTAGTATTTTCTTTCCGTATCACAAAGGAAAGTCTTATGCACCCCTAGAATCTAGAAATTTACTTTGGAGATCACTACACTATTTGACAAACTGTTTAAAGACAAAAATAAATAAAACAGACTTGGTAAAACACCTAGCACAGGGACAGGCACAGAGTAAGTGCCTAGTAAATCTTGGTCCAATACAGTTTTTAAAAACTTACCTTTACACATGTGTAAAAGCAAGCGCTCTGCTGTCTCCCTTCTTCTTCAATTCCCAACTTACCTGTAGCTGGTACTCTGCCTATACTTGCCCATCACACACTCATCCATTAACTCCTCATCACTCTACGGAGAGCCCTTTTTCCAAGGTCACCAGCCATCTTCTGACAGGTAAATGCATGGCTTTTTCCTAAGTCCTCAACCTTCATGACCTCCCTGCAGCCCCATATGCCCATGACCTACTCATATTCTTCCTTGACTCTAACAGGCTCCTTCTTCCACACTGGCTTCCACTTAAAGTGCAGTAGCTTGGCTCTCCTTTCACTTCAAGGATCAATCTTTCTCCCTGTTCTTCCCTGGCTCTTCCTTTTGCCCCCTACATTTCCCCTAGGGTTCTGCACTCCCACTCTTGCTTTCCCTCTCTGGTTCTACTTTTTAAATATACCCTGCCACTAGCCCATTCTCACAATGTCCACTGTCATAGCCTACCCTATCTGCCATGATCTTTCTCAAGAAGTGAGGCAAACACTTCCTTCCTGGTCCCTTCTTGGCCACTCTCTATTCTCTATAGAGTAGGCAGGGTAAACTTTTACTTAAAAAGATAGGCCATGGCCAGGCATGGTGGCTCACACCTGTAATCCCAGCATTTTGGGAAGCCAAGGTGGGAGGATCACTTGAAAAGAGGAGTTTAAGATCAGCCTGAGCAACCCTGCGAGACGCCATCTCTACAAAAAAAAATTAAAAATTAGCTGGGTGATCTCTTGAGCCCAGGAATTCAAGGTTACAAAGAGCTATGAACAGGCCACTGCATTCCAGCCTGCACTACAGAGCAAGATCCTGTCTTTAAAAAAAAAAAAACAGCCGGGTGTGGTGGCTCAGACCTGTAATCCCAGAGCTTTGGGAGACCGAGGCAGGAGGACTGTTTGAAGCCAGGAGTTTGAGACCAGCCTGGGCAACATAGTGAGACTCCATCTCTACAAAAAATAAATTAGCCGGGTGTGTGGCATGTGCCTATAGTCCCAGCTACTTGGAGGCTGAGGCAGGAGGATTGCTGAGCCTAGGAGTTCGGGCTGCAGTGAGCTGTGATTGTACCACTGCACCCAAGCACGGGCAACAGAGCAAGACCTTGTCTCTAAAAATAAAGTAAAATAAAATAAATCTCTGCTTGTTACTTTCCTGTTTTAAGCCTTCAACGGTTTCCCACCAGTTTGAAGTCTAGACTTCCTATATGGCCCACAAAGGCCCCATGTGACATGGGCGCTGCCTGACTCTCCCCACTTTACCTCATGCTGCTCTCCCCCTCACTAACTTCACTCTGTCCCTTGGTCACCTCCTTTCAACTCCTCAAAAATTATAAATTATGTATTACCCTAAGGCCTGGACACCTGTGGTTCCTTTCCTGGCTAGAACATTCTCCCCAGCTCTTTTCAGAAGGCTGGCTCCTTCTCAGACTTCCGTTCACCTTCCCTATAATGCAGCTGTGCGGCACACAGTGGGAGCTCCCTAGGCATCTGTTGAATCCTTCAGAATAGATTTCATAGTCTCCAGTTAGGTCATTCCCAAACCTAAATATCCAGAATCAATCTCACCCTTCCGTTTCAGCACCTCATTCCTAAATGCCTGCTAGACACCCATACCTCAAATTTAGCAAACTAAGTACACAACCAAACCCCTCATCTTTTCCCAAACCAGCTCCTCCAATCTTCTGAAATTGTATGAGCAATATGATCTACACTTTCTACTTCAGAACAATGAATTTCCCACCTGTCCAAAATTCTAATTACCTTTTAAAGCTAAATTCAAATATCAATTCATTCATTCATGCATTCAACCAACCACTTATGCATTCAACAAATACTTACTGAGTGCCTTTTTTGAGGTAAGCATTATGTTAGATACTGGGAAGCAAAGCAGACATATTTTTATCTATTATACATCAGTCAAATAATCATATAAATATTTAATTATAAACTAAACAATGCTACAAAGGAAAAGTACTAGAAACTACGAGGAAAAAATGAGGCATCAAGAAACACTGTTCTGATTGGATGAGATATAATTACACTAGGCAAACTGGAGGGAAGAGCATGCCAGGCAGAGGGTTCAGCCAAGCCCTGGAAGCAGGAGGAGACCAGCAGTCCTATGTGAATACACCTAGCACTCTGCCTTACATATTATACCTACCTGGATCTTTCCTCAACTCCCATACTCATTTCACTGATAGTTAACTGAGAGAGAGGATGCAGAGTGTCTCTTGTATGCCAACACTTCCAGGAGATACCAAGTCACCTGTCTGAGACCTAGGAGTCTATGCTTGTAAAAAGCTCTCAGATGACGCTGATGTACAGCCAAATTTGTAAATCATATGTCCAAACTACCCATTTAATAAACATGTACTGATTATTCTCTCATGAAAAATCTCTAAGGTCAGTTTGGTAAATTGTTTCCAAAATTGGCTCAATAACCCCAACCATACTGCACGCACTTTTGACACTCTAGACTTTGACACTCTATCCTTAGAGGTGAAGTCCATGTCCCCTCCTCTTGAATCTGGGCTATAATTGTGACTTACTTTGACCAAAAGAATGGGGCAAAAGTGATAATGTGTGACACCCAGGCCTAGGTCTTAAGAAACCCTACAGCTTTCATTATGGCCCAGCCACCATGTAAGAGGAGCCTGATCTAGATTAATAAATGACGAGAGGCCAAAAAGAGACAGACCCCACAGAGGAGAACCAAGATGTCCCAGCCAACAGCTAGCTCTAAGGCCACAGACACATATGTGAGTGTAGCCATCTTGGATTTTCCAGCTCAATCAACCCTACATGGAGCAAAGCAATGTGTCCTCCCCTTCCCTGAGTTAGTAACCCACAGAATCATGAGCAATAAAAATGGTTGTCATTTTATGCCATCAAAAGTTTTAGGGTAATTTTTTACACAGTAATAGATAACTGGAACAGTCAGAAATTCAATGCTCAACCGGGTGCGGTGGCTCACGCCTGTAATCCCAACACCTTGAGAGGCCCAGGTGGATTACTTAAGGCCAGAAGTTTGAGATCAGCCTGGGCAACACAGTAAGACCCTATCTATACAAAATAATTTTAAAAATTAGCTGGGTGTGGTGGTGTGCACCTGTAGTCCTAGCTTATTGGGAGGCTGAGGAGGGAGGATCACCTGAGCCCAGGCATTGGAGGCTGCAGTGACCTATGATTGCACCACTGCTCTCTTAAAAAAAAGAAAACAAAAAGAAATTCAACATTCTCTTGAACAGTCATTCAAATGTTTTCCAACTTTGATGATCAAAAAACTCTTCTCCTTGTATTCATCAAAATTACTCCTTCCATTTAAGACCATTTCCTCTTGAATCTTTGAAGTTCACGAAGAATAATCAATCAAAATCCCCCTATTCTTATACTTGAAGATGGTAATCAAGCTATCCCTTAGCTTTTTCTTCTCTAGGCCAAAATCTTTCCTTTTTTTTTTAAACTTATAATGATAGGACCTATTTTTCAAGCTTTAATCATCTTTGATTATCCTATCAAGTATAAGGGGATAAAAATTGAATGCCATATGCCAGTATCTAACAGAGATTATTTCCTAACCCTAATGGGTCATCTTTCTATAGTCAAATTTCACAAAGTCCCAAATAAGGCATTTTAGCCCTCCAAAAGTTGTGAAGTGCTCTACAAAGTTAATCACTTACTAGAATTATAATACTATGAGACAGCTTTTCTACTCTTAATACTCAGCTTACTCCATTTCATAATGACTGCCCTCACTCACCAGCCTGGTTTGACACTACACTAGGGCAACAGGTTTTAACAAATCCCAGATATCTGAAGTACAATAGAAAAACATGAGAGGTTGGACTGGGCACACCACTAATTCCAATCAAGGTCTTTAACCACAATGAGGACCTTTCCATAGCTCAGGCAGGCTCTGGGTACCTCCTCCTCCTACCTTGATGATAAAGCAGCCTTGTAAAAGGCAAGATCTTTAGCAATTGCCTATTGAGCAAAGGCACCATTTCTGTGGAACTCTATTAATAGAGTATATTTAACCACAAAGAGACAAACCAGTTGCTTAATGCAGTGTAAAAACATGTTTTCTTTCTGCATCTTATCTGAATGTGTGCTTCAATGTCAGAACTTGCTTTAAAACCACTGGTAAAATAGGGATAATAAAGCCTATCTAACACAGGATTATTGTGGGTATCAAATTAAATGATATAAGGGAAATAATTTTGTAAAACACTATACAGAACATCTGATCTTGAACAAGGTATTAAAGAAGAAAAGAAAGGAAAGAAAAAAACCAAAAAAAAGAAACACTATACAGAACAGGCAGCCATGGGCTCAAGTTCATCAAATAGGAACCAAAAACATGACACCTAACAAGAGAGCTTCCATATTTCCTAATACTGCAAAGACTAATAAAGACATTTAGAATAGTGGTTTGACCCTGAAGACCCACTTCAGCCCCTGTCTGTGATGGGGCCAGAGGGACACCAAGTTCAGTCAAGGAACTTAACAGTCTAGTGGAAGAGACAGTGCTGTGGAAATACAAATAAGGAAGAATAACTATACTTGGGGAAGTCAGAGAAGATTCATACATGAACTAAGTTTCCTGAGGGATGACTATTCTGCCAGTCAGAGAAAGGTAAAGGCCATTGGGAAAAGGCAGAGTCCTAAAAGAACATGGCATATCCAGGGAATGGAAAAAAGGAGTTCAGTGAGGTTAGAGAAGAGAGAAATGGCTAGGGGAGAGGGAGAGAAGTAACAGGAGGATAGAATGAAATTGTGAAGGGCTTTACAAATCAAGCTAAGTAGGAAACAGGGAACCAAAACATTGGTTCTCTGTTTTCCCTGAATAAAAAGATTAGACTTGGCCTTTCAGAAAATAACTTGGGCAACAATATGGAGAAGACAGGAGCAAGGAAAGACTTATGGTAGAGTGGTAGGAGTCCATTTGATAAGGGTCTGAACCAGGAGTTACACACTCAAATTCCTAGAGGCAATGCAGGTAAAATGCGAAGTCTTTAGTGTGTAAGATCTCGGAGAATGATGGTACCTGAAATCTTTGAAGAGTGCAGGCCCTGCCTGTAAGTATTCACAACATTTTAAGCCATTGGGCTGGTTAAACAAAATGTCCAGTTTTTGACCTCTGGTTAGTTAAGTGAGGATGAAGAAAAGCCACATGTCAAAGAGTGCTCCAATATAACCAACAGGCTTTAGTAACCATGGGTTTAGCATATTTAGAGGATGTGAGCACAAAAAGAATGAACAGGAAGATTTGGTGGATGTAATTAACAGAATTCAAACATATAGCAATACAAACAGAGAGCAGATACTGGGCAGGCGAGACAATGAGTTCAGCTATGTACATGTTGAATTTAAAATGCCTTTTGAATACCCTGGTAGGTTTGTCAAGTTGGACAAAGTTTGTCAAAATTTGTCAAGTTGGAAATAAGGATAGAAGTTTGAGAAAGATAGCTGGGCTAGTAAAACATAATGAGGGTAGCTGAATATATAGGCATATTTGAGATCCTTAGAGGAAGGGGGTGGGGGAAGAATGAAAAGATACCCAAGCTAAAGCCTCGGAGCATCTCAACATTTATGGGATAGTCAGAACGAGAAGAAATCATAGAAGGATACTCTGGGAACTCAGGAGAGGAGAAATGAAGAGAGTTGCTGGGGAAGAAAAGGTTCAACAGTGTTAAATGCTAGGCAGAGATTAAGGAAGTTGGAGGTTGAAAGCAGGACATTCGGTTTGGTAATTAAGAGTCTACTGCTCATCTTCAGGAAAGCATGAGGGGTGTCATAGGGGCAGAAGCCAAAATAACAAAGGGTTGGTAAGAGGATCAAAGTTCAGAAAGTACAGTATAGGCTCATCCTCATTCTACTTTACTGAGAACCTATTATGTGCCAAGTACCACGGATTCAATTCTAACAAAACAGACCCTGATTCTCCACATACCCTGTGACTGGAGTAAATACCAGGCTCTCCTGAGCACTCACCTAGTCTTGGTAAATAAGAGGAGGCTTTGCGGAAGAAGTGACTTCTAGGCTGAAACCAGTCGGCCAGATTAAGTTGGGGCAGGATGTTTGAGAGAAGGCTCATATATTCAAAGGTCTGACGTGAAAGAGAACATGGACCATTTGGTGGGATTAAAAGGAGGAGAAGCATAACTTTGGGGGGGGGGGTGACTACCTAGAGATAGAATATTCTGACTGTTCAGGTGAAGAGTTCAAAAGTTTAGAGATGAAAGCAGGAGGGAGGTAGGGCAGTAGCCTAACAGAATAAGAGACGAGGGCAGGTTCTTCATGATACCTCAGATGGAAATACGGGTACAAACTCACTGGTAATACAGTGTTCTCTCCGAGTCAATATTCAGTTATTACATAGGTAAGCAAATGCGTTCACCTCTTTTCCTTTAACAGTGGTTTAGTTTGACCAAGCTGTTTCTCACAAGACACAAAAAGAACAGAAAATACAAGAGCAAAAGGTGGATAAAGCTGTAGACCTACCATGTTTGATTTTCTCTAAGGTTTATATAACCAATGGTCTAATTAGGTCTAACGCCACATCCAGACCCCAAATAAAACAAAACTTTCCCCCATAAGTAACCCTTCAAAAAGTGAAAGGGCTGACTTGAAGATACCCAAATTGATAAGGCACTGACTCACTTCTGAAGACTAAGGATTTTCCCAGTTTCTAACCCAGCTTAGTCCAGCTAATGAAACTAAGAAAACAGTCTGGGGTTACCTGATTTTGCCTGTTTCAAAACATTGCCGTGCCAGAAAGCAAGCTGCCTCGAGTTCCTGCAGCTGAAGTCGTTGGAGCCATGTTTAGATGAGATCATCTCAGGAACCAAGTGCAGCAGCTTTCAGGCAAAGTGAGTGGTGCCGCCTGGGGACGTATCTTTGGTAAGCAAGATCGCAACAGAGCAGGCAGTTTACCCAGGGCAGTGCTGACTCACGCTAGGCAAAACTCCTATTTCCCAAACAACTCAGCCTGAGCCAACTGCAATCAACTGCAACCTAGAAAAGAAGAGGCACCCCACTGATGGTCTGAAATCAAGTGCTGATTACCCGGGGCAGATAAACCTCATTCCCCCACTGCTGGTACCTTGGCCACCTCTGAAGCCTTTACCCGGAAAGCTCCAGTGGCCAGTTTCTGAAATTTCATCTGAGAACAGCCTGGAGCTCTGGATAGCAAGATTACTGAAGGTAGCAAGTTCACAGCTCTGAAGATTTCCCCTCTGATAAAGAAGTCACTTTGCATTTACAAATTAGAACATCTGGGTCAGTGGATTCGGGGAACTTGCCCAGTCATCGCTAGCTGGTCAAATCATTAGGATGAATGTTTGTCAGCTGGAACTAGGCTCATTGTTCTTTTTTCCCACTGGACCTCTTGTGACCTCTTCTTTCCTTGTGACAACTCAAGTTGTCTCATTAAGACAGAGGCACTGCAATTTTTTTTTTCAATCAGCTGCCACATTCTCTATACTAAAAGCTAAATCATCCACCATCACACCTACTGGACGCATAAGGAATATAAAAGGCTATGAAAATTGCCTTAACACTTGTTCTTAAAAGAAAAATCCCTAAACTTATCTCAATTTTCATTTATTAGCCTGCTTATTAAAAAATCAATTCTGGTATGTCTGGCTTCATCAACAGCTATTAATTAGTATTGACCTTGCCCTGACAGGCTACAATTGGCATTGGTGCTATACAAAAAAACAAAAGATCGAGTCCTTGCTTTCTATATGTTTTAATTTGACAAGAGAGAGAAACAAGTTTCTATCAGATCCTCTGTTCCCTTTTCAAAATATGTGATGGTCCCCCACGGCCATCAGCTATTTCTTAGCGTGGGCATTTGAGGCTGCTACACCTAGCCTCATCCATCCTTCAAGGTAGGTCTCAGCATAAATTCTGCTTGTAGCTGCCACCTCAGCTTTGTCATTCAATAAATATTAGGTTAATTAAAATGTATGTGCAGACAGCATTTGGGTTTAAAAAACTATCCTACTTCATTCTATTCCTTTTCAAGGGGCTAGTTTTAAAAAAGTTCTTTACCCAACTCATTTAATTCTTTTTAATTACATTATTCCAGCAGGATAGCCACACTGAGCTTTTATAAGGTATTATAAAATGCTCCTTGTTTTATTTTCTCCCCTTCATTGTTTTCCTTTCAGAAAATGGCTGTGTTTAAAGAAGTTTCCCTATAGTAATATTAATTAGTCCTTTTCAAGTGATAAACTCATCTTTACAGCAGCTGACAACAATTATCTCTTGGACCACACTTTAAAACATATTTCTGTAGTTGATGATAAGTCATAACGTTCTAATAAAACAACTCTCAAATTCGGAACCTTCTTTAGAAAAAACATAGTATTATTAGAAAGGCTTCTGGCCTGTTCTATATTAGTAAACTTTAAATAAGGAAGAGAAAATCCAGACGGCACTGTGCCAGGAAGCAAATGTGAATTATATGGAGAGTAACCTAAGGGCCAAAGAAGCATAAGAACTCTGTAAACTCTGCTAAGAGAAACACCACCGAGCAGGTGAGCACAGCTCTGTAGCCATCATTTCCCTCTCTGGGATTCTGATACAGTTTTAATCAGTTTCCCCAAACTACAGCCATATTCCATCCGAGTTCCTCCTTTTAGACCGGAAAGGTTGAGGATTACATATTTAGAGTTTATAAAAGATGCTAAATTTGAACTAATGGCTTCAGGCACTTGAGGTTTTATAAGGTTACATGAAAATTGTGACAATATAAGGCTATTAAGAAATAAGAAAAATAACAGTGGCTTTGTGATTAAGTTCTTTTAATACATTATTTTTAAACTCAGGTAATTTACTACCCCAAAGCTATTTGTAGGTTTTGTTAATGAATAGTCACAACAGAAATTTTATGTGTGTATATATGTGTGCATGTATGTGTGCATATATAAAATTTGCATTCACCCACTGTTTTACTTGAATAGAAATACGTGATGTCAGCGCGCGCTGTCTGGGGGATGGGCACGCTTATAGCTTTGGCTCGGGTGGTGCACAGGCAATTTATGTAACCAAAGTGTCTGTACCCCTGTAATATTCTGGAAAGAAGAAAAAAAAGGAAGGAAGGAAGGATGATGTGATGCCATCTATAGTGCACATTTGTGGTTTTTTTCCTGCAACAGATCTTAACATTATAAACAACAGCAGGTGTCAAAAGAGAGAGATATATTACCAAAAGCAATCTACAGATTCAGTGCAATCCCTATCAAAATACCAGTGACATTCTTCACAGAGATAGGAAAAAAAAATCCTAAAGTTTGTATGGAACCACAAAAGACCCTGAATAGCCAAAGCAATCCTGAGCAAAAAGAACAAAGTTGGAGGAATCAAACTATCAGACTTCAAAATGTACTACAAAGCTGTAGTAACCAAAACAGCATGATACTGGCATAAAAGCAGAAAAACAGACCAATGGAACAGAACAGAGAACCCAGAAATTAATCCACATATCTACAGTCAACTAATTTTTGACAAAAGCACCAAGAACATACACTGGGGAAAGGACAGTCTCTTCGATAAATGGTGCTGAGAAATCTGGATATCCATATGCAGAAGAATGAAACTAGATCCCCACCTCTCACCCAGTTAAAAAAAAATCAACTTAATATGGATCAAAGACCTAAATTTTAGACCTGAAACTGTAAATCTACTAGAAGAAAACACACGGGAAACACTTCTGGACGTTGGTCTCAGAAAAAATTTTATGAATAAGATATCAAATGCATAGGCAACCAAAGCAAAAATAAACAAATGTGATTATATCAAACTAAAAAGCTTCTGCATAACAAAGAAAACAATCAATAGAGTAAAAAGGCAACCTACATAATGGGAGAAAATATTTGCAAACTACTCATCTGACAGATGATTAATACCCAGAATATACAAGGAACTCAAACATCTCAACAGTGAAAATCAAACAATCCAATTAAAAAATGGGCAAGTGGCCAGGCATGGTAGCTCACATCTGTAATCCTAGTACTTTAGGAGGCCAAGGCAGGAGGATTGCTTGAGGCCAGGAGTTCGAAACCAACCTGAGCAAGAGTAAGACCCCAACTCTACAAAAAAATAGAAAAATTAGCCAGACATGTTGGCATGTGCCTGTAGTCCCAGCTACTTGGGAGGCTGAGGGAGGAGGATCACTTGAGCCCAGGAGTTTGAAGCTGCAATGAACTATGATGATGCTACTGCACTCTAGCCTAGGAGACAGATTGAGAGACCCTATCTCAAAAAAAAAAGCGGGGGGGAGGGGAAGGATCCGAACAGACATTTCTCAAAAGAGCATACAAATGACCAACAAATACATGAAAAAATGTTCAACATCACTAATCGTCAGAGAACTGCAAATCAAAATCACAATGAGGTATCATCTCATCCCAGTTAGGATGGCTATTATCAAAACGACAAAAAATAATGGTCTGGTCACAGTGGCTCACACCTATAATCCTGGCACTCTGGGAGGCCAAGGCAGGAGGATCACTTGAAGGCAGAAGTTCAAGACCAGCCTGAGCAAGAGCGAGACCCCGTGTCTACCAAAAATAGAAAAATTAGCATCCCGGCATGTACCTGTAGTCCCAGCTACTTGGGAGGCTGAGGCAGGAAGATCACTTAAGCCCAGGAGTTTGAGGCTGCAGTGAGCTATGATGATGCCACCGCACTCTACCCAGGGCAACAGAGCAAGACTGTCTCAAAAAAAAAAAACACTAATGGATTATCATTAATAGGAAATAAATAAAATAAAATAACTAATGCTGGTGAGGATGCTGAGAACAGAGAACTCTTAAACACTGTTGGCGGGAATGTATAGCCACTGGGGAGAACAGTATGACAGTTCCTCAAAAAACTACCAATAGAACTACCATATGGCCAGCAATCCCACTACCGGGCATTTCTCCCACGGAAAGGAAATCATTGTATCAGAGATCTGCACTCGTATGTTTACTGCAGCACTACTCACAATAGCAAAGATATGGAATCAACCTAGGTGTCCAACAACAGAAAAATGGATTAAAAAATGTGGTGTATATATACAATGGAATAGTATTCAGCCATAAAAAAGCCAAAATCCTGTCATTAGAGGCAACATGGATGGAACTGGAGGACATTATGTTAACTGAAATAAGCCAAGAACGAAAAGTTAAAACACTGCATGTTCTCACTCATACGTGGAAGCTAAAAAAAAAAAAAAGTTTTCTCATAGAAGTAAAAGTAAACAGAGGATCATAGAGGATGGGAAGGGTAGGGGGAAAGGAAGAATAGGGACAGACTTGTTAAAGGATACAAAATTACAGCTACAAAGGAGGAATAAGTTCTGGTTCTATAGCACTGTAGGATGACTATGGTTAACAATAATACGTTATATAGTTTCAAGTAGCTAGAAGAAAGAAGAATGTTCCCAAAACAAAGAAGTGATGAATGTCTGAGACGATGGTTATGCTAATTGCCCTGATCTAATCACTATACATTATATGTATCACAGCATCACTATGTACCCCCATGAATATGTACAATTATTGTGTCAATTTAAAAAAAAATTTTAAGAGAAATAAAAATATTCATTTCCAAGGATTCTGTAGTCTTCCAAATCCATAGAGAATTACCAACACATACAAAAGATCTGGGAGGATACACACAGGGGAGGGAACTACAATGGGAACAAGGATCAAGAAGCCATTGTTAGCCTTATCAGTATTTGAATTTTCTTTTGTTTTTACAAAAAGCATATATTCAAATATTATAATTTTAAATTTTTTATCATTTATAAACTACTTTAGTCTTTTTCCCGTTCACACTCTTTCCTCTCAACACCTCCCTTTTATCTACTTCCCCACCTCCAGAATCCTAAATGATAGTGCACATTTCTTCCTTTTAACAAAATTAATCTCACTATGTCTACATCCTTTTTCTGACTGAGAAGACAGTGAACGGATAAACCCAAATTTCTAGGAATCAGTGCCTGTCTCACCTTGCTGATAGTTAAGGACCCTGCCAAATTCTAATCTTTGGTGTTCAAGGATCTTATAAACTTTTTTTTTCTTTAACTAGAGTACCTACTACTTAAGAAAAACAGTATAGATGCCAACTAAACATCTATCATCTAAAAAATCACAGGAATTAAGCATGAAAAATGAAGTAAACTTTAGAATACTCAAGAATCAACTCTAGGGGTACTTAAGAACCAACAGGAGTGCTTACTGAAAATGATCATTTCCCATCCCAGTCCCTCAAACACTCTGAATTAGAAGTGCAGGGAAGCCCCAGAATCTGAATTTATAATAAGCAGCTCCCTCTCCCAAGCAATTGTGAAGCAGACAGGCCTAGGATCGTGTTTTGAGAAACAGGTCACACCTATGTTCCCTAAGCACTGTTCACAGTAAAATGAAATTTTTTTTTTTTTTTTAAAGACCACTAAGCTGAACAGTAGTCGCACTGAGCAGGTCCTAGGTATCAGTCCCCAAGAAATGCAAAGAATATAACAATTAAACTGTATTTACTTTGTTGGTTGGACCATTATTTTCTTCAAGCTCCCAGAGACAATTATCCTAACTACTATTAAGGATTTTAGCTGTCACCTACAGTCTTGTTATACTGAGACATTTTCACACCTGGGATGCAATACGAGGGGCTTAATGGAATTTTTATGGCTGTGAAAATTAAAGTTCACTTGACTCAACAGAATAATCAAATAAAACAAAGGAGAAAACCTGCCCCAAAGGCACAGGTTGAAAGTAGAGGCTTTTGACTTCCTGATGAGCCCGTTTTGCCGAGAAATTCAAACCATGGGATGCTATATAGCTCATATGTCTTGAGAGTGCCCAAATGTCAACTTATCACCACAGCATTAGCCAATGCAGGCTTACTGTAGCATTTGGAAGCACAAACCTGCTGTATAAAATGGCCTCTCCTGGGAGACAAAGGCTGTCGCCATAGCGGAGATCATTCCATCTTGGGGCCAGAAGGACCAGGCAGTCCCTTTAATCTTTAACGAGCCACTTTCACGTTCAGATATAGGAACTGGCACTGCATAAGGCTCAACCTGCTTCACAGCACTTTGCTGCAAAACAACCCCCGAGCTGCGTGAGGGCACGCTAACCTGGTCTGTCCCCACTGGTACATTTACCAGAATCTGTTCTATAATGCAATTATAGGCACTTGATTATCCACTATGGTATAATACTTCAGAGCTCAGAAAAGGTATCCAACATCAAGAGTCTAGCAACTGCCTACCTCAGGCACAATGAAATACTAGGTTCCTATACGTCAGTAATTGAAAAAGTAGCAAGCACGCAGGAAAAGGAAGAATCCAAAGCTGCCAGGACACAGCCTGAGGACCTGATGGCAAGACTGGAAGAAAGGAAGTCAGTGACATGACCAAATTGCTATCTTGGGCAGCTCATTTCAGAAACCTGGCAACAGAAATCTTGGAAGCATTTGATGGGTGTAATTTTCTATAGAAAGCTATTTCTTGGTTTTGTTCCCCCTGAGCTGCTAATACAAAAAAAGGGCAGGGAAAAGGCCCTTGTCATTCAAACTCCATCACCTGAACAACTATAATAGCTTCATAATGAAGTGACTAGTAGGCTCCTGCCCTAATACTTATCTTGCCCCAGAAACCATTCCCTCAGAACAAAGATTCTGTGATTGAACTTTGAAGACTTCCTGAATTCATAATTCTTCTTTGCCATACACCTCTGGATTCTTCTCCTCCCCCAATACACACATACTCACGCGCTCTCTCCCTCACATGCATGTGCCCTGCCTCTAATAAATCAAACTTCCTAAACTTTCACCCTGGTTTCCACTAAAAATGCCACAAGATTAAGTTACCTTTGTTCATGTCCCCAAGTCTAGGGGTCCTTTGTTGACATGTGTTTCATCTCGAAGGGTGATTTCTAGCCTAGTAGATAAGACTACCTGTTTACCTACAGTTAGTCTTCAAACTGGCTTCTGTAGGCTATGGAAATAAAAGGATAAGACTGCACAGCATGAATGTCCCATCAAGGTAATCAAAGTAATGGAAGAGGAAGAGAAGACAGAAGGACAGATTTCAAAATAAAGACTGAACTGCACATTTCAGTAGCACTTAAGAAAACACTCCATCTGACTAAGCAGCTGATGAGTAGACAAATACCCAAAGGACTGTGCATTCTCTGAAGATTATTGTGTTCACAGTTCTCACTTCCCCCAAGGTTCTGCAAGAGATCACATCATTGCATTATTTATAATAAAGTGGATAGATACATCCTAACATCCAGAATTAAAGCTAATAAAACTACAACGTCATTTCAACCCAATCCATGTAACAGAAAATAAAACTTATTTTCTTTAGGTCTTTCAAAACTACCTCTCTTATCCCTTGTATAACAGAACAAACAAGGGTTAGAAAAAGGAACCCAAAGCTCTGTTGTAGGCATTAAGTGCTTAGAAAAAAATTCACATGAAAAAAATGCCATAATGCATTACCCATTTGAAAAAAAGCACTGCAAACAGCAGGTGAGGAATATATTAAATACTTAGATATATATGATAGATACCACACACATATTTATACCTACAGAGAGAGAGAGAGAGAGATACAAAACACATAGTTAAGAAGTCTAGAAACATTTAATAGTAGTTACTTCTAGTATGGACCACTTGACAAAAAATATAAAACAAAACCATTTGAACAAGTTTTTAGGGTCTTTCTGAGCCAAATTTCAAGTATATTTAAGGCTACAGTCATGGAGGCAAATTTATAAAGGATTAACAAGAAATTCATAGTTTTGAAACCGTATTGTTTGTTCACTGGCAGCACCACACTAGGAGCAGGGCTGTGCTAGCTACTGATGGGTAGAGAGAGTTCATCTTGGCCCTTGCTCTCAAGGAAACCGCAGCAGGGGAGTTAAGAAGCAAGTCAACAGACCACTGCAACACTGTACGGAGGCTGATTCATACAGAGAGCTAAAAATACACAACTCAAAAATATATCTTTGTCAGGCAAATAAACTTTACTAAGTAATCTGATGAAATTTAAAAACCAGATATAACACCTACTAGAACAGCTAAAATTAAAAATGGGAATAATAAACATACACTGGGGAAAAGATTCCCTATTCAATAAATGGTGCTGGGAAAACTGGATGGCCATATGTAGAAGACTGAAACTAGACCCACACCTCTCACCTCTCACAAAAATCAACTCACAATGCATAACAGATTTAAACCTAAGATGTGAAAACCATAAGAATTCTCGAAGAAAACGCTGGAAAAACTCTTATGGACACTGGCCTAGGCAAAGAATTTATGAAGAAGACCCCCAAAGCAATCACAGCAGCAACCAAAATAAATACATGGGACCTGATCAAATTAAAAAGCTTCTGCACAGCCAAGGAAACTATCACTAGAATGAACAGACAACCTACAGAATGGGAGAAAATATTTGCATGCTACACATCTGATAAAGGGCTGGTAACCAGAATCTATACAGAACTTAGGAAAATCAACAAGAAAAAAAATCAAACAACCCTATTAAAAAATGGGCAAAGGACATGAACAGAAACTTTTCAAAAGAACACAGAATAATGGCCAGCAAACATATAAAAAACTGCTCAACTTCTCTAATTATCAGGGAAATGCAAATCAAAACCACAATGAGATATCACTTAACTCCAGTGAGATTGGCTCATATCAAAAAATCCCCAAACAACAAATGTTGGCGGGGATGCGGGCAGATAGGAACACTCATACACTGCTGGTGGGACTGCAAATCAGTACAACCTCTATGGAAAGTAATATGGAGATACCTCAAAGAATTAAAAGTAGAATTACCATTTGATCCAGCAATCCCACTACTGGGTATTTACCCAAAGGAAAAAAAGACATTTTATAATAAAGACATCTGCTCACGAATGTTTATAGCAGCACAATTCACAATTGCAAAGATGTGGAAACAACCCAGGTGCCCATCAATATACGAGTGGATTAATAAAATGTGGTATATGTATACCATGGAGTATTACTCAGCAATAAAAAACAAGGGTGAATTAACACATCTGGCATTATCCTGGTTGGAGCTAGAGCCCATTCCTTGAAGCGAAGTGTCACAAGAATGGAAAAACAAGCACCACTGGTACTCACCATCAAATTGGTACTAACTGATCAACACTTACATCACACATGGCAATAATATTCATCAGGGGGCAGGAGGGGGGTGGAGGGGATGGGAAAACTCTCACTGAATGGATGCGGGAAGCACAGTTTGGGGGATGTCCACGATTGCAGCTCTGACACAGGCAGTGCATGGGCAATATATATAGCCAAAGTGTTGTACCCCCACAATATTCTGAAATAAAAAAAAAAATGGGAATAATACCAAATGCTGGTGAGGATGCAGAGAAACTGGATCTCCTATACTGCTGGTGGGACTGTAAAAGGGTACAGCCACTCTGGAAAAGAGTTTGGCAATTTCTTTAGACAACTGAACATACACTTACCATAAGACCCAGCAATTGCATTACTGGGCACTTATCCCAGAGAAATTAAAACTTGTGACCATACAAACACCTGTACACAAATGTTCACAATGGCTTTATTCATAATAGTCTCAAACTGGAAACAAGCAAAATGCCCTTTTCACTGGGTAAATGGTTAAACAAACTGTGGTACATCCACACCATGGAATACTACTCAGCAATAAAAGCAACTACTGCTACACACAAATTGGATGGAGGGTGTCATGCTAAGTGAAAAATGCCAATCTCAAGAGGTCACATACTATTATGATTGCATTTCCATAACATTTCTGAAATGACAAAATTACAGAGATACAGAACAGATTACTAGTTACCAAGGATGAGGGATGGTGGGGGGAAAGGGATATGTGTGACAATGAAAGGGTAGCACAAGGGGATCTTTGTGGTGATAGAACAATTACACAAATCTACACATGTGATAAAATGGCACAGAGGTACACACACACATACAAACACACAGTACTTTGTTAACTTCCTGGTTTTGATATTGTGCAATTTTCTGTGAATCTGTAATTATCTCAAAACAAGAAGTTTTAAAAAAAGTACAATTAGTCAACTGTCCAGCCACTATGGGGAAGTAGGAAAGGTGAAAAGTTGATAAAGCATAGCAGTTTTGCAGTCTCTACTACGCCAAGGGGAGGAGAAAAAAAGATTCTTTAAGCATGGACCCACTGCTGGCCCAACTACCTGAAATACATTCGGGCTTACCTGTGCCCTATCCCTCACGATATTTTTATCTGAGCTCCCCCAAAGCCATGAGCAATGGGGCTGGGAAGGCTGTAGAAGAGACCCAGGCAGAATGAACTCTCACTGCAATTTTAGCTCAGCACACAGTCAAAGCTGCAGTGCTTGATATCAGAAACATCTGAGAACAGCAGCAATTAGACAAATACATTGTGAAAGATGTGGTTTCTAGGTAAGGCACCTCACATGTGACAGGCTCCTTAGTGTAAACAGTTTTTCTTACAAAAGTCTCAGTAACAGTTTCCAAAATGTGAGGAAGAGGTTAGTGGAAAAAAATAAAAACAATGCTTCCTCTGTGATTCTCTGAGCCCACACTCACAGGACTTCATATATACCGAAAGCAGAACATTTGTCTCAAGCCCAGATAACCAAGTTTTACTTTCTATACTGATCAGGGCTTCTTACTGAAAATGGTCTACCACCATTTATTCCACTAACATCACCTACAACATGAAGCCCTGTGGGGCACCAACATCTATATTTCTTAGGTAGAAGTTAATTTGTTGGGAAGGCCTATAGACAAATAGGAAGACACTCCCTCCCCCCCAAAAAAAGAAAAAAACTGAAAAATGAAAAACCACCAACAAATTCTTTTCTAACCCAATGCTTTAGCTTTTAAGGGTGACTGGCTTATATATTAAACACACTTACAATTTTAGAATTAGGAACAAACTACAAAACATCCTTTGGTGCTAACAAAACTAAAACTAGTAAAACAAGTAACAAGTATTGCTAACATAACTTTAAAGTCACATTCCACACAAGTAGGTCCATGTATAAAAGGATAGTTTTAAGCCCACATTATAGGAAATGTAACCTATTTGTAAAGACCTACTCAAAAATTAATCATACTAGATAAGCTGATGGAGTGAAGCACCTGTAGCCCAGTGGTTGAGAGCTCAACCTTTACAGCTGGACACTTGGGTTTGAATGCTGTGGCCTCAGGCCTGCTCTTTTAACTTCTTTCTCTGTGCAGCCATTTTTGTATCTGTGGGACACAGATAATAGTACCTACACACCTCACAGGATTGTCGGGAGGATTAAATGTGTTAATATAGCAAGTCCCTGGAACATGGAAAGCACACAGTAATTGTTGGTATTTTTATACAGGTAAGATATGGGCCAGGTGCAGTGGCTCACACCTGTAATCCTAGCACTTTGGGAGGCCAAGGCAGGAGGATCACTTGAGGCCTGGAGTTTGAGACCAGCCTGGGCAACACAGTGAGACCTCATCTCCACAAAAACTTTTAAAAATTAGCCAGGCATGGTGGCTCATGCCTGTAGTCCCAGCTACTCAGGAGGCTGAGGCAGGAGGATCACTACAGCCCAGGCGTTTGAGGTTGCAGTGAGCTATTATGACACCACTGCACTCTAGCCTGGCCAACAGAGTGAGACCCTGTCTCAAAAAAAAAAAAAAAAAAAAAAAAAGAATTTGTTCTAGAGATGCTTGAAGAAAAAATGCCTGACTGGAATAACCTAGACATACACAATATCCTTCTCCCATTTCTAGTTTTCTCAACTATTCAGGGAACCACCATAGACATTTTTGGCATCAGAAACATAAATTGTTTCCAAAGCTGTTAAGCAATGCTTGTCCAAAGGCCCCAATATAGCTAGTAATTTAGACAGCTGTGTTAGGAGCCACAGAAGCTGCATTTTCTAACCAGTATTGCTTCTGAACAATTGAAACTTTCTCCAGTGCAAAGTCCAGACACAGGAAGCAGTGTTCCCCGAAAACATCCAAACAGTCTCATTATTGTTTAACTACCAAAATAACAGCTCCAATAATCTATCAAGTTTGACATTTCATCCAATTAGGCAATTAAACTTGGATGAAAAACATGCATGGAGAGATTTTTCCCCCTGCTCCAAATCAACACTAATTTTGACACTATAACCACACAAACTAATAATGCTTCTTCATAGACTATACAAAGACTTCTAAAAAGCAAACACAAACTGAAGTGACTCAAAGAAACTGCACATCCCCAAATTTTATTTTTTCTACCACCTTTAAGCATCTTTACTAACTGTGAGTTAAGTTACAGGCCAAGAAGTTGGAAACTTCTTTCTAGGATTTAGTCAAAAGAGGGGAATATACCTCCTATGATAGAGGCACCAAGTTCAAGTTCTATCAATTTACTCTTAAATATGCTAAAGGAAAATATTCCTCACCTAATCCCCAAATATTAAAAATTGTGGTTCTAAACTAGGAAATCACCAAGTGATAAAACTTCTCTCTCCAGGTAGGAATGGGAGTTCTCAATTGGTTGCTTCAGTCACAGGTGGCATGAGAAAGAAAATGATCAAGGACCTCTGATATGGAGTTCCTAAGGTATCCCAGAACCACCTAGAACAATGCTATTCAGAGCGTGTGCATCAGACTGCTGGAGGCCCATCCTTATCAAGAGAAACACCAAAAATCATAGTAAGCATTTAGAAACTTTTACAACACTTGACATTGCTGTGACATCCCAGTGCATGATTTTTCTTATACTTTACAAAAATAGTGGTTGGCAACAGATTGGGATGAAAAAACCCTCACAAAGCTGGTCCTTCACCACGGATAGTTTAAAAAGTACTCACTTTTCACATCACTAAGTGCCAATCTAGTCATTATTGCTCTGAAGGAATCAGAGTACCCTTACTCTATCTTGTAACTCTGATTTCAAGGCCATTACAGAACCCGATAAGGAGGCACTATGGGTTAATCTAATGGGAAGAGCACCAATCAGAGTCAGCAGACCTCACTTCTGGTATGCCAGAATTAGCTAGCTGGAGACCCTAGGTAAATCTGAGTCTCTCTTCTTTTCTGTGTCTTAAATTCCTCCCTATGCAAAATAAAGGCAGCTGACTAACATCAGTATTTCTCAATCTCTCATTTTTTAAAAAAATTTTAAATGTGTGGTTCTTTCTCACAGAAATAACTTGATCCAAGTGGGGTCTGCAGATAAGCTACATCAGAATCCCATGCTTCATTCCCAAACACTTTGATTCTGTAGATCTGGGCTAGGAACCAGGAATCTGCATTTTTCTAAGCACGCAGGAGATTTTGACACATACTAAAATTTGAGATGTACTGCAGTAACATATAACTTTACTAAAGCCTTTAGGAATAAAAAAAAAAGTCACAATTTGTGTGTAATCCCCAACAAAGAAGCTATTTTAAGTAAAAAATATTTTAAAATCAGAATAGTTAGCCGGGCATGGTGGCTCACACCTGCAACCCCAGCACTTTGTGAGGCCAAGACCAGCCTGGGCAACACAGAGAGAACCCATCTCCACGAGGAATTAAAAAGAAAAAAAAGAAAAATTAGCCAGGCATGGTGGTGTGCACCTGTAGTCCCAGCTACTAGGGAAGCTGAGGCAGGAGGATCGCTTGAGCCCAGGAGTTGGAGGCCACAATGAGCTGTGATTGCACCATTGTACTCCAGCCTGGGCAACAGAGCAAGACCCTATATCAAAAAACAAATAAATAAAAATAAAATAAAATAAAAACTGTTTTCTTGATATGATGTTCAGAACTCTTGAATATTGTACCAATCCTTCCCATACAAAACTAGAGGCTTATTTTTATAATGTTTGTGTTGTTTCTAAAACGATGAGATAAGGAGGTAAGATTTCAGGCTGCTTTTTGTGAGCATTTCCACAAATAACAGTGCAGGTATAGATAGCCTGTATCTTAAATAAAAAACAGAGTGGATATAACTGTCAGTATACTTTTTTTTTTTTTTTGAGGCAGGGTCTTGCTCTGTCACCCTGGCTAGAGTACAGTGGTGTTATCATAGCTCACTGCAACCTCCAACTCCTGGGCTCAAGTGATCCTCCTGCCTCAGCCTCCCAGGTGAGCACCACCACACACCCGGCTAATTTTTCTATTTTTTGTAGTGACAGGGTCTTGCTCTTGCTCAAGCTGGTTTTGAACTCCTGACCTCAAGCAATCCTCCCACCTCGGCCTCCCAAAGTGCTAGGATTACAGGCAGGAGCCAGCATGCCCAACCCTTTCATTTTTAATATTGCTTTTGGGTAGTACAAGAGACATGTTGATGTGCTATATAAAAGATTTTTTCAAGTAAATGCAATTTAGGAACCTGATGAAGATCATTTGGAGGTGAAGCTGCAAAATTACTATCATTTTTATGTCCCCCATTAATCAGTGGGTTCACAGTCACTATTCCTCAAGCTGCCAGTGTACAACTGTGTCAACAGTCCAGAGTGTTGGGAAACACTGAACTAGATCAATCGGAGTGGGAGTGACGATTCAGCGTCATCGGGGGTGCTCACTCCAACCACATGACTAAGGATACGGAAAGTTGGACTGCCCTTTGTCAAGCTCTCAGAGAATATTCTGACAGCCCCCTCCCCACCCACTCAGTAAACACTGGCTAAGGTGTACTCAGCTCTGACACAGAATGATTTTACAAACTTTTCCATCACTATGTGATAAAATGACCAAGAATGGTACCTGAATCTAGTCATTCCCAAAAGGTAGAAACAGAAGTACACAAACATTGCATACCAAAACCAGTAGAAAAAAGAAAAAAAAAAGTAGACAACCATGAGAGAACCTGAAGGACTAAGAATTTTCCACCGTGGACTGGATAAGTCCTTGTCCCCAAAATTATTCCTTCCCACCCCCTTGCACATAATGTTAGCCCCTGTTCCTCTCTCCCCCTCAATAAAAATCCAAATTACCCAAACAATGGCTGGTAATCTGCAAAAAACAATTTCTCCCTCTTCTGAGGACCATCCTTGACTAAGTATTCTTCAAACTATCTGAACTTCAGCTGACCTGCTCCTGCTAAAGCCCTAGAAAACACTCTGTCCCCTCTCCCCAAATTAAAACACTCCTCTGCCCAGAATTTTAGAATAAAGTTTATGCTCTGGTTAATCTTCCTCCACACAGTGTAAAATAATAATTTAGCATGATTAAGAGGGGGAATAAGCCAACCTAACTGCAACTGGCTATGCACCCCTGACTCAAGACCCAGCAGAAGGCTGGAGGTCAACAGAGGACAACGAAGCTTGGTTACTTCTCAAGCAGGTATCTTAATTGTTATGAAAGTAAAACAGCAAGGGAAGATTAGCAAAAAATGCGGGGGGTGGAGAGAGACACACTTTCCTATGTATTTTAGGATAAAATATATTGATTCATGTGCCACTAAGTCTATACACATGTGATCAGTACCAAGACTAGAAAGATTTCCAAAGCAAATGAAAAGAGTTAAAACAAGAGAGTGAAGTGGAAGAGGAGGACCCGCCATTTACTTAAGAAAAGCTTTCTTCCTTCCAAATCTTTTAACATAATCCAGCAGTTGCAAATAAACAATGGTGCTGATTACTAATGAATAGCATTTAACCACTCAGAAGCCAGCAGAGCCTCCAGTTGGCCTAACTTCCTGTAAATTTCAGGATGACTAGGCAGCATTTTTTTAAAGAGGATCAAAACAGTTACAATGTTTCAGCAAAGCATATTGGCTGCAAGTAGTTCAAATCCAGGTGGGCTTGCCCTACCCTTAGAACTAGCCTGGTGGAAACAAGTGGCTATCCTATGAAGCCTGCTCACCAAACAACCCAAAAATAGTGAAAACATTACCTTTATATGCAATTCTAGAAAAGGTATGTGAACACTGAACTAGGCGACAGATGTAGGCTTAACCTGTAGCATCAGAGAGGGGCAGTTTTAAAAAGTCAACTAACATTAGCACAACAAAATAAAAAATTAAATGTGCTCAAATTCAGCACATGGGGGTAGCAGCTGAAAAAGACTGCTCAGAGAGCAAGATTTTGCCATATCTTTTAGAGGGGAGGACAGTGGAGGAATTGCCAAACCAAGGTCACCTTGCATTAAAGAAAAAAAAAAGGTTAGTAGCCTTAACAGAGATAAAAACCTGTGTAGGTCATAACTCTGTGAAATCAGCTGCCTGGTGAGCAGCTCTCCAAGAATCCTGTAGGAATTTTTTTTCTTTTTTTGAGATGCAGTCTTACTGTGTTGCCCAGGCTGGACTCCGGAGCTCAAGCCATCCTCCTGCCTCAGCCTCCAGAGTAGCAGGGACTACAGGTGCAAGCCACCACACCCAGCCCTCTAGGAAATTAAGTGTGGATCACAGTAATTAAATGTGAAGTCTCCTTTAGAGTAACTTCCATTCCGGAAGACTAAAGCCATTTCTGTGAAACGTATCATAGAAAAATTGTGAAGAGGATTTACCAGGCATCACAGCCTTTCTACTTTCACATTAGGTTGCAAATACTATGATCTAAAAAGACAGAACGATCTGGGGAGGGAATTAAATAATACAGTTTATCAGAGAAAACCACTCTTTGCAAAAGTTCACGTGCCCGTGTAACTGTAATATACTTAGAAGATTCCAAAAATTACATTTCCTCAAAAGAGATGTAGGAAAAACTATAATCTTGGGATAAAAGGCCAAACATTGTCTCTCCTGAATGCTTAAATAGCCAATTATGTGTCTTAATACATTAATTCCATAGCGAGAGCGACTATTACAGGAAAGTTGAATAAGGCATCTTAAAAAATGTACCCTGGGGCCTAAGTCCATTCAACTGACAGTAAAATCACCCCTCAGAAAAGCTGTTTTATGCAACATCTAGTATTTTAATTTTCTAGCTGCCAACAGAAATATATAAAGAGCAGAAATTAAACTAATTATGTCAGCAGCACAGGGAACCAAACTTTAATTGTATTACACACTAGTTAGACATTTGCCAAACAATACAAAGGCCCTTAAGGATAGAAACTTCTTTAGAATATGATTCCCAATCAATACAACAGAAATTAGTCTGTTTAGGCAATAAGCCGATTTATGGTTTAAAGGTAAAAATTCAACGGATATCATAATCCAATATAAAAAATACATAGTATATGAAACTAATCTCTAAAATGGCTTTAAATCATCCCATGATTTACATATGCTGTATCATTAATAGGCCCTTTAAGCCAGTATTGTACTCATCAGCTTTTTTAACATCCTCCACACAAAAGAGCCTATTCATTTAGCTGGGAGACAGGTGTTAGCAACCAGCAACCTATTTTAGCCTTGAGTTCCAGGGGCCTGGCCTGTGATTATGATGAAGACTGGCAAGTCAAAAAAAGAGCAGCCTGAAAGAGGGAAAAGGAGAAAGGGAAAGAGAAACAAATAAAGGAGACCAAAAAGGAGAACAGAAGATAAGGAAAGAAATGGACGTCAGGTTACTACTCAGTAAGGCCACAGCAAAGCCTCCTAACCTAATCTGAGCTCCAGGGCTACCATTCAAATATATAGAGCAAAATGGCAGAATTTGGATAATGTTATTCATTTATTCTGGCAGAGAGTAACTCTGGGCACATGCCAACCTTCATTCTAAAAAAAAAAATTTTTTAAGTGTTGTTAATTGTCCTATGACTCATTCTTCTTACCCATATTCTCTGGTTCTTAACTTTAGTCCTCATTCTTTCATACATTTTCTAAGAGAGCTGACTGAGTAGATATTCCTGGAAAGAGATATAGAGAAGGCTGGATTTAGAAAGACATCTTAAGCCTACGGAATAAAAAATCGTATGAGAAAGTGGGAGAAGGGACATTTACTGAGTTGCCTACAACGTACAAAGAATATGTTTTCTCTCTTTTAATCCTCACATGCATATTTTCCCTCTTTTAAGCCACATAACAATCCTACCAGATATTTTCATTTTGCAGATGAAGAAAATGAAACACAGAGAATAAGTAACTTGCCTAAGGTAGCACAGCCAGGAAGCGGAGAAGCCAGATTTGTATATTTCCTAAATTGTTAGGCTTTTCCCAACTTTAATTCCCTAACATGTCTAGTGCCTGATTCCATTTTAACTCTGATGGCTCTGTATTTCAGCAATTTTTCTTCCTTCCATGAACTCAGCAAAGTACCTCTGATTAAATTATATTGACTTTATTAAGCACCTATTATTTTCAATAAGGGCTTCAGCTGTGTGGAAACAAAACTGGTAAGTTGACTTTATTTAAAAATCCTACATACAGAGAATTCCCAGGCATCTCTCCCATCCAACACTGAAAGTAACTAGATTCCATTACCTATTCAGACCTCCAGTTGTTTCCACATTATCATTCATTTGTCCACTCATGAGATAAAGGAAGCTACTTTCACCAAAAACCTCCCTCATGACTCCTGATAGATAATACAGCAGGGGCGGGGGGGGGGGGCCTAGCTATAAAGCAATTTACATAAAAGTTATAAAAGCTCTTTGTTATCTGTCATGACTAGGAAATGGGCTATTCTAGCAAATCAAACATCCTGAATAGCATAATGACGTTATTGGGGGGACTACCAATTTATAAAGAATTTCAGTGCATACAATTTCAATTTAAAAATTTTAAAAAAAGGGAAGAGAAGTGGACCCCAATTTTCAGAGTTTCATAGGGCTTTATGTACAGGAGATAATAAAAAAATATATATCAAGGCAATAAAACAGTGGTTCCCAAACTCTGCTTTCAGAAGCACCTGGGGAGCTTTTTTGCAAATACCAGATGCAAGAGAGGTTTTTAAAATGTAGCCTCCCAGTCATCAATTACCCACTCAATCAAAATTGCCAGGAGGTGGGGCTGATAAATCTGCATTTTTAAAGAACACCAAGGAGATTCAGTAGCAAACAGCCAGGTACCTAATCTTTCTAGGAGCGGCTGGCTTTGGGAACTCCTTACCATAAAACATGCTTAAAAGGCTAAAGCTGCACTGAATACTATGTGACCTTTCTTTGATGATTCAGGAGACTTCAGGATCTCCCACTGCCACCAGGTCATCATTCACTACTAGTCACTGTACTGTGAGGAAAGGTTAACAAATATTTCCCATTAGTAGGAAGCTAGAAAAACCAGCTTTTGTCTTATTATCAGATTCAAAAAGCTGGTTTTCCCCCAGAGGAAATGCAGATTTTATGCTTGCTTTGAAAAGGGAAAATGTTTAAAAACATGCAGGACTCTTAACCAACTGCTTAGTTCCACTTTCAAAATGTTAACAAGCCCAAATACACCAGAAATGTGGAATATTCAGCCTGAATAAGGCAAGCAAAGAAGGAGCTTCATGAGTCTTAACGAAGAGAAAGGTTAATGGGTTTAACCTAAGTCTGGCATAACAGGATTAGATATGACCGCTGTCCTGACCGTGGCAATGGTTAAATCCTGGAAACAGGGAGAGCAGAGGTCTTTAAACACATGAGGCCAATTTCTACCTATCTGAGATGGCTTTTATGTGAGATATAACAGGATAGCCTACTAAGAGGCCAACTAGCTTTAGGATTTTAAACTCCATAACTGACATAAAATTACAAAACCAAATGTTCAGACCATTTCCCTACTAAAGAAATGGGAGTCTGCATGTTTGTACACGAAAAGATTGCCCACACAACTGCCAAAATCTTTCTTACGTAAACACCAAGTAACCGTTACCAATAACCAGCAGCCAAACAAAAATAACCAGTAATCATCACCAAACCAGTAACGATTACCAAACAACAATAATAATAATGAAGCAGCTCCTCCCTTGAGACTCCACCAATAGCAATTTAAACTACGTATTCTCATCAAACTGTAAATCATATCTTAACTCTGTATTGCAGGGGTTATGAGATTCCAAGGTGTACAGGTTAAACTTTCCCCCAAAACATAAACACTATAGCCAATACAAGTTTGGTACAAAAGTCTCTATCATTAAAACAACAGCAGTATTAAAGGTTTTATTACAAGAATAAAAATCAAGGTCGAATTAATCCCCCTAACAACTCCTTAGGTTTATATAGGTGTTTTCCTAAAGTCTTAGGCATGACACTCATACAGATGGGTGTGGCTGTATGTAACATCACAATGCACATGTACTTAGAAAAGAAACTGCGCCCTTTTTTGTCATAGTTGCTGTTTTGTCTTCTTAAATGCTGGCCACTGAAAATGTTTTTTCCACTGCTATTTTAAGAGCCCTTAAAGAGGTGTTCCTATTAGGTGGTATTAAGCAGAGTTATGTCAATTGGCTTGGTCGTGAGAACGTTTGAAACAAATTAATTTCTAAGCTTTCTGAGAACAGCTTTCTCTTTTTGTGCATATTATTTTAGAAGTTGGTTAAATTGGTTGATTTAGAGTATTTACAACCCTTGTTGCCGAATGGAAACGGTCAGGATAACAGCTTTCTACCTGATCATTATGGAAGTTTTTAGTGGGCCGGTCTTTGTAATTACACATTAAAATGTGCGTGCATATCCTAGATTACAAGGGCATTTTCTTCAAGCACAATCAAGTTGTTAGCCCTGCCACATTAATAGCAATTGTTATCCACAATACCCAAACATTTTCAAATTTAAGAAAATAACACCTCCAAATATACTGTTACTTAGGAATTGTACTCTGAAATCCAGAATTAGGAAATATAAAGTTTCAGAAACGCTTGCCATCTATTTCCTTGAATGTGAAAGAGTGCAATGAGGGAAAAGGATAAAGAAGTTGTCAAACCTGAAATCCCCTGAACAGAAAGGGCATATCACCACCAGCTTCCAGCCCTAGAACTCTCTATGCAAACTCTGCCAACACCATGTCCCCTCCCTACTTTTCCTGGAAGAATGATAAAACAAATGGGCAGCGTTGTCCACATTCAGTAAACTGAACTCACTGGGAGAACTACAAGACTCCCCAAACAGTTGTAGCAACAGTAGTAACAGGAAATCTCTCTGTCTTCCAAACCACCAAAGGCATACGTAGGAACTTACTGCTTTCTCAGGCGGCCACATGCACCCCGGGGTGTTTGTTCATCACGTCACTCTAGCCTTTAACCAGGGTGCAAAGTGACAGTTGTGGGTAAAGCCCTACTTCCAAGCTAACAATAATCCTTCCCTGTGCTACGCTGGGAGGTGCGTGATACACTCTTCCTTGATTACCCAAGCAGGTTTTTTTCCTTTACAACAAATGACAGTCCAACAAAAAGGAGAAAACATGCTGTTTTCTCTTCTGCCAGCCTGAAATCAAGCTCTGAGCAGACAGATGCCAGCGGAGGCTCTCGGCTCCCCTGTCTGGCCAGACTTCCCCATGCCGCTCAAATGTCTCCTGGGCAGCCAGCTGAAGAGGGGCCCCACTCCCCCCTCCGTCTTGACCACTGCGCACAGTGGCGAACCTCACACACATCGTGAACACAGGACAACTCCCAAAAGGAGTAATCGTGGACCCTAGGGGGAGAACCGCATTTCCAAACTTCTCCCTGAAACCTCCAAACTCCAAACCTCCCTCCTCCGGCTGCCTCCGTCTTCCAAGGAGCCCGCGGGGCTCCTCCACTGAGGGACAGGCTAATTCCTTTAAAGGGGCAAGCAGGCCACAGAGGACATGCCTCAGTTTCCTCTGCCGTACAAAGAGGCATCTTTCCCCCACAAGCCAACTGGACCTGCCGGTCTGCGAGGCGCTTGGGGATAGTTGAGGACGCATGTCTCCTGTTGCCGCCCCTAAGGATGAAATGCTTTCTTTAAGGGGACTTTTTATAGCACAGGTGTGGGCTGCCCTGAATTTGGAGACGTCCAGCAAGGAAGGGGCTTCCCCATCTCCTGTGCGGCAGAGAGTCCCAGGCCGCGCCCCACGCAGAGCAGGAGCCCCCACACCACAGCCTGGCGGCGCCGGAGGCCAAGAAACGCCCCCTTGTTCTCCCCCGGACCCCACCCCAGGCCGGGCGCCCCGCGGACCCCAGCGCCGCCGCCGCCGCCGCCGCCGCCGCCGCCCCCTCACCTGCAGCGGCCGCCCGCCCGGCCCGCACCTGGGAGGGGAGGCGAGGGGAGGGGCCGGATCCGGGCCGCGGACGCCTCAGGCAGGGAGGCTGCGGACTCCGCTGCCGCGGCGTCTCCGGGGCTGAGGGGCCCCCGGGGGCGGTCGCGACATCCTCACGGACTGCCCCAGGAAGTCGGCCCCCCCACCCATGCCCAGACGGCTCTGCCCGGCCCTGACCGACCGCTCCCGCCCCTCGCGCAGCCCCGCCCCGGCTCGGCCCCGCCCCTCCCGGGAGCGCGCCTCCCGCTCCCGCCGCGCCCGAGCCACCATAGAGAGGAGCGAGGCGTGCGGCGGGCTAGAGCGAGGCCTGCGGCGCGCCCCCTGGCGGAGCCCAGCTTCCGGGAGGCGGAGCCCGGTCGGCCTGACCGTGGACGCGCCGGTTTCCCAATGTCTGGGCGTCGGACGCCCCAGGTTACCTTGGTCGCAGAACTCTGCGACAGGAGGCAAACGGTCCAGATGCGAGTCTCGGCTGGACCAAGACCCGGCTTGGTGACCTTGAGCGAGTCCCTTAACATCTCTGAACTTGGTTCATAATAAAAGTTTGAAAGTAGCTTCACTTTCATATTTCCTTGTTTCTCTCGACATTGCTGTGAGCAGACGATGGCTCCCCAGTTCACAGCAGGAGATAAACGGGTCCATTGGGGTTCACTAGCTTATTCAAGGTCCCGCAGCTGGGAGGTATTAGCAACCGGGTCTGTGGGAACATCAGAACCCATGCTTGTCCCATCACTCTAGGGCACCTCCCTCCTCTAGCATTTCCCGGTCTAAACCCCTGGGATTAGCTACTTTCACGCAGGAAGGTGAGGAAACTGCCGAGGAAGACTGTGGTAGAAGGAAAATGACTGGCAAGGAGCCCACCCCTGCCTTTCATCATCTGTGAACCTTTCAGCAAGGCACTTACCCTTTCTGAACTCGTTTCCTCAGCCCAGAAACGCAGGTTGGTACCGTGGATTAAACGAGCTAATGCGCGCAGAAGTGCTGGATAAACTATAAAGCAGCAGGGTAGCACAGGGATCATTAGCCAGCATGGGCTAAGAAGATGCCTAGTCATGAAAATAATATAAATTCTAATCCTCCTTTAACTGGTGTCTAGTGACACTTAAATTTCTTATGCTTTAGGTTCCTATCGAGACCTCCCACAGTTTTTCTGAGCAATTTGTATTTTAAAATACGGAATATCATAAGGAAAAGTGAAGTAAAAATAATATCATGTATACATATCAGACGCTATCACTTTACAAATATTATTTCCAATCCTCACAATAGCCTAGCATAGTGAGTACTATTGTTCCCCTGCCATCAATAAGAATCTACATATTAAGTAATTTACCCAACGCCACCCAGTTAGAAAAAGTCAGTCGAAGCTGGAATTTGAAACCGATTCTACCACCTGGAATGCACGAAAAGCCTGGCCTTCTGGAGACCTCCCATACCTGAATTAAATGTACCCATCTTTTTTCTATCTGGTAGTTTTTGTAACTTCACTTGATGCAATTCCCTGCCTTGTCTGCTTCTCTCCGAGGCTTTATTTCCACCTGTCCTCCCTCCCCAAGCCAAGTCATTTTATTGTCTCCTCTTTTCCTTCTGAGTCCTTTTCTCTTCCTATGCCAGGACCTTAACCATCCTTTCAATTCTGAAATAGGTTGGTGAGCTGTGATTAAGACACGGCATTCTCCACCACATCTCTCCTCTTGATATGAATTATAGGCACAGAAAGTTAATAGGTCCAGAACAAAGGCGGGGTGAGACCCAAGGATGTCTTTTTGTAAACTTAATTTACAAGCTGAGTCCTCAGTTCTGAAAGGGAGAGCACTTAATCCACTGATTGGATCCAAAAATTGGAGTCTGGATTCACAACATCCCGTGGAAGTCATTTTCTCTGGGCCCTCTGGTCCGTATTACAGCTAAATCACTGGAATGCTGCTAAATAATGTGCATATCACTGAAGCAAGGAGGCCTCAGAGCTGCATTTACCCACACTCCTCCTTTCTCCACCTTAGGCATTATCACCATCACTATTTTTCATCTTTATCATGCCCTTCCACAGAGGCACTCAATAATGTACCCATTGTGCAAGTAATCTGAAATCCTTTTCGGCAAGCATAGTATTTAGTAGTAATAAAACACTAATTTGCCTACCAAGTGACGTTTTTATAGGAGCTGTTTACTTTGACATATTTTTATTATTTCTACTTATTTGCTAAATACTTTCCAATACATATTTATGAAGCACATGCCTTTCCTCAAACAGTAGTGAAAAAAATAAATCATATTATTTCTTTTATTAGTAGCAGCATGGCTTGTAAGTTCTAGTGCCCTTTTGTTACTTCTAGCAAAAGCTGGAAGAATTAATCATGACTGAGCACCTACTATGTGCCAGGCTCTCTGTGACAGGCACTTTACATAAATTATCTGTTTAATTCCCCTGAGACATATATTTTACCAATAAGAAAAATATAATTCCCCTGCAACACAGTTTTTACCAGTAGGACAGACACTACTTTGTCCAAGTAACTCAGAAAGGGTCCAACAGAGTTTTGAACCTAGATCTTTTCCTGATTCCAAAATCCCGAATCATCATTCCACTTTACCAGGCCCACCTAACTTCTCTAGACCTAATAAATTCTGTAAAATATAAAGTGTTGCTTTCTGAGAGAGGCTACATTGATTACCCAGAATAGAAAATTAGATATAAACATATACAGGATGATAACCCTAATTTTTCTATGGGAAGTATCTCTCTAAGGGAGTTACTCTGTAAGAAATCAGTAGTAGGATGTTCCCCAAAGAGAAGGGCCAGTGTTGGAGCTCAACCCCTTTCTGGAGCCAGGACTGGTTACATGGTTTGCAGGGTACAGTGCAAAATGTGGGATTACCCTTGTTCAAAAATTAAGAATTTCAAGATGGCAACAGTAGAGTATTAAACTAAGCATGGGGCCCTGTGTGACTACACTGGTCATGCTACCACGAAGCTGGCCCTGCCTGGACAGAATAAAGCTGTCATTAGTATCTCCCAGACAGCATAAGCCTAATAATGATAGGAGACTGAGCGCCTATTTTATGCCTGGAGAAGCATTCAGTGTTTTACATAAGCTATATGATCCTAAAACAACTCTATGAAACGGGTATTATTTTTTCTCATTTCATAGTGGATGAAACTAAGGCTTAAAGAGGCTAAATTATTCATCCAATGTCATATAGCAAGTAAATGTCAGCACAAGGATCAAGTTAGTTGAGATGTAAAAAATCCTGTTTCTTGACTTTGTATGCTTTTCAGCACAGGCCCATTATCTTCTGACAAAACCCAAACTTAAACTGAGGCCATTATACTCAGAAACTACAGAGAGGCCCAGGAGAGCAGAGATTCAAGGGCTACTCAAGGAGTCAAGCTTGTGTAGCAGCCGAAGTGCAGTTGTATAGCTCCAGGGCATGTGGACCTTGCACTGGCTGGAAGAGACAACCCCATCATGTCTGGCAAATGTCATGGCTAATCCCCAGACTTCCCCTCCAAGACAGAAGGGAAGTGCAATGAGGTCTTTACGTTCATAAGAGTTAACTACACATAACCTAAGGCATGTAATTCGATGATAAAATATCGGAAACAGCCCACTAAAGTTAGGAACAAGAGAAGGACGGTGGCTACTGCTGCTTCTATTCTACACAGTACTAAAAGTTAGTCTAGCCAGTGCAATAGGACAAGAAAAAAAATGATAAAAAGCATTCAGGATCGCCTTTGAGTAATCATATACCTAGCTCTAATTTAAGCTCTGTGCATCACAGAGCCTTCTCCAATGGCCATCCCTAAAACACAGACCTGGACAGTTTAAACTCTACCCAGACAATAGACTCCATGACAGAACACAGCAAAAACCTAGTAAGATATATATATCTAAATCCCTTATCTCCTCCTGGCTCACATCTCAGGGATGCACAGACCCTGTTGTTATTTATTTTTTATTTTTATTTTTCACTTATAACCAACTTCATTAGCAGTTCCTGTTGGTTTTTTATTCAGTTTTATTTCCCCCTAAACCTCTAGTTCTCTTTAAGACTAATGATATCTGCCTTCTCCGAGTGTTTGTCATTCTACCTTGTAACTTCTCTGGGGGAAATCAGAAATAGCTGATAAAGCAGATCTGTGATCCAGCTTTTTATGGTGAGCTAAGCTGAAAAGAGGTTGGGATGTATATCCTTTGCTATCAGGGCAAAGTATGAAAAAGAATTTTGTTGAAACATTTGCGTATTTATAGCTGAGGCAGCGAGAGGGTGGGAAGAAGCAGATTTGCTCTCAGACAGACTCGAGTTTGGATTCCCGTGCTGCCACTTACTAGCTTTATGTCCTTGACCTCACTGAGCTCCCATTCACTGTCTGTAAAATGGAGCGACTCCCTCTGCCACAGGCTGCCCCATGGCCATAACAAGATGTATACTGAGGGCGTAAGGACACAAGACAGCCTCGATAAACTTGCCCTCTGGACCATGGCAGGCACTAGTGAGTAGATGCCCACCCAACATCCAACTCACCCACATACACTCCCTCCTTCCTAGTAGAACTCCCATTTCCTTCCAATGGCCACAGCACGTGCTTCAGCAGAGCCTGTCCCCAGCCTCAGCTCCAGGGCTATTTCCTAGCTGGTCTGGGCCAAACACAGTGGTCCCATTTCCTTTGCCGGACACTGAATTAGACATGGATGCATGAAACAATTCTGCACCAATGAGACATGATGTGGAGTCACCTTTGGTTGAAAGGAAGTTCTGAGTTTTCCTTTGTGAAATGAAACTAAATTTGGCTCAAGGAGGCCTCCAAACAATTGCAACCTAACTTAGCAACAAACTAACTGAAAGCCTAACTAGGAGTACACTTTTGTAACAGATAGCTGAGTCTCAGCCAACCACAGCAGCCAAGCTTCAGTCAGTTGCAGGCAGCCAACTGTTCAAACTGTGTTCAAATAAAGCAAAGGTGGAGCTGTAACCAATCAGCTGTCTCTATACCTCATTTCCATTTTCTGTCCACAAATGCTTTCAGACCACCATTGCAGCCCCGGAGCTCTCTGAACCTGTCCTGGCTGTGAGGGCTGACAGATTCTAGAACTGCAAATAAAAGCCAATTAAGATCTGCAAAACTTGATTTGCTGTTATTTTGTCTAACACCTTGTTCTTAAAAGCACAGATGAGGTGATCCCTTTCCTGCCTGTAGATATTGTCATGCCTGGAATCATGTTCAGAATGGCTGCAGCCAGGCTTTGACAAGGACAATGAGCTTGAAGACAAAACCAACACAAAAGGAGAACAGAGCAGAAAGATGGAAAGGCCCCATGCCAATTGACGAGTCAACCTCAGACTGCATGTTATCAGAGCTAGTGTCTTTATTGTCTACTCCTCTTTAAGCCAGGTTTTGTTATTTGCAGCCTCAATGATACATGAACCTTTTGCCTGAGAGTCTTTGGGAGTTTAAATGCCTGACTTAAAGCTATCAAGTGCTAGCACATAGTGGGGACTCAACATTAATCTTGTCTAATATCAAATGAAGAACATACAATTGTCCCCTGCAGAAATACATGTAAAGAGACTCTGGGCACCCAATGACTAGATCAAGAGAAAAACCTTCCTGCATTCCTCCTTTGCCATCTTTAAAAAGCATTAAAGATGCATTCATATACCTTTTTCTTTTTCTAAGGACTGGAGAGTGCCTGCGGGTCTCTAACCACTTCCGCAGGGGGAGTTGAAAGCTGATGCTTTGTCAAAGAAGTGCTGAGCTAGAGCCAGTCTTTCATTTTTAAATTTTTAAATATATATATATATTTTAAAGCATTCATATATATTTAATAATTACCAAGCTCCCACAACATGGAGAGAAAAACTGACCAAAAAGTGGGAGCCCATGGGCAGACACGTGAACAGAAAGTACAGGGAAGTTATTATTAATATAAACATCTATGTAGACCACAGTTGAGACATAAAAAAGGGAGGCTGGCAGGGGGGTGTGCACCAGGCACAGCGAGGGGTGGTCAGAGGCAGACACATAAGCAAAGGGAGCAAAAGGCACTTGGGCAGGATAGCCAGCCTGGCCCAAGGCCTGTCAGGGAACTGCACAGTGTAGTATGGCATGGCGGGAATGCAGAGTGCAGTGGCAGCATGCAGGCAAGACAAAGCCCTGCTCTAGGACCAAGGTCCAAAGGATGAAGCAGGCTGTTAGGTGCAAGGCCTGCAGGAACGTCATGTGGTGGTCTGGAGTAGCAGTGAATGGAGCACCTTCCCACATGGGGCCAGAACGGCCACCTGGGTGAGGGCTATGGTACCTTCAGCAGGAGTCAGTGTCCCAGCAGGATGGAACTGTGTGGACAGGCAGTCGACAAAATCAGAAGTCCTGGGTTACAGCCCCCATTCTGCCAATGGGACTGTCATTTCTCCTCCTTGGGCCTCAGGTTCCTTCTCTGGTAAATGACAGGATAGGGCTGGGCGGGGTGGCTCACACCTATAATCCTAGCACTCTACTTGGAAGCTGACGTGGGAGGATTGCTGGAGACCAGGAGTTCAAGGTCAGAGTGAGCTATAATTGCACCACTACACTCCAGCCTGGGCGACAGAGCGAGACCCTGTCTCTAAAAACAAAAGACAGGATGGGCCAGATGATCTTTACAGGCCTCTCAAACTGCAGTCCTAGGGTCCTCAGTCAGGTATAAAGCACCTGGATTCATCACATAGAGGAAACAGGGCAGATGGCCCAGGGCAGAGAAGGCAATCAAGCTCCATCTTGAATGACAACTCCAACTGATTGGTAGTGGCTACCGGGAGTGCTGTACCGAGAAAAACTGCAAAAACACTTCGAACTCCACAAAAAAGAATTGCCTGTGATTGATTGGTGATGTCTGCCATGGGTTCAGGAAGCCCAAATGGTACCCAGAGTGGCAGGCATTTCCCATTCCTAGCTTAATGTATTGCTTCTTACTATGGCAGCAGGAATGTACCAACTATCCATGGTGTAAAGATACTGAAGATTAATTTCTCCTGGGGTCTTTTGTGAAAGAAAGTGTAAGGGGCCCCCCAGCAACCCTTGAGCCGGCCTGACGCTCACTGCCAATCCTCCATGCTTCTCGCTTCTGTCCCTGCTGCACCCGTCACCTCTAAATGTCCTATCTTCTGTGGTTACCTCTAACCCTCCTTTCCTGAAGCCAAGACACAACAAATTAATAACAGGCTCTCTAACCAAGAAAGGAGACCTTCCTTTAAAAAATGTGGTCAGTTAACAATCCTGATTATTTCTCTACTTTGCCCTTTATTTCCCATTCCCTGGCATCATCCTCCCCTCCCAGCCAGGGTCATGGCTCTCAGACAGATGGGCCACAGCGCTGGTAATAGACAGGGGCGTTATTTCATACACTAGGGTACTAGGCTCTGGTACAGCTGGCAAGGAAGAGAGGTGTAATTATATTGCATCTCGGAGCCACAAGCAATGAATTTCTGTATAAAGGACTAGACTAGCCATGTATTATTTACATCAGCATCAATTTTTTCAGCTGGCTCTATTTACTGTGCAAATTCTCCTCTATTTATGGGCAAGGCCATGGTTCGGCACCTCTGGTGACTCTATACAGTGGAGGGGCCCCACAGGGCACACTGCATATTAAACAAGTGGCTGGATTCACCAGGAGCAGGTCATATCCTCCCTTCCTGTTAAATTATATCCCTGGGACTGCAGCAAGCTCACGTTCTCACCTAGTCATGGTGATGCATGCAGTTGTGTGAAACCAAATCAGCAACAGGAAAAGAGGAATAACTTCTTGGGGGCCTTGCTGGGGGAAACTGAAAAACCACCTTCTGGGGGGGAAATCAGGTGTTTCTGGGGCTCAGGGAATTTCCTTTTCATATTTTTAAGAGCAGAACATAGATGAAGAAGTTTTAAATTTATAAGATTATTTCCACCCAGGAGCTCAGAGACAGGGCTAAGGGGAAAGTGCCCCCTCCTTCCCCATCTTATAGATAGAAAAGCAGAGGTTAAAACAAAGAAAAGGAAAAAAGAGAGAGAAAGACGCAAAGGCAAGCTAGAGGCTTCTAGCTTGGTCTCTGTGCTAGGACAGAGCACAGGACACAATGGTGACACACAGGGTTATCCACTCGGTCACTAGCATGCTTCTTCAGAGATGCCCCAAGCCAGAGTGAACTTGGCTCCCACTGGAAACACACACGATAGAAACAAGGGAAGGAAACTTGGCACCAGCATGAATTTCTGGGTCCTGCCACTGCAGCATCCTCTCTCGCCTGTAGCTTTATACACGTCCGCAGACAGTGCAGCTGAGGAGACTGAGATGTCTCTTCTGGCCGGCCTGAGAGCTTCTTAAGTCCCAAGGGCTGGGTGGCAGTAAACAGCAGGCATTACTGGGAAGGAAAGCTGGAGGGCCTCGCTGCCTCCTTGCTTCCCAATCAACACCACCAGTCACTTCTGATCTCCCTGTAACGCTGGGCTCTGCTCTGGAGTCCCCCAGCTCCCAATGTCTACCACCTCCTGGCAACCTGTTGGCTGGAAGAAACAGGAAGGAAAGCTAAGTGGAGTTAAGCACCACAAGTGGGTAGCCCCTTTTGTTGCAGGGTCTCAGCATCTAAAGAATTCTTTCATAAGACACCTGTGGGCACAGAACCCCCTCCCCCCCAGGCCCAAGATTACTGGCATCCCCCTGGGGCGGGCTCACCTGACGGGGAGATTTGGTCAGACACACTGTGCGCTGGCTTCCCGATGCTCCTGCTCCCTCGATGATGTCCAGGAGAATCCGGGTGCTGGGCACAAAGCTCCAGGAACGCCCAAGAGCAGGTTTGAGCCTCCCACTGTCCCTGTCTCGGGTCAGGTGATTGGTTACCTACAGCAGAAAGACAGACTTACAGATCCATAGTGTTAGTATAGAAGACATCTGTTCCTACTGCTTCATTTTACAGATGGGAAAACTGAGGCCTAGCACAGAGAAATGACTTCCCCAAGGATCCATAACTTAATGGCAGGTCTGGAACTAGAACCCAGGGCTCCTGACTTGCACCCAGCTTTTTCCACTAAATCTCGATGCCTCAGGCTTGACCCCGAACAGATGGCAATGGGGCAAATGTCTAGGAAAAAGCAGTGCTATTTGCACTTTTCTAAAGGAAAGCCAGTGATGGGCTTGAGCCTACTATATTCCCAACCCAAAAGACAGGCATCTGGAGACCACGTCCACCCAGCCCTTTGTGTCTGGGTCTGTCTGTGTGTGAGAGTCAGGGGGAGTTTGGAGGAGGGTCCTAATCTGCTTGGTCAGCACTACTCTACCAAGGCTAGTCCCAGAGGTGAGCAACTCGAGCCTCGGAGCATCTTCTGGATGAACCCATCGAGGGCAGGGGCTGTGGCCGTTCATCACTGCCTAAGCCAGAACCTAGCACACAGCAGGTGATCACATACACCAGGACAGGAGGCCCTGGGACCTTGTATTAGAACAAAAAAATAGGGAAATAGATCCTCTTACATTGCCAGAGGCTGCACAAATTAGTACAACCTTCTGCAAATTCAGCAATATCATATCTAGACATTTAAAAATACACGTATCCCTCAGTAATTATATGTTTAGGAATTTATTTTGAGGCAATGAGATTGTGCAAAGAGATTTAGATATAAGGATGTTCATTGAAGTTTTATTTCTAATAGAGGAAAACCAGTAATGACCTAAAAGCCCAACAATCAGGAACTGATTAGATCATTATGGAATAGCAGGAGCTGGCAAACTGCGGCCCACAGGGCAAATTTGGCCTGAACATTTTTTTTGTAAATCAAGTTTTATTGGAACATAGCCATGCCCACTTGTTTATGTATTGTCCATGGCTGCTTTCACGCTATACTGGCAGAGTAGTGGTGACACAGACCATATGGTCACAAAGCTTCAAATATTTACTATCTGATCCTTTACATAAAAAGTTTGCCGATCCCTATGGTACAGGCATTAAACAAAATAACATGTAGCTACACAGCAGCTGTGAAAAAGAGCATGGTGGCTCCTCAAAAAATTAAAAATAGAATTACCATATGATCCACCAATTCCACTTCTAGGTATACACTCAAAAATGAAAGCAGGGACACAAAGATATTTGTACACCCACGTTCATGGCAGCATTACCCACAATAGTCAAAAGGTGGAAGCAACCCAAGCGTCCATTAACAGAAGAATGGATAAGCAAAATGTGGCAAATACACACAATGGAATATTAATATTATTCAGCCTTAAAAAGGAAGGAAATTCTGACACATGCTACAACATGGATGAACCTTGAGAACATTATGCTAGTAAAATAAGCCAGTCACAAAAAGACAATACCATATGATTCCACTTCTATCAAGTACCAAGAGTAGTCAGAAGCATAGATACAGAAAGTAGAATGGTGGTTGTCAGGGACTGGGGGACAGGAGAGCGAGGAGTTATTTTTGAGTATAGAGTTTCAGTTTTACAAGACGAAGAGTTATGGAGATGGACGGTGGTAATGATTGTACAAAACTAAGAATGTACTTAATACTACTGAACTGTTTATTTACTTATTTATTTTTAGAGACAGTGCCTTGCTTCGTTGCCTGGGCATGAGGGCAGTGGTGTGATCATAGCTCACTGCAACTTCAAACCCCTAAGCTCAAGTGATCTTCCTACCTCAGCCTTCCAAGTAGCTGAGACTACAGGCGCATGCCACCGCGCCTGGCTAATTTTTCTATTTTTTGTAGAGACGGGGGTCTCACTACGTTGCTCAGGCTGGTCTTGAACTCCTGACTTCAAGAGATACTCCCGCCTTGGCCTCCCAAAGTGCTGGGATTACAGATATGAGCCACCACACCCAGCCCTGAACTGTATATTTTAAAATGGTTAAGACAGTAAATTTTATGTGTACCACAATAAAAGAAATTGGATAAAGATATGTAGCTGCTAAAAATAAAATTTTTAAAAATCTTTAAAAATTTTTCATTATAATGAGTACATAATAGTTGAATATCTTCATAGGGTACATGTGATGTTTTGATACAGGCATACAATGTGAATTAATCTAATCAGGGCAATTTGGGGTATCCATCACCGCAGGCATTTATCATTTGTTTGTGTTAGGAACATTCCAATTCCCCTCTTTTAGTTGTTTTAAAGTATGCCATAACTTCCTGTTGATGATAGTCACTTCTTTGTGCTATCAAATATTATTCATTTCATCTAACTGTATTTTTGCACCCATTAACCACCCCCACTTTTTCCCCCCTCACCGCTACCCTTCCCAGCCTTTGGCTAACGTCATACTACTGTCTCCATGAGATCAACTGTTTTTAATATTTACCTCCCACATGAGTGAGAACATGCAAGATTTATCTTTCTGTGCTTGGCTTATTTCACTAAATGTAACGTTCTCCAGTTCCATCCATGTTGTTGCAAATGGCAGGATTTCATTCTGTTTTGTGGCTATATAATATCCCATTGTGTATATGTACCACAATTTCTCTAACCATTCATCCATGGATGGGCACTTAGGCTGATTCCAAATCTTGGCTATTGTGAATAGTGCTGCAATAAACATGGGAGTGAAGATATCTTTTCACCTGATTTCCCCTCCTTTGGATATATACCCATATATATATATCCACAGGGTCATGTGATAGTTCTATTTTTAGTTTTTTGAGGAACCTCCATCCTGTTCTCCATAGTGGTTGCACTAATTTACATTCCCACCGAGAGCGTACAAGGGTTCCCTTTTCTCCACATCCTCACCAGCATTCGTTATTGCCTCTCTTTTTGATAAAAGCCATTTTAACTGGGGTGAGATGATGTCTCACTGTAGTTTTGATTTGCATGTCTCTGATGACTAATGATGTTGAGCATTTTTACTTATACCTGTTGGCCATCTGTATGTCTTCTTTTGAAAGATGTCTATTCAGATCCTTTGCCCATTTTTTAATTAGGTTATTTGATTTTTTCTTATTGAGTTGTTGGAGCTCCTTATATATTCTAGTTATTAATTCCTTGTCAGATGGGTAGTTTGCAAACATTTTCTCCCATTCTGTGAGTTGTTGCTTCACTTTGTTGATTGTTTCCTTTGCAGTGCAAAAGCTTTTTAGCTTGATGTGATTCTGTTTGTCCAATTTTGCTTTGGTTGCCTATGCTTTGGGAGTATTACTCAAGAAATCATTGCCCAGACCCATGTCCTGAAGCATTTCCCCAGTGTCTTCTTTTAATAGTTTCATATTTTCAGGTCTTGGATTTAAGTCTTTGATCCATTTTGATTTGATATTTATATATGGTGAGAGATAAGGGTCTAGTTTCAGTCTTCTGCATATGGATATCCAGTTTTCCCAGCACCATTTATTAAAGAAACTGTCCTTTCCCCACTGTGTGTTCTGGGCTAAAAATGAAATCCTTAAAGATTCTAGTTAAAAACATGGGGAATGGACTGAGACGGCCAGTTATGTTGTTGTTTTTCATGAGGTTAGTTTAGTTAGAAAATTGGTTGAAAGTACAAGTATATATGCAGAAAAAAGATTTTATGGAGATATATCAAAATATTAATATGGTTTCTGCGGATGTGGAAATTGATTACAACTTTAATTTTATATTTAACTATTTTTTTACCCTTTCTATGAGAAGCATGCATGAAAATACTTCTTCATAAGCAGAAAAAGTTACTTCAACAGCAAAAAGATCCATTTATATGAAGTTCTGGAAAAAGCCAAACTATTGGGACAGAAAATTAGATGAGTGGTTGCCTGGAGCTGGAGGACCTCCGGTGGGGTAATAGGACTGCATACAACTGTATCCATTAGTCAAACTTCGAACACGGAGAAAAGTTACTCCAAGCAAGTTATACCTCAACAAACCTGACTTTAAAAAAGTAGAAAGAAAACCAAGACAGTCCCTGCTCCCCTTGGCTATTTATGGTCCAGAGCTCTAGCTGACCCAGGGGAGCTGGGCTCTGTTCTATGCTCCTTTCCTAAAGGGCCACTTTGGGGTTCAGAAGCTGCCATTTAGGGGAAATAAAGAGCTAGCCCTAACTAGAAACCGAGTTCGCTGGCCAAGCCTGCTTCCTCACCACCACTGCGGTGCCCAGGTCCCGGGCCAGGGTCTTCAGCTCTTGGGCCAGCTGCATCATCAAGGCGAAGCCTGGAAGCAGAAGAGAGGCAGAGAGAGAGGGCAGCGGGGGGCCAGGGATGAGACTGACTGGAGACCAGACCCCAGAGCCGGGAGGCGAGGTCACGTTCCCCTGACCCCAGGCTCTGCCATACCACTCACCTTCCCTCTGCTGACCTCCCAGGAGTGGGGAGACCACTGCAGTGACGGAGTCCACAACCACCACCTTCACAGTCCCTGAAGAACTGGTCACCTGGAGGGGTGGGGGAAGCAGGTGCCATGAACCAGCCGGCCCCCAGGACACACCCACTACAGGACAAGCTTGCTCCTCTATCTGAAATCAGTAAGAAATAACCTCCCCCGTCCCAAACACAGTGCTGGGCAAGCATCACCGAATGTGATCGTTGCACTGCCTCCCCCGCCTCCTTTGTATGTATAACAGACTTTACTGAAGAGCTGGGTAGAAAGAGAGGGTTTCAATCACAGGCCGTCACAAATACACCAAAATACCCAAATTTCAGGACGTCTGATTCAGAGTCCTGTGGCCCCTGGCCGTGGACCTCTCCGTGGCCATCTTTCTCCTTCATCCAGACTCCCTGGGGCGGCCCTTCTTTTCCCTCTCTCTCTCCTGCTAACCTCCACTCCCAAACCCCTCACTTCCTTTGCCGAGGAGTTTAGCCTTCTCCTTACTTCACTGCCTCCTTCTAGGTCACGTCTCCAGGGCCTCACCTCCCCTATCCAAAATGGTTCCAAATAAAGGCAGTGCTTGCTCTACAAGGAACCCTGATGCCATCTTTCAACTGTAATTTTTTGTCTCTATACAATTACTAGCATCCTCCTGGTTTCTCTGGGCCTAAGCTGATTTTGATGCTCCCTGTCTCTTCTCCCTTACTTCTTATATCTGGATTCTGTTTCTACAACATTTTCTTTCTTTCTTTCTTTTTTTTTTTTTCACTTCATAGGGGTCAAGTATTGGATGTTCAGCATGATCTGCTGTCTTTTGCACATTTTCCTTCATCTTCCAGCTACTGACTCTTGGCCAGTCACCAGCTTATCTATGAGAAGATGGGCAAAAAGAGAGAAGCTAAAGCTGAAACCGGCTTAGCCCCCCTTCCCACCCCTGGGGAGAGCAGGCTGAACTCTCTGGCTACAATGGGACAGCAAGCCCTTTGCTACCTGTGAATACGAAGCTACTGTATTTTTTACTGTAGGACCAATGGATGGTATGCTTTCTACTATTGCATAACAAGTTACCACAAACATAGTGGCTTAAAACAACACATGTTTATCATCTCAAGTTCTGCCACAGGTCATCTGTGGCAGATAGAACCTAAGGTGACCCCCATGATCCCCACCTTTAGGTACAAGCCCTTATATCATCTTTTCCCCTTGAATGCGGGCAAGATCTGAGACTTGCTTCTGACCAATAAGGTGTCAAAAGTGTTGGAATGTCACTCTCTTGATTAGGCTACATTCTATAGCAAAGGTAACGGGATATCGCTCCTGTGATGACATTTTTTTTTAAGAGACGAGGTCTCGCTCTTTTGTCCAGGCTGGAGTGCAGTGACGCAATCATAGCTCACTGCAGCCTTGAACTCGTGGGCTCAAGGGATTCTCCTGCCTCACCTCCTGAGTAGCTGGGACCACAGGTGCATGCCACCATGCCCAGCTAATTTTTATATTTTTTGTAGAGATGGGGTCTCGCTATGTTGCCCAGGCTGGTCTTGAACTCCTGGCCTCAAACAGTCCTCCTGCCTCAGCCTCCCCAATTGCTAGGATTACATGCGTGAGCCACCACGCTTGGCCCCGTGGTTACATTATTTTATATAAGACCTGGTGTGGCTACTTGCTCTCATTTTCCTGGTCTTGAAGAAGCAAGTGGCCATACTATAAACCCACTGTGGAAAGGGCCACATGGCAGGAGCAGTGGGCATCCTCTAGGAGCTGAAGGTGGTCTCTGGCGAATGCCAGGTCTTCTGACCTGGAATTGAGAAGTTTGCTCAATAAGGTTAGTTCTTATCCTAAATATGTGGTGACTTTGGGCAACTCAACTTCTCTGGCCTTCACTCTCCTCACCTCTAAAAGCGAAAGGGTTAGATTAGATCAGCACTACTCAACTTCCCATCTCAACACACTGGTGGGTCATAACCAGCTATAACTTCTAATGGCAAGTATTTGTTCAACTATTATATGTTCTAAAGTTTGTAAAAAATCATGTATTATATATACAATCCTGGGTATGTCCATGAGAACATGTCATGGTTTGGGGTGAGAGAAAAAGTTTGAGATAAACAAAACTATTCTATCTTTAAGGTGTTTTCCAGATCCAACAGTCTATATACCAGTGCACCAAATCCTGTCTAAGCACCTAGCAGGAGCAGCAGAGTTCCAACCATTCTAAATCCTCTTTGTCAACAGGTCTCTGAATGTGTTCAAGCACTGGGCAGAAATCTCCCGACTTCAGGGAAGGGGGGCCCAGCCCCTTGGCCCAAGATACACCTATAACTCAGTTTTGGACAACTAGCTGTAAGGGCAATAGGGAAGTCTACTAGTGGGCTCTGGAGAAAGATTTTCCTTCCCTGATAAAAGGGAAGAGGTACAGAAAAGAACCATCTATCTTTGACTGCCCTGAATATGGACAAGGACTTGTGAAGACAAGATGCTCAGAACTACAGCAGCCACTTTGCAATCATGAGGAGAAGAATAAGAGAACCAGACCACAACCTAGTGCCCTGATATTCTGGACCTGCCAACCTCCAGACTCATATGAGATAATTAAATATCCTCAAGGTTCAAGTCTCTGTCAGACAACCTCTATTACGCACAGCTGAAAGTAAGTATTCCTAACTGATCTAGAGGGTAATGCAGAGATAAATATGACATGATCCTTCCACTCAAGCGGCTTACTGTTTAGCAGGGAAGATGGACATGTCAGCAATGAGACACATGAATTAAGCACTAAGGAATTCCATCCAGGGAGTGGCAAGCACAGCTAGAGTCACCAGACTGCACATCTGCATTTCCAAACTGAGCCTGTAGTAGGATACCTGCCCACATACAGATAGCACCTGGCACACTGAGTAAAGCAAGGAGGGACAGAACAGCAGGCTCACCTGCTGGGCCACAGTGCCTCGAAGGTCCTGCAGCACACTCAGCATCTGGAAGATATCAAACGCACGCACCACCTGGATCCTCTGGAGAGCTCCTTCCTGAAAAGGTGGAAAAGAGAAGCAGTGGCTTTGCATAAGAGGGAGTAGGAGGCCGAAGTAAGGCTGAGAAGCAAGGGGCACCTACATGCAAGCACGTAGGTGCAGGATGGCAAATGGGCTCTGTCTAATGAGCCAGTTTTTCACAGCAGTGGCTGCCTGGGTGCTAAGCTGTAAAGTACTCAGAACTCAGTGGGAAAGAGTGATACGACCAATTAGTAATGCCTGCCATGAGCAAGAAATGGACTGGAAACACAGATGCTGGCTGTTTGCCAGCCCTGATTTAGGGTATGCAAGGAGTTGTGAGAGTTTCCTGGAAGACTTGGTGAGGGCAGCACCTAAGCTGGGATGATGGCATTAACAGGGGAGGCTTAAGGAATACAGGATGTATTAATAGAACAGCAAGTTTCAAAGCAAGAAATAACTATTAACCCCAAGAACCAAAATTCTTGCAGTGTAAGAGATGATGGGGTCTTTCTGTGTCAGAAATCTCAATGGAACCCCACCATCCTGCCCCTTACCTGCTCTTCCTCATCCTGGGTTCTAGCCTGAAGTAGCTGCAGGAGGCGGGAGGCTGTCAGCCCTCCATTGGAATCAATGTATAGGACATTTTGCTGCAGGCCGTGGGCCACATTTGCAGCCACACAAAGACATACCTGAGTAGAGAGGGGGGAGTGGGGGAACTTGAGCCCTCACAGAGGGCCTAGAAAGGGAGCTCCCCACCAAATCTTGCCCAGACCCCGGTGACACAAATGGACCAAGTCAAAACCCGACTCCTCATCACCCATCTTCTCTCTGTTGAGCCCTGAACCCCTGAGTGCACTGGCAGAAGTTCCCCAAGGGATCGAGGGCTATGCATCTGCCTTCCCCAATCCTCCTGGCTGCTGGCCTCACGCATACCTGGGTTTTGCCGCTACCTGGGCCTCCTACAATTTCAGTCACTTCTCCAGTATAGAGACCAGTGTCTAGCAGTTTGTCCAGGCTGATGGCAGAAGACAAAAGAGAGTCAACATGGGAGGTTAGGGGGAAGAGAGGGGAATAGGTACCAAGAAGAAAAGCAAGACACTCCTTCCAAGCACTGGTTCTGTCTAGAGACGCTTTTAATGTCCCTGGCCAGGAGGCCTCTCCTGGTGGAGTTTTCTTCTGGGAGTAAGGCCAGGCCTCAGTGTCCCTTCTCTGGTCTCTCTTGATGCTTCCACTCTCGGCTTAAAGATCACCTCTCCAGAGAGGCCTCTGCCACCTCCTCTCATGCTCCACCTCAGCCCCTTGGGGGTTTCCTTGACAGCATTTCCTGTAATTTGTAATTTTTTTAACTTCGAAATAATTATAGATTCACGGGAGGTTGCAAAAAAGTCTCATGTAACCTTCATGTGGTTTTCCCTAATGGTAACACCTTGCACTGTAAGATGTATTGTACTATAATAGCACAGTATCACAACTAGGAAACTGACACTGGTACAATCCACAGAGCTTTTTCAGATCTCACCAGTGTTACTTGCACTCAAGTGTGTGTCTGTGTGTATAGTTCCATTTAATCACACATGTAGGTTTGCACAACCACCACAATCAAGACACAGAACATTCCCATCACTGTAAGTCTCCATCGTGCTACCCTTTTATAGCCATGCCCCTCCCATTCGCCCCTAATCCCTAACCCCTGGCAACCACTAATCTGTTCTTTCTTAATCTCTGTTATTTCAAGAACGTTATGTACACAGTATCATACACCATGTAACCTTTGTGATTGGCTTTTTTTCAATCAGCACCATTTCCTTGTGATCCATCCAAGTTTTGCATGTATGGATAATTCATTCCTTTTGATTGCTGAATAGCATCCCGTGGTATGGATGTCATGGATGTCATGGATGTCCCACAGTTTGTTTAACCATTCACCCACTGAAGGACATTTTGGTTGTTTCTGCTTTGAGGCTATTATGAATAAACCTGCTATAAACATTTGTGTACACTTTTTATATCTCTCGAATAAATGGCTAAGAATACAGCTGCTGAGTTGTATGGCAAACACATATTAATCTTACAAGAAACTACAAAAGTATCTTCCAAAGTAGCTATGCCATTTTACAATCCTGCTAGCAATGTATGTGTGACTAATTCAATTTTTCCACATCCTCATCAGCATCTGGTGTTATCACTATTATTTTAGCCATTCTGATAGGTGTGTAGTGACATCTCATTGTGGTTTTAATTTGCATTTTCCTGATAGCTAATGATGTTGAACATTTTTTATGTGCTTATTTGGCACCCATACGTGCTCTTTGGTGAAATGCCTGTTCATGTCTTTTGCCTATTTTCTAATTGGATTGTATGGTTTTTTACCATCTCATTTTTTTACCATATCATTCTTTACATATTCATTGTTTTACCATATCATTCTTTACGTATTCTGTATATAAGACCTGTGTTGAATAGGTGGCTTGCAAATATTTTTCCCATGCTGTACTTGTCTTTTTACTCTCTCTTGCAGAACAAAATTTTTCATTTTGATTAGGTCCAATTAGTCAAAATTTTAATGGATCATATTTTTTGTGTCAAGTCTAAAAATAAGAACTCTTTGCCTAGCCCTAGTTTGCAAAGGTTTTGTCCTATGTTTTGTTCTAAAAACTTGATAATTTTATGTTTTACATTTAAGCCCATGATCCATTTTCAGTTAATTTTTGTATAAGGTATGAAGTTTAGGTTTATTATTTATTTTTTTGGCCTATGATGTCCAATAGCTCTAGCACCATTTGTTCAAAAGGCTATCTTTCCTCCATTACACTGCTTTCGTACCTTTGTCAAAAATCAGTTGTGCATACTTGTGGGAGTCTATTACTGGGTTCTCTATTCTGCTCCATTGATCTATATATCTATCCATTGGCCAATACCACACTTGTCTTGATTACTGTAGCTATATAGCAAGTCTTAACACTGGGTAGAGTGATTCCTCCAACTTTATCTTTCTTTTTCAAAATTGTTTTAGCTAGCCTAGGTAAAACTGGCCTTTCTATATAATTATTAGAATAAGCCTGTCTATGTCTACAAAAAAAACCTTGCTGGGATTTTGGTAGGAACTGTATTAAATCTACAGATCAACTGGGGCAGAACTGACATTTTTACTATGTTGAGTCTCTTAATCCATAAACACACTATCTCTCTCCATTTAAGTAAGCTTTGATCTCTTTCATCAGCAATTTTCAATTTTCAGCACACAGATCTTACACATGCTTTGTTAGACTTATATCTAAATATTTCATTTTCTCTGAAGCAACTATAAATGCTATTGGGTTTTTAATTTCAGTTTCCACATGTTCATTGTGAGCATACAGAAATGCAATTGATTTTTATGTGCTGATCTTGTATCCCGAGATCCAGCTGAACTCAATTTTTAGTTCCAGGAGTTTGTAATTATTTTTTATTTGCTTGTTTTTGTCTGTCTCCCTCATCTGGCTGAGAGCACCCTGGGCCCTGTCCCTGTTGCATCCCAGCACTAGCACAGTACCTGAAACACAGGAGGGGCCCGATAAACATTACCAGAGAAATGAGCAGTGGTGCACCAGATTGTCTTGTGCAGCCAGGATTGAACTCGTGACTCTAGTTAGGAATCAACAACATCCTTGGCCACAAGGATCAGTCTGCGTAAGGTGTCCCTAAATCCACCTCCCAGCCTGCTCCTCACCTGTGTTTCCCTTCCACGTCTCCTTCTGCCTAGAGGACCTTCCTACCAATATGTCCCCCGTCACCTCTAACTCAGCATCTCAACAGGGAGAGAGACCCCAGCCTGGCTCGCGGAACAGAAGTACGGCTGGATTCTACCACTGCCTAGGACACACGTGATTTCGGGGATGTATCTTCCACCTTTCCCGCTGAACTGTCTTTCAGCCATTTTTCATTCATTTATTCAAACATCGCCCGAATGCCTCACATTTCCTGAAGGCATTCTAAAATTCTACAATCAGGAGACACAGAGATGAACAGACACAGCCCCACGCTGCTAAGAGCCACCAATCTCCCCCATCCATATAGCTTTCCCCAAGGTCCGTTACAAGCTATAGCACCCTGCAGGGACTCACACTGCACCTCAGCACTAAAGGCTCATGAGAAGGCTTACAACAGAGAAACCTGTTTAATCTGGGTTAATCAGGCATTTCTGAAGCTTTTGATTACAGAGCTCCCCTCTCCATCAAGTTTTAAAGTTACATCCATTAACTGTCCATAGCACACTATGAGGAAGACTAGAAACCCAGTGAGTCATCTTTGATTCTTCACACCTACATCCCTCCTGGTCGTAAGGGTTGTCACAGTTCTTCTTGAATACGTCTCCCACTGTCACCTGCCCTACCTGGGACTCACATACCCCACACCAGCACCGACCACCAGAGTTCTTCTTGGCCTCTCCCCATCCACCCCGCACGCCCCTACCCACTGCCCACAACTCTATTCTCACAATGGCCTCCACCTCCAGGGAGGCAACAGGGCAGACCAGTTGGAGGTACATTCTTAGACTTAGGAGTGTGACAGACATGACCTCAACTGCCTGGTCTGCTATTTACTAGCTGCACGACCTTGAGCAAGCCATTTAACCTGAGTCCCAATTTCTTCATCTACACAATGATGATTTTAACAGTAACATGCTCACTGGTGGTCGTGAAGGAGAAATGAAACAATGGACCCTGAAGTGCTGAGCACAGTGTAAGCACTCCGTGAAAGCACATCTGTTCCTCAACGCCCAGTGTCTGCCTCCTTTGGAGCTCTCCTGAACAACCCTGATCTCCCCTGCAGGGACCCACTGCAGCTGCAGTCCTTCCAGTTTACCACTTGACTGCTCCCTCCATGTTTGTTGGTTTTATAAGCTCCCAAAGGCCAATCTGCTTCCTGTTAATCACTCCCTCCCTATGTGTGTACACCTCTCTTGTGTTCACCTGCTTTCCTCTTATACCCATCAGACACCTTAAGGGCAGGGCCATGCCTCATTCATGTATGCATCATCTGCACATATCTGGCACTCTGTAGGCACCTAGTGAAGTTTGCTGACAAACCTCACACTGAGCACCCTCATGCTGGCCCTCAGCCAGCACTTGGTGAATTACAAACTCAGACCCCCAATCAGAGACAGCAAGACCATGCCATATGAACCTTGCAAAGAGTATGTGTTATGGGAACAGCAAGGGCCAAACCAATCCAAAGACCTTTGTGGTGGCAGAGTTAGTTATCAAATTCTGCACAAACGGGCTGGGGAAGAGGTCAGACTCACTTGGCCAGAAAATGCCTGTTATCTTGCAAGTCTTCCATCCCTGCCCCCAGCAACATGGTGGAAAGTTACTGCTCCCTTACCTGAACTCTCCTGTTCCCTACTGCTGCAGTGTAGTAGAAGAGCAAAGTTCTGGGACAAATACCCACAGGCTTGGGCCTCACCTCTGCCACTCGCTCCTCTTAGCTAAACTCAAGTGGGGTTAATAATCTCTTAACTTTTAGGGTCACTGCAGAGATTACCTATAACCTATAGTCAATGCCTGCATGTAGCAGGCACTCAGTAAATGTGCTTTTGCCCTATCCTTAAGTGAAATGGGAGGTAGGGCCAGAGAAGAGTTACTCTAATCTGCTGAATTACAATGAGATACTACATCTTGTGTTATAGAACCTTGCTTCTCAACCAGGGGTGATTTTGCCTCCCAAGGGACTATGTCTGGAGACTATTTTGGCGGGGGGTGGGGGGGTGGATAGGGTCTGACTCTGTTACCTGGGCAAGAGTGCAGTGGCATCATCATAGCTCACTACAACCTCAAACTCCTGGGTTCAAGTGATCCTCCTGCCTCAGCCTCCCGAGTAGCTGGGACTACAGGTATGCCACCACACCTGGCTTGATTTTTAAAATTTTTTTGTGTAGTGAATAGAGGCCAGGGATGCTGTTAGGCATTCTACAACGCACAGGACAGCCACCACTCCAAAACAAATAATTACCCATCCCAAAATATCAACAGTGCCAAGGCTGAGAAACCCCATAACCCCGTTGTAGGGTAAGAGAACTCAGTCCTGACCCCCTTCCTTCCCATCTATCTAGGCTGCCCTCACCACCGCTTTAAAAACCTGCTCTCTACAGACTAAAGCACCAAAAGCCGGGCTGAGAAGCAGCCGCATTCTCCTGCCTCTCACTGTCTTCCCCAAGTACACACACAAACCTGCCAATGCCAGTGGACAGGATGGCAGTGGAAGTCTTCAGTTCCTCATAGAGATCAGCGCCATTGAAGGGGAAAGCTGAGAACTGAGCCAGCAGGATCCGCCTCAGGGCCACCAGGGCCTGCCAAAGGGTGGGGGAGGGTAGCGCAGGGCGGCTGGTCAGGCTCCAAAGCAGGCCAGACTACTCAGCAACACACCGGCCATAGGAGCTGACATCACACATCCCACCCACCCCCAATCCCTGGGAACCCTGTTACCCTTGGTTTAGGATGGAGATGTAAAGACACCCAGATTTGGGGTATGGAGATTGGGAGCTCACCTTATAAGACAAGCCACATTTCTGGGCTACCTCCTCCAGGTCTGCAGAAACCAGGTCCACCACTGAAAACAAAACACGTGTAGCTGATTGGCAGGAAGAGTGGCCTGGGGCCTCCCACAGTTGGTGTTTCCTCATCTGTAAAACGGGGTATCAATTCTGCCTCCCAGCAGCCGTCTCAGGGGGCCTGAGTCAAATAAAAGAGCCCTAGGACCTGGCCCGGTGCCTGGCATACAGTAGGGGTCCTACCCTGCCTCGGGGCTTGGCTCCCCACTGCCACCCTCCCAGAGCCTCTCCAGAAGCGTGGGGAGCTGACGAGGGAAGTGGCCCTCCAGGAAGGGAGGGGAAGAGACGGCAGGTATGTCAGGGCACTCGTGTCAGCCCCCGCGGGTCTACCCAGGCCGTGTGCGGGGCGCCCGGCTCCCCAGCACACGTGCACGCGGTCACCTGTCCTGATCCCGCGGCTCCTCAGAAGCTGGACCATCTCCCGGGTGAGGCCCGGGCACAGTCCGACCCTGAGCACGCCCATGTTCCCCGCAGGCCGGGACAGCCCGGGCAGGCTCGGGGGCAGCCCGCCACGTGGGCATCCGCGGGGCCCTCTCCAGACTCCCCTCTGCGCGCCTTTCTGGAGAAGCACTGGCGCGCCAGCTGCCGGAGGAGGGGAGAGGGGGTGGGGCGGGGGTGGGGCGAGGATGGGGGGGCGCCCTCCGCCCTCCGGGGACCCGCCCGGACTCCCGCGCGCAGAGCTCGCCCGCCGGGGCCGCGCCGCCGCTTCCGGGTTGCAGGCTCTCGCGCGCGCGGCGTGCGCCAGGCCTACAGCGCCATCTGCCGGCCTCTCCGGGCGGAACCGCTGCGCCCGCGCCCACCGGCCCCGAACGCCCCCTTCTCCTGCCACCCGCGAGCCGCGACACCCTGCGCGCCCAACACGCGACCCTCGGCCGCATTCGGCCTCCACCTTCTCCCCCAACACACACACAGACCTTCTAAAGATCTGCTGTATGTCAGCTTCCCTTCCAAACGCTGGGGACAATCCCCTACCCTCAGGGAGCTTTACGTGTTAGGGACGGAAAGACAGACAATGAAAAGGATCACACGAATCAGATCTTTACAGACGATATGATAGGTGCTAAGAAGCAGCAAAGCAGATGGACGGCACCTGCTTCTCTGTATTTTTCAAAAGTTTTTTTTTTTAATGGGGGAAAACCTTTAGGCCTATAGAACACAAAAGAATACGATCTGGTATTTTTAAATATCTTGCTTTGCCTCGTCCGCTGGAAGAAATAAAATAACTTTACAGGGTTATCTCCCCACAAACCTATGAGAGAGGTGCTATTCTTATCCCTGTTTCACAGATGAGGAAACTGAGGCTCAGTTGCAACCACTTGGGAAAGGTTATACAGCTAGTAAGCACAGGACTGGACTCCAAACCCACATCTAAGTGCCAGCTAGTGCTGTTTTAACAGCCCCCCCCCTTCCACCTCTGAAGTTGTTTTCCTACTATAAAGTGGGTTCCTTGAGAGCAGAGATCATGTGTGGCCCATCTTTGTGTCCCTCTGCAACACCCACCATTGTCACACAACACATGAAGGTACTCCAGAGTGCAGATGTGGCACATTTAGTATTCTAGCAGTGAAGCCTGGTCATATGTGAGGTCTGAACCCCTGTGAACCATCAGGGCTTTTCCTGTGCGTACACAACACAGGGACATGTGTGGACATAGAAGGGTTTGCTGCCTATGATTTCAGGATGTAGAGCCTCAGCATCTATAGACAGTTTTGCACCCCCAGAGACCCTTTCCAATACTGCCCCCTTCCCAGGGCCCCTGTCACCTCCCTCCGCGCCCAGGTGCCTTTTTCTCACCATCCTTCTCCTCTGTCCCTGGGCAGCACACAGGTGTTAGTAGCATTTTGAGATCTTCAGAGAAGGGCAGGGCTGCTGTAACCACAGAGTATTAAAGCTGGAAGGGGCCTAAGGGGTCATGAAGTTTGTTCCATGGCTCTACCCGTCTCGTGATGCTGGCCCTTGGTCCATCCAGCCTCAGAGCGAGCCTGGCAGCAGCAGCCTCAAAGCAAGGGGAGCTGGTCCTAATTGTTACACTCTGTGATGATTATGAAGTCAGCTCATTGCACCCCCATCCCACCCAAACTAAGGGTGGGCTCACTGCCCCCACAGTTTCTCTCTGCTTCCTGTCAGCTTGGTTGTCCTGCATGGTGACGGCTGTGGTCCCAAACAAACCAAATGGCATCAGAGGCAGTCTGTAAAGTGGGAGATGGGGAGGAGGCCATAGTGAAGAAAGAAAACCTCAATGTTATGAATGTACTCGATCAACTGCCAAAGCCCTTTCCAAACCCCAAGTCTATGAACCGGACGGTCACTACCAAAGGACTCCCACTTTCCACAAGAGGCAGTCTGGTTAATTTCTTGGAGGAAGATACCATCAATCTACCGTAAGGCACAAGTCTAGTCCCTTCCTCCTTTCTAGGGCTGGAGCTGGGGGTGGGGAGAGAAACTTAAAGAAGCCTCACTTCCTTAACTTGTCACAACCCAGTCCCTGGACTCCCAGGGAAGACCATGTGTGCAGGTTGGACCTGTCTATGTATTCCTGAGCCCTAAATCAGTTCTTGCAGGCATGTGGACCTCCTACTCCAGGAGGCCTTCCTGGATTAGTCAGTTTGTTGATGTGCTCCTCATCCTGCTTCGGCGGTGGTCCTCACCACCACCTGCCACACCCCCGTGGCTCCTGGCCCTCCATCCTCTCCACCTGCCTGATACGTTCCCCAATAGTCTGCCTGTCTTCAGAATGGGGCGCTTACCTTTCCTCATCAGTGAATCTGGGTTTCCTCTACTTCATTCCCCAAAACTTTCTGAGCACCTGCAAGGTGTCTGGCCCAGCGTTAAGTTCTGGGAATATAGATCTGGAAAGCACAGTTCCTGCCTTCAACGAGCTCCTAGTCTGGTGCATGGAGGTCAGGGGGCGGGGTCAGGTAATAATGAGAATGATACAGTATGGTAAGTGCTGACACAGGATGCCTGGAGGAACCGGAGGGCTTAAGAGGGGCTTAGTGTATCTTGGGAGACAGTGCAGTTAAGGGAGACTTCTTGGAGGTAGTGATATTAGAGCTGAATCTCCAGGGAAGGGAAGGAGTTAGCTGGTAAAGGGTGGTGATGCAGAGTGATGTGGGCTGAGGGAATTATATGCAGGGCATTTTCATGGGTGTGTGACCTGTATAGTCACACACAACCCTGCACTTAGAAGGGGCCTATACTTAGTTTAATGCTCTGCTGTCAGTGTCTTGAAATTCTTAATTTTTGAATGAGGGACTCAATGTACTTCAATTTGCACTGGGCCCCACAAACTATGTAGCTGGTCTTCATTATATGAGAGGGACATGGTGTCCATCCCCTAAAGGGACTGTAAGTAAACAGGTATGGCTAAAGTGACAGATGCTTATAGGAAACTTTATGGTATTGTGGGAAAGTCTTGGGCTAGGAGCCTGAGTTCAAATCCAAGTTCTGCCACTTAGATCTGTGGCCTTAGACAAGTTAAGATCAGGGATCCTCAGTCTCTTATTTGCAAAGTGAAGCTACCACCCATCCAGCAGAGCTGTTGTGAAGATCAGAAAGAGGATCTGTCCAACATGGAGCCCAGTGGCTAGTGGCCTTCTGTGCCCACATTGGCATCGGCATTTCCAATAAGTGAATCTGAACCACAGATTCATTAGGACAATCTGAAGTATAAATGACATCGACACCCAGACTCTCCAGCCTACAAAGGGCCTTGGTGGAGGAATCATTTGTCTAGACATCCATCAAGGGTTAGCATAGGGGGTCTGGGCAGATCTGGGTTTCTCAGGAGGAAGTAGGTCAATGGGGCTGGAACTCAGGGAACAAAATTTGGCCTGTCAATAACTGTGATGTGGGAGGCTGGCCTGGAGTAAGGGATCCACAAACTGTGGATTTTGACCCATTAATGGGTCAGGAAATCCTTCTAGTTGGTGGAGACCAGTGTGATAAAAATGAACTAAAATAAAATTGGAAATTCCAGAGCCCCTCACACATAGAGTAAGTATTGGATTGTGCACTTCATCGGTAAAAAAATTTTAAATAGTAGGGAACCATGTACAAGGTTTTCCTTTGTAATAGCAAAGAATTGGTAACAATACAAATATCCATGCAATGGAAAACCGTACAACAGTTAAAATGACTGAACCAGAGCTGTATGTATTAATGTCAATGTACATGAATCTAAACACAATGTTGAGCGAAAAAAGCAAGTTGTAGATAGATATATACCGAATAATACCTTTTATTTATAGAACATCTAAAAATATAAGAAACAGGGTGGGCACGGTGGCTCACATCTGTAATCCTAGCACTCTGGGAAGCCAAGGTGGGAGGATTGCTTGAGCTCAGGAGTTTGAGACCAGCCTGAGCAAGAGCAACACCCCGTCTCTACTAAAAATAGAAAAATTAGCCGGGCGTGGTGGCATGTGCCTGTAGTCCCAGCTACTTGGGAGGCTGAGGCAGGAGGATCGTTTGAGCCCAGGAGTTGGAGGCTGCAGTGAGCTATGATGACAGCACTGCACTCTAGCCGGGGCGATAGAGCAAAACTCTGTCTTAAAAAAAAGAAAAGAAAAGAAAAGAAAAACATTAGATCTTGCCTAGGGATAACATATATATGTGACAAACCTATAAAGACACATGGTGAATAATAAATATAAAATTTAAAATTTACTGTGCTGTTTACCTGTGAGTGGGAGGATGAGGAGTTTGGTGGGGGAGAGAAGTGTCCAGGGGGCTTTAACTCTACTGATAAGGCTTTATATCTGAAGCTGGATAAGTAAACAGAAGCTTAATATAATATTCTTGATATTTTTGTGTATGTCTAAAATTTTTTATAATTTTTAAAAAACAGAATGGAAGAAAAACGTTTTTGAGCATTCACCCCAATATATGTATATTTATTGTACTCCTGTTAATTATACATCCTCTATATTAATAAGTATTGTTAAATACTATTACAATATAAGTAAATATTAGTAATTACATTAAATATTAAATAATAGTAAATAAATATTAGTAAAGCTTAATTTATTATTTTTTATATACTTGTAGATATTTTTCCATACCCCAGTAGATCATTGTGATCATTTCCTGAGACGTTTGCACCCCACTTTGGAGGGAGGACTTAAAGTTTTATTTTATTTATTTTATTTTTATTTTTTTTAGAGGCAGGTCTCGTTCTGTCACCCAGGCTACAGTGCAATGTCGAGATCATAGCTCACTGCAACCTCAAACTCCTGGGCTCAACCAAACCTCCTGGCTTGAGAGGACTTAAAGCTTTAGCAGTGTTTTTCAAATTGTAGTTCTCAGAACACATGCATCAGAATCTTTTAAGGATCTTATTAAAGATGCAGCTTCTGGCTGGGCGTGGTGGCTCACACCTGTAATTCCAGCATTTTGGGAGGTTGAGGCAGGAGGATTGCTTGAGGCCAGGAGTTTGAGACCAGCCTGGGCAACACAGCCAGACCCCATCTCTACAAAAAATTTTTAAAAATTAGCAGGCATGGTGGACCTGTAGTCCCAGCTACTTGGGAGGCTTGCTTGAGCCAGAGAGTTTGAGGCTGCAGTGAGCTATGATGACGCCACTGCACTCTAGCCCAGGCAAAAGAGCAAGACCCTGTCTCCAAACAAAAACAAAAGCAAAAAAACCCAAACCCAACAACAAAAAAAGATGCAGCTTCCCTAGTCCCATCCCAATTGGGGACCAGGGACCAAGAATCTGCACTTTCAACAAGCGCCCTGGTCAGTTTGATGCACTGCTGCAGAGCAGTAAGGATGTTCCAGGCTGTTTAGAAGCAGCTGGGGATGCTGGTAAGTCCAGCCCAAGGCCTGCCTTGGGCGGAATGGGCTGGGGTGGCCTCCTTCATCTGACCCTCCTATCTCTCCTCTCGAGCCAGGAAGCCGATGCCAGTGGAGGATTCCGAATGCAGCTCCGACGACACCAGCATCTCCCAGATCTCATCCACCTTGCTGAACCCCATCAAACTGGCCGTCACCCAGCCCAACAGCAGCTTCTTTGCAGGGATGCTGGAGGGGGAGCTGAACAGACTCAGCTTTTCCTCGCTGGTCAAGACTACAGAAAAGGGGGAACTGGCCCTCTGCACCCACCAATCTAAGTCCCAAATGACCCCCAGGGGGCTGCTGGACCTTGATAACCCTGAGCTGGATACAGACACCTCCTCAACACACTCGGAATCCTCTGTGGTCGTGGACGTGCCGGAGGCCCCCTTCATCTGTGAACACACCGTCAGCGATTCCACAGCAGTGGTGCGTTTCCCTCACTCATGCATTCAGCAAAGGCTTAATGTGCCAGGCGCTCAGCTGAGCTCTGTGGGGAGTGCGAGGATGCCTACCACCTGCATCCTGACCTCAAGTTCATGGTTTAGGAAGGCAGAGAGGGCATGTCCGTAAAAAACTCCAGTGCAAGATAGAAAGGGCTCAGTACCGTAGGAAAAGTTCAAATCAAGTGCCACCAGGAATTCGGAGGGAAAGAAACACTACTTCCAGCAGCAGGAATAAGCTTGGTGGCTTTTGGTGACATTTGAGCTGGGACATAGAGGTAGGATTTAAACATGCAGAGATGGAGGAAAGGCATTCTGAGGACAGGCTGGTCTTAGCAAAGGCTCACAGGTGGGAAAGTGTGGGAGGAGATGAGCAGCCTCATTTGATCCCAGGTCTTAAACCAGGGCTTCTCACACTTTCATCACGTATACCTACAGATCACCTATCATCTTGTTAAAACTGAGGTTCCTGGCTTCATACCTAGAGGGTCTGCGGTGAAGTCTGATAATCTGCATTGCTAACAAATTCCCAGGTGATACTTCTGCTGCCAGTCCACAGGCTCCATGTCGAGTAGCACTGCCCTAGACCACGCGAAGGGGAAGAGAGGGGAGAGGAGGGGGAATGTCATTCTGGGGTCATTTTCCAGAGGTCCTCCAATGTTAGGTTAGTTTATAGATTTTTCAGTAAGCAATAGGGAACAGCTTTGTGCAAAACTTTGTATCAGGCTGGGTGCAGTGGCTCACACCTATAATCCTAGCACTCTGGGAGGCCGAAGTGGGAGGACTGCTTGAGGTCAGGAGTTCGAGACCAACTTGAGCAAGAGTGAGACCCTGTCTCTACTAAAAATAGAAAAAAATTAGCCAGGCATGGTGGCGAGTGCCTGTAATCCCAGCTACTTGGGAGGCTGAGGCAGGAGGATCCCTTGAGCCCAGGACTTTGAGGCTGCTGTGAGCTATGATGATGCCACTGCACTCCAGCCTGGGCAACAGAGAGAGACCCTGTCTCTTTTTTTTTTTTTTTCTTTTTTACCCTTGCCACACCTGCATGAGAGAGACCCTCTCTCAAAATAAAAAAAAAAAGAAAGAGAAAAAGAAAGAAAAGCAAAGCCTTATATCAGTTGATGGATGTACTTTGAGTTGTATTTTAGGAAGATAAATCTGGAAGCCCCATTGTTGGATGGCCTAGAGCAGTGTTTCTCAAAGTGTGGTCCTAGACGGAGAGTGTCAGCATCACATGGCAACTTGTTAGAAATTTAAATTCTTGTCTCCCCCCACACTTGGGCCCACTGAATCAGACACTGGTGGGGGGGGGCCAGTGATCTATGTTTTAACGGTCCTCCAGGCTATGCTAATGCACAGTAAAGTTTGACAACCACTGGCACAGATGGAGGAGAAACTGAGAATGAGACCAAATAGGAGACAGCAGGCCCAGGAATCTGAGTTGTTACAAAGACTCCCTGAGACGCCTGGCCAGGCCTGGCAACCATCATTGTGGTACAAAGTGTATGGGCTCCACAGCTATGGGTTTGAACCTTAGCACTTAATTGCTATGTGACCATAGCCCAGTCACTTGCCCTCTCTGAACCTGTTACCCCACTTGCAATGTGCAAGGTGGACAAGATGATCTCTAAGGTCCTTCTCAACTAACACAGTCTAGAAAAAATATGGAATGAGCATGCACCCTAAGGTGAGTGGGGCTGCCCAGGGAGAACAGCACATGCTGTGGGGCAGGCGGTTCCACAGCCAGTGTTGGAGTGCCTCATACCTTCCATCAGACCTGTCTGAGCCCAGCAGGAGCAGGGGATGGGAGTGGGGCATTCTGACCCCAGTTGGGCTGGGGGTGCAGGAAGGACAGGACAGGTCTGAGGAAGCCTTGGGGTTCTCTCTTCCCCTAGATTTCCTGGACCTATGCCTTGGGCAAGCAGCAGGTCAGTTTCTACCAAGTCCTGTTACAGGAGGTGGCCATGGAAAAAGAAGATGAGTCGCCCAAGGCAAAGAATCGTCCATGGATCTTCAACAAGATCTTGGGCACCACTGTCAAGCTGATGGAGCTGAAGCCTAACACGTGTTACTGCCTCACTGTCCGTGCAGCCAACACAGCTGGGGTGGGGAAGTGGTGCAAGCCCTACAAAGTGAGCCCCGGGAGAAGAGGGGCCCTGGGGGTCAGGGGGGAAGTCTGAAACCAGGGAACTGGGACTTTGGAGGCTGGGAACACCCCTATACCTCCACAACTCATCTCCTTGCTAGCCTGCCTTTTGCCTGGGCCAATAAGCATCAATTCCAGGCTGCTTTCTTCTGGGAGGTTTAAGGATTAAGCTACTCTGGGGCCCACTAGGAATGCAAACTAATGTATTCATTCAACATCACTATGACATTCATCTTTCAAAGCCACTGGGTTTTGGATTCCTCAACCTAGTACCAATAATTGTGAGTGGGATGGGAAATCAAGGGCATTGAGGGAAACAGAGGGAAGACAGGCTAGAGGGGGATAAAGAAGGAACAGCCTGGGGGTGGGTAGGAGCCTGGGGGACAAGCCTGAGTACAGGCAGCCCTTTGGTTGGAAACATCACACAACTGGGGAGGCACTACTTTGAGTCATGCCCCTTTGGATGTGTTTCCTGTGTCAATGGTGTTTGGATAAGGCTAAGATCCCACTTGGCAGACAAAAGAGGGTGACAGAGATGAAGAAAAATACAGCCAGGCTCAGGTCTGGGAAGGAATTCTGAGGGGTTTTCTTGTTTCACTTCAGTTTGCAACCGTGGCCACTGACTTCAACAGCTTCCCTGAGAACAATCCCATCCAGATTACCGTGCAACGCAAGGAACCCCAGCGGAGAACCGTGTCCATGGGGCTGGAGGAGATGCGGAGGCTAGAAGATCTGGAATACCTATTTCCCTACTAAGAGGGAGGGGCCCAGGAAGCCCCTTACCTACCTTCAGCTTCGGCCCAGGGCCCTCAGGAACCAGCAGTATGCTAGGGAACCGCTGACCACCCCGCTGGCCCAGGGCCTGGCAGAGTGGTACCGGAACTCCACCCCTGGGCTGGGGCCAAGGTTGGACTGGGGCCCCATTCACCTGGAGACATCTCAGGCCCGTTCAGGCTCAGCCACTGCCCACAGCTTCTAGGTTTCCTCCTTCCCCAGATCTGGGCTGGGTCCAGGTCCCTCATTAAAGAAGCGCAGGTCATCCAGCACCCCTAAATTCTGCTTCATGCTGTGGGCAGCCACAGATGGGCCAGCTGTCATCTACTTCCTAGCTTCTGCCAGGACCAAGAGTCCAGATGGGTGGGGAGGATGGAAAACAAGGGTGGCTGGGCAATGGGATGCTACTACCACCCACTGCTTGGCTCTGCCATCACCCTGTCCCATGTGCAGGAGACTGGTACTCAAAGACTACACCATTTTTAAACCAAGAGAAACAGTGATTGAGGACCGATGTGGCAGCCTACAGACTGTTAGGCTAGGTTTGAGCTCTGGAGGGACATGTACAAAGTGCACAAGCTTTAGGGAAGGGTCTGGTTTAATCCTGGCTCTTCCTCTTACAGGATGTGAGATCATGGGTTAATCATTTGGGTTGCTTTTGCTGTTTTCTCATCAAAAATCTGGGACGTGCACACCTTCCAGGCATGGATACAGGGTCTGTGAGAGCAGAACAAGTACCTGGCGCTGAGGAACTCAGCGACTGGTAGCTCCCTTTGTCCCTCATGCAGACTCACCGCACAGATGTGCAGGGTAGAAGCTGAGAAGCACAGCTCAGTGACATGCAAGAACATAAGCACACTGATGGGGCTGGAGGAGGGTGAGAAAGAACCGGATGCTAGACGTGCCATGCCCTAAGCAGTTCATATGAGGAGGGCCTGGAAGCCCAACTGGAGATTATACCACAGCCCAGCTTGGCACTGGGTACGGGGCAGATGGAGCCAGGGTGCATGCAGGGAAAGGTCTTGGTCCAGGGTCTGAGGTCTTGGTGGAGATTCCTTTTATTACCTGAAAGTTCTCATGGGGCAAAGAACCACCCTCCAGAGCCAGGCATGGTGGCTACGCCTGTAATCCCAGCACTTTGGGAGGCCAACACAGGGGGATCGCTTGAGGCCACTTCCAGACCAGCCTGATCAACATAGTGAGACTCCATCTCTATTAAGATATAAAAAAAAAAAAAAAATTAGCTGGGCATGGTGGCACGTGCCTGTAGTCCCAGCTATGTGGGAGAATCACTTGAGCCCAGGTGTCTGAGGCTGTGGTGAGCTATGATCGCACCACTGCACTCCAGCCTGGGTGACAGAGTAAGACCCTGTCTTTCAAAAAAAAAAAAACCAAAAAAAACATCCTCTATATCAGACTATACCCACTTTTGCTCCAAGCTCTTACAGCACTGTACTGTACCACTGCCTCCCCTGTTGGAGAAGGCACCCTCTGGGACAGCCATTGCCTTCCCCTCTCCATCCTGAGGGCCCAGTGCAGTGCTTGGTGCCAGCAGGGCCTCCTTCCCATGTGCTGTGGGAGAGGCAGAGCAGGCCTGGCCAGCAGGAGTCTGTGACAATGAAAACCTTATCTGTGCTGTCCAATATTGGGGCCTCTAGCTCGTGTGACTGAGGAATTATATTTCTAACTGTACTTAATTCTAGTTCATTTAAACAGCCACATGTGGCTAGTGTCTACCATAGTGGAGAGCACAACCTTAGACTCTCCTCTGGCCACTATCACACTGGCCTTTCCCTTGCAGACACAGGGAGAAAAGAGGAAAGGCAACTTCCTGGTGTGGTTTTGGTGCAGTCCAGTGCAAGGGAGGGGACTAGACAAACTGATTTAGCATGGTCCTTGGTTGAGCCCTGGAGGTTCTAGAACAGGAATTACAACCCAAACACACAAAATATAAGTTATTTATTTGGTCACATAATCTGGGGTCTGACCCTGAACAGAACTGACACTTGGAAAGAAGGCAGGGGCAGCAGCAGCACAGGCCCAGTCACAGAGCCTGGCCTCCCCCAGCCTGCCAGCACCACCAAGGTACAGGACGGTGGCCATAGGTTGAGTTCAGTGAGAACCTCCTGTGACCTTCAAGTTCCAGATCTAGGGTGTGCCACAGGCAGGGGACCTGTGGGGAGACCCCACCAGGGTCTGCAAGGACAGCAGGCCACGTGCATTCTCAGGTCACTGCTGGCAAGGAGGGTGTGTGCACTGCCACCTTTGTTCTCTGGCAGAGCAGGCAGCTGGCAGAGGCTGAGTCCAGATGGGTCAGAGAGAACTGTGGGACTTTTCATCTCCTCCATCTGTGGAGAAGGGGAGGAGCATGAACAAAGGGAGGCTGCCATGTGATCCCAGGGGCCCACCATGAGGAACAGCCCATGCTTCACCCTCAGAATCATCAAAAGCCTGTGACCATCCCTCCTCTAGCCACCCCAAACCAGGCTACCCACCCACTGCCTGCCTCAGCAAGGACCTCCACCCAGGGCCGGGTCCCTGGGGTGCCCACAGCCAAACAGTGACAATCCTTCAGGAGTATATATACTTTAGGTCCCAGAGTATATTCACCCTATCTTTGACCCTCTTGTCTACCAAGGTTTGAGGAGTCTCAAGAGACAGGTTAACCAAGCTCTCCACGATTGCACACTACAAGGCAGGAGCAGGATTTGAATTCAGGTCTTGCAACTCCAAAGTCCAGTGCTGGAGAGACCCTGGACGCACCCTCTAGAGAGGGTCTCCCCTGGCCTCCGTAATTCCGGTGGCCCTCCTGCTTGCCCACTGAAAACCTGCAGCACACACCTCCTTAGGACAGTAAGAGCCCCTGGAGGGCCCTACAGAATTCTACAAAACACAAGGGACACAGCGCAAAGGCAGGAGAGCACACCAACCACCACCTCCCACACTCACATCCGGAGGCATTTGTCCTTCCCCCCACTTGCCACTCTCTGGCCGTCTGGACTCCAGTCGACAGCATACACCTAAACCGAGGAGAAGGAAGAGGAAGGCAAGTGGGGTGGTGGGGGGAGGAGAGCTGGGCTGCATTGCCAGCCCCTCCTCTGCCTATGCAGGTCAGCCCTACCTCATCCGCATGACCAGGCAGGTCTGTGGCCAGCTTCTTGGCCTTCACGTCCCACACCTTCAGCGTGCTGTCACTGCTGCCACTGACCAACAGCCGGCTGTCAGCTGACCATGCAATCTGGTACACGGCAGCCACATGGCCACGCAGGGAAGCCAGGTACCTGGGCCAGGGGAAGATGATGATGGATATTAGATCTTCAAACACATCTGAAGGGTTCCCTATGCCCAGAGCAGTGGTTCTCAACCTTGGCTGCCTGTTAGAGTTACCTGGGAACTTTTAGAAAATCACACTGCCTGGCCCCACCCCAGACCATTTTAATCATTGCTGGTTGTTACCATTTGCAAAACTTCTCCAAATGAGTTGCTTCTGGGTGCCTCTTGCCAGGCCTCCACACCTGCACGACTTTGCATACCACAGACTCCAGTGTGGCCAGCTGCTTAGCCCATCTGCCTGACATTCCCCCCAGCACAGCAGTTGCTTGCTGACAGGGGGCATGGAATAAAAGGCCTGGAGCTTTCAAGTCAATACAGTCTAGCTGTGTCACTTTGGACAAACCATCAGGCATCTCTAAGACTCAGTTTTCTTATTTTAAAAAGGAACTGAATTGCCTATTTCAAAGGTTGCTGTGTGAAAACCACAATGACTGACACATAGGTTCCCCTTCAACCCCAATAAGGGCTTCCCTGGCCCCTCTTCCTTCCTGGCCTGGCTTGCCTCCCCGACCGATAACCCCAAGGGCAGTGTACACCTCATTATGCCAAGGCTTCCCAAACTTGGATGGGATGCAGAATCACCTGGTGACCTTTGAGGAGGGCCACATGATGATGGTACCACAAACCTACCTACCGCTTCACTTCCTCTATAGCTGCATTCCTGCCCTCCGGCTAGCTCTAAGATCACTTCTCCCCTAAGACATGAAATGAATTAGCATTTTTAGTGCCCACTTAGTGCTGGCCCTTGATATACTAGCTCATTTAAACTTTGTAACAAAGCTGAGAGGTAGGTGGCCTGCCTATTACAGAAGAGGAAACAGAGGCTTGGAAAATCCCAACACCTGCCAAGGCCCACACTGGTAAGTGGCAGCGCCAGGATCCTCCTGCTATTCACTCCTTACAGAGGAGTAGCTCCCACCCCACTCACTTGCCCGTCCTGCCATCCCACAGCTTGATGGACTTGTCGAAGGAGGCACTGGCCATGATGCGGGAATCAGGAGAGAAGAGCACCTGGTTGATGAGGGCCTGGTGTCCCGTCATCCGTGCCAGGGGCTTCTTGTCCTCTGCTGGGGACCACAGGAATAAGGTGAAGTCGTCTGAACCAGACACCAGCCTCTCTGGGCCCAGGCCCTAGAAGAGGCAGAAAGCACATCATGTTGGATGTGGTCTTAGACAAGACAGCCTGACCTTGGCAGCAAACACACACCACTGATTACTCAACACCAGGAACAGACAGAGGCCAGGATTAAGGGGAACAAGGCCCAGGTCAGCCACTCGCTCACATGTGACCCCAAACAAGTCACTTCACCCAAAAGGAAAAAGAAATTCTACATGCACTTGGGATGATTTCTAAGATATAAAATTATATAAAAAAGCAGGGCACAAAATGATGTGTTAAAAAGGGGAAGGATTTTATGTGGCTTATGTGTTTGTATGTACATAGGTGTGCGTATGAAATCTCTGGAAGGTGACACAAGATACTGGCAGCACTGGATACTTCCAGAAGGAATGGATGACTGCGTAAGATAGACCGGAGACTTTTCACCTTCTACTTTTCTGTATTCTTTGAAACTCAGATCATGTGAATGTGTAAGTAATCTTAAATAAAGTAAAAAACTTAACAACAAACTAAATAATATAAAAAAGAGATACCTTAGGAATGTAATAAATAGGCAAATAAACAAAACAAAAAATGAAATAAAATGATCCCTAGCACGTTAACATTTTAAGATTGCAAGCTAGGATTATCAAGAACAACTTTTTGGAAGAGGTACATTCTGGGCTGGGGCTGGAAGGGACAGGGGTCTGAGTGCTGCAGAGAGGGAAGAGCACAGAGCTGGGGATGCATGAGGTGGACACACACTTACCCGTACACAGCTGTATCGGCTCAGAGCCCTCTCCTTCAGCTCCTGCACTGTGTCCCGGTACCAAAGGGGAGGAAAGGAGATGAAGAACGAGGCTGGTTAGAAAATCCAACACAAACAGCAAACATCCCCATTAACTGCAAGAACTGGCCCCTTCCCAGGCAGCTCTCTTCCCTCTTTCTCCTGCTCACTCACGTGACCCCTGGAGGTCTTGGGCATTAACTGAGGCCTCAGCGGGCTCAAAGGCCCCTGTGCGCAGGGCGTAGTCAGTGCTGAGTGCCATGGTGTTCACCCAGTGGCCGTGGCCTTGCAGAGTCCGGCACAGCACACCCTAGGGCAGAGGGAGACAGGTCAACACACACACACACACACACACACACACACACACACACACACAGAGAACACTCTCCACCCTGGGGAGATTAGCCCCAGGAGATGGGTGGTATAGGCCTAACAATCAGGACCCCAAGGTTTCATTCCTCATTTACTGTGAGCTCAATCAAATCACCCCTCTGGGCTCAAGTCTCTCCCCATTTGTAAAATGAGGGCACCAATCCAGATCAACATTCCCGAACATGTTTCACAGGAGAGATAGGTTAAGCATGTCAGAATAAAAGGGCTCCAGTCAAGTAAGTTTGGGGTATTGTAGGTTTGATAAAGCTAAACAGGCTTCCTACAGCAGGCATTTCCAGAACTTAACTATCTAACAGGGACACTGGCATCTCCAATATGGTGCAGCACCAACCACAGAACCCTTGCTCCCAAAGCACTTCCCCTGACGGGTGCTCCCAGTACACTTTTGGGAAACACTGGACTTGCTGCTGTCAAGGTTGTTCCCAGTGCCAGTGTCCTGTGACTTGAGATCTGCCAGACTGGTTTCTGAACCCTTCCAGTTCTTACATCATGAGCCCTCCAGACTTTGATGGTGCGGTCCTGGGAGGCAGAGTAGAGAAGCCCGTCCCCTCCCCACCGGAGACAGGTGACTGACTGGGTGTGCCCGGTGAGGATGCGCTCACAGCGGCCTGCAGTTGTGTCCCACACCCGCACACTGCCGTCCTTGGAGCTGCTGGCCATATAGCGGCACTCAGGGTTCCTGGCGAGGGGGATAGAGATGTGACTTCACCTATGACCTGGCAATGCCCATCTGCCTACAGCATCTCCCCATTCCCAACTCAAAGACCAGGGACAATCTCTTGACAGCTTTCTGATCCCAAGCCCTGGCTGTACTGCAAGGTGGTCCTCAGGCCCCATGATGAAAAGCCTCCTCCCAAGCAGCAACGCAGATCTGGAGCTGAGAGACCTTCCCCACCGCCTGCTGCACCACCACCGCCATTCAGGCCGCCCATCTCTTCCCCTCTCGTAAAGCTTCTCTGCACTGAGCAGAGAAGGGGGGCAGCTTGGATCCCCTGGCTCCTTACTTGCGCCAGCTGGGTCAGCGTCACTTACACATGGAGGGGCTCCCAGCTCAGGGCTGTGATCCACTTGCTGTGACCAGTGAGGGTCCTGCCCACCTGCTTCCCTGTGCTTGGGTCCCACAGGAGAATCTGAAGGACAGAAGCTCACTGAATAACCCTCCCCAACTGGTCCCTGGCCCCATCGAAGTCCCCTGCCCCCTGGCCCCCACCTAACCCTCCCTGAAGACCCCAGACCCGATTCTGAACTGTCCCCCAGGAAGGGCACCCCCGAGTCCCTGACTAGGTACTCCACCCACCACTTACCTGGCCATTCTTGCAGCCTGAGGCCAGCTTCTTGCCGTCTGGGGACCAGGATATACTAAGGACCCAGTGTCTGTGTCCTAAGAAAGCAGGGGAGGAGAAATGAGGGACTGTCTTCATCCCCAGTGCCCAGCAATGCCTGGCAGATTGCAGGTACTCCTTAGCCATTTGCTGAATAAATGAATGATCCAGGCCAGGTGCGGTGGCTCATGCTTATAATCCTAGCACTTTGGGAGGCCAAGGTGGGAGGACTGCTTGAGCCCAGGAGTTCAAGACCAGCATGGGCAACATAGCGAGACCCCATCTCTACAAGAAATAATAATAAAAAAAAGTTAGCCAGGCATGGTGGCACATGGCTATAGTCCCAGCTATTTGGAGAGGCTGAGGCAGGAGGATCGCTTGAGCCCAGAAGTTTGAGACTGCAGTGAGCTATGATTAAGCCACTATACTACTGCCTGGTAGATAAAGCAAGACTCTTTCAAAAAAAAAAAGAAAGAAAGAAAGAATGATTGAACAAAAAGAGAGATAAGGCTTTTTAGGCAAAGGGAGAACATACCCCAAGTATTAGAGCTGTGCATCTTGCTGCACAGGTAACACTATCACTTTCTAGTAATTCCTTATCTGACATATGGTATAAAGTGTTTTCATACAAGTCACCCCTTGTAATTCTCACAAAAGCTCTAAGGTATGGGCTTAGAATTATCATCACCATTTTCCGATGAGAAAATTATAGCTTAGAAAGGGAGCAGGGCCTCCCTCCCCCCAACAAGGTCACCCAGCTAGTCTGTGGTATAACAGTGGTTCTCCAAGTGTGGTCCCCAGACCACCTGGGAATTTGTTAGAAATGCAGACTCTCAGGTCCTACCCCAGACCTAATGAAACTAAAACCCTGGGGGCGGCCCCAGCAATCTGTTTGACAAGCCCTCCAGGTGGTTCTGATGTGCACTAAAGTTTGAGAACCACTGTGGCAGAGGCTGGATTTAAGCCAGGTTCTCCTCAATACCAGTCTGCCCTTCCCCACACCCCACCTTGACTCTCTTTGGTCCAGTTTCTCCTTGTTTGGAAGCGGCTGGCTGGACTCAAGGGTACGTACAATCTCTACCTAGGAACAGACAGCCACTAACTGGATGTTAAGGAGTTGGAATCTGCTCTGGGCCTCCCCAGGAACTAAAGAGCTGAGCAGATCAGCCACCCACCACTGCATTAAGACCCCCTGCCTCCAAAATGGCTAATTGCACACTGACCTTTGCAAGTGAAATGCGGTGTCTCTGTGCTGAGATCCCAGAAGCGTACAGTCGTGTCTCCAGAGCCACTAGCCAGGTACCTGGGGAAGAGAGGACACTTGACCTCTGCAGTGGTGGGCAACCAGTTTGCCCCACCCCAAGACACTGCACATGTGCATTTCTGCCACCTGTTCAATCATCTTCTGTGAACAGAATATGGACTGGACTCTTTCCTCTCCTATAAAGGAGAAATATAACACTGATGATGCCATCTGGGAGAAGACCCCAAGAGGCCATTTCTTTCCTCTTCCTTCCTGAAAGGAATGGACACAACTATAACCAGCTTTTGAAGCTTCTCATTATTCTCATAACATTATGAGAAGCAATTAATCCCAGTTTCACAGATGAAAAATTAACTCAGAAAAGTTAAGCAACTTATCTAAGTCACACAGCTCAGAAGGGGCAGAGCTGAGCTTGCAGCTCAGATCTCCTGGAATCAAGTCCAGGAAAGGTTTGTCCAAGACAGGTGTCCTTGGCTTTTGGGACCAAGCCCCACTGGGAAAGTCCTTTAATTACAAGCAGAGCCCAGAGCCTGGTCTATGGCAGGCAGCCCGAGGCCCCATCAATTGTAACTCTGGGGAACCCTCTCCAGCCCAGACAGAGGATGCACCCCCACATACCCCCTCCACGATTATGCAGCTGTCCTTACTTTCCTGTGGGGCTGAAGGCCACAGAGATGACCGCCTCGCTGTGACCCTCCAAGGAGCTGGTGCAGCGGGTCACAGCCCGGACCCTGAAGATAGCCTGTGGCTGGTAGATGATGTCTAGGACCTTCTCTGTCTCCACTGCCTGGGACTCCAGTGTCTTCTCAAGTGAGGAGGTGATCTCAGCATCATGGACATAGAAAGCCAGCGGCAGGGGATCTTCCTATAGGGCAATGGTAAAGGGCAACCCCTCATCGAAGGATGTGCAGGGGCCACTTCCGCCAGGGCTGCTTCATAATCAGTTCTGGGAAGTGAAGCTTCTTTCTTGTCAGCCACCCTGCTTGGGATACCCCCATCATTCCCCACTGAGCAAGACCTTTTTAATTCTTGGACAGCAACTGTAGGATACTGACACACACGTTGAAATTCTTTATCTGAATCTCAGAACCACCTGGGAAGTACACATTAATATTCCCACTTGATAGATTAAAAAGTAGAGGCTCAGAGCAACTAAGTAACTAGTTCAATGTCCTATTGCTAACGACTAATTTCTTCAAAAAGAACACTAAGTCCAGGATTAGGGTTAGCCTACTGCATCATGTAGCGTTTCCGTAACCACTACACTATGCTGTATTTGTGTCAGAAGCATCCAAAAAACTGGTTAAAAATGTGGACTCCCAGCTTCCTCCCAAAGTCTGGTTTAGTAAATCTAGGGTGGGGCCCAGGAACTGCATTTTTAAACACCCTCTCCCCGCCCCAAAGGAGAGCACTTCTGTAAACACTAGCTGGAAGGTTAAGAGCATGAGTATTGAGTCTGACAGATTTGGGTTCCAATCCCAAATCAACTACCTACTGCGTAGCATCGTGCAAATAATGTAGTCCCTCTGGGCCACACTGTAAAATGGGGATATTAATGAGTCCCACCTCGAGGGGCTGTGACAAGAAATCAATGAAATATTACACCCAATGCGTTCAAAACGCAGCCTCTCTCCTCAGGTGGACCCTGACGATCGGCGTGTAAAGCGCTTTCCCACGGATTCCATCTTCTGACCGTCCTCAGAGGTAGGTGGGGACTCACGCCAGGTGGATCATCCACTATCGCTGAGTAGTGGGGAACCCTGAACCGCAGACCCTCGGTCCCCTGACCCCCATCGCGCCCGCCCGGGGAAGGGGATGCGGGGCAGCCCCGGCCGGCCGCTCACCTGGGCCAGCAGCGCGTTGCACACGAGCTGCAGCCTGTCCGGGGTGATGTCCACGGGCACGTCGAACGGGGAGCCCAGCAGCTGCCCGCCCTCATCCTGGAACTGCACCAGTAGCCGCTGCACGTCGCGCGCCGCCGCCTCGTCCTGCGCGAACAAGCGGGCCGGGCGTCACCCTCGCCGCCCGTCCGGAAGGCCCCCGCTTCGCCTCCCTCCGGCCTAAGGGACCCGGGCCCGAGCGCCCGGCTGTGGCGCCCCTGCCCCCATTCGCGCACACCCACCGCCGCCGCCGCCATCCTGCGTCCCCACGTGGAGGAGAAAGACGCCGGCGCGCCAGAGCGCCGCCTCCGTGGTCGGGCAGGGCCGCAGCCGGCCACATCGCCCTCTGGTGTTGCGGAGGAGACGTGTCAGGCGGCGCCCGGCCTCCCGGGTTGGAAATGGGTTCACCTGCGGGTCCTCGCTGCCCTCAAGTCCCTCCCCTGGGAGGGGTCTCCGTCTGCCTTCAGTCCCTCCAGTGCCTTACAAGATACAATCGACCTCTGATGACTGAACCGCGATCTGTTTCTTTTGCCCAAATTCCTTTCTAAGGGGTGCCTAGTGAGTCACATCTACAAATGATTAGAATTTCAGTAAACAGGTTTTCATGATGAGGTTTACTTCCCGACCTGATTCCGGTGTAACATCACATGAAAGAAGACCCTTATCTTAACTCAAACATTCCTTTCCATTGATTCCTGGTCTTTGGAGAAAGCCTCTTTCAGCCAATTGTCAGCTAAAAAATCTTTAAACCCACCTATAACCTGTAAGCCCCCACTTCGAGATGGCCTACCTTTTTGGGCCAAGCCAATGTATGCCTTCCATGTATTGATTTATGACTTTACCTGTAACCCCTATCTCCCTAAAATGTATAAAACCAAACTGTGGCCCAGCCACAGTGAGTCCACTTGCTCAAGGCTTCTTGGGTGTGGCTCCAGGTCATGGTCCTCAAATTTGGCTCAGAATAAACCTCTTTAAAATTATTTTACAGAGTTCAGCTTTTGACTCTTCATAACAGGGATTTTTGTCCCATTTTACAGATGAGGAAGCAGAGTCTCTGAGAGATGAATGTTCCCCAAGATCACAGAAGCAGAAGGATGGAATAGTCTGGGCTCCAGGCAGCAGCACCCCTGGGGTGGGGGTGGGGGTGGCGGTGGCTTATAAAGCCACAAACGACTATTGGGTTGAGGGCAGAAGTTATTATTCTTTTTCAAATAGATCAAGTCAATCAATAGTACATGATGAGTACAAAAGCAAACAATTTCTGCAGTTGTCAACCCGGTAAAGCAGTAATAATGATAATGACAGCAGTGGGTCAGGCATTGTTCTAAGTGCTTTTCATACATAACGCATTTAATCCTCACACAGCCCTTTTCTCCCCATATCACAGATGAGGAACTGAAGCAGAGAGCAGTGAACTTGAGCTCTCTTGTCAGAAACACGGGATCTTCCTTGGCAACTCTCCTCTCCCTCCTCCCTCTCGCCCAGGCAGCCCCAAGCTCTGTCAAGTCCCCTCATGAACACAATTTGAATCTGTCCTCTGCACCTCCACGGCCACACTCTGGATGGAGTCACCATCATTTCCTGCCTGGACACTACAACAGCCTCTTGACAAGCCCTGGTTTCCATTCCTGCCTCCTCCCATCCATTCTGCATGATGCAGCCAGGGCAGTCTTTTCAAACCAAAAATCTGGTCTGTTACTCTTTGCCCTAAAACCCTGTAATGGCTCCCTTACACGCAGGAAAAAACCAAACTCTCTATAATGGTCCAGTCAGCCTTGCTGTCTCCAGCCACCCCTCTCTCTTTTAGATTAAATCCTTCTGGCTTTTCCTGAGTTCTTCCAAGTCATGGCCCTTCCTGCATCAGTGTTTTGCACACGCAGTTTTCTCTGTCTGGAACTGTTATGGAATGAATTGTGTTCCCTCCCCCTTAAATTCATATGTTGAAGCCCTAACCCTCAATGTGACTGTATTTGGAGATAGGCCCTATAAGAAGGTAATAAAGGTTAATGAATAAGGTCATAAGGGTGGGGCCCTAATCAGACAGAACTGGTGCCCTTATCAAAAGAAGAAGAGAATCCAGAGCTTCCTCTCTCTGTACCCCTCACCCCCTGCGCACACACAGAGATGAGGTCGTGTGAAGACACAGTGAGAAGGCGGCTGTCTACAAGATATGAAGAGAGGCCTCACCAGAAACCAGCCCTGATGGCACCTTGATCTTGGACTTTTCAACTCCAGAGCTGTGAGAAAATAAATTTCTGTTGTTTAAGCCTCCCAGTCTGTGGTATTGTGTTAGGGCAGCCCGAGCTGACTAATACAGGAATAGTTCCTCATTCTTCAGGGCTTGCCTTAAATATTCATTCATTTATCCAGTAAGTATATTGAGCACCTATTCTCTCCTAGACATTGTTCTAGGAGCTCTACATATATTAACTCATTTATCACTTGCTCAGGGAAACCTTCTCTGAAATGATGTCGTATTTCCCTGTTATATATAATGCTTTCAAAACATCCTGGTATTCTCACATTTAGAAATCACAGATCCACGGAATTATTTCATCCATTCATTCGATAAATATTCTTGAGCACCTTCTATGTACCACACAGCCTTACAGACACGTGGAATAGGTAAGTGAACATAATATACACAAACCCTTGCCCTCATGAGTGTTCTATGCTTTCATTATGATTCGCAGTTCCAGGCACATAATAGATGCTTAAGAAATGCTTGTGGAATGAATTACTGAATCAGGATTTGAATCTAGAATCCCCTGGACCTAAAGTCACAGGACTGCAGTTCTCTGCCAATGGCAGGATCCTTTAGCACATTACCTCATGGCTACAGACAGTGTGCCCACCAAGGGGCCCAGGGTGGCGCAGGGAGTTCATCCATCCATTCATTTATTTGTCATTCAACAAACACGTTTTAGGGCTGGGCTTGTGTCCAGCAGGTGGTAGAACCGTACAAGGGTCACCAGCTGTGCCAGGCCAGAGCTAGGAGCAGAATGAGTTGGGGTGTTCACTGTGTTCTTCGGTGCTTTCCAGCTGGCCAGGTGAGTTGGAAGGTGTATGTGTGGGGCAGACGGGAGGAGGACTGGATGTGAGTGGAGCAAGTCGTCAGCATGAAGACACCATTCGCTCATTCATTCATTCAGCAAACACGCATCAGGCACTGACTCTGCCAGGCTCTGTGCTGGGAGGGGGCATTGGGTGGGACAAGAGGCATAGAATGCTGTCCTTGCCTTCCGGGAGGGAGCTTGCCGCCCAGGCTTGGAGACATTCAAAGACAGGAGAGTTCTAGGTCCAAGTGGGGACAATCTCATAAATTTGCTTCAGGAACCCTCAGTCAAATGAGGAGAAACAATTTCTGCCTCAGGAGAGACCCCTCTGTGATGACGAATACACAGTTCTTGTCCCAGGAAGACCCCCTTGTGAGGAGGGAGCCTCAGCTTGTCCCAGGAGAGCTCCCAGTCGGATGGGGGGTGCAGTCCTCCAGTCTGCCCCAGGCCTTTCCCTAAGAGATTTCAGTCTTACGGGGGATACACAGAGCTCACTCTCAGAGAGCTCCCTGCCCGATGGGAGAGGTCAGCTGCATGTATTCGCTCGTACAGAGGGGGACAAACAGACCGGAACAAGCAACCAACCCACTTACACTAAACCAAGTTAGCAAGTCCTGCGGATCTTTCTGAAAAGCAAGAACATTTTCAACAAGTGAATGCTGAGGGATCGAGGTGTTGTGAACAAGTAGAAGAAGGTAAGGAACTTTCCTCCCCTCTTCCCACCCCCCCAGCAAGAAAGGCATTTCTGGAAGTCTCCAGTTGGTTGGGGACCTGGGCAGCTGCTCTGTGTGCCCAAGTAACAAGTCCCTCAGCTGTCACTCTGCTCCCAAAATAGCAGTGGTTGGGGGGAGGGAAGGGAGGTTGTTTATCTGAGATGGAGGTGGGGAAGGGGCATTATCTCTGTGCCTAGGGAGGGGGGATGCTGTGGGGGGTTCCTGTCCCTTCTGGATCTTTCTCTCACTCTTTGGGGTATGAATGCCAGAGCCCCCAGGACACCCCTGAGCGGGGTGCTTGGGCAGAGGCTAATCAGCACCTCCACGTGGCCATGACTATCCAGTCTGGGGAGAGGGAGGGCCCTGAGTATCAATGACAGACTCCAGGGGCACCTGCCCCTGTGGCCAAATATGGTCTGGAGCCACTGGTAGGGGTGATAAAATCTCCTGAGTGGGGGCTGGGAGGGGCAGACTGAGGCTGGCTGGCTGGAGGCTGACCCAGGAGAGCTCAGGGGAGCAGCATCACAGGGGGCCAGATCGAAAGCATTGTCCTCACTGAGAAAGTGAGTTGGGCTGGAGTGTTCCCTGGACTGGGGAGGGACAAGGTAGACTTTTTTAAGGCCTACAATGAGAGTCCAGGCCTTTGGCATGGTGGCTTCAGCTGCTAGGAGGGACAGGGAGTGAGGCACAAGGACTCTGAGACCAGTTTCAACTTGGGCTAAGCTCCGAGCAAATGCTGTAATGTCCTTCTGGGGTGAAGGATTTGAGGGTGCTGGGGGTGGGTCCCTTCTAGGCAGAATCCCTACCTTCCATCCTGGTGGGAGGGAGCCTGGAACTCTGGACTTCAGACCAGGGGCCCAGCCCTGGGTCTGGAGTGAGGAGATGGTGAGACAGAGCTGCTCCTCTCCCCGCAGATGGCAGAGGCAGAAGCAGTCCAGCTGAAGGAGGAAGGGAACCGGCATTTCCAGTGCCAGGACTACAAGGCTGCGACAAAGAGCTACAGCCAGGCCCTGAAGCTGACCAAGGATAAGACCCTCCTGGCCACACTCTATCGGAATCGGGCAGCCTGTGGCCTGAAAACGGTCTGAACCAGGACGGGGCTGGGGGCAAGGGTGTGAAGGCGGCCCCTCCTCCTGATGGGAACTGGCCACCATCCCATCCGGCTCCCCTGGACCCCTCAAGCTGGAGAAGGTCACCTCCAACCACCTGACCCACTGCTCTGCAGAGACAGGAACTCATCCAGATCAGAATCAGCCTAATGCTAGCAGCTTTTCACATGTTATTTCTTTTTTTTTTTTTTTTCTGAGGCAGGGTCTAGCTCTGTTGCCCAGGCTAGAGTGCAGTGGTGTCATCATAGCTCACGGCAACCTCAAACTCCTGGGCTCAAGCAATCCTCCTGTCTCAGCCTCCCAAGTAGCTGGGACTACAGGCGCATGCCACGACGCCCAGCTAATTTTTCTGTTTTTCTATTTTTAGTAGAGACGGCATCTCGCTCTTGCTCAGGCTGGTCTCAAACTCCTGAGCTCAAGCGATCCTCCCACCTCGGCCTCCCAGAGTGCTAGGATTACAGGCATGAGCCACCGCGCCCGGCCTCACATGTTATTTCATGGCACCTTATAACAGCTCTGTGAGGTAGCTGTTGTTGTTTTTGTCATCCCCATATTGCAGATAAGAAACTCAAGGCTCAGAGGGCTTAAGTAACTTGCCAAGATCTCCCAGGTCATAGCAGAGCCGGGATTCAAACCTGGGTTTGCCTGTTGCTAAAGCCTGTCCCATTTTCCATGCCCAGCGAGGGGCACACCCTGGGCCTCTGACAGCCTGCGGCTCCCCAGCAAACACTTTCTCCTCACTCTGGGAACCCTCTCTGGCTATCTCTGCACTGGGCCCGCATTAACTTCTTCTCCTTCCCTACTTCTCAGGAGAGCTACGTCCAGGCAGCTTCCGATGCCTCCAGAGGTGAGCAGCTCCTGCTCCCAAACCTGCCCTCTCGCATACTCCTCTGGGTGGTCGGTGTTGGATTTTGATCTGGATATTATTTTTGGGGGAGAAACAGTGATAGTCTTGAGTGAGTTCAGAAGGGAGGGAACCCAGCCGGAGAAGAGACTGGAAACGCATTCTGTGACGAGCAGTTGAGGTAGCTGCAATATTTAGCCCAAAGAAAGCAACTCCCAGGTGGGACAGAGAGCCACCTCCAAATGAATAAAAGGCTGTCACAAGGAAGAAGGATTGGATTTCATATCGGGGTTCCAGGGCTGGACTTAAGATAAATGGGCAAAGTCACAGGCAGTATATTTCAGGTAGGAAGAGGGAAGAGTTTTCTGATGGAGCTGCCTGGCTGTCTTGAGAAGGAGGGAGCTCCCCATTACTGGAGGTATGCAAGCACCCATTTGACAAGCCCTTGGCAGGGATCCTGTAGCACAGACTGGAGCATCAGGAAATGGATGAGATGACCCTTAAGCTCTCTTCCAACCTTCAGACTTTATGGATCTTACTGTCTCTCTAACAAAGGAGAGGTGTGAGCCAGATAGTCCGTATGGGTGGATAATCTCCAAGGAAGACACAGAAACCCAGCAAGAGCAGGATTTTTGGAGTTGGGGCAGTGGGGACAGTGGTCTGCAGCCTGGTCCCCTGAGGCCCTGCCTGTCTCCCCTCAATAGCCATCGACATCAACTCCTCGGACATCAAGGCTCTGTATCGGCGATGCCAGGCCCTGGAGCATCTGGGGAAGTTGGACCAGGCCTTCAAGGACGTGCAGCGTTGTGCCACCCTGGAGCCACGGAACCAGAACTTCCAGGAGACGCTGAGGAGGCTCAACACCAGCATCCAGGAGAAGGTGAGCTGGCCCCCTTCCCACAAACTCGGCTGCCCAGCCCCTCCCCATTCCTAGCAGGGATGGGTTAGGGAAGTGGGACGTCAGGGCAGGGCTAGCCCTACCGCCATGCTCTGAGATGCAGATGGCAAGTGACACAGGCCAGCTCCACAGCACAGCTGAGCGGGTGCACCTGTCTGTGAGTGATGAGCGCACAGGCCAGCCAGGGCTAGAGCATGGGTCTTTTAAATTCCAGATAGAGGCTCTTGAAAAAAATTATACTAACATAATTATAAGTGTTTGCCACATGATCTTCTCTTTCTAGGTACCATGAGCTACCTGGGAATTGGGGAATATCGATGAGGAATAGAAGGGAGTGAGGACCCAGGAGGAACCTGAAATCTTTTCTAGGAAAATGTAGTGGGGCCGGGAGAACTTGGACCAGCAATGAGCACTCCTGCACTCTAATCCCAGCTCAGCTGTTAATTTCAGTGGGACCTCTTGGGGTGTCGGTGTCCTCGCTGTAAGAGCAGGAGGGTAATTGATCGCTCAGCTCCTTGCTCCAAGACGCAATAACTTGCGTGCGTCTGGAGCAGCCCCGTGGTGGGACCACAGTGTGCTGCTCAGGGTGCAGACTCAAGCACCAACTAAGGAGAGATCAGAGAAGGGGTGGGGGAAGGACAGACCTCTCCCCACCCCAGAGGAAATGGCAGGAGTGTGGACCAGCAGAACAAAGTAGTAGGAGGTACATAGGGGCTGGCAAGATGAGGGGAGATGATCATTTGGGTCATTTTAGGAAAGACCCAGAGCAGTGGGTACAGGTGGGGCGCATGAGGGGCTAGACATCCAAACATAGTGGTTTCAGTTTGCGTGAAGTGGTGTTGGAAAGCTGCTTCAGGTTTCTGAGCCTGGAGACATGGTTCTGTTTCAGCTCCTATTTGAATGTCTAATAGCTGATTGTTTACGAGACTCTGGTAACGAACGTAACTTTACTGTGAGCTTTGTGGGGCAAGAACTTGATTTTGTTCATTATTCTCTCCCCAGCATCTAAAACAGTGTCTGGCACATAGTAGTTATTCAGTAAATGTTTGTTGAGTGAATGAGTGAGTATGCGGGAGTCCAGAGTAGACGCTCTAATAGTGACTGAGATGGACTGTATGTGGAACAGACGTAAGTGATGTGGACCGCCGCTGCATCCTTCCCCACTCCCCCTCTCTCCTCAGCTGCGAGTGCAGTTCTCCACGGACTCGAGGGTACAGAAGATGTTTGAGATCCTCCTGGACGAAAACAGTGACGCTGGTAAGCGGGAAAAGGTGAGCGCTGGTAGCGCCAGCCAGCCAGAAGAGGGCGCTCTCTGCACCTGCCAGTCTCGACAGTGACCCCATTCTGGGGGTAGGCTGCGTCCTCGAAGAACTTGAAGGAAAATTGGTCAAAGGATAAGCACATTAAAAAACTATATGGAGAGCTAGGATTAGGGTGAATCCAGTAAGGATCCTGTCTTTATTTAAATTTTTGATATGTCGTTCATCATGGATTTTTTTTGCTTTGATTTTGATTTTTAAAAATATTGCATTAAATCTTATTTATCTTGATTATTGAGTTTTTTGGTGCCCCTTTAAATGTTGCACCCAAGACAAGGGCTTCATTTACCTCACCATAATTTCAGCCAGGAGAAACAATGACACATTAAAATAATGTTTTATTTCATTTAATAATATTATAAAGAAGTTATTCTGAAATATTAAAATAGTTACCAATATGATCATCCTTTTAAACAAATTTGTAGCATTTTTTTAACAGATGCCAAATTCAAACCAAGTAGCATTTTTAAAAAAACATATGTTCCCTTCTAGTCATTCTTCAGAGGAAAAAAATTGAACATTTGAAAATTGAAGTTTTGAACTTGACAGACAAGACCTGGGGAATTTTTGTTAGTTTTATAGTAAATAAATCCATAAAATATGCAAATGATTTTTCAAAACAAACTCTTGTGAGGATATAGTAAGTTGTTACAGATAAAACAACTTTAAAAATTTTTTTATTTTTATTTTTTAAATTTTTTGTAGAAATGGGGTCTTGCTATGTTGCCCAGGCTGGTTTTGAACTGGCCTCAAGCGATCCTCCCGCTTCAGTCTCCCAAAGTGCTGGGATTATAGGTGTGAGTCAACTTTTTTTTTAATTGAAAAGTACAAAGCCCTTAGCTGATAGTGCTGGTTCTGGTTATGCCTGCCTAGGATGCTGCAATCAGCCCCCCACCCAGCATCCCACTCCTCGTCTCTTTGCCCTCCCACCTCCTGAGTTCTTCTCTTAGCCCTTGGGTTCTCAAGTCCTGCTTGAGACCTCCTCCTGCTCCAGATCTGGGGCCTTTGAAGGTTCGTGTATCCTCACAGGGGAAGGCTTTAGGTGGGAAGAGACTCGGGACTCTTCTAGCTCAACTGCCTAATTTTACAGATGAGTATCCTGGGGCCCAGAGAGGTACTGTGACTCACCCAAGCACACACAGCTACCAGGTAGCAGAATCAGAACTCAAACCCAGGGCTTTCAGGTCCCATCTAGTGCTCTTCCTGCTTGCCACCTTCTACCTTCCTGAGAACCCCTACAATTTCAGATTCCCCTGAATAGGCAAACCAACAAAAAATGCCAAAGCTATATTAAAGGAAAAATTTTAAGGAAATGATTCTCCATTTAAGAACACTTCATTTTTCTAGTCTTTATCCATAAGAATGTACATACAGCTTTCTTTTTTCTTTTTTAATTTTCTTTCTTTTTTTTTTACTGAAAGAAAACAGACAGATACAGCTTTATTTTAACATAAGTGCAATCAGAGTAAACATCTGATTCTGATTGTACTTACCAATATCTTTTCCAAGTTGCTCGTAGTCTTTTTATTTGTGATTTTAATGGCTGCCATATGTTGCATCAAGTTGGTCTTTATGTAAGTTATGTTGTTTCTTCTTTTGTATTATGTTCTTGGGCTGTGTTTCCAGGAGCAGGATTACAAGGTGAGAGAAAAGAAAGATGTTCTCAAGACCCAGCCTTTGCACCAGCTCTTGCCTTTGGCCCATGATCAAGGCCTGGGCGGCTGTACCTCCCTTGTGAGCCACATTGCCTCTTCCCTCCTTAGGCTGCCAACAACCTCATTGTCCTAGGCCGTGAGGAAGCAGGGGCTGAGAAGATCTTCCAGGGCAATGGGGTGGCCCTGCTGCTGCAGCTTCTGGACACTAAGAGGCCTGAGCTGGTGCTGGCTGCAGTGCGGACCCTGTCGGGCATGTGCAGTGGCCACCGAGCCAGGGTGAGGGCCTGGTTGTGGGGCAGGTGGAGTGGATGGCTGCTGGTCCAAGGATCTGGAGGGTGACACACGTGGTCAGGGCTGTGGCTGGCATCAGTAGAACTTGATACAAAGTGTAAAGAGTGCTCCAGTCTTTTTTGCCTTTGAGCTGGAAAAGGGTCTGACTAAGCAAAGATAATGTTATTGAAGGTGGTTTGTGGGGAAGAGCTGAATGCAAAGGCTATGATAGTTCGCATTTTTTCACGCTAAGTCTTTGAAACCCAGTGTGTCTTTTACACTTACGGCACATCTTGATGAGGTCTTGCCACATTGCAAGTGCCCAACAGCCCCATGTGGCGAGTGGCCACTGTACTGGATGACACAGCCCAGACCTCTGGAAAGGGACATGGCTTGTGTCAAGAGCTTTCCAGGACCGGGAGCTCCATGAGGCATTGGGCTTATTTCCCTACTGCATGGGGTGGGGTGGGGACGATTATCACTCACCCCCTAACCTGCATAGCAGCTGGAAGGGAGGGGCAGGGCAGCCGACTGTGGTTCTCCCTGGGGGGTCTAGGCCACAGCGATTCTGCATGCAGTGCGAATAGACCGAATCTGCAGCCTCATGTCCAGGGAGAATGAGGAGATGTCTCTGGCCGTCTGCAACTTGCTCCAAGCCATCATCGACTCCCTGTCCGGGGAGGACAAACGGGAGCATCGAGGGAAGGAGGAGGCCCTGGTTCTAGGTAGGAGATGACCTTCAGTTTTAGTTCAAGGGGGTAGGGGAAGGAGAGAGTCAGTCACCAGCTCAGACCGGGCATGCCCTGTGTGTGGAGGTGGCTTGGTTTTATTGCTATCTGTATTTTCTGGTTATAAAAGTAGCAGAGGCAGAGCAGCAGTAGTCACAATAGCCAAAAGAGGGAAACAACCCAAGTGTCCATCAGCGGATAACTGTCAAGCAAAATGTGGCGTATACATACAATGGCATATTGTTCAGTCTTAAAAAGGAAGGGGCTTCTGACACATGCCACAACATGGATGAACATTGAGGACATTATGCTGGTGAAATAAGGCGGTCACGAAAGGATGAATACTGTACGAGTCCACTCATATGAGGCACTTAGAATAGCCAAATTCATGGAAGCAGAAAGTAGGAAGGTGCTTGTCAGGAGCTGGAGGAGGAGGAATGGGGAATTATTGTTTAACGGGGACGGAGTTTCAGTTTGGCAAGATGAAAAAAGTTCTGTGGTTGGATTGTGGTGATGCTTGCACAACACTGTGAGTTTAGTTAATGCCACTGAAAATGATTAAAGTGGTAAATTTATCTTACATACATTTTACTACAATTTTTAAAAAGTAACAGAGGATTACTGAGAAATTTAGAAAAATATAGAACTACGTAAAGATGAAAAAAATACCTATAATCACCCATTCAGATAACCACTGTTATCACTACTGTGTCTATCCTCCCTTTTTTCTGTCCATCCCTATAAATACCTATTTAACAAAACTGGAATTCTACTATGGATAGTTCTATGTTTTTTTCTTCATTGAGCATTATTTTAGTATTGTATACCATTTAACATTCTTTAAAAATTCCTTTGATTTTAATAATTATTAATTTTATATTTGTTTCTTACTATATGCACATACAGACTCACACTTCTTCCTGCACATCCAGGTCTTAGGCATCAGTTTGGAAGTTCCTGCGCTGGCTAGGAGGTTCACAGAGGCAGGTTCATGCAGAAAACTTTATTTTAAATAATTTCATAACATTCCCTTGTGTGAATACATCATAATTCATCAACCAGCTCTATATTATTGGAGATATAGATTGTTTCCAATTTGCAGGCTTATGCAAAACACTTCAGTAGCCATTCTTTACATAAATTAATGGTTACATTTGTAATTATTTCCTTGGGACAAATTCCTAGAAATGGGAGTACTGGGTCTAAGGCCATGAGCATAGCTAAAGTTCTTTCTTCATCTTGCCTTCCACCTCCTTCTGAGAGGGTACGTCAATGTGTACGCTCACCAAGTGATGCTGAGGGTTCCCATTTCAACACATTTTCAGATTTGTATACTATCATTCTTAAAGATATTTTCCTATTCAGTAGTTAAAAATCATCTTGTTTGAATCAAAAGAAATCACTAGTGAGATTGACCATTTTTTTTTATCTTTGTTAGTCATTTGGATGGCTTCGTCTTTAGATGGTTTGTTCATGTTGTTACCTATTTTTTCTGTTGGGATATCCATGTTTTTCTTATTTGTTTATAAGGCTCTTTACAGATTAATAATATCAAACCTTTGGAGCCCCTGGATTTCTGACGTGGCTCTGACTTACTATGGTAATGGTTAGCTAGTCCCTTCCTTTTTCTGAGTTAGAATTTTTGGAAGGCCCCAGATGGCTCCCCTTGTATGGCTGGTGGTAACTGGAGATGTCGTCCAGGAGACCTTGGTTCTTCTCCTGTGGACTGTCTAGTGACCAGCTTGGGCTTCTTTATAACATGGTGGCTGGATTCTAAACGGACAAGTCTCAATGTGCAAGTGCTTGTAAGCCTCTGGTCATGTCACAAGTCACATGAGCAGTCCGGGGCCAGTGGGAAGAGATTACCCAAGAGCGTGAATACTGACAGGGTGCTTCCTTGGGGGTCACGAATGTGCAATCTTCCATAACTTCCTTGGGTTGGACATCTCTGCTACAAAATTTTTCCACATATTGATTTCAAATCTATCTCCCCGTAGCTTCTACCCACCTCTGGTCGCGGTTGTGCCCTCTGGAGCCTCACAGAATAAGTCTGTTATCTCACCCTCGTGACATACCTTTGTCTGAAAACAAGCTGTCACATCCACTTATGTCTTCCCTTCTCCATGTGACAGAGCCCCATTCCTTTGTCAGTTATTATCTGACACAGTTTGGAAAGCTTCACTTTTCTGCCTGGCTGCCTGCCTTTGGGATCCATCCTAGAATGAGAACAAAAATCTCTAAGTCTCAGGGAGGTCAGACAGGGCAAAATCAGGAAAAGGCATTTGCCTTGTTAGATCCACCAGTGGGCGGGAAAGTCCTAGCATCACAGGCAGAGGCTTGAATTCAGGCGCTCAGCATGCCTGAATCTGTGGGGAGTGAAATGTCTACAAGGAGTATAAATTTCCTTTCTGGAAAACATTTTATTAAATCAGTTTATTAAAAACTGCATAGAGTGTCACTGGATCTCTGCCAGTCATTGCTGGGAGGGAAGAGCTTTCTAGGAATCAGAGCTGTTCAAGGATGGCATGCCTTGTCATAGAAGTCAGTGTTCAGGGTGGCTGGAGGACCCCTTGGGGGTGTTGTTTAGGAATTCCCTCCCCTTTTGGGGGTGATATGGGCAATGCTATACTCTCCTGGGAAATTCACATGTCCAGGAAGCAGTGGATTCAGTATTTCCAGAGTCTCAAAGCCTCTGCCATTCCTGGCCCTTGTATCTGAGACTCCCTGCACTTCTCTATTTACTCCTCTCCTCTTGTTCCTCAGACACCAAGAAGGACCTCAAGCAGGTCACTGGCCACCTGCTCGACATGCTGGTCAGTAAGAAGGTGTCTGGCCAGGGCAGGGATCAGGCGCTGAACCTGCTCAATAAGAACGTCCCCAGGAAGGACCTAGCCATTCATGACAACTCACGCACCATCTACGTGGTGGATAACGGTGAGAAGGTGGGAGGGTTTGGAGCTCACTTAAGCCTTTTAAGGGGGCACCAGGGTACTTGGCGCTGAGCATAAAGAGAAAGAGATGAGGCTCTTGTCTGGAAGGAGTCTTCAGGCCCAACCGAAAAGGCAGGAAGAGGCAGAAGGTGTAGGTCAGGGCCTGCACACACCCAGAAAGTGCCCAAACATACCCCAAGACATCTGGGTGGAGTCACCTAACAAATGGGGGCAAGTGCAGAAAAACAAATAAGATTCCATACACCATGGGATAATAACATTCCAGAAGTCTCATGGTTGGTAAAATACTTCACAGGCCTTCAGCAAATGGCATCAAGTATACTTTATATTAAAGCACAGGAAAAACATTCTAGCAGATAGTCACTAAATTTGTCAGCCCCAGGGTGTTACCCCTCACCTAAATCAACTTCTTTAATTGCTCAGGAATCATACCTGTGGCTTTATAATCTGTTATGGTAAATTTTCCCATGGGTTTTATGACATATAACAAGGCTATACCTTGCTCTAAAAGGTTCAAATCAGCTTTTACCAGCTTGAAATTTATTATCTTTTGATATGGCATTTCCCTTGTTTGGTTTTCACAGATCTCAGCAAAGCGAGGGTGCAAGCGCTGAGACTCTAACAAATTTTGTGCTTAAGCCCCGCGCCGCCCTGGTCTTCTCTGCAGTTGTTAGAAAGGTTGAGCATCAACCATAGACCTCTTTTCTCTGCACTAGGATTTAGGCTCAACCACATGATTTATGGGATGGCACAGGTGGGGAGCGATATGTGTTATTCTATTCTTTTTTTGAAGGGCACCCAAATAGATAGCACTTGGGTAAAAATAACGTGGGTTGAAAAATTCTGATATATAAATGCAAAGCTGCAAGGTTGAGGTATTGCATGTTGTGCTAACTGGGCTGGGAGGCTCGGACAGTGAACCATCAGGATGTCAAACCTGCAGTAAGTTTTTGGGTGAGCGAAGGGGCAAGTTGACAGGAGGGAGCTCCAGAGGGTTGGGACAGAAGAGGATGAGATGCTTAAGGCATGGGCAGGAATGGCAGGGGAGAGTGGGAGATGAGACAGGGGTGGGCGGTGAAGAGGTACATTTGAGGGGGGCTTTTGGGACTCAGGCTGGGGAGTAAGAAATTTTAATTAAAAAAAATTGTTTAGATTAAAACAATATAAAATTTTAAAAAATTCTAAGCCAATGCAGTGGCTGGTGCCTATAGTTCCAGCTACTCGGGAGGCTGAGGTGAGGCTGTGGTGAGCTATGACCGCAACATAGCTGGGAGACACAGCAAGACCTTGTCTCTAAAAAAAAAACAAAAAAAAACTGGCCAGGTAAGGTAGTTCAGGCCTGTAATCCCAGCACTTTGGGAGACCAAGGTGGGAGGATCACTTGGGCCCAAGAGTTTGAGACCACCCGGGGCAACAGCAAGACCTGGTCTCTACAAAAATAAAAAATAAAAAATAAAAAAATTACCTGGGCATGGTGCCTGTGGTCCCAGCTACTTGGGAGGCTGAGGCAGGAGGATCTCTTGAGCCCAGGAGTTGGAGGCTGCAGTGAACTATGATGAAGCCACTGCACTCCAGCCCAGGCAACAGAGCGAGACTCTGTCTCAAATAAATAAATAAATAAATAATTTTAAAAATTAAAACATTTTTAAAAATTTTAATTTTAAGGCACTTTTAATTCCTTCCTAACACCCACAGTTTCATGCCTCCTAGCATTTACTCTGAATGTTCTTCCTTCCACTAACGTGTACCACTCAAGGTCTGACCAACTCCAAGCCACCTCTAAAGCCTGGCTCTGAAATCAAGCTGTTCATTGCCCCAGAGGCAGCATGGTATAATGGTTAACACTGTGGGCTTTGCAATCAGACATTATTGGGAGAGTGTCTTTGCTATTTCACTTGCCAGCTACATGATCTTGGGCAACTTACTTGACTTCTCCAAATCTTAGTTTTCTGCTCTGAAAGATGGAAATAAGGATTTCTAACCAGTAAGACTATTGTTAGGATTAGATGAGGTTACCATGCATAAGGCTCTTGGCACATAGCAAGTGCTCAAATTAACTTGCAAGTCTTATTTGTTGGAGTGAATCACCCCATCTGCAGTGTTACCACTGTGTACTTACCACACCTTATTGTAATCTTTGTATATCTGTCTTCCCTGTCATACTGTCAGCTTTTGGAGGTCAGGATTGTGTCTTTTATTTTGGTAGGCAGTACTTCAAAGGTGTTCATTTATTCATTCACTTATACATTCATTTATTCAACAAAGACATGACTGTTGAATTAGCCGACGGGTAATAGGAAGCCACAGAAAATTCTTCAACAGAAGAGATGAAAACACATCATAATAATAGATGTAAATATAGTTTTACTAAATAAATAATAAATATTTATTGAGTGATAATGATGTGTCTGGATTGGCACAAGGCAGTTTTGCACATTATCTCATTGAGCCCTCAAACTCTATGAAGAGTTTTCCCATTTTACAAATGAAGAGACTGAGATTTGGAGAAAAGAGAATATAAAATACTACTATTTGAGGGAGATTATACATCAACCCATGGAATGTCAGCCCTTTCAGTATCCTCTGAGATCAATTAGTCTGGATTTTGTACATGTGAAAATAGAGGCCCATAGAGGGAGGTAAATTGGTCAAGGTAGGGGCAGAGTCAGGTATAGAACCTGGGTCTGGGTCTCTTTTTTTATTTTCATTTTTAGAGACAGGGTCTTGCTCTGTCACCCAGGTTGGAGTGCAGTGGCATCATCATAGCTCACTGCAGCCTCCAACTCCTGGGCTCAAGTGATCGTCCTGCCTCAGCCTTCTGAGTAGCTGGGACTACAGGTGCATGCCATCATGCCTGGCTAATTTTTTTTTTTTTGAGAGATGGCGTCTTGCTATGTTGCTCTGGCTGGTCTCAAACTTTTGGGCTCAAGTGATCCTCCCGCCTCAGCCTCCCAAAGTGCTAGGATTACAGGCATGAGCCGCTGCACCCAGCCTGAACCTGGACTCCATTCTCATGCACTTTCCTCTGGATAAACTATGTGTTGCCTACAGATGGGGCTGGAGAGAAGCTGGTGATAAGATGTTACTGAGTGAGGGGTATGTTTGTGAGGACAGAGCCTAGAAGGAGTCTTATGCTTGCTGCTGTCTACCCTGCAGGCCTGAGGAAGATCCTGAAGGTGGTGGGGCAGGTTCCAGATTTGCCGTCCTGCCTGCCCCTGACCGACAACACCCGCATGCTGGCTTCTGTCCTCATCAACAAGCTCTATGATGACCTGCGCTGTGACCCAGAGCGTGATCACTTCCGCAAGATCTGCGAGGAATACATCACGTAAGTTTCCTGGAGGACTCACAGGGTCGGGCTCTGTATTAGTTATCTATGGCTGTGTAACAAGTTATCCCAAAATTTAGTGACTTAAAATTACAGTAATCATTTATTATCTCATAGTAGAACAAGAATTTGGGAGTGGCTTGGCTGAGTGGTTCTGGCTTAGAGTCTCTTGTGAAGTTATAGTCACATGTTGGCTGGGGCTACAGCCATCTGAAGGCTTGACTGGGGCTGGAAGATCTGCTTCCAAGATGGCGCACTCACATGGCTGGCACGTTGCTGCTGGCTGTTGGTGGGAGGCCTCAGTTCCTCTCCATGGGGACCTCTCCACAGGCTGTTGAAGTGTCCTCACCATATGGCAGCTGGCTTCCCCGAGCGAGTGATCCAAGAGGGAGCAAGGCAGAAGGGGCAATGTTTTCTATAATCTAGCCTCTGAAGTCATACACCATCTACTTCTGCCACATTCTATTCATTAGAAGCAAGTCATTAATTAAGTCTGGCCTACATTTAAGGGGAGAGAATTAGTTTCCACCTTTTGAAGGGAGGAATGTCAAAATATTTTTGGACGTATTTTAAACCTACCACTGGCTTCTGTGGTTGAAAGGAAAGAACACCAGCTTGTCAAGGAGTGAGGCCTGGCTGTGCGGAGACTTTAAGAACATGTGGCTTTGCAGAGGCTAGACAGGGTCGGGACCTCAGCAGCTGGAGTTCCTGGGTCTTCTGACTGCCACTCAGTCAGTCATCACTGTGGTTCAGGTGTCTCTCTGTTTCTCTTTGAGTCCATGCCCTTCTTTTCCCACTGCTACTTGGCCTTTTAAGTTTTTATTGCAATGATTCTCAAACTTGTAAATTATGCAGATTTCTGAGACACTTGCCCTTGACTCAGTAGTGTGGGGTGTGGCTCAGGAAGCTGCACGCTTACAAGCACTCCAGGCGAGTGTGAGGTGGGCGAAGACCCTGCCTTTACTCTGCTTTTCCTTTCTCTATTCCAGGTGTTGACAAACTTTTAATATAAAGGATGAGCCAGAGAGTAAATATTTTAGTCTTTGCAGGAAATATAGGTCTTTATCTCATATTCCTTTTTTTCAAAAAACCCTTTAAAATACAAAAGCCATTCTCAGCTCCCCGGATTTGCCAACTCCTGCTCTACCCCACAGCTTCTACTAATCCCTGACTTTGCTTTGCTTAAAGCTCCTCGTGGCTTCTTTGTCTTTCTCTACCTCAGCTTTAGCTTTTCCTGCTAACTTCTTGAGTCCCTCAGGAGGTCCCAAACTAATTTCCAAGAACTGTCACCCAGCTAGTCCTCTTTTGGGCTTTTTGATGGAGCCCCTCCTGGTCAGCCGGCAGCAAAGATGTGATACACCCTGCTTCGTCAGGGGCCAGGGGCTGTGTGGAGGTTTGGGCACCAGTTGGCATCAGGAACCAACTCCAAGGGCAGACCCCAATTCATTCTAAAAGGCTCTGGGTCCTCTGGGTGCTGGGTGGAGACCTGAGGCGGAGGACACAGCATGCCCAAGCTGGAGAGGCTCTCAGAGCTTCCAAAGCTGACTCCTCTCCCCAGAAGGACTTGCCCAAGGTCACCCAGCAGACAGAGGCAGATATGGGACCAGAGCCCAGGTCCCAGACTCTCGGCATGGAGTTCACCTGGCCGTTCCCTGCTGCCTTCTTTCATTTGTACACATCTGCATGTCTACTGTGCATATCTGCCCTGATTCCCCACATGGAACTGACCCAGACAGATCACAGAAGCATCAGAGGACATGTCACCTCTGACGTCCCCATGCAGAGAGAGATTCTCCCCTAGAGAAGGTGACAATAGATTCTGAAAGCAAGGCAGAACCTTCCTGTTTGTCAAGCCCCCACCCTCATGACAGGGGAAGGGACTGAGACCAGGTCACCAGACAGGAGTGACTACCCCGGGCTACGTTGCAGAGCACTACAGTGTGCCGGGCACTGTGCTGGGCCCTTTTGTGTTGTTGTGGTTGCTGTACTGTCCCGCCAGACACTCCAGCTGCTGGAAAGGCTTTCTGCTGGTAGCTGTTACCTCTCTTTGAGACTTGCCTCAGCTGAGGAGAGCCGTCTCACCCTTCCCAGGGCAGCTAGTATTCAAAGACCCACCCCAACTTGGAACAAGTCTGAAGGGTGTCCCAGCTCCAGAACTCTTTGCAGGCTGAGGCTCTGTGGTGACTGCACTGTAGCCCAGTGCCTCCCTCTGCCCAGTCCTGCTTCCTTCTCTTCCTAAGAGCTCTCTCTAATAAACTTCCTGCACGTAAATCCTGGAGTCACATCTGTTGTGTCGTTTGTCCTCACTACGACTCTGAGGAGTAGTAGTACTATCCTCAGTTTACAGGAGCTGAGACTCAGAGAGGTTCAGTGAATTGCCCAATATCACACAGCACATGAGTGGTGGAGCCAAGGATGCAAATCCAAATCTGTCTGCCTCCAAATCTCACATTCTTTCCACCCTCGAAAGCCAGTTCTCTTGATCACCCTTGCCCTCTGTTTTAGGGGTAAGTTTGACCCCCAGGACATGGACAAGAATGTGAATGCCATCCAGACGGTGTCAGGGATCCTGCAGGGCCCCTTTGACCTGGGCAATCAGCTGCTGGGAATGAAAGGTGTGATGGAGATGATGGTGGCGCTGTGTGGCTCAGAGCGTGAGGCAGACCAGCTGGTGGCTGTGGAGGCCCTCATCCATGCCTCCACCAAGCTCAGCCGCGCCACCTTCATCATCACCAATGGCGTGTCGCTGCTCAAACAGATCTACAAGACCACCCAAAACGAGAAGATCAAGATCCGCACGCTGGTGGTGAGTGGGCTTTTTATCACCCATCTTCCCGGTACCAGACACCATGCCAGGCACCAGGGACACCAGGATGAATAAACCCAGACCCCCGTCCTTGAGGAAACCGTGCGGGAGGGGGCACCCTGGCTCATGCACAGGCCTCTGCAGAACAGGGTGGCATGCAGGGGCTGTAAGGACATAGATTCAGAATGGTGGACCCTGCCGCTTAACCCTGAGGATGCTTGTAAGCCTCTGTGCTTATGAACAACACGAATACTGATGATCGTGTGTCCAGAAAGTATTTTCCGAGGAAATTCCAAAAAGTCTGTTTGTTTTCTTCATCAGTTTCTAGATGGCACAGTCAAGCCCATTTCATTTTTTTCCATTTTCATTTTACTGAAGTTATTTCTATTGATATTTTGCTTTTCTTATAAACAATTACAGTGAAGATTTGAGTCGTTGCTAGTTTTTTGTTCATATCCGTTTGTAAAAAACTAATTTTAGCTTCTGCCATTGTGAGTTTTCTCTTATGGAGGATTTTTTTTTTTCCTAAGAAGAGTCCAATTTCCCCTGGGTAAAATTTTGCACATCTAAGTCTGTTATCCACAAGATATGATTTCTCTGCCAGTTTTTGTGCCCTAACAAGGTTTACCATTGGGTTTCAGATACAGTTAGCATTTTCTTGTGCTGATTTTTCAAAATGGTAGACGCAAAACATCTGTGAGATCAAAATAGTGGGGAAAAGGGGCAGGCTAAGACCCTGCTGCTTTGTGGACATCTACTCGAACCTAGAAGCATCAGAGAAGGCATCTCAGAAGAGGGGCCACCTAAGCTGAGAATTATAGTCTGCATAGAGGTGCATCCAGGCAAAGAAAGAAGGGCAAAGTGTTCTGGCCACAGGGAACTGTTCGAGCATGGCCTTGTCCCCAAGCTGTGATGTCTCCCCTTCTCCACAGGGACTCTGTAAGCTTGGCTCTGCGGGCGGCACAGACTATGGTCTCAGGCAGTTTGCTGAAGGGTCGACCGAGAAGCTGGCTAAACAGTGCCGCAAGTAAGGGGCTTGTATTAATATTTCCTGGGTCCTCTGTCTCTTCCCGGGCTCCTGTGTAGGGGTCTCTGGGGCATGCTCTAGTGGACACCAGATAGCGAAAGGGCCCTCACCCGCTGCCCACTACCCTGAAATCGCTTCACTGTCTTGACCCTGGCACCCTCCCCAGCAGCACTCCCCCCACACTTCCAGGTGGCTGTGCAATGTGTCCATAGACACCCGCACCCGGCGCTGGGCAGTGGAGGGCCTGGCCTACCTCACGCTGGACGCTGATGTGAAGGATGACTTTGTCCAGGACGTCCCTGCCCTGCAGGCCATGTTTGAGCTGGCCAAGGCAAGTGTGGAGTCTGCCCTTTAAGCTGGTTCCTCAGGAAAGGTCTACTGGATCCAGGCCCACAGGAATGGATCCCAGTATCCTCAATCTGGCTCTACACCCTACCCCCCGCCCCGTGTAAACCTGGATTGGTCATTTCCCTCTTTCTGGCCCTCATTCTACCTGACTGTAAAATGGACTCACCACTCACCATGCTTTCCAGACAGTGGGAGGATGAACAAGAGGACAGTATGTTTTCCTGGGCCCTCTGGAAGTGAGGTCTTGAGGAACCAAGAGGCAGTGTCTAGCCTGCCTGGGCCCCTTCCTTCCCCCTTTCCCTCCCAGTTCCCTCCCCTCCTCTGCTGGGCCAACTTCCTGGCTCTTTTCCACCATTAAAGGGAAGAAGTGTGGGAGGGATTTCCACCAGGGCCAGGCTGGAGGGTGTCCAGCTCCCACCCTGTCTCCACCCCAGTCGGATGGGAAAGTGTCAGACTGGGCTTCTGAAAAAGGCACAACGCAAGGAGCTTCGGGAGAAGACTCCTATTCAGGCTGTCAGGGAAGCTGTTGAGCGTGCAGGGGATGTTGCTGCCCACGCTGTATGAGCAGAGCCGAGCCTCTCCTTCCGTGCCACTCTATTTCTCCAGGACAAGCCCCACCGGCCACACTCCTCCCAACCCAACCTCGTCCTGGACAAGGTTCGTCCTAACGTTTCCTTTCTGCCTCCCCCCACCCTGTGCCTCCAGAGCAGTGACAAGACCATCCTATACTCAGTGGCCACCACCCTGGTGAACTGCACCAATAGCTATGATGTGAAGGAGGTCATCCCGGAGCTAGTCCAGCTCGCCAAGTTCTCCAAGCAGCACGTGCCCGAGGAACACCCCAAGGTGGGTGCACGAATGGCCCGGGGGAGGTCTGTGCCACCAGGCCTCCAGAGCAGGCGGAATGGAGAAAGGAGTGACGTCAGGCACTGTGTATTTGGGATGATTGAGGGAAGAGACAGAGCAGTTGCAGAGGATGATGTATTAATAAATTCCACCACCAGATGGCACTCATGTTTTCTTTGTTTTAATTCTGCAGCCCGAGAAAACAGAGCCATGAGGAACCTTAGCAATTTATGTTCTTGTGTGTGTGTGTTGGATATAAGACAATTTTATTTCATATTTCCAACATTTATAATGATGTGGGTTTTCTGGGATATCTGGATTTGTAATATGGGTGCTAAGTAGGAGTAATGAGAGGAGGAGGGACGGGGCTGGGCATTAGCCCAGATGTCACACATCCCTGGGGCCCTCCCTCGTGCTTCCCTGCACATAAGGTGTGATTTGTATGTGATTTGTATATGTATATATGCAAAATATTCCCAGCCAGTGAAATCTTTGGATTTTAAAAAATGATCAAAGTAATATAACCATGCTGAAAAACAAACAAAAAGATGGATAACAGAGAATAACCACTCACAGTGCCATCGTCTCCACGTGACCACTGTCGGCATTTTGGTACGTCATATTACGTACCAGAGGCTTTGTTTTTTCTGAGCATCTTTTTTATTTTCATAGTTATAATCAGAATGTAGTTATCATTTTTCGCCCAATTTTGGAAACATGCTTTATGTGTTTTCCACATTGCCATCTTGTTCTCTGGCTCGTTTTTAAAAGTTGCAGAAGATTTCATCCAGGCAAGACTATAGAGCATGTTCTGCGCCTGTGAGGTTCGGATGTGGCTCCTAAAGATTGCCCGTGACTGTCAGCCTCTTCCTGACCACTCCCCACTCTGAGGATTATCTGTGGTGACCGTTCAACCCTGGGTTGACTTTGGGTTTCCAGCAAAACCCAATCCATGGTCAGGGCAGCTTTGTCTGCTATTTCCTTTCACCCCGGCCTATATTCTCTCCCTACCCCCACCCCAAGGACCCGTCTTTTGCAAGAAAAGCAACATATGGGTCACTTAATGTTTTAGATTATCTTTCTTTTGCATCACTCCTCTGTGAATGAGAGGGTCTTTGGGATTGATTTTCTTACGTGTATCAGCTCCTCAGGCTCTGTATTGGGAGTGGGGAGGGCAAGGACAAGGAGAAGACACTCACACGCAGCAGCAAATGTGCTGTATACCCCTTGGCGGTTGTCTGGGAAAAGGCATCTGGAGAAGTGCATTACTTTCCTATTGCTTCTGTAACATTGCCACAAGCATAGTGACCTAAAACAACACAATTATTTTCTTACAGTTCTAGAGGTCAGAAGTCCTAAAATCGGTCTTATTGAGCTAAAGTCAAGATGTCAGGTGGGCTGGACGCTCTAGGGAAGAATCTGTTTTCTCGACTTTTTCAGCTTCTGGAGGCCATCTACATTCCTTGGCTGGAAAACTTGGCCGTTCCACTTTCAGATCTCCTAGTACTAACTCTGATCTTCCTGCCTCCTTTTATTTTATTTTATTTTATTATTTTTTTTTAAGGCTGGAGTGCAGTGGCCTGATCATAGCTTCCTGCAGCGTCAAATTCCTGGGCTTAAAAGATCCTCCTGTCTCAGCCTCCTGCATGTCTGGGACTACAGGCACATGCCACCACACCTGGCTAATATTTAAATTTTTTGTAGAGATGGGGTCTTGAGCTATGTTGCTTGGGCTGGTCTCAAACTCCTGGCCTCAAGCGATCCTCCACCTTGGACATCCAAAGTGCTGGGATTATAGGCGTGAGCCACCGTACCCAGCTCCGGCCTCCCTTGTAGAAAGACCCTAGTGATTACATTGGGCCCACCCAGAGAATCTAAGACTATCTTCCCATCTCAAGATCCTTAACTTAATCACATCTGCAAAGTCACTTTTGCTTTTGTAAGGTCACACATTCGTGGGTTCCAGGGATTAGGCTGTGGATATCTCTGGGGGTCATTCAACCTACCTCAAGAATTCGGATATGCACTATCTTTGGTTCCGATACAAATTGGCCCCTTCCCCATTGCCACCCTTTCATCTCCTCAGGACAAGAAGGACTTTGTAGACATGCGGGTGAAGCGGCTTCTGAAGGCAGGTGTCATCTCCGCGCTGACCTGTATGGTGAAAGCAGACAGTGCCATCCTCACCGACCAGACCAAGGAGTTGCTGGCCAGGTGTGGCTGCAGTGGGCCAGGGCTGGGGGCTGAGGGTCCTGGAGGACAGGAAGCTGAGCAGGGAGATAGGAATGGTGGGGGTCTAAATGAGGGGTGAACCACTGAGGGGCCTGGAGAAGGATGGAGGGGATCAGCTTTGAAAAGCAGCATTGTGGGCGGGTCATCACAGGTGGAAGTTTGCTTCAGGAGCAAGGAGGCCACTGTCCATTCTGGTTACATTGTTCCCAGAGATTAAAGGCACAGTCTCTGTGCCCCCTAGTGGGTGTGGCAGACAAGATCACAGTTGCCATACAATGCAATGGGTGCCATGATGGGGAAAGTCCAGAGGGCTGGTTGGAGTACAGACTGGAGGGCAGGCGGGTGGGCAGCCAAGAACACCTCCTGGAGGATGTGACAACTCAGTGGAGCCCTGAAGGAAGAAAAGGATCCACCCAAATGCAAGGGAGGGAAGGGTACAGGCAGAGGGAATAGCATCTGCAAAGACACTGAGGATGGAGGAAGAATGAGGAATTTGGGGTTCTCCTACAGTATGTCTGGAGGGTGATGCTAGATGAGACTAGAGAGGAGGCCAGGGCCAGATCATTGAGGTCCTGGGCATCTCTATATTGAAGAGTTTCTCTAGGGTGGTTGTTTCCCTAAATAGGGATGGGGGGTTCTTTGCAGCCTCACTTGGCCTCATTTCCTTCCCAGCCACTTACATCCATGGCAGTATCTTCCCAAGGTGGCTAGTTCTGGGAACACAAGTTGCACTTCCCAGGGTTTCACTATTCGTCCCAGAGTTTCACTGGCCTTCTGATTCCTGGAAGGGTGGACTGGTGCAGTAAATGTTCTCCTTTCTCGGTGGTCCTACAGGGTCTTCCTGGCACTGTGTGACAATCCAAAGGACCGAGGCAGCATTGTGGCTCAGGGTGGTGGCAAGGTAATTGGGCAGGACAAGGTCATTACCATCCTAGAATGTGTCCTACTGGGGAGGAGCATACTGTGTGTGTGTGCACATGCCTGGCGCAAGAATAATGTACCCCCTGCCCCAACCCAACCTCCTGGAATACGGTCACTCAGTTATCTATATGTGCTGTCTGTGCTCATAGCCCCAAACCAATTTCTGCTTGACTTTATGCTGTGTCATGGTATGTACTTTGGGATCCCATATGCCCTCCTTGCTATTGGAAGGAAGCATGGAGCAAAGATGGATGTGGAAGACTTGTAGTTGGGACCTTGTTCTTCCTCTTCTTTGGCTGTGTAACCATGGGTAAATTACTTATTCTCCCCAATCCACAATTTCTTTATCTGGAAAACAGGGGGAAAATCACATTCCCTTTGCAGAATGTCACACGGATTAGAGAAAATACATGGAAATTATTGGCTCACAGTAGGTGCTCAGTAAATGGCTGCTGTTATGATGGAGTTTGGCTTGGGCAGAAAGTAACAAATCCATTTGTTGAATTACTTATTTTTCTAAAAGCTGAAGGAACATTTGGATGAGTGGGAGGAAGTGGGGGTAAAGACCTTGATGTGCACTGGGAACCAGGAACTGTGATTAAGTATTTAATTTTCTATGACTGAGTTGTGACCTTGCCCTTTCTTGCAGGCCCTGATCCCCCTGGCTTTGGAGGGCACAGACGTGGGCAAGGTGAAGGCAGCCCATGCCCTGGCAAAGATCGCTGCTGTCTCCAATCCGGACATCGCCTTCCCTGGGGAGCGGGTGGGTGTTTGGATTAGTGGGATAGGGCAACAGGAGGAGTCTCCTCTGCTCCTAGGGGGCTTTTCCCTTGTTACCAGCCTGGAGGCGGGGCATGGTGCTGTCACAGGGAGAGCAATCCATTGGTGGTACCTGAATTCCAGGCCTGATTCTGCCTCCAACAAATAGGATTGTCTTCCCCAAACCCAGTTATCTCATCTACAGAGTAAAGGAAATAATCCTGCCTCTCAGGATCATTGTGAAGATTAAATCAGACAATGTATGGAAAAGCACTTTGGAAGATTTAAAGCTGGGCACCTATAAATGTAAGGTACTGGGGGAACATTGTCCCCATCTGACCCAACCCTCGACCCCTCCCACACAGGTGTATGAGGTGGTGCGGCCCCTTGTGAGTCTCCTGGACACACAGAGGGACGGCATCCAGAACTATGAGGCTCTCCTAGGCCTCACCAACCTGTCTGGGCGGAGTGACAAACTCCGGTGAGTGGAATGGGGTGGAGGCAGCAGGGGTGGAGAGAGGTGCCCCATAAAGTATTTGGTTGAAATTTCACACACACAATGTACTTTGATGCCTCTGCTCAGAGGACGGCATCACAGGCAGTGGGAAGGGTTTGAGTCAGCTCTCAGAAAGACCACGTGGTGAATGTAGGACGCCAAAGGACACTGCAAAGGCACTTCTTTCTAAAGTAGTATAAAAGATATTGAGGTGGGTGGGTGGGGATAAAGTATATTCCTTCTTGGAAGCAGGAGTATGGTGGAATGTGTTGGGTTGGGATTCTTTTGGTTGCAAGTAGCAGAAAACTCAACTCTGATTGGCTTAAGCATGAAGGAAATCTATTGATTCATGTAAACTAAGAATCTGGGGCAAGCAGATTCAGGTGCAACTTGATGTGGGGATTACAAAGCTGCCCTGGGTCCTTGTTCCCTCTGCCTCTTCTCTCCTTTCTGTGTTGGTTTAATCCTCAGATGGGCTTTTCTGCTCTCTTGTGGTCACAAGGGCAGCCCTGGACTTCACGTCTTCTTGACTTTGTGTCCATCAGGAAGGAGAGAGAAAGAGAGTATTTCTCTTTCCCAACAATAATACAGAGCCTCTTCAGTTGGATGGCGTTGCAGAGCCCACTGCTGTGGCCTGGATGCTATGCTATGTCATTGAGTTTCTGCCCAGGGGTACTCCTTCTGGAGCCAGAGGCAGGTTCAATGCCACACAACTGTGCTGGCTGAGGATGTGGGAGGGACACCACCAGGATGGAGGAATGGCTTCTGGTGGACAGAAAACCCACATGGTCACTACGGAGGACACAAGGGCCTCTCTTCTTCTACCCTCCCACTCTAGGCAGAAGATCTTTAAGGAGAGGGCCTTGCCAGATATCGAAAACTACATGTTTGAGAATCATGACCAGCTGCGGCAGGCGGCCACTGAGTGTATGTGCAACATGGTGGTCAACAAGGAGGTGAGGCAGGGGCTCAGGATGGGGTGGGTGTGGCTGAGGCAGAGAGCCAGGCCAGAGGTTAGGGCCTGAGGCAAGATCGGGGGCTGTTACTATGGTACTAAGGTAGCATTTTGGCCAGAGAAACCCAGGAACCCCCAAATCTTTCCTAGATTACAGGCCCCCCTCCCTATAGGAGCCCTGAGAGAAATATGTGCATGAAGGAAAAAACACAAAGTGGTATTATCCCAAGCTGGGGCTTTGACTCCAAAGCTTGGGTTAGATGAGGCAGAAGGTACCATTTCCCTAAGTTCCTTGGGCCTAAATAACCTCATAACAAAGCAGGTCGAGAGACCAGGGCCTCTGAGAGGTCAAGAGAAGTCGAAACCACTGCATTTATTGAAGCTCCAGATATATAAAAAAGTGAAGAAACGCCAAATACAGTTACAAACCATTTTAGAATATTTTAAATGTTAACATGTAATGAACTATCCCTGTTTCCATAGAAATTGCAATGCAGTATAGCTGTGTTCTTCACAGAATAAGTATAAGATTTATAAAAAGAAAATGAATTCAGAACATGCCATAGGCCTCATGGTCCAGTGATGGGACAAATTATAACCATCTGGTGAATGTCTTCTTTTTCCCATCCTGTCAGAGTATTGCTGTGCCTGTAGGTATAATCTCAGAGATAAAAACAGCGTCTAAATCTGAGGCCCTTCATGAATGTAAGGGCCAGGCCCAGTGGCCCTCCTGGGCCCTCATGTAGGGGCTGGTGTGAGACACAGTCTGTTTACCCTCAATACCTGAGTCTTGGATCTCACTGTTATGGGAGGAAAACCTGACCCATCAAAGCCTGTTAAAGTCAGGGGAAATAAAGCCACCAGGGTCTACCAGGGGGCTGGGCTGGGGGCCTGGCCGCCATGTGGAAGAAAGAGAGTGTGTCCAAGGAGGGCACGGGTGGGGAGGGCTGGGGGGTAGAGACAGACAATGGGAGGGGGAAGGCAGCCTTCCCTGGGGGGCACTACATGGTGCAACAATCCAAATCAAAATACACAGCGGTCCCAGCGGGATAAAGGCTCATTTCTTGCTCACCATGTCATAGTACCATTTGGATCAGGTGGCTCACTTCCAAGCAATGGAAATTGCAATGCAATATAACTGTGCAACTGGCTTGGGGGTCCAGACTTCTTGGATAGTCAAGAACTGTCTCCCCCTCTGCCACCCATCTCCATTCCAATAGTAAGTGGGGAGAGACCACGGGAGAGGCACTGGTAGTACCCAACCATGGTGGCCTGAAAGTGACACACATCACTTCCAGTCAGGTTCTATCAATGAGAACTAGGTACCGCCACTTCTGGGTATGAGGGGGTGAATATAGTCACTGGCAAGGCAGCGGCTTCCCAGCAACTGTGCCCCTTGAGACGGGACCATGCTGATCACCTCTGCCATACTCTCACCTCTGGTGACCACTGCTCCAGCTTCAGGGAGATGCAGATGGAAGGTCATACCTGGGCAGCTGTGACCTTTATCCCCTTTTGGAGCTCCACTGCTAGGAAACCCAACCCAGTAAAATGAACTTACACTGGACCAATCAGATTTTACAGTAGTGCAGGGGGGTGGCAGTGAGATGCTGGGGGTGTTAATACCTCTTTGAGACACGGCAGGGACATGGGCCCCAGGTGGCTTTTCTGGTTTTCAAGCCCTTGGGACGCCTTATCCCTCACCTGGTGGATATGGTACAGCAGCTCTCTAATACCAAGCAACCTAATTGTCCCCTGCTCCTGCCCAAGTCTCTGCAGAGTCTTTTAGCAGACCCCAGAGGCCCATCTATTGTGGGAGAAACATTCCAAACTTCCCCAAAAGGAAGGGAAACATGGATCTTCAGGCATCATTTACTCTTCTGGAGTCTGTGCCTGCCTCTCTCCCTGGTATGGAGAGCTGAATGCAAACAGACATGGTGAAGCACCCTGTATAGGGAATCCCTTATTTCCTTTACCCTTTAGCTAGCGGAATTCATCCAGACAATCAGGGAAGGCTTCCTGGGGGAAGTGGCATGAGAAAGCTTCTCGAAGGAAAACTCCAAGTGATCCTGGGTCAGAGAACTTCAGATGCATCTTTCCCTCTTCAGGCTGGGCAGGTGGTGGGTATTTTTCTCTGAGCCACGTACCTGTCTCCCACAGGTACAGGAGAGGTTCCTGGCTGACGGGAATGACCGACTGAAGCTGGTGGTGCTGCTCTGTGGGGAGGATGACGACAAGTTACAGAATGCAGCTGCAGGGGCCCTGGCCATGCTCACAGCAGCACACAAGAAACTTTGCCTCAAGATGACTCAAGTGGTAAGAGCGGGCCCTGGGCATAGGAAGGGGCCGGGTGGGCTCTAGGGAATCTCCCCACCCCCAGACCACACTGTCCCGGATGATCCTCTGGGGAGGCCAGGCCCGCAGTAACCCCTCCCAGCCCCCACGTGTCTGTTCCTACCACCTAAACAGGGAGGGTCTGTACCCTTCAGCACTTTGCATCCATCATTTGGACTTCCCAAGTGTGCTAGCTCAAATCCCTCCTGCTGTCATCTCACCCATTGTCTTTGTGGAGCACGTATCTTATTACTTAACAATAAGGATAACAACGATGCTAACTGCTGCTGTGGAGCTCCTGAGCTTCTCAAGAGAAACATGAAAGTGGTTGGGATACGATAGGGAGCTCACGGTTTGCAAAAGAGGCTGCAGATTCTCCTAGTGGACACGAGGACCAGCTCCTGTGGTGGGATGGCACCATCACAGCAGGTGTAGTGGGAATGATATGTACACAGTCACAAACATGGGGGTGCAAAATGAAACTGTCCTTATTTTACCAAACCAAACTTAGTTCACGGACGCTTGATCTCCCCTGATGGTGAAAGATGTAAACACATCTCAGTTCAAGGGTACTAGCATCTGGTTTAAAGGCAGGCTCTGTTAGATAGTCAGTTTAAGGTGTGTGTGTATGGGTGGGTGTGTGCTCTAAGTTCCAGGAGGGCTTCTGTTGTCCCGGCACCAGGGGAGGCTGCCTCTGCTGGATGGAGCTCATCCTGCCTGGTTTTAGGGTTTCAGCCTCTTTGCCTGAGGCAAGCTTCTCACAACTGTAAAGTGTGTAAGAATCATCTGGGGAGCGTGTTAAAACAGTTTCCCCTGATATTCTGATTCAGTAGCTTGCGGGTGGGATGCTCCTGGCTTGGAGACCACACTTTGAAACCGCTGACCTAAAGTAGCCTCTGTTGGAGTGACTGTGGTCACGTAACTCCTGCCGGCAGGTCCTCTCCGTGTGATTCCTTGCACTTACTGAAGGCCAGCATTGCCCGAAGTGTTTACATATATTCAGTCCTTTAATCCTCCCAACCGCTGTGTGAGGTGGATGTTATTATTATCCCTACTTTAAAGATGAGGAAACTGAGGTGCAGAAAAGTAACTAGCCCAAGGCCGCACAGCCAGTTAGTTGGGAACGGATTGGAATCCTGCAGGATTGCTGACTCACTCTTGACCACATCTTTGTTTCTCCTGAGGGGCTCAGAAATCTTGGCTGCATTTTTGTCCCAACATGGGTATCCTGGGGAGTCTGTGAAGCTGCCCAGATCCATCTTTTGTGACCCTGTGGCCCTGTGGGATGCTGGACGCAGCAGTCTTGCATCAGCTGGGATATGCCCTGGGAAGCCAGGCAACAGTTCCTCCTGCCCTGGGGTCCTACCTTATTGGGTTTCTATCACCTTTTCCCTTGAGCCTCCGATGACTCATCCCAGGGAGCAATGGGCCCTGGACCCATCGGCACAGAAGCCTTCCCTGGCCCTACCACAGTGAGCTGAACTTAATTTCCTTTCTCTGGGGAAGGAGACTCAGTGCAGAGTTTACAAAAGCCTGCCGAGACATTGCCTTTTCTTCCCCTCTGTGTCTGTCTCCTATCTGAGAGCAGTATATGTAGAATGTGATCCCTGCTGACAAATGCCAGGTAAAGGTAACAGGTATGAAGAAGCCCAAGGGGTAAAATCTTTGGGATGGTGTCTTAAATCGTCACCCCTGCCCACTTCCACCTGTTGAGCACTTCTATGCTCCAGCCCCCATGCTAAGCGCTTTCCATGTATCATCCCATTAAATCATCACAATGTTAGTGGTAGGCATAGCAGATGACAGACGAGGCTCCTGAGCTTAGAGGGGTTAAATAACTTAGCTGAGGTCGTATAGTTGGCGAGTGGCTGAGCTGGGACCTGAACACTGGTCTCTCTGACTCCAAACTCCATGTGGATGACTATTCTACTCTGCTGCCCTATGTGTGTCTGTTGAATGATACTGGAGTCAAGCCTCCTGGTCCCATTCTCACCTTCATCTCTGTCTCCTGGGGTGATCAGAATAGTCTAGAGTCCTGCCTCCCCGTGCATAGCAGTTGTTTTGCTTTACAACTGGGAATGGAAGAGAGGATATACTCCAGACTCTTGTGTTGATTCCAGTTAAAGTCAGAGCTGGTAGAGAGCACGTCTGCATGCCTGGAGCTTATGTCTCAAAGGGCATCTGGGTTGACAGAAGCTGGGGTTGCCCATGTGCCCAGGGTGAGAATCCTCCTTTTGAACATTCTGCATCCCCATTGCTCAGGCATGCAGTGGGCCTGCCCCTTTGCTTCTCAAGCTGCTTAAAAAATAAATGGATGGGGGGATGTTAATCCCATCCACTATTTCTGGATATGTGACCATAGCTAAGTTACTTAGCTGTGGGCCTGGCCAATGCTTTCTGTTTATCTTGTCTCCAAATCTCCTCTATCTCCCCACTGATTCCTCTGGTCCTTCTGTCTTAGTCTGTTTTAAGTTGCTATAACAAAATACCAGACTGAGTAATTTATAAAGAAAAGAGATTTACTTTGGCTCATGGTTCCGGAGGCTGGGAAGTCCAAGATTGGGCAGCTGTGTCTGGTCAGCTTCTGGTGAGGGCCTCATGCTGTGTCATAACATAGTAGAGAAAGGGGAAGTGGGTGTGAATGAGGGGGGAGCAAAACACAAAGGGCAGCATGTGGGGCCATGAGGGGCACTCGTGGTAACTGATCCAGTCCCTCAAGAGCAAGAACTCACTCACTGCTGCAAGAATTAACCCAGTCTGTGAGAGTGGCATTAATTCCTCTCAACAACCTAATCACTTCTTAAAGGCCCCACCTCTCAACCCTGCCATGCCAGGGACCAAATTTCCAACACATGAATTCTGGGAGACATACTCCAACCTAGGACCTTCCTTTTCCCCCTCTCCAGACATCCCAGTGGTTGGAGATCCTACAGCGGCTTTGCCTGCACGACCATCTATCAGTCCAACACCGGGGCCTGGTCATTGCCTACAACCTACTGGCGGCCAATGCCGAGCTGGCCAAGAAGCTGGTGGAGAGTGAGCTCCTGGAGATCCTGACTGTGGTGGGCAAACAGGAGCCAGATGAGAAGAAGGCAGAAGTGGTTCAGACAGCCCGGGAATGTCTCATCAAGTGCATGGATTATGGCTTCATTAAACCAGTGTCTTAGACAGGGGCGCACAGGGCTACTGAGACTGGTTCTGTACTGTGCAGAGTCCTGGACTGGGTACTCCCAGAGTGTCAGGTCATCTAGGGATCATAGCAGTGACAATGAAGTCTCAATATAAAGTAAAGACTTGATTGTCCCCTGAGTTATGAATCTTCCCCTTTGTCCTGGCTGTTTGGATATTTCACTGGCTCTCTTGCTCCCTGTCTCCTTACATTTGCCATGTTCCAGAAATTCCTAGAGTGATTTTCATCTAAGATTAGAAGACAGGTTGGCTAATTCTTTCTGTATCCATTCTGAAGGCCAGGACAATAGGCTGAAATTCTTTACATTTTGGAAAATGGATTGTATGGTAAAGTAGCAGCTAACAGGTATTTGAGTATAAAGGTTAATGCTGTTGTATTTGGATGCTGATCTGTGCTGGTTTTCATACCGTCTCTCCCACACTGTTTGAATTAGGCTGTTCAGAACTGCATGTTTCACCTGCAATGCCATGTCCCAGCCCCATGCCCATTCCCATCACTTAACTGTGAAGGAAATGCAATTTGTGTTCAACATTGTAACATGACCTTTGCAATTTGCTTGGGAAAGTCTTCCGAGCAAGACAGGCATGATGAATATAAATAAGACCAACTCAAAGTACTTCAAGCAAAAAATAAATAATCCATTGGCTCATATATCTTGACTATCCAGGGACAGGCCTGACATTGTCAAACCCAGAAGTTCAAATGTTTTCACCAATATTATTCTCCATGTATGTGTCTTTCTCTTTCTCTCTATCATCCCCCCTCCCCATATCTTGTCTTTGATTTCCTCTGGGTTGACCTCATTTTCTGGCAGGCTCTCTCCATGTGCTAGGAAGGATACGCCCCAGAAGCTCCAGACTGATGTAGTTGTTATAGGTCATTATGGAAGAGAAGAGAGGAGCATTCTCAACAACCCAGCAAAATTCCCAGGATGACTCTGGTATGTCTAGTTCAGGTCACATGTCCAACCATGAGCCAGTCATATCCAGGGTGGAATGCGAATAGGCCAGGCCTGGGTCTTATATACAAGTCTAGGGTGAGAAGGAGCTCCATCCCTATCCAATTGACATGGATGGATTAGGGTTATTAAGGAATGGAAGGGGTGTGCCACCACAAAGAATGTATGTTCTGTATGTCAGGCTTAGCCACAAAAGAATGACACAAGTAATATGTTTGTAGATCTGAATTCCTCTATTAATATTGCCTTTCCAGCATGGTTAAGATAGCTATGATCTAGTCCTGCCACGTCAGTATGTCCCAATTCTACCCACATTTATTAAAGGGTCAACAGTTCTGATCTCCACATTGGGTAGAGGGTAGAGCATTCAGATTTATGGTTCTTGATAAAATAATTAAAAATTTTCTGGTACGATAAATGTAACTCTAGATATGCCTGGGACATCAGTTGGAAAAGGGACAGACTATTGGAAAGTTGCACTGTTAGGATATGGGCCAAATCCAAGATAATACCCCATTGCACCCCCACAGAACAGGTACAAATATCAGGAAAACAGTTTCTAATCTTTTCTGCACTAATGATCTTCACATACAGCCTATACTTTGCTAACTTGCATGGGCTTGTTTCACAGCAGAAAACTATACTCATTCTTCTTATTCTGATGGAGAATGACAATCAACATTGGTGGATAGCCCTTTTGAAAATATATACAACATTCATTATCAATAAATGGTGTGATTTGATCTCTATCCAAATTCTTCTTTTCTTCTTTCCTCACATTTAGAATTGAAGAGGTATATTAAGCTCCTAATAAGAAAAACTCTCTCAGAGGTAGGGCCACAGTCTTACCCATTTTGACTTTCATGAAGATATATCTATCAGAGGCATTTGGGGCCAGTTGGATAAATCTCATCTTGTTTGGGTTGGACAGACCGCATTCTTTAACATGAATTTTCTGCAAATAGTCCAAGAAGATCCAGAGGAAGCCTATCAGCTTGGGAGGGAAGGTGAATTCCTTAATCTGACTTTTGCCACAGGGCTGCCTCCCATTGTCTGGCTGAGAAGCCTTCATGGGAGGCCTCTAGGAAAAGCTGTGAGAAAGTTTTTGTTTCTCACTGCTTAGATTACCGAAACAGTTGGCTTTTCCAACCTGGATTCTTGGTCATTTTTGCTTATAGACCACAGGTAAGAGGGCCCTTCTTAGCAGACTTCTATTTCTTTCCATCTGTGCTTGCAAATAGGCCAATACTAGCCTGAGATCATTTCTTTATTGAGGTAGCTTGCTAAAAAGTGGCAACAAGCAGCCAATACCTGCCAACTTTCTAAGTTTTTCCAACCAGTTCCCTTAGGGAAGACCCATGAATACATTGAGTTATTTTTCTTAATTTCCCACGTAATGGGAAAATTCAATATTTTTGTCATTACTTTTTAACTTAAGTACATTGTTGTCAGAGAACTTGGTCTGCATGATATTCTTTGTCATTTGAGAGGCAAACAATCTTAAGCTCTCTATCTCCAGAATGATATTTTGTAAAAATGCATTAACCTCTTTGATCTGTACACTTCACATTTCTTAAAAGTAAATATTAAATAATAAAGGATTTCTGTTCATAGTAATACCATTCTAGCTTGTGTCAGAACAACACTTAGACAGAAAAAAAAAGAAAAGCTAGGCAGAACTTCAACCATCTGTTTATAGGCACCTGAAAGCTATTAAGGCAGTGAGGCCTTGAGGGGTGAAGAGCAGCAAAAAGGGAAGCACCAAGAAGGGAGCCCAACTTTTTGTGAAGGCTTTTCCACTCGAGATATTTGCCAATTTGCAAGCAGAGGCTGAGAGTCAGAGGTGTTTGAGAAGTGGCTGAGAGATCACTTATCAAACTGAGAAAAGAATAAATAGAGAATTTGAATAGTACTATACCTATTGAATAAAGTGTGTTTGTACCAACAACAATAGCAATGATATTATTAATAATAATGAAACCCTTCCCACAAAGAAAACTCAAGCCCGTTTAGTTTCAGTGGTGAGTTCTCTAAACATTTAAGAAAGAAACAATACCAGTCTTATAAAAATTCCTCCAGAGAATAGAAAAAGGACAGTTTCAGCTCTTTTTATGAGGACAGCATAACCTTGATACCAAAACTTGATAAGGACACTACACTGCAGGAAAATTTTAGCCCAGCATCTTTTATGATTATAAGTACAAAATCCTTTACTGAACAGTAGCACACCAAATCAAAAACTATATAAAAAACATAGTATATTAATCAAGTTGGGTTTATTCTGAGAATTATAAGCTGGTTAACATGAGAAAATCAACCAATGTAATGTATTGTACTAACAGAATAAAGATGAAAAATAACATGATTATCTCAATAGATGTAGGAAAAACATTCGATAAAATTCAATAACAATTCATGATAAAATTTTTCAGTAAACTAAAAGTAGAAGGAAGCTTCCTTAGTCTGATAAAGTTTACCTCCATAAAACCTACAGCCAATGTCATATGTAATGATCCCCCTGAGGTTAAGAATGAGGCAACAGTGCTGGCTATTACCAATTCTATTCAACTCTGTACTGTAGAGTCTACCTAGAACAATAAGGCAAGAAAAGGAAAAAAAAGGCATAAAAATTGAAAACTAAGACATAAAACTTTCAAATTATTCACACAATAGGATTATACATGTATACAATCTGAAATCTACAGACAAACTCTTAGAAGTAATAAGTGAATTTAAATACAAGGTCAATTTACAAAAATCAACTGTTTTTCTATATATCTATGGCAAACAATTGGGGAATTAATTTTTAAAAGTCTGTGGCTCATGCCTGTAGTCCCAGAACTTTGGGAATCCAAGGCGGGAGGATTGCTTTAGCCCAGGAGTTCAAGACTAGCCTGGGCAACATAGCGAGATCCCGTTTCTACAAAAAGTAAAAAATATTAGCCCAGTGTGGTGGTGTGCATATGTAGTCCCAGCTACTCAGGAGGCTGAGGCAGGAGGATTGCTTGAGCCCAGGAATTCAAGGTTACAGTGAACTATGATTGGGCTACTGCACTCCAGCCTGGGCCACAAGTGTGAGACCCTGTCTCTTAAACAAAAAAAGATGCCATTTATAATAGCATAAAACACATCAAGTGCCTAGCAATAAATCATGTGAAAGATATTTAAGGACTAAATGTAGAAAACTATAAAAGATTATTGAAAGAAATAAAAGAAAACCTACCTAAATGAAGAGGTATTACTATGTTCATGAATTGGATGATTCAACATTATAGAAATGTAGATTCTCCCCAAATTGGTATATAGAAACTTTGAGGCTTTTGGGGGACAGAGATTAAGTTGTTTCCAAAATGTGTATGAAAATGCAAAGAGTCAATAATAGCAATGACTATCTTGAAGAAGAATAAAGTTGGAAGACTAACAGTGAATATCAATATAGTTTACAGTTATTAAGGCAGCGTGATATTGGCACAAAAACAGGCAAATAGACCAATGAAACAGAATAGAGAATTCAGAAATAGACCCACATATATAGGTACACTTGACTTATAACAAAGGTGATGCTATAGAGCAGAGGTGAAGGATAAACTTTTCAATAAATGATATTGGGTCAACTAGATATCTACACGGAAAAAAACGAAACTTAACCCTTACCTCACAACATACTCAAACATCAGGTGGATCACAGATTAAGTGTGAAAAATAAAACTAGACATCTTCTAGAAGGTAACACTGGTGAATATCTTCATGATTTGGAGTAAGCACATATTTCTTAAATGAGACATAAAAGTACCAACCATAAAGGAAAACACTGATAAATTGGACATCACTAAAATTAGGAATTTTGATTCATCAAAAAACACCATTAAGAGTGTAATAAAGTCAGCCCCAAGTGGGAAAAGATTGCTAAACATTTAATCAATATAGGACTTTTATGTAGAATAAATGTAGTATCCTTTTTTTATTTTTTATTTTTTTGAGACAGGGTCTTGCTCTGCACCCCCAGGCTAGAGTGCAGTGGCCTCATCACAGCTCACTGCAACCTCCAACTTCTGGGCTCAAGGGATCCTCCTGCCTCAGCCTCCCGAGTAACTGGGACTACAGGCATGTGCCACCACACCTGCCTAATTTTTCTATTTTTTTGTAGAGACGGAGTCTCGCTATGTTGCCCAGTCTGGTCTCAAACTCCTAGCCTCAAGGGATCCTCCCGCCTTGGCCTCCCAAAGTGCTAGGATTACAGGCGTGAGCCACCGCTCTTGGCCTTTGTTTCACTTTTAAAAAGCTTAATTTAAAAAGTGAATAATACCTTTCTCTTAGAGTTGTGAGGATCATATAAAATAATGATCTAAAGCAACTGGTTCAATATAAATTAGTCCCCTTCCTTTAATCCTTTTGATATTCTCTGTTCCTTGGGGGCAGGGAGTAGAGTTACAATACGACACCAGGATGAGCGGACCTATTCGTGAATCTGTACCAACAGGTCACTTAGGCGAATAGGCGACTAGCGAGGAAGCTCACCTGACACTTGTAAATTCCCTAAGGAATGGCAGGCCACCTCGCCTCAGTGTGTTTAGGTAACTTACGAGTTCTGGGCAAGAGAGCTGGCAGTGGTGAAATGGAGAAACGTCTATTCCAAGGCAGAGTGGCCGAGGGCGGCCCGTGAGAGCAGCAGCTGGAGCGGGAACTGGATAAACCTCCCCGGAGGCCCCACGGCGCTACTTACTGTCCCGGACGGGCGGGGCCGCGTCCTCTCCGGCCACCCTGCTCCTCGCGCCCTTGGCCTTCTTGGGCCTGCTGGAGTGTCCCCGGCGCGGAGCCCGGCGCATCGCGAGGGCCCAGAAAATATTTGCTCCATTGCATTTTCTCTGAACTCCAACACCAGCTCCTGTCACCACCAGTTGCTGAATCTCAGAGCCCTGGTGAGGCTAAGAATCTTTGCCTTAGACGCACATGCTTTAAAAATCTCAGTAGTAAGAAAACGTGGGAGACCACGTTTTGGGGGGGGGTTGTGGCGGTGTCTGTGCACGTTTGCAGAAGCAGAGGCGGCTCAATTGATTCCTACCCCCTTTTCCCCGACTCCCCACTCCCAGGCGGGCGGGGCCGGCGACGGGGCGCATGGGGGCAGTTCAGACAGGAAGCACCGATGGCAGTGCCAGCCCGGATGGGGACGCGCGGGACTCAGCGGCGTCTGCCCGGTGGCCGAACAGCAGAGGTGGGGAGCCCGCGGGGATGTGGGGACGCACCCGGGTTCACAGCGATAGTCACGCCTGTTGTCCTTCCATTCGAGTAGATGTTGTTGCTTGATGCCCTCACCTCCGTGGCACGCTGGCCAGGTGGCATCCCCGGCGGCACACTAGGAGCGGACTCAGGCGGGAAGTTGGAGCGCGTTGGTGCCGCTGCGGAGACGCGATGCGCTAGCCGCCAGGGAGGGTCTCCCCAGCTCCTGGGCTCAGATCCTCAAAAGCCGCGCTCTCCCCACCCCTCGGGGGTCTGGTCCACTCCTGATTACCGTTAGGAGGACGAGGACGAGCCCTTGCGCGTGGGTGCCATCCAGCGCGCTCCTCTCCTGCCCAGGCGTAGCTGCGTCTTAGCTCCAGACCTGGCAGACACTTCTCCAGAAAGACAGCGTGGCGGGGCTAGGCCAATGTCACCGCACCTGAGAGCACAGAGAACACAGGAAGGAGGTGGGCTTCAGAGTGATTGAAGCGTGGCTGTGGCAGCCCGCTGAGATGAGAAGGGAGCCCTTTGGATGCACAGGTCCAGGGACCCTCAGTCAGGTGCAGGCCACCAAGTCCCTGGACGTCCTTCCTCCTCCAGCTTTTGGGAGCATGCAGGGGCACAGAGCAGGAGGGGCAAGTGCACCCGCTGTGCTAGAGGTACCGAGAATTTACTTCTGTACTCTCCTGTAGGATTTTATCATCTTTAAGGGGGCGAGAGAAAAGGAAAATGCTCCCAATACAATAAAATACTGAATGCCACACAAAGGAGGACACATCTGTCACCTCCCCTTTCTATTCTGTTTTGCCGATATGCCATTCTGGCACTGCTCTTTGGGGTACCGAGGTCTGTGGGCTGTTTCCCTCTTTGAAATCCAAAACCCAGAATATATGAACACCAAGGTAATAGAGCTCCTTGTGGTTCATAAACGTGAAAGATTTCAGAGTAAACAGCCATGCTGTGAGCCGAGTTTCTGGGATCCAGGCAAGATAGGTGAGTTTTGGGTCTTGGGTACAAATAGGGTCCTGAGATTGTTTACAAGGGATTGTGTTCCCCATGATTGCCTGTGAGCCGTGTCTTGGAAGTCTTTGTAGGGCAATATGGATGGGGTGGGTAGGACCCAGGCTAGCCCATAGGGCCCAGAGTATCCCCTCCAAAGACCAACTAGACTCTTGTGGGGTACCAGTCCCCAGCGGCTGGGCATGTGTGAAAAGAGATTTCTTCTCCCATCTATTTCTGGTGGATGTTGAGCAATCCTCTAGGGCAGAGCCAGAGGCAGGGGGAGCTGGAAGATGGGCTGAGGATGTTCCTGGCAGGTTGTGTGTGTGTGTGTGGGGGGGAAGTGCGGAGGGGGGGTGCTGGAGGGAAGCGGAGGTGGGGGCAAAGTCTGGGAAGGGAAAATGTTAGAACCGTTCAGGATTGGTTGGACGGCTCACATGGGGTTGGTTGGTAGCTGAAGTACCTGTGATACAAACCCCAGGGTACCTATGCACCCACCAGAAGGGCATAGTTGCTGCAACATGCTGCCTCCTTTCATTTGTTTCCTCTTAGAAATCCACTACCAAGCTTGGGCACTTCACTGCAATAAAACCGTGTTACCAGGTTTTCATGTAAGATGCTTGCTGTAGTATGGACAGCTATGACTGGTGGGTGAGTCATAACCATTCATGGCTACCAGTCACACTGAGGTTGTAACACGGTTTTTACTTTCTGTACAACGCAGAAGCCTTGCAAATAAAATGTTAACGTTAAAAAGCAACAGTAATAGAGACTATGGGAAAGAATGGAGGAACAGCAGCTGCTTAGTGGAGCTGGGGCTACCAGCAGGTGGTGGTTACAGGTATGTGTTGGCTGGGACAAGGGATTGATTTCCCCATAATTTCTGGGGGATACAGCGAAATTCCTGCTGCCAGGCCAGCGGTTCCTGGGTAAGAAATTGAGCAGAAGCATAGGTTTTATCATCTCCACGCATGCAGGGGAACAGGAAAGAGCTCTTCCTCTCTCTTCTGGCTTACCAAAGCAAATTCTTAAGTGTATATCCCTTCCAGGAAAAAGGAATCAATTTTAATGTTATCAGAGCAGCACATCTGGGAGTTAAACAAGCCAGCAGGATGAGGGACTTGTTAGAACTTAGTGATTACTTTCATTACTTCAGCAACAGTCTCAGAAGTCCAGTTGTTTTATACAATTCTTCTTTGCTAGAAATAACATTTGGAAAAACATACCTGCTTTTCTGCAGCTATAAAGGGTCAGAGAGACATTGTCTGCTTATCCTGCTGAGTTGGTTTGGTTTTTTTTCCATCCAGACCTGTAATTTTCAGAGCCAAGCACTGAAGTTTCACTAATTATTTTGGAGAGAAAAAATGCTAGAACTAAAACCCTCCAAATTTAGAATATACCTGGGAAAAGTCAGGATGGGATTGTTATTATGTGGAGCATGTGTATTATACTATAAAGCGTGTGGTGTTTCACATCTATGGCAGTGCCACGAATATGGGTCTATAAAGCAGAGTCTGTCAGAGACTCAGCTTACACCAAATGGGTTCTACTTGGGTTTTTAAGAGTTATATTCATTCCCCTTTAATATTTCTAATATCTTCTCATCTTAAACTTTTAGTATGTTTAAAATAAACTTTTACATTTATTTTAAATTCTTGGTCCAAGTCTTCTAACAACTCTGCTTCCAATGATGTCTAATCAATTTTGTTGATTTACTTAATATGTAGTTTTGGTACAAGGATACCTGTTATTTTGGCATGTGTACTCAGATTTCTCCGGGCTACCACATACTTTGTGGTGGGGCGGTGCCAAAAGCCAGATCTTAGTTAATGTCAGCAGGATGTGCTCAAAGAGAGTAGAGGAAATGAGTGCTAGTGTGGACAGCCCAGTTGAGTTCCCAGAAAACCACACAACTGCTTACCTTTGGGACTTTCGTAGCGCCTGTGCTTGTTCACACCGCCGGAACCAACCAAGAGACTGTAACCTGTATCGACCAATTAGAATTCAGCAAGTGTCAACCAATCAGAACTAAGCAAGTTTGAATTCCTCATTTATGTAAGAAAGTGAGTAGGAACCTGGGCAGGAACTTCATGAAAGGCAAACCCTCCCTTTGATCTCTGGAAGAGCACCCGCATTTTACAAAATGTTTGCTGGAATAAAGTCTCTTTTCCTAAATTCCTTTTTAGAGAACTTTTGTTCACAACAGGTTTGTCAAAAGACAAAATCACAAGAAATTTAGTTTAAAAATCTAATTGGTCTTTGTGTTTCTAGAATTGGGTAACACCAAATGAGTGCTCCTGGCATGAAAGAACAATTGGCTTTTGTAAAGTGGGAACAAGTAAACAAATTAAAAAAGAAAGAGGGTTGATTAACATCAGGTTACTACAGGTTACTTTTCTTCTAAGGGTTAAAACAGAGGTAATCTCTTTATGCTGACTCATAGACTGGGCTCTTTCTGACCGGTTGTTGTGAATCTTCTGTTTCCAGGAAAAACTGGTCTGTTTGAGGATTGACCTGCTTCCTTAAAGTTTTAGTTTGATTACTTGACACTAAGCATAAGTGACTTCATTTTGGTTTGGTCTGATCTGTTGGGGCTGTACAGAGGCAAGTCCAAAACAATGGCCTCCCACAAGCTTTGTGTAACAGATCTTTAAAAGTTCTCTAAATCCAAAAAAGTCCAACACTTCTAAAAATACTCTGGTAAGTTTTGTGATTTTTTTTCCCTCTTCATTGGTTCATCTGAATTCTAGATTTTTTATTGAATTAATTTTGGTTTTGTACATGCTTTGAAAGTCTCTCCATTCCATTTGGTTTTTCAAACTTCTTGGTATATACCTTGATGGAACAAAATCTCTAACTCTTTATTTTTAGAAAAGAAATTTGATCTATCACCAAATTATTACTTTTCCCTAAAAGGGAAAAAAAAAGTCTAAAAGGATTAGAGATGGTGATAGAGTCTGCTGCTGTTCTTTTGACAAGCAAAAGATTGAAAACCTTTTATACATGGAAGAGAGTTTCCAATTTGAATATACTTATTTTGGCAATGAATTAACATGAAACATGTTCAAATTTTAAAGGTGCCAATACACAGGAAAAAACTTTTTTTTTTTTTGAGACAGGGTCTCGCTCTGTCGCCCAGGCTTCAGTGCAGTGGTGTGATCATAGCTCACTGCTGCCTGAGCTACCCTCTCGCCTCAGCCTCCCAAGTAGCTGGGACTACAGGCATGCACCACTGTGTACAGCTAATTAACAAAATTTTTTTTTGTAGAGACAGTGTCTTGCTATGTTGCCCAGACTGGTCTCAAACTCTTGGGCTCAAGCGATCCTCCCGCCTTGGCCTCCCAAAGTGCTGGGATTACAGGCATGAGCCACTGTGCCTGGCCCCAATGAACAGTTTTTAATCATTACTTTGTTGTGCTCCTTAGCAGGTATTTGACACTGTTGACTTATCCCACCTTGACACACCACTTCTTTGGTGCTTCAAATTTTATTTAAAATTAAAAAAAAAATTTTTAAAGATGGAGTCTCACTCTGTTGCCCAGGCTGGACTGTGATTGTGGCTCCCTGCAACCTCGAACTCCTGGGCTCAAGTGATTCCCCTGCCTCAGCCTCCCGAGCAGCTGGGACTACAGGTGTGCACCATCACACCTGGCTTCTGTGGGTCTCCTTGATACCACATTTATTCTCTCATGCTTGTGCTCTTGCTCTTTTGTGACTACCGTATCGGCCATTCACTCTCCGTCTTCCTTGCAGACTGTTTTGCAATTTCCAATCCATTTCCATCTTCCTTGATGGGGGCAGTCCTCAGCCTTTGTTCTAAACAGGATGTTCTCTGCTCATTCTTCTACACAGGTGTCCTCCATCCTATTGCTCCAAGCTGATTGTGCCTGGATTTGTATCCCCATCCTAGGCCTGTCTCCTGAACTCTCGACTCATCTCATCCTCTTCCTGTCTCCTTGTTCCTCTTCTACCAAATCCAGTTGATTACAGTGTCCTTTCACTTTATTTCGTAAATATCTCCCAAATTTGCTCGAGCCTCTCCTTCCCCACTGCCACTACTCTGCTCTAGACCATCGCTCAACTGCATGGCTACAACAATCCTCTAATGGTCCCTTTGTCTTTAATCTTCCCTCCCCACATTGTTGCTCCACTCTGAGTTAATAACATGCCACTTAAAAGTGTAGATTGGATCATGTCTCTTTCTTACTTAAAAACCATCATAAAGGCATAAGCATGACCTTCAGGACCTGTTGGTCTGAAAAATAACCAAACTTAAATCAAGGACAGAGAAATCTAATTTGAAGTGAATTGTTTTTACATTTGTGTTCTCCAGATACTGTTAGATCTTTGGTGACACAATCAGGCTTGGCATAGAGTAGCTAGTCGATAAATTGCTGTTGAATGAATTAATGAGTGAGTGACAAAATGGTTGTTGAACATCTCCTAAGATTATTGCCATTAAGTTAACAATTATTTACTGAAAGATTTATGACGTGTAGGGCTCTATGCTAGGTTCTCCAGGAGATACAAAGTGTCTCTTTTCAAGAACCTTACAGTTCATTCATTTATTCAATAGATGTTTATTGAACACCTACTATGTGCCAGAAAATGTGGTAATCATGGGGATACAATGTTGTATAATATATACATGATACCTCATGGAGCTTTTTATTTAGTAGGGGAGGTACTCATAAAAATTAAATATGTAATTATTTAATTAGAGTTGTTATAAGAGCTATTAATGAAAACTACAGAAATCTATAAGAACGTTTTATAGCAGGAGGGTTGGGGATAGTGGTGGTGGAAAAGGGCAGGATAGGGAAATAAGATATATACAGATAAGTACAGCAAAAGAATGTGCTAAGTTCCATAAGAGAACCACATGCAAAGCGCTAATGAGACTTAGAGAAGGGAGAATCATACTAAACAGAGAAATGTGTTCAAGATCCAAAGGAACTATTTTTTAATGGTGACTCTCTGGGCATGCAGCAAAGGTATGATGCAAAGGAAGTGTGAAAGTTGATCATATAAATTGGGTCATTCTTGTCATACCCAACTAAAACAGAGTTGAGAGGCTGGGGGAAAAAGCACTCAGGGCACATAGCATTGCTCCAAGAATGTAATTCTCTGCAAGCCTGGCTGCTGAAACTGCCTGTTGTGACCTGAGACCAGTTTTATCTAATAGCTACTGAAATAACCTGCTGTGACTCTAAGACTAGTTTTACTTACCACTGTCTCTCACTGTCTTAGTTCATTTGTGTTGCTACAAGAAAAGAGGTTTATTTGGCTCATGGTTCTACAGGCTGTACAAGAAGCATAGCACCAGCATCTGCTTCTGGTGAGGGCTTCGGGGAGCTTCCACTCATGGCAGAAGGTGAAGAGGAGCCAGCTATGTAGCAATCGTATGGTGAGAGAGAAAGAGAGAGAGAGACAGAGAGAGAGGAGGGAGGTGCTAGGCTCTTTTCAACAACCAGTTCTCATGGAAATTAAGAGTGACAACTTATTCACTCTCATGAGAATGTCACCAAACCATTGGTTAATGAGAGATCTGCCTCCATGACCCAAACACCTCCCAGTAGGCCCCTCCTCCAACATTGGGGATCAAATTTCAACATGAGATTTGGAGGGGACAAATATCCAAACTATATCACTCATCAATCATTACTCAACTCATGACCAGCTCCCCAAAACTTCACTAGTGTCAATGAACTTTCTTTCAAAATAATATGTAATGTTTTTCCCTTTCTATAAAACCTCCAACCTTCTCTTTGTTCTTCGGACATACTGAAGACCACTGGTCTCGGTATACCCCAAACTGAAATTCTTGCTTCTCAAATAAAATGTTTTAAATTTAGAGGTTTGTTGCTATATTTTATTTGACTTCAACAGCAGTAATCTAGGTAAGGAGGAGGATGCATTTTTGGCCAGTGTTCTCTAAATTCTTTAAGCATCACTTGGGAGCTTGTTAGAAATACAGAATCTTAGACCCAATTCCAAAACTACTAAATCATACTTGCATTTTTTTTTTAAATGGGGTCTTGCTCTGTGGCCCAGGTTAGAGTGCAGTGGCATCATCACAGCTCATTGCATCCTCAAACTCCTGGGCTCACATCACCCTCCCTCCTTAGCCTTCTGAGTAGTTGGGACTACAGGCACATGCCACCATGCCCTGCTTTATCTATCTATCTATCTACCTACCTATATATATATATATATATTTTTTTTTTTTTTTTTTTGGTAGAGATGGGATCTCACTATGTTGCACAGGCTGGTCTCGAACTCCTGGCCTCAAGCAATCCTCATGCCTCAGCCTCCCAATATGCTGGGATTACAGACATGAACAACCACACCCAGCCCATACTTTCATTTTTAATAAGATTCCCCAGTAATTCATATAGACCTTACAGATACCAGAATAAATGAAGACATAATGTCAGAGCACTGTCATATTTTGCATCCCCGCCAACATGAGGACATTCTGCAGTTTAGCACTATACCACCAAGGTCATTTCTTCAACAGGTACAGCACACACAGGAAGTGCATTGGTTAGGTAAAGTCAGTTTTCTTTTTTGGAGGGTCGGTGCCTCACTTTTATTGTTTATTTCTTTGTTGATTTTAAACATAATAAACTTTATTTTTTAGAGCAGCTTTAGGTTCACAGCAAAATTGAACAGAAAGTACAGAAGGTTCTCAAATACCCCCTGTCCCCATACAGGCACAACCTCCCCCATATTGATATTCTGTACCACAGTGATACATTTATTATAATCGATGAACCTATATTGACACCTCATAATCACCCAAAGTTCATAGTTCACATTAGGGTTTACTCTTGGTGTTGTACAGTCTATGGGTTTTGACAAATGTATAGTGACACATACCCGCCATTGTAGTATCATACAGAATAGTTTCACTGCCCTAGAACTCCTTTCAGCGCTATACCACCAAGGCTGTTTCTCATTCTTTAATGGGTGTGGCACGTGCAGGAAGTGGTTAGGTAAAGTCAGTTTCCTTTTTAGAGAGAATTGAAAGTCTTCAGCTGTTGCAGAACCTATGTTTTGTTTTTCTTTCAGGACCTGATAATAAAAGGAAGTATATGAACACAAAACAGCGAGAGGGCCAGGTAGAGAGAATCCATTTCCAGTCTGACTTCTTGTACCTCATCATAAGCTTGACTCCTTTTGTTCGTAGACTCCTAACCATTGCTATTTCAAAGTCGATACTGCCTTGGAATTATTCTCTTCTCTCTGAAGTAGTTCATAAATCAAAGTCTCAGTCACCTTCAACTTAATCAGTCATATCTAATTATGTTAATTTGTTTTGGCTTTATGAAACTCATTTTTAAAATGGGTACTTCACTGCTGGGTGAATTTCTTCATATTTAACATGGTACAAGTGGAATCACCTTATAAAGTATTCTCTATAAATTCTCATTTATGTATTTTAGCTGAGTTTCTGTTTTCATCTTATTAAAAAGAGTTTCTTAAAGTTCAATTCTGAATTCAAAGTACAAGGGGCACTAACATCCATGAGTCCCTACCATGTTCCAATGTGTTCACTGTTAACTCATAAAATCTTCACAACAGCTCTGAGAGGTGGGCCCGTTTTGTTTACAACTAAAGAAAGTGAGTCTCAAAGAAGTCAAATAACTTCCCCAAGGCTTGACAGTGCCCACATCCATCTGACTCCAAAGACGATGCTCTTTCCACTCACCAGGCTGTTTAGCACTACAGATCTCATTTTAAGGAGTTCCTGGGTAACCCTGTAAATTACGTATTGGCTGAAGACATTTTCTGCTGTAACATGTATTTCTCGCCCCTGCATAAAGAATTATGTGGCAGACAACCAATCAGCCACAAATGCTACTTAGACATCTATAGCAAAAACAGCTGGTGGTTTTTAACAAAGTATTTTTTTTTTTTTGAGACAGAGTCTCACTCTGTCACCAGGGCTAGAGTGCTGTGGCATCATCATAGCTCACTGCAACCTCAGACTCCTGGGCTCAGGGGATCCTCTTGCCTCAGCCTCCTGAGTAGCTGTGACTACAGGTGAGCGCCACCACACCTGGCTAATTTTTTTCTATTTTTTGTAGAGACCGTGTCTCGCTCTTGCTCAAGCTGGTCTGGAACTCCTGAGCTCAAGCAGTCCTCCTGCCTTGGCCTCCCAGAGTGCTAAGATTACAGGGGTGAGCCACCGCACCTGGCCTATGTATAATAACAAAGTAGATTTAAACGACTCAGCCGGAACCTGAGTCATGTCCTCTCACCTTCCTCCCTTGACAGCATGAGCTTTGCCACTTGCTGCACCACCTTCTCCGCCAACTACCAGTCCCTGGACTCCATCCAATCACCCAACCACAGTGTCTGGCCTGCCAGCAGAACAGCCAGTGTCTATGCAGTTGCCGGGGACTTGGGCTCCCAGGTATCCGTGTCCCTCTCCACCAGTTTCCAGGGTGGCTGGAGGTCCAGGGGCCTGGCTGCGAGGATGGCCAGGGGTCTGGCGGGAATGGGGGGCACCCAGACCAAGAAGGACACCATGCAAGACCTGAATGAGCACCTGGCCTCCTACCAGGACAGAGTGAGGAGACTGATAATGGGAGACTGGAGAGCAAAACCCAGGCACACCTAGAGCAGAACGGACTCCAGGTCAGAAGACTGGGGGCATTGATTCAAGACCTGGAGGGCCTGAGAGCTCAGATCTCTGCAAATTCTGTGGACAATGCCCGCATCGTTCTGCAGACTGACAATGCCTGTCTTGCTGCTGATGACTTTAGAGTCAAGTGTGAGACAGAACTGGCCGTGTGCCAGTCTGTGCAGAGCCACATGCATGGGCTCCACAAAGTCACTGATGACATCAATGTCACTCGGCTGCAGTTGGAGACAGATATCAAGGTTCTCAAGGAGAAGCTGTTCATGATGAAGAAGAACCACAAGGAGGAATTAAAAGGCCTGCAAGCCCGGATTGCCAGCTGTGGTTTGACCATGGAGGTGGATGCCCCCAGATCTCAGGACCTCAGCGAGATCATGGCAGACACTCAGGTCCAGTATGACGAGCTGGCTCAGAGGAACCAAGAGAAGCTGGACAAGAACTGGTCCCAGCAGATTGCAGACAGCACCACGGTGGTCACCTCAAAGTCTGCTGAGATCGTAACTGCTGACATGATACAGAGCTGAGACATACAGTCCAGTCATTGGAGATCAACTTGGACTCGATAAGAAATCTGACAGCAAGCTTGGAGAACAGCCTGAGGGAGATGGAGGCCCACTACGCCATGCGGATGGAGCAGCTCAACAAGGTCCTGCTGCACCTGGAGTCAGAGCTGGCAGCAACCCGGGCAGAGGGGCAGCACCAGGCCCAGGAGTACCAGGCCCTGCTGAACATCAAGGTCAAGCTGGAGGCTGAGATCACCACCTACCGCCACCTGCGGGAAGACAGGGAAGACTTCAGTCTCGGTGATGTCCCGGACAGCAGCAACTCCATGCACACCACCACAAAGACCACCACCTGCAGGATAGTGGGCAGCTAAGTGGTGCCTGAGACCAATGACACCAAAGTTCTGAGGCACTGAGCAGGAGCAGGGGACCCTTGGGGAGCAGGAGGCCAATAAAAAGTTCAGCGGTTAAAAAAAAAGAATACAAATGATAGGCAAATCAATGCCCGTGTACCTGTTTTCCTGAAGCCTTATTAATTCTGGTCTAGATGATACCAAATAGCAGCTGCGATCAAGGCTACTGCTTGGTTAAGTCTGAGGTAGTTTACAGTCATTCCTCAGGATCTAGCCAGTCCCATCAGGGGCCAGACCAAAAAACTAAATGAAAATATAATAGGAACTACCTCCCCTGCATCCTTTAGGTCACTGATAGTGACACTAATCTCTGCTATCTTTCTGCAATATGATATTGGTTTTGACTTATTATCTTGCCTGAGTGGGGGCATTTTCAGAGATTTCCTTTTGGCCTTCCCCACTGTGACAGCTCCTACTGTGCAGACCAGGGACCCAATGTGGGGGTTTTCCAGTCATGCACTTGGCTGCTTGGGAAATGACCCCTGGGTGAATCCACAGACCCAGCGCACCACTCTGTGCCAGGTTTTGGACAGGACTCCATTATTACATCCCCCTATGGGCCCTCATTCTAACAGGGAGACTGTGATGGTACTTAGGTTGCTGGTATCAATGTCAACTCATACCCCATGTTCAACAGTCTCTGAAATGTCTGGTTATTTCCTTGCCCCAGCAAACAGTCACATGACTAAGTGCCCATAGATCCCTTTGGGGAAGAGCTAGAGGAATTGTCACGGTATATACTTGCCATGGAATTGTAAGATTCTTCTTCCCAGGGATTCACCACTTCTTTAGCTAAATGGGTTCCAGATCTGCAAATTGGCTTGGGCTTGAGAACTGAACAAGAAATTATGACTTTTTATTTGGGTTATCCCCCACAGCCTCCTGCTCCTCCATTCTTGCTGCCTTGGGGTTATAGATGTTAAGCGACATCCTTGTTGGCTACTGTCTATTTTGCCTCTAAGTACATCATTCTCCATTAACCATTTCCACAACCCGCTGTGGCTGTAGTCCTGGCAGCTGCCTGTGTAACCTGGCTAGTCATTGTGGTAATTGTGACCTCCCTGCTTCTATTACTTTGAGGCCCCCATCATCCAGCCCATCACTGTGACTGCCTCCCCTTTCACGTCATCCTTGGCATGAAAAGGAGAGCCGTCACTGGACTTCTTTGATGCTGGTGTCCCTCTCACCAGTGCTTTCTGGTAGCTTTGGTGAATGGTGTGTCCACTGGGACATATGGTAGAACAAAATCCTCTAGCAGGTCTTTGTTGTCTTACACAATATATCTATTCCTGCATGCTCATTTCTCTCAAACACTTTATTTCTTTCTCTACCATCTGTCAGGGAAATGTGGGCATTTTCATTTTGCTGGAATCCAAGGAAAGACAGGAGGTCTGTCAGACCATGATGCAAGTCTGACCCTGAGTGAAGGAGAGGAAGAAGGAAGGTTGGGTGGCAGCATGCTAAATATTCAGGCAAAGTCAAGCTGAAGTTGGCCATTACAGATTTCCTATGTCTACCAGGAACAGGCCTGCTTTCCTGTCCTTGCTCTTCTCTGTCATTGGCTAGGAACAGCCCACAGAAGCATGGCCTTAACACACATGTGGTGATGGATTTCAGAGTGAAGCAGCTGGGGTCCTTTGTGAATTAAGCTCCGAGTTGAGGTCTGTGAAGTGCATTCTCATGACCACCAGAGTGTCCTTTATAGTAAAAAAAAAAAAATTTTTTTTCTAGTTCGAGCTACAGCCTAAGATTACATGATGCTTTTGATTGTCATGTCTTTTTAGTGTTCTTTAATCTGGAATGGTCTTTCAGTTTGGGATGTCTAATGTTTCCTTATAGTTAGATTCACATTATAGTGTTTGTTTTTGTTTTATTTGGCCAGGAATACAAAATAAATGAAAATGCATTCTTTTTAGTGGCATGCAATTTAATTTTTCCCATTATCAATGATAATAACTTGGTTAAGGTGATATATTCCAGGCTTCTCTGTAAAATTGTTATTTTTTCCTTTGTGATAAATAAAATACCTTGTAGGAGGATGCTTTGAGACTGCAAAAATCTTTCTCCCCATCAAACTGTCACCTACTAGTTTTAGCATCTATTGAAGAATCATCAGTCTAAATCAGCTATTATTCTGATAGTTTCCAAATAGTGATTTTCTAATTCTACTTTTTCATCTACATTGATTAGTTGGCCTTGTACTGTAGGGAAGAACTTTTCCTTCTCCTCCATTTATTCATTTAATCATGTGCTTATTTATATCAGTTTGGACTCATTCCTCTTAAATTCAATTGGTTTTAATCCATAACTATCAATATTTACTTTGATGCTCAAATTGTCCCAGATTTGGCAAATGGGAGTTCTTTCAAGTTGGCTACTGTGTCTGATTGACATGTCCCTGTCATTCTTTGAGCACTTCCTTACTTTCTGGTACAAAAAGATGTTCCAAGCTCATTTTATACTTGTTCTGCCCCAGCTCTGGAACCAGCCATTTCTCCAAGGAGCCCTGGTTCCTTTTAGTGGGGAATGGTATTTAGAAGCCAAGATCCTGGTGCTAGGTATGTTCATTGTTACTACAGAGTCATTGCTTCTAGGCCCTTAGAGCTAGAAAATATATTTATGTATGTATACACGCATATATTTATGTCAATTTTTGGATAGATATATTAAAAACCGTGAGTTCATGGAAAATTCCACTATACCTTAATGAGAGTGAAAAAGGTAAATAATGTCTTGATATTAAAAGGAAATTGGTTTTGACCTAGTAGCCCTCTGAAAGGGTCTTTGGTCCTGAGACCATATTTTGAGAATTGTTTTTTGGTGTCCTATTTCCCTCACAAGAGATTGTGGAAATTTTGTGATTTTTTACTGTATGGGTGACCATGTGAATAAATGACTGTCTTACAGTAGTCTGAATCATTGAATTAGTTTTCTAGGGCTGCTGTAACAAATTACCATAAATTTAGTGTCTTGCAACAAAGCAAATTTATTATGTCACAGTTCTGGAGACTAGAAGTCCAAAATGGGTCTCATTGGGTTAAGATCAAGGTATTGGCAGGACTGAGTTTCTTTCTGGGGACTCCCTCATTCCCTGGCTGGGAACTCCCCTTAATTTTCAAAGCCAGCAACCTCTAGTTAGGTCTTTCTCACCTCCATTACTCTGATGCTGACTTTTTTGCTTCCCTCTTCCACATTTAAAGGATCCTTGTGATTACAGTGGGCCCACCAGGATAATCTCTTTACAGTGGTCCCCTTTTATCCGTGGTTCACTTTCTAAGATTTCAGTTACTGGCAGTCAACCTCAGTCCAAAATTATTAAATGGAAAATTCCAGAAATAAACAAATTTTAAGTTTTAAATTGCGTGCTGTTCTGCATATCATAATGAAATCTCATGCTATCCTGCTCCGTCCTGCCCTGGACATGAATCATCCCTTTGTCCAGTATATCCACATTGTCTGTGCTACCCACCTGGTAGTCACTTAGTAGCTGTCTTGCTCATCAGATGGAAAAAGCATAGTATTTATAGGGTTTGGTACCATCCACAGTTTCAGGTATCCACTGAAATGGATTCTTAAAATGTATTCTGCTGGGATAAGGGGGATGACTGTATTTGAAAGTCAGTTGGTTAGCAACCTTAATTCCATATGCAACCTTTATTATCCCCTCTGCAATATAGCATAACATGTTCACAGGTTCTGGCAATTAGAATGTGGACACCTTTGGGAGGCCATCATTCTGCCTACCACACTCATTCTCAGTATGCTAAAAATCTGAGGGAAGGTGCAGAGAGAGAATTCAGAGTCACACTTTCATATTCCTGTACCTGGAAAAGCAAATCAAGCATTGGACTTGACCAAAATCGAGCTTAGACCTGACCGAGCCCCTTCAGGAAAAGCATCATCACCCACTGGGACAGGAAAAGCATCAGGGCACTCTTGGATCTCAATGTGGGTGCTGGGAGAGCTAGAGAACTGATATTCTCTCTACCAGTCTCTGTGATATGTGTGATTCATATAAGCATTGGTAAAGGATGTCTCATCTCTCCTGCAAGTAGACTTGTTTTGACAAGGTTTCACCCCGCTTTGTCAAATGGCAAACATTGTTCCTAAGAAATGTCATAAACATGTTTATAAAAAATTTATTTTTAAACTTGTTATCGTCAAGAAAAGTTAAAAAAAGTGGAATATATGTTTTTGCCTGAAAAGTGAATATTATGAACAAGTTGCTTGGGTTTGAGAGAAAGTCTGTGGAAGCACTGAGAAGGCTCTGTGCTAAGACTCCTGGCTGCCATAACCTCAGTCCTCTAGTCAAAGTTTTTTGCAGAAAAGCTTGGCCAGCCACAATGCCACTGAGCAGTGGGCCCGAGCATCAGTCTCACTGTGACTCTCATGGAGAACAATGAAGTGGGTTTTCTATAGTGGGGGATCTACAGACCTTGGCATGCAGTCTGCAGCCTCATTGTGCCGACTAGGGGAAGAAAATTGCACTGGCAGAGGTCACTGACACATGGCTGGCCTAGGCAGAGATTCTCTTTACAGTAATACAGAGATTTTCTTTCTGTGAGAGACTACTTGTTCCTAATAAGGTCATGTGTCCCTTTAACCTATCACCTCCCTTCTCATTAGCTGGCTTCCTGTTTAGCTTGTTGAACGGGAAAAAAATGTAAGTATTGCACTAACTGTGTGTGTGTGAGTGTGAGCGTGTGTATATGATCAGTTATGGCTTTGGCATTTTTTACTCTTGGACAGAGCAAACCTCCTAAGGGTTTCATTTTATTTTATTTTATTTTTTTGAGAAAGTCTCACTCTGCTACCCAGTTTGGACTGCAGTGGTGCAATCATAGCTCACTGCAGCCTCAAACTCCTAGGCTCAGGTGATCAATCCCCCTGCCTCAGCCTCCCAAGTAGCTGGGACTACAGGTGCACACCACCATGCCCGGCTAAGGGTTTTACTTTAAAATTTGAGTTAATGCTCAGAATAAATCCCATCTGTCCATATTCCCCTCCCACTCCAAACAAGCAAATAGCTGGAAGGACAACATTTTACCAAGGCACTTCCTTCTTCATGACCCTCCAGAAGCTTGGGAACTGGAGGGGGGTTGGGAGAGGAGGGCAGAGGATGGGGATGTGGTGCTGGAGCAATTATGACCCAGAAGCCGGTGGCTCTGAGGTCTTCTGCAGGAAAGGTTGGGGAGACCTAGATAATGTGGGGACCAAATGGGATGGGTATAAAGGTGATCAGGAAGAACCCAGCTCATAGAGCAGTGAAAATGAATGATCTAGATTTATGGATAAATCTTTAAAGCAAAATGTTAAGGCACGGGAGCAAGTTCTGCAGAATACATACAATCGTGATACCATTTACATACAGTTTCAATGTATATAAATGTGTTGAAACAGCATCATGTATTGATGAGGGATATATACACATATAATACAAATATAAAGAATTTTACATGGGGATGGTAACTTCAAATTCAGAGAATTGTACTGGTTGTGTGGTGTGTAGGGGATGTGTGGAATGAGGGAATGAACCAGTTAGGATTTCACAAATGCATTGCTAATGTTATTGTTTAAGCTGGGTGGTGAATACATGTGTTCAATTTATTATTTTTTTGTACTTTATGTACACCTTTGCTATTTGACAATACATTTAAAAATTGAAGCGTCATCCTCTAACCCCAGGCTCCAGCCACAAGTGATGTCTTCCAGACCATTCCCGCAATTTTCTGGTAATTGGCCAGCATGCTTGTCTCCCCACGCTGCCTGGCCCTGCAGGGCCCCCTGTGGGGAGTGACCCTGCAGGAGTCCCAGGATGGGGCAGCGCCTCTGCAGGAGCCTCCTTCTTTCTGGGCAGGGGTTTGAGTGTGCTTGGGCAGCAAGGTACCCTCCCCAGAGACCTGTGCAGCCCTTGTTTCCCGTCCCTTTCCCATTAGCTCAAAGCTCGGGATTCTCCTCGTGCCCAAGGGGTCTGGTCGAGTCTGGTCCCTGGTGGGTTCTTTTTTTTTTTTAATTTCAGAATATTATGGGGGTACAACACTTTGGCTATATATATTGCCCATGCACTGCCCCTGTCAGAGCTACAATCGTGGACATCCCCCAAACTGTGCTCCCCGCATCCATTCAGTGAGAGTTTTCCCATCCCCTCCACCCCACTCCTGCCCCCTGATGAATATTATTGCCATGTGTGATGTAAGTGTTGATCAGTTAGTACCAATTTAATGGTGAGTACCAGTGGTGTTTGTTTTTCCGTTCTTGTGACACTTCACTTCGAAGAATGGGTTCTAGCTCCAACCAGGATAATACCAGATGTGTTAATTCACTATTGTTTTTTATTGCTGAGTAATACTCCATGGTATACATATACCACATTTTATTAATCCACTCATGTATTGATGGGCACCTGGGTTGTTTCCACATCTTTGCAATTGTGAATTGTGCTGCTATAAACACTCGCATGCAGATGTCTTTATTATAGAATGTCTTTTTTTCCTTTGGGTAAATACCCAGAGTGGGATTGCTGGATCAAATGGTAATTCTACTTTTAATTCTTTGAGGTATCTCCATATTACTTTCCATACATGTTGTACTAATTTGCAGTCCCACCAGCAGTGTATGAGAGTTCCTATCTGCCCTCATCCCTGCCAACATTTGTTGTTTGGGGATTTTTTGATACGAGCCAATCTCACTGGAGTTAAGTGATATCTCATTGTGGTTTTGATTTGCATTTCCCTGATGATTAGAGAAGTTGAGTAATTTTTTATATGTTCGCTGGCCATTATTTTGTCTGCTTTTGAAAACTTTCTGTTCATGTCCTTTGCCCATTTTTTAATAGGGTTGTTTGATTTTTTCTTGTTGATTTTCCTAAGTTCTGTATAGATTCTGGTTATCAGGTGGGCTTCATTCCCAAGATGCAGGGATGGTTCAACATACACAAATCTATAAATGTAATTCATCACATAAATAAAAGCAAGAACAAAGATTATATGATCCTTTCAATAGATGCAGAAAAGGCTTTTGATAAAATCCAGCATCCTTTTATGATAAGAACTCTTAACAACATAGGCATAGATGGCTCATACCTCAAAACTATTAAAGCCATATATGATAAACCCACAGCCAATATCATACTGAATGGGGAAAAATTGAAAGCATTCCCCCTTAAAACTGGAACCAGACAAGGTTGCCCACTATCTCCACTTCTACTCAACATAGTGCTGGAAGTCCTGGCCAGAGCAATCAGACAAGACAGAAGAATTAGGGGCGTCCAGATGGGGGCAGAAGAGGTCAAACTTTCACTATTCGCAGACGATATGATATTATATATAGAAAACCCCAAAGATTCAACCAAGAGATTACTGGAATTGATAAATTAATTCAGCAAAGTCTCAGGATACAAAATCAATACACACAAATCCATAGCCTTCATATATGCTAATAACAATCAAGGTGAGAAACAAATTAAAGATGCAATACCTTTCACAATAGCACCAAAGAAAATTAAACATTTAGGAACATACCTAACTAAGGAGGTCGAAGACCTATATAGAGAGAATTACGAAACACTGAGAAAAGAAAATGCAGAGGATGTAAACAGATGGAAAACCCTACCATGCTCTTGGATAGGCAGAATCAACATAGTAAAAATGGCTTTGCTACCTAAATTGATTTACAGAATTAATGCAGTCCCTATCAAAATACCAACATCATTTTTTGCCGATCTAGAAAAAATAATTTTACGCTTCGTGTGGAACCACAGAAGACCCCGTCTAGCCAAAGCAATCTTAAGCAAAAAGAACAAATTGGGAGGCATCTATCTACCAGACTTCAAACTATACTACAAGGCTATAGTAACCAAAACAGCATGGTACTGGCACAAGAACAGAGACATAGACCAATGGAACAGGACTGAGAACCCAAATATAAAACCAACCTCATACAGTCACCTGATCTTTGGTGGGTTCTTGAGAAGTGAGCGAGACGGCCGGGCGCTCCCGGGCCAGACCGCAGCGGCCCAGTCTCCGCCTGGCTCGGGCTCCACAGGCGGCCTCAGTTTCCTCAGCCCGGTCCACTGAGACCTCGAGCTCTTGGGCAGAAGGTGGGAGAGAGAGGGTCTCGCTGGGGGGACTTCAGGGGTCCTCTGGGCTCTGAGCTCTGGGCTCGGGCGTTGGAAAAGATGAGACGGAGAAACCTCTACTCTCCGGGATTTTAAGAGGGCGGAGGAAGGGCAAAAGGAAGGCGCAGAGAGTTGGAGGCAGGGCAGCACTGAATGCTCCAGGAGTCCCCAAGCGCTACTTACACCCCCGGGGGCGCGGGCTCTTATCTGCCCCCAAGCAGCCCGCTCCCCATCCCCTTGGCCCCTCTGCGCCGCGGCGGGTCCCGCTCCGGCCCTTGGGTTCCGGGCACCGGCCACCACGCGGCAGCAGCGCGCGACCCCGCACCGGCAGGTCCTTCGCGAGCGCCCGGTACAAGTTTGGTAATAGAATTAAGACAACAAACTGAAAACTGACAGTCGGGCACAAGCCCGGGATGTGATGAAGTCAGCAGTGAGCGATGAATCCAGAGAACAGTTTCTCTTTCCCAAGGGTCACCAAAACGCCCTTGCCCGAGCCTGCGGGATTGCTCCCGGGGCCACACCTACGCAGGGCGGGTCTGGGTTGGAGCCCTTAGCCGCGGCTTCACTCTCGACAAATTAAAGCACCCGCAAAAGAAAGGAGGCGGAATCAACATTCTCGAATTATTGGGGGCGGGGGAGGGGGCGAAAGCAGACGCTTAATTTTCTGCTTCGCCCTCTGCACCTGTGTCCCCACCTACCGCCTGCCCCCCGCCCCCGGGGAGGGGGAGAGCCCGAGCCGGGGACCGGCTAATTCGAGCAGGAATCCAGGGACTTGGAGGCGCGGAGGGAAGAGACCTGCGGAGCGCCCCCGAGCCTTGGGCGTCCGGGGCAGACCCAGAGCGGGACGGGGAGATCTGTAGGACCTGGGGTTGCGCCCAGATCTCCTTCCCTGGGTGGAGTGAAAACTACAAATCTCAAAAAAACTAATCAGGGAACACAGAGAAGCAACAAAGAAGCCTCCTCCTCAGCCTCCCCAATCCACCCAAAGTTAACCAAGGCTGTCCTCTTTGCAGGCATGAGTTTCCTAGTCCGTGTAATCCACACCATTGGACTGTCCGTCTGTCTGCTGCGCGACGTCCCTCCCCTTGAGGTGTCACCGAGCTCGGCTGTTATAAGGACCGGGACCTGCAGGGTCGGGGTCTCTGCTCTGGACTTGGGAGGCTCCGTGGCTTACTGAGGGAGGGAGACGCGCGGCAGAGGAGAAACACCGGCAGGTAACGAGTCCCCCGCTTCTTTGCGCAGATCCTCCAAAAACCTCCCCAGGTCCCCCGCCCGTTCTCCGACCGGGCTGTGACGAAGGCGGGGTGCGGCGACCGCAGTTCCCCAGGCCCGAGCGCTGCCAGGAGAGCTTGCCTGGAGAGCTGCTTTCCCGCTCGGGAGATCTGGTTTGTTGGCTCCCCGGAGCACCTTCCAGCGACAGCGGGCTGTGGGGGACCCTGGAGCCGGGAAGCGCGGGACGCTGGGCAAGCTGGGGAGGAGGGAGAGGCGCGGAGCAGCACAGCCTAAATCTTACCAAACCAAGCCTGGTAAAATTTCCCCATGGTTCAGGAGCACAAAGGACTTTAGAGAAAACGGCTAAATTGGGTACCGAGGCTCCTGAGGATGAAGCCAAGTGCGGTTGAGGTCTGGGGACAAATAGGGTCAGTGTCTAGTCTATTACAAGAGGCGGAGTTCCGGAGGCTTGCCGGTAAGCCCCTGGCTTGGAACGTCAGTCTCCAAACTACCAGACATCGTACAGGATGGGACCCAGGGCTCCAGGGTGGCCCGCGAAGCCCTGTATCCTCAATAAAGTGGCTAACTAGAGCTCCCATGGGTTCAATCTGCAGAGGCTGAGGCTGCGGTGAGTGATTCGGTTTCCCTTTTGCACAAGACTGTCCTAGGAGCCAGAAGGAAATCCTTTAGGACTAGTGCAGGAGAGAGGGGATGCTAGACTCTGGGGTTTTTATAGTGGCCCGTCCCGGTTCCCCCACCGATGGGGCGTGGCGGGGGTGGTGGTTCAGAGCTAAACCTCTAGGAGAAGATGGGGGCTGTGGCTTAAGTTTGGCCTTTATCCCAAGGGGAAGAGCCTGTGCCTGCTTTGGTGGGGAAACAGAAACTGATCTTAATCTGTCTGGGGCGGGGAGGTGGCGGGAGGCGGGGAGAGGTGAGTTCCTGGGGCGGGATATCAGGCGAGCTGCTGTGTGTGCATCCTGTGCCGGAAGTATTCATTTAAATGCCACGAGATTTAAACTCTTTTGTTTTAAAAAACGAGCAGCCACAAGTTTTATTGTCTCCATGGAAGTGGAAGAAGAGGGAAATATCCTGATTCACTCCTGATCTGATTATCAAAAATTCACAGGTTTTTACTGTAGTCCCCTCTTATCCAGGGGGATACGTTCCAGGACCCGCAGTGGATGCCTGAAACCGCAGATAGTAGGGAATAGAGTATACAGGAATTATATACTATGTTTTTTCCCCTATATTTTCACCTTTTCACTTACAGGAAGCATTTTATAGCTTCTCTTTGGCATATCTGAATTGTCAGTATCATTACTCTTGCTCTTTGGGGCCATTAAGTAAAATAAGGGTTACTTGAACACAAGCACTGCCATTGTCAGTCGACTAAGTGACTAAGGGAGAGGGGAGGAAGTAGGGAGGTGTCATATACAGGGTGAATGGCTGGACAAAGGGGGCTGGTTCACTGCCAGGGCTGGAGGGAGGGAGCAGAAAGCATGAGATTTCCTCATGCTATTCAAAATGGGTGCAATTTAAAACTTATTGTTTATTTCTGGAATTTTTCATTTAATATTTTTGGACTGTGCTTGACCACGGTAACTGAAACCTCAGGAAAGGAAACCAAGGATAAGGAGGGACTACTATATACCTATCAGAAAACAGAAATGGATTTCAGTATTATTGTCATGGCAACAGAACATAAGCAAACAATCATTCATAATTCAGTATCTTTCAAGGCTGATGGACACATTCACAGGCCAGAGCAATAGTCTCTGAAGGCCAGTTGCCTTACTTAAAGGATTCTTTGCTGTAAAAAAAAAATCTACAAGGGCAATTTAATGAAGCAGAATACTTCCCGCTTTTATGCACCTGTAAGGGGAGAGAGAACATCTTTTATTTTGCTGGAGTAATTTTCACTGGTGGTTAGGAGAGCCTGCTGTTTTCTACTGAGAGAAGACTTGGCAAGCTTGAGAAGTATAAATGTACACTATGCAAGGGAAAGGACAGGGAATTATTGTCAAATGAATTTAGGGTTCATGTAAAGGTCTCTATCTGGAGTATGCAGAATTTGAGACTCTGACACTAACTCCATCATAGATTTAGTGCCTATGGAAAAATTCAGTAATAGCAGGCACAAAAATCTCCTGCTGATTTTTGAGCTAATTATATTACAATAAAATATTTTTAACTTAATTTTTTCAAAATTATTCATGTAAGTAGTTTTTAATAGTTTTATTAAGGTATTATTGACAGACAAGAAACTGTACATATTTAAAGTCTACAATCTGATAAATTTTGATGTATGTGAAATCATCGCTGTAATGGAGAGAGTGAACATTTTATTACATCCAAAATTTCCTTATGCCTTTCTGTAGCACCTCCCATCTACTCCTCCCCCACCTTCCCAAGCAATTAATGTATTTCCCTCTGACATACATTAGTTTGCATTTTCTAGAATTTGATGTAAATAGAATCAAATGATATATACCCTTTTATGTTTGGATTCTTTCACTCAGCGTATTTATTTTGAGATTCATCCATGTTGTTGTGGGTACCAATAACTCCTTCCTTTCTATTGCTGAGTAGTATTCCATTGCATGGGTAACCAAAATTTTCATTTCCATTCATCTGTTGATGGGCATTTGGGTTGTTTCTAGTTTATGGCTTTTACAAATAAAAATGTTATGAACATTCCTGTACAAGTCTTTGTATGGACATATGCTTTCATTTCTCTTGGGTAAATACTTTGGTGTGGAACGGCTGGGTCATATGGTAAGTGTATGTAGAACTTTTAAAGAAACTTTCAAACTCTTTTCCAAAATGGTGGTACCACTTTATGTTTCTACCAGGAGTGTATGAGGGTTCTCATTCCTCCGCATCCTTGCCAACGCTGGGTATGGTTAGGCATTCTAATCAGTGTGTAGTGGTATCTCACTGAGGTCTTAATTGGCATTTCTCTAATGACTAATGATGTTGAACATAATTCCATGTGCTTATTTGTTATCCATGTGCCTTCTTTGGTAAAGTGTCTGTTCAACTCTTTTATCCATTTTTTAATTGTGGTGTTTGTTTCCTTATCATTAGTTTTTTTTTTTGTTTTTTTGGTTTTTTTTAGAGACAGGGTCTCGCTCTGTCACCCAGGCTGGAGTACAGTGGCCTCATCATAGCTCACTGCAACCTTGAACTCCTGGGCTCAAGCGATCCTCCCACTTCAGCCTTCCAGTAGCTGGGACTACAGGCATGTGTCACCACACCTGACTAATTTTTCCCTTTTTTGCAGAGACAGGGTCTTGCTCTTGCTCAGGCTGGTCTTGAATTCCTGACCAGGATCAAGCGATCCTCCTGCCTCGGCCTCCCAGAGTGCTGGGATTGCAGGTGTGAGCCACCTTGCCTGGGCCTTATCATTAGTTTTTGAGTACTCTGAATATAATCTAGATACAAGTTCTTTATCAGATATATAATTTGAGAACATTTCCTTCCAGTCAGGGGCTTGTATTTTCAACCTCTTAACAGTGTCCTTCAAAGAGGAAAAGTTCTTAAAGTCCAATATATCATTTTTTTCTTTTATGTATTGTGCATTTAGTGTCATCTTTAAGAAACGATTGCCTAACCCAAGGTAAAAATATTTTCTCTTATATTTTCCTCTAGAAGTTTTATAGTTGAGAGACTAAGTATACATATGGACAATGGCTAGACCATATATAAAAATAGAACTCTGACCCACAACCTCTATAGCAACCAGCCTTGGAATCCAAATGACAACCTCTCTGGCAGTTGGCTAATAGTGGTCAGGACTTGGCCAATAAATGACTACTTCCCTAATCTTTGCTCCCACTTCCAACTCAGGACCAACCACAGAAAGCCAAGTATGTTTTCCAAACTAATCATGTGGGACACCCCATTCTGAGTTAGCCTGCCTCCACCTTCCTTCCCTGTGACAACTTCGAATCACACCATACCTGAGCCTTCCCTTTTTGTCACTATAAAGGTTTCCCATTCCCCTGCCTGTTTTTGAGTCTCTGCCAAATGCAAGTGATGGTGGCTGACTCCCTTATTATAGTGAGCTCTGAATAAATAGCCTCTGCTTATTCTCATCTGTGTGGTCTTCACTAATATCCACAGTTTTCCTGGAGCTTCCACCAGTATACCCTCTGCACTTCTTATCACTTCGACCAGGTGGGGTACCTACAGAGGTCACTGGTGCCTTGCCACTAGCAGCTTGTTGAGCATTTGCTGATGTGGTATGTCAGCACTGGCTCTGAACTTCTCTTTTTTGTGTGTTGAGTCCCTCAGCTATTAATACTTATTCTCAGTTTGGTACCTGGGTTTTTTTATTGGTTCCCATTTGTTTGATATCCTTGGTGGAGTCAAGACATTCCCTTCCATCTCTTTTTGCTCTCTTTTGTATTAGTTTGTGCTGTGCCATTTAACAGTGTTGGTCCTGGGAAGGAGAATGACAGGGTAGGACACAGGCATAGGCTCTATAAGCCTGTTCCATTGGCCTCACAGACAGCGAGTTGGTGGTTCTCCCTGAACTGGTGTCCATTTGGAAAAATTTTGCTGTGAGTCACCAGTAAAACCAGATAAGATTCTCCTTCCACCTTGAGTATTTCATCTTCACTTTGATGAAGTGTTTGGAAACTTTGATCCAAGGAGAGTGTTCTCTCTGGTTTTTCACCTTCTGGGGAGGGGCACAGATTATCAGGTCTATGTTCAGAGGTGGCCAACTGTAAGGCTGGGGACCTTAGACACAAAGTGTACAAGCATTATATTCCTACCGACAGTCACCAGCTTGCATGGGGTCTGCTAAGTCTAGATCCCCTCCCCTTCAGGAAAAACTGCTTCTTATATGTACATTGCTAACTTGTGCACCTATCTTCCTAAATGGTATAACTTCAAGGATGATTTGGGCCTTTAGTGGCCGGCCACTCTTGGGAACATTTGACTTGAGAAAAATTGTTCATTTGAGATGCACCTTAGAAAAGTAAAGGAATACGATTTCTCAGAACCAACTGGGCAGCAGTTTTTGATTGGTATGGAGAGGTCTCCAAATGAGATTCTGAATCAGAAATTGGTTCATTAAAAGATTCTTTGCCCAAAGCTAATGAACAATTTGACACACTGAAGCAACAATGAATTAGACTCATTTCCCTAGTAAATCCTTCCCCTCCTTGCTGTCCAGTTGCCTGCTGGTATCCAGTTCTCTCTTTCCCCCCCTTATCCCTCTGATCTCTCTCCTGCACTCTCTCCTTCAGTCAACTCCTCCCTTCTCTTCCCTTTGTTCAGACCCCTTACTTTTAACCAAGAACTCTCCTAAAAGTCCAAAATGCCAGTTGCCTCTGGAGAGCTATCTCTTTCATTGAGCCAGGGATGCAGGCAACTATAGACTTTAAACCTTGGACCTGAGCTGAATTAAAAGCTGTACTTAAACACTTCCCCAAGCCCAGACAAGACTAGTAAATGTTAATGGAAGAATTTAGAATTCTTTTGGCTGCATATGACTCAGAGTTACCTAACCTAAATTAACTTGTGCACATGTTGGTCAGAAATGCAAATGCTGAATCCCGGAGGGCAAAAGCTGATTGGATTGATTCAGAAAGGGACCTACAAGATCCCTCTTTCCACAGTAAATCTTAGGGTAAAAAAATTAAAAAGTCCAAAAAGTAGGGCAAATTCTCCTAAAAGCCATACCCAAAAACATTTCCAATAAAAATTGATTGGACCATATATATATATATATATTTTTTTTTTTGAGACAGTCTCGCTCTATTGCCTGGGCTAGAGTGCAGTGGGTCATCATATCTCACTGCAACCTCAAACTTCTAAACTCAAGTGATCCTCCTGCCTCAGCCTCCCGAGTAGCTGGGACTACAGGCACACACCACCATGCCTGGCTAATTTTTATAGGACCGTAATTTAATCACGCAAACACAGAAAAGGTGAATTTAAAGGAGATGTTTCAGGCTAGACTAGGAAATAACTTTCAACAACATTGGGGAGTTAAAGAAGATGCTGATGTAGCAGGAGCCCTTTCATCTCATTTTGTCAATGGAGTTAAACCTGAAATTGGAGACTTTCTAAAACAGAAAGTAGAATGGAAAATAGCCGCTTTGTCTGAATGATAACACCTGGCAGAACATTTTGAAAGGGCTTTAGAATCAAAATAAGACAGGATTCAAAATAAACTTATGTTCCACTTCCCAACACAACCTCTGCAGCAAACAGCCAGGGAAGCCAAACCACACTCTATAGCAGTTGGCCAAAAGCAGTCAGGACTTGGCCCATAACTACTGGCTTCCCTAATTTTTGCCCCTGCTTCCAACTCAGGACCAACCAGAGAAAGTCAAATATGCTCTCCAAACAATTCACATAGGGTGCCCCACTTCTAGTAAGCACACTCCCATCTTTCCCACAACAACCTCAAATCAGGCTTACTGAAGACTTCCCTTTTTTCCCCCCGAGTTATAAAACTTCCCCACACCTCTGCCTGCCTTTAAGTCTTTGCCAAATTCAAGTGATAGTGGCTGACTCCCTTGTTATAGCAAGCTCTGAATAAATAGCCTCTGCTTGTTTCCACTTGGGTAGTCTTCATTTATTTCCATGTCGTTTTAGGTTTTACATTTAGGCCTATAGCATTTTTTGAGTAAATTTCTGTAAATGATGCAAAATGTGGATTGAAGTTTATTTCTTTTGCATATGAATATCTAACTCTTCCAGTCTAATTTGTTAAAAAGACTACACTTTCACTACTTTGAAGGTTAGTCGTCCATGTATGTGTGGGTCTATTTCTAAACTCTTCGTTCTGTTCCATGGATCTATTTATCTGTCTTTATACCAATACCACATGATCTTCATTACTGTAACTTTATGATAATGTTTGAAATCAGTTAACTTCAGTGCTCCAATTTTGTTCTTCTTTTAAAGAGATTTATGTTTTAAAAAATCCTATATATTTACCCATGTAGTTACCATTTCTGATGTTCTTCGCTGCTTTGTGTATTTTTAAACTGCATCATTCTCTTCCTGCGTGAAGCTCTTTCTTTTACGTTTCTTGCATTGCAGTTCTCCTGTTAATGAATTCTTTCAGCTTTTGTATGTCTGAGAAAGTTTTTATTGCACCTTCATTTTAAAAATTAATTTAAAAAATTGAGGCGAAATTCACATACCATAAAACTAACCATTTTAAAGTGAAGAAATCAGTGCTATTTTAGTGCATTCATAATGTTGTGCCACCACTACCTCTATAAAGCTTCAAAACATTTTCATCACTTCTTAATCAAACCCCATGAAGCAGTTACTCCTTATTTCCCTCTTCCCCCCATTCCTGGAAACCGCCAATCTCATTTCTGTTTCAGTGACTTTATTCATTCTGGTTATTTCACATAAATGGAATCATACAGTATGTGACCTTTTGTGTATGGCTTCTTTCCCTAAGCATGTTTTCCATGCTCATCCACATTGAAGCATGTGTCAGTGCATCGTTCCTTTCTGTGGCTGAATCATATTCTATTTTATGGATACAGCACAATTTGTTTATCCATTCTTCTGTTGATAGACATTTGGAATGTTTCTACCTTTTGGCTACTATAAATAGTGCTACTATGAACATTTGTAACTTGTTGAGTCTCGAGGATTTGCTTGAGTGCCTAGTTTCAATTCTGTCGGATACGTACTTAGGAGTGGAACTGCTGGGTCATACGTTAATTCTATGCCTAATATTTTGGAGAACGTCCAAACTGTTTTCCACAGCAGCTGTACATTTTTATGTTCCCACCATCAATGTATGAGGGTTCCAATTTCTTCCAATCTTCACCAACACTTGTTATTTTCAGGTTTTTTTTCATTATAGCTGTCCTAGTGGGTATGAAGTGGTATCTCATTGTGGTTTTGATTTGCTTTTCCTTAATGGCTAGTGATGTTGAGCATAATTTCACGGACTTATTGACCATGTGTAAATCTTCTTTGGAGAAATGTCTATGCAAGTTCTGTGCTCATGTAAAAAATTGTGTTGTTTGTCTTTTTGTTGTTGAGTCACCTTCATTTTTGAAAAGCATTTTTACTGGGCATAGAATTCTAGGTTGACAGGTATTTTTTTCTTTCAGTGGTTTAAAGATGTTGGTGTATTATCTTCTTGCTTGCCTTGTTTCTGACAAAAGAAAATATCTCATGTCATCCTTTGTTCCTCTATATATAATGTGCCTTTTTTCTCTGGATGCTTTTAAGATTTCCTCTTTATCACTGGTTCTGAGCAATTTAATTATGCCCAATTAAATTAATTCTGATGTGCCTTGATATGGTTTTCTTCATGTTTCTTGTGCTTAGGGATTGTGGAACATCTTGATTTTTTTATAGTGTTCCTTAAATCTGGAAAATTTCCAGGTATTATTTCTTCAAAAATATTTTAGTTGTTTCAGACAGGACAGTAATCTAGTCCCTGGTACTCTACTCTGACTGGAGGTGGGAGTCTCATGTATGTAGTTTTGAAAGTCACAGTTCCTTAAGATATAGGAAGAAAATGAGTCACCCCTTGTTCTCACCCCGCACTGCCTGCTCGCTAGGCGACCTTTTGCCTGTTTGGCTTTTTCTTTTGGCATTTGTTTCTATGTTTCTAAACAACATACTTATTTTCCCTTTCCACCTCCTGCCACTTGTTTTAGATATTGTCTAACAAAATACCATAGACTGGGTGGCTTATAAACAACAGAAATTTATTGCTCACAGTTCTGGAGGCTTGGAAGTCTAGGAAGAAGGCGCTGACAGAATTGATGTCTGGAGATGGCACCTTCTCATTGTGTCCTCATTTGTCAAAGGGCAAATGAGCACCCTTGGGCCTGTTTTATAAGGGCACTAATCTCAGTCATGAGGGCTCCACCTCCATGACCTAATCACCTCCCAAAGGCCCCAACCTCCTAATACCATCACCTTGGGAATTAGGATTTCAACAATGAATTTTAGGGGGACACAAACATTCAGATCATAGCAGATATTGTCTATTTCTGGAAGAGAAGGGGATAGCTCTCTAATACTTCTTATCCTACACCTTCTTTCCATACATCCTGTTAATACAATTATATCATCATTTCTGATTAGGACAATATTTATATTATTATGGACTATCATTTTATTTACAGCTATACCATATAATGCCTTATGGTTATCTTTTATTTCCCCTGCTACTTTTTATTTTAACTTTAGAGTTATTGTCTTATGTTTGTATTTGCATATTTTCCTAAGTCCCTATTACTAATTCATCCCCAAACTCTCCACCTCCTTGGTTTACTAACTGATTAAGTATTCTGTCAATTGTATAGTCTTAAGCACCATCCACTGAAGCCTGCTGCCCTGTGGTCTAGTTTTGCCTGGTGGTCCTCTAGGCCTGCCCCACAGCTCTCATTCCGGGATCTCCCTTCATCATCATCCAGGGGATTGTTTACTTCTCTCCTGGCTTGGAGCTCTTGTTTCCTCCATCCAGTTTTTTGAGGGAGAAAATGTGGGGGCAGAGCCAGGACACTGTCTGGAGAGCATGAAATCTGAAATCTTCTCATTTCACAGTGCCATCTCTTATGATAGAGGGCTTTGTAATTGTGTGTCAGTTAGCTTAGTTGCTCTCTCTTCTTCCTCAGCTGCCACAGGTGGCCAAGGATGGGCAGCTGCAGGACATATGTCCCTCACCCCTGCTCTTCAGCTCTGCTGTGTGGTTGTCAAGATGGTGTGTCGGCACGTTGTCATTCAGCATGCCCTCTTCTGAGATTCCTTGTTGTCAACTGGGGTATGGGAAATGTCTAAAGCCCACCTCAACCCACCACCCTGGTTGTTCCAGTCATTGATTTTCTTCCTACCTCAGAGAGCTCCAAATTTCACGAGCAATGTCCAGCATCTGTAGCTGCAGGCATTCTGTTTTGGTGTCCTCGACCTCCCTGGTCAAGTTTTCACTGCCCTTGGCATTCCTTCTGCATGGATGTTGGGATTTACATTTCTGGATGTTTCTTTAATCACTATTGTTTTTCGATGGTTTATGAGGGGAGAAGGAGGTATCAACATCTTTCTTGGGATTCTTAAACTGAAATCTCCTGTTAATCTTCTAATTAGGAAAAAGTTAATGATGTTAAAAAAAAAGATAATTCTTATTTGTTTATAGCTCTGAAAACCAACAACACAAAAAAGTACTTAAGGAAAAGTCCAGAAGGAAATGCATCGGAAATGTTAAATCTTTAAATGGTGAATCTATAAATGTTCTTTTTCTTTAATTCTGTTTTCAAGGTTTTTTTTGACATTTTCAATTCATTTTTACAGTGAGCATTTTCACTGATGGAAAAATGTAAATTAAAATAAAAGCAATATAGGAAACACTGAATCTACCTTTAGAAAACAACAATGATGTGTGTGTGTACAACAACCGCAATGATGTGCTGTAGCAGAACCTAATCTAATCTGTGTGCCTCTCAGGGTTGGGAGGTAGAGTCCTAGGGTTTTAACTAGGGATGAAAAAACACATGTGGAACAGTGGAGGGAGTTCTGCAGGGGACCATTGTCTGCCTGGGCAGAAAACTTGTTACTTGTATAACAATGCCCAGAAAAAATAGTTTTGAAAACCCACTTCACTTTGGGGTAATTTTATTGTAAAATATATCACACATACAAAAGAGAATATAACTTTGGTTGTGTAGTTAAAAAATAATTTTAAAATAAGCACCTATGTACCCACCCTGGATTAAGAAATATGTTTCCAGAACCCAAGAAGCTTCCTGTATATTCTTCTCCATATTTCTGTCCCTCCCTAATTTTATTCTTTTCCTCCCCTACCAGAGGCAACCACTATTTTGAATGTTATATTTTATTTCCCTGCTTTTCCTTATATTACTACCTATATATGATTCCTAAATAGCATATTATTTAGTTTTGCCTGTTTTCAAACTTCATATAAATGAAGTTTCTTCATTTATATGAAGAATACTAGATGTATTCTTCTGTGCTTTATGTATTTTTTTCAACATTATGTATGTAGAGTCATTCAAAATGGTGCGTGTAGTAGTGCAAGTGAATGCAGTTTTCCATACCTAGTATGATTGTACTATAATTTATTTCCAATCATTTGCTATTTTAAACAACAATGCTTTGAAAATTCCTGTTCACATCCCCAAGATATATGCCTATTTTTTTTCAGTTTCAATTTCACAAAACAGTATCAAGTTAGTTCTTTTACCCTTATTTCAGAGTATATGAAAATAGGTTAAATTGGCTGGGCGTGGTGGCTCATGCCTGTAATCCTGGCACTTTGGGAGGCTGAGGTGGGAAGATCGTTTGAGGCCAGGAGTTCAAGACTAGCCTGAGCAACTTCTCGAGACCCTGTCTCTACAAAAAAATAGAAAAATTAGCCAGGCGTGGTGTCGCATGCCTGTAGTCCAGCTACTCGGGAGGCTGAGGCAGGAGGATTACCTGAGCCTAGGAGTTTGAGGTTACAGTGAGCTATGATGATGCCACTGCACTCCAGCCAGGGTGACAGAACAGAGCAAGACTCTGTCTCCAAACAAAAACAAAAACAAAATAGGGTTATGTAATTTTCCCAAAGACACAAAGCTAGCAAATACGGGGGGAGGAGTGTAAACTCAGGTTTTTCTCCTTCTATAACCCAAGCTATTTACTATTGTACTATGCCATTTTCCTTTTAGTTATTGCCTTGTAGCATAGTTGCATGAAATGATTGGATACTGAGGCCAATCAAGTCATAATAATCCCTCTTTGAACTGATTTCACACTTATCAAGCAACCTTCTGAAATCTGGCTTCACATGTTCTATACGTACAGGAAGAGAGTAAGTTACTTTGAAATAAATGCCTGAGTTCCCTGATAGTTACGTTTCTCACTGAACAGTAATCAGGTACCACTGTGGCTTAGATACTTCAGTCTATTTTGAGTTTGGGGTAGTAAATCAGTTTCCTTCAGACCTATCAACTTTGGGGTCCTAAAAAGATTAATTTTATGATCCTATAAGGCTAAGACTAGATTTGGGATATAGTTAAATTCACCAAGGATCTGCCATTGCAGTGGTGATTCTTGGTAGCTTGGACATGTGGCTTTTCCTGGCAATACCCCAACATCAACCTGAGCTCTTTTTGTCAATGTTTACATTGTATACCTAAGATTTACTACCTACTGGATCTCAGATCCTTTTTAAAGTACTGTTTTTTGCAGCAGAGCTTGACGTTTTGTAGAGTTACTATGGAGCAAGCTGAATATGGAGCAAGGTGAATATGGACCAAGCTGTGTCCTGGTACTGAGATGTTAGGCTCAAGTCTTGTCTATGCCCTTCTAGTTGAAACTGCCCCTCAATGGTCTCTGCTCACAGAAAGAGAGCTAGGATGTATATTTATAACTTTTTTTATAAGATGGGAACCATTTGGATCAGGGGAAGCTAAAGGATCTGCTCCATACCAACAATGATAAATTGCCAACCCAATCAGATTTGTTCCTACCCAAAACTGGGCTATGAAACAATCTGAAGATTGACCAGGTCTCAGTGACAGGAGAAAGACAAAGAACCAAGAAAAACAATAAACATCCGCATACTGCAGAGATACCTCTGAAAGCTTTCCAGTTGCTTTCCTGCTCTAGTCCACAAGTATCATTGTAAAATTTCCTATTTTCTGCAGGTGACCCGAGAAACCTTGCCACTCAGAGAACATGGCAGAAAGTTACAAAAATCATAGCACAAAAATAACCTTAACCTCTTGATCATTTCTGTGGTAGCAGTGGGCTTCCAGTGGACTTCGCTCCTCAACCTGCCCTACACACTGAATTCATGCATGAATCTGGCCTCAAGCTACATGGGAATAAATGAAGTGACTGACCTCAGAAGGGTGGCCTTAAACTGTTGATTTTCCTGCCTCTCCTGTTCTTGTCCTATTCTAACAGTTCTGTCTTTCTGTTTTTCAGGAGAACATTTCAGGGTAGGAATAGGCCAAGTGCTGAGAAGATGAGTCTCCAGGTTGATTTGAAAACAAACTTTGCTGAGTATGTCCTACATGCAGGAAAAGTCATCCTTGGGACTCAGCAAAGGAAGGAAATGGACCCTCAACTGCGGGAGAAACAAAATGAAATCATCTTGCAAGCAGTATGTGCGCTGCTGAATTCTGGAGGGGGCGTGGTCAAGGCTGAGATTGAGAACGAAGGCTACGATCATGGAAGTCATGGAGTAGGGTTGGATTTGCCCCCAGTTTTCGGAAAGTATTTAGATGTGATGCAGCAGGGAAAACTCTTTTTGATTTTTGTGAAATCATGGAACACAGAGGCTGGTGTACGACTTGCTACCTTGTGCTCCCATTTGTACCACAGACAGAGAACATCTACCGATGTCATGGGTTCTCAGGAGGCCCTGGTGTTCCTCAAAGGGAGGACTCAGACTCCTGTGAATGTAAATGGTTCCAATGCGTTATGTCCACCGGAAGCTCAGGGTGGTGTGCACTATGAAGGTAACATAAAGGCCTTGGCTGCTGCTTTATTTGATAGAGCGCAGCTTCAGTATCTGGAAAAACTCAACTTTCCTGAGTCCATACATACTGAATTTATAATGTTCTCAGAAAATGTGTCACAATGTGTTAAAGAGAGACTCCCCAAGTGTGTTTCTGCATTTGCAAATGGTGAAGGAGGATATGCATTTTTTGGTGTGCATGATGAAACCCATCAAGTTATTGGATATGAAAAACACAAAATAGACCTTCCCATCTTGACGGCTACTATTAATGGCTGTATTAAGAAGTTACCTGTCCATCATTTCTGCTCACAGAAGCGTGAGATACAATATGCTGTTAAATTCCTTGAAGTACACAATAAGGGAGCCCTCCATGGATATGTCTGTGCGATCAAGGTGGAGCGATTCTGCTGTGCAGTGTTTGCCAGACATCCTAGTTCCTGGCAGGTGAAAGACAACAGTGTGAAACAGCTGGCCACAAAGAAATGGGTAGCTTGGATGATGGAAGCCGACCCAGGTCAGGGAGCAAGACCAACAATGATTGTAATGTTTGCTGGTGGTGGGCCGGGCAGAGAGGAAAGGGTGTTATGGTATTCTTGGGAATCTGGGGGGAGAGAGGTACTCTCTGATTTATTAACTCTTATAGCTACAGGAGGGGCCCCTCCCCTTCCTTCCCTCTACCGTCTTGAATATTCTGCATTCAACAGATGTCCCAGGCTGTAAGCCCGTTAGAGATTGGTGCAGGGGTCTGTTTGACCTACTTATTTCTATTTTCACATCCTTTCTCATGTTCATATGCTAACCTTTTCTTTTCCTTCCCAATTATGAACTTGCATTAAATTATTCAGGAAATTCCTTTTTCACACGCACAGATAGGTCCTCTTTAACTTACTGCCACTTTCCTCTGACTTCCCACTCTTGTCTGGTTCCCTGGATTAAATATTCCCCCTTTCTCATTGCCGCACCTCCATTTTTGAACCAAACCATGGCTTTCCCTCTTTTTTCCCACATTTCCTTTTTGGAGACAACACGTGATGCTAACCATGACTGAAAAGCCACAGAGTAGTGTGGGTGATATGCATCCACCTTGGAAGAGGAACACCTGAGATGAAATTAGACAAACGAAAATCAATGGTACCTTCTTCAAAAGTCTAGAGAAAACAAAGTCCATTTCAGAATCTGCTCAGAAATGTATATCCATTGACCTTCACATCCTTATTTCTTCAAAAATAGCACATTCTAAAAATATAAAAATAGTTTTGTTTCAATATAATTAAATTAAAAACTCTTGCTCCTTGCTAGTTCCCCCCCACCCCCAAAAAAAAAACCCTAACCTCAGTAGGCTTTTCTGAGCTGACTTGGAACATAAACATGAATATTTATGGGCTGTGGCTTGAGTTTTAAGATCAAGTGAAAGACTTTGCAACACAGTTCAGCTATAAGATAGAGTCTGACTTTTTGCATATTGAACCCTTGGTTCTTATTTCCCAAGATCTTTCCAGGTTTTCTGAGATGGTCCTCGAGCTGAGTTTGTCATCTGCTACTCCTCACAGTAGGGCTGTGTGCACTCATAAGAATTTGGAAAGTCTGAAAGAACAGCAGAAACGTTACTTTCCAGGTAATTTATCACCTCTGGTTGCTTTGGAATGTGTTGATTGTTCATTTGTATGGGAAAAAAATTGACTCCTATTTTATATCATATACCAAATCAGTTCCAGAAGGTTTAAGGACTTAAATATCAGAAACTTTTAGTAGAAAATGTATGTAAATAATTTTGTCATTGGTGTAGGAAAGGATTTCCTGAGCCATACACAAAAGTATTAAACTTAAACAAAAAGATTGATAAATTTAACTACATTAAAATTAAGGCTGGGCATGGTGGCGCGTCACGTACCTGTAGTCCTGGCTACTCAGGAGGCTGAGGCAGGGGAACTGATTAAGCCCAGGAGTTCCAAGTTACAGTGAGCTATGATCATGCCACTGTACTTCTGATGGGGCGACAGAATGAGACTTTGTCTCAAAATAAATAAATAATAATAATAAAAAACCCACCAATTCTAGCTTCAAGTTCATACTTCTTGCAATGAGAAATTTAAATTTATTTATTCCTGGGAGGTAGCAAGGTCTTTCTGTTTTTAATAGAGAACTAACTCTTTGAATCTTTTAGTTTCTGCCTCTCAGAAGAGATAGATTTGTTTGGCTTTAAGTATTGGGAGAGTTTCTGAGATACCTATGGCAAACAAGTCCCTGCTACTTGGGAGGCTGAGGTGGGAGGATCACTTGAGCCCAAGAGTTTGAGGTTACAGTGAGTATGATCACAGCACTGCACTCCTATCTGGGCAACACAGTGAGACCCAGTCTCTGAAAATAAATAAATAGATAAGTAAATAAATAGATAAATAAATAAAATTAAGAACTTCTGTTCCTCAAAAGATACTTTAAAGAAAGTGGTGGAAATATTTAACTACAAACTTGAAGAAGATATTTGTAATCCATGTAGCTGGCAAAAGATTGGTATCAAGGACGTATAAAGAACTTACACAATTTTTTTAACGTAAGACGTGGATGTGATTTATATAAATTTTTAAAAGTCCAAACAACCCAATAGAAAAATGGGCAATGATTATAAAGATGCATTTCTCAGAAAAGGAAGCATGTTTGTTCGATAAATTTACGGAGAGATGCTCAATCCATTAGTGATGAGCAAAATGCAAACCAAAACCACAAGTAGATACCATTTTACACCACTTAATTGACAAAATCATGTGTTGGAGAGGTTGTAGGCAAACAGGACTTTTTGTATATCACTGTTGGGAGTTTAAGTTGGTCAATCTCTTTGGAAGACCAATTTGGCATTACCTTGTACAGATGGTCATTTGCATACTCTACCATTTGGCAGTTCTTTCTAGTTTCTAGAGAAAAATATGCATACATACATCAGGAGATGTGTATAATTGTAGATATGCCCATGAGTGCTCATAGATTCACTATTTGTAATATTTTTAAATAGGAAACAACCAAAATATCTACAGACACAACAATGGATAAATATATTGTAGTACAGTCACCTAATGGACTTATTCAGCAGTGAAAATGAACACACTACAGCTATATGCAAACACAGGACTGAAGCTGAGTAATATCTATGTACATCTTGTCATGACCTTTTTCCTGGATTTACCTGATTCTTTTATTGATTATATAGTATTTCATAGTATTCTTAAACATAAATGTTCTTATAGTTAGCTGTTTTCATTGTGAAATATATATGCAGAAAGTGCATAAATATAATTTAATAAGTAATTGTACAATGAAGCCTGTGTAACTACCACCCAGGTTAAAAAAAAAAACAACAACTTTGCAAACACTCCTGCCATCACTTGTTTAACAGTCTCTTTTTAGGTGGACTTTTAGATGATGTCTAATTTTTTCTATTTCAAACAGTGCTACAATATATATTTTTCTACAAAATACCTGAGGTGTTCTTTAAGAATAAATTCCAAGCAGTAGCAATTGTTTGTAATTTTGATGAACATTGCCAAATTGTAATTCAAAACATACACCCAAATATACTTTCACCAACATGGTATTATCACAGTGTTTCTCTTCTAGAAGAAGCTTAGAATCATTTTGTTCTACTGAAAAGAAAAAAGATAATCTAAGATTATTTTGATGGCAATTACATGAAATCGATAAATTAATTTGGAAAGAATTGTCATTTTTACAACAGTGAATTTTCTCATAGTTGAGCATGGAAAGTTTGGCTATGTACTCAAGTCTTCTTTTACCATATTTTATGAAACTTAAAACATCACACTATTGTTTTATTTAACACTAATAAAGAAAATATTTCCAGTTAAACTATAAGATGGATCCGGACTTCAGAGATATTAAAGTGCATTTATAATCAATGAAATGTGGTATCTCTCTCAATTGTTTCAAAATTTTATCCATATTGTTACCATATATATTAAATTTTATTCCCAGAATGGGATCCTTATGTGGTAATAATTTCTGATTATGAATTGCTGGCATGTAGGAAAACTCTCGGTTTTAATATATGCATTGTTCCATTTCCAAAAATTTTACTTAACAATCTTATTAATGCAAAAGCAAAGATAATTTTGGACTAAGTTTTCCTATGTTTATATATTTTGCTGTTTGTACTTGTTTCAGTTCTTTGGCCAATTATTCCAGAACAATATTAAATCGAAGCAGTAGTAGGAGATACCCTGGGTTTAGTCCACTTTTCTAGAAAATATAGTATTTCTCTGAGCCCAGATTTTGCCGTGTCCAGTTGCTTGCTGGACAGCTTGATGTACCACAGGCATCCCAAACTGAGCATTTCCAAAACTGACAATCTGCTATTTCCCCTGTATATTCTGCATATTATTCTATATTAAGTATTATTTTGCTACTATTTCTCTACATTATCTCTATCAGTTGCAGAGTTCATCCTCCCGCCATCCCTAACCTCTGGTAGCCATCGATCTGTTCTCCATACCTATAGTTTTGCTTTTACAGAATGGCACATAAGTGAAACCATACAGTGCATAACTTTGCTAGGTGTTAAGATGGCACTTTAGTGCCTTCCTCCCTATCCTCATCTCCACCTCTTTGCTTCTCACTGTAGATGTCAGCAACACAAACTGCTCACAGTTACCTGAATGGACCTTGCTGTTTCTTGTCCCTGGGCTTTCATCTTTCATGTCCCCCCTTTTGACTATGTCTCTAGTCTCCCATCCTTCAACTAGCTAACTCAAAGTCAGCCGTTAGGAATCAGCTCCAGTGTCTTCTTCATAAAGACTTTCATATTTTCTTCTTTCCTAAACTATACCTTTCCTTGGTATTCACATAATACTTTGTGTACTTCTTTCCAGTGGTATGTACTACTTTGTATCATAATTATTGTTGTGTCTGTTTATACCAGCCCATTACCAGCTCCATTAGACTAAGAAGTGCTTTATCTTTTTGTTATTAGTGTATAAGCTGTTATTAACACGGGGTAGGGTCCAAAGTTGATTGAATCTACTATGTAGAGTAATGATTACTAGCTTATCTAATGATTTTCTAATTTATTCCAATTCTTTCTCTGTCTAGTATTATCAGATAAAGTGGTGTATACTCCAAAAAACCTCTACAAGGAACTCTTCTCACAACATAAAGGACTCAGAGAATTAATAAATAGAGAAATGCGCTCTGTCTCTCAAGGAATATTGATTTTTTCTCAAAGCTGGGCTGTGGACTTAGGTCTGCAAAAGAAGCAGAAAGTCATCTGTGAAGCTCTTCTAATTTCCCAGAACAACACCCCAATCTTCTACTCCATCTTCAGCGAGTTGGATGCTGGGTGCAAGGGCTATTCTATGATAGTTGCCCATTCTTTGAAGCAGAGGCTGGTGAACACAGGTGGCTACACTGGGAGATTAGGCATCACTCCTTTGGTCTTCCTGCTCAATCCTGATAGACCAGCACAGGCATGTTATGGTTCAGATTTGCAAATTTACCCCGAGTCCTATAACCTTACAACCACTCAGGACGTGGAAACTCTGTTACAGTCCCTTGTGATAGTCTTGTTTGGGTTTAGATCCTTCTTAAGTGACGAGCTGGGCTCTCAGGTTTTGCACCTACTCACAGATAAACAGTATGAGTTGCTTTCAAAGAACCTTCACAAGACCAGACAGCTCTTTGTTCATGGCTTGCCTGGATCGGGGAAGACCATCCTGGCTCTTAAAATCATGGAGAAGATCAGGAATGTGTTTCACTGTCAACCAGATCACATTCTCTACATCTGTGAGAACCAGCCCCTGAGGAAGTTTGTAAGGTATGCAGTCTGTGTTTACTTTCTTTTCTTGAGTAACTTTGGCTAAGTGTGGCTTTGAGTTTACATGCTAAGATTCATACTGTCTTTACCATGCCCAGAGGAATTTAAGAATAGAATTGGCTTCCTTTGTTTCATTGGGGAAACTTGACTTTGTTTCTTACATTTTCAGCATGAAAAACATCTGCCAGGCAGTGACCCGGAAAACCTTCATGAGTGATGACTTTGAACAAATTCAACATATTGTCATTGATGAAGCTCAGAATTTCCGCACTGAAGATGGGGCCTGGTACGGGAAGGCAAAAACCATCACTCAGAGAGCAAAGGATTGCCCAGGAATTCTCTGGATCTTTCTGGACTACTTTCAGACAAGCCACTTATATTGCAATGGCCTCCCCTCTCTTTCAGACCAGAATCCAAGAGAAGAGCTCACCAGAGTGTTCCGCAATGCAGATCCAATAGCCAACTACCTGCAACAGATAATGCAGGAGATCAGAGAAAATTCTCCACCTAACCTCTCTCCTGGGTCCCTGGTGATGCTCCATGAACCTAAATGGCCTCAGGGTGTTCCAGGCAATTTACAGATTACTGGAAACTTGAACTTGGAGGGTATGGTGAAGTATGTGGCAGAGAAGTGCCAGTTTCTCTTCAGGAATGGTTATTCTCCCAGAGATATTGCTGTGCTTTTCAGCAAGGCAAGCGAAGTGGACAGATGTAAAAATAAGCTACTAGTAGCAATGAGGAAGAGAAAAACGTTTCAGCTCAACCAGGAATCCTATCTGTCAGTACAGATCAAGGATGCATCAGATATTTCAGCTAATCATATTGTATTGGACAGTGTCCGTCGATTTTCAGGCCTGGAAAGAAATATCGTGTTTGGAGTCAATCCAAGGGCTGCTGACCCAGCTATTTCCCACAATCTTCTGCTCTGTCTGTCTTCTAGGGCAAGAAAACATCTGTATATTCTGTACGTTTCTTTCTGACGGGAAAACCCCAGTCTAAGAAACAATTAGGTCGCTCTCACCTCTAGTTAATTGTGAAACTATTTGATTTAACATTTAAGCATCAAATATTTAATGGGCACTTACTCACTAAGCCATATACTCTCCCAGGTGCTGGGGATTGAGGGTGAGTGACAAACAAGACATCAGAGTCCTCCTTTGGGGCAGAGGCAGACAACAGACAAGTAAACAAATACAAAGAATTTCAGATAGTAATTAGGGATACCAGTAATTAGAGGGCCCTGAGACTCAGAGATGGGGTCTGTGTGTGGGAGAGGGTAGGAGATGGAGGGATTGGTTATTTAGGGCGGTCAGGGAAGTGCTCAGCGAGGAAAGAACTAGTCATGAGATCTCTGAGCTGTATGTGCCAGGCAGACTCAGATATAATATTTTTATTGTTTTTAACACAGCTGATATGGTCGGGATGTTTGTTCCCTCCAAATCTTATGTTGAAATTTGATCCCCAGTGTTGAATGTGGGGCCTGATGGGAGATGTTTGGGTCCCAAGGGCAGATCCCTCATGAATGGCTTTTTGCCCTCCTCCTGATAATGAGTGAGTTCTCACAAGAGCTGGTTGTTTAAAAGAACCTGGCACCCCCTCCTCCCTATCTTGCTCCCACTCTCACCATGTGACACGCCTGCTCCTCCTTCGCCTTCCAGCTTGATTGGAAGCCCCTGAAGCCCTCACCAGAAGCAGATGCTGGCACCATGCTTCTTGTACAGTCTGCAGAACTGTGAGCCAAATAAAGCTCTTTTCTTTATAAATTACCCAGCCGCAGGCATTTCTTTATAGCAGCGCAAAATGGACTAATACAACAGCCATGTGCAGAAATGCTTGAATGGCATGTGTAGGTAGAATGAAAAGGATGGAGGGGTGGAGGGCTTGGCCTTGCAGGGGCCAGAGATGGGTGAGGTGTGTTTCAAACTGTAAGATCACAAGCTACACGTTGTAATTTCTTGCAAGACCACATTATATTACTTTATTATTTTCCACTTTTTCTTTAATGGTGTTAGTGTTTTGGATCACTCTCTTTTAATATACTTTATGCATGCCTTTTGGTTATTTAGAATCTCTGCTCTTTTGGTCTGCTTTCATGACTCCCGTGGAGAATCTTAGGTTACCACATGGAGAGAAGCCTGCCGCAGTCCTCCAGGAAGACGCACTGGGTTTTATTAATTGATTTTAAGATGATAGAGGGCCTAAGAGGATGAATGTACTGAACTCACAGGTTACATTTTGTTTTCCATTCACCTTGCTAATGAAATGATAAGGTCAGTCCAATATCTTTGTTCTGCTGCTTCCTCAGGATTTCAGATAGTCTTTCAAAAGTCATTGCTACAAAAGCGCAAATTCCTCGTTTGCCATATGTCTCTCAGAAACTCTCTCAATACTTTAAAGCCAAACAAATCCATCTTTTCTAAGAGACAAAAACTAAAAAATTCAGAGTTAATTTCTCTATTAAAAATGTTTATTATTTATTCTGCTATTTCCCAAGAATAAATACATTTAAATTTCTTATTGTAAGAAGCATGAACTTGAAGCTAGAATTTTTTTTTTTTTTGAGACAGAGTCTCACTCTGTGACCCAGGCTGAAGTACAGTGGTGCAATCATAGCTCTCTGTAACCTTGAACTCCTGGGTTCAAGTGATCCTCCTGCCTCAGCTTCCCCAGTAGCTAGGACTATAGGCACATGCCACCAAGCCTAGCTAATTTTTTGAATTTTTTGTAGAGACAGGGTCTTGCTATGTTGCCCAGGCTTGTCTTGAACTCCTGGACTCAAGTGATCCTCCCATCTTGGCCTCTCAAAGTGCTGGGATTACAGGGGTGAGCCACTGTGCTTGGCCTAGAATTGGCTTATTTCTGGCAGCTAGTTAACAATATTAAGAACTTTACTTCAAAAATTTTAAAACATGTTCACAGGAAAGCATGGAATTTGTCTACTGTGAAATGATTTACAGCTAACTTGGGATATATTGCAAATCATTTACTCTAGAATAGTATAGAAAGAAACATTTAAAATAAAATGATTAATATTAAAATTGATAATTCTGCATAAAGATTTGAATAAGCCCAGACCTTAGATTCTCCTTTACCAATACATAAAAGAATGAGCAAAATTAGTAAAAATATAGCCAAAAGTTTACCAGCAACAGAGAAGCAAAGAATGGAGCTCAACCTTACCATAAACATCCAACATATTTGCATGAACAATTTAAAAATAGAGTAGAAAAGATTTATATAAAGGCATAGCTACTATCTTACCTACCCAAAGCAGTAATGAATACAGAGGGTATATTTAAAAAAAGAAAACCAGAATTCTCATTAATATGACTGATTTAAAGGGTGGCAGCTGAGGCATTGAATGGGCAGCTCAGGGAAACAGCTGGGAGACCTTCAAGCAGAGAAGTCCCCAACTGTCCCCAAGGACTCTGCAGAGATAGGAATTATTTTCCAGGATTTCCCATGAATTCAATGAAGGGGACTCTGTCTTATTCCTGTGTGCTTTGCCTCCTTCATTGCATTCATTGGATTTAATGGAATGTCACAGGCAACAGTCAAAAGTACAAACCAGGTTAACAGTGAGGGCCCCATATAATACCAGATCAGATTGGGCTACAGAAAAGTAGAGGGAAGATACAGCCCAGGCCTCCAACTACACATTGGAGAGGAAGATAAACAAGTCTACTTAATAGAAGAAAGTTGTCAAAGAGAGCCCTTTCATACCATCTTAAGGTAAATAGCAGGACTCTGCCGAGTCCTTACTAAGATTTAGAAAGATAAGTAGTATGATCACTAGGCAGAAAGATTATGGGGAAAAAATGTAGAAGAGAAATATGGTATGAGCCAGATGAAGAACCCATCCTGAAAGGAAATAAAATTCAAGGGACAAAAGGGAACTCCCCACCGATGTCTCATGCTATAGAAGAATTTGAGAAGCCCGTAAATTCAATTAAAAAAGAGCTGAAAGACTGCCACACTGTACCTGAGTTTCCTCTTTCTGTTTTTTTTTTTTTAATTTATTTTTTTAATTTCAGAATATCATGGGGGTACAACACTTTGGCCATTCACATTGCCCCTGTTCTGCCCGTGTCAGAGCCACAATTGTGGTCGTCTCCCAAACTGTGCTCCCCACATCCATTCAGTGAGAGTTTTTCCCATCCCTTCCATCCCCTCCCGCCCCCCCACTCTCAGATGAATGTTATTGCCCTGTGTGATGTAAGTGTTCATCAGTTAGTACCTGTTTGATGGTGAGTACCAGTGGTGCTTGTTTTTCCAATCCTGTGACACTTCGCTTCGAAGAATGGGTTCTAGCTCCGACCAGGATAATACCAGATGTGTTAATTCACTATTGTTCCTTATTGCTGAGTAATACTCCATGGTATACATATACCACATTTTATTGATCCACTCGTGTATTGATGGGCACCTGGGTTGTTTCCACAACTTTGCAATTGTGAATTGTGCTGCTATGAACATTCGAGAGCAGATGTCTTTATTATAAAATGTCTTTTTTTCTTTTGGATAAATACCCAGTAGTGGGATTGCTGGGTCAAATGGTAATTCTACTTTTAATTCTTTAAGGTATCTCCATATTCTTTTCCATAGAGGTTGTACTAATTTGCAGTCCCACCAGCAGTGTATGAGTGTTCCTATCTGTCCACATCCCCGCCAACATTTGTTATTTGGGGATTTTTTGATATGAGCCAATCTCACTGGAGTTAAGTGATATCTCATTGTGGTTTTGATTTGCATTTCCCTGATGATTAGAGAAGTTGAGCACTTTTTTATATGTTTGCTGGCCATCATTCTGTCTTCTTTGGAAAAGTTTTTGTTCATGTCCTTTGCCCATTTTTTAATAGGGTTGTTTGATTTTTTCTTGTTGATTTTCCTAAGTTCTGTATAGATTCTGGTTATCAGCCCTTTATCAGAGGTGTAGCATGCAAATATTTTCTCCCATTCTGTAGGTTGTCTGTTCACTCTAGTGATAGTTTCCTTGGCTGTGCAGAAGCTTTTCAATTTGATCAGGTCCCATGTATTTATTTTTGTTGCTGTTGTGATTGCTTTGGGGGTCTTCTTCATAAATTCTTTGCCTACGCCGATGTCCATAAGAGTTTTTCCAACGTTTTCTTCGAGAATTCTTATGGTTTCATGTCTTAGGTTTAGATCTGTTATCCATTGTGAATTGATTTTTGTGAGAGGTGAAAGGTGTGGGTCCACTTTCAGTCTTCTACATATGGCCATCCAATTTTCCCAGCACCATTTGTTGAGTTTCCTCTTTCTGAACCGCAGCCTAGAAACTTTGCACAGGCAGTAAGCTGGGGCAATCATAGAGACCACCTCATTAGCTTCCCACATCCCACCCTAGATGTGGGATGAAATCATTGTCTGACTTCCAGCATCTTGACAGCTTTGTTTCCTATATTTGGTTTCATTTTGCAATTGTTTCAGAAGGGAGGGTAAATATGGGCCCTGATACTCCATTATGAGCAGAAGCATCCAAGAAGACAATGAAGCAACACGTATATAGTTCTTAGGAAAAAAAATTTGACCTAAAAATATTAAACCTAGCCAAACCAGTTTTTCTAGTAAAAAGGCAACTCATGGGTATTTCTGAACATGAAAGAATTCCAGAAATACAGAACCCATGATCATTCTTGAAGAAAAATTACTCAGTAAGGAAATCTAGCTAAGCAAACAATATGTGAAAATAAAGGATAATGGTAACTGGACTAACGTTAAAATTTAAATCCATTCACACACATATAATTAAAATACATAGGAATTATGATTACAGAAAAGAATGTTATAAACCCTCAAAAAGTAAAAATATTTTATGTCAGATAGATTTTTTTGGTTTCAATCCATAAAAGCAGGCTTTGGATCATTTAAACAAATAAACAAAAAAGAATTTATTGGCATTATGGTAGGATACTACTCAGAGAATCAAAGGACAAGTTGACCAAATGGGCCTTACAGAGGATAGATACCTGGGAAGTTATTATACAAGGATCTAGGTGCCAGGTGTGAATTGGCTGCTGTCATTTTCTTGACTTGGTTTATGAAGGTCAAATTATGAAGTGAGGGGGTTGTATTTGCCTAGTTTGGACACTGCGCTCCACTCTTAGCTAGCACAGGGTAGGTCCCTTGATCAAAAATCTCCACAAAGCTCAATGTTAAGTGGAAAGGTTAGTTCCCCAAAAGAATATCAGTTACCAAAGTAGGGTAACAGGATGTTGAGGAGTCAAAACAACAGATGTCCATTACAGTAATTAACAAACGTTAGGAAGTGAGGAAGTTTGAGTGCCAATGTCATCTTTCATAGTAAGGAGTCAATCTATGCTAATACACATTTCAAAATAACTTTTAAAATGGCTCCAAACATTTTTGCTTTTTGCAAGTTAGTTATTTTAATATTGGGTTAATCTGTCAGTAACTAAAAGTCCTTGGGTGAAAGAAATATATTCTGTAGTTCAGCTCTTCCTTCAACTTTATTGATTGCTTTTTCTTTTGTTACGTTCAAGCAAAATAAATGTAAAAATAATTTTTAAATAGTATGTATCATATCATTCCATTTAATATAATTAATTCTATGTAGCAGTTCCTATTTTCTCTGATATATTTTTTAAAAAGCTTTCTAGAACATTATTAACCTTTTATCTTTCAGTATTGATAGAATTAATTTCATTGACTTTGTACCTTTATATAAAGACCTTGAAGGTCACATGCTGAAATACCCCTCTCCTACAACAAAACTCATAGAAATAATGGAAAATATATTTTAAAACATTACTATATACATGGCAATGCTCAAAACCAAAAAAAGCACCTCTCCATTGACTAAAACCCATGTGGCATTAGTATGAGTAGGAAAGAGTGGGGTAAACCACAGTCACATACCAAGCTTGGCACCACCTCATGCCAGGATGACCATTGTTACAAAGCCAGGACCGAATCCCCTAGACTGAAAGTGTTGGTCTGAGGCAGAAGCCAAATCCATTTTGCCCTTAATTGGCCAGACCAAAGCTAGAACTAAAATACCAATACCTCAGGATTTCTGAACATTGGCACCATGGGCATTTTGGGCTGGATATTCCTTTGTTGTGAGGGGTTTCCGTATGTGTTATAGGATGTTTAGCAGCATCTTTGGCCTCTGCTCACAAGATGCCAGTAGCAAATCCACCCTCCTCCACCCCCTACCCAGGGCTCATTGTCAGTTATGACAACCAAAAATGTCTCCAGACATTGCCAAATGTCTCCTGGGGGGTAAAAACACAACCACCATACCTCTTTGGACTAAAAGAGTTTCAAGAATAGCGGGAAGAATATATGTCAAACATATAACACATTATTGTCAAGATTAAGAACACTTAATCCTAATGAGAAAAAGTTTAGATAATCTACAAAAAGAATGAATTTGACAATTACTATTTCATTAGCATGATTGGATGTAAGAAGAACATAGGCAACATGTTCAAACTGCTATGGGAAAACAATATTGAACTTAGACTTCTCTCCCATTCAAACTATCATTCAGGGTTAAGGGCAAAATAAGCAGATTTTCTGACTTGCAACATCTAGGGATTTTTTAAAAAAACCACTTATAACCCATCCCTGAAAGAATCACTGAATAATGTATACCAGCAAGAGAAGAATAAACTGAGAAGAAAAGTAGTGGTTTCAAGAGGGAAGGGTGAACAAATAAATCAGTAAAACATAGGGTTAAGTCTATAGGTATGGTTTCCTAATTGCCAAACAAGTCAATAGCCTTCATATTGCAAACTGCATCTAGTTAGAAGATATAATGAAAGAAAACAGCCATATTGTAATTTCAACAAAAAAGATAAAATAATTAAAAATAACTGTAACAAGAAGACACAAGCTCTGCCTGAATAAAACTATACAATGAGACTGAAGAACACAAAAGAGAACTTGAACAGATAAAAAGCAGACTATGTTTTTGGATAAGAAGATTCAAAATCATAAATATATTCATTTTCACTAAGTTACTTTTTAAATTCAGTATAATCCCAATAAGAATACTGACAGATTTTCCCCAAAAGCATTGAAATGATTTTAAAGTTCATTGACATATAAAAACCAAGAACATCCAAGAAAAATCTAAAAAAGAAGAAACTTGAGTGTAATTAGCATCACCAAATATGAAAACACCTTATAAAGCTACAATAAATTAAAACAATATGGTACTGATGTGTGGCAGGTCAACGGAACAGAATCAAATGTCCAAAAATAAGTTCAAAATACATGTGGGAATGTGACATATGTTAAAGATGGCATTCAAATTAATTGAGGAAAGATGGATTATTCAATAAATAACGTTGAATGACTTGGATACTTAGCTGAAAAAAATTAAGCTTAGGCTGTACTTTACACCTGATGCCAAAATAAATTCTAGGTGAATCAAATGCTTAAAAATAAAAATGTGTTATCATGGAAATACACAGAGAAAAAGTAGTACTTTTAAAAAATAATCTCAGCATAGGGAAAGTCTAAGTATGGCCTCTAATCAGAAACCAGGGAAGAAAATATTGACAAAAGTTTTAAACAAAATTATCTTTATAGCAAAAACAGCACAAAAAGGTCAAGAAACAATACACTGGGAAAATATTTGCAACAAGTATCACAGACACATAGTTAATTCCTTATTTTTAAAAAAAAGTTTCTACAAATGGAAGAGAAGAATTCTAAGATACCCAAAGAAAAATGGACAAAACAGTCAACAGAAGAACACAGAAAAGGAATTTTAAACAGTTCCTAAACATATGGAAACATTACTCATGATAGCAGAAGTATCAATTGACAAAAATCATTAAGTTTGATAACATTGTTTGGCAGGGGGAGAAGCACTTTCACACATTGCTATAAATTAGTACAGCTTCTATCAAGAACACTCTTGCAGTAGCTATAAAAAATTTAAATGCAAAAATTTAAATATCCCCTTCTCTAGCAATTTCTGTTTTAGGAATTTATTCTACACATATGTACAGAAGTATTTCACACATGTGTGAAATACTTCTGTACAGGTAATTGAATTTCACTTTATTTCTAATAGCATAGGTCTGCAAAATAGTAAATGTCCATCCAAAAGGGTCTAATGGATGAGTGTATGGCATATTAACACACCATAATACTATGAAGCCATAAAAAAAGAGAGATCTCTATATGTTTTGATGTGGGACCATCTTTAAGATGTGTTGTATGGCAAACAAAGCAACATGCCAAAAAATGTCTATCTTATGCTTATAGGACTGATATAGGTATGCGTTTATAAATGTATTATGCATCTTTGGAAGTATATCTAAAAAACTGGCAACAGTGTTTGACTCTGGGGAAGGGCAAATGGGTGCTAGAGTGAGAAAAAAGATAGCTTTTGCTTTTATGACTTTTGGTCTCTGTACCACGTAATAATTTTGATGTGATTTTGCCATCTGTGTTTTTTTTAACTGATTGATGTAATGGTTTTATGAATAACTTTCTTAGTTTTCTACCAACCTGTATCCTGGGATAAGCCCCTCATGATCATAATGAATAATGACATGTGGCGAATGGGGAGGGTAAGATTTGAAAAATACAGAAAATACAAAAATAATAAATCTTTGCCATATGGGATTTATAAATGTTAACATTTTAAGATATTTGCTTCAAGCTTTTTTTTTTTAAGTAAAAGAAATGAAATACTGCAGCTAAATTTGAATTATTCTTTCTTCTCTTTTGCATCCAATTTCTCTCCCCTTCCCCCAGGGGCAATAAATACCATGACTTTGGTGGGTATCCTTTCAGGCTATTTGTTAACAGTTTTACACACACACGTGGTGGCACCCGATCACACCAATTGTCATCAGTAGTGGCACAGGATGAAGTCAAGACAGAGGGCAGGACACCGGGAATTCAAGTTTAGGAATCTACTTTCTAAAGGCAATTTAGGTCCTATGGCAAAAATAGTAATTATAAAGACTGTAGAGTCAACTGGAGTTTTCTGAAAGCTCCATGAAGTATAGACAGTGAAAAATTTGAGATTGGAAGTGAAACTATCCAGCTAAGAACATCCATAGGAAACCAGAACACCTTGCTGACAGTTTTGGAGGAGTCTCTTGTCCTCTATGGTTGTAGGGCAGATATGGCTGAGCACCAAGCCAAGGGCCTGATTGTAAGGGTTGCTGAGTTCAATGCCGTTTAGATCTACAACCACGTCAGATTTCTTACACTAAAGGGCATTGGTATGAAAGCAGTGGGACCTCGAGACATTGAATGAGGACATTTGGGCAGATGCTGAGAACTTTGGACCCCCAAATATCTTTAGACAGGTAGTGACAGCGTGCCTAAGGGGACTGTTCTTCCCTTTCATTGACTGAATGACTCAAGCCAGATGCCTCACAACCTGATGCTGATTTTCCTCAGGACCCATCCCCACCCCATAGTAAGAGTTAGATACCAACATGGCCCAGATGCAGAAATGAAGGCTTGTTCCATGCAGAGATCGCCTGTACACAGAAAGTGCCAGACCTCATCAGTGTTTATTGGCAGAGCCTGGGAAGCAAGTATGGGCATGCATATTAAAGATGTTAAATGAAGGGGGATGAAATAAAGGCTTGACCTGGTTGAAATCATGGCACCCAGTGGGGACCACGTGTGTTGACTTGGGAGTGGTGTTAATACTCTGCTTGATTTGGCTGATTAATTTTGGCTCCCCGATACCTGGACTCAACATTAAATCCATAGTTAATAAGTTTGAGATGCCCTGATTTCCATGGCATTTGGTAGAGCCTCGATACTCAAACTGTGGCCTGTGGAGCCACAGCAGCAGCAGAATCTCAGGCCCCATCCCAGACCTTCTGAATCAGAATTTTTAGCAAGATCTCCATGTGCTTCCATGCACACTGTACATTACAATTTAAGAAGCATTGCTCTAGAAGAAGTAACTCAAAGACTCAGGGAAGCGAGAATGTTGAAATGGAGCAACCATGTGCAAATGGTTAGGGGGCAACGCTTTGGCACTACCCCCTAATCATAATCCCCGAATGAGCCCAGGGGATGCACCTGTCACCAAGGAATTAAGATATGCATTGGTGAGGAGGGCACTAGCAGGACTGGGAGGCAAGCAGACACCCAGGGCGTGATGTTTAAGGAGGCACTCACACTCAGGTGCTGACCCCGCATTGGTATGAACCTGAGAGTGAGCACCTCCTTAAATATTGTACCTGGGTGTCCCACTAGACCTGGGCACTAGCATTCTTGAGAAGCTGTTTGGTGAGGGCTGTTCAATATAGGCCAGAAATGATAGTAGGGTATGCGGCATTGGAACTGGCTCACTGGAAGGTATGAGATCCAGCAGCAGTAGAGGCCAGGTGGTGATGCTTGTTAAGCAGCAGAGATAAGGTGGGCACAATTATCCCAATAAGCCAAAGGACCAGAGTGGTAATCAGAGTGCTTTGACCAGCAGGGATCTGTCATGATGATCATGGCATAGCTAGAAATTAAATAGAGGGGCAGTCTACTAAAATGCTGCTTGACATACATAGGCAGGAAAATTCTAGATGTGCTGGGCATAAGGCTACCTCTAGTTTCCATGGTGAGGATTCACAGCCCCTTACCCAGTTTCTCAATATAAGCTAATTCAAAATCTTGCAACTCTTTGAGAAAGAAACCTTTGAGAAAGATCCTGTTACATGGCTACTGGCACATTCCGTGAATCTTCCTCCAATCCTTCCCCAGAGGGACCTGCAAACATTTAACAGGGTGACTATGCACTGGGGATATGGAAATATCCAGGGGTTATTAGATTCTGACTCTGAACTGACAGAAAACTAAAATGCCACATTGGTCCAGTAGGGAGAGTGGGAGCCCAAGGAGCCAGACAACCACTTGTCCTTTGGTTATTTCTCCAGCCTGGACAATATATATGCTATAGATAGGAAACTGGCAGAATTCCCACATCAGTTTCCTGATCCAAAAAGTGAGAGTTATTACAGTAGGAAGGGCCAAGTAGAAGCCCCTGGAATTTCACTCCTCACCCCCATCAAAAGAGCAATCACACGTTCCTGGGGGGAATTTCAGAGATGAGTCCCACCATCAATAACTTAACAGATGCGGAGGCAGCGATTCCTATCACATCCTCACTTAACCCACTTCTCTGGCTGGTGCTATAACGGCAAAAACCAGAGTCACGCTGTCCAAGGAAACACCGTGAGGTACACGAGGATGCAGAGAGGTCAGGTTTATTAACTATTAACACCGGCGGGCTCAGAGGGGTCTTTTGCCAAAGTCTGAGCACCCCGGGTCAGGGGAACTTGTCTTTTATAATTTAAAACAAGGGGGAAGGGTACAGAGCAGTGTATACAGATAAGAGAGTTGCAGGGAGGGAGCTGGTGCAGGAACGTAAGCTGGGTCACGCCAACCGGCTACCAATTATCTTTCTTGCAACAGCTGTGGCCTTCAAGCATTCCTGTGACTAGGAGGTTAACAAGCAGTCTTACAGAAGCAGATTAAGCAATCTAACATAAACAGGGCTATAGCTTCTCTTTTCAAGGTAAAAGGTTTTCAGTGAGTTTTATTATTTTTTTCCATCTCAGTGCAAAAGCCAGACAGGCATGGAGAATGCCAGGGATTTTCACAATCAGGTTGTGATGCCAATTTCACCTGCTCTTCTGGGTTGTGGTATCATTACTGGAGCAAGTCAACAGAGCCCCTGGCACCTGGTTTGCAGCTATTGCCTGCTTCCTCACTCCTTGACACCATTTCCATGAGAGAAGAAAATGAGAAGAAGTTTGACTTCAGTGGCAGGGCAAGAGGATATTTTACCATCTCGCTTCTGGACTACATCAACTCAAATGCTCTCTGTCCCTATGTAGTCAGGGAGATTCTTGACTATTCTGATATTCCATAGGGATGACATTATGCTCAATGGACCCCGTGAGCAAGTATAGCAAATGTGGCTCAGATACACGCCTGCTGGAGGGTCGGTGACAAACCCAACCCTCATAGGTCCCAGTGCCTGTCATAGCAGTGGTGTTTCTGGGGTCTGGTACACTGGGGCATGTTGAGATAGAATCTCTAAAAGAAAGACAAGTTGCAGCACTTTTCACCACCTGCTGCAAGGAAGGAAGCTCCATGGTTGGTTTCCCTGGATTTTGGACATGCTAATCCATTTTCTGATAACCACCCAGGCTACCAGATCTAATCCATTTTCTGGTCATCAGTAAGACTGCCAGAGAAGGAATGTTCTCTGTAGTAGGTCCAGGTTGTGGTGTAGATGCCCTGCCATTTGCACACAAAGACCCAGCACTTCTAATGATAAGGATGGAAGATCTTCTGCCAACAAATACTGTCCATGTGAAGTCAGTATCAAGCTTCCCACGGGGCCCTGTTGAGACTGAACATCTGATCATAGGGCACTAAGTAACTGTGTGACCTGAGCTCCTACTGCATCCTAGGGGTCATCTGATCCACTAAGTCACACACATCAGAATTCTGTCATAAAATGGAACTCATTAATACGAAACTGGGCCCTAATGGGTCTGTAAGACATGAATAAGCTGTAAAAGCAGGTGGCTCAGACTTGCCTGAGATCTCCATCCTCTGCTTCACTGCCCTTCCCTCCACTCACAGCAATGACCTTGTGGGGAGCATGACCAGCTAAAGGAGGGCAAAAAAGTGTGGTCCTGGTTTACAAATAAAGCTGCATGATGCGCTGGCTTCAACCACAGTGGATGGCTTTTATCCTCTCGCCCTATTCAGGGGTAACACTGCAAGACAACGATGAAGGGAAATTCTCTGAGTGGGCAGACATGCTTGTCCATTTTGGGTGGAATGAGAGCTATCCCCACAGACTCAGATCCTACAGGAATGAAAGTTTAAGCAACTCCACCCAGTAAAGACTCCCATCCAACTGAGGTGGGCAGAACTTGGAGCAGGTGGAGGGAGGAAGCTGCTATAACTATCAACTGAGGCCTTATGGCCGGTTCCAGAAGTAGGGACAGCAGCAGCTAGGTTTTATGATGTTAAAACTGTTAGAGAAACTAAGTTTAGCAGAGTTTATTTGAGCAAAGAATGATTCATACATCAGGCAGCTCTCAGAACTAGGAGAGAGCTCCACCCAGCAAGGTGGGCAGGCAGTACCTATAGAAAGAAAAGGGAAGTGACACACAGAAACAGCTTGTTGGTTGCAGCATGTTTACCTTATTTGAACATGGTTTGATCAGTTGGCAGCCTGTGATTGGTCAAAGCTCAGCTGCTGTGATTGGCTGAGACTCAGCTAATTGTTACAAAAAATATACCACTAAGTTAAGCTTTTTGTCTGTTTACATACTAAGTTAGGTGGCAGTTTGTTACATAGGGACTCAAGGGAGGGAGGCATCCTCCAGCCAAATTTAGTTTAATTTAACATGTTTCCTGCCAGGACCCCTGAGGTATACACAAGGTTAATAATATGGACCCAGGAAAGGTAGCAACTAGCCAGCACTTCTCAAAGGTACATATGAGTCCCCTGGCGGGGGGTGGGGAGGGATCTTGTTGTAATGCAGATTCTGAGTCAGTACATCTGGAATTCATCTATTTTTAGTAGAAAAAAACTATTCTAGATTCAAAGTGAGGTTTGCAGACCAGCAGCTTCTGCATGACCTGGAATCTTGTTAGAAATAAAGAATGCCGGGCCTCACCCAGACAGACCTTTGCGATCAGTAGCTGGTGAATGCAGCTCTTCAGGGCACACTGGGGAGCTCTTATTCGTCAGTGTTTTCCTCACTGTTTCTCAGAGCTGCCTGCTCACCTTTTTAGCTGCTTCTCTTTAAATTCATGTTTTCATAAAAATTCAACAGACTTTGGTTGATTCACTACTCTTTTTTTTTCTTTTCTTTTCTTCAGTACTTCTTTTGGGGCAGAGATAGAGACAAGAGTCGCATAATGAGGCCAGAATTTTCTGTTTCTTTTCTTGGCCACTCTTTTTAGATATTTTTGACAAGAGGCCACACCCTTTGCTTGTTTCTCTGCAGCTCATCACTGCTGGCTGATTTTTGACTGTATCTTTATAGTTTTTGTCCATTTTATCAGATATCTGGGGAGAGATAGTCTGTGGTCTGGACTTACTCTGACATCTACTAGCCAGAGTTCTAAACTTTGTATGAATTATTGTACTAAGATGTCATCATGTACAGCTCTAGGGTAAATGTTTCAAAACAATTCTGAGATCTTTTAATGTCATTTTGCAATAGGCAAATCTTGCATTTGTTCTGTGAACATGTCTTATATTTAAAATTATGAAGCAAATCTTTCAATTCTATACCTAATTACCAGAACTGGTTCTCATGTGTGATAAACATGTCTACTCAAGCTGTGTTTCTTGAGAGAAAAGTAAAAGTCTATGTTCTAGGGAGCTGATGGGGCTACTTTTTATATATGATGAAAAATCACTCCTTTGAAGAATCATTTTGTAGTTTCTTTCTCTTAGGAACTGTAGGTTTTTTTGGCTTGTGATTTTTTAGGCTTTGTGATAGTTTAGAGGAAGCAGTGACAAATCACAGATTTTGTGCTAAGCAGGGATGGCCCAGTAAGGCCTAGCTGGACTTCTAAGGACTCAGCAGAACCAATAACACTTGGGGGCAGCTGACTCCTCCTTTTGGCTCTCTCTGAGTTAAGTTGATGAGAAAATATCCCTCCCAGGCAATGCGAGGCAATGAGAGAGGTGATGAAATATTCTTCAAAGGGGGTAATAATAAGTAGTAACAGCAGGATTTCACAATAATCCAAAGAAAAAATGTGTCTTGACAAAATATTGACTAATCCAGCCAAGGAAAGGAAAAAGGGAGAAGTAACTAGAAAATCCAATTCAGTGTTGCAAAAATGATAACTTGCAACTGACAGCCTTTGCTCTGGTGCTGTTTTTCCACCCTGTCCCTGCCTCTGCCTCTCTCAGCCCCTCCAAGGCCTGCCACACCACCCCTCTCTGTCCTTCACACCCACCGTGCCCGACACACTCAGGCATTTCTTCCTCATTGTGGCGTGTGTGGAATGTCAAGACCAGGAAGCTCCTGTCCTAGGGTTTCACAAGGCAGGCCTTTTGCTCAGTGAGGCCTCCCTGACTTCCCAGTTTAACGTCCAGCCCCTCTCACCAGACAGACCAGGCAGACCAGACAGATACCGAGAACCTTTCTATTGTGCTGCCTTGTTTTACAACGTATTTTCCCTTTTCACGCTCTGCCATTCCTTGTATTAATCTTTGTTCACATTTTCCAGGGCTTTTGTGTCATGTCTGCCTCTGGACTCCCAGCAACTCGATCTGCTAATTTCACAGACAGACTGAGGTAGGAGATACCTCTTCCTTCTTAGACGGGAGGCTTTCCCATCCATCATCACCCTTCGGAATATACAGCTGTGTCTTCACCCTGGAGGCTGCAGAGAGTGGAAGATCCTGTGCAACAGCTGGCTCAGCTGTCCTTGGAGGGATCTCCAACATGACCCTCCTTTCCAGGGTTGAAAACAGAAGATATCATCCATACCAACGTGCTTGTCCAGCCCCTTAAACACCTTGCTGATCTGGACTACATTTCTTCCTTCCTCGTTTCTGTCAGGAACTTCATCTCCTACGCTTATTAAAACTACAACCTCCTCGGGAGAGTTACCCTTTAAAAAAAGAATCAGCATAGCTCTGCCACATGGGTCACCACATGCTCCAAACACAATTGTTCTTAATGTTAAAGTGCCACCAACACCCTGTGTCCATGAAGCCTCTCTAGAGAGTCAGGAGGGATATTAGGTAGAGAATTTCCTCTGACCTCCTGTACTATTTCTTGTAGGTGGCTGGCTTTTGGATCTCATTGCAAATGACTCTGGTGAGCTCTTTTTTTGAATACTGAGCTAAGAGGGTCCTGCTGACCCCATAATCCAAGTGGCTAATCAGAAAGTAGTCCAGGAAAATCCAGAGAATATTCCTGGGCAATCTTTTTTCCTTTGAGTGATTTCCCCTGTCCCCGCACAGCAGTCCCTATTGTCAGTGTGGAAATTTTCATCTTCGTTAAGGACAATATGTTGAATCTTTTCAAAGTTAACTTTTTCATGAAGTTTTCTTGGCTTGCTGCTTGGCAGATGTTTTACTTGCTGTGAAAAATGTAAGAACCAAATGCAGTTTTCCTAATGAAATAAAGAAAGCAGATTGAAGCATTCAACTGCTGTGTACATGGAAGTTACAACATTGTTTGCATCATCTAAACATGAAGCGACACCAGTCAAGATTTATTCAGGAAAAGGAAGCAAACAGTCTACATCTTGTTTGCTGTGTACCTCACAAACTGCAGAGGCTGTTTTTCACAAATGTAAAAAATGTCATCTGTCTCTCAGGGAAGCACATTACTGATCTCTCCCTGTTTTAGGTTAAGTTGTAAAGAACATGTTCTCTGCTCTCACAAAGGCTCTCTTAAAACAGCTTCCATTATTGTCTGTGAATAGACTCAAACTGCACAGCCCAGATGTTCATGTAAGAATAAACGAAAGCCAAGAAAAACAAGTACAAGGACTATGATAAAGCTTCATTTTCTGGGTATTTGTAAGATTATTGATGTTGGGATATGTTATTTGCAACCTGCGCCATCATGGAGCTGTGCATTTCCCCAGAGCCTTGGTAGAAGACCATGGTTATGAAATGTACATTTTCAACGTAACCACCCATTTTCACCAGCTTCTGCTTTAATGGAAGGACAGTGCACATGGAGTAGCCCTTCCACCCTGCTCCCCATTCCCTAAGTGTGGTTTAGATTAGGGGCTGGCAAACATTTTCTATAAAAGGCCAGATAGTAAGTATTTTAGGCTCTGCAAGCCATATAGTCTCTGTTGCCATTGTTCTACTCTGTGGTCGTAGCACGAAAGAAGCCACAGACAATACATAAACGAATGAATGTGGCTGTGTTTCAATAAAAATTTCTTATGGACAGTGAAATTTGAATTTCATATAATTTTCATGTGCCACAAAACATTACTCTTGTTTGGATTTTCTCAACTTTTTATTTATTTACTTACTTATTTATTTTTAGAACAACTCAAGTCATGTAATCAACCTTTTAGAAATGTACAAAACATTTTTAGCTGGTGGATCTAACAAAAACAGGTGGTGGGCTGGATGGGCTGGATTTGGCCTGTGGTCTGTAGTTTGTTGACTCCTTGTGTAGAGGATTGGAGGTGGTTCGGAGAAATTAGGCAGGTGTCATGGATGACTCCTGGATTTCCTCTACAGAGGACAGCCTAACTGGGTCCATAGCCCAACTTCTAAATCACATCAGTGCTCCTTAAAACAGAGAATATTTTTAAATTTATCAACTTTTTGAGTCTTGCACATTGTAGGAACAGTTCCTTGAAAAGCATTCTGGAATACATGTCACCCTGCCTAATGGTATTGGAAAGAAAAGAATTGAAATAATTAGAAAATCCCCAGAGAAAACGACAATCACCATTATATATAACAATTCAATCAATATTAGAGAGCTTATCCTATACCAGGCCCTGAGCTTGGTGCTGATAACATACATATATATACAACAGTTCATGGTTTTAAAAAGCTCATACTTTACTGGCATAATCAGAGACAAATGGATAATTATGATTCTAACTATAAAGTGAAATGAGAAAACAAATCATATGCCATATGGGAAGACCAAGGAGAGATGCAGCATAAGTCAATGGAGAGTTGATTTATTCCTAAATGAGATGATGCCTCAATTGAGTCTTATTATTAACTTTTACTTTGAAATCATCTCCAACTTACAGAAAAATTGCAAGTATGGCACAATAACATTTTTTTCTATTTGAGAATAAGTTGCTAACATCATGCCCATCACCCCATAATACTTTAGTATGTATTACCTACAAATAAGGACAGTCTCCTAAATGATCAAAATATAACAATCAAAATCAGGAAATGAACATTTATGTATTATAATCATATAGCCCTTAGACCCCACTTAAGTTATGCCAATTGTCCAGTTCAGAATCATGATTTGAATTTAATTTAATTTTTAGGGCTCTTTGGTCTTCTTAAACATGGAAGACAGGAAGAAAAGCACAGAATAGAGTTCAGCTTGGTACATTTTAAGTATCTATAGTACATGAAGATGACAAGCAAAATTGGCCTACTTGATTTTACCGGAATACCTTGTGCTCCAAGAAACATTCCAGCCTCAGGACCTTTGCACCTGGCATTCTTGCTACTTGAACGAGCTTCCTCAAGATGATAAGTAATCCAGTAATCAAGACAGTAACCTAAATATCTTATTGTTAGTATTTAGATGAGTGTTTTAGAATATTTAGAAGTTGAAAAGCAAATAAGTAATTGCATTAGCATTACATCAGTATTACTGTTTTTATTCTGATACAGTATCAGTGGTTTTATTTGAAGAGTCATCATATAGCTGTATTCTCAGGCTACAATAACACAACACCACAGACTGGGTGGCTTAAACAACAGAAACTTATGTCTCACAGTTCTGGAGGCTGAGAAGTCCCAGATCAAAATACTGGCAGGGTGGGATTCATTCTGAGGCCTCTTATCTTGGCTTGTAGGTGGGGCCTATCTGTCTGTGTGTTCATTTGACCTCTTGTTTGTGGGCACAGGGGGAGAGGGAGCAAGCTCTCTGGTGTCTCTTCTTATAAGGACACAAATCCTATCAGATTAGGGCCCCACCCTTATGACCTCATGTATCCTTAATTACTTGCTTAGCAGCCCCATCTCCACACTGGAGGTTAGAGCTTCAACATGGGAATTTGGGGGTGGAGCACAAACATTTAGTCCTTAACAATGGCCCACCAAACTATGAAAGTCAAGGAAAAAAAAATACAGATCAAGAATGATTTAAAACTGAAGTAGATATTTTATAGAACAGTAAGTTGAGCCAAGCTGAGAAACTGCCACAGAAACTCACTGATTTTTAAAGACTATATCTTTCCTAGTTCTATTCACCTTGGGGCTGATACACACCTTTAGAACCAGATTTTGGTCTCTAATACTATTTCCCACTGAAAGCCAGAGAAAACAGGTTTATGTTTGTTTTCTTTTGGCCTATAATTTATCTATAAAGTGACAATTAATGTTTACTATCACAATTAAGGCTTGGTCTGGGCTGTTCTGAAAACAAACACTGGAGATTACAATTTTAAAGGATTAAATAATCATACCAGTGTTCCTTATTCTGCCAAAATGAGTAAGACCCACTTGGTCAGTGACTGAATTATCTTGGTAATCATCCAAGTCCTGAATTAATATAGCAAAGGGAAATGTCAAGAGTTCAGGAAACAAGTTCTTTTCTGGTATGGCCAAGTAAGCTAACAGACCACCCTTCTGCAGATAACAACTAAAAATTCTGGACAAATTTTAAAAAACAACTACATGAAGTCACTTAAAAAAAAATTCCAGACTTGGAAAAGAGTGAAAGGGCAGCATTGCTAATAAACTATCTAGTAGAGAAAAAGAAAGGAAGATCACACAACTGCCCCTTTGCTTGATTAACCACCTGTGGCTTCACTTGTGTTTAAGATCAACTACCTGTGGCTTAACTGGTTGGCCCCAAGAGTTTGTTTTCACAGCAGTTAAAAAGAACTGAACAGGTAGGAGAGTGATACATCCCTCCAGACCACATGCCTGGGAAACTGATAAGCCAGCCTCACAAGGAAGAGATAGAAAAAAGAAAAGAAAAAACAAACACAGCCACTTCACAGCTGCCTTCTGCTCTCAGCTGACAATAACTATTCTTCTTTTTATTCTTTTCCCTTTATCCCAATAAAAACCCCAAACCCTTTGCCCTCTGGCTGACACTTCTTTCTTTGATGCCCTGCCCTTTCCTCCCTTGACAAGTAAAATAGACTTTTTCTCCAAACTTGTCCTAATCTTTGTGTCGAGAATTCTTACTCAACCTGCACTACGAGTTCCCACCCTAACAGAAAGAAAAGACACAGGATGAGTTTCTTGTTTTTTCCTTTTAGCCAGAGTGCAGGGCACAGATCTGCATTGTGCAGGATGGCTAAAGCTCCTACAGAAAACCACCATCTTTCTGGCTGGAAGAATCAGGGCACAGAATGTGGGGCAACCATAGCTGCTGGAAGGAGTCGAGGGAGGAGCCCCTGAAAGGAGAGCCAGAGGGGAGGAGGAGTTCCAAATTCTGTGCCCAAATCTCTAGCTGACTTGTGAACTAAAAAGAAGTTTCTGCCAATACCAGACAGACTTTCACCCACAGACGTTTACATAGCAATTGCCTCATCTCATTTTGGTTTGTAGTTCTTCCTAACGGTCACCATGCCACAGGATATATAGGTGTTGTTTTGCCCTGGAAGCCAGACAGACCAGAATATTGGGTAAGATAGCTGACTCTGGCGTTCTGGGATGGATCCCAAATACTATGCTCCTTTCCAGGCCTGAGAATCGCCAGACACTGTCCAACACAATGTGATCACCAAACATGTCACATGCATCACTAAGCTGCACAACCCTTTTCTTCCTCATTGCTCTCAGGAGCTCATGCTTGTAATGCTCCACTTCTCTTGCGGTGCTGACAAGAACAGCAACATCCTTCTCAGAATAGCCTTTTGTAAAGAGGAACTTGCAGGTGTCTCCCACATAGGTCACTATTTGCTGAAGAGTCAAGTCTGTCTCAATTTGTAAGGACCCCTGAACACCCTGAGCCCATCCAGCTTCAAAAAGCATCCCCAGAGACTCAGGGGGGATGTTAAGTGGAGGATTATTTCTAATTACTTGCATTTCTCGTTGTAAGAAGTTGGCTATTGGTTCTGCGTTGCGGACCACTCTGGTGAGCTTTTCTCTTGGATACTGGTCTGAGAGAGGGGGGAGGCCACTGCAACTCAAGTGGCTGGTCTGGAAGTAGTCCAGAAAGATCCAGAGAATTCCCGGGCAAGGCTTCACTCTCTGAGTGATGGTTTTTGCCTTCCCGTACCAGTCCCCATCTTCAGTGCGGAAATTCTGAGCTTCATCAATGATGATGTGTTGAAAGCATTCAAAGTCAAAGCCATTGTTCATAAAAGTTTTCCGGGTCACTGCCTGGCAGATGTTTTTGTTACTGTAAAAATGAAAATGACACAGTCAGGTTTTCTCTAAAAAAAAAAAAAAAAGGAGAAAATTATTGTTCTTCCCTGAACACAGTCTGTAGCCATGGATCACTTTACCACTGAATTCTCAAGGAACAAGGTGGCACAGCAGACAAAATTAAACCCAGATTGAATAACACTTAGAGACATAAGGTCCCACTGCTTACCTGATAAAGTTCCTCAGAGGCTGGTTCTCACAGATGTAGAGAATTCTATCTGCCCCACAGTGAAACACGTTCCTGATCTTCTCCATGATCTTCATGGCCATGATTGTCTTCCCTGAGCCAGGCAAGCCATGGACAAACAACTCTCTGTTCTCACGGAGGTTTGTAGACAATAGCTCATACTGTTGGATTGTGAGCAGATTTAAAACCTCACAGTGGAGCTGATCACTCAGGAAAGACCTGAAGCCGAGCAGGACAATCACGAGGGCCTGCAGCAAGGCTTCCACTTGCTTTTGATTACCAAGGGTATAGGACCTAGGGTAATCTATGGGAGAGACTGCACCCTCCAAGCACTCTGCGTTGCTCCCAAGACTCAGGCAGAGGACCTTGGCCATGACACACACCTTCCTGGTGTAGCCCCCCGTGTTCACCAGCTTCTGCTTCAAAGTAAATGCTGTGCGAGTGCAGTAGTCCTACCCCCCTGCCTCCTGCTCCCCAAGAATGGTGTAGAGAATGGGGGGGCTGTTCTGTGCTATCAGCAGGGCATCACAGATGACTCCCTGCTTCTCTTGCAAGTCCAGGTCCACAGCCCAGCTTCTGGAGAGGATCAAAATTCCCCGGGAGAAAGGACGCATTTGCCTGTTTACTAACTTGTCCAGTCTCTTGTGCTCTGAGCACAGCTCCTTCCAGAGGGATTCGGGAGTATATCTCAAATGATCTGATGCCACTAGGTGTGGAAAAGACAGAAAAGATTTTAAAAATGTGTTTGTATTATTTTGTACGAATCACATCTTATATTTAAAAGGGAAAGTAATGCCCCCCAAATTAATTATACAATTTAGGAGAAATTCCTTCTGGTTCACCTCTCTTTAACCCACACCCTATCAATCTGGTAAACTGAATGATGTTGCCCTTCTGTGTATCTCATGGAGAGTAGAGTGTGTCAACTAAAATGGAATTTATTGAGCCTGAGAAAGTGAAAACCATGTGTGTATTCAATTACTCTTGCATCTAAGATTCTTATTGTGGAATGTCAAAAAACCTTTCTGATAAGCTAATGACTACAAAGATCTCAGGTAAGTAAGAAAACTGTTTGGTTGAAAATGACCTAAGGCAGACCTAATATATCAATTATCAGACCTTTGATAAATGTTTAGAGATTATAGGATATTTGCATATTATGTTCTACGGTCAGATGTCACATTTAATATGTCCAATGTGTGAAGTTAAACAAGCCATTTCTCTCCCCTACAAATCTAGGTTTCCTTTTGTAAGTAGGAACTCCTAGACAAAACCTTGCTAAAAAAATATCTGGGCAGCAGGGAGACGGGTTACCTAACACTCTCCATGGTCTTGAATTATTGTTTGTGCTGCCTCTGGGACACTGGTGACTTATCCCCTCTAGCCTCTTCAAGAGAAATTACTTGTGGTTTCTCTGTGTTTTTATATTCTACTAGGTGAACATTTTTTTCCTTTTACAGATAAAATTTCTCCATCTCTAAAAGCCGACCAGAAGTGGACAATTATTCCATAGCGCCCCCTTGTTTGCCTACACTTGTACTGGATGAGTGGTTTCCAAACCCAGCAGAGCATCAGAATAATTTCAGAAACTTGCTGAAATGCACATGCCCAGGCCTCATCCCTGGAAATTACATCTTTGTAAGTTCTTGATGGGGACTTGGACATCCGTATGTTTAACTGCCTCCTACAGTATTTCTGAAAATCAGCCAGATTTGGCAACCACTAAGCTAGATGATTTCTAAGGGTACCTGAAACTCATCCCCAAGAGGCTTGTGGCACTGCCACATTACACCCTTGGATTTGTAGAACACAATCTTTCACGGATTCGTCTTTAACTAATTGTATTAAATCATCTCCCTTTCTCCTAATGTAAAAACTGGCAGTTAGTACCTGGAAACAAATGTTGTTGGAGATCCGCTTTACGTTCCAGACCTTTCTTAGAATACACTGGTCTGCAAAGTAGAGGTCTGTGGGATAGACTCAGCTGAGATTCAAAAGCCTCGGCCAACTCTGTAAGTAACTCTGAAAGAAAGAACAGTTTACCCTGTATGATTTCATCCCTCACCACTGGAAAAGGCCATAGAATGCTGTACCTGAATTTCACTTAACATGGTACAATTCAGGCCACGAAGTCAGACACTTCACCCTTCCTTGACTCTATGTCAAGGTTCCCAAAGTTACATCATTAAAAAGCCCTTCTTTTGAATCTTGAATGGTGTTCCCCTATTCAATATCATGCTTCCTCTTCCATGTTTGAATAGCTCTTTCCTGGTATTGTAGTGAAACTTAAAGCACTCTCTTTTTAAATTCTAATCATCATGTGTTTTATATTCCTGCACATGCACCTGCACTAACCCCAACCAAACAAACCTCACCCAACACTGGCTCTTGTCTCCCAGAGTTGATCTCACATTAAACTGAGGTACAAGGTAATTGTTATTATGAGGCTCTAGCACATCCCAATTAGAGGATTTTAATAAAGGAATTCACTTCCAAATTTCCCTTTACTTCTTCTTTTGTGGGAAATCACCATTCACAAAATATCTGACTTTGACTTTTTCTCACCCAATAAAACTTTCCCATATATGAAAAGCATGGAGATTTAAAGAAGGTAAATTTCAGTGGGTGTGAGGAGCCAGAGTTACAGGGAGGGAGGCGCTTGCTCCCTCTTACCTGGATCTGGGTCTATCATCATGCCTCCCCACTCCTGGGCTGTCAGGCTGCAGATGTGCTTGTCTTTCACCATCCACGATTTGGGATCTTTTGAGAACACTGCACAGCAGAATGGCTCCACTTTAACCACGCAGAGATAACCATACAACTCTCCTCCCTTAAACACATCTATGATTTTGGTGCTGTACTCCACCTTTGGTTTGGAAGAGCAAAAGTGGACGACGGGCAACTCAGAAATTGCTCTTTCTATTACCCTTTCCAAAGAGTCAAGGTCAATGTCTTCTTTTGTACATCCCAGGACGTTCCTACTCTTGTCATCCACTCCAATAAAAAGATAGCCTCCTCCAGTGTTTGCAAATGCTGAGACATACTCTGGAATTAAATCTTTTACATATTTTTCGATGTTTTTTGTATCAAAGGGTTTAAACTCTATGGATTGAGACCTAGGAAACGGCAGGACTTCACCACATTCAAGCCTATTCAGTTGGAAAACTTTGTAAGCAGGATTTGATTCAGAGGTGTTCTGATGGTCAGCTTTGGGAATTTTACTAGGTAGAGATCCTTCATTAATCAGACTACACTTTGCATCTTTTTTCTTGGTCTTTAGGAAATCGAATGCCTCTCTTGAATCCATGAGAAGCACAGAGGTGCCAGATCTACGGTATAGGGAAGAGCTCAGACTGCAAATGCGGGGCTTCACAAAACTGTCTTCAGGGAAAGGGTCACTGCTCCAACACTTAACAAAAATGTAAAAATGCCTCTCTTTTTGCTTGAACTCAAAGAAAGCCTCCAAGTCTGAAGACTCAATAAGTGCTCTCAAAGACTTTTCTAAGTCTAGTCCCATCTCTACAGGATGCTTATCCTGGTTTACCATTTCCATCCGAATCACTCCTCCTCCTGAGTTTAATAAAGCACACGCAGCCTGTGTAACTCTTGCCTTCTCTTGGTCTCCCTGAGTTTTCTGCAGCTTGTCTCTGTTTTCTTCTCCAGGAGTCACTTCTCCTACACTGATGAGCAAGTCTGTGCAAGATGGTTCCACCACCAGGCAGCAATGATTTGTCTCCATGTTGATCCTACAGATGAAACTATTAGAACATTTGCTTCATTTTGACAAAGAAATTAATCGTTCCATGCATGCAATTCATTTATTAGAAAATCTTTAATCTGTGCCAAATATGTGCTGGGAGAAGGCAATAGACTAGTGAGCAAGGCAGGAATAGTCCCTTCCCTTTAGGAGCTGACTGTTTGGCAGGAAAGGGGGCTAACGAAATAAGCATTTAAAATCACGTGTGAGATGGGCTATAAGAGGGAAAACACATTAAAGGGGTATCTGAACTAATCAGGAGATGATAGTTCAGTAAGACTCCAGGAGGAAGTAACATTTAAGCCAAGACCTATGGGATGCTCTGGAATTGGCTAGGTGAAGTCATCAGCACTGAAGCATGGGACCGGTGGGATCACCCGAGGGAGACGGGCACCATGGCATGAAAATGTCTTGGTTTAGGACAAATTTCCAATGAATATCAACATAGGGAATGAGTAAAAGGAGAAAACATCAAAAATGAGACTGCAGAGAGGACCAAGTGTGAAAAGCCAAAGAGGGAGGAGAAAAAACGAGGGAACGTGGTATCAAGGAAGCCCAAACAAGGTCACCTGCTGAGGTTTTAAGGTATCTTGTAATGCTGACAGGTGCAGCTAGGTGATGACTGGGAAGTGTTATTAGGTTTAATAAAATTGAGGTAATTGGTGAGTTTGAAAAATGCTGTTCAGACAACCAGGCAGTAGGTGTCAGGACGCAATATACCAGGGGCAAAGGTCTTAGACACTAAAGTCAATGAAGACGGCTTGAATTCCAGTTGTCATTTAATAGTATTATGCTATTAGCCTCGATATTCCATCTTTCTAACTCTGTTTTCTTATCTATAAGACACAGTGCACCTTCCTTAATATGATTGTTATCATGAGGACTAATCAAGATAATTCACACCAAGCATTTAACACTACACTTTGGTTCACAGGTGCTTAGCAAAGGAACCTATATGAATCGTCATCATTTTGCAATGGGTTGGACAGTGAGTGGGAGGTAGGAAATAGCATTATCAAGTCTGTGCAACTTGTTCATGTATCAAGCTATGAAAGAGGACAGGTTCAATGATATGTAGCTAGAAGAAGAGAACAAGTTGAAGAATATTTTTTTTAAGTTGGGAAAGGCTTAAAAATATTTAACATGGATGGGAAGGATCCAGCAGGGAAGTGAAAATTTTAAGATGGAGAAGGAAGGTGGGATGAGTGAAATAGTGAAGGCCCTGAAAAGAGAGGTAGGGAGGGAATGTGATCCAGAATGTGGAGGAAGATCAGGAGGAGAGGAAAAGGAATTAATTGGCATGGGTGCAGGTAGGTTTATCAGCCTGACAGGAAAAAGCTGAGAGAGCGTCCTTCTGATGACTTCTCTTTTCTCTTTGAGGTAGGAAATAAAGTCATCCTGAGACAGAGGCAGTTGGTGCAAAGGCAAAAGGACAAAAACATTTTAATAGAGTGGAGAAAGTTTGAAACAGACATTATAAAGAAAAAGATAGATTTTTGATAGGGGAAACAAAGGACTTATATACAATGAAAGTATATTAATATACAGCAGATAAAATGAGTAAACCATACTTTCACATATAAACATAGATAAATTTACAAAGCATGATGATGAGCAAAAAACTCACATTTCAAGTGATGTCACCAAGATGGCAGAATAGAAGGTGACCTGCTCATATCCCCCATGACAACAAGAATGCTGTACCCATCCACAGTCAAAAATATCTCTGCAGGAGACTCAGGATTCATGTAGGAGTTTGTGAAACCCCAGTGGAGCCCAAGACCTAGGAAGTTCATTCTGAGAATGCAGACCAACACCCAGTTAGCTGATCTGCCCTGCCAACCTTACTTCAGGGTTCAAGCCTGAAAATGCCCAGTTTCCCAAGGAGCTTGGCTATAGCATAATTTTGCCTTCAGCCTGCAACCAAAACTATCTGCCAAGGGGTCCAGTAGGAATCACACACACTAGTGCCGTGGCAGAAAAGCTTGTTTGCCCACTGATATTGGCTTTGGCAGTGAACCTGAAAGTTGCCCTGTGATACTGCTCCAGCCTTGTTCAGCTGAGGTCCCAGTTCAGATCTGCTTCTACAAGGACCCAGAGGGAGACTCGCCCATATCTCTCAGTCCAAGAGTCTGAGCCTCCGTGATGGGCTCACCAACCTACACCCCATAGCAGATGCTGAGGGGGCCCAGTCTCAGCTCTCGTCCCTCCTGTTGCAGCTGAGGAATTACTCCACATGTGCAAGGACCTGCTGGGTGATGCACACCTGTCTGAGCGAACAGCCTCTTTCCCAGAGCACATCCTGAAGGGGCCCGGCCTAAACTCTAGCCTCTCCTGGTGCAGTAAGGGATCTATCCTGCCTGTGCATAGATCCGCTGGGAGGCATGCCCATCTGGGCCACCAGGACAGTCTTCTAGATGCAGATTCCTGGCCAGCATTCCCATACAGATCCACAACCCTCCTTTGGTCTTCTCCAGGTCCATATGGGCCAGAAAGCCACATCAACCTCAGAGTCTTCTTAAGGCTCATGGTAAGCCTGGGCTTAGAGTGGCCTCTAATGCTGAGATGGCTACAGTGGCCATAGGCTCAGGGGACATGAAAGTTGGCTTAGAATCCCTGGAAGGCACTCTGAAGAAGGACAGGCACAAACAAAACCAGACTGTGAAGACTAAAATAAATACCTAATCCCTCGATGCACAGACTGGCAACAATAAATTCCCTCAGCACTTGCACAAGCACCAAGAACATTCAGGGAAATATGATCTCACCAAACAGACAAAATAAGGCACTAGAGACCAACCCTAAACTTATAAACATGTATGATCTCAGACAAAGAATTCAAAATTGTTGTTTTAAGGAAGATCAACAGACTTCAATAAAACACAGAATATCAACTCAGAAAGTTATCAGAGAAATTTAACAGAGATTGAAATAATTTTTAAAAATCAAACAGAATTCTAGAGTTGAAAAATACAATGAATGAAATGAAAAATGCAATAGAGAGCATTAACAGCAGAATTGATCAAACAGAAGAAAGAATCAGTGAGCTTGAAGACTGACTATTTAAAAACACAGTCAGAGAATAAAACAGAAAAAAGAATGAAAAGGAATGGACAAAGCTCATGGGAACCATGGTACAACATCAAAAGAGCAAATATTCGGGTTATCAGAGTTAAAGAGAGAACTGAGAAAGACAAAGGGGTAGAAAGTTTATTCAAAGAAATAATATCAGAAAGTTTCCCAAACCTGGAGAAGGATATAAATATCCAGATACAGGAAGAGAAAAAGTCACCAATCAGTCTCAACCCAAATAAGAATACCCCAAGACATATTACAATCAAACTCGCACAGGTGAAAGAGAGGATCCTGAAGGCAGTGATAGAAAAGATGCAAATAATATATTAGGGAGATCCAATATGCCTGGCAGTAGACTTCTCAGCAAAAGCTGAAGGGAAAAAAAATTGCCAACCAACAATACTGTATTCATCAAAGTTATCATTGAAAAAATGAAGGAGAGATAAAGACTTTCCCAGACAATTAAAGCTGAGGGAGTTTATTGCTACCAGATCTGTCCCACAAGAGATCCTTAAAGGACATCTTCAAACCAAAAGAAAAGGACACTAATGTGTTTGTGAGACTAATATTGTAATTGTGGTGCTTAAATCACATCTTTTGTAAGAAGACTAAAAGACAAAACTACTAAAAATGATAATAACTACAACAGTTAAGAGATATGTAATATAAAAAATGTAAATTGTGACATCAAAAATTCAAAATGGGAGAAGATAATTAATGTGTAGAGAGTTTTTAAAAAATTTGTTTGTTTCTTTTTCATTTTTTGTGATTAAAGTTAAGTTGGTATCAGTTTTAAACACTTGTTATAACTACAGGATGTTTTTTGTAAGCCTCAAGGTAACCACAAAGCAAAAATCTATACTAGATATAATAAAAATAAAGCAAGGAGTAAAACATACTACCAGAGAAAATCACTTAACCATAAAGGAAAACAGTAAGAATGGAAGAATGGAAGAGAAGAATTACACAACAAATGTAAGAAAATGGCAGTAGTAAGTCCTTCCCTATGAATAATAACATTGAATGTAAATGGACCAAATTCTCCAATTAAAAGACATACAGTGGCTGAATGGATTAAAACACTAGACCCAATTCTATGCTGCCTACAAGAAACTCACATCACCTACAAAGACACACATAGACTGAAACTGAAAGTGAAGGCATGGGAAAAGATACTCCATGCAAATGGAAATCCAAAAGAGAGGAGTAGCTATACTTATAAAAGGAATAAACTCTAGTATTTGATAGTACAAGAAGGAAGTTATAGTTAACAATAATTTATTGTGTATTTCAAAAGAGCTAGAAGAGAAGAATTGGAATGTTCCCAACACAAAGAGAAGATAAATGTTTGAGGTGATGGATATCACAATTACCCAGATTTGATCATTACACACTGTCTACATGTATCAAAATATCACATGTAGCCCCCAAATATGTACAACTATGATATATCAATAAAAAAGCAAGTTTACAGAAGTTATATATACTATAATAGCATTTAGATAAAAATTTAAAGAGAAAACTATAATAAATATTGTTTATGAATGTATATGTGTAGTAAAAGGATAAAAACATAGTGAATAAAGATGCACCCTGGTTTCCTAACAGAGGTTACAATAGGGGTGGAAAGGAATGAGACCGGAAGAGTTAAGAAGAAGACTTTAACTGTACATGTAACAGTGTAAGTTCAGGGGGGAAAAACAGACCTGTGCCAAATATGGCAAAATGGCAAGCCTATTCAATGTCAGAGATGGGTGAGACACGCATTCTTGTTACTATATTCAATTTACATTTCTGGAATTTTGAATTCTTATATGATTTTTAAAAAGCCATCCTCCCCCAAATTAAAAGGATCATGAAAAAAGGGTAGGATTCTATCATGGAAGTGATTGAAATCTGGACTATGCATTCTAAAATAAACAGGACAGAGAGTGAGGGCAGCAGGGATCTAATGGATGGGGACAAAGTAAAAAGGTCAGTGGATTATATGGTAATAAGGGAAATAATAAATAATAATAAAGGGACAGAGTAAACTTTGAAATAAAAAATTATGGATAGATAATCAAGATTAAGAGTTGTCTTAAAAGATTAACACAATTGACATATACTTGGAATCATTATTTGAAAATTTACAAAAACAAATAGAATTTACAACAATCAATAAATTCAAAGGCTATTTTGAAGTCATTAGTGATATATACAAACTGCAGAAGTAGACTATCAGAGCTTTATTTTCCTTTCCTACAAAAATCCATTCTATCCTAAGGGCTTGAAATTGTAAATCTCGCTTATTAGTAGATGCTAGTAACTCTGGACAGATAAGGTGGATATTGATGCAGGTGACAGAAAGAACAAGATTATTGAGCAGTGAGGATATTTAGAAGAAATTTGTTAGATAAAAATGAAGGCTGGCACATCTACAATCTTACCCTCTCGCCTAATATAGACCCTTTCATAGAAATTTATACTTCCCATGATTCTCACCTGCATTCCAAGATCATTGAAACATCCTTGTCAAGTCATTTGTAAAATATTCCTTTTGATATATGGGGATTTCAAAGTTAAATATTTTCTCTTTGCCCCATACACTTTAATATTAAAGGAGTATATGCTGATAGTTTTTCATTGGTAACTGTATTCAAAATGGCAACCACACCCATCTGTTTAGATTCTTTTGCAGGCAGGAACTTTATTTCTATCTCTTTCCATAGATTTAAACGAAAATTGTGATCAGTGCCACTTGCAAATTCTTTGTAAAGTAGAGATATTGCTCCACATAAGTTTGAAACCGTATATAAAATTGAACTAAGTCAGTAAGATACTGAGAATTAAAAAAATACATATCTGGACACTTACCAAAGAACTGTAAAAACCAAAGCCCCCGATTCTGTTGGGTTTATAGGATAGCTTTCTCAAACCTTTAAACGTATCCAGAGTACCCGCCAACACAGTCAATTAGCACTACCTGCTGGCTCCTTCCCCAAAATCACTCCTGAAGGACCTATATACAAAAACATATGTCGAGAGAGAAACAGCAGAGGTCAGGGATGAAGATTCAGACTTCCTGGGTTCAAATCCTAGCTCTGCCATTTTTTAGCTGTGTGGTTTGGGGCATTTACTTGACTTCTCTGTACTTAAGCAAAATAGTGATCACAATTAAACCTACCTCACAGAGTTCTTGTGCAAATTAAATGAGGTAACGTTTGTAAAGCATTTAAAATGCTACATGACACAAAGTAAACCTATTGTACTGGAGTTGGCTAGATAAACATAGAAAGAAATACCACAGAATCCAGGGACCGGGGTTTCAAGGGCTGGGGAGTGGAGAGGGGTCTGTGAGAAGCCCCTGGGGGATAAAGTTTCCAGGGAAACAGGTGGGGATAACTCGCCTCAGGCAGAAACTGACCAGAAAGGGACATGGGCTGTGACGGAAGTGACCTCTTGGGAAACTAAAATCATAGAGCTCTTTGCCCTTCTCCAATAGCACCCTTGCATTTTACAGACCTCGTGGCGAGGAAGACATTTTTTTCATTTCTTCCTTCTCTGAATTATAAACTTCCCCGCAGGGTAATGGCAATTTTAATTCTGCTTTTTAGCTCCTAGATTAAGGACAATAATTTACAGTGGTTGGTCAGTCACACAATCACCTGCAGAGATTGTTTCTCAACTCTACTATTCCAAAAAGTCTGGAAGCCCGGGCCTTGCCGGCCCTGGGATCCGGCGAAGGGCACTTGGCCCCGCCGGCCACCCAGGCTGGGCGGCCCGGCCCGGCCCGGCCCGGCCCGGCCCCGCAGGACCCGGGCTGGCTGTACGGCGGCTCCCAGCCTCCCTCCCCCGCCCCGCCGCCCGGTCCTCCCCAGTCCGCCTTTTAGGGAATTTGCTGAGCAAACCAGCTGGGCCTCCCAGCGAGGAGAGAAACGCTCAGATGTGGCCCGGGTCGCCGCGGCTCTCTTCTGGCGCCCCCGCCCGGTCACCGCCCCGTGGGGAGTCCGCCCGGACTAGACCCCTGAGGCTGGGGAGAAGCGGGAACTCTGTGGGCCCGGAAAAAGGAGCTGGGAACCCCTCTCTTACCCTTTCAAGCTCCAGCGCCTTCGAGGTCCCCTTCGCCTGTCCCGGGAGGCGCCAGGTCCGCTCCTTATATACCAGCGGTTGGCGCCTCCGCCGCGCTGGACTGACCAATAGGAGTGTCTGCCGAGCCCGGGAAACTTTGCCGCCTTCAACCAGCACCGGCTTTCTGGCGGCCTTCGGCAGGAGGGCGACGCTTCCTAGCTCTTTTTCCTTTCCCTTCTCCCTCCTTCCCGCCCTTCCCCGTCTCCTCGCGCCTCCCCGTCATCCGTCTACATCACAGCAAAACAAACAATAACGGTGATTGGGAAGGAGAGAAGCGCTTCCCCAGGCCCCCGCAGCCGTCCTGCTCCTGCGCTCCCGGCGCAGCGGCCCGGGTCCTTCCCTGCGCCCCCTCCTCTCCCGGCGCCTGCTGTCCCACCTCCCCGGGACCCTTCCGAGGGTGTGGCCGAGCTCTCGCCCCGAGCCTTACCCTTCCAGCCCGCTCCAGTCACCCCAGATCCCAAGCTGGGGTTCGGTCCCCACCGCCCCAGAAAGTGGGTCTTGGAGACCGGGGCAAGCATATGAGCCTCAGCTCTCGTCGCAGACCTCCGACCTCCGTCCGGCCAAAATGCTGCAGGTGCGCGGGTCGGGCCGGGGTCGGTCTGTGGCTGGCCTTTATGCAGCCTGGGCGGCCGAGTGGCGGGCTGCTCAGCCCCGGCTCCAGAGCGGGGTTAGGCGGCAACCAGTGGGCTGTGTCGGGTCAACTCTGGTCACCGCCAGGCTGCTTGTGTTCCGAGGAAACCAGCCTGCTTTCTGATTGCCTGCCCTGTCACAGACTTTTAGCACACTGCCAAGTTTCTGAGTATTTGGATTTCGTAACTCCCCGTGCTTGGCTGGGCGCTTGCAATGGGCCGGCTTGCAGCGTCCCTGCCTGTAGGCCCAGTTCCCGCTGGGGAGGAGTAGCCCAAGGGCAGGAGCAACAGTTAACGGGATTAACACCGGGTGGCCAACGCAGGCTCCAGCGGAAAGCGAAAGTGGTAAAGTAAAATGTCTTGCAGTACTCCCCCTCAGAGCTCACTGCTCGCCATTGTCAACATCTTATTGTATATATCTTTCCAGATCATATGTATGTGTATGCACATATAATCTACATATGTATATAATCTATATATGTACACACATACATACACATTATACATATGTATAACATTTTTATTAAAATGAGATCATAATGTACATACTGTTTCATAACCTGCTTTTTTTCAATGACCTCCACCTTTCCATTTCAGTAAATCTCATGTCATCATATTTATGTTTCTCCACTTTTCTTTAAAATGTTGTTTACAGATGCTTTGTACAAACCTGTATCTAATCCAGAACCATCTACAAAGCGCTGAAGGAAAAGACTGCCAACCTAGAATTCTGTAACCATCAAAAAAAGGAAAGTCCTCCCAAATGGAGGCAAAATAATGACCTTTTCAGTCAAGAAATGTTAGGGAATTTGTCGCCAGCAGGTCTATCTTACAAAAAATGTTAAAGGAAGTTCTCTTTAGGTTGAAGGAAAATGATACCAGAATGGAAGTCAGATCTACACAAAAGAATGAAGAGCACCAAAGACAGTAAATATGCAGATAAATATAAAAGATGCTCTTTCTCACTGTTAAAAATTATTTTTAAAATGATCGTTTAGGCCAAGTGTGGTGGCTCACACCTGTAATCCCAGCACTTTGGGAAGCTGAGGCAGGAGGATCACCAGAGCCAGGATTTGGAGACCAGCCTGAGCAACATAGTATGACAACAAAAACTATGTTAATCATGTTAATCATGTGTCTCAACAAAAAATTAAAAAATTAGCGGGGCATCGTGTTGCACACCTGTAGTCCCAACTACTTGGGAGGCTGAGGCAGGAGGATCCCTTGAGCCCAAGAGTTGGAGCCTGCAGTGAGCTATGATCATGCCACTGCACTCCAGCCTGGGCAACAGAGTGCCTCTCCATCTTAAAAAAAAGAAAAACAGAAAAAAAAAGATTGTTTAAAGAAAAAATAACTGTATTGTGGTGCTTATAACATAATATAGAAATAAAAATTATGATAATTACAGCACAAAGGATAAAAGGGAAAAATAGGCATGTATTGTTTTAAGATTCTTTCATCATACATGAAGTCATGTAATATTACTTAATTGTGATAAGTTAAAGATGCATTGTAATCCCTAAAGCTACCACTAAAAAAATTGGAACAAAAGTGTATAGATAACAAGCCAACAAAGGAGTTTTTCTTGTGCCTCCTATTTTGTTTTTACAAAAATTTTATTTTTTTATTAATACCTGTTTTGCTCTATAAACATGCAATTGACTTTGTATGCTTATTTTTTATCAACTTTGTTAAACTTTGTAGTTAACTTTCATGATTGATCTATATATTCTTTTAGATACTCTAAGAATACAATAATATCAAATGTGCATGTTAGTTTTATTTCTTCTTTTCTAATCTACATATTTTTTCTTATTTCCTTTTCTTGTATGATTGCATTGGCCAGGACTTCCACTACAATGTTAAATGAAAGAACTGATACCTAAAGACTTAACCTAATAATACTAAAATCCCATGCTTGGGGGTCCATTTCCTGGGATCACTCTAGAAAACAATTTCTATGCTAGTCAGAGTCCTGTCAGAAGACCAGTTATTTTGAACAGAGAGATTTTAAAATAAAGAACTATTCTCTAGGTATACAGACTTTTAAATTAGATAATGGAAAGGGCAAAAAGGTAACACCAAGGTGTTATGGAGGTAACTACAGAAAAGAGCCACTACCCCTAGGACTGGAGGAACAAATGGAAGGGTCTTTGAGGGAGCATAAGGCAGCCACTGTGAGTGTTGGGAAAAAATTAAGATCTGAAAGGTATTTATGGGAAAGTTTATAAAACTTTATTAAAAGATAATAAATAAATACATCAAGTCATATACCATTTCCATGGATTGGAAGACTCAATATATTAAAGACATCAATTCCCCCTAAATTGATTAGTAGATCTATTGAGATTTCATTTTAAATCCCAACAGTATTTTCATGGAACTTGATATACTGGTTATAAATTTATATGTAAGAGCCAAGACACTTCTAGAAAGGAAAAACAGGGTGTAGAGAGATATCAAATTTTATCATGAAGCAATAGTAGTTAAACAAATAGAGCAACAATGGAATAAAATGTACAGCCTATGTCTGACTCACTCATTTATAGAAAACCTATGACAGAGTTGGCATTGCAGATCAGTGGGGAAAGGAAAGGTTTTTATAAGTTGTGCTGAGATTATCTCTTGTCCCCATAGGAAACAAAATTAATTTGCATCCCTGACTCCAAAATCAATTCTGGTAGAATAAAAATATAAATACCAAAGGCAAAATCAGTAAACGTTTAAAGATAATGTAGGGAAGTATTTTTTAAAGACAAAATCATGATGTCCCCACTATTGTCATGGGTGTAAACCTTTCCCTTAGACATAGGTGGAAAATGATTAAAGTCATGGTGATATGACTAGTATATCCAGGACCTGACCAATTATGTGGGAACCTTTCTTAAGTACAGATTCCGTAAGTTAAAAAAAAAATGTCTCTTTGCAAATGAGGTTACTCACTTTCTCTTTTATTTTGTATGAGATGTCTTCCTTTTTCCCAGCTCACATTTCCCAGCCTTTTTAAATCCATTACAAAAATACAGGAGAATTTACTTTTTCATGTACAGTAAAATTTACTTTGTCATGTACAGTGCTATGAATTTTACACATGTATGGAATCATGTAGCCTCCACCACAAATGGTATAGTATAGTCCCTTCACCACAAGAAAAAAAAACCCAAACTTATGCTGCCCCTTTATAGTCAAACTTCCCCCAGCTCCAATCCCTGCCAAACACTGATTTATTCTCTGCCCCCTGTTTTGCCTTTTCCAGAATGTTATGTAAATGTAATCACATAGTATGTAACCTTTTGGGATTGGCTCCTTTGCATAATACCTTTGTGTTTCATCCTTGTTGTATGTATCAGTTGTTCATTTTTTTTTATTGCCAAGTGATATTCCATTGTTTGGATGTACCAGCTTGTTTAACCATTTACCCGTTGAAGGACACTTGGGTTGTTTCCAGGATTTGTTGATTATGAATAGAACTGCTATAAATACTCATGTATAGGTTTTTTTGTGAACATAAGTTTTCACTTTTTAAGGGTAGATACCTAGCGGTAGGTTTGCTGGGTCACATAGTAAGTATCTGTTTCTTACCAAATAAGAAAGTGCAAAACTGTTTTCCAGAGTGGCTGTATCATTCTGCATTCTCCCAAGCAATGCGCAAGAGTTCCAATCCTTGTCAGCACTTTATATTGCCAGTTATTTTTTTATTTTAGCCACACTAATACGTGTCATGCTATTCATTGTGGTTTTAATTTACATTTCACTACTGGCCAATAACTTTGAGCATATTTTCATGTCTTTATTTGCCACTTATATATCTTCTTTGGTAAAGTATTTGTTAAAACCTTTCGCCCACTTTTTTTTTTTACTGGATTGTTTGTTTTCTTACTGTTGACTTTAGAGAGGTCTTTATAGATTCTGAATACATTTATTTCCTGTGTCAGATAGGCGATTTGCCAAAACCTGAGAAGGGTTGGGTGCCCGAGACTCAGACCCCTAAGGAATGAGGACTAGGTCATCCCTCCAGGAAGCCACCAGAGCAGCAGAAATGCTAACCAGGGGAGACGGGAAAGCTAGAAGCAGTGGTAGAAGACTGAGACAATGAGCATCAGTTGCAGTCTCAAGACCAGCTACACCAACAAGATCTCTCTGATCTTTTCTTGTAAGTTTCCCTCAGGAGAAGTGGCCCCACCAGAATGCTAAAGAAGCTGCTCCGATACACTTAAGCTTAGGCTTGATAGGTCCGTAAGACCCAAGGATGTTGCCTGAGCAGAGGCTCAGGGTCCTTCGACACATACTCCTTCTGCATTATCTCATTGATCTCTGTTTCTTTTATGGAATTTGGTATGTTTAAGCTTTCTATCTCTACTTGAGTCAGTTTTGGTCATCTGTATTTCCCTAGGAAATTTTCCTTTCTTCTAGGTTTTGAAATTCATGTGCATACACCAGGTGTGGTGGCTCATGCCTGTAATCCTAGCACTCTGGAAGGCCAGTGGGAGGACAGGAGTTCGAGACCAGCCTGAGCAGTATGGAGACCCAGTCTCTACTAAAAAAAAAATAGAAAAACTTAGCCGGGCGTCGTGGCGTGTGCCTGTAGTCCCAGCTACCCAGGAGGCTGAGGCAGGAGGATCGCTGGAGCCCTGGAGTTTGAGGTTGCAGTGAGCTATGATGATGCCACTGTACTCTAGCCTGCACGACAGAGCGAGACCTTTTTTCAAAAAAAAAAAAAGAATTCAAGTGCATAGAAATCTGTAAAGGAGTCTCCTGGATTAAAAAATTTCTTCTGTTTCAGTTTCTGTTTCTTTTTACTAGTTCTTAATTTGTATATTAGTATTTTCCTTTTTTTCCTTGATCAAGTTAGCTAGTGGTTTTTCTAGTTTGTTTATTTCTTCAAAAAATCAAATGTCGATTTATTAATTTGATCTACTGTTTTTCTATTTTCTACTTCCTTAGGTTTTGCTTTTATCTTCGTTACTTCCTTCTTTGCACTTCTTTTTGATTTATTTTGTTGTTCTTTTTCTGTTTTGTTTTATATGAATTGGGTATATATTAGTCAGGATGTTTCAGAGAAACAGAACCAATGGATGGATAGATAGATAGATAGACATAGAGGATTTGCTATGGGAATTAGCTCACATGATTATGGAGGCTGAGAAGTCCCATGATAGGCCATCTGCAAGCTGGAGAGCTAGGGAAGCTGGCGGGATGGCTCAGTCCAAGTCCAAAGGCCTGAGAACCTGGGGGGCTGCTGGGCAAGTCCCAGAGAACCTGCAGTTCTGATGTCCGAGGTCAGGAGAAGATGGGTGTCCCAGCTCCAGAAGAAAGAGAGAGAATTTGCCTTTCTTCTTGCTTTTTGTTCTACCTGGGCCCTCAATGGATTGGATGTTGCCTGCCCACATTGGGTGAGGGCAGATCTTCCTTACTCAGTCCATGATTCAATACAAGTCTCTTCTGGAATCACCCTCACAGACATACCCAGACATAATGCTTTACCAGCTATTTGGGTATCCCTTAATCCGGTCAAGTTGACACCTAACATTAACCATCACAGGGTATTTAATTAATTTATTTCCATTCTTTCACTTTTACTGATCAAAATGTTTAATGCTGTGAGTTTCTCCTGATGCATATCACATAGTTTCTATTATCTGTTAAGTCCTTTAGTCTGTGCTCTTATCTACCATAACACTTACTTTTGTTTGGTTTCTTAGTATTTTCAGACTTAGGGTTCACTTAGTCTTCTTGGTGATGGTTTTAGATCAACATCAGGTCTGTCATTAGCTTCCTTCTTCTCTCTTCTTTGCAGTTTTTCTCAGTCTGCTGTTGCTTCAGGACTTGCATCGGGGCATGAATGGAGTAGGAACATAAGAGATCACACTCTGGTTGCTGGTATTGTTTTACTTATGGTTATTTTGAATGTATCTACATAAGCCACAGAGGCAAGGCTTGAACTACAGCTGGTCTGAACCTTGGCAGAATGCTTTGTGATCCTCCCTGAGCAGGGAGGGAGGCTTGTCAGGTGCTGCTATAAGGCCATGTCCCATTTTCCCGGAAGTCCACTGGGAGGCTGTCATGAGACAGGTCCTCTTTGGCTCACAGGTTCTGAGAAGCTGCACCCTCAGGGTTTAGCTGCATACCGTAAAACCACTTAACTGCCCTCTAGAATAGGCTCCTAAACAGTGAGGTATCCCACTACTCACACTGGAGCCACTGGCCTTTTTTGTTTCGGTGCATCTTTTCTGGTATATAGAACAAGGACCCTGAGGACCTGGTATCTGTCTAATCTTCCTTTCACTGTTTATGTAAATAATAAAATGACAAAATCTAAAAATGGTTCATCATGCCTTTATCACATAAATCTGTTAGTCTTGGTCTGGCCCTGACCTTATCTTACCTGCCGCATGTGTTTGTGTTTATTTGTCACCTGTATGTCTTCTTCAGTGCAATCTCTCTTCATTTCTTTTGCTCACTTTCTTTTCTTTTCTTTTTTATTTCAGAATATTATGGGGGTACAAACACTTTGGTTACATATATTGCCTATGCACTGCCCAAGTCAGAGCTACAATCGTGGACATCCCCCAAACTGTGCGCCCCGCACCTATTAGGTGTGAGTTTTCCCATCCCCTCCACCCCCCTCCCACCTGCCCAACCCCTAATGAATATTATTTCCATGTGTGCACGTAAGTATTGATCAGTTAATACCAATTTGATGGTGAGTACCAGTGGTGCTTGTTTTTCCATTCTTGTTATACTTTGCTTTGAAGAATGGGCTCTAGCTCCATCCAGGATAATACCAGAGGTATTAATTCACTGTTGTTTTTTATGGCTAAGTAGTACCCCATGGTATATATATACCACATTTTATTAATCCACTCATGTATTGATGAGCACTTGGGTTGTTTCCACATCTTTGCAATTGTGAATTGTGCTGCTATAAACATTCGCGTGCAGATGTCTTTATTATAGAATGTCTTTTTTTCCTTTGGGTAAATACCCAGTAGTGGGATTGCTGGATCAAATGGTAGTTCTACTTTTAGTTCTTTGAGGTATCTCCATATTACTTTACCTAGAGGTTGTACTAATTTGCAGTCCCACCAGCAGTGTATGAGTGTTCCTATCTCTCCGCATCCATGCCAACATTTGTTGTTTTGGGACTGTTTGATATAAGCCAATCTCACTGGAGTTAAGTGATATCTCATTGTGGTTTGGGTTTGCATTTCCCTGATGATTAGAGAAGTTGAGCAATTTTTAATATGCTTGTTGGCTACTATTTTGTCTTCTTTTGAAAAGTTTCCGTTCCTGTCCTTTGCCCACTTTTTAATGAGGTTGTTTGATTTTATCTTGCTGATTTTCCTGAGTTCTGTATAGATTCTGGTTATCAGCCCTTTATCAGATGTATAGCATGAAAATATTTTCTCCCATTCTGTAGGTTGTCTGTTCACTCTAGTGATAGTTTCCTTGGCTGTGCAGAAGCTTTTTAACTTGATCAGGTCCCATTTATTTATTTTTGTTGCTGCTGTAATTGCTTTGGGGGCCTTCTTCATAAATTCTTTGCCTAGGCCAATGTCTATAAGAGTTTTTCCAATGTTTTCTTCTAAAATTCTTATGGTTTCATGTCTTAGGTTTAAATGTGTTATCCATCGTGAGTCGATTTTTATGAGAGGTGAGAGGTGTGGATCTAGTTTCAGTCTTCTACATGTGGCTATCCAATTTTCCCAGCACCATGTATTGAATAGGAATTCTTTTGCCCAGCGTATGTTTTTGTCTACTTTGTCAAAGATCAGATGACAGTATGAGGATGTTTTTATATCTGGGTTCTCAGTCCTGTTCCATTGGTCTATGTCTCTGTTCTTCTGCCAGTACCATGCTGTTTTTGTTACTATAGCCTTGTAGTATAGTTTGAAGTCTGGTAGATTGATGCCTCCCGATTTGTTCTTTTTGCTTAAGATTGCTTTGGCTAGATGAGGTCTTCTCTGGTTCCACACAAAGTATAGAATTATTTTTTCTAGATCTGCAAAAAATGATGTTGGTATTTTGATTGGGACTGCATTGATTCTGTAAATCACTTTAGGCAGTATAGACATTTTAACAATGTTGATTCTACTGATCCAAGAGCATGGTAGGGTTTTCCATTTGTTTACATCCTCTGCAATTTCTTTTCTCAGTGTTTCATAGTTCTGCCTATATAGGTCTCTCACCTCCTTAGTTAAATATGTTCTTAAATATTTAATTTTCTTTGGTGCTATTGTGAAAGGTATTGCGTCTTTGATTTGTTTCTCAGTTCAACTGTTATTGGCATATAGGAAGGCTATTGATTTGTGTGCATTGATTTTGTATCCTGTTTTGCTCACTTTCTAATAGTCTTGTTTGTTTGTCGACTGTTGAGATGTAAGGATTTTTTATACATACTAGATACTAGTGCTTTGTCAGATATGTGGTTTGCAAATATTTTCTCCCAGTCCTTGGATTATCTTTCATCCTCTTAACGAGTTCTTTTGCAAAGCGAAAGTTTGTTTCAATTAATACAATTTATTTTTTAGAAGAGTCTTAGGTGTACAGAAAAACTGCACACAAACTACTGAGTTTCCAAATCCCAACTTCCCCCTGCCTCCAATTTCTCCTATTATTAACATCTTGCTTTAGTGTGATCTATTTGTTACAGGTGATAAAACCCAAACCCCTGGTAACACTTATCATTTTACTGTTCCTAAAGTTTTGCCTTTGCATTTAGGTTTCCTCCATGTATTTTTGCGTCTTAAAGATCAATTCTTTTTATTTCAGAATGATATTCCATTGTACAAATATACCACAGTGTGTTTATCCATTCACCTATTGAGGGACATCTTGATTGCTCCCAGTTTTGGTTAATTATGAATAAAGCTGCTATAAATATTCATATGTAGGATTTTGTGTGGGTATAATTTATCAATTCATTTGTCTAAATACCTGGGAGTGTGATCACTGGATTATATGGTAAGATTGTTTTTTTGTGTGTGTAAGAAGCTGCCAAACAGACTTCTAAAGCAGCTGTACCATTTTGCATTTCCACCAGCAATGCATGAGAATTTCTGTTGCTCCCCATCCTCTCCAGCGTTTGGTATTGTCAGGTTTTTTGGTCTTTGTTTTGGGTTTTTTTTTTCTGGATTTTAGTCATTCTAATAGTTGTATAGTGGTATCTGATTGTTTTAATATATAATTCCCTACACATAATATTGAGCATCTATTCCTATGCTTATATTCCATCAGTATTCATCTGTGGTGACGTGTCTTTTCAGAGCTTTTGCCCATTTTTAATTGGGTTGTTCTCTTGAGTTTTTAAAGTTCTTTGTATATTTGGAATATAAGTCTTTATCAGATATGTGTTTACCAAATATTTTTTCCCAGTCTGTGGTTTGTCTTTTCATTCTCTTAACAGTGTCTTTCTCGGGCAGAAATTTTTAATTTTAATAAAGTCTAACATATCAATTTTTTTCATGGATCATGCTTTTGGTGTTGTCTACAACAACTCAGCACTAATCCACGGTCATGTAGATTTTTCTTCTTTAGCCTGGTAATATATGGTGGATTGCATTGATCAGTTTTCAAGTAATGAGCCAAACTTGCATCCCTGGAATAAACCCTGGTATATAAATCATTTTATATATTGCTGAATACTACCTGATAATATTTGGTTAAGAATTTTTACATCTATATTGATGAGGGATACTGGTCTGTGGTTTTCTTTCTTTGTACTATCTTTGTCTGGTTTTGGTATCAGATAATACTAGAAATGAATTCATAAGATGAATTGGCAAGTGTTTTCTTTTCTATTTTTGGAAAAGAATGTGTAGAATTGATGTTAATTTTTTAAAAGTGTTTGGTAGACTTCTCCAGTGAAATTATCCAGGCCTGAATACTTCTTTTTTGGGAGTTTTTAAACGGCACATTCAATTTTCTCAATAGTTATAAGGCTATTCATATTACCTATTTCATATTGTGTGAGTTGTGATACTTTGTGGTTTTGAGGATGTAGTTCATTTCATGTAAGTTGTCATATTTATGTATGCACAGTAGTTTGTAGTATTCCCTTATCCTTTGTATGTCTGGATGGTCTGTATTGATATTCCCTGGTTCATTCCTGATATTGGTAGTTTATATGTTCTCTCTTTTCTTTCTTTTTCAATCTTGCTAGAGGTTTGCCAATCTTATTGATCTTTTCAAAGAATCAGCTCTTTGTTTTATGATTTTTCTATTTTTTTCTGTTTTTAGTTTCATTGACTTTTGTTCTTATCCTTATTCCCTTCTTTTCTGCTTGCTTTGGGTTTATTTTGCTCTACTTTTTCTATGATATTGAGGTGGGAGCCTAGAGACTTTTATTCTTTTCCAATTGCATTAGTTTCCTATTGCTGCTATAACAATTTACCACAAATTGAGCAACATAAAACAACATGAATTTATTGTTGTACAGTTCTGAAAGTCAGAAGTCCAAAATCAGTTTCTGTGGACTAAAATCAAGGTGCCAGCAGGCTTGTATTCCTTCTGGAGGCTCTAGGGGAGAATCCATTTTCTTGCCTTTTCCAGCTTCTAAAGGCTGACTGCATGCTTTGGTTTGTAGCTCCTTCCTCCATCTTCAAAGCCAGCAGTGTGTAGCACCTTCTCCCCTCTCTGATCTATGCTTCCATCCTTATGTATCTTCTTTCACTGACTCTGATTCTCCTGTCTCCCTCTTGCAAGGACCCTTGTGAGTATATTGGACTCACCTGGATAATCCAAGATAATCTCCCCATCACAAGAGCCTTAATTTAATCACATCTACAAAGTCCCTTTTACCATGTAAGCAACATATTCACAGGTACCAGGGATGAGGAGATGGACATCTTTGGGGGAGCTATAATTCAGCCTACCACACTAATGTGTGCATTTAGTGCTTAAATTTCATGCTCATCACTGAGTCTCCTCACTCTCATTATCCATGTCTCACAAATTCTGAAATATTGTATTTTCATTTTCATTCACTTAAATGCATTTTTAAAATTTCCCTTGAGACTTCCTGTTTGACTTATGGATTATTTAGAAGTGTGATTTTAGTTTCCAAGTGTTTGGAAATTTTCCTGTTATCTTTCTGTTATTGATTTCTAGTTTGATTCTATTTTTATCATAGAACACACTCTATGTATAATTTCAATTTTTAAAAATTTGTTGAGGTTTGTCTTATGGCCCAGGTTATGGTCTATCTTGCTATATGTTCCATGGGAATTTGAAAAGAATGTATATTCTGCTGTTGTTGGGTAGAGTGTTCTATAAATGTCAGTTAGATCCTGTTGACTGGTTGTGTTAAGTTCCTCTATATCCTTGCAGATTTTTTTGTCTACTTGTTCCAGTAAGGATTGATAGAGGAGTGTTGAAGTCCCCAACTGTAATTGTAGAGTCTATTTTTCCTGTCATTTCTATTACATTTAGGATTACTATGTGTTCTTGGTGGACTGACCTTTTCATCATTATGTAATGTCCCTCTCTGTGTCTGGTAATTTTCTTTATCTAATATTAGTATAGCCTCTCTTGCTTTCCTTTGTTTACATGACATAGCTTTTACAATCCTTCTACTTTCAACTTCCATGTATTTGAAATAAGTTTCTTATAGACAACATATAGTTGGGTCATGTTTTTTAATTCACTCTGCCAACCTGTCTTTTAATTGGTGTATTTACCATTGACACTTAGTGTAATTATTGATATGTTAGGACCTAAGTATCCCATTTTATTTTTTGATTTCTATTTGTTCTGTTTTTCATTTCTATTTACTTTTTCCTGCCTTCTTATGGATTATGTAAATATTGCTTAGAATTCCATTATGATTTATCTATTATGTCTGTAATGTCTCTTTGTATAGCTTTTATAGTAGTTGCTCTAGGTATTACATTATATATACATAACTTTTCACAGTGTACTGGTGTCATCATTTTACCAATTCCAGTGCAATATAGAAACTTTACCTCCATATGTCCATTTAACCACCCCCCTTGTTTATAATATAATTGTCTTAAATATTTCCTATACAAACATGTAGAATCACTTCAGTGTTATAATTTTTGCTTCAACTGTCAAACATAATTTAGAAGACTCAAGCAAAGAAGGAAATCCTATTATGCTTACCCATATTTTTACTTATCATGTTCTTTCTTTCTTCCTGATGTTCCAAGACTCCTTTTTTCATTTCCTTTCTGTTCAGACAACTTCTTTTAGCTGTTCTGCTTGGGTAGGCCTTCTGGTGATGAATTCTCTTATTTTCCCTTCATCTGAGAATGTCTTGGCTTCCCTTTCATTCCTGAAGAATATATTTTCTGGGTATAGGATTCTGGGTTGGGAACTTTTTTTTCAGCACTTGAAAATATTGACATTTCCTTCTGGCCTCCATGGTTCCACTATCATTCAAATTGTTTTTCCTATAAAGAAGGTGTCATTTTTCACTGGCTGCTTTAAAGACTTTTCGTCTTTGGTTTTCAGAAATTTAATTACAATGTGTCTTGACATGGATTTCTTTGGGTTTATCTTTTTTGAGATTTTCTTAGCATCTTAAATTTCTGTTTCCCTGATGTATCAGGTCAATATCAAAAAGAACAAAAAGAGAAAAAGGAAAAAATGGTTGGGACAGAGGAGACCAACAAGAGAAAGAGAGTGAGCAGAAAAATTTTACCTTAGAGATACAAGCCATTCTAAAGTATTTTAATTAAAAAAGGGGGACAAAGAGGACTGTAGGGCTGTCTAGAGGTACTAGGCCCCATTCCCTTCTCCCCTTTTCCTCTTATCAGCCAGAGACAGAAGGTAAAATAGCCTAAAAGAGGTGGGTAAAAAAAGTGGAAGAGGAAAAAAACCTGAATACAGGGTGTCTTAGTCTGTTTTGTATTGCTATAAAGGAATAACTGAGGCTGGGTAATTTGTAAAGAAAAAAGATTTATTTGGCTCATGGTTCTGATTTCTGGAAAAGTTCAAGATTGAGTATCTGCATCTGGTGAGGAGATCAGGTTGCTTCCATTCATGACAGAAGAGGAGCTGGCACGTGCAGAGATCCAATGGCACGAGAGGAAGCAAGAGGTGGGGGTGGGGGGGCGGGGAAGGGCCAGGCTCTTAATAACAACCAGCTCTCAGGGAATTAACAGAGGAAGAACTCACTCGCCCCCCTCCCAGGGCATTAATCTATTCATGACAAATCCACCCTCATGTCTCAAACACCTCCCCACCTCCAACATTGGGGACCAAATTTCAACATGAGGTTTGGAGGGCATAAACATCAAACTATAGCACAGGGAGAGAAAATAAAAATAACCAACTAAATTATATAGACAGATATTAGTATTTTAATATAGATATAATGATAGATTTTATACATATAGATATAAATGTGTACCTAAATTAAAACAAAGGTCCATAATTTGATCCAATTGGAAATACAAAATTTACATTCCACCCCTGGCCCCACAAAACTCATATCCTTCTCACATTGCAAAATACAATCATCCCTTCCCAATAGTTCCAAAACTCCTAACCCACTATAGCATAAAGTTAAAAGCCAAAAGTCCAAAGTCTTATCTGAGACTTCCAGTTATGAGCATTCAAAAATCAAAAAGAAGTGATTTACTTCCAAGATATAATGGTTGTACAGGCATTGGGTAAACATTCCCATTACAAAAAGGAGAAATTGGCCAAAAGAAAAGGTGTAACACGCCCCATGCCAGTCCAAAACCCAGCAAAGCAGACCTTAAATCTTAAAGCATCAGAATAATCTTTGATCCCATGTCCTGCATCCTAGGCACACTGGTGTGAGGGGTGGGCTCCCAAGGCCTTGGGCAGCCCCACCCCCATGGTTTTTCTGGACATAGCCCATGTAGCTGCTCTCACAGTTTGGAGTCGAATGTCTGCGGCTTTTCCAGGCTGAGGTTACACACTGCCGGTAGATCTATAATTCTGGGGTCTCAAGGGTGGCCCTGTTCCCACAGCTCCACAATGCATTGCCGTAGTAGAGGCTCTCTGTGGTGAATCCATCCAGTGGCAGGTTTCCGCCTGCATCCCCAGGCTTTCTGTTACATCCTCTGAAATCTAGGTGGAAGTCACCAAGCCTCCACCATTCTTGCATTCTGGGTGCCTGAAGGCTTAACACCACATGGAAGCTGCCAAGGCTATGGTTTGTACTCTCTGGAGCAGCTGCCTGAGCAATCCCTGGGGCTGTCTGAGCCCCAGCTGCTCCAGCCTGAGTGGCTGGGATGCAGGGAGCAGCATCCCAAGGTGGCACCCAATGTCTTGACTATAAGGTATAAGGGCCCTACTTTTTGGGAACTGGAGCAAATTTCACCCTTGTTATGCTGTGGCAAAGAACTTGGCTGCATTGTGTCCATGCCCTAGGGCTTTGTGTAAAGCTGAACTTAAGAGTGGTGACCTAGGTGATATTAGTACCTGCCTCCCTCTTAGTCATGCTGATCTCTTTAACAATGGGTCTCTTGGCTGCACCCCTGGATTTTTCTCCTGAAAACACTTTTTTCCTTTCAACAGCCTCTCAACTGCAGCTTTCCTCTACCTCTGAAGGAACACAATATACCTTTTCCAGGCTACACAAGAGCACCTCCACAACTTTGCAACACACACAAACTTTACAGACAAGACCTTAAGTGCATCCACTTTCCTCCAGGAGCACATAATAACCTCCTCCTCCAAGGAGATTCATTTAACACACTCATATGGACATACACCTCCAACATCTTTTAGTCCTTTATGAGTTCTGAGAAAAACATATTCCTCATTTACAAATTTTACTTAATCTTGTTAATGCTGTTACTCACAAATCACCCCACTTTGAATGGGGCTCCCTCCAACAAAAAGGCACTAAAATCTGTCCAAATTAATACCAACAGGCACACCCATCAGTGCCTGCACAGTCTCCTTTACTGACGAGGCTTTAACAACCTCTTCTCATCCCTCCTGGAGTCTCCTGACCACCCACGATGGCCATGAGTTGCCCAAGGGCTCTCAGCCTTGTGCTATATACCACTAAAACCACAAAATGACTGGCTGCATGCTAGGCTCTCCTAAAAAGAGGCTCTCACAGATCCTGAGTCCATGACCCTCCATACCCAGCTACCTATTATGCTTTGGGTCATAGAAACAGCACTCCACAAGCTCAGCATGGCTACCAAGTCCTTCTTAAGACAGGACAGAGCCAAACCTGGGCCCTCTGGCATATTCCACATGCAGGAAGAAGTGACTTCCCCTGTCCTCAGTCCCTCGCCAGATGCCATAGTGCTGGAGGTGGTCATCCTCCCCCAGACCACCTGACTACCTGGGAAACTCCTTTGGATTAACTGAGTGAACAGCAATAGGAGTTCACACACTGTACAGATGGCACTGCTAACCATCATACTTGATGAAGCTTGGTGGAATATTGCTGAATGCTGGATGTCCTGACCAACAAATGGCCCCATCTTCACATTCATTATAAAATGTTGGGCCATTGCCTAATAAATGGTCCCCTCCAGATTAAGGATCACTAAGAAGCTCTTTCCTCTTAGATACCCAAAATATAAATCAAAATCACACATCTCTTTATATATTAAAGCCACCATATGAGGCCTTGCTGGAAAATAACCATGGTAATAACCAAGGTGCACATTTCATTTCGCAAAATACACCATGTTTGGCCCTTGAAAGAGGCATTCAACAAAACTTTCATGTCCCAAATAGGTCCCAAATAGCCAGTTTAACTGAGAGACATAATAGTCTTCTCAAACTTCTTTTAAAATTCCAGTCCAAGAAATGGACCTCTAAATGTGTCTTTATCTTGCCCCAGGCCTTTATAGATCTTATAGATTTTCAATTTCAACCCCCTCCTATAAGGGCTGGAGGCCAGAGCAAGAGTGTATACTCTCCTGAAACAAATGAACACTGATTATGCAATAGACCAGGCAGCTGCTCCTCTGATATGGAACGCATCTGAGCCTAAACTTGCATCATAAAACAAACAAGTAAGCAAAACCAAAAATCTGTCAAATGCAGCTACACACCATTCTGTTTTCTGTTCATCTTATTCCTGCTGGTCTGGGTGCTTTCATTGATTTAGACTCTGGGGCTCAAATCCTCCATACAAGCCATTGTTTCAATCAGACATGGCAAATACTGAGACCCACATCAACCTGAGTCTGTACCCACTTAACAAAAATACCCAACTCCCACATCCTAGATGGCATCATCCTGGCTAAGAGCTCACCTTTGGAGATGGCACTGCCTCTGACAACATCAATCCAGCCCAACACCTTTCCATTGGAGATGAATTCACCAGAGACAGCTCCACCCTGGTGACATCCATGGACTGTCTCTCCTTGGGCACAAATTGGACACAAAATATTTTGGCTTCTCTTTCTTTGATATCAAGGATTCTATTAGGTCATTAAATATGAAATGTCTGATTTCAAATCAAAAGTTTATTATATCTCAAACAAGAATCAGGACGATTAATCACAGTATGCTCCTGAACTATTGATACAGTTTTGCCATCTCAGTAGTAGCTTGTTTATGCCAGCAGCAAAGGAGCCTGGAGAGCCGGTGGCGATGAAAACACAAAAGGCGTTTTCCACAGCTTGTTGAGAATTTAATATTTTTCTTTGCAAGAAGTGGTCCAAAGCCTGGAAGAAGTGGTAGTCAGTTGGTGCAAGGTCTGGTGAATATGGTGGATGACAGAGAGTTCCCAAGTCCAACCTCTGTAGTTTGTGCAACATGTGATCCAGCATTGTCTTGTAAGAGGATTGGCCTGTCCCTATTGACCAATCTCAGCTGCTTAATCACAAGCATTCTCATCATTTCATCCAATTGGTTGCCGTAGACATCCACTGTAATTAATTGACGAGGTTTCATGAAGCTGTAGTGGATAATACCAGCGCTGGACAACCAGACACCATTAGCTTTTTTTGATGAATATTCAGTTTTGGACTGTGTTTTGGCACGTCATCTTTATCCAACCATTGTGCCGAACGCTTGCAATTGTCAAAAAGAAACCATTTTCATCACACATAACAATACAGTGTAGAAATGGTTTGTCTTTATGTCATGACAGCAAAGAAAGGCAAGCTTTGAAACGATTTCTCTTCTGATGCTCGTTTAATTCATGTGGTACCATCTATCCAGCTTCTTTGCCTTGCCCATTTGTTTCAAATGATCCAGTATTGTTGGAATAGTAATGTCAAAGCTTGCTGCTAAATGACGGCTAGGTTCAGATGGATTCGCTTCCACTACAGCTTTCAGCTCATCATTATCCACCTTGGTCTCAGGCTGCCTACGTGGCTCATTTTCAAGATTAAAATCACCAGAACAGAACTTCTCAAACCATCAATATACTGTGCGTTCATTAGTGACATCCTTCCCAAACACTTCGTTGATATTTTGAGCTGTCTGAGCTGCATTGGTTCCACAACGGAACTCATATTCAAAAATAACATGAATTTTTGGCTTATCCATGGTTTTACAAAAATTGCTCTAAAAACAATTTTGAAAGATAATCACAAGCCAAAACGTGTGTTTGAAAGACTGAGGAGGTACCGTCACAATAAAAATAAAACAAGTGTCAAAGTGAAATTCACAGATATCAACTGTCAAACGTAGTACTTAAGGAAATCGGACATTTCAAACTTACTAACCAAATACGTAGAACTTATTAATGAATCACTTAAACAACCTCCAACGACATAACCAGACCTGCCACCTTGATATATATAATTCATACATTTAACGCACTTTACAACTCCACAAAGATATTAAGGACCCCCAACAAAACTTCAGATCTATTTTCTGTATTCTTTTTTTTTTTTTTTTTGAGACAGGGTCTCACTCTGTTGCCTGGACTAGTGGCATGATCATAGCTTATTGCAATCTCAAACTTCTGGCTCAAGTAATCCTCCTGCCTCAGCCTCCCGAGTAGCTGGGACTACAGGTACGCACCACCACACCTGCCTAATTTTTCTATTTTTTTTTTTAGAGATAGGGTCTTGCTATGTTGCTCAGGCTGGTCCTGAACTCCTGACCTCAAGTGATCCTCCCAGCACCTTGGCCTCCCAAAGTGCTGGGATTACAGGCTTGAGCCTCCGCACCCAGTCTCAGATCTATTTTCTTGACTAATGACATACAAATGAAAAACTCAGTTATGGCTCAGCCTACAAGGACGCCTTATACTTCCACGTGTGTTCTTCCTTCTTACTCTCATAATAAAATATTTTCTAGGCTGTTTAGGGCAACTTATGCCCTACTTTCTAAAAATCTCCACTATCACCACCCTAAAGTTTACAATGATACGTAATAGCCACAGGGTCAATTGTGTTTTCTTAGATTCTATATTTGTCTATGTTGTGTCCACTTTCTCTGGCATTGGACACAGCAGTGGAGAAGGGTGAGGCCCTTCTGGGGAATCTAGCCTCTACTCTCTGTTCCAAGACCACACTTAATGTCCTAGACATGGATTTGGAACACTCAACCAAGGGTGTATCCCACTCTGTTGAGCTTAATCTTTGTCCCTCAGCTCAACTTAGATGAGTGCAAAATGTAAAACCCTAGTGTTCCTTCCTCGTCTTGATGAAAATGTCAGTGTCTTGAAGATTTTCTACTTACACCTTGGCTGTTTTCCTCCAAAACTAAGTTAGAGAGAATTTTCCAGATTTTTTCAACTCCTCTTCTTTACTCAGAACTGCATGTAGGAAAATTAAGTAACCATTCTGGTGAATGCTTTAAAGATGCTAGCTGAACAGTTAGGAAAGCCACAACTCCTCCAAGTAAACTGTGTAAAACTAGTCCAAGAAGATCCAGAGAATTCCTGCAGTTTTTGTTTCAAGGTAATGAATTTTGCCGCCTTCTTCATTCCCACTGTGGAAATGCTGTTTCATTGTGGTAATCTTTTCTAAGTAATAAATGTTTTCTGGGTACATCCTGGGAGATTTTCATTGTTGCTGTTAAGAATAAAAGTACCGCAATTTTTTCCCAATTCAAAAATGGAAGAAAATTTACCCATGAACTACGTACAGAGTAAACAAGATTGTGAACAGAGTAATTAACAAGTTAATTTTCCTAATAGCCCTTAAGCAATATCTATGAAGACTATTTAGGAAGAACTGAACATAGGCTAAGCCTAATTTTCCAACATCACAAGTTGCTTAACTTGCTAAGTTTCCAAAGACGTATTTTCTCAGAATTAGAGAATATCATCAACTATATAACGAAAAATATCTCTGTAGCCCAGTCCATCTCCCATTATTCAGACAAGCATTGTACAAGATATAAAGATCTGCCATTCTTCTGAAAATAATGCGTACTGATTATTCGAGAGACATTGGAACTACCAAAGTCAAACTGGTCTCTCAAAGATTTGAGTCTCCTCAAGACTTTAAAAAGGGCCTTCAGCAAATCTTTCCTTGTTTCAGTGGTTACAAGATAGTAAGATTCAGGGTAAAATGTTTGCAATTCTGAATCATACAGGCACCTTCCCTTGCCTTTAGGATTCAAGTAGAAGATCTTTCTCCTGACACAAAGTTTTCCAGTGTAACCACCAATTTTTACTAGCTTCTGCTTTAAAGTTAGGGCAGTTTGTGTAGAATAGTCTTCTAACTCCTCATCCAGGACCCTAAGGAAAGTGTATAGGACTGGCGGACCTTCCTGGGAAATCAGAAGAGCATCACAGATGACTTTCTGGTTCTCTTGCAAGCCCAGATCCAAAGACCAGCTCCTGGAGAAGATCAGTGTACCTTGACTGACAAAGCTTACTTCTTTACATATTAATTGTTTAAGTCCTTCATATTGTAAGAACAGTTTTCCGTAGAAGGTGTCTGGAGTATATGTTATCTCTTTTGGTAGCCCTAGATAAGGAAATAATGATAATAAATTATAAAACACTGGGAACTTCCAATTTAAGCTGTGACAAAGCAGCTTGTATCAGACCAACACTCCCACCAAAACAACTATAAATGGTGTATAAAATATATCAAACAATAATTTAAAGAACCAGAGAGCAACCAATACAAGCAGGACTGAAAGGACTACAATCTTTGATAGAGAGGAAGCACAGGAAGTGGCTTCACATTCACCCCTGCTTTTTCCCTGAGGAGATTTTCTATAACATGGCATGGGTAAATAGAACGCAAGCAGAAATCAGCGGTTTTACTGGACTGAGGGAAAAAAGAGGTCAGAATTCAGGGCTGCCCGAGGAGCTGGAATTTGAGAAGGAAAATCCCAGAGAAGATGAAACTGCAGAGAAGAAGCCAAAATCTACATACAAATTTCCCTCAACTCATTGGCTAATACAGGTGAGGTGCTGGAAACACAGAGGAAAATATCAACTGGGAGACTAAAGAGCTGAGCATAAGTTTTATCAGCCTCATCATGGTGCTGAGGAGATACAGACTGGCATTCAAGACCCAGCAAAGTGGAAGGGCATTTGCCTAAATACCCCAGACTTTAAGTTAAGACTCCAGAAGAGCCATGGCCTAGTGGTAAGAGTAAAATTAAAAGATATTATATCCAGAAAAACATAAAATAAAACTTCAAAAAAATCAAAATAATCACTGGTGCTCTATCTACCTGCCAGAAAAAAGTGTAACCCTCTTTGGAGAAATGTAACATCTACCCAAGTCTCTATAATTTGTAATCCATGATACAATAAAAAACTAAAAGACATGATAAAAAGCAAGACAAATTACTACAAACAAGAGAAAGATTAGACAAAAAGAGTGACAAGTGCTTCTGATACTGGATTTATCAAAGAGGGACTTTAAAATAATTATAATATCTTCAAAAACCAAAAAAATTAAAATAAATGAAAATATGAAGATGTCCTGATTCTCTCACAGGCTCAGAAAATTGAAATCCATGGATAAAAATCATGTGGGCATTCTATAATTTAAAAATACAATATTGGGGCAGGCATAGTAGCTCACACCTGTAATCCCAACACTGTGAGAGGCCAAGGCAGGAGGATCACTTGAGGCCAGGGTGTTCAAGACCAGTCCGGGAAACACAGAAAGACCCTGTCTCTACAAATAAAAACTAAAAAAATTGTGTGTGCCTATAATCCCAGCTACTTGGGAGGCGGAGGTGGAAGGACCACTTGAGCACAGGAGTTTGAGGTTTTAGTGAGCTATGATGACACCGCTGCACTCCAGCCTGGGTGACAAAGTAAGACCCTGTCTCTGAAAAAAAATACAATATCTGATACTAAGAACTCATTGGATAATGTCTAGCAGCAGACAGAAAATAGAAGAAAACAGGATTAATCAATAGGATAACAGGATGATAGAAAAAGTCCAAACTGAAATTCAGAAAGAAAAAAGTGAAAAACACAGAGTATAAGAGAGATGGCAGGGACCGTCAAAAGGTCTAACATATTTGTAATATGAGTCCCACAAGAAGAAAGGGGAAAAAAACAAGACATAAGCAATATTTGAAGAGATAAACATTAATAATTTTTTCAAAGTTGATTAAAGATATCAACTCACAAATGCAAGCTCAGCAAGAATTCTACTAAACATTTAAAGAAGAACTAATACCAATCCTTCTCAAACTCTTCCAAAAAGGTGAAGAGGAGGGAATACTTCTATGATATTGAGGTGGGAGCTTAGAGACTTCTCTTCTTTTCTAATTGCATTAGTTTCCTATTGCTGCTATAACAATTTACCACAAACTCATTTTAGGAGGTCAACATTACACATAGTCACTACGTGGTGTGAACATAGTCACACTAAGTCCAAAGAAGGTAGAATTAAACTACCTGGATAGTGACATCTCTGCCGTTGACTTTCCCGGTACCAACGTTTACAAAGAGGCCAACTATAGGGAACAACAAGTGATGACATACTTGCTTGAGAGGTCAGCTCTTCAGGTAGCTTTCTGGAAAAATCTTAGAAAACAAAAATCACATTCTTAATTTGGTACAAGGGAGATCCCCAACTAACTAATGCAGAGTATATAAAAAGTCTACTTAGAACTAAACCTGTTTTCCCAATAAAAACATTGTTAGATTTTGTGGTTATATTCCTAGGTCAGATACAAATTGTCAAATTAACCCTTGACGCTGCTGAAACACTCTATACTTGGAATGAAAATTAACAGTAAAAATGCATTAATCATAACTTAATACATTATCATATAATTGGATTTATTTTCAAAGCAGTTCAAATTAGAAGCGGTGATGGCTAGTGAAGGAAAGCTGAGTTTTGTCAGATTCTGAGGAAGAAGCTTGCATTTTCAGAGATTTTGTAAGTTGCTAGTACTGATCTAATTTCATGTGAGGCTTTCCTTTTCCAAAACCAGATAAAACACCAGCATTATCCTTTTCTTGTCGGTATAATGTAGGGTTACATTTTGGCTCACAAATGTGAGAGGAAGAGAGAAGAGGTTTTATAGGAAATAAACGGAAAGAGGGTAAAGAAAGGTGTAGGGGCAGGTAAGCTTTTAGGGCAGGTGCTCCCGAGAGAAAGAAATGGTCAGTTACTGAAATTGAGCTCAGAAAGAAAAAGGAAAAGGACTGAACAGGCCTTGCTTGAAGTGAGTAAAGAGGTGGTAGGGAAGAAACACCCAGGGTTAACTGGATTTTTGCACCAGGTAGGGCTGCTGAAAGTAGATAATGCGCTTGCTGTATGGAATATCTATCTTCTTCTAAGTGGGTAGAAGAAAACAAGAAGCAGTGAACTATTGATTGTATCCATCAGAGATTAGTAAATTAGATGCTGATATTTGAGGAACCATTGATCTTGTCCCAAATCCCAAAGAAAAAACCCTTCCTGTCACCCAACCCAAATGCATCCTTGTTAATCCCCATTTCTCAACCTGGTTTGGCCTCCACCATGAACTGGATCCACTCCGTCTCGGTGAACTGCCTCACACAGTTGTCTTTCACATGCCAGGAATCAGGTTTTCTGGCAAACACTGCACAGCAGAATCGCTCCACTCTAAGTGCACAGACATATCCACAAAGACTTCTCTTATCATTTCCCTGATCAAATTCCCAGACTTCAAGGAATTTGCATGAGTAGTTTATCTTCCTCTGCTTCCTACAGAAGTGATAGACAGGCAGCTTGCTGATGGACTCTTCTATTTCTCTTTCTAGCTTCACAAGATAACTCTTCTCTGCGGCAAAGCCAACTATTTCTTTATTTTCATTTAAACCAATGAACAAATATCCTCCATCAGTATTTGCAAACGCCGAAACATATCGAGGGAGAATCTCTTTAATGCGTTGTAACAATTTTCCTGTAGAGAAGTTTTTAATTTCAATGTGTGTGGATTCAGTAAAGGTCACTTTTTCTTTATGCTTAAGTTCTGTCCTGTTAAAAAAGTCAGCAGCCAAGGCCTCCATGTTACTTTCGTCTTGTACACTGGCCCTGTTTGCAGGCAATCGTGGTCTTCCATACGCTCTCCCTCCATTTTTTTCCACGTCTTTGAGAAATTCCAGTGCGACAGTCACACTCATGAGTTTCACAGACGTTATATCTCTTTTGTACAAATTGGAGCTCAAGGTGGCAATCCCCAGACCAGATGTCTCCAAGCTCCATGATTTCACAAAAATCAGAAAGTTGTCTCCTTTTTGCATGAAGTCTAGGTATTTAGGTACAAATGATAGAATATTACTAAAAGAATTTTCCAAATCTGGTCCTATTCCATCTCTGTGATAATGATAGTCTTTATGCTCAGTGTTAGCCTTGATCACTCCCCCTCCAGAATTGAGCAGAGCACACATAGCTCGTGAGACCTTATCATTCTGCTTGCTTCTCAGTTGGCAATCTTTCATTGTTTTTCTATTGTTCTCTCCAAGAGTGACTCTTCCCACATCTAGAACCAACTCAGCATACTTAGTTTCCACATCAATACTGATGTCCATTTTCCCAGCAGCTATGCAGTTTCCAAGCAGAAATTCTTTCCTGTAAAATAGACAGAGCCATTAGAATAGGACCTAAGCAGGACAGACAGCAAATTCTGTATTGTGAGGCAAACATAGCAAAATCCTTTGCTGTATATATTCCACTGGACTGGGAAGTATACAGGTACAAGGTAACGTTTTTGGACAAATTTTGAGCTAAGACACTCCTACTGAATTTTCAAATTTGTTGCCATATTATTATATGATCCTTTTCTAATTATTTTCATCTTGCCTTTATCTCCTTTCTTGCCTTTATTTCCTTTCTAATCCCTGACCTGTTTTCTCTCTCCTGTCCTTAAATAAACCCCTAAAGTGAGTCTATGGTTTTGGTCTTCTCAGTGAACTAGGTATAAGTTATACATATTATTTCTACTTTTCTTTTTATTTTGATAATTTCCGCTTTTTTCTTCATTAATTATCTCCTTTTATGAGGAATTCTTTTGGAAAATTGCCAGTTGGGGTCTAAGGACATCCAACAATATGCAATGTTAATTATTTTTCCTTCTTATAAGAATGAATTAGATTCACAAATTTTGGCCATTGATCTTAAGCAAGGTGGGCCACGTCAACGTACCCTTTTCCTATCAAATATCCACATATTTTCAATAAGGTAAAATTCTTATATAAAAATCACCTGTGCTATGGTTTGAATGTTTGTGTGCCTCCAGAATTCATATGCTGGAATCCAAACCCCTGAGGTGATGGGGCCTTTGAGAGTGGAGCTCTCATGAAGGGATTAGTGCTCTTTTAAAAGGGACCCCAGAATGCTAGCTCACCCCATCTGCCATGTGAGCACACAGCAAGAAGTTGGCAGTCTGCAACAAGAAGAGAAAACTCGACCTCACCAGAACTTGACCATGCTGGCACCTTGATCTAGGACTTCACAGCCTCCAGAACTATGAGTAATAAATTTCTGTTTTTTATAAACCACCCAGTGTATGGTGTTTTGTATGGCAGCCTGAACAGACTAAGACAGTCTGCTTTAGTCTGTGTATCCCCAACCCATTAGCTCTGTCCCTTTAAGGTCTATTGGGATCACTGCTTTGCTATAGATGACAAGCTAAAAGGATTGTAGGGACGTCAAGTGGCCTAGAGACAGTTGATAGTAAAGTCCATCATAGGTAGTAATCACTACACTAGGAAATGTTATAAAGGGGTCAGCATATTCCTACCCAATTTTGTGCAAAGGCTCAGCTGTAGGCTGTGTATACCACCTCTGTCTCTGTAAGTTTCTGATCACATGTAAACAATGATAACACTGGGGCCCCAGACCATTGGGACAATTCTCAATCAAGAGAATTCATATGTCAATCATGAGCATAACATACAGAGGAAAAAAGAACCATATATTCCATATAGCACTTAGCAGATTATAGCGACCAGACTAGGTGTTTGATAAATGCCACCACTCCACGTGCACCATAGTAGTCACCACTCCCCATGTTATTTGGGGACTCTGTTTCTCGTCCTTCCCTCCTTGGTACTCCCACAGAACTTTATGTACATATGTGGCACTAATTCCACCATGGATCTAGGGAAATCTTTACAAACAGAGCACTGAAGCGTCCAGAGCAGTTGTTTTCAAACTACAGGAAATGAGGTAAGGGCTCCTAATCATTTAAGACAACAAAAGGAAAGGCTTTGGGGCCTAGTTCCCACTTTAGACACAACCTCAGGGGTTCAGAGCAGTCTCCATGCTCTGGAATGCCTTCCCTGAAATTTTCTAAGCCCCTTCCACTGCCAGGGACCAGCCAGGACCAGGAGCAGCGTAATCCCGGCAGGATGCTCAAGCCTGGACAAAACTGTTCGGGTCCCCATTTCTTCCATTTGGGGTGCTCAATAATCCTCTACCCAAGGAACCCTGGGACTCCTGCCTGCAGAGTTGTCCTGGGACCCTGTGGCTGGGTCTTGGTTCCAGGAGAATGGCCTGGCAAGTGGATCACTCTCACTGTCTGGAGTAGTATTTCTTTCACAGGATCGAGTGAGATTGGATTGCTAGGATGGTGTCAATGTGCTGATTTTGGTTGAGTCAAATTATTTGTATTGACGGGGCCTCACAAGAAAATATTTGCTTGGGTAGAATTCCCCATTGAAGCCATCTGGTCCAGGGATTTTCTTGGTGGGAGGTTTTTGATTACTGATTCAGTCTCCTTACTAGATATAGGTCTATTCAGATTTTCTATTTCTTCCTGATTCAGTCATGGTAGGTGGTGTGTTTCTAGGAATTTGTCCATTTCATCTAGGTTATTAAATTTGTTGGCATACAATTTTTCAAGTACTCTCTTATAATTCTATTTATTTCCGTAAAATCAGTAGTAACGTCCCTTCTTTGCTTTCCAATTTTAGTTATTTGAGTTTTCTTTTTTCTTTATCAATCTAGCTAAAGGTTTGTCAATCTTGTTGACATTTTTTCAAAAACCAACTCCTGGTTTCTCGAGATTTCTCACTGATCTTTTTCCTGTTGTTTTTCTATTCCCTATTTCATTTATTTCTGCTGTAATATTATTATTTATTATTTCCTGATTTTGGGTTTAGTTTGTTCTTCTTTTTCTAGTTCCTTGAGGTATAAAGTTAGGTTGTTGATTTGAGATCCTTCTTATTTTTTAATTTAGCTGTCTACCACAAGAAATGTTAGTCTTTGTACTGCTTTTACTACATACATAAGTTTTTGCATGTTGTGTTTTTATTTGCATTTGTCTCAAGATACTTCCTTGTTTCCCCTGTGATTTCTTATTGAACCACTGGTTGTCCAAGAGCGTGTGGTTTCATTTCCACACACTTGTAATTTTTCCAGTTTTCCTTCTGCTTTCGATTTCTAGTTTCATTCCACTGTGACCAGAAAAAGATACTTTGTATTCCTTCAATCTTTTAAAATATGTTAACACTTGTTTTGTGGCCTAACAGGTGGTCTATCCTGGAGAATGTTCCATGTGCATTTGGGTTGTGTGGAGTGTTCTGTGTATGTGTCAGGTCCAATTGGCTTATAGTGTAGTTCAAGTCCTCTATTTCCTTATTAATCTTCTGTCTGGGTTTTCTTCTATCCATTATTAAAAGTGGGGTATTGAAAATTCCAACTATTTTTGCAGACCTGTGTATTTTTCCCTAGAATTCTGCTAATGGTTGCTTCATATATTTAGGAGCTCTGATGTTTGGTGTATATATGTTTATAATTGTCATATCTTCTTAGTGAATTTTATAGTGTCCTTTATGTTTTGTAAATAGTGTTCATTATATAGTGGCCTTTTTTGTCTCTTGTAACTGTTTTTGATTTAAAGTCTATTTTGTCTGGTATTAGTGGAGCCATCTCTGCTAGCTTTTGGTTATTATTTGACAGAATATCTCTTTTCATCTTTCACTTTCAACCTATGCATGTCCATAGATCTAAAGTGAGTCTCTCGTAGAAAGCATGTAGTTGGATCATGTTTTTAAATCTAGTCTGCTAATCTAGTCTTTTAATTGGGCAGTTTAATCCATTTACATTTAAAGTAATTACTGATAGGGAAGGACTTACTATTGCCATTTTGTTATTTGTTTTCTGTAGGTTTTATTGATTTTTCTCCCTCATTTTCTCTCTCATGGCCTTCCTTTCTCATTTCCTTTTGTGTATATTCTATAAATAGTTTCCTTCTGGTTACCACAGGGATTACATGTAAAATCCTAAAGTTATTACAACCTATCTCTTTCATTTTTCAGACACAGGGTTTCACTCTGTTGCCCTGACTGGGGTGCAGTGGTGGGATCATTGCTCACTGCAGCCTCAAACTCCTGGGTTCAAGCAATCCTCCTGCCTCAGCCTCCCTAGTAGCTGGGACTACAGATGTGCACCAGGGCACCAAGTGAATTTGTTTATTTTTTGTAGAGATGGGGTCACACTATGTTGCCCAAGCTGGTTTTGAACTCCTGGCCTCAAACAATCCTCCTGCTTCAGCCTCCCAAAGTGCTGGGATTATAGGCATGAGCCACTGCACCCAGCCCCTACCTTAAATTGATACTATTTTAACTTCAATCACAGAAAAACTCTACTCCCTTATAACTCCATCTCTCCTGCACTTGATGTTGTTGATGTCACAAATTACATGTTGAAGTATTGTGTCCCCATTGAGATAGATTTATAATTCTTTTTATGCACTTTAAAATCCTGTAGAAAATAAAAGTAGAGCTACTAATCAAAATTACAATAATGCATTATTTTATATTTGCCCACATATTAACCTTTGTGAAAGACTTTCATATTTTCAATATGGCTTTAGATTACTGCCTAGTGTCCTTTCATTTCAACTTAAAAAACTCCCTTTAGCATTTCTTGTATGGCATGCCCAGTAGTAGTGAACTCCCTCAGCTTTGTTTATCAGGGAATGCCTTAATTTATCCCTCATATTTGAAAGAGTTTTCCTGTTATAGAATTCTCAGTTGACAGGGTTTTTACTTTCAGTACTTTAAATATATCATCCCACTGACTTCTGACCATCAAGTTTCTGCTGAGAAATAGGCTGTTAATCCTATTGAAGACCAATTGTTCATGATCAGTGGCGTCTCTTTCACAGCTTTCGAGATTCTCTCTTTGTCTTTGTCTTTTGATAGTTTGATTGTAATGTGTTTTGATGCAGGTCTCTATAGATTTATCCTATTTGGAGTTCACTGAGCTTCTTGGAATTGTAGATTCATATCGTTCATCTAATTTGAGACGTTTCAGCCATTGTTTGTTCAAATAACTTCTCTGCCCCTTTCTCTCCTTCTGCAGCCAATGTAATGCATATATTGGTCTGCTTGATACTGTTCCACGAGTCTCTTAGGCTTTGTATGCTTTTAATTCTTTTCTTTCTGCTTATCAGGCATGATAATTTCAATTGTCTTGTCTTCAACTTCACTGATTTTTTTTTCTGCCTGCTGTCTTGTGAGTTTTTATTGAAAATTGGGCATTTTAAAAAACAGCCACCTCTTTCACTCTTTGCAGACTAACTCTGTGCCAGGGCAGTCCTTCACTGATTAGCTGGGCATGCTCCGAAATAAGGGATCAGCCCGAGGTGAAAGCTTAAGGTCTTCTTAGGTCTTTTCCGAGCATTCATGTTGCCTGTGTTGCATGGGGATTTCTTAATTCCTCCCTATAGATGGCTGCTTTTGAATGTCTTAATTTCCCAAAGAATCTCACCCCAGCCCTCTTTGGGACCTTAGATGGTTTATAGTATGTCTCTAGCCATAATCTCTTGCCCCAGACATCTATAGGTCTGTAGTCTCCTTGCAACTTTCATGAGCAGTAGCCACTTCTTTTCCCCATCTGAGATCTGAGCTAGGTGATACAGAGACCAGTCCTTCAGGCAGTCCCCAGACAGGTTAGACCCTTAAAAGAAGATCTGCTCTGCCCCCTCTAGTTCAAGAAAGGGAACTGAGAATAGCGCTGCTGCCTCCTCAAGACTAAGACCATGCCATGCATGTGAGAGGGTGGGGCAAGGGTTAGTAAAAACATCATGAAACTTTCTACAATTCTGAATATTGCTGCTTCTTCTTCAGTGGGCATTCACTTGGTGGCTGTGGGCCTTCGACTGTTAGTTCAGCCAGTTTCTGCTTTTTTTTTTTTTCTGATGTTTCTGTGAGGAAATAAAGGGTTGAAGCTTCCTAATTCACCATTTTGCTGACATCATTCCTGTCATCATTTCTTAATACTGAATGTAATTTCCTAATATTTTACTTAAGATTTCACATCCATGATGTTCTCTTCTCATGTGATTGTCGACAGATGTTGGTATCAAGGTCATAGTAGCTTCACACATGCAAGCAGTTTTTCTATTCTTTTACATTTTGCCCAACATGATGACTTTTGTTCAGTGGGACAGTTCATCATACTGCCATACTGCCAGAAACTAAAATGGACAGTTTTGAATCTTGCTTTTCCACAGAATAATATATCACATACAATCAGTTTTGTAAAATAATGATTAACTATCCTTTAAAAACCTTATTAACTGCTGCATAATATCATATACAGTATTAATGTACCATTACTTAAATACTACCCTAGAGCTGGGAATTGAAGTTGCTTTCAATATAGCTATACTCGGATCTTGGCTCAGTTATTCCAATGCTTGGGTATGTTAATCACATCTTCTACTTTGCATGGAGTCCAAGAGTCCCTGGCAAAGTACTTCAATTCTACATACAGATATTTTTCAGACATATATAAAGATCTGTTGGGGTGGGGGATGGGAAGCCAGAACAGACAGACAGAAAAGAAGCCAGACTGCAAGAAATAGGAAAAGGAACCTTGAAGGGGAAAAATCATGTAAGAGAAGAAAGAGTCTGGATCTGTGGTTATAAAGGTTCATGCTGAAACATAAGGTTATACTTGACCTTGTGCCTTAAGTACATAAACATGCTAAAATTACATAAGTCTATAAAGTGTGTGTGTGTGTGTGTGTATATATATATATACACACACACATACATATATATATACACACACACACAAATCGAAGTTTCTAAAAGTTGAATTACTGGGTCAAGTGATGAAATGTTTAAGGACATTGATACCTATTGATATGGTTTGGATGTTTGACCCCTCCAAATCTCATGTTAAAATTTGATCCCCAGTTTTGGAGGTGGGGCCTGGTGGGAGGTGTTTGGGTCATGGGGGTGGATCCCTCATGAATGGTTTGTTGCCTTCCCTGTGATAATGAGTGAGTTCTTGCTATATTAGTTCTTGAGAGAGCTGGTTGCTTAAAAGAACCTGGCACCACCCCTTCTCTCTTGCTCCCACTCTCGCCATGTGACACCCCTGCTCCCCTTCACCTTCTGCCTTGATTGGAAGCTCCTTGAAGCCCTCACCAGAAGCAGATGCTGGCACAATGCTTCTAGTACAGCCTGCATAACCATGAGCCAAATACATCTCTTTTCTTTATAAATTACCCAGCCTCAGGCATTCCTTTATAGCAGCGCAAAACAGACTAATACATATATTACCAAACGGTTTCCCAAAGAATTGTATCAGATTTTTCTCTAGCAACTTTATCTCAGGGAAGGAGGATATGGTTCCAAATCTACTAGAAGGCAGCACTGTTTCCTAAGTGTCACCTGAAAACTCAGAGCTGAACCAGGAAGGGGGCTGCCTTCCTAGGAGATCTTGAGACTAGCTGTTCATTCAAATAGGCTCCCTGGGCCTGGGTCCTTGGAAGAAAGCATTTGAACATAACCCAGAGAAATCCCAAAAAAAGAGCATGTAAGGAAAGAAGACTGGACTCCCGGTAGATGAAGAAAATGAAGCCAGGTAAGCATAATCATTTAAATTTAAATTTAAAACTTAGTAACAGTCTCAATGTGGCATAGTTATGCAAAAAAGCAGAGGGAGATATATACTCCGGCCATGCTAAGCTTTCTCCATAGTATTATGGCACAATTAGTGTCCTTTAGACCCCCTTTCTTCACATTTCTTATACATGAGGCTGTCTTAAATGTGAGTCCATTTTCCCTGCTGACCTGACAGAAGAGATTCTCCACCCCTACCCCAAAAGGCTGCAGGAGAATCACTTCTACTTCTGCCCAGCCACACAGCCCCAGCCCTACCATCCTCCAGTAATGCCTTGCCAAGCAGCCTCCACTCCCCAATTCTTGCAGCCTCTGTAACTGAAATCCTGTCACCTTTGCTCCCGGTCCACATTCCAGTACCCACATTCCAGTACCCTCTGCATCAGGTCTTGCTATAGGTGAACTCTTTGGGTTCACCCACCATATAAAAAGGGGACAGGAATCACATCTCATCCCCAAAGTGCTTAGGGAGGACACCCAAACCACTAGGAAACATGGGACCCATGGGAGCTGCCGTTGAACCACCTTACTGAGGACCCACCGCTTGTGGACTAGCCTGGGATCCTGGCCATCCCAGTCCAACACCCATAGCTATGTAAAACTTTCTGTGATTCAAAACCACTACCCTCAGACATACATCTGGAACACAATCCTTAAAAAATAAGCTAGGGACTGGAGCCTACCAAATCCCTCAGGCCTAAAATTCACTGACCTCCCTTAAACGTTGAGTCTAAATTTACAGGTTAGATGTTTCCGCTGAAATCCTTTATACTTTTGACTGTGGGGAAAACTGTTAGACCTGATCTTGGGATTTGGGCTGTGTTAGCTATCTTTAATGGAAAAGGGGATGCATTCAGATCTTAGAGTTATGCCAGAAGAGCAGGTTGGTAGGAACTGCACAGAAGGGTGGGACAGGAGTGATAAGAGCTACTTCCTGGGGAACAAAAATCATGTAGCATTCTTTGCCCTCCTGGGATGCCACTTTGCATTTGATTTTGGAAAGCAAATTCTCACTGTTCCCCTCTTCTAGGCGATGAACTTCAGCATGGCACTACGGTGCTTGGTTTCTCTTTCTGGGTCTAGCAGTGCAGTTCATCAGTGCCTGGTCACATTTCACCTAAAGAACCTATTCCCCAACTCCCCTCTCGCTCGGGACTCCAGCAGGACGGAACACTCCCAAGGAGCTCTGGACACCCCGCACAAGCCTGGCCTGTCCATACAGCACTCTGCCCTTCCTGCCCCCCTGCTCCAACACCGCAGATCCCCGGCTCACTCTACCTGCGGCTCTTTAAAGCGCTCCCCGGCCCGGAAGTCCTCCCTGCACCCCACACTCCCAAGTCCGCCATTTCCTAGTCCTGAACAGCTGGTAGTTTAAATAGAAGTTTCTGTGGACACAAGAAATAGCCAAGGAGCCAAAACTCCCAGAAGGGAAACCAGCCCGGGGTCTCTCTGGGAGCGGTGGGGTTATGCTGGCAGCGCCCGGTCTCTTCCTGGAGCCGGCAGACCAGAGCCCTGAGAAATAAGAAACCCAAGCTGGAAGATCTGGCAATGAAGCGCCACAAACTCACCGAGGCGCGCTGCTCCCCGGAAGCACGATTCCTTGCGGGCGCCGGCGCACCCCGGGTGGCAGCTCCCGGCGCGGCGCGGGCGCGCTCTGGTCAGGCCCGGCGGGGGCGCCGCCGCGGGAGATCCTCGGCCGCTGCGCCACTGGGCGTTGAAAGCCGACCTGAGTACCGCCGAGTGACCGCGGGGGATCTCTCGTTTTGTTTTAACTTACCAGTGTGTTGTAAGACAAAAAGAATAATGGTCATTTGAAGAAGACAAAGGAAGAAGTTGGCGAGGCGCGGGCTCGCGTCGGTGTCCGCGCTCGGCGGGGAAGGGGACTTAAGTCCTGTCGCGCTTTCCCGCCTTCCGCCCCCGTGGGCGGCTCCTCGCTCCGCGTCAGCGCGGCCGGCATCTCCATTGGCCCCGCGACGCGACGCGCCTCCGCGCCTCTGGGCGACTGTCCTGAACTTGACTCATCGCAATGGAAGAAATACCTGGCTGCTAGAGGGGTCACTCAGGCTTTCCAGTTTTACTCGCATTCCCAGGGCCGCACTGCTGTCCCCTTGCTTAAAAGCGCAGTGGCCACCAGGAACCGGGCGGGAGCAGCTGTTAAGGCACTGGAGAGGACGAAGGTGCGAGGCGCCGGCTGTTCCACGGGAGACAGATGCGAACACCCACCCCTTGCTGTGTAAGGAGCATCTTGGGGCCGTCTGGGACCACTAGTTTAGTTGGGACGCTCCAATGGCTCCTCTAGCGGGATACAGCCCTCCTGCCACTTTGGTTTCCTTGGGCCCCTTTATTATGGTAATTATGATAAATACATGTTAGTCCAGCTCATCACAGCTAAGATTTGTTGCCAGAACTCACAGCTTTTGAAATGCACAGAGGCCAAAATGACTCACTCACTGGGAAGTTTGCAAGTCTGAATTGCTTTCTCGCTAGCTCCACCCGACACCTCACTCTGGATTGCATTAACTGCCCCCGGTTGTGAGGCCACTCTAGAATCTTAAGGTACCTAAGAAGAGAGAAAGAGCACTTATTCACATTGAATGAGCACATACCTGAGCTTTTCTTCATCTCATCTGATCCTCATGCCAGCTCCAAAGAAACAGTTTCACTTAAGAAATTCTTCTTCAGTCGTTGACTTAGAAAATGGTAGTGCAGGGATTTTTCCCAGAGTACCAAGAGATCTTCCAAGAAGTAAGCAAAAAAGATTAAGACCTTGTTCCCCTGGGAAAGTGTGTGGGAGGCATGGTATTGCAGATCAACTCAGAATCGAACATGCCACTCTCAAATGGCCTCCATAAAGTGAGCAGATTAAAAATTCATGCAACTTTTAAATTATGTTTTTATTAACTACTAAGTAGCTACAAGACAATATTTATAGAATACATATTAATATAAAGTATAAAGCAAAACAAAAGTATAAACGTCTGTGCACCCCCTCCCCCAGCTCAAGACTATTGCCAATAATACAGAAGGCACTTGAGGGCTACTCCATAATCCTACCCCATTCCTTCTCCCCTCAAAGGCGCAACACCTGTCAGATTTTACATTTAACATTACCTTTCTATTTTTTATAGTTTTACCATGTTTTAAAAGATATAACAAGAGATTTGGTTTTGCATGTTGTTAAACTACAGTATGTATGAATGGAGTCGTACTTGTAAAGCATTTGTTGGCACATTCTGTGACATCCCTCCCATAAAAGGCCACATCTAATTTCCCTCCCCTTGAACATAAGCCAACCTTGGTAACTTGCTTCTAACCAACAGAATACACCATAAGTGATGCTGTGTGACTTCAAGGGTATATTTGAAAAGATGGAGGGGGCGCCCACCTTGATGTCTCCCCACCATCATGGAAGGCATAGGAATAAGAGGGACTTCAGAGGGTTCCAGCCCCAGTCTTCAAGCCACCACAGCTGAAGGTGAAATGGAGCAGAAACTAGGCTTCCCCACTGTGCCCTGTCTTTATGCCAGACCCTCAGGATCTGTGAGTATAATAAATGGTTATTTTATACCACTGAGTTTTGGGATAATTTGTTACACATCTATAGTAATGGGAACAATACCATATGTATCCTCCTTCTGTCTTCTTGCCTCTTTTCATCAACATCATGTTCCTGAGATGCATAATCCTCAGTAGGATGTGGTAGCTAATATTTTGAACCCAAGTCTAATCTAGCAGAGGCCAAATTGTGTCAGAGTGTAGACGTGTTCTCATTGCTCTATGTACTTGCCAACACTTGATATTTTCAGACTGTTTCATTTTTTCAATTATTATAGTTTTAGTTTGCATCTCTCTGATTACCAAACGTATGTTGGTTATAAAATTGACATCTTTATGAGATAATTTCCAATCCATAAACATAATATGATGCTATAATTTTACATTTTCTTCAATGTCTTACAATAAAGTTATATATAATTTTCTGTAAAGATCTTGTACATCTTTTGCTAGATTTACTTTTATGTCCTTTATTTCTGAGGCAATCTTAAATAGCACCTTTAAAAAAATATTTTTTCTACCTGTTTGATGATAATACAATTGTTTCTCCCTCAGAGATTTCTAGGTTCAGCAAATTGACACATTTTCTTGTTCTAATGATTTTTCTGCATATTTTTACATAGCCAATCAAATCACTCTTCTTCCAAAACCTTATACCTTTTTTTTTTTTTCTTTTTTGTGCCCAGATGCATTAGCTAGGACCTCTAGGGCAGCACTGGATGGAAATGATGATGGTGGGCACTCTTGTTATGTTCCTTATCTTAAGGGGACATCTCAGTGTTTTCTCATTATGAAAAATGACTTCTGTGTGTTTTGGCTGTAAATTCCCTTTGTCAATTTCCAAAAGTTGCTTTATATTTCTAAGAATTCTGAAGAGTCTTTATCACGAATGGATGTTGAACTTTATTGAAAGCTCTTTCATCTATTCAAATGATTGTGTGATTTTTCTCTTTTGATCTTTTAATCTGTGGTGAATGACACTGATTGATTTTTTTTAATGCTAAAATCAAAATTAAATTCCTGACTTAAACCACCTTGGTCATGATTTATTATCATTTTTACATATTGTTGGATTTGGTTTGCTAAAATTTTGTTTAGAATTTATTTCATCTAGATATTTGAGTGTTAATGATCTGCAATTTCCCTCTTGTACTTGAGCTATCTGACTTGTTATCAAGATTATGCCAGCCTCATAAAATTGGTTAGGGAGTGTTTCCCCTTTTTCTATTTTTGAAAGTGTTTGTGTGAGATTGAAATTCTCTATTCCTTAAACTTGCTTGTTAGAACTTGCTGTGATAATTTTGGGGAAATGTTTTACTATCGATTCATTGTGTATAATGGTTATAGAATTTCTACTCTGATCCATGAGTTAAACATGTTTTTTTTAAATTCCCAAAGATGAGAAAGTTTTTCTAATTGCCATTTTATCACTAGTTTCTAATGTATTTGCATTGTGGGGTCAACGAATGTGGTTGGTGTCAGTCCTTTGAACTCTGTTGAATAATTACTTTTTAATGAGAAAAAAATCCCAAATATTATGTTTTAAGAAATATAACCCCCCCACAAGATATTTATTAGTTACAAAAAGGAAAATAGTAACTTTGTAGTGGGGACACCTGGCAGACCCCACCTTATCCAAGTGATCAGAGTTGACATCATCAGTAACAGAATAAATCAATATCATATGTCTTCTGATATCATGCACTGAGAAGGACATAATAGCCTATCCATGGTGTTCTTGCCAAAAATGCATAACCTGAGTCTAATCATGAGGAAACATGAGACGACCCAAATTCAGAAATATTCTGCAAAATAATAGCTTTATCCTCTTCAATAGTGGCAAGATATGAGACAAAGACTGAGAAATGGTTCCAGATTAAATGAGATTTAAAAGAAGTGAAAGTTAAATGCAATGTGTGATCCTAGATCAAATCTTAGACCAGACTTTTTTTTTCTTTTTCCATAAAGACATTTGTGGGACAATTGATAAAATTCAAATAAAGTCTATAGGTTAGATAATAGTATTGTATCACTGTTAGTTTCCTGATTTTTGATGATGGTAGTGTGAATGTCCTTATTTTTAGGAAACACCCACTGAAGTATTTCAATGAGTGAGTATCGTGCCTGCTACTTACTTGCAAATGTTTCAGCAAAAGATGGCAGTAGAAGGAGGCACAGGGACCAGGTGAGAGAAAGCCATCAGGATCATCTATGGTCAAAGAACTCTGGGCTCATAACATCTAATACCTAATTTTAAATATTCACCTTTCACTATGCTCAGACTTTATTAAGTTTTGCTAAAAGTAGGGCCAGGTGTTGGGCATAATTTGGGAAACAAATGTTAACTTCTTGCTTACATGTCTTACATGTCTATTGTGGATCCAGTTCGGCTCTACTCTTCATCATTTTCATTCCAAGACCCAGCTGAATCCGGGTCATTGCCCATCTTATAACATATCCGAAGGAAAAGACAATGTGGCAGAACCACTCAGTGACTCTTAAAAATTCTGCTCAGAACAAACACACATTATATCTGTTTATATTTCATGGATCATAACAAGTCACATTGCCAAGCCTGACATCAATGGGGCAGAAAATATGATCTACTTCTGGGTGGGGACACCAACCTTATTGAACAATATTACAATTTACCACACCATCCTCTGCTCCAAGAAAGCTGTACCAGATTCTGGCATCTTGTCCACATTTCAGCCAGCAGAAAAGAGAGAAAGAGAAACCACACTCTTTTTTTTTAAGGGCATGATTCGAAAATTACATACATTAACTTCCAATCACATCCCATGGGCCATACCTTGGGAACAAGCCATATCTAACTGCTCAGGAGCATGGGAAATACAGTTGATGGGTTTTGGTTTTGGTGGTTTTTTTTGTCCCTCTCCCACCTCCAAAAAAAAAAAAACCATATAGTTTTTATCTGGGCATCCCTATTGTGTATGTGTGTGTGTGTGTGTGTGTGTTTGTGTTTGATCTAGTCTAATAATGTTTGTCTCTTACTTGGAGAATTTAGTCTAAACACTATTGAATAAATAATACTAACCCAGTCTAGCCACCTGCTCTGCACACCCTCATGGCCCACATGGAAGATGATAGGGAGCCCTGTGCCCTGTCCTCGCACTCCAGGAGCACTGTCTCCAAGTTGGGAGGGTGACAAAATGTTCTCTCTGGAGAAATGGAACGTGGTGGCCATGTGGAGCTGGGACATAGAGTACGGTATGTGCACTATCCGTAGGGTCCATGGCTGCCTGACTTAGATGTCAAGCTAAAAAACCAGAGGATTGTTGTTGTGGTCTGGGGAGAATGTAAGCATTGCTTCCACAACTGCTGCATGCCCCTGTGAGTGAAACAGAACAAGCGCTGCCCTCTCTGCCTGCAGGACTGGGTGGTCCAAAGAATCGGGCAAGTGAGAGTAGAAGGCTTCCTTAGTGCAATTGTTCTTGTTCTAAGCCCTGGTGCATTTTGTTTTCAAGTGCCCTACAAAGGATGGTGTTCTTTTTTTCTATTAATGTAGTGACTAGGCTGATTGATTTTCACATGTATATCACTCTTGGATACCTGGAGTAAACCTCTGTTGGTTTTGACACAATATATAAACCATACACTCCAGGGAATTAATTCTTCAAGTAGGAGCCCATGGATCTGTCGTTCAGCATTTTGTCAGTTTTATTTTCAGAAATTCTCTACAATTGAGAAGATAGTCAGCCAGGTATAGTGGCATGTACCTGTAGTCCCAGCTACTCATGAGGCTGAGGCAGAAGGATCTCCTGAGCCCAGGAGCCAAGATTACAGTGAGCTATGATGACACCACTGTCCTCTAGCCTGGGCCACTGAGGGAGATCCTGTCTCAAAACAAACAAACAAACCAAAACATAATTGATTAAAGATGGTCTTTCTTACCTCTGTGGTGTGTGTCACACACACTGCTTAGAAGTACTATAAAAAAATTGAGACCTTGTCTCTAAAAATAAAAAAAAATTACTATGAAAAAGAGAAGTCCAAATTGAACGACCTTTATAATTTACCTGTTGATATACAGTGGGCTGTGGAAGCAGTTCCATTCAGAGAACTTTTTGCGTGCTTATGGTTGACAAGTTTAAAAAAAGAGAGAGAATGTTATAGTAACAAATAAAGTGCAGTTTAAAACCCAAAACAAAAAATAACACCAATCCTACCAAAAAAAACTCTTCTGGAAAATAAAAAAGAGAACACTTCTAGCTCTTTTATGGGACTAGTTAACCTTGATTTCAAAAACTGATAAGAATATTAACAAGGAAAAATTATAATCTCTGTCATAAACATAAATTCAAAAAACTCAAGAAAATAGAAGTAAAGTGGATACAGCAATATATAAAAAATATATTACATCAAAACAGAGGTTTACCCCAGGTATCCAAAAATGATTCACATGTGAAAATTGATCAGCCTATTCACTACATCAATAGGAAAGAACACCATATGATCATTTCACGAGATGCAGAAAAAACTTTCAACTCCTGAAAATTATGCTTAGAAGTAATATACATGACCTCTGCTCTTATGTCATTGGTCAAAACAAGTCACCTTGCCAAGCCTAGCACCAATGGGGCAGGGAACTATGATCTTCTTCTGGAGGGGCCCCAACCTTGTTGAACATTGTATCTACCACATCTCATGCTCCAAAGTGGGACAAAAATTCAACAACCACTCATGATTCTTAAAAAGATCTCTCAGCAAATGAGGAATAGAAAGAAATATTCTTAGTCTGATAAAGGTTCTTTACAAAATAAAAACATTTATAAACCACACTCAATGAAGAAATATCAAAAACTCTCCCCAGAGCTTTGGAATGAGGTAAGTTAACTATTTTCACTTCTATTTCACGTGGTACTAGAGGCCTGTCAGTGCAATAAGGTGGGGATAGCCAAACAATCTTGAAGAACGAGAGAGCTCTAATATTACAGCAATGTGACATGGCTCAGGAATAGACCAACAGACTAATGGAACAGAAGAGAGTCCAGAAACAGACAATTTATAGTCACCTACTTAGGACACAGGAAGGGAGCAAGCTGGGGAAGGGGAGGACTTCTGGGAGGTGGGAGGAGCATTGGCACAGGGAGAAGAGTGATGCAGGATTGTGCAAATGCAGGGTTGGAGCCTGTCTTTATTTAAAATTTTTATATTTTATTCATACATAAAATGTTTGTATTAATTTTGTATTAATTATTTTTGTATTAATTTTGCTTTTAAATTATTGTTTATTTTGATCACTGGGAGGTGGTTTTTCTTTTTGGTGCCCCATAAAATTTTGCACTAGAAACCAGTGCCTCGCTCTCCTTACCCTAGTCGCCCCGATACATTCAGCGTCTTAAATGTGGTGATAGTTTCAAGGGTTTCCATGTGTGTTAAAATGCATCATATTGTGCACGTTACACATGTGCAGTTTAATGCATGTCGATTACAGCTCAAAAAAACTATTTTATAAAAGTAAACCTATAAAGAAAACAGACCGCAGGGTTGGTGGACAGCTCCTCTCTCATTGAAGGCGTGGTCTCTGCGCCCAATTTGGCTCATCTCTCCACCCCAGAGGCCAAGACAATTCCCGCGCGCAAAGCTCCTGGCGCGGGCACCTGAGACTCCTGCCAGTGTATCTTCTCTCCCGGCGCCGCCTTTAGCTCAGCCTGGGGTGGGGTGGGGTGGGGGGGCGCAGAAGCTGCGGCCCCCGCCCACCTCCCCGCCCCCTGTCCGGGGCTGTGAGCCGAGCCGCGGGCCGGCTGCGGAGATTGGTGCCCGCCCCCCACCCATTATCTGGGCCAACCAGGACTCGCCCGGGACCTGACCCCAGGGGACGCTGGCCTTCTCGCTCACTAACCACTAGTCAGGCTTCGTACCCCCAGACCTGCCGACGTGAGGGGCGAATCTGAAGCTCGCAGCGTTAGGGTCAGAGGCTAGAGAAAGCTCGTTTGCAAAAACAAAACACGTGCAGCGTCTACCAAGTGGTCTGGAGCACATTGAAATTTCCCGCCGAAAAACGGAGGCAGGTCCTGACGTCCCGCCTGTTGCAAGGCGCGGAGTGAGGTCACCCCGGAAGCGGCTGTCACCGCGGGAAAGGGGAGCAACCCTGGGAACTAAGGACGAGTCCAGTTACGGGGGAAACCTCCTGGCAACACCGCGCTTGGTTATCCCTGGGGGAATGAAGTTAAGAATAATTCCTTACATTTTTATTACAGTCCAGGCTCGGTGGTTCATGCCTGTAATCCCAGCACTTTCCAAGGCCCAAAGTGGGAGGATCGCTTGAGCCAGGTTGCAGTGAGCTATGATGATGCCACTGCACTGCGGCTTGGGCGACCGAAGGAGACCCTGTCTCTAAAAAACAAAAAAATTATTGTGAAATATTTCAAACGTACAAAAGGGTATGCTACCACCCGTGTGTCCACTACCCACCTTAGAAAATGAAATACTACTACAATTGAAGAGTCCTGTGTATTCCTCGCCGACTCCGCCTCCCCATCCCCCCTCCCTCCCAGCCATCCTTTTCCCCTGCCACCCCCCACCAACCCGCCTTCGCTCCCTTCTCCCTGGAAGTTCCAGGCGGAAGATGGAGTCTCAGTTCTGCCCTGCACCCACGCAGGGTTTCTAGAGTGTGCGGTTGGCGTCTCCGTCTCCGCGGGAAATTGTGTTTCCTGTCCTCGCCAGGGCTGGGGCAGTTCAGGGCTTGTTTTTTCCTTTCCAGGTGCAGGAAAGCAAGGCTGCCTTCGGTCCTCTCTGCACCCTCCCCAGACCGTCAGCTCTCAAGAGTGAGTGCGTCTGGCCCTGTGCAGGTGGTCACTCATTCAGCAGTAAGTTACTGAGGGCTCGAAATGTTCTGGAAGAGAAATAGGACGGCTTAACATTTTACCCCGATGGTATTAACAGAACAACTCTGTAGGCGCACGTAATTTGCTGGTTTTTCCGAGGTTATCAAAAACTAATGTGTACTGATGGTCGTGGTCATTTCCATTATAACCCAACTTAGTCGAAGGGCACGTTTACATTCCCTTACCATCGTATTTAGTGCAGTTAATACCCTCATCTGAACTAGTAGCCAAGTGTAGTTATTTTTGAAGTTCCAAAGCAATCCAGAAGTCTTGAAAATGCCTTCTTTGCATCTTTATTTCACACCATGGAAAATCAGGGAGAAGATGCATAACCATTTTATATACTTTGAATTCATGAAACAATTGTAACAAAAGGGATCCCTTAATTAGAAGCATTAAATTCGATTCTCTTGCATTTTTTTGCCAAATAATATTAAAACCCACTAAATATTCATTATAAAATGTCTTAGTAAAGAAAGGATTCTTAAATTCTTTAGTTACTACTAATTTCTGGCCTAAAGTTATTAGTAATTTGAAGGTCCTGCTTCTTTATCAGCACTGACACCATAGTTCTGAAGTCAGATTTTCCCATTTTTCAACTTGAATTTTTTAGAGAAATGGCTTGTATGAGAAAGAGGGAATAGTTTTTAAACTTTGTTACTTATTTGTTTTTACATTGATTTTCATGTTTATTTTGTTCTGACTGTAATATTTACTTTTAACTAAAGATTTTATTTCTTATTCGTAGTTTTTGTCAGGTAGAAAACATTATAAGATTCAGAGTTCTGAAGATTAAATTCTTTTTTTTTAATTTCAGAATATTATGGGGATTTAAGATATTTGTGCAAGTTTCAGAGAGTTATGTCTATAGGATTACCACTGAGTTTCTTAAACAGTTGGCATATTTAAAGAATTCGAGATTTTGGCTTAATTTCCTCCCCCCCACCCCCCCACCCCCAAGATTCTTAGAGACCCCCCTCAGATTTATATAAGCACTTAGTATGTTGAAACTGATCAATATAGGACCATAGAATTTGAGAGACATTTATGCCTTTATTTTCTAATAGCCTCTGAAGAAAGGCTATCTTTCAAAGGAAACTTCTTCCCTGAGTTGTCCCCGGCACATCACTACCACTTCACAAGGAACAAAAAACTTCTGCAACTATATTACTTCAACATCAAAACGGTTGAGGTCTGTGTTGGGGGCATTGAATCCTCTAGGATTCTTCATTCCACTTACCAGTTCACTAATATAAAATGTCTAACATTCATCTGCATAATCTAACCTATATTACACACATCCACATTGACACCTATCTAGTATTCATTGCTAATGCATTCTCCAGTATAAAAAAGAACCAATCATTCGTGAAGAAACATCTGGGGATGTTGCTGAGGGCTGGGCGAGATGAATATACAAGATGGGCCTGGAACAAGCGGAGGAATGAATGAACACAAGTAAATAAACACAAGTAAAGGGGAAGAATTAAAGAAGGGGGAAGAGACACATCTCCCATAAAATTCCAATAATTAGGGTATATTCCCCTCTCAAAGGTGGCTCTTCAACCCCCACCCTTTGAGTGTGAGCTGCTCTTAGTGACATGGGAGGGAGGGGAAAGTAAGTTCACAGTGGAGAAACCTGGTAAACGCTACCTCAGTCAGGGGATCGAGGTGAATCAATGATAAGACATGTTGATAGCATACCTTCCATGATGTGGAGTCTCCTCTCAACCCTATCCCCTCTGAAAACCATAACCCCAGTCTACAAAGAACACATCAGACAAACCCAAATTGAGGGGCATTCTACAAAATACCTGAACAGCACTCCTCACAACTGTCCAGATCATCAAAACTAAAACCTGAAACACTCTCACAGATCAGAGGAGGTCAAGGACACGTGACTACTAAATGTAATTTGGTGTCTGAGGTGTGGTCCTGGAACAGAAAAACGACATTAGTGGAAAACTAGGAAATCCAAATAAATTGTGGAGTTTAATTAATAGCAACGTACTAAGGTAGGTTCTTTAGATGTGACAAGTGAACCACAGTAATACAGTAATAAAGAAGGGAGCTGAGTGAGGGGTATACAGGAACTTTCTGTACTATCTTTGCAACTTTTCTGTAAGTCTAAAACTCTTCTAAAAGAAAAGGTTAATTTAAATTTTTAAAAACTTTTATTTTACAATGGCTGGGTAGATTTTCAGGCCTTTAATGAAGTAGGTCCCAGATGGCTAGAGTCAGGTTGCAGAGACAGGCAGGCACCCAGCAGAACCCAAGTGAAGGTTAATCTTGATGAACATTTTACTGCCTCATATTAGATCCTATCATGGAGTCACTGGCCTCATTCTTCCCCTTTCCCCCAATTTAATCATTTATTTAACAGGACCATTTTTTCAGTTTAATGAGACATAAACTCTCAATTTTTTATTTAAAACAGAAACGCAGCATATATATAAGCTAAACCTTTCCTCATTCGTATAGAACAGGAAGGAAGCATCAGTAGTAATCCAAATATCTTATTAGTATTTAGATAATTGTTTTAGGATGTTTTGTAGAAAATGAAAAGCAAATAAGTAATTGCATTAGCATTATATGAGTATCACTGTTTTTATTCTGATACAGTATCAGTGTTTTTATTCAAAGAATCATCATATAGCTGTATTCTCAGGCTACAATAACACAACACCACAGACTGGGTGGCTTAAACGACAGAAACTTATGTCTCACAGTTCTGGAGGCTGAGAAGTCCTAGATCAAGGTACTAGCAGGGTGGGATTCATTCTGAGGCCTCTTCTCTTGGCTTGTAGGTGGGGCCCATGTGTCTGTGCGCTCATTTGACCTCTTGTTTGTGGGCACAGGGGGAGAGGGAGCAAGCTCTCTGGTGTCTCTTCTTATAAGGACACAAATCCTATCAGATCAGGGCCCCACCCTTATAACCTCATGTATCCTTAATTACTTGCTTAGCAGCCCCATATCCACACTGGGGGTTAGAGCTTCAACACGGGAATTTGGGGGTGGGGTTGGGGTACAAGCATTCAGTCCTTAACAATGGCCCACCAAACTATGAAAGTCAAGGGAAAAAATTGCAGTTCAAGAGTGATTTAAAACTTAGGTAGATATTTTACTGAACATTAAGTACAGCCAAGCTGAGAAACTGCCATATAAACCCACTGATTTTTAAAGACTATGTCTTTCCTAGTTCTGTTCCCCTTAGGGCTGATACACACCTTTAGAACCAGATTTTGGTCTCTAATACTATGTCCCACTGAAAGCCAGAGAAAACAGGTTTATGTTGGTTTTCTCTTGGCCTATAATTTATCTCTAAAGTGACAATTAATGTTTACTATCACAATTAAGACTTGGGCTGGGCTTGTTCTGAGAACAAATATTGGAGGTTACAATTTTAAAGGATTAAATACCAGTGATCCTTGTTCTGCCAAAATGATTAAGACCCACTCTGTCAGTGACTGAATTATCTTGCTAATCATCCAAGTCCTGAATCAATATAGCAATGAGAAATGACAAGAATTCAGGAAACAAGTTTTGCTTCTGGTATGGCCAGGTAAGCTCCTAACAGTCCTCCCTTCTACAAATAACAACTACAAATTCTGCACATACTTTAAAAAACAACAAAGTACATGAAGTCACTTTAAAAAATAAAAAGTCCAGACTTGGAAGAAAGAAAAGCCACAGGATGAGTTTCTTGTTTTTATGGCTTTTACCCAGAGTGCAGGGCACAGATCTGCATTGTGCAGGGTGGCTAAAGCTCCCACAGAAAACCACCATCTTTCTGGCTGGAAGAATCAGGGCACAGACTGTAGGGCAACCATAGCTGCTGGAAAGAGTCGAGGGAGGAGCCCCTGAAAGGAGAGCCAGAGGGGAGGAGGAGTTCCAAATTCTGTGCCCAAATCTCTAGCTGACTTGTGAACTAAAAAGAAGTTTCTGCCAATGCCAGATTTACTTTCACCCACAGACGTTTACATAGCAATTGCCTCATCTCATTTTGGTTTGTAGTTTTTCCTAACAGTCACCATGCCACAGGATATATAGGTGTTGTTTTGCCCTAGAAGCCAGACAGACCAGAATATTGGGTAAGATAGCTGACTCTGGTGTTCTGGGATGGATCCCAAATACTATGTTCCTTTCCAGGCCTGAGAATCGCCGGACACTGTCCAACACAATGTGATCACCAAACATGTCACATGCATCACTAAGCTGCACAACCCTTTTCTTCCTTATTGCTCTCAGGAGCTCATGCTTGTAATGCTCCACTTCTCTTGTGGTGCTGGCAAGCACAGCAACATCCTTCTCAGAATAGCCGTTTTTAAAAAGGAAGTTGCAGGTTTCTGCCACAAAGGTCACTATTTGCTGCATTGTCAAGTTTCTCATAATCATTAAGGACCCCTGAATACTCGGAGCCCATTCAGCTTCAAGAAGCATCTCCAGTGACTCAGGGGGGATATTAAGTGGAGGATTATTTCTAATTACTTGCATTTCTTCTTGTAAGAAGCTGACTATTGCATCTGCATTGCGAACCACTCTGGTGAGCTCTTCTCTTGAATTCTGGTCTGATAGAGCGGGGAGGCCACTACAACTCAAGTGGCTGGTCTGGAAGTAGTCCAGAAAGATCCAGAGAATTCCCGGGCAAGGCTTCACTCTCTGAGTGATGGTTTTTGCCTTCCCGTACCAGTCCCCATCTTCAGTGCGGAAATTCTGAGCTTCATCAATGATGATGTGTTGAATATGTTCAAAGTCATTTTTCATGAAAGTTTTCCGGGTCACCGCCTGGCAGATGTTTTTATTACTGTAAAAATTAAAATGACACACTCAGGTTTTCTCTAACTAAAAAATGGAGAGAAAAGTACTCTATCGTGCGCCCTGAACACAGTCTGATGCCATAGATCACTTTACCACCTAATTCTCAATGAACATGGTGACATAGCAGAGAAAATTAAACCCAGATTGAATAACACTTAGAGACATAAGGTCCCACTGCTTACCTGATAAAGTTCCTCAGAGGCTGGTTCTCACAGATGTAGAGAATTCTATCTGCCCCACAGTGAAACACGTTCCTGATCTTCTCCATGATCTTCATGGCCATGATTGTCTTCCCTGAGCCAGGCAAGCCATAGACAAACAATTCTCTGTTCTTGCGGAGGTGTTTAGAGAATAGCTCATACTGTTGGATTGTGAGCAGATTTAAAACCTCACAGCAAAGCTGGTCACTCAGTAAAGACCTGAAGCCAAGCAGGACAATCACGAGGGCCTGCAGCAAGGCTTCCACTTGCTTCTGATTACCAAGGGTATAGGACCTAGGGTAATCTATGGGAGAGACTGCACCCTCCAAGCACTCTGCGTTGCTCCCAAGACTCAGGCAGAGGACCTTGGCCATGACACACACCTTCCCGGTGTAGCCCCCCGTGTTCACCAGCTTCTGCTTCAAAGTAAATGCTGTGCGAGTGCAGTAGTCCTGCCCCCCTGCCTCCTGCTCCCCAAGAATGGTGTAGAGAATGGGGGGGCTGTTCTGTGCGATCAGCAGGGCATCACAGATGACTCCCTGCTTCTCTTGCAAGTTCAGGTCCACAGCCCAGCTTCTGGAGAGGATCAAAATTCCCCGGGAGAAAGGACGCATTTGCCTATTTATTAACTCCTCCAGTCCCTTTCGCTCTGAGCACAGCTCCTTCCAGAGGGATTCGGGAGTATATCTCAAATGATCTGATGCCACTAGGTGTGGAAAAAATAGAAAAGATTTTTAAAATGTGTTTGTATTATTTTGTATGAATCACATCTTATATTTAAAAGGTGGAGTAAAGCCCCCCAAATAATTACACAATATTTAGGAGAAATTCCTTCTGATGCACCTCTCTTTAACCCACACCCTATAAATCTGGTAAACTGAATGACATTGCCCTTCTATGTATCTCATGGACAGTAGAGTGTATCAACTAAAATGGAATTTATTGAGACTGAGAGAGTGAAAACCATGTGTGTATTCAATTACTCTTGCATCTAAGATTCTTATTGTGGAATGTTAAAAAACCTTTCCGATAAGCTAATGACTACAAAGATCTCAGGTAAGTAAGAAAACTTGTTTGGTTAAAAATGAACCTAAGGCAGACCTAATATATCAGTTATCAGGCCCTTGATAAATGTTTAGACAAACATAGGACATTTGCATATTATATTCTACTGTGAGGTCTCACATTTAATATGTTCAACATGTGAAGTTAAACAAGTCATTTTCTTCCCCTAGAAATCTAGGTTTCCTTTTGTACATAGGAACTCCTAGACAAAACTTGGCTAAAAGTAATATCTGGGCAGTGGGGAGACAGGTTACCTAACATTGTCCGTGGTCTTGAATTATTATTTTCGCTGCCTCTGGGACACTGCTGACTCATCCCCTCTAGCCTCTTCAAGAGAAATTACTTGTGGTTTCTCTGTGTTTTTGTATTCTACAAAAAATGGTGAACATTTTTATTCTTTTTACAGATATAATTCCTCCATCTCTGAAAAGCTGACTAGAAGTGGTCAATTATTCCATAGCGCCCCCTTGTTTGCCTACACTTGTACTAGATGAGTGGTTTCCAAACCCAGCATGGCATCAGAATAATTTCAGAAACTTGCTGAAATGCACATGCCTTGGCCTCATCCCTGGAAATTGCATGTTTATAAGTTTTTGATGGGCGCCTGGACATCTGCATGTTTAACTACCTCCTACAGTATTTCTAATAATCAGCTAGATTTGGCAACCACTAAGCTAGATGATTTCTAAGGGTACCTGAAACTCATCCCCAAGAGGCCTGTGGCACTGTCACTTTATACACTTGGATTTGCAGAACACAGTCTTACATGGATTTGTTTTTAACCAAATGTATTAAATCATCTCCCTTTCTCCTAATGTAAAAACTGCAAGTTAGTACCTGGAAACAAATGTTGTTGGAGATCTGCTTTATGTTCCAGACCTTTCTTAGAATACACTGGTCTGCAAAGTAAAGGCCTGTGGGATAGATTCAGCTGAGATTCAAAAGCCTCGGCCAACTCTGAAAGGACCTCTGAAAGAAAGAACAGTTTACCCTATATGATTTCATCCCTCACCACTGGAATAAGCCATAGAAGGCTGTGTCTAAATTTCATTTAATATGGTACAATTCAGGCCACAAAGTCATACACTTCACCCTTCCTTGACTCTATGTCAAGGTTCCCAAAGATCCACCATTAAAAAGCCCTTCTTTTGAATCTTGAATGGTGTTTCCCTATTCAATATCATGCTTCCTCTTCCATGTTTGAAGCTCTTTCCTGGAATTGCAGTGAAACTTAAAACACTGTCTTTTCAAATTCCTTTGTCATGTGTTTTATATTCCTGCACATGCACCTGCACTAACCCCAACCAAACAAACCTCACCCAACACTGGCTCTTGTCTCCCAGAGTTGATCTCATGCTAAACTGAGGTACAAGGTAATTGTTATTATGAGGCTCTAGCAATTCCAATTAGAGGATTTTAATAAAGGAATCCACTTCCAAATTTTCCCTTTACTTCTTCTTTCATGGGAAATCACCGTTCACAAAATATCTGATTTTGGCTTTTTCTCACCCAATAAAACCTTCCCATTTATGAAAAGCATAAAGATCTAAAGAAAGTAAATTTCAGTGGGTGTGAGGAGCTCGAAGGTACAGAGAATGAAGAAGGACTAGGAAGGAGGCACTTGCTCCCTCTTACCTGGATCTGGGTCTATCATCATGCCTCCCCACTGCTCGGCTGTCAGGCTGCAGATGTGCTTGTCTTTCACCACCCACGATTTGGGATCTTTTGAGAACACTGCACAGCAGAATGGCTCCACTTTAACCACGCAGAGATAACCATACAACTCTCCTCCCTTAAACACATCTATGATTTTGGTGCTGTACTCCACCCCTGGTTTGGAAGAGCAAAAGTGGACAACACGCAACTTGGAAATTGCTGTTGCTATTACACTTTTCAAGTATCCAAGGTTAACCTTTTCTTTTGCACATCCCAGGACTTTCCTACTCTTATCATCCACTCCAATAAAAAGATAACCTCCTCCAGTGTTTGCAAATGCTGAGACATACTGTGGAATTATAGTTTTTACATATTTCTCAATGTTTTTTGTATCGAACTGTTTAAACTCTATAGATTGAGACTCAGGAAAAGGCAGGATTTCACCATGTTCAAGATGGTCTTTTTGGAAAACTAAGTCAGCAGGATCCCAGTTATTGAGGTTTTGATATATAACATTGAGAACTTCACGCGAATATTCTTTCCCCAAGATTTTTGCTTTCCTTTTCTTCAGGAAATCAAATGCCTCTCTTGAATCCATGGAAAGCACAGAGGTGCCAGATCTACGGTATAGGGAAGAGCTCAGACTGCAAATGCGGGGCTTCACAGAACTGTCTTCAGGGAAAGGGTCACTGCTCCAACACTTAACAAAAATGTAAAAACGCCCCTCTTCTTGCTTGAACTCAAAGAAAGCCTGCAAATCTGATGACTGAATAAGCTCCCTCAAAGACTCTTCTAAGTCTAGTCCCATCTCCACAGGATGCTCATCATTGTTTGCCATTTCCATCCGAATCACTCCTCCTCCTGAATTTAATAAAGCACACGCAGCCTGTGTAACTCTTGCCTTCTCTTGTTCTCTCTGAGTTTTCTGCAGGTTCTTTCTGTTTCCTTCTCCAAAAGTAATTTTTCCTACATTGATGACCAAGTCTGGGTAAGATGATTCTACCACCAGAGATGAATTATACTCTTCCATGTTCATTCTGCAACTGAAACCATTAAAACATGGTTGAAGAGGAAGTAGATTGGAAATGCATTCACTAATTTATTCAAACATATTTATTGAGTTCCTGCTAGGTGCTGGGGGCTGGAGATTCAGTGGCAAATCGAGGATGGGCATAGCCCTGGCCGCTCAGAACTTACCGTCTGGAAGGAAACATGGCTGAATAAAACAACTGCAGTCATGTGTGGTAAGTGTCCTGAAAGGGGAAGCACTAATAGCAACAATCAAACTAGTATGAATAGGGAAGCCTTCCTGGAGGAAAAGGCATTCAAGCTAAGATCCAAATGAACCCAGTAAAGGAATCAGAGATCGGGAGAAGGAATTAAAGCATTATAATCAGAGTGAATAGTATATGGGAAGGCCTGGACCAGCAAAGAAAATAGTGTATTAAAGCAGTAGAGAGATGTTCACTCTGGCCAGATCTGAAGAGTGACAGTGGATGGGCACCAAGGAGAGAATGGCGGAAGGGGAGGCTACACAAAAGGGCCACTGCTCACAACAGTGGGATGCCAGAAAACAGTTTTAAGGATGGGAGTGATATGAACAGACAGCCATTTAAAAAAGACACCTTACTGATGAAGAACAGGTCTGTGGTTGTCAAGGGTTGTGGAAGGGAGAGGGTGTGATTATAAAGGGATAGCACAACAGAGTTTTTTGAGGTGATGAAACTGTTCTGTATCCTGACTATGGTGGTGATTATAAGAGTTCACTCATGTGTTAAAATTTGTAGAACTATCCATCAGAAGAGTTAATTTCACTATAGTGCAATTTTCTAAAGGGGTGGGGCACGTTATCAATTCAGGGTGGAGAACGAATCTAAGCGGAGCAAAACAGTAGGGAGGTTTTTGCAATAATCCAGTGAGAGATGATGTGGCCTGGGCCTCAGTAATGGTGTTGGGGATGAAAAGAATTGAGCACATCTGAGAGATATTTAGGAAATAAAATTAACAGGGTGCTGGGATTGACTAGAGAGAAATAGGAAGAAAGGGCTAAACTTCAGTTAACATGGTTTTTGGCTAGGGCAACTGGGTGGTCCCACCACTGATTGGCAAAAGATCAATGATCATTGAAGGTGGGTAATGGATGAACAAGAATTTACAATCTCACTCTCTCTACTTTTGTTCATATTTGAAAAGTTTCCACAATAAGTTATTAAAATGACCTCATCTATTCCATTGGAGTGGTGGACACATTGGTGTTCAATATATTGTTCTCTTATTTCCCTGTAAGTTTGAAATAGTTCATAACATAAAAAATAAAAGTTTTACCTCCAAAAAATTGAACAGGAGAGTGGGGCATAGGAATTTAGAACATTGATAAGAAAGTAGTTGAACTTTTGGACTAAACATTCTTAGTGGACAGGGTGGGAAATGAAGACAGCCAGGGCAGGAGGTGGATCTGACAAATGGAGAAATAGAAGGAACAGTGAAATCTTTATGACTTCAAAGAAGTTATATTCGGGAGCAGTCGTGCAAATCAATAAAACTAACCAATCCCATGGTGACACGGGGGCTCTACTGACTCTCAGAATTGTGCTGCAACCTGCATTGTTGTTTTTCTCTTTTGCTTGATTATACATTCAAGCATGCCATCAAAACATTTCATTCTTTAACTTTTTAGTACAGGAAACATTCAGTGAGCACTCACTGTGGGCACACCAAGTACAGTGAGAATCTGCCTGTGGGCGATTTATGGTTTAAGTCATATCAAATTACCATGACGTGGCTTAACTATGTGGAGAAAAATCCATAGCCCTAAAGGCCTCAGTTGGTTAGAGAGAAAGATAAAAGTAGAGTGATTTGTATCAAAATTTAAAAAATTATGAAAACAAATTTAAAGAATTTAGAAAAAGAACTAGATCACAAAGGAACACAAGATAAAGGAAATAATAAATGTCAGGGTAGATGGAAATTGAAAAATTAAAAACCAGTTGTTTGATTAATTAACAAGATTAAGAGTTTTGATTTTGTGTGTTTTCCTTTTTTTGTTTGGTTGGTTTTGGGTTTTTAGACAAGCCACTCTGAACAAATGAAAGGGTGGTTGATGCAGGTGTGAAAGGAAAAAAATTATGAGCAGTAAATTATTTAGAAGGCCAGATCATTCACAATCTTACCCATATGTCTGATATGTTCCTTGTAATAAAATTTATGTTTATAATTATCTTGTTCTACATTTTATGCCCATTAAAATGTCCTTGTCAGATTATTCATACAAAGTGCCAGTTGTGACATATGAGTTTCGAAGTTTTAATGTTTATTCATATGGACATTTTCTTTCAAGTATTGCATGTTAATTGGTTTTCTTGGATAAATATGTTCATATTGGCTACTCTCATGTGTATCTAAAAGTCTGGATTATTTTGCTTGAAAAAGAAACCTCAAAAACTGCTAATCTTTTCTTCTCCCTTCAAGATCTAAAGGAAAATCAATAAATGGGAACCTCTGGTTGACTTCTTCCTCTAAAATGAGTAAGAGAGATTTTGTTCCATCAAAATAGATATTAATAAATTTTGAAACCTAAATGAGTGGTTTTTAAAAATAGGCAGAAAAGCAAAACTTGTTCAATAAAAAATTGATAAGTCAGATAAATCAATAACAGAATAAAAGCACTAGGAAAGTTATCAAAGAAAATTTTATAAAGTACCTGGCTCCATTGGGTTTACTGGAGAACTTTTTAAAAATGTAAAAATCATACAATTATTACATTATTAAATATACATTATATGTCATGAAAAAATATGGCATGCTATGAAATTCAGTTTTATCCTTGTTTCATACATTTTACAAACAATATTATAATGATCAATAATACTTCCACCCTTATCTCCCTTATCTCTTATGGTCTTCATAATATTACCTCTTTTTTTTTAACAGATTGTAAGCATCAAATGAACAGAATTTTGCATTCTGCTTTTATCATTTAACACTTCTACAAACGTTTGAGGTTGTTACATTTATAATTATGTGTTTCAATGGCTACATTACATTTCACCAAGAAGACACATATTGATGAATTGGGCTTTTCTAAATTGGTAAACCTTACTTGTTAAGCCATGGGAGGATATTAGGCAGGAAGACACAGCATCAGGTGTACATTTTGTACCAAACTCTTTCTAGCTGAAGCATGGAGAATGGATTGGAAGAGGTGAGAGCAGTTATGGAGAAGACGTTTCTGGATGCTATTTCAATAGCCCAAATGAGAAGGATGGTGATGTGGACTAAGGCGGTGACAGTGGAGATGTCACAGTTGAGAGATATTTAGAAGGGACCTGGTGATTGGTGGGAAGTCACGTCTATTATTTGAATTGCTCCTCTTCCTTCTCAGCCCAACGGATAAGAGCCAAAATGGGCCCAGTCACTGGTGGGAGCTGTTTATGAGAGACTTCTCACTCCAGATTAAAAACCAGTAGTAGCCAAGCCAAACATTGAAAGATGGAAATAAGAACAAGGATGTATGCCAAAGCTTGAACAGCCAGAAGCATAAGTCCCAACCAAGGTCTGGGATCAAGAGTTTTGGTATAAGAATAAATCAACCAAGTCCAGATATAAAACTGGGAGCAAGGTAGGAAGGTTGATATTTGTGCCTTTCCTCGTGAGCTGAAAAAATGGGTAACATGTATTGAGCCAGGCACTGTAGCAAAAACTTTACATATGTTGTCTCATTGCCTCCTCACAACAAATACTATTATCTTCATTTTACCAGTGAGGAAACTGAGGTTGGGGACATGTTCAGAGTCATATGGATAATGCTCAAAGCCAGAGGTATTTGACTCTAAAGGACACTGCTCCAAATGAAAACCTAGACTCTTAAGCATTCAACAAACTGGTCTCCTGAACTATTATGCCTCTTAGAAGGCAGGAGAGTTTTCATGACTCTGGTAATTGTAACCATTCTGGAATAATCTCCCCAGTTTTGATGATAGGATTTATTTTATGAAACACATTTGACAAGATCCAAGAAAACATGGATCAATTTCTGTTAAAAAAACAGGCAAGCAAAAGTCATATGTAAAATGTCACTAGACAGAGCATCTGAACAGATTCAAAACATCTTTAGACCCAGGAAAGGGAGGGTGTTCTTAAACAAAACAGAAAAATTATAAAGTGTGATGGAAACAGAGATTCCCTGAATCAAAATCTTAAAACTTCTGACAAATGATACCATAAAATGTTAAAAAGACAAACATGAAGGGAAAATAAGAATGTCCCTATTTACAGGTTATATAATAGTAAACCTAGAAAATCCAAGGGATCAATTTTTAAAATGCCTAGAACTAATAAATGAGTTTGGCAAGGTCTCAAATACAAGACCAACATACAATGATCAATTGTACTTCTGTATACTAGCAATGAACACATGGAAAACAAAATTAAAATTATAATACCATTTACAATCATCAAGAAAAAGTACTTACACCAGGCACGGTGGCTCACACATGTAATCCTAGCACTCTGGAGGCTGAGGAGGGAGGATCACTTGAGCTCAGGAGTTCGAGGCCAGCCTGAGCAAGAGCAAGACCCCATCTCTACTAAAAATAGAAAAATTAGCCAGGCGTCATAGTACACACCTGTAGTCCCAGCTATAGGCTTGAGCCTAGGAGTTTGAGGTTGTGGTGAACTTTGACGATATCACTGCACTCTACCCAGGGTGACAGACCAAGACTCTGTCTCAAAAACAAAACAAAGACAAAACAACAAGAAAAAAACATAGCCATAAATCTAACAAACCATGTATAGGCCTCAGACGCTGAAAATTCCAAAATGCTGATAAAAGAAATCAAAGGAGATTTAAATAAATGGAGAGACATACTGTGTTCATGGACTTGACCACACAACATAAAAAAGCTTTCAGTTCTCCCCAAATTGATATGTAGATTTGACACAACTCCCATCAAAATCCCTGCAAGACTTTCTGTACATCTGTAACCAGCTCCATAAGCAAAAACACCTTTTTATAGTTCTCTTATGTTTCAAGTTCCCAGGCCAATAACATTTACTGACCAGAACTTTGTAACTGTCTGTTTACACTGATGCATCCCTTTTGAGTTTCTTCCCCCAGAAACTGCAGAACCTCCTTGCAGCCATGAGATAAGTACAAAGCCTTACACCACCTGTTTGTCCAGAGAAGACAAGATAAGCGACACCCCATCACAAATCGTGCCCCAGGACCTGCTGAACAATCCAGTCCCCACATCTCGCTTGCGCACAAGACTGAAAGAATGACGAATATTAACTCCTAGCACATTATACTACTAAAATCGTAGCCCTGGAAGGGACTTATCTGCCATTTTTTGATCATACGATTTCTCACTGCACTTGCGTGCCCTGCACTCCCCCCCAAACATATAATGATGCTCACTCACTTCATATGTTATCCATTTCACCTCCAGAAAAACTCCTGACCCCGTTGGTCAGAGAGGCAGATTTGAGGCACTCCATTGCTCCCATCTCCTGGTTGACACCTCCTCCACAATAAATCTCCTTTCTTCCTTAACAATCCTTATTTTCTCAGTAATTAGCCTTCTGTGCAGCAAGCAAAAGAGAAAACTCCCTTTGTAGGTTCATTAACACATATAGACAAAATTATCCTAAGATTTTTAACGGAGAGGCACAGGAACTAGAACAGCTAACACAATTTTTTAAAAAAGAATAATAAAGCCGAAGGAATCACTCTACTTGATATTAAGACTTACTATATAGCTACAGTAATCTAGACAGTGTGATACTGACAGAGGAATGGACATAGAAATCAATGGAACAGAATAGAGAACCCAGAAATAGCTCCACACAAGTACAGCCAACTGATTTTTGACAAGGGTACAAAAACAAGTCAATAGAGGATGGATAGTCTTTTCAATGAATGGTGGCAGAGCAATTAGGTGTGCATAAGAAAAAACAAAACAAAACAAAACATAAAAACAACACCTAAACCTAAACCTCACACCTGATACAAAAATTAACTCCAAATGGATCACAGATTTAAATGTAAAATGTAAAATTATAACATTTTTACAATGGGTGAATGGTTAAATAAACTGTGGTACATCTATAGCGTGGAATATCACCCAGAAATTAAAAGGAGCAAACTATTGATACACACAACTGGATGGATTTCATTGGCTAAAGAATCACGAAATCTGGAATTCCAAGCACAAGGTTTATTGGTGGTCTTAAAATTGCAATTTGAGGAGCACAGATTCCAGAAGCGTCTAGAATTGCATCCTGTCAGGCAATTTTTAGGGTAGATTTTTAAAGGGAAAATGAGGAAGTTAGTACAATTGGCTCATCTATAAATTGGATATTCTGACAGGTGGGAGATGATTATCATTAGCAATTTATTGCTTAGGGCAAGGGTTTCTAGGCAAAATTCCCTGATTCAGAGTTTTTAGCCAGGTGCGGTGGCTCAAGCCTGCACTCCCAACACTTTGAGAGGCTGAGAGGGGAGGATTGCTTGAGTCCAAGAGTTGGAGTCCAGCCAGAGCAAGGGCGAGCCCGTCTCTACAAAAAATGGAAAAATTAGCTAGGCATGGTGGTGCTCAGCTGTAGTCCCAGCTACTCGGGAGGCTGAGGCAGGAGGATTGCTTGGGCCCAGGAGTTTGAGGTTGCAGTGAACCGCCCTGAAGTTGCACGCCACTTCACTAGAACCCACGCAACAATGCAAGATCCTGTCTCAAAAAAAAAAGTTTTTGGAAGATTTCAATTGTCAGCCTAAAAAATTTGATAAGCACAGCAGCAATTTCTGCCTGCAGCATCAGCAAATTCAATCTGCAGTGAGGTTCAGGTGTTCGGGAACAAGACGGTGTCACTCCTATCAGTCTTCTGGTCACAATTTTAAGGGCATTATGCTGAGTGGAAAGAGCCAATCTCAAAGGGTCACATACCCTATGATTCTAGTTATATAACATTCTTGAAATTACAAAATTATAGAGAGCAAATACAGACTTGTGGTTGCCAGGGTTTAGGGATGTTGGGGCAGGGGAGGTAGGTGGGTATAACAAAAGGGTTAGCAGGCAGATCTTTGTGGTGATGGGATTGTTTTGTATCTTGACTGGAGTAGTGGGGACACAAATATACAGTAGAAGTATGCATTGTACCAATGTCAGTTGCCTGGTTTTGATGTTGTACTATAACTATGTAAAGTGTAACTACGGGGGGGACTGGATGAAAGGTACAGAGGACCTCTCTCTACTATCTTTGAATCTTCCTGTGAATCTATAATTATTTCAAAATAAAAATGTTTTTTACAGACAAGTACAGGCTAAAAGATTATATTTGTGACATACAAATGAAGGAATTGTATCAGAAGATGAAAATGAACCACCCAGTAGGAAAATGGGAAAAAGGAATGAATAAATATTCACAGAACAGGGACACAATTGGCCAATACACATATGAGTAGGTGGTTTAGCCTCAGAGTAACTGGAGAAATGTAAAGGAACCAAAGACAAGATATGATTTTGTTCCCTTTAGACTAACAAACATCTGTAAGCCTTGAAATATGAAGAATTGATCAAGATGCAGAAAAATTGGGACTCTTGTTCATTACTGGTAGCTGTATAAAGTACTATGATGTTGTGGAGAGAATTTGGTAGTTTCTAGTAAAACTAAAACATATACAACCTTTGACCCATCGTTCCACATTTTGGTTTATACCTTGAGAAAAAAATAATGTTCACAACTCAAAGAGAATGAACATTTTAGCAGTGTTTAAAACATCAAATTTTGGAAATAGCTTAACATCAATAATGGAATGGAGAAATAAAATGTGGTAATATTTATTTAAAGGAACACTACGAACCACATTAAGAGAATAAACTAACACACACTTATTGACATAGATATCAGAAATACAATGTAGGGTAAAAAAATAAGTTATAGAAGTATAGTTATGGAATTATACCATGTACATAAACTAAAATGCGCACGCAACAATGGGATATAATATTCCTGGATATATGTTATGTAAAACCGTGTATTAAAGAAAAGTCTGTAAAGATAGACAGTAAATTCAGGACATTGGTAGCCTCTGAGAAAAGGAGAAAAAATCGAAGTGGAGGTGGAGGTGGAAGGCGAAGAGAACTTCAGCTTTATCTACAGTGTTTCTTGAGGTTAAAAAAGGCTTGAAGTAACTATGGCAAAATGCCAACAGTTGTCTATTTGGAGTCATTGGGAAACAAAAATTGGGGGTAACAAATGTTTGTCATATTATCTTTGTACTTGTTTATTATTATCACCATTATTAAACACACGAACACACATACGCACATTCACTCAAGTTGTGTTTGTCCCTGAATACAAGCTTGTACAATACAAGAAAAACTATTAATATAAAATATCACATGAATAATTAACAGAAAGTCAAACTTATTCAAACAAAAAGTTCTTTGATAACATTTACAAAGTATTGTAGAGAAGCATTGTTTGAGCATCATAACAGGAGGGCACTTTCTTAATTTGAGAAAACCCAGAGTTAACACCAGCCTCAAAACACACACACACACACACACACGTCTCACACTCCTCATACACACAACTCAGGTACACACCCCTGCATGTCACACACACCTCGGACACATCACAAACATCTCACACACCCCACATAAACGTCACATACACATCTCAGACACCATACACACACTGCACACACACGGCTCACACGCACCACACACCTCACACACTTGCACACACCTCACACGCTCCCTTGTGCACATCACACACGTGCACTGCACGCACGCACCGCACACACACACACCCCGCCCTGCACAGCCCTGGCGCCCGCCCGCTCGCCCCGCCCCCGCCCGGCAGAACCGCTCCAGGGCCCCTGCCCCCCACGGAGCCGCTTCCCCCGCGGAGTCCCGCCCCGCCCGCCAGGCTCCCGGGGGGGGGGGGGGGGCCGAGCGCGTGGGCGACGGTGCGTGAGCCTGTGCGCGCCCGCGTGCGCGAGCCCGCGTGTGTGGGCGAGGAGCGATCGGGGCGCGGGGAGCCTGGGCGGAGGGGCAAGGGGAAGAATGGAGGGGAGAGGTAGGGCTATGACAAAAACAAGCCACGAAGAAACCACACGCTGGAGCGAGGAGTCGCACGTCCTCAGGGCTGGCGCTGTCTGGCCCCAAGCCCCGTGTCCGCCCGCATCTCGCCCGCCAAGGGAAGAGCCGCTCTGGTCACGGTCAGGGTCACGGTCACTGAATCCACGGTAGATTGCCTCCTCGGACTCAGTTCTTTACCCCACCCCTCCCACCGCACCTCACTGCTGCAATTAGGGTCTCCGGTGCTTTGTTATTCAAACAACAGACTGGGTAGTTCATTTAATTGGGTCTAAAAAAATCATCTTAACATTTGTGGCCAAAGTAATACATATATATTGATATCGTTAAAATGAGTATGCCAATTGAAGCTGAAAGAAAATATCCCCGTGTCGCCTGAGTTTAGGTTACTTAGGAAAATAGATATTTTATGTTTTCCTATTACAAAGTGGCAAACATTTCTCCATCATCCACCTGCTGAATTATTCATAATCTTGTATTCATGTGTACCCCATCTCCAAAAAGATTCCAGGAAGCAACTCATTAAACTTGAGCAAGTTCACTTCCCAGGGCTTTCACAAGTATCTGCTTTAATTAATGTTGATGAACAAAATAACCAAAGGTAGTTTGGAAACACTTGCACTAATGACCTCAAAAATCCAACTAGATCATAGCTTCCCAGTTAGTATAGCTTAAGTTTCTCCTGAAAACAAAACAGTGTATACATTATGAAAAACAAGAAACCCCTTTTCGTAGAAATGAACAATTGGATAACTGATAAAGACCCTTCCCAGACACCCCTACCCTCCCTTGTCCTGTCTGAAGGTTTGTTCGCCCAGAACTCGGAGAAGCCTCCACACCTCTCTCTAGAGCTCTCAGACATCTGCGCTGGAATCCTGAATCCCTGGCCTCAGCTAGAAGGTGAGTCCCTCTATGAGCCAGCTCTGTTCGGTGTCTATTTCATGCATTTATAAACATGCCTCTCTTGCCTAAAGTGGGTATATCTGGAAGGGTCTATAGCCACAGGGTGGCTTTTCATCTTAGAGTTCCATAGTCTGTTTCTCAGACCATCTTTTCTGATGAATAGGCATGGCTTGGGTCTCTCCAGGCAATCGGTACTCACCTTGGGAATTAAAAGATTCCACAGGGTTGGGGTGCTGAAAAGAAGAGAAAGCTCCAGGAGTCCTGATCTATTCAGGAGCCTGCAGCTTGAAGAAATGACTCTCAAAGCTAAGCCTCTGCAGAAAAGCAATGCCAGGCTTTGTTTTTTTTTGAAAATGAAACTGGAATATTTCCTCCTTTTTAAAGTTTCGATTTCTCAGAAAACTAAATCAGAATGTTCCCGCCCCCTTTATGCCTGCCTTTCTGGCTTGGGTTGGTTGGGAATGCTATTTCCTGTTGATAAACAGTCACTTTAATAAATGGGTGAAAGGCTAGGTAGCTCTGGCTTCAGACCAAAGAAACTGTTTATCAGAAGAAACACTTTAAACATTTTGGACGACAATACTACGAAAAAAATTTTTTTTGATGCACACCAAACTGTTATTAAGGATTACTCTCTTGGGAGTGGAATTGGGGAGGAAGAAGATGGAATGGTAGGGGGGAACTGTTACTTTGTGCAATACCTCTGTGTTGCCCAGGAAATATATTTGCTAATAAAGAAAAGGAAAAAGAAAAAGAAAAAGAAAAAGACACAGTGGGAGATGCAGATAGGGAATTAAGCAGTGCATCTCACTGACTTCCTCACTAGGTTTTCTAGTATCCTCTATGATCCCAAAGTTGTACTTGGAGCCCAGTTGAAATTCCTGCTGGATTCCCTCTGTTGATTTGGCTGCTAATACTGTTGCTATAGTTCTGATCAAGTTTCTGCTACTTCCCATTTTTATCTGCTGCTTTCCTCCACTGCCCACACAAGTCACACGAGTCACCATTCCCTTGAGCCCTTGTTTGGTCTCTTGTTCCATTCCTTTTGGGTGTCTATCCCTATGCATTGCAAGAATTATTACAGTGTGGATTTAGCAATCATTTTTAGCTATGAGAAAAGGAGTTGTGCACTAGAGGGAATTGAATTAGAGAAGTCATGTATCAAATAATTAATTCCCAATTTGGGCTGCGTGTCAGAATCTTTTGGCACACTTTTTAAAAATGCAGATTCTAGGGCCCCTCCCCAGACATGCTGAATCAGACTATCAAGTGTCAGTGCAATATCATCAGGAGTACAGAAATATCACATATACCTAACACACATATATAGGCATAAACATACATATAGAGATCTTTTTTAAATTAAAAAAAATTTTTTGGGGGGTAGAGACAGGGTCTCACTGTGTTACCCAGGCTGGTCCTGAACTCCTGGCCTCAAGCAATCCTCCCACCTCAGCCTCCCAAAGTGCTGGGATTATGGGTATGAGGCACCACGCCCAGCACAGAGATCTTATAGTTTTCATTTTAAATTTTAGCCATGAGTTAGGTATAAAGAAACACAAAATTTATTTATTTATATAAAAGTTCATTATCATCCTTGCCTTATTAATTTGTTCCTTTCAATCTGATCTTTCTGTAGGTAACAATAGGACATTTGTTTAGGATGAAAGCTCTCTAAAAAAAATTATTTTAGATGTAAAAGTCCAAATCTTCAAAGGTATACTTACCTTAATTGTGACTCAAAACCAATACTCTTTTTATGACTTAAAGCCACCTATGGCTTAACCATGGATGCAAGAGTTGTCCCCCAAAGAGGGTGCAAAAGATGCAGCTGTCCCAAGATCCAGGAAGCTCACTCGCAGAATTAGCCTAAGAAAGCAAAGACCCTTCTTGTCACAGGCAGTGAGAATAGTGTTTGTGAAAACAGAGTGTCTCCCATTGGAATGTGAGATGCCTCCAGGCACAGACCCACCAATCTGTGGCATCAGGTGGGCAATGCCAGGAGGAGGGGTTTCTAGCACTATCAAGACTGTGGAGATCAGGGGATAAAGGGCCCTTGTGGACTGGGTCCTCTTATTAACAAATTTCCCTGAGAGCTGGCACAGCTGGACGAAGAGAATGTTGCTTGTCATTTTGTATCTTGGGTTCCCAGCCTGTTTGGCGGGCCACCTGATGCAAGCCAACACTTGCTCCCCCTGGTGGGTGGAGACCACAGAGATTATTCTCCCTGGTCACAATGCCCAGCTCTCAGGATATAAAACAAGATGAAAGAAGCATCTCATCTTATGATTTTCCTCCTTACGGCAAACAACACAAAAGACAGAGACAAGGAAAACAAGGATTATTCCTGGGAGGCTGTGGGTCATACCCAGACCAAATTCATGAATCACAATTCAGAGAACTCATTCTTACAAATATTGTTTTTCCTGCCAATCTGAATTTGGAAAGGAAGGGACAAGGAAAATATTTTACCTTCCTTTCTCTACTGGGAACTACAGACAGAGATATGGGAGAGCTGACTTTGGTAAGAATTCTTCCCCTCTGCCCATTTTTGTCAGCTCTCCCAGGATCCTATCCACAGGCTCTGGAGGGAGTGGGCATGCCAGCCTTTTAGGATCCTATCTTCATCGCCAGAAACCACACTGGAGGCCAAATTTTACCTCTACCCTCTTAGGGATTTTGGCTGGGCCTGAGAATTAAATTGACATATGAAAGATTAACAAGAGAAAAGCACACAGATTTTTACACATACGTGGGAGCCCCTATAGGAAAATAAAGACCTAAAGAAGTGGCAAAATCTAAATACTTATTTAGAATAAATAGCAGCAATTGTGAGAAAGTGATAAAATTATGTATGGAGGCAAAGGAAGATAAGAATTAGTTTAACAAGGTGTGCTTGTTACAGAATTCTCTTGGCTATGACTCCTGTTAAAGAAAATTTCTTTTCTCCTGGTACAGGGAGGCAGGGAGGGCATCTTTCACATGGGATTTTCATCTCCTGTTTTCAGAAAGGAAAAAAGATTAGAATGTCCTTCTTGCATCTGCTATTTTCAAGTGCCTTTAGTTCAAAATAATCCTTATGCCAAAATGTTATATTTGGTGGTGGCATACTCTGCCAACCTTCAGTACCTTTGTACCTTGTTTTGTAGACCTCTGGGTTCTGCGACTGTTAACTGCCACAATTGCCCATGTCAGCTTCCCACAGTAACCTGCAGGGAAATGAGGCAGGAGGAATGCTTCCATCCTAATTGTGTTACTCTGTTGCTGAATTCCCTTAAATATCTACACCCCACCTTAGCCCATATTTTATGGAGTTAGATGAAGAGCTTTTTCATCTTTTACTTGCCATCATCCTCTTCCTCTTCCTCTTCCTCTTCCTCTCTGTAAGCATGAGGTCAGGCTGCACCACGTGGAACAAGGGAGACTCTACTGCACTGAGAATCATGGCGCCCCGCTCAATGGCACTGAGAACCACCTCTCTCTAGGCTGTAATGTGGAAAATGCGTAACATACCATATGGGAGACTGCAGAGTGGGAAGGGGGTCACCAGAACTATCAACCCAAACAGGATACAAAATGGAATGTACACTATGATTACAACTCTGCTAAAATATATCTGCTGATGGACTAACACTGGAAATGAATAAGCAAAAGTGAAAACAACTGTGTGAGGTGGTGGTAAGAATAGGGATGAGTTTTCTTTTGTGGTCTCTATTTTCTAATCTTTCAGTAATGTCATTATATAGACCTTGTAATGACAGGTATATTTTTTGAAGTTTCTAAGTGTAGAAAATGCTTTTCCCTGAACATTTCCTATATCTTAAGTCATTTGAGTAATCGTATTGATTTTATGGAAACATTTAAGAAGCTAAGAAAGAACAAGTTGGTTAATACCATAAATATTGTAAGTGTATCCGATTCTAGTCTCAACATAAAATCAAATGAATCCCTGTCAACGTGGAGACCCATGCCTTTACCTTTGACATACAGGGAGGCAGAATAATGTAGAACTAACGTGGACTTTGGAATCACACAGACATGGGTTCACTTCCTGGGTTCAGAACTCACTAGTTCTGTGGTCTTGGGCAAGGTATTTACCTTTTAAGTCCCAGTTTACTCAGCTGTAAATTAGAGCTAATAAGAGCCAAATTCGAGAGCTTTCCACCTACCAGATCTTTATTTAAATGTAGTATTTATTTCAATCCTCATCTTTATCTTAAAGCATAGGTGTGAATTTTATCTCTATTTTACAGATTTGAGAAAACTGAGTCTTAAAGGGGTGAGGTAACTCGTCCAGGGTCATCCAGCCAATTGAGAATAGGGTTTGAATTCAAGGCCAGGGTGAGTCCGACTCTTGGACTCAAACTCTTAGCACTGCCTCATCCTACCTTACACGGGGCTGCTATACGTAATTCAAAGCGTGGCTGGAGGTTAAAAGATAAAATATATTTTAAACATTTTGTACCATGTATAACACATAGCATTTACTGTATGTCAGTGATAACCATATATATCAGAGGAGAGAAGAGTAGGGGTTTAGAGGTGTTTTGATGTCTTAGGCATGGACTGGTGGGGTTTCTCTGTCATACCTGGATGGCTAGGAAAGAAGCACCTGTTTCTCTCACTGTCCCCTCCTCTACCACATGCCTCCTCCACCACATGCCTCCTCCAAGCTGTACAACTGGGCAAAGACAGCCCTCCCTGATTAAAGCAAGGGTGAAAGACTTTAAGTGCCAAAAAAATAAATAAATAAAAGACAAACAGCAAATGGCCCGAGATAATTCTGAAGTAGTAAACAATAGTAAGAGAACACGCGTAGTGGTCATGTCTTAATTTCTCATTCTTCAATTCCATTTTAAGTCGAGAATGAAAGAAGCAACAAAATTGAAAACCGATCCCATTTGTGTCAAACTCGTGTCTGCCTTCTGTTAACTGAAGATATTGAACGAGGCAGCTTAAGGCCCTTTCTTCCTCTTGTGGGTGAGGCAGATTCAGGGGGAAAACACTGTCGCTGGAACTTTCTAAATGCCCATTTCATTTGATAACCAGCAACAGCTACTCTGACATTATACATATATTTCCAAGGGATTTTAAAGGAAGGAAGGTGGAGAGGCCATATTCTAAATCACCAGGAAATGCCCCCAAGGTTGCAATGGGAGAAGCTAAGATGCAGCAGCCTTAGAGGGGATCTGGCAGTTCATGTCGGGAGGGACTGACCTTGGGTCAGGAATATCACCAGAGTATGATGCTGAGCTTTGCAGATCAAGAAATTCAGATTTATCCAAAATTATCAAGAGGTTCTGTAAGGACTGACAGATGCTAACTACAGGAAACAGTATAGTCTAGTCAGCTGTTTTCACTTAAAATGGAGACTAATACTTTCTAGAGACAAGAGCTGACAGCAAACATGAATATTCTTGTTTACTCTGGATACTGTGAGATATTCTGGAGAGTATTTTCAGAGTATTTGCAAATTCTCAGAATTGGGATTACCAGATCAAGAATTCTATTTACATGATATATTTAACAAGCTTGGCCACTTAATAGACATGTAACCTTGAGAAAGTTCAATTTTCTGTGCCTCAGTTTTATCATTTATCATCTGTTTTTTTATCATTGTATTTTTTATAATTTTTTTTTTAGAGACAGGCTCTCACTATGAAACCCAGGCTGAAGTGCAGTGGTGTGACTGTAGCTCACTGTAATTCCTGGGCTCAAGCAATCCTCCTGCCTCAGCCTCCTGAGTAGCTAGAACTATAAGCAAGCACCACCACACCTGGCTAATTTAAAAATTTTTTTTCAGAGATGGGGTCTTGCTACACTGCCCAGGCTGGTTTGGGGGATTCTCCCCCTTCAGCTTTCCAAAGCTCTGGGATTACACGCGTGAGCCACTGGGTCTATCCTGTTTTATCATCTGTAAAATGGAGTTAATGTGTTTATATTTCATAGAGTTGTGAGAATGTATGCAAAGCATTTAGCAAATAGTAGCTGGTTGTAGTAAGATCTCAATAAATAGTAACATACGGTTATTATAAACTTTGTACCTATTTCAAATTGAAGCTTCTTGAAAATACTTTTATGTTCAGCCTGCCCAAAACCTTGGGGAAACTGAGGCAGCTCAGCTTCATAGAAGATCTATAATAGTTTATCTTTACACCTTCTTCTCTTTTCTTAAATGGGTTTCTCCGTATCAGAGTTTCTCTTCACAAAAAGTCCTGTTCATGGTCAGAGGTATCTTTTTTTCCCTCTGAGTTAGGACCCCACATCAGTTTCAAGTAACCAGAGTTTTTTTTCCATATAATGTCAAGGTTACATAGTTCATGTTCCCATCCATAATTCTCCAAGTTAAGTTCATCCTCTGAGATTCTGGGTTAGGGTGATGAGCGTTGGTTTTACTCTCCATTCTCCCTTGCACGTGTTTTTGAGATATCAATGCCTCTTTTTTTGTCATCAGAACCTGATGTCAGCATTTTGTTCTCTTAGTTAGCACAACAAATCCGTATGTTATCAGGTACAGTGATCGGGGTTTTCTGTGCACTTCTCATCAGAACTAATATAAATGAGTGGATCCTTTCATCCAGGCTACCCTTTTGAACCAGTATTCCTGTCTCTGGGGATTTATAAATATGCCAGAAAAAGAAAAGGTTGTATGCCTAAGTATGTGCCTGGCTTAATTTTATTAGTGTAAAATTGCTAATGACACAAATAATAAAGGAATGATTAGGGAAATTTTGTAGGATATGGCTAGGTTGTTGTGCAGCCATTAAAAATGATTTGAAGACTATACTACAACATGGGGAGATGCCTGCATTAGTCCGCTACAGCTATGAATCAAACAACCTTGAAATCTCAGTCATAAAATAATAAGCATTTATTTCTCATTCATACATTTTCAGGTCAGCAGGATTTTGGCCAATCTAGTTGGGATTGATTGAACTTGGTTCCAGGCCATGAATTGAGTTCAAGTTGGCTTCACATGTTTCTCATTCCTCCATGACTGGTGGGCCATCCAGGGCATGTTCTTCATGTGATAATAGCAGAAACCCAAGAGAACAAACCTAATGCTGGAAGCACAGGTACAGCCTCTATGCACATCACAACTACTAACATTCCAAGTCACACAGACAAGCCACATCAAAGGGGTGGGAAAATATCTCTAGCTCTAATGTTAGGAACTACAAACGGTATAGGTATAGGGAGGGATGAAGTATTGGGAACAATAATACAATCTACAACAATGCCTCACCAAAAAAGTTAAATAGAAAAAGCACGCAGATAGGATATAAAGTTGACTGCAAAAATTGCCTATTGGGTACAATGTACACTATTTGGGTAGTGGGTACGCTAAAAGCCCAGACTTCACCACTATACAATATATACATGTAATGAAACTCAGTTCTTACCCCTTAAATCTACTGAAATAAAAAAATAATTAAGGCTAGAATCTGTGGCTCATGCCTATAATCCTAGCACTCTGGGAGGCCAAGGTGGGAGGACTGCTTGAGGTCAGGAGTTTGAGACCAGCCTGAGCAAGAGTGAGCCCCATGTCTACTAAAAACAGAAAAAATTAGCCAGGTGTGGTGGAGCAGGCCTGTAGTCCCAGCTACTTCGGAGAGTGAGGGAAGAGGACCACTTGAGCCCAGGAGTTTGAGGTTGCAGTGAGCTATGATGATGCCACTGCACTCTAGTCCAGGCAACAGAGTGAGACTTTGTCTCAAAAAAAAAAAAAAAAAAAGATAATAGTAATTTTTTAAAAAAGTTGATTACACTACTCAATCATAACTATGTAAAAAAATTTTTCATATTAATGAAGAATAGAAATAAATAAGCAAATATGAAAAAATGTTATGCCTAGATAACAAGATGATTTAAGAACTTTTTATTTTGCCTTTCTCCATTTTGCAAACTTACATGATAATATTATATTACCCTTCTTTTTAAAAGTAAGTGTAGAAGCTTCTCACAGCAGGCAACTCTCTTAGTTTATTTCATTAAATTAATTGTTTTATCCATCATATTATGACTGTAAAAAGAGTTAGAATTCTAAGTACAATCAAGTTAGTAAATTATTAGTCCCCACCAGTTCCTAATCTCAAATACAAATATAATGAACTGTCAGCATAGATCTTTAAGTTTGCCTGTTGCCTAAAATCAATTTAGTTGCCTTTATTCTTATTCTTTGTTACTGCAGTGTTGAAGATTATTCTCCACATTGACCTCTTTGAAGTCTGTACCATTATTTATCTTATTGACTTTCTAGAAGCATTGTCCCTAGTAGATTCCAATTTCCTAAAAGCTTCAAGTACAATTCAACAAAGATTTACTGAACACCTGTCATGTCTGGGGCACTGTGCTAGTTGCTTTGGGAGAAATAAAGATTATAAGTGGCCATTCTAATAGGAAGAGGAATGTGTACACATCTTTTGAGGACAGAAAGAACAGACTAGGAGAAGGGTCCAGTGGTTCTCAACCCTGGTGGCATATTAGACTCATCTGGACAACTTTTAATAAATGCTGATGCCTAAGCCTGTGCCCAGAGATGGTGATTTAATTGATCTGGTGTCTGGCCTGATCACTGATAGTTTTTAAAGCTCCCCAGTGATTAATGAGAAGCCACGGTTGAGAATCACAGAGTCAGGCCTTCTACTCTAACGCTGATTGAGCTGTTTGATAGAGAACTGACAGACTCTCAAATTCAATATTTAAAACAATCCCTTTACAAATCAATTATTTTATAGACCAGGCATGGTGGCTCATGCCTATAATCCTAGCACTTTGGAAGGCTGAGGCAGGAGGATTGCTTGAGCCCTAGAAGTTTGAGGTTGCAGTGAGCTATGATGACACCACTGTACTCTAGCCCAGGCAACACAGCAAGACCCTGTCTCCAAAAAAGAAAAGAAATTATACAGTGCATGCATATAGTTTAAAAAGTCAAATGGCATTGAGGCTTATGACTAAAATATAGCAGTTCCTTGTCCTGCCCTCTCTATAACCCCAGTCCCTGTCCACTTCTCTTTATTTTTATAGAATTCACACATCTTCCTATATCAGAATGTTAATGCACTGGTATCTTTTGCAAAGCTAATTAATTGCTGAACTTCATTTTTTCTACCCAAAAAAGAGTACCCTAAAGCCCCCAAGAAAAGGTAAAATGGAGGAAGTGCCAAGTAATTAGAGCAGCAGGAAGCAGGGGGGATAGCTGGCCACTAAGTTCAGACTGGCCCCTCTGGTGGGCCTGAGCAGTTCAGAAAGGCAGCTAAGAGAGCTTCTGCAAGCCCTGCCTGCTCTCCCACCTCTTCGATCGCTGACGGGCTTTATCTGAAATTACAGCCAAAAGAATAAGCCAGGCACTACGGGTCACGCCTGTAATCCTATCACTATGGGAGGCTGAGATGGGAGGATCCCCTGCACTGAGGAGTTCGAGGTTACAGTGAGCTATGATGATACCACTGCACTCCAGCCCAGGGACAGATTCAGACCCTGTCTGTTAAAAAAAAAAAAGAAAAAGAAATCCATACAGTCTCCTGGATTCAAGCCTTCCCAATCAAGTTGTCCTAAGCTTTTCTAGAAGTTAAAAACAGTCCGGAAATAGGAATATTTCCAAAGTGATTTAAAAATCCTTACAAAGGCAAGGTTGTATTAAAGAACCCAGGATTGGTTCAGCCATTTTGGGAGGTGACTAGAGAGAAGGAAATTTGATCTTATTTCTAATATATGTCACATACATTGGAAAGGAGATGTGATAGGGAGACATTACATAGATCCTGCTAGGGCAACAACTACTCCTCTAGCACAGTTTGGAATGAGTTTGGTGCTGTCATCAACATATTTTTTTAAAGTCATAGAATGGCCAAAAAAGGAGAGACTAAGTTTAACTTAGGGGGATGGTGAAAGTTTAATTGAGGAGGTGGGCATTTGAACAAGGACTTGATTGATGAGTAAAGATCTCAAAGGCAGAGGGGACAGAAGGCTAAGAAAATGGCATAGGTAGAGGCCAGGAGCCAGGGATGTGTGTGGGTGGTGTAGGTGGTAAAGTTGCCACCCAGGCTCCCCATAAACTCTGAGAGTTGGACTATAAAATTAACACCAAGTCATAATGGAAGAGATCAGGGACATGCAAAGGCCCCTTGAAGACAGACTACTTTCCAGGCCAGCAGCAGAATGTAAGGAGTTTCTAGCCTAGTTGAATGTAGTCACATATGTAGAGAATGAACGTGACCAATGTGTATACGTGTTGCAGGGAGTAAGGGGAAGGTTGGTGGCCAACCTGGAAACTTTAGAAACTAGGAGAGGAAAAAAAAAAATTTCATCTGAGGCAGAGAATATTGAACAACTAGTCATCCTTAGCATTCTAAATTTGCCTTAGCTTGTAAAACCTGACCTGTCTAGTCCTTGTGATAGAAATATCTTCATTTTTAAAATGATTGCAACCTTATTTTAAAGATATTATAGATATTGTAATAGTCTAATATAGCCTGAAGATGTCTGAAATTTGAATCAGATGACCAGCTTCCCTTACTGCAAGGCTATGCTCATATAATTTGGCTTCCTGTGTTACTACTGAATGCACTGATTAGCAAAAACACCTGACTCACTTGTTACTGCAGTCATCACTGTAAATTAACAGAGTGGCATTTTCATTTATGCATTGGTCCTTTGTGAGCTTGGTTAGCATAAAGCATCCTCAGGAGACTGATCTACATTTGGTGCAAAGAGGAAATCGAGTTCTGGACCTGTGAAGCTCAAGACCCATAGCCGGTATGAGGTGCCAGCTAAGCTGCTGCTCTTGGGACACCCAGTCAAAGTAACTAGTCTGGAGGGCACACCACCTCCACCCAAAAATAGGCCAGTGAGGCTGGGTGCATTGGAAACCCTGGGAAATGGAGGTATAATAAAGGATGTTGTTAGGAGAGTAAAACGGGCGCACCATGGAAAGGCTTGAAACTTGGTTTGGTTTGAAGGCTGTGGGGACTCACTGAAGGCACATTAGCAGGGGATTTCATAAAATCAGTTCTCTATTTGAGGAGAATCTCTCTGGCTGACAGGATGACAGCTGTGTTGAGCTAGGAAAGCTGGAAGCAGGGGACCAGTTAGAAGTCTGTTGTAATTGTCAGGGAGGAGGTGAAGAGGACTAGGAAAAGGACAGTGGCACTGCAAATAGAGTGGAAGTGTCAGCCCCAAGAGACATTTCTGTGGCCCCAAGGCCATGGACGTGCCTTGATTTCCTTACTTGTAATAGTAAAAAGGAGTAGCTGCCACCCATCTGGGTGAATGGACTCTGCTCTTCCTGGCTTCCTGCATTATTTGTAATAATTTTCAGAAGGCTGCCCTCCTTTCATAAAGCAGGTACAGGTGTTTAATGGCTCTTGAGGCAAAGCAGAGCTTATGAAATTCCTCTGACTGGGAACATTCTGGACTAATCCCAAACACAATATTCCTCTCCAGGCCTGAAAACTGCTGAATACTGTCTAAAATGATGTGACTGCCCCAAACACCAGCGGCCTGGCTGAACACAACCTCTGATGCTCCACAGGTCTCAAATAATTCCATTGCTTTTAGCAGTGCAAGCTTATAGCGTCCTCTGTCCTCCCCTCTCCTGCATAGAATTGCTATATCTTTGGGCAGATAGCCACACCGGAACAGGCTGTGACATCTTTCTGCCACATAATTCGCTATTTGTTCTGTTGTCAGGTTAGTCTTTGTCTCACACATGCCAGGCAGAGCCTGGGCACACATTGCTTCATCATAGGCAGCCTCCGGGAACAACGCCAGTGTGTCTGGAGACATGTTGGAGGGAGGATTTTCTTTGATTTTCTTCATTTCTTCTTTCATGACCTTTGCTATCTCCAGAGCACAGTGGATCCCATTGGTGATTGTTTTTCGAGGAAACTGAGCAGATGGAGGGGGAAGGCCATTGACATCTGCGTGATGGACTTGGAAAGGGTCCAGAAAAAGCCAGAGAACCCCATGGTGAAGGTTTTCACTTCCAGCCCCTCTCACCTTTGGATGGGTGATGTTCCTAGCCTTCGTGTACCAATCACCATATTTACTACAGAAATTCTCAGTCTCATCCATCACTATATGTTTAATCTTTAGAAACTCCCCTTGCATGAAGGTTTTCCGGGTCACAGCTTGGCAGGTGCTTTGTTGGCTGTAAGGATGAAAGAGAGAACAGGGTTTCAGGCATATTAGCAAAAGGAACGCCAGCATCCATTACTCCCTGGATTGGAATCGGAGGCTAATTCTCAACTGCAGGCTGAGTCATTGATTCAAAAGTGTTATGAATACCACAAAACTGATCTACTTGCAAGTTACCTGACAGATGGAATGCATAAGTTTACACCCTACTCTTTGGGGTTACCTAGTTAAATCTGCATGTTGAAACTTTTTAAATGAACCCAGGTAGGAGATTTTATTATTGCTATTAGTAGTCCATTTATGCTGCTTGACAATCCTTCAAGACAAGCTGTTTACATCCTAAAGGAAATCTCAAAAGTAACTTACACTTGTTACTACCATTTCTTTACTTTCTCTCCTTTTTAGAGCTGGAGAACAGTCACCAAGAGGCATATCATAATTCTTATATGCAAAAGAGATACAGGCAAATTCAAATTCCTCTAAATCAAATTCTAGTTCCCTACTTATCGCTAGTACAAAACCTAAAGTTTCTTTAGGTTAGGTTTTGGTAAGGGAAACATCAAGAAGTTGCTCAGTTCCATTACATGTCAAGTAGGGAAACAAATCTACAGGGCTATGTTTCTCTGGAACTACTGGATTTATTTAGCACAATTTTCCTAATAGCATGTTTTAGCATGTATGTATTCTTTTGTTTTTTTATTTTTAGAGACAGGGTCTTGCTATGTTGCCCAGGTTAGTCCTCCAACTCCTAGCCTCAAGTGATCTTCCCACCTCAGCCTCCCAAAGTGCTGGGATTACAAGCATAAGCCACCATGCCTGGCCATATATTCTTTTCTTGACAAATTTGGTTGTTTCTTGCTTCCTCTAATTTGGATCCAAGTAATTCCTACAGATTCCCTGATTTTACATATACTGTTTCTGGGACTTTACTCCCTAAACCTTGAATCATAACTACTTACGTACTTCTTTTCCAGTTTGGACTGTGTGGACTCTTAAAGAAAAGCACTGATTCTTAGCCATCTTTGTATCCCCCCACATTAGGAGTTCAATAGATACTTGTTGAACGAGCCTTTTGACTAGGATATTTTTAAAGTTAGCTGTAAAGCTTAATAAAGAACGTAATCCTTAGCACAGTCCATAGGATCCTTCATAATCTGGCATCTGGCTCCTTTCCAACATCACCAGCTGCTGTGTACCCACACTTCCTCACTGCTCCAGTCAAACCTACCATTCTGGTTCTCTAGTGTCTCCGTGGCTTTGGACTTGCTATGCCCTTTGCAAAGAAAGCCCTCCCCATTTTATTCACTTATCCTACTGACTTCTTAAGAGTGTGCCCAAGGGTATCCTTCACTGGGGAGTATTTGCTGACCCACCTTCAGCCTAAGTTCCAATAAACATATCTTTATTATTATACTAATTATACAATACTCACATTATTTTTTTATGGCAAGGTCTTCAACATGTTTTCTTCTCTAACACTAAATGTAGCACAGTATCTGGCTGGCATATAAACAGTGCTCAATAAGATTCCTTGAAAGCAATATAAAGGACATGAGAAACCAAGAAGAGGGAGGGTGGGAGGGCGGGTGTGCAATAAAAACTTACCTATTGGTTAAAATGAACAGTATTCTTGTGATAGGCACACCAAAAGCCCTGATTTAAGCATTATACAAGATATCCATGTAACAAAAACACTTATACCCCCTTAATTAACATTTTGAAATAATTTTTTAAAACTCTGAAAAAAAAGATTCATTGAATAAGTAAACCAAACCAAAACCAAAATGATTTTGCCCTCATTTGCTGGATTATACAATGACCAATTTATTTTACTAAATTGAAAGCTAGAGATTTAAATCAGAAGCAAATTTGCATGTTTTCTAAAATTACTGATGCAGAACAAGTCAAAAATGAAAATATTTTATAAACAAAATCAGATTGCATTTAAATTCAAGTTCCTGCTAGGTACAATGTCTAATTAACAGAAATACCCTATGACTTTAAGTATCATGCAAAAATATATTTAAAGCAAAATAGGTTCATTTCTACTTGTTTTAAATTTAAGGCCACAGATTTTGAAAAAAAAATGTTTCTAGTTCTATAAATTTAAAGTTATGGCCAGGTGCAGTGGCTCACACCTGTAATCCCAGCACTTTGGGAGGCAGAAGCAGGAGGATTGCTTGAGTCCAGGAGTTTGAGACCAGCCTGGGCAACAGACCCTGTCTCTACAAGAAACTTAAAAATTAGCTGGGCATGGTGGTGTGTGCCTGTAGTCCCAACTACTCAGGAGGCTGAGGCTGGAGGATCACTTGAGCCCAGGAGTTTGAGATTACAGTGAGCTATGATGATGCCACTGCACTCCAGCCTGGGTGCAATGCAAGACCCTGTTTCTAAAAAAAGGTAAAATTAGAAAAAATAAAGTTATGCATACTTGGCTTATTTATAATGAGATGTTTAAACTTGAACATTATACATTTCCCTTTGTAGTGCAACTCTCTGATCATTTGGAAATGTGTATATAGTTTGGGCTCTTGCATTTATGCAGCTAAGGCATAGAAAAACTTAAACTAAAAACACAAATTACTTTTGTGATACAGTTGAAAAGACTGACTAAATTTTTTGTGTGTTTAGTTGGTAAAACTCTTACATCACAAAATCCTTTAGGGAGTCACTTTCACAAACATAGAGGATCTCTTTTGGTTTGCAGTGGAACAAGTCCTTAATTTTCTCCATGATTTTTATGGCTAGTGCTGTCTTCCTGGTTCCTGGAAAGCAGTGGATGAACAATTCCCGCATCTCCTGAAGGCTCTCGGAAAGCAACTCGCTCTGCTCCGCTATGAGCAAGTTGAAAAATTCACAGCCCAGCTGGTCACTCAGAAGAGATCTGGAGCACAGGGAAACCACCACAAGGGCCTGCAACAAGTCTTCCATTTCATCCTCATCAGCAAGCCTGTAGGATTGGGGGTAGTGCACAGGGATCTCACCAGGTCTACAGTGTGTGCTGGTCAGGTGTATCAGCTTTGGAATGATGCACACTTTTCCTGTGTAACCACCAACAGTTTGCAGTTTCTGCTTTAACTGATGAGCAATGTTTCGGGCATATTCAAGTCCTCCAAGCCAACTGGGGTCTATTAAGATTGTATAGAGAACCAGGGGGCTGTTAACTGCTATTAGGAGAGCATCACACAGGATGTTCTGTTCTTCCCTTAAGCCAACATCACCAGCCCAGCTTCTAGAAAATATCACAATCCCCTGAGAACAAGGATGTATCTGTGTCTTCATTAATTCCTCCAGTCCTTCATGATCTGAGAATAGCCTCTTACAGAGGGATTCTGGTTTAAATTGTATCTCTTCCTGTGTCACTGAAAATTCAAGGAATAGAAGTTACCAAAACTTGCAAAAGTATATGGTAAGTATTCCTGCAATATTGCAGGAAGAAATTGTTCTGGCCATGAAACTATGGGTTTCCTTGTCTGCAAAGACAGCACCGCCTCTTCACAGCCATGGGCTGCAATCAGAGATTCCCCTTTCTGGCAGCTGTAGTATAGGAGAAAGCTATCAGGGAGGGGTCTTCACAGAATAGCCTACTGGCACCCTCTCCTCAACCCCAGATGGTCCACTACTGCTAGGAAGGCACTCCTTCCTGTTAGGGGTTTTTTGTGAACCTGATGCTTTTGGGAAACTAAGGGCTTTCCTTTAGAACAGTGGTCCTTAACTAGCAGCAATCTCCCCTCTCCCCCACACTCCTGGGGACACTTGACAATGTCTGGAGAATTTTTGATTGTCACCACTGGAGGGTTGCTACTGGCATCTAGTGGGTAGAGACCAAGAATGCTGCTAAACATCCTACAATTCACAGGGGATCCTCCCAACAAAGAATTATCTGACCCAAATGTCAACAGTGCCAAGGTTGAGAAACCCCAATTTAGAAGGAGTTCAGGTGATCCAATGGATCCTTCTGCATTGAAAATCCAGCACTCTCAAATTTGGAGGACAAAAGCCATATGTGACTGGAAGCTCAAAAGCACACAGAGGTACAATGGGGATTTGATGACTAGGAAACAAGATTCAAACACGTATATTATTTCAGGACCATTATGTCTGCTAAGTTCTACATTTGATCTTCTCTAAGGAGAAAGACTTGGACAAATTGCTACCAATACCTCCCAACTTAATTTTAGAAAATAAATAGTCCCCTCAGCTGAAATCAAGAGTAAATACCTGGAAACAAATTTTGTTGCAGAGCCTCTTTGAATTTCAGGACTTTTATGGGATATGCTGGGCTTCTTGGTGCAGATGAAGCTGATGAAATCAGTTGAGAGCTGTGGTGTGTGGCCACACTAGAAGGAGCTAAACAATTATATGGAAAGTTGTTTCAGACAAAAAATAAAAAGTAAAAGAACACTTCTGTTGCTCTTCCTACAGGAGACCTGTGTGTGCAAGGTGCCTGAGCTGCTGTCACACTTACTGTGCCTCAAACACTTCACATATGTCAGGAGAGGAAGTCTGGGAACTCCTGCAGGTGTCATGTTTTGCATGTTCTAAGTCACTGTGTGACTCAGGCTGGACAAGTCATTTCACCTCTCTCTCATGCAAGAATGAGGTGATGGTCCCTAAAGTTCCTTTCAACTCTCATATTCTGATTCCAGGCTGTCTCCAAGAAAAAAGGGCATCTCATGGGGATCAGCAAAAGTTAAGCTCAGTGTTTTATTTTTATATATATTGTTATAATTGTTGTTTAAATCCCCATCCAAGGTTAGCTGGAATCAAAAGCGGCAGGGTCTCTAGTTTGGTGGGGGGAAAGGGAAAGGGAGAGAGAGGAGAGAGGTGAACTCAAATTTTCAACAAGAGAAAGAGTGATCCAATAAAATTCTCTAATCACTCAAGTCTTGATCCAAGCTTCTTTTTATCAAATTTGGAACACACTGACCATGAAGGCAAGCTGATAAGCTTAGTTCAGCCTATAAGTCCTTTATGGATTGATTGGGAATCACCAAGGCTGATTCTGAGCAAAACTGCAAGGAAAGTGAAAACACTAGACGTCCTCCTCCCTGCCCCAGCATCTCCTTTTGCATCATTTTCTCCCCACTGGGTGTGCCCCAAGCCAGGTGGTTTAGGTATTAGCTCCTAATGTTTGTCAACAATGTTTCTCTTGAAAGAATTAATGGAGAGTCATTCTTCAACAATGTTTCTCTGAAATATCTTTTTTTTTTTTTTTTTTTTTTGAGACGAGGTCTCACTCTGCTGCCTGGGTTAGAGTGCAGGGGCCTGATCATAGCTCACTGCAACCCCAAACTCCTGCGCTCACATGATCCTCCTGCCTCAGCCTCCCAAGTTGCTGGGACTATAGGCATGTGCTGCCACACCCGGCTAATTTTTCTTACTTTTTGTAGAGATGGGGTCTCGATATTGGCCAGGCTGGTCTCGAATTCCTGATCTCAAGTGACCCTCCCACTTTGGCCTCCCTCCCACTTTGGCCTCTCAAAGTGCTAGGATTGATTAGGTGTGAGCCACAGCACCCGGCCTTGAAATATCATCTTTAGAGTGAGACTATTCCTATTTTGACTAGGAATATTAGCATGCAAATTTTTTTCAACAGGTCTTTACAATGCATAAAAGGAAACCTTCCCTAGTTCATGGCTGATGGCATACTATAACTTCCCAAAATAGACTGAAATCCAAACATTTCTTGACCTCAAAGAGTTCCTATTCTGAGTTGTTGGAAGTAAAGACATTAGAAAAAGAACCCTGTAATGGGAGAACATTTGTAAGCAAAAACAAATTTCTTTTTTTTAACTAAGTATATGACCGAATACCCACAAAAGGCAGAGAAGAAGGGGTCTCCTCCCTGCTGACTGGGTAATGACGTCACTCTCTCCTTACCTGACTGAATATCCAGCATCATGAGCACCCACTGCTCAGCTGTCAGCCTTGTGACAGAATTGTCTCTCATGATCCAGGAATCTGGGGCCTGGGCGAACACCACGCAACAGAAGGGCTCCACTTGAACCACACAGACATAACCATACAGGATGTCTTTCTGGTACACATTCAAGATTTTGGTAGTGAAATTCACCTTTGGCTTCTCACAGCAGAAGTGGAATGTAGGCAATTTTTCTATGCAGTTTTCTATTTCTTTTTTTAATAAGTCAGGGTTCACTTTTTCCCTCTTACATCCAAATACTTCTTTGCTCTTATCATCCACTCCAATAATTAGGTACCCCCCTTGAGTGTTGGCAAATGCAGAAATATAATGAGGCAACATTTCTTTAATCCGAGGTACAACCTTTTTGGTGGTGAACCTTTTAAACTCAACATGTGTTGACTCAGTAAAGTTGAGTTTCTCCTTATACGTGAGTTTGTCCCTTTTAAAAAATTCCGAGGCAGACATCTTCATATCTTCCTCTTCCTGAATGTATCTGCGGACAACTTGCCGAGGATGCGGCTCCTTCACCCTTGGTCTTCCTCTTTGGGCTCTAGATTCTTTCTCTCTGAGAAACTCCAGTGCACTGGTGGCACTCAAGTTGATAGCAGATGTGACATCTCTCTGATATATATTGGAGTGCATGCTGCAAATCCTTAGTGGGAGGCTGAAAACGTCTGGGCTCCAGGACTTCACAAAAATCAGGAGATTGTGCCCCTGCTGCATGTAGTCAAGGTACTTCTGTGAACCTGAAGGAAGGAGCTTTTGAAAAGAAGTTTCCAAATCCTGTCCCAGCCCATGGCATCGGTAACTATAGGTTTTATCATCAATCTCTGCTTTGATCACACCCCCTCCAGAGTTTAACAGTGCACATATAGCCTGGATGATTTTAGAATTCTCAGATCTTTTCAAATAGCTATTGGTCATCTTCTTTCTGTTTTCTTCTCCAAAAGTCACTCTGCCCACTTCTACTATTATCTCAGGATACAGCATTTCTGTATCAGTCTTGGGACTCTCCATCTCAGCAGCTCCTCTATGCTCCAAACAATGACAGAAAGGAGTTCCTATAATCAGGACAGAAATGTTGTTTCTACATTAACAGGAATTCCAGAGATGACAATATTTTCTTCAAAGCTATCAATTACTGGAAATACATTTTAACATTGGAAATCATCTTTGATAGTATTGTTTTCTAGCCACTTTGCCAAATATCCTTAGCCTTTCCAGCATGAACATAGATAAAGGTGAATGCTTGATATTTTGCCATAATGGAGATATTATAAAGCTGAAATTTTCAGCCATTTTTCATTTAAGATCAAGAAACACCAACATTGAGGCCAGGTATTGGGGGTCATGCCTGTAATCCCAGGACTCTGGGAGGCTAAGAAGGGAGAATTTCTTGAGCTCAGGAGTTGGAGATCAGCCTGAGCAACAGTGTGATGTGGGAACAGGAGTTTTCCTTCTCTCCTAATAGTTCTTCCCTGTGCTGTGGGAACCTCTAAGACTTGGAAAAGAATGTGAGGTTTTGAGGCATGGTCATCAAACTATGGTCAACTCTTCTTTTGCTTCATAGATCAGAGAATAGCCACTTAAATTGAAATTAGAGCTCTGAAGCAAATAATTCAGAAAGGACCCCCTTACTTTTGGTTTATTACAAAACAAAATATTTACTAACTCAAACCAAAATTCTTCTTCTAGAAGAGAACCCACCTCTTCTCTGCTTTGCAAAGCAGGAGTCCTGTAGGTGTTGCATATACTCACCAAGAGGGAAAAAGCAGGCATCCAGCAGGACATGCACACTCCTCTAACATTAATTTGTTATTGGTTGTCTTCTCACTTCAGGAAAACAAGAATTGTTTTTTAATATGTGAGCCTCTTCTAGAGGTACATGTAAGTGTGGTATTTTATGGCTCCTTGAGGGATTTTCTCATGACGTTCTATTTATATCATATAATCACAGAAGTGTTGGAAGGGACTTTAAAGATGTTCCAGTCCAACAATCTGATTCTTAAATCACCTCTATAATACTCCCAACTCCCAAGAAATTGCTGCCTGAATCTCCAGTGATGAGCAACCCAGTTGTCCTTTCTCTTTTCTGATAGCTCTGTCAGAAATGGCTTCCTTACTTTCAGCTGCAATTTGTCTTCCTATAACTTCCACTGATGGGACCCACAGAACAAAACTAATTGATTTTGAACTAGCAGACCCTGTAGTCTCACTGATATTACTTGAATGCTGATAACAACTATGATAAAAACAATGTTTTCTGAGATTCTAGCTCTAGATGAACATCCTTTCCACACTTCCCAGAAGTTTTTACACATTTTTCTTTACAAGTTTTTCCTTAAATACTATTTTATTAAGCCTTTCATGCCCTCCATCATAAACTGTACCTAAAATGAGATGGATGAGATTTTTTAGAAGAATTTTTTTTTACCTATGCTCTTGTGTTTCCTCTTGCTGCTTCAGTTCCACATCTGGCTGTAGTCTGAGTGTTTGTCTTCTGTCACAGTCCCTGTTGCCCTTTGATATCAGCCTGGGAGGAGCAGGAACTCTGCCAGGCTCCCCCAGTCTTCATAACATTGACCCACTGAGGAAGGCTGATAAGGGCTCAAGAAGTGCCTCTGACAGTGCAGATTAGCAGGCCAGGGTCTGAACTTGGGGAGTGAATGAGGCAGTAATGGGAAAATTCAGGGGTTTTTCAAGTGACAGGACAAAGTTAAACTTAGCACTTCTGAGGGACTGAGCATCATTTCCATATATCATACATGCACCTTCTGTCCTGATTAATTGTTTGCAAAGCTCTATGTTTATTTTAAATTTGGAAGTCCGGTACATATTCATGGTGAACAATATTAACCTATTTCATTACCTTCCAAATGGCTTGTTATATTCTGTTTTTATTCTTTTTTCTACTTTTCCTCTTTGATAGACATAAGACCCAGACTAGAAAAATACTGATAGAGTAGCAGCTGGCTATCCCTGGGTGGGAGGATTACAGATGACAGTTCATTTAATTTATTTTTCTTCCCTTTCTTTTCTTTAACTGTTCTGTATTTTTTAATGCTTTACAATAAGCATGAATCATTTTTATAATTAAAAACAATTAAATGATAAAAAATAAACAGATAAGAGTCAGTTTTCTGATGCTGACTAAACTGGGTCAAGCTTCTTATAGTAGGCTAAATAATGGCCACTTATTATTATTACTATTATTATGATCGTGGAACCTTTAAATGTTACTTTACAAGGAAAAGGGTCTTTGTAGATGTGACTAAATTAAGGATCTTGTTTTGAGGACATGGGGATTATCCTGGATTATCCAGTGGGCCCTAAGTCCAAGCACAGTATTCTCATAAGAGAGAGACAGAGAGAGATTTGATATACACAAAAGAGGAGGAGGCAATGTGATCATAGAGGCAGAGATTGGAGTGATGCAGCCACAAGCAAAGGAATGCCAGCAGCCTCCAGAACCTGGAAGAGACAAGGAATAGATTCTCCCCTAGAGCATCTAGAGAAAATATGGCCCTGTGGACACTTTGATTTTGACCCAATGAAACTGATATTGAACTTTAAGCTGTAAAAAAACTATAAAAGAATAGATTTCTGTTGTTTTAAGCCATCAAGTTTGTGATAATTTGTTAAGGCAGCCACAGAAAACTAATACACTTCTCTCCCTCTAAATCAAACCAGCAAACAACTCTGTGTTTCCACTTCCATTTGTTTATGATGAAATGACATTCTTAAATATGTCTTTGGACATCCCTATGTTTGTTGCTGTTGTTGTTAACTGTTGTTAACTTAGGCCCTGCAAAGTCCTGCTTTGTTGGCATTACTGTTTGTACCTGTTTGCCTAAATGGAGTTTCCAGGATAGGAGGCAGAATGGATACTATGATGTACAATGAGCACAGCTACACAATGAGCTCCAAAGGCCTGCTATCAGCTTCGACTTTAACCCTTTTTCATTCACGTCATTTCTGAATCCAGTCCCACTTTTAGTCCTCCCATCTACCTTAATTTTCAGCCTCACTTTCATATTGAAATCCCTCTGATATGATTTACTTTGAGAAGGATAAAAATGACCACTATTTACTGGAAATGTGCTTACTAGATGCAAGGGACCATGCTGGGAGCTCTCCACACTACAGGAAAACTGAGGTTACATGGTCAGTAAGTAGAAAAGGGAAATTCAAAACCAGGTCTGTCTGATTCAAAGGTTCCTATCCTTTCACCACCTTTCTAGTTTGGGATTCTGGATTGCTTGAGAGCCTTCAAAGTCAGAAGTCTCCCTAATTACTTCCCCTTTTTCTTCCCAGTCAACAGGAATAACATCATTTGGGCAGAAGAACTAGGAACTAGATTGCAATTCCCTTCTTATTCTTCTGGGAGACCAAATCAGAAGGGGGGGGGGTAGAAATACCATGGAAGATGAGCAATGGGGGTTTCTTTTCCTTCTTTAAAACTCCTTAGTTAAATCCCCTGGACATGAATAGTTAAGTTGTCAGGCCAGGGAGGACCTCACATCTTGGCTTTGGCATCTCTAAAGCAAATGTTCCTGATACAAAACAGCTTGAAATCAAGAGCTTGGACAATGCTTCTTCCTGTGTCTTAGGAAAGTTATATGGCTGTGTTGCTGCTGATTGGCTAAGAACAAGAGCCCCCAATTTATTTAAGATGTGTTCATTCACTAAGCATTTCAGTTTATCAGCAGTGGTAGTTATGCACAGCCTGCATGTTTACCAGACACAAACTGTCAAATACCAGCTGAAGGGGAAAGGTTGGTCTCAACCCCCACGTGCCTCCATCTCACCCCCTAATTCTTTCATAGAAATGATTCAAAGAGTATAAATAGCATAATGACCAAGAGGAACAGTCCTGGTTCCACCATGTAGCCACTACCTGACTCTGGGTAAGTTTCCTATCTTTCATTCAATCAGTTATTTTGGAATTCCTTAGGTGTTCAAATCCTAGCTGTGCCACATTCTAGTTATGAGACCTTGTTTAAGCTACTCTAAGCCTCAATCCCTTCTCTGTAAATTGGAGGCAATAATAGTGCCTTCTCCTCAGAGTACTGGTCAAAATGAAATGAGATGATATGCATAAAGTACTTAACAAGATGCCTGGCATATAATGTCAGTTTTTCATTCAATAATTATTGAGCACTTACTATGTTCCAAACATGGTGCTATGCTCTGGGACTACACATCAAAATAAAAGGTTCCATTTAGTGACGGCCTTCCTTGAGCCAAATATGCAATTTTCACTCTCTCATATAATCCTCATAACAACTTACAAGACATGTGTTATTTTCACCGCCTTGTAAATGAAGAACCTGAGTTCAGTGAGGTACAGCTCAAGGTTACACATCTAGTAAGTAGCAGAGCTGGGATTTGATCACTGGTCTGAGTCTAAAGCCCATCTACTCTGTGCCATACAGCCTTACTATTAGCTGGAAGAATAAGACACATGTTCCATTCACAATCTAAAGAGGGAAAACATTTATTAAACAACTCATAACAGTACAACATACATAATCACATCAATTGAGCACTCTATGTACTAGGCATTGTTCTCATTCAGTTCATCTTTTAACAAACAGCTGTATCAGGTAGATGGTTACATTATCCTCCTTTTACAAATAGGGATACTGGGGGAGAGTTTAAGTTGCTTGCCAATATAGTCCATGTGCATGACCACTACTACACTCTAGTGCCACTCTGGAGAGTTTGCAATGTATGAGCAGTGTGCTCTAGGTTCTGAGGAGTGACAACAATTATGTTTGTGAGAATCAGAAAAGATTTCCTAAGTGAGATGATATGTGAGCTGGAACCTGTAAGGGAGAGAACCTGAGAAAGGGAGATGGGGGGCAGATAAACCAGGTAGAGGAAATAGCGCACTCAAAGGCATATTCTCTTTACTGTCTAAACTCCCCTATCCTTAAAGCACAAGGGAGGTCTTTAGTCGGTCTGGACAGAAGACTCTCCATTTTATTTCTTCATGTCCTTTCACCCATCCCTATCTGACACATCCTCATTCACCTTTCATATGCCATCTATTTCCATTCCCACAGTCTAATTTAGGCTCTTATTAGCTCTCACCCGAACCATTGCAATAGCTTCCTCCGTTTTCACTCTCTGCACCCCTCCAAGCTAAACACAGTTCGAGACTGAGTTTTCTAAAGTACTGCTCTGATCACCTAACTTCTTGGCCTCTGAAATCTTCAATTCTCCCACTTTTTCCAGAGTAGTCTGAACTACGCAGCCAGCCAGCTATTATCCTAAACAAAGCCTTGACCTATCTTTCCATTCTCCTAACACCAACCTTCTTTAACACTGACCCTCTAATTTTGGTGCGAAATCAGAATCACCTCAGGGCTCTTATTTCAAATACATATGCTTGGGCTCCAACCCCAGAGTATATGATTCAGCAGGTCTGAGTTACGCCCCAGGCATTTTGGGGGGTTTTGTTGTTTGCTTTTTAAGTTGGGGGACATCTGTATTGTTAACAGGTTCCTCCAGGTGTTTCTAACTCACACGTACCAACTGTATCAACTTCACCCAATTTTAGCAAACTCCCCTATGCTTTCTCAGCTAATTCGGGAATTAAAATTATTCCTTGTCTCAGAATCCCCTAATTTTCAATCCCACGCATCCTTCAAGACCCAGATGAAATGTCACTTCTCCCAGGAAGCCTCTCTTGCTCGCCTCCGCGCTTCCTCTGATATTTAGCTGCGCTTTTCTTGTGGCACCTTTTGTTTATTTAGGAAACCTCCAAGCGCCCGGCCAGCCAACGAGTTTCCCCTGGACAGGGAGGGACGGCCTTCATCTGTCAGTCCACCCCAATCCCTCGCCCTCAGGCGGGAATCCGAGCAAGCGCAACAAATGCTGTGGGATGGCACTGGGGGATCCCTGTCGGAACCTACGCTTCTTCCCGCAAGCCCGGGGCGCACGCACGCTACAATCCCGCCTCAGATGCCCTGTCCCAGCTGTGAAACGACAAGGCACCGGCAAAACCACTCTGCTTAACAGTCGCCCCGAGGTCCCAGGGCCGGCAATTGTGCTGCGGGGAAGGAAAAAACAAAAAGAAAATTGCTCAGAATACGGGAAACGCCCAGGATGACTCTCAGGATAGACGCGGTGACGCAAAGAAGCGACGCGAAAGATACGCCCGCCGTCACGCCCGCTCCTCCCCTGACTTTCGCCCGGCCTCCGATTGGCTGCTCCTCGCACCAGCCCACCCCCGGAATACCACGTGACACGAAGGCCGTCGTGGGATTGGTCGTCTGGCGAGCGCCGCGCTGGGCTGTGGGTCGCGGGCGCGGCAGCGAGGCGGAGGAGAGTGTGACGCGGCAAGCTAGTGTGGCCCGGCACCGAAAGCCGCGGAGCTCGCCGCCTTCATCTCCGCGGGTTCCTGAGAGCGTCCAGGGTGTAGGAGTTTTAGGAGTTCGGAAAGCCTGTGCAGACTCCTGCCTGGCTGTTTGGTTTGAGCCCTAGCTCCGGCCTTAGTTGTGTTTCACCGCAAGGGCGACTTTAGTTTGTACCTTATCATTATCAGCATTGTTGTTATTTTTGAGGGTCTACTGCGTGTAAGCATTGGTTGTTCTGCGCAGGGAGCTGCGCAGAGCGCCATGAGGTAGAGGCTGGGGGAATGAGGACTTGGAGATGCTTGAGGTATGGTCTTTACCTACGTGAAATGTTGGAGGTAAGTCGGCTTTGTAAGTTGTGCTGGTTTAGTAGGGAGGGTTTGCTCATTGACTGAATAGAAACCATTGTTGAGCTGCTCTCGTGTCCAGGCACATTGTGAGTGGGTGGCTGCAAAGGGTAAGGTTGTGGTCTTAGGAAACCAGTGGATTGGGTAGTGGGGGAAACGTGAACTGGTGGTAGTAGGTGTGTGGGCTGTGCGGGAGAAAGGGGGTGGGAGCCAGAGGAGGGGATGCTTGAAGGAGTTAGGAAATCTTAACAGAGAAGGTGACATTTGAGTAAAGTTTTAAAAGTATAATTAGGCTTTCTACCTATTGAAAGGGGTGAGGAAGGCACTCCAGATGAGCAAAGCATACAGAGGCGGAGAATTAGAAAATTGTACCTGCTGTGTATGGCTGGAGCACATTGCTGGGGGCCGGGGGGTTGGGGAGGAGGTGCCCAAGGGCCAAGATGAAGCTGATAGGTAGGGGGTAGACTTTTAAAGATCTTGAATTCCATTTTAGGCTGTCTGTCAGGATCTTCAGATACAAAGTGAAATAGGTACCACAAAACAGGCATTAGCATGCTTCCATAATTCAGAGGAAGGACAGATATTTCCTGTTGGATTGATGGAGAAAGTCTTCATGCAAAAGGTGGCATTTTGTAGGGTCACAAACTGGAGAGATAGGATTTTGAAGTACAAGGGTTTCTACAGAGGGAAAGAAGGGCTTTCTGGATGCAGAGTACAAGGTCAAATAGAGTGGGTTTGAAGTCTAAGGAATAGTCTGGGTTGGTTAGACTGTAAGGTACATGTTAGGGTTATGGTGTTTGTGAAGGATAAATTTAGGTCAGTTTTCGAACATCTTGATTGCTAAGCAGAGTAGTTTGGACTTTATTTCCTGGACCATGGAGAGCAATTGAATGCTTGTGAATAATGACATAATCACACCTCCATATATTGAGGTTAGTATTTGTGTAATATTCAGAAGGATGGGAGAGAAAGTGGAGGCAGGAGACCCATTGAGACAGCAGTATTGTCTGGTAGAAGAAATATGGGTTTTAAAGTCAAGCACTCATTGGTTCAGAGCTTGGCTCTGCTCACGAATTTCATGATTTTAGGCAGAATTATCTAAATTATTAAGCTCTCTCAGCCTCTGTTTCCTTATTTCTAACGGGTACCTATTTCACCTGCAGAGAATGACAAGCTAAAGGGTCAAGCATAGCCATTGTATAACAGGCCACTTCATAAGTTAGTTTCCCTGTCTGAATGGTGAACACAGACCAAAATCTGTCAGATTTTAACTATGGAGTATCAGTCTATTGACCTTTATGGATGGCTGAAGGAAGTATATGGTGGCTCCAGAATTGTTACTTAGATACTGACAATATCATATTGAAAGTATGAAGAGGGTGACTTTGTGATCCTGGTACTTTTCCATGTCAGCAACGATACACTACTAAAAGGTGTCATTTGGAGTAAATGAAATGCAGTCAGCTTTCTCGTTCAGAAATTGATTAGCCAGACTGTGAATTACCCATGCTTTGCCTTGCTTTGTTTGTCTTGCCCATGGCCTCCCTCAGTAGTAAATCTAAAGGTAGGAGCCTGAAAAGAAATAAAATTAAACTTTTTATTTAGCTGTTGGTGGAAAAATATAAATCTGCTAATCAGATCTCAGTTCTCTTTCCAGTTCTGCTGTTAATTTGCTGTGGACTTTTGGCAAATCATAGCCTCTTTGGGTTCTTGGATTCTTAAGATAGAAGAATCTGGTATAAAAATTTTATGACTGTACTTTTTATCTTTGTTGGCGGCAGAATTGTAAATTGTATATTAAGTGAACTGGAGTTTATAAAGAAACTTAGTAGAAAATCTTCTCTAAAGCTTTTGCTTTAGAACTAGGCTGTAAGTCTCTTCATGAACATGCCTGAGATTTTATCATGCTTAGTGTTTGGGTTCATTAGGAAAAAAAATTTTTGAATGCAAATGCTTCTCCAGTCGCCTCTGTACTTCAAAAACAAACCAAACCCCCCCCCCCCAACAAAACTTGTTCAAGTTTGCCTTTTTGTATAGCAGAGTTGCTTAAAGGAAAGCATAGTGGAAAATGAAATACTAATTGAAAACCCATGGTTGAAACTTATCTAAAAAGAAGCCTTTATTTTTTTCACAGGTAAGCCTAAGTTTTCTTGGATGTGAAAATAGGTCGCTGGACTGCAATGATGCGATGATGAGTGAAGTAGAGTCTGACCTGGTATTGCCATTGCTTCAATGTTGGCTTTGACCAGGGTATGATCCCTTAATCTTCTCTCTGAGCTGATTCTGGTTGTGGCTTTTCCACACAGGTCTCTTGTAACCTATTTGGATACTGGTTTTACTATGTATAAGTGTTTCTTTTATATTCATTTGAATTACTGATACTTTCATGTTTTCCTTAGGTTGAGGTGAAAAATCTGGCTTTGAAATCTTCGTGGAGGACCACATCATTTCAATCCTGAATCTGGTTCAGTTCTCTTATTGACTTATTACTATATTAAAAATGTTTTGTTTAATTAACTATGGTATTTGTTTTGTAAAAACCTTTTTAACAAGAATTATTAAAATATCCATTATACTTATGGTATATAAAAATTTTAATATTTTAAAATCCATAGGATATTCCATTTCAAAATTTAGCTTTAACACCTTTGTGCTATCAGAGAATGTGCTTTGGATTGCTAAAATGAGTTAAAGTATTAGAAAACACCTATCTCAGCAGAAGCACTTAAAAATTATTGTCATCCTTCTAGTAATGATCTTTTTTTTGTCAAGCCCATGTTTTCACCAGCCTGCTATTTTAAACACCCCAAGTAATCTTCAAGTTTCCATATAATCATAACAACATGGAACAGTTCTTTGCCAGAAACATTTATTCTTAAATTTTACTTAAATGTTTCATAGAAACTTTAGTAATAACCAGAATAATTCATGACAGCTTAGCAAACTCTTAACAGCAAGCAGAGCTTATTAAAAGATCCTTTCTTTACACTGTTAGATTGGTATTATACTTCATCTCTTCATTGCTTGTTAGCTTTGCTTTCACACTGAAATCTTCAGACTACTCTAAATATAAACATTTGAGCCCTATTCTCCTTTAGCCAATTTCCCAAGAAAGGTATGTATGGCTCATAAGGGAATCTTTAAAAGTTGGTAAACTTGTCTCCTGGAATCAGGATCCTCTTCCCCGACAGTGGACTGACCCTATCTCTCTAGTTGGATCTTGGTGATAATTCCCAGAATGACCTGGGTGGGGGCTGCATCTCAGTCACCCCAGCACTTCCGTCCTCAAGCCCAGAGTTCATCCCTGCTCTGCAGCTGTGATCCAGATATAGTCTCAGGAATAAACCATCTGTGGAGAAGTGGAAAAAAAGTTGATAGACTACAGCAGATGTCACTTAACAAATGGGTCACAGTATATGGAAACAGCTGGGTTTTTTTCCTAAAGTGTTTCTAAGCATTTCTATAAACAGCAGGTCCATGTTTCATGTTGTTTGCAAACTGATAAAAATCTCCACCTCACAGGCAGATAAATGCTTTCTTTTCTAAAGAGAAGGCCTGCTTCCCCCTCACCACCTACTTTGTTTTTTTATGAGGTCTAACCTGGTTTTTTCCTGAGAGCTTCTATACCTCTTATTCTTTAAGTAAAGGGATAGGCAAAGCTTCCATACTAATTATCCTGTTTTATCTATTTCCTCTACACTGGACCTCACATCTTCTGCCAATACTGATTTTCCTTCAACCAGCTTGGTCAACTATAAGTAGGGTTCTAGAGAGCAGACTAAAAGGTTAGGATCAAATGTGTATATCCTTTTAAAGAAATCCATATAGTTTAAAGTTCATACAGTTATGAATTGAGGCTGGGAAGTATCAATGATATGTACCATGCTGAAAACCAGCCCTGTGGCCTTATAGTACAATACTTCTGTTGTGAGATAAGATGCTAGTCCCTTTCAGTTCTCAGGGGAGTACAGTTTAATCAGATGTTGTACTTCTGTTGGATAACCTGTGACAGGACAAGCTTGGTGACTCCTCACATAATTAAATACACAGCGATAACAAAACACATAGCCAGAGGTGGCAAGAACAGTATCGTTCACCCGGGTTTTACGGCACAGCGGGCACACAGTCTTCATTTTGGGTAACAGGGGAGAATCTGAGTTGTAGTCTAGGTGTACAGGTGGTGGTGGAGTAGGCAGGGCAGTCAGTGATTTGATGGTTTCCTGATTTTCAGATGAGTACCACCAGTCAAGGAACTGCAGGAAGAATACACCCACAGAAAGGCCAGTAGAGAGGGATAAGGCAACGCCCCCCACAGCTTTCTTCATAGCTGACTTTATCTTCTCACTAACACTGCTGGGAGGAAAAAACAAGTAGGCAAAAAGAGAAACTGTTTATTTAGGTATAATCACAGAATGACTAATGTAAATGCAGTTTACACTTTTCATCAGAATCACTGATCTGGGAGATTGAAAAGTTGCTAGATTGGCACTGTCTCCTTAAGGATCTATTCTAAATGATTCCCGCTTTCTGACTTACAGTATTTTAGGAGTATAGAAGATAAGCTTTGTTTTTAATAACAAACAATTAGGGTTTTGAGAAAGAAATTAGTAGAAAATTTGGTTATATAGACTTCTTTAAAAATGGAAGATAGTGCACCTACAAAAATAAACCCAACTCACGTAACAAAAAATAACTTAGCAGTATTGAGAAATGTATATTTAAACTTGTAGGAGAACACAAACACAAACTAGAAGTACTAACAGCATCATGATTAAGAGCACAGTCTTTAGAATTATATTGATCTGGCTTGAATCTCAGCTCTGACACCTAACTGTGTGGCCTTGGCAAGGTACTTAGCTGTTAGGGCTTAGTTTCCTCAACTGTTAAATGGAGCTAATACATTTGCCTCATTGGGTTGTGATGAAGACCGAAATAATGTACATAAAGCAAACACCTAACACAGGACCTGGGACAAGTGTGCACTAAAATGTACCTAGTATGATGAGGAAGCTTTCCAGGATGACAGTCCTTGTTTTATGGGCACAAGGAATAACTTTTCTATTCCTTGATGAAATACCACAAAGTAGACTGAGGGAGATGAGTTTCATAAAATTGGGATAAGATTTTAGAATTTATTAAGGAAAGATTTTTTTTGAAATGCTAAGGCCTTACCTCTTGGCTGGATGCTGCATTATGCTGGCTTCACCTGGTTTGTGCTCCAGAGCTTGTATATCCTGAACTGTCAGTCGACCTAGCCGAACTCCAGCCAGCCTCAGCAGTGGCGAGTGATGCTGAGCTTTTCCTAGGATGTACTGAAGTTGTTGTACAAGAAACCAGCCTTCCCAGGCCATGTTAACAAATGGGTAGGCTGCCAGGAAGGCTCTGTAAAATCGTTTCCAGTGGGAAGAAGGGGGATGAATAGAATATTCATCCTCTTCTCTCAGGCTAGAAACCAGCTTCTCCAGCTTCACTTTCAGATAGGGAAGAAGAACCAGGAACACAATTGATTTCCAAAGCTGCTTCTTTGGGAGACCAGCACTGGCCAATCTCTGAAACCTGTGAGTGTCCCCCATTACAATTCGCTTTAAGCCATAAAAGTTTTCAGAAAATGAGGCACTGGTTTTAGACAGATAATGCTGCTGAAGCAGAAGATCTAGCAGAGTAAAAATTTCATCAAACCACCTCCAAAAGAAGCCATAGTGGGTAGGATTTGATTCTGCAAGAACCTAAAGCAAAATAAATCAATAAATGAAATTCATTCCATTACACAGCTACTATATCTTGTATTTACATTCCCTTTTTTCCTCTAAATTCTACCCACTTTCATCTTAAATAAGTCACTTTTGGAGTCTACCCTAACCTCCCTGAAGCAGTGGGTATTCAGTACAGGGCTCTACACAGAACAGAGACTCAATAATCGTTAAGAAGTGGGATATGAATTATATGCAAATTTGTTACTTCAAACCCTAAGCTACCAAATAAACACAAATTATTGGTTTAGTTTTTACCCATTCTGACCTAAAACCTTTCAGAGAATTAATACCTTACCTTGACCACATGCTGAAGAGCAGGTCTCACTGCTGTCATTAAACTGTCCTGTGCTACCACCTCAAAGATGGATGGCTGGTCATCTGCCACAGAAGCAGTTGTGATGTGAGCCCCGTGCTCAGCCATAGCTTCCTGTGTGTACTGGCTTTTGCTTTTCCCACAAACTCTCTAGTAAGCATGAACTTTTTTTTTTTTTTTTGGTATCAAATTGGTGCTCAGTCTTAAAGATAATCTTGCATGATACCCGAAACTCCAAACTTTCGATTTAACGGGTGAAATTGAACTGGGGAAAAACCTCGTCTGGAGGCGCAGGGGGGAGCGGTCTCAAGTAAGAAGGTTGAGAACGAAGTTAACTCGGACGTGGTGGAAGTGGTATGTGGGGAGGGGGTGACTTGTCAAATGCCGCACCTCACAGGGCAGAGCATGACTATCGGAGACAGGTATGGGCGAAGGAGAGCTGCGAACCAGGGACCCTAAGTCGTAAGGGCTCAAAAGCCAGCCGGCTCTGAGGAATCTGAGGTGCCAGTGCGGGCTCGCGGGACGCGAGGACCAGCTCTGGCTGTCAGCTGTAAGTACCCCACCCGCGCCCGTCCTTGCTCGCTGACCCCGGGCGAGGCGCGAAGGACCCGCAACGCCACGTTTGAAGAGAGGTCTCCGCTTTATGACAGAAGCTGCACCCGGAACTAGAAGCCACCGGGACCTCTGGGGCGGCCGGCGGAAGAGAGGCGCTCTATCCCCGAATACGGCCCGGAAACCGGAACGAGAGAACTCTATGACCCCACCCGAACTTCCGCTGCCGTCCCCGCTAGAATTAAAGAGGGTACTTGGCTGGTCAGTTTTGGCGATCAGTTCTCTTCTGGTTTGCTTTACTTTTGGCAGCAGGGTCTGCGTCGTACCCTCTGTGGGAAGCCACAGCTCTCATCCTCTCTGTGCAGAGGTCTTTTTGACAGGTGTTTGGGGCGCCGTGACGTCGTCTGGCGCCCGAGTCGGAGCTCGGGCCAGCTTCCGAGGCCTGTGTTCCCGCGGGCGATCGAGCCCGGGGCTGAGGGAGAAAGGGTGGAAAGTACTTTTCTGTACACGCACAGCAGTCGTGGTGGTTAGTATATATTCTGCGGCCTTCCGGAAAGGAGTTGCGACATAGCAGGAGATAGAACTTTAGCTTTATCGCTGCCAATTGTAAAGAAAGGTGATCAGAATGAGAACGTTTCCTCCTTGTTCCTCAGAACTAGGGACGGTTACATTTCATCCATGGTGGTAGCTTAACTGTTCTCCACGTGTTGGTTACATTGAAGCATAATTCCAGCACGTACTATACTAAATGAAAATGGTCCGCGCCTTTGTACACAGAAGGATTTGTCACATTAGTGGTATGAATATAGTGCTAAAGCAGAGGGATCCTGATGAATTCTAACTAGCGTGAACTGGGGAGGCTTGACAGATAAGGTACTTTTCATTCAGTTTTTAAATGTAATGTAATTGACCTTACAGCTTTTACATCGTATACAACTTTGCCTTGTTTGAGTTGCTGATACAAGTTTATTGAATTTGGATGAGAGTTCAACCTCCCCTCCCTCCCCCTAAATAGCTAGAAATAGAAGGTATTATTCACCACCCTAGAGTACCTTGTGCTATAAAGATAATTAATTGGTTCGCATAATGAGAAACCTCAAAAACAAGGTTTGGGTTAGTTGTTTTGTTTCAATAGGAGAGAAATCTTGTTAAGTTACCCTTAATTATAGTTCTAAAAAGTTTTTTACTCTGCAAAAATACCTGTCAGAGAATATCGTATTGATACAAGATTTTCACCTTACAGAATTTTAAGGGCTGGAGATAATGTATCCATATAAATTACTTGGTACATGTTAGGTGCTCATTCAATGGTAGCTATTATGTACAAGCTTTTCTTAAGTTGATAGCAAAAACACAAAGTTGAGAAATAGCATCAACTAAAACAAGTGGGAAATTAAATATTGTCAGTTAGGGTTCTATGGTTACAAGCAATAGAAACAAACAGGCTAACTTAAACTAAAAAGTAATTTATCAGAAGTATATGGGGTAGCTCACAAAATAAGTAAAGCCAGCCCTGAAAGAACAGGACTACATATTCCTGTTGGGTCTCTCTAGCAAGAATTAGGGAAGGGTATCATTCAGGCAACATTGTTGCAGTGAATGAGTTTCAACCAAAATCTGTTTATCACTGTGCTCATGATTCAAATTCCAACTGTCCTATCTTGGTTCAAGTTCCCTCTCTATTCTCTATTTCACTTTTAGCCAGAGGAGGGTAGGGCAACTTGATTAATAGTCCCATGAGGATACTCCAAAAATAAACTGAAGTTATTACATAAGAAAGATGAAAGGCAGTCAAAAATAACAAACGTCAACTATTACGGTCAACAAATAATTAAAACCACATCACAAATCCCACCCTCAAGTTTAGAGTAATAGAGTATAGTAATAAAGAGATGACACATAAAAAGTACATTTCTGATAAAAGGTATTAAGAGGCATCAGATTAATATGATATGACTTTAGAGGAAGAAATAACTACCAGCTGGGAGAAATAAGGTAGTTCAAACTTGCGTAAACAGAAAGCAAATATATTGGCCTATGGAACCAAACAATTGGAAGAACCTTGTTTCCAACCTCATGTTTTATTTCAGCTTCTCTCTGCCAGTTGCTTTATAATACAGTGATGTAACCGGGTACCTCCTGTACTCCATGTCGTAACACATGTCCACTAAAAAAGGTTTTGTGGGTTAGGTGGACTTCAAAAGATGAATACATTTGGAGCAAGTTGCAGTGGTGAAGGGCTTTCTAGGCTAAGGAACAACTTAGAATATGAGGAGGAAATTATAGTTTGCTTTAACCTTAGAGCAACAGAAAGGAAAAGTGGAGAGTATGTTGAAAGATTTAAGCGGACTGTGGAGGATTTTAAATGCTAGTTTTAGAACTTGCCTATGGACATTCATTTATTCAGTAAATATTGAGTACCTTCTGTGTGCTAGGTATTATGCTAGATACTGGGTGTAAAGTAGTAAAAACAGACATGGTACCTGCCCGCATGGAGTTTACAATCTAGTTGTGGAGAAATATAATAAAGGTAGGAAATCCATAATAAGAGGGCTGGGATGGGGGTGGCAATGGTGGCTGGGAGGGCAGAACCTTTTAGACTTGATTATCAGGGAATGCCCATCTAAGGAAATAACAAACTGAGACCTAAATTATGAGGAGCCAGCCATATGAGGAGTTGAGGAAAAGAATATTAGAAAGGAGCGGCAGTATTTGTGAAGGCCCTAAGGTAGGAAAGAGCTTGGTGTGTTTGGGGACTATTATAGAAAGCAAAAGGTAAAATGATGAATGACTGAAAGGCATAAAGTCCTGTTAGAGAGGTAGACAGGGGCCACACCATGCAAGGGACTCAGGCCATGAGAAGGAGCCTGGATTTTTAGTCCAAGTGTAATGGGAAGCCAATGAAGAATTTATATACCAGAGACATCAAATTTATATATATATATATGTAAAAATATATATATATAAACTCCTGGGCTCAAGTGACCCTCCCACCTCAGCCTCCCAAGAAGCTGGGATTACAGGTGTAAGCTACCATGCTGGGCTAGCTATATTTTTAAAAGATGACCCTCTGATGATTTTGAGGGCATACAGTATTTACTTTATATACCAAGCCTTTACATTTATGATGTATGCATTTTTTTGAATGTATGTTATACTTCCAAAAAAAGTTAAAAACCTGGCTGCTGTATGGAGAATGGTTGAGAGAAGAATTAGAAGCGTCTAGTAGTCCAGGCAAGAGGTGATGGTGGCTTGGACTCATGAAGTAGAATAGAAGGAATTGGATGGATTTAAGATATATTTTGAAGGTAGAATTGATAACTTAGAGATTAATTGGATGTGGCAGTTGAGGGAGAGAGAGAGAAATCAGGAATGACCCCTAGGTTTCTGCCTTGAGCAGTTCACTGCAATTTACTGAAATAATCACAATTGCAGCAAATATTTACATAGTCCATACTATGTGCCAGGCATAGTTCTAAGTGCTCTACATATAATGATTCATGTCATTGTTCAATATTATAACAGTATTATGGTTGGATATGGCTACTTTCCATATTTTATAGATGAGAAAACCAATGGAAGAAACACGGAGAAGGGGGAAAGTGAGGAAAGAAGAGGTTTTGAATATGGTAGGCAGTGAGAAGCCATTGAAAATTTTTGAACAGGGGAGAGTTATGAATCAAACTTCTTAAAGATTTTTCTGGTGACATCTTCTTTAGGAAATCCACCTCTCTGTGCTGGGAGTTGTACCTGAAACCAGGTTTTTCTAATGTCCTCCATCTCCTTGTGATTTAATTTTGGTGAGCTATAAATATATATTAATAATTACCCATCAGTATGGTTATCAATTTGGTGATGAAATTTGGGGAATAGGTCAAGGCTAGAGATAGAGATTTTGGAGTCATATGTATGGGAGATAATTCAACCTCTGCTATTGCTAAAGGGTTAGTGTAGAGAAAATGTGTGAGTATAGAACTAAACTTAACAACAAATCCTTGCCACTCTTTTCCTCAAATACCATCCTCTGTCTCTTCTCCCTTCGGTCACACTTTCTTATGAGTTATCTGTAATTCCTATTTTTATTTCCTCACTTTCAATTCATCCTCAAACATCTGTAGGATGGCTTTTGCCTTCCTATCTCTACTGATGCTCTCAGCAATGACATCAAACATCTCCATGTTGCTAAATACTGTGGACACTTTTCAGCCTTTCCTTCTCCCCTCTATAGCCACTGATATTGCTGACCACTTATTCATGCATTTATTTAACATATATTAATTGGGGGGGGCCTAGGACTCAGGTATACAAGAGTGAACAGATTGGTATAGTCCCTACTTTTATGGAACTCTGAAAACATCCTAAAATACTCAAGGGAAAGTATCCTGCTTTTCCTTCTATCTCTCTATTCCTTCTCAGTCCTCTTTGTATTCTTGGGTTGCCCCAAGCTCTCTCACTCTCCACATTCTTCATGAGCAATGTTCACTCCCACAGGTTAAATTATCATCTGCACGCTGCAGGTTCACAAATTCAGATCATTCCTTATCTTCAGACAAACACAGTCAAATACCTCTTGGACAGACATCAACACTTAAATCCATCATGTATAAAAATAAACTCACCACCTCCCTATCCTTCCCCAAACTTGTGCCATTTCTTATATTTTCCTATTTTCAGTGACTAATACCACTATTCATCTCTTGCCCAAGCCTAAAACATGGGTATTATCAGTTCTAGTGTTAGACTTCCTAGGTTCAAATCTTAATTCCACCATTAACTTTCCTGTATCTCTGTAAAATAAAGTAATAGTACCTATCTGGTTATCAGGTTGTGAGGATTTAAAAATATAATAATTGTAAAGTACTTAGCAGAATAACTGACATGGAATAAATGCTCAATAAATATTAACTAGATTGGATAAGCCACCATTATCCTGTGGCTGGAGCATTTCAACAACTTCCTGAGTGGTCTCCCATTAGACTATGAGCCCTTGGTGTTAGGGACCAGGTTTTATTTAGAGTTGGGTCTCTAATACAATTCCTGGCACATAGTAGCCCTCAATAAATATCTGTAAATTAATAGTGGAGGTAGAGGAGCCAGAAAGAAGATGGGTAGAAGTACCTTGGTGGTACACAGTCCCAAAAGTTCAAAAAAGGGGAGCTTGGGCAATACTTTCACACAAAATTGGAGGAGGATGTGATCTGAAAAGCTTTTGGATTGATGGTGTATTTTAAAAATAGCATTTATTTTTTATTAAAATATATAGGTTTCTTAGAGAAAGACTTGGAAAATACAAAAAATATAAAGAACATGATAACATTTGTAATCTATCACCCAGATAGAACCACTCTAATAGGTATAGATACTTTTGGATTTAGAGTTTTGGATCTTGTTGTGGGGTTTCCCCACTTAACATCATCTTAAAGCGTTTTTCTATATCATTATATATTTTTCAAAAATATGATTTGAAAAGCATTTTCCAATCATAGAAATAAATACATGTTCACTGTGGAACATTTGAAAAGTACAGAAAAATACTGGGAAGAAAATTAAAACTCTCACCATCCAGCAATAACCATTTTAACACTCCACTAAATATTCTTGCCTTTTTTTTATACATACGTAGTCATACTGTATATTATATTGTTTTGAATCCTTTTTTTACTTAACATTTTATCATAAATTTTCTTGTTTCATAAAATATTCTTCTACAACATTATGCAGCTACCTTATTTACCATGTTTACATTCTCTCTAGTTTTACACCTAGGTTTCCAATTTCTCCTATCTTAATAATAGAAGAAATAATAATACATGAATATGATATATGAAATTTTTACATACTTCCGATTACTTAAGCGTGAAGTTTTAAAATACATTTACACTTTTTTGACTCCCAGAGTTGATGGGCAAATATGAGAGAGAAAAAAATTCATCCCTGTGCTCTCCATCCTTCCTCATACCCTCAGATAAACCTTAGGGACAGCTAGTTTCATTTACCCTCACTCATCAACCTTGTTCTCCAGTTCCAGATACTGGAATCTAGGTCTTAATTTTTTTCCGAAAGAAAACTTACTTTTGTGTTATCACGCCTCTTACATGCTAGGTGCTTTACCTACTTTATCCCGTTTAAGCTGGGCGTGCCAGAGCGAGATATACCATTGTCTTCATTTCACAGATACGAAGACTAAGTTTGAGGAGACGTTAAGCAAGTTCCCAGTCACATTCAGGGTCCAGATGCGAACTCAGATCTGATGTCATCTCAAACTCTTTTCCTTGCACCGCTCTCCTCTAGCCCCACTGCCGTGTATGGTCCTGGATTGGATCATCATTGTCCGTCCCTTAGCCTGCCAGGGAGATTAGCTGAGGTTTTTGTAAGGAACAGGACATTTCACCCTCTCTCTGTTTAAGTTTTCCACAGAATTCTTGTGCGAGGAAATAAATCCAATGTCAGCTTGTTTAATATATCCCTTGGGATAGCCACTGAACATCCTCTGAGGCCCAGGCCTTCAGGCCTCGCCCGGGCCAAGAGAAATTTTTCCGTCTCCAAGGCGACAGAGATCACCGCCTTTCTGGTTCTCCCGCGCGCCCCGATGACGTTGCAAGGCGAGGTTTTCTGACGTCAGAGTTTGCTGCCCACCATCTTTGTCCCTGGCAAAGTGGGTTTTGCGCAGTGGCTTAGACCTAGAGAAAGAATCGTGACGGGCAGGAAACCATTACACCACCACCCGGGCTGTGCTCTCAGGCTGCTGCCGCCACCCCCGCCCTTGCCTCCGGTGAGTTCAAGGCGGCTGACTTTGGGGTGTGTCCCTAATTGGTGGGGGTGGGAGGGAAGGAAGGGGAACCCCAGGCTGGGTCCGGGACCTGCAGAGGAGAGGAAATCCTAAGAGCGTGACCGTTGAGGATGGAGGGAGCCGTCGGGTGTGACCGTTGTGAAGAAAAGGGTTGGAGAAAGGGTCCCCCAGCGGTGGCTGTGGTGGGGTGAGGGAATCTTCGGGTGTGGCAGCAGGTAGTTGGGGGCATGGCAGGGATGGGGGAAAGATGTGTTTCGGAGTTGGGGGTTTAGGAGGGCCAGAGGCCAGGGGTGTGGCCGGTAGAGGCTGGAGGTCGTGGGGAGAGGAACCTTCTTTCCCTCTCGGCGTCGTTCTTTGAGAGGCTGGGACGTGTCCAGCAAGCAAAAGGGAAAAGGGATTCCCCCGAAGGTTTGTTTATTGATAGGCAAACCTCGCCTGTCTCCCGTAACTTGAGGTTAAGAGACACCTCTTCCCCACCTCGTAATGGAGGAACATATCCCTAGAGTCTTGATCACCTGGGGGAAGAAGAGGAATTCCTGACACTTGGAAGGGAAGAGTAAACTCCACAATTGACCCGATGTGAGAGAGGGGTAAGCAAATGCAGGTAAAGCTTAGCCTGGAATTTTTTTCTGGGCTTAAGCAGGAACGGTCTGGTTTGAGATAGGCTGTAGATTAAGCTAGAAGTAAAGAACTGGAATTTCCTGTTATTTACATATTCTTTGAATCCAAAGAATTTATTCATACTGCTTGTGTTCAGAGCAGTCTTCTATTTGGGGGGCAGGCTTTTATTGAACTCACTTGGCAGCTTCACTGTGAAGCATTGTGAATGAAGCATGAATGCTTCATTACACTTTTGACTCTTAAAAAGAAAAATGTTTTTAAACTGCCAAACACAGTTATCATAACCATTGTGGTTTTTTAAAAAAGTAAATAAAACGCAATAAGCTTAGAAAGGCAGAATGACTAAGAAAGAAGGTGGTCTCAATGAGGAATAATTTAAATTATTAATTACTTTCCTTGTATACTTCTATTGCTTAGCCTCAGGGTACACTTACAAAGTAATAATAGAAAGCAGCAGATGAAGGAGATGCAGCTGTACAAGAAAACGTGTAATACATTCCAGTGATGACTAAGCGTGCTGGTAAGGTGAGAACTGTTTGCAGGTATCTTAACAGTTGAAGCTCCCAAGGAAGCAGGAAGGATAGTGTGTTCTGCAAACAGCCTCACTAAAAGTAGGGTGGTAAAATTAATATAAATCCAAAATTCTGACTGTGTACTAAGAGACTCAAAGAACAGTTCTTTCATCCTTTTTTCCTTAAAAGATCCATATTTTAGAATATTAAGTGTTCGGCACAGGTTTGAACCAAGCTGAACAAGGAATATATTAGATAGGACAGCTCCTCCTTTCTCTTTTCCTTCTTTCCATCCAGGCTTAAGTTTTCCAGAGTTTATTGGCATTTCAGTTAAAAATTGGATGTAAAACTTTTGAGCTTATTTCTTTCTGTATTATATTAACAAATTACTTTGTAGTCTGTCATATTTAAATAGAAATCACAGGTGATTTTAGCTTTTAAGTGTCTCATAATTTCTTACGAGCTAAATGATACCTGAAGATGCTATCGTCTTTGCATTATTAGTGAATATTTGATTAGAAATGAACTTAGCACTTCTCACCCTTGTAATAAAAGGTTGCTAGAATGACCTTTCTGCTTTATATTTGGTTAACTTTGGCCAGTTTTTCACTCTGAGCACTGAACTGTGTAAAGCCCAACTTTGGGAAAAGAGGGGCTTGGTGGCCTCTCCAACTCTGACTTAACTGCCATTTCTCAGAGAGTCATTTGAAATTAACACCCCATTAATTTTTTTCTGACCTTATTCTACTGAGCTATTAATCTTATTTTGCTGCTCACTTTCTCTTTTGGGGAACTGGAGAGAGGGAGGAACAGGAGAGGAGGGACTTTCACAACCTATATTTGGTAGAAACTAGGTTATGTTAAATCTGGATATATAATCCTGTGTAGGGAGGCCTTTTCTGAGATGCAGTGACATCACGCACTGGTGTAGGAAAGGTAAGAGTGATTATGTGCTTTGACTGTGGCAGCTTTGTTGTTTAACAATGTCCCTAGGCCATACTATAAATCCTCAGAACAGCCAGTGACTTGTGTGGTTTGATCTGGTAGAAAGGTAGTGTGAGTTCAGATTCCATCATGGCTTTGCTTACTTCTGGGGTTCTCCTGAAGCAACCTTTTTTTTTTTTTTTTCCCCTAGGAGGAGATTTAATTTTGAGGCACTTCAGCAAATACTGGATTTTTTTCTTGAGCTCCATCTTGTCTACTTTTTCTGTGGACATTTTCTACTTTTTCTAATGCAGACATCAGTTTTTGCCATCCTATATTTTGGAGAATCTAGCTATGTCCTTATCTGGCATGTGATTGTCTCTCATTAAAAAATGTGCTTTTTTGAGGTGAAATTCACATAAAGTTAACCACTTTAAAGTAAACAGTTCAGTGGCATCTAGTACATTCACAGTGCTGTGCAATGACCACCTCTTCTTATTTGTTTTTGTTTAGACTGTTTTCATTTTTCTCAGAGTATCACTTGACTTAAGGCACGAAACGACTTCCTTATCCATATTGGTAATGTTTCTCTGCCAATATGGATAGGGATTATTTCATGACTATTATTTACAACACCGTTGGTTAAGAGAGTGATATGTTTATCCCTTCTCTTTAGAGCAGGGATTCTTATTAATAATTTAGGATTTATGTTATGGGCTTTTGAAGATACTTGACCCTCCTCTCTTCTCTGAAATTGTTTAGGTGAGTACATTATTCTCTAGTTAAGATAAGAACACTTAATGCTCACAATGAACAGGACAGAAATATATTCTTTGACATTGAAATTTGTTAGGAGAGATAATGAAATATGTGAGCTGCTAATAATAAAGGCATGATTTAAGACCAGGTTAATCAACATTTAGCAGAATGTGGTAAAAATGTCTGTGAAGAATTTAATGTGTGTGTATATGCATGAGAGCTTTAGAAAACAGATCAATTTTTGTGTACTTTTTCAAAGAAACTGGGTGAAAATTTCCAAGGAAGTTTTGTTCCTGAATCTTAAACAAATTCTAAATTTTGATGCTCCTATAGGACTTAGGGTGGCATAACAAAGTCCTAGACAGCCCGTAATGAGTTCGAGCTAAAACCCTCCTTTCAGGCTCTAGTAATCATTTCTGTATACTGGTTTTTGTTTGTATGTGTAAATTTATAGATAACTTCAGATTTATTTCAGATCTTTAAGTGAAGGATTCTTTTCTTCATTTGCCCACTTCTCATTTAGTTTATATTGTGAATGGATTAAATGATTATAACATTCTTTGAATTTTTGCTAGAAAGGCGTTATAAAATCATTGCATAAGGCAAGCCTCTATTACAGATTTTTAATTGTAACAAATATTAAAACAGAAATTTCCATATTCTGTAATGATGTTTTTGAATTCTAGCTCCTTTTAACAAGGTAATTCAGTAAAATTCTGGTACAACATAAAGAACTATTATGTTAGGATCAAGCCTATAAATAGTAATTAGCTGGTTGGAAAGATAGCAAATGAGTCTAATTTCCATCAGATTGTACAAGTAGCACATTTTGGAGATCAGATTTGATCTAGACTTTTTTCATTACTTTATGTTCATCTGGCTTTTTCTGTGTTTCTTTAATTACATTGATTTGTTTGGTGCTTAGGTCTTTTCTCCCAGATCCACATTTTCCATTGTTTGCCAAATGTTATCACGCAAGTTTGCCAAATGTGTTATCACTCGTGCTATATCGACCTGCTGGTAATGAGCAGGTCCTAGGGTGTCTTGTCCTGAAGTTGGTAATAAGTATTGTTAATGATGGTGGAAGGAATAAGATACTCATTTTTTAGTGCAGAAGGAATATTTTAATATATTTAAAGAAATCAAGTACATTGGACAAAGTCCTAGAGTTTCTCAAAGCAGAAAACATTGTTTCATTATTTTGGGAGAAATGTGACCGGCCCATGATGTGTAGTTTTTGTTTGCTAGTGGAGCCATGTGTCAGCTGGATTAATTCTCCTGGGAATTAGAACAGACGAGTTAAGGTTGAGGCTGAGATCAATGTTCTTTTAAGTTTTAACACCAGTTCTGATTCTCTTTTGTACTCAGTGTGACTGAGTACACAAATATCTGTCTTTTGCCTTGTTTTTAACTATAAACTGATATTTATTCTTTGGGAATACTGTTGGGCTAAACGTAGATTGTTAGAAATAAAGCCACAATTAAAAAATCATGTGTAGGGTGTATTTTGCCTCTCTAGATGTTTGTCGTGAAAGAATGTTGTCCTACTAATTTAGACTTTTTTTTTTCTGAAAGAGATTCCTTTTTACTGAAAGTTGCGTGTAATGTTGAGTACATTGGCAGAATTCTTTTCTCTTTTGACCTTACACTGCTTCAGAGTACATGCTTTGGAGTAACTCCAACTTGAGGCAAGGAAGTAACCAGATTTTCCTGAGTGGAAAGTAATGGGGAGATCTTTTAAAACAAATAAACATTTCCTTATCTTAAATGAATTAAAGATGTATTTACAAAAAGGTCTAGCTTTAACTCTTGGAGGCTTTGAGGATTATTATGGATAGAATCACAAAGCTGTAATAGGTTCAAATTATTACCTGATTGCATTTGGCCTTTAGATTTTGTACCTATTAGCTCCTTGAGGCAGGAGTCATATTCTTAATTTTCTCTGCATCCCTTGAATCAGCAATGGTGTTGGTAAGGAAGATGATACTCATTTTTGAGTGCAAAAATTCTTAAATATAAGTGCTCTTAAAATTAATTGGGCTGGGCATGGTAGCATGCACCTGTAGTACCAGCTACTTGGGAAGCTGAGGCAGAAGGATCCCTTGAGCCCAGGAGTTTGAGGCTGAGGTAAGCTATGATTGCGCCACTGCTCCCCAGCCTGGGTGACAGAGCAAGACCTTGTCTCTTAGAAAAACAGCAACAACAACAACAACAAAAATTAGGCCAGGCATGGTGGCTGATGGTTGTAATCCCAGCGCTTTGGGAGTTTGAAGCAGGACTATCACATGAGGCTAGGACTTCAATACCAGCATGGGCAACATAGTGAGACCCCCATCTCTACCAAAAAAAAAATTAGCCAGACATAGTGGCGCATGCATTTAGTCCCAGCTACTCAGGAGGCTGAGGCAGGAGGATCACTTGAGCCCAGGAGTTCTAGCCTGGATGATAAAACAAGACCCTGTCTCAGAAAAAAAGAAAAAATTAATTGGATGCCTTGGATTTTCTCTTGCTATAGGTGCACATTGAAGATCCAGAATCATGACTGACTCCAAGTACTTCACAACCAATAAAAAAGGTAAGTATGAGAACCTGATCAAATCTTTGAAATTTTTCAAAAGTTGTAGTGTAAGATTGTCTCAAGTAGAATGTTCTTGACCTCTTCCTTCAGACATTCATGTTGTGGACAATCTCATTGGAAAGCTACTTCTGCAGATAAATGTATTTGAGTAAGTTATTAATGTATAGGTTTTAAAAGATGGGACTGTGATATACATCATTTTGACTTGAAGGTTCTGTTTTAGTGAAAGGAAGGGATTCCTTTTGGCTATTTGAAATCAACCCTGATCCATTGAAGATTGATAGAACTGAGGAGGGCAAAAGAGTAGGAAGCACATTTCTTCTCTTTTAATTTTTGCTTGGACATTAAAATTTTGTAATGAAGAATACAATTAAAACAATACAGAAATGTATGTAAAAAGTAAAAATGAAAGGTCTCCCTCCCTGTTCCTATTCTTGAGGGAACTCAGTGTATATCCTCATTCCTTTTCTATGCATGTAAGTTTATATATTAATACATAAGATTTAAAAAAAATTTATTTTTAATGAAAAAGGGATCATGCAAAACAATGCATAGAAATGTGATATTTTCATATCCCTCCATGTAGATCTACCTTGTTCTTTGTCTAGGTATGTATATAAAACAGGAAACCTCTAGAGTCAATAATATGATTTTTAGTTCATAGACTGAATTTACTTAAGTAGCTTTCAATTTGTTAGCCTCATTATTTTTGTAATCAGTAATATAATGCCTAGTTTTACATATGAATATGGGCCTGGAAACTTAGGATTCTTCTTGGGAAAGTCCAACCTCCCATCTTTTGTAAAATTGTTCCTAAATAAAATAGCTCATTTCTAGAGGTGTGGATGGCCCTCCCATCAAAGATCACGTTCTCGGTCTATTGTGCCTGCAGCTAAGCTTGCTTTATTTGTTTCTCAAGATCAGAATTCTGTGCTTTTGTATTCAGCAGTCCTTACATTTAGCAAAGAATTCTGGACATGACATAAACTACCATTCCTCTTTTCCTCTTATTCGCCAACAATTTGGCTTCTCAAAAGTACCTTTTCTCCTCTCCTCCAGTGGCTGAAATATGGCATCTTCTCTGCCCCAGAATTTATCTTACTTGTTTCTCATGTAATGTTTGCTGGCCTGATTGTTGAAGAACAGTCTGCAGAGTCCTTTTTACCTCCATTTATTCATTACATTCATTTATTCAGTAAATATTTATTGAGTGTCTACTATGCACAAATCACATTTTCTTAACACTCTAACATTGGTGGAGTTCCTGATTACGTATCCTAATTTCCTACAAATCAGAGTAGATGCAAAGGATGCCTAGTATCCAGATCTCGGTTTCTGAATACCATTTCCCACTAAAAGGAACCAGGAGTCTTTGAAGAAATGACTGACTTCAGGGCAGGGTCAAGGGAACGTACAAGATGAACATGAACATCTTGTGCCAGAAAGTAAGGAAGTACTCAAAAAATGTTGGGGATATGTCAAAGAGAGCATAGCTTGAAGGGGCTTCCACTGGCCAAATTTGGGACAGTTTGAGCAACAAAAAAGTGATGATAGTGATGGATTATAACCTATTGAATAATAAATGTGTGTGTACATTTATATATAGTCATGAGTCAGAGTAATAATTTAGGCAAGATTCATCAATGAATGCTTAAACTAGCACATGAAAGTTTGATGAGGAACAGAATACATATTCTCAAAATATCTTTTCACAAATTACTGATTACAAAGGAAAAAATATTTATAGTGTCAAAGTCTGGCATTTACCACCTTAACCAAGTATTCAGTATTAATATCACCAATAGTGGGACAAACTAACATCATTTGCTTCTTGATGTGATCCATTGAGAAGAACATAGAATCGCTTATAAGTCAGCCTGACAAAAATGAATAACCTCAATACATCATGAGGGAGCATCGATGACAAATTGAGGGCATTCTGTAAAATAACTACCCTGTACTTTAAAAAAAAAAAAGTCATCGTGAAAGACAAAGGAACTGTTTCAGATTAAAGGAGACTAAAGAGACATGACAGTAAATGTGATGCATAATCCTGAACTGCGTTCTGACCAGACGTGGAAGTGGAGTGGAATCCAGTCACTGGAAAGGACATTATTAAGACCTTTGAATAAGGTCTATAGATTAGATAATGATGATGAATCAATGTTAAATTTCCTGATTTTGATCATTGTATTATGTTTATATAAGAGAATTTCCTTGTTCTTAGAAAACATACACTGATGTATTTATTTAGGGCTAGAGAGGTATGATATCTACTGTTAAATGTTGCAGGGGAAAAAAATGTAAATATGTAGAGAGAATGCAAATGTGGCAAAATGTTAACAATTGGGGAATCTTGCAAGTTTGAGGTTGAGATTATTTCAAAATAAAAATTAAAAAGAATAAATAAGTAGGAAGGCATACTATAGTGGCCTGGAGTGAGGAAGGAACACCAGAATATTTCCCTAAAGCCCAAGGAATCTGCCCTATTCTATCATTGGAGCTATGTATAGGTAAACAAGTTCTTTTACTTTAATACAAAAGATTCCATAGTGAGTTGCTTAATTATGTCAACTACTAGTTGGTGGCTTTCAACCTTGTCTACGCATTGGAATTGTGCAGGGAACTTTAAAACAATACTGATGCCTGGGTCTCAACCTGATTTCAGTGGTTCTGGGTATGGTCTGGGTGTGGGGATTTTAAAATTTCCCAGATTATTTTAACATGTAGCCAAGATTGAGAACCATCGCTTGCTACTAGCAGTACTTGGTGGGTTTGACTAGGGGAAGGAGGAGGGGAAAAATATAAGAATTTAATAAAGTTGAAGTATGTATGAGATACATTGCTTCTCTTACTACCTGTCTTTGGCCCCACCCAACTTCTTCCTCCTTATTTTTATTACTTACACCTCACAAAGGCCATTAGTCCCTTGTCATTCATTCCCAGCTTTTTCTGATTTTCTTATTGTTTATAAATGTATTTATTTCTTATTCTGTTAATATTTTGTGTGCTTTGATGACCAACATTATCTGTAATGACATAAAGGAATATAATTTAAAAACTCATCTAACTCTTCAAACTTTCTTTTGTGAGGGGTCCGGGTGACCTTTTTTTATCCAGGCATTATTAAAGTTTGAGACTTACAGATTGAATCACTGTGTATAAATACCACATTTTAAAAAATGGATATGTGTTCCTTTTGCTTCCTGCAACGCCCACTAGAACTGCCACTGAAACATATTCTTTAAATTTATGCTTTTAGAATTGGAATAATTTCAGTTACATCCTGCTTTGGTTCTGCAACAGCTGCTGCTATGCACAATTCAAACTTTCTGAAACCCTGCTGTTTGTCCTTTACTGTTCCCAGAAGTGAATGGTGGGAACCCTAAGAACTGTATTTGGCAGCATAGGGCTTGGTGAAGAAGAGAATGACTCTTAAAACAGTGGTCCCCAACCTTTTTGGCACCAGGGACTGTTTTCATGGAAGACAATTTTTCCACACACGGGGTTGAGGGGTGTCGGAGTGGGGGTATGGTTTCAGGGTGATTCAAGCACATTACATTTATTGTGCACTTTATTTCTATTAATTACATTGCAATATATAATGAAATAATTATACAACTCACCATAGGTTGGGGACCCCTGCTTTAAAGGGCCTAGCTTTTCTGGCTGTGCTGTTTTTGCAGCTATCAATTAAATAGTGATTTTATAACAATTTTTTTGCCTTATTGGCAATGGATATTGATGAAGCAGCTTTTTTAGTGCTTTACTTCTATGTGTGTTGTCAGTTTCATCCTTCCCATTTAGGGGCTTCAGGCAGATAGTGTCCTGTCCCCACTATTTCTATAATATATTGATGAATGAGGTGTGGTTAAAAGGAACATCAAGAGCAGTCTTGAAGGTGGAGGAAAATGAGGCAATATTGTAATGAGTTTGAGGATATAGATGAAAGGTTGAGGTGGGAGTAGTTAACCTCTTTTTCATGGACTTAATGGTGTGGGGTTTTTTTCCTTTCTTTTTAAACAAGATGAGCATTGTTACCTTCTTTTTTATTTTGGCTCCAGCATTTTGAAGATAGATGAGCCTGGAGCCTTAAAATAGTGGTTACAATCCCTTGCATTCACAGTGCAGGGCCTAAGCAGTCATTCAAAATTATATCTTTAGAAATGACTTTGGTTTGTACCATTTTTGAAGCTTCAAGATTATTCTTGTTAGATTGATTGAATAGGATGGGGCCTTAAGGCCCATTAACTTATTAAAGTCCTGATTAGAGCAGTTATTCTTGGCTCTGGTTGTACATGAGAATCACTTGGGGAAGCTCTCCTTGACATGCTGATTTATTTGGTCCAGAGTGGGGCCTAAGCATTGTTATTTTTAAATACTTCCTAGGTAATATTAGTGTGTGGCCAAGGTTGAGAACCTTTGGATTCAAAAGTCAGGAGACATGGTGCTAAGCCCAGCTTTGTCACTAACTTACTCTGTGACCTTTGAGCCTCATTTCTTCTACCTGCAAAGTTGAGAGTGGGTAAATGAGATGATATGTGGAGTCTTCTTCTGGTTGGAAACACTGATTTCTAAGCCTCTCCTTGCTTGCATTTATACTCTCAGGATCTGAAAATTCTGTTGGGAGATCATCCTTCAGATATTCTTTCCCCATTGCAGTTAGATATCAGGAGATTTGCTTTTTCCCGATCCTGTGGCTCCTGAAGATCTGGATTGCGCCCTCCTCTCTGGCCATGACTTAAAAGGCTTTTAAAATTTGCTGGTGGTGTCCTTATAAGTCAGTCAATTAGTATTCCAGGGCTTTGAATTTTACGTATTCTATATTATTTTTAATAATCTTATTTCATTCGTTGCCATGCTATCCTGGTGTTAGTTATTACATAGTGCAGTATTCTGCTCTAGTTCTCTGCTCCTGGGACCTCATCAATCTGTTCTCATCTCTTGTAGGAGAAATCTTTGAATTAAAAGCCGAACTCAACAATGAAAAGAAAGAAAAGAGGAAGGAGGCTGTGAAGAAAGTGATTGCTGCTATGACCGTGGGGAAGGATGTTAGGTGCGGGTAATCACTCCTGCCATTGGTTACTTTCGAGATCCATACCCCACTTTGTGGTCTTCACTGCTTTTCCTGTAAAACCGTCATAATCGTGGAATCTCTAATGGGTTTGTCCCACTGAAATCGTCCAGAAATGCAGTTGCTTTTGTATTAACTCTCTGACTTAAGTGGTGGGTTTGTTTTGTTTTGTTTTGTTTTTTGGGAGAGTGAAACAAGTTTGGTTTTATTGCATTCAGATCTAGCATAAAACCTCCTGAGAGCTGACACAGTTACAAATCTTTGGGCTAGGGGAGTTTTTGAAGATGATAAAAATATACCAAGAAGCAAAAGTTCACATATTTTATAATTGGCTTAAGCCAATGCCCTCAACTTTACAACTTTACATGCAGTTGCTGAATTCAAGATGAGAATTAATGTTAACAAAATCCATTTGGTCTTATTTTTTGTTTTTCTGTAATTGAGTAAGACCATTTGAAAATAAGTAAGGATTGTCTGCAGGCCCCGGAGGATTGCTAAGACCCTTTCAAGGGGTCCAAGAGGTCAAAACTATTTTCATAATAATACTTAGATGTTATTTGCCCTTTTTCACCATTTTGATGTTTGTACTGAGGGTGTAAAGCAGTGATGGGTAAAACTGTTGGTGCCTTGGCATGAATCAGCTATATCAGTAGTCATTGTATTTTTCACCACCATGTACTTAGAAGAGAAAAAAGGGCAGTTTCACTTATGAATGTCATGAGTGTCCTTCATGAACCATTAAACATTTATTTTCTTAAAACTTGAACCTTGAGTACAGGTGTTTTTAATATCCTGTGTGATGAAATAGGAATTATGCATAAAGCTCTTCTACTCCGTGGCAAAGTGTGATGGCTGACTTGAGAGAAAACTCTTGTGCAGTTGTTTGAATTGCAAACACCATTTTTATGTGAAAGAATCATTGACAGACAAACTCTATTTAATCAGACTTCAGTATTTGGGAGACATTTTATCAAAAACGAACAAAGTGAACCTGTCACTTCAAGGGAAAAAATTTGACAGTAGATAAATTTCAAGTTTTAAAGTAAAAATTAGAATTTTGGAAAATTTGTATCTCCCATCATAAGTTTGACAGCTTCCTAGTACTTAAAGACTTTTCTGTGATAAGATTGGTGATGAAATTAATCAATGTGATTATTTGCTGTTTTATAATGAAAGAGTGAACCAATATTTTCCAAATAACCAATGCATATGTATATCACAAAATTTATGCATGGGTAAAAGATCCATTCAAAATGCATGATAAAACGAAAAGATTTTAATGCAGTCAAGTACAAAAAGTTTATTGATATGGTTTCAGATTCCACACTGCAAGTAACTTTTAAGAAACTACCATTTTTGGACTAAAAAAGAAAGAGAAAACCCACTATTTGTCTAGTTTTAGTGTAGTATCAAGAGTATCCAGTTATATGAAAAAGATATTAAAAAATTCCTCCATTTTCCAAGTTATATATGTGTATGAAGCTGATTTTCTTACACTTCATCCAAAACAACGTTCTATAACAGGCTGAATACAGGAGCATATATGAGAATCCAGCTATCTTTGTTTAAACTGGATACTAAAGAAATTTGCAAAAATGTAAAACAATGCCATCTGCTCACTAATTATAAAAATATAGTAAATTTTCACTTTAAAATATGAAATGAATTTATTATTATTATTTTAAATGGGCTAATATTTTTTAAATTTCTCAGTTTTTTATTTTTTTGAGGCAGAGTCTCACTCTGTCACCTGGCCTAGAGTGCAGTGGCATCATCATAGCTCACTGCAACCTCAAACTCCTGGGCTCAAGCGATCCTCCTGCCTCAGCCTCCCAAGTAGCTGGAACAGGTGTATGCCATCACACCCAGCTATTTTTTTCTATTTTTGGTAGAGTCTTTGGGGTCTCACTCTTGCTCAGCCTGGTCTTGAACTCTTGGCTTCAAGTGATCCTCCTGCCTCAGCCTCCCAGAGTGCTAGGATTACAGGCGTGAGCCACCACGCCTGGCCAAAATTTCTCTGTTTTAATTCCTGTTATGGTAGAATATCAATAGGTATAACCCACATGAACAAAAACTCTCTGGGATCTCAATAATTTTTAAGAGTGTAAATGGATCCTGAGACCAAAAAGGTGAGAGCTGCTCCCGTAATTAAACAGGGAGCCCAGATAGAAATGGTAGCATCAGAAATGACTCAGTATCTTATGCTCTAGGTTCTGTTGTTCTGAGGTGAATTTTTGTTATTGTTGTTTTGTTTGTTTGGTTCTCAAATTGCTGTTCTGTGACCATCTGTCTCAGGGGTTGGGAAACTATTTCTGTAAAGGGCAAAATAGTAAATACTTGAGGCTTAGCAGACAGGCAAAATTGAGTCTGTTGTGTAAGTACTCATGTAACAAGAGAGAAATCAAATTTCCTTAAATTTTTTTCTTGATGAAGTACAAAATACAATAATAATTAAGTACAGTCTTTTGTACTACAGGTCTACTAATGAGAGAGTGGATTGTTTTTTTTTGGAGGAGAGGAATAACATTTTGCTTAATTGGGGTTCATAGTATTTCCTATCATCAAATCAGTTGTAAATGTTCATCTGTAAAAATGTTCATCTGCTTTTAGCTTATGGCTTGTACAAAAATTTGGCAGTGGGCTTGATTTAGCCCACAGGCAGTAGTTTGCCTATCCATGATCTATCTAGTCACTGAAGGACTGTTTTTGCCAAGGAATAAATCTAGATCAAGAGCGTCAGTACAAATGAACTGGTAGAAGTTAGCATACGTCTTTTCAGGGGCTGTTGTGTTTTTGCCAAGCTTATTTCTATATCCTACAGAAAAGTTAAAACTCTTGACTTTCCTTTTGTGTGCTTGGTGAAATACTGTTAATCTGCTAATTGCTGATAATTTATTATGTGCCTAGGACTATACCACTTAACATGATTCAAACAAAAGTGTAGTGGATATCTATTAGCCTTCATGGCACTTACTGTCTAGTTGATGAGACCCAAAACTTGAAAAATTCGGGAAAAATAAAATATAGTTATGTAATTAGGTACTAAAGTGTACATGTTAAAAGCAATAAGAGTTCTACCAAAAAGAGATCCATGCAAATAGGAATAGTTGAAGAACCCTTCTTGGGGGAGATGAGATATGAGCTGTGCCTAGAAAGATAGCACAAAGAAATCGAATAGAAATTAGCTATTTGTAGGTTATTGTATTTCAGTCTTCCCTGCAAGTAACCTCAAATTCAGTGCCGTCTAGTAAAAATGCAGTACAAGCCACATATATAATTTTAATTTTCTGGTAACCATATTAAAAAAGTAAAAAGAAACAGAGGAAACTAATTTTAGTAATAAATTCTTTAACCCAATATATCCATATTATCATTTCAGCATGTAATCAGTATAAACATTATTAATGAGATATTTTACATTATATTTTTCATACTAAGTCTTCAAAATATAATGTGTGTTTTGGATTTACATCACATCTCAATACAGATTAGCCACATTGCAAGTGTTCAGTAGCCACATGTGACTAGTGGTCTTCGTATTGGAAAGTTCAGGTTTCTAGTTTCATATTTGGCACTTAACAGTTTTTACCTCTAGAATTTTGGCTGTAAAGTCTTCTTGATCTTGTGCAGGTTGTTAGAATTAAAGTATTTAGGATCTTAAGTTTACCAGTGGTTAATGTTTCACATTTATTTACTGGTTTTACTGTTGTTTTGCACGTGAGCTATTCTCCTATTCTGATTTTTTGAGAGTGTTTACTAGTGTTTATTATTTATCTACCTGTTCATGAAACTACACTAGGTACCATACATACAAGTTAAACAAATAGTTTGCCTTCTAGGACAGAGTCATTTGTTCATTAGAGATGTGGTAGATTCTTTGACTTTGCAGTCCAGCTTCCTTTTTGTAAATAATTTCTACATCTGTACTCTGTTTTTGTGTGTGTATGGGACCTATACCCTGTGACCAGTTATTTTAGTCATACTTTTACTTTTCTGTAGAAATATACTGACATTTTTTTCTCCTATCGTCTATGCCAGTAATAAGATGTTTAGAAGTATTAAAAATTTATAAGGTACTTTGATAAAGCCTTAGGGGAAGATTAATTGCTAACTTCCCATAAAATTTTACTTAACCTGTATTTTAAAAATACAGCTTATACTTTAGAATCTGACAGGCCCAACCCTTCCAAGCTAATGGTGCTACTTTGTGACTGGAAAATAAATTTCTTTCCTGGGGTTTATAGGAGAATGGTAAATCATGAAATGACTAGAACTTGGGAAAGGTATAAACTCCTTTTATGTTTGATTACTCTCAAATTTCATTTGTCTGAATGTAATGTTAAAAAAATAAATTCCACTGAATTTAGTGTGATAAAGGTAGTGATTTTAAAAAGAGATTCCTAAAGATAAACATTAAAATATTATAGATGAAATGGTAGGATGTCTAGGATTTGTTTAAAAATAACCCAGAGCAACTGGATGGGGTGGAGACAGGGGTGGGGCAATGGTTGAGGATATAAATGAAACAAGATTGGGTGTGTATCGATATTTGTGTGTGGTGCGTACATTGGGTTCATTATACGGCACTCTCTGTTTTTGTTTGAAATTTTTCATAATACAAAGTGTTTTCAAAAACTAGAGACCTTTGGAACCAGTACTACAATCTCTTTAGTAATTCATTTCCCTGATAATAATTATCAGTGTGGGGACATTTGTCCTTGCATCAAATCACTCTGTTAAGGCCATTTCTTCGTGTTCTGTCCAGCAGCTTGACACCAGCATCTGCTTACTTTCCTTTTCTCTTTTCCCCTTTCTCCTCAGTTCTCTCTTTCCAGATGTGGTGAACTGTATGCAGACCGACAACCTGGAACTAAAGAAGCTCGTGTATCTCTACCTGATGAACTACGCCAAGAGTCAGCCAGACATGGCCATCATGGCTGTCAACAGCTTTGTGAAGGTAACTTTTCCCAAAGACTCAAGGCTTCAAATAACCTTTTCAGAAGTGACTCTTACTATAATTAGTGTCTATATTGCAAATAAGCAACCTCTGTTCTAAAGGAAGACCTCTAGGGAAGTACTGGCATGACTAGGAATGTTCATGTTTTAAGGATTCTGTATGCCAGTGCATGTCATCCAGGGAAATTCAAACCATATGGTGAGCCTTCTGTTGAGGGCTTGGTGCATCCTTGCCAGGTGGGTAGAAAAAAGCCAGGTGAAACCTCACTGTTTTACCTTCCAAGGCTGACAAATGTTGTCCATATCATTGTAATATCAGTAACTCTGGGACTTTACCTATTTTGTCTTTGTAGAAATTATGCTTATGAATCAAAAGTAGTGGAAACTGCAGGACGTACTAATTTTATTTTATCATTTAATAGGTCTTGCAACATTTGATTAAATTTTTTTATTATGGAAAATTTTAAACATATTCAAGTAGAGGGAATAGTATATAAATTCCTAAGTACTCATCTTGCAGTTTTAACAGTACTGACACATGGCCACTCTTGTTTAATTTATATTCCCCATGCATACTTTCCTGACTGCCACCCCATCTTCTGCTGTATAATTTTTAAGCAAATCCTAAACTTCATATAATTTCATCCTTACTTTTGTCAGAATAAGTTATCTTACTTAAATATAACCATAATACCATTGTTGCATCTTTAAAAATTGACAATTAAAAAATGTCTTTAATAATATTGAATGTCTAGTCAGATTTTTCCTATCATTAGATTTGATAAACAAAATAATGGAGTTGTTCCCATTAATATTTTTTTTACTTGTTTTTTTCTCTGTCTGGAACTTAGCCTACATTAAAGAAAATCAGACAGCATTTCTAAAATTAGCTCCTGTTTAAAATGTTTTGGAAAATAACCAATATGCTTTCTTCCTTTTCATGGACTTTTTGTTCTTTTCCTTTGTCTAGCTACATTATACAGAGTCAGAGAGAACATAACAATTCATTCTACCTGCCTGGTAGTTCATAGATGGAATATATCATTGGAAAGAATTTAGTTTACATTTTTTGGAAGTTAGAACTGTGCATAGATTTATATGGTTTAAAGAAATTTTTTAATGTAGGGCAGTTTAAAAAAGTGTTCCTTCTCAGTGTTCTTTTTGTACTTACTACATCTGGAAGCACTTGCTAGTAAAGGAGAATATGTGCTAGTCAGGAGCTCTGCGGGCCCCCTCTGTTGCTTAGCTCCAGGTACTTCTGTCAGGCCCAAACCAGCTCCTGTGCTCTTCTTTGTTTTGCTGTAGGCCCCAGAAATCTAGCCCCTTTTCTCCCTACTTGATACTTACGGACTGACTATGGAGTGGAACACAGTCTTTCCAATTCTTCATTTTTTTCTGTACTAGAATACTAGTGCAAAGGCCTTTTCTGTTTTTAGGGCATGTCCACTGATGGCTATGGGGATGGTCATACCAATTCACTAGGATTCTGCCTGCCCCTGGAATTAATCCTTCGAAGCCTTTCCCCATTGTGTATATAAGGCAGTTAAGTGAATTCCTAACCTAACATTTAAATAGGCAACTAAGATTTGTACTTAGGAAAGGAATAACATGGGAGATGGTGTCTGATGTAGAATGTAACTGGAAGCTTAAATTAAGGAAGTATTCTTTATGGCTTGTGTAAGCTATTTAATTTTAGTCACCATGTATACCTACAGTTGTTCATTGTTTTCTGTAGGACTGTGAAGATCCTAATCCTTTGATTCGGGCCTTAGCAGTCAGAACCATGGGATGCATCCGGGTGGACAAAATTACAGAATATCTCTGCGAGCCCCTCCGCAAGTGCCTGAAGGATGAAGATCCCTATGTTCGGAAAACAGCAGCAGTCTGTGTGGCAAAACTTCATGATATCAATGCGCAAATGGTAGAAGATCAGGGATTTCTGGATTCTTTACGGGATCTCATAGCAGATTCAAATCCAATGGTAATAAGCTTCTGCTTTTATAAAGAGAGCAGTATTTAAAATGGGTACATTGTCAAAGCATATTTAACACAAACCTAGTCTTTGGGACATGGAGCTACAGGGTAGCTGTGGGAAACATGACTTTCTGTGTTGCACAGATTATATATCTCACACACTAGGCGTTTTTGAGGTGAGAACCACGTACTAAAATGCAAGGATCTTAAAGCAAACCTTTGTGTTGTACCTACCCCTGTATTTGCTCATAAACCAGTGCTTTTATCATTGTCTTCAGGAGGTTTTTCCTTAAATTTTTACATGTATATATTACTTTGTTTTAATATTATTTCTTCAGATAGATGTTTGTGGTATCTTCTGGTGGTGTGGAAATAGAATCTGATCAAGTTGATCTTTATTGCCTAATTATTGTAATGCATTTTTTTACAGAATTCTAGGACAAAGTTCTTTTTAGCCAACTTGATTATGTTCTAAGTGTTTAGCAACCAGAACATAGCTTAACACCTTGAAGTTTTGGTTATCTTTTATTTCCCTTACTGACTTTTTATCTTTGCTTATATAATGAAAGGGGTCAAGTCCCAAGTGACACATTAACTCTGCTAGTAACTGGAGCTCATTTGAATTGAGTGCTAATTGAGTGCATTTGATTGGTAAGCACTGTTACCAAGAAGGTGGAGGAATATAGCCACTTTCTTTAAAGTGCTTCCCTTTCTGTCTAACGCAATAATTTATCTGAAGGTGAATAACACTAAGAGTTAATCAGGGATAACCTCTGAATATTTTCTACTTGAACTTTTTCAGATGTAGAGTTGGAATTTGCCTGAAAATAGATACTGTCTCTCACTTGCAAATTACCCACTCAGATCTCTGCTTTGACATCTTGTTTGGTCCATCTTATTTTATGGGTAGCCTGGGCTTCTGTTTGTTATCCTTTAAAATTAGTATTAAGGCCAAAGGGTGCAAGTTACATTTTTTAAGGTACTTATGGTACTACCATCAGGAATCTTTCAGCTACCTCCTAGGCATAGAGGTGGGGGTGGGTGTAAAAGTGCAAGGTCTTAAACCCTGACTTCTGACAAGGTATCATCAGTGTTAGAAGATTCAACCTTGCCCTTTTTTCCCCAAGTAATACCATGTGGCACCTTTTTTTTATTCCATAAAGAAATAAGTTTATAAGGCTATAGTGTCTGTGTAATAGAATGCTTAGCTGGTACCAACTGTGTTTTTGGCGTTGCCTTTGATTCACTCTGTTATTCTGAACAACTATCTTTATAGTTCTTTACCTGAGGACAATAGAGGAGATGAAAAGTGTTTGGGCTGCAAGTGCCAACCAGATGAACAGAATGTCATGTGCCCTTGTGGAAACTTATTAAATGTTCGGTGGTGCTAAGAATGTGGAATGGATCAAGGTGAAAATGAGTTCTAACTCATGGGCAACTCCAGTTTGAGGGGGGAAGTTATCTCTACACTAATACAAATTTTTTAATGCAGAACCTATAAAATTAGATGGTCAGGGTTAAGAACTAATGGAGGGTATAGCAATAAAGGGATTTTGTGTGTGTGTTCCAGTAGTACTTAGAGGTCTTTTTCCAGATCAGTTGAGAAGAATAGAAAGATTCTGGAACAAGCTAGTTTGTCTGATTTACATAGTACTCAGGTGTTATATGTATGCTATTTATTTAATTATATTTTTTATTATGGGAATCTTCAAACATTCATAATTAGAGGGAATAAATGAATATAACAAATAAATGAATCCATTTATTATTACCAGATTTAATAATTATCAGTACATACCAGTGTTGTTTTACTTATTTTCTTTCCCTACCCCCTAGCTGTATATACTTTGAACAGGCCACACATGAATAAGTCTCTATTTGAATTTAATATATCATGACATTATAGTAAATTGTATAATGCTCTTAATTCTTAACCTGTTTTACTATGACAAATCAAGAGGTGATTTGGGGAGATTACTACAGGTATCTCTGAGGAGACTTTTAGAGAAAATTTAAGGCTATTTAGTAGATTTTTGAGAAACTGTTTCAGGAATGCCTCTTGTCTCTTTATTGCAGATTTTCATAGAGTAGGATATCAGCATTAGATATCAAATTTTTGGGCCTACTGCCCTCTTAATACTGCCTTCTATAATTTTGACAGACCTCAGTAGCAGAACTTTTCTCTGATACTGTCCAACTTATTTCAGGAGAGGGCCTCAGAAAGTAAAATTTAAGGAGGCACTCACTCTCAGGTGCTGGCTCTGTACCTGCACAAGCCCGAGAACAGGGTGCCTCCTTAAATGTTATGTCTGGAGTACCTCACTTGCCTTACTCTTGTCCTGGCCTTGTTACACATACTCCTACTCAAACCGTTGGACTTAAGAGATAGCCAATACACAAAGACACATACCTACTTTCTATCTTGAATCCATACTTTTCATCTCAATTGTATGCCCTACTTTTTACCTTAAAGTATTACAACTGTAGTTAGAACACTTTCCTTTTGTCAGTGGGGGTCAAATGCTGCTGATGGGTCAAACATCTCAGAAGTTCCTAAGGCTTATGATGGAAAGGAGAATTTTAAATTTAAGGGCCTTCTATGCCAGGCACAGTGGTAGATGCTTTACTTACAATGTTTCACTTAGTTCTCAGATCTGCCCTGTGAAGTAGAGGTTATTCCATGTTACAGATCAGAACCTGTGTACTTAGAGAGACTGAAGAACTCCTCATAAAGTCATGCAGCCAGTAGTAATGTAGCCATGATTCTAGCCTAGTTCTGAGTCCCCAAACCCACTACTGGTCACTACCTGCATGGATGAATGTATACAATAGAATTTAAATATGTATATGTATGTACACATCTAGAACTGTTTCATTTCCTCAAAATGGTTACAATTTTGAACACATAAAGACCTTTATCTTCAAACTGCTTTATTATGGAAATCTTAATCTTACTCCAGTGATGGATGTGAGTCCTTATTTTACTGCTCTTTTTTTTTTTTTAAGTTTTAGAATATTACGGGGGTACAAACGTTTAGGTTACATATATTGCCTTTGCACTGCCTGAGTCAGAGCTACAAGCTTGCCCATCCCCTAGATAGTGCGCACTGCACCCCTTAAGTGTGAGTTTACCCATCCCCTCCACCCCCCTCCCACCTGCCCGACACCGGATGAATGTTACTTCCATATGTGTGCATAAGTGTTGATCAGTTAGTACCAATTTGATGGTGAGTACATGTGGTGTTTGTTTTTCCATTCTTGTGATACTTCACTTAGAAGAATGGGCTCCAGTTCCATCCAGGATAATACAAGAGGTGTTAATTCACCATTGTTTTTTGTGGCTGAGTAGTACTCCATGGTATGCATATACCACGTTTTATTAATCCACTCATGTATTGATGGGCACTTGGGTTGTTTCCATGTCTTTGCAATTGTGAATTGTGCTGCTATAAACATTCGGGTGCAGATGTCTTTATTATAGAAGGTCTTTTTTCCTTTGGGTAGATGCCCAGTGGTGGGATTCCTGGGTCAAATGGTAGTTCTACTTTTAGTTCTTTGAGGTATCTCCATATTGCTTTCCATAAAGGTTGTACTAGTTTGCAGTACCACCAGCAGTGTATGAGTGTTCCTATCTCTCCACATCCACGCCATTTGTTGTTTTGGGACTTTTTGATATAAGCTATTCTCACTGGAGTTAAGTGATATCTCATTGTGGTTTTGATGCATTTCCATTTTCTGCTCTTGAGGACTGATTTTGTTCCACTTTTTAAGAGGCTGCCCCACATGGTGGCAGCACTGCACCAGCAGACTCTCCTGCAAAGAAGATGGATATTTCCAGGGGTTCTGCCTTATTAGTTTTCTTGTAGCTTACTTCAGAAGGGTATCCTAGATGTGAAAGCAACAGAACATCCACAGTGATGACTTTGAAATCTCCTAATATGAGAGTAAAATGTTGATCGAGAGCTGACAACTCTCGGGTTATGTTGACCTCCAGTCTGGTTCCTGGCGGCAGTGTGCCTTGCTGCAAGTAATATTAATAGAACCTACCTAATTCCCTGTCTTTTGGGGAGAATCACAGACACCTCATTTTACTGCAGTTCTTTTACCGTTTATACTTGAAGATGACTTTCAGTGAAATACTAGTTGAGAGGGAAAAGATTAACTTGGAAGTAAAAAATCTCACTCTGTTAAGTCCTAGCTTTATGTTCATGTTCCTTAACTTACCTGAGTCTGTTTTCTTTTCTGGAAAATGAGGGATACTGTCTTAGAGAGTCGAGGATGATTAATTGAGCTTTTGCATGAAAAGTACCTATTAAAGTACCTGGCTTATGGTCAGCTCATAAATGATGGCTGCTATGGTAATTATGAAGTAGACGTTAGGCAAAGGTTAACAATATTGTTACATCTGTTCTGAGGGAATTAAGCTTGTTTTCAGATGTGGATTTTATTAGTTAGTTATTTTCAAAGTAAACTTGTATTTAGAATGAGGAATCCCTGTAGAGCCACAGGAAAATAGCTTCCATAATTTCTTCACAAATATCAGAATTTTAGAAATGCCATCTCACAAGTATACGTTTGCAAGAAAACTGCACATTTTTTTTGTGTGGGACTTGCTTTATTGCGATGTGCACTTTTGATTTATAGTTTTCTCTAGCTTTTCACCCATTCATTAGGATTTTCCCTTCTTTCTATGGTTTTTCTTCTTGCTTTCAGAGGCATTTCTGGGTATTCCGACTTCAGAGAACATATTTATGTTAGAATCCGCCACTCCAGAGACTCTCTTGACAACCCTACCACATGTGCTTTGCTTTTGTTTTTGAGCTCAGTTCTCCTAAGTCCCTTTGGCTTACTGCCTATTCTCTTTGATTTTCGTCTTCCAGGTCTTCTGTCACTTTCAGAGATGCCTATGAGAATACCCCTCTTCCATTGTTCTGTCCTGTCTGCAAAAGTTCAAACTATTGACTTAGTAAAAAAATATGTTTTCTTATTTGTTGAGGGTTCTTCTGCACAAGCAGCATACTCAGAATAGCCTCAGTTTAGGCCCAGTATAGTCTTTAGCAAAGGTTCTAGTTAAACTGCCAGCTTCTTCTAATTTGAACTTTTGCTGGAAGACCATTGTATGAAAAATAACATTTTTCTTAGAAGGAAGTGTTTATGTTGACTGTGTGCTAGCCAGCATGTAGACAGCAGGAAAGTATGATGATGGTTCTTGACCAGGGGTAATTTTGCTCTCCAGGGGGATATTTGGCAATGTCTGGAAACACTTTTGATAGTCATATACCTGATGGGACGGTGCTATTAGCATCTAGCGGGTAGAGTCTAGGGATCCTTTAAACATCCTTTAGTGCACAGGACAGCTCCCCACGACAAAGAATTATCCGGCCTGAATGTCAGTAATGTCAAGATTGTGAAACTCTGGGTTATAGAAATAGCATATAGGCTTCAGAGCCAGAGTGGCTACTGTTTGAGTCCTGGCTTGGCTGCTTACTAGAAATGTGGCCTTGAGCAAGTCATTTAGAATGAGCTTCAGTTTCCTCATCTGTAAAATGGAGGTAATAATGCCTATTTTACTGGATTATTTTGAAGATAAAAGAATAATGTACTTAAAAATTTAAATTGTGCCTGACATATGGTAAACATTTAATAAACAACTATTCTTGAGGAACAGACCTAACTCTATGTGCTTTCTGGTTATTATAATTTTTATTTAGGCATTAGGACGTTTACTTGTGGTTTGTTGTCGATCTGATGAGATAAACGTTGAAAATGTTAAGTCATCTAGATTGCTTTCTAAGCTAAAGGAGGATTTTTTTAAGAATATATTTGGTATTCATGTGGGCTGTGCTGACTTGTCTTGAAGGTTGGGCATGGTGGCTCACACCTTTAATCTCAGCACTTTGGGAGGCTGAGGCAGGAGGATCGCTTGAGGCCAGGAGCTCGAGACCAACATAGTGAGACCCCATCTGTACAAAAAAATTTTTTTAATAATTAGCCAGGCGTGATGGCATGTGCCTATAGTCCCAGCTACGATTGCTTGAGCCTAGGAGTGTGAGGTTGCAGTGAGCTGTAACTGTGCCACTGCACCCCAGCCTAGGCAACAGAGTGAGACCCTGTCTCAAAAAATAAATAAACCCTGTCTCAAAAAATAAATAAATAAATTGTCTATTAAAAGAAGGCCCAGGCTGGGAGTGGTGGTTGATACCTGTAATTGCAGCACTTCAGGAGGCTGAGGCAGGAGGATCACTTGAGCCCTGTCTCTTAAAAAAAAAAAAAAAGAAAGAAAAGGTAGGCCCAGAACTTATTAAAAAAAAAAAACTTTAATGACCTCATTTAATTTTTAGTATTTTAGTTATAGGATGTCTGTTATCCCTAAATATATATTAATAAGTAGCAGTTATAAAATTAAAATATTATACATAAATGAAATTGGAAATGTATAATGCTCTTTATACCAAATGTCCCTAAAGGAGTTTGGAGCTCAGTTTCACTTAATGTTAACATCTTTTATAACCATGGTCCATTTGTCAAACTAAGAAATTAGCACTGATATGTTACTATTAACCAAAGTACAGAATTTCACTAGTTTTAACACTAATATCCTTTTGCTATTCCAGGGTTCAATCCAGAATACAAATTTCATTTAGTCACTTCCTTTTGTAAAGAAGTGACCTATTCTATGTGAAGGTACCTCAAAAACAGAAAAGTGCTTTAGAACCGTGAAATGGTATTTTTCTTTTAGTCACTGTAGTATAGTGATTAAAGCTCAGGTTCTTGAACCAAACAGACTTGGGTTTGTATCCTGGTTCTGCTATTTCTTAACTGTGGTCTCCCTAAACTTTAGTATCCTCATCTACAAAATGGAGATTACAAACAGCATTTATATCATTGGATTCTTGTGAACATTAAAGGACAGAGAGGGCTTGCAAAGCACTTAATACTGAACCTCATATAAAGTAAACCCTTAATAATAATAGACATGAATTCTATATTGTCTAGTGATTGTGGTGCTGGATATTAATGATTTTGGAAGAGTTAATCTTTCAATGGCAAAGTTTATTGTTTAATGTTTTAAAGATTAAATTTTTAAGATTAAGATTAAAATTAAAACTTTTAAGATGAAAAATTTTAAAGATTAAATTTTTCAAAGTTCTGAGGGCAACTTACCCACAAATGAAGCTAAATCTATTTACTAATTACCACATCATTGCAGAAGTACTTTTACAAGATAATTATTCAAGGATGTACATTTAAAGTAGTTCTTATCAACAATTTCCTGAAAACTGGATCTGTTTTAAAATACTCTCAGAAGGGAGATCATAAATGTTGTGATAATAATGTTTAATTTTATTCATGTTGCAGCATGCTTTAGTGAATTTTAGGGTCTATGAGCCAAGTAACTCTGTGTTAGGGGAGTGCCTTTTGTCTTTGTTGGTGTCTATTTGTATGTAGTGTTTGGGCTTTCAGAATATATGCATTTTTTCAAGCCATATCTTAAGCTACTTGCTATGGTTTGGATATTTGACCCCTCCAAATCTCATGTTGAAATTTGATCTGCAGTGTTGGAGGTGGGGCCTAATGGGAGGTGTTTGGGTCATGGGTGTGGATCCCTCATGAATGGCTTGGTGCTGGTTGCGGTAATGAGTGAGTTCTTGCTCTATTAGTTTCCATGAGAGCTGGTTGTTTGAGTCTGGAACCTCTGCTCTCTTCCTTCCTCTCTTGCCATGTGAGCTCTGCACACCAGCTCCCCTTTGCCTCTGCCACGAGTGGAAGCTTTCACCAGATGTCCAGTCTTCCAGTCTACAGAACCGTGAACCAAATAAACCTTTTTTCTGTATAAATTACCCAGCCTCAGGTATTCCTTTATAGCAACACAAATGGACTAAGATACCACTTAAATAATGAACTTTATTATTTGTAAATCTTACTTGTTACCATGTAATCAAACTTGTCACCATGTAATCAAACTTGTCATAAGGAGAGTGTTGGCTCAACTAGGTAATTTTAGCTATTATTGCAAGGAAGAACATGGGGGAAAACTGGAATATTGTGGAATGTAATGTCCATTGCCATTCTGGACAATATTTTGGACTAAAGTATAAGCTCTAAGTTTAATTTGTTTGAGAGGGGAAAAAATTTAACTGGTACTACATAGTCATTGTCTCCTTGAGGAGATGATGATGACTGAAATGCTTAGAACAAATATATGTTGCCCTGTGTTTCATATGTCATTTGAGGCAGTTCCATAAAGGAGATGGCAACATTCCAAACCATTGCTGATTTCTAAGAGAATAAAAATAATGTAAACCACCTGTATATTTCCTCATAATAGTTTTTGTCAATTATTCTACTTTCACTTCAGTCAAGTCTTCAGGGACAGCAGCCAGAAGAATTGTAAATTAAGCGGAAAAACTGAAGCATGAATCTGTTCAGAGCGTGTGACCTTGAAGGAATTCAAAGTCCTCCAAATAGTAATTTAGCTAATAGGAGGAAGTAACTGTATTGGAAAGTGATAAGTTTCTTGGGTTCTGAGGCTATAAAAATGAGTGAAATTAGAGTGCAGGATGAAAGTCATCATAAGGGACAGGAAAATGTGCGAAAGATTTCTCATTAGTGAGCTTCTGTCTGAAATTCCAACTCTAGCATATGTCTAGATTTCCTTCTAGAGTCCTTATTTTACAGGATCATTTTTATTCTAACCACACCCACCGCGCCAGCTCACTTCTTTTATTAAAAATGAGGTCAAATTTATGTCCTCAGAATTGCTGCCTATAAGATAGGTATAGTTTATAAATCAGATTTTATAGCTGGGTAGTAAATCTTGCCTCTTTAAGTGCTGCCAGGATATGATTATCTCTGAAACATAAAAAGTAGAAGAATACATTTTTCTCTTTGTATAAATCTGCATGTCACCTTTGCCTGGAAATAATGTTTTGGTTATATTATCCTCCCCCACTCTGATTCTTCTGTCCCTTTCCCTGAGTTGAAATTCACAAGTCTTGGGACTTGTATAAATGCTGGAGACAGAGTGATTAGTACTTAGACACCGGAATCAGACACAGACTTTGAATTCAGAGGCAAGCACTTTCCCTTTCTGGCTGTGTTGACCCTAAGCAAATCACTGAGCTTCTCTAAGCCTGTTTCCTTATCTGTAATAGGTGGATTTTAATAGCAACTACCTCAAAGTTGTTATGAGGATGAATGGCACATAGTAAGTGTTCAATAAATTTTAGCTCTCTTTTCTCTCTTTGTGCCACTCACTCTATTAGGTATAATATAAAGTAAGTCAAAATACAAATTGCTTACCTTAAAAAAAAATTCAGCAGACTAAGGGTCCATAGGAACTATCAAATTGAAGAGAAGTCTGTAGTTCAGGCAGAGAAAGGTTTGTTTAGGATTGAGTGTGATTTTACATATTTCTACATATGCTTTTGTATATATGTTTATGTTTAATATCTGTGTCTTATAAAGTATATATATTGAATTAGGTCTACGGAGGGTGAAGGGTGGGAAATATTTAGTTGCGGTCTCCCAAAAAAACAGAATTTACTGTAATTGGGAGGCAAGATGACTAAAAGGGTTTTCGTATTTTTTAAATAAATGCTGTGGATGTGTTCCTTTGTAACCTAGATGCTAACTTTTTATAAATTGACTCATGTACTTGAGGAAGCTCACTTAAGAAACCCTATTTATAAATTCATTTTTAAAGCAAAACTTTCTTTAGAAACCTTTTTTTTCCCCCTTGGAAAAGCTGATGTTTCTGAGATTATACTCAGAAGGCCATTGGCCATTGCTCTCAGTGTTCCCTAAGAGAAATGTCAATTTTCTAACAGAGAAAATGTTACGCATAGTTGTCTTAACGGTTCAAAATCAAAGTAATGGTTCAAATGAAATAAGCAAAGGCTTTGTTTTAATACACGGGTAAGTCAAGGCATTTACCGCAAGGGTTGGATTTGTTCTTTTGTGATATTGTATTGTTTGGAGAAGGCTCTCTGGGAAGCGGAAGTGAATCTAAAGTTTTAATCTATTATTTTTAAAGTTTATTTTTAAAAATAGACAATTTAAGTACATAGTACAGAATTCTAAAGAAACAATATAAACATTGACAAGTGAGTCATCTTGTGTACCCTAGCCACTCAGTTGCTGTCTTGAAGTCAGTTTTTTTCTTTGTCTACTTTAGATTCAGTGTGACTGGCTTATTTTAAGTTTTCGTTGAAGAGTGAGAGAAACATGGCTTACTGATCAGGAAAACTCAATACTCCCTCATAGGCCTGCCTCATTATGTTTCTGAAAACATAATAGTCTGAATGTGAAAATAAGGAGATGAAAGTGGAGAGAAAGAATGGAAGGAACTTCAAGGAGTTTTAGAGAACAGTAGAGTTTTGGTCTTAGAGGCTGAGATGGCATCTCCTCTGGTTGGTCACTGAGATAGTGACTGTTTGGCAGTGATCTCTTTTTTCCGTGCAGTCTTTGCTAAACATTATCCTCTAATCTGATCTTTCTGGATCTTTCAATTAGACTTACTTTTCTCTATTTTTTTTTCTTGTTTTGATGTGATGATAAGTGGAAATTGCTTATTTAAACACCAGCGTATATACTTCATTAGCTGCATTATACATTTGGTTTAATTGCCAATTGCCTATGATAACAGAGGAATTCTAATTGCTCATTCTGTTTAGCATCCTTGTGTTCTCTTCCTCCCCATTGCTCTTTTTAATTCCCCCATTCTTCACATTTTCTTCTTCTACATTTTCTGTTACCAGACTTTATATTTAACCTTTTTTAAAAAAACATGAAAAGGGTTTGACTGGCAGAAGTGGTAAATTACAGTGAGAGGTTTATTTTAGACAACTGGCAACCAAGACTGGGCATGTGTTGGCAGCAATAGGTCAGACAGCCATTTGGCCTTCCACTATGACATTTTGATCCTTTAGACAATCATAAATTCAATTAAGTGTATTGTGCATGGGAAATAAAATATCTTCCCTACACGTGAAGCACAATAGAGGGGATTATTATTTTGCTCTTTATGTCTTTTGGTTTTCACTAAATCCCATGCTTGATGATGGAGTTAGTAAACAAAAATTAAGTAGAAGAAGAACCTCAAACATTTTACCATCCAGTAGGTGGGCTAGATAAGGTTTCCTGATTTATCTTAATAATGATAAAATATGGGGGGCGGGGTTGTGAAAAAAGAAATAATGATAAAATATTATATCTGTAATCATATTTACCATGTTAGTCTTTCATTTTTCATTTTGGGATCTTTGTTCTGATCACCAAATTATAGCTTTAAGATGATTCTATTTGTGGCATCATTATCCTTTACATAATAATGGCTATTGTCTTAAGTGTATTATTTGTTAAACAAATCATATTCTCTAGACATTTATCTTCTAGGTAAGGTCTTACGCTGGGATAATCGGAAGACTACCAAGATATCGTGGATACTAAAATCAATAGCTAAATTGTACCCATTATGTTTCTTCTCTTGTTAACAAAAGAATATTATACAACTCTTAGTTTCTCAAGTTTTTAGCAAGGGACTTTAGTAAGAACTAACTATGGGTTGACATTTTTGAGAATCTTTTCGATTATTTAATTGCTGAAGCTGCTGTCTTCTATCATGTTTCATTTATACTTACAGAGTATTTATATTCAGCCTCACCTTGCTAATTTTTAGTGACAACTAGGAGCCTCACTGTAAAACATGGTTTTAACTCCTTATACAGGGCCATAGTGTATAGTATCTTGTGTGTGTGTTTGAATATTTTTGCAATTTTTTTTTTTTTGACAGAGTTTCGCTCTGTCGCCCTGGCTAGAGTTCACTGGCATCATCATAGCTCACTGCAACCTGAAAAATCCTGGGCTTAAGCAATCCTCCTGCCTGAGCCTCCCGAGTAGGTGGGACCACAGGCGTTTGCCACCATGCCCGGCTAATTTTTGTGTTTTAGGTAGAGACAGGGTCTCGCTCTTGTGGGCTGGTCTCGAACTTCTGGCCTCAAGCAATCCTCCTGCTTTAACCTCCTAGAGTGCTAGCATTACAGGCGTGAGCCACTGTGCCATTTTTGAAATTTTTAAATGACTTTATATGTTCATTGCTTATTGATTTGTTACTTACGGTAGAAATAATCTGTAATTTTGATAAAGAGTGTTGACTTTTCTTCTGGCAACTAAAATGGATTCCCAGGTCTGTGAGTCAGGATACAAGTGTGCTTTCTTGTGTAAGATAGCAATTTTTCATTTACCATACTGTTTGAAAGAAGGATACATTTGAAATACTGTATTTCGTTGAATCTTTAATGCCATTGATTATGAGATACATTATTATTTTCTGTGTTACTAGGAAAGAAAATGCTTCCTGTTAAACTGAGAGGCCATTGATTCTAAAATGCATCCCAATTTCAGAGATGTTAATGTGAAAAACTGTATAACTTATACTTGATGGATTATGATAATATAACCAACCCTTAAATTTGCATAAGGCTTTGTAGAAAGCACTTATACATATGTCGTCTGATTTTATGCTCAAACTAAAACTAACTTGTGAGGTGGATTAAATTGTCCCCAGTTTTCAGGTGAGGAAACTGAATTTCACAGAGATTGTATGTTCTCTCAGCATTGTATGCTAGTGATCTAGGGTCTCAAGCCCATGTATTCTTACTCTGAGACTTGTGATATGATTGACCATGTCACCTCCCCTACCCCCATGTATACACAACTGCACACCTCTATAAAATTGTTTGGCCTAGATTTTTCTCTGTTGCCTAATATACATATTTCATATTTATACTTCACTATTTTTCATATGCTGTTCATATGTCTTGATTTTATTGATAGTTTTGAGTACTATTAAAATGGTTAATGTATGTTTTCATATTAAATCATTGTGTGACTCTGCTAATATATGAATTGTTTTAATTCTGGGTTGCCTGACCACTAGGAAGCTATGTATACTGTCACTGGTGGTTTAATACATATTTTGAAAGCAATTTATCTGTTTCTATCTGACTAGGTAAAATGTTCAGGAATGGTTATGAGTTGAGATCTGTGAAATGATCCAGAGAAGGTTGATTAAGTGTTTGTCTATAGTTGTACTGTTCTTGGTGAATCAAGGTCGTATCTGCTTCTTTCCCAGGTGGTGGCTAATGCTGTAGCAGCATTATCTGAAATCAGTGAGTCTCACCCAAACAGCAACTTACTCGATCTGAACCCACAGAACATTAATAAGCTGCTGACAGCCTTGAATGAGTGCACTGAATGGGGCCAGATTTTCATCCTGGACTGCCTTTCTAATTATAACCCTAAAGATGACCGGGAGGCTCAGAGGTCAGTCTGTTTTTCTCGATAGTATCTGTTAGTCTTGCCTAATTTAGTGAGTTCTAAGATCTGCTGTTAGAATAATCCTCTTAAACTGAGGTAGGTCAGTGGCTTGTGGGGTAGATATTGCTTTCTCCAAGGTATTTTCCTCACTGGATTTAGGAACGTTTAGGTGGTGGAGTAAACCATGCAAAAAACAGCTCTAAGAAATACATGTTTTTCATTTCTTATTTGAATAGTACAGTTACCCCTGCTAAAATCTCCCTCATCATTTTCTCACATCTCCCGTAGAGCAGTTCTTGGCTACGTGGCAAACAAAGGATATTGAATGTCTCTTTGTAGTGACAAACTTTTCATTCTATTAAATACTTAGTAAGTGGTTGCATATTAGTTACTGAGTACTAGGAAAAGCATGGTAAAGTCAGCAAAATGTATGCTGCTTCCCATTAGATATAGAAATCATGTCAGTCTGAATTTGGAGAAGATTTTGGAAGGCATGCCTAGATTGTTTTTCTCACCCCTTTACCACCTTGGTGTTGCAAATCTTCTTTGACTATCAGAAATTGACTACTAAATTTCATCTGCATAGACACACAGTTTACAAAGTTGAAATTATCCCTAGTTTTTATTGAGCATTTTGTGTATATAGGCACTGTACTAGGCAAAGTACTTCTGAAGAAATGTTGGCTCTTCATTAAATTTGGAATAATTATGGTAGATAAAAACCTTCCTTGCCTGGCTGAAGCTGATTTCCAAGCTACTAGAATGTAAGTGTTCTTCACTTGTCTGGGAAATTGTTCCCTCTAGACTGAATGAAAGCTCACCTGGTAATTTCTTTCCATCGTTGAAAGTACAAATATATTCTGGAAAGAACTTTACCAAGAATTTTATTTTCCACTGGTCATTGACATCACACTAATCCATTCATTCACTCAGCAAGTATTTATTAAGTGCATGCTATGTGCCAGGCACTCTTCTAGGCCCTGGAGATACAGCAGTGGACAGACAAAAATCACGGCCCTCATGGAGCACTTATTGTGAGGGATGTGGGTAGGAGTACATATAATGTATAATTTGTTAGATGGTCGTAAGTGCTAACAAAAAAGATAAAGTAGGGAAGAGATCTGAGAAGTGCTAGGCACCTGGGTGAGAGGGGTTGTATTTTTTTAAAAGGGTGGCCAGGAGCCTAAACAACATAGTGAGACCTCATCTCTACAGAAAAAAAAAGATTAGCCAAGCATGGTGGCATATGCCTGTACAGCTACTTGGGAGACTAAGACAGGAGGATCGCTTGAGCCTGGGAATGTGAGGTTACAGTGAGCTGTGATCATGCTACTACACTCCAGCCTAGGTAACAGAGTTAGACCCTGTCTCTATAAAAAAAAAATAAGAAGAAATAATAAATAAATAAAATATAAAAAGGGTGGCCAGGGAAGGCCTCACTGAGAAGGTAGCATTTGTATAAAGACCTGAAGGAGGTCAGAAGTCAGGTTAAGAGGATGGAGGGGAAGAAAGAGAAACACAGCCTACTTATCTTATATCCTTAACTTAATACAGTAAGCTAGCCATTCATTTTGCCCAAGAATACTCAAAATTAGGTTAATTTCTAAAGAATGCTCAACAGATAATTATCCAAGATATCATGAGGTGTATAAGTATAGGTGGCAGGGGCTAGGAGAAGGAGAAGGAGTTGGGAGAATATTGCAATGGTGTTCTGCTATTTTAAGAAACAAACCAACCAACCCCTTTCAGAGATTCCCTTATTATCCTGAAGGCAGGGGGGTTGGATTATTTACCCTGCCAACCCTCCTCCTCCTGTATCTTCCAATGAAACCTTTAGTCACAGCTGAGTTGATATCTCTCACTATGAAATAATTCTCAGAAGCTTAATTTGACTTCCTATAGGTTGAGTAGAAATGGGCTGTGAGGCAGGGAGACCTAACATAATATGGGGAGAAAAAGAGGACTGTAAAACAGGAAGGTAAATGGTGTGAGCTCAAGTGTTTGGGGGTATTTCTAGTTTTCTTCCAGTTTGAACATCCCTTATTCCTGGTTTCCTAAAGACTTCTGATGTCCCTTGTTCTGCCTGTAGTTTGCTGGGAATGATGCTTCTGCAATGGTGGATCCCAATTTTACCTAAGCATGGAGCTTTGACTTTTCTAACTGATTCTTTAATTTCTTGAAACTTGGGCCATGGGACTCTGACACGTTACCTTATAGAATGGATTGAGCAAAGAAATTATAATTCAAGATGTTAATTTTCCTTTTCTGCCCTTAGCATCTGTGAGCGGGTAACTCCCCGGCTATCCCATGCCAACTCAGCAGTGGTGCTTTCAGCAGTAAAAGTCCTAATGAAATTTCTGGAGTTATTACCCAAGGACTCTGACTACTACAATATGCTGCTGAAGAAGTTAGCCCCTCCACTTGTCACTTTGCTGTCTGGGGAGCCAGAAGTGCAGTATGTTGCCCTGAGGAATATCAACCTAATTGTCCAGAAAAGGTTGGGAAATAGTGTATTGGTGATTAAAGTGTTTGTAATTTTGAATTAAGCTTAATAATATCAATGTTAAATAGGCCAGTGTTAATCTCTTTTCAACGTACAAAAATGAAAATGTTATATGGCAGAACAACTTGCCTAGGATCAGGAGGCTAACGGTTGATATCGGAGTATTCCTATAATATTAATGAATACCTGGTATTCTCTACAATCCAACTTCTTTTTGAAGGTTCTCTTTCTGTTATGCTATCTAGTGCCTGCTTGATATGGTTTAGACTATAGTTTAGAGCCAGATTGTTGTTGTTCTAGCAGTTCTTCAGGGCAATGTGTACCCTGATGCTTAAAAAGGACGAAAATAGTCTGCCAAATGGAACTGATGAGAATAAGAGGTATAGAGGAAGTTTGTGCATTTTTTTTTTCCTGGGAGGATTGGGAGGAGGGCAGAAATTAGATACTAATACAGACTCAAAAGGATATATCAATATATGCGTTCACCTTCCTTTCTTGTGTTTCTGTGTACCACAGGCCCGAAATCTTGAAGCAGGAAATTAAAGTCTTCTTTGTGAAGTATAATGATCCCATCTACGTTAAACTAGAGAAGTTGGACATCATGATTCGTTTGGCATCTCAAGCCAACATTGCTCAGGTCAGACTTTAAGTAGACTCAAGTTTGTGATGATTTGGATTTTAGTTACAGTCTGGCCTTTGGAAGAAGCTAGGCCATGAGATTGCTGTTTGAGAACCCTTAATGATTATCCACTTCCTGGATCTTTAACAGGTTCTGGCAGAATTGAAGGAATATGCCACAGAGGTGGATGTTGACTTTGTTCGCAAAGCTGTGCGGGCCATAGGACGATGTGCCATCAAGGTGGAGGCAAGTGTCTGATGGTTCTTGTGCTCAGGGGATTCTGAATGTTTCCTTCACTTTTTTCTTTAAAATACATTTTTTAAGTTTATCAAAGTAATAAAGCACACAGTTAAAATATTAAAGAATTTTTAATGAAAAGCTCCTGTCCGCTGTTCCTCCCTTCCCTACCTTGACCCTCTTCCCAGAGGGAATCATTTTTGACTCTATTTTTTGTTTTAGTTATTCTTTTGATTACAGTCGCCCTCCATATCTGTGGGTTGCGCATCCATGGATTCAACTAGCTGTAGATGGAAAACATTCAGAGAGTTGGGAAGGATGGTTTCATCTGTACTTAACATGTACAGACTTTCTTTTCTTGTCATTATTCCCTATACAATATAACAACTATTTACATTGTTTTGCATATTTTAAGTAATCTAGAGATGATTTAAAGTATATGGGAGAATGTGCATAGGTTGTATGCAAATGCTACACCATTTTATGTAAGGGACTTGAGCATCCATGGATTATGGTATCTGCAGGGGCAGTCTGGAATTAATCCTTCATGGATGCCGAGGGATGACTCTACTTCCATATCTCTAAATAATATTCTTATGCTATTATTGATTTACCAATTACAGACTTTGTGTATTAACTTTCTGCTGTATGAAGCTTAGTTCATACAGCCGCCATTCCCACTTCTCTCTCCTATTTTCAAGTGTAGTTACATCATGAGGTTTTTTTGTTCTATGTCAGTTATCTTGGTAAATTGAAATAATGCCTTTGTTTCTTATTCTATCAACTATAGGCTTGCAAAACTTGTGCATATTATGACTATGTAAATATGTAGGGCCAATACAATACAAATGATTGTATTTTCTTTCTTATAGAGCTTTTTGTTTTTTTCTGGAGTTTCTTTAATTGCCTTTTTTCCCTTACATTGTATGTCTTCATTGCATCCCTATCTTCTTCCAGCTCCTTAAGCATAAGAGCGAATCTGTAAACCTCCTTTTGTCCTAGACTCTTCTGTCTTGCAGTCCTTCGTCTTCTTTCTTGTTCCAGTCCGGTGATTGCTTTCTTGGTCTCTGCACACATCATTCCATACAGCCTCCCTTCATTGCCGTTCCTTGTTATTGGTACTTTTTTCATAACATTCCTTTTTTTGTGGTTGCAAGAGCTTCTTGAATCTCTGAGGATATGAATTATTAATTAGTTTTTTGTTTATGCATTTTGAATTTAATTATTTGGGGTATTTTGTGCTGGTGGTTGCATATCTATACATATAATTTTTTAATTGAGATATATACCCTACCTATAGTAAAATGCAGCCCATTCATATTTAAGAATGAGGTAATAAAAGTTGACTAGCACTTCTGTATACATAGGTAGGACTGTTGACTAGCAGGTTTCTGCTTTACAGCAGGAGGTTCACCTTTACTTTGAAGGCCTCTTGAAGAGCCTCTCTGAGCTTAGAGGGCATATTGGTTTCTAGCTTGGCTGCCCCAAGCGAGTGCAGCTTCATCTGTATTTACAGCTGCTCCCCATTACTCGCGTCACCATCTTAACTCCCAGTAGTGGGATTGCTGGATCAAATGGTAGGTCTAGTTTTAGTTCTTTGAGGAATCTCCATACTGGCTTCCACAGAGGATGTACTAATTTACATTCCCACCAACATCGTATAAGCATTCCCTTTCACTGTATCCACGCCAACTTCTATTGTGTATTGACTTTTTAATAATGGCCATTCTGACAGGGTACGGTGGTATCTCATTGTGGTTTTAATTTGCATTTCCCTGATGATTAGTGATGTTGAGCATTTTTTTCACGTTTCTTGGCCATTTGTCTATCTTCTTTTGGGAAAAAAAATCTGTTCTTTTGCCCACTTTTTAATGGGGTTATTTTTTTTTCTTGCTGATTTGAGTTCCTTATAGATTCTGGAGTCCTTTGTCGGATGTATAGTTCACAAATATTTTCTCCCATTCTGTAGGTTATCTGTTTACTCTGATTATTTCTTTTGCTGTGCAGAAACGTTTCAGTTTAATTAAGTCCCATTTATTTATATTTTTTTTGTTATATTTGCTTTTGGGATCTTAGTCATAAATTTGTTGCCTGTGTCAATATCCAGAAGAGTTTTTCCTAAGTTTTCTTCTAGAATTTTTATGGTTTCAGGTCTTATATTTAACTCTTTAATCCACTTTGAGTTAGAGAGATAGTGATCCAGTTTCTTTCTTCTGCATTTGGCTATCCAGTTTTCCCAGCACCATTTATTGAATGGGGCATCATTTTCCCAGTGTATGTTTTTGTCTGCTTTGTTGGAGATCAGTTGGTTATAGGTATATAGTTTTATTTCTGGGTTCTTTATGCTGTTCCATTGATCTGTGTGTCTACTTTTATACCAGTATCATGCTGTTTTAGTTACTATAGGTTTGTAGTATAATTTGAAGTCAGGTAATATGATGCCTCCAGGTTTGTTCTATTTGCTTAGGATTTCTTTGGCTATTCAGGCTCTTTTTTTTCTTCCATATGAACTTTAGGATTGTTTTTTCTAATTCTGTAAAAAATGACATTGGTATTTTGATGGGAATTGCATTGAATCTGTAAATCACTCTGGGCAATATGGACATTTAAACAATATTGATTCTTCCATGACCATGGGATGTTTTTCCATTTGTTTCTGTCATCTACGATTTCTTTCATCAGTGTTTTGTAGTTCTCATTATAGAAATCTTTCACCTACTTGGTTAAGTATATTCCTAGGGTTTTTTTTTTTTTTTTTGCAGCTATTGTAAATGGTATTGAGTTCTTGATTTGATTCTCATCTTGCCTGTTATTAGTGTTTAGAAATGCTACTGATTTGTGTACATTAATTTTGTAACCTGAGACTTTACTGAATTTATTTATCAATTCTAGGAGTCTTTTGGAGGACTCTTTAGGGTTTTCTAGATATAAGATCGTATCATTGGCAAACAGGATAGTTTGACCTCTTTCCTGATTTGGATACCCTTTATTTCTTTCTCTTGCTTGATTGTTCTAGCTAGGACTTCCAGTGCTGTGTTGAATAGAAGTGGTGAAAGTGGGCATTATTGTCTTGCTCCAGTTCTTAGGGGAATGCCTTCAACTTTACCTCATTCAGTATGATGTTGGCTGTGGGTTTGTCATATATGGCTTTTATTATTTTGAATTATATTCCTTCTCTGCCTAGTTTGTTGAGGGTTTTTTTCATGAAGTGTGCTGGATTTTTTTTTTTTTAATCAGAGTCTTGTGCTTTTGCCCAGCTAGAGCTCAGTGGCGTCATCATAACTCACTGCAACCTCAAACTCCTGGGGTCAAGTGATCCTCCTGTCTCAGCCTCCCGAGTAGCTGGGACTGTGGGCATGTGCCACCACGCCTGGCTAATTTTTCTAATTTTTGTAGAGGTGGGGTCTTGCTCTTGCTCAGGCTGGTCTTGAACTCCTGAGGTCAAGCGATCCTCCCACCTTGGCCTCCCAGAGTGCTGGGATTACAGGTGTGAGCCACCACGCCTGGCCTGAGTTTTATCAAATGCTTTTTCTGCATCTATTGAGAGAATCATATGGTTTTTGTTTTCAATTCTGTTTATGTGGCAAATCACATTTATTAATTTGTGTGTGTTGAACCATCCTTGTATCCCTGGGATGAAACCCTCTTGATAGTGGTGAATTATCTTTTTGCTGTGCTGTTAGATTTGGTTTGCTAGTATTTTGTTGAAGATTTTTGCATCTGTGTTCATGAAGGATACTGTCTATAGTTTTCTTTTTTGTTACGTCCTTACCTGACTTTGGTATCAGATTGATACTGGCTTCATAGAATGAGTTAGGGAGGATTCCCTCCTTCTCGATGTTATGGAACAGTTTCAGGAGGATAGGTACCACTTTTTTTTATAGGTCTGGTAGAATTCAGCTGTGAATCTTTCTGGTCCTGGGCTTTTTTGTTGGGAGATATTTTTATTACTGAGACAATCTCACTACTTGCTATTGGTGTGTTCAGAATTGTGTGTGTACAGGTGTTCGTAATAGTCTTTGATGATCTTTTGTACTCCTGTGGTATCCAGTTGTAATGTCTCCTTTTTCATTTCTAATTGAGCTTGTTTTGAATCCTCTCTCTTTTCTTCTTGGTTAATCTAGCTAGTAAGACTTCCTACTTTGACTTATTCCTTAATTCTTATTCTTTCCTCCTATGTTGGTTTATTGTTTTTTCTCATTTCTATTCTCCTGGCTATCTATTCTTTTCATTTAAACTGACTCATCTGTCAATATATTTTATAATGAGTAAAATTTGTGGTATATCTAGAACTTCTGTATATTTATATAACGTGGCCTAGCTTCTAGTATAGCTTGGTCAAGTTTAGTCTCTGATCTTTTAGTTTAGTTTAGTTGATGTGCCTGTATGTTTCAAAATTTCTATGTTGGGGTAGTATTATTGGATAGATCATCTGACTTCTTATTTTTTATGTTCCTCTTCCTAGCAATCTGCAGAGCGCTGTGTAAGCACATTGCTTGATCTAATCCAGACCAAAGTAAATTATGTGGTCCAAGAGGCGATTGTTGTTATCAGGGACATCTTCCGCAAATACCCCAACAAGTATGTCCAAATACTTCTACCTCTCTTCCTCACATTATTTAGGAAATGTTTAAGTAAGGCACTTTGAAATTGGCTCGGTAAGAATTATTTTTTTTAATGTGACTAGTCATAATAGAATACTTTATTAAAAATCAGAAACATATAAAGTGGTTAGCACAGGGATTAAAACCTGAGTTTTCACTCTGTTTTATTTCTTTTAGAAGAATTGAAGCTCTGCCTAAATATGCTTTGTCTATTGGCATGTATTGAAGTTAACATAACCAGATTCTTTGATGGCAAAATTACCATTGAATGGGATTCCTATATATTCCAGGTTGCCTGGGTATTATCTCAGTTTATGCCTGTTATCCAGACATAATTAATGATCGTGCACCTTTTTCTCTCAGAAATGTCTCAGTTTGGATGATAAAATCATACCCTGTCATAAAAGCCAGGAATGTAATGGCTGTGCTGTTCACTTTGCATGTTACCTACTGTGTTGGGGAAAATTACAGAACATGTAACAAGTTATCAATCTCAGGCCTTTTCTGAATTGTTAAAGCTGTTGTCGTACAGATATGCAAAATCTGTATTTTCACTCCACAAATTTTCTAGGTTGAGGCCTCTTAGTTTATGAAGCAAAAATACTTTTTAGGCTTGATTTTGAAAACAAGTAATTAAGGAATCTGAAAGTGAAATAAGAGCTGGTCTTGTAAGCATCCTAAATTTCATATTGCCTTACAGTCATAGAGATGTCTTATGCCAAAGCTTCTGATTAGTCTTTAAAGATAGTGTTAAATTAAGCAACTTATAGTAAGTTAGCTTAGTGGTAGGCTCAAGAATTAGTAGAAATATTTTGGGAAGGTAGTGGTTTATTAAGCATATTTTTTTAAATTTTAAAAAATGTATTTTAGGAAAGAGGACCATATGCTTTTACCACTCTCCCAGGAAAGAGGAGGGTTGGGTTTTTAAACTTCTTGTTTTTTAATTAATTATTATTATTATTTTTAAAAGAGACAAGATCTCACTGTGTTGCCTGGGCTAGACTCCAGCTGCTGGGCTTAACTGATCAACCTGCCTCAGCCTCCCAAGTAGCTGGAAGTACAGGTGCACACCACTGCACCCAGCTTTTAAACTTCTTGATTAAAAGTGGAGACATGTATCTTAATGTCATTGGCAGGGAAATGTGTCCATTTCTGGTTTATGTTAATAAGGGGTTATGATAGTTTACTTTTAAAAAAACAATCAAGAGCCTGGTTTATTCACCAGAAGTAGGGCAGATACTTAATTAAGTGTACTATTCAGTTGTCCACGTCTAATTTATCATACAGTGCCATTCTGATGTTTAAAACTATATCACCCAAGGAGATGGATTCAACATAGTAAACATGAGAGAGCCATAGATCTGTAAAAGTAAGTATTTGAATTACTTGTTTCTTTGGAGAAACAAGTTATTAGTGAGGATAGCTTGGGAAGAGAGAACACAAAGAATACCTCTTTTATAAAAACGAGAGATAGCTGGATTGAGAGATAGTTACCATTTCTAGTCCGGGCACTGTTGTCTAATTTCATTTGCCTAAAAACAAAGTGGAATTTCTGTTCCTCCCTACCATGAAGGCAAAATGGAATAATAGGAGAATTCTCTGATCTACTCATAAGAGAGATTGTTTAGAAATACAAAGTAGTGGTATTATCTTACACAATGGGTTAATTTTTCCTTGTAGAAAGAACATCTAATGAGTTTTTATAAAGGCTTATGGTCTAGTTATTAAAATATAATTGCAGGGAAATTTAAGACATTTGTAATCTTCTGGGAACTGGGCATGGTGGCTCATGCCTGTAGTCTCAGCTACTTGAGAGGCTGAGGCGGGAGGATTGGTTCAGCCCAGGAGTTCGAGGTTGCAGTGAGCTATGATAGCGCCACTGCACTGCAGCCTCGGCAACAGAGTGAGACACTGTCTCTTAAAAAAACTTTTTTTAAAGACATTTTATAAGTCTTCTGACTTCAAATCTATACATTCTCTAGACTAAAAGAGAGTATAGTTTGGCGGTTTGGTGTCGGGTCCCTTCTTTGTGGTTTTGCCTTTAGCCTTCACTATTAAATACAGTCCTTAGTTTTGCCCTCAGTAACCATAGTCCATTTTTTAATATCAGGTATGAAAGTATCATTGCCACTCTATGTGAGAACTTAGACTCGCTGGATGAGCCAGATGCTCGAGCGGCTATGATTTGGATTGTGGGAGAATATGCTGAAAGAATTGACAATGCAGATGAGTTATTAGAGAGCTTCCTGGAAGGTTTTCATGATGAAAGCACCCAGGTAAGTTCTCATCTATCCCATTGATCCTAGATCTCTTTGGGAAGATTTGAGAAAAAGTAAAAGTTAGACAGTTTCTTCTGTGTGTGTGTGTGTGTATTTTATATATAGTATGTTCATTTTTCTCCCAAAAGGGATGATCTTTTTCAGTTGTACTGATTTCTAGTATAACAAGCCTGTATAACTTAGACCAGTGGTTCTCAAACTGTAATGAGCATTAGAAACACCTGGAGGGCTTGTTAAAGCACTGGTTGCTGGACCTCATCCTTTAGGGTATCTGACTCAGTAGGTCTGAGATGGGCCTAAGTATTTGCATTTCTTAAAAGGTTCAGAGTGCTGGAACCACACTTTGGCAACCACTGGCTTAGAGCAGTAGTTATCACTTTCATTTTCTGTCACCTAAGGATAATTACACATTTCTGTTAGTAATGGCTGGGGCTCATGACAGCAGAGATTTTCACCTGGGCATACAGTGAGGTTTGAAAAGATTTTCTGTGGATGATTAGATTCCTTCCCATCTTCTATCCATCTCTCCTACCAGAATTAAAGCCATGGGCCCAGAGAAGCAGATAAATTATTAAGCCTTTTTCCCTTGGCGTTTGTACTCACAGCAAATAGAAGTTCATGTATGTAATCCACCATAGTAATTTTAATAGACCTAATACAAGGAATATATACAAGCCAGTAGCTTTGTGGTTTAGCAGCCTACTCCTAATTGACTGTGATCTGACATAATTCTACTGTCTTAACTCTTGCCCCAGTGTGACAGATGATTCAATAATTCCCCCAAAATTATAGCTTTTAGTAGAAGGTCAGTAACAAAAGTCTTGGTCAGGATCTGGTTTTATCACCATCAGTATGTTAGTATGTACCTTAAGAAATACAGGTAATATCTGTTCCAGAAACAATCAATTTTTGGTGCCAAAAATGCATTTTGAGGATAGGAGGCTAGTGAGCTTTCAGTTGAATACCTGTGTATTTCAGATGAATACTTTTGACTGCTATTGTTGATATTGGCTGGGTTTTAACCTTTTGTCTTGTAACCAATATCAGAAAAGCTCCATAATAACTCATAGTTGGGGAAACACCACTTTGGAGATGATGGCAGGGAATAATGCCAATGCTATTCTTTCAGTTTATCGAATTATATTTGTTTAGGTGCAGCTCACTCTGCTTACTGCTATAGTGAAGCTGTTTCTCAAGAAACCATCAGAAACACAGGAGCTGGTCCAGCAGGTCTTGAGTTTGGCAACACAGGTAAGAAATCTGGAAAAAGTGAGGGGTTGGTTTGTCTTTTTTTCTTTTTTTTTTTAGTTTTTGGGTTTTTTTTTTTTTTTGAGGGGAGGAAATTTAATTGAAAGAGTTATACCCTTTAGATCCTGTTAAAATATTAAAACAATGCCTAACATGTTTCACTGAACTGTAGCTGGTTGTATAGCTTTTAAATGATTTGGCTGACTCCAGTTTTCATGATGATTCATGAAAATTTAACATAGACTCTTTAGTGTTAATGAAGGACATACTTATGTGAAAATGACATTGTCTGATAGTACCTCCTTCTGGGTGACTTCATTTCAGCTTTCAAATAAAAGTACCATGTGGAGATGGTAGATGCCTCAACAAAGTTTCGTGTGTTGTTCTACCTTCTAGAGTGGTTGCCTTTTTCTTGAAGATTATTTTATTTACTTTTTACTTTTTTATTTTTTTGAGACAGGGTCTCACTCTGTTGCCAGGGTAGAGTGCAGTGGTGTCATCATAGCTCACTGCAACTTCAAACTCCTAGGCTCAAGCAATCCTCCTGCCTCAGCCTCCTGAGAACTGTAACCACAGGTCTGTGCCACCACGCCTGGCTAAGTTTTCTATTTTTTGTAGAGACAGGGTCTTGCTGTATTGCTCAGGCTGGTCTGGAACTCCTGGCCTCAAGCAATCCTCCCGCCTTGGCCTCCAAAAGTGCTAGGATTATAGGCCTGAGCCACCGTGCCTGGTCTCTTGGTGATAATTTTAAAGTGCATAAATTATTTGATATCCATGACCCTCCTTGGAATTATTTATATTTTTGGTCAGAAGAAAAGATGTTTAGATGGATTCTGATTTCAGGAATGTGGCGACTTGCTTTAAAGATCAGGTCATCGTTTTAGATATACAGAAATCAAAATAATTACTTTTTCTAGTATAACTAGTATAGTGATCATCAGTCTATCATGATTTAGTAATGTTCCTAATTGGATTTGAGAACAGGCTAGATTTAACAGGCTATGAGAGTTAAGATTGTATCTGCACGTGGAATCTGATTCAGATACTAAATTTACCATTTTTCTCTCTTCATCTATCTATAATGGTATATTATCAAAATTTAAAACCCTTTCATAGTACTTTGTCTAGTTCTAAGCTGTCATTTTTCCTATTATTCATTTTTACATCTTTTAAAAATTTATTTGTATGAACTTTTTGGAATTTTTTTTAAAACTTTCTTAAGCATCTTCCTTTGCTTGAAGCAAAGCAATTTCCATAAGCATCAACAGTTATTTATTTATTAGAGACAGGGCCTTGCTCTGTTGCCCAGGCTGGAGTGCAGTGTTGTGCTCATAGCTCACTGCTGCCTTGAACTCCTGGGCTCAAGCAATCATGCCTGGCTAATTTTTTTTCCTCTGGAGATGGGGTCTTAATTTGTTGCCCAGGCTGATCTCAAACTCCTGGCCTCAAGCAGTCCTCCTGCCTCACCCTCCCAGAGTGCTGGGAGTATAGGTGTGAACCTCTGCACCCAGCTGGTTATTTAATATTAACTGTATTGAATTGAGCATTCTAGACTTCCTGTGTCTAGATACTTAATTAACTCATTTGTATCTCTGTTAAGATGAATTAAAACAATTTTTTCTTTTTTTTTCTTCACACTCTGTTTCATGTTTTAATTTTATTCTAAGTAGTCACATAGAATGACAGATTGGAGCAACTCACATTCTGTCAAAACAATTTCTAAAGAGAATTTTGGCCTTGCTCCCTCTCTGCTTACCTGTAAATATTCAAGCAAGTGTCTTTGATAGTTTGCATTTTTTTCACAAGTTCTAAATCCTATCTCCGGTGTCTATTAAGGCACATGTGTTTGTATTTGACAGGAAGCATAGTTGAGCTATGTTTTGGGCTCTTGTCAGAGTTAAAACTCAATCTCATTACCTCTCCGTATTTATCAAAATTTGACTGATATTAAAGTGTTTAGGGAGAATTGCTTACAGGATACAAGGTAGCACTCACTGTTCGTACAGATAGTCTGAAATTCACCTCTAAATCCAGCCATATTAATAGAGACCTGCGTACCTAGGCTGCGTTGTTTTTGACCCCTAATAGAATTGCTTTTACTGAATTACACTGACATCATCAGTCTGCAGTAGAGGTCGTCATGAGAAACTATCTTATTTGGATCTGTTGTCAGTTTGTTATCAAAGTTGTTTATTCCATTATGTATTTTCTTCTTTATGAGACCCTGTCAAATTCCTAACAAGTTTTGGATTTTCCTGTGTATTGGTATGTAGTTGACTGACCTTCTGAATGGCTTACCTGATCAGGTATCTTTTTCATATTGGTGGTTTGAAACCTTAGAATCAAATTTAAGGATCTCCCATTGAAAGTGTGTAGGTCATTGTGGCATTCATTATTCCGCCTCTAGTTTTTTTTTAAAGAGAAGTGTCTTACTCTGTCACCCAGGCTAGAGTGCAGTGTCATCATTATAGATCACTGCGACCTCGAACTCCTGGGCTCAAGGATCCTCCCATCTCAGCTTTCTGAGTATCTGGGACTACAGGTATGAGCCACCTTGCCCAGCTAATTTTTTTTTTTTTTAATTTGTTTTTGTAGAGACAGCATCTCTCTAGGTTGCCCAGGCTGGTCTTGAACTCCTGGCCTCAAGCAATCCTCCCACCTTGGCCTCCCAAAGTGCTGGGATTACAGGCATGAGCTACCATGCCCAGCCCTACTGGCTCTAGTTTTAATTCATGCTTTCTAGCCTTAGATGCATTTTTTCATAAGCTTTGCTAAATCCTTTTCTAGAACAGAGCAGGGTATTAACTCCCTTAATCTCAGTAAAGGTTGGCATTGTTACTATTCCTGTTTTATGGATGAGGAAACTCAGAGACACAGAGAGGCCCAATTAGTATGGGGCAGAGCTAGGGCTCAAACCCAGGTAGTCTGGCTCCGGGGTCCATATTCTTTCTTATCCACCATGGTATGCTGCCTGTCTAGTCTGAAAGTTAAGAATGACTTTGGAAAATACACATTCCCTGCCTGAAGCACTATTGTGCATAAGCCAGTATGTATAAATGTTTTTCCTAGTTTTAAGATCTTTGTGGATGAGTATTTCATATTTGGCTATAAATAATTAATAAGCAATTTCTCTAGGCTTTCCTTTTCTGTCTTATTAATTAATGAAGTCTGAGGAGTTATAAAAGAGTAAGCACACTTATGTAAGTCTTTTCCTCTGGAAGTTTTCTCTTTTTTTCTCAAGTTTGTGAAATAAGAACCTAATATTTATAGCTGGTGAGTACCAATTTAAGTAAAGGGCATTGTGGTCCACTGAATTGTGTTAATTTGAATTGAGTTGTGAGGTTCTGTTTCTGCCATTTTCACTGATTCAGGACACAATTGAGCAAATTTCTCTTTCATACTGTTTTTTTTTTTTTCCTCTACAGTAGAGTTAATTAATACTATTCTTTACCTGTGTTTAGAATTAAGTGAAGTATATGTGAAGTTTTAGTGCTTTCAATTTTAAATAAAATGGTAGCATAATTACAGATATCATTAGTTAGGAGGGAAAAAAACCCAACCCTTGAATCCAAGGCTTCATTTCAAAGATTTGTCTTTTTTGTTCTGATAGTTTCTTACCATTGTAAAGTAATTAGTAAAGAATACATAGTAAAGAATACACAGTAAAGGATAATTTAGTAATTATCCTTTGTAGTGCATGGAAGAGAAGTCTTCATCTTAGTTTTCTACCTATGAAGTAGGGACCACCATCATCAAAATGACCTGGGCTACTTGTTAAAAATACTAATTCTTAGGCTCTACTTCTGACATAGTGAAACGGAATCTCTGTGTTATTGCCCTTCGGTTCTACACTTCCTTTTTCTTCTTTTAGAGTTGAGGTCTTGCTCTGTTGCCCAGGCAGGAGTGCAGTGGCACAATCATAGCTCACTGCAGCCTCAAATTTCTGGGCTCAAGTGATCCTCCCACCTCAGCCTCCTGAGTAGTAGCTAGAACTACAAGTGTGCACCACCGTGCCCGGCTAATTTTTCCATTTGTAGAGACAAGGTCTCGCTCTTGCTCAGGCTGGTCTCCAACTCCCCTCTAGGCTTCCCAGGGTGCTGGGATTACAGGCAGGAGCCACTGTGCCCAGGCATGAGTCACCGCACCCGGCTGGGTTCTGCACTTTCAGTGGCTTTCCTGGTGTGTTAAAATGTTGATACATGTAATAGTTTAATAATTGCTGTGTTAGAGCTTGCCTGGAAAGGATTGTTTTGGAAGCTTCTCCCCTGAGGAGCCTATGGGGTCTAGCAATATAGTAGATCAAAAACCAAACTTTGTGTGTCACCAAACATGTAATGGCAACTTAAGATCGTAAAAAGGTTCTGTTTTTTTATTTATCACAAGTCTTACTGGGCCTGACTTCTTATGGCCTCTATGTGAATAATGAGGCAGTAAAGGCCAGCTTACAGCAGGCCTGACAAATCATCCCTCATAACAATAGGGTTTGAGCAGTAGGAGATCCATCCTTCCCTACTCTTTCCATCTTGGGAAATTTGCATTCATTTCTCATAAGACTATATTTTTTGAGTCAGTGTCTATTTAGATTTACAATGTGCATACCCTTTGATCCAGTAGCTATCTCTAGCAGTTTACCCTACTGCAGCATTTTGAATTTGTGGGGAACTCTCAAACTTTTTTCACAGAAATATATAATTTTGTAAATTCCTACAGGAATTTTTCATTTTGGTCATTTGATTAAGTATTTGCTTGATATGTGAGAGAAATAATTTGAAAAGTACTTTATTTTGATAAGTATATTATTAAACCATGTAGTATAAAGTTTAATACCTTTAGCAATATTACTAGTCCATAAAGACATACGAATTTTCTAAGTTAATAAGTCAAATGTAGTGTTTATTTTAATTGTGTAATAAAAAGCATAATTTGTCTACAAATTCTAAATGACGTGTGCTTTGGGTACTGAATATATAGATTAAAATTTAACTTCTAATTTGTGTATCAAAAAATGTGGGGGAGGGGAGTTGCTTTCCTGACCTAATATTTTGAGAAACTTGTATTCTGCTCTTTTAAAAAATCAAATTGTTTTTGTTTTATAATGTTCAAACTTTGTTTTCAAATGAAGATCTAAGTGAGGAGGTTTAGGCTGTTATTTATAAACACTTCCTTAGGAACAAATTATTCCTCACCCCCCACAAAACAAAACAGAATCAACTAAATTGTATATGATTATTGCTGTTTTTTAACCCTGGCATTTCAAATACTAGAGACATTTTGATATGATATCTGTCTATGTTCTTATATATTTAATAAGAAGCATAATACAACCTATGAATGTGATAAAGATTATCTTTAAGTTTTCCATTTTAATACTCTGTTAACTTGCTGTATTACAGTGTTTGTTATGCTTTTAGTCTTTAACCAGCAATCCATTATGAGTGCAAATTAAACAATGTATGACTGAAAAAATCCATTTGAAACTATGTAGTCAAAATCATCAGGATGACTGCTGGTATTGAGCTGAATGATAATAAGTACCTTAAGTGGCTAAATCATGAACCAATTCATCTGTTCACTTAGAAACTCATGTAGAAGCCCTCAAATTGGCCTGATTTAAATTTAAAAATGAGACAGGGTAGGGTCTCATTCTCTTGCCCAGGCTACAGTGTGGTGGTGTCTTCATAGCTCACTGCAACCTCAAACTCCTGGGCTCAAGCAGTCTTCCTACCCCCGCTTCCCAAGTGGGATTACAGGTGCACACCACAGCACCTGGCTAATTTTTAAAATTTTTTTGTAAGGATGGAGTCTCACTATGTTGCTCAGGCTAAAAATATATTTTTGTTTGCCTATGAGTTTTAAATATAGAAATTGAAACAGAAACTTACTGTTGCCTTTAATAACATGATGCCATTAGAACAACTTGTGCATAAATAAATGCCGTTGTATAATATACTCTAAGAGATAGATACCAGAATATTTATCACCACTTTATAATGATCACAAAAATAACAAATAAAAGGTAGGAAGGCAGGGTGAAAGAGGCAACAGTCTAAATATTCATTAATGGGGACTAGTATTAAATAAATAATGGTACAATAAGGCATTACAGTGGAAAACTGCAGCTGTGTGTGTCAATATAGAAAGCAGCTTCAGAACAGTGTATATAATATGAGACTGGTTTTGTATAAAATAAATGTATGGGTGTTGGAGAGCTGTCTGGACAGATGTATACCACACTGTTAGTCAGGGCTATTTGGGGGATGGGGAGTTGAGATGGGGAAGAGTTGGTTAATTGGGGGAGATTTCTTTTTAAATTACACACTTAAAAATTGTGATGTGGTCTTGGTAATAATTTCTTTTAGCCATGAGCATGTATAAAATTATTTAAAAACCACCACAACAAAAAACAAGACCACTAAATTCAAGTGTCACCCCTTTTGGAAGCACTTAGTTATGTGTTCTCTATAACAGTTTTTGGTTATTTAGATAATAGTACCTTCCATACTATATTGAAATAGTTAATATTCTGTGAGCTCCTTAAAGCCAGGCAGTATGTGTTGTTATCTCTTTATTTCCAGGGCCTAGTCAGTGTCTCCATAGGAGATACTTAATAAATATTTGAAAGAAGAAAAAAGGTATGGGTGAAATATATGTATGATGTAACGTGTTATGAATAATCGCACTAATATTTATAGCAGTTTTAAAAAACATGATTTTTATGCCCCAAGGCCATCTCAACCAGTTAACTTTTACCAGATTAAACTTTATTTTCCTTTTCCTAACTTTGCTTTGAATTTGAGTCTTAGGACCAACCCATCTCAATTTATATTTAAATTCCTTGAAACATTAGACATTATAGAATTATGACTATATAAAACCTATATTGAGTTTAAATGAAATATCTTCTCAATAGCCAATCTGCATAAATCACTACAGCATTGGCTTGATAATAAATCCAGCAGTTTGGATTTCTGTATGGAGAACTGTTCCATCTAAATCTTTCTTGCCTTTGCCTTTTCATTAGGATTCTGATAATCCTGACCTTCGAGACCGTGGCTATATTTATTGGCGCCTTCTCTCAACTGACCCTGTCACGGCCAAAGAAGTAGTCTTGTCTGAGAAGCCACTGATCTCTGAGGAGACAGACCTTATTGAGCCAACTCTGCTGGATGAGCTAATCTGCCACATTGGTTCTTTGGCCTCTGTGTACCATAAACCCCCCAATGCTTTTGTGGAAGGAAGTCATGGAATCCATCGCAAACACTTGCCGATTCATCATGGAAGGTAAGCAGGTGTGAACTAGGTTTCACTCTGTTTAGAGTTGGTCGTCTTCATGCTTTTATAGCCTGGAAAAGAACTTGCTATGCATTTTACACACCTACTATTAATACTGTACTTTCCTGAGGCCTCCATCTGAATACCAGTGACCACACATACAATGGGTGAAAGGCTCCTCTGTGTTCCAATCTAGGACTACAATTTTTAGAAAATTTTGGTGAATAAGACTTTCTAAATTGATAAAGTCTGAAAGATGCTTAAGTTTCCAGTAAGAAGAGGCTAGAAATATTCCCAGAATTGAAAACATGGGGAAAAGCCTATATGTACCTTTAGCATCTTTATGCTTTACTGTAGCTCTGGTTGAGGTTATGGATAAAGTTAGCAGGTACTACTTCTCTTATTATTCTGTAAAGCTATTAATGAAATAATATTTGCTGGATTGTTTTATAAAAACAGCCTAAATTCTATGTGAACAGTTTTTACCCAATTATGCTGATCATATCAGTAAGGAAATGGTTATGAACAGGCTCTCAGGTAACATGGAGCTCTTGCTTTGTAGCTATCTTAAAATTGTAATTGGGGAGAAGTACTCTAATAAAACTCTTAAAATGGTTATCTGAGAATCTTTCAGAATCTGATTCCTTCATCGATCATAATAAACCTTACATCTAAGTAGAATTTGCTCTCAGAGTAGTTGGAATTATTGGGCTTCCATTAATGGTACAGTTCTTGTACCATTGTTTAATGTATATTATTGTTTAAGTGGTTTGTGAGTGGCCAGAGTATAGGATTTATTGCTTTACAAATTGGTGTAGTCAGTATTTTGGGCTCTATTTAAACAGACTGTGGACATAATTAAACAGAAAGGAAATGGCAGCACCCAAGAAAATGATTACTAGTCTTTTGTGGACTTTAATTACGTTGAATTTTTGGTTTTAGGGCAGGTACTGTGATTTTAACCCAAAAGAGATGTGTGGTTTCATAAGGATTAGGCCTTATAAAAAGTTAAGAGTGTTTTTCCTTATAGGCAAGCATGTTTAGCATTCTTTAGATACAACTATTTAACATCTAAGAGTTTCTCTCAGTCTTTGCTTCAAGTTTTGATATAGATATGGATTTTCCGTTGTAACTTGCCTCTGTAATCATGTTTATGTACCATTTAATCCAGCCTTCTCTCCTGATAACTTCTGATCCTCAAATGGGAGGGGGAAAATGAAACAAATCAACAAACAAAAACAACTCTTTCTTAAATACAAGGAAAGAAACAACATTTAAACTATCAAGAAAGAAACAGTCTCTTACATAAGGTCTTTACCTGAGTAATAGCCTTTAATTTGTTAACTTCACAATTCCTTATGTGGTTCCTTTTTGGATAACTTCCCTTTATTCCATTTGTACATGTTTTGTGTTTTTAAAAGGAAATACAAATATCGGGAAAATCCCCTTTGATGTAAATAGGAATGATACATTGCCGCAAATGGCATGTCTATAATAGTATTGACATTACCTAGCTCTCTTCTGCAGCATAAGGTTAATAAGTGACATAAAATACAGCAACACTTTAAAACCTTACTCTGCCTCTTCTAGAGGTTTAAAAATCCTTACTTCACTAGGTCTTTTAAAGTCACTTGGGAAAGAGAGAAGTGCTTTTTACTTGGGTATTGCTTACTGTGCTTATACTTGTCAGCTGCTCTATGGGAGTGAAGTGTTAAGCAGTTGTCTAATTTGGAAAAATCTCAACCTTTTAAAAATATTGCTTTGACAGTTATGCAGTTATTTCCCATGAGTTCACAATGGGACATGTTTTCATATTAATATTCTTGTATTTTCTGTTTAGGAAGAATGTATACTAATGATTTATCATATTCTTATAGAATCTATAGGATCATGTACTTTTTTTCATCTAACTCACTGTATCTTCTCATAATAGTGAAGAAAAATATGTGCATTGATACCTGTTCTATCTTCTGTTTAGAGCTACTGATAAATCCATGTGTTCTGTCACATTTTCTAAATGGCACATGTCGTAAGATGACAGAATTTCATGTGTAGAGAATCCTCTACAAGATTTCACATATTTCTTGCCAAGTATATATGCAATCACTTCCCCTTTTGATTTCTTTCTTAATATTTGGCTATATTGGGCCCCTTCTCATCTTGGCTTCCTTGAGACTTTGTCCTCCTAAGTCATCTTTCTTAGGTTGTTTTTCTCTCTTTCATCTTTGCAGTTCCATGTTTATTCTCTTCTCTCATCATTAATCTTAGGCATATCAAAAGGCTCGATCTGAACTTTTTCTTTCTGCGCTTCTCTGTGTATTCCCTGAGGGTACTTAGCTACCAGCCACAGCTACCACTGATACAAGTCTTTACCATTTACACCATGTTTTCATTTAATCCTTGCTATAATAAATCCTTGTGTTTGGGTGATATTGTTATCATTTTATTGATGAGGAAACTGTGTCTCATAGAAGTTGTTACTTGCCCAAAATTATGCAATTAGTGGAGCCAACACTTGATCTTAGTCTTCTGATTCTAGATCCCCTACTCTTACCACTCCCCACCCCGATGTGACATGTATATGAATTTCTTCCCAAGTTTACTTCTCCAGCTCTGACTGCCAGTCCCTTGTCTTTAGTTGTCTGTTGGCTTCTCTACTTGTTTTTCTTTCTTTCTTTCTTTTTTTAAGAGATGTGGTCTAGCTTTGTCACCCAGGCTGGAGTGCAGTGGTGCAATCATAGTTCACTGCAACCTCACATTCCTGGGCTCAAGCGGTCCTCCTGCCTCAGCCTCCTGAGTAGCTGGGACTACATGCATGCACCACCACACCCAGCTATTTTATTTTTATTTTTTTGGTAGAGGTGGGATCTCACAATGTTCTCCAGGCTGGTCTTGAACTTCTGGCCTCAAGTGATCCTCCTGCCTTGGCCTCTCAAAGTGCTGGGATTACAGACATGAGCCACTGCACCTGGCCTTTTTTTCTTACTTGAAACCTAAAAGAATTGAGAACTGAGCATATTATTTTTCCTGTCATCCCTCCAGATTCCCCTGTGATTATTAGGAGCATCACTGATCTTTTGCTCCTTAATTTTTGTTTGTTTATTCTCTGTAGTTTGAGTCTTCGTTCTCCTTTGTCCTCTATGTTCAAGTGTTGTCAAAACCTACCTAGTTTTTTTGGTAGAAAACATTTGTTTATTAATTGAGTTTTTACAGTGTTTTTTTTTATTTTTTATCATATAAACCTTAAAATGTGCAAGATAGAATGGCAAAACAGGCTTGCATATACCTATCACTCAACTTCAGCAGTTATCACTATTTTGCCAATGTTGTTTCATTTATTGCCCCCACGGTTGTTTTTGAAGTGGTTGGAGTATTTTAAATCGAATCCCAGATCTCCTGTCTTTTTACCCGTAAATACTGTACTGTACTTGATATCTTTCACAGATAATGTCTCGCTCTGTCACCCTGGCTAAAGTGCAATGGTATCATCGTAGCTCACTGCAACCTCAAACTCCTGGGCTCAAGCCATCCTCCTGCCTCTCAGACTTTTAAAAAAATTACAGTGTTATCAAGCCAAGCAAAATGGGACATGATTTCTTAATATCCAATAAGATTTTCTCAGTTACTGTTCTTTATTCTCGTTTAGAATTTGTGTAAGATCGGTGGGGCTTTTTTTCTTAAATATTTGGAGGAATTCACAGTGAAGCCCTCTGAGTCTGGATTCTTTGTGGGAATTTTTTTTTGTTTACTTTTTTGATTGATGTATAATTTACAACAATCAGTTAAGTGTACTAATCGTTACTGTATATAGTTCAACGAATTTTTACCTAAGTGTACACTCATATAACCACAACCCTGATCAGATGTAGAACATTTTCAGGACCCTAGAAGGTTCCTCATGCCCCTTTACTGTCACTACCCACCTTCCAGAGATAACCACTGTTCTGATTTTCATCATAATAGATTTGTTTTTTTATTCTTCAGTGTCATATAAATGGAACCTACAGATTTGACTCTTCTGTGTCTAGTGTCTTTCGCTCAACATAATGTCTGTGAGATTAATCTATATTGTGTTATCAGTAGTTTGCTCCTTTTCATTAGTGTGTAGTCTTTTGTTCCATGAATATGCCAGTTAATATGTTCTGTTCATGCACCTTTGGGTTGTTTTCAATTTGGAGCTGTTACGAGTAAAGCTGCTGTAAATATTCTTATATATGTCTTTTGGTAGACTTATATACTTGCTTCTCTTGGGTGTATACCTACAGGTAGAACTGCAGGGTCGTAGAACAGATATATATTTAGCTATAGGAGATCCTGCCATTTTGCCAAAGTAATTGTACCACTGTATACTTCTTCTAGCAACGTATGAGTTCCAGGTGATCTACATCATCAGCAACACTTGGTGTTGGCAGTCATTTTAGTTTTAGCTGTTCTGGTGGGTATGTAGTGGTATCCCATTGTAGTTTTAATTTGCATTTTTCTGATGAGTAAAGATACTAAGTACATTTTCAGGTTTATAGACTGTTAGTATATCTTCTTTTGTGACATGCCTATTCAAGTCTTTTCCTTACTTTTCAATGAGTTGTCTTTTTCTTAATGATTTGTAGGAATTCCTTATATAATTTGGATGCAAGTGCTTTGTTATTTATATGTATTGTGAATATCTTCTCTTAGTCTGCGGAGAATACCTTCTCCCAGTCTCTCTTAAGAATATCCTTAATTCTAATGTTCTTAATTTTAATAAAGTCCAGTTTATCAATTTTTTTCTTTCATGGTTAGTGCCTTTTATTGAAACTTTGATCTACTCCAAAGTTGCAAAGATGCTATTCTAGGTTTTCAACTAGGTTTTACCCTTCACATTTATGTCTGATTTATTTAAATTTTTGTTTATGTTGTGAGGTATAGGGATCAAGGTTCATTTTTTTCCCATACACCTATCCAGTTGACCCAGCACCACTTACTGAAAAGATCGTCATTTCTCCTGCTAGTCCTTTTAATGTCTCTTGGAACTCACCACTTTGTTTTTATTTTTGCAGTTTCTTGGGCTTTTATTTTACACATATAGTTGATCGTAGTAGCAGTTTAGGTTACTCTTAGCTGATCTTTATGTCCATTCTCCCAATTTGAGTCCATTACACACACAGCTGCTAGAATAATGTTCCTCTAGTGTTATTTTTAGTTTTTGTTCTTTGTTCAAGAAATAAAAGTGATTCTGCATTTCCTAGCATATCAAAAATTAACTCTCCAGACTGATTTTCAAAGTTCTACTTCCTCTTCCCCCAAAATCTTACCATTTACAATCTTTATTCCCACCAGTATAACTTTTTTGCCACCCCTAAAGTCAAATTATTCATTTCTGTGCCTTTGCACAAGCCATTTCCCCTCTTTGGAGGTCTCTCCCTGGTAGTTCCTCATAAGACCATTCTGAGAAGCTTTTAGAATCAGCACCCCCAATTTTGTTTTGCTTCTCTCCTATACCCTGTCAGTATGTAGACACACAATATTTATTTCTGCTGTTACACAGTAAACTTGCTTTTTAGTCATTTTGTAAATGCTGATTTTTTTGTTAGTGCATAAGCTGTTTGAGGGTAGGAAGTGTATATTTCCCCTTATGGAATGCTCCTTACAGTGTTCCCTTATGGATATTCAACTAAAATTGACTGACCGATGAGGCTATATAACATAATTTATTTTCATTTTAACAACTGTGTTTTGATAAGAACAAGAATTGCTATCATCTCTTCATGAACATGCACAAATTGTTATAAAATAAGAGGTTTTTTTCCTTCTGTGTTTTATATTAATAGTTATATGTTTGACATCCATTTGTTGCCTTTTGCTATGTTGTAGGTGAAACTGACTTTTTTCTTTTCTCCTCTTTGTGTCCATGTGACTACAGCACTGATGCAGGTGACAGTCCTGTTGGTACCACCACTGCAACCAACCTGGAACAGCCTCAGGTTATCCCCTCTCAAGGTGACCTTCTCGGGGATCTTTTAAACCTTGACCTCGGTCCCCCAGTCAATGTGCCACAGGTATCCTCCATGCAGATGGGAGCAGTGGATCTCTTGGGAGGAGGACTAGATAGTCTGGTAAGCATCTTTCCTCCCCCTTCCTTTTGGTTTATTTTTAGTTCTTGATATGCTAAAGAACTTTAAATTATTCAGCTTTTTAGAACTAGACCTTTCCTTGATGAGCAGTAATGTTCTTTGATAAAGGACAGGATTATTTGTCTTTAGAAAGTTAATTATAATACTGTTCATCATCGGTAATAGGTAATAGGTCTGCAAGCATATGGGATTATTTTATTGTCCTGCCTCTAAACAGAGTTTTTGATATTTAACCAACCTATTGTTTAGCAATTTTAATGTTTATTATCCTTTCCAGAGTTCATTATTGCTCCTGCTTCTTAACTCTGGATAGCCCCTCCAATTCTCTTTTTGACCTGAGCAGCATTAAAGAAGTCTTGTACAGATCATCCTATTTTAAGGCTTTCAAACTTTGCCTTTTTAAATTTTACTGATGTATGTCCTAATTCTGAAAGGTTTCAAGGCAGCCATTTGAGCCATTTTTGTACAAAATATGCCTTTATTGCAGTTGGGAAGGACTGCTTGATTGGTTCTTTTTTCTCCTTTGTGCTCACCTGCTCTACCCTGTCATACTTCCAATTTAATTAGCTTCCAGGATTCTAACACTAAAAGGCTCCAAAGTCCAGAATATCTCTGATATGTGCCATCAATGGGAACCAAGATTATTTTTTGTTGCTGGACAAGATAAATGAGAAATACTAAGGATAACCATCAATCTGTGGAGAGAAGGCCAGAAATAACAGGTCTCATCACATGACTCCCTGCAAACTAGGTACTTGACTGTGGCAGAATTAGAGGCTCTTTGAACTAGACACTTGCAAATGAGATGTTTGTCAACCTGATGACTGTAAAGGTGCCCAAGAATGGTTTATATCCCAACATCACTGGAAGGCAGATATCATAGATATGAAAATATATGTCCTCAGAGGTGATATAAACAAAACAACTTTGCCTTCTGCTACGTATACTTTATGAACAGTATTGTGTCTGGGGTTTATGCCAGCCAGTGCAGGTACATTTACTTTTTTGCTGGCAGAGTCTCTAAGGAAATAGGGTTACAGTCATATGTCTATGGGTTGTGCATTTTACTAATGGAAAGTCACTGCTTCTAGAATCTATACATTGACTAAGCGGTGGACTTCAGCTTATATTGACACAAGTGAGCGCTCCTGTTATCTTTCTTGGGGAGATAAACAAATACTTTACATATTCATATCTTTAATGAATGGGGTTTACTGATTAAGCAGAATAGCTTCCTCATATGATCATTCTGCATTGCTCTATAGCCTCCTTATCGACTCAGGAGACTGACAAATGAATATTTAAATATTCATAGAGGCTTCCAAGAATCCCTTATGAAATGAAAATAGCTCTTCCTATTCTGTTGACACTTCAACCACAAGTTAAATATTGCAACCTTCTCAATCTTATGCCTTAACATCCCTACTTAGTACTTTCCTTGGTGGCTTACTACACGGTAGACTCATTGAACCTAACAGTGAAAAGAAACTAAGTTTGAGGGATGGAGGGGAGAAAGAGGCCCTGCATTTTGATGTTGCCAGGCCTAGAATTCTACACTCTTGTTTCTTGACCCACTTTAGCACAGAAAGAAAGAGACATGTTATTTCCACTTGACTTTGTGTTACCTTTTGCCGACCCCGAAACCAATGAGTTTTGTCCTTACATTTTACAGAGGTATCCAGTCATCCATTAGAATTCTGACAAGTTTTGCTTCAGATAGAAAAGCTGTTAGAACTTGCTTGGATTATATTAATAATAGTAGCCAAACTCACACACGGACCTTTTCCCTTTTTCTTTTTCTGTGAGGGATATTCTTTTCTGGGAGAGGAAGTAAGTTGTTTTTCCAGTTGGATTTCTAAATATTATACAGGCTTTGCTAGGTAGACCCAGTTATGTTGTTGTGTAACTCTAAATTTTAGCTTTTCCTGACTTTGGGATTTTAAATGGTATCCTTGGTGTTATAACCCCCAGAAATTGTTTACAGTACAGTTTTCTTCAGCTTATTCTGGGATATAAATATATCCCAGAAATCAAAATGAGAAGGAATAAAAGCCCTTATTTTTGCTTCGGATCTGTTTGTCGTTAAATATATATTCACTCAGAGAACCAAGATTCGTTTTACGAGAACATCGCAAGGAAGGCCTAAATCTGGCTATGTGGAAGATGAGTTTCTAAGGCAGCAGTGGACTATGACACTTTTAATATGCTTTCATTGTTAAATTATCTAATTTAAAGAGGAAAATAATGCTCAATGTTGTCACTGAATCTATATAGATGGTACCATTTCTTGAATGCATCCTTGTCTTAAAGCAACACTTCTTACAACAAACTATAATATGCATGTGAATCTTCTAGAGATCTTGTACAAGAGACATTGATTTAGTTGGTCTGGGGTGAGACCTGGGAGTCTGCATTTCTAACAGGCTCCCAGGTGATGCTGAAGCTACTGGTCCATGGACCACATTTTGCATAGTAAGTACATATATAGTAAGAACTTAGAATATCTGTGACCACTGTGAACCACTTCAGTTTGGTGTTTCAAATATAGGTACCTAGACACTCAGATGCCTTTTTCTCTTGACTTCAGTAGTAGTAAACACAATCCTGGAAAGAGGGCTCCTCCCCTACCTCACATTAATTGAGGGAGGACAAGACACTTGTGAAATTATTTTGTGAAAGCTCTTTCTTTTGCCCTCTAGGGAGGATAGTGTTGCTAGGAGTGGTAGAATTTGACCCAAACACTTATTTAAAATATGTACAGGGTTAGAATTGTGTGGTTGTTTGGCAAGCAGCATTTAGCTCAGTGGTCATTTCAGGAAGGCTGTCAACCAGGCCTCTCGACTTTTAAGTTTCTAAGAGAACCCTACCCATAGAGGTCAGTGGTGTGCTGCTAATGAAATATTGCCTGGCAGCTACTAACCTCTATGGTTCTCAACTCTAGCTGAAAAATTAGTCCCTTATTAGTACCATTTAAAAAATACTATCAATACTTGGGTCCAAGAGCAGTTAAACAAAACTTTTGGGAGGCAGGACCTAGATGGTACTATTTTTAAGATGTTACCCAGATTACTTTAATTTTGCAGCCAGGGTTGAGAACATTGAGCCAAATGAAATTCCAAATGGAGTTAAGTAGAGATGTTAAAAGCTGATCTCTAAGCCAAGACAGTGACTTCCACAAAAGAATTATATTCTGGAGAGCCTCTTTGGCACCTTCTACAAAAACAGACATCTCTGACTTTACTTTTGTTCTTTTCCCCCAGGATATTTTTCCATTGTGATTTTCTGTCAGGTGACCCACCCTATCAGAAGTTGGCTGGAAGATAAATTTGACCAATTTAGATATAGTTGCTCAGTCTCAGGATCTTTTTTTACCCTTGCTTACTTTCCATAATTAGAGACCAAAAATTGAGGACATTTTATATTTTGGGTTGTCTAACCATTTTCTGTTCCTCTGTCTTAAAACTTGATATTCATCAGAAGATCTTTTTATTCTTTTTTCATAGCCTGCTGATTCTGCCTTTAGATTTTGTGCTATTTCATCTTCTTTTATTAGCACACTTGTGAACTTTTGAGATTTAGTGAATTGTGACCTTTTTCTAAAACCGTTATATTCAGGAAATACTTATCAATTTATTATTATTATTTGCCACAACATACCTGAAGCCTCCAGCTTTCTTCCCTCAATAATAGTGACTTGTAATATCTGTGATTCTTAAATCAAAGAGGAGTGGAGTGGGGCTATTGCTGTGATATAAAGAAAATACACACACCATGCCTCCCAGATGATTGATTCTTGTATGCTTTTTAAAGGAGGCAGTCACCTTTGAAAATCATTGATTTAGGCAAACATTTAAAAATCACAGGACTTGAATCAAGTGGATTTACCACCTCCTCTTTTTAGTCTTCTTATTGGAACATCCTATCCTTATTTTTTGCTTGCCCTTCAGCATATTCTCTTTTGCTTGTACTCTACAGATAGTTTCTTCTGTCTATTAGTATAAACTTGACAGATGCCTTGATGTGGAGTGAATTCAAATAATGTAACTTATGTGGTTAATCTGTTCTACATGTAGAAGATGATATCACTATTTAGGTGTAGGCTTGCAATAGTAGTTGTTTGGGCTTTTTCTGTTTCTTTTAGAAGCCATATATGTGGGGTGGGGTTTTTTTTTGGGGGGGGGGGTTTTCTTTTTTTTTTTTTAATGCCTCTGACACTTAATCTAAGAAACTCCCTGTTCTGGGTAGTGTGATTTTTCTCACAGTGCACATCCTTCTGTTTTGGTGTAGCGTGGGAGGTGACCTGATGCCCATGTGTATAACTCTTGCATGCCTGTTTGGCGCTCATATGTCTGACATCTCTGAGGATCATTGAAGTAATTTTGTTGCCTTTACTTCCAGTCTGTCAGCAGAGGCCTTGGCTAAATGACAGCCTTTTGTTCATCCAAGGTGCTGTGCATTATTCTTTTAGATAAATGGTGCTATTGTGTATCAAAAATAGAAAGGAAACATTATCCAGAGTGCCCTATCTCTATACTGATGAAGGATTTCATACTGGAGAGATGTCCTCTGTGTGCCCAGCTGGAGTGGAATGGAATATAGGAGAAATTGCCTTTTCCTGGCTCCCAGCGTATGATTTTTAAAACCTCCTGCTCTGTTTCTTATAGGTTTTTACCTTTCAGATATTTCAGTCATGAGCTATTTATTATAGTTTTGAGGTTTTTTAGTCTATAAGAAGTTCATCATATATACTAGTTTTACATCATTTTTCTTGCTTTGGAGGAGTTTCACAGCAATTTAAGAGCTTAGTTTTTAGAGTTTGCATTGTGTGAAGAGATCTTTGTAAGTTGTTGCCCAGTTTTGCTCAGTAAATTTTTTGGTGTTGCTTCTGTAACCACTATCATTTTGTCAACGCATAGGTTTAGTCAAGGCTGGACTCAGGCAGTTTTGGGAATAGTTAACTAATTTTTGAGTGCCAGTCTCTGTGCTAGAACTTCTATAATTTCTAATCCTCAAAAAAACTCGCCAAGGTAGTTGGTATTGGGCTCCATTTTACAGAAAACTGAAGGTCACATAACATAATCAGTCGAAGAGTTGGGATTTGAACCCAGGACTTCTTCAGAACTTCATAGTTTATACACTTTCCACTATCCTGTGATTCCTCCAGTTTGTCACCTTCTAGAATAAAGTTTAGTTTCACCTAACTTTGGTCCTCTCAAACTAGGGTATATAATCTGTGGAGTACACAGCAGAGTGCAAGGGTGCATTTGAAGCTTTAGGATAAACGTGAATCATTATCTTGCAGTGTCAGTCTTACCTGATGGTAAGTAATGTAAACACAGAATAAACACCAGTGTGTTATGGCTTAGAATGTAAAATTGCAGCACTGCTTAAAACAGAACACATGCCTTGCTTACCCTGGGCTTCTCTGTGCTGTACTTCCCAGGTGCCCTGCACATATGAGTTGGGGCTAGTGTGTCCCTGGGAGGCACATGAAAGTTTGAGAAGGACTTTAGAAGTGTATTCATTCATGAAAAGAGAGACTGGATAAGTTCATGCACCTTTCTTGCAGTAAAAAGAACAAAGATTATTCATCTTATCTCTTTTAAGTAGAGCCCAAAATCTTGTCTTCCCATCTATTTGGCAGTGAGCTGTGGTAAAGCACTAATATGTTCAGGGAAATTAAATGATGTGCAGACATTCTTCTGCTGAAAATTTGCTATCAAAACCACTCAAATAATAGATTTTCTCTCCAGAAAGGGTTTTGGCCTGGGCGGGGGGGTGTTCATTTTTTTTTATTCAATTGGTTCTATTCATATGTGTTGGCAATGTTGATGCAGATACTGTGCTCTAGGCCAGTTGGTAAACAGTTTTGTCAGCCTTCTGTCCTTTCAGTGAGAATTTTTTCCAATAAAGTGATTTATTTCAAAATTGTCTCCCAAGAAATATTGCCAGTAGCCCTACTTACATGGTTACTGGAACATTCATTTATTTGATAAATAAATATTTCAGTGCTTACTGTATGTCGGGCTCTATTCTATGTACAAGGCATATAGCTGTGAATGAAACAGTCCTTGCAAGCTTACATTCTAGTGGGAGAAGACAAATGATAAATATGAATATAGTAAGGTAGCAAACGCTGTGAAGGAAAGTGAGGCAGGATGCAGAGCTTCTCCTGTGGATTTTCACTATATTCAGCATTGACTTCTGTCTGACCTAAGAGACCCATGGTGGCCATTCTAAGGAATTTTTGTCCCACATCAGGAAGTATTCTGTTACATCCACCTACTTTTCTGGAAATAGAAGCCTATTTTCCCTTCAAGTTAAGGAATCTTCTGATGGTTTTGTATGATCTCAACTCATTTATGCTATTCCATATCAAGTCTACTCTCAGCCATCAGTCTAATAGCTATTGCATGGTTACAGAGTCTTTTTACCAATTTGATTAGTTATATTTTATGATGCTTTTTTTGAATAGCTTTTTGGAGATCAAATTAAAATTTGTAGCTCAGTAGCTGAAAACCATACTTTTACTTACAACATGCTGTGTGCCTTCTATGGTCTAAACCCTGATTAAAAAGAAAACATAGATTGATGTTTTTAACACCAATAGGATTTTGACAACAGTAAGTTTTGTTTGTGATGGGAATCGTGTACTACTTTTGCATTATTCTATTGACTCTCGAATGACAGAGCTATTGGTAAGCTATATGACTTGGAACATTCCTTGGATTCCCTTCAATCCAATTGGTTCTGGAAAACATTAAATAAAAGAAATGACAGCTCTAGGCAAGAGCATAGAGCTTATGATCTGTACCTCCGATTAAGAGAATGTCTTCAGATACCCAGACAGCTCCATCGTTTTAGAAGCAAATAGATGTACTTTGGACTGATCAGACATACCTTAAAGGGACTAACCCAGATTGGTCAGTGTGATAATTTGTGGGAATTTTTTTTTTTGGTCTGTTCAATGGTTATCTCAGTTGATATTCCTTTATAAAAGATTGTTTTTCTTTTCTTTCTTGGAGTCAGGCAGACTTGTTCCTTTACAGAACCTCCGTCTTGAGTTCTCTTTCTGTATTTCTGCTATTGTAGCATATTGCCATTGGATGAGAGTGTTTGCTTTGGTATCTGTAGCTGAACTAGAGCCTGTGTTGTATACAGGCTCAGCTCTGGAACTTTTGGCTCTACCTGCTCTGCTGCAGAGCTCATGTAACCCTGCTAAAGTACCTTTAACCTGTACGTTACAATAAGTCACCACAAAATCACTGCTTTCCATCCAGTTACTGAATTAATAGTGCAAAAACACATTATTGTGTCATTCAGCATAAACTGAGTTCCATTCAGCATTACTTCAGACGTGGTAAAGTGACTACTCTTTGGCAGTAGCCAAATATTAGTATTATTTTCAGTGCCATTTAATACTATAGCCACTGTGGCTGGGGACTACTATGATTGCAAACTGTGGGAACTATACCACTAGCAGAAAATTAGATTTGGGTATCAGCTACAGCCCTTTAGGAAAATTCTGCTCAATTTTCAGCATTTGAAGTAATTCTTTTCCAGAAATTGGAATCTTTTCTCCTGCATCCTAATTTAGTTGGCCTATAGTTGACATTATTTTCTTCATGGAGAAAATGGCAGCCTCAGTAAGGCAATCCTGGGAACAATGGGAAGTGGACACCTCCAAGAGACACTTAAAACACAATATCTGGACACCTAAGATTAGGATCAAAACCATGCCCTGCACACCTGTTCCTTTTCACTCTTGGCTCCCACCAGCTCACTGGATAACAGATATTACTCTGAAGTTTACAAGTCCTAGTTTGATTGATTTTGTACTCTACCTAGTAAGTATGGGCTCGGAGTATTTCCAAACAGATGAACCTGACTCCAAATAATGCTAGCAATGGAACTGAAATGGTTAATGTCTAGTACAAGCTGATATACAACAACTTTCCTGGGTATTTTTTTAGCTTTCCAGCCTTCCTCCCTTCCTTCTTCCCTTCCTCCCTCCCTCTCCCCTTCCTTCCTTCCTTCCTGGTTAATATCTGCTTTATCCTGCTTGTCGCTTGTAGATAGGAGAAACCACTCACTGGGTAATTGGCTTCCATCATTGCTTACATCTCCCTATTAGTCACTCACACCCATCATCGTGCTGTCACCTTGCCCTATTTTCAGCGAGGAGGATCACCTCCCTTAGAATCTTTTCCAGTCAAGAGGAAAGATGCTGAATAAAGTCTGAATAAGCTATGGTCTTGCTAGTTAGAAAACACACAGTATTGAAATTGTCCTTTCCCTTTGCTTTCTGGACGTAGTACAATTAGGTGAACCTTTATATCATTGGCTGTGTGTCTCTGATACCCTTTGAGCCCTGTCTTTGTCAGATCAGAGTTCTTGATTCTAGCTGAGTTGTACCTGATACACTGAACATAAACAAAGGAGTATCAGGATTGCTTTTCAGTTTCTTTTATGATTTTGAATAAAATTGATGAGTAGCATCGGGGGGGGAGTACAATCAGATCTTTTCCAGCTAAGATAATATTCACTCAATATTCAAAGATAAAAAGAATGAAATCTAAGAATAAGGGGTATAAATGAGCTTTATTTTCTTTGGTCTAAGCACCCCCAGTGAGTGTGTTTTCTCAATGCCTTTTATTGAATTTAGCATATTTGGTAAAACTGCTGTTTCCTTTCCAATGTGTTTTTACTTGTCTGCCATTGAGTGCCAACCAGGTCCATTAAGAATTCTAACTCTTTTAAGCTTGGATTGTAAGCCTGGCCATAAGGGGGAGAATGGTTGGAGGGAGAATGGGTAAGCCCATCAGAAAGTCATAAAACCACATCAAAGTATCAGGACAAATGAGGTGTTTCGTAGAGCCCCTTCCATGGCTTTTGTATTTAGCCTTTCCTCTCCTTTGTTAGAAAGGGTTTTTCTCTCTGCTAAAATTCTTTTTATTCAGAAGTAAGCTCCAAAGTCATTTTTGAACAGATGAATCTTGTCTGACTCCAAAATAATTAGTTCTTTGACTCAGTGTTTTCAACCTTGTCTGTACATTAGAATCAACTGGGGGAGCTTTACAAAATTCTGATGCCCAGGCTACACCTTCAAATAATTAAATTACTGTCTCTTGGGGTGAGACTCAGGTATCAGTATTTTTTAAAGCACTCCTCCCCATTGATTGATTATATTGGTTATCCAAGGTTGAAACTGAGTTACTGAAGCATAATTGGAGTAGTTATTAATTCTCTTAGAAAGTTTAGGATTAGTCTAAGAAACCTCTAGGTTCTTATGAAGGGAAAATTGAAGACCTCCCATAATCAGACTGCCTTTTGCAAACTTATTTTGCATGAGTATTTTTTTAACACATACCTACCCTGGTCACCAGTCTAATTAGACTACTCGTTCTTCTTGATCAGACTTTTATTCCTCCTTTCTCAGCCTTTGTTCATGCTGTTTGAGAAATGCCCTTCCCCCTTTTTTGCTTTTTATAATTTTTCCCATTATAATTCTACATTACCACCTCCTTGAAGCTTCTCTTTATTATCTTTCAGCCAAAAGGAGGTTCTTCCCTTCAGAACTTCCCTTTTTTGCTTTAGTATATTCTATGTGGTTTTGCATTCGTGTTTGATTTCTCCTGCCAGTTTGCAAAGCCTAATTCTTATGTATCTATATAGTCTTCTCATTGTCTGGCATCTTTACATCCCCCATAATACCTTGCATCCAATAAATGTTATGTAAGTGTTTGTTTGAATAAAAGGAATTTCATGCTTTTCAGATGTCATGCTGCAGGTGCGTGCCATCATAAAACCAGAGAGAAAGAAGATGTGTGATATCTTTTCTATTTGCTTTTACACTTTTCCAGTTATTCAAATTCTTGGTTGGGATGACCTTTTTATTTAGGTATGTGATTTTCATCCTGTGTCCAACCATTAAGTAATCTTCAGGAAACAGATTCTGAAAATGTTGGCTCTGTGGTTTGGAGTGCTCTGTAGTTTAGTGCAGAGCATGCTTGCTAATGCTGGTTATGAAGCACCTGCCAGGGTTATTTTTTGTCATGTTTAAACAGACTTTTGTTGTAGATCTCACTATTTTTGAATATTTAAGATTGATTTTTAGATTTTGGGAATGCTGTTTTATATACTAATATGTGTTCATTGGGAAGATAAATAAATCCTCTTTCCCAAATCCTAAAGATGCGATATAATTTTGTTTTTTAACACAACTACAGCAATCTCCATGTTTCTACAGACAATAAAGGAAAGTGTTTTTAGAGCAGATAAGGCATTTGATGATTTAAAGAGGTGTTTCAGATGCACAATGAGAATTAGGGAAGAAGCAAATGTGGAACTGTAGCCCAAAAAAGGTAGTTTTTGCTTTTTAAACAGTGCTGTTAGTTGTGTCTGTGTGTTTGACATTGCTTCCATGCTAGCTGTTTTCAGCTTCAGTTCTTCTTTAATGTTTTGTCATGGAAGACTGACTTCAGGGTGAATTATATATATCAGGACCCTGAGAAAAAAAAGCAAGACTAAGACCATGTGGAATTATTTTCCTGTCAGCTAGCTAATTCAATTAGTCTAATTCTCTAATGCTTAGCATCCTTTTAAATGATCTAATCCAAATAAATCACAGTATTTCTCCTTAGTAGTAATGACTATGAGAGAGATTTGAAGCATCGCATGCCTCCCCCCTTCTTCCCCATGTAGGATATCTTTCTATCCCAGCTATTTTCTTTTTTAGGAACGTTCTAAACTCTAAAAATCACTTTTGCTTCCCCTGTAATTTTTGAAGCTTAAAATTGCATTTCAGTACTAGTTTGGTTTCCACCTTTTCAGTAGGCCAGCAGGCTTTATAGAGGTACATTTTAGTTTTTCTTTGCTTTTCCTTTTTTTCCCCCTTAAATTTCATTTTAAAGAAAAAATAAAATATATTCAAAACATTGCTGCTTGGGGATAGAGCTTTTTAGAATATGCAAACTCTTTAAATCTTGTTTGGGTTTGCGCCTGTGTAACCCAGTGGAAAGATTGGATCTGGAACATCCCTGAAGATGTCCCAGCTCCATCTTCTTTACAAATTTTCTCAAAACCCACACACCATCACTGCCTCCACTAGGTTCCCCTAATACATATTTCTTTGCAATCTAGAATTTCTTTAGGCTTTGGGAGACAAGTTGAATGGCATGTATTTCCAGCAACTTGGTAGAACAATTTACAGGTTCTATATGGGCATCTAGTACTTAGCTAAATGAACTCTACCTCTCTCTCCTCTCTCTCCTTTCTCTCTTTCAGCTTGGCAGTGACCTTGGCGGGGGCATTGGAGGAAGTCCGGCAGTAAGTGCCATCCATTTTTTTCACCATGGGAAGCACTGCCCCCTGTTTGATGCCTTTCCTGTGTACACATTATCAGACCAGCCACTGCTACTATCTAGCACTGCACACCAAAACCTCTATTACAGTATATGAGGAGTAGAGAGTAGTATAGGGTTACTTGGAATCTTTGGGGTCATGCACCACATGTGGTGTTAGGGACATCTTTAGGGATTAGTACTCTGGTGCCTATAGAGATCTTTTTCTTTCTGACATTAAAGAGCTAGAGGAAATGGAACCTCCCATCTTGACTGGAGAATGCTCTTATTCCCTGCTGTCATCTAGAAAGAACTCGAGAGAGTCAGGTGGACTCAGAGTGAGACTCTCCTTATAAGTGAGTTAGTTTGGGGGGTGTGAATATTCCATCTCCCTGGAGAGCTTCCTACTAGATATTTATGCCTAAATGGGGAAGTAAAACTTTGCTGAACTGGAGTGGAAATGGAACTGCTAATGAAGTTGGATGCTTCTCCCTCTTCCTATAGAAACAAACTCCCCCCCTTTGTTAGGGTACCTATATAGGCCTTTTGCACAGAATCATGGAAGCTAAAATTGGAAACAAACACACAAAATCTTGGATTACTGTGTTCCTGTATCCTACTGAGTACTCTCTCATGATAAAGCTTCTAAAGAGTGTATGTATCTTATCAGTAATGAAAAAATAACTGTGCTGATCAAAAAAGAAAGAATGTATTACTTGACTCTAAGAATCTAATTGTAGTGTTTTCTTATTGATTTATCAATAGTGCTAAAATATATAGCAACATTTTAAGGACTATTAATCTGCTCTTCCTCATCTCCCCCCTCCCTTTTTTTCTCCCCCACAGGTGGGCCAATCCTTCATCCCATCATCGGTGCCTGCCACCTTTGCTCCTTCACCTACTCCTGCTGTGGTCAGCAGTGGTCTGAATGACCTGTTTGAACTGTCCACAGGGATAGGCATGGCACCTGGTGGATATGTGGCTCCTAAGGCTGTAAGTAAAGAGTTAGACAGCAATACTTTCTTAATGGACAGGACCCAAATCATTTCACTTCTAATATTAGTATTACTTCCACTGGTAATAATCCAAGGTTTGGGCCTCGTTCTGGAGGATTTAAGAGGAAGATGAAAGGTGGCTTCAAACTTAGCAATAGGAAGCACCAATAGCATCCTTGTTAGACATTTTTATAATTAGACTTAAAATTGGAAATATTAACTATTTGAGTTTTGTTTTCATGTTCAGAAATATTGTCTAGTTTGTCAACATTGAAGTTAATCTACTGAAAATCTGGTATACAGTACTCCTGTATCCCAGAAAAAATACAGTAGAGAGAAGTAACGTTTTTACTTGATTCGTTCCATTCCCCTTTCCCCATTGGTATTACATATGGATTCTAGAGTGCCATTGCTCAAATTTTGTTTTCATGTATTTTATTGTACCTTTTTAGAGTTCTGACTTAGGTTTGTGTCACTGGGGCTCTTCTTGTCTCAGCCTTGCTTGATGTCACTCAGATTGAAATTCCAGAGGGGAAACTCACTGTTAATGAAGTTCTTTTAAGCCTTTGGGAAAAGTGCCATCCAGGCTAGGCTAGTCTTCATATAACCTTGCCTTTCTGAGGACTGACATACCTGGTTGCTTCCAGAATTCTCTGCCTGCTCATCTGAGTCTTTATAGAGGATCCCTGCTGTACAGGTGTAGACCACTTGTCCGTTCCCAGAGTCATAACTGTGTACATACAGCTATTGCATAGAATAACCAAAAATATTATTCAAAACTGAACCATAGTGTTTTGGCACAACTCAGTAGCTTTGTTATAAGGCTTACTATGTTGAATATTATCCTCACAGAGTTTTAATTATTAATTAAAAGGTTATCTAATGTACTCGTTTATTAACATAAAAGTAATACATACAAATTTAAATAATATAGAAATATAAGTTGGAAAATTGTGTCTTCCTGGTCCTATTTCCCCAGGTTAACTTTCTCATATGTCCTTTCAAAAGAAAAAGAAAAGATCATGCATATACCTATGTATTTGTATCCTTTGAAAAGACTTTGTCAATGGGATATACTGTTTTGCACTTTGGTTTTTTCCTACCACATTCTTTTGAATAGCTATCTGTATCCACTGAATTGATATACCATTATTCACCATTCACAGACTCTTGGGTATTCTGTCTTAGGTGGTCATAACAGTTCACGAATTTCCAGATTTTTTTTTTTTTTTTTTTACTGGTACAGGCCAGGCCACTAATTTAATTAATTAATTGATTGATTGATTTACTATTTACCAGAAACTATAGCAAGAGTTAAAAATACACATTAAATGTGGTCCATGCCCTTAAGGAGATTACTGATAATGGCTTTGAATGGTAATGATGAAAAAGTCTTCAAAGATAACAGGCATACTGTTTTCATTAGCGGATTCAGTTTCTTCTCTTTAAACATTTTACCAAAGCTAGCAGAAAAACACATTCTATTCATTGGAATTTCTCTTTTCCTTGTGTGTGTGTGTATATATATATATATTTTTTTATTTATATATTTATATATATATGGTAGTGGTATTTAAAAGCAGTAAAATGATCAAATTGAACAGAAGATGGAGAAGCAGCCAAGGTTGCCTGTAGACTGTTTTTTGGTTCTTAAATAATTGAGGATGATCTTAGAATTCAGAAAGACTTTTATCCAGAGCTTTTTGCATTGGCTTGATATTTATAGTATAAAATCACTCTAATTGCTGAAAGTGAAGTCTTAATTTCATCTTTATTTGTTAAAAAATAAATAGCATCAAGATAAAGCTTATCTGGTTCTATTGAGATTTATATTGTGTTTCAGGTCTGGCTACCTGCAGTAAAGGCTAAAGGCTTAGAGATTTCAGGAACATTTACTCACCGCCAAGGACACATCTATATGGAAATGAACTTCACCAACAAAGCTCTGCAGCATATGACAGACTTTGCAATTCAGTTCAACAAGAATAGGTAAGAAATCTGAGTCCCCGCTTGATGTTGAAACAACAATGTACTTATGTGCAACAAGAGAATGTTCCATTTAACAATGCGTAAAAACTCAAATATTGGCAGATGGTGGATGTAGAATGAGCCCTGGCTTTTGCAAGTCTGTTCAGTTGTCAGCTTCAACCCTGGAGGCACTAGGGAATTTTGTTGGGAAACTCATCCACATGGAATGAAGAAACCAGAACTTATTTACTGTTGTCTTAAAGGATTCTAGGACTAGAATGTTTTTAATAAAACAATTAAACTTTTAATTGAAATCTGTTTATTCATTCAACAAATAACAGTTTAGCATCTATGTGCCAGACATTTCTAGGTACTGAAGTTCACGTTTTGGTGGGAAAAATTAATGTACTTTGGTTGGTGTCAGAAATATGGAAGACTGTCAATATACATGTTAACTAAATAATCACATACAGGCTGACAGTCTGCTTTTAGCAATGAATTCTCTGCCTTAGTAAGGAAGAGAGCATAAAGAAGTGAATGTTAATGTCATACTTCTGAAGCATCAGTGATTTTTATTGAATTTTATGGTTCAGGAAACTGGCTGTTAGACTTTAATACCAGGTCCATTCATTTGTATACAAGATATTCAACCTTGCTTATAACAAAGTAGTAATTGGACCCTTAAAGCAGATTTAATAAAATTTCAATGACATTTTGCATCAGTGACTGTGGTTTATTTCTCATCATTCATAAACACTTTTGCACCCTGGATTTGAGAGTGTGGCATGTTAGAAATCATTTAAGTTCTAGAAAGTCTGCTTCTCCTTCTAGACCGGTTATATTTCTAGCCACTTTTGGGGAGCTGGCCCTGTTAAAGGCCAAGGCTTTTAATAAAGGGGTTTGTTCTGTGGAGTTTGGATCCAGTCAAGGGGCTGCAGTTGGGGATCTGGAGGGCCACATGTGGCCTTGAGGCTGCAGGTTCCCCACCCCTGGAAGGATGTTGGGAAAATAGGTACATAGGTAGATAGATAGCTAGATAGGTAGATTAGATAGATAGATAAGCCAAGCCTGTTGGGGAGGAAATCTATGTAGTCTCTACATTCATCTCTATTTGTCTTTGCTGCTTTTTTTTTTTGAGACAGAGTCTCGCTCTCTCACCCCAGCTAGAGGTGCAGTGGCATCATTATAGCTCACTCCTGAGCTCAAACTCCTTGGTCTCAAGTGATCCTCCTGCCTCAGCCTCTGGAGTAGCTGGGACTCTAGGCGCGTGCCATTGTGCCTGGCTATTTTTTCTATTTTTAGTAGAGGTGGAGTCTCACTGTTGCACTCAGGCTGTGCTTTTTTTTTTTTTAAGTCATTCTAATAGTAAGGTTTATATTTTTGTTCTGATAGTTAAGACTATTCCTTTATAAAACAACCTTAGTCCCTGCTTTCTGTAATCTATTGATTTCCTACTATGAGTAACTTATATCTTCTTCCCCTCTCCCCATTACCTAATGTTAGTAGTACTGTCTGTCTTTGGGTTTACTTTTATACTTTTAAGTATGCTTCTACTTAGTCTTAAATAAGTAAACTTGCACTGCTTGATTTGTCAGCATTAACTACCCCTCATTATGACAGATGAGGCCGAGAACTTCTACTTTTCATCTACTTACCCCTTCTCATTTTTGTAAATTGTACCATTCCTACATTTCATTGTTTCACCTTTGTCCCTATCTTTGTTTGTCCTGGAAATGTGTTCACTGCCAGTTCTTTCCACTGTCATTTTTTGGATGTCTTTTAGCAGGTTCCTCAAAAAGGGCTCATGTGAACAATATTCCCTGAATTTTCCTACATTGTCAAAACTGTGACCTTTATGCTTGAAAATTCTTGACTTGAACTTTTAAAGTATTTTGTTACAATGTCTTTTGTCATTGAATATTCCTAAGGAAAAGTCAGTTACCAGCTTGATTTTCCCATATAAATTATTTGGTTATTTTGTTTGGCTGCCCAAAGTTTTAAAGTTCAGTAATTTTACTAGTACAGTTTTAATATTGACCACTCTTGGTTAGTTTTTCATGGAAAAAGATGTGCTGTTTAAATATGTATGTTGAAGTATTTAATTTCAGGAACGTTTCCAGGGTTTATATGTTTAAACTTTTGTTCTATTCCATTGTTTTGATTTTCTTCTTTGGAGTTTCCAGTTATGCATTTATTGGCTCTTCTTTGTCTACTTCTATATGTACTATTTTTCTCTCTAATCTTTTTTAAAAGATACATTACAATTGGTTAATAAGTGTCTTAAGTTTCTTTTAACCTATGGTTTCCTACTCTTCCCCCTCCCCCCCACCTTGAAATTTATCTGTAGAAGAAATTAGGTCTTTTACCTGTGGAGTTTCCCAAAATCTTGATTTTGCTAGTTACATCTGTAAATCAGAGGTGAATCTATATAGATTTAATTAGATTTAAGCTTGATCTTCTGGCAAAAATATTTCATGGTTGGTGGTGATCTCAAATCCTGTTTCTCTTTTATTTGCTTTTTCTCATTTCTGTTCTCTATGTCTCTTATTGTGTTTACTATCATGTCTGTTCCCTTGTTCTTTGTCATTATACTTGTGCCTGTTCTATAATTTTTTATAAATGAAATCACATAATATGGAGTCTTACATCTGGTTTCTTTCACTTAGCATACTCCTTTTGAGATGCATGTATCAATAGTCTGTTTCCAATTTATTGCTAAGTAGTATTCCATTGATGAATATACCTCAATTTACTTGATCACCAGTTGTTGGAATTTGGGGTTGTTTCCAGTTTTATCTTTATGACTAAAGTGTCTTATGAACATTCGTGTACAAATCTTTGTGTGCTTGTGCGTTTTCAGTTTTCCTAGGTAAATAGCAATGGTATTGCTGGGTCATATGGTAAGTGTGAGAGTTGTAGCTGTTTCACATCCTCACCAATTTTAGCCATTCTTGTGGGATGTAGTAGTGTTTCATTTTAGTTTGCATTTTCTTAATGTTGAACATTTTTTCCATAAGCATATTGACCATTCTTATATCCTTTGCTGAAGTATCTGCTAAATCTTTACCTTTTTTTGTTTTTGAATTGTCTTGAGTTGTAAAAGTTTTTTATATATTCTGAATACAAGTCCTGTGTTGGATATATGTGTTGCAAATGTTTTTTCCCAGTCTGTGGCTTGCCTTTATTTTTCTTAATAGTGTCTTTCAAAAAAACAAGTTTTTATTAAAGTCCAATTTATCAGTTTTTTTTCTTTTTATGGCTTATACTTTTTGTGTTCTAAGAAATCTGCTTCACCCATGGTTACAAAGATTTTTTTCTGTTTTTTAATATAAGTGTTATAGTTTTAGCTCCTACATTTAGTTTTATAATCCATTTTGGGATAATTTTTAAATATGATATGAAGCGTCAAAGTAAACTTTTTTTCTATAGTAGGTCTTAAAATCAGATAGTATGAGTCTTCTAACTTTGCTTTTTTTTTTTTTTTTTCAAAAAAATTGTTTTGGCTATTCTAGGTCATTTGCATTTCCCTGTAAATTTTCAAATCAACTTGTCAGTTTCTATAAAAAAAAGTCTGCTGAGATTTTTATTGGGATTGCAGTGAATAAATAAATCTAATTTGGGGGAAAATTGACATCTAAACAACATTGAGTCTTCTAATCCATTGGCATGGTATAAATTTATTTAGGTCTTTAATTTCTCTCTACAATGTTCTACAATTCTTCATGTACAGATCTTGCACATCTTTTGGCAGAGTTAAGTATTTCATATTTTTGATGTTACAGTAAACAGTATTTTAATTTTTGATTGTTGCTAGTATGTAGAAATAGAATTGATTTTTTTGTATATTGAACTTGTATCCTGCAACTTTCTTAAACTCACTTTTTCCTTCTAGTAGCCTTTTTGTAAATTCCTTATGATTTTCTATATAGATAAATCATGTTATTTATGAATAGAGAGTGTTATCTTTTCCTATTCAATCTCATGCCTTTTATTTCTTCTTCTTGCCTGATTATACTAGCTAGGACTAGTAAATGTTGAGTTGAAGTGGTAAGAAAAGTGTCCTAATTCTTTGGGGAAAAGCATTCAGTCTTTCACCATTAAGTGAGATGTTAGCTGGATGTTTTTGATGGAGGTTGAGGAAGTTCCCTTCTGTCCCTGGTTTGCAGAGTTTTATTGTGAGTGGGTATTAAATTTTGTCAGATGCTTCTGCATTTATTGAGATGATTATGTGAGGTTTTCTTTTAGTCGATTAATATGATGGATTACATCAATTGATATTTCAAATATTAAACCCACCTTGCATTCCTGGGACAAATCCTACTTGGTCAGTATGTATTAATACTATCTTTTTATGTATTACTGAATTTGATTGGCTAAAAGTTTGTTGAGTATTTTTACATCTATGTTCATGATATATAGTCTCCATTTCTGACATGATTTACTTTTATCATTATTATTATTTCTTTCTGGAGTTGGATTGACTCCCCTTCATCTTTTCCTGTTATCTCATGCTCACTTCATGTTATCTGGTCATCTCTTCTCCAGGTGCTTTCATTACTATTGTGTGTTCTTCCTTGGTAGCTACAATTGCTTCACTGGGTTTTTTTTGTTTTTTTTTTTTTTTCGTGTACAAATGTTTCATTGCCTCTCAGAACCTAACTTGACTCAAGAGGGCTTTTTATTTCAGTCCTAGGCACTTCAGATTCCTTCACTGGCCTCTTCCTCTAAGCCCTGTCTTCCAAAGAGTTTATTTCCTCTTTAGAAGGTGGTGCTTGTTGAGCTCTCTTGTCTCCAGGGCCCTCCTGGGGACTTTCTACCTTTTTTTTTTTTTTTGCCTTGCCCATATGTTGCTCCCTGTTTGATCTTAGTCCTACGCACAGCAGTTTACCTTTGGAATGGGGCTCTCTTCCGAGAATGGATATTTACTGTCAGTCTCTGAGACCTATTGCTGCTAGTTTCCTCTGGACTACCTGTGTGTCCGTAGTACACCACCAGAGCATTGTTTACCAGTTCTGTGAGTTTTCTTGACTTGTAGTTTTGTAGAAGGTGAAATGATAGGTTTATAGGGATTTTTCCCCCTTCTTTGTTTCCTCTATATTGTTTCCAAGAAGAGCAGTTGGAAAATTTGGAACTATACTGCTGCCGTGTTTCTATCCCAATATTAACTTGATGACAGAGTTTTGCTGACTGTGAAGGCAAGACCAAAAGAGCAAAATGGGCCAGGCATGGTGGCTCACACCTGTAATCCTAGCACTCTGGGAGGCCGAGGTAGGAAGATCACTTGAGCTCAGGAGTTCGAGACCAGCCTGAGCAAGAGTGAGACCCCGTCTCTACCAAAATTAGAAAAATTAGCCAGAGATGGTGTTGTACGCCTGTAGTCCCACCTCCTTGGGAGGCTGAGACAGGAGGATTGCTTTAGCCCAGGAATTTGAGGTTGCTGTGAACTGTGATGACTCACTCTAGCCCAGGCGACAAAGCAAGACTCTGTCTCAAAAAAAAAAAAAAAAGAGCAAAATGGTTTTTTGACCTATGAGTTTTTACCCCTAAATGAGTGATGTGAATTCTCAGGATCATTTCATTATTACATTTTGGTACTGTAAGGTGTAGTTTATCTAGGAAAAGGAAAATATTTCTTTAGATATTCTCACTCTTGAAAGAGATACTATCTATGTAAACTCTTTAGCTATTTTATAAGTATCATAGTCCCATCTTCCTTCTTGAGGCTATTTAGAATATAAATTCAATGTAAATTCGTATCATTTTGTTTGTTACACTTCTAGGCCCACTTTTCCCTTTCAACTCCATACTTACAAAGTTTTATTCTTATGTTTCTTGACTGTCTGCCCTCTTGCTTATGTTTTTGTTTTTTATATTACTTCAGACTCGGGTTGAGTTTTTTTTTTTTTTAATTTCTTTACCATTCTTGTATTATTATTAAACAGGCTTTCTTTGAGAAGTCAAACTGGTGGGTACTCAGTGCCTGCCTTGGGCTTAGAAAGTGGCCATATTTGGGTCTACAACTTATCCTAGTTGTTTGGAATGTATAAGCCAGTCAATTCTGCTTTATTTAGACTAGCTCTTTCCCAGTGACTAATTGTGTCCTTTATGTAAGTGAACAAAAAAGAAAGAGAATGAGAGTTACCAGTAAATAATCCTCTGGACTTGATCAGGCAGGTTTATTTAGCTAGTGAAATAATAACAATTTATTGTACTTTTCTCTTTATAGAGTGGAAATTCTTAAATCGTCTTTCTACCAAAGATTATCTAAGGAAAGATTTATTAAAAAAAGATAGTCGTCAAACCTGTCCCTCAAGTAACATGATAAAGAGAATAAACTTTCAGAATTACAACACTAGCAAAGCAATTCTGTACTTATGAATGTTTTCTCCTTCCTCAAATCCATTTAATGGAAAACAGAGGTTATGATGTAACCAATGTTATGCAAGTTGGAATTGAGTGCCTTGGTTCCTGCTATTTCTTCCATTTAATTGCATTAAAAATTTTGTTTCCTTCGAATGGAGTAAAAAGCTGTTCAAACCCAAAAATGTGGCTAAATCCCGCCCCTTGATTAACTCTGTGATTTGTTTATCCTCTCTTCTAGCTTTGGTGTCATCCCCAGCACTCCTCTGGCCATCCACACACCACTGATGCCAAACCAGAGCATTGATGTCTCCCTCCCTCTCAACACTTTGGGCCCAGTCATGAAGATGGAACCTCTGAATAACCTGCAGGTCAGAGTTTTACTTCACTTGGGTGGTACAAGTTGATACCTTGCCAATTTTTCATTTATATGTAAAACAGCACCTCTTTCTTCCTTATATTAGAGTTGGTCATGGAATAGGGTTTGAATTAAGTCTTTGTGGAGGAGAGTTTTATTTTGTTTTGTTTTTAAGAAGAACAAAAGTCATGCATTGGCATAGAAAGATACTCTTTTACTTAAACATTTACAAATTTTTTCTTAACTTCTTATTTACAAATTTTTTTCTTTATGACTTTTATAGCAAAATTTGAATTCTTTTTGTATAAGAATTCATTTGTATAAGAATAGATTTCAGAGGAGATGTACATGGAGATTATCTTTGAACGCTGTACCACAAGTAGCTAGGCTATTTGGATTTAAATGCCTCCCTCTGTTAGCACATATCTATGATAAGTGTAGCAGCATCTTAGAGGAACTGAGAACAACTTTATCTGGTCTACAAGAGCCTCTTGATCTTGAAAAGGTTGAACTTTTTAGACTGCTTGGGTACCAGCTTAGAGTTTCATTCGGTTTTCATCCATCTTGAATTTTCCTTTGAAATATAAGCCTTCTGGGGTTCAAGCAACATGAAGGCGAAGTAGTAAGCTCATAAGGCAAAACTGTAGCAACCCTGAAGGGGTTTAGTACAGATACAAGCCCTTGAGATTGTGGTTTTAATGCTCACAAGGACAGGGACAGCCTTGGGCCAACCTGAGATAGGGAGATGTAACTGATCCCTGCATAAAGGAGAGATCCTGGAAGGGCAAATCCCTCAATGAAAGGGCAAGGGGAATTAGAAAAATGTTTTCAGTATCCCTCAAAAGTGACAAAGTTTCTCTCTGAGAGGGTTCTACATGTCCTCTTGTGAGAAATTCGAGGGCCAGTCTATGCCATACATGAGTTATATACTCCACATTTATACTAGCTTTGTAGGTGTAGTAATCTCCAAATCAATAAGTTAATGTAAAATTGGTCCAGGACTGGTGAAACCTAGGATCCTGGCAGAAGCAAATGCAAACCAACCCTTGAGCAACAGTTCTAAAATTTAGGGCCATCAGGACTCCCAGCTGAAAAGAAAATCTCTACTGAAAGTAATGTCACAATTTAACGAGGGTGGGGAGGGAGGGAGAGAGGAGGGCAGAGAGGAAGGGGAAAAAAGGAAAGGGATGCACTGTGAAGGACATCATCTTCTGTGTCAGAAGACATAGCAAAAAGGAGGATTGGTACCTCCCCCACCCCCACCAGGAACTTAGGATGATTGAGCAGTCTGAATGAGAGTATGATATGCGTTTTAAATGATGAAAGAAAAATATAAACCTTCCACTTTCCAGTCGAGACTGTTGGGGGGTCCCATTGCTCATTCTTCTAGAAATACCAGTGTGAGGTACTAATACTGATGGTGAGACATCAAGAGTAAAATATCTTGGAGTTAAAACTGAATGTTCTTCAGTACTTTAAATACTGGCACACCAGGCCTCTTTGCCAGTTCACTAACTACCTTGTTGCCACAGTAGTTGACTGCCTCTTTTTTCAGCAAAGGGAGTAACAATTTAGAGTGTAGATGAGTGAGTCACAATATAACTTGGCTCAGACTAAAAGAATAAAACAGGGATTACTATGCAGATGGAATTGGCTGTTACTATGATGAGAATAATGTGTTAAGGGGCTTTTCCAGCACAGGATCCTGAAGTAACTAACCCAAATCTACATCTGTTCCCTTTTCATCAAAATCTTAACCTCCCATTGGCCACAAAGCCTCAAGCCTAATATTCGAGGACATCAGCATGCGTGCAAGAATGCTTTACTTCAGAAGTAGGAAAGGGAATTTGGGTCACAGAAACCAGGACAAATTTTCTGCTCTTAAAATGAAAAGAATCAGTAAACAAATGAATGTCAGTTTGCTTTCCTATTTGCGCTTCCATTTCACTAAATCCCAATAAGATCTCTCATAAGAGAAGTTGTATCTTAGTCCAACCCCCTCCCTCAAAAGTATTAATGTGGTATTAGGACAAGTTTTAATTTTCACAAACCTGACATTATAAGAAGCAAATTTAAATTTTTTTAATCTATAGTCAACTACTGATTCTCTAAGTTTTCCCCATGGATTCTCTTCTGGATGTCATAATTGTGGCTATTTTCTCATTATTTGGCATTTCCCAATGAAGAAGATAAGCCAAAACTTGAAAAGAGAGAAACTTTTTCCCCCTATGAGCAGCTCTACGTAGTGTCTGCTTGTGGGAGTTGAAACTAATGGCTAGCTTAAGATGGGTGGGTTACTTTAGATTTCAGCTTCCATTCTGCCTTTGTCCCAATATGAACAAGAATCAAAGCATAACTCCAACAAGGTTAGACCTTGTAGGTCCAGACAAAGCCAGGTAAAGATTGATCTAGCATTTAAACATATTTGCATAATGTTTGGATTCAAGAGCTCATGTAGGAAAACTAGTAATTTTCTAGTACTCCAGACCATAAAATCAGGAAAGAAAAAATGTTTGGGGGTTGTGTAATTGAAATTTTGAATGCTGTGTGGGTTTTAGCTATTTTGGCTAATTTGCTATCAATGTGTAGAACAAATAAATCAAACCCAGCTGCCAGAACTGTAATGTAACACTCGTTATAAAAACTTTTCACATTAAACTATTTATTGGCTTATAGTCTCTTTGAAACACTATTTAAAGGTTAAAAAGACACCTTAAAATCCTTCTTAAAATATAAAATACATTATGCCTCAGAGACAGGAATTAAATACCTAGCAGAGATTTGAACCTAGAAGAACTTTTCTACTGTATTGATGTCAGTTGTAAAAGTCTTTGTGAATCAACTTATAATAAATATTATACAAAGTAAAAGGGTTAAGCTTGCTCCCATTGGGAACCTCTCTTGAGTTTATTTATATCATATAATTGTATTCCTAAAAAAGAGAATTGATTCTATTGAAATAAAACAAAAACCTTAATAAATGTCTAAATTTTCTCTGAGTTTTCTCTAACTCTGATGTCCTTATTTTTCATTTCATCTGTGTTAGTTGCTTAGAAACATTTTCCCAATATACTACTTCAAACTTGACACCTGGTAAGCGACTGCTTTTTCAAGTCAGTATCTCCAAGAAGACAATGAAATTATGACACATGTGTTCTTGCCTGGGGCGATACTCATGGTCTCTGCTAGAGATGCTGAAGTGTTCTCACTGCTGCTTGGCTTGCTTTTTCACGGGGCTGTAAACTCTTAGGACAACATTGATAGCATCATTCTTTCAAGTTTTGATTTTTATCAGGGTTATAAAGACACAGTTTAAAGAGTCAACTAATTCTACAGTTATTTAAGAAAAACCCAGTCCCTAGCCTTTTCTCCCTGACATGGCCCCAAGTTTTTTTTCCACAGAGGTGATTTCTTTCACCTCTTTTAGTTGATTCTTTTGATAATTACCTCTTTAAGTACCATGCTTATATTAGGACTTATGGATTTTTCCATCTTAGGTATTCCTCTACACCTCCCCCACTCACTGCCATCATCTGCCTGTGTACTTTCCATATTCCCGTTTTCCTGATAGAGCTGTCTTGGAATTTGCTTAAATCAGTGTTCAATGATTACATTATTATGACTTCAAAGCTGAGCTGTAAAGTGTGATTTTTTTCCCCTCTATAAAACTTTTTGTAAATAATTGGAGTAAATACACAAAAATTTGCACATGAATTGTCATAGCAACATTATTCATAATAGCTAGAAAGTAGAATCAACTCAAATGTCCATCAACTAAATAAATAAAATATGATGTATCGATATTATTTTGCAATTAAAAAAATGACTAATACATGTTACAAAATGGATGATCCTTGAAATCAGTGAAAGAAGCCAGGCACAGAAATGCACATATGGTATGGCAAATCTATAGAGACAGAAAATAGATTGGTAGTAGTTGCTTAGACCTGGGGATAAGATGAGGGCAATGAGGAGTGTTTGCTAGTGGGTATGGAGGTACGGAGTCTTTTTAGGGGTGATGAAAATAGTCTAAAATTAGATTGTTTTGATGGTTACACAACTGTGAATATAGTAAAAACCACTGAATTGTACACGGTGAGTGAATTTTATGGTACGTGAATTATGTCTCAATAAAGCTGTTAAAAACAACAAAAGTAATCGGAGATAATACCTGTCTATTTTTGTCTGTGTTCTTAACTGTAATTCAATCCCAAGTTCTATCGAGATCAGGCCCTTCAAAATATTATATCAGTTTCCCTTTCATGAAATCTCTTCTGGAGTCTTTTGACCTGTTCCAGTCTGGACTGATTTTCTTGAACTCCTGGAACATAGCTGATATCATGGGATCTCCCTTCATCATAACCCTGGGATTCATTCCCTTCAACTCTCTCCTGTGCTGGGTCTCCTGTTTTATTTTCCTTTTCTTGGTTTACTTCCTCTTTTGATGAAACATATCTTCCAGTAGCTTCCTTAGAATAAGTATATAGAAAATAAAGTTTTTGAGACTTCACGTTTTTAAATGTCTCTTTTATTTCTTCTTCATACTTGGTTTGATGGTTTCTGTTTACAGTTCTAGGTTAGAAATTACTTTCCTCCTAGAAATGAAACCATTCTGATTCTTTTTTTTTTTTTTTCTTTGAGACAGGGTCTTGCTCTGCCGCCCAGGCTGGAGTACAGTGGCATCATCATAGCTCACTGCAGCCTCCAGCTCCTGGGCTCAAGCAGTCCTCCTGCTCAGTCTCCCAAGTAGCTGGTACTATAGGCATGTACCACCCCACCCAACTAATTTTTCTATTTTTGGGAGAGATGGGGTCTCACTCTTGCTCAGGCTCGTCTCGGACTCCTGGCCTCAAGCAGTCCTCCTGCCTTGGCCTCCCAAAGTGCTAGGATTATAGGTGTGAGTTATCACACCTGGCCATTCTGATTCTTGATCCTTGTCTGTGCCCTGTTCTTTCTCAATGAAAGCATGTACAATCCTTGCTTTACCCCAGTGTTCTGAAATGTCACAGTGATGTGCCTTAGTTTGAGTCTCTTTTTACCCATTGTGCTGGGTGTTCATTGGGTTTTTTCAAACTGGAAACTTGCATCCATCAATTCTGGGAATTTTTCTTTAAGTTCTTTGCTGGTGCTCTCCCTTTTATTTTCTCTGTTTCTCTTACTGGAAATCTTGCTATTTGGATGTTGGTTTTCCTGGACCAATCCTTTTTTTTTTTTTTTGCTCATTCCTCTTCCCTTGTTCCTTCAAATTTTAGAACTATAATACAGATAACTGTAATAGAGTCCCTGTGTACCCATCATCCAGCTTTAATAATCATCAATACATGGTTAATATCATTTCATTTGTACCCCTTTCCATAGTCCTGCTCCATATTATTTTGAAGCAAATCCCAGACATTTGTATTACTTAGTCTGTAAATATTTCAGTATATATCTTTAAAACAGAAAGCTATGCTTATTGTCTCTCAGGAAAAGTAACCAGTAGAAGTGTCCCAAGCAGGCCCTAGAAGCAGCATTGGAGTTTTCTGGCCAGGGAATTCTGTGTGTTCTGGCTGAGCATGTCTCTTTAGCTCTGTGGATTCCTCTCTTTCTGGGTTGGGGGAGGCCAGAGGATGATCAGAATATCAGACCCCTCACCATCAGGCCCAGGACAGGAGCTCCAGTTGCCCATCACTGAGGATAGCTAGAATCCTCCTCAGTATTTTCATGTCTTTCTCCTTGGACTGGCTTGATTATTTCAAAAATTATTTTCGAGTCTCCTGTCTAGAATATAAGGCTTTCTGCCAGCCTTCTGGGAGCTAAGCTGGGAAAGAGGGCTGGAGAATCTTAGCATTCAGTATGCATAAATTCACTTACTTTAGCACCCCTCAGCCATGTCTGGCATTCACTTCTAAGTGCCATCTATTTTATCCTCTGTAAAACGATCAGTCTTCAGTTTTATGCAGGGGCTGGGGGGCTAAGAGCTGTCTCGCAGTATGGAATTGGGGTGGGCATCTAGGATTCTTAATGGCATCTTAATCCTCTCTCTCTTAACACCCTCCTTTCCTCCCCTCCATACAGTGGCAGAGGTATTACCAGTCCTAAACCTTTGAGAATTCTGTGGTAGTATTGCTAATCCATCTTTTTTCCAGCTACCAAGATTTTATTGCTGTTGTATCTTTTTCCTTCCTGTCTTTATGAATTTATACTTTCAAAATTTTTTATTTTCCTTTAATTATGGCAGAATTTCTTCCAGGAGAAAGGAAGTTTAAATGTGATTTTTCAATCTACTGTCTCTGCCCGGAGGTCTGATAGCACCTTCTTAAAAATTCTTCTTTCCTTCCTTCTATACATCTTTATAATTAGGAACCAGAGGTGAACCTATGGATAAAGAATTGGCCCTTTCCTGTATATGGTTTTAGTTATCTATCTCTTTATTGCTTTTAAATCTCACCTAAACATTGTAGAGGTGAGGCATGATATTAATTAGGCAAAAGAAATAGACATAATGTCTCTTGGTTTTTTTTTTTCTTTGAATGTCTCATCTAAAACAAGGCAGATTCATCAGTTCTGTTCATTTAACCTCTGAATGATTAGGGCAGAAAGTGCTGAAGACACTAGCTGCAAAAGACACACTCTTAATCCTGTTTATTCATGTCTTTAAGATCATTGTCAACCAGATTTTGCTAGTGTGTGGCCCTGAGGAAATTCTGTCCCATGGTACTCCTACATTGCAGTTCCAGCCTATGAGACAGTCAGTTGCAGATGGTGCCTGTCCCTGATATTTCATGTCTTGCATATGTCCGTTCACGCTCAGAAAGCCCACAGCTGTAGCTATTGTACCAGAAAAACTGGTAAACGTTTCCAAACGAAAGACCTTTTCAGCAGCTTCCATCAAATGAAGCAAATCAGCTTGGGATTTGCTGACTTTTCTTGATTGTTGTGCAAGCCAAACAAGTTCAGTGTTAAAGCCTCCTGTGGTCTTCTAAGATCCACACTTGAGGACTACGCATTCTAATTGCTTTTGTGGGACCACAATGCTGCTTGAATAGATGTTGAATCCTTGAAGTGGTGGATCTTAACGGAACTATACAGAGGTTTCCAGGTCAGAAAAATAGATCCAGTGCTACAAATAATGCCTGTAAGACCTAAAAATATTCTACCTAAAATATTCCATAGCAATATGTAGGTAATGGAGTCTTAATTATGAAAGATTAAAACATTTTGCTACCAAAGAAAAGAAAATAGAAAATTACTTTCTATGACTGCTACTTCCAAGTTTAATATATTTTTCATGTCACATCAGGACTATAAACATATCCTTTAATCTCATCTGAGAAATTCAATATCTTACGTGCTAGATATTCCTTTTTTACTAGGTTGTCCTTATTGAGGACACTCCTTATCTTTTTTGTAAAATAATCAAGATTCTACTAAGAAATATCTTTTGTCTTTCTATAACCAGCACTCAACTACTGGTTTCTGGACACTGTTTTAGGAAAATGTCTATTAATAGCAGCTGCCCTGCTTGAATAGCCACATGGAAGCAGTAGACAAAGAATTCTGTATTCTGATAAGCAGAGGTGGTATGATGGATCAGAAATCTGCTCTCAAAGGCAAGAGATAGTTGTTCCTGAAATTCAGAATTCAATTCTCAAAACACCCAAGCTTGGGTCAGATTATCCAAGTAAGTAACAGAAGCCATACTGAGATCCTGAGCAAAAGATAATGAATTTCACAAAGTTCTAAAATAGCAATAAAAGTGATTTGTGGGCTTTCATTTATTTATTAAATTCACAGCCATCTTTTTATCATGATTATAAGTTAGGAGTTGATGATGGGAAATGGAATAAGTGTTTTGTTTCTAGTTTGATAATTGATTGGAAATAGATTTAACCTTGTCTTTATGCATTAGTGGATTTTGAATTCTGGATACAAAGTAGGTACCTCTTTCTAGCCCATATGTTCTCATTATGGCTGATAATCTTTACTCAAAGCCTTAAGGTACTTTGTAGTTTGAAATTAATAGAACTCACTGAGATTTTCCTGAGTTGGATTGAATTTGAGAGCCATATCCTGCTCTCATTCATATTTACTCTCATATTTTGCTGTGGCATCATGTTTAATGAGATAGGGAAAGAATTTGCATTATTCACAGTTCTGTAGGGGTTATGCACAGGATTCATAGTATTAAGATCCATACATCTTGAAAACTTCAGAAAAGCTTAGAGCCATATGAGCATGTACACATAAAGAATGTAAAATCTAATGGTTGGAAGGGATGACCTTGAATATTGTCTGTTTCAAACCCTATCTATTTCTGATGGAATTTACCCTATATCGGCAGTGACTGGAATGTCAGTGTTTACATGAATACCACCAGTGATTTACAACCTAAAATGGCCCATTTCATCTTCATAAAACTCTGTTAGGAAGTTATTTATTTGAAGTAAAATATACCTTCCTTTAGATTCTATCTGTAGATCCTAGTTCTGCATTTTGGGATTTTGTAGAACAAGTTTCTTTCTGAATCAAGGCACACAGGGCCTGAAAATCAATCACGTGGGTCTATAATGAGAACTGCTCAGTCTGAATTCATTTTCCCTTTTATTTCACATCAGGAAAGCCTAAGTTTATGGAAAGACATTTATATAGATCTCAGTTTTATTATTCTAGTTTTATGAGAAACACCAGTTAGAAGTAGGGACACTGGTAAATATAGTTAGAATCAGTTACAGTTTAGAGACTACAGGAAAATATTATCTAATCATTTTTGAAAAGTGTGTGAATAAATGATGGCCCTTGGTTTGGTAGCAGCCTTCCTTTCCAGGAACCATTGAAAGAGTTGGAGGGCAAGTACTGAGAATATGAAAGCACAAAACTTCTCAGTTCCGTAGTTCGCACTTGCTCCTGACAAACATTTCTGTCCCTTCTATGTATGACCTGCTTTCTCAGTGGAACTACCTAGAGACGGCATCCATGCTCAGTTGCCTGCCCATCTGTCCAGCCATCTTGACAAACACATGTCCTCCTTTTGTCCACGTAAAGTTGGATAGTACACTGGGCAGTACATAGGCACAGCTGTGAACTCATTTGATTTCTAAGTTGCATCTAACTAATCTGAGACTATATGCTTAATATCCAGAACCTAGATTTGATTCTAGGTCAGCATTACCCATGAATTTAAAAATCAGTAATCTTTATTCACTCCTGTCATTGCCTGTTACTGAGGTCTGTTCTATTGAGTTTCTACTAGGTCTTCTATGACATGCTAGACTGCAATGTTGAATATCTAATCACTTTAAGTGATAGTTTACTAGTCTTGCCTTCGCCGTTTTGTGATTCAGTAAAGTATGTATTAAATGTGTTTTTAAAGTTTAACAATAAGCCCTACACAGCAAACAATAGCTCATGAGTCATCTGTCACCTCCACTCCTCCTGCCCCACCTCCCAACTGTTAACATAAATAGTAGTATTCTAAGATGCGACAGGTGCAACCAAGGGCACATCAGCCAGTACATACAGCTGTCATTAGAGGAGAAAAGAGATAGACTGGTGCCTTTGGATGTGGTTTTTTGTGGGGGTTTTTTTGTTTTGTTTTGTTTTTTGTTTTTTTCTGCTTATATAGGTTTCACAGAACCTGTTTAAGGTAAGATTTTAGGGTTTGGGGAACTTATCTTGAGGCAGGCTGAAAGGCTCATGAAATTGCTGGCTATTTCTGGCAACTGAAACTGTAGTTGTAGGCTGCTGGAAGAAGAGATAATTAGGGGCTTGTAATAAAGATTTCTGAATAGTAAAGGGTTGGTCAGTATAGTATCACAGGTGGGTTGTATATTGACAGAAAGTGGTCACATACACATTTGCTATGATTTCCTGATTTGCTTTGCCTAACATATAAAACTTTTTTAGAATGAGGAAGCTACCCTGGAGCAGGAACAAATGCAGTGTATCTTAGCGTTATTTTCCTTTAACCCTGGGTTGTTTGTGAGGCCATTGACAATAGGTATGGTCCTATCAGAGTTGTAAAAGTGCTTAATTCTTCCTATACCACTATACTTAGGCTTGCATTGCCAATCTGGAAGAACTTGCATTAATAGTTTTCTAAGCAGAAAAGCCAAAATCCTAACAATGGTCTCTAAGACCTAATGTGATCTAACTGTGCCTTCTCCCTCCCTCCTTACTCCCTCATCTCCTACTCCTGCCCTTCGCTGTAGCTGGCTGGCCTCCTCACTGATCCTACAATAGGTATGCTGCCACCTCAGGGCCTTTGAATTGATGGTTTTCCTTGTCTGGAATGTGCCTTCCCCCAATCTCTATAACAGCATGGCTCCCTTCCTTTCTTCTTTCATGTCTTGCTAAAATTATACCTTTTTTAAAGAGTAGATTGATAGTTACCAGAGGCTAAGAAGGATGTATGTGTTTGGGGTAGGGGATGAAGAAAGAGGTTAGTTAATGGGTGGGTGCAAACATACAGTTAGAGGGAATAAGTTCTAATGTTTGATAGCACAGTAGAGTGACTGTAGTTAGCAACGATGTATTGTATATTTCAAAATAGCTAGAAGAGAGGATTTGAAATGTTCCCAACACGAAGAAATAAAAGATGCTCAAGGTGATGGATACTCTAAATACCCTGACTTGATCATTACACATTCTATGCATATATCAAAATATCACGTGTATTCCGTAAATATGTACAAATATTATGTATCAATAAAAATGTTTGTAAATAATGCCTTTTTGATAAGGCCTCCTCATTCCACTCCCAGTACTCCCAATCCTCCTTGCCCTTGTTTTTTCCTCATAGCACTTATTACATTTTAAATACTATTTAATTTACTTATTATCACTTCCTGCTCCTGTCCCACTAGAACACAAACTCCAAAAGAGCAGCAGTTTTTGTCTGTGTTTTTTCCCCCCCCACACACTCATATATATCCCATTGCCTGGAACAATGCCTGGCACACAATAGTCTTTTTGTTGTTGAATGAGTCTTTTTGCTTTCATTTAAGGAAGTGTTAACCAACATCAGGTTCATCTAGTTCTTGAACCAAACTCAGCAAGGCCATCTCTTCATCTTAGCAGAGTATCCCTAAACACAACCACTGCCTATTGTTTCTCAGTGACCTTGCAGTCTATCCTCTGACTCTGATTTAATACCCTTTTAACTGGATGGGTCTGGTCCCAGTTCCAAGTTTAATCTGAGAACTATCACAAAGTTACTTTCTCTCAAATAGGCAGAGCAAACATTAGAAGCTGTTGCTTCTTGTACATCTATATGAGAAAAGGCAAGATCATAGCATGTTAGTGGACCCTATTTCCAAGATTGGAGATGACTAGGAAAATAGAATGTGTTACTATGCTAACATTTTGGGAATTTTTCTGTTGCTAATATAGGTCTGTGTGCTTATTTAAAACAAATTGCCACCTTGAAACTATTAAACTATTATCCTAAGAGCCTAAGACTATTTTGGTTAATACTGCTAGAGTAAATGTGGAAGCTCAAGATCAGAGTAAATGAGGAAGTTCAAGGATGCTCTGTAAGTATCTTGGAGCCTCAGAGAAAATCAACATAATTTGGATCCCTGACAGGAAATGGAGCTGAGCAAGCCCCTTTTACTGTGAGACCAGAAAGAAGCCTGTCTTTTTTATAATCCTGATAGATACAAAGCAGCAAGGAGGCAAACTTCAAAAGGAAGGGCCAAAAAAGATTGTCTTTTACCAATGGATATTCATTATGTCTCGTTGCTCAATTCTTTGCTTTAAGAAAGTAATTTTTTTAAATACTCAAAACAGTCTAACTTTTGCCTCTAAAAGGAAAACAAAAGTTAAAAAAAAAAAAAAAGGTAATGGTCTAGCACTTCCCAATTCCAGGTTTTTAAAGTTTACTTTGGTGGGAATGGGTGTGATTGTTTATAAATTAAGAGATAAGGAGTAAAAGGGTTGAGACCCTAAGCTGAAATTCACTTTGGGAATGAGCTGACACCCAGCTACACTGGAGATTGTGTTGGCACTTTTGAGGGTATGAATTTAGCCTGACCCTCTCTCTGCAGTTCAGGTGGCTTCAGTGATGGCTACCCATGGGTTGCTTTTCTGCCCTCCACAGAAGTAATCTTTCATGAAAATTGTGACCTAGCCACCCTTTTTCCAAATGGCTTTGAAGGAAGGGGGAATTCTCTTTTAAAGCAGTAATTGGCAATGTAGTTTAAGTTGCAAAAGAGTTACAGAATTTTATTCCAGTAGTTCTAACCCTGCTGTGCTTTGGACTTCTCCCAGTGGACAGCCCTGAAGTTCGTCATTCTAATTTACTCCTACACAAATCAGGATTTTGACAGTTTAATCCAAAAGTCTTTTAAACCAATGTTTATCCATACCATTTACAATCTTAATCTTCTCTTTAGTTTTCTAGAGATTTAATCTGCCTACATTCTAATTCATGGTCTAAATTATTTGAGAGTTTTTGGAGATTAAGTAGATCTCATGGCAGAATGGGGACTACAGGAGAAGTCATAGTATTTCAGTTTCAATATCTTAGTTTCTGTTCACCTCCTTTCAAACCAAAACTTACTAGGAGAGATTGGCTCTTAGGATCTCATTGCCTTTTTAAAGCCCAATAATTATATGTGCTACTGGAGGATTTACAATTTTGGAAATCATCTGGGGGCTCTGTTCAAAGCTTTCCTTCCTGGTTCTGAGAGCCATTTAAATATGGAAACTTTAAATACTGAAGTACATGTTGTTGCCCTTAGGGAAATGGAACTGCTGCTTTTATCAGAAAGATAAAATTTTCTCTATAAAGGGTTCCACTGCCTATACAATCTTAACAGTGAACAACGTCCTAACATCTGAGAATAAACAAGTGTGGCTTTTACCTAGGATGAACAGCAGGTTGGTCTTTTTGAAGGATGGTCAGCTATCATGTAATCTATCTGATCTATTGGGTAGACTAAGAAAGATTATAGGAAGAGGGTTCTTGTTTGAATCTTAGCCTTGGAAGTGAACTAAAGATGCTATTCAGGTTAAAATTTAATTAGCACTGGAAGGAAAGTAAATTGACATTTTCTGTGGTTGGTTTCATGACTATATCTGCTATATTTTTACTCAGATATTGTCCAGTGTTATAGGTAGACCTTTCTGTTTTGTCAGAGTATCTCTGAGAATTCCTAGATAATTTATTGGTCAGTAGGGTTTGAAATTAGATTTAAACTTAAGATGGTAGATAGTTTTCGGCATTGAGTAGGATGCAGAGCTACAGGTTGATTTAACTCTAGCGGCTAGCAGAAAGGGCCACTTCTGCTCGAGTCTCAAATGACATATATCACACAGTTGGAATTGTGTCATTAAAAACCTGTCACTCAGAGCCATTCCACTAGAATCTGTCGACTAGGTTGTGTGATGCTTAAAACACATTTGAGTCATCATTCCTCAGAGAACTGGAGGTGATTGACGTCACTGCCTTGTCCTAGCTTGGACCAGCCTACAAATAATCTTTCCAAAAGCTAAATGGAGGGAGGAATAAAAGAAAAAATTTCTTCATAGACTTGGAAAGGTCACAAGTGACGTCATGGAAGAGTAGATGATATAATGTCCAGCCCTGTACTGCTTGACTTGGTTTTTCTTATGGCAGTGCTTACTGTGGTTACCTGTGGTGAGAGGTGTGGTAAGAGGCCTCATTTGCCAGAGTTCAGACTGAGTTCATCTTGTACCTTTTTATAGTACTTTTGAGTATACTGGAACAAGGTTAGAATATTAATTTAGCCTGTTCATCTCCAGCTGTGCCACCATAAAGAGGTTGCAGCTCCTGTAGCGGGCTTCCTACACTCTGGAAAGAAACTAATTGCTGGTTACAGGCTGAAGCTGACAGGCTGCTCTTTCCCCAGCAGCCTATGAAAGTAACTTTTAAAAATCATTATTATTATTAAGGCTTTATAGCCTGCTTTTGTGTTTTCACAGTGCCTTATAATCATTTCTATTTGCTCTTCCTATTGATGTCCCTGAGAAGCAAGTTAATATTGTTATGGCCACATGTTGCACGTGACATACCAGAGGAACAGAGGATTAGGTAATGTGCTTCTTCACAGTACCATCTGTGATCTGCTCTGGGCATCCTCAAAGCAGAAGCTGAGGTGTGCATTCTGTTCCTTCACTTATTGAACCCATTTCCTCACTGCTTGCTTTTAATTTGGTGTGTGAATATTGTGGCTTTAATACTTTTTTTACTGCAACTTACAGTAAGATGTATTTTACATAGTGTGTACACACACACAATACATACATAAAACTGAACAGTTGTAGGAAACATTGCTTAGTCTTCATGAGATGCAGTATGCTATTTTCTATTCTATTTTTTTATGCCAGTTTCAACTCACTCAATCAATTTTAAGAACCGTCAGTTGGTCATGACCCACCATGCTAGGGATGCTTGAAGGTAAAGAATACACAATGCACATTTTCCTATAGCATCAGTTTTACTTAAAAGTAAAGAGAGAAGCACATTTTCATGTTAACAACACATGTGGATGCATTATGGAATTTATCAGGAACTTCAAAGAGATCTTGTTCTTATGGCAGGCTACTTTGTATTGTACCCTATCCTGACCTTTCCCCACCTCCTCTCCAGTGTGTATCCATACTTTATTCTTCTGCTAAGGAGAAGTACACTAGAAAAAATTGAGAAGTACTAGCATTTTGGAATCTCTTAGTTCATACATTGTCTAAACCCAAATGGGGTCAGAAACTTTGAGTAATACATTTTACAATCATTATTCTTATTCAGCACCTACTCTGTGCAGCCAATATTCTAGAAACTGAGAATACTGTGGCAAAGAGAAGACAAAAATCCCTTCCCTCGTGGAATTTGTGTTCCACCAGAGTTAGGATATGTGGCATGGGGACAGGCAATAAACCAAAAAACAAGTAAATTAAATAGTATGTGAACAAGTAAATTAAATAGTATGAGGGTGATGGAAAAAATAAAACAAGGATTGGGATATGGAGTCCTAGGGTTGGAGGTTGAGTGGTGCAATTTCATAAATGCATTAGTCGTGGAAGACCTAACTGAGAAGATAACATTTGATTAAAGCAAAGACTTAAAGGAGGCAGGGAATGGGTCATGTGGATTTCTGGAGGAAGAGCATTTGAGACAGAAGAGACAGCAAATGCAAAAGGCCCTGAAATAGGAGCATGCCTGGTATATGCGAGGAACAACAGCAAGCTCCTGTGGCTGGAGTACAGCTAGCAAGGGAGGGAGTGTTAGCACATGACATCAGAGAGGTAATAGGATCAGATTATAGGCAATTGTCACTTTGGTATTTATTCTGAGTGCAATGGGAAGTCATTGGAGGCTTGAACAGAGAAATATTTATGAGCTGACCTACATTTTAAGATCACTGTGGCTGCTGTGTTGAGAATAGACCGGGGAAGCTAGGTGTTGTAAAGGGGGAAGTTTGGGGGGATGGGTGAGAGACAAGTGCAGAAGCAGGGAGACTGTTAAAAGGCTTTGCAGAATTCCATTTACTGAGTTTGGAAAGATAGCAGGAGGTTCTATTTGGGGATGGGGAGGGGAGATCATGAGTGTAGTTTTGGACATGTTCCTTTTCAGATATCTATTAGTTATCCAAATGAAGGTATTAAGTAGGCAGTTGGATATATATGTGATCATTGATTTCCCATAGGCAAACTAGGCATGGTGTTAAAGCTCTTGGAAAATAGTTCTCCATCTTGCCTGGATTACATCTTCCTATTCTGTACCTTTTGGGATAGTGAATTTTAAAATAAAAAACAAGAAACTCACCTTTCTCTTTTCCTCTCTCTCCCTCCCTTCAATAGCAATCAATATCATGCTTTTTAAGGTTGATTCAATTCCGTTTAATAAGAGTAGTCAACATCAGAATTGGAATTGAGCTGGCTTCATACTGTGTTTTTCCCTTGGTTCTCTTTAACACCCAAAGAATGATTGGCATATCATTCTTTGGAGATTCTTGGAGAATCTAGCATTCTTAGAGTTGTGATCCACTATCTGTTATTCTTCCTTAACATGTAGATATTACATGATTTGAAACCAAAAGAACCCACACATAATCCCATCCTCCCCATCCCTGCCTCATTGAGAATCTGTGCCTAATGAGACATGTTACTGATGGGATTATGTTATGCATATGAATGATGTAGAGGTAGAAAAAAGGTTGAGAAACCAGTGTTTTGTTTTATTTGCTCAACATCTTTTCCTTAATTTCATGCAACAAATGTTTATAGAGTCAGACAGTATCCTAGTAAAGATGGGAGACAGCCCCTGCACTCAAGGAGCTCTTTGTATTGCATGTGAGCCAGAGGTAAACAATTATTTTATGCTGTGATAGAAGTGTATGCATTGTGTGCTATGGGGAAGGGTTAGAGCTTTCTGAGAAATTTCAAGCTTGAACTGAACCTTAAGGTTAAATATAGGTATTTTCCAGACAGTCAAAGCTTAAAGAGAAGAATATTTTAAGCAGAAAGAACAACATGTGAAAAAGGCACAGAGCTGTGAGTTTCAGCGTTTGAGGAACAAGAAGTAATAATTCTGATGTGGTTGAAGTTAAGGAAATAGGCTGGAGAGGTAGGCAGGAGTCAGATCCAGGAGAGCCATATATTCTTGAAATGAACGCAGTTCTAGCCAAGAGTAAAAATTTGAGAGCTGCAAAATACAGAGTTTGAAAAGCTAATGAAAAAGAGATGAAATGCTTCCCCCACTGAGTGCCCTGTGCAGTTGATCCTATAAGGAGGCGATAATTTACCAAGGCACAGTAGCAAAAAGAACCATTAGGCTAACAATTTGACAATAATCCTTTTTAAAAATCTCTTCTGATCTCTTTTTAGCATAACAGTGTTACTATATTTAAGCATGTGTAAAATTTCAGGTAAGTCTAATGTGGTTATCCTTAATTATGAAAAATTCTAAGTTAAAAGGTAAAACAGGAGATGGTGAAAGCAGAGGGAATTTTTCTTTTTGAACAAACGTTTGTTATAATACTTATTGTGAGTCAGGCACTGTTCTCTGTGCTTTGCAAATATTAACTCATTATTCTCACAACAACCCCATGAATTTAGTAACTGTTGTGATCTCCATTTTACAGACAGGAAACTGTTAGTATTAGAATTTAAAATCAGGTGTTCTGGCTTCCAAGTCCAGGCTCTGAACCACTGTGTCTGCTGCCTCTGGTGTAGGCGTCCCAGCTTCTCAGATAATTATTCTAGAGCAGAAGTCCTAGGATAGTCTTCAGAGTGTCTCAAAACTCCTGAAATTGTGTGTCAAAAAATTGCATATACGTTTTTTAGCAAGAGGATTGATGGCTTTCGTCTGTTTATCAAAAGGGTCTGCAGGGCAGAACAGTTTAGCACCACTGACCTAGAGAAGTATTTCATGTCCTTTCCATTGTTAAAGAGCTCCTGTTGGCATAATGAGTACCCCAGAAGAACAAGATATTTACAAGCCCATTCAGACTTCTTAGACAACATTCTTCTAAATTAGCTTATCTGGCTGATCTTCCTGGGAATTTTTCCCCAAATAACTCATGCCAGGTCCCAGATTTAAAAATTGTAATTCTTTTATATGGGGGGGTGGGTGCACGGTAGGGGGAACTTGGATCTGTTTTGAACTCCTGGGCTCAAGGGATCCTCCTGCCTCAGCCTCCCGAATAGTTGGGACTACAGGTACACGCCTCCACACCTGGCTAATATTTTTTATTTTTGTAGAGATGGGGTCTCACTATTGCCCAGGCTGTTCTTGAATTCCTGGCATCAAGCAATCCTTCTCCCACCTTAGCCTCTCCAAGTGCTGTGATTACAGACATGAGCCACCACACCTGGCCCTGATAGAAGTCTTTGGTTAAGAACTACTAATATTGTCCTCTGTAGGACAAGGATTCTATTTTCTGTATCTTTCCTTGTATCTCAAATGCTTGAGATGTAATAAACATTAATGTTTGAATGAGTGGCACATTGTGGGATATGACTGCTTTATATTCAAAGATGAGGGGCGGGCACAGTGGCTCACGCCTGGAATTCCAGCACTTTGGGAAGCCAAGGTGGGAGGATCACTTGAGGCCAGGAATTCAAGACCAGCCTGGGCAACATAGTGAGACCCCCATCTTTACAAAAGATTTTTTAAAAAAATTAGCCAGGCATGGTGGCACATGCCGATAGTCCTAGCTACTCAGAGGCTGAAGCAGGAGGATCCCTTGAGCCCAGGAATTCAAGGCTACAATGAGCTGTGATTGCACCGCTGCACTCCAGCGTGAGCAAGAGTGGGACCCTGTCTCTAAAAAACCCAAAAAATCCAAAGATGATGGTGATAATAATCACTCACATTTCACATTGAGACCTTTATGTGACCCACCACTAGCTTACCCCATCACCCCAGTTGTCACTCCTAAAAGTCCTTACAGAGCTTGGCACTGTCTCAAGATCTTCTTGGTGCCCTTTTTTGAAAAAAGAGTTCTCCTTCTCTCTTAATTCATCTGCAGATGAATTAGAAAATACCTCTTTCCCAGAAGCCCATAACTGGCATAAATCTTTTCGAGTAGTGCTCTAGTACATCTTAATATCTTAAGTCCCTCTTTCCTGGCATTAGTTGCTCTGCTTAAATTCACCAGACTCAAGCTTTTTGAGAATCCTGCTATCTCAGCATTTTGGGCATCAGGCTAAGTGATACAGGTCAGAAACTCCTAGGCTTCATATTTGACAGGTTAAAAGCAAGGAAAGCAATTGGATAGAATCTCTTGGAAGAGAACAGAAAGACTATGTCAGGTAGACATAACCAAACAATTATGGAGGAGAAAATAAAGGTACTATTTAAGGTCAGGAAGGTAAGTTAATAATAAACGTAAAAGGACTAGAATTACTTCAGAAAGAGGATATTTAGATCTCATAGCCAAAGTTTTGATGAAGAGGTAAGTAGGCTATTGAAGTGTAGACATTTGCCATAAAAGTCAGGGAGGGAGAATAGTGTTCTAGACAAGCGCTTTTTTTCCTTTATCTTTTTAGAGCAGAAAGAAATAGGTATAGTTACTGATCATAGAACTTGCTCAGAGAAATGTTTTCCTGCAGTGCCAAGAGCATAGATAGGAAAGTCACTAGTGACCGAAACCAGTGGGAGCTGGTAGTTTAGAGCAATTCTCCTCCTACTCTCTCTTCTTACAGTATATGGGTCTTATAATCTACTGCAGTGAAATCTGCCTGTTCCTGAATGTATACACCAATCAGTGTTGCCCTGAATGAAAGTAGTTATTGTAGCTTTTTTAAAAACAGCATGCTCTGAATTAAGCAGACCATGGTATAATCACAGTGTAGAAGTTGTATTGTGAGAAGAAAACTCATCTCTTTGCTTGCTTAAAGGTTTTTCATTCTTATAGTCATCAGGTTTACCAGTATTTGACCCAGCAAGCTTTTTTCAACCATAGGATCTAGGAAATAAGGTTTTATAAAAGAAACAACTTTAAAACTGATATCTAAAAAGAAGGTAAGATGCAGTCTGTCAGTAGTTATTGGGGGAAAAAATAAAAATTAAGGTTTAGAGTCAGACAAGTTTGAGTTTGAATCCTAATTCTTCTGTGTACTAGCTATGTGACCCTGGATATTATTAATACTTAGTCTTTCTAAACCTCAGTTTCCTTACCTGTAAAAAGAGAGAGGAATGATATCTACTTTGTTTGGGATAGTTATAATAAGAACTAGAAATATCATTAGTGGGTACTTAGTAAGTGGTAGCAGCTACTATTAATCATAAAAACAAAAAATAACTGAATAGATTATTCTGGGCATAGAAGTTGTGCCTTTTAGACAGACCTTCTGGAGAGAGGTAGAATTGCAGGTTGTTACGTTTGTATGACAATGGAGTAAGGAAGAGTGTGTTTTGCAGTATATGAGTTGGTGTGTCTTGATTTGGGGAGGCCTGCACTGACTGAAATAGGAAGGAAATAAGGAGGTATATTTCTAGACACGTAACTGTTTTAACCCTCCTTCCTGGCTTCCCATGATGTCCTCATTTTCCCTTGTTGCTTTCCTGGCAGGTGGCTGTGAAAAACAATATTGATGTCTTTTACTTCAGCTGCCTCATCCCACTCAATGTACTTTTTGTAGAAGATGGCAAAATGGGTAAGTACATCCCCTCCTGTCCTTCTGCCCAGTATACCTTTGCCCTTCCCCTGAATGTCAGGCAGAGCATAGTCCCAGAAGTACAAGTTATTTTGAGGTTTAAAAAATGGGGTAAGGCAAAGGAAAATAAATCATTTTATCAAAAAGACACTTGCACTTGAATGTTTATCACAGCACAGTTCACAATGGCAAAGATACGAAATCAACCTAAGATATGAAATCATGCCCATCAATACATGAGTGGATAAAGAAAATGTGGTGTGTATATATGCCATAGAGTACAACTCAGCCATAAAAAGGAATGAAGTAATGTCATTCCCAGCAACTTGGATGGAACAAGAGACCATTATCCTAAGTGAAGTATCTCAGGAATGGAAAAACAAACACCACATGTTCTCACTAATAAGTGGGGGCTAAATGGTGGCTGCACATGGGCACAAAAAGACATAAAGGACGTCGGAAACTAAGAAGTGGGGCGGGGTGAGGGATTAAAACTTAACTATTAAGTGCAATGAACACTGTGCTGGTGGCAGGCACACTGAAAGCCCTGACTTCAGCATTATAGAGTATATCCCTGTAACAAAAACTTTTGGTACTCCCTTAATATTTTGAGGAAAAAGTGGGGTAAGGATATTCTAAAGCTTTTCATAATTGCTCATTATTCATTCACCTGAGTCATGATTGTTCTTGCTCTGCCATTGATCTCTGAATCATAATGTCCATTACCTGAATAATCCAGCCACCCCAGGATACAGAGTAAGAGGTTTGGGGGCAGGTAGATAGGGATTAACGGCTGTGCCGTTAATCTCTGTGTGACCGCGGGTAGGGTGCTTTCTGAGATTCAGTTTCCAAGTTTACAAAGCGTAAATAGTTTTATAATGACTTAATGAGATAATACATGCAAATTTAGCACTTGGTACATATATATGTAAATTTAGCCCTGTACTAAGTTCATACTGCCTCATGGTAAGAATTCAGGGATTTGTAATAAACCATTAGTACTCCCCATATGGTTATTGACATTTCACTGTTCCCTTACTTGTGAAATCACTGTCTAATAAAACTGGCTTATATTGGTACATATTAAATTGTGTTTGCGCTTAATTTATTTGAATCTCACAATAGCTCTTTGGGTAGACAGGACAGACGTAATTATATATGAAGAAATTAAGGCTCAGAAAACTTATTCAGAGTCACCCAAATAAGAAAACAGAGGAGCCAAAATGAAATCCTAGATGTAAACTGTTTTCTAAGGTATCTTAGTGCTATTGATAAGGGATTAATTGACCTGGAGTATAGCACTTCCGCATAGCTAAGAACTGGCTCCAGTCCCAGCCTGCTGCTAGCTGTATTGTGAGAGCCAGCATGCCAAAGGAGAAATGCTACAAAGCGTCAGAAATCGGAATGCTGACAGATTGTGCACATCTATCCTTCCTCTCTGTTTCCCCATACAGAGCGCCAGGTCTTCCTTGCAACATGGAAGGATATTCCCAATGAAAATGAACTTCAGTTTCAGATTAAGGAATGTCATTTAAATGCTGGTGAGTAATAACTCTAACTCTCATTTTTATCTTAGTAAATCAAGTTAGATATTTGAAGTTTTTATTTTTCCTTTACTTCCTCTTTTTTCCGTATCTACCATGTTTCTAGGGGTTATGTGGTAGATTTTTTTTTTTTTTTTAACTGAGACAGAGTCTTGCTCTGTTGCCCGCCACAGCTAGAATGCAGTGACATCATCGTAGCTCACTGCAACCTCAAACTCCTGGGCTCAGCCTCTGGAGTAGCTGAGACTACAGGCACACACCACCACACCCGGCTAATTTTTCTATTAGTTGTAAAGACAGGGTCTCACTGTTGCTCAGGCTGGTCTCAAACTCCTGGCCTCAGGCAATCCTCCCACCTCAGCCACCCAAAGTGCTAGGATTATAGGCGTGAGCCACCACTCCCGGCCAAAAACTTGGTATGTTTTGATGTAGGTACTGTATTACTTAAAAGCTAGCAGATTTAAGAAACAAACTAAAGTTGATCTATCTACCCAATTCTTCAGTAGTTGAAGATGTATTAGTCATGTTACTTAAACATCCTAAGTGTCTGGGCTGGGTGCAGGGGTTCATGCCTATAATCCCAGCACTTTGGGAGACCAAAGTGGGAGGATCACTTGAGGCCAGGATTTTGAGACCAGCCTGGGCAACTAGCAAGACTCTTTCTCTACAAAAAACTTTTAAAAATAGCCAGGCGTGGTGGTGTGTGCCAATAGTCCTAGCTACTCAGGAGGCTGATGCAGGAGGATCACTTGAGCCCAGGAGTTCAAGACTGCAGTGAGCTATGATCAGGCCACTGCACTCCAGCTGGGCGACAGAGCAAGACCCTGTCTCTTAAAAAAAAAAAAAAAAAAAATCCTAAGTATCAAATAACTGAAGTAGCACTTGAGGATACACATTCTCCTAAAAATTGAAAGGACCATTTCTTCTTTTAGATCAACCTTTGGTATTGGAGGGAGGGTGGCTTTCTTCTGAGATTCTGTATTTAGAATCCTGTGTTTATAGTCAAATAATGCAGCATATCAATTAAAGCCTAGTGGGTAACCTTTTCTTTATTGCCCTGTGTCAGCTTTCTTATGATGATCCTAACCTCTTTAGCCACCATTAAAAAGCCCCAGATCCTTTTGTAGTTAAATTTATTACTATAATAGAACATAAAAGGGATATCCCAAGAGGAGAAACAATAGCAGCTATCAGTCCCTAGGCCTTGGGTTTCCCTGAAGTATTCCTCAGGAGTGGAAGAAGCCCTAAGCTATTCAGAGTCCTGCCTTTTTTCTAGTCAGAGTCAGTTTTTCTCTCTCTCTCTGTCTCTCTGTTAATACAAGGCTTTATAAGTTTAACTGAAAGTGAGCCTTGGTGCCTCCAAAAATTGGTATTTCTCATAAGGGGTTGTTAGCACTTGGCCATCCTCCCATTGCAACTAGAGCATAGCTTTGAGGGGAAGGAGGTAATATGTCAGTACAGAAGGGAAAAAACAAAAAACAAAAAACACTGTCTCCTCATTCCAACTTGTTTTTAATTTTAGTTTTTAGGGCTCTATGTTGTATTCATCTTCTATGTTCAGATGAATCTTTTCTCATACGGCTTTTGAAATCCAGGATAGTGATCAGCTTCTTCCTGTGATACCTCTTTTAAATGTGATAATTCTATAGGCCCTTTCTGAGATATTCAGGAGGCTGAAATCCTGCTTGTACCCTCAGAAATAAAAGACAGACAGACTGGCATCTTCGCACATAGAAACTTCAGAGAGGCATTTGCATCTGATAGTGATTGTCTAATGTCTCCTGAGCCCTTGGAGAGGTATTTCAAGGGGAGTCTTCTATAATTTCCATCATAAGTAGATAGTTGATTCTCCTTATTTTGTGCCATACTCTAAGTAGATGATACTGTCGTCTGTCCCTCTCTTTGAGGCTCACTGGTCAGTTACTGTGAACCTCATTTGGTGACTACAGGAGGTTGGGCAGCTTTCCACAGTATAAGCTGTTCTTCAGAAAGCCTTCAGGTGCAGAATCCACAGTGGCTGGTGGTAAGAACCAGAGTAGATCCTGTTAGAGAAGCAGCCTCTGTACCTAGCTTGGAAGAGACCAGACCCCTGGTTATAGTCACCTTCATGGTAGTTGGTCCAGTGGCAACATTTCAAATAATATGTTCCTGAGAACACTTGTCACTCAAAAAAAAGGGTTCTGTGGTCAATTAAACATATGATATGCCTCTCTTAGAAGTCACCATTGCACATTAGCACACTAAAAGCTCTGAGAAGTCCTACATTGAAGAATCCCATTTAACTCAGTGTTAATGGAATTTATTTGACCATGGAATTTAAAATCACAAAATGGTTATTATTAACATCCTGCGGACCACCAACGTTCCTTGAACATCATCTGGGAAACTCTGGCCTATAGAGAGCAAGAGATAGGCCAGAGTAATTGGAAAGCAGGTTCGGTTTCAGAGGTATCCAGTATGAAAGGGACATGCTTTTTCATAAAAGGAAGTAGAAGTTTGAGTTACAGAGGACTTTAATCTGCCCTGGCAAAATAAAGAAAGAAAAGATCCCCCTGCTTCCAGATTAGAGTTTTGAACCCTTATTGCACCTTGGTGTATGTTTGTGATCTTGCCAAAGAGGAAATGTCTGGCCTTTCTCCCAGTGGGCCTGTGTCCTCTGATGTAGTTTCTCAGAGCAAATTCAGTTTTGATCAATTCTGCCATGGCCTCATGCCAATCCCTCCCTGTCTTAGGTGCTCCAAATAAAAATGAATCAGATTTCTAGTGACAGACTGCTCTGTGGCTGCATAGCACATGGAACATAGGGAAAAACAGCCACTTCATTTTCTCCAGGAGCCCAAGGCCATCATTTTCCCACACTAAATCACTGCTAATCTTGCAAGACCGCTTCCTACAACTAATCCTTTCCAGCTCTTCCTTTGACTCCATCTCAAGGTCTGGAGTGCCCTGGCCTTTACATTTCCTTCCAGTCTTGAGGACTCTATTAACATGACTGCTTTCAGGTTTAGTGCCTTCTGATTCAATACCCTGGGTCTAGCTGAGAGCTAAAAATACCATTCTTTCCAGCTGATCTGCCCTAATCACAATAGCACCAACACTTTAAATAGCTTCTCTGTGCTGGCATAGACATTTGACAGATGGAGGCAGCACTCTGAGGGCTACAGGAAATCACAGCCTTAAAGGACTTACCAACCTAGCATTGAGCTTTTACTTTTGCACTTTAATCTCTTTCTAGAGAAGAAAGAAGAAACTCTCTTCCCAAATCTTAATAATTAATTGGATCTTAATAGAAAAGTATATATGATGGGGTGCTTATGGTGCCACTTGTTGTATAAGTACTAGAAAGTGTTACATCAGAAAGGTATTAATGGACAGGACTCCAGGCTTTCTAGCACTGATCATTTCTATGGGCGTCAAGAGATCTGTGTGAATCTGTTTTGCATCTTACCATTACAGCTGCATTTGGGGTTAGTATATATCTGGGACTACTATCTTAAGTACATAAGAAGTAGTTGCATCTCCAGTCATATCCAGAAAGGAATCTGTGTGCCAAGCAGTTCTATAAATGTACTGTTAATTGTTTATTACATTCTGAAAAGCTCAGATACGTGATATATCTATTTTCACTAATTAGATACTGTAGTGAAAGACGAATATTTCTTCTGGCACGGGGACTAGGTGAGGGTGAGTTCTATTTCTTTGTTTTGTTGTGGCTCTCCCTGTCCTTTGGAACATTTCAAAATGGAAACTCTTTCCCAGCCAACACCTAACTATAGTTTGTTTGCTCAAATGGTAAAAAGTGTTCTTTTCAGCAGTCATAGTGGTTTTGAACTTACTAATGAATACCACAACAGGGCCCCCAAATGCATATTCCTCCATTTCCACTCACTAACGTGAGTACCTTCTCCATCCTTATTGCTGCCAGATGAGGTGTGACCTTAACTAAAGTAGAAAGATGAAGGAAGGAAGATGATGTCCATACTTTCTAAGAGTTCAGGCCCTAGACCCAAAAAGCCGAATTTATGGAAGGATACAAATAAACCAGAAGAAATCACATCTTGAAGCCAGTGTAACAGAATTTGACCTTTTTTTTTTTTTTTCTCTTCTCTCTCTGCTTTGGGGCAGATCTCAGTGTCTTTTGCCTCAGGTGATATCATCACCACAAACTGAAACAATTAACGTTATATTCTCATTCTCAAAGTCACACAACTGCAAGATTCTAGCATGTTTCCCAGTTCAGATGTGTTTTAAAAAACAAAAAACTATGATGTCTTGTCGAGAATTCTATTCTAGTCTGTCTGGGAAGCTTCTGTCTGGCTCCCATCGTCATTTTTAATCAGTACATTTAGCAGAGTCTGATTACTCTGCAATCTATAAATCCTCAAACTCAATGCTAATACCTAAATTGTATAAAAACTGATTTGCACATACTAATGTTATAGAATACACCTCTATTCAGTCTCCTAATAAAAATCACAGTACAGCCATTCAATAGGAGCAGAGCCAGGTTCCTGGCCAGGATGCTTCCAGATGTATTAACGTTACATACATTCAACTTGCTTATTCTTCCTGGCTGTTTGCCATGGTTTCTAATTCTGGAAGGAGTGAGTGAGTGTGTGTGTGTGTGTGTGTGTGTGTGTATGTTAGCCTGTCATCTCTTACATGGGTGGTGAAATAATAATGAGAAGTCTATAGGAATCTGGGCCTTGCTATATATATAGTCTAAACCGTGTTTGTGGCTATGCAACAAGGTGGCTCTTCAACAAAGGCTCCTTACTGTGTGTTTTGTTTTCCTGGGAAATGGGCAAAAGCCTTGAAAGTTGGGAGTGGCTTTTACGACTTAAAGCAAGCCCCTATGTGTTAAAGGCAATCCTGTCAAAAGGCATTAGCCAAACTCCAGCTGGTGATGTCGCCTGGCAACCCAGTCAGAGCTGCAAGAGCCCTTCACTGTGGGAACCAAGACGATAGCCAGAACTGCCTGATTCCCCACAAGGTGATTAAAAAGCATATTGAGGCCCCTCCTCCAGCAGTGTCACATATAACTACCCTGAGATACATTTTTTGGCTCCTCAAATGGAGCCATTTCCTAAGTTATAACTACTCTGCTTGGTGTTAATGAAAACTTTAGAAACAAAAAGGGGAAAATTAAGTAATAACTAAGTGTGGTAAAAATGTTTCATGAAGGGGGCCTTAGTGCCTCCTTCCCGAGCTGTCACTGGTTTGAATGTGGGAGAAAGTAGCTCACATCTAAGTAGATGGTTTTTAATGTCTATGGCATTATGTAAATATTGGCATCTCCAACACCTCTCATTCAACAGATACTGATCACAGGTACATGTTGTGTCCCAGATACTGTGGGAAGCACAGTGATGAAAACCTCCAGGGATCCCCAGGCTCAGAGAGCTTACCATTGAGGAGGGTAGAAAGACCGTCCATCATGGCAACCTTTTCCTAGAGAACACAATAGGATACGACAGATTTTTATGTGGGGAGAATATAGTTCCTGAAGTAGGCATGAGTAATTTGAATTCTCTCATTAGAAATGAATATCGTAGTCAACAAAGAAGCAGTGTTTATCATCTCTATTCTTAAAGTTTCTCTGGTGCTGCAACATCTCACAAAGAGAGAAAAATTGACCTTTAATTCCGGAACATCATGTCTTTTTGATGCTGTAATCACAAGGAAAAGCTGAAACATCAGCCTGTTCTTACCCTGAGTTGGTGACCACAAGGGCTTCCATCATGACCAGCAGCTGGGATTTCAGGGCCTAGCACAATCACCGTTGCACAACTTCAGTCTTTTCTTAAAGTCTTTGGTTGAGATAGTTTATTTCATTGTTATTTTGGAGGCATGGTATTTCCTAAAGGCTTCAGAAATCATTTGCCTGCTTTTATTAGAAAAGTCTTTAACATCTAGGTTAATAAATCTGACTTGCAGTTGACTTCAGTGACTCTGTGCCCTTTTCGGATCCTGACAGTTGAGGCCCAAGTGGCTCACAGTGAAGTAGTAGCGACTTGGGAAGTATTGCTATGGATTTAGTCATTGTCTGTATATCCCCATTGATCTGGGACCAGCATTCCAGAAATGAATACCAACACAACAGTCACTGTGGCACACTATTTCTGTCTTTGTCCTCTTTAGAGCCTTTTTAGCTGTCTAGCACCTATTGAGATTACCAGCTCCTTAGGCCCACATATTTCATAATCTTCACAGGTAACTCTTGCAATAATGCATAGTTGTCCTTTAGTCTGTTTTCTGTCCTGGAATCTGATAGACAGGCACTTCATGGGTTTGTTCCTCACCTTTTGCTATCGTGTGGGAGGAGGGCTTTCTGAAATGTACGTGTGTGCACCTGGTGTTACTTATCAGGGAACTTGAGCACATGTGGCTCATAAGGATGTCAAAAGAGAGTTAGCATGCACTTGTTTGAGATTTTAATTGAAGTCCTTGGATTTTTGAATCTGTATTTCTAGACACTGTTTCCAGCAAGTTGCAAAACAACAATGTTTATACTATTGCCAAGAGGAATGTGGAAGGGCAGGACATGCTGTACCAATCCCTGAAGCTCACTAATGGCATTTGGATTTTGGCTGAGCTACGTATCCAGCCAGGAAACCCCAATTATACGGTAAGGCCCTTCTCACAATGGGTGAGATGGATTAGAGGAGGGAGGTAAGAGCCCTTTCCTTTTTTCTTAGCTTTTTTCTTTCCTTTTTTCTGGAACGACCTGGAGGGAGGTGCTTCAGACCTGAGATATACAAAACAAGCAGTCCATGAAGAAGTTCCCAGTTGTCTCAGTGGAAGACCTCCTCTTGGCAGTGTCTGCCCCATCCCGCAGTCATAGTGCCTCTGGCAGCAATGAGTGCTTCAAATCCATCCCTCCCCCTGTTGCATACAAAATTGCTCAGAAATATTGGCAACCTCATCCTCAATATCAGTTAATATTTATCTACCATACCTGTGCATGCAGTACTATAACAAGCTGCTGAGAGAATTGTTTACATAGCTATTTTCAAGAAGACCTTTCCTGCTCTTGGAGTTTGTGACCTAAATACATGAGCCTTTTTTTAGCAACATTGTGTAACCTGGAATGCTCCTTGTGAAAGGTAAGGCAAAATGGAACATACCTGTGGCAGCCTGTAAGGGGACTTTAGTGTGGCAAACTTTTTTCACTATGACACTGAACTGCAGTAAAAATTTTGGCAATACTTTATAGGGCAGAAGCAGTTGTTTTGTTAAATAGCGAAGATTGAGACCCAACCACAGGGCATTTGTTTGCTGGTGGGAAATGTGATCTCCTGATAGTATGCTGCTTGTCAATTGCATTTTGAAAAGTAAAAAAAAAACCGTTGGGATGGAGTTTTTATAGCCTGTTTAATTCTGAGGAAGCTGAGTGGTCAGTAGATTAAGGGAGCCTTTTGGCCGTTTAGCTGAGAAAAGCCTGTGACCCCATTCCTTAATTTTGACAGCTAAGTCTGTCTTCACTAGCATACATCAAGGAAATGGTACCACCCAGAACTGAAAATTCTTGGTGTTTTCCCCATTAGTTTCCTCCCTTGAAGTAAGCTGGAATAGCATGTGTGTGTGTATGTGTATGAGCTCCTGTGTCCTATCAAGTTAAATTTTTTCCCAGGCATTTGTGAGCTGGGAAACTTCAGGCTTCTCCCATAAAATGTGCACTCCTCCCTCCTGCCTCCTGCTCCACCAATCTTTTGTCTTTTTTGGGGGGGAGAGTAACCTACATGTCGTTTATCTTGAGTTCCTCAAGAAAGGAAAACCCCTCTGTGCTGTTTCTGGAGGGACAGGTTTTCACTATAAAATCAAGGTCTTACAGAATAATTCTATGTAGCTGGGTACAGTGGCACATGCCTGGTAATCCCAGTTCCTTGGGAGGCTGAGGCAGGAGGATTGCTTGAGCCCAGGAACTTCAGACCAGCCCGGGCAACATAGTGAGATCCCCATCTCAATTTTATTTTTTAAAAAGGGAAAAAAATGAATAACTCCATTTACTTCCCTAGAAATTTGCTCAAAGTTTGTGTGTGTATGTTTGTATTTACCATCCATTATTTTATTGTGTACTATTCTTCCATGCCAGCTAGGTTAAAGAAGCATGATTACCCCCAGGTTGCAGATAAGGAAACCATGGCTAAGAATGATTAGTGACTTGTTCAAGATCATGTAATTTGTTGGTAGGTGAGTTGTGTTTAGATTTCAGGCATTTCTTGAGACTTCCTACACCATATTATTTACTTTGAGAAGGGTCTTTTAATACCACTATCCTAAACATATTATAGGTTGTTAAAATATTTAAAAACATTTTATTTTGAAATAATTGAAGACTTACAAGTTTTGAAAATGGAACACAGAGTCCAGAGAAAGGGAAAGGTTCTTCCCCTCCTCCAAAGAGCAGCTGTAATACTCAGGGTCTAGGTCTGCTGAGTCCATGAACAGTGCCAACCTTGGCAGTTTGGACTTTTGTTGAGGAAGGCAACATTTCCTTACTAGTCATGAACAAAAAATGAGGCCAGGTGCAGTGTCTCACACAGTAATCCCAGCATTTTGGGAGGCTGAGGCTGGAGGATCACTTGAGCCCAGGAGTTTGAGGCTGTAGTGAGCTGTGAGCTGTTATCGAACCACTGAACTCCAGCCTGGGCAACAGAGCCAAACTCTGTCTCAGGGGAAAAAACAAAGCCGGGTGTGGTGGCTCACACATGTAATCCTAACGCTCTGGGAAGCCGAGGCGGGATGACTGCTTGAGGTCAGGAGTTCAAGACCAGCCTGAGCAAGAGCAAGATCCTGTCTCTACCAAAAATGGAAAACAATTAGCCAGGCATGGTGGTGCATGCCTATAGTCCCAGCTACTGGGGAGGCTGAGGCAGGAGGATTGCATGAGCCCAGGAGTTTACTCTAGCCAGGGGCAACAGAGCAAGACTTTGTCTCAAAAAAAACAAAAACAAAAAACAAAAAAACTTCCAGCTGGTAGAACTTCAAGTATTGTTACAGAGATGTGAAAAAATATAGGACAGTATTTTGGGTGAGAGGAACTACCCCTCTTTAGTCTGGGAGTTGACTCTCTTAAGCTGTTGTTCCTCTTTTTAGCTTCCTCTCCTCCTCCTCCTCTTCTGAACCCACATATTCTCCCACTAGAATTTTCCACAGCATTGGCAGGGGAGAAGGCTGTCGAGGAGGAGGTACGAGAATTACTTCTATAGGGAGTTTGAAAGTCAGGGAAATGCCTAAAGCTGCAACTTGGACCAAAGTAGGAAGCTGTTTTCTACATATATTTATATTCCTAAATTAGTTTTTTGGTTTTTCCTTTTTTTCTTTTTTTTTTTTTTACATTTATCAGAATCGTCTTCCTGGCTAATATGAAGCAGCAGTTTTGGAAGTGCCTTAGAGACTAAATGTTAAAGCTGTAAATAGAGTATCTTTTGATATTCTTTTGTTTGATTGGTTTTTGTGTTTTGCATTTTTAAATTTAACAGTAACTTTAGGATGTTAGTTTTTTAGGAAATTCGGGGTTTAATTCTTGACCTTTTCCCCAAAGATCACCTTTTGTACTATGTTAAATTGTCCAGAGTCTCAAATAAGAGAATAAAGAGGTAACGTAGTCTAAAATCTCACGGTGATATATTGTTTAAGGCAACTTTTGTTATCTGCCCTAATAAACAAGAGCAATAATGTCAGTAATACAAAAAAAATTTCTGGTTCTAGAATGTATTTTGCATGCTTATTGTTGTTAATATTTTGCCTAATCTAATACAACTAAGCAGTCCAAATCTGGATTTAAATGTCCTTATTGACTCTCAAAGTGAAATTCTCAATATTCAATGTTGAGGTCTTTTTGATATTGATGTTTAATTTGGTAATTGTTAGACTAAAAGAAGGGATGATGGTAGAGGAGTACAGTGGTATCGGAAATATCTGATTTGCCTGTCTAAAGAGGCAGAAAATAAAAGATGAACTGTTGACATGAATTGTGGTTGGGTTGTACTAAGTAAATGTCTTTTTGTCTTAGTTCTTGTCTTCCCCCCTTAAGGGTATATACTCTCCTCATTATGATACGGAAAGGACTAGTACTTTGGATCTACCTAGCTTACGTTTTTATTTTACTTGGTTGTACATCCTCCTGAATTTGGGACTGAGATATAACCATCCTTGTCAGATTGAAACTGAGGCAGGCAGCTGAAATGACCATCCAGGTTAAGGGTTTTAGCCCTCCCTTTTCATTTGGTAATAATCCCTGTAACTCTTAGCAAAGCACTAGAGCAGCTGTTCCATCTACAATCAGAGGCTTTGATGTTTTTAGTATGGATTATTTCCTAATCTCATAGACCCACATACAAGGTATGTAGAAACAGCACAACTTGACATTGATTAAATTGACATTCTAAAACCCACAATACCTATTAACATGATTTCTTTGTTTGGCTACTGCAGTGACAGAAGCTCCTCTCCCATGTGTCAGAAGTTTTCTTGAACTGGGTGCTTGGATACCTTTAGAGTTAATGCCAACCTCTGTGCTAATCTTCCATCTCCTTTTCCTCCTAACAGCTGTCACTGAAGTGTAGAGCTCCTGAAGTCTCTCAATACATCTATCAGGTCTACGACAGCATTTTGAAAAACTGATAGACTGGTCCAGTACCCTCCAGTCACCCTGTGATTGGTGCAAGCCAAGAACTCTTAACTGGAAGAAATTGTATTGCTGTGTAGAATATGAACTGAAACACACTGAGGCCACCCACCAAGGTAGTGACTAGTCTAACCTGTGCGAACATTAGGGCACAACCTGTTGGATAGTTTTAGCTTCCTGTGAACATTTGTAACCACTGCTTCAATCACCTCCCACCTCTTGCCACCCATCGCTGCTATCTGTCCTTACTTGTGGGCTTCTCCATGCTATGCCAATGACTGGCTTTTTCTACACCCTCTTTTGAGTGTGGTTGGATATTTTGTAATCAAGAGCTCATTTCAAGAGCAGAAAAAGACAACAAATATTAAAGCAAGGAAAAGTGTCACTGAAACATAAACTGCACTTTATTGTTTTATATTTTTGTATATATGAGAAATTGAGGGAGTAGTGTAACCAGTAGAAAGTGTTAAAACAGTGGACTGTCATTAACCACATAGTCCTGGAGAAAGAGATGCAGTTACCTGCCCTACCCTTTTATGGGTTCTCTTATCTGTGGCAACCTTGTCCCTGGTCATTTGGATTTTCCCCTTTTTTCTCTCTCTCTGCAAACTCCTTGTCCTTGGCCAAGCCTTCCTGCTACCACCCATTCCATATCATCATCTCATTTGATTGCTCTGCAGTTGGGCACAGGGATCTTCCTTGAACGATGTCTCAGGGTGCGAGAAATACAGGGCCTGTCAGCACCGAAGCTGAGAGAAGTTACCACTTACCATATTCCTATCCCCTGAACCAACCCAATAATAACACTGATTAAGGAATTTGAGTAGAGATGGGAAGCAGGAACCAAAATGCCGTCCCCTCACCCCCTTCCCTGTATTTCTTAGGTCCAATTCAGATCTAAAATCATAGAGTTTTAGAGTTGAAACAGAGTAATAACTTACCCAACCCTGTTTTTCTGTGAAGGAGAAAGATAGAAGGCAAGAAAGCTATTGCCAAGGCCTGTCAGCTGTTTCGGAGCAAAGCTGGACTAAGTCCCCCAATCCCCATCAGTGGGGCTCTCACTGCAGGACTGCCTCTCATTGTGTTTCCCTCAATGCCTTCTCCTGCCTTTTCTGTGCCTGCTTTACACCTCTTCACGTACTCCATACTGATTTGGGCACCCCAATCATTGGCATCAGCTGGCAGCAGAGTATCTGTTCAATTACTCAAAGATAACTCGAGATGCCAGAATGAAGGAGTAGCTGATGCTTCCCAGTGCTTCTGGAGCCACAGTTCTTGAGGCCAGCAGGGCGGGTGCAGAGATGAAGTGAGCTTAGAGATGTCGAAAATTCTCTTTATCCCTTCAGCTCTCTGATCTGCTCTTTATTCACATTACTTAGACTTCAAGGCAAATTAAGAACATCCCAGAGGGTCAGGCAGTTCTTGTCATCTCTGAAAAGACTGGAGGATGTGAAATCCCCACTCTCCTCCCAACATATTGGATACGATTTGTCAAAGAATGCTTTGTGCCCCAAACACCAACCTGTTTAGCAGTGTTCACACCGTTTGATCTGTGGGCACTTGTTGCATCACCTGGCATGCAATATTCAGGGTCCATGACCAAGACCGCTCTTCTCAGATGCCTCTGCTCAAATCAGAGGCACTTCAGAGTCCAGAGGCCTCATGTTGGACTCAGATCAAACTCACTGGACTCAGAGAAGGAATTGTGGAAAACAAGCGCAAAAACTACCCCCCAGCCCTGTCTGAAATGACCCTGCTTCATACCAGTTGCAAAACTTGGGGAGAGTGGATCCCCCAAAGCTGTTTTTTAAACCTTGAGAATGTCCAAGAGAAGAATTACTGGGGTGGGGGAAGGAAATATGCCCCTCGCTGACTGCCCCTCAGGCACGTGGGCAATAGGAAATATTGCAGGACTGTGTGTTGGAGGTGGATAGTTTGGTGATGTGTGGGGTGGAAAAGCAGGTTGATAGAGTTCCCTTGTTGGGGCTCATTCATGGAGTTAGTTGGATACAAGCAGTAAAGAAGGTTCACACTATAAATACTGTGTTCTCATCTCAAAGCAAACTAGTTCCAGAAGGAAGAGAATGTCAGGGCAAGCATACAACACAATTTTGTACCAGGATATGTCCCTCAGCCCCTGAAACTAAGCTTCTCTCAGTGTCCCTACCAGTGATGGATAACAGATGCTGTTCTCAGCTGACCTGACTGAGCCAATCCATGAACTCTTCGCTCCCTGGGGAGGCTGCTTTCCATCACACACCTGCGCAGAGGGAGGGAGGGATTCCACTTCACAGAAAAGGACCTCTCTCCTGAAGAGACAGGACCCATTGCCTCCACCACAGCTTCCCTTTTGGCCCATTCCAAGCTTGGCCACATTGGGAGAGCAGGGTGGAGGTTGCCCTGTATCCCCCTCTCCTCCACCTGAGTATATCTTTGTAACATCAGCTGGCATCATACAAAGGGCAAGGGAAGCAAACACCCAGAACTCTTGCTGGTCAGAGATTCCCTCAGTGTCTGTCCTCACCCAAGCCAGTTCCATGTGTCTGTGTTGTGAAGCTTGGGACTCTGGAGAGAAATGGGGGGGGGGGGGTGGTAAATGTTGCCCTAAGAATGCTTCTCATTCTTTTGTTCTTGTTGGGATTTGTTCTTGGGGAGGGTGGGGGCTGGGGAAAGCTTGACCTTGTGTCTTCGTCAATAAACTCTCATTTACACAAAATGAAGTTTGTGGTGTGTGCTTTGTTCCCAGAACTGACACTCGAGGACAAAATATAGCTGGCCAGGGGAGGGACAGAGCATTAATAACCACTCTATTAAAACTTTTCTGTTTGCCCTAGCCCTCCCAGGGATTCAGGCAGATGAAATTAAGATTGACTCAAGGAAGAATCATGTATTTTGTGGAGGCTCCTGTTGACCAAACCCCAAACCACCACCGCCACCACCATAGGCATCTCTCTGCAGGCAGGGGAGTGCTCAGAGGAGCCAGTCCATCTTCCCTGGCAGGTCCCCTGCAGGGGGGCCCAGGCAGATGGTCCCAGGGGCATTAGCCAGAGCAGCAGCAGCTTTTTTCTGATTTGTGGGTCAGCAGCCAGCCAGCGGGGCATCTCATCAGCTTCCTGTTACCCAGGACGTCTCACTCATCTCTCGATTTACAAAAGCCTCTCAGACCTGGACTCAGAGCCTACATAGTCCCAAGCAAATAGAAGTAATGCTTCCCAAGGAGTTCAAGTCTAGTGACCTGCATTTGTGTTGCTGGGGCACATGACCCAGGTGTTGTCAAGACAGAGGGCCCTGCCCCTGCATTCTGAGGATCTGACAGCTGCTGAAATCCCCAGCCTGGAGTGGAGGAAGGAGGCTGGACTGAGGGACCCAATACCATGAGTCCCTGAACCTCTCTCACCACTAGAGTGAGTGTAGGTAAAACGCTCTGCACGGTGCTTGGCACCTAGTAGGTGCTCAGAAACAGTAGCTGCCTTTTGTCCAAACACTATGAACAAACTGCCTTTGGCAGCTAGGAATTTTGCGGTTGTCTCCATGTTGCCAGGCTACAGTTAGCCCAAGCTGTAATAGAAAACACGCTTGGGGAGGAGTGGGGCAGGGTCGAGGATATGCAGAAGGGCCATACGGAGATCTCACCGCGGTCACCACGTAAGAGTGATGTCAGTTTGGGCAAAGAAAGTCCCTAGGTAGAGGCTCTCAACTGTTAGGTGCCCGTTAATATTACCTGGAGAGCTTTCAAAAAAAAAAAAGACTGATGGTTCTATTCAATCAGTCCGAGATTGGACCTGGGGGAATCTGCATTTTTAAAAACTCCTCAGGCATTTCTAATGTGCAGCCAGGGTTAAGAATCACTGCCAGAGAGAGGCTCACACCTGTTCACCTACTTCCTCTTCTAAAGTAATACTCATGTTCTGTGGCAGTTGAAAAATGGTTAAAGCTTCCATGCACATGATACCTGCTTTTTCCCTTGCCTGTCTTGTGAATTTAATATCCCCACATCTTCTAACTCCCTGTGTGTGTCCTTCCTGCTACACTACAGCTTCCTCCTCCATTCCATTGAAGGTTCTGTAATTAGCTTTCTCTTGCCTCTGCTCTCGGCCACATCCAGCCTTGTTAAGCCCCGAGGTTACCGGTATGTTCAGGGCACACTGCCCCAGACTTCCCCCTGAGGTTGCACTATCCTCCACTGCCCCTAGATTGGCAACTAGGAAATTCTGAGATCTCAGGTACGTTGTTTCTGAGGTCAAAAAACAGCTGAGGACTCCTAGGTTTGAGCCTTCCTACTCCCACTTCCTGCATGAATGCTTTTTCTGATTTTACTTGGACCCAGATTCCTTTTCCCTGCCACCCCCAGCTCCAGGAGGCAAGAGCCTGTTTATTTTAATACCTGGTATGGCACTTGGAAAAGATCACACCTCCCCCGTTGTTACCCATTTCTATCTCCTGAACACTAATCCTAGAATCCCAACCAGCCCCCAGACATGTTATTAGCAACAAGGATGTTTCTTGAAAAGTTTCCGAGTTGGCTCCAAACTTGCCATCTCAGTTTCTCGTTTAGCTTTTGCCCTGCCGTGCTTGATGTTGCCAACAGGGGGAAGGCTAATTTGGGGGTTGGTTAGACCCAGATTCTCAGTTGGAGAAGTGGCTTTCAAGGGCTTAATTTCCAGGAGCATCGTTTGGAGATGAGACTGCCATCTCTGGGATCATTTCTCCTTTGGGCAGGGCCCCAGTGCTCTGGGGCTGAGCGAACTCCACTCACCCCGCTTCTCCAACCATGTAGGTGTTAGCGGGTGATGCTCAAGTCTAGCCTCTGGCTTTCCCTGCCTTGTTTCATTCACTGTCCACTTACTGTCAGAGACTCCACGTCTGGCCAAACAGCTTCTGAAAGCTCAGTGGGGTCCTCAGCTATGCTGAAGCAGGGACAAAGGTAGTCCTACTTCACATCTGGGCCTCAGCTACTGTAGGTGGGCTATGAGTCTGTTCCCCTGGGACTTCTGCTTGCCCCTCAGCCATCAAGCTTCCTCAGCGCATCCAGACCCGCCTGAGGCTCAAGGTCAGACAAACTCAAGGACAGGACCTCTGAAACTTTTCCGCAAAGGTCATCCTAATGATGGAGGAGCGTGAACAGGCCCGTAAGAGTGTGTGCTCTTAGCCCAAAGTGACTTTCAGCAAACTAAAATGACTTAACTGTATTTTAAATTCAAGCAAATTTTCCACTTTATGTAGATACTATCGCTGTTTGTTTTTTTAAATAAAAATAATGCTTTAGGTGACCTACCACTGAAGGCCAGTATGAGGCCCCATAATTAACCTGTGGCTCTGTGTTCCCCTAGTGTAACTGAAAAGCTTCTGAGAAGCTTGGCCCCAAGGTATGAGTGTGACCATTGCACGATTTCTTATTTCTAGTCCACCTTGGGCTGCAATGGAACCAGAGTGGAGGGCCACAGCCAGGGGAAGTGGACATACAGCCTGGGATTCTCGGGCAGGGTAAGGATTAAAGATTTTCAGATATGGTGGGGGCTAGATGGTGCCCTAGACGATTTAATCAAGGTAAGAGGCTCTTAGTGAGCCCAGGTGATCCCACAGGGCCAGTGAAAATCTGATTTCTTCCCCCAGAAGTGGCCCTCTAGGAGGAAGCCAAATCCTTCCCAGCCCTGTACTTGCTTTGAACTGCTGCCTGGCCCTTCTCATACCCTATCACAGCCCTCTGGGCCCACCTGGAATAAATGGAACTGCTTCCCAGAGTGGTGTTCAACCTCCCCTAGGACAGCTGTGTGTCCCTAAAAAAAGACGAGAATAAATACAGGCCACACACTGAAACTTACTACATGCCAGGCATTGCGTTAAGGACTTTACACACCTAGGCTCATTTATCCCTTAACAACAGTGGGGGATAGCTAATCGTGTCTCCATTTGATAAACAGGGAAATAGAGTTTGGAGAGTTCAAGTTACTTGCCTTCAGTCACAATAGTAAGTGACAGAGCCAGGATTTAAATCCAGATCTGTCTGATTCTGAAGACCAGGCTCATACCCACTATGCTTCCTGTCTGGGAGGAGAGGGAGGGGAACAATTGGGAAGGTGCCCAAAATGCAGACTCTGAAGGAAGCAGGAAAACTGGGTTCTGGGAGGGAGCTGGAACCCACGGTAGTAGAAAGTCTCAGTGGAAGATGCAGGGTCCCAGGGGCAAAAACACTTGGGATATCTCTCAGAGCTCCCTGCTCCTCTTCTGTCCCGCTCTGAAGACTCTAAAATGCAGCCGGACGAGGTGCTACTCACTTCAGAACCCTTCCATGCCTTCCCATCCAGCACGGGGCTGGATCCAAACTCCCTATCCTGCCAGCCAGGGCCTTTGTGACCTCACCTTAGCCAACCTCTTGGCCTCTACTCTTGCCATGTTTCCAGCCTGAAGAGCTCCTGTCTGGTTCCTGGACTCACTTCTCAAGCCTCTGTAGTCATCCCCCACTTCTTTTGCCTTCCTTCAGTCCTTCTCCTATACTCTCCCTCCACTCAGTCCCCAAAATCTGCTTTCAAGGTTGCTTCTTTGAAAGTTGCCTCCTCTGAAGCCTTCACTGATCCTCTAAAGAGTTGACCCACTTCCTCTGCCCTCCGCTAGCGCCTTGACTTTGCACACAGCATGTTTTAGCATTGTCTGCCTTTGGTCTCACGTTGGACTTCGAGCCTCATGCCAAGCTCATCAGTGGCTGCCCAGCTAGTGATTCTACATCTTTGTATTCCACATTTTGCATCTAAGTAAGACAAGCTACTCAGCCTCTCTCAACCTCAGCTGTCTCATCTGTAAAATGGGGGAAACAGAATCTATCTCCTGGAATTGTGAGGATTAAATCTGAGGATGCAGGCAAAGCTCGTAACACATTGTCTGGCACAATAAACATTAGCTATTGATGATGAAGTGACGATGACGATTTTTCTCGAATAAATACATGGGCGATTTTGTCTGCAATTCTGGCAAATGCTGGTTATCTCCCAGTCTGGAGAGTAGAGGAGAACAGCAGTTTTAGGGGAATGGAGGTCATGCTTTGGCAGGGAATCAGCTTTGCTTTGCACCAGCCAGGTCTGCCTTTCTCTGCTGCAGTGAAGGGCAAAAGTGACCACCCTTTGCTCAGTCCTGGGGGATGGGGGGTGGGGGGGATGGAGGAGCAGAGCCTGGACGTCTCTAGCACATGGCACAGGGCACACAGGGGGCACCTGCAGAGCAACTGCCAGACTGCCTTGTGGAGGGTCAGAAGGCAGGCCCGGGGAGGGGGGCATGTGAGGGCAGGAGTGGGAACGGAGCAAAGGCCTTCAGGGCCTTTCCGGTGCCCTTCTCCCGCTCCTCCAGTTTGGAGACACATCCTCGCAGGGAGAGTCTGGAGGGGTGTGAAGGTCGAGGCGAGGGATTGAGGAGGAATTCGTCCAGGGCTGCCCAAGCGAATATGTCAGGCTCAGGGACCCAGCGGAATGCCAGCCCGCCCCCTCCCCCCACCCCCCAACCCCGCCGCCCTCCTCCTCCTCCCTCTTCCGCGCGAGCGGGCGGCGCGCTCCGGAGGGAGAGCTGGGGCTGGAGGTTCTACCCCTCGGCGGCCCGCACCTGCCCCCGCGCGCGCGCCCCGAGCCCGCCCCGACTGGGCAGCCGGGGGCGCCCCCACCTCTCTCCCCCCGGGCGGGGGAGCCGGGGGGCAGCGCCGGAGCCCGGGGGGAGCACGGCCCCGCCGGCCCGCCGGCCAGGGCAGGGGGCAGCTAGGACGGCCCCGGGTAAGCGGCGGGCGGGGGTGGGGTGGGATGGGTCGGGCCGGGGGCAGGGGTGTGGAGGGGCGGCCGGGGCGAGGAGGGAGGAGGGGGCCGGCGGGCTGGCGGGGAAGCGGCGCGGGGCGGCCACGTGAGAGCTGGAGCTGGGGGCGGGGGTGCCCGCAAGGTGCTGGAGGCGGAGAGCGAGCTAGGCTCCTGCATCCCCCCAAACTCCTGCCAGTCAGGTCATGGGGAGCACGACTTGCGTCGCCCCCCAGCCCACCACCACGCGAACGTGGTTGGAACCGACAGCTGGCGGACGTGTGACCCGGCCCTCGGGATCCGCGAAGCCCCCGCCCTCAGTCAGGGGCAGGGACCCAGGTGTGCAGGCAGAGGGAAGGGGACAGGAACCAGGCTTTGGCCCCTGTGTGTGTCCCCGGTCTCTTGCCGGCGCTGTCTGCAGACTCACTGCAGAGCGCAGGCCTTGGGGAGGGAGCACTCAAGGGCCTGGGCCCTGCTTCTTGGGACAGCCCCCTTCCATCCCCACCCAGCCAGGGGTGTTGGATTAATATATGCTGAGACCCAGGACCTCTGCCTGGGAAGGAGGGGCACGGGTCACCTCTGAGTTGGGGACAGGGCCACACTTAGGCCTGGTGAGTTCCAGGAGGCTGGCCCCAGCGTAGGGGCCTCTCTTGCACCCCCTCCCTGGCTCCTGGTCTGTGCCCCGCTTTCATTTCCCTGCTACTGCCCAGGAAGGGCTGGTTTCTAGGTAGGGAGTATGGTGTCCAGGAGAATCTGTAGGTAAGGTACATCCTAGAAACCTTTGAGTTGCCACACCCAGAGAGAAGCCAGGACTCTTCTTGCATTCGGTGCCCTCTCTTCCTCCCCTAGGACTGCCCCCTCCCCACCTGCTTGTGCTGGTTATGTAATTAACCCAGCTGAGTCTCTCTGCCAAGCTGGCAGTGTCCAGAGATGCCTGAGGGGCCTATATGGGGAGGAGGGATTGGCATTTCCCCTAGTCAGGAGCCCATGTAAGTGTATAAGCACCTGTTGGAGAAAGGACACTGCACAGAGCAGGAAGGAGATCCTGATCCTTAGTCTTAGCGGACAGCTCAACTGGCCATGAGGTCTTCACTTCACTGAGTCTTTGAGGTTTTTTTTTACTTTCAGTAAAATGAGGAGAAGAATCTCTAACACACACACTACATGTATGTGAGCCCAGGCAACAGTGGATGGTGATGCCTCCTGGGATTGCTAGGAGGTCCCATTGAGACTGTGGAAAACCTTAGATGGGTGAAAGACCCCTGTACATAATAATGGCCACTGTTCATTGAACACCTCCTCTGTGCCAGACACTGAGCTTTGCGTGCATGACACCCTATGAAGTCTTGCCTAAGGTCACCCTTTAGGTAAATGGCAGAGCTGGGAATCAAACCTTGGTGGTTCTCACTTCAAATCCTGCCCTTTATTTGCTCTGCTGTATGTGCACATACCCCATGGATTGAGCTCTCTGAACCAGGATAGCCTGGGAGACATTCAGCCGTGGATTGTGCATATGTAGAGAGAACATGCACCCGCAGAAGCAGCATGCACGCACACGCTACAAGCATGGCCCTGTCAGAATCCAGCAAACCCACCTGCCCTGGACCTATTTAGCAGGCGCTGGTGTCACCCTCCTGGGAATCCAGAGAGGAGGTCTTAGGCATGTACCAGCCTCCCTGGTCACCATCCCCAGCAGAAGGAGAAAACTTCTCTCCTTTTCCTGGCTAAGAGATTTACTTTGATTATCTCAGAAATAGAGGCTATTGACCCTATTTTACATATGTGCAGAGCTTGGCCTAGAGTGGGGAGGTGATTTGCCAACTGATCCACAGCTAGGACACGTCAGAGTTGGGGTTTATACCCAAGCTCTAAAGTCATTGAAACTGAGCAAGCAAGGAGCTAATGAATCCATCCCAAGGTCCAATCCCCTAGCAGCCCCTTCCTGGCACCTGCTGTGTGCCAGGCGCTCTGAGCTCCAAAGGATGCCAGAGAATGAGACCCAGCCTTGCCCTGTCGCATTCACCAGTTACGATCACTACACTTGAAAGCTGCAAGTGCTGTGACATTGTAGAAAGGAGTAGCTGCCATTCCCAGCTGTGTGACTTGTGGCGTACTTCTTACTCCTTCTGAGCTTTCTCTCTAAAGTGGGGAATAACACTACCCATCCCTTAGGGATATTGTATGGCCCAGGCATAACCACAGGAGCATGCCACCAGAGTAAGTGGTCAACAGCATTGTGTTCCAGAGCCAGCGAGGTCATCTAGTGCAGGGTTCTTGATTGGGGGCATTTGGAAATGGGGGAGCAGTTTGGGTCATTATGGTGACTGGAGACTGCTGCTGTCAGTTACCTCCTGGGAACTGTGGAAGGAAAATGTCCTGCAATGTATGGGCGGTCCTGCACAATAAAGAATTCTCTCCCCACAGAATTCCAGGAGTGCCTCCCCTGAGACAACTTGCCTGGTCTCACCCCTTCAGGATGAGACTGAGATGCAGAGGAGTTGCCCTCTTGTCCAGGCTCTGTGGGAAAGCCAGGATTTGAACCCAAGTCCAGTGCTGTCTGCACTCTGCAGCCCTGTCTTGGTTGGGGAGTCGGACCTGGAGAAAAGTCAGGTCATGATATAAGTCAAGAAAGATCAATTTCCACTAGCAGGACCGCAGGCAAAAATGGAGAAGTTTTGGATAGGTGGAGATAGGGGTTCTGGGAAAGGAAAGGCATTCCAAGTGGCAGTAACAGCTTCAGCAAGGTCCCACAGCTGGAAAAGTGCAGGACGTGTCCAGAGATGAGCCAGTACACTAAGCCCACCTCTTGTCCCCACAGTCCAAGTGGAGGCCGCAGAGGGCCCAGGGCAAGCAGAGGCAGCAATGGTTGGTCCCGACGGTGGCTGAGCCCCCAGCCCCTGGAATATGCAGCCCGGGGGAGCCCCAGGCAGCGGCAAGGACGCGGTGGCGGAGTGGGGCGGGAGGCATGGTCTCCACCTACCGGGTGGCCGTGCTGGGGGCGCGAGGCGTGGGCAAGAGTGCCATCGTGCGCCAGTTTTTGTACAACGAGTTCAGCGAGGTCTGTGTGCCCACCACCGCCCGCCGCCTCTACCTGCCTGCCGTCGTCATGAACGGCCACGTGCACGACCTCCAGATCCTCGACTTTCCACCCATCAGCGCCTTCCCTGTCAACACGCTGCAGGTAGGAGGGCCCTCAGGGGCAGTGGGCAATGGGGAAGTGGAGGGGTGGGGGAGGAGAGGCTAGACTCCACCCTGCTCTGGCCCTATTGCCAGGGCCCCACCACTGAGTTTGAGAGCTCCGAACCTTGGGCCACTCTGCTTAGAGCTGTTCCAGGAATCCATTCATTTGTGTGCTAGTTTATTCAACAAATATTTGATGACCCTTTAATGTGTGCCAGGCCCTGCAGTGGGCACTGGGGCAGAATGGTGAGCAAAACAGAATGGGAATTTGCTTTCAAGGAACTCATAGTCTAGTGAGAAAAGACTAACAGACAGTTATTATATAGTGTGATGGGTAAGTGATGTGATTGGAGGAGACGCAGGGAGCTGGGGCAGCCCTTAGGGGGGCATCTAACCCACCCAGTGTGTCGGGTGGGAATGGGGCTCCCAGGAGGTGATGTCTCGACTAAGTAGGTTTTAGGCAGGTAAGGGGCAGTGGAGAGAAGGACAGGGAACACTAGGTGCCTACTAATATTCTGGGCTCTGCCCACCATGGCCTCAGACGCTCACTCCATGTCATCTGCAGAAGGGAAAGCAGGACAGGCCAGGACCTGGGGAAGGTGTGTTCTCAGAGACTCTGGAGACCCCAATCAGGTCTCTCGTCCAAGGTCCTCTTCTCTTAGGTGATGCTCTGTCCCCTGACCTCAGGACTTGCCTGCTGGACACCCTTCCTGCCATGTTTAGATTTAAATGCCCCCAGCGTCCTCACTTTTGGTGTTCCTTCCCTCAGTGCAGAGGGAAGCTGAGCTCTAAGACGTGTTTGTTTGCTCACTGAAGGAAGCCTCTGACCAGAGCAGAGGTTTGCAGGGAAGAAAAGACACAGTGGTGGAGACCCAGAAGGCAGGGCACAAGGCTCGGCCAATTGTAATTGAGAAAATACAGCAGTTTCTCAGACTACGACTGGGGGCGGGGGCTGGGGCTGGCGAGGAGCTCAGCACACAGCACTGTCTCAGCAACACCAGGCAGGAGGGCCTTGGCCTAACTTGCTAGAAACACTTGTTTCTGCCATCCCAGGTGCCTGGGGAAAGCACCAAAGACAAATGCCTGATCCACGAATCTGCCGCAGAAACAGTGAGGCTGAGCCCGTCCAGGCAGTGGGCCTGGGGTCAGGGCCCTCTAGTTCTCCTCTAAAGGAGACTGTAATGGTAGCCTGAGTAGACGCTTGAATTCTTTCTTCAAGCCTGCACACTGAATCTTGTTTATCTTTTCATATAAGTTGTATATTTATTTTTAATTTAATTTAATTTAATTTTGGAATAGGTGAGATACAATTTAAAAGTCCAAACTTTGGCCTAGAGAAATCTTGGTCCCTTCTCCCTGGTTCCTGCCCCACTCTCTGTAACCATTCTTGTTGGTTTTTGATCCATACTTCCAGTGTTTCTTTACTCAAATAAGAAAATGTTGGCTGGGCTCAGTGGCTCAGGCCTGTAATCGCAGCACTTTGGGAGGCCAAGGGAGGAGGATCACTTGAGGCCAGAAGTTTGAGACCAGCCTGAGCAACATAGCATGACCTCATCTCTACAAAAAAATTTTTTTAAATTAGCCAGACATGGTTGTGTGCAGCTGTCGTCCCGGCTACTTGGGAGGCTGAAGCAAAAGGATCCCTTGAGCCCAGGAATTCCAGCTGACAGTGAGCTATGATCGGACCACTGCTCTCCAGTCTGGGCAACAGAGCGAGAGCCTGTCTCTAAAAATAAATAAAAAATAAAATGTATTCTCATTCCACCCCCCTTCTTACCTAAAAACAAAAAACAAAACAAAACACCCCAAAACTATACTGTTCTATACCTTGGGTTTTTTGTTTGTTTTACTTAATATTATAACCTAGAGATTTTTCCATGTCAGTATCTAGAGGACTTCCTCCTTCTTTTTTCATGGCTACACTACTCCATTGAAGAGATGTACCAGGGAGTCCTTTCTCCTTGGACAAGTGGGTGGTTTCCAGTCTTGTGCTGTTTCAAACAATGCCACAATGAATAGCCTTGTACATAAGTTACTTTGTACAGAGGTAGATATATCTGTGGGGTCAATTCCTGGAAATAGCATTGCTGGATCAAAGGGTAAAAGCAACTGGAGTTTGGAAGGCGTTCCCAGGTTCCCCTCTATAGAAGTTGCGTATGCCATGCTCCTGCAAGCAATGTACATGAGAGCCTGTTTCCCTAAAGCCTCACCATCAGAGTGTATTTTCAAACGTTTGGATTTTTGACAATCTGAGGGATGAGATATGATATTCTCAGTGTAGTCTTTATTTGCCTCTCTGATTATAAGTGAAGTTGAGCATCTTTGGATATGTTTAAGGGCCTATGTGTTTCTTTTTTCCAAGAACTGTTAGTTTCCTTTGCCCATTTTTCTATTAGACTGTTGGCCTTTTTCTTCGTGACTGGCCCTGAGTTTTGGAGTAAAGGGACAAGCCAGCCAATCAGGAGCCTTCCTCTTCTCGCTTTTAGGACCCCCAGAGAGGAGTGGGTGGGAGGCAGCCTGGAGGTCCCCTCAAGGAGGCAGCATGTTGGGGGAGAGGTGGGACTGTCACCCTCAAAGGCTGGCAGCTGCACCCTGTCCCCAGCAGAGAGCTGGAAGGGCAGGAGCCACTCATCCCTCCCACTTCTCACTGATCTCCGCTTGTCCTGTGGGACGGGGGAGGAGCCATGTACACATGCAGGTCCCAGGCTCCAGGAGGTCACCAGGTCCAGCAGAATGCAGCCTTCCCTGGCCTAAGAAACCAGTTCATGGTTTCCTATGGCTTTAGATTTGTCCTCAGCATCCTCCCCCTGCACTGAAAATTAAAACCTCAGCACAAAGAAAAGATGCCATATCATCTCCCCGGGGAAATCCACTGCAGCATCTTCTAAGCCTTTGAGTTGGGAAGTGCTGTTCTGAAGTTAGACTTAACTCTGCGCTACTGCCACCAAAGTCTTTTCCCTTTTATTCCTTCTTTGAAGTGGAGAACCAGCTGTAGTCCTCCTTTGTGCCTGGTTCCTGCCCCACTCAACTCATAAGCTGGGACAGGAGACATGGCTCCGCCTCCTTCTAGTGTTTTGCCTGGGTCCTCGCAGGAGAAGACCCTAATCCCCTTTGCCCTACCTCTGTCCCCTCAACTTCATGGACCCCCTTCTTTCCACACACTGGCTGCCTGAAACTGCTCTTGCGCTTGCATCTGCTGGCAGGTTAACTAGCTAATTAATCTCTTAAGGAACCTTGTCTGTAGAGCACTCAGCTTTTCCGGGGGCCTATTCTTCTTGAGCTGCAGCCCCTCCCTGAGAAGTTGCCACAAACATTCAGGAAGTCCCATCTCCCTGGAGCTGCCCTGGGGCCCTGGTGCATCCAGTCTCAATGCTTTCCTCCTCAGGCCTTCTGTTTCTCAACCCTGAGGGCAGAGTGGAGTATGCAGAAGGGGCACATCAGGTAGCAATCTAAGGGCAGCGTCAGAGGCAGGAGTTGCAATGATCCCAGCTTGGGCCATGTAGTATTCAGGGCTGTGGAGAGCTCACCAGCCTAGGTAGTGCCATTAAGGACCATCTGCTAAAAGGTAACAGTGCTGGGCACTGAGGGGGGAGGAGGAAGTGCATAAAAACGAGGAAGGCCTGGCTCTGTCCCTCTCATGAGCTCACAGAAGAGGTGGGGAACTGGAGATGGAACAGCACTCACGAAGGTACAATCAAAGGATTGTTAGAACACAGCACATGAAGGGAGTAGTTTCCTGTTTGTAAGAAGGGTGGGAAATCAGGAAGGCTTCTTGGAGGAGGAAGCACTTGAGCTGAGCCTTGGAAGGCAGAGAGGATTTCAACAGGTCCAACAACTAGCTCAGGGCCAGGCTCTTAGAGGCACTTAATAAATGTACTTGTTGAACAAAGGACTGGATGTATGGATAGATGGATGGATAAGGGGACAATATGGGACAAGGCAGATGTACACAAGATGGTGCCGAGGCCCTGGAGGACACTGATCTATCCCAGCTTGGGGGTGGGGAAGCTGCAGCACTGAGCTCCTCCTTTCCCCCTGGGCCTGGCCTCCTGCGATGGGTGGGTATGGAAGGCTTCAAGTGTGGTGGCAGGTGAGAGCACTGTCAGTCTGGCAGAAGGTGGCTGGGGGCTGGGGGATCCCTCATGGCTGCTCTGACCCCGGTACTGGCTGGGGGTTCGCAGGAGTGGGCAGACGCCTGCTGCAGAGGACTCCGGAGCGTCCACGCCTACATCCTGGTCTACGACATCTGCTGCTTTGACAGCTTTGAGTACGTCAAGACCATCCGCCAGCAGATCCTGGAGACGAGGTGAGGGGCTGCAACACAGTCCATTGCCACCTCTGTCGCCCCAATGACAGCCAGTCCCCAAGAAAAGGGGACAGTAGGGGGACACAGATAAAGCATATGTGCTCTCAGATTCCCACCTCAAACCTGCACACACACCCCCACATTTTGCTGTCCCATTTCTGTTCACTCATTTTGGGACCTGACCATGGGGTGGCTAGACTAGTGCTGTAGTTAAAAGCTTGGGACTCCAGGAACAAGACTGCCAGGGCCACTCAGCTGCATGACTTTAGGCCAGTTAACAGTTAAGCCTGTTTCCTCATCTGTGAAATGGGGATAATAATAGTATCCACCTTTTGGATCGGTTGTGCTGATCAGAGGATGTAACTTAACCTCGAGGGCTTAGAGCTGCGCCTGGAACAGAACATACAGTGGTAGTAGCGTTGACCAGGCACTGCCTGCCCTTCTGGGAGTCCAGTGGTTGTGAGACTGGCACAGGCAGAGTTCTGAGATTGCTGCCTCGCCCCGCAGGGTGATCGGCACCTCGGAGACGCCCATCATCATCGTGGGCAACAAGCGGGACCTGCAGCGCGGACGCGTGATCCCGCGCTGGAACGTGTCGCACCTGGTGCGCAAGACCTGGAAGTGCGGCTACGTGGAGTGCTCGGCCAAGTACAACTGGCACATCCTCCTGCTCTTCAGCGAGCTGCTCAAGAGCGTCGGCTGCGCGCGTTGCAAGCACGTGCACGCCGCCCTGCGCTTCCAGGGCGCGCTGCGCCGCAACCGCTGCGCCGTCATGTGACGCCCGCTGCGGCTCCGCGCGGCCCGGCGGGGCGAGGGCCAGCTTCCCCGCGGGACTGCGGGGCGCGGGCGGGGCGCGGGCGGGAATGGAACTGGGGTGGCCCGGGCCTCAGGCCCCGCAGCCCCGCACCTCCCCTTGCGAGGCGGAGCGCGAGAGGGACCCCTCATAACTGCCCAGTCCCCCGCCCCGTTTGTCTTCCTGGGACAGCCGCCTTCAGCGCTGCGCTTAGTGCAGTGCCCGGCCCGGCCTGAAGGGGCGCCACGGCCTTTGGGGATTGCGGGTGCGCGTGTGAAATGGAGGGTGCGGGTGCGGAGGCGCTGCCTTGGCCGGGCCCCCACCTGTCTTCTCCGGAATGTGTCTGTCTTGGCCCGGTGTCTTCCCTTCCCGTGTCCGTCCGCCCCAGCGTCTGTTGGTCCTTGCCTGTCTTATCCGCCCTCCAGTCCCCCTCCCGGCCCCAGCTCCGCTCACAGGGCTCTCATCTCGTCCATCCCCTTGTTGCAGACCCTGGCAGCTGCTTTGTGAGGCCAGGCCTTCTGACTGTCAGCATCACCGGCACAGGGCAGAGTTGCGGGTGGCCCAGGGACCACGATCAAGGGGTCCGGGAGTTGAGGTCCCAGGTCAGTCAGGGGGAGAAAGCTGAGCTCTCTCGCTCCCAGGGAGACCTCCCCACCCAGCAGCCCCCAGAGACACAACAACCTACCTTCCAGCCTTAACTCGATGGTCCGTCCCTGCCAGGTGCCCCTCACTCTCTTCCTGACCCCAAAGCCAGATCACCCCCGGGTTAAAACTTTTTTTTCTCTTTTTACAAGACTGTGGAGAGGGAATCCCCCAAAGGTTAGATTCTTTTCCACGATGCCAGGTTCCAGTCCTCTATTCCCTCCTGCATCTGGTGTGCCACATTGGAGGATGTTGAATCCTGGGAGCTGGTGGTGGGCAGGGTGGTGCCCAGGAGGAGGTCGGGTTATGCCAGGGAAGATTCTATCTCCCCGTCCCACCCTAATCTGACTACCCCAGACTCTGCCTGCCTCAGATAACAGATTTCCCTGATTAATCTGGGAAGGAGCAGAGCCAGGAAAAGAATTATGGTCTGTGCTTGGGGGAGATAAGCCTGCATCCCCACCCATAGATGGAGGCCCTCAGGATCTGACACCCCCTTGTCCCAACACCAGTTGGCCCTATGCCCTAACTCACTCCGCCCCATTTTCTCCGGCTGCCTGGCCGGGTTTCTACCTCTCGTCACCGGAGCTGATCACTGTCAGTTTTGTACCGATTTAGAAATAATAATAATGAAGATTCTAGGAATAGCCTGAGGGATTGCTGGGGGACTTGGAGGGAGGAAGAAGTGGTGCCCTGCCCCCTGGCCAAAGAGTTCTTCTTGAGGCTGAGCCCTCAGCCCTGGTCTGGTGGAAGGATATGGAGGTCCCTCCTTATGAGGGGCAGATAGGACAACTCAGCTTTAGCCAACTTAGCCAGGGCTGCAGCACATAGACCAGGAAATCAGGTAGTCCAGAGTGGTGATGGAGAGGAGTCTGGGGGAAGGGGCATGGGTGGGGAATTTATCACCGACATCCAGTGCGGGAGGGAATCTGTGGTTCTCTCTGCTGCTGCCCCAGCTGATTTCCAGTCCTTCCACCCACTGGGGGTAGCACAGCCCTACAGCGCTCGCCCTGACCTTGGGCAGTCCAGCGTTCCTGGGTTCTAGTCCCTGCTGTGCTGCGTGACTTTGGGCAAGTGACCTGCCCTCTCTGCTGAGCCTCCCTCTGAAACAGAGGAGGTGGCTCCCCTTCCCTGCATTTTGAGGTGGCTGGGAGGGTAAGGAAGAGGGCCTGCCCTTTTTGTATCCTGCACTCTGGTCCCCTGGTTCACCAGGGGGGCAGGGTGAGGATGGCAGCATCTCACATGCCCCATCACCCCCAACTCTGAGGCACCTGAAGTGGGGGTGGGGGACCCAATGCCCCCATGGGAGCCATTGGAATGTATTGCCTGACAGGCCCCCTGCCTCCCTCCGCTTCACCCCAGGTCTTGGATTTCAGGTCCCTCCACCCCCATTCTGAGTCTCTGTCCTTCCCTTCTCCCCCAACCCCCAGGGTTTCCCACCACAGGGTCTGGAAGTGTGTGTGACGTCCATTGAGCTGTTATCGGAAGTCAGATTAAAAATCAGGGAGTGTTTTCCCTCGTTTCTGTACCAAGGTGTCAGCTCCATTCCTCATGGTGGGAGGGGAAGGGGTCCGTACGGGGCCTGCCTGCCGAGCTCTGTGTGGAGGGTGGGAGAAGGTGATGAGATGGCCCCTGTCCCAAAGCCCAGGTCTACCAGGAGATCAAAGAGGAAGAGTTTGGGACTTACCTCCTTTCCACCTAACCCTGAACCCTCCGGCTAATTAAAACCATCCAGAAGGAAAGTGTAACTTCTCCCCTGCCACTGTCTCTAGAAAATTTCCGTAATGGGACTCAATCCCAGCTTCTCCTCCCTCCCACTCAGGGCTGAGCCTTTGTGGCCTCTCAGTGTAACTTCTTGGATGTAGGTGTGTTAGGAATGTTCTCAACCATCCCTCTTGACCCTGAGTGATCGCACTTCCCAACCCCCAGAGCAAAGCTTTGAAGTCCTTGGCAAGGGTGGCTTGCAGGAGCCTGTGTGTTGGGGGGCGGCCTTGTCCCTGTCCGTGGTGCTGACCCGCCAGCCACTTCCGGGAAAGATGGGCTGTCTGGCAAGAGAGAGGACACCTCTCTCAGCCCCACTCCCTCCCCCTTGTCCCTATTCCCCATCCCCTCCAGTGGGATGACATTTGAAGCTACGCCTTCCTGCACCACCACAGTCCTAGAGTGAGGGACTCAAGAAGCTGGGGTGTCAAGGACAGACCCACATGTGTTTAATAACTTACAGGACTTGCAGAAATGAGGGGCATGGCTAGAGGCCAGAGGCCAGGAGTTTGGGGAGCTGTTCCGGGGGAGGACAGTAAGATACAGGGTAGTCCCACCACCCCTGGCCGTCCTCTGGAGTTGGAGTGGGAACAATGGTTGCCCCTTTGCTCAAAAGAACAGGCTGAAGCTATATTTGTCTTCTGACTGCCTCCTGGCCTAGGCCCTGTCTTGTGGTCCTGCAGCTGTGAATGCAGTGGATACGTGGGCATCCTCTTTGCTCCCCTCCTCCGCAGCACCCTCAGGCCCTTAGACCCAGGACTCCTCCTCAGGTGGGAGTGGGGCTCGGTCCAGCTGCTGAGGCCCCAGGCCCCGCAAAGGCTGCGGGCTGCTCTCCAGTGGGGCAGCTGGCTCTTTCTTCCCCTTTTCTTTGTCCTTCTTCTCACCTGCTGACGCTCCAGCCACTTGAGAAGTCTCCCCTCCCTTGCTGCCCAGCGTGGCCCTGGACAGCCTGTCCCTGGGGGGCGCCCTGGCTGGACCCAGGCGGAGGTAAGCCAATGGCTTGGGGATTCGTGAAGGCTGCTTCTCAGGCCTGTGGTCTCTCCGGGGCCGGATCCTGGGCCTCAGCTTCAGCTTGTAGATGGACGGGACCCTCTGGGGTTTCCGGAGTGTTCTCTTGCCATTGCCCAGACATGCCTTGGCTTTGTCAGAACTGGGGTTCGAGGGCAAAGGTGTGGGGGCTTCTGGGCTGGCAGACACAGTAGGGGCTGAGCAGTCCTGCCCTCCTTGAGGTGGGACCTTCCTCATGCTGGTGCCCTTGGCACTCAGGCTCTTGGCACTTGCCTCTGTCCTTGGCCCACTCTCTCTGGCTCCCAGCTTCCTTTTTGGGCTTCCTGGGCCTGTGGTACCAGCTAGCTTAGGGCGGCATGTCGGGGCTGCTTTCCAGGCTTCCAGGTCCACTTTAAGGAGGGGTGGGGGGCCCTGGGCCAGTTCTTGGATGACTCTGTCATAAGGACTCCCAGGCTCAGGCCACTGCCCACCCAGGCTGGGGACGTAGACTCCACTTCGAGGAATGACCCCAGACCCTATGCCCTGGGGACAGGCACCCCCCACCTCTAGGAGCTTCATCTTGGCCAAGATCTCCTCTTCAAGGTTGTGGTAGAGGGCTTGATCCTTGGTACTGCCCAGGGGCAGGGGAGTGTACCTTCCCTCCCGCTCCTGTGGGCCCAGGCCCCAGGGCTCTCCGGCCTCTGCTGTGACCTGGATGTCTGGTTTCTGGTCCCTGTGCCTCACTTCCACAGCGCAGTCCTCATGTCTGGACCCAGCCAGGTCCCCAGTGATGGCCCTTAATGGGATGGGGCCTCTCCCAAGTTCTGTCCTGGGACTTTCACATGCAGCACCTGGGAAGCTTCTTCCTGGTGTGGGGGGGCGGGCAGGCAGCAGCCGGATGGGTATCTTGGTGAGTCCTTTAACAGGGGATGGAGAATGGACACGTGCTGCCTCCCTGAGCTGGGAGGAAGCACCCTTGGCCTCATCCCAGAGCGGCAGTCTGAGGCCCAGGGGCTTGGCTAGGCTACAGGAACGAGGCGGGGGAGATGGTCCTCGTGCTGATGTTCCCTTGGTGATGGCCTCAGGGGCTCGGAGTCTTTGGGGGGTTGGGGTCCCAGCTGGGGTTCCCTGGCTGTCTTTTTCCTCATGAACCCAAGATGTAGGAGTCCTTCCCCTGGGGAGTTCGGGGGGGTATCTGTCCTCCTTCCTGGACAAGGTACACTGTGGGTCTTGGCCCCCGTGCGTGAATGAGGAGTGGGGGCTGGGCAGGCCATGCCCAGCTGGCAGCTGCCTCCAAGGTGGGGTGAGAGGCCTCTCCTGGCACCTGAAAGGGAGAATCACAGGCTGCAAAGGGAGACTCATGGGGCCGGCAGGGTTGACTAGTGCAGCCCCCCGGCTCTGGGGAGAGATGGTCTTTACCCAGGGAGAATGCCAAGGCAGCTAGACTTCGTGTGAATGAAACACGTGGCGGCCACTGTTTAAGTCTAATCTCCCTTGTTCCCTGTGTAGCAGATAGAAGGAAGCCTGGCCTGGGCCTGGGGTCAGGGCTTTCGAGGGATGATCCCAGACCAGAGGTCTGGCAACCAGGGGTCACTAGTCTGGTGGGGGATGGGGGGTAAGGCGGAGAACCTTGGGTAAGTCTGTTCCCTGTCTGGGCCTCAACCTCCTCCTCTGTGAAATGGGAAAGATGTGAAGGAACCAGGTGACCCAAAGGTCCTGGTGCTTTTTCAGTGCAGAACACCTGAGGTCTTGCTGGGGTAAGGGCACTCCTGGGGACCTGCTCTCTTTATCTTGGAGTGAGGTGGCCCCTGAGAATGTGGACTCCAAAAGAAAAACAGACCCTTCCCTGTCCCCCCACATACCTGAGAATCCCTGCCTCTGCTCCCCGCTCACTGCAGGGTCTGGGTGAGGAGGCGGTGGGGGGCCTCAGCTTTCGGCCTGAAGAAGTATATGTCTTCCAGTCCACGGGGGGCAGCGGGCTCTGGGAGCGGCTGATGGTCATCGTAGGCTGGGGCTGCGAGGGGCTGTCCTGCACCCTCACTTCATGCTGCACTAGTGGGGCTGGGGGCTTCAGGAGGCTGCCCGGCTTGTGTGCTACCAACACCATCCCCCAGAAAAAGGAGAGGAGGGAAGGGTTCAATTCCTGCTGATGGGGCCCATTATTCCCTGCCCCTGGCTGTCCCTTGCCTCTTATTCCACATTAAAAACAGTGGGACCTACAGTGGCAGCACCAGAGTTTCCTTATAAGTGGAATTTAGGGGACACAACCTGGTCAGAGGCCTAGCTGGGGGGCCTAGCTGCGTTTTGTATGGCAGGTCCACAACTTTTACTTAGAGTATATGCTTATTTGGGGTGCCTTGAGGTGCTGATGGAGATTATGGAAGGACTAAAGACCTTCCAAGTCATGCTTGGTGCCACCACCGTGGACCCCAGAGCCAGACCTAAGCTCTGGGGGGAGGCACCCTGACCAAATGCTGACTCTGCGTGTGTTGCGCACCATCTTGTGGCTACAATTAGTACTGCGCCGTGACTGCCCAGCTAGGGCATCTTGCTTCCTCCAGCCTCCCCCGCCCCTCCCCGCACCCCTCTCACCCCTGGAGATCAGACCTCCCTCCCACCTCTGCTTCTGGCCTCCCGACCAAGAGCTACACCTCTCCAACCAGCCCCACAGAAAGAGGACTGTCAGGGGACTCACAGAGGGATGTGCACCGGCAGGGGTCATGTTTGTCCAGATAATGGCCCAGCGTGTCCCAGCCGCCCCCTACGCGTACCATCACGTGGTTCCGGAGGATCTGAGGGGGCAACCAGGTGAGGTTGAGGGCAGGGCGGAGGGCATCCCCTCTTCCTGGACCAGCTTGCAGGCTTCCGGCACGCACCCAGGGATACTCCCATCCATGTACTCATGCACATGCAGATACTCCCTTGTACATGTGTGTGGTTGGGAGCGTGTATATTTTTGCAGCCTGAGTCTCCTCCATGACTGGCATTGGATAACACATGTTGTCAAGGGTGGGGGCCAGGCTGGCAAACAGAAAGTTGCCCCACAACGGGACAAGGGCTCTCACAGGCATTGTGTTAACCTGGCCCCAGAGCTCCTTTCTCTCCCTTCACTGGAAAGGGTTTTGCACCTGCACATGCTTGTACCCAAAATGCTGCTGGCTTTGCCTCTGTGGTATGTGCAAACGAGCCCATGGGAGTCCCAGCCACACTCCACTCTGGGGCAGGTCATATAGTTTCCAAGCTTCAATTTTCCCCTGTCGAAAAGTGGGGCCACAATTCCTTGCCCCTACTTACTTCACAGGGCTACGCCTCAGGGTCCCGGTGAGGGCCCAGGGAGCTGCCTCAGGTGTGGCCTGTGCCCAAGGAAAGGGCTTGGCCATGGCCGGAGCTGTTGGCCACACCCTTGGGTGGTGGTGAGGCACAGCCAGGTATTGGGGCACATTTCAGACCTGTACTACTACTCCCTCTGCAGAATGTACCCAGCCAGACATGCACAGGGGAGGGGACTACGGGGTCCATGTGGCCAGGGCCATGTGCTGAACACAGACTTGGGGTTCTCAGGCCCCTTGCTCTGACCACGCCAGAGGGTGGAATGGAGCGGAAAAGTGGGAGTGGCCTTCTTCAACCCCACTTCAGCCTGGGGACACCCTCCAGACTAAGCTAAGTTGGAGGTGGTGGAGGGTGGTGGTTCTGGCTGCCCTGATGGGAGGAGGGGATAGACTTGCCAACTTTGCCAGAAATCTCTTGGAATTCTCCCAAGGAGAGGAGGAGAGCTCCAAAGCCTGATGGCTTGGGGCGAATGGTCACTTCCTGTCATTGTCCTCAGGCCTGGGCAAGGTCCCATAGAAGGAAACACTATTCTGCTGATGATGCTTGGAGCCCCTCGACCCCCAGCTGGAGTTACCCGGATGAAGATGAGGGTGTTGGAGTCCCCCACTCGGTACTTCCCCTCAGACACCTTGACCATGGAGAACTGCACTGGGCACGTGCAGTGGCTCACGAGGCTCTGCACCTGCAGGACATGGGCAGTGAGATCAGCCCTCTCCTCTGCACAGGTGCCCAAGGTCCTCCCCCAGGCTGGGTCAAACTAAATGGGGGGCCTGTCTGCCCCCAGAGCCACCCCCTATGTCTCTGCTGGGATCTGGCTGGGGGCTGAGAAGCAAGTAGAAAGTAGGGAGGATTGTAAGTGACAGAGACCTGGAGTGACCACCTGCTGAGCCAGGGACCAGCATCCCCAGGCGTCAGCGGATGGGGGCAGTGGAGTGCCATGGTTAAGAACCCCCCCAGCTCCATTTCCGCAGTGGTAGAAGTGGGGTTAGCGAGAGCTAACTGCTGTGAAGCGCCCCCTCTGTGCGGATGCTGTTGTATGCGCTGGCTCATGAATACTCCCAGCACTCATAGAAGGTAGGTGCTGCTACTGTGCCCACACTGCAGAAAGGCAGCCGGGCGTGGAGAGCTTAGTAGTGGCTAAGACTTGAACCAGGGTGTCCCAAAGGGTGCCAGAGTCTGTGTTCTTGAAAAACGTCCCACCGGGAGTTAAATGAGGAAGGTATAGAGTGCTGGGTGGTAAGAAAGCCTCACAAGTGGCACAGCCATTACTACCTGCGGCTAGGGTGGAGGCTCAGAGTGGAAGGCGACTTGCTCAAAGCAACAGTGCGTTAGTGTCAGGGTGGGGACTGGAGCTCCAGAGGGCGGGCCCACGAAGGGCTGGAGCGGGATGGGGGAGAGGAGGGCAGGGAGGAAGGGGGTCCTTGAGGGTGTGTCCACAGCCCTCACCATCTGGTCCAGGTTGCGGAAGTGGCAGGGCCGGCGCGTGGGGGGCGTGGGCGGTGGGGGTTCGGGCGGGGGCAGGGCCAGCTCCCGCCGCAGCTCGTCGTCAATCTCCTCCTCCAGCTGCACCAGGGTGGGCGCTGCGACTCCGAAGCGCCAGGCCCGGCGGCCCAGCTCCAGCAAGCACAGCACCACATTCTTCACGTTCTTGCGCAGCACCAAGTCCTCAGTCTCGAACATCAGCACCTCTGGGGGTGGGGAAGAAACATGAGCCCTCTGCAGACCTCCTGGGGCCAGGGAGGGGGGGAAAACCCTGGGGGTCATCCGGGTCGGGGGTGGTTTGGGTCTCAGGATCCTGGGGTCAGCCCCCTAGGAGGGGTCTGGGCAGAATTGCTCAGATGCTGGGTGCAGACAAGGCGGCCCATGGCACAGGAGAGACTGGGGGTGGGGAGAGGTGAAGGGTTAACTTCACCTTCTCCTCTCCCCACTCAACTTGCCAGGATGGGTCCCGGAGCAGGAAGCAGTTTGCTGTACTTCCCACCCGTGGCTCTCACCTGAGATATCCACCAGGTACCTCAAACTCAATCTCCCAGCTCAGGTATAACCTGGCAGGGTTGAGTATAGGCTCTTGAGCCAACCACTAAGGTTGGAGTCCTGACTCTCCCACCACCAGCTGCATGACCTTGAGCTGGTCCCTGAGCCTCAGTTTCCTCCTCTGTAAAATGGGGTGTGGTCTATTTCGTGGAGTTGTGAGGACTGGATGAGTTCATGGTTGTTATGCATTCACTGACAGTGTCTGGCCCATGTAGGTGCTCCATGAGACACTAGCTGGTATTAGCCCTCCTGTCCTGCTCCCCACTGCCGTGCCACCAGCCTGTAGCCCAGGCCTGACCCTTCCCCAGTCTCTCCCCCACCGCCTTTGGCCAGGAGGATGGTGCAACATCCAACCTCATCCCACTCCTGGGTCTGAGGCCAGCAAGATGAGGGATCCTGACATGTCACTCCCAAGTCCTACAAGCCCCAGCAGGACCAGGCCCCTCCCTCCTCCTGCACTCTCCTCACCATTCCTGGCTTCTCCTAGTCATCCAAACACAGCGTCTTCTCTGTGCCTTTGCCCTGGTCCCCCTACCTAGAATTCCCTTCCCCCAAAACTTCTATTTATTCCTCGAGACTCAGCCAAATCTCCTTCCTCTGCAGCCTCTCTCGGCTGCCATTTCCACCTCATCAGGTCACTGTCTCCTCCCCTGGGAGCCTCTGCTTTGAGCGTTTATCACAGGGGGCTGTAGTTTACAGATCTACTCATCTGTCCCTCTTGCTAGACCATGAATTTTTCAGGCACTGGGCTTCGTTCCTTTCAGTTCTTGGTGCCCAGCACAGTGCTCAGCACACAAGAGGTACTTGATATATGTTTGTTAAATGAATCATCAACAAACATTTATCAATCATCAACACATTTATTTATTGAGGAATTACCATGAGATGGGGAAAATGAGGCATGAAAAGAGATAAGCTGGCCCAGGCTGGGCCCTCTGAGAGGGGATGGATGTCCTGAAAGATAAGGGTCTGGGATGGGGCGAGGGTCCAGAGCAGTTACCTTGGATGCCCATCTCCTTGCGACACCACTGGATGAAGTTGGAGACATTGTCCCTGGCCTGGAAAGTACCAGGCTGGGCGGCCCCATTGCAGGAAACCCCGGCCCGGGGCATAGGAATCCTTTGGGCTTGGGCAGGTGCCTCAGCCAGGAAGGCCAGGGCAGCCTCAGTGACGGCGTTGGCATGCCGGCACAGCACCAGGCCGGTCTCCAGCACCTGCAGGAAGTTGGCTGCATCGATGTCCAGCCCGTAGAGATCCCGAAGCCACTCGGCCAGGTCCTCCTTCATGGCCTCCAGGTACTGCTCGCTGGACTTGAAGGGCCGGATGCTGCGCACAGGAGGCCCCAGGGTCCCAGGCCTCCTCCTGTGCCCCCCAGGCTGGGACATGGCTGAACTCTCAGCAGGGGATGAGGTGGGCACTTCCTCTTTCCCACTGCTGCCTCTTTACTCCTGCCACCTGCTGGGCCTCCGCCAGCTTCTCCCTGATTCAGAGCTTCCCTTTCTACCCTCGGAGAGCCCAGGACTTCCAGCTCTGCTACTTGCCGCTGGCTTCAGCCACTGGGCCAGGCCTGGCCCCCGCTCCCCCACATTCCTCAGTCCCTGCCAGAACTTTCCCTGCTTGGTGGCCGTGCAACGACCTCACTGTGCAGCTGCCCCGTTTGCTCAGAGTTCACCACCTCCCGGGGCGGGTGGAGGTGAGGTCATTCCTCTCTTCCCCAGGGCTGGGCAGGTCAAGCCGGCTGCCTCCCACCCTCCACCGGCCGTGGAGCCTGGCATGGCTGCCGGCCTCCCCACTCTGCTTTCCTCTCCTCTCCTTGGAGACAGCGGCTGCTATAAACACTCCTTGTTAAACCTTCCCGGCAGGCAAGGACTGCCCTGCAGAGCGAGGGAGAGGGAGGAGAGCCTGGGGCTGGCTTCTCTCACTGGGCCGACCAGGTGGGGGCTTCAGGGGAATGGGGGAAGCAGGGGCAGGGGTTGCCATGCCCCTTGGTCTTTAGTGAGCAGGGAGGGTGGGGATGAAAGAGACACAGCAATAGAGTCCAAAGACATGCATTTAGCCCTAAATCCCCATGTGACCATCATATACTACCTAGCCTCTCTGTGCCTTAGTTTCTCAACTGTAGCATGGCAATAATAATGTCTACCTTTCTGTGGTGTTGTGAGGAATAAAGGAATAATATATGGGAAAGCATCAGACCATTGGAATACATAGGCGCGGGTCTTGGTGGGTCCGGTTCTTAATGATTCTCCAGGCAGGGTGTCTAATACAACACTCCTCACTTTCCCTGGAGAACTCGGTCCACCCCCCATGCTAACCGTGCGATAGATCATAGTACCTCACCCCATGGCCACAGCAATGCATTCATTCAACAAATATGTCTTGAGCACCTACTATGTGCCTGGAACTATTGTAGGCTTGAGGATACAGCAATAAACAAAAAAGACCAGGTCCCCGACCTCATGGAGGCTACTTAGATGTTACTGGGTGGTGGATGACAGATAAACAAATAAATCTATAGTAAGTCAGATGGTGATAAATTCTATGGAGAAAAATAAAATAGCATGGAATTTTCTATGAGGTGATCAGGGAAGGCCTCGAGGATAAGGGGATATGACAGCAGGGACCTGAGAGAAGTGAGGAAGAGACCCTGCAGCTGCCTGGGGGAAGAGTGCTCAGGCAGAGGAACAGCCAGTGCAAAAGCTCAGAGGCAGGAGCATGCGTAGCTTATTCTACGAATCGCAAAGAGAGGTGGGACAAGAGGCAGGGAGGAAATGGGGTCCCAGATCACTCAGGGCCTTGTAGATGACTCTAAAGACTTTGGCTTTTTCTCTGAGTGGGATGACAAGTGCACGGGAGTGTTTGGGACAGAGGAGGGACATGCTGTAATTCAGGCTGCTGCGTGGAGAAGGACTGCAGGGTTGAGGGCGAGATCAGGGGGACAGTTAAGCCATTGCAGTCACCCAGGGAAGAGCAATGGTGTCTTAGACCAGGTGGTGCCAATGGAGGTGATGACAAGTGGTCACAGTCCGTATAACTCTTGAAGAGTTAATAGGATTGGTCCGAGATGGGGTTTTTCAACCTGGCACTATGAACATCTTAGGCTAGATAATTCTTTGTTGTGGGGAGCTGTCCTGTGCACTGCAGGATGTTTGGCAGCATCACTTACCTCTACCCACTAAATGCCAATTGTATCCCCATTACAACAACCAGAAATGTCTCCAGGCATTTGGCAATGTCCTCTGGGGGACAATGTCCCTGGGAGAAAAAATCCTCTCCCCCTCCATTGGGAGCCAATGATCTAGGAAGTGAGCATGTGATTCAGCTAGTCCAAACAGGGCCATCCCTGGGCTTTTTTAATTGGAGCTATAGGGCAGGTTCTTTTCCCAATCATATGGTGCGGATTTTAGAGATGTGGATGTGGGGCCATGTTCCCATCACACAGAGAAAGCTCTTCTGCAGTAGGCGAGAATGAAGCTGGCACACAGAGCACAGAAATGGAAGGAGAGAGGACCCTGAGGGTGCTGGAACCCTTGGTTCTGCTGTCTTTAAGCCAGCCATACCTCTGCCTCTATTAGTTAGGGCCAGGCTAAGCTGCTGTATATAACAAAAAGGCCACCTAAAACAGTGGCTCACACAAGGGAAAAGTTTATTTCTCTCTCTCAGAGACAGGCAGATGATCCAAAGTAGGCAGGTGGGTCTGCCCATGAAGTTGTCCAGGGACTCGGGTTCTTTCTCTCTTGTTGCTCCCTTAGGCTGTTGTAGTTGCTGTGGTCAATGCTGGCTTCCCAGGACTTTGTCCTCTCCCAGGTTGCAGGAAGGGGGAACAGGGAGAGTGGGATCAACCAGCTTCCTTTTCAATGATAAGATGCTGAAGCTGCCCACGTTACTTCCACTCACATCTAGTCATTTGGCCACACCTGGCACAAGGGAGGCTGAACATGCGGGTTCCAGATGGTGGTTATGTGCCCTGTGAATGTTAAGCAATGGTTCTTTTACTAAAAGGAAGAAAAGGAGAATGGAGACAGGGGGACAGATAATAGACCCAACCATACTGCCCTTCTCGGACTGTGTTTCACAGTTTCTGTAACGGGCCAGATAGTAAATATTTTAGGCTTTTGAGGGCCACATACTGTCTGTATCACATATTATTCTTTGTTTTTATTTTTCTTTTTTACAACCCTTTAAAAATATATGAACCATTCTTAGCTCAAGGGTCATACAAAAATAGGCTGTGTGCAGATTTGGCCTGTTGTTTGCTAACCCTTAGATTACATGAATCAATAAATTCCTTTTTTTGTCTTTTTCAGTTAAACACAAATTTTATTTTTTGACCAGTCTGGATAGTAGAGGAATTTAGATCTACATGTCAAATGAAAGAGAACTGTGGTAGGCATCCAGTTAATTCTGAAGGGGAATTGGATAGAGATGCATTCCATTTGGGAGATTTAATGAAATATATAGAATTTGAGCTGGGCTTTGAATAAGAAATGAAAAATTGTGTGTTCACACTTTTACTAGGTCAGAGAACACCTTAATTAATAGGAAGACACAGATGGAGCAGTGACAGAGGAAGGGCACACCCACTCTTTTATTCTAAAGCTAGTTTGAGTTGGTTTGCTGTCAATTATAGCCAAAGTGAATTTGGAAGAAAAAAGTACAGTCAAAAAAGTGGAGTTCTCCTCCCCTCGTGCCTGTGCAGATCCTGCCTGTAACCTATAAAGGGCATAGATTTTATGGCATAGATTCTGAGTCCTCATGCTTGCTTGGGCAGTTCCCCACCTGGAAGGAGCCTGGTTTCGCCTTTGGAAGCTCAGCAGGTCCCACCCTTGTTGGCCAGGTCATGGGCACATGAGCTGGGCTCACCCAATCAGACCACCCGGGGCCATGACGAGGAGCTGGTGTACCCAGAAGCAGTAAAGAATTCATTATGCGGGCAGCCCTGGTGACATTCATACCTAGTTCCCAGAACCACAGGGACAGGAGTCAGGGGTTCAATGTTTCATGATCCATGTTCTGTGGTAGAATTTTAGCTATGGTGCTGGGTCCCCGGATCACCTTCATCCTGCCTGTTTGGGGAGCCTAGTTCTCCAAACTTCCTGGAGATTCTGTGGGCTATCCAATAACTTTTCAGAAAATTCCTTTTCTGCTCAATTTAGCCAGTATTGTTTTCCTGTTGATGACAATGAAGACCCCTACTGACACGCACACACATCCTTCAGGGCCTGGGAGACTGAACTTGCTCCCTGAGTCCTCCACCCGGGGCTCACGTGATTCTTCTCCTTTCAGCTCTGACAGCTCTCCTGCTCTGAGTACCAGTCAGAAGGGTGACTTTAGCACTGGGGGTGTGGAACAGTAGCCAGGTTGGGAAGGGGAACATCAAGCTGCTTATTTCTTCTCCCAGCCTAGCTGGGCAGTGGGAGTGAGGCTGTAGCAAGCAAGATCTGTTTTAAGCTGCCAAGTTTTGGAGTAATTTATTATGCAGCAATAGATAACAGGTATAGGACCAACAAGCCTCAGTTTTCATGTGTCCTCATCCATAAAACGGGTACAATAACCATGGTCTTGATGCCTTTAGAAGATAATTGAAAGAAACTAAGGAAAAGTGCTTTGTAAATTAAAAAAAAAAAGATACCTGAGTTAATACAGTAGCAACTCAGAACTGACTGTTGAATGCACAGTAGGAAGAGTGTGCTTTGGAGTCAGACAATGTAAGATAGGCCTGGATTTGAAATTTGACTTTACCCCTTAGAAATCGAGACTTTGGGTAAGTCACATCTCATTGAAAGTTTCGGTTTGCTTAACTGTAAAATGGGGGTCATCATCCCACAGAGCTGCTATGAGGAATCAAGGATAGAATTCATGCTCAGTGCCTCCGTACATAGTAGGTGCTTTTGAAAGACATTGTTGGTCCTATACCTGTTATCTATTGCTGCATAATAAATTACTCCAAAACTTAGCAGCTTAAAACAGTAGTAAGCACATAGTTATCTCAGTTTTCTGTGGGTCAGGAATTCAGGCGCAGTTTAGCTGGGTGGTTCTAGCTGAGTCTTCCACAAGGTGGCAGTCAAGATATCAGCCAGGTCTGCAGTCATCTGAAGGCTTCACTGGGGTTTCGGAGATGGCTTATTCACATGGCTGGCAAGTTGGTCTAGTTGTTGGCAGGAGGCCTCAGCTCCTTACTACATAGACCTCTCCACAGGATTGACTGAGCATCCTCATGACATCCTCTGGCTTTTCCCCAGAGTGAGTGGTCCCAGAGAGAGCACAAGACAGAAGCCACAACGTCTTTCCTCACCTAGCCTCAAAAGTCACACATCATTATTTCTACAATATCCCATTGGTCACCCAGGTCTGCCTTATTTCATGTGGGTACATGAATACCAGGGAACAAGGATCACTGGGAGACATCTTGGAGGCTGGCTCCCCCATACAGAAGAGCCATTTCTTTTTCTTTCTTGCTAATAGAATCCTGGTTTTGTTCAGATAACAGGTAGTGCTTCCTTGAAATTAGGGAATGTGGGCCCAGCCCCAGAGGGAGGACCACGGTAGGTCTAACTCAATCATGGTAGAGTTAAAATCAAAGTTTCTGCCAAGGCTTCAAGATACCATAGATGCAACAAGCCAGAAAAGGAATAAGACTATATGCAGAATTTATCTAGGAATTATCCTTGATTCTCAGACTTCTCTCCCACCTAGAGTAAATGAAGAGTTGGGTGGTTACAGATTAGGAGAGGATTAGTAAAGGTTTATTTAGAGAATGTTACAGCTGTGCTGTGTGTCTTGTGGTAGGCTGCATAATGGACTCAAAAGATAGTCACTTCCTAATCCCCAGAACCTGTAAATGTCACCTCATATGGCAAAAGGGATTTTGCAGATATAATTAAGGATCTTGAGATGGGGAGATTATCCATATTGTCGGGATGGCCCCTAAATGTAATCACAAGTGTGAGGCAGGGGGAGATGTGACTACAGAAGTAGGAGATACGACAACTGAAGCCAAGATTAGGGTGATGGGGCCACAAGCCAGGAATGCCAGCAGTCTCTAGAAGCTGGAAGAAGCAAGGAACAGATTCTTTTCTGGAATCTCCAGAAAGAACCAGTCCTGATGATACCTTGATTTTAGCCCCCTGAGACTCATTTCAGACTTCTGACCTGCAGAACTGCAAAAGAATAACTTTGTGTTGTTATAAGCCACTAAGTTTGTGGTAATTTGTACAGCAGCAATAGGAAACTAATACATGTCACCATCTCTCCCTCTCCTCCTCCCACCCCAGCAAGGGGTGAAGCAGAAATATGGGCTTCCATGGGACCAAAGAACTGGACACGTGTTCCCTATGATTAGGGGGACTCGGTGGACTGAAGTCTGACATGGAGAGTCAAATGTGAGACACATGCTGGTTAAGTGCTCCATAGCAGGAACAAAGGAGAATAGCTATATTGAAATCAGTGGGTCCTCTCACAGTTTGAAGAGAGAATATGTGGGTGTTTCCTGTGGACCACTCGTCAAGGGGAAGATGGAGACAGACTGTCTAAGATCATGTTCAATGGAGCCTCCTGGAAGGTGAACAGGCCTCAGTGGAGGGGAAGCTGGGAGTGGACCATGCTGCATCCTGAAGATTGCAGAGTGGAAAAGCGACCCCAGAATTCAGTGTATCCTGGATCCAAGGCACTGCCTGGATAGGGGCAGGGAAAGACAGAGATCAGTGGTTGGGCAGCTGAGGAGGAAAGAGAGGCAGGGAACGAGGGTAGAGGGACCATGTCTTCTGCCCCCCACACTGTCCTATTTGCAGGCCACTGGCCATGGCTGGCCCCAGCCAGGGGGAAGGAAAAATGTAGCATATATCAACTTTCAGTGACCACAGGGTTTTCTATTTCCTGAAAGTACTCAGAACAAGTCACAGGGCCTGCCTGAGTTGTCCTCCAGGGACAACCTTGAGGATGTTTAAAAGGACTGTAGGAGACAAAACTGAAATTGTTTTATAATTATACTCCATGAGTCCTACTTGATCAAAGGTACCAATTACAACCAACTAGTCTAGGCCAATCTTGGCAACCCCCTTTTTGCAACTGGTTGGTTTAGGAATGGGTTTGTGCCCTAGTTCTGGCCAATGAGATTCAAAGAGAAATCTGCTGGACAGCTTCTGAGAAGTCTCTGCCCTGCATGCCCTTTCTTCCTACTTTAGTCATAGTTGTATGAGACTACAATGCTTGGAGCTGCAGCAGCCATTTTGTAACTAAAAGGAAACAAGGAAGGCAGAGAGGAAAGACGAGAATAGTCAGGGCCCTTAATAACCCCATCAAGACACTGAACCAATCCTGGAGCCCCTTATCTTCAGACTTATTAAGTAAACAAATATATTTTATAGAGTTTGAGCCATTGGACATTCTGGTATTTGACCAGCCAACTACATCTTAATTGACATTATCTCAAAGTTTAAGAGGCCCCATTCCTTTTCTCTGTACAAACATAAATGTTGTTGCAGATACTCCCAATTGACTAGTGCTTACATACTATCTTATTGGTTAGTTTTTCTTTTTAAAAAAAATTGTTTAGAGACGGGGTCTCACTGTGTGGTCCATGCTAGAGTGAAGTGGCTAGCATAGACACAATCACAGCACACTGCAGCCTTGAGTTCCTGGCCCCAAGCAATCCTCCTGCTTCAGCCTCCCAAGTAGCTGGGACTACAGGCTTGCACCACCATGCCCAGCTTGGATATTTTTTCTTTTAAGTTATATTTCTTGCTCAACTAAAATTAATATTGCATCTCTGTGTTATACCTGGATATTAGAGGTTAATGAGCTATTTATACTATTAATTTTAAAAGTTAAAGTTTAATATAAAAAAATTGTAGCTTTACTTTAGATAACTGACCTCATCTTGTCCTCCAGGTATGATTTCTATGAATGGCAGAAAATAATGCTTGAGCTCATTTTCTTCTGGTTTAAAACAGTCTCTTTTGGCTAGAGATCTGAGTCCACACTCGCCATCAGTGTGGTTTCTCCCCTCTCAAGAGGTCTCCCGAGGTTGTCTGAGTGCGGGAGGCACACACATGTTCCTGGTGCTAGTGGGATTACCTGCTTGCTCTCATGTTTTCACTGAAGACTCACTACTACTGTGAGATCAATTTCCAGTGTGCTTATATGCTGGTATGGGTTGGTTAAGACAACCCACCTTATTGTGAAAGTCCCACAAAACCCACAATAGCCCTAAGAAGGGGAGATGAACATCCTAAGGATGGAATACAAAGTGCTGCTGGGCAGATTGGGGTTGAGGAGGCAGGATGAGATGAATGACCAGGCCACAGGGACACCCTGCTGTGGTGACCTGGTGGAATGCTCCCCAAAAGCCACAGCCCAGGCTCATTGGTTTGAATGTGCCTGCCAGAGGCATTAAATCTTAGGGAGTGTCTCAAAGAGATTGCTTATAGTGTCAATGTCCATGGGTGGCCCCCAGCAGTGGCCTCCAAACTGAATTGTTCCTATAAAATGTGATCTTGGCTGTGTTTATAGTCACCAGCCTTACTTGATTCCTACCCAGTTCTCAAGACTTCTGGTCATTCTGTGAGCTCTCAGTATTCTTTCTCTCTAAATTAGCAAGTGTGAGCTTTTGAATTTTGCAATCAAGAGCCATGGTGGCTCTTTCATTAAGTTTACAGAGAATGGGTTTGTTGGGAGACAATTCTCCATGGCATTGACTTTTCAAGGATTTTTATACAGTGAAAAACCTTGGAAGATAGAGGTTGTGTCTCCTTCCAGAGCAAAGAGCAGGTTTGCTTACTGCCCATTATAAAAGATTCAGGTTCCCTAAGCTCAGAGGTTCTCTTGTAATGCAAACCACTACATATGCAGGTATCCATTGGCACTCATTCATGTCACACTCATGGGACACTGAGTGTCAAGGGGAATTGACACAAATATGCTGATGTTTCTGTGCCATGAGTAATGAAGTCCTTTGTCTCTGACCCAGGAGTCTTATGTTTTCTGGCAGCACCCATGAAATGACAACAGGTTGACTTGGTAGCCTACAAGTAGGATAACATTTCACAGTTCTTGACAGGTTGCCCCCATGTGACTAGGAGATTCCTGGGGGCTGGGTCTGCTCTCTTTGTTCTCCATCCCACCAACTTGCCTCCACCAAATTGGAAAATGCCCAAAGGAAGGGACCCCATTGCCCTCCACTCTCAGACTTGGATGGAGGATCATATCATATTTCCCTCTCAGACTGGGATCTCTTTGAGGTCAGCAACACATCCTATCAGACTAAGGGCTTTGCAGAGCTGGGCCTGTGTCCAGTGCCCATCTGCACACTCCTGTCTCTGCCAACAAACCCCACTATAATACCAGGAAAGGAACAGATTTTCCTGAAGCTCCATGATTTTACTCCCCCTCTGCCCCCACTCACACACACACATACACAATATCCAGGAGCTACACCTGCCTCTTGCCTGAGCCCTGCTTCCTACTGGACTTGGCACCATTGCCTTCTGTTCCTTGGAGCTAAGGCAATGGAGCTGGAAACAGGAGGAGTGGGGAGTATGGGGTGAGGAAGGATAGGGATAGGACAGATGAGGGAGGATAGACTCTAATGATACAACTAAACACAATGCTTTGAGTGCTTTCTGTGGGCTAGGTAAAGTCTGGTACTGTACCACTATCTCTGGCTTACAGATGAAGACACGGAAGGTCAGAGAGATAACATGTTGAAGGTCAGATAACTTTTATATTTATGTGGTAGAGCTGAGATTTGAACTGTATTGGGGGCCAAAGCCTCCCTCTACTCCCCTTTAATACTTTCCCAAGAGGGAAGCTAGGGGACACCTGGGTTTTGAGTGCTTCTTGAGGCTCTGGAAGAGGAAGTTATTCCTGGGCAGAGCCCTATGGGCAGGTGAGGTTCTAGCCCCACCCCTTGTGATCCAACAGAGGCCCTAGAGACCAGACCAAGTTCTATGGGTTCAGGGGACCCCCACACATCCCAGTCCCTGATCAGGGGAAGTGGGCATCACAGCCTTGGTGAGAATGGATAAGCATGGTGAGTGGGGCTGGAGGCAGGTGGATGACAGGGCCTCTTGACCCCAGCTTGGATGAACCAGCCCATCACCATGAAGTCGAGCCTTTTCTCAATTACCCATCCATGTAGCTACAAGCCCTCTCCTTTCTCCTTCCTGAATATTCTTGACATCTGCTCCCTCATTTCCACCTGCTCCTGTTCAGATCTCTGTCCTCTCTGTCCTGGACTGTAATGACTCCTAAGTGGGTCTCCATCTGTCTTGTCAGAGGGAACATCCTAAAACCCAGCTCTGAACATGTCGCTCCATCAGAATGTTCAGTAGCTCCCCAGAGCTGAGGGACAAAGTCCAAATTCCATAACCCAGCACTCAAAGTCCCTTTTCCTCTTCCTCCTCCTGCTGAAATGTCCCGGGAACCCCTTTCTAGTTGTGTAGTAGGACTGGCCTTTCACAACCAGAAGGCTCCTTATTGTGTTTTCCTAAATAAAAGTGCAATGGACCCCGATTCTCCATCTTGAGCAATACCAAGAACTGACAGAATCTTTGAAACAATGTCTCTTTAAAGGTTTCAAATGTTCTGGATCAAATTCAGAGGCACCTCTATTGCCCACCTCATCAGTACCTGAGAGGGTTGTGAAGATTAAGGGGCACAATGTATAAAGAGTTGGGCATGGCGACTGCATGCAGTTGGTGCTCAATATACATGGGCTAGGATACCAATCGTTCTCTTTTGCTCTCAACCTCTTTAAACAGGATGGACAGGGACCAATAGAAAATTTTCTTGACGTTTCCAACGCAAACTCTGAGAGTTGAGCCTTCCTCGCCCTCCTCCCTTCTCTTTCCATTACAAACCCAGCTATTCAGGTGTGGCAGGCAGCAGGGCACGTGGAGCCGGTGCTGAATGGTGGTGCACACCTACCAAAGGAAGCCAGCTTGGTTTCCATGTCAGCCCAGGAACTGCCCGCCTGCCAGAGCTACTGCCCGGAGTTGTGGAGTCTGTGTCCTGCACAAAGGCACCAGCAAGAGGGGACAGTGGTGGCTGAAATCCAGCTAGCCATTGGGGTCAATCCTGAAAGGAGGAAGAGGTTCTTTTTCCTAATTGGTTCACACCAAGGGCAGCCCTTTCCCAATTGGTCTGCGCATAGACGGGCCTTTTTCTATTTAGCCTGCCCATAAGGGGCGCCTTTTCTAATCATACAGAGGTGCTGCACGCCCACCCGCCTACCCACCCCGCCACCAGTGACGCTGGGCTTCCTTAAGGCAAGACTCACTTTGAGGAAGGAAATGCCATTCAGAAAATAAAATACCCTAACAACCACCTATTAAAATGACGATCAGTATAATTAATGTTTATTGACAGCCTACACGAGACCAGGTACCTGCCCTAGAGCCAGTTGGAAGGAAGGTGGTGACGACCCATCATTTCCTCGCGGTTGGCAATCCTCGTATCCACCTTTTGTTGACTGCTTCCCGCTCGCCAAGCCCTGGGCTGGGCGATGTACACAGACATGACCCGGTGTCAGCCTCACGATCCTTGAGCTAGGCGCTGCTTTTTTCCATGTTAGAGATGAGGGAACTAGGCTTGACAGAAGGGAGGTGATGTTCCCCGAATCCTCAGCTGGGCAGCGCAGAAGCCTGGGAGTTTGGGAGCAGCCAGGCGGGCCTCCCTGGCCCGCCGGGGGACCCTGCACTCTCTGAGCCCCCTCACGGAGTCCCACTGGCCCGGTGCGTCTCGCACACACTGTCCTTCAGGCACCTGCCTTCTGGAGGGGTCGGGCTGCGGGCAACAGTCGGGGTACCCGTGTCCTTCGCTGGGGACAGCAGGGCTGCACTGACCTGCCCGCCCGCAGGCGTGAAGACCCCCTTGTGGAAGAAGGAACTGGAGGAGCCCGGGGCCAGGGAGGCGGAGCAGGAGGCAGCGGAGGAGGCGGCGGAGGACGAGGACGAGGACGAGGACGAGGACGAGGACGAGGACGAGGAGCGGCCGCCGGAGGAGAGCGCGGCGGGGGACCCCGAGCAGTACCCGGAGGCGGAGGAGGCCGAGGGCCGCGAGCGGCGCTGCGCGAGCTACTGCCCGCTGCGCCAGGAGTCCAGCACCCAGCAGGTGGCGCTGCTGCGGCGCGCCGACAGCGGCTTCTGGGGCTGGCTCAGCCCCTTCGCGCTGCTGGGTGGCCTGGCTGCGCCCGCCGACAGGTGAGCCGCGCCCTCGGCCGCCGCACGACGGGCTGGGGGCCCCCGGGAGCAGGGACGGCACCCGGCACTGAGCGCTCGGGTCCCCGCCCGCAGGAAGCGGAGCCTCCCGGAGGAGCCATGCGTGCTGGAGACGCGGCGCCGACCGCCGCGCCGCGGGGGCTGTGCGCGCTGCGAGATCCTTTTTTGCAAGAGATGCAGGAACCTGCACAGCCACCCGGCCTACGTGGCGCACTGCGTTCTGGATCACCCGGATCTGGGTAAGGCGGGGGCCGCTGGGGGCTCCGGGGCGCCCCCACGCTCAGCCTCTGTGCCCTCCATCCTTGCCTGACCCCAAACTCCTTGACACGGAGCCCTCCCCGGCACAGTCCACAGAACCGGTTCTTCTCAGAGCCGCCATCCGGAGAGCCCCCTTCAGGCAACAAGGCCAACTGTCGATGCGGGGTTCCCACCTGCCATCTAGCGTCCCCCCAACACAGAGCCCAGCATAACCTAGAGCCCGGTGGCTCTAACAGTGCCCGCCGAGGGCCCCCGCCCCAGGCAGAACCAGCGCCTACCGCCCACCTGGCTCATCGCCCCGCACAACCTCACGTTCCCCTCTTGGGTACTTCAGGTTCTTCTAGCCCGGTGGGCTGGGGCATGGCCTAGAGAAAATGACCTCCGGGTTCCCTCATCCCTCTAAGAAACTGGCCCCCTTCCCCTGAAATCATTCAATAAAGCCTCTAATCAAAGTGTCAGTGCCTCGAGGTGGTGGCAAGGTGGCTCCAAGTGGGGGTGATGAAGATGGGACCCTCCTGGGGTTCAAGTCAGAGGGAAAAGGGCGAGCAAGGGACCTCTTTCCTCATCTCCCCAGAACGGTACAAGCACTTGCATCCAAGGGCAGTCAGAGGCCATTCTCCCCACTGCACAGAGAAGAAGGTGAAGGCGTGGGTCCAGGAATGGCCCTGGGGAACTGAGGGCTGAACCCCTGCCATTCTCCCATTCCAGGAAGCCCTGGCTTGCTGAGGTCGGTGTGTGTGCAGATGAGGTATTGGCAGGTGTGGGGGTGGGACTGGAGAACCAGATGGTAAAATAAATGCTGGGAGTGGCTGAGGCAGAAGACAGGAGGCTGGGGAGCTGGTTCCTTCTCCAGGAATCCCAGCTATTCTTGGCCAGACAGCAGGAGCTTTGGGAATGCTGCGTGTGTGGCCTGGAGAGTGGGGCCATTGTGCGCACAGGGCCTCCCCCAACCTGCAGGGCGGGCAGTTGTGGAGGCTGCATTCCCAGTGCCTGCAACACTGCTCACCCCCAGGGAAGCCCCCTGACCTCCCCTGCTGCATGTGGCTCTCCATCTGGCCTGGGAGGCAGGAGGGGAGGCAAGGACATTTTGCTTTTTGAGGAAAGGCAGGCCCCCTCTCTACATCACAACCGCACACGCACAGCAGGCTGGCCAGGGCTTGGATGGAAGAGCATGATCCTGGCCTCCCCCGCATCCATGCCCACCTACTACTCTCACTGGAAAGGATGGAAGAACTGTTCCAAGGAAGGCTGCTTCCTGCCTCTAGGCCCACCAGCTGGAGGTGCCTCTTTATTCCAGCCCCAGACAAGCCTGGGCCCAGCAGGCCTGCGCCCAGCAGGCCTGCATCAGTCTCCTTTCTGCTGTGTCCTGACCCCACAGAGGGCCTCTGAGGTTGGAGACCCCATGCCCTCACCCCCATCCAAGCATCCTGATTAAATACGACACAAGTTTCCAAGAACTGTGCCAGGAGGCCCTGAGGAGAAGGGGAAAGTCTTGCAAAACAGTCTCCAACCTCTCTGTTGAGTTTTGCATCCCTCTGGTTGGATCCCAGGGCTGTGTTGTTGCCTTTTGAACAGACTGTACCTTCAGCAGAAGAAACAAAATCGCCAAGACTTGGGGAGGAAAGAGGTCCTTGGAGGAAAGGGCTGAGGGATCTGGGACCCTTTTTTGCTTCTCCTAGGATGGCTGCCACCCCCACCTCTATGTGGTGGGAACAAAGGCAGACGAAGTTCCTGGTGGAGGCTTTGCTGCCTGTTCTTCTGCAGGGAGGCTCAGAGGCTTCCAAGACAGGTTCTGCTCCTGGGGCAGGGGAAATGAGCTGGCTCTGAGGGGACCAACAGTTCATCAGGTGGGGAGGTGCCTTCAGAACAGGGCACCCCCTGAGTTGGCATGCCAGCACCCCATCCAGGGCAGCTCGGTGGCCCAGCGGCCTGAGGTGGTTGCCCGCAGTTTGGCCTGATCAAGGTGCCAGTAGTGGTCATCTTTGAAGAAGATGATGGAACCGTCAGGCCTTGGCAGGGCACCACTGACCTCCTCAGGGACGCCACCCCAGTCCTGCAGACTGCGAGGGTAGTAGGGCTCCACTTGCAGTCCCCCTCGGGCCAGCACGTAGTAGCGGGCGCCCTTGAAGAGGATGAGGCGTCGCAGAGGAGGGAAGAAGAGGGCTGCGTCGGGATGGCGGGGCAGGCCCCCTGCCCTGCACAGCTGTGGGAAACCCCACACTGGCTTGGGGCCCCGGAACCTCCAGCATCGGCTCCCTGCGGGGCATTGGGAGAGCCAGGGTGAACTGGAGGCGCTCACCCATTGGCCCTCCACCCCACCTCTGCCCCCCATGTCTCTACTCCTCCTCCAGTTGGAGCCCACAGTTGTTAGTATTCATGACTTTCAAAATGGATTATACTACTAATTATAAACAGTAGGGAGGTCGCACTGGAGGGACTGTTATGGTCTAGACTTCCAGCAGGTGTCAACAGAGGGCAGATTGCACTGAAAGAACCTATCCCAGGCTGGGGACAGGGCCCTCTCCCTGGGTGAGGGGTGGAAAGCCGGGAAGGCCCAGAGCTTTCTTCATTACCATTACTACTAATAATTCCATGAGGATGGAGATTTTTGTCTTGTTCACTGCTGTATCCCCAACACCACCTACCGTGCGTGTCTAGTGCATAGAAGGCACTCAATACTGGTCAAAGAGTGAACAAACGAATACTACTTACTGAAGTACTGCCATGCCTCTAGGAATACACTGCCCGCTCTTCAGCCACTACTCCCTTTTATTCCTCCTTCCCCAACAAACCTGAGATATTATTTTTCCCATTCAAGAAATGCTTGCTCCAAAAGTTAAGTGACATGCCCAATCTCACACAGCCAGGATTCTAAGGAAGATCTGGCTCTTTCTGCTGAATTGCACAATGCACAGCCTAAGAGCAGTCCTCTGATCCCTCTAGACTCTTCTCTGAAACTCTCTCAGGGACAACCTTGACACCTGCTGCTTCCCACTTCATCACTGAAAGGTGTCTTCTGGTTGAGTCTTCCCTGGGGTCCCAAGTTCAAACTGGAGTAGAGACTCCCCCACGGACTCGCTCGCTGTGTGAGACTCCTACCCTCGCTTCCTCTCTTGACCTCGGGCAGGACACATCCCCTCTCTAGGCCCCATTTTCCCAGCTTCCCCAGGGCTGGTACCTTTGAAGAAGTAGAAATCTCCATCCTCCAGTGACACTGCGGCAGCCTCAATGTCGGGGGGCAGCCCGAGCCACCTCTCCTGTAGTGGGCGGGGCTCTGAGACGTTGCCATCAGCTGCCACCTTCCAGAATTGGCTCCCTTTAAAAATGTACAGTCGCTGTTGCCCGTCTGCCCAGAGACAAGAGAGAGTTGAGGAATGACTCCTTCCATCTTTCCAGGGAAGGTGCTGTTCTAGAACCCTGTTTCCGAGACTGGCAAGCATAGGACATGGCGTGCACGTTAGGGTAGAAGGGAAAGTAGGCAGGAGGAAGCAGTGTTTTGCTGGGTGTGGGCTTGCTACCCTGCAGCATGTTTGTGGCTTGGGATTTCTGGATTTTGTAATCTATCCCCCTACTGTACAGTCCAGCTCTGGGGATCCCAGGAGATGGGGGGAAGAAGGGAAGAGAGAAGCAAAGCCCAGGCGGGACCATCTTACCTACAGTGATGGCATCGAAGGAAGAGTGGCAGTATTTAGGGCCCCGGGTTTCAGAGCGCCTGTCCTGGGGGCGGTGGGGGCCCCAGGCCTCAAAGTCAGTGAACAGCTTTCCTGGGAGCTGGATGGCCACCGAGCCCCCCAGGGGCTTCCCTTCATGGGCAAGGAGAGAAGAGGGAAAGAACACGCGGGGATGGGGGTATGTTGTACACTCAAGACTTGCCCTTGGTTCTCTTCATGATTATCTAATGTGAGGGGCAGGCGAGTGGGAGTGGGGGGCTAACAGTTGTCCCTGGTCGTTGGAGTTAACCATAGAACTAAACTGGGGAGTCATCTTTCCTGCCCAACAGCCTGAGAAAGAGGGACCTGCAGAGGTAAAATTGGAGTGGGGGACCAAGCAAGGGTTTGGAACTAAGAAGGGCAGAGGGTCCTCTTCCCCAAGTCCTGTGCAACACAGGTGGCATGAGGACAGAGTTCAGGGACCCAGGTTGTGATAACTACAGCAATTATAATAATTACATCGCTGTCCTTCACTTCTGAGAGGAGTGAGGACAGTCCAACAAGCTTAGAATTTGGCACCAGCTCCCAAATCCTGGTCTGCAACTTCCTAGCTGTGTGACCTTGGGCAAGTTACCTGACCTCTCTGAGCCCCATTCTCTTGATCTTCATGGGTGTGTTGTGAGTATATTAAGTGCCTGGCCCATGGTAGATACTCATGAGACAGCAGCCATTACTAGTACATTGTGTAGGTTTCTCAGGCTAGGACGCATGTTCGTACCACTAGAAAAACAGCCCTGTGAGGTAAGCAGGGCCTCAATTATTGCCCCTTTTCACAGAAGGTAAAACCGACGGCCCTCAGAGGGAAAATGCTTTGCTTAAGAGCAACGGCTAATCGGGGATGGAAGGTGACTTGAACCCAGGCCTCCGGGCTCTGCCCATGGCACTCTGAGGGAGATGGCCCGGGCTGAGGCAGGTACCAGGGCAGTGGCACTGGCCGATTCATCTGGCCTCACCTGCCCTGGGGGAGAAGTCCTTGTCTGAGTCCACCACCAGGCAGAGGCACAGGCTTGGGGGAAGGGGCACCAGTGTCACCTTGAGGGAAAGGTTAGGGGAGAGCTAGTGGGGCTGTGGGCAGGAATGAGGACTTTGGGCTCCACCACGGGGGAAGAGATGGCCCCGAGGATTGGGTCCGAGTGATGGGGCCGCGGTATGATGTGAGGGGAGCTGCCAAGGCCGGGGGCTGGGCAGAGCAGGGGCCTGAGCTTTTGAGATTTGAGAGGAGCCTGGGGCCTTAGGACTGGGTAGGGCAGGCGACAGGGAGGCCAGATGCCTGCGCTTAGGATGGGAGATCCTATTGGAGGACTGGAGGCGGCGCGCAGGGCGGGGGGCTCACCATACAGGCTCTGCACGGCCAGCACGTCGTCCCAGCTGAGCAGCGCGTCGCGGCCCAGCCTCTTGTAGTAGGGCGCCATGAGCGCGCGCGGCGCCGGCGAGTGGGCGAGGCCGAGCGTGTGGCCGATCTCGTGCGCCAGCACCACGAACAGGTTGCGCCCGCGACGGCGGCTCAGGGACCAGGGCTCGTCCCGGTCGAAGTGCGCTTCGCCGCGGCGGGGCAGGAAGGCGTGCGCCAGGGCGCCCCCTGCAGGCGGCGCGGAGGGTCAGGGGGAGCCAGGCCCGCGACGCCCCCAGGTACCCAAGGCCCAGCGCAGATGCCACTGGCCTGAGTGTGGCTGTTTTCTGCTGCATAATTTCTCCCCTATTTAAGTCTGGCAGAAGCTGAAGTGTGCAGAGGTGAGCAGAGGACTAGGCTGTGGGACGTGAATGCCTAAGGCACAGCATGGGGTAGATACAGCGTGGGGCCAAGCCGCCTGGGTTCCAATCTTAGTTTTACCATTTAGTAGCTGTGTGACTTTGGGCAGGTAGCTTAACCTCTCTGTGTCTTAGCTTCTTGATTTGAAAATGGGCATGATGGTAATGAGCTTCTTCCTTACAGGGGTGTTCTGAAGAATAAATATGTTTGTGTGTGTGTGTGTTTACATCCATGTTACAAATAATGCTTACAACAGTGCCTTACAAATGCTACATAAGAATTATTTTCAAAAAGATCTAGGAATAGGTATAGTGGTTACCCCTAGATGTGAGCATGATAGGACCTTCTGTTCTGTTTCTTGATCTGGATGCTGGATATATTCGGTGTATGAAAGTTCATCAAACTGTAAACTTATGATATGGTGCACTTTTATGTGCATATATATTCTTATGTTCTTGCCCTCCTCTGCCAGGGCTTATCTGTGGGCCTACATGTCCCTGCTTGTAATAGGAATGAACAGAGGGAGTTGGGCGGGATCAGTGATTCTCAAGCTTTTAGTGTGCCCCAGATGGAGCTTATTAGATATGCAGTTTCCAGGGCTCCACCCTTCATAATTCATTTTCCCTAGGGGCAGGTGACCCTGACACAGGGGTCAGCAAACTGCACAGTAATAATGTTGGCCTGGAAGCTTGTTGAGGGTCCCACCAGCTTTGCCTTCTTGGAGCCCAGGCCAACTGGGACTGACAAGGTCAGGAGGCTGGCATTATAAGGAGAGCCTCATGGGGCATGGAGAGTCAGCCATGTTAGGAGGAATACATGTGCCTCCTACTTTGAATGTGCCTCGAGCTGTTCTGAGCACTGTTCACTCCGTTCAGCTCCCTCTGGGAGACAGATAGGTAGGTTTCAGAGGGGAGAAGACCTGACCTCAAAAGGACAAAGCATCTGTCCCAAATCAGAGAGCTGCTTGAGGAGCCTAATATCCTGACACCCAGTGCAGTGCTGTCTTAGCTACTGGACTCTGCCTAGGTCTGGATGTAACCATCTCATATAGATATCACGGGTGAAGTGAGTTACATGTAAGCACGTCTGTGTGCTACATGTGGATTCCTGCGAAACTTAGATTCTCCCAGTGCTAACTCAGGTCCCAGCAGCAGGGCCTGGAAGTGGACTGTGCCGTAGATGGGCTTGCAGGAGGGTGCAAGGGAGGTGGGGCCCACGTTCCCAGCCACACAAGGGCATCAGTCCCCACCCTTGAAGAGGTCTAATCAGGTTTCCTTTCTTCATTAGGAGAGAGGAAATGAGCAAATAGCCCATATTCAGGTTCTGAAGGCCGGTGTTGGGCAGTTGGGAAAAGAGCAGTTTAAAGTGCAGCCAGAAGCCTCAGGTTGGGGACAGACAGAACCACCTGTGGTATGGGTATATGGAGCACTTCTGTGGCTGTCAGGGGGTAGGTGCCTCTTGCCCTTGTGCCTCTTGGGGTGGCAGTGACTGTGGTAGTTGGGGGCAGGGAGGAGGCAGGAGTGGGGTAGTTGGAGGGGAGGAGGAGCGGGGAGGGGGGAGTAGTGGGTGTTTTTTAAGGCTCTGGTGTGGAGAACATCTACTCCTGCAGAAGTTGGAGAAGCACAGGCCTATATAGAGGCAGGGGATGGATGATGGGACCTCAGGAGATTCTCCCAGAACACACACTATTCTCTAGAGTTTGCAAAGCACTTTCCATGCAGAGCCTTGGACACACAGCACCTAACAGGGCCGGAACCACGTTCCCATTTTATGATGAAGAGACCAAGGGTTCTTTGCAAGGGATATGGCTTGGCCAAGGCCACAGGGAGAGTGAACGCCTCACTGCCACCCCACACTGCCTCTCCTAGTTGGGGTCCCCTCCTGCTGTGTGGAGAGAGGCTTTGTGTCAGCACCTGGGCCATCGAAGGCATTGCTCAGCCCATCATTGTGGTCCCCTTGGAAGAAGGTGAGGCGGATGTCAGCAGGGCCTGTGGCTGGGGCCTCCCAGAACTCCAGCGCTGAGACGTTGCTCCACAACTGGAAGGCAGCACGCACGGCCCCCCGAACTGCCAGCTCGGGTAGGCGCTCAGGCCAGTTCACCAGGCGGTAGGAGAGGTGCTGCTTGTACCATTTGTTGCCTGCCACCCAGAAAGGCCACGTCAGTCACACCTGCCGCAGAGCCTGAGTGTGGTCCCCACGGACCCAGTGTGATGGGGAGGTAGGCCCTCACCAAGGGAGCCCCCAATCTCGTGGGAAGACACAGCCCTTGCCCCGGGCAGGCCCCCACTTGACTGGGGAGATACTGCCCTGCTGAGAAGAGCCCTCAGGCTAAGAGGACTACCCTTACCTTGTAGAGTCCCCAGTATAGTGCCTTGGGCTGGGGAGGTCCCAGTCCGATGGTGGGGATGTAGCCTCCACCCAGGAAAAGCCCCCAACCTGAAGGAGTCTGTGTGGACCTGGTCTGGGGTCTTACTCCTCCCCACAGCCTGGGCTGAGCCTGAAAGCAACTCTGTGCCTCTTGCTGCTGGCAAATCCCAGCCCCCGCCCACAGTGGAGGAGAGGTGGGGCCACAGAGGCCACAGCTGTGACCACCCTGCATACACCCTCCTGCCACCTCCCGGAGGCTTCACTCTGCCCTTTCCAGTGCCTGGGGCCTGCACTGGCCAACAGCCACAAGACCCGTTTATGAGAGGTCCTTTCCTGCCCCCTCGCTTCCTCCTCGCTTCCTCAGGGACTCTGGAGAGCTCTGAGGTGAAAAAAATAAGAACAAAGGGTGTGTTTTGTCACTGACTGAGAGAAATTTTTCCATCTCTGCCTAGCTAAGAGCTTCTCTCCCTTTGCCGCAAACTGCAATTCCTCCCTGAGGGCCGAGACTCTGGCTTCTCGCCACAGGCCCGGGTCAGCTGAGTCTGGGTCCATCTACAGTTCAACAGGAGCAGGGTGGCTAGGAGGTCCAGACCGCAGGGTTCTCACGGCCTATTTCTGAGCCCAGCAAACTCAGGGGCAGAGATCGTGACCTCAAGTGGAAGACTCGCCTGGAGGCAGGACCTGTAGGTGCAGGGTGGCTGAGACCCAGGGGAAAGGGGCCTGCCCTGGCTCACAGAATGAGTGAGCAGCCGAGGTAGGCTCTGACATCTAACCCTGGACTCTTTCCATTATTCCACAGGGATGGGCAGGCACATTTGCTCATCTCCAGGCTTAAAAATCTACCCGAACATCACTCCTTCGGGTCAAAGCACGAGCTGAAACTCTGCAGATGGAAGGGAGGGTCTTAGCAGAGCTGCTGGACTCCCTGCCTCTCCCCGCCCATGGACGTGGGGGAGGGGTACGTCCCTTCTCCCATCCCTGAGCCGAGCTCCATGCAAGGCAATGCTGCCTCCCTGGGCCTGTTTGGCCTGGCAGCCGCCCAACCTCTGCCTCCCAGCCAGTGACCAACCCTCAGGGAGGGGAGAGGGAATGGTTCTAGGAAGGGAGGGAGACGAGGCAGGTGGAGGGAGGGCCTGGGGTCCGGAGGCGCGGCTGAGGGTTCCCCATGTGTCAATAACCCTGCTGCCAGCCGCACAGTCAGACTCCACTGGCCACCAGACGGCTGGCGCTGGGCTCTCCCACACCCTGCAGTGGGTGACAGACTCCCAGGCTTGCTCTCTCCCCTCACAAACCTTTAATCCTCTAGCATAGTGTGAGATGGCCCCTTCTGCCTCTTTGCAGTTAAGGGACCCCCTCATTCCACAGGAGAGGAGAGGGTGGGCAATTTTCTCATTGTAGGTAGACAGTGAAGGTGACAGACCTCAGAATAAAAATCCTCTGTGAAACTCTGTGCACAGACGCATATGTGTGTGTGTGTGTGTTTGGGGGAAGGATAGAGAGGACGACTAGGAACAAGAATTGAGAGAAAATGACTGTATTCCTTGGGAGGGGAGCAGGGAAGGGGGGTGGCTGGTGTGCCTGCCAGGAAGGAAGGAACTGGCCAGGGGCTGGCAGCCTGAGCCTTCTCCCTGTCTTGCTCCAGATTCGCTCCCTTGGAGAGCGCTGGCCGCTTCAGGCCCCACCCCAAACTCCTGGCCGGGCAGGGCTGGTTTTCTCGGTAACCCCCAGGCACCAGTATCACCTGGCACTGCACCCCCCTCCCGTTGCTCCAAGATCCAAAGAGGAAGAGGGAAGAAAAAGCAGCAGGAAGGGGGAGGAGAGCTAGAAGCTTTGCCAGGGCAGGACTCTGGAGTTCTGACTTTCAGCAGGCCAGTGATACTGTGGGAAGAACATGGATCGGGGTCCCGGTACCTCCACTGGCAAACTTACACAACAAATTACAGAATCTCTTGAAGCCTCAGTTTCCTTACTTGCAAAATGCAGTTGACAAAACTTACGTCGTGGTAAGGTGAGGCTCAAATGAGACAGCAATGGGAAGCTGCTGGGCATATAGTGGGTGCTCGATAAGTATCCATTCCCTTCTCCTTCCTTTTCCACCCCCGTCCCCCCCCAACACCTACCACTCTGTGAAGGAAAAGGAGGAATTAAAAATCAGACCTGCAGGCATAGAGAGGAGCAGGTCTCTGAAATGAGGTTGCCAGATACATTTTTAAAAAGCTTTTAAAAATTATTTGCTGTTCATCTGAAATTCAAATTTAACTGGGCATCTTGTTTATTATCTGGCAGCCAAGTAACACTCTCCTCTGTCTAAAAGGGATGCTACAAATTGTACAATGACAAACTCCATTACATCCTTCCTTGGGGCGTGAGAAGGTGAGATGCAGCCAGAAGGAAGCATCCCCAGAGTTCGGGTTCCAAGTGCAGTGGCTGAGACAGTTTCTGGGGCTGCCCCACTCTCCTCCATATTCTCACAACAGCCCCTTCTACTTGGTAATCAGGGACCATCTCTCCTTTACAACCTGAGAGGGCCTGTGTCTTGGATGAGGGAATGGAGCCTCAGCGAGCAAAGTGACATGGCCCAGGTGATACAGCTGAGACTTGAACCCAGGGCCTCTGGCTGCAGGGCTGCTGCTCTCTCCTGAGCTGACACCCCTCTTCTCTCCTACTTTACTCTTCCCCTTTGTTGCCCAGAAACACAGGGGACACAGAACATGTTGACACCAAGGACATCTTGACCCCAGAGCTAGGACTCCATTACTGACTCTTTGCTTTACCAGGAGTGGAGGCAGTACTGCAGGCCCAGAGTGACTAGGTGTGTAGACAACTTGGAATTGGATTGTCAGACACCTGGAAACAGCCACCCTCCAACAGTCGAGGGGAGCTGCCCACAATTTCCTTATGGATTAGCTGGGAAATGAAAACAAACTATGTACCTTCTGTCCTGTTCATAATGAATGTTACGGGTAAAAGTAGTTAACACAAATTAAAAGTGGCAACAGCCCAAAGTGCTCACAGTAAAATTAATTATAGAAGAAAACCTGACTGAAAAACTCTATCTTGTTAGAAATCTTGAAAAACCATAAAAATTGATCAGAGAAAATTAGAATTAGTAAAAACAATCATGTTGCTAAAATTACACAGAGTAAAACTTGTTATTTGTAAAAAATTGACAGAAGAATCAAATATTTATAAACCTTAGATCTGTACCATTTAACCTTAGAATATTGGATTTGGCAAGAACAAGAAGAGGAGGAGGAGGAGGAAGAAACAAAACAAAGCTACAGAAGGAAAATCACGACAGTAGAAGCTTCAATGTGTAAAATGCATGATGATGAAGTGTTCAGAATAGGCAAATCCGGGGAGACAGAAAGCAGATTAGTGGTTGCCAGGGGGTAGGGGAGGAGAGAATGGGGAGTGACTATTAATGAGTATGGGATTTCTTTTTGGGGTGATTAAATGTTCTGGAATTAGATTGTGGTAATGGTTGTACAATTCTGTGAATATTCTAAAAAACACTGAATTGCGCACTTTAAATGGGTAAATTGTATGAAATGTGAAATATATCTCAATAAAGCTGTTAAATTATGCTATGGACAAAATAAAACTGATCAATGGAACAAATCTTTGTTGAATAATTGTTACAAGAAAGAATTGATTCTGATGAAAATAACTTCAGTAAAATAGAAATTGCTCTGCATTTAAAATTGATCAAAGAATTAAGTGGGCTTCATGGGGTTGGATCTGGAAAACACTTGTACAATGAAAATTCATCAACATGGGTATAATTCTGATTTAAATATCTGTATTTAAAATTATGGTCCTCAAGTCAAGAGGTCCTATTAACCCACTCCTCTCCTGCCCTGGGGAAGAGAGGTTACTGACAAAGCCCAGTCCAGGCTGAGCCATTTTTTCTAGCCATGGGCTGCAGGACATTGGGGAATCTCAGCCTAGCTGGATTTTAACAGTGCTCACCTTGCTTTGCAAAGCGTTTCTTACGTCTCATTTTGGCCCGGTGTCCAGCAAACAGGGCACTGATCCTCTCAGTCCAGGCCACATGACTGTCAGTGTCTGCAACCCCGCAGCGGGGGCGAGTCATCTGGCGTAAGGTGGCACGGTCCAGCACACCGCTGACGGGTAGCTGGGATACCCACTGAAACTCTCTGTCAGGAGGAATTGAGATAAAGGACCACAAAGGGAGGGTGGGTGGTAGGGGTGAGGGCAGGGGCTCCCTGGGGCTTGGCTGACCAGCCTTCCAGGATGATGGAGGAAATGGTTGGAGCTTTGCACCCCCAGCACCTCCCAGGCCTCCACATCCCTCCATCCTACCTGATGGCATTGCTGAATCGAGTGGAGGTGGGAGCTTTGGGGCCCTGTTCACTGAGGTATCCATACTTCTCCAGGAATGCCTGGGGGAGAGAGGAATATCAGCTTCTCCTGCCGTGCAGCATCCTTTCCCCTCCCTTGGTCTCCAAGGGACCATGGCACATACATCTTGCCCAGACTCACCTCTTGTCCCAAGAGGATCTATAAACTATAGCAGAAAGAATCCTGGGATTAATAGAAAAAATTAGCCAGGCATTGTCCCAGCTACTCGGGAGGCTGAGGCAGGAGGACCGCTTGAGCCCAGGAGTTTGAGGTTGCTGTGAGCTAGGCTGACGCCACAACACTCTAGCCTGGGTGACAGAGTGAAACTGTGTCTCAAAAAAAAAAAAGAATCCTGGGATTAAAGTCAAAAGGACTTGGACTCAATTCCAGGCCACCACTGACTAGCTGGATGATCTCAGGCAAGACACTCAATATTTCTGAACCTTAGCTTCATTATCTCTAAAACGGCGCCAGCAGTACCTACCCTGCATATCTCATGGCATCATTACGTCCATGATGGAAGCAGAGCTACAATCAGGCCCACCTAGGTTTGAATTCCAGCTACTTCTTCAAACCACAGTTTTCTCAACTGTAAAATGGGCTTAATACTCGTACTTACCTTACAGGGTTTTTTTTGTGTGTGTGTGTGTGTGTATGTGTGTGTGAGAGGACGAATCATAATAGTGCTTATAAAGCACTTAACACAGTGCCTGTCACATAGGAGGGACTTCATACAGAGTAGCTCTTATATGTTTTATATAATACACTATTCATATGCATCAAATTTGTTCCTGAAACAACTAAGCGCCTTGACTACCTTCTGGTATTGGTTAGGAGCTGATCTGGTGCTGGCTCTGCACCATGGTTGGGAATTATCTAATTCTGGCTTTTTCCTAAACAATTCTCCTCCCTCAAAAGGCAGATCTATTTCAGGCCCCATGGACACCAAACGTACTACCCTCCCTCTCATAACTGGTATGAAAAACTTGACTCTCCAAGGATGTGTTTTTTGAATTAGAAGCTGCAACTTCCTTCTTCCACTCATTCATTTGTTCACTCACACGAGGTACTAGGTACCCTGCTAGCTGTGATGGCAGATGGGACACCCCTAAAGGAGATTTTACGCTGGCAGATAGAGACAGGCAATAAAAACAGAGGTAACGAATAAATAAAGGAGATAAATTGGTGCTATGTAGAAAAGAAACCAAGTGATGTAACTGAGAGTAATTTAGAGAAACTTTACATCGGGAGGTCAGGGAAGGACTCTCTGAGAAGCTGATATTTAATCTGAGCCCTAAGGAATGAGAAGCTAGCCTTGCAACGAGGTGGAAAAGCGTGTTCCAGGCAGAGGGAATAGCAAATGCAAGAGCCCTGAGCTAGGAGTGACGTCGATGTGTTTAAGGAACAGAAGGAAGGCTGGAGCACAGTAAGTGTGAAGAAGCAGTGCGTGAAATGGAGTCACAGAGAGAGGCAGGGCTGGCAGCCAGTGTAAGAAGTGCAGGCTTATTTTAATCTTGCTGATGGATTAATTGTGGGGAATGAAAGAAAGGAATCTGGGATGGCTCCTGAGTTTTTGGCTTGGAAGGTTGTACCACTTACTGTATGGGAAAGCCCAAGGGAGGAACAGAGGGGGCTGGTGGGAATAAGATTAGCGTGGTGATGTCAAAGCGGCGTTGGCTCTATCATCCAAGAGCTCAAAGACGCAGCCAGAATCTTTCAGCACATGGATAACATAAAGCCGTGGACCTGGATGAGATCCTCTGGGGAATTTAGTGTAATTAGAGAGCATCCCACGGTCCAAATGCCTGACTCCCTGCCTGCCTGCCCTTATACACCTGGAAGCGGCTCTGCCAATGACCAAGTTCTTTGAGGCCAGTGGAGAGATGTGTGTAACTCATTTTCCTCACCTATCACCAGTCCTGTCCTTTGGGGAGAGGATGCACGTGGCTCCGTGCTTGCCCTTCTCACTGATAAGGTCATATAAATGTCACCTTGAATAAAAAAAGAATGTCAACTCAGCTGCTTAGTTCCTAGAGACATACATGGTCTCTTACTCTTTGCCAGTCCTTGTCGCGTTACCCGTACAGACATAATTTTCTGTCTTCCTTTGCCAATTGCCCCCACTTTTCTTTGTTGTATTTTTTAAGTCAAAATAATCCCGCCCATAGCTGCCGCCTCAGGGACAAGGCACAAGTCGGGAATGAAACCAGACACTAAGAGCCTGCATCAGCAAGCACTTAAGTCTTCCGCAAGCACCCAGCCTCCTCCTTGTGGATTTCATGCATGTGTCTTCAGCGACTTCTACGGCCCCTTCTTAATACAGTCACTTATCATAAGGGACCCTTGTTCTAGACAACAGAGCACTTGCCAAGTCCACCTTATTGTTTTTCTGCATTCATTTATTAGTATTTCAGCACTATTATTTTCTTTCTTCCCCTTACAAATGTACTCTTTTTTTGGATGCATAATGGATTAAAGGGGTTCTAGTGGCTTAATCTGGAAAACCATTAACTGCTCAAAATAGTGCGGCATCATGGAATAGCTACTGGGCTTGGGATTGAGAATCTGTTCCCAACCCTGACTCTGCTGGGTAGCTGGGGACAAATTACTTCACCTCTCTGAGACTCCATTTCTTTACCCACAATATGAGAATAAGATTAACTTCACAGGATTCTCAGAAGGATTAAATAAAGCAATGCACATCTAGCATAGTGCCTGGTACATAGAAAATGCTCAAAAAAAACCCCAAAACTGTTGATCTAGTTGATTTACCTTAGACGGAAAATTAACAACAGACTTTTGGAATGCAACCCATGTATAAAATGGGAACTGCTTTGAACAAGGCAGTCATATCTCTGTTCTCAGTTTAGGTGCTTCTATCTCGGACTTGCCTCACCTCAGCCAGGTGCCTCCTCCCTTTCTCCTGATGAGGATGGACAGAGAGCTTTCCAAAGGTAGCCAGGGAACTAATGGCTCTTTAGAAGCAATTTTGCTGGGCAAGTGACTTGGGAGAGACGGGGTCACAGGTCAGCATGGCTGGCACTCCCTTGTGCCTCTTTCCACAAACCCACCCAGTCCTTATCAGGGAGTTGGCTCGGGTTCTGGAACTATGAAGCCTTGGACAGAGCAGGAGGGAGGGGAAATTGACTGGCGGCGTCTCCTGTTTCCTGGCTGGCCTGCGGTACTCTGGCAGGCAAGGCGAGTGGAGGGCAGAATGAGGGGTGGGAACCTTTCTCAGGGGTCCCTCGGAAGGGAAGTCCTGGGCCTTTCTTCCTGACCCGTCTCTGGGACTCTGTAGTTTGCAAGGCGGAGTTGAATTCCTAGCAAGCAGAATGAGCATGTGCCCAGAACAGCAGCCAAGCAGAGGGCACCAAAAGAATGAGAAAAACAAATTTTAAGATCTCAACATTTCATATTTCCATAAAGCACTTAAGTATTATGATAGGGATTATCAGGATTTATGTGCTCCCTTATACTTATTTCATGCCTAATATGCATATATTCAAACAATTTTAAATTATATACGGGAAAGGGTCCCTTAATACTGTCAGTTCTGAGTGCTCTAAAGTTCTGTTCAGTGGAGGCAGATCCATATCGCTGGGTGAGGAGGCAGCGGGGCTGAGACTTCCTCTGCTCCTGGAGCTGTCCCTAACTCTCTTCTGTAAGTCCATTTGTTGTGCCTCAGTTTCCCCCTGAAAAAGTGAGAGAAATACCCCACTCTACATGGGAGAAAGAGCAAAGGTGTGGGGTGAGGGTGGAGGGGTGGCAGCATGGCAAAGGGATCCCAGGAGAAGATGCAGGACTGGGAAGCAGAGCTCCAGTTCTCACCCCAGCTGGACCACTAACCCCTGTAGGGAGTCATTTCCATTCTAGGCTTCCATTTTCCTGGGGGCTTGTCCAGTGTTCTCCAAGCTCCACCTGGGGTCATCCCTGCCCCACGTCACGGAAGCGCCCAGGCTGCTCTTCCCTGCCTTGAAGTTCAAGCACCAGGTTTTCTCTCTTCCCTGTTCTCCACCCAACCTCTCTCCTGGGCAGCCCAAGGCTTGGGCTCAGTGGAGAGGAAGCTGGAGGGCTGTGCCCTTTAGGTGACTCACCCTACTATGGCCTAAAAGCTTGTGCCAACATGCCTCACCCACTTGGTTAGGGCTGGGGCCACTTTCCTGGGAAGTTGCCTCTGAGAGTCCCTGGGAGTGGCTGTGGTGTCTGGATAAAATGGAAATGGTTCTCCCAGGACTCAGCCAGTGTCGTGGATCACAACCCCATGCCCGGGTTCTAGTACTGCATGGGTCCTGACTTGCCCTGGGAGGGTGTCTAAAGCCCGGCCCATTTGAGTGCCCGAGGGAAGGGGAAATTCTGGCCATTTCTGAGCAGAGAAAGACTAGTGATGAGGTGTAGCAGAGTGAATCTGAGACCTGAGTCAAGAACTCTGAGTCACTGGGCTGGCAGGGCAAGAGCGCTGAACCAAGAGCCTTGAGTTTTATTCCTGGTGCTGCTGCTAACTGCATGTCCTTAGGCAAGACTGTGCTTCTCTGGGCCTCAGTTTCCTTTTCTATTAAATGAGGATATTGGATTGGAGCTCTAATATATATTCCAGCTCTATTTATTTTTCTAGCCCTGCTTCTGCAACTGACTAGCTGTGTGAGCTATGACAAAGTTATTTAACCTCTCTGTGCCCCAAAGTATAAAATGGGGGAAAGAATACTGCTTTACTTTTCCACAGGAACATCATGAAAATCCAACAAGAAGATGTTTTGGGAAAGCTTTTTGACAGTTGTCCCATTTAAAATGTTATTTTTACCTCTATAGTCACAGAGCTTTATTGCTGGAATGGACCTTTGGTAGATGAGTCTAGGACTCCCCTTCCTAGACATCCTTCACATACAAGAATTGCAGCAGCAGAAATAAAACCAAGAATTTAAAAACTGCAAAATGGCAAAGTCTTGCAGAAACCACATTGCTTTACTGTGAAATAGTCCACCTCATATTATGTTTCATTATGATTTTAGTCTTTCCGTAGTGACTCTGTGAGATTTGTGCTTATTCAAGTACATCTTTAGCATTATTTTCCAAGACAAGATGCAAGAGATGATAGCTGGCGTTCTGCCTTGACATGTTCCATACATAAAAATATTTCCTGGTAATCAGGAGCACCATAAGCCCTTAACAATTGCAGAGCTTTTAAAGGTATTACACCTTCTTTAACCTCACAATCACCTTGCAAGAACATAGATAGGACAGGTGTTGTTATTCCCATTTTTAAAAATGAGGAAATTAAATCTCAGGGTGGTGCAGTGTTTTGCTCAAGCATCCTAGTATGTGACAGAACCAATACTTGAATCTGAATCCTCTGACATCTACCCCAGGGTGTTTTATTGCACATTTAAACAACTGTCTCAGAGGCTTTAAAACCAAAGGAGCAGGGGCCAACTGCCCTCTCCACTGAAGAGCTGACTCTCAACTAAGGAAAAGGTAAAACTGGGGTGTTTCTAGCTGGATTTCTCCTGTCTTCTCTGCAGGAAGGTCCAGGGGCAGAGCAGAGGGAGGAAGTTGCTCAAGCAGTGGACTCTGGCTTTCAAATAGAGGCTGGGATCACATCTCCCATCACACCCTAAACAGGTCATCTGACAAGCCACAGGTGTTCAACAGGACTGAAGCATATTCCTTTATAGAGACAAACATCTGCTTCCAGAATGCTTTGCTTTCACCCCCTGGCCCCTGGGGGCTAGTGAAGGCCTCAGGGCAGTGGAATCAGCTCGGCTCCTTTCCTTTACTTTGGCATAGGCCTCCCCTTCCCTCCTGTCTGACTCCGCTTCTCCTCTCCTTCTTTCCCTGTCCCTAGTCTTATGTTCGCAAAGTTCTGTCTGGGTCTGTAATTCCTCTTGCTGGAATTCCTGCTCCTTCTTTCACTTTCTGTCCTTAAGGAAGGCAGAAGACATTAGCTGGCCAATCTTCATCTGGACCCCAGTTTGTAATCTTTTTCTAATGCCAAATAACCATACTGTGTGGATTCATGGTTCTTACTAGGCCTGTGATGCTAAGTTAAGGGCACAAAATAATGCCCCGACCAAGGTTGGGTTTAGGGAAAAGTTGTCCAACTGTCTCTCCCTGCTATCTATGTTCATGCTTCCACTACCCTAGATTTCTTCATTTTCAAACTGGCTGGGACCCTTCAGATCCTCTTCTGCACTTCTATTCTGTCTGTGCCCATGAGTCACTGAGCTGAATGGCTCAGTGGGAATGGCTTCCACACCCATACTTCTGGGTTTCTGACTCACAAAAAGTCAAATGAATGGCTCTGGTGTATGAAAAACAGACACTGCATCTGCAGGTGGATACTCCACAGAAGCTCCAAAGTCTCCCTGGAGAAACAAACTATCCAGCTCCTTTCTGTATTGGCACACTGGGAGTAACTATGCTGATATGGACAGACCACCAAGTGGAAACCAGGTCCTGGAACTGCTGCCTGGTTGTTCTAAAGAAGGTCCGAGCAAAGCAAATGGTCGCTAGATCCCTTGAAACAGTCTGTGTCGCTCTAGCATAGGACAGGGCCTGTCTGGGAATGGGAGGGCCAGGGCAATGACGTCATTCATTAACTTTCAATCACGCAACTCAGCAATGGATGCTCTTCCTACTCACTAGTGTGGTGAGCAGCTCTAGTTGTGCTAAGTGGGCAACAATGAACTTGTTCATAATGCAACTTGTAAGCAGTAAGTCTCCTCCCCCACAAAGCCTACTCTGGAAAGCCCTCAGCTTTATTACTTTGTGTGCACACAGCGGACAGAGAGCCATGCACACAGGGTATGGGGATACACACAGAGACCTGGGAACATTGATACATCCAGACACACAGACATGGACATACAGGCAGATGATATGTATACATGTACCCACACACACACACACACACACACATGGGCACAGGCATATAAACACACTAAAGCCAAACAATGTTAGAACTAGAGAGAATCTTAGAAGTCATTTAAGAAATTTAGCCCCCATGTTACAAAGGAGGAAAGCGCAGCCCAGAAAAGAGAAGGGACTAGCCTATGATCACACAGCCTGTTTTTATTATTTCTTTTCTTCTATGCCTTTTTGGTTTAATCTGTTCTTTTTCTAGCTTCTTAAAGTGGAAGCTTAGATCATTGACCTAATCCTTTCTTCTTTACTACTATTGGAATTTATTTCTTTTATTTATTTCTTTTTAATTTTTTTTTAGAGACAGGATCTCGCTCTGTTGCCCAGGCTGGAGTGCAGTGGTGTGATCATAGCTCACTGTAACCTCGAACTCCTGGGCTCAAGCGATCCTCCTGCCTCAGCCTCCCCAGTAGCTGGGACTACAGGCACTAGATATCTTATTGTTACAATTTCTAATTTAGTTCTGTTTTGGTAAAAGAACATAATCTGCAAGATTTCAATTTTCATGTTATATTGAGACTTATTTTATGGCCCAGCATGTGGTCTATCTTGGTAAATGATTCACATGCACTTGAAAAGAAGGTGTACTCTGGAGTTCTCAAGTGTAGTTTTCTATCAGTATCAATTAAGTCAAGAAGGTCGATAGTGTTGTTCAAGTCTTTTAGCCTTCTATATCCTTACTGATTTTTTTTTTTGGTCTACTATTTATTATTGGGAGAGGGGTATTAAAATCTCCAACTATCCAGTGGCAAAAGACCACATATTATAATGATTCCATTTATATGGAATGTGCAGAATATGCAAATACGTAAAGACAGAAATTAGTCTACAGATCTTGTCAAGGCTTGATTTTAAGATTTTTCGTTTTTGTTTCTGTGACTCAAAATGAAACTCATTAACCTAGTCCCTTAACCTATCAAGTGCATCCTTAACCTATCTTAGCCCACTTAGAGTTAAAGTTGTACCAATGCCAGAACACTTTACAATTCCCACTTGACACATCCCACTTCCTACTCCACACCTGACACGTCAATTCACAAATGTGTAAGTATTATTGTTTTGCTTTAAGCAGTCAGTTGTCTTTTAAGGAAATTATGACAAGGGAAAAAGTACTTTATGTTTACCCACTTCCGAGCTTTGTTAGAGTAGGTCTTACCCTACTTCATGGTCCTTACTCCTAAAGCATGGCATCGTGGTGTTTCAGATGGATGCCCAGGTGTTAAAGAGTTTTTTCCCATTTTGGCTGGCGCAGACTACCAACGTCTTCCAGAACTGCTCAACTTTTAGAGTCTTTTTGCTGTTCTCAATCACATAGCAGCTGTTCTCTGGTAAGCCTTGCACAGTCTCACCCTACACAAGCCAGCGCAGTCCTCAGCGAACCCCCTCCAGTGTAACTCCCTCCTCTGTGATACACTGCTCCACAGATTGCAGCTGCTTCAACAGCCCTGAACTCTGACCTTTGCCACCTCAGCTCAGCAGGGCTGCTGTGCTCTGTGTGGGGTCTAGCTCTCTGCCCTGCAGTCAGAGAATCATCCATGAGCAAAGATCTGGGGTAATCATAGGGCTCACTTTGTGGGTTTCCTGTCTGTGGATGGTTGTATTTCCCTAAATGACCACAATGCTATCTCCCATTTACCATGCTCTTCTTACAATGTGACTTCAACACTCCTCCCAGCAATTGTGGGGTCTATGTGTACTCCCCTTGAGCCTGGGTGGGGGCTTGTGACTGTTCTAGCCAATAGAGTGCAGCAGAAGCGATGCAATGCAACTTCCAAGTCTAAGTAATAAAAAGGATCTCTCTTTCTCTCTTTCTTTCTCGGAACACTTATCCTTGGGACCTAGTCACCACGTTGCGAGGAAGGCCAAACTAGCCCACACAAAGAGACTATATGGATAGGCCCACATAGACAAGAACTGAGGCCCCCAGCTGACAGCCAGCACCAACTGCTAGATGTGTGAGCACACAGCCTTCAGATGATTCCAGCCCTGGACACTGTAGAGTGGAGACAAGCTGCCGCAATATGTCCTATTTGAAATTTCAGCCCACAATATCTGTGAACCTAATAAATGGTTGTTTTACTTTACTAAGCTTTGGGATAATTTGTAATGTAGCCATAGTAACTGCAACATAGTCTCTTTGGAATCTGTTGTCCAATGCTGCAAGTAGTTGCTTGCATATTTTGTCCTGTGTTATTGTTGTGGAGAGCTAGTCTCCAAGCCAGGACTTTAATCTGAAGCTCTATTCTCTGAAATAACGATAAAGACAATAACAACATCAACAACAACATTGAGAGCAACCTCCTTTTATAGACTGCTTTCTATGTACTAGGCACTGTACTAAGCATTTTACATATATTATCTCAATGAAACCACACAACAGTCCTGTGAAATAGGCATTATTAATCCTCATTGTACAGAGAAGAAAACTGAGGATCACAGAGGTTAAGTGAGTTATCCATGGTTTGCATTCAGGTCTGTCTGGCACTGAAGCCCATGCAATCAATCATATATAGAAACACATATATACACAGACACCCCCCCCAAGTGCATATATAAACATACGTTTGTACATGCATAGACATACAGAGACATACACATCCTTTACACATTTCCAGAGTTTTTATGCTTTTAAATCATTTTTTGGTCTCAGAGTTAAAAATTCCCTTCCCCAAATTTATGTTAAATAGACTGAAAGAGATGCAATCTGCTAGATATTAAGTTTCCCAAGCATACCCCAGGATGAAATTCCCTCCATCTGCGGCCACCACAGGCATGGGCAGCAAAGATATTGCCTCTGTTCCCTTGCCAAGGATTGCCGGGGACCCGAACTTGGGGGGAGGTGGGGTGGGACTCTTAACAAGACTTGGCTGGGTTGACAGAAGCCTTCTCCTGGGGCTTCGAGGACTCTGTGCTTGATGTTGTAAGAGTCTAAATTCAGCAAAACAAAGTGATTCCCTGAATATGCAAAGCAGAGAGCACAGAGCAAGAGACCATGCTTGCAAGGGAAGGGGCTGAAGGAGTTGGAGAGAGGATTCCTTTGTTGAAGCAGGGTCCCTTCTAGAAATTGCAGAGCAGTGATGGGAGCTGGCTGAGGAAGGAAGAGCATTTAGAGGGAGCGCTGCCCAGTCTGCAGGTTTCCCAAATTCAGCTTGTCCCTTCTAGGGGAGGGGAGTAGGCAGGATACTGAGAGGCTCTCAACTGGCAGTTTTAGGGCAGAAATGAAGCTCTTAGAAGAGCAGGAGTCTCAGAACAGAGCCTTTGGCTCAGTAATTTAGAACTTATTCACATCCTTTCTCCTTAAAATAGTGGAGGCCCCGGTCCTATTCTTGAGAAGAGATAAGAACACAAACAGAGATGCTTCCTTGGGGAAGGAAGAAATGATGCTGTTGTGTTATTACAATCACTTTAATCTAGAAAGTAGACGCCCCAAATCAATTCCCACCCCTACCTCACAAAAAGGTCCCCTTGTGCAACCTATGGCAAGCAGTTGAGTCCAAAGAAAATGAAATGGGAAATCTTTAAGGTTCACCTCCACCTCTCTGCCCCCTTTTCTCCAGTTCAGTCCTGAAGCCCTATTTATTAATAAAACTCCTTAGAAGCAGCTTTTGAGAGTATACTATTCTCACTCATTTTACAGATGAAGAAACTAGTCGGAACAGTTTACACGGCTTGCTCAAGCTGGTCAGCGGCAGAGGAGGCCAGTCAGCAGTACCCTCTGCACCACACCAAACTGGGGGCGTCCACATGGTTCGGGGGCATCCGACGAATGAACGTCAAGTCTCCCCAGCCTAGGTGGTGAGGGACAGTGGCTCCGTGCCAAACTGGGGTAGAGGGGCCCCTCTCAGGTCTTGCCTTCTGTCGGTCCTTGTCGCTGTCCCCCACCCGCCCCCGCCCACCAACGCGGATCCGCGTGCCTGTGTGTTTCCAGCCCCGGCACGGGGGAGAATACTGCCCTGGCTCTTTGTGTGCGAGAGTGAAGCGGACAGAGGACAGGGCAAAGGTAACGCAGAGTGTCCGCTCAGAGGGGACTGCCGGGCGGCCTGACCGCGGGGTTCTGGCGGGTCTCGAGCACCTGGACCGCTCTCCGGCCGGCGCACCCCGTACCTCCGCCTCCTCGCGCAGCTCCCGGCCTACGCGCTCCGCGGGCTCGGCGTCCGGGCGGCCGCACAGCAGCAGCGGCAGGGCGCGCAGCAGCAGGACGACGCGCACGACCATCTCGCCGGCGCCCCTGCCGCTGGGATCGGGGTGCCGGCAACCGCCGGCCGGCAGCCCTGCCCGGGACCCCGGGGATGCGCCGGCGCCGCGCCGCCCCCGCGCGGAGAGGGCCAGTCCCAGGGGCTCGCCAGCCGCCCCGCTCCGCCGCGGCGCTTCCCCGGGAGCCGGCCGGAGGTCGTCCAGCCGGGGCAGTGCCTGCCCGCGGGTCCGCCGGCTCGGGGACCCGGAGAGGGAGGAAGGAAGGGCGGGAGGAGGGGGCGGGAGCCCGCCACTCGCGCCCCACCCACCCGGCTCCGCCGCTGGAACACGCGGCGGTCCTGGAGCCTCTTCCGCTGGCTGAACCGCCTCGCCCCGCGCCCGCCGCCGCTCTGCGGACCCGGTCTCTGGCCCGCCAACTCCGGCTGATCCGGATCTCTCCAGGGAGGACGGGGGAGGAAAGGTCTTCTCCTGGCAGTTGTGGCCACCTAAGACTTCGATCAAGAGGGGCCCTGGCCTACCTGAGGGTGGCTGATTGCTTCGGTCAGGCGGGGAGCGAAGCCCTGGAGTGTCAGAGAAGGAGCCCCGGGCTGGGGTCAGAAGAACCGGGTCTGAGTTCCTGATCTGCTTTCTTGGTAGCCTTGTAATTCATGCTTCAGCCACCTGCTGTCTGTGTGGTCTTGGGCCAGTCACTCATCCTCTCTGAACGCACTATTATCAGTAAGTGAGGATAATAAGAATACCGACATCATGTGCTTATTGAGAGGATTTAATGAAATAATAATGCCTGTAAATAACTGAGGACGGTGCGTGGCATCATGCAGTATGCACTTAATAAGTGGTAGGTTGCAGCTGTGTGACCTTTGACAAAGGATTTAACTACTTCAGGCTTCAGTTTCCTCATCAATAAAATGAAAACATATGATACTTTGTTCCCAGAGTTGTAAGACGATGAAAAGAGAAAATGAGTGTAAAGTGCCTGGCTTTATACATCTCATACAGTTGTTATAAAGATGGAATGAAGGCCTGGTGCAATGGGTCAAACCTGTAATCCCAGCACTTTAAGAGGCTGAGGCAGGATGATCACTTGAGCCCAGGAGTCCTAGAGCATAGCGAGACCCATGTGTACAACAAATAAAAAATAAAAAATAGCTGGGCATAGTAGTGCATTCCCAGGGAGGCTGAGGCAGGAGGATCCCTTGAGCCCAGGAGTTCAAGGCTGCAGTGAGTTATGCTTGTGCCACTACACCCCAGCCTGGGTGACAGAGCAAGAACCCTGTCTCTAAAAACAATTTTTAAAATAAATAAAATAAACAAAGGATGGAGTGAAACAGTTTGCCTGACAATCTATGCTAAACTCATGCTGAACAAAAGTAAACTGTTTTCATTATCTGTCTTCCTAACTGAGAGCGGGTTACTGTCTTTCTTCTAGCCTCAACTCTCTAATATGTAAAATGCAAGTGGAACAATGGTACTGACCTCTAGGGTCTTTGGGGGATTGGATGAGTTAATGTGTGTAAAAATAATCTGAAACATAACGTGCTACACAAAAGTAATGCAGTGTTCTAACCCTGAGGCTCAGAGCCTCAGTAGCACACAATGTTTTTAGAAAACGTTTAGAAACAGACTCCACTGGGGTGGAGGAATTGGAAAAAGTTCTTTGAATAGATATCTTAGAAACAGGCGTCCCTCTGGGGGAAACTAATTGGAAACAGGCCCAGCTTACCTTCCAACCAACCAGTGAAAAAAGGGCACCCATCCTGGGTGGGCCAATTAAAAGCAGGTGTTCCTCTGGGCAGACCAATGAGAAAAATGGTGTACAGACATATCCCTGTGTCAGGAATCTGCCGGATGCACAGAGCTGAAGATGGGTTTCTTTGTAGATCTATGCCCCCTCTCTGAGAGTGCTGTTGTGCACATCTGTAAGAAGCATCCCTGACTGAGTCAGTGCCCTAGAGATGGGGGACTTGAGGCCTGGGCCTTGCCCTCAGAGAGCTTACAGTCTAGCCGGGCAGACTAAAAGGAAGGTTTCCAGTCAATGGCAGAACAGACTGTGAGCCAGGCATGTGGCATGAGCCTGTAGTCCCAGCTACTGGGGGTGGGGTGGAGGGGTGGGAGCGAGGCTGAGCAGGAGGATCACTTAAGTCCAGGAGTCTAGCTTGGGCAACATAGCAAGACCCTGGTTCTCTAAAAGAAAAACAAAACAAACAAAAAACAGACTGTGACATGTCTGCTGGTTCAAGCAAAGTCCTGCAGTGAATCTTGGGAAGAGAAATTCTGAAGGGGCGTGAGATAGGGTTGCTAGATTTAGCAAATAAAATACAGGACCTCCAGGTAAACTTGAATTTCAGATTAATAATGAATAATTTTTAAAAATATAAGTGGGTGCCATTCAAAATATTTGGGACATACTTATACTAAAAATTATTCATCATTAATCTGAAATTCAAGGTTAACTGGGTATCCTCTATTTTATCTGGCAACCTGAGAAAGAGAGAGGGAGAGAGAGAGAGAACGTGAAGGTTACAGGTATGAGAGGACATATGGTGGCTTTTTCCAATAAGTGGATTTTGATAGGTCAAATAGCTCTGCTTTGGGGCAGGGAGCTCCAAGGAGCATTAGTTGGTAAGGACACTGTGGGCCAAGCTGGAGTCAGACCTGGGTCTGCCAGTTCTTTCTCCAGGCAGAATCTCTCTTTCTCTTCTTCCCTTACATCCTAGAGGTTCTCCATTTCAGCTGCACTGGGAATAGAGGGGAAGAGGGGAAGCTGAGGTCCTCCAGAGGGCTGAGCATCTGGGAAGAGACAGGCTTGGCCATGCAGAAAGCTGATCCTGTCTTTCTCTGCAGCCCATGTTAGCCTTGGTCCCTGAACCCCTCAAACTAGTACCACTGCTGGGTTTGAAAGTTGACTTCCTCTGCTTTCCTTTGGTGTCCTCAGTTTGATTATTTTATCCCATCCTCACCTCTCCCCAGTTCACCTCTGCTGTGGACACCTTGAGGTGCCATCCAGAGGTGGAAGCATCTGCAGGAATTTATGCAGAACAAAGCTTCTTCCAGCTACACACTCACCCTGGGCTTCAACCATGTCTTTGCACAGGATGTCTCCATTTCCCAGGAAGCCAGCCTGGGTAGCAGAAGGCTCTGGTTCCCTTCCACCTCTGAAGATTACTCATAAATCCCAGAGCATCAAATTCTGTGATCTTCTTCAAAGTTCAGGGGCCTGTGAAGTCCCACAACTGACTTGCTGTATGTTTTCACTTTCAAGGATATATCCTGAGCCAAATCACTTTGGATGCGGTGGGGAAGGAGGACAGCTTGCTGTGTGCACACTGTGGGGATGGGAGAGGAGTCCAGGCAGGAAAGGAAGATGAGAAAGGCAAGGTAGTTTATTGGAAAGAGGCTCAGTTCATAGCGAGGGTATCTGGAGAGTGATTGGAGAATGGATATGGAGCAGGGTTTTCCAAAGCCTGACCTAAAGATTACCCACATTCAAAACAATACTGTGGTGACAAGTCCCTATGTTAATCCAATACCATTATTTCTTCCTCTGGTGGGAGTGGATGTGGAGGTGGGAATGAGTAGTTGCAACAAATGATAATGGTTAGTACTTGAGAAGTTAACACGAGCCAAGTATGTGCTATGTGCTTTACACAAATCATGTCATTGAATCTTTGCAACTCCCTTATGAGAAAGCTACTATTATAAGCATCCTTATTTGAAAGATGAGAAAACTGAGACACAGAGAGAGATTACATCACTTGTCCAAGGTCACAATTCTAGCAGTGGAGCCAGTAATTCAAACCTGGTTGATACAACTCCAGATCTTGGGCTCTTGGACATTATGCTGTCTTGCCTCAAGTAAAGTTTATAAAACGTGAGTGAGTCTTGGGTTACCTGCACTGAATCACGTGGGGGCACTTGTTAAAAATTCAGATTCCTGAGCCCTACTCCAGATCTACTGAATCACTAAATTCTAAACACCAATGTCCAAGAGGAAGCTAGCTCTAGGTTTTCTAAGGTTCTAGTTCTTTCCTTCCTTCCCTCCCCATCTTGGCTGAGCAGGTTCCTGACCCAGCCTGGCTGGTATCCCTCTCCACAACTCCTCTTCAAAGAGAACTGCTTCTCTGTGCACTGGGGCTCAGCTCAGATCCACAGTGCCTCCAGCCCTCCCAGAGTGGACAGGACTCCGTGGAACTCGTGCCAGGGCCTGGGAATTCTGCCTGCTCAGGGACGTGTCTGGCGGTTGCCACTCCCTGGCCATTCCTCTTGCTCTGACAGAAGGCAGCAGGAGGACCCTTTGAATCAGGCAGGATGTGTGAACCTGGACGAGGCTACTCTGGGCCTCAGTTTCTCTCTTCATAATATAAAGAACAATCAGCTTTGTCTCTGCCTCTTCCTCCTCCTCAGGAAGTGTGCAGAACACAAAGTAGATTTTATCAGAAAGAATTCTGGGCTCCGGAGAAAGGCACTCATAAGAAGACCAACCTCAAAAAAACATAATACTAGGAATAATATGAGGAATCATGAGAATATGACATTAGTTTGGGAGAGCCGGAGAGGAGGCTGTCTCCAGAGTTGGGATGACTTTAGCTGTGATGACTTGGATCCATTTTTTACCATAGCCTCTGTGTTTTTGGCTGTGATTTGATTCCAGGAGCCCTGACTTTCTAGTAACCATCTCTGCCTCTGGGAGAGAAATTTCCTCTCTCTAGCACATGGGGATGTAGTCTCAGCAGTCTGGGTTACATTCATAAGCATACCTAGCTATCTACCTCCCTGGCCATATACACACATGCACATGCTCATATGGGACTGGAAAAAGCAAGAAATTTGGAGTGAGACAGACTTGGGTTTGAATCCTTTCTGTTTTTTTTTGGAGAGATGGGGTCTCGCTATGTTTTGCTCAGGCTGGTCTGGAACTCCTGGCCTCAAGTGATCCTCCTGCCTCAGCCTCCCAAAGCACTAGGATTAGAGATGTGAGCCACCACGTCCAACTGGGTTTGAATCTTAACTTTTTCACACTCTTTGTGACCTTTACAAATCAACTAACCTCTCTGAGTTTCTGCCATTTTAAAATGGGAGGAAAATAATTCCTGCCTTTTTTATTACCCCATGTGCTATGGAGAGCAAACTAAGCAATTAGAAACTGTTAAATCCTACGAAGTGCTGGATATTGGGTGCACAGACCCAAGCATGCACTTATGTATTCTGTGCACAGGTTCACACTCAAGCACACTCACATCCAAATGACATACACAAGCCTGACCCAGGACAATCACATGAGCACCTCCTCTCTAGGCAATGCTCTCTGTCTCTTAGCAGCCCCATCTCCCCTAACTCTCACGATGGTTTAGCAGGGTATTGGCCTCTTCTGGTTTGTTTTTTACTCACACCAGGCCCCAGGGGACTTGCAAGGAGCACAATAAAAGCCTGGCCAATCTGGCACTGTGCCTCACTTCCCTTCCACATAAAGGCTGTCTAACTGCTAGGCATCTGGCCTGAAAGGCTGGGCCAGGACCTACTCAGCATCTGCTGCTTTGCTTAAAAGACCTGCTAACAGGAAAGCGTCTGGTTCCTTTCCACCCCAAACGGGAAGCGCCTGCCACTGTCGGAGATGGGGTAGCTGGGTCATTTACAAGGATCCTCCCCTTGCGGCACTGGCACCAGAGCCTCAAAGTAGTCATGCTAGGAAGGCCAGAGGAGCAGGACTTGAGGGATGCCTCCACTGGGCGTGCCGTGGCAATGGCACAAAGCAAATGTCATTCTTTCAACAAACATTCACCGAACATTTACTCTGTGCCCCATGGAAACACAGGAAAGTCCTAGATAAGTCCTTTGAGCTCGAGAATTTCACAGACAAGACAGAAAGACAAGTCATGCTCTTTTTTTAAAAAAATTTATTTACTCATTCATTGAATACAATTTTTTTCCTTTTTAAAAAATGCCTCCTCTTTCAGGCACTGTGCTAGGCACTGGAGATTCAGAAAGGAATCACGCAACCCAACCAGAGATCAAATAGGCAAGGTATGTGAGCCTTGACTTATGTGCTACAACTGTGAGTTCCACAGGATTTCAAAAGGGGCAAAAATCATTGTGGCAGATCTGGTTTTACTCTGGCCCATCCAAGTAATAACCTTTCCCTGATTCCTCTCTTGCCCTCTGCAGTCTATTCTTTAAGTAGCAGCCGGAGCAATCCTGGTAAAACAGGTCAGATCGTGCTGGGCCTCTCTGCTCAAATGGCTCCCTCTAAAGGCTTCCCTCTCACTCTAAGTAAATTCACAGTTTTCAAAGGTCCTTACAAGGCCCTACCCCAGTGGCAGAAGGGTTGGGGAAGCCAAACAGGGGATGGAGGCAATTCAGAAATGATCAACAGCAAGACCACTCTACAAGTCATAGGTGGAGGGACAAAGGCAGGTTACTGGAGCCAAGGAGCCAGGGTCACCAATGGAAGCCAGAGCTCTGAGACCCCTCTGGGGCAGAAAGGGAGGGGGAGTAATAACCCTCACTCCTCTTTTTCTTCCTCTCTTCTCCCTGTTGAATTTCCCACCAGGTCTCCCACTGGCCAATTCTAGCTGAAAGCCACTGCCTGAGAGAATTTATGAAACTGAAACAAGGCAATCCTGCTCTGCATGTGAGGACAGGAGGAACAGAACAGGGGCAAGCAAATAGGCCCAGTACAAGACCTTCCCAGATACAATCTGTTAAGCTGATGTGTAAAATGTACCTGCTGTCTTCCCTAAATATGCAGATTGAGGCCAGGATAGTGGATGTAGGGGGAGGAGAATCTTGTAGCACAAAGAAAGACTGGGTGAAAATTAAAGCTTGTCACCGATAATCATTCCAGTGGAATCATTTCCAAGCAAAAGCCCGAAGGGAGGAGGGCACAGGAGTCAATCTGTGAGTCAGTCTGTGGTAGAGAAGGCCCCTTGGAAAGAAGCTCCAGAGCCACGCAGACCTAGGAGGAGTTCTTTGTTGCAAGTTTGGGAGGCCACGGACACTGTGAAAAGACAAGGAGCTTGGTCCAAAGGCCTGTGTGAACTTGCTAAAGAATTTCACCTTCCTGAGCTTCAGTGTCCTCATCTACAAAATGTGAATAACAGCAATACCTATTTCACAAGTCTGTCTAGCAGACTAAAAGAGATAATGGGTGTCAAAAACCTAATGACAGTCCTTTGATTAAATTCCTCAGAAGTTCCCCATTGTTTTTAATTGAATGCCCAAACTCCTCCAAAAGGCACACAAGGCTCTTCAGGATGTGGCTTCTGCCTACTTCTTCCATGCCATTAATCACAATCTCCCATCCCTGCAACTCCACAGACTAGCCAGACTGAACCACTTGCAATTCCCAGAACTTTTTTTTCTCCCAGTCTTTGCAAATACAGACCTTTCTGCCTGGAGCATGATGTTCTTGGTATAACCTTGCTGGCTAATTCCTGTTATTTCTTCAAAACTCAGTTTAGGAGGCACCTCCTGCAGGAAGCCTTCCTTGATACCTTCCATCCGTCATGTGGGTGATCTGCCCTTCCTTTGTGTTTTCCGAGCACCATCTGCATCCTCCAATCCTAGCACATTCAGCAGCTGCTTGAAATCACGGGTTGGTACTGTCCTTGTTATGACACTGGAGTTCCTGGAGGGCAGGGGTCATCCTTCCTATTTCTCTACCTCCAGGGCCTTCTGGGGCCTGACACATAGTAGACCCCCAGAGGTGGCAGTTGAGTGAAGAATAAATGAATAAATGGTGGTACAAATTTAAGGATCAATGATGAGCCCACTTTCTGTAGTTCCTTCTTAAAAAAGATTTTAAAAGACCAACCCTCTAGGTTCCTCTAGGGATCTTCTAAGATCACTTTCTTCCCCTGTAACCTAATTCTCTCCTGCTATTGCACATGCCCATCTCCTCCTCTGGGTTGCCTTCCTCTCTCTTTTTATATATATGCTAAACAGTTAAATGGCTTTTAGTCATGAAATAATTTTTCTTTCTTTAGCCTTGCAGCCTTGCTTGTTTGAACCCGTCTAAAGGGTTCTGTGACCCTCTCCATCTAGAGTCCAGGGCACAATTACAGCTGGTATAATGAGCAGAGATGACCTCATGCCTTTTTCCTGACCTGAAGGCATTAATTCTGAACTTACCTCTCTACCCTCATTACAACCTGCTCCTCCTCTTGTTCCCCATCACAGTGAATGACACCACCATCAGGCCACTTGTCTAAGCAGCAAACCCAGAATTCACCCCAGACTCCTCTCTCTCTCTCTCTGCAAGCCTCTCCCACCCAAATTGATTGCCAGCTCTTGTCCAGTCTACCCCTAAGGATCTCTGGAATCTCTTCACTTACTCCATCTCCACAGCTACTACTTAAGTCCAGGGCACTATGATCTCTCACCAGCATTATTGCACTGGCCACCTAATTGGTCCCCTGCTTTTTTTTTAAGAGATGGGGTCTCGCTCTGTCCCCCAGGCTGTAGTGCAGTGATGCCACGATAGCTCACTGCAGCCTTGAACTCCTGGGCTCAAGCGATCCTCCCTCCTCAGCCTCCTCAGTAGCTGGGACTACCTGCTTTTAAGCACCTCTCATCTCCATGCACTCCTCACTCCGCCGCCAAAAAATACAAATCTGATCTTACTCTTCTTTCAAATCCTCTGAGGAGTGGTTCCCATTGCCCTCAAGATAAAGCATAAACCCTAATATGCTTTTACAAGGCTCCAGCTATTTAGCCTACTTTTCAGCGTATCTCCTACCACTCTCCCACGAGGATCAATATTCCAAACATATTGAATTACTTGTTCTACAACTGGTCTGGAAAGCACTTTTGCCCACTTTTTCACTTGGTCTATTTCTCATCACCTAGGCTTTGGCACAAATGTCATGCCCTCCCGGAAAATGTCCTCCCTGGCTCTCTGAGCTGTCCCAGCCCCTTTTCCTACTATAGAACCTAGGACCCTCTAGGCTGTACAGCGTGATGGTTAAACCCACAGGCAACGGTTGAGTTACCAGGCTTCAAATCCCACCTTTGCCGTTTACTGACTGTACTACCTAAGGCAAATGAATTCTATCGTCTCATCTGCAACGTGGGGAAAATATTTCATCAGTCTGTCGTGAGAATTAAATGTGATGATGTAAGGTACCTAACAATTAAGAATTTGCGGTTACTATAGTGCTGAAAAGCAAAGCTCAATCCCCCCGCCCCGCCGCATTCTCAGGGTCAGGTTCCTGTGTGAGTTCATCTTAATGCACACTTTTGTTCCCGCATCTCCTTGTTTTCTGCTCGGCAAGGTGGGTTACAACAAACCCGGAGGCGGTCAGGTACTAGAGCTGGTCACGACTTCGCGTCCCAGAGCTTTTGGACTCCGAACGCCCCCAGGTGGCTCAAGCTCTCTGCAGCGAAAGCACAGCAGACTAGGACATACCATTCGAAATTTTAGGGAAAGAAAGACCTTTTAAAACCAAATAGTCTGTGTTTATAAACACCGTCCTCTTTCGCTTCCTAACCTCGAATTCTATCAGACCTAATAAAGTGAGAGGTAGGATTTTAAGTAGGACGGAGAGAGTAGGTTCAGTTTCCTCCCCCATCATATTGGTGGCATTGGTACTGTCTCTTCTCAGTTCCCTCTCAATAATGGTACCGTTCGCAGAGGGGAGAACAAAGAGGGACTCAGGGTTCGGAGGTTGGAACCAGTGCAGAATCACCCCTCCTGCTTTGGCGCTGTGGTACCGCCCTCTGTCCGCTGATTGGCTGCCGGGGCCCCGCAGTCGGCCTCAGCTCGCCGCGCCGCCCTCAGTACAGCTCCGGCCGCCGCGCCGCCTGTCTGTCGTATTCCTTGTTCTCGGCGGGCTCTGGGGGCTCCGCGCCGCGGCCGTTAGTCATGTCGGGTAGGTGACTCCTTCAGCGAGCAGCGGCAGCGGCGAGAAGGGCCTGGCAGGGTTGGGCCGTGTTCCCGCCCACCGGAGGGCCCCGAGGGAGAGCCTCCGGCCCTGAGGGAGGCTTGGGGTGGGGGGGGCGGCCGCGGCCGCCGCCATGTTGGACTGGAGGCACGCACGCTCCCAACGCTCTCTGGCTGCAAATCACGGCGGGAGCGCTTCGGGCCTCCTGTCTTTTGGCCCTGTCCTTGGAACCTGAGGAGACTCGCCGCTCCCAGGGGAGGGTGTGTGTGAGTCGGGGGGCGGAGGCCGTCTACGCCATCATGGGGGCGGGGGGAGCCGAGATCAGAGCATCAGCGTGAGAGAATCGGTGCTTCTGGTTCTCCGCTCCGCCTCAGATCTTTCAGCGAGGCCTCGGGCCAGTCATCTCGCCGCCTCGTACCTCAGTTTCCCCATCTGTGAAGTGGAGCTGGGCCTTCCTGACTCACCCATGCATCAGGTGGGGGCCTTGACGCTCTGGGAGCCCTTTCAAAGGACGTTGCCTTGCACGAAATCGTACTTATTGTCGTTCCTTCAGCAGTAACCACGCGGATTCGAGTTGGGGGTGTTTGCATATAATTCGGCTTCCTCTTCACTCTCCTGCCACTCGTCTCCCCCCTCCAGTTGTTTATCTTCTGAAAGAGCTTGAAAGTGAGCCTTGTCTGTTATTGGTAATCTCCTGTAGGTGTATGTGGCATTTCTCTTAAAACATGCAGACCAAAGCAAAGGCAGTCTTCCACGAAGCGGTTAAATTGGCAGAGGCTACCCGTTGTGTAGAAGAGAAAAAGAGGCATTGGTCTCTTCGGGGCAGCCAATTTGGGTCCTGCTGAACCAGAATAAAAAGTCTGGAACATGGATGTTCTCTTGATTTAGCAGACCTAGCTGATCACACAAGGTCCTCTATTGTCGGGCTACATCACAGGCCAAAAAGACCCAGGTATCTACTTGCTAGAAACCATCATGAGAGTTAGGTATCACTTTTCTGCTAGAAAAACATTTCTTGAAGCCGTAAGGTTAGAGTGAAACATACGCTTTCTGACAGTTTTGCATTTTTATTAAGGGCAAATCTGTTAGTATTTAAAAAACAAAACCAAAAAACCCATTAACCCAGTCTTGCAGAAGGATAGAAATGTGTGACCAGAAGGAAGCAGCAGTTAGAGAAGATGACAGATTAGCAAGAAAGATTGGACATAGGAATGATATACTTTCTTTAGATTGGCGTTGATATTAAGGAACCAGGATATTGATTTTTTTTGAGAGGGGGCTCTCTACTTGATGTAAAAGGCTATAAACTGCACTTTTTTCAGTTTCTGCTTAATCCTTGCTCAAATGGGGAATAATTTCTTACTCCAAAGTTGACATTGGTGCATCTTTTACCAGGTGCATAATTTGGGTGAAGTCTGGTAAAACTGTGCAGAAGTACGTAGACATACGCCCTCAGGAGGGTGTGTAATCTCACGGATTGAAAAAAACTAAAATTCTACCCTCATGGAGAAATTTACCAAGTTTCAATGGTTATAGTGCTCATTAAAAACTTGTAGCCTGTCTTAATTTTTAACATAATTATTGGTATAAAACAATGGCTTATTTGTAAAGGACTGGGTAGTTTTTGGGTGGGGAACCTGTGGCCTTCTGGATCCTTGAGTGTGGCCTTTTAACTGAATCTGAATTTTACAGAACAAATCCTTTTAATAAAGGGATTTATTCTGTGAAGTTTGGATTTGGTTGAGGGGCCACACTTGGGGATCTGGAGGGCTACATGTGGCCTTGAGGCTGCAGGTTCCTCACTTCTGAATGTTTAAATTACCAAGACACCAGATATTTGTCACTTTGTAGTTTGAGGGTTTTTTTTTTTTAATATCAAGATTGGCTTTTATGTGTGAAAAGGACCACTTAATAGATGTTTGTTTCTAAATTAACAATTAAAGCTAGACTCTTAAGTTCTTACCCTTGGTATACTATTTATACATTTTATGATATGTGTATAAAAATAATACTTTTGACTTTGTATAAAAATAATGCTTTTGACTTGTTCTTTGAATGTTTAAATTAATAAACTTAACATATTAAACTCCCCTTAACCAACTAATGCCATTAATAATTTTAGTTAAGTACTTTAAAGATTCCTTCTACACTTGTAAGTTTAATCTATCAAGTTGACTCAATCACTCTGAATGTCTGACAGGGCAGACTTATAATCCTAATAAGATATAAGCACTTAAGTTAATCAATTAATAAATAAAAACTGTGGGTATTATAAGTCAGAGTCTGACATTCAGATACTGTTGATGAATGTGAATTATCTGATACCTTTCAAATTAAAATCACAAGTATAATATCAGTTATACATATAAAAATTACAAAACCAACATACTTCTCATTCTGGCAATATGGCAGACCAAGGGTTATTTGAAAATCCTCTATCTACAAATTTCAAAAAAATACAGAAACTTAAGAAAAAGAAAGAGCAAACCCCCACTGCCAAAAATGAAGTAGAAACCAGCATGGTAGGCATAGTGGTAACTTGGGGACTACATGGAAAGGAGGGTGTAGCCTCGTTTAGAGACTTGGGTTTTATTGCCCACATAACGAAGGACAGGAGATGAAACCTGGAGATCATTAGAGTCAGGTAATGGGAACTGAAACTTCATAAAAATTCTGGACTGACATATCAGAGATTTGAAAGACTGTATCTTCAGTGAAGGAATGAACTGGAACAAAAACCTTTCTACCAGCGTAAGAGATAACAAGGGAGCCTGGACACTGAAATAAAAAATATCTTTCCTGAGAAATTGTAACCTGGGACCTGTGCTTCACACAATTTGAGTATTCATTTAGGCTCCAGGAAACCTTATGACAAATTAACATAAAAATTGTTTGTGGGCTGGCAATAACCTTGGAGTTCTGGTAAAAACATGAAAAATCTTTTCTGGAGGAAATTTACAGTTTAGATCACAAAGAATCTCAAAAAAGTCTTGCAAAAGATGAGTTCTTAGTAAAAAAAATTGCAAAACTTTAGGAAATGAGAGTTAATGACAAATAGGATTAGAATCCCTAAAAGATAGTCTGAAAGAGCGTTACAGGTTTAAAATTACTAAAAACCGGAAAGAAGGAGTCAATCCTAAGACCAAGATGTTACGGAAAAAAAGCCATGTAGATCTGAAAAAGAACCAGGTATAACTTCTAGAATTGGAAAAAGTGGATAAGTTGAATAGCAGACCTAGCCAAAGAAATATAGATCTGATAGATGTAATAGGTAGATGTTAAAGGTAGATGTGATCTTACAGAATTCAATTCAGAAGGATAAAGAGATGAAAATGAAAGACTAAGAAACATGGGAAATAGACTGGCGCAATGGCTCACGCCTGTCACCCTAGCACTCTGGGAGGCCGAGACAGGAGGATTGCTTGAGGCCAGGAGTTCGAGACCATCCTGAGCAAGAATGAGACCCCATGTCTACAAAAAATAAAGAAATTAGCCAGATGTGGTGTTGCATGCCTATAGTCCCAGCTACTCAGGAGGCTGAGGCATGAGGTTTGATTGAGCCCAGGAGTTGGAGGCTGCAGTGAGCTATGATGATGCCAGTGTACTCTGGCCCAGGCAACACCCTGTATCAAAAAGAGAGAAAGAAATGGGAAATGGATTGAGAATTCCTGTCATACATCTAATAAGGATTTGAGAAGGAGAAAGTGGAGGAGAATCAATAGTTAAGAGAGTTGAGGCCGGGCGTTGTGGCTCACATCTTTAACCCCAGCACTTTGGAAGGCCAAGGCAGGAGAGTCACTTGAGGTCAGGAGGTTGAGACCAGCCTGGGCAACATAGGGAGACCTTATCTCTACAAAAAAAAAAAAAAAATATATATATATATAAAAAAGATAGTTGAAAATTTCCAAAATATTTTGAATCAAGAAGCACTGGTTTTAAACATGAGACATAAATAAATTCATACCTAGATACATGGATGTGAAACTGTAGGTTATGAAATACCAATAGCATAACCTACCAGAGAAAATAGGAAGCAATGGTAAGAATGATAACATTTCTTAGAAGTTTTAAGAAGCTGGAAAATAATGAAATGATCCTCAGAGTTTAGAGGGAGAATAACCATTGACCTTGAATTTTCTACCCAAATAAACTATCATGTAGATATGTATCCGAAAAAGACTAAGAATACCCGTCAGTGCTGAAAAAACCAATAAAGAAAATTAAATCTAGAAGGGAGGAGTGGGATGTAAAAAATGTAGAGAAAGGAAACACAATAAATAAAAAGCAAATATTAACTGTAGAACCTTGAAGATTAAAATGATTAGATTTAGGGATTTAAAAAGTGGGAGCAAAATAATAGGTGAAGGCCATGATTGGCATTAGAATATTGAGGTTCTTATAGTATCCATTGGAGGTTGAAGGTAATTTTGAACTTTGTCAGGATTGCGTGTTAAAAATCGAAAGAAATTATGCATGGTAACTTATTAACAGAAATTGAGCACAACTTCTAAAGCAGTAGGAGGAAAAAAGGGAGTCAAGAAAGTCTTAATAGCAGGAAAGGAGTTAAAAGGAAAAAACCATAGTGAGTAGAAAGTTCCAATATACAAGGATGGAAGTAAATAAGAACCTAATAGTTAAAGTAGTAAAATACCAGTTAAAAGAAAGATTTTCACATTGGGAAAAAATGATCTAGCATGCTGTTCAGAAATGATATACAGAAAACAAGAAAAGAGATGTTGAAAGTAAGATGGAAAAAGATTAGCCAGGCAAACCAACCAAAAGGTGATGGCTTAGTTATATTACCAGTGAAAGTTTGGACATTTTTAGTGCTAGTGTTCATGTAATGTTAAAAGGAAATGCACCAGGAAGATAGGTCTGTACTTCTATGTGCCTAGCAATATAGCCTCAAAATATAGAAAACAAAAAATGACAATTATGAGAAATTGACAAGTCTGCAGTCAAATGGGAAGTTTTATAAAACATATCTCTGTGTAGTTAATAGATCAGGCAAACAGTATGAATATGACCAAACGTTAGTAAGAATAGGCCAAACATTAATAAAATATGAATGATACAACTAATGAGCATAATAATGTTATAGACTTATTGAATTCATTCAAAACTTAGAAAATATATAATTCTTTTCAAGCACATATAGGGTTCAAAAAGGAGAAAGACAAAACAGCAAATCCTAGCAACACCAAGAATGATACAGAAAATACCTTTTTTGGCTGCAGTATAAAATTAGAAAAAACAAGAATCAAATCCCTATGTACTTGGAAATTTAAAAGCACTTTAAAATAATTCTTGGGTCCAGACACAAGGCTCAAGTGTCAAGTAATATCGAACAGTTTGAAATGCCTTAAATAACTATGAACTGATTTTCTCTGATGAATATAAGACATCTGCACTTTATCATTCAAGTGTTTCTCTAAGGGCCAGATTTATTGGTCAATGTGCTTATTTCTATATCTTCTTGGAGTAAGCCAGCCAGCTAAAGAAGTCAGATTTCCAATTTCAGAGGGCTGAAGTGACTGGGTTAAGGTTAAGGACCTTAATGCTTACTAGATTTGAGATAGGGTCACATGACCTAGGTGCTGTATACTTCTATAGTTTTGCTTGAGCCTTAAGGAAATATGCTGGGATCTTATACTCTGTCACTAGGAGAGCCCACTTGCATGCTTTGGGATTTAGTTCAACCTAAAGCTTCATGTGTCGCCAGGTATCTTGCTCATGTGCTTTTTTTCCCTTGTAACCCTTTTCACTTTCTGATTTGGGAGAATCTAATTTCCTTTGCCATTTCATCGATAGATCTAATCTCTTTATGGTCTAATTAGATTGTGTATTCTTTTCCTATTTCTCCTATTTGGTTGTTAGCTACAACACTAGCTATTTTATTATCATGGCCTGGCAGTGATGTATAGTTTTTTCATTTTCGTTTTAGGTAGTCTATATCCTTCTCCGCCTTCATACAAGAAGTAGTTTGTGTCAAGATTTCATTTAATATTCTTACAAATAAGAATTTAAAAATCTTGTTCAGTCTGATTGCAGAAAAGTGTCAAATTTGATGTCACCCATGTATATAACCAATGGCAACATTTTCATATTGTAGCTTTATATAAATTGAATGAAAAAATCATTTCATTTGATTTTTGGTTGGTTTTAGAACTGTTTGATAACAATGATTTTGTTTTGGGTGAGGTGGGGCCTAATGGTCAGCGGTTTGAGACATAGAGCCATATTTTGCAATTACAAAGTGTTTCTCATAAAATTCTTCTTATTCATCACAAACTTAGGTCATTCATTTGATTCTGAGGAGAAGCCTAAAGGATAGCTATAGCCTCTTCAACAATTATTTGTATGATTGACGTTTGGAAGTATTGAGAAAAGCTCATAGTTTAAATTATTTTTCTTTTTTTTTTTTTGACATGTGTTACTCAATTCATGCCTTCCTTGGTAGTTTTTTTATTGCTAAAATGGAGGCTAAAAGATATTGCTGACTTGCTATACCAATTGGCTGAGTCCCTGAAAGCTTGATAAAGTCAGACTTAAAGAACTAACTGAACTTTTAGCAAGTCTTTGGAAATCCTTTTGTTGGTGCTGACAACCACAGCAGCCCAATACAGAGGAATGGTGTATATGTTGGGGTGGTGAGGCTATGTAAGTAAATGTAATCCTGGGGGGGTGTTAAGAGTGCATGTCTTTCCCCTTTTTGGACCTGATTAGTTTTAACATTTCTTTTTGTATATAGAGATAGTATCGTTTGAGCTTTTGAGTGTTTAAAAGGATGAGTTTTCACTGATTGTTTCGTATTTGTTCACTTGGTTCTTACGACCATCAACACATCTGTAGAATAGTTGTTTTCAAAAATGTAGTTATTGTAAAAAGAAAGTACTATTTGTACAGATTTCTCCTTGCACAGTATTTAACTTCTAACTTTCTTTCTGCAATTAATTTTTGACATTTTCTTACTACATTTCATCTATATGAGCTAAAATCAGCCTTTGCACTAAGCATAATTTTAAATAAGATTTAAAATTCTTTTTATGTGTTCTAGATTCTGGAACTTACGGTCAGTCTGGGGGTGAGCAGCAAAGGTAAAGTATATGTACATTTTAATATGAAAGGATAGAACTAAGGAAAAAAAGATGAATTTAGTCAAGCTTCTCTTTTGAGACTTGGTATCTGGGTGTCTTAAGATAATTAGATATTAGGTTGTCACAGGGTGAGTTGGCGTATGTATATAGGTACTCTAAAATGTTTATTCCTTTTCTTTTTTCTTGTGTTTTTTTGTTTTATTTTTTTAAGAGACAGGGTTTCCCTCTGTTGCTTAGCAGGCTGGAGTGCAGTGGCATGATCATTGATCATTATGTCACTGCAGCCTTGAACTTACTCCTGGGCTCACGTGATCCTCCCACCTCAGCCTCCCCAGTAGCTGGGATTATAAGCATGTACCATCACACCTGGCTGATTTTTAAATTTTTGGTAGAGATGGGGTCTTGCCATGTTGCCCTGGCTGGTCTTGAACCCCTGGCCTCAAGTGATCCTCCACCTCAGCCTCCCAAAGTGCTGGGATTGAAGGCGTGAGCCACTGTGCCCGGCTTTTTTTTTTTTTTTTTTTTGGTAATTTTTAGAGAGGAGATCTTGGTATATTGCTCAGGGTGGAATGCAGTGGCTATTCACAGGCACGATTATAGTGCACTACAGCCTCGAACTCCTGGGCTCAAGTGATCCTTCTGCCACTGCCTCCCTGGTAGCTGGGACTACAGGCACATGCTACCATCCTGGGTTTCTTCGTTTTCTAAAACAGCTGTTTGAATCAGTAAATATTGATGCCTCCTAGAGAGTAAAACAAATCTCCTAGATATTGTAAAGTTAATGTTTTCTTTAAGAAATTTCATAGAAGAAGCAATTATTAAGGGGATTTAAGCAATTGAACTCTATAACAGTTTCTTAGAAAAAGCATTTCACTTTTTGATGGTATAATACAAAGCAGATTTTTTAAAAGCATCATAATAGAAATGTTTAGCATTTTTTAGAGTCCTTAAAATTCTCACAATAAAAAGAAAGGTCTATTTTTATGTGAATGTGTATATGCAGTAGGAAATGCAGGCTTTAACTAAGACCATAAATGTTTTGCAGCTCAGTGTGAGACATTCAGAATAGGTTCTTAGGTATCTTCTATCATCAAATTTTAAGCTTCCTGAAAACAAAACTGATTTGACTCTTTTATTCTCGTTATTCTCATAAGATAGTGCTTACCTCCTAATAGGCATCTAGCAAATGTTTAATCAATGAAATGTGTTTTCAAAAGTTAAGGAATTCTGTTAGCACTTGATAGTTCTAAAATAATAAAAACTTTTTTGGCAAATGTTTTATTTTCCTTTGGATGTAGAAAGTCATAGTATATATTCAGAAAGTTTGTTTCTGAATTGTTAGAGCTTATATAGTATAAAATTAAAGAAAATTTAAATCGTAGGAAGGTACATTTATTCATTGTCGGTCAACAAATACTTACTGATGTCAGGCTACATGTCAGGCTTTGCTATGACACCGGGGATATGATAAAATTTCATTCTATGAAATACTCTGGAGATATACATGCCTTTAATTATGGAGGTGTTTAAACTAGACTTTTAGTGCCACTCTGTGCCTTTTCTAGGAAGTTAAAGACGTTTAACTAAGGCAAATGGTAGGAAGAAATTACTCTGTCAAAATGTAGCTAAATGGATTCAAGTGCTGACTTAAGAAGTCATCGTTTTTCTGCCTCACATATTTATGGTGGCTCTTGCCGTGTTGTTTTTGTTCCCCCACCCCCACACATAATTCTCTCAGAATTTTCTAGCTCTGGTGAAGTTTTGTTGATTTGTGGGAGATTGTCAAAGCAAAACTTTGAGTATTTGTTTGACATTCAGTAGGTCTGGGAGTGACTTCATTTGTCTTTAATAGTCTTTGGTCATTACCTTTCAATTTACACTCTTAAGAGACAGGCAGATTGACAATTTCTCAGAAAAGAAGCTTGTATTTGAGTTGAAAGTTGAAAATCAAGGCAGGGTTCTTCATTTAAGCTTTTAAATTTTAGCACATTTCTTTCAAGTATTACATTTTCTTTTACAGTTATTCTTCCTATGGAAATCAAGGCAACCAAGGATATGGACAAGTACCACAAGTAGGTTGAAATATAAATTGTGTTCTTCTTAAGTAGTTATTTTTATCTTAAGTAGGTGATGAAACTTGAGTATTTACCTAAATTTCAGAGCTATTCTGGTTATGGGCAAACGACTGATTCCTCATATGGACAGAACTACAGCGGTTACTCCAATTATGGACAAAGCCAGTCAGGTTGGACTAGTTTGTTAAATTTGCTGTTTTAGAGATTGAAAAATCAGAGCTTTCACTAAATGATATACCCATCTAATCTTTAGGTTATTCACAGTCCTACGGTGGTTATGAGAGTCAAAAGCAGAGCTCATACGGCCAGCAATCATATAACCAGGGACAACAAAACACGGAATCATCAGGAGGGTAAGGAAACAGTAAAGTACTGAGATGGTTATGGGCAGTGGAAATAACACTGGATGTTATTAAACAGATTTCACCAAAAAATCTTAGCTTTACACTTTTATTTTTTTAGAAAAGTTTTAATGAAGTTTGGATTTTGCAATTTTGTATTATGGAGAATATGGAAATAGCATTGTCATTTGATTCTTCATTGGGTGTGTCATTTGTAAAATCGTTGTTTAGCTGTAAATTAATGTACATAATTTAAATGTTAGAAAAATTTGGACCTCTGCTTTATACCTGAGATTAAATAAAAACCTGCCTGTAGATTGACACTTCTGAATATTTACCTTTTTATTTCTATTTTATTTTTGAGCCATTTGAATATATTACCTTTACAGGGACAAAAATATTAATTTTAAAAAGTGCCAAAACTTACCCACATATATCAGATATCCTAAAATTTGTTTTATTTGTTAATATAAGTAGGTGAATATTTACCAAGAAGTTCACAAGGTTTTTTTGTTTTTGTTTTTTTGAGACAGGGCCTTGCTCTATTGCCCAGACTGGAGTGCAGTGGTGCGATCATAGCTCACTGCAGCCTTGAACTCCTGGGCTCGAGCAGTCCTCCCGCTTCAGCCTCACAAGTAATCAGGACTACAGGCATGTGCCACCACATCTGGCTAATTTTTTCTTTTTTAATTTTTAAATTTTTTTTGTGGAGATGTAGTCTTACTGTGTTACCCAGGCTGATCTTAAACTCCTGCTCTCAAGCAATCCTCTTGCCTTGGCCTCCCAAAGTGCTGGGATTACCGGTGTGAGCCACCATGCCTGGCCTAAGTTTATAGGTTTTATAAAGTTTTTTTAATTTTCAGATTTTAAGAGCTTGTACTTAATTTTTATCTTTGTTATCTTTATTTTTTTCCATCTCATTTGAAAAACTTATTATTTTTTTTTCTTTTTTTTTTTTTTTTGAGACAGAGTCTCGCAATGTTGCTCAGGCTGGTCTTGAACTCCTGGGCTCGAGCAGTCTTTTCACCTCAGCCTCCTGAGTAGCTGGGATTATAGGTATGTGCTACCATGCCTTGCTTGTACTTAATTTTTAATAATACAAACGCTTCTTTATTTTTTATTTATTTATTTTTTTGAGACGGAGTCTTGCTTTGATGCCTGGGCTAGAGTGCAGTGGCGTCGCATACCTCATGGCAACATCCAACTGCTGGGCTCAAGTGATTCTCTTGCCCCAGCCTCCCGAGTTGCTGGGACTACAAGCGCATGCTGCCATGCCCAGCTAATTTTTCTATTTTTTGTAGAGATGGGTCTCACTCTTGCTCAGGATGGTCTTGAACTCCTCGCCTCAAGCAATCCTTCCACCTCGGCTTCTCAGAGTGCTAGGATTACCGGCATGAGCCACCACACCTGGCCTCTTTTTTATTGTGCTTTTGCATTCTCTAATGTAATTGATCCTCAGACACCACTATGAGATAGTGTCAATAATCATCCCCATTTTAGAGAGGTAAAGAAAAGTTAAGATTATCCAGTTTATCAAATTACACAGTTAAAAAATTAGGTAGAAACTAAGGTCTTTGTTGTTTTCTCTCTGCAGTGAAGATTATTCTAAGTGAAATTTAATTAAATAAAAGCATTGAGGAATGATTTTTTGAGGTCAGATTATCAGTCTTATGGATATGAGAGTGCTTTGAAAAGTAGAAAGTAGAGTACAAATATAGCGAATAATATCTAGAAGGCATCCTACATTTGGGGGAGTAACTCTTCAAGCTTTGTTGGTTAGTTTTAAGTTTAAGGAGAATGCTTTTATCAAGGATGTGTTTTTGGAAGCATAACATAAATGTAGACCAAAGAGATGTGTTAGGTTTGGTTTGACAACCATTTTAAAGTAAAGTGCTAGGGTTTGGACCATGCTTGAGTTGTGCTTTTGGTAGGGAGTTGGGGAACATACTGATCTTTGTTAGATTGTTTTGATCCTCTAATGCAGAATAAGATGTGGCTGTTAAGGTATGAGATCTTTTTTGTCCCCCCCCCCCTTTTTTTTAAAGTAAACCTATTAGAACTGAAGTCCAATTAAGTGTTACATTTTAACATTGCCACCCTGAGGGCAGGTAATTAATGCAGTTATATTGCTCAGAACATACTTAGAATTTTTCTTTCAAATTGCCAAAAATAAGAAAGCAGTCTTATTACTTGATAGTCATTTCTTTTCAGATAAAAAGTGGCATTACAAAGCAAGTTCCTTCTTCTTACTCACCAGGTTTAAAATATGAGTGATTTATTACTGTCTTCTAAAATTTACTATGATTGAAGATGTTTATAAGAATGTATAATAGGTTCTAAAGATAATTATAACAGAATAGTTCTACAGATACTTTAGGAGATGACATTGTTGTTAAGTGATACAGAGCCTTTCAGTGTAGCTATCAAAAGGACTCAACACTTGTGGCATGTTTGTTTGTTAAAGAGTCAGATATGTTACTGAACTTCATAGCATCTTTTACTTTTTTTTATAATTTAGGGAGATAGTAAAAACCATAGTTATTTTTTGCTTTACTACAGTTTTCAAAGGTGCATGTGATTTTTTTTCCTTAATGTGGCATGTCTTTAATGATGGTGAAGTTGTCTTTTGAAGGGCAATTGGTGATAAGGGGACTTTGCAGATAAAAGAGCTAAATTATTACCATGAGAAAGTAGTAGTAAATAAGGTTGAGGTCTAGCTGGTCACACCCCTTATATCAGTCTCAGTCCACTTGCTACAGTGAACACAATCCTCCTGTGATGTCTCTCAAGTTCTTGATTTCTGTTTAGCCAAGGTGGAAGAGTGCCTTCCTATGACCAGTCAGACTATGGTCAACAAGATTCGTATGACCAGCAGTCAGGCTATGATCAACATCAAGGCTCATATGATGAGCAGTCAAATTATGATCAACAGCATGATTCCTATAATCAAAACCAGCAGTCCTATCATTCACAAAGGGAAAATTACAGCCACCATACACAAGGTAAGATATACTGACCTCTATTATTTTTCTTTTTTCCTCTCACAGAATTATTTGTGTATTAAGTTTTGGATTAAAAGACTCACACAGGATTTCACCTGTTTGTAAAACTTTGGGGTGACCTTGGACATACATTCTTTCTCATGGTCATCAAAACTAGTTCATTAGATTTCTATTTCTGAACTTGTAGACTCCCAAATGGTCATATGACTTTTTGAGGGCTGATTATATGAATTTCCTTTGTTGTCTCAGTGAACTCTGATCATTTGACAACACTGCTGGCACCAGTTCTTTTGGTGATGTTGGTGTACTTGATTTGGGGGAATTATCCTGTATTGGCCTTCTCTAGTCTCATCTAAGAAGGGCCAATCATTATTTCCTCTTGTTTTCCCATAGCACTTTGTATATACCACTGATGTTTAGGAGTCTGTCTGTGCCATGAAAATAAATGCTTGAAAGGCAAAGGTCCTGTCTTACTCATTTTTGTACCTTCAAGGCCTAGTATATGGCTTGATTCATTATAAGTGGTCAATAAACGTTTGTTGAATAATTGAATGAATAAGTGAATGTGTAAAAGTGGAAGTTCATTCACTGAATATCTTCTCTCAATTTGAAAATCTAGTTATTCCCTGTCCATGCTTGATTTACACTTAAATGTTTTTGAGGTGAAGAAAGTAATAACTTTTGAGATTAGGGTTGTTCTTTTTGTCTAAGTAATTAGGGTTCTTGTACCTAGATTGTATTTTAACTCAAACTATTCTACATCACTATTTTGCTCTCTGACTTTAGGAGAATGGAGTTTGACATAGATATAATTAACATATTTAATTCCAGATGATTTTATGATGACTTGCATTTGAATTCTGTGCACATGTGCCATTTTCCAAAGGATGTAATATGTGACCTAAAGAGCCATTTAAGTTGAAGCCTTTGTCAGAAATGACAGTGCTTATTTATGTATGTAATATTTTCCTTTTTGTAGATGACCGTCGTGATGTGAGTAGGTATGGAGAAGATAATAGAGGATATGGCGGGTCACAGGGAGGAGGTAGAGGGCGTGGGGGATATGACAAGGATGGAAGAGGTCCTATGACAGGATCAAGGTAAGTATTTAGATACAGATGCATATATTTCTTTTTGTGTGTGTGTGATGTTACTTAGCTGGTTCAATTCCAGCATCTAACTTAGTTAAGAGGCTTAAAAAAAAGGGATTATCTTGTGAAGAAAAGGGCAGAAATTCAAAATTTATTTTCATTCTTAAGATCTTACATAAATTACCTTGATGTAGGCTATGTTAGAAGTTAGTTTATGTGGTGTATGTTAAATACCAGTAGAGAAACAACTGTGGTTGTGATTAAGCCACTTGACTTTTTGCTACCAGAGCTAGAATCTAAACACCTTTAAAAGAAGACTCTGGGAAATCCAAGTGTTTGTATGTTAAAAAGTAAAAGGTAAGTTAATTCTAACTGAAGGGCAGAGAGGCTATTCCTTAATCTTGAATCACCTTGGGATGGGAAAGTATTAGGAGGCAGTAGCAGAGTAGAAAGGTGGCATTGGCAAATAAGAGAAAGATTTAATGTAACTAAACTATTTTGTCCCCCTCCTTAAATAAATAATCACTGAAACAATTAATGTGACATCACATACCATTGTGTATTTTATCTGGACTAAGCTGTGGTAAAGGAATGACTTTTTAATTCAGCTTTTCTTTTCCCAATCACTAGTATTATCAGGTTTTGTTATTTACTTACAGTATACATTATGAAGCTGGTTTTAAAATTACTTTTAGATATATCTGTAAGTTTAGCACTTTGGCCCTAAAACGAAGAATGAAAAAGTCGTCTACATCTGTCCTCAGATGAGGTTTGCAGGTTGCAAATTTGTGTGTAAAGACAGTCTTAAAGATAATTTATGTTCCTTGAGAATTGAAATTGTCAGTGGCCTGTTACTGATAATAATATATCAGTACCAGTTCACTCTTGCTCCTTAAGGACTGAGGTGACCTGAGAAACAAAAACAGTTGAATTATAGACTGTTATTTCTTCAGGAGAGCCAAGAATTTGATTTCACTGACTTGTATTTCTCTATTTTTAGTGTACAGTGCTTTGGTATTAGGGAAAAACTAAAGTCTAAACATATTTGAAAAAATTTTATAATTCTTGGGCATTAAGTCTTTGATTGATAGCTCCAAAGTCAGTTTACCAAGGTAAAACAAATATATTTTATGCCTCTTCATTTTCAAAGAGGGCAGTCCGCCGTCATGTGTATATAAAAGAACAATGTAAAGTGACATGGTGCTTACTTTCTACCTAAAACAGAATCTCAAATAAGATAACCAACGTGTATATTTAATTTTCCAATTTTCCAGTTAATATGTTTTAGGTGATTGGCTGCCTTGACATGCTGTATGTTTTACAGTACATCATAAGTTTAATTTTCTTCAGAAGGAAGTTTATATCTTAATAGATTATTAAACTATTGACAGTGTCCGACAATGGTAGAATCCCACTTTTCAGGAGGAAAAGGGTAGGGTAGGAGTAGGGAAGTCTTTCTGTTTTCATCTGTGAGTGATGACTCATCTTACAACTAGAGGGCTGAAAGACCTTGAGCGATCCTCCTGATAAAGGAGGGAAGAAGTACCTTAACCAACGTCAGGGTCCATTTTTTAAGTACTTTTATAACCTCCTTGGCAATATATTTCAGTATAATTTGTGGCCCAGATAATGATTCATGAACTAAGTTTTTTATTAGAACCCCTTCATAGAGAATCTTATGCTGAAGCCCAATAGATAGTTGGTCAAAATGATGCTGGTCTGGTTTTAGTGGGGCTAAGATTGGGTGAGGAAGGGGTCTGCAATCTTGTCCTACCCCCATCAATAAATGGGATGTTCATGAAAGGCCTTTCTTAGAAATCCACATGGGTGATGATTATTTTCTACATTGAGTTGGCAGATTTTTTTATGTGAAAGGCCAGATAGTAAATGTTTTAGGTTTTGCAGGCCACATGGTTTCTGTTATAACTATTTAACCCTGCCCTTGGAGTGCCAGAGCAGCCATAAATAATATATAAATGAATAAATATGATTGTATTCCAAGAAAACTTCATTTATGGATACTGAAATGGGAAGTTCATATAATTTTCATGTGTCACAACATCTTGTTCAAGATGTGCTTTTTAGCTTATTTGTTGGGGTAAAGCATTTTGAATTTGAATATAAATGCCCAGTTTTAAGATTTTTTTTTCACACTTGGTTTTGCATTTAAGTACCAAAAATACTCAAAACATTTTTCGTTAGTCTTCATCAACACTCTCATTTGTGTTTCTAATCATCTTACTTTAAAATAGCAAGGCCAAAGATGTTATCTTTTGGGGGCTGTTTGAAGAATATCTGGCATAAGTTGGGTTTATATTTAAAGAAGAAGGGGCGTAGTTTGTGGGTGAGGGTTGGATGTGCAGTAAAGGATGGCACATTCTTAGACTTATAGATTGTATGATTGCTTGGCTGGAGGAAGAATTTCAGAGCAAAAGGAAGCCATCAGCTTTCCAAATATGGAAGAGACGTGAGGATTATAGGGACTACAGGAAACTTAAATCTTCTCCTTTGAAAAAGCAATTGTAGCAAAAAATTGAGATTGAGGTTCTTACTGTGATCTAAAATTGACATTAAAATTGGATTAGAAGCTAAGGTCATGAATTCTTAGTGTTTTAATTTTACTGTTTTTTAATTTTAGCATTGTGATTAATGCCTTGCAAAATCATTAGAACTTAATAGTAATTGTTTTTCATTATTAGCATGTCATCAAATTAAGTAGCTGTTTCAGGCTTTAATGGATTAACCCTAAAATTATCCTGAATTTTCAGTGTCTTCTCCCTTTTACAAGAGTGTTTAATTAGCTCCCTTAAAAATGTGCATATATTCTGGTGACAGTCTAGAATAGCATTGCCCAATAGAAATATGATGTGGGTCACAAATGTGAGCTATGTGTTTAATTTTAAATTCTCTAGTAGCCACATTAAAAAGAAAACAACAGAAATAAACAGATGAAATTGATTTTAATAGTATATTCTATTTAACCTAATATACCTAAAATATTTCATCATTTAATCAATATAAAAGAATTTTTTTCCCCTACACCTCTTCAAAGGTAAAAATATTCTTAATGAGATAGTGTACATTCTTAGAAATCCATTTTGTGTTTTACATTTAGAGCACATCTCAATTTAGACTAGCTACGTTTCAAGTGTTCAACAGCCACGTGTTGCTAGTGGATATGGTATTGGACAGTGCAGCTCTAGAATGACAGATTCTTGGCCTTCTGAGATGTTGATATTAATAAATGCCGAATCCAGAAAGCCTTTTTACCACACATGTAAGACATGGGAGGAAATAAAATGTAAATACAGCTGTTATTGAGAATGATATTTAAATCCAGTGAGTCATTTACATTTGGAATTAATGTGGGTCTTTTCCTCACACCCGAAGAATCGTATTCTGGATTTACTAGTATGAAAACTCAAGCACAGCATGGGTTTTTAAACTAATCTTTTCAATTTTTATCTAAGCCCCTTTCTCTCTGGTTATTGAATTTTCTAGGAATTAAAGATTCCTGCATTGTACTTCTACTTCTTGGCAGTTTTAGTCCTTGAATAGATACATTTAGATTTTTTTTAAATTAAAGACTGGGAGTAGAGATTCTGTCAAAGAACTTTTTCTTTATTGAAAAGCACCCGAAATTGTAATTCTTCTCCTCTAAATATGTAATGCTATGACAGTGAAAGAACCCTCAGAGTGTCCCCTAGGGTAGACTGCTTATGGTGGTTTTGAGCTTGGGAGAACTAGCTCCATATTTGAGTCAAGAATATGCAGCTAGTTTTCTTATGCAGGGGGTACTCAGCCAATAAAGTTGAGTATGCTTATATTATGTCTCTGTTAAATATCTCTATTACTTCACCTTAAAAATGTCCTTACTTCAGGAATTCTTTATGTGTATGTGTTATCTGCATTTTTGGGGAATGAAGACAAATTTGTTGTGGCAACATCTTGATTTGTAAATGTTCAAGTACCTTTGTGTCTTAATTTGCCTTAGTATTTGGAAAAGGGACTTGTAACTTTACTGCAGGTTTGAAAGAAAGATTCTTAACTTCTGGCACATCTTCTATTACTATCTAATAGTGAGTACTACTTGACGTTTACTTACTGTATTTAATATAATAAATTTCCTAATAAAGGATTGAAATGTATAATTACATTTCCTAATAAAGGATTGTAACGTATTAATTCTAATTAATATAGAATTTCCTAATAAGGAGAGAGAAAATCATTGAAACATTTGAACTTGAAAGAAAGCTTCACATAAAATTATAGATCATCTAGGCCAGTGCTTCTCAGACTTTAATGTGCATATGAATTACTTAGGTGAGCTTATTAAAATGCAGGTTCTGATTCAATAGGTCTGGGGTGGGGCCTAAGATTCTGCTTTTCTGAGCTCTGAGCTCCCAGGCTATGCTTATGCTGCTGTTCTATCACCCTTTGCATAGTAAGGATGCAGATCCTTGTTTTGTAAAGGAAACTGGAGCCTGGGGAGAATTACTGATGTGTCCTGATTTTCAAGATTGATTAGTGATAGTTAAGACTATACCTTGAGTCTCTTGGTTTGAAGACTAGTTCTTTTTCCAATATTCTATGATATTTCCATATTTATGGCTATTGTGTTGAAATCTTCAACTGCTTTATTTTCAAAGGAAATGCTCAGTAAAGATGACAAGTTAAAATACCATTTTATGGAGGAATAGGAAATTGTAAACCTATTCGTATGTCATTTGTTTTATATCCCTTCCTTTTTGCAGGTGTGTGTCCTTTTTTTTGTTGTTCAAAGTATATTGCTGGCCAGAATGGAAGTTATAGGAACTAGCCAATACATGAAATTACATATTTTCCATCCATTGTGGCCAGATAAACAATTTGGTACTCTGTTAAGATGACAACAAAGTAATTAAGAGGTATTTCTTCTAGCAGTTACTTAACACAGTAACCTCCAATTTCCTTTTTTTTTTTTTTTTTTTTTTGAGACAGGGTCTCACTCTGTCACCCAGGCTAGAGTGCAGGGGCATCATCATAGCTAACTACAACCTACTCCTGGGCTCAAGCAATCCTCCTGCCTCAGCCTCCCGAGTAGCTGGGACTACCTGCACATGCCACCATGCCTGGCTAATTTTTTTGTTTTTTGTAGAGATGGGGTCTCCGTATTGCCCAGGCTGGTCTGGCCTCAAGTGATGCTCCCACCTTGGCCTACTCAAAATGCCAGGCCTACCCAAAATGCCGGGATTACAGGCGTGAGCCACCATGCCCAACCAATTTCCTATTTTAAAAGTCTTCTTTATCCTGGAGACTTTAACCTCCTGATATAAGAATGTGAGCTTAATATTTTCACTTGTTCTTTTCTCTCTTTGCTTTTTGGGGTTAAGAAACTTGAACTGTCTTGGTTTCTAATAATAAGATTTTCAGCAGTTAAATCTCAAGAACTCTGTTGCCCTCCCTTTCTTAAAGAGTTAAACAGTGATATATATATCATTTAGAAGTATAGGAAGGGTTTGGGTACTGTTCTGAAGTTGGAGTCTTAGAAACTCAATAGCAAACTATGTATATGAAGGACCTGAGTTTCATATTGTTTATATAGCCTTGAAATAGCCTTATTCTCCTGCTTAAACAGGCTTCCTGGAAATCATATAAAAATTAATAGCAAATTAAAATGTGTGTGTCTGTACCTAAGTTGGTTGTAAGGGGAAATATTTTTACATCAAGGTATTGTAGAATAGATTCATTAATAAGGGAGAATGCGTTCTCATTTAGAGTGGCTTTTTTTCAGGAGGCTCAGAAAAGCCATCTATAGGGTAGGATAATTACTAAAGCAGAAGTTTTTAAGCAGTGAGAGATTTTAGTGTATTGGATTAGCTTCTTGGGTTATAGTAGAATAAGATTATTAGTAGTAGATCAGATGTCACCATCTGAAAACTTTGGGTGTTTTTATGTCCATGTCAGCACATGACTCTTAGAGGGTTATGTAATTCAGTGAAGAGACACAAGCTTTTGTTGGATGAGTATTTAAAGAGTTTCTTGATAAGAGAGACCTTGTTAGATTTCTTACATAAAGTTATGCTCACATGGACCATTGACTTACCTGGCAGTGGTAATTTGCTAAATAAAGTCATTGTCTTGTGGGTAGCTACAATATTGGAAATGTTGCATTCTGTCTCTGATGTGTGCTACTGATTGGTGTACAGAGCATGAACCTCAGTAGCTCTGATGGGAAGAGATCTAGTGTATTATAGTGGGTATGGAATAGGAGGGTAACTTTAAGTTATGCTTTTTTTAGTCCTCATTTTATCAGATTTCTGAATGATTTGAAACTTTAAGACTACTCTCATTCAGGCTCACTTTTGTGTATATTTGTATCTTACTTTTTTTATTCATCTCATAAAACTCACTATTGGTATCACAGCAGAACCTTAATACTCAAGTTTTTACCCCTCCTTTTCTGCTATCAAAATCTTAACCTTGTTTTATATTCTTCTAGTCTTTTTTCTTTTTCTCATATTTGAAAAATTTCCCTTTGGAAAGAATACTTGCTCTAGTTTAGCATTCTTCATGCTGTGCCTCCAGCTTTAAGTTATGGTTTGAATAGTATCCCTTTGACTTGGGGTTGGGAAGATTTAAAAATAAGAGTATATTAGATATGTAGTAAGCTTGAAAAGGCATCTTTTGGAAATAGATCCTTGGGGAAAGCACTTGGATGGAAACAACATTTTGAAGTCTATGAAATGGAATTTACTGGAAAGTTAGAGGTGCTACTATTTTCCTAGGCGCTCTACTTGTGACAGTTAAGTGTAGATTGAGCCCAGGGCTCAGCACATTAGAGACTTAAGGAAGAAATCATTTCTTCAATTTTTCCTCTGCAGTGGTGGTGACCGCGGTGGCTTCAAAAATTTTGGTGGTAAGTGCTGAGTATCCCAAAATGTTTCAGTGGAAATGCTATATAAATCTAAAAGCCACCAATATCCCGCAGACGTACTCAAAACCCCTTCTTACTCTGTTAAGGCTGGTGTGTGATGTGTGCTTAAAAAAAAAATTATATGTATATATATACACATATATATATATCAAAGTAAACATTAAAAAGCCAAAGTTGATCTCAAACAGTCCAATGGGTTTCTACACAGTGAATTTGCATGAAAGAGTCTGTGGTGACCAATGAATGAGTCTTTCACTGGATTTTGACAATACTTTTTTTTATAAAGGTAGCTGACTTGGTGTTTTTAAATTATTAGGGATTTCTAATCAGCCTTCACAACTAGAACCTAACAAAAGTGATCTAGCATAATGCCAAAGTGGCAGGTGCCATCTAGGACAAGTTTAAGGAAATGTTGACATTCATCTTGATTTCTTAAACTTTTAATAAAACTTAATTTATATATTTAGTTTGTAAATCTGTGATGGTTGACTTTCAAGGAATTTGGAAGTATTGACCTTTCGTGCCTTGGTTATTATTACTATTTTTAATTTCAAATGAGTTGCCTTAAATAGCTTTTTTTTCTTTTGTTTTCCCTTAGGTCACAGGGATTATGGACCCAGACCAGATGCTGGTAAGGTTTATGGTAGTTTGTGACTTTGCAGTTAAGAAAATGTTAGTTTTTTATTTTTTGAAGGGAAAAGTGTGTATGTTTGGAGGGCTTAGTACAGGAGGAAGATTTAATTGGATAGTGCTGCAAGAACTGGAGAGCTTCATTTCTAAAGAAATGCCAGAAAGAAAAATTCAGGGGAATTGATAGGAAAGTTTGCTGGGGAAAAGTGCTGTTTGTGCTTTCCTGTACTCTACTTTTTCTTCCTTAAAAAAAAACGTGAATTTTTATTTCTAATTACCATTAATTATTTACTTACTGCAAATCAGATTTAATGAAATAATTGATATCATTGTGGAATTAAAAGTAGAAAAACTGTGCTTAAAAAAATCCTACATTGGATTGGTAGTCTGCTTAGTGGGCTTAAGAAACCTAAGTTCATACATGAGAGAATTGTCTTACTCTGGGTAGAGGTTGACTAATTTAATGTTTCTTTTTATTTTTAAATGAAATCCAAGGCTACATGTAAACTTGTGGAGCCTTTTGAAAGTTATAATTTAGAGGTTAAAAATCTATTTGAGCCAAAAAAATTTTAATATATATTGAAATCAGAACTTTTGTTTTTATTAAGATGCCAAAGTATTCTATATGGATGGCAATTTCTGAATTATGCCTTGATGGACTGAATTTTTGTACATCTTTCTTTCTTTGTTGTACTAATCCAAAAGTGTGCATGTAAGGTAAGGTGTGTGTACAAAGTGCTTCTACTCTCTGGTATATACAAAGCTTATTGCAGTGAATGGGAAACCAGCAATTCTGCTTGGCTTGCTTGGAAGTCCCAAGTATCAAATGTGGGAAATTTTCTACAAGAGAGTCTTTAAAATACTGATTAGCCATAAAGAATTAAAGTTCTCCAGTGGCCCATGCTTGTAATCCCAGCACTTTGGGAGGCAAAAGGCTGAGACAGGAGGATTGCTTGAGGCCAGGAGTTTGAGACCAGCCTGGACAATATAGTGAGAGCCTGTCTCTATAAAAAATTTAAAAAAAATTAACCTGGCTTGGTGGAACATGCCTGTAGTCCTAGCTACTCGGGAGGCTGAGGCAGGAGGATCACTTGAGCCTCGGAGTTTGAGGCCTCAATGAGCTCTGATTGCACCACTGTACTCTAGCCTGGGCTACAGAGCTAGACCCTGTCTCTAAAAAAAAAAAAAAAAAAAGTTCTCCAGAGAAAGGAATGTTAATTTAAACTAATTCTCTTCATCTCTTCATGAGCTTTAGTCCTGAAATCTGGAATCTGAAGGGTGAGATTTTTAAGATCTTCCTTAATTGGTCTATATGTATTTTACATAGTGTGAACTGGATCCACTTTACCTGAAGTTTAGTTGTGAGAACTGATCTACTACCAAATAACTATTGTGAACACTTTGCATGTATGTAAGATTATTCTCATATTGGTCCTTCTTTCCTTCTGTTCATAGAAACAGTTGAATATTGGTCAATAAATTATTGTTTTTGATTACTGAACAGGATGTAGTAAAACCAAGGAATATTAACCATAACTTTTTTTCTCTTAGATTCAGAATCTGATAATTCAGATAACAACACAATCTTTGTGCAAGGACTTGGGGAGGGTGTGTCTACAGATCAAGTGGGGGAGTTCTTTAAACAAATAGGAATTATCAAGGTGAGTAAACAGTATGGCTTTTTTTTTTTAAAACCTCGTAATTATTAACATATTCTGGTTAAGATACATAGACTACATAAAAAGTGTATACTTCAGTAAGACTTGTCTCTTAAAATCCTCTGACGCACGTGCTTACTCATGTCTGTAGGCCTTTGCTAAATTTGGTAAATATGTGAAGATTTTATTCCTTGCTTGTGTTTACCTTTCCACAGTCTACCTGTGCTTGAGCTTGAGTCCTAGGGCTCTAAAAGTAGTCTCTGCCTAACTCCTAAAATTGTGAGAAACAAAGGAGATTGTGAGAACATTTTATAGACTCTGAAATGCCAATATATGCATATAATGTGTATACTACATATAATGCATTATTTTATAATTGTTTATTGTTCACTTAAGAGTCTTGGGCACTATTTGTTTAATGCATTTTTTTTTTAATCTCTTCAATTAGAAAGCAGCCTTTAGAGCAGCGTTAAGTAGATAGTAGCACTTAAAATCAGTTTGCATTTGTCCTGGTTTTGGTGTCTGGAATTACTCATTTTTTCTTCCTTGGGAAGTTGTAATTTTTTAAGAAATTAATTACACATGAAATATATTAAATTCATACAGTTTTGATAAAGTAAAAATTCTCCCTGTCTTCTACCCCTATCCCAGCCAGATCCCAGTGTACTCTTTAGTGGTAACCTATTGGTTTGCTTGGAGAACATCCTTCCTGACTTTAAAAAATGTGTTATAAGTTACATTTTTACATGGAGCATTATCTACATATTTTTTGTTATTTTTCTCTTATTTATATTTTTATGTTTTTTCTAACCTTTTTTTTGTACGTACTTACAATGAAAATATTATTCAATTTTTGTGGATTTAAAGAAACTACACATAGATAAAACATACCATATCATTTTTATAGCTTGGTTTTCGCTTACTGTAGCTTGGAGAGTTTTCCTTGTCTAAACCTATAGGTAACTTCATCTTTATATTAGGTGAATAGAATTTTGTAGTATGGATGTGTAAATTCCTTTTAAAAAAATAATTATCTAAATGGTAGATGATCACTTATTCTTAAAATGCTAACACCAACTTGTTTTCCCTCAGACAAACAAGAAGACCGGAAAACCAATGATAAATCTTTACACAGACAAGGACACAGGGAAGCCAAAAGGGGAGGCAACGGTGTCATTTGATGACCCTCCTTCAGCTAAGGCAGCCATTGACTGGTTTGATGGTATGCCTCATTTGTATAGTTTTCAACATGAAGTTTGGGTAAATGTTTTCTAGTCTGGAAGTCAAAATATATTCTGGGAGATAGTAGTTATATTCATGTTTACTTTGTAGATAGTAGGAAGAATATAGGCCAAATTTTATGTACCTTTAGAAATGAGATGAGCTCTGTATTTTTTTGTGTAGACTATTTCTTATATCATGCCTGCGTATGAGGCCACCCTGATGTAGGTGTAGAGAGTTGGCCTGGTTGAATATATGTTCTTTTAAAATTTAGATTGATTTTTCTTCAAATATAAAGTTAATATATACTTAAGAGAAATAGTAAGACTTTTCCCCATTGAAAATAGGGAAATGTGGAAAGTAAAAGAAATGAATAAGACATCAATAGGCTTCTACTCAGAGATAGCCACTGATAATATTTTTTAATTAATTTTCCTTCCAGTCTTTTTAAATGTATTTTAAAAAGTTTATCATTCCAGCTACTTGGGAGGCTGAGGCAGGAGGATCGCTTCAGCCCAGGAGTTTAAGGCTGCAGTGAGCTGTGACTGCGCCATTGTACTTCAGACTGGGTGACAAAGCAAGACCACCCCGTCTCTAAAAAAAAATAAATAAAAATTTAAAAAAGTTTATCATGGTACTCCAAGTGTAGTTTTGTCTCACAGTTTTTTTAATTTAATATTTTAACGTAGTTATTTCTCCATGTTATGAATTTATCATTTTTGTTGTACGCTAATTTAATAACAACACTGTGTATTTACTGTGGTTTATGAACTAGGCACAATTTTAAGAACTTTACACACATTAACTCAATTTAATCTTCGTAGTAGCCCGATGAGACATATGCCTTGTTGTTCCCATTTTACAGATAATGAAAGTGAGGCACAGAGATCACAGAGTAAGTGGCAGAGTCAGGATTCACATTCAGTCAGACTGGCTGTACTGTCTCCAAAGTATTTAACCATAGTGGATTGACAGACACTTGTGGTCCCTTCCAGTTATGCACCTATGTCTTCCAAAACATAATTGGATTTCTTTACTTCTACAAAGATGAGATTGTGATACCCTGTCTGTCCCCACCTCCATATTTTTTACTTTTTTGCACTAATTTGTCAGGCCTCATCACCTTGCTCTTGAAGGCTAAGTACATTCTTCCTCATTTTTCTGCTTTCATAATTTCTCTGAATTACAAACCAATTTCTTTTGCTTACGGTATGTTCAGAAATTATTGTGGCTTTTGCCCACAAGACATACGAGCCTTTTAAATCTAACTCCATAGTTCAGATCTTACCAGGTCTTCTTATAGTTTGGAATACTGATCTATAAGTTACTTCCTATGGCAAAGTATTTGTTATACCATCTGACGCCATAGGAATTTGCCAGCTACAATGATTAGGGCTTTGTTCAGGGAGCTAAGCCTTCTGGATTTATAACCATTTTATGAATCCTTGGGATCGTTTACTTATACATCAGTTCCCTTGTGTAATATAAAGTAAAAAGATTAATTCCTGTCCCTAAGTCCTTGGGCAGCAGAATATGTGTATGTGTGCATATACGTAAGTAATCACATATATACATGTTATTTTTAAAGACACTACTTGCACATGGTAAAAAAATTTAAATGATACCAAGGGTATATGATAAAATATGAGTTTCTTTTCTACCTTTGTCCCCTAGTGATCTAATTTCTCCTTGTAAGCACAGTGGCCGGTGCATATATAAAATTATGTGTGGATATACAGGTACATGTGCATGCATGTGTACACACACATATTTCCTTTAAAAAACAGAATGGTAGCCTACTTCACATATAGGCCTGTAGTGGGCTTTTTTTCATGTAAAAATATTAGATGTGGGTTTTTTGGCTTTTGTTTTCTTCATCGTGGGCACGGGTTGACATGTGCCCCGATTTCTTTTTAAAAATTTTTTTAAGACAGGGTCCCACTCTGTTGCTCAGGCTAGTCTGGATTTCCTGGCCTCAAGTGATCCTTTCGCCTCAGCCTCCTGAGTAGCTGGGACTATAGGCGTGAGCCATTGTGCCTACCTTTTTTTTTTTTTTTAAAGCTTAGTAAGAAGTGACTGTCTCCCAGTGGCAGATGTGCTCTATTCAGTAGTGTGCCATTTTTAGCATTATTACCTTGACTCTTTGGAACACTAGCATGTTGGAATTTCTGTGATGACATGTCAGTTATTCTTACAAAACTAAAATTTTCCAAGACAGTTGTATTTTTTTATTGGCGGGTGGAGGTGTGGAGTAGCATTTCTTCAAAACCATTTTCTTTTTCCTTAGGAAAAGAATTCCATGGCAACATCATTAAAGTGTCCTTTGCCACTAGAAGACCTGAATTCATGAGAGGAGGTGGAAGTGGAGGTGGGCGGCGAGGTAAGATCCTTGCTGCACACAGGCCTGGAATACTATACGGAGGGTTTGAATTTGAGTTCGTGTTCTGTTCCCCTTTTTCTCCCTGGGTCTTTTTCCTCATCTTAAAATGAGAGTGGGTTCTGAATAGAAAGTTAGGCAAATGAGATGTCATAATAGCTAAGAAAGTAGTGGGAGACAGTTGTAGAAATCTCTGGGAAGTTGTATAGCAGTTTGTTTTTCACCTGGGAAAGAGGAGGCAGTTATTTTAATAATACCTAATGAAATAGTTAATCGGACCAGTTTTTAAGCTCCCTGATGCAGTTATTGTCAGCTTCTTCATTCTACTGGGTCTGTTTTCTCAAATTTGGAATTTGTCTTCTCAACCTTTATCACTGAGATTCTCAAACAAAGTAGTATATAGGTTAAGCATCCCAAATTCAAAATCTGAAATTTGAAATGCTCCAGAATCCAAAAACTTGTGAGTGCCAACATGACGCTCATAGTAAATGCTCATTGGAGCATTTCGGATTTTGGGTTTTCAAATTTGGGATGCTCAACCCGTAAGTATAATGCAATTATTTCAAAATCTGAAAAATCCGAAATCTGAAATACTTCCAGTCACAAGCATTTTGGATAAGGGATAATCAATCTGTATTATGGAAAGTGGACTTTGAAGTTTTTTAGTTCATTATTTGCACTGTACTGTGTGCCTGGGTTCTCATATTCCTATATTTACTAAGTGAAGGCCCAAATCAAAGAATTACAAAGTCCTGCTATAAAGGGTTAACTTTGTGGGGGCTGCCTAGGTATTGATGGGCACCTACTCTTATTTCTTTCATCTAGTGCTTTTCCTCTGCTTTGTCTGCTGCTGATTTTTCTCCCTTGCCTCCCCCCACCCCCATTCTCCCCAGGCCGTGGAGGATATAGAGGCCGTGGAGGCTTTCAAGGGAGAGGTGGAGACCCCAAAAGTGGGGACTGGGTTTGCCCTAATCCGTAAGCATCCCATTTACTTTGGTGGGAGTAAGGGTTGGGATTGGGGTCTGAGGGTTCAAGAAGGGGTTCTGAATTCATTGGAAACTATCTAGGAGCATTTTATTTTTCTCCTTTCTCAGGTCATGTGGTAATATGAACTTTGCTCGAAGGAATTCCTGCAATCAGTGCAATGAGCCTAGACCAGAGGACTCTCGTCCCTCAGGAGGAGGTCGGTCAGCCCTTTAATAGCGTCTGCATGGTGCTTATCTTCTGACTAGCATTAATGAGATTTTCCATTGTTCTTCTGGCCTCACTGATTTACCTTTCTACCTTGCAGATTTCCGGGGGAGAGGCTACGGTGGAGAGAGGGGCTACAGAGGTCGTGGGGGCAGAGGTGGAGACCGAGGCGGCTACGGCGGAGACAGAAGTGGCGGTGGCTATGGTGGAGACAGAAGTGGCGGTGGTGGCTACAGCGGAGATAGAAGTGGGGGTGGCTATGGTGGAGACAGAAGTGGGGGTGGCTACGGCGGAGACCGAGGAGGTTATGGAGGAGACCGAGGAGGTTATGGAGGAGACCGAGGAGGTTATGGAGGAGATCGAAGTCGGGGGGGCTATGGAGGAGACCGTGGTGGTGGCGGTAGCTACGGTGGAGACCGAAGTGGAGGCTATGGAGGAGACAGGAGTTGTGGCGGCTATGGAGGAGACAGGAGTGGGGGCTATGGAGGAGACCGAGGTGGCTATGGAGGCAAAATGGGAGGAAGGTGAGTATTAGAATGCACTTCTTAACCTTTTTACTTCACTGCTCCTAGTTTTCCAACTTTTTGGAACTTGCATTTCTTATTGGCAGCTCTCTCATGATAGAGAAGATCCATTTAGTGTCTTGCTTAGCAATTTCTAAAATTTATTTTGTTTTGGAATTCTTATTCATAAGTCTTTATATTTGGGTGTGTGCGTGTGTATTATTTCTTCTCATAGCTGAAGATAATTGAGATTTAGAGATAACTTTAAACTGTGTAAATAGGGGGTTCTTAATCTAAGTGAGGGGAGAGCACACCTTTCATAGGGGTGTTCTTTTTCAAATCATATGTGCTACCCTGCAGTTGTTTCTCTGGAGATTCTGGGAATACCTTTTCCAGGTGAAGACCACTGATGGGAGTGTACTGTGCACATGGGTGGTGTGGAGGCAGAAAAAGTTGAAGACCAGTGATGTAAAATAACTTCAATTATTATGCTAAGTAAGGATCTGTATGCCAGAGGCAGTATAGGGTAATGAGAATTAGTCTAGAATGTGGTTAAGAGCATGGAGTTGGGAAACAGACTGTCTGGGTTCAAATCCTGACTCTACCACTTACTAGGCATGTGACCTTAGGAAAGTTACTTAAGCCTTAGGAGTGTCAGTACTCTCACCTGTAAAATGGGGCTAATAATACATCCTTTGTAGAGTTGTATTAGATAACATTATAAAAGTTGCTGGCCCATAGTAAGCACTATATAGTTGTTAGCTATTAGTAATTATTAATAGCCTAATTAACATCTGTTGAACACTTCTTACTGTGTGACAAATACTATAAAGTATCTTTTTATACTTTAGGGCTAGTCCTTCTGTCAACCCCATTAGGTAGATGTACCTCCCATTTTACAGAGTCAGAGTCATTTAGTAACTTTTCCAAGGTCACATAGTAAGTGGCAGGTCCAGAATTTATCCATGAAAGTGTCTGCTTGCTCATTCCACTATGACACTCTTCTGTTCAGAGTGCTGGAATTGGCAGTCTCTGATCTCCTGAAATATTACAGTGGTTTTGAGTCCTTATTCTAGGTTGAAAATTTTTAAGAGAATTAGTGATAGCAAAGCTTCTAGGAACTTTGTGAGTCTTTAAAGCTAATAAATTAGACATTTATTAAGTACCTTCTAGGAATATAGAAATACATTAGGCATGGTGTCATCCTATAGAAATTGTCTAGCCGATGCCAATCACCAGCACCCTGAAGAAGTGTCTTATGCCCCACATTGGTAGAAAATTAGAATTTAATCTGGCTTTTTATTTTTCATTCCTAGAAACGACTACAGAAATGATCAGCGCAACCGACCATACTGATGACTCTTTTGAATGTTCCTTTGTCTCTGACATGATCCATAGTGAGATTGCCAGAGTTTTGCCTGCTGCTTTCCTCGTGGCCTCATCTTGGGTAGTGAAATTAAGTGACATTTGGATTTTTATTTGGGTGGGAGGGCTGGGACAGTTTTTCTTTTAGACATGTCCATTGAAATTTCCCCCTTTAGTTTCCAACCTTCTGCTCCCCAACCCCTGAAGCTAAATGCGTTGTAAAATATTGCCAAAATGAAAAGTGTTTTGTAATACTGCAATAAAGGCTGCTTGTTTTTGTGGACTTTTGTACATATTAGTGCATTGTTGTGTCACACTCAGGACTCAGTTATAACAGACTCAAACCCTAAAGATTTAGGAAATGAATTCTACTTCAGTAAATTAAAGTGTTACTTTCAACAATATTTATTGAGCTCCTACTCTGTTTAGAATAGTGGTTCCCAAGAATGCAAGTCAGAATCATCTGAGGAGTTTGTTAAAATTATAGATTCCTACGCCTCACCCAGGTCTGCTGGATAAGAACTTGGTGACATGTGGGGAGTTAAGGCTGGGAATCTTTATTTGTGTCAAGCTTACCAGGTGATTTTGATACAGTCAGTTTAGTACTAGTTTACAACTGAGAATCATTTATTTAGGGCAGTGTTCTAGATGCTGGGAATATGTAGTTCTAAGGGCAAGGTAGGATGAGAGAGGATTTGACAAGCCAGGGTTAAGATACTAGTGTACATGTATGTTACTTGCTGTTCATTAGAGACCTATTTATCTTGCCCTTAACTATGGGTAAGGCACTGGGTCAGATTCTTGATGTGTTGCTGATCAAATAAACAGAAAACATAGTCTGGTAAGTGCTCCAATAAGGATAAGGACAAGGTGCTTAGAGGGCTGACTTGAAGGACACTTAATCTAGTCGCATGGGAATAGGAAAGGCTTGGTGAGTCTGAAGGGAAGAGTAGGAATTGGCCAACTACAGAGGCTGGGGTGAGAAAATGGTGTTCCCAGCAGGAGACTGATGACATGAACAAATCAGAAGTTAAGAGAAAGACAGATGGGGGAGCAGGCTCTGGACTTTAGGGGTAATGTATGTAGTTCATTGTGACTGGAGGGAAGAGTTCAAGGGTGGGCATGCAAAAGAAAAGACTGGAGAGGTAAACAAGTTCTGTGATAAGGTCTTTGCATGTCATTTTTCACCTGCTTCCAAATAGGGAGTCATTAAAAAATTGTGAACAGGGGAGTGGCATGATCTGATTTGAGTGGCATCCATTGAAAGATGATTATGGCTGCCTTGTGGAAAGGCTGGACTGGAGACAGAAAAGCCAAGTAAGAGATTATGTTGGCCTGAGCTCACATACTGACTGGGGGAAAGGAGATAACTAAATAAATTTGAAAAATGAGGAGGGAAATTTGACAGGATTTAGCTGGATGTCAGTAATAGTGGGGAAGGAAGAGTCGAGTTTCTGGCCTGGGTGATAGGGTGGATATGGTGTTCATTGAAATAGGAAACAGTGGGAAAGGAACGGTTTTGCATGTAAAATGGGAATGAATTCAGTTTTTGGGTATGTTGAGTTTGGAGCACTGGTGAAACTTCCAAGAAGAGATACAGTGTAGGCATCTGGATATGCAGATCTCCAGCTCAGAAAGTGGCATTCAATACCATGCTCCCCGTACTGCCTTGCTGACCTCTGCCTAGCTCTTCTCAACTTGACCTCTACATGTTGGAAGTTTCTCAGGGCTTGTTCTAAGCCCCTTTCTCTTTTCTGTTCATAATCACTTTTATCCCGGGCAAGCTCATGCTGGCTTATGGCTTTAAATACCATCTAATATGGTGATGATTACTAAATTTATGTCTCCAGTCCTGACCTCTCGCCTTAACACTCCCCTCTCCTAGTTGCCTACTTGACCTTTCCACTTGGATGTAAAATAGGTGCTTAAAACTTTATATGTACTGAATAGAACTTTTGAGCTTCCCTTCCAAATCATTTTCTTCCTAGTCTTCCTAACCTTAGTAAGTGCCTTCACTGTCCACTCAGATCAGATCAGTTCAAAAATTTAGAACTTATCCTTGATTTCTCTCCCATTCATTCTGTACCCCCAGGGCCTTTTAAAATTCTACCTCCAAAATACATTTGAAACAAATCTTTATGTTCTTGGTTACAATCCTGGTACAAGCTGTAATCATCTCTTCTGGACAATTATGATAGCCTATTCATAGGTCTCCCTATACAATCTTGCCCCTCTAAAATCTATTTTTCACGTAGCAGCCAAATAATATTGTAAAGATGTAAATCAGACCATATGTCATGCCTCTTTAAAAACCTTTGAAGACTTTACATTGCATGTAGACTATGATCTAAATTCCTTACCCTGACTTAAAAAGCCCTGTAGGACCTGACCTCTCCCTCTCCAACCTCATTTTATAATATTTATCCATATTTAGCTTGTTTCAACCACGTTGGTCATAGTTCTTTATAGTGCCAAATGTGCTTCTATTTCAGTATCTTTGCATATGCTATTTGTCAAGGATTCTTTTCCTCAGATATTCACATGGATGACTCCTTTTCACTACACCATTGGTCAAATTCTTCCCTCCTAGGTCTTCCCTGGCCATCCCATCTAAAATATTGCCCCTCCCCAGTTACTCTCACATCATCTTTTGTAATGTCTTCACAGTACTTGCCATTACTTGAAATCTTTTTTGTGGTTTTTAATTTCTCCTTTCCCATTAAAATATAAGCTCCAAGAGAGTAGGGAACCTTAACTGTTGTTGACTGTGCCACACCAGTCCTAGGACAGTGTCGGGCACAGAGTAGGTAAATATTGGGCCCTCAGTAAATACTGACTAAATGAATGAGTCTATTACAGATATAGATTTGAGAATCATCAACATATAAATGGGAATTGAAGTGATGAGAGTGGATGTAATTAAAATAAAACTTGCCTAGAGCAGTGGTTCTCCATCTTAGCCATATACTAAAATTAGCTAGAAAGTTTTTTTAAATACAAGGATGTCTAGGCTCCACTCCGGATCTGTGAATGGGGCCTGGGCATATTTTAAAAGAGCCCTAGGTGATTTTAGTTTTGGGGGACAATATGTAGAGAGAGAAGAGCTTAGAACGGAACCCTGAGAAATTACTGGCATTTAAGAGATGAGCCAAAGAGGATCCTGAAACACTGAGAACCAGAGAGGTGTGGTCAGTGGAACCCAAGGAAGAGTGGATTTTAGGAAGGGAGAAGCTAATGGTGTTGAGTGCTCAAGCCAGGGTAAGTCATGTAAAGGATAGAAAGCATTAGATTTAGCAATGTGGAGTTATAAATTATTTTAGTACAGGGTTTGTCCACCTTGGTTACTGACATTTTGGGTTGGATATGTACCCAGACATCCTCTGGAGACATCCAGAAATGAGGAGGAGGGTTTGGAGATCTGTGGACATGATTTTGCACAAATTGAGAGCCTGAATTATGTAGTTAATAAGGCCACATTTGCACCCATAGGCTGTTGAGGCACAGAAATTTGGGTTATTTTGCTCATGGACCCAAAGCTGCAGAGTGGGCAAGAGAGGAAGAATATCTTTCCTGTCTTTGGATTTCAGTGCCACAATATTAGAAGGGTCCCCAGGCAGTGCTGCTTATACTCCAGAATAGTGAAACCACTCTTTTGGTTTTTACTTACAGCTCTCTCTGAGGCAACACATGAATCTAGGAGTGGTGGGACAGGTTGGGAGATCAATCTGAGTGACACCTTATGCAGGTTGAGTCTCCCTTATCCAAAATGCTTGGGCCAGAAGTGTTTTAACTTTTGGATTTTTTTGGATTTTGAATATTTACATTGTACTTACCAGTTGAATATCCCTAATCCAATAATACAAAATCCAAAATAATGAGTATTTTCAAGTGTGATTTGGTGTATAACAAGTTTAGCATTTTGGAGCATTTCAGATTTTGGATTTTCAAATTAAGGATGCTTAACCTGTACTGAATTCAGAATTGTTTGGACTATTCTAGAACTTGGGGTATGGAGAGGTGGAAGGGAGCATCTATTTAACTTTGACCTTTCTGTGCTTGTTGGGAAGAACTTGACCTCCCATTAGATCACTTCAGTAGATTTGGGGAGGTAAATTAGAGTAGCGGGAGACCTCTAGTGGTCACAGGCTCACATGACAACAACTTTATATTAGTCCTCATAGGAGCTCTTCATTTTGTAGGTGAGGAAAGAGAATCAGAAATGTTAAGTAACTTAATCAAAGTCAAAGATCAAATAAGTGATGAACCCTAGGATTAGATAATCAGATTTGTCTGATTCCAAAGTCTAGGCTTTTCCTTCTTTCTTCCTTTTTTCTTTTTTTTTTTAGAGACAGGATCTTGCTCTGTCACCCAGGCTGGAGTGCAGTGGCACAATCATAGCTCACTGCAGCCTCAAACTCCTGGGCTCAAGGCATCCTGCCTCAGCCTCCCCAGTAGCTGGGACTACAGGCACATACCACCCTGCCTGGCTAATTTTTTCATTTTTTGTACAGATGGGGTCTCACTATATTGCCCAGGCTAGCCTTGAACTCCTGACCTCAAGCAATCCTCCCACCTCAGCCTCCCAAAGTGCTAGGATTATAGGTGTGAACCACTGTACCCAGCCTGGGCTTTTCCTTCTTGATAGGCATTGTAGTTGTTGAGATTGGTGTGGTAGGTCCTACTGGCAAAGGGAGACCGAAGCTTCAGCAGAAATGAGGGAGGAATTAAGGCAGTTTTAGAGAGCAAATAGGATCTGTCAAAGGGAATGACCCTAAAGTAGGTAGAAAGCAGGTTACCTAGGGAGAAGAGGCAGTAGAAAGGATGGTTGGTTCTGATTAAAGCTTAATTATCTCCTGACCACTGACAGGGAAGTTTGGGGGGGGGGCCACGGGGCAAGTTAGTAAGAGGAAATGGTCCAAGCTTTCTAGGATTTTCTCCTAGTTTTCTGTCAGCAGCCCTTTTTAGGCAGAAACTCAACTCTAGCTTTGCCTTCACATTCTGGGCACAGATAAGGACTTGATTTAGGGGAGCAGGCTGGCTATCCAGAGAAGCTTTGACTCTGTCCTTCCATCTTTCCTCTGGTGAAAGGACATGTGGCTTAGTGGAAAGAACACCCAAGCAGGAGTGAGGAGACCTCTGATGAAGGGAACAGAAATGGCAGTAGTGATGCAGAGGTGTCGTAGGTAAACTGATATTTGTTTATTCATAGAAGGTAAGTACAGATTATTTTCCCTGAGGAGCCTGAGGAGTGTCCTTAGGGAAGGAGTGAGGGTAGGCCCAGAGAGCTGGCTTGTTTGGCAGTTTCCATAAAGATTTGGAGCTGTTGCCTGATCTTTGGCTGCCAGGGCCCTGTGGCCTGTGTTTTTGTGGTTTAGAGCAACAGGGTGGGAAGGCAGGCAGCTTTTTCTTTTGGTCCACCTTGGTGTTGGACTTGGCAACAAACAAGAGGTTCAGCTTTGCAAGTCGAAAGTCTTGGATATTTAACTCTTCTGGGTTCTCAGGCTCCTTCCGGAACCTTGTAGGCTCTGCCATCACCTTGGTCTTAGGTGCCTCACATACAAGGAAAACCTTGTTCTTCAGCTTCTTTTGGATCCAGGGATTAGTTGAGGCACAAAGGATTAATGTTTCTTGTAGCTGCATTGAAACAAAGGCTCTAGGGCTGGCTCACTTTGGGTTTATGTTGGGAGGAGAAGGGACACCCAGGGGAGTGGAAGCTCTAGCCACAGCCCTCTATGGCCCCAAGGAATGAGGCCAAGGGACAGTATCTGAGGGCTCATTTCCCTCTGCTCCTGATAAAGAGCAAATGATGAGATGGATAGGACGGGCTTGGAGAAGGGATAGAGAAGAGGAAGAGGTGCTCAGGAATGCCTTACACTCTTCTTCACAGCCTGGTTGTCTTCTGCATCTAGCATGTCCAGGAGCAAGTGGAACACCTGTGGGCTGCGGATCCCCAGGACGCCCTGGCAGAGGCAGAGTGAGAGGGCCTAAGTAGCCAGCCCCAGAAAGATGCCCCATACTCTTTCCCATTCTAGTCCCTTTGTGAGACCCTGCAGCCTCAAGAGAGGGGGAGATCTGGTTTCCCAGCTGAGATATCCTTTTCCTTGCCATTTAGGACCACTGCATGGGATTTCAGTACCCATTATTTGCCAGAAAGAATCAAGACAATTTCTGCAGTATCTAAGCAACACCCCTCACACCTATCTCCTGTCCCTTCACCCACCCACCCTTAACCCTGAAGAAAAGGTTACCTTAACTCTTGGTAGGGTTGGAATTCTAAAATAAACAATCTCCCCAAACTTTACAGCCCTTTCTTCCCCTCAGAGACTGTTCAATCGCCTGCTCCCCATGCCATCAACACATCTCTGGAATTGGGTCAGAGAAGCAGAGGCTGCCTTACCAAAGAGATGACTGCTTCCTGGCGTGCAGTGGCATCTGGGCTCATCAGTTGCCTGTGTCAAAGGGAGTGCGCATGTCGTGGTTCAATTAAGGGGTGGGGGGAGTGGGAGGGAGGCTGGTGGGTTTTTAGGCCCAAGGTGAGTTGGGCATAATGCTGATAAGTAATGCTCACTTCATTCATCTCCCTCTCTTGTTTCTCAGGTCAGGAAAGGGGCTTGAAGGGGGGAAAGATACTACAGTTTGCCAGGAGGCACTAAATGGTGATCAGAACTCATATCTGTTCAGAAATTTACCTTTTAAAAGTTCTTTTCATGTATTAATTTGAGCTTTATAGCAACCTTGAGTGGTAGGTATTATTAGCCTCTTTTTATGATTAAAAACCCAGGAGTCAAAGAGTTACTTGGTCAGGGGCACAGGCAAGAGAGCTGAGAACCTCTCACTGACCCTCTGCCCCCTTCCCACAGCCTAGGATTTGGCCCTGGCAGTTCCTAGCCCAGGCCACTCACACCTCCACCAAGTTCATCATCATAGGCTTCATCTTGAGCTCTTCCACAGTTTCAGCCACAGCCTGCCTCATAGCCTGCAGAGGGATCAAAGTGGGACAACAGAGAGGGAATGCAGGGGTGTACATTTAAGCGCTTCACAAACCTTTTTCAACACTTACTTTGCGCTACATAGGGTCCTTGCTTTGAGGAGCTCATAGGCTGGTTGAGGAAGCAGACAAGTAAATAGGCAATTACAGTACTGTGTAGGGTGCACAGAGGAGGGTCTCCTAACTCAGTCTTGGGTGGTGGAAAGATTTCTTAGAGGAAGTGATGCCCCAGCTGAAACTTGGAGGGTGAGTGGGAGTTAGTTAATCAGGCAGAAGGTTGGGGTCAGGCAGATTTTAGGGGCAGAGGGGAGAATGTGTACAAAAGGCTGGAGGCAAGAGAAAGTGCAGAGAGGATGGGGAGCTGAAAGCAGTTCAGTTTCGTGAGGTGACCACATGGACTCTTCAGAGTGCCTCTGAGTAATGACACTGTGATGCAGCTAAGTGAGGACCTGGTTGTCCTAAGCATAGCTGTTGTGTGGCTGAGGGGGAGAGTGATGAGAGATGAAGCTAGAGAGGCAGGCAGGGCTTGAGTTGTGAAGGCAATATAACACATCCTGAGGGCACTGGGAGCCAATGAAAAGTTTTATGCAGAAGTAAGACAATCTGATCTGCATTTTAGAGAAATGTCTTTAGAAATGCTGTGGTCAGTTTTATAATGAGGCATAATGAAGATAAAAGCAAGGGAACATAGAGGAAGGCAGGATTGATTCTGATTGGTGATTTGGGAAAGCTTCCCATAGGAGGTGTCATTTGGACTGGTCTTGAAGGAACAATATAGTATTTTAATAGGAAGGAGGGAGGGGTTACTTATCGGTGGGAGTGAATGGTATGAGGCAGTTTTTTACCTTACAGAAGAAAGAGGGATGACTTGGCATTTTAAGCTGAGACAACTGCCTGAGCAAAGGCAAAGTGGCCTGAAAACATGGGCTGCATTAGTTGCACAGGGAGTAGGTTAGGGTGAATGTGATACTTCGGGGTGGTGAGAACCATGCCAGGAGGGGTCTCCAGAGAAGGGAAAGGAGGCAGGTTTGGACTATCTGGGTTTGGGAGCTTTGGTCTCACAAGGAAGGGTTCATTATGCATCTTCCTCCTGAGCAGGTCAAATGTGAGTTCCTCTAGTCCCTGTGCCTGGACCTGTTCCAGCCCAATGGTCCTGAGCATCTGGGTGGCTTCAAAGCGGTCCTGAGGTCAGGGGTGGGGGAGGTGTGAGAGATAAACTCCCTTCTTCATTCCCCAACCCTATCCTAGTGCAGGAAAGGAAGGGTTCAAGGCAGCCCAGAGCTTACCTCAAGGACACTGGAAGAACACAGCTGGTCTAGGATGGCCCTGATGACTGGAGCTGAGTACACATGCATTATCTTGACCAGCATCCTCAGTGCCTATGAGGGGTGGGGTGGGGCAGGGTGTACAGGGCTACAAGCATCTGGACAGCTAGGTGGACTTGAGGGCTGAGGCTAGAACTGGTCAAGAACATGTGGCTTTTTTTTCCTCCTGCCTCTTGAGTGAGAATACAAGTTCACTTGTGCACGTATGTGCACATACATAAATGAACACCCATACCTATCAAATATACACAACACATGTACACTTATATGTCCACATGATCCTATACTCAGACATATTCATAAACACACAGAGGACCCTGCAGCGCCCTACCACCAGGATGACAGGATCCAGACCCCACCAAATTCAGACTGGCCACTGTTTCCCCAGTACTCCCCAGGGAGCACAGCCTCCTGTCCTTCACACCTTCATCCGCTGGGTCTTGAGCCCTTTGCACAGGAACTGCAACAAGAACTCTTGGGCCTTGTTGCTCCAGGGCTTCAGGAAACCCAAGCACAGGGCTGCCTCCAGGGCTGTTTCATTCGATGACTTCTTTATCAGCGTCTGCAGCATAGGTACCAGCTTCCCTTCACTCCCGACTTGAGTCCTCTGAGAGGGAAACAGGAGGTGAAATGGGGGGGGGGCTATGTTGTCAACCAGCCTTTGTGCTTTGTTTATTTTTATTTTTGTTTTTTAGAGACAGGGTCTCCCTCTGTCACCCAGGCTGGAGTGTAATAGTGTGATCATAGCTCACTGCAGCCTTGAACTTCTGGGCTCAAGCCATCCTCCTGCCTCAGCCTCCCCAGTAGCTGGGACTACAGGTGTGTGCCACCACACTGGGCTAATTTTTTTATTTTTTGTATAGACGGGGTCTTGCTATGTTGCCCAGGCTGGTCTTGAACTCCTGGCCTCAAGCGATCCACCTCAGCCTCCCAAAGTGCTGGGATTGCAGGCATGGGCCATTGCTCCTGGCCAGGCTTTGTGGTTTATAACAGGACAATGCTTTCAGACCATTCTCCTTCCCTAAAATGAATCTCATGGATTATTTCACCCACTTAACCTTATTTTTGCTGTCACCTACTTGCTCCTAGGTCATATCTACTCATTTCTCTATGACTTTATCTCATGGATGGATAAGTGCTACTCTCTTTAACTCTTCTGCTGTCTTAATTCTTGGCATTTGAAAAAATATACATGAAAGTTATCCAACACCTCTCTTCCAATAACCTTGTCCTCCACTCTACCTCAGCTACTAATCCCTCAGAAAGACCTGATCATTACCCACAACTGCAACTTCTCCATAATCTCCATTACATGGATCCCACTCTCTGACCAACACCTATTTTTCCAGCTCACCTCCCAATGCCAACAATTGTTGCTCCACAAAGGACTAACAATCCCTTGAGCCTGCCACTACTCCTCACCTCCTTCCCTCTTTACCCAGCTTGAATTCCATGGTGCTGCTGTGACCATACCCCTGCCTCACTCTTAACTCCTTTACCCCTCTTGCTTCATTGTGTTCCCTTGACAGAATTACAATCCTGGTCAAATCCAACTCTCCACTTACTCTGTGCCAGCACGTCCTGGAGAAAAACACGCAGTCATGATGACTGATCGTGCTTTAAATGCGTAAACACAAACCTCATGTAAACCCTTAATGCTGCCTGGTAATCATACTGTTTTTCCCTAGGCAACTCTCTTTCTCACTCTCCTAATTCAAAACCCTTTCCTCTGGAACCTCTAACACTTATTCCTCTTTTCTCACTCTCAGCTGATGACCTTCTTTTCTATTTCACTAAGAAAATAAAAGCAACTAGAGAAAAAGTTCCACAGACACCCACTACCACTTCCATCCAACTTTCAACACCTGCACCCATATGCTCTTCCTTTCCACTTGTTACTGTGGACTCTAACCATCTCTCTAAAGCCAGTCTCCCCACTTGTGTATTAAATCTCATCCCCTCTCACCTACGTAAGCACATGGCTACTTTTTCCACTCTCTTCAAAGTTACTATTTTTCTAACTACCAGATTGCTACCCCTTAGTGTAGAAACATGCTGTTCTTTTTCTTTTTTTTTTAGGCTCTACCTCTGGTGCTAACTACTACCCTTTCCAGCAAAACTTGGAAAGTTGTCCATACTAGCTATCTCTAATTTCTTTCTTCCCAATCTCTCTTAAACTCACTCTAACCAGGCCTTCGCCTCTACCACCCACCAAAATGGCTCCATTAAGATAATCCATGATTCACAAATTGTTAAATCCACATATCAATTCACAGTCCTTATATGACTTGAGACAGTTGATTTCTCTCCTTTCCTGGATATATGTTCTTCACTTAATTTTCAGAACACCACACTCTTCGTTGTCTTCTTACTGCATTGGCCACTTCTTTTTTTTTTTTTTTTTTTAAACAAGAGTTTCTTGGAAGCCACTTCTCAATATTTATTTGTTCCTCCTCTTCTACCTGACCTCCTAACATTGGGGTGTCCCAAAGCTCAGTGATCTTATCTAGTTTAGTGACATTAAGTGCTGTCTGCATGCTAACAACTCCCAAATTTCTTCTCTAGTTCAGACTTCTCTCATAAACTCCAAATTGTATATCTAACCATTTACTTGCTATCTCCCTTGAAGTTCCAGTATATCTTTCAGACATAACTTGTCCAAAACTGGACTTATTTTTTTTAATTTGTGTTTTTGTATTTGTTTTTATTTTTATATTTTATTTTTATATCAAAACTGGACTTCTGGTGTTACCTCCAAACCTGTTCCACCTGCAGCTTTCTTGAGCTTAGTTTATGATGTCATCTTTTCAGTTGCTAGGCCAAAAACCTTGGCTTCATCCTTATTTCCTCATTGTCTTTTACAACTCACATTCAACCTATCTGAATTTTGCTTTTAAAATATATCCAGAATTTAATCACTTCTTACCAACTCCATCGTGACTACTGTGGTCCAACCCACCATTACCTCACCAGGATTGTTTGAGTAGTCCCCAATTTGTCTCCCTGCTTCCACTTTTGGGCCCACAACCCCAGTCTTTTTGCAACACAGCAACCAGAATGAACCCTTTGAAATATAAGGGTTAGATCATGTTATAGCTCTGCTCAAAAGCCACGAATAGCTCCCTGTTTCACTCAAAGTAAAAGCCCAAGTACTTAAAATAGCCCTGAAGGCCACATATGATCTAGTCTCCTGTTAACTTCTTTAACCTGACCTTCATTTCCTATCGCTCTTTCTGTTTCTACTCCGCTTCAGCCATACTGACCATCTTGCTGTTCCTTGACCATGCCAAGCACGTTCCTGCCTTTGCGCTGGTCCTTCTGCCTGGAATGTCTTCTCAGATATCCATAAGGCTAACCCGCTCATCTTCTTTATGCCTTTGCTCAAATGCCCCTTCTAAATGAGGCCTTCCATGTCTACTGTATTTAAAATTACAACCCATCCCCATCCCCATCCCCACTTGGCACTCCTGATCACTCTCACCCTGCCACGTAATTTCTGTCATTGTACTTGTCACCTCTAACATAGTATATAATTTTCTAATTAAATTTATTGGTTATTGTGTGTCTCCCCCCACTAAAATATAAGCTCTACAAGGGCAGGGATCTTTGTCTGTTTGGTTCACTGATGTATCCCAAGGGCCTAGGACAGTGCCTGGCACATGATAGCCATTGAATGTGTATTGGCTGAATAAATGGATGAATGATGGATTCTCTTTTACATGGAGCAGTGATGGGATCAAAGTAAGAGGACCCTAATGAGGAAAAGACTGTGAGTAGTGTCAGAGGACTCTCTTGGGCCCTCTACCCTCTAGATAGAGGTTTTACTCTCATAGGTTATTTTAGGGATAATAATGGTGGTTACCATTTAAAGAACACTGGCATTGTACTAGATACTTTACATACATTATTTCATTTAATCTTCTCAACGGTACTATAAGACAATTACAGATGCTTCTCGACTTATGATGGCATTATGTCCCAATAAACCCATTGTAAGTTGAAAATATTTTCAACTTATGATGATAGGTTTATTGGGATGTAACCTTATGGTAAGCTGAGGAGTGTATTGAATGTCTATTGTTTTTGCACCATTGTAAAATCATAACCATCATAAGTCAGGGACCATCTATACTGTCTCCATTTTAAAGATGAACAAACTAGAACTCTGAAAGTTGGCTTTTCAGAGGCTGTCTGACTAGTAAGTGGTCAAGCCATATGCTTCTATTCAACTCCAGAGGGAACTCCACAAGGACAATGTCATGCTCTGTCAAAGCTGAGAGCTAGGTTACCTTCCTCCTGACCCAACCCCCAGGCAAACCTATCAATTATCTTGTCCTGCTTTGCCCCAATTACAGACTATTCTCCCAATCACCTTATCTTTAGGAACAGCAGCCCAGGAGTTCAGAGCCATTCGTAGCCCTGCCAAAGTCTCCAAATTTTGACCCTCATTTTGTCCCTTCAACTGTTTGATGAGAGACTGGATCACATGCTTATTCAGGCAACCTGGACAGGGAGAGTCCTCAAGTCAGAGCAGAGCCTCAGGTACTGCTTCTCTCTGCAAGGATCCATTGAACTCTACTGTTCCTACAAGACTTAAGTTCCAAGTACTAGATACCAGGTTGTTGCCCATCCTCCCGGGACAACAGAGCAACTGGCTGAGCATGAACACAATTCCAGGAGCTCTCCTTCTCCCTCCCTCCAGTCTCTTCTCCCTTTTAACCCCACCTTCCTCTCTCTGTTCAACGTACCTAGGATAGTTCCCAGACCTTGCCAAATGCTAGGTTGGCTGTATGTTCCCCTCCCTTTTGTCCTTACCCAGAGGAGAAAGTGGCTGCACTTTCACTTTCTCACTTCCCCCAACTTCCCATCCAGGGAGAGGATGAACTCACCCAGGATGGCCAGGGTTCGATAGGCCTCATACTTCACTTTCTCTGGACCAGTCTGGGCCTAATTTAAGAGGTGGGTAGTAGAAACATATGGTAAGGTGATGGAATGTCAGAGATTTAGGGATTGTCTCAGCTTTACTTTTCATTTGACAAAAGAGGAAACTGAGGCCTAGAAAGTGACCTGTCTGTGTTCAAATACAGAATGCAGGCAGGATGGTGCAATGGAAGGAACAACGAACTTGGGAGTTAGACAAGTTGGGAATTGTCCAAGTCTATCTGGTATCTATTAGCCACTTGGCGTTGGTCAAGTCCCTTTGCATCTCAGAGCTTCCATTTTCTCATTATAAAAATATAGATACTAATGCCTATTCCTAGTGTTGTTGCAAGATTCAGATGAGGATATGGATAAGAATGCATGCCCCCAGTGCTAAACTGACATATAAGCGCGGGGTGTTTTCAGTTAAGTTAGAGAATGTACTTAGTCCCAGCCTTCAGGCTTTCCTGGCTTTTCAGTCCAGTGCCTTTTCTCTTAGACCAGGGAGAACTTCAGATTCCCCCTTCCCCATCTTTTAGATCCAGCTGCTATTCTAAGAGGCCAAGGGGATGAGATGCCACACACTGGTGGCTCTCTCCTTACTGGATATGACCCATAATACTGACCTTGGGGAGCCTTATCTGTGCCCCCAGACTCACCACCTGCCATAGAGCCTCCATGACAAACTTGTCACTGATGCCCAAGCACCCCAGAGCCTGCAGGAAGAGGGGTGGAGGAAAGGGAGGAGACCTTGGACACCACCCCTAGGAGTTACCATCCTCTGGACACAGCTGGAGTTGGTACTTGGAATACCACCCCCACCCCCACCATCTACCTCAAGCAGCTTTTTATGTTCCAGCTCAGCTATCTCCTAGGTGTCACCACCCTCCTCTCCCATGGCCACTTCTCACCTGTGCTGCATAGAACTGCTCATCCTCTCTGGGAGAGTTCAGGCTTTTTGTGAGTTCCTGCCCATCCAAGGCAGCCAGTAGAAAGAAAGAAAGAGAAAAATATGGTTATAGAACGTCAAACTGGAAGGATCTCATCCAATCCAATCCCCTTTCCTTCCTCCCCTCCATTTTGCAGGCAGAGGCTGAGGGCTGAAGGACGGTCTGAGCCCAAGGCAAGGGCACCCACAGGGAGGGAGTCTTCCCGTTCCCTCTTCCCACCATGGTCCTGACCTTTAATCTTTGCCACTTCAAGGGATCCCCGGTAGGCTCTAAGGGCCTGGATCCCACCTGAGATTTTATAGTCAACTTGCTCATGGGGAGATGGAATTTTTGCATGTGGGTACCCTCTTTGAAGTACCTGTGTGAGAAATTGGACAGGCAGTCTTTGTCCCCTTTTATCTTCCCTTCTTAGGTCGCAAGCCTCTGCCACAGGGCCTCAGCCCAGCTCAGAGATGGGACGAGAAGAAGACAGATGAGGGCTCGGTGATATCCACCTGAGCCCAGCCAAACCACCCTTCCACCCCGGGGTCCTCTCTGGGACCTATAGGCTGACTTGCCCCACTCTCTGGCCCACCCCTTCCTTGTCCTCCCTCTCTTTCCTAGAAGATGTGGAGGGTGAGGAGAATACGGAGGCAGGGAAAACACACCTAGGGTGATCTCGTATTTTCCACAACATCTTGTAGGCCTCCCGTTCCTCTCTCTGGTCATACAGGGTATGCCAGTGTGTGTAGATTTCAGGCTTCTTGAAGTAGCAATAAGGGACTGAGTTTGCCTTGTTTGGGTACTGCCTCCAGCATTCCGGACTTGGGGGAAATTCTTCCTTTGGCATCTGAAGGGTATGAGTGGCAGAGCAGTCAGAGGGGTCCCTTAAGCCCTTACTTGTGGGAGTAGAGGGAGGAAGGGGGAAGGGAGGGGAGGGCAGAGTGAGACAGATGCACTTCAGCCTCTCATCTGGACACCTAACCCACTGCATGACTTGGCACAAGTTACTTCATCCCACCAAGGTCTCAGTCTTCTGATCTGTAAAATGAAGCTAATAATCTTTGTTCTGTTCCCCACCCAAGGTTGTTGTGAAGATCAAAAAAGACCCAGATTGTGAAGCCATTGGTGATCTGCAAATCAATCTGAGTACATAGTTAGTTAGTTGAAGATCTCAAAGCACTTTGAAAAGGTCATTTGGGCAGGGAGATGAAAAAGCAATGGGTGGGGGAGATGTGGAATAAAGGTGGGGGAAAGACAGGCTACTGCTCATTCAGATATTTATTATTTTCGTACCTACTATGTACCAACCACTGTGCTAGGTGCTAGGGTTGCAGTTATCATCCCTGCCCTCATGGAACTTAACAGTTTAGTTGGGAAAACAGTCTTCCTTCCTTCCTTTCTTTCTTTCGTTCATTTCTGAGATGGGTTCTCACTCTGTCATGCAGGCTGGAGTGCAATGGCACAATCATAGCTCACTGTAGCCTGAACACCTGGGCTCAAGCAGTCCTCTTGCCTCAGCCTCCCGAGTCGCTGGGATTACAGGCGGGAGCCACCACACCTAGCTCCAACTCTCTTTAAATAATCCATCTCTTAAACAACTTTGAAACTGCAGCTCTGACTGCAGTGGAGTATTTTGGGTGGGTCAGGGGCTTTCTCGGAGGATTTAGCTGGGATTCATCCCTGACTCTTCTCAAGCCTTTCTATCCTTACAACAGATCTCTCTGGGCAATAGGGAAAAGGGGTCTCAGCCAGGGGTTCCTAACTTGGTGACTGAGATCGTAATAAAAGTTCTCAAGTGATTGACAGGATTTTAGAAAATGGAGCATTGACTCATGGTGAGTAGGGTTGCCAGATTTAGCAAAAAACAACAACAACAACAACAACAACAGGATATCAAGTTAGATTTGGATTTCAGGTAATGAATGAAATATTTGGGACTTTTTTTTTTTGAGGCAGAGTCTCACTCTGTCGCGCCGGGTAGAGTGCAGTGGCATCATCATAGCTCACTGCAACCTCAAACTCCTGGGCTCAAGTGATCCTCCTGCCTCAGCCTCCCAAATAGCTGGGACTACAGGTGCACGCCATGACGCCCAGCTAATTTTTCTATCTTTAGTAGAGATGGGGTCTCGCTCTTGCTCAGGCTGGTCTTGAACTCCTGAGCTCAAGCGATCCTCCCACCTCGGCCTCCCAGAGCGCTAGGATTATAGGCATGAACCACCGCGCCCAGCCTGGGACATGTTTATACTAAAAAAAATTTGTTGTTTATCTGAAATTCAAATTCAATTGGGCATCCCATATTTTATCTGGCAACCCTAACGGTGAGGTCCCTGTGTAAACTAATATTAATAAAAATTACTCCCGTTAGTAGTCACTCCCTGCATAACCCAGGCTTTATAGACTTTGTCTCATAGCATCTCTACAAAGGGAGGTTGGGCTGTGACAATGGATGCTCCTGAGGCCCAGAGAGGGAAAGTGACTTGTCCAAGGTCACACAGAGTTAATGGCAGCTCCAGGGTGAATGTCGGCATTCTGTGAGCTGGCCTGAACAGGAAGGGACACTTTGTTCCCCTTCTACTTTGACACAGCTCCCAGGGTAGCAAAAGTTAGGGGTCTTACCTGGTAGCAGGACAAAGGCAGGTAAACAGGAGCTGTGGCTTTTCTCAGTTCTGGCAAGAAGGGTAAGAGTGTGTGTGGTACAAATGAGACAGCAGTTGCAATGGTGCATTAAAGAGTCATTCATTCAGCATTTAGTGAATATTAGTACCAGGTATTTCACCAGGCACCAGAGAGGTAAGTAAGGTATAATTCCTGCCCTGGTGGGTCTCATAGTATTCTTGTTTCTTGCTAATCAAAATGTGGTCCATGGAACAGCAGCATTGCCATAGCCTGGGAACTTCTTTGAAATGCGGAATCTCAGGCTCCACCTATGACCTACTGAATCAGGATCTTAATTTTAACAAGATCCCTAAGTGATTCCTTTGTACATTGAAGTTTGAGAATCTCTGATCTAGCAGGTGTTCTCAACCTTGGCAGCATATTCGAGTTATTAGATGGAACTTTTAACATGCCTAGGCCCTACATCAGACTGATTGAATCAGACTCTGGGGGGATGGGGCCTAGGCATTTTGGAAACCTCCTCAGAAGAGTCTAATGTACAGCTAAGGGTGAAAACTATTGGTCTCATTAAGGTTCTTTAGCCTGAGTGTACATTAGAATCACCTGGAGAGCTTGTTAAAACAGATTTCTGAGACTCATCCCCATAGCATCTGATTCACTAGATCAGGGGTGGGGTCTGAGAATTTGCATTTCTAACAAAATGCTGTTCATCCTGGGACCACATTTTGAGAACCACTGGTCTAGCTGGTGAGACATAATGTTTCTTAGTGATTGATGGAGGGTAACAAGTGTGAAGATAGATATAGGCACAGGTGGTACAGATGAGGGGCACCTAACTTGGCTGGGAGATCAGGGAACGTTTCCCAGAGGAGATTGTACACAGTTGAGTCTTCAGTACAAGCAGGAGTTAGCCAGATAGATAAGGGGAGAGCATTAGGCACATGGAACACCTTATGCAAAGACTTGGAGGTGTGAGAGTTGGGGTAGAGAACAGGATGCGGTGTGAGAGCAGAAGCTGGGGAGACACACAGGTGTCCCATCTTAGGGGGCCCTGGAGGCCCCACTGAGGAGCTGGAGACTTACCTTGAGGGCTGTGGGGAGCCATCACAGTGTCCAAGGGCGTGTCTTGCCCTTTTCCCTGGATTTGCTGAACTCACCTAGACCCTTGCCTGGGAGTGGGAGCCTGGTGACCTTTCTTTTTCAGGCCCCTGCCCCTGGCTCCATTCCTGTCCATTACAGCCTCACCTCTGGTCCTCTTTGGATATTCCAGCCATGGGTTCGTGAACATTGACCTGGAGATATCAAGGATATAGGCTGATTTTTCATAGGCCATCTCCTTCTCCTGATGGGGCCAGAGAGAACCTGGGCAGTGGGGAATACAGGGCTGTTGGGGGAGTGGGGGCACAGCTGGAGGATACCCGAGGTCCTCTGTAGCATAAGAGGGACTGGTGAGGTGTCCAGACTTCTGGAGGTAGAAGATTCTAGGTGCTGAGCAACCAGATCACTTTGGTAAATAGAACACTCAAGTTCCATTCTTGAGCCCCAGCCCTAGCGCATCTACTGACCTGTGGACTTGAGCTAGTGACATTACCTATCTGAGCTTCAGTTTCCTTGTCTGAAAAGTGAGAAAGTCATGCCTGTCTGGCTAACTAGAGGGGCTACGGTGAGGCATAAATTGGAAAAAAAAAATCATTCTAGTCCTACAAAGCCCTGAGGGTGGGGTGGGGGGAAAGATCAAAGCATTGCTGAACTGTCAAGCTCAAGTAGGCCCATGTTAGGGTCAGGGATTGCTTTTAGGATTAGTCATCAGGAAAATGATGGGAAAGTCCCTTTTATACACACACCTGGCAAGAGACTGAATTCTTATCTGCGGTGGAAGGAGCTGCCTTTCATACCTCCTACTTCTGCATATGCTGTTCCCTCTACCTGTCAGTCCTTTCCCTTCCTTTTCTTTTCTTTTTTCTTTTTTTTGAGAGACAGGGTCTCACTCTGTTGCTCAGGCTGGAGTGCAGTGATGCGATCATAGCTCACAGCAACCTCAAACTCCTGGGCTCGAGTGATCCTCCTGTCTTAGCCTCCTGAGCAGCTGGGACTACAGGTGTGCTCCACCACACCCTGCTCATTTTTTTCATTTTTTGTAGAGATGCGGTCTCGCTCTTGCTCAGGCTGGTCTCGAACTCCTGGCCTCAAGTGATCCTCCCCCCTCAGCCTCCCAAAGTGCTGGGATTACAGGCGTGAGCCACCACGCCCAGCCCTTTTCCCTTCCTTTTCTACCTGTTAAAATGTTCCTCAAATCTTTCAAAGTCCACCCAAATGTTATCTCATCTCTGGAGTCTCTCCTTTCCCACAGGCTCCCTCCCCACCCCACTATGTGACCACTGCTTTTTGTACAGTTTCTGCCCTGTGTTTATCATATGTTTAATCTGTTCATAGGTCTGTCTTCCTCACTGGACTATGAGCTGCCTAAAGGTAAAGATTGTGGTCTGTAGCTTATTTGCCCCTCTATTTCACTCCTCCTCCCCACCTCCCTACCCCCCCAGTGCCTGGCACACAGCAGGCAGCTCACTGTAGGAAGAAAGCATGGGTCTCTAAGTCATTAGATTTAACATCACCAAGTACGCTGACATCATGTGCTCTGATGTGATGCACTGAGAAAGACATCATCCATGTGGTATTCCTACCAAAAATGTTTAACTTGAATCTAATTATGAGGAAATAGGCAAATCCAAATTAAGAAACATTATACAAAAATCTGATCTTCACTCCTAAAATATACCAATGTCCTTAAAGACAAAAAAAGTATGTTAAAGGACACTAAAAAGGCATGACAGCTAAATTCAGTAAGTGTACTTAATTGGATCCTGGATTTAAAAAAATAGCTATAAAGGACATTATTGGGACAACTGGGGGAATTTGATTATGGACTGTATATTGTGTCATTGTTGAGTTTTCTGAGTATGATACTCATTTTGTGGTTATGTAGCATGTCCTTGTTGTTAGGAGATACATACTGAAACTTTTAGGGGTGAAGTGATACCACACCTTCAACTTACTCTCAAATGGTTCAGAAAAAAAATGTATATAGTGACCATACACACACATACACGCACACACACAGACAAAGCAAATGTGGTAAAATGTTAATATTTGAATCTAAATGAAGGGTATTTGGGTACATGCTTGCAAATTTCTGTAGGTTTGAAATTTTGCAAATTAAAGGTGGGAAAAAAAGAATGAGCTTTGGCATTAGACCTGGTGGGTTTAAATCTTAACTGTAAACTTTCTTCCCCCACTTTATTTTTATTTGAGCTGCAGGACTTTGGGAAAATAATTTCCCTCTCTTGCCAAGGGTTTTCCTGACTATAAACAGGGCTAATAATAGTACCTACCCTGTAGGGTTATGAGGCTGAAAAAGGATGATGGATATAAAGGGCTGAGCCAATGCCTGACACGTAGTGAGCACTCAGCTAATGTTAACTACAGCTGTAACCATATCTTATCAATGTATGTTCACATGAAGAGACGCATAGATGGGAAAGTATTCCCACTTTAAAAGTCCTGGTGCAGTCGTGGAAAATCACAAAACACCTTATTCTCTTTATTTGAAAGACTTGAGGCACTTGGAATTGCCATTAATTCCCATTATGGAGGCAAGGATGGTGTTATCCCACTGGAGATAAGGTAAAGGGGGGGCTCAGGTGGAAAGGCCGACCAAAGTCCGAGGAAACAGGGAGGCGCTGTGGCAGGCAGTGAGATAAATTCTTGGGGACTTGGGGGTGGAGATGTAGTGACGGTTATCCCCTCAAACCCCCAGAGTGGGTAAGTCACTAGTTACTTTAACTTCTCTGCCTGCCCATGCCTCCTTTTTGGAGAACTTTTCTTCTCAGCCCTGCTCACTGGGCAGGGCCATGGCCCCCAAATCTAGGCTGGACACCAGATGTGCACAAGCCCTTGGACCCCTGCATGGTTAATACTCATGGGGAAGGAGGGTTCCTGAGGAGGAAGTCAAACCAAGAGCCAGCTTTGTAATTGCACTGAAAATTTTAATGGAAAGCTGATTTTTCATATTTGCCAGTCAGCCCTTGTGAGGAGCTGAGATGGGAGCTCAGCAGCTCAGTCTTCCTTCTTTCTTTGCCTCTAGAGGCACACTGACTTCCTTCCTGGTTGCAGAGCCATGGCCAAGCCAAGGAGCCTGAAGCTCAGAGCCTAGAGACTTCCTTTTGACAAGGCAGAGCCTCAGTAGCTTGTCCAGGCTTTAGGTGGGGGAGGCTTTATAACTGCTGCTGTGTGGTGGAATCTGTGCTCTCCAAGGAGGGGGTGGAGGCAGGGGATTGGGAGGAAGCCTCCCAAGCTGGTTAGGACAAGAGCAAGCAGCAACAGGAGAGTTTGTGGAAGTTCATGTTCAAGGCGTCCTCCATCCTAGCTCATCTCCAAAGAGTTGATGTACTCCCGAACCCATTTCTTCTCTGGGTTGGCACACACCTGGCGGTTCTTTCGGGTGATAAAGCTGTGGGAGAGAAGAAAAAGAGGTTGAGAGCTTGTCAGCGCCGGGACAGTCAGTTTGGAGGATGAGGTGAATTAGACATAAAGGAAAATAATGATGATACTGGGGTAGGGCATTTTTGGAGCTCCGTAAGATTTTATCTGTGGCCTTTAAGGAGAGGACATTTCCTGTACTGTTGGATCAAAGGGCTCCAAGCCAGAAGCAAATTTGTGTGCACTTTAACCCTCATACAAACACATGCAGCCTGGAAAAGCTAAGGGGATATGGAGCCTTGGAGCTCTGGGTTGAGTTAGCCAACCACTAGCCTTTTATCAGCACTTCCTCTGTTCCAGGACCTGTGCTGGATGCTTAAGATGCAGACAGAATAAAGTGTCCCTCAAGAACAGAGTTATGACTAAGTAGGAGACAAGAAGTACTTAAAAGAACATATGATTTGACTTTAGACAACACAGTGCCTGACACAGAATAGACACTCAACAAATGAATACATGAATATAACTATGCATAGGTGGGTGAGTGACAGAAGGACATGAACTTGAGTCTTGATTCACCACATATTAGTTGGATCACCGTGTGAAAATCATTTAGGGCCTCTGAGTCTATTTGCTAACCTCTAAAATGTGGATAGAAATAATTCCTACTTTGTGCAATTGTTCTGATGCTCAAATGATAATGTATGTGATGATGTTTTGAAAAATACCATTAATGTGTTGTTGTTGTTGTTATTAGAATGCCGTGAGACCTCTGCTTTAGGGTGGATCAGAGCAACATGAGACCAAAGGTCCTGGTACTAGACACTGTGGCCCAGAGAGGTTGAGGACCCTGAGATATTTAATGTCAAAGCACTTCTACCAATTAACCAGCCAGAATGTGGAGGTCTGTGCGAGTTAGAGGCCTTCTGTCTACAGGTGTTGATGGTATGAGCTGGAAGTATGAACGGTGGGGGCCGTGGGAGTCAGTCCAGCTGCCTGCCTCACCTGCCTGCTGGGAGGCCTGGGGTCAGCCCTGCCTACTCGGCCCTTTCTCATTTTGGCTTCTCCTTTAGGATATTTTCCTGCACATTTTTTTTTTTTAATTTGAGCATTGATTTTGCTTAAGTTAGAACACCAGACAAAATATTTTAGAGGTTCTCATAGGAAGAAATTTAACTATTTATCTTTGTACAGCTGTCCAGAAGTTTATTTTTTAAGTCTTATTGAGCCACACAGTATGCCCCATTATTATATGGCATGACAAAGGAATTATGTCTTAAAGAACACAGGAAATTTGTAATTCAGCCTTTGTTTTTGTGATTACTATCATATTTTAAAAAATATAAATGTATTCCATATGTTGAAGTATTATGCTCAAATATGTTATGATTTGTTATGTATCTACCTCATTTAAATATCTTATCACAGGGCCTCTTTGGTTTAATACCATCCTTTGGTTTAATATTTTCATCCTTTCTATAAGCATGTATCAGTGTGTCTGTCAAAGTCACTAAGTTTGTGTGGTTCTCTTGATTCTGTGCTTAACAGCCCTTTAAAAATTTTTAAAAATTGTGGTAAAATGCACATAACATAAAATTTACCATCCTCTGTGTGTGAGTAATTTATGAAAAAAATTTTAAAAAAGAAAAAAATTTACCATCTTAATCATTTTTAAGTATATCCTACACCTTATTTAGTCCAAATGTTTTCAGACAAAGTGAAAGCTCAGGTTGTCTGGTGAGAATGAGGATTTCTTAGTTGCTCTTTGGGTGCTATCATGGATTTGCTCTCAGGGAAGCTGCTTCATCTTTCCCGAGCCTCGCTCAGAGCCACTTGATCTCTCTTTCTCCCACCCTGGTGTGCAGTGATGAGAAAAGGAGCAAAAGGGGTATTCTGGGCTTTCACGTCTCCTGGTGTTTGTTTTCTTATTTGGGGTGGTGTGGGAGCTTCAGACACAGACCCTGCCCTTGTTCAACCAGGAGTCATGCAGGAAATCCTGCCAGACTTGTAATCCCCTCTCCTTGGCACCCTCAGCCTGTGGCTAGGAAGCCAAAAGGCCAGGAAACCAACACTTGAGGTGAAGATTGCTCAGGCCTCCATTTCCTCCTCCTTCCTGCAGCCTGTGATACCAAAGAACAGCCCCGCCTTGCCAAGTCTCCCTCCTTGCCCACATTTTTGGCACCCTCTACTTGCCTGACTTCTCTCCTCTACCTGCCCCTTAAGGGCAGGTGTTCTCAAAGTTGCTGCCCTTTTCTCTGTGTTCCTTCCCAAGTCTCTGGCCCTAGGCCTGGCACACAGTTGATGCTTAATGGATGTTTATTGAATGAGTAAGTGAATGAATGAATTGCATTCATTCCTTGAGTTTCACCTATGACTTCTGTGTATATAATAATACATTTAGATGATGATGATGATAATAGTAAGTTAACACTTAATTGCATACCTACTGTGTGCCAGGGAATATTCTAAGCATTTTATTATTCTCATTGAGGATTATTACGACCCAGTGAGGGAAGTACTTCTATTATCCCATTTTGCAGATGAGGAAATTGGGGCACAGAGAAGTTAAGTGAGGGGCCAAAGCTCACCATGTGGCATAGGTGGGGTCCTAACAAAGGCAGACTAGCTCTAGAGCCAGTGCTCACCAAGACTAGGCTTCATTGCCTCTTTTTTATTGGAAGACCCCTTCCTCCTACAAGAGAATGTCACATCTCTAGCCCCGTTCCTCAGCTACCAACCCTTTGTTTCACGCTCCCTGGTGGACATTTCCACAGGGTTGTCTTGCTGGCACCTTGGCTCTTTCCTTTGTAAACAGCTCTTCCTTGAGACTTCAGACTTCTCCAGCCATCTGGGCTGAAATCTCAGCGTCATCCTCAATCCCTCTCTCTTCCTTGCTCCTGATCTCAACTCACCTGTTAGGGCATGCTAATTCCACCTTCAAAGGTTTCTCACTCCTGGGTTAGGGCGCAATGGCTCATGCCTGTTCCTAGCACTCTGGGGGGCTGAGGCAGGAGGATTGCTTGAGGTCAGGAGTTTGAGAACAACCTGAGCAAGAGTGAGACCCCGTCTCTACAAAAAATAGAAAAATTAGCCAGGTGTGGTGGCGCTCGCCTGTAGTCCTAGCTGCTCAGGAGGCTGAGGCAGGAGGATGGCTTGAGCCCAGAAGTTGGAGGTTGCAGTGAACTATGATGACACCACTGCACTCTAGCCAGGGAGACAGAGTGAGACTCTGTCTCAAAAAACAAACAAACAAACAAAAAAACAGTTTCTCACTCCTGTCTCTCCTTTTATTTAGGCACTGTTCAGCCTCCAATACTACTCACATGGATAATGACAACAGCCTCTGAACTGGACGCCTATTTTCTAGGCTTTCCCTGTTCCAGCTCATTTTACACTTGACAGCTCTAACACTTTTGCTGTGTTGTCCTGACACTAAAGGCCCTCCATACTTGCCTACGTGGAGACTGTACATAAACCAAAGTAGAATCCTGGGGATGTTCCCTCTGCCTGATATACCCCATCCCATAGGCTTCTCTCTGCCAGTCCAAATCTCTCCTCAAACAGCACCTTTTGCAGCAAACCTTCTCTAAATCCCCTCTGCTAAACCCTGAAACTGAATGCATTCCCTCTCTCCTCCCTTTGTAATGTTCTTTGGCCGGGGCATCTAGTTGTTGCTGCGTCTGTCTTACCCTTCTTATTAGGTTGTGAGCCCCATAGGGGTGGGCTGGGATGGTGGTTTTATTCATCTCTGCCTGCCCATAATATGTGCTCTGGGAAGGATTTTTTTTTTATTTTGAAAAATACTTGTTTTCAGATAAAATTTGTAGTGCTAAATATTACCACTATACTTTGAGAGATTCATCAGACCCAAAGTCCATCTTTGAATACCTATAACTTTGCCAGTGTCATGAAAATTTTTGGATTAAAAAACTTCACCCTTATAAAAGAAACTTCATGATTGCACCATTTTTTTAAAAGTCTCTATCATCTTAAATTTCTTAAGCAACTGTCACTAATGACTTTGCTATAGTAGAAAGAGGAGGTTCCAGAGATAGGCTCCATCCCTCACTTACTGTGTAGCCTTGATTAAGTCAACAGCCCTCTCTGAGTATTAGGTTTGTTACCTGAAACATGAAGAGAATTATGCACAGCTTGTCAGGGCTGTTGTGTGAAAGTTAGAGATAATGCCCATAAGACATTTGACACACAGTAGGCACTTCCATTTTTAAGAGACGGATCTCACTCTATTGCTCAGGCTGGAGTGCAGTGGCACAATCATAACTCATTGCAGCCTCCAACTCCTGGGGTCAAGCAATCCTCCTGCTTCAGCCTCCTGAATAGCTGGGACTACAGGCATGTGCTACCACACCCAGCTAATTTTTCTGTTTTATATAGAGATGGGGTCTTTCTTGCTGTTCCTCAGGCTGGTCTCGAACTCCTGGCCTCAAGTGATCCTCTCACCTCAGCCTCCCAAAGTGCTAGGATTACAGGCATGAGTCACTGCACCTGGCCTGGATAGTTTTTTTGTTTGTTTTTCTGCTTGACTGCAGTTAGGCCCCTCTGACCTCTGACCTCTGACCTCTTCTCCCTAGTTCCTCTGAGGTTTAGGTGGATTTGATTGGGTGTGGAATATGGGGCATTGTAAGGTTCCTAACTGGAAAGGGATGACTGAGTTGATCTTCTCTATGCAGGGGCATTCCAGATCATGTTCAGGTAAAAGCCACAACAATAAAGATTGGAGTCCTAGGAACCTAGTCCATTAGAGTGGGCAGGATCCTCCAAGAACACCTTGTCTAGTCCTTTCACATTATAGCTGGGGACTCTGAGGCTAGAGATGGAGGAGCCGTGGCTATTTGACCAGCTGGATGATGGGTGGGAGTGGGTAGGGTACTCTCTTGATGGGCTCCTGGGAAGACTGGCCCTGGAAGCAAGAGGCATCCCTTCCTCACCCCCCGGAGGGCCCCTTGGGGCTGGGACTCACACGACTGCTGGGTTGGAGCACTTGCCACTGGTGTAGAAATACTCCTTGAGGTGGCTGCGGGGCAGTGGGCGGGAGATGTAGGCAAAGCAGCAGGGTGTGGTGTCCGAGGCATCTAGGAGAAGCAAAGAAGAAAGGAGACCCTTTTATTCATTGCTAATATACACTGGGCATTGTGCTAGGCACTTAATATGATTTATCTCGAAAGGACTATTTTCTTCCTTAGCAGAAACTGAGGCTCAGAGAGGCAAAGCCACTTGGCTATAAATACACAGTGGTGGAGTGGGGATTCCATCAGAGGACTGAGAAGGTCTCCCCAAGCCCTCATCTAATCCTTGAGCCAAGCTTGTATCCTTCCCTCTACATCATAACTGCTTGCCCGTGGCTCTCAGGACACACTGGGCCTCCTCCTGGCTGTCCTGGTCCTCTGCCCTCATTCTTGCCCTTCCAGGATCCTCAATGGGTTCAGAACTTGGTTTCTTTAGACCCAGAGTGGGTTGGAGGGAGGCTTCCAAAACTCAGGCTTTATGGCTGAACCAGGATCCTAAGAGGGAGCCCCTGGTTGAGCTGCAGCAAGCAGGGCTCTGAACAGAGAACTTCTTGTTGGTCAATTAATTCAAGATGACATTGGGAAGCATCCGTTACCACTTCCCAGCAGAGCAGTAGTGTTTATCTTCCCAGCCAGATAGAACCGGGTTTGAACACCAATTTCCCCATTTCCTAGCTGTTTTCCTGTGGGCAAGTTACTTAACTTCTCTCGGCCCCTGTTTTCCCACCTGTAAGTCAAGGACAGCTACTCAAAGAATAGGTGTGAGTACTAAATAAGATGATATGTGTAAAACAATCAGCACAATGCCTGATCCATAGTAGGTTTTTAATTAGCTTTTATTATCCTCTGACAAGCCCCATTTTTTCCATTTTGAGATGAGAGAATATGACTGTCTCAGGAGGGTTTTAGTTAAATGTTTAGAAGTTTCTTAGAAACCCTGCTTGTGACAGGTGTGAGTCAGTCATGTTTCAAGGTCAGCTTGAGCTACCTATGACTACTAATATCCCCAGCATCAGTCCACACTCACAGAGCACCTGCAGGGCTGAGGATGTAGACCTGAAGACACAGAAAAATTGATCAGAAGGTCCCTGCCATGAAGCAGCTTAGAGATCTGTCAGGGACAACAGGACATCTGATAAACAATGCATAAGAATGTAAATAATGGGGATCGGACAGTATACATGCTACAGTTGAAAAGAGGGCAAGGTCCAGGCCAGCCATTGGGATGGAGTGGGGCTTCTAGGCAGAGGCTCTGACTCCATGGGCCGTGGGGGTCAGGACCTGGACTTACATGGGGAGGCAGACGTAGAAGCGCAGAGGGCAGCAGCGGTGAGGATGACAGCAAGGGCAGCCATGGAGACCTTCATGGTACCTGTGGGTAGAGGCTGTGGGAGATCCACGTGCTGTCTCAGGATCCTCTGCAGGAATCCTCTGCAGCGCAGGCTGGCCCTTTATAGGGAGTCCAGGCCAGTAGAGGGATGCCCCCGCCCCCAAGGGGAGTTTCCAAAATAGCAGTCAAGCTGTGGCTGATATCATGAGTGAAATTGCACAAAACAGAAAAGAAAACTGAAATAGCCTCCGGAAATTTGAGTCTTTCTCTCTCTTTCTCTCTCTCTCGCGCTCTCTCCCTCACTGCCCTCCCATCTAGAGTGAGCTCATCGGTTCCCCCTTTGCCCAAGCATTGGTGGAAGAAAGCTTCTTCCTCTGCTGGCATCACCAGCTTCACCTTCCAGGGCAGGGGTCCTCCCCAGAAAGCAGGAAGCTGCTTCCTTTGGGGCAAGGAGAAGGGGCAGTTGGGACAGGATCAGAAGCCACTGGGTCTTTATTTGTTTGCCTTCAAAGCTCCTGCTCATTCGTTACAGATCTTATCTCCTTTCTCTCATTCGTGGAAGGATGTTATTTACAAGGTGTTTTATCAAGGAGGGTCCTTTGGACATATAATCCCCCAAAGAGGTGAGAGCACCCACCCTATAATTGGGGCAGTGGATCTGAGCTGAATATTGGGGAACTTTTTACCAGATACAAGTTGGGTGATTCCTCTTGGGGGAGCTTCTTGCCTTCATCACAGCCACAGGGTCACCCCCATTTACTTGCTAAGTGATCTTTGGGAAAATTGCTTAATGTCTTTTTTGTAATGTAATATTTTATTTACTGACTTCTCTGAAACATGCCAAAATTCATATGGTTAATAGAGCTAACTATGCTAACATATTGAACAGGACAAATTTCTTCAAAAGTTATTTTAAGGTAGTGCCTTCATTTTCTTCTTGAGGAATCAACATGTGAACATTACATTTAAATGGTAAAATTCAGCTTATAAATATAAGATAAATATCAAATAATATCATACTCTGGTTTACTGGAAAATATAACAGTTGTAACAGTCATGCGTAACACTTTGGTTAAGCAAAGAGAGAAAATGGGCAGGGGTGTCACAGAGGTATGCAAAGATTTTATGGTTCGAATAATCCTTCACCCTTCTGAGAAGCTATAGATGAGAAATATGTAGTAAATATTTCTGTAATATGGTAGTTTCAGTCCATTATAGTGATCATCATTCCATTCATGCATTCAGATAACTGCTGTTGTTCCTGATGACTGAAAACCAGATTTTGTAAAGCTAGTCATTGCTCAATAAGCTGATGATACTATAAATCCCTTACACTAAAAATTATATCTTAAATCTGGAAAGGTTCAGGTAAAGCATACTTGTTATTCATAATTACTTTTTTAGACATAATAAGACTATACTACTATGCATAATCAGGTATATTATGGTGTATAGTTAATTCCAGTTACCATATTTTATATTTATTGGTCATCAGCAGCACAAATTTTATGCTCCAAAAGAAATATATCGATCTATCAAAATGGTTACATTTCATTTTCTTTTAAAGACAGATCAACAAAATTGATGGGAGAACTGGCTTTCTTGATATCTCATTTTCAAATTACTGATACAAATTTATCAGAGAATTATATATTTTACCCAATATCAAATAATCCACAAAAAGTTTCCAAGATAGATGCAATTCTTTATTTCCAAAAATAAATAAAAGCTTTCTAATTGAAAGCATTTACATTCCTAGCTCTCTAAAATAAACATTAAAAAGAAAATACAAAAATGATCTCCTGGCTCTTGAATACTCCACTTAGTTACATAAAGTATTTTCTGTCCCAACATTTTCTCAAATTCAAAAGATATTTACTTCCTAACAACATGACAAACAGAATCTTCATTTCAAACCATCAGTTGGCTTCCATGGCAACACCGCGGGATTCCTTGGCTACCATAAGTCTCATTAGTTGACTGTGGAATTTCTCAATCTTCTTTACATCTTGAGTTTGGTCTGTTCTGTACATCAAACAAACTAAATCATCTATTACTTTAATACACAAACTCCCATCTGAATGCCTATATTTGAGAACCACGTGTGCCTTCATAGGGCTGGCGAGGTAGAGCTTCTCGGCTGTGCAGCTGAACTCCTCCCAGGCCTGGTACTGAGGCATCATGGCCCAGGATGGAACAGGAGAGAGGCAAGACCGAGGGACCAGGCCCACCTACCTACCTACCCACCTCCTACGGCCGCCAACAAACGCAGCGATCCCTGCGTAGTGTCTTTAATGTCTTTGATTCTATTTCCTTGTTTATAAAGTAGGATATTTTGTTACAGGCTTGTTGAGAAGTTGGGGGGAGAGATCTCTTACAGCATACACTACCATTATTAGCTACCATTTACTGAGGGCTTATCTGTGCTAGCCACTATTCTATGCCCTTTGCATGTGTCAGCTTATTTACTATTATTATCCCCATTTTATGGATGAGGAAACTCAGTAAATGCTGGGATCCCATCTCATTTCTGAGGTCTACTTGGGCACAAAAGTTACAGAATATGAAAGCTTCAGAGGACTTGAAGGATCATTTTTTCCATGTTCTTCAGTTGCAGAGGAGGAAACCAAGGCCCAGTGAGTAAGAGTGACTTGCTAAGAACACACAGCAAATGACAGTGTTTGGATCAGAATCCAGTTGCCCTGGCTCCCATTTCAGTGCTCTGTCCACAAAATACTGCTCAACATTAAAGGGTTCATGGTTGGGGACATCCTTGAAACTGAACCCACGTGGAACTCCTGCATTACAGCCGGGGTCCTTACTCCATTCCAAAGAATTGGATGCAGTAAATCTTCATCAATTCCTATTTGGGTTGTTCAGAATTAGTGACAATTTGGCCTGGGCTAGGCTGAAATTGGCTTCCAAATTATCTAAGAGAAAAGTGTTTATTGACGGTGACAAATGCAAACAAACTTAAAAAAATTGTAAACCTATATGGAGAACATTTTCTGTTAACAACTGTCACATATGTAACTTGGTGGCTGAGGGTGACTCAATCACCCAGAATGGGAAGACCTTATCACATTTCTTCCTCATGGTGACTGAGGCAGAGTGGTTGTTATTCTCACTTTATGGGAGAGAAAACTGAGCCTCAGAAGAGGTAATTAACATCCTCAAGGTCACACAGCTGATAAGTGGGATTTGAGCCCCAGGTGTTTCTGAAGACCATGCTCAAGCTCTTCTCAGGGACTCACATCAGTAATGCTGTTCACAGTTATTGAGGCCTTTCTAGGTGCCAGGTGCTTTTCTAAGCTCTTTACAACAATACTCTCAGTCCCTCCTTACAATTCATTAATCAATTAACAATGGGAACATTTTGGAATGCATGGCCATCTCATTTAAGGAAACAAATTGCAAGCACTTTAGAAACATTCGTCCATCCACACAAATATGTTCTGCCTATTTTAATTGTTTCCTTCACATAGCCACCTTTAGTCTAACTTAGATTACCAGCATGTGGAAGGCTGTGGAAAAGGTGGTGGATAAGAGCAGGGACTTAGCAGTTTCTCCTATTTATTAGCCAGGTGGCCTTGGGCAAGTTACTTAATCTCTCTGGTCTCAGTTTTCTCATCTAAAATCAGTGATAATAATAGCCCCTCACACAGATGTTGAGACAAATTCCTATAAATGTGCTTATGCTTGTAACGCTCTTAGTATAATGCCTGACACATTAAGTACTTAATAACATTAGCTATTATTATCATGTTATCTTTTTAATTTTTTTTTAGAGACAGAGTCTCATTCTGTCACCCAGACTGGAGTGCCGTGGCACAGTTATGCCTCACTGTTGCCTTGAACTCCTGGGCTCAAGAGATCTTCCTGCCTCAGCCTCCTGAGTAGCTGGGATTGTAGGCATGTGCCACCATGCCGGGCTAATTTTTATTATTTTTTGTAGAGAAGCGGTCTCACTATGTTACCCAGGCTGGTCTCAAACTCTTGGCCTCAAGCAATCCTCCTGCTTTGCTTCCCAAAGTGCTAGGATTACAGGTGTGAGCCACCTTGCCCAGCCTATCATGTTGTCATTAAGGGTAAGAAGATGTCAATTCCTGTAAGGATAATTTATACTTTATGCTTTTCAGCAATCTAAACTAGACCCCCAGGTAATATGCATTAGTGAATTTTATTACAACAAATCTTTATTTATTTATTACGTGAAGTCTTTCTTTAAATAGATGGGCCAGTTGAGGCTTAGAGAGGTAAAGTGACTACCTTAAGGTCACAGCCTACAGTGGTAGAATTCAACATTGAACCCATGTCTGTCTGCATTCATGGACTTTCTACCAAACTTCTACAGAAATCCTGAAACTCTTGCCAAGGCTCAGTTTTTCCCTGTGAGCTCTATTTCTGTTTTCTTTCCTTGATCTCAGTTTCCCTCTTTAAGGAAGAAAGGAAAGTATTTTCCTGGATGCCAGATATGCTGAGTTGGGACACTAGCTGAGGACAGAGGTTGAGGAAACCTGCAGACAGGACCAGCATGCTCCTCATCTTTAAACCCTGATGCACCTTTCCACTGTGTATAAGAGTGTGTGTGTGTCTGTGGATAAATACTGGCGAGGACGGGGTGGGTGGGTGGGTAGGATGGTGGGGGTGCTGAGCAGGAATAGCAATGGGAATGCCAGGAGTGTTTTTCTTCCCTTTTGGTGGTTCCAATGGATTGTGGGGAGCAGAAGAGGGAGGAGAATCTAACTTTTATTCCATTTCTTCTGCTCACCTCCTCCGGTGCAAAATCAGTGTTTGGACTTGGTGGGTTCTTTTTAAGTTATTCTCTGGCTCTAATGTACTGATTCCATGAGCAAATTAGAGAGCGTGTATAAACGGTATGGTTCCTGGTACAGGGTAGGTGTTCAACGAATGATAACTATCATTATTATTCACTCAGCAATTTATGTTCCCAAAAACTAGGAACTCCTACCCGCCTGATCCACTCCACTGGTGGTTGAGAGGATCAAGGGAAATAGTGAACATGGATGTGCTTAGGAGACTGTAAGGTGAGGTACAAACATCATGGAGCCAACTCTGCCCTCCCTGTCCCTCCAGTGTGCATAGTCTACCACTGCTCAATAGTTCCTTTCTTCACTCTACAAATTGTTATTGAGAATTGCTGTGAGCCAGGCACTGTTCTAGGCACTGCAGACACCATGACAAGCAAGGCAGGCAAAGTCCTGCCGTCTGGAGCTTATTTGGGTGTGGGGTGGGGTTGGGGGAGGAAGAGGGAGATAGACAATAAGCAAGTAAATTTACATCCCTTTATTGTGAATCGTCATTTCACTGTTTTTTTTCTTAAGTCCATGAACACAGTGACAATGTCCTATGCTTTTTCTTTTCTATTTTGTATTTCTATTGTTTTTTGTATTCTGCCCCTGCTTTCTAACAAATGTCCTGGACATAATGCTAAATCAGTGCTGATTTAGGCTTGATAACTTCTTATAGCATCTTGATTAAGTACATGGGCTGTCTAGAGTCCAATGTCTAGGTTGAAAATCCAGCTCTATTACTTATTATGTATTTATTTATAATCAAATTGTGTATATTTAAGGTGTACAACATGATGTTTTGATATACATAGTGAAATTATTATAGTCAAACAAATTAATATATCCATCTCCTTACATAGTTACCACTTTTTTGTTTGTATGTGGTAAGTGCACCTGAAATCTCTTCTCTTTGTAAATTTCCAGTATACAATACAGTATTATTAACTATACAATAGTCCCCCTTATTTATGGTTTCGCTTTCTGCAGTTTCAGTTACCCTTGGGCAATCATGGTCAGAAAATATTACATGGAAAATTCCAGAAATAAATACATAACTTTTATTATAGTATATTTTTACAGTTGTTCTATTTTGTTATTATTGTTGTTAATCTCTTACTGTGCCTAATTTATAAATTAAACTTTATCATAGGCATGTATGTATAGAAAAAAACATAGTGTGTATAGGGGTTCAGCACTATCTGTGGTTTCAGGCATCCACTGGAGGTCTTGGAATGTACCAGGCTGTATATTAGATTCTACATAACTGCAACTTTGTGCCATTTGACCAATATCTTCCCATTTCCCCAGTACTTCCGTGTATTTGACTTTTTTTAGATTCTGCATATAAGTGAGATCATGCAGTGTTTTTCTTTCTGTGTTTGGCTTGCTATTATTTATTAATGATAACCTTGAGCAAGTTGCTCAGAGAAAGCAAGGGGTCCATAGACCCTGCAGACTGACTGATGGGCCTTTCAAGTCCACAGGTCTGGTTCTCATCAAGCCCCGTACCTCTGGCACCTTTTCCCAGCATGATCCTCGCTGAGGCCGGCGCGCATCCCCTCCAGCCTGGCGCGGTCCTGTTTGTTTCTCTTTCATTCGTTCTTGTCCTAAGCTAAGCTAGCTGCCAGCCAAGTCTCCAAGTGTGACGTTAGGAAACCAAATGCAGGCAGAGAAAGTGAAACCTTATTCCCCTGGATTCCAGAGCTTTGATCAGACACGGAGTTTCCCCCCAGACTGTGTGGGGAGCAACTCTGGCTGTTTTGGCTGCTCTTAAAAGAAATGCCTAGAGCAGTAAAAGTCCACCCATCCTCTAGGAATATGGGCCCCCAAGAGAAGCCCTTGGTAAAGTAATTTCCTCCTGATAGGCCTTAATTTTCTCCATCTGCAAATTGGAAAGTTGCTTTTGTTTCCTGGTTGTTTACCCTCCTCTGCCCTTGTTTACTAGTCTAAATATTTCCCACCACAGACAGCGAGCTGTTGTCTCTGTTTCTGTGGGACTTTGGTGCTGGCTGGAGGATCTGCCGAGGCAGCAGGGTGCCAGGGGAGGCCTCCCAGAAGGCCCAGGGCTCTTGCCCAGGTGGAGGCAGGATTCAAACCCCATGCAGGACTCTTTCCATGACATCCTGCTTTTGCCTTTTGGTGCAGCTCTGGATTGCTCTTTCCGCATTATTCTAGTCTGCCCCTTTCCCTCCTTCCCTCCCCTTCCTTTCCCTCCCTGTCACCTAACACACATTGTACTATGTCAAGGGTACTAATTTTGACAACTGGTCTCCCACCACATTCAGTGGGAGGGTTGCAGCTTAGCCTCCCCCACTCTTCTCACCTTCACCACACGGGACAGTGGCTGTGCACACTCACTTGTTTATTGCAGCTGGAGACCACATGTGGCGTGTTCGATGATCAGAGCGGTGCTCACTGGCCTCTGGTTACTGGAGGAGCCCACCACAAGTTACCTTGGGGGTGGGGTGGCTGTGAGAATGAGGCCCACAGAGAAGCACTGCTTCCTCCAAAATTGCTGGGTGACAGATGACTTCGGGCTCTACTCCTGATACTTTGGAGTCTGGTTTTTTGTTTTTCTCTGCATGTTTGTTGGTGGCTTCTCCTCCTTCCCGTCTCTCTGTGCATACCCCTCCATGAAGTTCCCTATCCCCTACTGTTCAGGAACTCTTACTGCTGGAGCACACCTGCCCCCTTGCCTTTGTCCCCAGCCCTAAGGAGAAAGCCTGGTGAAGCAGGACAGTCTTGGGGTTGAAATCAGACAGCACATACTCTCCGTATGTCTTTGAACAAATTATTAACTATTCTACACCTTGGTTTTCTTTCTGGAAATGGGGCTAAGAATACCTAGGTCCTAGAATACTTCAGAGGATTAAATGAAGTAATCAGTAAACTGCCCTGCACAATTTCTGGCACAAAGTAGATGGTTGGGAAACAATTCCTCCCCTTCCTTTCCCCAAATGTCCAGGCTGCAGCATTTTTCCTCAGTGCTGTCTTCTCCCTCCCAATAGAGGAGTTCTGCTCATCTCAGCTGAGAGTTAGGGGGGAGGGGGGTAGCTGATGGTGATTTTCCATTAACTGTCAGGCACCACGGTGACACTTTAGGTATTATTTCACTTGTTAGGAAGAAACACATAGAAAATGGTGATGACTCAGACCTGCCCTGAGCTGTCCCACCCTCTGTGCAGCAGACTTCAGACACTAGCCCCATGCTCTGTCCCTCACTGGATTTCTGTCTCTCAGAGCTTGGCCATAAAGTGAGACACAGTCTTCCCTTCTCCCATCCCGGCTGTCTCGGCAGGCCAGCACACAGACCCGTTTCTAAAGAGTTTCACAGACAGGCTTATAAAGGAAGTGACAAAAGTTTCAGAATTTCACAGGATTCTGTGGTTGTGGTCTGGATTCTGCCCCTTTTTTTGAGCTAATCCCGGGAAGCCCGTTGGGCCTCTTGCCCATTGCTTCCATTCTCAGGGCTGGGACAATGGAAGCAAAACATTGGGGACTTTAGGCCTTCCTAGGCATTTGCATTTTTGAGGACCTCTAGCTTGTGTGAGGAAGTCCCCCTGGGGACTTTCCTCAACTTAGGGTTTGGAAATTCTGCACCTTAGTCATTCCTTTTAGAGTCAGTTTTGGCTGGTGAAAAGAGCAAGGGATTGGGAATTAGGAGACCTGAGTTCTAGTCCCAGTTCAGTCCCAAACCTAATTGTTAGGTTGTGGCAAACCACTTGCCCTTTGTGGGCCTCAGTTTCCTCATCTGTGAAATGGAAGTTTCACAATGTTATTTCTGAGGCCTTTTCCTTCCCAGTTAAAAGATATAAAGGTAAAGGATTTCTAGTATACTAGAGGGAGATTTGGGGGTAAGTGTCCTGTTGCCCCTAAAATCGGTTCACATTACTCCTGCTATAGGAATTCCCTCTCATCCTTCCAAGTCCTGGGACTCACCTCACCCCTTAGCTCATGCCTCCTCCCTGAGCAGCACTGTGCTTCTCCATCCCCAGTGCGCTACCCTGCCACGTCTCCACTCCTTCCTTCACTCCTTGCAGTCCTCCACCGTCCGTTCCTTTGTCTCCTCATTCACCTCTCCGTCTTATGTCTATTAAAATTCTCTGTTCCTAAGTGAAGAAAACTTTTGCTACCTGGGAGCATGGAAAAAACAACACTCAACATAGGTTCTTGCTCTGCTCTCACACTACAACAGTCAACACAATCAACTCTCTCTCTCTCTCTCTTTCACTCTGAGGTTCTCCTGCCCTTGTGTGACCCAATGTGTGGGGGTTTCTCCCCACACACCAAGCAAGCAATCAATTCTGCAGCGGACATCAGCTGGGTTTCCTCCAGTTAATTCAATTTTGACGTTATTTATCTGGAGATAGCCTCAGAAACCACAGCTTGAGGGCTCGGTCTCACAAGACAGCTCCCTCCTTCCCACCAGTTGCAAGTTTGGGCCTCCAGAATGTCGGACTGACCAACTTCAAGTTGACGCTACCATGACCCCTCTTTGGGTTTGATTAATTTACTAGAGCAGCTCACAGAACTCAGGGAAATAAGTTCATCAATTTGTTACACAAAATATTTTAAAGGATACAAATAAACAGCCAGATGTAGAGATACATAGGGCAAGGTCTGGAAGAGCTTCTGTCCTGGTGGAGTTGTGTTGCACCACCCTCTCAGCACTTGGATGAGTTCTTGTTCACCTTCCTGTCAGCTTCCACATGTTGAGCTGTCTGGAAGCTCTCTGAATTCTGTCCTCTTGGGCCTTTTATGGAGAAGTCTCATTGGATAGGCATGATTGAAGCATGGACAACCATGTCAAGATGTGTTTGGGCAGAAAGGGTATAATCCAATACTAATAGACTGAGCAAGGTCACCCAGCAAGGCTGGTCTATTCAGATTTTTCTTGGCCTTTATGGCATTTCTTCCTCCAGGCAGGACCCTCTCTGGAATGAGGGTCTTACGACCCACAATCAGATTAGATTCCTGCCTTGGGCAGGTGAAAGGAGGGTAGGAGAACATCAGAGAGAGAGAGAGAGAGAGAAACAAAGAGAGAGAGAGATTCTGACTCCTGAGGCCTAAGGTGCCCTGACATTATAACAAAAGACTGTAAGACTGTAACAAGGGCTATGGGAATTATGAGCCAGGAACTGTGGATAAAATATGTATATCATAATATCACACTATATATCATAATATCACATTAACTTAATCAGGAAGGTAATGTATTGGGGGTGATGTTGAGTAGCTCATAGAATGCATAGGACATTGGAGAAACTGGCTTGGAAAAATGACAAGTGAGAAACCAGAAAATTCTGGGTGTTTGGGCAGCAGAAACTACTTGACAGTCTCATCAGGGTACACTTGTTAAAATAAGTATAGTCCAGTTAATTTTCCTATCCTTCTCTTACTCTACTAAAGATTCACAGTCCTAGGAGAGAGAGTATGACCAGCCAAGCTTGTGTCATTTGCTTGCTTCTTGGCTGGGAGAAGATAGAGCACTTGATCTGCTGTGGCACTGAGACTGTGTACCCTGGCAGGGAGAGGTAATTCCATAAAAGGATGTCAAGGTGATATTTGGAAGGGGGAATGGATCCTAGTAGAAAAATAAAAGCAAACAAACAAACTAATACTCAACCCACCATTCACCCACTCATCTATCCATCCATCCACTCATCCATCTATTCATCCATTCTTCCAGCCAACCAAACAACATACCTTTCTCGAGTACCCATCATGTTCCAGAGGCCATGCTAAGCACTTAGATATAGTACAAGGCCAGCAATCAGAAACACCCCGAGACTCTCCTCACAAGAGACTCATCCGTGGAGCTAAAAGAAAGATGAGGATACAGGGAAAGAAATTCATATATGTCCATGTACTGGAGGGTTCAAAACAACATTTCTAGGGACGTGGTGACTCATGGTGACTCATTCCGGATGTGGGCAGGTAAGAGATGGTTTTTGTGAACATCTCATGCTGCCAGAAGATTGCTTAACATGTGGCAGAACAGAATATGGCCAGGATTAGGCACCAGAAAACCTGGGTCTACCTCTGGTCTCTGCTTCTCTCTAGCAGTGGGCAAGTCATACCTCCTTTTCCTTATCTATAAAATGGGAAGAATAAATATAAGAATCCCTGCCTAGTCTAACTCAGAGAACTGCTGTGGAGGTGAAATGAGTTAATGGATGTGAAGGCACTTTCCGAGTACAAAGAAAGAGAATTCTTTTCACCATGGCTACTTCTATTTGCAGAGTGACTGAGGATAACACCCATGGCCCATGTGCGAGTTTGACTTCCTTCACGCCCTCACTGCCCACCACACAGTGGTAACCACGGAGAGGATCTGTTTAGCGTTTCAGTTCCTTAGGCCAGTAGATGGATGTCCAGGGTAATCACTGTTCCCTACCTCAGAGAAACGGACGGTCAAGGCTCTGTGGGCCCCGAGTAGGCTAGAAATAGCAGCTGGCTGAGTGTGCGTGTGTGGGACTGGTTCTCGTTTCTTATGTGTGGGCATGAAATGACCAGAGGCAGCTCTGAACCATATGGGAGGCCCAACTATTTTCGGTTCACAGTTGGAAGGAGTTGGGTTCTCCAACTTGCAGCCAAGTCAACACAGGTGGCCACAGCTTTAGGTCAGAGGGTGAAGCATGTGTTGTCTGGAGGAATTAGCCCTGTACTTATCGGGTTCCAGGCCATGAACTTGAGTGAGGCATATCAATTCTCTGAGCCTCAGTTTTCTCATCTGTGAAGTGGGTTTGCCTGTAGGGAACAGCCTGTTGGTGATGCAGGCTCATCTTCTTCACTTGTTGTCCTAGGATAAATTTCTGGGCCAGGCACAAGCCTGTCTACCCGTCAGCCAGTCTCTTCCAGCTAAAGGATTTTTCCTCCTATAAAAAGCATTGCCTTGGCTGCCTTTCATTGCTGGTAGGCTATACATCACTACAACTTCTATAGAGTTGGGCACAATCTATTAAAATTTTAAAAGCACATACTGTATTTAATAAGTACTAGTAATCCTACTTCTAGGAATTTATCTTACAGATATATTCACACGTGTACAACTTGAGCTATACAAGATATTCATGGTTTATAATAATGAAAATTGAAGTTCATCAGTAAAGAACTGATGAAATAATCTGGCTCTTCCATATATTGGAATGTCAGGCAGCTACTAAAAAGAATGAGGCAGTTCCCTACATGCAGATATGAAATGTTCTGTAAGATACACTTAGTGAAGGAAGCAAGGGGGAGAGACTGGCTTATTTAGTATGCTGCAGTGTGTACGTGTGTGTAAAAGAGATTCATCTATGCTTGTAAGTGCTTTCGAAGGCTGCCTAAGAAACTGGTTACAGCTACCTTCCTGTTAGAAGGGTAACGGGAGGGAGGCCTGGGGGACAGGGGAGGAGGGAGACCTCCTTTTCCGTGTATGCCACTTTGCATCTTTAGAATTTTGTATCATGTCCATATTTGATCTATTTATAAAAAGTCATCTGGCAGGGGGTGCCCAGGTGTTGGAGAGAGAATCCCCATGGAGCTTCAGTCCTAGTCTTAGAGCCTCTTTTACCCCTCAGACCAGTGAGAAATCCAGGTCCTCTCAGCAGAGGTTGTCTGAGGCAGCATGACTTACCCAGTGGCTCACCCCAGTCCCCTTACCCAACCCTTCACCCCACCTTTCACCACATCAGGGAAGTGGGCTTTTTAGAATCGTATTTTGACACCAAAAACACAAACATACATGCCTTCTCACAAAAGAAGAAGAGGGACATTTCGTCACTGGGAAGGAGGGGTAAATCATTATCTCCTCTGACACAGGGGCGTTACATCACGGAAGCAGCAGTATTTGGAGTTGTGCAAACTTTGATTCAAATTTCAGCCTCTGCTGCTTATGTTGTAAAAGTTCAAGAAACTGCCAAATTCTTGCTAGACTGTTTCCTCATCTGTAAAATGGGCTGACTTCCCAGGTGACTGGGAAGATGAGATGAGGTCATTGTATATAATGCTTGGCACATAGTCAATGCTCAGTAAATGGGAGCAGTTGTGCTCACAGCCATTGAGGTCAGCCCAGCCCTCTGGAACTCTTTATCATGAAGGAAGGAGGAAACAGTAGTGGTTGGAATTTAGACCCAGTTCAGCAAACACTGGCAGCCCTCTCTGGGCTTGGCCTCTTGCCCAGTAGAGGTAAAAAGGCATAGTGCCTGCCTGCCAGGTATGCATGTTGATCAGAATGGTCTGGGAGAACCTCAAGTTTGCAGCTGCCTCTCTGCAGCTGTGAGGTCTGGAGACAGTGTGGTCAGCCCCAAGGTGACTGTTCTCAGGGAAGACTCAGCTTTGGTGTTTGCAGTGGGGGCTCTCTTGTCAGGGAAGAGGCTGACTTGGGAAGGAGCAGGAGTTCTGAAGTTTGCTCCATGAGGATGGGGCATCAAACCAGTAGGGACCTTGGGAACAAGCTTCCCCAACATCAAGGGTTACTATCTCCTGGCCTGTACCCTCTATAGAGGACCCTGCTGCTGACCTTTCCTGACACATGGGAATTGGTTCTGAACATGGGGTTCACCTCCCAGCTGCAGACACACTGCTCTTTTTCCAAGGATGGGTGGTGGTGGAGAGCCTGGGCATTTAGAGTAAGGCAGACCTGGCTCTGAGTTCCTGCTTGGCTGTTGATTCACTCAGCAGCTACGCTCTTTAACTTTGCTGAGCCTTGGTTTCTTTGTTTGTGCAATGGGGATAATAATACTACCTACTACTTATTGTGAGGATTCAGAAAAATACTCCATTACAAAATTGTTTTGAGGCATTACAAAGACGTTTTAGTAGACCTGGCTAATGTTGAGTTGGTTGGTCTAAAATGAGGGCTAAATTATTCTTAGGGAGGGAATTACTCTTGGGCTTAGGGGAAAAAATGCCTTAATGAGCATATGTAATTATAAAAAGGGAGACTTCTCTACGCCATCCCACCCCTACCTCATATTGCCTACAGAGACCTAAATTGTTCTGTGCAGCAAGGAAACGGGATTGGAAGTTGCTCGTGTCAGTGTGAAAGATGTGGCAAAGTATGGGGGGGGGTGAGGGAAAAGAGGGGTGATGTGTGGGGGTCCCAGGACACAGTGGGCCAGGGAGAGATTCATTTCTTCCGTCAGGGAATGGCCAGTGGATTTTTAAGGCAGGGATTTTTATGGCTAGTATCCAATTTCAAGTTCTTACTTGAGTTATTCTGTGCTACATTCAGTGCCTATCCTATGCTCAAATCTCCAGTAAGCATGTTACATTCAGTAGCCTTACATCATGAGTGTTTGGGGGGAAGGAAGAAATGAGGTCTCTCACTCTTATGGGGTGAAGCAGCATGTAAAGAAATAGAGAATTCCGTGGAAGCTGAGAATTGGAGGAAGAGGTGCCATGATATAACACAAGCCTTCAGTTCTCCTTGGGGATGTGGATGGGGTGAGAGTCTTGACTACTTGCAGTGTCTGAGCTGGAGAATGGAATGACTTTTTGAATGTTCTGGTGAGGTTCCAGATAACCACATAGCAGAGGCTGTCAAATGGGCAGTTAAAAAAGGATAGAAGACATGCTGAGACTCAGATCAATTAGATCTGGGTGGGGCCGAGGCAGCAAGTGAGTGACCATGGGTTCTGGCCACACCAGAAGAACAGACCACAGGGTCCACCAGCTGTAGCACTTCAGTATCAGGAGGGTCCAGAGGCAAGGTGAGATGAGCTTCATCTCAAAACAACATTGGCTGGAGTCAGCAGGAGGAGAACCACTCCCCATCCCCAACCAGGGCCATAGCCACGAGGCCCTGCATCCTGAAGCCTCTCGGGAGGGAAGAAACAGCCTTGACAAGGAGTTCGAACTTCACATTGGTCGTGAATATTTACCTGAAAAGAGACTGCTTCATTTCAGAGGAGCCAATCTTCCTTAATTGTCATTGTTTAAGTGTTTCTTCCACTGCTGGTGGGAATGGATGCTCCAATGTGAGATCAGGTTTTTTTGTACATCCAAGTTGTAATGTGTAAATTCTTGGCACTGCCATGTGATTAATGCTGAAGAACCACCCCTATGGTCATGCATACCATACATACACACATTCCTCCAGCCGCAAAACTTCCCTCTCGTATTGCAGATGCACAGGCTGCTTTCTAGCCATCACTGCAGACACTCTGACCACCCGCTTTCTCTCTTCAAAGCCCCGTTAGTGCTTTGAAGCACTAATAGAGAGAACCTCTGACAGCCCCAATCCCCACTTTTATGTCCTGCAGCTGTTTTTTGATTGCTTCAACCTCTTACTGAGGCTTAAGTCCCTCCCAGGGACCAGCCAGGAAATGCTCAGAAACTAGGACATGGAATTGTTTTGTTAAAAAAAAAAAAGGAAAAAAGAATTGGAAAACATAGAGGCTGAGTCTGAGTCACAGCGAGGTGGGCCTGGACCCAGATAGACTGGGTGTGAGGTTGGCCGGATTTTCTCTTTACTGTCCTGTAGAACTTGTCCTTTTCCTCCTTCTGTTAAATGAAAGACAATATTAGCTAAGGCTTCCCTCAATCCTTGTTGGGAAGATTAAGTGGGATGACATAAAGACTTTAACCCTATCTGGCACATTGGGAGCCTTCTTTCCCATCCTCTGTACTTTTGGTCTCTCTTTTGTCCTTTCTCCATTTCCTCCACTTTCTCTATCAGTGACAAGATAGACGTTAGTACCATTAAGGATCTCTACTGTAAGGAAATGGGAACTTTCCAGTTGGAAGGAAGGGGCTGGAACATGGAAGTCAGGATCACCATAACCCCACATTTTGGGCAGCCGAGCCAAAGCAGTGTAGTCTGCCTACCTCCCTCATCACCTGCTCTTTGAAAACCAGCTCCACCACTTACTAGCTGTCTGACCCTGGGCAACTGGTTAACTTTTCTGAGCCCGTTTTCTTATTGTTCATATGGGGATGATCCTATATGCTGCACAATGCGGAGTGATCATTAATTGGCATACTATATGTAACAGGTCCAGCATGGTGCTTGGCAGATGCTCAATAAATGTAGCTGTTTAAGCTAAAATCATGTAGCTCAACTTGTCAGACCAGCAGCCTAGAAGTTGTTCTTGACTTGTCTTTCCTTTACACCTTTCTTAAGTTGGGCTTCCCCAGAAGCAGACCCTGAGACAAGGATTTGAGTGCAAATTGTTTATTGGGAGGTAATCCCAGGAAGCTCCAGTAGGGAAACACAAGTGAGACAAAAAAAAAGGGAAAGAAGCCACTGCAGAGTTCTCTAGTGAGCAGATAATGGGACAACTTGGGCTCGCCCCACTGGGGACTTCTTCTTTTGTGCAGAGCACATCTCAGAGCCGTCCCACCCAAGGAACTACTTATCCACCAATGCTTGCCTGTTATCAATTGAGGGCTTGCTTTTAGGGATAACTCCTCAGTATTCCCATATTGTCAGATATGGGCCACGCCACAGCCAGGGAAGGCTCTCAGGCAGAGTTGCAGGTGCTTGCAACAGAGGGGACATGAGCAGAGCACTGACTACATTTGCTACATCCCACTTCAAGTGTCTTAGTGACTCCTGACAATTCTACCTCCAACACAGATTTTGAATTTGAGGACTTCTTGTCACCTCCACAGTTACATCCAGTCCTGGCTACAATAATTTCTTCCTACCCTAGTCTAGTAGGCTCCTACCTGGACTCTTCTGTTCTACTCTTGCCTCTAGCTCACCCCTCAAATCCATTTCCACAGAGTAAATGGGGATGATCTAAACAAGTGAATCTTGTCAAGTTATTCCTCTGTTTAAACCCTCCAGTGGCTTTTTGTCACACTCAGAAACCCAAACTGCTACAAGGCCCTATACAACCCAGTGGTTCTCAGCCAGGGGTGATTTTGCTCCCCAGGGGACATTTGGCAATGTCTGGAGACATTTTTGGTTGCCACAACTAGGGGAAGGGGGCTGCTACTGGCATCTAGTGGGTAAAGGTCAGGAGTACTGCTAAACACCCCCCAGTGCACAGGACAGCTCCCCACGACAATCATTTGGCCCAAAGTATCAATAGCACTGGGGCTGACAAATTTTATCTAACTCTTCTGGCTTTATCTCCTATCACTTTCTACCTTAGTCATTCCCCTGGCCTTTTGGCCATTCAAACGCCTAAAGCTGATTTCCTCCCTCCTCAGGGCCTTTGCATTTGCTGTAATCTCCCTCTGGAGCATGACTTTTTCCATTACTACATTCTAGTCTCTGGCCAATACCACCTCCACAGAGAAGCCTTCCCTGGCCACTGCAGCTAACATACTCTGTGAACCCCGACTCTCTGTCCGTCAACTCTATTTTTCTTTATAGCACTTATTACTAGCTGAAACTATATTGTTTATTTTTATTTTCGATCTCCCTCACTAGATTAAGCTCTATGAATGCAGAACTTTTCTTCTGTGCTGCAGCCTTAATACTTACCAGCACCTGGCACATACTAGGTATGCATTAAAAACTTATTGAATGAATGATGGAATCTTAGGTAGTGGTTTGCAGGTTGGGGAGGATAATTTTGTACCTTCTCAGTTCCTTGAGTTCACTTATGAAGCTAACAGTAATAGTAGGAGTGGTTCTCAGTTTACTCCTCTTGGGTAACGGCTTTGAATAGACCCTGAGCAGGGCCTCTGTCTCTCATGAGTCAGAGGGGGCTCAAACCAATTCCTCTCGCTCCCCTCCTGCCATGTACTAGATATGTTGACCACTGCCTGCCTCACTAACATCCCCTCCCAAGGAAATTTGTTCCCATTTACAAAGCCTGCAGAGTCTTTCGGCTTCCTCAGCAGAGTCAATGTGGTATGGCTCCCAGCCCCAAGGGTGTTCCATAGGCTGGCCAGGAGTTGTGTGGTCTGGATTAAAAAGATAAGTCAGACCCATAAGAGTCAGTCCTCTGTTGGAGCTTTGGAAACTGGGAAACAGACTGGGCAGTGGGCATGGGATCATTCCCATCCAGTAACCCCAGGAACTGAGCTGGGAGTGTAGATTCTGGGAAGGTGGCCCACAGGGACCTCGGGGAGTGCTGGATCAGACACTGACAGATCCCATTACTGGGCCTTGGAATCAGATAGACATAGATTTGAATCCTGGCTTGATCACTTACTAGCTGTGTGAGTTGGAGCAAGTTGCTTAGTCTGAACTATGCTTTTCTTATGTCATATGGCTATAATCAGGTAGATGTTAGAATTAAGCAAAGTGACATATGTAAAGTGCGTGACACATAAAAGATGCCCAGTGAGTGTGAGGTCCTTTTTTATTTCCAACTGCCCCTTCTCTTGCTACTGTGAGCTGGGCTGTGACAGGGTTGCTGGGTTGGAAATGAAGACAGAAATGTTTCATTAGATGTTTCTTAGAAAGTGACAGAGAGAACTCTGGCTAGAAAAGAGGAAGTGGAGGCATTTTCATGACTCACGATTTCCATGACAGGGCTCCCAGCAGGAGTTCCCTGCCATTGTGACCTGTGAGCAGACAAGACTCAACAAGTTCAGGGCTTGTCACTTAGTGGGGGATTTACAGAGCTTAGGCAGAGAGAAAAGGCCCCCAAGAGGCTGGCAGGAACTCTGTTTTGAGGTAAGGCAAGAAAGGAGGCAGGCGGACACCCCTGTAGTCCTGCAGCCAGCAGCCACAGCCTGCTGTCCAAGCCCAGGAGGGAGAAGGGCAGCGGTCTCATTGTGTTTCAGCCTTAGGATTGGATCAAAGAAGTCTATGGTCAGATGAGAGTCACAGGGAAGCAACAGTGGGGCCATGAGACACTGCGTAACAAAAATGAAATGAAAACTATGCAAGGGAAACACAAACATATAAAGATTCAAATGAAAAATATTCAAATCATAATAAGAGATTCAAATGATGCACAAGTACAAAGAGTTGTAACAGGAATCTAAGTCTGCAAACTCACATTTATAGGAAATAAAACTTTACTCCTACAAGTTAATTTGATGTATATTTTTATCCTGCTATTTTGCTGGCCTGGTGGGAAACTTTAACCTCAGCCTTTCTGGGGTGTGTCAAGGTATTTGGGGTTTTATGATTATCTGTCTCCATAGGTTACTGCTGAGCCATCCTTCCTGGAGTGGCTTTTTGATAGTTTGGGGTCACACTTAGGGACACAGAAAGCTTCCTCAGGGCTGCTATGGCCCACCTACCTGGATGTTCCCTATAGCCTGTCTTCTTTGGGGTCTCCCTGTCTCCTAGCAGTGCTGGGATGTGCATGTGGCACCTGTCTCTGTCCAGCCCCAACTGGGAGGCTCTTTTTGGCTTGGAAGAAGTCTATCCTCCTTAATAATTCTGGGTGAAGACATTCAATATATATCCTCTTTTATTCTTTCTGCAGGCTTGGGCATTTAGAACATATAGGCCAAAGAGACCCATAGTTTTGCTCTCTGCCCTGCCTCATCTCTCCCCTGAGAGAGGTAGAGGAGGTGCATGGTGCAGACTATCTGCTTGAATGAGGGAAGGGAAGAGGAGATAAAAATAGGAAAATATCTCAAAATATCCAACCAGAGAATAAAATGCAAGAGCCACCTTCCAATAGTGCTCCCTTTCCCACAGTAACTCCTATGAACAGTTTGTCCTGCATTTACATGCATATGTATTTTGTCACCTGTGTTAGTCCCTAAGAGGGTAATGCTCCTTTACACCCAGGGGCATTTCTCCACCTCCTCCCCAAGACCCAATTTACCATTAAAAATCAGGCTAGGGAGTAGCAGAATATAGCAGGACAATCAGAGCTGTTTACACCAGCCCCCTTTTTCCCAAAATTGCCATCCATGCTTTGCCATCCCTCAGTTCTCCACCCTGAGCTCCTTATTTAAAAAAAATTATTGAGGTATAATTTGCATAGACTGAAGCGTATAAAACTTACAGCTTGGTGTATACTTGAGTAACCGCCACCTTGTCATCATATGTCATCCAGATAAAGAACGTTTTCAGCTCCCCAGAAGTTCCTTCCTGTTCCCCTGTAGTGAATATCCATCACCCAAAGGTAATTAGTATTTGACATCTATGACTAGACTGTCCTTGAATTTAACATGAGTGGACACATATAGTATGTACGCTTACGGATCTGACTCTTTTGCTCCAAACTGTCTGTGACATTTATTCATATTGTGTTAATCTGTGGTTTGTTCTTTTTCATTGCCACGTAGTATTGCATTACGTGGATACACCACAATTACTAAAGCTAAACACAAGCTTCTTTGATTTCAGGTTCCCTTCACCCTCTTTGGCCTGTAGGGAGAAATTCGTGACACACGCCACCTGCTTGTTTGCCCTGAACTCCCGCTCTCTACTTTTCTGCTTACTTCCCTCGAAGTGAAAGGAGCAGGATTTCCAGTTTCTCCTCTTGTCTCTGAGCCACATCTTCCTCCTTCCTGAGGCAGCATTGGCCCTGCCTTCTTCCTTGGGGCCACTTGACAAGGGTCAGGGAGAAAAACTGGTTTACTAAGGAGGAGCTCTAGCAATGTGATTTCTGCTGCACCTGTGGAGAGTGGAGTTTGTACGAACTCCTGCCCCGATTAAAGAGAGAGAGAGAGAGAGACAGACAGAGGGACGGAGGGAGGAAGATGTTGCTACCTCCACCTGGGCATCAGTGGAAGGGCTTATTCATTTTAGGTTGAAAGTGGCAGAAATCTAATTTAAATAAACTTAATCAAAAAAGGAAATTTAATGACTTGTGTAACTGGAAAGTACAAGAAGTTATAGGTTTCAGATCTGGCCTGATCCATAGGCTCAAACAATATCATCATTGAGGTTTCTTACACTTCACTTTTTATCTCTGTTCCTCCTGTATGTTGCCCAATTTTCTTTTCCTGAAGATAAACTTCCTTCATACAGAGGTGGAAGAGAGAGACAAAGCCACAGGTTGTTGAAGACTTTCATCATTCTAGCTCAGCCAACCCCAGTAAAGAGTGAGCTGCTTTTTTCCGGGGTTCATTATCAATCTCAGGGAGGGACTCCATGTGGGCCTGTGTAGGTCTTTGGTCTACCTCTTGGGCCAATCTCTATGGTCAGGCGTGGAAAGCGTTCAGAATACAGACAATCCCATTAGAACCACGTGGTGGGCAGACACAAAACAGTTCACGTTCACTGTGAAGGGTTATTAAGTATGAAATGTCCAATTTCCTTAAGTACTAAGTTTGACAGTTGACGTCTCTGATATTTCACTTTGACACTTCTAGTTTTATTTTTATCGTGAAGATACATCCTCAGTCTTTCAAATGCATGTATTGGCTTGCGATTTCACATTTTTTTTGAGAAATTTTGGTGGAACCATGGATAAGTCAAAAATTTGTGTTATTTTTGAATTTGAGTTCCATCGTGGAACAAATGCTGTGCAGACAGCTCGAAATATCAATGAAGTGTTTGGGAAGGATGTGGCTAATGAGTGTACAGTACACCGATGGTTGGAGAAGTTCCATTGTGGTGATTTTAATCTTGAAAATAAGCCAGGTGGGCGACCTGAGACCAAGGTGAATAATGATGAGCTGAAAGCTGTAGTAGAAGCAAATCCATCTCAACCTACGCATGAATTAGTAGCAAGGTTTGATGTTACAATTCCAATATTGGACCATTTGAAACAAATCAGCAAGGTAAAGAAGCTGGATAGATGGGTACTACATGAATTAAACGAGCGTCAGAGGAGAAATTGTCTCTAAACTTGCCTTTCTTTGCTGTCACAACATAAAGGCAAACCATTTCTACACTGGATCGTTAATGTGTGATGAAAGTAGATTCTTTTTGATAATCGCAAGCATTCGGCACAATAGTTGGATAAAGATGAAGTGCCAAAATGCAGTCCAAAACTGAATATTCATCAAAAAAAGCTAATGGTGTCTGTTTGGTGGTCCAGCGCTGGTATTATCCACTACAGCTTCACGAAACCTGGTCAATTGATCACAGCGGATGTCTGGTGCAACCAATTGGACAAAATGAAGATGCTTGCAATTAAGCAGCCGAGATTGGTCAATAGAGACAGGACAATCCTCCTGCAAGATGACGCTGGACCACATGTCGCACAAACAACACTGCTCAAACTACAGAAGCTGGACTTGGCAACTCTCTGTCATCCACTGTATTCACCAGACCTTGTACCAACTGACTACTGCTTCTTCCAGGATTTGGACCACCTCTTGCAAGGAAAAATACTCAATTCTCAACAAGCTTTGGAAAACACCTTTTGCGATTTCATCACCATTCCCTCTCCAGGCTTCTTCACTGCTGGCATAAAACAAGCTACCATTAAGATGGCAAAACTGTGTCAATAGTTTAGGTGCATACTTTAATTAATTGTACTGCTTCTTGTTTGAGATATAAATGACTATACTTTTGATTTGAAATTGGACATTTCATATTTAATGACCTAAATCTATACCAGTTTGCAGGACTGGGCTTCTGGTCTCGTCCCAGTTACAAGATCCTAGTGCCTGAGTGGTTCCCAAAACTTCCTTAAAGACCAAGAACTGGCCTTGCTTTTGACACTGCCTTCCAGGAGCCTGGACCCCAAACTTTGAGCCCCCGCTGGTTGTACCCACCACTCTGGGCAGATGTACTTGGTATTACTGGTCTACCTGGCCATGGGTATCACCCGCCTGAAATTCTGTGGGGCTGTGCTCAGCTTGGCCATTGGTGCTCACTACTTGCCTGAGCCATGACTCAGCGTCATCAGTCCCTAGACAGCATCCTTTGGCAGCCCAACAGCACTCCTGCTTTGGCCCCTGAAGCAAGACCTGGTTCTAGTGTCTGTCTCATGTGGGGTGGGGGGCAGGAGATAGGTAGGGTGGGATGAGGAGAACTAGTTGTATGACCTTCCTCATATCTACCTGCCTAATCGATTGAGAATCATCAGCTCTCTGTAATTCCCATCATTATTTCTCCTATTTCTTCTCTTCCTCTTCCTCTTTGGTGAAGTCTGTGAAGACTCTTAATGATGACAATAACAATAACTCTAATAAATAATGGTTAATAAAAAAATCATTGAAATTTATTGAGCTTTAATTTACTACTTTGCAGGTACTATGCTAAGTGCTTTAAATGGATCATCTCATTTAATCCCCACAACAGCCCTATGGTGGGGGTACAATTACTAGTTCCACTTTGTAGATGAGGACATTGAGGCACAGTGAGGTTAAGCAAATTGTCTGTTAATATGTCTTTTGTTATAGGGGGTATCAGCCATGAAACTTGCAGTGGGTGAGAATAAGATATTACTTTTTCTCCCCTACAATTTGTAACAAGATTTTTCTGACTCTAAAGCTCCCCTCCTATAACTCCTTATTTCATAAAAAATAAAACTCATACCCCTCTGTATGGCATTCAAAAGTCTTGACAATCTGGTCCCCAGACTACCTTTTCAACCCAAACCCCAGCCACACCGGCTTGTGACTTCACTGTGAAACTGTGCAGGGAAGAGAAAAAGCGTGAGCTTTGAAGAGAGTGTGGTTTTGCAGGGGATAAATAGTAGTATCTGTTCCTCACTCATTGCAAGCTTCATGGCTGACACCCCTTTAACAAGAGACAGATTAACAAGACTAAAGCATAACAAATTTATTTAATCAAATTGTTATATGACACGGGAGCCTTCAGAAGTGATGACCCAAAGACCCAGGGAAAATTCTGTATTTTTATGCTTAGATTTGATGAAGAATAGACAGTTATGTGGAAGTATGATTGGACGAAAAAGGGGTATTACTTAATAGTAATAAATGGGGGTTGGGGACAGAAATTTAACACGTCCTGTACGTTCAGATTATGTGGTTGAGATTGTGTCTCTCATGCCTCTGCCGTCACCATGAGAAGGACATCATCTAGTTCCAGGAAGACGAGAGACACAGTGTCAGCTCAGAACTGAGAAAGTAAAAATCAGCCTGTCAATAATCAGACTGTGATAACAGACACAGGCAAGGCAAGCTGCAAAGCTAACAGAAAACATTGTTTCCCTAGGGTCACATTGCAGCTTAAAACATGATAACAATGGCTTTCTTTTGAGTGATAACTGCCTTCTTACCAATGACTTTCCCAGCCTTGATTCATTTTTCCCATCCTTGAACGAAGATAACTGGGGAACCCAATTGCTAAGCTAATCCCAGCTTCTCCTAGTCCCTCCTCCGAATCATTCAGCAGAAACCCAAACCTTACAAGAATCCCTTTCTACTCCTTCTCACCATGATGCCTCACATCTGCTGTTGTGTACCATCATTTCTTGTGACAAGTTGGATAAACCTAACTTTGTTGGACTATAGGTGCATGTCTGGTGGTCTTCATCATATAGGCTTTATCAGACACAAATAGCAGAACTGAGCTGCTTTAGCTAAGTTCAGTTTAGGTGATCCAACCTTTAGCCAGCCAAATAAGTACTTACTGTTGTATGCCACTGAGATTTTGTGGTTGTTTGTTATACAGCAATAACTAACTGATACACTTAGTAACGGAGGTAATGGAGCTGGGATTTGAATTGAGATATATTTGGCTCCAAAATCTATGATCATTGCACTATGCTATACTGTCTTCTCATAAGAGATATTGTTTGCGAAAGCATCATATATTTGTTTGGCCTCCACCCTTGTTTGTGCCATGGTTTTTGACTTCTATGTATAAGTCTACTTGTCAAACTGTATGATCTTTGATATCTGAGCCTGGCTGAAGTGGTAGGTGGCTATGCCTTTAGTTTTCCTAAAAAGGTTTTCAGGATGGGCTGTGCATTGGAGCCAGATCTCTTGACCCAACCCCTTAGGCACTGTAGGGTTTGGGGTGGACTCCAGATGTGAAGATGAGTTTTTGGTACTAACAAGCCACCCAATTTTGCTTTCATGCATTATTCTATGGATCCTTAAAAGGCTTTAAAATGTTGTCACTTAAAAAAATTTTTTTTACAGCACTGCTTTTCTGCATGGATAACTGCTTCTTGGGTGCCTAGCCTGGGAGTACAGCGATCAATCATGGCTGTAGAAAATAGTCATTTCTGACTTTCAGACTCCCAGCCAGGAGAGTTTGGGCATGCATATCTCCTCCCGTCCCTCTGTGAATGGTTCTGGCTGACTTGGTTTTCCTGTGCTATTGCCATTCTTCACTTTGGCTTTTGGTGGCTGCAGTCACCTGCTGTCCCTACAGGGCTAAGGCTGGTCTCACTGATCTTTACAGGATATCCTTGGAGAGACAGAAAAAGATTCTCACCTATTGCTGTTTCAGCTTTCTTCTGGGATCCCTAAAGTTTCCAATCCTTTCTGTGGAGAGGTTCTCCTAGGGCCTACTTTGTTGACAGTCAAATTAGATTGCCGATTCCTGTATTCAAAAGATCGCCCAACCCACTAACCAGTGTTCTTAGACTAAAACTATATTTCAATATTCTCCCTCCGGCCACATCCCCTGGAAGCTGGCGACAATGTTTGCTTTTCCTTTTTGTTTGGCTGTCTTAATTTGAATGTGCCTAGTCCTCTTGACTTTTTGTTACTGAAAGCCTAGAAAGTCCTCTACAGAATGATGTCTTTTTAGGCCAACCTCAATAATGTACAGCCTATTTAAGTTCTCCTTGTCCTTCTGGAATGGTTTAGCTGAACTAAATTGTCTTAATTGAGGGCATATATAAAAGCAGGAGTGCATATCTATAGGGTGCATGGAGCAGAAGAAACAGCAGGAAAAGGCATTTCCTACTGAATTCCCATTCTGAACCTCTGGTTCCAGTGTAGAAGACTGACAGACCAGGGATACTTTATCTCACTCATAGTGATAAGTTTTCTTTTAGCACTTTGAAGATGTTGTTCTACTGTGTTCTGGCCTCTGTGATTTCTGTAAGAAGTCTTTTAGTCATTCCAATTGTTGTTTTCCTGTATGTAATATGTCACTTTTCTCTCCTTCTTTCAAGATTTACCCTTTATCTTTTGTTTTCAGCAGTTTGACTTTGGTATGCCTAAACACAGATTTCTTTGGATATATCCTGTATGGAGTTCGCTGACCTTGAATTTGTAAATTTATACCTTTCACCAAATTTGGGAAGTTTTCTGTGATTATTTCATTACTTTCTTTCCCACTCCATTCTCTCTTGAAATATGTTAGATCTCTTGAAATTATCCCATGGGTCCTTGAGGCTCTGTTCCTTCCTTTCTAATCTTTTTTTTCTTAACTCAGATTGTAAATTTATACTGATGTGTCATCAACTTCACTGACTCTTTCCTCTGTCATGTCCATTCTGCTGTTAATTTCATCCAGGGAATTTTTAAAATTTCAGATATATTTTAATGTTATTTTAGAGAGCAATTTTAGCCCTAAAATTCTATTTCTCTGCTGAGATTTCCCGTCTTTGCATTCATTATAAACATATTTTTCTTTATCTCACTAAATATAGTTACAATAGCTGCTTTAAAGTCCTTGTCTAATAGTGCCATAATCTGGTTCATTTTAGGGTTGGCATCTATTGTCTCTTCTCTTGAGACTGTGTCACATTTTCCTGTTGCGTTATTTTGGATTGTGTCCTGGACATTGTGAATATTATGTTATAGAGACTCTAGATTCTATTATACTGGTCTGAAGAGTTTTGCTGTTTTTATTTTGGCAGGCTATTAACTTAGAGTCAAACTGCAAACTTTCTTGCCTGCGGTGGATGGCAACTCAAATCTTAGTTTAGCTCTTTGGGTTTTAGCTGCAAGCTGCTTTGGGTTTTCCCCCAAGTATGTATGGCTCAGGAGTCAGCCAGAAACTTGGACTAAGTTTATATAAAGAATTTGGGGCCAGGCGCAGTGGTTCACAGAGTCACCTCTGGGAGGCTGAGGTGGGAAGATCCCTTGAGGTCAGGAGTTCAAGACCAGCCTGAGCAAGAGCAAAACCAGCTTGAGCAAGAGCGAGAGACCCCCATCTCTACTAAAAATAGAAGAAATTAGCCGGTTGCTGTGAGCTATGCTGATGCCACGGCAACCCAGGTAACAGAGCAAGACTCTGTCCCCCCCAAAAAAAAAAAAAAAGAATTTGGGATTCCCCTTTGCTGATTTTCTCCTTTCTGGGCTTCCCCCTCACTTCCCAGTGGTCACTATTGCTTCAGGCGCCTTCTCTTTTTTCGTCTGGCCAGAAAGACCACAAAGCTTCTATTAGAGCTTTAGTCAACCCTACAGCATCCTCCACAGCAATTGAAGTTGCCCTTAGGCCAAAGCCACAAAAAATAGGAGCTCACTCCATGCCTGTTGCTTGCTCCAATTTTGGATGTCCCTCCAAAATCTGTCTGCTTTGGTATAGTCTCTCAAGTTCTCTGTTGTAGTTTAAAAATTCTGTCCAGAGTTTATAGCTTTTACGTGCAGAATGGTCAGTTTGTTAGGTGTGTTGTGTGCTCACCTCGCCACGCTGGAAGCAGAATGTAGGTGATAAGTTTAATAAGAACTTTAATAAGATTCTTATTAAAAATTGTTTTTCCTGGTGAGTCCTATCAAAGAGTACAAAGTTGCCTTGTGCACTCCTCACCCTCACTCTTACTCTGCTTTGTCCTTCTTTATAGAACCGATTGTTGTGTACACTTGTGTACGGTCTCCCTTTCTCCCCGCTAAAAGGTAAGCCCTTTGAGAGCAGGATCTTCATCTGTTGTGTCCCTAGTGTGTACTGAACGCCTCAGCTCTCTTCAAAAGGGGAAAAGGCAGGGAGAGGTGGGAAGGTGTGGGCACCAGGAGAACCGTTTCAGTAACTGGGCTTATGTCCAAGTTAGACACAATCAGATTTGCCAGTCCTTTAAGAACACACAGAGGCTAGATATTGTGACTTTTAACCACTGGGTGGCGCTGCCCACTAATTTCCCCATGATCAAGTCAGACTAGAATTGCTTTTCAGCAACTCTAAATCCTTACCATCCTCCCGGACCCAATTTAAAATGCCATCCCTGTGGTGACACGTCTGTCCTGACGCCCTGACTCTCAGCCAGAGGGCTCCATCCTATTGACTTCCAACCCCCTCCCCCCAGCCTTTGTGTGACTTTCGTGAATAGACATTTAGTGAGGCCTGCCAGGTGCGGAGGGCCCTGGATGGGAGCAGGGTAAATTAGAAGTGGTCCCTGCCCTCTGAGGCAGTCTTTTTGAGCTGGGTTCAACTGGTTTAAGACAAGCATTGGATGTAATGGATTAACTTCTCTCCTATGCATCTAGAATGGTGCTGGTTATGTATCATCCTTAGAAGAACTGAGAAAATAGTCACTCAAGTCATCTGTGTTCTGTGGTTCAGACGAGAAACCCCATGTAAAGAGTCTGGAGGGGAAGACTCCTTTTTTGGTCAGAATGCAAGAGAGGAGAGAAGGGAAGTTCTGAATGTGTGCTCGGGGTGGAAATAACTGTGTTTCTTGATTCAAACGATTTCTTGGTTCTGCTGTTCATAACATGATTCCTTTTCTACCAGCTGCTTCTTCTCTGTTGTAATTGTGGGAACTGAGAACCGTCACCTGACTCTGTCTTGCCTTTTCCAGCAAGAGCTTGCTGGGCTCGAGCAGCGTTTCTCTGGGAAGGGAGGCCGTAAGTACTAAATCTCTGCTGTGAGCCAGGCCTAGTACTAGGCACTTTATATATGTTAATGGGTATAATTCTCCTGAAAACCTGCAATTGTTGGAGTTTTGGTCTCCATTTTATAGCAAAGAAAACTGAAGCTCAGAGAGTTCGTTGAACACTTTGCATGTCAACACACAAACGTGCTCTAAATTCTCACATCTTTAAAAAAATCCTCCCTTGAACCCACACCCATTTCTGGCCTTTGCCCTGAATTTTGCTTCCCTTCACAAAAAATTTCTTAGAGTTGCCTACAGTGCTGGTCCCACTTCCACAACCCGCATTTTCTCTCTCACCCCTTTGGTTGGACTCCTGTCACCATCTTCCACCAAGACTTCTCTTATCAAGGTCACCAATGGCCATTTCTCTATTCTTCCTTTATCTCTTGGCAGCACTCACCACACTGGACTCTTCTCTCTTTCTTGAATTATTATCTTCTTTTTGCTCCCAGGTGGCCACATTCTCCTGATCTTCTTGCTATCTCACTAGCCACTCACCCATTCCATTTTTGTGCTGTTCCTGCTCTGCTCTGCCACTAAATGTTTGAATGCCCCTGGGCCTAGGACCCATTATACACTCTCCCTAGCTGACTCCATCTGGTCCCATGGCTTTATGTCTCCAGCTTGGTCTTTTCCTGGCACTGCAGACTCACAGAGCCAACTCCCTGCTCATCATGGCCACATAGACACCTAATAAGCATCCTCAAATTATCATGGCCCAAGCAGAGCTCCTGATCCCACCCCCTAACTTGCTTTTCCCCTAGACTTCTCCATTTCTGTAAATTGCACCAGTATTCACCTAGTTGCTCAAGCCCAAATCTTTCTCAGTATGTGTTTTCAATTCTATCCCCCAAACATTTCCCCCATCTGCTCACTTTCTTCTACCTCCGCCACTACCTCCCTGGTCCAAGCCCCTAGCATCTGTACCCTGTACTGCTGTAGGGGTTTCCTAACTGGTCTTCTTTGCCTCCAGCAATCCATCTCTGCACAGCAGCCAGTGTTTTTTTTAAAATATGTAAACTGAATGATCTCACTTGGCTGCTTTAAAAATCCCCAGTGGCTTCTCACCTCCCTCGGAATATATTGCATACTTCTTACTCTGGCTTGCAAAGCCCCGACTGACCTGCTTTTTCCTTCCTCGACACTCATGCTGTTCTCCTCCACCTCCTCCGTGCTCTGGCCACACTGCTGCTGTGATGCCAAGCTAGTTCCTGCCTGGGCCTTTGCACTGGTTGTACCCTCTGCCTAGAAGATTATTTCTTCCCCTGGTCCTTCCATGGCTGATATGCTCTAGATATTTAGCTCTCAGGTTCCATGTCATATCTTCAGTGAGGCTTTTGTCACTACCCAATTGAAAGAAGTCATTCAGTCAATGTCCTTGGATCTTGAGAGCTGCTTGGGATTCTTTTCATTTTCCCAATTCTCCATTCCAAAGCTTCCACAAGACTTCTGTGAATCCCTAAGGGCTTACTTCACAATTTTCAATCTTCTTTTTTTTTTTGAGACAGGTGCTTTCTCTGTTGCCCAGGGCTAGAGTGCAGTAGCATTATCATAGCTCACTGCAGCCTCCAACTCCTGGGCTCAAGCAGTCCTCCTGCCTCAGCCTCTTGAGTAGCTGGGACTATAGGCAAGTGCCACCATGCCCAGCTGATTTTTAAAAAATGTTCTGTAGAGACAGGGTCTCATTCTTGCCCAGGCTGGTCTCGAATTCCTGGCCTCAAGCGATCCTCCTGCCTTGAGCCTCCCAAAGTACTAGGATTACAGGTGTGAGCCACTGTGCCTGGCCTCAATTTTCAATCTTTAATTCCTCATTCTGGGGGTGCTGGCCATGTCTCATCTATGCTTGCCTTGATGTGGAGTTATTCCCTTCATCACTTTCTCCGAAACTGCTCACATCAAGTGTTCCAGGAGCTAAATGATTGGTGGAAATTTTGAGGGCTCTGGGAAGGAGGGAAGTCCTGCTGTTCATTGCACAGTCTCCAGCCCTTTCCCCAACTCCTCTCACCTGCCTCTCAGGAGCAAAACATTTCCCTTCTTGGTTCACTTGGCACAATTTCCCCCCTTCCTCTGAAGTCTTGGCCTCAGTCTGGAACCGTGTCCTGAGGGAGTTTCCTGCCTTAACTAGGATTACCAAAGCATTTTCTTAACAAAGTTGTTTCCTCCATGAGAGGGATTCTTGCTTTACCTGCTAAGAAGTTAACAGTATTTTCCATTTCATTATAATCCTTGTTCCAGACCCTGTGCCAGGGGTTGGGAGTTGTCACAGCAGCCCTATAAGGTATCAGCTCCGTTTTGCAAATGAGGAAACCTGGGCTCAGAGAGGTTAAGGCCATTGCTGATAAATACCAGGTCCCTTTCTACATTTGCCTGTTGCTTCTTCAAAATCTTCTTGGCAGGAGTTAGAAGATACCTCTTCAGGGAGCTCAGGTCATGGAAAAGGAAGCCTCAGGCTTTGAACTATCACTCCCTTAGTCAGATGACCCCAACACTCTCCATATTCATATTAATACAGGCCTCAGGCTTGTGTAGATCAGAGATTTCTTCTGTTGAAAATATAGCCCCTGGTTCTAGTGCCAGATCTGCCAATGATTTGTAGTGTGACCTTGGGCAAGTCACTTTCCTTTTCGGGGCTTTAATTCCCTTGTCTTCACAATGATGGAAAGCTCCTTCCTGTTCTATATTCTATGGTCTTAAAAAAAAGCTAGATGCTGAAATAATAAGGTCTGTCTATTGAGCACTTATCTGCTAAGCACTCTCTCACATTGCCTTTTGATCTTCCCAACACTCAGAGGTAGGTGCTATTATTGATCTGTTTTACAGATGAGGAAAGCAAGGCTCAGAAGGATTAGTAGTTACCAAAGACCTCACAGTAAGTGACAGAGTTTGGATTTGAATGTAGATTTATCTATCTGAGTTTGGAGAAAATGCCTTTTCTTTGTTAAGTGATGGGGTCTTGCCATGTTGCCCTGGCTAGGGTACAGTGGCTATTCACAGGCACAATCATGGTGCACTATAGCCTTGAACACCTGGGCTCAAGCCATCCTCCTGCCACAGCATTATCAACCCAAGGAAAGGACTGAGGCAAAAATCTCAATCAATGGAGGTTTATTAAGCCAAAGTTGAGGATGTGCCTGAGAAAAAGACAAACCTCAGACAAGCTGTGGCTGTTTTTTCCAAAGGGGAAGTTGGAAACTTCAGCTTTTAAAGGTATGTAGAAAGAAAGGAAAATGCGGGGGTAGGGTGGGGGGTGGACTGAGGAGGCAAAATTGTTACATTCTTGTGAAGCCAGGAAATTTATATTTTACATAAAATAAGGAGAATGTTAGAAGAGAAAAAGGGAGTGAAGGGAGCATCAATTAGGGGGATGTAGTTGGGTGGGTGGAATAATGTCTGATTCTGTCTTGTCTCCTGTTCTGTTACCTGTAAAGAAAAACTTGTAATTATTAGTGTGGAATCAACAGGCTTTAGTTTTAGGTGTTAGACATAGTTACAGTTTGTATGTCCTTGTTTATGGGAGGTCAGTAAGGAATTTCCTTAATGAATGATCTGTGGGGCCTTCACAGGTGTGTGAGGTGTTTAACTTCTCTTTTGTATAAGGAGTTGCAGGGCGGGGTAGGGGGGATGGCCCTCAGACTTTGATTTCATTTTTACAGACTACCAAGTAGCTGGGACTACAGGAGTGTACCAGAGCCCCTGCTTGGATACAATGCTTTTATATCATTTCAGTTCTGTCCCCAAGTGCCAGCTCAGGCTGCTGACGACTCTCCGTGGTTGCTTCCACACATTCAAGTACATATGTACTCTCATGGGAAGGAAATCTGTGCTCACATAGCCCATCTCAGAAGGCCTAATAACATTTCTATTAGGCTTGCTAAAACTAGCTTGAGGACATCAGGCCATCTGGTCCAAGTCCTCATGACTGCCTAGAGAGGACATGTGACTGGTCCTCCGTGACTTCCAGTAAAATGCTCTTTGTACTACCCAGAGTTGCTTCCTCACTTTCTTCCCTTCCTGTCCTAACTGGTTTCCCCCGTGTACTCAGCCATTCCACAAGACAGATAGTCACGTAAGCCGTTTGGGAATAGGTTTATGTGGGTGAAGTCTTCGCTTTAGGAATCCATGGCTGGAAACCCCTGTATATTAGAATGAGGAGGTCCTTTCTGTATTTGTGTGTGTTGAAAGTCAGGCAGCCATCTACCTACCTTGAAAAGATTAAGAATATCCTTCTTTAAAAACGATTGAATGCACCATGCACCTGAGAAAAGTTCTTCCAGTTCTGAACCATCAGGAGTTTCTGGCAAGCTTTATGTTATGCAGTGGGGTGGGGATTTGACTTTATTTATATGGATTCTCAATTAATCAGGCTTTCAGACTGACATCTCAACCCTGAACACCTCTGATGGACCAAAAAAAAAACCAAAAAAGACAACAATGACCTTCCCATTCCAGCTTGCCAGAATCCTGGCCCTCTGCTTCCTGTTTTCAGCCCTGACCTATCTTTTCGGTCTTTGAACTCTGCTTCTTTGACTTTGACCCTTGTGCTAGCTAAGGACTTTGAAACTTCCCGCTGTCTCTGATGTTGTTGACTCCTGTGTCAACCTAGGCCCTGACACATTCCCCCACCCCCACCCTCATGTCTGCTCTGGCCTCTGCAAGCAAAGGTTCAGGCCTGACTACATTGTATTTGTTAGTGATTCTGTTATCCCCAGGATGTGAACTCCTGGAGAAAGGAGTTTGATCATATTTGGCTGTAACCCCTGAGCTTTGATAGCAAGGAGGATGGAGAGAAATTCCTGGATCCTGGAGCAGGAGCTCACCGTCCATGGACCGACTAAAGCAGGTAGCACTGGCCACTGCGGAGGAGCAAGGACAGCAAGCACATGGGGTAGAGCCGCCAGCCTCACCTGCCTCTGAGCCCCTGCCTGGCCATTGTGGTGACTGATGGGTCATTGCACAAGTTCACGTACTTTTGGTGCAAGTAACAGAAACCAAGCTCTGCTAACTCTGGCTAGCAAGAAAAGTGAAATACCCACATGTCCATTGACAGATGGCTGGGTAAACAAAATGTGGTAGATGTGTACGATGGAATACTTTATTATTCAGTAATTGAGAACATATTATTCAGCCTTAAGAAGGGATGAAGTTCTGACACATGCTACAATATGGATGAACCTTGAGGACATTATGCTAAGTGAAATAAGCCAGTCACGAAAGGACAAATACTGTGTGATTCCACTTACATGAAATACCTAGAGCTGTCAAATTCATAATGAGAGAAAGTAGAATGGTGGTTACTAGGGGCTGGGGCAGGGGAGAATGGTGAGTTAGTCTTTAACAGGTACAGAGTCTCAGTTTGGGATGATGAAAAAGGTCTGGAGATGGATAGTGGTGAGGGTTGCACAACAATGTGGATGTCCTGAAGTGTACCTTTAAAAATAGTTAAAAAGATAAATTTTATGTTATGTACACTTTAGACACACACATACATGCACACCCAGAACTAACTTAAACCAACAAAAGTTATTCCTGAGGTGCTAAAATGCCACCATGACCCTTTAGGAATTTTTTTTTAAAGGAGGGATGATGGGAAAGTTGCTGGGGCATATCATGGAACTGAAAGACTAGCCCCCAGCCTGGAGCGGGAACAGGAAATGAGGCAGTTCCAGGGACTTCAGGGCAGAAGTTCATAGACCTCTTCCTTTGGGATGCTGCCAGAAACTCCCCTCTCCTCTAGCAGCAACAAGTGTGTGTATCTCAGGTCCAAATTTCAAATCTCTCTGAGATTCTGGTTGGCCAGCTGGGTCAGGTGGCCATCCTGGGTAGATTAGCCTGGGCAAGAGTGGGGAGGCAGGCTTGTGTGTTAGCAACAGGGCCTCTGGGGACAGTGATGGGTCAGTTTACTAGAACCCAATTCACTGAATGGACAGTGTTCAGAACGATCATTTCACCACATTTATCTTCTTCTCTTAATTATCTAGCCTCAATTGCGTTATTTTTGTTTTATCTTCACAACAACATTTTGGGACAATGTTGAACGCAAGGGGGCTGAGTCAGCTGCCAGCTGCTAAGCTGGAGATACAGGAAGAGATTGAATATATATGTCTGGCCATGGTGCTATGTAAATCCTCTAACCCCCAACCTTGATAAAATTCCCAAGGAATGGGGAGAAGCCCCTGAAAAAACTGAGATTAAGCTTCTTTCACCCTAGCAGAAAAAAGGCAGGAAGTTAGGAATCCAGTTGGCAAGTAGGGAAGTTTTATTTATTGCATGCTTGAGTTTTGGACCAAGAGTTTATCCCCAACCGTGTGCCCTTTCCCTGCCCTGCAAAGCTTAGCATGGGAGGTAGACATTTGTGCCTCTTCATCTTTGATCAGGCACTCTCTGTAAATGCCACCCTGAGGAAGACCAAATTTGAGTGGGATCTACCAAACCCTCTGCAACAGGGACAAAAATGATTCATGTGGATATTCACACCCTGACCTGCTAAGAAAAACTTATGTTATAAAAGAAAAGAATAGTGGAAGAAAAAATACATCCAGAAAAAGGGATAAGGATGGACAGGAAAAGTCAAGAGTTCTGGGGGGCTCTTAATGAGTCTACACCCAGCGGCCAGAGATAGGCTGGCAGGTTGGAAACTGGCTAATTATTCGGAATGGCTGGTGTAGTGGTGAGAGGTGAGGAGTTGAAAGCAGAGCAAGGAGAAGGACATGAAAGAATTTTTCTGTGTATTAAGAATGTATCCCTGCCTACCTCCCTTAACTTTGGCATTTCCTCCCAAGATTGAGAAAATATTTGAAATACATTTTCTTTATTTCAATCACTGGCCTGTTTCCCTGAATGTGGCTGTGCTAGTTTCAGACCATAAGGCTGCCCCTGTCTTCATAGGTTTGTTCCTTCCTTCTGTAAGCTTGAGCTTCTGCTGAGGCCTGGTCCTCATGGGGAGTTTCGGAGCTGGGGTTGGCCTTTCTGTGATGAAATAATTTTAACCCCCGAGTTCCTGGAGGGCAGCAAAGGTAGGTTGGGATCCTTGATGTACTCTTGGACCCAGTTGTTGCTGGGGTTGGTGCAGACTTCTCGGTTCTTTTTGGTGACGAAGCTGCGGAGGCAGAATTAGACTGTCATGGGCTGCAGACTTGGTGGGGCTCCAGTATACCCCCCAGCTCACATGGGGCTTGCCTCATGTTCTCTATAGCTTCCCTAGGCCTCCACTGGCTGGGTCCCATCAGAAGACCTTTCCTCCTGGCCTCGAGACCTCATCATCCCTTCTCTCAGTCCCTTCCCCACTCAGCCTAGACCCTCTGGCTTGGGTTTTATAATGGCTACCATCTATTGGACCACACAGCTGTAAGTGGCAAAATCAAGGGTTAAATCCAGGCCCCTAGATCCAAAGCCCAGACCCTTAGCCATGATTCCACTGCTTCTAGCATGGGGACATCTTGGTCCTGTGATCCCATTCCTGCCCCCAGGGTCCTTGTCCCTTTCCACAGCAGTATCTGTAGGGAAGTGCTTACATGATTGCTGGCAGGTGACAGTTGAGGGCCTTTCTGTATCCTACCACCAGTTTCCTTGGCAATACTTTCTCATGATACTTCAGGCAGCAGGTGGGTGGTTGGTTCACTGACTCAGGAATTTCTGAAGGAATCATATTGCAGACTGAGCCAGGAAGGCACAGAGGGGAGACCATAGCTGCCCACCTCCATCTCCCATCAATTGTATTTCATTCCTCTGATAGCAAAGCCTCCTGTTAGCAGGGACTGACGATAGCTTGATAGGTCATAGAGAAAGTGAAAAAGATGAACCTCTCTGGGGAACATCCACGTAGAAGCTTCAGCCTCTGAACTAAGTGTCATCAAGGACAAATGACTTGGTTATTTACATTTGCTGATACACCAGGAGGGAGCTGTCTCACTTTTTTGTTTGCTCATGACTTGATCTGGCAAACGTGTATTGAGCTCGTGTTACATGCCAGGCTCTATAGGAGCAAAAACAAGAGGAAGACACGGCCACTAGCCTTGAGTGGCTTACAGACTAGTCAGGGCATAAAGGGAAAGTGCAAGGTTAAACAAACGCCACACTGGAATGTGGTCTGGGATAGAACAGACTTTGGCGTAGGGTGCTGTTGGCACAGAATGAGGGCACCTATCCCATCCTTGGTGGTTGAGGAAGAAGTCCCAAAGCACGTGGTGCCTGAGCTGACTCTTAAAGAATGAGCAGGATTTAAACAGACAAAGGAGTTGTAGGATCTGGCAGAAAGAAATGTAGGAAGGCCTGAAGGGGGGGAAGCTCAGTGTGTTTAGGGGGTGCTGAGCAGTTGGGGGTGGCTGGAAGGCAAGGTGAGAAGGAAGGAGTGGGGAGAGAGAAGACTGGAGAGAGAGGGGAGGGCCGGGTCAGGCACCCACTGAGCTGTGGTGGAGTTTGGCCTGTCCTAGAGGCACAGGAGAGGCTGAGATCAGAGAGAGAGAGAAGGTAGGGCAGGGGAACAAAGTGTATGATTTGGGCTGCGGGGCAGACAGCTTGGGTCAGAATCCTGACTTGATTTGAATTTTGATTTGAATTAAGGGCAAATTTCTTCATCGCTATAGGTTTAAGTTTCCTCATCCGTCCATTAAATGGGGGTAAAAAGATACTTATATCCTAGGATCATGGCGAGAATTAGTTGAGAAAATGCTTGTAAAGCCCTTAACTCAGAGCCTGGCACACAGAAAGACTCAATTAGTGCTTATTGTATTTATTATAGTTAAAAGCAAGTGGTAATAATGGCAATTCTTCTTGCCTTGGAAATGGCTCTTTTTTCCCCCTTCTCTTTGACACTTGCAGGATGCTGGACTTGATTGGTTATTGTCGCTGTGTTTCCCTTGAGCTCCCCTGACTACCCACCAATTGAGGATACTACACAGGAGATCAGACCAGAGGCCTCCCCCAGTCCCCAAACCTGCACAGTCCAAATCCTTCTGCAGCCTGACCCCTTGCCTCCAGCCGGTGGCAAAGCTTGGGACATCTTGAGAGCACCGTCTGGCTGACCCATGCTTTGTGTGGGCCATTTTCTCTTTCTTGAAGTCTGAACCTCCTGCACTGGCCTGACTGGCCTTCCAGAAAAGCATTGTTGCCCCCTCCTACCCACCAGATGCACACAGTTCCTCCATAAGTGACCCTACACACAGTCCCCTCTGTAAGCGACGTTCATGTCCTGGGTTCTCAAAGCAGAGTTTACAAAGATCAGGGCCATCCTGACAGTGTGTGGGCAGATTAGCAGGTGCACTTGACCCTTGCTCCCCTGTGTTTATATAGGCAGTCAGGGCAGACTACATGCCCAGGGTAGCCTTAAGGGAAAGAAGGGCCGGGCAGCCTCAAGCGGGTATGTGGATGGGCTGAGTGTCTTTGTCCCTCCCCTGTCATCAGGTCCTCATAAACGATGGTGGAGGCAGAGGATACAGAGTGGGCAAAACAAACCCTCTGCTCCCGAGGTCCCAATTCCCCCTCTCCCCACCGCTCCAAACCCTTTCAACCCCCTCCCCCTTTCCTGCAGACTTTATTTAGTCTCAGGCTGGGGGATGGAGGAGGGGCACTCTTGGCAATCCCACTGGGACTCATTCTGGTCACCTGACAGCCCCAGCAATCCATGCCAGCCACTGTGAGGAAGGGGAGTCTAGGTTCACGTTCCCCATTCCCAGGCTCAGTCCCGGTGGAGGCTTCAACCTGCTTCTCCCGACTCATTCTCCCAGAGCATCTGCTGCTTTCCCCATCCACTCACCTCACCCTCCCCTTCGTTACATACATTTTTTATTGCATTTTCTGCTACTCTCTTGGCTCCTCCTCCTAAATGATCATCCCTGCTCTCCAGCCTTGGGACTCCTGGGGAAACTTGTCCCAGCTTCCCGGAACTGCCTAACCCCGGAAGGATCTGGACCAAGCCCAGCTCTACTTACAAAGTGGAGAATTGGAAGTCAGCAGCTATGCACGAAGGTTGGGGAGCCCCCAGGGCTGATGGGGCCAGAGACCTGACAGCACTCTTGGTGTCACCTCCCTGCCAGCTGCCCGGTTCCCCTTTCTCATTGCTACCCCACAGGGACAAGTGGACTCACTTGGCTGGCTGTAAGAAGCAGAAGTAGTGGTGAGGATGAAGATGAGGAGAAAGAAGGCAGCCACAGGGACCTTCATCCTCTCAGTGGGGCGGTACAGCTTCAGGGGACAGCTGAGCAGAGATGTCCTCCTTGCAGCTGGTTGTCTGCTCTCTGACTGCTCAGCTGTCTGGACTCTGACCCGTCAGAGCCGGTGGAGGAGGAGAAGGAACGGGCCTCGGTGTTTGCTAAAAGGGAGGGCGGTGGAGGACGCGCCCTGGTGCAGAGTTGAATTCAGTAAGATTGAGTTCCTGTGAAGGAACAAGCTGGAGAAGGAGCGGCGAATGTGTGCTGGGCCAGCCACCTTGCACGCCCTGTCTTACTTAATCCTCCCGATAGGGAAGTAGCAGTTATTACTCCACTGGGGCCACTGAGGCTTAGAGAGGTTAAATAAATTGTCCAAGGCCACATGGGTGGAAAACCAGATCCATTTGACTTTACTGGTTACCTGCCACCATCTCTATGTTAGAGAAAGGGGAGGGAGGGTTGAACTACCCGTTTCCCCCAGGTGATCAGTCTTGGGGAGGGTGAGCATAAAGCAGGATTAGAGAGAGCATGGACTAATGCAAGGGTAGAGTTTAGTGGCTTCTGAGAAGGATGGTCCCCATCCCCAGTCCAAGGACACACAATTGAACTCACACTCTTTCATGTCACGGATTATGCTACTAATATTCTGAAAAAACAATGTGTCTGATCCTTGGATCCCCATTTGTTACAGAAGTGTCTGGCTTATTTTTCAATGTTTTTATTTATCTCCTCGGACCTGGACTTTGGACCGAATTTTAGGTGTAGCTGGCTGGTCCCTCCTGGGCGCCTGCAGTACGGGCTTATCCAGCCCTGCCACCGTGGCCAGCCGTGACCAGCAGAGGGCGCTCCAACCCCGCGCGCCTGACAACACGCTGCGAGGTCCAGAGTTCCAGCTTCCGCCCGCCCCTGTGACCTGGGCTCCGGCTGGGCCTGCCCCGCAGCATCCCCTCTCCTCAGATTGCCTCAGGAGCCCTGTCCAGGTTGAACGCAGTGTTCAGAGAAGAGATGGAAGGTACAGGGGATTTTGCTGTTGATGGACTGTGAGCTTTAGAGGCACAGGGTCGTGTTGCAGGAGTTGAGAGGAGAGGGAGGCAGGGCAGAACGGGGAATGTGCAGGTTGTGGGCTCGCTGCTTGGCATGACTGCTCATAGACAAGTAGACCGTAAAATGCAGTTAGTCCTGCTGGGTTCAAGGCAGTCAGTGGTGGTGAAGCCTTGGCCCACAAGCCCTTGTCTGCGGAAGGCAGGAGGCCAGGGAAGGGCGGTGTGGTCCCTACGCCGGGGCACGCTCTTACTGCAAGCACACCGAGGTCCCCCCTGAGCTCTGAAGACAGGTTTGAGAGACTGTTCTTGTAGGACAGGCCTCCTCTTTATCCCTGTCTCATTGCATTTATCCCTCCCTCTCTCCATCCATCCTCCACCTATCCACCCTTCCATCCATCTGTCCATCCATTTCCTGAGCACCTGGTATGGGCCTGGCTTTCTGCTATGCCTTGTGGGGGATGCGAACATGAGTACACGAGTAAAACAATATAGTGCAACTCGTGTGTGTAAGTGGGGGGGGGGGTTGGAGAAAATGTGTCCATGAATCATTCCTATCCCGGCAGCAGTGAGGAAAGGCCTTGGCAACAGCACAAAAAAGGGCTATGGAGTTTGACTGCTCTGGAGAGGCCTCTATGAAGTTTTACCTGTAAAATCAGGTGATGATTCTCAGCTTTTACACTTACTGTGAAGCTTAAATAAGAGAATGCGTGCAGACGACTTAGCAGAGTGCTCGGAATGTAGAAAGCACTAAGGAAATGGTATCTGCTGTTAATGTTTTTGTTGAGGACGTGGCCTTCACACTGAGTTTCTTTCTCACCTTCTTCTTCACACTACCCCCATCACAGGCCCGGCCCATTTTTTGCACCAGGCTCTGGCAAAACTTCTGCAGAGTAAAGCTTGATGCTGAGGGTGCCACACCCAGGCTAGGCTCACTGGTGTCCTCAGGCCATGTCAATGAGTAAATTCACTAGAAATGAATGACAGCCGTGAAGGGCATGAATGGTTTTTAATTCAAGGCAGGGCAGTGCAGGGGGTGGCTGGGGCTGCAAGCTGGGGCAGGAGAGGGGCCTCGGCCTCTTTTCTTTAGATCTCTGAGCTGTGCCTTCTCTACTGCCTCTGGGTCACTCATTTCTCCTCCATGTCCTTGATGTAGTCCTGGACCCAGTCGTCACTGGGGTTGCTACAGATGTAATGGCCCTTTTTGGTGATGAAGCTGTAGAGCAAAAGGGGGAAGGATTACAAACCGAGGGGTCCAGCAGCCGGAAGAGACAGCCCCTCCTCCCTCCCTTCCCAATTCCCCGCCTGACCTGCACTGTTTCTCCTTCCTTTGATGGAGGCAGCCCAGGGCCAGTCTCCTTTCTCAGACATGCTCTTCAGCCCCTAGGACCCACAGACCCACCTAGTCTCTGTGTCCCCCCGAGGGAGTGCCCTCTTGCCTTCTTCTCCCTTCCCCTGAAGCCTCCCCCTGCGTGGGGCCAGCTTCCCCATGGCTCCTGCAGGCTCCAGCCAGAAAGCCCCCAGATTGCCCCTCGGCTGCCTCTCTCTGAGTAGGCACACCTGGGAGGTGGCCTGGGGGTCCCCACTCCACGTCCTCCCTGCCCCCCCAGGCCCTGCTGGCTCCCTCTCCCCCGTGTGGTATGTGGGTGCCACCTACACAATTCCAGGCTTGGAGCACTGGCTGCTGGTCTCATAATAATCCGTAATGCGGTAACGTGGGAGCTCGTGGGTAATGTAGCTGAAACAGCACTCGGCGGGGTGGTAAGGTCCTCCTGAGGGGACAGCACGGGGAGATGCTGAGGTGATACTGCTGGCTGCTTCTGCAGCCCAAGGGGGTGCAAGAAGGAAGGAGGAGGAGACAGCCCGCAGAGCTCTGGAGAAGCTCTGTCCTCTCTTCCCCCCTCGGAGTACTCCTCAGCCTCCTCTTTCCCTCTTTCATCAGCAGTCACCCGCCCGCCTTTTCTTCAGCCCCTCTGATGAAACCGCCGATGACCACAGGGCTGAAGAGCAGCAAAGCCAGGTCTTCTCAGTGAGCACACACCACCTCTGGGGGCTGACTTGTAGAGAAGGCTGGTGACTTGGCCGACGTCACACAACCTGTATGCCTTATTCGGGAAGGATGCTCCAAATGGGAGGACTATTTGGGAGAAATCCCAACAGGGATTAGGAGACATGCCATTTGGGAATGCAGAGCGAGCCCTCCCTAGACCCCATCCTGCCTGTGTCCCCATTGAACACTCGGCCTGCAGAGAGGGAAGGATGCCAAGCCCCAAGGATGGCGGCCACAGGGTCGGGACACCCAAATCCTAACCCAGTCTTGCATTTGCTTTGTTCCTACGGTGGCCATTTTGCTTTTCCTCTCAGTTTCCTCCTCCGTAAACGAGGCCTTTGGACTTTGGTTTTTACACTGAGCTCCCTGGGTCTCGGGGGGCTTCAGGGACTCTCTTGGAGGCGCTGCTGCATTTGAGAATGGTGTCTTGGCGATTGCAGGCCATTCAGTTCTTTTTTCGGTTTTACATATTGGGCCTCTGTGGGAAATTATTCTTGAAGAAAAGGTTTCATGCTCTAAAACATTTTGAAAATCACTGGAATAGGTGATATTTCAGCTTTTTTCTGTTTGTGAAATTTCATGGCTCTCATAGGAGGAGCAGTTACAATTATGGAGGTAGCAGGAAAGGCATTGCAGGCCAAGGGCCCTGTGCAAACAAGCACATACTGTGGTCGTGGAGTAGAGAAATCAAGTGTGTGCATAGTGTGTGACCAAGCTGGGCAGAAACGAGGGTGTGAATGGCAGTGGCCTTAGTGGTCACTGGGGGTGACCAGATGCTTGGGTGGAAAGGGAAAGGCCTGGTCCTGTTATCCAGCACCATTCCAGGCAGCACCCTCACTATCCAAGGAATGGAGTAAGGGATCCCCCGGATGCTGAGACTCACTCAGGGCTCTGACTCTCCCACCTTATTCCTCGGAACCGACACATGACTTCAGAGAGGCAAATCAAATTGTCCAGATACCTATAGCTTTAGACTAACTTTATTCCAACAACTTTCTATGTTTCCCTCCAGATTCTGAAAAGGAAACGAGGTAAATGGAAGGGTGAGATGTAGTTTCGGCTGTCTGTAAAGGCAGGTCCTCCTAAGAAACAAGCTGAGGAAAGGTAGCCTGGGAGGGACCCCAGGAGGTGGCCTAGTGTTTCCCCCCAGCCCAGACCCAAGTAGTGCTGCACTCACAGGGCACGGGTGATGTGGGGAGCAGGCTGGGCCCAAATCTCAGGAGGCCGATAGACAAAACGGCCTTGAGGGGCTCTGAGCCCTGCTCCGCAAGCTCCCTGGGATGTTATCCCCCAGTGGGGCGGGCCACTCTTTTGCCTCACAGCAATGGGGAGGGGTTGAGGGAGTGGAAAGGCAGGCGGCCTCACCCTGTGGCTTTGAGGGGAAGGGGCTCTGGTCCTGGGGAGGATGTGATGAAACCAGTTGGAAAAGACCCCTGAGCTGCTGCTCGAGCCCTCCTCCTTGTTTCCCCGGCCACCTTGCTCCTGCCCTTTCCCCACAGGGCCTGGGTCAGAAGGAAGACAAGGTGCTGCACTCACGTGAGGAGGACTTAGCCCTGGCTGTGGTGCTGAGCAGGAGGAGGAAGGAGATGGCAGCCACGGAGACCTTCATCCTGTGGAGAGCCGCAGCAGGAGGAGATCTGGCCTGGGGGGTCTTCTGAGGCTTCTGGGGCTAGGAAGAGTTGAAGAATGATCATTGAGGCCAAATGTTTTTCAAAATAAGGGAACTGAGATTTTGCAGGGAAGTAGAAAAGCAGCGATGCCTCAGCGATTTCATATCCTGCACATTTGTTGAGGGTGGTGTGAAGGAAGCGCAGACACCCAAGGTTTAAGGGAGGACATTGCCTCCCATCCCCAGGGGGAATAAGTTTGACTCCTTTGATAGAAGCTCTTCCTTAGGGATGGGGGCACTGCCTCTGACTTAGCAAAAGATCTCAAGGCCGATGTGTCCTGTGCCCAATTCAGAACAAGGCCATTTGGAATTTTAGGATCTGTTCATCTGGAGATTGGAGGGCATTTGAGGTAGTGGGATGAGGTCTACGGTCCCCCAGGTCAGGTATTATCGGTCAGGGCTGGGAAATCCTCACTTAAGTTCATTAGCAGAACCTGCAGTTCCCAGCCTCCTTCCCACCCCTCGCCACACCCTGGGGTGAAGAAGTGCTCTGATGCTCAGTAGAGAATTTGTTTATATAATGGTTGCTGTACACGCTAGCCACTGTCCCAAATGCTTTATGAATACTAGCCCATTTAATCTTTATAGCAGCAGATGAGGAAACTGAGGCTCAGAAGCAAAGCCCAAACTTTGACAATTGATCAGTGGAAGTGGGTTCAAACTCAGGCAGTGTTCTTAACCCACAGTGTTCAGTCTGTGCTCCTAATCACTATGCTGTGAAGACACAGGGGAGACTCACTGAGCTCTCTAAAAATGTCCTAGCTTGCTTGGGTCCTCTATAAAGCCTTTAGTCTTAGCTCTTCTGAGCTCAGGTAGTGGATCCCTTTGAGAGCCCTCTCCTGTTTTCTGACTTTCACTACAGAGAAGCTTGGTGGGAACCTTAGAAAATGCCTAGTTCAGGGATGGCTAGTAGGTTTCGTCGATTAGTGGTGGACTGGAGCTCTGTGTTGAAAACTATTCTGAGGCCATGTCCAGGCACACCGGGAAGAAGGGCTGTGACTGATGTGCAGTTTCTGTGATGGTGCAGCTTGCATGCTATGTGCGCATCCTTAGATTCTTCTAAACTGGCCATTTACCGGATGGAAGCTGGGGCTCAGAAAGGCCAGCAACTTGCTCATGTTTACACAGTAATTTGGATACAGGACGGATCCCACCTCTGCAGACTCTCAGTCTAGTGGCTTCATCATGCTGTTCTTGGGGGCACTTCCCGCATTCTGCTTGCCACTGTGGCTAGATGGCTATTCAATCTCTCACCTGGCGTCATCAGGGCAGGGAACGTCTGTTATTCCCCTCTGCCCATTCACACAGGGCCTAGCGTGTAGCAGGTGATTTATAGATATTTTAAAAGAAGGATGAATAAATAAATTGAGCCAGGTCTAAGTACGTATATCTTACAGGAAGTGGCTGAATTCTCATGGTTAGGTGTGGAGACAAGTCATTAAAAATTTTCTGTATTTGTTATCGTCAATAACAACACTATTTAAACTCTTCAAATGATAACAATTGTCATTAGGAACAATCTCAGAAAACAAGTTGCTTCTGGGAAGAATATGAGTTGGAAAGAAATAATGTTTACTTCTTTGTTTTGGGGAGACTTACAGGAAATTCCTTTTTTTTCCCCAGCAATTATTGAGTTCCTACCCACATTAGCCTGTATGTGCTAACTGCTATAATATACAACCCAGAGCATTGGTTAAATGAAGGTTTATTTCTTCATGTCATGATTCAATGTGGGTCAGTTGTGGGATGATGGTGTGTGTTGGGCAGGGCTGTTCCATGCACACATTCAGGAACCCAGGCTTCTTCTATCTTGTGATGCCACCATTTTCAGCACAGGCCTCCATGGCTGATACTGAAGGGGAGAGGTGGAGGAGGATTGGAAGATTTTCATGGACCAGTTTTGGAAATCAATAAATTACTTTCACTCACATTCCATGGGCAGCATCAAGTCACCTAGCTCTAACCTAATAAGAAAGGAATGGAAAATATACATCATCTGTGTGCCCAGAAGGAAAAAGGAATAGGTGTAGTGATCACGTTACTTCTTTGCCACAGTATCATATGCCAGGCTGGGCCAGGCTTGGAGGGGGGGAATCAAGATGACCCTGACCTCAGAGGACTCAGAGCTTAAAGAGAGACTTAAAAAAGTAAAGGACAATTGCAATAGAATGGGATCAATGGAATTTGGTAGCAACATAATTAGAGACTTTAAATGTTCTCCTGTCATTCACTGGTGAGTATGCAGTGTCCATTTAAAAAATATTAAAAATGTTTTTCAAGGCAACACATATACATTGGTTAAAAAAATTGAATAATACAGAAGGGATGTGTAGGACATAAACTTTCTGAGTTCATGCTTGTCTGAAGTCATTATTCAGCCCTCATATGTGATTGATACTTTGCCAAATATAAAATTCTACATTGAGAATATGTTTCTTTTGGAGCTTTCATCATGGTGATCTGGTGTTTCCCCTCTCTAGAAGATTTTAGGACTTATTCTTTAATCTTGTTTTCTTACTTTTTGGCACAAAAAGATGTTCCAGGCTAATCTTGTACTTTCCCTGGCCCAGCCCCTGGAATTAGCCATTTCTGCAATGAGTCCTGGTTCCCTTTAGTAAAAAACAGTTTTGAGAAACCATGATCTGAATGCTTGGTGTGCTCATTGCTGTGGGAATGCATTGCTTTTATGTCTGAGCTTTCAGTGGACAGACTAGGAAATATATGTAAACATATGTGTATAAGTGTGTATTTAAATTTATATCTATTTCTATTTATCTATTTCATATATCACTAGCAATTTCTATATCATCTTTCTATCTATATGAAAAACCAGAAGTTTATACCACTACTTCCAGTTCCAAGTCAACACCACAGAGTTATTTCAGTCTTCATCCTTTCTATGTGTTTCCCTACTCTAACAGTGAGAAAACTGGCTCCCATTAAACTCAATATATCTACTTATTTACTCAGTCCTCTATATGTAACAGATCTGGCCACATTGGCTGTAATCTTGACTCCAGCCCTGCTGGCCTCTATGTGGGTCATCCCCTCTGCCCTAGCCCTCGTTGGGCACTATTGAACTATATTACTTTTTAAATATTGTCTCTGGTTCTAAAAGTGAAATAGTAAAAATATGGATGTTTGCATTTGCTATTTTATGCTTTGAAGATTTCAGTGAAGCTCTTTTTAAATTGTTTTAAAGACTTTTAAGCAATTTTTTTCTAGCTATTTTCTACAATTTCTGAGATTTTTACTTTTAAACACTCAAAATTGGTTGTCAGACTTACTTAGCCATGTTTAAAATTTTTTCCAATTGTATATTTCTTCTACAATTAAGCAGCTTTGATAAGCTTCATCATAAAAAATCAAGTTTCAACACAAGTGAAGAACTGGCCCATTTTGTTATATGTCATTGAAAACACAATCAAGATTCATTTTTCAACTCTTTTAAATTATTTTTTGATTACTAAAGAAATATGTGCCTTTTATAAATACTACAAAGAATGTTGAAATTATGAAGTCAAGACTGAGAGTTCCTCTTAAATTTCCACTCCACTATGCAGCATCAGCATTACCTGGAAACTTGTTAGAAATGCTGATTCTTTGGTCCTAGCCCCAGTCCTACTGAGCCAGATTTCTATGGGTGGGAGCCGGCAATCTGTGTTTTAACAAGCCCTCCTGATGGTTCTTATGCTGAAGTTTCGGATGCCCTTATCTATAATACAGCTTTCTAACTGATGTGCTTTAATATGTGGTATCTTAAGCCCCTGGGCAGTCCAGCTGGGGCATGGGGAGGCTTGAGTCCCCTTGCCTTCGATATAAACAGCCTTATCTTTTCTTTTTCTTTTTTCTTGAGACAAGGTCTCTCTGTGTGACCCTGGCTAGAATGCAGTGGCGTCATCATAGCTCACTGCAACCTTAAACTCCTTGGCTGAAGCGATTCTCCTGCCTCAGCCTCCCAAGTAGCTGGGACTGTACGCATGTACCACCACGCCCAGCTGAGCCTCATCTTTTTACTCTAAGGTTGCATAATAATTTGGAGACTTAGTGATGAAAAAAGATATGATTCTTGCACCCAAGTGTCATATCTTATGCTTATTTTCAGTCTTCTCTACAGACTGAAATATTCTTGAAGGGTAGCAATCTAGTGTGTTTTGTTCTCGTGGTTTTCCTAAGGCCTAGCCCCTAGCACAATGCATAACATGAAGTAGCCACTCAATAATAATCTGTTTGCGTGACAATATATATCTGTTACGAGATTCCAGAGACAGAGAGATGGGTCCTTCTAGCTGGGATGATGGGGGAAACTTTTATGGTAGCACTTAATTTGAGCCCTTGAGATTGGGTTGAGTTTTGCTGGGCAGAGTTCAGAGGAGGGCATTTCTGGCAGAGGACACCACACAAAGTAAGGAAGCAAAAAAGAGCATGCTGTTTTTGAGGAACTGTGAAAATAGAGTATGTGAGTATTATGCAATTAACCTGGACATAACATGTTTTTGTCCCCTCTAAGACCTCAAAGAGCTCTGTGAGTGACCAGATACTTGGCTAGAATGGAAAGTCTTGGTTTCCATCCCTCACTTCTGTTGAGCTGCCTTTGTCATGAAGTGACACCTTCCTAAGTGGCCCTCTGGCACCCACACTGTTAGCACAGTTGTTAATCTAACAACCCTTTGAAATTTTCCCAAAGGCTCTGAAACAAAATCTCCATGGAGAATCCGGAAGCTTCTGGGTTGCCATCCCCCAGTTATATATTTAGGCCTTAGTGGATTGGTTTCATCTCAAAGTTTTTTAATTCAGCAGCATTCAGTGAAATAATGAGAGCAACAGGGAAGATCATACATGCATCAAAATACAGGCTAGAATCCTGAGCATCTGTGTTTGCCTTTTTTTAATCTCCTTAAATCCCATTGAAATGACAGAAGAAGTACAAACATAAGTTCATAGTAGCAGTAGGGAGTCAGAAAAGATGACATTAGCCTATCATAAGGTAAAACATTTCTGTTCTCTTAAAGGACATGGGTCAGCTTGATGGCAAATCACAAGAAGGCTGAAAAAAGGTGTATCCTCATGTAGGTGAAGGAGAAGATCATTGAAAAAGAGAATTTTCTCAGCAGGACCCTGGATAACCCAGAGATCAGAGTCAGTGGGAGCTGGGAGAAGAAACCCGGCTTGTGTGAATAGCTACAACCTTGCCAGTCCCCACTGCAGGACAGTTAGGTGTGGGGGTTGCCCCAGCATAAAGCTACAAGCATAGTTCTGTAGATAAGGAAAGATATCTGCTACGGGAGTCTCCCAGGGGGACAGTGGGCCAGAGAGAGAATCCAGCAGTGCCCTGGATAACTTCTGGTCAAGGACAAGAAGCTCCAGCCCCATCCCCTTACACCATCCCCCAGAAATTAAGCCAAGGTGGGAGGATCACTTGAGCCCAGGAGTTCAAGGCTGCAGTGAGCTATGATGACGCCACTGCACTCTAGCCAGGGCCACAGAGTGAGACCCTGTCTCAAAAAAACAAAGCAAACAAACAAACAAAAAAAGCTAATTGAAGGCATGGTAGGGATAATGGAAAAATACACATTTAGATACATTTTGGTAAAATGTCTGAACTCCAAGGACAAAAAGAAAATCTTAAAAATTCCTAGAGGGGCTTTTATTTTTCCCCCTAGGGAATAAAAAAAAATCACCGGCTTTGGAATTTTGGCATTGTATGAAAGGCTAGAAGACAATTGAAAAACGTCTACAGTATTCTGAGAGAAAATAATTTTGAACGTGGACTTTAATATTCAGCTGAACCATTATTCAAATTGAAAGACAAAAGTTTTTAGACCTTCAAAGTCCCAGAAAGTTTATTATTTGTATTTGTATCAGTTGTAGTTCTTTGTTGGAAAGCAGTAGAAACTGACTTAAGCAAGAAAAGAATTTATTGCAAAGATTTTGGGTAGTGTGCAGAATTGTCAGGAAGGGTTGGAAAATGAGTAGGAACCTGGAGAGGCCAACTCCAATGCCATATCCAAAATCGTGCCACATGGGCCAACTGGTGTGGATGCTGCTGCCTCTGCTGGGCACTGCTGCTAGCAGTGTGGACCTCTAGCACTGGTCACGGCAGGCACATGCTGGCACCACTGCCTCCAGAATCTGGAAGCTATTACTACCACCACTGTCACCCGCGTGGAGTCCTCTCTGTTTTCTTCTCTGCGACACTTGCTCCAGGCACAAAGCTCTGGAAGGGAGCATCAGATTGGCCAGGCCTGGGTTGGTGTGCTTGCCCTGGCTCCTATGCCGCAAGAAAGAGTGTTTGCCTTTGTCATCTTTTACAGTAGGAGGCAGTTCAAGGATGTAGTCTAGCAAAATGAAAAATGAACCCAAGGAAGAGGAAGCCATGGACTATATGTCATGGTGGAAGGAACTCAGGTGTGTGATGAGAAGAAATCCCAGTATGAATTTTTTTGGGCAGGTTCAGAAAGCATTTCTCTAAATTGGAGTAGGAAGTTAGAATGTCCTTGAAGATTGTCTCCAAGAATGAAGCAATTGCCATGAAACAAATGGTGTGAATATACATGTGCAAGTACAGAATGCTAATGAAGACAAGCATTTCTCTTTTGGTTAACAGAAAAAAATCAAAAGGAAATTATGGGACAGGAGATCATCATGGATCAAATATTGAGTAAACTAAAACATGGCATGATTTGATCTAGTGATAGAGTAAGAGAAACTGTTTCCTAAAACTGTAGCCAAGTCTTCAAAGATGAGCTATTTTGGTAGAGAGGAGAAGATGAGTTATAATGTGAATTTGTACTTAATCTCTTTGGGGCTCAGCAGTTCCTTCAGTTTTATTTCAGTTTATTTCTTCTTAAAATTCAAGCAAAGTTAATTGACTATTCTTTATTAGATGCATTACTTTTACAATGAAAACAGAGCAATAATTTTTTTTTTAATGTAATTCAGGCCAAGAAACTCACAGGAAATGTTGGGGCAAGACAGCTGGAGGTGGGGTGGCTGGCCCCTTTTGTCCCTTTTCCTCAGGAAAGTGCCATTATTCCTGGGCCCTTGGATATGGAGTACGACTTCAGTTTTCTCAAGCAATCTTGAACTCCTCCATCACTGGGGTTGGCACAGACACGTTGCCCCTTCTTGGTGAGGAAGCTGGGGAACAAGGGAGAGAGAGATCGCACACTGAGGTGTGTTCAGCAAGTGGAGATGGGGAGGCCCATCCTCCCCACCCCTCTCATTCCCCATTCAAAACAGCCTGTTCTTCCCATTTTCTGCTGGGGGCAGCTCAGGCCCAGTGTCCTTGGGAGGCCCTCCCTCAGCCTGTGAGACTCTCTGGTGACTCATGGTGTGTCCTTGGGCAGCCTGTGCCTGCTCTCTCCTTCCTTCCCTTCTGTCCTCTCTGCTGGGGGCATCTCATCCCTGATGTTCCGCAGGGTCCTAGTAAGCACACAAGCTGCCCCTTACCTGGCAGGATCCAGAGGGTGGGACTTTTCCGGACACCCACCCATCAGGTCGTCCCTACAAGACCCTGCAGGCTCCCTGTCCCCAACACATGGTCGGTGAGCTTGATACTTACATGACACCCGGCTGTGAGCATGCACTGCTCGTTACAAAATAATCTTGCATGAAAAAACACCGGATGCTTCGTGGGGTGTAGGAGAAGCAGCAGTCAGCAGGGCGGTGAAAGCCTGCAGCAAGAGAAAGGGCCCCTTAAGGGCCAAACCTTTTTCCTCAAGAGTAGCGTGGAGGGTGAGAAGGTGCAGGACTCAGAAGAGAAGATTCCGCCTCCTTGGCTGGCCCTTGCTGGCATCTCCTTGCTTCAGACCCTCCCCAGGGTTGAGCTATGTGTCTGAGGACACCCAGGGTGGGCCACAACAGGGCCAGGAGCATTTCCCCGAGGAGGGAAAGGCATTTGCAGACACCTACAGGTGTCAGAGAGCACCCTCTGCCCAAGGGAGCAGACTCTTGGGGCAGCCATGGGGGAATAGAGAAGGCATCTATGAAGGAGGTCCCCACGGCCATCCTGATCTTCCTTGGAGATGTTCACCACCTTCAGAACCCTCCTGTTCTTCCCCTGTCCTGTAAACGGGCTGGCTGGAAGCCATAGCGCAGATCTATACCTCCTCGCTGCTTTTAAATATATGCCATATCTGATCGTTTACCGTGGTGATTAATTTCTGGAGGTTCCAACAGATGCTCTTCCATCATGAGTTCTCTCATCTCTGTATCTGGAAGAAACAGACAGGGCTGGGTGAGAAATTGCTAGAAGGCAGCATTGTCTCAGCATCTCCACCCACCCCCTTCCTCACCCCCGTCCCGAGGTAGAGGCTCTGATGCCGGACCACTGCCACCTGCCTGGGTTCTAGGCCTGTTTCCTGGCCCATTTGTTCCATTAGGGCCCTGAGATTCTTGAGACATGTAGACATTCTATTAACTTTGCAATACTAACAGCAAGCTGTACGTCTAACGTGGTTAATTTAGTCGAATGTCCACATGATATGATAAAGTCCACAATTCTTTCTACACATTTCTGGAATCCACAGGGCTCTGGAAACAGATAGTTTTTCATCAACTCACTTGGTGGTACAACGTCCTGAGAAGTGAAGTGAGGCTATTTACAGTCTTCATTTATCCCATTTAGTATAAATATTTGCATATGTTTGCTACAGAAATATTGCTGTGTTTGATTAAAGTATGCTTTTGAGACCCCACCAAGGATAAGTACCACCCAGGTGTGTATTACCTTTTTAAAAATCCTTTGTTTAAATCATTAATAAAACAGATCTATGTATTACCTCTTTAAAAAATTATTTTTATTATCATCATTCTTATTATTTTCTGAGACAGGGTCTTGCTCTCTCTCCTGGGCTACAGTGCAGTGGTGTCATCATAGCTCACCGCAACCTCAGGCTCCTGGGCTCCAGTGGTCCTCCTGCCTCAGCCTCCTGAGTAGCTGGGACTACAGGTGCACCCACCACGCTTGGTTAATTTTTCTATTTTTTGTAGAGATGGGCTCTCACTCTTGCTCAGGCTGGCCTCAAACTCCTGGCCTCAAGCAACTCCCACCTCAGCCTCCCCAAATGCTAGGATTATGGGCATGAGCCATCTCACCAAGCCTATTATTTTTTTAGAGATAGGGTCTCCCAGGTTGGCATGCAGTGGAGTAATCATAGCTCACTGTAACCTTGAACTGCTGGGCTCAAGCAGTCCTCTTGGCTTAGCCTCCCAGGTAGCTGGGACTACAGGTGAATGCCACCATGCCCAGCTAATTTTTAAATTTTTTGTAGAGATAGGATCTCAATATGTTGCCCAGGCTCGTTTGAACTTCTGGCCTCAAGCAGTCTTTCCACCTCAGCCTCCCAAAGTGCTGGGAGTGAGCTACCACACTTGGCCAAAAAATTATTTTTCAAAGTTGTGGTAAAATATATATGACATAAAATTTGCCATTCTAACCATTTTTAAGTATACAGTTCAGTAGCATGAAATACATTCAAATTACTGTGCAACTGTCAATGTCATCCATTCACAGAACCTTTTTCATCTTGCAAAACTGAAACTCTGTACCCATCAGCCGATAACTCACCATTCTCCCTCCTGCCTCAGTCCCCGGTAACCACTGTTCTACTTTCTATCGCTACGAATTTCCCTACTCTAAGTACCTTATATGATTAGAATCACACAGTATTTATCCGTTTGTGACTGGCTTATTTGACTTAGCATAATGTCCTCGATGTCCATCTATGTTATAGCACATGTCAGAATTTCCTTCCTTTTTAAGGACATATAATATTCCATTGTATGTATGAACCACATTTAGTTTATCCATTCATCTCTTGGTGGGCATTTGTATTATTTCTACCTTCTGGCTATTGTCAATAATGCTGCTATGAACAAAATCTCTTCAGGTACCTGCTTTGAATCCTTTTGGTATATACCCAGAAATGGAATTGCTGGGTCATACCATATTCACTTTTAAAACCTGAGAAATTCTGCATTTCAAAATTCATCTAGTGCCAAAGGTTTTGAATATGGGATTGTGGACCTGCATTATACTAATTGGGCAAATGAAAGTAAACTTGGCTGTTTTCCATTTCTATCTTTTTTTTTTAATTCTTAAAGCTAGTTTATTTCTACAACTGACTGTATCACAGAATAACGCTAGATTTAAAACCAATATTTACTTTTCATAGTGAAACAAAGATTTTGGCAATAAGGATTCAACTGCTAGCTTAGTCCAACAATTGCCTTCCATTTTTTTCAACATATTTCTTGTATAGTTATATATAAATATATAAATTATATTTAATGAGGCATGTGGGTATACTTTAATATGCTCAGTATGATTTGGGTAGGGCTTGCAAAATAAAAAAAGATCTTAAATGGCCTTGTCTTTCCTTAACTCCTTCCTAACTAGCCTGTATCCTAGTCCCACCACTTACTAGCTGTGTGATCTTAAGCAAGTTTTCTAAGGTTTCTATTCCTCAGTTTTCTCATTCATAAAATGTGAATAATAGTAAAAATATGTAAAACTATATAAAATTACTGATTTTCTGTTTTGGTCCTTACAAAAATGATAAATTCATTGTTCAACCTAATACCTACCCCACAGGGTTGTTAGGAGGGATCAAAATGTTAATACCTGTAAGAGACTTAGAACAGTGCCTGCCCCATACACAGGAATTACTAGATATGTATTTGTTAAATAAAAAGTCAGATGGTTAGGTGACCTTGGTTGAGTCACTTGCCTGGCTGGTTCTATTTCCTCTCCAGAATGATATAACTTATACTAGACAGAATATAACAGTTCTAACATCATAGAATTCTACACTTCTTTCTACAAATTTACAATTTTGCTACAATTCTTTTGATCTAGCGCTTAATAGTCCTATGTCAACTAAGGGAAGGTATCAAATAATTTTAGCCATGAAAAGGGAAATACTTGGCCCCAAATAGGAACACTTTCCCCCAGGGACCAAAGGCTGCAGACAGAGCCTGCTGCTGCTTTTCAACTAGTGCCATAACAATGTCTGGCACTAGTGCCATAACAGAGAGTAGTCACAGGAAGGCAGTGGTGTCCCTCTGCATCTCCTCCCTAGACCGAGAGATACCACAGACCTGGCCACCAATGAGAAGGCTCACTGGTGCCATACTCACCATGTATGACCCGGGCCTGGGATCCAAGGGCAGCAGCAAGGATGAGGAAGGGGAGGACAGCCTTGGAGACCTTCATCCTCCTGGTGGGTAGTCAGAGCTGGCCTGAGAGTTTCTGGGCTCACAGCCTCTGGACTCCCCAGGACTCCAGCTCTGCCCTTGTATTTATAAGATGAGGAGGATCAGGAAGTCACAGGGCAGAGGTCAGAATGCTGTTCTTTGGCTATATAACAGTTAACATGCTATTTCTAAAAGGGGAACAGGCTGAGAATGCAGCAGGAAGTGGAGGGCAAAGATGACACCCGATGGGTACAGGCAAAGAGAGTAAATTGTTTTTTCCCTTTGAAACAGAGTCTTGCTCTGTCGCCCGGGGTAGAGTGCAGTGGTGTCATTGTAGCTCACTGCAACCTCAAACTCCTGGGCTCAAGTGATCCTCTTGCCTCAGCCTCTGGAGTAGCTGGGACTATAGGTGTGCCACGACACCGGGCTAATTTTTCTATTTTTGGTAGAGACGGGGTCTTGCTTTTGCTCAGGCTGGTCTCGAACTCCTGAGCTCAAGCAATCCTCCCGCCTCAGCCTCCCAGAATGCTAGGATTACAGGCGTGAGCCACTGTGCCCGGCCAAAAGAGAGTAAATATTTTAAGAAGGATCCTTCCCTCTAAGAGATTCATTAATGCTCTAAATCAGAGGAGTTTTCTTTTCAGGAGTTAACCACTGTCAGGTGCCCAAATAGCCTATAAACATGGGGACCCCCAGAGAGAACACTCTAACTTGTAAAACTGGCTGTGCAATTCCTTGCACAGTGGCTGGAGATATCTTTGATTCATCTCTTTGTCCCACATCTAATTCATTAATAAGTACTTTTGACTCTATATACAAAAATAAAACCAGAATCGTATTATTCCTTGAGAGGAAAACTCCTGTTTCTTCTCTACTCTACTACTATTCTCAATACTTCACTTGTGACGCTATCTACCTAAGGCTAGCACAGACCCCACAGGTTAAGGGCTCAGTCCCCACAAGAGTGCCTCCACTTCAGATGTCAGTTGCAAATAGCAGGTCCCCAGATTACCCACAACTTCTGTCCAACTTGGCTGCCAATCAGAGGTTATTACCATGACCCCCTCCTCAGGTTCTTTCATTTGCTAGAATAGCTTGCAAAACTCGGAAAAATAATTTACTTATTAGATTACCATTTTATTATAAAGGATACAACTCAGGAATGGCCAGATTAAAGAGATGTGTAGGGCGAGGCGTGGGGGAGGAGCACAGAGCTTCCACACCCTCTCCAGGTGCACCAGTCTCTCAGCATCTACCTCCATGTGCTCACCAACCTGGAAGCTCTCTGAACACCATCTTTTTGGGTTTTTATGGAGGCTTTATTACATAAGCATGATTGATTGAATCATTGGCCATTGGTGATCGGATCAATCTCTAGCCCCTCCTCCCCTTCCTGGAGTTTAGGGGGTAGGGCTGAAGTCCCAATCCTGTAATGGTTGGCTCCCCTGGAAACCAGCTTTCATCCTTAGAGCTTTCCAAAAGTCACCTCATTAACATCAACTCGGGTGTGGTTGGAAGTACTTGTCCAGTACTTCCAGGTTGCACATGCCTGAGGTTCCCGAAGGCATCTCACATCTCAGCATCAGAGAATCCCCAAGGGAGGAAGAGGCGGGTGTGCATGCTGGCGAAGGTGAGGCCAGGTCAGATTATACCCACGTGAAGCTGGGTAAAGCCTGTGCACAGCTGGGTGCTGTAGTGCCAGCTAGAGTAAGAGATGGGGTTGATAGGATGGAGTGATGTACAAGAGGGTTTGACACAGTATTAAATGCATATTTGTTCAGTGAAAGAAAAAAAATGAACACATTTCACAATATTCATCAACCAATGTGTTGATTTTGCAACATATTGCTATTTCTTGACCTCTCCAATATAGAAAACATTTTGAGAGTAGTTTTTGTGTGCTTCCTGAGTTTTTTGTTACCACTCCCCCTACCACCAAGCATCCCTGGTGACATTGAAGAATCAGATCAGTTCTATGTGTTACTTAGCTTGGCATAATCAAGGGAACAGGCTGTGCTGCTCCACAGGGCTGCTGCAGCCTCAGAGGTCCTAGAAGGCTGGTGAAAACAACAGCTGATGCTTACTAAGCACTTTCTGTGTTCGTGGGCCTTGGGCCTTGCTGGCATCATTTCACAACTGTCCTATGGGGTGTTTACTGTGATTATTTCACAATATTACCTAGCACACCCCACAACTTCTTCCCTTATAGAAATACCAAATATCCTGTCATCTTTGTCTGTAAACACAGCTCTTACCACATCCCATGATGTGCGTTTGCACAGCATGTTTGTCTAGTGTATGCTATGCTTCCCTATAATATTACAGGGGGAGTGTAGGGCAAGGGTCAGCACATTTGAGCTAAAATGTCCCCTCATTGGGGTAGCCGGCCTTCTTTCTCAGTCCTGTACTCAGTATATGGAAATTCTCTGCTGTTAATTTCTATTTCACCTCTTATTCCTTTCTCACTGGTCCAACACATCATTGTGTCTGTGTCCCCACTGGTCATGAAGCCTGAGAAGAGCTGCCCCAAGTACAGCTCCCTTCAGAGGAAAGGGCCTAAAGTTGCGGCTCTTCCCTGCATAGGTTGCTCTTCCTTGAGTTTCCAAGTGAAACCATCCCAGGCACTTGACCTCATGTGATGGACAAGGGATTGTACAGAAGCCTGTCACCTGTGTAGGGAGGGCAGGGCATGAGCCAAGCCAGCTGTCTCTGAGCTGTCTTAGCAGGAACTCTTCCCACTAGGCGTTATGAATACTAAATACCCTCAAAGCAGCTCAATAACATTGTTTTAGTTGTGAAGTAAAAATGCAAGGTGAGCAAAGAAGTTCCCTTGAGCTCAGATTATCGTCCCAAACAAAGGTGAGGGAGTGTTCTAGCTCTCTCTCAGGCCAGCTACACATCCTGTTGGGAAAGGCAGTCATGTGCATGCAGTCTTCCGACCCCTGCACAGCTGCACAAGAGTGGCCTTGGCTTGGAACACTTCTTGAGCAAGAGAGAAAGAGCGCTCACAGCCTGTGCTTCGCTCATTGCCCAGTGTGGGAGTATCTGTCTCTATTCCAGACTCAGTGTGCTCTCCTTTGTTCTGCTTAAGCATGTGTGTTGTATGGCATCTGGCGGATCCCACTACTATGTCCATTATGGGTAGGGAGGGAATGGGGTCCTTTGCCTGCAGCACAAGAGTGGTGCATATAAACTATTGCCCTCCATCGGCTGTGGATGGGACCAGCTGGCCATGGGGTACTGGCACGCCTATTGAAACTGACACTGCTCTGTCTCTTCTCTGTGTGAGTAAAGTGCTGTTTTATCCATTGCCTGTGTAAGTCCTGTCTTTCTTGGTGACCCCAACACCTGCACACCGTGTAGTGGGCTGACATCCTGGTACTGCTACTCCTGGTGGTTGATAACAGGTGTCACTTGCTTGACACATCCCAATTTCAAAGGACCATGACTGGTACTATTTTAGGACCCAGGCAAGGAGTGACCCTGTCCTGGCCCCAAGCTTTAGAGGACTCTTCGTAACACAAACACACACAAAACAAGTTTGTCAGGGAGCACAAAGCCACCTATATCTCTGGGAATGTGGCACTCAGGACTGGTCCAGCATGGCTCGTAATTGTAAACATCCACTGCTGTTATGGACACTCTTCATGCTCTAAGAAAAACTGCTTCTTCACCTCTCCCGCCCTTTGTCCTTTGAATGAAACACACCCAAGTTCCAATACTGTGGGTCTGTGGGGCGCCACTGCTGACACTGGAGACAGACTCTCCTCTGGGCTGCAGGGAGGAGTTGGGCAGCAAAAGTGCTTAGAAGCTTGGGAAGATAAGTCGATTAACTTGCCAAAATCTTTCCTCTCAGATAGCATGAATGCAATACAGTAGTCCCCCATTATCTGCAGTTTCCCTTTCTGTGGTTCCAGTTGCCCGAAATCAACCACAGCCCCAAAATAGTACATGGAAAATTCCAGAAATAAACAATTCACGTTTTAAATTGTGCACTGTTCTGTGTGGCATGATGAAATTTCACACCATCCCCAACCCACCTGGAACCTGTATCATCCCTTTGTCCAGCGTATCCACCCTGTATATGCTATCCACCTGTTAGTCTCTTAGTAGCTGTCTTGGTTATCGCGTTGACTGTTGTGGTGTTGCAGTGCTTATATTTAACTCTTTTTTCCCCCCTTAATAACAGCCCCAAAGTGCAAGAGTAGTGATGCTGTCAATTTGGATAACCCAAAGAGAACTGGAAAGTGCTTCCTTTGAGTGAAAAGGTGAAAGTTCTCAACTTAATAAGGAAATAAGAAAAATTGTACACTGAAGTTGCTGGGTACACTGAATCTACTGTAAGAATGAATCTTCTATTCATGAAATTGTGCAGAATGAATAAGAGACCAGTTATAGTGACTCATGCCTGTAATCCTAGCACTCTGGGAGGCTAAGGTGGGAGGATCGCTTGAGCCTAGGAGTTTAAGACTAGCCTGAGCAACATATTAGGACCCCATCTCTACAAAAAATAGAAAATTTAGCCGGGTGTGGTGGCACACGCCTGTAGTCCCAGCTACTCGGGAGGCTGAGGCAGGAGGATCGCTTGAGCCCAGGAGTTTGAGGTTGCAGTGAGCTGTGATGACACCACTACTGCACTCTAGCCCTGGCAACAGAGTGAGACCCTGTCTCAAAAAGAAAGAAAGAAAGAAAGGAAGGAAGGAAGGAAGAGAAATTCATGGTAGTACAGGGTTCAGTACTATCTGAGGTTTCAGGCATCTACTGGGGGTCTTGAAATGTGTCCCCCATGGATAAGGGGGGAGCACTGTATATGCAATAGTGGCACATGGTTGTAATATTGAGCAATTCATTTTACTCTTAAATTTGTTAGCTTCATTTATAAGTTTAAAATATTGGCACACCTGACACAGGAGCCTCCTTTTGGATTCTTGCCTTGGGCCCTATAAATGTTAGGGGCAGGCCTGACCATGGCCCAAAGAGACAGTGTGGCTGGTGAGGAGAGTCCCTGGGCCACACCATCTCCCATGTGTCCTTATGAGTCCTTTCCATACATATCTGTGATTGGAAATAATCATGTACACTTCTTCCTTGTGCATGATCTTAAATGGTCTATTGCATGAGAGAAACTTTCTTCTTAAGTATTAATAATAAGGGCAATAACAGAGCCTACCAACTCATCTTCTTGTTTTGCCTGATGTCTGCAAGGCTGGACCCAGACCCTCCTTAGAGAAATAAAACAAATCCAAACAATATCCCGTTAAAGAGGCCCATAGGAAAAGTCTATGCTATGCCATGCAGTTGAAACTGCTCTGGGGTTGCAAACAGATGGGGTCCCTTAAATATGTTCTGACCATTCCTGTATACCAGCTGCTATATTTGTCTTTGGTGATACCAAGTCAAATAAAGAGGTTTCAATTTTGCACCAAACATTTCTCCTAACTCAAACTAGTTATTTGAAATTAGGTCTTGGTTTAATTATTTAACTTGTTCTTTTCTTTGGTAGATTGTTTGCAAAAATGGGTGCCAATAATTTCTACCAACCAGTGTGCATGCCCTCAGGAAGTTCCTTCCCATACTGAGTCTGGTCTTGGCTATGTGACTCTCATTGGCCAATGAGACATTAAAAATATGATGAAAACAGAGACTTGAAAAGTGCTGGTGCATTGAGACTTGCACTGTTTTGCTGCTGGAAACCTTTATATCACCATGTGTGCCAGCCCATGCTAATCTCCCAAAGGAGGAGAGACCACATGGAGAGAAAGATCCCTAGATATCCTAGCTGTCCCAGCTGAGAGATCATCCTAGACCATCAAACCCTAGCTGAGCTGGTTCAAACCAGAACTATCCATCCAACCCACAAAATTGTGAGAATAATAGATGTTTGCTGTTTTAAGCCACTATGTTTTGGGGTGATTTGTTATGCAGTAAAAGCTAACTGATAATCCTCTCTTTGGGCCATGAGGATGGATTTATTTTCTTTGTAAGTTTGCTGAAAGCAAAAGTAATAGTTCCTAATTCAAGAAGAGGCTTGTTGCTTTTAATTAAACTAGGTACTTGTTGCAGAAGGACTACATAAATATTAGTAAAGATGCTTTATTCTAGTTAGGGTAGAGCTAGCGAGAGAACTGAGGAAGTTGTGCCATCCAGGGCTGTGGGGCCTTTGTGTCCAGTGAGGATTTCAGAGGACAAGATAGATCCCTTTGGACTGGGATGATGAGAAAAATTTATGGAAGGGATAGCATTTGACCTGGGTCTCAGAAATTAGACAGAGACTGTATGCTGCTTCAAAAGGCAGGGAAAAGATGAAGAAGATTCTAGTCAGATGTAAGTGCAAATAATAGGAATAGTAAATAGTTGCAGTGAGACATGGGCTACTTATTGTTTTATGTGTTTTACAAGTATTTTACAATTAAATCCTAACTACAGTCTTGTGAAATAGGCACAACCATTATCTCTTTTTCCAGACGAGGCTGTGGAGACATAGAGCAGCAAAGTAATTTGCTAGTATTTGCTGTGTGCCCACACAGCTTAGTAAAGGGCAGAGCTGGGATTTGAACTAAGGTCTGTCTGATACTAGAGCTCACCATTTAAGACAAAAGCATGGAAATGGTAACATTTGATAATATTTTGGGTGTGTCTATAGTATACAAACAATGTGTAAATAAGCATGGTCATTAACATTTTTAAATTAAAATTTTTATTTTGAGATAATTGTAGGGTTGTTAATGAACCCACAAGAGGGGTTCACCGTTGCTTGCCATACAATTACTGAGACAACAAGGATTGTTAAAGAAGAAAGGATTTATTGCAGGAGATGCATTAACTGGGAGGTGGGAGATATGGTCTGCCTCTAATCTGCCTCCCCGACCAACAGGGTCAGGAGTTTTTCTGGAGGTGCAATGAATAATGGGGGGAGTGAGCATCATTACATGTTTGGGGTGGAGTGCAGGGCACACAAGTGCAGCGAGAAATCATGCTAGTACATACATCTCATGATCAAAAAATAGCAGATAAGTCATAAGTCCCAGGGCAGGGATTTTAGTAGTATAATGCGCTAGGGGTTAATATTGGTCGTTCTTTCCGCCTTGTGCAGAAGCAGGATGTGAGGAGTAGGTTGCTCAGCAGGTCCTTGGGCACTGTCTGTGGTGGGGTGTTGCTTATCTTGTCTTCTCTAGACAAACAGGTGGTGTGAGGCTTTGTAGTTATCTTGTGGCTGCAAGGAGATTCTGCCATTTCTAGGAAAGAAACTCAAAAGGAATGCATCAGTACAACATAAAGTTAACAAAGTTTTGGTCATCAAATCTTGCTGAGAGCTCTCTATTTCCTTTTCTGCCTACTTTGAAACTTCAGTTGCTAAGTTACCAATGTTGAGACAAAACTCACTGTCTATGGTATCAGCAATTCAAGGCCACTTAGAGCAGCCAGCTCTAGCCACAATGTGAACATTGAAAATTCATTTGAAACATAAGGAAACTAAAAACACTATGAAAAAAACATTTTCTTGCTTTTGGAGCCGGTTACAGATTCACATGCAATTGTAAGAAATAATACCAGAGAGATCCCATGTGGTGTACCCTTTACCCAGTATAAAAGTTGAATTGATCATTCAATTGGGCCATTCTTATCATACCCAATTAAAACAGAGCTGAGAGGCCAGGGGGAAAACACATTTAGGGTATATAACATTGCTCCAAGAAGGTAATTCTCTGCGAGCTCAGCTGCTGAAACCTGAAACCAGTTTTATCTAATAGCTACTGAAACAACCTGCTGCAACTCTAAGATTTAGTTTTACCCACTGCCATCACTCACCAGTCAGAACTTGCCAGTTCCCAAAACTTTACTAGTGCCAAGGAACTTTCTCAAAGAGTAATATATAACATTTCTCTTTTTAAGAAAACCTCTAACCTTCTCTTTGTTCTCTAGATACACTGAAGACCACTCAGTTAGTGTATATGACCCAAATTGCAATTCTTGCTTCCCAAATAAAACATTTTAAATTTAGAGATTCGCCTTTATATTTTGACTTTGATGCTGGTTTCTCCCAGCAGTAATATCTTGCAAAACTACAGTAGGATATAGTAGATGACATTGACATTGATACCATCGAGATACAGAACAGTTCCTTCACCACAAGGACCCCTCCTGTAACCCTTTTATAGCCACAACCACTTCCCTCCTATTGCACCCCTTCCTCGATTCCTGGCAGCCACTCATCTGTTCTCCATTTCTATAATTTTGTCATTACAAAAATGTTATATAAATGGAGTCATATAGTAGGTCACTTTTTAGGACTGGATTTGTTATTTTTTTCACTCAGTCTCATTCTCTGGAGATTGATTCAGATTGTTTTTATCAATAGTTCATTCTTTTTATTGCTGAAGAGTGTTCCATGGTATGGATGTACCACAGTTTGTTCAACCATTTATCCATTGAAGGACATCTGGGTGTTTCCAATTTTTGGCTGTTACAAATGAAGCTGCAATTAGCATTCATGTACTGCTTTTTGACTGTAAGTCTTCATTTCTCTAGGATGAATGCTCAAGAGTGCAATTAACATTTAGCATGGTTATCAATACTTTAGAACAATTCCTGATGAAGAGGTTTTTTTTTTTAAAAGTAAAGTAGGGGGCATGTGTTTGTTTTTTCCAGCACCCTCCTTTCTTCTGGAAAGATGCCCCCTTCTTGGAGGAACTGCTGTGCCCATGTAGCTATGAGGTTCTATGGGGGGGGGTCTTGCCAATCATACTATCTGCTCTTTGGCCATAGGTGTGGACCCACCCCCCTAGTCAGACAATTGGGGTCCTTCCCCAGGACTTTTCAGATTATAATGAAGGGAAGAGCAGCAGTTCCCTCAGGAGGGGAAGGTTCTGTGAGGACAGCTGTGTCTTGGTCCACCTGCAGAAGAGCAAGTGAAGCTGACACCAGAGAATCCTGTAGAGCTGTTTGCCCTAGGGCTGGTTTTCCCTGAGCTGTACCCATGCCGTTCTCTCTGAGTATATGAGTCAAGAAACTATTTTTGGTTTTTTCTAGGACATTTTGAGGGAGGTTTCTGTCATATGAGACTCAAAGTAAAGAATCTTCCATCCCCCACTCCTGGACTCTTTCTTGTTTCCTGCTCAGGGTTCTGATTCTGCCTCCTTCAGGTCTGAGATCCTGGTTGTCAGGGGCCCAAAGAAACCACTGAAGTTGCTGATATGTCCAGTATGGTTTCCATGGAACAGACCTCTGCGTTTCCTCCAAGGCTCTCATAGCAAATCTACACTGAGGCCTGGAGCACTATGGCTTCCTCAGGCCCCCAGAGGGCTGGCAGTCAGGGCAAAGCTTTGAAAAAGACCAGAATTCAGCACAATGAGTGACAGCTGAGGGCAAGTGAGCCTGCGGTTAAATTCAGGGCGGGGACATTCCAGGGGCTGGTAGAAGTGAGGGGATAGGGTAGGAGTCTGGGGCTCTGGTTCTCCCTGCATCCTGAACCAGGATGCCCCTGCTGCAGTATGGTTACTGTGCTTTGAGCTCCAGATCTGGGCTGGCTTCATGAGTATGTGATCTCTGTAGTCACACAGGGCCCTGCTTTTGCTTTCATGCTCTGCTGTCATTGTTTTGAAATTAACAATTTTTGAACAAGGGGCCCTGCGCATTCATTTGCACTGGGTCCTGCTCCAGGTCAATGCACAGTCATGGATCCAGGCACTATGGAGGTGGCACAGATGCGTTGCACCATTTGCAGGATGACGCTGAGGAGCAAGAGGCTGAGGATTAGGACTTGAACCTCCATTCAGGTTCCCACCTTCCCTACAGAATCCTGGAAGCTTCTGGCATAGGGCAAGTCATCTTTCTGAGGGATTGCTCCCTATTCCCCAGGACCAGACATGCCTGAGCCAGCATACTCCTTGGTGAGTCATGTGATCCCCTCAGGGAGCACCCCCCTTCTTCTAGCTCCCAGACCTGGCCCCTCTCTACACACTGGGATCAGCTCCCCCATCTCTCTGCAGGCTCAGCCCAGGCCAGAGGGCGCCAGCCCTTCTGTCTGCACACCTGCCAGGTGTTCTGAAGTCTGTCCCTTCCCTGGAAAGTACCCAGCCCTTCCCGTCCTTGCCAGGCCCTGTTGTTTGTTTCACCCCTGAGGTCAGTGGTTGGAACCCAAGTTTGCCTGACTCTAAAGCCTGTGATTGTCCTATTATATCTTGCTCTTCTTGATACAACAGTAATTATTTTCACAATAGTGACCATTTATGAAGTCCTTACTATGGGCAGGTTGGGACCAGGCTGTGATAAATGAGGCACTCACCTTGGATACAAAACTTAAGGGGACACCAAGAAATTCAGTAATCAAGATAAATAATATTTTAATGAAATATTAAATCAAAATTACTGCCCCCCAAATTCACAATGAGCAAAATATTTTTAAAAAATTAAATAGAGACAGGATCAGTAACAGTGCTGTGCCGAGCCATATTAGAACTTGAGGCAAAAGGAAAAAATCAGTGAGAGCTTCTTAGAATATCTGTCCATCCATCCAACCATCTGATACGAATTTACTGAGCATCTACCATGTGGCAGTCAATTTGCTCAGCACCAAGAATACCACATGGAAAACCAAAAAGATTATATTCACTTTCTTCTAGGCACAAACATGAAATAATTGCATGCATAAATATATACTTATACACTGTAATAAGCAACAAAATGGAAAAGAATATATTGGGCTCAGAGAATGCCTCGCTGAGGAAGTAGCATTTAAACTAAGGTAACACTGCCCATTTTATCAATCTAAGTTGAAAATTGAGGGAAAGGACAATACAGGTAAGAGAATTAGTTTGTGCAAAGGTCCTGAGGCAGGAAGTCCTAGCACATATCAGGAACTGATATTAACGAACAGAACTAAAAAAATCATGGGTCCCTGTATTCCCTGTTACTCAGGAGGCTGAGGCAAGAGGAGTGCTTGAGCCCAGGAGTTGGAGGTTGCAGTGAGCTGCAGTGATGCCACTGCACTGTATCCAGGGCAACAGAGTGAGGACTTTGTCTCCACACACAGAAAACAAAAAAAAACAAGGCAATGAGATCTTGAAAAGCAGACAGGGAAGGTGTGAAGTTGCAAATTGCAGAGATGGAAGGAACACAGGAGGGTTCAGCCTGTTGGGTAACCCAGGGCTGAGCACATTCACCTGGACTCCCAAGCGCCCCCCCCCCTCCCCCAGCAGCCTCCCCTCAGCCTTCTCCCTCCCCTCCCAGATGCCGTTCCATTTACTGGGATCTGCTTCCACCTGGCAGGCTCCAGGCCAGAGCACCCCTTGACTGGCCCTCTGCTGCCCCCAACCCCATGTCTCCAACACCTGGCAGGTACCCTAAGTGCTGGCCCTTCCTCAACGGTTTCCATCCTGTTGATTCCACTTAATGGAGTAAAACTCACAGGATGGTGGGTAATAATGTATCACACCTGTAGAGGATCCTCCAGGATTTATTGGTGTCCTCATTTATATCTGGAAAGAAGTAGGTGGGAGTAAGGGTAAGCCATTCTGTAGGAGAATCAGACATGTTACGCTGTCCCCGAAGAATGGAGGGTTGTTGCCTTTCACTCAGATGAGAAACAGCCCTAAAGCTAAAACTCTAAATTACCCACGGCCACCAGAATCTGCCTTTTCTCTTGCATAAGCTCTGCCTTATCACTGAAGAACAAATACACTAACTCTCTAACCCCGCCAGGAACCTCACTCTTGCTTGACCAAACCCATCATCCTTTTTTTAGGAGAAAAAATAAGGATCTTTCTTTGAAGGAGTTAAGAATATTCCACCCCAAAATATGCTGCTCTGGCATATTGACTATTTTGAATTAAAGACACTTAGGAAAACAGCAGGTGCAAGATCACTCTGAACTTCATTCTATTTCTTAAAAGCAGGAGATGAAGTTCCCATGTGAAAGAGATTCTCCTTATACCAAAAGGAAAGTAACATTCTTATCGTCGAGGATGGGAAGTTGAAGGTGAGGAAAATATTAATATGTACAAACAAAACTTGTTAAGCTAGCCCTTATGGTCCTAGTTACTTCTCCACCCAATTAACTTCCCTAGCCCAAGCCCCTTTGCCTTAGCACATTTTGCAACTTACTATTTTTTGTCCAATTCAGTATGTAAGTAACTGACTCTAACTGCTTCTTTGGATCCTCATTTCCTTATGAGGGCTCTCGTGTCACGTAAAACTTGGATTCAATAAATTTTGTGCGCTTTTCTCCTATTAATCTATGTCAATTTAGTTCTTCAGCCTGGCTGAAGAGGATAAAGGTGGAGTTTTGCCTCCCCTGCATTTGGTAGATGCTTTCTATATAATATGCTATTCAATTCTCCCCAAAACTCTAAGAGGTTGATGTTATTGTTCCATTAGGAACATAAACTTGACAAGGCTTGGTAAGGTTAAGGAACTTGTTGGGGTTACCCAGTTATTAAGTGGCTGAGATCTGAAACCAGGATGTCAATTTCAAAGTCCAAAACTTACCTTCTGCATAACATTACTGACTCATTTGGCTGCAGGCGTCATTTAACCTGTCTAAATGAGTTCACACACCTGTAAAAAGGAGACTGATGATTTCTCCCTGGGAGGGTAGTTGTGATGATTAGAAATGATGTATGTAAAGTACCAAACACAGTACTTGGCATGGCTAACATTTTTATTAAGCATCTATTATGTACCAGGGAGTGTTCTAAGAGCATAAATATATGTATTAACTAATTTAATCCTCACGACAAACCTGTGAGATGTTACTATCTCCATTTTATAGATAAGCAAACCAAGGCCTAGAGAAGTTAAACGTGAGAAGTTAAATGTGGCCAAAGCCACAGAGAATAAATGATATTGTTTTTAAGATTATTATTTTCTATGTATCAAGCCCCTTTGTCCTTCCTTGAGAATTTCTCTCCTTGAGTTTCCAAGGACAGAGGAGCCCAAAGACTAGCCCATTCTGTCTCTTGTCTTGTTCACAGGGGGTTCCACTTTGATCATTTTGCTTCTATCCTAGTCTCAGGGCACCCTCAAGAATCTCACATAAAGAGTTAATGCTTAGAAATTGTCTGATATTAAAAGTGTAACTTTGTGACTCCAACTGTTGATTTTTAAAGACCATAAAACAGTTTCAGTTACAACAGTGATGAGAGAAATAATTTTTTCAGGGCATGAAGAATCTTTTGCCCTGACTTCACCACAGTGCAATATATCAGTGTAGCAGAATTGTACTTGTACCTCATGAATATAAACAAAAAGAATTTTTAAAAATAAAATAAAAGGTGGCCAGGTACAGTGGCTCATGCCTGTAATCCTGGTGCTTTGGGAGGCTGAGGCAGGAGGATTGCTTGAGGCTAGGAGCGAGACCAGCCTCAGCAACTTAGTGAGACCCTGTCTCTACAAAAAAAAAAAGAAAAATTAACTGGGCATGGTGGTGCATGTTTGTAGTCCCAGCTACTTGGGAGGCTGAGACAAGAGGATCTCTTGAGCCCAGGAGTTTGAGGGTGCAGTGAGCTATGATGACACCACTATACTCTAGCCTGGGCAACAGAGAGAGACCCTGTCTCAAAATAAATAAATAAATAAAATAAAATAATTTTTTGCTTTTTACTTTAACTTTTTATTTTGAAATAACTTTAGACTCACATAGAGATTGAAAAATAGTATAGAGAGTTTCTGTGCAAAGTTCACCCAACTTCCCCCAATGATAACATCTTATAAAACTTTAGAACAATCTTTAGATTGTTTGTTAGAACAAACTTTAGAACTTATAAAACAATCGCCAAAACTAGGAAATTGAAAGTGGTACAATATTATTAACAAAACAGACCTTATTAAAATTTTACCAATTTTTACATGCATTTATTTTTGGTGTATAGTTCTATGAGTTTTGTCACATGCATAGATTTGTGCAGCCCCCGCCATAATCAGAGTACACCTCCATCATACCTTCTCCCACATTTTTATACTAATCAATAAATGGAATCCTAAGGTATGTGATCTTTGATATTGGCTTTTATTCACTCAGCATTAAGCCCTTGAGATCCACCCAAGTAGTTGTGTGTATCAATAGCTTGTTCTTTTTTAGGGCTGAGTAGTATTCCATGGTATGGATATATCAGAGTCTACTTAAGCATTCACCCATTGAAGGACATTTGGATTATTTCCAGTTTTGGACTATTACAAGTAAAGTTGCAGTGAATATTTGTGTACAGTTTCCTTTGTTTTTAAAATTAATTTTAACTTCATCAATAGGCTTTTCTCCCCCTCATATAAATAATTTGACTGGAAATTCCCCACAGAGAAAAAGATACAATCAACATATCAGGAGAATCAAACTTCCCTTCCCTGTTAATAATAAAATTAAACATATCAAATTCAAAATCTTTAAGAAAAGTATACAAGTTCTTGTTCTTTTATGAATCAGATCTTAAACTTTCCATGAGGTAAAATTTAGGATGAAGCCCAAACTGAAAACCTATTTTTCCCCTCAAATTGTGATTCACAGATGATGCCGATGACCAGGTGCTGGTAGAATTCATCATCTATTGATTTACTGATTAGTGGGTGGATTGATTGATTGATTGAATTAACACGTAGTTATTGAGTGCCTACAAAAGCCCAGGGCAAGACAATTGAAATATAGTGGTGAGCAAAATGGAGATGTGTTCTCATGATAGCTAGATAGTAGAGAAATAACCACACAAATAAATCTCAAATTACAAACTGTAATAAGTGATCTGAAGGAAAAGCCCAGGATGCCCTGTAAAATAACAACAGGAAATCCTTAATTGTATTTGGGAGGAAGGGAAAGCCTCTCTTAGGAATGGCCATTTAAGCAGAGATCTGTAGAGTGAGGTTAGCTAGGGACAGAGTATGGGGAGAGCCCTCCAAGAGGAATTTTGAGGAAAATTGTGAAAGATTTTGAAATGAACTCTCTCCCTCCACCAAAAAAAAAAAAAAAAAAAATCACTGGTGTCCGTTCTAGGGCACCCTTCTGGATTATCTGATTATATAGAAGCTTGTGCCTTTCATTGTCCTTATATTATTTTAGGACTTTGTGAATTATAGAAAACTTATAACAATGCAAATAATTCTTATCTATAGAGATGCAAGTGAATTTTTTCTGGTGGGATACAATTAATTATTGCCTTGTGGATATTGACCAAATTTGCATGTGTTTGTAAACTTATTTCAGCTTTCCTGATTACTAATAAATGTGTATGTTGTTTGCAGTCTCCATTGAGTTAATTTTTGTGTATGGCATAAGGATGGGTACAACTTCATTCTTTTGCAAATGGGTATTCAGTTGTTCTAGCACCATTTGCTAAGAAGAATATTCTTCCCTCATTGAATTGTCTTGGCACCCTTGTCAAAAATCAATTGGCTATAAATAAATGTGAGGGCTTATTTCTGGGTTTTCAATTCTGTTCTATTGATCAATATGTTTATCCTTATGCCCCTACGACACTATCTTGATTACTGTAGCTTTGTACTAAGTTGTGAAATCAGGAAGTGTGAATGCTCCAACTTTGTTTTTCTTTTTCAAGTTTTTTTTTTTTTGGTCTATTTTTGGTCCCTTGCATTTCCATGTGAATTTTATGATCAGCTTGTCAATTTCTGCAAAGAAATCTCACTGGGATTTTAATAGCAATTGCATCAACTCTGTAGATCAATTGAGGGAGTACTGCCACCTTAATATCGTCTTCCAATTCATGAGTATGGAATACCTTTTGTTTATTTAGTTCTTCTTTAATTTGTTTCAGTGATGTTTTATAGTTTTCAGTGAACAAGTCTTGTGTTTCTTTTGTTAAATTTATTCCTAAGTATTTATTCTCTTTGCTATTGTACGTGCAATTGTTTTCTTAATTTCATTTTGGAGTGTTTGCTAGTGTATAGAAATACAATTGATTTTTGCATATTGATCCTATATCCTTGCTGAATCCATTTATTTGTTCTAGTTGTTTTTTAGTGAAAGCCTTTGGGTTATCTATAAACAATATTATATTAAAGCTGAATTCACCTCTGAACTAGTTGTAACATATTACTGTTTATCTTGTTAATTAATATGTTAAACAAAATCTTTGGCATATATTTTAAAATATTCATATGAGAGTCATGGTTTTAACTTTTGTGTTTTGTTTTGTTTTTAAGAGATGGGGTATCACTCTGTCACCCAGGCTGGAGAGCAGAGGCATGATCATAGCTCACGGCAACCTCAAACTTCAGGGCTCAGGTGATCCTCCCGCCTCAGCCTCCTGAGTAGCTGGAACTACAGGTGCGTGCCATCACACTCTTTTGTAGAGATGGGGTCTCACTACGTTGTCCAGGCTGGTCTCAAATTCTTGGCCTCAAGTGATCTTCCCGCCTCAGCCTCCCAAAGTGCTGGGATTACAGGAATGAGCCACCATACCCAGCCTGATTTTTGACCTTTTAAAACCATCGTCCTTTAACAGGAAACAGCTTGTTGGAAGGTTCTGAGACAAGAAAAAGCCTGGTGAATTTTAGGAACTGAAAACTGGTTGGTTGAAGAGTGTGCATGGTGCAGAAGGTGCAGGAGAGAAGGTCTGGGGCCACACTGCACTGGACAGATTAAGGAAAGGTAGGGCAATTAGAAATTGACATTTCCTAATTGTAGGGCAGATGAAGGAGTTTATATTTCCATCCCAAGTATGATGGTATGCAATTGAATTGTTTTAAACCAGGGATCACTCAGCAGAGAAAGAACTATTAATTGACAATATAATTTCAAAAGTTGCCTTTTGTTCATCTTGATATTTTGACTCAGAATTTCTCTATAGATTAATAAAATTCCAATAAGAATTTGGGAAAAACCAACCCCCCTTTCCTACTTGGTATTGAGAAAAAATTATATTAGAAAGGTCAAAGAAAATACACCATGCATTGCTTCATCCGTGTAATTCATATTGAACCATTTCTATAAGGCCAACATTATTGTAAGGCCCAAACAGAACCTCCACTGGTTCAGAAAATAGTCCCCGGTGATGCTACAGTGGGAATGGTAGCCTCTTCATCATCTGTGGATCAGTTTATTGAATCACTGATTCACATACTCCCAGCCATCCAGGCGTTCAACTGGTATTTACTGAGAACCTACAAAGCTCCTGATACAGCACCCAGGAATGTAAGGGAGTGGGGGCAGAGTGTGTGTGTGTGTGTGTCCGTGCATGTGCACTACACCATATCTTCACTCAGGGAGTCTTCCTTGCCTGTTTAACTTTGGTGCAATTTTTTACTTTGACAGCGGCAAGCCCCCGTGGTGGGATTGGGTGGGACAGGGCATCTGCCTATAGTTGCTTTCAGTTGGATCTTCAATTCCTGTGCACTTGTCCTCTTGCTATCCCCACCTGTCCCTGGAGCCCAGAGCTAGCACTGCTGCTTCCTCCCATGCATGTCCTGGGTCCTTGCCTCCTCTGCCATGTTTGGTCTGTTCCTAGCACTCCATTTGTTTTCCATCTTCCAGAAATTTGATGGAAACTCTACAGGGAAGATTCTCCCTCCTGCCATGCACTCCTTGCCTTTAGTTCTTTTTCATTATTATTTTAATAGGGTTTGGACAGGAAGAGAGCTACATATGGGAGTTCCATCTGCCATCCTGAACTGAACACGCCATTGATTTCCAACCCGACCCCAAGTGTTCTTTCTCTTTGCAAAGAGATCTTTGAACCCAAATTCCTGGACAGTTAATAAGAGCGTATCAAAAAATCAGAAAAAGCAAAGTTACCTACCCTTTAAGTAATGCAATAAAATAATAGCAAAAGAAAAAAATAATAAAAATTTTAGTTTGTACTCCTTTTCCCAAATAATGCAGATTTATTTTAAAACTTCCCTAAAGCAGAAAGTAGTCTAAAACCTTCAATAAAATTCCAATTTGTCCCCATTTGATGACTCACTGGTGAAGTACTAGAGCCGCCTGCAGGTCATTTATCCACTGACTCATGTCTTCCTTCCTCCTTTATTAATTGTTGAGTGAGAGGTGGGAAAATATACCCCCAGCAGCACAATCTGCAGGTGCAAAGCTAGGTTCATGGAGGAAGAACTTACAGCAGTCCCCCAATCTCTCCTTGTCCCATGGGGAGGTGTCAATTGGCCAAGCACCCCTGCTGCACCATGGAGAGTGCTCCAAGAGAGATTCTCTGTTCCTAAGTTGCTTCACAAATTCATGGGGAACTTAGGAGTGGGTGGGCAGAACCACTGGTCAAGTAGTAATGGGAGCTTTTTGGATTGGCCTTGCTGGGTAGAGAAAAATCTAGAGTTTAGATGTCAGTTGCCCAGGGACATTTGCATACCACCATAGGCATCTCTTTGCCCTAGAGTGTAAATATTTTAGGCTTGGTGGGCCATAAAGCCTAAAGTCTCTGTTGCATATACCCAACTATATACTTGTAGAGCAAAAGCAACAATTGGCCATATGTAAACAAACGGGCATGGCTGTGTTTCCACAAAACTTTATTTACAAAAATAGGCAGCAGGCTGGATTTGGCCCCCAGACTGTAGTTTGCTGACCCCTGATCTAGAGGTAAAATCCTGTTGATCCAGCTCATTTTTAGGGTAATTCTAGGGGTGGGAGATGCTCCATGGGCTATTAGTAAATATAGGGTTTGCCTGTCCCAATTCTGCCACCCAACTTAGCTTCATAGAGCTGACAGTCTTCTAAGGGAAAAAAGCATTAAAGATATAATCACATAAAATTGATATATAATTATAAAGTGTGATACAAACTATGAAGGATTAGTTATAGGATTTTATGAAACACTATAACTGGAGAACAAACTTACACTAGAGGTTGAATGTAAGTGTTATGGATTGAATGTTTGTGTTTCCCTAAAATTCATATGTTGAAGCTCTAACCCCCCAGTATGGCTGTATTTGGAGATGGGGTGTCTAAGGAAGTAATTAAGGTTAAATGAGGTCATAAGGGTGGGGCCATGATCCCATAAGATTAATGTCCTTGTAAGAAGAGATACCAGAGAGCTCATTTGTTCTTTCTCCATGTGTGCACAAAGAAGAGGTTATGTGAGCACACAGTGAGGTGGTGGCTGTCTACAAGTCAGGAAGAGGGCCCTCGGCAGGAACCGTATCAGCCGGCACCTTGATCTTGGACTTCCCAGCCTCTAGAACCATGAAATAAATTTCCATTGTTTAAGCCACCTAGTCTGTGGTATTTGGTTAAGGCAGCCCAAGCTGACACAGCAAGTCCTTTCTAAGGAGGGATCATTTAACTGAGACCTAAAAGATATGTAAGAGTTGGCAGGCTAAGAATGGGTGGAATAGAAATTCAGGAGCGGGATTAGCATATGCAAAGGCCCTGAGGCAAGAACGAGGGTGTTGCATTTGAAGTAATGAAAGAAGGTCAGTATGGCTGGAGCACCAAGACAAAGGGGGACAGTGAGGCAGGATGAGCCTCCAGAAACAGGGAGGGGCCCAGTTATGGGGCACCTGGCATGGCATGTTATAAGGGTTTTGAATTTCATTCTTGGTATAATGGGGAGCTTGTGGAGGATTTTCAGGTGGCTGCAGTAGGAGAGTGGAGGGGATGGGGGAAGAAAGTAAGTGGAGAGGTCAAATGGACCATACTGCAGTCAAGCGAAGAGATGAGGATGACTGCAGCTGGTCGGAGTATTTCCATGTCTGCAGGTAAAGTTTCTGTGTTGAAAGCTATTTGCAGTCACTTTGATATTGAAATGAATGTTAGTTTAGTAAAGAGCAATAAATTGAAAAAATGTACTTTCCCATAGCCTTTTTCTTCAACCACTTATTCTATTTGTAGAGCTAGCAAAATTTAAGAGGGCCTTGGTGAATGTTTAATCAAGTGGAATAGACTAAATGCCCTTAAATAATCAGCCCCTTTTACAATTTTGTTGATTAAAATTTTTATAAACAATTTAGGCTGCATTTATTAATTTAAAAGATTGCAAAAGTACTCTTCATGCCTGACCTACCAAGCACAGCCTTCCAAAGTACTTAATTCCTGTTAATATAACAAATTAAACTTATAAATATAGAAAAATCAAGTTAGGTTAAACATTCCAACATTCTCTGTGAATTTAGCCAAATTCTCTTACATCTTTCAACTCAAAATCACAAATACAAAATAAATTACTTAATTACACATTTTATATTGGAATCACAAAGCTAATCTGTTATGTACCAAATATACCAAATTATAAAAATATTACGAGTACTTTAAATTCCAAATCAAATAGATGATTCCAGTGATTACAAACTTATTCCTAATCTTCACACATTGGTATTAATATTCTGGACCCAATTTACACCTTCCTATCTATATTTAATTATAATATTTCTGAGGCTTATCCACTAAGGGTACAGTGTTATCATCTCAAACAAATTGAGGTTACTGAGCAAATTATTTATGGTCTCTGCCATATCACCACCCCACAGCTGGGATTGCTTATTGGCCAAAAGGGATCGAAGACCTAAGACTGTCTGTTTCAAGGGTGATTCCTTTCTGCCATCAATGGATACACGGAGCTCTTCTCTAATAATCTAAATGATAACAGGAGGCTTGGGGTTCAGTTCTTTCAAAAAGGGTTGGTGCCTTCTAGGTTCTAATTGTATCCTGGAGTAATTCTTCTGTGATTTGTGTAGACAGAAGCCAGCCCCGCCACTAAGGATGTAGCAAATATTCCTCCCGGCTAGGCTAGAGTTTTTCGTTTCTTTAGTTCTTTTAGGGCATTGATTACCTTCCCCTCTGACACTAAAGACACTTTAATGCCAGTCCATCGTGTTCCACCGTGTCCTTTAGGTCTTTGTATAATTCTTCTCTCCGATTTGTATAGGAGAAATTTTGCATCCCCTACTCAGGACTGCCTTAAGCAATCTCTTTTCCAATAACTGAATTCTGACTTCTGGTCTTCCTGATTGCCTAGCGCCCTTCTCAAAGGCCTGATTGGATTCTGCCCCTGCAAAGCCCAGCGCACCCCATGGCACACCCTGAAGTCATGCGGATAAGACCTGGACTCGGGGTGGGGTGGGGTGGAGGAGCCACAGCAGATGGACTTGAGAGAGATTCTGGTGGAGCTGACAGGATCTGTGGATGGATTGGACACGGATGAGGGAGAGGGGCTTCAGGGAAGACCTCCTGTTTTCAGCTTGAGCTGCTTGGAGGATGGAGATTCTAACTCCTATGGAGGAAGGGTGGAGGAGCACAGCCCAGGGCAGCTGTAGTTCCACATTCACAGGGCACTCAGCACCCGGTCTCGGCTCCCCTCAGGACCAAGCACCTCGGACGTCTAAGGGGAAGAGCCACATCTGAACTGCCATTGTGCCCCACTTTCCGCAACCTGTGCTGGGAAGAAGTGCCCTTCAAGACAGAGTTGTTCCCAAAACCCTCTCTTCTGGCAGACTTCCCCTCTTTAGATTTGTTTCTGAGCCAGAATGACCTCATTCATTTATTCATTCATTCATTCATTCATTGTAGGTGCTTCCCTGAGCTCTTTCCTTCCTCCTGTGGGCAGACGGGTTCCCCTTGCTGGTGGCGGGGTGGCTGTAGGTTCGCTATGTGGTGACAAGTCTCAGGTCTTTGTAGCCCTGCTGCTCAACCTACTTCCCAAACCTTGTTGACCGGCTTGTCTCTCTGGCTTCCTGGCATCCTCTGTGCCAACAGTGACTGTCTCCCTCCCACCCTGCCCAGAGGCCCAGGCCTTTCCCGCCTCCTCACTGACTCTTGTCCCTTTGGCTTTGGGATTGAGCTCCTCTCAAGTTTGGGTCACATGTTAGTGTGAATAGAGGTGCAGAAAACTGGTTTTTAGACAGGATGTGAGTGAGAGAGTGAGCCCAAGAGCCTTAGGCGTCCAAGGACTAGAGTTTGGAGGATGAGGGAGCAGTGAAGTGAGGGCCTTGAAGGGGGGAATATGAGGACACCAAACATAGGCTTTGCTAATTTCCTGTTTTTGCCCCTGACAGTCAATGGTCCCCCACACGTCACCACTAAGCTCATGGACGTGCAGAGATCTCTGACCTAGAGAGTGAGGCAGCATCCTTATTTCACAGGAGTTTAGGATTGCAGCAGAAAGCCAGGGCACACCTTCCTCAAGCCCTGAGTTGGAGGGCTGGACCACACCCGGCACCCCTGAGCCCCTTCTCTGGTCTGTGTCCTGGGAAGCGCGGTCAGGCTGGCATCAGCCTCAGCATCCCAGAGTACAACTGAGAACCTCCCGCTGACTTCAGCGGACATGGGGCAAGTGGCTTGGGCTGGGGGACTTGGAGGTGTCGTTTACATAGGTCTTGAAGGTTGGATAAAGAAGCAAAGGCTTTTAATGGCAGAGAGGTGGAGAAGAGCGTTCAGGGGCGGGTACACTGCAACCCCCAGCGTGGGCCTGGGCATGGTGCTAGGTGCACCTCAATTTCCTATTCTCATCAGGATTCTAACTCTGCCCCCCACATTCCACTTTTTAAATGAGTTGAGATTGAAGTGTTTAGAATGGTACCTGACACATCCATATAAGTGTTTGCAAAATAAAAGAAATAATCAGGACCCATTTAACCCCCCAGGTTCCCTTTTATAGCATAGTTTGATTTCAATAGCTGAGTGCCTGCAAAGGGAGGACAGATGCTGTTTGGGGCCCAGGGGGCCGAGGGTCACGGCAAAGCTCAGGAGAGAACACAGAGAAACAAGAACGGGGCGGATCATGCTCAGGGGCTGTCTGGGGCTGAGAGAGCTGGGGACAGGTGGTCCCTCTGTGCCCCTCCATGCTCCCCAAGCTGCAGTGACCCCATGGCTTCCAAATCACTTTGACTTGTCCAGGTATCTGATGAACACCTGCACCGAGGCGTCGCCAGGGGTGGCACAGGCCTGTTGCCCCTCTCTGCTAAGGAGGTTGCGGAACCAGAAGGAGAAGGATGAGATATGGGGAGTTCAGCAGTGAGGAGAGCAGCCGCACGCCACCTCCCCACTCTCCTCCCAATGGAGACGCTCCATCGCTCCCCACTGGAGGTAGCCACTGCCCCACTCTCTCTGCCAGTCTCTGCTGCTGCCCGGGCATTCAGGGAAGGCCCCTCTACCCACTGGGACCATCTGCAATCACTCCCATGCAGGCCCGGCTCAAGCTGGGAGGTCCCCAGGCGGCCCCTCAGCAGCCTCTTCCTGTGTTGGCCTCTTGGGGGGGTCCCGTCCTCCTGCTTCCCTCTCCCAGGCCCTCCTGTTCTCCCCATTTACACCCCCTTCCGTGGTGGCAGGACTGTACTTACATGGCCCCTGGCCTGGAGTGCTGGCCACTGTCCTAGCCTAACCTTTCACAGACAGAGTGGCATTTTCCAGGAGGTGTAGGAGAGATGGCAGGAAGGCTGGCCATTACCTGCTTCTGCAAGGCACGGGGCTATAAGAAGCTGAAACCTTCTCCACGAGGAAGCTTAAACCCATATCTCTGCTCCCAGGGCATTAGGGAGGGAAGGAAGGGGAGGAGGGCAGACAGCACCCCTGGCGGTGGGGTGAGGGATGTGGCCTGGCCCCTCTGCTGACAGCTCTTCCTCCCCAGAAGCTCTCCTTCTCCTCCCCCGTGCTAGCCCCTCCTGACTTCTCCCCCTCAGTCCCTCTGTGATTGCAATGACAGTCTCTGGGATTCAGGAATAAAAAAATCAGAGTTTCTGGGAATTCCCCAAATCATAAATTAGTCTATATTTTTAATGACAACTTATTTTCTTGTTTTTAAGTAACAATGAGTGACCATATAGAAACAATGAATCATTTTTCCATGACAGGTTGTACTAAAAGTTTTAGAGGTTTTCTGTAAGAAAAAAATATAATAAATGCATGGTTTATTATTATGATGTACCAAAAGATTATAACAAGATTATATATTCAATAACATGTCAAATGTTCTCTAGCAGATACAGGCAGTTGATAATGGAAAACATTAAAAGAAAGGAACATTAACACAAAATAAATGGCCAATAAAAATCATTAAAAATTTTAAAAACCCAACTATTGAACATTTAAAATATTTAAAAGTTATTCAAAAATGAAATTTTAAAATGCAGAGTGCATTAACTGCCCTATTTATAGCCTTTATCTTCGTTTTGTAACAAATATTCCAGACATAGAACTTTTTTTCAAAAAGTCAAACTGTTGAAAATGTATGTCAAAGCATCTTCAAGTTGGGCATTGGGGTACATAGTGCTTCACATAAGCTCTCTCCTTTTTGTAACAATGGACATATTTTGTCTGCTTGTCCTGATTTTGATTTTGCCATTCAAATTGATGCTGCTTTTGCTAATTTTGATGTTAAATATGAATTAGCAAATGTTTCTGGCTTCATGTCTCAGTATTCCATGACATTTACATATTTTCTCTTTATATTTCTTCTGTTAAAGCATTTGTGAGGAACTATCGCCTATAGCAATTATTCAAACACTGGGCAATGTCAGTGAGGATTAATGTCCAAATAACTTAATATTCAGATCTCCTAGAAAGAATCATGGTTGAAATTGCCAACATAAGGACTTATTTTGCTTCTAAGACTTGTTAATTCTTGAAATACCACTTATATGATATGTATAAAGTGTACCATGTATATAAACTCATTTACATTTAACTTAGCAGCAGACAGGACCAGGAACTCACACCTACAACATGGGAACAGCTTCAAGCTGATGGACTGTGACCACATCCCTCCTACAGATTCCTGTCCCAGTTCCCTAAAATGTTAACCTTAACTTTGAACTCCATGTGTCAAGTGTTTCCTGCTCTTGTACTTGATGTCAGTGTATTCCTTCAAACCAGTAACATCTCTAGGTTGGTTGTTAAACTTTAATTCTTGCAGGAGAATTAGAATACTTTTTCCCATTGTCCTAATTTCTTAACTGGGTTTTCTTAGAACTTGGATATGGAAAAACATAATTTCTTGAGACATGCTGGCAAGGAATTCCCACTTGAAAATGCTAGTGGATGTCAGGGTTGGGCACAACAGGGCAGGACTGCTCCCTTGTCCTAGAGAGGGCCCTCCCTCATCCTCAGGGAGGGACTGGAGAGGTAGGTTTGTCTGTGCCCAGAGGAGCAGTGTCGTGGCTATGAAGTAGGAAAGCTAGGCTTGTCCTTGTTTCTGCTCCTGAAAGCTGTGTGAGCCCAGATGGGACACTTACCCTTTCTGAACCTGTGTCCTTAGAATGCAAATAATATTGGGTGGGGCAAATAATGTACATATTGATTTATAAAGTGTACCTGATGATTTGTGCAAGAAAGGCCTTCTTGCCCCCCACAACAGATGAAGAATCGGAGGCCCAGGGAACCTAACTGAGGCATGAAAGGTCACAGCTGGTCAGTGCAGAGCTTCTAGACTGAGGCTCCCAACACTGTGTTCCAGCATGTAGACTGAATGGGTGGCACAGAGTAGGCTCTTAATACGTATCTGTTGAACGAATGAATGAATGAATTCTCTGAGTAAATTCAATTTGAATTTCCCTCTTCCTGACTTTAAAGGCAATTATTTCTCCATTGTCTTTTGCTGTTCTCTGGAGGGGGAAAAATATGAAGTCTCTGCTACAGGCCTGGTGCTTGGCTTAGTTCTTGACATGACTTATCTAATGATTTATTCCTTACAGCAATCCTTTGAGAGAGTACTACTCATCCCATCTAAGATAAGAGATCGCAGGACGGTTACTGGGATCACGGGGAAGCATTAAAGAGCTCTCTAGCTAGTTGCAGTCAAAATTCCCTGGAAAACAGGCAGCATTCCTTGAGACTACTGTGATACCAAATGCTAGGACTGGGAGCAGTTTTCTGTCTCTGTACCTGGTTGAAATAGTCAGCTTGGGAGAGTAATTTCCTGTGCAATGTCCTTCCAGGGACCCTGCTGTGCCGCTTTTTCCATGGGCTCCAGCCCCCTGCAGAGAGGTAGCCAGGCCTGTTTAGGGTGCAAAGGGCTGTGTGCTGGGGATCAGGACACCTGGGGTCTAGCCCTGTCTCTTTCAGGGTCACCTGCTGCTTCCTCTTCATTTATCTCACACATGTTTATTGATAGCTTACCCCATACCAGGGGTTGCTATGTGCTATAGACACAGCTGGGCTGGGCAGGGTGGATACCCTGACACAGTGGTCTCAGGCACAAATGCCCCACAGGCCAGGCAGGGAGCAGCTCGCAGTGGGGACTCTTGAGAAGAGGCGAGCACACCCCTATCTAAGTGGGATAGACCCACCACCTCAGTACCACCTGAAGTTTATCTTGTGGAAACCTGGGCCCAGGTCTGCTTGATCTTCCATATTTGCAAAAGAAAATGGAAATATAGATTTTTTCATATGGAACTTTCCTATTTTTAAATGGTGGCAACTCATTTGAACGTTGTAAAAACTCATCTAAGCCGTGAAAACCGTTTGCTCTTTTGTGGCTTCCTCTCTCCCAGCTACCCTTTACACGTGGCTTGAGAGGCTCTGTGTGTCTGCAGGAGGCGTCTGAGCAGACGGCCCAGAGGCCTGAGCATCAGCTTCTCTGTGCTGGGTGCCCAAGGGCCAGGGAGCCTGGGTTCAGAGTGGGCCAGAGGCAGATTTTCCTCTCCCCAGGCCTAAAAGTGAGTTCTTCCCAGGAATGGGGACAAGCCCCTGGTAAATATGCTGTCTGTGTTCCAGGGACCCCTGGGACCACTTACACCTCCCTGCAGCTCCCTGCTCCTAGCTGCTGTGTTCTCTTGTTTCCTCATCCAGGAGAGCGAAGGAATAACAGGTCTTACCTTTGATGGTCTCAGTGTGGAGGGCAGCGACGTGGGGGGTGGGCAGGCGAGCCAAGCTGGCCCTCGTCTCTCAAGCGGGTGACCAGCTACAGGAATAGGTCTGGGCCGTGGACTCCTGGGTTCTCTGACTCCTTGAAATCTGGGCTCTGAGCCTCCTTTATAAGAGGATGCTGGACAGAAAGTCACAAGACAGAAAAATGCAAGAATGCATGGGAATCTTTGTTCTTCAGAATTGTGACCAGTGACATAACATATCTGATATACGAGAATGGAGGCAATGAATTCAAAGAAAAGTAGAAGGTAGGGAATGCCTGAGGTGTCACATTTGCCTTCTGTCTTGGGGGGTGGTGGTGGGGGAAGCTCAGAGATCAAGGGCCTTGGGGTGGAAACTGTCCTCCTCTCCTCCCCGTCCCCAGGGGGCCGGTGAAGCCTCCTCAATGAGTCCATCCTCAGGTGTGGACCGTGAGTTCAGAGGCCTGGGTGACGGTCCCAGGCCCCGCAAATCCAGGCCCCTGAGGACTGGGATGCACGGGATGCTGTGCTGTGTGCACCCAGGCCCGACACGGTTGGGGTGGGGAGCTGGGTCTGGAGGGGATCCTGGCATGACCGGGCCTCTGCAGCCAGGAGCAGAGCGGAGCCCCTCTCCTGCCCCTGCCCAGGACAGGGAGCTTCATCAGCCCTTGGCCTCCACAGGGCTCTCTGCACAGCCCGGACCACCTTGGGGACTGGGGCTGAGGGACCAGCTGCTTCTGGGTGGTGCTGGGGGAGCCAGAGGCAGGGCAAGGAGGCTGTGCCCATGTGGTCATGGCTAGGAAAGTCTGCAGATGTTGTGATCCACTCCCTTCCCTGAAGCTGACTCAGAGGCAGTGCCCACCAGCACAACTCCTAGAGGGCTTCACTCACAGTGCCGTGAGAGCACCTGGGCCCCGGAACACAATTCCCAAGAATACAATTGTATCTTGTCACCTTTGAATTTGTGGCACAGGGTCCCTGCACAGGGACACTACAAATCTTTGGCACTGGGAGGTGGGGAGACCAACCACCCTGGGTTGCCTGGGACCCAGGGGTTTCCTGGGATGTGAGACCTTCAGAACTAACAGGGGCGAGCCAGTCACCCCACTGTGAGGTCGGGCAGACGTGGCTGCTCTACATCTACCCCCACTGCATTCAGATTAAGCACCTGTTTTTTAAAATTATTTTTATTATGGTAAAATATACATAACATAAAATTTTACCCTCTCAACCATTTTAAGTGTACAGTCCAGTGGCATGAAATGCATTTACATTGTGCAGCCATCACCACCATCTGTCTCCAAAATGCTTTTCATCTTGCAAAAAGTCAAACTCTGTGTCCATTAAAAAGTCAAACTCTGTGTCCATTAAAAAGTAACTCCCCGCTTCCTCCTCCTGCCAGCCCCTGGCCACCGCCATTCTACTTTCCCTTTCCATGATTTTGACTACTTTAGATACCTCATATAAGTGGAGTCAGACGGTATTTATCTTTTTTGACTGGCTTATTTCACGTAGTGTGATGTCTTCAAGGTTCATTCATGTTGTAGCATGTGTCAGGATTTCCTTCCTCTTTAAGGCTGAATAATATGCCATTTTGTGTACATACCACATTTGTTCATCTACTCCACCAGTGGACACTTGTGTTGCTTCTACCTCTTGGCTTTTGTGAATAATGCTGCTATGAACATGAAGGTACAAATATCTCTTCAAGACCCTGTTTTCAATTCTTTCGGTGATATAGCCAGAAGTGGAATCGCTGGATCATATGGTAATTCTGTTTAACTTTTTGAGGAACCAGCATACTGTTTTCCACGGGGCTGCACCATTTTTCATTCCCCCCAGCAGTGCATAAGGGTTCCAGTTTTCCCACATCCTCGCCAGCACTTGTTATTTTCTGTTTTTTTGATAGTAGCCATCCTAACGGGTGTGAAGTAATATCCCATGGTGGTTTTGATTGAAGCACCTATGTTTTTATCAGTTTTATATAATGGGGTTCCAAGTAAAGTTTGTTCCCCTGCTCAATTTTTTTTTAAAAAAAGCCTGTTCAAATGGAAAGAGCAGGAGCTTTTAATCTAGTCAGAATCATTGTTTTTAGTCCTGGAATCTACCACTTACAAGCTATGGGAACTTTTGAGTCATTTAATTAAGCTTTTAAGGCTTTACATGGTTACTGAGGGGAAGACGTAGCACAAACGATTTAAATAAATGGAATCTGCCTTATGTGTGCATATCAAGGCCTTCCTCGGGGCGGAGGTTCATTCGTTCAGTAGATGTTCCTTGAGCTTCTCCTCTGTGCCAGGCACTTTCTAGGCCCTGGCAACACAGAGGCAGACAAGGAAGGCAAGGCCCCTGCTCTTCAGGTGCTCAGATTCCTGGGGGAGTCATGCAAACTAGGCGGGAGATTGAGTTAGAGGCCAAGGCCAGGAAGAGAATGAACCAGGTGATGTGATGGGGAGCACCTGAGGCTTGGGGGTGTTGCCTGCTAAGATGGTTGGGGGAGCCTGTTTGGGGAGATGTCATTTCAGCTGGGCCTGCGTGTTAGGAAGGACTTGCACAGGTCAGGGGAGGTGTGTCAGAGGAGAGGGAACAGCAAGGACGAAGATGCTGAGTGGGGAGCAGGCTTGGTTCCCTGAGGACGAGACAGAAGAACAGGTGACTGCAGAGACTCTGAGCCACCAGATGAGGTCCACTGTCCAGGTGCTTTGGGTCTGGCCCTTCACAGCTGGCCCCCATCCCACCACCGCCTCAACCACGTGGGATTGCAGGTAGTGACAAGGGGCAGGGGGGCTCGTACTCCTGGGGGGCTCTGGGCTGCTGCATCCTGGACAGCAGGTGGATGGATGTGTCAGGAACACTTGTCAGTTGCATCAGGGGAAGCAAGGAAGAGAAGACCGTGAATTCCTCCCCACTCGGACTTCACTGCCCCTCCTCGAGGTGAACGGACAGAGTGTCAACTGCTGCCTGCTTTCTCCCAACAAATCAAGAGCATAAGTGGGGACCAGTGTCTCTCCTCATTCCTCATGAGTTCAGAGATGCCTCCTGGTGGCTGTCTTTCTCCTTCCTGCTAACTGTGGGCTACTGTGTGTGCCCAGATAGGGAGGGTGGCACACAGGGGCCTCTGTCTCCTTGGTTAGAGGAAAATCAAGTGTGGGGCACGTGGGGCCATGCATAGGCAGGAGGACAGAAGTAGCTGAATGGTATGATCACTTGGGTCTCTGTGCCAAATCCTGGGCTCCCAAGTCTAAGTCACTGATGGCACCAAGTCTTATGTCCCCCATGCTTTGGTCAGCAATACTCGCCCTCCTCCCGGAGCTGCAGTCCTGTTGACTTCCCTGCTTCCTCTATTCAGAGAAGGGCTGGAGTGGGGGGTGGGCAGGGGAGGATTAAGGCACAAAGGTTTAGCAAAGTCGTTTTTGTCTTTGCACATATGACAGTGGTACAACGGACTGTATATGAGTGCTCTGAGTTCTACTGTTTCCATGGCTGATCTCAGAGCATTTTTGTTAAACACTGACGCTCAGCCCCTTCGTCGACAGCCCTCTCCATCCCACCCTTCCCCAGATGCCCGGCGCTGCCAGAGAAGGAAGTGGGGTCGGTCCAGCTTGAGTCGCTCTAACTGCGCCCATGCTGACTTGCAGTGACCACTTCCTTTTTAAAGTGCCAACAAAGGGTTTTTAAAAAAATAAGAATTGCATAGGTATATGTAAAATCTTGCCTAGAATAAAGGATGCTCACCTCTCTGAAGTTCATGGAATCTACCTTCTCTCCCCCTCTGTTTTTGGAAAGCTGGTTGCTGTTTGCTCGTCTCCAATATTCCATAGCCTCTGTGCCTCCCAAGAATCTGCAAAACATCATCAATCTCTCCTGTGCGTTGTCTCGGCTGCTAGAAAGCACTTCATCCAAGCCAAGGGACTGAAATGCCACCCATCCTGGGCTTCAATTTCTTCTCTATGGAAATTGTGCCCTTCCTAGCCTGCAATGGACAGAGAAGGAACAAATAAAAATGGGAGACCAAGTGTTCTGCTTTGTCTCTTCCACCTGTTCAGTTAATGCTCGTTATTCATTCATGGATTCACTCATTGACTCATTCTTTTGTTCTGTAAACATTTATTGAATATACCTGTGAATGGAGGCCTGGAGGTTCAGCCACGAACAAGATGCGTAGGGTCTTCTGTGAGTTTAAGCAAACAGTAGGCCTTTGGCACTTCTTAGAACAAAACCAAACCAATGCTTTCACCATCATTCATTATTTAAAAAGCAACACTGAAGAAATTTAGAAAATACTTAAGCAAAAAAAATAATCAAAAATCCCCTGTAATCCCACAGTAATATTTTTGGATGTATCTTCATGTTTTTCTCTCTATGCTTTTTCTCCTAGCTGGGATTAACCAAAAAAATAATAATTTCATATCCTGTGGTTTGACATATTGTGAACAACTTCGTTTCATTATAAAATTCTTATATGTAATTTAAAATTTTTAACAAAAATGGTACATAATTTCTAACAGAATTTTTTAAGAACATCAAAGAAGAGAAAAAAATCTTCCTGTTTACCACTATTGATATTTTGATGTGTTATTTTCCAGTCATGTTTCTATATGTAATCATTATATGTATTATACACACACAACTAAACAAAGAATGCGGTCATACTAAATGTTCTTTAATAGAACCTGGTTTTTATAGTTTCATAATCATTTTTATTTGATAGTGAGTAGACATAAAATATGGATTAAGAATAAAGAGTAGCAATACAGCAAGCATCCCTGTACCCACCGCCCCGTGTGGTCCTGCCTTCCTCAGAGTGATCTCTCTCCTGAATAGTGTTTGTACTACACTCTTGCTTTAGTTTCACCACATATATTTGAATCTTAAACAATATATTTTTTGAACTTTGTATAAATGAAATCATTATATATATTCTTCTAAGCTTTTCTCTCACAACATTATGCTCCTAAGATTCACCCATAATTACTGTGCATTGCCATAGTATATTTGCTTTGCTTTTATTCCTGGTGATATTTTGGTGTATGAATATACCACGGTTTATTTTCCATTTGCCCCCTTTTATTTCTGTTAATGCCAGCACTGCTGCTGTGAGCATCCTTGTGTGTGTTTCCTGGTGTGCATGCTCAAGGATGTCTGTGGGCTGTATCTAGGAGTTGGAGCACCTGGTCACTGGCTGGCCACACCTTTGCCATACAAGATGGCAACAGTATTTTCCAAAGCAGGAAGACAAATTCACACTCCCTGCAGCAGTATGTGCGCATCAGTTGCTCCAAATCCTCTCTAATATTAATATTTCTCAAATTTAGTATTAATTAAATTTGGAGCTAGAGAGACAGGAAGACAGAGAGTAAGGGAGGAAGGAAGGAGAGAAGGAAAGCATGAAAACTTTATTATTTTCAAAGCCAGGACCCAGAACCGGGTACTCATAGTCAATAAATATGTGCTGGTTTGATGAATATCTTACACCATCTGCCTAGAACCCGCTCATACAGCCACTGAAATGAGTCAATCTCTGCCACTGAAGGGGAAAAGGTGGGGGGCGGCAAGAGGTCATGTGACTCCTCAGAACACTTGGTAAGTAACACAGTTAACAATCAACAAGGGATTCCCACAATAAGATAATATACATACATTTAAAATAAACTTAAAGAGAGCCCCAGAGGATGTCTGGAAGCAGCTTCTGAGGTCGCAGGGACTGTTGCCTGTTTCAGGTCCCTGTGCCCAATCTGTTCACACCTTTAGCACTTTCCTTGCTGAGTCCAGACCTCTCAGGGGTTTAATTCCAGTTGCTGATGTATTCCTGGACCCACATCTTGCTGGGGGTAGTACAGACCTTTCCAGTCTCTTATGTGGAAGAAGCAATGGGAAGAGGGAGAAATATATTAAAAAGGAACAATTCGGCGGCAGAATGCCATAGCCTCTGCAGGTCTCTCTGCTCTGGGGATCTCAGAGCCACTCCATTTACAGATGTAGGAATATTCCCCTAAATGCCAAGACCTAGACCTTTTATTTTTAGGGCTCATGGGTCCTTTTCAGGTGGACTTCCCTCTGCTAGCCTTTCCTTTCCTCTCTTCTGCACAGAGGTAGCTCTTCCTCCACTCCCTGCAGGCTCTGGGACTATGCAGAAAACATCCCAGGGACCTATCCCTATATCCTGCACACCTGATGGGGGCCCAGGGGACTGGGCCTCCCAGGTTGCCCCCACCCACCTGTCTGTGCCTGTGGGATGTGCTCTGTTCCATGTCTCTCTCTTTCCCCAGGAGTGGGCAGGAGGGGTACACTTCCATGCACCAGGCTGACACCATCAGCTGCTGGTCTCTAATAGTAAATGTGTGAAGGATCTCCTGGGAAATCAGCAAGGGTTTATCAATTTTATCAATCTTTCCGAATGACTAAGTTTTGACTTTGCTGATTTTCTCTTTTATTGGTCTGTTTTCTGTTTCATTGATTACCAATCTCACTGTTTTCTTCCTTCTACCTCCTTTGAGTTTGATTTGCTCACCTTTCCTGTCTTCTTAAGTTTGAAGCTTTATTCATTTCACACCTTTCTTCTTTTTGAATAGAAACATTGAAAACTATAAATTCTCTTCTAAGTGCTGCTTTCGCTTCAGAATGCCACAGTTTTTATATGACATATTTTCATTGTTATTCAGTTAAAAATATTTTGTAATTTCCTTTGTGATTTCATCTTTGTCCCACAGGTCATTTAGAATTATATTCTTTGTGGTGAGAGGTGTGGATCCTGTTTCAGTCTTCTACATGTGGCTATCCAATTTTCCCAGCACCACTCATTGAGTAGGGATTCTTTTCCCCAGTGTGTGTTTTTGTCTGCTTTGTCAAAGATCGGATGGCTATATGAGTATGGTTTTATATCTGGGTTCTCAGTACTGTTCCACTGGTCTATGTTTCTGTTCTTGTGCCAGTACCATGCTGTTTTGGTTACTATAGCCTTGTATTATAGATTGAAGTCTGGTAAATTGATGCCTCCCAATTTGTTCTTTTTGCTTAAGGTTGCTTTGGCTAAATGGGGTCTTCTCTGGTTCCAAAGGAAGCATAGAATTATTTTTTCTAGATCTGCGAAAAATGATGTTGGTATTTTAATAGGGATTGCATTGAATCTATAGATCACTTTGGGTAGTATGGAGATTTTAACAATGTTGATTCTGCTGATCCACGAACATGGTATGTTTTTCCTTCTGTTTATGTCCTCTGCTATTTCCTTCCCCAGTGTTCTGTGTTTTCCCTGTAGAGGTCTTTCACCTCCTTAGTTAAATATATTCCTAGGTATTTTATTTTCTTTGTTGCTATCGTGAAAGGTATTGAGTCCTTGATTTGGTTCTCAGCTTGACTGTTGTTGGTGTATATGAATACTACTGATTTGTGTACATTAACTTTGTAACCTGAGACTTTGCAGAATTTATTTATCAATTCCAGTAGTCTTTTGGCAGAATCTTTGGGGTTTTCTAGATATAAGATCATATCGTCAGCAAAGAGTGATAGTTTGACCTCTTCTGCCCCCATTTGGATACCCTTGATTTCCTTCTCTTGTCTCATTGCTCTGGCTAGGACTTCCAGAACTATGTTGAATTAAAGTGATGATAGTGGGAAACCTTGATAACAGCGTTAAACCTAAGGCATGAAACCATAAGAATTCTAGAAGAAAATGTTGGAAAAACTCTTATAGACATTGGCCTAGGCAAAGAATTTATGAAGAAGACCCCAAAAGAGCAATCACAGCAACAACAAAAATAAATAAATGGGAACTGATCAAATTAAAAAGCTTCTGCACAGCCAAGGATACAATCAGTAGAGCAAATAGACAACCTATGGAATAGGAGAAAATATTTGCATACTATATATCCAACAAAGGGTTGATAACCAGAATCTACAAAGAACTCAAGCAAAATCACCAAGAAAAAATCAAACAACCCCATTAAAAAGTGGGCAAAAGACATGAACAGAAACTTTCCAAAAGATGATAGACTAATGGCCAACAAACACATGAAAAAATATTCAACTTCTCTAATCATCAAGGAAATGCAAATCAAAACCACAATGAGATATCACCTAACTCCAGTGAGATGGCTTTTATCAAAAAGTCCCAAAACAACAGATGCTGGCAAGGATGCACAGAGAAAGGTACACTTGTAAACTACTGGTGGGACTGCAAACTAGTACAACCTCTATGGAAAGTAGTATGGAGATACCTCAAAGAACTAAAAGTAGACCTACCATTTGATCCAGTAATCCCACTACTGGGTATTTACCCAAAGGAAAAAAAGGCATTCTATAAAAAAGACACTTGCCTTCGAATGTTTATAGCAGCACAATTCACAATCACAAAGATGTGGAAACAACCCAGGTGCCCATCAATTCATGAGTGGATTAATAAAATATGGTACCTGTATACCATGGAGCACTACTCAGCCATAAAAAAAATGGTGATCTAGTTTCTTTTGTAACAACCTGGATGGAACTGGAGACCATTCTTCTAAGTGAAGTATCACAAGAATGGAAAAACAAACACCACATATACTCAATACTAAATTCGAACCAATTGATCAACACTGTGTACACATATGGAAGTAAAACTCAAGGGAAATCAAGTAGGTGGGCGGGAGGGGGAGGGGATGGGTAAATTCACACCTAACAGGTATAACGCACACTAACTGGGCAAAGGACATACTTCTAAATTTCACTCAAACTGTACAAAAGCAAATGATGTAACCAAAACGTGTGTGCCCCCATAAAATTCTGAAGTAAAAAAAAATGTTTAGTTTGCTTCTTTAGCTGTCTTCAATTTTGTCCACATTACTTGATTTGACATTACCAGGAGCAGTAGTCTTACTACAAACACATTTTCTTTCTTTCTTTTTGCCTTTTACCCATCCTAGTTAGTATAGACCAAACTGCCTGAGTACCTGCCATTTTTATTCTAAAGGCTACCTGACTTAGTCCAGGTGAAATTTATTTTCCTTTCTCATGGAAGGATTATGGGGAAAGAGAATGTTTTAATTTCTTTTAAATGTGAAATGTTTGCTTAATAGCCATAAGTGTTTAGTGTGTGTTTGTCTTTTCCTTATTTGTTTGTTATTTATCTATGAAGGATGTTACTCTTGGGCCAATCATATTTTTTCCCCAAAATTGTGGGGAATGGAGTGGAGCTATTCTGGAGTCCTTACTTAAGTGGTAGTATTCTGGAGTTAAAACTTCATCGATAAATATTTCTTCCCCTTTTCTCTTGGGCGTTTGGCGCTATAATTGCCCTCTGTCTTCCTGAAATTCTCTGTATAGTAATGCAAGATGTCGAGAGGGCTTTTCACGTTGCAATTATTCTAAAGGGATAGTCCAACAATTGAGGGCAGATACATTTTCCAGGGTGAATAGTCCTTGGAGACAGGAAGACAAGTTCCATCTTCCCTACCCTTGACCTCTCAACTCCTCTGGTCTATATAAGCAACGATTCGGAGGTGTGGGAAGGAAAGAATAATTGACCCTGGTCTAAACTGCAGTCACTCCCCTCTCCAGTGGAGCCAAGAGAGGGGATTCATTTTGGAAAAAGAATCACATATAATAATTTGTCTGCAAGGAGAGAAGACTTTCTGTTCATTCCCAGATTGGGATTTCTACATAGGCAGCAGACATACCGATATGCTGCCAGCCTACTGGCGAAGGGGAGAAAGTGACTGGAGATAAATGGCTGAGTAGAGAGATTTTGTCACGCTGGCTTGGCAAAGAAGAATGGATTTCCTGTGAATCAAGTCCTGTGCTGGGAGGTGGTGGAGGCCTGAGCCATCTTGCCATTGCTTAGAGGTTGGTTCTTGCTTGCTTGGAATAGGCTCTCTCTTATCAGAGATTTGTGCATTCTTGCTAAGTCTGTTTCATGTAGGACATGGGCACATGGAGAGATGCTTTCCTAGTGGTTGATTAAGAGTGTGGGACTTGCTCTGCTCTGTAGGTTTGATTCCAACATTACTAGCTGTCTGATCCTGAGCAAGTTTCTTAAATGCTCTAAAACTCTGTTTCCTCATATAGCAAATGAGGCTCCACAGAGTATATACAACACAATAATATTTTGAAGACTAGACAATGCATGTAAATCTTAGTATAGGCTGTGGTTCATAGTAAGTCCTCAAAAACTGTTAGTCTTTATTCTTAAGAAACCTTAATTTATGAAAATGCATTAATATGCATGAAAGAATGCCTTGCTTTGGTGTTCATTCAAGTGGTAGATTTCCCTGGTGCATATAAATTCGTGTTTATTTTTAATACTTTGCTTCTTTTTCAGCTTATGAGGACTGTGTCCCCGGTGCAAAGCCTGGTGTCATTGGCATGACACTCATCCTCTCTCTTGCCTTCCCTTCCTACTTGGATACCCCTAAGCATTCCCTCTCTTTCCTTCCAACCAATGAACGTGATTTATCAGGAAAGTAAAAACAAAAGAATAGCCATAAGTCCAAGGTTTACTTAAGAAAACAAAAAGAATCTTTATTATTCTGACATTTTTAATAGAGTAAAGGTCTCATAAAGACTCAGTTAGCATCTGTTGATGGATTTGGTCTGAAGTCTCCCTAGAGAAAGGAGCACAATCATTCACCATTTCCTGAACAGGAGTCAACCACTGCATGATTAGCTGGGAAGGGGGTTAGGGGCAAGAGGGTGTCCTACGATTTCTCAGAGAAAACATCAAGTGGGTAATGTGATTTACGATATTTAAGTAGCTTAACTAAGCTAAAATTAAGAAAGATTTTAGCATGTGGTTAGTGGAGAGGGGAAGTAGCCAGAGGAGAAAGGATTTCTGGGGTTGCAGGGACGTTCCCCAATCTACCCACACCTTCAATTGGTTTCTTCTTGACCACTCAGGAGTTCTGCTTCAGGTCCCTGATGTATTCCTGGACCCAGGCATTGCTGGGATTGGCACAGATTTGCCGGCCCATTTTTGTGGTAAAGCTGTGCAGAGGGCAGAAACATTATACAGAGAATGAGTAAGGACATTCTTAACCACCTGTGGCCCCCACATCTTCATCCCTGTGGGCAGCTCAAGCTAGTCCACTTTATCAATAAATCATCCCCCAAATCTCAGGATCCCTCAGTCCTTCTCTGAGTGATTTACGAGGACTCCCTTGGGACACCTCCTTTCTGCTGTCTCTTTCTCTCCTCTTTTCCCTCTACACCTGGGCAGGTCCTCCCTGACTCCCTGCAGGCGCCAGCCCATGTCAGGGGACAGCCCAAAGGCCTCTCTCAGTGCCCTGCACACACATAGGACCTCAGAGGGCTGAGTCCCCCTAGGATGGCTCTTTATCCACCAGCTGGTGCACTTATGAGCTTCTCCCAGATCTGATTCCTGCGGGCATTGCCCCCACCCCCAGCTATGTGAGCCTTGTGTCTCCCCAGGGCGGACAGGAGGACTGATATTTACATGATACCACGTGTGGAGCACTCGCCGTTGGTCTGATAATAGGAGACCACAAGTTTGCGGGGCATCTTCCGGGACACGAAGGAGAAGCAGCAGGTGGGTGGGGTGTGGAACTTGTCTGAGGGAACAAGGACAAAGAGTTGCTCGGCAGAACAGGCGAGCCCGAAAGGGTCGGGAAGAAGCAGAGAGAGACAGCGTAGCTCAGATTTGAGGCTTGGGGGAAAAGAAAACTGGAAATAATTTGGCTCTTTGTTTGTTGGTTTGCTTCTCATTAATTTCCCTAGTCTTGTCTTTGGTTTTGTCTCTCCATTTTGGTCTTTATCTTACTCTACAGGGAACCAAGCTCTCTGAATAGTCTACTCCCTTCTAACTCTCTTTGGGGACATTTTTTTCCTTATCTATTAAATGATAAGATAGCTGAGAAAGTACGGACATCTCTTGCAAGTCACCCAAGGGGTTGAACTCTGGGAGACCACTGAGGTAATTCTAAAACTTACCAGCACCAATGGGAACTAAACAGATCTAGATTGTACCTCACGCTAATAACACAATGAATTAGTCTTCAATAATCTCACCTAAAAAGTAGGATAAAATCTCTCCCGACTCCCATCCTGCAGCCCAGATCAATAGATTCCTTTGGAAACCTCTTGAAGAAAACAAGGATGTCAGTTTGAAACCCCATTCGAGGTTCCCTCATTTCACAGGGGGGTTCTCAGTCCACAGCACTTGGGAGATGTGGTCTGACTTCGGGCCAGGGAGCAACTGTTAAAGGCACATGGATGGCAGATTCACCTTGGGCCGAGGAGCAGAGGGCCATGGTGCAGAGGAGGATGAGGAGAGCAGCCATGAGGCCCTTCATGACGCTGGACAGGCAGTGCAGCATGAGCAGAGCGAGAAGGGGCTTGGGAGCTCACTACTGCTGGCCACCTTCTGGGATCTGAGCCGTCTTCCCTCCTTTTTATAGGCAGCCCTGGACCACGAGAACATAGACATTAGAAGTGCCTACGCAAGAAATCTTAAGTATAGTGGTGTCATGTGAGTTGTACAAACCAGGGTTGCCTATAGTTACTAGAAAGGTTTAGGGTACACACAAGAGTGGCTCAGTTGCTAATGTGATTGGGCTGCTAGCGGGGAAGTTGTGTCTCCCAGTGGGTGACCGGGAGTTGGCAGTACCCAGGGATCATGCTTAGCTGTTTCCTCTTCATATGACAGATCTTTCTCTGAAGTGAGCGGTGACACCCTCCTTTGACAGAGCAGAATGCTGGGAGGGGCTTCCACAATTGTTCTTAATTTTAATGTGGCCAAATGCATCAATCTTTTATTTATGGTGAGGGCTTTTGTGATCTGTTGAGAAATCTTCCCCTATCCTAAGGCAATACAGATATCCTCCTAGGTTAACTTCTGGAAGCTTTAATGTTTTAGCACTGATATTTAAGTTTACAATCCATCTGAAGCTGATTTTTATGTTTGGCGTGAAGAAGGGTTCAAGGTTTATTTTTTGCCATGTGGATATCCAATGGACCTAGCACCTTTTATTGGAAGGACCATTGTATTAGCCAGGGTTCTCTAGAGAAACAGAACCAATGGGCGGGGGTGTGTGTGTGTATGTGTGTGTGTGTAAAAAATAAGAAATAGGCCTGGGCCTGGTGGCTCACGCCTGTAATCCTGGCACTCTGGGAGGCCGAGGCAGAAGGATCACTTGAGCTCAGGAGTCCGAGACCAGCCTGAGCAAGAGTGAGACCCCCATCTCTATAAAAAATAGAAAACATTAGTCGGTCATGGTGGCATGTGCCTGTAGTCCCAGCTACTCGAGAGGCTGAGGCAGAAGGATTGCTTAAGCCCAGGAGTTTGTGGTTGCAGTGAGCTATGATGATGCCACTGTACTCTAGCCCAGGCCACAGAGTGAGACCCTGCCTCAAAAAAAGAAAAAAAATAAATAAAAATGAAGTTGGGGGAATTGGCTCACATGATTATGAAAGCTGACAGGTTCCAAGATCCGTAGGTGAATTGGCAAGGGAGAGACCCAGGAGAGCTGATAGTGTAGTTCTGTGGTCCCCAACCCCCAGGTTGCAGACTGGTACCAGTCCATGGCCTGTTAGGAACTGGGTTGCACAGCAGGAGGTGAGTGGTGGGCGAGCAAGTGAAGCTTCATCTGTATTTACAGCTGCTCCCCATTGCTTGCATCACCGCCTGAGCTCCACCTCCTGTCAGATCAGCAGCAGCATTGGATTCTCACAGGAGCACAAACCCTACTGTCAACTGCGCATGTGAGGGATCTAGGTTGTGCACTCCTTATGAGAATCTAATGCCTGATGACCTGAGGTGGAGCTGAGGCGGTGATGCTAGTGCTGGGGAGCGGCTGCAAATACAGATAGATTATTATTAGCAGAGAGGTTTGACTGCATAATAAATGTAATGCACTTGAATCATCCCAAAACCATCCCCACCCCCTCTGTCTGTGGAAAAATTGTCTTCCAAGAAACTGGTCCCTGGTGCCAAAAAGGTTGGGGACCACTGGTGTAGTCCCAGTTTGAGTCCAAAGGCTTGAGGCTCAAGATCCAGGAAGAGCCAACATTTCAGATTGAGTTCAAAGGCAGGAGAAAAACCAGTGTCCCAGTTTGAAGGCAGTTAGGCAGGAGGAATTCCCTCTTACAGGCAGGAGGGTCAGCCTTTTTGTTCTATTCAGACCTTCAACTGATTGAATGAGGCCCACCACTGTGCCCAGCATTTTTTTTTTTTTTTAGAAACAGGTTCTAACTATGTTGCCCAGGCTAGTCTCAAACTAATGGGCTCAAACAATCCTCCCACCTCAGCCTCCCAAACTACTGGGATTACAGGCATGAGCCATGGCACCCGGCTTGGAAATCAATTTTAAAAGTAACTAGAAAATCCCCAAATGTTTGGAAATTAAGAAAAAGTACACGGGTCAAAGAAGATATCACAATGGAAATTAGAAAATATTTTGAACTGAATAGTTGTTTATGTAATTGAGAAACTGATTCTAAAATTTATTCAGAAAGGCAAAAGCCCAAGGATATCCAAGACACTCTCAAAAAAGAACAAAGCAGGAAAATGTACTCTAATAGCTCTTAAGACTTCTAATAATGCTGCAGCAATTAACATAATATGGTACTGGCACAAGGAAAAGGAAATAAACCATTGGAACTGAACAGAGAGTCCAAAAACAGACCACACATATGTGGACCCACGGTGGCACTGCAGAGCAATAGGGAAATGATGGCTGTGATGGTTAAGTTTATGTGTCAACTTGCCTGGATCAAGATCAAATACCATGACTAGGGGGCCCAGATATTTGATAAACCATTATTCTAGGTGTTTTTGTGAGGGCACTTTTGGATGAGATTAAAATTATTGAAATCAATAAACTAAGTAAAGCAGATTACCCTCTTTAAATTTTAGAATCAGTTTCTCAATTACATAAACAACTGTTCAGTTCAAAATATTTTCTAATTTCCATTGGATATCTTCTTAGACCCGTGTACTTTTTCTTAATTTCCAAACATTTGGGGATTTTCTAGTTACTTTTAAAATTGATTTCCAGGCTGGGTGCCGTGGCTAATGCCTGTAATCCCAGCAATTTGGGAGGCTGAGGTGGGAGGATCGTTTGAGCCCAGGAGTTTGAGACTAGCCTGGGCAACATAGACCCTGTTTATTAAAAAAAAAAAAAAAAAAAAGCTCAGCACAGTGGCACACATCTGTAGTCCCAAATACTCAGGAGGCTAAGGCAGGAGGATCACTTGAGCCCAGGAGTTCAAGGCTGCAGTGAGCAATGCTTGTGCTACTGCACTCCAGCATGGGTGACAGACTCAGACACTGTTTCTAAAAAAAAAAAAATTATATATACATATATAAAAAAATTGATTTCCAGCATAATTTTATTGTATTAAGAGAACATATTCTGATTAAAATGATCTTTCATGTCTCAGGACATGGTCAAATTTAGTAAATGTTTTATGTACATTTATAAAGAATGTATACTCTGCATTTGCTGTGTATATGCTATGTATGTTCCTTTATTAAAACTTGTTAATCATGGTGTTCACAGCTTCTATATCCTTACTGATTTAAGGTCTGCATATTTTATCAGTTACTGAGAGATATGTGTTAAAATCTTCCATTGTGATTTCTAGTTCTTCTTTTAGCTCTATCAGTTTGCTTTATATATTTTGAGTCTATGCTATTAGAAGAATAAAAATTTAGAATTGTAACAAATTTTTGGTGAAATGGGCCTGAAGAGTGGAGCTTCTCAGGAGAACTGAGTGTTATCTGCCATTTGCTTGCCCTAGGAACCAACTGGACCTGGAATTTGCATCTTGTTAATGGCTGAGTTAGGCCTCAGTTTTCCCAACTAAAAATGGGTCCTGGCCCTCCCTTACCTTTCAGATCCAGAAACTAGATTAGATAAAAGTCCTTGGAAAATAGCCCAGAACATTTTGAAACCTTCTGTGAAGTTTTTTGCTTTTACTTAAATAATCTTAAGCCATTAAGAGATATGGTTTAGATGTCTGTCCAGAGCACTGGGAAAAAATTCTAAAATGAAGAAAGGACAAGGGTTGAGAGAGTCTCATGGGACGGATGAGACGTGTGGGGTGAGGGCCATGGTGAGGAGATGGTTGACCAGGGCAGCTGTGGAGACCTGTTCAGTGTTGGGCAGGCAGAGGAGTGTGGACAAAGCCAAGACAGGGCTGAGCACTCACTGCTGCCTATATCCTTCTGGGGTCCAAGCCATGTCCCCGTCCCTTTCTAGGCAACTCTAGACCATGAGGAGCTGGAGGCTGGGGATGACCAGCGGGGAAGATGTGAAGTACATGGTATCATGCTCTGAGTTGCACGTGCTGGGGTCCCACAGGGGTTCAGGATGTACAGGAAGAGCTCAATTGCTCCCTTGTTGGGGCGGACTATGTGGAAATGTTTTTGGCAGTGAGAAGGAGGTGAGATGTTAGTGTTAGAGCCATAGTACACGGAGAGATCTACAGATCTGATTCCTCCACAGAGCAGATCTCTGATGCTGTGCTACAGCTCTTCTCACCACATGGGGTGACCTATATGGTGATGCCACAGCATCCTGGGCAGCAAGAAGCACACTTAAACCCACCTTGGGTGAAAAGGACCATGACAGCATGTTGATTGGAGTGCTTTTAAGAAATAGTTAACCAGTGAAGGTGAAGTCAAGAGCTGGTGTCACCAAAAGGCTCAGCTTACCTGGCGCCTTCTACCAGGAACAGATCTAGCCGTGAATAGCCCCATGCTCACTCCTGCCATGGAGCAGATACGTCCAGTGTTCTTCACAGGTGTTTTGGCTGCACAGATGGGACAAGAAAGTCTGGGCTACAGGAATGACAAGAATGATGAGGTCAGCCTTTTAATCACTGTCTGATTCATCAAACATTCACAGGTCCCTACAATATGCCATACTTGGGATTGACACTGGGTAACAGACCTGAATATGCATTAGATAAATGTCTGTATATACCAGGACCCTTAAATGTCCTTATTTTTTGACCCCAGAAGCCTACATCTAGGAAAATATCCTGTAGAAGTAACCTCATTTATGGAGAAAGTTTTGTACATAAATATGTTTGGTACAGTTTATAACAATTAAAAACTGGAACCAGTCCAAATGTGCTACAGTACTGCATGATAACATTAATTCACTCAGCGGATGGGTGAGTAAATTAGGCAGTTCTTAAAAATACTGGAATGATTTGGGAAAGTCTTCTAATGTTAACTACTATCATGTGCTGCATAGTGACATTTAGGTCAGTGACACTATGTATTTGACAGTGGTCCTAGAAGACTATAATACCATATTTTTACTGTACCTTTTCCATATTTGGATAGGCTTAGGTACACAAATGCTAACCATTGTATTGCAATTGCCTACGATATTCAGTACAGTAACATGCTGTACAGGTTTGTAGCCTAGGAACAATAAGCTATATGATACAGCCTAGGTGTGTAGTAGGCTATACTATCTAGGTTTGTATATATACACTCCATGATGTTTGCACAACGGCGACAGACAAAATTGCCTAATGACACATTTCTCAGATATGTCCCTGTTTTCAAGTGACACATAACTATATAAATAAAAATGCAAAATTACATCTGTATCATGACAACAATAACCCCCCCCCCCCGACACACAGTAAAAGGAAGGAAAAAAGCAAGTAAGCAAACAACTATCACAAGCCTAGAAAAAAACTGCACTTGAGAGAAATAAACTAAACTGTTAAAAGTGATAGGGTTTGGGTAATAGAATTTTTCCTACATTCAAGGAAAAAATTTTTGCTCAGATTATGCCTCAGAATTCATGTATTCCACAATAGGAAAGTAAAAATGTAGAGGAAAACCCCCACATCCTTACCTGCATTTGCTCTGCTGCCTACCCAGCTTACATATATAAATTAATTTTTATTCTTTTCTGTATTTCATATATTTTTTAAAATAGCTTTTACTACTTTTGGGTGTAATCTATATTTCACATTTTAAGTCATGTAAATGTAATTTGAATAATAAACACTAGTAACATTGTTCCTTCTGTATAAGACCCCCTTCTATGCCTTTGGATGAGATGTTGTGAAGATGTTATGACTGAGAAGCAGCAGCCATTTTGTGACCATGAGGTGGCAAGCCCAAAGAAGAAAAGCCAACAAAATGATGGGGAAAGGGGAGATGTTTTAAGAAGCCTGAGTTCTGGATAACATCATTGAGCTGTCAGACAAACTCTGGGAATGGCCATCTTGACTTTATAATAAGGAAAGATGGAAATGTTCCAGGAATTTTGAGGAATGAGGACTTTCTTTTTATATTTCTCATTACTTTCTCAGTTGTAAGTGCTAATTATTATTACAAGAGGTGAATATGCCATAGTTTATTTAATTGTAGGTCATCTTTTAATTGTTACAAATAAGCTGGGACAAACAATTTCTTCATCTTTGTGTTTATAGCCACAGCCTAGATCCCTGGCAGAGTGCTTTGCTAATCAAAGGGTAACAACACTTTAAGGCTCATCATTCATATTAGCTCCCAGCTAACCCAGCTAACCCAGGGACTGGCATATTGTAGAGGTCCAATGAATGTTTGATGAATGAGCCAATGTCTGGAAGGCCCTCCTCAACCTTGCCCCCCCTGTAGCTGAGGCTCCCCCAATCTCTGTCTCCATCCAGGGCATGGATTTACCTTGGGTTGCACTTCTCCTGACTCTGTGGCATTATTATCAATGGTACATCTATGCCGTTGGAACAGCTGGGGAGGAAATCGGAAGGTTTTGCTCTGTGGAAGGAATGTTTTATCTACAGATCTGCTCTTGTGAGGAGGCAGCAGCTAATCCGGTCTTGGGGTGACACCAGCATCTCACCTCCTCTCACTGTGGAAACCATTTCCCCATTAAGTAAGCAACAGAACCATTCTTGCAAATATACTGAACCCTTGTGGTGACCTAAAGTTTTCCTGGGTTGTACTACACACAGCATGACACCAGCACGATGATTAAAAATGTCCCCCTCAATCTCCCCGAGTTTACATCTTCTAATGGGCCAAGGCTTCCTATAAGGAGGAGAGAGGACTGAAACCCCAGAAGGAGGCAGCAGCTGCAAGTCCTCAAGTTCAACTCTACTAGGCCACCACTTGGGCTCACACTCTGCCCAGCATCATGGAGGTGCCCGAGGCCGCCCTCGCCATCCTGCTCTTCACTGAGGCCCTCTACCCCCAGCCCTGCTCTGCCTCGTGTGAGTCTGTCTTCTGCTCTTATGCCCCTACTCTCTGGCCATGCTTGGACCACAATACCAAAGTCTCTGCCTGACAAGTAGAGAAGAACTTTGGGAATTTTTCTTCCTAAGGGGTTCTAGTAATTCTCTTCTCTCACTCTGGGAGACAGAGGGAGAGTGAGTCCCATTCTATGGATGAGAAAATGGAGGCCCAACTGGGATTTTGGCAAGAGACAGAATCTGGGTCCAACTGGTTCCCAGTGATGTGGCCTTGACTCTCCTCACGAATTCCAGATGGAATTCCCCAAGGAGAGAGAGAACAAGAAGTAGTTTCTTCAGAAAACTAAATTCTCTGTACAGAGACATAGAGGTTCAGAACCAAGACAGACAGAGAATGAGAAACATCAAAAGAGAGAAAGATGCAGAAATAAAAATGTCGAGGAAAAGAAGAAACTTTCTTCTGGATCCCATTGTCCCCACTGCGAGCAGTGCTGTCTCCTTCCAGCTCTGCCTGACTCTGGATGGAAGGGATCAGGAGTAGCTGGCTTGGCTTTTCTTCTGAGCAGTGACTTGAGATCTTTCTGTTCCGTCTCTCACAGTTGGAGCCAACACCCCAACCGCCTGCTGCTTCTCCTATATCTCCCGGCAGATTCCACTCAAATTTTTGGATAACTATTATGAGACCAGCATCCAGTGCTCCAAGCCAGCTGTCATGTAAGGACCAGTCTTCCTGCCCACCCCTGAGGAGGGAGGCTGGGAGGTCTGGGGTGAGGCCCCCTCAGCTTTCTTAGGCCCATGGCCTACGAACTCCAGGGGAGGCCCCTGAAGTATTTTATGACCTGGCCTGGGGCCTGCAGTCGTGAAGGATGTGCTCTGGGGCAGTGGGAAGAGAGGAGAAGGGACAACAGGAAGTTGATGTTCTGAGGAACCACCATCTGAGGCACTCGGGGAAGGTCTGTGAACCCCAAGGTTAAGGGGAAATTTTATGAGCATGTGAACAGACCCTGAGATGTCTGGGGCAGGGAAGGATGGAGGGGCCACAGGATTTCCCTGCTGGGTTCCTCAGTGCTTAATCCTTCTACCCTTCTCCACAGCTTCCTGACCAAGAGAGGCCGGCAGGTCTGTGCTGACCCTGGTGAGGCCTGGGTCCAGGAATATGTCACCAACCTCGAGCTGAATGCCTGAGTGGCCTGGGAGCAGTGAGGAACCCAGTGACCTCAGTGGGCCCAGTGGGGAGCAGGGGCCTGAGCCAGCCAGTGATCTTACAACCCTGGCAGCCACCTCTTCTGTGGGTCTCCCTGACATGCCCAGCCACACTCTGGGGACTTCCTTAAGTTTGGTTTTAGTTTGTGTATCATATTTTTTTTGTAATTTATCTCTATTGTTGCATTGTGTTATGTCGTGAGTGTTCTCTCTGACTTCTTATGACAATCTCTTCACCGTTCCTCCCCTTTCCCCCCAACATGTGGGTGGACGAGTGTGATTAGCTCTTTCAGCAGAAACCGTACCATGCACGTCAAATGACAAATGCTTAATCAATGGTTTTGCCCTGCACTCTGTTTTCAAATATTGATGGCTCTTATATGAAAGGTAAATGAGCATTTTCCTTGTGATGACTGATTCTGTTGATTTCGTTTTCCCAACTAATCAGAATCACAGACTGACAAGAATACTGGGAGAAGGGCAGAGAAACATGAAAAAGGGCAGAAACCACCAGAAAGGGACAGAACACTGCTACAGTCACGCCAGATGTTTTCCTAGAGATACTTTCCTGGAAAGTTGAAATTCACGTCATTATTTTAGAAACCAGATCACAATTGATATGGTATAGAAAGATTTTCTACTTAAATGAATACCAAGGTGAAGCCTACTGTGATGCATATTCATGCATATATGTTCATTTTCATAAATGAAGCTTTGCTCAGAATGATGACTAATGTTTGTTGAGGGTGTACCGAGGGCTGGGCTCTGTGCTATGTGCTTATATTAGTGACAATCTAGCAAACCCTGCCCACAGTCTAGCAAGGATTCCTCGCCTGGCAGTTGGCTAAAAGCCTTGGTCAGATTCTCTGTTGTTCTCTGCTCTGCTTTTGGAGAAAATGTTCTCCATGGCTATCTCTGAGGTGAGGCTTAGGGGCTAGGGTGGCCAGAGTTAGCAAATAAAAATACAGAATGAATAACATTTTTAGTATAAGTATGTTCTATGCAATATTTGGGACATACTTATACAAAAAAATTATGTGTTGCTCTGAAACTCAAATTTAACTGGGCATCCTGTATTGCATCTGGCAACCCTGCTAGGAATGAATACCTCTTATAGAGGTGTCTATTTCCTACTAGAGATGGGAGCCTAAGGATTGACTTAAGTGTAGCATGGTGCTTCTCAACCTTGAATTCACATTGGAATCATTTGGGGGAGATTTCAAAAACTCCAACGTTAGGGACTTACCACCAAAGTTGCAAATTTAATTGGACATAGGAGGGGCCTGGCATCAGTAATTTTAAAACTCCCCAGGTGATGTTAATGCACAACTAAGTTTGAGAACCACTGTTGGGGTGCAGTCATAAGCTGTTTTGGGCCACCCTTGTGGTTTCAGAGGCAATGTAGGTCCCTTCCGATTTTTGAAGGCTTCTGATCTAGTTGTTTTTGGTTAATTCCATTGGATGGTTAATCAGAAGCAGAAAATCTATCAAATACAATGTTACTTCTAGAACTGGGTTTTGGAACATCTCTGTCCCAGCACAACCTTCCACCGCCACACCCGCTCCCTGTTTCACTGACTTCCGTCTCCACATTGCCCTCTGCTGGTGAAATCATGCCACAGGTGTGGAGGCCACCATAATTAGCTCCCTGCCTCTGACACATCCGGCTGCACCTTCACAAAGAACAGGATTGTTGTTCATTTTGATGGTTAATTTTGTGTCAACTTGACTAAGCTAAGGGATGCCCAGATAGCTGGCAAAACATCAGTTCTGAGTGTGTCTGTGAGGTGTTTCCAGAAGAGATTAGCATTTGAATCAGAAGGCTAAGTAAAGAAGATCTGCCCTCACCAATGCAGGCAGGCATCACCCAATTCACTGAGGGCCCAGATACAACAAAACGTGGAGGAAGGGCAAGTCCGCTCTCTCTGTTTGAGCTGCAGCATCCATCTTCTCCTGTCCTTGGATGTCGACTCTCCTGGTTCTTGGGCCTTCAGACTTATACCATCACCTCCTCTTCTCTCCCCTCTTCTCAGGCCTTTGGACTCAGACTTTGGACTGAATTATACCACCAGCTTTCCTGGTTCTCCAGCTTGCAGGTGGCAGGGCTTCTTGGCCTCTATACTTTTGTGAGCCAATTCTGATAATAAATATCTCTATCTCTATATCTATATCTACATCAATATCCATATCTATATCTATATAGAGAGGTAGTCCATTGGTCTGTTTCTCTGGGGAACCCCGACTAACACATTTATTTTATCAACAAAATAAATATTTAAAAGGAGGGACCTGAGAAGGAGGGGTTCAGGTTGCTTCTAGACACAACTTTCATGTCCTGCCTAGACTCTCACCTTCTCATTTCTGCTTATACTAACATTAGCTGGGAGTGGAGAATTCTGCTCATCTAGTCCTGTGAGCTCATAGATCACTGGGTTTTCACTCTACTTGGTTTGCAGGCAGCAAGCAGAAAGGGCCTCTCTTAAGAAAACTATTTTTTTTTTCCTAATCTGCTATCAGATGAGTCAGTTTCAGAGTAAGTTAATCTCTTTCTTAATGGGCCTAATGCAAGAAGTAGTCAGTCTCCAATATACTGAATTTTCCTTTTTGATGAAACCTTGGCAGGCAGATGGCTTTAGAGTATATAACAGGCCATGGGGGTAACCAGTTGTTTTGCTAACTAGAGGTGTCCTCATTGACCTTAGCTGCTGCCCTCTGCTAATTCCACTTTTTGGGGTCTATTACTCACAACATTGTAATCTGTATCAGTTAGGGATGTTTTAAGTCATAGTATAAGAAAACTGACTTAATCTGGCTGAAATGATAAAGGAAACTTGTTAGCTCACATAACTGAAGCTTCAAGAAGTAGAATTAGCTTCAGGCAAAACTTGATCTAGTGGTCCTTAAGTCTCACCATAGACCATGTTTCTTCCTGAATTTTTGATCTCCCTCTGATTTGAGAGCTTCATCCTAGGATTAGTTACTCTATTGGTAAGATAGGGGACAGAAACTTCCAGAGCAATGTGGATCCAATAAGAGAATGTCTATATCCTTTTACCTTGAGCCAAGAGCATGAGGTCCATTTTTATTGCTCTGGCTTAGGTTAGGAGCCCATCTCTTAACCTAGGTATCAGCAAACTATGGCCTGTGGGCTAAATTTGACCTACACCTGTTTTTGTATGGTCTGTAAGCTAAGAAGTTTTTACATTTTTAAATGACTGAAAACTATCAAAAGAAGAAGAATATTTTGAGACACATGAAAATTGCATGAAATTCAAATTTTAGTGTCCATAAAAAAGTTTTATTGGAACATAGTCAGGCTCATTTGTTTCTGTGTGGTCTAAGGCTATTTTCACACTACAACAGCAGAGATGAGTAGCTGTGACAGAGACTGTATGGCCCACAAAACCTAAAATAGTTACTATTTGGCCCTTTATGGAGCAAGTTTGTCAACCTCTCTCTTAACCAATCTTTGTGGCTACGGAAATGGATTCACTGATTTGTTTGAATTGATCAATATCCATAAAAGGCAATGTTGATGGACTCAAAACCACACGAACTGTAAGAGGGGATGGTTTTTCCAAAGGCTCATTTAAGGACAAAAAAGAAAGAAAGAAAGAACTGAGGACCAAACAAGTATCTATCAAGTGTGTCTAACTTTCTTATATGAATTTTGTCTGTGTGTGTGAAGACTACTAATCACTTGCCTGTGACTTTTATCACACCATACACTTTCTTCCCCAAATTGGGGGTTCAATCTGGACTGTCTTCTTAAGTGCCAGTGTCTTAGAGACATCCTTACTTGACTGAACATTTTAGTCCATTTTTACACTAATAATGCTGTAACAATAGGCTCCTTTGCCATTTTGTACTTTACTGAATTAATTTATTGATTGTAAACAGATTTTGATTGGGATATACCCTGGTGCCCCATAAATGATGGCTAGTTCCCAAATCCGAGGCTAAATTTCCATTAAGGACTTTATAGTCTAAGTCACCAATAGCTGGGGCCAGGCAATCCTTCCAGGGCATTCTATACATAGGAAGAGGAAAGAGAGTGGCCAGCCTAGTGGGTTCCACCTTTGTGGAGGAAAGGTCATGGCTTCTAATTCCTCTTGAAGCCCAATGAAGGGGTCTCAAAAGGGTAACTTGTAAAAACTGGAAGCATCTTCAAGCAAGGTGGCTCATTTTCCAGTTGGATGTCTTCACATGACATCCAACTTGTTGATTTGCCTGAACCAAACTGAGCAAGAGAGAAGAAAACAGGAGCTAGGAAGCAAAGCAGAGAAAAGGCGTGTTGTGGGGCTGCACTCCCACTACATGGGATGAGTTTTCCATTGGCCAGGCGACCCCATGGAAGGTAGCAGGGTTTCAGCCTTCTTTCCAGTGACACTCTGCATAGGTTGGGGGAATCCTATGTCTGGGGAAGACCCAGTTTATGCTGGTTGTGCCGGCATAATTATTAATAGCATCCTCCTTTGACTCTCAAAACAGTCCTCCTACCAATAGAAGACCCACTGCTCACAGGGACTCTAATGGCAGTAGCTGGTGGGATGGTCTCAGGGCTGCTGTCCACAAAGGTCCCTGGATGCATGGGCAAGAGGGTGCTGAAGTCCAGTATGCCCTTCACTTGTAAAGTCTTGCACGTGCACAGGGCTGGCTGTGCCCCAAGAGGGTGCCTTTTTCTAATGCGCTCAAAGGTGTCTTCTAGGCTAGCAAAAGTCTAGGGTGTGCTGCCAGTGGTGTGAGCTGAGGGGAGAGGTGAAAGCTGTTGGGCAGGAGTGGTATCTCTCACGTAAGAAACTGTGCAGAGAGAGGACCCACAGGACGCCCCTCCATCCAAAGAAAATATGCATGTGCTGCTTTTAATTTCAGTATTAAAAATAGGTGCAGAAAAAAAGCTAAGTGTGTGAGGTGATGGATATCCCAATTACCCTGCTTTGAGCATTGCACGTACATGGGTATCAAAATGTTACATGTACCCCCAAAAATATGTACAAAAATATGTATATCAATAAAAAAAGAGATGCAGAGATAACCGAGCAGTGGGGGCAGGGACTACGTCTACGGGCGTTAAGAGAAATTTTCTGTTCATATCACCCCACACAGACCACCCCTCTTCCCACCGTGCCAGAGGAGTTGAACAGGGAAGGGGAGAAGATGTTGCACAACCAAACTAAAGCTTCGTCACACTCTATCTCCCCGGAAATTGTTTTGCTCTGGTGGAGGATGGGGAGAGAGGGAGAAGAGAGGGAGATGAGATTTAAATCAAATTTGAGATTGGAGGGTTTTTTTGCTTATTTGGTTTTGTTTTGGAGACAGAGTCTCACTCTGTCTCCCCAGCTAGAGTGCAGCGCTGTCATCGTAGCTCACTGCAACCTTAAAGTCCTGGGCTCAAGGGATCCTCCTGCCTCAGCCTCCCGAGTAGCTGGGACTACACGCACATGCTACCACACCTGGCTAATTTTCTTCTATTATTTGTAGAGATGGGGTCTCGCTCTTGCTCAGGCTGGTCTCGAACTCCTGAGCTCAAGGGATCCTCCCCCCTCAGGCTCCCAGAGTGCTACGATTACAGCATGAGCCACTGTACCTGGGGCCTGAGATTGGAATTTTGAACTGTGAAAGAATTCTAATGACTGGAAGTGACCAGAAAGAGATGGGATCTGCCCAAGACATTAAGGTGGAGCCAATGATGAGAGAAAAGCATTTTATGTTTATACTCTGTAATAGTCAGGACAGAATAGGTTATACCTAGGTAACAAGAAAGCCCCCAATGGATTAACAAAATAAAATTTTCCATTCACACAAACTCTGATGTGAGTTAAGTCATTGGTTTGCAAAATTTAGTTACATCAGAATCCCTTGGTGGGCTTGTTTAAGCACAGATTGCTGGGCCCCACCTCATAGACTCTGATTCTACAGGTCTAGGGTATGGCTCAAGGTTCTACTTTTCTAACAAGTTCTTGCGTAATGATGATGTTGCTGGCTTATGAACTACACTTTGAGTAGTACTAACCCCAGAGCAGCGCTCCTCCAAGTGGTGACTCAGAAATTTGGGCTGCTTCCATCTTGTAGCTATAGATTCTGGATGAGAAAGAAGACAGAAAAGGCATACTGCTCTTAACTGTCTTCATCCAGAAGTGACACACTTCACTTCATCTTACAGTTTATCGGCCAGAATTAGCCACATGAGCCCAATGCAACTGCAAGGAAGGGGAACACATGGACCATTTAGCGAGCACTAACTTCTCTGCTAACTTACTCTTAAAAAAGAGATTAAGCAATGAAACAGCCCCGGCCAATGTGAATGAGTCTATTAGAATCCTTTGCTTTTCCTTTCACCCTGATTATTATAGGCTGTCAGTTTAGTATTCATCTTACATACGAAGGATTCATGCAATATTCATGCTGTTTCAACTGTAGATCTATTGGAAACATTTCAAAGTTCATGGATCAATGGTGTAAGTCATCCAATGTTGAGGACCCCTTAGAAGAAGAAAGGATGAGACTCTTTGGCTTCATCAAGGCAGAGGCTGCTGCTATCTCAACTCCTGATAATGCCCCACACTAGTCCTGGCAGGTTTGCTATGGTGTTGGGCAGGAAGGGGAATATTCAAAATGGGAAGGGATTATAAAATGTTGCTTGGGAGTAGCCCTGTGTGCAGATGTGTGTGGGTGGGTGTGGCAAAAGAGAGAGAGAGAATCCTGAGTCCAAATCTACCCCTTGGAGCTATACAGGATATGTTTGTTACCTTGATCCCTTGACACAGTGGGTAACATGACATCAGTAAACATTCCTGAAGTTCTCCGAGTCAGACTGAAATCTGAAAGGCGTGTGCCCTCAGTGGGGGATCCAGAGCAAGTGGTTTAAAACATCTGGAATACCACACATCATAGTTGGGGGTCGGTTGTGGGAGGATGAGATGAAAACAAAGAGAACCAAGAAGAAACCAGTTTTTAGGGAAAGCCCCCAACTTTTTAAATAATATATTTTGAATTGAAAAAGACAAGAAAAATGACACTTATATTTATGGAAATCAATGGGCAAAAAATGGAAATTGAAAAGTGGAGATCTCCATTTCTTAAAAATCATATTTGCCAGAGGAAATCACATTTAACAGGTTAGAATATATCACATCAAATGTTCTTCTTATGTTTATGTAAATATATATTAGCTTTCACCAAAGCAAAATTTTATTACTATATGTAGTTCTGTAATATATATGTGGTAATATAGATATTTGTACAGAGATATACATATGGAATGTATGTCTATATATATAGTTTTGTATTGATATCATAGATACCTTTCATTTCAGTATGTACACATACTTCATTCTTTTCAGTGACTTCATGTTTATTACGTGGCTATACCATGATGTTTTAAACTATTTATCTTTTGAGGAATTTATTTCTATTTGGTTGTTTTCACAAACACAGCTGCAAAGAACATCCATGTGCCTATACCTTTGTGTCCTTAGATGTGTTTCTTGGAATAGATTCCTAGATATAAGATACATTGAAGAGCATGTACACTTTTTAACTTTCTAGAAACTGCGTCATTGCCCTTCAAAAACCCTGACTACCAAGATTTCACTTTTTGATACTGAAAAATAGGTTGTTTGAAACAAACGAAGTAAGTAGGGCTTATCAAAAAGTTAATACACTTTGCACTTCTCACACATAGATGGAATTTCTCCCTCTTGCATTTTATAGCAGGGACCCTGCGTTCAGTCTAAGTTTCTTATGCTTGAAAACATAATGGAGACCAGGGGCAGCAAACTTTTTCTATAAAGGGCCAGAAGTAAATATTTTTGTCTTCTTTGACTATACAGTCTCTGTTGCAACAATGAGACCCCACCAGTGTAATGGGAAAGCAGCCTTAGAAAATGTGCAAAAGAGCGGGCGTGGCTGTGTTTCAACAAACTTTACTTACAAAAACAGGCAGTATGCTGGATTTGTTCTGAGGACCATGGTTTGCTAACCTTAATCTAGGTAATCAGTCTCATAAATAATTCGGCACTCACAATGGAACTCTTGTTGCATATATTGGCTGACTGTCTTTTCCTTCTCTTACATGAGCCACTGATTTTGTAGAGCATGGATTCTAGGGAAATAATACCCAGGTAAGGTGTATATTACCATATGCACCTTATTTTAAAAAATGGTTAAATTCTTACTAATTCAGTAATTTTTGGTGTTTAGTCTGCATGTAAATCACTTGGGGGTTTGGTAAAAATCTGGATTCCCACATCCAAAGCCAAGAAATTCTATTGTGAGCATTTTAAATAACCATCACAGGTGATTCTGAGACGCTTAAGCAACACTGCCTAGGTTTGTATCTTAGTTACACTGTTTATTAGCTGCGTGACCACGGGCAACTTGTTTTACCTCTCTGAGCCAACATTTCCTCTTCTATCAAATGGGGATATTAATAGTACTTAGCCCTTGGTGAAACTGTCACAATTTAAAGGACAATGAATAATTTTTAAGAAACCTTGACTTATGAGAAAAATAAACTTAAATTTCCCCTTTTCAGATTTTCCTGCTCTTCCCACTCCACCACTTTGTCACAAAACAAAGCCAATAGGATCACCAAAACTTTAAGACTGATTTGCTCAAAACAAATTCATTATTTCACACAGCTGAACACAGAAATGGTAAATAGCATTCTATAAATATTTGTTGGTTGATGGTTTTGGAACGATTTCCTCTAGAAAAAGGTAAACATAACCTACACACTGCGTATGTGTCAACCACTGTGTGATTGGAGGGGCTAAGGAAGGGGTGTGGAGAGTGTGGTGGGATCTCTTCTAGCAAGCAGTCAAGAACACATGGAAATACATCACAAAAATTAAATAGTTGAAATAAATTAAAATGTATGTTAAGGAGAGTCCCAGACTGTGGGTGCTTGGCAACCAGCCCATAGTCAGGTAGGTTGGGGACTTGAAGGAAGTCCCTGGGGCTCAGGGCCCCGCTTCCTAATCTGTCCACAGATGTAACTGGTTTCTTTTTGCTTCCAGGGCACTCAGGGATTCAGCTCCAAGGTCAATGATGCACTTGGCACCAAAACTCGGTGGGCTTGGCACAGACTTGCCAGCCTCTTTTTTGGAAGCTGTGAAAGGGACAGAGTTATAAAAATTGAGGAATCAGCAGAGGAATTCCGGGGCCCACACTGTCTCCCTCTCTCTGCCGTGGCAAGCTTGGGGCCTGCCCACGTTCTCAGGACTATTCCCCCAACCTCAGCTTCCCAGATCTTTCCTCAGTGACTTAGGAGGTCTCCTCAGGTGGCCTCTGCCTATGATCACTTCCTCCTCTCTTCCCTCCACCTGGGGCAGCTCCCCCCTGGCTCCCTGCAGGACCCAGGCCAAGAAATACCTCTGTGGCCTTTCCCTGTGTCCTGCCACCAGCTAGGACCTCAGAGGTCTGGGCTCCCCATGGGGGCCCTCATCCACTGGCTGGTGCCCCTGCAGCCTGCTCCCTGCTTGAAGTCCTGCTGGCTCTGTCCCTACACGTCCTGCCTCTCTCCCATACCTGGCAGAGGCTGTTGGTCTCATCATAGTCACCTACCATTTCGCCAGGGGTTTGCTGGGGGGTCATAGAAAAAGCAGCAGGTGCTTGAGGGCCTGGGCCACTCGGAGGGAAGGGGCAGCGCGTGAGCCTGAGTCATTTTTCATGGGGACAAGTGAGCCAGCTCCTTCTGCCCAGGGATGAAGTCAGAAGAAAGTAGACGGAGAAAACACTGTTCAGGGGTGAGGATTTGGGGACGAGAACTGGAAGGAAGGTGGGGATTTTTTGATTCACTCTTTCCTCTCTATTTCTTTTTCTTAGGTTTGGGCTCTATCTCCCTCTGCAGGGAACGCAGCTAATGAACAATCTCCCTCTTGTTCCCACTCCATCGGGAGAACTTACTATGGTCTAAGAAGAGATTTTTCCAGCTAGAGACCATCTCTGTAAATCATCTATGGGGTGAGACTGAGTTGATTTTATTACTCAGCTGACCACTGAGAAACACTTGTAGCTGGATCCTGCCCCTTGTTCAAAACCTACTGAATTTTCTCATTCCCCAAATAGGACAAGACCCCACCCTGCCTTCAAGGTAGAATTTGAGAGCTATATAGGATAGAAAGCTAAAACTCTTTTGGAAAGAAAAGCCCCCTGAACAGATAGCCCAGGGCATTTTGAAAATCCCTTGGGAAGTTCTCTGTTGCACTTGGCTACCTCTGTCTGTAAGACTTCGGTGATGGCGTCTAACCCTAGTCAGAGAGTGGAGGGCAACAGCAAAAGGCAGGAGGACAGACTCATGAGAGGAGGCCCAGGGCCAGGGGGCCATCGTGAGTGAGGAGGCCAGTGAGGGCCCAAGACTGTGGGCAGAAGGAGACGGGCCTTGTTGCTCACTGTCACCAACCTCCTTCTGGGCTCCAAGCTGTGCCTCCTCTGAACAGGTAAGCCCTGGGCCCTGGGGAAATGGAAACCGGGGGTGATGAGAGAGGAAGTTTTTAAGCATGATGGTGTCTTGTTGTATTCTACACTCAAGGGGGTCTTGGGTAACCACAGGGCTCAGGGTATTTGCAAGAATAGTTTAAATACTCACTTGACTTGAGGTTGTTTTTAGGGAAGTGGTTTCTACAGCGAGAGGAGGTGAGATACTGGTGTGACCCCAGGACCACACTTAACTTGTTCCTTCTTACTAGACCTCTGTAGTCATAGTTTCCCCTGGCAGAGCAGAACCTTCTATGCTATTCCACAGCTGTGCTAACAGCATAGACGTAACTTATGCAATGATGCCAGGAGTCCTGAGCAGCACAGCCCAACTTAAATCATACCCAGGTGGACAGAACTATGTTGGTGAAGCCTGGGCTACAGGGTGGTGAGAGTACAGCCAGACTTTCAGACATCCGCTCATTCAAGAGAGATTCTTCAAGGGCCTCCAATGTGCACTAAGCAAAGGACATAAAGATGTGTTTGATATGGTGCTGATAAGCGTAAAGAATGTGCTTAGCCTTTGACCAAGAAAGTCCATGTCTAGGAATCTATTTCCTATATAAATAAATTCAAATATTGGAAAAAACATCTATGCATAAGAACATTTGGTCCCCAGCATATTTACAGCAAATTTAAATGACCTATTATATGGAAATGGCTGAGAAAATTATGGTATCTTCGCTTGATTGGTTATTAGGCATTGTTTACAAAAAATGCAGTGACATGAGAAATGCTTATGTTATAATGACAATTTAAAAAAACTCAAGATGCAAATTGGCTCATTTTAATCAGGACCCATCCAGTGTCTTGGGATATGGTCAAAAACAACTTTTTTTGTGGGTGCTGTTCCCAGGAAAGAAAGGGAATAGAAGCTGCAAGTATGAGGTGTTCCCTCTTGTCCACCCCTTGGTCTATCCAATATTAAAGGACTCCCCTCTCTCCTAACATGGGCAGTCTCTACCGATGACTCGTTGTTCGAGGAGTTCTCTCATCCCCCACCTCCTCCAGTCTCTGGTCTTCTGGTTATATGAAGGAGGGTGGGCGGCTTGCAGCAGGGCCAGTTCTACCCTCTTAGCAAGTTCTAGAGTGGTAGGTAGCCCCATTTTCTGGTGGTTACCTTGACATCATGAACAACTTAATGTCTCTTTAGCCTCAGATTTGGGCAATAGTCATTTATAGGGCAATAGGAAATACACAAGTCAGCAGCTTTTCTTAAAAAATAAAGTAATTCAGGAAGGTGGAAGACAGTTTCTAATCTAGAGCGCAAACGAGAAGAAATGTTCATCGCATGCAAAGTATTAGCACATTTTATGTATCATGAAAAAAATCAACAGGAAAAAGGTAAACACATTATAGTGAAAACATTTTTCCTGATTAGCATCTATTCTACATCCTTCCTGATACCAGAAACCCACATTTCCTTTGGGAAGCCACCCTTCCCCACAATTCTCAGACTTTAAGTTTATGTAAAATTTATCCAACCCTCAGATCCAAGTGTGTGCCTTGATTAACTTGTGCAAATCAATGAAACCTATCCTTATAACCACAGCAATTGGTTAGGAATTGGGTTCCTAAGTCAGTTAAATCTGAAAGAGCCTAGTGATTTATTTTTCTTTCCACTGGGGACACAGACTCACTCTTCTCTGCAGGAAATGAATAAGGACCTGTATAACACTAGCAGGTACCAGCAACCACCCTGGGCCTCTCAGATGGAAAGGAGGTCAGAAAGAGAAGCAAACAGGGCCTCTGGGATACCACACGGGGGCTGCATTCAGTCTCACCTGGAGCCAGAGCCCCCGCAGCACCCTACAGTTTTGGAGCCACATGGTGCATTCATTCAAGCCTCTTTGGAGTTAGGTTTGCTTGTTTGTTTTCCTCCTTGAAACTGCCAGCATCCTGAGACATGCAGAGATTTGTGTCTGTACAGAGATGCAGGGTCTGTTAAAAGTCACAGGCCCTGACTGACCTGTGGAATTGGCTGAACTAAAAAAGTAGGAGGTCATTTGGTGAGGACCTTGTTACATGGAAGTGGTTTTTCAACTTGGGTGTGCGTCAGAGTTATTCAGAGGCTCGGTACAGATCTCTGGGCCCCACTGCTTAAAGGGAGGGAAAGGAGCTTAGAATTTGCATCTAGCACGTTCCTAAGTGATGTTCACAATGCTGTCTGGGCACTGCCTTTTGAGAACCACCATTACAAGGTGTTGTGGCAGCTGGTTAACTGTGATCTGTTGTATTTTGGTGCTAAGGCCCTGTGCCAAATACTAAGGCTACAGCATTAAGGAAATTGATAGGAAAGATTCTGAATATTGGAATTTAGTAGTTACTTCTTAATGAGGTCCTTTAAGAAAGAGTTTAGGCTACTTTGAAATGGTTCATCTGAAATCAGAAAGGAAAAAATTTGGCTTTGCTGGAAAAGGTCTTTCCAGCCTGCTGTTGGAGAACCCAGTAATCTGGAGTCTCGAAGGGCTGTAAATGCAGGATTTTCTACTCTAAGATAAAGTTAGTGTGAGCAGAGACGGGGAGGTGAGAGACCTAACAGCAGATAAACTGGGGGTCCAACTATAGCCCTAACTCCTCCTCCTCACCCTTTCACCCTGTGAAATATTACCTTCCTTACTTAAAGTAGACAATCAGTTCTTTGTGCAAGTGCAGGAAGGATGTGTCTTTGGGCCAAAGATCAAACATTCATTACCTGCACGTGTGGCCCTGCACCTCCACAGAGGCCAAGATGGAGGCAGGGGTCTCTTACCAGGGCCTGGGAGGTAGGGGTGACTACAGCATGAGGCCTGTGCTAGGATGCGTGCATTCCCAACCCCAGTAAAAATGCAAAATACATGACTGGACAACCTCTCTGCTTCTGGTTACCTAGCCCAGGGAATTGATCAGAAGCGAATAGAAAGAAGCCTACCACCATCAGAAGGGAGTACATTGCCAAAGAAACCACAAGCGTGGCCCCAAACAGCTATAGATTGCTCAATACCTAAGGCAACCCCAGGCTAATTTACACAGACAGGAAGACAGCAGCCCAGAAGGCAGAGCCTCCCTCCCCGATGCACCTCTCAGATGTGTCCATGGAGGACATCCCCCTAGGGAGGAGAGCTAGCAACTGCCAGAGAGGCTGACCGAGGGTCGCAGTCAAGCCTCAGAGCCTGGGAGGCCCACGGAACTGGTCAACAATGCAGTCCCCATTCTCCCTTTTCCCTAGCAGGGGTCTTTGTTCAATTTACTCTGTTCATACTTGTATTTAGGGAATGTTGGGCACGGTTAAACTTCTTATTGAGCTTTGAGTTTCTGGACTTTGAGGAACAGTTCAGTGCATACAGGCAAATTTTGTATGTCCCAAGATTTTTTTCTGAAAGCCAATACAGAAGAAATGACAATACCTTCGCTGCTTCTTTAGGGACAAAGGCTGCTCCTCCCCCTCTCCTGGTAGTACCTTCATAGTTATTAGGGCTGTGGGTAGTGATGGTGTGGGGAAATGGGGCCCCTGTAATGGAAGGGGACTGTAAAAAGTTGCATGGGAGAAGGGGTGTGTGTGAGAGAGAGAGAGAGAGAGAGAGAGAGACATGAAAGCCTTGGTCAAGAGGACTTGTTCGTTGCTTTGCCCACATGCTCTAAAAGCCACTGTGGCATCAAAGCTCTGTAAGCCAGGCTGAGCTATATCCTCTCTGCGTCAACTCCGAATTCCAACCAGGAAGTGGTTCCAACAGATGGAATATCACCCATCAAAGGATAGGGTAAGATGAGACCAGAGAGGTAAGCAATGTAAGTTCACTGAAAAGACAAATCAAAGTTTTTAAAGTACAGAAAATAAAAAGAAAAAATGCCTATTGCTAAAAAAAATTAAATCCCATTTCCTTTAAGAAACTACACTTAGCAATTTGATGTGTATCTTTCCAAATACCTGCCTATGTAAATGTATATGAATAGCTTTTTAAAATAAATACAAAAACAATATTCTATACAGATAGTTCTGTGGCATACATGTAGAGCATACGTGTATATACTCAATGTAAATAGAGATACTTTTGCGTGTAATATTATGGACACTTTCTATAGATATAGATGTGTGGTATCCTTTTTTACTGACTGCAGAATATTCTATTGATAGGCGTCTTAATCCTCTACTAATTTAATCCCTGACTGATGACCATTTCCATTTGTTTGCTTTTTACCAACCATGCTACAAAGAACATCCTTGTGTCTACATAGTCCTATCCTTTGGCAGTATTTCTATATAACAGATTCCCAGAGATGGGATCAGGTCCTGTGGAATGCAGATCAAATGGCATGTGCATTTTTATATTTGCTAAACAGCGGTGTTTGATTACACTTTAAAGAGTTTGATCACCACAATTCCATACAATTTTGGACACAAAAATTAGATTATTTTGAACAATGAAATCATCATGGCTCATAAAAATTAATACATGTTTGGTTTTCACACAAGTCTTTTGAATTTTTCTTCCTTCTGCAGAAAGGACCCTCACTTAGTGCACATTTCTTATACTTATAGCTTAAGCAAGCCATCTATTAAATAACTTACCTTTCACAGTAAAACTGTAATATAAACAGAATCCTGCTCCACGTAGAGGCTGGCTGTCTTTTCTTCTCTAACATTGGCCATTTATTTTGTGGAGCATAGATTCTAGAGAAAAATGTACCTGTTACCACATACAGATACATACCACATTTGGAAAGGAATGGGGACTCTACTGACTAATTCAGTGGTTTTCAGTCTCTAACATGCTGTGGAACACCCGACAGGCTTGGTACAAGTGTCAATTCCCGGGTCCAAACCTCAAGATTCTGATGTGAATGGCTTAAACAATTGTTACTTATGATTTGAGTATAAGTGGATGGTGTTTGGGGAAATAATTTGGTTAGTGGTTAAGTGTATAGTCTGTAGTTAAATAAAAGTCTAGTTTTGAAACTCAATTGTACCATTTAACCTGCTGTTAATCTTGGCCAAGTTGCCTAACCTTTCTGAGCCCTGGGTTTCTTTTCTGTCGAATGGGGATATTAATAGTACCTAAGCTGTACTACTGCATTGTAGGATTAATTGGACAATGCATAAAAAGCACTCAGCCTAGAGTGTTCAAAAATGTTAGCAATTGTTATTAAGAAAGCTTGATTTATCCTAAATATGCACTACAGAATACCATGCTTAATGGTATCCATCCAAGTAGTGAATTTTCTAGAGCGTGCATGTTATGATTTGACTTATAAAATATTTGTAGTTTCGATGTTCCAGAACTGTGCCTCCAGTGTAAAGTGGGGTAACTGTGGTAGCCCCCCTTCCATCCCTCCCAATTTCCCTTCATCTCACATCCTCCTATTTATTCCTCTTAACCAGTGATTCTGATTTGCCGGAAAAACAAAAACCAAATTCAATGCTGGTTTACTTTTTAAAAGAGCATCTTTATTATTTCCCTGGGCTAACCACAGTGCTGAACAAAAGCATCCAATGCGTATCTGTCAGTCTAGTGGCTTTGGTGCCGTGTCTGCCTAGAACAAGCTGATGGCAGCCACGCAACTGTCACCAATCACAGTGTGAGCAAAGGGGGAGGGGATGGGTGGCAAAGAAGGTATCCTGGGATCCCTTAGAGCAAACAGTCACAAACACAGTGTGATATCAAAAATAAATTACAAAAACTAAATAATATAAATAAATTAAAATTTAAGTCAAGAAGAGTCCCAGAGTGTGGCTTGGACACCTGGCTGTTTGGCAACAACCAGTCCATAGGAGAGGTAGCTGTGGAGGTTACAGGGATGTTTCCAAGGCTCAGGCCCCTGCTCCCCACCAGGCCCACTGAGGTCACTGGGTTCCTCGTTGCTCCCAGGCCACTCAGGCATTCAGCTCCAGGTCAGTGATGTATTCCTGGACCCAGGCCTCACTGGGGTCGGCACAGATCTGCCGGTCTCTCCTGGTTAGGAAGCTGTGGACAATGGCGGAAGGATTAAACACTGAGCAACCCAGCAGGGGGATCCTGGGCCCACTGTAGCCCCTCCATCCCACTCTCTGTCCTGGGAAGCTCAGGACCTGCCCACTTTTTCAGGAAGCCTCTGCCTGTCTCAGTCTACAGAGCGTCTCTCAATGACTCAGGGAGGCCCTCAGAGCATCCTGCTGCCTCCTTCTTCCCGTCCCTTCCCTCTGGGCTGGGGCAGTCCTCTCTGACTCTGTAACATCTTCTCCCCAGCCCCCAACTCAGGTCACACCTTGGAGACCTGGGTCCTGTATACTTGACAGGCCTTGAAAGGCTGGGGTTTCCAGGATGGCTCTTCTGGCCTGTCTCGGCCCCCAGCCTAGACCCTCCCTGCCACCCCAGAATTGGGCAGGAAGACTGGCACTTACATGACACCTGGCTTGGAGCACTGGCTGCTGGTCTCAAAATAGTCAACTACGAACTTGCGTGGAATCTGCCGGGAAGTATAGGAGAAACAGCAGGCAGTCGGGGTGTCGGCACCAACTGTGGAGGAAGGGGCAGAATGAGCCTGAGTCATAGTTCAGAAGAAAAGGCAAGCCAGCTTCTGATCCCTGAGAGGGGGAGGAAGACAGCTTTGCTCGGGGTCGGTGAGGGTGTGGGGTCGGGGTGGGGGTGGGGACCAGGTCACTGGAAGACAATTGGGCATTTTTGCCTGGAAATGTCCCTGTCTCTATCTTTGTTTCTGTCTATATTCTTCTTTCCTTTGACTCTCCACGTGGGCTCTCTCTTTCTCTGTGTGATGCAGATATCCTAGCAGACTCTTATCTAATCTCTCTTCAGGCAATTTTATCTGGTTCAAGAACTCATACCCCAGCAAAAGAGAAGCCCTGGACACCTCTCATATGACATCCAAGGGACAGAGCTCCTGGGGAGACCTAGGGTGAGCAGGTGCATGAATGACAGCCCTAGGAAGAAACCAGACCTGGATTCTGCCTCTTGCTAATAACTCAGTTGTTTAGAATCCTGTTTTCCTATCTGTACAAAGCACTGTAACTCCCCTACCCCTGCTTTGACTCTCAGACCTAGGGACTAGACCCCTTATAGAGATGAAAATAAAAGTCTTGAAGAGAAATACCAAGATGTTTTATAGCCCTTTCAGAAGTTCTCTATTTTCCCTTGGGGGCTCTCAGGCCACAAGAAAAGATTAATGTGATCTAATCATGGCCAGAGAGTGGGGATACCCGCAACAACCACACAGACTCACATGGTGCAGAGAAGACCTGGTTGCAGAGAGCCATGGTGCAGAGGAGGACGGCAGCAACAGCCATGGGGACCTTCATGATTCTAAGCAGATGATGGAATGTGGGCTTGAGTGTCAGCAAAGCCAAGAGCAGACTGGGCACTTGCTGCTGCCTATGTCCTTCTGGAGTCTGAAGCCATCTCCCCTTCTCTTTATATGTAGCCCTGGTGGAGGGGAAATGGAATCCGGGGGTGAGGAGGGAAATTTTTAAGCATAGTGGTGTTGTCATGCTGAGTGTTGCACAACTCAGGGTCCCTGGTGACCACAGGGGCTCAGGATATCCAAGAATAGCATCTCTGAGCTCTAAGTCTCAGCTCTCAACTCATGACTTGTTCTGGCTTCTTGCAGGGAAATGGTTTCTCCTATGAGTATGAGGAGAGGGGTGTGTGTCAACCCAGGGCTATTCTTAGCTAGTCCCTTCTCATAAGAACTGACCTATGCATGGACTCTTGAGCCCCGTTCCTTCCCACAGAGCTAAAACTCTGTGCTTCCTCAGCCGCTGTAATCATATGGACAGGGTAGACATGCTGATGCTGTGGAAGGTGGCACAACCCCTCCCCACCTGCCCCAAATGCAAGGGACTGAATTAAGGAGTTCCTGGCTGGAGGAACAGAAAGGGTGAGGTCATGTTTCAGTCATGTTCTATTCATAAAATAGTCATGGAGTGACTAGGGCACTGGGTTAAACATTAGTTGTGGATCGTGAAGATTCTTCATAGGTGGGTGTCAATATGTCAGGAGCCTAAAAATAATTATAGCCTTTAAAACCTAGAAAAAACATTTCTAGGAAAGAGTTCTATGGAAACAATCCAAATATGGAGGCATCTTCAAACATAAAGATATCTGACCCAGTATCATTTATAACTCTAAAATAATCAAACCTAAAATAAAGTAAAATACCTAGGAATAAGCTTAACCAAAGAAGTGAAAGTTCTGTACAATGAAACCTATAAAACATTAATGAAATAAATTGAAGAGGGCACAAAAAAAAGGAAAAGTATTTCATGTTCATGGATTGGAAGAATCAATATCATTAAAATGTCCATACTACCCAAAGCAATCTACAGATTCAATGCAATCCCTATCAAAATACCAGTAACACTCCTCACAGAAAGAAAAAAAAATTCCTAAAATTTATATGGACCCACAAAAGACCCAGAATAGACAAAGCCATCCTGAGCAAAAATGAACAAAGCTGGAGGAATCACATTACCTGACTTCAAATTATACTACAAAGTTATAGTAACCAAAACAACACTGGCACAAAAAAAGACCACAGACCCATGGAACAGAATAGAGAACCCAGAAATAAATTCACGCATTTACAGTCAACTCATTTTTGACAAAAGTGCCAAGAATGCTCACTGGGGAAAGGACAGTCTCTTTGATAAATGGTACTGGGAAAACTGGATATTCACATGCAGAAGAATGAAACTAGACCCCCTATCTTTTGCCATAGACAAAAGTCAAATCAAAATGGATTAAAGACTGAAATCTGAGACTTGAAACTAAAACTACTAGAAGAAAACATTGGGCAAATGCTCCAGGCCATTGGTCTGGGCAAAGATTTCTTGAGTAAGACCTCAAAAGCACAGGCAACCAAAACAAAAATGGACAAATGGGATCACACCAAGCTAAAAAGCTTCTTCACAGCAACGGAAACAGTCAGCAAAGAGAAGAGACAACCCACAGAATGGGAAAAATATTTGCAAACTACCCATCTGACAAGGAATTAATAACCAGAATATATAAGGAGCTCCAACAACTCAATAGCAAAAAACAAATAATGTGATTTAAAAGTGGGCAGGAGATCTGAATAGACATTTCTCAAAAGAAGACATACAAATGGCCAGCAGGTATATAAAAACTGCTCAACATCACTAATCATCAGAGAAGTGCCAATCAAAATACAGTGAGATATGATCTCACCCCAGTTAAAATGGTTTTTATCAAAAAGACAGGCAATAACGGATGCTGACAAGGATGTGGAGAAGGGAGAACCCTCGCGCTCTGTTGGTGGGAATGTAAATTAGTACAACCACTATGCAGAACAGTACAGAGGTTCCTCAAAAAACTAAAAATAGAACTACCATGTGATCCAGCAATCTCACTGCTGGGTATATATCCAAAAGAAATGAAATCAGTATGTTGAAGAGATATCTGCACTCCCATGTTTATTGCAGCATTATTAACACTAGCCAAGATTTAGAATCAACCTAAGTGTCCATCAAGGAATGAAGGGATAAAGAAAATGTGGTATATACACAATGGAATATTATTCAGCCATAAAAAAGAATGAAATCCTGTCATTTGCAACAACATGGATGGAACTGGAGGACATTATGTTAACTGAGGTAAGTCAGGCACAGAAAGACAAATATGACATGTTTTCACTCCTATGTGGGGGCCAAAGAAAAAATTGAACTCAAGGAGGTAGAGAGTAGAGTGATGGTTGTTAGAGGCTGAAAAGGGTAGTGGGGAGGAAGGGGATAAAGAGGGGCTGGTTGAAGGGTACAAAAATATAGTTAGATGGAAGGAATAAGATCTAGTAGTCGGTAGCACAATAGGACGACTATAGTTAACAACAATTTATTGTGTATTTTAAGATAACTAAAAGGGCGGAATTGGAATGTTCCTAACACAAAGAAATGATAAATGCTTGAGGTGATGGATACTCCAGTTGCCCTGATTTCATCATTACACACTGTATGCCTGTATCAAAATATCACATGTACCCTATAAATATGTACAACTGTTACATATCCATAAAAATTGAAAATAAAAATTTATTTTTAAAAAAAGGCCAGGCACAATAGCTCATGCTTTTAATCTCAGTGGTTTGGGAGGCCGAGGTGGGAGGATCGCTTGAGGCCAGGACTTCAAGACCAGCCTGGGCAACAAAGCAAGACCCCATCTCTACAAAAAATAAGAAAAAATAAATAAATAAATAAAAGCAAACCTAAATTTTTCTCTGTCAGGGAATGATAGAGTAAATTACAGTATATCCACTGGATTGTTTATTATTAAGCCCTTAAAATGAATGACTGAAGTGAAGTGACATAAATATAACATCAGTGGTAAAAAAGCAAGATAAAAAATAGTACAAATTGTACTAGATGAAGAATTGAACAAATATATATATATATATATTTTTCCCCCATACCCAGCCAGGCATGGAAAAAATAAAAAGCATTGGAAATAAATGCCCTAAAGAATTAATAGTGCTTATATTTGTGTGATAAGTCAATGGGTGATTAATTTTCTTCTTTTCTTCTTTTTCTGAATTTTTCTCATTTTATTTAGTGAGAGTTCATTACCTTCCTGGTCAGCCCACAAATTTATGAACAAATTTTGTTGCAAAATATTTACAATGTGAGATCTAAGCAGCTCTGAAAAGAAAAAATTTATAACATCACAGGTTGAAAAGTAGGCTTTTGTCAGTTGGTTAATCCGAAAGCAATTTTTGATAAATATACTAAATTTTCTATCCAATGACCTTTGCTAAAATGAAGTCTTGATTTCTCATTTCTCTGAATAATTTGAAGTTTTCTATACAATACTTATATAAATAATACCAAACTTGAGGCAGAGTTTTTCCTTATTCTTTTCAATGTGTAATTTCAGTGGTAGGAAAGGGTCTACCTTCTCAGCCAGATCTGTATGTTTTTTCTTTTCCATGCTTTATATTTTATTATTTCATAATTAATAAGCATACCTCACATTTTATAATAAGAAACATTTAGTGGTTTTTAAGGGCCTTTGTCCTCTAGATGCCCCCAGGTTAGTAGGAGCAGGTAGAGTATGTGCACAGGTAATCATAGCACTTAGCAGAAAGTGCTAGGACTCCTAGGAGACAAAGAAAGGAAAGCTCAGAACACGATGAGGGGAAGAAATGACCTTCTACAGGACAGTCAGGGAAAGCTCCATGGAAGGGACCCAACTCTGGTTGGGTCTGGAAAACTACACAGGATTTGAACATATAGAGGGGCTGGGAGGTGGAGGTCCAGCTGACACAGAGTTCCAGGTGTGACGTTGTGGGCTCAGAGGGAGGCAGGAGCAGGTCAGTGGAGCTGCAGAGTGATAGAGTGATGGGGGGAGTATGGATGATGAAGCTAAATTGAGGCCAAACCAGGAAGGTCCTTGTATTCCCCCAAAAGGGGTTAGAGTTGATATGTTGGGTACTGGAGAAAAATGGAGGACATCAGACAGAAGCAAAGCAAGACCACACCTTTGGAATCCTGTCCTTCCTAAGTGTCTACAGGATTACTTCTTTTATAACACCTGGGCTCTGTCTCCATCCCATTCCTCTGAGTGCTAATGCTAGTTGTTCAGGCGAAGAAGCCAAGGCAAGGTCAAGGGCAACGGTAGGTTTCACTGGGGCTCTGGCATCCAAGTATCGTGCCATATTGCTATGGATTCCAAGCGAAGGAGTCTCTGTCACTTTTTTCATTAGAAACTCTACATCACAGACAATACCTCTGTCTCACCCCTTCCTCTCTGCCTTCAAGCCCTCGATTGTTACCCCAAATTGCATTCCCTCACTCATTTCTTGGGGAACCCCCTTCACATTCGTGATTCAGTTTCTGAGAGTCGGGGAGGGTGGGAAGAGGAAACGGAAACTGCTGAGTCAGTCACTCTTCTGACGATGCGCGTTACCTACCTCTGGCATGGCCGCACTTACCGTAGTGTGTTATAATTAGCTATCGATGTAATTTTCTCTCCAAAAATGTAGACCCTGTCCTGTTGATTTTATTTTATCTTTTTCTTTAGAAATGTATAGTGTAATAAAGACAACGTGGGAAGTTGGAAACGAACTTTTATTTCATGCTAATGATAGATGAACAACTATACAAATTTTAGTTAACAATAAGTAGTATTTATTGAGTGAGCCCCCTTAGGGTGGAAAGCCTCGTGGGTGCTCCCAGCATGGGTGGAGAAAGATTTCTCACACAGAGATTAAGATACATAAGTGAAAAAAAGTTCATTTTATCCTTTCAGAAGGAGAGACGGTGAGAGAGGGAGGGAAGAGGAAAGCAGGCATCCCAAAGAAGGAGAAGGGGACGCCAGCCCTGAGGCCAAGCGGCTTGCTGATTTTATGGGGACAAAGAGAAAGGAAAAAAATAGTGATAGTTGTCAGTTGAGACAGAAGCGGCTATGGATTAATTAGCAGGAGGCAGCTGCAGGAGGTCAGGTTGTCCGTCTTGTTTTCTCTGCTCCTGGAGGCTCGGTGATCTCTGAGATGCAGTGAGGTTTATCACAGGGCATGTGATTTTGCCCCTGAGATATGCATGGTTTGGGGCAGGAAACTAAGGCCTGGAGTTTGCCCCCCTGCTGTCCATCCAGGAGCTTCTCCGGAGCACCTTGAGGCTATAAAACAAATTCTAAAGGCAGTTTCTGGGAATGTAAAAAGAAAGATTTATATTTCCTTTCTGTCTTTGGGCTCTTTTCAGATGTTTGTGCAAACGGAGCCCCCGCGGCGTGCCTGCCAGCTGGGGACAGGAAGAGCAGAGGGAGGGAGAGCTCATGATTGCGCTTTAGCTCTTATTTAGGGAATTGTGGGGTGGATATTTTCCTGTTATTTCAGCAAGGCCGCCCCTTTCAATCACCATGTGCCAATTTCTGTAATAGGGATTTACACGTTCTAACTCTTAATCTTCAAAACAACTCTGTGATTTAGTTACTATTACACTTGCACAGTTTGACAGGTGAAAAAAGCGAGGTAAGTAGAGGTTAACCAATTTTCCCGAGGGGACTAGCGGAGCAAGGGTTCCAATCCAGGCAGCCTCAGTCTAGGTGCCGCACACTGTACTTCCTGTACCACAAATTATCATATTCGATCCTCACAACAACGCCATAATGATTCATTTTTAGAATGTCTGCTCAGATTTTAAACCAAATTCCGACCATGTTGTCTTGGTTGATTTAAACCAAATCCTAGCACATGATGGCTATAACATGATGACTCTCCTGACCTAGTCTTTATTTCTTATAATTTTATTTTTTTAATAAAGGTAATTTACTGAATGTATAATTTTATCCTAGTGTTTACATATTTGTAAGACTTTCCGTATCAATCCCCAAACCAGGGAATAGCCCTTTGCCTTTGTGTTTTTACTGGGGTTGGAAAATAACATACTTGTAAGCTTAGTATGTGCTTAATATACATATGTAGAATGCATAATGTAAGGGAGCCTTAGGCTGGTTGAGTTGGAAGGATCTTAGATGTTTCCTAGGTGGTACATTAACGTTTCCAGGTGAAATGACTCACCGAGGGTAGCATGGATGCAATTTGTCAGTTTTATATTTCACCTCTTTGGCCTGTCACTGCCATGTTCACACTTCCTAAAAACCAAGACTCAGCCTTCCCGAACTACCTGTGTTTCCTTAAAAGTGCAGCTCTCTTCCCTCTTTTAATGAATGCAGTGTCAACTTGGCAAAGCACAATTTCCCCTTCTTGTGAACCACAGGGTAGAGTGAAACACTGCAGGAGCATATCCCGTGACAGCTGCAAGGATTAATATTTAGAACAAATAAGGAAAACCACTATTTAATTCCCTGAGTATTCTAAGAGAGAAATCCATGGATTTTGCTGTTCAGAGACAGGCAAAACGCAAAACTGAAAGACATTTGACATCATAATAATAGAATCTTTGGCACTTAAACTTTTAACATAAATTTATAATGCAAAACATTTCCCTTTTCTGATTTACTTATGCCCTCGAGCCAGACTTCTCGATTTCATTTCCAAATCTGTTGTGCATCAACTGTGTGTTCTTCCATAGGTTATTTACCTCTCTGTGCTTTAGTTTCCTCATGGGTAACGGGGATAATAATAGTACCTACCTCCGAGGGCTACTGTGAGGATTAAATACATTAATATCTATGAAAGGCTTAGAACACTACTGGCTCATAGTAAGTGCTATGTTAAATGCCAGCTACTATAATTATTATTATCATTTTTATTATTATTGAAATATTTTGATAAATCTATTTTATATCAAAAAAGCTGTGGGTCTCTTATTCTTTGCCTGAGTAACCCCACCCCACATTCTTTGCCTGGCTAATCGTCCTTCAAATCTCAGCTCACTCTATAAGAGAGAAAAGTTAAGATCCCCTTAATGGACTGGCCTAAATAGCAGAATGCCTAAATACAAATTTTGATATACCCACACATTGAAACATCATGCATACATTAATGCCATCTTCAAGTAATGTTTGAGTTTTTAATGACATGGAAGAATATGAAGTAACAACAGTAAGGCATACTTGTTCAAGGAAGAATATTGAGTACCAATAGTAAATATGAAACTAGGTATAGAATGACAGGGCAATTTTTGCTTTCTTATTTAAGTCTCCCTATATTTTCTAAATTTTGTGTGATGACCATGTATATTTTCTATAAAAAATACTAATATTAATTTTTAAAAAATTCATGCCTCCCATTTTTTGGAAGCCTTTCTTGACACTTCATTATCACCACCTAAAGCACATACCCCCAACATCTGACACGGTGCCCATCACATAGTAGGGTCTCAGTCAAACTTTGCTGAATTATTTTCTTCTCGTGCTGGATTATTCCCTGTGACCTGTGTGGAAAGAGGCCAGAAACAAGTATAAAAGCACTGTTTGAAGGAAGATGCTTCATAAGGAATCCTGGAAGTTTCTTGACCACACCATACTGGTGAGGCTTTACCCTTCTCTCAGGAATTTAAGGTCCAAAGGCCCTGCCCTCAACCCTTGACAGCCAAAGAGCAGGCTGTGGCAGGTGACCAAGGTCCATTTCCACTTTGAGAAGAGAGAGGCAGGCTGGCTCATGGGTCAGAGTGTGGCAGTCCCCAGCAGCTACTTCAACCGGCTCCCTGTGCTACAGATTCCATCCTGAAGAACACTATGCCCTGCATCATTGTGTACTTGTTTCTTTAACCCACAATTCAACTTCTGCTCCCATTTCCCCAAAGTGACTTGAACACCATATTGGCAAAACCATAGGATTTACCTCTTCTTGGTTTATCTCAGCAAAATGACCACATGTTGGCTTTCCAGTCGCAACACTTGCCTTCAAGGGATTCTCTAGTTGCAGGCATTCCCCCTCCTAGAGGCTCGCACTCTTGGCCTCGACCCCCAGTGGTCTCCCCAACACTCTCCTAGAAGGGGCCAGGATGTCCGGATTGCCCACCTCTGTTTCCTGCTCCTCGGCAGCTTTGTAATCTGTTCTCCCAGCCTGTTATCATCAGACATTCGTTCTGTGTGTAATCTCAAAGGTCACACCTATAAAGGGAGTCTGGTAATCTCTGAAATGGGAATTGAAGACCTTAAGTCTTGACACAAGCCCTGTGTGCCCTTGATCAGATCTTTTAACCCCCCTAGGTTTTGCTTTCCTATCTGTAGAATGGCAAAACAGATTGGGATCAGACACAACCACGGGCTGAGGATATGCTAAGGGGATTAAAGTACCAGGACCTTTGCAAGGTCATGTTACTGCTGTGGCTGCTGGCCCTGCCTTCAGCCTGGAGAGGTTGGGGACAACATGACAAGACAGATGTGAAAATGCCCAGAATGGAGTTATGAAAACAGTGGCAGTCAAGGTTGTGGAAGGGGAGAGACCTCTGTATTACCACGAGGGAGGGGAAATGAAGGGCTTCCCTGCTCGGGAGTGAGGGAGTGACCCTTCGAAAGCACATGAAGCTCCCTGGAACCATGGTTGACCTTCGATGACACTTCTCACACCCCTGAGCTGGAAAGAGTTGAGTCCAAGAATAGCATCCATTATGACAAAGCCACTGGGTGTGTGGGTTGAGGGTGGAGGAAGAGGGGAATCGCCACCCTGTCAGGGCTAGGGAATCACATTTTGGATGGAATGTCACAACACCCACTTCACTCTTCTTTGGTTTGCTCATTTGGCTAAATATGGGTTCACATCTTGAGTCCATGTTACCTATCACACCCCCTCCCACCAAACTGGTAGTTTGGGCTGCCTCTGGGCACTTATTAAACACGCATTTATTGCACACCTATTGTACACACAGAGGTAAGCATAACACAATTTCTGCATCAAGGAGCTCACTTTCTAGTGGGAAAGACAACCAAATAAATAGATATGTGATAGGTGATATGATGGAAGTAGCTTGGGAGGCTATAGGAGCAGGGAAGAGGATACAGAATTTACTTGGGAGAGAGGTCAGGGAAATTTCTTTAAAGAAGATAAGCACCTTTTTGTCATGTATTTGAAAAGCATTTGTTATTCTCTATTGGCTATTACTTAGAAATGGCATCAGTGTATAAATCTTGGGGGTAAGTAATTTGGCTAAACAAATTGACACAATTGGTCAATTTCACACCTTTTACTCTTGGTGTGAAATTTCACTGGTGCAAACACAGTGCTATGACTGGGACCCTCATGAACAAAATGTTTTACCTCCATAAGCCAAAGATCAACTCGAGCCTAGGAAGCAAAAGTCAACAGACGAGCTCATTGTGGGGCCCGGTGCAGACTAACCACCCATCTTATCTATCCCCATTCTCCTGACGCCCCAGAGCAGATATCTCCCTAACCCCTCCACAGAGTGCAGATCAGGGCAGCCCGCTCATTGAGACAGGGGCTCCTCCTTAGCACAGTCGGGATTTAGACTTTACTTGGAACTCTGCTCACCTACAGCTGAGGGATAACCTTCTCCATCCTTACGGCTGCCTGACACTTTGTCTCCTCCTTGGACCTGACACTTAGCTTATTCCCCCGCCATCACTATACTAAGAACTCTTTGAGGGCAGCCATGGGGCTTCATTTAGCTCTGTCTACCCTCACAAACAGCAGATGAATAGTAAGTCGGGTTGACTTGAAATGCCCTGTATAACGAAGTCTATGTGGATCCAGGGAACACAAGACACATCCTCCTGCCCTTAAAGCAAGGTCTTTGGTGCATGGAGATGAAACTGCATCAACCAGGAGACACCATGAGACATACTAGCACATGTGACATCAGGGAACACAGAACCTCAGAGCTGGGGGTGAGGGTCTTGGTGAAGGTCAGAACACTTGAAGCAAGAACCATACGAAGAAAAGGGTGAGGACAGAAAGAACAGAGGGAGGAAGGAAGTACAGCTTGTGTTGGGGGCAGGGGTAAGGGGGCAGTGCGGAGGTAGGATGAACTTGGACTTTATTTAATGACCCTGAAGTACTCCAGGATGCTGCTCTGGCACCTCCTATGGCTCCCAGATACTCTGGCTTCCTCTTTTGTACTTCTTTTAGCAAAGTAGGTAGCCATGTGGGATTAAGGGTGAGCAGGTGGGTCAGAGTAGTCGAGCTAAAGGTGGGTAGAGATCTTGTTGCCATCATCCTCATTCCCCCCATTTGCCCTACTTCACACACTCCTGTATTCCAGACCTTCATCAGCTTCACCTTCTACACAGGTCCCCAGCCAGGGCTTCGCAGGAACCAAGCCATTCCCTGTGGACTGGATGGGAAACACCCACATGCTTAGATTATAACATTTTTTCTGTGACATAGATAAACTCATTGGTAGGTATCCAATCCCATTTTTATACTACAGGATCCGGATCTTCCAAACTGGATTCTTATTGATTTCTTTCACCTGTTCTCCTAACAGTCCAATAAAATATCCTGAAATCTTTATTCCTTTTCCATCTCCTCCTTGTTCTAGGACAGACTAACCCAACCCTCTTCTTGAATTAAGTCCTAATAAGATGAATCTTTGTGTGTGGAATAGCCTCTGGTGCTCTTTGTAGTCACTCTATGTTTGTTCTGGAGATTACAGCATGGAAATAAAATGGACTTGAGAGTCAGATTAATCTCAGTGCAAATCTTGGCAGTGCCACTTACCAGCTGTGTAGCATTGAGCTCATCAGTGAACTGCTCTCTGATCCTCAGTTGCCTTATCTGCACAGGTTTATCTTAGGATTAGATATAATATGTGTAAGGCAGTTTTCCCAGTGCCTGGCACACAATAAATGTCCGATAAGAAGTTATAAACGATCCTGAGTCACCCTGCTGGGTCTCTCTGCACATCCAGTGCTGGACTCTTTATGCCCAAGGAAGCATACAGGGCACTAAAATCCCTCAGTCCAGCAGAAGGAGGCACAGGAATGGGATGTGGGTGTCCTGGTTCCCCCTTTCTTCTTGGGGTCAAGCTTGTGGCCAACCTGGAAAGACTGACATGAAGCCTCTAGCTTCTGGAGGTGCCAACCGCCAAGAGCAGATGGTTCTTGTCTATAAGACACTTCTAGCAGGTGTGAACGCTTCATCTTTTCCTCTGGGGTTTGCAAACCTCTCCCCAGTCTCGGTCACTGCTTTTGGTTGTACCACTTCCCTCTAGCGCACAGCTCTCCACCTCCCTCATCTTTCCTCTGTGGTGACATCACCCTGGGGACGAGAAGCCGAGAGCAACTCCTCACTGTCAGCTAAGCTTCAGTTTCCTTACAGGCGCCATGACATCATCTTTGCCCTGGAAATTCCACTCGCCTTCCTGTGCCCCCACATGTGGCCCAGGCCTCAGAGTCCCTATAAAGAGAGCTTCCCAACTCAGTGTCAGCACAGAACGCAGCCGGGTTCTGAAGCTTCTGAGTTCTGCAGTCTCAGCTCTGGGAAAACCTCTCCTCCACCAAGACCATGAAGTTCTGCGTGACTGTCCTCTCTCTCCTCGTGCTAGTGGCTGCCTTCTGCTCTCCGGCGCTCTCGGCACCAAGTAAGTCTACTCCTTCAGCTGTTACTTTAGAGTCAAGATGTAGGCAGAGTGCGCTTTTCTAGTTGGGGCGGGTGGGATCTAGGGATGGGACAAAAAGGAGCCGGGAAGAATTCCAAGTATTTTGCTGTTAAATGTAAAGTCTCGTAGATATTCAATAACATTCAAGTTCGTGTCCTGTGTTCTTAAGAATGCGCAACCAGTGGAGGAAAAGTATGGGTTAGGCTGTTGGATCAGCTCTGCCGCTAATGGCTTGTTGGAGTAAGCCCCTGTTCCTCTCGCAGCTCTGGTTTCCCCATCTGTAATGTGAAGGGAGTAAGATGCGTTCTGAGATTCAATCCAGTTCCAATCTTCTAGAATTCTTTCTTGTTCTCCTCTGAGGATCCGCTATTCAGAATAAGACCCCCACTCAGGGAAGGCGGGAATGGATACAAGGGACCATCGTTGGGGTTCTGGTAGCTCCACAGAGATGCTCAATGAATATTCATAACTAGAAGCCCAAATGAACAGCTCTCACGTAGAGCTTCCACCTCACCCTGGCCTTTCCTTCCAGTGGGCTCAGACCCTCCCACCGCCTGCTGCTTCTCTTACACCCTGCGGAAGCTTCCCCGGAATTTCATAATGGATTACTTCGAGACCAGCAGCCTCTGCTCGCAGCCTGCCGTGGTGTGAGTATCAACCTGGGGCTGTCCTGGGAGGCAAGGGGCGGGGCAGGATCGAAAAGGGGAGCCTGTTTGGGGTGACCAAGCAGTGGGGAGGCAGTTCTCAGGGCTGAAGCCCTCCCAGGGGGCTGTAAGGAAACAGGTCACAAGGTCACTTTTTGAGTGACTGGGTGAAGGTGGCTGGGTGGCAGCCAAAGCAGAAGAGGGAGTTCCTGGGGAGGAAGTTTTGCAGAGGCCAGGAACCCAGGTAAAGTCAACACGGTCACATGCGATATGAGCCGATTTCTTAAACCATGCTAGAAAAACATGTGGAAAAGTCATTTCTAGAGTCAGGAGGGAATGGGAGATCTATGCATGTTGATTGCAACACCCAGCAGTTCCTAATCTGGGCAACCCCTGGGGCCACAGGTAAATCCAGTGGGTGGAAGTTATAGGGAGTCTGGTTCCAGTGCCACCCCAGGAAGGATGCCATCCACAATGGTCAAGCAGAGGAAGATGCCTACCACAAGCAAGGGATAGTACCACAGGCTCTCAAAGGTCCCATGGGATTCTAATCTGTCTACTCCTTGATCTACAGATTCCAAACCAGAAAGGGCAGACAAGTCTGTGCCAACCCCAGTGAGCCCTGGGTCCAGGAGTACATGGATGACTTGGAACTGAACTGAGCTGTTCTAGGCCAGGGGAAGGAAGTCTTCAGAGGAGGTCACCCAAGCCTGGATGCTTCTCAGTGAGACGCACCTTCTCCACGCTCACGACTCCTCTTAGTAGTTCCCGTCCCTTCTCTTAATTTAATCTTTATTATGTGCTGTGTTATTGTATTTGGTGTTATTTCACTTATTTATGTTTGTTTTGCCAAAGGATACATGTCCCCCGTGGGGACGGTCCACCACCACTGTTTCTCTGCTACTGTGGATACATGGATGATGCAGTTGATTCCATGTGTTTTCATAATAAAACTTTTTAAACAAACATAGACATTTCTTTGTCATTTGAATTTGATTTAGGGTGAAAGAAATTGCCTGGCACTATTAAGGAGGGACAAACTACAGTTTCCAAAAACAATAGGAACGAAAAATTACTGAGTCCTTAGTACATGCTCCGGGCTAAACCCTCTCATGATCCCACTTCACACTTGCAACAAGGATTTCTTTTTTTAATTTCAGAATATTATGGGGGTACAACACTTTGGCTATATATATTGCCCATGCACTGCCTGTGTCAGAGCTACAATCGTGGTCATCCCCCCAAACTGTGCTCCCCGCATCCATTCAGTGAGAGTTTTTCCCATCCCCTCCACCCACCTCCTGCCTGCCCGCCCCCGATGAATATTATTCACACTTGCAACAAGGATTTTAACACTCTCATGAAGTAGGGACTGTTGCCTCCAGTTTCACAGATGAGGAAACAGAGGCACAGAGAGGTGAGGTGACTTGCTGAGGCTTGAAGGTCTGCTTGGGGAACTCCACGAAGGAATGATCTGAAAGGATAACTGTGCGGTGAAGGGTTAGCATTTCAACATCTTGTGGCAAGTTGTAAACAAGGGAAACAGCACAGTATAGAGGAAAGAAGAAGTAGTTCAGAGTCAGGAAAGTGACTTCATCATCTTGTTATCAACAGAACATTAGGAAAGTCATCTTGCCTTACTGGACCTCAATTTTTATACCTGTAAAATGGGGATAATATTAACCACCTTGAAGGGCTGTTGTGAGGTGATGTGTAAAGCACCCATCATGGGGCCGGGCACCTGGAAGATTCTCCCCTTCCCTCTCTGAGCTTCAGCCTTTTTACTTAAAATGGGCACAGCTTCTATAAGGGCTGTTATGAGGACCAAGTTAGTTAGATAATGGATCAGCTCTCTAAAGCCCAAAGCAAATGTGAAGTGTTATCATAAGTAGAGAAGGATGAGTGTCTGGTTTGGTTCAGAAATGTTGCAGGAGTAACCTAAAGTCACATCAACTTAATAATCCTTCAATCCCCAAAAGGGGACCTATTGGGTAAGAAGGATAGGCAGGGAATAACTTGGAGATTGTTTGAATGTTAGTCCTTAGCAAAAGCAGAATTGGGGCCCTGCACTTCTCTGGGGCCAACAGACACTATGCCCTTCCTGTCCTGCCCATAGATACCCCCATCATTCCAAAGCCCTGATAGAAACTTCCTTCAGATTCTAGAGGGACTGAGAGAAGGAGGTTGGGGCAGAGCTGATCCAAAACAGGTGTGAGGAGAGACTAGCAGCAAAGAACCTGCCTGGCCTTACCTTCTGCTTTCATCTGCCTAGACCTGAGCTGTCCAACATGTTAGCCACTGGCCAGAGTGGCTGTTTAAATTTCATTTAAATTTCATTAAAATTAAATAAAATTTAAAATTCAGTTCCTGAGTCACACTAGTCTATTTAGAGTGCTTCAAAGCCACCTGTGCCTTGTGTCTACCATGTTGGACAGCACAGATATAGAACTGTCCATCATTGCAGAAAGTTCCATTGATGGCACTGTCCTGGAATGTTCTCAGGGCCTAAAGAAAGTGAAGGGAGGGGGAGTTGGGGTGGCCTGGAAGGTTAAAGTGTGGATTTGGAGAAAGATACGCCATGCTCTTCTGAGGGGATGGGATGGGAGAAAGAATGGTTGGTCCTTAGACCTGAGACACGGTATAGATCACTGCGGTAGCTGAACAGTGGTCCCCCAGATGTCCACATCCTAACCCCCAGAACCTGTGAATGCTACCTTATCTGGAGAAAGGGACTTTGTGGATGCGTTCCAGTGAAGGATCTTGAGATGGAGAGATTAGCCTGGGTTATGTGGGGAGGCCCTAAATGCAGTCATAAGTGGCCTTAAAAGAGTGAGGAAGAGGGAAACTTGATGGTAGAAGAGAAGGCAGCAATGTGACAGCTGAAGCAAGATGCTGTGCTGCTGGCTTTGAAGATGGAGGAAGGGGCCACCAACCAAGAGGTGTTAGAATGCAGCTCTGGAAGCTGGAAAAGGCAAGGAAATTGGTCCTTTCCTAGAGCCTCCAGAGGGAGTGCAGCCAGTGAAATTGGCCTCCAGAACTTTAAGAGAATAAATGTGTGCTGTTTTAAGACACCAGTTTGTGGTGATTTGTTACAGGGGCAATAGGAAACTAATACAACCACCAACTGAACAGTCACTGACAGTGACCCTCCTACCACTTAGTGCAGAAGGTAATGGAACATTCTAGAGTGTGAGCCAAACTTCCCTGCAGGATAAACCCAGGGTGGGGTGGACATGTTACTGGGAGATGAACTGTAGTCAGGAGGGGCATCGCAAGAGGAGCTTCTGCCTCAGCAGCCGAGTACGCAGGCTGAGGCGCTGGCACGGGCACAGGACCCACGGGAAGTGTGCCTCTTCTTGAGACTTCTGTGGTGCTCTGAGGGGTCTTGGGTTCCTATCTGGAAAAGAATCCATCCTCTCCCTTGTCAGATGCAGTGCAGAGTGGAGCCATGACCTGTGTCTTGTTCATTACTGGCGAGAGGGCAAGGTCAGGGCTAGAATCTGGGTCTCGTCCCCCACAGCAGAATCCTGTCCCCATGCCTCCCTGCCCTCAGCAGATCCCAACAGAGGAGCTCAGTTCCAGGAAGCAGCTCTCCAGGAAGGCTGCGGGATGCCTGGACAGCCTCGTGAAGAAACGCTTCACCCAGCAGTTACAAATGACAGCACGGAATCCTTGAAGTGGGGCAATGTGGGACTTCACCTGTTGCATAATACGAGACTCTGTTTTTTCCTTTCTCCTGCTTTCATACAACTTCCCTTTTTTATCCTGGGGCCAGACAGCTGGTATCTGCTTGCTTGACTTTCCAGAGGATGTTTCTCCAGGTTTCTGGGTGGGGCCAGAGCGAGAGTAGATGAGGCCGGACAGGCAAAGGGGGCTACGGTTGATGGAGTGACTTCTAGATCCCAGGGCTGTTTTTCTACTCTCTTGCGGCACCTGCCTCCCTCATTTCACTCTCCAGGTGACAGGAAATCTGTTTCCTCATGTACCGCTTCATGCAGACTTTCTGTCCTTCTCCCCCCATCCCACCTCAACCCAGAACCTTCCATAACGCTCCCACTGATGTGGGTATTTTCCTCCTAGGAGGCCAACAGCCAAGCAAGCAGAGCCCAGGATCAAGGAATCGAGTTGAGCAGAGGGTGGTGAAAAAACCCACAGTTCTTCCCGGTGGCTGAGGCTGCGACCACGTTCCAGTCCTGAGCTGCAGTCCACAATACCCTTCACAGACCCGAGGACTTGTCGCCACCTGTTCTCCCCTCTAGACTCCTCTCCTCTTGGGTTCCCATTGAGTTTAGCAGACAGGAAAATGGAAAAAGATGTGGGAATTGAGAAACAAAATTGTGATTGTTTTACTTTTTAAATAGTTTCATTTTTAGATACAGTAAGCCCTCTGTATCCATGGCTTCCCCATCCACAGATTCAACCAACCACAGATGGAAAATATTTGGGGGAAGAAAACCAATAAAAAAAAACAATGCAACAATTTAAAAAAAACACACAAACAAAAAATAATACAGTGTAACAACTATTTACACAGCATTTACATTGTATTAGACATTATGAGCAATCTAGAGATGATGTAAAGTATACAGGAAGATGTGCGTAGGTTATATGCAAATACTGCACCATTTTATACCAGGGACTTGAGCATCTGTGGATTTTGGTATCCATGGGGAGTCCTGATACTCATCCCCTGAAGATACCGAGGGATGACTGTATATTGGCATGTAAAATATACACATTCAGAAGAAAATAAAAAAATAAAAATTTTTCAGAGAAGACAGGTTTGATCCTAACAGGTTGGTCCAGGGGATTTCCCCCTTCTATGGAAACATTCCCAACTGGGGGGATGGCACAGTCACAGGGAAATAAGTTCTTTAGGCTGTGTTAGTTCCTCCTAAATCTCAGGCCCCTGTGCTCCTGGGCTCCTCAAGGAGACATTAGTTGCAATGACTTCTGATTCATGTCCTTAAGGGGTCCTCTCTTCTTTCTGCTGGGGGCTAGAAGGAGAGGGGTCAGCAGTATTTACCACATTCCTTAATGTGCCAGGCACTATATTGCATGAGTTTCATATAAAGTCTTCTTTAATCCTTGCAAAAACTTGGGTAGATATCATTATTTCCATTTTAAAGATGAGAAAACTGAGGCTCTGAGAAATGAAGAGGTAGAGCCGGTTTTGTTTAATCCTTTTGTGATCTCTACAGGCCAATTTGATTCGTATTCGCTCTTCATTCTATAACCTTCCTACATATGTCTACCTTAAAATTGTAAACCTCGCTCCCTTCAGTCCTGCCTTTCTGTGTCTTCTTGATTTGGGAGGTTGGAAGAGCTTGTCTTCCACTCCCCCTTTATTTCTTGAAAAGAGTGAATTCCTGCATTTTCCAGGATATCAGTAGAGGAGGCTGTTGTATCTATGACTCAAGATTAAGTCTGGAGCTCCAAGTCCCTAACCGGTCATTGAAATTCCTGACAGATAAACACTCACCAAGTAGTTTGTTATCACGCACTTAATGGTCTTAAAATTAATAATTTTCACACAGGTAACAGTGAACAATTATATAAAATTCAAAAGGCACAAAAAGACATCCAACCAAAAAGTAAGGCTTCTTCCTAGCTCTGTCACCTAAGTATCCAGTTCCCTTCCCTCCAGGTGATGAACGACCCTAACACTCTTTTATGGATTCATTCAGAGGTTCAATAACCTTTTAAAAGTGTCAGGAAATGGAACAACAAAAGTAATCATTAGGATTGCCCAAACCATCAGGGCCTTGGGTTTCTAGCCTTTATCCTGAAGGTGCTTTAAACCTCTCCTTCTACAGGCCTGGATTTACAAAGCTCTTGACAGTTGTGCCCTGGGATAAATTTAATTGAGACATAAAACACTTTGTCGAGATTGGAAAATGCTACCTTCTCCCCCTTTACTCAATCCCCTAAACAAGGGGTTGTTGGAAACATCCTTGGTAAGTTTCATCAGACTGCCTTTTTCATGTGATGCTTATACATTTTATAGTCACCAACTTTGTTGTGCAAAAATATAACTTATTTTTTCTATAATTGAACACAGCTCTCCAGTCCCAATTTCTTTTGGTGGCACAAAATTTAATGTGGCCAACAAACTAGACATAGCTGCTTCTTGATGTTTTTCTCCAATCGAGAATCCTCCATCTTCCAACCTTCTTCCTCTGTGCCCCTTCTCCCATCCTTCCCAGGGCCCCTCTGCGTTCAGGAGGTTGCTGTGTGACTGGGCTGTCAGGGGACACCGGGAGTCTTGCACATGTTGTCCCCTGACCCCTGCTGGCATCTGATGAGATGCATCTGAGTCCCTCTGGTCATGGGGCATCAGCCCTGCTGCTGGCTCCTGCCATGGCCTCCTGGGTCAGGGCTGGGGCTCCGTCCCTTGTGTCCCACCCTGAGCTCCTCTGAGCCCACCAGGCCTGGGGCTTCCTGGAAAGACTGTTGGTCTTCCTGTGCACACCTCCCTCCTGCTCCCCTGTGCCTGTAGTCCACCCTCTTCCCTGGCAGGGCTGGAGCCCTCATAGGGTCATTCTCAGATGTCTAACTGTCTGGGTCACAGATTTCACTTTATTGTCCAGCCAGTGTCTATCTGATTTTCTCTCAATATGTGGGAAACTAGCTCTCAAAGTCATCATGAATTTTAAAAATACATATATTATTAATGATATCAACCCTATTCCCAGTTTCTTTTGGGGCTTAACCTTAGGAACGCCCTTCCCCTCCCACACTTAAATCCTTTTCTCACAAAAAATCCAGATTTTGAAATGTGTTTTCAGAACTATTATGTCTATTATGAGTTTTAAGAAAAACGTGTTGAGGAACTCAATTGACTTGTTTTTTTTTTTAAACTGTATTTACCCTTCCCTGAAGGCAGTGAGTATAGATTATAATTGATTGCCGGCAAAACAGGGGAATGGTAGCAAGTGTAAGAAAGTTGGGGATTGAGGACATTTCTACCGCCAGGGCCTTGTCTGAGCAGTGATGCCCGTTGTGGCATCCACAGGGGGAATTCACATTCGCCTCCAGAAGGCGTTTCCTGCTTTGCTGAAGAAACACTTTTATGGGTGTCATTAGTCATTCTGTCAAAGGGGGAAAAAACCCTCCCTTGTTAGGAATCAAATCAAAAAGCCTCCTCTGGGGAATAAAGAGAAACGTAATTTTTCAGATGTGATGTGGAAGCACTTAACATTTGCTATGCTGTTTACAGAAATGATTATTTAATTCTTAAACTATTGGGGAGAGTCTCAGCCCTAATTTTGAGATGATGGGATTGGGAAACGAGTTTTGCAGCATGAAGTCACCCCCCTTCGTGCGGGCTGCCCTGGTGGCCTGTATCATTGTCTCCTTGGAACATGGCTGTCCAGATGCCGATCGGGAGCTGGAAGGCAGGGCCTGCAGGGTGGCCGCAGACAGAGGCACCGTGGAGCTGAGCAAAGATGAGTTACAGGGGGAGCTGCAAAAGCAACAGCAGCTCAGCCAAATCCAACCCAGCCACAGCTTTCAGCTGGAGAGTATCAACCAGCCGCGCCAGGACGAAAAGGCGGTTTTAGTGACTAGCCACAGGTGACAGGCTCATCAGAGTCCTGCAAGACAGTTAAAGGCCCTGCAGAGGAATTATGGCAAGTGGCAGCAGGTTGTCCTCCAGTTTCAGAGGAGCCAGACCCACCTGGAGAGGAAGTTCTCCCGTGACCTGAGCCAATGCATCAATCAAACGCAAGAGGTGAAGGCGCAGTGAGATCTGAGTGAAGAAAAATCCCAGCCCTCAGGGGGCTTCAGCCCAGGCCGCAGGACCCCAGGTGCCACAGGGAAAGGAAACGCACCCAGCCACGGAGAGTCCCAGACACCAGCCCCCAGTTCCGAGGTGGCTTTAGATTTGAAGAGACAGGTGAGAAAGAGGAAACCAACGCTGCTGCGGCAGAAGCCAGGCCGGGAGCAGGTGGCGGAAGACAGACCCGGGGCGGGAGAGGCTTTGGGGGAGCTGGAGCGCTGGGCCAGACCCCGCAGGTGCCAGCTGCCCTGTTGGCGAGCCAGGAAAATCAGGAGACTGAAGGCCCTGAGCAGGACCAACCTGTCATCCCCGACAGGCAGGAGGAGGAGCAGGATCCCGCCGAGGAAGGGGGAAACCAGCAATGACCAGGAGGCGAGAATGGCTACAGCACGGTTTTGTCAGGTTGGTACAGTGTTACTCCCACGTGCATGAACAGCACGTGGAGCTTATCTGGACCCCACCCTTGGAGATTCCACATCAGCGGGTCTGGGGCGGGCTGGAAGTCTTTGCAAGGTGTGGTCTTTCTTTGAGCTTCAGTTTCTTCGTTTGTGATGTGGGGATTTCAGTGGAAACAACCCCACAGGCTTGGGAGGTTTTAGGGAGAGGACAGTTATAAAGCTCGAGCCCAGGGCCTGACATACAATCACACACTTCGTAAAGATCAAGTATGGGCATTCTTAGTCAGGCACATTCCTCCTTGACAACCTCGCAGTTCCCATGATTGAAGTGCATGACTCAGCAAAACTAGGAGGACTGTCCAGAAAATATCCAGTCATTGTTAATATCATTAATAATATAACAAGAACGTCGCATGGCTGGATACTTTCCAGACAGCCCTTGTATTACAAGCCATAATCACACAGTGCTTCATGCTGGAGACTGCCAATGCTAGAATAGCAAACGCCAGGTTGTATTGTCTCACGTAGTTTCTGCTAATGAAATTTCTTTATCTAATTGATGTGAGAGTTCTTTGCCCCATATTCCCAATTTGGGATAGGTCTTGAGCTCGGGGGAATGGGAAATAAGGGAATATACAGCTAGAAATACTCCACTAAAAACTGAACTTGGCAAAGTAGGGTAGCAGGTGTATCAGGCCAGTGTGTGAGAAATCGGTGTCTCCTTCACTGCGGGTGGAAGTGCAATTTGATATGGTCTTTTTGGAGAACAATTTGGTGATATTTTCCAACTCTACAGTATGCACAACCTTTGTATTTCCATATATAGGCATCTATTCTGGCGAAATACTGACTTATATAAACAAAGCAGCATATACAAAGATGGTCACCGTAGCATTGTTTATGAAAGCAAAAATCCTAGAAGCCACCTAAATGTTCAAGAATTGGAGTTTAGATAAATAAATTACAAACCATTCATGTAATGGAATTTTAGATACTAGTTTTTTTTTTTAAAAAGGGGAAAAAAAGATACTAACCCAGAAATTCTCTAAGACATGATGTTAAGTAAATAAAGCAAAATAATACGTATAATACAACTTCATTTCTGCAAAAAAGTATATATTTGTATATACACACATTTGTATGTGAAAGCATAGGAAAAGGCCTTAGAAAAACACACAGCAAACTGCTAATATCAATGACCTTCCAGAAGGTTACCCTGCGTGTCTGTATTGTCACAAGAGTTCATTCATGTGTTTGTTGTATAAAAATGAACTTTTAAAGATTATGTTAACTGAGTTAATGTTGTCATGTCTAGGTCACTTCTAGAAAGGGGCTTGGGAGTCCTCCCCTTGCCAACAATGCTCCAGAGGATCCTCCGGCTAGTTCTCTGGGGCTGTCCTGCCTGGCCCCGCTCACTCACCAAGGCCATGCTACTCAGCAGCCTGGGGTCCAGGCAGCCACTCTGGCTTTGGATTTGGGCTTGCCCTTTGCTGTCCTCTGTGCTGTCTGGGGTCATTGCCTTCCACCCTGGGCTGAGCTGCTCCATCCATTCCAGGTGCCCTTGTCTCTCCTTCAAACTGAAGTGTTGTTCCTGGGGGCTTGTAATTTCCGCACCTCAAGAGGTTCTGAGATGCTGGGTGTGAGCTAACTACCTGGGGTGGCCAGGCTAAGTCCTTCTCTCTTGGTTTGCTTAGTATTTCTCTACTCCTAGGGTGGCTTGTCCAGGCTCCTCACAGGTGGTCATGAGTTGTTTGTCCCAGCTCTGACCACCAAGGACAAAGCAGGCTCCCTAGTCACCCCTTTTTCCCACTGTCATTGGGGTTTTACCTCCACACCTCTTTCTGTGAGATTCTGTGCCTTGGGTGGTAAAGAGGGCCCCTATGGAACATCTGGAATTCTCCCGGTGCTTCGTTCACTCTTTAGCTCACCCACACAGCCCTCCCTCTAGGCACCTCTCAGTACAGTGCAGAGGTCACAGACCACCAACCATCAGGATGGACCCTGTCTCTCAAACTTCAAGGGCCCTGGCCAGCTTGTGGCCTCTGAACACCCATCTCCTCAGGAAGTGACTTCACTACCTACTTGTCATTACCTCGCAGTTAAGGGGTGGCCAGCATTCCACACCTGTTTAGGGATCTCAGCCCTGGGGGCTGGTCAGGGGCTCCCAAACACATATTCACTCTCTCTCCAAGAAGGAATTCAAATCCTCTTGCCACCGGACCTCCAAGAGGCCCCAGCAGGGCCCTGGCATACTACACCTGGCTTCATAGCTTACGCTCTCACCCTGAGATTCTAAATCACACACAGACAATTCTTTTCTCTGGTCAACATTCCTAAAGGCACTAGGAAAAGTTGAGATGTAACAATGAACAAAGTGCTAAAAAGTGTTCCTGAATGTCTCATGTTTGGCCTTTGCATCTACAAGAAACACTACTGTAATTAGACAGAAGCCAGTTGTGAAACAGAACAAAGGAATCAGAGCACCTGGAGGCCCTCCCCAGAGAGCTTCCATTTTATACACTTCATGCCCCACTGCCTCCTGCCCCACCCTCCTCTCTGGTGACACTGAGGGTACAAATTGTTCCCTGTGTGGGCAGCACAGCAAATGCCAACATGAAGACAGGCACAGTCTTCCTTTTGGTGGTTTTATCACTGTGGGGATGGCGACGGTCTCACTCAGAGGCCTCCTTTCAGCAGTGACGAGCGCAGAGAAGGCTACGGGCCCAGCCCTAGACTTGGGGATGGTCTGGCACAGGGGCAGGCAGGGTGCCTGCTGCATCCATCCGAACCCTTTCCTTTGACCTACAGGAGCGATCACCCTGCATTTCCCATCCTCCTTGTCAGAGTGGGGTGGGTCTGATGGAAGCTGGCAGGAGAGAGTAGGGTCACTCCTCTAGTTAGGAGATGTGCCCTGGATGTGGGACTCCAAGGGGGAGTAGCTCCGGGGTGAACACAGGGTATGTGCGGGTGGGGCGATGGCTGTCTGTGGTCAGAGCTTTGATAGTATCTTCTTATGAGGTGGAAAGAAGAGGGTTATGACAGTGCTGAGACTCCACAGACTTCGGAAGAGGGAGAACATTCTCCCAAGGGCCAGATGGAGCAAATGGGAGCTTAAGAGAAGAGGGGCTGATGAAGCTAAGGGAGGAGAGGATGGAGTCCTGCCAGCCATGAGGGCTTCAAACCTCTAGCAACCCTGTCTCAGTGACCAGCTCCAGGCTGCACAAAGACCATTGTATATTTTGGGGCACAAAGATCTGGAGTGGACGGAAGTGCCCTAAGGGACTTGTGGGGTTTGTGTTGCAGAGTGCTTAGGAGATGAACGGTCTCCCTAGGGAATGTAATGCTGCAGCAATGGGTGTGGTCATGTCTGCAAATCTTCTCTTGACAAAGTGAACATAAACCCCTCAAGAGCTGTCCAAGGGGACGGACAAGCTCCCAGGGGACTTGGCTAGGGCAGACTGATGCCCCCTGGTGCAGTGCACAAGGGAGTCTGACTGACTCTCAGAGAAAGGGGCTGGAAGTCAATGGGAGGACACCTGGGCTCTATTACCTAAGGCTCCCCTAGAAGAGAAGCCCTGTCCAAAGACAGCCCTGAGGGTCTCAAGTGAGCCCTGACCCAAGATTTCCATGATCATTGTTAAACAAGGGTTTCTCACCCTCCTTCCCCTCCCCATCCAAAGGGGTTTAACTCTTCTTGGAAAATAGGTGATCCTGGGAGGAAGAAGGGAAGGGAAGGAAAGGGAGCCCCAATTTATTGGGTCCCTCCTGTGCCAGGAAGGCATTGTGCTGGAGTTGAGATTTAAAGGTAAAGATAACCAGGTCAGGGAAACAGACCTATTATAGATTACCACCCTGTGCTTTATACAGATTTCCACTAAGTTCTATGGGAGCAAAGAAAGGAATCATGAGCTTTGCCTGGGGAAGTTGGGAAAGTTGTCAGAGAGTGGAGAACATTTAGGGAGACGTTAAAGGGAGCATAAAGTTGGCCAGACACCGACGGGTAGTTCATACATGGGAGAAACGTGAGCCCTCTTTGGAGTCAGGAAGCGATTGCCACTGGTAGCTGTTGCAGGGTCTCAGGGGCACAGCAGAGGCTCATCCAAGCCAGGGTCCAACGAGCAATGAGCTGCCTGCCGAAGTGTTTGTATGGTAAACTGCTGGAGGTTTCAAAGCAGAGGAAATGTCATGATCAAATTTTGTGTGTTAGAAGGGTGGCTCAGACAGCCGTGTGAAAGATGGACAGGATGGTTACAAGCGTGCCTGCTGCCCAGCGCCAGGAGATTTCTCATGAATCCTTGAATCCCATGCTTGGTGTCACAGCAAGACTCTCCCGCAAGCCATTCCTGGCTCCTCTCTATCCCTGGAATTGCAGCCCTAGAAGATGAATATCTACAGTGATGGGGTGACCACTTTCTAAGACGCTAGTGTCTAAAATAAGCTGTATCTGTGGCATTATTCAGGCCGAGTCATTCTCCCCCATGTAAACCTTCCATGCACCCTCTGGATTAGCAGAACAGTCCATTCGCCCTGCAGGGAGGCCCACACATACAAGGCAATCAGGATACCAGCAGGTCAGAGACAGGTCTTCCTACCTAATTCCTTTCCTCCTTCCATGTCTATATCTTCAGACTGGGACAAGGGCATAGGAATATTTTCTCGGGCATTCTGGAAACATAATTTTGGTCAAGCAAACAAAACTAAATGAGCACACTGCACAGAGCAGGCCTGCCGGAGCAACATTTATCGGGGGAAGACTCAGGAGCAGGAGCAGGCGTGGGGATGGCCCATGCTAAGGCAACACAGTGACTTCCAGGAGACCCTGACCCTCAGGATGTGGGGCTCTAAGAGTTGGAAGCGCCAGCTCCTGCCCTGGGGCGATTAAGAGGTAGGGTACAATAGCAATACCGGCAGGAACTGAGGCCCTATTCTTCCAGTTCAGCACTGATGGCTGGGAAGAACCACCACCCCTCCCCTGGCCTTATCATCTGGCTGAGGTCCAAGCCCGGGCCTGGGTTGATTGCCTGAAGCTCTCAGAATGGCTGCTTTGTATGGAGGAGGTCAGCAGACAAAGGCTCAGTCTTGGATAAGTAAGCCCTTACTTCTCAGGGGAAAATCCAACCAGGAAACTCTTGATCTGAGGCTTGACCTATAAACATCAGAAACTGCACTCCAGGGTGGAGCCTTTGACTTAGACTTTGACTGAGCCAGAGGTCTCCCAAAGAAGCCCTGCCAAAATGACAGTCTGGGCTGACCACTCCAAGCTCCATCTTGCAGAGTTCTGTTCACTTCTGCTGCCTTTCCACTTAGATCGCCCACTTAGCCTGCTGGGCTTTGGTCTCCCATAACTGCTTGTCCCTGTCCTAACATGGCTATTGCTTCTTGTGCAGCACATTTTATAATCCAATGTCCTATATCTTTCTCTATCTGGTTCATTAAATACTTCATCTAGAATGTATTAAGTTTGTATCTTTCTTTCACATCAGTTATGATCATCAGATGTCTTGGGTTTGTTTTTCCCCTGGGAGCTCATATTTCCCTGGAGATATCAGCTTCTGTGGCTATTTAAGTACAATTTAGGGGAAGGGCTAAAACAAGTCAGGTCCTTACTTGTGCCCTTCCTGGTGATTTTGAAGGGGAATGAGGCATATATACCATAGAACAGAGCGATGTTACAATCTGGTTAGATCTACTCCCAATCTGCAAACCACCTTGCCTCCAGCAGGTGACTTTGTATCTCGGGGGACCTCTATGAACCTGTGTCAGTCAGGGTTCCACCAAAGAAACAGAACCGGCAGGAGATATAAACTAAGAGTGCGTGGAATTGGCTTATGTGATAGTGGGGCAGGCAAAGCAAGCTGGACATGCATGCAGCAGGCTGTCAGGAAGGGCAGGCTGGAGCCCTCAGGTACAGGGTGAAGCTGCGGAATTTCTTCTTCACCAGGCAAGCCTCAGCTCAGCTCTTAAGGCCTCTCAATTGATTGAATACGTCCCATGCAGACTGTCCAGGATGATGTCCTAACTTAAAGTCAGTGATTATGGGCTTCAGTCACATTCACAAAATATCTTCACAGCAACAGCTAGGTTAGTGTTTGAATAGCTTGAGGACTGTAGCCAAGTTGGCCCACAGAACTGACCATGGCAGTACCTGTGTCCTGGGCACATCTACTTCTCACGAGTTATCTCCCTTGGTTGTTAAATTAGCTAAACTTTAGGGTTGGGGAATGGCGAGGAGGGAGGGGTTGGAGGAGAAACTCCTCAGAGGCCAGCAGATCAGCCTGTTCCTATTGCTGTGTCTCCAGCCCATGATGATGTCATCACATTCTTCTGACCACTGTGGGACTAGCACAATTGCTGCCTTCCTAACAGCCACAGGCTCCCTGGGACAAAGTGAGGGGAGGACAGAGCACAACCAAAAAGCCTTCCTCTAGTCTAACTTCTGCATGTGGTGCCTGGCCCTCTTCCGCTCCAGCCTGCAGTACCCCTCCCCCCCAACACAAACACACTGCGATTTCTCCCCAAGAAATCTCAGTCTTTACATCCATTGTTTGGGGTTCCAGAGGATACCAAAGAAGCTATGAGCGACCAGATGAAGATGGAAGTAGAGTTGCCTTGCTACTGACCTCCCTCCCCAGGAGGCATGGTCACACCTGTGGTTGACCCTAGGTTTAACAGCTCTGAGAACAAACACAGGCACACCTCATTTTATAGCACTTCACAGATACTGTGTTTTTTACAAATTGAAGGTTTGTGGCAACCCTACATCAAGCAAGTCTATCAGTGACATTTTTCTGACAGCATGTGCTCACTTCATGTCTCTGTGTCATATTTGGTAATTCTCACAATATGCCAAACTTTTCGTTATTATTATCTGTTATGGTGATCTCTGACCAGTGATCTTTGATGTTACTATTTTAGTTGTTTGGGGTGCCATGCACTGTGCCTATATAAGACAGTGAACTTAATAAATGCGGGTGTTCTGACTGCTCCACTGACTGGCTGTTCCCCTATCTCCCTCTTTCGCCTCGGGCCTCCTTATTCCTTGAGACACAATAATATTGAAATTAGGCCAGTTAATAACCCTACATTGGCCTCTAAGTGTTCAAGTGAAAGGAAGAGTCACACATCTCTCCTTTAAATCAAAAGTTAGAAATGATTAAGCTTAATGAGAAAGGCATGTCAAGAAAGCCAAGATAGCCAAAAGCATGGCCTCTTGTGCCAAACAGAGTTGTGAACACAAGGGAAAAGTTCTTGAAGGAAATTAAAAGTGCAGCTCCAGTGAACACATGAATAATAGGAAGGCAAAACAGCCTTATTGCTGTTATGGAGAAAGTTTGAGTTGTCTGGATAGAAGATAAAGCCAGACACAACATTCCCTTAAGCCAAAACCTAATCTAGAACAAGGCCCTATCTCTCTCAATTTTATGAGGCTAAGAGAAGTGATGAAGCTACAGAAGAAAAATTGGAAGCTGGCAGAGGTTGGTTCATGATCTTTAAGAAAAGAAGTTATCTCCATAACATAAAAGTGCAGAGTGAAGCAGCAAGTGCTGGTGTAGAAGCTACAGTAAGTTATTCAGACAATCTAGCAAAGATAATTGATGAAGGCGACTACACTAAACAACAGATTTCAGTGTAAATGAAACAGCCTTCAATTGGCAGAAGACGCCATCTAGGACTTTCATAGCTAGAGAGAAGTCAATGCCTGGCTTCAAAGCTTTAATGGACAGGCTGACTCTCATGTTAGGGGCTAATGCAGCTGGTGACTTAAAGTTGAAGCCAATGCTCACTTACCATTCCAAAAATCCTAAGGCCCTTAATAATTATGGTAAATCTACTCTGCCTGTGGTCCAGAAATGGAACAACAAGGCCTAGATCACAGCACCTCTGTTTACAGCGTGGTTTACTGAATATTTTAAGCCCATTGTTGAGGCCTACTGCTCATAAAAAAAGATTTCTCTCAAAATATTACTGCTCATTGACAATATACCTGGTCACCCAAGAGCTTTGATGGAGATGTACAAGGAGATTAATGTTGTTTTCATGCCCACTAACACAACATCCATTCTGCAGCCCATGGACCAAGGAGTAATTTTGACTTTTAAGTCTCATTATTTAAGAAATACATTTCATAAGGCAATAGCTGCCATAGAGATTCCTCTGATGGATCTGGGCAAAGTAAATTGAAAACCTTCTGGAATGGATTTACCATTGTAGAGCCATTAAGGATATTCACGATTCATGGGAGGAGTTCAAAATATCAACATTAACAGGAGTTTGAATGAAGTTGATTCCAACCCTCATGGATGACTTCAGTGGAGGATGTAAGTGCAGATGTGTTGGAAATAGCAAGAGAAGTAGAATTAGAAGTGTTGATGCTACTGACTGATCAGGGTGGTAGCTGCTGAAGGTTGCGTGGCTGTGGCAATGTCTTAAAATAAGACAACAATGAAGTTTGCCATATCAATTGACCCTTCCTTTCATTAAAGATAACACTGTAGCATGCAATGCTGTTTGATAGCATTTTACCCCAGTAGAACTTCTTTCAAAATTGGAGTCAAGCCTCTCAAACCCTGCTACTGCTTTATCAACCAAGTTTATGGAATATTCTCAATCCTTTCTTGTCATGTCAACAATGTTCACAGCATCTTCACCAGGGGTAGATTCCATCTCAAGAAAACACTTTCAGCCGGGCACGGTGGCTCACGCCTGTAATCCCAGCGCTCTGGGAGGCCGAGGCAGGAGGATCGCTTGAACTCTGGAGTTTGAGACCAGCGTGAGCAAGAGTGGGACCCCGTCACTACCCAAAAATAGGGAAAAAAAATCAGCTAGGCATTGTGGTGCACGCCTGTAGTCCCAGCTACTTGGGAGGCTGAGGCAAGAGGATCGCTTGAGCCCACGTGTTGGAGACCAGCCTGGACAATGTAGTCAGACCCTGTTTCTAAAAAAAATTTAAAAATTAGCAGGGGCATGGTAGTGCACATCTGTAGTTCCAGCTACTGTGGAGGCTGAGGCGGGAGGATTGCTTGAGCCCAGGAGTTGGAGGTTGCAGTGAGCTGCAATGATGCCAGTGCACTCTACGCAGGGGGACAGAGTGAGGACTCTGTCCCAATAAAAAAACAAAAAGGCACTGGACAACCCTCCTCACAAACCACCCCGCTAAAAAAAATATTTTTAAATAAATAAATAAAAGATCTATTAAAAAAACAAAAGAAAACGCTTTCTTTGCTCATCCATAAAAAACAACTCCTCATCCATTCAATTTTACCATGAGATCGCGGCAATTCAGTCACATCTTCAGGCAGTCAGTAGCCATCAATACCGTGGCAAGATCCTCTACCAGCCAAAAAAAAGATTGCTGAAGGCTCAGATGATTAGCATTTTTTAGTACCAAAGTATTTTTAAGTTAAGGTATATATATATTTTTGGACATAATGCTGTTGCACACTTGACAGACTACAGTATAGTGTCAAGATAACTTTTATATGCACTGGGAAGCCAAAAGATTCATGTGACTTACTTTATTATGATATTTGCTTTATTGCTGTGGTCTGGAACTGAACCTGCAGTATCTCCAAGGTATGCCTATAGTTGGATAATGGTCCCTTATCATGAAGGAGCATCAGTTAGTATAACGCTCTGGCCTCTCTCCCCTCCCTTATTTACTCTCCTTGTAACTTACATGATTGACACATTATATAAGCCCCTCCCCCTCCCCTTCCACTAGGAGCTAGCTGATCACAGCAGCACAGATTGTCGTCTCTTTCTCAAGGAACAGGCCCTGTTCCTGGGGTGGGGGCCCACCCCCGGCCAACACTGCTAAATGAGATTGTCTATTCAATTCTGAGTCTTAATATTTGTAATCTCACTTTTCTGAAGATATTAGCTATATCCTCTGACTTAGATTTTTATCAACAACAAAGGTAATACTTTTGTCCCCCATCTGCTGACTCCTTTGTCTGATTTCTCATTTGGTTCAAAACTCAGGCAGGAAAAAGAGTTGTTATTATTGGCCCTTCTCAAAAACTAAAACGATGTTAACTAATGGTAATTTTAACTACAGCTGCCATTTCAAGTGTGTTCTCTTCACTAGAGCTTATAAATACTTCTCCTGGCACCTGATGTGCAGCTATTCATCTGTATGTTTGAAAATCTAAGCATAAACATCAGAAGCAGAAGGCGGAGTGCTTCCATCTTGCAGGGTTCTCAGTACACTTTTGCTCTCTTACTTCACAGACAGTCACCTCTCTGGCTCTATGACAGAATTTAGATTACAGTGATGTTGACCACTTTACCATCCCATACAATATCCCTCTGACCTAGTACACATATGGCCTGGAGACAGATGAGGCAGATACTCGAGATGTCTTGGTAAGACACATTAATTACTTGGGATGGATGATAAGTTTTATAAAAATTCAGGTAATTGCCACCTGATGGAGGATCCCTGTGGTCTGAGACTTGATAAGATATTAGCTTTGAGTTATGCCAAGAAAAATCAATGTCTGTCTACTTGACCCAAACTGCAGTTTCTATATATCTCTGGCTCTTGGCCCTCATAAACCAATAGTTCTTTGGTACACAAAATGTCTGCAGCTGCTCAGGAATGCTGTTTGGAGCTACAAAACCCTGATAAGAGAATCACAGTGAAAGGTTTTGGAGCAAAGTCCTACCCTCTTTGGAAAGTACCTACTGTCCTTTGTAGAACTAGCTACTGAACTCTGATAAAAGACTGAATGCCCAACTATTCAGGTGATATTACTACCCATGGTGCCCATCATGAACTGGCTGTTATCTGATTCACTTAGCCATAAAGTATGGCATGTCTGTCCAGCAACACTCCATCAAATGAAAATGCTAAAAATGTGACTGGGCCCAAGTGGACCCCATGGCAGAAATGATTTGCATGAATAGGTTGCTCACACTCTCAGTGTATTTACTCCTGCCTCAATGTCACCCCTTCCTCAACCTACACTGAGTCCCATGGTGAGAGGAGAAATTTCTCCAGTTGTTTCAAGTAGTGGTTTGATTCTGGTGCAGGGAGAACTGTAAGAACATAGCACCCTTTGGGCATTTGGAGGAGTTCATAGCTCTAGGAGTTAACCAGGCAAAAGTTTTTTATGCAAATAACTGAAACTGATCCTATTCATTGGAATATTAAGGGTAGTTTGGAAAATTGATAGGAAGGCTTGAGGATCAGGTTTGGAAAATAGACAGAAACCAAGGGAGTCTGGCAATAGAGAACACAGCTATGTTCACACTGCAAGAAGAGTCTGACATGTGCCAATGCTATATTAACACCCTGTGTACTCACCACCATTGCTGGACTTTTGACCTTACCAGCACTGCCAAGAATAATCTCTAACTATACCTGCACATTTGTATATTCCTTTGGATTCAAACCCTACTTAATATAATGCAGGTACCCCTGCATATACCCCGGCATAACTGAAAACCCACTCACCTTGTCTCCAAAGAGAGACAGCCCAATATTTGCTACTTTTATCCAGCTCCAAGTTCAGGACTGATCTCCTGATAGGGCCCACATCATCTCTTGTTCTTTTGTGGTCCCATACTGATATTTTATATCCTGTGAAATATATTACAAAGTCAACCACCACTAACTCACCTAGTTATAATGGTAACAAGATGGGAGAAGAAAGCGAAGAGGGGATTAAATACGTAAATATATACCCAACAGCAAAAAATGAAATATGGGTAGACTGAGTGTCTTTATTTCTGCAACTGGTTGTGAGGCTGTAACTTATTACAACAAATTCCTGCCTCCACTTATCCATTCCATGTTCCCATTGCCTTCAGCCAGCATCTCAACTGATAGGTGCTATTTGTCTAGTAGAGTGACCCAAACTTTTATTCTGGAGGGGATATGAGTCCTTGATGATCCTGCATATGGGTTATAGAGGTCTTTCCTTAACCTACACCACTGGATGTGGTAGAACAAGGAGAGACCCCAGGGGGTAATCCGGGTTTCATTCACACCCTGTCTACATTGTGTATATTGTACAGCAGCAGTTCTATCTCCTTTTATAGTCAGAAATAGTTGCTAAGTCTGCAAAACAACCACTTTTTAGACTGCTGGCAATTTTCTAGGCTTCAGTCATGTCCCAATCAAACCCTAAGCAAAGATTGTTCTCTTCTCCTGGCCATGGATGCCCTTTGCAAGTCCACCAACTATTTTTCAGTTAACGTCTATCTTCCTTCCACTTGGGGGAGTCAGAAGATGAAGATGGTTGTCCCATGATACCGTGTGCCCATGGAAAATCGGGGAGCTGCCTCTGGCCCGCTCATTTTAGGCATACTGCACCTCCAGTTTTGATGTAGGGATGCCTCATCGTGGTTGCATTGTGGAACTTTTCCATAATACTTGCTATCATCGTGGCCCTTGCCTGGACAAAAAACCTGGGATCTTCTACTCCAAGACCCCTAAATTTGAAGGCAGGGTCTAATTATTCCCCACCCCAGGACTCTGCCCAGTGGGGCAGGTGGCAGGACACAGCACCCCTGCAATCACTTCTCTCTCTCTTGCTCCTGATTTCATCTTCTTCTAAAATATTTATGTCTTAAATCTGGATTTTTAAGAGCTAAACATTTGCCAACCTTATTCTTGGGTCCCATCCTAAGCACATCCACCTCCTCCAGGGGGAATATGTGGCAGCCCACGTTGCCTGCTGACATGAGGTTGGCACCACTGCATCCTGGTGGCTCTCCTTACCTTGGGGATGGAGGTGCCCTGGGGTTACAGACTGGTTACCACAGGTCAGTCTGCTGAGGGCTTTCTAGGAGATAGCATTTGAGGAGATAAAAATCTCCCCGGTCTGTGACCTAGGACTGGCTTGTTTGTGAGAATCCCACAGAATTGGGCAGCGTCTCTACAGCAAATGGTGAAAATTTTTCAACTGTGAGATTCAGTTCCTTAGGTCCCTGGGGACATTCTCTTTCTAAGCCTCTGCATAAGTTGAGTGGGATTTTGTTGCCATTGGAGTAGTTGGGGGACAGTCAGTGCTTTCCTCCTGTGAGAAGGTATGGGTTCCTTTTGAATCTTGATTCTAGAACAATCATTGTGTATTATAGGGACACCAAGATCAGGACCTGCCCAGAAGTGTCAAATGGAACCTGTTGTGCTTGCCTTGGAATGTGCACTGGGGATAACGAATCTCCTATGGATCAGAAATGCTGCAGCAATGGTGTGGGCTGCTGTGCAGGATTGCTGCTCAAGAAGTGAGAATAAGGGAACCAGTTTGCTGCTCAGGGGTGGAGGACAAGCTTCCTCACATCCTCCCAGGCCAACAGCAACACCCACTGGTCTCTGCACACAGAAGTCTGCATAAGTCCTGGAAAAGAGCAGTTGGTTGCAAATGGCAGGAGAACTGGAATTATCCTACCTAACGCAGAACATGTGAAAGAATCTTCACCCCAGGGAATGAGGAAACTGCTTCCAGCTGCTTGGTTGAGACACACGAACATGCTCCTGAGTTCCCAGTGTCAAGTTGTCTCCAGGCTTTTCACACCTCTGAACACTGATCAAAATCCTGAAATCCTTGAGATAGGTCCCTTCTGCCTGGCTAGAGGAAAAGATGAGGGGGCATAAGAATAATGTAGGCACTTATTGATTGCTAGTCAACACCAGGCATGGTGTTTGGTATTGGAATACACATGTACTCACACTAGGCAAGCTTAGTGAGACAGATCCATATAAATAATTACAATATAACTACCTGCCTGATGCTGGGGCAGAGGTTTGTGCAAAGTTCTTCAGGAGCTCAAAAGAGTATTATTAGCTCTTGCTGGAAAGTTGGAAATATGTTTAGGTGAGCTGGAGCTTAAGGGTTGAAACTGAGGTCACCAAGTAGAAAGAAGGGGCCATACAACGGTTCAGGCAGCAGGACCAGTGTGTGCCTAGCCTTGGGGATGAGCCCAAGAAGATGAGAACCTTTCATACCCCAACATGGATGACTTTGGGGTCTACAGATCAGCAGAGCATACAATTATTTGGAACTCGATAGGTCACTGCTCTGGGGGAAAAGGAAGTCAATAGGCCATAGCAGAGATATTAAAAATATTCCAACTGAAAATACAATTTCATTTAGAGGGAAAATGAGACAACTTGTACCTCACCTTATTAAAAGCCAGGCACTCATAATGTATAACCATCCATGGTCACAGAACCATTTAATGCATTAGCCAAGATCTGAAATCAGACCTGTCTACTACTTAGCCTTGGCTCCCGAGTTCAGCTGCAGTACACAGAATTGACTCTGGGCCAATGCTCGGAACGCAGCTCTGTTCACCACTCTTTTGCAAAGGAAGCCCTGCAAATACCAGAAGCTTAGAGACCGAAACTCAAGCTGTAGGTCATGATTTCTCTCTTGTTCTAGGATTGGACCTTCTACCGGGTTGTGTCAAGGAAGCAACAGAGACCAGACAGTGAATGACCTGCATCAGCACACTGTCGTTTATGTTTGTGTCTTTCTGAAAATTTGAGAGGTAGACAGGAAGCTTTAAGCGAGTTCTACAAGAATTTGGTCCCTGTTGCCTTTCAGATGCAGGTTTCAGAGTGGCCAGAATATCTCTGAAGTGTAAACCACAGAGAGCCCCTGGGGTGGTGGTCCTCTCCAGCTAGTGATTGGAGCAGGCTCACCTGGGACAAGTTGGGCACGAATTGGTGCAAGTTCAAGCATATTTCATCTCTCTTCTCCCCGGGTTTGGCAGCCTGAGCTTGGAGCCTGATGGCCTTCAGACCTTGGTTAGTTCTCCTTCCCTTTCCTACCACAGTGTATAGCACAGCTGCACAACTTCAGTGTCTCAGACCTCCCAGCCTGGGAGGGAGAATGAAGGCAGGTTAGCATTTATGCCCACATTTTTAGGGCTGCTGCATTGCACAACTCTAGGGGCATCTAGACACGTTGTAGTCCGTGGGAAGGGTGCCCCCTGGTGCTGGCAGTGTGCAGGCTCTGCAGCACCATGCGTAACTGTGTTCAGCTTGTTGAGTGTTCCTTTGCAGATTCCTCCATTCCTCCTCTGCCTCCCCATCCTCCCAGGTATGTCCAGGGATGCCCCTCCTTTGATCACAAATAAACCCCTCATCTTCTTCCATTCCGGCTTCTCAGTCCTGGTCTGATCCTGGCATGGCCAGTTGAGTATGGAAACACTCCAGTCACTCCTGGCCCCAGGACACTTTCTCCTGATTGCAGTATTCTTCCCCAAAATCCCAGTCTAATAATGAGAAAAACATCAGGCAAATATAAATTGAGAGGCATTCCACAAAATGTCTAAACAGAGGAGACTAAAATGATGTCATATACCAGAAGAGAATAAGAAGTAACAAATAAATGCAACATGGTATCCGGGATTGGAGCCTGGAATACAAAAAGGACATTAGTGGAACAACTAGTGAATGTCAAATAAATTCTGTAGTATAGTTAATAGTAATGTACCCATGTTGATTTCTCAGTTTTGACAAATGTATAGGTCATTAAATATGAAATGTCTGACTTCAAATCAAAGTGTAATTTACTATATCTCACACAAGAAGCAGTACAATTAATCAAAGCATGCACCTAAACTGTTGACACAGTTTTGCCATCTTAATGGTAGCTTGTTTATGCCAGCAGCGAAGAGGCCTGGAGAGTGAGTGGCGATGAAATCGCAAAAGGCGTTTTCCACAGCTTGTTGAGAATTGAATATTTTTCCTTGCAAGAAGTGGCCCAAAGCCTGGAAGGAGTGGTAGTCAGTTGGTGCAAGGTCTGGTGAATATGGTGGATGACAGAGAGTTTCCAAGTCCAGCTTCTGTAGTTTGAGCAGCATTGTTTGTGCAATATATGGTTAAGAGTTGTCTTGCAAGAGGATTGGCCTGTCTCTATTGACCAATCTCGGCTGCTTAATCGCAAGCATCCCATCATTTCATCCAACTGGTTGCAGTAGACATCTGCTGCAATCAATTGACCAGGATAATACCAGTGCTGGACCACCAAACAGATACTATTAGCTTTTTTTGATTAATATTCAGTTTTGGACTGTGTTTCGCCATTTCATCTGTATCCAACCATTGTGCCAAACGCTTGCAATTGTCAAAAAGAATCCATTTTTCATCACATGTAACCATACGGTGTAGAAATGGTTCGCCTTTATGTCGTGACAGCAAAGAAAGGCAAGCTTCGAGACGACTTCTCTTCTAATGCTTGTTTAATTCATGCGGAACCCATCTATCCAGCTTCTTTACCTTGTCCATTTGTTTCAAATGGTCCAGTATTGTTGGAATAGTAACGTCAAACCTTGCTGCTAATTCACGTTTAGGTTGAGATGGATTCATTTCCACTACAGCTTTCAGCTCATCATTATCCACCTTGGTCTCAGGTTGCCCATGTGACCCATTTTCAAGATTAAAATCACCACAATGGAACTTCTGAAGCCATCAACGTACTGTGCATTCATTAGCCACATCCTTCCCAAACACTTCGTTGATATGCTGTCTGTGCTGCATTCGTTCCATGTCAGAACTCATATTCAAAAATAACACAAATTTTTGACTTATTCATGGTTTCGCAAAAATTGCTGTAAAAAAAAATTTGAAAGATAATCACAAGCCAAAACATGCGTTTGAAAGACTGAGGATGTGCCTTCATGATAAAAATAAAACAAGATGTTTTAAAGTGAAACATCAGAGATAATCAACTGTCAAACTTAGTACTTAAGGAAATCGGACATTTCATACTTAATAACCTAATACCATGCTTATGTAAGACGTTAACAATAAGGAACTGGGTGGAGGGTATACAGGAGCTCTCTGTACTACCCTTACAACTTTTCTGTAAATCTAAAATTATTCCAAAAATTAAAAGTTTATTAAAATAAAAAGAAAGCTGAGTGGCTATGTTAATACAGAGCAAAGCATATTAGCAGGGAAGAAGTTCATTTCATACAAAGTGGTCAGTTCATTAAGAGGGCATAACAAGTCTAAACATTTATGCACCTAATAAAGAGCAGAAACTGGTAGAATTGCAAGGAGAAATAGATAAATCCACAATTATCCTCAAAAATTTCAAAACTTCTCTCTCAATAATTGATAGAACAAATGGATATAAAATCAGTAATAACAGAGAAGACTTGAAATTCAAACAACACTATCAGCCAACTTAGCATAATTGACATTTGTACAATTGTCCACCCAACAACAGAATAACCATGGACTATTTTGCAAGTGTACATGGACTCTTAACCAAAAATAAAGCATAGTTTGGGCCATAAAACAAGTGTCAATAAATTTGGAAAGATTCAAGTCAAAAGATTTTTTCTCTGACCACAGTGGAATTAAATTAAAAGCAATAAAAATATCTGGAAATTTCCCAAATATTTGTAAACTAAATATCACATACATAAGCTATAGGTCAAAGAAGAAATCAAAAGGAAATTATAAGATATTTTTAACTGAATGAAAATGAAAACATACATAAGAAAATTTGTGAGAGGCCATGAAAGCAGCACTTAAATGCAAATGTATTGTCTAAATTTCTGTTAGAAAGGTCTTCATGTTCCACCTTAAAAAGTGACATTTTAGAAAGAGCAAAGTAAAATTGAAGTGAGCAGAAAAGGGAAATAATAAAAATGAGAGTGGAAATCAATAAAATAGAAAACGGAATAACAATAGGGAAAATCAATGGAACCAACAGCTGCTTCTTTAAGAAGATCAATAAAATCAATAATCCTCTAGGCCAGACTAATCAGGAAAGAGAGAAGACACAAGGCACCAATATTAGGGATAACAGGTGACATCACTATAGATTGGACAGATATTAAAAGGATAATGAAATATTTGGAATGACTTTATGCCAATAAATGTGACGACTTCAATGAAATGTCCAAATTCCTTGAAAGACACAAACTATCTGTATTGGTTATTAATTTATTGCCTCTCAGCTCCAAATTCACCTTCTTAGACTGTTCTGTGAAAATAGATCTGGGCCCTTTAAATATTTTTTCTTTTGCCAGATGGCATTGAAGCTTTGTCAGTAGAGGACACTGGAGAGACACTTCAGGCAGAAGAGTTTTGCTTCCTGCAGCACCTGCAGCTTACCCAATACTTGGCTTCCGCAGTGCTTGCAGCTTCTCAAATGCTCAGTGTCTGGGGTGCCTGGTGGCCAGCAGCACTTAGTGGCCAGAAACTTCCACCAGCGTCTGCTGTGCACCCTGACACTGGATGGTTTTGGAGCAGAGTGCCACCAATCCCTGCAATGCAGGTGGTTCCTCCAGTGTTCAGCTCCTATAGTACCCAGCAACCAGTAGCACCCAGCAGCCAGAAGATTCTCCCAACACCTCTTTTGGGAAGTTTTGTAGCAAAGTGCCTCTGCTAAGACACCTAGTGAACAGCTTTTCCTGGCATCCCAAAGGGTTGATTTCCAGCAAGTTCTGCTGGTGCAGCACCGCAGTGATTGCCATTCCATGAAACTGACCATGCCTTCTCCAAAGAGGTATGGGTCTTAGCTTCTTTGGGTGCTGTATCTCAGCTTTAGGATTAGCAACTATTCCTTCTATCTGCCACTCCCATACTCTATGTAATTCTCCATATTTTTACTATCCAATCCCTTGTTATTGTAATGCCCTAGGTTAATTATTCTTTATATTAAACTTTCCCTATTCAACTTACTGTGTGGTGTCTTTCTCCTGTTTGGACCCAGATTGATATACTACCAAACCTAACTCAAGAAGAAATGATAACCTAAATAGTCCTTTATCTATTAAAGAAATTGAATTAGTAGTTATTTTCTCTGTAAAGTAGGAGGCAAGGTCCTCTGCTGAGTGTGAGGACTGAAAGAAATTGGGGTTTGAGGAAAATGCACAATTTTTGGGTGACAGACCTATGAAAGTTACGTTTGTTTTGAATGTGTAACGCGCAGGCTGGTCCTAAATGACTTGATCATGAATTTATGTGGAGCTCCTGCTGATGGCCCAGGTGTTCCAACCGTTAGGTCTTGCCAGCAGGTGTTATTACTCAAGGGTATCAGCAAGGGGGTTAGAAAGATGAGGAGGAAAGTAAAGAAATAAGAGAAACTGGGAAGGGGTGTGGGGAGGTTGTACTGATTTGCAAACCACATGACTAACTGGAATGAATATCTGGGTTTTTGTCTCAGCTGCTCTAAGGTCTTGTCTCCCCATAGAGAGTCAAGGTTGAGGGAAGTTGACCTTGATGGTGGTACATTTCATACAAGACAGAGGGATGGGAGGGAAAATGAAAGCTCATTTGCACATAAGAGCTGGCTCAGCAATGTTTTGGAATTACACAAGGACTCTGATTTTATTTCTTCTGAATTTGTTTAAGAAGCAGCAGCAAATACCTTTCAATGGCACCCAGTCTAAAGAGAGTGCCTGTCATCTAGGGCCAGGTTTGCCCATCTCCCTCCCAGCGCCAACTGGTGGATTCCTAAGTCCTGTGTTGGGGGGAAAGAATTTCGGATAGTTTAGAGGGATTTGGTGGGGTATGAGAGGCAGATTGGATAGAGGGTGCCAGTCTTCTGCAACATGCTATGTTTAATAAAGCCCCCTGCCTGCCTTTCCTGACTCCAGTTTTGCTAGTTTCCAATTTATTATTCATGTTTTAGGATATTTTCTTTCTTCTTTTGTTAATTTTTAATTGCACAAGTAATATACGAATGCCTTCCCCTTACCTTAGTCTTATTGCAGATAAGGCTAAAGACCTCTAGACTACCTGAACCCCCCAATCTTCTGCTATTCCTAAGAGGTAATGCTGTTATTAGTTGGGAAGCTATTGTTCCAGAATTTCTCTGCATTTTTATTATGTATATGTATATGTGTATGCATATATGTATATATACACATATGCAAATAAATACATAAATATTTAGTACTACCTTGGGGAGGAGGGAGAACAGATATGTTCCTTAACAGTGTCATACAATATAATAGAATATTAAGACCTAGGTCCTGATGCAGAGAAAAAGTGTTATAGAAAACAAATCATGAAATAGGAAGACAAAAATATCTGAGTTTGAATCCCACTTAATAGCTCTGTAACCTCGAACAAGCTATTTAAGCTTGCTGCTCCTCAGCTGTGATGCTTAATAAATAAAACGCCTTGCGCTCAGGTGTTCTGGAGTTACTTCTCCTACCCCCATCTCTATTCTCTCTCTCTCTCTCTCTCTCTCTCTCTCACACACACACACACACACACACACACACACACACACACACACTCACGCACGTTCTCTCTCCCTCCTTCTCTCTGTCTCTGACAGATGTCTTTCATTACAGCAAGGAGGTACTCCATTTGTTTCAAAGAGCTCGTCTGGAAAACAGGACACTGCCCAGCACCACACGTGGTCTGTGTTTTTAGCAATGTCAGCTGTTTGGCAGAACCTAAGATTCGAGATGCTGATGCGGGTCTTGAACTCTGGCCCAGCTCACTGTCCAGGAGAGTATAAATCTCAGTTCTTTTGACCTTGCTGCCTTGTCACCAAACGAAGTCTTGAATGAGCAACATGAAGTTGGGTGGCTTCTTCCTCCTTGAAGTCCTCCTCACCCTCGGCACAGAGCTCATGTTGTTGGTAAGCCCAGGCGAAGATCGGCCCCACTTTCTCAGAATGAGAACCAGAAAGCAGGAAAGCCAGGACCGGGCATGTGCAGCGCAGAAGAGGGGATGGGAGGGAGGATGAGTAACACAGAAAACAGTCCACGTAAGGGGACAATGGGCACATCCGGACTATCACCAACATCACCCACGCCAGTGGCCCTCTGTGTCCACCTGTGTCCTCTCCCCCTTGTCCAAGGCCAGCCCCTCCTTCTGCACTCTCCAGCCTTCAGCTTCTGCCCTGACCTTGCTCCATCCACCATCTGCTCTCTCTACAGCATCTTCAACCCCCTCCTCTTCATTTGCTTCTTTCTTTCTACCTAAAAACAGGTAAGTCTTCCCTTCCTTGACAAAACATTTTTCCCAACCCTGCTTCTGTCTTCTTTCTTTCTTCCCAACCAGCAATCACTCCTGAGCCCTTACAGTGCAGCTTTGGCCACCTCCATCCCCACATTACGATCCCTGCCAACACCCCACCCACTCCCACTGCCTCCAATGGCACCAATAACTTCCTAGTTGACAGTCTAATAAATGTCCTCGATCATCAACCTCCTTGATAGCACTGCGGTATCTGACATTGTTCAGGATCTTTTCACTCCTGAAACCCTGTCCTGTGGTTTCTCTAACTTTGTCTCAGATCTTCCATTGTTGTGCCTTTGCTTCCTCTTCTTTCTCCCTCTACTCCCGAAACCTTATGAGTTCACAGCCAAAAATGATTTCTCTGGCTACTTTGCCCACCCCCTCTGATGTAATCAATGACCCGGCTTTGTCAATTCTTCTTCCAAAATATCTCTTACATCCTTTCCATACCTACTGCCTCCACCCTGGTTACATACCTGGACCATTGCAACACTCTTTTAACTCTCTCTCCTCTAAAATATGTTTTGTGTATTGAATTCCAGCAAATTCTATCCATGAATGTGAAATTGTTCTTCCTTAAGTGCAGCTCCAATAAGGCTACTGATTTCCTCAAAATGCAAAGGTGCTCTCTCTTATCTGACAACCTCCCCACCTCTATGTGTGGAAATCTCATTGACCCTTGAAAGCCTCATTTTAATGGTTAATTCCACCATAAATATACTCAACATACTCAATTGTTCTATACTAAAACAGTGTTTCTCAAACTTTAATATAACAAGAGCCATCTGGCAATCCTATTAATGCAGATTCTAATTCAGTAGGTCTGGGGTGGGACCTGAGAGTCTACATTTTTAACAAGCTTCCAGGTGATGCCCTATGCCCCTGATCCACAGACTCCATTTGGGGGACGAAGGGGGCTCTGCCTGCACAATAGAATCACCTGAGAAGCTTTAAAAACATACTAATGCCAAGGCCCCATGCCAGACCAATTATATCAGGTTCTCCAGAGGTCTCCTGCTCTGTGTGTGTGTGTGTGTGTTTGTTGAGATAAAATTCATAGACTGTAAAATCCACCATTTTAAAGTTTACAGTTCAGTGGTTTTTAGTATATTTACAATGTTGTGCAACCATCACCACTGTCTAATTGCAGAACATTTTCATCATCCCAAAAAGAAACCCTATTTTCATTAAGGAGTCACTTCCCATTCTCTCCTTCCTCTACCCTCTGGCAATGACAGAAGGTAAATTTCTTTCTGTCTTTAAGCATGTTCCTATTCTGGACATTTTATTTAAATAGAATCATACAATATGCAGACTTTTGTGTCTGGCTTCTTGTGATGTTTTCAAGGTTCGTCTATGTTGTGGCATCTATCAGTACTTCATTCCTTTTTATGGCTGAATAATATTCCACTGTGTAGACATACCACATATTATTTATCCATTCCTCTGTTGATTGACATTTGGGTTGTTTCCAGTTTGTGGCTATTATGAAATAATGATGCTATGAACATTCATCTGCAAATTTTTGTGTGAATATGTTTTCAATTCTCTTGGGTATATATCTAGGAGAGGAATTGCTGGGTCATGTAGCAACTCTATGTTTAATTTTTTGAGGAATTACCAAACTGTTTTCCATAGAGGCTACACCATTTTACATTCCCACCAGCAATGTATGAGGATTCCAATTTCTCCACATCCTTGCCAACACCTGTTGGTTCCTGACTTTTTTATTATAGCCATCCTAGTGCATATAAAGTGGTACCTCATTGTCATTTTGATTTGCATTTCCCTAATGACTAATGAGGTTGGGCATCTTTTCATATGCTTATTGGCCATTTGTACATCTTCTTTGACGAAATGTGTATTCAAGTCCTTTGCCCTTTTTCAAATTGCGTTGTCTTTTTGTTGTTGAATTGTAGGAATTCTTTATATATTCTGGATACCAGACCCTTATCAGATATATGATTTGTAAATATCTTCACTCATTCTGTGGGTGGTCTTTTCATTTTCTTGATCATGTCCTTTACAAAAAGTCTTTAATTTTGATGAAGTCCAATTTACTTTTTCTTTTGTTGCTTCTGTTTCTGGTGTTGTATTTAAAAAACCATTGTCTAATCCAAGGTCAAAAATATTTACACCTATGTGTCCTAAGAGTATAATTGTTTTAGCTCTTATATTTAGATCTCTGATCCATTTTGAGTAGATTTTTGTATATGGTGTGGGGTAGGAGTCCAAATTCATTCTTTTGCATGTGGATATCCAGTTTTTCCAGCACCACTTATTGAAGAGACTATTCCTTCCCCCATTGAATGATCATGGTACCCTTGTCAAATTGTGTGTGTATGTGTGTGTATGTGTGTGAGAGAGAGAGAGAGAGAGAGATCATGTTCAAACAGTGAAATACTAGACCAAAACATAAACTGCTATTATTAGTATGCCATGGTCATTTATATATAATAATATGTACTTTTTAATACATATTAAACCCTTACAGGTTTAAACTGAGCCCTTTCTAATAGTGATAGATGTTTGTGTGGATCAGTGCCAAGAAGACCAGGAATGTGCGGTCAGGGGCTGGTGCATCGGCAATGGGTGTGGCCACCTCTGCTCACCAGCCCTTAAAAGAGGGAAGGGTGGGGGCCCTGCTTGATTTTTGGCAGGGAGTGTGTGCTCGCTCCTGCCCGGTCTTTCCAAAAATGTGTTCAACAGGTATGAACTGATGAGTGCAGTTTTAAAAGCTTTCATCACAGAGGTTATACAACACAGGGTTTTTTTTCACCCCTCCATCACTTTTCCCATTACATCCAGTCATTTTCAACTTTTTTCAGTATGGCAACTTCTTATTAGGATAACTTTTCATGTTTTTATCCCCCTAAGATACATATTTATGGTTGAAAAGCAAGACTCTACAGCCAAAAGTATATAAAACAAATAAATGAATGCCACCTGTAATCTCGTTGCCCAGAGAAACATAATTGTTAATCTTTCAGTGTATATTTTTCCACACTTCCGTGTCTGTGTGTATGACCACTAGTAACTTCATACTTTTTACTCATTAAAATATATTGAACATCCCTCAACATTTTTTAAACTTTTTATTATGGGAAATTTTAAAGACATGCAAAGCAGGCAGAAGAGTATAATGATAGACCACATACCCATCACCCAGCTCCAACCATTTTCAAAGCATAGCTGTTCTTTTTTTCTTTTTTTTTTTTGAGACAGGATTTTGCTCACTCTGTTGTCCAGGCTCGAGTGCAGTGGCGTGGTCATAGCTTGCTGCAGCCTGAAACTCCTGGGCTCAAGAGATCTCCGCCTTAGCCTTAGCCTCCTTGAGTAGCTAGGACAACAGGTGCTCACCACCAAGCCCGGCTAATTGTTTCATTTTTTTGTAAAGACAGAGCCTCAGGGGGTCTTGTTATGTTGCTCTGGCTGGTCTGGAACTCCGGGCCTCAAGCGATCCGCCCACCCTTGGCCTCCCAAAGTGCTGGGGTTACAGGCATGAAGCCCCTTCCCATGTTACTTTGAAGCAAATGCCAGACATTATGTCATTACATCCATTGGTATTTCTATATGTATCTCTAAAAGATAAGAACTCCTTTTACTTGTATGGTTTATCCTTTCTTTCTGGTTATTATTTTATTCCCTCCTTATTAGATATATGATCTTTCACTATGTAATTTATTTTGTTTGTGTAATCTCCCTCTCTCCCTTTCTCTCTCTCACTATACCTTTTGTATTTTCAAAGGTTTGTATTTTCATTCTAATGGTTACCTTACACTAAGATCTTTAGGTACTACCCTTGGTCCCTTCTTTGTTTGGATTATTGTCTATACCTGTCCTCCTATAAGTAATGTTAATGATAAAATTAGCTAAAGCTAATTTTTTCCTTTCTTCCCCCACCCCACCCTAATCTCCCCCAGCATCTGATCTGAAGTAATAGCCTTTCATTCCCACCTAATCATTCTAAGATACTCATCAACTTTACTTTTCATATGCTCTTTCCATGTCCCTCACCACTTTTATTTTTAGAAAGTAACATTCTTTTTAGGTACTTTATAGTTAGTTTACTACATCATCAATTTTATAAATCTGAAGTTCTAGATCTCATATTTAATTAGTATAAAGGTAATTTTATATGAAACCTATTATTAAAAGCCCTCCTAGGGGTTCGCCAACATCAGCATGTGTAAGAATCATCTGGAGGGCTTGTTAAAATCCAGATTGCTGGGCCACAGCCCCAGGCTTCCTGTTTCAGTAGGTCTGGGGTGGGGCCCAAGAATGTGAATTTCTAGCTAGCTTCTAAGAGTATGAGATACTGATGCTACTGGTTCATGGGACGCAGTCTGAGCAGCACTGGGTACGGGATTGGGGTTCTCTTTCAGGCAGGGGGCACCAGTGGGCTATGGGACTCAGTAGGCACCTGAAGGCACATAGAATTGGTGGGAGGCTGGCTCTGTTTGTTATCTGGAATTGGATTATCTAGTCCCAGAGGGGACAAAAAGACGGGGATTAATGGCAATGCTATCTTCTCTTCTTCCAGGAGGCTACAGCTGCTGGTCAAGGGTATGTTTTCCCATGGACAAAACAGTACTGTGTGCCTTCAAGGTTGAGAGAGGAGAAGATTTCAAGAAGGAAAGAAGCTAAAGGCCCTCCAGGGGCCAGGTTCTTCAGCCCTCTCTTTCAGCACTAGGTGCTACTCCCTTCTACAGAACAGTCTGGGTTGTGGAAAGACTGTTTTGTTTTTCAACTAGACCAAGACCTGGAACTTGTCCAAGGGTGCTGCAGGACTTTGTGCTGAAATGTGCACAGGAGATGGATCTTGTCCCAAGGGACAAAAGTGCTGCAGCACTGGGTGTGGCCACTCCTGACAAATCCCTATTCAAGAAGTAAGAAAGCTGCTTATGGGGAAGATGAGTACCTGCTGGCCTCTGCCAGAGTAGAAGGGACTCCACCTGCCCCTCTGCCCACTGAAGTCTGAGTGGCATATGGAGAAAGCTGGTTGATAGCAAAGACCAGGAATTTCTGGAAAGTGTCATGATAATCCTTGTGTCGTTGGAGGAGCACTTCTTTGTCCTTTTGGATGATTGATGAACATTAGACTCCTCAGTGACCCTCCCCAAATGTCTCCTTTATTCCAGTGCTGCCATGAGGTTTCTCTTCCTGGCTGCTCTCTACTCCTGGAACCCAGTACAATGGGATAGGATCTAAAATAACTTGGATGTAAGGGTTCAATTCTGGCTATTGTTTGGGGAATTATGGGTGACTGCTTCCAAAATTATCCTCCTCCTGAATAAAATGGTTTCTGTGGCATTATTCAACCTTACTTGTTATTTCTATATAAGATTTCTAACTCACTTGCATTAGCACTATGCCTCCAACAAGTATTTGATGCCCAATCCATGAACCCTATACCTTTTTGTTTTCCATTCCTCCTGTAAAAAAGAAAAACTGTAGGCACATTTAATGGAGTTTAATTGGACAAGGAATGATTCACAAATCAGGGAGTGCTCAGGACCAGAAGAGGGTCAGAGCTCTGCTCCGAAAGTGAGTGGGAAATAATTATAGGCAGGGGATGGAAGTGAGGTACAGAAACAGCTCAATTGGGTACAGCTCTGTGTTTGCCTTATTTGGACATGGTCTGATCAGTTGGAAGCCTGTGATTGGCTGACACCCAGCTATTTCATTACCAAATATACTCCTAAATTAGGCTTTCGGTTAGTTTATATACTAAATTAGGTTGCAATTTGTCATGTAGGGACCCAAGGTATAGAGGCAGCCTCAGGACAAATTTAATTTAATTTAACACTTCTTATCCTGACTCCTTATGTCAGATATTTATAGTCACAATAATATTGTATAACAAGCTACCTCAAAACTCGGTGGCTTAAAATAACATTCTGATGAATCTGTGGGGCAACTAGGGGGCTCAAGCGGGCAACTCTGAGCTTGGCTAGACTCACCCGTGCATCTGAGGTTGGCTGGCCAGACCAGGCTTGGCTGGGGTGACTTGGCTACACCCCATATATTTCCTTTTTCTCCTGGGACCACAGACCAGCCCCAGCACTCAGTACTGCCTGGAAATCTCACCACATTTCCCTAGAAAATTCACTTTCACACCCTGCAAGATGACTGTTTCACTGGGCGCTTCTTTCAGAGCCCCATCTCACCTTGCTCACAGCCCTGCCCCCGCCACCAGCCTCGCTGGCTGTCACATACCCCTTATTGAGAAAACAGTTGCAAGTTGGCAAAAACTCCCTCCCTTTCTATTCCCATGTGTTGGTACCCATTTACTCTGCTTAACCCCTTGGAATAATGGGAAAAAAACCATCTCTACTTCTGCGTAAGTCCAACTCCTCCACTTACATTCCAGATAATACTCCTCCTTATCTGAACAAGGACATCGGTTCTCTAATTATCATCTCCAGTATCGTAGACATCTCCTTTGTTACTGGATCATTCTAATTGTATAGCAATTAGTTGTATAATATAGTTGTTGTATAGCAACTATACCTTGACTCCGTGTTTCAATCCAGCCATCACTCCGCAGCTGAAATTCAGACACAGCTGCCTGTCTGGACTTTCCTCTCCACTTTCTCAACCTACCCCTGTTCTCTCCTGAGAGAGGCTGCCTGCTCTTCCCTGTGACCGGCTCCAGCCCCCGCCTCCCCGTCTCTGCAGCACTGCAGCCGAGCCTCCTCTTACCCACCACACACACTGAGACTTGGCTAATGCCACTCACGTAGCCCAAACATCCCCTCAGACTAGAGCCCCCCACACTGAGCACCAGGAACTGAAAGCTGTCACACCCCAATGTAAATGATCTCAGGAGTTGGTAGAGTGGCTGAGGGCCCTGTTGGGCCTCTCATCTGGAGGATGATGGCCAAGGTAGTAACAACTAAGTTGTGGTTCTAATTGTGGTATTCAGCGGCCCCATGAAGTTCGTACAGAATAGCCTCTTACCTTGGAGAGTTTAAAACCTAGTTGAGAGTTTAAAATCTAGTTGAAGGTAAAGAACACATGTAAAGGAGAAAGACAAATATTTTATTTGATATATTATTAGGTGCTAGATATTTTCCCTACATTATTTCCTTATTCTTACAATAGCCCTGTGAGTTGAGTCGTATGCACCTCTAATTTTTGATGAAAAAACCTAGAGAAATTAGTTGTCAAGATCACGTCACCAGGATGTAGTAGCACCTGCTTTTAAATCCAGAGCTTAGCAGCTCCAAAACTCACTTCTTTTCATATACTCTGCTACCTCCAAAAATAAAAATCTAGGATTTAATTCCAATCAACCACTTTGAAAGAAGTTGTACTCAGGACTCTCCCACACTGGTAAGTACTTGTAGTGTTGGGGCCTTAGGAATTGACACTGAAGGGTTTCCTAAAGTTCAGTTAGTGACTTGTTATAGGATCTTGGTTCATGCTTGGGGAACCAAGACTTTGAAAGACCTGGGTCAATTAAATAGTCTCTCTGTGCCAAGCTGATTAAACAGTCCCTAAAATAAAGGCTATGGGTCTTGGGCCCTCTTGAAACTTTGAGAGATAAAAGGACCTCGAAGCTGGGTTGTAAGACTAGCACCATCTCACCTGACAGTGGCTTGTGATGTCCCTGGAGTCTAAAAGCTACATCATGCTCCCTGGGAAGCAGCTGCTTTCTGACTGGTATGTTTTCTGTGCAATGGATAGTCATTGACAGCCCAGACATCTGTACTTATTTCAGGCTGGTTCAATTCCAAAAAAATGTGTCCACCGTACCCTTCTATTCTTCTTCATAGACCTTCACTTTCTCAGATTCATGCTGAAACCCCTGGGGTCACAAATATTCCCTTTCCTATACCAACAAAATGCACAATGATATAACCCCAAAGTCCTCAGGCCTCACCAGCCTGTAGGAAAGAATGAAATTACATCTGAATTACAGCATGGGCTGGCACTTCCCAAATGTTATACAAATACAGTATTCCATAACAGCTGCAACACCACCACCATTCATGAAAAATTAATAGTGACTTGAAGAAATTAGAAATCCCCCAAAGTAGCTACTGTGTTTAGGAGCACAGTGGAGGGTGTGAGTGGGGGGGTGGTGACGGAAGAAAGAGGTCAGACTGATTTGTCAAAAGTGATGCAACTAATGAGAATTCACATTGTATTAATTAGCAGCTGCAACAAATAAACCCCCAAATCTTACTGGCTTAACTCCATGGAAGTTTATTCCTCCCTGGTATAAAATCCAAAACTGGTATTCTGGGTTTTTTTAATTATTTCAGGAAAAGGTTTAATTTATCATCATTTTGGTCTATCCAAGAACACTGATGCATAATCAATAATCTTTAAGTTTTAAAAACTATTTTGAGTCAACACTTGTAAATTATCTTATTTTTGAATATCTTTGTTTCCTATAACATACCAAGTACAGCAAAACTGATGTTCTTGAACAGCAGGCAGTTTTCCTCTAAGTGTTAATTTGGGGACCAGGCTCCTCCCCTCTTGTGGTCTTCATCAACTTCAACACATGGCTTCCAAGATAATTTGCTTATGTGCTTCAGGCTAGCAATAGGAAGCAGAGAATGGATTGTGCATGGGGAGGAGGGGAGTTAGGAGCCTCACCCTGGAAGTGGGGTGCATCACTTCTGCTTATATTCCATTAGCTAGAACTCAGTCACATGGTCATAGCTAACTAACTGCAAGGAAAGCTGGGAAATGTAAGCTACTGTGTTCTCAGGAAGAAGAAATGAATGCGGTAAATAGCCAGCCAGTCTCTGCCACTCATATAGAGGTTTGCCTCCCTGATTGTGGCCAAGGTGGCAAGGACTGACTGGCTGTTTACCAAACTTAGGGGTCAAGCATTACACAGAGCCATCCTTGTAAAATGAATGTTCTTCCAAAGAGTTTTTGCAAAAGGAAAAATGAAAACTTAAATATAAAAGCCAGATCAACATTTCTGAGAACGTGTAATAAAGGAAGGCTTGAGATTTTTTTTGTACAAGTTGGAAAGAGGAAGTAAAAAGTTATTATAATCAGATGTGGCATTTCTTCCACATCTGAACATGGCAGGAGGCTAAAATCTGGTGAATGGGAGCATGTCAGGAAAAGGTATACAAAGTGTCATGTGGAGGCGAGAGCTTGGATTTGGAGTCAGAAAGACTTGGGTAATGCGGAAGCTGTGTAAACCTGGGCAAGTTACTGTCTCCTCATGTGTAAAATGGAGATTACCCCTGAGAATGTTTTTGATTTTTGAAAGGGGCAGAGATGGGAGGCGTGTGTGTGTGTGGTGTGTGTGTGTGTAAGTCCCCAATATATGCCAGTTCCCTTTCTCCACACCCCATTTCTCCATCATTCAAAGTGGCCTCATTTCTTTAGCAATCTTGGTTATTAGGCAGAAGAAGCTGTTTCTCTTGGCTCAGAAAGTTTGTTTGAAAACACTCAACGCTAAGCACAGTTCTACAGAATCCAGAAAGGTCAGTTCCCTATCAGGGCTTAAGCTTCCAAATACCTGTGTCTTACCCAGGGCGCACATGCTGGCCCAGCTCAGTGGAAGGGAGGGTATAAAGCTTAGCCCATCTCTGCCCATCCGCATTGTCATCAAAGGAGCATTCACTCAGCAAATGATGTTGGTGTTAAATAACTTGTCCTTAGTCCCACAGCTACTAAGCTGGAGTCAGGATCTGAGTCCAGGTGATCTGGCTCCTCAGATCAGATTCTTACCTGCTACACTGTCTAGATCGGGTACAGGATGAAGAGGTGTAGGTGGAAGGACACATGCTTGTCATTCTCATGGTGCCCAGATTTATCCTGCAGTCCCTGCCAGTAACTTCGACCTGCGCCGTGTGCTCTAGTTTCAGAGCATAGTGAGCAGTGGAGCCGGTATTTGGAACAGTTGAGCACTCACCACTCATTGCTGGTAACGACCCTCTCACGTTGCAAAGGCTCTGGTTGGGAGCAGGAACCCTTTGAGTGGGGACAGTCCCCTCTACACAATTGCTATGCTCTTTATCAACTTATGAAGAGATTGTGTAAGATTGTTTGTGACTTTATTGACTCTCCCCTGGCCAATGACTCTTTAGGTAGAAATTGGTCACATGCTCAGCTTCTTGATCTCCACATGGAAATTATGAAGCCACATATGGTTATTGAGCTGACAGTGATACTGGCAAAAGCCCTGGAGTCTCTTCCTGGCTCAGTTTATAATATCCAGCAGAATGAAATACGGACAGGTTCTGATTCTTCTCTATTTATTTTGACGTATTCCCTAATTAAATGACACGTTTGCATAAGCTGTCTATAAGTGCACTGCTCTAGGGAACAGAAAGACATGCAACCCCTTCCACAGAAATTCATGATAGTAGCTGCCAGTTTTGAGGACTCTGTGCCAGGGGTATGTATGTATACATATATGGTACTTTAGTCTGTCTAACAAGGTAGGAATTATGATCCCTACTTTACAGATAAAGGGAGTGAGACAAAAACAGAAATTAATTTTCCCAAAGTCACACAGTTAGCAAGTAGTGGAGCCAGATGCAAACCATATCTGTTACACTCCAGAGTCCTCACTCTTATCCACTGTGATATACTCGCACAGTCCCATATTCACAGCCTTGAAATGGCCTTGGTAAACAGCCTGCAATGAGGGCCACATGCTGTTCCTCAACTCTCTTAAAACCAAAGTTGCAGCTTTTGGTGGATGACACCTACCTTTAATCTGATTGAGCACTCGGAATCCTCTGTAGCAAGTAGCTTAGCCCAAAGCAGTTGTTCTCTGCTAATGAAGTCTTGATTATTAGTGCCATACTAGATGGAGCAGAATTCTGTGTCCTCAAAAGCTCATTTATCTGTGCCCACAGAGGAGTCCAAATTATTTTCCAAGAATTTGGACCTAGCCTGACAATAACATGCACTAGTCTAGAGCACTATCTTTGGAGTTCGATCTTGGTTCTGCCGTGTAACTATTATTTTGGACATGTTACTAAAACTCTCTGTGGCTTAGTTTCCTCATCTGTAAAATGTCGATAATAATTCCTGTCTGTACTGGAAACCATGTGGCGTGTCTTCTTAATTACAACAGCTCCCTGACTGCTCCCCTCCCCAAAACACACCTAGAGCCCTCAGCATCTTTGTTTGTACTATCAGTTGGGGGGATGCCTGACTCAAACCAGGCCAATCAAATTGTTACCCAGAACAGTCTGGATTTGGAATTGAGAAAATCTAACACTTTCTGGACTGATCTTAAACTTGAAGGTTCCAGGGTGGTCACATTCCTCCCACCCTGTGGTTTGTGAAAATGAGAAAGACGGTCAGCTGAGAGGGAACGAGGACGTGGATGTGAAAGTGAAGCAGAGGTGACGCCCTTGCATCTTCATACTAAATACCCCCTTTTGGCAATCAGAGTCCTACCTCACAGGCTTGTTAGGAAAGAGCTCTGCCTGGAATAAAGCAAATGCTCAATAAATGGCATTTTTGATTTGCTGTTCCCTCGGCCCACGTCTGGGGTGGGCTTCTATTCAGACACAGGTCTTGTTGAGCTTCTTGGTTTCCACAAGAGAAAACCAAGTTTCAGGCACTATAGACCAACAAAGCTTCAATGTCTATTTAACCGGCAGCACAAAATAGCTGCACACCCCAAGTTAAATCCAGGGAGGACAGTCATGCACCAACAACTGGAGAACGAACAGTTTGCGGGTGGCTGATGCTTTCTTGGTTAGGCAGCAACCCAGTCATTCATGTTAAATGCAAACAGGATTACCCTTGGTAGCCCTGGGGAGGCAGATGACATTTAGTTTCCACTTAAAGTTTGTTTGAACAAAGACAGACGCTGTCTTTGTCTCTTATACTAACACGGTTGCTGTTTAATATTGATTTGTTTACTTCCATCTCCCTCCACTAGAGTAGATGCCCCATAAATACCGTGCCTGCCTGTTTACACCACATTCCCAGCATTTAGCACAGGGCATGGCAGACAGTATGAGTCAATAAGTAGTTTTCAAAAAATGAATGCAATTCTTTATTCACTAACATTAATACTTTTCTCCAATCACACATTCAGGAAGCGGCCATGTGGAAGTTTATCCATTCCAAAGCTGTGTCCTTTCTGTGTTAGTGACTTTATGGAGCTTTCACTCTGACAACTTAAAGACCCCACTGAGGGTCCTATGCAGACCCGTCTTCAACCTCGTGCTCCAAAAATCCCTTCCACTCCCCCAACTCTTCTCTCTACCCCCACTGTTTAGCCAAAACCCCCATTCATTTATCTCTCTCTACCATGTGTTCATTTAATAATTATTGAGGGTTATAAACATCCATTACTGAGCATTGAAGACAAAAGATAAATGAGACCTCATCTTAGTCACCAAGATATAGGAGAGAAATGTAAAATAATGATAATAGTAATTAATTACAACATAGTATGGTAAGTCCTATGACAAGATAAGTACTAAGTTATTCTCCCAGGGGTTGGGGTTGAGGAAAGTCCTGGAGATGATATTTGGGCTGGGCCTTGATAGCTAAGAAGGATTTGGACAGGCATAAAAAGAAAGAGAAAAGGAATTCCAAGTTTAAGGAACAGTCTGAGCTAGGTTACCAAAGCATGAAGTACTTGGCAAGGTACAGCAACCAGAGCAGCGCAGAGTGCCCAGGTGCAGGGGCCCTGGAAGTGAGGAGCAAGGCAGGAGGGAGGGAAGCAGGCTGGCACCCCACTGCCACGACTCTGAAGGCCCCACTCAGCTCTGAGTAACCCAAACAGCAAACTAAGCACATGCCTAGGGCACCAGCAAAACAGGGTGCCTAAAAAAAAATCAGAAATGAGGACATCTAAAAAGAAATGAGTTTAATTCCAACATACATTTCTGTTTTGTACAATTTCAAAAAATATTTTTATTTCAGGTTTTAGCATTTTTAAAATCTGGAATTACATATTTGGGATGTCACTGTAACCTTTTCAGTGTTTAGGGTCTCTAAAGGTTTCTATCAATCGGGCTCTGGCCCTGTTACATAAATCGGACATCAACCAATCTCAGCTTTGGGTCAGGCAGAATTGAGTTAAGGCAGTTTGCAAAATTGCTTTATGAATGGCCCATAACTGTACCTCTTAACCCACCCAGGAGTATTAGTGATTTATGAGGTCAGTTGTTTGCCCAATGGACCTCTAACTGGTAGCACTTCAGGAAGAGAGACAAATGAAGCATAACAGGAAGGGTCTCTTCTTGTAGCTCCAGAATGAGGAACAAGGGCCCCTAGTGAAACATCAAGTACTACACCTTTTAAAGTGAAGTCAACTCTATAAAGTGGCTTAGGGGCCTATATAGGGCCAGGGGCCTATACAAAGGTTGCAAACTGGTCCTGCTACCCCCAACCAGCCCAGGCATCCCCCTTACCTCACATTAAGTAAGATATCTTGTGGGACAAGGTTCACGGCCAAAAGTTATACATGTCCCCCCACAACTTCCTGCCGCCACTGGGGAGGGAACAGGGCATATCCTTCTCTCCCTTCCCACCCCCCCATAAACAAGGGGAGTGTGTGTTTCAGAAAATCACTCATCTGGATTAGGAGTGCCTACAAGAAGTGAGAAATGACTACAGCCCCAACCCCACTCCCATCCCAGAGCTGCAGGATGAGAGACATCCTGGAGGAGTTTAGCATGCCTAGCGGGAGTCTGGGTTCTCAGAAATGAAGTTGGATGAGGTGAAGGGGAACTCTATCCCAAGAAAATTACATGTCTTAGAGGCAAAGTCCACCGTACCTGCCTAGGTGCCCAGCAGCAAAGAGAATCGGAGCAAGGAGGACCAAGGCTGAGGTCGCCTCTCTACTGCCAGCGGGCCACAGGGGAGCACCCCTGCCGGTTCTCCTACTGCCTCTCCCTGCCCTCAATTCCAGAAGTGCTAGGCCTGGAGCAGGGAAGGGAGAAGTGAAAGAGCAGACTGCACCCTTGCTACCTAACACCTCGCTCCTAAGTTGTCAAACTCTGAGGATTTATTCCTCACGCCTAGCACATGCCTGACCCAGAGCAGACGTTTAATACTTACGCTGAAAATGAATGAGTGAGTGAAAATACACAATAAGGCCGGGCGCAGGGGCTCACGCCTGTCATTCTAGCATTTGGGGAGGCCAAGGCAGGAGGATTGCTTGAGGTCAGGAGTTTGAGACCAGCCTGAGCAAGAGCAAGACCCCATCTCTGCAAAAAATAGAAAAATTAGCCGGATGTAGTAGTGTACGCCTGTAGTCCCAGCTACTCGGGAGGCTGAGGGAGGAGGATCACTTGAGCCTGGGAGTTGGAGGTTGCCGTGAGCTATGATGATGCCACTGCACTCCAGCCTGGGCAACAGAGTGAGACCCTGTCTCAAAAAAAAAAAAGAAAATACACAATAAAAGTTTGTGCCCATTGCTCCACCCTCCCCACCCACCCCGTTTTTCTCTGTCACCCACAGCTTTCCTGGTTTAGAAGGCTTCTTTGCCAGTCAGAGGAGGGTGTTCCCTTGGTGCAGAGCCTTGCTTAGGTAACGTGGCACTACCCAGGGTGTATATGGTGGGTGGGTGTTCTCCAGACATGTCAGTTTCTGGGTAGGGCTTGGGCTTCCACAGTCCCTAGCCCCGCCCCTGGCCTTGCCTTCCAGCTCAGTGGGTAGAAGGGAATAAATTGCAGCTGCTCTCAGCCCTGCTGCATTCTCCCCAGGGACTTCCAGCAGCAACATGAAGTTGGCTGGCTTCCTCCTCCTCGTGAGCCTCGTCGCCTTCAGCCTGCAGGTGCGGGAGCTTCAGGCTGCGGTGAGGCCGCTGAAGCTTCTGGGTGAGTCCCGGCAGAAGGCAGCCCCATTCTTTGAATGAGGGAGCCGGGAAGCGGGACATCAGGGACCAGTGTGTGCAGGGGGAGGAGGGGAAGGAAGGAGAGAAGGAAAGATCTTAGAGGAAAGATCCTTAAACTCAGCTCCCCAGAGCACAATCTCCCTTCTTCTGCCTCCGCTCCTTTCCCTGGGTCACTGCTCCATCCGGCTCTCCGCTCCTCCCCTCTTGGCCCCTCGACAGCCACCCCCAACTCCCGGCATCTCCCTCCACCAGCTTCCTCCTTTCTTGCTACAGATACATTGGATCACCTGGAGAAAATATTTCTTAATCTGTTAAGTATCAATCATCTCAATCTCTTCTTTTCCTACCAACATTCTCAGAGCAGTGATCTGAATTCTCTGCTCTTGCTTCCCTGTAATTCATTTGCCTCAACCCCTTGAAGATTGGCTACGGCCTCCATTTCTGTCCCCGTCACTCTCCTGAAACTTCTCTCCCAGATCCTGTTGACAAATCTCTTGACTCCCCTCCGCTGCCAAAGTCTTTAACCTCTGCAGCATCTGACACTGTTCGCCACCCGCCCAGTCCTCAAACTTTCTTTTCCCCTGGGTTGTCTTTCACCATAGTTTATTCTTCTCTCTAAGTATTATTGGATTCAACTATTATCCTCTCTCTTCTTCACGCTCCTTCCCCCACATTAAACTGGTTGCCAAACACTGTCCACTCTTTGAAACTGTCTCTTGTGTATGTTCCTTCCTTCCCTTCCCACCTCTCATTGCACGCAATATTTCCAGCCCTGATTACCCCATGCTTGGGCCATCACAAGAGCTTCCCACAGCTCTCCCTGCCCCTCTCTCCTCTCTCGCTCCTGCAGTTTGCTTGCATATTGAATCCTGGTCCCTGCTACGCTCTCACACCAGAATACCCTCCCCAAGCAAACAGTAATAATATCCCTCTCTTGGCCTATCAAGCCAAATCCAGACTCCTAAGGCCCTTGAAATCTGCTAGCCCTCTGTAACTTTGTCCCCTGGTTACTTTTCCTGCTGAATTTCCAGCTGTGTCCTAACACTTACCCAGCCTTCCATTTGCCATTCCTTCTGAATTCTTCATATTTTAGGGTGAGGGGTGAGGCAGATGAAGTGCCCAGGGTGCAAAATTTAACGAGGCACTCACTGTCAGGGTGTGCAAGGACTCCCTTAAATTTTGTGCCGTAGGTGCCTCACTTGCTTCACCCTAATCCCGGCCCTGTTGCATTTTCCCCTTATGAACTTTTGCTAGTAATTCCTTTGTCTTCTCATAACCCTCCACCATGCCCCGCAATTTTGTCTTAAAAAGATTCTTGAACATCAAGATTCACCTTTTCTGATTAATCTAATTGGAAGTAATGTCATCTCCTCTGAGCCCCTCTAGTCCTTTGGAGATGCCTCTCTCAGGACACTTGTCACAGACTTAGTTTTTAGCAGCACATGCTGACTCTAAATTTAAGTTTTATCTCCAGTGTTAGACTCTAAGCTGCTTGTCTTACATCTTTGTATTTCCTGAATAATTTCCTCCGTGCTTTAGACATACCAAGAAATCAACAGATATATACTTAATGAGCGGCCAAACTGCTATGAGTGGGGTAAGGCGTCTTCAACCTTCTTGCCACAAATCGACAACAGCTACTAGAGCATGGGGGGATCGTACTGATTTTCTCTGAGGTCGGCAAATACAGTGTAGACATCCCACCAGTCCCATTCTTACACCCCTCGGACACTGCTCATCAACCACAGCGCTCCTTTCTCTTTGAGCCTGGACAAGGTGCCTGAGTATTCTCAACCCAGCATCAGATAGCCCCCTCTACTGATTGAAGTTAACACTGGAGAATGAACCTCATTGCCCTTGCTGGATCCAAGGGCCCTGTTTTACAGATGAGGAGACAAAGTCCCAGAAAGGTCCAGAGACAGAATCAGGTAAAGAAATTCCCAATAATAGCTGAGTAGCCAATCAAAGCACACCACACATTCATCCAGATCTCTGCATATGTTTTCTAGAAGCCCCTGTAAGATCTTAACCAGCTTTTTCCCCCCAAAATATATTATGGGGGTACAAATGCTTTTGTTACATGGGTAGCTTTTATAATGTTTAAGTCAGGTCTATTAGTGTGCCCATCACCCAAATAGTGTTCATTGTACCTGTTAGGTAGGATTTCACTCCTCCCCTTCTCCTCCCCCTGTTCTTGATTTCCAATGACTTTTACTTCTCTCTGTGCCAGTGTGTGCCCATCAATTAGTTCCAAATTATTACAGAGTACATGTGGTATTTGTTTTTCAATTCCTGAGATACTTCACTTAGGATAATGGTCTCTAGTTTCATCCAAATTGCTGTAAAAGACATTATTTTGTTCCTTTTTATGGTTGAGTAGTACTCCATGGTATACATATACCACATTTTGTTAATCCACTCATGAATTGATGGGCACTTAGGTTGATTCCACATCTTTGCAATTGTGAATTGTGCTGCAATAAACATTCGAGTGCAGGTGTCTTTTTGATAAAATGACTTCTTTTCCTTTGAGTAAGAAACCCAGTAGTGGGATTGCTGGATCGAATGGTAGGTCTACTTTTAGTTCTTTGAGGAATCTCCATACTATTTTCCATAGAGATTGTACTAATTTGCAGTTCCACCAACAGTGTATAAGCGTTCCTTTTTCTCTGCATCCACACCAGCGTCTATTGTTTTTGGACTTTTTATTAATAGCCATTCTGACAGAGGTAAAGTGAAAAGTCATTGTGGTTTTAATTTGCATTTCCCTGATGATTAGTGATGTTGAGCATTTTTTTAATGTTTGTTGGCTATTTGTCTATTTTCTTTTGAAAAGCTTCTGTACATGTCTTTTGCCCACTTTTTAATGTTTTTTTTGTTTTTCTTGCTGATTTGAGTTCTTTGTAGATTCTGAATATTAGCCCTTTATCAGATGCATAATTTGTGAATATTTTCTCCCACCTGTAGGTTGTCTATTTGCTCTATTGCTCTTTGCTGTACAGAAGCTTTTTAATTTAATCAAGTCCCACTTATTTATTTTTTTTGTTGCTGTGATTGCCTTTGGGGTCTTAGTTATAAATTCTTTGCCTAGACCAATGTCTAGAAGAGTTTTCCTACATTTTCTTCTAGAATTGTTATGGTTTCATGCCTTGTAGGCATTTAACTTTAAGTCTTTTATCCATCTTTAATTAATTTTTTTGAAAGTGGTGAGAGATGGGGGTCCTGTTTCATTCTTCTGCATGTGGCTATCCAATTTTCCTAGTACCATTTGTTGAATAGGGTTTCTTTTCCCCAGTGTATGTTGTTGTCTGCTTTGTCAAGGATCAATTGCTTGACCAGTTTTTTAGACCTACTTCATTGGTCCTCAAGACCAACCTTGATGCTCTGGGAACTTGGGGAGTCTCTGTCAGAAGTAACTACTTTCAGAAGTAACTCCTTGAAATTTGGAAACATACTTTATTCACCATGTGGGACAGCAGAAGGAGCTCGGGCTGAGGGGCCAGGCAGATCTGGGCCAGGCACTTCTGTACCTACTGGTGGGCAAGACACCTCTGTAAGCCCCAGCTGCCGCACATATAAAATGGGGCTAGTAAGACTCACTGCATAGGGTGACTACAAGGCACCCTTGATGGCATTTGATAAATGTGAGTCTCCTCTACTCCATTCCCTGCAGAGTGGGGAAGTGAAGATATTTAAGTGGGCTGCTTTGCACTTCCCCTCCATGAACACAATTATCCCCATTTTTAAAGTAGGCCTTTCTTTTTTGAGATTATGTGAATGCATTGTTTTTAACTTAACTGGAATATATAAGATGCTAATGAGCATTATTCTACCACTAATTGTTTACAGATTATATTACATCTTGAACTAAAAGAAAAAAGTGGAACTGACTCCTTAATCAAGGGCTGTCCTCCCAGGACCTGCACCTAAAGCGTGGTGCTTTTCAGCTGGTCTGTTCTTCCACAGGCACCTGCACCGAGTTCTGCAGTGGTGACTGGGACTGTGAGCTGGGCGAGCAGTGTGTCAGCAATGGATGTGGCCATATCTGTGCTTCACAATAAAGACAGGTGGGTTGTACACGTGGCCACAATGGGACTTTCCAGAAATGGGTGGGACAGAAACCTGCCTGTCTTCCTCTTCACTCACTCTTCCCAAGAAAGAGAGGCATCAATCACAGGAAGGTGGTTTCCAAACCTTTAAAATAATTTCCTAACCTGGTATATCCTTGAGAAAAATCAGACTATGTATTTGAGCAAAAAGATAGAAGTCACACATAATCCCCCAACCCAAAACAATGTCTGCTTAACATTTAGGTGCATGTTTTAAACCCACACAGATATATAATATTTATATAAAAATGAGATAATCTTGTACCTATTCTAATTTCTTGATTATTTCACTTAAAAATAGCTGTCAAACAACTTTTAATATCAATACTGATGTTTCTATCCCATCATCTCTAATAGCCTTATAGAAGTCCTTCATATATGTTTATACACTTAGCAACCTCCACTAATACACATTTAAGATGTTCTTATTTTTGCACTATTAATATGGATATAATGAATACTAAATTTGTATACATGCCCTTCCTTGGGATAAATTCTAAGAAGTAAGATTAATGACCAAAGAGTATGCTCATTTTAAGCCTTTGATATCCATTGCCATATTGACCTATGAGAACCTCTTTCCTATGAAATATTTCAGGGGCCTCACATGATATTTGCAATAGCCATTAATTGAAAAAATGCATAATGAAAAGCTACCAAAATTCAGTTCTGATTATAAATTAAGTTGTATTAAACACAGCAGAATCAGCATATACTTTAAATATAAACCATTTGCATTCAGAATGTATTATTTGTCCAATCCACCTACAGTCCCTGGGGTACTTAAGGCCTGGCTGGCTCTTTGCAGGTGCTATTAATTTCCAGAATTGGGAACTGTTGCCTCTCAATTGTATTCTGTGGATCCAGGTCCCCCAAACAGCAGATCTCAGGCATAATTTTTTTTTTTTGTCTGTTTCTCAGATGGAGAGCTATCTTAAGGGTCATCGTCATCTTTCTTTAATAACTGCTCATCCCTTGCTGGAGTTCCTACCTTCAAAGATGTGACTGTTTGGAGCTTTATGACCAGGAAGGCAGTTGAAAATGGGGGCCTGTGGATGGAGATTGCAAGGGGTATAGGGTGAAGGGAAGGAGGGGTGTTTCTTTTAATAAATCATCGTCATTAAAAGCTTCCATACTACCTGAGTTATTTGGTTAGAGGTGAGGAGGAGGATAGATAACATTTGCTGAGCTATCAACAAGGACCATGTTAAACTCTCCCCAGGCATCATCTAAGTTATCCTTATAACAACCTTGTGACTGTTCTTATTATCACCACCATTTTACATGTGAGGACACTGAGGTTTGGGGTGATTTGCTCAAAGTCATATAGCAGATAAGTGTCAGGGCCTAAACTATAATCCATGTCAAACTCCATATAAGGCCTATGCATTAAAGCATAGTGGTCAGGAGCTCTGACTCTGAATTTCAAACCCAGGCCCACCACAGCTGTGTGGCCTTCAGCTAGGGTCCTAATCTCTCTGTGCTTCAATTTCCTCAGGTAATGGTATATACCTCATAGAGCTACAAAGATAAAAGAAGTTAGTTCATGTACAGTGTTTGGCATAGTGCCTGACACATAGAAAGCATTCAATAAATGTAAACTACAATGATTATTATCACAGTAGTTTCCCCTTATCTGAGTGGGTATATTCTAAGACTCCCGGTGGAAGCCTGAAACCATTTATATACTGTTTTTTTTCCTATACATACGTATGATAAAGTTTAATTTATAAATTAGGCAGAGTAACAGATTAAAAACAATAATTAATAATAAAATAGAGCAATTATAACTATACACCAGCATCACTACTCTTGTGCTTTGGGGCCATTATTAAGCAAAATAAGGGTTAGTTGAACACAAGCACTGCAGCACCGTGACAGTGGATCTGGATCTGGTAACCGAGATGGCTACTAAGTGACTGACAGGGTTTGGATGTTTGGCCCCTCCAAATCTCATGCTGAAATTTTGATTCCCAGCATTGAATGTGGGACCCGGTGGGAAGTGTTTGGGTCATGGGAGTAGATCCCTCATGAATGGTTTGGTGCCCTCCCCGCAATAATGAGTGGGTTCTTGCTTTAATAGTTCACACAAGAGCTGGTTGTTTGAAAGAGACTGGCACCACCTCCTCCCTCTCTTGCTCCCACTCTCATCATGTGACACACCTGCTCCCTCTTTGCCTTCTACCTTGATTGGAAGTTCCCTGAAGCCCTCACCAGAGCAGATGCTGGCACCATGCTTCTTGTACAGTCTGCGGAACCGTGAGCCAAATAAACCTCTTTTCTTTATAAATCACCCAGCCTCAGGTATTTCCTTTATAGCAACGCAAATGGACTAATACAGTGAGTAAGGGGCAGGTAGAGTATATTGCATGGATACACTGGACAAAGGAATGATGAGTGGGACGGAGCTGGATGGCGCAAGACTTCATCACACTACTCGGAATGGCACACAATTTAAAACTTATGAATTCTTTATTTCTGGAATGCTCCATATAATATATTTAGACTGCAATCAGTAACAGGTAACCAAAACTGAGGAAAGTGAAACCATGGATAAGGAGGGACTATTATATTACCAAATAGCTAGGCCAATGACCCTTAGCCCTAATTTTGTAAACCAGAACAGAACCCAAGGCCAATCCTCCTTCCTAGCCTCTCCTAGTTCAAAGTGTAATCTGGATACCGAAATCCAGCCCCTCTCTTCTGGTTTTTCCCATTACAAAATGTGGGAGATAAAAAAAAAAAAAAATGGGCTTATGATTCCTTGTCTATGTTCTCCACAATCACAGACTTAAGATTCAGCTGCCCTGGATTGCAATCTGATTTCAACCAATTTACTGCCTGTGTGGCCCTTGAGAAACTATTTAAACTCTCTGGACTCACTTCCTTAACCGTGAGAAGGGGAAAATAATAGTATCTACCTCATTTGGGTGCTAAGATTTATAGAACTTTATAGTTTACAAAGCATTTTCACAAACATCCCATTTGATTTTCACATCAACCAATAGATGGCAAATAGGGGGCCCTGAATAAATAATTAGCAAATTCATTTATTCTGTCACCTACCACATCCCAGGTTCTGTGCTAGCACTGGGACAGAACAGTGAACGGGACAGATGGGATCTGTGCCTTCATGAAGCTCACATTCTAGAGGAGGACACAGATAATCAAGTCAACAAATAAACAAGATAACTATCAGTTATGATAAATGTTCTGAAGGAAATAAACAAGGATGTGAAATAGAGTGGGGGTGCACAAGCCTATTTTAGTTAGGATGATCCAAACTCTAATGAATTTTAAAAATGAAGTCTTGAGAGGGTTCCAAACATGGAAAGAGTGAAATTACAGAGCAAGGTTCCAGATCACCCAAAGCAGATTGTTAAGAAGGAAATGGCTGTGAACTTGCTTAGCACCCTTAAAGCTCCTCAGTCACTATAGGACTAAGAAAATACTGAGAATGAAGAGGAGGTGATGTGTGAGGAGATTTTCTTGGGAGAGAACTTTTGCCAAGCTGTGCATTCCCACAGCTTCAGGATAGGAGGTGGAGGTGGGGAATGCTACTGTCTAAACTCAAGCCAACACAGGGGGCTTTCAAAGGCCTCGTTGAGAGCTTGAGATATATTTCCTTCAGTTGGTGACCCCCGCAGAGTAGGAATGTTCATTTCCTTACAAGAACTACACTGTCATCCACAAGGGTACAGTCCATCAGAACTCAACAGACCAGCATTGGTATACTGTATTTTACAATTCTTGGGTCATTCAGTCTCGAACAACACTATATGTGGGTCATCCATGTTGCAACCTAAAATGAGCCACACCAAACCCAGATACTTCCCACAGTCTCTTCACACCTCCTCCCCAGTGGTAATGACCAGGCCTCCCATCTAGCCCAATGTGTTGGCCATCTCTTAAGCACAATACTCTTGGTCTTGCACTCTTATTCTAACCATTGCTACAGCAACCAGTTTCTCTCAGGCACCTCTGGCTTAGCACGGGTATAACTTGTCAGAGCCTTGCCTCAGACAGGTTCCCTAGTATCCCCCACTCCTCACTTCTGCCTCAGGGTTTTTTGACTATGAAACATGGGACTCCTGCAGGAACCACCAAGCACTGATACATGCTCAACCTAGAAGCACCAGAGCATTAGTGCCTGGTGGGGCAACACTTGACAACAGAGGTCAAAAGCTGACAGATAAGTGCTTCCCCCTTCCATTCCCCAGGAAAGGAGTTCTGAGAGCATTTCACAAGGCTTCTCAGAAACCCCTTGCAACAGCCAACTTAATAGCACATATTAGTATTGATTCTTCTTCCTTCCTTGTTCAGTCCCAAATAACTCACTCCCCTATTAACCTTATCTGAGGCTCTGCTTTCAGGGAAGCCAGACTAAAACGTCCAGTGACTAGGTTTTAGCTTCTGATCTTCTCTGAACAAATGTTTGAATAATATCACAAATACATACATATACATGCATGAATACAACATAAACATACACACAGCCCAAGAATAAGAAATAATATACAAGCATAATGGAATCTAAATTCAAACAAAAAATAAACATTTCTCCCTAAAGAAGCCCAAAGTCATCAGACAACTAGCTCTGCTAAAGCATACCCCTAGTTTTCACTGTTGAACAGAAGTGTTTTATTCTCAGGATAAAGCATGACTTCAAGGTTTTCCCTAAGAGGCAAGGGTTAGGGCTTGCTTTTTATTTGCATAACTCAAAGGCCCTAGAGATGGTTTTCCCATTCTGCCCAAACGCTAAAATCAAGCCTTCACCTCTTGGGTGGCTGAAAACTGATCACAGCTTTTAAAATGGTGATTTTATTTTCCAGCTTCTTGCCTGTAAGGTTTCCAAAAATCTTGGGGTGTCTGGTCACCCTTAGGCAGGTTATATTTTACATGATTCAGTTTGAGCCCCAAAATTACTTTTCTAGTGGGATGAGGTACTTCATGATGCACGGGGAGGATTCACACTGGGAAAAGGGAACAAAGAGTGCAGTCAGCTGTCACTTAAGTAGCGAAAGCTGTCCTATATTCCATTGGCCAGATTTTAACCACACAGCCACAGCCAACTGCAAGGAATGCTGGGTTCATTCCGGGTGGTTTTGCGCCTGGGTAAAAATCAGGGGGCTATAATACATCCTTGTAAGAAGGATGTCTTAGAACTAGCGCTTTCTGCTACTGCCCTCCACAGCAGCCCCTCTCCAACTTCAGCCCGAATCTGTAACTCTAGTATTAAATAGAGTAATGTCAGCCCTGCCCAGGTTCAAACTTTCTGGGAGGACAAAGAGAGACCTCACTTTTCAGTCAGGGCTCAAGGAGGGGTGGGCGGCGAAAAATCTCCAAGCTAATTTCCGACAAGCATTTGCAGAATACTTGTCAGAGGGATCCAGTAGTTACGGAAACCCCGTTGCGTCCCGTCCGGTCCAAATTAGGTATTTCCGGGACTAGCGCAAAGAGCCCTGGAATACCCCGGAAGTATTTCCCTGTGACCCTATGTAGAAAAGATGGCAGCCGTGCAACTTGCTGGCTCGCTACCATGCGGGCCGCCGCGGGAGGCGCCCCCGGAGCCGCCACGGGAGCCAACCCCAGAGCAAGACAATGGGTTCCGGCGCTTGTCGGCCAGGCTCTGTGCCCTGCGCCCGGATGACAGCAGTTCCGCCCGCACCGAGATCCACCTGCTCTTCGACCAGCTCATCTCTGAGAACTACAGCGAGGGCAGCGGCGTGGCCCCGGAGGTAGGCGGCGCGCCCGTGGGAGGGCGGGTGCCGCGCCTGCTGGCCCGGGCCCCACCCGTCAGGGAACCCAGCTGCTAGCCCTTTCCCGTCTGTTCCTACCGCCCCGCCCCCAGCTCTGGATGTTTTAGCTTCAGGCTCGCTGGCTCCCTCCGACCTTGGCACATTCTTTGTCCTCCTCCACCTCGGAGACCCTGCAGTGCTTGGCAGACTCACATTTTTCAAAACCCAACTTGATGACTTCTGCTCTGATAATACGTGAGGTCTCATCTCTGGTACCACCTGCCCGTTCCCCTGGCTCTACTCCCTCTCTGTACATCCCAAACACTTTGTCGACAAAACTCATTACTACCGTTTATTGAGTACTCGGTATACGGACCACGTACTGTACTTTACCGTGCACGGTTCCAGGAATCTTAGAACGTGGGTATTAGTAGGTCTTTTTACTCATGAAAATACTGAAGCTGGTAAAAGTTCAGTGTCATATTGCAGGCAAGTGGCAAGAGTTCGGACTGGAACCTAAGTCTGTCACAAAGTCCCTACATTTTCTGTTCCTACACACCCCTGCCTCCTCTTTAGAAGTTCTTTTCACTCTGAGTAATCTTATTCACACTCATCAGGCCTTGAATTACTAAATTCACTGAACTCTTGACCTAGTCACTATGGCCTTCTAGGAAAAATGGTGGCAGTGCAAGTTGCCTGCTTGCACGGGCATCTCAAACTGAACAGTTCCTAAAGATGAATACATTATCTCCAAACACACACTCCATCCCACCCCATCCCAACACATACATGCGCGATCCACCAAGTCACACGAGACACAAACACTCGTGCTTCCCCTTTCCTTCCTCCCAGATCCTATCCAATCCAGAGTCTTCAGAATCTGTCTCATACATATTTCTCAGTCTATCCCTTCCGCTCTATTTCCATTGCCAGTGCCTTGGGCCTCAGGCACGGTGACTCTTGTCTGGACTGTTCCACTGGTCTCTAACTGATCTGCCTTCAGTCCAACTCTTCTCCAAGCCATCTTTGCTGCCACAGTAATCTTTTTTTTGGTAGAAAAAAAAATTGATCATAAAAGTAAAAATCTCATTTGGGAAGGTCTTCAATACGTATTGGTAAATGGTTGAAGTTGCGGAATAATTCATACAGGAGACCAATGTGGAGCCAGAGGGGGAATTTTAAAATATGTGTATGTTTATATATGCAAAGAAAAAGGTCTGAAAGAGGTCACAACAGAATAATAGTGTGTGTCACTAGGGAGCAGAGTGAGATTAAGGCAATTGTCAGGCGACTTTCTCTTAATTTGTATAAATTGACATTTTTACAACAAAAATTTGTACCTTTCCAGTCTCTTCTGTTCCTTCTTCTTTTGTCCTCTGTGTGCAGTCATTTAAAACTTACTGTATTTCAGGCAACTACTGATGTTTCAAATCTCCAAGTCTTTGCATGCTCCATCCCCTTTGCTTGACAATGTTTTTTGATGCCTTGTCAGTGGCAAATCTCTACTCATCTTTCAAATCATTACAGATTCTGCTTTAAAATCACCTCCACAAGGCCTCCCTAATTACTGTTTCCTCATAGAGTTTGTACTTAAGTCTTTAGGCACTTATTTCACCTTATTTTAATTATTTGTGTGTATTTCTGTCTCCCTCACTAGATTGTGAGCTCTTTGAGGTTCAGGAACATGTTTGTTTTCATCTTTGGAGCCCAAGGACCTAGCACACTACCTGGCACATAGTAGGTGCTTAGAGCCTTTTTATTCAATAAACATCAGTGGATGAATGAATAGTGTGATTTGCAGATAGGCTCCTCTCCCTCTCTCTTTTTTTTCCCCAGAATTCCCTAATTATACATAAAATTCATATAAATGTCATGTCTGATTTTCCCAATGGCATTGAAAATCTGGTTTGCTTACTTTTTGGTGTTTTTAACTTCAGTGTATGCTTTTATATGCTGGAAGCCTTTCTTTGCTTATTTAATTATACTGTCTATACATGTGTGGAGACTGAAATATTCAGCCTAACAAAAACCATATTGATTCTTTTCATTCTTGTTTTAGCACATCCTATTTTCGTTCTATCATTTCTGTTTTCTTTTCTTTTCTTTTTTTTTCCTACTTTCTGCCTCACATTTCATCTTTCCCCACTCTTGAGTGTGAACCATTTGGCTGTGTTTGGGGATTTTCACTTGGCTGATAACTATATTACCTTGTCTTTGTCTTTTGTTTTTTGGCAGGATGTTAGTGCTCTTCTTGTCCAAGCTTGCCGATTGGTGCCTCTTAATCAGAATCACCTTGTCAGCAAAGTGTCTCAGCTTATCCACCACTTACTTAACAGATTACAGGTAATCATGTGTGTAGCATTAGAATTCAGATCATGAACTCTGAGAATAAGTAAATGCCTTTGAAATACTACTATGGTAGGTATGATAGCCTGGAGTTTTTAGATGCTATACGAAAAGCAAATGCCTTAATAAGAATGATATTAAAAGAAATATAACTCTGGCCAAAATTATTTTGTACAATTCTACAAGTATGTCTACCAGAAGTATTCCTTTCTAAGAAACCAATATCATTCAGGTTCCCCAGCCTTAGAATTTTTTGTGGAACATGTATTTGACCAAAATATATCTAAGAATAAATTGAAATGATTCCCTACCTCTTTCCCACCAATATTTCTCCCCTTTCCTGAAGCTCCTATTTTTGTGGTATACTTTTGATCCTCGTAAAACATAAGAAGTAGCTTTGGGGGAAGGGAACACCAGGATAAAAAGACCCCAGTTGTTTATATCAAGGTCTATCCTGCAGCTTCCCTCTCTCTAGAACCTTTTCCAACTTGCTAAATAAATCAAATATCTTTTGGGCAACAGGTCAGAAATTAAGACTGTTACCACATGCGATACCACATGAATATATAAATAAATAAAGAGCACAAAATATATCACTTAGCGTTATGTGAACAAAGATGCTTTTGGCTATAAGAAACAGAAAAGGCAACTCAGAGTAGTTAAACAGGAAAAATATAAAGAAGAAAGAATTATCTCACATCACAAGGCCCAAAAGAGACAGTTCTAGGGCCCCTTAATAAGAGGCTAACTGGCATCTTTCCATTCTGCCATGCTCAGTGTGTGGGTTATCCTCAGCTAGCATCTCTTACAGTCGCGAGATGGCTGCCTCAATTCTAGGCATCCCATGCAGAATAAATATATAATATTCAGCAGAAGCAAAAGAACTGTTTATTTTGTATCTCTCATATTTAAGAGTGAGGAAACTTGTCCCATAAACTCTCCAGCAGACTCCCCAGTATCTCACTGGAGAGACTTAAGTGGTCATATAAACACCTCTCTAAATCAGTCTCTGAGGGGAATAGTCTTACCGTGAGTGGCTAAACCGGTGGTTTTGACCTGTACCACACATTAGAATCACTTGGAGGAGGACTGAAGCTCCCTAGAAGATTACAGCGTGCAGCCAGAATTGGCTTACATCAGGGTTTCTCAACCTCAGCACTATTGATACTTGGGATCAGATAATTGTTGTGGAGGCTGACTTGTGCATTGTAGGATGTTTAGCAGCATCCTTGGCCACTACCCACTAGATGCCAGTAGCACCTCTCCAATTGTGACAGCCAAAAATGTCTATAGAGACTGACAAATGTTCCTTGGAGGTTAAGATTGCCCCTGGTTGAGAACCACTCTTAGACTAATTAGCATTTACCTTTGGGTCTCATGGGAGAGGTAGACATCCAAATAAAATCAACACTCCGCCAGCAGGGAAGGAGGAAGTGGGTGCTGCTAGGTAACCAGTAGTGTCTGCTGCATGAAATAAGGCTGTTTTCAAGTTTAGAATTTTTCAAACTGATGTGGGGTAGCTTCTGTATGTTTACTATTCTGAGGTGTATTATCTTGTAACACTGGCAATTGGAAAAGCTCCTGATCGTCTGTGGCACCTACATCCCTTAACCAACTTTCTAGCATTTGATGACAGTTTGTCTCAATTGTCCATGAATTGATACTTGGATTGGCCTGGTCTGTCCTGACAAGATTATAAATTCCTTGATGGCAGGGATATCCCTCTCTTTATGTTCTATTCCCCATATCACGCTAGAGACATAGTAGCTATTTAGCAGATATATTTATTCACGATGTATTTGTTGAGTGTTTACTATGTATAAGATGATTTCATTGAATTAAATTTCAGTGGATTGAGTCTCATCTGTGTGTTTACAGCTGCCAATGCCTGGTTAATCAAGGAGAAGTTACAAGGTTCTACTTCGAGTAGAGGGACTAAAGGGGAAAAAGTGAGCGAGACCCTGGGACAGGGAGAAGGCCCCTATCTTGATCAAACTTCCAAGACCTTTAGAGCAGATCCTTTTGACACTAAAAAGACAGACACACTCTCTCTCACACAGCTTCAGATAAGCATACATGTCTGTAAAAGCATAAAAATATTTTTTAAGAGTTAGATTATATATATTTTTTCCTCTTTTGGTAGGTGATTGTTGATGAACAGAACCTGGATTTCCTGTTGGCATATACTATTTCGGCTATTCAACAGTGTAGTTCCTGGACACACATGGAAATTCTTCAAGCTCTGGCAGCTCTGGTTTACTGCAATGGCTCAAAATGTCAAAAGGTAGTTTAAACCACATTCTGTCTTTCCTCTGAAAGGCTAGGAGCACAGGCTCAGGAGCCAACAGACTTGTTTCTGTCCTGCCACTAATGAGACATGTAACCTTGAGCAATCCTTACTCAAACCTCTGAGCCTTGTTTCCTCGTGTGTAAAATAGCTGCTCTGAGGATAAAGTGAGACAATACTTTCCAAGTGCTTGGCACTCAGTAAATATTAATCATTATTATTATCATTTCCCATGAGCAATACAGCCAGGACTAAAGAGCATCAGTAACTGCCTAGGCTGGAAGTGATGATCCTTACTGATGTTCTTTGGCATATCTTTGCATATGCATCTGAGAGATTTACCTAACAGCTAGTCTTTTGGTGCTTAACTGCCCTTTAGTTTAAAAAAATGAATTCTGTCTAAAGAGTAATATTCTCCTAGAAGCTTTTCTTTGACCAACATTGCCTGTTATTTTGTTTTAGTACCTCCCAGACTTGCTAGGCAAGACTGGACTCTTGATGAAGTTGAGTGACTTGGCTCAGTCTGATCCTGAAGTCAGGAGAGCTGCAGTACATTGTATGGCAAACTTATGTCTGAGGTACGTGGATCTAATCAGGTTTCCCAGCAGTAATAAGATAGGGCCTCTCTTGGGCCCTTCATGGGTTGTTCCATCTGTCTGAAGCCAGAGACAACTTAGAAAAATAAACAACTTTGCATTTCCCATGTACTTTGCTAATAAGATCATCTTTTTTTTCTTTTTAGACAGAGTCTCACTCTGTTGCCCCAGGCAGAGTACAGTGGCATCATGATAGCTCACTGCAGCCTCAAACTCCTGGGCTCAAGCGATCCTCCTGCCTCAGCCTCCGAGTAGCTAGGACTACACCTGGCTAATTTTTCTATTTTTAGTAGAGACAGGGTCTCACTCTTGCTCAGGCAGGTCTCAAATTCCTGAGCTCAAGCAGTCCTCCCACCTCAGCCTCCCAGAGTGCTAAGATTACAGGCATGAGCCACCGCGCCTGGCCCAAGATCATCGTATATTGTTTGTTAATGTTATTATTGCTTATAAAGAAATGAAGAGAAAAAAATCCTTATAATATGGTAAAAGTTCAGTATGTCAAAGTTTTTATTTTCTATTGGTATAAATTCTAACCATTACGTTTTTAGAAGGATATATTTATATGAATTTAAGCTCTGATGAGATTTCTTTGTCAAGGCCAATTTCTACTCTTTTAAGAAGATGGAACCAGTCCCAGCTGCGTACTCTAAATTCATGCAGTATGCAATAGAAAATGAGCGGCACAAACTTGAACTTGTCTCTGCATAGCACAGTGTTGTCCAGTGGCTAGGAAGGCAGGTTCAGCTGTGTGATTCTAGCTGTGTGATAGGACCTGTCTGCATTATTTCCCTCTTGGGACTGAAAAACAGAACTAAAAAAGATTTCTCTTTCTCCGTACTTCTACTACAAACTTCGATAACCTTTCCCTATGGAAACCACTCTTCCTCCTTCATATTCATTTTAGCCTTGTGCCTGTCCCATAGCAGTAACTAATTAACAAAAGTGCAAAATTTTCCATAGACAGTTACATTCAAGGGCATAGTACAACTCTATTGGTCTGTGTTACTGCTATTTTTAATTCTTTTGCAAGCCCCAATTCAAAGGATATTGAGTTTGAGTTGTTTTCTCTGTGTGTGTTTTAGTGTGCCAGGACAGCCTTACTTGGAGGAGCCCTACCAAAATATCTGCTTCCAAGCTTTCTTGACTACTTTACAATCTCCAAAATCATCTGATATGGATGATATCACATTTTGCATGGTAAGTTGACTGTAACTGATCTTATGAATGTTGCAGATATGTCTAGAAGCAGGAGAAGAACAGAGGCTGTTACTAAAGAGTTTAATTTGGCTGCTGTATTAGTTTTGTCTAGAGATATGTGTATAAATGGAATGTTTATAACCTAAAAAAAGCTGAAATCATACCTTTTGGGTTTAAATTACAAGAAATTATTTTTATTTGTTTTGTTTTGCTTTTGTTTTTGTTTTGCAATTCTACATTTTTAAAAACTGTCTTTATTCCTTTTCCTCCTGAGTATAAAAGCAATACAGTTTTAGGCTAGTGGCGATCTTTAAGGCAAAAGGGAAGAGAATGGATTTCAGCAATATCTGCAATATTGTATTCCTTTTCTTAAAAATCTGATGCAAAATACAGGTTGTTAACATGTTTTAAATTCAGAGTGACACATTTCAAACATTATAGATCTAAGATAGGGAAAGTTCCTTATATTCCCCTGCTCAGAAATAACCACTGGAGACAATTTGTTCTGTGTGTCCTCAGATTTTATTCTATATATAAATGAAATGGGATCATATTTAACATGCTGTTTTGTAACTTCCTAGTTTTGTTAAAACTTAACATCGCTTGAATACCTTTTCAGCACCAGTTAATATAGCTCATGCTTTCCAGCCGCTATAGCTGGGAGACCTGGGGCGAGCTCCTTAACTTCCTGGAGCCCCCATGATCCTCTTTGAAGGGGGACTTATATAACTACATTTTGGGGTTCTTAGAAGAAGTGTATGAAATAAAGCATTTAAAGTGCTTGGCAGAGTGCCTGCTATTGTTGTTAAGTTTCACATTTAGCAGAGGGTTAGCTTCTTAGATAATATAATCATTGTTGTAATCATCATCATTGAGGGAAATTGAAGTTTTTTCAATTTTTCCATTATTTCAAACAAGGCTGCAGTTCATATCCTCCTAATGTGGGGAGTATTTCTTAAGGTCAGAGCCCTAGAAATGAGATTACTGAGTCAAAAAATCAGTCTTGATCAGAATTGCCATTCGGAAACCAAGTTTTTATCATTGATCATCTGTTCCCACGTACACCCCCTTGCCTTTAGGAGCTGCGCAAGCTGCCGTATCACAGAGCTTCCCGCATCTGGTCCGCGCTGCTGCTGTTTCATTCCTTGTCACATCTTCCCACTCAACATCTTTCCTTTTTTTTTTTTTTTTTTTTCTTTTTCTTTTCTTGCTCACCATTTGTACTGACTGGTTTATAAGCATGTACAATGAGACCACTCATCAAAAGTACTCTTTTCTTCTAGAAAATAATTCATAGTAGTTCATCGGGTCTCGTCTCTGAATCTTCATCTCTGCTTTGTGTGTGCAAGTATGTGTCTAAAGGTTTTTTCATCATCTAGATACTTTTCTCTTCCATCCTAAGTGGTGCTAGAAAGTTAATCTCTGGACAAGCAGATTTATTCTGCCTTCTAACTTTGTCTCCTTTTCCCCCCTAGTTGTTACAAAATGCACTAAAAGGTATACAGTCACTTCTAAATGGTGGGAAGATGAAACTAACACAGACTGATAAACTTGGAGCTCTTCTAGCTGTGCTAAAGGTAAGGCAAGTCTTCATTAGGATTAGTGTCTTTGTTATTTAAAACCCAGGCACAAGGACCACTTTCTATCATCATTCTAAGGCTAACTTTAAGATATTAAAAGTTCTTACTATATTTTGAGAGAGCAGAATAAAATGTTCATGACTTAAAATTAAGAATAGAAAATAATAAATCTCGATTTAATAAATGTATCAAAATTTTAAAATTATGAATCTTAGGAAAGGAATAAGTTGTGAGACATGATCTGTAGATCATTATAGATTATCTTATACCTGCTTATGCCTGTTTGTACTTGTAAGAAGAGCCAGGGCTTCCCCTTGGCATTCTCCTCCAAGTAGCAGGCAGGCCAACCAAGATGTGTGTCTGCAGGCAGCTTCTGAGCCTGCCAGTCACTGGGAAAGTCAGGTCAGCCTCCTGGGGACCCAGCTGTCTTCAGCCAGGAAAGAGTAAGAAGCTTTGTGCTGGCCTCAGGTAAATGCTACGTGTGACAGTCTAGTTCTATCATGACTAAGTTTTAATTCTTTCCCTATGCGGTTTCTCCTACTCCCAAGTCAAATAAGAGAGACAGATCGATAGCTAGATGTGGAGATAGCTGGTAAATAATCCTGTTTTGTGATTTATGTTTTGTGTATTTGTGTGTGTGTGTTTCCTTATTTATCATTGTTAGAAATCCATGTTTCATGGACTCCCTGGACTAAACATAGAGATGCCCACGGTGTTATACCCAACTCCACTTCCTCAGTATGATGGGCGACCACTTGTCAAACCACAGCAATCAGAATCCTGTGCTTCTCGACCAACTTCGGTACATTTATGTCTATTTGTGGCTTGTCTTTAATAGCTTGTTATGTGTGTTTTCTATGATTGGCATCACTACTGCCCCAAAAGCCCACCTTGAATTTGATTTCAATTTAAGGCTTTTATCATAGTAAATTTAAATTTATCAGACTGCTGAAAATACTGGTTAAAGCATCTTGTACTTCTAAGAGATTTAGGCAGTGTAACAGCTGTAAAAATGAGCATTCAATTTATACCCAAAACCAAGCATCCTCATCCCCAAAATGCTCAAGACCAGGAGTCAACAAACTTTTTCTAAACTTTTCCTGAAAGACTAGCTAGTAGATACTTTAGGGCTCTGTCAGAACTACCAACTTTGTCATAGTAGTGCAAAGGCAGCCTTAGACACTGTGTAAAAGAATGGGCATGGCTGTGTTCCAGTAAAACTTTATTAATAGGAACAGGATGTGGGCTGGGCTGGATTTGGCCTTTGGGCCATAATTTGCCAACCCCTCTCTAGACCACTGGAAGCCCACCTACCAGTCAACTCACCATCTCCACACTCCTTACATTCACCAGATTTCCCAGCCTTTCCAGATGGCTGTCACCACCCACATTCTTCAGCTGGAGAAGCTGGAGCATACAGATGTATGGTCGAGGATTTACATCTAGAAATGTAATAACTGTCCAAAATGGTTATAATTAGAAATTCTTTCTCTCATTCACTTATTCAGCATTCACTGAACATCTGCTATATCCCAGACATTATGCTAAGCATTAAGGATATAGACTCTAGCTGCTCTTAGGAATTTGAGGGAGAAGGCAAAGATGGATAAACAAAAAACTACAATGCAGTATTATGATTTCTTTCATCAGAATATTCACAGAGTACTCTGGGAACACTTTCAGGGCACCCAATCCAAATGGAGGAGGAAGAAGGGGCTTTTTAAAAGATGTGCTGGCTAAACTGAGACTCTAGAGTGAGTAGTAGTACAGAAAAGGAGGGAAGAGTGTTTCATTCCAAGGGAACAAAAGGTGCATAAACATAGAGAATGAGAGCGGGCACATAGCCCATTTGTTAGTTAATAGAGTTAGAGTTTCAGGTGTGTGGAAGGGAAGGGTGGGGCAAATGTGTGGCACAGGCCAAATGTTAAGGGTCTTGTATGATATGCTAAAGAGCTTGGGTTTTTATCTTGTAGGCAATGGAGATTCGTTGAAGACTCTTAGGAAAATCATTGTGGTAGCAAGTAAAAGAGTATGGATCTGGGGCCACATTAAGTATTCCAAGGTAGAAGTGATGAGGACTTCCTTCCTCAAGTTCAGGGACTTTGACAATGCAGAGGGGGGCACAGATTCCAAAGATATTTGGATGTCAGAAGGAAGTAAGGGAAACAGAAGAAACTGGCTTTTACCTACCATCAACTTCTACATAGCCTCTAGGCCCTGAAACATGCGTTGTAAGTAATGGGTTACCATCTCTCCTATGCAGGCGTGTTGAGTGGTACTAGCTATGTATCTTATTCAAGAGAGCTGAGAAAATAGGCACTCAAGTCATTTTCTATAGGCTTTAATTCTCTTGAGGAATCCCAGTTGAGAAGGCTGCATGCTTTCACAACAACCATGCAAAGTAAGTGGTATTAGCCTCATACTTACAGATAAGGAAGGTCAAGCGCAAAGCACAAAGAGGCTAAATGATTTGCCCAGAGTCACAGAGGTAGAATTTAAATCCAGGACACATGTTTTGCTCTGCCCCGTGTATTTCATACCTGGTTTCTTATAATAGGGCGTAAGCACTTAGCATCATGCCTGATGCATAGGATATTATGAAATCAGTGCCACTTTTTTTTCTTATTTTTTCTTCTTTGTTCAAACTACATGTTGGAGACATTTAGTCACTTTGAAATGAGGAAGTAACAATGATTCGCTTAAAAGCCATTTTGAAATAGCTATCCTATGTATGTTTTCATTTGCTCCCAAAATCAGAATAAAAAGAAAAAATTCAGAATAAAACCAAAGAAAATCCAGCAAGAAGAGGAAGAGGAAAAAGAATCCAGCGGTGAAATAGAAGCAGCCCCGGTTACTGGCACAGGCAGAGTGAACATGCATGAAGGGAACACTTGGCGCTCCTCCCCTCTGGGTGTCCAGAGTTTGCCTTTAGATGGGAGTGGACCTGCAGGAAAAGATCGAGTCTCCCTACCCTTCAGTTCTTCCAGTTGGAAAAGGGTCAGCAGTAGTGAGTCAGACTATTCTGATGCTGAAGGAGGCATGCAGAGTAAAATGAGGTAGTAGTATTTTGTTACATTTTTATACTTTATATTCTAAGTTGCATGTAAGTTTATAACTTTGCTTAAAAACCTGACTGCCACATGTGATTTAACTTGAAGATTCTCATTTATGTGGGGCTTTGCATTGCTGTGAACATGGCTTGTTCCCCTGATCTGCCTTCATACCTGTTGTTCTTCTCCCTAGAATATTCTTTCCTTCTCTTTATTTATTTATTTGTTTATTTATTTTTGCCTTTTTGTCTTGCTAACCCCTAGTCATCCTTTATACGGCTCAGAAATTGTATTCTCTGAGAAGCCTTTTCTGCATCAGTGTTATTTATAATGTGTTATAGTTATCTCTTTAACTGACCATCACTGTCAAGGGCAGGGGCTTTGTTTGTCTGCCAGCCTCAGCATAATGCCTGGCACATACATGAGGTCACTCAGTAGATAGTTGTTGGATGTATGGATGGATACTCTGCAGTATGTCACATCTAACACTAGTTTCCTAACATCAGAATGTGGCCCTCTTACTCTCTAGTTGTGTTTTTTAATTGTCAGCCTTAATAACTTGTTATATAAGCAGATTGCTTTAACATGTTTTGATTGTATTTTGAAAAAAATCATTATAATACCACTTTGACATCTTTAGGGATTATTCAGAATGTTTAATTTCTCAACGTTTCATTTGAATTGGCTGAAATAAATAGCATTTCATGTTTGCATTTTTTAAAAACTTTTTTTCCTTTTTTTGTTTCTCTTGGGTATGAAAGGTCTTACCAAGCCAAAGTTCGCCAAGGAGCATTAGCTTGTTTTCTTTCTACTATAAAATCAATAGAAAGAAAAGTTCTTTATGGCTACTGGTCAGCCTTTGTTCCTGATACGCCTGAGCTTGGAAGCCCACAATCTGTGTCCTTGATGACTCTTACATTAAAAGATCCTTCTCCAAAGGTAAGAGCATTTAAATTTTAAGCTTTATAGTAGGAAGAAAAAATTTACAAGTCTTCATTGTTTTCTCTGCCCTATCCAATCTTATCTGAATACAGCTCTTGTTAATACCCATGTCCTGAGTGGAGAACCACTGGACAGGGAGGAGAACAGGAATGGGCTTATGTGAATAATACACTGAGGGAGATCATAGAGAGGTTGCTTCCTGCCCCGGGCCTTGCTTGAAGCCAGAGCACACTGAGTTACAACTTTGGTGTGTTTTTTGAGCTGCACTGAGGCAGCTATGCTCCTCTTCCTTTTATGAAAATGTTGATTGCTGTGGTATTTATAATAGGAAAAAATCAGAAATGGCTTAAACTCAGTGGAATATCATGGTACATAATGGTATGAAGGATGCATAGGTTTATAGAAAAAGCAATGTTTTTTGAAAGCACAGAATATAGAATTGCATATGCAGTAGGATCCCAACAGTGGTCCTTTCCTTTCAGCTTTTTCATATTTTTCAAGTTATGTGTAATAAATATTTACATATTTTAATGAGAAAATTTTATTTTTAAAAAAGCAGAAGCTGGGTGCGTTGGCACTTGCCTGTAGTCCCAGCTACTCAGGAGGCTGAAGTGGGAGGATTGCTTGAGTCCAGGTGTCCAAGGCTGCAGTGAGCTGTATTTGGGCACTGAACTCTGGCTTGAGTGACAGACTGAGACTCCATCTCTAAAAAAATTGAGAAAAGAGGAAAGAAAAGAAGAAGAAATGGTTTGTCAGTCATGGATGGCTATAGCAAGATATCCCATGGCTGATCAAACATTTGCCTCTGCTTGGATATGTTAACTCCTCTCCAGAACTTAGCCTCTTAACCAAGTAAGGAAAACAGCCTGCTATTTAGATTCCCCTTATAATAATGAACATTAAAAAGTCATGCTGAATGTCAATTAGGTGTCCTCAGGTAACCAACTACCCACAAAATGAATACTCTTAATTAGGCCAATAGTGTATTATTCCTTTTGTATTTTTAAGATTATCCTTTTAAAAAGGCAGGGGGGGGATAGTAACCCACAATACATTGGAACTCCATATGATCGTCTCCTTGAATAGCTAATTACTATATAAGAAAACTTCTAGATGACCCTCCAGAAACTTTTACAGGGTGAAGAAAAATAAGTTAGCCTCAATTATAAACAAAAAAATGCCTTGTGGAGTATTTCAAATATCCAGTATCGTAAGTAGTTAAGCCAGCAGAAATTTTGCAGATTAACTAAACCAATAGTGAATGAGAACCTGGGAGAAAAATGGAAAATGAATGGTGGCAAATAAATCAGTAATTAAGCTATTTGAGTAATTGAAAGAAAAACTACAAAAAAGACTTAAAACCATATATTTGAAGCCAGTGGCCAAGGAGATGGTACAGTGGAGCAAGTAGCAGCCCGAGTTAACCACCTGCATCACAGCTGCCCAGCTAAGGGGATATGAGACATGGGGATTTGGAACATAAATATAGAGAGGTTATGAGGTTGTATCTGATGCAAGTAAACTGAAATAATTTTCATGATATTTATATCTTTATATTTTTAAAATGTTTATATTTCACTTAAAGTGCCATGAGAAATTTACATATTACAAAGTGGTCTTATCCATCTCCTTGATTTAGGTGCCTTTTAGATATGTTCTTGCTGTTTAACTTCGGTGAATGCAAGAAATGTGATGAGGAAAAAAAGATACAGAACTTCCTTCTGGAGATATCCTAGATCCAATGCAAAATCCACAACAAAGTCCTGGAGAAATGGAAAAACCAGTCATCCTTCTTAAAGAGAATTAAAAAAAAAAAAGATGAAAGAAATGCTTTAAATTAGTTTGTTGTAATGGCAAGTGAAATGATTATACTTGAGATTTTTATCAGATATTACCTTGGAATAGTGTAAATAAGTGTGGTGATTATTGTCCACAACAAGGCTTGGAGCATACCTCTGCAAACTGTCCAAACTCTCATTAATTGTGCACCAAGACACACACTAGATGGGGGAGATGATGTCAGTGAGAGAGACTTTTTATAAAGACTTCTAGAAAGTTAAAAAATTATGCAAAAATTGAAAGTACAAGTTCAGGTGATTAGAACACAGCAGTATTCTGATTTGACCAGATTAAAAGGAACAGCTGTGTCTATAGGCCATGTGGTTATCTTCTCAGGTGCTCATTGTGCATGTAGAGTTAGATGGCTGGAGTTTCTCTTAGCTAGCATTAAATATGGCAAGACAACAATAGTGTATCTTGTCATTAAAGTGCTTAATGATTAGTTTTTAGTTCATGGGAGCTCTGATATGACCTGTGGTAGACTCAGCTGGAAGCACAATTTTAACCAGTGTACTAAGAAATTTTCCAAAGAGAAATAGAAGGAAAGGTGATTGGACTCTTCCAGTCAGAACACCAACAATAGAAGCTACTTTTAGGAAATTAAAACATGAAATGCTAGAATGGTTAGTTGGGAAGGAGAGATCTTACAAGTTTCCTTTAGGATTTGGCAATGTGGTAGGAAATTATCACATTTCCGTGGTGGAAATGTGCTTCAGAAAGCACATCGTATATGTTTCCAGAAGGAACAAAGCTAATTATCAATAAAAATAACATGACTAATTTAAGAATTTCATCTATATGATCTCTTCAGATGTTGGGCATATTTTGGAGACACATCATCAAGACTTGTCTGAGAAACAAACTATAGTGCAAACTTTAGTCTTGGTACATTGAGAATTATACTGATTTTAAAATTCCATGATGATGATTTATTTCTTTTTTAGATAACTATGAAAGATGGAAACAAATCAAAATCTAGATAATAGCATAACTAGAAAAGAGAGGAAAAGGTGGAATTTTTAACTGTTACAGAATGGTAGGTAATCAGGTTTTCTCTTATATGGCCAACCAACAATAGATAACCTTTGGTTCGATGTCTCCAAGACTAGAGGCCCTGACACAATGTTCAAATGCCTCCACCTAAAAGACAAACAACTTTGGGAGTATGATCCAATAAAATTAACCCTAAAACATATGAGTAGTAATCAGTACTGGACAAAGCCAAAGAAGAGAGTAACCAGGAAATCTCAGTGGTACCCACTCTCAGCAGGGACTTCTTTGTCACCATTCCAGAAATATTCTGAGACCAAACACACATAAAAAAGAAAAAAATTAGGATTGACTAAGCTACCTCAGCAAACATTTCTGCTACATTCTTAAGTAGCAAAAAAAAAAGGAAAGGACTTTCCTGTTTTATTAGCTCCATATCCAAGGAAGTGAAACTACACACTAGAGTAAAACTGAAGCATACTGATGTTTATAAGATGGAAAAGTCTTTCATCCATCATTGCAAATATTCAGACAATGAAAACTTAATCAACAAAATGAGCCCTCTGGAGAGCTGCACCTATTAAGATTTGCCTGCACATCAGTAATTTCTGCTGCAAGTGCTGATTAGAACTGGGACACAGGATATTAAATATTGATATGAGAACAAATGAAGCAGAACTTGAGCCAGACTCAGTATCATAAGTAATAATTATAATAACAAAGATATATTAAACACAGTTTAAAGGAAATTAGCTGAGAACTATGAGAATTTTTTTTTTTTTTTTTTTTGGGGGGGGGACGGAGTCTTGCTCTGTCACCCTGGCTAGAGTTCACTAGCATTATCATAGCTCACTGCAACCTCAAACTCCTGTGCTCAAGCGATCCTCCTGCCTCAGCCTCCCCAGTAGCTGGGACTGTAGGCGTGTGCCACCACACCTGGCTAATTTTTTCTATTCTTAGTAGAGACAGGGTCTCGCTCTTGCTCAAGCCAGTCTTGAACTCCTGAGCTTAAGCAATCCTCCCACCTCGGCCTCCCAGAGTGCTAGGGTTACAGGCGTGAGCCACCACACCCGGCTGAGAAGTATAATTTGATATAGTATCAAATTTCTATTAATATATGGGTTTAATACCTCAGTGGGAAAAAATAACCAATTTCAATGACATTTCTTTTGTTTTCATATGTGATAGCCATGGATGTTTTCCCTCCTTAGAGTGCCAGAGTTAATTGTGCTAATATTTTTTGACTTTTTGAACAACAGTTTATTCCTTTCCACAACTTGATTTTTAATTTTATTTGGTTTGTGAGCTGTTGGAACTGTGATTTTTAATTGCTGTCTAAAGAAATGAAGGGTCTATCTTGTTTAGTTGAGACCAGCCATCTAATCAGGAATTGACAAACTATGGCCAAATCTGGCCCACCACCTATTTTTGTATGACCTGTGAGCTGAGCATGGTTTTTATGCTTTTAAATGGTTTTTTAATAATAATAAAAGAATAATATTTCATGATATGTGAAAATTATATGGAATTCAGATTTCATTGCCTGTAAGTAAAGTTTTATTGGAACAGAACCACACTTATTCCTTTACATAGTGTCTATGCTACTATGGCAGAGTTGAGTGGTTGTGACAAAGACACTGTGGCCTGCAGTGTCTAAAACATAAAGTATAAAATATGCACTAGCTTTTTACAGAAAAGTGGATCAGCTGACTCATGTGCACACTCTCTCTCACACAATTTCCTAATACATTGTCAACTTCCTAACTTAAGTGATTATGCTTACTTTGGAAGTCTTCTACTATACTACAAATTTGTTTTCAGGGAAATAAATCTTTAGATTTTTATGATTTCACTCTACAAAAGGCCTGCAGAAGTGATTTATTATTTTATTATTTGAAGATAATATAGTTGAAGGCTTTCTGGAAAACCTTATTCACTCCAAATTCAGATATGCTTCATGTTGAGTAACTATTTAGATTAGATTCTAAAATCGTCATATTGATTCCCTGCTTTTAAAAAATCTGGCCAAAAATGTTATTTGGTGTTTTTGGGTGAGTTGGCCAAATACAGTACAGTATAACCATATTAATATTCCTGCATTTATTACCTCTATTCTACTTTGGTTAAATTGGCTTTCTTTTCATTTCTTTTTTCATTTCTGATTTTTAAGACTGCAAAATCATCAGAGTACCAATTGAAAGTAATCTTTCAACCTTATAAAGAAAATCCTAGGGCAGTGATACTTTTCCTGACAAATACAGCAGTCCATGACAAAGGTGTACTTTTTTTTCATCCCATCCATAAGATCATATTTAATGGTATTCCTTTATTTGATTGTCAAATACTGCTACTACAGGCAGTGTTATTTCCTAAGACTGTTTCTAAAAGTTGGATCACTAATGATACCTGCCAAGATGAACGTACACAAAGTTCCTAACGTCCTATTTACGTTAACATTGAGCATTTGCTTTATATTCCATCAGAGTAGAATATAAAGCAAAATGCTCCCAGGAACTTGGATGTGAAACAGACTCTAGACGCATGTATTTTTTCTACCCCATGGGCTGTTTAGTTCTGTCTTTTCAGTTGGCCTTCTGCTTGAATAAAACAGGCCTTTAAATTATTCTCATGCTCAAGATTTCAGATTTTTGTTCCCTGGTGTAGCTTAGATTTATTCCTTATTGTAAGAAAACCTCAAAGCAATGTAATTTAAGTTTTTTTTTTAGATGTGGGATGCAAGTGGGCTAGTTCATGGCTGCGTTTAGGAACTAATAGATAATCCCATTGCCTTTATTCTTCTAATTAAAGTAATTGTAAATACTTTGAAAATTAAACATACATAGGAGGAAGTGAATCCAACTCCTGATTTTTAAGTAACTGATGTGAATTACCCTGAAATTTCAGACACGTGCCTGTGCTCTGCAAGTTTTATCTGCCATCTTGGAAGGTTCAAAGCAGTTTCTTTCTGTTGCTGAAGATACCAGTGACCACAGAAGGGCTTTTACTCCCTTCTCTGTAATGATCGCTTCCAGCATTAGAGAGTTGCACAGATGTCTTTTGTTAGCCTTGGTGGCAGAGTCATCCTCACAGACCCTTACTCAGATAATTAAGGTACGTGTGCCAAGTTATCTGTGGGTTCCAGAGGGGGTTTTTCTGTTTCAATTTTGTATAACATTTTACATAGCCCAAAAGTAACTTGGGCTTAAGAATGTAACTAAATATTAATTTTATTAAAGATACTCTATTTGGAAGTCTGTACCTACTTGTCTGATCTTACCTACACTCTCTGTATGTCCAAATACATGATTTACTAAAAATAGTCCTTGATCTTTAGTATTAAGATGTACCAGTGATAATACAGGTGTTATTTTTTAAAAAACAGACAAAAAAAGAAAAGGATTGATTTTCAATTGTGTAAAGACTTTTCTTTTTTAATTAAATGCTATACCATTTTGTTTCTATGCTGTGTTTTAATCAGGCCTATGGATAAGTTATTTTTTGTATTTTACAGTGCCTTGCAAATTTAGTGTCAAATGCACCTTATAACCGTCTGAAACTCAGCCTGCTGACCAAAGTCTGGAACCACATAAAGCCTTATATCCGCCACAAAGGTTGGTAGTGGTTTAAAAGTGATTGCTTCTTTACATCAATCAAATGTAGATTATTAGTGTAAAAAAAAAGTATTCAGAGCATTTTTACAGCTCTAAGAGATCTCTACTTATTCTTCTCAACTTTTCAAGGGTGCCAACTGTTGCTAGAATCCCACTTTGGACCCCTAAAGCCCCAGTGGAAGGAAGCGAGCTGGAGAATTAATTGTAAAGTTGAACACATCTTCAGTGCTTCAGGGCAGTGACCAGTATCCCTTTAGAATTGGGATTGAGCCAAGTGTAAACAGTCCCCCTCCAGTATATAATAGTTTATATCCTTCACGCATAGGTAGAGGATGGACAGATATTATCCTCTTTTTGGAAAGAAAAACTAGAATATAAAATCTAACTTCTTTATCTCCTCTGAAGTTCACATAAAACCCCTTAACTTCAAATCCCCACTAACTACATAGTCTTATTTCTTAGTATTTCCTGACTTACTCCCACACGTAACGTATATGTGCTATAAACACTAGCCTTTAGAATATTTGTTTTTCTTTTGTTTGCAAGCTTTCAGATCAGACCACCTTCTGATGAGTTCCGTTATTCAATCAGAATTGTAGAACAAGAAGGAAGTGGATATTTTCTGTGACATCATGGAAAGAGCCCTGGACCTGGAGTCAATCCAGGGGTCTGCAACCCACTCCCATTTTTGCCATCTCATAGCCGTTGGCCCTCTCTGAACCCTAGTTTCCTCCTATCAGGAAGAATTTTAACTACTTCATAAGATTTTTATGAGGCGCAAATGAGACAATGATGTGTAAACTAAGTCCAGTTCACTACTTACACCAGTGTGTAAAATGGGACCTAGAAAGATAAATTTTACCTTAAGATCTCTCATCATGTTAGTGGCAGAAGTAAGATTAAAACAACCTGAGTCTGCTGAATCAGTCCCCTGCTCACTCCACTGTACCAGCTTTTCTTTATCTGCATCTTCAACTGAGGGGAGTGGACCATGTCTGAAAGGTCCCTTTCAAGTGTCTGATTTTGTCACCAGTAACTTTTTATTATTAAAATGTTCAAACACCAAAATACTTAGGTATAAATCTAACAAAATATGTACAAGATCTATATGAAGAAAACTGTAAAACCAATGAAAGAAGTCAAAGAAGAACTAAACAAATAGAGAGCTATTCTATGATTGTGGATAGAAAGACTCAAAATTGTCAAGATGTCAGTTCTTCCCAACTTGATCTATAGATTCAATGCAATCCCAATCAAAATCCCAGCAGGTTATTTTGTAGATATCAACAAACTGATTCTCAAGTTTTTATGGAGAGGCAAAAGACCCAGAATGACCCACACAATATTGACAGAGAAGAACAAAGTTGAAAGGCTGACAGTACCCAACTTCAAAATCTGCTGAAAAACTACAGTAATCAAGATGGTGTGGTATTGGCAAAAGAACAAATAGATCAGTGGAACAGAATAGAGAGCCCAGAAATAGACCCACGTTAATATAACCAACTGATTTGCAACAAAGAGGCAAAGATACTCTTCTCAGCAAATGGTGCTAGAACAGCTAGACATCCATGTGCAAAAAAATGAATCTAGACACAGATCTTTTAGCTTTTTTCTTACAACTTTTTTTTTTTAATCCCAGGTTCATTCAAGGTTCATGTGTTGCATTTGGTTATGTCACTTCAGCCTTTTTAAATCTACAGTAGTCCTCCCATCTGTTTTTTTTTTTAATGATACTGATTTTTGGAAGACTCCAAGCCAGTTGTGTTACAGAATGTAAGCTATAAGTTCTGCCACAAAGCTAACAAAAAAAATCACATTCATGATTTGTCCGATTGTTTTCTTTATGGTGTTAACTTATTCTCCTGTGCCATGTATTTCCTATAAACTGGAAATTAGATCTAGAGGTTTAATTAGATTCAGGTTAAAGAAGGATCTAATAATTCCTTGGCTGCAGGGATAACTACTATCCTTAGGGTAGCTGTTCCCATGCTGATAGGTTCTTACTGTTTCCTTTGACAGACGTTAACGTTCGTGTGTCAAGTCTCACACTCTTGGGAGCTATAGTGTCCACTCATGCACCTTTGCCTGAAGTCCAGCTACTTCTACAACAGCCATGTTCTTCTGGTCTCAGTAATAGCAACTCAGCAACTCCTCACCTCAGCACTCCTGACTGGTGGAAGAAAGCCCCTGCAGGACCCTCTCTGGAAGAAACGTCAATTAGCTCACCTAAGGGGTCTTCAGAGCCCTGCTGGCTTGTTCGGCTTTGCATTTCTACTGTTGTGCTGCCCAAGGAGGATTCCTGTTCAGGTAGCGATGCTGGCTCTGTGGCAGGAAGCACCTATGAACCATCTCCCATGCGACTGGAGGCCTTACAGGTAGGAGGTTTCATTTCCTCATCTCTGAAATAGAAATAATCGTTCCTCCTTCAAAGGGTGATTGTGCAGAGTGAGTATGTGAATATAGTGTAAAGCCAAGCCACATGTCAGTTGTGTTAATGGGAGTTGTATTTTAGGTGTGGGTGGTTTGTTTTTGTTGTTTTGTTTGGGGGGGGTGCTCTTGGTTTTAAGATGTCAGATTCATTCCTTTTTGTTCTTTTATTGCAAACTATTTTAGTCATCTCGTGTATTATGTGACAGGTGGGTAAAATTATATAATTCTAAAAGAAATAATACAGTTAATCTTTTATTTTTGCAGCTTAAATTTAAATGTTTAATTGTCTATAAACTTCTCCCTGGTCTTTTATTTGCTTAGAGAAACAAAATAATTGCTCCTTCAAAGGAAGAAAACAGCACTAGATGAAAGAATTTGCTTTTTCTCTACTCAAATATGATCTATGACATAGCCTTGGTCCTGGGGTCTGCTGCTAATTAACTGGATGGTATTAAACATGTCCTTTAACCTTTACAGCCTTAGTTTCTTTAGCTGTAAAATCCAGTTACTACGTACTGCAAAGACTAGTTCTGAGACTTAAATGAGATTATGTTAATAAAGAACAATCATAAACTATAAAGCACCATAAAATTATGACACAGTTAATTGATGTTAGTCATAAAGTAAAGATTATGGTGGTTCTTCATTTCATTCAACATCGGATTTCAGTCCCTTGTTGAGTGTGAGTGATTTGTGAGATACTGAAACACGTTTCTGGGTATTGCAGCCTTGCATTCAGGTCTTGGGGGGTTAATTCCATGCTCTCTTTGCAGGTATTAGCTCATCTGGCAAGGGGCTACTTTCCAATGGCTCAGGTCTACTTAATGGAGCTTGGAGAGGTGATCTGCAAGTGCATGGGGGAAGCAGATCCATCCATTCAGCTTCATGGAGCAAAGGTAATTTTCATTAAAAGCCACATGATTTTCTCTTCTCTTCACTTTTATATTCTTCTCTCTGCTGCATGTCCATCATTCTCCTATTTTCAGCTCTTACATATAAACCCAAAGAATTGATGTGGTAATAAATAAACAATATATAGCTGTTGGTTTTACTCCTTGAAAAAATGCCTCTGTTATAGGAGTTACTGAGAAAAGAAAGGAAATCAGTTGGAAATTATTTTTTTCCTTGATTTGAGGTGATCTCCAAACTGAAGTGTTTGTAACCTTCATAATTCTAATACTCTTTTGATAATCATGTCTTTTATCTTGGCAGCTTCTTGAAGAACTAGGTACAGGCTTGATACAACAGTATAAACCAGATTCTACCATACCACCTGATCAGAGAGTACCAGTCTTCTTAGTAAGTAAATGTCAATTCATAGTTCTCTCCTTCCTTAGTGCTTCAACTGCGGTTTTATTTTAAGGCTCAATGATAAAGTGGAATAGACGATATGGTTTCTTCTAACGTCAAAAATGATGGTTTATTTCTTTTGCGTAAAACCTAGTCTGGTTACTCAGCCTCTCCAATAGGGAGACTATTCATAGAATGGTGGGAAGAGCCAAGGATTTTGAATCAGAAGGCTTGGGAGCAAATCTAGGGAGTATCACTTAATGGATATGTGGTTATGAATATGGTTTCTTCATTGTAAAGAATAATCATCCTTAAATGTTGAAAAATTGAATGAAATGTAAAGATGCTAGCATAAAGTAGGTGCTCAGTGAATGCTAATTCCCTTAACCTCCTCAACCCCCTTCACCCCATGATTCTATATATTAAAGTCCTACGATCTCAGGTTATTTCTTTTGCCCCCACATTGTGCCAGTTCTTTGGCTGAAGGGCATGTGACCCCAACAAAAAAGGTTTCTACTTAGTGTCAAAAACAAAATCAACTCAGTGTTGGTGATATTTTCTCCCTCTGCCCTCCTCATTCTGCTTATTCTTTTCCCTCCACAATTTCCATCATCCTTGCAGTGAATTGAAAATTCTAACCCTAGTCCCTTCCTTAGGCGGCCACTAAAGCTTTCATGTAACCATTTGCAGGGGCATGAGTTGAGCTTTGCTATCAGACAGAACTAGGTTTGAATCCAAACTTCTGTCCTTGCTAGACAAGTAACTTAGGACAAGCTTCTTAACTATCACATTCAGGTATTATTTCATCTGTAAAAAAGTCATATACTTTCTGTATTACTTCTCTATTGATGAGTAATAAATTAACACTAAACACTTAGCAGCTTAAACAATATACATTCATTCTCCCTCACGGTTTCTGTGGGTCAGGAATTAGGAGTGGCTTGTCTGGGTGGTTTGGCTCAGGTCTCTTATGAGGTTGGGGTCAAGGTGCCACTCAGGGCTGCAGTCACCTGAAGACTTGACAGTGGTTGGAAGATCTTCTCCCAAGGTGGCTCACCCATACACCTAGCAAGTTAGTGTTGGCTGTTGGCAGAAGGCCTCACACAGTTCCTCCTTGACATGGCAGCCAGCCTCCCTCACAAGCAAGTGATCCATGGGAAAGAGAGCAAGACAGAAGCTGTGGTGTTTTTTATGAGCTAGCTTCAGAAGCTTCATGCTGCCATTTGTACAACGTCCTGTTGGTTGCACAGGTCAGCCTGTTCAGCATGGGAGGGAGCTACACAGGGGTGTAAATACTAGTAGGAAAGCATTGTGCACTCCAGGAGGCTGGCAACCACATTTTCTGTCCAAATTCTTCTGGATTAGGGTGGGGAGGGCCCAGACTGGGTTTCCAGGAGCTGAGGTGGGAGGAGGACAGAACTGGTGCATGAAGTACACAGCAAAACCTAGGACTAAGTCCAAGGGACAGAAACTGGACATGCCAAAACCACAGATTTGCAAATGAACGTGAAATTCCAGGGTTTTCATAAAGCATGGAAAGAAACTGTTCAGATGCCTAACTTAGGGGTTTTGAAGTGAGATAATTCTTCAAAGTGCTTAAAATAGAGCCTACTGCCCAATTTAAGAGTGTCCACTATATACCAGGCCCTGTGCTAGAAACTTGACACACAGTATTACATTTTATTATCACATAGACTCTGCAAGTAGATGTCTCTACACTGTTTTAGTAAAGAGGAGCCAGAGTTTAGACAGATTAAGTGACTCATCCAAGGCTGCAGAGACAGGAAGCAGCAGCTCAAGGACGCACTCTCAGCTCTGCCTCTGGATCCTTTGCTTTCTGGGCTCTGGGACCCCCGTGTGCCCACATGGCATCAGGTTGAAAGAGCCCTTGCTGGGTGTCAATTGATCTGGATTCTAGTTGGCCCCTGCTGCTGATTAGCAAGTTGAATTATCTCTTTGTGCCTCAGTTTCCTTGTGTAAAATGGGGATAATGATGGAGACTTCATTTAGTTGTGTTGAGGGTTAAAATGAGTTGGTAAGTGTGAAATACTTAGAACAATGCCTGGCGTGCGATACGCTCTCTGGAAAACATTAGCCGCTACTGCTATTGTAGTTGCTATCCTCGTCACATCTTCATCTTCCTCCTATTCATTGTCATCACTGTTGCTTAACTTTATCAGACTGTAGTCTCCTAATCAATAAAATGGAAGGATCAACCACTGTAGTTATTTTCTAAAGTTCTTGTCATCACTGTGGAAAAAGAACTAATGAAAGCATTTACAAAAAGGGGCTACTTGAAGGAAATGTGTTTCATTACTAAGGCCATTTCTGCTAGGCTTAACTTCACGTTGGTCCCACTGTCTCAAAGCTGCAGCTTTTACCATGCCTCTGTTCCAGGTGGTGATGTTCTGGACTATGATGCTGAACGGTCCTTTACCCAGAGCCCTGCAGAATTCAGAGCACCCAACTCTCCAGGCGAGCACCTGTGATGCTCTGTCTTCCATCTTGCCAGAGGCCTTCAGCAATCTACCGGTAACGAGAGGGGTGTTTTCTCACCTTTAAATGATGCCTCAAATGTCCGAGCTTGAGTGTGATTCTTTTTCATTTTGAACCAGTATTCAGCATCATCTCTGAGGAAAGGTGCTTATTTTACTTGAGTTTGGGGTGAGGAATAGCAAATAGGAAAACTTTAAAGCCTTACTATATCATGAAAGCTGTTTCCCCTTGTGCGTTAGAATGTAGGTGGTAGAGGTGAGAGTAGCAGAGGCTTTGAAAGCAGAGAGATTTCAGAAAGGTTTCACATATCCAAAGTTAAACAGACCTGGGTTAAATTCTAGCTTTTTGACTATCTTACCCTCCCTAAAACTTAATATCATTAGGAATCATGAAAAATAATATAAAATATGTGAAAGTACTTAGGTTTGGTGCCCAACACATATGGTATTCGTCTTAGTCTGTTTGGGCTGCTATAATAAAATACCATAAATTAGGTAGCTTCTAAACAACAGAAATTTATTTCTCATAGTTCTGGAAGCTGGACAGTCCAAGATCAAGGCATCGGCAGATTTGATGTCTGGTGAGGACTCACTCTCTAGTTCACAGATGGCATCTTCTCGCTGTGTCTTCACGTGGTGTAATGGGCAAGGCAGATCTCTGGGGCCTCTTTTATGAGGGTACTAATCTCATTCATGAGGGCTCTTCCCCCATGACCTATTCACCTCCCAAAGGCCCCATTTCCTAATACCATCACCTTGGGTGTGAGGATTTCAGCATGTGAATTTGGGGGAACATAAACATTCAAACCATAGCAGTATTCAAACTGCTTTTCTTTAGTCCTCAGTGGCATTTGTATCTGTTCTTATTGTTTATATAGATCAGCTTCTATAAAGAAGGCAGCTTTAATGAAGTAGAAGAGTAAAAATGACCTACTGCACACGGTTGTAAGGGTTAAATGTAACGAGGTGCCATCTGTGCTTTGCACAAAGTGGGTGCTCAGGTAATTATTGAATCTGAATTGAGCCTGCTCTTTCTTAGCAGGGTAGCTCAAGGTCTCAGTGGTGTTCAACTCCTGGTGTAGACACGAGCACGGATACTTCACACCCACTTGTGGAAGCTTTTGGCTCCTGGTATTTCATTCTCATTTTTCCTTTGTCACCCTTCTCATTGCAGAACGACAGGCAGATCCTGTGCATCACAGTGCTACTCGGGCTGAACGACAGCAAGAACCGTTTAGTGAAAGCTGCAACCTCGCGGGCCCTTGGAGTCTATGTGCTTTTTCCCTGTCTCAGACAGGTCAGAGTGAGCCTATTTAGCTCTTCTGTGCTTCTTTTATAGTCCAGAGTAACACTTTTTTTGTGGATATAGAGCTCCTTGCACTGAACAGTAAAAGAAATTAAATTGCTTTTTAATCTCACGTCCTTAATGGCTACTAAAATATGGTAATGCCTGTAGTTCATGTATTTTTAATTACTTAGCACACTGCCTGGGACCCTAGGTGCCCAGTAAATGCTTAAATTAATGAATGATTGAATAAAAATAAGTTCTCCTTCACACTTACTTGTGACATACATCTCACTGCGAGGTGTGGAGTGAGTAGGATGCATTTCATCGTCAGAACACTGTTTCCCAAGGTGGAAATCAACCAAGCATAGACCTTGTAGATAACTATCACAGGCCAGATTATACAGTATTCACAAGAGCAAAATCTGTAGGCTCATCGGATGTCCATGGCACATTCTAAAATCACAGGAAAGCTTCCCCTGGGATTGTTGAGTGTCCAAATTGTAAAATACAAGAATAGTAAATTGAATAAATGAATTTTTATTTCCAAATAGAAATTTGCTGTAAAGGCTTATAGCTTTATCTGAAAATAAATTGAGAATTTCAAAGGTAGCAGTATGAACTCCTAAAATAACTGCAATGTTTTGTTTTATCTTATAGGATGTCATATTTGTTGCAGATACAGCAAATGCAATATTGATGTCACTTCAAGATAAGTCTCTGAATGTTCGAGCCAAAGCAGCCTGGTCCCTGGGCAACCTGACAGACACTCTGATTGTCAACATGTAGGTGACTCAGCTTGTTTTCCCTGGGTGACTTTTGAGGCTGAGATCCCAAGAGGATATCTTTGATCTCTACTATGAAAGAATTGTTAGTAATTACCCCATATTATGCAGTCAGTCTTCATGCTGTGTTTTGCTTTATATTCCCCTTTAACAAAATTAATAAGCTGTTCTTAACATATATTAGGAATAAATAAGACATATGTATAAAAAATACTGTATGCTGATATAAGTAATATAGCCACATTATAGAAAAGATAAAAACAAAATTTTAGTAATGGTTATTCTACTTTTTAAATATAGTTTTTGGGTTGTTTTTTTTTTAAGTAATATATTCACAGGTTAAAAAAAATCCCAACAGTACAAAGGGGTATTCGGTGTAAAGCCTTTTTCCTACTCCAACGCCCTAGTTCCCCTCCCCAGAGGGAACTTGTTATTCATGAACAAGTGTTCTTGTATAAGTGACATGTATAAGTAAAATTTATAAGCATTCTTTTCTATTATTGACTTTTTATAAATCCTTATTTATTATTACAAAATAATCACTGTGTGATTACTATTTAACCATTTCTCTATTACTGAACATTTGTTTTAGGCTTTAGGCTTGTAGGCTTTTATATTCAATGAACATTTTTGTGCATGAAATCTGCATTTTGACATAGATATTCCTTTTGGATACATTCCTAGATGTGGAACTATTGGATCAAGAGATGTATACTCTAAGTTCTTGGTATAATCTGAACAGATTTGTTAAACTGTTTTCCCAGGGTTTGTATAGTTATACTAAGTGAATATATTTTTATATGTATATACTTAAGTGTGTTTTACCTTTTAACATGTTTTTACCTGCTTGGGGTGGAACAGGGAAACACCAGACCCAAGTTTCCAGGAAGAGTTCTCTGGTCTCCTGCTCTTGAAAATGCTGCGATCAGCTATAGAAGCATCCAAGGATAAAGACAAGGTAGACTCTCAACAATACCTAGTATTTCTCATTTATATACTTCGTGTATTATAGTTGCAGGATAGCTGGTAGCTTAGTGTGGTGTGTGTGATGTTCTTCCAGCTATCCTACCAGATGTGCCCCTGTTGAAAGGGTATTGAGGATATGCTTAGGGTATGAAGTGGCCTATTCCCCACTTGTGCAGTTTCTTTACTGTCTCATACCTCATGAAAAATATCAGTGCTCATTGTAATGCTACATGATATATTCAGGTTTGTTTTAATACTAACCTGTTTCTCAAAAAAAAAAAGAAGTCTTTAATTGACAAGTCAGAAAGATGAGCAGCCCCTGCTTTGAATATTTCCTATTACACTAATAATGAGTTGAAAAAGCATAGGCCTGGGCTTTAGGTCAGGCAGACATGGATTCAAGCTCTGGCTTGCCCTTTAGTAGCTGGGTGACTTTGGTGTATTATTTAACTTTTCTGAAGGTAAGTTTCCTCACCTCTAACGTGGAAGTTGTTACATACACTTCACTGAATACTGAGATGCCTTATGTTAAAGCACGTAGCACAGTAACCTGACCCATACCAAGGGCTTAATTTAGTATAGTGGTTCTGAAAATCTGGTAATCACCTGGGAAGCTCTGCCTCAGAGGAATTTAATCAGAAATTCTGGGGTTAGGGCCTGGGAATTGGTTTTAAAGAAAAAAACCAAAAAACTTCCCAGATGACACTAGTGTGCTGCAAGGTTGAGACACTCTGGTCTAGTAGAAAAGTACTGGACTAGAATTTCAGAACCTAGCTTCTCCTCCTAGCCTTGCTACAAACCAGTCTTGTCCTGTTGTACCTGGGCCTTACAGTCCATCCCAGTAAAGTGAGGAAGATGAACCTCTCTGAGGTCCAGACCAGCACTAAAGAAAAATCAGTGAGAGGAGCTTCGTATAATAGAAACTCACCTTTCTGGTGGCTCAGAATGATAACCAGACAAGACTTTGCAGAGGTCAGAGGACTTGCTTTAAGAAGTCTAGACCCTCCTGGGTTTTTTATAACTGAGAGTAAACTTCTGGAAACATCTCTTTGGCAAAACAGATTTCTAAGGCGTTTACATTTTATTCTAGGTAAAAAGCAATGCGGTCCGGGCCCTTGGAAATTTGCTTCACTTTCTGCAACCCTCTCATATAGAAAAACCCAGATTTGCTGAAATCATTGAGGAGTCTATCCAGGCCCTAATTTCTACCGTTCTGACTGAGGCTGCAATGAAAGTCCGATGGAATGCTTGTTATGCGATGGGAAACGTATTTAAAAATCCTGCCCTTCCATTAGGTAAGAAAGTTTCCCTTTTCTTTCTGGTGGAGAGCCTCTTTGGACAGCACACGCAATCTACATTGTTATTAAAGATGTTTGTCACAATGTTATTTATCACAGTATTAGAAGAAAATGGAGACATGCTGAAAACCCAAGTTTAGGGGAATGGTGAAACACATCATTATATATACAATGGGATATACAATGAGATATTTTATTGCCATTTAAAATTATTTACAAAGAGTCTTTAATCTTGGAAAATACTTCTGATGTTAAGCAAACTAAAGCAGGATATTAAATCATTTCTATAGTCTGATCTCAATAGATGTGTTAAAAAAGAAGGCTGAAAGGAAATTGGCCTAATTATTAACAGTGGTTGCCTCTGGATGGAATGATGAGCAGGATATTTTCTGCTTTTATTTTCTAAATTTTCTACAATGAGCATATATTGTTTTGAAAGTCAACAAAATAAAGGGTATATATTGGAAATCCCATATGAGCTCTTGGTAAAGAAATGGATGCTAAATATTAGGAGGGCATCTGTTTCTGATTAATGGCATGCCATGCACCTTGTGGATCATAGCCTCCAAATCCCATTCCCTTTAAATGCCAGCATTTGCTTTATACATCTGTCAAAACCTAAGGCTCTGTTCCTGGAGAGGAGAAAACCATGTAGAGCAGCAGAGCGTGCATGAAGTTAGGGGCATCTGGCTCTGCTCCCGTGTATTGCCCAGAGCGTCAAGGCAGACCAGTCAGCTGGGAGCCTGCTGGAAAAGTAGCCTCATGGATTTTTCCACTAAGGAAATAACCTGAGGGTGACCTTTGGGGTTGGAGCTCATTGACGTTGGTGTCTGCCTTCTGGAGAGCCAAGAAACCTTGAAACCAGGGCACCTCAGTGGTTGGTTCCTACCTGCCTTCCTGTCTGAAACACTTGCCCTCAGCTTACTGGAGAGAGAGAACTGTATGGCCTAGAGGAAAAGGGGAGCTCCAAAGAGGTGGGAAGTTTGAGAACTAAAAAGAATGGAGTGGCAGAGCTGTCAGAAGCCACATAAGAAAAGGGAGCCAAGAAATGGATGAAGGATAGTGATGGGTCAGAGTGAGATTCTGGGACCTCTAACACTGGCCCGTTGTAAGTGGCAGTAACATCCACCAAATGGGAAGGGCTGGGAGAGTTAGAGAAGCTACGTCCTACTCTGCCACCCATCTTGAGGAATAAGGACACCCCAAAACTGGGTAGTGATAGCTCTGGTGAGGAAAGGAAGAAAGCAGGCTGACTTCCTAGGGCCTACAGGAATGGAGAAAAGACAGAAATCTGGGCATCTTATTCTTAAAATTAGAAGCTTTGTTTTTCTTTGCAATAAAATGCATGAGTTGCTATGGCCAGAGCCGTATCTAGCTAGATGCTAATCTGAGTGAGGAAATACTCTTTTTGCAGCACAAACAGTGTCACATGCGCTTGGGCGGCTTGCACACTGCTCAGAAACGTCCAACTGAGAGGACAGATGGGGCTTCAATTCCAGTTCATGCTCCTGCCACCAAGCCTTACCCGCTTAGGACAGAGTCCTCCTGGAGAAGAAGCCTTTTTCTAAGTCGCCAAAGGTCCTGTATCAGATAGCAGAGGCCCTAAGCATGCCGCCGACTGGTCTAGGGAAAGTGAAAGGTTTGGGGGTTGGTACTCGGCCACGTACCTAGGATCCCACGGTTAGTCACTGACCGCCCTGATCTTACAGAATTATTGTGATGATTAAATGAACACATGAAATGACTGTCTTTAGTGGTAGTGTATATGCTTCCTTCCACCCTTCTCCCTTTTACCCCAGTTATTCTAAGCCTTCATTTGTTTTAATGACTGTGGATTCTCTCTAGGGACAGCCCCATGGACCTCCCAGGCCTACAATGCCCTGACATCGGTTGTGACATCATGCAAGAACTTCAAAGTACGCATCAGATCTGCTGCTGCCCTTTCCATCCCAGGCAAGAGAGCGCACTATGGATCTGTTGACCAGTATGCTCAGATCTGGAACGCGTTGGTCACTGCCTTACAGAAGAGTGAAGATACCACAGACTTTTTGGAATTCAAGTACTGTGCCAGCCTACGGACCCAAATCTGCCGGGCACTGATTCACCTTTTGAGCTTGGCCAGTGCCTCAGACCTGCCCTGTATCAGAGGAACCCTTGAACTGAATGGGGATATGGTCAGGTCCTATATCCTACAGTTTTTAAAATCAGGAGCAGAGGGAGATGACACCGGAGGACCCTACAGCCCACAGGAAAGGGACCAAATGGTCAAAATGGCCCTGAAACACATAAGCAGTGTCCATGCACTGGCTGGAGACACATCCAAAAGGGCCATCATGGGCTTTTTAGAAGATACCCTGACTGTTTATTTTGACTCACCTGGATCACAAGTGGCAGTCCTAGAGTTAAAAAATCAGTGAAGATTCCACCATACTTTCCAGATGTTAAATATGGTAATAAGAAGACCCAAGCTTGAGCATAAGATATGTGGGATTTAATCTTAGGAGCAAAAACAATCCATTCACAATTTATTTAGGATGAATTATCAGCTATTTAAATTTGCTTAAAGGGCTCAGCCCTTTGGAAAGTGGTTCCACTGCATTGGCCATGGTTAGGATTGTTGGAACCGCTGACCTCTGCAACCAGGAGCCAAGGAGTTGGGTTGTAGTGTGGATCAAGCAGATTGGGCGGTTTTGAAGTATGTTTAGTCTCAGAAAAAAAAAAAGGTAGGAGAAGTTAGGAATCAGAATGTTGTATATCATGTCTCTAGGAATTGTTTTTCTTTTATAATAAACTAATTAAAAATAGTGTGTCCACAATCTCCTGTTCTTGTCAAGTTGTATTTATAGAAAGCTGCAAGCAGAGCTGATGTTCAGCCAGTTTGCACGGGTGCAGCTGCACAGTTGCTAAAACTGACACAGTTCCTCATTGTTCATAAGTAGCTGCTGCTCTGAGCTCCCTGAGTGCCAGCCCAGGAGGCGCTTCCACACCTCCCCACTATTTGGTAGCCAGAGTCCACTCCAGCAAGCAGGGGCCTCTAGCCTAGGCCACGCATCAACTCCTGCCTGAATTTCCTAATGCCCTTCTGGAGACTGGGCCCATATGCTAAATTTATGGTTGTTTTGTCACCTTCTAATTTGTGCCTTTAAAAAAGGATTATGGAATTTAGAAAGCTCTCTTTGTAACCAATGAAATTATATTTTAATAACGCACAAGCCGTTATGAAAGTAATTTCTACTGAATATTTATATTTAAATTTTACATTTCTCTCAAACACCAACAGTGTATTAGGATTGATTTCAGTTAGGAATTTGGGGATATATAAGAAACAATTAGAATACCCCATACTTATATCTGATGTAGGATAATAAGATACAGACAGTGGGTTTTGGTGATACTTAATTATTGATATTTAGCTTAAAATACACATTTAAGGGCATATGTGTTCAGTTTTTCTCCCTTGCCCTTAAGTTCTCTTCTCTTCCCTCCTCCAATATGTTGTTGGTTGCTCAGAAACTGCTGTCTAGGCAGTGATTGGGGAACAGAGTACTCAGGTTAACTAAAGGCTCAATTTTCCATTAGTAGAGTGCAAGTTTCCAAAGAATTCAGACTACAAGCACAGTAAAAAAAAAAAAAAAAAAAAAAACACCCGTATTGAACATTCTTTAAACTTGCTTTTCTTTGGAGATGATTCTGAACATGAATTGTTATAGAGGGCTTAGGGGACTAAGTCAAACCTGTCCTGACCCTATGGTGCATCTTGGAACTCCCTTGGATGCATTCTCAGTAGCAGTTTCTGTACTTGTCACTTTCAAAACAGTAAAAATGTGGCACATATAGCTTATTACTCTGGTTCTTTCAGTTTTCTCTGGTGAGTTTCTTGATACAGTATTTGTGAAATGGCCTCTAATTTCACTTGATGATCTACTCTTAACCTTTGCTTATCTTGAATAAATCTCATTTTTAAAAAACTTTAGCTTCTGTAAAGGTTTCCAGGTCCTGATAACGGATGTTAATGTTTGTGTGCAGAAAAAGAACTACAGTTAAGCACCCATAGCAATTCCAGGGGTTGGGGTACCTGCTTCTGTGCCGAGGGGCCACTGATTCTCTCCTCACCATGGCAGTGTGGGTGTGTGTACGCCAGGGGGGCAGGGGCTCCTCTTAGATATCCTGGGCTGCTGCCTCTGGAAAGATGCCCTGGTGAAAAGAAGCCACACAGACAATAAAGAGAGCTTCCTCTGATGCAGAAACAGCAGATAGCCTGGCTGGTTCAAAATGCCAAATTCTAAACTTTCTTTTGATATTTAAAAGAAAACTTGGAGACAGGATCATCCAGGCACAGATGGCTGGAGGCTTTGTCCATTAGACTGACAGCATTGTACAACATCACTCTTCTTCCTCTCTGAACCTTTCCTGTGACCAGTAAAATAAACCTATTAATTCCTTTGCCTTTCTAGAACTTGAGAAAAACACCCACTTGTAACCTGTTCCATGGTATTAATTAATGGTAAAGTAGGTGTCCTACAGTGATAGAAACCTGTAAAACACCAGGGCAGAGCCTTCCTTGATTTTGATACTTGTGTATGACTATTAACAGGGAGCAAAACTTCACCATCTTTCCAACACAGGAGGTAAGTAAATTATAGTTACTGTAGTTCATTCAGCCTTTGCTTCAGTGATACAGTGCAGTGGTTAGAGCTTGGGCTTAAATCCTGGCTCTGTAGCTTTCCATTTGTGAAAGTTACTTAACTTCTCTTGTGCCTTAGTTTTTTCATCTGCAAAATGAGGCTAATAGTGCCCACTTCATAAGGATGTTATAACAATTAAATAGTTAAGACATAGAAAGTTCATAGAATAGCTTCTGGTACTCAATAAATGTCAGATATTTCCTTGAATTTTCAGTGCAGTAGGCAGAAATACTGTCAACACATCATGAGCCTTTATGATGGGAATTAAACAGCTGGATTCCTCTGCCTTCTTTTAGGTGAGGTGTTAGCTGGGATGCCTCAGGAACCTGTGGGAGAGGTGCTACTGCAGGACCTCTGTAGCCTGCCAGGTCCCTCACAGGGAAGGGAAGAGACTAGGAGTGGGATAGGCCACACACACTGAATGCAGGAGTAGGAACCCTTGCCAGGTTCCACCTCATGACAAATCCCTGAGAGCCGATCTCCAGAAATTACAGATCCAGTTCACACAGGCTCCAGAATTACACCTGGGTTTTAAGGGATAACTCTGCTACTTAATAACTATGTCCTTGGACAAGTCACTTGACCACTTACCTGTGAAATGGGGATAACAGTACCTCACAGAGGTGTTCAGGATGATGCCTCTTGTTCCTCTTCTTGGGTGTCTTCCTGGGGCTTGAATGTCTCTGCTTCTCACTGGAGTAGGATCTTGGGGATGATGTCTGTCTGCTTCTAGTACAGACCTTGAGTCCTCAAGCCTAGGCAAAAGAGATCTTCAACTCCAGTGGACAAAGACATCATATCAGGGGTAGGGCCAAAGTCTTAGATAATGAACATTCATTCATTTGCCATTTCTGTCCAACATACCTGAGGACTACAACACTGTAGTCAGTAACAGTGGCTCACTGGACTAATGAGGGGGAGGGGGACATGGCGGTACAACCTCTCTCCGGCACAATTCATGAAAAAGCCCCTCCTTGAGAACGGTCGCTCAGCAGTCTCCTCCAGGACCAGCCAGGATTTACTGCAGAAATGCAGGCAGTCCTATTCATAAAATGTTATCACATTAACAGGTCAAATAAGAAAAACCAAATGGTCATTTTTATGGATGCTGGAAGAGTGGTAAGATGCAGAATACTTTTCTGATTGAATTTTTTTTTAATTTAAAAATATTACATTAGCATAATAAAATATATCTATCTTAATAGTGATTTCCCTAAAAAAGTCAGAACCAAGACAGGCAAGCCTGATACCACCAATATCATCTAACATTGTACAAAAACTAACGGCCAATGTGGTTAAATTAACCAAAAATAAAATTTTTCAAGGTTTTTTTTCAGAGTTTCCAAACTATCATTATTTGCAGAAAACCAGTCTGAGAGAGACTGAATTCACAAATCATTATCTGTAGAAAACCAAAAAAATCAACTCAGAAAATAATAGAACCAATAAAAGTTCTGCAAGGCAGCTGCTTACAAAGTAAATATGCCAAAATCAGTAGCTCTTCTATATATCAGCAATAACCAATTTGACTTTTTTATGTTAAAAAAAATCACGTTCAAATAGTAACAACAATAATAAAATACCCGGGAATAAATTTAACCAAAGCTTATGCAAGGATTTTGTGACGAAAAAAATATATTTTACCAAAGATCATAAAAGAAGACATAAAAAAAAATGAGTAGATAGATCATGTTCCTAGATTGAAGGACTCAATATCACAAAAAGACTATTTTCCCCAGATCTATAAATTTAACTAAATTCCCATCAAAATCAAAATTAGATTTTTTTTAAAGGACCATGATTCCAAAGTTCATCCAGAAAAGTGAACACAAAAATTCAACCCAAGGAATCAGACCTATAACCACCACACTGTAGGGGAAAAGAGAAATTTCTCCCCAAATTCGTGTGCCCTAAGGTAGATTTTTCAGCCCTTTAAAACCCATGCTTCTGTCTGTTAAATAAAAACCCACCTCTCAGCGTCATTCCAGTCACACTCCATCCCGTCTCCCCCACTGACTGCAACTATTAATCCCCGGCTACCTGCACGGAGCCAGCTCTGAAAGGAAAGGAGTGGCAGGAAGGGAAGGAGGCGAGAACTCAGAGCACCATCAAACCGGCAGTAAGTTTGCCGGTTTATCCCCTTGCTTGCATCTCCTGGCCCGGACTCAAAAGGCTAACCAAAACCTGGATTTGCACACCAGATGCAGATAGAAAGAGGTCCAGTCCTTCGGTTTCTGGTCCTAGGAGCCGGAAAGAGCATCCCTGTAGGTCAGAGAGAGTGGGGGAAACCTTGTTGTTGCTTCTCTTCTCCGCACACCAGCCCCTAAGGCAGTTCTGCAGCAGCAGCGGGCAGGTGCCTGCAACTTCAAGAAAGGGGACGTTTACCTCTGACCACAGAAGGGTGGTCCCAGCAGCAAGAGGGTAATGCCCATTGCTTTCTCTCTCGCTCTGTCCTTCCATACTTGGCCCTGGAGGCAGGCACGGTCGCAGAAACTGTATGGCCGAGCAGGAATTGAAAGCCTGGCTTTCTAGCCAGAGGACCAGAAAGAGGGACCCCTGAGACTGTAGAGTGTCGAGATTTTAGAGAGGAGGGAACCGCAGAAAGCAATCCCAGAAAGTTGCATGTGGATTCCTGGGCTCACAGCCAAGCTTTACAGGTATGGCTCTCACCTAAGCAGCACAGCAAAGGCTTTGAGAGCTGAACTATGGGATAGACCCCTGCCTAGTCCCAGACTAGCTACTGGGTGGCCCACACATGGAACAGATCTGGAAAGCACTGCAAAGGCTGTAAAATGTACCTGACATTGGACCCACAGCCCACAGAAGGCAGGTAGGAACTTGTGGACTGAATCTAACCAGGGAAAATTGCCTGCTAAAGCAAAAAATCAACATTCTTCATAAGGCTCCAGCATGGCCCAGGGTCCCATAACACAGTATTCAAATGTTAGGATAAAATCTGTAATTACCCAACGTGTGCAGAACAGAGAAAACCTCAACATCTCGTACAGAAGAGACACGCAGTGGACACCAACTTTAAGATGACACAGATGTTGAGACAAAGACCTTAAATCATGTATTGTAACCATATTCCAAGAAATAAAGACAATGGTGAAACAAATTAAAAGAGTGTCAGTAGAGATAGAGGATATAAATAAAGGAACCAAGTGGAAATTTTAGAGTAGAAAAAGAAAACAAATGAATTTTTTTAAAAAATCACTGGACAGTCTCAAGAGCAAGATGATGATGACTGAGGAAAGAATCGGTGCCCTGGAATGTCCCGCAATAGAATTGTCCAATCTGGACAACAGTGAGAACAAATACTAGGGAACAAAAGAAGAACAGAGCCTCACAAATTTGCAGGACAATAGAAAAACGTCTAACTTCTTCGTGATTGGAGTTCCACAAGGAGAGGAGAAAGCTTGTGGCACAGAAAAAAATATTTGAAGAAATCATGGCTAAAAAGTTCCCAAATTTGGCAAAAGATAAACTCACAGATTCAAGAATCTCAGCAAACCCCAACAGGATAAACCCAAAGAAACCCATGCCCAGACAAGTCATAATCAGATTTCTAAAAACTAAAGACAAAGAAAAATCTTAAAAGTAGTCAGAGAAAAACAGCACATTGCATGTCAGGGAGCAAGGATTTAAATGAATCATCAGAAACCGTGGAGGCCAGAAATCAGTGGACAAGATTTTTTAAGTGTTGGAGGAAAAGAACTTCCAAGCCCAAATTTTACATCCAACAAAAATCTCTCTCAGTAAAACATTCTTAGATGAAAAAAAGCTAAGAAAATTCATCACCGTCAGACCTGCTGTGAAAGAAATGCTAAAGAATGTCTTTAGACAGAAGGGAAATTATACCAGAGGGAAATTTTAAACTTTGGAAATGAAGAACAACAGAAATGGGAACTATATGGGTAAAAATAGGCTATTTTTCTCATCTTAGGTTCTTTATAATATGTATAATCAGTGAAAGGAAAACATAACATTGTCTGATGAGGTTTTCAATGACTGTAGATACAATACATATGAAAATTACAACATAAAGAGTGAGGGTAAAGGATCTATATGGTAAGGTTTCTACATTTCACTTATAGTGATAAAATATTAATCCTAAATAGACTATGAAAAGTTAGGTAAGTATTTTGTAATCCCTAAAGCAACCACATTAAAGAATTACACAAAAAGAAATAGTAAAAAACTCAATAGGTAAATTAAACTGGAATACCAAAAAATATTCAAATAATCTAAAAGAAGGCAGGAAAGGCAAAACAGGAATAAAAGACACAGGGAATAAATAAAGAACAATAGAAAACAAATAGAACAAATAGAAAATAAAATACAAGACCTAAATCCAAACACATCAACAATTATATTAAATGTAAAAGATCCACATATGCTAATTAAGAGACAGAGATTGCTAAATGTAAAAAACAAACCAAAAAAAATCTAAAACTCAACTATATGCTGTTTATGAGAAACCCATTTTAAATAAACAGTATAGATTAAAAATTAAAACAAAAAAGAAAGATATTTCATATAAATACTAATCAAAAGAAAGCTGGAGTAGCCATATTAATATCATACAAAGGAGAGTTCAGAGCAAGGACATTTGCCAGAGGTAAAAAGGAGACACTACATAATGATAGGGTCAATTTGAAAAGAAGACATAACAATCCAAAGTGTCTATGTACCTAACAACAGAGCTTCAAAATACATGAAGCAAAAACTGATAGAACTGAAAGGAAAAATGGCAAATCAGCAATTATCTCTAATGGTCAGAGACATCAACACTCCTCTCTCAGAAACCCATAGAATAAGCAGACCATATTCTGGATCATAAAACAAATATCAGTACGAAAGAATTGAAATCATACAAAGTATGATCTCTGCCACAATAGAATTAAATCAGCCATCAATAACTGGGAAATCTCTAAATACATGGAAACTAAATAACATACTTCTAGGTAATCCATGTGTCAAAGGGGAAGTCTCAAAGGAAATGAGAAAATTAGAAAATATTTAAAAGTGAACAAATATGAAAATACAACAAATCAAAATGTATAGGTATAGCTAAAGCAGGGCTTATATGGAAATTTATAGCATTTAGTACTTATTTTACAAAAGAAGGAAGCCTCAAATCAATCTAAACTTCAGCTTTAATAAACTAAAAAAAAGAGTAAAATAAACCTAAAACAAGCAGATGGAAGGAAATTTTGCTGAGTGAAAGAAGCCACTGCAAAAGGTTACATAGTGTATAATTCTATTTACATTACATTATGAAAATGGCAAAACTATAGGAACAAAAATCAAATCAGTGATTGTCAGGAATTGGGGTGAGCCAAGGATACAACAACAGGGAAACATGAGGGAGGTTTTGGGGGGTGATGGAATTGTTTAGAATCCTGATTTCAGTGGTGGTTACAAAACTCATAGAATAGTGTACTTCCCCAAAAGTCTTTTTTACTTTATTAAAATAATAACACTCTCTCTCTCTCTCACTCACACACGAAATTTCTCAATTTCTTTCTCACTGTGCAGACACTGTGTCTGTTCACATCGGGCACCCATAGCCAACAGTGTGCCAGGAATAGTAGGACTAAATGCATTTTTTGAATGAATGAAAACCACTCATTCAAAATGAATTACTGGTACCCAAAAGATGAGATCTAACTTATGCTTAATTATAATGGTAATAACTAACATTTATTGATAGTTTTTTATTTACCAAGTACTATAAAATATCCTAGATGCATTATCCTAATACACTTATAATTCTGAGATCATTCTGTTATATACAATAGTACATTTTGTAGCTATTTTTATTACTTAAAATTTCAAGTCTTTTTGGTTCTTTTTTATTCTTTTGGCAAACTTTTCTTAAAAGTACTAGAAACAGCCTGTGTGGGATACCCAAATTGTACGTGTAAATTATAGCAATGTAGAGGAATGGCCAGCAGATGGCGACAGAGAACACAAAGTCATTCGGACTCACGGCTGTTGCTGGAGCAGTTTCTCAGGCTCAATGTGTGCAGTACCTGGGTATCGGTGGCTCCCACTAGAACGCTGCTTTTCAAACCCGGCTGCACACTTAAATCGCCTGGGGAACTTTAAAAACTACTGATGAACAGCCTTCCCCCACCGCCAATTCTGAGTTTAGTGGTCTGGGGTATGGTCTTGCCATTGAGAGTTTTAAAAGCTGCCCAAGTGGTTCTAATTACAGCCACGGTTGAGAACCATTCTTTCAGAACATTCAACCACAGGTGGTCTCGAGCTGGTGTGTTTCACAAAGTTCCCCAGGTGATTGTGAAAGACAGAGACGCAGGCTGTTGTAGTCCTGATTCTTTTGAGAGCCACTGTATTCTGAAATGGTAATATATTAAACTTACGATAGTTAAAAATATAATCAGTACTAAATCTGATACAGTCTCATACTGGATTCTAATACATCAGAGTAACTGCAGGCATCAAATGTTTAAGAACATTTTATAGGAGAAAAATTGTGATTGAGAAAATGCTAACCATTGACTCCCCCTCAACCCAGCCACCCCCGCCCACCCCCCAGAAATGGAGATAAGATCTGTGGGGCCATCCTTGGACTATCTCGGAGTATCTCATGGAGCACAGGAGCAGTTTCAAACACTGGGCCACCGGGTTTCTGCTCCAGAGAAGTACAGGCTGCACATGGTGTCAGGTGCCAGAAGAGTTTATAAAGTTGTGTTTGGGCCGGGTGTGGAGGCTCTCGCCTATGATCCCAGCACTCAGGGAGGCCAAGGCGGGAAGATTGCTTGAGGCCAGGAGTTTGAGACCCACCTGAGCAACATAGTGAAACCCCAACTCTATAAAAAATTTAAAAATTGGCCAGGTGTGGTGATGCATGGCTGTAGTCCCAGCTACTGGAGAGGCTGAGATGGGAGGATCACTTGAGCCCTGGAATTCAAGGTTATAGTATGCTATGATCATGCCACAGCACTCCAGCCTTGGCAACAGAGCAAGACTCTGTCTCTAAAAAAAATATTAATAAAATAAAATTAAAAATTTTTAAAAATAATGTTTTGTCATTCCATGGTGGGATAGTGGGGAGAAGCAGGGATGCTCAGCCCAGCAGATTCCCAGTCTTTACGGGGTCTGCTCCCCAAATTTGTTTTCACTTTCTTTTACCAATGTGTGTAAATTATTTCAATATTAAAGCCATTATAGATTAATTTTCTAAACAACATTAATTGTTTTTCCATATTATAAAAGTAATGAGTCTTCACTGTAGGACATTTGGAAAAAACAAAATAAGTATGTGTAAATAAAAATTACCTGTTATCTGACCACTCTGAGATAATCACTATTATCATTTTGATGTTTCATTACAGGCTTTTTTCATGCTATGTATATATGCGCATGAGTATACACTGTGCATGTGGACGTACACATGCTCCAAATGTGTATGTGCCTGCATGCGCACAAGCCCGTATATATAGAGGGGAAGGAATCTACAAAATTATGGTCACAACCTGTATATTTTTTGTAGCCTGCTATTTTACTTAATAATAGATCATGAGCATTGGCTATTCTTCTAAAACATGATTTTAATGGCTAGATAATAGTTCATGGTATCAATATACAATAATTTAACCAGTTCTCTATTGTTGGATGTTGTTTTCCAATTTTTGGTTGATTGATATATAACTCTTTAATAGACATTGGAATCTAATTTTGATGTATGATGTGATGCAGAGATGTAACTTTATGCCTTTCCGAGCACTTAGCCAACTGTCCCCGCACCACTGATTTAATATTAAACCACCCTTTCCCCAGGGCTCTGAAATGCCTCCTTGCTCACTTACCACATTCTTTCATTCCTGCAGGTCTGTGTGGGCTTCCTAGTCTATTCATTCCACTGTTCTTCTATTCTCAGCCTAGTCCCAAACTTCTTTAACTTTGTAAGGGAAAGTTCAGTAGCCAGATGACCGACCAGACAAGACTGGCTCTGCCTTGGTTCCTCTACTGGATGGCACCTGACACTACCTTTCGCTTGGGAATGTCAATTGCAGCCAGTTGTTACTGAACATTTAGTACCCACATTGAAAACAAGCACTTTCTATTTAAGAGGGAAAAAAACGTTTTGAAGATTGTGGCACTCTTCTTACTAACTACAGTTGTCATCCTTAGGGACACCCTACACTGTAATAGTCCAAAAGACTAGGAGGTCTCGATAACTCTTGAGGCACACAGACTTCTTGTAATTCTGCAAAATAATCCCAAGCCACTAGTATTTTTGAGTTTTTGTACCTGCTTCTTGGAAATGTTTGATCTCCTTCCTCGGTGTCCAGTCATCAGCAGTCCCTTCTTGGCTCTAGCAGCTCTCCTTGTAATTTATTGTTCCTAATCCTCTGTGGGTTGCAAACCCTAATAATTAAACTTGGTGACAGTATTGGTTGCTACTATGCCTAAATGATGCCAGACTCTGTGCTAGACAGTTTATTTAACCTCCAATCCTTACCGCAACTCTTTATGTAGTTACTATTGTCCTCACGTTTTAGAGATTGCATTGTGTCTGGAACAAGGTGGACAGACGTGCACCCCGAGTTTGAGGGAGTCCCCTCTGAGAAAAGCACCTGAGTCTCAGTGCACAGGAGGGAGAAGGGGAAAAGCAGAAAACAAAAGTCCAACTGCAAAGCGTCCTGAAGGAGTAGGGACGAAGGGGGAAGGGTGGACAGAAGGGGAGCTAGAGAATGGCAGGGGGCTTCCAAGGGGGCAAGGTTTCGGAGGCGGTAGGACGGGACTGGATCAACAGCTGACGTGGAGGCATTTGTTCAGAGAACGGGGATATCCACTCCTCTCGGTCAGGATGGAAGGAGGAGAAGGTAAAGATGCAGAGAAATTTGGGGGCTGAGCAAAGGGGCAGGGCATGGATGTTCTGTGGGAGAGAAGGAGGAGGTCATCGGATAGAGCTGTTGCACTCAGAGGCAAGAGTTGCTTATTGGGATCAAGCTGAAAGTTGCCCATAGTCAGGGTAGCAACTTGAAAGTGCTCCCTTCATGGGCTGCTTTCACATCCCTGTCTCTCACTTCCCTCCCCTGCTAATGTTTCCTGGGATTGCCTCCCAAGTAAGCTACTTGCACTCAAAGCCTTTTCGGGGTGGGGGGGGGCAGCTTCTAGAGGAATTCCAGCCAAGACAGCATCAGTTCAAACACTTCACCCACCACTGCCCAAGTCTATGTTTCTAGTCCTGAATTCAAGCCCTGTATTTTCAACCACCTATTGGACGTATCCACTTGGATGTCTGTGTATGGGATAGTTCTTACAGTTTTGTTTGTGATTATCTACCTTTGGGGCTGGGAGGAGAGCAAAGGAAAATAATATTAGCCTTTATATTAGAAATTTTGCAGAAATTCTGTTGTAATTTTTTTTTTGGAAGAAGCAATATTTAAGGTTCAGAGAGTATGTCCTAGCTAAAAATATAGCCTGGGTCAATGACGACTAGTTAGCAAGACCTAGCAGGAAAAGAATATGTTTTCACATATTAAACTTGTTTTCCTGGGTAAGATAAAGCAGTTTGGCTAATGGAAACTACATCCTCATTCCTCTGAATATGAATTAAGAGGAAAATAAGACAGTAAGTGACGAGCTCCTGACTTCTGGTGTCACAGCCTTGGAGCTGGGAGGAGTTGGCCGTGCTCTGACAGCAGGTAAAGGGGGAGGGGGGAGGCAAGGGAGGGAGAACTACAGGTCTTCAACAGGGGCAATTGGTGCTGTATCCGCCTGGTTAAGGTGACATCCTGACGCCCAGTGCTATGCCTCCAGCTCTCCCAGGGCAGGAAAAATGGAGCCCCTTGCAGACAAGCCAAGGTCAGGAAACCATTCATATGGCAACCCCTGCAAGTCCCATCCAACCAGGGTTCACACCGGCCCATGACAGTACCCAATCCTGAGGCCGGGGAAGGGACAGTAGGCAGTTGGGAAATTGGTGCCATCACCTTTGTCCTTAAGTACCTGGTGTGAAGAGTGTTAAATTAAAACAAAACTTGGAAGTGAGTGGGAGAGAACTGAAGTGGGCTACGTATAAATGACCAAAGCTCTCCTGGAAACTATTCTGATACTGTCCTCCCCCTCAACAAGTTGTCCATCCAGTCAACAAGGGGTACAGTGGGGACAGCCCAGACTACGAGGTCAGACAGACCTGGATCTGAATGTAGCTGTGCAGCTTTGGGCAAGGAATCACCCTCTCTAGCTACCCTTGTCTAGTAAGTGCCTATTATGTGCTGAAGCAGAGTACTGACACCTCACTGTATTATCTGATTTAACCTTCTGAACAATCCTCTGAAATGTGTCATTCCTATTTTATAGATGAAGAAGGTGAGGCTCAGAGGGATTAAATAACTTGTCCGATATCATACAGCTAGTGAATTACAGAGCAGCCAGAATTTGAGTCCATGTAGATTCATTCTCCCGCAAAACCCATGCTCTCTCCACGGCACCACCCACCTTCCTCTCTGAGCGGGTTCCTGGTCTGTAATCCCGGGATACTAATACCTACTCGTTCATCATTGTAAAGACCAGATTAGCTCACAATAGTCACAGGGGAAGGCACCCTGTTAAGCACTTTATATAGATTATCTCCATTCTTCCCAACAAGTCTTTGAAGTAGATATTACTATCTCATTACACAGTTGAAACACTAAGGCTTAGAGAGATCAAGGTGACTTGTGGGGCTCATTGCCCTTCCCAAGGGCAGAGGCCCTACCTCCTTCCCCTGGGTGCTTCCCTCACTTCCTGTGTGGATCAGTTGCTCAATATCTGCTTATTGAAAGGTCTTTTATATCCGAATACAATCCAGCACCGTGCCAGAGCCCCCTGTGGTTGTCAAAATCTTCCCAATCGAATTAAAGGCAGATTTAGGGTTTTTCATCTAATTGTTACAATTATGTAGACACAGTTTATTTAGTGCACATAGATTTTTATACTTAGATTATTGTTACTCTCTCAAAATATGATGGAGAGGGGTAGTAAATTCTCCAGGGGACTTAAGGTGTTGAAGATATTTCAGGAAAGGAATACAAGCTGTAAGAGAAAGAAAAGAGGTTTATTCCATTTGACAAGTGTCCATAAAGTATTTTTTCTACAAAGCCGAATAACTTCCTTCTCAGGCCTGGCCGCTGGCCATCTTTCTGAGAAGTCCCTGGCGGGCGGGGAAGGCCTGGTGGCACTTGTCCCCCTCTGGGTCACTCGCAGTGTGGGGACAGCTGTGTGGTGGGTGGTCGCTTGTCCCTCTGGGGCTGAGGCTGCAGCCCTGGGGACAACACAGGGCTCTGCCTTTTCAGGAGGCTGCCTAGATACACAATCTCACCCACTTTGATCGCCCCCGACCGCCACTGCTGGCCATCAGTCCCCTCTGACCTCCAGTCCCTAGGCCCAGGCCCTCCGCTCTTTCCTGAAACTACAGCAGCCTCCAGGAGGGCACTGAGGTCACCAGCAGACCTGTAGGTCTCCCACCTTCTTTCTCACCAGCATCGAGGGGTCTTTCCCCAAACACACACCCATTCTGCCAGGCTCCCCATTACCATCTTCAGACATATTACAAGACCCCTCAAGCCTGCACCTCCCTCTGCCACCCACCAGCCCCCTCCCTGTGTGCAGGGCATTTGTTCCCAGCCCAGGGCTTTGCCTGCTGAGCCCCTACATGTACTTCAGGTGCCAACTGACAGACACATCCTTTCATCTGGGAAGGCTTCCCTGAGCACCTGTAAAATGGGGATATTTGCAGTACTCAGCTCGGAGGGTTGTTACAGGATTAAAAGAAGTCATCCTTATTAAGCCCCTAGCAGACAGCTGAGCAGAGCACTAATAAGACCTCATGCATGCTACCTATTGTCATTATTTTCCGTCTGATTCCTGTCATGTCACTTGTCACACTACATTACATCTTCCTGTTTACTTGGCTGTCTCCCTGCCAGACCGCGAGCTCCTCGAGAGTTAGCGTCATGTCTTATTCACCTACTTCCACATCTAGCACTGGGCCAGGCACACAGCAGGCTGTTGGCAAGGTTCTGTTGAATGAATTGGGAAGGTATTAAATACCCCATTTTACAGATCAGCAAACTGAGACCTACAGGGGGCAACATGACTTGCCCCCAAAGACACTGCTAGTCAGGGGCAGAGAAGGAATTGAATTCAGAATTTGTAGACTCCTTTGTCCAGTGCTGTTCCCTAACTGCTCTGTCACCACGTGGATGCAGAGGCCATGTTCAACTATCTTCCCAAACATGGTTTTGCTGATAATTCAGGACCTAAGGAAAACCTTCACACAGCTTTGCCCTCAGATGGAGCAAGCTGGGGTGTTAGAGCAGAAAGCAGCCTCCAGGGCCATCCAGTCTAGCCCCCCCACCCCCTTCCCCACTAAGGAAACCAAGAACTCAAGAGAGGAAGTAAGTCACCCACGGTCACATGGGGGCAGCAGAGCTGGACTCCCTTTACAGTGCTCCTTTTATTACGGGAAGTAAAGTGGCATAAGCGTGGGCTGAGCAGCAGAAAGGAGCCCAGGTATTCCCAGGCAAATGCTCATGGAAACCTCCAGCACCAGCAATCCAGCCTTGCAGCCTCCACCAGCTCGCCCAGAGACAGTGAAGCCCATGTGGAAAGAAAGAAGAAAACTCAGTGGGCAGAAGACAGCAGTCCTTGCCCCACCCAGAGGGACGTTTTATAGTCCCTGCTCTTTACGGCTTTGTCAAGAGGAGGGCAATCACCGTTCCCAGCCTGGAGATTTATGGCTGAAGAAGGGACGAGGGACGTCCCACCCGACTCGGGCCCTTTGAAAGTGGGTTTATGGGATTTATCTCTGGGTTGGGGCACTTTGCCTTCAGCTTCAGAAAGGACTATCCCACCCAGTCCCCCTTTATGGCTGACACCTGCTGGTTCCAGGGCCCCTGGCTAGAGAAATGAAACACTAGGCCTGAGGCTGGGGAAGTGCAGGTAGGTGCCACGTGGCGTGGACACGTGTGTGTGACTGGCCTGCTGCCTGCCCTGGGATTATTGCTGGGACTCGGAGCACAGCTGGGAAGCTGGTAAGGTTGCCTACCTGGTCTCTGCTCCTACCTAGGCCAGTAGGCATTCAATCATCCACCCTCTCACTCCTTAATTCATCACTCACACACGTGCACACGCCAAAATCCAAACAAACAAAACCTACCACCTCCTGTGTGTCAGGCAGCTACAGGTGGAGGATCCAAAGATGGATACTATCCCAGCCCTGGCCTTGCAGAGCTCCCAGACTAGACCCATGAACACACTGTTACAAGGCAGTGTATGAGGGTTGGGACGGAGTGTTGCTCAGGGCTGTTGGGGAGGGTCCCAGCCCACAGAGGGAGAGCGGTCAGGGAAGACTTCCTAGGGGAGGATGAAATATGGGGAAAGGCGCTTTAGGAAGAGGGAACGGCCTGTCCCAAGGCGTGGCGCGGTGGATGGGCAAGTGCTCAGGAAAGCGCATGCAGTGCAGCCTGGCATGTGTGGTGTGGGTCAGGGAGGGGGCAGAGGTGAGATGGGAGGCAGGTGGACAGAGGTCACAGGAATGTGTGTGCACCCTGGGGGGCTTGAATTTTATCGTGGAGGCCACATGGAGCCATAGAGGGGTTTCAGGAAGGATAGAGGTCGCAGAATCAGATTTGCTCTAAAGATGGCACTCAGGTGGCAGGTGAAGCTTGGGTCAGAAGGAAAGAGGTTCTCATGCTTGGCTATGCATCATAGCCACCTGGGGAGCTTTAGCAAGCACTGATACCTGGGTCTCATCTCCAGAGAGGCTACCATACCATCCCAGAGCTAGGCTGGGGTGTGGCCTGGCCATCGGGATGTTGAAACTCTGATATGCAGCTGAGGGTGACCCACTGGAGAGGGACCCCCCCATTAGGAGGCACTGTCACCTTCCAGGTGAGAACTGAAGAGGCAGGTTCTGTGGGGATAGAGGTGGGCACAGATTCAAGAGGGAGAACCACAACCCATGGTCGTTGGTTAGATGTGGATCCATAGAGCAAAGGAGGAAGAAAACAGTCTGGAAGTTCCTCAAAAGCTTACACAGCGAGTTACCATAGGATCCAGCAACTCCATGCCCAGGTATGAACCCAAGAAAAATGAAAACGTATGTGCACACAAAACACGTACACAAATGTTCACAGCAGCATTTTTCATAGTAGCCCCAAACTGGAAACAACCCAAATGCCCATCAACTGAAGAATGGATAAACAAAATTTGTGTATCTAGTCAATGGATTATATTATTTGGCTATAAAATAATGAAATACTAATACAGGCTATGACATAGGGGTGAACCTTGAAAACATTATGCTAAGTCAAAGAAGCCAGTCACAAATATTGTATGATTCCATTTACATGAAATGTCCAGAACAGGCAAACCTATACAGTCAAAAGAGAGATTAGTGGTGGTCAGAGAACAGGGGAAGTGGGCTGTGAGGGTGGGGGAAATTGGAGGGTGATGTCTAAGGGGTATAGGGTTTCTTTTTGGGTTAATGAAAAGATCCTAAAATTGACTGTGGTGGTGGTTGGGTAACTGTGAGTATATATAATACCAAAAGCCATTGACTTGTATGGACAGAGGTCACAGGAATATGTGTGCACCCTGGGGGACTTGAATTTTATGGATGAACTGTATAGTATGTGAATTATATCTCAATAAAGCTGTTAAAAAAAAGAGAGAAGGGACACCTCAAGCACGATGCTCAGTTTGGATTTTGACACGGGGGTGTCAGCTAAATGGTAGTCTCATGAATTGGTGAGAAAATACAGGTAAGAGAAACAACTTGGCGACAGCACACTCTTGATTTATTCACTCACTCAGCAAATATTTTTTGAGCACCAGACAGTGGGAAATATCAGTGAACAAAACAAAAATATCCCTTCCTTGTGGATCTTACACTCTAGTGGGGAAGAGAAAATAATACAGTAAATAAATCAGCGTGTAAGGTGATCACCGCAATGGAGAAACGTATAGCAAGGATGCAGAGGGGCGTCATGGGCAAGGGCTGTGGCCTAACTGAGGCGGGCAAGGGAGGCCTCGCTGGGAAGGTGACATCTGAGCAGAGACGTGGAGGCAGTGAGGGGTGAACTTAGGATGTCCGAGGGAAGAGCGTTCTAGGAGAGGGAAGGTCAGTGCACAGCAATGAGGCAGGAGTGTGCCAGGGGTGTTGGAGGAACAGCAGGAGGCAGAGCAGACAAGCCAGGCGATAGAGAGGAGAGTGGCAGGAGGGCACAGCAGGTGGGGAGCAGAGTCCTGCAGCCTTGTTCTCCACCAGGAGGGCTGCATGTCTCCCTCTGAGGGACACAGGAGCCACAGGTGGGTTGTGAGTAGAACAGTGTCATGGCCTGACCTTCCTGTTATAAGGTCCCTCTAGTTCAGGTTTCTCAACCTGGCACTGTTGATGGGGCAGGAGGATTCCTTCTTATGGAGACTGTCCTAGGTATCATGGGGTGTTTAGCAGCATCCCTGACCTCTGCCTATGAGGTGCTAGTAAGGGCCCCCTCTGTCCTAGTTGTGACAACCAAAAATATCCCCAGACCCTATCAAATGTCCCATGAGGGGCAAAACATCCCCGTGTGAGGACCACCGTCCAAGGCTATAGGGGAGTGTACACAGGGAGCTCGGGTTCAGACAGGCTAAATTTGAGGTGCCCGTGAGACCTGCGCACTGACATGTCTATTGAGCCGTCAGACAGGTGGGGCTGGAGCACGGGAGGAAAGTCCTCAGACTCAGAGGCCGTGAATGTCACAGAAAAAGGAGAGCAATGCCCAAAGGGTCTATTCAACTTAATTTTTTGAGCAAGGATTATGCTAAAGTTACCGGGGAAGATGCCAAGATGAGGAAAAATGAGCTTGTGACCTCATCTCACAAACACAGAAAGCTCTGATTCAAGGCAATAGTATAAGTAAGGTACAGAATGCTCTGGAAGTATTGAAAAAGGACAGTAAATTCAGCTTGTCCAGGAGGGAAACTCCATCAATCACCGAAATATTTCTTGGCTATCTCCTATGTGCTAGGCAGTTTCACTCACATCGTCTCATTTAATCGTCAAAAAGCAAAATAAAACTGTGAAGTAAATATTGTCCTCCCTCCCCACCCCTGCTTTCTATTATAGACTAGGAGACCGGGGCTCAAAAAGTCTAACATCCTCAAGGTCACCCTGTCAATGACAGAGCTGGAGCTTGAACACAGGCTGTTTAATGCCAAAGCCCAATGTTGGCTTCTGGAAGGTTCTAGGTGGTGTGGCTGGAGCTCAGTGTTGAAGACATTGACAGGCAGTGTGGGGGTGAAGTGGGGCAGGGAAACACACCAGGCAGAGGGAATTGCTTGAGCAAGGCTTGAACGGAGAAAGAGGTACGGGGTTTGGGGAAGGACGATTTCTTGGAACGCAGAGCTTGTTTCAGTAGAAAGGTGCCCAGGACAGAGCACGGGAAAACCAGGATATGGCCAGTTGAAAGGGAGGGCCTTTGATTGTGTGGTGAGCAGTTTTGCATTTTATTCTGTTGGCCTTAAGGAGACAAATAGTGAGAAATTTGACTCAGGGAAAAAGGTTAAGAGCCAGTTTATCTCAACTATCATATGGAGCTCTTAAGTCTGGGGACCTTCTTTTCCCCATATAACCTGCAAGGCACAAGCACCCCTCCCCAAATCAGGCACAAGACTCCCAAGAATAGTTACCTGGTGTCAATAAATGTGTCCTCAGAGGTGACAGATGCTACAATAAAACTGGGGACCATTTCTAGACGTTTTTATTTCTCTAAAAGTTTTCATTAAACTATATTCACTGATATGTAATGAAAATCTTCAAGACTAAACCACATCCTAGAAGGTATCTGAGCATAACCACGAGGTGCTCCTTCACATCTGAGGATGTGTTTATAAAAACCTGGAAAACAAATCTAGAAGATCTTCATGGAAGTTAGACCTTTAATTTTATCTGAATTTTGATATGAAATCATGAGCTGCTTACTGTGCAGTTTCTGAGGTGGTGCAAAGAAGTGACTGCTATTTCCCCAGGCGAGTACTGCAGTGTGGTTCGCGCGTACACACGTATATGGGCGGCTATGAACGTGCATGTGTGTGTATGGATGGAGTGGGTGGGGGTGCGTGCATGCGTGTGCATGTAGATGTGTGTGTATGTGGATGCATGTGAGTGTGCGTGGTATGTGGAGGGGAGCAGCCCGTGCACAGAGCACTGCTTAGCATTGCTTAGAGAGCACAGAAGCCACCTCCTCCAGGAAGCCTTCCTTAACCTGTCCTTTGTGCTGCCCTTCAGGGCCCATGTGACACTGGGACGTGTCTCTATCTGCTCTATCACTGCAGGACTAACCCCCATCTCACCTCTGAACACATATACATGCAAGAATGTGACCCTTCCCAATACGACGCAAGGGCATTTTACTCCCTCTGTATCCCCAGTGTCTAGCACAATGTCTGGCACATAGTAGGTGATCAATAAACAACAACTAAGGTGAATTAAACCTCACAAAGGCCTCCATATATCAGAATTGGCAAATGCTACTGGGAAAGTAAAATAGAGACACCACCAACCCACACCCCTCCCCTCCAGTCCCTCCAAAATGAGCTGCTGCTGCTGGGGAGAGCCAGAGCTAAGCATCTGCAGGTGCCCTGCCTCTGCCCAAGTCACCCAACCCTGCAGTCCCGCCTGCCTCTGTTTCTTTTCCTATAAAATGGGATGAATTAGTGGCTGGCTTGGCTAACTGTTTCAAGAAGAGGGTGTGGAATCGCAGAGAGCGCATGGACTTTGCAGGGTTACAGCCAGTTTCTAACTAGGAAAAATGACTTCTCTGAGCTTCACCTTCCTCATCTACAAATTACAAAGGAAAAATTACATATGGGATATATAAGCATGCAATGCCTGGCATCTACCGGATGTGCAACACTTCTCTGAATCCCTTCCCTGCTCAAAGGGCTGTTGTGGGGATTAAAAAGCCCCATCTCAGTAAGGCCTCCCTGGGCCTTATCTAAAATATCTAAAACGTCAGACCCCCTCAATGTCCCCTAGACCCCCTTTCTGTCCACGCCCTCCTTCTCTCCTTGTTGCTGATCACTAACATTTGACTTATCTGGTTTATTGTCTCTCTCCCCCACAAGAATGACTATGCCATGAGGCAGGGAATTTGTGTCCAAATGGCTCACTAATGTATCCCTGGCGCCTAGACCAGTGCCTGGCATGTGAATCTTTGTTGAGTTCCTTGTGTTATCAGGGTCGTCTTCCACACCTCAGAAGCTGGTATAACGCACGTGTATTATAGCGGGATGAAGCTGTTGAAGAGGAGAGCCCCCAGAGCCCCAGCTGGAAGCAGTCTAGGCTGAGCCTGTGTGCAACAGGAATCAAGGGAATACTTGACCACTTTATAGCAGGACGCATTCAGCAACTGACATAGTCAAGAGCTGCTGGGTAGTAAGGGGAGAGTCTTGGGCAGCCCTTAAATAGCATATTGTCCCTCCCTCTCTCTCTACCTTACCCGGGGCACAAGAGATGAATCCTGTTCCCTCCTAAACCAGCTGAGTCCATGACAAAGCAAGCCATGTGGTCCCCAGAATTCATCCCACCTGCCTTCCTCATTCTCAGCTCTCAGGCTCCTCATTTCCTTGGTTTATTAGCCCTGTGTCAGTTTCCACTGTGGCCCAGTCTCCAAGGTCAACACACTCAGTTTGGGATTCTCCATCCAAGCTCTGATCTTGATTTAATATTCACCCTCTAGTTTCATGCACTCAACACTTGGGTAAGGGACACCCTATAGTCTGAGCCCAAAGGGGCTAGTGTGGGATAATGGAAGAAAACATGGACTTAAGGTCAGGTGCTCTGAGTTCCAGTCCCTGAGTCCATAAATTACTAGCTGTGCAATCTTTGTCCATTTATCTGAGCTTCAGTTTTCCTATTTGTAAAATGTAAGGATAAAAATTATATCACAAGTTTGTTGTCAGCAGTGGTTCTCAAAGTATAGTCTTTGGAACATCAATCCCATGAGATGAGAAAAGGTGTCATTGTTAAGTGAGTTTGGCAAATGCTGAATATTGCATCCTCATCCCAGGGAGTCTCAAATAATATTAGACTACGCAAGTTCTGAGCAACCTGTAAAAGAATCGGTTTAACTTTGATTAACACAGTCTCTTCTAAGCAACAGAATCCTTTTTGCAAGGAACACCTATTAGCCTCCTGTGGAACCAGTGTTCTGGGTAATACACTGTGGAGAAAGCTGTTGGGGAGGATAAAATGAAATACTAAACACAAGGCACGCAGCACAGCTCCCAGTGCATGCATAGTGGACACCAGCAAGTGTGAGCTCCTTGTGCACTTCTTCCCTAATGTCAGGGGTATCTATTCAGACCTTTTCTACCTTAGCTACAAAAAAAGCATTTTACACTTTTGTGGCAAGTAATTTTCCAGAAAACTTTTGTTGATCTCTTTACATGAAAAGGAAATCACCTAAAGTTAATGATATCTGTACTTTTAAAGCTGAAATATGAGCACTTGTGATCCCAGTATTAAGAACACTCAGTCTTGGATTTCTGGGAAGTCACTGGTCAGACCTGCACCAACAGGAGCTGGTGAAGGTGGGTAATTTGCCCAAGGTAGCAGAGTCTGAGCTCTTTCTAGCAACAACCCCACCCTACGCACACAAACTATCATGTAGGTTCAGATCTGAGAAACTACGTGTCCCATCCTTTTGAAAAAAGTTTGGCAATATGTACCCCAAAAGCCTTAAAAATCTTCCCACCTAGGAATGCCACTTCTGAATTACTATAAAGAAACCATCCAAAATGAAGACAAAGAGATATGCATAAAGATATTCATCACAACATTATAACAGACGAAAGTGGAAATGACCCAACAGTTGGGGAAGAGTTAAATGCCCAACAGTTGGGGAATGATTAAATCCATGATGGAACTTCTCTACATTAAATATCTTATAGCCATTTGGAGTGATGTTTATAAAGAGTTTTGAATAATGTGGAGCATGCTTATAATGTTAAGGAAATAAAACAGGCTGCAAAAATAAAATATGTACATTATAGTAACAGCTATATTGGTGCACAGAGAAAAATTTACTACTATATTAATAGAGTGGTTATTTCTGAGTGCTGAGAAATGAGTGAATAGAATTTTTCATTCTATTCTATAATTTTTCTATTATTCTAAATATTTTTCTATCTTTTCTCCTTTTATTCTACATGCTCTTCTGTATTTTCAAGTTTTATACATTAATGATCAGGAAAAGATAATCATTTATTTAAAAAGAAAAAAAAGGCCAGGCGCCATGGCTCACGCCTGTAATCCCAGCACTCTGGGAGGACGAGGCGGGAGGACTACTTGAGGCCAGGAGTTCAAGACCAGCCCGAGCAAGAGCGAGACCCTGTCTCTACAAAAAACAGAAAAATTAGCTGGGCGTGGTGGCGCACCTGTAGTCCCAGCTACTCGGGAGGCAGGAGGATCCCTTGAGCCCAGGAGTTTGAAGTTGCAGTGAGCTATGATAATGCCACTGCACTCTAGCCCAGGCAACAGAGCAAGACCCTATGTCAAAAAAAAAAAAAAAATTAAAAAGAAAAAAAAGACCCTGAGTTGGTTACCCAGAGGTATCAGAGCCCAGTAGACCTAAATGGCATTACTAACACCATTGTGGAATGCCACCTACCAGTGTTTCCCAAACTCCAGGAACCATCTGCTCTATATTGTCGTATCTGTGTAGAACCTACACCATTACTTAATATTTTTATAGAAATCAACTCAGTTTTTTTAACTTGAGTACATGTATTTGTAACAAAAATTTTAAACTACTCTAAATGGAAAAATAATATCGCTTGCCATTCATGGAAGGTAACTGCAAAAATAAATGCAATAAAACAAAACAATATGATGAAATTCTAGACTGCTACAGCTTGTAAGCTTTATCTCTGTTTTCCCTGTTTAAGAAAAAGTGGGGCAGGAGGGGTGGAGAGAATGTTATCAGGAGGAAGGGACAGAGGACCAAGGGTTTGAGAGTGATTAAAATGTCCTAGCCCAGCAACAGACTCCATCAAGGATTCAGAAAGATCGAAGACAATAGAAAAAGATTTTCTCACTAGAGATCTCGATTTGTTTTTAATGCTTTGCCCACCTACCGCCCAAACTGCTGAATATACCGCACAATGGGGAAGGGCCATTCAGTATTCCTGACACCAGCAGGTCTCCCAAAGTCTATGGTCACTCGCCCAGCTGGTTTTAAGCTCAAGGACAGGTGTTTCTACCATCGACACCTTTCCATTCCCCTTACGATTCCAAAGTCCTGTCCTTGTTCCAGACCTCAGTGTTTGCATGCAATATTTTTAACGTCTTCATCACTTATTTGCAAAGCACGTTTTGGGGTTTGTAAAACCATAAACTTGCCGGTGCTGTGCCAGTCCTGAGTCTGAAACAGGCTAGGCAAGTTAAAGAGGGCAAAAAGGTGCCCCCTGTGCAGGGAAATGGTGGAAGCCAGATAAAATCTTAGCGAACTGAAATGTCACTCAATACACAGTCGAGGACGCTGAGGCCCAAAAGGAGGGAGGGACTGACGAGGAGTAACGGAGTTGGGTTAGAATCTAGGACCCAGTCCAATGTTGTCTTTCTGCCGTATCCATCTGACGTCTGCTCAGAACCAAAGTTGATAGTTGGCTTTTGGTATGAGAGGTCTGTCTACTCTGGAATCCATTTCTAGCTGCAGGATCAGAAACTAACATCAGAGCCCAAGAGAGAAGAGAAGGGGTTCTCCCGCAAGTGTTTCTCTTCGGGTACCTTCACTATCAGCGACCTCCCTTCTCTCTCTCCTAATGGACACCCAGCAGTGGGTGCCCAAGGAAGAATCATGGACCCATGAACTTCAGCAGGAGGGACCTCGCACCACTCATTCAACCACATGTATAGAGACTCTGCATCTCCTAGTGTCCCTGGCCCAGCCACCTCATTTTACAGAACAGATTCAGTCCCAGAGAGGAAGCAGGACTTGTTTCAGAACACGCAGCTCATAAGTGGCAGTGTTAGGCTTGGGATGCAAGTCTCCTGGGTCCAAGGCTAATGCTCATCATACCAAAAAAAAAGTTTTTAAAGTAAAATTCACCTTTAAATCCTATGATTATTCATCTTAATCACTTCTTCGCATACCCTCAACTCTGTTTTCTCCTTCACTTCATCACTCTGCTTTGGCAAAACCACAACCCTGGTTAAATCTAACTCTCCACTTAGCACTTAATCCCCTGTAGCTGAACAAGATTCGTGAAAAAAGCACAACCATGCTGGCTGCTCTCACTTGAAATTCGTGACTTCAAATTTCAATGATGCCAGGCAGTCATACTATACACTCCTAGTCAATACCTATTGGCATATCCCACTCAGTATTTGTTGAATGGATAGATTGAATAAACGAATTTTATTTAGGGTCCCATGAATGCTATAGTTCTGCTTGTCCAACTTTTAACACTTCACAACATGAATTTTGAAGCCAGGTTGTGATGCCTGTTCAGACTGAAATGGTAATGACGTCAGCTTTGTTTGACAACTGTCTTAATGACGTTTGCCTGGGCTGGTTCGACATACAGGTGGAGGAGACTCTTACTTGATTTAAATTGTTGTTTGAGCCAGTGCTCAACTGGGAGCCTCAGGACTTTCCTTCCTCTGGAAGGAGCCTTTAGAAACAAGTCTAGGGGTCAGTCCAAAGCTCAGGAGCTGCGGCTCAACTTATAAAGCCTTTTTACAGCATTGCTTGCATAAGTAAATAGTTGGCTTCCTATTTCGAGAAAGGATGTATTTGTTCTCAAGGCCACTTCATGTCCTGGGCACCCACTGGGGATGCTGGAAAACACACCTCTCCCCTCCAGATGTTGTTGTGAAATAGCCAGCATGGTTTGAATACTTCAACCACAAAAAAACACAATGGTACGCTGAAGCTGAAATACAAGCCACAGTGCTTCCTCCTCTCGGTTTTGAATCCTGTCCGTCCCCCGCCTCGTCATAACACTTACTAAGAATCTGGCCTCCTTTCCATCCGTTGCAGGCGCCCATGCAGATGATACACATTGCTTGTTTCTCACTGATGTCAGCAGTGCTAATGATTAAGTGGAAACACCCCACCTCGTTCAGCCATCGTGCTTCTCCCTGCCAGTGCCCACTGTGAGCAAATGAGTGCAACGTGCCTTCCACGTTTCTCCCGAACCTGTCTCGAGGGTACAAGTGAGGTGAACCAGTGGCCAGCCAGCCCCTCCAGGGCTCCCAACATCAGCCTTCTTCCCACTCGGGTGCGGCTGTCCTCGGAAAGATCCAGAAAAGATATTTTACAACCAAGTGGTACCAAACAAGAACTAAAGGTATAAGCAAATCAAAAGTGTATGCATAGATAAACATTTACCGTGGTACACGCTTCAGATGTGTACTCTGTATGTATGTAAACGATCACCCAGTAGAAATTTTTTTAAAAATAAAGCAGAATTCTAGATCATGTTCTAACTAACTAGCATAGGATTTAGGGATGGGAGCAAGCAAGAATGCTCTTACCCACTTTAAGATCCCTATGGTCCGGGTTGCCTTTGACAAGAGAGCACCAAAACAGTAAAGAATAATTGCCAATTGTTTCCCAAAAAAAAAGAACAGTAAAAGGTAAAACCCCCCCACCTCCTACGCTTGCCCTCGATCCCGACAAGAGATTTAAAAAGGAAAAGCCCAGGAAATTCCAAGCATGAATGCCTCCCAAGATAAGACAGAAATTGAAGAAAACCAGACTTTTGAAAGTAAGCATTTTGATCTTCATGCAAACATGGAGTTAATCTTGGGACAGCTAAGCACAATTACACAGATGAATTCATTGTGCGAAATGGTCGCTGAGTGTAGAGAATGTCAGTGCCCGTTCAGAGTCCAGCTCTGTAGGGGTCATACCTGAATCTGCTGAGCTGAGCACACGGAAACCTCGGTGTGCATTCAGCCTTGACCATTCTTTTTAATTTATTTCAGAGTTGCTCGCTGGAGTGGCTTCAGGAAATGTGAATCGAACGTCCTTAGTGGTGTTTGAAAACATGCAGGGTTTTGATGTGTGTTAAACTGAAAATAGGAATAAAAATCATTGGACCTCTATTTACATGTGTTAAAAATTGTTCTTAAGATAATAGTATGCTTTTCATATTCCTTTACCCTTCAAATCAGCTTTTATTCTTCCAGAGAGGAAGCATAGTCGAGTGGCACAGCTTAGACTGGGCAGGATGGCAGCCAGGTGCTCACTCAGTTCCATCTCAAACTCTCCAGGCATCATGGGGCACTTCATTCCTTGACTGTGGACCTCCACATCTGAGGAGTTTGGACTGACTATATGATCAAGCTCTCTAGTTCTGAGGCTCCGACTCAGTGAGTTTGGAAATACCACTTCATCTTCAGGATTTTATTTTAAGCAAATGGGGAATATTTTTACAGGGTAAAATGTTTATGGCTGCTTAATTAATGTTTAATTCATTTTCAGCCTGATTGACCTACCAAACCCAAGACTCCAGGCCACAGCTGGAAAGAAATCAAGTCTGTTTTAAACACCTGTACCTGTTCCAATCAAGAGAAAATTCTAAACACATCGAGTATTCCCAGCCTGGTAAATGTATGAAATTTAGCATTATGAAGGAAGTACACTAATTATAAGATTCTCTCAGTGTTTATAATCATAAAATATTTGCACTGATAGAGTCCTTAGCAAGCATATCGGCCCAGAGAGGTGAAGCAACTTGCCCAAGATCACATAGGCAGCAGGAAGGGAATTAGAACCAAAACATAGGTCTCCTCGCTCCCATCTGTTAGTGCTCTTGCATGTGCCCTTCAGAGCTAGAAAAGTTTCGAATTTGTCTTTCCATATTCACCTACACCCTTATCAGGGAATGGAAATGTTGAATTTTGTGTTTTAGAGTTAAGACTTGTTGAAATTCATTAGAGAAATCAGTATTGATGAAAACCTCACAGTTACATAATTGGTAGGACAGTTTCACAAAAGAAATGATGACGGTCTTCATTTGAAGCTGCCCCTGCCTCGTCACCAGAAGTAGAGAAACTAGGAGACAAGGGAAGGAAAGAGACCCCAGAGTCCTTGGGAACTGTGTTACTAGCAGCCTTAGGTGGAGACATCCATGCTGACTTTGAAGTTCAAATCAGAACAGGGTCCTGGCTTGCTAATGGAGCTCGTGTCTATGGAAAATAGGGTGGTCTTGGGGTAAAAAAACAAATAAACCTGGATGTCATCCTGGAATGTCCCCTGATTTTACAGCTTTGGAAAATGGACTGCTATTTCCAGCATTCTCAAATGCTTAAGCCACCAATGCCCTTGTCTCCCAAAGTCAGAGCTTACACGCAAGGTGCCACTTCTATTCAGGGATCATGTCTGCCCCAGGTCCTCTGGGGAGGGAGGGCAGAGCCTGGGAGGAAAGGAAAGTCAGCAGAAAGTGGCAGAAATTAATGGCAAGTCTAAGAGAAGCTAGCATGGCATGATGGAACTGGAGCGGAACCAGAAGAGCCAAGTTTTGCTGCTTTTGAGCTGTGTGACTTGGGGCAGGAAATTTACCTTCTCTGTTTCCTTATCTGCGAGATGGGGAGAGTCATCCCTCCTGAAAGCACTGTTGAGGGGATTAAAGAAGAACACCTATATGTCTTTTCCTTCCTCTCCCCCTTTCCTTAGCAGGACCTCTACTGAGAGATGCTGCCATTTACTGAGCACCCACTAGGTGCCAGGCACGTGTGAACTCACCTTAGCCTCACAACTCAAAGTGTTTTTTCAGATGTCACACGTGGAAAGATATGGTACCCAAGGGAGGATGTCACTTTGACACCCAATCCTCCCCCTCTCCCAAACCAATTACTACAATCACTTGAGAAACAGTGATACGGCACATGATTCACTTATGTATTCTCCTTTGTCTGTAAGATTAACTTCCACCTTCCACTTCTACCATTCCCAGATCCCACTCTATTCCTAATGTCATCTCTTGAAGATGATGCTTATCCCTAACCCCTCTTAAGCAGGAAGAGCAGTTTCCCGTATCTGGAAGAAGAGGGGCCAAGCTGGCCTTGGTGAGACACCAGGACTTCCAGTCCTGGGTGATGTCCCCTTCTCACCATCCCCATACACAGTCGCCCTGTTAGCTCTTAACAACCTCATCATGGACCCTTTTGGCCCCACTCTGGGGGGGGATCTGCCACTGGTAAGGTTCAGGTGCAGAAGAAGGCACCTGTGAGGTGTCAGCCCGGCTCTGCCACTCACTGTGGGACCTAAGCCAATCCACTTTCTCTCTCTGAGCCTCAGTGTTCCCCTTCGTAAAGGGGGGATCTGGATGAGGTGGCACTCAAGGGCCACTCCAGCTCAGATCCTCTGACTTGGTTAGCACTCAATGAGATTTATCTTCTACCAGAAAAGATTTATTTTTCTAGATTGCAAATGTAGCAATAACTCCCGTACCCTTTCTACGTATTTCAGGCTTTCTTTAAAAAGTTTTTATTTTACCAGGTTTTTGAGACCCATTGCCACTCAGAGGCCAAAATTAATCTCAATGTCAATGTCAAAGAAAATCAGATCAAAAAGCATCCCTGTGCCTCATCTGAACCCAATTTCTGCTTTGAACCTCTTGCCAAGTCTACTGCTTTATCAGCCAGAGTGTGTGTGAATTACCATATGAAAGACCTCTCTTGGATCATATTTAAAAGAATTGTCATTTCAATTTAGATAAGAAAAACACCCAGTCCTTCGGAAAATACATATAAATTCCTCTTTAAATGTCCAGACAGATTTATGCCCAGAGAAGATGTGATTATCTCCTTCTGGAATAAAGGAATCTTCCAGCTGTGAGGGAGAGCCAAGAAGCCAGAACGTTCTGCTCAAGAGGAGACTGCAGCAGGGCCACCACAGAAGGTTGGCCAAGTTGTTCACTACACAGGGGTGCTTGACTGAGGGGCAGGGGTGGCACAAGTAGGGGCTTAAATCCAGCCTGCACTCCACTGGCCAAGTCATGTGTCCGGTGCAAGGTTATGTCAGTTCAAGCAGAAGTGCACCTTTTTGTAATTCAGCAGAGGCACTATAGACGCTAGCAGGCAGCCCCCAGCTGTCATCCCTCTTTGCCAGGCTGAGGAAGCTGTCTGGGCACAATGACGTGTGGTCACGGTGAGTCCAGCTCTGTGCCCAGGCCCAGGGTACACAGACCAGAAAAGACTTACCCAACCCTGGCCTGGCATCCAAAACACAGGTGAAGACAAATGAAAACAGCTTCCCAAGCCCCACCCCAAGAGATTGTGATTCAGAGCTAGGATCTGTATTTTTAACAAGGTCCCCCAGTTGATTCTAATCTGCCTATCAGAATTGAGAAGACAACAGATATCATTGCAATAGATACAAGGAAGCACGAGCTGATGTGGAACCAAAGAGAAGGAGCCCGAGGTCCAACATGAAGGTCCAGGGAAAGCTTTCTGCCAGAAGTGATGTCTCAACTGGGTCTTGATGGCTGAGAAGGGCTTTCTGGGCTGAGGGAGCAGCAAGAACAAAGCCAGGGAGACCGGATGCAGCATGGGGCACACTAATGGGGGCGGGGTGGTGGGACTGACTCTAAATGACAGGAATCGGGCTCCTGGTGGGAAATCAAGCATAAGTCACTCACCACTCAACGGGGCTCCCAGACCTTTTCGGTAGGATGCCCACACTTCAGCGGGCCCCAGGGGACCTCCTCTGCACCCCCCACCCCCCGCCTTTCATGCAGGCCTCTTTCCTATTTCTTCCTCTTTCTTCTCTTCTTTCTCTGGTTAGACTGTGGCTTCACAAAACAGCCTTCTGGGTCCAGGGGCCATCAGGGCAATATTGCCAGGGCCTTCCCTGATAAATAAGCCTGATTTAAGAATTCTAAACTCTCTTGGCTGGAAACATGAGGCTGCTGAAGCTGGCAAGAGGGCAGCATCCACAGCCCGCAGCTGCAGCCACGCATCTCCAATGGGGCCGGGAAGGGTCGTTTTACTCAACATAAAAGCAATATCTACAGCATAAAGGTCAGGCCCCAGAGGAGCCTGCACATCATGTCTCACGTCCATCTTTTCTTGGGCCCAGAATGAGGCTAACGTTGGAAACGACAGAGGGGATGTGTGTGGGATGGAAGGATAGAGCCTCAAACCTGCCTGAGCCCTGCCTGGGCCAGAGTGGAGAGTCCACAAGCCGGGAGACTCAGGCTGTAGGAATGACACCCAGGCTCCCGTCCCTCTTCCACATCTTCCCATCACCTCCTCCCTCTCCCCTCCTCCCCCTCCTCTCATCCCACGTAGTTGGCCAACGGGCCTTGGCGGGGTTAGCATGCCAATGCTCCTCCATGACTGGACTTTGTTAATGGGACTGGCTATTGCCTGGACAGGTTTTCTAAGACAAGCAAATATGCTGGGGAGAAGAAACATAAGTCCTCAGCACATGTTCTGTCTTCGGACTAAGTTGCCTCTAAGAAACCAGCGTGGCTCTGAAGTTCCCAGCCTCCGCACCAAGCTGCAGACCCAGGTGTCTTCTGAGTAACGCCCTGCGCCACAGTTCAGTGCCACCCCACCAAGGCCTGAGCTATCTTGTCTGCTGTCCAGTTATAAATTAATCTCTTGTCATCAGTGATTAACTTATTCAAGCCATAGGAGCTGCTGAACCAAAACAGCCCCTTGGGGTGAAAGAGTCTCCAGTGTGGTGTGTGGATCTGCCTGTGACCCTCATCACTCTGGCCCTCATGCTGTGTCAGCAGGCGTTCAGAGATGGCCAGGGCAGGGGTCCTGCTCTGGGTACTGCTGCCCTGGAATGTTGTGTCCTTCGAGGTAGAGATCCACACTGCAAAAGTCTAGGGCTTGTTTGTGTGTGTATGTTTGTCTGCAAGAAAGGTTTTGAAAATGGGATTGGGGTGGGGCATATTCTGTGGGGACATATGTCACCTGAATACAACAGCCTGGGACTGGTATAGAAGAAGGGAGCCCAACTTTGGAATTCACTGAATGTTGAGGGCAGTTATGGGGCAGCTCTTAGAGTTTAGAGCATAAGCTTTCACAATGGGGTGAGTCCCTGAAGCTCACCAGTTCCAACTTCCTAATTTCTATAGTGGCCAAGAAAGAGGGCGTGACCCACCCAAGGTCACACTGCAGAACCCATGGGTAGAAAAAGAACTAATGTCAAGTCACGTTTGTATGTTAGATAAAGGCTCATTTCTTCATCACCATGATGACAGGCAACATACAACTCTTCTCTTTGGAAAAAAGATCCAAGGAATCCTTCCATACCCCACTGCTACCATTTAAAGACCTCAAAAGTAAGGTCTCTCTGATTTTTCTGAATAACCCTGGCAGATGTGGGTCTCACTTCTTAGTTCAGGGCACCTCACAGCAATTTAAAAATGGTGCCTTTATTCACTCTGTGGTCATCTCCCAGAAAACCTTAATCCCAGTCTAACCAGGAGAAAGACATCAGACCAACCCCATCTGAGGGATACTCTACAAAGTACTCCTCGAAACTGTCAATGTCACCAAAACCAAGGAAAGCCTGAGAAACTGTCACAGACCAGGGGAGGCTAAGGAGACAACAATGAAATGCAATGTGGCATTCTGGATGGGATCGTGGAACAGGAAAAGGCCACCGGGGAGATTGGTGGGATCTGAACAAACTGTTAAGGTTAGTTAATAGCAACGTAACGATGCTGGTTCCATGGTTGAAACAAATGGGACTATAGTAATGTAAGAGGTTAACAATGGGGGAAATTGGGTAATGAGACACAGGAACTCTGTATGACCTTTGCAACTTTTCTGCGAATCTAAAACTATTTTAAAATAAAGCATTCATTTAAAACTTTTTAAAATGGTGCCTTTCAATTACCCTCAGTATGGAACTTTTATCAGATGGTTCATTACAGTGTCCGTAACATGGTAAGTGTGGAATAATAAGTATTTGAAAGAAAAAAGACGGAATGAAGGAAAGAAGGAGAAATCGAGGAGAGAAGAAAGGAAGAAGGTGAGAGGGAAAGGCATGGAGGCACAAAATACAAAAGCAAATATGACCATCCATCACTGATGAACGGGTAAACTATGGTATGTCCGTATGATGGAATATTACTTGGCCATATGGAGAAATTAAATGTTGCATGCAGTGGTGTGAGCCAGTAGTCCCAGCTACTTGGGAGGCTGAGACAGGAGGATCGCTTGAGCCCAGGAGTTCAAGTCCAGCCTGGGCAACATAGCAAGATCCTATCTCTAAAAAAATTTAAAAATAAAAAAGTAGTTAATTAAGTACTGATACATGCTACAACATGGAAGAACTTGGAAACATTATGCTAAGTGAAAGAAGTCAGACACAAAAGACCACATTTTATATGATTCCACTTACATGAAATGTCCAAAGACAAATGCATAGAATAGAAAATAGATTCCTGGTTGCTCGGGGCTGAGGAGCAACAGGAGTGACTGCTCATGGACACAGGGTTTGCTTCTGGGGTGACAAAAATGTCCCGGAATTAGTTAGTGGTGATGGTTGCACAACCTTGTGAATATTACTGAAACCATTGAATTGTATACTTTGAAAGAGTGAATTTTAGGGTATGTAAATTATAAGGTAAATTTTAAAAAAAAATAAAATAAATGAAAAATTTTAAAACTACATACAATCCAATCTGTTCCTTCAAGGAGCTCACAGTGCACCCAGGGAACTCTTTCATGATTGTAAGCTTCTCCCTCATCTGTGAGCTCATGTGGGCAGGAGCCATGACTGTGTTCTTCACCCCTGTGTCCCCTGCAGCCAGCACAGTGCCCGGTACCTCGCAGGCTCTCAATAAGTACTCGTTGAATGAAGGACTGAACGTGTTAAGTCCTGGGACAGGGATGTGTACAGGGGCTATGGGGTCACAGAGGAGAGGCTAACTTTCTAAGGTATTCAGAAAAATCCCAGGCTGTGATGTGGACACGGTTTACTGCACTATGACACCCTAAAGATTTTTAAAGCTTCCCCCAGTGACTGACCCATGCAATCCCAAGTCCCTAAGCAAAGCCCTGAAAAGGTAGCTCCTTCTAGCCACAGCCCACTCCTTGTGCCCTACGATCACTTCCTCTTGGATACCCACAGACTCACTGAGGAAGCTTGATCCACTCTGTCCTGGGCACTCATAGTCTAGAGAAAGGGATGTGTCTGCACATCCCCCCGCCTCTGCTGGTGCCAAGTGCTGAGGAGAGCAGGATGTGCAGAAGGCAGTGAGCCTGAGCCACCAGGTCCTGGGCCCCGGGCAGAGGCAGCTCACAGAAGGCTTCCCAAAGGAAGTGACATCATCTCAGCATGGGGAGCCTTGAAGCACAAGGAATGGGTTGACTCTGAAATACAGTTTCTGGGTTGGCATATCTCCACTATTCCTCCCATAAATTGTTTGTTTTCTTGCCCCTCCTTTCAAGGGGGTGGCTCCATAGATCCTTAGATATAGCCTTTAATGTTACCCCCAAGATCCCAATAAGACCCCCAAAGTGACTCAGCTACTCAAAGGTAAGTGCCATGAAAAAATGAAACTGCTTTTTGACTTCTTGAGCCAGCCAGAAAGAAGTGAATATTTTTTAAAATCTGGTTTCAAGTACCTCAAAATATTGGGCAGCAATGGCTGGAAACTGAGTGTCACAGGCATAGAAGGGACTATGAAGAGAGCTCGCCATCACAAACTTGAGCTTAAAGGGAAAGAAATCTACAAAACCAGGCATTGCAGTTGTGGCAGAACATCAGAGTTTCGAGAGCAAAGAACTTGGCCAGCAGACAAGGCTGGATGTAAAAAACAGCTCTGTCATCTGCCAGCTGTGTCGCCTTAGGAAATATAAATTCTGAGCCTCAGTTTCCTCATGTGTGTCATGAGGCATAGTATCCACCCTTCTGAGTCACTTTGAGAGTTAAAAAAGATGTGAGTAAGGCCTCCTGATCGGTGTATGGCAAATGAGAGACACTCAATAAACTGCAGGTATTATTTTTCATTATTATACTATTATAATTATAAAGACACCTTACAAATTTGGAGGGTATTTGAAACTAAATTTTCATCAAAAAACTCTTTCTCATCCAGTTTATTCTAAAACCTATTCAAAGAACAAATTGAGCTCCGGACTTTTATCCTGGGCTAAATTGCAAATGAAGTTTCTACACCGTTTTGTAATGAGTATGTTGTGATAAAAATCACAGAACCACAGAAACTAAATTTTAAACACAGCAGCTGCTCTGCCTTTCAGCCTTGTCTGTAAAACAAAACAGAACAGAGTCCATCAGCCTCAATGGATATGCTGAGAATGAGAGATTTTGTCTCTAAAATATCTCAAGCATTGAAGTGAAATCTGATTTCATTGTTCATTTCTTATTAAGCCTTTAGCACTCCTTAACACACTACTTTAAAGTAACACCTTATGGAAGTAGAAACTCACATGGTTTAAACAAAAAGAGGAGGAGGAGGAGGAAGAGGGAGGAGGGGAGGAGGAAAAGGAAGTAGCAGCAACAGCAATTGCTCTGCACCAACTGTCTCTGATCCTAGCCAGTTCATTGACTATTGTTGATAATGGTACCTTCTCAAGAACATCTCCTCGATGTTGGATTTCTCTGGAAAATCAAGAGTGATGCATTGTACATAGAAGTTCTAGGAACCAGGTTTGCCAAGTTTGGCAATTAGCATATGCTTCCCACAAACCTCCATCCCCAACACTGATCAAAAAATGTTTGGAAGTTGTCTTTTCCCCGTCTGCCTTCTAAATCCTACCCATCGTTTAGAGTTAAATCTCCACCCCGTGAATTCTGCAGAAATGACTCACCATTCTATTGCTTTGCTCAACAGACTCACAGAACCTTAAGGTTAAAGTGGACAATAGAAGGTTTCTTACTCACCCTCAAATTCTGCAAAATTCCCAAGCCATCCCCACCTGCTGCTGAAGTATCTCCGGTGACAGGGAATGCGTTACTGAACGTGACATTCACAGTATTCCATTGTTGACTAGCTAGAAACATGGCAGAGCCGAACTCAGTTTCCTGGCTACTTCCATACCTAGGGCCCAACTCGGCCTCAGGGCCACAGGGGGTAAATCCAGTTCCTCTTCCTCAGCAGGCTGGCTTCATGCTGAGGAAGCCTGTGGACCTGTGCAGTCGCCCGGGACCCTACACTCAGAAGGGCGCTATATGATAGGCTCTGCTTTAGCCACAGGGCACTCAGGGCTGCTTAAGTCATGGGTCCCTGCCCCCTGTCTGGAGTGGGTGGCAGAAAGTGAGCAGGTACCTTATAAACAAGAAGTTCTTGTGGTCCTTGGACCAGCAGCAGAGCATCCTGGGAATATGTCACAGCTGCAGGGTCTCAAAGCCCCACCCAAGACCTGCTGAGTGAGAAATGCTGGGGGCGGCCCCAGCAATCTGCCTTTTAACAAGCTCCCCAGGTGCTTCTAATATACACTCAAGTTTGAGAACCACTGATAGAACATAATGTTATGCAGCCATCTACATTTACGTTGCAAAAGATACTTAATGACATTAGAAAACGATCTTGATAAACTTGGGGGAAAATCAGTTTACAAAATTATGTACAAAATAATGCCAATTTGGGGGAGCAGAAACTCCAGAGAGAAAAGTACTAATAAATAAATGCTATGAAATATTAGCAGTGGCTCTCTCTGGAATTAAGGTGGCTTTTGTTTCTTTTTTATGTTGCTCCATATTATCTACATTTTCCACTTTTATAGACAGAGCATTACTTTTACAATAGATGATTATAATTCACCAAGGCCCTGCCTTCTTTGTGAAGGCCGTTAAGCCCCATTCACACGCTGGCCTAGGTAGTTGGCAGGACTTACATGCCTCTTTCCTTTCCTGTGATAAGATTTGGCTCCTATGACCAGATTTTGGAGCTCATCCCAGATCTGAATTCTCTCCTCCACAGTGGTAGGAATCTACCCCTGTAGCCTCCTGTCTAGAGGGAGCAGGACATTTGCTAAGTGCCTGTCATGTGCTAATTACAAGCTAAATGCTTTGCATGGGCTATCACATTCAATCTCCCTGAGGATCTTAGCAGGTTGGTTAAATTATTCCTATTTACAAATGAGAAAACTGAAACTCAAAGAAATTAAGTAACTTGTTCAAAGATGATACCTCTCTTCAGTCTGTGCCCATTTCAACTAGTAGGGGTTTTCAACTCTGGCTTCATTTTAAAATCTTCCGGAAAACAGAATGAAGGAAGGAAGGAAGGAAGGAAGGAGGGAAGGAAGCAATGGAGGAAGGGGGAAAGGAAGGAAGGAAGGAAGGAAAGAAAAAGAAAAACAGAAAAACCAAGCCTGAGCCCCACTGCAAATCAACTAAATCAACATCTCTGGGGGTAAGGCCCAGGTATTGGTATGTTTAACAAACACCCCAGGTAATTCCAATGTGCAAGCAGAGACCCATTGACTGGATGATGCCAATTCCTTTGGCACTTAACCCTGCACCCCCTCAGTAAGACAGTAAACAGGAAATACTTGCTTCTTTTGTCTCCCTCCAGGACCAGTGAGGTTTAATAAAATTGCACCAGCCTGGCATTTTTTGTACTTGATAGATAACTGCTGGATGCCACGTGCTTATTGTAAAATAATCACCAGGAACACTAGGAACCACGCTGGATCAAGGCCAAGGTTGTACATTAGCATTTATGTGTTAATAGAGGAGCCCAAGGCCTCACCTAGGTGGGTGTTGCTGTTCAAACAGTTGATGACTTAACAAGGGATTTCAAATATTCACTGGGCAACCTAAGCTATAGATCACAGATACCACATCCAAAGAAGAAAATTTTTAAAAATTTAAATAATTTTTTAAATTAAAGCATAGTTGTTTCTTTTTGGCTTTATCTCATTGCAGTTTTCAGGTTGGTTCTTAGGGCAGTTTCTTGGTTGCCTCCTTGCTTACGTAACCACTAGATGGTGCACACTACAAAACATTAGCCCTGAAGTGGGCATTTGTTGCTTTGTAATGACTAGAAGGGAATCAGAGGTAGAGTTGCCAGGTTGAGCAAATAAAAATAAAGCCTCCCAGTTAAAAACGAATTTCAGATAAACAAAATATTGCATGGGCCATACTTATACTAAAAAATTACTCCTTGTTTATCTGAAATTCTAATTTTACTGGGTGTCCTGGATTTTATGTAGCAACCCTAATCAGAGGGGACTCTAGGGAATAAGTAGATAACCCAACAGCTCTCAGCTTTTGCAAATACTAGATTTTGGGGGGCATGCTTGAATGGATCAAAAGACTCAGAGCAACATGAAACAAGCCAGCAATTATTACAACACAATCACAGCAACTATAGTGTGACAATGTCTTCAAGGTTCAAGAGCCTTAAGAGTGAATCCTCTGCTCCCGGGTTTGCCCCTTGTCATTGTGTCCCTGCCCTGATCACATCTCTTATGTAATCAAGGCAAAGTTCTCAAACACTCCAGCAAACTCTCTTGCTTTCTTTAGCAATAGCTTGATGTGACCTTGCCCTATGCCACATAGCTCTTAAAGTAAGTTGGACCTACATTATTTTGAGGCATACAACCTCAATGTTCATTTTGACAGTAGATATCATAGTCATTTGTAAGAATGCTAAGTTTTATGCATTGATCAAATTTAATGGCATACATGTAAAGGTCAGTGTCACACCTCCTGCCCACAGCTGACGTCCCTTGGCCAGCCTCAAGTTTAATTCCTCATGGAGAAGAAAAGCAAAGCAGAAACTCTACCCACATTCTGAGATCTTTCTTGACATGCATCGGCCAATCTCCCTGCTTGACCACAAGCTCTCTACAGGAAGGGACCATCTTTATAGCATCCTGAAGAAAGAAAAATTGCAGTGCAGTCTTGAATTCAGAGAACTGCACCCTGAATCAGTGTTGTACTCAAAATACTTTCCAATGATTGGTTGTCCCAGTTTTGTAATCCAAAGAAGGCCTGTTGGTCAGATATTTCAGTCTCAAAGCTGCTGTTTCTTTCTCCTGCAAAATGATTGCTTGCAGTAGATACAAAGGAGAACACATAGGTGATGCAATTCATTCTTGACTCTGCTCTAGATCTTGTGAACACATTGAGAAGGATCAACTCTCTTTCTTGCTTCTAGAAACCCATTTTAGAGCAGCCCCACCATAAGAACAAAAAGAGAATATTCAGTTAGTGGGGGGACAGGGGATGGTTGGGGGCCAGGGACCTCTTCTTGGTAGATTCCTGACAAGTTGTGTAAGTTGTTGTGCTCTGAGGAGTTTAGAGAAGATCATGAGGTTCCCTATCTGCAGAATGGGCACATGATCCCTTTGTTTCCCCTCAGTGATCCTTAAATTAACAGACCCACACCTAGGAAAGCTTGGGTCCTAAAGTAACATTCAGTTTAGATAGCCTCATAAGAATGGTCAGGCAATGACATGATTTGGACATTTTTGCTCTGTGAGATATCCTGAATTCCTTAGGTCAACACATGGATAAACATGAAAAGGAAAAGAGCCTGCATTTTTCATACTTTGCTCACAGCCCTCACGGCATAATGGTCCTAGAGGAAGCTGAGCACTCCTACTTGGAAAGGGAGGATAAGAATGGAGATGGATTGAAGTGAGTCATCCTTACTCCCCTGCTGAGAGATTCCTCGCCCCAGGAACTCTGCCTATCTGCACGGATTCATTCCACGCACATTACTGAGCACCTTTTGTGTGCCAGGTGCTGAAGATAAAAATACCACATCATTTTGCAAGTGAGAAAGCTGAGACTCAGAGAGTTCCCCAGATGACATAGCAAGTGTTGCAGCTGAGATTTTAACCTAAGCCATCTGACTACAGAGAAGCCGGAGTATTTAGCCATTGTAGAAACTTTAATAATGATTGAAATGCACTCCCTATTCTCGAGGAGATTATAAATAATTGAGGAGAGCAATCAATCAATCAACAATTAAGTAGAGACAGATTGGTACTAGAGGTGAATAATACAAGGAAGCCATGGAGGTACAACCAAGGGGACTTAAGCCAGTGGTGAGTGGGAGGTGAGCACAAGGTGGTCAAGGGAGGTTTCCAAGGTAATGAGGTTTGAAAGACAAGGAAGAATCTATCAGGGAAGGAGAGGAAGAAGCGTTTCCTTGCAGAGAGAAAATAGCAGAAGCAAAGTTTCTTTGCTTTAAGAAGTCTGTGAAAAGATCAATGATCAGAGCAGAGGGTATAAATGGTCGACAAGAGTGGTGAGAGGTGAGACAGAAGAGGTAGGCAGGGGTCAATAAAAAAGGGCCTTTTATACCACTTGAAAGTTAGCTTTTATTCTGAAACTAATGGGAGCCATTGAAGGATTTTAACCTGAGGGGGCAAGGTAATCCAAAACTTTACCAAGTTCACTTGAGCAACATTATGGAAAACAAATTAGAGGGGGCACAAGTAGAAGTTAAAAATATATCAAAAACATTTTCCAGACCTGCTCCAGTCTGAACCTGTTGTTCTCCAGAGAAGATGCATGGCTTTCATTGTGGCCCATTAATTCATTGTCCTCCTGCACAGGCTTCTATCTTCTTCTTTTAGTCCTCATCTTGTTGGAGTAGATTCCTATGTAAAAATCCTAAGAAAAGTTGCTTTATAGGTAAAATTTCTGAGTTCTTGTACATCTGAGCTGTCTCTGTTCTGCCCTCACTCTTGATAGATAGTTTGGCTGGGTATAGAATTCTAGGTTGAAAAACATTTTCCTTTAGAACTTTGAAAGTACTGCCCCCTTGTCTTCTGGTGATACCAGTCTGGTTCTCTTTCCTTTGATCTCACGTTCATGAGAATTATCTTCTATTTCACATCATCTTGGGCATTACACTTCAGATGTACTGGCCTTCTGGTTTTTCCTTGAACATATCAAACTTTACTTATCTACCTGTTGCCTCTTCCTGGAATGTTCTTCCTCAAGTCTCCTTATGGCTGGCTTCATTTCATTAATCAGGTCTGAGCTCAAATGTTGGCTCTCAGAGAGGACTTCCTTTACCAACCTGGCTAAACTAGAAAATACTAGATGTGTAAAAATGTTTATTGAATTAATTTAAAATAATCAATTAATTAGTTAAATCTAATTGGAATCCTGTGGGACTATTTCAAAAAGGAATTAATATTTGGACTGCGCCAAATTCACAATCGTATTTAATTTTTCAATTGGCTATCTATGTGGGAAAAAAATGAATCTTAAATCTCTACCTCATACCATACATAAAAATTAATTCAGATGCCTTATAGAAAATGTAAAAGAAAAACTAATAAATATTCTATAATAAAACATAGAATGTCTTCATAACCTTGTAGGATGGCAGATTCTTAAACAGGACACAAAAAGCATTAACCATTAGGACAAAACAATAAATTGGATTAGATTAGAATTTAAGACTTCTGTTCACCAAAAGACACCATTAAGTGAGTGAAACCACAAGTGAGAAAAGACATTTTCTTTTCACACAGTACACGAAGGACTCATTTTCAGAATATAAAAAGAACTTTCACAATTAATAAGAAAAAGGCTGACAACAAAGACACCCCAATAGAAAAATGGGCAAAATATTTGAACAGACGCCACACAAAAGAAGATATCCAAATGACAAAGGTATGAAAATAGTGCTCAATTTCACTATTCATCAAAGAAATGCGATTTAAAAGCATAGTGCAAGGTCACTACCTATTCACCAGAATGGCTAAAATGAAAAAGACAAATGATATCAAATGCCAGCAAGTGTCTGGAGCTTCTAGGACTCTCATATTCTTTGGTGGGTATGTATATTTATCAATCCCTTTGAAAGTAGCCATTAAAGCTAAACATATGCATACCCTATGACTTAGCAATTCCACTCCTGGGTAAATGCCCAATAGAATTGTGCACATATGTTCATCAAAAGATATTTACCACAAGAATATTCACAGCAGAACAATTAGTAATAGCCTAAAACAGGAAGCTATCCAAATACCTCTCAACAGTATAATGGATAAATAAATTGTAATAAAGTCATAAAGTGGAATACTATTTAGCAATGAGAATAAATGAACTGTTGTTATATGCAACAACGTGAGTGAACCTCATATGCATATACTTAGTAAAAGAAGCAATACACAAAAGATTTTATATTCTGTGATTCCATTTATATAAAATTCAAAAATAGGCAAAAAATAATCTATAGGTTCAAAGTTATTAGTTATCTTTGCTTTCCCCTGGGTGGGTGGGTAGTGAGGGGGTGGATAAACCTGGGAGAGGGCAACAGGGGGATATCTGGGGAGCTAATAATGTTTTAGCTTTTGATCTGAGTGCTGGTTACATGGGTGTATTTACTTTGTCAAAATTCATCAATCTATACACTTATGACTTATGCATTTTTCTGTATGTATGTTATATCTCAATAAAAAGTTTGCCAAAAAAATTGTTGTTGGGGCAATTAAATAAGATAATAAAGAACACAGTTCAATGCCTAGCACATGACAAACACCCACTAAATGTTAATTGTTAAATTTCGTAGTATAGAGAGTGACTGGTGACCACAATGAGCCAGAGTGAGACATTCATTCAGCATTACAAAAAGTAAATTTGAAAAACTGAATCACACCCATTAGGATGGCTATTATAAAAAAAAGAAAGAAAGAAAGAAACAGAGAATACCAAGTGTTGACAAGGATGTGGAGAAATTGGAAACCTGTGCGTTGCTGATGGGAATGTAAAATGCTGCAGCCACACTGTAGAAATAGTATGGTGGTTCCTCAAAAAATCAAACATGAAATTACCACATGATCCAGCAATTCTCCTTCTGGATATATACCCAAAAGAATTGGAAACACGGACTTGAAGAGATATTTGAATACCAAAGTTCATACCAGCAATATTCACAATAGCCAAAAGGCAAAAACAACCCAAATGTCCATCCACAGATGAATATACAAACAAAATATGGTATATCCATACAATGGAATATTATTCAGCCTTAAAAAAGAATGAAATTCTTACACATGCCACAACTTAGATGAACCTTGAAGATAGTATGCTAAGTGAAATAAGCCAGACACAAAAGAACAAATATTGTTAAAAAATATTTTCCCCACTGCTCTGAAATATCATCTTTGTCATAAATCAAGTGGCCTGTATGTGTTGGTCTGTTTCTAGCCTCTCTACCCTATTCTATTAGCTGTCTATCCATGGGCCAGAATACCATACTGTCTCAGTTACTGTAGCTTTACAATAAGGCATGATATATGGTAGGTAGTCTGATCCTTCCAGCTCTGTTGTGCCTGAAGATTGTCATGGCTACTTGCATTTCTATGTATATTTTAGACTCACTCTGCTTATCAACTTCCATTTTTAAAAAACCATGCTGTGATTTTGAATGAAATTACACGGAATCTATAAATCAATCTGAGGAGAATAACAATGCTTTGAATTGTACAGAGATGAGAAAACTGAGGTTTGAAGAGGTTAAGTCACTTGCTCAAGGTCATACAGCCAGGTGTTGAACCCAACGCTGTGCTCTTCTATATCTGACTTCACAGCATTCACATGGAACCATTCCTTCTAGGTAGACTGAAGTATTTCATTTATTGCCACCTGAGAACAGAGATTATGTCATCCATGTTTGTATCTCCTTAGCTCCTAGACGGTGCCCAGGACCAAGAAACCGCTCCATAAATGTTCATCAAGTGATTCATTAAATGGGGGATGAGTAAGGGAGTGAATCACTAACTTCTGAGAATGTAATGCCACACTGGCAGCTAAATGCATTTGTATTTGCCCCTTATACAGAAATATATAAATAAATAAACAAAACTAACATTAATTAAAGCAAAATTTTGTCTTGTTATATTTTAACCCCTAAAAGCCTAAGTCTTACCACCTAACTACTATTTGATTTCTCCTGGCCTCTGTCCAACTTGTTCTCGTTTTGATCCAACTGCCATGACTGAACTGGAAAAAAAAGTACAGTGCCACGTGACCAACATTACTAGGGATAAGGGAAGTTTGTTGGATTTGGACTGCGCTGCACCCATTTTCCCTCTCCAATAGCATCTTAGTTTCCTTCATTGGAATTGCCTCTTTTGCAATAGGCCTAGTCTAGTTGTCCTACTTACTCCTAATGGGGAGGTGGGCAGGTGACCCAAGCTTGACCAATCTGATTCCCTCCCTGGGACTGGAATCTTGAGCAGAGAGCACATTAGCAGGGATTGACCACAGCACCATCCATCCCACCCTGACTAGCACTGACCACGCAGCTCCTCTGAGGGGATGCACACTCTCCAGGCTCCTGTCTATTCTTTGAACCCCTGGTAGCCTTCCAATACATTTATTTTTTGCTTAAGCAAGTTTGAGTTGCAACCAAAAGATTCCTAAGTGATGCAAATCTAATACCAGAGTGAGGTATTACAAGGCTAAGCAGAGGCATTTGAGTGAAAGGAAAGAATTGATATCTGAGAATTTAGTAATTCTTTGTTAAGTTATAGTAAACAGTTGCCTAGTAAACCCTGAGATTCAGACTATGTGCTTCCTTAGGCTTTAACATCAAAGGATATTGTAGAAAAAGTTTTGAATTTTGGCATGTGCTGACAACTTCTTCAGTAAGGTCTTCCAAGAAAAAGATAATATTAGACTGAAACTGACCCATCAAAAAGCAAGAGAGGGAAGAAAATAGGTTTGCTAAGAACTGCCTTTTTTGCCAATGGCCTGCGGTTACAGTTGTCTAGAGGAACAGGTATAGGTCAATTCCCCACCCTCAAATTAAAGTTAGCAGAAGGTAGGAATATGAAAACTAAACAGGAAATAAATTTAAGGTCTGGGAGAAAACTCTCCTAAGCACCTTCTGTTATGCCTTGAACAAAAAGGCAACACGGCCCTTGGGAAGATACAGCCGGATACAGCCTGTGAGTATTATAGGGCAGTGGTTAGAGCTCCACAAGGACTGTGGACCTAGGCTGCCTGGGATTGAATCCCTGCTCTGCCACTTAAGAGCAGGTTGCTTTATTGCTCCATGAATAGTCTTTCCAAATTGCAGATGATAACAGATCCTGTCTCATAGGGCTGCCATAGGATTAAGCAAGTTAGTACATAGAAAGCCTTTAGAGCAGTGCTTACCCCATAGTGAGCAGTCAATAAATGTTACTCCTAATAGTTTTGTTGTTATGGTGAAGAATGGATAGTTTTGAGTCATGCCCACCCAGCCTATTGTTTTGGCTTTTCTCAAGTCAAGGCCACAATGGAAGCATTAAACCATAGGGGTATGGAGATGGCCAGGGCACCTGGGCTTGATGCTAAGAGATCGAGATTCCCAGGGAGGTTCTTGTTTCAAAGACTGTGATATGATAAGATCTCTGACTCCTGGTACTCTGGCATTGGCCAGAAGCAAATAGACCAGAATGTCATTAACTTTTTAAGGGTATCATTTAGCCAAAGAAACCTCGAGCCCGGCCCATGATGGTCTGGGATGGCAATTTCTAGCCTCCCAAACTCACATCAACAGGCAGAGAGCTGCTGAAACAGGACAGCTCCCAGAAGGGGTATCCTCCTTAACGTGCACGTCATACAGTTTCATGAAGGACAATGCTCAGGAGAGATTTTCCCAGAGAGACAAGCAGGGGCCACAGAGGGCAATGGGCCAAGGGGAGCCGTCCAGAGAGCAGAACTGGGGGAAGCCATACACTGGCTGCCAGGGCACCATGTCTGTGTGATTTCTGGCAAAGTCTGATATGGGCTATGGACTAGTAGTGACCATTGTGAGTTGTTTCCTATGCTTTCCTTTTCCAAATGAGATTTATCACTGCAATTACCCTGTTTTCTCTCCACTACTGTCTACTGAGTGCATCAGTGGTGATTAAATTTATTGTTTAGCCTCAATGGACCAATTGGAGCTCCATTTATGAGAACTGCACATCACCCAGAGAACAAGAACTAGATAAAATTGTGGCTTATCTCTTGGAGGGAAAGAGGTTGACTGTATTCTGTGTAGCAGGTGGATATTTTTGAAGGTATGTTTATGGATATTGGGCAGCTAAAGGGGGTGGATTTTGCTGGATATGTGTTATTTCTGAAACTCAGAGTCTACACACTCTTCTGATAAAATAGCCTCCTCCAAATGTGGTTTGGTTGGCACCCCAATCCTGCCCATAAATCCAGGGATGGGCCTTGATTCTCTTAAGCCAATCAGCATATCCCATCGCCCGGCTGTGTGAAGAGAGCCAGTGAAATCTGATGCACATGCAAAGTCTGGGAAAAAAAGAATTCCTCGCTGCTTTCCATCTCTCTTCAACAGAAGTTTCTGGAAAGAGGACTCTCTTCCCCTGGATGACATCCTGCGAAGACGTGAGACTTTTGGTCACTGTGGGCATTTGTGACCACAAGGACCTCATAAAGCTGGAGCATGAAACCAAATCCAACAGCACAGAAGGCAGAGGAAGGAGGTGGGGAGAAGCTGGCCCTTGGTGAATTGTTTGAATCTAGCCCTTCTCCGTTACCTAAGTCAAAATATCCCCTTGTTTAAGCCAGTTTGAGTTTGGTTTTCTGCCACTTACTGTATAAAGAGTTTTCACAGGCACATTAGCACAATTGGTGCTTTTATCTTTCGATAATAAAATCTGTTATTTATTAAGAGCTTTATGGTTTATAAAACATTTGCATAGACAGATCTCTTTTGAGATTGTTACCTCCCCAATAGGGCAGACAGACCTTCTATTATTAGCCTTCTTTTCCTAGATGAGGAAACTGGGCTTAGAGAGAGTCTACTTTGCGCAAAGACACTCAGCTCATAATTTGAGGAGCTGGAATTTGAACCCAGGTCTCCTGACTTTAAGAAAAATTCTCGTGTTGGAGTAGGGGTCGCATAGACCCATCACAGACTGTAGCTTCTGTTCTAAATTCTACAAGTAAAACAAGATAGACCACACCCAACCCAACTGATGTCTCCTTTGCCTCAAATTCTCAACAGCGGTGCCTGGATTTCAAATCCCGAGCCCCAGAACAGTTATTTCTGCAAGAGAGGAAAGGACTCCGTTTGAGATATCTCTGGGGCAGTCATGCAGGAGATCATTTTCCCTTGCGGTTTCACTGATTTTATGACAAAGGAGTCTGTGATCTTAGTTGGAAGTATTTATGCTTTAAGGGGAGAAACCCAAGAGACTCAGTCGTGTCTGTAGGCCGCTCACTCCTGGGGACCTTTTTAATTTAGCGATTCCTCCCCTCCAGCCCGCTTCGTCTGTCAGTCTTCCTTCACCCAGGGCGGGGCTGGGTGGGTGATGTATTTATGAGAGTGGAGCTCCAGAGCCCACGTGGAGGAGTAAACTACAAGTGAATGCAACTCCAAGGTGGGGCAGCCTCTCTTGTCCTGGCGGCACCTTCAAAGCTTCCTGAAAATTCCCCAAGGAGAACAGCCAGTCTCAGAGGGGCTCCCTTCAACCCTCTGATGGCTTTGTCAGACACCTGTCCAAGTGTTCCTCAAGATCTGCAGACTTTAACTTATTTGTTCCCACGCCCCCTCACACAGTTAGCTGTGTCCCTTTGCAGAAGGAGATACTGAGGCCCAGGGAGGCCCAGGTTGTAAACTTGGCAGTCTCAGGAGCTGAGCCCACCCTCCCATTGCCCCATCTGGATTTCCGTCTACCAGCACTACCTTCCCTGAAGGGCCGGAGCTGTGTCTCATCTGTCTGTGAATCCCCATCTTAGCACAAATTATGGCCACCAGCTGGGGCTCAATACATTCTTATGGAAATTGTGGACAATTTTGCTGTCCTGGTCTTTAGACCAAATGTGATTAAAGTCCAATTTGATTTTCCAATTCCTTTAGGTCACAGAGAACAAAGAACTTAAGATGCTCATAGACATTGGATAGTGTCCAATCTGATTCCTCATAACTCTTTGATAATTCTTCCAGGTAGCAGAATAAAAACACTTCACCTTAGTAAAATTGCTTCACAGTTTACAAAGCCCTTTTGCTTAGTTCCCGCCGTTCATCTCTATGACCATGAGGCTGGCACAGCTATGCCCCTCTCAGAGATGAGGAAACTGAGACATAGGTTGGATAATCTGCCCAAAGTCACACAGCTGATAAGCAACAAAGACTGGATTCAAACCCAGGTCTTTTCATTCTAAGCCCAGTGTCCTTCCCACTGCATCGTAACAAGGTATTTTTATCACCACCTTCTCAGGGTCCCTGATGGGCTACTCAAGAAGGAGGAAGATAAAGTGCGGACAGGAAATCCCGAACTCTGCCTGAGACAATGGAGCAGGAAGATGAGGATTGTCTGCAAGCTTCTCCTGTTTACTGAGCACCTACTACAGCCCAGGTCCCTGGACACACTTACCTGCTTCCAGGGGAGGATTTATAGGGAAGCTGAAGCAGGCTCCTGCCATAGGTGTCACCAACTGACCACACAAGAACACTTGAAATGCCCTGAGCTCCTATATAAAAGAAACCTGGTAGAGGTTTGCCCAGATTTGACAACAACCCTAAAAACGTGCATGACATGACAAGTAATGAGTTGTGAAGCTGAATGGTAAGCTCTCAATAATCAAAACCAAATTTTGATCAACTGTGCTAATGAAAGACTGAGTTATCTTTCTCTTCAGGCTATGGAAAATATTACAAAACATTTGTCATTTTGAGGAGTGATCAAAAAGCTTGCAGTCAAAATGTAGGAAAGAAAGTATTTTAAAGAGGTATGTTTAGGTATTTAATTGTTTTTTAATAACAATTTTTTAAATTGTATTTCTCTGGATTTTGTGATATTTGTGGTATTTGTTGCCTTTTAAAATGTATGGTTTTTGTCATTTCCAATTATAAATAAATGTTCATTTTGTACCTAACTTATTGTAATTCTGCATTCTGTTTCCTTAAAGAGAGCACTGTCAAATTATAAAAAGCATCAGGCCCCACACAATTTGGATCCAACCCTGAAGGCTCATTTCATTTAGATACTATAATAACTCTATGAAAGAATTAACTATTATTATCTTCACTTTACAGACGAAGAAACTAAGGTTTTGAGATGATCATTTTGCCTAGATCCCACAGACTGGTAAGGAGTGAGGTCTGGTTTCAAATTCAGATTTGACCCAAACATTTCTTACTATGCTATTATAGAACCAACCTTTGTGGAAATTCGTCTATGGTCCAGCCACTTCATGTTTTGGGAAACTGCAGTTTTAAAATATGTCCACAAATCCTTTGATACTCTTTTCTCCAAAAGGTAGCCCCTAATTCTCCCATTGCATGCAGGCTGGACTTAGTGACCTGCTTCTAACAAATAGAATATGGAGGAAATGATGGCAAGAGATTGGTTCTTAAAAGATGCTATAGCTTTCCTCTTGCTCTCTCTTTCTTGGATCACTTGTTCCAGGGGAAGGTAACTCGCATGTCACGAGGACACTCAGGCAGCCTCTGGAGAGGTCCTCATGGTGAGGAACTGAGGCCTGTGGCCAACAGCCATGTGGGTGAGCCATCTTGAAACTCCAGCCCCAGTCAAGCCTTCAGATGACTGCAGCCCAGCCAATATCTTGACTGCAATCTCACGAGAGACCCAGAGCCAGAACCACCCAGTGCAAACCCGCTCCTGGACTCCTGACCCTCAGATGCTGTGAGATAACCAATGTTTATTGCTTTAAGATGCTAAGTTTGGGACTAATTTTTTATGCAGCAATAGGTAACTAATATGGGAACTGCTTAGTGTTGCTATAATGGAGACTCTGGCTATCTGTTTCTGAAATGTTTACACAGGAGATTGGGTGGGAGGGTGCGACTGGCTCCATGCAAAGCCATCACCACTGGAAAACAATTTCATACACATGCTTTGCCAATGGTGGATCAATAGTGTATTTTATTCTGCATCTTCAAACATCCTCTCAATTAAACAGAGGAGCTGTGGTGGTGCAGATATCCCACCACACTGCCATCACCAAAATGATGTCTTTAAGCTGAGGACCAAAGTCAAGTCAAGGGGAAAAATATTGCTTTTCTAAACTTATCACCTGTCTCATTTGACAAAGAATTTGAAGCTATTTATAATGGTATATCCTTATAGCATATAAACAAGACAATGGGAAACAAAAGTCAAAAGCAGCAGAATGTTGAGAAATCTGAAGATCAAGACTAGAGCAAGTTGAAATGTGCTACGCAAGCCCTGAGTCCTCCACAGTTATTAAAAACAAGCCCTTAATTTTGGCTCTGAGCTTCCCAGAGGCAAAAGAGAACACAGAAGCGTGGCTAGCTGCAAATTCCCGTTGTCCAGGCCAGCTTTGCGTGTCTGCAGCCAGTGCAGTCACACAAGGCCCTACTCTTAGAAGGAGGTAATGCTCTCCAGTTGCCATGTTTGAATTAAGTATTTTATCCTTGAATTTGTGTTTCATAAGTGAAATCTGGCAGCACAATGGAGCATGCGATGGGGGCCTAGAGCCTGGCTCACGGGCACTCCTGCTGCCTCCTCACCTCCCTGCTCCCTGGTGACCCACTCTCACCTGATCTCCCCTTCCCCAGCCTACCCTCCACCCAGTGGATGCCTTGATCACAGCAGCAGAGGGAGGCCAGCACCCTGCCATCACTCACTTCCCCCCATAGGGACCTGGGCATGGACAGGGGTAGAGTATGGGTCAGGTGTGTGTCCCATGGTAACCTGGGGCAGGGCAAGGTGGTAGCTGTCCCCACCCTGGCTGGCAGTGCCAGGACACCTTTGGCTGCAGATTTGTCAGGGGCCTTACATCCAGCTGATCCAGGTACCAAGCACAGACCTTGCAACCCTTGGGGGTCAACAGCAAGTCCATGGAAAGGGGACACCGACTTACCTACCCCTGGCCAGGGCCCCGCATTTTCATTTTGCACTGAGCCCACAAGCTGTTTGGCTAGCCCTGCCCAGTATGCCTATGGAAAGAAGAAATCAATTCCTAAGGCCTGAAGTTTTTCTGACTCAAGTGTCTGAAAGGAATCCCCCCTGGGGCTCTCAGGAAAGGGGAGGCTGAGGAATATTCTTTTCTGCTGTGGCCGTGATGGGGCACAGGGATAGGGTGTGAGAATTGTGGCTGAGAGACTCCAGCCAGCCCGGCAGAGCTGCCAGCTGCCCAGGGACGCGCCCGTGGAAGGAGCTCTGAAGCCTCAGGAATCCCACCTGAACGGCCAAATGTCCACAGCCCTGCTGGGCCCTCGCACTTGCCCACGAGGAGCAGAACAGGCTGTGCTGCATTCTCTGTGACCAGAAATTGCATGCAGTGAGCCAATTCCATGTGGTCTGAGGATACCATGATCACAGCATGACCCTGGGTCTGAGGGAAGGGGATGCACAAAGAGGCTTGGAGGCCACTCTGTATGTCCTGAGGGGAGCCCCCATGTAAGGGGCTGCTTCTTTGCCTGGGGACAAATTGCAGGGCCCCACACAGGTAGACAGACCTGGTGGAGCGGGGACACAGGCCTGTCCTGTGCAGCCAGCAGGGGTTCATTGCGGGGCAGGGGGAGGGGTCTAGAGACTGGCCAAAAGCAAGGGACTGCATGGGAAGGAGGTGAGGACAAGGGTTTACAGCCTTGTCACATGGCCCCATTCGGGACAATCCTCTCCTCTCTGCCCTCCTTTTGCCTCACTGTCAAATAAGGCATTTCTAGGCAGGGCGTTTCTCCCTTTGCAGCGTCTTCAGGGCCAGGCTTGCCAATCGTGAGCGTGCAAAGTGCACTGATAGGAATCGGTTTCATTTTTCCTCCCTAGATAGTGGGCTCTTCTGATCTCAAAGGAGTAAATTTCCTTTTCTATTAAAAAAAAAAATCTCCCAACACTCCCTTGGGCTGACAAGTCTACTTGATTTGTCATTGGCATTTGGGGTTTGTCGAGGACTGAGGGTATTCAGTGCAAAAATAGGGACAATCCCAGACAAATAGGAAGGTTGGTCACCCTACTGGCATTTAGGTAAGTGGGAAGCCAGGTAAATCCAAATGATTTCTCTTAAATAAAAAATTAATGGTAATATTTATCACTCACCTTCAGGAGTCCACATCTTAACAAGAAATAAAACTCTTTGAACTGAATTTCCTCAGGAAAGCCCAGGGATCTTTTGCGGGGGGGAAGGAAGTAAAGGAAGGGAGAAGGACAGATATCTGTTTGCTAGACTCATTCTCTTTGCTATAAAGTTGAGTTTTATTTAGCAGCACTTGCAAATGATAACTCACGTGGAGGACTGTGCTTTTCTAGAAAAGCAAGTAATGTGAGAGGTAAGTTGTTCTCCGTGTAAACATGCCTACACAGGAGAAAACTGTCTAATTTAAAATGCTAGCAAGGGTCTCCTAGGGACACCTAATTTTTGCAGGCTTGCACTATTATTCTCGAATATGAATATCAGCCTACAAAATCAATCGTGCAAGAAAAGTCATTTTTTTTTCAAAGCTCTTTGCTGAATCTCTATGAGGAGTCTCCATTGTACGATGGTGCTGGGAACTTGATCTCAGCCGACTCTGGAGTCCCCATCTTTTCTTCAAGTTCAGAGGGTGCATTTAATGTAGTGCTAAGGAGCAGAGCAAAGAAGTGGGCAGCGGCTATGCCGAGAGCAAGTACTTAGCAAGCCCCCCCCCGCCCCGCCGAGCCAGACATGAAGTGCCTCAGATGCCTTCACTTTTTTTTTTTTAATCTCAGATCAGTACTGATCTCTAGTATTTTCACCCTAATTTTACAGATGAACACAGAGAAGGTGAGAGACTTACCCAAGGATTACATAGCTAGTAAGAGGCCAAGCTGAGCTGTAAAACCAAAGGCCTGATTCTAGAGACTGCCCACTTAATGTCATCCATTTAACAAATGCTGATCCCTCACCTATTAGCTGACCTGGGCCCACAGGATGGGGCAGGGAGCTAAGCAGGCAGAGATCCCTGCCTCAAGGAGCTTCTGTTCTGGCCTCTTTGTTTCACTGTCTCTTGCAGCAGCCATGAGACATCCACTCCCCGTCCAAGTCCTGGGGCATCGTCTCCTCCAGGCTGTATTTTTCCTTGTTCTCATTCCAATGGGCCCTTCAGGGCCAACGACAATCTTTTTGCTTCCACGCTCCCCCTAGGATGATGGACATTCCTTCTGCTGTCTGCACCGTGCGGGCTCAGACCTCTTCTACTTCCATCTGCTCTCAAACCCGGAGCACTTCTGTTCTCTCACCATGTCAGTGCTTAGGGAACACACTCGGCAGGGCCATTTGAGGCAGGCACACCTAACATGCACACAGGCCATTCCTGCTCTGGGGCCGGATCCCCGGAACTCGTTGAACATCCAGCTCAAATGGGGAATGGGGCATAGTGGCTCCGTTTCTCAGGAAGGTCTATGCATGCCTCTTTTCCCCTCTAACCTCCCCCTTCCCTGGTGGCAGGAAAACCGGTTCTTACTCACCCAGTTTGTTCTATGTCCTGAGTTACTTCACAGCCATGGATTTTAAGTTTCAAAACTCTAAAGCCGCCTCCGTTCCCTACAAAAAATCTCTCCGCTCCCACTGGGTGTGTGTGGCTGATCCTAAATAGCAGAAGTGGAAAACAAAGAATAACAGAATGTATCAGGGGGACAAAATCACCAGGCAACATTGCACAATATTCCTTCACTGCAAACATCTGCCTGTTACTATTTCTACATTTCTGACCCCGTAAATAAATACTTTTCATTGCACTTTTAAAGCTCACAATACCCCTTTGACATAAACACCTCTTGGTGCCTCAGTTTACTCACTTGTAGAGTAGGAATAATGACAGCGCCCTCATACAATCGTTGGGAAGACCAACATGAGCTAAAGGATGTGACGTGCTCAGGACAATTTCTGGCAAAGAGTGAGTTCCATGTAAAATGTTAGGCATTATTATTATTATTATTATCACTATTGTGATAACTTGTTTTCACATTTATCTTTCTCGTCACACATGGTACAGGGTGAGAACAATGTTTTAAAATTTTACCTCTGTATCCTCAGCACACACCAGGGCCCAGCACGTAGTGGGTGTTTGGTATATGTTGAATTTTAATTGAACAAACGGTAGTACTTTGGTCTCTGTCCCCTAATTAAAAATGAGATTCAGATCTCTGGTGCAATGAAGTCTCTTGATTCCTCCCCGTTCACCACCCACCTCTCCCCCTTGCAGAAGACAATTCCTTAGAACGTCAGAACCGGAAAAGACCTGGGAGATCATCTGGTCTAACTTCAGTTTACAGAGAGGGATTATGAACCCCAGGAAGGAGAAGCGAAGTGCTCATGGTCACCTAGTGGGCAAAAGGATATATAATCCAGCAGGCAGGGGGAGTTCAATCACTTCTTCTGCACGACCGTTCTCTGAGGAGAGCTCATCCCTTCCTTGTACTCACTACTCACTGACAACACCTGATGAACACTCACTCCATGCCATGCTCTGGAGTGGGAAGTGTGCTGGCTGTCCTGCTAGATCAGGGTTCAAACCCCACTTCCACCACTCAGCAGTTGAATGCCTTTGAATAGACTGAGCCTCACTTTCCTCATTTATAAAATGGGGGCAAGGAATACAGAGACTGCAGGTGTTTTGTGGGGATTAAATGGACTAATGTGTTCATATTTCTACTGCATAGTAGAAATGTTCATTTCCTTCCCCTCCACTCTGGTAGCTAGGCAAAGAAATAGAAGCCGGGCCCCTGTCCTCAAAGAGATTATAATCAAAGATTTAATCTAATATCTTTGCAAGATGAAGAAGCTTGAGCAGAGATGAGCTAAAAGGAAAGTCAAAGGAGAAGGAAAGTTAATTGGGGATGTTTTATTGAAGAGGCAACCCGAGTTTTGAAGGATAGAAGGAAGGTAGGTTGCCAGAACAGATTAGAAAAGTTTCCCAGTGTGCTTTTCGGGAAGGCTTCCCTGGCCACCTGTGTAAAGCAGCTCTCTGCCCCTTGCCCAACTTTGTTTATTTACAGCACTTACACTCCTGATGTGCCCATTAGCCTTTCTGTTTATTATCTGTATCCCCAACTAGCATGTATGCTCCCTGAGAGCAGGGACTTCATCTGCTTAGTGTTCCATGCAATGGCTCCTCTTCCTAGAACAATGTCTAGCACATAATAGTTGCTCGAAAAATATTTGTTGAATGAATTAGGAATGGCGGTTCAAAAGTAGGAACTGAGTTATCTTGGGAAGACAGCCTAGGTTTAAAATATTGAGAAATACAGTGAATGGTGCTAAGGTACTAAGGGCTGGAATTTGACCATTTCCAATGGCAGAAAGAAGGCCTCTGCCGTGGAGCTGGTGGAGTAGCTTCCCTCCCTGGAAGGCCCACATTCCTGACCTTTGGCCAGCTTCTTTCACGCTCATACCACCTGGTGAGCTTAGAGAGATAACCCCGCCCATTCAAGACTTTGGGTGCCTTTAGGTCAGCCCTTTACATGGAAAGGGCTGAAGTCACAAGTAATTCTCCAGTGCATCTGACTTTGTTGAGTGTTGGTCCAGGGACACTCAGAGTCCACAAAGAGCATGGTTGAATCACCAAGCATCTTGTTTGTGTTGGAGGGTGAGGTAAACTCTAGGAGACTTCACCCATAAAACTGTCTGCAGTATTGAAAACATGCTTCATAAAAACTCCCTGGTGACCAGGAATGTACCCTTCTAACATAGGATGTGGCTGAAAACACTTTTGAAAACCTAAATTACTGGCCCAGTTTTGTTCATGTGCAGTAGGGGGCGCTGTTGATGCAAATTAGATCAGTAATACATTGACTCCAGTCTGCTTAAGTAGGTCTCCTTGTGTTTATAGCTTTGCACACTTAGCCCTGGTTCTTAACACTGAATAGTTAACAGCGGTGCCAGGAGAAGACCATGGCTTACTCAAACAGTTTGAAGGATAACATTTTCCTGTTTGGCATACTATTAACTGTAACTAGTTCTCTTCCTGTGAAAAATTTTCACCTTTTCCAATTCTTACCATATAATATTGGCTTTTCTCCTAAAGAGATTGTCTTATTTATCCCAAGGATTAATGTTTTGTGTCCCAAGAATCCTTATATTAGAGGAATTTCGAGATGTCTGAAATGGGGGAACCCAAGTCCTACCCACCAGCTTGAAGAAAATTTAAACAAAGTAGCGTCAGTACCAACTCTCCCAAGAGATACACTTACTAGGGCTGCAAAGGTAGTTGTTTGAAAAACCACTCTTGGGTTCCCCCGTAAGCAAAAAGGTCATTTGTGGAAGGAAGCTGCCCCTAGAAATCACAAAGGGGGGTGCATGAGAGTTTCCAATTGCCAAATGTCTTAGGGATGTTCACCCACCTAGGGACTGGGTGGTAGGTTTGCATTTCTGGAATCTCGGAACCTCCAGAATGAAGGGTGAATAAAGGGTGCCCTGGACCATGAATAACAGATGCCTCCTTACCTCCAACCCTTCACTCTCTCTTAAGCAACAAGCCCCCAAGGCTGGCTGAGCTTCACTAGATCCTGCTTGGACCATCTTAGAATGCTCAGGTCACCACATGAGTCAGAAAAGTACTGAGATTTGGGGGGATATGCAGATACTTTGCTCTTTTCTGGAGTCTAGGACCTTCACTGTCCTCGAGAAGCTTGCTTCTCGTTTTAGCAAAAGAGGGCAGGGAATTCCCAAGAAGTTCTGGTGTTCCTCATGGCTCTAGGACCTTGAGACTGGGGGTCCAGGCTGATGCAGCGTCTTAGGACCAAGCAAGGGGAGCAGCCCTCGACCCCCTCATTCTCCTTCCACACAACAGCAGTAGATGGAGGTGCCAGAGAGAGCCTGGGAAACAAAGGTGGCTTTCACCCAGAGCCAGCTGAGAGGGGACGGCTGTGGTGGCTGGGTCTGCGGCCCTGAAGCAGGGTGCTGTCCTGTGACTCTGAGCTCAAAAATGTGTGAAATTTCTTTTTGCTGGGTATTCTACATCAAGCGGAACCTGTTCTCAGAGAAACATTCCATTTCACAGACCCTAATGGCTTTCCTCTGTGCTGATGCATTAATGAGGCTCCGGCTCGTTCTAATCAGAAGGAAGCCATGCAGATAATTGCCTGAATTTTTAATTCAGGGTTATGATAGGGGAATCAAAGTCACACTGCAGTTGCTGAGGCTGCCTCTGGTTCCAGGCCATTGACTTTTGCAATTTTCTTTGATTTCCCCCTCCCTGTCTCTTTCTCCCCACCCCCACCTCTCTCTCTGTCTCTCTGAGGTTTGGTAGAGACTGACAGTTTCGGGCTGGGGCGGAATAGAGGAATAGAAGCAGCCCTTGGGGTCTCCTCCACAGTCTTTCTTCCTCCTCCTCTTTTTCAACCCTGCTCTTCCCCTACTCCCACCCCCACCCCCATAAAAGAGTCGATCCTGCCTGCACCTGTCACCCAGGGCTGGTTCTGGGAGAGTGCCCTGCGACTGGCCTCCCCACTCAGGGTCCCCGTGCCCATAAGCAAAGACAGGAAATTTGCCGCAGGAGAGGGTCTCCCTTGGCAATTTAGTTCTCATTTCATCTCACTTTTTAGGGTGCAGGAGAGAAAGGAAAAATGGAGGAGGAAGAAATCAGGTGGCCAGGGCAGCTCAGAGTCTTCCAATCCTTGCAAAGGCAATTTACTGTACACTGGTGCTGAGATGGAGGGCAGACGAGAAGCTGGAGGAATTCAAGCCTGAGGTCCTTCCTCAACTAACATATCTCTTGACATAATAATCACTGAGTGCTAGAACTTTAAAGAACTTACGGAACTCTGAGAACGGCAGGTGGCAGATAGAGCTGATTACAAACTGGTTGCATTATATGCCGTCAACCCACAAGTGAAAAATGACCCAGAAGCTGGTACAGAAGGAGGCTCCCTGATGTTGGCCAGTTTCCCCAGAACGTCCAGGACCTTGGGGTGATACAGAATTTGCTAGGGTGAGAGCCAGTCTTTATGGCTCAACTCCAACTCCAAGCTGGCTTTTCCAGGAGAGCAACTGATCCTGCCAGGGAAATTTCTTCTCTCAGTCCTGGCTATAGCAACGTTATAGGCAAATGTTTACACTTTGAGCCAGATTCAGCAGGCTGATCCTCTCCCTTTCAGACTGGACTCTGAATCACTGGGCACCAGACACGTGGCCTGTAAGAGCCAAACTTATCTCCACATCTCTGGCTCTACATGGCTTCAGGTTTCTTACTTTCAAGAGAGAGAAGATATTTGCACTGTGACTGAACATCTCCTAGATGCCAAGGACTTTATATGCCATCATTGCATTTAATCCTGACAAGCACCTTGTGAAGAAGAGATGATTGTCTCTACTTTATAGACAACTTGGGTTCACCAGAAAGAAACAGAAATCTTGCTGCCACCTGCACTTCACTTTTCAGTGGAAGTTTTTGTGTGTGTGTGGAATCCAGAAATCCCTCTAAATGTGCATTCCCAGGGCTTAGCACTGCTACTGATAACACAGTCTTTCCAATGGCAGGCTGCAGCTTTTGGAAATTGTAAGGGGCAGTTACCTTTATTATGCCAGTGGAATTTGCCCTCCTTGGGGCTTTTGTTTCCTCAATAAAATGTCACCTCATGCTTGAATAGTACCTCTCTCCCAAGAATGCCAAAGCAACCTTAAGTATGCTCTGCAGTCACCCAAACACTGAGGGATAAAATGGAGAAGACCAGACTCCCTAAGAACATTCCATCTCTTTTAGACCAGTGCACCTCATCATGATGCTATGATGTTTTATGATACCACAGAATAAGTATCTCAAGAGATGTTTGCAAACCTCTGTTGAATTTTTTAAGCAAAATCAGTTTCCATTTCTTTTAACTTAAAAAAACGTAGGTAAGTGCTTTGGAACACCTTTAGACAGAGTTAGGGTCTCATTTGTTCAATCAATCAGCAAATATTTAATGAACATCAGCTATGTGCCAGGCTGTGCCAGGCACAGAAAATGCTTAGATGAAAGACTGAGTCGCCCTCCGGGGGGGGTCACAGTTTAGTGGGGTAGACACATGAGTAAACACTTACCAGACAGGGTGAGGGCTGTGGCAGAAAGTAGCACAATCTGCTATGACTATTGAAAGGAAATCCTGAAATCAAGTTAACGAGACGTTGTGCAAACTCCAGCAAAATTGAGAGTAACGGCGAGCACCCTTGTTCCTGGGCCCAGGGTGTTGATCCATTTAGGGATGCAAAAGCCCGTTCCAAACTTTGGTGCCCTCTCACCTCAAGAGCCATCTTTCTCTTAGCTCCCTGGAGACCCAGCCTGCTCCCCAGGTCCTGTGCATTCCAGATCCAGCCCTGTGAACTTGGAGTTAATGATTAAACTAGGCGGCGGTGCCGTGGCTGGAGGCCGAGGCTTCCTCGGGGTGAGCTGGACAGCTCGGCCCTGGAAACTGCCAAATTCCTGGCTCGGCTCCAGCCCAGGATAGGCTGGAGACAGATCCAGCCCCCACACTCATGCAGCTCATCTTCAAAGTTGGCTGGAGTCTCAACAACCTCCAGTCACTTCTGACTACAAAGCTAAGGCACTGTGGTACAGTTGAAAGTGAATGTAAAGGAGATGGGAGCCTTGGGTACAAACCCTGGTCCTGACTAGCCGAGTGACATTGGGGCAGTCTCCTTGCCTTTTCTGGGCTTCAGGTTGCTCGTCCGTAACAGAAGAACGTTGGACCAGAACGTGCCATGTTCTCTTGCAATTCCGTGAATTTGCACACACTGTTACCTCTGCCTGGTACACCCTTCCTATTCCTTTTGTCTTCTTGCTCATCCTTCAGGGCGCAGCTGAGGGGTCACCATCTTCAGAAAGCTTTCCCTGACCCTCTCCCCACAGGGTGAGTTGGGTGCCCCTTCTTTCAGCCCCATAGCGCTGTGTGTTTCCCTTTATCATAAAACTTAGCCTATTGTTATATTACAGGCACACCTTAAAGATATTATGGGTCCTGTTCCAGACCACTGTAATAAGGTGAATATCAAAATAAAGCAAGTCACACAAATTTTCTGGTTTCCCAGCATATATAAAAGTTATGTTTATACTATCCTATAGTGGACCTATTAAATGTGTAATAGCATCATGTCTAAAAAAACAATGTACATACCTTAATTTAAAAATACTTGGTTGCTTTAAAAATGCTAACAATCATCTGAGCCTTCAGTGAACTGCAATCTTTTTGCTTGCACAGGGTCTTGCCTCGATGTTGATGGCTTCTGACTGATCAAGGTGGTGGTTGCTGAAGGTTGGGGTGACTGTGGCAATTTTTAAAAATAAGACAAATTTTATCTTGTCAATCTATGTGGAAGTTTGCCACATAGATTGACTTTCACAAAAGATTTCTCTGTAGCATGTAATACTATTTGGTAGCATTTCACCCACAGTAGAACTTTCAAAATTGGAGTCAATCCTCTCAAACCCTGCAGCTGCTTTATCAACTAAGTTTATGGAATATTCTAATTCCTTTGTTGTCCTTTCAACAATGTTCATAGCTTTACCAGGAGTAGATTCCATCTCAAGAAACCACTTTCTTTGCTCATCCATAAGAAGCAACTGCTATGCCATTCAAGTTTCATCGTGAGATTGCAGCACTTCAGTCACATCTTCAGGCTCCACTTCTAATTCTAGTTCTCTTGATTTTTCCACCACATCTGCAATTACTCGCTCCACTGAAGTCTTGAACCCCTCTCAAAGTCATCCATGAGGGCTGGAATCAACTTCTTCTAAACTCATGTTAATGTTGATATTTTGACCTCCTCCCATGAATCATGAATGTTCTTAATGGCATTGAGAATGGAAGGGTGAATCCTTTCCAGAAGATTTTCAATTTATTTTTCCCTGATCCATCAGAGAAATAACTATCTATGGCAACTATAGCCTTCGGACATGTATTTCTTAAATAATAGAGTTGAAAGTTGAAATTACTTCTGATCCACGGGCGACAGAATGGATTTTGTGTTAGTAGGCATGAAAATAACATTAATCTCCATCAGAGCTCTTGCATTGTCAATAAGCAGTAATATTTTGAAAAGAATCTTTGTTTTTTCTGAGCAGTTGGTCTCAACAGTGGGCTTAAAACATTCAGTTAAACCATGCTGTAAACAGATGTGCTGTCATTTAGGCTTTGTTAATCCATTTCTAGAGCACAGGCAGAGTAGATTTAGCATAATTTTTAAAAGCCCTAGGATTTTTGGAATGGTAAATGAGCATTGGCTTCAACTTAAAGTCACCAGCTGCATTAGCCCATAACATGAGAGTCAGCCTGTCCTTTAAAGCTTTAAAGCCAGGTATTGACTTCTCTTTAGCCATGAAAGTCCCAGATGGCATCTTCTTCCAATAGAAGGTTGTTTTGTTTACATTGAAAATCCCCTGAAAATCTGTTGTTTAGTATAGACACCTTCATCAATGATCTTAGCTAGATCTTCTGGATAACTTTCTGCAGCTTCTACAACAGCACATGCTGCTTCATCTTGCACTTTTAGGTTATGGAGATGGCTTCTTTCCTTAAACCTCATGAACCAACCTCTGCTAGCTTCTAACTTTTCTTCTGCAGCTTCATCACTTCTCTTATCCTTCATGGAATTGAAGAGAGTTAGGGCCTTGCTCTGGATTAGGCTTTGGCTTAAGGGAGTGTTGTGTCTGGTTTGATCTTCTAAAACTTTCTCCATATTAACAATAAGGCTGTTTCACTTTCTTATCATTCGTGTGTTCACTGGAGTAGCACTTTAAATTTCCTTCAAGAACTTTTCCTTTGCATTCACAACTTGGCTAACTGTTTGGTGCAACAGGCCTAGCTTTCAGCCTATCTCAGCTTTCAACATGCCTTCCTCACTAAGCTTAATCATTTCTAGCTTTTGATTTAAAGGGAGAAATGCATGATTCCCCCTACCATTTGAACACTTAGAGGCCATCGTAGGGTTACTAATTGCCCTAATCTCAACATTGCCATGTCTCCGGGAATAGGGAAACCTGAGGAGAGGGAGAGAGGTGGAGGAACAACAGGTCAGTGGAGCAGTCAGAACACACACAACATTCATCGATTGAGTTTGCCGTCTTAATATTGACAAACATTTGGGGCATGGTTCGTGGTGCCCCAAAACAATTACAATTGCAACATCAAAATCATTGATCACGGGTCACCATAACAGATATAATAATAATGAAAAAGTTTGAAATATTGTGAGAATTACTAAAATGTGACACAGAGACCCACAGTGAGCACATGCTCTTGGAAAAATGGCACCAGTAGATTTGCTTGATGCAAGGTTGTCAAAAACCTTTAATTTGTAAAAAATGCAGTATCTGTGAAGTGCAATAAAACAAGAAGTGCCTGGATCGCTTCACTCATCCCCACTCCCACCCTGCCCCACCCCCTGCTAGACAGTGAGCTTCTCCAAGACAGAAGTTTTAGTTTATCCATTTTTGTTTAGTTTATATGTGTTTTGCACAGCACAGTGCCTGGCATCAAGTGTGTGTTCAGAAATTTTAAGTTTCCTCCAATTAGAATCATTGAGACTATTGGTATTTGTGGACTCACTTCTACCATTTTGTGTTTTCTTTTTAACTTCACTTTTCTTCTCTTTTTTTGCATTCTGCCAAATTGATCGTATTTTCTTTATTTTTATTTGTTTGGTTTGGAAGTTACATTCAGTTTCTATTCTTTCAGTGGGAACCCTTAAAATTTTAATATAAATACAAACATAATATAAATATGGGCCGGGTGCAGTGGCTCACGCCTGTAATCCCAGCATTCTGGGAGGCCTAAGCAGGCGGATCACTTGAGCTCAGGAGCTCAAGACCAGCCTGAGCAAGAGTGAAACCCCGTCTCTACTAAAAATAGAAAAAATTAGCCAGGCATGGTGGCGCACACTTATAGTCCCAGCTACTCAGCAGGCTGAGGCAGGAGGATCACTTGAGCCCAGGAGTTTGAGGTTGCAGTGAGCTATGCTGACGCCACTGCACTCTAGCTGGGGTGACAGAGGGAGACTCTGTTACCAAAAAAACAAAAAATAAAAAAATATATAAATATGTTTTAATTAGTCTAATGTTAACCAATGTCTCTAATTTCTTTCCCAAAAACATAAAACCTTAGAACACTTTAATTTGTCCTTCCCAAATCCCTATTGCATCTTAGTACTTTAGTTCATCTTACTTTTAAACCCATCAAAATCGCTTTTTAGAATTTTATAGCAATTATGTAGATACAGCAGTATGTTTACATATTGCTCATATTACTTCTTGCAATACCTTGCTTTCCATCTGGACTCAATGCTCTTCTTCTTGAAATGCATTCTTTGGTAGTTCTTTCAGTGAGGGCTTATGACAGATAAACTGTCTTTGCCTGAAAATATCATGATTTTGCCATCACTCTTGAAGAATACCTTAGCTGGGTATGAATTTCTACATTGATGGTTATTCTTATTTTGCACTTAAAAGATTATTTCCACTGTATTCTGGCACCTTTGGTTGCCGATACGAGGTCTTCTGTCAGTCTAACGGGCATTCCTGCATAGGGAATGTGTGTGTATTTATCTCTGGTAGCTTTTAACTTTTTGTTTGTTTGTTTGTTTGTTCTCAATTGTTTCTGCAGCTTCATTATGATGTATCTAAGTGTATAGTTGTTCTTATTTATCACCATAAATTCAGTATACTCCTTTAACCTGGGATTCGTGTCTTTTTTCAATTTTGGAAGCCAGGATCTCTGTAGATATTGCCATTTCTACATTTTCTCTAGGCTGTCTTTCAGAGTACCTATTAGAAGTAGGTTGGACCTTCTCATTGCATCTTTCGTGTCTTCCAACCTCTCTTTCGTGATGTCTCTTTACTTCTCCATGCTTCCTTTTGGACGACTTCCTCAGATCCACATCTGAGGTGTCACTAATTCTCTCTTCCTTTGTAGCTATTCTATTAACATCATCTAGCTCACCTATTAATTTTTAGGTTTTAATGACTATATTTTTCATTTTTCATTTCATTTCTACCTTTTTAGATTTACTTACTCTTTTTTACTATCCCATTCTTGACCTCTTTTACCTCTTTAAATATTTTATACATGCATATTTTATTGTCTCTTCCAGAATGTTCTATAGTCTACAATTTTGTGAATACTACTACTCCTATTTGTTGTCTTTGTTAATTCTCCCTCATGGTGCTTTGGTCCTAGTATTGTATGTGACTTTTCCTTGTGGGCTCATCTTCAGCAAGGATTATCTTTCATGTAGTTTCACATATGCCTCTTCTAGGGCCCTGGTAATTTGACTGGTATGAACTAGTTCTTATACTGCCCCACCTGGATATTGTAAGTCCAAAGTCCACATATACACGTTACAGGCTTGGGTTTACAATTTCTCATGGGTGTCTATTTTTCCATCCAGAGTCTCAGGCAGTTATCAAGGCTCCTTATAAATTCCCTAGGCTGGTGAGCAGTTTTCCAGCTCCCATTCTTGTGCAGGGTAACTCTTAGAATCCAACCCACATCCCCACCTCTCCCTGTCCTCAGAGTTTTTCTTCTATGTTTTCATTGGGTATTAAAAACTTAGCATCCAGCAACTTAGCCTGTCTCTGAATCTGAGACCTCTATCAGCCATTCTGGTCTCAGTGCTCACTTAGTACTCGAACTTTGAACCTTTCTCTTCCTTTCTTTCTTACAAGGTCAATAATGTATTTGGGGAAAAAATAGGGTTTTTTTTTTAACTTAATCCAGACTTTTTATGTATCTGTAGCAGAAACAAGGCCATGTCGGTCAACGTGTCTCGTTAACCAAAAGTCTCAGAAATTACTTTTTGCTGAGTGAATTAATGATATCCAAGTTTCCTTTGAATTCTGAAGTCTACAATTTTAAATGTACTCAAAGGAGAAGCTTAACACTTAACATTAGAAATAGGAATCCAAGAACCCTGTCCATCTTTCCATCTCTCTCTTTCTATGAAAATAGACAGAAGGTCCAGTGACTCCAATGGACACACATTAACTAAGGTTAATGTAAATAACATCAACTAAAGTTCTCTTCCAGTTACATTTGGTGACAGTGGACATAAAATATACCTAGCTTTTTTATTCTTTAAAATGGAAGCAATTCTATTGACCCAATTTGTGGAGTTAGAAGAACTAAAGAACTATTTTTTAAAACTTTACAAATAAAAGTTCAATGCATTGTAATTTATTCCCAACAATGCTAAGAGTCAAATGTCAAGGGGCCTCAGTAACAAGCTCTTCTTCGTGAGCATTAGAAATGCCCAAGGCTATTGGAGGGAGGCTGAAATATGGTCCTCAGAGAATTCCCATTTGTGCCTAAGCAACCACAGAAAATACTTTCTAGAATCTGCCTTTCTAGAATGAAGACAGGATAATAATTTGCTACATTGTAGGATTTTGTTCATACTGCCTAAGAGATGGCTGTGTCCATTCATCCCCAGGGTTTGCTTGTCTTGCTTATGAAAATCATCTCAGTTGGGTTCAGTTCTACAAACACTGATTGAGCTCTCACTGTGAACACAGCAGTGTGCCACACCCTGGAGTCACAGAGATGAACAGGATGAGGCCCCTGCCCTCATAATAATCAGGATGATATTGAATATGGATGAGAAACAGAAACTTTTCTGTGCTTTTTCTTAAATCTATTTTCATTTTTCACTTTATTTCAACTTACTCACCTATTTAGAATCTTTGACATTCCCCCTGAACAATTTCCCTTCCTTCTGAACTGCGGCAGCCCTGCAGCTTCTCAGGACATCACTTCACGGTAGCTTGGGGAGCATGGCAGTGTCTCAACCAGGCACTCCATGTGAAATTCATTTTTCCTTTGGGCCCATAGGTGGGCAGACTTTTTGAATAAGCCAGCACGCACCTACTCTTTCCCTAGGTCCTAGAGCACCTTCTCTTCCCTTGGGGCACCTCTACTTGTTGCCCTGTATTGTTATTACTTGTATATTTGTCTTAGATCCATCACTGGAATTGAAACTCCTTGCGGGCAGCGTTCATGCATCATTCATCTTTCATATGCCCTATAAAGTTCTGCTCAAAAATTACTTTTGCATGATTTGATCCAGTCCAAAGTCCTCATTTTGCAGCTAAAAAGTTGAGGCCCAATGCTGTTCCATGGCTTGCTAAGCATGACGTACACAGGGTACAAAAGAGTGACGGCAGTACCGGGACCCGTGTCTCTTGCCTCGCCCTGTCATTACACACTCAGCAATCATTGGTTCTCACTCAGGCTTTCCCAGACTTTAAGGTACCACAAGTCACCCGGGGAGCTTTGTAAAGTGCAGATCCAGATTCCATAGGTCTGGGGTGGGGCTGGGGGTTCTGCACTTCTCACAAGCTCCCAGGTGATGCTGGCGCTGCTGCTCCATGGACCACACACCTCGACTGGCAAGGGTCCAATACAAGCAGACACTGTGCTACGTACGCAGGCTGTGGGGGTTGGAGGTGATGAGCTGAAAAAAGCAACAACGTTTTAGAAAGAAAAACCCACACTTTCAAAGCTCATGGTTCAGAGGCTACAGGCAAATACCATATGGTTATGGTGAAGGTCTGTCTGTCTGTACATAGTATTCCAGGTGCACAGGAAAAGGAAGAACAAATTATTTCCCTGGAAATAAGGCAGGAAAATAGCCTTAATATATTTCCTCGCAGGTCAGTCATTTCTCTCTCTGGTAACAAATGCCAACTTTTTTTCTTCCTGAGTTCTGAAGCAAACGTATACCAAGGCCATCTCCTTGAGTCACACCTACTCATGGGCCTGGGGACCCCATTCTCTCATGTACCCACAAATGCTGCTGCAAGTGGGGAAATAACTACACCAGGTCATTTAATCAGATTACATTGCAGAGATGTCGCCCACTTGGGTCCCTCCAAGCCCACCTGCTTTTGAGAAACCATCCTAGGAAGGCCGTGAATGCCTGAATTCTTAGTATGCTGTTGAAAGAGGAGGAAATTGCAAGGGTAAGGGCTGGCTGTCTGCCTGATAATTTTCACACCTGTAGCCAGTGTTGTTCTAGAGTGAGAGCCCCTTCACTACACTGTGCTGATGCCACCAACTTGTTTTTATTCTTAAAGAGGGGGGAAAAAAACTTGTTCCAGTAATAATCTCATCTACATTTAATTATATCGCCCTGGGCACTTTTCTTTCACTGGCAATGAATGTGGCCTATAAACAATGTCTAGGGCCCTCAGGCCATAGTCACTTCCTGTAAGAGAAACTGAGCTGGGGTCCCCTGAGCCCTCCCAGAGCTGAGTGGGTGCCCAGGGCCTGCCCTGTTCCCCAGTGGGATGGGTGTGCCAAATCTGACCCTGAGCTCCTCAAATGGCTCTTTGAAATAGGCTAAGAAAGAGAAAAAAGATGAAGGAAGTTCTCCGAAGGGGCGACACAAATTTTGTTGATGCAAAGGGCCCAGCTCTCAAATTCTGTATTTTAAATCCTTTCTTTCTTGAAGATTGACAAGGAGAAGCAGCTAAGCTTCTCCTGCTATGAAATCCACAGGCCCCAGGTACACAGTCAGAGGCAGAACAGTGGTCAGTGCAGCAGAGCTACAGCACCGCTCAACATTAGCATGGTGGGGAGGACTTTCAGAGAAGGAGGGAACTCAACAGTTGCTTAAATCCACCCCCTTGTTTATGGGGAAATCAAGGCCCAGTGAGGGGAAGGGAGGCCTTGCATGGAAATACTAGCAGGGTATTTTAAATGTATTTATCAAAATACAGAAATGGTTTCTTTTATTAAAATCCCCTTGGCATATTGTCACAGAGAACTTCAGAACTGATCTATGAAAGCTCAAACTCTGTAAACCATCAGTCACCAGTAACATGGGCACCCTAGCAGTGAGTCTCCACTGCGGAAGCCATCAGAATGTGGGGAAGGGGCAGTGACTGCCCCAAATTACACTGTGAGGCAACGAGAGAACAAGTCCCTGAACCCAGATCAAGCAATTCTCAACCCAGTGTTCTCTCCACTGCACTGAAGAGATGTGGGGTAAAACGTAAAGTGTAAGTGAAAACATCATAGCATTGAACTTCACATACCCCAAATAGGAAGCTAGGACTTGTACACTGAGGTTTACTGTTTGGCTAAGTGAAATATAAAGACAAGCAAACCAATAGCTTCAATGTATTACAAAAGTCAAGATTAGACAAGGGGAAGGACTTGTTTTTAACATTTTAATAAATTTCCAAGAAAAGGACTAGAGAGGCAGGGGTAAGAGGAAGAGTTAACCCTGAATGCAAGACTTAGGCAGAAACTTCATTTTAGGCTTTAAACCACAAATAATGTTGGGAAGAGTCATGTTTTAATATCAAATACTTGAGTCTTTCTGGAGTATATAATTTAACAAACACCCAGAGAGTAAATATCTGCCTTTTGTTGGTCTGTAACTATGCCCAATTTCCACTTCCATTACCTCCATACTGTCTTCAAATTCCTGGCTTCCAGCATCAAAATTCCACAAACTGCTGCCTCTTGGTTCCTAAAGAACCTGCTTATTGCTGAACTGTATTATTAACATTACTAGTCCCACACCTTCTTTTGCCGCTACCTTTGGATCAAATAGTAGTTACATTGCCAGTGACTATGTGAATTCATACCAGCTTTCTAAAGGCAAATTGGCAATGCATATCAAAAGCCACAAAAATGCCTATAACTTTGGGCTAAATAATCCCACTCCTGGGACTCTTCCCAAGAAGAGAAATCAACGGTAGGTGAAAAGTTGTAAAAGATGTCCATTACTATTGTATTATTGAGAACTCTCCAACAATAAGGTAAACGACAGCACATCTCTAATAACAATTGCTGTTACCATTTGTTGAAGAAATTCTTTGCCAGGTCTCTACATGCTTTACTTCTAAACCTCACAGTAACTCTGTCAGGTCTACATTACCCCCATCTCACAGATGTGAAAACTGAGGTTCAAAGCAGAAGGCAATAACTGAATCAAGGTCACGTGAGTAGTAAATGGCTTGGGTTCCCCAAGGCTTTGTTACCATGATGTCTCTGCCTATTCTGCTCACCCCTAGGATTGCTTGGGACCAAGGTCCTGGAACAGTGAGTTTCAGGAAGGAACCATGATGTGGTAGCTTCCAGATAAACACAAACAGCAACAATGTCAAAAAAGCCTTCCTGAAATAACACTCAAAGAAAAGATAAGGACCCCAAATAAAACCTACAATATGATTATAATTTTCATAAAAATGTGTGTGAAAACTAAAGGAGATCATAGAGGGAAATAGTCAAGCTGGCATTTAGGGGGAAAATGGGTGAGTGCTTTATTCTATTTACATATCCTTAAATGTTGTTATACCAATGTCTTAACAGCAAGCCTTAAAAAAACCAAAAAAGACTGACTTGACCACTGACTTGAGCTTAATAAAAGCACGTGAGTGTTTTTCTCTCTCCTACCTTTGAGTAACTTCTCCACCCTGCCAGTTCTTGTGTCTCGGTTTCATGATGCCTGCACCTTGCTGAAACCACAACTTCCCCCCCAGGGGTTGCTGAGCACCCAGGAGGGAATCACTAGTAGGTCTTTTTTAGTAGAGGTGAGAGGATGTTGGAATAATGATGTCACTATTCAAATGGCAAAGGTGCGCAGGGGAGCACCAAACAAACTCAGAAGCCAAGGAGAAAACCAGTGGGCTTTTACGGCTTTGTTAACAGGAAGGGCCTCACCAACTGAAAGGTCAGGAGCTGACGTGTCCAACGGCACTGGAGCATTACATGAAATTACAAAAATAGAACCTTATAAAAATTCATAAGCTCATGAAACACCTACTTGACTGTATAGGTTAGGGGCACAGTGGCCAGGATTTTGTCAGGCTCTAGAAAAAAGGAAGCATAGCAGCCACATCTCCGGTGCCTCAATGTCCTCAGCACCATCCTAGGCCTTTCTCCTAGTAAAAGAATGCTGATAACCAACATGCATTGAGTGCTTAGTGTATGCCTGCACTTTGTGGAGCTCCTCCTGTATTAGCGGATTTAGTCTTCACGTACAGTCCTATGATAGATGTTATGGGTTTACAGATAAGAAAACTGAGGCTTAGAGAGGTTAAGAAACTTGCTCAGCTGAGACTCAAGCTCAGGTCTGCCTGGCACCAACTGCAGCTTCTCAGGCGGCCACACAGCCCAAAGGCCATTAGATCCACTCCTCTCAACCCCTTTATATGGAGGACACAGCCCCTTCACCTGTGTGATCAGATCTGAGTGAAAGTTCGCTGGGGTCCTGCCTTTTCAGTAAAAGAAAGAGGCAATGTGTCCTGTAATGGAAAGCACATGGCCTTTGGAACTAGATGAATCCAGGTTTACATCCTGACTTCTGCATTCAGGAGCTTGAGTAAGTCACTGAATATGTCTGAGCCTCAATTTTCTCATCTGTGAAATGGGGTCCCTGCTCTCAGAGGTGAGGACTGGAGTCCAGCACAGTGCCTGGCTAGAATGACAGTGTTTTCATGTGGTTATTAATCTGCCCCTGACTGATTCTAGAGGAACCTCTAATGTCCAGTCCCGCCTCCAGTGAAGCTGCTGTGAAGGAAGAGTTGGTTATTAGAAGTACTCTCCAAGTAGCGAGGTAAGAGGGACAGATTCAGTGGCCCCTCAGTGAAAAGGTGCTAATTACCCAGGAGGCACCTCCAGGCTGTTACCTCTGGCCATTCCTTCCCCTTCACACTGAAGCCACCAAGCTTTGCCTGGTCCATCCACTAGTGGGATTTCTGTGTCCTTCCAGGGGCATTTTCTCCCTTTCCACTGTCCATTCCCTAATCTCTTGAGACGTTTATCTTAGTCCTCCTTGTGCCTAGTCATCAATTTCCCTGTTTTATCTCCCTTTCCAAACTCACTAGATGCTATGCGCCTTGACTCTTCCACACTGTTCTTTGCATCTCCTGTAGTTGGCACACAGAAAATTCAAGTAGGGTACACGCCGCAAGGGCAGTGACCATATCTGTTTTCCACCCCTTCTCATCCCCAGGCCCAAGCACTATGCCTGGCATATAGTAATGTGTGATAGGCGGGTGGATGAATGAATGATTAACAAATAGTTTGTATGGCCTGAGTCAAGGGGGAGTGATCCAACAATAGATTCCTGCAGATGACTTGTTGCTGGCTGTGGGCACAGAGTCACAGATAGCAGAAGGTCTATTAGGCTCCCTGGGAGTCAGCGTGGACCATGAGCAGCCTTTCTGTTACATGCTGCATAGACATCATTTCATTTACTCCTCAAAAGAACTCCATGCATTCAAGTGCAAACCCTATTCTACAAATAAGACTAACTTGCCTGGTTACCCAGCTAGGTGGGAGTCCTAACCCAGCTCTCCCTGACTCCAAAGCCAATGTCACTTCCTCACACAGGAAGACCATTCTGCACAGTGGTCAAGGGCACAGGCTCTGACACCAGACCACTTGGGCTAATATCCTGATTTGCCTCTTACCAGCAGTGGGAAGGCTGACCATTCACAGGGCTCTCCAAGTCTTAATTTTATCTTATCTGTAAAATAGGGATAATTATATTAATATTTTCTACTTCAAGGGTTGCTGTGAGAATTAAATGAGATAACATAAGTAAAATATCATGAGCCAAGCGCACAGTATGTCTTCGGTAGCAGCAGTAACAGCAGCAGCAATAGCACTAGCCGTAGTGGTATTAATTGTGGCAGTAGTGATAGTAGTAGTAGTGGTGGTGGGAGTAGCAGTGGTATTAATAGTGGTAGTAGTGGTGGGAGTAGCAGTGGTATTAATGGTAGCAGCAGCAGTAGCAGTGGTAGCAGTAGCTGGAGTGGTATTAACAGTGGTAGTGGCGATGGCAGCAGCGGTAGCAGTAGCTGGAGTGGTATTAACAGTGGTAGTGGTGATGGTAGCAATAGTGGTGGTGGTGGTAGTAGTAGCACCAGGGTGATTTTAATTCCAATGTACCCAGAAGCCATGGTGGTAATTTGAGCATGTCATGTGGGCTTGTCAAGTTAATGTCCTTGCACCATGGGAGACTGAGAGAGGATAGGAGTGGGAGAGGAACGGAATCGAGACCCACATTCCAGGGACCCAGTTGTCCTCGTGAACAGGAGAGCCGCAATTCCCAGGCTCAGCCACAAGGTGGGGCAGGGGTCCGGCACTCATGATGCCTGAACAAGCCCAGGGAGAATTCACTGGATTAGGAGCTGGGGGCACCCTGAGGAAACCAGGAGACTCCTGGTGCCTCGGGGAGAGCTGGCCACCCAAGCTTGAGAGACGGTTTTACCCCTAGCATTTAAGCCATACATGGGGAGAGCAAGGTGAAACACAGGAAAGCCAGAAGGGCATGTGCAAAGTGGGGAGAGAGCAGCAGGGAGTGACTGAAAACACTGGTTCTCAACTTGTTTCCACCTGACTGATAACGTCGGGACAGAGTTCACTTATGCCGCTCACTTCCAGCTGGGGTGGCAGCACACGGGCCGCAGGTGATGAGCAGTTCCCCTTTCTCCCTCACTCATCTGGACCCTCTGTTATGTGGTAGGCGTCACAGAGTTTGAGAGCCACCGATCTGGAGCAGAACACAGTGGACAGAGGATGGAGAGCATGTAAAAGGCAGAGACATCTTTAAAGAAACCACATAGACACAGAGGATCAGAGTGGGGCAGAAGGCTGAGCATGAGCTGTGGGTGTCAACACCAAGAACATGGCTTTGGAGCAAAAGGGGCCAGGATTCAAATTCTGGCTCTATGCTCATAGCTACATGACCTTATCCTAGGGGATAATATTAGTACCAACCTGGTAGGGTTGTTGTGCAGATTAAATGGCACAATACTTGTAAAGTATTTAGCATGTACCTGGTAGTCACTATAGTCACTGCTCAAAGAAAGGCAGCCATTGTTACTATTATTATTGTTATAATTACATGGGCATGATGATGAAGAGATATTGCTTTTAAATCCACTGTCCACCGTCTCATCAATGTTATAGAGTCTTAAAGGGAACTGTCTTGTATTTGCTCAAGGTGTATCCTGTGTGATAGAACTGGCTTCCCAATGAGATTTCAAGGCCCCTGAGAGTAAAACTAAGAAGCACACCTATGTCTCTTGACTTTTGCAAAGTCCAAGTATACCTGTGGACGTAGAGTAGTTGGGTGATCAATACACTTGTCCATTCGTCTGTTGTGAAATCGATAGCTTACAAGTTTTCCAGCAAGGCACCTAACAAAGCAATGCAACAATCATTTGCTAAGCACTTGCTGTGTGCCAAGAACACCAGGATAGTCTACTTTGGAGAGACTGTCCTCAGTGCCCTTGTTTTCTCATTGCTAAGCTGTGACTCTGGGAGAGTCCATTGTACCTCTTCCCTCTTCTTTGACCAAACTGACCCCGCTTCTGGACAGAAACACTGGTGTGGAACAGAAGGGATAGTACGAGAAACCAACTTGGTTCAGTGAATTTAGGCATTTGTTTTTCAAGTCCACAGGTCCATTTCCTGAGGGACTAGACAAAACGGATGTACAAGTTACCCTGACGCTGAAGGAAAGGCAGAGAGAAAGAACTGAAAGTCCTGCTTAAATAAACTCAAAAGAAACTCAGGGTGAAGGTCCATGTTAAATATCTTCTCTGGCTTCCTTGGCCTCGGTGCTCTTTCTACCTTGTGAGTCTCTGTTTCTTCATCTGGAATGTGAAGGAGTGAGAGCAGTGGGTCTCTAAGGACATAGCTCCATGTGGAGACTCAAGGTGGAGGGCTTCCAGCTCTTTTCCAGTCACTAACTCCCCGTGTGGCCAGGACCCGAGGCACTCATCCTCTCTGTGCCTCCCCTTCCCCAAGTGCAGATGACCTCAAAGCTTGCTCTGGACAACGTCTAAGGACCATTCCAGCTGGGACACCAACGCCACTTCTAAATTTCTTCCCAGTTCTACCTGCTCTGCTCTCACCCCTGACTCAACACTGTTTGGGGTTGGAGCAGTGGTGAGTTCCGCTTGTTTTTCTTTCTCTCAAGGGTGTGTAACTTTCATGATGCCATACCCATCCCGAGATGGTCTAGGACACTTCAGGTGGATGGAGGCAAACATGACTGTCCCTTGATACGAGGGGTAGAATTGATTGGGTTGCTGTTATCCTTAGAAAATCACCACCCTGCTCCACGTGGCTGTTTCCTTCCTTTGCAAAATGGGAGAGCACGTTTCCTTTTGAATCAGCAACATTACCCTTCCAGAAATTTTGAAGGGCAATTCTATTATTAAATATCTCAAGCAGAAACTTTAATCAATGACTCCTTTTTCTGCAAATTACAAATTGAATCGCCTTCTCTCTCCTCCTGTGCCCCTGCCCTCTCTTCAACTCAGAAACACAGGAGCTCTTTAGAAGGCATTTACCCTTCTAGAGAGGAGAAGAGAGGCATTAATACAGGCTTTCTCTCTCGCTCTGATTCAGCCTCATTTCGTTCCTGGCTGAATGTTTCCCGTACAACCAGACACATTTGAATAATTCATGTCCAATAAGCTGAATGGTTGACTTTCAACAGCTGGATGGCTCCTAAGACCGAGAGTGGGGTCGGAGGAGCCAGGAATGGCACCTGAGGGAAGGTTCCTCATGGAAGTCATGGAATGTGGGATCAGGTCAGAAGCCACCAGACTTTGCACCATCCAAGCCTCTTAGGTGGGACCTGGGCTCAGGTGAAGAGGCAGTGATAAATAAGCAGCCCTTCAGTACCTGGGAAGAGGGACCATGTGACTGGGACAAAAATGATCCGCTGTGCAGATCAGGAAGAGATGAAGCCCAGCGGGGCTGAAACTCAAATACCTGTCAGGGGACAGTGACGTTTCATTCATTCATTCACTTCAAAAACACTTATTGAGACCTACTAAGTGCCAGGCATTGTTCTAGATGCTAGGGTTGCAGCAGTGAATGAATGAGAGCCTCCCCTCCCCCAAAACAATCCCTGCCTTTGTGGGGTTTACATTCTAGTCGGGAAGACAGACGACAAACAAAAGTAACACATAGTTTGTCAGGTGGTCAAAAGTGCTTTGAAGAAGAAGAAACAAGGCAGGGTGTGGGGCTAGGAAACATCGGGTAGGAGATGAGCTGCAGTTTTCATAAGGGTGGGCAGGGAAAGCCTCCCTGAGGAGATGACAAATTGGTGGACACTTGAGGGAGGTGAGGAGAAGGCTGGGCAGCTCTGGGGGAAAGAGCATCCCATAGCAGGGAAACAGCAAGTGCAAAGGCCCTGAGGCAGGAATGTGTCTGGCGTGTTCCAGGAATGGCAAGGAGGCCACATGGCTGGAGTCAAGTGCATCCCGTAGGGCTTTTGCTCTGACTGAGATGGGAAGTGATCAGAGTACTGATCAACAAAGAGCGTGATCTGACTTTTGATTTAACAGGACTCATCTGGGTGCTGTGTGGAGAGTAAACTGTAGGGAGCAAGGGAAGAAGTAGAGGGACCAAATGAGACAATAGGAAAGATGACAATAGGAAAGCAGGACCAAGAGGCTGTTGGTGGAGGTGCCAAGAAGTGGTCCGATTCTGTGTTTGTGTTGAAGGAATAAGCAACAGGATTTGCTGAAGCATTAGATACAGGTGTAAAAGAAAAGGATGAGGCCTTGTTTGGGGACCTGAGCAGCTAGAAAGATGGAATTGCCATTTGTGGAATTGGGAGAGATTGCAGGAGAAGCAGCTTTAAGCAAGGAAATAGGAAGCTGTGTACAAACAATGGGGGGAGGGGCACTGGGGGCATGCCTGCCCCACCTAGGAGAGTTCAAGAAGTCTGACAAAACCACGCCAGACAGAGCATGCTGCATAACGAGCAAGGTTGCCAGGTGAGGAAAGGCCTTGGTTTTTGAGTCAAAACACCTGGCTTCAGGGTCCACATCTGCCTCTCTCTAGCCCAGGGATTGGGGGCACATCATTTAAGCTCTCTGGGTTTCAGTCTACGCATCTTCAAAATCCGGATGTATCTATATGCTCTGTAAAATGCAAAGCATTACTCCCAGAGGCAGAGATACAGTGAAAGGAGATCAGACTCTAGAACCAAAAGGAGCTGGGTTTGGAGCCTCTTACTAGCTACAAGATGTTGGGCAAGTTTCTTAATCTCTCAAAGTCTTGGTTTCCTCATGTGTAAAATGGACATAACACTGCCTACCTTACAAGATTGTCACGAGGGTTTCTGAGATAAGGCTTTTACAGCATCTAGCAGAGAGCTTATACATAGTAGGATCTCAATATATTACGGCTATTATTACACATAAAAGTAACTATTATTATAGGTGTATTTATCTGTGTATTGACCTTGTAAGTGTGTGGTCACCTATACAAAAATTCAGGGTGGCCACAAAGTCTGGGAACATAGATGATATTGTCTCATCATGTATAATATCACATAATGATATTAGTTACCGAGATATGTGAATAGCTTCCAGGAAACTGCTAGGACCTAAGAAATAATAAAAGAGGTTTAAATATCCCATCAAACTTTCTTAAGACGAGGGACTTTATCTTATTTTTCTTTGTATCTTCCATTGCAGGCCTGGTTCAATGACTACATCTGAGAGGTACTTAATAGATAGGATCAAAGAATGAGAGCTTAGAAATCATTTTACTCAACCACCTTCATTTAAAACTAAGAAAACCAGAGACCAGAGAGTGCCAGTGTCCTGCCAGAGTGACCCAGCAAGTGGCAGATCTAGGGCTAGTATTAAGCTCTCCTGACTCGTGGATCCATGGCTCTCCCCTCTACCTCTCATGGCTGTGGGATAAATGAAACCAGTTTTGGCAAAATCAAGATCCTTTATTGACTTGGACCCTCTTCAATAGGCTCATCCAGTCTGACAAATATCCAGAAGGTTTCCTTGGAATGACAATAGGATAAAGCAAGGGTTCTTTAATGGTTCTGTGATCTTCTTGGATTTCTCTGGGGCCTGCAGTGTTTGCACTGGTCTAGACATTTTCCACCAAACCTCCTGGCAAATATTTGAAGGCCTTGATACAATGCCATACAAATAACCATATCTAAAGCTTTCCCGTGTAAACAGCCTGAAGTCCTTAGTTGGTCAGCAGTGACCCAAGAAAAAAAACAAAAACAAAACTGGTCTCCTCGAAACAGTTTTTAAAAGGAAAACCTCAAATACAACCTAAACGGTAATACATATTTGCTGTGGTTAAAGTCACAATTGTTATACCATTCACTGAAAGCTGTGAGAAAGGAAGGGGGGTGGTGTTTTAACAGTTTTTCCAGGATGCAGAAGAAATTCCCTGTGGTAGCAAATGCTATTTTAAAAAATAACTTTTAAACTTTAAAAAATCATGTGCCCCTTGTTCTGTCCCTAGTGTTGCATGTACAACATTTAAATTTTAATAAGGGATAGGGGAAAGATTTTGGAATTAGATTCAATGGAGAAAAATGTTTTGCTGTGGCACTGTGAGATGGTTCATATAATGTTTCTTGTCACTGATGAAGAAAAAAGCAAGTACTATCTCCTCACACATTAGCAAATCTGGCAGTAGCACTAAAGGTTTCCAGAGAAGCATACCAGTCAGCCCTTACTGCATGCTTCCTGTGTGCCAAAGGTACAGGGAAAGGCACACGAAACCTCCGTAATAGTAGTTAAAACTTATACCAAAGAAGCCACAGCCAGTAACCACAGATTAGAAATTCCCGGACCATCGCCTAGCCGGGCTACCTACTCATCACTACCCACTGCTGCCAACCTCTCAAATAAATTGAGAGCCTTATTTCCTAAAACCTTCTGCTTTATTGATCCCAGGTATTCATAGGTTAATCTGATAAACTACCCTGTGGTAATCAGTAAGCAAGTCCTTTAACAGAAACAAGTAACAAAATAACTTTGGGCCGGTGTGGTGGTTCAGGCCTGTAATCCCAACACTTTGGAAGGCTGCGGTGAGAGCATTGCTTAGGGCCAGGAGTTCATAGACCAGTTTAGACAACATAGCAAAACCCTTTCTCTACAAAAAAAAGATTAAAAAGACAGAAGACCTTCATATATCATTAGTGACAATAATAGCAACTAACATTTACTGAGGGATCACTTTACAGCAATATTACACATTATCTAATTTAATCTTTACTAAAATTATGAATTTGCACTGTTATCTCCATTTTTACCAACGCAGAACCTAGGTTCTAACTAGTACATTATGCGAATTTAAATATATAAAGATTCTTTAGAAATAATTTATAGAACTTCAAGATTATAGAAGCCTCTAAAAGAGCATATAATCTTAATGTAGCACCTTGTGTGTTTATCCCTAATATTTGATTGGCAGTAATTCAAAGCCATAAATAAGATCATACTGTAAATATGTTTTAAACTTTTTTCGTTTAATATATTGAGATATTTTTTAATAAATAAGTAAGAATTAGAAAGTGTCAACAGCAGTTGAGATTAAGGAAATTTGTTTTAATTTTTTAAATTCTCATTTTGCTTTCATTTTTTGTAATGATTGTATATTACCAAGAACTAAAAAAAAAGTTATTTCCATTTATAAAGAATAAAAAAAGATTCCAGTACTGCATAGCAGGACATTGACACAAACCCATTGATATAAAGAGTCAGTTGTTTACACCTACCTAGGGCTTTATGGTTTGCAAAGCACTTTTCCAAACCCAACTCCAGTTTAATCTTCACAATAATCTTATAAGATATACAATATGATGCCCATTTTCTGGGCAAGGAAACCGAGGCTTAAAGAGTTGGTAATGTGCGTGACTCAAGATTATATTATACCTACCTGTAAGGTAGAGCTTGAACTTGGGTCTGTCTGGACTACAAGAGCAATACATATTCCACCATGCTAGGACCTTCCTATAGTCACTTATCCATGTGCCCATGGTCCTAAATGCTTTCTGGATTCTGTTCTGTCACCTCAACCTAAAAATTTACATTATGAGTTTTCACTTCCAAGATCTACTACTTTGAAAAGGATATCAATAATTTATCTGCTACTTCCGACGGCTAGAAAGATAAGGATAAAGTGGGAAGATGATACACACATTGTACGTATGAGCATAGAAAGTCCTCTCCTCCCCTCGCTGCTGACTTCCTTGAGCTCTGACTGCGCACAGAGCCCAGGTCATGGGGAAAACTTCCAGAGCAACATACCGGTCAGCCCTTACTGCATGCTTCCTGTGTGCCAACATCTTCCGCTCCTTTTTTTTTAAATTAAGTCCCAACAATAACATATCCCCCTTTTCAGATGAGGAAACTGAGATTTAGAGAGATTAAGTCACTAGCATATGGTCACAGTGAGTAAGGGGTGGAATGGAAATTCACATCAGCAATCTGTCCCCACCACCCACATGTTTAAGTGCTCCTTATGGCTGCTCCTGAGGAGTATAGAATGGAGAAGAAGGAATCAGTGAGCCAGTTTTGCCTTTTAAAAGCACGTGTGCGTGTGTGTCTGTGCACACGCACGCACACGTGCACACATGCAAAACAGTATGAAGGAAACAGATAAACTAAATAGCAATTCCTTAGAGAAAGAGAGGAGTTTGGGAAGCAGGTGGTAAATAGGTGAGAAAGGGGACTTTCTCTTTTTGCTTTGTACAGTTTTGATTATTTGAATCTTTTGTAATGTCTATTAGGTCTTTTTTTGTCCTTTTTTTTTTGCTTTAGGTCTTTTTAAATTGTGTTAAAATACACATAGCATAAAATCTACCATCTTAGCCATTTTAAAATGTACAGTTCAGTAATATTAAGTACATTCATATTGTTGTGCAACCATCACCACCATCCATCTCCATAACTCTCACCTTGCAAAACTGAAACTCTGCACCCACTAAACAGTAACTCCCCATTCCCCTTGTCCCAGCCCCTGACCACCATTATTCTACTTTCTGTCTCTATGAATTTGGCTATTGTAGTTACTGCATACAAGTAGAATCATACAGTATTTGTCCTTGTGTAACTGGCTTATTTCACTTAGTGTAATGTCCTCAAGGTTTGTTTATGCATCTGTTGACAGACCCATGAGTTGCTTCTAGTGTGAATAATACTGCTGTGAGCATGGGTGTGCAAATATCACTTCAAGACCTTGCTTTCAATTCTTTCGGGTACATACCCAGAAGTGGAATGGCTGGATCATATAGTGATGTTTATTAGTTTTGTAATTTAAAAAATAGCCAGGTGCAGTGGCTCATGCCAGTAATCCCAGAACTTTGGGAGGCTGAGGCGAGAGGATTGCTTGAGGCCAGGACTTAAAGACCAGCCCGGACAACATAGCAAGACTCCTGTCTCTATAAAATATATATTTTTTAAAATTAGCTGGGCATGGTGGCACGCACCTGTAGTCTTGGCTACTTGGGAGGCTGAGGCAAGAGAGCGCTTCGCTTGAGCCCAGGAGTTCGAGGCTACCGTGAACTATGATCATGCCACTGCACTCCAGCTTGGGTGACAGAACAGGACCCTGCCTCTAAAAAAATAAAAAGTCTTTTTTTAAGTGAATGTTCACATAGATTAGAAAAATATTCAATAATGAGACAAGGAAGACAATAGTGAAAACAACAGGCTTAAGGGTTGCTGCAGTTGTCATGGGCTCCAGGAACACCTGTTGGGCTATGACTTTCCACAGGACAGAGGCCAGCTTTGCAGCTCTATACTCCACCCACCCTGTGCCCAACACCATTCCCGTCTTCTTGTAGGTGCTCAATATATATGAACTAAATCCTATTGCCCTAAAGGAGTGCCTTCACCATAACATCTAGGCAAGGGACAAATCTAACTGATGGAAACAAAGGGACTGCATAGAAGCAGGGCCCTGGTACAACAGGGGACAGGGCTTGGCCACCTGCTCACTCAGTGCAGGACCTTGGGCCCTGAACTTCTTGGGTCTCAGTCTCCTTGGTCACATAAAGACACTGCCCAGCTTGTGTTGTCACAGGATTATTGTGAAAAGTCACCATTTGTTCATTCATTCAACAAATATTGCACGCCTCCTGGGACAGAGCTACATCAAATCCGAAATAAGAAAATTGCATCCAATAAACATTGCTTGTGTCTTCATTTTGTATTATTTTGCATAGTAGTTTTCTATTCTTTTATTTTGTATTCCTTGATTCATTCTACATTGAAGTGCATTGTCTCATTCCATTGTTTTTAAAGCAAGGATTTAAAAAGAAAAAAGTACTGGGGGTTCTTTAAGATTTTGGAACGTGACTTCTTTCCGATGGCTCTATAAACAAGATTATCTCCCATGCCCTACGGGACAGAACTCCCGGGTCAGGAACTTCTGGGAAATTGTGCATTGCTCTGCTCTCTGAAGAGCCTGGCAGCTTTCGATTCCATAATGGTCATCTCCAGCTGCAAGGAGCGGTTAATGAGGTGTGTGGGACAGTGATGGGAAAAGGTCAGCCTCTACATCACTCACCACCGCTAAGTGAGCACCACGGAGGGAAACTAGCTGTAGGGTGAGACAGATGGAGCAGAAAGCAATATCCACTTCATTAGCCGGGGGTTCTGGACGTGTGGAAAGAGGCCAAGGTCCAGCCCATAGACTGTGACAGAACATTCTTGCAGCACTGAGAGGGCTGAGCAAAGGCCGGGCAGAAAGCAGAGGACTGCCTCTGTCCCGTGGCATCTGGGGGCACTTTCCCTTTACTCCTTGCCCCTCTCTCTCTTCCCCTCCTTCTTACCTTCTTTTTTTTATAATTTCTTTCATTTCTTTATTTTTCCTTCCTTCTCTCCCTCTCTATCCTCCTTCCTTTTTTAAAAAAAAAGTTTATTTCTCTTACTTCTTTCTTCCTGTTTTCCTTTCTCTCATCCTATACCTCCAATTTCCCCTTATTGTTTTCTAAATCTTAAAAAATTCCTGAAAGGCATCTATCTGGTGACATCTAGCCAATTTTCTGTGTATCCAAAAATAAAATTGAATTTAGTACTTTCGTACATTAGAACAGGGGTCCCAAAGTGGGGGTGTGCCAGATGATACACTGGGCGTACAGGATAAAAATCTTAGGACTTAGGTTTATACTTATGCTAACTCTGTGTGTTTTATTTTTGTGTTAGTCTTACAAGGAGCATAAAATATTAGTATAGCAGCACATACATTTAATAGTAAGTTAATTAATTGATTAATACAAATAACAGAAATGAAGTGCTCAAACTTTTTTTTTTAACTGAGAGGAAGAACTTGGGAAAAGCATTTTCAGACTACTGCTTTAAAGACAAGCCCTTTAAAAACTTAACACTTGATTCAGCTCATTCCTATTTACAGTCAGTGCCTCTGACTACAACTCAGAGGGGATTCTGGGGCACACACAGGGCCTCTGTGGGGAGGACAGGGGAGAGGACTCAGCATCCCAAGAAGTGTTGTCACCCTGAGAAATGACACCGAGCTTGGTTTCCAGTGCCATGTCACTTGTTTGAACCGTCTTCCCTGGGAAGTCCCCCCACTTACAGCAGTGCCACACACATACCCTTTTCACCTTCCCCTGCCCATTCATGTCTCTCCACCGCACACCCCCATGTGACACACCACTGATTGACTTGCTGCCTGTCTCCCACCCTCTCTGGTGAGTGATCTCTGGGAGGACATGGGCTTTGTCCATTTTATTCATGGCTGCATTGCCAGGACCCAGAATAGGGTCTGACACAGACATGTACTTGAACGCACAAACCAACTGCTGCAAAGGACTGAATTAGAAACTCAAATGGGGCTTGAAGGGTTTCCATTAAAAATAAGGTCACTGTATCTTCTCTTTCTGATCATTAGCTTTATGAAGGCTAGTTTTACAGCAACTGTGATGCTTAATTATGCTGAGTTAAAACACTTTCTAACTCCCTGGCCAGACTGAACTCCTTGAGAGTAGAAATTGTATCTTTAACATCTTTAAATCTCCAGAATTTTGCATATAGTAAATGCTTAATGGATGTTTGTTGAATGAATAAATGAACATAATCTGGGCCTTGGGTGTGCAGGAAGGTGGACTCAGCATAGAGCAAAAGACATTAGTAAGGAGTGATTGCAGAGCACCTGCTACATGCAGTACACTGTTCAAAGCACCATTGAGCAACACAGAAGATTAAGAAAGTTTATTTCCTGTGCTTTAGGGATTTACAATCCACTTAGGAAAGATAAAACATACAATCATGTAATGCCTCAAGAATAGCTATAAGCAGTTTTGTACTTCCAACAAACCCCACACTATACGCTGAAATGTGATAAGGTAAATTCACGGGCCTGCCTGTCAGTCCAGTCAGTGAGTATTGAGAACCTACTATGCCCCGTCACTGCCCTAGGTCCTGGCGCTAAGGACCTAAGATTAATAAAAATGCAATCTGCCCTTGAGGAGCCTTCCAGTCTAGACAGGTGATGAAGTTATTTTGACAATGTGGGCAAAGAGCTAGGACAGAGATAAGCACAGAGCACACTGAAAACAGAAAGAGGGAATGCAAAGCCCAGGGTTTCTCAACCTCAGCACCATGGCCATTTTAGACCAGATAATTCTTTGTTGCGGGGGCTGTCCTGTGCATTGCAGGATGTTTAGCAACATCCTTGGCCTCTACCCACAAGATGCCAGTAGCAACCCTCCGCCATGACAACTAAAAATGTCTCTGGACATTAGGACCAACTACATAATGTGTGAGGCCCAGTGTGAAAAGAAAATGTGGGATCCTTGTTTAAAAAACCGTGAAGTGCCCCCTCTGACCAGCCACTGGAGCATGCATTTGCCCAGCTAAGGGCATGGAAGTCAAGCCAGGCATCTCCTGCTGCAACCCATGGCAGATGGGCAAACCCCAAGGGCATTGTGACCTCTGAACAAGGACACCCTTGGATCAGGGGTGGGCAACAGGCTCTTGCCTAATGCTCCATGGCACTGCCAGCCTGGGAAAGGGATGGCTACCAGCATGCCCTCCTCCGAGATGCCATGGGGCAAGAACACCCTATCCCAACCTCCCCATGCCCACGTGAAGTCCCCCTAAGGGCAGTGGTGGTTGCTGGGTGGAAGTGGGAAGAGAAAGGCCTGGCACAGAGGGGAGGTAGAGGATCTGGCACCCAAAACCCACCCCAGAAAGGCAGGGAGGCAGAGGGACATGGGACCACCTGAACTGAGACTCCAAGCCCCTGACTCCAAGCTCCATTGTCCCATCAGGCTTCACCTACAAAACAGAAAGTCAAAGATAAAATATTAAGAACTTTGGGACAGCAACAGCAGAGCATTAAACCCCAAGCATACCCATGAAGTTGGCCCTGCCAGACATTGCCAAATCCCCCCAGGGGCTCAAAACCATGCCCAACTGAGAACCACTGGTAAAAAAAACTCAACCCAGGGTCAGGTGGGGCTTACTAAAGGACTTGAGCCCTCTGATGATCCCAGAAGGTAAGGGGTGGTTGATTAGAAGGGACAGAGCTAATCAGGAAAGCTTCCGGCAGCTCATGAATTTCAAACCAAGCTTTCAAGGAAGTCACAAAATCTGGTTTGGCTGGAAGGAGTTCTTCCAGGTGAGTAGGTACAGGAGTGGAAATTAGCAAGGTGTTGTAGGGGCTAGTTGGAGGGAGAATGACATGAAGGGGAAGGGACACGGGGCAGGGGGGCAGTGAGTTTTTGTAATCTTAACTCAGATTATTTCTTTTTTTTTTTGACACGGTGTCTCACTCTGTCACCTGGGCTGGAGTGCAGTGGTGTCATCATAGCTCACTGTATCCTCAACCTCCTGGGCTCAAGCAATCCTCCTGCCTCTGGTTCCAGAGTAGCTGGGACTACAGGTGCATGCCATGTCAACCAGCTAATTTTTCTATTTTTTGTAGAGACGGGGTCTCACTCTTTCTCAGGCTGGTCTCAAACTCCTGGCCTCAAGAGATCCTCCAGCCTTGGCCTCCTAAAGTGCTAGAATAACAGGCATGAGCCACCGCGCCCGGCCAATTCAGATTATTTCTGAACTTTTCTGTTGCTCCACTGTGGCTTCTGGTGAGTTACTGAACTTCTACGCCTCCTACTGCATGTGGGCTGTGCCTCAACTCTCCTAAGGCCCTGCTGCATGGAAGCTGAGGGGCACCCATCAGCACCTTTGAAGAGGCCCCTTCCACAGAGACCCTCATCTGTGCCCTTTTCCACCCACTCTGTGCCTGCCCCACTACAGACCTTCACTCACCTCCTGTCTGGAGAAGGGCAAAAGCTCACTCTAGGGTCTCCATCAAGGAATCCACTAGGTCACATTCTCTCTAGATGTGTCACATTGGACAATAATAATCAAACAGCTGGGAGTTATTGAGACCTTACTGACAGCCTCTCTTCTAATCTCTTTAATGTATTGACTCATTTACTCTTTACAATCTCCCCGTTAGGTAGATGCTATCTATCTCTATCCCCATTTTAAAGATGGGAACACTGAGGCACAGAGAGGTTTAATAAATTGCCCATGCACAGTGAGTTGTGAATCCAAAATCCGAATCCTGGCAAATTGACTCCAGAGTCTTCATATTTAACCACTTCACTCAATTTTGTAAACTGGAGTTAATGAGAGTAACCTCAGATAATTGCAAAGATCAGATGAGATTACAGTGTAAATCTTAGCACAGAGATGTAGGCACGCAAATAAATAGTCGCTACTACTGTTATTGTTGTTATAAGCACCCTTTAAAAAAAAACAAATAATGGCACAAACCCCCTTGAAAACTTTCCGAGATTTCTCATTGCCTAAGGAGAGAAGTTCAAACCCCCAGACCTGGCATTCAGTGTTTGCTTGCCACTAACTTTCCAGTGTCATCAATAGCAGGGCTCCTCCAGGGTCCAGACAGCCCATCTAAGCCCTCCTTCATTACCTCTTTTCATGCCTTCAAGACTTTGCTCAGCTCTTCTTTCTGCCTGAAAGGCTCTCTGACTTCTCAATGTCAAGATCCTACTTACCCTTCAAGGGCCCTGAGCCCCACAGAATTTTGCTGGTTCCCCTTTTATTGTTACTAACATTTCCTTCTATTTATTAACTGTGCCAGGTGGTTTGCATATATTACCAGCCCTGCCAATTTCTACACTGTCTTCCTTTTCACAGATGAGGAAACTGAGTTTCAGAGTGGCAACTTACCCAAGGTCACACCTAGGAAGCAGCAGAGACAGGTTTCAAACCACAATCAGCCTGGCTCTGAGCCCCATGCCAATTCCTCTGTGGTACTTACCCCTTGGCTGGTACAGAAAATGTTTGAAGCCAGGCAGAGCTGCGTTTGAATCTCAACTCTGTATTGAGAACAACCACCTCTCTGCAACTCAAGCACTCTGAGAATGAGTTGGGAAAACTGAAAATAGGAATAATACTGTCTCATAGGCAGTTATGAGGAATAAATGAGATGCTTTAAGTAAAGCAGTCAGCACAGTGCTGTCGTAAAGCCTGCTCCATTTTGTCTAGCGACAGAGGTAAGTGTACCCATGCCTATCTCTCCCTCTATATAACCAACTCCTTTAGAGCAGGAATTGAATCTGGTTCATCTGAGCAGTGCCAGACACCTGCCATAGTGCCCAGTGCATGGTGGATGTGCAATAAACGTTTGCTGCGATGACTCAGCAGCCTTGCATGGCTCTTCACCCACAGGCCTAGGAGGAGAGTCTGTATCTAGTCATCAGGGCATAAAAGGATACTTTGCCATGCCTTTGTGTGAGGCTGAATGGTCACTCTTATGCCCAAGGCACAAGTCACAGTCAGCATTCTTGACCAGACACACCAGGTCTAGTAAGGGCAGGGTCCACCCATTCCTGCTCTGCAACCAGGAACTCTAGGATCGGAGGAGAGGAGACATCAGAGGGGAGACACAAGGTGACATCAAGTGGGCAGAGGTTCCTGATTCATAGACTAGACTCTTTTCTGGTACCCTTTCATGAGAAAAAGGAAAAAAAAGAGCCTTTTCATCATTCAAGCGTGACATCAGGAGTGGAAATTGGGGTATCTTATTGTGTCTTACTCTTAGGCCTTGTACCTGTTCCTAGGCTGTGCTTTGTGCTAACCCTGTCATTACACAAACACAATGTCATGGAGAAAGCACTGAGGTCTAGATGCCAAAGACTCAGGTTCCAAGGTGGCAGCTCTGGCACCTTCGGGGGGTCATTTTTCCTTGGAGCCTCAGTTTCCTCATCTGTGAAATGTGGATAGTGACGTCTGCCTCCCCTTCTCTGCAGGACTCTTTTGAAGATCAAATGAAAGGAGAAAGCTCCTTGAGCACCATAAAATACTGTACAAATATTGTAATTCTTTATATGCCAGGCATCTCCTTTGACAAGAAAGACTTTGATCTCTCCCTCTCTCTCTGTCTCTCTCTCTCTAGCAATCACAAGATTTCTCTCTGTGCTGAGACTTTTCAGGGTGCTTCTGTGTGTGCCCCCCTCCGTCTGGGTGGGTAGAGGGCTGGGAAGGTGCCAAAGTGCCAGAGCAAGGCACTAGAAATGGGATCTGGAGGGCCTCAGTCCAAGTCCAACGGTTAAGTCCCCCTTAACTGTTTGTGGGTCCTTAGGCCAATGCTTACCCTCTTGGAGCCACCATTTCCTCATCATGAAAGTGGGGTGATATTGCCTGCTTCACAGGTTTGTGAGGAGGAAAAAGGGGGAGCATGTAGCGGGGGCACTTCAATAACACATTTAAATAGTAATCTGAAAACAGATTCTAAGAAATTTTAGTAAAGATTATTTCTTTTTCTCCTAAATTCCATAGCCTAACCCGTATCATTTATGCAATAAACATTCATGGAATACCTACTGTGTGCTGGGCCCACCATTTATTCAATAAACATTCATGGAATACCTACTGTGTGCTGGGCCCGCCATTTGTTCAATAAACATTCATGGATGTTGTAGTAATAGAAAGAGGAGTAGATTATTGTTCTGGAGTGAAAGCTTTTTATGCTAGGTGTAGTATTTATTAGTTTAATATCATACTAGGTTGCTGGTTTTTAATTTAATCTTTTACAAAGTACTGGAAACACCCTATTTCTAAAAATGACCCAGCAGAAGGATGTGAGTTGTTCAATCAAAATGAGAGAAATCTCCTCTATTCTTAGGAGTTTCCCTGGCAAAGATCATCTAATAGCAGCACGTTTGGGAAATGAAAGCTCAGAACCGAAAGGGATTATTAGAGTGGAAGCTGATGGCTGGGATCGGTAGGATATGGGATCTTCCTATATCCGTTTGTTATTCCCTCAAAGTGCTCCCTGAGTGCTTCACACATAGTAAACACTTGGTGGTTGTTTGTTAGTGAATTTATACCGGAAGCTGCACGTTTAGAAGGGAGGGAGCCCCTGAGCTGTGTGTGATGACTGAGCAAGCACTTGATCAGTGCCCTGCCTGTGCCAGCCCTCACACAAAGTGCTTTCCTGCATTACCTCATTTAATTCTTCCAACAACACTATGAGGTATAAATTCCTTATCACCACTTACATTTGGTGATAATATAAAGGCTGAAAGAAATTGAGTAACTTGCCCAAAGTCATGCCCACACACTCCCAGAAAGCAGTTGGTCTACCTGATTCCAAAGTCAGGATTTTCCTAGTGCCCTGTGCTCTATCTCTTGGGAAAAGTCATTTCTTCTCCCTGAATCTGCTTCCTTATTCTGAAGAGAAAACAGTGAAGTGAGATGACTTCTAAGGTCCCTTTCAGATTTATGGATTTCTACCTGCTGAGTGCTTTATCCAGGGGTTGACAAACTGCGGCCCATGGGCCAAATCCAGACAACCAATTGTTTTTATAAATAAAGTTTTATTGGAACACAGCCACATGTGTTCATCTATGTATTGTCTGTAACAGCAGAGTTGGGTAGTTGTGACAGAGACTGTATAGCCCAAAAAGCCTAACATTTATTATCTGGCCCTTTATAGAAAAAGTTTGCCGACTCCTGGAACATACTAGTCTATAGACTTTAATGATGATAAACTATACTGATGAATAGGAAAAAATCTGGAGGGCTGCACATCAACTGCCAAGAAGGAGGTGACTTACACTGTTTACATTTATGCATTTTATACTTCGGAATTGTTTGTTTACTTTACCTTTTAGCAAGTTATAACTTACCTACAGCAACATGCACAAATCCTACATGTATAGCCTGATGATGTATCCACCATCCCAATCAAAACATAGAACCTTTCTAGAACCCCAGAAACCTCTTTCACTGTGGGTCAGTTTTCCTACTTTTTAACTTTATATAAATGGAATCACACAGTGTATATCCTTTTGTGTCTGGGAGAAGTATTTATTTCTAAACTATAATTTCATGCTGACAACTTGGAAAATCTGAGTAGTATAAATAAGGAAACAAAAATCATCCTTAATGGTATTATCCAGAGAAGATCACTTGTAATTTACTCAACTAGTATTGTATTGAGGACCTACCACATAACAGCACCTCTCCAGGCACTGAAGAGGAAGACATGAGGGGTCCCTGCCCTCCTGGGGCTTGCTGTCTGTGGTGTATTTCTTCATGGCTAGTCAAAAGTCTCATGTCCACCACTCCACAGAGGTCTGGCCTGAGCTCTTAGACCATCTGCCCAAAGGCCTGGGGTAGACACCCTGGTAATTTAAGGCCTTTTAGGAATTTCAAATCATAAAAAAAATTGGAAAACTCAAATGGTCTTCAAAACCAACTGGCCATTTTTCAAAAGCAGAATCAAAAGCCCAGAGAAGGTGCTCACCAAATTCTTTGGGGAGGTGAATAGTCACCCCAAAAGGAGTATTGCAGCCAGAACTAGAACCTCAGGCTCCTGACCCCAAAGTCTAGAATGTTCTCCAGGCTGTAACACTGTTCTCTAACAATAAGGCTCCCAACCTCCTGCACACCAGGATAGGGTAGTATTTATATTTTACTCTAGAGATGATTTCATTTTGAGGCCTTCTAGACAACCTGAATCAATGGGAAAGCCTTGGAGAATGAGCAGCAGAGGGTAGAAAAGACCAGGGTTTCCCTTCTATAAACAAAGAAGGGCAACTATGGAAAGTGGGGTGAAGACTGTGTGCATAAGAGGAGAAAAATATCCTTTGTGCTGCTAAGTTACAGAGGAGGTGAGTCCACAGGAGCCACATTTGCCAATCTGTGACATTATCTACAAGGTGCTCAGACACCTTCATAGAATAATGAGCCAACTGGATTTTAAATTATTTTATACCAGGGACTGCATCTCCCATTAAAAAAAACAAACCTGGGGATTTGAACTGCAAATTCATTATTTGAGTAGATGAACCTAATGTGGTCTCCTCAAATTCAGTAGCTCTTAAAAACAAGCTGGGAATATAATAGCCCAACGAGATAACTTGCCCTACTTCTTAAGGGCATGCTTTCACGATTTGCCTCTTCTTTCTAAATATGTGAGAGCCTGCCATATTTCAGGAAACTGTAGCTGCTAACTCATTTAATCTTCACAAAACACAGTAGACTGTCTTCATTTTGCACATAAGGAAACTGAGGATCAGAAAGACTATCCAACATGGCCAAAGTCGCACAGCCGGTTAAGCAGAACTCAGGCTCAAGTTTAGTTCTCCAAAGCCTGCACTCTGTTCCCTGCTGTGTATTCTCCAGGGCTCCCCCTTTCAACTTCTAAAACAATGAAAGTTAGAGGCCTTCCTCTTTTATCCCAAAGCCCTGCTCAAAAGTCCTGAGCCCCCGTTGCAGCCCTCCCATTAACTTACTCCTTAGACTGTCACGTGTCTCATTTTCCCATCTCTAAAATGGGGTTTCTATATTAGTCCATCACCACTTTATTCTACATGAAGCATAAACAAAGGTTATTTCAATCATACTCTGTCTTCTTCTATTCGGGGGAAGTTTAACTAAAGGTTTTTATCATATACTCATTTAGTTAGCATTTATGATTCACATTCTGAAGGACGGTCTGCTGGTCTACTTACACCTTTTTCTTAATTTCCATATGAAGGGATAGATATTAAATGTGTGTTCACCAATGTATAGTTGCAATTACTCGGTGAGCACCTATGTTGCACCAAGTGGCATATACAAGGTAGGTCTGGGCAGGAGGATTATAGGAAGCTGTTAGCTATGAATAGCTAGATTACCAGGAAGACATACGTGGACACTCATAGGAAGTTCTTCCTGTACTCTGTGCAAAACTTCCTGTATGTTCACATGGTTAGCTAGGGTTGGGGGAAGAATGGGTTTGCTGACATCTAAATTTTGAGAAAGACGCTTGAGAGTCAGGGCACACAGCAGTTGGAACTACAAATCAAAGCTTTGTTGTTAAAAGGGAAGTGATTGCTGGTTTTTTAATGGGTTTTCCCACCTTAACACAGAAACTGATCTTCATTATACTTGATGCTTCTGTCATGATATCAGGTGAGAGACAGAAAAAAAGATTGTTCTCCAGGGACATTTACTCTGAACACTTCATTATCCTGCTTGAGGCAAGCTGGGTAGGTAGAGAATGTTCTTCCACTGGGCAGAATTGGGGGCGGCAAGGATCTGCCATATGTTGCAATAAACTAAAAGACAAGACAGTGAAAGGAAGGGCCCTCAATTCCATGAAGTTATTACCCCTTTGTCAGGGACACAAGGACTGAGAGAGGTGTAAACCTTCCCCCAGGCTCCACGCACACAACAACCCCCCCTTCTTTCTGGCTCTCAGCACAGGTGGCCCAGGCACCTGTAGCAGACCCTGTATTTGAAGGAGGCATCCTAGCTCCTTAGCAGCCTGACCTGGATCAGTCACATCAGCTCTCATACACCTAGGAGATTGGATCCTGTTCCTAGCAGCGGGGGTGGCTGAACCCCTCCTCCTCCACGCTGAGATTCCTCTCTATCCGTAACCCAACCCCAGCTTCCTCCTAATTATCTTTTGAAGGTGGAAGAGGTAGGAGAATGTGTTCAGAAGCTCCTTTGCAATTTTCCTGCTGATGCTGAATTCTTGTTCCTAATCGCCCAGTCCCTCCAACCCCAGCACTGCATCTCCCTGATTCTGAAAACCCTAAGCTTCCAGAGGGGCTAGATTTTTCTACTGGGAACTGGCTTCCTGCCTTCCCAGACTGGAAAGTGTGAAACTATTATTAGACCAAGAGTTTGTACAGGTGGTCTTACTTAATGTATACAACCCCCGCCCCCCCGCACTGTAGGTATATCAGTAGTATCCCTGTTTTACAGATGAGGAGACTGAGGCTCAGAGAGGGGAAGGGGTGTCCTGTGCCCCAGAAGCTGTGCGTTGGTGAAAGGTGGATCCTAAGAAGCCCGTTCTTCTGGAGGTCAGGCCCCAGCCTGTGGGTTTGGGTGTGGCTCCTTCCTTTCTCTCATGCCCTGGGCAGATGCACCCAGGCGAGATGCAAGTGAAACTCCGATAGTGCTGAAAGGCCCATGGCTTCCTTCACAGTCCAGGCCAGAGTGGAAAAAAACTTCTTTCCCTCAGCGGCTTTGTCAGCACCTTCTCTGCTTGGGGTGTGAGACTTCTGCCACTGCTGCAGTGACCGTATGCAGAGCATGTCACCTGGCCCTGGGGACCACAGATGTTCTGGAACTGAGAATAAACCAGAAATCAGTGAGCCTGGGGGACATGTAGCTCCAAATGTCCATCCAGCCACAGGCCAAGCTTTGCTTTCACTGCTGGAAAGTAGGCCCTGCAATCCCAGTTTCGCCCCCAACGCGTAGGTGCCTTGATATTCCGGGTTTAAACAGGGAGTGTGGCCCAGTAGTCCAGCTCCCCCGCGGCTTGGCCAGGCTGGGCGCTGGCGCAGCCGGGCTGCTGGGGGAGCTCTGCTTTGGCTACTCCCTCCAGCCATAAATTAGTCTGTGCCTCCTTCCAAAGGTCCTCCCGGCCTCCTTCACCCTTGCCTACACTCTCAGGGCCCGCAGTTATGCAAATCCAAACCGCCAGACCGGTGCCAGTGAGGGCCTGGGACCTGCAGAGTGGTAACCCAGGCAGAAATAAATGGGGTCCCTCCAATACACACTCACCCAGCCTAACACCACCCCACTTTCCCCAGGTGTCAGCGCCCCTTCCCAAGAGGTCACTTTCTCCTCCCCGGGGCTGGCTCTCCTGGCCCACCACCTGCGTCGGTTGGGACGCATCAGAGGGTCTCTACTCTTCACATCCTTCTCCATCCTTTTCTTCCAAGAGCACCCCAACTTCCTCCAGCTCTCACCTGAACCCCGAAGCATAGTGTCTTCTCTCTGGACTAAAGCGAAACTTGTAACCGGTGGAAAAGCCCCAGCGCCTGGGCTGCAAGCCACTTGCTTAACAAGTCCAAAGGTCAGCTAAAGTTTGGCTGATAAATAGAATCAGTAAAAGAAGGTCTTCCGCCCCCCAGCGTGAGGACAATGGACCCTGGCGAGCCCGGCTCCCGGCCCGAGTCTCCTGCTCTCCACGTCTGCCCCTCAGGCTCTCCCTTTCTCTGGGTTTTCCCCCTCCCCACCATCATTTGCATCCTGCCGAAAGCTGGGTCCTTCCCACTAATTTGCATATCTTATATGGCCTAATGGTGGCGATCATGGCAAGTTAGAAGTTTTCTGACTCCTCTCGGAGGAGACTCCGAGACCCCGGGGAGTAACAGGTGTCTGGAGGCTGAAGGGTGGAGGGGTTCCTGGATTGGGGGGTTTCTTGTGAAACTCCCCTCCACCCTCTCTCGCACCCACCCACCCCCTCACCCCCTTCTTTTCCCGTCCTTGGAAAATGGTGTCCAAGCTCACGTCGCTCCAGCAAGAACTCCTGAGCGCCCTGCTGAGCTCTGGGGTCGCCAAGGAGGTGCTGGTCCAGGCCTTGGAGGAGTTGCTGCCATCCCCGAACTTCGGGGTGAAGCTGGAGACGCTGCCCCTGTCCCCCGGGAACGGGGCCGAGCCCGACACCAAGCCGGTCTTCCATACTCTCACCAACGGCCACGCCAAGGGCCGCTTGTCCGGGGACGAGGGCTCCGAGGACGGCGACGACTATGACACCCCTCCCATCCTCAAGGAGCTGCAGGCGCTCAACACCGAGGAGGCGGCGGAGCAGCGGGCGGAGGTGGACCGGATGCTCAGGTAGGCGCGGAGCGAGGTGGAGAGTACGCGCCCGAGCCCCTTGAGCCCCGGGCCCGCGCCTCAGTGACACTGCACCCGGCCGCTCTCGCCAAGCCTGTTTCCCACCAGAGAAGTCCCCCGGGGGGCGCTCCGCTCCTCTCCCAACGCCTGGACCCTTCCCAAACCCTCAGCCGGACGACCCTGGGGCCCCGGGGCTTCGTCTCCCCTGGCCCAAATCAGCGTCGGGGACCCAAGAGCCTTCCCCGCGGGGCTGGGGCTCGGCCGGGGAGAACCGGAGCTGCGGAGCCCCTTGCCCGGAGGTTCGCCCACGCGACTGAAGGTGCGAGTGGGTGCAGCGAAACGGCTGCAGGTTCCGGGAGCAGAGGTTCGCGGCCTCGCAAGCCCCAGGCCACGCATTTCTCCGCGCCGCCTCGGGTCCGGGAAGCCGCAGGTCGGCCTCCGGCACAGCGACCTGCGGTTCTTTGCCGAGGGACAGGCGACACCCGGGGCCGGGATGTGAGAGGGGAGTTCTTTGGTGGGTACTTTCATTAGCAGAGCCCATGGGAGGCTCGGGATTATCTGGAACCCCCAAAGCCGGTGTAGATTTGCAAAGCGGAGCGTTTGCCTGTGGGGCCCGGGTGGACCCGCGCGGGGCAAAAGAAACCACGAACCTAAGGCACGCGGGGGTGTTGTGGGGCAAGTGTGGCTAAGACCTCAGTTCTCCGAAGTTTTGGTCTCAATCTGAGAAAGGAGCGCGTTTCTGGATCTCGCTGCCGACACCCCGGCCTCCCGCAGGGAATTCAGGCGGGCTGCCGGTCTACCCCAGGGCCGGGATCGTTTGTCCTCCCCAACCGGCCTAGGCTTTGACAGCTGGTTACTAATTATCCAAGGAGCTGAGACCTCACTTCGCTCCCGGGCCACTTGGCTTTAGGAAGGAGCCCCTCGGTTTCAAGGTTTTAGGGGCCGGGACTGAGCCTTGGCCTGCAAGCCCGCAACAGCAGTTTAGGGTGGGATATGACCTTGCATTTGATTTTGCGCTCCCGGAACCTAGCGATTTGCCCTCTAGCCAAGACAATCAGGGGGACTTCAAGATTTTTTCCCCAAAAGTGTTTCGCTATAATTCATAGGTTTGAGGTTCTTCCCTCGCCGTTTCCCCGTGTGGCGGCGATTTCTCCCCCGCTGGGGTTAGGACGCTGGAAGGTGTGAGTCGCGGGGGCTTAGAGGGTCGGGAGAGGAGCCCCTCGGAGCGGCTGGGGTGCCAGGGCGGCCCGGAGGTTGCCCAGGACCTGGAGGACTAAGTCGGCTCCCGCCGCCGGCCACCCGGGGCCCACAGGGCCTAGGCCCTTCCGCCTGGCTGCAGGCGCCCGCTTCCCAGCGCGGCGCTGGAAGGATCTGGGACGCCCGAAGAGACCTGGGGCGCCCCTCCGCACCCGGCCCCGCGCCGGGCCGGACGCAGCAGAGATGTAACATAAACTGCAGCACGTGGAGTTGGGGTGTTATTAATTTATTTCTATAAATCATCAACAGAAAGATACACAAAGAGCCGTGATTAGATTGAAAAGAGAGGCGGGTTATTCATTGGTGAAGTTGTAAAGGCGGCTTAGAGGGGGAAGGAAATAAAAACGCAGACGCTGAGCTGCTGGTGGCTCCCAGCGCACACGCACGACGCTGCGGGGCGCGCCCAGCCAGGACCCCCGCGCCGCCCCAGCGCCCGACCCGGGCTGCCTGAGAGCCCGAGCTGCCAGCGGAGCCCCAGGGTCGCCGACGCCCGCAGGCCCGGCCGGCGGAGAGGCAGGCCCGGCCCGGGTCCTCGAACCTCAGCCTTCTTCCCTGCCCAGGTCCCCGGGCTCCAGCGGGGCGGGGAGGGGGCCCAGGGGGTAGGAGACGCTCGCTGGAGTAGGGACGCGGGACAGATTTCGAGGCTTTCTTCCCCCACCCCCGCGAGTGTCCGACTTTATTAAAGCAATTTTTCAAGAAATTGCCAGCGGTTCCCAGGTCACTGCACAGTGGGCTCCCGAGCCCCAGGCACAGGCACTCCCTTTCTTTGCCCACCCTCTTCCCCTAAGGTGGAAAGAAAAGAAAAAGAAAAGTCACTTTTTGGAACTCCAGGACTCCCTTTATACCTCCTAGAAGAGAAAGGCAAGAAAGGCAGGTCGGGGACTGCGCGCTTCCCTGGTCCCCGGCTCCTGGCCTCGAGGCTGGCGCGGGGGGCGTTTGGAAAGCTGGCTGCTTGCGGCTTCTTAACCAAATCGCCGCGAACTGTGCTGGGGTCGGGGCTTTTCTGCTCGTGGGCAGCCAAGTCATTGTTCGAGAAGGAGCGTGCCGGGCGGTCTGGCGTTTGACACCTGCGCTCTGAACACAATGGCCGCGCGCTTCTCGGGATCCTTGTATTTATCGGGGTTAGGAACCCTGAACGTGAGCTGTAGTTTCAAATAAAAAAAGTAACCAGCTCTCCCGGCTCTTCCTGCTGAATACACGTGAATTTGGGGGTCGGAGAGCTATAAAGGTATAACTGCGCCATTTTACTCCCAACTCTAGTCTTTTAACTCGGGCTTAACTGTTTTGCCGTAATTTATAAGGTTTTCGTGGGTTTTGTTTTGTTTTTTAACCTTCCCAATTGTTGAGCTAATTCACTCTTTCCACAGACCACTCGCACGTAGAGCATAACACTGTTTTTCGATAGGTTTCTTAGACACTCAAGATGAACACAGGTTAAGAAATTTAAACACAAGAAAAATAGCCAAAGAATCTGTTAAAGCAATATTAACTTTTAAAATGCAAGTACTTTTTTCCTAACTTTTGAAGCTATCATTCGTATCTGTTGAAAGTGGTTTTCCACCCTAAAAATATCTGTGGAAGTATTTGCCAGAAATAAGCTTTTAAATGATCTCTGACGTTTATGTGGATATGTCTTAAATGTTTATCGCTTTATTTTTCTCTCATTCAATGTGAATTCTCCACTTTTGAAACTGTATCGAATTTTCTTTTTGCTCTTGTTGCTTCCTTATATTGTATTACTTGGAAATATAAATACTTAAGAAATTGGTTGACTAATATATAATTAATCTGAAAAGTTTGCATTTCTCAAAAAAACTCTATCAAAGCCTGTGTTCTCACGAAGTTAATATCAAAGGCTTGCTAAAATAATCACAACTATCCAAATACTTACAAAATATCTGTTTGATTACTGGATTTTTATTCATTAAACAAAATTAACTTTATTTTATATATTACAGGCACCGGTTAGAAATAAATTCGTTATGACATTGCCACACTGTATCTATTTTGGCTTTACACTATTTTTTTGTTTCATCTGAAACTACTTTTCTCTTCATTTTTTCATGTTCTGTCAAGCTAATACATGTATATCAACATACAGTAAAGGGATCCTGTTTTTGTAAGTTAAATATGTAACTGCATTAAATAAGTAGTATATGTAGATATATTGCTTCTTTAATACTTTTGTTCTGTAATCTGCATTATTTTCTTAATTTCTTGTTTTAGATTATATCCCTCATTTTTAAGCACCTATTCAATAAGCAAGAAAAGACATTGGCAAAATTGAAAACATTTTAGACAAAATTCAAAGGCATAAATACTAGCTTCTTGCGTACCTGTGTTTATGAGAAATAAAAAACATAAACATATTCCTATCCAAAGCTTGACATTTATGAGAAACATAAGAATACAGGGAAACAAGGCATTTGGGATTGTTAATGTCCAAAACTGAAATTATTTGTCCTCATTAGGTTTTGTTTGGGAGACGAGGCTGTGGGTAATTTTTTCTTTTAACTTTACTTGTCTCACCTCAGTGATATGATTCTTCAGTCCCAGGGAGGAATGTCATCGTATTTTGGAAAACTTTTCTAAATCTCTGAAAACTATTTACCATTTGGCTAGGAAGTCCTCCTTGCTTCTCAGGTAGTAGACACATGGGTTTCATACCTATTTTAGAAGAAACAGAGACACCCATGCAGAAGGAAAATAATGTAGGAGGGGTTGAGGCTGAAATTAGGCAAATTTAGAAACTGATGCTACCCCTATCGTTGTAGGATCAGTCAGGCCAGCCCCAAGCCTTAGAACCTACGGCCTCTTGCCTTTTAAGTCTCTCACATTCCAGGAAAATGAAGGAAAGAAAAATAAAACAAGAGCTTTCTTTTTGCTTAATGAGAGAGCGTGGTGGTAGTACTTTCCCATTCCTGAAGATGGGAAGTCTTTTTTTCTTGGCTAATCTCAGAAGAAAGGGATATAGTGTACTGTACAAGGGCCTTCACCTCCTCTTCTGTTTAGGTTCCATTTTGGCCTCACATCTCTCCCAAGGTTGTAGCTTGCACAGGTGGAGAAATCAAAGTTGTGCACAAAGGGTAGGTAAAACCCCTAGAAAGAGAATATTTCTTCCCAGACATCTCCCACAAGCAACCCTAACCGCCTGCTTATCTGTCTAGTGAGGACCCTTGGAGGGCTGCCAAAATGATCAAGGGCTACATGCAGCAACACAACATCCCCCAGAGGGAGGTGGTCGATGTCACCGGCCTGAACCAGTCACACCTCTCCCAGCATCTCAACAAGGGCACCCCAATGAAGACCCAGAAACGTGCTGCCTTGTACACCTGGTACGTCAGAAAGCAACGGGAGATCCTCCGACGTAAGTGTTTTAATTCTGCCTCTGCCTCAACCTGAAGTAACCTTTGCTTTAACTCTGACCCCTGTGGACTGCCTCAGTTTCCCCTTCATCAAGAAGGCTTTCGTGAGCACTTGGCAAATATAAGGAAGTTGGCAGGTGGATTTGGCCTTCATGGTTGCGGTATGATGGATTGGCTGATATAATTTTCTTCTCTCACAGTGCCTTGCCACACAGCCAATTGCTTTGACAAGCCCTTCAGTGTATTTGATGTACCTTGAACTTTTGGGCCCCTTCTTCCAACATCCTTCTCTTGGAAATCAAGTAGGGAACAGAGTGGAATATCTTTCCCAAAGTAAACCAAGCATCTCCCCTTGCTACATGACCACTAGTCAGAGTTTCCAACAAAGACATTTCATTGCAGTCAATAATATTGCTCACCATTACTGCTATTTTCTTCCTCTCTGGAAAAAGCATTAAAAATAGAGGGTGTTTGTATAAATATATTCAGAACCTGACTTTGTTTTTGGGGGGAGCAGGAGGGGAGACTGAGTCCTGAAGCAATTTAAGGTGCTTACTCACATTTACCAAAATTGGTCGAGTTTGGGGACTTCAGCTGGTGACCCTGTCTATGAAGAAGCTACTTCTGGCTAAGGCAGGGCACAGTAAAAGTGAACTCTGACCCGTTGATTCCTACCATTCTGATTCCCATCCTAAAGTTTTCTTTCTGTCCCAAGATTTTTTCCACCCAATAATACTGAGAGATTTTTGTTTTGAAGTTTGGGGAAGTTTGAACTGCATTTGAATAATAAGAGTATGAATGATATACTGTTTCTATTTTAGGAAAGTATACTTTGACATTACACTGTAATTATTTTGATCCAGCCCTTTTCCCAGGAAAATTTTGTATCAGTTTTCACTCTCCCCACACACTGTGCCTCTGGGCCGTATCCCTCTGGGCCGTAGGCTTCTCTGCCTTTGTCAAGGTGGTAGATTCCACCACTTTCTGGGTTGGGCTTTTTCTCTCTCTATGAACAGTCACTTTTAAAATCACTCTTGTTTACTATTACATACTGCTCCGCAGCGATTGCTTCAGCATTTATTGTCTCAATGTCTGTGGGCTGGTGGAAGGAGAAGTTTTAGGCATTCAGTTTATATTGTGGTTGTTTGTGCTTTTGCTGGAAGAATTAAATGGATAGATGAGAAGAAGCAAAGTGAGAACTATTTGCTGCTGGGAGTGGGGGGGCTGTTAAAGTATGGATTGACCCACCATCCAGGGTGACTAGCTCTTGGAGAATTTGTGTTCCTAACATGAAGCAACTCTCTGTAGTTCCTGGAAAGTCTAAAAAAGTTCTCAGGAGCTACAATCACCAAAGGCCCAAGAACCCTTGGGACCTGCCCAATCCAAGCCTTATGTGGCATCGCCCATGTGCGCTGCCTCACCGTGTTCAGTGAGAGTGCCCTCAGAAAGGAGAGCGTGGCAGGAAAGGTTGACTTCTCAAAAGAAGTCCCAGAAGGTTTCTCAAGATGCTTGAGAAGGGACATTTTACAAAAATGTATGGCAGTCTCTGCAAGGGATTTTTTGTTGTCATCATTACTGTTATTGTTTTAAAGTCACATGAGACATAAAGCTTAAGAAACATTCCTTCATTCTGGAACTATTATACAAGCACCTATTACATGCCAAACACTGTGCTAGGCTGTGGAATACACAAGTCCTTTTCTCCAGGGACTTATAAATCCAGTGAGGGAGTTGAGACGTTTGAGTAAATAATGACAGCCACTTTCTAGGAGCTGTTATAGAGGCATACACAAGGGGCAGCAGAGGAATTGCTAAATTGCCTGGAGTCATCACGGAGGGCTTCCTAGAAGAGGTGACATTTGAATCGAGTCTTGAAGGATGAATATAAGACACACACGCATGGGATAAAAATTAAGAAGTGAGATGAATAAAGGAGGGGTGAACGGGGTGGGGAGAAGAAGAAAGAAGGAGAATAAAAAATGATACATGATTACATATTTTCTTGAAAAATTAAAAATACTAAATGGTAATATTCACAGGCTGGTCTACACACATAGTATCTCCTTGTCCAAGCTGGCCCCGAGCCTATAATGAGGCTGCTGAAGCCGGCTTCTCCAAGTTAATTTTTGTGGGCGATAAACATTTCGTGCTCCCCACCCCCAATTAATCTGAAAGGAAGTGGAGAAGAGTTGGTGGTGGCTGGAGGACGTGTGAGGCCTAGTTCTTTCAAAATGAGAGAGGCCGGAGCCAAGACTCTGAGGTCAGTGGAACCCGGAGGTTCTGAGCACCCGCAGGCGAATCCACTGGGCTGATCGGGCGCGCTGGGTCCCGAGCACTGCTCAGGCTGTTCAGCTGCTGCCTCCTCAGGGGGCAGGCGAGAGCCCGAGGCAGCCCCCACACCACGGGGCAGTTTTGTTGATGCTGCATAAGTCAGATGTGAAGGGTTTGTGAGTGTATCGTTTGGGCTTTGTTTTTAGTGAGAGGTGATGCATAGGTTGGTGATTAGGAGCCTTAGAACCTACAGGCTGGGCTTCTGTCCTGGCTCTGCCCCAAGTTCGTGTGACTTTGGGCAGGTCACTTAACCAGTCTAAACCTCAGTTTCTTCACCTGTAAAATGGAGATAATAAAACTTCTCACATGGAGAGGTTCTGAGAATTAGATGAAGGGATACATTTAGAGGACTTTGCATAACACCCCACCATAGGCAGTGGTTCAGTAAATGCTAACAGTGATGACATCTGTTCACATCAAATGAAAAATCCCAGGTATTTGGGATTATCCACACTGGCTTTGGCTGTTACTCACGGTGACTCCGCAGGTGCCGTGCAGGGCCCACAGGGAGGAGGATGGACACTGAGGCAGCCCCCACTGAGCAGGGAACTTCTTCCTCCCCGTTTGCTTCTCCCTCAAGTAACTGCACTGGGGAGCTGCTGTGATGTCCAAATGTAAGAGGTGTGAAAGCACATTGAAAAGTATAACCTCCAGGGGGATTTGGGTCAACTTTATCACCATCCTGACTAGGGGTAGATGTTCTAAAGGACTATTTCATCCCCCTTCCGCTTTCAGTCAGTCCCATTCCCACAGTGGGGAAGCTGAATGACCGGGGAACCGAGCAACTTGGCTGGGGCCCCACGTTGTCCCACAGAGGCAGCGACTTCCTGCTAGTAAGTTTGGCAGAGACTCTCTCAGGTCTCCAGAGGCATTTTTGGGCACCTGTGAGAACAGAGCCCTCAGGTGGCCTGAGAATCATCCAAAGTGGGCGGGGCCAAAATCAAAGGCCCCAGTGACAAGTTCAGTCCACCTAGCAGGGAGACTGCATTAACCTGGCCAATCAGCGGCTGGTTAAACAAAGGCCAACCCCACCTGCAGCTGGGACCCCAGCCCAGGCTGGCTAGGGGCTTTAACCATTCCTCGTGTTGGACCAACATGGAAATGGAGCCTTAGATAGGTAGTAAGTTCCCAGCTGCTGGAGGTATATAGACTGGAGGACCCCTCAGTAGGGTGCTGTAGAAGGGATTCAAATGTTAGATAGGGGCCTGACTTTCAGACCTTGAGGATTTTGGATCCAGTTGTCCAAAGGAGCAAGGATAGCATTTACAAATGATAGCACACCTAGACTCTTTACCTCAGGGCTCATGGCAACTGGAGGTTTGACTCTCTGAGACCTGTGGTAGTGAGTCCAGGAACTAAGAAATGAAAACATCAAGGTCCAGAACATGGGGACCAGGAGCTAGGAAATGAATTCGTTATGTGTCCTTGCTCAGCAGAGTGCTTGGCTTCTATGCTTATTCATCTGTAAAATGGAATGAATCGTTGCTGATGAACCCTGCTTCATGCAGATGCCAGGAAGAGGACAACAAAACTTTCTTGTTCAATAACGTGAATATCAAATCTCATTTAAACCACACAGGCTCAGGTGTCACCACTGGGCCAACCTGCTGCCTTCCTTTCTTTCATTCGACAAAAATGTATCGAGGATCGCAATATGCCTGGGCCTTGGGAACTGGACAGACAGGAAGCATCAGTCCATCTGTATTTATCTACTCATTGAACGCCATTCCTAGAAAGGTCCTGTGTTTGCAGTCTTGCCTACTTGCTGTCTTTCAGATGTGTAGGCAAATCTGTATGGCTTTTCCGTCTTGGGCTGTCTCCCTCATAAATTGACCCCTGGATGGGGACACACACACACACACACACACACACACACACTCCTTATTGCCTTTGAAATTGTTTAAGATCTAAAGAGCATCTTCTCTTTCTAATACAAATCTCCAGTTGTATTTATTTCAAAGCCTTATTCAAAAAGTTTTGGGTTGTGGGTTTTCCTAAGAACCTAACATTATAATATAGATCCCTAGGATATATGAGGAGAGAGGAGGGGTGGGGAGAGCTATTCACAGTCTCTGAATATTTTTTCTAAGTGTAAATTGTACCTCTGAGCAATTTCCCCCCAGACCTGAGACCTCGTTGAGCTCATACACTTGACATCAAAATATCAGAGTTCAGGGTTCAGAGTGTTGCTTCATGTCTGAGAGCCAGTGAGCCAAAGGAAAAAAATTAATTTTCTTAAAACAATGGTTGGCTACATTTGAGCTCCTTCAAAGAAAGGGAAAGGGTGGCTTTGCTGGAGCAACTAGGGTGGGAAGTAAGGGCCTGTGGTGAGGCCTCTCCTCTGTGGCCCACTTGCGATAAGAGCAGATTGCAAACCTTAGGCGAGAGGAAAAAAGGTGTCTTTGTCCATTGTCTATCTGTCTGTCTGTCTGTCTGCTAAGTAAAGGCTACAGACCCTATCAAATCTACTCCTTTCTCTTTTCAGAATTCAACCAGACAGTCCAGAGTTCTGGAAATATGACAGACAAAAGCAGTCAGGATCAGCTGCTGTTTCTCTTTCCAGAGTTCAGTCAACAGAGCCAGGGGCCTGGGCAGTCCGATGACGCCTGCTCTGAGCCCACCAACAAGAAGATGCGCCGCAACCGGTTCAAATGGGGTCCCGCATCCCAGCAAATCTTGTACCAGGCCTACGACCGGCAAAAGAACCCCAGCAAGGAAGAGAGAGAGGCCTTAGTGGAGGAATGCAACAGGTAACACCACCAGAAGCTCAATCGAGCAGGTGGGCAAGAACATGGACCCAAGATCCATCCCCTCAGTCCTGGGATATTGAGACACTGATTTTCCAGATAAGTGTGGCTAAATCAAGGTTTCCCAAAGTGTGTTCCACAGAACCCCAATTTTAATTCACTAATAAATAAGTTAGAGAACCATCAGATGGATACTTCTTCTTAGAGAGTCACAACATATATTAATATATTACAGGCTCTGAGAAGTCCTGCGGTCCAGAAACCCACTGGCTTTGTTGCATTGGTTGTTAACCATGGAATCTTTCGTCTGTGGAGTACTTACTAACACTCCCATGAATTACTAATCTACAGAAGACACTCTTGAGAATGTTGGTGTAAAATATGATGCCAGTGAAGTGAAAGTCATGTGTTTGACCTCCATACAGGCCAGGGCAAAACTATCCCTTAGCCACAGGCTCTAGCTCTGGACCCCACCAATTGTCATACACCAGGAAACTTGGCCGGAAAATAAGAATTAGATCTGTTCGGTCCACTCTGCCCAAACTGACTCAACAGAGTTCTTTTTGTATCTTAACTACATGTAATTAAAAAAAAAAAAACTATTAGAAATCTTCGGGATATCTTTTTGTTTCATTCCTGCCCTGTCCTCTCTGACTCCAGTATTGACTTTCTAAAAATTTGGCTCTTTGCTCTGGCCAAGGCCTGTGGGCTCTCTCTCTGTCTCTGGCTGGGCTGGCTTTGGCAGTGGAAGGGTGCAGCCAGGGAGGTCAGACTGGGAAGCAGGGAAGCAGAACAGTCGGCCTGTGTGTGCCACAGAGTGCTCAGGCTGTGCTCTGTCTCCCTGCTAATGAGAAGCCCCAGAGCACCCAGTGGTGTCTGAGAATATCTCTCATACCTGGGCTTGGGGTTTCACCAGCACTGATAAAACTAGAGACCAGCCATCTCTGTGCTCCTTCCTTTGTACTCCACCTAGCCTGCCCTTTAGAGGGGATTCCTGAGGTACAGATAAGGAATCTGGCTTCCTGGCACCACCCTTTTGGGGAGTCCAAACCCCAAAAGACCAGAAGTCTTTTGGAGTGCTTTAAAGGGACTCAGACTAAGCCAGCAAAGCACTTTGCCTTTTGTGTGGTGGGAGGAATGCCTAAATAAGGAGGTGTCAGGAGGCCCTATCTGGACCTTCCCCCTGAACTGCCTGCCCCGGCTTCAGGAGCCACAGCAGAGGCCTAAGCCCCTGACTTCCAGGGCAGTGTAGCTCGCCCTGTCTCTGTGTTCAGGCCCACTCCTGTCGTCTTCATCAGACAACTCCACGGATTGGCATTTTCCCATGACAGGCTTCTCCCCAGCCTCCCACTCTGCCCTCAGCCTCCTCGTACTCCTAACCAAGACCTTGCCACCCTCACTCACCATCTCCCCTCCGTCCCTCCCCAGGGCAGAATGTTTGCAGCGAGGCGTGTCCCCCTCTAAAGCCCACGGCCTGGGCTCCAACTTGGTCACTGAGGTCCGTGTCTACAACTGGTTTGCAAACCGCAGGAAGGAGGAGGCATTCCGGCAGAAGCTGGCCATGGACGCTTATAGCTCCAACCAGACCCACAGCCTGAACCCCCTGCTCTCTCACGGCTCCCCCCACCACCAGCCCAGCACCTCTCCTCCAAACAAGCTGTCAGGTAAGCAGGGGCCAGGCCTCACTGCCTTGGCAACCCAACCACCCTGGTTCTCCCAAGGGTCTCATCTAGTTCAAGAGTTTTCAGAGGAGCAAATGGTTTGGAATGGTCCTCTCTGCTAAAATATTCTCGTAAAAATAGCTGTGGCTTTGGTCAGGTTTCCTCCAACTCCTTGCTCAACCATCACTCTGTAAGGGATAGCTAGGCCTCCAGGGAGCCCTCTGTCCTGTTCTTCTCCTTCTGTCTTCCTCTCCCTGTGTGGCTGCTGACTCAGCGGGTCAGCGCAGCCATCAGATCATATGCTGGGAAGGCTGCCTTATTGGAATACCAGGTCCAAGCTGCAGGCAGAGGGGTTGCGATGGTGCACAATCCATCACTGTAACGAAGAATGGCACTGTGGCCAACCTCCTCCAGCCCTGGCCACATCCTACCCCAGCACTCTGTCCAGTTCCAGCAGGAGAATCCCAGTGGCCTTTAGGGAAGGGCCAACTCTATTGGCAGCCTCTGCTTGTTGGCTTCTGCGCTCCATCAGGGTTAGGGTGGGGTCAGTCACTTGAAATCTTTGTAACGATGAGTTGGCCAAAATTGATGGAGTACCTACTTGATCGCGCTTGATTGAGTGCTACTGTGTGCCAGGCCCTGGCCCGGATTAGAGTGACTCCGCTATGGGGTTTGAGCTTGTCAGGGTGGAATCCTACATCCTTGTTGGGGGAAAGCTATGCTGAGCTTTATGGCAGGCACAGGCTAGGGTTGAGCACTTCCTCCAGGCTTTAGTTCTTCCAGGAAAACTGGCTTCCCAAAATTGGCATGCTTATTGGAGTCTGTTTGGTGCCCACGTGGACAAAGTGTGGCACAGTCTCCTGCTTGCTCTGGGGAAGGGCTTGCAAAAGGAAAGCCAACCACTGTTTCTAACTCTGGGGTGATTCTGAAACCTGTTCCTCTCATCGCCTGCTGGTTGCCCTTCTGATGGGAAAGGCCTGAGAGCTGGGAGCTGATTCAAGTGTTGGGGTTAGGTGACCAAAACCACCAGGACAGGCTTACCAGCTGGGCAGTATACAAGATTTGTCCCATGCCTGCCATGCCCTCCTATAGCACGTCTTCTCCAAGAGTCTCTGGGAGTCTGATGGTGCCCAGCATGAAACCTGGGCCAGGGCTGGGAATCCTCTAGGTCCTGCTCCCACAGAAGAGAAGGGCTCAGCCACACTGGGAGAAAATTTAGGCCACTCTTGAGAAGCAGAGAAGCCCCAAGGCAAATTCTGGCCTGATGCCGAGTAACTTAGCCCCTTTACAGAAATCAAAGCAGGGTTCAGAGGGCAGTGGCAAGTAGCGTGTGGCTGGCACTGAGTGGGACTAGAGCACTTGCCCGCCACAGTGATCCGTGGAGCTGGATCTGCGAGCTGCAGGGGGCGTGGCTGGGGCAAGGGGCATTATTGAGAAGACAATGGCCATTGTGCTGGAACCTGTGATCTCCACACCAAAGTCAGGGAGCCTGCAAGCCAAACAAAGGCCCAGCAGCTTTCTGACAAGCTGGGGTTGTGCCGAGGTCACCACGGGGTCATTAGCTTAGGCATTCTGTATTTCAACAGGAGACACAGAGAGCTAGGGCAGGAGGGACCAGGAGCGGGTACTGGAACCTGGGCATGGTGGGCAGGAAATGCAGCCTGGAGACCCCTCTGAGTGGAGTCTAAGAAAGGCACGACCCACTGGAAGTTGTTCTCCAGAGTGCACCAGAAGTCTTGACCTTTTTAAAAATCATGAAATGTTAGAATTTGGAGTGACTTTGACAAAAAAAACAGAGGCCCAGAAAGAGGTAGTGATTTGCCAAGTTATACAGAGCAACGGCAGCTAAACAAGGACTAGAACTCAGGTCTGCTGATTCCCAATCCATACTTTCCCACAGCACAAATGTGCCTGAAGTGCTTACCAAGTCCTGGCCATAGGCTGGTGCTGAATGAGACACATATCCCTGCCCTCTTGCAGCTTGTTTTCTAGTAGGGGATCAAGGTTGTCTTGGGGGCTTTGTGGGTGTTTCTAGGGAGGGAGAGATCCTACTGCTATTTCTGGAGCAGCAGTTATGGGACACTCTGTACAGGCTCAGTGGCTGCTTTCCCCTCTGCCTTAATTTTCACTCAGGGCTCCTCGAGTTGGTCCTTGTCCCACAGACTGGCCTCTGTGGGTGTAATTTTGAATCTTGGCTCTAACCAGCCAGGCTATAACTGGGCTGATTCACGTAACTTCTCTGAGTCTGAATTTCCTGTCTATCAAGTGGAGAAATAGTACCTCCTCGTAGGGTACACGGGAGGATTAAACGAGTGAATGTGTAAACGCCACCAGTAACCCACACGATCATCATCGTTATTGCTCTTGCTGTTAGACAGGGCTAAACGAGTGGCAGCGGAAAGAACGGCGGGCAGCACGAGTCCATTTTCTTTTTAATTTCACACACGGGGGCATTATTCCTCAGAGGCAGTGAGATGTGTCCTGGCCCTGGGGCCAGAAGCAGAGGCTGCCACTGTGCTGGCGCCTGGGGTGCAGGATGCTGGGCCCGGAGCCTTGTGCCCTCATCTCAGGCTGCCAGGATGGTGTATGCACCGTGACAGGACTCCTAGGTAATGCACCCAGGCAGACAGCAGGCTGAAGTCCAGCACGCAGAGAAAGGCTTTTGTCTGTAGAGCTGCGCAGTGCACTTCCCATCACGGTGCCAGCCGCCAAGGTGTGGTCTCTAACCAAACCCAAGACATAACTGAACGCAGAATAGAAAAAGAGCTCTGTGTGTTGCTGAGGAGAAACCAACATCCAGAGTCAGCACTGGCAACCTCTAAGGCTGAGCAGGGGGAAACCAGACCCCAATCGCCCAACCTTACTCCCTACCCTCTCTCCTCCCCAAACTCCAGCACCTGAGCCAGCAGGGCTGGCAGCACTTGCCGACCAATCTCCCCCTAGAACCCTCTTCCTAGAGAGGCAGAGCCCCCTTTCTCTAACCAAGCCCCTTCCCTCCCAGCCATGCTCACCACACTGTGGCCCACTTGCCCACGATGACCACAGTGTGACCCTGGTCCTGGAATGTCCGGCACAATAGGGGTGGCAGGAGGAGCACTTTGCCTCTGTCAGCGGCTGATTGGTTACAAGGTGCCCTACAAACACACTGTCAGCAGAATCAGCTGTTTTCTGCGTTGCCCCTCCTTGGCTTTACAATCACGCACCAGCATGCAGCCAGGGGTTGTCATGGCTTTGTCCCCCTTATGCATGCTTAATTGACAATTAAGTTGGGGCTTTGAACCAGCCTGGCTGTGCTGATGGGCCTTCATCTTTGCAGTGAGTGTCACAGGGGCACCCTTTGTTTGCTCTTCTCGGGGGCCTGAAGTTACTGTAGCAGGCTGTAGGCAGCCATTTATCTTCAGCCTGGAAGGCCTTTATCTGCCCTCACCCCCCATTCCAGCTCCAGCCAGCAGGAGCTGTCCCTGGTTATAGGCTGCATGACAGCCCATTCTGAGGCCATTGAGCAGGCCCGGAGTGATGGCCTCTACCTCCATTCTGGAGAAGAATCAAGAGAGAGGCCCCCAAAAGGTCAGAGGGCAGGGCTGCAGCAAGGAAAAGGACTGGTTGCCGACTGGTGCTTGTATTGATTGGCTTGAGGAGGAGGAGGAAGTGGCGTGGGATGGAAGCTAGGCTAGCCTTGGCCCAAACATGGTATCTGCTGCGTGATCTGCGGTGGCCTTGTTCCCTGTACCCTTTGCTCCAGTCTGCAACAAACTCACCTGGCCACCGGCTTGAGGAGGCAGAGGAGGGGCAAGAGGTCTTCACAGCCCTCACTCTCCCACACATGATGTCCTTGCTCTTGTATCATCTTTCAAGAAGGAAGTGGGGACTCATTTCTGGAAAGAAAGTGAGGCACAGAGAAGAGGCCTTTCCAAGAGAACTTCCAGGGATCCAGAACACGCCATCTTACCTAAGAGGAGATGTTTATTTCTGTGGCTGCTACTCCTCCCTCCCTTTGAACTCTTTTCCTTGCTGTCCAAGCCCAGTGGACTTGACTTCCCTGACGTAGGTCAGAGCTTGAAAAACAGAGAATCCTGCCTCCCACCTCCCCCTCATCCCCTCCACACCTCCTCCCAAGTTGTCTGCATGAATCTGCTGTGAGTCTTAGACAAGCCAAACTCCAGGCTAGGGTACTTGTGTGAATGCTGTTGTTTTCCCTGACACTGAAATCTGCAGGACCCAAGGAAATCTCAAAAGTTTCCAGTGACTACAAGTGAGTAATTATAACAGCTAGGGTTGATTGATCACTCCTGGGTACCAGGCCCTTGGATGAGCACCTACATGCATCATCTTGTTTAACCTTTGCAACAACCTTGCAGGGTAGAAACCATCTGTACTGTTATCCTCCATTTTACAATCAAGGAAAGTGAGATATTTAGAATGTAAGTAATTTACCCAAGTTCATATAGTTAGTAAGTAGTAGGGACAGGTTTTGAGCTGTCACATGCTGTCCATCTCTTTTTGCTTTATGCAGATGCTAAGAACTTTTCAGGCATGAAAACCAACACACAAACACCCCCCAACCCCTTCATAGTGTCTTCTTTTCCCATATTCCTACTGTTCCCCACTGAATGATATAGAAACTTTGGGAGACCGTGGCCAAAGAAGTGGGGTAAGGGTGGGGGTCTTCCAGTCTGGCTAGTTTACCAGACTGGGAACTGTTGCCCCTGACTGAGGTGGATTCTGTGCTCTGCCCAGGGAAGAAATCAAAGCACCCTCTTTCAAGACCCCCTCCCCATCTGTGTGGGGATTTGAACTGCCCTTGCAGTCAGCACTGTCTGGGGCACTAAATGCCTTAACAACTTAATGGTGCTTCTGAGACTACTGGAGGCACCTCAGCTCACCTCTAGGAGCTCCGCCCCCTCCCTGGGCAGCAGACAAGGGGAGGGGGTTTATGAGGGCAGTTGTAAAAATATTCATCTCAGCAGCAAAGGTCCCCACAGTAAATAAGCCCTATTGTCCCTAAGTAGCAGATTATTTCAGTTCAGAAGAGAGACAAATCCTGCCTTGAAAAGTCTCCTATTGTAGGAAACACTTTCCCTAGTGACTTGGGGTTCAGTGGTGAACATGGCTCCAGTGTTCTCTGAGTTAGGGACTTTATCTGACTGCCATTTTATCTCTTGAGTTTGAAGGTCATTTTATCTTGCGGGTACCACCCATAGGCTGCCACTAGATTGGGGAAGACAATCAGGATATTAATGAGATTAAGAGGCCCAGCCTTCAGGGCATTCTACTGTCAGCCTCCCCCTGATAGAAGACCAACCCTGGTCTGCATACAAAGAAACCGGGCTGCTGGGCTGGTGGGGCTCCCAGCCTGTGCACAAAGGGGCCAGGAGATACTGGAGTCCTGTCACCTAAAGCAGCCCTGCTGGTCGTGCCTAATCCCCTTGAAGGATCCTTAGAGGATTGGAGGACTCCTTGCCGCCTCCAGTTAGCTCTGAGGAGGAAGGAAGCCGCCTGCAAGCACATAGGCCTGGCCTGCGGCTTATGGGAGAAGTGCTCTTGGAATCTGTTTGTTGAAGGTTTGATGGGAAGTGACAGGAACTTGGAGAGAATTAAGCACCAGAGGTGCAGAGAGAGGCAGAGAACTAGGCAAGGGCCTTTGAAGCTACCTGCTTAATGGAAAGGAACAAGATCTGGCCTAATGCCTCTACCCACTTTTCAAGGGGGAAGTACAAACACAAATGAGGAAGAGAGAGAGAAAGAAGTATATATATAATATAAATACATATACTGTATATATAAAAGGAACATAGCCCCAAAATAAAGTCAAATGAAGCCATCAGTCATGGTTACCATCCTAGCTGTTCGCAAATACTGTAGAACAAACTTTGGCAAACTTTTTCTATAAAGAGCTGGATAGCAAATGTTTCAAACTTTTCAGGACAGACTGTCTCAGTTACAACTACTCAACTCTGCCTTTGTATCACAAAAGCAGCCATAGACCATATGTAAATCAATGAACATAGCTATCTTCCAACAAAACTATATTTTGGGGACTGAAATATGAATTTCATATAATTTCACATATCATGATATATCCTTTTTTAATTTTTTTCAACTGTTTAAAAACTTAAAAACCATTTTCAGCTTGTGAGTCATATAAAAACAGGCTGCTTTGGCCAACAGACCACAGTTTGCTGACACCCCCTCACCCCACCAGGACAATAGTTTTGAAACCTTGCCACACTTTAGAATCACCTGAGGAGCTTCTACAACTCTCAATACTCAGGCTGCACCCCAGACCTATTAAATCAGAATCTCTGGGGAGTGGGACCAGGCATCAGTAGTTGTTGAAACTTTCCAGGTGATACCAATGTGCAGCCAAGTTTGAGAATCAGCTCTAAGATAGAGCCTCTCCAATGTTAAAGTGTATGCTGATTACCTGGAGATGTGTTAAAATGTAGGTTTGGATTCTGTAGGCCTGGGGTGAGGCCTGAGTTTCTGCATTTTTGACAAGTTCCCAGGTGCTGTTGAAGAGGATGGTCCAGGGACCACAATTTGAGTAGTGGGAGTCTTGGAGCTACTTGAATAGCAACTGATTTCCCTTTGTCTCTCAACCTGCCTTAGCCTCATCATCACCAACCCCAACGTTTAATATGTCCTAAAGATACCCTGGGGAAATACTCTTTTTAAGCCAGTGGGCAGAGCAACAAGTCCTAGGCTATGGCGGCAGACCTGAATCCAACCTCAACCTTACTGCTATGTGACCCTGGGCAAGTTTCTGGAATCTCTGAGCCTCGGTTTCTCAATGTGTGAGGATACCCACTCATGCAGATGCTGGAAGAATTAAATGAGATTTTATATATATATATGTAAAACACCCAGGATATAAAAGGCTCTCGTAAATAGTAGCTGTTATCATTCCTTGCAGAGCCTTGTTTTTTTCCCTCTTTCCCTGTCCCTCTTGGAGGTTTCATTCAATCTTGATTTTTAGAGAATTTGAGTGTTTCCAACTAGATACTTGGTGTTTGCAGCAAACTCAGGCTGGCTTCTCGTACCACGTTGGGTATGAGGCAGTTTCCCATTCTTCCTAGAAGGACTGCTCTGCAATGTCCATAAGGCATATACAGTGCCATAGGAAACAGTGAGAGGAAGCTGGGAGGTGCCATGGACTGGTAGGGGTCATGACCATGTAGCAAGAGGTCAGGTTCATAAGATGACCGTGAATTTCCTGCACCTAATAGGGCATATTCCTCCTTTAATTAAAGGAGGTGTGAGTACCCTGCTTGTGTGTATTGCCTGTTAGTAATTAGCCCTGGGAACCTGCCAATTAGAGAGGGTGTAGAATGTTCCTGGCTGGAGGCCGCATCTGAGAAGTTTAACGGCCTTTGTTCTTAGAAGGGAAGCTCCCCTAAACTTCAGGCAAAGGAGAATTAAGAAGGGGAGGGTTCACACAACCCAGCAGTGAGCATAGGGAAACCTCAGAAGTTCCTAAGGACTTTCTGGAAGCCAGTTCCCTCAACCAGTGAGCATGCATCTGCTTAAGACACTTTCCCCTTAGCCTCTGCTCTGACACCAGCAGCCTCCATAATTGCACACTTGTGTGAGTCAACCAGCAAGGGAAGATCTCTCTAATGCTTTGGGGAAGTCAAGAGTTGAGTTTCTCAGGACTTGTACTCTGCACATTCTTCCCAACATGTAGATGGTCTTTAGCATTTGGTGACTTTCCCAAGGGAGGTCTATATGACCTGAGGCAAGCTGGTAACTGGTCCCTTCTCGGGACCAGACTCAGATGGCTGTGCCTGGGTAGCAAGGTGTGGTGCCCAAACAGGCTTGGTTTAAATTGTGGTTCTGTCACTGTCTGGCACTGTAGCCTCAAACAAGTTATTAGCCTCTTTGTGGCTCAGTTTCTTCACCTATAAAATACAGATCACGATACCTATCTGCTTACGGCTATTGTGAGGCTCAAATATGATAAAACACACCCAGTGCCGAGCTCAGTGCCTGACAAGAAAGGTTAGCTGCCATTGCAGTGTTATCGAATTGACTCGGGAACCTTCAGGGTGTTGAGTGAGAGGAAGAGCTTTGGATCTCCCTTGGTTCTTGACAAGGGTATGGCTTTGTAGTTTCACTCTGGAAGAATTTCCCTTTCCATGAGCCCTGCTTGTTTGAGACATCAGAAACAATGAAACCCAACTGTTGGCAAAGTCTGTGGTTCTCAAATCTGCTTCCCAGACCACATAAAAGTCATCCAGAAAGCTCATTAAAGATAGACTTGTCTCCCGCCCACCCCTACCCACCCACACCTTTAGAATCAGAATTGGCAGGGGTAGGGGGTGGGGTGGGCAGGGGGTCAGGCATGGGAAGTTTCAACAAAAGCCCTAAGAGATTTGGATTTAGAGCTCCTGCGCTATCTGGCCTAGACATCACTAGGCCAGATAGAGCGGGAGAGTTCTGAAGGGGCTGATGATAATCCTGATGGTCACTTGCTGAACCGGGAGAGGAGAGACAGCTGAGGTGAGGAGCCCTGGACCAGGATTCAAGAGACCAGAGCCACTAAGAAGCAGGGGTGACCTTGGGTGAATCATTTAACTTCTTGGGGATTCTGGCAAATTGAGGGTGTTGGATGAGGGCCTTTCAGCGCTGACAGGTTATTGTTTGGAGATTGTGTGTTGCATCCAGGCTGGAGGGGCCCAGGACTCTGCTGCTTGAAGTGCAGAGGGAGGTTCTCCATTGTGATATTTTATTGTTAAGCTCATCATCTGTCTCTCTCCCTCCTTCTCTCACTCAGTCCCTCGCTCCTTCCCCATTTCAGGAACTGTGTGCTGTTAGAAGCCTTCCACCTTTATTAGGGATCATTAGAGCTTTATAGCACCAGCAGATTGGGTGGGGCCAGTCACAATAAACAGATTTATAATGGGTGTAAAGGAGACACCTATAACTGCTGGAGGTTAACACTTTCAGGGCCTTTGAGTGGCAGCCTGCATGCCCATGCCTTCTGACCCTGTCCACTGCAGGGTGCTTCTTCCTGGTCAGCACCTGTTGGACTGGGTTGGCAAGGAAGCCCAAGTGAGTTCTTGTTCAGCAGGGGTAGAAAACCCCCAAACGCCATCTCCTATTTGTGTAACATCAGTTTGCATGATGGGCACAAACTAAGTGCTTAATTTATCTCTAAGTGTTTTATGGATGGAAACAGAAATGTCCTCCTTGTTGTGTAGAACTGCAGTCCCCAGGCCCCAGGCTGCAGACCGGTACCGGTCTGTGGCCTGTTAGGAACCAGGCCGCACAGCAAGAAGTGAGCGGCAGGTGAGCAAGCGAAGCTTCAGCTGTATTTACAGCCGCTCCCCATCGCTCGCCATAACCCACCTTGGGTCTGTGGAAAAATTGTCTTCCATGAAACCGGTCTCTGGTGCCAAAAAGGTTGGGAACCACTGGTCTAGAATCCACGTGAAATATAGGGTTTTCATACCTACACGTAAGCCTTATTCTCACTGTGAAGAAGAAGGTCCCTGAAGTCTCTAAACACCTAGCTCACGATGTATGTATCCTGAGTGGTAGAACTGTGGGCTGTACCAGCAACTAAGCATGAGTTGGATTTCCTTACCACTATGTCTCCAGCCCACAGTCCTGTGCCTGGCACATGAGACACCCCATGTATTTGTGGAATGAAGGTATCTATTATAGAGGGCTTCCCGTCAAAGCTTAATGCATAAATCCTCTGTTTTATGAGTTTGGTATCCAGTTTTGGAATTAAACTGAGCATGGAATAAGTTTCATTTTATATAACATATGTATATATTATTATTTAAAGCGTATTTTCCCTTTTCTAGAAACAGTATCATCCAGGTCAACCCCCATTAACACTGCTTCACTAGAGCATATAGTTCACAAAAAAAAGTTAACATTAAATGCTACCAGAATGTTTTCAAGAAATATATTATGACTCTTTCTAATGTTCTACTAGTTTAGTTTCCACTAGTTTAGTTTACTAGTTTAGTATACTCATTTAATTTAATTCTACTAGTTAGTTTAATGTTCTACTACTTTAATTCCTTTTATAATCTCTTACCAATATCCCTAGCACAAGAAAAGAGCAAGAACTACTCCTCTTGAGTTTCCATTGAGCAAAGTGGGGTCTAGAAAAGGGATCAGACTCACCGCAAATCAGAGAGACAGAAACAAAACTGCCCAGTTCTGGGCAGCCATCAGTTCTCTGGTGGTGCCCCCTACGCACTTCATTTGTGCTCCTGTTCTCTCAGCAGAATGGAAGCCAGTAATCATCCACCTTCCAAGGTCTCAGTATTCAACACCCGGTGATCCCTGGGATCAGCCTTCATGGGCCTGCCAGGTGATCTGTGTCTATCTGTCATGCTGATGGTGATGATGATGATGATGATGTTGATGGAGAGGCCCTCAGTGACAGTGATGAAGAGGCTGGGGTCTGGCCAGGCAAACCCCCATAATGAGGCAGCTCTGACACTTGCCAGGCCTCAAAGGATCTTCTTCCTGGGTATCAGCTCCCAGTAGGGTCCTGCTTATGAATAGGCTGCAGTGGAAAAACCTCTCTTTTCTAAGGCAATTTTATTAGCCCTTCAGTCACAATACAGATGTCTGTTATAGGACCCTACTTTTGTGTGGATACTCAGTGGCTCAGCCTGCTGATGGCTTTATAGCCTTTCTCCCCATTGCCTAGGCCCACTAGGAGTATCACCATTCTCCTTGTCAGCCAAGCCCAGGGGCCTTTGTTGCAGCCATATTATTCCTGCCTGCAAAGGCAGCCTCTCAGAAAAGGCCAGACCCCAGGAGCCAGACTGCAGCAGGGCACTGTCTGTCCCCACAGTCTTTAGGCCTAACCATGTCCACAATTAACCCTTCTTAGTTTTACCCTAGTTTCTGTGGAGAAAAAGGCATTTAAGGTACTTTTGTTGCCGCAGTAAATTCCCATTTATCTACCCTTCTCCTTATCCCCAAATCAACCCAGTGGGCCTCAAACTGGGTACTAACATGGTGAGTCTACATTTGGGGTTCCTACTCACAGCCTAAAACCTTTAGAAAAGGTCAGCCTGTGCTAATGGAAACACCCACCCACCTCCCTCAAAGAGCCCTAGATAATGGGTGTTATGCTTACACCTCAAGAAGCAGAGAGCGGGTCATTCCCACGGGCATCCTCTTGGCCATTTTTGCACAAGATAAATCACTGACTGTCCGAGATCTCAGTGTGAGGAGGAAGTCCTGCTGCATCATTCTTGCTCCTCACTGCGCCCACCTCGTGCCTCTAAACGTGAAACTGTCCAAATCTGTCAATACTGTTTCTTCTATTTTGATTATATTTTAATCTCTCTTTCTTTCTCTTCCTCCTTAAAAAGAATGCCTGCCTCTCTCTCCCCATAGAAAACCCGGGAGATTTGGAGGATAAATTACATACCAGTCACTTTGCCACCACTCAGCTCAATAAACTAAAGGTGAAGGGGGTGTGGAGCCCCGGGTCCGAGTTGGAGAGTAGGCATCTGTTCAGCATTTACTCCTTCGGCAGATGTCTCCTGAGTGCCTAGCACGGGCTGGGCTCTGTGCAAGGTGCTGAGGAGATGATGGAGAAGACAGACGAGGTCCTGCCCTCATGGGGTTACATTCCACTGAGGGCTGCAGCTGAGAAACAAGTAAACAAACCCTAAAATCATTTCAAACTATTAGTGGTTCATGATGGCAAGGCTCAACGTATCCGGAGTCAACTAGGGCTTATGTGGAAGAGATAGAAGGGTCAGCTCTGAAATACCACTGACTGGCTGGGAGACCCCTAGCAAGAAGTAGTAAAAATGACCTCGTCCTCTCCAAACCTCGGTTTTCCACTCTGTCAAATGGGCATCTGTGACACATTGGGAAGCACATGGTATAAAATACATATGTACGGACCACCCAGTCCTCAAGGGCCGGGCAGCAGCGGTCTTCAGGCTGAAGTGTTCCTTGCAAACCACCTGATATTTGCCTGCAGAAACTGGCTCTCCCGTAAGGACGAGGCGGGGTGGCAGAGGTAGACCTTGTGGAGGAGGACACACAGACTTTCTGCTGCTCTTCTACCTCCCCACATGTGCAATTTTTTTCAGGTGCACCGTGCACATTAGCTTCTGCTCTCAGCTAAGACGCTTTTGATGGGAGACTATTTTTTCTTCTTTTCTTAGTTACATTTGCTTTGATTTTTATAAGAAAACCAGTTTGTGAGCTTCCCTTAAGTATCACTCAACTTTTACTCCTTGAGTCAAGAATGTTTACCATCCCTGCAGGCCTGTCTGTGTTTCTCCTCTTATGAATTGAGCTCCTAACTAAGCCACCTCAGGTAGAAAGGGATCTGGAATTGAAACCAGTCCAGTGTTTAAATTGCTTTCATCTTGCATTAGCTTTTTCTTCCTAGACTTTCAGATTTTTAATCTCCTAAACTCTCTGCAAACGTGGATATTTATCCTCAGAGAGGAGGAAATATTAATAAGAACCGGCAAAAGTCCTGTCTTACAAATGAGGAAACTGAGGCAGCAATGCTAACTCATTTGAAAGCTTTCATTTCTGAAGTTCCCAGTTTCAAGCTGGGGAATTGTTCACATTCTTTTGTTCCAAGTAGCATCTCAGAAGTTCACCGGACTGAATTATTTGTCTCTCTGCCTCTGTCCTCAAAAAAAGGCACTCGAGTTTAGGAGGAAGGTGGAGCTGTCAGGACGCAGTACTAGGCCTATCAAGACTAGCCTAATCCCTCCCAGCCCTCTCCCCAACACAATGTTTTGGCTTCATAGGAAAGACAGCTCTGTCTACCCATAATTTATGGACATGGTTATTTCCTTTTGGAAGAGCTTTCTCCTTTGCATGCTCCCTCCTGCCTGAATTTAAATTCCCAGTTTCCAGACCCAACAGGGTTGGGCTGCGCTCTGCATGAGGTTAGGAACACAGGGGAAGAATGTGTGTGACAGAGCCCCGGCCAGTTGAGTAATGTTTACTCTGTTGGTGGCTGGGACAAGGTGCTGGCAGAGGTCCACCAGCCAGAGGAACATTCCTGCATTATCAGGGATGGGAGGTTGGCTCTGAAATGTCAGGGGTGAAAGGCATCCCACCAGATTCTGGGTGCAGCTCACAGACCCCAGTGAAAGGAACCCCCAGGCTTCAGTGCCAACAACCACATGAGGAAAAAGTTGAGCCCCACATTGCCCAGGAGTCCCTGCTCCTCTCTTCTTACTAAAAAAGCAATTTTCATCATGCTTTTGTGGCTGCCATTACTCTTCTGTTTACCAGGCATTTTCTCTCCCAGCAGGACCCAGTGCTTCTCTGACATTATTTTATTAATTCATCATTCTGCCTTCAGAAGAAGGGAGATATGTATGCCCATTTCACAGACAAAATTTCCAAGGCCCAAAAGTTGGCTGGCCCAGAATCATCAGAGAGTTTAAGGCAGACAGACAGAGAGAGATTGTGCAAGTATCTAGAGCCCGGTGCCCTGTTAATCTCTGGAATTGTGGAATTGGGGTCTCAGCTGGTTTTTGAAGCTCTTAGAGCTAGATTAGGTTTCCAGGGCTGTAGTTCTAAGCCCCTGAAGCACAAATTTATGCAAACCCTCTGTAGTTAATGACATTCTGAGTAGCTGCTCTCTGGGATCACCCTGTAAGGCAGTTGTGTCTGTCTTTGAACATACATACATGGTTGGTTCTGTACAACCCAACAAACGCATCCTAAAATCACCAATAAAAACCAGAGGGCTTGTGGGAAAAACAGGGTTAAGGACACAACACTCAAAAACTTCCTCAGTGACACATTTAAAAAAGATAAGAATCCAATAAAAACATGACCAGAGTTTAATACCTGTTAAATGGTTAAGAAATACGTAAATGCTGTACAACAGTAAATATGGCACTTGAACTTGAAGTTTGCCTAAGGAAGTGGGCATCAGAATGGTTGTAGGTTGTGAGTTATTGCGAAGGACGGTCGTGACTCCACATGTGCATGGATGTGGCTTATAAGCACGTGCAGTGAACTGAGGTAGCTGGTAATGTTCGAGGGGGGTGTGTGTGCATGCATGGGTGCGTGTAGTATATTCCTATGTAGCTCCATTCAACTGCATGCAGATTTCTGAATTCACCTAGTGTTTGTTAAATGTGAAATTCACATTTCACTCAAATTATTCCCTAACAGATCAATAGAATTGGAATAGATTCACACTTTCAATTCAATGATTACTACAGAACTGACCATATTATCCCCTGCCAGAAGTGATGCTGCTTATTCTGGGGCATGGATACTTAAAGCAGCTGAGATTTTGTTCCTTTAGTCAATAAGTATTCACAGTACAGGGCACTCCACTAGGCTGTGAGGTTGTAAAATGTCATCTCTTCCTTTAAGAGCGAGAGAGAAGTAAACATATCATCAGAGTACAGGGTGCCTGACTCCAGCTGTAAGTCTCTAGTGCATATAAAATACAAAGGATGGAGCAGCTGCCTACCAGGATGAATCAAGGAGAGCTTCTCAGAGGAGGTGACATTTAGTCCTCTTAAAGGATGTGGCACAGAGAAGAGGAGAAGGGCTTTCCAGGCTGAAGGAACAGCAAGAGCAAAGGCACAGAGGCAGGAGAGGGCCAGGCCATCTGAGAAATGGCAGGCGTTCTGGTGGGGCTGTAGGGGGTGTGGTGAAAGATGATGCCAACAAGGCGGACTGGAGTCACGAAGGCCAGATTCTGCCAGTCTCAGGTGTTGGGGCTGTTCCAGAAACCAGTGAGGAGCCATCAGAGGTTTCCAGGCAGGGCAGTGATATGGTGTGACTTTGTTTTAGAAGGAAATCCCAGGCTGAAGCAGTGCGAGGAGCTCCCTGGAGATGGTACTGGCACAGGAAGGCTGGGCAGGGTATGCTGGCCTCTTGGAACCATACACTTCTTCCATGATTTTAACACTTCCGACCAGTCATATTGCATAGAGGCCAAATGATCTGTGTCTGTCCCACGGGCTGTCGGGAATTCAAAAATAACCCAGTGCCCATGATGCTGAGACCTGGGAACAAGAGAAAGTAGATGACCTCCTAACCAGGGCCTCAGGTATGTCTCTGGACTCCACCTGGGATGCCTTTTGCTGCCAGACATATTTGCTGTGGTTCGTGGGGCCAGTGATGGGGACGGAGCCAATTAGTGGCTTGAGCTAAGAAGTGAGTGGAAGGTGAATGGCCACCATCTGCCATTGTCATTTCTCCTATGGGTCCTCTGTGGTTATTAACGTGGCATCTTTGGCCAGTCAATATTAAACCAGAGCCCTTATTATATATTCATTTTCAGAGCTTGCAATGATGAAGGAAGAAGGGAAGATGCCAATCCACTTCTTAATGCAGACTCCCTAGCACAGTGCCTGGCACATGATAGGTGCTCAATATAGTTTTGTAATCTCGGCCTTCCTAAAAGTGTCTTTTAGACAAAGACAGTCCCAAAGTAGAAGGAACTGATGTGTTTTGAGCAACCCTTGTGTGCCAAGGCACTTGTGGCAAGCATAGTCTGGGTACTTTCACATCCATTAATTCATTCAGTCTTCATCCCAAGGACCTAACAGGTGGATATTGTTAACAATAAGGAAACTGAAGCTCAGGGAGGTTAAGTAACTTCCCCAAGGTCACACAGCTATTACATGGTAGAGTCAAGATTTAAACCCAGGTCACCTGGCTCCAGAGCCTACACACTTTGAACTCCATTTTTGTTCTCATTTCAAGTGCCCTTCTGAGTTTATGAAACATACAAGGACTTGGCCTCTCCTTCCTCTAAAAAGAGCATCTATTTTTGGTGTATTCCCCGCAGACACCTTGTGATGCACCCTCCTCCCCCTGCCCCCGACATCCGCGTATAAGATGGCTGGCTGATTATAGCAACCCTCTCAGGGTCCAGAGATTGCCAAATTCCTGCTGAGAGGTGCATTGGTGGAAAAGATGACAGGTGGGCCTGGAGGAGATGAGCAGCCTCGTGCCTATGCCCATCACATTGCAGTGACAATAGCCCCCTCCCGGCAGCAGGTAGTCCTCCTGCTTATAGAAGAGGAAGCTGGAGCTTGCCCAATAAATTGATAGCAGAGCTGATATTAAAATAGGGATTCCCTAATCCCAGCCAGGGCTCCTTCACTTAGCCAGAGGCTTTTAAAGGAAGGTTCATAGGTCTAGGCCCATCCGTCTTTTAACAGAGCAGCACCATGTCACCCTTATATTTCTTACATAATGAAGTTCTTTTGGGGGAGAAAACAAAGTGTGAAAACCACAGCAGCCTAGGGCTATGCTGCCTGGATTCTAACAAATGTCTCCTGCCTCTCTCCTGCCATGCTCCCTTGTAAAGAAGCCTTTTGTTTCCTGCGGATATCCTTGGTTAATTATTTTTAAATAAATAATTGCGTAGCCTGTGGTAGGGGAGAAGCCTCCCTGTGACCCATATTTGATCATCAGAGGGCTGGCCCTTTTCCTTCAGCCAAATTAAACAGGCTAAATCCAGAGACTGTTTGACTTGAGACTGAATCGATGATGGGGACAGGCTGGGAGGTGAAAACACACCTGACTCCCAGCGTTATCACCACTCTCTCAGGAGCAGAGCATCTTGGGGAGGTAAATAGCTTGGTCAGGGAGTAAGAAAAAGCAGGAGAAAAACAGGGTGAAGTCCAGGTCCTCCAAAAGGAAAGAACAAGAGGGCAGTGGCCAGGCCTCCCTCCCAAGTTGCTTCCAGGGCAAAGCATCAGTGGTTCTGCCATAGTAGGATTCTTTCAGTACTTAGAATCTTCCCTAACTGTCCAGAATTCTAGAATCTTAAGGCAAATATCTTGGGTCCATCTCTACACTAGCTCCCTTCCCTATCATCCCCACCCATAGTTGCCATTTCTTTGGCATTATGCTAGGAGCTGTGCAGATGTTATCTCTAATCTACAAAGAGCCCTGTTGAAGAAGCATCCTCTCCGTTGTAGTAGAGGAAACTAAGGCGCAGAGAGGGAAAGTAATTTTCCCATGAGCACACATCTATTAAGAGCAAAGTCAGGATTTGAACCTGAGTTCGTCTAGCTGCAGAGCCCACAGTCTTCCCACTACCCCTCCTTGTTAGAGCATTCTTCCTTTTATTTATTTGAAGTCTGCCTCCCTTTCTTCCATGGGATCTCGCTCTGCCTTTGGAGCTCACAAGGTTCAAGTCTCTTTCTTCTTCCACATAACAACACTTTGAACTATTGGAAGCATCCTGTTGGGAAACCAGTGGCAAATGTGAGTGCAGAAAAAGGACCTAATTTAATCCAATGGGATGGCATAGAGGGTGGTAAATAGAAGATGTAGGGGGCTGCAAATAGGTGCAGAGGAAGACGGGCAGGATCAGGCAGGGGCTGTTGACTTGGAGAGGCGGATGCCTTTCCTCCTTTTAACTTCATGGCTCCTGTTCTTCCAAAAAAATGTAGTGCCCTAGACCAATAACCACCAAATTCCAGTGCTGTCCCACTGCCAACACCACCCCCACTAGTAGCCCCTTGAATCAAAGGATGGGGAAAACAACCAATAGAAAAGGCCCATAGTGCAAGCATCAAGCCACTTCATAGTCAAACAAGTTGCTCTTGAAGGTTAGAATCCTGCTTTAGCATTTGTTTGTTTTTTCCCCAGCCCTAGGTCATATCAGCCTTGGGTAATGTCTTTAGGAAGATCTAAGGAAAACTGGCTTAGGTCTCCTCTTGGTAAGCTTCATCTTAATGAATTAGAGGCTGCTGGTTATGGCAGCTTGCTTGGCCCCTGGGGGGACTTTGTAGCCTTCTCTGGAAGGTGGGGCTCTACCTGGGACTGGAGGCAGGGCAGGGGGGAAACAGCAACAGAATCAGTATACAGGAATGGTTCATCTTGGAAAACTGGGCAAAAGGAGAAGTGTAGCCAAAGAGTTGGCCACTTTTCCAGATGATTCCATGGCTAGAGCATTTGGTCTCCCTCCCTTTTTGTTAAATCCAAAGCAAAAAACCATGGGGCTTGGGGTGAGATGCCCTCAATACCCCCAACCTTGTCCTTGGCTGTTTCATGGGCACATCAAGCAGGACTTGTGTCTGCAAACCAGACCCAGGTTCTTTGCCCTCCTTTGGCTTCCTTTAGTTGCCTGATCTCTGTCCAGCACTTTCCTTTCCTGAGAGCAGACCTCTGTTTTGGTTCCTGAGCAAGAGGGAGGGTCAGAGCAGTGAGGTTGTAAACATGCTTGGTTCTCCCCCTCCCTTGCAGACCAAACTGCAGTGGTTTACTAAGCATCCACATCCTGCCTGTGTGTGCTGCCTGCCCCGCCTCCCGGCAGACGGGCCTTTCCCTGTGTGCCCTGGAAATCAGCCAAATGCGACCCCATCAAAGGAATGTGAGTTCCAGAGCTAAAGACTCCTAGCTGCAGCCCCATCCCTGTCCTGCTCTGCCTGTGTTCCCCTGGCCTCTTGGTCTTGGCCAAAAAGTGGTACACAGAGACTGATGCATGAGCTATAGATTGTCCAGTGCCTCTTCTTTGTCAAATGGATCTGCTCATACTTTGCAGCACCACATAGCCAAGAGGTGCGAGGGAAACATTTCTAGAAGGCATTTTGAAGAATAAAATAAATACCCCAGCCAGTGAAAGAAGGCCAGTCTCAGCCCTTAAATCCTAAAAGAATTGTACTGAAGCAATAATAAGTAGAATCTATTCAGTTCGTTCATTCCTTCAATGGATGTTTATTGAGTGGCTACCAAGTGCCAAGGCACTGGAGATACAGCAATGAACAAAACAAAACAGATAAAAATGTCTTGCCCTCATGGAGCTTACATTCTAGAATTAAAGCACAGGCCATGCCACCTTTACCCTGGAGAAAGCCAGCCAGTATTTCTTGTGGGCAGACAGGGGAGGAGAAGGCAACTTTGTTTTTTTGTCATCCACCCTTGAAAACAAGGGGAGCCAAGTCATCGTTCCAGAGCCTTGGTGTCACTAATGTTCCCCATTGGGTTTGTGTTGTTTTGCAGGAGTGCGCTACAGCCAGCAGGGAAACAATGAGGTCACTTCCTCCTCAACAATCAGTCACCATGGCAATAGCGCCATGGTGACCAGCCCGTCAGTTTTACAGCAAGTCTCCCCAGCTAGCCTGGACCCGGGCCACAATCTCCTCTCACCTGATGTTAAAATGGTGAGTACACCTGGGCCATTGTAGCCCTGAAGCTGATAAGATAAGAGGCAAAACAAACACAACTTCTCACAAGGCCTGCCTCAAACAATGAACCATTGTAGCCTCACAGGGGAAAATGGGGGCTGTCCGAGTTGGAAAGGAAAGGTAGTGCTGGTGACCCAGCCTCTGGCGGGTAGAAGAGGTGTTCGGTTTGAACCCAGCCAATAAATCTGACAGCGCTCTGCTCTCATTTTATTGATTGAATGCCTCATAAAGGAGCAAGCGGGTGGGACACTGTTTGTTTAGGGGCTGCCAATGTGACATGTGTGTTGATAAAATGTCCATTCATCCCTCCCCTCCAAGGCCTCCAAAGCCAATTTTTTAACTCAGAGAGCACCTCTCTTTGAAACAAACCCCCTCTTCCTCCTTACCACCCCCTTGGTACTGGCAAGGAGAGTCATTAGCAAGTCAGGATTTAGTGGGTGGCAGCAGGTGGGGGGAGGCTTCTTGACCTAGAATTCTGAAGGACTTTGGATGTCCTGTCAGTAAAGATCATGGCACAAAATGGCAGAAGGGGTGGGGTGATGCTTACAGAGGGAGAAGCACCGGCTTTGAAGTTACAATTTCCCCGGGTTCAAATCCCAGCTACAGCACTTCACAGCTGTGCATCTTGGGTGGGTTACTGAACTACTTTAGGTCTCTTTTCCTCATGTATAAAATGAGGGTAATAACAATAGAGTTGTTGAGGGAATAAGTGTGATAACACATTCAAAACACTCTGCACAGTGTTCAGCATAGTAAATATTCACTATATGGCAGTGTTGCTGTTATGTTAATGTCAATATTATTCTCATGAAATGGAGTTTTCTATGTCCATAACCACAGTTCCCCACCCAGATTAAGTTTAGCACGCTTGGTGAGGAATGGACAATTTGAATTTGAGTTTTCTAATTCAAATTAGGTTCTAATTAGGATTAGGTTCTAATCCTCTAGCAACACAAGTGCAGGGGAGAGCGGCTTATGAGAGAACAGAAGCATTACGACACCAGCAAGGGTAGGCAATGGAAAACTTTGTTCTTTAGGTCATGCTCTGTGTTTCAGGGCAGGGAGAAGCCAAGGGTTCCTGACTTCCACGCTGAAGGTGGAGCTGCACACACTCCCTCAAGGAGTCTGACCCAGAGGCAGGTGGGGGCTGGAAATGGGGGAGGGCAGCAGGGAGCAGATACCATTTCAGACCTTGACGTGTGTGCTGTGTAGGCAACACAGGAATGGTGAGTCACAGGTGATCGAGTCCCCGGCTCCCTGGAGGAAAAACAAAGTCTAGTTTCTGAGGGGAGCACTGGCCCGGCCAACTCTAGTTTCAGGGGACCTGAGCTGCAAACAAAAATGAAACTGCACTCCTAGGGGAGGCATTTTGCAGCCTCCTTGCCCTCCCCGCATCCCTTAAGAAAGATTCTTCTTCATGAAGAACAATTTGTGTCAGCTAACCTTGTGAGAGGCACAGATGAGGCTTTATGGTTTCTCAAGAGTCACGTTGAAACCTAAACAAGTTAGGGTTAAGGATTACCCAGGCTTCCCTGGAGAAGGGGGCCTTGACTTCTCAGTGAATAAAACTTTCCAAGTCTCAGCTCTTATTGCTTGAAGGTCCTTGGGGTTTCCCTTTGAGCTCTCCCACTCCTCCTCCTAAGAGGCAAACTGCCTCACCCAGGCTGGAGCTGCTCCAAATGCAGCCTGCAGACACGCTTTTTCTTCCTGTTCTGCTTGGCGGTGCCCTACCTGGACAGTATATTATTGGATTGATGATTGACCGAGACCGCACACCTCAACGTTAGCAAACACCTGGGAGCTTGTTTGCAGGGACTGGCTTTTCTCTTGTCTCCAACACCCTGGCTCATATGTTGTGTCACTATCACTGGATGCCCAAATTCAAGAGTCTGTTCTCTGTTAATATGTAACAAAGCCATCACAGGTCTTGGCCCACCACAGCAAGAATAGAATATGGTTAAAAAGGAACACAGGCAAAGGAACCAGCATGTTCAAGCCTTGGCTCTGTCATTCACCAACAGAAGGGTGGATAAATTGCTTAACCTCAGTTTCTTTATCTGTAAAATGGGGGATGATAATGCCTATGTCAAAGGGTTGGTGTGAAGATTGTTTGTAGCTCTGTTGTTCTTTGGGTAAGCCCTGTTCTAGGAATGACAGTCTCTGTGTGCTGACTTTCAGTAGGACATGCCTTTGAAATCTTCCCCCAGGGACTGGTTTTGGGTCCATTTGAGCTCTCTGTTGCACTGTCTGCTTCCCATCCTCATGGCCAAGTGGCATGCATTGGCAAAAAGCTGGCTAGGTTTAGGGTTGCAGTCTGTGTGTGTTGAAACTTTTTTTTTTTTTTTAAAAAGCACATACTGGATACTTTCACAGTATTAAACACTGTGGCCTAGTGGTAAAAAGCTCAGGCCTTGGAAGCAGATAACCTGCTTTCAACCCCACCTCCACCACTTGGGCACATCTCTTAACTTCTCTAAACTTCAGTTTCTTTGTCTATAAAATTAGGGATAATAATACCAACCTCATAGATTATAGGCACTTGAAGCACTTAGCATAGTGAAGGGACAGCAAAGGGCAGCATTAACATAATTCAGGCTCTCCCAGGTATCACGCAAGGATCACCACCAATATCCTTAACAGCTCCCTGGCTTCCATCAGTCCCGGAGACAAATAGAAAATAATAGTTGCATTTTAGAATGTGAAGTAACTTGACCAAGGTTACCCAAACTTAGTAAGTGGATGGGATTTAAACTCCAGCAAACCTGGATTTAAATGCTGGCTTTCTCACTTATTAGTCAAGTGACATAGAGCTAGTCTTGACTCTGCTGAGGATCAGTTACTTAATCTGTAAGATAGAGACAATAATAATAATGCCTGCCTTATTTGTGTCATTATCTATTAAGGACAATCAGTGAAAGCCCTGTACAAACCCTAAAGCCGCACACATCTAAACTGTTTTAATCATTGGCTTCCACATTTCTTTCACACTATTGAAACCAAATGCTGAAATGGCAGAGTCATTACTGTCACTCCATTGACTCTCTCCAAAGGACTACGTTACCCAAGGGATTCAGTCCGAGGGCAGGTTACAGATTTTTTTTTTTTTTAATGACTCTGACATTTTGAAAAACAAGTCCAGCAAACAGGCTGGTTCTCTCTTGTTTGATGTGGTCAGAATTCCTTCTTGGTCATGTGACCCCTAACTCATTTCTTGATGCTTATTTTAAAAACACAAACAAACCTGTTTGGCTTTTTCTTTCTTTCTTTTTCAAATTCACCTTGGAAGCTATGGGGTTGGCCAGAAGGGCAAGGCAGGAGATGGCGTCTTACCTGGGTGCTGTTGTGAGAAATATGGTCTGAAGAGTTCTGGGGAGCGAAAGACGGGAAAAGGGAAGTTGAGTTACTCAGACATCTGATGTATCCTAACCCGAAAGCACCTCTCAGAGTTCCTGATGCTCTCAAGAATGTCTGGGTTAGTTCAGAATGAGTGGGGATAATCCTTTCTTAATAATCTTAAAAAATATTTTAAACTATAAATAGTAAGCTAATTTATCATGAAAAAAGTGTGTGTGTGTGTATATATAAAACTGATAGCCCCCTTATAATTATAATTAATGGGAAAAAATTGGAAACATTTCTGATAACATCAGAATCAAAACAAGCACATTGATTACAGCTGTTAATTGTTCAATACTCATTCAGAAAGTTCTAACTAATGCAATAGGACATGTAGACGTGTTAGTCCTAGCAAGGAAGAGACCCTGTTAGCATTGTATGCTTGTAATACAATTATATACTTGGAAAAATGAAAAAAAAAAAAAAAGACAGTAGGAATAAATAAGATGATTCAATGAAGTGGTCATGTACAAAGGAAATACACAAAAAACAGTAGCTTTCCCGTATTAATCTGTCATTAAAATATAATGGTGAAACAGAATGGGGGTGCCTGGAGCCAAGGCTTATTTAGTAGCTTTGTCATTACAATATGGGCTCCTTGACTTAATTAATTAATTAATCTGTAATGTATAGTGGAGATTTGGAAGAAGTAGAGAAACCCAATAATGGCTAATGTCCCCCAACCCTTTGTAATTTCTGAAGCAGGCTAGTAACTCAAAGATAGTTACCAAAGAGAAGCACCATGAGGACAGGGATTATTGTCTGTCTTGCTTACTGCTCTATCCTTAGCACCTAGAACACAGTCTGTCGTACAGTAGGCGCTGAATAATTGTTCTTGAGTGCATGAATGAATGAATGAATTTGTGAACTAGCTATGCCAAGGAATTGCTAAGTCATATCATTTTGGAAACTGCTGTTTATGGTCCCAGGTCCACTCATGCTGCTCTTGTTTTTTCTCTCTAGCAGATCTCAGTCTCAGGAGGAGGTTTGCCCCCTGTCAGCACCTTGACGAATATCCACAGCCTCTCCCACCATAATCCCCAGCAATCTCAAAACCTCATCATGACCCCCCTCTCTGGCGTCATGGCCATTGCACAAAGTAAGTTCTGTTCTTGGTCAGAAAACTTGGGGACAGGGAGAAAGAGAATGGAAAGTGAGTCAACATGGTAAAAAAAAAAAAAAAGAACTATAGAAGATCTCCTTCAAACTCACCCACAATTTGTAGATTTGATTTAACTTCCTTAGTTTCTTATCTCTCTCCTCAACAATATTTGGATTGTTTAGCCTAAAACAAGAGAAAATTATGGAATGCATTTGGATCCTGGTCACAGTCTACCAGCCGTACATCCTAGGTCAAATCATTGAAATTTTATGAGGTTCAATTTCCCCATCTATAAAATGGGTTGTTGATCCAAAGCAAGTATGTCACAGTTGTTTCCAAAAAAAAAAAAAATGGGTTGTTGAGGCGATCAAATGACAGCAAATATGGACATGCTTGTAAATCTATAAAGCATGAATGTGTATAATGTCATAGCTTATACTTTATCTTGCATTCATTTCTATCCCTAAGTAGGTGGTAGATTTCCCAGAGTTCTTTGTGTGAAGATGGAGCAAGACTTGACGGGCTTCCTTCTAAACAGGGGATTTTGTGTGGTTTGCGAGACCTCCTTGGCCAGTGGTGAAAACACACTGAGGGAGGACCCAGAGGGAAACTGTCATGGTATCTCAGAGCTTTGAAAACTTTAAGGAGAAATAGGTTGTTTAGGGTCATGCCTGAACGGGGAGATGGATCAGGTCCTTCCAGTTCCAGGAGGCCTCATATTCTCCAGTGAGCCTGTGCCTGTCATAGATGGGCCGTTTCAGGACATGAGAAGGCTGAAGCAGGCTGTGGCTGGGGGTGTCTCCCTGACAGTGTTAATGGTGATGAGTATTCAGCATATTTTCAGCTTCACCATGACAGCTCAAGCCAAGTCATTGTTTCTCAAAACCTTCAGTGTGAGCCTTGGAAATATTCCCGAGATGTCTCAGGAGATATCCAAGGCTCATCTTGATAGACATCAGTCATCTTTCTTTCAACCTTGTATTGCCCCATTGTCCTCTCAGCCTCCCTTGTGTCTAGTGCCCACGTTGGCCACCTGTTTGTTTTGTTCCTGACTTTTTATTTCCCCTCTTTTCTCCCTAAATCAGCTCTAGCTAGGGTAGGAACTCAGATCACTTCTGAAGAGAATGACCTATGCATCCTTGGAGTTCAGAACAAGGCTAGGCCCATAGGAGGTGCACAGATTTATTGAATGAACATGTGTGGCTCTCACTCTTTCCTTAGCAGCTTGGAAATTGACACACACTGCGTTTATCTTTGCCGAAGGAAGTAAGACTAGAGAAGGTTTTGGGGGATTCACAAAACAAAAGGTTATTTTAAATGTGCTGCCTTTTCACTGGGCCCTCTGGCATGTGGAATATGGCAACCCTACTAATACCAGAGCTTGGGCTGAGATGAGAGATAGGATACCTAAAACCAGCTTGTCTGCCTTCTAGAAGATTTGATTAAAAGGCCTGTGGGTAAGACATCCCACTTCCTTATTTCTACAACCAAAATGATACACAAACTGTCCCATTTACCTTCTTTCTTCCAAATGCCAAGCTTTGACTGACATACAAAATTATATATAGTTTTTCAGGCACTATCTGCATTAAAATTTTCATATTTTTCGATTTTATTCCTCCTGATTTCCTCCACCCATACTTTTCTACCTTCTCACAATGATCTTAATCTCTTACTGCAATTGGGCAACACCAGAGTGTACACTGATCTTAGAAGGAGGTGTGTATGTGCGTGTCTGTGTGCACGTGTGTGTCTGGGGGGGGGCATGTGTCTGTGTGTGTGTGCATGTGTGTTTGTCTGTGTGTGTACACTCAGGGTAGACAGAACAGGAAGAATGGTGAGGATCACTAGAACACTGCTAAGACACAGTGGTCCTAACCTACGGAGCGTCAGGCATCCTCATTTAGATGTGCTGCTGAATACACAGGCCCTGCCTCAGGACTAAGGAGGGAACGGGATAACAAATTATTTGGCAGTGCCAATTCCTCATTCTCTATTCATTCTCATGTCTTGGTCCTATTCCCTTCCTCATCTCTACTCTGGACTGCGTAGCATGCTTCCCAAGCAGAAACCAGTGCCCAGAAACAGATGAAAAGGCCAAGAGTCACCCACTATGGGAGCTCTCAGTCCTGGAATTGAGGCACGTCAGGATCACAGACTGTGTTGAAAATAAGATTCCTGGGCTCAACCTTGGAAGGTTCTGACTCATTAAGTCTTGGGAGGGACCCAGGAATGTGTATTTCTTAAAGAGCTCTCCCCGGTGATTCTGAAGCACAGGCAGGTTTCAGACCTATGCCCTCAAATGTCGTCCACCCTAGACAGGATATTTTCTTTTCTGGGCAGAGATTTCCCAAAAAGAGCAGCGACATTGGGCTCCTGGAAAAACAGCAAATCCATGGGTCTTCCTAGGACGCTGAGGCCTAAATAGGAGGTAGGAAAGGGAAACAGGATATCAGGGTATCAGGTGAGATGCTGGCTTGGGGAGAAGAAGAGCCCCCTGGGGAATTGGAGATAGTGCTATTCTGAGGGTGATCAGAGGGTCCCACCCTGCAACCCCCACCCAGGAGATCCAGGACGGGGATTATTCCTCTTCTTTTCTGCTCAGGGGTCTCGCCTTTTAGGTTTCTGATAACAGTATCAGCTAAAGCTCTGAGTAGGCAATTGTTGAGGACTTTGTGCTATCTCCACTGAGGACTTCCCACCAAACTGCTTTTGAAACCCTCTCCATTTCAGGACAGGCTCTCTAGGTGGCCCTTCCATATCTACCTAAAACATACCTCTTTCTGGATTTCCTTCTTCACCTCATTCTTTCCCCCCACTTCCCAGAAAGCAAGAACAAAGGAATACTTCATGCTCCAGGAAAGAGGCTGGGGTGTATTCTCTCCCGATCCTCTTGTCGCAACTCTGATTCTACCTCAGCTGTCTTCCCCAGAGTCCCCTCCAGGGAGCATACAAAGCATGGATACCAGGGGATCCAATCCTGGCAGGGATGGCCCCGGTTCTAATGAGGCCTCAGGATAGACACATTACCAAACCACATAGGCGCTCATACTCCCTGAACAGAAAGATGGCAAGATCCACTATAACCGCCAAGGGCCAACCTTTGACTTACTACTTCCTCTGTCTAAAACCTCGTCCTTTTGATGCCACTAGCCCTGTGCTGCCAGACAAGATACGCCCACTTCATAGACCAGCTGATTTCCAGTATTTTCTCCCCTCTCTGCTAAGCCAAGAGAGTTTGCACCTGACTTCTCTCAGGGTCTTTGTACAGTCTACTAAATGAGGGTCTTCAGACTTCATACTCCCAGGACCATGGAGGTTGTTTTGTTTTTATCCAAATGTGGGTCCCTGCACACTCCTGCCCTCTGCTGGACAGACAGATCTGGGCAATAATCTGTGCCTTAGAGCAGCGGTCCCCAACCTTTTTGGCACCAGGGACCGGTTTCATGGAAGACAATTTTTCCATGGAGGTGGGGGGCGGAGCTCAGGCAGTGATGTCAGCAATGGGGAGCAGCTGTATAGATGAAGCTTCGCTGGCTTGCCGCAGCTCGCCTCCTGCTATGCGTGCCCCTCACCCCCCCACCTCCACCACACAGATGTGGGGGGCAGCGGAGCTCTGTGGCCTGGTCCCTTAACAGGTTGCGGACGGTATGGGGGGTTGGATATCGCAGCCTTAGAGTGGACACCTTTAACTCTTCCCTGAGGGCACCAGGGCAAGCACCTCTCTCGCATCCAGCATGGATGGAGCTGGCAAGTAGAGTCAGCTTTTCCAGGGCCCCAGTAACCTCAAGGGAGCTAAGTTTGGGAGGTCACAGAATGACTTTGGGAGACTCTCAGGTTTCAGTCAGATCTGTTTAAAGCCTGTCTCCAGCCCACAACTCACTCTGGAATTTGAACAAGTAAATTAATCTCTCCAAGTCTTGGTTTCTTTGTCTATAAAATTGCTTCCCATGCAGTCTCTTAGGTAAGAGGCTCAGCACAGTGACTGGCACATTGAGCAGGGGCTTAGTCGATGACTGTTCCATCTATCCACTCTCCTCGTCCCAGGAGCCATCTCTGATCTTTCCCTCCTGCTCCCACAGGCCTCAACACCTCCCAAGCACAGAGCGTCCCAGTCATCAACAGCGTGGCCGGCAGCCTGGCAACCCTGCAGCCCGTCCAGTTCTCCCAGCAGCTGCACAGCCCTCACCAGCAGCCCCTCATGCAGCAGAGTCCAGGCAGCCACATGGGCCAGCAGCCCTTCATGGCCGCTGTGACTCAGCTGCAGAACTCACACAGTAAGGACAAGGGCACGTGGCGGGAGGGAGCCCTCGGCAGCCTACCACTTCCCTCTCTGGGGCTGAACCTTCTGTGAAGTTTATTGGTTTGGTCACTTTTCCCTACCTATAATCAACCAAGACAATTTCTCAGTATAACTTTTGTGTGTTGCTGTGTCTTTTCTAGTCCTCTATCCCCAAGATTCCCAGGGAAAGGTTTGAAGAGGACAGTTTAGGCCTACTTGTAAAGGGGAGTTGGAGAACACATGCCATAATTTCCCATGCCAGCACCCACGGAAAAGATATCACCAATCAACCACCAGCACCTTTTGCCAATGAGCCTTTTCAATCCCAAATTCCAAGCAGCCATTACCAAATGATCAGAGTTGACATCTAATTTGCATCATGTTTACCTTCCCTGAAATAGAAGAATCCTCTAGAGCTGCAGTCCCCCTGTGGCCTGTCAGGAAACAGGCCGCCCATCACCGCCTGAGCTCTGCACCACCCTCCCCCTACCCACAACACCAGACCCTACCCTGGTCCATGGAAAAATTATTTTCCATGAAACCAGTCCCTGGTGCCAAAAGGTTGGGGACTGATGCTCTAGAGTCCTCCATGCCCTCCAGTTCATACACCCCAAACACCTCTAATCAAGAACCATGAACATAAGTGGAAAATACCACCAGCACACCACCCTGGGCAAGGAGTATTAGAGTTTCTACCCTATCCCATATCCCATACCCCATACCCCAGCCCCCTGCACAGAGACTGTCACTTACATCCAATTTCTACACCTACCCTAAGTCTACTTTCAACCACTTATTTCTCATCCACTCCTAGCCTCTGTTTCTCTGCCATCCATCCTGAGCCCCTAGGCCTCCAGTCCTCTGGCCAAGTCTAGCTATAGCCCCAACCTGCGAATTGGAAAGGAATCATGGAAAGAATGGATGGCTTCTCTGCTTCAGGAACACCAGGGAAGTGTCCAGTGTAGAGTGCTAGTCTTGGATGAGGCAGACCTGGATTTAAATCCTGGCTTTGACACTTACCAGCTATGTAGCCATTGGCAAGTTACTTAGCCACTCTGAGTCTCAATTTCTTCATCTATAAAATGGAAATAGTATGCATATAGGGTAACTATAAAGATGAAATAAACATAGGGGTGAACTGCATTTGGTAAGCATAAACAGTTAAAGCAATGCAAGTGATTATTTATTAAGGGACTCCTGGAAGGCAAAGATGGCAACCTGGCTGCATCAGATAAAACTGTGGGTCTGAGGGATGACAGCCAAGTCCAGCCTTCTGTCCTCAGGGCTCGACCCCTACTCAGGCCTGCAGAGCTGGTTTTGGAGCACCATCTCACATTCCAATCACATTTTCGTGGCTTCTAAAAATCTGCCACAGCCTGTAGCAGATTCTGGGACCACATGTTCCACACTTCCCTTCGTCCCAGAGCCTGGCCATATGCTCCTCTCCTGCCCCTACACCTTCACCTGGGCAGACTTCTTCGGTGGCCAGGCCTGGGTGGGACAGTCAGAGCATGATCACCAGCGATCTGTGCACTGCTGAGGCCCAGAAGGCCTGGCTGGCCATGAAGACAGAGCCCATGGGGCCCTGGACAAGGAAATAACCAGTCTCCCTGCACAGGAAGGGCAAACTGAGGTGGCAGCCAGTGACCTTCACCCTCTTTCCTTACTGGAGGACTCCTTGATATATGCCCATGTTCTGAGAATAAACTGGTCCCTCTCTCACGGCCAAAGCATCCACATGCTTTCGTTAGTTGGTCATGTGACCTGGAATATACATGAATCTTATGGATAACTAACATGACTCAAAAGGTTCCAGACTTCTTCACTTGACTAGCCTTAAAAAAAATTTATTTTTTTAAAAAGGTTCCAGACTTGGTGGACAAGTACTGGAAAAACTAAAAATTGAGTCACATGCTCTTGGAGGTTTTATTTGAATCTAGTCTCTTTTTGTTTATCATCTTTCATATTTCTGTGATGTTTGTTATAAGGCTATGATATCATTTTAGTGCAAACTGGGACAGCCCAGAATTGTACAATTAATTGCACCTGTTTCCAATTACAATTGTTAATCAATCTACAACTGCTAGCATGAAACCTGGTGCTTGAGTCATGGCAGAAACCATAAGCATGTGCTGGCCAGATACTTCATGTTGGCCTGCTACTTAGAATATTTTTCGACTGAAAATCTCAGATGCACTGCATATGCCTGAGAGTCACTTGTTGATGCCCAGGCATCTAATATTTTATTGAAAGATAGGGAAACAGAAGTGTTCCCAAGTACCACTACATACTAGGAGCTGTGCAAGGCTATTTATTTGGTACAAAGTACTTTAACACATTAACTGTCATGTGAGTTATATTTAACTCATGCTAGTTTTGAGCCTGGGGTCTCATGAAGCATATGTAACTCACACGTCTCTTGACCTCGTGAGCCACGAGAACTATTTTTCAAGTTGCATATAACTCATACACAGAAAACAATAAAAAATAACAAATTTAATTAAATTCCATTAAATTAGAAAGGACCATTTTGTTTTCCAAGTTTTTATTCTATTTTTTGTAAAAAAAAACACCATGACCTCAAGGAAAAAATTTTTTTCTAGTGTGGCAGTCAATGTGTTAAACATGATTTCTTCCAGTCCTACAATAAACATCATCCACATTTTACAGGTAAGGAAACAGAGGTTAAATAACTTGATTAGGAGCCAGGATTTAAACATGCAGGCATTCTTTTAACCACATCCCACTGCCTTCCCAAACATAACCATCACCCCCTTTTATCTTCCTGGGAAATGGGAGCTATGGTGTGAGATGGGGCATCTGTAGCTGTGTATGTGCCTGTGTATGTACCTTGATTTTGTCTTCATTCTCTCTCTCCAGTGTACACGCACAAGCAGGAACCCCCCCAGTATTCCCACACCTCCCGGTTTCCATCTGCAATGGTGGTCACAGATACCAGCAGCATCAGTACGCTCACCAACATGTCTTCCAGTAAACAGGTAATGCCAGCAGGATTGGGGGAGGGAGGAATGACCAAGGTTATTGATGTGCAAAGTGTGTGGCAAGTGTGGATTTGGCCATAGTTTGGCCCTTCCCAGGCTCCCAGTTACTTGCCAAAGGAATCCCTGAGGTCCCAGGGCACAAAAATTAAAAAAAAAAAGGATGGGCCACAGGTGGAAGGGGTTTATTGCTCACCTAGATTCCCCAACAAGAGCACAAAAGGACTGAAGTTTAATAGGTCGCTGGAGATTACATAGAGCCCTTGGGCACTGAGATTGAATATTCCCTGATGGAAGAATCAATGATCCATGGAAACGATATTTCCAAGGAGGGCTCATGAGGTCAGACCCTCTGTTGAGTTTCATGTTTTGCAAGAGGGATCCCTGAGGATCCACAAGGTAATCAATGGAGAAAGTGAGTAGTGAGTCAGGGGTCCTGAAGCTAATGCTCCCAGTCCAGGACCCATACTGGACCCAGAATGCCCTAAGCTCCAGGGAATGACCCAGTTCTCCCAATCCACAAGGACTCCCTAGTAGACAGCTTGGCCTTTCCAGGGGTCTGCATTCACTTGGAGTTTTATCAAGAAACTTAGAATCAACTTCCTGGTGCACTGAAAGTGGGGAATCCAGAGGCTTAGTCACCGTTTCAGTTGATGACTAATTTCCACCTCCGCATAGCAGTGGTGGAATAGTAAAGACAGATGACCAACGGCGAGGCTCATCACCTAGCTGCAGCTCAGACAGCTGGACTGCAACAGGACACCGGGAGTTAGAAAACAGCACAAGGTGTCTGAACATGGATGAAAATTCCAGAGAAACACAATAAGACCTTTTAGTAGCTGGGGTCTGTGCAGTGTGGGAACTGTTTGGCTTTTATTGATTACTAGATAAGTAAGTGACAACCTTGAACTTCATGTCAGAGGCTCTCAGAAGGATTTGGTATTGTTGATGGTCTTTTTTTCCACCTGATCCCTGCAGATCACACCTCATTCATGGGCTTCCAAGCATGTTCTTTCATGGGCTTGGGGTTTTCTGTTCTTTCCTTTGGCCCCATCTCCTCCTGGCCCATGTAAAGTGTAGTAGAGCAGGTCGGTTCTATTCCTGGTTCTGCCATTTGCTTAGTGACCTTGACCTCCCTGAGCCTTCATTTCTTCATCTTTAAAACAAGAGCTGTAACAATCCTTGTTCTGAGGATTCAGTGAGGCCACTTAGATTAAGTGCTTGATGAGTCTTGGGGGCTGAAACACATGCACAGCCTGGGCAGTCGGACTCTGGAGCTGAGGGTAGAGGGAGAGGTGTGTGGGACCTGCCTTGCCACTCTTCTCTCACCCAATAGAAGATGAAAGGACAACCCCTGGTTGCCCTGCCCTTCGACTCCCGTGTGATTTCCCACTCTTTGTAGTGAGCAGGGAAAACATTTATCTGTGCTCACAAATCTCAATCAGGGGGGCAGCCAGGCGCAGCAGCCCTCCCTGGGAATACCTTCCCCTTTGAAAGGTTTATCAATCCATCTGCCACTTGGTCAGGCCTAGACAGGACCGTGATTAATTATTCTTGTCTTTCCCAAGTTGACTTTGATGCTTGCTTGTTGAAACAAGTCCTCTGAATTCAGGAAATGGTCTCTTAATCAAAATCCTTCAAGATGCTCCCTGAGACGCTGCACCGGCCCCCAAGTGCACTGGTCTCCCCTCCCCTGGAGGGAGTGGCCAGCCAACCTTGAAGCTGCATGAGCAGCTCTCTAGAACTACTGTGAAGTTGTCTCCATGTCCCCAGACATTTCAGGAGTCTGGCAATAGGCTCACTTCTGCGATGATGAGGATAATTATTGCACTTAGGACAAAAAATGCTCATGTAGCACTGCACAATTTGTACTCCTCGTGAACATTTTCTCCTCACTTTCCTTTTACTGCAACCTCCTAAGTACAAAGAAATAAACTGAAGCTCAGAGACGAAGAGGGACCTACCCAAGGTCACGCAGATGATACGCTCTAGAGCTGAACCCTCCGACTTTGGTCTTTGACGCCAACCCATAGGAACCGTTTGCTTTTTTCAACTGTTTGCTTGCCTTCCAATACCCATCTTTAAAATTCCCGTAGTAGTTGCTGAGGCGCTTATTGTCTTTAATGGTCAGGAACAAGAGCAGAAATTAAGCCCACGTGCTATATTCCAATCAGGAAACTGTCTTCCTGTGAGCTGGAAAGAGACTGGATGGGAAAGGCAGAATGAAGTCAAGTGAGGGTAAAGGTGCTGCCTCCTGACAGCAGAAGGTATCCACGGTGAAGAAAGTTTGTACAAACTCTGTTCCTAAGGCATAGGGTCAGAAGTGAGTTCTGAAAGAGACCTGGTGGCAATCCTGCTTTTTTTTTGGCTTTAAGGTATTATTTTGCAAAAAGGATTTCAAAACCATTGCTAGGTATCAGGGGCATACGAGGTGAGGGAAGAGAAGGATTCCTTGGTCAAATATGTTGGGGGAGCTCCTGGATTAAACAAAGTTAAATACCACTGGGCAGGGCTTCTCAGAACATTTCACTCGCTGATGTGCACACTGAACTGGGCAATTAGTGTGCACCATGCTCAGGTCAAAGGGACACATCCTGGACAATGCTAGTTTAGAGGTGTTGTACAGTGATAGGAAAAGCCAACAGACCTGAGCTAATCCCTGCTCCATCACCCCCTGATATGTGACCTAGGACAGTTAATTCCCCACTGGAAGACTCAATTTCTCCATCTATAAATGGGGAAAATCCCACCCCCATCTCACAAAATATTCAAAGTGCCTAACAGAGTGTTTGGTATGTAGTCAAGTATTCAAAGTGGTAGCTCCTTCCCTGTTCCCTCTCCTGTCTGTGATTCTTTAGCAGACAGTTGTCTCCCCTTCTACTGACTCCTTCAATATTTAACTTGGTGCTTTGTCTACATGTGGTCAAAGGAGGGTCTGACAAGAAAATTTCTCAGGATTAGGACCATCTCTTAAGCATATCCCACCTCTTGGGCCTGGGCTCCATATCCCTGTCTCCCATTCTCCTGCTGACACACACATGCCCTCTCACCCACTTCTCAGGAAAAAAGCAAATAGTTCAGGGGCCTCTCAAAGTACCCAAGTCTTTTGTGCCTAGCCAAATACCTGGGCTATATAGTTCAGTAAATATGAATGAATGAATTCAGAACTAGTGTTTTTTGAGTGCCTTCATTTTCTAAGCGGCACTCGAGATGCTTTTCTATCTTACCTTTCCTGGCTACCCCTCTCATCTATCCTGCAAGGTGGGTATGTTTATGCCTGATTTACGAAGCAGAAAATTGAGGTTCGGAGATTGGGAAGGATCTGGCCAAGTTCAAATGGATAACAAATTTCGGAGTTGGACTTCCAGACTTTGGTCTTCTCACTCCAAATCCAATAAACAACACTCAGCTTTGAATATCCATTTTTAAGCACCCATAATAATGACTAAAGGTTATGCAGGTGTAAGGCTAAAGCAAGGATTTGAATTTGTATCTATCTGATCCCAGTACTTCCTGTTGTCAAGACAGACATGCTCCAGGGGCCTTGGGGATCACATGTCAGGCTTCTACAGCTACTGCCATCTCTCCTTTCCAGAACATATGCCCCCGTCTTCTCCTCAACTCTTGGGTGCTGGCCAGTCATCCTCTGAGTAGGTTTGTGCCTGAGTTCAACAATGCCAGTCTGGAAACAAGACCACAGCAAGCACCGACCTCAATTAGAACAAGTATGGGCAGGCTGTGAGCTTACTCCTGTTTCCACAACATTCTCTGCCAGCTGTTTAACTTCCTAGTTTATAGGGAGGTCAAGAGAGGGCTCCCAGAGCAGTCACTAGTCAGGGGTGCTGACAAGAAGGAGGTGGGCGGCCTCGTCATAAATCCCCTGCAGCTGATTCCCCTGCCCCCTTCTTCACTGGGTGGTAAGGCAGAATGGTTTCATGGTTAGAAGCACCAACCTGGGAGTTAGGCAGATCTGGGCTCAAGATTCTACACTTTCTACTTGTGCAACCTCAAGGAAGTGTCTTAGCCTCTCCAAGCCTCAGTTTGCTCACCTATAAAATAAGGATAATGATCCCTCTTTCATGGGATCAACGAAAGGACTAACTGCAAGAAGACTTGTAAAACACTTCGCTCAGTGCTTGGCCCAAAGGAAACATGCAGTCTCTGGAAGCTGGGTTACACTTGGCTTCCCCTGCTGGCAACCCTGAGGGTCTCTAGAGCTTGGGGAAAATGTCAAAGGGCATTTATTTCCCCCTGTTGAAGAGCTTGAAGGAGGTGACCTTTTTTTAAAAGATAGGGTCTCACTTTGTCACCCAGGCTGGAGTGCAGTGGTGTGATCATAGCTCACTGCAGCCTCCAACCCCTGGGCTCAAGCGATCCTCCTGCCTCAGCCTCCTGAGTAGCTAGGACTATAGGCGTGCGCCACTACACCTGGCTAATTTTTTTTTGTACAGACAGGATCTTGCTATGTTGCCCAGGCTGGTCTCAAACTCCTGGGCTCAAGTAATCCTCCCACCTCGGCCTCCCAAAGTGCTGGGATTATAAGCGTGAGCCACCGCACCTGGCCATGGAGGTGATCTTATATAGTGGTTAAGAGACTTTGGCAAGTTACTTATAATCTCATTAGGTTATCCTTCTCTCATCTGTAAAATTGGAATTATAATTATGACTTTTAATTAATGGAGCTATAATAAATCTCACATACATTAATAATAATAGAAGTGAGTTATCTGTCCTCATTCTCTCTACTTTGTCACTCTTGGTTCTCTCTGGAGATCACTGCAGACTGGCTTTTGTCCTCACACCCCACTATGTCCAGCTCACTTAACACCTCCATGCCGCAAAATCCAATGGTTACTTTTCAATCTCTATCTTTGATGTAGCTGATCACTCCCTCCTTTTTCCCCTGGGATTTTAGGGCACTACCATCCTGGTTCTCTTCCTAGGGCACTGGCCACTCCATCTCCTTAGCTGGCAACTCATCTTCCCAACATTTATGTGTTGGAGGGCCCCTGGGCTCATTCTGTGGCCTCTTCTCATCTGTGCTCACTCCTGCGTGATCTCCTCCCACTCCTGCATGATCTCCAGTCCCATGGCTTTGGGTCAAGTGCACACATTGACGGCTCCTATAATTCTGCCTCCAGTGCGGTCTTCCCTGCTGAGTGCCCATTCACAAATCCAGTGCATCTTTGGCAGAGATATATGCATATATTTATCTGATAAGTGTCTCAAATTGAACATGCCTAAAATAGGAATTCTTCGTTTTGCCCTAATTTCTCCCTACCCAAATTGCTTCCTCCTTGGGCTTCTCCATTTCCAAAACCGGTACCAGTCGTCCAGATGAGATAGCTGAGAGCACCCTTGATTCTTCTCTCCACACCCCACATCCATCAGTTAGTTTTCCTAGGGTACCTTAGAATACATCCCAGATCGGACCTCTTTTCACCACTCCTATCAGTACTGCCCTAGTCCGGGCCCCCTTGTCTCTCACTGATCTCAAGTGGCCCTTACCCATCTCCCACTTCCACTCATGCCCCACTGTGGTCTGTTCGCCACTCAGCAGGCAGAGTGATCTCTTAAAAAGAGAAATCAAGCATGTCATTCCCCCGTCAAAACTCTCCGATAGCCCTCCATCACAACCAAAGCAACACAAAGACCCACAAGGCCTGATGTGACCATTCCACTGCCAGTGCTGCCATTCTTACTCACCCCCTCGCTCTTCTGGGTTGCTCACTTGCCTTCGCTGTACCAGAGCTGAAGCGACCCCACTTCAAGACTTCTGCGCTTGTTGTCTCCCCTCCCTGGAGCACCCTTTCACATGCATCTTTACGCGCTTGCTCCTTCATTTCATTCAGCTCAAAGGTCACCCCTCAAAGTGGCCTCTCCTAATCCCCCACCTAAATTATTCCCTTTTCCCTTATGTCCCCCTAACCTCTTATCATGCTTATTTTTTCTACAGAGTACTCATCTCCACCTAAAACTTTATCATATATATGTATATGTGTACGTTTGTTTACTTGCTCATTGCTCAAAACCCTTAGTAGTAGGTAAACTCTGTGAGGATGTGGGCAGGGTCTTGTTTACAGCTGCACTCCCAGTGCCTAAAAAAGTGCTAGCACATAGTAGGCACTCAATCACATGTTAAATGAATAAATGGTAATTACATACTTCAGAGAGTTGATGTAAGAATTAAATGTAATGATGCTTCTAAAGCCCTTAGCATGGTGCTTGGCATACAGTAGGACTTTGATAAATGTTAGCTATTACCATGATATAACAAATCCTGTTAGAATTAGGACATCCTTAACATTTGCCACAGCTACCACCTCTCAGATGGAGAGCTCCGTAGTCACTCAGAGATCCTTGGCAAGGCCCCCATGGGGCTGGGTGTGCTGGGCCTCCAGTTCTAAGGGACCACAGTGCACCCCTTATCAGATGTTTGTGTTTAGACTCTGAAGGGGGCAAATAACTCTAGTTCCTTTGACAACATTTAGGGCTCTGCCATCATTTTATTATGTGAGCAAACATTTGATAGCTGGGAAGCCCATCCCTAATGACAGGTCATAGAATCTCACTGGCGTCTCCTTATCTGCCCTTCGTGTTTGCTCTTCTATTGAAACCTGCAAGGTCACAAGCCATTTTCTCTCTCCTACACCTGAAATCTGAAAATTGGAAAAGGGCTGATAGTGGGAAGTAAAGTGACTCGAGAGTGGGGGTGGGCAGAGCGAGGAAGAGGAGGCAAAGGGTATCAGAGGACCCTGACCAAGGGCTCAAGAATGTAGAAGGGTCAGAAACATGTCTCCTCACGTGGACGCATAGCTCAGTCCCATTCTTCAGAGCACTCAGAGCAGCATGGGCTGAAAAACCCTGTGAAGCACAGTGTTAATATAACAACTGTGCCAAGCACTGTTCTCAGGACTTCACACGTATCAACTCATCTAACCCCACAACAGCCTCCATTTTAGAGGTGAAGAAACTGAGGCACAGAGAGAGTAACTTGACTAAGGCACTAAGCTTAGTAGAAGGCTCCTAACTTCAGAGCTTAATAGACAGAACACACACTGGGTGGTCACCTAGTACTAGTTTGAATCTCTGGCTTCACACTCTCCTAGTTCTGAAATCTTGGACAATTCACTGACTTTCTTTGAGCTCTGTTTTCCTAAACTGTAAAATGGACATAATGGTGAGCTTATGTAGGGTTATGGCTGGGAGCACTAATCAATGAGATAACAGTGAAATAACAGGCCATTGGCAGAATTGGTGGTGTGGGGGGTTGTATGTTTGAGGGGAGTCTTGAGAGAATAAGCCACTAAGTCAAAGGCAAACTCTTAGATGCCAACAAAAGCAAAAGGGAAGGAGAAGACGGGGGGAAGTAAAAAAGGGACTCCCCAGAGGTGAAAAGGAGAGTAATGAAGTTCCATGACAGTTAAAAATGAATGAGGCCCAGGGTCCTGGAAGGACAGGCCGCCTGGAGATGGGTGAGGTGGCTCTTCTCAGAGGGTTTCTCCAGCCATCCTGGGGTCTCCTGCCCCTGGCCCACCCAGAAGGATGGCTTCAGAGGCCTGCAGACTTTGAATCTTTTCCCTGGTCCGCTGAGTTTCTTATCCCAAAAGTAACAAACCTGTAGAAAGCACTTTGCAATTTCCAAAGTTCCTTCCCTGATGGGTAGTTTGAGTAAGTAGTAATTTTCTCATGTGCTTATGGTCATGGGGCTCTAAGTAGAACTGCAGCATTGGCACAACCTGGGAGCTTATTAGAAATGAAGACTTTTAGGCCCACCCCAGGCCTAAGAATCAGAATTAAATCAGAATCTACATTTTAATAGGATCTCTGGTACTTGTAGGTCCATTAAAGTTTGGGAAGCAGCGGTATAGGGGACCGCTGCTCTTAGAGGTCTTTGGAAGAGACCCTTACATCCATAAGAGGCAAGAGCACCCCATCCAGCTGCCTTTTCAACCACACTGAGCACTCTATCAATACCAGTCTCACAGAAAGAGGAGTCCAACTTCAGGATTAAGGCCAGCAAGTTATGACTATGTCAAGGTCCCCAGCAACTCAATTCTCTCTTCTGAAGTAGCCAGGAAAGTTGGCTCCCAGGTTTTCCTAAAGGAAATGTGCCTCAGAACCAATATTGCAGAACTGAGCAGACACTAGGTCCCCAGTTTCCACTCCCAGCTCTTTGCTGGTTGAGGTAGGTGTCAGCTCCCTTGGAGAAGCTAAATTAATGGCCCATGTCCATGCCAAATGCACACAGCTGAACTCTCCTCTCTCTCTCTGCAGTGTCCTCTGCAAGCTTGGTGATGCCCACACATCACTTACTTCATGCGCAGCAACAAGGACCCTATTTTCCACACCATCACCCTCTGGGCAGCTGTCATGGAAAAGCCCAGTGACCTGACAAGCACCTGTGAGAGGTCCCTGCTTACCTGACATCCTGCTGGTGCCTCGGACAATCCACTCTCGGGAGGCACAGCCTGAAGCCCAGCTTCCCTTCTATGCAGTATTGTCATGATGCCTCTCCACTCCTGTCTGTCCTCGAGGTGGGAGGCAAGAAACCACAGAAGAGGAAGCGAGAAAGTGGTAGTGTCTACATTGTGATCCTTCATTGAACAAACTGATACAAAAACTTGAATCTGTTACTGAAACGAGGAGAGGAGGACGCATGCTATTGAACTGAGCCAAACACACTGTAAATATCTGCAAACTCCCTCCCCCATCCCCATCCCAAATGATCTTGAGATTTCTTTTAAAGAAGTAAATTTGTCCAATGGGTGTAAACTATAAACTACTGTAATTAAGTGCAATTTCCCCTCCGTGTCTTCTCCCCTCTGCCCTGTATATAATACTAAATTGTCTATTAGTTTTCTTTGTAAAAGTCAGAGTTTAAATTCCAAAAATGATTTGTTCCTCTCTCTTCCCTCATGGAGAAACATCCTAAGTGGGAAGGGAAGCCCCTTGCCCTCCCCTCAGGCCTGGATACGTACAGGCATGGCATACTTTGGACTAACTGCCAGCTAACTCCAATCTCCCGATGTTAAGACACACTTCTGGATCCCTGGAGGGGCTGAACATAGTGTCAGAGTAAAATCCTAGCTTCCTGTGGGCCTACGGGTTCAGCCGGTGCTCCTCCAAGAAAACTCAGGGCAGGGAAACTGGCTGTTTGATGGCAAAAGAAAAAGTTGCAGTCTCAGAAAGCCTCCCATTAAAACAACTTATTTTATCACTGCCCAGAGTCTCATATTTCTGTCTCTGACCCTTTCCCTGCCATGGTTCCACCAAGAACCCCTGGCCTCTAGTCTCCTTGGAATTTTCCACTGCACTGGATCACTAAGTGTGTCTCTGGGGCTATAGAGAAATGGATGGCCTTCACTTGCCGTCACGTTCCCAGTGGCTTCGTGTCGGCCTTATTGCTAATTATGTTAAGGGAGAGTTGATTCCCCCAGCCAGACTCCACAAGTCCCGTGGAAGGGTTCTGGCCAGAGCAAGAGCCAGCACCCTTTTCTTCCCTGCAACTTCCAGGGGTAAAGTCATGGAGCCCCTTGGTGACTTGTCATCATAGAAACAGATAAAAGGCAGGAAGAATGAAAACCCTGTGGGTAAATTTTTTAACTTCATTTTGAGCATTAATTCCAGACTTTCCTCCAACCCTCCTTTTATTTCTTAGGGCTTTCAGCCATTAAGAGAATGGGCTCTTGCAAATGTCACCTCTTGCCCAGGTCTCTCTCTAGTGGGGATGCTAATGAATACAAATAGTCAGAAAAGTGAAAAGCCAAAGGCCTGGAGACTCCACCAGCAGGGACTTTGCCACAAATAATCCAGTCCTGACTCCAGGAAAAAGGAACATGAACCTATCCTCTTTGCTGTTTCCTCTTTTGCACAGCATAGGCTTACTGGCCTGTAGTTTTTTACTTCTAGACAGAGCATTTCTTAGGGAAAGCATAAGCAAAGATTGTGCTGATCAAGCCCCAGGTGATGGGTTTTTCAAAATCCCAGTGTAGTGGAAGATGTGATTCTCAGTGAGCTGGGCAAGTTTACTGAGTACCTACTATGTGTCCAGAGCAGGAATGGATAGATATGGAAATGCTGAATTCCACTGCTTTCTGGCTCCCCCTGACAATGTAATTTTGGCTGAAGTGGTCAAGAGAAAATTCATGGTTGAGTTGAGAATGGCTGAGGACAAGGCCAAGCACTACACAGGGGAAGAGCTCAAGATCCCCTTTCACTAGTTGAGATGTTCTGCTGGATGGCTCCTGTGAGTTCCAGGAAGAGGAAAGGAATATAGGCTTCAAGCTCTAGCCTCAATTGGAGCCCTATATCTGGATTCATGTTGTTTCTGGAACAGCAAGTATTTGCATTTGATAGATTTTAGATCTTGCATTGTTGCAATAATCCTGAGAATCCAGAAGGTCATATTGATCCAAGAGGTCATCTGGGCAGAGGTATAGATGGAGGGGAGGGAGGATGGGTGGGTTGGGGACAGTCTCTAAGGTCTTTTCCTAACCAAACCCTATTTGAACCAAGACTCTGGCAACCCTATCTGAAAGGTGACTCTGGCAACTGAGAGCCCCCGGGATGGTTAGCACCTCCTTTCTAAATCAAACAGGGACCCCCTCCACTGGCTATAAGAGGGGCAAAGGGAATCACACACTCTGAAGATTCCTTTGCCACTAAAAACCCCCATACCTTCCTCCTAGCACCTTATGGACCAACAGTTCACAGGGACTCTCTTTACACCCTGAGCCCAGGCCCACAGACAGATGGCCCCATTTTTGCCAGAACCTGCTGTCACTTTCTAGGGTGAGCGCTGAGGTAGGCAGATTTCATTTTAATTTCCACGGATAAGAAATGAAATCAGTAATGACAATATGCCTCAAACAGTATTAAACTTTTCCATGCCAAACAGTTACAGTGTATTCCCTCCAAAGGCACAGATAAATGCAGTGTTAGCTGCTGAATTCAAGTAGATAAGAAAGAATACAATGCAGACAGTCAGGGAATCTGAGCTCTTGGCCCACAGTTGGGGGCAAGTCTTGGAATTCTTTTTGGAGTCAGAATGCCTTGATTAGAATCTCCAGCTCCACCATTCAAACTCTGGTCCTCAGTGTCCTCCCATGTCAAATTGGGATGATAATAATAGTACCTACTTTATATGGTTGTTTGAGGAGTAAAAGGGTTGACACTTAGAACTGTATACATGCTGAGTACTGTGCGTTAGTATTGTCTCATTCCAGAGTGCCTGCTCATGTAGTCTTCTGGGCTTGGTTGATATTTTCAGACAACCTCATCACCAACTTGATGTTTGGTAAAGAAAACTGCCAATAATTGGTAAAATGCTTTTGTTCATTTCTATGGTATATGGCAAATCCAAGTGGTAAACCAAGGCTGAGTCAGGAAGGGGAGGCCTGAGGAGATGGGAAAGGCTCAACTGGGGAGAGTTGTAGTCTTCCCCAGGGAAAGAAGAAAATGAAATGTGACAGTCCTGCATGAGTGGGGGGGCCATAGAGAGCACTGGGAAGCTGGGGCTAAAACTAGCTTCCTGTTCCTAAAAAGGGGGGTGGGATCATGGAGGAGGAGCCTGGAGAGCAAGGGAGGATATGGTCAGGAAGAGGCAGGAGCCAACTTCTGCCCAAGGAAAATCAGGGCCAATGTGTCCTCTCTGAATTAGGAATTAATTCAAACAAATACTATCAAAAGCTGCTCTGGAAAATGAGATATGACATATCCATGTCTTAATGCTTCAAACACGTCCCATCTGCATCACACAGGCTGAATATTTATGAGAAATTGCAATCAGCTGAACCAAATGCCTGTAAGGTCCCCCTCCTTCTCTTGGGTGCAGAGGTCATTTCCGCTAGGCAAATACTGGGTTGTATGCTGAGACTTATAACATGACGATTTTAGAAATGAATCTTTGGGGTGTGAAGGACTTTGCACATGTCTGGATGAACATTTCTTTTTTCTGGGTGCATGTCTATAGAGGAAACACTTTTTAAGGGACAGCGAACAAAGCAAACATGAGGGAGACAACATCAAAAGTAGGAATCATCAAAGCAGGTTTCACACGGTCTGCATATGTATGTTTATGCCAACAGATTACACAACACAAATACAAGATGTTTCTTTTCTATATCTTTTATTTTCTCACCAGATACATACTGTTATACTCCCAAAAGGAAAATTTCTTTTCTGTTCATTCTTGTCTTGACATCCTTAATAAACTGACAAATTAAATTATTCCCAATTAATTATGAAAGTGATAAAGAGATAAAGCTAATTTTTAAAAAAGACAAAAAAATGCTAGTATAAGAAAAGCATTTCTGATTTCCTGAGTCATTACAATATCTTCTGTATATGCCTTTGCTTTTGGAAACATCTATTCCAAAATAATCTTTCCCCTTCATTTATTCAAGAAATATTTACTGACACCTGCTGCAAGTCAAGCACCATTGTTGTAGACACCAGGGATACATCAGTGAACCAAATAGATAAAAATTCTTACCTTCATGAAGCTTACATTCTAGTCAGGGAGATGGACAGTAAATAAATGTGTAAATATATGTGTATCAGATGAAAAAAATCTATGAAAAATATAGCAGGCAAAGGGGATACTGGGGATGGGGGTAGGATGGCCAAGGAAGAAGAGAGTGACCACTGAATAAAGGGACATCCAAAAGCTGCGAGGTTGCCAAGTGAGCCATGTGGACATCTGGGAGAAGAGCATTCCAGGCAGAGGGAACACCAAGTGCAAAGGCCCTGAAGCAGGAACAGAAGAGCAGAGCAGAGTAGCTAGAGCTGAGTCAGAGGGAAAGTTGTGGATCAGAAAGGTAAACAGGGTACAGGGGCATAATGACAAATGGCATAGGGCCATATGGCCATTTGTAAGGAATTCTGCAAGCTGCTGTAAGGACTTTGGCTTTTACTCTGCGTGAGCTGGGTGTCGTCAGAGAATTTTGACCAGAGAAGGGACAAGACATGACTCATGTTTTAAAAGGATCCTTCTGATTGCTGAGTTTTGCAGGGGTGGGGAGCATTGCCAAGAGTGACAGCAAAGAGATCATCAGTAAGTTGCTGCCATTATCCAAGCATGAGACCAGACGGGGGTGGTGGAGGTGATCAGAAACAATCTGATTGTGTATGTGTTTTGAAGGTAGAGGATTTGAAGATATGAGCATTTCCTGATGGTTTAGATGTGGAGTGTGAGAAAGAGAGGGATCAAAAATAATTCCAAGGTTTGGGGCCTAAACCAAGTAGGAAGTAGACATTAGTGTTGCAGGAAATGAAAAACAATGTTACATAGACTCTATCTTGGTTATTCTTTAAAGTGGCACCTTTGGAAGCATCTTGGAAGTATGTTATGCTGTGATGTCTGATATTATCATATCTCTAATGTGTGATGTTAAGCTCTCCAGTAACATGACACTCATTGACTAATATTCACAAATATTAATATTTATTGAGTGCTTACTATATGCTACCTACTCTTCTAGGCATAGGGAGAAAAACAGTTTAGAAAAGGTTACTTTCCCATGGAGTTTACATTCAACTGCAACTTCCTCCTCTAGGAGACTCTATTAGTTCCCACTTGCTGCTGTAACAAATTACCAAAAACGTGGTGGCTTAAAACAACAGGAATTTATTCCCTCACAGTTCTGAAGGCCAGAAGTCCAAAATAAGTATCACTGATCCAAAATCAGGGTGTCAGCAGGGTTGTACTCCCTCCAGAGGCTCTAAATTTGGGAGAATTCTTTCTTGACTCTTCCAGCTTCTGATGGCTGCCAGCATTCCTTGACTTGTGGCCACATCACTCTAATCTCCGCCTCCATGGTCACATTGCCTTCTCGTCTGTATCATTTCCCTCTTCCCCTGCTCTTATATGAATACTTGTGATTGTATTTAGAACCCACCGTATTACTTAGGATAATCTTCCTTAATCACATTTACAAAGACCCCTTTCCTTTTAAGGTAACATTTACAGATTCCAGGGATTAGGAGCTGATATCTTTGGGAGTCATTATTCAGCCTAATACAGAGACTTTACCACAAACCCAGAAATTCAAACCCAGAAAAGAGAAATTAAGGTGATCATTTCTTTTGTACAACTTTTTATATTGTAGGGCCGGGTGCCATGGCTCACACCTGTAATCCTAGCACTGGGAGGCTGAGGCAGGAGGATCGCTTAAAGTCAGGAGTTCAAGACCAGCCTAAGCAAGAGTGAGACCCTGTCTCTACTAAAAATAGAAAAATTAGCCAGTCATGGTGGTGTGCACCTGTAGTCCCAGTTACTTGGGAGGCTGAAGTGGGAGGATCACTTGAGCCCAGGAATTTGAGGTTGCTGTGAGCTATGATGACACCACCGCATTCTACCCAAGGCAAGAGAGGGAGACTCCATCTCAAAAAAAAACCAAAAAACTTTTTACATTATAATTCATCATTATTTTTATAAAATAGATTATCTTGGCCAAGAAACATGTATCATAACAAGAAAGAGGCTTGTTTCTTAATCTTTATAAAACCTAATTTCAGGAGCCACACTTTGGGGCAGCTTGAATCAATAAGCGATGAAAACTTAAACATGTTGCTAATGTTTGTATTATGGAGACAAAACAACAGTTGCCACTGTAGTTAGGGTTAACCATTCATCTACCCATTTGTTCATCTAGTAAACATTTACTGCTGCTGTATAGAGCTGTGGTTAAGAGCTCAGGCTAAGGAGTCATTCAAATCTGATTTCAAATACTAGCTCTACCACCTACTAGCTGTGAGATATTTGGAAGGCTACCCAACCTCTCCGAATCTGTTTCCTTATCTGAAAATGGGGTTGTCTGCAGATTAAATGAGATAGAAGATGCCTAAAGCCCTTTGCCTGGTACATAAGAAAATACTCAATAAATGTTAGTTATTAGCATCCAGCTCTGCTAGGAATACAACATGACGTAGCACAATGGGCCCCATCCCTACTGTCACTGAATGTCTTCCTCCCACTGGAAAATAAGTTTTGTTAGAGCAGGGATGTGATGTTTTGTTCAATGGTTTGTCCCCAGCATCTGGTACCTGGCACACATTGGCACTCAGTAAATATTTTTTGAATGAATGAATGTGTGTATATATGTCATGGAGTTTACTAGTTTTATATTTGGAACACAACCCAAATACACACCTACCACCACCACTGTCACCACCACTCTCTGGGGCCTCCCAAGATTCAAAGGAAGAAGCAGGTCATTGGTATTACTTTCATAGATGAGGATAAAGAGAAAGGAAAGAGATAAAAATAGCAGTCCTAGGTGGTGCTTCAAGGCTAGTATAGCACTATGACTAGTTACAATGGCGGCTTCCCTAGTGCTATTCCTAAAAGTGAAAGTTAAAAGGATTAAGAGAGCTAAAGAAAAAACAGACCACCTCTCAAACCCATTTCAGCTTCCAAGCAGGCACTCAAAGAGGGGGGAAAAAACCCAACACTTACACCTACCCATGGGTCCAATCTCTATACCCCATCTGCAAATATTCCCACTATTCACAGAAAGACGATCAGATTGCAAACTTCTTAAGGACAGACACCCTATGTTATGCCTCATTTTACCGGCCTAACACAGATGTTCATTCCTTTAACTATAATCTTTGTACATTTTCAAGATGCAATGCACCTAAGTGTGGTGGGGAGACACATGGTAGGTACTCATTCGCTCATTCATTTAACAAACCTCTTTTGCACACTGACTTTGAGTCACGCACTGTGGTAGGTGCTGGGGATCCCAAGATGCCCTGAAGGAGTTCCCAGGCTGGCTAGGGAGACAGACAAGTTAGCAAGTGATTTCAATATGGTGTGTAGGCATCAGAAGGTATGGTAACAGGACAATAGAGGAAATTCTGCTTGGGTGTAAATCAGAGAAGTTTCCTTGGTAGATACATGAACTGTGTCATGAAGAATGAGTGACAGTTCACCAGGCAGATGCGGGGTGGGACAAAGGTGGAGGAGACATTCCACAAAATGTGAAGTGAATGTCCAAATCAATGAGTTTCTGGTGTTGTTTCAGCCCAAATCTTCCATCCTCATTGACTCCCCCAACCCAGCTCTGTATGCTTGGGACCCCTGCCTGAACTTCTCTTGCCCTGACTCTGTAAATCATGATCTGACACAGTGAAATGTGTTCTCCAGGCTGCAGTGTCCTCAGGTCAAGGTAATGGGTCACTGGCTAGCTGGTGCCTCAGCAGAGTGAACCAGGGCCTGAGAATCAAATAAGTGGGCCCCACATCCCAGATGGGCAGAGGTAAGGCATGGGGTAAAGCATGTGATGTTTACGTTCAGAAACTGCAAAGCCACTAGCTTGCAAAGTGTCATTACGTCTGCAGGTGGAGGGTAATTTTCCTGTTACTCAAGGACTCCTGATCGGGCTCTGATTGGTTTCTGGGGAATTGTTTTATGACCCAGAGCCAGGCAGCGATAGATAGGAGATGTGGTTTGGTGGGCAGAAGTTTACAAGGCAGGAAATTGCTTCACTGGGCACAACCATTCATAAGAAACACCTCTGGGAAAAAGAGACCCGGGCTCCCGGCAGGTCTGCCACTGGCCATTTGTTTACATCAGCAACAACCCATGTTCCTGGTTACACAATGTGGCAGCGTCACTTTGAGTGGGGGATCTTTGCCCCTTGGAAGAATAAACACATTCCTCACTCACAATGGAATTAGCAGACCTTACAGACTTTTCAGAGACTCTCCTGGAGGCCTTAATGTCATAGGAAGGTGACTCTAAACATGATTAGCTGTACAACCTAACTCACTCCAAATTCGGTTGAATTTTCCTTTAATGGCAGTAAGGGCTTAGAAGATAGTCCAAAGGCCGAAGGGTGGGAAAGAGTGACAATCCTTTGTCAGGCAGTTGCCAAAGCCATGCCAGCTTTCTAAGGAACAATCTAGCCACTGGCTTAGGGATCACTGGTCAGTTTGGGAAGGTGGAGACAGGACTGTGGGTTGTTTGGATACATTCCAAAGCCCAATTTCCATTATCCCACCAGCTCTGTGATTCCTTAGCTGAGTTCTAGAGTACAGAGTTTTTAGCACCTACAGCTATCAAATCTGCACCTGCCATGGGAGGAAAGATAAGTAAGGGCCAGAGGCGAGAGTCTCCAGAACCAAAGGGCTCTGTCTGGAGAGTCATTGGCAGCCTCCAGCCCAGCACTGTTCAGTAGAATCAAGAGTCATGCCCTGGGCCCTCCTCTTCCACAACCTATTTGCAAACCCATTTCAGTCCCATCCTGGCCAGATAAGCTTCAGTAGACTGCTTCACCTCCCTCAGGTGTCAGGTTCTGTATCTGTGAAATGGGGGGAACCATGCCACTTAACTTCACAGCTCTAATGTGAGAATCAAATGAAATAATGAATTTCCTTACTCTCAAGTGTGTTTGCGCACTTTGGTGTACTGTCTTTGAGGCAGTTGGGCAGGTGGAGGGACTTGGAGGGGAATTTCATTTTATGGTTTTTTTTACCTTCATATGAGGAATTGTAGACAATTCATCATTATCCCTGACTTAGTCCAGGACCTGGTAACTGTGTACTTAGGCTCATTGGACAGAACACCCAGAAGCAGTCAGCAGCAGAAGGCCCTGGGCTTGCCCCATCTGAGTTTGTCTTGTTTACTTCCATGGAGACCATTTGTTTAATTCTGTCTCCCACTTGCAAGTTCTAAGGGATCCCAGATGATGCCATTCTTGCTCACCACTATATCTCCAATACCTCATATAGTGCCTGATGCATAGTAGGTTCTCCACAATAAAGACTTGTTAAATGAATAAGCAAATGCATCAATGCATGAGTGAATAAATGAATGGATTGCACTGCTTTTAAAATATGAAAAACATTTATGTAGTGAATCCATATCAAACCTACTATGGACTTCATCTGACTTCTACATCATCAGATAGACAGGCAGTCTTGATTCCTAGTTTCCTTGTATAGATAAAGCAGTTGTGTCAGGAAATGAGAACTGGGGTAGTGTGCTAAAGCCTACCAAGGCAGTTTCAAGGACAATCCCTAGCCCAGGACCCTTTAGATAATTAGTTCATTAAGTAGCCACTTTAGTTGTTAGTTGTTTTCAACCCCCCTCAAGAGCCCATGCTCACTGCTGCTCCAGCCCTGTTCATTCTCTAGGAAGGAGACTGTAAGAAGGTTTAGAGCCACTGCCCCAGACATTTGGGAAATAGGGTTACTGGCCACCTGATCTTCAAACCCTGCTGGAGGGACCAGGATAATCCCAGAAGAGGAGGGATGGGCCTGTGGTGTCAGTTTGAAGGAGTATGTGGCCAGAGCAGCACAGGACAAATCCAGAGGAGTGTTTCAGGATCAAGGGCATGGGCCACGTGAGTGTGTTAGAGGTCTGCTTTGGGGTGGTACCTTTGAATGTGGTACATGGATCTGGGCGTGATATCCCAAAAGGCAAGCTTTTCAAACTGGGGTATGGGGCAGTGAGCCAGGAGTTACAAGAAGCCACAGGAAAAAAGGCTCATCTTCTTAGAGCATCAGTTTTATTGCAAGAGAAGTAATTTTAACTGCATTTTTATATAAAAGCAAATTGGTAGATTATGGTAGAAAATACAAAATTTAAATGCATTTTAAAAATAAACTATGGAGTGAATTCAACTATTAGTGAATTCACTAATGGTACTTCATATGAAAAGTTTTAGAAGCACTGGCTGAAAAGAGCCACACAGAAAATGCCACCCATGGACACTATACCATACTGTCCACACATGCTGCTAGGCCCACACTCCACATTGAAGATCCCCTCAATGAAACAATGGCATTGGCATTGCAACAGCCCCTCACATCATCTGGGCTGACCTTGGGTCCCCAGGAGATCAATTTGCTGTCCTTCTCACAGGTTCTCAGAGAGGTAAGTCCCAGTCTAAGAGGAGTTATACTTCCTGTGTTATTTCCTCTATTCCCAGTGGCCAGCACAACTCTTGGCACAGAGGAGGCACTGAATAAACGTGTATTGGGATAAAATGAACTCAAGACAGATGTCTCTGTCTCCTCCTTTCTTCCTCCTGATGGTAGAGGCAGCTCTGGCCTCAAATCCATGACGAGCCCAAATTGAATAGCATGGGGCACAGCTAACAAATGCAGCTCCAGCTGGAGTCCTGTGTGGGCAAGTTTCGCCTCTTTTCTTCCCAGGGATAAAGGGTTGAAAAATTTTTTCCAAGTGGAGACAATAGAAATTATTTTTATCCACATTTTTGAGAGGAGAAGTCTGAGATCACATAGGGAAAAGCTAGACATGCAGTTGGTTGGTGAGTTAGCCACTCTACCTGGAATATACTGAGATCAACAGTGAATGAGTATCTGAGTCTCAGGCATCTGCAGCAAGTTCACTCTGGGCAAACCTTAGGCCTCTGCTTATCAAAGCAGATTCCCTGGGGTCCCCAGATCCAGCTTCTCCTCTCAACTCCAGGCAAGTGAAGCTTCACTGGGTCTCCCTGACTCCACCATAAACCCCTGAAGGTGGGAATGGTGTATAATTAATCTTTGTAGCCCTACTGCTTAGCAGAGTCACTGCACATAAGACACCCTCAATAAATATTTGCTGGTTATGAGATGACACCATTCACCTAGTCATTTAACAAATATTTATGTTCGGTGCAGTCTGCTGGACATAGGGATTCAATGATGAATAAAAAACATTCTCTTCCCTCAAGGGGCCTATAGTTTAGTAGGGAAGGCTAACACAGAAAATGCCGACTGCAACATGGTATAAATACCATGACAGAGGCAGGTACAAAATAAAGAGGCAGCACCAGGGCCCTCCAGACAGTGCAAGTGCTGCCTACTCTGTAGTCAGTGGATTCAGTAACTAAAGTAGAGACTTCTAAAGCCATTGAGGTGGGCTCAGCCTCCTGTAGCTGAAGTCATGGGGAGGCAAAGGAAGGGTCATGTTCAGGAGGTGGGTTTTCACAGTCACAGGAATGCCCAGCATGGGTGGGCCAGAGGGTGACCTCCTCATCACCCTGTAGGAAAGTGAGGCCCAGTTAACACCTGTTGGGACAGGTAACTCCCATATGCCCATTGTCTGGTGTTTGCAGAGGAGGAGCAGGGAACTCCAGGGAGTAAGAGGGAATGGGTCACAACCAGGTGAGCCTCCTTTTGGCACCACAAGCATGAGCACAGAGATAGGGTGACCGTCTTGGGTAGGATTTATAACTCCAGATTTCAAGGTCTTATCGTAAACAAGCTCTTTCTCAATTGCAACATGGCAGGGGAAAGGGGAGTAGGCAGACAGGGACAGACTAGAGAGCAGTGTTGGGGGTTGGGGGTGAGAATCTTGTAGCTATGTGCACCTCAGGATGTGGCAGATAGGGAAATTTAGACGACAGGGAGAGAGAAAGACAGAGAGAGGGAGAGAGAGGTAGAGCTGTTCATGGCTAATATTGCATGGAACATGGAACTGTTTAATAATAATGCTTTACTTCTTGTCCCATTCCCATGGCCCAGCCCTGAAAGGTAATAATCGTGCTTTGGAACATAGTGAAATCCTGGGACAAGCCCAGAGAGCCAAACTAGTGGGAGCATTGTCTTACCTAGGCTCCTGCTCTCTAGAAGTTTCTCCCCCACCCCACAGATTCCTCACCAGTGCATTTTATTGATTGTGGGTAGGGGGCAGGTGGGCAGTGTCTCTGGTTATTACCTAAAACTTCTGAGTCAGGAATACAATAGAGCTATCCCTAGGAAATGGCAAATTGCCTATCCATGCTGCTTTGGCAGAGAGAAGGGTGGGGCATGGTATAGGAGTCAGGGAGGAAACTGGTGCAGGGTAAGAAGGGGAGGAGGAGACCGTGAGTGGGGACCTCAAGGCAAAGTATATATACCTGCCCATGGCCCCTAAAGGCACCAGAGCTGCCTTTGGACACCTCTTTCTTCCTTCATGTCTTCCTTTTGACTTTCGTTTTCACTTGATGCCACTTGGATAAAAACAGTGCCCAAAGGAAGCAGTCCACTCTGCAATTTGCCCTGGACCACACCCCTGCAAACTACCTTGAAAGGAGGGAACTAGATGTGCCTTCCACTGCAGGCCTGTCACTGGCCCTTCTGGACTTGGGCCTGGTCTGCCTTCTGTTCAGACCAGGAGGGACTGTAGGCTCAGCAGGAGTTGAAAGATGTCCTTCAGAAGACCCCCAAAGCATGCCTCCCTCCTCCTGCTTCTCCCAAGACATCAAACACACCAGGCCTGGGCAGGCAGGTGGAGTTAACAAACACAGCTAGGCTTGGGGGAGGCTTGCAGGCCTCTCCTTCAGATTCCCAACTCCAGCCTGAGCAAATCCCCCCTGTGACTTCAAAGCCAGCAGCTTGTTTGCCTGGCCACAGGGCAGCAACAATGCTTTCCCTTTTGACCTAAGGAAGCATCCCTGGCATCATTGCTGGAGACCTGCTGGTGAGAGGGTTGGCTTAAAGCATGGAACCCTGCTTAGGGGTCTGAGGTAGGCATTCTTGCCAGCCCTCCCCGCTGATCCATGACCAGGGGGATGTGTTGGGCAGGCCTGACAGAAACAGCATCCCCACACCTCTGGAAAGACTGCCCCAGCCAGGACTCAAGACAGAGAGGGCAGGGTACCCCCCACCTCCGCAGAACATGACTGGCCACATCAATGCACCCGAGAATGGAGACCACACCACCACATACTTGCTGCTCCCCGACAGCTGCCCTTGTTTCCAAGGACTTTTCACCATGAATATGGCAGTATGTGTGCTTATCTGGGCCAGGTGTACCTGTGCACATGCAAGCATGCACAGAAATATGCATATCCCAGTGATCCCAGATGCCACCACATGATTCTGTAGGATCTATGCCCTTGACTCACATCCTGAAAACAAATGTTTATGCTTGATCTAAAAGCAAGGGCCAGACAACAGTATATAAAAAGCAGCAAATTAATTCAACCAGTCAGCTAAAGAGATAGAGAAACCTATCTTAGGACAGAAGCCTTACTTACCCTTCATCTTACTTCTGCCAAGTCAATGACGAGATATTCATACTTTCAGGATCCTCACTTTGAGGTTTAAAAAAACCAAATTGTAGCATCCAGTTGGACTTTCAACAAGATGTTTAGCAATAACTGAGATGATTTTTTTCCTGAAGAAGGGCCCCATGTGTTCTCCATCCCATGTAAAAGAGGGTATCAAGAGTGTCCAGACTCTTTCTGAAGATACGGCCCCACCATAGAGGCAGCGTAGGGTAAAGGGAGTTGTGCGGATACTTAAGTCACCCAGAGCTGGGTTCCTATCCTGATTCTGCCACTTAGTCCCTGTGTAACCCTGACAACACTATTTAATGCTCTGAACCTATGCTTCTTCATTTGTAAAGGGGCTCAAACCTACTGGAAGATCCTGCCCTAAGAAAGTAATGTTCCTGGTGATTGTAATAAGAAGAAATCTTTCGGCAAAGAACAACCCATGGGCAGAAACCCAGGTCTGGGGCTGCAGATCCCACACAAATGATATCTACTGCAGCTCCCATCACAGTTTAGAGAGACAACACAGGATGGTGGTTAAGAGCCCAGATGCTGGAGCTGGGATGCCTGGGTTCCAATCCCACCCGGCTACTTTTAGCCATGTGACCTTGGGCAAGCACTTAATGTCTGTACCTCAGTTTTCTCATCTATAAAACAAAGATAATAACAGTATCTACCACAAAGGACTGTTGTTAGGATGAAATGAGTTAACATCTAATAAGTACTTAGAACAATGGGTGGCACATGATAAGTACCATATTAAATGTCTACAATTTTTATTATTGCATTGTCAATGCAAGACACACACAATGCTGTCCTTGTAAATACCACACAGGCAAAATTAAAAGAATTTGGTGAAGATGAGAAACATGTGTTGGGGTGGGACAATGTTTATTTATTTGTAATTATGGATTTATGATCAGGGCAGGGCAAGGAAGATATGGGTAGCTAGAATTTCAGTCCAAAGACGTACCCCAAAGTTGATTTGTGCTAGTCATGTGGAAGGGCAGATGACACAACCCTACTGCACCAGGGGTATAAGGCTGGGCTGAGGACAGCACTCTGACTCCTGCTGCCCTTTCCCTTCCTGTTGATCTTCCATCATCAAGTAAGTTTTTAAAAAGTCATGAGATTTCTGGTTTCATATAAGAAATTGAATTTTAACTCAATAGTAAAAATCCCAATGTGCCAGTGATCTGACATTTGAAGACAGTGCTTTATCCTGTCCTGGGACAGCAGTCCTAATGACTTCACCTACCCCTGACTAAACAGGTATTCCTGGTTACCCATTGGCAGCCTCCAAGCTGCAGATGCTGCCCCATTTGTCTCCATAACAGAGTAGATTTCTGTCCTGGTTGCTTCCCCACAGACTTCACCCTGACCTAGAGAGCTCCAAAGTGCTGCAGGAAAGGGTATAGGGCATAGAAGATTAAAAACAAAACAAAACAAATATGCTACCATGGCTTCTGACCTGAATGATTGGGCAATGCAGGACAATCTTTCCTTGCATTCCCTAAGTCCAGACCTTACTCTACACAGAAGGCATGCTTTATCACATTTATAGATGGCTGATTATGAAGAAGGAACACAAATTATTAAATTTAGTGAGGATATATACAAATTTCTGCCTTCAGCATTTTTTTTCCTTCTCTTTTTTAACACACAAATATTTTTAGAAATGCAGGTAAAATAAAAAATATATGGAGGGCTTAGTTACCCTAAACTTAACACAAGTCAGCAGTGCCACAGTTGCTAAAAAGACAAAAATCTAGATAGGAATAGAAGTAACTGTGTCTAGATCATGTGACATAAGGGTCCTACTTTGTTTGCAATCAGACCGTATCTTAAAGTCTGGGCATCAATTTCAAGAGGGACATTGACCAACTAGAAAGCATTGATAGGAGAATGACCAAGATAGTGAGAAGTCTGGAAATGATCCCATTCACACAATAACTAAACATCCTAGGGATAGGGAGTCTCAGAAGGGAAGGCCTAAGGAGAACAAATATGTGAAAAGCTGTTATGTAGAGAAGAAAACACACAACTCTCTGGACCAGTGGGCAGATTGTGGATACACATGAGAATTATTCAATTGCTTGTCAGTGACGTGAATCCATCCCTGTCAATTGGTAAATGATCTGTCAGGAATGCAATACAGGGATAAGTACATTAAATAGGGGGTTGGATTAAAAATAACAAGGCATTCAACTCTAAAAGTCTATTAATCTGTAAAAAAAATTATAAATAGGCAGAGTCTTTTCTGTTCAGGCAAAATAAAATAAATAAAGCATTGTTTGTTCTGAAGTATCTCTTTTAAAATGAAATATGTTATCTGGGAAGGGTAATACATTAGCACAGATTGATTTTTCAGGTAACTACCTGGAAGGAAGTGTGGAATCATGGAAATGGCATTCAACTGGGAATCAGAAGATTTGGGTTTGAATTTCCCACTTATTAACTGTGTGGTCTTAAGCAAGTTACTTCTTCCTGTTTCTTCATCTATTGAATGAGAATAAAAATACCTATTCTCAAACACAAAGGTATATACATTTTGCCGGTACAGATCTAGGAGGCATAGCATAGCTCTAGAGCCAATAGTTCTGCTGATATATCACAGTTAAGGTGGCATGTCCCCTTAACTAACAGCTATTAGCTTTTGCCACTTTCATTCAGCATGTTACTGGCTATCCTAGCCAATGCAGTAAGGCAAGGAAAGAAATAAAAGGCATATGGATTGGAAAGGAAAAAATAAAATTGCTGCTATTTGTTGATAATATGATTGTTAACATAGAGCCTCCAAGAGAATGTATGGACCAACAATCAGATCAAAAGAACTGTTAAAAGAATTGTGCGAGGTCACTGAATTCAGGATTGACACACAAAATGTCAAAAGCATTCCTATACACCTGCAAAACTAATTAGAAAATGTAATCGTTAAGGGTTTCTGTTACCATATCCACAAAAACTAAAAGGTATTAGCAATAAGTCTAATAAAAGAAGTGTTAACCCAAATGGAGAAAAGTATACAACTTTATTGAAGGGTATAAAAGAAGTACTTAAATAAATGGAGTGATATACCATGTTTGTGGATGGAAACACCCAACATTATGAAAACAGTCAAATCTTCCCCAAATTAATCTGTAAGTTCAATGCAATACCAATAAAAATCCCAATTTGGCTATGTTTGTATATAGTATATAGGAAACTTACACACTAAACTTAAAATATGAAATAGAAAAGAGCCAAAAATGGCTAAGATTATTTTGAAGAAGAATAAAGAGGAGGCATTTGACTTACCACATGTGAAAATTTATACTAAAGCTGTATTAATTAAAACAGTGTGGTATTGACACATAGAGAGATAAATAGCTCCAATGGAATGGAAAAGAGAGCTCAGAAATAGATCTATGTATATAAGAACTTGGTATATTAAAAACAGAACTATAGGGCAGGTGTTGGGATTACAGGCATGAGCAGGTGTAGTGGCTCATGCCTGTAATGCCAACACTTTGAGAGGCCGAGGTGGGAGGACTGCTCGAGCCCAGGTGTTCAAGGCCAGCCTGGGCAACATAGCAAGACCCCATCTCTACAAAAAATTAGCCAGGCATGGTGACATGCACCTATAGTCCTGGTTACTTGGGAAGCTGAGGCAAAAGGATTGCTTGAGCCCAGGAGTTTGAGGCTGTAGTGAGCTATGATTGTGCCACTGCACTCGCCTGGGTGACAGAGACCCTGTCTCTAAAAAAAAAACAAAAAGAAAATAGAACTACTATATGATCTAGCAATTCCACTTCTGGGTATTTACCTAAAATATCTGAAACCAGGATCTCAAAGAGATATTAGCACTACTATGTTCATTGCAGCACTATTCACAATAACCAAGATGTGGAAACAACCTAACTATCCATTGATAGAGAAACGGATAAAGCAAATGTGGTACATATATACAATGGAATATTATTCAGCCTTTTTATTTAAAAAAAAAAAAAGGAAATTCTGCAATATGTGACAACATAGATGAACCTGGAGAACATTATGCTTAGTGAAATAAGCCAGCCACAGAAAGACAAATACCGCATAATTCCATTTGTATAAGGTATCTAAAATAGTCAAATTCATAGAATCAAAGAGTAGACTGCTGGTTACCAGTGGCTATGGGGAGAGGAAAATGGGGAGTTAGTCAGGACAACTGACATTAAATCTAAGAAAGGTGAATCCCAATGTAGAAGTGGGGAAAGCTGGATAATAACCCATGTTGGTCTATGTCTTGGTCAGCTCAGGCTGCTATAACAAAAATACCATAGTAGTCTGGGTGGCTTAAACAACAAACACTTATTTTTCACAGTTCTGGAGCCTGAAAAGTCTGAGATCAAGGTGCCAGCAGATTCAGTGCCTGGTGAGGGCCTCTTCCTGGTTTGCTGACAACTGCCTTCTTGCTGTGTCCTCACATGGCCTTTCCTCAGTAGGTACATGCTTGTGGAGAGAGAGCTCTCTCTCTTCCTCTTCTTATAAGGGCACTAATCCCATCATGACAGTCCCATCCTCATGACTTAATCTAAATCTAATTACCCCCCAAAGGCCCCACTTCCAAATACCATCATATTGGGAGCTAGAGATTCAACATTTGAATTTGGGGTAGAGGGGATACAAACATTTCCTCCATAACAGTCTACCAGGTACCTCAGACAATGAGGATGAAGGTAGAGTGAAAAATAGAGACTGACAGAAATCTTTAAAAAGCCATTAGGTTTCCAGATTCCCTCCAGTAACCTGGAGAAAATAGATTCTATAGATTCTATGTAGGAAAAGAAAACTTAAAAACAAACAAAAAATCTAACCAAAAGAGAATCAAAAAAGAAAGAAAGAAACAAAAAAAAAGAAGGCCAGGCACAGAGGCTCACACCTGAAATCCCAGCACTCTGGGAGGCTGAGATGGGAAGATCACTTAAGACCAGGAGTTTAAGACCAGCCTGGGCAACATAGCAAGACCTCATATCTAAAAAAAATAAAAAAATAAAAAATTAGCCAGGTGTGATGCACACCTGTAGTCCTAGCTACTTGGGAGGCTGAGGCAGGAAGATTGCTTGAGTCCAGAAGACCAAGGTTACAGTGGCATCACTGCACTACAGCTTGGGCAACAGAATGAGACCCTGTCTCCAAAAAAAAAAAGACAACAACTAACCCTTACTGAGTGCTAACTATGTGCCTATCCCTGTTTTAAGCCCTTTGCATGTATTAACTTATTGAAAGTCGGCTCATTCCAAATTTGGACAGCTCCATCTGTAGAAAGTTCAGACAGGACTCCCTCCTATCCTCATGGGTCTCTTACTTAGGAGGAATGAGGATTGTCATTTTGAGATGGGAGGCCCACGGAGATTACAGAGGAAGACAGAGGTGGTGTTCATTGTGTTACATGTTTATCACCATAAGCACAGTCTATCCTGGGCTCTAAAATAATAGTAATAGTAATTGTTAACATTTATTGCTGGACACGGTGGCACACACCTATAATCCCAGCTACTCAGGAGGTTGAGGTGGGAGGATCACTCAAACTTGTCAAGCCCAGGAGTTTGAGATCAGCCTGAGCAACACAGCAAGACACTATCTCTAAAATAAATAAATTAATTAATTAATTTAAAAAATTTATTGAAGCATATGATCACTTCACATGCATTTACCTCACTTATTCCACATAACAATCTTATATTTCTACAGATAAACAAACTGACGCTTTGAAAGATTAAGTAACTACCTTAAGGTTACAGAGCTAGTAGCTAGCATTCTAGCCCAGGCTGTCTGATCCCAAGGCTGAGCTGTTCATCATACCAGTTGGCACAAGTTTCAAAGTTACTATGTTTCTGAGAAGTATGTAATGGAAAAATCTCTGAACTGGGGGTAAGACCTGAGCTCTGCTCCCTCTTCTTCTACTTCATTAGCAAACTGCTTTCTCATTTCCTTAACTATGAAACGAGAGCTGACCTAGATGATCTCAAAAGCCCAAGTCTCAACTCTGATAATCTACATTCCAATTAAAGGTGTCTGTAATCCTTCCCCACCTGGAATGTGCCTACCATAACATTTCTTGGGGCATCCTATTAACATGTGGAGACGATGATGCTGCTGAGTGAATACATGAATGAATGAATGAATGAATGACATCTTTAACACTTTCCTTTGCCTTAAAGGCTGCCCTTAGTCAGATGTTCTTAGAGGAAGAAAGAGGGTTCTTGTCTCCCTTTTCAGTTTCAGTTGCTTTTCATCAGTTGGCCTCCAATCTCAGGCATAAATAAATAAAGCCAGCTTCACCTCAGGCCTTTCTCTCAAGGCCCAGATGTAGGCTAGAAGCAGAAAGTGAATATGCAGAGTAGCCAATTAGTTCACTGTGCCCTCATGACCTCTGACCCCTGCTGGGCCACCCCATCCATTAGCTGTCCTCTTCCCCCTCTACCCACCTCTCTCTCAGTTTGAATCGTTGTCTGCCATTCTCTTTCAGCAAAGAAACATGCTCAGGCATTCGGCCAGCAGCCTCCACTTTCTGCTCTTTTGTCTCCTCCCTCTGTTGCCCTTGCTGCTAACCTGGTCACCACTCTTTGACCCTACCGCTCTCACCCCTCCTGGGGTTTTTGGAGGGGCAGGGTTTGCTGGGAGGAAGAAGGCAAGCTCTTGCTTTTCCTTTTCACTTGGGTTTCATTCCACAAACAAGTTTTGATCCTACTCCTGATTGCACAAAATTCCCTGTAATGCTTTCTCTTGGATGATGATTTGTTTCAAAGGCAAGCGTTTGAAAAGTCTATATGGGTGAAGGCAGCAGTATGTTCCTTCCAGAATTTGGCTACTCCTCTATGAGGTTGGAAAATATGTATACAGTATATAAACATATATAATATTACTTATTATATACATATTCTGTTGATTGAGAGGGGAAAAGCTATTTCAAGATTATGGTGTGTGAGTATATATTTGTGAAATAAAAAGCAATCATCAAAAGAGGAGAGTCAGACACACTGGATTTAAATCCAAGTTCTGCCACTTGTCAACTAGGTGATTTTTGGTAATAATAGCAGCTCCCATTTCCTGAGTGCATTCTATGTGCCAAGCACTTTACACACATCATCTCAGTTCATCCTCTTAATAAACAGTGAGGTAGATATTATCAATTATCCCCATTATACAAATAAAGAAATGAAAGCCAAGAGAAATTAAATTATTGGCTCAGGGTTGTATAAATAGTAAATGACAGAAAGGAAACATGAACAAGGCATACATGGCTCCAGAGTTCTTAAATCCAGTGCTGTACTTCCTCCAAATTACAAAGTACAGTCCTTAAGTCATTTAACTTTTATGAGTTTTGGTTTCCTCACCTATAAAATGGTCATCTGTAAAGCACCTAATAGCAATGACTAATGACTGAATGCTTACTGTTTCCAGGCAGTTTTTGAAATGATGACATTCCTTACTTCATTTAATCCTCACAAAGTCCCAATAAATAGGAACTATTATCCCCATTTTACAGAGGAGGAAACTGGGGCTTAAAGGGGTGAAAAAAACTAACCCAGATCACACACAGCTTTTGAGTGGTAGGGCTGGGATTCTAATTTGAGCCTGTTCAGTTCCAGAGCCCATGCTCTTTCCACTTTCCACTCCATGACGGTTGCCTCAAAAAGGCCTACTGAGGAAGATACGGTATTATACACAAAGAGGGCTACAGGAACATAGAGATGGAGGACATTCATTCCAACTGAGGGTAACAGGGATAGCTTTATGGAGAAAGTAGAAATTCACTTGATGAAAATTTACTTTAATGCCAGAAAGGCTCAGAAATATATTTATTTTATAAAGTTAGGTATACCCTTATTATTTACCAGTGTTGATGCTAAAGAACCAAGCTGGATACTTGTCATAAACATGCCTAATAAGTAAATAAGTAAAGCAGGTACTGTATCTTACTCATCTTAGTACTACTTCCCCCCTCCCTTTCCCTTCCCACCTCAACAGCATCTAAAATAGTGTCTTGCACGTAGTAGGAACTCGACAGATATTCCAAAATGAATAAGTGAATGATTTGGTTCAGGAAAGACTTGGTTCAGGACCTTGCTAATTTGGAGGATGCTGCAGACCCCAAGGCTCAAAGACCCTTTTCCCTCTCATCTTTCTCCCTGCAGATCCCCTGACAAGCCCACAGGCTGAGTGCCAGGGGACCCACTGTACCAGAGATGATTTATGGTTCTTTGTTATACAAATCCTTTCACATTCCTCCCCATCCTCTTTTTGCAGCCAATTCATGATATTTAAATGAAACTTCGGTTAGTGAACTATGGAAGACAATTGTTCAGGGCACCTTTTCTAGTATTCAGTTCTAAAAAAGACCATTTCTCTACCAGGAATATCTTAGATTTTCCTGCTTTTCCCAAGGACCCAGGGACAAGCCTTTATTTCTATCTTAGAGAATCCCACGTACTGAGCCTGAGCAGTGAAAAGAAAGAGGGCGACATGTAGCTAACTGGAATGGAAGGTGATGCTCCATAATTAAAATACTAGAAGCCCCAAGGAAGATATAACCATGGTATTTCAGCCTAGGCTGCAGAATAACTTTGCAAAGATGCCTCAGAGGTGTTTTACTCAATGCTCTGGAAATCCCAGCTTTGTTTGGTCAATCTGCCATCGAAGTCATGATGGCAGAGTAAAGCGAAACTTTCTTGATTCTTCCTGCCATTAATATAAGCTGATGTTATACTGATCCAGGTAAACCCTTTGTCATGGCTATAGGAGTAAAACAGGAATAAGCACTTCCTGCCTCTGTCATTAAGCTTATTTCAATCACATCACTCCTGGGATACGATATATGCTGCCATTATCTTGACTGTCAACACAGTCAGTAGAACTGAGACTTAAACTCTTGGGCAAAAATCACATATGCTAACTCTAATACAAGATCATGTAGAAAAGGGCACTTTTTATTTAATTTATTGATAGTTACATACCATCACCTTACTGTGAAAGGAACTATGGCTGTTAGATACTAATTACATGATATTTTATAACCAAGATGAAATGATGCCTTCTAATTTCCTACTACATGATGCTAAATAAACCCACTGCTTCTCTCTATGCCTCATTTTCCCTTTGTATACAATTAGGAGATGAAAGTTTTGCTTCCTATCCTCCTAAAAGACAGAAAACTCAAAATGCAACATAAAACAACAGAGAGGTATTTTATAAAATAATGTGTTCAAAAAAAGTTGGGCATACATCTCCATTCAGTGAACCACATCACACTTTAAATGTACCAAAGAATCTCACATAATATTCTTTTTAAAATAATCAAGCCCCTTATATACTATTAATAGTTTAGAACATTCAAAATATTAAGTAATAAATTGCTTAAAAAAAAAGTTCAATTAAACTTACAAAGTTCCTTGAGCTCACCCTGGGCACTTGGTGGTATAAAATATTTTTATTGCATATATTATCAGCTGAAACATTTATCATGTAATGTCATTGCTTCCCATTTCTTAAATGTAAGCATTTACCTTTGACCTACATGGTATTAACATTTTATTGTTCATTCCAAATGATTCTGTTTCTGTTTTGTTGTCTATAAAATAAAGTCTATTCCAAAGCAATTAGATAAAACAAAAGGCATGCATTTAAATGGAGAGCAAGATTTTTAACATATTAACTCTTTATATAATTTGTTAACATTTGCATTCATTATTAATAATATCAAATATGACAATCTGATTTTTTTCATTTTTTCCCCAAGAATTTTGTCCCCAAAACTGAATACAATTCTATGGTAGAACTATACTTCCCAAACTGTGCCCCAAGGTACCCCATGGTGGAACAGCAGCAAGTCCATAGGGCAATACAGAATATTTAAAATTCTCAAGGACAACACAGTTACACTCAACATCTGCTGGAAATCATGTGAACTACTAGTATGAGGCAGTCATAGTTTCAACATTAGATTATTATCCTTTTGATAATGTCATATCTTTGCAAAGGTGGGTTTTCTGCAGTTGCTGTAACGAAAAGCAAATACTATGTGAATATCACCATGGAACAGGAAATGAGTGTGTCAGTGTACAATCTGAGCCCAAGGTTTTTGAGGTTATGAAGCACCCAACAAGCTCATACATCTCATTAGCAAGAAATTGTAATTATTTTAAAATGAAATAAAAATGTTTTTTCTTTTAATTTACATGTATTATTTTTCAAGTGGCTACTAAGTTGTGAAATCATAAATATGTGTTAAGATATTTGGACTTAACTGAATAAATGGAATTTTTAGGTATTTCTTTTAGCCTGAGTTGTTGTGAAAAAATTACTGAGACTCTACGAGCACAGTTAATCAAGAAAGTTTGGGAGCCTTGATTTTATCATCTATAAACTGAGTCTAATAATAGTATCTACAACATCAGATTGCAGTGAGATTAAGTGAGTTAATATACAAAAAGCATTTAGAATAGTATTAGGCACCTTGTCATAGTAGTAGTATTACCACCTCATTACCTAGGATACTTCTCTTCAATGATCTTACATTCATTTCTATGTGATAGAAGAAAGAGTTTTGAAGTATGTCTGCATCAGTAACATTAAAACTTTGTAACTGTCATCATAATCAGATGTTTTAATTTAAATTTACCATCTGGGAAGAGAAAAGAAATTACTCCATTTCTTTATTTTTTATTTCTTTAATTTTTAGGTCTTTTGGGATTGAAATTTTCATCCAATTATCTTTTTTTAAAAAAACTAGAAATATGGAATTTGTTTCTGCTACATAACAATTTTTAAAAATAGTAATCAATAAGTCTTTTGCAACAGGTTTACATCTTTTCAAAAACAAACCTTCTTTCTTCTTTTAAAAATTATTTTTTGTGCTAATCTCCTCTGTATTGTTCCAATTTTAGTATATGTGCTGCTGAAGTGAGCATTCAAAAACATTTTTTTAAAAATTGTGTTTAAAGAAATCTCTAATAAGATTTTTGCCCTCCTCCCACTCCCCACTCCCCAATTATGACTTCCCATAAGCTGTATTGCTAAGGAGGTGAGCAGAATTAACCTGCTGTACATTGATTACAGCCTTTGTCTTGCTATAGCTTAGCAAACTCCTCAAAAGTGCTTTACTTTTCTTTTTTAAAAACTTTTTATTTTTAAGTCAGGTGTGGTGGTTCACGCCTGTAATCCTAGCACTTTGGGAGGCCAGGGCAGGAGGACTGCTTGAGGTCAGGAGTTAGAGACCAGCCTGAACAAGAGCGAGATCCTGTCTCTACAGAAAATAGAAAAATTAGCTGGGCGTGGTGGCACAGACCTGTAGTCCCAGCTACTTGGGAGGCTGAGATAGGAGGATCCCTTGAGCCTAGGAGTTTGAGGTTGCAATGAGCTATGATGATGCCACTGCACTCTAGCTGGGGTGACAGAGTGAGACCCTGTCTCAAAAAAAAAAAAGAAAGAAAGAAAGAAAAAGAAAAAGAAAAGGAAAGTTGTAGAAATAGTACAAAAAATTCCTGTATATGCCTCACTCAATTTCCTAAATATTGGTATTTTACCACATTTGCTTCTTCATTTATATTTTGGTCATTTTGTTAAGTGTCTGACAGATTCCACTTTAAATTCACAATTTTTCCCTTTGTAATTAATAAATATCTTGTGGGGACATACTTTGTGACTATGTAAAATCCTGTTCCTCATCCAAATTTGACCTGCTAGTTTTCCCATCCATTGATGATTCAGTTATTACTATGATGGTTGTCAAATAGTGATTTTCTAATTCCATCATTACTTCTATATTTATTAGTTGACATTCTACTATAAGGACTCACTTTCCCTTCTCCCACATTTATTTATTTACTCTTTTATCTATTTATATACCTATATATTTTATCCAATGGGTTACATTACTATCATTATTTATTTTTATGCTTAATTGCCCCACATCTGGCCAGTAGGAATCCCTTCAGGATGACTCTTGAACATTTTGACATATTCCATATTTTCTGAGCACTTCCTAACTTACTAGCTTAATGAGATGTTCAAGGCTCATCTGGTACTTTCCCAGCCCTAGCCCTGGAACTGGCTAATTCTCCAAGGAGTTATGGTTCCTTTTATTATTTTTTTTTCTAGTTCCTTTTAATAGCAAACAGAATTTAGAAACCAAGATCTGGGAGGTAGGTGTACTCATTGTTCCTAGAGTGTCATTGTTTCTGGGCCTTCTCAGTGAATAGAGCTAGGGAATACACACACACTAAACACATACTCATACTTATCTTAAAAACCGTGAGTTTATACTGTCATGTCCAATTCTAATCCAACACTACAGGATTCATTCCACTCTTCTCCCTTTCCAGATCTGTAACTCTCTTCTCTCTCAATGAGGAAACTAAATCCCATTATCCATAATACATTAATATTTACTTATTTGCCTAATCCCAGAATACATAGAAGTAGTTTTAGAATTGCTACCCAAAAAATCCCACCACTGCAAAAAAACTAACTAAAGTTTAAAATTCATTTACAGTTCATTTGCTCTACAGTCTAAGAATACATAGTAAAAAAATTGTGGCTGGGCATGGTGGCTCACACCTGTAATCCTAGAATTTTGGGAGGCCGAAGCGGGAGGATTACTTGAGGTCAGGAGTTCGAGACCAGGCTGAGCAAGAGCAAGACCTCATCTCAACAAAAAATAGAAAAATTAGCTGGCCGTGGTAGCACACACCTATAGCCCCAGCTACTTGGGAAGCTGAGGCAGGAGGATCGCTTGAGCCCAGGAGTTTGAGGCTGCAGTGAGCTATGATGATGCCACTGCACTCTCGCCAGGGCAACAGAGCAAGATAAGACCTTGTCTGGAAAAAAAAAAAAAACTGTATCGTAAAGTCACTTAGCTGGGGTTAGTCCCTGCACACACACTTGCTTTTCAGTGTGATTATATTATTCATTTGAAACTGTCAGGTTAATTTGTTTGCATTCCATCTTAGGATTTTCCCACCATATATGTGTATGTGTATGTGTGTGTTTTACTATATGAACATTAACATGGTTCCAAAAAATAATGCTGTTTAAAAAGGAATATTCAAGAAAATGTTACTCCCCGTTCCTTCCACTTAGTCTCCAGCCCCCTTACCCACTTTCTGTAGGTAACCAATCTCATTAGTTTCCGGTTTATCCTCCTGTTTTTCTTTTTTGGTCAAAAAAGCAGACACGTGTATATTTTCTCACTTCCCTTTTTTTCTTACACAAAAAGTAGCATACTATAGATACTCTTTTGTACTTTGCTTTTTCCACTACACAGAATACCCTAGAAATCATTCCTTATCAGTTCACAGACCTCTTCCTCATTTAATACTTTTTTTGTACCATAGTTTATTCAACTACTCTCCTCCATATGGGCATTTAGGTCATCTCAATTATTTTGCAAATACAAACTATGCTGCAGTAAATAAACTTGTGCATATGTATTTTTACGTTGCTGGAGGTGTATATTCAGGGTAAATTCTTGGGATTACTAAGCCAAAAGTAAAGACATTTGAAGTTTTTTTGGATACTTATACGGTTTTTGGTTTTTTTTTTTTGAGAGACAGAGTCTTGCTCTGTGACCAGGGCTAGGGTGCAGTGGCATCATCACAGCTCACTGCAACCTCAAACTCCAGGGCTCAAGCGATTCTCCTGTCTCAGCTTCTCGAGTAGCTGGGACTACAGGCACATGCCACTGCGCCCAGCTAATTTTTCTATTTTTAGTAGAGACGAGGTCTTGTTCTTGTTCAGGCTGGTCTCGAAGGGATACCTATAAGGTTTTAATATAGAGATTTAAAGTAGTTTTTGTGATAATATTCATTACGTATTTGTCCACATAGGTATGGTTTGTTTTTGTTTTGTTTTGATTTTGGGAGACAAGGTCTCGCTCTGTCACCCAGGCTAGAGTGCAGTAGCATGATCATAGCTCACTGTAGCCTTGAACTCATAGGCTCAAAGGATCCTCCTGCCTCAGCTTCCCGAGTAGCTAGGACTACAAGCACACACAACCAGGCCTGGCTAATTTTTAAAAAGTTTTTTAGAGATGGGGGTCTCACTGTGTTGGCCAAGCTAGTCTCAAACTCCTAGCCTCAAGCAATCTTCCCTCCTTAGCCCTCCAAAGTGCTGGGATTACAGGTGTTAGCCACTGCACCCAGATCACATAGGTGTTTTTGTTTTAGATTTTGAGTCACCAGACTTTATATGTCTTTCATACATCAGAATTATGCCTTAACAAATGCATTCTGGTGTTTATAAGCAATTGAATAACAAAATTATTCCTAAGTAGTATTCAATTTTGCATTTATTTAATTAGATTTTAGCTCCAAGAGTAATGCTGTACAAAAATAATGGGGTAAAAAGATCCCTTAGATTGAGAAACAGTAAGTATGTAAGGATGGACCACATTCTGCCTGTGGGAACGATCAGGCACATAATATTTTTACATCTCTAAGGAGGAGGTATTTCCTCCCAGCAGAGCTGATAATCTGAAGTTGCTGGAAACATGATAAATAGTGAAGGGAGCTGGTCTGCTGGTGCTACAGGGCCTGTTTAATTATACTGTAAATCATGCAAACACCGACATGTTGAACAAAAAGCTTCTCCAGACATCTTCTCCTTCTCACTAAAACAACAGTTCTTTAAAAAATAGGCAGATTGGTAATTATCTTAAGCTGAGAATACACAAAATGCTGACATTAACCCCTACAGATGCAGAGAAGTTTTATGGCTTTGAAGTCTGTAAGGCATTTAAAAAATGCCTTATAAATATGATTTGACACTCTTGATTAGGCATTCTAGGAGTAAGGACAACTAACTCCCATCCTCCACTCCCACAGTCTATGCTCAGTAGTATAACATTATTCTGGAGTTTTATTATTTGCACCTTTGTTTTGGGGGGCTTCCCTTATATAGAGTCTAGGATTCGCAAATAATTCTCTACCCCTTAGAAAGGTAAATGTTTTATTTGGAAACCTTTGTGGGATTTGGGCTTTCACAGATGGAGATCAAAGATAAGAATTAGTCCTCTGCTCCACTGCTGACCAATAATGTCAACAAATCCTCCCTGTCCCTTTGTCTTTTCCACTATAAAGCGAAAGAATCTCTCTGTGGTGCACATATTGATATTTTACCACTTTTGCTTTATCATTAATACTTTGATCATTTCATTCACATGGTGTCTGCCAGGTTGCTCCACTGTAAATTTACTATTTTTCTCTTCGTAATTAATAAATACCTTGTGGGACATACTTTATGACTATATAAATATCCTGTTTCTCATATGTGGTAAAGAGTTTCATGAAGAGGCCACAAATTCACAGCAAGGGTCCTCAATAGATCTTGTTAAATATGGTATTATTTAAGCCACCTCATGCCAAATAGTCTACATCTGAAGAAAACCCAAGTTTCATTACTTGATGCTTTAATCTTGGCATCAATAATGTGAGGTAATGCAGCCTTGTTTAAAGAGCTCAAGCTTTGGAATCACACAGATTGGGTTCAAAACCCAGCAAGGCCACCTACTACCTATATATGAGAGGCAAGCTACTTAATATCTCTGAGAGCCTTAGTTTCTTCCTCAGAAAAACAAGAATATTGTAATATCAACCTCATACAGCTATGGTGAGTTCAGTGAGCTCATATAATCTGAAAAGTACATAGAACTCGATGGGGCACACAGTAGGCACTCAATAGCTACTAATAAATAATAATGGGAATATTATTTTGGTTAGTTTTGAACCCTGATGAAATTTCTTTTCTGGATAGAGACATTCTGCCATATTATACACCTATACTGTCGATCCAGCCTTAATCAAAGCTGATTTTAAAACAGAAAAGCAAATTCCACTGTGAATTCTTTCCAGGAAACTAAACTGTGGGGTCTATGTATCCAGAGTTCATGCCAACTCTTTACTTCAATGCGGACTGTGCATTTAGATGTTAGTAAGATGATGCCAGAGAGCCCATTATTCCAACAAGACTGGAGTGCCACCATGAGGTCAGCTTTGATTCTGGCGATATTTACGTGAACTCTGTCCTGATTACAATAATATTTGAGTAGTTATATTTATATTGTGTTATATTTGCATTAAAGCCTGAAAAGTACACTCTGTTGACTTCTAATGGCAAAAAAAGTGTAAGAATTTATATTTCTAAAGTATCAGAGTGTTAGTGAATCTTGAGAATTTGAAATTGAAAACTTAGCCCCAGGAAAGGCGAGGTTTTTGTCTCACTGTGTGAATGGCTTCTGGGTTTATTATCTATAGCCAATCACCCTCTCCTCAACTTACTTTTTAATTAAGACTCTGAAGCTGTGGTCCAGGGTTCTAGCCCCTTTGCAAAAAAATAATAATTCCTATTTCCAAATACCATTAGAAACTCCAGTCACGTGTCCCACAGAAATCTCAAACTCAACCTGTTCAGAATTAAACTTATATTGTCCTCACACAAACCTAACCCTCCAGTATTCCCCACTTCCATGAACAGATTCACCTTCACCCCATCACCTAAGTTTGAGACCTGGGAGTTACTTTAGGTCTCTCCCTCTCCCCCTATCCTCCCACATCCAATCAGTTTATCTCTTTAATGTCCTTTAGAGCTGCTTCTTTCTCATCGTCCCACTGCTACTGCCTTCTTCCCTCACTAGACTACTATTTCAATATTCTCCTGGTCTCCCTGACTCCAGACTTGCCTCTCTTCTACATCACTGCTAGAGTGATCTTTTAAAATTAAAAACTGTTTATACCAGTGGCTTAACATTCTTTATTGGTTCTCAGCGCCTACAAGATGAAGGCCAAACTCAGCATACACAAAAGGCCCTCCACAAACTAGTCCCTACCCACGTATCCAGCTCCATTTCTTGCTGCATCATTCACTTCTAGCTTTGTTGAACCACTACTAGATCCCCAAACACAACAGGCTGTTTTCATGCCTCCTTACATTTGTTCCTGCTGTTCTCTATAAATACCTTGACCTGTCTTTTCCAATTGGTCAACATCTTATTTTTTGAGACTATGCAAGCTTTATCTTCTCTACAAACCCTTTCCTAACTTTCCTGCCACCCCAAAGCAACTACTCCCTCACTTCCTATAACTTATATCACAGTACCCAAAGAATTTTCTTGCTCTGTTTGAAAAGAACTCTCTATCCCTAGCAGACTCTAAGCTGCTTGAGAGCAAGGACTGTGTCTAATTAATTTCTGCATCCTGGCCTAGACATGCTGGAAACACTGTAAAAACAACAATAACAAATTTGTTGAATTATAAGCAGGGAATAGAGGAGAAAAAGTTTTTAAAAACATACTTTTAGGGCATGGAGTGATCACTCTGTTTACAACTTATCCCAACTAGCTCCCACTGCAGTGTTATACAGACTTCATGTTCTCACTTGCTACAGTTGAGAAACCATGTGTGTCTACCAGTCAGACCATACTGGTTTTTAGAGAAATTCCAGTTATACAAAACCATGATTCAATTTCCTCACCACTTTTATTGACAATGCTTCTAAATTGTTTTGTTTTGTTTTTTCCCCAAGAGGAAATGGTTCCTTAGTGAGTCAGCTGGACATTGGCAAAGTACAAAATGGTATGTCAGTTTCTATCTGACTTCATTCATTCATTCGGCCAAAATTTATTACAAAGCACCAAGCAAAAGACATAGGTCCATTCCTAAATTCGTAAGATTTGCAGTTTCAGGGATCTTTGTCTATTTTGTTTCACTTCATTAATTCAACAAGATTTACTGACCACTTACTATCAAACAGGCTCCAAGTAAAGTAAACATAGTATGAAGATAAATGAGACATAGGCACAGCCCTCAAAAAGCGCAAAGTCTGTGGACAAATGTGGAAACATCATTTCAATGCAACAGGAAAAGAACTAAAATAGAGGTACTTACAAAGTGGCATAAAGACTCAAAAAAAATGGACTATATCAAGGAGGGGACATTCAGGGCAAGCTTCACAGAGGAGAGGACATGTAAACTGAGTTTTGAAGAATGTAAGGAGTTTGCAAAGGAGGAAAGAGAGAGAGGACATTCCAAGAAGAAAGAAAAATATGTACAAAGATTCAGAGTTAGAAGAAGTAAAGCTGAAATGAGATGAGAAAACTGAAGCTTAGAGAGGGCAAGTCACTGCCTGAGGTCACACATCTGCTAAGTGATAGTGCTGAGAGTCAAACCCAAGCTGAAGGTGTTTGTGGGAGTTTGTCATATTTCTCGAGAGTGCTGAAGCAGAAGAAAAGGTTGAGAACCATTGCTTAGCGCCTGCCATACAAGTTACAGGAGCTCAGACTACCTTCAGTAGACAATGCGGAATCATGAGAGGTTTTTAAGCAGAGAAGCAACATAGTCCCATTTGGGCTTTAGAAATATAACTCCAGCAGTGATTCTTAACCTTGACTGCAATTAGAATCACTTGAGAAGCTATCAAAACTTATTCTAGGGAGTCACTCTAGAACAATTAAGCCAGAATTTCTGGGATTGGGACCCAGTTTTCTTGTCTTTTTTTAAATTCCTTGGGGATTCTAACGTGCGGTTAGGGTCAAGAACTACTGCTATAGGAGAACAGACTGAAAGACAGAAAAGGACTAACATTTATTAAGTACCTACTATGTTTGAGACTTTGTTCCAAATGCTTTATACAATAACTACAATCTATATATATTAGGATTTTATACATGTCTAGTATCCTGACCCATCTCAACCATTTTGAGCCCTCTGTGGTGAACAATTATGCTACTCCTAGCCTTCAAGGTAGATATTATAATCCTATAATCCCTATTTTACCAATGAAGAGACTGAAGCATACACCAGTGAAATAACTCATCCAAGATTATCAAATTATTAAATGACACAATTTAATTCAAATGTAAGACTCTGTGATGCCCCAAACCCATGGTCCTTTCACTACACACCACAGCCTATGAGCCTAGCTTAATCCTCAGAAAAATTCCAAAGCAGGTATCATGATCTTCATTTTACAAATGAGGAAATTAGTCCCAGAAAGGTTAATTTGACCAGGTCACAACTAGTAGGTACAGAGGCTGGGAGGGATTTAAATTCAGACCTGTATAACTCCAAGTTCATGCTTATGAAGGTAAAGTATATAGCACATATTCAACACTCAGTACTTCTTTCCTCTGAAAGAAGGGAAGCAAATCGGATTATTAATATAATCCAGAGTATTATTCTTAATAGTTAGGGCCACCCCTAGGTGTTTCCTCTTCCTTCTTGGGTCCTAGGAGGCTGAACCTCTCTTGAACTATCAATCCCAGGTCCCTTTTTGGGAGGGGAGGGGAAAGCAGAACTCTGCCATAACCCCCATCATATTTACCTGGAAAAACTTGAACTTTGGATAAGTCCAACATTACAAACTTCTTCACACCCTTATCTAAGCAGCTGAATCATGCTAATTTATCTCTTCCTAAATTAATTGTCTCAAATCTCAAACGGGCATTCATTGCCCAGCAATATTACTGCCTTTCCTCACTAAGTTCATTTTCCCACTCTTACAGAAGATTATTTCATATCATTTCTTCTTTCCTCAACTCTCTGACAGAATCCCATCCCACCCCATCCCATAATTCTCCCTTCTCTGTTGCATCAAAAACTTATACTTTTCCACTGGATCATTCTATACAATTTACGAATATCCCCTAGTGCCCATCTTTAAATACATAAAAAACAAAAAGCAAAAACCTCCTTTGAATCCACATTTGCCTCTAGCTACCACCCATTTCTCTGATATACTTTTCAGCCAAACCTTTGGTAAGAATTGGCTTCATCGGTCTCCACTTCTCCACTTTCGCCACTAAATCATCTCTACCTACCAATGCCCCTGAGACTGATATTATCAGGGACTCTAGTGACCTCCATGTTGCCAAGTGCAGTGATCTTTTCTTTGTTCTCAGTGTCTCAACAGCCTTTGAAACAGCCAGTCATTACCTTCTTGAAACTTCCTTTTGGCTTTGGTGACACCACATTCCTGGTCTTTCTACTTCACTTGCTTCTTCTCAGACTTATGTTCTATGGGCATCTGCTCCTCTACCTGATCTTTAAATGTTATCATACCACAACGGTCAGTCCAGGGTCCCTTTTTCTTCTCTATTCACACATTTTCTCTGAGTGATCACATTCACACTCATGCTTTTGGATATGGGTTTGTCACCACTTACATAGCAATTGGGTTCTAAAATCATCTCACAAAGAAAAAACAACTCATAAACTTGACTTTTTTTGAAAATTCCGTAAATTGCTCATAAAGCATAGTAGTTGTGGTTTTACACACGTTAATTTTATATATGGCTATGGCCATATTTATGTGCCAAATTGAAGACCAACACACTAATAGGCCCAAACAATTAATTTTTCCTCCCATGTTGAAACAAATTGTTTTTATTGAGCAATAGATGAAGTACTTGGGAAATTCCTATTTTTAAAGAGCACACACTTGGAACAGCAAGATGCTCCCACTATAAGAGGGAGTCAGGGAATGAATCCACCTGAGGGAATAGAAGATTCACACCACCCCATTTCATAATCATGTTACACGTGCTTTCCTGGAGTATCAAGGAATCACCCACTATTTCAAATATTTCTCATTCTCTTTGGCTGAAGATGTATAACTGAATTTTAATAAGTTAAATGTTTGTATGATGTAACTCCTCTGTACCATTTATATGTTGATGATTTCCAAATTTACTTCTCTAGCCCTGACCTTTTTTCCTGAGCTTCAGACTCAGAACCAACTATGTTCTCACTGGCCATCTCCACTTAAAATGTACTTGGCCATCTCCACTTAAAATCAACTAGGCATGCTAACACATCCCAAACATAACAGTTGATTCCACCTTCCATGTGTCACCTGCAACAACAAGCCATTCCTCTCACAGTCTTTCCTAGCTCAGTGAATGGCATGCCATCTACCCAGCCAAAACCCTAGGAGTGATCTTTCATTCCTGCCTTTCCCTCATCTCTGCATGAGGTACATTTCGATCTGCCTCCAAAATATACCCCAAATCTATCCCTTTATCTCCATCAGCACAGATACTAACCTAGATCAAGCCACCATCATCATTTCTACTTTGACAGGTCTCCTGTTTCCACTCTTAGCTTTTCTATGGTCCCTTCTCCAAATAGCCAGAGTAATCCTTTATGAAACACTCACTCATTCATTCATCAAACATTCTTTCAGAGTGCACAGGAACTGAGGACACAACAATGAAGCAAAGTAGATCCCTGTGCTCTGGGACACTCATTCCAGAAGAGAGAGGGGCAATAAACAAGTACATAATTTTGTATGGTACAAATGCAAGGAAGAAAATAAAAATTAAATGTGATAAGTTAAATCATGTTGCTCTCTTCGTAAAATTTTCTGAATAGTTTCCCAGGGTGTTTAGATTAAATTCCAAATTCCTTACCATGACCTTGTTACAAGAGTCTGTGAGATCTGGTTTCTGCTTGTCCCTCCAACCTTATCTGTACTACTCTTCCACACTGCAGCCTGGCTCCAGTCACACTGGCATCCTTTCTATTCCCTCAGTGTTCCAAACCTTTTCCCTTCCTCAGGCACCTGTTTCCCCTATCTGGAATGCTGTTCCCAGATCTTGGAAAGGTTGCCCCCCTCTTAGCTCAAGTATCACTTCAACAGAGTGAATTTAACTCATCGAGCTAAAAGTTGCCCTCCACACCCTTCTCTATCAATTACACCTTTTTATTTGTTTCACAGCACTTATTACTTTCAGAGATTATCTTGTTTATTTGTTAAAAATATCTATTGTCCCCACTAAAATGTAAGCTTCCTGAGAAGAGGAATTTTGGGGTGTTGTTTACTAAAGTATCTCTCAAAGTCTAGAACACTGTCCGGCATAAAAGGATATTTATAAATATTTTTAAAAAGAATTTATAAATAATGACGGACTACAGGACTGTACACCGTCCCAGTTTCTCACCACAGCCAGGCTCCGCCTCCACGAGGCACTTCCGCTTACAGCCTAGCCCCGGCCATCGGGGTAGGGGAAGTCGTCTGCGCAGGCGCGTTAGAGCCGCGGGGCTTTCTGGGTAAAAGATGGACGCCCACGATCTCTTTCGCCGGCTAGGCGCGGGGGCCAAATTTGACGTGAGACGCTTCTCGGCAGACGCAGCCAGATTCCAGGTATTGTGCACAGCGGACCGAGGCCCCTATAACTGAGGAGCAGGAGCCCGAGAATGAACCGGCTGCTGGGGGAGCCGGCGCGCACAGACACCCTTGGGGTCTTTCCCTTCCTTCTGTATTCAGCTTACCCGCCGGCCTACCTGGTCCAAGCCTTCTAAATGAACTCTTTTCCTGTCCTGTCGTAGACCTAGCTGGGCCTGGCATGGAAACGCTCTTTCCCCTCTCTTCTTAGTTGATTCAAAGCAAAGTTGGAATCCTTTCACAAAGAACTTTTTCTACGAAACTGTTGAAATTTTTTGGAAAGCAGAAACAACCAAAAATAGAGAAAACATTCTTTCACTGTAGTCTACCCATGGTTGGCTTGGGATGCGTATAGTTGTACTGGGCATGGTTCTTTTTATTGCTCCAGCCCCATGGCGTGTTAAGCAACCAATGAGAAGAGCGATTTAGAAATGGGGGGTTTTACATAGGGAAGTAGTGAGTGATAAATCGGGAGAAATCAATTGGGGCCTAGTTATGGAAAATCTTGAATGTCAACCTTGCTATTGGGACAAGGGACTTTTGTGTGTGCGTGCGACGTGAACTTCTTTCTGTAACTGGCAGTATAATGTAGTTGTTAAGAGTATGAACTCTGGAGCCAGATTATCTGGGTCCAAACGCTGAGTCTGTCAGTTACTATTATAGTTTTGAGACCTTGGTTAAATTACTTAATCTCTGAATACCTCGGTTTTCTCATCTGTTTACCTTGTAGGGTTGTGAGGATGAAGTAATTTAACATGTATAAACATGCTTAGAAATCCGCTTGACATATAGTAAGTGTATATAAGTGTTTGTTGCTATCATAATTATTATTGTTACTGTTACGAGGTCAGGAAAGGTGTCTTTTTGAATTCCATTTGCCTGAACACACTTGTCAGCTTGACATATTTGGAGAAAAGATGGGGAGTCATTGGACCTGTGTCCTTTCTGCTAATATTGCTTGAATGAAAGCAGTGCTGTTCTGTCAGTAGACTTCATTTTAAATGTTTTGGGTTTTAGATAGGAAAAAGGAAATATGACTTTGATTCTTCGGAGATGCTTCAGGGACTGGACTTTTTTGGAAACAAAGAGTCTGTTCCAGGTGAGTGTGGAGCATTACAAACATATCAGAAGCTCCAAAATGAAGAGAAAAAAGAAAAGAGCGTAACTGAAAGGAAGAGGGAGCAGAACAAGAAAAAGAGGAAAAAGATGACTTCAGGTTAGTGTTTGATTTCTGTTATGTTTTTTCTCTTTATTTAATTTTTTTCAATTACAAAAATAATACAAGCTTGTGGCTACAAGTCAGATGACATAAAGTCATTAGTTTGTTGATGACACTCAGGTTGTTTCCAGGTACTTGTGATTACAAATATTGCTACAGTAAAGATATTTGTACATATATCCTTTTGTACACGTACTGTTATTTCTGTAGAATAGTATCCCAAAAGTGGAATCACTTGATGAGAGGATATGCATGCTTCTTTCTTTGAACAGATACTACAAAATAACTTCTCACGCCCTTGTCAGTACTGAATGTTATTGGTCTTACCTTTTTTGCCAATCTGATGAATGAAACTATTTTTTATTTATATTTTCTTGACAACTGGTGAGGTTGAACATCTTTTCATATGCTATACTGGACATTAACATTTCATCTTTTGTGAATTGTCTATTCTTACTCTTTACCTATATTTCACAGAGTTTTTTGTCTTTTTCTGCACTGTACTATAGGGGTATTTATTTATTTATTTTACTGTGGTATCTATTAAGTTTCCTAGCCATTTACTTTTTTTGTAAGTACTTAAGTCATACAATGATGAAAAGTAAATTTCCTCCCCACTCTTAATCTCCAGTCCTGTATCTCCAGAGGCAACCACTGTTAATTTCTTTTGTATTTTTCTAGAGATTTTCTATTCACATGTATTTATGCTTTCCTTTAAAAAGACAAATACTCTATATACCTATGTTTATATATACTTTATAAACATGAATATTCTATATATGTTCTGTTGGGAACTTTCCTTACCTCTCTTTTTTAAAAGCAATGTATCTTGGAGATTATTTGGAATCAATAGGAAGTACACTGTCTTGTTCATTTTAACACAGCCTAGTATCCATTGTACATTCCATAATTGATTTAACAATTGATTTAACAAGTTCCTGTGTGATGGACATTTAATTTGTTTCCACACTTTTGCTGTTGTAGTGTTGCAGTGAATGTCATTCTACTTATCTTTGTGTGTATATGTGAGTATATCAGTCCCATAAATTCTTAGAAGTGGTATTGCAGAGTTAACAAATAGATTTATGTTAAATTTAGATATTGTAGAACTATCTACCAGAAACATTGTATCAGTAGGAAATACTTTGCCTTGTTCATTGTAACACAGCGTAGTATCCCCTCATACATTGTAGGGATGGTCCAAAATTGATTTGACAAGTTCCTGTGTGATGGACATTTAGTACATTGTTTCCATACTTTTGCTGTTACAATGTTACGGTAAAAATCATTCTAACTTGGCTGCAAGGAAGTTTGATAAAACCTCTCAACAAGATTGATAAGAAAGACATGCCACAAACTTAGGAAAAGGATACAAATGTTGGGCAAGCGGAAAAACACACATATGTACTATAATCATTAACAATAAATGTATAGAGGTCATAAATCTATGGTATACGTATAGGCATATGTCTATTTTTAATTAGAAAATTCTGGCCGGGCACAGTGGCTCACACCTGTAATCCTAGCACTCTGGGCGGCTGAGGTGGGAGGATCCCTTGAGCTCAGGAGTTTGAGACAAGCCTGAGCAAGAGTGAGTCTCGACTAAAAACAGAAAAATTAGCTGGGTGTCGTGGTGTGCGCCTGTAGTCCCAGCTGCTTGGGAGGTTGAGGCAAGAGGATCACTTGAGCTCAGGAGTTGGAGGTTACAGTGAGCTACGATGACACCACTGCACTCTACCCAGGGTGACAGAGCGAGACTCTGTCTCAAAAAAAAAAGAAAAGAAGGGGGCAAAATTTTTTTTTTTTTAAAGTCTACTTTGTGACACTCTCCAGCAGTGTATGAGAATTTTCTCTATGTATTTGTCCCCTCATATACTTTGTACCTTTTTTGTATACGGTTGTTTATCTGTTTCTTCTTAATTTATTAAGCCTCATATATTAAGGAAATTAGCTCTGCGTCTAGCATATTATCTTTACAGATATGTTTCCAGTTTGCCACGTGTGACATCTTCTTTATTTATGTATGTATTTTGGCCTTCTGAGCATTAAGTTAATTTTTAAAAACTTCTTCCATGTTTTATCATTTGTAGTTTCATTTTGTTATATTAAAATCTTTGACCCTTCATATTAAAATCTATGACTCCTTATTTGGCATAAGGAGCAAATAGGGAACTAACTTAATGTTTTTCTAGATGGCTAGCTAATTCTTATAATACCATATATTGCTAATTCTCATCTTTTCCCTATTGGATTTAAATGCAACTTTAATTATAAACTTATTTCCCATATATATTCAGGTCTATCTCTGGGCTCTGTGCCATTCTATGGATGTGTATTTCTGTATTCATACACCAATGCCAGCTTGTTTTAATTACTTTGGTCTTATATATTACAAAAATCCAGTACAGTAGAGAGGCATACCATGTTTATTGATTGGGAAACTCAATATTTTCTCTCCAAAGTGATCTACAGAGTCAGTGCAATCCCAATTAAAATTCCAGCAGGTTTCTTATAGAAATTGACAAAGGACCTCATATAATCTAAGCAATTTTTTAAAAGATGAATAAGTTGGAGGACCTACCCTTCCTGATTTTAAGACTTACTATAAAACTACACTAATTAAGACAGTTTGATATTTCCAAAAAGATAGCTATGAGGGCACTTCAGAAAGCTTGTGGAAAAATGGAATTAAAAGATTAAAAATCTAAAAAATGTAAACTTTATTTCTTAGGATAAGCTCCATCAAGTTCAAGGTATTTTTGTAAGTGATGTTACCAGCTATTTGGTCCATCCTTAAAGAACTGAGGATCCTAGGAATTTAACCATGTTAATGCAGTCTTTGTTACATTATTAACTGAAGGAAAATGGGTACCCTTTAAAGATTTTTTTAAGGTTAGGAAACAAGGTCCAGATGTGGTGGCTCACGCCTGTAATCCTGGCACTCTGGGAGGCCAAGGTGGGAGGATCCCTTGAGGTCAGGAGTTCAAGACCAGCCTGAGCAAGAGCGAGACCCTGAGACCCCATCTCTACTAAAAAGAGAAAAAATTAGCCAGGCGTGGTAGCATGTACCTGTAGTCCCAGCTACTGGGGAGGCTGAGGCAGGAGGATTGCTTGAGCCTAGGAGTTTGAGGTTGCAGTGATCTATGATGATGCCACTGCACTCTAGCCAGGGTGACAGAGTAAGACTCTATCTCAAAAAAATTTAAAAAGATTGGGAAACAAAAAGAAGTCAGAAGGAGTCAAATCAGGACTGAAAGGTGGATGCCTAATGATTTTCCATCAAAACTCTTGCAAAATTTCCCTTGTTAGGTGTTATCATTCTTTGGCCCTCCACAACATCAACAAGCATAGTGCCCTGACCATCCCAAAAAACAGTTGCCATGACTTTTGCTCTTGACCAGTCTGCTTTTGCTTTGACTGAACTACTTCTACCTCTTAGTAGCCATTGCTTTGATTGTGCTTTGTCTTGACGATTGTTCTGCTAAAGCCATGTTTTATCTCCTGTTACAGTTCTTTGAAGAAATGCTTCAGGATCTTGATCCTACTTGTTTAAAATCTCCATTGAAAGCTCTGTTCTTGTGTGCAGCTGATCTGGGTACAATGGTTTTGTCACCCGTTGAGTGGAAAGTTTGCTCAACTTTAATTTTTCAGTTAGAATTGTGTAAGCTGAACCAATTGAGATGTCTGTGGTGTTGGGTATTGTTTCTGCTGTTAATCGTCTGTCCTTTTCAATTAGTGCACAAACAAGATTACTTTTTCCTTGTGGCTGGTCTGTTGCTGCAGGCTTTGTCTTCAACACCATTTCACCCCTTAAAATGAGTTATTCATTTGTAAACTGCTGATTTCTTTGGGACATTGTCCCCATAAACTTTTTGTAAAACATCAATGATTTCACTATTCTTCTATGCAAGCTTCACCATAAATTTGTTGTTTGTTCTTGCTTCAGAATTCATGTTGCTCTGATGGGGGCTCTTTTCAAATTGATGTCTTATCCTTCTCAGTGCCTCAAATTATGTCCTGTTCAGATATGTTATAATAGTTAGTATGAGTTTATTTTGTTGCAAAAAATTTTTGAAATCCACACATAGTTTTTCATAATATGCATTTTCAAAGAACTTTTTGAAGACTCCACATATATAGATCAATGTGGAATAGAGCATCCATTTAGTCCATACATATGCATATATGGCCAGTTAGTTCTCAACAAAGGTACTGAGGCAATTCCATGGGAAAAGGAAAGTCTTTTCAACACATTGTGCTCCATGCCAATGGAAAAAAATGAGCATCAAACCTAACTTCACACTATAAACAAAAATTAACTTGAAATGACTCAGACTGAAATGTGAAATCTGAAATTATAAAACTTCTAAAGAAAATACAGGAAAAAAATCTTTGCAAACTTAAGGTATGCACAGATTTCTTAGACACAAAAAGCACAAACCATAAAAGAAAAAATTGATATGTTGGACTTCATCAAAATTAAAAATTTTTGCTCTTTGAAAGATAGTATTAAGAAGATGAAAAGGCAAGCCTGACAGGGAAAAATAGTTGCAACATGTATATCAAACAAAGGACTTGTATCCACCCACCAAAGAAGATATACACATGGCAATAAGCACATAAAAGATATTCAACATCAGTAGACATCAGGCAAATTAAAACCACAGCGTAATACTACTACATGCCCATTAGAACAGGTAAAAATAAAAAGACTGACCATACCAAGTGTTGGCAGGGGTGTACAGAAACAAGCTCTCACACTGTTGATGGTAAAATGGTACACCCACTTTGGAAAATAGTTTGAGATTTTTTTTTAAGTTAAACATGCACCTACCATATTACCCAGGTATTCCACTCCTAGATATTTACCTAAGAGAAAGGAAAACATATGTCTTCAGGAAGACTTGTACACAAATGTTCATAGCATTATTTGTAATAGCCAAAAACTGGAAATGACCCAAATGTCCTTCAATAGCTGAAGGATAAACAAATTGTATATCCATACAATGAAATACTACCTAGTAATAAAATGTTAAGTTATTGCACAATAACTTAAACACTACAACACCGATGAATCTCAAAATAACTATCGTGAAAGAAGCCAGACTAAAATTGGTACATACTACCTGATTCCATTGATATAAAATTCCAGAAAAGGAAAACTAATCTATAGTTTGTGAATATTTTTCCCTGTCTGGCTTGCCTTTTCATCTTTTTAACTAATCTATAGTTGGCCTTTTCTGGAATTTTATATAATGGAAATTAGATTGGTGGTTGCCTAGGTGGAGAGCAAAGGATTGCATGGGGCCACAAGGAAATTTTGGGAAGTGATGGAAATAACCTTGAATGTGGTGATGGTTTAATGAGTGTATAGATATGTCAAAACTCATCAAATTATATACTTTAAATATATATACAGTTTATTATATGTTGATTATGTTCCAATGAAGTTGAAAAAAAAAAAGAAATTTCAGTAGAACTAGTCTTTGCTCATTACTCTTAGAACTTTTTAGGTTATTCTTACATATTTATTCTTCCATATAAACTTTATAGTCAGCTAGTCCAGTCACCAAAATAATCCTGTCATTGCTTTTAATTGAACTAGTGTTACAGATTTAGGGAAAATGGCTATCATTATAATATTGAATAGCCCTAAATATGGTGTTTTGTTTATTGCTATTGTAAGTGAAATCTTTTATCATATTTATTTTCCTAGTTGGTGTTGTTTAGATACAGAGAAGCTGACTGCCTTATTGAAATCTCTTATTGTTTAAAGTAGTTTTTCAGTTAATCTCCTGTTTTCAAATATACAATCATCTACATACTGCACAGCTGAAACAACCAACAAAGGGAAGATATTGAGCTTCAGAGATCTGATTATAGCAACACAAAACTTGCCTCTCCATTTCCAGTTTTTATGCATCCTATTACTTTGTCTTATCTAGTTGTGTCAGCTAGTACTTTTTCTTTTGTTTAGTGTGAAGGTGTGGCCTGTTTGCTACAGCCAAGACTGTCACACTTTAATATTTTTTAAAATATGTTTTAGAAATTACTTCTCAAGAAGAAGGTACTACTATACAATGGATTTCATCTGTGGATGCAAAGATTGAAGATAAAAAAGTTAAAGGAGAAAATAAACTAACTTCAGGAAAGTTGGAGCATCTCAGAAAGGAAAAGGTGAGAAAAATTTCTTAGCCCCAAAAGTATATGTTTTTCTGACCTAGTTACTTTTTCACTGGACTTGGGTTATTCTGTTGGTAAAGTGAATATAGTTTTGTTAAAATAGAAAATTACTTACATTTGTTTAGATTTTACTTTAATGAAAACAAAGCAAAGTAGGCATTAGTGCTGTAGCTGAAAATTTTGAAGTTTAAAAGTTTGAAGTTAAACGTAATATCCACATGTGGATATCCCTGTATATCTGTATATAGATATGTCTTGACCTATTCAAGTTTCAAGATTAATTGTTTAGAATTAAATTTTTTAAATTTCTTAACCCCTTTTTTATAAACAAAATTTGGCTCCCTTTCTTCTCTATGTTGAGCTCAATGGTTTAAAAGGATTTCCTCTGACAGGGATTAGACAGTTAGAATTCTTAAGAAATCTATTTTATGACTGGGAATACAAGGAGCAGGATATAGAAGAAACAACAAATATACCATTTTTGTATCTTCTGTACACCTGCCATGTTCCTGATGGAGAGATGTGTTCAGTTCACTTCAGGGATTACTGTAGCAATGCTTCAGTAACCCAGAAACCAGAATTTGGCTGTCTCTGGATCAGAGAATGGGGAAACAAACCAAATCAACACTACTAGATTCTACTTTTGGCACTCAGTTTTAATAAGTACAATTTTAGGGTAAATCATCAAACAGCTTTGGTACTTGTACGCTAAGTACCATATAAAGAAAATAGATGGATTAAATGCCTGCCTTCTAGACATTTATATAAGATTAGAAGTTATGACTGTGCCAATAACACATTAATATGAATAAGACATTACTCATGGCAGTGATACATTGATATGAAGAAAGCATAGATAGATAGGTTTCATTGTTATGAAGGTCTTCTACCTATGAAAGGGCATGAAATGTACCTAATATCTGTGATGTTTTCTGGCTTGGATTTAACCATAAAGTTTCATGTGCTACTAGAGCTTATCTCAGAAACTATTATTGTTGCTTTATAACATCTGAGAATGTATTTATGTGGCATATCCATGGTAGCCCTTTTACTTCACTTTTCAGATAAACTTCTTCCGGAATAAACACAAAATTCATATCCAAGGAACTGATCTTCCTGATCCAATTGCTACATTTCAGCAACTTGACCAGGAATATAAAATCAATTCTCGACTGCTTCAAAATATTCTAGATGCAGGCTTCCAAATGCCTACACCAATCCAAATGCAAGCCATTCCAGTTATGCTGCATGTGAGTATGAAGGTCTAGAACGCCTGGAACATTCCTTCCTTTGTGTGTTTGCTCATTCTCCTCCCTCTCTCCTTGAAATCTTTCTTTCTACCTTATCTCCCCTATTAAAATCTTTTGCTTGCTTTTAAGGTTCGTCTCAAATGCCTTTGCCTCCATAAAACTTGTCTTCATCACTACAACTAGATGCAATCTTTTTCCTTTACCTCCCTTTTCCCTACACCCCAATTCTCCATGGTTTTTGGTGTGTTCTTTTCCTTGCAGCGTTTCCTTACATTGTACACTACTATGTATTTGTACAATTATATTTATTTTTTCACTTTACTAGAGTGTAAACCCTCTAAGAATGGGGACTATGTTCTGTTCATTCATTGTTGATTTGGTTTATAATGCCCAGGAACTATTTCAGAAATACAAATGCTTTCTAAAATTCTTGTACATAACCTGACTTAGCTTTTTTCCCAATACTTTTTATTATTAAAGTATATTTTACATACAGTTAAATGCATAGATTTTTTTAAGTGCTCATTTAATGAATTTCAACAAGGCCCACCCTTGTGAAACAACTACTCTAGTGAAGATGTAGAACATATCTATTGCCCCAGAAAATTTTCTTGTGCCTTTTCCATTCAGTCCTCACCCCACCCCTCCCCATAGGCAACTACTATTCTGATTTCTACTACCGTATATTCATTTTGCCTCTTCTAAAATATTATATAAATGGAATCATACATTAATCTTCTGTTTCTGGCTTCTTTCACTCTGCATAATGTTTTTGAGATTCATCTATATTGCATATATCAATAGTTTGTTACTGAGTAGTTTTCTGTTATATGAATATACCACAATTTGTTTATCCAGTCACTTGTTGACCGAGGTATAGATTAACTTAGGTTTTTGGACGTTAAATTTTTCTGAGGTTTGTTTTTGTAGCAATGACTACAAAAACTGACTTTTTTCCCCACATAACTAAGATGGTTTTCAGTTCTTGTAGCCAAGGGATATGAGTTCCCTTTTCATCCATACTGGTCCTTTTCATTTTCTTTGAGGACTGAAATGAGAATACATTCATACATTTGAATGATATTGTTGACTCATAGTGAATTTGTTTTAATTTTTGTTTAAGATTGTTTCTGTCATGACTTTAGCTTAAACAATCACAGGGACTTTTTGAAGATTGTCACCTACAAATTGTCGTTCAGATTATTGCTATTTTTTATTTCTTACCTTCAGCCATTGTGTTATTTAATAAAACCTTCCTTTGGGATTAAGCACTACAGATACCAGGACGAAAAAGTTGGTTTTTTAATTTTACTTTGATAAAAGTTTAGTGGAAAAGAAAAACTGAAGTAATGGATATAATTTAGGTTGTGGATTATCTTTGGGTTTTGGTTATCCACGGTCTTTACCCATTCAAATGGACTTCAGGGGCAATGCTCAGAAGCCCTGTTGGGGCGGTGGTGGCATGGAATGGGTAGATGGTGTTAGAAAAGCAGATAGGACTTGAATGATTGGATTCATTATATATAATTTTATTTGTTATTTCTACTGTTTTATTTGTAGCATTATGACCAGGCTCTGAAAAATATATGAACTTTTCCTTGTAGTATTTAATATACTCTCATGTTTTTAGGGTCGGGAACTTCTGGCTTCTGCTCCTACTGGATCTGGAAAAACTTTGGCTTTTAGTATTCCTGTTTTAATGCAGCTGAAACAACCAACAAATAAAGGCTTCAGAGCCCTGATTATATCACCAACACGAGAACTTGCCAGCCAGGTATGACTTGTAGCTTTTAAAGAGAATGTGTTCGGTGTTAGCGTCAGTGATCTTATTTGAAGGTAATAAAAAGGTCTCAAAAGAGTAAGCCCCATGTCTTCCGTCATGGTCAGTATTCTCTACGCAGCACACTGCTCTGTATCTTACTGTGTGTGGGCAAGTCTTTTAAGTCTTTCTATAATTTTCTAAAACATGATGATTTTAACATTTATACTTCCTTGGTAAATGCTCTAAGATCCTTGAAGTTGAAAGGTTACTGAAATATATAGTCTCTAAAAGTTACTTTTCTCATTTAAAAAAATGAAACCTCATCTCAGTTTTTGAGAAAGTAAAACTATACAGTGATCTGCTCCACCCTCCCAATGTGTTTAGTATAAAATACATGCCAAGTATGAAATAGTCTTATAATAGTACTATATTCAAAAAACAATATGTAACATGTTGGTTTTACCTCCTGGAACTAGTTTATTCAACTTGAAGAAGCTACTGAATCTTATTAGGCATTGACATTTCAAAATGAGAATCTACAGATTATTATTGAGTTTAATTTCAGATACTCATGAGTGGTAATAGATTTATTTTATTAATAATGTAAAAGAGACTATACATCTTGTCCAAGTGTCTTAGCAGCTAATGTTTTCATCATTTTCTGTTTTAGATTCACCGAGAGTTAGTAAAAATCGCTGAGGGAACAGGATTCAGGATACACATGATCCACAAAGCAGCAGTGGCAGCCAAGAAATTTGGACCTAAATCATCTAAAAAGTTTGGTAAGGAATTCATGCTTGGGATGTAGAGCATATGAGAAGTCTGGAAATTACAAATATCCTAATTGCTACGTAAGGGTTGTTATAGTAATGTATATAATTAGTTTGATTTTTAGAGAAACTAAAGAGATCCCCTTTCCATTCCACCCAGTAGCTGTATATAAATATATACCACTGGTTCTCAACTAGAGACAATTTTGCCCCCCACCCTCCACCACAGGACATTTGGCAATATCTGGAGACATTTTTAGTTGTTACAACTGGCAAGAAGTGCTACTAGCCTATAGTGGGTAGAAGCCAAGGATGCTGTTAAACATCCTACAATGCACAAGACAGCCCCCTACAACAGAGAGTTATCTGGTCCAAAATGTTACCAGTGCTGACATTGAGAAATCCTGCTTTATGCTATTGATTTTTAATCCGCCATGGAACTATTCTGGCAGATAAGAATGGCTTACATCCCTACCCCATATATCAGCCAGAGAATCTGCTTTCATCTGTTTTTTTTAATCTTGAGCTTCTGAGTTAAATTTCTTTTAAAGAAAGGATTTTCCGGGAGGAGGGGGGAGTTTGAAAATGAAATTGTTGCATTGTAGTGTTCTTACTTCTTAGAAGTTGAGACGACTGTTCAACATAATAAAACAAGAGTAGGTATATAGTAGTTGGTGCCATGATGGATAAAAATTATATATATTAGTTTACTAATTAGGAAGAATTTTTGTGGTGTTGGCTAGTGAGTACAACTACTCCCTCCCTGCTTCTGGTTACCAGCTGAAATTGAGGAGGCTTAATTGCTAGGTCAAGAGGGATGAATCTTATTTTTGTAGTTTCTACCATTTGTTTTTCCTATAGATATTCTCGTGACTACTCCAAATCGACTAATCTATTTATTAAAGCAAGATCCACCAGGAATAGATCTAACAAGGTACAGATAATATTTTAATGTCTTTTATGTGTGTTTTTCATTTAGTTGATTATATTTTGTCCTCAATTGCTTGTATTTTTGCACTTTGGAGCTTGCTATCTTCCAGCTTCATCACTGTTGGTGCTGAGAATAATGGTTTTTTTTAAACTCACAGAAAAACTATCTGATCTGGAAAAAAGTTACACATTCTGGTAAGCAGTTAGTACAGAATTCCCCTAGACCTTTTTGTACCTTTCAACAGTGGTGATGGAGTTCATGATGTTTATGCGAAGCTCTTTTTGTTGCTAATGGAACCTGATATCTTTGAGGCTAATAGAATAAGTACATTGAGCTATGTTTATCTTGTTTTTAGTATTTTCCTGCTTATTTTTCTTATATATTTTTTCTGGTATGATAAAGTCTATCTGAGAAGCAGCATCACAGTTTGATTTCCTCTTATGTCCCCATAGTTTAGTAAAGTGTCTTGGATCTTTTGGTTTAGTATCCACAAATTACTTTGTTATTTCTTAGTGTTGAATGGCTGGTAGTAGATGAATCAGACAAACTGTTTGAAGATGGCAAAACTGGGTTCAGAGACCAGCTGGCTTCCATTTTCTTGGCCTGCACATCTCACAAGGTCAGAAGAGCTATGTTCAGTGCAACTTTTGCGTATGATGTTGAACAGTGGTGCAAACTCAACCTGGACAATGTCATTACCGTATCCATTGGAGCAAGGTATTTGATTGTTTTTCCACATCATCCCACTGATTTCTTAAAAAATGCAAGTCACTGTTTCAGACTGAAGGAGATTAGTCTTTGGCCTGAGACTAATAAAGGATAGTTTTACTGATAAAAATGTATTTTTAAAGTCAAAATTGATTAAAGATGTTCCATTTTAGAATAATCCAAAGGGTGGTTCTCATGTTGTCATGTTAATATTCCTGTCATGCTTTTAAGTGCTTTTTCCCATTTACAAAGTATGACATGAGCTCTGTGGCCACCCAGAGGATTTAGTTTCTTTTACTGCTTAAGTAAATAGGACCACAGATGAGGAATCTGATGTTACTGAGCCACTAGATTTATAATTCCTTTTTAAAAATATTTTGTGGAGCTTTTCATGCTAAATAAATGCTCAATGGTAGAAAAAAGTTCAAGGAAATTATGATATTACCACTTGATAGAATATTATATAACCTGTGAAATGATAATTATGAAGACTATAGCTATATGAAAAAGTGTTTGTAATACCATATTAAGTGAAAAAGAAGCCAAATGAAAGAACGAAGAGAACCCTGTCTACTTTAAACTTAAAATTCCTGCGTATAAGCACAAAGCAGGAAAAATTCACCATAAACATAATTTAAAGGCAGACAACAGAATGAAGAAAATATTTATGACATAGTATAATATATTACAGCATTTTATAGAGTATTAATGAGGCCATAATACACCTCACCTCCAACTATCAGCCTATAAATAAACCCTTGTTAGACATTAAGAAAAAAGTTTATCAGTATCAATCTCTGGTGTTTAAAAAAAGAAAAAAAGTTTAGCTATATTTAATAACAAGCTTTAAAATGTTTTCATTATTTTACCCAATAATTTTACATTTAGAAATTTTTTTATAAGTAAGCAATTAGACACATGAAAATTTATTACTGGGATACAAATGAACATCAAAGTTTATTTTAAAATGGTGGAATTATGGGCAATTTATTTTATTGTGTATATTTTTCAAACTTTCCTGAGATAACATTTTTATAATTAGAATAAAGCATTTAAAAATACCAATTTCATCTTCAAATTAAAGTGTAAATAATTTAGTACTTATATTGAGAGTGAAAAAGTTTATTTTGTTGGAGTTGTATATAAATTTTTTTATTTAGCATTCAGGGGAAAAAGCAAAAATTGGCTCTTACAAACTACAAGGTATGTTTTCTTCTCAGGAATTCTGCAGTAGAGACTGTAGAACAAGAGCTTCTCTTTGTTGGGTCTGAGACTGGAAAACTTCTGGCCATGAGAGAACTTGTTAAAAAGGTATATTTGGGTTACATTCTTGAATTTGGGTAAAGTTCACCAAGCCTTATATTACTGGTGGGAGGCTCAGAACTATATCATCATCATCTTACATCATATTTAGTAATCCAGAGGTAAATTGTTAAGAAGCATATTGTGCCAACTCTTACCCCAAGGGAAAGAGGCTCACCTCTCAGAATATGCTAAGTCTTCTGTTCTAAGCTCAGAGTAGGCTAGGAAAAGATCTACCTGATGTCCCCTGTATACCCCCATCCCTTTGCTGGTTTCTTATAGAAGAACTGGGGCATTGTAGAATGAGTAGGACACTGAGTGGGGTTTTTATCCCTTTAGTAAGTATTGAGTGGAAGCTGTAGTTAAAAAGTTAAATACTGGGGTATCAGGGTGGGGGACAATAAAAGAAATATAAATCCTAAGCCTTGCCCTTGGAATTTAGTCTTATTTAGGGGACAAAATAAATATACTTGTCTAAGAAAGTTTCTGATAAAGTGCTATAAAAGGCTAAAGAGTATTTTTCTCAAGCATCCATATCGTCATAATGGGGCCATCAGGGTGAGCTGAATTGGTTGAGAAAAACTTATAGACAAAATGCTACAGGTTGAGAGAGACCACTGGACATTTTTGAAGAATATGGCCACTTAATTTTTAAGGAAAATTAATTAAACAGTAGTATGTAAGATGGATTATAATGGGAAAAGACTGAAAGTAAGGAAACCAATTACCAGGCTGTTAAATTAGGCTAGGTGGTGATGAGGAGGAAATAAGGTTAACAGCCTTAGTGGTAGAATGTTAAGTATAGTTGGAGGATGAAAGGGAAAGGTGTTTGCAAGTACCTGGTGACTTTAGAAGTGGTATGCTTTAGTGGTTAAATGCACGGACTCTGGGGCTAGGCTACCTAGACTGAAATTCTAGCTTCACCATTCTAGCTTTGGACAACTTAACCTCTCTTCCACAGTTTCCTCACCTATAAAATGGTATAATGATATCTGCCTCATAGAGCTGTTTTAGTATTAATGAGTTAATATAAACATAGTACTTATAGTAGTGCTTGGCACCTAGTAAATGCTGTATGTGTTAGTTTTATTAATATTAAGGATATCATTTGGCACTAGGAAATTTAAGGTTTTCCCAGATACTTACATGATTATACGCCAGAGACTTTTAACCATGTGTAAGCTTTAGGAGATCTGTGAACTCTCTGAAATTATATGGAAGATTTTTTATGAATGTATGGTTTTCATTAGAAAGCTTCATAGTGTTCATTAGATTCTGAAAAGCATGTGTAAACCAAAATAAAAAGGCTAAGAAGCCCCAATTTGGACAGGTGAAAATATAGAAAGCTCATTTGAAAGAGAGTAAGGGTTTGATGATATAAATATAAAAATAATTTGCTTAGAGTTAGTAGTTGCTTTGAGATTTTATTTAACTCAATAAGATAAAGATTATATTGAGAGAGCTGAGAACCAAGGACTAAGCTTTAGGAGAATATCATAATTAGGATAAACAATAAATTCAAAAGACAGTTATTACATTTTAAGCAGAAACAAAAAAGTTCTGAGGCACAGAAGTTAAGAGATGATTATTTCAAAGAGTCATTATCCATTATTGTAGGAAAGTTGAAGGGGGGGATTGATTAGACAAGATTTTTGGGATTAGCAAAATGGAGAATAGTTCAAATGGAGTTGTATAAGAACCCATTTTGGAGAATGGTGAGGAAGATGGAGGCAGAGTTAGACCACTGGTGTGAGAAATTTGGCAGTGCGTATGCTAAATTGAATTGGGTTCTTTATGAACTAAAGTCACTTGAAATACTGAGCAGTTATATTCTGTATTCTTCATTGTGGATTATGTGTGGTGATTTTTGCCTTCTTTCTTTTAGGGTTTCAATCCACCTGTTCTTGTTTTTGTTCAGTCCATTGAAAGAGCTAAAGAACTTTTTCACGAGCTCATATATGAAGGTATTAATGTGGATGTTATTCATGCAGAGAGAACACAACAACAGGTAAAGTCAAATGTATACTTTCAAAACCTGAAGAACTACTTAATTTAAAATTATTGGCATTAAATTTATGAAGTACCTGTTTTCTCTTCTTCTAGTGATACTAAAGCATTTAATATATATTCTTTTAACCAGAGAGATAACACAGTCCACAGCTTCAGAGCAGGAAAAATCTGGGTTCTTATTTGTACAGCCTTGCTAGCAAGAGGGATTGATTTTAAAGGTGTGAACTTGGTTATCAACTATGACTTTCCAACCAGCTCAGTGGAATATATCCACAGGATAGGTGAGTTGTCTTTTTTGTCTTCCCCTCTGTCCCCCACTCATCTATCTTAGCTCTACTATTCCCTTCAGACATGCTCACTTTTTAGTGTTATGAAAATTCAGCGACTTTCATATATGAATATTGAGTGTCCTTTTCCCCCAAAAAAGTTTTTTTTGGTCTTATTTCTCTTAGGTCGAACTGGAAGAGCAGGGCATAAGGGAAAAGCTGTTACATTTTTCACCGAAGACGATAAACCATTATTAAGAAGGTAAATTAGGAAAAATAACTTAGTATTAAATTGGCAAAATTGCTTCATTATTCTTATATATATATTCAATTGAGAGATAATTACAAAATGGCTATGTCACAGACTCTGTTAATGGCGTTAGTCAACTAAATTTTAGCATGGCAAAAGGAAAAATGATCAAAGGACTTGTTTTTGCCCTTCCATTATTAGAATTTGGAAATACTGATTCAAAATGGAATATTCACTATTAAGTTTCAGACTCACAGGATTCTTCCAATAGCCATCAGTTGATGTTACAATGTAATATTAAGGTTTTTGAACTAGTGAATAGTTTAAAAGTTAATTTCTGAGTCTCTTCAGCCCAGTCAACATTATCCCAGTCAACATTAATAGTGCATCCCTACTCTTAAGGGCAAATGGGGCTTTATATTTAGTCCCGGGATCACCTGCTATATAAGAAAAACCGTAACACATTCTAATATTATTCAATTGTAGTCCTTTAATGCTGGGGTAACATGTGATATACTTTTAAAATCTCAGGTCTTAATTTAGCCTATTGTCATAGATTTTATTTAATATAGAAGTTGAGTTTCCTGTATTTTGGCTGCCTACAGTAATTTTTGGTTGATTACAATTGATAGCACTTCACATTTCTAACAAATGAAATTTAGTTATGGCCAAATGGGGTTTGTACTTTTCTTTGTTTATCAGTTTTGGTAAAGATTTTGATTTGTGCCTTCTGAGCTCTGTCATCTGTCACCTTTTGTATCACTTTGAACAGATTCACATGTGCATGTGGACAGGGTTATATTCTAACAGTCTAGATCCACCGAAGTTCTCCTCAGCAGCTCCATGCATATGAATCTGATGACCCCAATATCAGAGTAATATGCACCTCAGTTTTCCATCTATGAATTGGGGATAATGATAGTATTTACCACATAGGGTTGTTGTGAGGAGTGAATTAAGTTACTATACGTGAAAAACTTGCAACAATGCCAACCCCATAGTAAGCCCTGTCACTTAATAAATTTAAGCTTGACTCTGGCTTCAGTCATTATTTCCTCCAAGATTGGGGCTTAGTAGCCTTTTAGGGCTTGATAAATGTTGAAATAGCTGCTTTCTAAAGTTATTCCTTATCATGCTTTAAAAAGGGCTGTAGTTTAAAATAAATAAAGTTATTCATTAATGCATTGATTTCAGTCCAATGGGTTCTCTCGTTAATCTAATGTGCTTACCTCTGGTGACAATTGATAATATATCAGAACGCTTTTCTGGATTACTTTATTTAGTGTTAGTTCCTGTTATATTTTATAGAGGGTTTACATGCATAAACATCAGTTTGACAAGATACAAGTTTGTTTATGGGTTCCTTTTTCAGCGTCGCCAACGTTATACAGCAGGCTGGGTGTCCTGTACCAGAATATATAAAAGGTTTCCAAAAACTACTAAGGTACAATCTTGAATTCACCTGCATCCTCTCTTTCCCTCTATCTCTTTGTATATACATTCTTGCCTTTTGGTTTGTTTTTTGTTTTCTTGCCTCTTATTTATTTTAATTTTATAGTGTATGTATGTGTCCCTAAACAGCACATTATTTAGTTTTGCATGGTTTTGATCTTATATTAATGTAAGTGGTATCAAACTGGATATGTTCTTCTCTCACTTGCTGTTCTTGCTTGACATTGTTTTTTGTTGTTTTTTCAAATTTTTTTTTATTGTGGTAAAATACATATAACATAAAATTTACCATCTTAACCTTCTTTTTTTTTTTTTTTTTGAGAGAGAGAGGGTCTTGTTCTATTCCCCAGGATGAGTGCATTGGCATCATCATAGTTCACTGCAACCTCAAACTCCCAGGCTTAAGTGATCCTCCTGCCGCAGCCTCCCGAGTAGCTGGGACTACAGGCGTGTGCCACTATGCCCGTCTAATTTTTCTATTTTTTGTAGAGATGGGGTCTTGCTGGTTGCCCAGGCTGGTATGGAACTCCTGGCCTCAAGCAATCCTCCTGCCTTGGCCTCCTAAAGTGTTAGGATTACAGGCGTGAGCCACCATGCTTGGCCCATCTTAACCATTTTTAAGTGTTCAGTAGCATTAGGTACATTCCTATTGTTACACAATGATCACCACCATTGATCTCTAGAACTCATCTTGCAAAACTGAAACTATGTACCCATTAAACAATAACTCCCCATTCTCTTCCCATTCCCCAGCCCCTTGGCAAACTACATTCTGCTTTCTGTTTCTATGATTTTGACTGTATCTCATGTAAGTGGAATCATACAGTATTTGTCTTTTTGGCTTTTTTCACTTAGCATAATTTCTTCAAGGTTCATCCATGTTGTTACATATGTCAGAATTTCCTTTCTTTTTAAGGCTAAATAATATCTTCTTGTATGTATATACCACATCTCACTTATCCATTCATCCATTGATGGACACTTGGGTTTCTTTCATGTTTTAGCTATTATGAATACTATTGCTCTGAACATGTGTGTACAAAATGTCTTTGAGACCCTACTTTCATATATTCTTGCTTTTATACTCTCTTTTACAGATTATACTTCTAACAGTAATACTACATTTAGAGCATTTTAAGATAAAAATTTTGCTTTTAAATATTTGAATACTGTATGTTATTTCCTTGCCCTTTTTTTATCCTTGAAATTTCAAATATTCAGACTTTTAAAAAAGTATTTGGTGTGAATGAAATATGCTTAGAATTATTTTAGTTCATAAAACTAATAAAAAGCAGATAATTGACCCAAATCAAAGTCTTATGTTTATTGACATAGGATATAGGGTTGACACACAACATATTTTAATCACAATCAGTACCTTTTTAAAAGTTGATTGAATTTATCATCCCTTTGGGTTAGCTCTCTAAATGCTATTAGGTAATCTATTAAAGTGTATACAGCCCCACCTTAGACCAGTGGTTTAAAAAAATGAATTTTGTGATCAAGAATCAAAACTAATTTTGGCTTTAGCTCTTCTAAATGAAGTTGCACTTTATTTATTTTCCTCTTTTGTTTGTTTCAGCAAACAAAAGAAAAAGATGATTAAGAAACCATTGGAAAGGGAAAGCATTAGTACAACTCCAAAATATTTCTTAGAAAAGGCTAAGGATAAACGGTAAGTACATGGTAAGAAAAGCTGCTGTTTGACTCCATCATATAGTTATGTTAGGCATTATTTTTCCTTATTATAAACTTTTAGAAGTAGAATTGATAGGTCTACCGTCTATTATAAAATGTGATAAGAATAATATATCTTAGGTTACCTGTGATTTGGGAACTTAGATGATTTAATCTTAAAATTTTTCTGTATCTGTGGATTAATCTGATTTTTCCCATTTTTGAAAATATGATTTCAGTTTAGTATAAATTAGAATTGTACTGCCCACCATCTTTATACAGCCTACATTATGACATGCTACTAAGACCAATTATTAGGACGACTGACTCAAATTGATCGAGTGTTCCTTGAAGCTCCATAGTCTAGGCAGGATTTCAGTATAATCTTAGGCTTATGCAGAAGGACATTGTAAAACCTGTAAAAAGTCTTACTTGGGTAAATTTATAGTCACTTAGTTGAGTTTTATGAGGATTTTAAAGCATAGACTTTTTAGCATACATACATACATAAAAGCTACCTTATTTTGCCCAGTGATACTAGGAAGCTACATATTTTGAAAGGGGTAGGTGAAAACATTCTGAACAGTACTACTCTTTCCACTATTTAAGGAAAATGGCACTCTTCAAATCCTGCCAGTACCAGGTTAATATATGCTCTAATAGAACTGTTCGATTCTAATAATTTTTTAATTTTTTTTCCTGAGAGTGCCATCAATGGCCTAGGATACTACCGTTGTGAAATAAGTTACTGCTTATTTCCATTACCTTACATCTGTTCTGTGAAAGTCATTAGAAAAAACTGTTTCTGTCAACCAGCAGGCATTTACCAAGTTGTACTGCAAGGTACTTGGTGGTGGTAGGGTATACAAATGAATATAAAAGTGAGACCCCGTTCCTGAAGTTAGGGAAAGGAAGTTAGTATACATGAAAAAAAACTAGAAAATGATTTTTAAATAAAATAGGAGTTTAGAGAAGGGAAAGATGATTGTGGATTGATGTAGTTACAGAAAGTTTAAAGGAGGTAGAACTATCTTTAAGGATAGGTAAAATTTAGGCATGTAGAAGGAACAAAGTTAACAAAGGCACAAAAACTGGAATTTACTTTCCTTGTATAAGTGGAACAAGATTCTTATTTGACATTTTGGTATTGGCTATGGCAAATAATGTTCAAGTATATACAATGTACAACAATCCCAAAATTTTATTATTTATTTATTTATTTATTTTTTTGAGACAGTCTCACTCTGTTGCCTGGGCTAGAATGCAGTGGTGTCATCATAGCTCACTGCAACCTCAAACTCCTGGGCTCAAGCGATCCTCCTGCCTCAGCCTCCCGAGTAGCTGGGACTACAGGCATACACCACCATGCCTGGCTAATTTTTCTATTTTTAGTAGAGACGAGGTGTCACTCTTGCTCAAGCTGTTCTCAAACTCCTGAGCTCAAGCGATCCTCCTGCCTCGGCTTCCCAGAGTGGTACAGGCGTGAGCCACTGTGCCCGGCCTGCTATATTTTTTATTTTAATTTTCTGTGGTGACAGTTTGTGGGTGACACTTAGAGATGTATCATGATGCTTGGTCACCTAATCTTCTCAATAGACTTTCTTGTGTGTGTGTGTGTGTGTGTGTGTGTGTGTGTGTGTGTAGGGGGGTCACTGTTATGCATGCATCAAAACCTTATTTTTTGGATGATCTTAAAGCTAAGATTACAAATGCAGTCCTTTGAGGCACTGAGCAGCAACTGATGAAAGTTTTTACAAAGGTTGAAAATCAACTAGAGCCAAAGGTGGTGGCTATGTTGAATTTTAATAAGATATATCAGTATTTTAATTATACTTTAAATGTTGGTTTTTGTAAGTCTGTAGCATTTATACTTCTTTGGTTATTAAAACTTAAAATTACACTAAGCTTGAGGACACTTGATATAAACCTTGCTTAAGATGCATGCTTTGGTTGTTCCTCCATTTTCTTTACATTTAAAGGCCATACTTATTAACGTATACAAACAAGACCTATCATGATCTGACTCTAGCTTACCTCTCCACATAGATGTCCTTTTAATGATCCCACCCACGCCTGTAGGCTCAGCTCATACCTCTATACTGGTAACTCTTAAGTTCATATCTTCAGCCCAAACTTCCCCATTGAGCTACAAACCTAAATCCTTCTTGCCTAGTGGACCTCACTTCAGGCACTACAAACTCAACCCCATGTAGTGGAGGGGAAAATTGGGTTTGGAGCCAGAAGAACTGGTTCTAATACTTACTGTGTGACTTTGGGGAAGTCACTGTACCTCTCTAAGCCTCTTTCCTCCTATATATAATGAAAATAATTATGTAACTAATAGAAACTCTGCCTTTCAGGGTTAACTGGAGGATTAAATGACTTCATATACATCAAATAACTTTGTATTACTATAATACAGTGTGCAGACACTGATTGTTTTCTCAAAACTTTTTTCCTTTTCCTGTGTTAACACTTGGTTAATGACATTCACTGTTCACCAAGCTCTAGAATCATACTGTCAGGGTCCATGTCTAACATTTACTACCAGTATGTGATGACTGACAAATAACTTAACTACTCTCTGCCTCATGCTCCTCACCTGTAAAATGAGGATAATAGCATCTTCCTCATAAGTTATTAGGAAGATTATCAGAATTAATGCATGGAAAGCACAGTTTGTAAGTGCACTTAATAAGCACTGAATTAATGTGAATTCATTATTAGGTCAGCATCAGAATCTGTCTTTCACACCATGTAGTAGTGTAGTTATTGTGATGGTTCTGTATCACTTAGGTGACTGTGATTTTCTAAAGGACAGAGACCATGCCTAATGCATCTTTGTGTTCCTAGTGCCTCATATACTTGATACACAGGTTTCAGTAAATGTTTATTAAACTGTTGGTAGAGTTATGGAAAGTAAGTATTAATATATCTATAATTTGATTCAACTTTCCTTACTTTGCTTTTCACAGGAAAAAGGTCAGTAGTCAGAACAGCAAGAAGAAAGTAGCTCTTGAAGATAAAAGTTAAAAACAGACTTTTTAAAAGACTACCCCAGAAATGTAATCTTATGATCCCAGTGTGAATGAATGTTGTATCTCATGGAATATTTCAAGTCTTAAAATCCACCTGCACCAGATATTTGAATCAACTACAAGCACATGGGACTGGTGAACAATGAGTCTAAATTCAATGCATCACGTCAGATTTCAAGTCGTAGGTGACTTTTAAATGATTATACAATGGAAATAACATTCATTGACATTTCTGTGGTTTGAATCCAGAGAGATACTTCTTATAGAAGAACAAAAGTGTATGCTAAAAATAACAACATCCAAATGTGGTGAACTCTTAAGGATTTTCCCTTCAAGTGTGAAGGAAGATGTGCTGTATGCTGTGGAGTGGCATCTGGAACAGAATTTCAAAATAAAGCCTTGACATTGAATGTACTCTCCATACCGCACATACTTTTTTTTTTGGATGGATAAGCAGCAGCCAAGAAGAAACCTGCTGTTCTCTTTATTTTAGTATTTCTTAATTTGTTGATGGCCTTTTGAGATGTGAGCCACAACAAAGAGATGCCTCTTCTGTCGCTGGTTATTCAAGTTCCCTATGATTTTGAATTCTTTGGTCTATTACACCTCATTGGTAAGGTAGCTCATACCTTAGCTATCATAATGTTGCAACTACAAGATTATGATCTGCCTCTCCCATTCTTACCTCATTTTCCATCATTTAAGCGTGCTCTTTCCTGTGTCTTTCCATTTAAGATTATTTTACTCGAAAACTAACAAACATTTTATCCTGATAAGGAGGAATGTTCCTGTTATTTGATATTCCACTGGCTTCATTCTCTTACAGCTTATGTGTCCTGAGACTTGATGGCCCTTTAGCCATTTAGTAAGCAGGTCTCTGCCAAAGGTAAAGGATTATGATAATATAGTAATAGAAACTATTTGCTATTAGCAGGTTTTTCTTAATTGCTAGTTTTGTACAGCGGAATAAAAAAATTGACTTCATACATGTAACGTACTTAGAGTGGTGCCTTACAATGACATGAATGTTAATACTACCACAAAAACTACAATATAACCTTTTCTCAGCAGCATTTGAATTAAACTTATTTATTTCTTTTATTCTCAGCTTTTTATTCTAGAGGCAGAATAGGTAGACTCTGTCTTGAATATTTCAGATGGGACAAAAATTATTTATCTGCAGAATTTATTTAAATAAAGACCTACTGCTACATGGTATAAAAAATACTTGTAAGAATATGATTTTTTGTTTTTGCAACAGATCCTTAACTCATTATATATTCTGGAGGTAGTTACATGGGTGCAACCCATTTGCCAGCTGTGTGACTGAATAACTTAATCTCTCAGAGCTTCGGTTTTTTTAATCTATGAAATTGTCTATATCTCAAGATTGGAAGTACCTAGCACTGTGCCTGACACAGTACACTCACAAGAAATATTCTTTCAACAAACATTATAAATTTTGTTAGGAATACAAGACTTGATAACACAGTCCTTGCCCTGACAGTGTAATGGTGGAGATACGGTAAAGGAACAATACAGTCATGTGTCACTTAATGACAGATGCGTTGTGAGAAATGCATCATTGGGTGATTTCATCGTTGTGTGAACATCATAGAGTGTGTTTACACAAACCTAAATGATACAGCCTATTACACACCTGGCTACATGGTATAGCCTGTTGCTGCTACGCTACAAACCTGTATAGCATGTTACTTTCCTGAATACTGTAGGCAACTGTAACACAAAGGTAAGTATTTGTGTATCTAAAAGTAGAAAAGGAACAGTAAAAATATGGTATAAAAGATAACTGGTATACCCCTAGAGGGCACTTATTTCTTTCTTCAATAATAAATTATTGTAACATTTTTACTTTATAAACTTAATTTTTTTTTTAACTTTTTGACTCTTGCAATAATAACATGTAGGTTAAAACACAAACATTGTATGGCTGTACAAAAATATTTTCTTTGTATTTTTATTCTATAAAATTTTTTTAATTTTAATTTTTTTACTTTTTAAATTTTTTTGTTAAAAACTAAGACACACACATTAGCCTAGGCCTATAAAGGGTAGGATCATCAATATCACTGTCTTCCACCTCCACGTCTTGCCCCACCATTGTATATGCTGCCCATAGTTAACTGAAACATGATGTGGCATATGACTAGTGTGGCAAGTGCTCTGTTAGATGTAAGGTCATGATGCTGAAGCGTCACAGGAAGCCATCCAACCCAGATTGGGGATGTCACAGAAGGCTGACATCCTGAGATGAGTCCTGCAGATATAGAAATCAAGAGGCAAAGAAGAGAAACAAAGCATTCCAGACACAGAGGTCTCATCTTCTATAATCCTTGATTTGACTTTATTTTCTTTTTTAGTATTTTCTCCTATTTAAGTACCAATCCATAAATAAAGTTTCTAAAGAAACCTCTACCAACTTGGTCTGTCAATGTATTAATACTGAATTTAGCTCCTTTAAAGCAGTTTGAATTATCTGCTACATAAATTTCAGTTTCACCCAAAGAAGGGGAGGGGTGAAATTTGTACATAGACAATTAGAAAAAAGAACACATAATAATGAACAGCTGGTTCTAATGAAATGAGCAAGGACTTTGGAGTCAAACTGAGGTGGGTTTGAATCCTGGTCCTGCTTCCAGGAGGTGTTTGTATGAGTTGGACAAATGACATTAACTCTTTAACCTGCTGTTCTCATATGTAAAATGCTAATACGCTTAAGGACATTGACGATTTTTAAAAATGCACATAAATTTCCTGACCAGTGATTTGCCCAACAAATAATAACTTATTACAAATTCCCAGTAAAAGCCTTGAGGCAAGAGTGAAAAAGCTAATTATAATTAATCCGTTACGTGGCTAGAAAGCAAACAGATAGTAGTCTGACTAGAAAAGAAATCGCAGTAAAAAATATGCCCAGATAAGTTCAGAGTAATTATGAACTGCTTTCCAAACACCACTGTTTTGCCCATGCCTGGAAGAACAGGAGAAACAAAGGGACTACCAGGTGGCACTATGGCAGAACCAAACACAGGAGTAGTGCACCTTGGAGGTTTTTTATGTGGACTGGGTTTATGTGCTCGTGGTGGCTTTACTAAAGTAAATTTTAAATACCTTCAGTGCCTGAGGTGGGCGCCAAAGGAAGCTGCGGAGTTCCAGGGAAAGAGGAGAGAGGTGATTACCATCAGTGCAGTGAGGCTATCAAAGGGCCATCCAGGACCCATCTATTCCTCAAGAGTAAAAAAGTAACAATAAAAGAACACCCGTGTACCCACCACCCAATTTAAAAATCTACTCTTTCCACTAACCGAGATGACGGTTTGCCAACGGAGGAACAGCTGCGACTTGCGGCTCGGCGCCAGCGGGGCCCAGGAGAGGGCCTTGCCACACAATGAATCAGCTCCCCCGCAGAGGCGCCCACGTCGGCCCCACCAGCCCCAGAGCTACAGTTGCTCCTGGAGCACCCCCGGCGGCGCTGGGTCACGTGACGAGGGTGCGCCGCTCCTCCTCGAGGGCCGGAGAGTCACGTGGGCGCACGGCCCCGCCCCGTCGCGCGGTCCGCGGCGAGGTGGGGCCTGGCGTTTGCCCCGGAAGTGGCTGTCTTCAGCTGACAGCTGCTGATAAACTGGCGGCGGCGGCGGCAGGCCCGGAGCAAGATGGCGCTGCGGCCGGGAACGGGATCTGGCGGCGTCGGGGCCGCGGGAGCTGGCGCGGGGGCCGCCGGGGGAAGCAGGTGGGTGTGGCGAGCCGGGTGGGAGCCCGGTGGCACCCCCCGATCCCCACCGCCGACGCAGGGCTGGCCTCCGCAGCGGCCAGGGGTGCTTGGCAGTTATGGCGGTTTTCGCCAGCTCCGACCCTCTTCCTTGGAACTGGGCTGCAGGAAAAGGGTCGTCCTCCGGCGGCAGGTGGAGCCCGGGCGCCCGACGCCTGTGTTCCAGGCTCGGCGCCCCGGCTGCCTGGGGTCCAGCGGGGAGTGGGCGCGCGCCCGGGCGCGGAGAGGGGACAAGGAGCAGGGGAGGGTCCGCTCGGCCGGGCTGGGTAAACGAGGAACCCCGGCTCCTCTTTTCTAGTCCTGGCTGCATCTGAAGCGACCAGGGTCTTCCCTTTCCCGGGGCTTTCTGAGCTTCACAAGAGATGTTGGAGGGAAGGCTCTGAAAAATCTGGTCGCAAAGCTGGAGGAACTGTTTCCAAGATGTATGTGTATGATTTGTCTTTTCCCCTCTTAGAGTGCCCTGTCCTGTCCTCCTCTTTATTTCCTTAACACATGACTTGCAGCTGGAAAATCTAAAGGCCTTTGAATTAGTAATTGTCTTGAGATAGAGCTCTTGGCTTGTAGCTGTAACTCTTAAGAATTGTCTGTCTCCGTTTGAAAAGGGCATTTAAAACAACAAAAAAAGTTCAGCGTTAAACAGCAGTTACACATTTATTAGAACAAAGCTTCCTGACTTTTACTTAGCTCTTAAATTTACTCTCTGTCATATTTCAGCTAGTAACTGCCCATGGTTCTCATACCCTGAACGGTAAGGGAGATGTACATTTGCAACTTGACAAGTTCATTATCATTTAAGGAAATATTTTATTCCAGAAAGTTTTCATCCCACTTCTTTATAGAAGTGACCTAATCTGATGTTGTTTTATTAGCCTACACACATTTGGGGGCAAAATTAGCCTTTTATCTTCAGCATCCTAAATTATCTTTGGAAAAAACGAAGTGTTTTTTGATACACAGTTTTAATTTTGGAGTCATGAACACTACAAAAGTGTAAGGTTTTTAAAGTTATCACCTCTTGCAGGTGCTTCTATATATGCTATGAAACGAGCAGTTGCTACTCAATAAACCACCCGTGTGCAGCCTCATTTTTCATTTCCTCTGTATGTCTTTGACTTTAGATTTAAAACTTTTTGCTTTCTCTTTTGTTCTCACTATTTCATTAGAGTTTTTCATAAATATTTGGTGTAAGTTTCTGGCTGGAGGAGAAAAATACATAATAATCTCTGTTTCTTTTCTGTATATGATGACAGTTTCTAAAATGTTCCTGAGTGGCATTAATTTGATTAAGTATATGATTAATCATGGCCCCTAGTTCTGGGAAAATATAAACTTAAAAAGAATTTGATATTCTAGGCCCAAATTTTTATTTACTTTTTAAAAACATGTTTTTGGGTGGGGAAGACCTCAGGTACAGAAAGTTGAGAGGACCATTCCCTCATTTGAATGGAGAAAATCCATGAACTAAAACTGACCATATTTCATACATGCTTCTCTCTATTCCAAGAGACTAAGCAAAATACAATGGCATTTTCCAGATTTAATATTAGCTTTTTGATTGGTATCATGAATGGGCTACTTTAGAATAAATGGTAGAGTTGTATAAAGGACAAAATTTTCCCAAGAGATGAGAAGTATAATTTTTTTTTTAATCAAGTAAGGCAGAAAAAAAGAGTTGAAAGATCTGTATTCTGTAGTCATTCAACTGGTAGTTACTGAATGCCTATATGAGTAAGGTACTGTTCTTAATGCTGTAATGAATTAAACAGATATCCAAGACATGGCCCTCATCCTAGGAGAATGTACAAAATACCTGGTACAAAGTGAGGGAGAACAAAGAGGTCACATCCTTCTGGGATATTATCATTTGTGAGCTTGTCCATTTTTTCCTGCTCTTTTATAAGCTCTTCTATGGGCTTCCTCATCTTCCACTGCTTTTAGGACATTTTTGCATGTAGAAAACATTCTGTAAATATTTGTGGATTCCAGCTATATTGAAGGCAAAGAAATGGTATTTCAGCTGGGCACCTGAGGCAGAGGAAGAGGAAGAGGTCAAGAGATTGTCATAGAGATGGGAAGGCCTGGTGAACACTACGGGAACAACATACCTGGAGTACCAGATTGACAATGGCACTGAATGGGGGAGAAGAGTTTTGTGAGATAAAACTGAGAAAGTTGTGCCAAAACTAGAGAGGGCCTTGAGTTTAAACTAAGGAAATTCATAGTTTTAACTCCAGGAGTCATCTTCCTAAAGGACCATTTAATAATTTAATAATGGTCCTTTAGTACGATGCATGTCACCTCTGCTGCATGAGATGAATTAGAAACCACAGGGTCTAGAGGTGAGGAGATCCATTAGGAAGTCTTTATATAGGAGTCTAGGCCTCAGAAGTGAACACTAGTAGCAAATCTAGGTTAGTTAGTAGCAAAGGTAACTGAAAAGGAGGCATGGATGAGACAGGCATGTGACAAGTAGAGCTCACAGAGCTGCTTTCATACTGAAACATCAATAATACAAGAATTAGTGGTTTTACCTTTGAAATCAAATTGTTGGTCATCTTGCCCAGTTTTTTACCAAGCTTCTGCTATCTTATCAATGTCTTAGCTACCTGTCTAATCAGGCTTTAAAAGCATGTTGATTGATATTAGTTGTCTAAATATTTCAGGGAATCATATGAACGGTACATAGGTCACTAAGCAGTTTGGGTTGCTAAATTTTTACTATAGTAAGTCGTGCTTGTCAGTAACGTTAATTTTGTTTTTATTTTGTTTGTATTGTTTTCAAAGTAACCTTTATACATCTATACATGTGTTTTTGTCTGTGTGGTTTACTTAGTTGGGACCTTGGCAAACTTTTGGTTCTGTGTCCTCATTTGACAGAGGGGAAACCACACAGGGGATAAGGGGATTGCATACAGCTTCACAGTTACTTTATGGCAGAGCTGGAAAAAAGAAAATATAACACAAGTTTCTAGTTTTTACTAAGCCATACTGGTAATTTGACATATTGACTGCCGCACTAGAAAAAAAAATTTTTCCTTGGGGCCATGGTGTTTTATTATGAAAATGGAATAAAAACTTTGAAAACAAAATGATCCTTTCTAATTTAATGAAAAATTTGTTATTTTTTATTGTTTTCTGCACGTGAGTTATGTGCAGCTTGAAAAATAGTTCACATAGCTCCCAAGGTGAAGAGACATGTGAGTTACATATGCTTCATGAGGCCCCAGGCTCAAAACTAGCATGAGTTAAATACAACTCACATGGCAGTTAGTGTGTTAAATTGTTAAGGCTGATTTTTTAAAATCTTGACAGGCTGATTACTTAAATGCATTCATTGTTCCTGAATTTGTCAAAATCAGTATATAAATAATGTCTTTAAAAACTGAGTATAGGCATACCTCATTTTATCATGCTTCACAGACATCGAGTTTTTCATAAATCGAAGGTGTGTGGCAACACTGCGTTGAGCAAGTTTATCAGTGCCATTTTTCCAGCAGCGTGTGCTCATTTCATGTCTCTGTGTCTCATTTGGGTAATTCTTGCAATATTTCAAACTTTTTTGTTATTATCTGTTATGACTTGTGATTAGTGATCTTTAATGTTGTAATTATTTTGGGGTGCCAGGAACCCCACCCATGTAAGACCACAAACTTAATTGAAAAATGTTTTATGTGTTCTGACTGCTCCACCAGCTGGCCATTCCCCCATCTCACTCCCTCTCCTCGGGCATCCCTGCTCCATGACACAAAACAATATTGAAATAAGGCCAATTAATAGCCCTACGATGGCCTCTGAGTGTTCTAGTGAAAGGAAGAGTTGCACATCTTTTACTTTAAGTCAAAAGCTGAAATGATGAAACTTAGTCATTAATTACGTTGAAAGGTGAGACTGGCCAAAAGCTAGGCCTTTTGTGCCAAATAGCCAAGTTGTGAATGCAAAAGAAAAGTTCTTGAAGGAAATTAAAAGTGCTATTGCAGTGAACACAAGGATGATAAGAAAGTAAAACAGCCTTATTGCTGATATGGAGAAAGTTTTAATGATCTGAATAGGAGATCAAACTAAGCCAAACATTTCCTGAAGCCAAAGCCTAATCCAGAGCAAGGTCCTAATTCTTCAATTCTGTGAAGGCTGAGAGAGGTGAGGAAGCTGCAGAAGAAAAGTTGGAAGCTAGCAGAAGTTGGTTTATGAGGTTTAAGCAAAGAAGCAGTCTCTATAATATAAAAGTGCAAGGTGAAAGAGCAAGTGCTAATGGAGACGCTATAGCAAGTTATCCATAAGATCTAGGTAAGATAATTGATGAAGGTGGCTACACTAAACAGATTTTCAATGTAGACAAAATGCCTTCTGTTGAAAGAAGATGCCATCTAGGACTTTCATAGCTAGAGAGGAGAAGTCAATGCTTGACTTCAAAGCTTCAGAGGACAGGCTGACTCTCTTGTTAGGAGTTAATGCAGCTGGTGACTTTAAGTTGAAGCCAGTACTCACTTACCATTCCTAAGATCCTTGGACCCTTAATATTTGTGCTAAGTCTACTCTGCCTGTGCTCTATAAATGGAAAAACAAAGCTTGGGATGGTAGCACATCTGTTTATAGTATGATTTACTAAATATTTTAAGTCTACTATTGAGACCTACTGCTCAGAAAAAAAGATTCCTTTCAAAATATTACTGCTCATTGACAATGCACCTTGTCACCCAAGAGCTCTGATGGAGATGTATAAAGAGGTTAATGTTTTCCTGCCTGCTAACACAATATCCATTCTTCATTCCATGGAACAAGCGGTAATTTCTACTTTCAACTCTGTTATTTAAGAAGGACATTTCATAAGGCTTTAGCTACCATAGAGAGTGATTCCCCTGATGGACCTGGGAAAAATAAATTGAAAACCTTCTGGAAAGTATTCGCCATTCTAGATGCCATTAACAACATTCATGATTCATGGGATAAGGTCAAAATATCCCAATTAACGGGAGTTTAGAAGTTGTTGTGAAGAGGTGGGGGTTGCAAGAGGTAATGGAGGACTGCAGACATCTGGGCATCAGCGAGGGTCTGAGGAGGTTGTAAAACTGCTTTGCTCTTGGTCAGTTAACTTTGGAGGGCATAGGTCAGGTCACAATGTTTGTTCCATTTATAAATCTTTAACATAGCATCATTACTTCTGCGTGTACTTTCCTTATCTGCCCAGGAGTTAGTTTTAGGAAAGGGACAGTTCTCATCTTTCTTCTAGCCTACATGCAGAGCTAAGCAGAAGCTTTTAACCCAAAGGATATTACCACAGGGGGTCAGAAGCAAAATGGACCTAGTTATGTTAAGCCTCCCTTCCACTGTTACATCTAGTCTGCAGAACTGTAAGCCAAATAAACCTCTTCTCTTTATAAATTACCCAGTCTCAGGTACTCCTTTTTAGCAGTGCAAAATGGACTAACACAACCATCTTTTAGTTTCCATAGGGAACCAAAAGGCCTTGTGACTCTGGCTTGCTTGGAGAGCGATTGTTATTTCCATTCACTTTTCAGGACGAGATAGGTGCCCAGAACTTCCCCCAAAGGGACTGGAGATTTTCCTCTATTTCTATGTTAGGGGGGCCCTTCAGGCCCCTAAGAGGGGACCATGTTCCATTTCAAATACAAGAACACATAAACTTGGCATACAATTCCTGGATTTCACTAGACTCTCTAAAGACTGTCTAGAAACCTCCCCTTCAGATCATTGACTCCCACATGAAGAGCCTTTTCCACTAAGTTTTCTTCCTTGATTTGTCCCTTTTTATTTCCAGTCTCAGAGAAGGAAGTCCCACTTCCTTTTCAAAGCAGATGCCTTTTGCTACCTTGCTGTGCTAATCTCATTTCCTCAAAAACCTTGTTTTGTCAATCACTAAGTGTATTTTTGGTCTCCTAAATCTTTCTTTCTCCCTGTAGGTCTCTTCCTCTGTTGATACTGCTCATTCAAAGATCACCATTTTCAAAAGTAATGATTTCTCTCTTAATCCTCATTCTGACCAGCTTTTCTACAGCATTAGACACTGGTAACTACTTTCTTCATGAAATTTGGTCCCTCCTCAGCTGTAAGGAACGAGAAGCCCTTCCCTGGGATTAGAAGCCCTCGGGAGCCAGGGCCAAGGTGCCTGCAGGGTGAATGAGGGCGAGCTCACCTTCTGTACACTCTCACTGCCCCGGACTTTTTCCTTTTCAACTTTTACCTATTTTTAATTAGGGAAGTAACACTTGTTTGTGGAAAAAAAAAATTTAACAAAAGTATGTAAAGTTAGAAGGATTATATCCCTGTCTCCTCGTCATTCCTCTTTCTTGCCCCATGATCACTGTGAACAGTTGGAGCGATCCTAGACTTTTTAACACATACATATAAACATATATAGTTTTAAAAAATAAACACGTATGGGACGAGCATTGCATCTCATGCATTTCAGCTTAATCTTTTTTATGTCAGAATGTGTGTTTTATTCAGTGCAACATGGGCCTAGCAGTCCATAGTGTAAATAAATCATAGACTACTCATCTGACCTCTTATTGATAGGCATTGTAGTTGTTTTCATTTTTACTGTAATACAACAGTGCTTTAATATATGTCTTTGTTCATGTAAAAAACAAAACGATTATTGTGATAGTTTCTTAGTTCTTTTTACTTCACGTCTTTTCTGCCATTCTCTGTCACCAGAGTAACCACCGAAAGCACGGTTCTGATCATATCATTCTCCTACTTAAAAGCCTCTGGCATTAGAGAGATACAAATAAAAACCACAAGGAGATACCACCTCATACCCATTAGGAGACTATCATCAAAAAAAAAAAAAAAGCAGAAAATAACAAGTGTTGGCAAGGATATGGAGAAATTGGAGCCCTTGTGCTTTGCTAGTGGGAATGTAAAATGGTGCAGATGTTGTGGAAAACAATTTGGCAGCTTCTGAGAAAGTAAACATAGAATTACTAGTAATTCTACTCCTAGGTACATATCCAAAAAAATTGAAAGAGGCACTCAAACATACTTGTGTACCAATGTCCATAGCAGCATTTATTAACAAAAGCCAAAAGGTGGAAACAACCCAAGTGTCCATCAAGAGATGAATGGATAAACAAAATGTGGTATATATGTACAATGGAGTATTATTCAGCCATGAAAAGGAATGAAATCTTAATACATGTTACAATATGGATGAACCTTGAAAATGTTTGCCTAAGTGAAAAAAGCCAGCTACAAAAGGGCAAGTATTGGATGATTCCATTTATATGAGCTACCAAGAATAGGCAAATTCGTAGAGACAGAAAGTAGAATAGTGGTTACCAAGGGCTGGGGAGAGGAAATATTGTTTAATGGGAACAGAGTTTCTGATTGGGATGGTGGATATGTTCTGGAAATGGATGGTGGTGATGGTTGCACAGCATTGTGAATGTCCTTAATTATGCCACTGACTTATACACTTAAAAATGTTTAAAATGGTAAAATTAGGTATATGTTACCATACAACAAAAAAACCTGACAACTTCATGTAATATTCAAAATAAAATGAAACATTTTAAAGGCCCTCTGCAGTCTGTTTACTTTTTAATCATATATCTAATATTTTACCTAAATTCATTTCTCTGAGTATCCTTGCATCTCTGGACTCAGAGCTTTTGCTCAAACTATATAGTGTGCCTCTGTTTTCCTTTAAGATTCAGCTCAAAAGCTAACTCCATGAAACTAACCAAGATATAACCTATTAAAATTAATCTTTTTCTTCTCGTCTCTATTAGTATTTTGGACCTTTCTTACAGCAGTTAGGATGCTTTTATCCTGTGATATAGTTATTTGCCTACATCTGTGTCTTCAACATTGTGAGCTGTTTTAATCCTTTCCTATAGTAGATACTCAGTAAATGTTCACTGAATTGAATCTAATCCAACCCTCTCATTTTATGGATGGGGAAATTGGAATCCAAGGAGGTCACATAGTGACAGAACAAGGACTAGTTTCAGGGTCTTCTGTCTTCCATTTCAAAAATTTTCCCTCTGCATTTACATGCTGATGGTCATTCATCCTATGGATGTTTAATCTATATTGATGTTGGGCAACTCAATATTGTACTGCAGAACCAACACCAGGCCCTATCTACGATTCTTTCATCCATGGAAATAGTTACATGTTTTACTTGGAACTACATTTTAATCTACATAATGAAGATTATGATGTATTTTTATTCTGTTTTCAGCTTCATGTTTCCTGTTGCGGGTGGAATAAGACCCCCTCAAGGTATGTGAAAACTTAAGTTTTGAACTTTTGTTTTTCGCTATCATGTTTCTGAACTTGAGGATTAAATAGGTAAATAGAAATTAAGTTCTATTGCTGCCAAATAGAGTAAAATTATCCTACAGTCTTATTAAACCTATATGGCAGCTACTCTTAAAACTTCTCAAAAGTTGTATAATTTGGGGAGTAATAAGGATCATTCCTCATTTCTCCCAAACTTACATAGGCATTACATTGGCAGATTGTTATTTAACCTCAGAGATGAAGGGAACTTCCAGGACAAGAATATTAAGAAGTAGGTGATGAAAATGAAGTGAGCTGTAATTCTCTTAATGATGTCTTTTTCCTTCTATCTAGTCTTCTGCTACATTTTAGCACCATTGGGCAAGGGCCATGTCTGTCTTTTGCTCATTAGTGTGTCCAGCACCCAGTATGTTGATTTGACATAATAGGTTCTCTGTAGATGTTTGTTGAATGAATAAACAAACCTCTTTAGTTATTTTACAGTTATTTTTTCTTTATATGATATGATCCTGTTATGATCATGTACATAAAAGATATCACATTCTGATTCAGCTTAAAGTATTTAAGTCTCAAAAAATTAAATTAAAAAATAAAGAATTTAAGTCTCAGTTTTATTCCTAGAAATTTCTTTATTAAGTTTACCATTTCTCTCTTGATCTCAGACCAGAGCCCACCAATATCAATTCATGGATTCTCCATAGGACTTCTTGGGGCAGAGACCTGATTTGTTCACTGCTGTGTCCCTTAAGGGCATTAAAGGAAACAGTAATGAAGTATATAACCTTGACCCTTGCTGGTGTGCAACTGGGATACAACATTGAAAGAGGAATATATCTGCCCTTTCTCTTGCTTCTTTCTGCTCACTTCTCCCATTCTGACATCCTCCCCCCACACCAATCTGCCTCTGAAAACTGGCCCTTCTCACAAAGCCATCATTGACCAGTTATGGTAGACTTGCTAGAGAAACAGAGACTCCTAGGTTACCAGTAGAGAGAAAAGATAAAGAGTAGCTCAGTAGCAAGGAGTAGCAAGGAGTCAGTGGCTCATCCTGACTTTGTCTCCACTAATAATCAGTGATGGAGGTTGAGTTTCAGGTAAATTTTTCCAAGGGTCAGTTGTATTCTTTTCATTATGTTCACATTTATGCATTATTTAAGCCATCTGTAATTAGATGTGTCCCAGATTGCGATCAAAGGCTTTGAGATCTATTGTTCTTTAGGAAGGTATTACAGAGTTATATGTTCATCATTGTGGCTTGTAATTTTGCATTTTTGTAAACATTCAAGTAAAAATCTACATATGGAGTAAAGGAACCAGACAAGAAGAGATCCCAAAAGGTTGCCTGATATTTTTTCTTCTGGAATTTGGAATTGGTTAGGAGATTTTTTTTTGTTTGTTTACAATGTATGTTAGAATGGACTTTTTGATCATTTGAAGGCTTTAAATTATTCATGGATCATTTCCAAAAGCATATACAAGAAACTGACAGCAGAGGTGGTCACAAGATCATGAGTGCTTGAACAGGAGACAGGGGAGAGATGGAGACTTATTTTTCACTGTGTACACTTTTGTGTCTTTAAATGTTGTACCAAATATCTGAGTCACCAATTCAAAAATAAAATAAAAATAAATTTTAGGTCCAAAGGAATAAGAGGGAATACATCTTACTGTGGCTGTATTCAATCTGTGTAGTCTAATTCTCTGTGACACCTCATGGTCTTTGCATTTGGTGTTCCTTTATCTGGAGTGTTCTTCCCAAATAGCTGCATGGCTTGCCCCTTTATTTCCTTAGGTCCTTGCTGAAATGCCACTCTGTTGGTGGAATCTTTTTTGACTGTCCTATATGAAATAGCAACCACTCCATTCCCCCTTGCCCTGCTTTATTTTTTGCCCTAGCTGTCATCACCACCTGATTTGTACTTATTTTTTAATTATCTATGTCCCCTAATTACACTGTAAGTTCCATGAGGGCAAAGACCTGGCTTTGTTTACTGCTATGTCCCTAGAATGGTGCCTGGCATGGAGTAGGCCCTCAAATATTTGAATAAATGATTTAATGGATAAATGAATGGCCTGCCTCTAACAGCTGTTACCTACAAATGTGGATGTTCATGTGTCTGAAATTAAGCTAGGTATAAATAACTTGGAAGGTACATGAAAACTACAAGATAAACATAGTATACTTTCCCAGACATTTAATCTTTTAAATTGAAAATTTGGTAAAGCTCCTTAGAGTTGAATCCACATGGATGTAATAATGCAATAAAATGCAAAATTAGAATGAAATTTATGCTCAGACTATGGTAGAGATTTTATTTTATTCACTGCTGTATACCCGGCATATAGAACTGTGCCTAACATATAGTGGGCGTTTGGTATTTATTAAATCCCCAAAGGGATATATATTTACTCTTCTCTGCTCTTGGAAAAGCTTGGGAGACACTAGTCACTGTAAATCATACTTTCATGATAGTTTCCTGCCATTGCATTATATACTTTGCATGCTGATGGCTGTTGTGTGGTAAATGTTATGTTAACTATTTATGTAAGGAAAGGGAAGGAGAATAACATTTCTTTGAGCATATTAAGTATTAAACAGTTTCACAGATGAGAAACCAAGGCACAGAAAGAAGTTAAGCAGATTGCCCAAGGTCCCAAAAAGCTCGTAAGTGGCATTTCTAGTTGGCTTCCAGAGTTCATGCTCTTAACTGTCATTTTATTAGTTATCTGCTGCTGCATAACAAATTATCCCAAAACTTTAAAAAGTAAGTGTTTTATCATTTTACAATGTGTCTAGGGGTCAGGAATCTGGGAGTGACTCTACTGGGTGGTTGTTGCTGAAGGCCTCTCAGGAGGGCTGCAGTCATCTGAAGCGCTCATGGAACTGAAAGGTCTGCTTCCAAGAAGGCTCACTCACATAGATGGCAAATTGGTGCTGCCTTTTGGCAGGAGGCCTCAGTATCTCACCACATGGATTTTCCATAGGACTTCTTGGGTATTCTTATGATGTGGCAGGGGCTTGTCCCAGAGCAAGTGGTCCAAAAGAACAAGGAGGAAACTACAGTGTCTTTTAAAAACTAGCCTTGGAAGTTATGCACTGTCATTTCCACAATATCCTGTTGGTTATACTGGTCAGCCCTATTCAGTGTGGGAGGGAATGACACAAAGGTGAATACCAGGAGGCAGAGGACATTGGGGGCCACCTTGAAGGGCAAGTACCACAATAGGCCATACTGTTGACTTTTTTAATATGCATAAAATTTCTATAGAAGAGATATTATCTTCATTTTTCAGGTGAAATTTTGTAACTTGCTTAAGATCACACGACTAAGTAAACAATGGAGTTGGAATTCATACTTGGGTCTATCTCAGGAGACTTTTTTCTGCTACACTGTACTGCCTTCCAAGTAACAAGTCATTTAGGTACTTATGATTTTAAGAAAATAAACTTTAAAACACACTGACTTTACTAATGCTTTTATGTTTTTCAGCAGGCCTGATGCCAATGCAGCAACAAGGATTTCCCATGGTCTCGGTCATGCAGCCTAATATGCAAGGCATGATGGGAATGAATTACAGCTCCCAAATGTCCCAGGGACCTATTGCTATGCAGGTACCTGCCTCTTTAGTTGATTGTTTACAAAGTTACTATTTGTTGTTATATGTCTACATACCAAGAGCTACATACTAACAGCTTAATGTTACATTTAGAAATAAGTGTAGTCTGTCTCTTAGTGGCTTCCTTCAAACTTCATAACAGTGAGGAAAAAAACAAGAGACATCAGTTTAGGAAAATCTAGTGACTTCAATCTAGTGCTCTCTCAACTGAGCTATTAATATTTCAGCAGCTAGGTGACTTCTTTATTTGACTTTTGGTTTAGAAGAATTTTACAATGACATCTTGGAAAATTCAGGGACCTGATGCCTTGAAGTAGCATTGTTAGAAGTAGCACTGTTCTCATGAAGGGAATAATGTCATTGCTAGGAAGGCTCAGAGCTAATAACAACTCCCACTCTTTATATTGAATTATCTAATCCTCATAAAACTTTTTAAAGAGCTGATATCTCTGTTTGCCTAGTGAGGAAATGGAAGCTTTGTGAGGATACTCACAGATCATAGTAAGCTAGGATTTGAACCTAAGTCTTTAGTGTGTGTGCACTTAACCATATTATACATATTATACATTGAATTCTCTCTTGAGAGCATTAGGGAGCCATTGAATAGTTTAAAGCAGTGGAGTGACATGATCAGATTTGTATTTCGAAAAGATTATTCTGGGCTAGGTGCAGTGGCTCACACCTGTAATCCCAGCACTTTGGGAGGGCAAGGTGGAAGAATCACGAGCCCAGGAGTTTGAGACCAGCCTAGCAACACAGCAAGACCCTGTCTCTACAAAAAATTTAAATATTAGACAGGTAAGGATGGTGTGTGCCTATAGTACCAGCTACTTGGGAGGCTGAGGCAGGAGGATTGCTTGGGCCCAGGAGTTTGAGGTTACAGTGATGTATCATTGTGCCACTGCACTCCAGCCTGGGCGACAGAGGAAGGCTTTGTCTCTAAAAAACAAAGAAACAAAAAGATCATTCTGACATCTGTTGGGAGAATAATTGAAGTGAGAAAGGAAAGCAAGAGTGGATGCAGGGAGAATCATTAAAAGACTGATGTAGGACAGCAGGTGAGATGTTGGCTTAAATTAGAATGGTAGCAGATGAATGGAGAGATGGATGTTTTTGAGAACTATTTAGGAAATAAGATCAATAGGGCTTGCTGAGTGATTGATGTTGAAAATCAAGGAGATTGTGGTATTAAGTTGACTCCCCATTTTCTGCATGGGCAACTAACTGGTAGTGCCATTCATTAATAAAAGAAACATTGGAGGAGATTGGTGGTACATAGTGACTTTGACGAACTCGTGAAACATTAATAAGCTTACCTGGAGCTCAAGATTTTTCACTCTGGGCTGAAAATATAGGTTTGGGAATCATCAGCATATATAAGGTAATTGATGCTATGGAGGTGAATTGGAACATCCAAGAAGACTATAGATAGAGAAAGGAGTCTAGAAAGAGCCTTCAGGATTTCAACATCATAAGAGAGTGAAGCAAAGGAGATTGACGAGGAGAAGCCACAGAGGCAGTAGAAAAATTTGAAGAAAAAAGTGTAGGTTTTGGTGTCAGACAGGCCTAAGATCAAATCCTAGCTTTGTCACTTACCTGTAAAATGAGAGTGTAATAATACCTTGCCAGTACGGTTGTATAAAGGATTAAATGAAAGAATTATATAAAGCACTATATATTAGCCTTGTACGTGGCACACAGTGAACTTGCAGGAAGTGGCAAGACATTTTTATTTGTTATATTAATGATAATATCAGGAATGATCTTTCAGGTGGCATTATATTATTTCATGTTCTGTCTTTAATATTCATCTGACTCTTCACGTTTCCTTGCTTTCATCGGCTCACAGCCCCCATTTCTGGCTGAAACATTCTCTTCCTTTCTTTCATTGTTTTTTCCTGCCGTCTTCCTCTGTGGTCAGATGTTCTTGCCTGAATAATAGTAATAACCACCATTTGTTGTTTACATCTGCTATATTCATTGTGTGCATAATGTCATTCAGCCCTCATAACAACTCTGTGAGATAGGTAACATTTTTCTTCCCATTTTATAGATAAGGAAACATTCTTTCTTTAATAATAGTAATAACCAGTAATAATAATAATATAATAGTTATAACCACTGTTTGTTGTTTACATATGCTATATTCATTGTGTGCACTATATCATTCAGTCCTCATAAGAACCCTAGGAGATAGGGTTTTTTGTTTGTTTGTTTTTGAGACAGAGTCTCACTCTGTTGTCCAGGCTAGAGTGCAATGGTTTCATCATAGCTCACTTCAACCTCAAACTCCTGGGTTCAAGTGATCCTCCTGCCTCAGCCTCCTGAGTAGCTCGGACTACAGGCATGCACCACCATGCCTGGCTAATTTTTAAAAATTTTTTGTAGAGATAGGGTCTTGTTATGTTGCTCAGGGTGGTGGTGATATTTTTATTCATTTTATAGGTAAGGAAACTGCAGTCAGAGTTACCTGTTCAAGGTCACACAACTTACTTCAGAGCAGAGATTTAAACCAAAGCTATCTTATATTTCAGAGCCTGAGTTCTTAACTATCAGTGTTTCCCAAACTTCAGTCATTTAAGTATCACCTTCATGATTTTTGCCATGAATTATTTAACTAATATTTTTAATTGATTAACTTTTTAACGTAAATTCTAAAGGGAAACTTAATATTGCTAAAGTAAATAGAAAATCTATATTTGTTATAAACAGATGGTAACCAAAAAATAAATATGATGAAATAAAAATTATGTTATCAAATTCTAGCTAGATATTGCTACTTATTGGAGTATATAAACCTGAGGCTTACTTTTTCTTTGTTTAAAAAAATTTACCTACAAATGGTTCAGCAAAAGAAAAAAGTGTACATATATATAGAGACAGAGAGCAAATAGGGCAAAATGTTAATATTATATTCTTCTTTAAAATTTCCTAGAAGTTTTAAATTTTAAAAAATGCAGGGATTGGATTAAAAAAAATCAATAACAGGGCCGGGCACGGTGGCTCACACCTGTAATCCTAGCACTCTGGGAGGCCGAGGCAGGAGGATTGCTTGAGCTCAGGACTTCGAGACCATCCTGAGCAAGATCAAGACCCTGTCTCTACTAAAAATAGAAAAATTAGCTGGGCATCATGGCACGCGCCTGCAGTCCCAGCTGCTCAGGAGGCTGAGGCAGGAGGATGGCTTGAGCCCAGGAGTTTGAGATTGCAGTGAACTATGATGACACCACTGCACTCTAGTCAGGGTAACAGAGCGAGACTCTGTCTCAAAAAAAAAAAGAAATCAACACATAAAAGAAGATGTAAAAGAGAATCTGAATGAGAGTCGCTGGAGAACCGAAGAAAATTTTCCTGGTATTGTACTGACTGTGTGTTCCTGTACCACTGGCCATGACCATAGATGGGGAGACTATATTAAAGCAAGTATGTTACATAATTTTCTTTTTTAGCAATGGTGACTGAAATTGATATCATGATTTAGTAAGTACAGCCTAAGATTGGCCTCTTCCATTTGGATCGCCATCTCTTCATAAATTATCTTCAGCTGTGATGGCCATTAAACCAAGTAATCAGAATTCAGAAGTCTGATTTGAATAGCTGAATCCAAAGTGTTATTTTTAAAAAATTAAAATTGGCCAGGTGCAGTGGCTGATGCCTATAATCCTAGCACTTTGGAGGCCGAGACAGGAGGATTGCTTGAGGTCAGGAGTTCGAGACCAACCTGTGCAAGAGTAGACCCAGTCTCTACAAAAAATAAAAGAATTAGCCAAGTGTGGTGGCGCTCGCTTGTAGTCCCAGCTACTCGGGAGGCTGAGGAAGGAGGATAGCTTGAACCCAGGAGTTTGAGGTTGCAGTGAGCTGTGATGACATCACTATACCCCAGCCTGGGCAATAGAGTGAGACCCTGTCTCAAAAAAAAAAAAAAAAAATTCATTCACATTGCTCACACTAAAAAATAAGCCAGAGCAAAAAGGATTTTTACTATTAATAAATATTTTAAATGCCATATACTATTTCATTTTTATGTAATACTTCGAAATTTTCTATTTCTGTGTTTTACCATTATACAATATATTAGTACAATAGCACAAGTATATGACTTATAAACAAGTATTAGGAGTTCACAATCAGAATTTTAAGTTGAAACCATTGTTATGTTGAAGTCAATTATGCAAATAAAGCTTCTCTGTTGTGTTTAAAGCTTCAGTAAAACTTCCAGAGTCATTTTTTATTTATCTCCAGTAGGAAGAAAAGGAGAATAAATTGAGATATTGTAGGTTTTAAGTCCATAGTCAGCTTTTACTAGGTTATGCTGTGGAAACAAACAGTCCCCAAATCTCAGTGACTTACAAAAACAAAGGTTTATTCCTCACTTGTGACATATATCCTGTATGGGTTGGCTCTGACTCTGTTCTATTTTTTCTTTATCCTGGGACCCTTATCTGGGACATCCCAGTATCTTGGCATAAGGAAAAGAGATGGCTAAACCTTGAGATGTCTTTTAAAGCTAACACTCAGAGGTAGCATTTATCAATCACTTCTGCTCACCAAAGTAATGTGGCCAAAACTAACATCAGTAGGAGAGGAATATACCAGAAGGGGTGTAAACCATTTAGGGATGTGTAGTGCTCTTAGAGTAAAGGCAGCAAATAACTGGAAACAATCTACCATAGAACACAATGTATTATCTACTATAGAACACAATGTATTATCTACCATAGAATACAATGTATTTTTAATTAAGATTCAGTAAGCTTACTGTTGAATCTTAATAACAACTGATACAAGTTTTAAATCATTAATTTTCACACTAAACATTATTTTATGACTTATGTAATTATCTGAAAAATGTTTTTAAAGGGCTTGAAACAACCAAAAACAGTGAGGATCTCTAACATGTGGAACAACAAAAAAGTAAACTATCAGATTTGTTAGTTCCCAAATAATTTTAAAATTATTATTCTGAAATATTTCAAGCATATAGGCAAGTATAGAGTATGTGATGAACATGTGCGAATCTATCACAGTCTTATCAACAATTTTTTTTAACTTTTTATTTTGAAGTAAGTGTATATTTATGTGCACTTGTAAGGAACAGTACAAAGAATTTCTTTACCCAGCTCCCCAGCTGGCAAAAACTTGTAGAACTATAGCGTATCATCACAACCAGCACATTGACACCGGTACAGTCAAGATGCAGAACATTTCCATCTCCCCAAGGATCCCTTCACATTGCCCTTTCATAGCCGTACTCACTTCCCTCCTGCCCCCCCGTCATGTCCCCTTTGCATTCATTAATGTGTTCCCCTTTTCTATAATTTTATGGTTTCAAGAATGTTATATAAATTGAATCACTAACCTTTTGAGATTGACATTTTTTGCTTAGCATAATTCCCTTAAGATTCATGCAAGTTATTGCATGTATTTATAGTTCATTCTTTTTTATTGCTGAGTATTTCATGATGTAGATGTATGACGGCTTAACTGTTCACCCACTGAAAGACATTTAGGTTGTTTCCAATTTTTGGCTCTTACGAATAAAGATTTTTGTGTGATATAAGTCTTCATTTCTTCAAATAAATGCCCAAGAATGCAGTTGCTGGGTTGCTTGGTAGTTGTTGCATTTTTAGTTTTTTTTAAGAAACTGCCAAACTGTTCCAGAGTGGCTGTACTATTTTACATTACCATTAGCAATGTATGAGTGATCCAGTTTCTCTGAATCCTCCCCAGCATTTGGTGTTGTCACTATTTTTTATTTTAGCCATTCTGATAGATGCAGAGTGATATCTCATAGTGGTTTTAATTTGCATTTCCCTAGTGGCTAATGATGTTGAACATCTTTTCTTGTGCTTATTTATCATCATTACCTTTTATTCAGAGAAATGTCTTTTCATATCTTCTGTCCATTTTCTAATTGCATTTTTTAGTATTTTACTGTTGAATTTTGAGAGTTCTTTATATATTCTAGGTAGTAGTCCTTTGTCAGCTACGTGGTTTGCAAGTATTTTCTTCTTGTCTATAGCTTGTCTTTTCAGACTCTTAACAGGGTCCTTCACAGAGCAAAAGTTTTAAATTTTGATGAAATCCAATTTACCAATTTTTTCATTTTATGGATCATGCATTGGTATAAGTCTAAGAGTTCTTTGTCTTGCCCTAGTTCCTGAAGATTTTTCTCCTATGTTTTTTCTAAAAGTTTTTATGGTTTTATATTTTCCATTTAAGTCTATGATCCATTTTAATTTTGTGAAACTTAGATTGAGGTTTTTTGTTTTCTTTTAATGAATGTGTGTCTGATAGCTTGAGCACCATTTGTTGAAAAGCTATTCTTCATTCATTGAAATGCTTTTACATTTTTGTCAAAAATCAGTTCGGCATGCTTGTGTGGATCTTTTTCCAGGTTCTCCCCTCAGCTCCATTGATTTATGTGCCTACTCCACCAATAACACACAGTCTTGATGATGGTAGCTACATGATAAGGCTGATTCCTCCCACATTATTATTCTTTTCAAAATTGTTTTAACTATTCTGGTTCCTCTGCCTTTTCATGTTAATTTTGGAATAATCTCATCTATATCTGTAGAAACTCTTGTTGGAATTTTGATAGGCATTTTGTTAAAACTTTGTAAGAATTTGGGGAGAATTGACATCTTTACTATGTTGAGTCTTCTAATATATGAACACAGTATGTCTCTTCATTTATTTAGATCTTTTTCTTTTATTGGCATTACATGGTTTTCACTATAAAAGTCCTGTACGTGTTTGGTTAGATTTACATCTATGGCTGGGCATGGTGGCTTCTGCCTCTAATCCCAGCTACTCGAAAGACTGAGGCAGGAGGATTGCTTGAGGCCAGGAGTTCAAGAACAGCCTCAGTAACATAGCAGGACCCTGTCTCTAAAAAAAAGAAAAAAAATCAGCTGGTTGTGGAGGGGTGCGTGCTTGTAGTCCCAGCTACTCAAGAGGCTAAGGCTGGAAGATCGCTTGATCCCAGGAGTTCAAGGCCACAATGAGCTATGATCGTGCCAATGAACTCCAGCCTGGGTGACAAAGTGAGACCCCATCTCAAAAAAAAAAAAAAAAAAATTTATATCTAAGTATTTTGATTTTTTTTGAGTAATTATAAATGATATTTTTAATTTCAGTGTCCACGTGTGCATTGCTAGTATATAGAAATACAATCGATTTTGCATGTTTGTCTTGTATCCTTCAACCTTGCTGAACTCATTAGTTCTAGGAATTTTTTGTAGATTCCTTGGCATTTTCCATGTAGGCAGTCATGTCATCCCTTTATCAAATTTTAACATGACACAGTTGCTTCACATTTTATAAAGAGTTGAAAAATATGGTTATGATTCCCTTCCTCTACTTCCCCAGAGATAGTTATCACTATCATGAATTCCGTGTTTATTGTTCCCATATATAATTTTATGCATTTATTATTATATATGTTTGTATATTCATGAGAACTATATCATATTTTCTGTGTTCTAAATTATACATAAGTATGTGCCTGTCTGCATCTTAATTTTTAAATTTAACATTGTTTTTCCCAAAGATTTATCCTTATTGTAGAGTTATGCCAAGGTCATTCATGATAGCTGCTGTGTAGTATTTCATTACATGAATATATAGTCTTCTACGGATAGACATTTAAAGTTGCTTCCAATTTTTTGCTATTTTGGTCTTATCGATTTCTAAGAGTATTCTAGATTCTAATCCTTCGTGGTTATTTGTGTTGCCAATCTCTTCTCCTAGTCTTTGGCCCCCTTTTTTTTTAATTTTTAAATTTTTAATTATTCTGGGTACGTAATAGTCGTATATCTTTATAGGATACATGTGATGTTTTGATACAGGCATACAATGTGAATTAATCAAATCAGAGTAATTGGGGGATCTATCACCTCAGGCATTTATCATTGCTTTGTATTAAGGAACATTACAATTCCACTCTTTTAGTTATTTTTAAGTATACCCCTAACTTATTGTTGTGCTATCAAACATTATTCATTCTATCTAACTATCTAATTATATCTTTGTATCCATTTACCATCCTCTCTTGATTCCCCCACTCCCTGCTACATTTCCCAGCCTCTGGTAGCCGTTGTTCTACTCTCTGTCTCCATGAGATCAATTGTTCTTAATATTTAGCTCCCACATATGAGTGAGAACATGCGAGATTTGTCTTTCTGTGCTTGGCTTATTTCACTTAACATAGTGTTCTCCATCTCCATCCATGTTGTTGCAAATGTCAGGATTTCATTCTTTTTTGTGACTATATAATATTCCATTATGTATATGTACTGCAATTTCTTTATCCATTCGTCTGTTGATGGACACTTAGGTTGATTCCATATCTTGGCTATTGTGAATAGTGCTGCAATAAACATGGGAGTGCAGATATCTTTTTGATATACTGAATCCCCCTCCAGTGGGATTGCTGGGTCATATGGTAGTTCTATTTTTAGATTTTTGTGGAACCTCTATACTGTTCTCCACGGTGGTTGCACCAACTGACATTCCCACCAACAGTGTACAGGGTTCCCCTTTCTCCACATCCTCGCAGGCATTCGTTATTGCCTGTCTTTTGGATAAAAGCCATTTTAACTGGGGTGTGGCTTCTGTTTTAATTTTGTTTATGGTCTTATGGTATGTAGAAATTAAGTCAGATGGATAAATAATTTTCTTTTATGGTTTGAGCTTGTTTTGGTTTTTTTTTTTCTTTTGTCTTTTCTAAAACATTCTTCCCTACCCTAAAATCATGATTTTCTTTTTTTTTTTTTTTTTTTCCAGAATATTATGGGGGTACAACACTTTGGCTATATATATTGCCCATGCACTGCCCGTGTCAGAGCTACAATCGTGGTCATCCCCCAAACTGTGCTCCCCGCATCCATTCAGTGAGAGTTTTCCCATCCCCTCCGCCCCCCTCCCACCTGCCCGCCCCCTGATGAATATTATTGCCCTGTGTGATGTAAGTGTTGATCAGTTAGTACCAATTTAATGGTGAGTACCAGTGGTGTTTGTTTTTCCGTTCTTGTGACACTTCACTTCGAAGAATGGGTTCTAGCTCCAACCAGGATAATACCAGATGTGTTAATTCACTATTGTTTTTTATTGCTGAGTAATACTCCATGGTATACATATACCACGTTTTATTAATCCAGTCGTGTATTGATGGGCACCTGGGTTGTTTCCACATCTTTGCAATTGTGAATTGTGCTGCTATAAACATTCGCAAGCAGGTGTTTTTATTGTAGAATGTCTTTTTTTCCTTTGGGTAAATACCCAGTAGTGGGATTGCTGGGTCAAATGGTAATTCTACTTTTAATTCTTTGAGGTATCTCCATATTACTTTCCATAGAGGTTGTACTAATTTGTAGTCCCACCAGCAGTGCATGAGTGTTCCTACCTGTCCGCATCCCCGCCAACATTTGTTGTTTGGGGATTTTTTGATATGAGCCAGTCTCACTGGAGTTAAGTGATATCTCATTGTGGTTTTGATTTGCATTTCCCTGATGATTAGAGAAGTTGAGCAATTTTTCATATGTTTGCTGGCCATTATTCTGTCTTCTTTTGAAAAGTTTCTGTTCATGTCCTTTGCCCATTTTTTAATAGGGTTGTTTGATTTTTTCTTGTTGATTTTCCTAAGTTCTGTATAGATTCTGGTTATCAGCCCTTTATCAGATGTGTAGCATGCAAATATTTTCTCCCATTCTGTAGGTTGTCTGTTCACTCTAGTGATAGTTTCCTTGGCTGTGCAGAAGGTTTTTAATTTGATCAGGTCCCATGAATTTATTTTGGTTGCTGCTGTGATTGCTTTGGGGGTCTTCTTCATAAATTCTTCGCCTAGGCCGCTGTCCATAAGAGTTTTTCCAACGTTTTCTTCGAAAATTCTTATGGTTTCATGTCTTAGGTTTAGATCTGTTATCCATTGTGAGTTGATTTTTGTGAGAGGTGAGAGGTATGGGTCCAGTTTCAGTCTTCTACATATGGCCATCCAGTTTTCCCAGCACCATTTGTTGAATAGGGAATCTTTTCCCCAGTGTACGTTTTTCTGGAATTTGTCAAAGATCAGGTGACTATATGAGGTTGGTTTTATATTTGGGTTCTCAGTCCTGTTCCATTGGTCTACGTCTCTGTTCTTGTGCCAATACCATGCTGTTTTGGTTACTGTAGCCTTGTAGTATAGTTTGAAGTCTGGTAGATAGATGCCTCCCAATTTGTCTAGACGGGGTCTTCTTTGGTTCCACACAAAGCATAGAATTATTTTTTCTAGATCAGCAAAAAATGATGTTGGTATTTTGATAGGGACTGCATTGATTCTGTAAATCACTTTAGGTAGCAAAGCCATTTTTACTATGTTGACTCTGCCTATCCAAGAGCATGGTAGGGTTTTCCATCTGTTTACATCCTCTGCAATTTCTTTTCTCAGTGTTTCGTAATTTTCTCTATATAGGTCTTTGACCTCCTTAGTTAGATATGTTCCTAAATATTTAATTTTCTTTGGTGCTATTGTGAAAGGTATTGCATCTTTAATTCATTTCTCGGCTTGATTGTTGTTAGCATATATGAAGGCTATGGATTTGTGTGTATTAATTTTAATTTGTGTGTATTAATCCTGAGACTGCTGAATTCATTTATCCATTCCGGTAATCTCTTGGTTGAATCTTTGGGGTTTTCTATATATAATATCATATCGTCTGCGAATAGTGAAAGTTTGACCTCTTCTGCCCGCATCTGGATGCCCCTGATTCCTCTGTCTTGTCTGATTGCTCTGGCCAGGACTTCCAGCACTATGTTGAATAGAAGTGGAGATAGTGGGCAACCTTGTCTAGTTCCTGTTTTAAGGGGGAATGCTTTCAATTTTTCCCCATTCAGTATGATATTGGCTGTGGGTTTATCATATATGGCTTTAATAGTTTCGAGGTATGAGCCATCTATGCCTATATTGTTAAGAGTTCTTATCATAAAAGGGTGCTGGATTTTGTCAAAAGCCTTTTCTGCATCTATTGAAAGGATCATATAATCTTTGTTCTTGCTTTTATTTATATGGTGAATTACATTTATAGATTTGCATATGTTGAACCATCCCTGCATCTTGGGAATGAAGCCCACCTGATCGTGATGAATTATTTTTTTTTGATGTACATTTGAATTCGGTTTGCAAGGATTTTATTGAGAATTTTTGCATCTATATTCATAAGGGATATTGGTCTGTAATTTTCTTTTCTTGTTGTGTCCTTTCCTGGCTTTGGTATCAAGGTGATATTGGCTTCGTAGAATGAGTTTGGGAGGATTCCATCCTTCTGGGTATAAAATCATGATTTTCTCGTGTGACTTCTTATAAAAAATTTTTAAAGTTTCTTTTGATATTAAGTCTTTTTTTGTGTGTGATAATTTAATACAGTCATATAATATGTAAAGGGCAAATAAGTGTACTTGGGATATCCATCACCTTAATTATTTTTCTCCTCTTTATGCTAGAAAAAATTGAATTATTCTCTTCTAGCTATTTGAAATATATAATAGATTATTGTAAACTATTGTCATCCAAGTCTTTAACGTACCTAGAATTGTTCTTTGATATCAGTGTGAGGTAGAAGGTTGTAATTTTATTATTTTCCATTTGAGTAGCCAGTTTTCCCCAAATCATTTATAAATAGCCCATTTTTTACTGATTGAATTCTGTGATTACTCCTGTAATATCAAATTTCTTTATATGCTTTGGATTAGTTTCTGGGCTCTTCTATTTGTCCCAGTACTGTATCTGTCTATCTTGGCATCAATAAATATCTTATGCCTTAATTATTCTAGCCTAAGATAAGCCTTAATATTTGGTAGTATGGATCCTCCTGGTTCTTCTTTTAAAGAAATTATAACTTATTTATGGTCCTTTGCCCTTCAGTATAAATTTAAGATCAACTTGTGAAAACTTAAAACCTGTTGGGATTTTAATTGAAATTGACATTTTTACTTTTTTAGTCTTATATGTCATACTGTATTTTTCCACTTATTCATATCTTCAGGAGCCTTTAGTATCCTTTAGATACTTCACCTTGGGTTATCTTTAGCCTTTTTAGTAGTTTATTGAATGTATCTCAGATTTCTGAGTTCATTGTTTTGCTGTGTAAAACTGAGGACTAGTATCTCTTAACCTCTTGGTTTATCTAGATTTCAAAAGAATCTAAAAACAGTCACACCTTTCAGGAGTAGGAGATAGTAAGTTTGAATGTTCTTGAAGAATGGAATTTTGTAAATAAGAAAGCAATGTGCGTGATACCTTTACTTCTTCCATTCTATATTTTTGTAGAGTACCTTATTTTATCTTTCAGTCTCTGTGATTTGGGTGGTTTCTCTTGTGTTTTAAGTGTTTTGCATAAGTAAAAAGAAAGAAAGAAAAATTTAATTCTAGCACTGTGGGTACTAATTTTTAGCAGCAAGAGAACCACACTATGATTAAAAATAAGTATACACAGCTGAACCCCCACCCAAGATTTAGAATAGAGAATATTATTAATAAAGCAATATTGTTTGTAACTGTATTTGCACAGTCCTAGAAACCACTCATTCATAAGCCTTCCAAGATGCTTTGAGCACCTGTGTATCTGAGTATATGAAAAGAAACCCAAAAACCACATAAAAACCATTTTTCAGTGGTATCTGATTTTTGTGGTGGTGGTTGGTAATTGTTGAGGCCGCAGAGCAGAGTGATGAAGAACATGAACTTCGGAACCTGGTTCTAATCCTGGCTCTGCCACTTGCCAGCAGTGAGTAAGGTACTTAACTATTCTCTGCATCAGTTTCCTTATCTGTAAAAGTAAGAATAGTAGCACCTACTGCTTGGGTTTGTTATAGGATTAAATTAACGTATGTAAAGCACTTAGAAAAGTCCCTGGAACACAGTAGGGGCTCTATAAGTGTTTGTTGTTGTTAAGATACTCTTGTTGATCATTATTAGAAATCTCTCTAATTCTGATGTTCTTATATATATTGAGTAATATATGTAAAAGGCATAATTCTGTGGCTGATATATGGCAGGAACACAATAAAATTATACCTATATTATGACTGTTAAATGTTCATTTTTCTCATCTAGTGGCCTTAATTCCATATTTGCTTGTTGAATCTTATTTTGTACTGGAAAAATGGGATTATTATTGTTTTTGAGAGTGTCCTATTTTATCATCATCAATATTACTTCTAATAAATATAATAGGTGCTATTTATTTACTCATATGTGCTGGACAGTGTTCTAGGTGCTTTACACACATTGTTTTGTTTTGTTTTGTTTTGTTTTGTTGAGATAGGGTCTCTCTCTGTTGCCCAGGCTAGAGTGCAGTGGCATCATCATAGCTCACTGCAACCTCAAACTCCTGGGTTTAAGCGATCCTCCTGCCTCAGCCTCCTGAGTAGCTGGGACTACAGGTGTGCACCACGCCTGGCTAATTTTTTTCTATTTTTGGTAGAGACGGGGTCTGGCTCTTCTCAAGCTGGTCTCAAACTCCTGACGGCAAGCAATCCTTCTGCCTTGGCCTCCCAGAATGGTAGGGTTATAGGCGTGAGCCACCCCACCTAGCCCACACGTTGTATTAATATTTCTCTAGACCTTAAAATAATCCTTCACTGTTTCAGTGAGGTACACTTTTTTAAAGTTTCACGATTTTTTTTTATAATTTCTAAAAGGAAAATTTTTATTTGAGGGAAGCACTAACATGATTTCTCTAACAAACATTTTAAGATTAAAATCAAGATTTTGCTCTTGTTAAAAAAACTTTATTAAAAAAAATAGAATGTTCATTGACGGATGAATGGGTAAACAAAATGTGGTATATGGATACAATACAATATATTCAGCCTTAAAAAGGAAGGAAATTCTGACACATGCCACAACATAGATAAACCTTGAAGACATTGTGCTAGGTGAAATAAGCCAGACACAAAAAGACAAATACTTTTATGATTCCACTTATATAAGGTATTTAGAACAGTCAAAATCATAGCGACAGAAAGTAGAATGGTGGTTGCCAGGGACTGGGGAGTGGGAGGGGAATGGGGAGTTATTGTCTAATGCGGACAGAGTTTCGGTTTTACAAGATGAAAAACCTTGTGGAGATGGATGGTGGCAATGATTGTGCAACAGTATGAATGCACTTAATGATGCTAAACTGTACACTTAAAAATGGTTAAGACAGTAATTTTTTTGTTATATGTATGTTAAAAAATTGAGAAAAATGGAATGATGAAAATATGAATATATGAAATCTAATGGTGTGAATATAATCTTCCCCCTAAAGTTATTTAACTTTTGATCGTTTCAGTTTCATTCAAGTGTAAGGATTAAGCTTTATTACAAACAGATCCTTCATCTACTATAACTGTGACAACCCAAAATAAGTGAGGACAGGCCTGGGAAAAACATAAACCACAGACAAATCTGTGGTGTTTTTCTGAATGGGAATTTGGGAACTTCAGTATCTAAGGGGGATAGGGCATACAGAAGGAAAAGGGAGAATGGGGATAGGCAGTGATACAAAATGGTTACATTCATATGAGGCCAGGAAAATCTACATTTTATATAAGATAAGGCAATTGTTAGAAGAAAAAAAGGGAGTAAAAGAAGCATCAATTATGTAGATGTCCCTGGGCAGGTGGAAGAATGTTTGATCTTGTCTCTGTTCTGCACCTGGGAAGATAAACTTGTAATTCATTATTAGTGTGGAATCAAACAGATTTTAGTTTTAGGAGCTAGATTTAGCCTGCAGACCCAAAGTTACAATTTGCATGTCCTTGCTTATGGGAGGCCAGCAAGGATTTTTCTTATGAATGATCAGTGGGGTAGTCCTTGTACTTACCTTTTTGTGGGGATCTGGCTTATGCATAATATTGGTAACAGCTGTTCATTTGGAAGGGGGTGTTGCATGACTCTGTCACCAGGCTTGACATTCCTTTTGCATAAGGAGTGGAGGTTGGTCCTGAGGTTTTTATTTTCCTTTACAACTGAAAGTATTCCTCCTGTAATAGTGGCCTGGGCAATTTGGACAACTAAAGAAGCTGGGTGAAATTTTTCTTTTAAAATATATTTGATGTAATATGTTAAAGAGCCGAAACATGAGGTTATTTCTCCCAGGAACTTACTCTCTTTCTGTTCTAAAGGACCCTAGTCTACCCTAGTGTGCCAGAAAAGAGAGAAAGAGAAATCATACACATGCAGACTCAGACAAAGGGTGAGGCTGTATTTTTTTTTTTTTTTTTTTTGAAGTAGGAAAATGAGAGTAGGTGAAAAAAATCTCACTTTCTTCTTTATCTCATTTGTAATTGAGAAGACTATTCAATAAGTTATGGGAGACATCTCCCCAAAAAAGATCTACTAAAAAGCATCACACTGTTTACATGGTACTGAAGATCCTGGGCTGAGATCTGGGAGAAAACAAGAACCAGGGAAGAAATCCCCATCGCTCAAACCTGCTTTTTCCCTGAGGGTATTTGCTAGTATTAAAGAAGCATTTGTGAAACTGTCACTCTGGGGATGGTGCAGAGGATATTATTTAATATCTTAGTCCCTTTGTGTTGCTATAAAGGAATACCTGGGGCTGATTAATTTATAAAGAAAAGAGGTTTATTTGGCTCACAAGAAGCGTGGTGCTCGCATCTGCATCTGGTGAGGGCCTCAGGCTGCTTCCATTTGTGGTGGAAGTATAAAGGGAGCTGGCATGGAAGCAAGATTGAGGGGGTAAGGAGGTGCCATACTCTTTTAAACAACCAGCTTTTTTGAGAACTAACCAAGTGAGAACTCAGGTCGTTCCTCCTTCCCAGGGCATTAATTTATTCATGAGAGATTCACCCCTATAACCCAAATACCTCCTACTAGGCCCCACCTCCAACATTGGGGATCAAATTTCAACATAAGGTTTGAAGGGCTAAATATGCAAACTAGTAGGTATACAAGTCAAAGCTGGGAGCCTGCAAAGGGTCCCACTTTCAGCTGGGCCTCCAAAGGCCCAGGCTCTCAAGAGTAGGAATAAAGTGGAAATAAACCTGTTTTCATAATGTGCTTGAAGCTGATTTCCCATCATTTGATGTTCTAGGGAAATTCAGATCTTGAATTTTGATTAAAGTGGTCCCAAACTTGAAGTATCCCTGGACACCTGGCAATAGCTAACAAAATCCTCTCTGGGGAATATGCCATCATTTTAGGCATCAAAATATTTCTACAAATTACCTTAAAAACAGTGCTCAACATACAGTGTCAACTGGGTATACAAGGAGACAAGACAGCATGCATAAGAGCTAGTAGACGCAGACAACAGAAATGAAAAATCACAAAAAATAAGAGTTATGAGAATTAGCAGAATAGACTATGAAAACTACATTTTCTATGATATAAGAAATAAAAGCTGAAGTGGAAAATGTTATCAGGGAACTCAAAATTAGATAAAGTGACACAGATTTTATTTTAAAAACTCAGAATTGAGAAATACATTAACCCAAAGAAGAACTGTATGGATGAGTTTAACAGTAAATTAGAAATGGCTGAAGAAAGATTAGTGACCTATCTTATCTCCTGAAGATAGGTCAGGAGAAACTGTCTAGAATGTAAACAAGATAAAACAATAGAAAATATAAGAGAAAGATACAATGAGAAAGTCTAATAAGTGTTTAGTTGGAATCCGAGAAGGTAAGGAGGGAAAGAATGAGTGAGGAGTGATGGCTGAGTTCCCTGAAGTGTCGAAAGACATTGATCTACAGAATCAGGAAGCCCAATAAATCTAGGCAGGATTCCATTAGATACCTATTGCTATAAAACAAATCACCCCAAAACTTAGTAGGTTAAAACAGCAATAAACATCTCAAAATTCCTGTGGAAGGAACTAGGGAGTGCTTTAGCTGGGTGGTTCTGGCTGGGAGTCTCTCATGAGGTTGCAGTCAAAATGTTGACTGGGGCTGCATTCACCTGAAGGCTTTACTGAGGCTAGAGGTTCTGCTGACAAGGCATCCCACTTGCATGGCTGGCATTTCAGTGTTGGCTGTTGGCCTCAGTTCCTAGATGGATGTCTGCTTCCACATGGGCCTCTCCAGAGTGATTGATTTGAGAGAGGAAGGCAGAAGCTTCAGTGTCTTTTATGACCTAGCCACGTGCAATCATTTCCCCAGTATAAGAACTGTATTGGGACTACTATACAAGGGCGTGAGTACCAAACAGTAAGACTAAGTAAATAGAAATCCTTACATCCAGGCACATCATAGAGAAACTGCAGAAACCAAAGACAAAGTCTCAAAAGTAGCCAGAGGAAAAAAGTGGAAGCCAGAAAACACTAGGATGACGTTTTCAACGTACTAACTAAAAATAACAACCAACCTCCAAGAATGAAGGTAAAATAAAGCCTTTTTTTCCCCAGATAAAACTGAGTGAGTTTGTTACCAGCAGAGCTTTATTAAATGAAATTCTGAAGGAAGTAAGGGCAGAAGGACGTTAGGGAAAAGAAAAATGTTACCAGATGAAAAGTCAGATACAAGAAAGAATGAAGAACAAAAAAAGAGATATAGATGTGGGTGAGTCTAAATGTACATTGTGTGTATAAAACAATAACAGGCTGGGTGCATGGCTCATGCCTACAATCCCAGCACTTTGGGAGGCCGAGGCCAGAGGATCGCTTGAAGCCAGGAGTTTGAGACCAGCCTGGGCAACATAGTGAGACCCTGTCTCTATAAAAAATAAAAAAATTAGCCAGGCACGTTGGCGCATGCCTGTAGTTCTAGCTAGTCAAAAGACTGAGTCAGGAAGATTGCTTGAGCCCAGAAGTTCAAGGCTTCAGTGACCTATGATCCCACTGCTGAACTCCAGCCTGGGTGACAGAGAGACCCGTCTCTAAAAAAAATAAAACACTTAAAAAACCAATTTCTTTATGGATTTAAAAATATTCAGAGACTTGAAATACAAATAGTATATAAGTTGAGGGGTAGAGGGTGTCCTAGTAAATAGAATTAATATTCTAAGGTCTTTGCATTCTGTGTAAGAAAGATAAAGGTATTGATTAACATTAGAGGTTTGATAAGAATTGTTATGGACTGCATGTTTGTGTTCCCCAAAAATTCGTATTGAAACCCTAACCCCCAGTGGGATAGTATTAGGAAGTGGGGCCTTTGGGAGGTAATTAGGTTTAGGTGAGAGTAGAGCCCCCATGATGGGATTAGTGTCCTTATGAGTAAAGAAAGAAACTAGAGCTCACCTTCTAGGCCAAGTGAGGATACAAGAAGATGACTGTCTGCAAACCGTGAGGCAGGCGGTCACCAAGACACCAGATCTGCCAGCACCTTGATCTTAGACTTCTCAGCTTCCAGAACTGTAAGAAATAAATGTTGTTTAAGCCACCCAGTCTATGGTATTCTGTTATAGCAACCCGAAGTAATACAAGGATGCATGTTGTGATTTCAAGGATAATCTTAAAAGGTTATATAAACACTTTCTAAACAAATAGAGATGAAAAAGACAGAATGAGAAAAAACAGTCAATCCAAAAAAAGGCAGGAAAGCAAAAGAAACAGAAAAGGTGGAACAAATCCCAATAAGAAGGTAGTTTTAAACCTAACTATATCAATTATCTTAGATGTTAATGGTCTAAAGGAATCATTTAAAAGACAAAATTCTAACTATTTGATGCTTATAAGGAACACATTTAAAATGTGGATATAGGAAAGTTTAAAAGAATTTAAAAAGGTATATAAATACTATCAGAAGGAAAAAAAACTTGTAGCTATAGAAAAATCAGACAAAATATACTTTAAAGCAGAAGTCTTAAAAGCCTAGAGTTAAAGAAGGTCTTTCATCGTGGTAAGAGGTTACATTCACCAGAACAATGTAACAGTTATACATTTTTATACGCCTAACAACCTGTGCAAGATAGAATAACAAAACAAGGAGAATAGACAAATCCACAATCAGTGAAGATGTAGGCTTAAGTAACCTTCTTAGCAACCTTGACTCAAAATGTGTAAGATAGAATAACAAAACAAGGAGAATAGACAAATCCACAATCAGTGAAGATGTAGGCTTAAGTAACCTTCTTAGCAAGCTTGACTAATGGACATGTACTAGGACATAGTTCTCAACAACTGCAAGATATACTTTCTTTTTTAAGCAAACATGGAATATTTATTAAAATTGACCATAGCAGACGGACCATCACAAATCTCAAGAAATTTCAAAGGACTGAAATCTTACATAGCAAGAGTTCTCATATAAGACTGGCCGGTGCGAGGATCCATTTGAGATTTGTGGTCAAGAATTTAAAGTGATCCCCAATGTTTTTCTCTCCAGCAAGGTTCAGTATTTTGGGTGTGAGCATAGAGATGATTAGTGGACTCTAACCAGGGATGAGGTTTCCAGGAAACTATACCAAGGAATTGACAAGTAAGGGAGTTAAGGATGTTTATGTGGGCATTTAATATTGAACCTTGGAATCTAAGCTGACAAGAAGAGAAGTGAAGACATAATACAGATGATAGATCATGAGAAAAGTTGTAAAATTAACAGATGGTAGGTATTAATGAGATAGGAGAATTACTGGTATAGATGAGCTGGAAGGATAGGAGGTGGTGGTCAAGTGTTGGGATGTTTAACATTAAGATTTTAGAGATGATGCAGTTTTGGTGCTGATAGATGCAGGGTGTGACCATGGGATGGAAAACTAGAATCGTGTATGTTGGACATGATTATGATGAGGAGGCCAAAGACCTGGAAGGCCATGGTGTTAGATGAGTCGTCCATTGATTGTTGACGTCACCAAGAGCAATTTAGGGGTAGAATGGAAGATAGCAAAGTTCTGAAGTGTTCAATTGAAGAGTGAGGAAGTTGAGAGTCAGTAGATGACATGAACAAAGTAGGACAGTAAATAATAAAGTCTAATGGCAAGAAATTAAAATGTATTCACGGTTTTGAAGGAAGAGAGGAGAAAAGGTTTAGAAGAAGCAAGGAGTAATATTCTCCATTTACAGGAAATGTAGAAGAGAAGCCACAATCTCCAAATGAGAAGGTTTCAGGGACACGTTTCAGTTAGGGACAGAAAGGAAACCTTTCAGGAAGAAGGTTGAGGAGTAAAAGAGTTTTCACACAGTGAAAATTAGCCATTATCATCATTATCATTGTCATTATCATTTTTAATGTCAGATACTGTGATTAGCTATTGTGTTATACTATTTTTATTTCTGGATACTTTAGTAAACTTTATACTGTCGTTTTGTCATTTATTATTGATTAAATATATTTTATTTTCTGTAAAAGTTTGAATGTCAAGCCTTTGATAACATCAAAATATTCATTATCCCATCATATTATTAGAAAATCAGATTTAATTTTATTTGTGGTATGAGTACCATATGCCAGCCTCTTATCTATTGCTGGAAGTACAAAGGTATGTAAGATATAATACCTCTTCTCACAGAGCATGGATTAGTGAGCTCACAGGAATATAACTTGTATGCGCATACTTCCATATGCACACACACACACACACACACACACAGCCCTACCTGTCAGACTGTATTAGCAGTGGTTACCTCTGGGACGGTGAAGGAAATGGAGGGCTAGATATTATGGGGAGCTTTCCATGTTTAGCCTATGTTCTTTGAATCTTTTTATTAGAATGTATTTATATAATTTACTAATGAAAATATTAAAGGGTATATGGAAGTTACATTTTTCTCTGTGATAATTAAAAGGGGAAATTGTGTTTTTTAAGCCTTTATCTATTTTTTTCTAGGCAGGAATACCAATGGGACCAATGCCAGCAGCTGGAATGCCTTACCTGGGACAAGCACCCTTCCTGGGCATGCGTCCTCCAGGCCCACAGTACACCCCAGACATGCAGAAGCAGTTTGCTGAAGAGCAGCAGTAAGAGACCTCCAAGAATCGAGGATAACAAAGATACATAATAGCACCTATCTTAAAAATGGTCAAATGATCTCTAGTGTAGATATGAAATGAAAATAGTCAAGTTGGCTTTAAAACTCTCTAAAATACTGTTATAAATTTAGAGCCTCAAATATCCTCTAATTCAACCATCTTATTTTACATGTAGTGAAAGTGAGGTCCAGAGAAATGAAACAACTTGTCAGTCCAGTTTGGACAGTTAAGCCTGGACCCAGATGCGGGCCTCCTGATTCCAGAAGCATTACTCGTTCTCCCGTATGCCAATGCCTTCCCAAGGAAGTTTCCTTTTTCTATGCAGAGCAAAGAATGTTTTTATGTTTGTCTGCCTCTGTTTTTTTGAATTACTTTTGTATGCAAAAAATTGTTTCCTCTCCTTGCAAATTAGATAAGAAACAAATTCAGACAGATAATTTAGGAAAATCATTTTTTAGAACTCATGTCAAATATTTTGGAATTAATATAGTGAGGAAACAAGATTGCCCTAAGAAAATTAGATGTATTTAGCAGTGAAGTTTACAGTTCTAGAGATGCAAGATGACATTGCTGAAACTATTGGTAGAAATCTAAATATAGCACAGTTAATAATCCCTGAAGCTGGTTCTTTATTAGATCGTTTTTCCTTCAGAAAACGATTTGAACAGCAGCAAAAACTCTTAGAAGAAGAAAGAAAAAGACGCCAGTTTGAAGAGCAGAAGCAAAAGCTCAGACTTCTGAGTAGTGTGAAACCCAAGGTAATACACTCACCGCTTCTCTCCACCCAACACATACACACCCTGAATGTGCCTCTTCTCACTCTTTCAGTAGATTTTGTCACTGAGTCACCAGCCCAAGATGAGGCTGCGATTGATTCCTTTCCTTTTGGTTTATTGACGTCCTAAAGGGGAGGATTTTTCTTTTTCTGTAAAGATGCTCTGTTGTTGCTGGGAATAGGATAGCAGCCATTATCTTCTCAACTCTGCTACCATGGCAATGTTTGTAATCTTCTTCTTGGGAAGTATTAATTTTATATTTAGTGATATTTCATATTTTTCTTAGGACCCGCAGAGGACACTTAATATCAAACGGCTTTATCCTAAAATATTTACAGATGGGCCTTTAATATTTTTGTATTCTATGGGGTGTCATTTTGTGTCTTTGTTTTATACATTTATCAATGCCTTTCTAACTTGGAGAATTCATTGTCAAAAGTGTGTGGTGAAATAGACTAATATCTATGCTTTTTTCTTAATCTGGGAAGGTTCAGGACAAAGTGAGAGATAAGTGAAGAAATATACACACATTTGTTGTCTCTTAGACAGGAGAGAAGAGTAGAGATGATGCTTTGGAAGCCATAAAAGGAAATTTAGATGGATTTTCCAGAGATGCTAAAATGCACCCTACTCCAGCATCACACCCCAAGAAACCAGGTAGTTTTTATTTTAAGAGGCATTAAATTTTTTTTTTCTTGGAAAGTGACTTACAGTGCCTGTATGTTTAATTGACCATTGTGTGTAAACAGTCAGTGCAGAACTCTTCCTTGAAGCTAAGTACAGATTTGGATATTTTAAAATTTACAGTGACTTAAGAGCTCTGGTCTGGATAACAACTAACTTGGGAGGAAAAAACCTCTTTGTCTTCTGGTTAAATGTCAATATGACAACTTCACTTGTAAATCTTCTGTATAGAAATAAGTGTGTTAACATTAGTAAAATCCATTCACTCAGAGCAAATGTAATAAAAGAGTTTACCATTTCATTCCCATTGTTTTAAGATAATTTTTATTATTCAATGTGATTAAACTTAGAAACTCTTAAAATGTCCATTTAAGAATAGTCATGGGTATCATAATGCTCCTCATACAATTTTAGTTTCTTTACTACATTTCTTTGTAGTTTTTATCATCATTTATTGTCAGGTAGGCAAAAAAGAAATATGTCTGTTTAGAGCAGGGTAAAGGGATTTTGTTGTTGCTTTGAACATTTAGCAGTTGAAATGAGTCTTGTCTTTGCATATAACTGTTACCACAACCTTTTTTAAAAATTTAATATTTTGACATTTTATTATCAGCTAATTTCAAGAATAACATACCGCTAATAAGTGAACAGTTTTCATAAATCATTCAGCCAACCAATAAAATACTATCTTCTACTGGAAAATATTACACTGATAAATTTTATCTTGAACCCTTCTATTATAGTACCTTTTATAGGTGATATCAGGAGGGAATAATGTAATATTGGCACAGTAACCAATTCTTTATTTTCTAGGACAGCATTGATTCTGTTCTATTAATTTCATTTGTTAGATCGTATACCTAAATTCCCATTCCAAAAGCATGCCCCAAAGTAAAACATATACCAAGATTGAAAAGAGAATATTAGCAATAAGGTTGAGATCAGGAAGGAAAAACATCTAAAAATGAAAATTATAAACTGAATAAGCAAATCAAGAAGTAATTTAAGAATAGATATTGGAAATTAATACTAAAACTGGACCTGGCATGGAGCTTAGAAAAAGAGGAAGAAGGCAGGGGAATGGTCATTTTTAGAGCAAACACTGTTCTACCCATATAGAATGCCCTTTTTGGCAGCCAGCTGTAGTTTAACAATAAGTATTAACAATGAGGAATAATCATTGTTAAGTAATAAATTGGTGTTATGGTGTTCAAATCTCATGAGTTCAATCAACATACATGCAATTAACAATTTCTAGTTAACCACTTCATGCTGAGCCAGAACTAAGATTGTTCTGAAGCAAGCCCAAGTACATTGCAGAGTCTCTCCAGTTAGGGTCTTAAACCTAGGCCTAAAGTATATAAAAAGAGTTTCCACCCTTTTTACCACCAAAGGCATCTTTTAATTTCCACCCATAGACTATTTATTTTAAAATATTGAATATACAAACTGTATTTTATCATATAATTTTTATGCTTATTAATCATATATGTAGCTACAAGAGTATATGGACCAAAATATATACCACATAGAATTAACATAATTCCAGCCAAATGCAAAGAAACATTGGTTTAGCCTTTAGAGTAAATAGTCAGGGTCCATTTTAAAAATATTCAAAGTAGCTGAGAACCCAAATTGAGAACCTGATTTCACACTCTTGGTAGCCATTGTTGGGAGGCTTGGAATTCAATATGGCATGGTTTTTTTCTTTTTTAAACAAAATTAATTAAGGCAATAATTTTGCATATTCAATTTGCATCTTTCGTAGAACTTTCAGTGCATCCAGATTTTATTTCATTGATACTAGAGAGAGGTAATAAGCATATAGTGTTTCCATTTTTCAGATGAAAGCCTTTTTGTAAGAAAGACTATTCCTTGTGACATTAGACTTTAGTAAATATTAAAGCAATTCAAAGTAGTTAAAAATGAGAAGCAGCAATTAAAATAGTATTATCAACAAGCTTCATGTTAAATGTAGCCCCTGTAAAGCAGTTTTATTACGTAAATGAATCTCACATTTGACAATAGAAAGCCACAATGATATTTATATCCTTTAGTTCAAAAGATCGTTTAATCATAGTCTTCAGTCAAGGTTTACTTTCTTAAATTAACTGTTGAGTTGTTTGATTCATCACTTTATGATGTTCCAATTTTGATGCTTTTCACAAGAAAATATCACCTTGATAATCTGTTTAATGTTCTTGTCTTTTGTAATTTTCATCCCTTATATGGTAACTTTACTGAAATATGATCTCTGCAAAGTATATGAATCAGACATGATATATCAAAAATTATGTTTGTTTTATGCATTATTTCTTAATCATCAGAGTATATATCTGTCCAAAATATATTCAGTACCATATAGGAAGGTTTTCTTATATCTGGCATATTTTGGTTTGAGAGAATATTATCCAAATAAATAGATCACTTGGATTTCAAAAATAATCACCACTTTGATGTAAATTATTAGTGGTCTCAGGGGAAAAAATTATTATTAACCTAATAAAGAAAGAAATTTTGGGCCGGGTGCAGTGGCTCATGCCTATAATCCCAGCACGTTGGGAGGATTGCTTAAAGCCAGGAGTTCGAGACCAGCCTAGGCAACATAATGAGACCTCCATCTCTACAAAAAATTTAAAAAAAAAAAAAAGCTGAGTGTGGTAGTGCACACCTCTAGTTCCAGCTACTCAGGAGGCTGGGGTGGGAGGATCACTTGAGCCCAGGAGTTCGAGTTTGTGGTTACATAAAGCTATGATTGCATCACTGTACTCCAGCCTAGGTGACAGTGAGACCCTGTCTCAAAAAAAAAAAAAAAGAATTTTGAGTTTTACATTTTTCTGTTTTTGACCCAAATGCAAAATAGCTATAAAACTTCCTTTTAAAAAGAGGTAAAGTTGTGTATAAATAGACATCAAAGTGTTTTGCATGCAATGTATAATTCCATTTAACTATTGTTACTTGTTATTTCTTGTTCACCTCCACTTTTCATGTTTCAGTGTATTATTTTGGAATTGGGCTACATCTTAATTTCTTTTTCCCTATTGATTTTCATTTCTGTGTGTTTCATTGCCATTTTCCATTTTGCAGATTGTCCCACATCATCTCATTCTACTAAAACTGTCTCCCCATCACCTGCCTTTCTTGATGAAGAAGAATTCAGTGACTTTATGCAGGGGCCTGTTGAAGTTCCCCCATGTGGGCCTTCCTCCTCGTCCCAGCCCTTTCAGTCTTTCCACCCCACCACCCTACTTGGCCAATTGCATGCACAGAAGGCTGGGGCACAGCCTGTCCCTCCAGGTCAGATTCCAGTGTCTTTTGCCTTACATGGTGTCCCTGGGCAAATTCCTTATTTCTCTACTGCTTCAGCCTCACACAATGTACAGAAAGCAGGTAACTCTTAGCATTATTAATGGAAATATTCTTAAGATATCCTGGGATAATTTATTTCTGTTATATAAGTAGAATAATACAGTGATGTTGGCAAAGAAACATGTACATGAATGTATGAGTACTGTTGAAATTCTCTTGAAATTCACCAAAATAAGAGTCTGGATTTTTAAGTTCTGGAGTCTTCACGTTCCAGAAAGGCAATTTAAAACTTCTGCTCCTAAATTAGGAGCACTTTGGACCACCTTAGAACTTTAAAAACAAACTGGTTTCTCAAGAAGATTACTCTTTTGTTTGGGAAATTCATCAATATCATTTTCTTAAAAATAATGAGGTAGGGAAAGCTACTTTAGAGAGTGCTCTTTCTGGTTCAGTGACAGAGCACTTGGGGCCAGAAGCCTAGGTCATTCATTTACTACCAGTTTTCCCTGGACAAGTCTTTAAACATTTCTGTACCTTTGTTTTTTATGAAATAATAGGGCAGCTACACACTCTGGCTTGAGACATAGTACGGTGTTGGGAGAGATCTTGGCAGACACATTCTTAGTCCCAACTTACTCATTTGACAGACATGGAAACAGACCCAGAGGTGATGTTACTGGCCAGAAGCCTCCCATGTAGTTAGTGAAAGTGTCTGTATCTTATGTAGGTCACCCGATTTCTAAGGTAGTGCTCCTTCCATTATACTGTTCTACCTATATCTCATAGAATTCTTGAGAATCACTGTAGATAGTTATGTTTGAGTTCTCTAAAATCTCTTGAGTCCTCTACAAATGTGTAATGATTGAATTATTTCAAAGTTTACATTACATGTGGCAGGGCCTTCCCTTTAGAATATGGGGGTGGAAATGGATAATTGAAAAGATTGGAAATGTGCAGTTATATACAAATAATCCTTCATGCTATTTGTTTAGGCCCTTCCTTGGAAGAGAAGCTCATAGTATCTTGTGATATAAGTACATCTGGGCAGGAACAAATTAAATTAAATACTTCTGAAGTTGGGCACAAAGCTCTAGGCCCAGGTTCCAGTAAGAACCATCCCAGTTTAACGGCCAATAACGGGGGTGCTGTAGATGGATGTGTAAGTGGTACCACCACTGCAGAGGCAGAAAAGGCTTCAGACCAAAAGCTGTCAAATGAAGAGAGTGGTGAGCTCATGAAACATTCAGCAAAAAGTTTATTTAACCAAATGTCGCTCAAATGCTAACACCTTAAGCATTAATCTTTAAATGAATGCTGCTTGATTTTGCTAATTGCAATTTTGCTTAAAATATATTTAATGCATCCCTTTTTCCAATTAACCCCTAAGATTTTGCTCTGAATTCTTTCAACACATTGTTATTCCTTTTCAAAAAATGATTTTGATAACCAGTTTTCTTAATCAGAATCATTTCTGATTTGAAATTTCCTTTCCTTTTATTTTATAAAAGCTGTCTTTTTTCTCCCTTACACTTTCCATTCTTCCATAAAGGTTAAAGAGTTAAAACGTAACTGGAAAAGTCACCAATGAGAATATAATTTTGCTTTCTCTGAAATAAATCATATTGCACCACTGCCTTAAAGATCAAAATTCTATAAACTCAGCCTGCAGAGATGAATTAGAACGTGGGTAGCCTAGGAGGCAAACTTTTGGAGGATATTTTACTGGACCAAAAAACTCCAAAAGTCTTATATATCTAAGGCAGCGGTGTCATATTTAGGTTAAAAAAAAAAAGTGAGACTTTGCAAAGAGGCATTATTAACAGCTGCAAGTAAAGCTTGGACAGTTAAACTTTTTTACATACATAATTTTAAAATCATCATCTATCATGTTTTTTCCTTCAATTTTTAATACATGTGAAATGGTGCAAGCCTCATGTGATTTGGAAGATTGATTTGGTACATTGTAGTTTTTCTTTAATTTACTCTTTGGGATACAGTGTACAAGAATTGTTTAGAAACCAAATATTTTATCCTGAATCAAACACCGGGGGCGGGGGGGTTTGTTAAAACAAATATTTTAGTTGTATTGGTGACTTTTTTTTAGTGTCTCCAGCCAGTGTTCTTCTTTATAAAAAACCATGACTCAGTGTAATTTCCCCATCCTCTCCATGGACCATTATATATATTAATGTTCCTTATCTTCCAGGTGTGGGAGTATTTCCTTCACAAGATCCTGTTCAGCCCAGAATGCCTCCTTGGATTTATAATGAGAGTTTGGTTCCAGGTACAAAAGCTTCTTTGCCCAGAATTCCCATCTGTGTATTTGGCTTTAAGTATTATAAATGTAGCTGTAAATATTTACTGTTGTGGTTACAAAATATGCAGAAGGAATCATCACTTTCCTCTTTTTTTCTGAAAGAGTACAGAAAATTACATAGATCTAGTGTTTCTTAAGACTGCCTCATCTATGGAATAACTATATAAATGCAGGAAAAATGTTTTGCTGTAATGTTTTATTGACCATCCTATACTTTTATTTCTAAAAGCTTTCTTAGATTTATCATGCTTTAAAAGACATTATCAGATATTTCAGAGATTATTAATAACTTACCAAGAATTTTACCAGTATGTTTATTATGATTTTCTGAATTCTTAATAATTAGTTTATTATTTTTAAATATTCTTTTTATGACTTATTTGTCATGTGATACTGTATGAAGTGAAAGACCACATGGCATCTTTTTCTACATTGGCAAATGGTGTTTACTTTTTTCTTTATGTATATTAATATTATTACTGCTGAGCCAAAAAAAAATCACTAGAATGCATTTTGTGATAGAACTCAATTGATATAAGGAAATAGTCTCTTTAAGCCATGATCAATGTGCATAGAATAATGACTCTTACGGCAGCATATGGTAATCTTAATTTATTATAACTTGTTCCATTTATTGTATTATACTTTGCCAACACCTTGAAGGCAAACTGAAGGTAACTTTCATTAGATCTTTGGTTTTCATAGACTAAAGTTCTACACTTGATTAAATATTAATAAAACTTATTCAAGATTTCTGTAGTTGAACTTCTTTATGAAAGCAACTGGTAATGTCTACTTTATATCATAATCACATAATCACAAATTGAAAGGCTAATTATTCCCAAAACCATGTGGGACTTCAATTGTACATAAAAATAATAGGTTTTCTTCCAGCTACCTATTGGACAGTTTCATCTTCTTCTTTGTCCTCAAGCCAAACAAAATCTAGATCTTGGTGTATTTTGGAGTTTTATCCATTGTCTGCTAGTTTGTATTTCTTTCTCCCTCCTCCTTCCCCACATTCATGCATACATACTTTCCTAGTCAAAATATGTGTTCTTATGGGCAGCCTATTAACCTGCAATCCATGTTTATAATCCTAGATGTAAAATTTTTGTTTTAAACATATTTCTGTCTCACTTAGCTCTACTCACTTTCATTCCCAACAAAAACTAATTCGGCTTGCCAGATTTAGCAAATAACCATACAGGATGCCTAGTTAAATTTGAATTTCAGATAAACAGTAAATAATTGTTTAGCATGAGTATGTCCCATTGACATTCTTTATTTTATATGGCAACCCTATCTTTAATAGCCTTTCTCACTTCGTCCTTTGTAAAACCCACATTATTGTGAAAAACTCACCAGTAGTACCTTCCTTTTTTCAAACACTTGTTCTGCTTCCTCATCTTAACTGAAATCAGGTCGGTCTTTGAAGGCTCTGTTTCCATAGCACCTTCACCAATGGTGTTTTCTCTCACAGCCTTTAATTCATTGAGTCAGAAGAGTGGTATTGGTATAATTCTTGCTTCCTGTTGCTATTTACAAACTGTTCCCACCATTGTTACTCTAAAACTTCACTTTTAAAGTCCAAAGCATCTGCTTTTACCACCTTCATCTTGTTGTTACAATCTTCTACTGAACTATAAAACTTTATGTTACCTTCAGCTCTAAATCTTTATCTTTAGGACCAAGCTTCAACCTATCTTCTAAGCTCCAGATTCTAATTGTCTGCTGGATATTCCCACTAGAATATCTTTTCAGGAATTCAAACCCTGCTGTGGCTTCAGTTCTATTAAAGCAGTTTGATTTAAGATTATTCTTGTATGCCAACAATGACAACAAAAAAGATCAATCAATTGTAATGTGCTTACATTTGTAATCTGGTCTTTCCTTTAATAGATGCCTATAAGAAAATTTTAGAAACCACAGTGACTCCAACTGGAATAGATACTGCTAAACTTTATCCCATTCTGATGTCATCTGGACTTCCCAGAGAAACTCTTGGACAGATATGGGCCTTAGCTAATCGAACTACACCTGGCAAACTTACTAAAGAAGAACTTTATACCGTTCTCGCCATGATAGCAGTAACACAGGTAGACAATGTTCCTTAAGTTCAGTCAAATAACTTGATTTAGGCTGAGCGTGGTGGCTCATGCCTGTAATCCCAGCACTGTGGGAGGCCAAGGCAGGAGGCTCACTTGAGCCCAGGAGTTTGAGACCAGCCTGGTCAACATATTGAGACCCTATCTCTACAAAAAAAAATTTTGAGTAGTTGAGTGTGGGGGCACATGCCTGTAGTCCTAGCTACTTGGGAGGCAGGAGGATCACTTGAGCCCAGGAGTTGGAAGTTGCAGTGAGCTATGATCATGACACTGCACACCAGCCTGGGTGACAGAGCAAGACCCTGTCTCTAAATAAATAAATAAATAAATAATTTTATTAATATAAATTGAAAGACTGAATCCTTCTTTTACTACATTGTACAACTCCTTGTACATTTAAATTAGATTATTTTCAGGATGCAGTACTTCAAAAATGTACGGTTTATATGATGTGCATACTAGCAAATTGTTCCTTTGTTTAAAGACTTTTAATATATTAACATTTTCTGTCCTAGCCTAAGTAGCAGGTTTGCATTAACCATGTAACTTTTTTTCTTGTATCAAATTCATGAGTTTTGGGAAAGTCAGAGTGGAAACCTATGAAGGCTACAGATTTTACCTTTTGGTCTCTCTTTGCCAGACTTAGATTGTATGTGGTTTGCAGTCCCCTAAAATGTTTCCATTTTCCTCCTGTTTTTTGTAGAGAGGTGTTCCTGCCATGAGTCCTGATGCTTTAAACCAGTTCCCGGCAGCTCCTATTCCAACTTTAAGTGGCTTTCCTATGACTCTGCCTACCCCAGTGAATCAGCCGACCGTGATACCTTCAGGCCCTGCAGGCTCCATGCCCCTCAGCCTGGGACAGCCAGTCATGGGCATTAGCCTTGTTGGACCAGTGGGTGGAGCTGCAGCCCAGGCTTCTAGTGGCTTCATGCCAACTTACCCTGCAAATCAGGTAAGTGAAGAAGCTGTGCATATTCCACATAATCCCTAAAAGTGAATCTGTGCACCTTTTTTTTCAGGGATACATAGAGAAGGTTGCTGGATTGTGGTGAACACTTGAAGTTAAAATTAAACAGTATTAAAACAAGGCAGAATTTATATTTTCATTATTTAAAAAACATGAAAATATGTCTTAAGCCTTAAAATATTTGAATTTTAGCTGAAGATTTCTAGTTCTTTATAGTATATACATTTTAAACATCGAACCTAATAAAGCTAAATTTTTAGGTTGTATCTTTTAAGGAAACTGCTAAACTCAAAATTAGAATACTTCAGTTTTTTACTTCTCAGATTAGCAAAAAATTTTTTAAATGTATAATATTTAGTGGCAAAGAAAATATAGGGGAAAAGTGACTAGCGTGCTCTAGGTTTATTGGTACAGCCTTTTAAAAGGCAGGCTTGGCAATAGCTATCAAAATTCAACATGTCCCTGTCTTCTGACATAGTAGTCACACTATTAAGAATCTATCCCACAGAAATAGTAACTCAATTTAACAAAGATATATAAGAATATTTGTTGTAGCATTGTTTAAAATTAGAAATAGCTAAATGTTTATCAGAAGGAGAAAGGTTAAATAAATTTGAGTTCATCCATACAGTGGTAAACTAATTATACAAATGAATGAGATAGATCTACATGTACTGCATGGAAAGATGTCCATGTTATATAATTGCCTTTTTGAAAAGTACGGAGTTTCAGCCTGAAGAATCTTAAATTTAAAAAGAAAGTATGGAGTAACGTAGTGTAAGCTCTATAAAAGAACTTTATAAGTTCTATAAAACAAATGAACTATTAACAATACTCACTTCTGGAGTGTGGGATTAGGAGTCACTTCACTATTTACTTTGTATATGTATGTGATTAGTTATTATGAGTTGTGTCACTTTTGTAATTTACAAACATGCATAAAATGTTTTTTAAAGATGGCAGGCTGTCAGTAACCCAATGAATGTGACTCAGCTATTTTAAAAAATGTATGAATTAGCTCTTCAAACTAGTCTCTTAACCATTGTACCAGAGAGTATTTGGAAATACAAAACGGGATTCTTGCCTTAAGCACTTGAGTTGATGTTATATCTAAAGTGTGTTCTTCTAAAATTAGGTATTTGTACCCTTATTTTATCAATTTCATGCTTTTAATTTAAATGTCTTCGGGAAACCTAGGTGGTAAAGCCAGAAGAAGATGACTTCCAGGATTTTCAAGATGCTTCTAAGTCAGGATCCCTTGATGACTCATTCAGTGATTTCCAAGAGTTGCCTGCTTCTTCAAAAACAAATAATTCCCAGCATGGAAACAGGTAGAAAAGAGTTGAATATATTTAACATTGTATTTAATCATTAAGAAAGAGACATCCACGATAAGAAGGCTAAGTATGAGCAAAAGAAATGTAGTAATTGACTCCTTACTCTAATACTTTCCTTGATTATTTCTTCCTCATTCATATTTTCATTCTGCAAGCTTCTCTCCCCTTTGTCCACTTTAAACTTCAGCTTCTATTATTTCCTCCCAGTATGCACCTGCTTGCCAATAATTTTTTTTTTTTTTTTGCTTGTACTAAACCTGATTTATTATAGCTGAGTGCACCTGTGCAGTGATGACTTCAAGTTCTTGTATTAGATCCAAGTCTTCAACTGTTGAAAAGCTTGTTAGGCAGAGACACATAATTTTATATTTTTGTAATATATTCTGTTGATTTTCCACAGATGTCATAATTTAGAACTCTAAATATTATTTATTCATGTCTCTTATGTTTGACATTACTGGCTTTTAAGCCTTCAGATTTCTGTCTTTTTGCATAGACACTCGAATAAAAATCTCTCTAATGTTTTATGTACCCGCTTACCCTTTAGGTATAGTAGCTCTGTGGTCCCCAACCCCTGGGCGATGGACTGGTACCAGTCTGTGGGTTGTCAGGGACTGGGCTGGAGCAAGAGGTGAGCAGTGGGTGAGCAAGTGAAGCTTCATCTATACAGCCACTCCCCATTGCTTGCATCACCGCCTGAGCTCCACCTCCCACCATCCTCCCCCACCCCCACTCCCCCTCGTCCTTGGAAAAATTGTCTTCCATGAAACTGGTCCTTGGTGCCAAAAAGGTTGGGGGCCACTGTAACTGATGTGATCAGTATGTTGTCAACACTTTTCCATCTCAGTTAGCTTTTTTTAAAGTATTCAGATACTTCCACAGAGCAGAACACACCAGACACCAGAGTAAGCAATATGAATTCCTTTGGTTTTATTTTTGGAATTTGTTTTTGTCACAATACATACTCCATTTCTCTTAGTTCTTGTTTATGCAGTTTCCTTCGTCTCTTCCATTTTAACCAATTGATTATCTCTTATTCAACTCTTTCTTGCATACGTATTTTAACAAGAACTAAGGGATAGGCATTATAGAGAATTGCAAACTAGAAAAAGAGATTATTCTTATGATTTTAAGAAATGTCAAACACACGTAAGTAACATATAGAAGAAACCAGTGGGCGGAGCATGGTGGCTCATGCCTGTAATCCTAGCACTCTGGGAGGTCAAAGGAGGATTGCTTGAGCTCAGGAGTTTGGAACCAGCCTGAGCAAGAGCAAGACCCCACCTCTACAAAAAAAATAGAAATACTAGATCCTCCCAACTCAGCCTCCCAGAGTGGTAGGATTATAGGCGTGAGCCACCGCACCCAGCCTGGGAGGATCATTTGAGGCTAGGAGTTCAAGACTAGCCTGGGCAATATAGCGAGATCCCCATCTCTACAAAAAGTAGAAAAATTAGCTGGGTGTGGTGACGTGTCTGTAGTCCCAGCTACTTGGGAGGCTGAGGCAGGAGGATCGCTTGAGCCCAGGAGTTGGAGGCTGTAGTGAGCCATGATCATGCCACTGTACTCCAGCTTAGGTGACAGAGCAAGACCCTGTCTCTAAAAAAGAACATTTTTAAAAATTAAAAAAAAAAAAAAAAAAGAGTTCAGAAAGGGTTAAGGTATAGGAGTTTGGGGTTGGTTAGTCAGTTTTACTTTGCTGAGATTAAAATATTTCTTTTTAAATATGTGTATTTAGAAATGTGAGCAACTAAGTAAAACCATTTACCACAGCCATATGGAGTGATTGTGAAACATTAATGGATTCACTAGAGAAATAGCAAAATACTTTTTTTGGTGGCCAAATTCTTAAATAATCTTACCTTTCAATAGAATGCAGGTTCTTACATTTAAAAACAATATGTCTCTCTTGCTTGAGTACTTTCATTAGTATTAAAGAATAGAAATAACTGTTTTCATGTTTGGAGTGGATAATAACTACTATATATAACTGGCATAAACACTTCAGTGATTGCAGTGGTTTTTTAAATAATAACTTCAGAGAAAGAACTGGAATGAAATATTCATTTGTAGCATGCATAAAATTACAGTATGAATCATAGCTTTTTTTGAATAGAATTTTATTTTGCTGACTTTAATCAGCAGTACTTCATTACCCTGAAGATCCTCTATTTTTTTTCCAATTCTGTGAATATAATTTTAAAATTAATAATATTCAATTAAATGTCACACTTAGTAGAAAGATTTTACCAATGAGCTTTAAAAGAACATAGCTAAAGTCAGAGGGTCATGTATTAATAAAACAAATAGATCATTGAACATTGTATTAATGGTTTTTTTCCTAAGACACTAATTACCTTTATCCCTATGTAACATTCTGTGCAGTGAGCTTAATTCATTATAGAACTTTAAAAAATCAACCTGTAATGTACAGATGATGACCTCTTACATTTATCAAGATCCGATATGTAGTAGCTGCTTGGTAGTGATATGAAATTATAATATTTAATGGCGTGTAAGTGCTAGAGCCTGGTTTTTACCTTGCTTGTAGGCCACTGATAAGAAGATTTAAATGACTGTGGAAAGATTTTTGCTCCAGGGCAAAGAACTCAATAGAAATCCATTTATATAACTTGTGTGTATGGTATTGAATGACACAACTAGTGGTGGAATGTAGTCATTCATATGTAAAGGTTGTTATTCCTAGGAGCTGCCTGGGTCTGATAAGGGAAGGGGGGTGGGGAGCAATGGTTTATAGTATGTGTTTAAGCCTTCCAGGAATTACCCACACAGATACTATTCATTACACTATTTTTCCATCCAGTGAGAAATATGTCCACAGGCAAAAGTATCTTTATCTAATTTTGAAGTGATTGTTGTTTTACTAGAAAGATAGCTTCTGGAATTGCTGATGCGATCCTTGTAAAAATGCAAATTGTATTAACTCCACTGCTGTTTATCAGATGTATGAACTTCTGCCAGTAAGCAATGCAATAGGATCAAAAGCAGAACAATTTACATCTTGGTTTGAACATTTCATATAGATTTTTATGTTAACTATTCCACTGCTGCACTCTGAACCTATTTGAGAGAATAATTTATATTAAGGTTAACATCATTTATTTTAAAATATTGTGTGTACATATTTGGAACAGTTCACTTTTGCAGTTTTATGGACCATAAGTTAAAATTGCAAGAGGTCATCGTTCTTTTATAATCTATTTCCGATGCCATTCCAATTGTTATTGCTTAAAGAGATGCTTAGACAGCATGGATCTCACCCCCTTCAGTTAATCAAGAAAAAAATTACTGCTTGCACATTGTTTTAATCTTTTCCCCAAGAAAAAGGACATTGTTTTTAGTCATTTATGGTTGGGGGGTATGTGTATATACATATATATATGTAGAAACTATATGTGTGTGTGTGTGTGTGTGTGTGTGTGTGTGTGTATATAGTTTCTGACTTTTAAAGCAGAGAGCCATGAGTTTTAACTAGGTACCTGTTTGCCATTTTAATTCTAAGCTCCTATTTGATAGTTAGGGAAGGATTCGATGTTGGGGTCGTTAAGACATGTTTCTTTTTCCCTTTTAGTGCCCCTTCTTTGTTGATGCCACTTCCTGGAACTAAAGCATTGGCTTCAATGGATAAATATGCTGTTTTTAAAGGAATTACAGCTGATAAGTCCTTTGAAAATACTGTTCCACTTGGAGGTAAAAAGAGTTCATAAATTCATAATGTAACAGTATGAATGCGAATGTAACAGTATGAATCTTTAAGTGGTGGCTTTTTGTGTTAAATGTATAAAATGCTTATACGACATGTTAAGTATGTTCAGTTAACTTAATCTGCCTTACTTCCTTGAGCTGTGATATCAAGGTTCCTAACCTTAATTGATCTCCTGTCTTTCCATTATAGAGCCTGGTGATAAATATAGTGCTTTCAGAGAACTTGAGCAGACAACAGAGAATAAACCTTTAGGTAAGTTTTTGGATAAATTATTTCCATATTTTATAAAAGATTTTTTGATGGTTCTTAAAGTGATACTCCTGAACATTCCTTTATTGTATTTTCTTTGTGTGTGTGTACGTGTTTAGGAGAAAAAAACTGAATGGATAAAATGATATGGTATAGTAGTGATGTTTATGGTACATATTCAAACTACCAATATTTTCAAAAAATCTTAATTGGTATGTTTAATATGTTTAATAAATATTGTGATAGCTACTGAGTGGGGGATTATCTTGAGGAGGGATAAGACTTTTTGTGGCTCTGGAAATGATAAGGAGGCAAATGTGGTTTAGTTGTTGGGAATTATTTTCTAAAATTTAGGGAAAATCCCGAATCAATGCAATTTCCTCTGAAGATAGTACATTCCCTTTCACTGGAAGCCTGCAAGTCAAGTTAGATTCCTGTGTCGAATGAGAACTGTTACTACTTTTACTTACTGTAATGTTCAACAAGACTTGAACTGTTGGCAGTGCAGCAATCTGTTGCAGAAGGAGGCTGCAACTAGTCTTTTACTTTTCAACATTTTTTTTTCTGTTACTGTTGTGGTCCCAGATTATTGTCATTTTTGTTTGCTTGCTTTCATTCTTATCTTTTTTTTCTTGTTTCTTGTTTCTTTTTGTTTTTTCAAGACGAGTCTTGCTATGTTACCAAGGGTAGACTTGAACTCCTAGGTGTAAGTGATCCTTCTGCCTTAGCCTCCCAAGTAGCTGGGTCTACAGGCACGTGCCACTGCATCCAGCATCATTCCTATCTTAACATTAATTCTAAGGTCTTCCAAGAAGAGTTACCAACTTTGTTTATTTTAGGAGAATATGTTTTATTTTCCTATGTGGTGTGATTATTTTTTTTATATTCTCATTAAAAATGCATTGGCTAGGGATGAAAGTATGAGTTAAAAAAACTTTTTAAAATTAAAAAAAATACATTGGCTTGGCTTTGTCAAAGTATGTTAGTATCTTAGAATTTATGAACAATCTTATAGTATTGTGTTCAGAGCTGTGGGTTTTCTTAGGTGACTGAATGGTCACCTTTCCTTTTTTCTGCCTCTATAGTTCAAGCCATAAATTAAAGTAAAGGAGGAAGTGACACTTCTTACTGAAATTTTAGCAAAAAGTGGGTCTCTTTTGAGATTTTGGGAGCCTAAAAACTGACAGAGAGGGAAACTTAACAAGAATTCAGAAGTTAACTAAAAAGCTACCCATGAAATAATATTCGCAACGTGCCTTCTGATAGGCAAGCTTCCAATGACAGCAATTAATTTATTTGCCAAGAAATTCCCTTCGTTTTTGAACTTGTAAACCCACCCATTTTTCCTTTTAACCCTTTCACTCAGCTTACATTTCTAATGGAAAAGTTTACAATTTATCAGTAAGTTTAGTTTGCTGTGGTGATTTTTTTTTTAAATAACAAAGCAAAACTTGTCAATTTCACAGAGAACTCAGTTTAAAATTTAGGCTATGATAAAATTGGCTGCTTATCACCTTTTCATTTTCAGAAATAATACAAATATAATCAGTGATATACTTATCTAAAATTCTAGGATGATTTTTTAAAATTGTATAACTGTTTCTCCTGTCAATTTGTGAAATTGACTTTGGTTTTATTGGTGGTATGTCTTACAATGTAAATTACAGGAAATCTGAATGCTGTTCCTCTCTTTCTAAAATTTCCCTAATGTTAGATGGACTAGATGGATTTCTCTGTGATGAATTATACTGGTCAATTGGTCAAGTATCTAAGATTAGGAGGAAAAATCAGCTTGTATTGTTTTCAATGCTTTTTTTCATCTGATATTAAAGCTTGCATTATTTTATGTGCCAATTTTAAGGATTGGATTTTGGTTTTAAATACATTTTTATGGTTCATATGCTACATCTCATTTTTAGGGAAAAACAATTTTTAAAATGGGTGAGGAAATTAAAGCTTTATATCTTAATTTGTAAATCTCCAGAAATGGCAGTCATATTTTTAAATAATAAATGATCTTGGTTGGTATAGCTATATTTATATTTGGTTTATCTTTGGTTTTCATTACCTAGTATAGCTTAATAGATTTTATGGTAGACCTTTAAACACTATTAGAAAACTGAGTTCATCTGGATCCTAACATCATACCTATGAGTAAAGAATGGAAGCCATTTTTAAGAATCATGGGCCCAGATTTTTATCAATGTCTTAACTGAGTCTATTTAACTATTCATGAGACATATATACGTACCTTTTTTCTCTAACCAAGAAATAAAAATAGAAAATTCTGTCAGTAATCTCATCCTCAGAGTAGCACAATATAAACTGAGGTCTAAATCATATCCTGTGAAACTTAAAATAATAAAGTTGGTATTTATTCAAATCCCTTTGAATTTTAATAAATAATAAGTGCTCATTGGCACAGTGAGATGGCAGATTTCAAGAAAAGCCCCAGTGCTCACAGATTCTTTTCTGTGAGATTCAGCTTATTTGTTAGAAAGTATGGGAGGAGCTGCTTTAAAATATGCCCTTAGCCAGAATGCTTTGCAAATAAGTAAATACCTTTTCAAAAATTTTCATCAAAGTTCCCTTTAAATTAATACCTCCATATATTTGAGCATGACCATGTAGTATCTAGTGTTATTCTTAAAGTGCCTAGTTGACCCAAGTGTTGTATGTCATGAATATTAGATGTAGAATTTCTCATAACACTTCATTGATACCTGTGATTTTTTTTTTTATCATATAACACGTTTTGTCTTTAAAGGGCATATGTGTGTGTGTGTATGTATATATATATATATATTTTTTTGAGACAGGGTCTTGCTCTGTTGCCTAGGTTAGAGTGTGGTGGCATCATCATAGTTCACTGCAACCTCAAACTCCTGGGTTGAAGCGATCCTCCTGCCTAAGCCTCCGAATAGCTTGGACTACAGGCATGCACTGCCATGCCTGTCTAATTTTTTTATACAGGGTCTCGCTGTGTACCCAGGCTGGTCTCAAACTCCTGGCCTCAAGTGATCCTCCCACCTCAGCCTCCTAAAGTGCTAGGATTACAGATGTGAGCCACTGCACCCAGCCAAAGGCCAATATTTTAATATGCGTCTCTTCGGGAACCTCCAGCACCTATTTTTTATTCTATTCCATGCTTGGCTAGCTAGCCATAGCAATAGAAAGTTTTGAGAGCAGTGCTTTCGGCCAGGTGAAAGATTTGGAGCTAGGGGAGATACCACACTGAAAGCATGAACAAACAAAAATGATACTGTTAGTTACTCTCAGTTTGATTTCTGTTTATTTCTGTATCACTAAACTTCAGTGTGGAAATAAACATGTAGCTTGATAGGGTTTAAACTGTTACTAATGTCAAGCCAGTGGGAAAAATCAATAAAATTATGCTTGCAATTTAATATGCCGTGCATGATGTCATTTTAAGTTCAGCATTCTTATTTATTTGGTTGCATTTTTGCTTTCAGGAGAAAGCTTTGCAGAATTCAGATCTGCAGGAACTGATGATGGTTTCACCGATTTTAAAACAGCCGATAGTATATCACCACTAGAGCCACCAACGAAAGACAAAACTTTTCCAGCATCCTTCCCCTCAGGAACTATGCAACAGAAACAACAAACACAAGTGAAAAATCCTCTGAACTTAGCAGACCTGGATATGTTTTCCTCAGTTAATTGCAGCAGTGAGAAACCATTATCTTTTTCAGCTGCATTTAGCACATCAAAATCAGTTTCCACACAACCACAGCTGGCAGGTTCTGCTGCAACTTCAACAGCATTGGCATCAACTAAAACTTCTAGTTTGGCTGATGATTTTGGAGAATTCAACCTTTTTGGGGAATATTCTAGTCTAGCATCTGCTGGGGAGCAGGATGACTTTGCAGACTTTATGGCTTTCAGTAATAGCTCTATTTCATCTGAGCAAAAGGCAGATGACAAATATGATGCCCTTAAAGAGGAAGCTAGTCCTGTTTCTCTCACCAGCAATGTGGGTAGCACAGTGAAGAGTGGACAAAACCCCACTGCTATTTCTACCAAGTATGACGTCTTCAAACAACTTTCTCTGGAAGGATCTGGACCAGGTGTTGAAGACCTGAAAGATAGCACTCCTTCAGGAAAAAGTGATGATGATTTTGCTGACTTCCACTCCAATAAATTTTCTTCCATAAACTTGGACAAATCCCTGGGAGAGAAAGCAGTGGCTTTTAGGCACACCAAGGAAGACTCTGCTTCAGTGAAGTCCTTGGATCTCCCTTCCATTGGTGGCAGCAGTGTTGGCAAGGAGGACTCTGAAGATGCGCTTTCTGTTCAGTTTGACATGAAATTGGCTGATGTAGGAGGAGATCTTAAGCATGTCATGTCTGATAGCTCTTTGGATTTACCAACAGTTAGTGGCCAGCATCCTCCTGCTGCAGGTGAGGAATTGGTGAGATTGCTCTGGTGATGGTGACATAGATTCAAAGATGATTCTGTGGGCGTTGATTTACATGAGAGTAAGGCTCTGGCCCTTTACCTTTATGAATTTCTGATAATTAACCCCTTTGTTGCCAGTCTCCTTAAAGCAGTGTTAAATTTGATTCTATGGATACTTGGATGGATATATGGATACAATATGACTATTGTGGAACTTAAATTGGATAGCTAAAATATTTTTACTTTTGAAATCTAACATCAATCTGGTATTAGAGACATATAAAAACCCACTGCTAAATGAACCCCACATGGCCAGAAATTTTATTAATATAAGACTTTTGCAGCATCAGCAATGTTCCTCCATTTCTGTGAGTGAAATCACTGTTTCCCTCTCCCTTTTTCCTCTCTTGGGCGTATTTAGCAGCTGCCAGTACAGTATTCTTTTTAGTTTATAGAAACCGACTCTTGTTAGGTCAAGAAAGTAAAGATTTCTAACCAGTTGAACTACAGTTTGCCACATCCCTTCAAGAGAATAAGAGGGATACATTTCAGTACAGGCACAAAATAAAAAAAGAGAAGAGGGAAAGAGCTTAAATATGGATGTTCTGTATGTCATGGTCTGCAAGGAGGAGGGCATGTGTTGTTAGTGGAATCCAGGTACTGTTTTCAGTGTTAACTCTGTTACTGGAAATATGAAGTTGTAACAAATCTGTAGATGCTAGAATAGGGTAACTACTAACTTTCTGATAAAATGTGTAAAAACATCTTATTAGGGAGCCCTCTTTAAATTCTGTGCGGATTTACATGTAGCAGTTTATTCTCTAGTCCAACTTCCTATCATAAAAACTAGATTCCCAAGTGTCCTAGTTTTTGTTTTGTTTTGTTTTTTGATATGTATATAGAAAGATAAACCTATTTTGTGGCCTTTAATAATGAGAAATATCTCAGTATTACTGTATGATTCTAGAAAATGTATTATGCATATGAAGGGTTTGATTTTTTTTTTTTTTAACTAGAAAGGGACACATAAGACACTTCCAAGTTTACAGATTCAGGCAGAAATTGTAAAGTACTATAGCTTTTTGCACATATGTCAAATTGTTAAGTCAGGAAACAAAATTGCATCCATCCTTTGGTGATTGAAATATTGGAGGTATTCTTAAACAGGGTGCTGGATCAGGGGCAAGTTAGCAGAGACATTACATGTTTCACATTGTTGCTTGCTAAGGTATTTTCCAAGTGCAGTGGGCGGTCTGAAGAGCTCCTTGTGCCCTTGACTGTCTACTTTCATTTTTTTGTACTTTTCCTCAGAAATTTTCTTATTTTTTTGCTGCTGCTTATTTGATAAAGTGATTTTGCTTTTCTTTTTTGTATGAGCTGCTTGAGCCACAGCAGTTGGTTGCAAAGTGCTCTGTTTTCTGAACAACAATATTTGATTTTTATTTAAAAATCTCATAACATGTATACTAGCCTTTTGGACTCTGACGTTATTAATTAGAAGCTATTTTTCTGAAAGTGAATCTATATTCTTTCACAGTGCCAAGCTAGATGTCTTTATGAGATGAGTCTAATCCAGGTTTGGGGTGTCTTTTTTAAATTTTTTCCATTTTATTTGGGGAGGGGAGGTTGGTTTTTTGACTGAGCTTGTTCTTATTGACCTGTTAAAATAATCTTCTGTGCTCATGTTCTTTTATGTATGTTTGGAACATTCCCAGCTTGGAACCTGTAATGTTCAAGCCAACTCTCTTCAGTTTGAGGATATTCTTAAAAGCAGATTGTTTCCTCCCATTGATCTGTAAACCTCCTGTCGGAAAGGAGCAGTATCCCTTTAGAGCGGTTGTTAAAAGGGGTTGATGTCTGACCAATGAGCTGTATAGCTGGTGAGCAAAATTGCTGCAGAAATGTATTGTAGAGGGTAAATGGCAGGGACTTCTTCAGTGTGATGTGGTTTTAGTTTATCCTCACATTTACCATAGTATCTCTTGCTCTCTTAGTTTGAGCGTTAAAGGTACTTCTTGGAGAAATAAGAACTGAGCTGATGAAAAGAGAATAAAACCTAGTAGATTGCTACCGATGGACCTTAATCCTGTTTGGAAACCCTAACTTAACTCTGAAGGGGATACTGTCTCTTTTAACTCTTGCTATAATTCTTTGTATGGAAGGTAGATAATACTAATAACATTGCCTGATTTATCTGCATATTATTACATTTAACCCTTTGAGCTCTTGCTGCATATAATTTTAACTAGGTTGCTCCCCTCCCCCCCAAATTTAATCTCTCTGGCACTGAAGTATCTTTGTGTGCAGTCATTATGATCATTTGGTTTTGTTGGCAGCAAGAGCTTACCCTCATTTGTGACATTCTCAAAGGGTTAGCAAGACTTCCGTAGCTACCTACCTACCTACCTGTAAAGTAGCTCTTCTTCAACATTGAAAATCTTTGTATTTTAATTAGCGCCCTTTTTTTTGGCTGCTTTTCTGATGTCTTTTTTTTCAATTTAGACATTTTCTGTGTGGATGTGCCTTCGAACTTGCTTTAGTATATTCCTCTGCAAATACTGATCTGCATGCTTATTCTGATGACTTCTTTTCCAGCTCTTCTGTACCACTCTCTTTTGTGATCTGTAAGTCCTGTGTTAATAAATAATTCTTTGGCATATTTTGAAAGTGTGGGGATGTGTGTAATTTGTACTTTTTCAGGGTTAGACCAAAGAAATACCTGGCTGGTATCAAGTTTAAAGCTATAGTATTGGCCTGGCATGGTGGCTCACACCTGTAATCCTAGCACTCTGGGAGGCTGAGGTGGGAGGATTGCTTGCACTCAGGAGTTCAAAACCAGCCTGAGCAAGAGCGAGACCCATTCTCTACAAAAATACAAAAATTAGCCAGGCATAGTGGTGTGCGCCTGTAGTCCTGGCTACTCGGGAGGTTGAGGCAGGAGAATCGCTGAGCCCAGGAGTTTGAGGTTGCAGTGAGCTATGATGATGCCACTGTACTGTAGCCCTCTAACCCAGCGGGCAGAGTGAGACTCTGTCTCAAAAAAAAAAAAAAAAAACCAAGAAAACTATAGTATCCCCTGAGACTAGAGGGCTTTTCCCTTTTGTTTTATTTCCTCAAACACCTGTCTTGTTAGAAAGTATTGGCATATTTTAGCCTTTGCCCCTTATAATTCCATTGATGTAAGTTTTCAATGTGGCATTGGATTGAAATACAACTTTAAACTTAAAAAAAAATGTAAACCTTACACTACTTTACATAATGGGGAGAGAGAAAATTTATTCCAGTTTCTTCTACTGAAGAAACTGAGTATATTTTACTGTAGAGGGCCTGTCTCTACTTGGACTGACATTATAAAGAGAAGGGGAAGGTGAGGAAGAAGACCTAAGGGTTGAGTGTTGAGGAAAGAGGGACACAGAAACTAGGTAACTAGATATTTATAAACTTAATTTAAAATAAATCATCAAATGATATTGAGATGGACTTCTGAGCACAGTAAATGTAAACTGAATTTAAATCGATAATCTATGTAATAGAAGGTGTTCAGTGTTAATAGCAGGAAGTCTTTAGGACTGAACTTGATTTGAATTTGCAGAGCATCTTATCTTTCTAACTTCAGAATGTATTATGAAGCAAAACTCAGTCTTTTTTGTACTCATACCACATAAAGCAAGTTCTTAAAACAACTTTAGAGGATATGTCAAACAAAGTAAATTTTGAACCATTTTAATTTTAAAGAAAACAATTTCTAGAAGGACCAATGAAAGTTAGCAACAAAAGTGGGCCAAACGTGGAAGATATTTTCTCCATTTTAGAGCATAATAATAGCAAAATCCTTAGAAATATTATTGTTTTTTAGGTCAGAAGCCTAAGACCAATAAAAACCTTAAGGGGAAAAAAGGGCTTTTCCATGGCTTAACATTTTTATTCTTATGTTTTAAAGCTTTTTAGTTCTTTGTTCTTTTTTAGAATTTGGGGAAGAAAGGAAATTAAATCGCTGAACATGAGGATTTTGAGTAGGATTCCTGAGAGATATTGTATCTGAAATATGCCATTTGAGAAAGAAAAAAGTTGCTTGTTGGGTTTTAGATTAACTCTAAGAAAAACCAGGCCTGCCATTCAAAATACAGTGTCTTCCAAGCATAACGCTTTAGAAAGTTGAATTTAAAAAGTTGGTTTCGAAAACCTTGTATAAATACGTTACATTTTAATTATGATGTGATCTGCTAACAACTTTGGAATAAAGAGAGCTTAGTGTAGCTTTCGTCCAGCTGCCCTTTGTTTAGGATTTTCCTGTGCTATGTGTAAGATCAAAGATGGCTCTGGCTGAGGAATTCCTTTGTCAATGGAATTGTCTAATGCTAGATTGGCCCATCTTGGACTCTAATTTTAACTCCTTTCTGCATTTATCTGAGAAGGCTACAGAAAATGACTGAATATATAACTGTGTGTAAAGCATATATTCACAAATTGAGCAATTAGTGTTCCCAAAGTAACATATTACTTTTTAGGGAGGTAGTTTTAATAATATAATGATATAAATGTCTTCTGCAATGAAGACTTGAAGAAGTTTGTTATAGGTTCAAACAAACAAAAAAATACTGTTCTGTTTACCCCAACACAAATAAGATATGGTTAGTGCTTGACTTCATATGTCAGTGCCTGAGAAATTATACAAATGTATTTATGTTCTACAATCACTCTACTGTTCACGTTAAAGTCCCTGCTGATTTTTAGAAGTAGCAAATGAACATGAAGGGAACACTGGCAACATCAAAGAAGCTGTGCTAAATCCTAAAATAACTCAAAGAATCAAATTATTTTTAAAGAGCTGTTTCTAGCTCTTTGTTTTTCCATCATTGGAGTACTTTAGATAAGTTGTTTCAGAAAACGTTGGCCCAATAACTTTGAGAGTATGAGAGGGTCGGATAGAATAGAATAGTCTACTGGGTGCCACCCTCTCCCTTGCCTGGCCAAAAGGCCCAATTGCAGTTGCTGTCTTCTGTGCTATTTGGTTATCTTTTTGATGCAATTTTTATTGATGACCACGGGCAGTCCCATGGTATATCCTGACATCATTCCTTGGTCTTCTAAACTCCTCAGACTTAAGATATCCACAGGTGTGCCAGTTTTCTTTTTTGAACTTAAAACACTGACACAAAAACCTGAAGGTGCTTACATATAGTGTAGATATAATTTAAACCATAGAGTTATGTGAGTCAGTACAAATGAAGAATGGGAGGTTTTCATGCAGATTAGAATACACTGGCAGGCAATTATACAGCAGCACTTTATAGCCTGTCACACTTCTACTGTGATCACTTCCACTCCTGTTTTCTTCAACAACACCTATCAGGGTGTTTGAGACTTACAGGACACAGACCAGGTTTTATAGTTAATGTAGGATATGAATGTGGTTGATCTCATGTATAGATTTAAGATAGAATAGGGCCTAAGGTAGAATAGGGCCAGGGGTGGAGAGAAACTGAAATGTTCAAATATTTCATGGTTTGCTTCAGTAAATGACGTCTGGATTAAATCAGTTATCGGAAATTAAAAGATATTTCTTCCTTAGTCGAATGAACATTTTTATCACTATATAAAACACTTGGGAATAGTGGAATTTGCATGTATATCTCCTTTCTTCTTTCTCTAAACTCCTTCAAAAGCCAGTATCTCTTAAAAACCTGGGCATATGCTTACAGCTTTAGAAAATGTCCATGGGACTGAGTATGGCCTTCTGTGTCCTGTAGTGACAGCTCAAGTTCTTTGTTCCTAGAAATACCTTGAACAACATCCATTCAAAAGGGATTTGAATAGAGGTTATAGAAGAGACTGATTGGGTTATTTGCTAACATAAGCAAGAAATCCGTGTCTTGATTTGAGATCCATGATGGAAAACAGATTGTATAGTTTATTCCTTTGGCCTTTGTAATAGGACATTCCTGGTTGCAAACAAATACGTGTATTAAAGCACACACTTTGGTGTTTTATCTGTGTGCAATTGCAGCTCAACCTCGCACAGTCTAGGAGTTATCCAGTAGAATTGGAAATACAGTAGTGATTCTCTGTTCATTTTATTGCATTCATTCTCCACTTTTTTTCCTTTTTCTCTTAAAATTTTCAGAATTCAGTTATCAAATTGAAAACTCATCTATAGTAACTTCAGTGATTGCAAAAGAAAATGTGGGTTATTCCACATTATTTTTCCAGACAAGGCTTCTATCACTTATGTTGTAGGTCTTACATAATCTTTAATATTTTTAAGACCATTATACAATAATACATATAACTGGACTGTTTAGAAAATGTAGAACTGTTAACATAGAAAATGAGGAATTTTCTTACTTTATCTTCAATGAACTGATGTACCACATTTTTCTTAGAAAATGGTTTACAAATATTCACTATGCCAGGAGATACTACTCTATATTGTTTAAAAGTATAAAATATTTCATTTTAAGTCTTTTGTTTGGTTTTTTACTGTTTCATTTGGTCATTTCTGTGAGTTGTTCCAAAAGGCAAACTGCTATATGCATATATATCATTTTTAATAACAATAAGATTTATTTAAGACCTGTATAGTTTTAAAAATGCTTAGAAGCTCTCCAGTTAAGATAATCCCTTATTGCTTATAATGCGTTTTACCTGATTATATTGGTCATTCTAGTTTTTTTAAAAAGTTTTTTTCTTGTTGCATAATTGCACAGAAGGGTCTTTCTATTACCATAGCAACTTTGTTACAGTGTTTGAACTGGAGCTATCTTTTCATTAAATTTATCTTTAAATTTAATGAAAATTGCTACCCTTTTAATAGATGAGATTCTGGGAGCAGTTTCTGACGTATTATAGTTTCCCAGAAGAGCTTTCTGGTAGGGTCTAATAATAAAAATATTTGTATTGCAAAACATTCTTCTGAATGTAGCCCTTGAAGGACTAGTCTTGTGTTTAACTGCATCTGCCTTGTGATTGAATTTCACCTCATTTGAGTCTGGGCACCTTCTGATCCCTTTAAATAGTGGGGAGAGAAACACTGCAGCCAGGGACTAAGAAACTGTTTGGTCTAAAGGCTTGTTTCATTCATTCTAAGCTGTACATTTTTCACCTGAATCTTTGTTTTCCTTTTGTTTAATAAACCGCATTTGAAGGGTACCATTTACACTACAGAATTTTAAATTATACCATCATTCTGTAAAAGCTATTTGCTTTTCACTGGTTGGCTTTTTGTATATCTAGCATTTTCCATTTTTATTAATAATTTAGTACCCTTTCCTAACAGGACTCAGAGAGAGAGAGATTTGGGATATACTGTTAGAAGAGCTATGGAAACATCAAAAGCCCTTATCCCTCATAAACTATGCAGTATTGCTGGGAAAGAAAGAAGAGTGACCCAGCATTGGTTCATCTGTTGACTTAGTTCTGAAAATCTGGGCCACAAAACTTTTGAGCAATTTCCTTGTGAATCATGTGTGTGGTTGTCAGAGAGTCTTGCATTTGGCCTTCTTGCCTGACATACAGTGACTGAAATAAAACTAAATGTTTATCAGCAAGACTGAATGGACAGCACTGCTGCAAAGGTCTTCTCCACACTAGCCTAACTTAGCCTCAGCTGGTTTTACTTTCTGAAAGTGAGCAAGAAACTCTTCCCCTAGTAACACCACTAAAATGCTGAGTTGACTTTTCATTTTTACTTTGAATAATTCCATCATAGGCCCTAAAGCAGAAAATAAATGTCCAATTGAAGCTGATGGCAGCTATGCTGAACAAACGCTAGCAATTATGTATTGCTCACCAGGCACTGAGCCAGCCTTTTACACACATTATCACAGTTGAGCATCATAACACAGCCCTTCCAAGTACATGGTCTTCCCCTCGTTCTACAGATGAGTAAACCGAGGTTCAGAAATGTTAAATCATTTGCCTAGTGTCACACACATAGTAGATGGCAGAGTTGAATTCAGGCCTAAATAAAAAAACCTACATTCTTTCTGCTGTTTTATTCTACCTCTTAAATTATTTAAACATATATTAAGAATGCTTTGAAAAATGAGTTTTCTGTTCCAGCATTTTCTTTTTCTTCTTTCCTTTTTTTTTATTTTTTAAATGGGGGAGTGGATACATAGCTGAAGGAGAAACAGGAGCCCAACAGGACCCAGATCTTTGATTCTATTTTTTAAACACTAAAGTAGATTAGATTGTTTTTTTTCTCTTTCGTCATACTCCATCCCAGCAATATGATGTCTAAATTGACCAAAATAACAACCAGGTAAGTAATTGCTTGATTAAAATCTCATATTTGGCCTTGCAGAAATTCCTAATAATTGATTAAAAGTTAGGTGACATTATTTTCACTTTAGTTTTGAGAAACTGTCAATTTTTAATTAATTTGTCATGTATTTTTCATTCACATGACCAGGTTTTAAAGGAACATTTTCCAATGAAGTCAAGACAAAAGGAGACATGTTATAGGCAGGAAATATCAGTAGATTTTAAAGTTTATAAAGGAACAGACAATTTATGAAATGACCCTAATCTTATATTACATAGTATGTACATTGGTAGATGAACCTCCTGTCTTTTTTTAGTAATTTTTATATCCAAAGAAAATGGTTCTTGGTAACTAAATATAAATACCAACTCAAGGCTAATGTGGGTTTTTTGAGATCAGATTTTACGGCCCAACTCTTTTAATTTTAGTACAAGCTCTAAATTTATTAATAGTTAATTTCAATGTAGCATAAAACTAATCAAATATGCTAGGCATTTTGCTTCTGCAGAGTTTAGGGCATTTTGCCTAAGTCGCTTGCCTCTAATTGTGGGGTCTTATTTCCCTTTCAGATATAGAGGACTTAAAATATGCTGCTTTTGGAAGCTACAGTAGCAATTTTGCAGTGAGCACACATACAAGCTATGACTGGTCAGACAGGGATGATGCATCTCAGGGCAGAAAACTCTCTCCATTTGTCCTCTCAGCAGGAGGCGGATCCCCCTCAGCTGCCTCAATTCTTCAGAAGAGAGATACTTCATTTGGCAGTTCTGAAAACATCACCCTGACGCCTCTCTCCAAAGTGACGACCTTTGCAAGTGAAGATGCTCTTCCAGAGACTGCCTTCCCATCTCTTGCCAGTTTTAAGGACATGATTGCACAGACCTGTGAGCAGAAGGAATATGAATGCAGGGACTATAAAGATTTGACACGACAGGACCTGCCTACAGCTGAACGGAGCCAAGAGCCTTTGTGTCCAAGCCCAGCTTCCAGCAGTGCCTCTCACGAAACCCCCAAAGAATGTTCAGATGACTTTGGAGAGTTTCAAAGTGAAAAGCCCAAAATCAGCAAATTTGACTTTTTAGTAGCCAATTCACAAAGCAAAATGAAATCCAGTGAAGAAATGATCAAAAGTGAGCTGGCAACCTTTGACCTTTCTGTTCAAGGTGAGTGGCTTTCAAGGTAGATTTTACTATCATGGTTTTTTTAGATGAGAATTTAGATGTTCTTTCTTAAGAATAAAATGTTGGTCCCTGGTTGCAGGAAATAGACTTTCAAATCTTTGAAATCAGCATCAATTACAGATAGCTATGATAATGATTTCCCTGAGACTAAACTGAAGTCAAATTAGTATCGCTCAGATAATTGCTTTTTGAGCCCAAAACAAGCACAGCATGCAGTTATTGTTCATTAGCTTGTTTGGTTAGAGGTGTGCTGTGTTAAAAGAGCCAGAGAAATGGATTTGATCCACTTGTAGGCACATTAGTGCTGCTCTTGTTCCCTAGTTACACACAATGTCTTTTAATCCAAAGGCTGCAATGTGATAGCTGTGGATCTGTATCCAGCCTGCAGATCTGTTTTGATCGACCCACATAGAAATTTTTTTAAAGGATGAAGTAATTGCCAATATTTAAAAATCATGAGATTTCACAATCTGGATTTCTAGCTTTTCTTGAAAAATCATAATATCTGGTGATACTTGGCCTGCATTCCCGTGACTTGACAATCAGCTGGAGCTGAGTAGCAGCACTGCCTGTAGATGGGGCATGCTGTGTCTTTGGCCACGGTCCCCACCACTTCCTATCTCCAGCTGACCTACTTTGGTCATTTACTTTACTTGCCTGGTCTCTGAAGGCATTTGAGTTCACCTCTTCTGCTTTAATCCCATCCTGACAGAAGGGATCATTGATTTCAGTTGGATTGAGAGAATATGTAGGAGCTCAGCTGCAAATCTATAACAAATGTCTGGAAAAGTAACGCAACTCTTATGCACTGGTATTTAGAAAGGCACTTTTGTGCTCCAGACTCCAGTGATTCTGCACTTAAAATTGTGGAAGAATTGTGATAGATCAGAGAAGAGTAATGGAGAAAACTAAAGGCAGGGAAGCCAAGCAAGAGAGAATGATTGGAAGGATTCAACATGTAGCCTCACAGACAGAATGCATGAGGATTGTGTTTCTGAATGCATCATGACGTAAACATCTAAAGAAGAGGGTCGTGTTATCAAGGAGGAGCCTCTGCTTGAACCAAGCTGAGTAATCAAAACCTTTAACTGTACCATCCACTTTTCCCAGGATCACACAAGAGGAGTTTGAGCCTTGGTGATAAAGAAATAAGCCGTTCTTCTCCTTCTCCGGCTTTGGAGCAGCCTTTCCGAGACCGTTCCAGCACTCTGAGTGAGAAACCTGCTCTGCCTGTCATCCGAGACAAGTACAAAGATCTTACAGGAGAGGTAGAGGTAAGCAAGGTAGTTCTCTACAGGGGCAGGTAAAAGACCAGCTGAGCGCTGAGGTCCCCAAGAAAAAATGCTTTAGCTTTCACATGGGGAAATGAGGGGCAGAAAGACACAAGGCACCAGACATGAAGAGAATGGTAGCATTAGCCTGGGGCAAAAATCACTTCCCAGATGTGGCATCCACCGAAAGTAGTCAGTGACCCTAAAATTGAAACTACTCATGGGATCTCATAAGGAGGGAAGTGTTTGTGGAATTCTTTTTGAGCACTTAGACTTTATCATCTTAATGTTAAAACCTAAAAATAAAGGACAGAGGGAAAATATTCTGGATCTTCTAACTATTTCTGTTTGCTGCATCTTAGTCCAACTCTCTCTTTCCCCTACAGCCAACAGGCTTGACTCTTCTCCTTTCCCCGCTCCTTGTCACACACACACATGTGCACGTGTGTATGCACACAGCATTATAACTGTAGAGTGGAAAGCCAATGGTTTGATATCAGTTTTTGTACTAGATACCTATGTGGTGAATACCTTTGAAGAAAGGCCTTACACTGTTACTGACAGGAACAAATAAGGGGACATTTACAGAGGGAAGCTGCTATAAAACATTTCCCTGAGATTCACAGGTCATGTGTTCAGAAGTTATATTTATTAGTAATTTAAAGTAATTATTAGTGGATTGAAAAAGATAAACCGCTTGAACTAGAGTGATTTTAATAAAAAGGAAAGTCTTCCAAGCTCTTTGAATTGACAGAAGTCATAAACAGAGGATTCCAAGCTTGTGTGTTTAACCAGTTCTTTCTCTGAAATCCACAGGAAAATGAGAGATATGCATATGAATGGCAGAGATGCCTGGGGAGTGCGCTAGATGTGAGTATGTCACTTTCGTGTTCACACATACGTAAGTGCTCTCTTGTGCTGTTTTGCCTTTTTGGTTCATTTGAATGGACAGAGGCAAACCTCAGGAGAGTCTGAACAATGGCCTTGTGCAAAGTGAAACCCCATGGAAAGTCATACATCTTAAGAGAGACTTCCTTCACATTTATAATAGCAAACACTGGCTCATTTGTCAATTGTCCCCCCATCTGTCGCTATGTTTAAGAAATGACAAAGTGATATCATTAACTCTGCCTAAATCAAAATAATATTTAAACTAAAGAACCTCTATCTTTTCTCTTCCAAACAAATAAAGGATTGTTTCTTCAAGGTTAAAATTAAGTTCTCAGATTTGTTTTAGCACAGTCACATACACACATCAGTCAGTCCTCCTTTTTCACACCTCCTGGCTTTTTGGTTGGGTTTCCTACTAATAGTAAATTGATTTGCAGTGACTTTTATCGGTTATATAAGGTGATGTGATTTCATTTCTTGTAGGTCATTAAGAAGGCAAATGATACCTTAAATGGAATCAGTAGTAGTTCTGTTTGCACAGAAGTAATTCAGTCAGCTCAAGGCATGGAATATTTATTGGGTATGTTCTTTTATATGTTACTTATTCAAAATCATGGCACTTACATTATTTACAGTTTTCCCTTTTGTTAAATATTTTAAGCTAGATCTCTCAAATTACATATGACCTCACTAAGTTGTAGATAAGCACTTAAGTCACAGGCAGTAACAACTATTTGACTTAAGGTCTCTATGGCTAAGTTTCTCAGTCCTTATTTTTTATATATATGTATAAATATATATATATATATATGTAAAACTGTATCTTTGTTACTGGTTTATCAAAAAGCTGAACTAGGCATGCATTAAAATGAAATCACTTTGACTCCAGTCAATGCCTTGGCGTACTCTGGATTCTTCTTCTCTAACCCCCTAATGATATCACAGATTCCTTAACTTCCTTGCCATCTGTGGCTATTAAACATCCCAATCCAACTTAAAACAAAACTGCAGTCTCCGTCCAATGTATTGTTCCTCCCCTCCTCAAGCTCTGGACCCTAATCTTTTTCAGATCTTTACTCAAATGTCGACTTCTAAGTGAGGTCTTCCCTAGGATCCCTTTCTCAAAACAGTATCTGCTTCCCCACCCCTGGTACTTCCTATCCCCATCTCTGTTTGATTTTCTCTTTAGACTGATCACCTTTAATATCTTATATTTTTTGCATATTGTTCTTGTTTTTACTGTCTGTCTCCCTCCACTAGAATGAACCTCCAATAAAGCAGGGATTTGGGTCTTTTTTGTTCACTGGTGTCCCCAACACCTAATTTAGTGCCTCAAAAATATTTGCTGGATGAGTGGAGGGTACAGGGATGTAGCATCTGCTTTACTCCTGCCACCTCACTCTAGGACCCAGAGTCTAGGTCCTCTTTTCCTGTTCAGACAGGCACAATTCTGCTGCATAAGCAGATGTCCACCAGGAAATCGTTTCTTCTAGTAGGTTTCCTAATAGCTACAGAAGATTCTCTTAGAAGCCCCCTCACTCAACTTAGGGTGGGCAATAATTCCTGCCGTTCCCTTGGGAAAGGAAGAGGAAAAGCCATAGTGGTGTACACAGCCTGCTGATGTACCACGCAGAAGATCCCCTGGAATCCCTCCAGTATTCACTTAGTTTGGGGTAATGTGTTTGGTGACTGTCAGTGGTTGGGGATGTGTCTGAGAATGTGGAGGTACTTGGCATCTCTCATCCTTGCTTGAAGAGTTCAGCCACAATTCAGAGACCACAGGAAAAGAACCGTTCTGTATCCTGTTAAGTGTGTAAAAGATATGTAAAGCCAAAGAGTTTGTAAATCATTGGGATTCAGAGGGGTGAGACATTTCTTAATTACTTTGTGATGATATTAACATATAGATTCTTTTAAACTTTTACTATTCCCATTTTCAGCCAGTTTAATGGGATTTCCCAGATTCAAACAGATGAACTCATAAACCTTAAAAAAAAAAAACAAAAAAACCCCTAAGAACTTACATAATACCTGCTATTCTCCAGGCACTGTTCTAAGCCTTTTACACTATTTACCCATTTAATCCTCTCAACCATCCTTCGAGGAGGTACTGTTATTATCCCAACTTTACACATGAGGAAACTGAGGCACAGAGAGGTTACATGACTTATCCAAGGTTACATAGCTAATAAGAGGCAAAGCTGGGATTTGAGCCCCAAGCAGTATAGCTCTAGAGTGTGTGCTCTTACCAGTAGGCTATACTGCAGTGTCGAGGGGTAGATTGGTGCCAAAGAATAGTAAGTTCACCTCTGTCTTACTATCTTAATTCCAACTCAGATATCAGCAAGCAATAATGCTGCCCTATCTTGCTCATCTCTTTCTCTAGACTTCCAGTGCCTAACTCTGCTCTCTCACCCCATCAGGTGTTGTTGAAGTGTACAGGGTAACCAAGCGTGTGGAGCTGGGGATAAAAGCCACTGCAGTGTGCAGTGAGAAACTCCAGCAGTTGCTGAAGGACATCGATAAAGTATGGAATAACCTGATCGGCTTCATGTCACTCGCCACACTCACAGTAAGCCCATGAGACAATTCAGCAGTTGCTTTCCTTTCCAGAATCCTCAGTTGTAAAGCAGGGTGTATATTCCTGTGATGGTACTTACTGGAGGCTATAGGTGCCTACTGGATCACATTATGTTGAAGGAGGGAGATGACGTGTAGTTAGTTGAATAATACCAGATAGGCTTCTGGATAGCTCCTAGGCCCATTGTACTATACAAAATGAGAGTATAGGAAACCATTCACCCTATCTACATTGTTCTTAATTCACATACATATGTGAAAGTCTTACAAAGCATTGGTTTGAATCCGTTTGGACTTGTTATTTATGTCTCTGTATGTCCTTTCAAAAAGCTGTGTGTTCCCTGGTTGTCTAGTGGTTGGGTGGGGGGAAAGCTATATGAAGCCAGACACGGTGGCTCATGCCTGTAGTCCCAACTAGCTACTCGGGAAGCTCAGGTAGGAGGATCACTTGAGCTCAGGAGTTCAAGGCTACAGTGAGCTGTGATCTTGCCACTGTACTCTAGCCTGGGGCAACAGAGCAAGACACCCATCTCATAAAAAACAAACAAACAAAAAAAGCTATATGATATCTCATGTTGCTATCCTGTAGTTCATTTAGCCTTTTCTTTTTTTTTTACCTTTTTTAGTTCTTAGATTATTTTTATTTTTTCCTGTTATGAATAGTCCTACTCTGAATAAGAAAAGACTTTTCCATTTAACAAGTATGCAATGATTCCCTAAGGTGGCTTTTACATTTCTTTAATTTCATGGGAAATTACGCTTTGCAGTGTTCCAAATGATAATTTACTGTTTCTACTTTCTTTGTGTATAAACTGATCTGACTCTTCTGACCATTTGACCAGTTATTCACTGGCATATGGTTATTGACCTTACATATTTCATATTTGTAATAGATTTATGTATGTATATATAGGCTTGTAAGCATTTATCAATTCTTTTCCTCTTCTGTTATTGTTCCTTTTTTACATTTCATTCGGCAAAACTATTTTATTTTTATATATTCATACCTATTCAGTTTGTCTCTGATGATATCCTTTATTTCACAATAGTCAGAAGTTTATCTTCCTTCCACAGCTGGAATAAATATCTTTTCCTTTTTTTTTTTTTTTTTTTTTTTAGCATTTAACTTTGTGACCCATCTGAACGGGATTGCAGCTGTGTGGTAGAAAGCAATTCATATTGCTCTGAACTGATAGCCAGGTGGACACCCAACTATCCCAAAATGTCTTAAACAGCAAATCCTCTCACCATTGTTATGTGCCTTCTGGTTTGTAATATTAAATTCTTAAAGAGTTTAAACAATTTCCAAATCTCCATCTTGTTCCCTTGAACCATTTCTCAATTTCTAACCTAAAATTATACAGTTTGGGTAATTATTATTTAAAATACTATTCTGGCCAATACAATAAGAAATGGAGTATAAATGTTTGAAAAAAAGATAAAATTATGTTTATTTGGTGACAAGAGGTTTTTTTGGAAATCTGAATTCAAGAGGTTAAATGTATTGTTTAGCAAAAATGTATAGCATTCTTACATATTAATAGTTAGAAAATATAATGAAATTAGAAACCTTATTTTTTAATCTACTAAATCATTCAAGCCCTTATCACTTTCTGAACTTCTGACCTCATAGCTAGGGTTACTGGTTCTATTTTTCATCCCCTAGCAATCTATTTTGCATACCACTACTAGACTGTTGTAAGATGCAAATCTGATCATGTCATTTAAATCCCATTTAAAATCCTGCAGGGGGCTCTCCATGGTCTTCAGGATCAAGTTCAAACTCCTTAGCTCAGTGTAGGTCTTTTCCATCATTTGGACTGCCCTTTCCTCTCTTTCTGTTAGGCTGCTTTTCCCTCTGGATTCTGCATCATTTGCTCCAGAAAGTCATTCCAAGAGCCCTTTGGGTCAAATTAGATGCCCTTTCTGCGGGTGTCCATAGCACATTTCTCTCTTCATTTTTCATAGCACTTACCATGCTTGTTGATAATTGTGTGTTTACTTTTGCCCACTAGTTTATCAACTCCTCAAAAGCAGCACTGTGTTCTTTGTTTATTAGTGTTCTAACACAGTTTGGTGAGACTTTTTAGTTTTTGTTTTAGACTTTTTTGAACCTTCCAATTTTCTTTTTTAAACAAGACACCATGCATTTTTTGTATTTTATAATTTTAATAACTGGTTTAAAGTTTTTAAATAAATAGATAAGGAAAATGAAACCAAGGGAAAATGAAAGTAGGGAAGATAAGATAAAGCCAGGAATGCAATTAAGTGTTTTAAAATGTGTACTTTTAAAGTGCTTGCATTTGTTAATGGTGGTCTGTACCACTGACTATGCTTTCTAGGAATTGATGTATAGATGACATGGTCAGTTCCATGATTCACTGTGTTCATAACATACAAACAAACTCAGTACTCAGAAGAAGCATAATTATTCCTGGTATTCAGAAAGAAACTTCTTTAGTGGGTTCTCATAAGGAGCAAACTAATGTAACCAACATTATCTTCAAAAATATGTCCTTTCAGTAAATAATGCAACAGGTTTCATTGAGTAGTTTCTTATATCTCTCAATATGAACCAAATGTTATAGCTCCAAAGTACCATTTAGTGAAAGTCATTCTAAGAGTGGAAAAAATAGATTAAATGGTAAACTAGGAAAAAATGTGGCAGTGCATACTGATGGTGGACTCATGTCTTTGCTCTGTAAAGGAAGCATACAAATCAATGAGAAATATACCAACATCCCAGTGACATATGAGCAAAAACATAAAGTAATTCATAAGAGGGGGGTACATTAAATAAGTAAACATTAATTCTAATTAAACCAAGATTTCATTTTTTAACCTACTAATTAAGCCCAGTTTTTGTTTGGTTGGTTTGTTTGAATCCTAATAGTATTGATACTGTAAAATGTGGACTACACCATGGGTGGAATTACCCCATGGAAAAGCAGTTTGGCACTAGGCTTTTTCTGACTGTGAACTCCTTGAGGACAGAGACCAAGACTACATCTTGTCATCTTTTGTTCTTTTTTTTTTTTTGAGACATGGTTTTTCATCCAGGGCTAGAGTGCAGTGGCGTCATCACAGCTCACTGCAACCTCACACTCCTGGGCTCAAGTGATCCTCCTGCCTCAGCCTCCCGAGTAGCTGGAGCTATACGCGTGCACCACCACGCCTGGCTACTGTTTCTATTTTTTGTAGAGAGGGGATCTTCTTGCTCAGGCTGGTCTCAGACTCCTGGCCTCAAGTGATCCTCCTGCCTCAGTTTACCAAAGTGCTTGGATTACAGCTGTGAGCCACCATGCCCAGCCCATCTTTTGTTCTTGATCTGAGCACATTTGCCAGGCATTGCATAAACACTCAGTAAAAGCTGAATGAATTAAAGGACTTAAAAAATGATCAGAGTGGTTGACTCTGAGAAAACTTCCTAAGGCAACAATTCTAAATACAAATTCACAAAAAGAAACAAGTGCCCAGAGTTGTTCTTTGTAAAAGTGAAAAATTAGAAACAGCCTAAAAGTCCAAATCTAGAGTTAAGTAAATTATGGTTAATCTTTATCTCAGGATGTTAGGCAGCCATTTTGTAAAGGAGCACCAAGTTTGAGTAACACACAACTGTTACTACAGGGGCTGGAAGTCTGCCAGAATGGTAACAGGGTTGTGTTTGGCTGATGAAACTCTGGATTTTTAAATATTCTTTTAGTTTTTTCATTTTCTCAACTTTCTTTAATTAGTATTTATTGCATTTATAATGGAACAATAAATATTTTGACTCTGGTAGGAGAAACTTATCATTACCCCTCATTCACTTGCACAAACCCTCCCCTACAGAACCTTTGTTACCCTTGCCTACTTCTCCTTTCAGTTGTCCTGATAGGTTATCAAGCTCTCTAAAGTATACTTTAGGGACTTTAACTGCATTAAATCTACATAGATTTAACTTATTTAATGCTCACATCTTTACTTTGCCATCATCCTGTCCTGAAGCAGGGAAGAGACATCTCTGTCCAGACAGTCCACCTGATTAAGGAGGACTGTAGCACCACACATCCCCCCACAAGAGGAAGCTGAATCAGAGTACTGAGAACATAAGGAACTTATCCTCCATTTCTCCATTTACATTCAGAGAAGCTGAATTCTTGGGCTCTGAGTAAGAGTCTTCAAGTTCTATCCTTAATGGATTGGTTAACTGTTGTGATGACTGATACAAGGGACTTAGGAGAAGAGGCACACAGTTTGCTACCATCCTCAAATTTTCTTTGAGCTGCTGGAATTCAGTTCATTGTTTTCTGCATAAGAGAAATGCATTAAACTATGCATTTACTCTCTAAGCTGCAGCTACTAATGAAGTTGGTTGGCTAGTGATGTATGCTGAGGGCACCTGTGAAGCTGTAGGATAGAGGAAGATGTGTTACCAGTTGTTTGAGTTTAGTATCACCTTTGCTTTGTCAGCATTGCAGTTAATCAGAGCCTCTCTACTCAGTTTTACAAAGATCTTACCTCCCAGCACTCTGGGAGGCCGAGGCGGGAGGATTGCTTGAGCTCAGGAGTTCGAGACCAGCCTGAGCAAGAGCGAGACCCTGTCTCTACTAAAAATAGAAAAATTAGCTGGGCACAGTAGTGGGCGCCTGTAGTCGCAGCTGAGGGAGGCTGAGGCAGGAGGATCACTCGAGCCCAGGAGTTTGAGGTTGCAATGAGTTATGATGACACCACTGCACTCCAGCCAGGGCAACAGAGCAAGACTCTGTCTCAAAAAAACCAAAAAAAATCAAAGATCTTAAATCTAAACCCATTTGTTCCATATTTTTATAACCACAAGATATCTAAGACTAAGTATTAGGAATCTGGAGAGCAGTATGTATCTTGGTCCTTCCTAATTCACCCACCTTCTGCTTCCTGACCTTGTCCTAATAGGGAGCAGGTTAAGCCTAAATACAATCATCATTAGCCAACTTTTACTGGCTGCTCACCATGTGCTAGACCCTATTCTTAACTCTTTATATAGATTTAACTTACTTAATACTCACAAAATTCTTGAGGGTTGATACTATTATTCTCCTTTTAGAGATGAAGAAACTGAGGCTTAGAGATATTGGTGAGGCCTAGATTCATGCAGAAAGACAGAAGCCTTCTTTATCAACTACTATTCTTTGTTTCCTCCTTGAAATGGGCAAGTTGGTGGTAAAACCAGAGATGTGCAAAAGCTTTTTGGTGGGGAATGGGTTGATTTAGCATCAAGGTTAATGCGCTAAAACACCAGGAGTCTGTCCTGGCAGCAACTCGTTATAAACAGTCAAGATTTTTTCTGTACATTTCCCCACCACCTGTATATCCCGGGACTATAGAGTAATTTAAAAGCCACCCTCTTGCCATTTAGATTGCAAGGTTCATTGTTTTGGTGGTAGTCAGTTCTCATTATTATAATTAATGTCAGGTGTGGGGACCAGCTGTCAGGTCCGTGTTCCCTGGTTCTTGGTTCCCAGTACCAAAGAATGGTTACTGGTACCGAGTTGACAGAGCCAATGAGCAGACCAAGCAGATGCAAGCAAGCAAAGTGCCAAAGTTTATTAAAGCATAGTTCATTCTGGAGAAGGAACAGGTCAACCTCCGCGAGTGGAGGAGACCCTGGGTTTAACAAGATTTTCCCTTTTATGCTGATTCCCTAATTTTATGTTAAGTGGGGGGTAGAATATTCATGGTTTTCTTGGAAAGGGGTGGAGAATTCCCAGAACTGGGAACCCTTCCCATTTTTAACCTTGTAAGGCAATTTCCAGGGGTTGCCATGGTATTTGTAAACTGTCATGGTGCTGGTGTGTGTGATTTTTACTGTGTCAATAAGTAAGGGTAGGTCACTTGAGGATACTGTCACCTTACTTGTAGGCATGCTCCAAAGACCCTCTTTTGTGGCCTTGGTCAAATCTCCACTTTGGCCTTTCTACCTCTTTTTGGTTGGTCAGTCCTTGGAGACCCCCTATTGTAGACCAAACATCTGTTCAGTCATTGGAAGCCCCCTTGAAGTATCATCTGTTCCTTCTTGGAAGCCCCCTTCTGGTCAATTTGTTCCTTCTATTGTAGACAAAGCATCTCCTAGTGCCATCTGCTCCTCTTCCTCCTTATCCCTACCTAACAATTAACACCTTGGAAGCTGGATGTATATACAAACCCTCAAATCAGCCACCTATCTCTTCTGTTCTGGTGCTGTTGGAAAAAGATGACTGTGATTACAAGGCATATCTTTCCTTGCCGTGAGCTCTTTGAAGAAAAGGTATCACAAAAGACCAAGTGCATTAACCAAATTTGTTATGTATTAGTTTGCAGCAAAGGATAATTGGGGAGATTCCTGGCCATGTGTTTACTTCTTGAGGCAGCTCCTCTCTCCGGATGAGGTGGAAGCCAGTTTCATCTTTGCACATCTTCCAAGCTCCCATGGTGCTACAGCCGCTCATGAGAAAGGCTTACCTTATAGGCTGTGATTGCCCCTCCAGGCCTTTTTTTTTTTTTTTTTTTTTTTTTTTGGTAAACTATACATACATTCAGTGAGTTTTGTAAGTTGTACCATTTGATGAGTTTTGACAATGCATACCCCCCTATAACCCATGCCCCCATCAAGATATAGACTATTACATCATTCCAGAAAGTTTTCTTGTGCCCTTCCTTAGTCATTACCCTACTCAGAGATAATCCCTGATTTTTTATACCAACGATTAGTATTATTCAGACCTTTTTAGAGAAGGTTTGGAATTTCATTTTGTTGTTTTGAAGAAAGCCTATTGGGTTTGGTGGCCTAACATCTAACCTGGGAAGTGTCACCCTATTCACATATGGTGGCTCTAGCACCTTTAGTGTGGCCAATTTGAGGTGAATGGAGAGAGGGCTAGGCACTCACGCCCTCTTCTGCAGAATCCCTCTGTGAACATCCATTTCTGGCATCTGTGTCTAGATGCTAGGGAGTGACTTTACCTGACTTTTTTTAGACACCATGTAAGGGTATAGAGATTAATTAGTCTCAACAATACAGGAATGCACTGTAAATTGCACAGGAACACCATTGGGTAACACGTGTTCTTCCAGTTCTAATTGCTTTTTTCACCAGGTTAGCTGTGACAGAACAACAATCATTCTTTGCCCAGATATTTTTCCAGGTTATACCATGTCATTTCCTCTTGATAACTGGTAGGTAGGTCCTCAGTGTATAAAACTTGAATTGCCCACTGTATGAAGAATAGCATACATTTTACAGAAGTGTGAAGTGTAACTTGTCATGAAGAAACCTTTACTCTAACAGAACTAGTAAGAATAGCTGCATAAATGTAAAGACGTACAAACCAACATCTGTGTCGTTCAATTCCGTTGTAACAAAATTATACAAATTCCCAGGACTCTGGATTGGAAGCTCAGAGCAGGAAAATCATTACTAGATTTTCCTGAGGCATGATTACGGTTGTATGGGGATCTTTTAACACTTTACACCATTGCTTCATTTCAGGTAAATGAGTTCCTTAATGGACCATATTGCCATCGCGAGGCTCTTTGATTCTACTACTACTACCACCACCACCACCACCACCACCACTAGTTACCATTTATTTTACACCTAGGACCTGCCAGGCATTGTGCTATATGCTTTACATTCATTCTCATTTAATCCTGGTAACAACCCTATGAGGTCAGTGGTATAATCACCATTTTTTTAGGTGAAGAAATTAGGGCTCAGAGAAGATGAAACTTAACTGAAACTGACAAATCTGGGATTTGAATCCACATCACCATTTCAAAATCCATTCTTCTTCCTACTATGTTATTTCCAGCTTTTAAGATCCTGAAAAAGACTTGTTTCTTCCCATGAAGACTCCGTGAGACTATTCCCATCAAAAGGCAGTGGCATTACCTCCAGTGAAAAAGTCCAAGAATGTAGTGCTACATACCAGTAGTGAAGCTTGGGCTGAGGAAAGCAGGATACACAGTATTAAACTCCAAATTGTGGCTCCTTAATACTTATTTAATTTGGAAGTTATACAGTCATCCCTCGATCCATGGGGGATTGGTTCCAGGACCCCTTCCCTCCCTGCAGGTATAAAAATCTGCAGATGCTCAAGTCCCTGATATAAAATGGCATGCTATTTGTATGTAACCTACATACATCCTCCCATGTACTTTAAATCATCTCTAGATTACTTATAATACCTAATACAATGTTAATGCTGTGTAAATAGTTGTTGTACTGTATTGATTTTTTAAATTTATATTATTTTTTATTGGTTTTTCCACCCCAAATATTTCACATCCACAGTTGGTTGAATCCACGGATATGGAGCCCGTGGATACGGAGGGCAGACCACACTCGCAAAGTTTTGTGCCCCCTCTCCCTTTAATACTCTTTTCCCACGGAGTAAGACTCCCTCTTGTGGTAGACACATATCTCCTCTGGGCACAGACTGTGAAGGAACTGTTTCTCAAGAGGTAAACATCATTTATTTTAGAGAGATGTGGTGTGCGCTGATGGTTAGCTACCTAAATGAATTGTTATCTGAGGTTTTATCTTGTGGTTATAGGTTGAAGTTCGGTAGGTTTGGAACAAAGAAAAAATTCAGTCCTGGAACACAAAACTAATCAATTTTTGCCATATAAAATCTAAGAGAAGAGAAAGGACTGTTATTCTCCTGACATCTAGTCAATTGGAAATAACACAGGCTCTTTGATTCCACTGTTATCCTCAGTATAATATGAATGCTTTTGTACTTCCCCCTTCAATGTGAAATAAGCAGTAAATTTCAGGGTACTTACTTCCCATTGCTGTGGCATATCAGGAGAACAGTTTATTTTTAATGATGATGGCATTTTTGTCATCTTGGCAGTCTGCACAATATTTTAGAGACAGCATCTTTACCATGTCTCTGCATGGTTATCCTCAGTTGACAGAAGGTGGCTGTGGTAGACAGAATAATGGTCCCCTCAAAGGCACCCACGTCCCTGGAACCTGTGAATATGTTACCTCATATGGGAAAAGGGACTTTGTAAATGGGACTAAGTTAAGGTCCACTGGGTGGACCCAGTGTCATGACAAGGATCCTATTAAGAGGAAGGCAGGGAGCATAAGAGTGAGGAAAAGCGATGTGACAACAGTAGCAGAGAAAGTGAGAGATTGGCACATGCTACCCTGCTGGTTTTGAAGATGGGACCTCGAGCCAAGGAGCACATAGACAGTCTCTAGAAGCTAGAAAAGGCAAGGAGACAGATTGGCCCCAGAACTCCCAGAAGGAATGCAGCCCTGCCAACCCATTTTAGACTTCTGACCTCCAGAACCTACGAGAGGATAAGTTTATGTTGTTTTAAGCCATTAAGTCTGTGCTAATTTGTTACAACAGCAATGGGAAAATGTTATATAAAACATTGTAACCAAGCAAATACCAAAAGTCTAGAACTGCTTGTGGAACTGGTATTTAGATCACTCTTTATATCAGTGAGATTTGACTAGGTTATGCTGTGGTAACAACTTCCCCCTTCCCCCAATCTTAGCAATATAAAATAACAAAGCTTTCGCTCTTTCTTTCTTTCTTTCTCTTTTTTTTTTTTTTGAGACAGAGTCTTGCTCTGTTGCCCAGGTAAGGGTGCAGTGGCATCATCATAGCTCACTGCAACCTCAAACTCCTGGGCTCAAGTGATCCTCCTGCCTCAGTCTCCCAAGTAGGTGGGACTACAGGTGCGCGCCACCACGACAAAGCTTTATTTCTTGCTTATGCTATATATCCATTTCAAGCTGGAGGGGTTCTGTGCCATATCCTTCTCACTCAGGGACCCAGGCTGACAGAGCCTCCAAAATGTGGACATTGGGGGTCATCATGGGAGGATCAAGGGAACATGACAAATAGCACATTGGTCTTGAAGGTGACACATGTAACTTACGCTCACAGTCTGTTGACCACGGCAAGTTATATGGCCATGCCTAATTTCAAGGGAGCAGGGAAGGCCCATCCTACCATTTGTCCAGAAAAAGAAAGAACATTGGTGAAGAACACTAATGACTACCAAACTTTTCTTCCTTAATAAGGATTTTCTCAGACACCATTTTAGCAGTTTATTGTTGGCTAAAGATTCAGGATTATATATCCCAGTCTGACTGTGGGACTTACCATTGTAAGCAAGTCATGTATAATACAACATTTTTAAAAAATCTTTACTGAGTGCATAAAATACTTGCCAATTAAGTAGATGATCAATTCAAGGTGACCCGTAAGAGGGCATTCCTTCATATACAGTTACAGCCACTGATTGGTGTCAAACTGTCCCCATACACAATAATCCCCCTGCTTATACATGTGTACTTAGGAAGGTTAATTTTATCATTTGAAACATTAATTTGATCACAGAGTAATTTATGCAAAGTCTTACGGTTTTCGCTGGAGCTTACAGCATGAGCTTTTCATTCGCTTTCCTTATGCCTCTAGTAAATAGATGTTAGAGGACTTTTATTAATTTGATTGATTTCAAGATTCAGAGTTTTCCCAGATTCTAATTATTTCTCAAATAGTCCTGATTAAATAACATGATGAATGTCTGTGATGTAGATTACAGAGGTGGTACTATGTTTTAACCTATTTGAAAAGCTTGTTAAGAGTTTAGTTGTCAAAGTGAATAATTCTGATAATTATTTAGACTATTTTTTCCCTTTCCAGAGCATTCTTTTTTTATATATATATATGTCTGAGAGTCCCCCCAGCTGAGGGAGGGAGGCAGAGGGCAAGTGAAATTGTTACCATTTTACAGATGATAGAAATGGAGAACAAACAAGTGAGAGTGCCAGCTGCGCTAGATTTGATCAAATTGGTCATGATTGCACTAAAAAAGAAAACAGAGAAAAGAAAAATTATCCTCCGACTTGGCAAAGGCCATTTAGGTTTACTTCGATCATCTGGACCAGAGTCCTCTTGCACACAGTTGAAACATGCCCCTCACCTTTTCTTCTCTGAAAACTGTTTTTCCTTCCCTAGCTGTGGTCTCAATGGATCCAGCTCATTTGTGTTTAAGAAAGGTTTGTGGAGCTAGTTCATGGTTTATTACTTCAAATTAGAAGAGGATGGGGAAACATCATACATGATCTACACATTTTTCTAGGGAAAAGCCATTTTTTTTTTTTCTGGTGAAGAAAAATAAAAACAACATAATTTTGCTTTGTTGCTCAAAAACAGTGTGGTAACTCCTCAGTGTTCAGCCTAGAGTAACTGTAGAAGATGTAGCTATTACTTTGGCAGGAATTTGCCATCATCCTGGGTCACCTCAGTATCCATGAGGACAAACCAGATACCATGCCAGGCTCTCAAATCCTTGACCACCTGGACTTCAGGGCCCTTGTTTCCACTTCACTTTAGCCACCCATGTGCATGATCACAATGAACTGTGATATCACATCCAACTGCAGTGCCTGTGCGTTCTTAAATTCAGACATCTTACTTTCTGAGACCAAACTGGCAACCCTCCAATATTCTCACACTACTTGCACTGCTGTTGTTTTTGGTTCTCAAGACAGGACAATTATTTGGCCCTTTTACTTTGTTCCTGTCAACCCCTTTCCATCTTCACTTCCTTTGCCACCTACTTAATCGCCATGGTGCACGGCATTGCTACCCACACCCTCAGTCATACTGATCAGACAAAACCCAACCGGGATCAGTGCAGCCATCCACCTTCTCCGCCCCTCCCTGACCCGCTGTGTGCTGATGGAGAGAGGCACACCATCACGGAGTTTACCGCTCTGTGAGTTCGCAAGGCTACTGCTGTTTTAAACACAACTGACAGTCTTACCTCCTGCTAGAAGAGGATAAGCCATCTGAGAAGAACTCAACTTTCAGGCCCCCATCTGAAATTTCCCTTTATTGCAGTGGTGTACTGGATCCAGTTCTTACTGGCTTGCAAGAGGCTTGACTATTAAATTTGCAGGAATTTTGTGAGCCAGTTGTTAACACAGCTGCTATTAAAAATTAAACTATATAAACTTGCAGCTAAAGAAATTGTATTAAAAACAGAGGTAATAAATACTCAAAACTTTGTAGTTCTTTCATTGTATTTCACTATTATCTAGATTTGGGGGGTATTTATGTCTATCATAAGGCAACCAACTGTCCCTGTTTGCTCAGGAGTAAGAGATTTCCTCAGTGCTAAAACCAGAACAGTCTTGGACAAACCAGGACAGTTGGTCACCCTAGAATATTGTGTCCATATGGTAGAAATACTAGGTAATGGTACTACTGTGCATCTCTTCCAGCTGCATGTTCAATGACATGACACTGGAAGCCTGAAATTAGCCATGGTAGGAGTATTTATACCATGGGAATCAGCAAATGCTACGAATCAGGGCTTGATTTACTGTTCTATTGATTGTCTAGACTTAAGAAAATGATGGAAAAAATGTTACTAATGCAGATTAGACTTAAAAGTGTGCTATTTCTGTAGCCATTATAAGGTGAATACCACAAACATTGAAATATTCTCCAGTGTTCAAAAACTATTATCTAGGCTCACACTTGTAATCCTAGCACTCCAGGAGGCTGAGGCCAGAGGATGGCTTGAGCTCAGGAGTTCGAGACCAGCCTGAGCGAGAGCAAGACCCTGTCTCTACCAAAAAACAGAAAAAAGTAGCCAAGCATGGTGGTGCGCACCTGTAATCCCAGTTACTAGGGAGGCTGAGGCAGGAGGATTGCTTGAGCCCAGGAGTTTGAGGTTGCAGTGAGCTATGATGATGCCACTGCACTCTAGCCCAGGCGACAGAGTGAGATTCTGTCTCTAAACAAACAAACAAACAAACAAAAAAAAAACCCTGTTATCTGATTCAGGAAAGAAGTCCCTCAAGGCTTTGACAGGCAAGTGAAGTTCTAAAATATTGTCTTTGTTGTTTCACTTTAGCTTTAGTCCTTAACATGAAAACATCAACCAACATTCATGTCAGAACTATACTCATTTGTGAAAGCAACCATAGGTTGAACTATGAATCACTGGGCAAAAATCAAAGAAAGCATTCTGCGATAATCAATTGGCTATATGGAATTTACAATAAAGAAAATTGTATATTCTATTATTTGTAAATTATATGCTACACTTCCTTTTATATCAGTAAAATTTATAATAAACTATGTGCGTTTGTGTTGTATATATGTGTGTGCACACACATACTTTTCTCTTTGGTAAGTAGTTCTAAATAAGGACTGGGAGGGGGCAATTTTGCTCCCAAAAAAGCCAGGGATCCTGCTAAACATACTACAATGCAAAGGACAGTCCCCACAACAAGAATTATCCAACCTAAAATGTCAGTGGTGCCAAGGTTGAGAAACTCTGCTGTCAGGCATATATAAGCAAAAAAAGTTGATTTAGGTATTTCTAAAACTTCTTCACGTTAAGAATCTGATTCTTCTGAATCATTTTTATTCATGGGTTTTTTTTTTTTTTTTGGTTCAAGGTCTTTTTATATTAAAGAATGAAGAATAACTTACAATGGATCTTATGCATGTAGTTGGATCAGTTTGACAGCCATGGATCCCACACCCTAGCAATATATGGAATATTTTCATCACCCCCTAAAGTTCTCTTGCCCCTTCCCAGTCAGCCCCATGATTTGATTGCAAAAACAACCACTGATCTGATTTCTATCACCATAGATTTGTCTGTTCTAGTACTTTGTATAAATGAAATTATGTAGTGTATATATGTTCTTGTGCCTGGCTTCTTTTACTTAGGATAGTGTTTTAAAAATTCATCTATGTTGTTGTGTATATCAGTTTGATCCTTTTGTAATAATATACCATGGTTTGTTTATCCATTTAAAAAAAAATTTTTTTTTAGAGACAGGGTATCACTATGTTGCCCAGGCTGGTCTTGAACTCCTGGCCTCAAGCAATCCTCTCCTCTCAGTCTCCCGAAGTTTGGGGATTAAAGGAATGAGCCAATGTGTCTGGCCTGTTTATCCATTTCTGACAGAAATTTGTGCTATTTCCAGTTTGGGCTGATATGAATAAAGCTGCTACGAACAGTTATTTTGTACGAGACTTTTTGTTGATACATGTTTTCATTTCTCTTGGATAAATATCTAGGAGTGGAATTGCAAGCTTATGTAGTAGATGTATATTTAACTTTTAAGAAATTGACAGCTTTCTAAAATTGGGACCTACTCTTTTAATCACTGCACTATGCTCTCCATGTTTCATTGATCTTTTTGTGAGGAATAAATTAGATAATGCATGTAAAGGGCTTAGCATAGTGCTTGGCACAAGTAAGGGCTTAACTTATTAGCTATTATATTTATTGAAGAGCAACTTTCAAATCTCTCATTCTTGAGCACTAGGCCTATACATCCAACCACCTGCTTCTGTAACATCTGACCTTAGCTGTCCCATGGGTGGCTCCATATCAGCTTGTACCAAACTAAACTCTTCTCCCCAGACCCCATGCCCAAACCTGGTCCTTCTCTCACATACCTTATTATGGTGAACCTTCTCAGTTGCCCAAGCCTCCCCGCTCTTCTCCTGTCACCTGGGCCTGGTTATTCTACTGCCTTAACAGCTCTTGCTTGTGTCCGTTTCTCTCCGTTCTCTACTGTTGCTACCTTCATTCAGACTTCAGTACCTGTCTCCAGGGTTGCTACAACAGCCTTCCAACTGAGGCCCATACCTTATTGCCACCCCCAATTTATTGGCTACACTGCAACAAGAGGGATCTGTCCATAATACAATCCTGATCCTGTCATGGTCCAGTTGGAACCCTTAGTGGCTTCCCAGGATAAAGTCTCAACCCCTTATATTCCTTTCAGGGTCCCCATGCTCCAGCTTCATCTGCCACCTCTTCTCGCAGACTTGGCACCAACCCTCTAGATTTCTTCCCATCCCTGGTCTTTTGCTTAGAGGCCTTTGCCTGTGCTGCTTGCTCTGCATGGAACATCCTTCCCTCCCCTACCTCACCTGACCCCATTCCCTTCACCTAGTGTATTCCCATCAGGACTCAGCCAAGATAATCCTAAATTCTAGGGAGCATTCTCTGACTTCAGTCTTCCCCTTTGAGTTGGGCCATGCACCCCTCCCATGTTCCCTGGCACTCAGTACTTAGCCCTGAGTAAGTACTCATGGCACTGTACCACCTGATACCCACCTGGCTGCCACCCTAGACTCTATATCTACTTAGTATAGCAGGTCCTCCGTCCCTGTTTGGGAAACTGAACTATTGTATTGGTGGTATTTGCTGCTGGACTTACTAGGGCTGAGTGATCAGGGAATGAAGCAAATAGCATTTGGAATTGCTAGGTTCTCACCCGTGTCTTGTCATCCTCACAGCCAGATGAAAATTCGCTGGACTTTTCTTCCTGTATGCTGCGGCCTGGGATTAAAAATGCACAGGAACTTGCTTGTGGGGTGTGCCTCTTAAATGTGGACTCCAGGAGCCGGGTAAGTCACATAGTTTCCCCCTGCAGATGGCAAAGGGCTTCTCTAACATGACTCTGGGGGACAGTCTCTAACCCACTTCACTGCAAATTTGTGATCAGAGGTGGGATTTTTCTAAAGTCCTGAAAGCCGACTGTAGAAGCAGATACATTCTTTCAAGAGGGCAGTGGGGGAAGCTGTAGAGGGAATGGATGCAGTTCTTCCCTTTCTAATAAGCATGTGATTTGCACTGTGCCTGCAGCACCCTGTGCATGGTGGGGTGGTAAACAGCAAAGGTTAAACCTGTAAGGAATTATTTGGAGGCAAGAGACGCTGTTCTGGGAATTTTGTTGACCTTATGGTTTCAACATTATTTCAGAAAGAAGACAAGCCTGCAGAAGAACGTCCTAAAAAAGTATGAACCAGTTACACATTATCTTAGCGTCTCCATTTTAATTTTGAGTGTGGAAGGCAAATCGGATGATTCCGTTGCCATCCTGAACTGTTCCAGTCATGAATCCTTTACTGAGTCATCTTTGTTCCCATAATGTTTGGTTTAATCAACTAATGTGCTGTGTGGGTCCACTTCTGTCTTGTTTGCATGCTTGTGTCTCATAATTGGCTTCTGGTGTTGCAGTTCTTTTTCTCTGCAATGAACAGGGTAACAGAATGAGCAACTTCTGGAAGACTGGAAGTTGTAGTGACACACAGAATGAGATCAGAGAGCTTCAGGATTTAGCTTTTAACAGATAAAAAAAATTGTTTGGGTAGCGTTTTGTTTATTTGTAGTGCTTTAGAAAACTAACCCTAGGAAGTGGTTGAGGTTTGGACTACTTTTCTCTGGCTGACTATAGCTTACCTATAAGCACCACTCATCTGGAAATAATTCTTGTGTGTTTAATGTCCATTTATTTAGAGTTTTTTGTTTTTTGTTTTTGTTTTTGTTTTTCAAACTGTACCTGTTTGACTTTTTAATTACGCAGATTTAGTTATCAGCTTCCAATGGCATTAGACCCTGAGTTATCTATTGTTTTCTCTCTTATAATTTTTTTTCATTTTTTTCATAATCAACCACAGAAATCTAAAGGACTGGCACGTTATAGTCAAATGCCAGCCTTAGGAGGAGGGCTTCCTTGAGCACAGTGAGGGATAAAAATTATCCACAGCCCTTGGCTCCTTTAGTTCCCTATATCATAATCCTCCATTCCTCCCCATAACCTCTGTCTGCCTTTTCTATGAAAGATTTGGCTGCCTTTTGCTGAAATTGGGTCTAGTAGTAATGATTTTTATACCTTTAATTAGCAATGAAACACTTTTCTCACTTGAATTCCTGTAGCTACCTGCGTAGCTTTTGTGTGTGCGTCACTTTGGCCTCAGCCTCTGTGACCTGGAGAGGTGTACATGTGGGGTTGCTGAAAAGCTCTTAGATGCAGAAAAAGCCTGACTTGCCCCACATCTCTGTTTATTTCTGGCAGGCATTCAACTCGGAAACAGACAGTTTCAAGCTGGCATATGGAGGGCACCAGTATCATGCCAGCTGTGCCAACTTCTGGATCAACTGTGTTGAACCAAAACCTCCTGGCCTCATCCTGCCTGATTTGCTCTGAAAAGCTCCTCTATGAAGCACTTTTTTTTTTTTCTGTCACACCCCATGGGGTGACAGGGACCAATAAACAGAATTCAAGTACTGCAAAGTTCACATCCATGAATCTGTATGAAGAAGTCCCCAAGAGGTGGGGTGGGGGGAGCACTGTGTAGGGTCCCAGTCATTCCTGCAGAGCCTTTGGTGCCCGATTCCCACTGCCAGTCTTTGGGATTTGAGTGAAATGGCCCTACCCAAACTGCATGTGGCACCAGAAGTTTGCTCACTTATCTCTAGTTCTCTGAAGATGTTTTAAAATATGGACAGTTTTCTTTATCTAAGGAATAATTTGCTGCTGCAATACTGAAACTGTGAAGAGTTGACATTTGAAGAAAAATATTGTTGTGGGACTGGAATTGGCAAGACTGTTTTGAGCCAGTGCTTATTTATTTCTAAAACACTTTTTGTCCTGTGAAGTAGAATGCATTTATCTGCATTTAGTTTGTTAATATCTGCAATGAATAAAAACGCGAAATTGTGATTAAACTGATGCTCTGTCTTTTTATAGAGAAGATTCTGCTTGTCTCCATTGGACAATGGCAGGCAGGTAAGGGCAGATTTTACTAACTTTGCTGTCACAGCTGAACCAATTCTCTGCTCCTTTCCTTCATTTCTAAAACTGTCAACTCTCAAAAAGACTTTTTCCTGAAACATGCCTGGCCATTATGAAGTGGTAAAGAACATTCATTTTGACAGAAGCCCAAATCCTGTGGATCAGGATGAAGATCCTTCCCCTCAGGAGCCTTCACTGAAAACCTATTTTGCCTCACGCAGACTGTGAACATGGATTTCAGACAAGACTTGGAAAGGCAGTGGACTGAAATCTCTTTGCGGTGGCCTCTCTCCAAATTTCCAAAGATACTGCATAGGGACCAATACTGCCTGACTTTGCAATGTCAATAATAAAGACCTGAAAATTAATTCAGGTGAAAATATGGAGTTCCCAGCCTAGTGAGGAGAACAGTAAGATGTATATTTATGGTAAAGATACATGACTTAGAAGCAGTGGAAGAAAATTGTTCAGAAACAGCACTGAATTTTAGAAAGAAAAGGCTCATGCTCTCTGGTTTAGGGAATTGTTTTCGCCATTTAAACTAAATGCATAAAGTCAGGGGAAAAAAGCTAAGTGGCTAAAGGCTGTGTTACTCCTAGGAAGAACATACCGATCTAGGACACACATTTCTCTGAATTGTTGATTATGTGCTTTATGACGAAATTCTAAATCTTGTATGCTTCACTTTGTATGAATTGGGCTCTCTGACCTAGACTAAGTTTTTATTTTTAAACTGAAAAAGTTGCTTTTGTCTATATAATTGCTGCTTTTACATAATTAGTTTATTTTCCCCTCAGGACAAATTCTGTCTTGTTCCATCTTACACCTCTTACATTTTCTCCAAGAAAGGCATAGAACATTTTCATTAAACAGCTGTTGGTGAGGCTTCTGCTCTACCTTGCTATACCAGAATGCACAGAGCACTGATGAGATACCTCTGTTTTCCTCATTTGCTCCAGATGATACCATCTCCAGCTACTTATGACTGAGGCAGCTGTCTCTGAATTGTCACCTTAGAGCCTTTGCCCTCCATAGGGCTAAGTGCTGTTACTAACACCACAGGTGGGCCCATCTGCAGCAGGCTTCTCCTGAGGCCTCTGTGCTCTGCTTCATCCTTGGCAGCACCGGTATTTCAACATGGCACCAGAATTCAAGCAGGCTTCCAATCAGTCTTGTAAATTCCATGATAGAACCATGATAAAAGAATCTACTTTTGCAATAAGAATGCTTCCCAGTTTGACAGAATTTATACTGCTGAAACACTTTTTGGAAATGCTATATGGACTATTTTTGTCACAGTGGCCTATATCAATGACATTTTAAAAAGTAAGCTTACCTGTTAACCAGATTGGTTTCTATTCCTAGACAAATTCCAGAGTGCCTCAGATAAAATTCCTAAGTACAATCACCGCCTTCCTTACCAAGTATGATAGGTTTAGTCATTCCTTGGGAGATGCAAGAGGAAAATTCAGCAGACATCAACAAAAAGCCTATGAAAAGTGTCCACTACCTTTAATATCTGTTTAATACTTGAAATGCTTAATTAGACACTACCAATAAGGCTTTGGGGAGTGTGGAATACCATTGTGCTGCTTTGCTTTATTTATACACATTTATTAAAATGACTCAACATTGCATTCAGCTTCACCTCAGCTCTTCTCGTTAGCCAAGAGCCCAGTGTCCTTGGAAACCGTAACCAAGGTTACTTATTTCCATACTGTGTATTGTCAGGCAGCTTCACCCCACTGCTTGAATGGCGATTAATAAGCACTTTTCTTTTCTCATATTGTTTTGCCTTTAAAATTTTTATGACTTAGTGTGTAATTTAATTTTTGTCTGGACATGCTTGAGATAGAAGAGGTACAGGGTATATTAGGGTATTTTCCATGCTTTATTTTTCCTGTTGCTACTAGTTAGCATTCCACAGGGGTTGTGTAATTTTAATTATTTGAATATTTTGTGTACACATACATATTTTGAGGGTTTTTTTTCTGGTCTTATTTGTTTAAAGATGTCTTCTACTTGCCTGTTTAATTAGTGTGTTCTCAAGCTTTGAGAAGATGAGAGAGGGGCTGTACGTTACAGAAATTTGAAATGCTTGTTCTGCACTGGGGACCACTACAAAAAAACTCCCCTTAATACCTTCTCGGTCAAATACCTTCCTTTGTGAACAGCTAATAAGCTCTGACATTTTCAGAAACATTTGCCATTCAGAAGGGAGCATTATAACCTGCTGTAGACCATTCTAGCAAATGTCAGAATGCAGGGCAAGATGTGTTTAGCCTGTGGTTTTTTATGTTTAGGTTACTTAGCATTTCTTTGGAAAAGTGTGTGCCAAATAACACATTGGTAAGCCCTCTCCTTGCAAGGTCAAGCTGAGAAAATAAAGCTTAAGTAAAATAGCTCTCGGCTGAAAAATGCCACTTGACAAATACTTTTCTAACAAAATATCGTAACAAAAGTTTTACTTACATTATATGTTGAAGTGAATATAGTATAAGTGGCTAAAAAAAGTATTCATGTGTGATATCTCATTATTTTGTAGCTGTGGGTCCATAGTGAAATGAGTTGTCTTGTATGTGATGTGGAATTTGGTCCTGTATTTTAAAAGATGGTGTGACATTTTTCCTTTGTTAACATTTTAATAAACAATTGCCCTAATTGACATGTTTAGACATTATAAAGCTTGATCTCTAAAATACTTTCAGGGTCTGTTCTGAAATAACTAGTTAAACTACACTGACAAGAAAACACAAGTATAGAATAATGTCGAGCTACTAGACTTTCTCTTGGTCTTGTCTTTGCTGGGTTAAGATTTCACTTAGATGCAACCCATTGATTGGGATGAACAGGGGCCCCAGCACTTAGATGAGAAAGGTGTTAGGCTTCCCAAGTGCTAAGAACACTCTTAGCTATGTCCCAATAGTGCTGTTTGCCAGGATTGCTCAGGAAATTTTCTCCTTTAATTACCAAGAACGTGTCACCAGGTGTTTTCTTACTACAGTACAATGATTATTTTGGGGCTCTTATTCAGAGACTACCAGACTTAAAGATGGTTTCATACTAAAGAAGCCATAGCCTCCCTGGATTATTTTGTTTTTATTGTTTTTTGATCATATGCTAATGTAGCATTTGTTGGTTCCTCTGATTTCCCATAGACACTATTAACAGTAATTTAAATTTTTTTCATTTTAATTTTCCTATTTAGACAATAATGATGCATGTTTTTAAGAGTGGGCAAGTAGCATAAGACAAGAAAAGGTAGAATTTGGATGGAAAATCATTGCTATGAACCAGGTAAAATCTGGAAGATATAATTTGTCTAAATATGTAGCTACTGGCATATTTATGCTTCCTGCCAAAATAGACCAAAAAATCTAGGAACTCATTCCACTGATAATCAAGCTACAATCTACCTGACCAATGAAGTAAAATAAAGCAGTGCTGTGGCAACGGTTCTCATTGTCTGGGCAGACTTCCAGGTGGCTCTCCTATCTGGAAGTAAGGGGCAACCTGGTAAACGCCACTGGTTTCCCAGGAGTGGAATAGAAAAGAGCTCATTAAACTTTTGCCACATCCCTGATGAGTTGTGCTGTCAAATTTACTAGGAGCAGTGAACTAGATGACATTTACAAAGTTAAACAAAGGAAGCTATTGTTATTTGCTTATAACTTACACTGAGGTTTGGGTTAGGGCATTTTTGTATGTGTTAATAGGCAGAGGCACACCTTTTGTTGAAAACCAATTCCTTTGAGGGAGAATTCACTGGTTTGGTGCACTCCACTTACCAAGATAAAACTGAAAACAGCACCTTTTGTCAGACTGTACATCCTATACTATTTTCCACTGTTGTGAATGATATATCGACCCATCTGCAAGAATGTGAAACATTGACATGATTTGGCTGGGAAGTCTTATTTTAAGTAGTGTTCATGGTTGTCACAAGAGCCATATTTTAGCACAATTATTAGCATCTTCCATCAACACACACCTTGAAATTATTAGTAAAAATTTTAATATGTTAAGCAGATATATTTATTAAAAATAATGCTAATATCCTGGGCACATTGATTCCAAGAGGGCTTTTGCAGCAGATTTCATTATAATTACTTAACAGCTAAATAATCAAGGTTTATTTATTTTAACTTACAGAGTTACTAAATAATAGAGGAAAAAGGAAAGAGTAGGGCTAATCCAGTAGAGACTGAAGCTGGTATCAATCTTCCCTAAGCATCTGTTTGGTCGGCAGCCTTGGGCAAAGCTTGTCTCTAAAGGGTTTAATCAGGGCCCTAAGTGATTTTTGCACTGAGCTCCTCCTGCACCTACCATGGTGGCAAAAGGCATGGGATTCAGAATAAAGCAGAACCAAACAGTTTATTAAACTGTTCAAATTGTTAAAAATGATTTAAAAGCCAGTTCAAGATTTTCATAAACACTATTCCAAAATGTTAGTTTTAAAAATGTTACTAGCAATGTATGCATTCCCCTTATGTCCCTTCCCTCCCTCCCTATCTCTTAAAATAAACCTGAATACCCAGTGTAAAAAACACTTGAGGGAGAACCAACAGTCAACCATTTGAGAAGAAAGGTGAAGAGGGGAGCAGACGGTGTGTAGCAGATGCTGGCACCGCTCAGGGGCTGCTGATGCAGGCTTTGGTGGCATTAAATCCCCCAGTAAGGCATCAGGTGTCGGGACTCTTTCTCATAAACGTCTGGAACTATGCCATAAGGTGTCTGTACCATTTTAACTGTCGACTTCCCAAAGAGCTGGCGCTCGTAGTCTATCAGCTGCCTCCAGAAGCCTACGTTGGGCCTGATGACAGGCCTCCGGGCTTTCACCCAGTTGTACGCCTCCAGCAGGCACACGTTGTGGAATTTCATCAGGTAAGCGATGCAGAGAGTGGCCGAGCGGCTCACCCCTGCAGCACAGTGCACCAAGGTGGCCCCATGCTTCCTGCTCACACTATGGATCTTGTCGGCCACAGTGTCAAAGTACAGTCCAATGGGGGCATGAGGCATGTCAGCCAGAGGCACTTTAACATATTCAAATTGGGGCCAGTTGAAATTGGGGATCTCAATGGTTGCATTAACAATGCAGGTGATGCCACGAGCCTGGAGGAGGTGCCGATTGGAGGCCACACTGCCTCTGCCCAGGAAGAGAGAGGAGGTGATTTGAGCAATGCCTCCTATGTCTCCCTCGGAAATCATCCGAGGGGCCATGAGAGTCCTTGGTAGTGTGCTGTGACCTCTGGAGCTCATGAAGACGCCAGCAATCACACTTGCATCGTTGGGGGCAAGACCAGAGTGTTTTGTTTTCCTCCACCAAGGAATCCAAAATTACAATCTCTTTCCTGCAAAATACAGGTATCTGTCAGTACTTTATTATCTTTTATTTATTTATTTTTTTAAAGACAAGGTCTTGCTCTGTCACCCAGGCTGGGGTGAAGTGATGCAATCATAGCTCACTGCAACCTCAAACTCCTGGGCTCAAGTGATCCTCCTGCCTCAGCTCCCCCACCCCCAGTTGCTGGGACCACAGTCGCGCGCCACCGCGCCCAGCTTTTGTCAGTACTTTAAATGCTGATTCATCCCAGCCTTCTGTAGTGTTTGTGGAATGGAAGATGAAAAGATTATTAGAATTATTTTTTATAATACAATACATTCTTTCATGGATGTGGGCAAATCATTTTCTATCAATTAACAGGAAAAGGAGCCTAAGACACCAACATGTAAAATTAATATAAAACTCAGCTCTCTGATGATTGTTGGGGAAAAAAAACCTTCTAAGTGGAAATAGTCATCCTATTATCCTATTTTTGGAAAAGTTAAAGACAGAAACCTGCCCAACTGGTTCCTGAACAACAGTCTGGCAGGGTCCTGCTCTTACTGAAGGGAGTGGGAGTCCTTGGTGATTAGGAAGAAATCAGAAATTCTGATCCCCCCATAGCCATGTCTTTTCATACACTACTTGTCTACTTCTTGTCTACTTCCATAGCTATGACAGCTGTATTTTCCTAAACCTAACTCTAGACATAGCGATCTTACAGAGGTATGAAAGCGATCTCACCTTAGGTAATGTATTTAATGAACTGCCTTTATAAACTAAAAAGATACTGAATAGGATCAGGTGCAGAAAAGTCAGATCACCTTAGCCCTCTATTATTTAAAAGCAGCTATTTCCCATCATATTTGTGACATGTGAACACTTTGGAAATCCAATTAGCTTTGGGTAATTTGTGCTGTAGCATTTCCATGGAAATAATTCCAGGAAATTTGAAGACTATGGTCTTAAAAGTTTATTCCTACAAGTTAAATGAGCATTTCACCTGACCCGACCCTGGGTGTAGCTAAATGATAACTTCATCTTTCTCTATCATTTAATTCTAAGCTCCAAGATGAATCCCACTGGCTTTAGTTTAATACCTGAAGATCTATATTCTCTCATTAGTACAGTGTTTACTATAAAATGTCTATGTATGTTACTAACAATGGTTTCCTGAGATTTTAAACACATCAGTTCCTCTCATCACAAAATCACAATGCTTTATAGTCCGTGCCCAGTGGGAAGTGTGTTAACTTGCACCCAGGGTACCATAAGGAAGCCAGAAGTGATTTCAGTCATATGAAACATCCCCAGGTTCCACAGAGAGGCAGTGCTGGGGCTACTCACTTGCCCAAGAGTCTGGTGTACGCTCGAGCCCTCGGTCTGGATCCAAAGTCCTAAGTGAGTAGTGCTGGTTATAGTGGATACAAATCAGATCTGCAGAAAGACAGAGAGGCAAGGATATGGCCAATCAGGAAGTTCAAAAGAATTCCTTATGGGTTTTTCATATGAAACCAGGTTTGACTGAAATAAATCCAGAAAGTAGAAGGTGTGCTAAATATTTCTACATGTGCATTTCAGGAATGCACCAGTAAGAAACATCAACCTCAAGCTGGGCATGGCGGTGTGTGCCTGTAATTCCTATAACTTGTGAGGCTGAGGTGGGAGGATCGCTTGAGCCCAGGAGTTTGAGGGCAGCCTGGGCAACATAGCAAAACCCTGTCTCAAAAAAAAAAAAAAAATCAACCTCACTATCAGCTTTTCGTTAATGACACATAACCCATGGTGTGACAAATGTTAAGTATAGTTTTGGCAATTACAAAGACAAGTCTCCTTTTGAAAGAAGGAGATTCAGAGACCACACATATCAATAAAATGTTAAGGCACTGCAGAATGCTCACTGGGCCATCAGGTACAAAACTGACCTACAGGTTCTTCCATGTACCCTCACTCAGTCACCCCAGCAGTGTGAAGAACTAGACCAAACACCACAGTGGGTAGAACAGCTAAGCAAGATGCAGTGAAGGCAAGACAAGCAGCCATGTGACTAGCACGATGGAGGAGAGTGTTTACCAGGGAAGAAGTCTAAGTCAGCCGCTGGCGGGCATGGCCAGGAGTGATGACATCCCACACGGCAATGAGGACATGGCTGCAGCCATGAACGCTGGTGCTCAGGAGAGTAATTTGACATTTTCTTTTATTTTTCTTTTCCATGGTGGCCCTCCTTTTTTATTCATTTATATAATAATATGATGAGCACTGTGAACATCATTAAAAATGTGCTCCTCTCCCACCTGTTCCCCTGCCTTTGCCAGGGAACCATCACACTTAAATTTTTATTTTTTGGGCTGGGCACAGTGGCTCACACCTGTAATCACAGCACTCTGGGAAGGTGAGGTGGGAGGATCCCTTGAGCCCAGGAGTTTGAGGCTGCAGTGAGCTATGGTTGCACCACTGCACTCCAAGGCTGGGTGACAGAGATTCTGCCTCTAAAAAAAAAAATTACTTTTTTTACGGCTCCGTTGAGGTGTAACTGACATACAAACTGATAAACAACTTGATTAAGTGTACAACTTATCATATGTCAACTTTGACATATGTATACACTTGAGACACCATGACCTCAAAATAATAAACATATCTATCACCCCCCAAAAATTTCCTCATGGTCTTTTATAATCCATCCCTCTCTTGCCTTCTAACCCCATTCCCAAGCAACCATTGACATTTTTTTGTCACTATAGTTTGCATTCTAGACTTTTATGTAAATGGAATCCTACATTATTTTTTTTGGTCTGATTTCTTCCATTCCGCATAATTACACTGACGTTCATCCATGATGCTGGGTTATCAATAAAACGTTTGTTCCTTTTTATTGCTGAATAATACTCTATTGTGTTGATATACCATGATTTGTTTATCCATTCACCTACTGATGGACATCAGGTTGTTTCTAGTTTAAAGCTATTATAAGTGAAGCTACTATGAACATTCACGTACAGGTCTTTGCATACACATATGGCTTCCTTTCTTTTGGTTAAATACCTAGGAGTGAGGGCTGGGTCATATGATGTGTATATTTTTTAATATACTTAGTTTTTTAAAAGAAAAGTTTAAAAATTGTTATATCATTATAATGCAGTGGTTCTCAAACTCAAGCATGCATTGCAATCACCTGGAGGGCTTGTTAAAACAGATTGCTGGGCCCTTACCCCAGAGCTTCTGATTCAGTAGTTCTGGAGTGGGGCTCAAGAATTTGTATTTCCCAGGTGATGGGTGATGCTGCTGGTCAGGGGACACACTTTGAGAACCAAGCAGACGTGGATTCTGTGGGACACTGCACAGATTCCCACTTCAAGACTGAGGCATGCAGGGTGCTGGTGCTGACAGCTCACAAGTTCCTCCCAGAAATTGCCCTTGTCTGAAGGGAGCTGCCTCACCCAAGGTTACACCCGTCTTTGGGAGCCCACATCTGATGACTAGTTAATGCTGCAGGGGCAGAGAGACTTACAGGTGAAATTGCATCATGAGGAAGAACAAGGGAGTAGTAGTCACATAAGGCAATGTGTGTGTATATGTGTTGGATGTAAAATATAAACAGGGCAGAAACTTTTAGGTGAGAACATTCTTTCCTGCTGCTTCCTAGTCTTTGCCTGGCAGAATCCTACTAGTTTGCAAAGCAAAGTCGCTGTGGTAATAAACACAAAATTAGGTCCTCAGACTGTTGGTTTCAAACTCTCCTCAATGTGGAAAATGTGGAAGATGCTAATCAAATTTCCAAGTAGGTTATCTACTTGTCTAATTTTTATTTTTATTTTTTTAGCTCATGCTCAAGTGAAAATTACTGTTGTCTAATTAAGAAGGACTCAGCCTTGTGTCCTCCCAAATAATCATGCTGTCTGGGAAGCCACTGGCCCTCCCGAGGCAGGGTGCCCAGGCTGACTGCGGAAGCCTGGCTTATTCTGTTAACTCAGCAGAGATAGGGTACTTGGTGCTGCAGGGAAAACAGATTGTGAGCCCTCAGGGCAGAATCCAAGTGAGACAGACATGATGCTCCATCCCTGCTGCTGCTAGTCCATCTCCTGCCAATAAACCTGCTTCCAACGGCAAAGCTGGTCCAAAGTTTCAGAAAAACAGCTCCTGCCAGAGAGCACTCAGAGGGCACAGACACTATACAGATGCTCCTCTGATATGACACACCTGACCCCCTTTCAGATTGGAAAATGCAAGGTTCAGAAAGGATGAGATGATTTCAACTTGAGAAGACAAATAAAACCAAGAAAAGATCCAAGGTATCCAGACTTCTAGCTCAAGACCGCACACTGCTTCTCTGCATGACTGCGCAGGGTGGCTGTGTTCTCATCACCTGCCTTACAGAGCTCTAACACCACCAGCCAGCACCTGTGATGCATGAAAGGGTCTTGGATCTGCATAAGAAAAGATTGAGCCCAGATGGGCTGAGCTGCTCCAGTTTCACCTAGTGCCAGAACAGGGAAGTACTGCCATAGCCTGGTACACCATTCAGTGCACAGAAAGCCCTCCTGACAACAGAGTGACCTTGGCAAGGAGTAGTCCCAGGGTAGGCACAACAAGAAGCCCTAGTTTGGTCCAGTTCTAAGATTAGCAGAACCTGATCCTATAGAATAAAAAAACCCATGGGTATTACATCATAGGTGCATGAAAATCAACTTAGTAAATGTGTCCTGGGAGATAGAGAAAGCAGATCTGTTAAGAGAATTTGACCCATATTTGAGGGATCAAAAGTTGCATGGTGCTCTCTGAGTGAACATGCCACTCCCACTGTAGGACACTGGTCTTTGGCAGGAGAATGACCAGAGAGAATGCTGAAGACTGTCCATGTCGCTGTCCATGGTGTTCCACTCCGCCTTCCCAAGTTGCTCAGGCAGCTGCATTTACTTCTTGGAGAAAAAAATGCTTTCCTGGCCAGGGGAATGGGGGTGGGGTGCCATGAAGGATAGAAAGGAGGAGCTATCCTAAACCAACCCCAGGGAGGGTTCTTTTGTTTTTTTTTAACCAGCTATAAGCAACATCTTGTCAGAGATGATGCTGTTCTTTTTGAATAATAAGCATCAAGCACTAAGTACTAAACAAAATGCAGAATTAGTGTCTTCCCAGTGGGCCTGTAATCTCAATAATGCATAAGCTAATAACCACCGATTGCTCCCTGCACTGGAGAGCTCCTGGAATGCGGGCACAGCCTTGTGGTTAGCACTAGCCACGTAGAATTGCTACCTGGGCTCTATTCTGAGCATCCAACCTAGTGCCATGGAGGCCACTTTTCTTTTCTTTTTTTAAAAATGCTGACAACCCCTGGAATCACCAGTTGAAGAACGGACATTCTATCTAACTCTATCTACTGCTTTTTCTTCTCATGTTGAACAAACAGAAAATGGCCACAATGGTTCCAGAAATGACTGTGTAAAATGATCTAAAATATTTTTAGCTTTAGGAATTTCAGAGGGTCAGAGTACGTACTGAGGGCCTACACTGTTACTTTTTTACACTTGAAAAGCTTATGTAAGGCCAAGCACAGTGGCTCACACCTGTAATCCTAGCACTCTGGGAGGACTGCTTGAGGTCAGGAGTTCGAGACCAGCCTCAGCAAGAGTGAGACCCTGTCTCTACAAATAGAAAAAATTAGCCAGGTGTGGTGGCGTGCATCTGTAGTCCCAGCTACTGGGGAGGCTGAGGCAGGAGGATCACTTGAGCCCAGGAGTTGGAGGCTGCAGGGAGCTGTGATGACGCCACAGCACTCTAGCTGGGGTGACAGAGCAAGACTCTGTCGGGGAAAAAAAAAAAAAAAGAAAAAAAAAAAAGAAAAGCTTATGTAATCACATTTTTACCTGTTAAAGTAAATGTCTATCTAGTTCTTTTATTTAAAAAACCCTTAAAGTCACTTTTTAAAATAGAAGAATTTTAGTCTACACTGTCATAAATAAATAAATACTACCTTTCTCATTCATTTTCATTATTAAATCAGAAATGCATTCCACTGGGGGAAAAGTTTAAATATTCAAATAAATATTTGAATATTTTATAAATATTAAAGTATTTTAATTTTTTAACAAATAAAAATAAAGTCACAACATGGCAATCTTGCATTAACATAAAATAACTTTCTGATAGAACATTAAGAATAAAATTCAAACAATGAGTTATATTCATATTAAAGTAAAATGAAGTAAAAGATATTCAAAAATTACTCTCAGTCACCTGGAAAGCTTCAGCAATTTGGCTAAAACACCTCAACATCTTCTACTTACATTAGGAGGAGGGGGTGTTTTTGCTTTTCCTACCATATTAATTAACTGATATGATAGTGTTCTGGGATGAGGATAAATACACATGAAGCTAAAGACAGAGTCACTATTCTGGTTCAGTCACAAACATTCCCCCAGTGTGACACATAGCTATAGAGCAACTGCTTATGTAGTCGTGACCAGGCTGACCATCTTGATGTCGGTGTGTGGACCACCAGCCCATTACTGCTGTGTTTGCTGAGCCTAATGAAAGCCAATCATTGTAAGATACTCGCCAGCTGCTGGATGCAGCATATGCCACAGCCCAAATAAGGAGATGGGCAGTCCACTTGATGAGAGCAGGAAAAAAACAAGCTAACATCGTGACCTAGATGCACAGACTTTAAGAAGTTTAATTCTGTATGATAAATCCATGTTGGAAATAAAATGAGTCAAATAGGAAGGAGAGACTGTCAATAACTATAAAAGGTGAATATCTGCATTTATTTGGGTACCATGGAGCAATTTGTTCAAATCTGGAACTGAATTTTTGAATTTGGTCCTCACCCACCTCAGTGCTTAAATTACTTACCACTCATTGACACAACAGTATTTTACTGAGTTCATGCTATGTGCTCAACACTATGCTAAGTGTTGTTGTGGACAGCTGCAGAATGTATTTGCCAAAGATGGACACAACAATATCTCCCATCCCACATGGTGTTCTCACAACGTAATCTTGACACTCCTTCCCATCCAACAGTAGGGCTGCTATCCCTTCTCCTTGAACCTGGAGAAAGCTCTGTGACTGCCTCAACCAAAAGAATACAATAGAAATGATGCTTCTGAGGCTAGATTATAAACATGTCTCACACTTCTACCTTGTTCCCTTGGGACTTGCTCTTGGAACCCAGCTGCCACGCTGTGAGGAAGCCCAAATGTGCCCAACGGAGCTACCACATGAAGAGGCCATATTTGGACATCCTGGCCAACAGCCCAGCTGATGGCCAAGACCAACCACTAGATACGTGAGTGGAGGTACTTCAGTACGATTGTAGCTCCTAGCCACCAAGTTACCCCGAGGCTTTGAATCTCCCAGCTGAGGCCCCAGATATTGTGAAGCAAAGACAAGTTGTCCCCACTAAGTGAGGTCCAAATTCCTGACCTACAGGAATCTATGAGCACAATATAAATAGTTATTTTACACCACTGAGTTTTGGGCTTGTGTTATGCAGCAACAGTAACTACAACAGGGATAAAAGGGAAATAAGACACAACCCTGTACTAGGATTTTATCACCTTAAAGAGATGACACAAGTCACACATATAAAAACCACTAACAATAAGAGATAGACTAACATTAAGTGAATCAAATGACTAGTGCAAACTAGGTACTGTACCAATTCAAAGAGAAGGCACAAGATCAAAGCAAAATAAAAACAGCCAAGATGCTGACAAACTGAGTTGTTTCTTGGGGAGGTGTCTTACAGATTGCACTATCATGCTTTTTCTCCAATCCATTCAAAACGTGCTGTCATTCTTGCCTTTCAAGAGTCTCCGTATTTTTAGATTCTGAATGAAAAATGCAAGCCCTTTTCTAAAAGCCCCTCACTACTCAGAAAGTGTGACCCAAGGCCCAACAGCATTGAAACCACCTTCAGGCTTGATAAACATGCAGAATTTCAGGCCCTATCCTAAGACCTATAGAATCAGATTCTGCAGTGTAACAGCATCCCAGGTGATCCATATACACATTTTTAAAAAACACAGGTGCGCACCTGTAGTCCCAGCTACTTAGGAGGCTGAGGCAGGAGGATCACATGAGCCCAGGAGTTGAAGCTGCAGTGAGCTATGATCATGCCACTGTGCTCCAGCCTGGGCAATGGAACGAGACCATAGCTCTAAAAATTAATTAATAATTAATTTAAAAATTTTTAAAGTATGAGAAATGCCACTGTCATTAATCTGCCTCATTCTGTCCCACTGGACTTGCTGAAGCAAACTCAAGGGCCTGTTCTGTTTAAGCAACATGAGCATGCTCACCCTCTCATGGGTCAGTATCAGTATCATTCTGCTGTTGCAGTTCCCAGATGAGAAATCAGAGGTAAACAGAGCTTAAGAGGCTTTCCCAGACTCTACATAGAAAATTAATAATCCCACTGGGACCAGAACCTTCCTTCCATGAGTTGTCCATTTGTTGATAAGTCATACAATCTGACCACAACAGATCAACCCATCCAAAGACTACCAAAACGTACGTTTCATGGGGGGGGGAACTACAAAGAGAAAGGAATTAAGGAACATAAGGTCAGTCTGATTGTGCTTTATATCTATAATCTGGATATTAATCTCTAAAAATCCTAAACTGCTAGTGGTATGAGATGGTCTTTGGGTGTGAAAAATCTGATAAAACTGAACCAAGAAAATGCTTGCCAAAGTCCACAATTACCTTAAACCTGGTTGGTGCTAACGGGAAACCAATTTGAGCAATAGCCTATATAAATAATATTTTTAAATCTTCTAGGAGTAAGTGGTAAAAATTAAATGTGAATCACAGATGCTTGCTCAAGTGGTAAATGATATAGATAAGTCAGAATATCTACAGGCATAGCACTTAAAAACACACACACACACACACACAATCAGCAATAAAACCCAGGTAGGTATGAGTTTGCCTCAAAATTGCCAAAGTCACTATTGCCCTCTGAGAAGCAGGACCACAAAATCTCAGAAAATGCAGATCTTTTCATAAATAAGATCTCAGTCCTTAAAAGTTCATTATTACTTTAAGGAAAACAAAGAAATAATTTATAAACTAGAATGCTTGTTAGAATGGAGACTCTTAGGACCCACCCTAGACCTAATTAATCAGAATTTCTGGAGGTGAAGGCCTGGGAATTTATATTTCTAGCAAGCAGTATTTCTAAAAATAATATTAAGCTGATATTATGGAAAAGATAAATATTATCTACTGTAATTTCTAGAAAGATAAATGGAACAAGAAACTCAGTAAGTGTAATTTATTTTTTAAAAAGATTATTTGCAAATAAAATAATACAGCAGTCATTTGGCTTTAAGATACAATCCAGTACGAAAAGTTCCATTCCATTTCCATTTTGGATCATCTTTGGCTGCAAGTTTGTAACCAGTAGTTGAAGCTCTATAAAACACTGAATACTTCTCTAATGTTTGTTAACAAGAAATATGTGAAATGATGTACAATCTTTAACCATGAAAGAGTTCTGTCCCATAAACACAGATCATATGTGACAGTACAAAATAAAGGCTAGTAGGTGTTTCTATGTCCTTTTGACAGTCAAGAAAAATGCAGTTTGTATGACTCAAGGGACATCATTTTTAAAAATGCACTGTTTGACTTAGAATAGGTATTCATGAGAGTGGTTGTCTCAAAGCGGAAGGTGGAGTTGGGGCCCCAGGAAGCTTTGACTTATAATGCTTACTTTTTTTTATAAAAGAAAAGACTGATAAAATTAAGTATGACCAGTGATTTTGAGTGGTGAGTAACAATGTTGGTTAATTTGCTCTTTGTAATTTTCCATATGATTTCAATTTCTAAAAATAAAAAATATTTTTAATAGCAGCAAATGAACTACAACAACTAGCTGTCAGCCAGAGACCCTTCTGCAGCCTCTGGCCAGCGCCCACCAATGCACTTCACACAGCAGCCAGAAGAACAAGTTGAGTTGGTGAGAGAAGTCAGCAAGGATACTAGCATGGCACAATGGCTAAATTAGCAAAATTCTTAATTATAAATCTTGAGTTCAAATTTGTATTTAACTTGTACGCTGACAATACCCTCCCAGATTTTATTTTCACCAGTGCTTCCTTAAAACTTCAAGCAAGTTCCCCTCTTGGTCGCTCTCTTCCAGGAGGGGAGGGCTGGTGCTTTGCAGGCTCTCTCAGATAACTAACTTACTAGCCAACAGAAGGAGCATGCTCTTGTTAAAGAGTGTTCGCATATGTACCCACAAACTCAAAGACCTAAGGAGTCAAAAAACCTGCCATAGGCCATCAGTGCTGAAACTGTTCTGGGACAAAGGCGGAAGTAAGCCCAGCAGTTGCATATGAATTTCAAAAGAGACTTTTTGTCCCCTGAGACTTCAAGATGGCAGGGGGCATGGAAAAGCTGACCAAACTGGACCGCAGTCAGTCTCTGTGTCAGAGCCAGAAAGGGCAGTGCCATGGTGAGCTGGGTGGGCTGCACAGACAGGGCATGGCCTGGCCTCAGCACTCAGGCTGCTTGCCCAGGCCCATGCTGCCCATGCCCGCAACAGGTGGGAAATGGAGCTGCTCTCGAATGCTTCCCGCTGGAAGGCCAACAGGATGTCAAAGAACACAAACAGGATTCCTCCCGCCATCACTCAGATTTAAGAGGTTCTGACACCACTTTTTAATCCTCCTCCTGTGGGTGCTTTTCTTGAAAACTTCTAATTTATATACGTGAGGGTTCCAAAATGATGATTATTTTAGAGTATCTGAAAAAAATCTTTACTATAATAAGCAAAAAGTACTTGTAACTTATGTAAATAAAGACTGAAAGTAGAGTAATTTAGCCGTTTTCCAAGATGCCTTACAGAAGAAATAAAAAGGAACTACAAATCTCACATTCTTTGGGCTAGTGTTCTTCCATCATCCCTCCAGCTAAGAAAAAAGAAAAAAGGATCCCCTGGAGGGTACTTTGTAAACCTACAGGATTGTAGAACATTCTGCTCTAAGGACAGAAACAGACTGTTAGCACATAATACTAGGCACATAGTAAGTACTCAACAACTGAATTTAATAACTGTCCTCAGGTGACTTCCCCTTTTCTCCCCCATCCTCTCCCCCCCCCCCGCCCCCACACACCCCCTATTAGCTTTAAATCCAGCTGGCAAAACCAAACACGGGTAATGAAAGTCAACCTAGCAACTGCTCAGAAGGCAGAAGTCCCATCAAACCCAGTTCTAAGCTGCCCACTGGCCTGTAGTCCAGCCACTGCCTGTAGTCCCAGCTACCCGGGAGGCTGAGGTGGAAGGATCGCTTGAGCCCAGGAGTTCAAGACCTGCCTAGGCAACATAGTGAGACCTTGTCTCTTTAAAACAAACAAACAAAAATTCCAGCTCTAAGCTACCTCTACCTTTGCAAACAAAGGAAGATGTGGGGAAAAATACATTTTAAAGATTGTAAAAGGTAATTTATTCCTGTAGCAAAGCATCTGTGGTTACTTTGAAATTGCCAAGGCAGTAGGAGCAAGGGTCTGTGCTCAGTGCCTCTCAGGGAATATACACATGCACATGAGTGTGTCGAGTCCCCTCCTCGAGGATACTTTCATAAGGACAGGCCTGCGTTCCTGCACAATCATCACACACTGAATGCCCTACACATCTAAGGCTGGGCACAATGCAAACATTCACCAGAGGTAGGAGTCACTCAAGAGCTTTAAAAGACTTCTAGGTATTAGACGCTTTTATTTTTAGTACTCCATTTTGCATATTTAAATTTTCCTATAACTACTCATCTGTTTTTTAAAAAAAGATTGATGGAAGGATTCTATTAGGTATTTGTTAGACAAATGCAGTGAAAAAAACCATTTCTGGTGTTTGGGTGGTTTATTAGTCCAAAACAGATAACTAAAATACATATGAAAATAAATATAAATACACTGGTACATGATGGGCCAGGGATAAGACTACCTAGGTGACATTTATTCATTCATTCAAGAAATATATAAGCATATTGTAGTTAAACAGCAAATACAGCAGATTATAAATTCTGCACACCTGACCCAGCACTGTTCAAAATTGCTCCAGACCAGAAACCCAGATGTCCATCAACAGTGGATGAATAATCTGTGGTATGTCATACAAAAATGAACTAACTACAGTCACAGGCAACAACATGGATGAACTTTAAAAAAATAGCATGCTGTAGGAATTTAAACAAAAAAATTATATATGTATGTGTATGTGTGTACATATATGATGCCAACCAAAAGAAAGAAGTATCCAAAAGAATACCTACTTTTGATTCCATCTACACAGAGGTAAAAAGAGGCAAAATGAAACTATGTTGTTTAGAGATTTATATTTAGGGGGTACAAACTATAGAAAAGGAAGGAAGTGATTTCCATAAAAGTGGTTTCTGGCTAAGTTACCTCTTGGGGAGGGGGAGAGGTTGTCCTTAGGAAAAAGTAGGGAGAGGCAGCTTCTTAGCCTGCAAGATGGTTACACTTGTGTTTTCTTTAAAATAGTTCATCAAGTTATCCATTTGTTTTATACCTTTTTCTGCATGTTATAATTCACAATTTAAAAGGTTAAATAAATACGAGGTTGATTTCCAGGAATTTAGAACCATTACAATTCTGGCCAATCCTCTCTGAATGTCACTGTTAGCCTGTCAGCTTCATAAAGGTCAGGGACAGACCTTATTTGCCTTCTTCCCCAGCATTCAGCATAGTACATTTAGCAATGGTAAAAGTCCTCAGTAAATGTTTAATATATAAATCCATAAATTCCTGACATGAATTTTGTTTTAACTCATCTATTTCCTGGAATTAATGATCTGAACTGTGCCCACATTAACACTCTCCTTTCCTTTCTTTGTCTTCATCCCAGTGAAGCTTTCATAAATAATAAAGCTACCACCTTAAATGTTAGCGGTGTAAGTTTATACTTAGGCCTTCGTTGCTTTAGCAACTCTCCCTGCCTTCCCCTCCCTTTGATGCCTAATTATAAGCAAAGAAAGACAAAACACTTGTAGATCTAGATTTTTTTTTTTAAATAGGAAAGTTTTCTTCTGTACCTGAGAGTAAAGCCCAGGATCCTAATGATTCAACTACTCTGAAGTTGTTTAGGAAGGGGTCGTTTGCCTGACGCCCTGAGAAATACCACCATGCTATCAGGATTAAAACTTTACAATCTGTTGTACATAAAAGCACGCTACCTGTTCTGGACAGAAACCAAATCTCTATGAACAGGACCAGTTGATTTTAAAATAATTTCAGTTAAAAAATGACTTTGTACAAAAAGACATTTATGAAAAGTCTTAGAGGATACACACAAACCGATAAAGATACAGCAGTTACTTTGAGAAAGATGCTCAAAAGAAGGTTTTAACCTTATTAGTGAAGTTTAAATTTTTTAATGATTAATGTATTTCTCCTAACATTGGGAAAAAGCATTTTTCATCCACCTTGCCTTAAAACAAAATCCCAATTGCAATCTCACCAAACAGATCCCTCTCTAAAGTTCACCTTTTTAAAATGCTAAAGTTTTAAAGGATTTCCTGGACCTATATAGCTGGCCAGTTTTTTATGATACGAATATACATTTATGCCATTCTATTCAAGAGTATTACAGAATTCATACCTGCAGTCCACCAACCTGAAAGATTTCAGATGAGAACAGCACAGACACGTTCGACACTGACGTTAAAAAGACTTGGAATGAAGGAAACTGTCTCCAGTTTTATGGGGGAAAGCCAAAAATACCAAGCAACTACCTCTCCTCCCCCAAGCGTCAGAAGATGAGTCAGAGCTGGAGGCAGGAATAGGACCCATGTGTCAAGCCGCCTGTGCAAAGCTCCTTCCTACCTCCTCTGGGCAACTCTCTTCCCTCACCCAGGCAGGGGTCTCTGTCCCAGCCTGTCCCTGATGTGAATTCTCGGGTGTCTCTGGCGAAGAAGAGGCGGTTGTTCATTCTGGGGGTACTTCATTCCCTACGTTTCTCAAGGGAACCGAGACTTGGGGGCCTTTATGAGTCTACAAGTAACAATAACCAAATTGCAGCTCAAGGGAGTGGAGCTTCCATAGTCCAGACACACTCACACAAGTTTGCAAAGAACACAGCATCTTTGTTCCCTTCATTTTAAAGAGCAGGAAGGAAATAAGCAGAGAGAAGTTGTGACTTGTCCAGTGTCACTTAACTTCATGGCAGATCTGAGTCCCGGGAACAGAGCTGCTGCCGGCTGGCCTTGGTCTGACTTTTTTTAATTGATCTGTACAATCTTAGGGAGGACGGTCCAACATTCCACTATACTTCTGAGTGGCCTTATGCAATAGGAATTCCAGGAAACACTGGGTTAAATCTCTTGGTCCATATTCCTTTAAGGTTAGTAAAGAATCCAGAGTTTGCTCTTTGCCTCCGTTTTTACATCTGTAAAACGGGAAGATAATGCTTTCCACCTACCTCTCTTATAAAACTATAATGAGCAGCTAACAAGTTAACACATGCTAAATGCCTTGAGGACCGGCTGGATGGAAAGAACAAGGTGGTTTAAAAAAAAAAATCCCTACACAGTAAAACTGCATTTGTAAGTCACTCCTCCTTCCCTTGCCTCTGGGATGCCCAGTTACCACAACACTGGCTGGTACCACTGGCAACATCCACCTAAATAAAATATAGTTATACAATCCACTTAAAGCGGCTACAGCACGCAACTCCTTTCACACACAAACAACAACTCAACTTCGCTCTGGAGCAAGGGTACTTAGAAGAAATAAAAAGCCATGTTAGCACTGTGCACACCACTCCACTGCCGCAGAGAAAGACTCAAGTTGAATATTTGGCACCGCTGAAAGTCAAGTTGCTCCTACCAATGCACCAGAAAACCTTTGCAAGATGCAAAAAGCCGCCCTCGGCTCCAGAGCCGGTGGATGCTGACGGCCGGGTGCGGAGGCCGTGGCGGGGCCGCAGAGCAGAGGGGTCAGGGAGGAGGCGAGAGGAGCGAACGAGGATGCTCGCCAGCCAGCGCAGAGGGCCGGGGTCCCGGGGTCGGCGCGCCGGCGGCAGCGGGCGAGCAGCAGGGGGTGCGCGCCCAGCCCCAGCGAGGCGGGGCCGGGACAAGGGCCGCTGCGGAGGGCCGGGCGCCGCTCCTCCCCCGCCGCCCCGAGAATGCGAGGACCGCCCGGGCGCAGGTGGGAGCGCCAGCACAAAGTTTCCAGAGACGAGGGTCGCGCGGGCCTCCGGATCCCGCCAGCGCCCAGGGGCCCTGTCGCGCGCAGTCCCGCCCCGCCTGCCCCCACCCACACCCGCCCGCCCCCGAGACCCCCCTCCCCCGGGCCCCCTACCGGCGCGGCCCGGCTTGCGGCTGGGGCTCCGTCCTCCCGCGCGGCTCGCGGCTTCTGCGGGCTGGGCGGCGCGCGCCCCTCCTCCTCCCCTCCGCCCGCGCCCGGGGCGGGCCGCGCGCACGCTCCCTGCGCCCCGCCGCCCTCTCCCGGGGCGGGGGGGCTCCCGGGGCCGGGGTGGGGGCCGCGGGGGATGCGCGGGCACGGGGCGATGCGCCTGCGCGCTGGGGCTCCGCGCCGTGCGGGGCGGCCCGGGCGCGCCCCGTGCCCGCCCCGTGCCCGCCCCGTGCCCCTGCGACAGACGTTACGCGCGGCGGCCTCTGATCCGGGGCCCAGGCTGTCTCCCCACCTGTCTCACACACAACACGACCCCCGCCTGCCCCCTTCGGCGTCCACCTGCGAGCTGGGCTGAGGCGGGGGTGCAGGGGTGGTGGACTGGGGTACTTTGTGGATTTGAGAGGATTAAAGGCAAAGAAACAATACAAATAAAGGTGCGAAGACCGCAGTTAGTGACTAATCACCGCCTTTCCCCCCACCCCCACCTCCTGTCCGGCGCGGGAGAGCCCAAGAGCTGGGACCGAAGAGCCAAGGGAGAATAAACCTCATGGCAACTGTTGGGTGAAATCTGCTTGAACCGGTATGAGCCGTCGCTAGTAACTGCGGGACGCTCTATCGCCCGAGACGCACAGAGGCATGCGTGTAAGATTTCTCCGCATCTGCCGCCTGCTCCCACACCCGCAAGCCACCGCCACAGCACAGGTGCCCATCCGAGCCCCAAAACGCCAGCTCCACGGCCCGTGCCTCCGAGGTAGGGCTGTCGGGTCTTCAGAGCCCAGGCTGGACACGTGGATTCGTTAAGGGCTTATTTGCTGTGTCACTCTGAGGGTCTTTTTTTTTTTTTATTTAGGTCTGCCCATCTGTAACAAGAGTAGATGCAAATCGGACTTTTTTCATCACAACCCTGCCCTCCCTCGGGCCTCTGGCAGGTGAGGGGAGACACGGGGGAGGTATAAGCGACTTCCTCAAAGCTCTGCAGTGAGTCGACACCGAAGAGTCCTGACTCCATGCCTATCCCTTTACTCACCAGCCCCTGCTCCTCACCGTTGTAAATCGTTGGCCTCAGAACTGAACAAACGAGTAGTCATAGGTTTGGGGGAGGGGTTAGTGGGGGAAGTAAAAACCGCGCTTTGGGTTTGCATCTCCCGACATCGTCAACCAAAAGCTTTGAGGTTTTTTCATGCTCTTCCTAATCTCCGCCGGCCAAACGGATTCAGAGTCATCCTGTGGGTGCTGGAATATCTAAAAGTTTCGTCTGCTTCCCAGACAAAAATATAACATCAAAGGCATTTAGTGATAATCCTGCGAGAGTCCAGACTGAAGAGGTTTTATTTTTGCCTTTATAAAGAGAATCAAAGCTCTAAAATTAGGTAAAATTAATCTATGAGAGAACAAAACAAATACAATTCAGGGTAAAGCACTTGGAGTTCAAATCTTGCCTAGGAAAAGCATCTTCCTAGCACTGAATTGTTCCATCAGTTCATCTGGTGACTTACTTTTGACGTGCCAATATGAAAAGTAGCAAAATTTCTAATAGAAATTATTGTATGCTGTTTTGTTTCAGCGCCCCCCCCCCAAAGGAACTGTCCTTCCTTCAGTCAATTCAGTGACTCAGCAGCACAAATAGATATATCCCTCTTCAGATTCCAGTCTGTTTGTTACACAGAAGGCCGGTTTTCAGAAGCTCTAGTTAATGGCAAGGGCTGGGCATTTTCATAGATTATGGGAACTAAGCCTACCATGAAGAAACAAACCTTCATCAGTGAAGAGGGAGGTGTGCTAAAATAGAATTCGTGTTGAGTGTGATGTGTGTGTAAAAATTTAGAGTTGAAAAGTAGGAATGGAAGCCGGTGAGGTGGCTCACACCTCTAATCCCAGCACTTTGGAAGGCTAAGGCAGGAAGATAGCTTGAGCACAGGAGTTCGAGATTAGCCTGGGCAACATATCGAGACCCCTGTCTCTACAAAAAATAATATTAGCTGGGTGTGGTGGTGTGTGCCTGTAATCCCAGCTACTTGGGAGCTGAGGTGAGAGGATTGCGTGAGCCCAGGAGTTCGAGGCTGCAGTGAGCTATGATGGCGCCACTGCACCCCAGCCTGGGGTGATAGAGCAAAACCCTACGTACCAAAAAAAAAAAAAAAAAAAGGTAGGAAGAAGTGAAGTCAGTAAGACCATTTAATGACTGTACATATATGCCTGTGGGTAGGGAAGTGCTTCATGCCTTTGTAGAATGTGGAAGTACATGTTTATATACGCCTCTACAAAAAAAAAAGCAATTTGAAGGTATTCTTTTCTAGACCAGCACTATCCAATAGCACTTTGTGTGATGATGGACATGTTCCGTGTCTCCACTGTCCAATGCAGTAGCCACTAGCCTCATGTGGCTACCGAGCACTCGAAATGTAGCTAGTGTGAATGAGGAACTGGATTTTTAATTTTTTTCTATTTTAATCAACTTAAACAGCCTCAAGTGGCTAGTGGCTACCTTACTGGACAGCACATTTCTAGACTATAAATATGTGAGTTTCTTCATAGGTGTCAACTATTATAGATGTAGAACCATTTTAGAGGCAGTCTGCTACAAAACTACAATTTGTCTGTGGCCAGGGAGGGCTTAGGTACTCCTGATTCCAACTAAATAAGCAGTGCATCTGCGCAGAATCAGAGCTGATCTGATTTACATAGTAAGTAGAGGGCAGAAACTTCTACATTGCTTAACTTCTGATGTCTGCTTTTCATAAAATATTCTCCTTACTTGCTTGGGCAATGACTGCTTCTTAGATGAATCAGACTTTTATGGGTCCCTCAGAAAGAATTGTTGCATCTTCCATTTGTATCATTGCCTCTGGTTAACAAATTGGTAACAGCTTTGATGTATCTGTCAGAATTGGTGAACAATGGTGATCAAGGCACCCCAGTCTACAGAAGTTTGATTTTGGGGTGTCATCAGGTCCTGTGGCTCACAGATGTTTGGAACGCCTGCTTGCTAGTGCCTGTAATTCAAGATTATATGGCATTGATGGCTATAAAAATGCAAATCTCCTGAGAGAAGTAAATCTTTAAAATACTGTCCTTTGGCAGGCTTGAGATGGACAGTGGACAGACACCTGGTATCTGGGAGAAAACTCTATGAATATGCAAAAGATTTTAAAAAACCCAGCAGGATAGAAGTCTCAAAACACATTTCATCTACTACATAAGTTTGCCAAAGGCTTGTGCTATTTCTTAAAATTGTAAGGTAGCACCTTATATAGCTATTAGAAGGTCTAAGTAGATTTAATTAAAATGCAAACTACTTTAAACTTCTATTTTCAGAGTTTTCATAGATATCATAAATTAATTTTTCCAGTAATAAATGTCACATTACCAAAAAAAAAAAGAAAAAAGAAAAGGAAAAAAAAAAAAGGAAAAGAGAAAAAGGAAGAGAATAAGTATCACCCACCATAATTTTATTCTTAACAAAACAACAGTTAGCATCTGGATTTCTTTCTGGTCTTTTTTCTACGCAAGATTTTTTTAGTTTTCTTTACACAATTACAATCATAGTATACATACAGTTTTTTAACCTGACATCAACCTTCTTGAGCTAGGCATTATAAAAGGGAACATTACAACATGTCTAGGATAACTAGGTAATTTAAAATCTGTCTCTGAAATTTTCTGCCTATAATTCAACCCTAGAGCTGTGGCAATGATGCAGTGATGAGAATTTCAAAATAAACAACATCCTTGCAAAATGCATATGTGTCTGTTTTAACATTTGTTCTGCATCTTTTAGATCTTAGTGTCCCTTCATGAGATGTTTGCATGATGTGAATTGTGTGGTACAAGAAAATCACATGCTTTTTCATACATGACTATGGTTAAACGAAATTATTAAAGGCTCAATGGGACAGAAAAAGGAAGGGAGGCACCAGGTGTGTTATACACCTTAACCCATTTAATGGTCACCAAACTCAGGTAGGTATTATCAACCACACTTTAGACATGAAGAGTTAAGAAACTTGCCCATGGTTGCATTATTATTAAATAGCAAAACAAGGATTAGTGCTCAGATCTTTCCAACATACAGGCAGGTAAACAAGAAAGCATTTATCTATATAGGGCCAGTAATGTCAATCCCTACTTCTTCCTCAGTTATTTGCTCTATAAACTCTTCATTTAAAAATGAAAGTGTTTTTAAAAATTCTGCTAATAACTAGAATATATTCATGTATTTGAGGAAAAATACTTTGTTGTTTTTTTTTAGAGACAGGGTCTCATTCTGTCACCCAGGCTGGAATGCAGTGGTGCAATCATAGCTCGCTGTAACCTCTACCTCCTGGGCTCAAGTGATCCTCCTGCCTCAGCCTCCCGAGTAGAGTAGCAGGACTACAGACACGCACCACCACGCCCAGCTAATTTTTAATTTTTTTGTAGAGTTGGGGTCTGGCTATGTTGTCCAGGCTGGTCTTCAACTCCTGGTCTCAAGTGAGCCTCCTGCCTCAACCTCCCAAAATGCTGCGATTATAGGCATAAACCACAGTGCCCACCCATAGGAACAATATTTTTTTAAAGAAACCTTTTTAAAAAGGGGAAATGAAGAAATATTTTCCCCCAAGAGTTAGTTAATTCTGGTAGTTACTATACCAGAAATGGTTAAGAGAAATACTTTTTTTCCCCTGCCCTTTGTGAACAAAAGGAGATAGACTTTTGAAGACAAAGTAATTAATGATGCTTCGTAAGTTCCTGCAACACCAAGGAAGAAATACCTGGTCCTACTGAAGGGGAATAAATGTACAAATCAGCCAGCCCCAAAGCCTGGAGACTTCCCTTCTAGTTACAAATTGTTACCTGTATCCTATCAAGCCACTGACTACTCAAGTGAAGGAGCAGAATGTGAATGGAAGGGTAGCAGAGGCTCCCAGATTGGTTAAAAGGCAACATCTAACCTACAGTGTTGCTCATCTGCTCTTTGCTTTGCCAACTGTTACAGGAGATTGAAAAACTCAAATAATTCTTCACCAGACCCAAGATACATGAGTTATAAACATATCCTGGATGCAGTGTGTCTCCAGGGCCCTGGAGCAGTGTCTGGCTACATCCTGGATGCTAGATAGGGGCATCACCTTTCATCAGAGGGCCTCTAAGCTTCTGGCCCCTACATCCACCCCATCTTGCCACATGTACTGGAAATCCGTGGCTTGCCTTCCCCACCTCCTAGTTTCCATGGAGATGCAACAGTTTACTCTCCCCACCCCACTCTAAGCCATGGTTATTTTTAACTGGAAAACTCTGAGCCAGGTCACAGCTGGGATCTGGATGATGCAATGACGTCTATAGCCATCCTTCTCTCCCACAAACGCCTTCGTTTCTGCAGTTGCTGGGGGTGGAGGCACTCCTGGGAGATTTTGCTCTCCAAAGAGTTTTGCTTTGCATCATGAAGTTAAAACCCATGCCGTGTCTTAGATCTGACAGGTGTCCTGAATCTGAAGCTACCCATGCCCAGAACAAGGCAAAGATCTTGTGGGGGTGGAGAGCAAGGTAAGGTTGACATTGCTATCGCCTGTGGCTGGAGCTTAGATAAATGCTCCAGCCCCCATTAGAGTGGCTTTATCAGCTGCAGTTTGCCCTTGGTTAAAAAGGGGCCCCTAACAAGGGATACTGTGTGGAAAAGCTGTTACCTTACCTCTCCAAAGCAAACAAATTACCAGGAGATCAGGGTCAAAATACTGCTGCCGCCTCCTCTGCTGCTGAAAGTTCAAATGTCCACCTATCTCTAAGGCCCTGGGTACTTGGGAGCTAGTGTCTTCAAGGCATTTCTGAACTTCTCCCCCCTTTTCCATAATTTTTTGGGAAAAGCTATTAAATTACCCTGAAAATTGCCCTTTTTGAAAATCTTTGACAACTTCCTAAGATTAGAAACTGAAATAAAAACATCAGTTTTCTTATTGGGGACATTAATTGGGCACACTGAAATTAAGTTCCACAGCCCAGGTTCCAAAGATTTTTTTTAAAATTTCTTAATGTTTTTATGTTTTAAAAGGAATTCCCTAAATGAAGGGTGATAAATGGGTGGGAGGGTGTCCAAATCACTTGTTATCTATTGTTCAATGGGGAAAAAAAAAAGAGGCTTAGGTCATTGTAAACAGTTTCAGAAAGGGGAGTATACTTGGGCAGATAGCTTTCCAAGGAGAGGAGAGATGCATTAGAAGTGTCATGACCTGGCACTTAGCTGTCAGTTCATTGAATAAGGGTGACAAGATGACAGCATTTCAGCATTTTTGCTTTAAGAAAGTGTTGGTTTCTTAAAACTATGAGGTCTTCTCCTTTCCATACTTCCTAAGATGCTGATTCTGTTCAACACAACTCTGGACCAAGGCAGGATTATTAGTAACCCACCCAGAAGCTTTTTGTCACATAAGACCTCTGGGGAGAACAGAGCACAGAGAGCAGAAAACAGAGCAAGATGAAAAAAGTGTTGATTGGTTAAGAACAAGAGATTAATTAATTCAACCGAATGATTAGTTTGGTGCCATAGAAATCCATCCCTGTGCTCCAAAGTAGAAAATAAGTGCATCAGACTCAATTATCCAGCCCTAAAAGACACAGAGCAAGTCTGGGCTGGCAAAGTTTAACTCCAGGGTTTTCAAAGGCAAGGGAAAGTACAGTGACCGTCAGGGCTACATCTATCAAATCAAATTTTTTGTAGCTCTCAGAGTTTTGGGTTTTAAACCTTTTAGTGGTCACTGCATTCTTATCTCCACTTCCTTATTCCTACTGTCAGCAGGGAAGGGGGCCTACTAAATAATGCATAACAAGCAACTCATTGTGACAAAGGAATTATGATGTCAGATACAAGACATTCATCCTTCCCTTAAATACCTATGTCTCTTACTTCTAAGCTTGGTCAATCAAATCAAAGGGCAACTGATACCTTTTCATTGCAGTGCACCTCAATTGCTGGAAGCCAAGGCAGCAGGCAAACAATGAACAGTAAAAGAACTCCCTGCCATCAGATATGGAAACTGGTTTTCCACACCTCTCAGAAACTATTCACTCTTGTCCCCTTCTCAAAAGCAGCACACTAACACTTCAGTTCCGATGTATATTTCAAGGATAGGCTACTTAGGTTCCAAAATACTTCCTAGTTAAATGCTCGCACTACTGTTCTCATTCCCATCTGAAATGCCAAGGCATGATTATTACTATCCAGGCTGCTCTGACCTGCTTGAAGTGAGATCCTGTTCAATTTCACCTACATTTCACTCAGAAGGTCTGGGTATCTATCTTGTCTGATTAAAGGGAAATCTTTTATCTTAGCTCAGTTGCCTCTTCTACACAAAGCCAGACATGGCAGTACCCCATGTACCAGAGATGGTCCTTTCTGGCAGATCTGGGAGAGGTTAGCTGCATCTGGCTAAGCACATTGGAAAGGAAAGCCAAGCTTCCACATCAGCAATACCTCTTGACTCCAACTTTAATTTTTAGATATTCAAACAAAAAGCCAGGTACATATAAGTTGTAGAAAACCTCTTTGTATTGTCAAGAATAATGCAATGTTTATCTAAAGGTATCCACAAAAAACATCCTTAAAAATGGATGGGTGATGTTCCAGAATGTGTTTAGAACACAGTACCACTCTCTTGCCTAGAGATGGGTGGACAAGTGTTTTTTTGGGAGATAAATATATGAATGAGTTTTCCCAAGCTGCTGTGTAATTTGGGTCTCTGATTCTTCACACTGGAGATTTTAGTTCTCTTATTATATACCTACATATTTCCTAAAGCTAGAATAACTTTAACTGGGATTTTGTTGTTATTGTTGAATGACATTGGTCTATTCCCCTTTTCCAGCTAACCCACCAGCTGAGGAGGATTCCAATGACTGTTTAACTGACTTAGGAATTTTTTCAAAAAGGGGAGTAAACAATAAAAGAATGGAAACTGTAACCCAGAAAAAAATAAACTGTGAATATTTAGTATTAATTGGTCTCTCAAGAGAAATAGTCTTGGTCTTTAAGCACAGAGAAGAGTCATTACACAGAGAAATTTGTTCTCTATTTCCCACCACTGGGATATGCACCAAACTCCAGCAGAAACCTTTAATGTTAAATTGCGATAAAAATTTCTTAACAGTAAAAGGTCTTACTCACGTTGTTGAGTTGCAGAGTAAACTCCTCTTCTGAGATGATCTGGACTAGGAGAGACCTCTATTCAGCGTAGTTGGTTTATGGTCAACCCTGTCTAGAAGCAAAGGGGAAGGATGCAATGTTCTCTGAAAGGCCCTTGCTAGCTAGCTCTGGGTTTTTAGCACTAAGTGGCATTCCCTAGGTGATAAGAAGATGGAAGTAAATAAGATATCAAAGCCAGTCACCATGTATCAGCAAGTGCTTTTCTATTATAAATGCAAAAAGATATCGACTTAGTGACTTCTTTCAAGAGTACTCCTCACCCAAAATATGGCTTGATCTTTGAAAAACCCACTAGGAATTCTAGGTGTTAAACTTTGCAAAGCTGGGTTTACCAAAGAAATAATAATCCTACTTTAAAAAATCCAGTCATTTGAAATTACCACCTTATTTTTCTATCGCTATTTTCAACCATGCTATTTTCCTCATCAAATCTACTGATTCCCCACCAGCTTTTGAGAGTTCAACTGGTTCCAAGGTTTCTGTCAGACTGTCCTACCATCTTCCCACTCCTAACTACCACAGCTACCCCTTGTGTTCTAGCCAAGTAAATCTCTTGGCACCATTTTCCTTGCTCCCACTGCTGCCTCCACCTCCACCCCCTATGTCTGGAACAGTTTCCTACTTCCATCTGCCATTTTTCTCTCTCCTCTCAATCTTATCATTGCTCCAAAAGCCCACCTCTCCCAGGAAGCCTTCCTTAATCAAGATTAAGGACTCTTCAAACTACAACAGACATCACCTGACACTCATGCCTAATGCATACCAAATTTTCAGAACAGGAATTACCTTTTAGGCTAAGAAGCAATTCCTTCATAACCAACTAGGGGTGATGGTAGTGGTGAAATACATTTTCTAAGAGACATGACTATGCAAAGAAAAGAGACCGTTTCCACAGGCCACCCTTTTTAAAGAATCAAAGTCCTCTGTTTGAACCCTCAGATCCTGAGAACGTCTTTTTCCATTTCTCATCCCCTAGATGAAGTCTATTAGTAAGCTGCATGCATATTTACATCAGTCAAGAGTTTGAGCAGATGCTTCCAACAAAAGACACAATATTTTAATTAGATGTTTGAATGCAGAAGGAATTAAAAATCAGTCAGCTATTGGATGTGATTTGTGCAGATTCTGATGAAGTTATTTCTATATACAACTTTGCTTCTAACATAAATGAGATAACCATGACTATGAGTTTGGTTTCTTATTCTGCAGAAAGGTTTGAGGACCAAGTTTCAGATGTGGTGGGGCTACTCACCCTCTTATTTAGTGAGTCCCATATATGAAGCTGCTTCACGTGTTTTAAAAGCAGCTTTTATTGCAGGCTAGCTTTTCACCATTGAGAAATTAGGGTTCAGGTCTCAATCAAAGCAAAGTTGGGGTTAGCTGCATCATCTCCATCCTCAGGGGCTTGGTATCCCGGGCAACCCAGGGTAAGAACAGGGTGAGTTCAGGACACACGTTAGCAGAGACAGTGCAGCATAATGGGGTGGGCATCCAACACTTTAAGTGTGCTTTAGTTACCAGAATATTTGACACACCCACAAATTAAACAGCAAAACATTTTAATCCATTAATTCTAAAAATAACAGAGACATTTTATATCTGGTACCACCTCCTCAGAAGTCTACTGCAGATCAGACAGCCAGACTGCCAAGTACAAGCCAGACATTAGAATTAAAGATACAGTTTGGGACAAGACCATCATGAGGATATTTTCTTCCCCTTTGCTCATAAGCCGAAGTTATCAGCTTAAAAAATCCTTAGAAGGAAAGAGAAAGCTTTCTCATGCTCTAAAACCTTTCTCTTTATTTTAAATCTGTCTGCAATGTTTGAAGACAAAACAGATAATCAGTAAACTTACCCCTCAGGTACATAGATCTGAGCTGAACTCCTGGGACTAAAGACTGTGGTTTAGTTCTATTTCTACTAACACTGTGATGTGAGGTACTATGGTTCTTTTAGTTACAAGAGGTGTTAGGAATGAATGCCCACTCACATTTAATAATAGCTTATCTAGCACACAACTCTGCAGCATAATACCAACAACAGGAGTGTTTTAAAGCAGGGTGGAGAAGAAAGTAGACATTAATACAATTTAAGGTTTCCTTTGTCCTTCCCCTCTTTTTACAATGAGAACTCAGCTCAAAAACAAAACTCTCCAGAATGCCCATATTGTCCTTTGGCCCACCACATTCCAAACTTCTGACTTTTGGTCCCAAGCCCTTAGAGCCTCAAGCTTTAGTGATGTATCCTTCTCGGATGAGGAAATCATAGATTTTCCGGGTTTTGTTCACGTCTATCTTGATGAGTGCTCTTGCTTGTGCCAGTCTCAAGCCTCCTTGCTTGTTACATTCGTTCAATAGAGCAGATTTGTATTCTAAATAGGCTCCAGGGACCAACCTCACCATCTGACAGAGCTGCAAGACATGGCAAATTTAATAAACATTAACATCTGTCATTCTCGTAATTTAATCCAGCAGGTATAACAAAAATTTTTACAAAGTGACATCAACCTCCAACTATTTATAGGAGTTGATGAGTGGCTGGACTACATTCCATTTAGTCTCCTCTTCTCTGGAGAGAACACTCCCTAAGGACAGACATCCGGAAGAAAGCCAGGCTGTGATGCTAGGAGAGCCTTTAGCACATGCAGGCTGGCTCAGGTGTCTGGGTTTGTTAGGAAATACAAATACGTGTTCCTGAGGAGCAGCCTGATTCACTCAGGAGGTGAGCACTAAATGCCCAGGTAGAGGCCCAGCACCATTCCAATGGTCAGAGAAGAGCCACAGGGCACCGAGCGGGGGGAGGGTGCAGATATTTGGATCCCCAAGTGTGAATCACATTATTTTTAGTATCAGCATAAAGCAGTAGTCCCTGCTTTTGTGATTACATTTCCTACTTTGAAGGGAAAGGAGATATAGAGACCTTGCTAAGAAAAGGCCACTTTGCTAGAAATCTAGAAAAGTTAGCTCAATTCTAGTTCATCTGCCACATTATCCAGCTATGGGCAGTATGAGGCCACCATTATGTAGGTAAGGATGAAAAAAATGCTTGAAATTCTAGGCCATTCAATACGTGAATCAGACTGGCCGGTGACTTTCTGCAGCAATACGTAGATACAACATACATTTCATTCTACCCCCAAACTAATTTTTACTGTTCCCAGTGGATAAAATTAGACTAAACTAGCTCCTACACTAAGATTCTTCCTTATTATCTGACCTGAGCTAATGATAGGAAGTGGCAGATGGGGAGAATGACCCTGGGAACTATAAAAGGAGCAATGAGGAGCAAAACAGGAATTTTTCTTTTGAAATGGACTTTAGAACTATGACACATTTTTTTGGAAAACTCTTGATGATGACTCTTATGAGGCTGGATTTAAATTTTAGAAATAATCAAAATCAATATGAAGATAAGTCTAATGATTGCAATTGGAAAGAAAATTAGGTCATGTCACTTTTTTAATAAAAATTAATGTGTGACATTCTTTATATAAACATGTTCTGGAGACAATCATAAAAATGTTTTAAGTGATGGTTATATTGTTGGAATAAGTGAACTTTTCAAAGTGATCATTCTAATAGGAAATACCTATTTTCATGTAAAAGCTATTTTAGGTTTATAAAAAATTAATTTCATTTATGTAAAGTACTTAATAATAGAGTGGCACATGGTAAATGCTCAATAATAGTTGCTGCTATTATTTAATTTACACGTCACATGTTACTTCCCCAAAAGAGGAATCATGGCAGGGTGACAAGGAAGAGTTGGCTCTTTAGCTCTTGGACTTCCAGGATACACCAGAGCTGTATATATGTTAGATAAGTTGAGCAAAACAGGTTTGATCACATAGTGGGTTTGCAATGACGACTCAGTGAATAATCAGCCCCTCTTCTCTTTCCTCTAGTCCTCCTTTTTGTTACCTCCTTTTCTTTTTCATTCAGCTTCTCCGTGCCAGGGAGGCCAGTGAGGTTCAAGGGGGGTGCGCTCCGTCTACCTACAGATACAGACAGAAAAGGGCATAGATTTCATAGGAGTCACAATTCCTCAGGTGTAAAGTATAAAAAAGTTCAGTGCAACCAGGCCTGCTAGGTATAGAATCACTATATCCAGCTATAGAAAACCTTGCCCCATCCTCTCAGGCCTGTTTAGCAAGCAGTATGGGCACCCTAACATTTACTTGAAAATAAAAATGGTAATTTGTGTGCCTCGAATTATCTATTTAGGGCATATGAATTACCTAAAACTGCTAAAATACACATACAATCACACATACCTTAGCATCAAATATAACTACTTACCACAATAGTTATCACCTATTTCTTCCTAACCACATAGGAGACTATAAAATCTGAAGCCCAGATGTCATCCAGTTAAGAAAGGTCATACATTGCCTGCCTTGACAGCTAATGAATGGAAATAACTCTGCAGGAGAGACATTCCCTAATCCTCGAACTCTGCCAGCAGTACAAGGCAAACATGGTAATTAACCAAGTACTATGTGCCTTCAGATCAAAGGCGGACTGTTAGGCCAGCAAAAGGCTCTTCTTATTTATTACGTGAGAGAATATCTGTTCCTTCCAAAATAGCCCTGTTTACCTGAAAGATCCACACACAGGAACAATGAGCCATTATATAGCAAAGCAGGGGCTGAGGTCAACTCACATACCTGAGAAATAAACCCAAGTAGGAGGTCACTGCTCAGGATGGGAAGCTTATTGTGCAAAATTTTTTTGGCTTTGTTTTGAATATATTTGGGATTACTGTTCAGTTGGGGATGGATGGACTGAGTTAAACAAAAGAAAACATAGAAGTTTTATGGAGGCTGCTTTTCAGGTGGGGCAGAGAAACAGGAGGGACCATTACAAGCTGCTCTGTTGGAAAACAGGCTTTTCTGTAATATCAACAAAAGAGATAAGGGCTTACCCTAAATGTTAAAAAAGGGACATAAGATCATTTTGTGCCACACAAAAGTCAACAGAGGCTAGGCTACAATCAATGATGCCAGGCTTCCAATGTTTCATTGCCTTAAGAGCAACTCAGAGCATTAAGAAGAATAAGGGGTCTCGTCAACCTAAATGTAAGGGTGAGGAAGGCTAACACCAGCCTAGGCAGAAACAATGAATACATGAGTGTAGGTGGTTCAGAAAACACAAATACCAAAGCTGCACAATCATGTTAGCCAGTTCCTTCATTTTAATTAGCCAGTATTAACTTATTTGTATTTCTGTATTTAGATTTGGGGAGGGGTTGGAAGTAAGAAACTTACAAAATAAAACTTGGATTTCACTGTCTTGGCTACTCCCTTAAAGGCTCCCTTTTCTCCCTTAAGTATTAAGAAATAATTGCTGGAAACAAAGGAATAAAGGAAAAAAAAATTATCATCCTAAAAGTGGCCTTATCTCAGCCCTATTTAGATCCTGAATCTACTGAGAGACTTTACAAGGTCTGAACCAAGCTGCCAAAGAATGGTGAAATGGTAAATAGGTCACTTTTTGACTACTCCATCCCTAATCAGTGGAGTGGTCTATATGTTCTGATTAGGAGAAATGGCTAATCTATCATATGGAGCAGGAATGAATGATTACCAAGAGAACAGGCAAAGAAACACCACAGTCTTGGTTCAAGCTTTAAAACTAGTATCTCTCCAAATTCCCAGTCATTGATTATCAATCACCAAGGATCATCAGATAGCATATAGCTTAATCTTGCTCTGTAAACTAATCTCAAAATAGGACATACCCAAAAAGGTAAAGCTAAGAAACAGAAATACCTGAGGTCTCCAACTTATCAAGAAATCTTCTGAGTTTCTGGCAAGTAACATTTCTTTGCTCATATCAGATAAAAAGCTTTTAATTTACCTCCTGCGAGACAAATCTCAAACTTTGTCACAGATACAACTGCAATAAACTAACTACTCATGAACATTAGTAAGATAAAGATACTACCTCTCTGGAGTTCTTTCTTCCTCTGTCTCTGTACTCTCACTCTGAGGATAGTCCCTGTCTGGCCATGAAGATTCTGAAAATGTGCTGATGTTTATATGTTGGGTTAACACTTGACTACCATTACTATGCCTATGCTCCCTGCTCCCACAGAGGGAGAAGGATTGGGGGCTCACCATATCCCTTAGAATGCAAACTTCACAAGTAAGACTTGCTCTTGCCTGAGAAATAATTACCTGAATTCGAAGCCATTGGAATGGAAGGACTCAGGCCGGAATCACTACAACAAAGAAGAATTTAAACTTAGGTCACATCAAAGAAAGCAATTTCTAAAAGCCCCTGTGGGACTGGGTGCCATTTATCAGGTAAGTCACTTTGAAGAGCTATAACGAGAGACTGCACTATGCTTTATAGGATATCTCACTATACTGACCTGGAAAGAAAATCTGTTCTAAGGAAAAACAATTCCTCAGATTGTTATGATAAGCTTGTAACCAGGAACACCACTGACACCATTCATGGGGAAGGGACAGGAACATGATTATCCATTGAAAATCATACCAGTAGATATGGACAGGAAGAGAAGGCATGGGTGGGAGGCTGAGGGTAATTCACTAATTTTTAAAAATAAGATTAAAGTAACAAAATAGGATTCTAGGAGGCCAGTTATGTCTCGCAAAATTGTCAGTACTACCCTGTTTCTGTGTTCTTTCTGAATTCCTATAGCTACCCAATTATTATTACTCTGCCACTTAGGATGCCCACAAGTGTCCAAAAGTACATGTGAAGGCCAGAGCATCCCAGAAGGAGTGCCTCCTTCACCCCAGACTAATTACTCACATGTCAGCTTGCCGGCGGAGCCACTGTTGGCATGCACTACTGTCCTGGATATACTGGAGAACTTCAGAGAGCATGGTGCGTTTAAGGCGCTCCTCTTCTCGTGTCTTCTTGAGGTGATCATAGGTTCTAGCACCTAGAGATGTAGAAAACACCGTGACTGCAATGACAATGCAGCAGAACCTGAAGGGCTTCCTAACTGACCAGCAAACAGTTTGTCTTTTTTGGTTTCCTTTGAAAAGCTGCTTTCAGTTATTTTTCCAAGAGCAAAGTAGATTTCCCCTGGTCTGAAATCCTCTTTTTTTTTTTTTCCGTGAGACAGGGTCTCACTCTGTCGCCTGGGACAGAATACAGTGGCACCATCACAGCTCACTGCAACCTCGAACTCCTGGTTTCAAGCCAATCCTCCCACCTTGGCCTCCCAAAGTGCTAGGATAACAGACATGAGCCACCGTGCCCACGTGAAATCCCTTTCTTAATACTAAATGAAATATTTTTATTCTTTTTCTACCTTTAAGAAATTTGGGGCCATGGCCAGGCCCGGTGGCTCACACCTGCAATCGTAGCACTCTGGGAGGCTGAGGCAGGAGTATCACTTGAGGTCAGGAGTTCAAGACCAGCCTGAGCACGAGTGAGACCCCATCTCTTACCAAATATAGAAAAAATTAGCCGGGTATGGTGGCAGGCACCTGTAGTCCCAGCTACTCGGGAGGCTGAGGCAGAAGAATTGCTTGAGCCCGGGAGTTCAAGGCTGCAGTGAGCTATGACGGCACCCACTCCAGCCTGGGTAACAGAGCAAGACCCTATCTCTTTTAAAAAAAAAAAAAAAGGAAAAAGAAAGTAAATAAATAAATAAATAAATTTTGGAGGAAAACAGAAAAGTACAAAGAAAATAAGAGTCACTCATATTTTCACCCTCAAAAGAGTAACCAACTTTTACTACTGTCATATTTGCTCTTGTTCTGTTTTTTTCTATAAATCTTTCCAAGTCACACAAGTACTTTAGGCATATGCTCTTCCTTAAAAACCAGTTTGAATTTTTTTTAAGAAGTTATCTTTGACCAGTACTACTCCTTTTCTCTATTTTCCAGAGGCAATAAATATTGGTAACCAAAATTAGGTATTGGAGTCTCTATATGCATCTTGCTAAACAGAAGAGTTGCATGGTGTTCTCTACACGTTAACAAAGGTATACAGATTCTAAAATACCACACCAGTCAGTTTCAAAATATGTTCCACAGAGCCCCAGGATACTATGGAAGTATCTCAGGGGTTAATATAAAGAGAAAGGGCATCACCAAATACTGGTGGTCCCAGTCTCTACACATAAGGTGAACCATCAAACTTCAACCAAAGTAATTCCACTTTTTTCTTATACGTAGATTGGGGATCCACATAAAATTTCATTTCAAAAACAGTTTCCACTGTTAAAAATAAAGAACCATTATACTAGGCTGAACTTACATCCATTGGACTATGTTATACCCATAGGGTTCTTTTAAGAAGCACAGCTACTTCTTGTGGGTAGTAGTCAGAAAGACTTCAAATAGGAAGAAGGAGGGAATGCTAAAGATCATTTCAACAATAACAGCAAAACAAAAGAAACTGCCATTTAGTGAGGATTTATTGTGTGCCAGGTACTGTGCTATGTTTTTACACACCATCTCTAATTTAATCCTCACACTAACTCTAAGAGACTTGGAAAACTGAAACTTGAATAGAATCACAGAGCTAGTAAACAGGGAAGCCAGAATATAAACCCAAGCTAAGTCTAGACCCCAAGCTATTAGCTACTATAATACAGTGCCTTCCTTTATAACCTGACTCTACTACTAACTAGCTCTTTAACCTTTTTATACCTTAGTTTCTTCATTAAATGGAGGTAACAGTACCTCATGAATTTGTCATGAGAATTCAATGACATGATCCAGGTGAAATGCTTAGCACAGGGCCTGGTGCATGGTAAACATCTGATAGATACTAGCTGCTACTAATATAATTATTACCACTATCTCAAGTAACTGGGATGCAAGTACGTAGAGCCAGGTGAAGCTTGGTTATTTTATAAAAATGATAAGACCATGCATCACTAAATTTAAAAGGGCTGACACTAAAACTTGGTACACAAAACTTTTTTTTAGGAGCCACAGCAGAATCCTAAATCTAAAGCAGTACCTCTCTTTTCTTTGTCTCATAACTTTTATTCTATCTCAGATAACCTACATAAAGGTATTCATAGGGATTAAATAGATGAAACATTACTGGAAAGATTTAAAACATTCTGAAAAAGGAAAGCTTGTTTTAAAAAAAATTCACAACACCTCAGAGACTTCCTCTATGCATTTGGAAGACACTTGCCCTCTGATACAGTATGTAGCTGAAGCATACTTACTACAAAAATTGGTAATGCCTGCTGTCCTATATTCCTGAAGCCTCTTGATTTCCCTCCGGAGTTCAAATTCCACTGTTTTCCCCAAAAAGAAGGAAGGAAAAAAATTGGAAACACAAAATCAACATCAATGAGAACTTCTGACATTGAACATTTTCAGTAATCCTGCCTTGTATAAAAGACTTGGTAATTTCATTTGGGGAATTCTATTGTTGGTAACTTCTCATTAGAAATTTTAAAGCTGAGAGAAAACTACTTCAGCTGTCTTCCAGCCACTGTCTCCAGAGGCAGCAGCTGGAACTGTCTCATAGAAAACTTAGTGAAATGGCTGAATTCATTTGTCTACAAAAGTAATGAAGATAATTTTTTAGACAACCAAGTTTCCCTGCTCTACCTATCCTCTGTTAAAAGTTCAACCCACATGACCAAGTTCTTTTATGAAACTTGTCTCTGATATTATGTGATGTGGCCCCGATGCAAGAGAAGGACAAAAACTCTGTGCTCAAGCCCCAAATAGTTTCTTTACAGCTTTTCTCCTATAGGGACAAAAGAGTATTGTATTTTCCATAAACCAATGGTTTTTGCCTTCTCTGAGCACACAGATCAGGTTGCACTGCTTGGGTTATTATGTGATAAAACATTTAAGTCTGGGTGCTTTTGAAACAAAGAATGAAGGAAGAGCCTGGACGATCCATGGAGTGTAGTTCTTCGGAGTGACACATAAACCAGAGATGAGACAAACTGGGACAGGAAGTGAAGGATCAGTCACCCAGTACAAACCACATAAGAATGCCAACCAAACAAGGCATTTGGTGAAGACAACAAACCTGGCTCAGATAAATGCCCACAATGCCACGTAAGAAATATTTACATGGTGAGGACAGGATAAGAGCCTTGGTAAAGTACCTTCCCAAAACTAAGTTTCAGAGCCAAATACACACATTTCATGATGGAAGGTACAGATTAAGCCACCCAGTCCAGATTGTTTTAAAGTCTAGGCCTTACTGACATAACAACTTTAATTTTTTGTAGTGAAAAATCAAATGGTAACTGGGTAGACCTCTCTCAGTAATACCAAAGAAAGACAAGAGAATGACGGAGGTACTATCTCCATGAGTCATCCAACTGTGTCTCATTTTTAAAACTAGTTTTAAGAGTGAAATATTTGTGAACAAAATAATATGATGTCCAGGATTTGCTTCAAAATAATCCAATTAATGGCTGGAGGGAACGGGAGTGGGTGGTAAAGATGAAATCAGAATGGCCATGTGTTGATAACCGCTGAAGCTGGGTGATGGATACACGGGGCTCATTATATTAACTCTACTTCCATATATATTTGAAAACTCCCATAATAAAAAGTAGGGAGAAAAACTACTGAACTACTATTTATCTGCGAAAAAAGAAAGCCATTAGGTTTTTTAACCTCTCTTCTCCCACCCCCACAATCCCAAATTTATCTCATGGTAATAAAGGGGAACAAAGACAGGAATATCCATTTATTTATTTACATAACTTCACATAATACACACCATTATTTCTCCCATTTATATAAACACACACACACACACACACACAAATACTTGCTCAAGGCTCAAAAACCACCCACATGCATGGCTTTCAATGAACTTGTCATGTTCCACTGGCCCCACAATCCTTGCAAATCGCCTCATTGTTTCATAAAGGTCTTGGACCTCCTTGGGATACCTCCGTTCCATTACTACAGAGAAATTAAAACACAACCATGTCATGAAAAATGTAAGAATCACTAAGTTTTCTGCATGTTTCTGAAAGAATATTATTATTCCTAACCTCACATGACTAACTTACCCATGACAGGAAACAAACAGGAAAGCCAAGAATGCAAAACACTAATCATAATGATAATAGCATCACTGCAACTATTCCACAGGGATGTTGTTATCACTGGAGATCATCTCTACTACTGAGCACTACTGATCTCCCATACCTCATTGTCTTTTAATCTGTACAGGGGCAGGAACTGCTGGCAGCAATGGAAAAGACAATTAAAGGCAAAGCTTGCATTCTTAGCAACACGGTGGTCAAAATTTATGGTATTAACTCCTGCAGGAAAACAAGGAAATTACAGACACAATAATCCATCTAGAATAGGTATATTAGGTGGAAAAAAATGCATAACCTCTTACATGTCCCACCTGAAATCTTCTCCCTACCTATACATCCTCAAATGAGGTATATATTTCTTCATTCTCCATATGGGTCACTTTGCCTTTCTCTAAACGAAATTAAGTATTACAACTTAATTTACCACTGAAGTTATATTTGACAACTATCATGCAAGTAAATGGTCATACATACAGGGTAGCCAGGGCCAGCAACTCTGGGGATCACTACTGACCAAACTTCTAATCAAAAGAGATATCTGCAAAGAAGATGGGGAGTAAAACTCACCAACAGTAACTGGTAGGTTGGAGTGGCCAGGAACTCTTAAACCGCTATTTGGTCACTTCAATGTGAAAATCAGTAGTAATTAGGTTGGTTCTATCTACTCTTGGGACTAAAGATACAGCCTTTCACTAATGATAGTTATTTAAATTAAGTCCTCCTTTCAGATGAGTTTCTTCCCTTGCAGGAGACATTCTCAGCCACGAATTATAGGAGCTGATTTAATGAGCAGCCACAGACTGATTATTTTCAATACAAAAAAACCCCCCTCACTACAGGGATAACACAGAATAATATGGAGTAAAATTTTAAAACTTGAAGGAAAAAAAGCTCAGCCTACCATATTAAGGTAACTTGTACATTCAGTATAATGGCGATTGAATATCTCTGAGACCACATTGTACATGCTACTTCTATAACTTAATCTACATTCTCAGATGCAACAGAGCTCTCCCTTAGCCCTATACCTGGAAAAAATATAGTTAATAGAATAATGAAGCCAAACTGACCTCTGTCTACTACTTGAAAACAGAATTTATGCAAGAGTCAGTGTCTACTATGAATAAAGGTCAAAACCCAACTAACTACTATGGAAAACCCAGGAATTCAGATAGAGAACCTACAACTGTGGCTACCAGAACACGACCAATTACTGCCTATAGAAAAGGCAAGGGAAATCTGATCCTGAATCATTTTTGCAAATCCACAGCTCTTGATAAGGATAGGGTTAAATAGGCAATCTCATACACTGCTAGAAGGAATATAAATTGATACAACCATCTTTTGGAAAGCAATCTGACAGCACTGCATCAAGAATTTTTAATAATCATACTTTTTGACCTATTAATCCTACTTCTAAAAATCTACCTGTAAAAAAATCCTAAATATAGACAAAGCTTTACTCACAAAGAAGTTCACCACAGTATCATTTATGTAGTTATTTAAAAAATGAAAACAAACTAAATTATCTAAAAATAAAAGATGGGTTAAGCATATAATTATATATCTATATGTATATATATACAACATACTGTGTAACTATTAAAAGTACATATTATGTAACTATTAAAAATGACATCCTCAAAACAATAATTTGAAAAATATGTAATATAAAGCAAAAAAAATAAAGGACACACAATGTAACATACTTATGATCATGGCTACATTTTCAAAAAACTAAATATAGATACTTATTTTGATTGAAAAGACACTTAACCTCTCTGACTGGCTGACTTGAACCCTACAGTGTCACAGAGTGTCAAAGAGATACCCCTCCATGATTTTATCAATTGGGATATGTTCAATAATAACCATTTTACAAAATGGTACTTTCAAAAAAAAGAGTATTATGACACACAACTATTATAAAGATTTTTATATAAATAGCACAATTATTATTATTATGAAATCATTATTCTTATTTGTGGAACAGAGTCTACATTGGAGAGGAAAAAGAAGTACTACAGGGACTTTTTCTGCCCTGCTGAAGTACCTCCAGTATTTGAAACAGTAAGGTCATAGTTAGCATTTCATTTAAAAATCATTATGTTTTTTATCGCCATCATACAATGTTAAATGTCATTTATTTTGTTTGTCTGCCACTATGCAAAATAAAGGTATCAATTTCTGTTAATTTTCCTAAAAAATATTTCTACAACCCGAAGATCAAGGTTATGTTTAACACATAGTTGTAAAACATGACTCTATCCAGAAAATGATCTATTAATATTCATGCTGTAATTACTATACTAATTTTTACTTTTTAAAAAAATTTTGGCTTCAGAATTTGTTTTGGTTTGTTTTGTTTAGAGACAGGGTCTTGCTCTGTTCAGGCTGGAGTTCAGTGGTGTGATCATAGCTCACTGTAGCCTTGAACTCCTGGCCTCAAACCATCCTCTTTCCTCAGACTCCCAAGAAGCTGGGACTACAGGTCCACATCCAGCAAATTTTTAAATTTTTTGTAGAAACAGGGTCTTGCTATATTGCCCAGGCTGGTCTTGAATTCCTGGCCTCAAGTGATCCTCCTGCCTCAGCCTCCCAAAGTGCTGGGATTACAGGCATAAGCCTGTAAAATTATTTCAAAAATTTAAGAAATAATTCTCATACAAGTGTTGTTGACTACAAATTAATACTAAGCTCTCACTATGGATCAGAATCACCCAGAAGACTTTTAAAAAATACAGATGCTTTAGCTCTGACCCCAGAGATTCTGACTTAATTAGTCTGGGGCCATGCCCAGGCATCAGAATTTTAAAAATCTTCCTAGGTGATACTAATGTACAACTTGGATTAAGAACTACTGCCATAAATGATTTATTTAAAACTATTCAATAACATTGGAAAAAACTGTAAAATAAAGAAAATTGCTAATACTTACACTGAAACTTTCTAAGGTTGATTAATCCATGGTCTCTTATAATTCTAGAATTAAAAAACCGTAATAAACTGTGTATTAGAATTAGTTTCACATTTAATAATGTTTTCTACATGCAGCTTTTATTAGACATCCTAAACACTCTGAGGTTGTAATATTGAGGTCCGAAGAAGTCACTCCCCACAAACTTCTGCAGGTCAGTGGATCACTAACACGATTTTAGGTTCTGAAGTATCACTGGTTTTTCCTCTCTGTGGGCATAGTAGATGCTCAATAACTACTTGCTGGACGAATGAATGAATCAATGACCACTCAAAATACTGAAAAACACATGTCTATCACTTAAGATGAAACAGAAGGGAATCTGTGTCCATGTCATAAAATTAATCTATTCAGCTTGTGGAAATGATAATTGAGAACAGCCATTTAAGGGAAATCTGCTAACCATAAAAGGGCACCATCATCACACATTCCACACTTACAACTGTGCATTCACAAAACACTTAGAAACTATTAGAAATAAATATATATGTACGTGTTTAATGGAAGGGCATCATGAACATAAGATCTAATAGCAACCTCAACAATTGAGTTCTACAATACTCTCTTGGCTCTAATTGTGTGTTTTAAGCAAAATAAAATTTAAGTAAACCATGCAGGGTTTTATGTCTTGAACCTTCGATTTATAACAGAGGTATTTCTGACTAGCAATGAAGCTTCTCACAAAAGCAACTGGGTAAGCTTCTTCAGCACTTCACGGAAGCTAACTCCAGACACAGAGAGTAAGCTTTACTTTACATCACATCTTGGTTCCTTACAAGTGCTTCCCAAGTCTCTCTCCTTTTTCTTTGTTTTAATTTTCTTTTTTTTTTTTTTTAAAGAGACGGGTTCTCACTGTTGCCCAGGCTCTGGAGTGCAGTAGCACGATCATAGCTCACTGCAGCCTCAAACTCCTAGAATCAAGCAATCCTCCTGTACCAGCCTCACAGGCAGCTGGGACTACAGGTGTCCACCACCATACCCGGCTCCTCTCCTTTTTATTGCTGAGATACCACTGTGTCCATAGTTAGTAACACCACAGTAACATACCTGCCTATACATACACACACACACACACATATTCATACTCTCTACACACCCCTCTCTGAACTATTAAAATCTCTATAATCCAACAGGGATCTGAGATCCATAATTTCCAAGTCTGAATGTATATTTTTTGATCTGTTGCAAAGAAAAGGAATAACCAGAGTACCTGAAACTTGTTTAGAGTTTCTTTGAAATCCTTTTAGATGAAAGACTTCTCATAAAAAGTGAGCAGTTATAATGACAGCATTAAAAAAGCATAACAATAACACCTTGAATTTATCTTGTTGCTTTTTTCCAAAGAGCTTAAAACAGTGTACTCATATTATTTATTGTTCATCCTAACATCAACAAAGGGTAAGGATGGAAGAAACTAAAAACAAGACAGGAATTATTATCCTCATTTGAGGGACGGAAAATTTAAGGCATAAGAGGGGATAAGTGTCCTCTCTAAGGTCACAAGATGACCCACAGGTGGAACATTCTCACGGACTATATGTGGTCAATAGTCCAAAGCTGACAGAAGGCAGGATGGTTTTCTATACTTACTTTTTCCGTCTTTGTCTCTCCTTTAACCTAGAATGATAGATATCTACCACAGCCATCTTCAGAGCTATAAATAAATAAATACATATAAATAATAAATATATACAAATAATACAAAGCCAAGAAAGAAATAACTCTTTTACCCAAACTTTGAACCTCATATTGCTAACTATTCCACGCTCACTAGTCTAGAAAACTTGTCTATTGGAAACATAAAAATACCTTAGCATGCTGAATTTCTTTCATCAGTAAATTATAATGAAGTTCTTTGTCCCTATGTATATATCTGATAGTACTACTCTATAGATTATCATTTCTGCTTTCTACTAAACACTTCTTTTGGACATTGTTATGTACATTACTACATACAGTGAATGTCTGAACTTTGGTAACACACCTATTAGAATAGTCATAAAAATGAATACTGATTGTAGTCATAACTGCACAGGAGTAAGCAAAAGAGACAATGTTAAGACAAGACTAATGTGAATAAAGGTGCAATGTAGATATTTTCCCAGAGTAGAAGTTTTCAGCTGGGGAGCAGCAACTGCTTAGGGTATAGACTTTTGCATTCTGCAGTGGAAAGTTCCATTAAATAGCCTAACTAACATAAAAGCCATGCCCTGCTTGGTTGCCCATTTCCCAATCCTTTCCTGGCTTTAGCTTTATGTTAAAGACACTGGGAATAAGGAGAAAAGAGACAGTGAATAGCAAAAGTTTAAATCAATACAATAGTTCTGGTTCTTTCTTTCCATGGCCACTCTTTTCCCATCTTCAGTTTCTAAAGACTCTTTTCTCATTTCTCTTTTCACCCTCACCTTATTTCTATAAACTCATCCATTTCTATGGTTTCAAATATCATCTATATACACATAATCTCAAATTCAGATATCTATTTCAAGTTCTAGTTCTTATCAGCTATCTCTACTCACATGGCTTTCAGTTGTATTCTACCCCTTTCCCATCCTCTAAAACTCTTACCTTGGCTAACAGCATCACAGTAAAGCTAGTTGTCCAAGACAGAAACAACCTGAACTTCTCCCTCCTCCTCTCTCCCTATCTAGTCAGTCAACGAGTCTTATCTATACTGTACTTAACAGTCAAATCTCTCTCAAATTCCTACCTTCATCCCTAATCCTCCTATTCCTTAGCTCCTTAGCTCCAGCATCTTGTCTCTCTTGTCATCCTGATGCCATCTTGTAAGAGAGGCATCCTTACTCTCTTACTCCATTCTTGCCTCCCTCCAATTCACCTCCTCCAGATGGTACCAAAGTAATATTTTAAAGCACAATTTTATGGTGTAATTCCCCTATTTATAATTCTTCAGTTGCTTCCCATCCACTTTCAGGAGTTCGAACTCTTACATGTTATATAAGACCCTTTGTCTTGATTATGCCTATCTTTCCACTCTTGTTTCCTGTCACTCCCTAATATGCCCTACATACCATGCACACAAAACAAACTGCCCAAGATCACACAGCTGCTAAGCACAGAGCAGAGATCCAAACCTAAGCAGTCTGGTTCCAGAGCCTTGAGTAGGAAAAACACTGAAATAGTCTAACATGTTTACTTTCTCTGTGTCAGTCCTATAATCTAAATCTGGCTTAACTGAAAATGAAATGTATACTTTAAAAATACCTCAGAAGCAAAAAACTCCCTTTTTATAGTTGGAAGACCTCTGGGGTTAAGAAATGATGACCAGTTATCAACAACACTAGAAGAAAATATGAGTAAACGTAACTTAGCACTATGCTACATTAAATCATTCTTCTCATCTATGGATTCTGAAGGTACCTTAAGATTTAATGACTGCAGTAGATTCTAGAACTATCTTAATAACTGGTTATCTTCTTAAACTTTGTGAAGTTGAGAGTTTGAGGTGTTCTGTTTTAATTACTGAATGTATTTGCAGAAGAAAGAGGCTCTAGAGAGCAACATGACTTGCCACATGTCCTTTGAAAAACGAAAACATGTTATTCAATGTTAGGTAATATAATTTCTAATAAAACACCAGCCTTTGTAGCAAAGAATTTGGCTGTATCTAAGAATCACTTCTTTCAAGGTAGTAAGCTTCACTCCAAAATAGAGCCTAGAGCAGCGTCCCCAACCTTTTTGGCACCAGGGCCCAGTTTCATGGAAGACGATGGGGGGGGTGGGCGCCTGGAGCTCAGTTGGTAACGCAGGGTCCTGTTTCCCTAACAGGCCGCTGAGGGTACAGGCCTGGGGGTTGGGACCACAGGCCTAGAGCCCCTGGAGTGCTGATTAACTCAAAACAGGAATACGATCTCATTCCTCACCCAAAGAATGCTGAGATCCACGTTCAAGTTTAGCCCATGGGGGCAATGAGTCAGCACAGATTCATACATTCTTCTACAGTAAGTTTCAAACCTCGCTTTCAAATAAAATCTTATTTGGAATGGTTAAGTCAGATCTGCTCTAGCTGAACAACTTCTCTCTACTCTAATCTCCAGCTACCCCTCCTGGCAGTAGTCCCCGAGGACACCTCCATAGAACAATTTGAAGCCCACACTTCGGCTAGAACTAGATTTTAGGGTAGAAAAAAGTGGGATCAATCAAGTAAGAGAACAGAACACAATGGCTCATTAGAATCGCTGATTTCTTTCATTACATGAAAGCAAACAAAAGTTGCTGAGCAATGTAAAATCCTGATGCACTATCAATATAACAGCCCTGGTTAGATAATAGAAATAAATCCTGGATACTCCATACTAACTCATTACTGTGCATCTCACTGCTACCTACCCTTAGGATATTCTTAGATTAGAAGGTTCAACACCACCATCTTACGTGCTGCGCTATGAGCAGATGTGCTATATATGTATGTAACTTCAATCACTGGGAGATGTCCAAGAGTACATTATCCAGGCCATTCTCTCTCGGGTCTGAGACAAAAATAGCTAAAGTCCTAGCTGGATAATCTGGAGAGGTGAGTGAATGCAGTATTTTTAAAAGTTTAAGTATAAAAAAATATTAGCTACCATGGATTCGTTTTGTTCATTTCTAACAAGTTCAAAGATTTAAACAACATTGGTTTACTTTTTCTCATAACTGCCCACAAACTAAAAATAATTCAATGCTGTCAGGCGCAAGATTTAAGGCAATGGTTTTCAAATTCTCTTTTAGGTAGCAGAACTCTTTCTACAAATGAAATCTTTCTTGATTTGTAGAGGGTTGTTCCATATAGAAGTCCAGACGCCATAGAATGCCCCATACCTGGCACTGTTTTATAACACAGTTGCTGTGGAATGATGAACTTTAGAATGCTATGTGTAGAGATGCTTTAGAAGCCTATGTGGTGGAAGGGTGGGTAGGAAGAGCGAGGATAGGAAGTGTCTCTCACATAAAGTATAACCAAATACAAGTTTTACAGTAGACTCTATCTCTTATGAGAAAGGAAGAATTAGGAAGTCAACTGTTCAAGGCAGAAAAGGAAACAAATGCAATAATAATAGCTAAAATATACTGAGTACCTGTCATGTTTCAAGCTCTTTATATGCTTTATCTCATTTATCTACCCAATAAGATGAGTTCAAAAGGAAAGAAATGTCTTGAAGATCCAGTGGAAATTACTGCTAATTTTGACAAAACATTTCTATAATTATTGTAAGACACTAACTTTACCATTTCCTGAGATTTGTGTGGGAATGACTTAATTGAAAAAGAAAAAAAGAAAAAAACTGAAGAGACTGCGTTACCAAAAAAAATCTATAAATACTGCTGATAATTGCTTCTACTGCTTGATCATTTCAGTAGTTTTAAACTTGTACAACTAGCTCTGGAGAACAAAGGGAAGGAAAGAAACACAGAGAAGCAAATGGGAGGAGAAGTGGAATTCTCCTAGAGAAAAATTCATATTTGAAGCTCTTTTCTTAATAAAGCACACCCAGATAGCAGCAACTGATTACAAGATCTTAACTACGTGAACAACCCAGGGAAGACCTCAGCACAGCAGGCAGAATAGAAAAGAGAAAGCAGACATTACAAGAATGAGAATCATCAGTTCACATCCTACTAAGAGCAATTGGAAGCTCCTGTACAAGCTGGCAAACAAAGAACCAGAGATTATTAAAAACAAACAAACAAAAACTACCCATAATCTGTCCACTGATACAAGACCTCTCAAATTGCAGCTTTGGAGGACAAATAGTCTCTCTGTGATTACACTGGAGACTGACAAAATTTCCAAATGGCTAGCCTTAAAATATTTCAAGAAGTGGGCAGAAGTCAGAGGCAGCTCCTTCCCACTGCAATGTATTTCTAACATTGTTCAAAATAGCTAACAACATGTTTCTGTTTTCTTGACAGAAGGCACTTACTGCTTGCTTTGGCAAGAAAACCAACTCAGAGGCCTTAACAGCAGGGAGGCCAATCAAAATCCCTACTGCAACCAAACTTGTGACTCAGGTATTCCCCAGAAGCAAAACATTTTAAAAGTCACTTCTCCCCTAAGCTTTTGGCCAAGATGCACACAAATAATTCTGTGAAAGGAAGAAGACCATGTGACCTAATGGTTAAAGTCAGCAACTAGAAAGCCTTAGGCAAATTACTTCTTTATGCATTTCCCTGAATGTAAAATGGGAAAATATCTATTCCTACTTCTCAGGAATGTAGTGAAGCTGCAGAAGATAAATGTGAAACCTCACAAAAAAGAAACAGCAACAAAAATTCAAGGTTTTAAAGACAGTAAGTATTGTACAGTATTAAGAACACAGACTTAGGGATGGCTCTACCACTTGCTGGCTATACGATCTCAGGCAAGTTACTCAACCTTTCCATGCTTCAATTTCCTCATCTGTAAAATGGGGATGATAATAATAATAATACTCAACTCAAAGGGTTTTGTGAGGATTAAATGACTTCATATATATGAACAGCTTAGAATGGTGCCTGGCAAACAGTAAGTGCTCTAGTATTAGCTATTAATAATAATATTTATGTCTAAAATGGCCTATGCACAAAATAGCTAAATTACTATAAAGTGAAGGGCATTGCCAATAGGTGAAGGCACAGACACCAGGCTAGACCTCTGATCTACTGTTAAAGGATCTAAAGGCTGACAATATAGGCCAAAGAAATACAATCTGAAAAAACGTGTGTGTGTGTGTGTGTGTGTGTGTGTGTGTGTGTGATCGATCCATGCCTGGCAGAGAAATCTTGTTGAAATTAGCTTTCCAAGGAGAGGGAGAGTAAACTATACTAATGTGCAAACCCCTAAGAAGTGTTCAAAACACACACCCAACATACAGGAGGAGCTCATTGTGCCTCTTGCTTGCCTGGGTTATGGGACAACAGTGACTAGAAGAAGCCATACCCAGGATTTTAGGACCCTGAGAAATTCAGGGAAAGAGTAGTTCACAAATTTAGGGAAGATTTTCATAAATGAAAGGAGATGGGGAAAGAGATGGCAGCAAGAGGGAACTACACTAAACATCTATCTATGTTGAGATCTCACAACATACCACGAGACAGGAGAGTTCCAAGTATGAATCTCCTGCATCTCTCTTTCTGAACCTATAATTTCTGCTTATCTCAATGAAATATGAGTAGGTGCCATTTAGGGATCCCAGAACTTCCCTGTTTTCTTCCTCGGTCAGTGTTCACTTGCAGTATTCCTTTGGGGCCCATGCTGAAGGCCTTCTGGTATGGTTGGAATGCAATTAATTATCCCTCCATTGTGCCCCAGGCCTCTATAATAGACCATGAAAACCAATATTATTAGACAAATTCCATGACTCAAGGCAAAACTCTTTGTTTGGGTGAGGAAAAGGAGTTGGTGGCATTAGCCGATATTCTAAATGGGTTGTGAATACAAAATCCAGCCAAACACTCTGCTTCCTTCCAGTAGTTCTAAGTGAGGGAACATAAATGGAATGTTGTTAATGCTCAGTAATATTAAGAGCACAATGGTATAATGGAATGGTAATAACACCAATCTCAATTATGTACCATCTTTCAATGGTACATTTATACTCTCTGACTAATCAGTGTCACCTCTTCTTTACTGGCCGGGGACACAGTGGAATAGCAAGCAAGATTTCAAGGACTTGCCCAAGATTACACAGTGACTCAGAAGCCAAGCCTGAGGTTGAATCAGTGTCCTGATATCCACAAAATCTCTGTTCCAGGTGTGCTTAGAAAGCTCCCTCTCATTCCTTCCTGAATTCCCTTGGGCTCCTAGTCCACTTCACTGAGTGTTCTGGGAGAGACTGCTCGGGGGCAGTATGGCCCTGAACATGCATCATGCTGCTAGAAGAGCTACTGTAAGAACCTCCTAGCCATAAACAAAGCATCTCCTTGTGGTACCAGCAAGTCATCCCTTTGATCTCCAGTGCTGCCTAACCTCTTTAAAGTGTTACCTTTTTAAAAGCACTTACCTAAACATCTTATAGTTCACTATTGGGCAGGAGGGAAGGAATTATTATTTATGTTGTGTTAACGCTTATGTATAAGGATTAATAACTGATGCTTCAGTTCTAATTCAAATGAATATCAGTAATTTACAAGGTTGTAGAAACTACAGGGAGAGCACAAATACCTGACATATGTTATACATTTGAAAAGCTAACTGAACTAAAAATGCTAATCAATTGTTTCTTTCTGATTATTCCTTTTTGTCCCCACCTAATTACAGAAAAGACCACAAGTGTACCAGAAGGAGTTGCAAATCCTGCTTCTACAAAGAATGAAGAGTAAAATTAAATACCAACCATTACTATAGTTTCTTAAACATGTTGCGATGTAAGAATGAAGACCTTGGATTAGGGCCTAGAGAAGTGATTCAGCAGGTCCCTTACACGGTTTAACCATCTTTGACATAATAGATTTTGATTTTCAAAAGTTTGGTATTTTTGAACAGTATCTAAAAGGATGATATTTATAAAGCTGCCCTATTTGCATATAGTAGTCTGGTGTTCTGGTAAGAAAGACAAGTCAGAAAACAATACTATTTTAATTAAAGCTGGTGTATATGAGGAGAAATACCAAATGGCAATCTGCACACCACTGTCAAGGGAACAACACAAGAGGTAAAAGACAACGTGAGTCACTGGGGTTGAAAAGAGACTGACACAGAAGATTGAACAAATTCAATGGATTTAGTGAATGCTAAAGTAGTTTGCTTCCAAGCTTTCCTCTTTTAGTACAATCTACGTCACTCTGACTTTCCTTAAAGTTGTGTGGGAGAGAAGAAAAGGAATGAAATTTTGAAAAAAAAAATTTTTTTTAACCAAAAAAAAAAAAAAAACCCACTCAAGAAATGAGTAGAGAAAAATTCTGAAGGTAGAATTTTTATGAGGACTCTTTCTTGTGTAACAAATACCCAGGCAGCTCCTCTATGGAGAGAAGAATCAAGTTCCCCTTCTCGTGACAGAGTACCAGTGAACACAACATGAAAACTTGATTTATAATTCAACAAGTATTTTACTTGCCTTTCCTGCCTGGGACGTAAATTTAAGTGAAATAATGAAGATACTGTTTAGGGAATATAGACTCCAATAAAGTATTATTGATCTACTGCATCATATTCACTTCTGAACTAAAATTAAAGAAAAGACTGGGGATTATTTTAAGTACGTACTCCACTGAAAATGGAAAGAAGGAAAAAAAGGAACTCAGTGAAAGTCTAGCCATCTACTTTTAACAGCCCTGTGGCATTTACCACTTAAGTAATAATAAAAGAGTTCACATAAATCCTTAGAGGGCTAATCAAAGATTAGAATTCAGAAGTGCTGAAAATTCAACAGGTCTAAGAAACAAGAAATGCCCAATTTTGTCCTAAAAACCCTTGAAGAATTTCCGTTCTTTTTCCCTGCTATGAGAAATTTGGGGTAACAAATTATAGTGAACATTTAGCATCAGCAGTTGCTACTGAAGTCTCAAGACTTCACACTGATTCCCTTCCCTATAAGGAGGCAAGTGAGGGCCATTTAACAAATTACCATGGTGTGGGCTTACCTCAGTCAAAAGAAAGATCACACAGTCCAAGGGATGGGATATTTCCAACTATTATTACATGACTGATATTCTTACCATCATAAATCTTACTCAATGTGGTCAAAATCCAACAATAGGGTAAGCTTAGCAACTTAACCAATAGATTTTGAATTCCATGAGGGCAGGGGACAAATTTTATTCATCTAGCACCCAAAACAGTGTCATCAAATAGTTTGCACTCAATAAACACTTAATAAAATAAAATGTTACCGTGTAAAATGTCTGAGTCATCTTCAACAAAATCAATGTCTCTCAAGTCCCATTCTGCGTAATTGTCAAATTCCTGTTTGGAGAGAAAAAAGTCCCCACCCCAAACCCATTAGCTTTGATTAATGCCTTTACAGGAGCCATGCTTTAGAAGCAAATAGAAAACAACACAAGCAAATACTTGTTAAAAAATACTAAATAAGCTAAAAGGCCAGGATACTGTCAAAAGTAATAGAAAGTCATAGGAAAAATCTGAGAGGCTTTCAGGGAGTAGTGACAACAAAAAATGAGAAGAGTTATGAGTTCAGGAATGAAGCTAAACATATTGTTCTAAAAATCAAAAAGTCTATTCATTCCCAAGAAAAATCAAACTTTGATTAGATCTTCAAGTATTTGGGTAAGAAAACTGTCTGCATTAATTCATCTACCTTTTATTACCTTTTGAGGGGTCTATTTATCCAACCATATTGCTTATACAGTTCAATGTGTAGATTTGTTCATATTCTATTCAATGAGTATAATTCATAGGGGTAGTGTCTATGGGGCAGCTCTACAATATCACCTGCTATGAACAAAATGCTGACCTGGGCGTTGCTAGCAAAATTGCTTGCACTTTGTAAAACTTTCAAATTATCTCCAGAATCACTGTAGTTGTGGATTAGATGATAAATCAAGAGACTATGACTACATTTACATGACTTTTAATTCCATGGCTGAATGAGGAACATACAGTTTTTATATACATTCATCATTCTTCGTATACTTGTGGATACAGTGCAGGAATCAGCAAACTATTCCAGCCCACTGCCCATTTTTGTACACAAAGTTTTACTGGAACACAGGCATACTCATTTGTTTATGTATTACACGTGCTGCTTTTGCACAATAATAGCAAAGTTTAGTTGCAACAGGAACTTTATGGCCTACAAAACCTAAAATATTTACTATCTGGCCTTCAATTGAAAAAGTCTGCCAACCCCTGATAGAGTTCAACCTTGAATCCCCCTAGGTGTGCAATGAGAACCAGACTGCAGAAACTTCATACCTACTAAGGAAGTGGAAGCCAGCACTAATGCAACTTAAGAAATAGGTTCTTGATCTAAAGAACTTTTACTATTCTACACGTGAAAATGTTTACAAATGAGAAAAGGTACTCAAATATGAGAACATGTGGCTGCCTAAAGGCCCTACCAATTACAGGGCCTTGAAAATCTCCTTTTAGTGGTATGGAACCTATGGGTAAGAGATATAAGCCTCATTAGAAACAAAAATAAGTTTTTCCTACCTTGTGCTAAAAACATGTTTCTCCTACCTCAATGAAATCTGCTCGAGCTGGCATGTACCCTGCCATGTCCCGAGAAAGCAAGGAGTCAAAGGTAGGTCGGGGAGGGTCATCTGTAGCTGGAAGAATTTAGAGTTTTTCTAAGTTAATTAACAAAATATTGGCATAAAAAAGCAACACAAAAATAGTCCTTATTTACACTATGAAATATTTTTGTTTGGAGAAAGACAGTGTCTGAAAGAATAAATAAAATTAAAAAGGTTTTTATAAAGGAAAATGTGAAAAAGATAATAAAGTATTATGGAAACAGACTGATTTCTTAAAAAGGGAAACTAAGACTTAGGGAATCCTCTAAGCAAATATGGGGGAATTTCCTCTGATTTTCACTTTTCTAAAATGAAAGAAGGCCAGGCGCAGTGGCTCATGCCTATAAGCCTAGCACTTTGGGAGGCCAAGGTGGGAGGATCGCTTTAGCGCAAGAGTTTGAGACCAGCCTAAGCAACATAATAAGACACCGTCTCTACAAAATATAGAAAAATTAGGCGGGCATGGTGGTGCACACCTGTAGTCCCAGCTTCTTAGGAGGCTGAGCCGGGAGGATTGCTTGAGCTTAGGAATTTGAGGTTGCAGTGAGCTATGATGATGACACTGGCAACAGAGTAAGACCCTATCTCAAAAAATAATAATGATAATAATATTAAATAATAAAAAACAAAAATGAAAGAAAACCATGGCTGGTTCTTTTCTTTTGATATTACAGAACCTATGTATCTACCTTGGCAGCTTCAGCTCCTTTACCCCTTTGGACCAATCTCAATTTACAAAACTCATCCAACTGAGAGGGAAAGAAAAACACAAAAAAACACTAGATTTGGAAGTTAGCTGGAATTAAGTCCCAGCTCTAATATACAATAGTCCCACGACCCTGCACAAATTATTTAACCTTTCAGAAGCTCAGTTTTCTTGTGTATAAAACAAAAGTACTTGCTTTGCCAATCTCAACGAGGTTGCTGTTAGGAACAAATGGTCCAATAGATTTGAGAACAAAGTGCTAACATCAAAGTGCTATCCAAATAGGAGGTATCACCCGTCTCTGAGTTAGTCAGCTATGAAACTATTTCTAGAAAGTATGAGGAAAGGGAAAAGATTCATATCTCATTACTTGTCCTCTGGGAGTCATTCAGGAAATACGGCCATTTATAATTCATCATGTTTTTGGTTATGTTTTATTAAAAGACTCACTGGTCCCCCAGGCACAAGAGATTAAAAAGTTCGCCATCATCACCACAACCAAGTGAACAAAAATAACAGCTGCTTCTTGGACTTGACAGAGGGTAATTAATAATAATGAGCCAAATACTGGATTCTCTTAAACAACTCATATGTATGATCATAAACTCCCCAAAAGGATTGCAAAAAGGCTTGTATTCACAATAGCATGGAAAGGTTGGTCCTTTTTTGACATCTCATTTTACAGAAGCAAGCATTAAAGTTAACAGATATGTTCAACGGATTCTGAACGGGTACCACACATTGGCTTCAGACACTTTGATGTCCTGTATAGAACTCTGACCCCTGGGATATATGTTCCCTCCTTGCCACGTTATGGCCCTGACTCTCAACAGCTGCCATGCTAACTCCTCCTATCTTCCATAAGCTTGTTAGCTGTCCGAGTCATCAAAACACTGTTTATCTGCTACTGAAACAGGACCCAAGGAAGAGCTAAGTATCTCTCATCAAAATAGGGAGGTGCTTACAGTGAAATGGAATGGCTGTGTCAGCAGTTTTTGCCTCCTCTGCTTGTTTCAGGTTCAGCAGGGTAGATGCAAACAGAGGGTTATTGATGAAATGCTTCATATAGTGCTTCTCACATTCCTCCTTGGTCTTGGTGCACATTTGATTGGCTACATCCTGCCTAGAGGAGTATAGGAAAAAGAAGGCAGCAATGTTTTCGTTTATACATAATAGTAAAAGCATCATTTGTTCTTTCTGTATTTTAAATTATCCATATAATGTCTGTACTCTAATACCTCCAAAACTGATATCATGATGATATCAGTGGAACAATGAGACTAATAAAACCTAGATTGCTGCAATTTGATGTTCTAAATCCTGCTATTCTAAGATACAGCAACAATCACTAAAAAGTCCTTTCCTTTCCACCAAAAGAAAGGAAGTTGACTAGAAAATCTGTAAATTTCCCTGTGAACTAGGCCCTAGGGAAAGAATTGCTATAAATATTTTAAGAAGCCACTTCAGAACATTCAAAATGTATGTAAGTATAGTTTTATTTTTACATAATGTTTTATAGTTTACAAAACACTTCACGTAAACAAACATTTCTTTTCTAGAGCTCCTACAATATGCCAGGCACTGAGCTAGAAACATTTACAACATACTTTACGTTAATCCAAGTATTACACTTGTGGTGTGGGTATTATTACTATCTCAATTTCAAAGAAGAAGAAAAAAATGAGGCCCAAAGAGACCAACAGACTTTCTTAAGAACACAAAGTTTATTAAGTGACAAAGCCAGAATTTATATTCAAGATCCCTGACGCCTAGCCAAGGTGACAGGGAGGTGGAGAGTTAGAGGTGAAATCTCTCAAAGTCCCCTCCTAAAGCTCTCTCTCTCACAGCACTTCAGTTGTCCTTCTCCTAAGACTCTGTATTTCTCACTGTGCTCTGCTTTGTGTACTTCAATCATCTGTATATATATTCTGATGCCCTTACTAGACTATAAGCTTCCTGAGGGCTAGATGCATTCTTAATTGTTAACTCTAGCACCCTCACCACCAAGCTTATTGCTTCACCCACCACAGCAGATAGAGAAGCTACAGTCTTTTTTGTGGTCTTTGTTAAGAAGGAAAGAGGACAGGGAGAATTAACCTATTTTAGAGAGTTAGACTGGCAAGCAACGAATGAAAAACTAGGCCAAAGATGACAAGCAAGCTCCTCACAAGTGATCACTTTTCTATCTTCTCTGGTATTCCCTATGATACACAATATTTTATGATGCTTAATAAATGCTGAATGAATGAATACAAGCAACATGTGAACTGAACTAGGTCTCGTTCTTCAGGGCCCTGGACATAATGGAGGCAATACAGTGTATTCTGATGAACACCAGGAAAGATTATATACACCAGCAAGTCAGGGCAGGGAGGATCCAATTAAGAGTCCTTCATTAATAAGCTATGTAATCATAAGAAATAATTTTAACTCTCTAAGCTTCAGATTCTTTTTGAACAAAATATATTTAATAATGCCTCTCTTGTCTAGTTCACAAAATAAAATCATCAGTGTGAAAGTGCTCCCAAAAGGTAAAAATGAAAGTGGTGGTATTACCCCTAAGGCAACAGCAATGAATTCTGTTCAGTTCCACCAAGCTTGGACTAAGGTAGGTGTTTGAAAGCTAAAAACAGAGAATGCTATTAGGAAGTCTATGAAACTTGAATCTTAGGTAAGCTATGACCATTTACCTGAAGTCTGATTCACTTAAATGACTAGGGCATTTATAGTCAAGAAAAATTCATAAAATCAGAAGAGAGCAATAACTAATAAATGTAAACTTCCCCACTATTCAGAAAACAACCAACCTTCCCATTGTTGATACATCCAAAGTGGCCTTTTAGAGCTGCTCAATCATGGACCACTAAACATCCTATAACCTTGTGAAGCCTTTCAGCACTGGAATATAATGTGCAGAGGGGAAGAAAACTTGTCTCTAAATCATGGGTCAAGAGGAAAGCACCATATGCTTTCCCATTCTGAGGCTCCTCCCTTTATTTACTCTTCAAAAGTAGCTTCTTCTCTGAGCACACTAGAGCAGGGCAATTCTTAACACCAAGCTCTTACCAATTTCCAAAGCCACAGTCCATCACAGCTTCTAAAAGGGCCATTTCTTCTTGAGCAGTCCAGCTGGGGTCAAGAACAGGAAAATCTGAGGTCTAAAGAGAAAAAAGTTTTGCCTAAGAACAGTGATAGAAATGGAACCTAGGAACTCCAACTGTAGTACTAGTTTATAGCTAAATATTTGTCATTCTCATGGTATTGAGAAGTATCTAAAGTACGTTCTTATTAGTTGTCCACTTCCTCCACCCCTATTTCTACCATTAGCTACAAGGGGCTCCAATAAAATGCCATGCAACTCATACAGAAATACATATTTTTTAAACTTAGCACAAAGGTAGAGATACATATTATAGTATGCTCCTATTCAGCTAAGAAAGAGGGAAATACAAATATGTGTGTGTTTATATTTTTTTAAATGAAAGAATAAATAACACATAAAAAAGAAAGGTTACCTATGGGAAGGGAGAAAGAGAACAGGGTGGAGAGGAGAGGACAGGGATACAAGCTAGACCTCTCTAAATATTGTTTGTAGATTTGACTTTGAAAACATAAATATTATACATAATTATTAAATTTTGGAATCATAAGAAATAAAAGCAAAATGTAACAAACTTGTGAACCACACAGAAAGGAACTATTTCAAGTGATTTTAAAACACCGTAATTTTGCCAGGCATAGTGGTGTGCGCCTGTAGGTCCTAGCTACTCAAGAGGCTGAGGTGAGAGGATTGAGCCCAGGAGTTTGAGACCAGCCTAGGAAACACAGCAAGATCCTGTCTCTAAAAAATAAATAAACAAAAACAAAAATAAAATAAAATAAATAAAACTCTGTAATTTGGTTATATAGATCTCTATGATATACCTTAAAAACAAAAGAAACTGCCAAAAAAATCTTAAACTGTTTTGTATGGTGTTGATATAGTAATAGTCACCCTGACACTACTGTATGTGTATATGTTATAGGGTATATCAAACTAGTAATTATGTTGGCATCAATGGAAAGTAGAATTTTGGGCTTGGGAAAAAGATATAGACGTAAGACCTATGAGGTTATGTAAAAAACCTTGTAGTCTTACATCTGAATTGAAAGTTTTAGTATGAACTCATGATGTATTTTACCTTAAAGGAAAAATAATTTCCTAACACTGTTCATCAAAAAGGTCTAGAAACAACAACCAACCCAAGAGCAATAAGCGCTTTTAGTGCCCAGTTTGCTGTCTGTAAGTATTATTCCCACTGAAAGGTACAAGAGCTCCCTTAAAGAAAAGGCTGAATCCAGCTCCAGGTCAGGAAATGAACAAGACCAGACTGGAACATTTTGTCATACTTGAAAGCAAAGAAGTTCTCAAAGACTATCAAGGTCATGTCAAAAGGATACAGAAGCCAACTTGTAGAGGCTCCTACTAACTAAAAATGGAATATTTTGAGTATCAACAATGATGACAACTGCAAAGGATTGAAACACATCAAATAGTTTAAATATCTGGAGGATGATAGAGAAACAACTCACATTTGCAAAACTAGTAAATAAAGGGAAATAATCAGCATTTATCCTACCTTTCCTACAAAAACTTTACTCAGGGTGACCACACAGATGATAATGAGAAGTTTCTTTCTATAGAATTATTCTAACTCATAAATTAAAAGGAATCTTAGAATTAAATGGTCACTATTTTGCAATCCCTGATGAATTATGATCATAAATGGATCTTAAGGAGTCATTAAATGTAACTACCAATTTACAGGAAACACAGAAAACAGAGGAACACACTAATCAGCAAAATCCAGGCTATGGTAACATCTATAAGACAAATAACCCAGTTTTTAAAAATAAAATAAATTATAAGAAACGAGAGAGAGGAGCTTCTGGACTACTGAACATGTGGAGGTGCCTAGAGGGTGGTGTACCCAGAGAAGACAAGTAAGCTCTGTGCCCCTTCCCACATACCTTGCCTTATGTATCTCTTACATCTAGCTGTTCATCTTTTTTTTTTTTTGAGACAGAGTATTGCTCTGTCACCCCGTCTAGAGTGCAGTGGTAACATCATAGCTCACTGCAAGCTCAAGCAATCCTCCTGCCTCAGCCTCCCGAGTAGCTGGGACTATAGGTGCCCGCCATGACGCCCAGCTAATTTTCCTATGCTTAGTAGAGACAGGTCTTGCTCTTGCTCAGGCTGGTCTCAAAACTCCTGAGCTCAAGCAATCCTGCCTCAGCCTCCCAGAGTGCTAGGATTACAGGTGTGAGCCACCGTGCCCAGCTAGCTGTTCATCTTTTAACATCACCAGTGTTAAATCATGCTGATCATGTACCCCCGATATGATACAATGAGAAGATGCTTCCCCTCTGTGGTCATCCACCTAAACACATATAAGCCAAATCTAATCATGATGAAATAGCAAATATATGAAGACAAAATTGAGGGAAATTCTACAATATACTCTTCGACCTGTCAAGGTCATGGATAACAAGGAAAACCTGAGAAACTGTCACATATTAGAGGAAACTAAGGAAACATGATGATTAAATGCAATGTAGGATCCTGAATTGGATCCTGGAACAGAAAAGGACATTAGTAGAAAAACTGGAGAAGTCCGAATAAAATCTACAGTTTAGTTACTAATATTGTAGCAATGTTCATTTCTTGTTTTTGACAAATGTATATTATAACGTAAGATGTTAACATTGGGGGAAGCAGGATGAAGGTTATATGGGGGAATTCTCTGTACTATATTAGCAACTTCTGTAAATCTAAAATTATTCCAAAATTTAAAAAAATTTTTAAGCAAGTCAGCAAAAACAAAATATAAGAACAAAAAAAAAAAAGAAACAAGAGCGAGAGCGAGAGCGAGAGAGAGAGAGAGAGAAATACCATATAGAAGATACATAAGAGGCAACCAATTGGAAAATTGGAATGTAGGAACCTTATTTGTATCTCAATTAAAACAAACTGCAAAAAGTTTAAAAAAAAACCATGCCACACCCACTAAAATAGCTAAAATGAATGACACTGACAGTGCCAAATGTTGGCAAGCATGAGAAGCAATCAGAACTCTCACACATTGTTGATGGAAGTGTAAAATGATACAACCACTTTGGAAAACTTTTCAATCATTTCTTTAAAAGTTAAACAATGATTTACTCTGTGACCCAGCAGTTCCACTCCTAGGTATCCTAGGTATTTATCCAAGAAAAATGAAAATATATGTACATAGATAGCCTTATTTAAGAATATTTAGGCTGGGTACAGTGGCTCATGTCTGTAATCCCAGCACCTTGGGAGGCCAAAGTGGGAGGATTGCTTGAGGCCAGGATTTGGAGACCAGCCTGGTCAACACAGCAAGACCTTGTCTCAAAAAAAAAAAAAAAAGAGCAAGGATAAACAAACACTGTTATAGTCATACAGCAGAATATTACTCCATAATTAAAAGGAATGATTAGTAGTAAATGTACCATTAATACACACAACATAAATAAATCTCAAAAACATACATAGAGTGAAAGAAACCAGAAACAAAAGAGTACATACAGTATGATTCCATTTTATATGCAGTTCTAGAATATGCAAAACTAATCTATGTTGATAAAAATCAGAACAGTGATTGTTTCAGGGGTAGAAAGGGAGGCAGGGTTTTAAAAATTAAGCCTTTATGAGACAATTGGGGAAATGTGAAAAGTGACTAGCCTTACTTAGAGACCTAACAAAACACTTAAAGATGAAATGATGTACAGTCTGGGGGATTTGTTTCAAAATAATCTGGAGGGATGAAGGTTTAGATAAAACAAGATTGGCCATGAGTTGATAATTTTAACAGCTAGTGACGGGTATATGGAAATTGATTCTACTATGTGTAGTAGTTGATTACAATGGTGGCCTCTAATGAACTTCTCCTATAATTCATAACCTTGTGTGGTCCCTTCCCATTTAATATGGGCTGGAACTGTGGCTGGAACTGTGACTTGCTTACAAAGGCTTGGCAGGTTCCACTTTTGTACTCCCAAGACACCAAGTAAAAAATCTAGCCTCCTTTCTGGAAATACAATGTAAAGAGGCCACATGGAGAAGGAATGGTCCTGAGAATACCTGGAGAAGAACCTAGGTCTCAAGCAGTTAAGATGTTTCAGCTAGCCCCTAATCAATTCAAGCCATCCTAATGAGGTGCCAGAGGTGTGAGAAAAAAGCCTCTTGGACTTCCGGCCTCAGCATATCATGTTGAGCCAAGAGCCACCTTCACTGTGCCTGATCTGAATTCCAGACCCAAAAACTGTGGGAGATAATAAAATGTTGTTATTTTAAGCCATGAAGTTTTGAGGTAGCTATTACATAGCAATAGATAACCAAACACCATTCTCTCTTGTGTATATGTGAAATTCTCTATAATAAAGAGTAAAAAAAGAAAGTTGCCTGTAGTCCCAGCTACTTGGAAAATAAGAGTGGAGAGGACTGCTTGAGCCCAGGAGTTTGAGGCTGTAGAGAGCTATGATCGCAGCACTACACTCTAGTCTGGGCAACAGAGTGAAACCCCGTATCTAAAAAAAATTTTAAAAATAAAATGAAATAAAAAAATAAAGTGACACAGGAGGCCTTAAGATTACACAAGAATTTGGAGATTGTTTTATCTTTCGTTAATGTCCAAAAAAACCTATCATGATTTGTGAAATTACACTACCAATACACATTTTTATCTGACCGTGTATTAGGAATACACCTAGCACATGATATATCATGAGATCTAAGAGAGAAATTTCAGACTCTACATCTATATTAAATTCATAATCTGGCAACTACCATAGAGACATGTAAATAGGACAAGTCACACATTAATTGAAGAGACTATGTTATTTCTAAAACTGTGTATTAGAATATTAATTACCCCTCACCAACTTTACTGTGAAATAAACAATAAAAACTTTCTATACCATGAAAATAAAAAAGGTATAAGGCAGTTTTACATAACCTTGAATCAATATTATTCAACTCCTGGACCCAATCTCAGCCCTACTGAGCAGAATCTCTAACAGCAGAACCTAGAAATCTACATTTATAAGAAGATCCCAGTTGATTCTTAAGCACTAAAGTTTAAAAATCACTGACATAAAGGGTGTGGCAGAAAGAGCTGCCTTGACTTGTTCAAGGTTCTAAGAATTACAAGACAAAAATAGGTATAGAATTCAGAAATCTTGATTAATGCACCACCTACCACAGCATGAGTAACTCCCAAAAATACAGCACTGTGAGATGACAAAAGTACTAAAAACCATTTAAAGTTATCTGAGGCTTCAAATGCAAAAAATCAAGTTTTTAGTGTTTTCATGTGTAGAAAGCCAAAATTTGGTCATCGTTCCTATAGAAGGCAAGATTCACTGGGAATAGTGGCCAAAAAAGGGAAGAATGTATTAGTGACCCCCAAAAGCTCCCCAAAGTAAAGGACAGAACTTTGAAATGTGTTTGTATGGGTATTGAGTATGTGGGAAAAAGATGTTAACAGAATTAAGTGGATTTGAGTGAAACTTGGTCAGTGTTTTCAGCATTATGCAGGACACTATGGCCAGAATAGCTAAAAGCACGCTCATGATCAGCTTTCCTCCAGTGAATAAGCATGACTATCAACCTACCCAAGCTATACTGAATTATCCCTTAAGGAATTATTTCACAATGTAAATGAATAAATTTGTATTCTGGCTCTAGGCATTCTTGTGTGAATTTAGAAAGAATAAACCAGCTTTCTAAAGATCTGATAACCTTGATGAAATGAACTCAAACCCACAGCTACTTTGACCACACTCTCCTAACCCTTCATTCATCTTGCAATTAATAAAAGGGAAAAACATTTTTATTCCAGGCCTTCTAATTAGTGAAGACATTCTTTAAAATACCAAAAGTGTTTAGAGATGGGTAGGATGCTAGCCAGTTAGCTCCCAAGAACTCTTTCTTACTAAGTAGCTCTTCTTTAACTCATTGTGGTCTACAATCTGACTCTCAGTATTATAAGCCCAGAAACTCATTTTAACAGGATCCCACAGATGATCAGGCTCAGAGAAGCTGATTCACCCTTTCTAAACTTGTAAGAGATTAAAGTAAATACACTACAGTGCTATAGCGGGCAGAACTCTAAAGATGTTCTCCTCCTCTCAAGATTCCTGTCCCCTGATTATTCAAACACTAACTAGGTACCACTGTGAAGGGACTTTGCAGGCGGAATTAAGGTTACTATTCAACTGATTACGCTGGATTATCCAGGTGGGTCCAATGTAATCACACGCGAGCCCTTAAAAGTAGAAAAGGCAGGCAGAAAAGTCACCCAGAGAGATTCAGCACAGGAGAGGTCAGAAAGATTCCCAGCATTTCATCAACAACCTTCAAGGACTTCCTATGCTACTGGCTTTGAGGCTGGAGGAAGGGGGCCAAGAGCCAGGGAATGCAGACAGCCTCTAGAAGCTGAGAATAAGTCCTGGCCAACAGCCAGTAAGGAAAGCAGTGGCATCATTCCTACAACCTCAAGGCAGTGAATTCTGCCAACAACCTGAACCAGCCAAGTGGACTCTCCCCTAGGGTCTCCACACAGGAGCCCAGGCTAGCCAACACCTTGATTTCAGCCTATGGGACTTGGAACAAACCAGCTAAACCTAATGGTCTTCTAACCTACAGAATTGTAAGATAAATTTGTGTTATCTTAAGCCACTTAATTTGTGGTAATTTGTTACAGCAGTGATAGAAACTAATACACATTTATCTATAATGTGAAATTATTACTGTCAAGCCAGCCAGCATTCTTTCCTGTAAGAAAAACTACACAGAAGGACAAATGTCAGAAAACTGCTTGGTAAACTAGGAGATTTAGTTATATATTTATAATATACTTTGATAACTGACAAAACTATCTTAAAGTATACACACCTATCAAGCAGACCAGGTATTCCCTTTGGCTCATTAAACTGCCTACGCCTCTGGCCCGGGTTTGGGAGGACACTACCAATACTCTCACTCCTTCTGCAGAGCTGGCGTTACCATCAACCAAATCACAGCCAAGCCTTGTTCTGGTTCATGAACCAGTCTGCCTCTTCAGTGATTTTAGGTATTAACTCATTTGCTGTATTCATTTTGTAACTTAATTCTCAAAGGGTAACTAATTTTCCCAAGGCAGGGCAATGGAGTGCTAGACATAAACTTCATCACTACCCACACGAACCACACAAAATACCATTAGCACATAGTCACAACACATTGGCTACATGTTTATCAACAAACCTAAAAAGCAGCACACCTCTTATCCTCATATCAACATCTCAAATAGTACTTCCTTTAAATACCTTCTAAATTTGAAACAAAAATCTGAGTATATAAAACAATGTTTGTACTTAAATACCTTAGTAGGTCCACGAAACCCTAAAAAACTCAGTGGATAATGACTAACTACCAAATTCATAAGAAAAGAGAAAAGGGAAAGACACTTGGAGATGAAGAAAAGAAAAACTAATTCCCAGTCTAATACTTGAAAAATGAACAGAAATTCCCAGCAACTTCATCATTACCATTATTTCATAAGTATGATCACTTTGATGTTTCTTGTACTCAAATCCTCGAGTGAAACACTGCAAAGAAAGAAAAACTAAGTTACCAAAAGCTTTTTAAAATGCTTTATTAAAGGATAGATGATGGTTTGTGGGTACTCTTGTGACAAGTTTTTTTTTTTCTATTGAGACAGGGTCTTGCTCTGTCACCCAGGCTAGAGTGCAGTGGTGTCATCATAGCTCACTACAACCTCAAACTCCTGGGCTCAAGGGATCCTCCTGCCTCAGCCTTCTGAGTAGCTGGGACTATAGGCGCACGCCACCACACCCAGCTAATTTTTCTATTTTTTGTAGAGCTGGGGTCTTGCTCTTGCTCAGGCTGGTCTTGAACTCCCAGCCTCAAGCAAAGTGCTAGGATTACAGGTATGAGCCACCGCACCTGGCCTAGTGGAAAGTTTTTAAGAAGAATTCATTTAATCTTGTCTACAGCTGCAAAGGATGGTATATTCATGATCATAGCTTTTCAGTGGTCCTCACAGAAAAAATAAATCTGGAAAAAAAGACTTTATCCTAGGATAACACCTTCTTTGATAAGAGCATGAGCTCTGGAATCAGATCGCCTAAATTTGAATCCTGGCTCCAAACTTACCATATTTCAGCAATTCTAAGACATATTTTTTCATATTTTAAAACTCTGAAATCAGGATTCATCTTATAATGGAAAGTGTATCACAACTTTCATTAGCCATTTTTACATTTTAACACTTCTGAAATTAAGATGTTTCTTATAATCAATATTATCTTGGATCTGTAAAAACAGGGTATTTGCTGTGTGACCTTGAGCAAGTTACTTAACCTCTCTTGGCCTGAGTTTCTTCATCTATAAAATGGAGCTACCAATCATACTTACTTCATAGGGTCATAGTGATGATTTAAGGGTTAATTCATGTAAAGTACTCAAAATAGTGCTGGCACAGAGTAAGCACTTATAATGAGTATTATTACCCACAAAATGGGTTGTTCCCTTGTCACCTGTATAGAGCTCACTCTTCAGCAAGACAACAAACAGTGTCATCAAAAGGAATAATTCTCCAGTTGTTTCCTATAATCCCAATACTTTAAATTTACTTACAAAAACAGTGTAAAGCATTAGGTTGATACACAGTTGTGGAATAATCAACAGTCTGTATCATCCATCTGCTCTGTTCCCCAACTTTTCACTGGTAAAACGTGTAAGGGAAGATTGACTGGTAGGAATAGATTTAATAAGGTGTGGTTCTCCTGAGCAATCTACGGTAGTCTCTGAACTACTATATCATAAAACTAGACTAGGTTAGGCAAGCATTTGCAAATTACCTGCAAGCACAGGAAAAAAGGAGGTGGCCCACATTCAGCACACTTGATGTAAGGCTCCATGAGGTAGGAGGAACAGCCTCGGCAAGGTGGTTTATCAGAGGGATCACCTAGAACAAAGAGAAAACAAATACACCAGCTTCAAAATACCTTATCTTAGCACAAAAGTGCAAAAAGGTGAAAATCTGCAAATGACTATACAGGTGGTGAGCTGTGTTGAAAAGTTCATGGAAGCAAGATGGGCGCATCCCAAACAAGGAAAAACAAAAATTATGCTTTTTATTAGGTTATTAAGTATGAAATGCCCAATTTCCTTAAGTACTAAGTTTGACAGTTGCTATCTCTGGCATTTCACTTTGACAATTCTTGTTTTATTTTTATTGTGAATGTACATCCTCAGTCTTTCAAACACACGTTTTGGCTTGTGATTATCTTTCAAATTTATTTTTACCGCAATTTTTGTGAAACTATGGGTAAGCCAAAAATTTGTGTTATTTTCAAACATGAGTTCCGTCGTGGAACCAATGCAGCACAGACAGCTTGAAATATAAACGAAGTGTCTGAGAAGGATGTGGCTAATGAACACACAGTATGCCAATAGTTGGAGAAGTTCCATTCTGCTGATTTTAATCTTGAAAATAAGCCATGTGGGTGACCTGAGACCAAGGTGGATAATGATGAACTGAAAGCTGTAGTGGAAGCAAATCCATCTTAACCTAAGCATGAATTAGCAGCAAGGTTTGATGTTACTATTCCAACAATATTGCACCATTAGAAATAAACGGGCAAGGTAAAGAAGCTGGATAGATGGGTTCCGCATGAATTAAACGAGTGTCAGAAGAGAAATCATCTGAAAGCTTGCCTTTCTTTGCTGTCATGATATAAAAGGTGAACCATTTCTATACTATATTGTTATATGTGATGAAAAATGGATTCTTTTTGACACTCGCAAGCATTTGGCACAATGGTTGGATAAAGAAGAAGTGCCGCAATGCAGTCCAAAACTGAATATTCATCAAAAAAAGCTAATGATGTCTGTTTGGTGGTCCAGCGCTTGTATTATTCACTATAGCTTCGTGAGACCTGGTCAACCGATCACAGCAGATGTCTGCTGCAACCAATGGGATGAAATGACGAGCATGCTTGTGATTAAGCAGCTGAGATTGGTCAATAGAGACAGGCCAATCTTCTTGCAAGACAACGCTCGACCACATGTTGCACAAACAACGCCGCTCAAACTACAGAAGCTGGACTTGGAAACTCTCTGTCATCTACTGTATTCATCACACCTTGCACCAACTAACTACCACTTCTTCCAGGCTTTGGACCACTTCTTGCAAGGAAAAATATCCAATTCTCAACAAGCTGTGGAAAACGCCTTTCACAATTTCATTGCCACTTGCTCTCCAGGCTTTTTCGCTGCTGGCAAAAATGAGCCACCGTTTAGATGGCAAAACTGTGTCGACAGTTTACGCGCATACTTTGATTAACTGTACTGCTTCTTGTTTGAGATATAATAAACTACATTTTTGATTTGAAATCGGACATTTCATATTTAACGACCTAATACTTCAGGGCAGCATTGTTTCGTCCTACATTGTACTCACTACTTCAAACAGCATTTAAGAGGTATGGTCCTCCCAGGAAAATTTACAAACACATGTTTTTAAACTGGAAGTTTCATAATACTGGAAACTTATTTTTCCAAGAGGATAAAATGGACACATACTTACAGGACACATACATACAAAACAAATCTGACAAAATGTTAACAATTGCTGAATCTATGTAGTAGGTCTACAAATAATCACTGTACTGTTCTTTCAACTTTTTGGTAAGTTTGAAAATTTTCATAGTAAGTTGGGGAAAAAAAAGAAAACTCCTTCAAATATACGTCTTGGGATATACTTGATATTTGAGTTGGGATTTAAACCCAGAAAAGCTTCCTCCCTTTCTCCCATGATAAGCCCAGAATATAGCATACCTTTTTCTAGTTCCAAAGACAATAGTATGTCTCCAAAATATTGAGGCAAAGAGAACTATCCAAACTCCCTAAAGGCATAAAAATACAGATATATGTGTCCCCAGAAGCCTCAAACTCTGCCTCTCTAGAGTCAGGGCAACCTAGCAAAATTGTTCCCTGTAATCAACCATAAAAGTCTAAGAGAAGAAAGTCTTTGAAGGTAGACGAAGGGATTCAATTTGTTTAGACTGGGGCAGGATTTCTCACGTTCTGCAATAGCATTTTACTCCCTAAAGTCCAAGAAACACTCTTCAAGGTACTTTTCTCTCATTCAAGTGGTGATTATTATTCTCTTCCTTTGTTTTTAAATGAAGACATGGAGGAAAATGACAGAAGAAAGAAACGTACTCCCTCTGGCAAGAGCTTCAAATTAAACATAGGAAACAGCAGCTACTTCACTTCTCTCATTTTAACTTTTAACATGGAAGAACAAAAATTGTTTTACAGTAAGTGTTAGATGCCAATTTTTACCAAATTACCCTCTTCCTCACTTCCTGTTAATGATATAAGCTTGCTTCTCCTTCCTCCAACTTTCCTCAAAAAAAAAAAAAAAAGCAAGCATCAGCTACTGACCAGAGACTTTAAACCCTTATGTCAAGAAGCAATTATTTTGCAAAAAAGTAATCCAACTTACAGTTCTTAAAATTTCAGACAGTAAAAGCATAAAGAATGTCATCTACTATTAACATTTTGAAACATATTTTTCCAGCCTTCCATGTGTAAATATTTATCAGAACTGGGATACTATACATGATGTTTTTGTACCCTGTTTTTTTCACTTGACAATATATTGTGGACATCTATTCATGACAGTACACACAGATCTTCCTTGTTCTTTTTAATGGATGAATAATATTGCATTGTATCATTTATCTAACCTAATGGTTCTCCACTACCCTCATAGGGAGACATGTTAGAAATCCTAGGAGATGCTTTTTTGTTGCCACAATGACTAAGAAGCACTACTGGCATTTTGCAGGCAGGGACTAGGGATTCTAGATATCCTGCAATGCTGAAGACATTCCTAAACAACAAAAAATTGACCTGTGTCCTGCGCAACTTTCAAATGTCCTATTAGACATTCAAGTAGATGAAAAACCTCATAATTACACGGCTTAGAACCTAATTCCATATTATATAGAGAGCAAAATATTTAAGTTTCAATATACACTGAAATTTCAGTAGCACAATTGTACATAACCCTAGAGAAGAGATTGTATTTTGTTTTGCTCAGAACTTTACCAGGAGTTATTCAAGCTTGTGGTATTTCTTAGTCACCAAGACAACACATCTGAATCATTCTGCATTTATAGTTGTAAGATGCACAGTGATCCAACATATAGGTACAAGTATTTGGCTACTTAAGTCATTATGTCTTCTATCGTAATCATGTCTAAACATATTGAGATACATATTTTCTTATTTTTGAATTGCATTATTTCATTATAAATTAATTCTCTTTTATTTATCCCTTTTACTATAGTTAGGGCATTATTATTTTTATTTTTTGAAATCATGTATATTATCTATGTATTTCATATTCAAAGAGTAAAAGGGGATTTTAAAACATTATAAAAAGATTGCCAGGTGTGGTGACTCACGCCTGTAGTCCTAGCTGCTCTACTCAGGAGGTTGAAGTGGGAGGATAGCTTGAGCCCAGCAGTTGGAGGCTGCAGTGAGCTATGACTGCACCACTGCACTGCAGCCTGGGCGACAGAGCAAGACTCCATTTCTAAAAAATAAAAAAATTTTAAAAAATACACATATATGTGAAATAAAAAGAAATCACTGGGTCTCATAAGGTTGAGAACAACTAATCTACCCAGTTCCCCACTGGTGGGCATGTATGTTGTTTCCAATTTTTCACTATTATAAAGAATGCTCAGATCTTTGTATGTACAACACTTCACATCTATTGCTCAGGATATACTATTTTCCTAAAACTAGAATTGTTGTGTGTACAGGGAGTTACTGAGGTTTTTGACACATAGAACCCAACTGTCCTTCAAAAAGGTATTTCAGAATTTTTCTATAACCTAGGAGTAGAGAAAGGCTTTTTTATCATCATTCAAAATCCGGAGGCAACAAAAGGTAAATAAATTCGACTATGTTAAAAAAAATTCCTTTTTGGCAAAAACACCATAAACAAAGTAAAAAATTAAGTAAACTGAAAGAAAATATTCACAAACATATCACAAAGGGCTGAAATCCTTACTATACAAAGAACTTTTAAAAATTGAAAGGGAGAATAAAAAGACCAAAAATCCTACCGTAAAGGACACAGAGATAATGTGGGGAAAAAAAGAGAGATATAAAAATGAGGGCCAGGCAAGGTGGCTCACACCTGTATGCCTGGCACTTTGGAAGGCTGAGGTGGGAGGATTGCTTGAGCCCAGGAGTTCAAGACCAGCCTGGGCAACATAGCGAGACCCCCCACCTCTTAAAAAAAAAAAAAATTAGCCAGGCATGGTGGGGCACGTCTGTAGTCATAGATAATCGGAAGGCTAAGGTGGCAGACTCACTTGAGCCCAGGAGTTTGAGGTCACAGTGAGTGCCCTATGATTGTGCCACTGCAGTCTGGCCTGAGCGATAGAGCAAGATCCTATCTCTATTTTAAAAAAAAAAAAAAGCCCTTAAATCCGAAGAACTATTTGGCTTCCCCCATAAAAAGAGAAATAAAAATTAAAACTATACTGAGATATAACTTCTCACCCATCAGATTGGCAAAAATTCCAAAGCTTGACAATATACTTTCTTAGTCGGGCTGTGGGAAAACAGGCACTCATGTATATTGCTGGTGGAAATGCAAAATAGTACAACTCCTACAGAGGAGATTTAGCAGTATCTAAACAAAACTATGCATGCTTTTATCTTTTGACCCAGCAATCTTGCTTCTGGGAATTTACCCTGAATATATACTTCCAAAAATACAAAAATACATATGTCCAACGTTATACATTTAAATACTATTTGTACTTGCAAAATACTTAGATGTCTGAGCATTAGCAAATGTTTGAATAACCTAATGGTACATCCACACAATGGAGTACTATGCAACTATAAAAAAAGAATGGGGACAATCTCTATAAACTAGTATAGTATTTTCAGGAGACAGTGTTAAGTGGAGGGAAAAAAGTGCAAAAGAGCATATATAGTATGCTATCTTTCCTATAAGAAATTAGAGAAAATTAAAAACCTATGGGCTGGGCGTGATAGCTCATGCCTATAATCCTAGCACTCTGCGAGGCCAAGGCAGGAGAATTGCTTGAGGTCAGGAGTTTGAGACCAACCTGAGCAAGAGCAAGACCCCATCTCTACTAAAAATAGAAAAAATTAGCCAGGCATGGTGGTGCTTGCCTATAGTCCCAGCTACTTGGGAAGCTAAGGCAGAAGGATCACTTGAGCCCAGGAGTCTGAGGTTGCTGTGAGCTAGGCTGACGACATGGCAAGCTAGCCCAGGCAACAGAGCAAGACTCTGTCTCAAAACAAACAAAAAAAAAAACAAACAAAAAATACACCCCCAAAACCCCTATGGCCTTTTATCTTTGCAAAAAGAATTGAAGGATAAACCAGAAACAATGAACCTGGATAACTATTAATATAAAGGGTTGGGAAGAGGTATTGGAATGAAGTGGAAGAGATATAGAAGGGAGTCACACTTCTCCAAATATATCTTTTTGCAGAGTTTTGACTTTTGGAACCACATTTATGCTCTACATATTAAAAAATAAAATTAAATCAGTAAACATGGGAAAGGAAAATTGAAAGCAAAATGAAACAGATGTACCCAATAGTATTTCAGAAGAATACTATAATCACACTGAAGAACAAAAAAATCATTCCAAGTAACTTACGAACATTTCACAATATACCTTCAGTATTGGGTGATACGGGAAAGGACTGCAAATAAATCCTGAGCTTTTGGGAGTAGGTCTGTTTTATGTAGAGATATGTACAAAGTAATTCTGAAATAATTTTGGATGTATTAAAAGACTGAACAAATGAATAAATGTGTTGATGTGGCTGGGAGCCAGGGTTCGCACTGACGAGGAAATGTGAATGAGGAATTAGGGAAGACAAGAAGAAAAGCCTGTGAAGATGAATTCGAGGTATTAATGTGAACTCATGATTTCTAAAAAGCATATGTATGCATACATAAATGTATATGTGAATAGGTATGTATATTGATATATATGTATATAGCATATACATGCATATATTTCCTAGTTCTATGGGCCAAAAGGGCCAAGATGCAAAGATACTCTAGTAGCAATGAGCAGTGAAAAGATCTTGGTCTGACATTATTACTCTCTGAAAGGACCAGGACTCCTCAGGGAAGTGGCTGATTCCAGGACTGGGCAGGGGAAGTACAAGATGCACCTGGTACATTGAGTTATGCCAAAAAAATAAGGAGATACTTAAAAAAAAAAAAAAAAAGATGTCACAAGGATGCAGGTGCCCATTTGGAAGGGGTCCCTGTGGCCAAATTTGGAATAATCTGAGGACCTAAATAAGTATGCTAATGAATCATAAATCATTGAAAAAATAGGAATTCATGTGTCTACACTGATAATAAATAGGTAAGTAAGTAAGGGAGATGTGAGGTCTCTTGATTATAGTAGAATGCTAAGTGCTAAGTAGTATATGTGGAGACAGCACTGGATTTGGGAAAAATCATCTTTTTGCAACCATAATAGTAAAGACTGTATCAGGCAAAATCATCCATCGGTGCTAAATCTAGGAAGAAATTTCAATGAAGTGCAGCATGTTTGGCATGCGTGTTATGGCCTGAAAGTGTCTCCCCATGGCTTACTTATTACATGTAAGGGAAAAAACAAAAATTTTACAGTGGAGAACTCAAACAACACCTTCACTGGGTTTTTAAAATTAACATCACCAATGAAGGGTAGAGAGAGACCAGACAGACCCAAAATGAGAAGGCTCTATCTTTAAAAAGAGGAAGGAAAGGAACTCTTCTTCAAAGTGTCAATGTCACAAAAGACAAAGGCTCTGCAAATGTTTCACTTTAAAGGAGACTAGAGACCCAGCAATTAAATGTAAAACCCAACCCCTGACTAGATCCTGTATTGGAAGGAAAAAAATGCAATAAAGAACATCACTGAGTCAGCTGACAAAATTGGAATACAGATAGCAGGTTAGATAAAAGTATTTCATCAATTTTAAGTTTACTAAAATTGATCATTTTGCTAAGGTTTACAGAATATCCCTATTCTTAGGAAATAAACACTAAAGTACTTAGAGGTAAAAGGCCATGATATATGTCACTTACCTCAAATGGTTCAGGAAAAAAAATGTGTGTTTGTGTCTCTCTATAAACATATATAAAAGTAGAGAGTACTAAGAAATGCAAAGCAAATAGAGTAAAATGTTAACAAAAGGTATATGGGTATTCTTTATATTCTTATTCTTGCAACTTCTTGTAAGTTTGAAATTATTTCCAAATCGGAAGTTTAATAATTATTTTCAAAAATAGGTTGAGGGGGAGTGGTTTCAGTTTACACTCCCAGCATTGGAGCAATTCATTTAGTTTCTTTCTCCATGTGTAAAATGAAAGGGTTGAATTAGATGTGTTTGAAGACTCTATTCTCTCCTAAATTCATATAAGGAGTGTAGTGAAAGTAAATTAGAGCTCCTTTAAGAAATTGTTGAAGAGGAAACAATACCCAAAAAGTACCTTTCTGCTTCTCATTGGGACACTACTGAACATCTAACAATGGGATTTCTATTTCTGCCAAATCTCCTATTTTCAGAATCAGAGAGTGAACAGTATAATTTTTTTTCTCCACAGCTGTGGCTACTTGAATTTATTTCACACATATGCCATAATTCTCTGCATTATTATTATACTGTGGTTTACTCTCAGAAACAAGTTCCATATGAAGGGGGGAGGGAAGAAAATATTTCCTTTATCCTACCACTGATAGTATTTCTTTTTCTTTCTTTCTTTTTCTTTTTTTTTTTAAGAGATAGGGTCTCACTATCTTGCCCAGGCTGGTCTCAAATGCCTGGGCTCAAGTGATCCTCCTGCCTCAGCCTCCCAAGTAGCAGGGACTATAGGCATACACCACCATTCCTGGCTATCACTGACATTACTTCTTATGAAGTTACTTGAAGCATATTATTAAAGAGAAATACTACTGCTTTATTTAAGTATAACTACAGGTTAATCATACTATGCCTGGTCCATCTCAGCTTTGTTTTCTTCTAAGACCCAGGATGATATGTTTGTCATGTGTTCAGTGGGCAATCAATAAGCATTGATTGATTTTATTTTCATTTGATACTCTTATAGTTCCTTTACGATAAGATTCACAGGGCTTTACCACTTAACTTCAAAGTGTTTATTTTTCTTCCTTGATCAACTTCCACTTCAGTTTGCTATTAATATTCACCTGAGACATGTTCCCACTGTACTTACTACTAAAGGAACCCAGACGGTCCATTCCTTAATTGGCAAAGACTGCTGCTTTGATCTTCCTCAGTGCAGAGCGTCTTCAGGACTTCAGAACTGGCCAAAACATATACACCAAAGCTTGATGACTCTGTGAACAAACAAAAGTAGCACACAGATCAGGAAATAATTCAAAGGGACAAAATAAAGAGAAGATATGCAACATACTTAGCTCTACCACATCCTAGCTTTGCAATGCTGAGCAAATTATTTTATCTCTATAAACCTGTTTACTTCTCTGTAAAACAGGTATAATACTACTTCCCAGAGTTGTGTGAGAATTAACTGTCATAATCAAATATCATAATACATATAAATAATACAGCATGGTGCCTGGCCCATAGTAAGCCCTCTCTAAATGCTGTGTATCTCTAATAAACAACTGTTGGCTTTCTCTGCCTAGCATCACTTTTCTCCTTAGCCTTCTTTCCTCTGAAGAACTGACCCTCCTGCATTTCTTATGGTACTGATGGGGTTGTCAATCACAATACCCCATCCCCCACCTCCACAGAAGCTAAAGCAACCAGATCCCTTCTTTCAGAAATCTGGATCTTGAGTAAGACACACAGGACAGAAGGCAACTGGAGCTCAGTCATGTACTAGTCAAAGAATTTGGTCCACGAGCTCTGGCTGTTCAGATCCCTATCCCCAGGCGGCCCAGCTCTTTAGCTGTTCTCTCACTTCTCTATCTTTCCAATAAAACTTTAATCTGAATGAGTTTCTGTTACTGGAGACCAAGGAATCTTATCTATTACAACATAAATTTGTTCGTTAATTTACCCTTTCAACAAATACATAATAGGCATGTACAGTACAACGTACAAAGTATCTTCCTTGAAGGCAGAAATGAAATCATATTAATATTTCACACTAAGTCAAGAAACATCCCTCTTTGTTTTATACATCCATAGCTTTTTATCTGTCTTTTCTGGCATTTTTCACATTCTACTTTGTGAGGATCACTTCTGAACATACATTTTTCCTCACCTCTAGACTAAATTAAATGAAAGCACAGAATACATCCAATACCAATTTGTATGCTTTTAAAGTGCCAATCACACAGGAGAAACTCTATAAACACATATGTAGTGAACAAATAACTGTTAGTTCTACAGAAGGTTAATTCACCTTTAGTTTTCCTGAAGCAACTTCTTTCACCCTGATATTTCTAGCTCGGGGAATAATTCATCATTAAGTGTATGCAACACTCAGATAACATGGCTGTCAATGAACTTTTCTTTTTTGGGGTGGGGTGGGTCTTCCTGTACTCCCAGGAAAAGTTGGTCCTTGAAGAAAAATGAGTCTAGGCAAGAGTGTATTATGTACACACTAACAAAATAACAGCCTACATTTATTGAACTTTTTCCATATGCCAGGTACTGGTCGGTTATCTCTTTGAATCCTCACTCACAAACTTCTGAGACAAGCTGCCTTTTGAAAAGAAAAGCAACTCTGAAAGGCTGTGGTGCTTGCACAATGTCTTACAGGTAATGAACAGCAGTGTCATTTCAAACACAGATGGTCAAATAAAGGATGTGTAGAATACAGTCTGATAAACACTCCACGTCAAAAAGCACAATATTGCAATAAGCAGAATTTTCTTTTTTCCTGTCCTCCTTTCTTCTCACAAGAGACCACATTCTGACACTAACATCCACGACAGCACGGGCACTAGCTCCGAACTAATATTTGCCGAATTCAAATTAGTTACTGGGGAGAGGAAGTAAGGTACTGTGAAGGGCAGATTCCGCGTGGTAAAGAGGAAAGGTACAGGCTCTGAAGTTTTGGAGCCAAGGTTCAAGTCCTCACTTCGTTCTTATTAGCTGTATGATCCTGGACAAGTCATTCTACCCGAGCTTCAGCTCTACAATGGAGCTAGAATACCTACTTTGGAAGGCCTACTAGGAAATTCAATGGGTAACAACGGCCAGGGACACTACACACGGCGGCTGTTACCATGGGAATTGCGCGCTCCATTGCAGAGACCGGAGTATCGAGGCTGGAACACCGCGGCGCCGCCCAGACGCGGGGCGGGGCTCACGGGGTCAAGCCGGGCCCCGCGCCGCCCTCCCCCACAGGGTGGCGTGGCCGGGCGCCGCCCGCTCGCCCGCCGCCGGGGCTCGCGGCCCGTCCCTCTTCTCCCGCTGCACCTCGCGGTCCCCGCTTCTCCCTAGTCCCGCTAGAGGGGCTCGCGCCCCGCCGCCCGCCATGCGCTGCCTCGCGCCTCACCTCACCGCGTCCCCCTCCTTCGCGCCGAGGAGCCACCAGCCGCGCGCGACCCCGTGCTTGCGTGCGCGCTCCCGGACGGCGCAATCGCGAGCACGCCGCCTCCGCCCCTTCCCGCTCCCGGGCCCTGGCCTTGGCGGCCCCCGCCGCCGCCCCCTCTGCTCCTTCCCCGGCCCCCGCCGCGCGCCCGCCGCAGTCCCAGTGCCTGAGGACTGGGACGATGGGACTGAGCCGCTTGCCTGGCTTTTGAGTTCCACCCGTAATTACTATTCCCGTGTGGCGCGTGGCCCGTCGCCAGAGGCTTCCCCGTGCATCGCGCGGTTCGATCCCCTGCGGAGTGCGGTGAGGCTGACGGGCTGGTACTTGTCAGGGTTTGTGATAACATTCCCACCCCCACCCCTTTGCAGCAGAGGAAATTGAGGCTGAGGGACTGGGCCCAAGGACGGCGAGCCGTGGCCGCCTCTCCAGTCCAGGCCTCTCAGTGCTGCTCGTGGATTAATCAGACTGACTTTAAAGGGTGAAGAGGGTACGTTTCATTCAGATGCTTCTGGAACGTCGAAATTGTCTTCTTTGGAAAGAACCATCCCCTTTGGGCTTCAGAGGCCCAAATTGAGGCGCAATGATGACAGGATGTGGTGGCCTACTCTGATGTCAATCTTGAGGGCTAGGTATGTCCCAACGTCTCTTATTACTACTACTAATGATTATTATAATAGCTACCATTTGTTGAGTACTTATTGCATGCCAGACATTGTACAAAGCAAGTTACACATATGGTCTCATTTAAAACTTACGAGGTAGGCACCTATTATTATCCCCATTTTCCAGGTGTTGAAATTTAGGCACTGACACATAAATAAATAACTTGGGATCACGCTGCTAGGAAGTGTTGGGGAAGGGAATTCAAACCATGGTTTATCTTAACCATTATGCTGTTATATCTATTTAGAAGTGTGTTTTTGATAAATTTGCCCAACCTTTTCTAGAATCCATTTACACTTTCTGCTTGTGTGGCCCCTTTAATCCTTTTTTGGTATATGAGTAGTACAAGTTCATTGTAAATATAAATAAATACATACATACATACATACATACATTCGCATGAGTGAAAAATAATGTGAAAACTACCTCCCACCAGGTTTAATAAACAGTTAACATTGTATATACCCTTCCATTTTCCTATGTATCATGTCAATAAGTATATGATTGGGTATCTTACATTTGATGTATCCTGAAAATCCATTCATTTGACACATATTTAATGAGCAGACTATTCTAGGTGCTGGGAATTCACAGTGTACAAAGCAAAGTCTCTGCCTCATGGAGCTTATATTACAGTGGGGGAGATTGACAGTAAACAATACACATATTACTAATAATAGATAATGGCCAGTAATGTAAATTTTGTGGAAAAATAAATCAGAACTAAGGGGTAAGAGTGATGTGGGGATTCTCTTTTAGTTAGGGTAGATACAGAAGGCCTCTTAGCAGAGGAGGCACATAAAAAGAAATCTAATCATTTAATGAGAGAGGAAGCTATGTGGATTTCTAGAGGGAAACTATTCAAGAAGAGAAACAGCAAGTGCAATGGCCCTGGGTCAGGGACTTGTCTGACATGGAAAAGAAGTAAGGGCTGGGCGTGGTGGCTCACGCCTGTAATCCTAGCACTCTGGGAGGCTGAGGCAGGAGGATCACTTGAGCCCAGGAGTTTGAGGTTGCAGTGAAAAAAAAAAAGGAAATTGAAACTTACTTCCCCCTCTTCATAAGAAAAAAAAGAAGTAAGGAGAACAGTGTGGCTGGAGCACAGCAAATTAGAGAAATAAGACAGAAATCATAGCTTGGAGCTAGATCATGTATTGTCTGGTAAGCCATGGTTAGATTTTGGATTTTATTGGGATGGGATAGAATACTATGAAGAGTTGAGATCAAAGGAGTAATAGAGTTTGCTTTAAAAGGATCACTCTGGCAGTTGTGTGGAGAATGGATGGTAGAAACATTTAAAATTGCCCTTTAAAGTATAAATTGTCCTTTTACACAGCAGTTGTTCAACAGATAATTTATTAACATTGGTGTTTCATCTATACCTTTACAACCACTTTAAACTTCTCTGCAAAGTGGAACTAGGGTCAGTCACTCGTATCTTCGTGTCTTTCTCACCTAAACTCAAATTTTTTGAGACTGGTTAGGGCGTATATCCAGATCTGGATGTCATGATTGTCAACAATGAATATGAGTCATTAATGTACTATTGTGGAAAAAATGGTACCACATAATACTAGGTTGTTCATTAAAAACATGGCATTCCAGCACGTGGAAATTACCCTTCCTCTTCAGTTGATGTTAGGCCCTCCATAGACCAATTTAGTCAATGTTCTTAAGAAAGATACGGAGAAATTAAAATGTACAGTGCAAGGAAAGATAACACTAATTAAGGCAGTGCTTTCTGAGTTTTTGCCTTAAGCAGTGTAGTGGATAGTGGCATCACTTACAAGACCAGCTGAAGGAAGAACAGATTTGGAGAAGAAATTAAAAGTTATAGTTTGGATCTATGTTGTGCATTTTGACTGGAAATGACAAATTTAAGTCTAGAGTTCATTGGAGTGGTCAGTGCTAAAATTGTGTGACTGTGTTAGAATTGTTTCTTTGCCTGTGTGTCTTGCCTAGACAGAGCTTGAGGACAGATACTGTCATCTTCTTTGTAACCTCAGTGCTCAGAAATGTATTCTCAACAAATACTTGTCAAATGAGCAAGTAAAGGCAAAGGTAAGGAGGAAGTCACTCAAGCAAAATGTATAAGATAAAAAGAGAAGATATGCACTGTACACTTTCACTGGAGGTCCAAGCACCTAAAGGTGACATACAAGTAAGGTGACCATAAATTCGATCTGCTCAGGACAATCCTGGTTTACACTTGTTGTCCCTGTAATTATTAATATTGCCTTATTTCACTCTCAGAAGTGTCTCAGTTTGTATAATAAATTTATATGGTCATTCTTTGTAGAAAACCCTAGCCTCTTCCTATTTCTTTATCATCACTGCCCCATGTTAGACTCCATTCTTCAGCCAGACAGAAGTATCTTCATTTCTCTTATGCACTCTTACCTCCAAACTTCCTTTGCCAAGATACTGCCTACCTCAACTTAGACATCACTTCCTCAACAATATGTCTTCGGACCCCCCAAAGTCTAAGTAGCCTTCTTCTTACATTCTCCCAGGGCACCCTGTAGTAACCTGTCATAGCAAAGATGGCTAAGTGCTTTGCTGTTTCCTCGCTAAACATCTTTGTAAAGGAACCTGCAAAAATACCTTCTGTCCTCTTTAAGCCAGAAATTTGCAGTAATAATATCTAAATCAGTCCATGTTAGACCAGTATTTTTGAAGACTGGCCTTTAGTGTAGACTAATAGCACATTCTCCAGGCCCTTTCATTCTAAACTAACTGAAGAAGTTGACTTTTGAACTAGGAACCCAGCAAGGAAAACTTGTATCCTACCATCAGGCTCTGTAACATGCCTGCCATTGACTGAGACCAAAATATCCCAACAGTTCCCCCTCAATTACTAAGCTGCTGTAGTTAGAATCAAAAGTACAGTTTCTGAGCCTCCCTCCCTATGGAAATGATACTTACTTAATATATCCTAAGTGCTGAAAGACTTTATAAACTTTCTCACCTAGTCTTGACTTTATAAGCTTTTTTTTTTTATAAACTTTCTCACCTAGTCTTATAGCTGAGATGGCTCTTTGTAGTTTGGTATGCAGATAGATGAAAACAAAAAGTCTAAAAGTCTAGCCGTGCCTTTTAGGCTTCAATTCCTTCCCCTTTATACTCAGATATACCCAGTCAGTATAAATTAGCCAGAGATTTAGGTGCTGGAGCAGACCACTTCCCCAACTACAGGGGCAAGGAATCATCTGTAGCATACTCAGTAGACAGAACTTCACCCCATAAAAGGCCTGAGCCTCAAGGGTTACGGCTTTTGGAGTTCACACATTAAGGCACTTTCACAGCAGCACTGGCTTCCACGCAGCCTAGCTCCAGAAACTGTGCTTCTGATTCTAACTACAGCAGCTTAGTAATTGGAGGGGAGCTGTTGGGATATTTTGGTCTCAGTCCATGGCAGGCATGTTACAGAGCCTGATGGTAGGATACAAGTTTTCCTTGCTGGGTTCCTAGTTCAAAAGTCAACTTCTTCAGTTAGTTAAGAATGAAAGGGCTTGGAGAATGTGCTATTAGTCTACACAGCTCCAGCCTGTGCTACTGCCTCTTAGATTCAGAATTATTGCCCTCTTCCTTCCCACCCTGTCAATGTACTCTTCCCCATCTTTCTCCCTTTATGGCCACCTTAGTCAAAGGAGTTAGGGAATCAATCCTTTTCTTGACAGAAGGTTCCTAGACTGCTTATATAACTTGATCTACCCTTACTATGACCAGTCTGCAGAGGAAGGGTTGAAGCACCTTTGGTCTAATCTACTTAAAGAAATGCCCAGGACACAGTGGTGTCCCAGCTACTCAAAAGGCTGAGGTGGGAGGATTACCTGAGCCTCAGAGTTTGAATCCAGCCTGGGCAACATAGCAAGACCCTGTCTCTAAAAAACAAAAAACATACAAAAGAAATGAAAGGTTACATATAGCCATTTCTCTACATGGTGGCTGGTGTGTTTCTGCATAAGTAAGAGAATGCTTCAAGATCTCAAAGTTTAAGAAGAGGGGAAAAGAAAATTCTGCTAGAGGGCCCTGCAGCATCCCATTTTATGATAAGGAAAAACAAGCCTCAGAGAGGTAAAGCCCCTTGCCCTAAGTCATTTGGTTACTAGGTAGCACAGCTAGAATTAAAACCAGATCTGTTCACACAGCAAACAAAACAATAAACAAAGCAAAGAGACAACCTGTGGACTGGGAGAAAATATTTGTGAACCATACCTCTGATAAGGGGTTAATATCCAAAATATATAAGGAACTCTAACTCAATAGGCAAGAAAATAACCCAATTAAAAAATGGGCAAAGGGTCTGAAAAGACATTTTTCAAAAGGAGATATACAGAAGGCCAAGTGGTATATGAAAAAATGCTCAACATCAGTAATCATCAGAGAAATGCAAATTAAAACTACAATGAGCTATCACCTCATACCTGTTAGGATGATTATTATCAAAAAGACAAGAGAGAAGCATTGGCAAGGATGTAGAAAAAAGGAAACCCTTGTATACTGTTGGTGGGAATGTAAATTAGTACAGCCATTATGGAAAATAATATAGCAGTTCCTCAAAAATTTAAAAGTAGGACTACTATATGATACAATAGTTCTACTTTTGGGTATATATCTAAAGGAAATCAGTATGTTGAGACATCTGCACTCACATGTTCATTGCAGCATTATTCACAATGGCCAAGACACATAAACAACCTAAGTGTCTATCAGCAGATGAATGGATAAAGAAAATGTGGTACATATACACAATGGAATACTATTCAATAGCTTTTAAAAAGAAGGAAATCTTGTCATTTGCAATAACATGGACCAACGTGGATGAACCTAGAAATGAGATAAACTAGGCACAGAAAGACAAATACTGCATAATATCACTTTTATGTATAATCTAAAAAAGCCGAACTCACAGAAGCAGAGAGTAGAATGGTGATTACCTGGGGCTGAGGAAGCATGCATTGGGAGGATGTTGGCCAAAGGGTACAAAATTTTAAGTTAGGAAGATTAAATTCATATTATATAATATGGTGACTATAGTTAATGGATTGTGTACTTGAAAATTGCTAAGAGTAGATTTTAAATGTTCTCACCACAAAAAAATGATGAATATGTGGGGTAATGAATATGTTAATTAGCTTGATTTAGCCATTCCACAATGTATATGTATATCAAAACATCATGTTATATACCATAAATATATACAATTTTAATTTGTCAATAAAAATTTTTTAAAAATATTCCACAGGTAAATAAATAAATAAAAGATGTTTCTTAGAATGCTTATAAAAATAAAACAAGAAACCACATCTGTCCGAACATAACTAATAAACTACCTCTCTCACTATTTAAAACTCAAGAGTTACCAGGTATCAGGACTTTCATGATGCCATGGCCATTAAACTGAGTTTTCATGAATCCAGGCTTTTGTTACCCATCTCTTCTGCCTCTTTCTCAACTCACTGACTTCTTTCTCATCTACACAGAGTGTAGGATATCTGTCTCATGAGTCACCAGGCTTTGGGTAGAATCCAAAAGGTTAAGTAGACTAGAAATATATTGTTGCTGAGTGGCTCTGTTTATCAAATTTTAAAATGCCTACTAGGCAGCCTAGCTACATACTTTTCAGCCTAATGTACAGGGCCTCCACCTTTTGACTGTCAAAACAGGCTTCTAAAGTATTTTGCATCATTTGGTGACAGTGTATACTCTTTTGCAACCAAGTGCCCAATAAATGTTTGAAATATTTGTAAAGAACCTGGCATAGTTTAATATAATTGGAAAATTATATGGGCTTTGATGCTTTCCTGAATTTGCATCCTGTCTCCATTCCTTACTACCTTTAAAAATTTAAGCAAGTTATTATCTTTCTGCATCTCTTTACTTCTCATATGTAAAATAATAATATCTAATTCATTAGAGTTTTATAAGGATGTGATTATGTATGCATCGTACCTCATTCATGGTGGGAGTCAAATAAATTGTAATTTTATTTCTAGAAGTGCTCCACAGGATGACCCGAGGACTTGTTTAGAAGTTGTTCTAAGCAAGGTTAACTAGTGCTCAGCATTAGAATTTTTAAAATTATTTGAATCAAGAACTCCTATTTACCAGAAACCTGTAGGTTTCCACAACAACAGGCAATTATACAGAATTTTTTTTTTTTTTTGCTAGCAGCTTCTTCAGTATCTTCCTCACTACAGAAAACTAAAGAAAGTATGCATTATCTCATACTCATACAGGTCACAGGACAAATGTGCAGTTGCCTTATAGGATGGATGATTCAGCCTTGTCGCAAATGGAGAACAAACTCAGGAGCTATGTCCCATTTAATTAATGTAAATAGTGAACAAAATTATGCATTATGAGCAATTAACTATAAGACTGTTCCTTAGAGTACAGAGTGAGTACTTTTATTGTAATCAAATAAAACATACAACAAGGTTAATCTGATGCATATTTAATATGTGTAATTGTTATGGTGCAGCATGATAATTAGGCCTTAAATGTTAAGCTGTTTACATAAATGACTGTAATTGGTTATTTTTACACAGCCAAACACATTTTTTAGTGTTTGTCTGCTCATTTTATTAATTTCCTAGAATCTATAATCATGCCAAAGACAATAGTTTTATCTGAAATCCTTTACTACTTAATCATGCACTCACACAAACACACTCTTCAAAATGACACAGCAGGGTTTCCCTCCCAACTTAGTACTAAAAATAGCTACTGTTTAAGGCTCTCTGTATATGTTCTCTCATTTTAGTCCCTAAGAAACCCTTTGAGGGAGATGTTATTCCCATTTTACTGATTCAGAAACTGATACTCGGAGAATGTAAGTAGGCAGCATAATGGAGATTCAAACTTCTACCCCAACCCCTAACCACTATTTTATACAACCTGAGAAGGTAATGGATCACAGCAGAGATATGTAATGTTCCTTTAAGAGATAGAATGGCTCTTAGAAATACAGAATATGTATGGCATGTCCAAAGGGAGAAGGAGTCAACCTGAAAAAGGGAGGGGTTAGTCAGTAATGGAAGAGTTGGAGCCTGTTGAAGCTGACTTTCTTAGTGTCCATTCAAGGAAGAGAGCCTTGACAAGTGAATTTCCAGCATTATTGTCCTGTTACAGCCTACTATATTGTAGAAATACTTTATCAGCCTAATGCCATTGAATATTTGAATTGTAGAACTAACTCCTCTTACTCTGATTCCTTTAAAAAAGAATCATTATAGGTGTTAAGCAAGTGTTTTCAACCTTTTTATCATAATTGCCACCTAAAGAGCTTTTTTAGATAATCACCCCCCACAAAGTTTTAATAGCACAGATATACCATATATATATGTTTTTGTACTCTATATATGTACTTTGCACATAAAAAGAGGTTTTTTGACCCTCAATAAGATTTTTCCCCCCTATTAAGAGTGCATAGGTTAAACAATGATGCATGAATAATTCAGCTTCCCATGCTGAACTACATTCAGATTCAGAATATGCTAGTTACATAAAGATAGTATTTCTGTACATATGAATTATATTTCTCATTGTAAGTTAATAAGTAATTTTATACATATGATAATTTCTTATAAATTAATAAATTGATAATGTTACCTATGAACTTGGTTGGTGTGAATCTGGTCCTAAATAATGGGTCATTCTCTATGTGTAGAAAATTGGGTTCCTAAGCCTATAAAGCAGCCTGAGAAGCCTTCTCACAGCCTGCTAGCCTTCTTCAAGGATTTTTACTTGAAACTTTTTACTTGAAACTTCCAGAGCATTCTTATGTGTTCATTCCTTCATTCAGTAAATATTTATTGAATCTTGCTATAGAGAGGGAACATAGGGCAAAGCACAGACATGAAGGGAAAAAGAGCAGATTTTGTTCTGGATATGTTGAGTTTGAGGTGCCTGTAACATATACAGGTGAAGCCAAGGGAGACATCTAGGTCAGAGATATGGATTAGGGAGTAAGCAGCAGATTGATGGAAAATTTGAAGCCACAGGAGAAGACGACATTGCCTGAGCTCCATTGCATGGAGTAAGACAAGAGAAGGATGAAGAATAGAAACTTGGATGACAACAGGTAACACACAGAAGAGCCCATAGTCCATAAAGGAGAGAGAAGCAGCAGTAAAGGTGGGAGGTAGAAAGTAGACAGCAGAGCATTATTCAGACCCATTGTGGTCTGGATGCTGTAATCCCAGCACTTTGGGAGACCCAGGCGGGAAGATCACTTGAGGCCAGGAGTTCGAGACCAGCCTGAGCAAGAGCGAGACCCTGTCTCTACAAAAAATAGAAAAATTAGCTGGGCCTGGTGGCTTACCTGTAGTCCCAACTAACTACTCAGGAGGCTGAGGTAAGAGAATTGCTGGATCCCAAGAGGTTGCAGTGAGCTATGATGATGCCACTGCACTCTAGCTGGGGTGACAGAATGAGACTCTGTCTCAAAAAAAAAAAAACCAGAAGGCATAAAAGGGGGTGTTAGTAATTTGGCTACACAAAACTCAATTTCTGCCCGGCACTGTGGCACACCTGTAATCCTGGCACTCTGGGAGGCTGAGGTGGGAGGATTGCTTGAGCTCAAGAATTCAAGACCAGCCTGAGCAAGAGTGAGACCCGTCTGTACTAAAAATAGAAAAATTAGCCAGGCCTCATGGTGCGTGCCTGTAGTCCCAGCTACTCAGGAGGCTGAAGCAGGAGGATCGTTTGAGCCCAGGAGTTTGAGGCTGCAGTGAGCTATGATGACGCCACTGCATTCTACCCAGGGCAACAGAGTAAGACTCTGTCTCAAAAAAAAAAAAAAACTCAATTTCTGCAGAGCCAAAAAACAGATGGAAAAAATGTTTCTAATTCATGTCGCAAAGGGCTAATCCTCTAATATAAAGACTTCCTAGAAATAGATAAGAGACCAACCACTCAATAGAAATGTCAATGAAAGATATAAATAGAGGTTATGTGTAGTGGTTAAGAACATAAAGATTTTGAGGTCAGCTACCTATGTTGGAATCCTAGCTTTGCCACTCACTAGCTCTGTGACCTTAAGCAAGTCTCTGATCCTCCATTTCCTCTGCTATAAAATGCAAATAATAATTGTAGCTACCTCAGAGGGTTAAGTAAGATGAAGGCCAGGCATAGTAACCGGGCGACTGACTCATTGTAAAAGAAGAAAAGGCACAGAGAAAATGGCTTCCAAATTTCTGGTATCTGGAACCCTTGAAGAGGTTCTGGGAAGAGGACAAAAACAATCTCCATCTGCCTCTTCTTTCATTAAGGGCAGTTATTTACTAAGTCCCTACAAGTGTGAGACACAGTCCTGTGCCTAGGGATTCAATGTAAGTAAAACAGACTGGTACTAGTTCTCAGTGCAGCTTACCTCTATGAGAGACAGGCATCAGTCAAATAGTACAGAAATATATAATTGCAAACAGGTGAAGACCATGAAGGAAATTTATGCAATAAAAGCATAGAGGACTCTAATGAAGTTTGGGAGGTCAGATTGGGGAGGTGACTGTTGAGCCAATATCTGAAAGAAGGCTGGAAAGTTAAACAGGCAAATAGTAATGAAGGAAGGGGAAAGTGGGATGAGGGAGCCAAAGTGATGTTCTAGGCAGACAGAACAGCCCAGGCCCTGAGCCAGGAAAGGGTGCTAGTCTACTGCAGCTGATGCTAGAGAAGGGGAAGAGGGTGGTGGAGACTGGAAGGAGGCAGGCAGATTATCTAGGGCCTTGGCAGTCTTCTTGAGGATTTTGGACTTTATCCTGATAGCAGTGGGAAGTCACCAAATGTTTTTTAGCAGAAGAGTAATAAGATCAAATTTGCATTTTGAAAAGCTCACTCTGATTACAGCATGGAGAACTGTGTGCAGAGTAAAGGGAGGCAAGAAAGTGTATGGGGAGACAGGTTCAGAGGCTGTTGTAGTTCAGACCAATGATATGCTCCCTAAACCTATTTGTTTTCCTAACATGACATTAGCAGAAGGAAAAGATTTTTATTCTTACAAAGTAAATGTGCATCAAATGTTGTTTATTATTATCTATGGTTAGAGATAAAAGGCTTACAATTAATCCACCAGGAAGAATGAATACATTGGAGTGAAAGGATTTCATTGAAAGCATGGATATGTGAATCAGAATCTTCCCTTTCTAGATAGGAGGGAGGGAATTAGAGGAGTAAAAAGTGATATCACAGCAGGTGAAGATGAGGCCAGACAGACCTCCCTAATTGCAATGTTGTTCTGGCACACCAACTATCTGTTTTGCTAAAGTTTATCTTTGCTGTGCTAAGACACAAATGTTGGGCAAAGGTATACTTCATGGCTTACCCTGGCAAGCTCAGTGCTTTTAAAATGGGAAATAGGCCCAGGAGTGTAGATATTACTGCATGTTGCAATTCTTTTCAACACTATGGATTCATCATGGATGTCAAGGAAAATAAAATCTAAATAAGTCATTCTAAAATTGAACCTGTGCATTACGTAGCTGGTTTAATTTCAGAATAAGATAATGACAGACACTAGTAGTTTCTTGAGAGTTGCTTTTTTCTCTTGCTACCATGAAGCATAGAATTGTAATATGCAGAGGATGCAATTACCTTATTTTGTCATTTATGTGTCTGAATCAGCAAAACAGAGTCCTACACAATGGGAGACCTTGAAGTCTTTCTGAGAAACATGTCTGGTTTTGTAGGACTTTTAGGCATAAGCGTCAATAGCTTTTTAAATGAGGCAATAGAAGGAAAAGTGAAAACAAATTCTTGGAGTTAAATGGGACTCCCAGAACCTCAGAGCCCTATAGTTGTTTGTTTACGTGTAAATGTGTATGTTGAGGAATCTTGTGTTAGAAATACACTTTGGATTGTAACATCTTTCACAGACAAAAGATTAGTGTCCAGGAGTATATCCAGGATTATAAGACTTCTACAACTCAATAAAAAATATTAACAGGTAATAGCCTTTATAATAAATAGTTCAACATAAAAAAAAAGGACTAACAACCCAGTAGAAAAATAGGGAGAGGTTATGAGCAAGCAAGAGAAAAACCTAATGGCAAATAAATATATGCAAAAGTGCTCAACTTTACTATTAGTCAAGAAATGTACATAAGAACAATGACATGGTACTTCATAGCCATCAGATTGGCAAAAATTTTAAAGTCTGAGATTTCCAAGTTGGGGAGGTTGTGGAATCATGGGGACTCTCTTTACTGCTGATAGTACTCTATTTGGTACAACTACTTTAGAGAGCCATATGCAGTCTAGCAAAGTCGAAGATATATGTATCCTATAACCCATGAATTCTATGCTTTGGCATATGTCCTAGACATAGACGTGTCCAGGTATATTCACTGTAAAAGAAATAAGAAGTGGTGATCTGAATTAATCCTTGGAGAGTCTTCTGGGCATGATCTTATTCTGCACAGACCATAACACCAAACCTCTAAACATACCATTCTCCATCCAATTTTAAATTTTAGTAAATAAGACTTAAAATAGGACAAAATTTGGCTGTTATGAACGATTGTTCTCTTTGGGGCACTAATACAGGCTTCACATTTGTTATGATTTGTTAATCTAATTTATGTTTGTTTACGCCCACTGCCTTTTTTCAGAGACTGCAGTTAGCAACTTCAGCCACTGGATGGTGCAAATTCACAAGAGTCCAGTGAACGTTCCTAAATTACAGCTCGAGGAACTCCTGTTGCTACACTGCACCAAGGGAAGGAGGGTTAGGTAGGAGTAAAGACTTCTTGGACTTGAAATTTCAGTATACACATGGATCCAAGTTTAACAGTAACTCAGATTAAGGGAAACTTTAAAAATTTGATGACTGACAAATGAGGTCACTGAATAGGGAAAGAAAAAGATGGAAAGAAAAAATAAAAGTGCTGGAATAATGAAGAGAAAGAGGAAGAGATAATGAAATATGAGAGAAAATAATATAAGTCTAGAGAGATGAATTCAAGTGTTAGCAACAATTAAAATATGGCCCCTCATTGGTTTGCATCTCCCTAGTAACTGACAGCAACTTTGATATAAAAAAAAAGCTCACCTTATTTTCTTCTAGGAGGTCATACATGCTACCCTCAGATATCCATTTGGTGATGTGACATTATCAACAAATTTTTTGAGTGTCTACAATGAACATGGTGCTTTGTTGATACAAAGTAATATAGAAATACACAAATTAACACAGACACTACAGGCTTCAAGCAGAAGAACCAGGAAGTACACATAAAAAGATAAGTAACAACTTAAGGCAACATGAGGGACGTTGTGTGAACTCAGGAAATATAATCCTGTCTGAAAGTGGGAGGAAAGAAGTCGAGGACAAGAGTATGAGGAGAGGACAGGGTCAGAGGGCTCTCAACCTGTCCAGGGCAAAAAAAAAAAAATTTTTTTTTCTTCTGGCCCCTAGTCATAAGTACATATAGCAGCTCTTCCTTGGAAAATGGCAGTTCTGGACATAAACATGGGAAAAGTGCTCTAGGTCAGAATTTGCTGGACAGTGCTTAAAAAGGGTCAAAATAAGAATGGGTAGGGGCTGGGGGAAAAGAATGTTTAAGGCTAGTACTACCCCTAAGCCCACCATTGCACTAGTCTGAGGGTACAGAAAAGGAAGGATGCTAATATCCTGCTCAGGCCTTTCAGAGGTCCAGAGTCCTAGGTCACTTTGATTTTTGAGATTACAGGTATATCTTTCACAGGTGGCGAAGTAAGTGCAAAAAGAATAAAAAAGAAAAGAAAAAGGTTACAAGTATATCTAAAAAATGGAGTGGCAAAACAGAGATATAAAATTATTATATATTTTAAGTGTTTATATTTAACAAAGTAATGCTTTTAACACAAAAAAATACAGCTAATTACTTAATGTCATTTAGCAATAACTTAAAAAGTTTAAATTGGAGGTTTTTGCAAATTTGCCTTCTTTGCCCTAAGCAACTACCTGTCAATCTTTGGGACTATCAAAAAGCGTTGAGTGACACAGACCTTTCAAAAATGTGGAATAACTTCCAGTCTCCTCTACTCTAAGATTTGAAAATAAACACAACTTAATAATTGTGCCAACTGGAAATATAGTAGCAATATATTAGCCATAAAGGGGAGACAGGTTAAAAGAGGTATGAAGAATATGTTGTATAATATATATATCTTTTTATTATATGTGTATATATGTCTATAAAGACATATATTAACCATTGGTAACATATTAGCCAGTGTTAACAATGGTTATCTCTGGGAGGAGGGATTAGGTATAGCTTTTATCTTTTTAATCTTTATGCTTTTAAGTATTTTCTAAAATTGTTAATAATGATTTAAAACTAATTTAATAATTATAAAAAACAAAGTATGGTAGCTTAGTGAGAAAGAATTTGCAACAGAAATTTTGTACTTTGCACAGAAATAATTGGCACTTACACAGAAACAGTGTTTTATCAAGTTGTATCTATAACTTGGTCTATAATGGTGACACCAAGAATTGTGCCCAGCTCTGAAGTGATCTGCAGACTGAAGTCCACATCCCAAAGCCCACACAGAAGTTCTCCCTTCTCCTCTGCCATCTCTCTCATCTCTTAGATTTCAAAAATCTTCACTGGTAAGGGAATATAGGATTCAAAGTTGTTAACTGATTAGGGAGTCAGAAAATCTTCAGAGTATCTGTAGATTCCTTCTGGTTTAAAAAAAAAAAAGTCCTCAGAGGGGTCAACTTGTTAGGGGAAACAAGTTGTCCCCAAAGCAAATAAACAATTTTGATTTGTCAGTGAATTTCTTTTCTTTTTTTGAGATAGTCTTGCTGTGTCACCCCAGGTAGAGTACAGTGGCATCATCATAGCTCACTGCAACCTCAGAGTAGCTGGGACTACAGGTACGTGCCACCAGGCCCAGCTAATTTTTCTATATTTTGTAGAGACGGGGTCTCGCTCTTGCTCAAGCTGGTCTTGAACTCCTGACCTCAAGCAATCCTCCTGCCTCACCCTCCCATAGTGCTAGGATTACAGGTGCGACCGCCCCCAGCTAATTTTATCAGTGAATTTCTATAAAGAAAGTCGGTATAAATGTTACCCAAATTATAATCTTTTTTCCCCTCCCCCCCAAATTATACTCTTACATGAGAGTTGATGAGTGTAAACTTTGCCACATGTTTGATCTCCTGGAAATCTCATGTTCTGGATTAAGAGACATTCTGTGGTGGATGAACCTGGGAAGGATGGGGATGAATGCAGGCATTTGTCCTGGACCAAGAGCTTATATAATGCTTGTAATCATCCTTCTTATTGGTCCTGGGAAAGAGGAGGCATTTCCTCCCCTATTTTATGGTCAAACTAAGCCACAGATGGCAGGACAAACTTGAGACAATGTTGTGAATCAGTGGCAGAATGCAAATAATATACTCATTTATCCAAATGCCAACTCCAGTGCTCTTCCCTTTCTACTATATTTTCAAATTGTGCTCTATGGAAATTTAGAGGTTCTTTAGGGCTTCCTTGAAACCGATCATTATGCATGCTTTGTATCTGTTCTATCTCTTTCAGGTTCAACTTGAATATAAACTCAAGCCTTAGGGCGAGATGTTCCCCTGTTGGTATTGTTTTAAAATCACTTTTTTGGACAGTACTTGAAGTGAAAGAAAGAAGTGTACAATTTGTGTATGGTTTTTCCCAGAGAAGTAAGAAAACAATTACTTAGAAACAGGCACATTTCACCAAAATGAAATGAAATGGTTTCAGACTCTTATGAAAAGAAGCAGGGCCACACCCTGTTTTATCTCTCCTGCCATTCCCTTTTTCACCTAAACACTGTTTCAAGATCAGCTGTTTCTACTTTCTTACCAAACTCTTATTTAAGTAAATCAGACTTGACTCATAGCTATGCCCCTGTGAGAAAGAGCATCATCATAATCATTTTGCTCTGAAAATCCTTATCCAAAATGTATGCAGCTCACTATTAAAGTAGGATATAATACTAGACCCACTTTAGGAATTCTGGATTGTTAGGAAACTTCATTTGGGTACTATTTCTTTGCAGTTTCTAAACCCCTTGGGGATGACTTAGGAGGAGGACTTTTAGAATGTTTAGGGTCAAGTTCCCTTCACCACTGTGTTGATAGCTACATGTACTGGCAGAAGCTAAATCATAAAACCTTATGAATGTCAATTGGGGAGAGCAGGAACCTCACCATAAGCTAGTTGAGAGCCAGTGAGCATGAAGTCAGCTGTGAGAATAACAGAGGAGTTGGGAGCTGCCTCACACTAACAGCTGCACTTGTTCCTTGGAGGCTGTGTTTAAGTCCTTTGTCAAAGAGAGCAATAAGGTCCATTCATAGTGCTTGGAGGGAAGGCTTTTTGTTTTCATTTGAGGGGATAGAAAGATATCCCTTTTTGGATGTACAAAGTGAATTGCAGAGGCTTGTGGCTAAGTCAGTAGCAGTGGCATGAGGGTTAGCCCAGGCTCTCCGTTCAAGGACCTGGAATTCCTGTTTGATTACAATATCCTTGCTGAAGATACAAGTGTAAAATTGGCAAGAATCTGCCCACGTTGATTAATAATAGGGAGAAGACAGTGTAGTATCATTCATTCAATGTGTGAGGCAGAGCAGAACTTTTCAGAAGTATGTCTGGTGGATAACAGTGATCACTGCAGCTTTCTTTGGGTTTGATGAGTTGGGAGCATCTTGTCCAACCTAGAGATTGAAAGGAAATATGAATGATAAAGAAAGATGCAAACGGATATTTCTTCATGTGCCAACAAAGGGATAGCTAAGTAAAAAACCCCATGTAATTCTAAGTACACTTAATTTTGCCTTTGTTACTCAATAGTTACACTGTGAAAGTACAAGAAAAGTGTGTATGAGAACCTACAATTGGTTGGAACCTGTAACCTACTACTAAGGTGCCCATTTACCCCTTGCTTGACCTTTTTGTTTTGAATGAAAAAGGCCCTGAATATGCAGCTGGTTTGGATCCCAGACACACAGGGATTCTACCACTTTCCTTGAATTAGGCCCAAACAATCTTACTATATTTTGAAAAGAGAGATTTGGGTCTATATGAACCAAATATTTTTAATAAGCCCATTCCATCCTCCCTATACTTTATGCCTCATCTAATTTTGTATGTACTTACTACATGCTTAACTATTATGAACATAATTATGTTTTTGTGGTTGATGAGTTTTCTTCCCAACTAGACTGTATGCCTCTTGAAGACAGGAAACTTGGCACATAGCTTTTTAGTAAACTTTTGTGGAATAGATGAATGAGCTGGTGATATTCTTTTAATTCACTATAGGAAGTATAATAAAAGGCTTGGATTCTAGTTCTGTTTCTACCAGATGTATGACTTTGGGAAAGTCACATAACCTCTCCAAGTCTCTAATTAAGTATCAGTAAAATGTAAATACCTGCCCTCGCTACCTTCCAGGGTTTTTGTGAGGCCCAAATGATGTAATGTGTATAAAATTGCTACCTTATTACTATTTATATTAATTCCTTTGTCATTTAGTAGCCTATTGTGTTCATACAAGTTCAGAGTTGCTGCTACATGGGTAACTCTAATCCTGGACTAGACTTTTTAGTCCCTTCAGGCTTATTCCTTCCAATGTTGCATAGAAATAATACTGTTGATTGGAGTAAAGAACTAAAAATATACCAGTGATAAAATCATGCTAATTTATGGTGTCATCATCCAATATTAGAAGAAACAGGATTATAGAAAATATTAACCTAGAACAGAGATAACAAATACGTTGGCAGTGGGTGCCTGAAGCACTGTGATAAGAAAAATTCTGATGTCAGGCCTGGGTGGAAAGAATGTTGTGCTTGACTGTTGATACGTACGCTTGACATAGAATTCAAGAGTAGCAGCGTGTGTACCATACCATCCTGGACTAGATAATCTTTGAGACCCATTCTCAGTACTATAATTCTACAAAAGTGGACACCTTGTTTAATTTTAAAAGTATTAGAAACCTAGTCTTTCTGCCTTAGTGAATGTTGTAGGTGTTTTAGAGAAAATGCCCATCAATTTCTGGTATTCAAAAGCCAAGTCCACTCCTGCTGGGGAAACTGGATTTAAAGCAGCCATGCTGAGCCAATGGTGTAGTGTCAATTTCAGACACCAAAGGGCACTATTAATTTATAATCTTGTCAGGAAACCCAATGGCAAGAAGGAAGGAGGTTGCTTTGCCAAGCCTTTTTTTTTTCCTTTAAGCCTACAGCGTCCAGTATTCCCAGGTAGTGTCCCATACAAGTACTAACCAGGCCCAGCCCTGCTTAGCTTCCAAGGTCAGAAGCCATTAGGTGCATTCAGGGTGGTATGGCCATAGACTACTTTGCCAAGTCTTCAAACTGTGTTCAAGTGTGGTGGTTCCTAAACTTTGTTGTATATAAGAGTTACCTAGGGACAGGGATGGATACATATGTTGTGGGTTCTGAAGCTCTTACAATTTGGGGGAAACTTCTTAAGGAAAAATAATAAAAATTATAAAAATACAAAATTGGATAAAAGGTCTTGGATAGGGGGCCCATCGGTCCTGAAGCTTAAGCTTCATTGATTTCATTGTAAATCCATTTCTACTTAGGGAGCTTGTTAAAAATCTTAAAAATAAGATTACTGGCTTCACTCTAAACATTTTGATTCAGTATATCTGGGGCCCAGAGATATGTATATTCAATAAGCATCTTATTGCCTTACGGCGGGGCTGATGTTAAGGAAACATAAGTATAAATTCCTAACCATTTCCTGACACATAAAAGAATTATTCACATTTGCTTCATAATTGAAGCAGCTCCCTGTCTTCCAGTGTTAATATGTTAACTTCATTGTCTCTAAGGAAATGACATAAACCACACAGAGAACACTTTCCTTCTCAGGCTGAGAGTCAGGCTGGGATTCAGCAGTCCCAGGTTTCTGGTCTCCCTTCCTTTGCCTTTTCCACCACCACAGGCATTGGCACAGCTCCCTGGCTCCTAGGCATTGACACTAAAGGGAGAAAATGACTAGTATTAACTTCAAGTGGCTGGTAAGCATTTGGTTATCTTCCAAACCTCATGTCAGGCAATTTAAAGGAAATCATCTATTCTAAAGAAAATATTCAGTCCTATTGGTTCTATCCTTCCTAGAGAATGTCCAAGTATAGCAGAGGAAAGGAACTTGCATTTAATGAGTACCTCCTATGTGCCAGGCACCTTTTACACAATATCCCAACCTTCACAACTACCGTGAGAAACAAATATCCCAAGACCTATTATACAGATGAGGCAACTGAGGTTGGAAAACTATAGCAACTTTTCCAAAAGCACTCAGCTAGTGAGTATGAGTGACAGATCTGTCCAAACTCCAAAGTCTGTGCTTTTCTCATTATGCCAAGCTGCCTCTAGAAGGAAGGAAGTCTTTATAGATCAAGTTCAAGGACCCAAAACATCACCAAACTTACAGGACATGGGACTTCAAAAATTACAAATACTATAATGGCGACTCCACTGAGCAACAGGGTGACAGCAATCAGAAATTTGACCACAATACTCCATTTCTGCCTCTTCTCTAGGTTCTCATCTGTGTCTAAAGGAGAGAGAGGAGTGGAAGAGAGAGAAAAGAGAATTTAAGAGAGGGAAGAGATTGACCCTTTGACTTGAAGTTCTCCCGTCTCACAAGACTAATAGGGGCCCAGCCTGACCCAGAGGCAGAGGCTGAATTTCCAATTCACACTCAGAATCAGGAGTGGGGTGGCCGTCATAGGATCTGCTCTAACCTCTTTTGCAGCCTATTCCCAATCAGTCACCTTCCCTGGAATTGGGAATTTTTCATAATCATGTAGGGCTGATTCTTGCACTGCTGTCAGGGGAAGAAAAGGCTTGGGTACACAAGGAGTTTTAAATGTATTTTTCACTATTAGCCTTCTTGGGGTTTCTACCTTTCTACTCTGACACATTTCATGGGATTAGAAAATCACCTTTCCTATGCATCCTTAGCTTTCGTGGGGTATAGGAGCAGCAAATGTGAATTGGCATTGCTTGTGGATCATAAGCCAAATCTGGTGGCAAGTAGCTCATGTGCATTTTGTTATTACTAATTTCATGTTTACTTTTCCCCGGTAAGAGCTGAGATGTAACCCAAACTAGAATCTTGCAGAATTTGAGTCCTGGCCAATTTAGGGAGGACTATTTCTAAAAACAGTGAAGATGAAAACATGCACTTGGTGTCATTACTGTTACAATTGCTTAGTATTTAGATATCGTCCATCTATAATGGAATTACCTACCACGTGAATATGATTTATTCTGTCCCCAAATCTGGTTACGGGGTGAGCTCATTTGCATGGAAGTAAAGGATCATTGATGTTGTCAAACTACAAGCATTTCTGGGACCTTCTTTATAGAGAAGCTGATTTTTTCCATAAGAAATAGAATGGTTTTCTAATGTAAACTCTGTAACTTCTCAACCTCTGGGAAAATCCTAGGAGACCCAGATTAATGTTGGGGCTAAAGATGTTTCTTTTTCCTTCTGTTCTTGTTTTACTCCTATTTATTATGTACCTTGTTGTTTCAAGGGGCTAGAATAATTACCAATACTTGTAGTTTTCTCTCCTTCTTTATTCCCAGGAGTAATGGAATTGGTAGAAGTGGAAAAAGTCTCTGATGAAGCCCCCATCACTGGATAGACCTTACATTGGGAAATCCCTGGTAAAAAAGCTATAAAACAAGAAAGAAACAATGAAAGGATGGCTGTAGGAGAAATGTTATCCTGTCTTACTTTACCTGACTAAACCCTAGCTCTATCCAGTTGATATTAAACTTCTAATTGTGGCTCCATTGACCTGTCTGTCCATAGGTTTAGGGTGTGGGCACAAAATAATGCCAAGAATAAATGAGGATAGAGATACTAATGAGAGATATGGATTAAATCCTTATGGGACCTTTGACTAACATAGGATCAGAGTGAAGGAGTAGACCATATCTTGTTTGCCTATCATTCTTAAGGCCATAATAACAATGAAGATGGAGGGCGTAACATCATTGAAAGTTTCCTTCTTTTAAAAAAGGTGGCTCCAAAGTCCGAGGAAGAACGTGAAATATAATTTGCCTTAATGACTGCTGAAAGTCAGTCTCATGGAGTCTAAGTAAACTAATCTGAGAGGGGTTTAGGAAAAGCAGGAAGAGTTGGAAGAAGGAAAGTCTATCCAGCTTCATGCACTCCTCAATTTCATTCATTCTGCAAATGTTTAAAAATGAGTATCTACGCCTGAGCAAGAGCAAGACCCCATCTCTACCAAAAATAGAGAAAAATTAGTTGGGCATGGTGGTGCACGCCTGTAGTCAGGAGGCAGGAGGATTGCGTGAGCCCAGGATTTTGAGGTTGCGGTGAGCTATGATGATGCACCACTGCACCCTAGCCGGGGCAACAGAGTGAGACTTTGTCTCAAAAAAAACCAAAAAAAACAACAAAAAAGGATATCTAGGCTGGGCGCGGTGACTCACGCCTGTAATCCTAGCACTTCTGAAGGCTGAGGCAGGAGGATTGCTTGAGGCCAGGAGTTCAAGACTAGCCTGGGTAACATAGACCAACAGAGACCCCGTCTTTACAAAAAATTTAAAAATTAGATGGGTGTGGTGGTGGATGCCTGTAGTCCCAGCTACGGGGAGGCTAAAGCAGGAGGATCACTTGAGCCTGGGGGTTTGAGGCTGCAGTGAGCTATGATGACACCACTGCACTCCAGCCTGGGCAACAGAGTGAGATCCTGTCTCAAAAAAAAAAAGAATAGTATGTGCCAGGCACTGCTTCAGTATTTTGTATATATCAGTGTATACATTCTAGCAAGGGAGCAAGCAAAGAGGAGGGAAGCCTGGGGGCGGGCAGGGGGAAGCAGACAACAATGAATATAATAAATTTCATGGTATATTAGAAGGGGATAAGTGCTGCTAAAAAAATTAAGAATAGAGCTAGGTAAGGGAGTAGTCTGAGGAATGAGGACAAGCAACCTGCAGTATAGGTTCAGTCTTATTGAGAAGGTGAGAATTGAGCCAAGACTTGAAGGAAGTGAGGGGGTTAGCCAAGCAGATGCCTGGGGAAGGAGTGACCTAGGCAGAGGGGACAACTAGAGTAAAGGCCCCAGGGCAGAGTGTGTCTGGCATATGACAGTTTTAGAGGAGTAGCAAGGAGACCAGTGAGACTGGAGTGGAGTGAGCAAGGGGAACAATTGTAGGAGATGAGAATCTAGAGGAAACAGGCCCATATCATTTAAGGCTTTGTAGGCTAGTTTAAGGAATTTGGTTTTTATTGTGATTGGAATGGGGATCCATTGCAAGGTTTTGAGCAGAGGAATGACAGGATAACTTTATTTTTAAAGAATCACTGGACTGCTGTGTTGGGAATGGGCTAGTGGTGGGCAAAGGTAGAAGCAGGGTAACCTGTTAGGAGGCTATTGCAGAAATTCAGATGAGAAATGATGTGATTCACACTAGCAGTGGAAATGATGAGAAGTAGATGGATTCTGGCTGTAGTCTGGAACTAACTTTACTCACCTCCAGAGTTGACCTAATCCAATTCAGACAGTGGTTCCTGTTCCATATTTAATGATCTCATATCACTGCTTATTAAATTAAGGTCTGGAAGTTCTACTTGACCTTTCTTTCTTCCTTCCTTCCTTCCTTTCCTTTCTTTTCTTTCTTTCCTTCTTTCCTTTCTTTCTTTTCTTTCAGTCTTTCAACAGACTCTTATTCTATTGCCCAGGCTGGAGTGCAGTAGTGTGATCATAGCTCACTGCAGCCTTGAACTCCTGGGCTCAAGCGATCCCACTGCCTCAGCCTTCCCAGTAGTTAGGACTACAGGTATGTGCCACCATGCCTGGCTAATTTTTTAAAAATTTTTTTGTAGAGATGGGGTCTCACTTTGTTGCCCAGGCTGGTCTCAAATTCCTGGCCTCAGGCAGTCCCCCTACTTCGGCCTCCGAAAGTGCTGGGATTACAGGCATGAGCCACCACACCCAGTGACTTTTCTAAATTACTCTTCCATGTTTTAACACATTGACTACCACACTAGGAAAAAAAAATTTTCCTTGGGGCCACAGCGTTTTATTACTAAAACAGAATAAAAACTTTGAAAACAAAATGATCCTTTCTAATTTAATGAAAAATTTGTTATTTTTTATTGTTTCCTGTGCATGAGTTATATGCAACTAGAAAAATAGCTTACACAGCTCCCAAGGTAAAGAGATGTGTGCGAGTTACATATGCTTCACGAGGCCCCGGGCTCAAAACTAGTGTGAGTTAAATACAACGCACATGGCAGTTAATGTGTTAATTAAATCCATGTGAAAATGATAGTTCTTTACTACAGAGGCCAGTGGCCACACCAGGCAGTGTACGTGAAATTACCAGGGAAGAAGTAGTCCCTGATTTCAGTTTAATCAGGAAGACAGTGTTGGCAGAGATAGGCAGAGACACATAAAATCAACAGTTTCCAAAGAAAAAACAAGGGCATTTTCAGCATAGTGCCAATCAGTTCTCTGACGTGATAACATAAATATTTATAAGACCGATGAGATGAAGATAACAAGTCACATAAGTTCTCTGAGTTTTGGTTTCCTTATCTGTAAGATGGCTATGATAAAATAATACTTGGTCTACCTATTTCACAGGGGTGTTATGAAGATCAGAAACAAATAAAAATGAGAGAGCACATGTGAAAACACATTGCAAATTGAATGATATTGTGATTGAAAGAGGAGGGAAACATAGTAGAAGAACTCTGCCCTCTAGCCACAGGGATGATGGTATTTCAATGTGGCATGTTTTCCTACCTCCTGGGAGCCACTACTTCAAAGTCTACTAAATAGGCTTCATCTGTCATTGTATGGTATTTTCAGTTCTGCCTAGCTTCTAAATTAATGTCCATCCATTTCAGCAGCTCATCTCTTTCAGGTCTCATCTGCTAGGTAATTGAGCATCAAGATGGAGTAAGTTTATAAATATAAACACTTCATTCCCAGTGATGATGGAATTGCAATATTAGCTTTTCTTTGGCTAAAGCTATTTGAACAAGAATACTCCAATTTAAGGAGATATGAAAAAATCCAAATTTATGAAATAGATAACTTAGGAGGTCATAGTTTACAGTCCCAAAGACTGCTTTGCTTTACAAAATAATTTCTTTTAATAGGGAATGCTAAATACCTTATATTTAAATAGAGATTATTCTGTAATAATTCAAGCAGGTTGAGGGGCCATTTGAGAGGCTATTGGGTGTGTGCTTTAAGATCTAACCCTCAGCTTTATATATCTAAAATTAGACTATCTAGTCAAATTTCCCACTTGAAACTGTAGAAACCGAGCTGTGGAGAAATTAATTTGTCATAGGTGATAATTAATATCAGAAGAAACACTAGTTTGATAGTATTCCTCCTATATCCCATAGTTTCACATGGGGTAATCAGACCTTAGAAATTGGTTCACACTAATCAAATTCCAAAAAGCCTAATCCATATACTAAAATGACATTTAAAAAATTTACATAGGGGATTGTATCTGTCAAATGGATCAGATAGGACATTTTGCTCTTCTTGGTACCCTGTTCTAAAGATATAGGTTCCTGTGAAACCTAATGCATAATTGGAAAGTTTCTTGATTAATGCAGAATGTGAGCAATAGGATCTAGATGGTGTAAACTATATCATAAGTGATAAAGACCTAATGTGGCCGGGCTCACACCTGTAATCCCACCACTCTGGGAGGCAGAGATGGGAGGATTGCTTGAGGCCAGGAGTTCAGACCAGCCTGGGCAACATAGTGAGACCCTGTCTCTACCAAAAATTTTAAAAATTAGCTGGGCATGGTGTTGGGTGCCTGTAGTCCTAGCTGTTCAGGAGGCTAAGGCAGAAGGATCACTTAAGCCCAGGAGTTAGAGGTTACAGTAAGTTATGATTGTGCCACTGCCCCAGGCGACAGAGCAAGACCCTGTCTCTCAAAAAGAAAAAGAAAAATTTAAAAAAAACAGAGAGAGAGGAGAAGACCTAATGAGTCATCTTTCTGCACCATAAGGAAATTTCAAAATATTTATAATAGAGGGTCTTTTCCTTGGCCAAATTCCATAAACAGTAACAAACAATCCCCATCTAACTTTTTTCTGTGTTTTATGTCGTTTCTGATGACCGTCTGTGTTGCAGAACATTTTCATCCTTACAGCTTCAAATTCCTACTTTACTCTGAGGATGTTTTCATGAACTGTCTTCTGACTGTTTCTGGGACATCTCCTATGCAGACTATCTCATCCATAGAGTGGTAACTTCAGGGGGCATCTATTTTATGACCTTGTAAGTTTGACCACTTACCAAATTTTTGTTTCTAACCTATTTGGGATCTGTCACATCCTGGTACTCAATGTAGGTTTAAATTCAGAATAGGTAGTTTCAAACTTATAAAAGGGGTTATGTCTCAAAAGTCCATTTATAAATTGGTTGTTTGGAATTCATCATTGTGGTTTCATAGAAATGTATGGTGAATGATGACTAGGTCCCCAAACGAATCCACAAACATCCATTTAGTCTCTTGGCATGGCTCAAATAATACAGGGTAATAGCTTAAGTTCTAGATGTGGGAACCAACCACCATTTCATGAAGGAAGGAGAAAGAGTTTCTTCTTTATTCCTGGGAGGCTAGCTAAAGGCAAATTTTTAAATGAGGTCAGGTTGATCTTTGGCATCTCTCCTCTTCCTTAACCTCTCAGTTTTCCTTGCCCCAAATTTCTAAGAACTAATGTCCTTAATTGCCCCGAGTCCCACAATGCATAGCACTATATTCACCCTGCCCAGACTGCTCCAGACTCCAAAATGACTTAAGTCCACTATTCTCTGTCATAGCTGCCACTGACTCAAGCAGGGTGTCATATCTTAAGACGAAAACAATTTGATTGAATTAATTTGCATTAATGTTGAGTGACTGAAAGCTTAAAACCTTGCCAGAGGCTTTTGAGTTTTTAAGAGGTTTTTTTTCCCCACAGAAATCATCACTTTGGAATTTTAGAAAGTATAATAAAGTGAATGAAACATTCAGTCATGTAAGAATATATAATTTACTGTACTGGGGCCACATCCTGAGAGCCTATCCACTTATTTCCCAATCTCTATTCTAGTTTTTAAAGTTTTTTCCCCATTATTCTGCTTGTGAACCCACAGTTTCTCTGAAAGTGTCAAATTTTGTTTTATTTTTCCAGCAGTATGGCAATATCATCTAGGGGATTGCCCATATGTAAAGGGGAACTGCCTATACCAATCTATTTATCAGAATCTATTTGACAAAAATAATGGGTGAAAGAAGGAAAGGAAGGCAGAGGCAGGGAAACTTAAGGCAGAGGTCAAGAACCACTGCTTAGAAGCTGTGGGAGAACAGGCATTCTCACAGTGTGGGTAGGAATGCGAAATGGAACCACCTCTCTAGAGGGTAATTTAGCAATATCTATCAAACCTTTGCCACAGCAATCCTGCTTCTTGGAATTTATCTTTGTGATAAATTCCGGGTATACAAGAAGAATGTGTAAGATCATTGTTTGCAGCATTGTCTGTATTTGCAAAAGATTGGAAACTACCAAAATATCTGTCAATAGAGGACTAGTAGAATAAATTAGAGCCATACAATGGAATACCGTACAGCTGTTAAAAAGAATGAGGTAGGCCAGGCACGGTGGCTCATGCCTATAATCCTACCACTTTGGGAGGTCAAGGCAGGAGGATTGCTTGAGGCCAGGAGTTCAAGACTAGCCTGAGCAAGAGCAAGACCCCATCTCTACAAAAAATAGGAAAAATTAGCAGGGCATGGTGATGCACACCTGTAGTCCCGCTACTCGGGAGGCTGAAACAGGAGGATCCCTTGAGCCCAGGAGTTTGAGGTTGCAGTGAGCTATGATGACACCACTGCACTCTAGCCTGGGTGACAGAGCGAGCCCCTGTCTCAAAAAAAAAAAAAAAAAGAGAAAAAAAGAATGAGGCAGATATATACATACTGATACGGAACAACCTATGAGATACATTGCTAAGTGGAAAAAGCAAGGTGCAGAACAGTGTATATGGTATGCTATCATTTATGTGTTTAAGATTTGTACATTCCTATGTGCTTAGAGTATCTCTAGAAGGAAATATAGTAAGTTGGTAATAGTGGTTCTCTCAGGAATAGAGAACTGGAGGATTGAGAGACAGGAGTAGGAGGGAGACTTACTTTTGACTATAAATCTGTGCCATTTGAATATTTTACTGTGTGCATTCAAAATAAAGAAAATTCAAAAAAACTGTCAAAAGAAGACCCATCAGAAATGGAAATCATATGAAAATCACAGCATATCAGGGCTAGAAGGGACCTTAGAGATTAGAAAATTGATTCTCAGAGAGAACATAGATTTGTCCAAGGGAAGGATAATCCATTTCCTTGTGGCTTTAGCTGCTGATAAGCTCCAGCTGCCTTCAAGGATGTCTACTAAAAGTTAGTGCCTGCCTCCATCTCCTTTTCCAATCTTACCTTTGCCTGTTAGAAGGGATCCAGTCTGAAACTTGGATGTAGGGGTTAGGTGACAGCTTGGGGAGGCAGAGCTGTTTCTGTGGGGAACAGCAATGACTTTCAGGTTCTTCAGAATATGTTTGACCTTTGGCTTTCTCTCCAAATACACAAGGTTGACTTTCACTTTGCTCCCAGAGCCAAGGCACTGCAGGATAGCCACAGTCCGATTTGGGGTGAATGTTGCCCTTTTGGCTTCTGTGTGAGTTTCTAGAAGGAAAAAAGCCAGACAGAAATGAAGAAGATTCTTAATCCGAATGGTGCCCAGCTAACCCACTTCCATTCCTGACCCCTATTAAATTCCATTGCTACATTTTTTCTTCTTTTTAGTTTACTTCCTCCTTAGTATATGTTCATGGTACTAAATATACAAGTCCTGCCTTTATTCCTTCCTGCCATGGGTGTCATGAAGATAGGTGACTGCAGTAAATTCAGCACAGGGAAATGTTCATAGATTGTTTTGTTTAATGCACAGAGGATTAGGTGCTGCCTCCTTCTCTTTCTTTATCCCCATCTGTTTGATTTATATAGGTATGCCTTAGGTAATAGTTAATGTAAAAATTGGTTTTCAAAAAGCCTCCTGGGGGGATACATATCTTTAAAATAGGACATTTGAGATCTGGGCTAGGAAGCAAGGAGACAAGGTATCTTTTAAAGATAAAAATTTCTTGGAATGGCAATGTAATTTGCCAGAAAGGGCCCATTCCCTACCTTGCATTAGCAAATCCCTGATGCTTCGCACATCCTTTGGGAAGAGGCCAGGCAGCTGTTCCACTTGGCAACTGCTATCTCTGAGGTCTGGTGGGGGTGGGAGGTGAAGGTCAGAATTTACTGGGTACTTACTCTTTAGGATTCTGGGCACTGGAGGGGAAGATGCAATAGAATGCAGTTTCTGCTCATAAAACTTGCAACTGAGGAGATCAAACACTGCCTAAAAAGACTTTAAAAATCACAGCCTAATACATACAAGTAGGAGTTAGTGTAGTATAACGAATACTGAGTACCAATCCATTACCCTTAGAAGAAAGAAAGGTGAAACAGAGTTAAGTTACTAAGCTAATGAAAGACTAACCAACTCGTTACCTTTAACACTGCTTATTTTCTCTTCTCCTTCCTGTTCTACCTGCCTTCTTGTATTAAAGAAAACTTTTGAAAGCTTATTTAGTCTACCCTTGGACGAGGTATCTCTATAGGTTTCCGCAGAACCACAGGTCGTAGTTATTTCTGCTTTTTGGCACATGGCTCACAGGGTGTTGTGAATTTTCTTAATTTGTTAAATTTGTTACTGTTTCACCTTATGGTATGTGGCCTTAACTCTGATTAGATAATTTTAGAGATGAAATGTTTAGGAAAATTTGAAAAATCATTTTTTAAATAAACAGTTACCAAAGAGCAGCAAATGGTGCCATTGCATCCCCATATCACCCTTTCCCTCAGCTCTCCCCACCCAAGAGCATTGCCATCTAACTATTTGGATGTACTACCTTAAAAACAAAGGCAACGTCTTATGAAGGGTTGTGAATTTGGGAGTCTGAGGTGATGACAGTACTGAAACTGTGACAGTACCCTGTAGTAAAGAAAGCCACCTAACAGTACAAGGACTTTTAATGTTAGTTACATGAACAAGACAAAAGAATGCATTACATTCTCTGAAGATGTCTCGTCGTCTTCAGACTATCTTTAGCTGTCTCTCTGGGTTGAATAAATTGCAGTCCTACTTAGACATGAAAGGATAACATGGGAGTACTTCCATAAAGTGTTGCTTGCTGGATATCAGCTATATCTCTCTCTGGTGGAAAAGACCCCCAATGTTTTCTAGGCCTCTCTTTGTGTTCTCCAGGATATTAGGCTAGAGAAGTACTTACCTTTCTTGTTGGCATCATAGGATGCAATGATTAGGCTGAAGACCAGGATGGTATCCATGTTAGCTTGAGCACATGCTCATTGCAGAGACAATTCACTACTGATCTGTCACAGCCTCTTACAGCCTTATCTCTAGTTGCTTTCACTGCCCTGGAACCAAGTTTGACCCTGGGAGACTCTGGTTCCACCCTGATTATTTTGCCCCATTTCCTGAAGACCCAGGAATAGAGCTGATTGGACAAAGGGCCAAGTGTGCTTATTAATGATTGACTCAGAAGGTCTTCTTCTGAATTCACTGCTGGTGCTGACATAAAGAACTGTAATTATCTAGAGATTTCTCTAGCAGAAGGACATGAACACCCAGTGACATGCTTTACAAATACTTGCAGATAGACACGTAGATGTGTAGACAATCACATGTATGCTCACTGACACAGGCACATAGATTTACACACTAACATAAAGAGATGTGGAGATTTATTAAGGAATATAATTTCTAGAATAGAGCAGGAAATGAGGACTAGGAATCAGTAGAATTGACTTCTAGTACAGGATCTGTTATTAACTGTATCACCTTGGGAAAATTACTTGACTTCTCAGGATCTCAATTTTCTCTTCTGTAAATTGAGTCCTGACCATGTGACATTTAGAATTCATCCACAGTCATACACATAAACTTACATTAGCACAGACATACCTATAGAGTTTTGCATGTTTTCACATTCCTAAATGGTGAAGTGAGTAGGGATAGACAACATTCCTATGACTATTGGGCTGAGAGGTTGTGAGGAAGAGCTAGGTAAGTTGTACTGTCTGCAGTTTGGGAACATTTTCCTAGACAGATAACTGTTGTTGAAGATTTTTTCCAAAATTGTATTTTTTAATAAAGAGTATACATCTAGTGGACTGGGCGCGGTGGCTCACGCCTGTAATCCTAGCACTCTGGGAGGCTGAGGCAGGAGGATCACTTGAGCTCAGGAGTTTGAGAACAGCCTGAGCAAGAACGAGACCCTGTCTCTACTAAAAAAATAGAAAAATTAGCTGGAGCGTTGTGGCACGCGCCTGTAGTCCCAGCTACCCAGGAGGCTGAGGCAGGATTGCTTGAGCCCAGGAGTTTGAGGTAGCAGTGAGCTACGATAATGCCACTGCACTCTACCGGGGTGACAGAGTGAGACTCTGTCTCAAAAAAAAAAAAGTATACATCTAGTGTAATACTCTGTAGATTTTGTGATGGGATAGCTAGATGGATCATAAAAAAGAAATTAAGATCATCTAATCAGATCTTTATTTAAGTCCAGAGCCTCTGCAGTCTTTCTACCCACTGAAAATGTACTGCATTGGAGCCAACATAGGTTTAGCTATGCACAAGAAGGTTCTGGAGGCTGAAACTATGATTGATGATGATATAAAGGAAGCTTGGTTCAAGGGGCTTTCCATGAGGGAGTTTATGAGATTTGAGTTAAATCATAATTTAAATACTACCTTGTTTCCTAACACTTGAATTCAGCTTGAAATCTGGCTAAATTGAGCACCAAGGGAAGTCTTGGTGGGGAAACAAAGGGAAGAGATGTCACCAAAGGATGTGTTGTCTGAAATGTGGAAGGAAGAAAGGAAGTGCTGTGCATCCAGCCCCAGTGTCTTTTATTCTTTTATTAAACAAGTATTTATTGAGGGCCTACTGTTCACCAGGCACTATTCTAGCAGTGAGTGAGACAAAGGACCAAGACAAAGATACTACAAGGGACAAAGTCTGTGTTCTCATGAAACAATAGGAAGCAGACAGTAAACATGGTTGAAAAATAAACTAGTGCAGAAGGGCTAATAATAATATACAAATACATAAGATAACTAAAGCTTGTGATAGTTGCTATAAAGAAACACAGGATGATGAGGTGAAGGATTATTGGCAGAGGCCACTTTAAGTAGAGTAGTTAGGGAAGGCTTCCCTAAGGAAGTAAGGTCTAAGCTAATAAAACCAGGAGAGTGAACATTACAGGAGCCAGGAGAGGAGAGTATTTCAAGGAAAGAGTGGTCAGTTGATCAAATGCTGAGAGATTGTGGATAACGAGGACAGAATACACACTGGATTTGGCAATTTTGTAGGAGCAGTTCCAGTGAAGGGGTGGAAGTAAGAATGAGTTGAAAGGGAATTAGAGGTAAAGAAGTATAGATAACTTTTTCAAGAAGTTTTGCTGTGAGAGAGAGAGAGCAATGAGGCCACTGACTAGAGGGAACATAAGTGTCTCATATTTTTATTAGTTTAGAGCAAATCTTTATTGGTCCTCTTCCTTTTTCCCTGCTGTAGTTGTCTGATTCTCTTAACACAGGAGGTGGTTAGGGCAGAATAAAGGGGTTCCATTGCCTTTCTTGGGTTTGGTGATTTTTCTTACTATTTCCTTAACATGGTTACATGATTCTCTGCTCCTCTGCAGTATCAGACACTTTCCCCCTTGTTGCTCTATTTGTAATTTTCTGTAGATTAGTCCTTAGATGCCACGTTACAGTGCTGCCACCTTGGAGCAGGAGTAGGAATGGATCTGAGGGCTCACTATTCTCACCCTATGTCACAAGGTGGCAGAAGAGCTCACTTTTCCCAAAAGAGACCTTGTGCTTGGCCAAAGATGAAGTGGAAGAGTTTTCTTTTATCTTTTTTCTTTTTTTTTTTTCCCCTTTTATTTCATTTCTCCTGGTCCACACAGCATGGTATTTTTTTTTAATCAACTTAACCTTCTCATTTGTGACTCAGAGGCCCAAAAGTCAGCCTGCATATTGGAGCAGGCCATATTGTGGGGTACAGAGAAGCAGGAGAACTACAGTTAACTAGTCAAAATTATCTAGGTGTAGTCAAAATTAATAGTTCTACACCTCCTCGCAATCATTATTTTTCTATGCTTTGTAAAAATAATGAACTATCTATATATGTATCACTAAAAATGTTTTGCTTACTTTTGCCTGCTTTGAACATTATATAAACAGAATCAAACTCTATGTATTTTAAAGTAAACTTTTTATTATGTAAAACACAAAGTGAATAAACCTTGGTAACCATCACCCTAGAAATTCCCTTTATGTCTTCTCCCAGTCACTACCCACCATCAGGAGTAACTGTTATTCAGATTCTTACCACCACTGATGAGTTTTGCCTATTTTTGTTAATAGGAAACATACATTATGTACACTTTCATGTCTGGCTTTTTTTGCTCAATATTATGTTTGTAAAATTCACTCATATTGCTTCATGTAGCAATTGCTTGTTCATTCTCATTGCTTTATAATATTCCATTGTATGAATGTACTACAATTTATTTATCCATTCTACCACTGACATTTGTGTATTTTCCAGTTTCTCCAGGGCATAAATCCAGAAGTAGAAGCTGGTTATAGGGTATGCAGGGTATGTTCAGCTTTACTAATTAATGCCAAACTGTTTTCTAAGGGGTTGTCCCCATTTATACTCCTTCATACAGTATATGAAAGTTCCTGTTGTTCCACAGCCTTGCCAAAGGGGCCAAAGAGCCCTTCCAGTGTGGCACAACAATGAGCCTGAGCAGGGCCAGCGGCATACCCTTACAGTGCCAACCTTTGGTTGGTTCTCAGAAGCTCAGGCCACAGTCATTTGCTCCTTCCAACTAAGGGTAAAGAATTCAGATTATCCCTAGGTCCCTGATCACATATACTTTGGGAATACTGGGGGTGGAAGTAGTGAATTTAATAGCATAATAATTCCTGAATCAAGTGAGCATCCATAGGGCATTTTGTTTTTGTACCAAGCACTGGTAGGAAATGGGGCTTGGGGCATGGAAAGAAAGGAGAAAATATTATTTTCTGTGTGCCTACTATGTCCCAAGCTCTGCGCTAGAAGCTTTACATTTTGGTTGTAGCATTTAATTAAAAACACTACCTTATGAGGTAGGTTTATATCTTGATTTTATAGATAATGAAACTGAGGCTCAGAAAAGGGGGTCACTTGCTCGAGGTCACAGAGCTAATTAGTGACAGAGTCATGATTTAAAGCATGGTTCATCTGATTAAAGAGCTCAAGCTGTTTACAATACAGAGCACAGGTAGAGTCCCTGCTACTCTTGAGGTATCTTTGGCTAAGATTGCCAATACCAAGAATCAGCTCTTCTCAGTTCTGCTTGCCTGTGTTCACCCCCAAAACTATGTTATTCAATTGATTATGGCCATTCCATTCATTGATTTACGCTACAATTTCTTTTCAATGATTTTTGGTTATCTTTATCCTTTCTTTTTTTTTTCTTTTTTCATTAGGAAAATTAGGCACATCAGCACAACAGGTCCATGGATAAATAAGACTTGTGTTGGGGAGATAGCTTTCTACTTACAGGTCTAGGAGTTAACCAGAGGTGTGATTTAAAAAAAGACAGGGACACTGTGAAATTTTCTGATCTAAGGTATGATATATAAGAAAATTTTAAGACTGAAGGAATGAAAAGGATAAAAAGGAGTTGAATGATGGCTCGTTTTCCTTGATGGTAAAGGTTCTACAAAAATTATTCATGTTGTATTTTATTACTTATTGTATTTCACATATAACAACAACAACAGAGTGTGAGGGTATTTGAAGAAAACAGGTGGAGGGTTAATCATGTAGCAGGAAAAACCTGAGTCTCATATAGGAGTAATGGAGATACTAGAGAAGTCTGAAGAGAAGGTAATGACAGGGCAGGAAATAAACTTGCCAGGAGCACCTTCATGGGTTTAAAGGAAAGTGAGGTCAGAAATGGGTAGGTTGTAAAGCTGATCAACATAAAATGTCAGAATCCCAGGACTGGCAAAAGCTAAATGAGTCATCTTGTCCATTTTCCTGCCTGTAAAGAAAATGGCCCTTTATGGCCAGGCGCAATGGCTCATGCCTGTAATCCCAGCACTTTGGGAGGTCAAGGCAGGAGGATGGCTTGAAGTCAGTAGTTCGAGACCAGCCTGGGCAATACAGTAAGACCTTGTCTCTATAAAAAATACAAAAATTAGCCAGGCATGGTGGCACTCGCCTGTAGTCCCAGCTACTGGGGAGACTGAGGCAGGAGGATCGCTTGAGCCCAGGAGTTTGAGGTTACAGTGAGCTACGATGACGCCACTGCACTCTAGCCGGGGTGACAGAACAAGACCCTGTCTCAAAAAAAAAAAAGTTCAAGACAAGGGCCCTTTAAACTTTCTCCAGGAGATATATATATATATATATATATAGGAGGTATCATGGAGGAAGAAAGTTAAGATTTGGTGACTGGCCTAAGTATAGATGGGGACTGGAAGTGTTCTCGGTTGGATAATAAGGAGGGAGGGAGAACTGAAATGCTATGTGAAAACCCTAGTGTCCATGTGAAAACATCATGAGGAGTCTTTCCTATAAACACTGCCTTTCATTGTGCAATCCTACCTTTCATCATTGGGACCAGACTTATAAAGGGGCCTCCCTGAGGACATTTTCTGACCTTATAGTATGAAGTTCCCTCAGGCTCTTAACTCTGGACAAACCTGAATGGTTAACCAGAGCAAAGAGACATAGTGTTCAGATAAGGCTTTTGTGTCTTCTTTTTCCTTTATCTCACGACTGGAGCCACAATTCTGGGCAAGGCACTGACTTTCTTGGTGAATTTTGTCCATCTGTAAAGGAGCTAAGTTGCTACTGGAGGCCTTGCCTCCCAGAGACAACGTGAAGACGGATAAGCAGACACCAGGAGCAGAGTGGCCTCTCAGGTACAGAGCTAATCGTTATTTCAGTCAATGAAGCACTTACTATAATAAAATAAATACTTAGTCCTACTCTAAGAGCTAAAAGGGGGGGGTTTTACCAAACTATAAGAAATACTCTCTGCCTTCAAGATTATTAAAATTTAGCTAGAGAGCTAAAACTAGTATGCACACAAAAAATTATAGTCTAATTAAATGCTGAACCATGTAGTAGTGACCATATAGATACAAGACTTCAGAGGAAAGAGAGATCAGTAAAAGCTGGAGAAGTAAGAGAAATCTTGGAGAAAATGGGACTTCCAAGGGCTAGAAAGATTCAGAAAAATAGGAGGAAGAAAGGACAAGTCTCCCAGCATAAACGAAAGTATAAGGATAAGAATAAGCATGGCAAGTGCTAGAAGCCAGATTAGAGTATAAGTATTGGGGATCAGCAGGAAATAACATCACAATATTTCCTTTATCCTCTGTCCTAAATGTTGATCATTGACCTTGCTACTTATGGAATTTGGAACCATGATCAGACGGGGGGCCAAATGGGGCTACATGGACAGTGACACACATACTGTTTATGTATATCTGGGTTTATCCATGGTTAAGAATTTATCCTTTCTTATCTGTGGCTCTTACAAATTCACATGGCTATCATCTAAGGAACGAGATGTTGACTCTGTTTTAGTTTGTTTTGCCTTCTCAAATAGATTGTAATTACCTTAAAGACAGGGACCTCTCATACTTTTCTGACTTTTACCCACAATAGGGTAAGAGACCAATTTTAAGGTTGGAAGAAAGCTGGGATGCTCAGGATAAATCCCTTATACCTTTATACAACCTTCTTGAAAAACCTGGAAGCCATATGATATTTGGGACCTTGTATTAGTTTTCTAGGGCTGCTATAACAAGGTACCACAGACTAGTGGCTTAAACAACAGAAATGTATTTCCTCACAGTTCTGAAGGCTAGAAGTCCAAGATCAAGGTTAGTTTTTTCTGAGACTTTTCTCCTTGGCTTGTAGATGGCCATCTTCTCCCTGTGTCTTCACAGGATCTTCCCTCTGTGTGTGTCTGTCTCCTAATCACCCCTTATAAGGACACCACTCATACTGGATTAGGGCCCACCCTAATGACCTCATTTTAATTTAATTACCTCTTTAAAGACCCTATGTCCAAATACACTCACATTCTGCGGTACTGGGGCTTGCGACTTCAACATATGAATTTGGAGATACAATTCAGCCCATAACAGACCTCTAGTTTCAGCTTCTAGAAATGTATTGCTCACTCCCTTCTCTTCCACTTGTCAGTCTTGTATAGTAAGTTCTCTCCACCCTTTGGTTCTCCTCCACCTCTTACAGATATAATGGCTTGTGTGGCAAGAAGTCATGGAGCAGTTTTGCTCTAAAGAACCTACAGTAGGGATGGGCAGGTTGTGGCATGCATCAAACAACACAACACCTAGGGGTTGTTGAAATTTCAGGTATACTGTCTTAAAGACACAGCTCTTTTCCCATTATCTGCCCAGTGGTCTTAACATTTGGTGATTACAATTAGATTATTAGATCCTTTGTAAGTGGTCTTGGTGTATCCTAATTTATCCCTTTTCTTTCACTGTAGCTCTTTTATCAGGCCTTTCCCTGGCTAGTTCTTTAGAGAGCTAGATAGTTCAACTACTCAGTGAGGTCAAAGCAAGACATGCAAGGGCTTGCTGAAATTTCATATAAGGACAGTTTTTGAGGGTAAACCCCTGGTTTTGTAGTGCTCCTAAATCTGATAAACAGCAACACCACTAAGAAAGAATCCTGGGGAAAGAGTTTCTATTACTTAATAGGAACTAGGAAAAGTAAAAGAAAAATAAAAGAGGCAATCTCAAGGTTTATAGTTCTTTCCACAGTCACTTCCTTTATGCCAGCTTCAGAGAGCACTGTTATGGAGAGGCAAAGCTCCCTTTTCCCAGGCCATTTTTTTAGTTCATCAAGTCAAAAGTCTTGTTAAACCAGGAAGTCTTCCTCAGTTTTTTTTAAGTTTTCTACCTTTGTCCAACTGATAGATATCCCAATGACATAGTTTTTGTGAAATATGGATCACTGTTCTATTAAGTCCACATCTTCTTTCCTAATTGCTGTTTCTAATCCCTATTATTTTATTATTTTATTAATTAATTAATTAATTTTTAGAGATGAGGTCTTGCTATGTTGCTCAGGCTGGAGTGCAGTGGCTGTTCACAGGCATGCTCATAGAATACTACAGCTCCAAACTCCTGGCCTCAAGTGATCCACCTGCCTCACCTTCCCAAATAGCTGGGACTCCAGGTGCCTGGCACCACACCTGGCTCTCTATTATTTTAAAAGTGGGTTGGTAAACTTGGAGAAGCCACCACCTAATGGTATCATTTATGAAGGCTCCCTAGATGAATATTGTTCCTCATTGACCAATCTTTCTATCTTCCTGCCTCAGCTTTCACCCAAGAACTTCTCACCTGGGGTGTGTATTTCTACCCTATTCACTTTTTGCCCTCTGGCATAAAACTTCTTCCCACCAAATGGGTGTCATCATTGGCACCTCTCCTGGCCTTCATCAAAAGCTTGTGTAAGGATTGGGAAAGTACTCTGGGTGCTCCATTAAATTCTTGCAAGGGTTTAGAATTCACCCAATTCTTCTCAAGAGCAATGTTTTTTTCAATTTTCTTTCTGTCCCTGCTCAGTGGTTGTATTGTGTTGGGACTCCTTCCAGTTACTATTTATTTTCAACACACAGCCACCATGAAAGTCTTGCTATGAAGTAACTGGCAAAACTAGGGAAATTGGTTGGCTTCATCTCAAAGGCTTGGTGTAACCACAGTGGAGGATGGGAGGCATTCTCCAATCTGCGAAGTCAGGAACTCTTTGGCAACTATTTTCCCTGCTCAGGGCAAGAAGACTGTTGTCCTTTGGTACACTCCACTTCTCACTGAGCTTCCTTTACTAAGGCTTCCCCTCAATACTCCAGGATCCAGCATCTAGAACTCCTTTGGGGTGGGCTGCTTTGGGGCTGAGGAGCAAAGCAAGGGGACTGGGTATGGAGTTCCAGAATAGGGGTTACATAGCCTGCACTAACTTGGAAACCAGCCTGTGTGATGAGAGCAGCTGATGGACGCAATACTCGCCTCTTGTTAATGTGTTAGGATTAAACAATATAAGGTCCATACGGGGCCCGCACACCGCCTACCCCACTCAGGCCGCCTTGGTACTGGGTTCCCGTCCACGCGCCACCAGCCAGCTGGTCCCGGCCCCTCACCTTCTGGGGCTGGGGCGCCTCAATCCCTCATGGGAGGCGCCTATGGGACCATTTCCACCACGCCCCTCTCGGCCGGGAGAGGGAACCAGTGGGCTGGTCCCGCCCCCGCCCCCGGCAGAAGGGGCCACGAGGCCGGGCCGGGGCTCAATGACTGCCCGGGGCCCGCCCGCGGCCCGCCCTCTGGCCGCTGGGCCCCGAATGGCAGAGCCACGCTCGGACCATCGGCATCGCCTCACGTCGCCCCGCCCCGCGCCGGTTTGTCATTGGCTGCCGCCGGGCGCTCAGGACCCGCGCCTCGCCCCCCCGCCGCGCTTGCAGCGCCGCAGCCGGGAGCCGGGTCGGAGGTGAACGGCCTGCAGTAACCCCGGACGTAGTCACCTCATGGGGCTCGCCGGCTGAGGTGGGAGGCAGGGGCGGGGAGGGGGCGGGGCCGGCTGCCTGAAGCCCCGCCCCTCCGCCGTGTGCCGGGCCGACCCTGTGCAGCGCGCCTGTCAGCCATCGCCCCAGTGGCCGGCGTCTCCTCCCGCCCAGCTCTGCCTGCGCGCGGGAGCTCTGGGAGCGCGCGACCGTGGACGTCGCCACCCGGAGGTGAGTTGAGGACCGCCCCAGACCTGTGCTGGGGGACCTGGAGAAGATGGGGCCCGGAGAGGGGTGGCGGCAGGCAGGGGGCAGCCTCCCAGCCTCCGCCCGCACGCGGCCCGAGGTCGATACCGTCCAGACCCAGTGCCGGGCAGCCCAGCGCTCCCCGCATCCCTGGGGCCTTGAGGTCCCTTCTGGAGAGACATGGAAAGGTCTAGGGTCTCGGGAGGTGGGAGCTCAGGTCCCGGAACTAGGAGGCGTACAGCCCAGGGCCCCTAGGAAGGGACTGGGGTGTCTGCCTGGAGCTCACCCCTCACCCCTCCTTTCTAGCCCCAGAGTGGTCTGATTCCTTCTAGATCCCTCTCCAATCCGACCCTGGGCTCGGGAGAGGGAGAAGACCACGTGGGAGGGGGGTGTTGAGGCTTGGGTCTGGTTGCATTGAAAGTCTTCTTCCTCTCTCTTGCAGAGTGAGGTGCGGGGTGCAGAGACTTGGGCTTCTGTTGCTCTCGCTGTGTCTTTGTATCGTGGTGAAAGCCACGACCAGGCGGGTTGTCCCTAGCCAGTTCCTGCTCCCAAGATTTTATTGTTTTCTGTGAGGAACGTAGTAAATGTACATGCCTGTTGTTACTCTCTCCTTCCCATTTGCCATACTGATTGATCAAGGGAAGGTATTGGAACTAGGACGTAGGAAGGTGATGTGAGGCTCATGATTTCAGAGGAAAATGTGCGTAAAGGTCCTGCCTGGGTCAGGGCCAACATTATTTTTGGATTTGGAAATGGGCAAGTGGACGCTTGAAATCAGCTCTAAAAATCAGGGACTCCATGTAGGCATTGTAAGTTTTAGAGAAGCAGATGGGGAAATACTTTAATTTCAGATATTTTTAATTAGGGTTTTAAGACTGAAATCAAAAGATCGTAGGACTTCCTGATTCTGTTTCTATTTAAGCAGTGTTTCAGTAATTTATCAATGTGCAGAATAAACCCAGTAATCTGGTCTTTGGTCTTGGAATCTCCCCTGATTTTTCTCTCTAGTTTCCCCCCCCTCCCCCGCCCCAATCCCATAGTACTGATTGAGAAGCATGCTTTCTTTGGTTACATGGTTTCTTCTCCCTCAGGGGGCGAGGAATAAGCTTATTTGTCTCTTCTTGGTGGGGGTGCCTTGGATGTCTGTGATGAGAAGGATTTCTGTGCTGCCTATTTGACAGACACTTTTCAGGAAAGCATTATTGCCTAATAGAGAGGGACTATGGTTTGGTGTCCAGATAGGTGCCTGCTTGATACAAAGGAGCAAGTCTCTTCCCACTTCTCTTGCCTCAGCTTCTTTTCTCAATACTACTGAATGCATAAAAGGAGGACCAATGTGAACCCAAGAATAATTAACAAACATTGTAAAGTGGGCATATATGAAAGATGTCAAAGGTAAAGTATTCATTTATGAAGCCACCTGTGTTTACTAGTGTTGTAGAACTTTTGTTTTGTTTTGATTTTCCAGCGCAGAATAGAAATACATCAAGTATAAGATTAAATTGTTTTTGAGTCAGGCATGGTGATGCTAGCTGTAGTCCCAGCTATTCAGGAGGCTGAGGTGGGAGGATTGCTTGAGGCCAGGAGTTTGAGGCCAGCCTGGGCAACATAGTCAGACTCCTGTCTCTTAAAAAAAAGATTGTTTTTAAAATGTTGGGAAATGGTGGCATTTTGCTTAACGAATTTATAGTTCAGACAATGACTAGGTAATATCAAAGAACTGGCGTTGTGAAAGCCAGCTGTGAACAGGTTCAGGTGTAGATCACCATGTAACAGTATTTCTGTTTCAGTTCATGACTGGGAAAATTTTTTTACCTGTTACATACCTAGATTGGTTTAACAGGTCTGGGGCTAGTGTTTTTCTTTCTTTGAAAAATTTTTTTTCTTTTTTTAGATGGCTAAAATCTTAATGGTGTTGGTTGAGGAAAGAAGTAAATTAAAGTAAAAACTGTGGAATAATACATTGGAATTTAGTATTTCCAATGGGGGGGACGGGAAGAATCTTTTTGTAATAAAAAATTGTTATATCATTATCTAACATGTTCTTAAAGATTAATAATTATAGGAAGCTATGCATCAAGCATCTTTCCAAACCCTTAACACAATAAGATTACAAAGAAGTGGATAAACGTTAAAGACTCATTGGTTGAAAAAAGTACTTTTTTGGTTGTTTCTTTAATTTTACAAAACTTTAGTGGGTATTGTATTCACTACTTTACCTGAATCTAATGGACTATTTTAAGGTGATATTAAATAGGAAACTATGACAAATAGTGTCATAAGGATGTAGCACTTACACAAAGTATGAATCTGATTGACAGGGCATAAATTCTTATGAGTTCAGCTGGTCAATATTAGTTAAGTATGCTGTAATGATACAGTTCTCTTACCAATTTGTTACTTATTCAAGCTACCATTGAGCTGTCTAGTCTCAGGATGTTTAACGAGGCAAGTGAAAAGTGGCTTCAACAACCAGTGATGGTCAGGGCCTACTCAAAGGTTGGTGGCCCCAAATGATCCTGTCTTCCAGTGATGTTATTTGAGACTTAGGCTCATTCCATCCTTTCGGCACGCCATACTTACCCTTCTTTATGTGAGGAACCACAATAATGTTTACCATCCCATGACATCAGAAATGGAAATTGCATGGCAATACTAGTTATGAAGTGGTCATCCCAGAGAGAATAAGCTTATATAAATGATCTTCTTTGAAATAACACAAAGTTTGAAAATTCTGAATGAACTCATTCAGACGCAGTTTTGGGGAATCTTTTTCAAGAAGTATAAGGCCTCATTTATGAATATTTGGCTGTCCCTTATGATAGAAATAAAGCGTATGCTCATTAACGAAGTTCCTAAAAATTACCTTCCTTTTTTTTTTTTTTTTTTGGTATAGATGGGGTCTCGCTGTTGCCCAGGCTAGTCTCAAACTCCTGGCCTCGAGTGATTCTCCCACCTTGGCCTCCCAAAGTGCTAGGATTTCGGGTGTGAGCCCCAGACCCAGCCTACCCTCTGTTTTTGTAGGCAGCTTTCAAATCTGTCCTTAGTCATTCACATATATATATATATATACACACACACACACACACGTGCGCACACACACACAAACACACACACACACACACACACACACACATATATATATATTTTTTTTGTACACATGCCAAGTTAGGGGATAATAGGTTGATAGGAGCTTGATTAGTTTTTAAATGTATCAGGTGTAGTATCAGTAGATTAGCAGCAAGAAGATGGATAGCTAGGTTGTGGTTTGTGCTTTGGCATTTAGTGGTATTCCTGGCCCTGGCAAGGCAAGCTGTTTAATTTCTCTATGATTCCATCTCAAAATCCAAGAACTTAATAAAATATTTAGTATTGGAAAGTACCTAAGGAATTTTCTTGTCCAGTTTTCCACTTAATATGAGAATATTTTACCTGATATTCCTGTTGAAAATTTCTAACTACAGGCAGTTCACCAACTGACCTAATGTATCATGGGCAACTAATTTTTGGGAATTCTTAATTATTTTCAATTTAAAACTGTCTTCCTAAAGCTGCATAGGATGTTGTAACCACAAAAGGGTTAGGAATTAATTTCTGCTTCAACCTGTGAATTTCTCCAGTTCTAGATCTCTGCCAGGTAATGTAAAGTATAATGCCTTAACATACCCATAGGACTTGGGGGCAAAAAAATCAAGCAGTGTTTCTTCAAGGAAGAAATTCTTATCCTTGAGACTCTTTGCAAGGTTGCTGACACACTTGAATCATGACTCTGGCTTTCTCTAAATGTTACTCTATGAAATATGATTATGAACATAAATTGATTTATCCCAGAGCTTTCTGAATGCACAAAATGGCTTTTTACCTGGAAACCTCTAAGTATTTCCAGAGGATGAGATTTGAAATAAACGCATGGTTCATGTCTCCTAGTTTTATAATTCAAATGTTCATTTGAATTCTAATGAAACAGCCTTTGAAAGCATAGTGTTTACAAAGCATTGTGAGGTATTGGGGGTGGTGGATCTAAAACAATTGGAAGAGAGAATAACTTTTCCCAGCCTCATTCAGGAAATAATTCAGAGTCAATTACACAGTAACATATACTAATAAATAAGTGAATAACATTCCAGTTGTCTAGCTAAATGCTCAGGCAGATGTGAGATAAGGGATCAGAGTAGCATGGAATTAATTGCGGAAAGCTTTTTATTGAACATATTTAAAATCTTTGGTTGATAATACATAAGCAGTACATTCACATGGTTCAAAATTTTAAAAGTTCAAAAGTGACATTCTCCCTTCTAATTTTCTCTTGTAGCCACCCAGTTCTCCATACAAGAAGCAACCAGTGTTATTAATTTGTTATTATAATTTCTTTCTTTCTTTTTTTTTTTTTTGAGACAGAGTCTCGCTCTGTCGCCCTGGCTAGAGTACAGTGGCATCATCATAGCTCACTGCAACCTCAAACTCCTGGGCTCAAGCGATCCTCCTGCTTCAGCCTCCCAAGTAGCTGGGACTACAGGCACTTGTCACCATGCCTGGCTAATTTTTTCTGTTTTTAGTAGAGATGGGGTCTCGCTCTTGCTCAGGCTGGTCTCAAAGTCCTGATGTCAAGCACTCCTCCCACCTCAGCCTCCCAGAGTGCTAGGATGATAGGCATTAGCCACGGTGCCTGACCTGTAATTTCTTAATAAAAACTATCAGATATTTAAATTTAAATTTAATGTTTTTAATTTCTTAAAAACTTCCAGAGATTTTATGCATTTTCAAGCAAATACTCACATATATCCCCCACCCATTCCTGCCCATTTATTATACAAATGGTGCATTTTTTTACACATCGTTCTTCTTCTTTGGTGTCTTCATTTAACATTATGGGAAGATCTTTTATTTTTTCATTTTCATCAAAGTTATATATGCACATAGTTTAAAAAGTCATATAGTTCCATAAAATTTTTTACAAAAAAACCCAAAACAGTCCTAAGCCCCTTCCCCCTTTCATTTCTTTTATATTTATTTATTTATTTATTTTTGAGACAGGGTCTCTCTCACTCTGTCTTCTAGGCTGCAGTGCAGTGGTGTCATCATAGCTCAGTGCAACCTTGAACTCCTGGGCTCCAGCAATCCCCCCGGCTCAGCCTGCCAACTAGCTAGGACTATAGGCGCATGCCGGTACCCCTGGCTAATTTTTTAAAAAATTTTTTATACAGATTGGGTCTCACTATGTTGCCCAGGCTGGTCTTGAACTCTTGGCCTCAAGTGATCCTCCTGCCTCAGCCTCCCAACATGCTGGGATTACAGGTGTGAGCCATCATGCCTGGCATTTCACTTTCATTTCTTTTAGCTGATATATTTGTTACATACCCTTTTGTCTGTAAATAACATACTTGTCTTGCTACATCTTCATTTTTTACTATTAGGCATTACCTATTTATGTCCTACTATGGAAAATGAGGATTTGGCTCTCTTTCCTCCCTTTACCCTCACTATCCACCTTTACCTTTCCCATACCTGCCCACTGACTACCCAGTTATGTTATAACTTGCTTATATCAATACCTTTATGTTATTATGAATGTGTAAGTGCTATAAAGGATTTAGATGTATAATATACCATGATTACTTTTCTTTCCTGTCCACCTCTTTCTCTGGAGTTAATGATGGTCTTCAGTTTTGTTTGTTAGTGTTCTATGTACTTATCATTTATTCACTCTTTACCAGTTTTCTAAACCTCTCAGGACACTGAGATGGGCCAGATATTTCATTAACTTTTATCATTTATAAAATCTTTCTCAGACTCTTCCGATTGGCTCCAACCTAAATTGCTTGCCCTCTGCATCTGATATGTAGCTGTCATCCTGGACTCACTCTTCACCATCATCCTGGGGATTCTCTTCTTTTCTGCTGTGGAGAACTTATTATGTTCAGCATTCTTGGTTTATTCTCTCATTTTGGTGGAGAATACCTTCTAGTAGCATTCTGAGAAAGAGTGTATGGGAGGTAAATATTTTTTTTAACTTGTTATTTTGAAAAACTTTAAGCCTACAAAGAGTAGTGCAATAAATACCACTGACCCTTGTCCTAAATTCACGAGTTTTTAACATTTTGCCATGTTTACTTTATTGCTCTCTCTTGTGTGTGTATACATGTGTAAATATTTTTTTCTGAATCATTTCAAAGTAAATTGAAAGAACTCATGAAATGTCATCCCTAAATATTTCTGTGTGTTTCTCCTAAGAACTAGGACATCCTCCTATTTAATCACATATCGCTACAACCCCCAAATTGAGCATTTATACAACTATATCTAATATGTAGTCCTTTTAGGTTTTCTCACTTGTCCCAGTAATATCCTTCATAACTGTATATGTTTTAATTCATGATCCTGTCAAGAGCCATACTTTACATTTAGTTCTCAAGTATCTTTGGTCTTCTTAATTTAGAACACTCACCTTACCCTTTTTTGTCTTTCATGGCATTTGTTTTTCATTGACATTTTTGAAGAGTCCAGGCCAGTTGTCTTGGAAAATGTCCTACATTCTGGATTCATCTGATGGTTTCATCATGATTAGATTCAAATTATCATTTTTTGTCAAAAATACTTCATATATGATATTGTATACTTCTAATTGCATGATGTCAGGAGGCATATAATGTAATTTTGTCCTAATATTGGTGATGTTTAGTTTGAGCACTTAGTTAAGACAGTGTCCACCAGGTTTCTCCATTGTAAAAATACCTTTTTCCCTGTATAATAAATATGCAATCTGTGAGTGTTTCTTTTTAAGACCATAAGAATGTGTTGTTTTCCAGTAACCTTTTATCTGATGGTTTTAACATACATTTATGATCCTTGCCAGTATCAATTATTGCATTGTTATTTATAAAATGAAATCTGTTTTCTAATTGCATTATTCTAGGAGGTAATTATTTTGAGATTTTTCTGTCTGAAGGTATCTTTATTTCGTCTTCACAATTGTTCAACAATTCACTGGGTCTAGAATTCTAGGATGGAAATAATTTTCCTTCAGAATTTTGAAGGTATTGTTTAGTTACCTTCAAGATTCCAGTGTTTTTGCTGATAAGTCTGAAAGGCATTCTGATATATATATATATATTTTTTTTAGAGACGGGATCTTGCTCTGTCTCGCAGGCTGGAGTGCGGTGGCATGGTCATAGCTCACGGCATTCTTGAATTTCTGGGCTCAAATGATTCTCTTGCCTCAGCCTCCTGAGTAGCTAGGACTATAGGCACTTGCCATGAAGCCTGGCTAATTTTTTTATTTTTTGTAGAGACATGGTCTTGCTATGTTGCCTAGGCTGATCTCGAACCCCTAGCCTCAAGTGATCCTTCTTGGCCTCCCAAAGTGCTGGGATAACACGTGTGAGCCACGGCGCTGGCCTTGATTCTTGATCATTTTATGTGAACTTTTTCTTCTGTCTGGAAGCTTATAGGATTGTGTCTTGTGTTCAGTTTCTAAAATTTCAGTGATGTACCTTGGTGTCTGTCTGTTTTTATTCATTGTGGTAGGCACTTAGTGGGTCTTTTTAATCTGGCATTCATGCCCTTTAATCCTGGAAAATTTTATTGAGTTATTACATGAGTTGTATTTTGCCCTCTATTTTGTTCTGTTCTTAACTTTTGGGATCTCCTATTATTTGTATATTGGATCATCTGAACAGGTTCTCTAATTTTCTTATCTTTCCTGCTGTTCGTCTCTTTGATTTTTTTTATTCTGATTTATTAAACCTTTTTCTCAACTTTATTTTCAAACTGAGTTTTTTCATTGCTGTGATCATATTTTTAACTTTTAATAATTCTTTCTTGTTTTTTAAATATTTCTTTAAAAATATCCCATTTGTGTTTAATGTGTGTAGTATCTTCTCTTTAGCTCTTTCAGGATAATAATGATAGTCCTTTAGACTTTTTTAGGTAGTTATTTTAGATTTACAGAAAAGTTGCAAAGATAATACATAGTTTCCATATACCCTTGGCTGCATACCCTTACTAAATGTTAATATCTCACATAGCTACAGGACCTTTGTCAAAACTAAGAAATTAACATTGGTACAGTACTATTAGCTAAACTATGGACTTTATTCAGATTTCCCCAGGTTTTTTTTTTTGTGGCAATTTGTTACACATTCTGCAGTTTTTTTACTCCTTTGTTTTTCCATTACAATAGCTAATCCAGGATACCGTTACATTTAATGGTCATGGTCTCCTTAGTCTCCCCTGATTTGTGATAGTTTCTTAGTCTTTCTATTTCTCTAATGACCTTGACAGTTTTGAAGAATACTGGTCAAGTATTTTATAGAATGTCCCTCAATTCAAATTTGTCTGATATTTTCTCATGATTAGACTAGGGTTATGGTTTTTGGGGAAAATACCATAGAAGTGAAGTTCCCCCTGCCTCCTCTCCCCCTCTTTTTAAATATTTGCTTGTTCTGCATAATCCCTTTCTTCAAGTTGTGTTTTTTTTCCTACAGGTAGTTATTTGTTTTTGGTTCTTTCATGTTGGAGATTTTTCTCAGACATCTGATAATCCTGAATTGTCTGCTTATATTTAAGAGATGGGATTGAAAAGCTGATTAGAGATTATGTAAATGTGAGTGGGGCTTGTTGGCTGTTAAGTTCACTGTAGGGTGATCTGGTTGGACAACTTAATTAGGGAATGTCAGTATTACTAACTTTAGGTTTTTACTTTTTGGCCTGGTCAGATTCAATGAAGAAGGATCCTCCAGTCTCCCTCCTGGAGAGCGAAGATTAGGGAAAGAGGAGAGGGACATTTGTACTTAACTGATCCATTTTCAATATAGTACCCCACCCTTTACCATTGCTGGTATCCCCCAGTCTAGAAACCCTCTGTTTAACCCTCTCCAGAGTAGAAACCTTCAGTCTTATATCTGGATGGTAGAGCAGCGGGCACTGGGCTTCACTAGTTGGGAAGAAAATCTGATGATGTGAAGCTTCTGAAACTGAATTTCAACCAATCCTCATTTTATTTAGCTCTCTCTTCCACCTCTACTTCCTGAGCATTTTGGAGATTCTGTGATATAAATTGTATTGATTGTAAGTTTACCACAGATAGTTATGATTCAGTTTTCTTGGGTTTGCCTAGTCACTTGTCACTCTTCTGTCTGCTTTCCAAGAAAATTGTCTTGCTGTTGTCTACCCTGACTTTTTTCTTTTCTTTTCTTTTTAGTCTTTCTGTGGAATGTGTCTTTTACAAAAGTAAAAAATCCCTTTACTTTTGTTTTTCTGGGATTTTAGGCGGGAGTGAAAGTAGATACGTGTTTAGCCCACCATCTTCATCCAAAAGTTTGGCAAGACTTTTTTTTTTTTTAAAACCATGATAAAGAATGCTTACTCTTCAAAGATTTCTTGAAAGATACAGAAGCTTGTATCAGCTTCATCCTTGAAAAATATTCTGTATCCCTGGACTAAGAAATGGGGACTAGGATAGACAATTACATTATGTTATTTTCTCTGACTACTGTACCCTAAAGAAATACTCTACTGGCTTATAAAAAACAAAAAGTCTCCAGCTGGCTCTTGAGCTCTTTTACAACCATTCAGATCTAGTATTTCTCCTAAATCATCTTCTACCATCTGGGTCTTTATTCAGATGCTCCTTCTACATGGAATGCTCCTTCCTCTCCCTCCTTGCTTATCTCCCCAGTTCTTCATCTGTAATGTCTTCCCACTCCAGGAATTCTTCCTTGACCCCTTTCTTCACCTTTACCACCTCCAAGTTTGGATAAACTACCCTTTTTTGGTGTGTTTTCACACCTAGCAATTATACTCCTGTGATTGTGTGTTTAGATGTCTGTAGCCACTTAGCCAGGGACCAAATCTTATCCTATCTTTGAATATTCAGCATCTATTTCAGGATTTGGAACACAAGCACTTGTTATTTTTAAATTTAAAACTTGCAGAAAAATAAAATATGAGTTTTAAAAATTCTCTATAACTCGCTCACTGAATTAATACCAAAATCCATTTAAAAATTTATCAATAAAATAACAAAACAAAAAAGGCAAATTCAGTTATTCTTTTTGAAAAAAATTGAGTGAACTTACGATGCCTTGAAAGGCAAGGACATGTTGGGTAAGCTTGGATACTTTTATCAGTGGCTATGAAAACTAATTGCTACTTCTTTATTAGAATTGCTTGGAAAATACAGTGCCATTTGAGTTCAAGGAGAACATGCTAACTAAGTTTGGCAAAATCTGTTGTATTTATGTAGCGAAATATCTCTGAATGAAATGTAGGCTGACCCTTAAATAGGTACATTAGCTGTAATTAGCTTTACCCCATTTTCAGGAACATAAGGCACAGTTTGGGAGCCTTCTCTGAATATTTTCAAGAGTCCCCAATAAAAGTTCAAGACTATATTATAACATTTTATATATATATAAAAATATACACACACACACTTTTTTTTTTTTTTTAGAGACAGGGTCTCACTCTATGGCCCAGGCTAGAGTACAGTGGCGCAATCATAGCTCATTGCAGCCTTGAACTCCTGGGCTTCAAGTGATCCTCCTGCCTCGGCCTCCTGAGTTCCTGGGACTACAGGTGCATGCCACCACGCCTGGTTAATTTTTAAATTTTCTGTAGAGATGGGGTCTCAATATGTTGTCTAGGCTGGTATCGAACTCCTGGCCTCAAGCGATCCTCCTGCCTCAGCCTCCCAAAGTGCTGGAATTGCAGGTGTGAGCTACCACACTCAGCCTACATTATATATTTTTTAAATAAAAGAGAACTTGATGTTGTCAACAATTTGACATAATGAAGAAAATAATTTTTATTTGGATAGGCAGACTATCCTACAACCAGAGCTGGACAAAGGCAACTATATGAGCCTTCCTCAAAGGTCAACTTCATTCTTTGTTCTCTTTTTGGAGAAAGAGGTCTTAACCTAATTCATGGCAAGGCTTTAGGAATCCCAAACTTGAATGCAAGGAAAATTTTGTGTGAAGAGTGCATTTTTTTCAGGGAAGAGTCCATAGCTTTTATCAGATTTCTAATAGTTGAGAAAGTTTAAGAATCTGTGGTTTACATGCTTCATTCACTGTTTTTGCTGTCTAGGGAGGGCATGAAGTGGAGGAGGTGGGAGAATAAGGATTAGTTGTAGCCTTAAGACTTTTTTGATACAACTCACAATAAAATGTCATTTATATCGTGACCTACATATAACTAAAACAAAAATTTACAAAACTATAGATGCCCTTGTAAAGTGTGGTTCATTCTTAACATTTTCTATCCTATTTCATTTAAAAAATGTTGGCTGCAACTTGCTAAATTGATTTCTTAACATTCTGCTGAGTGGTAATCCATAGTTTGAAAAACACTGGTCCTAGTGCATTATAGTTTATAAAACCCTTTCATATACTCTCAGTCTTTATACCCGTCCATGAGGTACATGTGACTTTCTTTTTATTTTTATAGACAAGGGGGTCAGAGACTTTAAGTGACTTGTTTAAGTTTGTACTGCCAATAATTGGCAGAGTCAGAATTTGAGTCTGAGTCCTAGCTTTTGACTCCAGCTCCACCGCATCTTTGGTTATATGAGCCAAGCTACTTCCTTTTTCCTTCCTCCTTTGACCCTTTTTCCTACCACACGGTAGGGACTAATACTAGCTCAGACTCTGTAATTGGGTAAATCTTAACACTTCAATTAACATATTCACACTGTCCCAAATCTTGTCCCTTGTCATTTGGGAGTCCTTTCTTAGAAGTTCTAGATTTCTCTATCAGTGTAATAGGTTCTTTCCTTTTATTTTCTTCTCTGTCCTAGACCAGTGGTTCTAAAGCCCGGATTTACATCAGTGTCAATTAACTGTAGGACTTAAAATTCAGTTCCTTGGGCCTCCAGCTGCAATTCTGATTCAGTAGATTTGGGGTGGAGTTTAGACATGTATATTTTGAAAAAGCTCCATAAGTGATTCTTAAACATAGTCAAAGTTGAGAATTTCTACCCTAGATACATTTAAATTGTTGGGCTTAAAAGGAAACTCAGGATTTAGGAGTAGCTAGAGATTCTTTGATCCTTTAGAGTTTAGGGATTTAATATAATGGGAGTTCTGTTCTCTCCCTGGCTCCCAACCTTTGTGGGTAGGTATAACCACTTGGAAACATAATCAGCCTCACTGAGTTGTAGAGAATCTAGTGGTTCTCTTCTTCCCACTGCTTCCTTTTTGATGAAATATTGGAAATGGAAGAGTTGGAATGTATTCCTCAACTGTACAATTGGAAAAGCCACCTTGTGAAATGGTAAGCCTGGACTGTTGTTAAATACTTTCATAAATAATAAAGGCTTTGAATATGTAATTGCTTTTGATTTACAGAATTGAACAAATAGTAAACTGCTGGACTTTATGCTTTAAGTTAAATAATAGATTTGACCAGAAAAAAAGGATACTTTGAATATTATTAATTTTGTACTCCGCTGAGCAAAACAGGAATTGACAAAAATTTGAGGTTTTTTTTTTTAAAACCTTCAAATCTCTCTCTCTCTCTCTCTTCAGTTCTTTTTGGAGGTGGATATCTGCTCAGACAGTAAGAATTATAAGAGGTCAGTTACAAATAATGCTCTTTCTTGTTTTACAATGTGATAAAAATTTTGTTCATGTTGTAGAATATTAAACGGTAGACTCTTGTGTTAAAAGTTGCCTTCCAGAAAAGAACACGGGCAGATTTAGGGGTGGATAATGTGAAAGTGAACAAGGAATCTGACAATGGTAGTGTTCCACTGCCTTCTCTCTTTAATTCAGGACTAGAATCAGTGGAAATGGGGTAGGTTGTGGAGTAGCTTCCAGAGTGTCTGGGCAGCTACTCAGTGATTTTCCACACATGACCTCTCTCTTCTGGTGGTTTGTAGGCCCGTGCCTGGGAACGCCATTCAGTACAGTTGTTGGTTGCTAGACAGGCTCTTTAGCTGTTAACACTGAGCTGCCTCCAATCTACGTAACCCTTTAGAGAAGGTTGCCTTCGTGTTCTAAGCTAGAAAGAAAAGCTGGAAGTTGGCCTTATGGAGCCTTTCACTTATTAGCCTGGGGACCATGTTTTGTTAACACTTTCTTTTTCTTTTCCCTTGGAATCAAAGAATTGTGCTTTTCTTGTGAATTTTATTTTTTTGTGCAGTCATCTAACTTTAGTCAGACTGTAAGCTAGAATCTTCCCCTGAGTGCCTTACTTATTTCTCTTGTGAAGAAGGCAGCCATTATTTTCTGTGTTTGTTGGGATGGAATTTTATTTTTTGGATCTACCATTATTTTTAAACTTGACTATTCACTACGCTAAAATGTGAAAGAAATAGACTTTTTGGTGCTGTACCTTCAGCCTCCCACGTTAGCTAGGACCACAGGTACACACCACCATGCTCAGCTAATTTTCTAATTTTTTGTAGAGATGAGGTCTTGCTATGTTGCCCAGGCTGGTCTTGAGCTCCTAGCCTCAAGCTATCCTCCTGCCTTGTCCTTGAAAAGTGCTGGGATTACAGACATGAGCCACCTGGGCCGGTTTTCTTTTAGGCTTCTAGAATGAACCTCTTCATAAAGTCTAGAGACTTTTTAAAAATAGAATTCTAATATTTCAAGGGAGACATGTATAGTAAATTTAGCCATCAAATTTCTCCTGTTACATGATACTTTTATATTTGATTTTAGTTTTAAGAATAAAAAGCATGGTGCAATGGTGCGTGCCTGTAGTCCTAGCTACTTGGGAGGCTGAAATGGGAGGATCACTTGAGCCCAGGAGTTCAAGACCAGCCTGGGCAATATAGCAAGACTCTGTCTCATGTTTAAAAAAAAAAAGTTAGCTAAAGGAATCTCTAGCTCACTTTCAGGAAATGTATATAGGTTTTGTTTTGTTTTGTTTTAGCATTCCTGGCAATTTGTTATTACTGTTTTATTCTTGTAGTACAGTGGTTTTCAAACTTTAGGGCTTGTTAAAACATAGATTAATGGACCCCAACGTCTAGGTTCTGATACAGTTAGTTGGTCTGGGGTAGAGCACAAGAATTTGTGCTTATAACAAGTTACTAGATGATGCCAGTGCTACTGCTGCTGGTCCAGGAACCACACTTTCAGAACCACACTGCTCTGGCATTTATAAATACTGTTTTGTCTCTGTAAATGAATGAGATCTAAATCACAAATTACCCCAAAACAGTGGTGTGTGTGTAATTTTAACATGTTCAGTGGTGATTTCCAAACATTTTAAAGTGTTGATGTTTTCTTGTCTGATGTCAAGGAGCACTGCTATGCACCTACTTTCATACTTCACAGTGGTTCATAGCATATACAATTTATTTTTAAATTTTTAAAATTATTTTTATTTTATTTTACTTTTTTAAAGACAGAGTCTCCCTCTGTCATTCAGGCTGGAGTGCAGTGGTGCCATGATAGCTCACTGTAGCCTCGAACTCCTGGATTCCTGATCCTCCTACCTCAGCCTCCCGAGTAGGTGGGACTACAGGCACATGCCACCACGTCTGGCTCATATAAAACTGATTAATAGTAAATTTAGTATCTATTAATATACCATATCTTAGAGCACCTCACCATCAGGATTGGGAATTGTTATTTTCTGAATTAAAATGACTGGTCAGGCTACAAGCTATTTAATACTGAGTTGATGTGTAGTGTTTTTTTTAATCTTTAGAACCTGTGAAAGTTTTGAAGTTTTTTAATAGGATTTTTGAGGTGACAGAGTAAATATGGTTTCATTTAGTTTAAGTTTTTATTATTGTTGTAGGCTTTGAACTATGTTTTGGTCTTTATTAATTAGTTTGTTAGTTAGCAATTAGCAATATCTAATCCTGACTAGTAAGGCCCTACATCTAGAAAAATTGTACTTAAATTGAGATGACACCTCCATTACTTTGGTTATAGATTTTGAATTTGGTGGTAGATTTACTTTCTCCCTACATCAATGTCAGCTCATTAGAGCCAAAAGTAGACATTTTCAGGTGAATTTTAAAAGGTATAATTTAAGAAAAAACTCACGAGGACGAGTAAAGATTTTTTAAAATCTTTAAAACTACTAGTTTAAAACTAGTTTTTTTAAAACTACTCATCTGGAGTTTGTTTTGAAAATATGCACATACATAAAATTCATAGCCTATCAATGTATAGTGTTTGAAACCAGATGATCATTATGTAGTTTATTCTAAACACCTAGTTTCCAATGACCACCACTTTCCCCCATCCTTACCATTAATTCCTTCCAATACTAACAACCGAAATTGCAATATCACAACAAGCAGCTTTTACCTACTATAAAGGTTTCTGTATTGATCACAGTTATCTCTTGGACATCACCAAGTTGATAAGGAGATTGGGAATGGCTTATGGTTTTTTGAGAAAAATTTCTTTGGGGAAAAAGGAACTGGTTTTAGTTTTTAGACTTAGTTACCATGATCTCAATTTTCCTCCCTTATAGAAAACAAAGGCCCTGAAATATATATAGATATGTATTTTTTTAGCCTTGCCTGAGCAAGACCTCAAAAAATTTGGTTACCAACTCATAACTGTTCCTCTCCATGGAAATCTTTAGTAAAAGGCGAAAGATTTGTTCGTTTTGAAGAGAAACCAGAGTATGGCCCTGAAATATTTAATAGGATAGCTGAGGAAGCTAGTTCTCAAACTCTGCCTTGATTCCAAGTCCCAGCTGTGGTTTATTAGGTATAATCTCTGGCTGTCCTCAGATATAGGTTATTATTCATAACTGCTTTTCTGACTTTTAATTTTTTCCATAGCTCTGAGAGCTCATTTTGAAGGAATAATGGACGAACCGTCTCCCTTGGCCAAACCTCTGGACCTGAACCAGCACTCCCGATTCATAATTGGTTCTGTGTCTGAAGATAACTCAGAGGATGAGATCAGCAACCTGGTGAAGCTGGACCTGCTGGAGGAGAAGGAGGGTTCTCTGTCCCCAGCTTCTGTTGGCTCAGATACACTCTCTGATTTGGGAATCTCTAGCCTACAGGATGGCTTGGCCTTACACATAAGGTAAGACAGAGAAGCTTAATGGTTTATTTATTTAACCTGTCTTATTAGTTTCACTGATTATGTTCTAAAAAGAGCAAGAATAATTTTAGCCAAGATCGGTTTACCTATGTCACTGGACACACCCAAAGCTTTGTTTAGTGAGAAATGATGTATTTTTCAGGTTTTAGAAGTGTCTTTTCCTAAATGTTCCCCTCAACTTTTCCTTGTCCTTCCTACATTCTAGCCCTTTTAGTGACACCTGGTGAGTAAGAGTTAGGTTGAGGAATTTGTCTCTGTACTACTTTGACTAACATTGTTGTAGCTATCTTGATGATTGATAGGAATTCTGCAGGTATGGGCAAATTTGTGGTAATCTTTATTGAACTGTTTCGTTATGTCAGAAAGTTATATTCCATTTCTAGTAGGGCCAGTCCTTAATAAAGGGTTGTGATATGAATAAGGGGTTGTTAGTAGAGCTCTCCTTTTTCTCTAGAAACACAATTCGGTGTAATTGAGAATGTCAGTAAATAGAAACACTATATTATTTTTATTTATTGGTGTTTGATTATACAACCAGTGTGTAAGATACTAACTTTTGGTTATTTGCTTTGCAAAAACCTTGGATTAAAGGGTCTGGAGTAGTGGTTCTTGGTTCTAACTGTTGATCAAAATCACCTGGGGGAGCCTTAAGAACTAGCCCCAACCGCAGAGATTCTGATTCATTTGGTATTGGCTTGGCTTGGAACTGGGGCATTTTTTAAAAGCTCTCCAGGTGATTCTAATGTACAGCCAGAGTTGAGATTATAGGTCTAGCCTAGATAAACATAAGTTGGGGTGGCTGTTGCTACTGTTATTATCTTGGTGCTTCTATTATTAATGAGTCATAAAATAATTCAGCTGCTTTTTATACAATCAAGGTATTGACTCTGGTAAAATCCCATACTGGATCTGGTGGGATGGGACTGTTCTGTCTTATTGTTTTCCCTGGGGCTTGGGGTCCTGGCTTCTGAGAGATGAGGTAGTGCTTGTTAGTGGTCACCCCCATTTAGTTATGTAGAGGTCAAAAGAAGAGTAAGGCAAGTTAATTGTGTTTTAATTCACAAATTCCTAGAATTAAAATAAACTAGAGCAATCATTTAGCCTAATGCTTTTAATAGATGAGAAAACTAAGGCCTGATGAGAAGAAATAATTTGGCTAATGTTGAAGAGCCAGAAAACTTGAATTTAAATTCAGATATCTTGATTCCATTTCAGTAACTTTTCTACTCTACTTCCCTGGCCGTGTAAGTGTCTTAATTATAACTAGTTCAGATAAAGTTGGTTTTATGGAGTTAATGAACAAAGCATTATCTCTGGGTTAAAAAAAGGAATAGAGGGCAGTATTTAGTGGCAGGGAAGGGGATTAGGTCTTTATCTATATGTAAACATTTTTTATTTCTTTATAATTCACTTCATGGTTGACTCTAAGGTTAATAGTGGGGGTGGTATCGTCCTTCTCGAGGACATTTGGAAGTGTGTGGGGGTTGTGACTGGTGGGACTACTTGCATTTAGAGGACAGAGGACCAATGATACTAAACCTTTTGCAGTGTAGTGGATAATCCAACACAACCAAGAATTGTCCTTCTCAAAATGTCATAGTGCCCCTGTTGAGAAAGACTGGGTTAACTCTAAATCCATAAAACCACACAGCACCTTGAGAAATTTGTCCAATTTAAGATTATGTGAAACATGATATCCATTTGTTGGATTAGGAAACTGTGGGTTTGGCAGTGGCAAGATAAATGTCATTATTAGGAAACTCAGCTGATGATATCACAAGGCTGTTTGTAGTTGCCAAGTCATTCTCAAAGTTGATGGCTCTTATGCAAAGACTGTGTGGCCAGTGGCATGAATGCCTGAGAATTTCTTTGCACGCCTTACCGTTGCACAACTCGTGTCCATAGCTCATGGAGAGGCCATGGATTGAAGCATGATCAGCAGTCTGGGAAGGAGACAGTGCCAGCTAGCTTCTCAGCTAGCTAATGTTCCAAAACAGAATGAAAGTTTTCCATTGATCTATTCCTTAAGTCACTTGTAGATGTGGTGACCTTGGGGGTAATTTAAATTGAGTCAAATTCATTTGATAGTAGAAAGACCTCTGATATGACATCTGCCACTAATTAGGTGTGTGACCATGGACGATTCATGTTATCTCCTTGGACTCATTTTCCTCATCTATAAAAATGAAGATATTGATTCAGATACTCCTTTTTACTCTCTGAACTCAAAGTTAAATAGAGACTTGTTGAGTTTAGGATCAGCTCATACAATGAATAGCCTAATCCTTAACAGGTGATATAGGTTAAGGGGGAAGGTACATTCCTAAGAGATGTTAACTAGAGGTCATCTGAACCCAAGTGAAATAATTGCCATAATGTAAGATTAGAGTTAGTCTCTCTCTCAAGTTTAGGGCTTGATTTTAGGTACTAAAGGAGAAGTCTAGTGGTTTGATAGAAGAGCAGGAATAGAAAATAGACTTTTTAGCCAGGTGTGGTGGCTCACACTTGTAATCCCAGCACTTTGGGAGGCCAAGGCAGGAAGATTGCTTGAGGCCAGGAGTTTGAGACCAGCCTGAGCAATATAGCGAGACCCTGTCTCTACAAAAAATAAAAAATATTAGCTGGGCTTGGTGGCATGTGCCTGTAGTCCTAGCTACATGGGAGGCTGAGGCAGGAGGATTGCCTAAGCCCAGGAGTTCAAGGCTGCAGTGACCTATGATCACGCCATTGCACTCGAGCCTGGGCAGCAGAGCGAGATCCAGTCTCTTAAAACAAAAAAAGAAAATAGACTTTTCCAGGAATGGAGATGACTTTCATCATGTATTTTCTAGAGTCCAGTGAAAGACTGGGTGAATCACTTTCTAAGCTTTATGACCCAAACATTTGAAAACAGGGCCCTAAAAAAGTAGTTATAGGTTGGTGGAAATATACAGGCCTCATTGCAGACAACTGTTGTGGTTTTTTTAGTTTTAGATAAGATCATCAAGGGGTTAATATATCAGCTATGTTGATATATTTCTGAAATTCATTACTATTTAATTGAACATTTTTTAAAAAAGACTGTTAAAGACTGAATGTGGACATTTTAATTTTGATAACTTGTATATGATTTGTATGATTTGGTATCATATAATAGAGCCATCTAGTTGTATGAATAATGGCAGTGTCTGTGCTCCTGTGGGATGCCACTTGAGGTCAGATTCTTCTGCATACTTAAAATTGACCCCATGCTATCAACCCATGCCGTCAGCCAACAGGATTGTAATCAGTTTTGTCAGCTAGTATGCTGAATTCCTGGTTGAAGTCCAGTTGGAAACAAGGTTATCCCTACATTTAGGTTTTTTCCTCTTAGGGTCATGTGATTTATTTGATCTTTTTTTGTCTTATACTTCACGTTATAGTATTTGAAACTCCATCCCAATTTCCTCTTATACTTCTTAAAATGTATGCTCAAAATAGTGAATGCCCAACATTTTATGCTTAGCAAGCGTGTTTGATTAATTACTTTATCTGAGAATAGTCTGTAAGTGCTGTTACCTGTATATACATAAATCCAGCATAAGATGTTTTATAACTGGGGTTCAGAACAGTAGTTGCTGCTTTTGAAGGAGAGAGTAAGTTCGCTCAGGAAGGGCTTTTTGAAGGTGAGTTATATTCCTATCTCTTTTCTGGTCTAGAAAGAAAAAATACTTTACCAATATCTTTGAAAATTGAGAATTCAGATATGAGATTGCCTATAAGATGTTTGGCTCTTCAGAAGAATTTATGTAGAGAATTTTGAAGCTCTTTTGTAATTAGAAATAATCTTTAAATTATTTAAATAGGCCAGGCGCGGTGGCTCATACCTGTATCCCAGCACTTTTGGGGACCTAGGCAGGAGGATCGCTTGAGACCAGGAGTTCAGACCAGCCTGGGCAACATAGTGAGACCCCGTGTCTACAAAAAAATAAATAAAATTAACCAGGCATGGTGGCACATGCCTGTAGTTCCAGCTACTCAGGAGGCTGAGGCAGGAAGAACCCTTGAGCCCAGGAGTTTGAGGTTGCAGTGAGCTATGGTGACACCACTGCACTCTAGCCTGGGCAACAGAGTGAGACCCTGTCTGAAAAAAAATTATTTAAATAATGAAGTTTCTCCCATGATACCAGTCATGGAATGCAAATGGGTAATATACTAATGAGTTTGGAATCAGTTCCTAGATACCACATTTCATTGTTGTAGAGTTAAAAAAAAATTCATATAGAGCTGTGCAGACCTTTATCCATAGGAAATAACAATGTTGAGGTTAGATTCTGAGAGAATCTGGGAGTGGCTTTCAGCTTCCTCCATTGGGTTATCAGAGAAGTTTAAGGGACAACAGTGAGAGAGAATATCTGTCTATTGCTGCTATATCCTATCCTATTTTTCACATTAACTTTAGGAACTAGTAGTCATGTTTTCTTGGTGACTAATTAGAAAAATAATAATAATAATAATAGGTAACACTTACTAAGTGCTTTACTATATGCCAGACACTTTGGTGTGCTTTATGTGGAGTACCATACTTAATCTTTACAACAATCCCATGAGGTAGGTATTGTACTATTAATACTATTACCCACAATTTATGGATAGGGAACTGAGACATAGGTTAAGTAACAAGCCCAGGATCACACAGTCATTGGCCAAGTTGGGTCCTGAATCCAGTCAGAGCTCATACTGTCAACCCATACACTAAACTGGAACCCTTGGTGTAATAGATATGCTTGTGTTCTTTTTGAGCGATTCTTCTCTAATTAAATATCAGCCTTATTTAAAAAGGATAGAAGAAAATATATTTTTAAATAATGCTGTATTAAAAAAGTAGGTCAGAAAGTTAGAAACAAAATATAAGCAAGCAAAAATAAAGCCTTGTATATTCACCACGCAGAGATTACTATTGCTAATACTCTACTATATACTCTTCTGGACCCTTTTCTATGCATATACATTTATATACATTTCTTTTTAGTAAAATGAGGTCATACTGTACATACTGTTTTTTTTTTTTTATTTTTAATTTTTTTTTTTTAGAGACAGGGTCTCGCTCTGTTGCCCAGGATAGGATGTAGCAGCAATAGATATACACTCTCACTGCTGTCCCTTAAACTTCTCTGATAACCCAATGGAGGAAGCTGAAAGCCACTCCCAGATCCTCTCAGAATCTAACCTCAGTGCAGTGGCGCAATCAAAGCTCACCGTAGCCTCAAACTTCTGGGCTCAAGCAATCCTCCTACCTCAGCCTCCTGAGCAGCTGGAACTACAGGTGTGCGCCACCACGCCCGGCTAATTTTTTTTTTTATATTTTGTAGAAACAGGACCTCACTGTGTTGCCCAACTCCTGGGCTCAAGCAATCTCCCACCTCAGCCTCCCAAAGTGCTGGGATTATAGGTGTGAGCCACTGCACCCGGCCTATACTGTTTTATAATCTACTTTTTTTGGTCAAAAATTTCTACTTTTCTATTTCAGTAAATTTTCTTCTTATTTAATATACATATCATATTCAGATGTCTCCAACCCCCAAATTCCGGTTCATTCAAACAAGTGTTCAATCCAAGACTACACATTGTGTATTATGTTCCTTAAACTTCTTAATCTATCACTTTCCCTCCACCCCTTTTTGTGACAGTGACTAGTGACTTGTTTAAGAAGAGGTTAGCAAATCATGAAAGTATATGGTTGCTAGTGATAATTTGGTGGCATAGAGAGAAATAGGAAAAATAAAAAGTTTACCATTCTATACTTTTTATAGTTATAGCAGTTATAGCCCAACAATTTATTGTTGCATTAATGATAGTTTTTTTAATGAATTTTATATTCATAATGATAGTGAACATTATAAGTTACAGTATGATTTTATCAAAAGCTATAAAGGACAGAGCTTTTTAGTTGTAGCTCTATGTTTGTGTTTGACCTGGAAAGAAATAAGGATTCTCTTTTCTTTTTAGTCTCTCACTTTAAACTCCTTGAGTTTGAAATGACTTCATTTAAATCTAGCAATGGAGATAACATTAAGTAATAGCTGCAAAAGCTTTTGGAAAAGTAAAATGTGCCATACTGCTATAGTATGGTATTATTTATTATCAAGGAGTCCTTTTGTGAAATAAAAATTTTTGACTGGAAAACCCTCTTTAAGTCTTTTCATGTTAGTGCTTAAAACTTGGAAAGTTAGGTTTGAAAGGCTTTTGATTACAACAAATATATACTGTCTGTGTTATAATTCACATGTTAAGAAAAGCCACTATTCAAAGCACAGGAAATTTCATTCCCCTTCCTATCTTTTAGCTCATCTCTGCCAAGCTTTAACATGGCAAATAAGGAAACTGGCTCTAATTTTGAGTTTATAGTAGGGCTCTGATTATAGTAAGGCCTGTGAGAGTGTTCTTTTTTTTTTTTTTTGCATTTGTAAAGAGCAGGTAGAGAGTGTTCTTATGTTTTGGCTTTCCTAACCTTTCTCATTTAGCTTTCCTGAGCTTTTCCCCTTCCCCCAGTAGCTCTCCAAACTTCCTGCTTTCAATGCTGGTTCCTTGATATTCTGAGGTTCCTAGTTGCCATGGTGCTAAGTGGTGAGTAGACAGAGAAGGTTGTTACAGGATCTGCAACTTGGTACTCTTTTGCTGTGGGCAATAGTTTTATCTCTCCATCTCTCACCCTTCCCTTCTTTCCATTCAGAAAACAGGAGCTATCTGTGCCCATGTATCTATTTTAGTCTCTGGAGTTTATTCCATAAACTTAGCTAATTGTGGAAATGAAATTATGAATATTGTAAGGAGGGCTTAGGACAGCTGGTTGACAATGTTTATTACTTTTATTATTTCAAGTGTAATGCATACATTTGCCCCCTCCTTTCTTTCTGTTAACCTAAATTTATAAGTGGGGGTTTGCATTTACTACCTTATATTTTTAAATTATTAGAAGTAATGTATGCTTGTTATAGAAATGTTAGAAATCCAAAAAGTATAAAAAAGGAAATGAAAACAATCTAGAATATAATCATTCAGTGATAACCACTATCAATATTTTATATATTTCTTTTCAGTGTTTTTTACCCCTTAAGGATAAATTTTATTAAAAATATATACACCAATGATACTCTAATGGGTACACTGCTGTTTTCCTGCTTTTTTTCATATAACAACACTTTCTCATGTCATTAAAAATCCCTTTTAAACTTAATTTTTTTAGCTTTTTATTTTGAAATAATTTTAGACTTACAGAAGAGTTGCAAAGATAACACAGGGAATTCCTGTGTATCTTTTACTCAGTTTCTCCTAATATGAATATTTTCTGTAAGCATAGTACATTTATCTAGAGTTGCCAGATTTAGCAAATAAAAACATAGGACATCCAGTTAATTTTGAATTTCAGGTGTACCAATGAATAATTTTTTACTTTAAGTTGTTCCAAATATTGTATGAGACGTACTTATATAAAAAATTATTTGTTGTTTACCTGAAATTTGGATTTATTTGAAAAAACTTTTTATTGATACAAAATAGATACGTATTTTGGGGATACATGTGATAATTTTTTTGTTTTTTTGAGCCAGGGTCTCACTATATTTACCTAGGCTTGTCATAATCCTCCTGCCTGACCCTCCCAAGTAGCTGGGACTAAAGGCACATGCCACCATGCCCAGCTAATCTTTTTATTTTTTTCCTTCTGTTATTTTAAATTTATTTATTTTTAAAAATATCGTTAGAGACATGGTCTCACTTTGTTGCCTAGGCTTGAGCACAGTGGCGTGATCATAGCTCACTGCAGCCTTGAACACCTGAACGCAAACAATCCTCCCACCTCATCCTTCCAAGTAGCTAGGACTACAGGCATGTGCCACCATGCTTGGCTAATTAAAAAGTTTTTTGTAGAGATGGGGGTCTCACTATGTTGCCCAGGCTGGTCTTGAACTCTTGGCCTCAAGCAATCTTCCCACCTCAGCCTCCTGAGTATCTGAGACTACAGGCACATACCACTGAGCCCAGCTAATTTTTTTTTAATTATTATTTTAGAGATAGGGTCTCATTTTTTGCCCATTTAAAAATCATATGTATTTTTATTGAGTTGTTTGAACTCCTTATATATTCTGATTATTAATCCCTTGTCAGATGGTGGATAGACTGCAAATCTCCCATTCTATGACTTGTCTTTTCACTTTGTTGATTGTTTCCTTTGCTGTGCAAAAGCTTTTTAGCTTGATGTGGTTCTGTTTGTCTATTTTTGCTTTTGTTGCCTGCACTTTTAAGGTCTTACACAAAAAAAATCTTTGTCCAGACCAACATCCTGGAGCAGTTCCCCAGTGCTTTCTTCTAGTGGTAAAATAGTTTCAGGTCTTAGATTTAGAAAAATCCATTTTGATTTGATTTTTTTATATGGTGAGAGATGGGGATCTAGTTTTATTCTTTTGTATATGGTTTTCCAGTTTTCCCAGCACCATTTATTGAAGAGATTGCCCTTTCCCCACAGTATGTTCTTGGTGCCCTTGTCTGCATGAGTTGGCTGTAAATGCGTGGATTTATATCTGGGTCCTGTATTCTGTTCCGTTGGTCTGTGTGTCTGTTTTCATGCCAGTACCATGCTGATTTCGTTACTATAGCTTTGTAGTATATTTTGAAGTCAGGTAGTATGGTGCCTCCAGCTTTATTCTTTTTCCTCAGGATTGCTTTGGCTATTTGTGGTTCCATATAAATTTTAGGATTATTTTTTCTATTTCTGTGAAGAATGTCAATGGTATTTTGATAGAGGTTGCACTGAATCTGTAAATTGCTTTGGTTTAGTATTGTCATTTGAACAATATTCATTCTTTCAATCCATGAGCATGAAGTATCTTTCCATTTTTTTGTGTCCTCTTCAATTTCTGAAATTGCAATTTAAATGGGCATGCTATATTTTATCTGACGACTCTATATTTATTAAAATTAAGTAGTTAACATTGGGTCAGTGCTTTCAAGTAAACTACGGACTTTATTTGGTTTTCGGCTTTGTCTCTACCCTTGCTAGTAGAGATAGATCAGACACTTCTAATTCCTGAGGTTTTCCAGAGTGCTGAAGTAGAGTTATATTTGTTTCTAAGTGGCTTCCCCTACTATATACTCTTTAGTTTCTGAGGTAGTTACTACTTGACAATCCACTTTCCATTTTCCAAAAAATTTTTTGACATCTTTTATCTGTTGGGGTCTCCTCTTCGATTCTCTTTGTTCTTACAGCTTTATGATTCTTTTATCATTTTATTGTCATTTTTGTGCAGTTTTGGTAGGGACCAGAAATAACCAAATGTCCAATATGCCCCTTTCAACTGATAGTTCCATTCATTTAATCTGTTGCAGTTAGGCTTCTGTGTCTACCACTTCACTGAAACTACACTTAGAACACTGATTGGTGATTGGTGACCTCCTAATGGCAGCATTCCACAGTGTTCACTTTTTGCTCATTCTTTCTTCTTTTCTTTTCTTTTCTTTTTTTTTTTTTTGAGACAGGGTCTTTTTCTTTTGCCTGGGCTAGAATGCTGTGGCGTCATCATAGCTCACGGCAGCCTCAAACTCCTGGGCTCAAGCCATCCTCCTGCCTCAGCCTCCCCAGTAGCTGGGACTACAGTTGTGCTTTTTGCTCATTCTTAAAACTATTCCCTATGTTTTATGACCATGCTATCCCGATCTTCTGACTTTCTGAGCCTTCTGTCTCAGGTTCTTGAATAGCTTTGACTTTTTTCACATGTAACGTAATTGTTGGTCTTCTTCAAGGCTTCCTGTCTTCAGCCTTCTCTTCTCACAGAGTATCCTGTTCTTTGTCCCATCTGAATTAATGGCACTCTCATTTCTCTAGTCTTCTAAGCCAGAAATATGGGTGTTACGCTGAATTCCTTCTTCCTTCACCCCTCACACTTAATTATGTATTTTTACTGATGTTATCCCCAGTAGCTCTTGAATTCATCCCTTTTCTTCCATGGCCCTTGCCATTGCTCTCAGTCTTATTTCTGATTTGATTATGGCAACGGTATTTTGGCTCTACTCCAATCTTTTTCCCCCTTCAGTATAAGCCCCATGGGGCCATTATTGGGATCTTTCTACAAAGTAAAGTAATCATCTTATGACACTACTTCAGTGGGTTTCTGTTATCCATTGAATATATTAGTGTCTAGCCAAACATCGTGCCAGGTGCTTAACATTATTTCTAATACTCACAACAGCTGTAATCATTATTATGATGGGCTTGAAGAGATCTGTTAGGCATCCAATAAGGTCTCAGAGATGCTTGAACTGGGATTTGAAGGATGAACAGAAAAAAGACAGGCTAACAGAGATAGATATATATGTAGTAGGAAGGGTAGAGCTTGTGGGGTAGCCATGTGCAGAGGTACCAGTGCAGCATCTAGTATGTTCAGGCAAATACAAGTCATTGAGTATTACTGGAATGTAAGGGGGACAGCATGGTCAATGCAATAGAAGAAGAGTCTGTAAGATAGAGGTCAGGTCATTAAGGGTTTCTATGTCATACTGTGATAGTAAATAAATATTTGGTCGCTGTGCCTGTTTCCTGGCGCACAGCTCCTAAAACCCTTGGAATTTCTTGAGTGATGAGTATTTTTATGCCAATGAGATAACTGGGGGCTAGGGGCCCCTAGATATCTTCAGGATGGGGGCTGGTCACCGGAAAGATCACAGCATGGTTAGAGGGTTGGAACTTTCAGCTCCTCTACCTTCAGGGAGGAGTGAAGGGCTAGAAATTGAACTAATCACCAGCAGATAGTAATTTAATCAATCATGCCTACTTAATGAAACATCCATAAAAACTCCTGAACAACAGGTTCATAGAACTTCTGGGTTGGTGAACACATCAGGGTGCCGGTAGAGTGGCATGCCTGGAGAAAGGCTTGGAAGTTCTGCACCCCTTCCCCCATACCTTGCCCTGTGCATCTCTTCCACTTGGCTGTTCCTGAGTCATATCCTTTATAATGAACCAGTAATAGTAAGTAAACTCTTTTCCTGTGTTCTGTGAGCCATTCTAGCACATTATCAAACCTCAGGGAGGGGTTGTAGGAACTCCTGATTTATAGCTGGTTGTTCAGAAGTGCAGGTGGCTGGGACTTAGAACTGGTATCTGAAGTGGGGGATAGTCTGTGGGACTGAGCACTTAAACTGTGGGGTCTGTGCTAACTCTGGGTAGTATCAGAATTGAATTGCAAGACTTCCAGTTGTTGTCCACAGAGTTGGAGAACTGGTTGTTTGTGTGGAAAAAACCCCACATGTTTGGTGTCAGAAGTGTTGTAAGTAAACAGCTCAGACGTACTAAGACATCTATGAAATAGAAAACAACATTTAGGTTTTCCCTGGCTGTGCAACAGAATCATCTATGGAGCTTTACAAAAAATATGGATTCCTGAGCCCTATCCCAGACTTATTAAATTATAGTCTGTGGTCATGGAGCCCAGGAATCTATTCTAATGCTCTCCAAGTGAGTCTGATATGAATCCTGAGCCAAGAAGCACTTTTTCCCAGTTTAGAACAGTGCCTAGCATATAGCAAAAGCTTAGTAAATGTTTGTTGAATTGAAATTAAAGTTGTGCAAGTTGATTTAGATCCAGTTGCACAAGAGTATGTAGTAGAAGGGAAATGTATCTTAGGGAAATATCTACCTTTAAGTGGAAGGATTAAAAAAAAAAAGACAAAGGACATAGGAAATGATCAGTGAAGTAGAAGGATAACCAAGAAAGCCAAGGAAAAGATAATTTCAAGGTGGAGGATGTCTCATACAGTGTTGGATCAAGAAGTAAAAGATGAAAGACTGAGAAAGCCAGACATGGTAATGTGCATCTGTAGTATCAGCTACTCAGGAGGCTGAGGTGGGAAGATCGCTTGAACCCAAGAGTTCAAGACCAGCCTGGACAACATAGTGAGACCCCATCTCTGAAAAAAAAAAAGAAAAGATAAAAGACTGAGAAAAAGCACTGGGGTTAGTGAATAGGAGGGTCTTGGGACAAACAGCTATAGTAGATGGCAGGAGATTAAGTATTAATAGCAAGTAAGTGGTGGAGCAGGAATTTCAATGATATTTTCTCTTAAGTTGATGACAAAGAGGAAAATAGAACAGTTATTTGAGGGAATACCAGTATCAAAAAAAGTTTTTAGTTGATTTTATTTTTTTTAAGGGTAGATTTTAGCAAAGGATAGTAGAGAAAGAATGAAAGGTATTGGAGGCTTTGACCTTGGGCTGTTAATGTCAAGTTGGGACCATCTCATGCCAGATGTACTTTAGAATCATAGTCTCTCTCTTTTTAAAAAATTAATTAATTAATTAAGAGATGGGGGTCTCGCTATGTTGCTCAGGCTGGCCTCGAATCCCTGGACTCAAGCAATCTTCCTGCCTCAGTCAGCCTCCTGAATAGCTGGGACTGCAGGTGCACACCACCATGCCTGGCAAGTCTCTTTTTAACTATCTCGGGTTTCTGGCATGTGGGTGATACTTTGTTGAAGTGAAAATGAACTTATTGTGATAACCATGGTTTAATACCTGATATTTTTCTGGGTACTGTTTCTCCCAAGATTTATAGTTATTATCTCAAAATGCCAATTTAATAATTCTTCGTAAGTAAAAATACTGACCTCCTCTCCAGTAAAATCTAATGGCAGTCACGAAACTGGGACTCCATTACTCAGGAAGACTTATAGGAGATCATCAATGAAAGATTCTTAAGAGTGTTCAGAATACAGAATTTGGATTTGAGTTCCAGGACACTCTGACCCACTAAATGCAAATAATTGTATCATGTCACTTCTATATTTTTTTTCCCCTTATATTTTTCATTTCAGTTCCTACCATCACTGACCTCATGTAGGTGTTCATTATCTCTAGCCTGGTCTATTGCAGTGGTCTTCTAACTATTTTCTCTGAGTTTAGTCTCTCCCTGTTTCACATCTGTTCAAAAACATATAATGCATTCCCTCTGCTTTCAGAGTAAAGTCTAGGATAGTAACAACCCCAACATTCACTGCCATTTATTGAGCATTTTCTGTGAGTTAGGCAGTAAGTGCTTTCAATATTTATCTCAGGAACCAAACAACAGTCAGTCCCATAGAGTAGGTATTAATTATCTTCATTTTACAGATGAGGATACAGGCTCAGAGAAATTATATAATTTACCTACCTAATAAGTGATGGAGGCATTTGGTCATGGTATTTAAGTTCTTCCACAGTCTGGCCACAACTAATTTTTCTAGTCTTGTTTCTCTACCCGTGTACTAGTGTTTTTTTCCTCCTTTTCTTATTCCATTCACAGTAGACAATTGCCTCTTCCCCAACATGCCCTATACTTTCCATCTTTGTGCCCTTTGCTCATTCTGTTTGTGTCTCAGTCTCTTTTTCTGTGTTTCTCTTTGTCTTGTGTTCTTATTGAAATGCCATTTCCTCTGACTATTGAAATTCCATTTATTCTTTGAGGTCATTGCTCTTTAAGGACCTTCTCAAATGTTGCCTGTGCTGTGAAACTTTTCTTGTTCTTTCTCTTATTTTGTTTTCCGCTCTGGTAATTTGGCCTTCCATTTTCCACAACAATACTTTCCTTCCTTCTCCATTGTCCTTAAACCAGCAGCTCCCCTTTTGCCATTCCCTGGCCCTTCTAGAAACACTTTTTTTCCTTCTTTTTTTAGAGACAGAATCTCACTCTGTTCCCAGGCTGGAGTGCAGTGGTGGGATTATAGCTCACTGCAGCCTTGAACTCCTGGGTTCAAGTGATCCTCCCACCTCAGCCTCCCAAGCTAGGACTACAGGTGTGTGCCACCATGCCCAGCTATTTTTTTTTTTAAAGAGATAATGGGGTCTTGCTATGTTGTCCAGGCTGGTGTTAAACTCCTGGCCTCAAGCAGTCTTCCCACCTCAGCCTCCCAAAGTGCTGGGATTACGGGTGTGAGCCACTGTGCCCAGCTTAGGCATACTTTTAATTTATAACCTTTCCATATGTTTTATTGAGAAAATAGAAATGATCAGCTCTGAAATTCTTCTGATACCTCCTCTCAAACTTACTTGTATCTGTACTCACATTCTCATTTTTCCTTCTTGTTATAAGCACTTCTCAGGATCCTCTCTCCTCTGGTCATCCTCGTCTCCTTGACATTTTATTTTATTTTATTTATTTATTTTTTTCTCCTCAAATTCCTTTTTACCATCCTTTACATTTTAAATATGCCTTTTTCTGCTAGGTCATTCCTGTTGGCACTCAGACATGATCTGATCTCTCCCATCTGTGTAAAACCCTTCTTTGATGGCCATAGTGCCTTAGGAATTACTGCCCTGTGTCTCTGCTCCACTTCGTGGCCAAGATTTTCAGAAGTGCTACCCCTGCTTCCTCGTCTCCCGTTCATTCTTCAAGCTATTCCATTGTGGTCACCTGTGCTACTGAGACTGCTCTTAGGAAATCACTAATGACTACTGTATTGCTGAGTCCAGCGGATGCCTTTCGGTTCTCATCCTTCTGGGTCTCTCAGCAGTTCTATTCAGGTGACTACTTTTTCCTTGAAACATAGGCTTTTCTTTTCTGCTAAAACCCACCCTTTCTTCACTTTCCCCCTGCCTCCTTTGTACTTTTTCCAATCTCCATTGCAAGCTTTTCCTCTGTCATATAACCTTTAAATGTTGGATTCTTTCATTGCTTGGTCCTAGACCTTCGTCTCTTTTTACGTGATAAACATTTTCTATATGTATATAATTCATTCCTTTACTACTGCTTATATGCCGATAACTCCCAAATTTATAAGATCCACCCCGTACCTATCATCTGAGATCACTTGTTATATTCACCTATTTATGTGACATTTTTACTTGCATGTCTTATAGGCATTAAGCTCTTGATTTACCTCACCTTCATAAATTTGATCGTCCTCTAATCTTCCCTGTCTCACTAAACAGCACCTCTACTAACTCTGCTCAAGCCAAAAACCAGAGGAATCATATTTCAGTTCTGCTGATTCTGTCTCCAGTATTTACCTTAATACATTCACTGCCATCATCTTAGTTCAAGCCTTAGTCCATCAGTTCTTACTTGGACTACTAGAATGGTCACCTAACTGGATTCTCTGCCTATGTTATACTCTTGCCTCCTGATTTCCTGCTGTGCTTAGCATAAGATACAAAGCTCTAAACTTGGCTCAGGAGACACTGAACGATCTGGCTTCTGTCAACTTCCGTTTGCTGACAGTGCTTCAATCATATTGGCTTTTTAGTTCTTCTGAGAAGATTGTAGGCCAATCTTTTTCCTATCTCAAGGCTGCATGTGCTGGGCCTTCTAACTGGAATTCTCGTTCACTCTCGTAGTGGTCACTTGAGGTCTTTATCCTTTAAGCTTCAGATTAAATGTCATTTCCTCAAAGAGGCTTGCTATTATTACTACTTTTCCCCCCATCGTGATAACATTTATTATAAATTGTAATATTTATATTGGTATATTTATTTGATTGCCTACCTCCATTAAACTGTAACATGAGGGCAGAGACTATATGTTTTGTTTATAATTGTATATGCAGCACTTTGTACAGCATATAATAGTCACTCAATAAATATTTGTTGACTAAATGGGAGAGAGATAAAGATTGACCAGGGACAGTCACAAAAGGCAATAGTAGTAGCTTTTAAGTTATACATATTATATATTCAATTTCTTTAGTAGATTTAGGATTATTCAGATTTTCTATTTTTCCTTAGTGGAATGGAAAGTTGTTTTTCAAGGGATTTATTAATTTTATCTAAATTTTCAGATTTATTGGCATAAAGTTTATAATAATATACTCATTTCTTCTTCATGTCTGCGGGATTTATAGTTGGTTCCTTCTTCCTCATTCCTGATAGTGGCAATTAGCATTTTCTCATTTGTTCTTGATCAGTCTTAGTAAAATTTTATAAATTTAATTGGCCTTTTCAAAGAACTGACTTTTGGCTTTGTTGATATTCATCTCTCTATTTCTGTATCCATTCATTAATTCATCTTATTATATCCCCCAGATTTTGATGTGGCATATTTTCATTATTCATTTAAAATATTTTCATTGTGATTTTTTTGACCCATAAATCATTTAGAAGTGTATTGGTTAATTTCAGGACACTTAGGGATTTTATCTTTGTTATTGATCTTTTGTTTAATCCATTGTGTTCAGAGGATCTGTGTGATTTCAGACCTTTGAAATTTGTTGATACTTTATGACTTAGCATATGGCCTATTTTGATAAAGTTTCAGAAACACTTGTAATGAGTGTGTATGTTGCAGTTGTTGGTTATAGGGTTCTATATATGTCAGTTAGGTTTTTCAGTTATGGTGTTCTTCTGTATCTGTGAGTTTTCTTTTCTACTTATTATTTTATGAGTTGCTAAAAGAGGAATATTAAAATATCCCACCATAAGAATCTTATAAATCAATAAGAGAAAAGACATTCAACACAGTAGAAATGTGGGGAAAATATTTGAAGAGGCACTTCAAAAGAAGATATCCAAATGGCAAATAAGCATATGAAAAGGTTCTCAGTATCACTAGTCATCAGGAATTTGTAAATTAAAATTACAATGAGTTAAACACTTACCCTAACCAAAAAAGCTAAAATTAAAAGACTGACAATATCAAGTGGTTGCAAGGATATGGGGCATATTGAAATCTTAGTCATCACTGGTAGGAATGTAAATTGATGCAACCACTTTAGAAAACTATTTGGAGGTGAGACAAGGTGGCTCACACCTGTAATCCTAGCACCGTGGGAGGCTGAGGCAGGAGGATCCCTTAAGGCCAGGAGTTCAAGACCAGCCTGAGTAAGAGCAAGACCCATCTCTACAAAAAATAGAAAAATTAGCGGGTGTGGTGGCTCACACCTGTAGTCCCAGCTGCTTTGGAGGCTGAGGCAGGAGGATCGCTTGAGCTCAGGATTTCGAAGCTACAGTTAGCTGTGATGACACCACTGCACTCTAGCCAGGGCAACAGAGCAAGACACTGTTTAAAAAAATAAAAAGAAAACTATTTGGCAGTATCTTTTAAAGCTAAACATACACATACCTCATCAGTAAGCAATTCTGTTCCTGGGGATATACTCAGAAGAAATTGGTGTATTTATCCATCATCAAAAACCAAGTACAAGGACAAGTGTATTCAAAATTTATAAACAACCCAAATATCCAATGGTGGAATAGATAAATAAATCATGGGATATTCACACAATGGAATGCTACACAGCAATGAGAATGAATAAACTACTGCTATATTACAATATGGATGAATTTTATACATGTAATATTGATCAAAAGAAGCCAGAAATAAAAGTACATGTAGTATAATACTATATATGAAGTTCAAGAACAGACAAGACTGATTTATGGTTATAAAGGTCAGAATGGTGCTTATCTTTGGGGAGTATGTTGACTGGGAAGGGAGCCCAAGTAAGCCTTCTGAGACTCTGGAAATATTCTGTCCCTTAATGGGGTGATTGGTTATGTGTGTGTGTGTGTGTGTGTGTGTATATAAAATATGAGATTAATAGTTACATACTTAAGATTTTTGCACTTTATTGTATGAAGTTATATCTCAATAAAAAGCAAATAAAATAGATGTGACTTACAGATAAACCTGAGTGAGGAGATTGGCAAATCCTCAACCTGAAAAACAACTATAAAGTTCGACAAAATGGACAAAAACAACCATTTTAGCACTCTTGAAATCAATCAAAAGGCATGCAATAATCTGAGAAAAGTTTTTACTTGAAACACTGTTGAAATTCTGTAAAAACGGTAGGAATCTGTGGTGTTCTTACCTAGGACTGTTCCCATTCCCTCCTTCCCAGCTCACTTGGCATGGAATTTTTGCCAATGTGGGTAGGCCATGAGGATGGGCAGCTTTGATCTACAGTTGAAGGGAGCTTACCCAAATTGGGTAGTGGATCCATGATTAATGGCATTGTTGGTGGAAGTGATTATCTTGGCAGTTGGTAAGTGGAGTAGGCCAATGGCTTTGATAGACTGAGGCCTGTCTGTGGTTGGGGCAAGCATTTTGCTGGCTGAGGCAGCATACATGCATAGAAGAGACGTGATAAGCCCCAATAGAAAGCAAAAGCTAGGGCAGACTTGAAAATGTCCTGAAGTTTGAACGTGTTACCATACCTCCCCACACTCCCCAGACCTATGAACAGAGTACAAAAACATTACTAGCTTCAGGTGCTTTAGCATAACCCCTATCTAATCATTGGCTGACACCTAAGCTACACAGACACAGGGGTGACTCCTTAGAAGCCAGGTTTAAACATAAAAACAAGACATAAAAAAGAAGATGAGCTGAGACATCAGTGGCTACACTGGGGGGGAGACAGACTTCATAGATTTAGCCCAGGCAAATGATTTTACCAGGAAACAAACAAACTGTAGTAACAACAACCTTCATGAGTAAAATAAATCAGAATCCAGAGTTGCTACAATAAATTGTTTAATATGTTCAGTTTTCAATTAAAAAAATCATAGGCCAGGCAAAGATAGTGGAAAGTTTGACCCACATTTATGAAAAAAAGAGAAGTCAGTAGAAACTAGCTGCAAGTGTCCCCTAGTAAAGTTTTCAAAACAGCTATTGTAAATGTATTCAAAGAACTAAAGGAAAACATGTTTAAAGAATTTTTTAAAACCATGACAACAGTGAGTCAATAAATAGAAATTCTCAATAAGAAGAGAGAAATGATTTTTAAAAAAACCAGAAGCAAATGAAACCAAACAGTAAGCACATGAAAAGAGGTTAGGAAAATGTAAATGGTAATTAGCTATTAGGAAGTTGCAAATTAAAATAACTATGAGATATAACTACATACCTATCAGAATACCCAAAATAAAAAATAGTGACAATAACAAGTGTTTGTGAAAATGCAGAGAAATTGGATCACTTGTACGTTGCTAGTGGGAATGTAAGATGATACAGCTACTCTGAAAATAATTTGGCACTTTCTTATAAAACTAAACACTCACTGTATGATCTAGCAATTTCATTCCTAGTTATATACTCAAAAGAAAGGAAAGAATATGTTCACGTAAAAACTTGTGCGTGAGTGTTCATAGCAACATTATTCATAATAGCCACAAAGTGGAAACCACCGAGTGTCCATCAGCTGATGACGTATAAACAAAATGTTGTATATCCATACAGTGCAATATTATTCAGCCATAAAAAGGAATAAAATACTGGTATGTGCTACAACTTTGAGAACATTATGCTAAATAAAAGAAGCCAGTCACAAAAGACCACATATTATATTATTCCATTTATACGCGACATCCATAATAAACGAATATTTAAGGACAGAAAGTAGATTAGCAGTTGCCCAGGCCTGGGGCAGGTGTTGGGGAATTGAGGACTGACTGCTATGGGTGCAAATGTTCTAAAATCGATTGTGATGGTGGTCCACAACTATGTGAAGGTACCAAAAACCATTGAATTGTACCCTTTACATGGGTGAAACATATGGTATGTGAGTTATATCTCAATAAAGTTGTAAACTAGTATTTTTAAATGAGTTTAGCAAGATCACTGGCTATAAGATCTATATATGAAGGTTAATCGTATTTCTATATACTGACTAGAAAGGAACAATACAAAAATGAATTTAAGAAAATAGTTTTATTAACAATGTATCAAAAAGAATAAAATAGGAATAAATGTAACAACAAAGGTGCAAGACTTATACACTAAAAAGTGTAGAACGTTACTGACGGAAATTAAGTAAGGTATAAATAAACGGGGAGGCAGTTCATGTTCATGGATTGAAAGACTCAATATTGCCAGCATGCCAATTCTCCCTCAATTAATCTGTAAATTCACAGTCCATATCAAAATCCCAGCAGCTTTTTTTTTTTTTTGCTTTCTAGAATTAGACAAGCTGATCTTAAAATTTACATGGAAACCCAGAGGACCTAGAATAACTAAATAATTTTGAAAAAGGAGAGCAAAGTTGGAAGACTTATACTACCTGGTTTCAAAACCTACTATAAAGCCACAGTTATTAAGACCGTGTGACATTGCTTCAAGGCTAGGCATATAGATCAATGGAACAAAATTTAGAGTCTACAAAGAAGTGTTTAAATATGTGGTCATCCTTGATCCGAAATTTCTCTGTTTGTAAAAGCCCAAATGTAAAACAATCCCTCACAGTGTGTGCTGCAGTGTATAACTCAGACTGGTTACAGTCAAGCCAGCAAATGCATCACTGTCTGCTGGATAAACTGCTACATCATCCTTGGTGCTTGGCATGTTACAATGCTGGGATCAATGTGGACTTCTGGTTGGATTTTGTGCCAGGTATGTGTCTACCTTGGACATTGTCTATTCATACTAGATTAAAACAGGGATGCTTTGAATTTGGAGAAATGGGTAGAGCTTTTTATTTCTTGTGTTCTAGCATTACAAAAAAATTGGAGCAGCATCCATAAAAGAGTAGGAACTCTATCTTTACTTTTGGATCTGGGTATGCTGTGTTAGTATTTGGTGGTTGTAGAAAAATCCCTTTGGTGAAAGACAGCATAAAGTTGATTACTGAGTGTGCCTCTTTAGTGTTTTTTTCTGATACACTTGAGTGCAAAATGGCCTGCCTTATTCTACACTCCGTGCTTTATTTGCATTTTGAATGATGAACTTGTATAACAAGTTTCTTTTGGAAATGGCATACATCTGTAGACACCTAGATGTGTGTAAAATCGAGCAGCTTCTACATCTCTGGCTGCTGTAATTGTCCTGAACAAAGGTTCCGGTGCTTTATTTTTGAGACATGTTATTCTAAAGAGATGTAAAGATAGAAGGGCTCCTCTGTGTCAGCTTGGTTCTTTTTTTTTTTTTTTTTTTTTTTGTTTTAATGAATGTTTTTTTTTTTTTTTTTTTTTTAATTTCAGAATATTATGGGGGCATCAGCTTGGTTCTTTAAAGGAAAAAGTACTTGACTAACTTAACGGACATTGGCACAATATGGAAGGGATGATGCAAAGTACAGACCAGAGAACAACCCAGGAATTCCATTTTTTATTATGCTGGTTGTCATGTTGAGTGGCTTAATTGAGTCTTTTCAACTTGGGTTGCCTGAATGTCCTAAGATCAAGATTTTTAAAAAAAAAAATGCAGAGAATGCCATGTGAAGGATTTGTTTGTCTTAATCATTTATCTTCTATCTGATCATTTATCTTCTATCTATGTTCCAGATCATTTGTGTACTTGTGTTTTGGAAGGTTTTTCTAGAAGATTAATAGGTTCTCAGCATGGTTGGCATCAGATTATTAACTATTTCTATCCAGCATTTTTTTTTTTTTTTTTAAAGAGATGGGGTTTCCTTATGTTGCCCAGGCTGGACTCAAACCCCCCAGGCTCAAGGGATCGTCCTGCCTCAGCCTCCCAAGAAGCTGGGACTGTGCCTGGCTTCTATCCAGCATTTTGATGGGAAAATTTTTCTTATGGTACATGATTCAGGTTAGAGATGATTCAGGTAAGTTATACCAGTCCTGAGGACTTGTGCCAGGAAGGTGTCATTCTATAGATTCTAAACATTTAGAGTCTTTTGTCATTTTTTTTCTATCAATAGAAGGGAGAAATATCATGAGCATCTATGTAATTAAAAGCTAAAACAAGATGTTACTGTATAATATTCATCCATTGTTTATTTCTTAAGGGATCTTTCTGTGGCAAATTTGCTTTCATAGTAATGTATGTGTCCTAGTACTCTTTCTAAGCAGTATTTTTCTTTCCTGCTTAAACTGGGTTAGACCTCCAAAATATTTGGGTCTTTTTCTTTTAAGGGTTTTATCCACATCTTTTCGATATCCCTTTTATACCAGCTGCATTCTTATTCTCAAGCTTTGGTGAATAAAATCTTAAGTTTAGGTGTCTGTGTGTATCACTACTTTGGCCTGAAAGTTAGAATTATGGCTCCCACTCTATTCAGAGTTCCTTAATAGTGACATGGTTCCTTTCTGTATGCTTTCTTTCCCTCTTGACCTGCTTTCTGCCCTGTTGCAGTCTGATAATCAGTATTATTTGTTTTGATTGGATCTCAGAAATTACCTATTTAGGCTGTGCTGTCCTCCTCCCTCTGGATTTCATGACTCCATTATTTTCTGGCTTAGTTGTCCTGATAAACTTGGTCTTCTTTTTGCCCTGGGCCTTCCTTGTCATGTGCTCCTGGCAGCCAGGAGAGGCAGTGGAGCTTTTCTCTGGTGACTGTCAGAAGAAAGTAACTGTTGTTGAAGCATATTTGCTACAGCTGAAGCAGAGCTGCTAAGACCTATTTTCTAGTTATGCATGCTTTTATATTTCTCCTTCTCTCAGTCCTTTTGGGAAATCAGCTAATTCTGTGTATAAACCAAGTGTACGGGGAATATAAAAAAAGGAAGAAAAGTGGGAAAATATGGAAATTGGGGACAAAATAGACCAAAAAAAAAGACTGTAGTTTGAGGCCATGAGGAATACTCTAGTCTGACTGAAGCAGGGCCAAGAAGTAGGCATGGTATCTCTTGTCCGCCTGGGTTTTAAGCAGCTGCAATAGGCAGGGGAACTGCAGCTTGCGTTTGCAATGCTGAAATCTGAAGAAAAAGCTTCCATACCTTTACCATCTTGATATGGAGGGTTCTCCAGAGGAAAATAAGGAGATAAGATATTACAAGCTTCAAAGGTAAGTTTTGGGCAATATATACCTTTTTTTCTTTTTAGAAAGGGAGTCTTACTCTGTCGCACAGACTGGAGTGCAGTGGCGCAATCATAGATCATGGTAACCTTGAATTCCTGGGCTCAAGCAATCTTCCCACCTCAGCCTCCTGAGTAGTTAGGATTACAGCACATGTGTGCCACCATGCTCAGCTAATTAAAAAATTTTTTTTTGTAGAGGTGAGGTCTTGCTATGTTGCCCAGGTTGGTCTTGAACTCTTGGCCTCAAGCAATCTTCCCTCTTCAGCCTCCCGAAATGCTAGGATTACAGGTGTGAGCCACTGTGCCCAGCCTATACCTTTAAAAAACAGTAAGGCACTTCTAGCTAAGCCCTGGAATTTATTTGACGTGATAATTTTTTTGTCTCTATAAAAAAAAGAAGGCTTTTTTTAAGGAAATGAATAATAACTGGCATATTTGCTCCTGAATTTCTAAACCTTTATTTTACATTCAGAATTTGAACCAAAGATACCTGAGCCCATGTATGATATTGTAGCTATGTTGAAAGCAAGCACCCCTGTGCAGACCTTGCTTTGCTTTTATTTCATTAAGGGATCTCAGTCTGTGTCAAATTTGTTCTCTGGATTTTGCTGGTATTTCAAGAGTGAAGTCTCTTCAACTGTTGTAAAGGAAAGATATTTGTTCTTGTAGTGTGTAGCATCCTGTTGAAGGTAGTTTTGCAGAAAACTTTTTTAGAATGTGTCTTCTGGGGCCAGGAAAGATGCCAGCTGCAATTGTTCTGGCATGTAGCCAGACTAGAGTTGTTGAGGATGCCAAACTCCCTTGCCCTGGGATCTTTCTTCTTCTTGCTATTAGAACTCAGGCTGAGGAGGAAATGAATCAGGCCCCCTTGGGCCTTCCTCAGGCCTCTTGCAGGTCTGAGCCTCCCAGCATAGGATTGACATAAAAGACCTGCATGCTTGACAGCAGACATTAAGGGCTTCTGTTATCTTTTTGGTTGGTTTGTTTGCTTGTTTTTGTAATCTACAGTTTTAATTTTGCATAAAATTATTTGAAAATTAAACTACACATAGGCAATAGGAGAAAATAACAAACACTGAGTTGGCAAAATGTGTCTTTAGGACGATCATCCTTTCCTTTTCCTTTTCCCTACCTCTTCTACCCTTTTGAGGGAAAACCAAGCAAAACTTCCACTGATAGTCGAGGGAGTAAAAAGTAACTGAGATGGCCAGGTGTGGTGGCTCACATCTGTAATCCCAGTACTTTGGGAGGCCGAGGTGGGAGGATCACTTGCGGCCAGGAGTTTGAGACCAGCTTGGGCAACATAGCAAGATCCTACCTTTACAAAAAAATTAAAAAATTAGCCGGGTGTGGTGGCATGCGCCTGGAGTCCCAGCTACTTGGGAGGCTGAGCTGGGGGGATCGCTTGAGCACAGGAGTTTGAGGTTGCAGCAAGCTATGATGAAACCACTGCACTCCAGCCTGGGTGACAGAGTGAGACCTCATTTAAAAAAAAAAAAGTAACTGAGCTGTAGGCAGGTGTGGTGGCATGTACAAGTTTTTTATGTATATACATGTATGAATAATATCAAAAATATACGTAAAAATGTTTGTTTTAAATGTGTATATAAACCAACATATATAACATTTTTTAGTATAAAACAAACCTCATATATATGTATAGAAACAAAGAATATGTGTGCATGTGTACGTATATATATGTACATATTCACGTAGTATCTCAATGCTGTATCTTCACCAAAATTCGTATCTTGAAACTTAATCCCCAGTGTATCAGGAGGTGGGGCCCTTGGGAAGTTGTAAGTCATGACTGGGATTTGTGCCCTTATAAAAGAGGCTCCAGAGATCTGCCTTGCCCCTTCTACCGTGTGAGGACACAGCAAGAACAGAACCCTAATTTACCAGTGCCTTGATCTTGTACTTCCCAGCCTCCAGAACTGTGACAAATAAATTTCTGTTGTTTATAAGCCACCCAGTTTATGGTATTTTGTTACAGCAGCCCATATGGACTAAGATGTATATATAAAAAAGTTTTCTTTGTTTTTTATGATTAAATACAACAGGTAATCTATCCATATTTTTTCTTTTCTTTCCTTTTCTTTGTCTCTCTCTCTTTTCTTGACAGGGTCTTGCTCTTGTCTTTCTCCGTCAACCAGGCTGGAGTACAGTGGTGCAATCATAGCTCACTGTAGCCTCGAACTCCTGGGCTTAAGTGATCATCTTGCCTCAGCCTCCCGAGTAGTTGGAGACTACAGGTGCATGCCGTCATACTATTTTTTTTAATTTTTTTTTATTTTTTAATTTTTTGTAGAGATGGGGTCTAGCTATGTAGCCCAGGCTGGTCTCAAACTCCTGTTCTCAAGCAATCCTCCCCCGTCAGCCTCCCAAAGTGCTGGGATTATAAGCATGAGCCACAGCTGTCAGCTGTCCATATTTTTTTCAAGAAGGTATCTCTCCTGAGCAGTTTTTCCTCCTTCACTTTGAACAGTCATCTAGGGAATTCCCTTCTCTTTACTTCCGTGTTGGATCCTCTTTTACCTTTGTCCTTTACCTTCCTTTTTCTTGATTCACTCCATCCTTTTGGAAGACATCATCTAATAGCTTCCTGAGAAAAGGTAGGTGAGAGGTGGAGATTTTGAGATCTATCTTTACACTTGGGCCCCTTGTTTTCATCATGGTGCCTCACTTCTGCCCTCAGCTGCGTGCTGGTGCACAACCACTTTCCTCGTGCTACTCCCATTCCCCACTGTATCTAAGGCCCCTGTGGTTCTGCTGCTTTAGAGGTTAACTTTAGTAAATTTAACTTCCGGCTGGAGGTGGAGAAAGAGTAATTGTGTAGCTACAGGAAAAGATGGAGGGGGTCACAACACCTGGAGTGTTCTATTCCAGGTGCTTCTTATATAGCACTCAAGTCAATTCTGCTTTCAGCTTCATCTTGCCCTCTAGTCTTCCATGGTGGCTGTAACCTTTGAGCCTTTCTGGGGTGTGCTAGGGGCATCAACTTACTTCTTATTAGCTTTGCACTCGTTCAGCACTTAACAAAGCAGAGAAATCTCAAACTTAATTCAGTTGGCAAACGTTCGTCTTTTGGTTCGATATCACAATTTTGTTGACAGTCCTACCTGCTATAGATTCTTCTTCTGTTCTCTTTATCCTTATGGACATGTATCTTATTTATTCTGTTCCAAAACATTTCAAAATGAGCAGAGAAAAATGCTCACGTTTAGTCTACTATGTTTAACTAGCAGTCTTTTCTTTCTTTTTTTTTTTTTCGAGACAGAATCTTGTTCTGTTGCCAGGGCTAGAGTGCAGTGGCATCATAGCTCACTGCAACCTCAAATTCCTGGGCTCAAACGATTCTCCTATCTCAGCCTGCCAAGTAGCTGGGACTCCAGGCCTGCACCACCACGCTCGCCTAATTTTTCTACTTTTTGTAGAGACAGTGTCTTGCTGTGTTGCTCAGGCTGGTCTTGAACTCCTGTCTTCAAGCAATCCTCCTGCCTTGCCCTCCCAAAGTGCTGGGATTACAGGTGTTAGCCACCTCGCCCAGGTAAATTTTCCTTAAGGGTAGTTCAACTTTGCTTATTAGATGCATAAGCACATTTTTTATTGAATACATGAAATTTGCTCTAAGTTTTCTGTGACTTTAAGAAATTACTATTTTTTCATCTGGGTGAGGTGGCTCACGCTCTACTAGCATTCTGGGAGACCGAGGCAGGAGGATTGCTTGAGGTCAGGAGATCGAGACCAACCTGATCAAGAGCGAGACCCCATCTCTACTAAAAATAGAAAAAATTAGCTGGGCGTGGTGGCGTGCACCTGTAGTGGAGGCTGAGGCAGGAGGACCACTTGAGCCCAGGAGTTTGAGGTTGCTGTGAACTAGGCTGATGCCATGGCACTCTAGCCTGGGTGACAGAGCAAGACTCTGTCTCCAAAAAAAAAAAAAGAAATTTTTAAAATTAAAAAAATATATATTTTGTAGAGACAGGGTCTCGCTATGTTGTCCAGGTTTGTCTCAAACTCCAGGCCTCAAGTGATCCTCTTGCCTTGGCCTCCCAAAGCGCTGGCATTACAGGTGTGAGCCACCATACCTGCCCTAAAAATTACTTTCTTAGGGAGAGCAATCAAATTAACATTCCAACATTTTCACATGTTTATAGTTTAAATGGAAAAAAATTTTTTTTTCTAAAAGGCATTCGCCTTTTGCTCTTGCCCCTTCTTCCCCTTTCAATTTATCTTAACTTTTTCATAACTTTAAGATTATATTTATTTAGTATATGTCCTCTCAGATCAGTATAATTGTATCAGTTATTTATTTTATGACATTATCAGCTATTCCTTCGTTCTTGAGGAAATTGAGTTTTGTAATGGTTAGTATAGTAGGCATGTATTTGGGGCTTTTATATGAACATTAGAAGACATGGGCAGCAAAGATAGAAGTTTGTTCTTCAGAACCATCTGTTAAAAATAAAAACACCTGGTATTTGCTGTAAAGGCCTAATTCTTCACATGGGTATACAATGAATTATTAACTGTGACCATATTCAATGCAGTTTAACTCAAGGCAGTCCTGTAGAGTGGTCAAGCTCAGGGGCTTGGAGTCAGAAAGGCTGGATTCAGATCTCTGCTTTGTCACCTGTGGCTGTGTGTATGATCACAAGCAAATTATGTAATCCCTCTGAGCCTCACTTTTCTCATTTGCAAAATGGTGCTCAGACATCATGGCATTATTGGGAGGATTAATATGCCAGTGGGTAAAAAGAGATTAGCATAGTGTCTTCCCATATCAAGTACTCAGAAATAGTGGTTATTTTTATGTAGTTTTTAATAATTAATAAATAATAACAATAGTTTGAGCAGCTTCTATTTGTGCCAGGTACCCTCTGGTATTGGACATATAGCAATAAATAGGAGGCTCGACCTCAAAGGATGAATAAGAGTATCTGACCTCAAGGAACACACACTATCGGGGAAGACAGATGTGTAAACTCATGTAACAATTCAGTGTAATTAGGAGGAAAGATGTATATGTAAGTTCTGGTGTAGCACAGAGGAAGCTTAGTTACCTTCCTCGTTAAGGGTTGAAGCTGGAGGGATCAGTGTCAGCAAAGGCTCACTGGGAGAAGTGACAGTTTAGGTACATTTTGAAGAGTAAATTGGAGTACTACTGGCACACAAGGAAGGAAAGGACATTCCTGACGGAGAACAAGAAGTGCAAGCCTGAGCAAGTGCGAGACCCCGTCTGTACAAAAAAAAAAAACAGAAAAATAAGCCAGGTGTGGTGGTGCATGCCTGTAGTCCCAGCTATTTGGGAGGTTGAGGCAGGAGGATGGCTTGAGACCAGGAGGCTGAGGTTATAGTGAGCTATGAAGACGCTACTGCACTCTAGCCCAGGCGACAGAGCAAGACCCTGTCTCAAAAAAAAAAAAAAAGTACAAAGGCCTACAGGCTGACAATAGCATAGTATGTTTCAGAAAGTATAAACAGGCAATAAAGTGCAGTACAAAAACATTTAGTCATTTTTCTCTGTGCAAGAAGAATAGAACTAAAAGTTCTAGTCCGGTTTTTGTGGGATTTACAATGTTAATTCACATTTTCTGATTCCCTTCATCATTTTTCTACTTCACTATTCCATTTCCTGTAGCTGTAAGCCTGCCTCATACAGGGGAAATGATTGTATTTGCTATTCAAGGAGTTATTTTGGGACTCTATTAAAATTTATTCTCCTTTAGATCCTAGCCAGTTGTACTTAGAAAGGACTGGTGTGTAGGGTAGGTAGGGGAAGGTAAAAATGGTATAATACACTGGAGGATTCCTGGTGTTGGAAAGGCAAGCTGTGATAGATTAGAATTGCCTTTGCTCCCCTATCCACTTAAATTATTCTGCTGCAGAACACATGGTACTGGTTAGGCATCTAAATGTATGTGGGGGTGATGGAAAAATGGAAGTTCCCAGGATCAGTCCTAGTGTGCATTTTGATTGACGTTTATATCCTCAGATTTTTCAATACCTCTGGAATATGAAGTGGAGGTACCTAAAGGGTTGAAGATAATGAGGATGGATGCAGAAATGTTTGGCTGTGCCGTCCTACGGACACTGATTTTCAAGGTGTGGGTACCTCCCTACCCTTATTCTCTTTGTTGCTTTTCCATATCATTAGAAACAGTTGTTTAAAGCCAACTTTACTGAGGAATAATTTACAAATAGTCAAATGCACCTATTTTACGTCGACACTTCAATGAGTTTTTTTTAAAGCCAGGTTTGTTGAGGTATAATTTCCCTACAGTAAAGTTAGTTCACCTTTTAAAATTATACAGTTTGATGGGTTTGACATATATATCTACTCATGTAATCATCACCACAATCAAGATCAAGAACAGTTCCATCATTTCCACATCCCTTTGCAGTATGTTCCCCCAACCGCAACCCACTGATCAGCTTTCTGCACTGTAGATTAGTTGTCCTTGTCTTAGAATGTCATATAAATGGAGTCATACAGTATGTACTTTTTCGTGTCTAGTTTCTTTCTCTGAGCATGATGTTTTTGAGATTCATCCATGTTATTACCGAGTCTGATACACTGATAATGATCCATGGACTTGGGGCCTAAAGGAAATGAGTTCATGGCAAGTAGTTAAAATTTTAGACAAGGAAGTTAATTTTCATTTTTAAAAAGTGTGCCCTGGCACAGTTTTCAGACCACTGGTATTTATTATCATTAGAGATGTTGCATGGTGTAGTTGGAAGAACACTGAAATGAGGGGGTTTCTGGTCTGTCTATGCTACAGACTTCCTTTGTGACCTTGGACAAATCATCCTTCCTGTGGGTCTCCTTTTCTTTAAGGCCCTTCTTAACTTTAAAGTTCCAATCCAGATGCAGGATAACTAAATGCCTAGATAGAAAAGGATGAAGAAAATTTTAGTAAATTGACCGGCTTGAAATATTAGTCTCTAAGAAGGTTAGAGAGTGCTTTACATCGAGTGCCAACAGCGGAAGTGAGTAGCCTTTGTTGTCGCTATCCTCGAGTCCAGTAGATAAAGTAGCCACTAGGCTCTGAACTGTCCCGTCTTGTCATCATCCTGTAGGTGGTGGTTTTGCAAGTTAAGAAGAGCCAATTTAAGTCTTATAAAGTGTAGGGAAAGAGCCTACTCAGTGAGTATTATTGATAGAGGCACTGAAAGAAGAAATAAAGAAGATTTATCTTATTTTTATGTGTGCACAGAAAGCCAGGTAGTATGCTGGATATTGGAGAAGATAACCTTGTAAGATTTGGTGCCTCCCTTCAGGAAGACTTACGTTCTAAAGAAGAAAGGAAAGAAACATTTATACACTTAAAATTGGAGCCAAGGCTGGGAAATAGTACATAAAAACTAGCAACAAGAAATCAGAAGCATGCGACTCTGAATCTTTTTATCTTGGTGGTATTTTATTTACTGTTTCATTTAATGTAGAGTGGCTTCTGTGTGTTGGAAGAAGTTTGGTTAAAGCTGATGGGGGAAGAGGGAGTTTTAAAATTCTTTTTAAGTTTTCCCTAATTACTGAATTTTTTAATGCTGACCCAATTTAAATCTATTATGGATATCTTATGTGTGTGTATGTGTGTGTATGTATGTGTGTGTATATATATGTTGCTGATCATAAATAGACATACAAATTGCTGAGCATGTGGAGGTGCCTGGAGGGTGGTGTGCCTGTATATGTAGGTATGTGTGTTTGTATATACATGCAAACATACATATATAAGCCTGCTGCAGGGCAGCTTTCTGTTACATTGTGTTAGTATTAACTGATGACCCGATATGTAATTCCCAGTTAATTTTGTAGTGTTATCTTCATGAGCAGATAAAACTGAGGTAAGTGTAATACTGGAGTATTCCATGAAGTATAGCATTTGATTGATGGGTTAGAAAAAGGAACTGTTTATTCTCCTGACATTGGCACACAAGATTCTTTGGCTTTTTTTTTTTAACTTTTAGTAAAGTCTGGGAATAACTGCAAGTAACAATGTGAATATGGCTATATGAAGAGATCCCATCACTAAAAGTAAGATGGAGTTCTGTTTTTCTGTGCTCTTTAATTACAAGTGACCCTCAGAGCATTCCTTTAGTATCCCCAGACCATTGATTAAATCTCATGGCCAAGCTCTTCCCCACCTTATCATTGATTCTAGGCTTATATCTTCTCTATCCCTTCACTTCCTCCCTTATATAACTGAAAGCTGATCTCTGAGGAGTGTGTGTGTGTGTGTGTGTGTGTGTGTGTGTTTAACTTCAGGTGTATAGAATTATGTAATCATAATCCTTGGTTCATGACACACTCATTGTTGGTCCACATGTGACCCAGTATTATTTATTTGGTTAGTTATTTAGCTATTTTAAAGAATAATGTAAAAAGAATTTGAGGCTGGGCACGGTGGCTCACGCCTGTAGTCTCAGCACTTTGGGAGGCTGAGGTGGGAGGATCGCTTGAGGCCAGGAGTTTGAGGCTGCAGTGAGCTGTGATCATGCCACTGCACTCCAGGCTGGGTGACAGAGTAAGACCTTGTCTCTAAAACAACAAAAAAAATTTTTTTAATAAAAAAATATACTGTTATAGGTATGGTGGTGAAAAGCCGGTCTCCAGGGGATATAAATGGTGCACAGAAATCCTATCTGTAGACTTTAATGGTTTCTCTATTTTTATAGGTCCAGCATGTCTGGCTTGCACCTAGTGAAGCAAGGTCGAGACCGAAAGAAAATTGACTTGCAGCGAGATTTCACTGTGGCTTCTCCAGCAGAATTTGTTACGCGCTTTGGGGGAAATAAAGTGATTGAGAAGGTAAGTTGTAACTTGCCAAATTATTTTGTCAAAAGTACTTGAGATTTAATGCCTAGATTTATTATTTAGAATTGCTCAAAATTGATAATTAGATTTGTAGAGACTTTGCCTCTTTATGCGGAATTGTCCTGTCTGCCTCCCTAGCATCCTGTTAATATAATTTCACTATTTTCTGTAATATGTATTTACCACTGATAATTTAGTCATGGCTAATTAAGGAGATGGAACAGTGCTCATAACGTTCTTTTTGAAAGATCTTGTGGTTTTACAGGATGGGGCTGCACTGATGTGACAGGGTATGAGTAATTGATTAGCTTGTGGGGTGTTGGTGGGAGATATTATGACAGCATTGATTTGAGAGCTAAGGCAGTAGAGAGATTTTCAGAAGAGATGACTTAAACATTTTGATACACTGTGACTTACTGGCTTCTACCAGGTATTTGAGATACTTAGAGGGAATATACCACATGAAATACTTAAAGAGATTTCAGGTATTTTGAAATGTAATTCTGTGTCACTTTTATCTAAACCATGTCAGAGCTGAGAGGATGACTTGGTTGAAATAGCTTGCAGTGATTAAAAGATTAAGAGATGGGGACCCATATTTCTACTCTTAAAGGTATTGCTTCAGCACTGTCCTTCTATTAGTCTTCCAATAAAGATAAATTATGTGTCTCTTAGTTTATGTTATCCTCAGAGGCATGATTGCAAGATAGGTAAGGAGATGAAAGGTTTGTTTACAGAGAAGTCTCAGGATTAAGTGATTCTTCTACTGTTTTTCTTGTGACCATTCTTTCTGAGGCAGTCTCTACAATTCTAAGGCATTGGGTTCCTGATTTTAGAAAGAAGTGATTGATGCCAGGGTTTTTAAATATGTTCAGGACTCTGCACCTTGTTTTATTCCAACAGAGAATGGTGCATGACACTGCGCTGTTTAGTCTTCCTCCATTCCTTATTTGATAATATGTCATCCCTCTGAAGTTTGTTTTCTTCTGTTCCCTAGTAATAGGTATGGTGGTATGGTAGAATAATCCACCAACTTACAGGATTTAAGTAATTGTGAATTTTTTCCCTTCAAGAAGTGAAGTTAGAAAGCAGTAAGTTTTACCTGGCACATACTAAAATGTTTGCTTAGCAAACAGTTTAAAATATGGTTTGATCATGGGGAAGCTGGTTCCTAATATCTTGGACTAGCAACAAGAATTCTTGGTTGAAAATCTGACTTTTTCAGAGAAAGAGCTATAAAAATTCTGTCATCTCTTTTCCTCCCTCATTGCCTTTCTTTTCTGCCTTTTCCTCTACTTCCCATCCCCCTCCCAGGTTCTTATTGCTAACAATGGCATTGCAGCAGTGAAATGCATGCGGTCTATTCGTAGGTGGTCTTACGAAATGTTTCGCAATGAGCGTGCAATCAGATTCGTTGTCATGGTCACACCTGAAGACCTTAAAGCCAACGCAGGTGAGTTGGTAGCATTATGAAAGCATCACGATCAAGCATAAAACATTGAGTACCACAGCCTTTAAGTAGGAGAATGTTAACTTAGGGGGATTCCAAAATGCAGGATTTTCAAATGAAATCCTTTAAAAAGAATTTCTCTTTAAAAAGTGTGAATAATAGGCATATAAATATGATTATACTATAGTTAACCTTCAACATAAACTCCTGTGTTCTAAGGGTAAGTACATAAAAATTTGACAAAGTATTGATTTGTACTTTCAAGTGTGTGCCTTTTTCATTGTTAAGTATTTGCCCTGCCACATACTTTGGCTTGTGTAGGCAGAAAGGTTTAGAAGGAAATGCTGTTTTCCTTATGAGTTATATTGAATTATGAAGAAACTAAGGGTTAAGATTCTTTTTTTCTCTTCTCTTCCTGAGGGAGAGACCTCTTGGGACCCAAGTCGGTTTCACGTGGCTCTTCTGCATATTCTCTACTCAGATGGTCCTCTATCTGAGACTTGTAGATGAAGATTATTGGTATGAAAGGTGTGGCTAGTCTGTCTTCTCCATACTTTTTATCACTAAAGTATAATCTCTTAAGGTGAAATACCCACCAGATAACATTAGCTCTTTAAAGAGCTATTCTTTTAAACCTATTTTGGTCTGTATATGTTCTCTCTCTATTGAGACAATGATATTAAGATTTTTCCTAAGGAATAAAGGTTATTATGTCATCTTATTTAGAAACAGAGAAGTCACCAATTTATTGAAAAACAGATATTATTACATGAAATCATTTACATGCACACTTCACATCTCTGAGTCACAATTTTTTATACCTATAAAAGGAAGATTATAAAGTCTATTTCACTGGATAGTTATAAAGATCAGGTCATCTATAATAAATATAAACTAGCTTGTATGGTTTCTTTTTCCCCATCCATCCATATCTACCTGGTACTACAATTAATTCACTTATTCATTCATTTAGTGAACATGGAGACTCACAATTAAATAAGATGTGATCTTTTTCTAGGAAACTATTTCAATACAATGAGGTACATGCTATAATAGAAACATATACAGGGTAGTATGAGAACATGGAGGTGAGATATCTAACTTTTGGGGGCACAGTTAAGAGAAAGCTATCTAAAAGAGGTTATGCCCTGCCAAGAATGAGTAAGAGTTAGTGAAGCAATTGTGGGACAGAAGGGTGTACCATGCAGAAAGAATAGCCTATGCAAATGTAGGAAGGTGTGACATGAGTGGTTTTCTGGAAATTACAAGTGGCTTGCTAAAGTACAAGATATGATCTAGTATTTGTCAAGAGGGGGCCTTGTTGTCCATCCTCAAAAGCACGGACTTTATCGTTTTAGGGGTGTGTGTGTGTATGTGTGTTGACATTAGGATTTGCATTTTAAATGGATGAGTTTTTTGATTTTTTTTTTTTTTTTGGAGATAGGGTCTTGCTCTGTTGCCCAGGCTAGGGTGCAGTAGCACTGTCATAGCTCACTACAGCCTCAAACTCCTGGGCTCCAGCTATCCTCCTGCCTCAGCCTCCTGAGTATCTGGGACCACAGGCACACGCCACCATGCCTAGCTAATTTTTAAATTTTCTGTAGAAATAGGGTCTCACTGTGTTGCACAGGCTGGTCTTGATCTCCTAGCCTCAAGTGATGCTCCCCTTCGGCTTCCCAAAGTGCTAGGATTACAGGCATGAGCCACCATGCCCAGCCTGATTTTTTTTAAACTATATAAAAGTAGAAGAGTGTAATGAATCCCTTCCCATCTATCTGTCATTCAGTATCAATAATTATCAACTCATGGCCAATCTAGTTTTAGCTATACTCTCACCCCCTCCCACAATTATTTTGAAACAAATATTTGATATTATATTATTCCATCTGTAAATATTTTTGTATGAATCTCTAAAAGATAGTTTCTTTAAAAAAACAATTAGGTGGTTGATTCTGTTAGCATTGTGGAAGAGGCATTTGAAGACGATAATAATAGAGGACATGTGGTGATGGGACTGAGGATAGAGAATAAAGGAAGGCTTTAGAGAGATGGAGGTAAAAATAGCGAAGATTTCGTGATTGAAGGAAGAGTTAATGTTGATCGTTGGGTTTCAAATTTGGTTGACTAAGTAGATGCCAGTACCACCAACTGAAATAGATAATATAACAAGAAGAACAAGCTGGTTTTTTTGGTGAGGAAATGGATTTAGTAGAATACTTGTGGTACATGCAAGTCCTATAAATCCTGTAAAAAGTTGAGTATATCCTTCTAAAACTTAGACCTGGAGATTAAGACATGTTCATTATTGGCCATTATGTGGTACATTCAGTACTACTCCCCAGAAGAACAGATAGAAAATGAAGAGAAGAGGGCTAAGGATGAAATTTTATGGAAAACTAAAGTTAGGGGTAGACTGAGGAAGATAGGCCCATAAACAATATTGAGAAGAAATGATTGAAGAGGTAGAAGAATAAACAGAAAAGAGAAGCAAAGGAAAAAGATAATTTCAATAAGAAAGGGTCAAATGTGTCAGCAGTCCAAACAAAAATGGACTACAAACTTGTCCAGAGATTAAGAAATCACTGGTAACGTTTGCAAGAATAGTGTCGCTAGAGCAATATAAGAGCATGCAGACTAATATAGGGTGTTACGGAATGAAGGGGAAGTGATATGGAGACAGCCAATGTGGACTAGTTTTTTAAAGAATTTTAGATGAGAAGAGAAGAAGAAAAGGCAGGAACTAAAGAGAAATTCGGGGTCAAGGGAAGGTTTTTATTTTTTAGAGTGAAAGAGGCTTGGGAATGTTTCTAGTCTAAGAGGAAAGAGCCCAAGTGTGGGGAGGGCTTGAAATGCGTGAGAGACTTGAGGGGATGGAAGGGGATGGGATCAAGAGTACAAGTGGGCAAAAATATGCATGTCTTTTGACCAAGAAATTATATTTGTTGGTATTTATACTGAAGGGAAAAAAATCAGTAATGGGAGCAAATATATTCATACAAGGATATTCATTGCATATTATTATATTTAAAAATAGTGAGAAACTGGGAGTGACTTAAGTGTCCAACATCAGTGGATTAGTTAAGTTAAATGAACTACACTCATCCTGTGAAATACCATGCAGCCATTAAAAAATATTTTGTGGAATGACATTCATTAGTATGAGAATGTGTTTTGATAAATTGCTGTATTATTTATTACCATAAACTTATCAGCTTAAAACAACATTTATTATCTCGCAGTTTCTGTAGGTCAGATCATGGCTTAGCTGGGTCTTCTGTTTCAGGGTCTCACAAGGCTGCAATCAGTTGTCAGCTGAAGGTGAGGTCTCATCTGAGGCTCGAATTGGGATGGATCTGTTTTCAAGTTCACATGGTTATTGGCATCATTTAGTTTTTTGTGGGCTGTCAGACTAAGGGCCTGAGTGATTGGCTGGTTCTTAGCCACAGGCCCCTGTCAGCTCCTTATCATGGGGGCTATCCCAAAATGACTGCTACCTCAAAGCCAGCAAGGGAGAGAGTCTCCTAGTAAGACGGGTTTATTCTTATGTAATGTTATCATGGAATTGACATCTCATCATCTTGGCTAGAAGCAGCAAATCACAGATCTTGCCCATACCCAAGGGGAGGAGTTTACGGAAAGGATGAATACCTGGAGTTTGGAGTCTTGGGGCCACCTTAGTGTCTGTCCACCACAATTGCTGAGAAAAAAATTGGCTATAAAATGAAATTGATAGCATAATATAATAGTAGAAAAAAAAATACACTGTGTATAGTCATAGGAAAAAAGGCTGTAACAACATATACCAAAAGAGCAAATAGTAAGCTGGGCGTGGTGTCTCATGCCTGTAATCCTAGCACTCTGGGAGGCTGAGGCGGGAGGATCACTTGATGTCAGGAATTAGAGACCAGCCTGAGCAAGAGTGAGACCCCCGTCTCTACAAAAATTAGAAAAATTAGCTGGCATGGTGGCATGTGCCTATAGTCCCAGCTACTTGGGAGGCTGAGGCAGGAGCATGGCTTGAGCCCAGGAGTTTGAGGTTGCAGGGTTGCAGTGAGCTATGACGATGCCACTGTACTCTAGCCTGGGTGACAGAGCAAGACTCTATCTCAAAAAAAAAAAAAAAGGCAGTACTAATTTTCTCGGGGAGTGGAATATTTGGGTGTTTTAATTTTTAATTTCTATTTGTGTTTCTACTTTTTTCAACTTTTTACATGGAGTATGTATACATTTTACAATTTTTAAAAACGTTATTTAAAAAGCAGAATGCAGCCTGGTGCTGTGGTTCACACCTGTAATTCCAGCTACTCAGGAAGCTAAGGCAGGAGGAGCACCTGAGGCCAGGAATTTGAGACCAGCCTGGGCAACATAGTGAGACCCTGTTTCTAATATAACAAAGTAGAAAGGATTACCATATTAGTGGTATTGAATTAAGGGATAAATATTATGGGTGATTTTTCCTTTTCTTCCTAACTTTTCTATTATGTTAATTATTTTTAACAGCTTTATTGAGTATAATTTATATACTATAAAATGACATCTTTTTAAAAGTGTATGAGTCTATGAGTTTTAGTAAATTTCTACCATTGTGCAATCATCACTGTGATTCAGTTTAGAACACTCAATATTTTTATAATTAAAAAACTATGAAAAAGGAGCCTTAGATGGGAGAGTTGGTTATTAACATGAGGAGAGGACTTTATCCTCTGAGACTGGAAGGAAGTGGGTAAAACTGACAGGTTAAGGGTGAGAATGGTAATAACCCGTTGCATTATTTATTTCATGATAGTTATTGGAAAAGTAGGAAAGGTGGATGATTAGTGAAATCCATAGTAAAGAATTGAGTATTCTCTTATGTGGGGAGTTTTCTTATTTATTTGTGAATATACTCTGTACTCTCTGGTGGTAGTTGTGGGAACTTTGAGAGCTAGGAGATGAGGGAGAGATACAGGTTATGTAATTAGAGTGAGCTTTCTTTTTCTGCTTCCCAGGGCTTCTCTTTTCTTTAGTGTCTACAGTAATGACAATTGAAGATTTGATTGGTGTAGAACTCTGAATTCTTGTTGGTTGGTGGTAGCAATATCTTTGTAGACTGTGTATGTGTATGTGTGTGTGTGTGTGTGTGTGTGTGTGTATAAAGGATGTAGGTCAGCAATTAAGGTAACTTTTCCTGTCTAGGGCTGCTGAACTACAGAAATGACTAAACTACAATGAAAAAGTTGGATAGATTCAACAATATAAAAATTTCTATTTGGCAAATAAAAAAAGAGAAGAGAAAGAAAAAGTTTAAGACAACTGATAATCTGGAAAAATATATTAGCAGCAAAGAGTTTCTACCTGTAATATAATAAAAAGGCACCTCTCAGGAAATGAACAAAGAACATGAATAAGTAGTCCATAAAAGAAGAAATAAAAAGCAACAATACACATATGAAAAGAGATTCAGTATCAATGGTAATCAAAGAAATGTAAACCAAAACAATGATAGTGGATTTTAAAAAATATTTTCTAAATTATGAATATCCTATATTTCTATCAATAAATTCATAGATAAATGAATTATGAACTATTAAAATATTAGGCATCCATTAAAATGTTAAATATATATTATAATATTAAATATATCTCTGTGTCACAATGTGAAAAGATATCCACAATATATTGTTAAATTGCCTAACAAGTATCCCAAAGCATGAACTAGTTATCTCTAAGGTGGGACAGTGGGTGATTTTGACTTTTTAAAAATAGTATTATTATATCCTGATATGTTATTTAAATTTTTAATAATTAGTATGCTTTCCCTCCTATAATCAAAGAGAACAATAAACCTATTTTAATTTTGAATGAACTGTAGGGTACTGTATCTTACATTTAGTGGAATATCTTTTTTTTAGTGGAATTTTTTTTAGAAAGGACTTAAAATCTTTTAAAGTTAAGAACAAGATAAAAGAAACATTAATAAATAATGGTGGAAATAAACTTTGAGTAAGTTACTAAACTGCCCCAAGCCATAATTTCCTGTAAACTGGGGCACTGATAATATCAATCACATGTGTAGGATCGCTGAGAGAATAAAATAAGAGTCTATATATATATGTATATATATAAAGTGCTTAGTATAGTCCCTGACATGGTAGTTTCTCTGCTACAGTTCTTGCCAGAATAGTAAGAGAGAGACATCAGGTGACAAATTTGAAAGGGAATACTGAGCAAAAAAATAAATGTAAGAAGGGAAACTGGTTATCTTTCTGAAGTTTCCTTCAAATACCTATTACCTCCAACATTCCAGATAAACCCTTTTCAGGCACAAATTAGACTTCTGTAACTAACTTTTCCTGTTTAGCCAGAGTGTAAACCCTCCAGGCTCTCCTCTCTTTCCCCATTCTGTCCAGCTCTATACCAGGAAAAGCACTTTCTCTGGGTATAGTGCATGTTAAAGGATGTCAGACTAGAACGTCTTCTCAGAATAGAGCAATTGTGCTTGAGTCACTAACTGACAGACACATCAGCCTTGATATAGAGATCATAAAGATTCTTCAGGGAGGTTAAATAGTGAAATCTTTGAGAATAGCTGTTTTAGTATAAGAGCTTCCTTGAATATGGGATTAACTTGTATTAGTGCCTGTTACTTAACAACCTCAGAGCCTCCAACTAAGTGGTCCTGGAAATTATCCCATTAATGCTATTTGTCCTGTGGTTACTTTTGATAGTCCCTGTCCTTTACATAGTTTTTCTGTGCAATTAAATTTCTGGAAAAAATCATGCATTCTCTATTAATTTGCTTGTGTTTTCAGAATACATTAAGATGGCAGATCACTATGTGCCAGTTCCTGGAGGACCAAACAACAACAACTATGCAAATGTGGAATTAATTCTTGATATTGCTAAAAGGATCCCAGTACAAGTAAGACATGCCAATGTGTTATTTATTTATTTATTTATTTATTTTTAACACAGTGTCTCACTCTGTTGCCTGAGCTAGAGAGCAGTGGTGTCATCATAGCTCACTGCAACCTCAGACTCCTGGGCTCAAGTGATCCTCCTGCCTCAGCTTCCCGAGTAGCTGGAACTACAGGTGTGCACCATCATGCCTGGCTAATTTTTTAAAATAATTTTATTTTAGAGATGGGCTCTCACTATGTTGCCCATGCTGGTCTCAAACTCCTGGCCTCAAGTGATCCTCCTGCCTCGGCCTCCCCAAAGTGCTAGGATTACAGGCATGAGCCACAGTACCTGGCCCCAACGTGTCCTTTAAAACCAAATTCAGCCATTTTACAATTAGACATAAGGGGATACCCAAAGAAGAACATTTATATAAAGCATCTTTTTAAAAAATTCTTAAATGCCTTTATATGGGATAACTAAACCAGACAAGGAAAGGAAAAATAGAATGGAATGACTAGAAATAAACATAATACAAATGGAAGGTTTAGAAGGGTCTTTCAGAGATTATTTATTCTATGCACTTCACCTTCGAACCATTTCAAGTAAGTAAAAGTTAGCTATTTCCTGAGGAATATTAGCCTGGAGTATGTTAGTGTATTAGAGAAGTAGGTTGTTTCTTCCCTATCACATTGTGTTAGGAAGTTTAGGGTAAGTACCTTAAAGTGCAAAGAGGACAAAATTCTAAAGTTATATGGTAGTATAACCACTAGATATAAAGATGGAATTGGGTGGCAAAAGTAATTGAATATGTGAAAGATAGCCAATATTTCTAGGAAAGACTCTATAGAGCGTAGCTGAAATGCTACAAATTAAGTTTCCTAAAAAGCAAGCAACAAGACTAACTGGATCTTAGTATCAATTTTAACTTGGTTTTGACCTCTTCAGAGGTTTTACCACAGTAGACTGCTTTTTGTTCTGTAAAGTTTGCCAACAGTCAGGTATAGCAGCTGAATTAAGCATTAGGCTGCTGTGGAACTATTGTACCTCATGAAGTAGGGACAGGCTTAGTGGAGAGTAATGCAGTTTGTGGGGTTTTTGTATTAATTTTAAGAATGAATCATTGTGTTCCCTTGTAGGCAGTGTGGGCTGGCTGGGGTCATGCTTCTGAAAACCCCAAGCTCCCAGAACTTCTCTTGAAAAATGGCATCGCTTTTATGGGTAAGCCTTTCTGACATACTGTTCCTGTCTTTGTTTCTTTTTGTCAATTTTGCCCATATTCTGCTCTGTGGCCTGATTTTCTTCTGTTTAACATGTAATTAACTCTTTTTTTTTTTAATCAATTAGCAACTCTCCAAGTACCTTCATTTCTTTTTCTCCTGCCTTTTTTATTTCTTACACCCTGCTTGTCTCATGTCATCTTTGCCACTAACCTTAGGAAAGCATGTGGAGAAAGGACCTATTTTTAGATAGCAAAGATAATTGAATACTTAGGATACCCTGGCAGTGTGCCCTTAAATATGAATCAGCACCTTCGCATAAGCATATAGGTTATACTTCTATGGAAGAGAGATATTTCTTCTGACTTTTCTGCTGTCATTATGGCAGAGAGAAAAATAAAGGTTATATGGTTCAAAGTGTTTCTCTGTCTGTCTCAGAGACTTTCCACAATGAAGAATATGCTTTGTAAACCTCATTAAAGGTAAATCTCCTCTTTGGATTCCCCTAAGACCAGGGATGGTATAATATTTCAGACTCCAATTCCAAAACTTTACAGTCCTTATTTCAGGATATTAGTTTAAAAAAAGAAGACTTTGTTAGTGTGGTAAAGTTGGATCATGAAGGATGATAAAATTTTAGTTAGACTTGTAGGAATTTAATTCAGCATATATTTACATATATTGAGCTCTCACTATGCACAAGAAGCTTGCTACATTAGGTTTTATAAATGGTACAAAGATGTGTCAAAGCATAGTAGTCCTCATAATCAAGTTTATAATCTCCATGATATGTGATGGAGGGGGGACAAGACAAATACATTAATAATTATAATACAAGGCAGAATAAATGTGCTAGAAATGAGGCCAAAATGTTACAGTCAGGGTTCTTCTCCTGCTTTGTTTTTAGGTCCTCCAAGCCAGGCCATGTGGGCTTTGGGGGATAAGATCGCGTCTTCTATAGTGGCTCAAACAGCCGGTATCCCAACTCTTCCCTGGAGCGGTAGTGGTAAGAAGTTATTTCTTGTTTGTATCTTGAAGTGCAGAAAAGCTCAGTAGGATATTCAGGACTATGGCTTAGGGGTTAATTTTGTTTAAAATGTATTGGGATATTCGACAAGAAATGGAATCCTGGTTGATTAATGGTACCTTGTATCTCTTGGCATAATTAATACACCTGTGATTTTTACCATGTCTTAGAAATATAAATTAGTATCAGGTACACAGTTGCTAAACTGTGATCTGGAGTGATCTTGGGACTTACTTTGGAGAAACTCTGGGAAAACACATATGGTTTTGTGGGTTCAGATCTATTCTGGGTAGGCTAGAATATTCCTCAGAGGTGATCTTCCTTGGTAGAATTAGGCTTTTGGACCTGCCTGGGAGGTAGCCTGTATCACTAAGAAGAACGTAAAACACACTTACTCCAATGTTCACCTGACATTGTTTTCTTGATGTCAGCTCACAATCAATTGATGATTTGCTTTGCGTGTTTAATACCATTTAACCTCACTTGCCCTTGATGCAGAGAATGAGCTCAGTAATCAACCTTTCTTCCAGGTGCACAGAAGGATGAAAATTTTCAAAAAATGATTTATTCTTGACAAATCCTTCAAAGAGTGCCATGTGAATTATTATAGCTGATAACAACATGAACTTCCTTTTTTTTTTGAATACTCAACCACTGAGAGCAGACATACACTAAAACCTCCTTTAAATGGGAATGACCATGTCTTGAGGCTGAACAGATTTGAACCCTTGTTACTCCGGCTCTCTAGGGGATTGCAGTATCCTCTCCAGACCTGCTGGGTCAAATAGTTTAAAATAAAAGGTTGAATTTGTTCTTGTTTGAATGGAGAGGCTATAGTGTTCCCCTTGTGGCCGAGTACAGGGATATTCAGGGAGCATGGAATCATGACTCTGCTGAGGCCAATAAAACCGCCATTTCCATTTCCAAGGGCTCATAAAGATTGAATTATTTCCCAGACCTCTGGCCCTAGAGCAGGCTTGAACACACAAATCGAAGGTATTTTGCCTGCTGAGTTGCTGTGAGAAGTCTGCATGCTTTTTTTTTTTTTTTTTTTTTGTCTTATATGTCCTTGCACTTTTATAAGTTGTTCCCTGTTAGTTCTCTTTGCTTTTTCCAGCATAAGAACCCAAGTTGCCAGGTCATGCTATGGCTAAATGCTATTAACCCAAAGGACTGAGCAGGTTTTTAGCATCCTTCTCTCTCCCATCTACCCTCAATTTTGGATAAAAATGATAGCATTTTAAAGAAGGTATATTAGAAAATTGACAAGAGCAGAAGCTCTTGTTAACTGCTCTAAGTCACTGTCATCTATTGCAGGTCTTCGTGTGGACTGGCAGGAAAATGATTTTTCAAAACGTATCTTAAATGTTCCTCAGGAACTATATGAAAAAGGTTATGTGAAAGATGTGGATGATGGGCTGAAGGTAGGTTATTAACTCCAAGGAGGGACATGCCTTTCAACCAACCAATTATAGTCACAAATGTAGGGAATTTGGATCCTGGTTCATGATGTATACCATGATGACATTATGGTTGTACGATCAGAAGGGGTAGTTTAAAAAGTATAGACTGAGGAAGTGACTTTATTTTCTTTTTATGTTTATATTTTTATTTATTTTTTATTTTTTGTAGAACTGGGTTCTTGCTGTTGCCCATCCTGGCTCAAGTGATCCTCCCGCCTCAGCCTCCCAAAGTGATAGGATTACAGGCATGGGCCACCATGCCCTGCCAGGAAATGACTAAATTTAAACAATTTAAATTCACTTTGAAACAGGCTGCTTATCCAGACAGAGCATTTCTTAGGTGATAATCAGACTTTTAAGGAGGTGCTGATTCTCCCTCTCTCTACCACCTGTTAGTGTGTGAGAGGGGGCCAGCAAACAACACACTTTTCCTCTGCTTGAGTTCAGAACCAAGAAGCCCAGACAGGTAGCTTTATTACAAATAGAGATGTCGGTGAAAATGGCTTTAGTGTGTAGCAACAAATCAGATGTGTAAACTGAACACCAGAGTTAAAACCATCACCCACTGGTTACTGGCAATGCTGAATAACCACACACTTCCTTCTGCAGAGAGAGAACTTTTACCGTTCAGCTTATTGTATGACTACAAGCTGACAAAGAGCATGTGTTCTGTGCAGTGGGCTGATCCCAGAGGGGAAGAGGCTGAGCTTTGCATGCTCCGTTCCTCCTTCCAAATTGACCAATCATATAATTTATTTTTTCCCTTGGGAAAAAGTGGGGTAGTGAGCTGAGATAGGCTGAAAGTGTTACAATAATTATCGTCCATGTGTAAAAACGTAAAGCTAGGCAAAAGGAGATCCTTTCCTCAACATTACCTTTTCTTTCCTTATAGTTCTCTCCAGTTCATTCCCCTTTTACTTTTTAACTAGTTGGAAGTGTCAGTTATGCCTCCAGGTGGGTGATGAAAGAGGCTATTTTAGAAAAATACACTGCTTGACTTTGACTAGTATGTTATAAATTCAAGAGGAATGCTGAATCTTCAACTAATTTTGCCATATTGTTTGCATTTCAAGTTAAGCATCATGTAATCTCCTTAACAAGAAGAATTAATATTTCTAATTGAATTGAAAATGCTTTATTCTATTTGCTGTAATTCATAAAAAGAGTAGAAGTCCTTTGTAAGGAACTAGCTATTTTGCTTATTAACTAAAAGTTATTTTTTTTCTGGTTATATTTACAAAAAGAATTTTCTGGTAGAAAACTTGGAAAGCCAGAGATGATAATAAAACCACCCATTAACCCACCATCCAGAGATAATGCCCATTAACATATTCATGTGTTTTTTCCAGCCTTTTTTGATTCATAGATTCATATAAAAATCTTTATTAATAGATTTCTATAATTATAATAATTATAAATTTAGGGTTTACTATATATATTGTTTGGTAATCCCAGTACTTTTTTCTACTTAATATTATATATAAGTATTTTCCCCATGGCATTAAAATTCTTCTAAAATATTTTTAATGGGTGACCTGTGGCTAGAGTATTCACATATTTTTTAAAGGACCACCTTCTTATTTACTGACTTTCTATGGACTACTCTATTTTTGTAAGTCTTTTTCCATATTTGTGCTACCTGTTTCTTTGATCACCTATCACCCAGTGATGGAGTTCATCATACTAATTCCGTTGATATGAGCATAGAAAAGAACAGAATTAAAGGAACTTTAGAAGAGATGGGACTATGAATGTAAGATTTTCATCCCTAATTTACTGATGCAAATTAAAATTTGAAATGGCCTTTTTCTGGTGATACATTTTAAAGAAATTTATAATATAGCAAGTCTGGAATATTTTGACAAAGAAATGACTTGGTTATTTTAAATTTTTATTTAACTTTTTCCCAGTTTACTTTCTGCCATAACAATATAATTTGGATTATATTAAATTATGGAGTATGTTAAATTATGTTAAATTAATGATATTTTCTATATTACTACCTATAAAGGCTACCTAATTCCTTCTAATAATTGCGTAATATTCTATTTAGTATGTGAGTATATCTTAATTTAACCAGCTCTGTAGTTGATGGCTATATGACTAATTTTTCAAAAAATTTTAGGATCATCACCTGATCATTACATAATACTGTAAATGTGAAAAGTACATTTGGAGCATGTGCTGACAATTAGTTTTCTGACGAATTTCATTAATATTTTGAGATCTTGTTATTTTTATCTTTTATAAAAACTTAAGGGAGAAAAAATTTCCAGATACTTGAGAGTTCCGATTTGTTGAGTCTTATATGTGGTTGGGAGCTACACTGATATACTCTCAGCTTATATTAAGTGAACTACCTATATCTTTTTTAAAAAAAATTTTGGTTAATACATGGATAACTGCATACCATAAGGAAGAAATTCCAACAATACAGAAATATATGCAGTAAAAAGTGAAAGTTTATATCTATTCATTTTTATTTTATAAATCACCACTGTGTATATCCTAGACTTCATTTCTTTGTATTTACATATGTGAATATATGAATGCATATATAATCATATATAAACACATATAGATTTATTTTGTTTTTGACCCATATGGGGTTATTTTAGATTAAATCATATGAAATTGCCAATATTCAATCACTTTTTTAATCTACAAAAAGGCAATTTCTTTTGGTTCAACCTAATACTACAAATATTGTTTCACCTAATAGTATATCTTGAAGATCTTTCTATTTTACTACATGTAGGCTTACTAAGTGATTGCATTATTAAAGGGAGAAAATGCCAGTTTTCTCATTCTCTACTAATAACACTTTCTCCTATTTTTTTCTTTATTTTTGAAGGCAGCAGAGGAAGTTGGATATCCAGTAATGATCAAGGCATCAGAAGGAGGAGGAGGGAAGGGAATCAGAAAAGTCAATAATGCAGATGACTTCCCTAACCTTTTCAGACAGGTGGAGTACAAGCTGTTTTTGTTTGTTTGAACCAATATGTATATCAGAGATACATGATTTAACTAATACTATAATTTGGATATCCAGAAAATATATAATGTTTAATTTTGTCTATAATTAATCTAGTCTTTCTGTCTAGTCTCCACCTCCTTATTAGTGGGGAAAAAAGTTAAAGAAATGTCCAATTCAATTTAAGTTTTATTTAATTAGATAATTCAAACAGTAGAGTTTTTCTCTTTTATAGAAACATGCTCAGTTTCTCAGATAGATCTTCCCTCCATAGTGCAGGTGGCGCATAGGATCTCATAATGGCAAGGAAGAATCAATGCCTTTCTACATTTTTGTACCCCTGTTCTGCTGACATTCTAGATAAAGTGGGTGGTGGTGTGGGTATAATACTGATCTGCTTGCTCTTGGCTTGGTCATGCCCAGGCTCTCTGATTGGCTTTATCTTACTTCAGTTCAAATTGGCCCCTGAGTTTCCACCATGTGTCCCATCTACCCCCTGGCCCAGTAGTCTATACCCTAGTGTGTGCTGCATGGCCACCACATCCTGGCACAGGAACCCTATGGCAGACCCACATTATATGGGAAATGAGAGTGGCTCAGGAAAGCCAATCCTAGGCTCTCTTTCTGCCTTACCCTGTGCTTTGCAGCCGGGTCGATGTGGCCATACTATACATTGGTTGTAGAGGCAGCCAAAGAAGTGATGTCTTTTCAGAACCTTAAACAGAGGGAGAAAAAGGAGACGGGTCTCTTTTGTTCTGCCCTCAGAGTTACCCTCACATACTTGACTCACTTCTTTTTTTCTCCCACCAATACCCAGTAAAACTGTGGTCCCCAACCTCCAGGCCGTGGCCCGGTACCGGTCTGTGGCCTGTTAGGAAAACAGAGCTGCACGTCACCGCCTGAACTGTGCCTTCCCCCACCCCCCCCACCATCCATGGAAAAATTGTCTTCCGTGAAACCGGTCTCTGGTGCCAAAAAGGTTGGGGACCACTGCAAAGATGCATCAGAAAAAGGAAAATTGAGACACGGGTCTGGCCTTTTCACTCTCCTAGCTTCCCTCTTTTTCTTGGTTTTCTCGCCATCTTACCGTCTTCTACTTTGCACCATCTCTTGCTAGTGTCCCATGCTTTTATTTGCTTTCTTTTTTTCCAAACAATTCAGCAGCAAACTTCTTGCTTCACTGTCAAAAACTGAAGGGAAAAACTGTGAGCTGAGTCTTCCATGATTTGATACACAGGTGGTCCCAAACTTAAAATGATTCAACTTACCATTTTTGGAATTTACAATGGTGTAAAAGCAATATACATTCAGTAGAAACCATACTTCAAGTACCTGTACAGCTATTCGGTTTTTCACTTTCAGTACAGTATTCAGTAAATTACATGTGATATTCAATGCTTTATTATAATATAGGCTTTGGGTTAGATAATTTTGCCTAACTGTAAGCTAATGTAAGTGTTCTAAGCATGTTTAAGGTAAGCGAGGCTAACCTATGATGTTTGGTAGGTTAGGTGTATTAAATGCATTTTTGAATTTTGATATTTTCAATTTACGATGGGTTTATTGGGACATAATTCCATCATAAGTCAAGGAGCAGCTATATTAGATAAAGGAAGTGATAAAGGTATTGTCTTACTGTATTATCCTATTTTGAATGCCAATTTGAGTATTACCTCAGTCTTTTTTTTTTATTTTAGCATTTCTTCTGTAAATTCTAATTTCATAGTTTAGATCAGTGCCTTATGGAATCTAGAGAAAAGGTTTTTGCTCTTAGGAGCAAAATAAAAAATAAAAAGCATGTTAATTAATGTTAACTCCTGGAGACGTTTCAAAACTCCTTATTACTATGGAATCAAATAGTGGAAGAGTCTAGAATATTAAGAGGAAGTTTTATGTGAAAGTCCTTAAGTTCTAATACTGGGTAGCTAAATAACTCAAACCAATCCTCCCATTGGGAACAAACTAGAAAAACTGGTCTGGATTGAAAAAAAAAATCATTAGAGACTTTTCAATATAGTAAAGAATTATGGGACTAACATATAGGAGAAAAAGGAAACCCAGAGCGGTGATCCTGGCATTTGAGGTCACTTTCCTCCTAGAAAAAGAAGCAGCTAAAAAGCTGATTAGTTTTCAACAGTCTTAAAAGACTAAAAGGACAAAATTTAGGCTTCAGGGCTTGCTGAGGAGGGGTGCCCTGGGAAACCTCCCACATTTTAGGTTGGGATCCTGAAGGATTATTTTGCAGGAGAGAGGGTGAACAGAAAATAGACCAGCTCTCACAGGGATTAAATCTCAGCTTCAAAACACTCAACCTCTGATCGAAGCAAGATGTCGTAGGATTGTTAGTGCCCCTAGCCACCTGCAGAAAGCAAATGTAAATCCTCTCCAGAGAGAGATAACATCCAGAATTTCAAATTATTTCTACTAATTTTTCATGTGGCATATCAAGCATCCAATTGAAAATAAACAGACATATAAAATTAGATGATTGAAAAACAAGAAAAACAAAAGTCAGCAGAAACAGACCCACAGAGGATTTAGATAATGGAACTATCAGATGAAGACTTTAAAGTAACTATGCTTAATATATTCAAGGAAATTAAAGAAAAGATTGAGAATTTTGGCAGAGAACTGGAAATCATAAAGAAGAAACAAGTAATTCTAGAACTGAAAATGCAATAAATAAAATTAAGTCAATATAGGAGTTTAATAGCATATTAGATACAGTTGAAGAGAGAACTAGTAACTGGAAGATAGATCAGAAGAAAATTCAGACTGAAGCATGAAGAGAGACAAAAGAATGAAAAATGTAGAAAACAGAAATGTGAGACATTATTTGCAAAGATGACCATGGTCACTCCTCCCATCTCCATGTACCTGTACAGTATGATTTTGCAGCTCCTCCTATCAAGAAGTAGAGTCCTTTTTCCCACCCCTTGAATTTCACCTGGCCTTGTGACTTGTTTTGGCCAGTGCCATGTGGCAGAAATGGTGTAAACTTCTAAAGCCTAAACTGCAAAGTGGTTTTGTAGTTCTGCCCTTGCCCTCTTGGAATGAGACCTCAGACTGCCATGTGAAGAGCCTATTCTAGCCTGCTGGAGAAAGAGAGGTCACATGAAGCAGAGATCAGTTGTCCCAGGTAAGGCCTTCTACTCCTTCTAGCTGACAGCACCACATTTGAGACATATAAGTGAGACCATATTAGACCATCCAACCCCAGTCAAGCTGCTAGGTGACTACAGCTACATGAGTGACTCCAGGCAAGACCAGCAGAAGAACTGCCCAACTGAGCCATGTTTAAAATGCTGATCCACAGAATCATGAACAAATAAAATGATCCCAAGTTATTAAATTTTTGGTAGTTTGTTAGATATCATTGGATAACTGACACAGAAATTGATACCTAATGGTATGATACTGCCATAACAAAAGAAGTAAAACATGTGGCATTGGCTTTGAAACTGGCTATAGCTGGAGTCTAGAAAAATGGTGGGGAGTATGTTAATGAAGTCTAGAGGAATGAAGAACAAACTGTTAGTGGAGGCTAGAAAAGGAGTGATGTGATTGTTATTGGAGTCTGGTGAGAAGATAGCCCATGTTCTTTAATGATGGAACAGTTGGCAGAAAATGTTCTCTGAGGTAACTTGGAAGAGAGAGAATGTATCTAATGAAGTCATGGATCTGGTTAAGCAGATCTCTATGGCTTTCAAAGTATTGAAAGTTATCTGTTGAGTGTTCCTAGTTGCTTATGGTAAGACAGTGTAAAAGAGACATGAGATACAGAAGATGTTTTGTTTGCAAGCAGAATTTAGTGGAAGTGTAAAGGACCCAGAACTTGTTAGGTTTGAAAATAGAAATATTTCTCATTCCCAGTCTCTCCAGCTGGCAAAAGATTTGCAAAGTAAAAATGTTTCAGAGTAAAGACCAAGTCAAAAGTACCTGTGACTTTAAAACCTCAGAAATATTTAAGGCAATACCTGGTAGATTATTCCCTCAGCTAGGAAAATGTGCTTCTAAGAGTCATAGGGCATTGTCCTGCAGTAGCTTGACATGCCCAAAGTATAGAGAGATCTGTGCAGAAGTGAGTTATGGCTGTGGCTTTTGGGGTAAGCAGTGAACCTCAATATGATTCATAGGAAACCCACAGAGTTGTCAAGAGACTTGTGTTGATGAATTTACCAAAGGGACTAAGAGACCTCTGGGCCTTCTACTTTTTATGGGCAGGAAGCAGACTGAGAAAGCTATTCAGCTGTAAAACATAAGTCATTTCTAATAAAAAGAGAGATTTCTCAGAAAATGGAGTTAGGAACCGAGAGGGCAGAGCCAAGAGCAGAGGGGACCATGGATTAGGGACCAACTAGACCCTAGGGAGTAGAACTAGACCCTAATTTAAAAAAAAAAAATTCCCTGTCCCTACAATAAGAGAACTTGACAACATCTATCTATCTGGATTTCAGAATTGCCACGGACCAGTGACTGCTATGTACCTCCCATCCTCCTTCCCATCTTCCCCTCTTTGATCAGGAGTCTCTTTTGCAGTTATCCTCTCCCAATCTCATCATTAAATGCTGGGAGTGTTGGGGCAGATAACTTGTTTTTTTAGTTCCCAGGTCTTTGGATCAAGAGAAACTATAACTGAGGAGCTGCATCCAAGGAAGCACATTTTCGTTCAGACATGACTCATGAGAAAATGGACGTCAAGCCTGATGTCATGATTGGATGAAACTTTGGGGGTCTTGGGAGGGGGTGAGTCTATTTTGCATGTGGGAGGTATGTGAATTATTGTGGCCAGAGGGTAGATCATAGTAGATTGTTTGCAGAGATGGCCGCAATAACTCCTCCCATTCCTGTATGTAATGTGACTTCTCTGTCCCTCCCATCCAGAGGTGGCATCTATTTCCCCACCCCTCAAATCTTAGCTGGCCTTGTGGCTTGCTTAGACCATTAGAATGTGGCGAAAGTAATATGTAAGTTCTAGAGCCTAGACCTTACAGATTCTGCCCTCTCGTGCTTGGAAAACTGCACTGAAGAAGCCTGGTCTAGCTTACTGGAGAATGAGAGACCACATGCAGTAGAGACGAGCTATTCCAGTTGAGGCTCCCTAGACCTACCAGCCAACAGTCAGCACAAATCACCAGACATGTGAATAAGACCAGTCAGCCCCACTCAAGCCACCAGATGATGATACGCTCATACACGTAAGACCTGAAGAAGAACTGCCCAGATGAGCACAGCATTATGAGCAAATAAAAGATTGATGTTCTAAGCAAGCCGCTGAATTTTGAGGTAACTGGTTACATAGCAAAACAGAACAAAACCAGAGCATAAAAGACATGGAGTACAGTGAAATGATCCAACATCATGTACTTTTAAGTCTCAGAGGAGAAGAGAAAGAACAGAGCAGAAGCAATTATTTGAAGAAATGATGGAGCAGAAGCCATATTTGAAGAGATAATGGCTAAGAATTTCCTTGAACTGATAGAAGATACCAAGCACAGATTCAAAAAGCACTATGAGATTTATGCAGGACAAATGCAAAGAAAACCACACCTAAGCTTATCAGAGTAAAGCTGCCACTCCACCTCACTAAAATAAAAAAGAGAGAGAAAATCTTAAAGCAGAAAAAAGATTACTTTAAAGGGAATAACAATAAGAATGGCAGTCGACATCTCAGTAGAAATAGTGAAAGCCAGAAGATGTTGGGATATCTTTGAAATGCTGAAAAAAATAATTACCAGTGTGGGATTCTGCACCCAGTGACAATATTCTTTAAAATTGAAGATGAAAGTCCTTTGACTGCAACAATACTATATGTGATGTAATGTGAACCAGGAATGTATCTAGTCTGGAGCAAGTTGTACATTTGGCTGTACAGAGTGGATGGCAATATTTTGCCCTGTTGTGGGATTTGTGTGTATTTATGTGTGTTTTCAAATATCTTGTTTACCTTTGTAACACACTGGATGTTTATGTTTTCATATTCATTAATTAATATTGGTTATATAACTAAGAATGCAACATTTTAAAGATATTAAAAATGAGGACATGGGCTATGTTTTATTCATTTTTGTATTCCTACTGATTAACATGGTCCCTGACACTTCTAGACATCTGCTTGTTGAAATCAAAGCAGCTTATTATCATGATAGAAAAACTGTTTACCACTTAAGAATTTGTTTTATTTCCTTTTCTAATACAGGTTCAAGCTGAAGTCCCTGGATCTCCTATATTTGTGATGAGACTAGCCAAACAATCTCGTCATCTGGAGGTACAGATCCTAGCAGATCAGTATGGCAATGCTATCTCTCTGTTTGGTCGTGACTGCTCCGTACAGCGCAGGCATCAGAAGATTATTGAAGAGGCACCTGCTGCTATTGCTACTCCAGCAGTATTTGAACATATGGAACAGGTATGTATATTAAAAGTCTTTCTGTTTTCTTATACAGAACATTTTTCATTCAGTTCACGTACCAAGCTAAGAATAGTGGAATTGGAAGCAATGATTCTCAGTAATTGATGAGATTATATTCTTTTTCTAGAAGAAAAAATATTCTGCTGTTCTCCCTCTAGGAAAATTGTCTAGGAACATTTCAAGCTCTAAAAGTAATTAACACTTGTTAAAAAATCAGTGTATAATTTTGAGTTAGGGATAAAGGAGAGAAACATTTTGGGAATTTTAATCTTATTGTCTGATTTTTTTAACAAGTTCGTGATGAGCAAGTAATTGCATTTTCTGTATTGATTGATTATCATCAGGTCTTCAGGTTAATTTATTCAAGTCTATTATCTTTTTGAAAAGTCTTCTAAGTATCTTTAAAGTTCACATGTTCTGTATTTTCGTGTAGAAAAGAATTTATCAGGGTCAAGAAGGGTGCCTTGGAAACAGTTGTAGTTCAGGGGTCTGAACATAGATTTTTCTTGAATCATAACCTATCTTCATCTTATTGGAGATATGTTTTCCACCTCTTCTTTCTTTTGAATTCCAAACAAGCTAATTGAATGGTTGTCTGTGTTGGAAGTTTATTTCCTATGGCATATGTGTGTATTAGGATGTACCCTTAAACTGCTGTAATAAAGATGCCTCCAATAGTGGTTAAAATGAGGTATAAGTCTATTTCCCTTCATCATAGTTCAGAGATGAGCTGGTGCTAGAGATCCAGGTTTATTGCTCACATGCTGCCTGTTCTTGTAAATAAAATTTTATTGGAATGCAATCATATTTATTTATATATAATCTATGGCTGCTTTATTGCTACAATGGCAGAGTTGAATAGTTGTGACAGAGACTATGCAGCCCACAAAGTTAAATAATTACTATCTGGCTCTTGACCAAAAATGTTTGTCACCCTTTGCTCTTGGACAATGTCATCATCTTCATGATTAAGCTAACTCACAAGATTGTGTTCACATTGTAGTCTGTGGGGGGTGGAGAGAGAGGACATGGAGGCCAAGCATATAGAAACACAATCTAGAAGTAACATGTGTCACTTCTCATATTTCATTGGACAAAATTCAGTTACACAGTCATACCTAGTGCCAAGGATGTTAGGAATTGTAGTCACTAACTGGATGACCATGTGCTCAGCTAGAATTTAGGAGATTTTATTCCTAAAGGATGAAGTAGAGTAAAGTTGCTGGAGAGCATTTAACAGTCTGTGCCTCAGTCTGTTCCTCTGGCTGCCCATTATCCTTTCACATCCTTTTTCCTGCTCTTAGAACATACTTATCCTTTCCCCAAGGAAGACAGCCTGAAGTCCTATCTAGTTACTCTTAGTTACTACAGTTACTTAGAAATCTTAGGTCTCTAGGTGATTCGAGATCTCTAGGTGATGTACATTCCTCTCCATTGGGTGTGTATGTGGCTTTTCACTAGCCAGCAACCTAAAATACAAGTTACCTACCCCTTGTCATTCCTTCCCCCCTTACTCTACTCCGCCACACCCAATATACAGTGGTGGAATAGGAACAGGATAACTCCCATTTGGTAAAAGGAAAAAGGAAAAATGCTTAGCATCATTGGTCCATAGCAGTTATCAAATCCTTCTGGGCAGGAATTGTGATGATTCCCTGCTATATGATGGAGTAATACCTCAATTATACCTTCTGGCTGCCACTTGTTCTGCTACTTGGGAGTAAATCCCTTGTCTATTAAAATCCCTTGTCGATTATTCTTCAAGATACCTAACTTTGTTCTCTGGGAAGTTCTTCCTTGTTCAGTTTTCTCCGTGAATTGGGCTTTGGAGAATATGCCTTCTTTGGCAGAACTTTCCTGGCTGGTGCAGGATTGAGGGTACAAATATTACACTAATCATCAGTCTCAGGCATTTGAAAGCCAGGCTTGTGGTTTGTTTAAAGATACAATTCCTTCAAAAACTTCCTAAGCTTCTGGGCTATTTATTTCCAATCAGCTTCAGGTTGGATTAACCATACCCAAAGATTTCTTCTAGGTACAGAGACTTTTCTTCTTTTATTTACTGGCTTCTATGCTTAGCCGATCTCTTTCTCCTTGATTCAGTGTTAGCTACCTTGAGGCCAGCTGAAACTAAAGCAGCACCCTTAATCTGATCTTTGACACTGGCTTGCTTCAGGATGATAATCTAATTTTCTGGTTTTTGGGGTACAAAAGCACTTGGCTTTTTCAATATTCTGATCCTTTCAAACAATTTTTCTTAAGGCTTAGTTGGTGTTTGATCAGTGTTCCAAGTTATTGTAGGAAACAGTTTATTGTTGTGTTATGCCATAGCAAGGAGGTCATCAGCTTTCCAGCTTGCAGAATCTGTTTCCTTGCTACTCCCTACCCTTTTGCTAAACTGGCATCACATATTTTAATTTTTTTAAACAGCAGCATTCTACCTGCAGTTAATAATTTCTGTATTTATTAGGATACAGGTTAAGCTGCTGTAATAAAAAGATCCAAAAAACATGGTGACTCAAATAAAATATTAATAGACGTTTATTTTTCTTTCCCATCATAGTCTGAGGTGAGCTTTTCAGAGATGATGTGACATTTCTATTCCATGAGGCCATTTTGGGATTCAGTTGTTTCTATTTTGTTTTGCCATTCTTAGTATGTTCTCATCTGCATGCTTGAAACTGGCTTATACTATCGTTACCATGTTCCAGTGCATAAGAAGGGGAAAAGCCAGCAATAGAGGATAAGCAATTTCCTTTTCAAAATACGGTGTAGGGATTATGCATATCACTCACCAATGCTGATATCCTGTTGGTCAAAACTTAGTCACTAGCTATAAGAGAGGTTGGAAAATCTAGTCTCCAGGTAGATAACTATGTTTCTAGGAAGAAGAGTATGCTGGGAATATCGGAAACTAAGGGACAGTGAAGAATCTGTCACTGTTTTTTTTGTCTGCATGCACTTTTGTCTGATGAGGTGGACTTGCTTGTGATGCAAAGTGAAAAACACTGTCTTTTCTCCCAGCTTTTCGTTGAGTTTTTCATTCATGTCTAGGGGTATTGTGTAATAATCTGAAAGGGTAAAATTTGCTCCAATGTGGCTAAAAGCCTTTGGTGGCTCTTAAAAACACTGAATAGTTAAGTCAGGGAGAGGCTGTAGCAGTCCAATAGTTGGACAATATGAGGAACCTTATGTTTGCTTGTCTTTCTTCTTTGAGTGTGCGGTGAAACTTGCCAAAATGGTTGGTTATGTGAGTGCTGGGACTGTGGAATACCTGTACAGCCAGGATGGCAGCTTCTACTTTCTAGAATTGAATCCTCGGCTACAGGTAGAGCACCCTTGTACAGAGATGGTGGCTGATGTCAATCTCCCTGCAGCACAACTCCAGGTGAGTCACCCTGATCTAGGCTCAAGGAGGAGCCTAGAGAAGTCAGAGATTCCTGAAAAACTTGTTTAACCACTGTCTGATAAGACAAAAGCACCTCGTATCTGAGTCTCACCTAATGTTCATTTCTCTTGGGCTGAATGTGTGGGTTGGTTTTCCTGGTACATAGGAATATTATCTTTCTAGCCAGACACATCTGATATAAACTGTCATATTTTAGAAAGAAACTTTTAAAATAATATGCTTTATTCAATTATTTAATTATATTAATAGTAAACATCACAACTTTGTAATTATCCCCTACTCATTTTTACTAGTGTTCTTTATTGAAGTAATTCTGCGTCAGAGTGGTGGTTCAAGTTTTTCCTGGCAAAATTGTGGTAGCACACATTTATTTTTATAATTTGTAAAGTGCTTACTGTTAATATTATTGTCTTCTCTCAACTCAGGAAACAAATATTATGGGAAGCAGTAATAGCTAATGATAAGGTTTGGTATTATTTTTATCTAACATATTCTTTGCCCACATTGGGAGCACCTCTGGGTTCCCATTAAATACTAAAGATTTATTTACTTCCTCCAGTGGTTTGCAGGGATGGAGATGATAATTATGACAAAATTAAGACTTTTTAGCTGTCTGTTCTTGGATAGCTACTAACATTTACTTTTCCCTTGGATATTTTCATTCCCATTCCTTGATGGAGAAATGACAATAGAGGGAAACTCGTGTCTGTTGCATTAGGAATTTGGGGACTTCTTAAAAATTTCTTTCTTTCTTTCTTTCTTTTTTTTTTTAGAGATGGGGTCTTGCTATATTGCCCAGGGTGGCCTCAGACTCCTGGCCTTAAGCGATCCTCCCACCTCAGCCTCCTGAGTAGCTAGAATTACAGGCGAGAGCCACTGGGCCCAGCTGAATTTAAGGACTTTTTTAGGAGTGGGGAATATTCTAGTAACTTAGAGTTGATGATTATAGAATACAGACTATAAAAATGTAATGTTTTAGGTAGTGGCTCCAAAAATGAAAAATCTTTTAGGTAATCTGATAGTCTCTACACTATAAGGAAAGTAACTGTGGAAAATGAATGATGTGTGTTTTATTACCTTTCAGATTGCCATGGGGATCCCTCTATATAGAATCAAAGATATCCGTATGATGTATGGGGTATCTCCCTGGGGCGACACTCCCATTGATTTTGAAAATTCTGCTCATGTTCCTTGCCCAAGAGGCCATGTTATTGCTGCTCGGATCACTAGTGAAAATCCAGATGAGGTAACCCATCACTTAAAAGGCTTATACTTTTTTTCCTTGTGAACTTTAATATTAGGATAATATCTGAGGGTATACTTCTGAAATATCTTGGGTCTTCTTCTGGAAAGGGAAATTTATAGCGATTTCTCAGCACAGGTAAGTAAATAATCATTGCTTCGTTGGTCATTTAATCTCACTTTAGTCAATGTAGAGTCTTCAGTGCGTCTGTAGTACTGGGCCTTGGCCTTTATAATTTTTGTGCATCTTTTCTGCTTCTGTGTGTGAATAAAACAGAGCCTAAACAATGAATATGTACATATTCTCTTCCTTGGAAATATAACATGGTCTCTCATATTCATCATTCTCTAACAGGGTTTTAAGCCCAGCTCAGGAACAGTTCAGGAACTAAATTTCCGCAGCAATAAGAACGTCTGGGGTTATTTCAGTGTTGCTGCTGCAGGGGGACTTCATGAATTTGCTGATTCTCAGTTTGGTCACTGCTTTTCCTGGGGAGAAAACAGAGAGGAAGCAATTTCGTGAGTATAATAGCATTTGATTGCATCTTACAAAATAAATTTGTGCTAATCTTCAATGAAGCTATGAGCATGGGAATGGGAATCATTTATCTGCTATAAAAATACTAGTGTGCACAACTTTTTGAAGAAATATATCTTTAACAGTACTTCCATTCATGTTGTGTTAAATTATGTAGTGTCTGGCAGATGTTTTCTTGTTTGTTGTTCTGAGCCTCTTCGAGTATTTTTGGTTTCAAACATTTTTCATAAACTTATAAAATTGATTGCTTTAAAGGTATCATTTTCCCACAGGAATAGTATTGTTATTGGAGTGAGGTAGATTCTTGACCAAGAGCTTGGTATCAAATAAAGAATAGATAAGATCTGTCATTTGTCATCAAAATAAAGGCATAGCTTTAAATCTCTGAGAGTTTTTTCTTGTTTTTTTTTTTTTAGACACAGAGTCTTACTCTGTCACCCAGGAGGCTTGAACTCCTGGTCTCTGAAGTGATCTTTCTGCCTCAGCCTCCTAAGTAGCTAGGATTATAGGTATGCATCACCACACCCAGCTATTTTTAAAATTTTTTGTAGAGACAGGGTCTTGCTATGTTGTCCAGGCTTGTCTCCAACTCCTGGCTTCAAGCAGTCCTCCTGCCTTGGCCTCCCAAAGTGCTGGGATTACAGGTGTGAGCCACCACGCCCAGCCTTCCGACAGTCATTTAAAAATTCTTTTTTTTTGACAGGTAAAATTTATATTTATTTTTGGTGTTTGATATATGTATACATTGTAGAATGGCTAAATCAAGCTATTTACATGCATTACCTCAAGTACTTATCATTTTTTTGTGGTGAGAAGACTTAAAACCTACTCTCTTAGCAATTTTCAAGTACACAATATATTGTTATATAGTCACCATGATATACTTTTATAGTCATTTAAAATAATAAAATTATACTGTTTATTTTATGAAAAGGGCATATAAATTATCTACATTGCATATATAGGAGACTTCAGTGGCCAGCCATGGTGGCTCATGCCTGTAATCCTAGCACTTTGAGAGGCCAAGGTGGGAGTATCATTTGAGGCCAGGAGTTTGAGACCAGCCTGGGTCTCAGCATAGCAAGACCCCATCTCAACCACAACAAAAAATTAGCCAGGCGTGGTGGTACATGCCTGGAGTTCTAGTTACTGGAGAGGCTGAGGCGGGAGGATTGTTTGAACCCAGGAGTTCAAGGTTACAGTGAGCTATGATAGGGTCTTTGCACTGGGTGACAGAGTGAGGCTCTGTCTCTAAAAAAATAAAAAATAAAGTAAGAGAGACCTCAATGTTCTATAAAGTATACAACGGTTTATACAAATGTAACTAGCATAGCATAAGTGTCAGTTAATATTCTATTAATCAAAAACATTAAATATTAAATTAATAGCACTTTTGTTTGCCTAAAAAGTAGGGCCGTAGGAGTTAATTTTGACAGCTTAGATATTTTAGAATATGTATCCAAAATTGAAAATTGAAATAGTTCTTTCTATATTTTAATTGTTTATTGCTTTGTACCAAACATTTACTACCATTCCTTTGACCTTTGAACTGTGCACAGAGTAGGTAATCAAGAAGTATTTATTAGTACTGTTAGTTTTTAATGTTTTCAGAAGTAAGGAAGTCTCAATATTTCTCTGTTTTGTCCTTTACATTTCTTCTCATTTATTCACAACTATAAGTGGAATTTTTCAAAGTTAAACCAGTGCTATTGGGCTGGGTGCAGTGGCTCACACCTGTAATCCGAGCACTTTGGGAGGCCAAGGAAGGAGGATCACTTGAGGCCAGGAATTCGAGACCAGCCTGGGCAACCCATCTCTAAAAAAAATTTAAAAATTAGCCTGGCATGGTGGCGTGCACCTATAGTCCCAGCTACTCAGGAGGCTGGGGCAGGAGGATCACTTGAGCCCAGGAGTTTGAGGTTGCAGTGAGCTATGATGATGCCACTGCGCTCTAGCCTGGGCAACAGAGTAAGACTCTATCTCCAAAAAAAAAAAAAGTGCTACCAGAAAAAACATTGATATAAAGTTGCCTTGGTTTTTTTTGTTTTCACCATCATATCATACTCTGCCACAGTGAAAAAGGTTTACATTAAAGCTTCCAAATTGGTGGCTTTCTGGCCAGTCTCAGCTTACCAATGTGTTTTGATTGGCTCATAGACTGTTAATTTTTTTAAATTTGTCAATATTAAAAATTGGGAGATTGAAATCAAAATATGGATTTCTGCTATCTCTTAAAAAGTGTGATGATAATGACATTGTTTTTATATTCCACTTGGTAAAAGTTAGCTGAAGTTTTGTTTGCCTGCTTCTTTTAGATGGGATATGAATTCTGTAGTTCACACAAACCCCATTCAGTCTGCCTCACTCATTTTCATTCCCAGACTAGCTTCTATTGTCATTTAGATTTTAGTCCTGATTAGGCAGACCACTGTGTATTTTCTGTGGGATATGTCCTATGACTCGGTTCAGAAGCCTTGCTCCTTACTTCTGACCTGCTTTATACATTTCTCTACAGTATGAAGCTAAATAAGTTAACTTTTAGCATATTAAAAATGTAGTCTCTACAATAAGTCTGCTTGATACTATGCCAAAGGTTCATTTGTCAGATCAGAGCTTTCTTTGTTTCTTCTTTCTTCATAACTTAGGTCTACATTCTTCAGCTTGGTGTTTGGATTCTTGTTCTCCAGAGTACCCCAACCAACCCTAATTTCCAGAATTATTTCCCATAGATCATAATCTAACTACCATGAGAACAAGATTGTGTCTAACCTTGTTACTGCTGTATACTCTGAGCATGATAAGCATTCGGTAAATGTTGGTTGAATGAATGGATTTGTCACTAGTTCCAGTCCTCATACCCTCTGCTTCAATCACATCATTCTCTGAACACATTTTCTTCCCTCTTCTCCCTTATTCTTACTGTTCCCTATTGTTGCTTTTCCCCCTGTCCATTCATTCATTCACTCTATTCAACAAATATTTACTCAATATCTACTATGTACTGGTTCTGGCAATACAGTGAGGACCAAAATAGGATCTCTGTCCTCACAGAACCTTATAATCCAGGGGAAGAAAGAAAAATAAGCAATTAAAACACAATGTAGTAAGTGTGGTGATTGTGGGATTATTTAAGGGTATATAGGAGTATATAGGTGAGTCGGCTAACTCAGTCTAGAGGGGATCAGGGAAGGCTTCCCAGAAAGAAGTGACATCTAGAAGTGATACTTGAAGAGTATGTAGGAATAAGTCAGGCCAAAGAAGGGCATAGAGAGGAGAATGGGCTGAGGGAATACCTGGACCACCTGGAATACTATTTCTTTCACAGTCATAGTATCAGCTGTACTTCTAGCCCACATCTCTTTCAGCCAAGTCTCTTTACTGGCATATATGATATTCTGCCTTATATGTTGAAAGTGATCATTGTATATATATATTCTCCTTCTTATGGGCCTAGTATATGTCTTGAGCATGTGAGGTGCATAATAAATATTTATTGAAGTAAGTATCTGTCCTGTACAGGACACACTGGGCATAAATGTACAGAAAACCTTGTAGTATTTGAAATTTTGATAAAATTAGGTCATTTTACATTTAACACATTGACTGCCACACTAGAAAAAAAATTTTTTTCCCTGGGGCCACGGTTTTATTGAAACAAAATGATCCTTTCCAATTTGTTATTTTTTATTGTTTTCTGTGGGTGAGTTATATCCAACACAATCCACATTTTTAGAATTAAATTGTCGATATTAATTGTAACAATAAGAACATCAACAAGTAAGATTTTCACGAACTAACTGCAGGGTTTTGCTTCAGGAGGCCCCGGGCTCAAAACTAGCCTGAGTTAAATAGGACTCACATGGCAGTCAATGTATTAATTGGGAAGTAATAAAAGTAATGAATAAATAATTGCACAGATATCGAAAGGCAGCTTAAAGCACTCTCACATGCAGTGTCAGGCTGACATCTGACTGTACCCAGCCAGTTGCCTCATTGTATGGAAACCTTTAAGGTGTTAGACTGGGTGAGGCATCTCACATTTATAATCCCAGTGCTTTGGGAGGCTGAGGTGGGAGAATCAATTGAGGCCAGGAGTTCAAGACCATCCTGGGCAACATACCAAGAACCCATCTCTACAAAAAAAAATTTTTTTTTTACTTAGCCAGGCATAGTGGCACATTCCTGTAGTCCCAGCTACTTGGGAGGCTGAGGCAGAAGGATTGCTTGACCTCAGGAGTTTGAGGTTACAGTGAACTGTGATCATGCCACTGCACTTCAGCCTGGGCAACAGAGTGAGACCCTGTCTCTAATTAATTAATTAATTAATTAATTAATGTGTTAGCATTTGTCAAAATTCATTGAACTGTATACCTAAAATAAGTATATTTTATTGTATGTAAACTATATATAAATAAATAAGGTGTAGGGATAAAATATACCTTAATAAAATAAATGAGATATAAGGATGGGGAGAATTAATACCCTAATTCTACTTAGCCAGCAATAAATGAATGGAATGTGGAAAACCTAGTAAGTGAAAGCTGAGTGTGGTTTGCATATAATTTGTTCTGTACTCTATATAATGAAGTATATCTGATTGCTGCTGCTCTTATGATAGTATCAAAATCCATAAGTTTACTTCTTGTAAAGTCTCCTATCTGGAATGTACATGAATGAGCACACTTATATGCACTCTTATTTGTTTTTGGAACTGTCTCTCTCCCTTCCCTCCTAAGACTCCAAAGGAATGAAACAATTCTTTAAAATGATTGCAAAACACTAAAACATTTGTTGCTGAAACAGATCGGCTTCTGTTCTTCTCCCAGAAATATGGTGGTGGCTTTGAAGGAGCTTTCTATTCGGGGTGACTTTCGAACCACAGTCGAATACCTGATCAAGCTGTTAGAGACTGAAAGCTTTCAGTTGAATAGAATTGACACTGGCTGGCTGGACAGACTGATAGCAGAAAAAGTACAGGTGTGTATTTCTCCACTTGTATAAACAGCTGCTAGGATTGGGTTTTTGTGGACTTGTGGTGTGATCCATCCCTGTCGCTAAATGAAATTTATTTGATTCCAATATAAATGGTTCTTGATCTACCTGGAAAATCTAGGAGTCAGTGTAATTTTAGCACTGCAAGAGTTCTTGTGTCTGTGTTGTACAGTCATTTTATATGTTCTACTGTTACTTCTGTGTGTATTTGAAGAGAGGTATGCAGAGATGGAAATACTTTTTCTTTCTTCATTTGAAGTTTAATCTGGTTCACAGTTGCCAACTTCTACATCTCCAGGTGCTAATGAGAGGGGCCTCATTTAAATCAACAGAGTTATCATTTGTTACTGAATTGCTGGGCTATTCTAAATTATCCAAGATTTTTTATGAAATCATTAGATTCATCTAAATTGTCTGAAGGTCCAAATTTTGGCTATATGCAATTTTTCTTGGAGATTATCAGTAGCCAAATCTTTGTATCTTTTTAAATTTATTTCTGACAAAAGCCAGTTTTTGAGCTGCTCTTTGATTGGCTCAGTGGAAATCATAGGGAGAGTGGAAGGAAAGTTGTTTTTCATCTCTATTCAAATTTCTAAAAGTAAATGTGTTTGTTTTTATCTCAAAAATTAGTCAGACAATGAGAATAGAGATTTTCATTGCTATCTGTTTATTCACAACAAATTTGAGCCTGAATTCATTTGATGGGCCATGGTGCCAAGTGACCGTGCTTTTGATTTGCTCTCTTTTTCTTTTTTTTCAGGCAGAGCGACCCGACACCATGTTGGGAGTTGTATGTGGGGCTCTCCATGTGGCAGATGTTAGTCTTCGGAATAGCATCTCTAACTTTCTTCACTCCTTAGAAAGGTAGGCTTTGTTTCTTGTAGACTATACAAGAAAACCAATGTTCTCCTGAATACAGGACTGAAGCTCAAAGACACATTTATTCTTCTGTCCATTCCTGGCACCTTATTAGTGGTACTTGTTATTCATAGACTGTGGTGGCAAGGGAGAGAGGGGATGTAGAAGTTTATGGCAAGTAATTTTGTGACTCTAATTCTAGAAATTAGCTTGTACCACAGTTAGAACAGATTGCTTTTTAAAAAACTGGAATCTAGCTGTAGTAAATATAGTGTCCTATACAAGCATCAAATCTCCTCAAACCCTGGTGATAAAAATCTGGTATTTATCCCTAGCATTGAACCCTAAATATTTCATTTATTACCTGTACCACCTTTTAGGAATTAATAATTGAGGCTCATATTCAAGATGACCTCATGAGTCTTTCAAGTAAAGGGTCAGACATGTATGGGGCTAAACTAATTTCTAGCATTGATTCTGGAGACTGCTATTCCTTTGAGTCCCCAGAGGAATGGTCCAAGGGGCTAATCACTTTAAAGCACTTTAATCACAGGCACTTAATTTTCTTCTGTGTTGTTAGACTTATGTCAGCTCCCTTTTGAAGTGTCTGAAAGGAAGAAAAGAAACAAAATTTTGAAAATTGAACTGAGATTTCACAGTTGTTCAAGCCCTATGATAAATATCTTTTACTCCGCTACTCTCATGCACTAAAACCAAATCTAAATCCCTCATTGTGCCTTTCAGCTCCTTATATACATTGGCCTCTTATTACCAATCCAGTCTTACTTATTTCTATTCTTCAACATACAATCTCTAACCTAGTTAAGTGATTTCTCTATTGGTCTACAGATAGGTCACATGCAATCACCCTCACCCTCCTTTTTTAATGTTCTTGTTTTTAATTTATTTTTAAAACTATATTTTGAAATGATTTCAGACTTTTAAGAGCTGAGTGAATAGTACACATAATTTCTATATATTCTTTGCCCAGATTCACCAATTACTAACAACTTGCTATACTTGCTTTATCATTTCTTTTCTCTCTTATTATCAAAAGTCTTTCTTGATGTTTCTGTCCTTAATAATATCCTCCCCTTCTCCTCCACCCAGCCTACTGCCTTTTTTTTAAAGACCCCCAAATAAAGTCCCAGTTACTAAGAACAGATAAGAGTTGATTATGCTGAAGTTTTTGTTATTTTCAAGTTTTATCTTTATTTATTTTTAAGAACAGGTAATACATTCACATGGTTCAAAATTCAAAAAAAACCAAAAAGAGTATGTCACGAAAAGTCTATTTCTTACATCTATCTGTTCCTTGGCCACACAGTTTTCTTCCTTGTAGTCAATCCATGTTACCAGTTTCTTCTCTAACCTTCCGGAGGTATCCTAAACATATATAAACATATACATGTAATACTTGTTTCTTTCCACCTCCTGGTTTTTTAAAACACAAATGGTAGCATACTCTGAGACTGTTCTTTACCTTGCTTTTTTCCACTCAACAATATATTTTAGAGAGTGTTTCATATTAGTTAATAAAAGGCTTCATCTTTTTAATGACTGTATAATATTTTATTGTGTATATGAAAAGATGCTCAACATCACTAATCATTAGGGAAATGCAAATCAAAACCGCAGTGAGATATCACCTCACACCCATTAGGATGCCTGCTGTCAAAAAACAGAAAATAACAAGTGTTAGCAAGGATGTAAAGAAATTGGAACACTTGTGCACTATTGGTGGGAATGTAAAATGGTGCAGCCACTGTGGAAAAACGATATTGTAATTCCTCAAAAAATTGAAAGTAGAATTACCATATGATCTGGCAATACCACTTCTGAACGAATTGAAAGCAGGGTCTCAAAAAGATTCTTGCTCACCCATGTTCATAGCAGCATTATTCATAGTAGATTAAAGGTGGAAGCAACCCAAATGTTCATTGATGGATGAATAGATAAACAAAATGTGGAATACAATGGAATATTATTCAGCCTTAAAAAGAAAGGAAATTCTGACATAGGCTAAAACATGGATGAATCTTAAGGACGTTGGGCTTAGTGAAATAAGCTAGTCACAAAAACATAAATGCTACATGATTTCACTTATATGAGGTATCAACAGTAGTCAGATTTATAGAAACAGAAAGTGGAATGATGGTTGCCAGGGACTAGGGGGAGGGGGAAATGGGAGTTGTTTAAAGGGTATAGAGTTTCAGTTTTGCTGGATGAAAAAGTTTTAGAGATGGGTTGCACAATAGTGTGAATATACTCACGACTGTAGAACTGTGCATTTAATAATGGTTAAGATGACAAATTTATATAATGTGTATTTTACTATAATTAAAAATTAAAAATTCCATTATATGGTTCTTTCATAGTTTATGTGATCAGTCCCTTATAGATGGATGGTCATATAGGTTGTTTCTAGTCTTTTGATATTCCAGAAAATGCTACAATCAATAATCTTTTAGATTCCTTTATAAACTATTAGAACTTTCTAGAAGTGTCTCTTACATTGTTGTTGTTTCAGGGGTCAAGTCCTTCCTGCTCATACGCTTCTGAATACAGTAGATGTTGAACTTATCTATGAGGGAGTCAAATATGTACTTAAGGTATGCTGAACCCCACTGAAGCCTGCACCTTACTTTTTGTCTCTCTTTGTTAGCTCTCTTTCTTTATGTCAAGAGGCAGGGGGAAATACTTGATTTAGTGCAGAGAAGGAGGTGTTAGTGAAATTACAGTCATTATTTATGTCAATAGCCTGAAGCAGTATTTGATGATTCTATGAAAATCTTTTTAGTTGTTCCTCAACTTCATGTATACAGCCAAGAGATAAAGGAGAGACAGGGAACGACTAGAGCAGAGAGAAGCAACTAAGGGAGCCCTATTTGCTTACATCAGGACCGAGCCATTCCTAACTCTGATGCAAATAGCACCAGTGCCATGAATTAGCTTCCTTTTGACAGATCTTTCTTACCTATGTTTTTGCGGCATTGAAATTTTGTCCCAGGCTCTACCTGGAAGGGATATACTGACTTGCCTCTTCTGGTTCTCATTCCCTTACAGGTTACTCGACAGTCCCCCAACTCCTATGTGGTGATCATGAATGGCTCATGTGTAGAAGTAGATGTACATCGGCTGAGTGATGGAGGACTGCTTTTGTCCTATGATGGCAGCAGTTACACTACGTACATGAAGGAGGAAGTAGATAGGTAAGTGGCTGAGGTCCATTTGCTGATCATTGTATTAACCTTTTCTCTTACTAGTCACTAGCTCTTGGGATTTTTCCCGGCCTTTTTTGGTACTCATTTTTAGTTAAAAAATAGTATGTTCACTTAACAAAAACTTCAAGAGTGTTAAAATGTTTACAATTAAAAATATGCCTACACTCTAATATGAGTGGACAATGAAAAATAAGTCACCCTCTTTATAAGCAACCACTGTTAACAGTTTCTTGTATTTTTGCTTGCATATACAAGTTACATATATGTACATACTGTTTTTCCTTTAAATATACTCACAAATAAAAATAGCCCTTAAACATTGCACCTTATTTTTTCCTTTAACATATATTGTAGACTGTTTAACGCCAGTTATAGTATTGTGGGAATTAAATGAGTTAAACATTTAAATTGCTTAGAATATTGCCTGCAACACAGTTAGGGTTCAAGAAATGTTGGCTACTACATCATCATCTTCATGCATGTTTTTTTTAATAGAGGTACCTGTTCTTTTTAATAGCTATGTAGTATTCCATTATGTGAATGCACCCTAATTTATTTAATGTGACCCTTATTGAAGGAAATTTTTATTTGACATTGTAAACAAAGATGCAATGAATGTCCCTCTCTATGTGTGTGTGTGTTTAGAGTAAAGGTTTCAGGGGTTTTTTTCTTTTAAGATTGACATTTCTACCATTCATTCCCCTTTACATCCTGAGGTGCTTTATTGGTTTATATACTCCCACTTGTCTCCTAGATATCGCATCACGATTGGCAATAAAACCTGCGTGTTTGAGAAGGAAAATGACCCATCGGTGATGCGCTCACCTTCTGCTGGGAAGTTAATCCAGTACATTGTGGAGGATGGAGGTCATGTGTTTGCTGGCCAGTGCTATGCTGAGATTGAGGTCAGTGTGGTGAATGGGCTGTAGGGTCATGGGAGGGGAGGTAAGAAAAGGATTGGCTGGGATGGACTAGGACTGAAAAATAGCAGAAAGGAAATAGAAATAGAAAAGAAAGAATGTCAGTTGGTTTAATTGGAATTGTGAACCTTAAGATTTTAAAAATAAATAAAACGCTTGCAGCTTTTCTTTGACAGATGAGGAATCTCTAGCTGTCAAAATAGATACTTGAATGTTAGATGTGCTAACTGCTGGCTATATAGAGAATATATGATAGGTGGAGTCAGGCCCCAAAACAGACAAGTAGTGAAATATGCTGAATTCTAAGAAAGCTAACCACAGAGCTAACCCAAATCAAGGTAAGGTGCGTAATAAAGGAAGATATTCTGAAAGAAGAGACATTTGATCTTAGTTTTGATAGATAGTAAGAGAGCAGGTGATAAAGGGCGGGGAAGAGTGTTTAAAGTTGAAGGAATAGCATGTACAAAATCTCAGAAACTAGAGAGTATAATCTATTTAGGGAACTGCAAGTATATATTGGTATTGCTTAAGAATAGACTAAAGTTTAATGGGGAGTGGCAAGCAGAGATGCTAAAGAAGTAACGTGAGGTCTTGAACATGAGGTCTTGAAGGATCTTATAAAGTATACTAGTATAAGTTTAGACTATCCTGAAGGCAGCGGGGAATCATTGAAGGATTTTAAGTGGAAAAGGTGATATGAGATTTGGGCTCTAAAAGGATTGCTTCTAGTGACCTTGCTGGAGGTGTCTAGCAGGTGGGGAAATCTCTTAGGAGGTTTTTAAAGCAGGCCAGGAATGATGAGGGCCTAAACCAAAGAGATGGCAAGAGAGAACGATTTTTGAGAGAGGTTTAGAACCTGTGTGGGGTTGGTAATTGGTAGACAGGGGAGAAAGAGGCGTGAAGAATAACCCTTAGGTTTTTGACTAGATATCTTAGGTAGACAGACTGAGAGTGAGAGCCTGGGTCCACTGGTATGAGGAGGCTAAATTGTTCCTCACAATCTAAGTACAATCCAAGTAAAATTACAAACTGTGGCAAAATGGATTTAAAAGTTAAAAACAGGAAATGTCAGTAATTGTTACTAATTCCTAAAGCAAGGTCCTGAGAGATTTTCTGATTGCTTGCCTTGGTAGTCCCTAGGAGATTTTGATAAATTCCTATTTTTTTCTTGGTTGACTTAGGTGTAGTCCAACTTAGATGCTAAGGGGAAAACTGACCTCTTTTAAACATTTACCTGTATAAAGAGAGGTCAGACTCTTAATTTATTATGTTTTTCCCTAAAGGTGATGAAGATGGTGATGACCTTAACAGCTGCAGAGTCTGGCTGTATCCATTACGTCAAGCGGCCTGGAGCAGCTCTTGACCCTGGCTGTGTAATAGCCAAAATGCAGCTGGACAACCCCAGCAAGGTTCAACAGGTGAGTGGGAAGGTACTCTGAATATTATTCTCCAAGAGCTGAAGAACATGGTAGTTTGGAGGGGCAAGTGATTTCAGTGCTTGGTTTGCTGGTTTGTTCTTAAGCTGCTTTCTCCGCTTATCTTATGCATTGTATTTGTGCCTATAGTATTGTGGAACTATAGTTTGCAAGAGTTACTTCAATACTAAGATTCTGCAATTTCCTTGTGATGTTTCCCCCACTGACTTCTCTTCTGGTAGCTGGGTATGGTAAAAGGATGTCTTGATTTAGGGTGAATGATTCTTAAGTTGCAGTGGGGTATCTGTACCCTGAATAGAAGGTAGTGGATGACTTGATATCTTGTTGGGATTGGCAGGCTGAGCTTCACACAGGTAGTCTGCCACGGATCCAGAGCACGGCACTCAGAGGCGAGAAGCTCCATCGAGTGTTCCACTATGTCCTGGATAATCTGGTCAACATAATGAATGGATACTGCCTTCCAGATCCTTTCTTTAGCAGCAGGGTATGAGTGACTTATCTTGGGGAAGGGATATACAAATGGGGACCTATTCTCCAAAATACTATAAAGTCTCATAATGATTTTATAGAGGGAGAGAAAGAAAGCTGTTTGGCCTGAAACTCCATCACCTTTAGTTGTGAGATTTGAAGTCTTTAAATCCTTGTTTCTTATCTTTGTCATGGACTTCACATTTAATTGGGATTATTCCTTTTTAAACCAGGGAATAGGAGCAATGTTAGATGCTACATTGTAATTTTAAAGTAAATACTATATGATAGTGAATCCAGATACAGTTGACCCATGAACAACACAGGTTTGAACTGCATGGGTCCATTTATATGTGGATTTTTCCCAACCAAACTCAAATTGAAAATATAGAATTTATGGGATATGAAACCTGTGTACATGGAGGGCCAACTTTCATATACACGGGTTTCCTAGGGCTGTCTGCAGGGCTTGAGTATGTGCAAATTTTGGTATATGCAGGGGTCCTGGACCCAATCCCCTGTGTATACTGAGGGATGACTGTATATCATTTTATTTTGGGGATTGTGTTAACTTTGGATCCTATTTTATAATTTCTTTCTTCTTAGGTAAAAGACTGGGTAGAGCGGTTGATGAAGACCCTCAGAGATCCCTCTCTTCCACTCCTAGAGTTGCAAGATATCATGACCAGTGTCTCTGGCCGTATCCCTCCCAACGTGGAGAAGTCTATCAAGAAGGAAATGGCTCAGTATGCTAGCAACATCACATCAGTCCTCTGTCAGTTTCCCAGCCAGCAGGTACTTATATGATGATGGTATCATTATTTTCCACTGGCTACCAGTGCTGGAGTTCATGTTGTAGAATTCCTTCCTGTTTAGATCCTCCAGTGTTGGCACTTTTTATAATTTTAAGCACTATACTCTTCACAAAACTGCCTCAGGATACAAGCCTACTAGTGAAAGTACTGTATGTGAAATTTAAAGTATCTTTGGTTATGAGAAAAGCATACTTTGGTCATGTACTCCATATAGCTTTATTCTTGAGGCTATTCCCTAATTAGAGGTATTTTCATGAATTTAAAGTAGAAGGATATTGGTAGCTTTATTATCAGAGATTTCCTTACTATCTCAGCAGCATCATTACCCTTTGCCTATAAAGCAGACTTTCGTGTAGGGAGTATAACTAAGCAAGTGGGGAGTAGAGTTTGGCTCTTGACCTTAAACATATCTTGCCTGTCAGAGCCTCTGGTAAGATGACAGTTTTTGTGATGGAGTCATTAATCCATCTGGGAAAGGGTAAAAAGAGATAAAAGTTACTTGCTTATTTAGCCTAAAACCCTGAATAAACTATGCTCAGTAACTTCTAGCTGCTGCCAACGTGTGAAAGGTAGGAATTGTCATGTTATAACTAAGAAGATTCCTGGTGGTGATGCTATAGAGGCTAATGCTTTGGGTCTCTTTGTTGGGAGGCTTCATTTTTTTCCCTTTCTTATGCCTTAGATTGCCAATATCCTAGATAGCCATGCAGCTACATTGAACCGGAAATCTGAACGGGAAGTCTTCTTCATGAACACTCAGAGCATTGTCCAGCTGGTACAGAGGTAGGTACATGTGACTCCAGAGTCCATCCTCATACCTTCCTTTATTTTCAGTGGTGGAGAGATTTGCTGCAGGTTTGACTTGGAGAAATTAGGAACACCTTATCTCTTAGTACCTTGTATCTCCTAAATATCCTAGAATTATGAGCTAATGCTCATATTCAGTATTTCTGATGACTTCTTAATGTTCCTCATCTTTCTGTCAATTATTAAGGCACAGAAATTTTGGTGTTTTCTTTTTCCTTGCCATTTTGCTGAAGCTCCTAATTTTTCTTCTGGCACAGGATCCAGTATGACATTTATTTTTCTTAGCTTATGGAGCCAAGTAGTAGACTAAAGGGATGTTCACAGAGCATTTTTAACTTTAAGATACTTACAAATTTTTCAGGTATCCCTTAGCCATTTAAGAGTGTGGTAATAATTTCTACTCAGCAGTATGAAGTGAAGCAGAGTATTGTTAGGTAGGGCTATGCAGTCTTTTGGTTTGGGGTTTTTGTTTTGTTTGTTTTTTATTTGTTTTTTTGGTGTTTTTTTGTTTGTTTGTTTTTCTTTTTGAGACAGGGTCTCTTTCTGTCACCCAGGCTAGAATGCAATGGTGTGATCATTGCAACCTCGAACTCCTGGGCTAAAGTGATCTTCCTGCCTCAGCCTCCCGGGTAGCTAGACCTACAGGCTCATGCCACCACACCTGGCTAATTTTTAAATTTTTTGTAGAGACGTGGTCTTGCTGTGTTGCCCAGGCTGGTCTTGAACTCCTGGCCTCAAGCAATCTTCCCACCATGGCCTCCTAAAATGCTGGGATTATAGGCATGAGCTACTGCTCCTGGCCTTTTATTTTGTTTTTTTAATTGACAAATAATAGTTGTACATATTTAAGAGGTACATAATGATCTTTTGATACATTTAATATATAGTGATCAGATCAGGGTAACTAGTATATACATTTCAAACATTTAACATTTCTTTGTGTTGGGAACGTTCAATATCCTCCTAGTTATTTGAAACTATATAATATGTTATTGTTAATTATAGTTATCCTACAATGTTATAGAACACTAGAACTTTTCCCTGCTATCTAGCTATAATTTTGTATCCTTTAACAAAGTTAACTAGTTTTTGTTTTTGTCTTTTCTTTTTTCCTTTATTAAAAAAAGTCTCGTCTGTAGTGAAATTTCTTTTAGACTTGGAATTTTATTTATTTATTATTTTTTTTGAGACAGAATCTCACTCTGTTGCCTGGGCTAGAGTGCAGTGGTGTCATCATAGCTCACTGCAACCTCAAACTCTTGGGCTCAAGCAATTCTCCTGCCTTGGCCTCCTGAGTAGCTGGGACTACAGGTGCTCGCCCCCATGCCCAGCTAATTTTTTTATTTTTTGTAGAGACAAGGTCTCATTCTTGCTCAGGCTGGTCTCAAACTCCTGAGCTCAAGCGATCCTCCCACCTTGGCCTCCCATAGTGCTAGGATTACAGGCATGAGCCGCGGTGCCTGGCCTAGACTTGAAATTTAAATTAATCTTGATAGTTGATTCTAGGCTGCCCTTTATCCAGAGGAAAAGCAATTTGATGGAAAGTCTAGAAAGTAAATTTGGCCCTTGGGTTTTATTATTTAATAGTTTATTATTTAATAGTGTTGGCCTGTTCGGGTTTTTCAGTGGAGACTTTTTCTATTTGCCTAGGTACCGAAGTGGCATCCGAGGCCACATGAAGGCTGTGGTGATGGATCTGCTCCGGCAGTACCTGAGAGTGGAGACACAGTTCCAGAATGGTAAGCCTCTTCCTGAGGACTCTCTATCTAAGGAAGTTTCTGATTCTGTTGAGCAACTCAAACTATCCCTTTAGGACTGTGTGAGAGCTAAGCCAGTTTATCCTGTCACCAGTGCTTCCCATTAACAAACTCTTCCTCCTTTCACCACTCCCTGAAAAACTGAACTTCCATATCCACTAGTGCCAAAGAAAGAAGAACAACAAAACATTGCTTGATGAAACTTTCAATCCAGTGTGTTTCTGGGAAAGGTTTGAGATAATTTTTTTTTTCTTTATTTATTTTTTAATTTTTTTTTTGCCCTCTCAACCCAGCTTTTCCCGACTCTGGGAAGAACCGGGAAGAGAACGGTTTGAGATAATTTTTCTAGTAGAGATTAGCATTCCTACTGACATCTTCTTGATGTGAGAGTTGGTTGAGTCATGACCTAGCTGAAATTGAGAAACCCATATCTGAAGAGCTTGCCTCTCAGCAGCTAATCCATGGATTGAACCCATCTGGGAAGGGCTTAGATTTTCTAGTACTTTTTGGTGTATCATTTAGGTGGAATTTATCCCTGGCTTTCTCTGAAGAGCTTCACTAAATGATGTATATAGTCTGTAAGTGTGAAATACCTTGGCTATGATTCTAAGCTGTGTACTGCCGATATTGCTTTCTGCCACAAGATGGCACTGAAATACCACAGAATTTGAAACATTACCAAAAATTTTCTTTTATCTATTCTTCCTTTTGCGTCCTTTAAAAGATGGCTCTGCCACTCATGATGAGCAAAAATCCTCAAGTAGATATTAGCAAACTGAATCCAGCAATGTATAAAATGCATTACAACCAAGTTGGCTTTATGCCACTAAGCAAGGTTTATTAATGTTGGGAAGGTCAATTAATGTAATTTATCATGTAGATTAGAGGAGGAAAAAACATGGTCATCATCTCAAGATACCAGGGTGGGGAGAACATTTTACAAAATTTAACATCTATTCATGAAAAACTCTTGGCCACTAGGAGTGAAATGGAACTTTTAAAATCTTGTAAAGAGGACCCACAAAAAAATCTGGTGGATACGTCATACATAATGATAAAATGCTCAAAGCATTGTCTTTAAGATTAGGAATAAGACAAGGATAACTGCTATCACTACTTCTATTCAGCATCATACTGGATGTCCTAGCCAGTGCAGTAAGATAAGAAAAAGAATTAAAAGGTATAAGAGCTCAACAGGAGTAAGGAAATAAATCTGCCACTATTAGGCATAATACGATGTCTACTTAGAAAGCCTCAAAGAATCCACAGATTTATTGTTAAATTATTTAAAGTCTAACATGGTTGCTGGATACAAAAGTCAACATACAAAATTCAATGGTATTTCTTTACAATAGAGCAATTTTTTAGAAAAACAATTTAGAAAAATATACCATTTAAAATAGCTACCAAAAAGATGAAATACTAAGGAGTAAATCTAACAAAAAATGTGCAAGCTTCTTTTGGAGAAAATTATAATCAGTAAAGAAGATCTAAATAAATATCAAGGTCTTAAATTGGAATATACAAGGGCTGTCCGGAAAGTATCCAGCCATTGTTAATATAACGAGAATGGTTTGCATGACATCGATGTAACCTGGCAGCCAAGGAGAGTGGACTGGAATGTGCATACATGAACAATGACAACTTCACTGTATTAGTGGGGCGCTAGACGCCATTGAGTGAGCGTGTGTACTGTGTGGCCATTGCATTCAAAATGACTGAGCGAGTAGAGCAACGAATCTGCATCAGAATTTTGTATTAAGCTTGAGCATTCCTCCACGGAAACTATTTGGATGATTCAGAAGGCTTTTGGGATGATGCAATGAGTGCAGCACAAATAAAAGTGTGGCACAAACTCCTCAAAGATGGTCAAGAATCTGTTGAAAGTGATCCACATTCTGGAAGGCCTGCAACAAGCAGAACACCTGAGAATGTTGAATGTGTACGGTTAGGTAAAGAGATGCTGGGAGAACTGTGTGAGGTCCCAAGGTGCCTACTTTGAAGGGGAATGAGGTGTCATTGTCCAATGTACAATGTTTCTTGTATCTTGTATCTACTTCAGTAAGCATCTCTATTTTTCATTTTATATGGCTGGATACTTTCCGGACAGACCTCATACACTATTACAAAGCTGTTGATTCTCCCTAAATTCATCTGTAGATTCGTCGACATTCTAATAAAAATTCTGCTAGGGTATTTTTGTGGAATTTGTCAAGCTAATTCTAAAACTTACATAAAAGGAAAGTCTGACAATAACCAAGATACTTCTAAAGAAGTAGAAGGTGAAAAAATTTGCCCAGTCAGATATCAAGATTTAATATAAAGCCATATTAATTAAGAAATTGTGATATTGGGGTAGGGACAGATTTAAAGACCAATGGAACTTAATAGCCCAGAAACAGATCTACCCATATATGAAAACTTATTTTATGATTAGATACATCATGTAGATCATGAGGAAAGGATAGATTTTTTTTTTTCAATAAGTGGTACTAGGACAATGGATTATTCATTTGTAAAACCAAAAAAAAAGGGAAAGAAGGCCGGGTATAGTGGCTCATGCCTGTAATCCCAGTGCTTTCAGGTGCCAAGGTGGGAGGATCACTTAAGCCCAAGACCTTGAGACCAAACTGCACAACATAGCAAGTCCTCATTTCTACAAAAAATTTAAAAATTAGCCAGGCATTGTGGAGCATGCCTGTAGTTCCAGCTGCTTGGGAGGCTGAGGCAGGAGGATTGCTTGAGGCCCAGAGTTCAAGGTTACCGTGAGCTATGATTGTGCCACTGAACTCCAGCCTTAGCAACAGAGCAAGACCATGTCTCAAAAAAAAAAAAAAAAAAAAAGAGATTGGATCCCTACTTTATACCTTAAAGACTAACATGTACTAAAGAGGCAAAACTATTAAATTTTTGGGAAAATATCCTTATGACCTCAGGACAGGGAAGATGTTGTATAAGACACGGCAAGTACAAACTAGAAAGGAAAAGGTTGATTAATTCAACCCCACTTAAGAACTTCTGTTTATCAAAATGCACCATGACAGACTGAAAATACAAGCCGCAAAGTGGGAGAAGATATTTACAAAATATACACCTAACAAAGGGATTAGTATCTAGAGAACTGCTATCAATCAACCAGTAAAAAAAATCCTAATAGAAAAATGGGCAAAAGATACAAAAAGATATTTCACAGAAGAAGAGCATAAATAATCCATAAATTTAAAAAAGATGCTCAGTCCCATTAGTAATTAGAGAAATGTGAACCAAAACTACAATGAGATTTGCAAAAATTTAAAAGTCATATCATCTTTACTGCTTTTGTAAGTAGAATTGCAAATTGATATACCACTTTGGAGAACAGTTTGTCAGTACCTAATAAAGTTGAACTTCTTTGTATTCTTCAACCTAATAATTTCACTCCTAGATAATATACTCCAGATAAACTCTTACATGTTTATTAGGAACCATACAGAACTGTTCATAATTGCAAAAAAGACAGGAAACCATCTAAATGTACACAAATAGAACAGATCTTTGAATTTTAGTATATTCCTGCAATGGATTACTCTACAGCAGTGAAAATGGATGGACCAAGGTACACACATGAACAAAAGGATGACTCTCAAAAACGTAATGTTTAGGGAAAGAAATGCTGCAGTGATTCCATTTTTATCAGGTTCAAAAACTGGCAAAACTAAACTATACATATATTGGTGGTAAATGTAAAGAATGATTAACGTAAGATCCAGCGTAGTAGCTATTTCTGAGGAGGAGCACATAGGGGTCTTCAAAGATACTAAAGATGTTCTATTAAAATTTAGTAGCTTTAAAATAACACATGGTTGTTTGTTTATTTCAACTGTTAGTATATGTTTTATATATTCTTTTGTATATATATTTCACAATTAAAGGTCTTAAAAAAGGGAACACTTGGTATCATGGCTTTCTTTCTGTTAGTGTCTCCCCTCACCCCGGGTAAATGTATTCTTTTTATTTCCCCTGGTCCCAATAATCCCTACTGCCAAAGTGTATTTCTGTTGTCATTTCAAAACTAAGTCTCAGTTGGAAAGTATGAATTTATATAGGATAACCAATTTTTAAACAGTATCTATTTTGGTCTAAATGGGTCCTTTATGAAATTGGCAGCTCTCTAGATATTGTAGTCCACTGTCGTTCAAATATATTTTAGTTTCATTTTGGAAAAAAATGCTTATGTCAATCTCTAATATTTAAAACAGATAAAAGCAGAACTGGCCCTGGTGGAATGTACTCAGTATTCTAGGAAACCATGATAATGCAGTTTGAATGCCACTGTTCTGGTCTGTAGCTTAACATGGAATCTGAATGAGGTGATAATCCTTTACTATTTTCATGATTTCATAAAATTCTGACCCTTGAGAATATTCAAACACTAATTCCTCATTACTTGAAAATTTAATTCTGAGGTAAGCTATTTTCTAAAGAACTGAATATTACTTATATCCCATGGTGGATATCACTACAGTATACCTGAGGCCTATGCTTCTTTTGTAAAACATAGGTTTTCTACTCAGAGCTAACCTGCCCCTAGTGGCCTTATCGAAGGCCAGTGAAAATATGCATAACTTTAGTCTCCCTACAGACCTTTTGACTTAATGCAGGATTCTCCTTGATCTATACCTTGGTTTGGATTTGGAATTTCTAGGCATTGCTTAGCTGTTTCAAGCAGTTAAGGGAAAATGTTGATTCTGGAGGTAGCAGCCACATTTCTTACGGATATTGATAAGTTTGGTATGATTTTATCTTTTTGAGCTAAAACTGTACCTACCAGTTAGGGTGAAACATTTTCAGTGAATCAAACATGGAACCCGAATTTCAAGCTCTGGGTTAGACCATAAAGATCATCAAATTTAATGGTATTGACTTTTTTTTTTTTTTTTTTTTTTAAAAGCAGCAGCACCCTCTTTTCTAAGGAAATCATTCCAGGAAGCTGAATGAGAGAATTCAGAGTAAGAGTGGGGTTAGAGTTATTCCCAACCTCTCAGTATTTAAGGCACACCCCTCCCTCCCAATTTTTTTTAATGTAGTGAAATCGAGGTCTGGAGAGGTAAAATGATTTGCCCAGGAGCGCATAGTAAATTGGTAACAGAGCTAGGCCTTGAGCCCTCAGGTCTTATATCCAAATTGCCTGACTCTAGTCCAATATTCCTTTTATTAAATCACACTGCCAGTGCTATACAAATTCATCCAAGAATATTCTTAAGATATTTCTTCTCACCGCTCACCAGGTGAATTATAGACATTAAAAAACAAACAGCATGTAAATGTGAACATTCATACATGGGTGAAGACTAGTTCCTTTTACTGCTTGCAGGTCACTATGACAAATGTGTGTTTGCCCTTCGGGAAGAGAATAAAAGTGACATGAACACTGTACTGAACTACATCTTCTCTCATGCTCAAGTCACCAAGAAGAATCTTCTGGTCACAATGCTTATTGTGAGTATCATTTTTCAGAACCTGTAAGGATGGTTGATAATATGCAAAAAATATTTTTTCCTTCTGATGGCTATGGTCAGAGAAAAAGCTACTGTCTTTTGTAATTATGGGATTAGTGGGGCTTGGCTTGTGGATTAACAATTTCTTACATCTACCTTTGTCCTTGATCTGAAGGAACCTACTCTAGCTAGGAAAGGACTGGTTATTACACATATAGTCATGCACAGGAACTGAAATCCTTTGATTCTATTTAGAAATTCCTCATGCTTCGCATTCCTGTTGTCATCATGACAGTAGCTTTAAAGTTTAATCTTATCTAGCTAATGTACGCTTTCATTTAACTCTTGTTCCATAGATATAAGCAATAGGTCTCATGTCAAAAAACAAAACAAAACTATTAGAAATCCAGCACTACCCCTCCCCCACCAAAGAAATTTAAATTTATTCTGCATCTTCTTTAGTCCCTTTTTAAAATATACATGAAAATCTAAGCTCAGATTATTATATTGATAAAAGATGTATAATTTTATCCCCATAACCTAGTAATATAAGAATTAGTAGAAAGTAGGAATGAGAGGTGAGACTGGTCAATGTGAACCAGGACTAATGTACATTTGCCCAGTGGGTAGAATTTTTGTGGACCTAAGGATTTTTAAAGATGATTTGCAAGTCCTTCACTTCTAGATCTTTCTGGTTGAGTTAATTCTAGGAATCAGAACAATAGGGCTATTATTAGTGTCCTTCACCCCATAGTCCTGAGCAATTGCCTTGCTGCTTCATGCTTGTCTTTTTGGGGGACTGTAGTACCTTTTCACTCCAGGAGTTTTCTTTCTTGTCCCTTTGTGGAATTGGCCTTCTTGGTACCTTAATTCTATCATTTCTTCTCAGAGGGGAAAAAACCCATAAATCTTCACAGCTATTTTTTACTTCATACTTCAGGAGGAAGGGAAACTGTCTACCCTCATATCTCCTGTCTCTGGTTAACAACATTGCCACTTGTTCAGTTATCTGCCAGCTGATTAGCTCTAAAGGATATAACATTTTTAAGAATAGCCGCTTTTTAAAATAGGTAATTACAGGAAGAGTTCGTTACCTTTGCTACCCTAGAATGGCTGGACGGTGGGGAAACCAGAAGATGCATTTGAGAGGGAAAAAAATATCAATACTCTGTAATATTTCAACTTCCCCAAGTGACAGGTTTCAGCAAAGAAATGATATAATCTATGGCAACTTGCTAATTTTTTTTTCTCAGTCAAGAGAGGGAAGAAATCTCAGACTATTTAGATTTTTAATGAAAGGATTGTTAATTCTCATTTGGATAAAGCCAAGTCTTTGTAACAGAAAAGGGTAATGATGAGGGGGATAGAAAAATCCGTCAGTTTGGACCTAAAATGGGGTGGAATGTGCCTGTATAAGGAGCTAATTATGGTGAGTTTTTCATCTTATTATGATTACATTTTTAAGAACTTAACAGTTTTCTGCACTAAAAATAGACCAAAGCCCAGAATCCTTGGAGCAGCAGAAGAGTAATGATCGTCCAAGACTGTCGCTGGGTTTCTTAAATTCTAATTTGTAAGATATAGGGGCTCGGCTCGCTCCTTTTGCGGAGTGATTGTAAGTAACGCTTGCCTTAAGAATCTCATTATTGGAACACGGAGCCATATTTCCTCTGAGAATTCTGGAGTAGCTTTGAGCCGGGGCTGTTCATTTCTCAAGTAATCACGCTGGTGTGATGGAGAGAGAAAATGGCAGCTGTTCGGAGCTCAGGCCTTCAATTTTCTTCAGAGTCCAGTCACTCAAGTGTGTAATTACACGGGGGTGCTGCAGAGGCATTGGGCCCTGTCAGAGAACTGGTTTGAGGTTTTGCTTTCTGCTTTTGCCAGTCAGGACAGGCAGAAGCCAATGGGACTCTGACTTGCTGCTGTTCTTCGACACCCGCTCCCCCCCCCACACCTTGTATCCTGATTACTTCTTGCCTGCATGGGTAGTACCCAAACTTTCTTTCCGCCGACAGGCTGAGCTCTTTGGAGAAAAGAACTGTTTCAGAGTATGGGTTTGGGTGAATAGGAGAAAGGAGGAGGAGGAGGAGGAGGAGGAGGAGGACAGTTGAAGATGCAAACCAAGAAACTGAATTTGTCCTTGTCTTTATTTTGGCATCATCATTTTTTTTTTAATAAAACAAGATTTAGTAAGCTTAATAGGATTTCTAAGCTTTCATATCATTAATTTCTTTTGAAATATCAGTTTTCACTTCATCTTAGAGATTTGGAAATCAAGAAGTTAATTGATATGATTAAGCTCAGGGCCAGCTAGCAATGACTTATGGAACATGGATAAAAGTTCAGACGGTGCTCTTTTCTGATCTAATATGACTGAATGCCAGACGTGTCTTCCTCTTTCCTTCTTTGAGTGATCAGCGGCTCCCGCTTACCTCTTCCTCTCCCTTCTCCTGCCCCACATCTGCATTAATGGTAGTAGCTGGTAAGAGCCATTTTAGTTGTCTGGATTACTCTTTCTGCAGGTCTTAACTGTCTTTTACAGATGTCGCCTCCACATGGTAGCACTTTGATTTCCTCAGCTTGTGTTCTCTGTTGGTTACCCTTTCTTTGCTTACCTTTGCTTCCTTATTAATGGGTTATGTGCCCAGCATTCCAATCTCTGCTTTCTAGAAAGGAATGTTGATAGTGTGCTTTGCTGAGCTAGTTGATGATCTCTGGGGCTTTTGAACCTAGAGGGAGGAATCAAGAAAATCGGGCTTTTGTGAATCAATGTCACGAGATATGGGCTGCTCCAATAAAGAGGTATGTTCATCCTCTCCAGGTGTTAGCCTAACTAGTGGTAACTTGTCTCAAGGACTCTTGAGAAAATTTCTTCTAATTTTTCACTCTGTCTGGAAAGCAAAATATCAAGTAAAAGGTTAAAGTCCCATCAAGTTGCCTCCATTTGGAGGAACATTGTACCACAATTGAAAATGAAGTCTAGAAGGCCAATAATAAATTTATTTTTTGAAAGCTCTTCTTACTTCATGAACTTAATTTTATATGAAAATCTTAGAGCTTAGAACATTGTTTATGTTTACTTAGAGATATTTAAGGGACTCTTTTGCCAAATTAAGCTATTTGGTACAAATAAAAAGTATTGGTACCCTCATAGCTATCTAGATGGCAATGTACATATTTTATAACCACCTTGATGCTGAGTAGTCTTCCCCTCACTGCTTATATCTTAATTCTGGTATGGTCCACATGAATGTGCTGTAAACTGTGCCTTTGTGTGAATAATGCCATGTATATGAGCCTCTGACTTGGTTTCAACAGGGAGCATTTAAAATGTTGATCAGCACCTTTCCTTCGTCTTCCTAACATGACTGCAACTAATTTTGTCCAACGTGTAAATAAAGAAGAAAAGTCCTTCTCAGTGATTCCAAGTTTATTGAATAAGGGTGGTATTAACAATTTCTTGTTAAACCTGTCCCATGACATCTTTGGAATGTCAAAAAGTCCAGGTAAGACTGGAAGAAGCTGAAAGAAGTCCTTTGCTGATATTGGGATTAGTGCCTTACCCAGCTAAACAGTGTCTTGAGGGCATTACACATAAGGTCACATTCTTTTCATTTTGAATTGCCTTCCTCAGAGGCATTTGATGCCTTGGATACTAAAATCAAGTTGGACTATATTGGGCTCTTCTGTTAGCCCAATAACTTTGACTATGGTTTTGATACTTCATCATGTTTATTATATTTCTGCAAATCCAAAGTATACCCTATAGTCAGCAACCATCTAGGTCGAAAATAAAAGCAAGAAATAACTATGTTGTACCAATATTGCTGAATAATAGTTTTCACTTTGGCCTGCAGATTTTTGCAAATGACCTTTAACCCACAAATCAGCAGGTGGGCTCTTTAACCTTTTTATGTTGACAAAACATCACATAGTTACCATGTAAAAGCATTTAGTTACCATCTAAAAGCAAATGTTCACCGAGATTAGATGGTGGTTGTGTTGTCCAGTCTCTCAAAGGAAGCCTGTCTCTAGGATGGAGGCCCATAAACTTTTTTTTTCCCCTTCCCTTTTGTGTCTTTAATTGTCCTTCCCGTGAACTTCTTGTAGGATGTTTGCATCTTTTCTTTTTTTTTGAGGATATTAAGGGGGGGTTGTGAGGAGGGTCATCTAGTTGCATTTTTTATTTTTATTTTTATTTTTTGTGAAGATGGAGTCCTTGCTCTGTTGCCCTGGGTAGAGTGCAGTGGCGTCATTACCGAAACTTCCAACTCCTGGGCTTAAGTGATCCTCTTGCCTCAGCCTCCCGAGTAGCTGGGACTACAGGCGCGCACTATGACACCCGGCTGATTTTTTTTTTTTGCCTTGAGACGAGATCTCGCTCTTTCTCAGGCTGGTCTCAAACCCCTGAGCTCAAGCCATCCAACTGCCTCGGCCTCCCAAAGAAGCTAGGATGACAGGCGTGAGCCACCATGCCAGGCCTGGATGTTTACATCTTAGGATGGGTGGTTCTGAAGGACCCTAGTGGTTTCTTTCAGGACCTGAACATTAAGTCTAGGTCAAGGACAAGAAAGAGTTAAGAATGTTATTCTACACATAATTTTCTATTGCCAGTGTTTTTCTAAGTATTAATGATAACAGTGGAGAAAAAAATATTTGAATAGAAAACTTCCAAGTCAGAATAAACTAATGGAAGTAGTGGTTTATTCATACTGTTTGATATACCACATCCCAGAAAAGTCTGATTTCTGTACTTTATTACAAGGAGCCCAGGAAGATTGTCAGCTTATTGTCATGAACAAATAATTAGTTCACTTTTATTTTTTCTAATCTCCATAGTTCACTTTTCTTACAGATAAGGCTCTTTTTCCCTAAGCCCTTTTTCACTCCCTTTCTCTTGTAGTGGAAAGATGAAATAAAAAAGTGGTTTTAAAAAAAGTGGTTTTGTATGTTTTGCTTTGTTTTGTATTTTAAGTTAGAGCATGATCTGTAGCTAAGCAAGAGGTTGACAACATTTTTCCTTATTTTAATCTCTAAAGGTAAACTTAGATTTTCTTTAAAGCAGCAGTCTCCAACCTTTTTGGCACCAGGGACCAGTTTCATGGAAGACAGTTTTTCCATGGACCTGGGGTGGGAGGGGGATGGTTTCGGGATGATTCGAGCACATTACAGTTATTGTGCAGTTAAACCTCTCTGCTAATGATAATCTGTATTTGCTGCCGCTCCCCAGTGCTAGCATCACCACCTCAGCTGCACCTCAGATCATTAGGCCTTAGATTCTCATAATGAGCACACAACCTAGATCCCTCACATGTACAGTTTATAGTAGGGTTCACGCTCCTATGAGAATCTACTAATGCTGCCACTGATCTGACAGGTGGCGTAGGTTATGTGGTTATGCGAGTGATAGGGAGTAGCTGTAAATACAGATGAAGCTTCACTGGCTGGTCTACTCACCTCCTGCTATGTGGCCTGGTTCCTAACAGGCTATGGACTGGTACTGGTCTGCGGCCTGGGGGTTGGGGACCACTGCTTTAAAGGGAGAACATTCCATATCAAATCTGATACAGGTTGGGGAGGTGACTGCTGTTCTTATTTTGTCACGTTGGCTTTTGTTTTTAATGTTAAGGCTCTAGTCTGGCTATTTGCAGAGTAGCTGAGTTGTGGCATTACCCACATCACTTCTTGTTTTTAGACCTTTTGGTGGGTCATTCTGGTGATTGAAGTAAGTACCTCAGAAAGGAATATGTTTGCTCTATTAGGAACATTAGGAAAAGAGGGATTTAGGTAGGAAAAACTCATCTTGTTTTCCCTGCCCACTGGTGTCTATCTGTTCTTTCCTTCTGTCTTTTTGTAGTCTTATCTCTGGTGATTTTACATATTCCCTTGAAACTCTATTTTGCTCATTAGTTCTCAGAAAAAGATGAGACTTAGTTGCATTTTCTTTTTCCTCTTTGCTTTTATGCCTAGGATAAGTGGAACAGGTCCTCTAATCAACAGAACCCTGGATTTGTCTTCACTTTAATAGCAGCTTTTATTTTTCTCACTAAGATGAGTGAATTCTCTGTGTTAAATGGATGAAAATAATACTTGCACTTCCTTAACTATAAATCCCATCATGTGTTTTATGACTCTGGACAGTTGGAGCAGACCTCTGATTGGTGGATTGGGAAACCAAAACCAGAATCTCATTTTCTGGGGGGAAAAAAAAATTGAGAAGCCTTCATCCCAGCATAATGGTTTTGAGCATTCCCAAAGTATTTACCTGTGGAAGGTTGCAGAGGTTTTGGAAAAAGTATTGTGGGACATGCATGTCTTCCCCAAGGGCCAAAAGTCCCATGCTTTTATTTATATACTGTGATAAAGGGCTATAAAAAGTAGCCCTGTGATGGGGAAGGTTAAGTATGAGGTAGAGACTCTTCAAGAAAGGGGCTGATAATCAAGGTGGAGAGAAGATTAAAAAGCAGCAACAGACAGGCCCTTTGGGATCTGGTTGTCTTTCAAGTCCCATTGATAGTAGGGGGAGAATAAAGATTTACTAAAATATAAAGGCCATCATTTAAAACTCCAGTTAGAAGAAATGATATCTAAATGTGTATATTTTATATGGTGTGTTATTAGGAACTACTACTACCAATAATAGCTCTGTAAAATTCAAAAAGGACAGACATTTACAAAAACTGCATTTACAGTTTTTTCAGCTTAAATGGAAATTACATGGATAATGGATGAATTTAGTAAATAAACTGATATTCTACTGGACTCCCATAGGAATATTTCTCTTTCAATATGATAAGGGTTAACATTTTTTAATGTTTAGAAGATGCAGGACCCAATACTGAATAAACCATGGATTCTATAGTAGGAGCTTGTTTTTTTCTCTAAACCAGCTAAGGATTCACCATGGTTTTTTTTTTTTATTTTTATTTTTTAGAGACCGGGTCTCGCTCTATCACCCAGGCTGGAGTGCAGTGGCATCATCATAGCTCACTGCAGCCTCAGACTCCTGGGCTCAAGCAATCCTCTTGCCTCAACCTCCCGCATAGCTGGTACTACAGGCGTGCACCACCACACCTAGTTAATTTTTCTTTTCTTTTCTTTTTTTTTTTTTTTTTTTTTTTTTGAGACAGAGTCTCTCTCTGTTGCTGGGGCTGGAGTACTATGGCAGCCTAGCTCAGGGCAACCTCAAACTCCTAGGCTTAAGTGATCCTCCTGCCTCAACCTCCTGAGTAGCTGGGACTACAGGCACACACCACCATACCCAGTTAATTTTTTTTGTTTTTAGTAGAGATGGGGTCTCACTGTTGCTCAGGCTGGTCTCAGACTCCTAAGCTCAAGCAATCCTTCTGCCTCCGCCTCCCCGAGTGCTAGGATTACAGGTGTGAGCCACCATGCCCGGCCTAATTTTTCTTATTTTTTATAGAGGTGGGGTCTCCCTGTTTTGCCCAGGCTGGTCTCAAACTCCTGGCCTCAAGTGATCCTCCCTCTTTGGCCTCCCAAAGTGCTGGGATTACAAGCATGAGGAACCACTCGCAGCCAGGATTCACCACGTTTAGATATCATGGAATGATTCTTGGTACAGGAAGAGGATAAATGATTTTGGGTACAGAATTGCCAGAATATGAGATGGTGTTTTTAATTAGTATGTGTTTATAAATGAAAAAATTGTTCTTATGTTTCTGTTTTGTGTCCTCCTGGGATGCTGAACATTTGGTTTGTGGAATGAAAACCACCAGGGTGGTTCCTTTTGACTTGTTTCTACCTTCTTTCCAAAAGTAGGAGAGGAAACAGGAAGGCCTTTAGTCCCTATATTATTTAAAACTCCTTAAAACTTTGAGACATCATCTGTTATTTCTTACTCAGAATCTCCTTGACCCCTTTTAGTAGTCTCTGATGATTTCTTCTGCATGCTAAAAGTACAGTGTTGATTTATGAAGAAATACATTAGGAATTTTGAATCTGAATGACTGAGGTATTTGGGCTGCTTCTCCTTAGCAGAACTTCCTCTAGAATCTTCTTTACCACATTTTTTAGGGTAAAAATAATAGGAAGTTTACATTTTCTTATTAATTTAGCTGTGTTTACTTAGTTTTCATTCACCGTCTCCATTTCAAAATCCTATCCGTCTGTTCTTTTTAATGTGGATGTGTATGTTCTGTTTTAGGATCAGTTGTGTGGCCGAGACCCTACTCTCACTGATGAGCTACTGAATATCCTCACCGAGCTGACGCAGCTCAGTAAGACCACCAATGCTAAAGTGGCACTTCGGGCACGCCAGGTAAGGTAACAAAAGGACATTGGTTATCTTGAAGGAGGGATGGTTTGCATAGATTGGGCATCCCTAGATGCAATGAGCTTTTACTTAATCACCTTACAAAGATCATGCAATTTTCTATGTATGCCACATTTTCCTCTGAACAAATGTTTTCATGTGGTGTATATTTTTTGAAGAGAAAGGAAAATATTAATGTCAAGTCTCTTTCAAGTAGGAGCCCTTACCCCATTAAAAAATCCTGGTATCGTTCCCTACCCTCCCTAGTATACCTGTGATAGTAAACCAGGGTCAGGTGGAGGAAAGGACACAGAGGGAAGGAAATAGACTCAATATTTCTTACTTCCCAAAGGGAGCTTAGAAGCAGATGAAAACTTTTAAGTGTGTAGGAAATAATCAAGTGTGGAAAGCAGAAAGATAATGAAATGAATCTTAGGCGCTAGCGGTCAGAACAACCCCAGAGAAGTCCAGTTAGTTTCACCCTGTAGCCTTCATTTCCATTCCAAAGGGTTTCAGCAGGGAAGCCTAGCGATGGTGCTCCCTTTGTGTTTCAGTGCGTGGGCATTGACAAGGAAGCAGCATTTGAAGCTGTTCAGTGACCTTCTGCTTTCTCTACAATTGTATCCATGTCAGTGAACTACTCAAAGTTATTGAACCTCTCAGTGACCTGCTGAGGGTATTCAGATCCTGCCGTGTCTCTGTTTGTTTGTGACACTGCTTTCACTCCCTCTGCCCCTCACATGCAGTGGTGTTACTTCCTGACGTCTTCTCCTTGGTGCTGAGTACCTGGGGCTGTCAAAGCAGCTTTTCCCAGTCTTTTTCTACTTCAGAGTTGCAAAAGGCTGGCTATGCTGCATCCACCTCCCTACAGCTGCTCCCTGCCAGACCTGATTCCCAATTAACAGCTAGTCATGCAGTCCCCAGGACTAGCAGCTTTGCAATGGTAAATCACATGCACTGATGGAACCTGATTGAAGCTGTTTTCTCTCCTTTCCCCCTTCCCCCCATGGGAAATTGCCCACAACGCAAATCATGGTGAGAGTCAACTGAGAGTCAGTATTTGGTGGCATTGGCTTTATGTTATAGGACCTAGAAGTTCTTTTACTTGGTCTCTGTTTTATCTTTGATGCCTGCACTTACAGATTTATATTTATTGCTTTTGTATCAGAGCTGCCTAATAGGAGCCTAGAATAATCACTCCCTCAGGAACTGACGCCTCTTGTTTTCCTCTCACTCTAGGTTCTTATTGCCTCCCATTTGCCATCATATGAGCTTCGCCATAACCAAGTAGAGTCTATCTTCCTATCAGCTATTGACATGTACGGACATCAGTTTTGCATTGAGAACCTCCAGGTATATATATGGCCTTTTTCTACCACTCTGTACTCTGTCCCCTTTATTCCCAAGCATAGTTTAATTGAGCAATTAATTAATCAATTAATTTTGATTTTCCATGTAATGAAGTTTCATACCTTGACTTTCTAAAATGATTTATAATGATTTATACTTATGGATATGTTTTCATAGAAATGCTGTTAGAGTTGTGGTTTAGCTTAAAAATCTAATAGGCCTGCCTTGATGTAAATATCCCATTGAAGTCTTTACCTCTTGTGCTTTTACCTAGAAAATATTCTAGGCCAGAATTAAGCAGCGGCACTGGTTGATTTGTGATATATATATTTTTTATATATATATATGTTTTTTCCCTCACTAACTTTTCTCTAATGATTTCTGATATTTGAATCAAATGTATACATGAATAGTTGCTACTAGGAGACAAAGCTATTTAAGTATCATTTAATCTTAATTTTATTTTTATGCTTACTATTAAGCTTTACAAAAAGCCAATTTTATAAGGGATTATTGGCTAATTTTACTACTAATTGGAAGGACCTTGACTATCGTTTTTTAAACAACATCATTTTCTTACCGGTGACTTTCTGTTTTTCTACCTGGAAACAAAGATACTATTGTTATATCTGGCCAAGAGGAACCTTAAGACTTTCTGTAAGATTTTCTCCTGGACAACCTAAAGGGAGAAGAAGGATGTTTTTTCTTATTTAGTTCATAGTTGAAGTCTAGGATTTCAACTGAGGTTCAAATCTAGGGTTTACCATAGTGGAGCATTGAGATAATATTTAGAAAGTAGAGTACAGATATATATATGTTAGAAAGGATAATAATAATAGTCATAAACACTTACATTAACATATAGTTAATGCACTGTTAATGCATTATTCTAAGAATTTTACATATAATGGTCCATATAATGTAACAGCCCTATGAGGACAGATATTATTATTTTCCCCATTTTGTAGCTGAGGAAGCTGAGGCACGGAAAGGTAAAGTTCACACATGGCATTCATAGACAGAATTCTTAGGTTGCACTAAATGCTTCAAATGCCAAATAGTGTCCATTGAAATTGTTCTTTTTTTGATGTAATGGTTTAACCCTGTCTTTGTACCTTCCAGAAACTCATCCTATCTGAAACATCTATTTTTGATGTCCTACCAAACTTCTTCTATCACAGCAACCAGGTAGTGAGGATGGCAGCTCTGGAGGTAAGTTTTCATGGTAATGTGACATGACCTTTTCCTTTCTTTCTAGCTGATTTCTTCTGTTTGTTTGGCTATCATGTCCGTACTTTTTCTTGACCTTAAGGTTGGTTCTTAAGGGTAGTCTTTTCCTCTGAAACAATAAGTGCTTACTCAAGTACTTTACCCAAGTGTTTCATCTGAACTAATCACCAGCTTCTGGGTTCCAATCACAGGAAAATAGCTGCCAGCATTTTTCAATAGTTTCCTATTTTCCAGATATTTGAATTCTCCCATTTCATAATGAATTAGAATTCCCTGTAACATAATAAGTGAAAAAATATATGCCTGATCAGAACATATGTAACATTACCATTTTGTGATTTGGGCCAAATTAAAATGAATTTTAGTTATATTTTGAATCGTCAAGCCTCTGTTATGAAATACTTCCTCATAGGAAAGAAAGTAATAGCATTTAATGAACTGTGTTTTAGGTACTTAAGTTTTCTCATTTAACCCTACAATTACTTTATGAAGTAAGAAGAAAGTGAGACTCTGGGAGATTAAGTGACTTGTCCAAAATCACATAGATAATAAGTAGAGGAGTTTGCATTTGAACTCAGGTTAATCTGACTCTAGAGACTTTTCTGTTTCTACTACAGCACACTACCTCATTAAGCACAAAAATTGTAGGCCCTGAATACTGCTGTAAAATTGCCAAGTAGATGTTTTTTGAAGATAGGGAAAAGTAGTGCTTTAGGTGATTTTATGTAATACAACATCACCATAGCCTGTTGCCTGCTCTTTTGGGTTACTTTTTATTTGTATTCTATGGGTAGAGTGTAAAATATCCTATTCAGTAAATACCAAAGTTTTAAAATATCTAAGTGTTTTACAGTGTTTTCATGTCATTTTATTTATTTTTAATGTATCCATCACCTCACATAGATACTTTATTTTTTTGTGGTGAGAACATTTAAGATCTACTCTCTTAGAAATTTTGAGTATATAATACAGTATTATTAACTGTTGTCACCACGCTGTACATTATGTCTCCAGAATGCGTTCATTATGCATAGCTGAACCTTAGGACCCTTTGATTAATATTTCCCCAATACCCACCCCGCAGCCCCTGGTAACTACCGTTCTGTTTTCTGCTTCTAGGAGTTTGACTTTTTTTAGATTCCACGTATAAGTTAGATCATGTGGTATTTGTCTTTCTGTGTCTGACTTATTTCACTTAACATAATGTCCTCCAGGTTCATCCATGTTGTTGCAAATGGCAGAATCTCCTTATTATTTAAGACTGAACACCGATCCATTGTATGTCTATACCACATTTTCTTGTTTCATGTCATTTAATGAGAAACTTCCTTTAATACCTGACATGCCATAGAATCCCACATAGCATTTTATGTGCATGGCAGGTTGGCTGTACAGTGCATGAGGTTGGACTGATGGTTTTTACTGAGAATGTAGCCTGTTGCTGTTTCTTTAACTCTTGAGTCAAGTTAGTACGTGTGAAATACTGTATTCCACATTATACCTTACTGCTTTTGCCAGGGTTTGGGGATATAAATAATCCAAAAGTGATTTTTGAGCAATGGGAGGAGGTGGGAAGGGACACAAAAGAAAGATACAAGATAGTAAAAGAGTTGAACTGTACCACAATTGCTTCTATCTTCTATCTTCACTTCTTAGTGGCCCAGAATTAAAACCTTTCATTTTTCTTACTGCTTGCTTTTATCTTCTGTTGAAATGATTATGCTTAATGAATTAATAGTGGTGGTTCTATATGCTTTCTTTAAAGATCAAACCTTCTCCAGGGTTTAGGTTAGTGTGAAAGAAGTACACCTAGGTGTCCAACAAAGGCAGCCTAGTTTTGTTTCCATTTATAGTCATGGGTATAGTATTAAGACTCCAGCTTTATTAATTAAAACAAGGTATGTATGTATGCATAGGGCTTTGGGACTTCTTTCACCACAGACCACCTTCTTTTGCATCAGATACCTCGTTTCAAGACTATCTTTTTCCTGAGCCAATCATTCTCTTAATTTCTGTTTTTGAGGTTTATTTACTAAGGGTTACTTTTTAACCAGGTGTATGTTCGAAGGGCTTATATTGCCTATGAACTTAACAGTGTGCAACACCGCCAGCTTAAGGACAACACCTGCGTGGTGGAATTCCAGTTCATGCTGCCCACATCTCATCCAAACAGGTGAGTTTGAGCTGGTATGTGCACTTGAGCCAGCTAGAGGTATATCATGAGTCAAGGGGAATAATGTATATGACAATTCCATGTTTTTTTAGTTAGAAATGTAGAGCAAACAATGAACAAATTTGAATCATAAGAGAAGAGCCTCTTGGTGCCCACTTCTTTGATCTAGAGAGATAAAGTATGGTTTAATTAAGATAAGAGTTTAGGATTACTCCATTCATTCTTGCTTGTATTATGTCACTGAGGAAACATAGTTTCTTTCTTTCTTTCCTTTCCTTTCTTTCTTTTTTTTAAGTTAGAAAGAATTTACTAACATTTTACTTGTTGGAATTTTGCCAGGAAAACACCCTTTTAACAATTTAAGTCGGCAGTTGGAACAAAAATATATCTTGGGTGGAATGCTTTGCTTTTCTATATGTTTGCTATGGGTTGAGGTTAACCTAAGGCAGTTTCATTATTTCCCTAAAAACAGATACCTGAATTTAGCAGTTGAAATTCAGTTTTTTAAAATCACACATCAGGCTAGGTGTGGTGGCTCATGCCTATGATCCTAGCACTCTGGGAGGCCGAGATGGGAAGATCGCTTGAGCCCAGGAGTTTGAGGTTTTAGTGAGCTAGGCTGATGCCATAGCACTCTAGCCTGGGTGACAGAGGGAGACTCTGTCTCAAAAAATAATAAGTAAATAAATAAATAAATAATCACACTTCAGAACCAAATAAATAAATAAATAAATAAAATCACACTTCAGAACGAAACTTCTTAAATTCAAGTAGGTTACTTAATTAAGCCATGCTAATTCCATCTTCTTCCCTTCCTAAGTCCTTTAAAAAATGAAATGTACATATGGAAATCTGTTTCCTTATTCCTTTTGTTTTAAAATGAAAATACTTCCTGCAGATCATATTGAGGCAGAAATGAAAAAGTGTATATGTGTATATATATATATAAAAAATTTAAAAATAATAAAATGAAAATACTTTATATTATATACTCATTTTTAAAAAGTATTCAATGGCAATGAAAATCTAGGAATTCCACCCACACATATGTTCATCCCCTCCTGTATTTTCATTCTTTTTAGTAATACCACAGGAAATATAAATACCACAGCCAATCTTAACCTGCCCCTCTCCATTTCTTCTTTATGGCCTTTGCTTCTTCACTTGGTGTTACAAAGTACTATATCTTTTGGGAACCTTAGTTACAGACACCAGAAATGGTTTTGTTCTAAATTGCCACTTCACCCAAAGCAATAGAAACCCTTTCTGGAGACAAAGAAGTCTGTGCTGAGACTTTTGGCCACTGGATGCCACTGTTGATCCAGCAGAAGTAGGCAGATGAGCAGAGGCATCTTCAGAAAAAGTACCTCTCTTCTTTGTCTCAGAAGATGCTTTCACTTCTCTACCTCAAAAATCCCTTACAGCTGGCAGAGAAAAGCATATATCCTTGATTTAGCAAGCATCTCTCGGTACATTTTTGCCTCCATGGATTTCAGAATCTCATTTTCTAGAAACGAATGGTTGTCCTTCAGCGAGCGACGAAGTACTCATGGCACACATGGGCACGGCACTCGGTCTTCTTTCTTTTCCTGCATTCCTTGAATAATTGTAGAGAACTACACACTATACTCAATGCTCTTTGTAATTCTCAGGGCAGTCTCCTTTTCATCCTGCTTTCCACTCCCCCTTCCCTTTGGGCAGTGATTTGTAGTCAGGCTGCGGGGCTGCTTCTGATTTCCTTCCCTCCTCATCACTCTCCTTGTCTTTCTGAATTGCTCTCCCTGTCCTACTTTTCTTATTTGAGGATATGTCCAGTTTGGTGAGGGAAAGTTGACTGAAAAATGAGATAAATTCTTCCTAACTGCTTTCTTAAGAAATTTTATTTACCTTTCCACATCAAGGGTGTGAATCTTGGTTAGCCCTGATGTGGTTTCAAAACTTATATGCTTATCCCTCGCAACATCTGAGGTGTACACACCCCATGGATAAAGACCAGACTTGAACAGGACTGTAATCCTGTAGTCTCTGTAATGTCTTCCTTGATTGTATAATTTTAAAGCTGCTGGATTATTATTATCATTATCATCATTATTATTGGTATAGGTGCGAAGGTGAAGATTATTGTAAAATTAAAAGGAAAGATAAAATCATTTTTGTGAAAACCAGAAAATGCTTTAATGCTTTTTTAGCTCTAAAGTCCTTTTGTTAGTTTAAGTTCAAATGATCAGATTTGATTACAAAATGATATATTCAATTTCAGAGTATAGCTTATTCAGACAATTATTACATATTTGCTACTTGAATTTAGTTTTATAAGATTTTATATTTTCTTACAAATATGTTTATTATAATTTGGAGTTATAGCTTTATTCTAACACCAACTGGTGTGCTGCAATTCAATTCTGACACTAACCATCTGGAGTTAAGTCAGACACTGCAAGTTAAGGGGTCAGTCCTCCATAAAACTGCCCTTATTTCATATGGGGCTGCAAGTAGGCTCCTTAGGCTGCCTGTATTTCTGACCCACTGGCTACAAATTTGGGGTATTATCAGGATCAGCCAAATGAAGAAACACAGCGAAGTCTGGGAAGGTCTCAAACATGGATCTTCCCTGTTCTTTCCCTGTGGAGAGTGCATCACCCTTTCAGCACATCAATGTGTTCACCAACCAAGAAGCTCCATTAAGCTTCAGTGTCCAGAGTTTTTATTGGGGTTTCATTACATAGGCATGATTGAATAAATCATAGGCTACATGATTAAACGAAATCTCCCCTCCCAGAGGCCAGGCTGGCTCAAAGCCCCAACCCTCTGATCACACCGTTGGTCTTTCTAGTGACCTGTTCCCATCCTAAGTCATCTCATCTCTTAGCATAAACTCAGGTGTGATCCAAGGGGCTCACAAGTAACAAAGATACTCCTATTACTTGGGAATTTCTAAGGATTTAGAGTCTTTCCCAGGAATCAGAGACAATGGCCAGTGAAATTCTTTACTTATACAATAGGCCCACTCACCTTAAAGAAGAAGAAATTTAAGGTCTCTTAGTTTTATCTAGTTTTGAGCTAAGTACTTTTCTCACTTTCTTTTTTCTAACTCTAGTACTTTTATTTCTTTCTATTCTTATTGTTTTCAACAAGCAGGCAAAAAGCATGTTGTTTCTCATTCTACAGAAATAAGATATAGAAGACTACCAGTGTCCATTCCACTCCCAGGCCTGTACGGCTCAAGGATACAATTATGTTCACTAACCTCTAGATTAATGATTCTCAGAATTATCTGGGGAGTATTTTGAAAATACACATATTGGGGTCCTGACTTCCAAGATCTGATTCATTTTGGATTAGAATCCAGGTGACCACTTTTTGAAAAGTGCCTCTGATAATTCTGATGCACACCTATATCTGAGAATCACTGCCTCTAGACCAACACTGTCAAGTAGAAATATAATGCAAGCCACATGTGTAATTTTAAATTTTCTATTGGCTGCACTTAAAAGGGTAAAAAGAAACACATAAAATTAATTTTAATAATATTTTATTTAACCTGTTACACCCAAAATACCATTTCAGTATGTAATAAAAAATTGTTCATGAGATATTTTCTATTCTTTTATTCATACTAAGTCTTTTAAATTCAGGGTGTGTTTTATGTTTACAGTATATCTCAGTAGAGACTAGCCACCTTTCAAGTATTCCATAGCCACATGGGGCTAGTGGCTGCCATATTGGACAGCTCAACTCTAGACCCAAAATTAATTAGGACAGTCACACTGAGTCCTCTTTGTTTTGTGTTAATGGTAGTACCCCTAGGAGAGATTCTTATGTTGCTTGTTCTTAGTAATTTTAGGAATTATCCACACCTGATACTATAGATGTTATACTACAATATTTTATGCATGCTTTAAAAATTATTCAGTGAGAATAGAGAACAGGCATATAAATGATACATGTTTCACTTACCAATGCAGGACAGAATTTTATAATATTTTTTCCCAGTTTGGGTTAACAAACCAGAAATTCTTTTTTTTTTTTTTTAAGAGATGGGGTCTTGCTATGTTGCCCAGGCTGGTCTTGAATCTCTGGGCTCAAGCAATCCTGCTTCAGCCTCCTGATTAGCTGGGACTACCAGTACATACCACTGTGCCCAGCTTAGACCAGAAATTCTTGGGGGAGAAAACAGACTTTTGTTTAACCAATTTTCTTGCATTTTCTTTCCTCGCACTTGGTCTTCACTTTCTTAGCCAGGTGTTCATTTGAAGTAGACTTAATTTGTCCAACAAATTGTTAGAAGTATCTTTGTAAGCTGCAATATCAAAGCAAGAATACAATCTCTTATTGTGTACAGAGTCACCTGGTGGAATTCCATTCCTGTAGTTTGTTTTTGATTAGTGATTTAGCCCCATAGATTGGGATGAAACATAGCTCTCTGTCTGCAAACTGACAGCAGCAGAGTATTTTTTTTTTTTTCCAGGAAAATGCCTTAGTTGCCATTTGGATTGAAGACCCGTTAGGACCTGTTTTGATTTTTAGAGAAGTAGGCAAAATACATTGCAAATGAGTGGGGCAGCCTTTAAGAAGGGGGAAGACATTACTTTTAAGCACACTTCGGTGGTTACTGTGTAGTAAAATGTTTGGTACCTTTTTATTTTTGTTTTAATTCATCTTAGGACTTTGTATTGCTTGTTCTTTAGTTACTCTTATTTTTCAGTATAATTTGACTGTATTTTTTTCTAGTACTCCTCAATATTTTTTTTAAATGTAGACTACCAAATAGTCTATTCCTAATCTCTATGACTTCCTGTTTCATCCTTCTTTCTAGGTGTGCTTTAGTTAAGGTATTTTTTCTTCTTGATCTTCTACCCAAGACTTCTAAATTTTTTCTGGGAACTGTAGTTCCAACTTATTTGGCATTCCCAGGTCTTATTCACCAGAGGATCCAGTTATTAGAGCTTCACTCAGGGAAACTCCTGGTCTGGATTTACCCTTTTCTTCTTAAATTCCCTTCACTTGAACAATAGCCATAGAGATTTGCCTAACTTAAGCATAGATAGAAACCTGTATATATACATGTGACAAGTGTGTGTGTGTGTGTGTGTGTGTGTCTCTTTTTTTTTTTTTTTTTTACCTTCTTAGCATTTAAAGGCTATGTGCTATTGTATGTGAATTTTTTTTGAAGGGAGGGGATTTTTTTAAGGTGACAATTTTTAAAAAGTGACCTGTTCTTAAAGGAGAAGTGAATTTCTTCAGTTATTTTCTCAGTGCAGGAATAGTCAGGACAACTGGGCTGTACTAAGAGAGCATTTTATTATTATCCAGACTTCTAGAACCTAATTCTCTTGTCTGAGATTCTGTGAGCTCAGCTCTTTTGTGAGTTCAACTAGTGTTTTACATTGATTAATCCTGGAGCTCAGACTATGTCATTCCTTTTTCTCTTTCTTCCAGTGAGGCTCAGGGGTTAGAGCCCAAGTTGTATGTTTGTCTTTTTTCCCATTCTGAAACCCAAGTATCACCCACTGGTGCTGGAGATACAAAAGCTTGTCACACTGAAGCATCATCCTGATTGTCTTTATTTTTGACAATTCATTGAATCATTTGACATTAAGGATTTCACTTAGTTTTGGACATATTAAGTGCCTCAGAATAATCTGGAAACAAACAAGTTCTTCAGTCAACCTATATTTGATCTCCAAAAATATAGCTATATTTATACAAACATATATAAAGTATATTATCCCATAACTCTGTGGCTAGGCATATGGCTCTGTATATTATGACAGTCTGGGAGTACAAAATTTAAAACCCCAAGTGATTTTTATAAGTAATATACACTAGTGAACATGGGTAATTTTTTTAACTTTTAATCTGTGATTCAAATGAAAAGCATCAAAGTTGATGCAGGAGATGGAAGTATACTTTGTTGTACATTTCTGTACATATATAATGGGTGAGGACCTATTGGTGTTTATTTCCACCTATTTCTTAGATGGAAATCCATGCTTTAGTTAAGTCGGGTTGCATTGCGCCTTCTCCACTGTTTGCTCTTTGTGAATTTGGACTTCTATGTTATAATGTGTTAATTCAAGTACTTTCCTTTTCTCATGGCTTACATGCAGAAGAGGTCGGCTGTTTTCTCCCCTGATAGCACATGTTCTGGTCATGGCTGAGTTTAGGCTGCTTGGCACCTTCAGTGTTCAGCTGTCAGTGAGTAGCCTCTAGACCTTCTTTTTATTTGTAAAGAAGGTTAGAAATCAGAAACCTTCCATGTGACTAACCAGCAGCCTGCTGCCATTCTTGAGAATTCTGATAATCTTTGACACCCAGAGATTAGACCCTTCTTTGGACAGTACTGAAACACTCAAAAGTCATCCAACTTGTAGCATTTTTTAGCAGTGGGAGCACTTGGTTGTAGTTAGCAGTCCAGAATGAGCTATAAATAAATAAAATCCTACAGTGCTTGCTTCCTTCATTCAGGGTAGTCTGCTGATAAGATGCAAGCATCTGGCAGAAGAGAAGATTCTCAGCAGGTTTAAGTGCTTACCAAAGTGCTTTCCTGTATCCATGGCTCAGCTTCTAGTCTCTGCTGTGTTATTTTGGCACTCTAGACTCGTAAGATTGGAGAGTTGAGTTTAAAACTCTCAATATATCATTAGGGTAGCCCAAGGTCCCCTCTTGTCAAGGAAGACTAGCTGATTCCAGGGAGAAGGAAAAGCAGAATCCAGGGCACCTGTAAATCCCTGTAGTTTTGTGCTGTGGGTTTGCAGCTAATTATACAGCAGGCAACAGTAATATGCTGTACCCCTGTTGGTGTACTTGTTTCCAAAAGAGCAAAATCTTCCAGCAGAGCAAAGAAGGGGCTTTGGAGGTGCTGTAAATGAATGAAGCAATGATTATTTTATTGTAAACTAGAGCTCTGTAGTGGAATCAGGGCATCTGAACTGCAAGGAGGTGGTAGGGAAGATGCCAATAGAAATACATGGTTCAGATGTGTTTTACAGCTCTTGATTTGGATTCTCCAACAGAAATATAGTCAGGCAAGGAGACCACCACTGGTCGCAGTCAGTCAAATAGCTCTTTCTCCTATGGTACTGCTGTTAGTGACTGCTAGAAGGTTATTCAGCCGACCTCTTCTGATTCTGCTTTGCTGCCTGATTTCAAAAGATTTGCCCTATACTGGCTTTCAGTCACAGCTTGATGTAACCACTGCTTGTTTGCATGCATCCCCATCGTTTCATATAAGGTCTTTTTTTTCTTCTTCAAGTTAGGAGGCAACAGAATCAGGTGCATTTTTATATGATAAAAGATTTATGTAGGGCTGTCTAGAATCAAGCAAAATGAAATTCAGCTGGAAGGGATGGTAAAAGGGCTCAGAGAACTTGTGACTGCCAGAGAAGTCAGTGTTCCTTAAATTAAAGAGGGTTCAGCTAGCAGGCAGCAACTCTGACTTTGCATTCATATTGAAGCAAGCTCTTCAGCCATTCTGGGCAGGCAGATCAATAAAATCAGAGCTGACTTAATGCCAAGAACTTCAGAATTCAAAGGATTTCTCTTGTCCTTCTTTAAAGTCTATATTGACGTGGAATGCTAGCTTCAGGAACTGAGATAAGAAAATGCCAGGTCTAGATTGTGGTTTATGACACCATGTTGAACAATGTCCTTGGAAAGCATCCCCTTTGGTTTCTCAGTTATCACATCTGTAAAATGGAGCTAATCTACTAGAAGGAAAGTGGTTCCAATATTAATCAAAACATTGTGAATCAAGATTCATTGTCATAAGTATTTTGAATAGCCAAAACAGCAGATTATAGAAGTGAATTTATGTTCTATTTATGTATTTGAAAATATAGTTGATTGCCTTAGAGATTGAGCAAATAATTTTGCATTATGAATATGCAATGGACTATGGTAAATTTTATTTTATTTTTGGCTACATAAATGGAATATCTCACTCCTATATAATCTCTTCCTTAGTTTATTTTTATACAGACTGTGGATCTAGCTTTCTGGTGTATGACAGTAGTGTGCAGTATGCCACGTATGTCATATTCCTAAATTGATCAAATAGCCCTTGTGTAGGATTATAAAATATGTAAATGATCATTATGGACATGGCTAAGTATTTACCTTTTAATAGTTTATCCTTCCTTCCCTGCTCATCTCTCCTACAACCCTACAGATTTTCATTCTACCAAAGAGGATAAGCTGGCTGTAAACTTACCTCTTACCTGATTGATTTGGGATGATTCCTTTAAAAACTGGAGATGTTGGGAGTTTTGCTTTTTACCCCATACTGTGTAGATGGCGCATAATTCTTATAACAAAGCAGCAGGGTGCTCCCTATAAGAGCTTGAGAATTGCTGATGGAGAAAGGCTGGCTTTTTATTGGTGGTGGTGTTCTTTTGAATTCAGGCCTTTTTCTACTGAAAACTTGGCCCTTGTCCTGTGAAGACTCCCAAAGGGATTAGACTGTAGTGACAGTAGCAGTGAGACCATTTTATTAGTTTAAGAAATTTGTTAACAGTTGGGAGAGATTATACTGGTTTCTAAACTCCAGAAACCTGGATGAATGGAGCTTGAGATTGCTTTGGTTGTAGGGTTCTTCTCTGAACTGAGGTTCATGGTAAGAGACAGTGCAGGTGGCCCCTTTCTGTATTCTCATTAGCATCTACAGTTAGTTTTCTGTTTACCTATATCTCCCTCTGCTCAAGAATCTGTGCATACTTTTTATGTATTGATGAGGGCCAAATGCATTATATAATAACTAAGGATCTCTTATAAATAAAATTCATTGTCCTGAGTGAGAGGCTTAAGGAATCCAAATAGCAAAGATTCAGGCTTTTGCACTCGGAGGTTGCTCTTGCTACCTTATGAATTCACTCTGTGATACAGGTTTGATGCAAAGAGCATATCTACTCACAAATCACATGAGGTATACAGTTTGTGTGCAGTGATATGTCACAGCTTTTTATTTATATGGTCAGCTCAGTCTATTCTGCTCCTTTCACTGCCATGGAAAGTGCATCATTTTCCTCCCTCTATCCTCCTTCCCACATATCATCAGCACCACCCACTATGTTCTGCCTATTAAGTCCTCTGTATGCCAGAAAACCCCAACAGTGATTAAATGCTGATTAGAGAATGCTAGAAGGTTAAGCTATCAACCAATCAGCCCCCTTACAATGCCCCTAAATTGTGGGTGGTAAGTATAACTTTGCCCTTTTAACATTGAAAATAAGGATTTTTATTTGCTTGATTCTTTTTCAGTTGGGGAAATGACTGACATCAAATTTTCAAAAAAGAGCTAGTGGCAAAGACCAAAGAAAATGCAGGAGACTTGCTTCATAGTTTCCCATTCTTGTTCTAGTCTGTCTTTCATTATTGTGGCACATTTCTTTATAAGGAAGTTCTAGGGCTAGTCAAATTTAGGTAAGGTTTTATTTATGAGAAGCCTAGAGTTTTAAAACTAACAGCAATTTAAAAAATCATTATTACCCTAAACTCATTTAATTAAGAAGTATTAATTAATTTTTACAAATTATACCATGCTAGTGATAGAATCATTTATCATTACATTCCTGCATGATTTTCAGTTCCTTTAAGCTCCTATAATACAGAGTATGCTCCTTCCCACCCACCACCATGGGAGGAAAAATATGGATAAAAAGACTTAGAACAGGTAGCTGGGAACCCAGACTACTGGATTCTTTTCTTTGGAAGAGAATTGATAGGTCAATCACATATCCTAGAAAAGCAAATGAGGTTGAAGGAGCTGTGGAATCAACTTCTCTGGACCTCCTTATTACACCTTTAGTAATGGGAACCAAAACTAAGAGTCTTAAGAATCTTGTCAAGAATTATATTTCTTGTTGAAGCTTAAGCTAATATACCCTATCATATAGTTTAAATTAATTTTCATCAGCCTGTGTTTTACCACTACTCTGCATTATTTTTTTTTAATAGAGCTATTAAAAAAAATCCATGGTAAATACATTTTGACCCATTCCATCAACAGCTGCTGTGGTGAGGTAGGTCAGGAGGCATGCCTTTTTGGAGGCACCCTGGGGGTGGAAGGGTAATGAGAACTTAATTATGTCTCCTGAATGCCAGAGCTGCCAAACTGGAGCTCCTCATGACTGGTCTGTATCTGCTCTGACAATTCTTTTATTATGGCTTTCACTAACCTATCAGTAACTAACTGTGGTTGTTTAATTACAGAGGGAACATCCCCACGCTAAACAGGTACCGTATATTTAGTTTCTTTTCCAATTAAAAGCACCTTTTTTGTAAATTAGAATAGTGAAACCAGGAAAAAATAATACAACACTTGACAAGCTAATGTGTTACCTTCTGCTAGGGAGTCCTCAGCTCCCCTTTGGACATACTAAATTATGCTTTGTTTGGAAAACATGTCTTCAGCTGTTCAAAAAGCAACACTTGAAAAACCTCAGTATGGAAAAGCTCCCATCTAGTTGTATATGATAGGGGGTTTGTCTGTCTGATGTTCAGCTTTGCTGGAAACATCTTCCTTTGCTAAGTGCTCTGTCTAGTTTGGTGCTTTCAGAGGAGAAACCCTTAAGGTTACTCCTATCCTGGCAAAGTGTTTACAATCTTTTCAATTTTTAGTCTAATTTGCTGCTTCTTTCAGAGGAGTGCAAATCCAGAAATAGCTGATCTCATGTTTTATCAGTTTGTTAATTTTCTAAAGTGTTATAATGATAAGAAAGTCAATTTTTATTTCAGACCTATAAGACTAACATTGGAAAAGTATATTTAAGTTTTGATGTGTTCAGCCCTGTGAAGAGGTTTCCAGGTGTTAACAAGTGTTATTTTTGTAATTTGAGTTCTCCTGCCTCCTGAGCCAAGCAAGACAACACAATGCAAGTTTGAGAGGATAGCAATTCTGATTGGAATTGAATCCACAAAATGCTAAAGCAATTATAAGTTGGGGGCAAACTCTTTGTAGATAATCAGCTACACGTGGAACTATTCATAGGCTTACACTTATTTTGTCCCTCTCCCTTTAAAATATTAAGTAATCAAAACTGATCATAGCTTTTACAGTCTAATTTGGATGTGGAGAGGAAAGGGAGTTCTTTTATTTGGTCCCCTTGTCTTCCCTTGGAGAGTGGGTTTGGTTCATTCCTGCCTGCCTTTAGCTGCCCTGGCCCATGAGCATAGTAGTTGGGGGGAACTGAATATTGAATACTTCCCATGGGGTCCAGTTGAGTGAAAAAGATACTTAACCCCATGTTTGCCATAAACAGCTTGTTAGCTTATTCAGAGGGAGTTCCTTTAAATGTTGTCTGGAACCCTTTTATCTTTCCTGTGTAATGCTAAGCAGGTAGAAAAGATACAATGCCTCACAAACTTGCTCCTTTAGTAAATATATTTGGTGATCCTAGAAAAGAGGGGGATGATAGCATTTCTGAGTTAATACAACTCTGAATCCCAGTTTCTAGTGAGCACCATGTGTAAGACTTGCTTGATGTGTGTTTCATTTGTTTGTTTCATTCATTATATCAATGGTTTCCTCTCCCACTCTGCCTTCCTATTCCCCAGTACTGTCAAAAGATAAAGTGCTTTTTCTATAGTCATCATTCACCAAAGGAATAAAAACCTGGAGTGTCAGTCTCTATAGTCTGTGTGAGCAGCACTCCCATCCTATAAAGAATTCCATTGCCTTTTATAATTATGATTGGCAATAGGGTACAATTATGTACCTACATCTTAAGTCCACATTGCTGTCTCTCTTCTCCCTGCAACACTGCAGGTGGTGCACTTCAAGGAGATTTTTTGGGCAATTCCCCAAAGTTCAAATGCCATTGCCTTGCTCTGAACTTGCTTCAGATCAGTATGCCAGTAACATGTCAGGCAAGTCCTGGAGGCATCCTTTAGCTTGGTCCTTCCTAACAGGCTGTCCTGATTGACTGGGCATTCAGAAATACTTTACAGTATTATTTATCAGTACATACTGCTGAGGTGCATCAAGGAATATACAGATTCATTATGTTTTTAGATTGAACAAATCACTTCAGTTCTCTTCAAACATCTCCATTTAGCAACTGTTTGTCATGCTTACACATACTTTGAGACCCATGCTCTGCCCTTTTGTATCTTGCTGGAAATTATTAAGGGCTTTCAATGGAGATATTTTTGCTTTGGTATAGAAGTGTTTAATTATAAAAAGAAAATTTTGCAATTTGGGGTTGAAAAAGATCTCTCTTTCAAAAAGGGAGAACTATAATCCTAATAACTATCCCTACCAACCCATTAATGAAAAAGTAAATACCTCAGAAAAGTTCCTTTTGTAGACTGTAACTTGTTTCTGTACCATAAATAATGTTTTTATAATTATTTATTAAATCATTCTAAATGAATTAATTAAAATTGTTGTTTTACATACATGTATCTACCTATCTCTGTATCTGTGAATACTTAATCTATTATAATTCCTAGAGAAAAATGCCTTAAATATTGCATAGTTACGACTCACTTGGCTTGCTTACTGCCTTTTAAAGGAGGGAATGTTTTAGGGAGGGGGAAGATGCAGCATGGTTTTTAACCCCTATGTGTTATTCATTCATTAGACATGTCATAATGTCATTGTATTAAAACTGCCATGAAATTCCTGACAGTCCTTAGGTTTCTATTTGAAGAAATTTTGGAGTGATGAAAATATAGTTTATATGGGGAAATTCCAAAGAAAGGGTTAACATGAGTCTAGCAAGACAACCATATCCATAGTGGGTAAAAAACCAAATCTGCTCTGTAACCTGGCCCTACTTCAGAGTTTTCTCTTAGCTCCTTTTCCCTACTGTTACTCTCCCAGTCCTTACTCCTACCCTCCTTGTCTAATGAACTTGATTGAATTACCATTTAGAATGTCCTTCTCCTCCAACCTCAACCACTATGGCATGACTCATGTAGCTAGTGTCAGCGATGTGCTGTTGGACAACTCATTCACTCCACCGTGTCAGCGGATGGGCGGAATGGTCTCTTTTCGGACTTTTGAGGATTTCGTCAGGTAAGACATCGTAGAATTGTGTCTGTACAAGGGGAGCCATGGGCATCTCTGTTTTGGGATCTCAGCTTTCTGCAAAATGAATAAAAGTCCCAGAATAGCCATGAACTAGCTAAGGATATGTAGCCTTTGCCACATACGCCCTTGGAGAGGTATATATCCTTCCATTTCTGCCTCTCATTCAGACTGTACAAGCCTCTACTCATAGTATGAGCCTGGTCAGAAAAAAAGAAAGAAACAAAAACGATCTTTTCCTTAGGAGCTAACAGAAGAAGCTGTCTGCTCTGTGATGAGTAAAATGTCAGGAGAAATTAAACATAACACTAGAGTGAGCCCCACCAGAGACGATACATCTTTTGATTAAATGCATTCAGCATCTATCTTTTGATGTATACTGATGCATTACCCTAGGGGGAGGGGTAATGATATTGGTCTGTCACTGCTACAGTTCCAGGCTCTTTCTGTTACTTTAAGACCGATGATGACAGCAGTGCTCGTATCTTACATACGAAAAAAACAAAACAAAAAAGCTTTAGATCATTCTTTTTTAAAAAGAAAAAATATATATGGTTTATTAAAGTTTAAACAATCCATCCTCCTAATTTCTGCCACTTGGTGAAATTTTGCATGTCACCTCTAGCCACTGGTGATTTTATTCAGTTGACTATCGAGCACAGGGTAGAATAGATTATTCTTTTAGACTGAGCTGGCAATAGCAGCATTAGTTTCCTGCCACTTAGGTTTTCATGGTGGGTGTTTCTCTGGTGTTTTTTAGGATCTTCGATGAAGTGATGGGCTGCTTCTGTGATTCCCCACCCCAGAGCCCCACATTCCCTGAGGCAGGTCACACGTCTCTGTACGACGAAGATAAGGTATAGTGGAAACTGCTTTGTTTCTTCAGGCATGAGACTTGTACTTACATGTACTGTCTTTCTGACTTTGGAACATAATAGGAAAGAATTCATCTTTTTACCCTACTATAAATTATTTGATTTTGTATGCCTTATCAAAGTATTTTTTGGAAAGAGGTGGAGTATAAATTCTAACTTTTAAAAAAGCTGTATTAATTTTTGAATCCATAGTGTAGAATGGGCTTAGCTGTATCCATTGCAGCTGCCTCTGGGTCTCTGAATGTTGTTTTAAGGATTTAAGCTTTGGTTGCTGGAATTCTTACTCAGTGATGGCTTGTATCTTTGCATAATGGTGCTATCATAGTCCTTAGGGAATAGTGGATTTTAGATTGCAGGAAAAAAATAGGCATTTTGTTTAAGACTTTGTCCTTTTATTAAATGCTTCTTTTCATTTCTCAGTAAACAAATTGTTCTGTTCTTTCCCTATGATGTTTTTTTTTTCCTATGGTTTGATATATCCATTGTTTGGTATACTGTAAGGAAATATATTATGTGGGAATATGTTCAGATGGCTTCTTTAACTCATTTTCCTTCGTATTCTGTGAAGAGTGTGGCAAATGGTTTCACCTCCATTTTATTGGTGAAAAAATTGAGACGTAGTGATCTTCGAGTTCCTGTCAAGTCAAGATTTGGGGCCATCTCTAACTAATGCATTTGCTGCCTTATCTTTTAAAAGTTATGTGCTTTACTTTATTTAATCTCTGTTGTGGATGTTGGGAAGTGGTTTCAATTTGCTTATTCTACTGATGGGCAAACCAAAACATCTTGTGGGGTGTACCTCTTTTTCAGGTATTCCACCAAGTACTGTAACTTCTCTCTGCCTCTGTATTGGCCAGCTTTATAATTTCTTTGGCTTTTGTTCTTGAATTACAGGTACCCAGGGATGAACCAATTCACATTCTGAATGTGGCTATCAAGACTGACTATGATATTGAGGATGACAGACTGGCAGCTATGTTCAGAGAGTTTACCCAGCAAAATGTAAGTCCTTGATTGGGTAGAAGCTGGTGATGGCCTCTTTCCTTCTGGCTGTGTATCATAGCTACCCTTTTATCACTTGCCACTTGTAAGGCCTATCACTGATAATGGCTGTGTCTTTTATCACTACTATCAGAACCATGGCCAGTTCTGCCTGTGGGGATAAAATTCGTAAGTAAATTGATAATATATAATGAATGTCTTTGTTAGGTCAAGAAATATAGACCTCAAATATTTAAAATGTTTTTAAGGGAATTTGTGTTCCTAAATCTCTCCTTAGAGCTCCAGTCTTAAATTTCCAATCACCTGTTGAATATTTTCTTTTGGTGACTTAACTCCACATGTCTAAGCCTAACTCAGGTCCCTTCTATGTCCCCCCTCCCCTCCCTTGAAAATAAATATCAGCTATACTTGCATCCTCTTCTCAATTTTATGTCATTTGGATATCTCCTGTTGACATCAAACTCTGTAGTCTAAATTTAAATTTCCATCATTTTTCTTTACCACTTCTCATCTACCTCAAGCCCCCTCCCCATAAAACAAAAGCAAACAACAAACCTCACAACTAAGCAAACTTTTTATTCCCAATCATTCAGAAATCATTGACTTCTTCCTTTTCTTTGACATTCTATTATTCTACCCCTCTACCCACAATCTGTACATGTTTATTTGTATCTGTTCAGTCACTAAGGTCTGTTAGTTTTTCTTTGCAGTGTTTCTTACCCGTTATCTTTTTTATTTTTTCAGTTTTAAAATTCCCACTGCCATCTTTCTAACCCTTACTGTCTCACACCTGAGACAATGCAACAGGTTTACTTGTGATCTACCTATCTTCCTTCACTCTTTCCCTCCAGTTTCCATTCTGCTCACCACGACAAAATTAAATGTCTGAAATGCCCTCTTAGCGTGTTACTTTCCCACTCAAACATGATTCTCTCTTACTTTCAGAATACCTCCTTAACTTGAGATTTAACTTAAACCTATTAAGAGAGGCTAACATCTAGCCCCTTTGGCTTTTTTTTTTTTTTTTTTTTTTGAGACAAAGTCTCGCTCTCTAGCCCTGGGTAGAGTGCAGTGGTGTTATCATAGCTCACTGCAACCTCAAACTCCTGGGCTCAAGCCATTCTCTTGCCTCAGCCTCCAGAGCAGCTGGGACTACAGGCGCGGGCCACTGTGCCCAAGTAATTTTTCTAGTTTTAGTAGAGGCAGGGTCTCACTCTTGCTCAGGCTGGTCTCGAACTCCTGAGCTCAAGCAATCCTCCCGCCTCGGCCTCCCAGAGTGCTGGGATTACAGGCATGAGCCACGGTGCCCGGCCTGCCTTTGGCATTTTGTGAAAAGACCTAAGTCTTTATTGTCTCATCTGCCTTCTTTACTTCATCTCTTCCATTGCCTCTCACCTGGAATGTTTTCCTCTTTCTTTTCTTTTCTTTTTTTCCCCTAAATCCTGTTTATCTTAAAAACTGTCTCAAATTTTACCTCTTAGATGAGGACTTCTTAGTAGCCCTGACTAAAATGTATTTTTCTCCCTTGAATTTCTCATTGGTCCACATACACTTACTAGCAATACTTTTTATTTATAAAGGACCTCTATCTAAATTTTTTTCTTTGTACCTTACCACAATCCCATGGTGTTGATTAGTCAGGAATTATTCCAGTTGAACACATGGGGAAAGCGCAAGCTCAGAGAAATTAAGGCCTTTTGGCCACCACCTGGAAGATGATAAGAGCAAAGACTAGAATTTAAGGTTTCAACGTCAGCTCTCGGGGGCACAGATCTAAGTGCTTTAGTAAATGACACATTCTTAGCCCTGAAGATGCTTATAGTCTAGTTAAGGGGACTGGATCGGCATGCTTAAAACAATAATCTACAGTTACATTTCACTGTGGTATGGGATAGATGCCAAAGTGCCCTCTCAAACTACCTTTAATGGCAAGACCCATGTGTTCTCTTTGAATGGACAGCGCTTAGCCCACGGTGCTTGTTACAGAGAAAAAACTCAATAAATATTTTTAAAATTTAATTCAACAGTATAAACAATAGTGCCATCAGCATTCACATCATGTAATACTAATCATGTAATGCTAATTGTAAATACCCAGGAAAAAAGTGGTAAATTTGTGACTAATGTGGGTCTTAGTACTTACTCCGTGATGCTTTCGTAGTACATAAACTGTGGGATTGCAGTGGCCAACATAAGGAAAAGGTACTTCCACAGAAGTGAAAGTAGCAGACATGGTTGGGGATTTTTCTTTAGAAGAGAAATTTGCCTTCCTTCTTGCCCTTGGGTGGTAACTACATAAAATTAACCTAAAGCCAGTGAGCAAGGTAACCTTTTCTGGAAGAGTCCTAATGTGTGTGTGGCTGCTACTGGTGCTGCTTCATGAAATAATCAATAAAAGTTTCTTCCCAGGTTTGGAGGCACTGATTGTCCATATCTGATTGCTTTTCCATAATTTGACTACAACTTTAGGCTTTTGATTACCCTCAGATCTAGGTGTTGTATACTATCACACATTGATTTAAAGAGGTAGTGTCTTCATTTTCACTACATATATTTGAAACATTAATGAGCAATAAAAAATTACCTTTTTCCCTTACTGGACTTGTAAACTGAGACACAGAGAAATCTGGTGTCTTTGCCTAAGTCTATTCAGAAAGGTAAGGGTTGACTGTGCTGCCACTCCATGCATAGACAAGCTATTAATCACATCAGGTATGGTGCTTATCCAGGAATATTTGGCATTTTCATCTCCTTGTTTAAAAAAATATATATATATATAAAGAAAAGGAAGGAAAAGCAATTTAAAAAAAAAAGCTGAAGTGATGACTAGTTTTGTTTTTCACTTCATGATCATGCTCCTAGCAGTTTAGAAAAAGTTTTTTTTTTAAAGCACACATTAAACTATCAAATAGGTTGATCCAAATTGTCCAAATAATCTTCTAGTCCCAGCATGTCTTTTTTTCTCTCATAGAAATTAGGATCATATATTTGTAAATGACTTGTGGAGGAGATTGAAGCAGTCAGTGTAAATGGAGTTTCTCCAGGTGCTGACGCCTAATCGCTGGGTAATAGCTGTGGACTTGCTGTGAGACCCACATTATTACAATGTAATCAGAATCCTGTTGCTCTGCTGTTATTGTCAGCCACTTGTGGAATTTTAAAAGCAATAACAATTTTGATTTTAAATCATGGCATTATTAAAGTTATTTTCTTCCCTTGCCAGAACATAGCTATTGATGCTTGTCTTTGAAGGACTTGACTGTAGTAGAATTCTTTGTTGGTATCAGAAGAAATGTTTCTGTTCCTGGGCACACTGAAAACTGAAAGCCACCACACCCCCTTTCTTTCAACACAATTTTTTCTTACTGCAGTGTCAATACTTGGTTATTTACAGCAAGGGGTATGATGACAGTGCAGATAATTTTTAAATGTGGCTAAACTAAAACTTATTTATATTTGACCTGGAAATTTATTAGAATTTGTTTATAGAATATTAATTTCTCCAGTTACTGTTTGCTTATGCTGTTAATATAATTGAATTAATTACTCAGCAATACCATAGCAAAAATGGAGAAATAAGAGGAAATGACCCAGGAATATGCTTCTTTATAAGGAAAAGCCAATTTGGATTTTAAAAAATGTATATGGTATTAGGAATGTTATAATTGGCATATGTTAGCCAAGCATGGTGACATGCACCTATAGTCCCAGCTACTCAGGAGGCTGAGGCAGGAGGATCGCTTGAGCCCAGGAAACCCTGTCTCTAAAAAAAAAAGAAAAAGAATTGGCATATGAACATACCCCTTGGTTAGAGTTATAGCAAGAAATGTGATCACACTAAAGTCTGAATGTAGGTTGTGAAAGTCCACATATTTTTTCTATTTGTACTATCCATATATTCAACTAGTAGGATTGCTTTTCTACTTGTTGCCATGTAGTCCCTCTTTGTTAGGGACCTTTAAAAGCATGTGTTTTACTTAATTCATTAATCTGTTTCTTTGTCTCTGCCTTTTGAGGTAAATGAGCAGTATAGGAAAGAGGAAGGCATTAGGTCCAGAGGCCCAACACTCACAGGAAGCTTTCTTGAAACTACTGGTCTCTTGTTGACTTTTAATATACTGCTTGCCTATGCCAAGTAGAGATATGAATAATCCCTAAATTTAAAAGCCTGTTAAACATTGCTTTAAATAATTTTTAAAGAGAACCTTTTTAAAAAAAATCTTCATGTAAAGTAGGGGGAACTGTTTTAGAAGAACTGAAAGGTTGGGATTTGTTAGGTTGCGTTCTAGGAAGGCTGTAACTGATGGTAAGTAATATCTATAATTTAAACAACAGTTTAGGACCTGTGTTTTCTGTTTTATAGAAAGTTCTTCTTTTCCTTCTACCTTATTTCATTTAGCTTTTATATCAATATTAATCTTCACATTTGAATACATGCCCAACAATGTGATTTCTTTAAGCAAAATTACATTAAGGTCTTCCTTGATGTGAATCAGTTCTGAGAGAACTTAGGTGACCTCATATGACCCTTTCTCCTCCACAAAGTTCTCTTTCAATTTTGTCCAGATCAATATAAAACCTATTCTATAAGACTTAGTCCCAGGAGCCAGGTTGAGATTAGTTTTTTTGCAAGTTTGAAGGTACTGAGCTAAGATGTAGATATCCAAAAAGGGCGCTTAGCCCAATCAGAGCCTTACAAGAACTGACAGGGTAAAATTTAGGATGAATGGAAATCTAATCTATCTTCTGTTTTACATGTTTGCTCATAGAAAGCTACCCTGGTTGAGCATGGGATCCGACGCCTTACTTTCCTGGTTGCACAAAAGGTATTGACATGTGAATTGTACCTCTTTAATGTTTCTTATGCTGCTGCTAGAACTTAATAAACATTGGGATTACAATTATATGTTTACTTGTAGAATTTATGCAGATAAATAACTTTTCTATAAATTTAATTTTCAAAAAACATTAGTTTAATTCATCACCTTTTACTCAGTTTGTTTTTAATTTTATCACTAATTACCAGCTTCTGTTGTTTTTCCTTCCTTTCTGTTTTTTATTTGAAAGGATTTCAGAAAACAGGTCAACTATGAGGTGGATCAGAGATTCCATGTAAGTAAAAGGACCAATAATAAAAGATAAAAAAAAAAAAAAGAAAGATTACTTACTGTTTTATCTGTTTGCCATTGATTATCTGGACAGAATATATGTGAGTTGGAAGGACTGGAGTTATGTTTGGTTCCTCTTCTTGTAGAAATTATTATAATGAGTATTCAGCTTTTCTACTGAGTGTTCTAGCTAAAAGTATTTTCTTTTTTTACCCTCTAATGAATTCTCAATATATTTCTGAGAAATAGTTAAGAATGATCATATGCATGTATCCAGATGACTAAGGTAGAAATAGGAGCCAACTAGTAATTTCTTTTTTTTTTTTTTTAATTTTTCTGTGAACTTCACAGAGAAGTAAAACTAGTAATTTCCTCTGTGCACATAGTGAATCAACAATCAAGAACTGCCAATTGCACTTTGGGGTCTTGACTTCTACCAAAGATAGATTCAAGTTCTATTACTGAGAATTCTCAATTCTGAAGAACAATGATTTATTATTTAAAATTCATTAACAGAGCCCAAATTGCTATTTTTTTCTTATGTTAATTTTAGGAACAGGAAATAAATAAAAATTAAGCGTTCTGTTGCTTGTTCTCCAATTTAACTGAATTAACTGTTAATATTTATGAAATTAAAATTTTTATTGAAAAGGGTATTAAGAATTAAATTAATAACCTGGCATCTGATCATGCTCACACAATCATACCCAGTATGACGACAGCAGTAAGGCCAGAAGTTCACTTTGTAATTAATATGTCCTTCTCAAAATGACTGATTATAGTCAAAGTATTTCATTAAAAATTGATTCTAATGTAGCTAAGTAAGGTTCCAGAGGATGTTAGGAAGTCTTAGTTTTTCTGATAAAAATTTTGTTTTATTTGGTTTTAGCAATTAAGATAATTAAGTTAGTTTTCAAGCCCTGCTTGTTTGCAATAATGAAGATAACTTTTGGGATTTCTGGAAAGGACTTTCTAAACTCAAGGACCTATGTGTGATTGCCTTTATTGCCCTTTTTTTTATTAGGTCTCTAGCACTTGACATTTTGCTTTTCTTCATACAGTTCACCTTCTTGGTCTAGTCTATAGAGAAACAAGAAAGCCTACCCTGCAAGCTAAAGAGCTAAGATTTTCTGAAATGCTTTAGGAAATGTTGTGGTCTACACAACTCCCCTATGTTATTGATGTCAGGAAATCAAGCAGAGTGCAGATATATATCAATCAATAACTTTAGATAGGAAACAGAATCAGTGGAGAAGTATGAGGAGCTTAAAGAGAACCCTGGGGCTTTAGGAAGAAAAATCAGGAGATTAGAGAATAAAATTGATACTTGGGGATAGAATATGAGAGCCCATGAATAAACACTGTGGCTGGTAGATGCTGATCACAACTAAGGTAGAAATGCCAGAGCCAGTCTCTGGATTTTTGAAGAGTATTGTTCTAGGTTCTTAAATGTTACCATGATTTTTCTTTTTATCAATGACTTTCGAATAATAGCATATTATTCTGGGGAATAACACTGAATTTGTAAAATTGTTTTCCTTTTTGCTAATGGTTCAGATGGAGTCTTCACATCTATAGCATATTAACTGGTTTCTATAATAAGTATTCCATGATCAATTAAAACTGTCCACTACAATTTTTAAAAAGCCAAAGCGATTGGTTCTCACAGACTTATTTTTTTATTTATTTGTATATGTAAAACATATACAAAAATCCCCTTTCTTATTTCTGAATCTATGTCGTGTCCTAGAGTATATCTAACAGCTTTAAAACATTTTTTTCTCCCAGATATCCTGATATTTCTGGATTTAGGTTGAATAGGGACATGTATAGGCAAAATCTACTAGGAAATGAGGCCAGCAGGGGGGTCTTCCCTGGCAATCATTGTCTGGTTCCTATTTATAGTGGCATAAAGTGGGAAATTAGTTAAATTATCAAGTGACTTGATTTGTCATGAGTGTAGAAAAGGCTGCTTTAGAGCATAGAGAACATTAGGTTTATGTGTGGACTGGATTTGCTCTAAAGAAATGAATGGCAGAGGAGTTGGGGTATTTTTATGTTAGTCTCCTTAAACATGATTAGTGGTTTTTCAGAGGGCAAGGGCAACTATTACTGAACTCCATTCAGGATCTACAATAGCCAGGAAGCCTTGGCAGAAATTAGGGGTCACTGTCATGGTACTACTATGAGTTTATCTGCTGGTGGTAACTCGCCGTTCATGAAGGATGCTTAGCCTCTGTCGTGTCATCTGGTGTGTGCTTGCCCCGTAGTTAGTGTAGTGTGAAAAAGAGGAAGATTTCCGGGAGTGTTAGAGATGAATCCCTTGATCTCTTTGGCTTCTTGGTAATCCACTGTGATGTATGCAGCCTACCCTGTTCTACACTGCGAAATCCCTATAATATTGAATAGAAGAGAGAATTGCACATAAAGGGGCAAAGAGAGGAGGAAGGTTACCAAGTTTGGTTCAAGAACAAGATTGGTTGGTGGAATGAAGCAAGCTGTGTTGTAATGTAGTCTCTCCTTAAGACTGCCTCAGAACCACAACAAGGCAAATGAGAGCCAAACAAGCGTATAGGTTCCTAGGGAGTGTGTATATTGTTAGGTGTGTTTATTCAGATGGCAGTGATGGCTATCTGAATTTCCAATACTTCATTGTTTTACCACCATAGTCCCCAGAAAGCTGCCCAGAATGTCTGCTGCAGCCTTAGTCTCCTGGCTGTACCTGGAGACTCTTGTGCTGACAGAAATATTCACGAGTGTTAAGGAGGCTTGGTGTTGAGCCTGTTTCCATAACCATCTGATTAAATCAAGTACCCATAATGGGACTTGAGTAACTGCTTAACATTGATATTTAAATAGAAAGTTTGAGGAAAAACAAGTCTCTCATTGTAAATATATTCTTCATATTAAAAAAGAAAAGATCAAAGCCTTGAATGCAAAAGAAGAGTCCCCTTGAATTGCTGCAGCTATCTAAACTGCAGCTCTACAGTTTGTTAGTTAAAACTCATCAACTCACTCTCTGTTAGTTTCACTCACATTTCAGATCTGCAATTCCAAAAGTGCAGCAGAAAGTGCTATGTAATTGGGATACCGTATTATGCTTTTTTTGAAGCTTTCTGTATTTTTTTCAGCAAAGTTTTATTAAAGATACCAAAACACATATTTTCAGGATTTCTTCTTATCCTTTGTCACCTAAACAAAAGCATTAGGTTCAAAAACCATGATGATATTCTAAATCAAACAGTTTTGCATGTTAATAAAATGTTTCCTTTTATTTCTTGCTTGTAAGATTTCATGAGTTTTTTGATTGCTATAAATCTCCCAAGAGGTTGTTGTGGTTTTATGATTGTTGTGTGAGTGACTCCACTTTCAAATTAAATGTTTTGGATTATTTGGGCCTTGATGGAAGCACTCACTATCAGGAACAGTTATCATAATTAGTAGTTCATTTCTTTTTTTTTTAAAAAAAAAAGGTAGTTCTGTTTGCTAGTAGACCAACTATTAGCTTTCAGAAGGTTTGGTTTGGGTTTTTGTTTTAATTACAGTCTATATAATTAGTTCTCAGCATGTTGAGGTAAAAGAGAATTGCACCAGCAAGCTCCCAATTTCTTCATCTCATTAGGTTTTTAACACGATTATTAGTATCATAATCAGCTATGATGTTTTTTGTTGCAGGTTTTCACATTCTCTGATTTGCAGGGTGTCTTGATTGGCTAATTTGGGCAAATTATTTTGATTGTCTTGATGATGGTTGGCTGATTAGAACACAGCAGGGGTATAATTTCTTCCTGAGAAATGTTGCATTCTTTTGTTTTTTGGTACCAGAACACTAAGAGGGTTTTTCTTTGTGTACATTCAATTATGATATTTGCCCATAACACTAGTAGAATGCCTGGAATGCAGTTACATTAGTGATGGAATAAGCATGAATACTGTTAGTGGAAAAATTGGCAGTGTGAGGATGAATTGGGATGAAGGAATTTACTAAAACCATAGGATCAGACTTTTGGATTCTTTTTCTTTTCTATATTTTCTGTGATCCTGTGGTTTTTGACTGCCAAAAGAGGTGACTTTCTATAAAAGTCTTCAGACTTCCAAATCTCCCAAAGAATTGCTTGATAGTCCTGCCTTCTCATTGCATAGACGTTTTTGCCATCGCCTGTTCTGAATATTCAATACTTAAACTGAGGATTTTACTGTGGAGCTAAAAATTTGCACAGAAGTTTAAAAAAAAAAAACTTTGCTGATCTTCACAAGTGCAGTTGAAAAAAAAGTTTGATTATGTCATCTCATGATACCTTTTCTTGGCTAACTTTAATGAAATTGGTTTTTCTAATTAGTAGTTGTTGCCCAGCTCTGCCAGGAATTAGTCAGTTTCTTCATTATTTGTATTTAAGGTATTTCTATTCAAACTGCTTTACATGCCTTTTAGTTACTACAAATTTTCTTAATGGAAAAGAAAGCATTTTTTTATTACTTTTGTTTTTGAAGGGAAATGGTTTTGATCCTACAAATGTACATAATTTAATAAATGATATAACTAAATAAATATTTTAATTAACTAGTAATAGTTCAGGCAGAAGAGAAAATTGTGTGCTTTTAAAAGATTGTATTATCATGTTCCTTGACTTTTCTTTCGGAGAGTTGCATGAGAAGATTTTGTTATCCTTCCTTTTTTGACATGTGTTACTTTTTAGGTAATGCTTTGAAAGCTATACCTCTCTAGAATAAAACCAAAACTAGATTCTATAAAGCCATGAACGTGAAATCTACTGACAACTCAGCTGAATGCTTCATACTTAACCTTGAAGCCATTCTCATGTGCTTCCCTATCATTGGGGAGGGGGCGGGTGGGGGACGATTATTTAGAACAAAACTTCATTGGTAAAAGATCAGTCCTGTTTAAAATCCACTTTTAAGGGCTTTTAAAGACCCAAGCCTGGCCAAGGGATTTCTCTGGGCTTGGTAAATGATCTCCTAGAAGCCTGTTAAATGCATTTTTACAGTTAAGGAAGATGTAAAAAGGTTTATTAATTGTGCAAGCTTTAGTTAAGGTGAAGGTGAAGGTATTTAGTTAGTTAATACCTGTGGAAAGTATTCAAGAAGATTTTAGTAAACTCAAGAACCACAAGTTTTCAGCATGAGTTTTCCTTTGTTCATTTGCTTTCTGCTTTTTTTCTTTAAAGTCTTAATTTCTGGTTTTTTTGTCTTATCCAAGAGAAATCCTCTAAATAAGGAATTTGGATTGTAACAAGAATAGAAAAAGGTAATGATCTGCCCTTGAGAGGTGAAAGGGTGTGGGCTCTGGCATTAGAGAAACCCATGCTTATTTTCTGGTTCTGTGATCCTGGGCATATCACTTGAGCCAAGGTTTCCTCATCTGTAAAATGAGGGTCATAATACCTACCTCTAGAGGTTGTTGAGAGCATTAGGTGGGATAACACATGAGAATGCCACCACCTAGAAGATTTTCAGTCCGTGTTTCCTTCATGGTTCCTAAAGCTCCTTGAGGATATATAGGTAGCTAGTCCTGGTCTCTCTGCCTTGTACATGTAAGTGTTTGATTATATTGCACTCATAATGGAGAAGATGCCTAATGAAACCTCCTGTAGAGGCAAATAGTAATGACTTGATTCCAACACTGCCAGTAGAGCTTCCCATCCGAGAAACCAGGGGTATTTGGTGTTAATAAGTTAAATTTCAGAAACTAATGAACTCTGCTAATTGAATTCATCTTTGTTAATTAATAAGGTTCTAGTAAATTGGTTGCTTTCCTTGTATAATGCCCTACAAAAAAGCAGTAAGACCTAATGATTACATGTTCACTAGATCAACCCCATTCTTTCCTATACATATAGTGGTAGTGACCAAAGTGTCGTCTTGTACTTTTCTTTGTCTTAAAATATTATTTAAACCCTTGAAATTATTAACTTGACAATGTATGTGAAAAAATCATGGACTGAGGATTCTATGCTGTCTAGTTTACATTTTAAGAGTTTTTTAAGGAGGAACTTGGGAAATCAGTCTAGTAACTACTATTGTAATGGCTGCAGCATAAGGGTATACTGGTTTTATTTGCCAGGTTGTGCCAAGAGCAACACCCAGAAGATTTTTTTTCTTTTCACTTGAGAAATAAAAAAATACAAATTTTTTTTCCTGGGAAAGGGTAGATATTAAAGTTAGGTTAATAATATGGTGATTCTCAAATTTGGAAATGGGGTCAAAGTGATGGTTACTCAGAGGATTATTCATATTTCCTGGACTAAGCTTAGGTAAGGAGCATGTTTTCTAGAAAACTGTATTCTAGATGCTTGACTGCTTCTATACTATATGTTTGTCCCCAAAGAGCTTTATCTGTGAAACACTGATGTATTTCCCCCTCCTTCTTTAATGCAGAGAGAATTCCCTAAATTTTTCACATTCCGGGCAAGAGATAAGGTAAGGATTGATTTCTTCCCTATTTTTTAAAATCTTTATTTATTTATTTTTATTTATAATTATTATTCCTTAAAAGCCCAAGAGTGTTTCATCTTTGCCATTCTCCTTTCTCTGATTAAACTTGTGCTTCCCTTTGCCTTACATGTGTCTTAGAACTAAAGCAGACTCCCTCCTGAAAGAGTTTGGTTTAGGAAACAATCAAATGTATTGAGCTACCCAAAGAAGGTGATAACTTTCAAAAATCATCCCTATCCTTTAGAATGATCGTAATGATGTGATGATATTAAAGGACTACTATACTTAGTAGGATTATTCGTGTCCCTACTGACAATCCATTTATACTCCACTCTTGTTTATGTACATTTGTTTTTTCAATTTTAAAGTATAAAATTTCAGACCATGTTGGTTTCTTTCTGTTACCAGCTTATATTTTTGGCATTCTCTCTGCATTCACTCAATTGACATGTGTTCTGGAAAAACAATTTAGTTTCAGCAAAACATACAGTAAATGTACTAATACAACTTTTTAAAAAGATATATAAATAATTGTATATCTATGAATATAGTATGTTCCAAAGCCAAATATCTCTTTTAAAAAATTATATGATGTTTATTTCTTGGGTATTTATTATGTCCTGTGTACTGTGTAATAAGTGATAAGACATGGGTCCTGCCCTTAAGCATTTTAGATTAGTTGGGTAAACTCAAAACATTGGCATGTGAAGTAGATATCAGTGTGAAGCAGTCTGTGGTTAATTGTAAAAATGAGTTATAGACATTAAATGCTACAGGAGTTCTAAGAGAATTGAGGTTTTTTGTTTGTTTGCTTCTTTGTTTTTAATACAGATTGTCACCACTTATAAAACTACAAATGCTGAAAATTTAGAAAGTAAATAGGTACTTTAGTGCCTAATCCTATGTAAGCACTAAAGCATTATCCTTGTATGTAGCTCATTTTTGTTGTTCATTAGCACATCATAGGTTATGTTTCTACTTTCAAGCGTCTCTTTTACATACACATTCATAGTATAATTTTGTAACTGCCTCTTGTGAGCTGTTTTTTCTCTGATTCTTGTGCTCAGTTTGAGGAGGACCGTATCTATCGTCACCTGGAGCCTGCTCTGGCTTTCCAGTTAGAGCTGAACCGGATGAGAAATTTTGACCTCACTGCCATTCCCTGTGCTAATCACAAGATGCACCTGTATCTCGGGGCAGCCAAAGTGGAAGTGGGCACAGAAGTGACAGACTACAGGTTCTTTGTTCGTGCAATCATCAGACATTCTGATCTGGTCACCAAGGTGGGTGCTGTACTTTAATGGGAAGTTATCCCTGATGGAAGGGACAGAGAAGTAGGCTTGGTTCAAAATGAGGTTTTCATCTTTTGAATCAAGGCTCTTATTCTCTTTCATCTTACTCTCCAATAACCGGCGGAAGTCTGAGAGTCATTTCTCTCACAAAAGTAAATACTTCATATAATAAAGGCTTTTTTCCCTTTTGGTTGTCCTTGGTATTGGAAGCATGGTAGCACTCACTTGAGAAAGGGAAAACCATACTAACGGAAAAATCACAAGGAGAGTTGGGTGTTGACAGGGGATAAGGAGAAAAGTTAGGAAAGAGGTGATGCCATAGTAAACCTGTCTCGAGGTATGGGTAGTGTCTGTATACAGCACTTCCTGATGTGTTAGTTATTATTGCATCCCACAGCTATAACCTTTCTTCAGCTTTTCCTTTCTAAACAGATTTCCTGTCTAAATAGCTTTGTTTGGCATATGTGAAATATAATCCCATTGGAGTTATAGCTCTGGGGATGCCCAGCATTTCTACCTCTTGGAAGAAAATGGTGTACTAAGAGGCAGGACAAAGGGCTGGCAGGGAGTCTATATCTGACCTTTGCCTGCCCCTGCTGCCTGTAGTCGCTGAACTGACTCTAGGGAGAAAGGTAAACAGTGTCTTCACCAGGTGCCTTATGATTCGTGACATACTGCTGCTTAAGTAATTATAATAGCCATTTCTTTATTGCCTCTCTTATTTTATTTTATTTTTTTTCCCTCCTCTACTCTGAAGGAATATTCCCTCTACTAATGTTGATTTTTTTCCTGCATAGGAAGCTTCTTTTGAATATCTACAAAATGAAGGGGAGCGGCTCCTCCTGGAAGCCATGGATGAGTTGGAAGTTGCTTTTAACAATACAAATGTCCGCACTGACTGTAACCACATCTTCCTCAACTTTGTGCCCACAGTCATCATGGACCCATCAAAGGTACGTTTCTCCTTAGCTTCTCTCCCAGCACTAGTAAGCACAAGAAAAGACTTGGAAATAGGTACTCTTGTCCAATTGGTTGGTCCCTTAATCTTTAAAGTTTACAGAATCCTTGTAAGACTAAGTTTGTGGGATGGTATAGCCATTAAAAACAGACCTCAAGACTGAAGGTGGTATGGTGTTAGCTTGCTGGTCATTTATAAGCTGTACAAAAACATAAAACCCTTTTTTCTTCCTTTATCAGTATCTGTTTTATGATATTTGCCATGATAGTGATCCTGTTTTATATTATTCCCTAAGATTTCTCACCTGGAATGATTAATTTTGCTGTTATTGAGCATTTTGGCTAAATTACTGCTTCTGTGCACTAAATGTTACTTACCTGGTGGCCTTAGTGAGATAATGTACCTTCTCAAAGCGTCTAACCTATTTTTCTTTAGTATTTTTCCACAGGGATTAAATTTGGCTGGTAAGGAATTTCACATGTATTATGTATATTTTCTTCCCTGAGGCTCTATTCTAATGCATTCTATATAATTTAAGGAAGGAAAACAAGGTGATTTTGCACTTGACCTTTTATCCCAGGTATAATAAAGATAGGCTGCTCTCTGTTTCTGTTCCTGGTAATTCTTTCTATCATATTATGGAATTTGGGTAAGAGAACCAGTACCTCTCTCAAGATCAGTCGTAGCCATGGACTTTCGCTTTTTGAACTTAGTATCTAAGCTGAGAAATGGTGTTCTACTTTTTTTCTTCAAGATTCGAAGTTAATGATGGGTTGCTTTTGTCCATCCGGAAAGCCAAGGACAAGACTACTCATTAAGTCTCAAATTTCATCATCTAGTTTATGCAAAACTCCTAAGGGCCGGGCGCGGTGGCTCACGCCTGTAATCCTAGCACTTCGGGAGGCCAAGGCAGGAGGATTGCTTGAGCCCAGGAGTTTGAGGCTGCAGTGAGCTATGATGACTCTGCTGCACTCTACTCAGGGAGACAGAACAAGACCCTGTCTCAGGAAAAAAACAAAACAAAACAAAACATTTCTCCTAGGCATCTGGGACTAATGAAGCTGAGAGACTTAAAACATGGCCTGGACACTAAAACTGTATATTTTTTTAGATTTGGCTTACCTTTTTTCAGTGAGTTTTTGAGATTAGTCTCTCTGCTTCCACTCTAAATACCCATATGCCCTGGCTCTGTTTTTCTAGTCATTGATGGCTATCAATTTTCTGTACATAGAGATTGTTGGCTTTTCTTCCCTCAAGAAAAGAATGGATAAATATCTCTTGGTTAACGAGCAAGTGTGAGAATAAAGGAGTTAATTCCTCGAAACCCATTCTAACTTAAAATTCTGTGGTGCAGAAACAAACCGCAAGGGTGGCACATACTACTGAAGAACCAAAAGAGAAGGGTGATATGCAATATTTTTGAGATTTTCTAAGAAGTTGAGAAAGCATTTTAGAAAGGTACTTCATTTAAGAAAGTGTTAATTTGGAATAGTATATTCTAGCTACCTGTAGCCATATGGGAAAAAAAAAGTTTTGCTTTAGCATGTCAATAATGAGAAATCACATCTAATGCCATTTAGTTCAAATAACTCTCCTAACCCTGAAAACTAAGAGTGCTAAGCTGACTTGGTATGAAGCTTAGAGAAAGTAGGGAACATCTGCCCCATTTCCTTAAATTGCAGAGGGACTGAGCAGTGATCAAGTTCAGGGTTCTGTTTGGAGAGAACATTCTAGCACCACCTACAAATTGCCTTTCTTTAATTTGTGCAATTTACCAAGAGACATATATTATAAAGTTTAATAAAATTGTATGGAGAAAAGCTCATGGTGGTAATTGCTATTCTGATTTAAGGTCCTGTAAGTGCAATGAAACATAGTTATCATGCATATAAATGCTACTTAATAGCTATTTAACCAAAGATTTTATTCTTATTTGGGGCTTTGTCTTAAATCCCATGGCTTGTAATTTTAGATATTGCAGATCTTTGATATAGAGTATGACTATAATTGGGAAAGGGGAAGGAGTTGCACAGATTTGGATGTTGTGAACCAGAGAAAACCACTCAAATGCCAGGCCAACATGAAATTGTCCCTGACTTGTTCCAAGGAAGAGTATGTTTGGGAAGAAACTATCTGACCACTTTTTGTAAGGAATATATGTAGTGTATATCTCCACAAACCAGCATCTTTTCTTCAATCCTTCTTTCCCAAAGATGGGCAGACCTGAAACAGGTCTTAGTTACAAGGTATTTAAGTTTTATCCCTGGTGATATGTCTGTGTCAGATTGAGGAATCTGTGCGGAGCATGGTAATGCGCTATGGAAGTCGGCTGTGGAAATTACGCGTTCTCCAGGCAGAACTGAAAATCAACATTCGCTTGACACCAACTGGAAAAGCAATTCCCATCCGCCTCTTCCTGACAAACGAATCTGGCTATTACTTGGACATCAGCCTATACAAGGAAGTGACTGACTCCAGGACAGCACAGGTACAGTAGTCAAGCAAGCTCCTCAGAGTTTTGATTTGGTCCTACAGATAAGCCACTTCTCCTTGTTATAGAAGACCCAAACTGACAAATCTGATTGGTTCACCCCACGATTATCTTCTATGAGCTTGAATGGTTATGTGAATTTGAAAAACTTCATTTGCCTTATAAGATGTGTCTGTGTTCTCAATCATGGATGTTATAAAACAGTCAATGTTTTGTCACATATTGGTGAGCACTAACAGATGCCAAGTGAACCTGATTTCAGAGGTAATTCTGCATTTTAGGGCTCTTTTATTAGAGAACCGTTGGACTTCTTCAGCAGTTGAGTCTCTGGTCTGATTTGTCCTTCCTGTTTTCAGCATAGTTAAACCCCTCACTGGCAAGGGAGGAAAGGAGAATTGTTAGAATATGTCACCAACTTCTGTGTTAAAGAAGGAAAATTTCAACATAGTGTAGTAGCATGAGCACTATCAAGCAGTGACTTCATCATGTTTATCTATTATGTTATGTTGTTTATACACATTCTCTTTCCTTCAAAGAGTTTAGGGTGTCATATATCTATATATTAATAAGAGGAAAGTGGCAAACTTTTACCTGTTTTCAGGTAGAAAAATTGAGAATGTGAAAATAGAAAGTGACTCAGACAACTTATTCTGTGATAACAGAGAATTCCCTTTTAATCTGTTTTATTACCTTAGTTTCTAAATATTTGGGCCATTTGCTATTATACTGGATTTAGGTTGGTTCATTATTGCTCACATCTTTTAAGAACTAGGATATTATTTTAGGGCTTTGGCCTGGACTTCAGAAGTGCATTCCTTCTGATTAAAGGATAAACGTGCTCCAGTATACATAAACAAAGCTTTTGGTTTATTCTGTACATTGGGCGCCAGTAAGAGATTATGTGTTTCTTGTTTTTATCTCTGCCCTTTAAATCCAGGAATAGAGGTAGGAAAAGACATTTTTTGCTGGTCTTTTGAAGGTGAATTTTAAAAATCTCAGTTTGGGCTGGGTGCGGTAGCTCATGCCTGTAATCCTAGCACTCTGGGAGGCCAAGGTGGGAGGATTGCTGGAGCTCAGGACTTTGAGACCAGCTTGAGCAAGAGGGAGACCCCTTCTCTACAAAACTACAAAAGTTAGCCGGCCATTCATGGTGCACACCTATAATCCCAGCTACTTGCAAGGCTGAGGCAGGAGGGGTGCAGTGAGCTATGATGATGCCACTTGCACTCTACCCAGGGCGACAGAGCAAGACTCTGTCTCAAAAAAAAAAAAGAAAAAAAAATTTCAGTTTGGACAGTTGTCAGAATGACCTTTCATTTCGTGCTTTGATTCCCAGTTAGATGGCTGGGGAAATCTATGCTGTGAGAACTGAGCAGTAAAACAGAGAGTGTGTGTAAGAGCACGAGTGGTGAGCAAGAGAAAGCGTATTCAATACTTTTTGCTGCATTTGATGTTTTCCAGGACAACCTTAAAGAAATTTTGAGTCAAAGCTTTCCATGGGCAGGGATGTTTTTAATTAACTTCTACAATGGCTTCAAGGCAGGTCTATTCTTGTGAAAAATAAGACGGCCACTTGGGATTTTAATGTTTTTGATAAATATGTTTGCTCTTCATAACTACTTTCCTTTTTTTCCTTTCTTTTATTAGAAAGCTCTGCAATTTCCCTCACGCTGGCTAGTGGTGACACAGGAGCATGAAAGGCACAGTTGCCTTCAGTCAGGGTTTAGTACTACTGTGCCTGGTACAGAATAAGCACTCGATAAGTATCTGAAAGAGTGAACGAGCCACCTTCAGCTTGAGGGGGAGCCCCTTTTACAAAGGGTCCTGCATATTTGAGAAACTCTGAAGGAAGAAGTCTTCCTTAGGCTCTTCAGTGGAGAGAGTTCAAGAGCCAGCGCCACGTGGCAAGTAACTTGTGAGCATGGCTGGAGGAGCTGATGAAAGGAGCAGCCCCCAGCCCAGTTACAGTGCTCCTCATGCCTACTTGGTGCTTATTGCCAAACTGCCTTTCCCTTTCTTTAGTGAATCACTGTATGAATTTAAGATAATACAGAACCATGTCTATCATTCATTCATTTTTCCTTTAATTCAACATTTATTGACCACTTATAGTGTGTCACACTATGGATACAAAGATAAGCAGTAATGTCTACTCAAGGAATTTACATCTCAATGGAAGAAGACGCAAATGATTTGTTTCTCTGTGGTATGGTACATACTGTACAAGTGTATGGGGTTCTAAGGGAGCAGATTATGTGGGTCAGAAATTGTTTTCTAAGAGAAGCCTTTTAGTGTTGGCTTCTGGTGAAAGGTGTGTGATATATAATATGTGTACATATTTTCATGAACTTGTAAAACATATACTTTACCAGTTTTTAATTACTGTGTTCATTATAGTAGAAAATGGAACTAACATAGATAGCTAAGAATTCAGAGGCTTCCATTACTATCCATTACTGTCAACCTCTTGCCCTAGTACATCATTTATTCATTCTGCCAATAAGCACCATGGCTGACCGGCTTGAGTTTTATTTTGTTTCATTTTCTTTGAATAGTCTTTGTGGTGTAGGTTGTAATGAACACTGATGTCAGGCAGTCATAGTGGGGAGAAGAGATTTGGGTAATCCATTACGTGAGTGACTTGATTTCCAATGTGTAGTGTAAGAGAGAAATAACATTTTAAAAATCACCTTTATTGAGGTATAATTTGCCTGTAATAAAATAGACTCATTTTATGTGTACAGTTCATTTCATTCTGAAAATTCTATACACCCATGTAACTACCATCACAATCATGGTAGCGAACATCTCATGACCCCCCAAAATTCTCTTATTCCCCTTTGCGGTCAAAGGTAGAGACACCAACCCCAGCTATAGGCAACTACTGCTTTCTGTCACTATAGATTAGTTTTCCTGTTCTGGAATTTCATATGAAGGAAACCAGACAATGTGGACTATTTTATATCTGGCTTCTTTTTTGCTTAGCATAATGTTTTTGAGGTTCATCCATGTTGCGTAGATTATGGATATGTTCCTTTTCATTGCTAAGTAGTATTCCATTTTATGGATTTACTGAAATTTTTATATTCATTCATCTGTTGATGGACATTTGGGGTTTTATTTCCCAGTTTGGGCTGTTAGGAATAAAGCTGCTGTAAACATTCATTTATAGATCTTTGTGTAGATATGTTTTCATTTCTCTTGGGTAAATACTAAGAGTATAATTGCTGGGTTACAGTACACGTATGTGTAACTTCATAAGAAATGGACAAACTGTTTGCCAAAGTTGTTGTACCATTTTAAATTTCCACCAGCAGTGTATGTTACCTAGATGGCTTTCTCTAACCCCTTCCTCAGTGTACAGTTATGTTACTCAATTATGACCAGCCTATCATCATCCCAGAGCTTGGCAAAACTGAGTCTCACACACTGTACCCACAGGCCTTATCTCGGGTAATAGATAAGAAATGTAGTTCCAAGAACCTGCTGTTTTTACCCCTTTTTCTTATTGTGATTTGGCTTACCTCCTGTGAGTTCAGTTTTTTCATACTGTACCCTTGCCTTGCTTAACACGTTGAATCTCTTAAAACATTCATTTCTATTCTCACATTCCTAAGATATTACTAATTCTACCTCCCACCTGGTGACTTTTCCCAGTGACCTTGAGGAAGAGGACTAGGATCTCTAATCTGTGGGCCTTTAAGCAGCCTGAGACGAGTTTTGTCCTGAACAGGACCTGATTGACAAATCAGCAGAACACTCTTGTTCCTCCAAGCTAAAGGGCTAAGGATTCACTTAGCTGAATAGTACCCAGGGTTTAGGAAAGTGCTTAATTCTATTCCTGTGCTTATATATCAGGTCCACAAATCTATTCATTAATGGTAGACTTGTGCTGATTTTTTAGGCCCGAATAGATATTTGGGTGTACACATACCCTTACATCCCAATCTCCATTTGTATTCACTGTGTTGAGAATCTATATTTATGTATTCATGCATAAAAGTGCCTAGTTTAGTGTTATACAACCTCTGGGCACTCAATAAATATTAATTGAATTGAAATAATGGCATCCCTTATAAATATTCATAAGCAAATAAAACTATCTAAATATATGGAGTATGAAGTACTCGTCTAGAAATATTTGAGTTAAAATTATTAAAAACTGGTGTAGTGATTTCATTATGTGACATTATAGGTATTGCAGGAGCTATTCACTAGTTGTAGACAGTATCCTGGGGGAAAATAAATATATATACATATATTTTTTATATATATAATTTAATAAAATGTAGTTATTTTACTATAGGCTGTGTCTTATGAGCTAACAAGAATTAAATATCTAGATGGATGGATGAAATCCACTTCTGGCAGAAATCTTTGAAGCCTTTGTGTGGCTGATAATGTTTATGAAGCACCTTCTAATCAAGTGGGCTGAAGGACAGATAACATGGTGGAGCCTTGATCTGCCTTCTACCATTGAGGAAAGAAGAGAATTACCTTTTTAAAATTTATTTTATTTTATTTTGTTTTAGACAGGTTCTTGCTCTGTTGCCTGGGCTAGAGTGCAGTGGCGTCATCATAGCTCACTGCAACCTCAAACTCCTGGGCTCAAGCCATCCTCCTGCCTCTCAGCCTTCCTAGTAGCTGGGATTACAGGTGCGGGCCCTAGGCCTGGCTAGGAGTATATCTTTAGTGCATAGTTGTTCCTCAAATACTAGGACGGCTCCAGACTGGTTAGTTGATATACTTCATTTTTGGGTATACGGGATTCAAGTCACTTAGAAGGCAAGCATCATCAGTCTGTCTCTGAGATGTGAAATTTATAATGTGCTTTCTTGTTGATTTCAACTAATTCAAAAGTGAGGGCAGCTCATGATGTACAGCTGGTCACATACCGTTTTTTGGAGTTGGTTAATCTGTAGAGAGCTGAGAGCATGAAGTACCCAATGTTAAGAGGCATGTCTCAGCTAGCTACTCAACCCACCAAAAATGTTTTTCAAGAGATAACATTTGTTTTTAAAAAAAAAAAAAAAAAAAAGCTCCTCTAGGCAGCTGCCTGATTTTTTTTCTGTCTCTTGACTCTCTATGCCATTCTTTTTTCTTTTGCAGATCATGTTTCAGGCATATGGAGACAAACAGGGACCACTTCATGGAATGTTAATCAATACTCCATACGTGACCAAAGACCTGCTTCAATCAAAGAGGTTCCAGGCACAATCCTTAGGGACAACATACATATATGATATCCCAGAGATGTTTCGGCAGGTAAAGTGGCTAAGCAGGGGGCTCTGACACGTTCCAAGGAGGCAAGGTTTTCCTGAATTTCCCTCAGATGAAGAATTGACTGGAAAGGGTCACTCCCAGAGGGCAGGAAATATCTTGATAATATTTTAATTTCCATTTCATTTGGGGATTTTTGACTGCCAACTCAGATATTGGATGGTTCTTTATGAATTAATGAGAAGAATGGTGAGAAGAGAAGTCTCTACTGAGTCAAAGAGAGTAAACTAAGACCATGTGCTTGTGACGGTAGTTTACGATGACCTGTGTGAAGAATTACCTATATATTTCCTAAGTATATATTCAAATTGTGGATATTAAAAAAGAGGTATGAAACTAGTTCTCATTTTCCTATTTTCCAGGATAACCCAGGTCCCTCCTTGATAGCCTAGGTTAATATGATGAGAATCAATATAGACAGTATAGACAAATGGATCTAGAGTTCATGGCACACAGTTTAAAGTATAAGTTCTTTTGTGGGAGATTTATTATGAATAATAACTAGTGTGAGAAAATATGACATTATGAATCTTATCCTCTATATGAAAATAAATTCCTTCGACATGTATGGTGAATCATCTCTATGCTGCAGATTTTTCTTCTATCAATAGAAGGCAAGAAAAGTATATCACCAGCAGAAAATATAACCGATAAAGAATAAAGTATCAAAAGAATATGGAATTTGTCCCTGAAAAAAAAATCTATGAATATAGAATTTTTTCAAGTCTCCTAGTCAATACTACCAGTATTACCACATTTGAATTTTAATAAAGTAATATATGTGGCTTTGTTAAATAGTCTGTAATTTCTGTGTTATTCACAAATATAAGAGATTACCTTTATGTAACCATTTGTTTACAAATTCTATCTCCTGAAACATAGCTACCTTCACTTAGTATTTGCTTTTTATAGCATTGTTAGCCTAAAAGCTGAGTGTTGGTTGTTTCCCAATGCCAGTGCTATAAATGGAAATCGTATTCTATATATTTCTTCTTATATGGTAGACATAAACACAGTGATTAGGACATATAGGTACGTGTGAGTCATTTGGGCTTTAAATGTTGCTTTGAGGCAAGCAAAGAAAGAACTGAACTAGTTCTCACTTCATGAAGGATTTTGTTTTATTTATAGGAAGTTGGAAATGGAAATCATAATGTTTTTACAATGAATAGGTGTCTATTTTCTCAAATTTGAGCAGAATTGATTTGCACATTTACAAATAGTCATATACATCTAGTGAGCTTATTCCTGTGTATGGACTTGTAGCTATGAAAAATATTATAAAGAAGATTCTTCCCCCTGAACTTCTAATAAAAACTTTACTCTGGCCATCCGGGATTTTCTTTGTATTAGCTGAATATCATGTCACTTTCTTGGATATTCTTCTATTGCCAAATTTGTTTAGGATTTTTTTTCCTTTTTGTAAGAAGGATTTGATGCTACTTATTTAGTTTTTTAATTTTAATATTCCTGGGATAGTGTTAGGTCTTTTATGTTTGTTAATGCTCTAGTGCTGATTCAGAGTCACTCAGTAGTTTGACTCTGTTGGAAAAGAGCCTAACTATTGGCATGTAAAAAATAATTACAAATTTATTTTAACTGAGAATGGGAGCTGGAGAATTTGGTCTACTGCTTAGATTCTCTGCAGAACACTTGGAAAAGAAAGCAAAATCAGATTGACTGAATCATAATGATTATTTTTATCTGTATTGAAATGTTAATTGTTACTGATTATTCAACCTTCTGTCTTCTACTAGTCCCTGATCAAACTCTGGGAGTCTATGTCCACTCAAGCATTCCTTCCGTCACCTCCTCTGCCTTCTGACATACTGACATATACTGAACTAGTATTGGATGATCAAGGTCAGCTGGTACACATGAACAGGCTTCCAGGAGGAAATGAGGCAAGTAGTTGAAACTCCCCCTCCCCTTCTTATTTCTGTGCCTACTAGTACTAGCATTCTGTGGGGGTGGCCGTTAAATAGTACTGATTAAGATTGAAGTGGCATAGGCAGCATAGTAGTCTTGTTGGTAGAGTTCTTTAGAAAGAGAACATTGACTGGATATCAAGGAATTATTGTTGATTTTTTAGGTCTGATAATGGTACTATGATTTTGCTTTTTAAAGAACAGTATTGTTTTCTGTTATATATACACACTAAAATATTTACAGATGCAATGCTTTGCTTCAAAATAAAAAGGGGTAAAGGTGGGAGTACAGATGAAGCAAGATTGGTCATGAATTGATAATTGAAGCTAGGTGATAACTACATGAGAATAGATCACTTTCTCTGTTTTTGTATATGTTTGAAATTTTGAGATTTTCTGTAATAAAAACATTTAAAGTATTGTTTTGCCTAATGTTTTTCCTTATTTGGATACTTACTTGCATACTAATATGCATTTTTTTAAAGTATCTTTTCCATGCTCAGCTCATTTGAGCTGCTGCTGTTGTGAGCATGATAAATGTGTTCTTAATAAAGGGGCTCAATCAGAACCAGGGGTTTAAATATAAAAGAAAGTAACAGAACCCATTTTCTTGGTAATTATCCAAGAATGCGTCTTCTAGGTTTGGTATCCCTTCTCACATAGTGACCTATTAATAATGATATAAAGTCATATTCTGCCCTATACTCTCTTTTTTTTTTTTTGAGACAGAGTCTTGCTCTGTCACCCAGGCTAGAGTGCAGTGGCAACATCATAACTCACTGCACCCTCAAACTCCTGGGCTCAAGCGATCCTCCTGCCTCAGCCTCCCGAGTAGCCAGGACTATAGGCATGTACCACCACACCCAGCTAATTTTTCTGTTTTTAGTAGAGATGGGATCTCGCTCTTGCTCAAACTCCTGAACTCAAGCAATTCTCCCACCTCAGCCTCCCAGAGTGCTAGGATTACAGGCGTGAGCCACCGTGCCCAGACGCTGCCTTATACTCTTTTACCTTCCTCCGTGCATTGAGATTCTTCCTGATTTTAACTGTGTTTCTAATGTACAGTTATAACAGTGATAGCAAAGTAACAAACCTAAAAAGAGAGATGTTTTTATTGCAACCTTAGATATAATCCCTAGATAAATCTCATTCCATAGAAGGAATGATTTCTTTTTTTCTTTTCTTTTTTTTTTTTTTGAGACAAAGTCTCACTCTGTCACCCAGGCTGGAGTGCAGTGGCGTCATCATAGCTCACTGCAACCCCAAACTCCTGGGCTTAAGTGACTCTCCTACCTCAGCCTCCCGTGTAGCTGGGACTAAAGGCATGTGCCACCATGCCCGGCTAATTTTTCTATTTTTGGTGGAGGCGGGGTCTCGCTCTTGTTCAGGTTGGTTTTGAACTCCTGGCCTCAAGCGATCTTCCCACCTTGGCCTCCCAGAGTGCTAGGATTACAGGTATGAGCCACCACGCCCAGCAAGAAGGAGTGATCTTTACATGGGTGTTCACCATAAACAGGCTGGATAGACCTTTGGAGACAATATGTAGTTTATTCCCATTTTATTCAATATCTTTTTCAAAAAATTTTACTATATGTACAAGGTGTAAGTATGGCTGTTTTAGTAATATATGCTATGCTAAGAGTAGATGATTTGTTAATCAGATGGATACAAGCATTGGACCGGATGGAGAGTATCAGACTTGTAGGAGTTCTAATCTAGCATCTCAACAAATATAAAAGGCAAGAGAATAGGGAGGAAGGATGCATAGAATTTTGACACGAATAGATATATACTTGTCAACACACAAAGTTGAGGCAGAGGTTTTTACTGCTGTGTGTAGCATCTGCTTAGCAAGCCCCTCAACAGCAAAGAAAAGCTTCATTGTGCTGGACTTAAATTCTGATTCATTGAACAGTGTAGTCTTCAGGAATGGAAGGCACCCTTGTGAACATGGGGCTGAGAGTAAAATGGTTTTAACTTAATGTAATTAAAACACAAAATGAGATTTTTGGCCACGTGAAAGCTAGCTGCAGTGCTGTGTGAAACCTCTTGCCATGATCTTTCTCTCCTGCTTTCTTTCTGCTCTCATTCTGTGTTTGAGCGAATGGAGACTGGGGGAATAGTGAAGTCCCAGAGGGACAGAGCTCTGTTCTTGCTGAAATTACAAGCACAGAGCTGCCTGGGCATGAACATGTAGTGTTTACTCTGCCAGTATGAATACAAATAGTCTTATTATACCGGACTCCGTACCCAAAGACCACACACACACGCACACATACACACAAGAATTTAAAAAAATTAAAGGTTTTTTTTAACCCTTGTAAGACCTAACAAACCTTAATGGAAAAGGATGTGTTAAGCAGCTGCATAGGACTATAGCTATGAGTAGTAGATCTAGCATAGGGACCACATGTTTTCCTTTGCCCAGTGTTTTAATAGTTTTAAAAACAGAAAGTTAATCATATTTGTTAAAAAGATTTTGACTTTTTACTAGTTCTCACTGCTTCTTGTTCTACACTTTTCCCTCCTTAGTTGCCTATTTTCTTTGTTCTCTTTTTCTTTTCTTCAAATGATTGACTAGGATTGAGGCCGAGTGTTAGCTTGCTGTTTCTGAGCTCTTGAGCTGGGGAGGAGCGAGAGAGATGTTCTTTTGTAAGCAGTTAGTGACTAATGCCCAGGATGGCTGGTAAAGTCAGTCAGTGGCCTTAGCTAGATTATAGGGCACTGCACGACAGGAATGAGGTTGCAGTATTAGTTTCAAACTCTGCTACCAATAGCTTGAACATACAATGGAGCATGTCCACTAAGAGACTGACCAATCTAAGGATGGAGTTTCAGCAGTCAGAACTCTGAGGGACAGCTGTGCCTAAGTGATGACGAGGCGTCAGCAGGATGTATTTCCTCATGCTGAGCCCAGTTTTATCAGGGCCAGTTGACTTTCAGCTATTGCAGTTTAATTTTCTTTGGCCAAAGAGCAAGTTTGTCATGAGCCTGGCACTCTACATATTACCCCAAGAATGATGTGAAGGAAATGAAAAGAGGTCATGCTGATGAGATTTGGAGCAAATCTGTCCTGTCCCAAAGAGAACAGGCATCTGAACAGAGCCTTGAGAAATAGTTTTATTAAAAAAGGAATAAAAAATTGACCTGTTAATGTCCTGAGAGCCAAGGTTCAATGTAAATGCATTGATGCTACCTAGACGTTAAATCATCATAATGTGGTGTTCTCCAAAAGTGACACCTCTACCCGGTCATCATTGTAGGTGGTATTGCATTACATTGAAGGATTGGAGTTTCTGGGTTTGAAAGCTAACACGTAAGGAATAAGGATAAAACAAGAGATTCCTGCAGAGTTTTCCCATGAATTGAGATGTTTTTTTCCTTGACCAAAGGCAGAAAACCTGCACTTATCAGACCATTGGCTATATGGGTAGCCAGTCTTTTTTCCGTATTTTTTTTCCAGGACAGCAAATAGGCAAAATGGTGATGGGACCAGGACTTAGACCCATTCAGCTCCATTTAGTTTGAGGTAACTTGTTTGCCATTTGAGGAAGAATACTGGCTGTTTCAGCAGAGATGTGACCCGCATTTTGAACATTTGTGCTTGTGTTAAAAGCAGGAGAAAAAGAGCTTTTCTGATGCAGTGTTAGCTACTTTCTCCTTTTTATTTTCCTAGTTGTCCCTTTCCCATAAAGAAAGATGTAACTAAAGGAATGCCACCTAATGCATGATGAAAGGTATAGGAGAACACATTTTTCTCATTGTCAGATTTGAATGGCATTGCGTTTAGTACATATTTAGAGTAGGAATAAAAAAGATATAGACCAAATCTGTGAACTATGTTACTTGTAAATAGCTCCTAAGATGAGTTGTCCAGGATTTTTCTTAATAGTTTCAAGTAAAGATGAAAATTGAGGAAAATGTGATTGCAACATAGACTAAACTGATTTCATTTCCAGCTGCTATGAAGCTACAGTGATGGGCACTGTATGTAAATACACAGCTAGATGAATGTGTGTGCTGTTAAGCCTAGATACAGAAGAAATGCAGCTATCCAACAGTTCTGCTTTACCACTTCCTGATTTTGGAGGAATTGTTTTCATTTTCCTGCCAGTTTGCTAACCTGTTTTGATCATTTCGTGGACGCTGTAATTGCAGGTGGGAACATTTTGAGTAACAGTTCGCAATCCAGTACAGCTGCTTTTCGCACTAAATCCCTTTATTAAAAAGCTCAGGCTGAGATCAAGCCAAGGGCTGTAACGGACTTGACAGAGAACAACTTAACTTTGCCTGGTAGGACAAAGAAAACACTAGCCTTCTTGAGACTATGTTCTGTTTTGTTTTGTTTCGTTTTTGAGATAGGGTCTCACTCTGTTGCCCAGGCTGGAGTGCAGTGAGTGGCACAATCATAGCTCACTGCAACCTCTAACACCTAGGTTCAAGTGATCCTCCTGCCTCATCCTCCTGAGTAGGTGGGACTATAGGTGTATGCCACTGTGCCCGGCTAATTTTTTAATTTAATTTAATTTTATTTTATTTTTGTAGAGACAAGGTCTTGCTATGTTGTCCAGGCTGGTCTCGAACTCCTGGCGTCAAGCAATCCTCCCACCTTAGCCTCCCAAAATGCTGGGATTACAGGCGTGAGCCACCACGCCTGGTGAGGCTGTATTCTTACTTGTTCTGAAATAAGTAATAAACGTTATTTTACTTTATTTCTTTATCAGCTCTGTGAACTAGATCAACAGTCTCTAAATTGGGCGATGATGAAAGATATGATAGAGAGACAGCTTTTATAGTAATTTTAGTGCTGGTAGAAATTAGGACCCTGTTTTCCTTACCATTTCAGAACATGGGCCTTTTAACAGTCTCTCCCATCACTCCTGTCATAATGAAAAACTGAGATGAGGAGAAGACATATTTAGAAGCAGTTATAATAATAGGTACAGGATGGATACTCCAGAAAGGATTGGTAATCAAAGACCGGAATTCTTGCATGGTATAAAATTTTTCTTAAAAATTTTTTGGGAGAAAAGTGTATTCCAAATTGAATGTAATTTGTAGGTCACCTCCACACATACTACCACACTTACAAATTGTGGTGGCTCCAAGGCTTCATTTTTTCAGATGGGCACTAGGTGTCAGGGTTTTTCCTTCTCAAAAGCTTAGCATTCAAACAAACCTCTTGAATTGCCCTGTTTGGTGAGGTGTCCACTGGTGTCCTTCCCCTTTTTTCTGTAAGTATGTTAGGCTTTACCTAGTGTTCCTACAATATATAATTGCAATTTTGATTCTTTGGTTAGAGATCTGTTGAACCTTATGTCATGGCTCTGTTCATTTTTTTAGGAAGAGGATGATTAAAGAGGAAATAAAGTAGTGCAAGTTAAAGTTTAAAGACTAGCAGCCATCATGACTCGTACTTTGGTGTCAGTTCTACTTTGTGTTCTCAGGGGTGAAATTGGGGGGATGGGGGATTAGGAATTCAGTGGGGATTAGGAACTGCTCAGCCCTACCAATACCCATATTTAATTAGTGTTTAATTGTTGGCAATGTGCTGACATCCAATACCACCAAAGCATAACATCTCTATAGTTTTTTTGTTATAAAACATTTTAAACATACAGAAAAATATGAAGAGTGATATGACAAATATCCCTGCATCTACTGACCAGCTTAAACAAATTTTACCATTTTGACTATGTTCCTCACTTACATGTTGCTATAATCCTTTGAAATCTCTAATTTGAGTATCAAAAAAAAAAAGACGTTTAGGAGTTGGGGAGGGATAGGAAGTTGGTAAGTTAATATAAGCCTAAAAGATTAGAAGAAATTAATTAGTAGATCCATTCTGACAGTTCTTAGGCTGGACCTCTTAACCCAAAGGACCTCTTATTTTAGAAAAACCACCATAACTCTCTGTCTTAATTCACTTGGTTGACATTTCCCATACTCTCAAAGGAATTGCTTGGGTTATCCTGGACTCAAATTCTAGTGGAAATCATTATGCTCTAAAACTCTGCTTGGAGAGAGTATGTATATGCTTGTAGGATTAGGTGGTAAGGAAAGGGTTGACCATTTCTCATGAACACAATACCCAAATATTTTTCTAGTTTAACATTAGATTTTTGTACATTTTTTTGCTCAATTTAACCTCAAAACTGGTCCATGAATGTGAAGCTAATTTGGATGCACGTTACTGTGCATTTGTTTCATTCTTTTGAACTTAGTTTACCTTTTCATGCTGGATATGGAAATTGAGTCAGTGTCACTCTTTTAAATATGTGTTAGAAAAGAGGCATATTTGAATTATAGTATGCTGAGAGTGAGCTCTGAGATAGATCTAAGAAAAGCGGGTCTGAAAAATAGGACCATGGTCTATGCACTGATTGTTCAACTTATTAAAAGGAACTAAAGGTCTTTGCCATGGATCTTATCCCTGAAGATGGGTGCATATAAGTGCTTTGAGATCCTCAGTAGAAAAGGGTTGCATACCACTAATTATATATAAACATTCATAATTTATGCTTGCCTTATTTTTCTTCAAGGGCTTGAAAAACCCCATTTTGAATCCTTTCAGGCCTAGCAAGTTAGACCTGAATCTAAGTATAGAGAAAAATATATTATGGAATATGTGGTAAGATAGTTTTTTTTTTAATTATTATATACTTTCCTTCTTTTATTCCCATTCTAAGTGAGTGTATTTGGCTACAAATCTTTGTCTAAAATGATCTTCCAAACCAAAGTTGGTCCCTCATTAGAAAAATATCGAGGTTAATTTTGAAAAATAAGTCTCCCTACTGCGGAGTTACTGGTAATGAATTTCTGACACTGTTCTTTGGGGATGCATATAGAACTCCTTCTGAATTACTGTTATTGGTGTTGGAGATTTCTCATTAAGTTGATTAGTTAGTTTTGACTCGTTTCTCTGGTAGCAAACCAAGGCTCAATAAGCTAGATTGAGGCACAGTGGCTCATGCCTATAACCCTAACACTCTGCGAGGCCGAGGCGGGAGGATTACTTGAGGCCAGGAGTTCAAGACCAGCCTGAGCAAGAGCGAGACCTTGTCTCTATCCAAAAATAAAAAATAAAAAAATTTTTAAAATTAGCCGAGTTTGGTGGCTCACTCCTGTAGTCCCAGCTATTCGGCAGGCTGAAGCAGGAGAATTGCTTGAGCCCAGGAGTTTGAAGTTGCAGTAAGCTAGGATGTTGCCACTGCACTCTAGTCGGTCTCAAAAAAAACAAAAAAAGCTTGATTGACTTTGGAAATCCTAATGCATCCATTGGTCCACTTGTAGAGGGCTCCTCAGTTGTGGAGGGGGTTCCTCAGTTCCTTTCAAAAGTAAGTCTAAAGATAGCCTTTAAACAAAAGAATGCACTTTTGTACATGTCTTAAGTTTTAATATTTTACTGAAAAAGGATGTGACATAATACCCTAAGTCAGGAAACTTTACAGTTCCAACTGGAGGCAATAATGAACATCAGGACAGCAACAGATGACACCAGAGGATGAGGTGTAGCGTGGGAGCACCAGAGTTCAACATTCATTCGTATGATTAATGGGCAAGGCTTCTGGAACTATAGTAGGCCAACTTGTTTAATTTCCATATCAACCAATTAATCCTGTGCCCCATTTCTCAAATACCACCGGCTATGTGCTCCATTGCATGTTTTAAAAAAAAAATTTGCTTATTAAATTACTATGTGTACATGTGTAAAATTACTGTGGTTTTGTATATTTAAATATTACAGAGAGAAATAATTCTCCTCTTCAAAATTATTATTTCTAATATTTTCAAAGAGTTACCTCTGGGAGGAACTTTTTTGTTCTAAAGTTATATTTTTCTTACTCTTTTATTGCTTTTTAGAGGGGTTGAGGTAAGTTTGTTCAGTCGTTTTTGAATTATCCAAGCATGAAAAAAAGAGTTTTTCAGCTGTTAAGAAAATTGTTTTGAGCTGTTTTATGTGATCGTACAACACTAGACAATGGAACATGGTATCTGGCAGATAATACAATATGGAAAGGCATAGACTTTTTTTTCAGCCTGGCTTTTCCAAATGGCACAAATTAAGTCAAATGTCACATTGTCTTATGGCTTAAAAATACATCTTTAAAGACCTATACAATATTTTCTGGTATTTCATCAAGTATGTTTTATTATGAGACTAATATGAGTTAAACTTACTATAATTAGTTTTTGATAGGGTCTAATTAAAGTACAGATTTAATATTCCTTGCAAGATACAAAAGGGGGCAAAAGTAACATTTGGTATGTATCTAAAAAGGAAGTCAAGTTCAGATTCCTTCTCTCTGGGTCTTAGTTTTTCATCTTTGTGATGCAGATGATGCCCGAGTCTGGTTCAGCTCTAACGTTGTAGGATTCTGTGTAAAGCTGCTGGGTGGTCATCTTCCTGGCATTAGTATAATTAGAACAATAGCTATTGGAGGCTATGCCAAAAAACTCAAGTTTTAGACTTTTAGCGTGGAAAATAACAAATAAAGCTTCAACCTCTCGGCCATAGTCTAACCTGTATTTAAATCTATATAGAAAGATACTGTTACAGCTGAAGTCAAAAGTGGAGAGATGTAAGAAAGGCAACCGTGGCAAAGATACTCCCTTTCTATTTCCCACAGCATAGCTAGAGTTGATGGATGCTTCCTACACCCTTAAAAAACAAAATCCTGGCATGTTTTGCCCCTTAGCTTTTCCTTCAGATTTCTTTGTTGAGCTTAATGTTGTTTTATTTTGTGATAACAATAGCAGCTTTGGAAAGTGCCTATGTGCACTTGCATGTTCTATTCATACTGATAGTACAATTAATGTTGATGTCAATTTTGGTGTTAATTTTGGGTCATGATTAGTGTTGACACTTTGTGTCAGACTAATGGCGTTTATGGGCACCATCAGAATAAATGTTAATATTATCATGTTTTTACTATCTGTTATAGTAATATTAAACCAAGGTCCTCCCGGGAGAAAAAAATACATATATGGATAGATAGATAATGCCTTTCTGTATCGCTGATGTTACTCAGCGAGAAAATGACATCTCAGGGCAGAATCCTAATCACTGTTTGGAGCATCAGAAATAATGATCACCTCTGATCGGAGGTTGTGAATAATTCATTCGGTTTGATTTTCACGTCCTGTCCAGTGATACTTTTCAAACCAAATGTGTTTCTACAGGAAAATAATGGTCCCACTTCTTATGGAAATACTGTGGCACAAATCATTTTACCCACATAAAAACAGTTAAATAAGACTGTTCTCTTCTGCTTGCTTTCTCCTCCTCATCCCCTCCTCCCTCACTTGAGCATGTTTATTCCAGGATCAGAATGTGGCCAAAGAAATATTTTCTTTCTTAGAACTTGTATAAGGGAAGCAAATATTTATTTCTGCTTATCCTTAGCTTATTCACTGTAGCTTTTTTGGTCCTCTTTTCTTTTTCACTTTAAGATAATTAGCTGAGGTTGATAACCCTAAACCTAAGAAAACTGCTCATTGGAATGTTCTGTCATGAAAAATAATCAGAAATTAAATATTTTAAAATTTACTTATGGCTATATTAATGAAAACATAATTTGCCAAGTACCCAGGACCATTTGGTACCTGAGACGTCAGGGAAGAAGATGCTGGCACTGCCAGTATGAGGCTAAAACCCATAGACCATAAACCCACCCACTCACAGACAGGCTACAGGCTGCCCTTTTGTTACTTTCTTAGCCTGTCAGTCTTCCTTCAGCCCTTAGTCCTGGAGTGTCATTTTCACCAGGTTTCACCTGGGTAAAAACGTTAGAGGGAAAGAGAAGATGAAAAAGGGGGCTTCAGTGATGGCATTTCCCTTGTTTATTATCCTTCAGTTAATATACAAGGTAGCTTGGGCTTAGGTGAAATCAATGAATGTCACATTCCTAATCACATTGTCACACTTGTGTATACCTTTATAGTGACTACAGAATTTTCCATATGAAATCCATTGTGTATATAATATAGATAGACCCATCTATATAAAGTAATTTGACTGAAAAACTTACAGTGTCCTAATTAAGTGGCGGAGGTGGGGGTATGACTGTCTTCTGAAGTAATGACCTAATCCTCTGAGACAAAGCTATTATTAGATAGAATATTTTGAACCATTTCTCCTGAATGTTTTGACCCTTTTTTTTTTTCCTTTAAATCTAACAAGAGCAGGGGGAAACGTTTTCCAACCTAGTTTTCATCATCAGACAGAAAGTATTTTGCATTCAGAAACCATTTCTAGTATCAAATTCAATTTTGTCAAGTGATTAGTTGAGTTTGGAAGAGAATAATTTAAAAACACAAAGCTGGAAATGGCTGTGTTGCTTCTACGCTGAAGGAGAGCAGTTGATATTCTCAAGTTGCAACCCAAGTTACAAGGCTCCTTTTAGTGACCGTGCATCACAACAGGATTATTGTGTTGTATGTCTTTGTAGCTGTTACAGGCCTGCATCTGTTGATACCATGTGTTCCTACCCAGGACTGCTGGAAGAAATAGGGGAGTGGGTGAATTGATACCTTGCCCATCAGTGCAAATGTCCTTTTATGTACATATGTTTGTAAAGCTCTTTAGTCTCCTTCAAGATGAAAGGCTCTGTATAAATATAAGCTTTGGATTTTAGTACATGTTTGTAATACATGTGGTACAGTCCTAAATATGTATTTAGCTGATAGGCACTGTTCTTGTCTATTGTACAAATATTGACTTTAAAAGTATAAATATGTATTTAACCATCAGACCAGAAAAACACTGAAGCAGTTACTTCTCAGGTAGAAATATTAATATTGTATAAACCTATATATGCATATGTTTACATTCTACCACATCATTGCTGAACATTTCTTTTTAAAAAATGAAATGATAGCCCCAACAAAGATAGTTCTTGATATTCTTTTCCCTTTGAGTCTTGATTTTTAATTTTCATATATTCTTCTAGTTTTGTATAAATAAGATTTGTTGTTTTTGACAAAATCTAGAATCAGTTCCTGTAAAATATGGGAAATCCATTAGGCTGGTGAGATTTTCCCCCTTTAAAATTTTTTTTTTATTATGGAAATGTTCAAACATACACTAATGTAGGGATAAATAATATCAACTTCCATGTACCTATCACCCAGTGAAGAGGTATTTGATAGTCATCTTGTCTCAGTTATTTTGTAATTTATAAAAATTTAAAGTTATCTGTGCAATATAAACACATTGAAGAAAATTTGGAAAATGGAAAAAACACAATCTTATCATCCTAGTAATTATGTCATTTTGCTATGTTTCTTCTTTATTTTGGGTTTTTTAAAAATGTATTTTTATTTATATTTATTAATTTATTAAATTTATTTATCCCAAAAATATGACAGGGTCTCGTTCTCTTGCCCAGGCTAGAGTGCAGTGGCATCATCACAGCTCACTGCAACCTCAAATTCCTGGGCTCAAGCGATCCTCCTGCCTCAGCCTCCTGAGTAGCTGAGACTGCATGCATATCTTTTGTAGAGACAGGGTGTTGTCTTGCTCAGGCTGGTCTTAAACTCCTGACCTCAAGTGATCCTCCTCCCTCGGCTTCCCAGAGTGCTAGGATTACAGGCGTGAGCCACTGTGCCTGGCCCCAACATGCTTTTAGATTGATGGAGTTGTACTATAATATATACTATGCACTTACTATGTGCCAGGTACTGTTCTAGGGCTTAACATGTATTTAATCCTCACAACAAACTTATGCAGTAGGTTGTTATTACCCCCATTTTACTACTGAAGAAACTGAGGCACAGAGAGGTTGGTAATTTACCTAAGGTTATATGGCTAGAAAACTGACTGAGTCTCGTTCTGTCAGATTCTCTTAGGTTCAGATTCAGAGTCTCAGAATCTCGCTCTTCGTGCCCTTAACCGTGACACTAATTTGCCTCTCACAATTACTATGGTATGTGTGCAATTTTGGATGCTACTTTTTCTAATTTAGTATTACATTATGGGTACTTTAAAATGCTATTCATAGTCTTCAAAGGCATCATTTTATAAGATTGCATAGAACACTAACAATGACCTTGCTATCCAATTTATTTCCCTCCAGAAAAGTTTTTATCATATTTATTTTTTAACTTTTTATTTTAAAATAATTTTAGATTTGCAGAAGAGATACAAAGATAATATAGAGAGTTTCCATACACCCTTCACCCAGCTTTTCCTTACGTTAACATCTTACATAACCATGGTATAATTATGAAAACTGAAGATATCAACATTGGTACAATTACAGACTTTTTTTTTAGATTTCACCAGTTTTTCTACTGATGTCCTTTTTCTGTTCCAAGATCCAATCCAGGGTACCACATAGCATTTAGGGGTCAGTGACATTTATGTTTGTGCTGTAATGGTTGTTCATCTTCTATATTATATTCAGCTAAAGGCAGTGTCACTAATGTGGAACATACTTCCTGAACTTCTCTAGTAAAGGAAATACAATTTTTTTGTGTGTGAACCTTATTTTAGAAAATAAACCATTCACATTAACTGTAAGTTACTTAATTCTTCTGTGCCTCAGTTTCCTCATGTCAATAATAATAGCTACCTCTGAGTTAATAATAATAATAGCTACTATTTGAGGGCTTTTATATGCCAAGCTCTGTATTAGTTTAACATGGTGTTCCTTGAAACAGTCCCTCCAGAAAGGTGCTATTTTCTCCACTTTCTAAAAGGAAAAAGTGTGGCTGTAAGACGTTAAGTGTCCAAAGTTGTATAGCTAGTATAAAACTGAGATTTGAACCAAGGCAACTTGACTCCTCAGCTTAAGCTCTTGAGCACTATTAGTACTGTCAACTTTTAGTACAGTACAGCATGTAATAAATGTTCAGTTAATGGTAGTTATTGTTATTTTAAAAAATAAAATAGTTTAATGATATTTAGAACTCTTATTCTGTGATCCCTAAATATAAGTTATGGACAATGTTCTAAGCCCTTGGTGTTGACTTTTTTCCAAGTATTATTTTTAAAAATGAAATGACTGGCACTAGCAAGTATTTATTAATCCTGTATTATGTGTAGGGGTCCTGTGAGGCACTAGAGAAGATGATATAATGGTTCAAAATGGTAAGCTAAAAGCAGTCCGAGGCAGTATATGATTCATTTTAAAATGAATTCTCTACCCGTGGTCTTAGTAGGCGACCAGAAAAGAGAGGGGTCACTTTAGACTGGAGGAAGCTTTACTGAAGAAATGGAATTTGAATGAACCTTTTGGAATAGGTAAGATTTGGACAGGTTGAGAGGAGAGAAAAGTTCAAACTTTTTATGTTGAAGTTGATATAATAGATGTCTGCTTCCAATAGTTTGTTCCTCAAACACCTGGGCATTATTTTCTTAATTTTGTATGTGGGGACATTGAAGCTCAATAAAGTTAAATAATTTTCCCAAGATCACACAGTTAATAAGTGATAGAGCCTGGATTTGGATCTAAGTTATTGGACTCCAGAGGCCATGTTCACCATTATATGTCCTACCCTTTGACTAGCAATGAAATCTAAATTTTAGCGTAAATTGAGCAACAGATGCTTTCGTAGATGTTTATCCGTTGTGCTAACTCAAAACTGAATATCTTTGAATAAGGAATCTTGCCGTACTAAGACTGGGATAACACTCACCATTCTGTATTGGTACTTTTTAAGGCAGGAGGGGGGCAGTCAATGAGGAACACACTTTGGAAAGACGTTGATAAAGAGTAGTGTGTTCTTGGTGCTGCTGTGTTGACACCTAATTAGAAGTCAATATTGCAAGTATAATGACCTGGCCAATTGCTGAACTGACTGCCCAAGTGACATAGTTACAGTCCCCAGGTACTAACAAAAGTTAAGAGTATTATTTGCCTGCCAGTGCCATATAGTCACAATGTTTACATTAGTATGCAAATGCTGAAGTAGATTCTTCAGGGTTTGTATCTAAGCTGCTTCTGGCCTAAGTGGCTAAGGTTAATATATCGTAAAATTTGGCGTAAACCCCAATCTTTCTAATAACAAATGTATTTAAAGGAAAGTAGACAGGAACTAGTTTTTCCTTCCTGAACAACAAGAGATTTGGGGTTAGAGGGAAACATGAGAAGGCAGCTAAAATATTTCTCTACATATAGGTAAACCACAGCCAAAATTATCCTGATGTGGGGAGTTTCTCTGTGCCATTTTTTAGATGATTTACTTTTCCTTCCTTTCTCTGTCTTTAATGAGCAGATAGAGTAATACCTTATTTCAGAAGGTGATTGTATTTTTTCTGTGTATTATATCCATTTTTATTTGTGTTTGGCCAATGATATATTAAATAGCTTATATTTATCCGTGGGTGTTTCATATATATATTTCTTAATGCTGAGAATCACAAATAGCTGTGTGGAAAGCTTCAACCAGCCTGATTACAGTGGATATGCAATTGGATTGAGGAATGTGTACTCAGAGCTTATGATCACTGGCCCAGTTGAGTCTGGGTGATGCATGTGGCTTTCCAGGGATGCTGCTATTTACATCTGTTAATGGCCCTTCTTGATGGCCAGCTCCCCAATGAGGTGATATGCAGCAGCCTGGGGATGAGGGACCACGGCTGCAGATGTGGCTGGGGTCCATTAGGCAGGACCAGGAATGCTCATCTGGTAGGCTTTGTGTTTGGGGGCAAGTGGTGGGGGCGGGGAAGGGGCGAGAGACAGAAAGAAAGGGAAAAAAAAAAGAATGGAAAACATTACTTATCCAGGTATGGGGGAAACAGACAGGCAGACATGAAAAACTGCAGCTGTAACTGGAGTATGAGTGAATAGAAAAGAAATGGAACTTGCAAAATAAACAAGTGGAAGGATTGACTAGTTCTCATATAGAAGGGGATTAAAACAGAACAGGGCTGTGAGGGTTTGGGAAGAGACATGTCATCTCTGCCTTTTAAATCAGTGTCATTTATTTGTGTGGCTGGTCAGATGCTGCTGAACAGAGACCAGAGATTTACGTATATTATAGTGCAGCAAGAGATTAGTTCTTTGCATCCTTTGGTTTTCTGGTGACGGAAGAAAGCAGTAAGAGATGGTCACAAGGATGCAATACTGAGCAATAGTAAATTCTTGCAGAAATGGAAGATACCTGAAGCAAGCCAGTAAAGAGTGTTTCTATTATTCCTATCAAATGCTGGAGGACAGTAAAAGGACCCTGGATAACAAAAAGTGTGTAGTCCATGGGAAGTGATCCTCTCCCTGCTCCTTTATGTGTTGAGGGTTTCTTGGAACAAGTCTTACAAAAGATGGAAAGTATATAGGGCAGTAAAATGAGAATTCCGGATTTAATCACCATCGCCATGGCATTCTTCCACATGTATCTTGAATGCATTTAGACTTTGGTTTTTCTATCTTCTTTGAGCAGGTCCAAACAAGGAATTGAGAAACCTTTGAGATACGTAGAAAACCAGCTGTTCTCAGCGTAATCTAGAGCAATAGACTAGAATGTTTGTTCTCATTTCCTACAGGGACCTTGGCTCTTTAGCAATGCATATCTTTACTTCAAGGCTGTGTCTAGGTATACTCTGATACCCTCAAGGAACCTGAAAAAAAGTCTGCATGTAAGCAACTCGTATTCATTTGTTTGTTTGTTTATGCCTTTGCAGATTGGCATGGTAGCTTGGAAAATGACCCTGAAAAGTCCTGAATATCCAGAAGGCCGAGATATCATTGTTATTGGCAATGACATCACATACCGAATTGGATCCTTTGGGCCTCAAGAGGATTTGTTGTTCCTCAGAGCTTCTGAACTTGCCAGGGCAGAGGGTATTCCACGCATTTATGTAGCAGCCAACAGTGGAGCAAGAATTGGACTGGCAGAAGAAATTCGTCATATGTTTCATGTGGCCTGGGTAGATCCTGAGGATCCTTACAAGGTACAGACTAAGAAAAGATAATACTTGAGTATGCTATATGGTTGTGTGTGTGTGTGTAAACACCTGTGTAGAGAGTAGGGGAGAGGTAGAGGCTTAAGTTCAAAAGTCACCACTTGTGGTAAAAATTAGATATAAACAAAATTATTTATGAAAATTCCTTAAGACACCATATTAGGGACAAATTGTTTCTCAATATGTTCACCTGGTTTTTCCTCCAGCTTTAAAACAGATTGCTGTTTCTTTGGTTGAACACTAGATGAAATAGTAGATATGCATTTAGCATGAGACATTTTAAACCAAAAATATATATCTTTAAACTATTTCACTGAGGCTTCCAGGACTTACAGTCAGTCATTAACAAAATCCCTTATATTCTCAGCTTCTGCTCCAACCTATTTGCTTGAAACCTGTCTCTCCCCTAAAGACATTGCTTCCCCTATAGCTCTCTTAAGTACCAACTGATTTCTTTCTTTCGTACTACTGAGCCTGGACGGGGAATACTATCTTCCTCGATCCTCACGGTTACTTCCAGGCCCTTTTCTCTCCCTTCTCCCTGAAAAAATCCCATCTTTGAATGTCATGTCATCAGACTGTGCCACACCATCACTTCTTATTATAATGTTTCCCAACCTTTTGGTCACTCCCTCTCATTCTTTGCATCTGGCATATTGCCACTCTCTCCAATGCTACTAGCCATGCCATAATTCTTGCTGGTTGCTATATCCACACAGATGATCTTTCCCATAATCTGGCCTCTTGTATCCTTGCCTTCCTCTCCTAATTGTCCTATCCTCCATACTAGCTTTGCTTCTTATTCCCCATAATCTCAATTTCAAGCATCCCTTTCTTTGTCACCCCCTCCATCCTATCTTTCCAGCTCACTCTCTCTAATGCTTCAAGTCTAGCAATCCTTTGAACTCACCAGGACCTACAATTATTGACCTTGCCACCTTTCTTCTGTTCTTCACTCCTTCCTTATATCCTCATTTTATTTCTGTCTGGCTTAAATCCCACGGTCAATCATAGGTTAGTCATTATAATCACATTGTAGTCATTACTTTTCCTTCACGTTCAACATTTTTGCTTCTCTCTTCATTCTGCTTACTCTTTGCCCTACAAAAACCTTGTTTAAATCCAACTCACTCCATCTACTCCCATGCCTGCACCTGTACAACTACTGAACATTGATGGAGAAAAGCACAGTTCTATTGAGTGATTCTACTTTACATTCAAGTTTACCAACCTTCTGGTTGATGGTTTTATATCTCTGTCCCCAAAGCTCCAACACCCTCTTCCCCAGTCCTCACTTTCAGCTCATATCAGACCTTGCTTCCCAATTCACCGAGAAAAGAGAAACAGAGTTTTCACAACTCCTATGTATCTACATCTGTGCCCTTACTTTCCACCTTTTTTTCCTATACTTTGGATGAACAGTTCCTGCTCCTGTGTAAGGCTTATCCCTCCTCTTGTGCGCTTAATCTTCTCCCTTCTTGCCAGGTTCTTCCCAGTCTTTTTTTTTTTTTTTTTTTTTTTGAGACGGGGTCTCATTCTGCCACGCAGGCTAGAATGCAGTGGCGTCATCATAGCTCACTATAACCTCAAACTCCTGGTGATCCTCCTGTCTCAGCCTCCTGAGTAGCTGGGACTACAGGTGCACCCACCACGCCTGGCTAATTTTTCTATTTTTTATAGAGACGGGGGTCTCCCTCTTGCTCAGGCTTGTCTTGAACTCCTGGGCTCAAGTGATCTTCCTGCCTTGGCCTCCCAGAGTGCTAGGATTACAGACCTGAGCCCGGCCTTCCTTGCTCTTTCTTACATCATCACTTTTTCCCTCTCTACTGGATCTACCCTTTTAGCAGGCAAACACCCCTCCTGTCATATCTTTACTTCATTTTCTCCTTCCCTTTACAGCAAAACTTCTTAAAAGAGTTGTTTATTCTTGTTGTCTCCATATGCTCTTCTTCCATTTTCTCTTGGACCCACTTCATTTAAGCTTGTACCCATACCATTCCACTGTAGCTGTTTTTGTCAAGGTAACCAATCATTTTATATTGATAAATTCTATGGTGATTTCCAGTCCTTATCTTAGTTATTTGATGATTCAGTAGTATTTGACACAGTTGGGTACTCCTTCATCCTTGAAATACTTTCTTCTGTTGGCCTTCAGGACCCCAGAGTCTCCTTTTTATCTTTTTATCTTTCTACATTCCTGCATTCCTGGCTTTTTTTTTTTGAGACAGAGTCTCGCTCAGTCGCCCTGGGTAGAGTGCCGTGGTGTCATCATAGCTCACTACAACTTCAAGTTCCTGGGCTCAAGGGATCTTCCTGCCTCAGCCTCCTGAGTAGCTGGAACTATAGGCACCCACCACAATGCCTGGCTGATTTTTCTATTTTTAGTAGAGATGGGGTCTCACTCTTGCTCAGGCTGGTCTCAAACCCCTGAGCTCAAGCAGTCCTCCTGCCTCGGCCTCCCAGAGTGCTAGGATTACAGGCATGAGCCACTGTGTCCAGCAGACCTTTGCTGCCTTTCAATGTAAGAGTGTTTGAGGGGATGATGGAAACTGTCCATATTTTCATTGTGGTGGTGGTTATACAAGTGTATACATTTGTCAGAACTCATCAAATTATAACACTTAAAGTTGATGAATTTTATGGCATGTAAATTATACTTCAATAAAGTTCATTTTTAAAAGTGTTTGGAAATTGGTAGTAACCACTAACAGGTGCAGGGTTTCTTTCTGGGGTGATGGAAGTGTTCTGGAATTAGTGGTGATGGTTGTACAACATCTAAATATATTAAAATCTACTGAGTCATACATTTTAAAATAGTGAATTTTATGTTATGTAAATTTTATCTCGATTTTTTAAATTTTACAAAAATGTGAGTGGAGACAGATGTCAGGACCACAGGGGCTGCAGCAGGACCAAGAAGTTCTGGACTCTCCAGTCTCAACCCCACTAAGACCCAATGCCCTCTCACCTTATGGTTCAGAAGCCAATATAGAAAGTGGGGTAGAAGGAAAAAAGTGTTTCAAGAGCTTGGTCCCTGGATCTCTCCTTTTTTTCTAATAACTTTCCCTTGGCAATCACATCCAGTCTTAAAGCTTTAAATTCCATGTATAAGCTGATAAACTTCCAAATTTATATCTTACTCCTGAACATCAAATTCATATATCCAAACCAACATCTCTACTTGTATCTGCCTAAATGCCACTTCTAATCTTCCTTAAATTTGTTCTTCCCACAGTCTTCTCTGTCTCAACAAATGGGACCTCTGTTGTTTCATTTGTTTAAGTAAAAGACATTGGAGTTATCCTTGACTTTTCTTTTTCTTGAACACCCCACATCCGCTCTTTCAGTAAATCATGTTTACGTGTTTACCTTCACAATATTTCCAGAATCTGACCACGTCTAACCACTTCCACTGCTGCATGGTAATCTAACTCTTCTTATCTGTATATTATAGTAGCCTCCTAATTGGCCTTTCTGCTTCTGGCCTTGCCCCAAGCCCCACCCAAAATCTATTCTCAACAGAAAGTGGAATGATCCAGTTAAAATATAAATCAGATCACAGCTGAAAGCTTTTCTCTGATTAAAACCCTTTAATGGCTTCCCAGCTTATTCAAGTAAAAGCCAAAGACTGCATAGTTACCTACAAGGTCTTGCATGGATTGGCTTTCCAATACCACTCTGCCTTCATTTCTTGCTGCCTTCCCCTACCCCACCATTTCACACACTGGCTCTACCAGCCTCTTTGCTAGACACACTCATACCTCAGTGCACTGACACTTGCTGTTCCTTCTACCTGGAATGCTTTTCCCCCTGATATCCTTTTGTCTCATTTCCTTAGTGCCTTCAGGTCTTTATTCAAATGACACTTTTCAATGAGGCCTTCCCTGGCTATTCTTTCTAAGAGTTTAATTCTCCTGTCTCCCTTCTCTATTTTATTTTATTTAAAAAAAAAATTTTTTTTTAAGAGATGGGCTCTTGATATGTCACCTGGGTTGGCCCCGAACCCCTGAGCTCAAGCAATCCTCCCACCTCAGCCTCCAGAGTAGCTGGGACTACAGGCATGTGCCACTGCACCTGGCTATTTAGTTTTTTTCATTAAATGTTATTCCCATTAACATTATACATTTTACTTATTTATGTTGTATATTTTCTCACTCTCCCACTAGAAGGTAAGTTCCATAAGGCCAGGAATTTTTGTCTGGTTTGTTCATTCCTGTTTTTCCAGTGCCTAGAACAGTGCCCTGCATGTAATAGGCACTCAATAAATGTGTGCTGACTGACATACTAATGACAGTCAGTGCTACAAGGCGTTGTCATCACAAGTCATGCAAGACCAATTGCAGATTCATGTCTCTTCCATGTTGTGCTCACTGTGGGACATAAATTCATCAAGTTAAATGGTGGGCATAATTTCTCACAGTATTTAAAATGTTTTCCTCTGTTTACTTATTTTTTTGGCTGAGTGACTAATTCACTTAAACACACGTACTATGTAACTATTTTGTGAGTGTATATATGTATATATACAAATAAATCAATTATGAAATGTTAGTATGATTTTTTAAATGTAAGTGGGAATTAGGATTGAAAAAAGCAAGAGGTATGAATTCAGTATTCGCTGACTATTAGCACTCCATAGACTTTTGATTTTAATATTGAATGTCCTAGATTTGTGTTTCTCTCATTTACTCATGTATGTTTTGATAATGTTATGGATTTGAGAGAGTGAAAAATAGTAATTCACACAATTCTTTAATTTCATGTTGATATCTTTAATAGAGGTGTCACTAAAGATCAGAAAATGACCCTCTAACCCTGTTGAAAATGAAATGAATGGAATATATTTGGAGTTGCAGCTACGAGGTATCTTCTTCCAAGGATAGTCGGTGACAAAAAATAGGCACTTTCATCTTTTGAAGGAGAACTGTTTATGCTAGCATTCTATTAGAGAGTTAACTCTAAGAAGTGATGTGGCAGTTTAAAGTTTGGAATAAGCTTCATTATGCATGCTTTGCTGTGTCTTCTGGTTAGGTGACAATGGCAAATAATGAGGTAAAAACTATTTGTGCTTTACAGGGGTACAAGTATTTATATCTGACCCCTCAAGATTATAAGAGAGTCAGTGCTCTCAACTCTGTCCATTGTGAACACGTGGAGGATGGAGGAGAATCTAGGTAGGTATATGGGTTTGAGAATAATTTGGCCATGACTAAAGAAATTGGAATGTGTTAATTTTTTCCTTACTGTACTGCTGATAATAACTGTGAAGAGCACCGAAGATTATATAATCTAGATGTCTTAAGTTTGTGTCCTAGCTCTACTACTTATTAACTGAAGGACCTTGTTATTGATTGAAGTTTTAAAATTTATAATACTCATTTTAGAAAAATTGAAATGTAAAAATTAGGAAGAAAACAGTCAAAATTAGCCACAGTCTTACTCTGAGGCCACAATTATGATTTTATGTTATATTTCACTGTCTCTCCTACATACATACCCTTTTTTCTATATAATCAGGGTTATAATGGATAAGAATTTCTTTTATAGTTTGTTCTTTTCACTAAAAACTATTTTGGGGAAAATTTCTTATATTCTTAAGATATTATTGGAGAATATGATGTTTAATGGCTACACAGTATTTCATCATAATGAATATATCATATTTGAACATTCAGACTGTTTCTAATTTTTCACTATTATATCCCTGGGCTGAATATTCTTTTATATAAATTTTTAGGAATTAAAAAGTTCTGATTATTCTATTTCGTTTAATTTCTAGAGGTGGAATTGCTGGCCAAAAAGTCAATTTTTACATTTATTTATATTTTTATATATATATACATACACATATACATATTAGAGATAGGGTCTCGCTCTGTTACCCAGGCTGGAGTGCAGTGGCACAATCATACCTCACTGTACCCTTGAACTGCTGGGCTCAAGTGATCCTACTGCCTCAGCCTTCTAAGTAGGTGGGACAACAGGTGCTCATCACCACACCAGCTAGTTTTTTTTTTTAATTTTCTGTGGAGATGGGGGTCTTACTATGTTGCCCAGGCTGGTCTCAAACTCCTGGCCTCAAGCGATCCTCTTGCCTCAACTTCCCAAAGTTCTGGGATTACAGATATGAGCCACTGTGCCTGACCAAAAAGTCAATTTTTAAGGGTTTTTAGAAGTAATTTCAAATTGCCCTCCCAAGATCTGCATTCCTATCAGCAGTATATGATAAGACTTATTTCCCCTCTCTGATTTTTCTTTACCCTTGCCAACATTGATTATTGTCAATTAATAAAATAGGATAAAAACGGCAATTGTTATTTTAACTTGTATTTTTGATTACCAGTGAAGTTGAACATTTTTGTAATCTATCTGCAAGTATTTTCCAGCATGTTAATTACTCCAATACTAGTTATTGAATAATTCATACTTTTATGTTTTTTGTTCTGTCTGTTCTTGGGCTAAGGCCACAATACTTTAACTATTCTAGTGGGGCTAATTTTCTCACATTCTTACCTTTTCCCCAAGTCTTATTGGCTGTTTTTGCCTCTTTATATATGTATAGGCTCATTTTTTTTTTTAATTCCCAAAAACTTTCAATGAGTTTGATTCAAATTACCTTAGGTTTATACATTAATTTAGGAAGATCTGACATCTTCAGAATATTAACTCTTCCCAAAAAGAAACATAGTATGTTTTTCCATTTATTCAAGTGTATTTTTTTTTTTTTTAAGTTTTGTACTTTTCTTCATATAGGTTATACTAGAGGTTCCCAAACTTTCTTGGCTTGTGGCACCCTTAGCGTCTCAGTAATTTTTTCACAGCGCTCCTAGGCTAAAAGATATACCTAATGTTTCTGTTTGTTAAGTAGTTAAACCCAAACAACTTCATAAGAATTTATGTCCTAACAACTTAATAATCATTTGAAAAAATAAAACACATAAATTGAAAAAAATTTTATTCTTCAATAATTATAGTTACTAATTTGTGTCTGCACAACATCTCAAACCTTGGAATCAGCTGGGATAGAGCCACCTTTGTTTCTTGTTCTTCATCGATTTTTGTGCAGAAACTGCAAAAACCTGGCTTTGCAAAGATAGGATATAGTCGAAAGGAATGTAGCACTATTCTAATGTTAAACCGTGAACTACTGTGAACTACCTAAAGCTAGTAGTTCACATGGGGTCCAACAGATATCACATATCATAGTGCTTCTCTCAGAAATTTAAAATATCCTGTAGTGCCCCTGGGAGTTCACTGTGGTTGGTGCCTTGGGACACAATGTGGGTATGGTGGGATTCTGCCAACTTCTTTGTGTTTATTTCTAAGTATTTTGCATTTTTCTTGCTACTCTAAATGGGATTCTTTTCCCCATTATACTTTTTAACTCTTTATTACTGGTATCTATGAAAGCTATTGATTTTATATATTGCTTTTGTTACAAAGCAAGTCTGAGTGGGCTCTTGAGTATTTGTGACTATATGACATTTGGACCTTATAAAAAGAACACATTACTCCCCAATTAATGTGGTTCATTAACTCCTTAAGGGAGATTAGCTTCATTTCTAACATGACTCTAGAATCTGGAGTCTGGATACAGAACAAAAGAAAAAATTGGAGGAATTATCAGGAAAGGCTAAACATAGGAAGGCAGCAGAATCTGGGAAGCAGAGATGCAAAGTCACAGACCAACAGCAAGGGCAAAGAAAAGGAATTGATGGAGGGCTGGAAATAAAGAAGGGAACAGAGAAATATAGGGGTGGGGGAAGTATTTTAAGAGTCTCTATGGGATACTTATTTATTATTTCAATTTATAAAACTGTGCCCAGTGCCAAGCCCTCTGGGTACACATGGAACAATAAATAACATATGCCCATCTCCAATTCCAACTTTGTATTTTTCCTTTCTTTTATTAGTTGCATTTCCCCATCTCCCATTTCCCATTATCAGCTATCACTCCTAATCCCCTGCCAGGAAGACAGATGAGTGACTCCCACTAGATCCACAGGATGCTTTCTGGACAACTTGGTCAGCATTTCACTTCTACATACATTCCACCTGCCCCTCCAGAGACTATATCCAGGGACCCTCATATATACACTTGATATTTATGATGGAGCGGGAATGGGAGTTCATCGTAGGATTTTTGACTTGAGAAACAGCACTGAGCATTCCTACTACCTCTCTGTTCAGATTTTTTATTCCTGTATAAAATTGTCTAAAATTATTGATTTAATGCCTATTGCTTATTATAGAGATGTACACTGACCCTGCTTTTAAGAAAATTGTTCTAGAATGTAAGATAGGGCATCTGAAATCAGAGAGCCTCTATGTGTCAAACCTCCCCCTGTTGCTTTAATTTAATTCTCATGTCAATCCTTAGAGGTAGATATTATTATCCCCCTTTTATAAAAGTTACTGTCATCCCCAGAGTCACACACTGCTGATGTATCAGAGCAAGGATTTAAATCTATCTGCTTAATTCCAGATTTTGCTCTTTCTATTATATCATATTGCTTCCAGGTAAAATAGGCACCAAGCTAAGAAGGAAAGACATATGAATGAAGAGTATAAACAGAAGAGTATAAAGCCCTGGTGTTAAATATAAGCTTTCAGTATGCTTTTAGCAGCCTTTTAATGGTGATTGTTCTTTTATTTATTTTTTAATTTTTTTACTGTTTCTTTTTTTTAATTCTCTTTTTTTTGCAGCTCTAGCTCAAAAGAGGTGATTATTCTTTTAATGGATTGTTAACCTTTCTAATTTGGCATTGCTATATCCAATAGGTACAAGATAACAGATATTATTGGGAAAGAAGAGGGACTTGGAGTAGAGAACCTTCGAGGTTCTGGAATGATTGCTGGAGAGTCCTCATTGGCCTATGATGAGATCATCACCATCAGCCTGGTAAATCTTCCCAGATTGTGAAATTTTTTGAAGGGTTGGCTATGTGGCTATGTTTAATTTTGCCCCTATCACTGTTATTCAGTCCCAATGAGGGCATTTCTTGAAAATTGTATCTCTACAATTTTATTTTAATCATGCATGATAGTGGGAAGATAGGATAATGTAAATAACGGACTTTCCCAAGTAAATCTAGCACCTCAATTTAGCCTTTAGTTTAACTTAATTCTTTAAATATTCTGTCAGATTTTAAGCGTCTAACACTTGAATCATTGAATGAATTTCATCTTTTCATTTCTTTGACCAGGAAATTGTTTTTTTTGTATTGTTATTAATCAAACAGACTTCATAGAAAACAATGTTTATTTCTGTTAATGTGGATTTTACATATCTGTGCCTTAGTTCTTACAGCTTGGGAGAGGACATAAACATGTGACATGTTAAATTTATTCTTTTTTAAGGTGACGTGCCGGGCCATTGGGATTGGGGCTTACCTTGTCCGTCTGGGACAGAGAACCATCCAGGTTGAGAATTCTCACTTAATTCTAACAGGAGCTGGGGCTCTCAACAAAGTAAGTTTCTAGGGGTTGGGAGAAGTATATGAAGCTGGTTGAAGATTATTGTGAGTTCTTAATTCAAGATCCTGATTGGAGGGAAGCCATTCAGTGCATGCCTTCTTCCCCTTTCCCTCCATCTTTTCTGCCCATTGACTTGCTTGCCTTTTCGTTCATTTCATTTAACAGATATTTTGAGTACCTACATTTGCCAGGCACTATTCCAAGCTCTGTGTATATGTTGGTGAGCAAACCAAATAAAACCCCTGCTCCAAAGAGCTTGCAGTCTAGTGTCTTTCTAGAAAGACTGAGAATTAATTGAATGCTTCTGTTTTGTCCTACTCCCCTACCCCTTTTCTCAAAAAAATTAGTATTTTTCTCCTATTAGTAAGAGATGTGAGGAGATCTATTCTCACACATGGAGTGTCTCTGATTCCATTTGTACTGTTCTCATTTCACGTCTCCATCATGAATTAAGCGCTGACCTGTGTGGTGAGGATATTAAGTTTTAATGTTTTGAAAAGTCTGTGAATATACCTCTAAAAAAGGGCACTTATGGTGGACTCTTGTACATAGAGGAAGTACTTGGTAAATATTGAGTGGGAAGATGGGTGGATAGATTAGTGGGAAAGAGTATGGTGTAGAGATTTATCTTCCAAAGAAAGGTTTGTGCCTTTTTAATCCAAGCTCACGGGGCTTTTTTAAATGGGAAAAAATGGGTGGTGAGATCACCACTTGTACGAGTGAAAACTGTCTAAGAATACCTGAACATACGAAGGACAATGCATTTCTGACTTCTTTGCAGGCATAGGAAAATTATTTTCTCTCCAGAGCCAGAAATATGTAATGGAATAGTCTGGGGCTGATTGCCCTTGTGCAACTTATATAACTAACCTTTCAGCTCCTCAGCTTTCTTATCTGTTGAAGGAGTCAATAATTTACACCTTTAAATAATGTGGTGATTAAAAAAAAAAATTCCCGAGGACAAACTTACGTGGACAAAAAAAAAAGTCCTGGTGTGGTGGCTCGCACCTGTAATCCTAGCACTCTGGGAGGCCAAGGCAGGAGGATTGCTTGAGGCCAGGAGTTCAAGACCAGCCTGAGCAAGAGCGAGACCCTGTCCGTACAAAAAAAAATAGAAAAATTTAGCAGGGCATGGTGGTGCACACCTGTAATCCCAGCTACTCGGGAGGCTGAGGTAGGAGGATCACTTGAGCCCAGGAGTTTGAGGTTGCAGTGAGCCATGATGATGCCACTGCACTCTAGCTCAGGTGACAGAGCAAGGCCCTGTTTCAAAAAAATAAATTAATAATAATAATAATCATGTGGAAATCAAATGAGAAAGCATAAGTAAAAGTACCTAGTACCTAGTACTTTTGGCCCTCATTAAAATTTCAGTTCATTCCCCTTTCCTTTCTCATGGTTTGGTGATTGAGCTTAAGGAGTTAATACACATACTAAATTGCATTGGATATTGTGTTTACTAGACTTGCAGGAACTTTTTATCAAGCCTTGACTTTCAAATAGAAGGATAAGAACTAAATATCCTATCCTATCATTCCCATTTAGAAAAAGTTGATACTTCCATTGGTCCAGTTAACTTTTGGAGATATTAGAAATTAGCAGAATCATTTGATGTGATCAGCTTGCTCTCTGCATTCATAGGAACTCTGTAACCTTCTCTGGATTTGTTTGCTTTTCTCCAAGGAAAGGCAGGGTAGTGCTAACAATGGCAAACTTGGCTGTCCTCTTCCCAGTTTGGAGAGTAGCCTAGAAATAAAGATTGTGAACTGCCACTACTGAAGATTATTATTGCAGTGGGAGAAACTGCTGAGTCTTAATTTTTTTTTTTAAGTTGCTCTTTTTGTACCTTCTTAGGATGAGATACTGATGAATGTTGAAGAGAATTTTAGGTACCATTATCTATGAGGATAGAATTTTTATAAGATACCTGTATATCCATGGTGTTACCATACCTGGACAGAAGGCTAATTTCTGAAATGTATATTGTTACATTGAGTTTCTTTTTTCCCCCCAGAAACTGTTATACACAAAGAATACTACAAAAAGCAACTATTGTTGGGGTTATTGTGAAAGGGGGGTTGTTTTTATTTTGTTTGTTTTGCTTGAAAACTTGCTCATTGAATTTCATTTGTGCCATAAAGGAAACATTAGGGATTTTTTTTCTTAAAATCTGATTGAATTGTTCTGATCAAATTCATTATATTCACCTTCTTCCTAGCCTACAGGGCTGCTTATTAAAGGAAAAGCCTAGTTACAGGGGGAAAGACAAATAAAGCTATAGCTTTAACTTACCAAACAATGCTCACTTCCAGAAGGACATGATCAGTTTTAGCTGAAGGGAGTGATCAGTTTCCTAATCCTGCTCTGTCTGCTTCACTGTCTTCATGTCAGCACCTCTTAAGTATTGAGCTGTGTTGCTGAGAGACACCCGATTTCATGCAAATTCATTAAGAATGTCCTATCGGTCCCTTTGCTTATCAAGTATGAAAAAGGAAAGTATCCGGGAGCTACCATGCTCAGACAGCTTCCTCTGACTCACTCCTTGTGCACGTTGTCTTTGTGTGTGCTGGTGTCTTTCTACATCTCTGTTTGCCTTTCTTTCTGTAGCTCTCTCTCTGTCTCGCACATTCTGGGTGTGTTCAAGTCATTCTGAGTGCATGTCTCCTTTCTGTGTGAGTGCTGATCTCTCAGTCTCTTTGTGTCTGTATCTGGCTTATAGATCCTTCTCTTTCTCTGTGTGCCTCCCTGAGTGTCCATGTAGGAGAAAGTCTTTGTGTGTTTGAAACACCGTAGAGCCTCATTTCTTAAGCCTTGGCCATTTTGCTCATAGTATGTACCTGTGCAAAGTGGAAATGTAGGCAGTATATGCAAGCTTATATGCAGTCTTAGACTGCAAACATTTGACCCCCGCCTTTTTGAGCCTTCATCCTTTATGTTAAACATTGGGGTGAAGAATAAGAAGAGGGGGTGAGCAGAGGTTGTAGGGGAAAAAAATCTTGTGTGTGCAAGTGCCGATCCCGTTGACCCCTTTGAAAATTGAAATAATGATAATGTGCGTCTCCTGACTGCATCAAAGTATCAGCACATCAAAAGCCAGGAGGCATGAAATGCAAATGATAAAGTGAAAGCAGATGGATTGTGCATGATCGCCTGATGCCCAATGAATTTTAAAAGGTGCTGGTTTGCAAGGGGGGGTTGGGGGTGGGGGACTGAAATAAACACGTTATCCCTGCAATTTTTTTTGTTCTTGACGCTCACTCCTGACAATATTTTTTCACACTTGAGTGAACACCCACTCCATCTCTCTCTCTCTCTCTTTCTCCCTCTCTCTTTCTCTCTCCTCTCCTCTTCTCTCCTCTTCTCCCCCTCCAGCCCCCCACCCCCGCACCTCTTACACATCTCAGGTCATGTCGCTGCAGCTCCGGTGGAAATAATAAGATATAAACCACGAGGTTGTTATTTGCATAGAAATAGCATGGAGCCCCAGGCAGCAAGGGAGAAGGACACAGGGATCATTTGTCTAAAATTTTAATGAAAACTTTTGCTGAGGCAGAGATTTTCTACAAACTTTCTTTCTCCCTGCTTTTCCCCTTCCCTCCCCATCCTCCCAAACCCCATCATTGATTTGCCTTAACATGGTTCGATTTGAAGAGAAAGGGTTGACGCTCCACATATCATACTCCCATAATGCAGCAACACGTAAATTGTTTGTTCCTTTAATAGATATGAAGCTGAAGAGACGCATATTCCGAACTTAATACATTGCACGTGTGCGTCAAGCCTTTATGGCTACACTCCATCTCAGCGTACAGGTGATATTGCCAGTCGTTAGCCTGTTTTTAATTAGTTTACACTTCCTTACCTTTTGCTTCCAAAGACTCTTTTCTTTTTTATCCCATAATGTTCTCCAGGAGAAATACTCTTTTTACAGGATTTCTTTTGGTGGCCAACAGTAGTAACCTGCATATAAAATATAAATGGTCTGGCAGTTTTCTTTTTTTTAAACTTTCAGTGGTTTTACTATATACTTACATGTTTTATTCCTGGATACCATGCTTTGCTACTGTGTCTTTTGTTCCAAAACCAGAAGTGCTTCCCACATTTGTATTGTTATCCCTCTACCCTTGTGACCTCAGTACTTGTATATTCTCTTTCTGTGTCCATCTTGCTTTGTTACCTGAAGTTATTTGTAAGATATTCAAAATATTACCAAGTTGAAGAGAGAGACAGTATCTCAGTTATCTTGAGTGTTGTGGAAGCACATTTGACATTTGAACTAAAGGTAATGGACTGGTGATTAGAAGCAGCCGAAGTGGCTCTATTTGAAGCTCAAAATCAAGAACATCTGTCTGGTTTCTTGTTGTCTTCTATAGTGGGCTAGTGGTATCAGGGCCATTTTTCACAGATGGGAAGCCTGAAACAGTAGGAGGGGAAGTGACTTGGCTCCATTGACAGAGACTAGAGCTGGGTCAGAACATGAACTTCCATGTCCCTAAGTTTCACTGAAGAAGGCTCAGGCCTCTGTGCTTAGTGTTCTCATAAGGCCTAAGAAGAGAAGGTGGTCTTGTCTTGTCATCTTCCTTTTTGTCCAGATGTTATTAGAATGATGACATAAATAAGAGAAGCTTCTAAGGTCTTGCAGTTTCATGTCACTCATGGTAGTAGACCATAAGATTCTAACTCTAGGAACTGTAGGCTGTGGGTGGCAGATTCCTCACAATGCCTTGCTAAGTGGTAAGGGCAGACCTGATGGATGTGGCAGATTACCCTGCTAGAAGGGAGTCATGCTGGCCTGGCAGAGACAGTAACCTGTATACTTGGGAATGGACGCTAGACCCTTAAAGAGCTGAGATGATCTGCAGAGTCATAAACTCCCAAATCAAGGTACCACGAGGACATTTGCAATAACGTTCATATTTACTTCCCCTCCCCCACCACACCCCCTCTCAGTTTCTATTTAGTATGTTTAACATAGTGTTAGGTGGCAGATAGACTGGAAGAACCTAGCATTGTAAGGGAACACTGATATAGACGAGAGCCTGCTAGCTCTCAGTCTATTGCCCCAGACTTGGTGAGAGCCCACTCTGTATACAGAGAAATTAGAATATGCAGTTTATGGTTGTCCTCTGGACAAGTAACTGCCTGTGGAGGTGAGGCATGTGTCAATATGTGGGTGATAGATTCACTCAGGAGGTGATATGTGACTTCCTTGTGGTAAGTATTTCAAAGCTTTGCTTCTCTTTTAGAAAAAAAAAAAATCCCATACTGTCATTGCCTTTACTGAGATCAGGCCCCTATTTCCACTGAATCTGCCAGGTAAAAAGAAATTATATGATGGGTGTGGCTAGGGCTGTTAGCCCTCCAGGGGGCTAATTCTGCTAATGTTGCTTTTGAAACTTAGTACCAGTAAGTCAAATCTCTCTCTGGATCTCAGTTTTCATATACGTATTTTTGTGTAGCTATGCAATATGAAATGTGAAGTTGTCACAGCTGACTCTATTGGGCACAGTACCAGAGTTCCTCCCATGAGCAAGACTTGTCTGTCACACCAGGGGCCTGCACCGTACCGTCTCCATGCTCACCCATGGCTCTGTGACATATAACGTGATAGAGTGATGGAGGCCCAAGAAGGGAAGGAGAGCTTATTTAGTTGTCACTGTGGGGCAGGCAGCATTGTAATTTTCACATAACTTAAAGAGGTTAAGAGCATGGGCTCTAGAGCCAGACTGCCTGGGTTTAATTCCTGGCTCTATCACCTGCTAGTTGTGTGACTTTGGGCGATTTACTTAACCTCTCTGAGTTACAGCTTTATTAACTATAAAACGGGGATAATAATAGTACCTATATTCCAGGGTCATTATGAGGACTGAATGGGTTAATACAGGGAAAACACTGGCACTGCTGTAGTCTTCTCTAAGGTGCATTTAGGGTCATTTCTCATTGCAATTCATTATCCAGGCTCTGGAAAGAATATACAAACACAATATTCTCTATACTTTCTGATTCTCTGAAGGAAAAAATTCCTCCAAGAAAATGGTAGATGGCAGTCCTCACTGTGGCAGTACATTCATGTATTGACTTTCCCAATAGATGTCATCTAAAGACAATCAACGCACTTTGGAAAGCCATTAACGTGAGAGGCACCATGTTCGGTCATGATAGGGTAGTATATATGTCAGTCATCTGTCTGCAAGAGTCCCCAAGGACTTGTTGATACAATAGCCCATAATCACTCTAAGGATCAGTCCAGCAATTTGCATTTTTAAAAGTCCCTAACTACCTATTTTCACAATAGACAGTCCCCTATACTCCCGTAGCTCCAGATGGGATCGCTCTCCTTTGTAAAGAGCATTTTAGCTTCCTTTCTGAGTATGCCTTGCTTTAGCATTACGAATGAGTTCTCAGAAATGATTGTAATAGGCAGATCTCCAAAGTTTCCAAGCCCTCCCTCTCCACATGTATACACACAAAATACGGGTAAATCTGGCCCCATTTGGGGGGATTATTTGTTTGTTTTTCATTTGATCTTTCTCAGGTTTGGTAAAAAACTGTACCAGGTTATGTTTGACTCTGTGAGTCTTGGTGACCTGCCAGGAGCCTGATCCTGAGTGCTCTGGTTTGGAGATCCTGTAGGGTGCAATTGCCATGCAGAGCTCCATTACAGAAGTTGTCTTATGGTGGTTTAGAGACCAAGAACTTTGGAGAACCTACATCAAGTACCAGTCCAGAGCTTCTACATAAAGTGAAAGCTCTGAGGCCCTGCTTGGGGCATTGAATATAGAGAATCAAGAATTATCATATTTGACAACCTATTATAAATGTGTTCAAAGTTTTTGGAGTTAGAGACCTTTAGTTTAAAAAATAAAACTTTTGATAGGCCCCCTACCTGCCATTTACTAGGTAAGCAACTCTGGACTTATATGTTTGGATTTCAATTTCTTCTTTGTAAAATGGGAGGCATATTTCCCACTTAAAGTAGAAGACCAGAGGATCTCATAATCTTAAATTCTCTTCAATTTCTAGTATTCGGTGATGCTATGAAGATGTATATTGATCTGTAGCCAGGGAACCCTGTTAGGCTGGGGCAGGGAGAGGATAGATTGGGGGAGGGGAATCAAAAAGCTATTACATATTAGGGTATTATATATTAGTGAGATAACATATTAGTGATATGTAAAATTATTACATATTAGTGAGATTAGGAATGTAAATTATAGAGCATGATGATTTAAAAATTTTTAATATTGTTTCTTATCCAGATTACAGAAAAGTAAATGCTATATGTTGTTGTTCACAATCACAAGTGACCATTATAAATGTTGGGAGTGGAAAGATCTTCAAAAGTTCAACCTCTGAACTGTTGCTTGAATTTCGTCTGTGACACCATTGCCAAATATTCAATTATGCTTGAAAAATTCAACTGAAGGGGAGCTCAGTACTTTTGGAGCCAATCCCATTAATCAGTGTGAAGCTCTTCCTTATATTTGGCTAAAGTCTGTTTCCCTGTACAGACAGACTTATTGCTTTTAAAAATAGTGTTCAAAATTAACAAAGAAACTTTCAGTTTTATGGTATGACCTACGGGAAATTGAATGGAACCAAAATCTTCCCCATGTGCTTTTGTGTTCAGAGAACAAATGTAGTGAAGATGAAAATGCTATTCAAGATAGAAAAGAAATTGGATTCATAAATAACCTTGCCAGTTAAAAATATGAAATAATAAATAGTAATTACAAGAGAAACACTTAAAACTTAATTCCACTTTGAAGTACTCCATGGAACCTTAGAAGACTCCTGCACAGTATCATGCAAGACTTTTGGAGCCCGATTATCTCTTGCTTTCTCATCACATGCCTTGTTGAAAGTGAGGATCCTGATACGTGCTTGGAGGATAGGTCTTTTTGGGTGCTGTATTTGCAGACACCAGCTAAAACTCATTGGGTCCAAGGTTTGGTGTAATCAGTAAGTTCGACATAGACTGAGATACTCAAAGCCGTCAGGGCACACAAACAAAAGCTCAACTGCTAGAAGGTGTCACCCTCTCACTTCAGTGAGCAGTCTTACTTCATCCTTGTGGACCTTCGTCATATCTCTACCCTGTCTCCAGAGTCCATTTCCACCTCCAGGATTCTGATGCCTCCTGAGTATTAGAATGAAGAAATGCCTCTGTTTCACACATTCTGTGGCACGTAGGGTCTCCGCACTTCTGCCTCTAATAAAACATTGCCCCTGAACTCAAGCTAATGCCCACTTCGGTCTGTGCACATGGTTCCTCAGAGCAGTTTCTTACGCTTCTTCATTTTCCATTCGGTCATATGTTACACCTTCTTCATATGTTAGATTTTCTTCACCTTTCTCTTTCTACTCATGTTCATAGCTCTGTCTTTGCAGATCAGTGTTCACTTGAAGCTTTGCTACTCTGTCAGTCCCTCTCCTCCCTTCAACCTTTCTTTTCCCCCAACCCCAGGCTGAAACCCAAGTAAATTAGCTTCTCACCCCTGCCCCCAGTTTACAAAAATCCCATATTCCTCCAACAGTGTCTGTTCTTGGATTTGCAGTCAGCAGCCATCTCCAATAACCATCAGGCTGTCAGCTTTGCAGCTCCCTACCACCTCCCACCTCCCCCATCACTCACCAGAGGAAAAAGAGAGCCAGAGCAAGAGCTTGAAATATATCATGCAATAGTGTATCATGAATTTGTTGTGAATCACAGCGGTGAAGCAGGTTTATTTATTTCTGAGACCTTAAATCAATACAAAGTAGGTCTCTTAGTTCTGAAGCTGGGATGGAGTGTGAAAAAATGAGCCCATTGTACTCTTAAAACTTTGGGGAAAGGAGATGACAGCTATATAATTCCATTTACCAGGCACTAGGGGCTTTAATGTGAAGGTGACAGGGAGCTCTTTGTGCATTTAGAGCACCATATCTTCTAAATAAAAGATCTGTAGACTTGATAGTGGAGCATAGCTCCAAGTTTAATAATCTCCAAGCATTAGACTGAGCCAATATGTTCCCAAGTCAGAGAGGTCCCCCCCAAACACTCATAAATTAAAAGTGCAAGAACTGCACACGTTGGTAGATTAGAAATGCAAGGACTCCAGTCTTTTCTAGAAGGAAGACAGACCTGGGCCCTGGCTGTGCACAGACTGCTGTGTGAATATGATAAAGATGTGGGAAGTGAGACTATTTAGAAACCTGACTCCTGGCTGTTCATCATTCTAAGGAATGTCCCCTGTGCGTGGATCCAAATCTAGCTATGTCCCCTTTCATTCAGAGTGGCCATCATCACACAGTCTAATCAGCTAATGTACACAGTCAGGAGTGTTGAATTATGAAAGGAGAAGCTTTAAGAGCTTTTTAGATTGAGCTGCAGATCACCAGGCCCAGGCTTCAAGTTTTTCTGGTTGATACCTGACTGGCTCCTAATTTTAATAATGTCTCAGTGTCTGGGATTTAAGCCTTTTAAAATAGTATGCATATTTGAGAAATTGAGAAATTAGTGTTATTGAGGAAAAGAACCCACCCAAATTTAACCAACAGCATCAGATGCAAATATGAGAAGTCAAGACCATTGGAACATGTAATCAACTTTTGAGTATCTTCATTTTCTATCTGACCCATTGATAAAATATGCCTCTTCTTAGCAGATAAAGCAGGTTTATGCAGCTCAGTAGAGCAACCCTAATATAATATGACTTTATAGTATAGAGAGTTCCTAGTTTAATTTTAGTCCAGGTAAAGAATTTTCAAAAGGGGAAAAAAAACAATGTCTACACTAAGGAAAACTAAAATGGTAGGAAAATTGGAACACTCATTTTGCTTAAGAAAGCTACTACACATTGTAACACTAATATGAAAGACATCTTTTGTTCATAGTAGTTCAACTTGCTGAAAATATAAATCAAAGTTAGGTTTTTATAGAGCACTAAGAGTTGTAGTTCATAGGCATTTATTGCATACCTGTTACTTATAAAGTTGTTCTTATACTGTGGAGATACAAAGAAGATTTCTGCTTTCATGGAGCTTAAAGTTTAGACTAAAAGACAAAAATTGACTTTTCATGTGTTCTAAAGGAAAAAATAAAATTGCTGCCCACCAGATGCCAGTGAGAAACACACACCAAAAGGCCACAGAGATGGAGAGTCAGTGCTAATCTCCCAGAAGCCAGGCACCAGCAAGCCCTGGACTCTGGAGCGTGGCCCCTGGTGGGTACAGTCACACCATATGACCATCTGCCTCCAACACCATCCAATTCAGAAAAACCAGTAGGAGGTGACTGACAAACAGGGATTTAAAAAAAAAATCCGTCTTTAGAAAACACATATCTGATAAAATACCTAGTATCCAGAAAGTATAAAGAATTAGAATTCAGGCCGGGCGCGGTGGCTCACACCTGTAATCCCGGCGCTTTGGGGAGGCCAAGCCAGAAAGATCGCTTGAGCCGAGGAGTTCAAGACTAGACTGGGCAGTAGCAAGATCCCATCGCTACAAACAAAAAAAAAAGCCGAGCATGATGGCGTGTGCCTGTAGTCCCAGTTACTCGGGAGGCTGAGGCAGGAGGATCACGTGGGCCCAGGAGTTCGAGGTTACAGTGAGCCACTGTACTCCTGGGCAACAGAGTGAGACCCTGTCTCTTTAAAAAAAAAAAAAAAATTCTCAGAACTCAATAATTCAATAATAAGAAAACAGCCCAGTAATTAAAAACATGGGCAAGAAATTTGAACAGACACTTCACCAAAGAAGATATAAGGATGGTAAATAAGCACGTGAAAAGATGCTTATTTTCAGTCATTAGGGAAATGCAAATTAAAACCACAACTAGATAGCACTAAAATTTGCTTTTAAATGTTTAACTGACAAATACTAAGTGTTGGTGAGGATGTAGGACAGCCAAAACTCTCATACGTTATTGGTGGGAATGCAAAATGATATAGTCACTTTGGAAAAGGTTGGAGTTTTTTTATATATGTATAAAGTTAGCTGTATAAGCTAGCAATCCCAGTCCTAGATATTTACCCAATAGAAATGAAAATACTTAACCACAAAAAAACCCTCCATACAAATGTCTATAGCAGCTTTATTCATAATCCCCCAAAACTGGAAACAACCCAAATGTCTACCCATAGGCAAACAGATGATCGAGCTGTGGTACTTCCATAAAATGGAATACTACTCAGCAATATAAAGGAACTACTACTGACCTGCATCAGCATGAATGAATCTCAGATGCAATATCCTAACTGAAAGAAGCTAGACTCCGAAGGCTACATACTGTATGACTCCATTTCTATCATATTCTATAATAGAAAAGGCAAAACTATCAGGACAAAAAGCAGATCAGTGGTTGTTAGGGGTGGGAGAAGGGACTGATTACAAGGAGCATGAGGAAAGTTTTTGCGATGATGAAAATGTTCTGTACCTTGATTGTGGTGTTGGTTATATGACTATATGTTCTTATCAAAATTCACAGAATTGTACACCTTACAATGGACAGTTTTGCTACTAATATATGTAAATTATTCCTCAATAAACCAAATTTATTTAAACATTTTAAAATATTCATATTTGGAATTAATTCATTGTCCATACTCTCAAGTCCCTACCTACATGACCAGTTGGTAGATCCCTGGGCTGAGTGATTTCTCTTGGAAGTCAGCTTTCTCTCCAGAAACCTATGCTTTTTCTCATACATTTGACAGGCAAACTATCATGTGGCTCTTCTCTACTCCTTGACATTAAAAATGAGTCTCTGTTCCTTCCCCCTTCCCACCTTCAAATCCTTCTTGTCTTTCTGCCATCTAATTCATCCCTCTGTTCTCCAGTGAGCCTTCACCTCAGCAAAGAGTGTTCCAGTGTTACTTCTGGCCTGTATCTCAGTCTCTTTTTGGCTAAATATCTTTTCCTACCACTGGTAGCACAGTCCCTTTGCCCCAATTTTTCCTTCAGCAAATCTGATCGCTTCCTAATTTGTTGCACAGAGAGAGGTTTTTAGTTTTTCAGTGGATAGTCTTGAATCTAGCTGTGGCTTGAGTCAGAGGCTTTTCCCTCCTCTGCCAGCGGTATGTCACTGAGCCCCTTCTCTACCCCTAACCCTAGTCTTCCAGCTGTCAACAAGCACTCCAGTTTGCCAGTGACAGCAATGGCAGTAAAGGTGGGGAAAAGAATTTATAACCCTGTGGCCGTGGGTTAAGAAACTGTGTTTTGGAACCCCAAAATATTCTTGGTCACATAGGCACTGGGGCACTGGTTCTGTCTCTCTGGAGATTTAATTCCATTCACCCTTGGATATATTCCTGGAGAAACATTTACACAGTAATATGTGCTGCGCCACTTAAAATTGTTAATTGGAGATTGAATTACTTGTCAGCCCTTAAAAATGTAGACCTCTCTACAGGTCAGGGAGGAGGATGTTAGCAGCACTGAGTAGATGAGCTATTGCATTTTTTTCTTCCCTTCTCCTCTCTCTCTCATCTTCCTCCTTTTGTCCCTATTTTACCACTTTTTCCCTACTCCCACTTATTCTTTCTCATATCTCTTCTCTTTCTGCTTTAGCAAAACCTTTATCAATAACCTGGCATATCCCAGAGGGACTTTAGTATCTGGAATCATGGATGAAGTCCAGTGATGACAATTGCTCAGTAAATTTACAAAACCCCTCCTCATATCCTCTTGAGAATGGAAATATCCTAATGAGAAGGAGGATTGCCGTGAGGACTCAGCTTGTATAGTCTAATTTTTAGATGCAGGAGAAATTTTGTACTCCCAGCTTCTTTAAATAGAAGATGCCCTGACCCAGTAAGGATTGTTTAAAAAGGGGGAAAGACTGTCCTAAATGGGGGAAAGCAGCAGATTTCATTTTTTATTCCATCATCAATATGCATCATTATTTTTCATATCTTCAGCAAATGATTGCAAATATTTGCCTATAAGTCTAAGGTTCAGCAACATAATGTGTGCATCAGGACAAAAGCCATTTTTTAAAAATTGAGCTAAGTTGCATCTATGAAACTTGGAAATCTCAATGCCTGTGCTGACAAATATCCTGACAAGTAAACACTGTACTCATTCAGTATTACATAGTGATTTCATTTGCACAAAACCTCACAATGCTCTGCCACTTCAGTCAAACGTCTGGAGCACTGGGGAAAGGAAGAACGTGTTTATCTTGATCTCCAAAAAGGGATTTAAGGGAGAGAGCAGGCGGTATATTAGACTGTTTTCATTGCCTGTCAGCTGTGGTAAACCTGAGCTGTCTGCAGTGTCTCTAGATAAGCAGCAACAGCAGCAGAGGCCTTAGCATGTATGTATGACTGCATTCATCTGTACTTCTTACGTATCTCAACATTTCTAAAGGCTGTGTAGCATCTTTGGTGGAGCCTTTAACAATTGTGTCTCTGCTAATCACCGGCTTTTGTGTGGTGCCCTTAATTCTCAGGTCTTCCAGCTGCAATGAATGAAGTGCTGGATGAGGCTTAAGTTTATATTAAGGGTGGGTGAAGATCTCTTTCCTCCCAGACTCAGCCCTTATTCAATTCTGTCAGCGGTGGCGCTCTTCAGCAGAGGACCCCAAGATAGTGCCTGATCCTAACGTTTCATGGTACTGCTTCTCCACTTAGACCTGGAGGCCAACGAAGTGGGGCCTCAGGACCGTCTCCTTGGTTTGAATGTCTCCTGTGTTTAAATAGTTATTGATGCTTGTTGGGCAGATAAATTAAAAGTTTGTATCATACAGTAGAAAATGTGAGAGGAATAATTTGGGATCGGAAATGTGACAATCAACTTGACTAATAAAAAAAAGCATATGTTGAGGTTTAAAAGAATGGTGAAGCTCACCTACTTCCTGAAAATATGTTGATGAGAGGGTTATTTACGGCAAGTTTTTCTGTAGAAGGTTGGTAGGGCAACATATTGAGGAACAAGACAATGGTTCTGTCTGTGTGGGCTCTTTTCATCTTCCTAGATGCCGGTTAGGGTTTGTATAACTGTTCCAGCATGATCGTTTCAGAGTTAGGCAGAATGGATTTTGTCCTAGCCCAGATTCTGCTTTCTTGGTTGGAGCTTTTGTTTTGAAGTATTCTAAAATCATTAAAACCACTTGAGTCAGCAACGACCCCTATAAATCAGGAGCTATTGTGTGTGCCCTCATTCTACTGGTGCACACTCCAAACATGCAGTCATTGAAGATGAACTGGAGGGTATGCTTTCTCTTCACCGATTGATAAGTAGCTATGATTGTTAGCATTTGTTTGTGGTTAGTGGAGCAGATTTCACTTCTGTGCCCATCCCCACCTCACCCCCATGCCCCCAAGATAAGGCTGGTGAGAGAGAGGTATTTGGATACTCTGTTAGTCTATTCTATAATTTTTCTCTTTAATTTCCAAATTAAATGAGTCTTCTCACATGGTAAACATTTCTTTAGCTCAGAAATAATGTTCTTGGTTGTGTTAAGCCCTGGGAAGGTTTCTTGTGAACCCAGAGGAGAATAAATTTAGAAATACTGCTGCCTTTTCAGAACAATGCCACAGCATCAGAACCTGGGTTTTAGCTTGTAAAGAGAAGACGTGCAAAGTTACTGAACTCTTGCTCCTACCAAGTTTGTCTCCCATCATTTTGTAAAAATATGGGGTAGAATGGATAAGTGCAGAGAATCTCTGGGAGTAGCCTGTTTCTGTATGCTCTTCCTTTTTGAAATGAGGGGGCAAAGGTGTCTGACGAAGGTGTGTTTAAACAGCTGAGCAGCTCTTGGTCTGCTTCGGTCCCTTTTTCAGAGCTTGATCCTTCATCGGTCCAATACTAATTTTAGAGATGTGTAAGATTGTAAGTGGTTAGACATTATCAAGTACTAGAGAGAGGAAGGAAAATGGTGTTTCTGAGTAGAAAATGGCCCCAGCTGTCTCTTCTAGGCCAAGGAATACTTGGCTCCTGACATATATTGTGAATATCAGATATTCAGGGTCAGCACACTGTCTCCTTCTTCATTCCTTTTTCCCCTTTCCGATTTTATTTTAATAATTAAAAATACTGCTGATCACACTGAATGACTTCTAGCAGAGAGGCAGTCTGTCCCAGAAGGACCAGTTGTGGGCCATCAGGTTTATGACGACCATAAAACCAGAGCCAGATCAGAGCATGGCCTCCCTGATTGACAGGGTTTCTGCCTCCACCAGGGTCCCCCATCAACTGACTGCTTTGGCTATTTGTTTTGGTTTGGATTTTTTGTTCTGTTTTGTTTCCTGATGCGTGTGTGAGTGTGCATGTGTGCACACATTTAAAGATATAAATGAAACAGGTATGTAATGCCCTCTGCCTGTTAGAAAGACTAAAGCCATAAAAATAACAAACGGCGTGTATTTGCTAGAATGTCAAAGTTATGAGTTTATTTTGTAATGATGTGCTCCTGCCTTCATGAGGTAAACTGGCCGTGGCGGAGGTGTTATTAGTAATATGGACTCAGTGGAGCAGAAAGCCGAGTGACCGAGAGATCAGTGTATCAGTCAGAGAGAGGGCAAATGGAAAGAGACAGCAGGAGAATGAGAAAAGAGCCGCCGCGCCTGGGCTGAGATTAAAGACGGACTGAGAAGAGGGTGGGAGCCCAGTGGTCAGATACCGTCTCCCTGTTCACGGGGCTCCTTCAAAGGAGTTGCCAGCGTGTTGCTCAGCTTGGGGCTGCCTGCAAAGGCTTGTTCTCTGAGCTTCCTTATCAAGGAAAACAGTAATCTGAGAGCAATTTTGTTCTCCATATTCCTTTCAGAAAAGTCTCTTACGCCCTTCCTAGCTGAAGTTAAATGGAACCAAGGCCAGCTGGGTCACACTGAGGTTATTACTTTGGTTGCCAACTCCACCAGCTTTTGGAAGGTCTTGATGTAGGGGCTGACCTAGCACGTAGGGGAAACTCACAAAGCTCCTAACAAGAAGGGGCAACATGGGAATATACAGGTAGAATTTGCTGGCCCTTAATTTGTTAGGTTCTCCCCAGAGACTGAAAAATTAGTAAAAGTTAGTAAGGAAGAAATTTTGTGTTGTCGTTATTTTTTAAAGGTGATGGGGAGAGGAAGAAGAAAAGATGAAATACAGTAAGCGCTCTGTGACTGTTCAGAGCTCTCCAGGGCTGCCCTAGATGGCTGGTAATTACTACACACTCAGCGGTCTGCAATAGTCAGTGATCAGGCTGCCCGCTTCCATCTGCTGGGCCAGGAACCTCCCTCCCTGAAAGAAATTATTAACCAATCTTCAGGGGAAAACGAAACCCCACAATTTCCAAGTCCAAGAATATTTTTTCTTCCTTTTTTTCCTCTTTAAAGGAAACTTTGTGGTTTCCAATTGCAGGTGCCCTTCGCCCTTACGAGGGTTAAACTCCAGGGATACGCTGGGGATTGAGGCCCTGAATCCCCAAATTCCCTCCAGGCTTGGAAGGGAAGGAGGAAGGGAAGCAGGCTTAGGTATAAATCACAGCCCTGCACCCAGTATACAAAGAAGACTTGAGACTCAGGAGTTTGTGTACGTATCATGAGTTCCTTCAGGATTTTGCCAGCCTTAGGGCTTTTGTGTGGGGACCAGCTTTAAAAATCGCATGCAAGGGGGAAAAAAAATCCTCTTTAAAAATGAGATACCCAAGCCCCAACAGAGTTTCTTTAACTGAGACTTGTCACAATAGATTGTAGAAAATCAGGCATGTTACCTTTTTTGTGTCTATGCACAAAAAGACCTGCACATGATAAGGTAGTCTGTGCCTCGAGGTCCCAGCCTCGCTCACCGCTGCAGTTTCAGCTGAGTCAAAGTACGCTGTGCGTATTTGTGGCAGCTAGTAGAGAGAGAGAGAGGCTTGCTGGTTTTTAATTGCAACGGTGTATGTGATTATTAAAAGCCTTTTTTGTTTTCTAAGTTTTCTTTTCAGGAAGAAGGTTCAGACAGTCCCTCAGAACAACCCACGGTGGCTGGAGTTTCTGTCTTGTGGAGAAAAGAACCCATTTTAGTGAGAATTACAAAATAGACTGTGCCTTTATTTCTGTAGAGACAAATGTCTTTTCTCTTGCGCATTTCTCTAGGTCCTTGGGCGGGAGGTGTACACCTCCAATAACCAGCTTGGAGGCATCCAGATCATGCACAACAATGGGGTGACCCACTGTACCGTGTGTGATGACTTTGAAGGGGTTTTCACTGTCCTGCACTGGCTGTCCTACATGCCTAAGGTGAGCCCTTCCTACCCAGCACTGACAGCCTGCAGAACCTGTCATTTCCACCATAGCTCATAGCCTCTGTGTTTGAGGTCTGGTCTTTATGGTGGAGGAATTTTTTATGAAATACTTCTCTGAAAACTGTTGATTTCTCTTTTTCTTCTACCTTTAAAATGCCTTTGGATTTTATTAATTAGGCCCCTTTCTAATGTTTTCCGGCCACAGAAGCCTTCATGGCCCATCTAGGCTCAGATACCAGCATAGTAAGGCTTCCTCCTTATTGTGGGTTTTCTCCTTTGTAGTAGCCGTCCATCTCTCTGGGGAGCTTCCCAGAATGCATGGGCACGCTGAAAGCAAGAGTCAAATGCACCACTTTGTACCAGGCTCCTAAATGAGACTTGAGACCTATACATGTTCCTTAGGGCTTGGCATGTAATTGGGATGCTTCTAGCTGATGATTGGGACTAATGGGTGTAATTCTGTATGTGACCCCCGCTGTCTTTGTCTATAGCTATTATTGCCGAGTTGGAGTGTAGGACTGTTGTTCACTGACTGCTGTGCTCTTTCTCTTCCAATCTCCTTTTAGAGTGTGCACAGTTCAGTTCCTCTTCTGAGCTCCAAGGATCCTATAGATAGAATCATCGAGTTTGTTCCCACAAAGGCCCCATATGATCCCCGATGGATGCTAGCAGGCCGTCCTCACCCGAGTACGTATGTATTTGAGGACCTTGTGGTACCCTGGCTCTCAAGCTTTTAGTCTTCCTCTCAATCACTATGCATTCCTGTACAATAGCGTGTGACTAAGAAAACAGAGCTAAGTACCTAGAAATGAGAAATACCTGAAAAACAGCTCTCTGAAAAAAAAGGTGGAAATCCTTCATGAACAAATGAAAAATAAATGAAATGAGATGTACAAATCAGCCATTGAGTCAAGCAGTGCATTCACTACGATGTTTCTTTTGTTTATTCTGTTATTAAAGCGCTTACTGCTTAATGAGTTCAAAGACTTTAAAACAGTTCAATATAAGCCATAAAATCATGGAATTATAGGATTAGAATCTCCTATAATCAAAGGGAGATTAATCAAGTCAGTTTTTGGAAATGCCTTTTAGACCCTCAAATGTAGAGTGTGACTTTACTCTTCTCAGCAAGTATTGCTGAGCACCCACCCTGCGTGTGCCCTTCTTTTCTTAAGACATAGATCATAGTATTGGTTCTTGCTTCAGTTATTAATAATGCAAGGTTACTTTGTAAGATCATTTAACCATAAAGAGATTGTCCAGGCCTTTAAATTCTATAGATATTTAGAGTGAGAACAAGCCCTCCCTCCAGGTTTATCTAATATATCCCTTTGTCTTTGGGTTGATTTTACCTAACTTAAAAATAACTGAAAAAAATCAGTAACGCTATGTAAGGCAAATGTAAGTTCTCATTTGTCAGTCCATTTGGCTGTTCTAGCAAACCTTACTTATCAGGAGGTTCTTTTCTGGGGTCCCAAATCCCCCTGCTACATTTTTAATCTATTTTTTCAGTTTGTGTGAGGAAGTGTCTGTTCCTTTTAGCATGTTTATTGCAACTATTTCAAAGAAAAGCTATATATAAAAGTAGAATGGATTGCAGAAGATACTTCATTAAATTTAAGAGTCATTGTGATTTTGATGAAAGAGGCAGAGGTCTTCATAAGGAAGACTTAATAAATCTTTGTGGGTACCCACTATAAGCCAGTTGGGATTGTAAAGCACTCACATACACATTATCTTATTTAAGCTTACTACCTCTCATAGATAATGAGAGATAACCATTTTATAAGCTCAGAGAAGTTGAGTGAGTTGTGCAAGGTCACACAGCTGTTCCTTAGGAGCTGGGACATCCATCATCTGAAGCCTAACCTTAGATATTGTATAAAAACACCACAGAAATGTTGGTTGTAATTTATAATTTTACCTGTTGTCCTTAATGTCTTTTTTTGTTAATCTTAATAAAACTAAATAGTTTTTCTTAAATAGCCAGAAAAATCACCATAGTATAATCTCCCCACCCCTTATTTTTATGCTATGATTATGATAAGAACTATAAGCCTAAGACACCTATCCGCCTTAAAATCCAGGACTTTTCTGAGAATGAAGTGGGCCTCTTTTCTTCTAGATTCAGTAAAGAAGAAAACATTTCCATTATGAAATTAATTCTGTAGTTTCAAGTCATTGTTTTTTTAAGTAAGAATCATAAAATGATGTGAGCATATAAAGTTAAAATTTAAATATTCTGATGGACCTATAAATTTGGTTTAGAACTTTCAAAATTTAAGCCCCTCTTACATGAGGTGAATAGAAGTGAGTATGTGTAGGTGGGCATTATCCTGGCTGTTATTAATGAGATCTACAGAACAAAATGAAATTTGTGATAAACTAAGTTTTCTGTTTTTTGGATAATATTTTTTCATCGACTCCCTAGTAATTCATCCTGCTGTCTATGTGCAGCTAACACTGGCTCCCAAATCGAGTGACTTCAGATTTTAATTTAGTGGAAGCGTTAAAGAAAGCAGATGATTCCCTGTGATAAGTTAAAGCAGATATCTTCTAGGTGAAAAGTTAAAGTCATTTATTAGAGGAGATAGTGCTGTGATATTCTTCAAACTGACGCCCAACACGAGACCAGAATCTAAACGATCGGCTTTGGGCTCACGATAGAGAGATAATTTTGAAATGGATGATCACATTTTACACTGGGGCCATAGAGGCAAAGAATGTAGAACACAGTAATTACAAGTTTAGTCTTGATAAAACACTCTCCATCCTGTTTAAGTCAGCAGAGGTTAGCTTGCTTGGATCTCTACTTTTAATTGGTTTTGGACTTGGGTTTTTAGGGGGTGGAGGGCCATGTTCAAATTAGAAGAATCACTGAGAAACCGTGAGCTGAGAGGGCAAACTAGGAAACAGTTATTTGCAGAAGCTTTTATGGGGCTTTGGTCAAACATTCATACCTGCGGAACAAAAGTTTTTCTTAAACTAAAATGTTAAAAGTTGTGTCTCACCAATAAAGGAAATTCCATGTGCAAGGGAGGCTAATAATATTAAGTGTGTGCGTCTTAACCATTATATTTTTGCTTTTTGTCAAGAGTATGTGGTCATGGTCTTTCTTGTAGAAAGATTATACTTTGTCAGCTCTAAGTAAAGTAGATGTATCTTGTTGCTTTTCTAGTAGAGAAACTGAGTCCCTTTTTTTCTCCCCCAAATTTGGTCCTCATCTGATCATTAAAATACTTACCATTTGGCTGTTTTCAGCTTTCCATTAAAAGAAAATCAGTGGAATCAAACAAAATTGTAAGGCAAGTTTTAAAATAGAAATAGACATTTTGAAAAAATCTTTAATGATTTGGCTGCCTTTTGACAAATGTTGGTGGTGTCTTGAAAAAGCCAAGTTATTTATTTAAAAGCATGCAAACTCTCTCTGCTAGCTGAACCCCATCGTTTAACAATAAATGATGCTTTTGCTGATAAATGATTCTTTTTATGCAGACTAGCAAATGAAATAGGAGATGATGTCTGAAGGCAGATGAACACTCAGCTGCCTAATGCTTACATCTATTATAGTATGGTTAAAAACAACAAACTGCCCAAAATAATCCCCCAAACCACCTTAAATTCGTCAGTCCCAGTGCATTATCAGTGGATTGACTGTCTTTATTCTCTTCGTTTTCTTTCTTTTCCTTCTGTAGCCCATAAAGGTCAGTGGTTGAGTGGATTTTTTGACTATGGCTCTTTCTCGGAGATTATGCAGCCCTGGGCACAGACTGTGGTGGTTGGTAGGGCCAGGTAAGAACTCTTTTATTTTGGAAGCTCTTTTTCCTCTCAACTGAAAAAAAAGAAAGTTAAGGGCCATGGCTATATAGATTTTTACCAATAATGCTCTTTTTATCTAAACTTTCTAAGAATGTTGGATTGTAGCTATGCCCAAGGCAGCATAACTGGAGTGCTGGTTCCCAGAGGTCATTTTGTGTGTCACTCCAACGATGCATTTAATCTGAAGGCTGATTTTGACAACATTTCCTTTTTATATAGCTGCAAGAAAAGCTCTTTAGGGGCTGTAAAGCCCAACTACAATAGCCATAGCCCACCAATGACTTCCCGTCCCACAGAGAGCATTTTCTCTCAGGAGTAGGTGACAAGTGAATCAGAGACTCATCTGCTTCTTTGTGTAACCTGAGAGAAGTTCTTCATGGCACCAAGATTATTTAAGTGACAAATGTACTATATTGGATTATGAGCAGATTTGAATTGCAAAAAAAAAAAAAGTTACCTGAAACAGGAGTGAAATAAGCTGGACTGGGTTGCTGAGATACCCATATTTTTCAAGTGGGAAACTGAAGTTTCTATTAAATTTTAATACCCACTCTTAAGAAGTGCTTCACTCAACAGCAAGCTCTGCGCGAAATAATCTGTAGCGCTCGCTATAACGAGCACCTGCCAAGGCTGATCTTAATCTAGTTCTGCACTGCAGAGACATGCTGCTGAGGGACCCGCATCTGGAGCTCACCTTCCTCTGGGGGTGATCAGTTTTCCTTATCTTGGTGAAATGTGGCACCTGTTCAAGATTCTCAAACATGCCACGTTGGGTTGAGATTTAGATTCTAGCCTCGAAAATAATTCTAGGCTTTCTGGTTCTCTCAGTACAGCAGGTCAGCAGGCCCCGTGCTGCCAGTGACAAGGAGCCATCAGATGGCAAATCCCACAGATAGGGTCTTCCACTGTGACTCTGAATAGGAGTCAGGACTGGAGTCAGCTCAGACTGAAACTCACGGAGACTAGCTGCCTGTTTTCTTTTGAGTCTCGGGTCTTTTACCTCACCCCAGGCTTCTGGGTCCCAGTGAGAATTATTCTTTGTGCCCAGTAAAATTCCCACTGGGGAGGTGGAGGTAGGGGATGCACTCGAGCGAGAGTCCTCCTAGTCAGGACCCATTGGCTTGTTACGTAGAGTCCTCACAGCATGCTAGGACCAACTTTTTTGAGAATTTGTCTGTTACCTATTCTGCTTCAGTTTTCTTGTCTGTAAAAAACATGACAGATTTTAAGCCTCACAAAGCCAAACCTTTGTTAAGGTTTTTAAGATCCTCCCATGGGAAATGAGGGAATAATACTTTACACTTATGATTAGAAGAATAGGGATTACCCTGAGACCAAGATCAGTCAGGCTTGGCTTTGGTTAGTTCTGCCATTGTTTATTACATTCTGACTTCCTCCTTTCTTTCCATCTGATGAGTTCTGGGCTTCTTACTCCAAACACATACACATGCTCACAAGTATATAAAACACAAATGGAGCTAGCTTCTTTCAAAAGCAATGGCATTTTGAGAAATAAATATAAATGTATTCTTCTGGGATTGTTACTGTAAGTGCTGCCAAAACTCATCTTTGGTATGTATGTTTGGAATATGTGTGCTATTGGCTGTAAATTGTCTTTTATTATTCCATGGCACCTTGTCCAGGGACACACTATAAAACAAGATGTAGCATCTTCATGTGCTAGCCTGATAAAATTTATATGAAGTATAATAGAAAACAGAAGTTGTTCTGAGCTGTTTTCAACTTCAATAAATAACTGTAATACTCGGATAAAGATGTTCTTTATTAGGTCACATGGGCCCTAATATATAAGTTATAAGTTACCGATTTAGGGTGGCTTTTGCAATTACAAGTTTCCAGTTGGATTGTTAATCATTGTGAACAGAAATATTTCTAAACCCTCCTGTGTACCTCTTGCTCATTGTCTGGTTGTCTAGAGGGCTTTTGATTCTGATTCAGTGCAGGCAAGTGACAAGGGGGTGGGTGGTCTCCACTCAGGCCCCTGTCAGGCGTCTTGTGATGACAAGAATCCATTTCCAGTAGCCAATTTAACAACCAAAGGCCATCCTTCATAAAAAAGTTTGTTATGGAGATGCTGTGGGAATGAGAGACTATAACCCATCCTAGTCCAACCCCAAGGAGTGCAATGGAGAGAAGGAAGACTGAATCACATTTTCCTGAGTAAAGACTCACTCTATATACCTTGCACACCTCTCTCTCTCTCTCTCTCTGCCCCCCCCCCCACACACACTCTCCCACTCCCACATGGAGTATAGGTGCAGAGGCTTTGAGCTCCTCAAGAGTTTTTTAGATTAACATAGCTTTGAGATTAAATATATACTTCCAATATGGATTTCACCAAGATTACTGCTGAAAATTATCCCTGCCCCATTGCTCTTCTCCAGTGAAGGAGAAAGTTAAAGGTTTATTTATCCACTTCCCTACTTTTGGCACATATTTTTCATCTTCCTAATAACACACCTACACACTCCCCATCCACATGCCCAATGGCAAGACCTACTTACTATACCCTCAAATCTTATCTGGAACTATGTTATTAATATCTCATAGAAAACTACAGCCCTGTTCTAGCAAAGCCAGCACTCATTAAAAGTTACTGAAAGTTGTAGGTTCCTACTGCCTTTCAGACCATTTCACACTATCTTCACCAAAGAGGTGGTATAGAATGAACTAAGAAATTTCACTGGGCAGCCACGGAAGTACAAGTATGTGTATGCACTAGGCTGTTGAGTGTAAATGCAGAGGATCCCCCAGTGCAGCTCTTGGTTTAAATTTATCCTGTGTTGGAGCATTTCAGAACAGGAGTGATGCTGAGGGTGGTTTCCCACCATATTTACAGAGTAAATACCAAATCCATAGAGTCTCATGTTTAATTCCTGGAAGAGTCAGATTCCTCCCTGCTCTCTGTGTTTGTTTCTAGTTTTTTCCCCCAATGTTCTGATGTGGGATTGGAAAATAAATGACTAGCTATAATGTTGACACACGTTGAGTTCTTATGTGGCTCATTTTTTATCAGGCTAGGAGGAATACCTGTGGGAGTTGTTGCTGTAGAAACCCGAACAGTAGAACTAAGTATACCAGCTGATCCTGCAAACCTGGATTCTGAAGCCAAGGTAGGTCACCTCGAGTACACTGAATGCCTGTGCTTGGGGCTTGTTTCCCTTCCTCAGTGCCTGTGGATGTATCAGGAGCATTGCAAACCATCAATTTTAGAGGGAAGGGCATCAGCAGCCTTGTGTGATTTCAGGCCATCATATGCTCACTTTTAAGATGGCTCTAGATGGACTGCAAGCTAAATTCTGCCAAAAAATTAAATAGGCCTTTACAGTGGTCTTGTCGATGCTAGAAAACAGTCTACTTTTTGTTGGGGAGGTGGTCTTATAGAAAGGCAGCTGAGATAATGCTGAGGGCTCTTTGGTCCCAGATTCTCTGAGCATGCACATGGAAGAGCTACAACTAGAATTAACATTGAAGTCTGCCCTAATGCCAAGCGTGAACACCACATCCCATTTTTTCTAAAACGGTGGATTACATTTTCACATCCTAACACCATCCAGAGGCCAGGAAGGAGGCTATCCAGCAGTGTCACATCAAGTGCCTATTGATTAACCACAGTACAGAAAAAGCTGTACTAAGCACGGCGGTGAAAGGACTTGGAGACTATGTACAATTGACTAGCTTTGAGGAGTTGTGTAATGGAGCCATTTAAAGTTGCCTTTGAGAAGCCTAGAACAAGGGTTCTTAGGACTGCATTTTTCCATTAGAAGCAGTTAGGTTTCCCCATTTTGACTAAAGAGTTGTGGTGTAATCAAGACTTAAAAAGAAGAGTATTTAACAAAGTCAAAGATCCAGGATCCTTTCCTCTTTTTTATTCCAAAGATGATCTTTTTTTTTTTTTAAACGCAGTTGCTTTTATTGGTCTGAAATACTGCATATAATCTAAGTAAAAACTGCTTGCTGTGCAAAGCAGCCTTCCAGTGATTCTCCCTTCGAAACCCAAGGATGCTGTTCTTCATGAACAATGGTTTTTGTTTGTTTGGTTTGATTTTGAGTTCTCAGTTTTTAATCAGAAAAATCTTGTTCACCTTGGAGAGATTTTCCCCTTGGACTGTGTTGTTAATTGTGTCTTCTTCTTTGACTTTCCCCAATAGATAATCCAGCAAGCTGGCCAGGTTTGGTTCCCAGACTCTGCGTTTAAGACCTACCAGGCTATCAAGGACTTCAACCGCGAAGGGCTGCCTCTGATGGTCTTTGCCAACTGGAGAGGTTTCTCTGGTGGGATGAAAGGTGACTGCCTGGCTGTGGGCTGGAGGGCATCACTGATGACTGGGCACCTGTGGCAAAGAGAGAGGAAGGGTTTAGATTTGGCAGGACCCATGGGTGTCATCACCCTAGGCTTTTTGGGGATTATGCTCCCTTTGAGTTATCTTCTGAGTTGCAACTTGAATGGAAAAATACAGTATGTTTCATAATTCTATACAAAATTTCAGAATAATCTACTAGTGTGATCTAAGTGAGGTACTCTTGTGGATTTAGCTCTCATAGGTAGATGTTGGACCATTCTGATGGTCCTGGGGAAATGTTATTGTGTTTGACCCTCTTTTCTGGGCATATTCTTTGTTGATGTTACTCTTAATTTTCTGCAGTGACCAAGATAGATACTAAAATTAGCATTTACTGGAAGAAAATGAACAAATTCTGTACCAGAGGCTGTTCTTTGTGGGAGTTTATGATATGTCTTATTGTTATCCAGCAACAGCCCTGGGCCTGTGGCTCCAGCATATTAGACCATTATTATAAAGGCTCTTACTCCACGCTATGGGGATTGCTTAGTGATTAGGCAGCCTGTATCACCTTTTACTGAGAATCCTCCATGTGTAGAGCCACTATGGACGGTACAGGGAGAGCCAAAGGAAACACACTCTGCCTCTTACAGTAGTGAAGCTCTCTCTGCAATGGCCAGAGATTTGTGGCCATGCTAAGGCAGAGACTACATGCCTAGAAGGTATGAGAGTATGCGGATGAGGATAAACTTCATTCACCTGGGAAAAACTCAGGATTCTAAAGTAGCAGAATGAGTTAGAGGGGTGGAAGTATGGAGGAGCTGATACTGCTGGAGTAAATAAAGTGATTAGAGAATGCTATGGACATATGAAATGTGAAACAATGAATTCTCAATAGGGCACCTAGAAATAGCTTAAGGCAGGAGCACTCCTTGCCTCTGAGGGACAAAAAGCCTGGGGAAGCTACCCTTTTTAGATGATTACTGAGAGGTATTTGAAATATTTGCAAACAATTTTCCCTTACCTGGCTAAGAAGAGCCCTGTATGGCCAGGCCTCCCTGGCAAAATGTAGAGTAGGTTGATTTTTTTGTTTTTTTAGTTGAAAAGTTCTACTTTGCCTATATTTGCTGGAGAACTACTACATTTTGTATTTTCTTGGGGGAGACTTGCACTATACATCCAAATTAATGTTTGTATACTTTTTTAGACTATCAAGGTGAATTTTTTTTTACTAAGATAATAAATCAGTGGAAATACCATGAGAAATTGAGAGTATAGGTGAAACAAGTCAATCCTACACATTTTTATTGAGTTCTATGTGTAAGGACCTATGCTAGCCACTTCAGAAGAAACAAAGAAACAGACATTGCCTCAACGAGACAAGAAAAATGTCTTCAGCAGACTGAAAAAGCCATAATGTATAAACAAAATACCAGCGTGTTCAAAACAGGATGATACTATATCAAAGTGGGTGGGGGGGTGAGGGGGGCCTGAAACCCCTACATTTATACATATGAGGATCATTCAGCATTAATTTCATTTGATCCCAAATTCTTTGGCTATAATATTTACGTTAAGAGAGAACACAATGCTATACTCCTTAGTTACCTCTGGTGGGCGAGGTGCTGGTGGGGGGCGGGAGTGTGCTGGTGGGGCTGCACTGAGAATGCATTCTTCCTGACACTGCTTAAGAGTGAGTCAGCCTGGCTATTTTATCCTAACTGAAGCTCAGAATTCAAAAGTTTCCAAAGTGCCACTTCTAGGAAAAGCTTCAATCCTGCTGCATAACTTGGCTCAGGCCCAGATTGGCTGCTAGCCCTGTAACAGTAAGAACGACAACAATTAAGATTAAGATTCGTTGAGCTCTTTTCACCAGAAACCTTGCTAACCATTTTACATGTATTATCTTACATAATCATCACAACAAGTACCTCTAATGGGTAGGTTATATTGTTATCCTCATTTTACATAAATTAAGCCTTAAGTTAAGTAAATTTCCCAAGATCATTCAACTGAAAAATGACAGAGTTGGGAGAGGAAGGTAGATCTGATTCCCTGTAGTAGCGTTGGCTGATTTTGGAGCCTAGCACCAGAAGATCTACTAGAATATCCCAAGAATGGAACGTCAAGTTTCCTGAAAAAGTTATTATCCACCTATTTACCTTCTGCTTTAGGGATGTCCTTGGTTATTGTGAAAAGAAATTTCAAGAGCTCAAAAATGAGGGTTTTTTTTAAATTGTGGTAAAATATACATAATATTTATCATTTTAGTCAATTGTAAGTGTACAATTTAGTGGCATTAAATACACTCACAGTGTTGTGTAAGTATCACTACTATCTATACCCAAAACTTTTTCATCATCCCCAACATAAACTCTGTATCCATTAAATAATAACGGCCCATTCCCTCCTTTCCACTACCCTGGTCAGAAATGAGTTATTGGCCTGATATAGACCAGGGCCAGTTCTGTCTTCTGAATTTTGGTGCTGATGCGTTCTTTTACACATCACATAAGACAAATAAGCTTTGGGAAAGATAGAGATGCCTGTGAAAGTGGGGCGGGGTGGGGGAGGAACAGCACCTTTCACATTTACATACAGGTCAGGTTGTTTCCTACATATTATCTCATGTAAAGGGTCCTAAACTGAGAGCCTCTTGTCATTCTCCACATCCCTTGGGGAGATGTTTGCAGTTTTGGTTTCAATACTGGCTGGGGATTATGCAGGGAGGGAAAATAAACAATTATGCCATCCCTCAGTGCACACAAACACACAGCCAGGAGCCGACTGCACTGTGGGTAAAATGACTCCAAAATTGTGTGTAATGAGTAGGAAAAGATTAGAGACAGCTCTTGCTATGCTGAAAATTGACATTAGTGGAGGGAAAAAAAAAACTCTTTACTAGTCGGCCTAGGAGGTCTAATTCGAGCAGTAAAAATATAAATAAATAAATAAAAGCATGTCAAGATGGTATTGGTGCTTTTTTTCCAATGAGCTCTATCTGGCCGGAAGGCTATTCAGCATAATGCAAAATTAAATTATAAAAACTGGCTGAATATTTAGATGGAAGAGCCATTTGGAAGCAGTTTATTTAGACGAACCGGCAATGACCCACAACAGGGAGACATCAAGCGTGAAATTTACTAGAAATTAGCACCAGGGTCCCAGCCTCAGCATGAATAGCTTGATAGGATGCAAATCCCAGTGATATTAAGCTGCCTCACCGCTGGTGCTACAGGGTCACTCTCAGTTGGCTTTTCATGTTATACTTATTATTTTTTCCTGGGACAGGTTATAAATAACAATAAAAAAACATTTATTGAAAACTTTAACTGGAATGAAAGTCTATTTTAAAGTCTCTGATTACTTGGATGTTGAAATACAGTGTCAGCTGGCTGTAATGAACTCATGAGAGACATTATGTATATGCAGTTTGTGTATGCCTAATGTTTACCTTCAGCTTCTAACAGATAATCTTGCCCAAGCCAATAAGATCTATTTCGGTTCCAAGAGTGTGGGGCACTGTGGAAACACTCTGCCACCCTCCTCCCTTGTTTGGTACATGTGGCTGCCACGCTTTGTCCATGTTGTGTAACAATGAAGGCTCTAGGCAGGGTTGGTGCCTGGGTGCTGAGAACATGCTGCAAAGGCTGTGTGTGATCACCATTCTTGCAGATGTGCTTTGCCCGGAATGCTACAAAACTCCGAGCTCCCGCCTCTCCAGTCAAGAGCCTATCAGTATTTTCCATCCCCAGTTGCATTTCTCAGGGCCTGAGAATTGACAGTGAGCATATGCATAGTTTTAAAATCCCCTAGGCTGATTTCTAGCCTAAACCCTTGGGGATACCTCCTCCCTGCTGCTCTTGGCTGTGCTTTTGCTCTATCTCTTAAATATGAAGGGATTTCAGACAATTGTATGTCAGATTGTTGCCGAGTATTTCAACCTGCCTTTTAAAATATGTGGTTTGGGGCAGCTGCCATTCACTATGAGCATGTTGAGGGCAGAGTTTATTTTGTGTTCACTCTTATATTTTTTTTTAATTTTTAATTTTTTAAAAATATCGAACGCTTCACGAAGTTGCACATCATCCTTGCACAGGGGCCATGCTAATCTCTGTATCGTTCCAATTTTAGTATATGTGCTGCCAAAGCGAGCACTCACTTATATTTTAATAGCCTGATTTTGGGGTGTTTTGATGGTTGGGGTGTGGGTCTCCTGGGTTCCAACTTAAATGGAGGCATTGTTTTGGTCCCAAGCATGTCACCTTTAATGAAGCCTGATACCCCTTTTCTTCTCACAGTCTTGGGGCCTAAAGATACTTGTTTGGCAATCACATAGGCTAGTAGTGTCATCAGTACAATTTCTGACATTTCTGAACATAGAGGAAATCCAGGCAACATTTAGGAATATTCAATCATTTATTCAAGTCTCTCTTCTGGTTTTTATTTTACTCACCATTCGATGGTGGAAAGCAGGTTACCTCAGCCTCATGCTCGCTTACCTAGCAATAAGAATGATGAGTTAAGAATGAGGTCACAGAACTTGGACTTTAGAGCCAAAAAGATCTGGATTTGAGTCTTATCTCTGCCACGTACTCTTATTTAACTAAGCCTCAGTTTACTCACCCGTAACTTGGATATATGAGTAAGATGATGCTCTGATGATTAAATGATTTATATGTGTGTGTATATTTAATCACATTCTCTGGTACACAGTAAGCTTAGCCATGATGATGAAAAAGAGGAACCAAAGCCCATTTCACAAAAGTAAAAAATGCACACACACTCATCTTCATTCCAGACTATTTGCATATACCATGAAATCTAGGGCTTTTTAACGTTAAATGGATGAAAATACATTATAAATAAAGTCTCCCTTTCTTTCTGGCAGCTGGATCTGTTAATCATAGCACAAAGATAGATTTTGATATAGATAGGTCTTCAACAAAAAGAAGTGAGTGAAAAGGCTGGAAACTTTATCTTCACTTACCTCTAACTTATTTTTTTCTTTTTCAGGTAGAATGACTTTTTGTGCTGTCTTTTATTGTTTTACTTTCTCCTTTTATCTATGCCTTCCATTTCTTCTCTATGCATGATACCGTTGAGGGCCACTCCTTTCTGTTATTTGTTCTAAGACTGCACTCTTGGCAGCACTGAAAAATGTACTGCTAATTACACAATTATTTTATTATGTAGCACTGGTTGAAATATCCACTAAAGAATTAATTTAGTTAAAATAATTTGAACTGAGCAATTATTTTCATAACCACAGAATTAGCGTAAAGCGCTTAAAGTCCTTTATTCTCTGCTCTTCATACAGCAGTTGTGTAATTAGCAGTAAATTTTTTTGGTCTTTGCTTTCCTCCCAAAGGAATAAGTGTCTTAGCTCTGATCATATATACAGAGCGTATAACCATACACATTCCATGTAGAGTAGGGAATGTTTCCTGGGACAACTTGGAATTTCTGAAGTCTTCACAGACAAGCTAGGTTGGGGCAATGGAGCCTGTGCTTTGCAGTGAACTGTGCTCACTGATAGTTTGTATATAGAGCCATTTTTACTTTGGAGAAGGTGGCAGTTTAATTTGCCAGTAACCACAATGAAAACAATTTCTATTTGGTTTGCTCTTAACTTCCTGAAAAATGCTTCTTTGCCTTGGACTTCCAGAATTGATTTATTCCAAATTGAGATCCTCTCTTTGATAAGAAAGTTTGAACTCATGAACCTGTTATTTGGTGTTTAGAAAGGATCCATTGTGGCTCCACTGAAGTACTCATTAAACATCTGGACTCATAAACCCAAAACTTTAGCAATGTTTAGACTTTAGTGAGCTGGGAAATGAGAAGAAGTCCATAAAAACTTGGGAGATAAATAACTGATCCAGCTTTCCAAGGACTCACTTTACTTATGCACCAGGGTCCTTTCTTCAGGCTGCTCCTGGCCATGGGGGGATTACAATGAATGACTTTGTATATTTTCTTTATTTTTTAAAATTTTCTCTCATTGATCACCTATAACAATGCAACTGTTAAAGAATTAATTTGTTTTTCTTTCTCATTATATTCTTTCCACAGTGTGTATATGCTCATTCATTCATTAATTCAGCAAATATTTATTGAGCATCGACTATGTTCAGGCACTGGGCAGGAAAATGGGGATACAAAGATGAAAGTTTTTGAAGATAAAATTTTTGAAGGATCCATTTCCATTAGCTGCACATTCTAAGAGCTCATCCTATGCTAAGTATGACAGGAATTGAAAAGAACTAGAATAGTTTCTTCCTTCAGAAAACTTAATGTAGTGGGAGAGATCACATATTGACATGAAAAATACTCAATGTTTGTAGAGCAAGTGTGAATTAATGTGGTGAAACCTGAGTACAGAAGTTCAGGAAGGATATAAAATGGAAACACAATCTGGAAGGCTTACACACTGTATCTTGGAAAGACAGTGCATTTCTCTGTTGCTGTCTTGTGATTTTGAAGATCCTCTGGAGTCTTGAGTGGGATACAGGTGGAGATTCCAATCCCTTTAGTCTTCAGGGTAGCCAAACAGGACCTCTGGCCATGAGCAGCCTCCTTATGGAGGCATAGTGTGCCATATAGATGTTATTTTCTATAGTGTGCCATGATGTGAACAATATCTGGAAGCACTGCTTTGGGGAGGATAAGTTTTATGTTTTCTAATTTGTCTCATTCTCCATAGATATGTATGACCAAGTGCTGAAGTTTGGTGCTTACATTGTGGACAGCTTGAGGGAGTGCTCCCAGCCTGTGATGGTTTACATCCCTCCCCAGGCCGAGCTGCGGGGTGGCTCCTGGGTTGTGATTGACTCCACCATCAATCCCCGGCACATGGAGATGTATGCTGACCGAGAAAGCAGGTAGCATGCCTTCCATGTATTCATTCACTGCCTTTAGGGACCCTGCAGCTGTTGGCTTCCTCTTGGAGAACATTATAACCAAGAGAAGTTTATTTGAATCTGTCTATTCCCAAAGGACTCCAAGGTCAGAAGAATAAGCTTGCTAAATATTGTCTGCTTGCATGAGAAGGAAACCAGGCTAGAGTCAGACTTTCTCAGTGTAACTCCCCATCCCCAGATTCTTTTACCAGGAAGTCCTCTTTTCCAGGCACCCCTAAACTGAGAGAGAATCTCTCCTCCTGTTTGTTGTTCAGATATGCCTATTCACTGTTTCTTTCTTAGGTGTGTGTGGCAGAGGGAGCTTAAAGTGAGTTGAAGTGGAAAGACTGATTGTCAGTCTGGAGGCCCAAGGTTTTAACCCAGCTCTGCCACTGACTGGCAAGAAACCTGGAATAGTCCTTACTCTCCCTGGGCTATGGGCTGCTTCTCCTTGTCTATAAAATGAACTGGATGGTCATTGAGGTGCACCACAGCACCTACATTGCAAATTCCTATGTCTAGTCATTTTATTGGAACACTCGCTTCTCTTTTTCCCCCAAAAATTCGGCCTTCTACTTCAAAAGCTGCTTAGGAGAGTGTGGTAGCTTTACTGTCAAATCACTAGGCTAGCATTCTATACAAGGGGTTTATTATTTTTAAGTCCTAAGCTGGCCCTGGATCTGATATCAGATCAGAGACAATTCCTCTTCAGACATTGGAATCAGACTGTCTGGTTTCAAATCCAGCTCTGCTACTTGCTACATTTGGACAAGTCTCTTAACTTCCTTAGTTTAAGAGACTTGTGCCTTAGCTTTCTCATCTGTAAAATGGGGATAAGAACAGTACCTTACCTCATAATAGAGGTAGACTAGGTGTAGGGTGGTTGTGAGGATTTATACGTAAGCACTTAGAACAGTGCCATGTACATAGTAAACATTAGCTATAATTTTTTTTAATAGAAAAGTTTGTTTTTTTTTTTTAAGGTGTTTAGGGCAAAGTTTCTGGTGACAACATCGTTAGTATGCACTCAAAGTAACCCTGAGACCTTTCACTTTGCTTATTTCCATAGCAGTGGGCAGAATGTTTTACCTACTACTTAGCCTGGCCTAGTATGTCTGATCAGAGTTCTACCTGCAGGCTGACAGCTGTGGTATAGACCTGTGGTCCTCAACCCCTGGGCCGCAGTCTAGTACCGGTCCATGGCCTATTAGGAAACGGGCCACATATCACCGCCTGAGCTCCACACCACCTCCCCCTGTCCCAGGACACCGCACCCCCCGCCCCCGCCTCCATCCTTTGTTTATGGAAAAATTGTCTTCCATGAAACTGGTCCCTGGTGCCAAAAAGGTTGGGGACCACTGGTATAGACAATCAGCATTGACCCTTCATTATACAGCCTGAGTGCTGGAGTTCCCCTGCCACTGTGCCTACAGTGTCTTTTTTTTTTTTTCCTGGAACATAATGTGATTCCTGTTACCTTTATCAGCTGTAGATGTGGAATCTGTATTCTTCTCCCTTTGAGATGGAAGTCGACTGGTGTGGTAATGAGAATTATTTTAATTGCTTTTTGCCAGGCCTTTCTCATACCTCACTTAGACACTTCTCTGGTGCCTGCTTTTCTCCCTGGGGTGACTTCTGTGAACCATGGGTGGGCAAAACCATAATGAAGCTATTTCCTGGTCCACAAATTGTAACTGGCCTCATTCTGTTGTCTCCTTCCTTTAAAATGCCTCTATTTCTGTTTTGTTTTGTTTTCTTTCTTTCTGATCCAGGGGATCAGTTCTGGAGCCAGAAGGGACAGTAGAAATCAAATTCCGCAGAAAGGATCTAGTGAAAACCATGCGTCGGGTGGACCCAGTCTACATCCGCTTGGCTGAGCGATTGGGTATGTCTGCTTGTCCTCCTGGCAAATCAATGAGCCATTCAGCTGATTTGTAATGAGTGCATTCATAGGCCAGGGGAGGAAGCACTGAAGCATTTGATCAAATTCATGATAATCTTTATTTACTGTCCTCTATATGGTAAGAACCCTGGTAGAATGAAATAGTGTGTGTAATAGGAGGGAAAGTGGGCCCTAAAAAATCAAAAGTCACCTGATTTTTTTTCTGATATTTCCTTATAGTACAAATAGCCCATCTTTCTAGATGTCCTTATAGAGAATGATTAGCTAGAGTTGCTGTTGGGGGGCAGGCTAATCAGGCAGAGAATATGCTAGACTTAAATATATCCTGTTTCTGCTTGTGTCTTTAGGCAGCCTGCCTCGTTTCTAAGGGATGTGAGAGTCAGTGTCACGGGATAGAAAAGCTGGAGTCCCTACCCAGGCAATGTTCTGGGTCATCCTGAGCTAGAAAAATGGAAGTCAAGATTGTGCACCATGTGCTTCCAAACAGTGGCTGCGGCAGCAGTAGCCCTGGGAGCATTCACGCTTGATGCTTCCAGCCATTACTCTGTTGCTCATTTGTTTTCAGAGTTTTTGGAAGGCACTCGTGATTTGAACATAGGACTAAACTGTGGGAGTCCTGTGTTGAGTCCAGAGTCTGAATGAGTTTCAGATTCTTTTAAAACACTGATTTTCTGCCCAGGTCTCCCATTGAGCCCCTTGCTATGTTAGTAAAGATAATTGCTTGAGGTTCTTTTGTTGGTGGTTTTGTTTTGCTTTTGTTTTTCTAAAGGAACAGAGAGATGTCTTTAAAAGGTAGTGAAACTCAATGAACGGAAAGAGTAAAAAAGAGAGATGCTAGTTCATTTATGTTTGAAATAGTAATTTAATTAATAAAGTAACATTTGTGGATTCTATATCCTCACCACCTAGAGACAGAAAGAACTTCTTAGTGTTTGCCTGCTCTGTGGAGGCTGTACATCCAGGCATTTGGAGCCCTGAGCCAGGTTCCTTGCCAAACACAGTGACTGGGGTCATAATAAACCCTATTTGTGTCCCATTGTTTGCCATTGGGCAGCAGCCACCAATAACTCTAACCCACCACAGCCTGATCCTTTTATGGGAAATGCACACATACAAGAAATTGGCAAAGTTGTTTCTAAAATCTATTGCCACCCAGAATTGTCGAGGTGGTTTTTTTCTCTTTCTTTTCCAAACAGGATAATTACTTCTGACCAACCTCATACACTTTAATTAAAGTAACTGCAGCTCAAGAGCAAGTTACTTACAACTGTACATAGAGAGAGCTCTAAAAGCTTCAGCCACTGATAAGCATCTCACTTAGATGGCTCATAATTGCTCCCAGCATCCAGCGATCGTTGCGGCTGTTTTTACCACTAATTTCGTACAGAGGCAGCAACACTGCAATTGCAGGACACAGTGAATTGGATAATTTCTTTTTTTTCCTTTCTTGCTTTCTTTTTTCCTTTCTCTTTCTTTTTCTCTCTTTTTTTTCTTTCTTTTTCTTTTCTTTCTTTTTTTTTTTTTTTTTTGCTGGTTTTCTTTCTGGCCAATTTAAAATTTGTCAAAGTCGGTCTTCTTCTGGATCACTGCCCTTTGATATTTCGCGCACTCCATTTGCCACAAACAAGCCGCAGGGCCGCAGTTCATGCTGACTCTAGCAGAAGCAGAGAGAGCTCCATTTATCTTACACTGCCTGCTGAATTCCTACTCATTAACTGGGGGTTCACTGCCTCTTTTTAACCCCCCAATGGCTGTTACCATCCCTTCAGAGTAACTGGGTGGTAGGAAGAAAGATCCTCTCTACATCTGTCTGCAGAATGACTGGATGGTGAGGGGTGTGGGGCTGAAGCTTCTTTCTCTTCAAGAAAAGTGATACCACTCCTACCTTCACCCAGTACCTTTTAACTTTTGAAGCACATGAAGGGGAGAGGGAGGAGATTCCCAAGTGATGGCCATTTAATCATTTGTTACAAATCATCTCACTATCAATTTCCTATCTGCATTGAAGAAAACCATATTTATTTAACCTTGACCAAAATGGCACTCAAGAAGGAACCCTTAGTCTGCTAAATGTGAAGCAGGCTCTGGCCCAGAGCAGCTTGGGAACATGAGCAGTGGATTTGGAATAAAAATAACTATGTACAAGTCTTGGATATGTTTCTTGCAGGTAAATCATTTAACTTCTCCAAACATCAGTTTGTTCCTCTATAAAGTGGAGATAATACTCCCACTTAGCTAATATGAGGATCAGATGAATGTGCATTTACTTTGAATCTACAAAGCATTTTTCAAACAGGAGTTTGCATCTTTTCCTTTCAGTCTTAATCATTAGAAAAAGCAGGTGGCCATGTTTAATATCAATAATATCTCTGTGGCTCAGGCCCACATTTGGAAATACAGAAAAAAACCAGAAGTAGTTCTGTCTGTCAGGTGTTTGCAGTCTTTCAGGGAGATCACACACACCCAGACATATCTGTGATCAGCCTGGACATAATGGGACATACTATCAACCCAGATCCTTTGGGGTTCACTATGATTTTGGCTCCTTTTACAACACCTAAAAGCAAAGACTTCCAAAATCTGTTTTCACAAAGTCAGTGAAAATGACCTCATTTTCCAGATTAGGAAATTGAAGCAAAAAAGAAGGGTTAAATGAATCATCCAGGATACAAAATAAATAAATGTACGTCAGAGCCCAGAATGGAATCCTCATTCCTAACGTTCTGCTTTTCTCAGGGTTTCCTCAGATTTTTTACCACAACTGAATACTGAGCCTGAACTAAATTAAACAAGGATTCTTTCCCTTTGTAATCTAAAGCCAGTTCCACTGAGAAAATCTGATTTAGGAGAAAGCCAGTAGGAGTGGATATTATCTTGTGTTCCCAGTCTCTTCCCAAATTGGCCTCTGTACTGGGGAGTACACTCACAGAGCATTTAGACAAACCAGTGCACAACTGATTGACTGTGTTGAAAAACAAAATTACTATTTATTCTCTCCGGATAATGAGTAATATTTAATTTCTGAACAGCGAATTCCATCTCTTCCAGAATTTTTATTTTTAAAAAGTAACCTTTTGTCATTTTATATGGTTAGTTGGGGTAGGAAGGTTGTGAATTACCTTTTCCTGTCACCCTGAATTACTAGTTTGCAGGTCTGTGATTATAACAGAAAGTATGTAAATGGTGCATACATTGATTCTTGATAGAGGTAAAGGGCAGAATTACATTAGAAAGAAAAGTGAATGAAGCCCAGATACCAGAGTCTTTTACTACTGAACTGATTCTGACCCTGGATTCTCAGAACCGGGGCTTGGTAGAGTCATTGAGGGGAGAAATACATCCTACCACTTTGGTTGCCCTAAGGAAATTAAATTCCTTTTCTGGAAATAGAGCTGCAGCCCTCCCAGGCCTTTTTATGTCTCTCTGACATCTTCCTACTGCCTCACAGAGCCAGCAGCAGGGAGAGTGGCTATGGAGCGGGACGGCCTTTCTAGCCTGGCCTCTTGAGTGCTGTGACCTAAGGTCCTCTCCTGGATCCTTACCCTTCTCTTGTGTTCAGAGAGACATAACAAATCAATTTAGATGGAGAGAGAACTGTCCAGTCCAAGTGTGAAGCAACTGTAAGTTCTCAACTGTCCCTCTCTCTCAATACAAAGAGCACCTGGGCAAAGGAGCCACTTAGGGGAACTTGTTCTCAGTTGTGGCCCCATTCCCAGAGTGCCATGCAGCACCTCGGCTGTGCCCACACAGAGCGTGCCCTGACAGCCTGAGCACTGCTACTGGCCCTCGCCTGGCCCCGCTAGGCCTGCCCAGCACCCGACATGCCTTCTGGCCCAAGGTGCTCCAGGTGCAGATGGAGTATTGTGGCCGGGAGGATATATTCATTTCTAAAAATCTCCAGGAATACCTTCCTCCCAAGCTTTCTCCTTCACAGCCAGGGTGACAGGAAAAGAACTGTTCCTTGGGTTAAGGGATTCAAGGGTGTTTAGCTGCTTTTCTGGCAGAAGTGATCAAGGTATCTGAGCTTTGAGTGTTTTTCCGTCTCCCCGTTGTGTCCATCTTCAAGATGATGTAAACTGAAAAGAGCCAGAGTTGCTTGTTTGCGGCAGAAAGTGGTGTCCTTGCCTGGAAAGTTGAGTGTAGGAAAGAGAGAAGTTCCACTACCCATGCCTAAGAAGTGGCCTCTCACCTGTTGTACATGGAGTGTCCTTACTGGCACTGTGGCCACTGTGTCCTCTGTGGTAAGGAGGCTGTTGAGAAACAACATAAGGTTTTCTGTCATGAAGGTAGATAGGGGATTGTGCCTCCTCCCTTAAGTGAGCAGCAGCTGAAAACCTACCTCTTCACGTTGATTCAGAAACCATTTGGCTTGATGCAACTTAGTGCAATAGTGACAACATTTTCTGGGAAGGAGGAGGGGTCATTTTAGTCTGATGCATTCTTCTGATTGTATTTATAAAAGCACCTGGGCTTGTCTCCTCTGAGGAAACAGTGGTTCACAGTTTTGTTAGGCCAGAGGGAACTGGCAGGCATTTTGTTACAGTGTACCCAAGAGAAAGCTGTCATCAGAGTATGTCTGAGACACCCTCTTACCCCCTTGGTCCCAACTGACCCAGGTCCCTGTATCCTGACCTGCCAGACTTAGGGACAGAAAATTAGGAAAGGAAAATACAGACTGCAGAGGCATATCTCTATCAAAAGTTAGAGAATTCTATGCTGTTTCATGACTCTTTTATATGGATATGTTTGTGTGGGAGCACAGGGATAGGGCTGAAGGGGGAGTAATATATTTTTTATTCCTATTTGGAAATTTCTGGGTTTACAATAATGATTTTTAAAAATATGATCAGCAGAGCCCTAACACTATTGCAAGGAACTGTAGGGTTAAACATCCCCTGAGAGGATTGCTGTTAAAATCAATATGCAAATGCACTTGTATTTAGATAGGTATGGCCCCCTTTGAAGGAAAGCAGATATATGAAAATGGGATTTTAAAAAAACTAGATACATTGGGAGAAATTATTCCCATTACAAAAGGATTATTTGCTTTACCAAAGGATTCGCTGCAGGGTTCCATATAAAATAGCTCCCTTAAGGCATTTAAAACAGGATCTGATTTACGCAGTTTTTCCAGAATGCTTTTGTGTAAAGAAAGGCACACCTGTTATGGATATAGAAATAGTTTTGCAGAATTTTTTTTCACCCTATCTTACTATCTTTACAGAGAAATTTCTTTCTACATAGAAAATGTGATTACATAGATCTTTTAAACAGCTACTGCTGAATCTTAATAAGATTCCAGTCTTTTTTATGCTGATTTTTCAGTCTCAAGGTTGAGGTATGGGTGTATGTTTTAATATCTGAGATATTCAGGAGCTTTCTGGGGAGGGTGGTCTAATTCTTATCTCTAGCATCATAAGTAGCAAACCAATCAAAGCAAATTGCTTTCTTAAGAAAAGGAAGATGGGCCCATAAAAGTTAAAATTGGGCTTAAATGTACATAGGCTTCTTAGTGTAACTTTTTTAAAAGTTAAGAATGTTTTAAAAAACACTTTAATATCACATTCTTTTATAAAACGTTTTTCCTATTTTGCCAGATTGGGATTATTGTTACATAAACAAGAAACTGAGCTCAGAAAAGGAAAGAGATTTTTGCAAGTCACCTCGTTCTCTTGGCTGAGCAGAGAATTTTTAATCCACCAGTCTGATTTTTATTCTAAGCTTTGAAGGTCTTACCTTGCCCAGATCCTGCTTCTAGGATATAGTCTGTTCACACATAGCCTAGTGAACATAGCTGGCCGCCTCCTGCCCTAGTTCAGAGTCAGGGCTGGGAGAAAAACACCTGCTGCAGAAACCAGCTGTTTCCACTGGGAGCTTCTCTTCAGCTTTGACCCCATGGAGGAGGGATGTGGCTTTTGATTGTATCCTCGCTCTAGGGAACCCATAATAGGCTGCTGTGCTGTGGGTACCTGTGGGTCAATTTAAACTGTTTTGTTTAAGGAGCATGGGGTCTTAAACCAGCCAGGGGTGGCAAACCTGTGGCCTCAAGGCCACACGTGGCCCTCCAGATCCCCAAGTGCGGCTCCTCAACTAAATCCAAACTTCACTGAACAAATCCCTTTATTAAAAGGATTTGTTCTGTAAAATATGGATTCAATCAAAAGGCCACACTCAAGGATCCAGAAGGCCATGTGACAGCTCCATATTTCCTAGCTTGTGGCCTTGGGCAAGTTACTTAACATTTGGGTGCCTCAGTTTCCTCATCTGTAAGATAGTGATCTTGTAGGGCTGTTGCAAGGATTAAATGAAATGAAGTCCGGGCATGGTGGCTTATGCCTATAATCCTAGCACTTTGGGAGGCCAAGGTGGGAGGATTGCTTGAGGCCAGGAGTTTGAGACCAGCCTGAGCAAGAGCAAGACCCCGTCTCTACTAAAAATAGAAAAATTAGCCGATCACAGTGGTGCACACCTGTAGTCCCAGCTACTCGGGAGGCTGAGGCAGGAGGATCGCTTGAGCCCAGGAGCTTGAGGTTGCAGTGAGCTGTGATGATGCCACTGCACTCCGGCCCACTGACAGAGCGAGACCCTGTCTCCACAAAACAAAAAAAACAAACGAGGTGAAAAGCACTTAAATAGTACCACACATACTAACATCTCAATAATGTTAGCTCTTCTTTGATCAGACTAGTGATAGCTCTTCTATATTTAACTCTTTACATTAAAAAATTTTAATTATAAGGTTGCACTTGTAGGATTTCATGGGGACTTTTTATTTTGGATAGAGAGGGATGGGAACAACCTCTCCTATTTCAGCCATTTCCTAAAATAGGATTCTAGAAAGGAATGACTTTCCTCTCTGTAGCATATTCTTAAACACACTCACACACGTGTACACACCAACTTGCTTTCCTAAAAACCCTGAGGCCCTGCAATCTGGCTAGAAAAGAAAGAAAACCATTTCAAGATATTTAATTGTACAGGGAGCTTACAGGATTGATCGAGAGCTTAGCTTTTTACAATAGTCCAGTGAATAAGAAATGCTCCTGACAAACGATCAATGATAGGATAATCACTCTTTATCCCCCTCCTCATTCTTACCTTCTTTCTTTCAGGAGAACAGGGTTCAGAAGTCAAAAATCTTTATAGACGCTGCTTTTAAATTAAGCAGAAAATAGACATTGACATATTTGTTAATCTCCCCTAAATCATTACCGGGGCTGGCTGCTTTGCTGTACAAGGAGAGAGGGGCCCTCAGTGTGCAACACAAGGGTATAACTAGCTTAAGAGCAGCCTTTTATTTTTAGAAATAAAATTTTGAAAACCTTTTTTTCCCCCTAAAACAAAGGACACAAATCCTTGGCCTTCTCGTGTGCATTTAAAAACACGTATATTCTCTACTTCTGTCTTTTCCTTGCTTTGACGCTTTTTTGAGGTGTGCCTCCTCTGTCCTTCCAACTTGGTAAAGCCAAAGCTTTGTTTCTAGAATCTTCTCCTCCTCAGCCCGTAGCTCCTCCCTCCTCGGCAGCCAATGCTGAGCCTTGCTCTCAACTCCTCCCTGACAAAACAAACCAACTCTCCAGCCGGTTTCCCTTCTGTGGCCACTGCCAAGAGACCTGCTTGGCAGCCTTCAGTACCATTAATGTGGAAGAACACAGGATTTGGAGATAGGCAGATCAAGATAAATCCTGGCTTTGCTCCTTAAGAGCTAGATGCCTTTGGGCAAGTCCCTTTACATTTCAGAGCCTTGGTTTTCTTGTTTGTAAAACAGATACCCTGTCTGTAAGGTTGGGTTGTTATAAGGATTAGAAGTAATGTAGGTGAAGTGACTTGGAAAGCTCTCGGTAACATTGAGGTACTCAACTTGGCAGCAGTGTTAACAGACGCAGGCCTGAATTGTGTGTGGTGACTTCTGAGCTATGTGATCCTGAAAGATTCGAGGACAGTGCCTAGCACACGATAAGTACTCAGTAAATGCTGTGTTATATATGGTCTACGTATATGTATATGTGCATTCAAGTGCAAAGTCGGTTATTTATTCAGAGGGAGAATGTTGTAAGGGTCTAGAACTCCCTGCTCAGCCCTGCCCATGATCCTGCCATGCCTTTGCCCCAGCAGGGCTGTGGTTTCACCTGCTATAGTTTTTGTTCTTGCTCTCACAGTAGGAAGAGAAGCTAAATCTTAGTTATGCCTAGGAAATCACATCTGACTTACAGAATGGGAATTATTGGAGACGTTGTCCTGGTCTTAGTTATGAAATGGGACTAAGATGGAACTTCAGTGTTATCAGCCAGTATTCCGTCATCACTTATCCCTTTCTGAATTTAAAGGGGTACTTTAAATAGACTACTACTGAAGCACTTGTCTTCTGCCCCAAGAAAGCAAATAAGAGACAGTGTAACATAGTGTTCAAGGGCTTTGGGAGCCAAACTGCTGCATTTGAGTCCTGGCTCTGTCACTTTCTAGCTTTGTGACCTTCTCAGTGCCTCAGTTTCCTTACCTATAATATGGGGTAATATGAATACCAATATTATAAGATTGTTGTGAAAATTAAATGAGTTAACAGATATAAAGCACTTTACATGAATGGCTCCCAGTGCCCTGTAAATATTAGCTTTGATTATTGATTGTGTGCATTGGATAGCCAGGAAAAACTTTTCTTCCAGCTTGCTTAATTTTTTTAACTTTTCTTTTTTCTTTTTTCTTTATTTCTTTTTTATGGGGTTTTCCAGTGAGGATTGGAAAACCTGCTAGACAAATTCTAAAAGAGCTGTAACACTAATTTTTTTAACTTTTCATTTGACATAATTTCACAGAATAATTACAAGAATAATACAAAGAACTTCTGATGCTTTTTTCCCAAATTCACCTATTGTTAATATCTCGTCCCATTGCCTCATCATTTTTGCATGCCCACATGTGTGTGTGCTCTCTCTCGTTCCACACACATACACGTTTTCTTTGAATAATTTGAGAGTAATCTATAGATATCATGTTCCTTTATACATAAATATTTAGTGAGTGTTTCTAAGAACATAGACTTTTTCTTACATAACCACAATACATTTATCAAAATCAAGAACTGTAAACATAGATACAATACTACTGTCTAATCCATGATTCATATTAAAATTTTACCAGTTGTCCCAATAATGTCCTTTATAGCTTTTTTCCTTGTTTTTAGATCTGAGATCTAATCCCAGACCACATATTGCAATTCATGTTCAAGTATTTTAGTCTCCTTTAATCTGGAATAATTCTTTGTCTTTTCTTTGTCTTTCATGATCTTAACATTTTTGAAGAGTACAGGCCAGTTTTGTAGCATATTCTCAGTTCAGGTTTGTCTTATATTTCCCCATGGTTGGATTCAGATTCTGCATTTTTGGCAGGAAGATTGCAGAAGTGGTGTTCAGTCCTTCTCAGGATATCATATCAGGAGACATATGATGTCAGTCTGTCCTATTATTGGTGATGTTAACTTTTGATTACTTGTTTAAGGTTGTGTTCCATAGATTAATCCACTATAAAGTTACCATTTTCCCCATTGTAATTAAAAAATGAGTTGTAAGGAGGTAATTTGAGACTATGTGAACATCCTGTTCCTCATCAGACTTTCACCCACCAGTTTTGGCATCCATTGATCGACTCTTAGCATAATCAATTACTATGATGATTGTAAAATAGAGATTTTCTAACCCCATCATTCCTTCTATGTTTATTAATTGTTATTCTGCTGGAAGGGAGTGTGTTCATTTAATTATTTATATCAGGATGGACTCATGGATTCTTATCTTATTCCATAAAGATTCTATCTGATAACAAATATCATTATTTATTTTGATGCCCCTTGTCCCAGATTTGGCCAGTGGGAACACCTTCAAACTGGCTCCTGCTTTCTTCTGACATGTCCCAATCATTTTTTGAGTACTCCCTTGGTTTTTTGTCACAACATGTCCCAGGCTCATTTTCCCTGCCCTGGCCCTGGAATTGGCTATTTCTCCAGGGAGTCTGGGTTCCTTTCAGTGGAGAAGGAACAACATTTGCTTCCCTGTTGAGGGTGTTCTACCTGAGAAGGGCTCATCTCAAAAGATACCAGCCAGCCTTCCTCCCATCAGGTCTCCAGGCAGATCCCCACTAGAGTGAATGGGCCTTCGTGTCACCCCGCAGCATGGGGACCAGTGCACTCGTGCTGTTGACCTGTTTTAGAAGGAAGGCTGCTGAGGCATCAGGGGCTTAACGTGGCAGATCAGCAATTGCCTTCCATGTGAGAGCCCACGAAAAAGACAGTCTTTGGCATCCTTCATCTCAATTTTAAAATAGTGATGGGCTTAAAAAAAAAAAAAGAGGTAGAGTTGGGCATCCAAAAAACTCATTAAAAAAACAACTAGGTACTCTAGTTACATCCCTGTCTGTTAACATGTGTTTATGTATAATACTTATGGCTCACTCAACAGCCCAAGGCTGTTTATGGCATATGATTCATAGTGGTATAAAAAGCAAGGCCTGTTCCCAGACAGACATGCTTGAAATAGACCTTTCTCTTCTAAATCCCATCACCTGTGCTCATGTATTTATTTGTCAGCTTTGGTGACAAAGCACTTCAGGTTGTCCCCAACACCAGGGGCTGTCACCTATTATTGCTCCTTCAGCTAGACTTACTCCTCCTTGCTAGGCAGACAGCTAAATTTTCAGTATTGATTGCAGATCCCATTCTGAGAGTAATTAGGAAGAACAGCACAACATAGCAGCACCTCTCCTGGGACACTATTGATTGGGGGTAGTGGGGAGGTCCCTCCTCATTATAAGGTATTCCAAAGTCTCCTATCTGTTGGGTGAGGTTATGGTGTGCTCATAAGTGCGCTGATCCAAATGAGGTTTGTGGCTTGCCTCTTTTTTCCTTTGCCTTCTCTTTTAGCCTAAGACCTAGAAAGTCTTTGTCACTCTGGTCAGGTGTTGGCTCTGGCAGTAGCAGTCCAGGCAGGAAACCAGGGGCTAATCCACTGAGCTGACACAAGACCCACAGATCTGGCTCTAATTAGATTAGGTTCTACTAATTTGAGGTTAAGAGTATCCAAACCTGAGATTAGAAGCTGTGAAGTACTGCGGCTTGCAGCTTTAGGAGTTATTCAGGTTCTTACCAAGTTTGCCAGGTAAATGGAGAAACAAGAGCTGCTGGCTTGTGTTGGGAGCTTAGGAACGCTCTCCCACCACAGCCCACACTTGGAACAGTCCAGCTGCTCTAGTGCTGGTCAGCGGGGATGGGCATGGTGTCAGCATGCCAGCCCTGGCCTCTCCTGCGGAGGGCGGAGCCCAGCTGGCAGTCAGCAAGGTGGTGCATACCTCGGTGGCTGTTTGCACCTGCTCAGGGAGGGGCCTGGGGACAGGGGATGCCACCACCACTCTCACACTTGTGACCACCACAGGGAAGAGAGGACATACCAGCCTGTGGCAAGGGAAGGACAGGCCTGGCATCCTGGAGAATCCTGTTACTCAGCAAAGAGCAGCAAAGAGTGGGAGGACAGTGGAGTGCCAGGCCACAGGGGTCGGGGGTGTGGGGCTTCCTGAGACTGTGGCTGCTTCTGTGCAGAGACTCCTGGTCACCACACAGCGTGATGGGCAGGTTTATCTAATTGCAGGCACCCCAGAACTAAGCCTAGCTGAGCGGAAGGATCTGGAGAACAAGTTGAAGGAGCGAGAGGAATTCCTAATTCCCATTTACCATCAGGTAGCTGTGCAGTTTGCTGACTTGCACGACACACCAGGCCGGATGCAGGAGAAGGGTGTTATTAACGTAAGTACAATGGTTGCCACTTCTCCTGACTTGTCAGAGACCCGCAGGCAGGCAAGAAGTGTGTGTATGTCATGCACATAGGCTCACAAGCAGGGGGCTGTTAGGGCCAGATTAAAACAGCTTGTGCAGATCAAACCGTTTTCAATTTCTTTTGAGACTTTTCCCTTTTCTTATATCAGTTATCCTAAAACAATGTATATTTAGGTTTCCGTGGACTCCTCAGGAGGAAGCTGCATTTTACTGGTGGGAAACTGAGTCACATGTGCCCAAGTAGTCCTCAGGCTGTAGATTACTACAGGGTCAAGGTTTCAACAGCAGCTTATTCATATTTGATCTGCAAGTTGTTTGAGCCATCTGCTCAAAACCAATTCCTCCCTCTCTGGTTATCTGGGAACTCAGCCTCTTCCCCATAATGTCTCGGCCATGTGTGGGCTCAGCATCAGCCAGGCCTGTGGCTGTGCACAGCAGTGCAGGTGGCAGGGCATGTGGCTGTGGTTCTGCCCTGGGGAACATCTGCAGGTGCTGAGAGCTCACAGCCAGCTCTTGGGTCTGTGAAGGGCTTGCCTGGAGAGTAGGTTTTTATGTCTGTAGGGTTCCCTGCAACTGAACACTGAGCAGAGATTAGGACTGGGGTGACTAAGCTTATTCTTCTCTGCATGTAGGACATACTGGATTGGAAAACATCACGTACCTTCTTCTATTGGCGGCTAAGGCGTCTCCTGTTGGAGGACCTGGTCAAGAAGAAAATCCACAATGCCAACCCTGAGCTGACCGATGGCCAGATCCAGGCCATGTTAAGGCGCTGGTTTGTGGAAGTGGAAGGAACAGTAAAGGTAGGTGGGGCACCCACAGAGAGGCCTTCATGGGGTGCTTCTCACCCCCACCCAAGGGTTGTGAGGCTTGTCTAAAAGTCCACAGACTCTGTTACACAACAGGGAGGCCGATGCCAAACATAACAAATAATCAGAGAGCGAAGAGAGGACACCCAATGCACCCTTTGGGAAGGGGGAGGGAGAGTCTGGGAAGCTTCTGGAGTAAATGATGTCTCAGCAGAGACTCGAAAACAAAGTAGGAATGAACCAGAGGAAAAGATTGGATTGGTGGGGGGAGAGTAGGGGAAATGTTCCAAGGCATGATAGCAAGAGTAGCATGCATCCAAGGAACACCCTGCAGCTATTTCAGGATGGCTCAGAGAGGCGCTAGGTAAGAAGATGGGGCAGGGGCCTGATCGTGCAAGACCGTGTAAGCTGTGCCAAGGAGTTTGGACTTTGTCCTGAGGTCTGTGGGAAGCCACTGAGGTATTTTAAGCAGTAGAGTGACATGCTCTGATTTCTATTTTAGAAAGACCACTCAGGGGGTTGTGTGCAGGCTGAACCTGCAGGGACAGAAGCAGAAGCCTGAGAGGACATGATAGTAATGTAGGCAGCACGTGCTACAACTACAGCTACAGATCTGATTTCAAATCAGTGCTGGAAGGAAATGTCCACCTGGCATGCAGGGAAGGGAACTATGAACCCAGTATCTTCTCAGGGAGGCACATGACTTGGAGCAGTGACCCTGCCGAGATGGTGTCCCTGGTACTCTTGCCTCAGGGCTGGGGATGGGGCAGGTGTGAGGCCAGAATGACGTAGCCCAGGCACCAGCATTTGCCCCTGGGATGGTGGACTGCACAAGACAATCCATGGGAGGGTGGCAAGAAAAAGTTGGAACTTTTATTTCTATTTATTTTTACTAAGAAAAAGAAATTAACCTTTATTAGTAGTTAGAATATGGATTAAGTCATATATGTCATATATACATTTTATCAGAATATTGGTAGTATGTGCTTAAAATACATTTGTCTGTCTTTCTGAGCTATGTGATCAAAAACGTCATTAGGTGACTTCCGGGTTAGAGTACTGATGGTGGGCTAGGTGGCTAGTGATAGCTTGAAGGGTCCTGGCCCACAAAGAGGGGCTCTCTAGTCTCTTCCTAGAAAGTGTTGCCTGAAGTCTCTGCTGATCATTCTCAGGGAGGAACGCCAAGATTCGCTGTCAGTTTTAAAGCCAGTGAATTGGGATGCTTCTAAGATTCGCCTCTGTGTTAAGTCTGCCTGTTTCTTTTCAACTGAAAAGCTTCTTTGGATAAATATTTCAGATGTGCAGTGGGGGAGCACAGTCTTCTCCGACATTTGGTTCAGGTTAAGGTCAGTCTGTGACATCATAATTGAGTGAGACAATTTTGTCAGTGGCTACTGGCAGCTTCTAGTGGAAGCTGGCATTGAAAGTCACACAAGTGTAAAATAAGAGGTTGTTCTCCAGTTAAGAGTGGCCAGCTAGGTAAATGGAGTATGTGTGTGTGTGGCCAGGAGAGGCCTGTGCCACCTCCCTACCACATTAGTCACTAATGGACGTGCACAGCCTCAGTAGGCACAAGGATAAGGAGAAGCAATAGCTTCCCTCCAAGCATGAAGTGAGTGGATAGGCCCTTCAGTTGCTCCTTAGCATCCTGCTCCCATGGAGACAGTGTGTCTGAAGAAATAGGTCATTGGCATCTCTTATCAATGGAGGGAACTGCTGACTGTATGTGTACAAGCTCCTGGCTGGAACTCAAATACAGAAGACAGCCCCAGCCCCACAGGGCAGGAAGAGGCTGCCTGAGGCACTGGGAACCAACCTACCCAAGAATCGAGGCTGTTTCCCTTGCCCCTGTATACAAAAGGTAGTACTCTCCTGAGCTCTGCATGTAAGGGGACAGCTGAGGAGAGAAAGTAAGGATGGTTATCCTATGATATCAGGGCATGTGGCTTTGAAACCTCCTTCCATATTCTGCAGGCTCGGCAGGACCTAGTTCAGTGTGGGGTGGGTGATAAGATCTGTAGCACCCTGGAGAGAAGAAAGTGTTGTGATGTTCAAAAGCTGTCTGTGTGCCTCTGAAGGGCTGACACAGAATCTGCCTGGTGTTTGGAAATGGTTTAAAACCACCCTTTTCAGGGGGGTTCTTCAAACAGTGATAGATGTTGTGTGTTGTGTCTCAAGTGCAAAGACTGGCTGAGTCTACACCCTGACTTTGCACCAAGAAGGGACCCTCTAATCCTTATTGTGGTTACTGGTGAGAAAAGACATTTCGTGATACGTATCTATTAGCCATGCTGTGTGTTCTTTTTTCCTAGAGAATTTGTTTTCTTAATCTTAATCATGAAAAAAGAGATTCTGGGACAGAAAATTGAAGGCACCATAATGTTATATAACTGAGCAATGTAATCCTTTTGTTTCCCTTAGAGGTATCTGTTACTATGAGTTATGGGATTCTGTTTGAATCCACTGGGACAGTCGTACTGTAGGAAATAGTAGAGAGTTTATGGTTCATAGTTTCACTGCAGGCAGAAGCAAAGCATCACTACAGCTCCCTGAAAAAAATTACAAGAACTGTGGTTTAAATTGGGTCATAAGAACATGGCACACGTTTGTATCATGGGCATGTTTTCTGTCTTGATTCTTAGATCCACAGTTTGAAGTACGTGATTTTTCAAACAGACTGATTTTTTTCCCCCCAAGCCCCAGTAGTAGAAATTGAGATTAGGACTCTGCATGGAACAATGGGAATATAGGTTTTGAAATCTCACAAACTTTTGGGATCCCAGCTTCACCATTTACTGGCTTAGCCATATCATTTAAGCCTCCATTTCTTCATGTTTCAAATGGAGATGGTGCTTATGTCACAGGGTTCAGTGAGTTTAAATAACATGATAAGTATGGAGCACAATGTCTGGCAGTCAGTAGACACTCAAAATATGCTAGTTTCCCCCTCCTCCCTCAGCACAGCATGTTAAAAGGTAAAAAATAACAAAGACTGAGAATTAAAGATGTGTAACTTAATGATCTTGTCAGGAAGGGGGGTTGGCACGTGAGCGCAGCAGATGCTCAGTAAATGTTCTTTGATCTGGCTTGCTCTGATGTACCCATAGCCTAATGCCATATGCATTCTCATTGTCCAGATAGCTACCCACAGCTCTCATTCTGGATTTCCCAGTGAAATGAATGCTTAGTGGAGGCCCTTGTGGGGATGATGGAGGAAAAAGCACTGTTGATAGGGTCACTTGATTGCCACTGTCTTCAAAGTCTGGCCTCAAGCTACCTACGGGTAGGTCTCATGCACCAACTTCTCACATAGGACCAGGGAGGAGGAGCTAAGGCAGAACCTGGAAAGCAATTGCTTGGCCCTTTTGTGGGCCTGGAGCTGAGATGGGGTGGCTCTCAAGAGATTGGGGTCCAGTGGGCCATCCCTAGTCCACATGGCCTTTTGCTGTTGTACTCTAAAGCCTCTGAGAGAAATCACATTGCTTCCTGGGCTTCTGTCAGATAGTTCTTAGCCTTGTAAGTGGACGTATGTTGAAAATGTTATTTCCAAAATCTGCATATACTCCGGATACATGTGCCATCCCACCCCACCAGGCTGCAGGGCTCCTAGAATTCTTAGAAGGCCAGAACTGGAAGGAACCTCCCCAGCTGGAGGTGTCTCCAAGCAGCTTCCAAGGTGAGTTATTTTAGGGCATGTTAATCAGGGCTCACATTCATCGGCTTATGCCCTCCAGTCACTCCCTGGCCCTGCTGAACCATTGTCTAAGGAGAGCTTAACAGCTATCCAATATGTTAGAAATGAAACTTTCAAACAGGTCATTTAGATTTTGTAAGATAGACTAATTACTACATACAATTAGTAAGGCTGAGTAGTGCCTGAGATACTTATCTGCTGATGCAGAAAGTGTCTGTTGAACATTTATTGTAGGGCAGGCCATTGTTGTGATGTTTAATTATTGATATTTTATTGGTATTAAAATGTTCTGATATGGATGAGTGTCAAGCAGATGGCATATGGTCCCAGGCCTGTCATGAGGTTAGCAGCCCAGCGTGTCATACTTGTTTAAAATCCAAACTGGAACACGGGAATGATCAGCCACATTTTCATTCCTCGCCACCCCCCACCCCCCACCCCCCCGCTTTTTTTTCCCTCTTTTAGAAAGACAGGGTCTCACTATGTTGCCCAGGCTGGTCTTGAACTCCTGGCCTCAAGTGATCCTCCTGCCTCACTCAACCTCCCACATAGCTGGGATTACAGGTGTGAGCTACCGCACCCAACAACATTTTCATAATTTTAAGGAGGGAAATAATAATAATGGCTTTTTTCCTGGGAAGAGGGTTGGCCTATCCTTCTAGATGGCTGGAATGAGGAGTCTTACATCTGTTTTAAGAGAGCAAATGAGAAATTATGGACTCTATAACTCAGTGGAAGGGAGCAAATTATATTAACCCTCCCAGGTCTGCTGAGAAAAACCAGTGACATTCTGGGTACATAGTCTGTTTATTCTTGCTAAAAATGCAGTTGATTAGGACTTGTGACCCCTTTGCCTTCCTGTACTCTGGACTGCAATCTACACCTTGCTGAGGCTTTGGCATGGTGGTTGCCATCCAGCTGTTGCACTTTGAGTAAACAGCAGACCATTTATATATAGGCCCCATATTTTCAAGCAACTGTAAAACTTGGAATGTGTTGCTGTAATCCTGTCTGGGAACTTTTTAAAATGTTTAATTTAAACACCTAGGATACTCTGTGGCTGCAGGAGGCGAAGGCAGAAGAGTTTTCTCTGGAGGGTAGCTGGCTTTCCCGTGTAGCATCTGAGCAGCGTCAGAAGCAGGCATCTCGTTAGCTAATACATTACACCAATCAAGGAGAGTTATCTTAAGCCACAATTAATCTGCTCTCTGGCATATGTTGATAGGAAAGCATCATGCTGTTTCTTAATTAAAAGCAAACGGATTAAAAATGATTAATAAGAGTATTAAATATTCTCCTAAACTAAAAGCTTTGGGATTCTTGAGTAAATCTAAAAATCCTAGGTTTTTTTTTTCATTCTGAAACCCAAGCAGCATTCATTTTTTTCCCCTTCCCCCCCAGTCTTCATAAGTAGGGGAATGTGTAGAAGTCCTCAAATCTTGGAGTAGAAATATAAATTACCAATGATGGAAATGGAAATGTGGATATGTAGGTGGCAGTGATTAGGAGTCCAGAGGCATCCATCCACGTGTGGGGTAAGCAGCGCGTATGCAGCGAGCTGGGATGCAAGAGTGAGCTGAGACAACCACATTGTGGGAAAAATGGTGCTACTGTTTTCAATAGGGATTGATATGGCACCACCTTTCTTTAGGAGCAAAACACTTTCCTGCCGTTTAGCCTTAAAGGATGCTGGTAGTCCTGACCCAGGCACAGAGAGGTGGAAGAGGCCCACTCAGGTTTGCACTGTCTTGGCCACACCACCCTGAGGAAGAGCTGATCTTTTCATCAGCGATTACAAACACAGCTGGGCATAGGGGATCTTAATGTGATATGAATTTAAAAGAAAAAAACAAAACAGAGCTGGGCAAATTTGAAGCCAGAAAAAGATATGGACAGAGAGCTAGAAGAGGCACATCATTGATCCTTAATCCTGGGAATCCTTAATCCATCAAATGTAAAGGACTCCTTAAGAATTTTTAGAACTGTGGAAGTGAGTGAAATGGCATATAATAAATAACCAGTCACAGCTGACTGGCCAGCTAAGTTAGGGATGGGAAGTGACAGTCTGAAAAGAAACCATTATTTTTAAAGGCATGAAGTAGAAAGTCAGAAAACAGCCCAGTGCTCAGTTCTTACTGCTTGATATCTCTGGGCGTGATGAAAACATTTTCTCTGTGCCTTTGCAGGCCCTGTAGTTAACAGCTGCGGCTTTTGTGCCATTGCTTGTGTACAGGTTTCCTGTAGCCACATCTCAAGCCTCAAAGCCTCAGAGAGTCCCTAAGGCACCCACCTATTAAATTACAGCACAAACTCATTGTCATTCTGACTTTGACTTCGTTAGTGATAACAGAGAAGGATAGCGCACCTTTAAATGAGGAGCTTTGTGTTTAATTACCCAAACAAAATGACATAAATATGAATGAGCCCTAATGGTGGTACTTGGTTTTCCGGAAACCATTAACAAAACGATTCCTAAATGATTTGTAAAGAAAATGAGAGGAGAAGAGAGCAAGGAGAAGGCTATTAGGCTTCTAACACACTCCTGAATTATTATGTAGTCAACTACCTGGGAAATACTCAGCTAAATGATCTTGAAAAAAAGGGGAGAGGTGGTTTGTTGAGACTTTCAGGGTTACAGACGTCATGACCCTTTTGAATACTCTCGTGGATAATAAAATGGGGGTTAGGTTTCGGACCTGGTGGCTCCACCCTAGTGACACTTCCGTCACATCAGTCCCCTTCCATGCCTCATTGAAAGACGGTGGGAGACTTCCACATCCCGAGGGCTGAGGCACAGCCCCGACCTCATCCGCCAGGCCTTGCTGGGGCTAGAAACTGACACTTTCGGAATTGTTTCGGTTCCTCTGAAAGCAAAACACCAAATAAACAACCTTTTGCTCTCAATTACGCATTACTAAGTAATTTGGGCTTTTAACTATTTCTCTCAAATGCGTCAGGTGCTCGAATTCTTAGCCTTTGTGGAATAGGTAGGTCCCTGGCATCTGCCGGGACAGGGTCAGAGTGTGAGCAAGCACTGCAGGAGAGCCCAGGTGGAGGCTTTGGATATGCATCTTGTGTCCATGGAAGGAAAGGAAAAGGAGGGAAGCCCCTGTCTTGAGGCCTGTTTCCTCCTCCTCCGCCAGCAGGAAAGGAGAATCATGACCATTTTACATCGAGCAAACTTTTGGAGTAAGCTTTTCAGATATTGAATAGTCAGGGTCTCCAGGCCTGGCCTGACCCCTGGTGTTTGACCAAGAGCCATCTGTTTGCAGGCCTATGTTTGGGACAATAATAAGGATCTTGTGGAATGGCTGGAGAAACAGCTGACAGAGGAAGATGGTGTTCGCTCAGTAATCGAGGAAAACATCAAGTGTATCAGCAGAGACTACGTCCTCAAGCAGATCCGCAGGTGAGACCAGCAGCGGGGAGGTCCTCTAGAGAAGTGGGGCTAATTTCTCTGGAATAAACAGTTTCAAAACAAAATGAGCTGATGATGCCTTAAGAGCGCTGCGGTCTCTTGCTGTTTGAGACTGCTGCGGTTGACCCACAGATACAAATACAGCCCTGAAGCACAATTCTTTCTCAGCGACTGCTCCCCAGGGGCACTTAGTAATCTCAGCGAGATGAAGGCTTAGTTCATTGCGCCCACCTATTAGCTCTGAGTGCTGATACTCAAACCGGATGGATGGTTCTGGGAGGAGAGCTGACTGGGACTGCCTCCTCCCCTGCCCCAGCTGCGAGGCAGCTATATTCTTCTAGAGGCTTCAGTCTTCTCCCTTGGATGGGTGCTGGAGACTGCGGGGGCGTTTTTATAAAGCTTTATCTGGAAACATTTCACTTACGGAAAAGTTATAAAACTAATAGTAGTACAGAGAACACCTTATATATCTGTACCCAGACTTACGTGTCACTTATGTTTTATTCTACTTGCTCTCACTCGTGAGTGCACTTGCTCTCTCCCCCACGTATGTGTGCGTAGTTTTTCCTTTTTCTAAATTAGATATATTATGGCTCTTTCTTTACCCCCAAATATTTCCATGTGCATTTGCTAAGAACAGAGATATTCTCTTACAGAACCATAGTAAAATGATCCACTTTAGTAAATTTAACATCAATTTAAAACTTTTATCTAAAATCTGCCATTCATAGAACTTGCTGATTTTTAGTTTGCCTGATGTTTGCTCGTGATTAGATTCAGGCTCCGCATTCCGGCCAGCATTTTGCATTCCTGATGGTGTGACCTTCACAGGGCACCACGTCATTGGGCGGCACACGATGCTCACCTGCCCCTCCTGGTGTTAATTTCCATCACCTGGTCAAGATGTTACCCGACTTCTCCACTTACAATTACTGATTTCCCCCTTTGCGCCTAATAAGTAGCCTGTGGGAAGACATTTTTAAGTCCATGCAAATATCTTGCTCATCAAAATGTCCCCTGAGATGTAGCACCCATCGGAGATTCCTGCCTGATGCAGTCTGTATGATGAGGTTGCAAAATGATAACCTTCCGATTCCAGCACACCCTCCACAATTACCAGTCAGTCACCACTCACGCTCCACTATACGCAAAAGTCCTCACTCCTCCCGATTCATTTATATATCCATTATTGGTATAGACCAATGAATTTCTATTTTTCACTAATTTATAATTCATTACTGTGCTCATTTGATGCCCAAATTATCCCAGATTTAGCCAGCGGGAGCCCCTTTCATGTAGGCTCTGCTGTCTTTGTGACATGCCTCCATTGTTTCTGTTTTTGAGGTATTTAAAAATTCCTTCCTTTCCAATTTAGCAAAATGTTTCAGGTTCATCTTGCACTACCGTGGCTGCTGGGGCCATTATTAACAAATCAGGTGAGGCAGTGACTAAAGTATCTGCAGAGGACTGTGCTAGCATGTTTATTGGGCAAGTCTTCAGCCCTGATCTAGATACTTCTACCTCTCTCTTTTCTTCACCATCCCCAATCTTCTCCAGCTTGGTCCAGGCCAATCCAGAGGTTGCCATGGATTCCATCGTCCACATGACCCAGCACATCTCACCCACTCAGCGAGCAGAAGTCATACGGATCCTCTCCACGATGGATTCCCCCTCCACGTAGGAAGAGCTTCCTGCCCATCCCTGCCCTGGCTCTGGAGAAAAGGGCTAGCCCTGCCTTTTACGACTGAAACCACTGTAATGAGAAGGCACAGGAGACCCAGCACTGGAGTCTAAGTGGCCATTTGCTTCCCCTCACGTGTTTCAGGTTATGCATGACATCCTGGAACACAGGATCACAAAGGCCCCTCCAGCCCACGGGTCACACCTGTCCCATTCAGTATTTATTACCCTGGCTGTGGCTACAGTCCTCTCGCCCTGCACAGGAGAGAGAAGGCAATGAAAGGTACGAGCACGTGCCACGAGGTCTTACTACCCAAAAGCAGGGCTGCCCTCCTGTCCCGACAGCCCCTTGGCCCCAGTACTGGGAAATGTGAGGAGCCACCAGGCAGTCAGCAGCCCCTCTCACCCCTGCCCCATGAGCCGCGGCCACAGGCAGCAGAGAAGGGCAGGGGCTGAGGCCATCAGCCCAGCACCGGGTCTGGGGAGAAGAGGAAACCTCAAGCCCATTGTTTATTACCCTAACACTCAGCCTGACACACAGTAGGCTCTGGAGAGAGATGATTCCCAGTTTAACCACACTGAGGCACCTATTCATGAAGAAAAGTTAGAGCATGAAATCTACTGCAAGCTCCATGGGGACTCAAAGATGAGGGCAAAACCATGAAAGAAAAAAAACAGACCAAGTTATCATTCTTCATTTAGAGGGCCTCAACCTTGGGTTAAATTCTCTTAGAACAAATGGAAAGATGGCTGGCCTACCTCTAGTCTCCTCATCACTGCTTGACTGGCTGCTGCATCCAGCTGGGAGCCGCAAGGCCAGTGTGTGAGAGGCCCCAGCCCTCTGCCGGGGGTCCCACAGGCAGTGCGGGAGCCTGACTCGGCAGAGGAGGAGCCACAGGGAACTGCCCCTTCTTTCACTGATGGAAACTGGTTACTCATGCCACATGCAGAGTGGGCCAGATAGTCTCTCTTTTTAGGACTTGGAATGTTGTTACTATGAAGCCTGGAGCTTTGATAGTTTCAAGAAGTTAATAGTGCCTACAGAGTCACTCATCCCTGTTTCCAGGGTGACCCTCCTTGCAGCTGACATTCCTACTCTCTTTGGGTCTTGTCTCTTCCCCAGAATGTATGCAGGCTATAGATGCAGGTCTCCCCACAGCTGCTGAAAGGACCCTAGTGACAGCTATGCTCTCAGCACCAGGAACTGGCCTTCCCAGTGTGGAGGCTTCCAGGAAACACAGAATCCACATAACCTTAAGATTCTTTCCAGCTCAGTCATGGTGCTGCTGTCTTCCAGGCTCACTGGTCCCTCCCGGCCAGCAGCAGGGCCGCCTCAGGGGTGGTGGGGAGAGTATATTTTCAACAACCAGTTTATCCAAGAAAAGAGCATACTGAGTCCCCTGTTGGTGTTCCTAAAGCAAGAGTGGCAGGTGATCAGGGCTGGTGTAGCATCCGGTTCCTACAGTGCAGCTAATTGCATTTGTCGTTGATGACCAAGGAGGAAATCACTAAGGCGTTGTAGAGGCAGTGGTATGAACACTTGTGCACGCTACAGCTTGGAGCCTTAACCCTATAGTTCACACACAAGAAAGAGTTCCACCTCCCCCCTTTCTGCAGGAACTATTTGTGCAGATGGGTTGGCTGGACAGGTACTGACTGCCCCCAGGAGTCAGAGCCTCCACCAGTCTGCTCTGGCAGGAGGTGCAGGTGTTTGGCACCTTCAGAGAAGGGCATAAAAGGTGGGGGACAGTCCTCCGTCCAAGAAGACACATCCACTGTTGCTGGTTATTTGCTTACCTAGTAAGAAAGAATTGGATTCATTTTTGACCAGATTATTCCTCTCTTTTTTTCTGCAATAAGCCAAATCCCACATACCTACAGGTGGTACAAAGTCCTGCACTCCCCAAGAGGCCTGTCCTGGCTTTTCTTCAGGGGCAGGGTGGGTTATACTTGGGTACCCTCCCCCTCCCCCCCCAAATTATGATACAAACGAGTAAGCTTCCTCTCTACAACCCTCTACTGCCCACTCCCCCAGCACCAGACCTCTTCACTGTAGGTCTTACCCTGGACAGGGGTTTTTCATTCGGAGAAATCAGGAAGAGCCACAGGGTATGAGCAATCTGATATACCCACGGCCCACTCCACATGCAAGGGCACCGAGGCAGGAGGAGTATAAATGACGTATTGACCAAGACTTGCTTGAGCTGAGACTGCCGTATTATCTGTTCACTTTGTTCACAAAGCAGCCTTCACTTGTCTCAGTGAGAATTCGATGGACACACACCCTGATGAGGAAGGAGCTTCAAATGCACTCTTTTCACATTTTGTTGAAATAAACCTCCACATTTGTAGAAGAGTCACAGTTTTTGTCATTTCAATCCATGCCTGGCCACTTCATCTCTTGTTCCATTTTGAGCAGGGGAGCAGGGGCTCAGGGGGAGATGAGCCCCTCCATGGCCCTGCAACACCCAGCACCACCTGTCTCCTGACCTAGCGTCTGGACAGACAGGCAGGCAGTAGGAAGCTGGCCCTGGCCAGCCCTACCTTACTGGCTGAATCAAGGTAAATTCTGCAAGGCCGTCCACACTCTGGAGCCCCATGGCTGAGTGTCAGTTCTTTAGTTGCTGTTGTGTTTGTCAGGGTGGGAAACAGTTCTACCTGCTGAGAGCTGATGGGGGTCCTGGTGGAGGTGTCCCCCCAACAAGAGAATGGGTTTAGGGCAGGGACAAGAAAGGCCACAGGGAAGAAGGAACTGTTTAGTGAGGATAACAGCTACAAAGCCTTTGAAGCCCTGAGCTCACTGTCCTCAGAAGTCCCCTTCCCAGCACACAGGAAGTTAAGAGTGTTCTGATACACTCAGTGTAAACACTGGGGCCACATGGCTGTTAGAGATTTTAGGGAGAGGTTTTAGATTTTCTTAATAATTTAGTAACTGAATGAGTCTTTAACTCTGGACACTAAAAAGCACCAGGGGCAGGAAATGTGTGATTGTATACCCACAACCCTCTGCCTCAGTTTCTCTCTCTGCAGAAGCTTTCTGTGAACTATGTAATTGAGGCAGGAACAGCACCACACCCTGAACACCTGTAAAGGAAGGTACAGGCCACAAGAAAGCAGGGAGGGGACTCACTGGCCTTTGCTGATATTAGACTCAATGCTATGTCTGCCTCTCTCAGGGATATGTTGCAAAGCAAAGGGTGGCTTTTTCTACAGTGAAATAAAATGTTAAGAAAATATCAGTTTGAATCACTTTAAGCCAGATGTTCTAGCAAGGGGAGTAAGAAGGGAGATACAGGATCCAGTGGGAAAATTGCTACTGTGCTTCCAGCTGCTGCCCAGAAAGGCTTTGGCTCCTCTTCCTTCTCCCTCCCTCCCCCAGCAGGCAGGTGAGAACGAGGCCCCAAGGTGTGAACTCTCAGCCATCCCTGCTCTGAGCCAGCACCTGTGGCTGGTTGTGGGAAAAGTCAGCAAGATTAATGGTAAAAGATGCCGCTGCTGCCTTGGAACTTGCTTGATGCAGGGTTTTCTTCTGCTGGGGAGCGAGACTTCCTTCACCAGTCTTTTTAATAAAAGGAAATTTTAAGCCCATGTTGGTATTACTTTAGGGTAATGAGGGAAGACTGAACAGGGAGGGCTCCGGGATCTAGTCCTAGGCCCCCCTCTATTTCCCTAGCTGAAAACTAAGAACCCGGGTGCCGAGTGCAGTTGCCAAAGGACCATCCAGGGACAATGTCTGCTGCAGTCCTGAGGTGCGAGGCACCAAGCTGGGAGAGAACCTTCACTCAAACAGCTGGCTCCGAGGGCCTGGACACAAGAAGGATGACACCCGCACCTGCCCTGAGCCACACAGTGGGGCAGAAAGTACTAAGGGCCGAGGTGAGTGGTAGAGACAAATGTGAGCAGAGAGGCTCAGGGTGTTCCAGGCCAGGGCCTGACATTTGCAGAGTTAATCAAGGGACACTGGGAATGTTGAGGGGGAGCAAAGCTGTCACTTGGGGGAGTGATAGACAATGAAATCTGAAGAAGCAAGCAGGCATCAGATCATAAAGGTCCTTACATCCTGGGCCAAGGAGCAAGTGTTCATCCTGAAAAGAGCGGACATGTCTGATAGTTTATGGCACGGGAAGACTGTGTGTAAAGGTTTACCTAATTGGATGGAAACAGCATGGTCTCAGGTGCCAAGAAATCTGGGTCCAAGCTCAGCTCCATCATGTGTGCAATCTCCGAGCTGGAGGGGCCTCCCAGGACAGGAGGCCCAGGTCCCCCTCAGGAGGCACAGAAATAATAGGGGGTGACTAGCAGCTATTTTCAATACTCAGAAATCCTGGTGTGCCTCAGGCAGGTAGCAAAGGCTCACTGTTCGGTTGTCCTTGCATTGACTGGAGTTTTACTAACCCAGGGAGTGTAGCACTGGCTACCTTGTGCTGGCCAGAAACTCTAATGGGCAGTTGGTAATAATAATTGATGGTAATAGGACATCTTCATAAATGCAGTATTTTGGTAAGCAAAATCTTCCAAAACAGGATTCCCTGTGCTTGGTGGAGGGGTGGGATAAGGGAGCCTCCTCCCTTACAGGACCTGGCACCATGCAGCGGGCTCAGCCCACAAGGGCCTGTGAGGAGATGGGACAGAAGAGGGGGTTGGAGGATGGGTCTGATCCCAAACATCCTGATTCCATGACTGGCCTTCTAGAGTAAGCAGGAAGGACCGCGGGTGAGGAGGGACACTATAAAAGTCCAGGCTCAGAATTAGGAAAACACTAAGAGCGTTCTTGCCTGTGCTAACAGGTCCTTTCCTCGTTGCTTAAAGAGGACAGACTTTGGAATAAGCCTGAGTATCTCTAATATCCGGTCCCTCCCTCCTGCCCTTGGGCAAGTTCCTGACTCCTCAGGTGTGAGATGCGGATAATAATAGGGACCTCAATTGGGGCTTTTTGAAAAGTTACATCAAATTAGTTAACATGAACCAAGTGTTGGGCATCAGTAGCAAATTCCCAATGTGTCAGGTTTCTCCATGCCCTGTCTCTTCCTTGTGCTCACAAGACTGGGGACCTGTCATCACTCAGGAGCACCTTCCTCATAAGGCGTTGTTGGAGAACCATCCCCCTGGCGAGGGCAGAGTCTGAGGACTGTCGCTAGGTGTGAGTTACATGGAGCTAAGCGGGAGAGCCGTGAGGAGCGGTGTGGCTGAGTCAGAGGCTGCAGACTTCGGCTCACATCTCGAAGGCTGGCTGCCCTCACAGTGGGACCTTGAAGCTCAAGGGCTTTCTGGAGTCTTGCTTTAATGAGAAGATCCTTAAGATCTCTACCAGCTCTAGAAAGATTCTAATCTGGGATCATGGGAGAAGCTGAAATCTGGATAAAAATATTCCATGGCCAATGGCATTGTCGGTAACAGTAGCAACCTCAGTACCAACCTGTGAGGAAGACCAATGGCTCAGGTGGCCTGAGGCTGTCCGCCTGGTGGGGTCAAGCAGCACACCAGCAGCATCGCTATAAATTCAACAGAAATGGTAACTGAGACAGCCACAGGGGAGTCTTGATAAGTTCTCCACACAGGAGAAACTGCTCCAGACGGTAATTTAAGTCTACATAAAGAAATGAAAAGGTGCTGGGAAAAGGTACACACATGGGTAAATATAAAAACCATGTGGGTATTTTATCTTTAACTTCATTAAGACATAAGATTGCATAAACAATAATTATACCACTGTGTTTTGGGGTATATAGTATAAGACAATCACACAAATAAGGGGGAAGAAACATGAAATTACATTAGAACCAAGTTTCTATACTTTGCCAGAATTAAGTTAGTATTAATCTCAAATAGGGTGTGATGTAATCCCTAGAACCACTAAGAAAATGACTTAAATATATATAGTAAATGCAAATCCTATGTCTGATAAGGGTTAATATCCAGAATATATAAAGAACTCCTGCAACTCAACAATAACTATTAAAAAAATGGGCAAAGAACTTAGACATTTCTCCAAAGATGATATAACTGGCCAACAAGCACATAAAAAGATGTTCAACATCACTATCATTAGGGAAATGCTAATCAAAACCACAAAGAGATGTTACTTCACACTCATTAGGATGGCTACTATTAAAAAAACAAAGCTGGACACAGTGGCCTAGAGAATGCTCGAAGTTGATAATCGAGTAGTAGTACCTACAGAAATATCAACCCAAATACCTGTAGTACCAGCTACTCAGGAGGCTGAGGCAGGAGAATTGTTTGAGGCCAGGAGTTCAAGTTTGCAGCATGCTACGATCACGCCTGTGAACAGCCACTGCACTCCAGCCTGGGCAACATAGCAAGATCCTATCTATAAATAAATAATAAAAATGTATACCAAAACAGAAAATAAGTTTTGGTGAGGATGTGGAGAAATTGGAATCCTTGTACACTGTTATCAGAAATGTAAAACAGTGCAGCTGCTATGGAAAACAGTTCCTCAAAAAAGTAAAAATAGCACTACATATGATCCAGCAATCCCACTTCTGGGTACATATCCAAAAGAATTGAAAGCAGGACCTCAAAGAGACATTTGCATACCCATGCTCATAGCAGCATAGTTCACAATAGCCAAGAGGTGAAAGCAACTCAAATGTCCATCAACAGATAAATGGATAAACAAAATTTGGTATATACATACAATGGAATATTTATACAGCCTTAAAAAGGTGGAAATCCTGACATATGCTACAACATGAATGAACCTTGAGGACATTATCCTAAGTGAAATAAGCCAGTCACAAAAAGACAAATACTGTATGATTCCGCTTACGTGAGGTATTTAAAGTAGTCAAATTCATAGAAACAGAAAGTAGAATAGTGGTTGCCAGGGGCTGGAGAGAGGGGGAAATAGGGAGTTGTTGTCTAATGGGTATAGAGTTTCAGTTTTGTGAGATGAAAAGGTTCTGGAGATCTGTTGCACAACCATGTAAATATACTTAACACTATTGAATTGTACACTTAAAAATGGTTAAGTGTCAGTATATCCTGGAAGGAAAAAAATGGTTAAGATGATAACGTTTATATGGTTTTTTTTTTTTTTAGGAGACAGGGTCTCACTATGTTGCCCAGGCTAGCCTCAAACTCTTGGGCTCAAACAGTCCTCCCACCTCAGCCTCCCAAGTATCTGGGACGACAGGTGCACACCACTGCACTAGGCTCTATGTGGTTTCTTTTAACCACAATTTTTAAAAATCTATCTATCTAAAAACCGGAATTAAAATGGTATACTATTAACACAAAAGAAGGCAGTAAAGGAGAAACAAATAAACAAAACCTTTATCAATAATTATGTTAAATATGAAAGGACAAAACCCTCCAGTCAAAAGATGAAGACTTTCAGACTGGGTAAACAAACAAAATCCAACTACATGCTGTCTATAAGAAAAACACTTTAGAGTCAAAGACACAAATAGGTTGAAAGTAGAAGTATAAAAAACCATATATCATGCAAACAGTAACCACAAAAGAGTTGAAGCAGCTATATTAATATTGGAAAAAAATTTCATTAAGATAAGATATATCATTAGAGACAAAGAGGAACATTTATAATGATAAGAGCATCAATTTGTCAGGAAGATACAACAATTATAAATGTATACACATCTAACAACAGAGCCCCAAAATACATAAAGCAAAAATTGACAGGATAGAAAGGAGAAATAGACAATTCAACAATAACAGGTCTGGATCTGGACCGATAACTTACATTTCCACCCTAAGAAACCAAAAAAGAAAATTAAAAAAAAAAAAAACCAAATGAAACCCAAAACAAGAAGAATAAAGGAAAAAATAAAGGTTAGAGTGAAAACTAGTGAAAAACAGTAAACAATAGAAAAAAGTCAAAAAACCCAAAAGTTAGCTCTTTGGAAAGATCAATAAAATTAACAAACAAGGAGAGAGAAGTCACAAATTTCCAAAATCCACAGTGAAAGAGGGGACATTGCAAGCGGCACTATCAACATGAAAACCATTATAAAGGAATATTATAGGCAACTTTATGCCAACAAAATTAGATAACTTAGGTAAAATGAACAAATTCCTAGAAAGATACAAATTTACCAAAACTGACTTGAGAAGAAAGAGAAAATCTGAATAGACCTCTAACAAGTAAAGAAATTAAAATGTCATTAAAAAAATCTTCCCACAAAGAAAAGCCCAGTCCCAGAAAGCTTCACCGGTAAATGCTCTATCAAATATTTAAAGAAGTAGTAATACCCATCCTTCACAAACTCTTTCAGAATACAGAAGAAAGAACACTTTCCAATTCATTCTATGAAGCTAGTATTATCCAAGTATCAAAGCCAAACAAAGACATCACAAGAAAACTACGGACCAATAACCCTTATGAACATAGATGCAAAAATCCTTAGCAAATATTAGCAAACTGAGCTGGGTACAGTGGCATGTGCCTATAGTCTCAGCTACTTAGGAGGCTGAGGCAGGAGGATCGCTGGAGCACAGGAGTTCAAGGATGTAGAGCACAGTGATCATGCCTGTGAACAGCCACTGCATGCACTCTTGCCTGGGCAATATAGTGGGACTCTGTCTCTTAAAAAAAAAAAAATTAGCAAACTGAATTCAGCAACATATATTAACAACAAAAAAAAGTATACACTATAACCAGGTGAGATTTGTCCCAGGAGTGCAAAGTTAGTTTAACATCCAAAAATCAATTAATGTAATATACCATCTTAATAGAGTAAAGGACAAAAACCACATGGCCATCTCAGTAGATGCATAAAAAGCATTTGGAAATCCAACGCCCATTCCAGATAAAAACTTTCAACAAACTATGAATAGAAATGCCTTCAACGTGAGAAAAAACATCTATGAAAACCTCAAATAACTTCATACTTAATGGTGAAAGACTGAATGCTTTTCCCCCGAAGCTGCAACAAGGCAAAAATACCTGTTCTTTCTACTTCTTAGCATTGTACTGGCAGTTCTGACCAGTGCAATAGACTAAATAAAAACTAAAGGTTTGTAAATTTGAAAGAAAGGATTAAAACTGTCTTTATTCATAAATAACATGATCTTATATGAGGAATCCATTTTTAAAAACTAGAACTAATAAATGTATTCAGCAAAGTCACAGGCTACGAGATCAACATACAAAAACTCAATTGTATCTCTGTACACTAGCAAAGAGAAATCAAAAAATGAAATTAAGAAAATAATTTTGACAATAGCATCAAAAACAATAAAATACTTAGGAATAATTTCACAAAAGAAGTGCAAGGACTTGTACACTGAAATTATAAAACACTGAGAGATATTAAATATAAACAAATGAAGAGACATTCCATGTTCATGGATGAGAAGAATGAATGTTAAGATTGTAATTCTCCCAAAATTGATGTATAGATTCAATGTACTCCCTATCAAAGTCCCAGCATTTTTGTAGAAATTAACAAATTTATCCTAAAATTTATATGGATATGGAAGGGACCCAGAATGGTCAAAACAATTTTGATAAAAATTTGGAGGACTTAAACTATCTGATTTCAAAGTGTTCAGAGGTATAAAAACAAGCAAATTCAATGGAACATAACTCAGAGTCTGGAAATAAATCCTTACATTTACGGTCAATTGATTTTCAACAAAGGAGTCAAGACAATCCAATGTCAGAAAGGACAGTCTTTTCAAAAAATGGTGCTGAGACAATTGACTATTTAAACACAAAATTATATTTTTAGACTCTCACATCATGCACAAAAAGTTACTCAAAATGTATTACTGACTTAAATGTAAGAGCTAAAACTACAAAACTTTTTGGAAAGAAAACATAGCAGAAAAATTTTGTGAGCTTAGATTGGGCAATGATTTCTTAGATATGACACAAACCATAAAAAGAAATCAATAACCTAGATTTCATCAAAATTAAAAACCTTTGTGCTTCAAAAGACACCATTAAGAAAATGAAGACAAACCACAGACTGGGAAAAAAATATTTGCAAACCATATATCTTATAACTTGAGTCCAGGATATATAAAGAATTCTTACAATGCAATAAGACAACAATTAAAAATGAGCAAAAGATGTGAAATAATTAGCAAAAAATGTTCAATAGATGTTTCACCAAAGACGACAGATACCTGAACAACTAATAAACACATGAAAAGATGTTCAACATCATTAGTTATTATGAAAATGTAAATTAAACTGCAATCAGAGTCCACTACTTATTAGAATATCTATAATCTGAAGTCAGAAAATTACAAGTATTAGCGGGGATGTGGAGAAACTGGAACCCTCACACATTTCTGGTGAGAATAAAGTTACACACACATTTTGGAAAACACTTTAGCAACTTCTTAAGTGAAACATACACTTACATACTCAGCAATTCCATGCCTAAGTATCTATCCAAGGAAAATGAAAACATGTTCCACAAAGACTTGTGATTATTCATATCAGCTTTATACATAATAGCCAAAATCTGGAAACAACTCAAATGCTTATCAAGAGGTGAATGGATAAACAAAATATGTGTATCCATCCAATGGAATACTAGTCAGCAATAAAAAGGAATAAACTGATACATGCTATAATAAAGACGAACCTTATGCTAAGTGAAAGAAGCCAGACACAAAGATTACATACTGTATGATTCTTTTTATATGAAATGTTCAGAAAAGACAAATTTATAGCTATAGAAAGCAGATAAGTTATTTCCTGGGGCTGGGAGTAGGGATTTACTGCAAATGGGCATAGGGTGATGAAAATGTTCTAAAAGTGGAATGTGTTGATAGTAGCACAACTCCACAAATTTACTAAAAACCACTGAATTGTACATTTACAATGGGTGATTATATGGTATGTAAATTATACCTCAAAAACAACGCTGTAAAAAGTAACAACCAGCCAGGGGTCAGCTGCACTGACCTTACCACCAACACCCAATACCCAACACCCAACGCCCGTCCTCCCTCCTCAGCCCCCCAACCCAACTGCTCTCCCTGCTGGCTGATTGCTTTTTAGCTCATGGCATTGCATGTACGACGACTGTCCTCCTGCCTGTCCTCACGGGACCAGCTCCTCCCTCAGCACCAGGAGCTGCGGCTATTAGCTGTTCTCGCCCAGTTCCTCTGGAAAAGCTTGTTAAAAGAGAAGAACCTGAGTCTGAGTTCCTGCATAGGCCTGGGCAAGCTCTCACACAGGAATCACAAAGTTTAAACTTCTGTTCAACAGCATGGAAATTGACCTTGACACCTTTCTAAACTAACAGAGTTACAGAATGAATCCTTTAAGATCAAATTCTTCACCACAGCTGCTTCCATGACCCATTTTATTATGACCTTTTTCTTGAAAACTGCTCTGGTCTGCCAACCTCTGATCTAGCCCAGCCAAGCCCTAGCCTGTGTCTGAGAAAGCCCAGCCAGCTGGATGCCACTGAGGGTGAGGGGCTCCAGTCACCTGCAGACGACCTTGACTTGTAGCAGCACCTGGTACTCATACTCAAGTTTCACAATAACCAGGGCAGAAAGTGCAGGTCCTGCTCTCTACTTCTGTGACCTCAAATCCCAGGAGCCACCGCCCTGCCCCAGGCCCAGACTGGATTGCCCAGCATCCAGTACGAATGTTAGCAATATTACACCCCAGATCCTCCCTCAGGTCCAGACACTGGCTGAAGAGGGAAATTCTTCCCTGAAGAGGGAAATTGGAGCTTGGCCCTCAAGGGTCTCCAGGTAGAGTCACCACCAGCAGTGAGGGAACCTCCCACCTAACCCTCCTCACAACTACACAGGCTCAAATCAACCAGGATCAGGGCCTCTGTGTGCAGAGCTTTGTGTAAATGCCACCTGAGGTTGGGCTTCTAGTCACCAACCCCTGCACGTGGTGCTGCCTGAAGAGAAGGTTCTCGGGCTGTGCAATGGGCTTCTGCCCAGCTGAAGTCGTTAACTTGCGGCTATAATGACTTTGCACTATTTGTATTTCAGATACACCCCGACTAATTTATACACTACGCAAAAGTTATGCCTGTGATCCCAGCACTTTGGGAGGCTGAGGCAGGAGGATTGCTTGAGACCAGTGTAGGCAACACAGTGAGACCTCATCTCTACAAAAAAAAAAAAAAAAAAGTAGCTTGGTATGGTGGTGTGCGCCTGTAGCCTCAGCTGCTAGAGACTGGGACAATTGCTCAAGCCCAGGAGTTGGAGGCTGCAGAGAGCTATGACAACACCACTGCACTCTAGCCCGGGAGACATAGTGAGCTCCTGTCTCAAAAAAACAAAACAAAATACCCCAAACCACTTCTAGGCACACACAGAAATGCAATTTTGGGAGGCAGAAACTGCAACTCTACCAATGCATCTAAAGTCTACCCTAAAATATGTGCACATTAAACTACCAAGGACAGTTAAGCTTTCACAGGGAGAAGATCAAAGTGCTGTCATCTTTTAATTCAATCCTTTTGTTGCATCAATGGTCTTAAGAGGGATGAGAGAGATCAAAATAAAAATGGAAACAAACTATATCTTTGTGGCTGTTGTGTTTTAGTCTTTTTTTTCTCAATTTGGGCCACAAAATAGGTCAGCTCCATTACTGATCAGCCTTCCCACAAATATTTAAAACAAATTGAATTGCACACCCAATACCCATCACAATTACACCAGGCACAATAACTAAATTAGCAATTCAACAAAATAATTGGAAATGCGATTCTCTCTATTCCACCAGTCTCCCTCGAGGGTTCAGCCGATCTATGGGGGAAAACTCAGCTTTCCTAATTCTGCAGCTAATTAGAGACACACTTGTAAATGAAGTTGTTTGTCTTAAAGTTGAAATTCTCTTCTGGGGGTGGGGGAGAGACAAGGAGAGATGAGAAAGTCCTTCCACTCTGGAGCAAGCGTATAAACAGGTATAAAGAACACACGCCTGGGTTCTAATTAGCAGCCATATCCGCAATTAATAAAGCATCACTATTTCCCCATCACTTATCTGGTAATGAATGACTTCAGAAGAGCCAGCCTGGCTAACGGCATCGTGAATAAAGAGGCGCACACTTTTAATGGCACTTGAGACCAGTCGTTGTGGGCTGCAGTTCTGGGGAGCGGTCAGTGACGGGGACGAGGCCGTGTTGCTGTCGCTGTCGCCAACTCCCCCATGGGCCTCCCCGTTTGGGCCAGGAGAACCAAAGACTTGCCCTGCGAGGAAGCAGAGTGAGCCTGCCCTGCCAGTCAGCCCCTCCTGCCTGTGGACGGCGCCCAGTGGCCAGCCCACTCGCCAGAGTGGGAAACCCAGCTCGGCCCACTTGCTCAGACCACTCTTGGAGAAGCAATCTTGAGGTTTCAATTAGGACGTCCTTGGCCTCTTTTTGTAACTTCAGGAAGGAAATTCTCGGTTTAATTATATACCTGAGAACTAGGGCTTACATCTGTCCCCTCTCATCCTCCCTCTGGAGGATGGGGATGTGACCTTAAAATGCACACTCTCTACAGGGCTCCAAAGGCTTGAGGCACCCCAGCATGGGGGGCTTCATCCCCCTCTCCTTGCCCTGCCAGCAGGAGTCTCCTGTGCACACACCTGGGGTCCCAGCACTCCCGGGAACAAAGCCCTGACCTCACTGGTAAGGTGAGCAGATGGAACGGTGGCTCCACAGCCCTGGGGAAGCCTCCCATTCCAAGATCCTCCTGGAACATCACAGCACCTAGGAGGGGGTGCGGAGGGACGGGGAGCCTGCAAGAACGCTGATAAGTGCATTCAAAAGCGCCTGCTCCATTCTGCTTATCTCCTCGAACAATATGAACTTGGAGTTACCATGTTTAAAGTGTTCCGTATTAGCCTTACATTTAGCTCTTCAAACCAAGTATAGTGTGCTACAACTTTAAAGGACACGAGAGTCAAACTGGAAAATAATTTTATGGCATCAGGGAGTCAGTTCCCAACCTAATCCCTCAAGAGGAGACTGTGCTAGGTCAGTCTCTCGGGCTCGCTGTGGCCCACTCTGGGCGCCCAGGCAGGAAACCACTCGCTTCCCCATCCCCTCCACTTACCCCAGGTCTTAGGGCCAAGAAATTGGTGGAGACAGTCATGGTGCCAGCCGCCTGCCCGACCGGCTGGGAGGAGCCCAAGTGCGTGAACACACTGACCCCTCAGCCCGGCACAAAGTTCTACTGGGCAGCACTGGTCTAGATGCTCGGGACCACTCCTAGGGTTAGAAGAGGCACCTGCTAGCCTCCCCGGGGCTCCCCACGGGAGAGGAAGGTGGCTGCCCATGTGGGCAAAGGAACCAAAGCTTGGAGCTGCACTCGCTGTGGAAACGCAGAAATTGCAAAGCAGCAGGCTAATTGCTTTGTGCTCAGAATCAGCGACACCTGCATACTAATGCACCTGGCATTGCTGGAGGCTGGTCTCCCAGCGCCAGACTTTAAAGCCCCAGGAGGGATGTGCTCAGCTGAGCTCTTGCCTTGGAGAACAGAACCTTGGGAAAGCGATGTCAAGCCTGAAAATCGGTTCAGTGCCTGGGCTTCCAGGGGTACCAGCCAGGATTAATAGAGGCAAGTCCAGTGGGTGCAACGGGCTTTGAGCAGAACCAAGTTAGAGCATGCAGAACTCTACAGCAGAGGAGGGCAACAGAAACCAACCTAGAGATTGAGTCACCTGCTAAAATAGCTCTTTGTTAAACCTCAACCAATGACTGTCACATGGCAGGGCAATAAATATCTGAATGAACTCCAACAACATCCTTATACCTGTACTAAACCCAAGTCTACCATGCTGCTTTTACTTAGAAACAGCTGCTTCAGAAGGGGCCAGGCCATCGAGACCTCATTGTATTACTAATGAGGACCCTGAGGTTAAATGACTTCCTCAAGGTCACACCCTAGCAAGTTTGATTTCTAGTCCAGGATTCTCTCCACGACTCCACTTTCCACTCATATCTGTCCTCTGCTCAACACATCACATAAGCCCGTTCCATTACTATGTGTTCCCAAGTCCCTATTAGAACCTGGTAACGTGGGAAGGGCAGCACGTGACGGCGCGCCTGCCGGCCCAGTGCAAACTCACCAGGAAGATGGGGCGGGAGGGGGATGGGAGGAAGCTTTACTGTCAGAGTGTCTATTGGGGACCTTATATTCTTTTTCTTACCCTATCAGTGATGTGGGATTGGTTTGGTTTTTTTCCCCATATTCTTTTAAATTTTCTTTCCTGAGAATTCAGCATCCTTGACCTCAACAAATGAACTCTGAGAGCGCTGAACCAGGGAAAATAAACCAAGCAAACTTCTCGGGAATATAAATGCTGTGGAGGCAACGACCCTATTGGCAGACCCCACACAATGGGCAAGAAAGGCCCGGTAAAAGGAAATCTATAGATATACACGAGAAACAAAAGTTAGATAAGGCACACTCACTCTGTGTTTACAACATTCTTCTCTACAGACACGGAGCAGGTAATGAGCACTTCGTCAATAGAGCTGTTGGACAAATTGAATATATACAAATCAGCAGAGTGATATGGATCCCTGGACTTAAGAGAGAATTAGTTAACGAACTTACCAAATTACTGGCAATTATTTTTGAAATGTTATGAAGAAAGAGAAAAAGATAAAGAAAATGAGCTAGATAAGCTTTATTTTAAAAAATGGTTCTGTTCATGAAGGCAAACGCAATTTAACTCCTAGCACATAGAAACAAGCACATACATACATTTAAAAAGTAAAAACACAAACTAAGATGCAGAAAACAAGGTTCATTCATTTTAGACAAGATTCATTGTTGTATCTGTCTTTAGTAGACATACAGCAGCAAAGCAGCAAGTACACAGAGTGGCACTATCATGGTGTCACCAGAGAGGCAGGCAGTCGCCCTGGCATGAAACACCCGCAGCCCGGGGCTCCTTTCTGATGTCCTTTACCTCTGCTGTCCGAACAGTCCTGCTGCAGCATGTGGCTACCTCATCTTAGTCTGGCCCAGAGAGACACAGATGTTGGCATTAACACATTCCATATACAGAGTGACTGCTTCGTCCTGGGGAATGTTACGAAGGTTTATAATGAATGTCACATTTGGATTAATTCTAAGCCTCAAACTAGGCTCCCTTTGGATCAAATGGTAAGAGGTAAAGAGGCAGTGCTCTTGGAGAGGTGTTAGCAATGCATGTGGAGACCAGGGAAATCAACCTCTAGCAGGAAACTTTTCCTCGCATCTTAAATTCAAAATAAAAATAAAATAAATAAAAGGAAACTTTTCCTAAGCTGGAGATGCAGAGGCTGTTACTGGAGTGGTTGGAACTGGCTTCCCCCAGCGTCTTCTGCTGACGCTCTGGATTTCCAAATGATGCTCAGTAGGAAGTCTCGGGTAGTGCCCCTCAAGAGAAATGGTTACACACCAGAAACGGGGTACAGAGCAGCTGGGAGGAACTCCAACCCGCACAAGGAAAACCTGCCTGGGAGAGCCGCAGGATGAAGGCGCTGAAAGAGCATGAAGACTAGAGGGGAGGCTAGAGAGCAAATTACATGTGAGCCAGCAGCCAGGAAAGAAATATGAGGGCCAGGGAGGGAGACGTGGTGTCACTTTCTATTTATCCACCATCTTTTGTTGGAGCATCTCAAAGCACATTAAGCACAGCAGCTCTTTAATACTCCCAGAGGAGGATGCTGATTTGAAGGGGTCCCTGGGCCGATCTCCGCCCTGCTCCACACCCTTGTTACAGGCGGCCCGGCCTGGGCAAGTGAGGAGAGGTAGAGGAAAGCCCTAAGCCAAGCCTCAATAACATGCACCAAGAGTCTTAAAAATATTTAGACTTTTTTTTTTTGTGCAGCTCCCATCACCCTAGACCATAGACTTTTTTTCTTGGCTCACTTTACTCCTAAAAATATATGTCAAGAAAAATCAAAGCTTCAAAAAACACAAAAAACAAGCTTTATGCACAAATATTTTTCTGTAACATTATTCCAAAGAGCAAAAACCTGGAAATAATTTAAATGTCCAGCAACAGGGGATCTGGTTAAGTATTGAAGAGACCTGCCCCAAATAGAATTATTAGTTAGCAATTAGAATATATCTGTAAAAACATGGACATAATCTTTGTACTATTAATGTTAAAATGCAGAATGCTGTGTACCCGTGGTCCCCAACTGGTAGTATGTGCGTGTTGGCGGGGGTGAGGCGTGGTGGTAGACATGCAGCCATGTCTACCACCCTGCAAAATCCCACAGGATTTTGTTTTTATTGTTTTTAAAAGGGTAAGTAAAACATTTCAAACAGTGCAAAAGCAAAAAGCAAACCTCCCCTGCCACTGCCTGGCACCTCTCCTGTTGAGAACCACTGGGGCTGTTGGGCAGGAATGCACCTATCTGTGGAAGGGGCTATGAAGTACTGATGTGTTTATGTAAGAAGTGGCTATTTCTGGGTGATGGGACACAGCTGTCTTGTTTTTACTTGTTCCATCTATGTTTCTGTGATTAACTTTTAAAGTAAAAATAAAACAAGACAAGAGGCCAGACTTACCACTCTTTCTCTCCTGGAGGGAGAAGCCCGTCTCTGGCCGGGGTGGGGGCCTGGAGGCTGCCACGTTTCCGTGTGGCCAGCTCCTTGCCTCGCTGTCCTGGTGAGACCTTCAAGGTCTATGGTTTATGAGTGTCATGTGTGAAGCAGTCAGCTGGGCAAAAATAAAATAAGCAAACTCCACACAAAAGAGAGGAATGCTTCAGTCAACACTGAAAAAGGGCTCTGGATTGAAACTCTTGATAACTGCTCTCAACTCATTTAAAATCAGCATTAGCTACCAAAATGTAAAGTATTAGTTTTATTAAAATGCAAATCAATCAACTAATCTGTCTTTCTAGTAACAGTTGAATTGCAGTATCCGTGTCAATTAAAATAGTTTCCAATTTATTCTTGGCTGGAAGGAGGGTGGTCTTCTGAATTTTAAAACGCAAGCCTCCCTTTAGTGAAATTCTGTCAGTTCCTTCTTTCTCATCTCCTGTTTTTAACTCATTTTAATTAAACTTGCTGGACTCCAAATATTGTGAAGTACCTGTTTAAATCTTTTTCTTCATCAGATAGAGTGACGACGACAAAGGTCCTATCTGTTGAGGAGACGTGGGTTGGCGTCAGGCGCGCAGAAAGCACCATATGAAGAGGTCACTTACTTGCTGTTCTACTGTGCATTTTTCAGAACCCTCAGGCTAGGGGGACAGCACTGGATGTTCTGTATTTTACAAAGTGATCATTTTGAATGGGGTGAATGTGGTGAATCGATCTTGTGGGTGACTGGAGACACACTGAAATTAAACGTCCTCCCTGACAGTCAAGCCCAAGAGGTAACTGCTGAGACACGAAAAGCAAGTCACCATGTACCAAGGTCCAATTGATACGAGAGGGAAAAACCCTCCTCCCTCCCATTCGCCCCGTCCTGAGCTCAGCAGACATGTTTACGTGAAAACTACACCAGGATGATCACATCGGGGCTCACTCTACCAGGAATTCAGCCCTTGGGCGCTGTGCAGCCATCCCCAGACTCCCAGGCAGGAATACTCAGGATTCCTGGGCACAAAAATCTGTCACTTGGTTTTGACATTTTAAAACAACATCAAAATACGACTTTAAAAACAATGACTAGTACTCAGTTGCCTGGATTCAACATTCCTTCTCAAATTCCATAGCTCTAAATAAAGATCTGGCTGAAGGACCTATGAGACGGTCAGTCCCGTGTGCTGGTAGACCCACACACACACTACTCATGCAAGATAATCTTCATTGCATATTGACCACAGCAAGCCAATAAATCCCCCTTATGAGGATTTAATTTCCAGCTTTTGACCTTTGGATGAAAAACAAGTGAATCATCTCCCCCTGCTAGATTTACATCAGAGCTAATCTCAACAAAGTGATTTAGGAATGGTGACAATGGAAAAGGACTCTGGAAGAAACTTTATTAGGTCTGTTTTTAATGACAAATAGGCAAATACCTCCAAGTTACAAAGTTTCCTGGGCATAGCATAGCTTATAGTTTTTGGGGACTCCCTGTTCCTCAGAGCATGATAAACCACTAAACATTATCCACTCAGAAAGCAGCATCCTGCCCCAGAATTATTCCTTCTGTAAAGTTTTAAAAAAATATTATTTTAAATCAACGAATCATAATTATATACATTTAATGGGGTACAATGTGATATTTCGATAAAACACAATGTGGAATGATTAAATCAAACTAACATATCCATCACCTCATTTGTTTTACCAGTTTTTGTGGTGAGATATTTGAAATTACTAAGTTATTTTGAAAAATACACTATCATTGACTATAGTCGCCTTGCTATACAACACTCAAAACTCACTCCTCCCTAACTGAAACTCTGTACCCTTTGGCCAACACTTGCCCATGCCCTCCTCCCCCTGCCCCCAGCCTCTGGTACCCACCATTCCACTCTCCTTACTTCTATGAGTTTGTCTTTTTTAGATTCCACATATAATTGGGACCATGTGATATTTGTCCTTCTATGCCTGGCTTATTTCAATTAGCATAATGTCTTCCAGGCTCAACCATGGTGTCTCAAAAAACAGAATTTCCTTCTTTTTTAAGGCTGTGTAGTATTTTATATTGTGTGTGTGTGTGTGTGTGTGTGTGTACACACCATTTTCTCTTATCCATTCATCCATGTAAGAAACTCAAACAATTCAATAACCAGAAAACAAATAACCCATTTAAAAAATGGGCAAAGGACCTGAACAGACATTTCTCGAAAGAAGACATATAAATGGCCAACAAATTCATTTAAAAAATGCCCAGCATCACTAATCATTAGGGAAATGCAAATTAAAACCACAATGAGATACTACCTCACACCTGTTAGGATGGCTGTTATCAGAGATGGAAGAGAACAAGAGCCGGACAGGATGCGGAGGAAGCACTGGGCACTCTTGGTGGGAATGTAAATCAGTGCATCCATTATGGGAAACTGTATGGAGTTTCTCAACACTAAAAACAGAACTACCATATGGTCCACCAATCCCACTTCTGGGGACACATCCACAGAAATTGAAATCAATATGTCAAAGGGCTATCTGCACTCCCATGTTCATTGCAGCATTACTGACAGTGGCCAAGATATGGAAACAACCTAAGTGTTTGTCAGGGGTGAATATATAACAAAAATGTAAAGTTTATATTGTCTGAGGAGGCCATTTGACCAAAAAAAAAAAAAGAAACCCTCCTGACAAATGTGTCAACCTGCTAGGGCTCTAAATCAGACTTACTCTGAGATGCTTAAGAAATCACACGTGGCAGTGGTGGCAGTAACAGTGCTCTTTATTTGTGATGGCTGTTAAAGGACATGGGAGGTGGTGCCCTCGTGGGTACTAGGCACGTGTTCTGAACACAGCACCTTCCCAGGGACTCCCCACTAGCTCAACCCCATAAAGTCACTGGTCGAGCAGCCAACTGGCCAAGACGCCCCTGGGTGTGGGGAGGCCCTGCCTCAGGTCTGCAGCAAGGGACACAGGCGACGTCAATCCCTATGGCCTTCGCCAGGAGGGAGGAGCTGGCCAAAGAGAGAGCGATACAGCTCTGTCCTAGGAGACAAACAGAACAAATTGGTTAACACGCAGGTTCACTTTTCAAGGTTAAAAAGAAACTAAGAAGCTGGGAAATACCCCAATCTATTTTTTCAGTTGAAAACACAGCTGTGTAATTAAAAATGCATCCCACAGCTCTATTCACAAATACGACGGAAGGAAGCGACCCATAAGCAGCCAATCAAATAGTAAAATATGTAAATAGTCCAGTGAGGCTGGATACCCTGTCTCTAGGGAATGAGTTTTCTGTAAGTTTGCCCTTTACAGACAGACTCTTCAAGTAAGAAAACAAGATTGAATATTTTAATAGGATGTATGAGACTGCCACGCAATGAAGAGGATTCAATCAGACATGGGATGCAGGGGGATATAATTTAGTTTTCATACATTTTCTGGGACTTGGCAGTACTTGAGAAACAATGAAAATGATCCAGCAACAAGAGTCCAATTATTATCATATGTGCAGTTGTTCAGGAGTAGAACGAAGGTTCTTCCCCACTTCCCAGCTCCATTTTCTCTATTCTCAGCCTAATAAATAATGTGATTGGCTAATTTATTTCTAGAGTTATGTTTTGATGTTAAAAAAAAATCATAACATGCCAGGGTCTTGGGTCCCTGAAAATAAAGTAAATGATCACTTCCAACCTCTGTTCCTGCTATTAAATGCAACATATACAACAAACATCTGGCCAAAGCTATCTGCCAAGGCCTGGAAAACCTAAAAGGGGGTGGGAGTGAGGATCTTTCCTAATTTTGTGACGGAAGCTCCAGAACTCTCTCCCCTGTGGATATAGAGCAGATCCTCCCCACAGAGATGTGAGAAGCCACCAGGTTCCAAGCAGGTCAGACCCACGTGAGAATGTCTCTGACACCAGGGAAGGGGCCTGTGAAGGACGCGGCTCACTGAGGCAGGCAATCCATGCCTGCACTCTGCAGCCACTAACCTCATGGAGGGAGGGTGGCTCGCACAGGGCTAATAAGGTCATGAGCCGGGGAGTCTACAACCCCAGCAGAAAGCTGCACCTGCTCCAGGATTTTCAAGATCTAACCAAAAATATAGCCTGCCTCCCTTGTTAAGAAAACAGGCTTTGAAAAGTGCTGTCATTATCTGAGGGTCATCGTCCGCAAATCTGACTTTAAAAACAAAATAAAAACCCACCCTTCAAACAGCCATTTCAGTTCTAGCAAGACTTCAACACAGAAACTTATCAGTCTGTTTCTGAAGTCAGTCTACTGTAGTTGTGGATAGGAACAGAAGTACTATAATTAGAAAACCCAGCAAAAGGAATAACAGATCAAAGCTTTAAAAAGGTAAAAAGAAAAAATCTTAAAGAAGAAACCCCAGAAGCCAAAAATATAAGCCAGCCTTATCATGTTGGGGACCACAGGACAGAGAGACAATGAAGGTGCAGGCCAGAAAACAATGGGTCTTCAATTTTATTACAGGAATTTTATGGCAAGAATTTGCTGGTACCCTCACCCTGAACTACAAGGGATGCAGGTTCACCCTGAACTCCATCGCCGCTTTTGTTCCTCTGCTGTGCACATCTGTGTGACTAGCCCTCAACCAGCACAGACAAGTCTTACTAGGAGGAAAAAGGTAAAAGGCGGCCTCAGACCACATGCCAATGAGCACAGGCAGCCTCCAGATCACCAGCTCCAGCACCTCATCACACTATGTCCTGCCTATGTGCCAGTAACGACAAGTCTCTAGCCATTTCCACAAAAAAATTAAATGGCATGAAGGGGAGAGTTGCCACAACAAAAAGGACAGTGCGACTTTAAGGGGACGAGGTCTGATGAGCGGGAAATGCAGAAGCACAGCGCTATTTAGCCCTTCACAATCACAGCCTTCCAAGCTCGCCCTGCCTGCCTGCACCAGACCCATCATTACCACGGAGCAGATGCTTCCACTCCACCGCAGTAGCAGTGGCGCGCCGGGGCCCATGGCGGTTACTGTCCACAGCAGGGTTCAGATGTCAGGAGCAGAGAGTGAAATGCTGAAACCCATGTTTTGACAGAACATCATTTCACACTCAGGTGGGCAAAGCTGACAAACACATGTGGCTGTTCATGGCAAAGCAACTGGGAGAGCTGAGTGGTCTGGGTTCTTAAAATATTTTTATAGAGAGAGAGAATATGAATTAGGGATTATTTTAATCTAAAAACCCCCAAGCAATTTCAACTGTGCTCTCACCCACCACCACCAATCAGGGGCCGTTTTCACCTTCGCAGCACCTCAAACCCAGCTGCTCCTCCAGGCCTCACTGTCAGATCTCACCGTCCCTCACAAGGACATGGCAACAACCTGCTGGCGACTCTTCCACTCCCTTCTCCTCCTCTCTCCCTCCCCCTGGCTCCAGCTCCTGAGTCAGACAAAGCAGACCAGAACAAACAACTCCGGAGGACTGCCATGGCCTGGTCCGGCCCTGCCCTTCTCAGCCTGGCGTGGTCTTGCCACCCCTTTGCTTGCAGAACAGAGTCGCTCTCGCCATTTTAAGTTGCCATATAATGTTTTTCATAAGTTTAAATAGTCACAAAAGATAGAATTACCAGACTGTTGTGAATATTAACTTTCAAAATAAAGCCCTTACATCCCTTTTGTAACACGCCCAATAGAATCTATACGTCATGCTGATTTGATACCGTCATCATACATTTAAATAACACATAAACACTCTTTAAATCTGGAAAATTTACAGCATCTTTTTCTTCTCAAACTTGTGTATTTCCATCTGACTTTTCCCTATAGATTTTTGCCCTAATATAATTGTTCCTTTACTTGGAAATCTTTTATTGATCACCCTATCATACTTCTTGGCCACAAAAATAAGTAGGTACCTGGAAACACTTTTGAAATTTTTAAAATTCAACAAATGGAAATGAAAATATTTTAATTTCTTGAGACAATAAGACTCTCAGTGGTTAAAAATTTTTCTTCTGTATTGGGTTATCATTACAATTATTATTAGGATACAATCAATATATATTTAACAATATAACATATTATAATTTCAGTAGAAATTTGACATATGTAAAATGTTATTAGAAATGCATCCCTTAATAAGAAGGATGAGGCTTTTCCCTCGATTTGTTCATGGATACATGGATGAATACTACTATTTATTGCTAGAGTGAAAGAGGGTTCTGCTTCAACTCTACCCCTACTTTTTGTCTTTGCAGATGTCAGCACTGAGAAGCCTTGTCACATAAACAAGTACCTAGGACAAGGGAGTTTTGTCATAGCAATGCCACTCAATTCTTTGAGTTCTTTCTGAATCATATGGAGGGAAAAATCACATAGTAATCAGTCATCTAAAATTAGTTCTAATTATGTATAAACTGACAACTCAACTCATGTTCTCTCGCAGTATTGTTAAAAATAAAGCCCTGGAAACCATCTGACCTGCAGGGGATCTGTTAGGCAGTCCTCAGGCGTTTCCCTTCTCAATCCCTGCACCCATATTTCCAACCATCCTTGTGTCTGGTGCCCTGGAGGTTCCCCCACTCCAGCCTGAGGTCCCAGAGTTGAGAGCCACATCAAGGGTGGGCTTTTCACCAGGTAAGAGGAGGATGGCGAAAGGAGAACTGCCCTCCAGCACAGCCCTCGGCTCCCGCAGGCCAATTCTAGGAAAGAGCGTTAACTCTGGAGATTGACTCTTTAAAACTATCTGTGTCCACTTTCTCCTTGGGAAGTCTCTGCACCTTGGTATAAAGACTGAGGTGCAGGGAGCACTGAGCTTTCCCCCAAACCCAGATAGGTGCTAGATCTGTGCCAATGCTTAGGGAAGGGTAAAAGCACCTGCAAAGAAACAAAACACGTCCATACCCCTTACCCCATCCCAAGAGAAACAAAACTAAAACTACAAACTAGGCAACAAACAGCCGCCAGGGAACTGAGGGTCGGCCTGCCTTCTACTGCACGAATGTTTTCCCCCACATCATCTTTCCTGGCCGGGATTTAGCCATGCAGAGAAGCTAAACTATCAATCCTTCAGGTTAACCTTGTCTCCATCTGATTCTCCAGGGTAAGTGTATAGTTTAATACTCGAGGTCTCCTTAAGGCTATGCATAATGAACTTGGGATTTTTTTTAAATACATAATTCCTGCTCCCTATCACATTAAGAATCAAGATTTGAATCACTGATCTGAAATGCCTCCCCACCCCCTACTTCACACTCTTGGTCTCCACGGCCAGTGGGAATGTCCACTGTAGAAAATGTATTAATGTTGGTATCACGCAGGAGAATAACCTACAGAGTAATTAACAGGACTTGGACCTGAGGTAGAAGGTCGATAGCAGGGGCTCTTCCTTGAATTAAAATTTAACTTACCCTTTATTGCAACCTACAAAAGCAAGTAATGAGCACTAACATTTTTATTTCTTTTAAACTGTCATTTAGGCTGTAGAGGGGATAATTACCTATCTCTAGTGTAGTAAGGTTTTATAACCCTAAGTGAGGCATTTTCTAATTTAATATTTTTACTATATTATCATAAAACCTGTTTCTGGAAAAAAAAAAGATCATGGATTAGCAGCCATTTTCCATAAAGACAGAATGTGTGTATGTGTAATGTTAGGATTCAGCTTATTTATTATGTGATTCTTCTGAAAAGACAAAGTATGCAGTCTAGCTAGCTGTGAAATGCAATCACTTTGGTGGTGGGTAAGGTTTTAAACTGCTCTCAATGAAGTAGGGGTATGTATGTGTATAATAATGCACAACCCGACATGTGGACCCAAATACGTTCCCTTCAGTTCCACATGTGCACCCCTCACTGGACTGCAACACAGATCACAGTTTTTCATGATATTATTTGGGCAAACAGTACAAAGGAGCATATTAAACCTGCAAATGATCTGTGTGGGGCTTTCAATTTGCTAGGTCAGTAGCTTGCAGCATCGGGGATTCCGAAGGAATTGTACCATCTGCTCTTCAGAAGCCCATACTCCTCCTACTCTGGCCTAGAAACCCCCCAGCCTCCACTGTACAGCCTGCTTTGTTCCTGTGGCCAAAGGCAGGTGACCAGAGGAAAGAAAGCAGCCATTCTACCACTCCCTAAAGAAACCTTACAGCCTCCAAAAGTGTATCATAGTCTCTGAGCAAGTATTACATGTCAGTCTTCCAAATGTGCCAGCGGAGACAATACTGCTACTTTCCTGATTATAGTTATACACATAACTTGCCCTTGATTAATTTGAAATTGTTCATTTGTTGCTTCATGAAGGTGTGAGGGGTCTCCCTAATATAAAAGACACCTCCTAGAACGCACCCTGGGCCCTCCTTCCTCTCTAATCCTCGACCCCTCCTGTGTGCCGGAGGACCTTGCACTGCACACAAAAGTGGCACAGCATTTGTTTCTGCCATAACTCAACACCACATATATACACATTTAAGAGTCAAGGGAAAGTAATAAAGCACATGAAGGGCAAGTCAGACTAAGGCTTCCAATTCTAACAGAGCTCATGTCTGGCAGAGCCTGGATCAAATGTGAAGCCCTGTATAGACATGGTTAGTGCAAGAGTTCATGCAAGCTTCTGCTTTGCACCCACCAACCAGCACAGTCGCTGATGCAGACGTGCCCTTTAAAAAATTACTGGTGATGTTACTGATGCTGCTTTTTCCCCCACATTTGTGTTTTGAAAACAATTTACATAGTGCCACGGAACCTTATAAACATGTACTGGATGTATATGGTCCCTTGCCTCAAAATATAACACGCCTGTGTAACAAGTAAATAAAGGAGATTTAAATGCTTATTTGAACTTTGTTAGATTTTGTGGAGGATTACAAAGACATGAAGGGCACAACAGAAGCTAGATTGGGAAGGTAAACGTATGCAGTAAATCTGTCTAGGACAACCCACTCCATTGGGAGAGACACATGAATGTTCTTTCTCACACTGGACCCAACTCTGCCATCTGTGACTCACACCCATGGGCCCTTGGACTCCAGAGCCAGGAGAGGAACAAGGGTGACTGCTCTTCCCTGTGTCAACACTTCAACCATTTGATGTCATCCTCTAACTAAATCTGCTCTTTTCTGGGTTAACCGGGCCCAGTTTTCTCCATTCCTCCTGTGACAGTCTTCTTGCCACCCTGACTGCACTCCTCTGAGCCTTCTGGTTTACCAAAGCCCTGACAGGAAGGCCCTCAGAACCTCTGAGCCAATCCCGACATTTCTGGTGCAGTCTAGTTAGTCCAAAGAAGACAGAGCGATGTAGGACTCCATCTACATTCTGAACACATATTTCTCTCTGCGTTCACGGAGCTTCCACTCTCTTCTGTTCTGTCTACCAGTATGCCCAGGGCATTCCAAATATCTACTGAAAAAGATGTCTTGCCAATTATTACTTGGCATAGGCTAATGGCACTAAAGGGATCGTCCTCCAATAAAACATGTGCCCCATTCTAACTGTCACAAACCAAAGTGGGCCAAAGAGCAAAGGCTACTCCCTGCTCCATCCTTCTCTGAGAGATGCCTGAAGATCATAGGACAACAGCTTTTTTTTCTTATATACTTAATCAAAGAGAAAAGCAAGTTTAATAGAAATCTCCAAGTAGTAAGAGTTACCAAAAATAAAGCAAGTCATCTTTCTATGTCACACAGCATGGCATAATGAGTGCAGAGGGGCTGCAATCTGATGTCAGAGCTGGTTCTGATTCTGGCTCAGATCCTTACTAGGTCTACGACCTTAGGTAAATTACTTAGCCCCTGGAACCTTAGCTTCCTCAGCAGTAGGATGGGAACCATATCTTCCTTAAACATACTGTTTTTATTAATAGAACACTAAGCAAAGCCCCTGTTACATAAATAGAATTATCATCTATGATCATGAAAACCAGAATGAGACACGGCAGCCAATATGCCAGAGCCCGTGGGACATGCAAAGGACCTATCTGAATGCGTTACAGTCTGCTCCCAACTAACACTAGAGATGAAATGGCACATTCTTTTAATCTTTCATACCTTCTGCTTCCCCTGATCCAAATCCATTCTACTCTGTATGAGTGACTTTACAAGTGAGAGAAAGATGTTTAAGAAACATCTCTATGACCTAAAAGGGGAAATATATTGATCCGAATGGCAGACAATTGCCCTGTGCTCTTTGGGGGCTGTGTGGTAGGGGTAATGCTATGTACGTCACAGGAATAGGAACAAAGGCAGGTGACACACATTAGAACTCAACAAGACTGGATTGCCAGGAAAGCAATCCACGCGAGACAGATGTAGCTCTTCTAAGGACAGAATGACAAAAATCACGGGAGCAGGAAACTCAGGATTCCTGAATGTAGCTAAAAGGTCGGTACCTAACTCTCCCTCACTCTCTTCCCAACATCCTTCAACAACAAGGAGTGGATCACAGGTTGCTTTCCCGAAATCTCATCACAACTCCACACCAAAGAAACCAAACCAAAACCAAAGCCAAACCACACACCCACAAAACAAAGAAAGGAGGTAAAAGGAAAAGAAAGCAATCTTCCTTCACCTACAACTTACTCCTTTACAGAATCAAGTCAGCAAAGTAATAGACAGGGACTCAGAATCCTCTCATCTGTCACCAATTACCTAAATCACAAGGCAAATCCTCTCCAATGAGACACTGGCCAAACCCTTCAGAATGTTCCAAAACAACCAAACTGCAGCCACACAAGCCTGCCACAAGGTGGCAGTACACGACTCATTTCTACGTGGACCAGGAGACTAGCGGGGCTCCGAGCAAACCGAGCCCATAAATTACCCAGTGTGTCTGCTCTCATCACCATCCTCCCCAGTGCTTGAAGGAGACTCTGGAAGGTCTGTTCCAATTCACTCTTTTGGTCAGGTCAGAACTAGGTCCTTCAAACCCCTGCAAATGCTTTTAACCCTGTAGCTTTAAATTACAGATGGTGACATGTGGCCTCTGGCCTGTCTCCTAAAGACCAGACAGATTCAAGATTGATAAATGTTCAAGGAAGCAGGTTCAGGCCCCAAACAAAGGAAGTGAAAGGATGGGGGAAAGAAGGAGAGGGAAGAGGGATGGAGGGGTGAGAAGGGAACTAGGGTTGCATTTGTAAAGGTTTTCTGCCTCCTTATTTAAGTCAGTTGCAAATTCACTCCACTTTAACAAAGGAAGAGAAGTACCAAAACTTTCACCATCCCTACCATTAGCTTCAAGTGTTTCACATTCTTTTAAAGAAAAATAATCTACCTTAGTGGACTTGTAAAAAAAGGGGGTGGGGGGCAGGGGCCAATCTTCAGACAAAAGGGACATCGCTCCTTTCCTGTGCATTAATATTCCATATTCCTGGGATGATTTCCACTTTCACAGTTTGACTGTTTTATAACAGATTTGATGCAAGAGAAGACAAATGGCCTCACAAAGGAAAGACGACAAATCATCTCACTGCTTTTAGCAGGGTTTTCTCTTTATTTTTATTTATTTTTATTCTGGAGCTGGACTGCCGAGCTCTCTGCCTTGCTGGGGATGTTTAATATTAACGTCAAGCCACCACGATCCTGGCAATAGAGTTGGCTGGTGTTGTGTTTACGGTTTTGTGACTGCTGGCTTCAGGAAGATGAAGCTCCTTGTTCAAACAGCAGCCCCTCTAACAGCTCCTGTTAAAAGCCAGGAGATGCTTCACTGCTTAGACGTGAATCACTTCCTCCAACCACACACACACAAGGTGAGACTGACACTCCAGTTACATTTGTATCCCTATCAGGACTGCTGCCCAGCGACCCAGAGCCTGGGGGGCAGCACAGGATGCATCTCTCAGCTCTAGTTTAACTGCAACCTCTAGGGGGTAAAAACACGCAGAAATTAGTGAGGGTATTTTGTTGTCAGCCCACAGGGTTTCAGCAAGGCACTCTATTACCTCTGGTAGTAAGTTGGAGGACTATTTTGCTTAGAAACCCAGTACCAATGCAAACGTAGAAGAAACAACTACTGAGTAAATAAACAGAAAGCACACACTCTTGCAATACTGAGTCAAGGGCTTAGCTCGGCCTGTGCAGACATGAAGGTACTGCTGCACCCTCAGGAGCAAGCACTTCTAAGTGCTGACCGGCTGCTCTGTCCTGACGCTCTCCTCCCTAGGGCTCAGTGAGCTTCTGTCTGTTCCCCTGGATCTCCTCCACCTTCCTTGTCCTTGTCATCTTCCTTCTCCTAGGTCCCCTCTCCCCCCAGACTGAGCCACTGGCACCTAAACTACCATTTCTGTTAATAATGGCAACAAATTCTTTGTTATTCATGTCCCACATTTAACTGTTTAATGGCAGTAAGCTACAAGACAAAGTTACAGACACCATATTTTCTGGCAAAAAAATAAAACCCAACCTGAAATAGGGCTCTTGCTTGCACAGTTTATTTACATTAATTAGTAAAATGCAAACTGCTGCCCTTGATCTGTCCCTCTTTTTGGTTTTTAATAGTATCCTTCAAAGAACTTCCTCCCCTCCTCTGTAAATCAGAGAGAAATTTGAAAAAGCAAAGTCTGTCCCAGACACCTGCCAGGTAAACTTTCCCCAGCAGCACTGACTGAGCAGGACCCCCCAGCTTCTGGAGGTCTGCAACAGGCCATCTCTCCCACTCTGGTTTCACCAACTAGTCCCTGCAAGTCAGAGCTTGATGACCTCAGCCAGTTACACAACTGGCTTTAAAAAGCTTGACTGCTAAGTGCAAAATGAGTCGTTTGCATTTCTTCACCTGAAAGCTGGTGAGTCTGTTTTGCTGCATAGCTGTACCTCCCCCAGCAGGATCGAGCTGTGGAAGAGGAGGCAGTGTGCTGCCAAGTGTGTGTATGAGAAAATGTGTATTGATTTCTTCTTTCTTATAAAGGAGCACAAAGCATTGAAGAACAATTGCTCGTCTTTGCAGCATTTCACATTCCACACGAGACAAAAGGCCCAACCCCCACTACCCTCCGAGAAGTAGAAAAGGGAATGGAACAGGATTATGTCTCCTGGGTGTCAGCGGGTACAGGTCCGCTACTGGGACTCCAAACACCCTGGGGCCCACTAATGCACACCTGTCTCTCATCAAGTAATTTCCCTTTCTGGGCTGATGTTTCCTCATCTATATCGGAGAAGAAAAAGCCTTCAGTCTTATTTACCTTTTAAGTGGAGGTGCCCAGAGGGTAAAGGAGTTAATGTTTATAAAGTGCTCTGCTCCCCAGAGGGAGACAATGGATAAAACACAAGGTGTGGATATGGCTCATTCAAGACCTCATTTCCCCAGGGTAGTTAGTAATAGCTTCCCATTATGAGGTGCTTCCCAGCAACTTGAACTCAAAGTACAATGAGGCAATGCCCTTTATCTAAATATCCTTTTTTGGTTTGACACTTAATACCAACACTGAAAATAACAAAAGGTAACCAGGCCTTTATGCCTTATTAATGCACTTACACAATCCATTCCAGAACTGTTTTTTCCTTAAATAAAACAAATCCTGAAAAGCAGTCCAAAAAACTGACATAAAGCTATTACTGGTCATCACAGAGCCTTGTTGGTATTCTCCATGTTTCCATAGTAACTATATGTTGAGTATACCTAATCCAAAAATCCAAAATCTGAAAATGCTCCAAAATCTGAAACTTGTTGAGCATCAACATGATGCTCTAAGAAAATGCTCATTGGAGCATTTCAGATTTCAGGTTTTCAGATTAAACATGCTGAACTGGTATAAGGCAAATATTCCAAAATCTGAAAAAACCTAAAATATGAAATATTAATACTTCTGGTCTCAAGCATTTTGGATAAGGGATACTCAACCTGCAATAATTAATTGGTGGGGGGCCACCAGAAACCAAAGCTGGTTTAAATATCACAGTCAAGATGGACAGGAGAAAACCTATAGTATACACAAAATTTAGGGTGTATACTCTTAAAAGTGACAGAGTTCATGTAAGAATGTTCTCCAAAGTTCTTCCAAGGTTCATCCTAAATAAATATGACCTCAAAAACCCTCCAAGCAAAGGGTTGGGAATGAGAAGTCCCACAGCTGAAACTTTCATTTCTGGGGCTTTTCCAACATGGCCATGAGCTAAGAACAAAATGGGAGCTGGCCTCAAGCAGTGCAATGTTTCAGACTGGAGACAAAACCCACAAATTAGGAAGAACCTAGTAGTGAATGCTATATATAACATGGACATGGACAAAGCTCCATGGGAACAGAGGAAAGTATATTAAAGGACTAAGATGTTTTAGAGAGATTTCAGTAAAAGGGGCAAGAAACTCCTCTTTGTCCATCTTTATAGGACTGTTTGCAAAAATTATCTTACCAGCAAATCATAAATAGACTTATAAGCTGAAGGCTTTTAAAGGCATTTCAGACAGAAAGCCTATAACCAACTTTTTTTAGGTTTGCACAGAAATGGGTATATCTGTGTTATAGGCAAACGAACAATGGCATAATATACAGACATGTGAAAACACAATTTTATTTACTTAAATAATTATCTGTACAGATTACATTTAAAATAATCCTTCTCGGAAACAAAAAATTAAGAAGAACATTTCATTCTCAAGAACCTAGTGAATAAGAGGACTATTTTCACTTTATAAAGAAAGAAACTGCCCAGTGTGGTGGCTCATGCCTGTAATCCTAGCACTCTGGGAGGCCTAGGAAGGAAGACTGCTTGAGCCCAGGAGTTCAAGACAAGCCTGGGCAACACAGTGACACCCTGTCTCTACAAAAAAATTAACAAATTAGTCAGGCGTGGTGGCACGCACCTGTAGTCCCAGCTACTCAGGAGGCTGAGGCAGGAGGATAACTTGAGCCTGGGAGATGGTGGTTGTAGTGAGCTAAGATCTTGCCACTGCACTCCAGCCCGGGCGACACAGCGAGACCCTGTCTCACAAAAAAAAAAAAAAAAAGAAAAGAAAGAAAGAAAAGAAAAGAAAAGAAGAAAAGAAAGAAACTAAGGCACATAGAGAAGACTTCTCAGTGGGGGCACCGCATATGAGTGCCAGGGCATAATGTGCTCAAGAATCCTGAATCAGTTCTCTAGCATAGAGAAGGCTGACATCAAGTGGAAAAGCACCTTAAATAAATTGTTGTGCAAATAATACTTGTGCTATAAAAATGCTATATAATATGGCAAGCTACAAATGAAATGAAAATATATTATTCCAAAAATATGAGCATAAAACCTTAATAATACCAAATACAAGATTAGAGTAAACATAGGCATACTTCTTTGACTTATAAGTTAACATTCTTTGCAAAAAAAAACACCCCTAATAAGCACTTTTGGGAACTGTGATAAATACTGTTAGAAAGGAACAAATAAACTAGGGGTTCAAAGGAGAAAGAGCCACCCACTTGGTGGGGGGCATACATCTCCCTGGAAAAGAACATTTCAACAGGAAAGGACAGAGTGGGGTGGAGTTGGGAGATGCTCCAGGTTAAGTGAGTAGAATGAAGAGACACAGTGGGAGGAACAGGGAGTGTGGTGGGGACCGCAGGAGTCTACTCTGAATAGCACAAAGGGCAAAACAGGGGATAAGGAGAGAAAGGTGGCAAGGCAACAAATGACTGAAGGCCTTGAGTGGCAGGCTCAAGAGTTCAGGTTTTATTCTATAAAGAGGAGCAGCATGCTCTACGAGATATTTTAGAAAGGTGAGTCTGGCAATGATGCACAGAGCTGATTAGATCAGAGACTGGTGTTTGATGGGCTGTTATTATAATAGTCTATTTGGGAAGGTGGGGGGTGGGGGTGGGGAAGACCTGGACTCAAAAAAGAAGCAGTGGAGATGAAGTAGAGATCACTGAGTATATTAAAATAAAGTTCCAAGTAGAATAAAAGTAAGAAAAGAAATCAGATGAAACCAGGAGAAAATAAAAGTGAATAACTGATCCTGGGATACAGGAGGGACTGCCTAAGCATAAAAGCAATGAAAAATATCCAAAAGAAAATGTTTTTATATGTTTAATTAGATTAAAAAGTAAAGCTTACATGTGACCAACAAAAAGCATTAACATCAACAGGTAAGCAAAATGGGAAAAATCTACAAAAAACAGGAAATGTTATATAACTATAATATACAGAATTCATATAAACTGCAAAGAAAAACTAAAACTCAAAAAGAAAAATGGACAAAGGATAAAAACAGAACTATAAATGATACAAATGAATAAGAAATATATATTCCTCAAGTTTACTATTAAACAAGAAAATAAACATTCGATAATAGCCCAGTGCCTAGCGCATTGCAGGTCCTCAATAAAGTGTCATTTGTTACAAACTTATCAACAAGAATAAATAACTTTTAGCATATCAAAATGGAAAATATTTTTAAAAGGTAACTCTCCCTATTAGCAAGGGTACAATGACATAAGCCTCAGCTGGGGAGAAAGGGGACATGTAAATTAGTACAACCCATCAAGACTCATTAGAAAGTTTGCACATTTGAGCCAGTAATTACCCTTCTAAGAACCTATTTTAAAGACACAAGCAAAACCTAGAACATAGATTTCTATACAAATATGTTCATTGCAGCATTACTTAAAGAGAAAGAAAAACAACCACAAGCAACCTAAACGTTCAACAATAATAAATATTCCATGATAGATTATATTAAAATATTTTTAAAAATACTTAATGGCATTTAAATGCTTATAATAATAAAGTTAACTGGAAAAAAGATTCAAACATATAGGTATATATCTGTATTAAATATATACACAAAAAAGTCTGCAAGAAAACATATGAAACTATTAATAATGTCTAACTCTCAACAGCAGGATGACAGATGAATTTTTCTTTGTCCTTTCTGTATTTTTAAATTTTATTCAATACGTTAGGGTATATTTTGTAATAACTAGAAGAGTGGAACTGGAATGTTCCTAACACAAAGAAATGATAAATGCCTGAGGTAATGGATACCCCAATTACCCTGATTTAATTAATTCACATTGTATGCCTGTATTGAAACATCACATGTACCCAATAAATACATACAACGATTATGTGCCCATAATAATTAAAAATTAAAAATTAAAAATTAAAAAAATATATACTATCCCTAAGGAAAGTGGGTGACAGGTGCCTGCGTATGGCAGAGGTAAAACTATATGAACAAACTGACTAAATATACTGGATCATGAGTCAAAGCTAATTATGAGGTCTAGGATCTTTGTAACCAGGAGAATGGTCTAACCCACAAGAGCATGTTTAAGAAATTCAGCGATTCATACTAAAATGCGAATGACTGACAGGCAAAACATAGAATGTCTCTTACATAAGAAAGAAAAGAAAAAGCATTTTAATCCAAACAAGTTTTCAAAAATTTTTTTCCAAATAAGTTGTTAATTGAGACAGTGACTGTGTGTGGGGGTGGGGGAAGGAGTTTCCCTTTGGCACATGTTTCTAAAAGCTTGCTGATTTCTTAGAAATAGCAGCAAGGGTTATGAGCCACACTCTTAGATGCATGTACCAGTTCTACTACTTACTTGCTGTTTAACTTAGGCAAGTTACTTAATTGCTCTATGCCTTAGTATTCTTATCATAAAATGCAGATAATGTCAACCACTTCACTGGTTTCTTATAAAGACTGAATGAAAACGTACATTAAGGGCTTAGTGCAGTGTCTGGCATGTAGTAAGTGCTCAATAAGTGGAATATGATATTACTCTATGTTATTTCATTGCCGATCAAACGCAGGGCAGCAGACTTAGGGTGGATAAATCACAGCAAAGGATGGCTACACTTAGAAACAGAAATGGTCTACATACCGTAGCAATCTAATGTCGGCTCAGTGATCAGTGTGGAAAACATATTAATAATATGTACTAGTCTAAATTAAGGTGAAAAACTTAGCTACTGACTATCCACTTGCAGGTAACTTGCAAGTTACTCAGTTGTGATTAATATAATATCTATATTATAATACATTTAGAAAGCCAATAATAAAAGAATTTTAAAACAAGTCGTTAAGAGAAACATTTATACACACTTTAAAGAACGTGAAATATCCCTTTGGAAAAAAGAGGATTTACAATCCTTTGAAGAAATGATGCGAACATAACTGCAGAAATGAGAACTATAGTCAAAAAGCCCCATTTTGAGGAAGGATTTATCTGTTCAGCATCTACAGATCTCTTTCTAGGAGAGGTGCTTTTATCACTCTACCTCCTGCTTGGAACCAAGGCTTCAATTTGACAATGCAAATACTCTAGAATAAGAGACTGAACAGTAGCAAATCAGGAAAAAATAGAAGAAATAACAGCAGTGCTTTCTTTTTAATCCAGTTTTAAAACTCTGGCCCAAGTCTCAGGTTTGAACTTGAGAATGTTCCCTTTGTCCTTTCTGACATTACTGGAGGAGGAAGGCCCTATGCCTCCTAGCTCTGTGCAGGACGCCATCTTTAATGATGATATATGCGGGTCCTTTCCCCTCAGCACTGCTGGGGGTCAAACATGTGATGCCACCCGCCTGAGTATCAACAAGCGAATTATAAACTGTGTCAATCCGAGTTAATGCAAAGCTGTAATCCTCTTTAACAAGAGATCAAATCACTGCCATGAGTTATGTTCATTCCGTAATCTGATAAGGAAGAGAGGGAACCTCTAATAAAAGAGTAATGGGAGCTTTTAATGATGCTGGTAAAAGGTAGCACCAGTTAAAATATTGCTCTTGTTCCCACTGATTAGATCAATGTTGCATATTTGCCCGGACTTGTTTCACCTGTCAGAATAACCTGTGTCTTTTTAGGAGATAAGAAGCCTCAGAGAAAACATCTATATCTTAGCCATTCTTGCTTGCAAGTTTTTAACCAGCAGAAGATGCTCTATGGAGAGTATTTCTGGGGTTATTAGCCGATGTGTTCTCAAATGCTGAGCAAGCTACATCAGAGTATTTCACCATAATTCAGTGCATATTCCTATTAAATAAAGGGGCAAAGAAGGCAAGGGAGAGTAAAAAATGGTTTAAGTAAGTTCTGGGTTACTAACTGGGGGAAAAGAGTAGCATCAGTAGAGTGGTAGAACATGCCCATATTTAGGGTGCAGACCCACACACAAAAATGGCAAGCTGAAGATAAATTGCCTGTACAAATTCTATTATACCAAGGCACCTCAAGAACAACGTGGCAGTGATGTTGACAAAGCACTTTACAAGGCTGGATTACATTTGTACATTTCTTTTCTAAAACTCCAGATGTAAAACTACAATGTATTTCGTGCTTAGTACTTATCATTAAAGGATCCTCTCCTTGTTCTTTTTAAATGCCAGCAGCTTTACAAAAGGAGTGGGAAAGGTGTTTTTTTTATTTTGGGGGATGGGATGGGGGGCTAAAATTGAAATTCTTGCTGTTCCGATTAAGAATTTCTTCAAGTTCTTTGCAAAGGAATGGAGCACGTATAACATTTTAATATTGCTACCATTTTGGGGATAAGGAAAAAAAAACTACTTAGAAAAATACAATAACCTCCACCTCTAACGGATAGTACCAGAAACAAGTTCATCTAAGAACCTCTCCTTGAAGCAGCAGTTAATACAAGGCAAACACCATCTTCTCTGGCATACATCAAGCTGATTGTTGTCACTCAGACCTTTTCCAACAAGATAGCCAAAACCCATGCCAGCAGAGTAAGCAGTTCACATGGATTCCCCTTCCCAAATCTTAGTCGGTAGCCAGTTTTGAGGAACACATCTCTACCTGTTTCAGAGGTCTTACTCAGTATTTGCTTCTCTTACTTGTCACACCAGCATTTTACGATCTAGCTTACATCAACACAACAAATGACAAAGAATTAACTTTTCTGAACGTCTGCGGCAGAGGGTCTGTCAACAACACAGGCAAAAAGCAGCAGATTATTTCCATACCCCCACATTCTTCACTTTGTTAGAATCATAATAAGAGATCACCTGCATTTTTTTTTTATTTTTGGGACACATCCGATATTGGTTTTCCTTTTTCATATTGATACATATTTGTACATATTTATGGGGTACATGTGATATTTTAATGCATGCATAGATAATGACCATGTCATACTCCCTCTGGTCTAATAGCATTTTGGGGAGGGGGATTTCACACCATCTAACTTAAGGTCTGTTTCTAAAAGGTCCTTGATAAGCTTAGAATAACTTCCAAAGAGAAGTGAACAACCACCCTGCAAATCATGCAAGTACAGTACTGACTTGCTCTTGGTGATGACAATATGCTTAGAGGGATTCTCTACCAAGAAGGTGTCAAGCCTTTTCTCCTCCTTAGCCCACTATAACTCTGTCTCTACAGAATCACACGATCCTTTGCCTCTTAACAAGATGACTGAAGGGCAAGCAGTGTTGTCCTGGGAGCTGAGCTGCCCCGTGACAAGAGTATCAAGGGTTTAGCAAAGCCAGTGATCATTTTTAGGCTCATGATAACCTCCTCTCTTGCATGCAAACACATAATATGTGGGCGAGTGGGATTTCTATTGTCTTCTCTCAATACTGGGACTGTTTATCAGGCATGCAATACAAACCACCTGTCTACCTCATAATGGAGAAGAGTAAAGATCTACTGAACTAGCACATATAAAGTACCAGGAGTTACATGAGACTTTCACTAACAAAGAAAACCTGAAAGCATTTAAACCAGTATCCAAAGTATACCTAGAAAGAAATGCTCCCAAAGGGAAATTTAGTAACACAGGGACACAACTGGGCTACTTTGCATTTAAAAAGGTTTTTTTTTAAATAGATAACTTGAAAAGAAAAATTCCTAGCATGAGAAAAGAATTTGTATCAGCAGAAATTAACTAAATAGATAGCACTATAGACCACACAACAGGAGGAATGAAATGAAGATGCCACTATCCTTTTAAAGATAGTACTTCTTTCTCCACTAGGATATTTTAATACCCTGTGTTAAAGATAATCTCTCTCTCTCTCTCTCTCTCTCATTCTCTTTCTCTCTCTCTGGTAATGAAAGCTATGTTCCAGTTTCAATTCAATTCAACCAAATTCAAATTTACTGAGCTCAAACTGAACAAGGGATATGGGGAGATTCAATGGTGCGCACTTGGACCGCACCCCCCCACCCTAACCACTGGGCATTAATCTAGTTTAGGCATTTGTGTGGAAGAATAAACTGAAACCAAGGAAAAACTAAGGAAAAAAGAAGGGCTTCTCTCTCCAGACCTGGGTAAGCTAAGAACCGTAAGTGGAGCCACCTCCCAGAACAAGAAATCAAAGGGGCAGGAAATTTTATGTTATGTGTATTTCACCACAATTTAAAAGGTGAAGGGAGAGAAGGGGGTGCTGGAAAAGAAGCTGGCTGGGTATTAAAAAGCCAGTTTAGGATAGAAACCACAAGGGAGAAGATCTTTCATTTATATACTTCAATAAAGAAATAATCAGGACCTTCCCACTGTCTCTCTATATTTTATATACGTAATTTTCAAAATGAAAACATCTTTTTTTCTGTTGATATAAAGCAATACAAGCTTACTGTAAAAAAAAAAATTCAAACACTACAGAAATACATCCAGTGGAAAGTAAAATGTGTCTTCTACTTCACTCCACCCAGCAATAAACATGAAGTTTAGTGTACATTGTTCCAGAGCTTATTTTTTAATGACAACTAGTATGAATGCATACTCATGGCAAAAGATGAGCCACATATAAGTATAAAAAATAAAGCTGAAAGTCTCCCTTCACCCCCTTTGTCATCCCACGCCCTTCCTCACAAGTAAATACTCTTAATATTATGATGTATGGACTTCCCAGACATTTTCCTAAGCACTGTAATATATACATATATATCTGTCTTTTATTGAAAAAATAAATGGATCATATTACAATGTTTCTTTTTCCAGGTAACAAAGTAACCTGGAGCTCTTTCCATGACAGTATAGTATTTTTTTTAAAGGCACCACTTTTTATTTTCATCATATATATATTTATTCAAAAATGGAATTATCATAGAGAGAGGATTTTATAGCTTACTTTTTCTACTTAGCATTATGTTTACATACAGCTTACTTCATCCTTTAACACTGGCTTATAATTTCATTGAATGATTTTACTGTGATTTATTTAACTATTACTAATTCCCTACTGATGGTTATTGGTTTCTTATTTTTCTCCATTATAAACAATGCTGCAATAAAGATCCTTGATACAAATATATTTGGCAACTAGCTATTTCCTTAGGTCAACCCATAGCAGATTTTTTTGGGTTAATATATACATTATAAATATACATTTAAAATTTGGAAACACATTACCCAATAGCTCTCCAAAAAGATTCTGCCAATTATATTCCCAAAACCCATATGAAAGTGCTTGTTTCCTTATATCATCAACGCTGGGGGTTACCAATCCTTTTAATGTTTTGCAACTGAAAAAGGAAAAAATGAAATCTCTTTTTATTTTTACAGATAGGGTCTCCCTCTGCCACCCAGGTTGCAGTGCAAGTGGCATGATCATAGCTCACTGCAACCTTGAACTCTTTGGCTCAAGTGATCCTCCTGCCTCAGCCTCCCGAGTAGCTGGGACTACAGGTGTGTACCACCATGCCCAGCTAATTTTTAAAAATTTTTTTGTAGAAATGGGGGTCTTGCTATGTTGCTGTGCTGATCTCAAACTCCTGGCCTCAAGCAATCTTCCTGCCTCAGCCCCCCAAAGTGCTGGGATACAGGCATTAGCCAACGTGCCTGGCAGAAAATTTCATTTTAGTTTGCATTTCTTTGATTAATGAGGTTGAATGTCTTTACATTTTCTGGCCATTTGTGATTTTTCTTTTATGGTTTTTAAGTGTGCTTTGCCCATTATTCTTTGAAATATTCTTAGAGGTTTGTAAAAACTCTTTACATAGTAGAGAAATAGTCATTTACCTATTAACTTTGCTTTTGCTACTTTTTTCAATGTGACTTTTATGTAGTCAGGTCTATTAATAGTTTCCCCCATGGTTGCTGGTCCTGTTGTCATGCTTATAAAGCGCTTCTTCTACCTCAAAATTTAAAAAAAAAAACAAAACTCTATTCACACACGTACACCAAGAATGATATACCTGTAACTTAGCAAAACTAAAACTATTCACTTGAGGCAAAGCAGTATGCAGTAATACTGACATTCTAACAATTATGAAAGCTTCCATTTGTGGTGTACAAATGGGACACAGAACAGAATGGTACTAGATTATCTCCACAGTACTAGATTACTTCTACTTTCATTTTTCCACGAAAGAAAAACAAAGAACCAAGTACTACCGCTTCCTTCGTAAGATAAAGTAACAATACCTACTGGCCTTGGAAGTTTTGCTACTACTAGGAGAGAGAGCTAATACCCAGTTATTGTACCCATAGTTAATCTGGCCTATTCGAACTCTAAAGCATAAGCAGTAGTATGGATGCATGCCTCTCTTTCTTTAGGAAACACAATAGGACTGGAACGTACTCTGGTAAAAACAAATGCTCAGTTCTCCAGCTACAAAACTATTATAAAATTCCCCGTTAAGTGGCTAAACCAGCTGGAGAACAATGCTGATAATTAGCAATCAGTCCACAAGGGACAGCCTTTTTTTTCCCCATAAATGCCACAAAGATTGTTACTCAACAAACACATTCCCAACCCCTTCTCCCTTGCCTGCTCTACCTGAGGTGGCAATGTAACACAGTTATGGCCAATGAAATACAAGAAAAAGCTTACTGAAGGGGATTCTGGGGATGCTTTAACTTTTCTGATTTACAAAACCCAAAAAACAAAAAAACATGGCTGGCACAATTCTTTCCTCTTCTTCCTGCCTTGAATGCATGTTTAATGGCTTAAGCTGCAGCAGCCATCTTGGGACCACAAGGGAAAGACCAAGAGATGCTGGCCCTAACATCACTGAGAAGTGAAAAACATTGCCAAAGAATGCTCACCACCCCTAGAATTATCTTGTCAGAAAAAATAAACTTCTATTTGCTTATGTCTCTGTAGTCAGGTTTTACATTTCTGGCAGATCAAACCCAAATTAATCCTAACACAGTCATTTTCAAATAATTTTTATGTCTAGCATATAGCAGACCCTCAGAAATTATGACTGAATATAGATAAGATTCTGGAAAAACTAAGCACCTCTGAGGTATTAAGTGACGCAAGAAAAATCCCAACGAAGAATGAAAGTTGATTTCTAAATGATTTAGTAGTACTGTATTCAAAAGATACCATTAATATTTAAACCAGATTTCATTTTATGCCTGGGATAATAATGTAACCTTAAAGGGCTTGGTTTAATTTTAAACATCTAGTTTTCCTTTCTTATTCATGTAATTTTTTCATGTCATCCTGACAGGAAATCTAAGATGCACTCATTTTACTCCACAATTTTTAAACAAACTAGATCTAGAAATAAATTAAAAAGCAGCCATACCTAGGCATTTACTTGCAAAGTACAGGAGAGCAGATGAGGTCACAAAGACAGATATAAATGTACTCAGAATCATTCATAAGGTGTTTTATACTTAAAAGCACCAAAGAAAGGAAAAACAATAATAGTGTTCACCTACACTTACAGATCTGCCACTTTCCAGGTAAGGGGGGGAATCTCATGGGGTTTAGTAGCAAACCATTATAAATACTCTCAAATAAAAAGGTTCTATGTAGTTCGAGGTATAAAGCTGGCAAAAACCACCTGTGCCTACATTATGACCAATAATTTCTTTTGGTAAATATTTATGTTTAAAAATGCCCACCACAGCCTTATTAACAATGACAATTAAAAGCAATTTGAATGTCCAAAAATCAGTGAATGGCTAAATAAATAACATTATAAAAATATTAAACAGTCATTTGAAATTTCTGATTTTAATGACATGAAAATACAGTATATAAAATATTTATAGAATATAATTTCAATCATACAAAAAAGAAAAATAAGAACATACTGAAAGGGAACTCATAAAAACTGAAATGAAATATTCTGAGATGTTAAAAGAGGTTGTTGTCTGTGTGTATGCGTATGTATACGTTTCCTAGCTCCATTAGCTGAGAGGGCCTAGAAACAACAATACGAAGTAACAATGAGCACCCCTATACCCAGATCTTGGTTTCTAAATACCATGATCTACTAAAAAGAACCAGCGCTCCTTCAAGAAAGACTGATTCCGGGGCTGGAACAGGGAAGGTAGAAAATGAGCCTCAAACATCTTGTGCTAGCAAGGAAGTACTCAAAGAATGACTGGGGACAACTCAAAAGAACACATGCTAAGTTTGAAGGCACTTCCACTAATGGGGACAATTTCAATATCAAAATAAATATAACTCATTGAATAAAATAGCAAAGCATGAGTCTATATCGACATAAATGAATAAACAGATGGTAAATAAAGGAGAGAAAAGGGGAAGCTCATTATAGTAGAATGCCAATTAATAAGTGTAAATTAGTCTTAAAAATAGTTATCTCTGAATTGTAATATAATGAGCATACATCTTTTTCTTTATATATTTCTATCTTGTTTCAGCTTTATAAAATGAGCATATACTTCTTTTGTAAAAACACTCATTCATAATCCTCAACAAACACAACATACACACATCTCTAAAGCCACTTTAAAAAGAAAACCATGTGCACAAAACCCCCAAACACACACAGCAAGCACATGTGCTGTCCTGACTCTCCATCCTAGAGAGGAGAGGCTCAGATGTCCTTGGCAGGTGAGTTAAAGTTAAAAACAAAACTAAACAGCAAAAGCAAACCACCAGGCAACAATGAGATTTACAGAATATTTGATTTGGTTTTATGGTAATTATGGGAGTGAAAAGATGTGACCCTTGCTATGATGCCAATGACAAATGGTTAACTGATAAGAAGAAATGGAGAGGGTGACAGGCTGTAGAATAGGTCAATATCAGGCTGTCACGAAGCCATTTGAGACATATAATTAATCTATTACTCACCTGGCATCATCATTCATTGTAGTATGGTCAATAGGTGCCATGAAGCTCAGTAGCTTGCTAAGGACATGAAACCTAAATAAAGCAGGAAGTAAACAGGCAGCAGAATTAGTAACTATTAACCAGTAAGGAAAAACACATTCTATGTGTTAACAAACTCCAGAACTGAGCACAGGTACATTTGGCTCCAGAGTGCAATAGGGAAAAACATAGGCACTTACCACTCACAACCACAGTCATCCCTTGCTATCTGTGGCAGACTGGTTCCAGGACTCCCCCCAGATATCAAAATCGATGGATGCTTAAGTTCCTTATATAAAATGGTATAGTATTTGCATATAACCTACACACATCCTCTTGTATACATTAAATTAATTGAATTAATTTAATTAATTGTATTAATACCTAATACAATGTAAATGCTATGTAGGCCAGCCTCAGTGGCTGATGCCTGTAATCCCAGCACTTTGGGAGGCCAAGATGGGAGGATTGCTTGAGGCCAGGAATTCGAGGCTGCAGTGAGCTATGATAGCTGCAGTAAGCTTTGATTGTGCCACTGCACTCCAGCCTGGGAGACAGAGCAAGACCCTGTCTCTTAATTAAAAAAAAAAAAAAAAAAGTAAATGCTATGTAAATAGTTGTTATATTGTATTGTTTAGGGAATAATGACAAGAAAAAAGTCTGTACATGTTCAGTATAGACACAACTGTCCTTCCTTTTTTTACCCCTGAGTATTTTCTTTTTCTCTCTTTCTTTTTTTTTTTTTTTTGAGGCAGAGTCTTGCTCTGTAGCCCTGCCTAGAGTGCAGTGGCGTCATCATAGCTCACTGCGACCTCAAAGTCCTGGGCTCAAGCAATCCTCCTGCCCCAGCCTCCTGGGTAGCGGGGACTACAGGTGCATGCCACTGCACACGGCTAATTTTTTGTATTTTTAGTGGGGGCTGGGGGTCTCGCTCTTCCTCAGGCTGGTCTCGAACTGCTGACCTCAAGCGATCCTCCCGCCTCAGCCTTGCAGAGTGCTAAGATTACAGGCATGAGCCACTGAGCCTGGCCAACCCCTGAATATTTTCAATCCAAGGCTGGTGGAATCCACGGATGCAAAACCCCTGGATAAGAAGGCTGACTGTGTATTTTTCCCTTAAAGTTACAGGAGAAAAGTCTCCTAATAGCACATTGTAAATGACAGTTCAGCACAGATCCATTTATATCACAGCCCCCCAAAATAGATACACTTGTGCCTTTGAGTAATATACAAACCCTTAAATTAAACATTATTCCAGACTAAAGACAATGAGGACTTGACTACCTTATTTTCCTCCTCTCTGTACATCTTAGTCATCTTTCAGTGTCATTAAAGCTACCTACTGGCAATAGCACAGGTAGTGGAATAACATCTGAATGCAAAACTTCACCAACACCATCACTCACTAGCACTGGTTCCCACAGTCAGAAAAGGCTTCCTTAATTCCACATTATCTCCCCGCGCTAGCCCCACTAGGTCTTTCCCTTCATCTTTAAATGAAGGAGCACAACTGAGTTCACAACAAGCTTGATTCCTAGGTCTTCAGCTGAGGTACTATGGAAATTTAAGTTACACCACCTACGTTTCCCGCCAATAGAAAAAAAGTATTTTTGTATGAAGTGCTTTGATATTCCCTGTGAGAGGGGACAACCATACTCAGAACAAATACATGATCTTATATAGACCAAATTATACCAAAGAGAATTCAAGGGGGCGTCCCTTTCTATTCATTATAATGGAAGGGGATATGTATGATTCTCTCTCTCTCTCTATATATATATATAAAAAATAAAATTCTAACTAAAAAAATTCTGCTTCAACAAAACACTATCCACGAATAAAAATACGATGAATATTTTCATGTGCATAATGCTTTACAGTTTTAGAAACATTTTTACACATATCAAATAACTTGATTCTTTACTGTACCACCCACAGCTAAGCCTCCCAAATTTTCTTTTTCTCAACAAATGAATTTTACAAAAATAATAGTGATGAGATTTTCTCCATTCTAAAAGTAATAGAAAAGGTATAAATTCATTATGGAAAATTTGGAAAACAAACAAAACATACACAAAAAATGCACAGTTCCTCTACCTAGAGACAATTGTTGTATGTTTTACATAGTGCCCCTTTTATATATATAGTTATGCAATTAAAAAAATTTTTTTTTACAACATGGATATGCCTTCAAAATATTTATACAATTTTGTATCTTTTTTTTTCACTTGGCATTGTAAGCACTGTCCCATAAGCAATATCTAAATGGCTGCATATAATTCCAGTAGAAGTATCATAATATATTTTCATGTTTTTGAGCACCTATATTGCTTCCAATTCTTCACTTTTTATAAAATGAAAAAACTTCTATGCATCATACTTATTTTTTTAAATGTCTGCTTGTTATCCTCTAATTATAAATATTAATATAATTCTTTTTTAGTTTTTTATTGATAACATAATTGTACATGTTTTTGGCCTATGTGTAATATTTTGATATATACATACAATGTGTAGTGATTAAATCAGGGTCATTGGGATATCCATCACTTCAAACATTTATCATTTCTTCATGTTGAGAACATCCCAAATCTTTTCTTCTAGCTATTTTGAAATATACAATAAATTATTGATAACTACAGTCACCTCAACTGTGCTACTGAGCACTAGAACTTACTCCTTCTAACTGTATTTTTGTATCCATTAACCAACCTCTCTTTGTCCCTCCCCCCACCCTCTACTTTTCCCAGAATCTGGTGACCACCAAAAAATTAATATATCATTCTTATAAGAATCCAAATACAGAAATGTATTGAAAACTGAAAACTCCCCTGTAGTACCACCAGCTAGTAATAATCACTATTAATTAAAACTGTTAAGTTTGGTTGTAGCACTTTCCAAATACAAGCTTAATATATTTTTAACATAAAAATGGGATAATATGCTTAATAGTCTGCATTATGCTTTTTTTCACTGGACCATATATCATACTCTATTCTTTTTCATAGTTTCAGAGTATTCCATTGTGTCAGTCTATTATAATTTATTTCATCTCCTATTGGTCAGCATTTATATAGCCTCCCCTCTTTTAAACATATATTAAACAATGCCAAAGTGAAGATTCTTATACCTAAATTATTGAATGTTTATCCGTATATTTCTATGAGATAAATACTGGGATGCAAAATTGCTGAATTGAAAGGTATGCATATGTAAAATTGAAAGCCTGAGCCAAAATGCCCTCCCAAAGGTTGTGTCAATGTATGAGAGCATAAATATTTACATGAGCTTTTTATTTAAATATAAAGCATAAGCACTGTTAATTAAATAAATATGAACTATACCCTATAGTTGTGTTGTTCCATACAGCAGCCATTAGCCGAGGCTACTGAGCATTTGAAATGTGGCTAGTCTGAATTGAGATGTGCTGGAATTATAAGATACATACCAGATTTTGAAGGCTTGGAATAAGAAAAGAATGTAATACACATGTCATTAATAATTTTTAAAATAATAAATTATTGACATAAATTTTTTTATATATTACGATGGTTAAATGAAATATATTATTAAAATTTAGTTCACCTGTTTCTTTTTACTTTTTTAATGTGGCTACTAGAACATTTAAAATCACACACGATACATATTTTTTTTGGATGGCACTGCTCTCTAGAAAACCTTTACACTTTAAAACAATATATACAATAACTATTAACTACATGGTGAAAGACAGGCTTTAAGAAGTAATCAGACTGAAGACGATTTAGTAATGTGTAGTTAATGCAATGCTTTCATCTACTCTCCATGCCACTGAAAATAGATACGTGTTTTAGTATTAAAACACCTTTTACCACCCATACTAAGAAAAGATAAATGTAATTTTGTCGTGGAAGAACAGACCAACACAGTAAGACATCCCATTATTAAAAGACCTAAAAGTTCAACCCACTTACATTATGATTTCTGATTAAATCATAATTATAAACTCACTTATAGGTAATACTGAATGAAATACTGATAATCAACAATCACTGTATTTCCAAAAACCAAAATATTAATTTTTTTAATAAATACTTTCTTTTTTCTTTTCTTTCTTTTTTTTTTTAAGACACCAAACCAGATCCAGGATATAAATTACTTTTTAGCACCCAATTAGCAAGTTGCCATGCCCAGTCTGACTAGGCTATCATTTAAACTAATGACATGTTATTATTTAAACTGTTTCTACAAAGTAATGTTAATCTCTGCTATAACATCTCTGGAAGTCTTAACTTTACAACCCTATCACAGACAAAGAACAAAAATTGCTCAATGGTGGGATATAGTATCAGTGATGACAACTGGCACACCCTACTTGTTGTTCTTAAAGTCTAATTCAAGAAAGTTATTTATTATGTTCTCATCCAGCCTGGGCCACCTGGTTTAATCCTTTAGGACAAGATGCTAATGTAGCAAAGATGTCATTTTGGGTGCCTGAATAGGCCAGTTAGTCCTACCAGTGAAACAACTCAACCACCATAAGTTAGACCAGTTAGTTCAAATCCTAGTTTGCTACTCACTAGCTCTGTAACGCTGGGTATGTCACTTACCTTCTCTAAGTACTTTACATGAATTAGCTAATTTAGTCTGCATAACAACCCTATGAGATATGACTTCTAGTATCATACTCCTTTCACAGATGAAGAGATGGAAGCACAGAGATGTAAAGTAACTGGCCCAAGGTCTCAAGGCCAGTAAATGAAAGAATCGATGTCAGACATAGACAGTTTGGCTCCAGAGGCTGGGCTCTCCCTGCCTCTACATGTAAATTGCTTAGCAGTGCCTGATGTGAAAGCTCTATAAATGTTAGTTGTTATCACTATTGCTATGAGTAAAGATTACTCTCTGATTCTGACCACATCCCTCACATTTATGGTCACAAGGAGAGTCAGGTGAGTACAGATGACAAAACCAAAAACAATCCAACACACATGACCTTATTTATGACTTTTCTTTTTACTCTGCAATAATCTTAGACTTCTAAGACCCCATATTGCACCTAGTTGTGCTGTCTCCTTTGTCTCCTCCAATCTATGACAGTTCCTCAGTCTTCCTTGTTTTTTTGTTACCATGACACTTGACAAGTACTGGTCAGTTATTCTGTACAGTGTCTCACAATCTGGATTTGTATGATGTTTTGAGATTGAGGTTAGGCATTTTTGGCAAGAATATCACAGAAATGATGTTGTGTCCTCAACTGAAGACAGAGGGATATAGCTATGTCTTACTACCAGTCTTATTAATCTCGAACACTTAGTTATGGTAGCATCTGCTGGATTTCTCCCCTATGAAGTTACCATGTATCCCTTTGTAATTGATAAGTATCTTGGGAGAGAGACTTTGAGATCATGCAAATATACTTTTTTCCCTCAAACTTTTGCCCATTGATTTTAGCATCTATTGGTGGATCTTGCCTGCAAAAAAATTTTACAGTGGTATTTGCCTAGTGGTGATTTTCTATTTCTCTTACTCCCTCTACATTGAATAACTGGAATCATGCATGACCTTTTGATGGCATATGATGGATTCCAAAAGGCTTTTATGAAACAAACCAATCAAGTAAGTAAAAGTTTATGCAGAAATTCTATAGGCCTTTTAAATATGGAAAGTCCTTTAGTTTGTGGTTTCTGACTTCTATTGCAACCAACAGTACCTCACGTGATCACAAATGAAATGATCCTGCCATCCTTGATTTCCCTGAGGCATAGGCACTCCTGACCCCATTAAACATCCTCCTGTATTCACTGCTTTCCCTCACTTTCTCCTGTCCTCCTCCCTCCATGACTGCTCTTCAGCATTCTTCATGGGCTCCTCTTCCTCTAGCTCACGTATGCTGGCATTCCTCAGGGTTCTATTCTTAATCACTCTATATATTTTTTTATTTTTTATTTCTTAAGAGACAAGGTCTCACTCTGTCACCTAGACTGGAGTGCAGTAGCTCGATCATAGCACACTGCAACCTTGAACTCCTGGGCTGAAGGGATCCTCCCATCTCAGCCTCTCAAAGTGCTGGGATTACAGGTTTGAGCCACCATGCCCAGCCTTGACACCATATTCTTGTCACACTATACTCTCCTTGGAAAATAGCAATTAAATTGTTTCTAAACTATCAACTAATAAATATCTACATCCTTAGCTTGCCAAAAAAATCCTTGGATTTCTCCAACATATTCAGAAACTGAATCTGCTCTCTCCCTCAAAAAACAAAGAATTGAATTTCTCCTTGCAGCCTCTCTTACACACATATCAATGAATAATACCAAAATCTATGTAGCTCCCTCTGAAACTCTGGGAGTCATTCTAACCTTCTCACTTTTCTTTACCTCTTCATGTGCAGTCACTCCTAAGAACTACTCACCTGCATAAATGTCTCTCAATCCATCATCTCCTATTCCTTCCAGCCCTTGCTCTCATAAATTTCTAGTCTTTTTCTATAAACCCCCTAGAATTATCTTTCTGAAATATGAATGTGATGACAACATTGCTCTGCCTAAAATCTTTCAATAACTCACTACAATCTATAGAATAAAGTCCAAAATTCTTAGCATGGACATTCTAGCACTCACCTAGGCATTCAGCTCATATCCTGCCATTCTCCCATATTCACTTTAAGTCTCTGCTAAAAAAATTAATTGCAGTTCCCAAAATGGGCTCCACACTCTCTCAAGTCTGCAAACCTTTCTGCAAACATTACTCTTTCTGTCTTTCACTGGGCTAATGCTTACTAGTCTCTCAAGGTTCAGTGTGGATGTCCCATCTTACAGAAAGTCTTCCTGAGCAGTCTGCACTCCCTCCAGGGCGGAGGACAGGATTATCTCTACTGTAGCATCTACCACATACCTTCCCTGTCTGCTAGTGTCTGCCATCCTCTCCAGACTAGCCTCTGTATCCATGGGTTCAGTATCCACAGATTCAACAAACTGTGGATCAAAAATATTCAGGGAAAAAAAAATGGATGGGTGTGTCTGTACTAAACATTTCCAGTCTTATTATTATTCCCTAAACAGGACAGTGTAACAACCATTTATATAGTATTAGGCATTATAAGTAATCCACAGATGATTTAAAGTATATGGGAGATGCAAATAGGTTATATGCAAACACTATGCCATTTTATATCAGGGACTTGAGCATTCATGGATTTTGGTATCTAGTGGGGTAGAGTCGGGGTGTGTGTGTGTCCTGGAACCAATCCCCCACAGATACTGAGGGCAGACTGGATCTTACCTAGCACCTAATTAGCATCATCTTAGAAGGCGAAGGACACTAAAACCACTTTTTTTTTTTTTTTTAAAGAGACGGGGTCTCCCTCTCTCACCCATTCTGGAGTGCAGTGGCATGATCATCGCTCACTGCAGCCTCCAACTCCTGGGCTCAAGCCATCCTCCTGCCTCAGACTCCCAAGTCACTGGGACTACAGGTACGTGACACCATATCCAGCTCACTTCTTATATTTTAATGTTTAGCCCTGTTTAAACAGAATGTCTCTTGCTTGTTTGCTAATAGAATAAGATTTTTATTTTATTTTATTTTATTTATTTGTGAGATGCAGTCTCACTCTGTTGCCCAGGCTGGAGCGCAGTGGCATGATCGTAGCTCACTATAACCTCAAACTCCTAGGCTCAAGCAATTCTCCCACCTTAGCCTCCCGAGTAGCTGGGATTACAGGTGCATGCCACTACACCTGGCTAATTGTTTATTTTTTGTAGAGACAGGGTCTCCTTATGTTGCCCAGACTGGTCTCCAACTCCTGGCCTCAAGTGATCCTCCCGCCTCAGCCTCCCAAAGTGCTGGGATTGTAGGTGTGAGCCACTGCACCTCCCCAGAATAAGATTTTAAATGCCTCTGGACATACGAGGATGTGGGGATCTCAACCACTATCAAAATGCTACAAGACAAAGGTATATATTTGTGTTGGCACATACCTCTAACAAACAGTTTAATGAGGATAGTTTAACACGTTAATATAACAAAAGCAGCTGCTATTAAAACAAAATCCTGGTTTTTTTCTTTCAACCTGATAAATTTTTTTGATTTGGGAAACTACAGACTCACACTCTCTTCAGTTACCTGCCGCACTAAAAAAGTGCTTACTTCTCTGACACTCATCCAGATTTCTTAATCTGTGTTATGTTCACAGTTACAGCCATTTCTCATTACCTGATGAGTATTTTAATTTTTCTATCATAATCACCCAAAAACATTTTCTGGCTGACTAATGTCAACGAGGCACCATAACAGATAAAAAGGTTGGAATTGTCTTAAAGGATAAAGTAGCACAATTTTGACCTTCAAGGGCCCATAATATAGCTATCTGCCCCAATACTTTAAAAATTCACACAAATACAATAATGTAGAACAGGCATTTTTTCCTCTCTCAATTCTTTTGAAGAACACATATTTGCAATAGCAATGTTGATAAACACAAGAGTAACCAAAGAAACTAATATTTTTGAATGCTTACTACATACCAGGCATTTACACATTATTTCATTTAATTCCCACACCAAATCTATAAAGCAGGGATTATTATCTCCACTTAGTAAATGAGAAAAGTGAGGCCGAGAGAATAAAGAGCAGCCACAATCGTAAGAGCCAGACAGAGCTGGGATTTGAACCCAAGTCTCCTGATTTGAAATTCTGAGCTCCTCTCGAGAGAGAACATTTATGACCTCATCAAACTATCATTTTAAAAGCACAGTACTGGAGAAAAATCTGATCCCAAAATTTAAAAAGAAAGTAATCATTCAGCCTAGTCACCTATAAAGTACTATTACTAACTTTCTTCTTTAAATCCTTGGAGGAGGAATGGGGGAAACAGGTACAGAAGAGGCATGTGAGCGAGCAAGGAAATGGACACTAGGCAGGAGACTGACCCAGCCCTGGAATACTGATAGCAATAACAAGGACAGTAATAATAGCAACAAATACTTACAGTCCTTACTATGGACCTGGCACTATTCTAAGAGCTGCACACACACTACTCATTTAATCCTCACAGCAACCCTACAAGGCTGGTACTATTATTATCCCCATTTTATAGATGAAGAAACTAGCAGAGTGTTTAAAGGTCTTGCCCGAAGTAACTACTAATCAGTGTCAAAGCTGGATTCAAACTCAGGCAGTCTGGCTCTTAAGGCCACACTCTTAACCATTACACTAAAAATGAACCTGGAGAAATACAAAGATTTGGAAATTTCAACATAGGAAAAAAGACAAACAAATTACTACAATTTAACCTGGTATTTAAGAAAAGTGACTTTAAATCAAAAGATGATGAAAAGCTACTTTGCATTTCTGCAAAGTTAAAGAAAAATAAGCATTTCCTGATGAGTTTTGTTAAATATTAAAACAAGTTAATTGTGAAATCTGCTTCTCTGAAGATCTTTAAAAATGAGATAAGCCCACATTTGTCTAAAGGGAATTTAATGACAGGCAGGCTCTAATAAGGATGTGGGATTAGCTATCTGCCTAAAACTGCCCTGACACAAGAAGTTTAAGATGTTCTTTGTATGTACCTAATTTGTAAGTAGTTTCTTTGACACTGAGACTTTGTGTGATGATACTGTGTCTCTCTCACACACACACACACACACACAGTTCCCAAGTCCAAAAGTAGAGCAATTCCTACTCTTGCTACTTCTTTCGTCTGTAACCTTATAAGACCACTTAAAGAGCTCAGAGGATGGGAAGGTTTTTCTAAAGTCAGAAATTTCTCTATTTTCTCATAAAAACTGTATTTCTCATCTCATTTAAGCACCCCATTAACATTCTCTGAAGTCCTTCATTTCTGTCTTTTAAGCATACTGTGTGTGTGTGTGTGTGTGTGTGTGTGTGTCATCACGAAAATGGACCAATATAACCTTATTCTAAATAAGAAAGAATCAAACTTTTATATTATTCTATAGAAAACATTTTTTAAAACTAAAATAATTTCAACTATCTTACTTTTGTTTTCTTATTATTTCTCTCTCAGGAAAGTGCAGATATTATTTCACCTATGCATTCACAACACTCAAGCTAAAAGTCAATGAAACTGTATTTCCATTTTAGAGTAAAAAAAACTTAAGCCCTCAAATATTGTTTTAGTTATTTTTCAAATCCTTAAAAACAGAGTCATCAGAAGAAAAAGAAAAATGACATAATAGCCAAAATGCAAAAGAAGAGATACAACATATCATGTTAAAATTTTTTCCAAAAAGTAACTCACCGAAGTTTCCTTCCTTTGCTGGCTTTCCTATCTACTTTCTTGTGGATTTTGCTTCGTAACTTCTGGATTGCAAGCCACTGCCTGGGAAATTCACAAGCAATGTTATGCATCATCACTAACAGAAACAGTTATACATATTGACAAATTGGAATTTTTCTCACTAACAACCCTGCAGAAGGAAACCATCAACCTACATCAAGTTCCTCAAGCTAGTTTGGGGCCAAAGCGACTAATCAATTAAAGAGGATTTGTGCAATGGTAAAAAACAAATGGCAGCTGGGAAATTCTACAGCAAATTTGGTTAACAATGCTTCTTAGTACTTGGAGTTGCTGTGACAAGCACTAAATCTACCAGTCTGCAGGAAAACCCATCAAATTGAGTATAGCTGCTTGGGTTTTCTTTTAATGTTTTAGCTATGCAGCATGTTCTATTACTAATGTTGCAACTGCTGGTTGGTTTTAATACATGAATTCTTTACATCTAACCTTCCCTTTGGTAATACCCAAGTGCCTTTTCTTGTGCTTTCCAATTTTTACTAATTTTTAATAATTATCCACTACTGATACTAGTTTTACAATCATTTTATTTAATTTTCATTTCATCTATAAATATTTCAGTATGTGTGGCTAAAAGATAAGGACTCTCCCCTCCAATATAATCTCAATACCATTATCACACCTTTAAAAAAAGTCAACAATAAATTCTTTACCATCAAATACTTAATCAGTCTTCAAATTTCCCCAAATGTCTCAATTTTACAGTTGGTTTGTTTGGATCAGGAGCCAAACAAGATTCACATAATCTGCAGTCATTTTAGATAAGAAAGAATTAATTTTTCAATAAGGGACACTAGGCTAAGAAAATCTTCATAAACTGCTCATATTAACAAATGTGAAAAAAAGAAAGAGAAGGAGAAGCAGCAGCAGCTGTCATCTTACCTGATTTATACAACGAAAACTCCACATCAGAAAAAAAAAATCTAGGGAAATCCAATTACTGTAATCTTAATATAATCTTAATTACCATAATCTATTTTATTGTAAAGTCAGATAAATGTACAATATAATCACCACTTAAATGCAATTTGCTCTATCACGTTAAATTTATAGTGAACAGCTCTCTGTAACATTCCAGAGATAAACGAAATATCAACAACATACTACCCTAAAATTCAAATAATATTTTATTCAAATAAAATTATTTCATCAACACAAATTTTTCATTGCTTCCTCAAAATGCTGCTCTGCCCAGAATCCCATTCTGGCACTTACAGCTTTTGTTTCCTTTCATGCTTTTGCAGATTATGGCTCATGGCTATTTAAATGTACACTATTCATTAGATAGCACTCTAAATGCCCTTTTTATTTTCCCACTACAGGATGAAGCATACACACAAGAGCCTTCCTTCACTACTTTACATTCTACCCTGACATCTGGGTAATGCTGCCACGTTCCATTTCCAATTGTGCTGAAGCTTTTACTGAAGGGGTGGAGGTCTAAATTAGGGCAGACTCTAACAAAGCAGATTCAACTATATGAGCAAGGAACCTGTTGGGCACAGAGCCACGTTCTGACAGCTGAGAGCACACATTTGGGTGGCTGCTTGTTATCCACCGGTCAACAGACTGATATGGATACAATCATAACCCAAACCAGAGAGCAAAGAGCGTAAGAAGGACTTCGAAAAACAAGCCCTAAAACAAACACATAGGTGTTTGATAATCTCTTTTCATATTGCACTTAAGGAAATGTAGGGTAAACGGTCACTTTGTCTTTCTAGCTCTTATTATCTTGCTTAACTTTGATAATTATGGGGTCGATCACACTTTGGAGGTAGCAGCATTAAGGGGACTGGAGGGGAGAAACTATTATAGAGGCTGCTTGCATGAACAGAAAGCCATATCTAAATTACCTTCCCATGGCCACCTGATCGTTGGGATCCAAGGAGCTGGTCTTCCGTTCTATAAGTTCTCGAAGCAGCTAGAAGAAAAAGGAAACCAACTGATTTATTTATCATCTCCTAACACCAACTGACTAAAAGGGCACGGAAGGAATTCTGAATGGCATAGTGACATCTCTAAAACTACAATCAATAAGGGACAGCCCAGTGGCAAGAGCATAACTGAATTCCCATTAACCCTTTCATATTTATATATCTTTAAAAAGGTGGCTATAGCAATAGCTGAGAACAGAAGTCCATTTGGAAGACTTATTGTACTGCAGTTCATTTCAAATGGATCAATGAGTGTGCAAGATTCCCTTCATTGTTTTTATGATTAGTTTTGTCCACCCCATCGATATCAATGGAGAATCTTTAAAAGGTCAGGTGGGAAGGGCTATGTGGCAAAAAGGGAAATGCATCAGCTTCTCACCAATAGGATAATGGTGCAAGGTTAACTTCTGAACTATAACCTCCAGCAGTCAGGAAGGTCTTCCTCAGGCAAAAGCCTTTACTGTATATAATTAAAAGTGTGGACTCCATCCTCTTGCTTTCTACAGCTGCTACTCTACCAGGCTTGCTATGAAGTGATTCAATCACACATAACACCAACACATTCACAGCCACAAAAATTTCAAGAGAGAACCTAAAGAAAGTAATTTGTGTATACTACAAATACAACACAGAGGATCAATCTCTCATCCTATACAATTAACTCCACAGGAGTTACTCTAAATGACTCTCCTACTCTCCTCTTAATCCTTACTCCAGTGCATCCAACTGAAGTCTAAATCTATACCTTTCACACAGACTTAAGAATTTGCGCTAGGACTTAAAGTCCTAGGTAAAGAGAAGCAAAGGATTTAAAAGTTAAACATTAAAGGAAGAGAATTTTAAATTACAATAATAAAACTACAAGTGCTATACGCAGGGAAATAGCAACAGAGATTAAAATTCCAAATATCTTCTGAGAGAAATCTAAAGGAAGAGGCTAGAATAAACTAGTTTCTGCTAATCATCTGTCAATATTACAGGTTTGACTTTAAAACTTGAGTCTTCACAAAAATTAGCAATTATTTTGTAGTTGAGGCATGGTAGCAATATAGATATTTCACCAAGTCAAATAGGTGAAGCCTGTGAGAGGATGAAGAAGGAGGAATATCCTCTGAAAGTTCACTTTCTAATTTTAATTTGTTTATGTAAGTAGGCACTGGAAGAAGTAAAACAAATTTATTTTACTTTGGAAAAATATTCACTTCCAAAAGATGAATCTTTACTGCAAAAGGGAAAAGGATATCTCAATCACAATTAAAAAACCTCCTGTGATGTTTTTTCATTTGCTTATTTTGGACATTATTACTACAGCAATTATGTTTAAAAATGCAGGGACCAGAAGCCACTGGTTTATTATCACTAGAAAACAGCAAGCTATTTCTCTATCCTGTTTATCTGATTGATTCCCAACATCTTTCTGGCAGCCAATCTATCAGTTTATCTCTCCTACTTCATCACAGTCACTTCTGGCAGCTAAATACAAGATCCAAATCCAGTGTTACACAGACATACGACACAGTAAACCTACGTACCACTGCTACTGTGTAAACAGCTGCCCTTAAGGCTAAGCAAAAATGGGCTTCTGGTTCCTAGTCAATATTCTGTCAAAAGCAAGGCTGGGGGAGGGGGTTGGGAGGAGAGGTTAATAATAATGAAGAAAAAGAAGAGAAAGAGAAAAATTTAAAGGAAGGAAAATAATGGAATGACAGCATTTCATTGCCCTTACCTTGTTCCAGCCATACAGGAGATTACAACAACCTTTCTTCGTTTTCCTAATCGTCTCAGATCCCTTGAGACTGGGGCAGTCATGGCAACTGGGGAGCAAGTGCTCAGGGAAGGCTGCCCCAGTACAACAGGGGTGATCCTCTGGAAGAGAGCCCCATATGCCCTTGCCGAAGGCTGGAAATTGGAGCTGCACAACTGTAGTGGATCTATTAAACTTGCAGTGGTCTCTGCAATTCAAACACCAAGTTGGTGCAGCATTTACTCTCAAGCACTCTGGGTACTATACATATTCTGGGCTCCATTTCCACTACCCAAGTGCTTTGCATGGCTATTCTTAGTCTTTCTATATTTTACTTAAAAGATGAGAACGTATCTTGTAATCAGAAAAAAAATTTTATTTTTTAACATTTACTCTCTTTACTACATATTTACTATGACAGAGGCAAATAAATAGCGGAGTTATGGAAGCACAGAAGAGAAAGAGCCAAATTCTGGTAGAGGAACCTGGAAAAGGCTTCACATCATTTCAATCACTTGCTTGCCAGCATCCTAAAATTTTCTATGGATTCATTAGAACCAGAAGGGAAGACGTGAAAGGGAAAATTCATATTGGTCTACCTGGCTAGCTCTAGTTTATTCAGCCCAACATTTCAGAAAATTCTGTTGTGCTCGAGGTATGAATAAGAAAACAACAACAACAAAAACACAATTAAACTATTCCCGTGACTATTACTATTTCCCACAGCTATCACTATCACTGGGTTTAAATTTAATGAGGAAAATTGCTTTCAAAAAAGTTGCTGAAAAATGAAGCTTTAGGGATATTGCTTCAAGAATTTAATTCTGCTTCTGAGTTCAATTTTTATAGCTTTAACTTTATGAACAAACTTTTCCACTAAAATTCAAGTTTCTGTTACCGTTATTGCAGCTTTTTATTTCAACAAACAATGACATAATATCTGTAGCAATTTTCTCTGTGTCTCAGAAAATGGAGAGATGTACAAAATATTTTTGTTCTAGTCTGTTATAATTCCTCCAGGTCATCAATTCAGAAAAGTTTGATTGTATCTCTAGTTCTAGGGGAAAATCATAGATGTAGCTAGGTTTTCAGGTCAGCCTACAAAAACCTACTTAACTCCTAACAACATATATGAGAAACAGCACTGATAGGATATCCAGCACCTAATCAACATTTATAATACTTTGAAAAGGGAAAATGCATGCCAGAATCAGTTAAAAATGGCAGATTGAACATATTAGTTTATCTCTTCTCCCTTCTCAATCCCTCTAAGAGGTAGTAGAGGAATAAAATAAATGTATTAACCCACAAGAAAAAAGACAAAGGGAGAGCTAATGGGAACATATTTTCACCAACTCTTCCAAGACAGTAAGGAGATGGAGGAGTAAAAGGAAGTCATCAGCCATGTACCCAGAGGGAAAAAAGGTGAGGGTGGAGCAGATCAGGCCCACAGAATCCCCATGGGGCTCAGCTCTCTGAGTGGCAGTGACCACGGGAGGTGGGAGGAGGAGAAGAGGGCAGAATCATGCGGGCCTTCTCCACTATCCCCATCATCCCACACAAGTCAAGTGGCTAACCACCTCCTCTCACCGGGAGAAAAGACATCACATTCTTTGGAAAAACTGAACCACAGAAGCGCTAGAGTGGGAGATATCAGGCACAGAAGCTGGGATGAGGTACAAGGGGGAAAGCTCTATGCTGATCTCTGAAACTTTCTGTCCTCTCCCCCAACCCTACTTACAGAATGCTAACACCCAGTTGTGTAATTTTCTAAGCAGGAAAGCAGAGTCGTCTTTTCTGGAAAAACTGAATGTCTCTTCTGCCCAAAAAGTAAGATTTCCAAGTTGCTATGGTCTGAACGTGTCCCCCAAACCCATCTGTGGACAACTTAATCCCCAAGGCCTTTGGGAGGTGACTGAGTTATGCAGGCTCTGCCTTCACGAATGGGATTAGGTATCTTTCTAAAAGGGCTTCGCAGAGGCAGTTTGTCCCTTTTGCTCTTCTACTTTCAGCCATATGAGGATACAGTGTTCCTGCCCTCAGAAGAATTTGACATCAAGGTGCCATCTTGGAAGCAGAAAGCAGCCCTAACCAGACAACAGAACCTGCCAGCACCTCGTTCTTGGACTTCCCAGGCTCCAGAACTATGAGAAAATAAATTTCTATTCTTTATAAATTACCTAGTCTGTGGTATTTTGTGAAAGCAGCACAAATAGATACATAGAAAACTAAACAAATGAATACAAGTTCTGACATGTGAGGGTACTCTAACCAAGAGGTTAGTTCATAGCATCATTATATTTAAAGAAGCCAAAAAGCTCTACCCATGTTTCAGAGATTCCAAATAAACTTTAATGCCTTGCTCTTAAATATGAACAGTTAAAGACCACCAACAGCTGAAGAAAACCTCAGGCATGGACCAAACAAACAGAGACCCAAGGAAGCAATGCAGAGAACAAAAGAAACAGTTAAAAAGAAAAGAAAGGAACTAAAAACTTAAAATAAATATCCCCAGAGAAGTTAGAGAAGACACACATTGATAAGAACCAGATGCTGTGAGAAAAGACTAAAACAAGAAATTAAACTTGAAACAGAGTTTTAAAAAAAATTCAACAGAAGAACTAGAAGATAAATGTACAAAAACCTCTCAAATATAGAACAAAAAAGTGGGCTGTGGGCAGTAGCTCACGTCTGTAATCCTAGCATTCTGGGAGGCCAAGGCGGGAGGATCACTTGAGGTCAGGAGTTCAAGACCAGCCTAAACAGAAGTGAGACCCCGTCTCTACCCAAAATAGTAAAAATTAGCTGGGCATGGTGGTGTGTGCCTGTATGTAGTCTCAGCTACCAGGAAGGCCGAGGCAGCAGCATCGCTAGAGCCCAGGAATTTGAGGTTGCAGTGAACTATGATGACACCACTGTACTCCAGCCAGGGAGACAGAGTGAGACTCTGTCTCAGGAAAAAAAAAAAAAAAAAAAGGAAAAAGATAACATACCCTTGCTTATTTGTGAGACAAGAAAAAAACATGGGACAATATTAAAATAAAGGACAATCTAGAAAGTCAAACGCCTGACCAACAAAGTCTGGGAAAAAATTTTTAAAGAAATAATGAAAAATTTCCCAAATCAAAGAACAGTACAAGCCTGCAAAGACCTAGTACAATGAACAAAAAAAGAGCCTTTCCCAAGACACATCATCATGAAATGTAGAACATGAGAAGTAAAGAGAAGATCCTAAACAGAGAAAAAATAGGTCACATACAAAGAGGGTGACTGTATGTCCCAGTTTACACAATAGAGTCCTGGTTTACACTTGTTGTCCTAATATTCTGTCAGGCTAGCACCTTAAGTGTCCCAGTTTTGATAATAAATTATATGGTCACCCTACATATTAAGGAATGGAAATCTAAATGGGATTAGATATCTTAATAGCATTAGCAGATAGAAAGGACAGCAAAACAATGCCTTCACAATTCTGAGGAAAATGACTTCCAAACTCAAATTCCACATACAGCCAAATTATTAACCAAGTACAATGAGAGTTAAATAAAGATATATTCACACACGCAAGGACTCAACAATTTACTTGCTACACACATTTTCACAGGAAGACGTGCATCAATAAATGAGTGCATGCAGCAAGAAAGAAAAAGACATAAGATGTTAGAAAACAGAGGTCTAACTCAAGAAAGAAGCAAAGGCACGTCTCAGGTATATAGGCAGCATGGCCCAGAAAGCAACCATTCCAGAAAAGAAGAGTCCAGAGAGCTCTTGGGAGTGTCAGGTCTCCAGGGAAATAAGAGTACAGGGGAGGTGGGAAATGATAGGCTATTTTGTACATTCAAGGTATTTGGAGTATCTGGAAAAAACAGCAATAGATACACAGAAAATTAAGCAAACCAAAACAGGCATTATTAGCCATAGGAAAAAACAAATTTGTAAGAAAATGTAATCACAGCACATTCCTTGTTGCTATAGTTTGGATGTTTGTACCCCCAAATCTCATGTTGAAATTTGATCCCAATGTTGGAGATGGGGTCTAATGGGAGGTATTTGGGTCACAGGGGTGGATCCCTCATGAATAGATTAATGCTCTGGGGGGCGGGGAGAGGGAGTTCTCGCTCTATTAGTTCCTGTGAGTTGGTTATTAATAAAGAGCCTAGCACCTCCCCCTCTCTCACCATGTGATCTCTGTACATCCTGGCTCCCCTTCTCCCTTCTGCCATGAGTGGACGCAGCCTGAGGCTTGCACCAGATGCCCAATCTTTCAGCCAGCAGAACTCTGAGCCAAATAAACCCCTTTTCTTTAAAAATTACCCAGCCTCGGGCATTCCTTTATAGCCACGCAAAATGGAGCAAGACACTTGTGAACATTATTTATTTGGTAGTAATAATGTAAACACTGACTTACAGCCATCCTAATTAAGTGTGACATGTTATCTCATTGTGTTTTGATTTGCATTTCTCTGATAGCTAATGTAGAGCATCTTCCTATGCTTACTGTCCATTTGTATATCTTCTATGGAGCAATGTCTATTCAGATCCTTTGCCCATTTTTAAATTAGGCTATTTGTCTTTCTGTTATTGAGTTGTAAGAGTTCTTTACACATGCAGTCCAATTTTTTCTTTTGTCATTTGTGTTTTTGATGTTGTACCTAAGAAACCATTGACTAACCCAAGGTCATGAAGATTTATTCCTTGTCCCCATTGAACTGTCTTGGCACCCCTGTTGAAAAACCAAGTAATTTTTTTAAAGCATTTGGTTATATGGCCACATATTCCTTGGCTTTCTGAATTTCTGACCCAGAGTTATTGATTCCTACTTTCCAGGCTTCCATGGTTCATAGCCACAGATGGTTGAGATAAAAAACGCTTGGGACAACCCTTTATCTAACTTACTTGGCCTAGGTGAATCAAGATTCCTCAAACTCCCTCGCTGAGAGATATAAAAGTAGACTAAAAAAGTTTCGGTTTACTTTTCCTTCTGCTTCCCCTCTCTCTCCCTCAAGAATTGTTAGTGAAAATATACCTATTTCTGCTCTGCTTCCTGTTTCACCACATTTTTTTGTTCTCAGCTTCCCAGTCTTTCCAATTATCTCCAGAAGGAGTCACTTGCAATTTTTATATACCACATTTGAAGTATACAAAAAATACACTGCATATACTACAATTTCAAATAGTTGGAAAGGAATTACTCTACATGACTACAGTATAAAATTGGCATAAAATGATCCACTCCCTGTAGGTTAACTATTTGTCTCCTTTCCACATTGCCCACTTACTCCTCAGCCAACTCTACCACCTAATATTTCTGCTTCCATTACTCTACAGAAATAGCCCGTGCTAAGGTCTCGAGCGCTGTGTCTAATCGGCATCCATCACTACTCAGCCTATTAGACTTCTTAAAGCAGCAAGTGACACTGGACATTCTCATCTTCCTGAAACACTCCTTTCTTAGCATCTGTGGGGCATCTCTCTGGTTTTACTTCATATTCAGCCAGCCATTCTCAAGGCTTCAATGTTTAAGAGGCATCCCTGGAATTCTTCTGCCCTTATACTCAACATCTAATCTATCTCCAAGTCTTATATTCACGAATCTGTCCATTTTTCTCTATCTCCACTGCCTCTACCCTAGTTATAGGCTATTATCATCTTCATTTATTCCATAAACACTTGAGGACACTGGGAAAACAATGAAAAATAAAACAGACACAGTCTCACCTGAGGTAGTGTAATGACTTCCTCATATTTACTCTTTTCCTTCCTCGTAGTAAGAGTAGTATTTGCAAAATGCAAAATGCAAATGTGGGACATTTGTCAGTCCACCATCAGGCCCCTTGTCTACCTTTCTAACCTAACCTAACCTTCTGCCTCTGTGCTCCAGTCTCACCAAGCGTCACTCGGCACCTGAAACGCCCTGTGCTCACTCCCACCCTGTTTTGCACATGTACTACCCAGACAGGCTTCCCTAACTATGTACCTGCTTAACTCCTACCTCCTTCTCTGCTCATTGGTTAAATCTCAGTTTAATCATCTCTTCCTCAGGGAAACCTTTCTTAACCACACACTCCACACATACACACTATGTCTTTGTTATATTTACTTTACATTTTATTCGTGGATTACCTGATTAATGTCTATCTCCTCCACTAGCTGACTGTATACTTCACCGAGAACAGAGACTCTATCTGAATATGCTCACCATTCTACCCCTGCTTGGGCCCATTGAAGGAGCTCAATAAATATATACACAGAACGGGAAAAACTGTTTCTGGGGGAAAATACCAAAATTTTGTTTGCTTTATCATTCATACTCCCATACCCCCACACTTTTTCATTGTTTTTAAACAAAAAGAATCAATACACAATAATCCAAGGTACCACTATCTACCCAGGCAACAGAGGAACCTACCTGTTTTTGTCATTTTGGGGGGTGGGGGGAATGACATGCTCTTGTCATTATCAACAATACCTCTTTCCCAAACAACATTCTCCTTCTCACATGTCTTACATAGGCCAGATGGCCTATATAACAAATGTATAGGATGGCCTATTTAACAAACCTGGATGATTTATTTTAAGTGAAACTGACCTTTTTAAAAAAAGTCCCAAGAGTACTTGAATTAAAAACAAAAACAAAAAACTATTTAATCCAGGGCCAGGCACGGTGGCTCATGCCTGTAATCCCAGCACTTTGGGAGGCCAAGGCAAAAGGACTGCTTGAGGCCAAAAATTCAAGATCAGCCTGGGCAACATAGTGAGACCCCGTCTCCAAAAAAAATTTTTTTAAAGATGAGTCTGGCATGGTGGCATTCACCTGTAGTCCTAGCTCCTCAGGAGGCTGAGGCAGGGGAATCATTAGAGCCCAGGAGTTTGAGGTTACAGTGAGCTATGACCACACCACTACACTCCAGCCTGGGTAACAGAGCGAGACCCTGTTTCTTTTTATTAAAAAAAAAAAAAAAAAAACCCAAAAACTATTTAATCCAAATCAATTCAAAGACTTCTCATTCTTTTACTATTAAAATGATATGGATCTATCCTCCCTCTTGGGTCTTATTTCCCAAAGGAAAAAGTTGGTTCTTCTCAGGGAAAGAAGAGAGGGAACAGATCTTTGGTGCTTCCTCTATCTACCCTCCCCTCACCCCCCACCATGACCTTTTCTGTAGTCTCTGAGTCAACCCTTTTACCCCTTTTACTGCAAGAAAAGTGTCTTGACAACCTTGTAAATAAAGGTCTGGATTAATTTCAGCTACAATGTTTAAATATCTTTTATCTATAAAATAGGTTTGTCAAATACCAGTTGCAGGTTCTATATCCCATTTTCTAAGATCTAATGCTCCTAGAGATGAGCTTTAACTTACGTGAAGTGTGTGCTACACAGTTCAATGTAACCGTAAATACCTGCCAGAGTCTGATATATCTGGGTTTTGAATTCCAGCTCTGCCCCTTACTAGCTGTGTAATTTGAAAGAAGTTACTTGACCTCTCTGGGACTCAGTTTTCCCATCTATGTAATTATACATCATAAAGTTACTTTGGGAACTAAAAAGATGATAAAAGTAAAGCACTTAGCAAAATGTAAGTATTCAATAAATAGAAATATTGTCAACATCAGATAATACTAATAGATAATCCTTAATCCCCATTTGGGACAAAATATTCAACACCTTTCACAGCTAAATCACCATAACTGCTAATAATCAACAAGTACAATAATTCAATTTTCCTTTCTACTGATTTTCAAAAGCAGATAACAAGATGTGAAATGAGAAAAAATCAGAGTGAAAGGATAAAAATGTAAAAATCACAGAAAATTCACAAAAACAGTTAAGTCAATAAGTGAAAAGTATACTATTGGTAATAGGACTTTTCTAAACTAGGCCATGATAAATTGAAGCAAAAGTGATCCTCTCCCTTACTATTTATTCTATTTGAACTAACTGCTGTTCCCTTTCCATGACCTATAACTTCCCCCACTGTCCTCTGATCACACAATCCCTCTATCTAGAAGACCTCCCCCCAATCCCGGCCTATCTAAAATCCTATCTATCCTTTGAAAGCCCAGATCAAATGCCACGTCCTCCTCCCTGAAGCTTCTCTAATTCCCCCAGACTATATTAATTTCTCCCTCTTCTGAATTCTGCAATACACCCTCACACCAAGCATTCTGGTTATTTATGTTTAAATCATCTCCTTTGCTTGACTATAAGCTTCTTGAGGGCAGGGGATAGGTCTGACTCAAATTCTCACCCACCACCCCATAGGACTCCACCACTGCCTAACATACAGTGATTATGCAATAATATTTCTAAAGTGAAAGAGTCAAGTAGCAAACAGTCTTCTAGATCTTGTGAACAAGGATGAAAAGTATCCAACTTTTGCAAGGGCAAGCACAATATTTACAAGAATAATAATACAGGGAAGAATGGAAGGAAATGGGGATGCATGAATTAAGTACAAGAAGCATCTTAACACTGAAGTTATAAATAATCCACCTTCCGTTACTAAAAGAAGAGAACACATAGCTCGAGACTATCAGTGAAAAAGTCAGCCTAACTCTGCCTCACTGCTGTTGGTCTTTAAGGATTTGATTAGCTTTTGCATTTTTTGATTCAGCGTTGTATCATGTCTCCACTCCAGAGCTAGAGCTAAGGCCTGTGATTTGGGAGGAATGATAAATTCATTCACTGAATAAAGTACTTCTGTTTTCTCAGCACAAGTCCTAAAATATTTCAAAGGCCATAATATTTCACTAAGCTTGGCCATTTGGGTTAAAATTTATTAGTCAACACAGATAACTTTCTCATCAGACCCCATATATTCCATTAGGCATGATATATAGTGTCTTCCAATGTCTAATTATTAACTAGAAGTGTAAGTAAATCACTATCAGTATTAGGCCCTGATATGTGAAGACAGAGTAAGAATTAAGCAATTCGAATGCTAAATAAGTTCTTTTTATGAATTTGCTTTTCCTTTGTTTCTCCTACAAATAAAAAGACTTTTATAAGGACTAAGTAACTACATTAAGCCATTCTTTCTAATCCACACCAAAAGTAACAATGTACCAAGGGTGCTGTTGTTTAGATTTTCCAAGAGTCCCCATTTTAAATATCCTGGCCCTTGATCACTAGATGGATATCTCCATGTGTACCTTTTTTTCTTTTTCTATTTATAATAAAGGTGGGGGAGGGGTTATATATCCTTTGGGATGCCAGCTCAATTACTGACTATTTCTGGGCATTCTTTGGCAATGTTTCTTTTAATGGCACCATACAATGTATCATTTGCGTTAAAAGAATAAAGAGGAAGTCATCCTGAACTAGAGAAGGATTTCACAAATAAGAAACTGCAAAGGGTAGTACTAACTTGTAAACTGTAATTATGTCCCTAAGGATCAAAGCCCAGCTGAAACAAATCTCTCCCTATCTTTCTAGCACTCTCCCCTCCAGCATTCAGATGCCAACGATTCTTCAGCCCCACCACAAGCAGTAACGCACTGATCCTGCCACATTTTCAGCATCCCTCTTCCTCTCCTCATGTGCTCATTCCCTCCTTACCCAGGTGGATGTGATTCCATGGTCCTTCAGGACAATCACTCCTGAAATAACAATATAATACATCCTCAACTCCCCTGCAGGCTGTCCCTTTGTCACACAGATCCACAATCCCTTGGGGCTTCATGTGTCTTGCAATTCACAATTTCTAGTATTTTAGAAAGGTAATACCATAAATGCCTCAGAGGAATCTGGGGCAGCACTCTAAAGTCAAGCACAAAAAAATATATAAATATCCCCACTAGGTGGGATAATAAACACTATAAATAGGTTCATAACCATTCAGATCAGGTATTTGCCACCACAATAGCTTGCCAAACTTACCAAAACAAACAAAAAACTATGCATTTTCACAACATTTTTAATTTCAGAATTGCACACAAGGGATTATGTACCTATACTTCCTTAGCAAAACCCCAAACCATGTTATTAATATTAATAAACTTCAGTATCTGCACCCATGTGGATGAATGTGGCTAGCGAAAAAGACAAGACCCTGCTAACGGTTTCACCCCCTTTAAAGGTGAGAGCACAGTGGTTCACCCTTGTAATCCCAGGACTTTGGGAGGTCGAGGTGGGAGGAACGCTTGAGGCTAGGAGTTTGAGACCAGCCTGGGCCACACAGCAAGACCATGTCTCTATGAAAATAAAAAAATAAAATAAAATAATTACCACTAACCTTATGTGGGTCTTTACTGGTGACAGTTCTACAGTATTTTCCCAGTCCGTTCACTCTCCTACTCTCTGAGATAGTTACCATACCTTCTCTTTTCTCAAACCTCCAGCTCCTCCCACATCTTCCTACTCTCAGCTTAATTCATAAAATATAAAGTAAAACAGAAGCACTCAGGACGCGAACACGCACGCTCTCACCCCTTACCTACTTACAACTGTACTCCTATGCTCTCCCTTCCCTGCTATTAGATCAGCCCCTCTACTTGTACACTCACCAGCAATTCTCACCCCTTTCCTACAACATCAACTTTCCCCTCCTCTACTGGATCATTTCCATTAGCACACAAAACACAGCTCCTATTTTAACACAAAATAAAACTCTTTCTCACACCTTCCAGCAGCAGTCCCATTTCTCTATTCCCTTTACGGCAAACCTCCTCAAGAGCTGTCTATACGCACTGTCTCCAATTTATCCCCTTCCAGTCTCTCTTGAACCCACTCCACCACTCTACCACAACAGTTCTTGTCACAGTCGCCAATGACTTCCATGTTGCTAAAACCAAGGCCAACCCTCTCTCAGTCCCCATCTTACTTAATCTATCTGCAGCATTTGACATAGTAGCTTTATTCAGATACAATTAACATACCATAAAATTCACCAACTTAAATTGTACAAATCAATAGTTTTGTATATTCACAGAATTCTGCGACCATCACATTTAACTTTAGAATATTATCATCACCCCAAAAGAAACCCACTACCCATGAGTTGTCACTCTCCATTTCCCCCCAACACCCACAACCCTAGGCAACCACTAATTCACGTCTTGTCTCTATAGATGCGCCTATTCTGGACATTTCGTATAAACAGAATCACACAGTATATGGTCTTCTGTGATTGGCTTCTTTCACTCAGCATGATGATTTTCAGGGTTCATAATGTTGCACTATGTATTATTAGTACAGTATGTAGTGTTCCTTTTTATGGCCAAATAATATTCAATTATAGGGTTACATCACATTTTGTTTATCCATTTGTCAACTGAAGGACATTTGGGGAATTTTTCTGTGGCTATTAAGAATAATACTGTGAACATTTATGTACAAGTTTGTTTCTTGTTTTTGTTTTTTTTTTAATCAGTTGATCTTAAGATCCACATTTACAAGTTCTTGTGTGATATATGCTTTCATTTCTCTTGGGAATATACCTAGGAGTGGAACTGCTAGATCATATGGTAACTCTATGTTTAACATTCTGAAGAACCGCTGAACTTTTTCCACAGAAGCTGTACCGTTTCACATTCTCACTAGCAATGTATGAGGGATCCAACTTCTCCAAATCTTTGCCAACACTTGCTATCATCTTTTTGGTTATAGCTATCCTAGTGGGTGTGAAGTGGTACTCACTGTGGTTTATTTTGCATTTCCCTAAAGATATTAAGCATCTTTTCCTGTGCTTATTGGTCATTTATATATCTTCTTTGAGGAAACATCTATTCAGATCATTTGCTAATTTTTACTGGGTTATTTGTCTTTTATTATTAAGTTGTAAGAGTTCTTTATATATTCTATATATAAGCCCATTATCAGATATGTGATTTGCAGACATCTTCTCCCATTTTGTATGTTGTCTTTTCACTTTCTTGATGGTACCATTTGAAGCACAAAACTTTTTAATCTCAATGAAGTCCAATTTAACTATTTTTTTTCTTTTGTCACTTGTGCTTTTGGTGTCATATCTAAGAAACCATTTCCTAACCAAAGGTCATGAAGATTTACTCCTATGTATTTTTCTAAAAGCTTAATAGTTTTAGCTGTTATGTTTTGGTCTACAATCAATTAGGAGTTATAATAATTTTTGCATAGGTGTGAGGGAAGGCTCCATCTTCATTCTTTTGCATGTGTATATCCAGTTGTCCCAACACCATTTGTTGAAAAGACTGTTCTTTCTGCCTCTGAATTGTCTTGGCACCCCTGTCAAAATTCAATTGACCATAAATATAACGGTTAACTTCTGGACTCCCAATTGTATTCCACTGATCTCTATGCCTAGCCTTAGGCCAGTACCACATATCTTGATTACTGTGGCTTTGTAGTAAGCTTTGAAATTGGGTGGTGTGAGTCCTCCAACTTTTTTTTTTCAAAATTGTTTTGGCTATTCTGGGACCTTACATTTCCATACAAATTTTAGGATCAGCTTGTCAGTATCTACAAAAAAGGCAACGGGGATTTTGAAAGGGATTATGTTGAATCTTTACATCAATTTTGGGGAATACTGTCATCTTAACAATATTAAGTCTTCTAATCCATGAACATGGGCTAGCTTTCCATTTATTTAGGTCTTTAATTTCTTTCAGCAATGTTTACAATTTTCAGTGTACAGGTTTTTCATCTCCTTGGTTAAATTTATTACTAGGTATTTTATTCATTTGGAAGCTACTGTAAATGGAATTTTTTTCCTAATTTCCTTTTCAGATCACTCATTGCTGGTAAATAGAAACACAACTGATTTTTGTGCATTCATTTTGTATCCTGCAACTTTGCTGAATTCTTTTATTAGCTCTAGTAGTTTCTGGTGGTTTCTTTGGTACTTTCTATATATAGGATCATGTCAAATACAAATAAAAGATAGTTTCACTTCATCCTTTCCAATTTGGATGTCTTTTGTTTCTTTTTCTTGCCTAATGCCCTGGCTAGAACCTCCAGTACAATGCTGAATAGAAGTGGCAAAAGCAGACATCTTCATCTTGTTCCTAATCTTAGGGGAAAGCATTCAGTCTTTGGCCATTGAGTATGATGTTACTTATGGATTTTCATAGATGTTTTCTATCAGATGAGAAAGTTCCCTTCTATTCTTAGTTTGTTGAGTGTTTTTATCATGAAAATATGTTAAATGCTTTTGCTGTATTTACTGAGATGATCATGTGGTTTTTGCCCTTATTCTGTTGATATGGTATATTACATTAATTGATTTTTGATGTTAAACTAACCTTGCATTCCTGGGCCAAATCCCACTTGGTCATGGTGAATAATCCTTTTTATGTGTTGCTGGATTGAGTTTGCTAATATTTCATATCAACTTTCATAAGAAATATTGGTCTGTAATTTTCTTTCTTTGTGATGTTTTAGTCTCCTTGTGATATTTTAGTCTGGTTTTGGTATCAGGATGATAGTAGATTCCCTCCTTCTTGAACCTTTTTTTTACGTGTAACCTGGAAAATCATTCTTCCCTTATTCTATCTTACCTCACTGGTTGTTCCTTCTTAATCACCTTTGCTGGTTCCTTCCCATCTCCCCACATTATAAATGTTTGAATGTCCCAGGATAAAGGCTTAGAATCTCTTCTCTTTTTCTCTCTACCTTCATTCCCTAGGTAATATCATTCAGTCTCATGGTACTACATACAATCTATTTGCTGATGGCTCTGAAATTTATAACCTTCAGCCTAGACCTTCCCAAACTCCAAAATATGCATATATATATATATATATATATAAATAAAAACTATAATACCTCCTCAACAACTCCATATGAATGTGGCAGATGTATCACAAACTTAATAACTACTTTGAAATCAAAATTGTTAAAGCAAACACAGATCCATGGGCTAGGGAAGGGCAATATAACCAAAACTGAGTTCCTGATTTCTCCTCCAAACTATCTTCTCTCAGTTTTTTCCTATCTCAGTAAATAGCAACTTCTTCCTTCTAACTGTTCAGGCCAAAACCTTAAAATTCATCCTTGACTACTCTCTTTTCACATGCCACATACAATCCACCAGCAAATCCTGCCAGCTCAACCTTCAGCATAAATCCAGAATCCAACTACTACTCCCCCCAAAACCACCCTAGTCCAAGCCACAACCAATCTCTTGCCTGGATCATCACTAGAGTCTTTTAACTGGTCTCCTTTTGCCACCTTGCCCCTTATTCTCTAGTGTCTATTTTGAATACAGCCATCAGAGAGAGTGATCCTTTTAAAATATTAGTCTAATCATGTTACTCCTCTGTTCAAAATCCTCTCGTGGTTCCCATCTCAGTCACAGCAAAGTGATACAGTGGCCTACAAGGTCCCATAGGATTTGGCCTCCCATTACCTCTGACCTCCTCTCCTATCACTCTCTTTCTTGCCTACTACCACCCAGGGACATTAGCTTCCTTGATGTTCCTGGAACATGCTAGCCTCTGCTTTGCCCCACACCCTTTGCACTTGCCATCCCCCTTTGTTCCCAACACTCTTCCCCCACACACCTGCATGGCTCTGTTAGTCACTTCCTCAGCTCTCTGCTCAGATATCACTTACCTCCTGAACATCCTAAATAAAAACAATAAACATCACTTCTCTGCCCTAGCATTTGCTTTCACCATACCCAGTTTTACCATTCTCTGCTACACTTGTCACAATGTATTTCCCTGTTTCATCCTACCTAGCTGAGCTAGAATTGTTAGAGTAGGAGACTAGTTGACAGGGCTAAGACTAATGCAGGGGCTTAAAGACTGGGTGCAGGTGTTAAAGTAAACAACCCTTAAACAAAAGGGGCTGATAACCACAGGCAAGAACAGGCTTTGACTGGCTTGTCAACTATCTCTGTTACCTTACATGAACTTCGGCTAATTATAATATCATTTACACTGTGGTTTTAAATTTTCTCTGCCCTTAAAATCCCCTTGACAGTTCCGAGACAACCATTAAAGTATGAAAATGGAAGGGAACCCAATTCTAGGAATTACTACCCAAATTCTTAGCAAAAGCCAACCTCTTTGCCTTGACTATTCCTCCCCTCAATTAGTAAGATTATAAAAGATCTGAAACCACTACCTCTCAGGGCAGCTGCTCTTTCCGAGCCTGCCCACTCTCCTCCCTGAGAGTGTACTTTTACTTCCAATAAAGTTTTCACTTGCTTGGCTTAAGTGGTGAGTCCTGAAATTCTTTTCCGTGAGGAACACCAAGAACCTGGACAAACCTCCACTCAGACGCTGGTAACAGAATGAATGCTCACAAGGGCAGGAACTTTGTTTCTTCTTGGAGCCTCTAAGAGAGCTCCAAGAGAACTTGCTGTGATGATGGAAATGTTCTATATTTGCACTGTCCAATACAGTAGCTATTAGCACACGTGGCTACTTAGCTCTTGAAATATGACTAGTGTGACTGAGGAGCTAAACTTCATTTCATTCTATTTAAATTAATCAAAATTTAAACTTAAATAGCTATTATGTGGCTACTACATTGGCCAACACAGCCTAGAACAGTAGTTAATAAATATACAGTAGATACTCAAATATTTGTTGAATGAATGAATGGAAGGAAAAAAGAAACCTGAAGTCTTTTCTTTTCTGTAACTTTTTATTATAGAAATTTTCAAGCACCCATAAAATAAGACAATAGCAAAAATGAACCCTCCTGTACCCATGACCAACCTGAAGGCTCTTCTAACCTGAAATAAGTTTCAGTGGATACCAGAATCTCAATCTGGCTTCCAACAACGATTACATTCTTGGAAAAGAGGGAATTTATATTATCTAGAGTTTATATCAAACAGCATCTCTTAAGGCCTTTTATATGTTATAGAGAAATTACTTGAGGAATTAGATCAGGTATGTGTTGAGGGATAAACCCATATGCTAATGAATGCTTGAGGTATATTTGTTATAAGAAAACACTAAAGAACTACATGTATGTTTTTATATCAAGAACCCAACTGCTCTCTTTGACCATTTATTTTCTTCGCTTCAATTTTAGTAAAGTCACACTCTTAATCTTGTGACTTCACAGAATTAGAGAGACCTTCTCTCTTGTTAGATAACACAAATTCCGTCAGGCAAGAATTTTTGTCTTCTTAGCCTTGATAAACCTAGCATCTGACACAATAAATGTTAACTGAATAATGTCCATAATTGCATAAAAGTGATACATGTGAATTGTCAGAGTGCAAATAGATACAGGAACTAGATCTCCAATTCCCAAACAGATACAGATTTGAAAAGGAAGTTCTCAAATGGATTTTCAAACTTGACCAATCAAAAGCCAGTATAATATGGTAAAAAGAAAATCAAACTGGTAACAAGAACACTTGAGTTTCAATGTCCTAACTCACTAAGTGGGGTGATCTTACATCAGTCATGTACTTCCTCTAGGCTCTAATTTCCTCACTTGTAAAAAGACAGTTTGGACTTGATGGTCCCAAAGATGTTATCCAACTTTAAAACAGTTACGTTCTATTCTAGATCTACAATACACACACATTTTTGAAGATGCCTATTAACTTCCCCTTTCCTCGCTAAATCATTTTCCCTGTAAGTTACTTTAAAGCAACAATACATTAAATATGATCTAATACCAAGACATCATGCCTACTTTAGTGAAGAGGTAGTGCTCCCCATTTCTTGAGGAGTGTGAAATTCTTCACTTGGGGCTACTAAAATATTGCTAGAATCCTGTGTTGAATTTACACTCAGACAGCTGACACTGGGCTTATTAGTACAAAAAAAAAGAGGCAATTTTGGCCACATGTTTGCCTAATTAACTCTCAGGGTACCACTTGTGTCTGAAAAAGTTTCTTCAATGGGTCTAAGCCAATTCTCTTCTCTTTCCTAGCTGGCCCCATAAAAGGTACTGTTTTGAGGCTTTGTTCTGAGGTGTTACCTTTGTTTAAACCAAGACGTAGTACTAACATCATGCTCCAATGATATTTAAACCAAGGAAACTGAAGAAATGAGGGTCAGTCATGTGCCCCTGACATTGATGCTGTTGTTTGATAAAATTTCTGGATCTTGCCATTTATTATAAAATGCAGCTTTTGGCCTCCTGTTCTGTGTAGCCTCCACAATTGTGAGCCCAAGCTAGCAATCAAATGCCAATACTGATGCCATGTTTGGGTCTAAACACTGACAGATACACAATTGCAGCACTGTCAGCAAAAACTGTCTTAAGAAGGCAGCACAGAAACCACCATGCAGCTCAAATAAAATTCCTACACATGGTACACAAAATAATCTTGTAGTTACTAAAACTAGAATTTGATTGGACATTGGTATTTGGTTTGGGTTTTGGGGTTTTTTTAAACACATTACTATGATCCCCCCCCCAAAATGAACTGAGTATTCCATGCTATAGCTTCAATCACAATTTCAATTTAAAAATTTATGTACTTCATACATATGTCCTCTCTAAAATCACCATAAAGGTCTATGTGTAATAAATTTCATCAAACTCTTAAGAAACACTACCCAGATCTCAAATAATAGCAATATTTTAAAGCAAAACTAAGAACAAAATACTACTCTGAACAGAAAGTATCTATTTTCCAATAACTTATTAATAGGAGCAAGTTCAAATCAAACTTTAAAACATGCTATTAACCATCAACTGAACCACTGGAAAGATATATGCCAACAGAAAGAATATTGTATTGCCATTGACATCACGGTAGCTTGAGACATCTCTTATTCACACTAAGATCTAAATGCATATTAAGGCCACCACATCAACTCTCCATATTAATCACTCAACAACTTAATTAAAGTAAACCATCTTGTCAGATAGCTTGCCTCTTCTCTATTTCTCAACATTATCGACTTTTAATAGTTCACTGAATTAGTAATTACTTGTTTATGGCATTATCAAATGTCTTGGATACAAAAGTCCAGCATGTGGCAAGGTCAGTTATAGACATATCATGATGGCAAAGGAAAGGAGAAGCTTAACCCCATCGAAGTGATCATCAAAAGAGCAAAACCTATTATGCCTTTCTCTAGACACTCCTGGCTAGATTCAAAGTAACAGGACAAACCAGATCAAAACCAAACAGAGCTAGAAACAACATACAAAATCCTAATGAACCCTTGGAAATCCAAGTATCTATCCATCAACATCTAAGCTCAATTAGTCATTTCAGAACAAAATACCCAATGAAGTGACAAGAAACTAGTTTGAAGTCTGGGATATGAAAAGAATAAAACCAGTCATTTTATATAGCTTATTGCTGAGTGCAGTCATATCACAATATAGGGATCTTGTGAGGATTAAATACAGATATATGTCAAGCACCTATCTACTTAGTCCAGGAGCTGGTACGTAACTTGTATCCAGCAAATGTTGGTCCTTCCCCAATTCTTTAAGAACTCAAGCTTATCAAGTCAAAGATCATCTGATGGTTTAAAAAAGCAAAACAAAACAAAAGAAAAATCTTAAATGGTAACACAGACAACACATCTTAAAAGAACTTAATGTTACAAAGTAGCAGATAGGATCATGAAAATGAAAAATAGATACTGAAAACATTTCTGAATGGCTCATCCTTCATGGTCATTTACAATCTTCATGTTTTGTGAAAATTGTCTTTAGGAATGAGCTTTGACAAAAAATAGGCCAAATGCAAACTAATTCCATTTGGAAGTAAAACCCTGCAATGCTTTTCTGCAGCAGGCGAACAGTTCCTCTCATAAAACCTTCACCACTGGCTATACTTCAAGCTTTCAGCAATTCCAGTTTCCACCCAAACCAGTAACAAAACTATAAAGCTAATTTTTTCATTAGAATTGTTAAGTAACAGGAGTTCAATAAATCATTTCCCTTCTAAGAAAAAAAATTACTTTCTAACACATAATATTTCTTTTGGTTCTAAGAAAATGAAGCTTATTTATTTACAAACTGAAAACTGTATAGTGAAATCTTTTTATGGCTCAAGAATGAAATATTTAAGAAATAAAGGCATGGAAAGAACAAGGCTTTGTCTAAGAAGTCTTGAGATCAAGTACCAGTGGTGCCATTTACCATATGATTTTCAGGAAGTTACCTAACTTCTGAGGTACTAAATTTCTTATAAGGTTCTTTTCAGCTCTAAAAATGATAAAATTATTTATGATATCTGATAGTGTCTTCAATGCTCCCCATACATATGTATGTATGTATACACACACATATACATACATACACGCACCTTTATTAAATAATACAAAGTTGTAGTAACTTAAGACCCACTAAGAAACAAAGAATGAGAGTGAGAATTGGTATGGGGGGGGTGTGTCCTGACCCCACATACCATTCTCAGTATTTAGGGCATTTACACAGCCTCAAGACACCTGAATTAACCAAGTAAGCCTTTAAACCCTTACAATCAAACATTAAAATTCAGTGTGGCTATAATCTCTTCCTTACAAAACATGGACACAAAGAGTCTGGCTTCAAGTATGGTTTTTTAAAAAGAAGGGGGAAATCTATTATATTCACCACCCAGCTCTTCCATATGACCACATTAAAAAGAAAAAAAAAAAAAACATAAATGAAAACTCACAGGCCCATTGTAATACATTGTACCACTTCTGAATGCAACACTTAGCTCAGGCTTACTACCCTGACAAATAAAGGAAAGCACTTTATGAAGCCAATTTAATTGGGAGGTGACAGAAAACACACAACCATTTTCTTTAGCCTTATCATTGAATTGGCTTCAGCTCCAATCTCTGGCAAATCCCACTCAACAGAAGAAATTAACCAGGTCAGCAGAACAGGTGCTACCTTGTGTCTGTCAAGGGCCTGGCATCACCACAATTACGTGCACACAATGAAGCAGTAATCTTTACAGATCATCTCTCCCAAGAAGTATACTGGGGAGGGGGAGGAAAGCTGAAGGGAAGGGGGGGGAGTGGGAAGAAGAAGAGGAATAGGAAGCAAAGAGAGAAGACAAGAAAAGAAAATGAATGTGCAGCTGCCTTGCAGCTCAGCAGATGTCGGGATGTGATGTACGAGGCTAGGATAAGCTGTCGTAGCCTGCTGCCAAAGAGGGGTAAGTGATTAAAGCCTGCACAGTTCTAAGCACCATATTTAGAATCTGCGGGGTTTCAAGACTTGCACCCATTCCTTGCTGTGCTGCCAGATGTTGGCAACTGGTCCAGTTCCTACTGACTGTGCATGGATGGCAGCAGTTGGTACAGCAGCAAAGCAATCTGGAATGCTTCCGGAGATGCTGTACATTAACAAGTGTCACCCATCATTCACCTTTACAGAAGGCTGAAACAACTCCAATTTGCTGCCACTTCCCTCTTGGGAAACAGCCAAGATAAAGTTGTGCCTGGCAGCCCCATTTGTTTCACTCAGGTGTTTCAGCTGCCTTGCTGACCTCTATTAGTTTAAGTTTTAATTTAGATTAACCCCAGCACCCCAATTAACCAGCAAGGGGAAAAGCTAAGAAGTGACTAGTCATAACTCTGAAATCAGAATTTATCGAAGTTAAAATTATTAATTGGGATGAAGGGCCAATCAAGTAAGGCTATTTCTTTTTAAAAAGACCTCCAGGCAAAAAAAAAAAATCTTTCAGACTAAGGATTGCCAGTAGAAATAACTTCTCCCCAGTAATTTCAGTTTATTTTATTAAGCCTATTTAATTTATGATGCACTTTCCATTGAACAATGTACACTTCAACTAATGAGGACTGGAACATTTTTGATTGTCTCCCATGATCTCACACAATTATACAGCATTAATATCCCGTATCAGGTACTTCCTTAGACACTCCAGAACCAAACAGAGTTCCTACTTGTCTGACAAATGGATATAATAAGAGAATAAAAGGAAAAAATAATCAGGACCTCTGACAGGGAACAGCTGAGACCACACCAATCCTCTTTCCTATACCCTTTCATCATTACTTTTAAGACTCACATATGGCAATAATTTCATCAAACATTATATAATGAATTTAAAAAACTGATAGAAAGTCTCTTTCTCTTTTTAGGGCAAAACCCCAATATAGAATCACTTATTCTGGCTTTACAGGTAATTTTCCTAAGAAGTTCCTTCCTTCATATCCATATGCATAGTACAGCCATCACTGTTAAACCTTCAACAAGCAGTTGCAAATTCTTTGGCAAAAGTTAACACACTAAAAATTCTACAGAGAAAAAAATTATCTCAATAAACAATGGCTCAACTAAAACTGGTGTATCACTGCTGAACACTTGATTCACCACTAAGCTAGAAAGGGTACAGCCTAAAGCATATTTCACTAAGAAATACAACTTATCAGGACACCCAGGAATACAGGAAGTTATTTTGGTTCTTTAGAATAGCCCAAATGTTTCGTCTACTTTAACAGTCTCCAGCATCATTAAAAAGAACAGCATGTCAGCAGATAGTAATGTCAGGAAAAGAACTGGAGGACGTTTGTGAAGACATATTGAGAACTGGACCATATTTCAAAATCCACCAATTCTTTCTGTCTTCAAAGCACTATACTCTTATTATAATCAACAGGAGCAGACACTCTCAATATGTAATTAACTGATTGGAACAGAAACAAAAAGACATTAAAAACAAAAGGCTTAATAATAATAGGACTAGAAGTGCAATTCAAGAACTCTGGGATCCCAGACTTCCAGCTCCATGTCCCACTCTAATAGTAATGGGACAAGAAACTAAACAACCTACAGAAAGTGCTCCATTATCAAAAACGGCTGAGAAAGAACAAACCACCTGATTCAAAGAATATCAAATTGTTTTACAGATAACTTACACTAAGGCAACAACAAAGTAGCTGTAGCTGTTTTCATTTCAAAAGGAAAACATAAAACAGAAGAAAAGCAACAAATCCTGAATGACACAGTAAGTTAATTCTGAATGTAGTTCTAACTCACTGTCTGACTCTATCCTTCCAAAATAAGCTACCTTTTGTTGTTCAGAGAATTCTATCAGTTGTTTTAAAATGCTAAAACCTGATTTGTAACAAAAGAGTGTAAAAAAAAAAAATCACACCTGGTGGTAAAAGTCATCATCATCAAAGATTTCTTCATCCAAGTCCTTCAGATGAGCATTGGCAGGGGCTTGAGGAAGAATCTCCTATACCAACGAGGAGTAACGAAAGAGGGAATCCTAATGAGGTTATCAAAGAAACACAGCTACTACAAACAATATGTGTGACAGTCAAAGCACTGTTTTCCTTAAGATATAAAAAGCTCTTAAAATTAAAAAACAAAATAGTCCAATAGAAAAACAGGCAAAAATGTTAACAGACAGTGGACAAAAAAAGAACCACAAATAATCATATGAAAATATGTTTAACCTTATTCTAATAAAATATATGCAAATTAAAATGAGAAGATACCATTCTTCACCTCTAAGACTGGCAACACAGTACTGGAGAACATAGCTAGAGGGACTGGAAATTAATGCAGCCTTTTAGAGGCAATTTGGCAACACCTATCAGGATTTAGTGTATTTTCTTTGATTTAACATTTCCACATCAAGAAATCTATCCATATGTTCACAAAAACACATAACTTGTAGCACTGTTTCTAAAACTGGAGACAACATAAATATCCATTGTTTGAATAAATTATAGTACACACCCATATCATTAAGAAAAATGAAATAGATCTCTATGTAATGATACAGAAAAAATGTCTAGGATACATTAAATTTTAAAAGTTGTGAGATTCTGGCTGGGCACAGTGGCTCACACCTGTAATCCTAGCACTCTGGGAGGCCAAGGCTGGAGGACTGCCTGAGGTCAGGAGTTGAGACCAGCCTGAGCAAAAGCAAGACCCCATCTCTACAAAAAAATGGAAAACTTAGCCAGGTGTTGTGGCATGCACCGGTAGTCCCAGCTACCTGGGAAGCTGAGGCAGGAGGATTGCTTGAGCCCAGGAGTTTGAGGTTGCAGTGAGCTAAGATGACACCACTGCACTCTAGCCAGAGCAACAGTGCTTGAGACTCTGTTGCAACCAAAAAAAAAAGTAAAAGATGTGAGATTTTATATATAGTTGCAACTTTTTACATATTTATACACACGTCTATCCCATTTAGTAAAAAGACAACCATATTTTAAAATAGGTATCTATTATATGCATATATCTATAGATATATGAATAAAAAAGACCCAAAAGCTTGAAGCCTATTACAACTTTTTTTTCTTTTTCTTTTTTTTAAGAGACAGGATCTCGTTCTGTTACCCAGGCTGGAGTATAGCAGTGCAATCATACAATCATAGCTCGAACTCCTGGGCTCAAGTGATGATCCCCCTCAGCTTCCCAAGTAGCTGGGACTACAGGTTCATGCCACCACACCCATCTAATTCCTCTTTTTTTTTTTTTTTGTAGAGCCCAAGTCTGGCTATGTTGCCCAGAGGTCTCAAACTCCTGGCCACAAGCAATCCTCCTGCCTCAGCCTCCCAAAGGGATGGGATGACAGGTGTGAGCCACCATGCCTGGCCTTGTTACAACTATTAATACTAACATGGTTAAATTAATATTAATATTAACATGGTTAAATTTGAGGAATTTTTAGAGTAGGGGGAATTTTATTTTTCATTTTAATTTCTTATAAACTTTAAAGTATTAAGTATACATTTGTCCTATATTAAAAAAATTTAAATGTTTCCTTTAAACAAAAGAATTTAACTATTTCACTTTTGGGTCCTTTTCTAGAGTACCTAAATGGCAAACATTAATCCTAAAAAGTATACACTTGCTTCAATACTGACATTTCTATAGAAGTAGCTCTAAAATTCACTCCTTAAACAGGATGCAAAAAAAAAAAGTAGCTCTAAAACTGAATTTTAAAAATTAGATTATGAATGCTTCCATTACCAGAATCCTGTATCAAACTCAAAACTAAGAGAAGATGACACACAAAAGTTAGTAATAGCCCCATCTTTAAAAACTTCCTCCTCCCACATACTCTCAGTTTCTCAAAAATCCAGTAAAATACTCTCAGTTTCTCAAAAATCCAGTAAAATACTGCTGTTTTCCTTTCTTTCACTAACTTCTTATACCAACAGGTAATACCTACAAGTTTTTCAGTTAATTAGCCTCACAGAAACTTTTGCCCATAATCACCCTGCATCAGAGAGTTCTTACCGGTTCTCCTGGCAAACTTTCTGGGACAGGCTGGGCTGCTGGTTCAGGTCTCCCAAGAACTCGGTAGATAGAGCGCTTGGTCTGTGTCCTTCGAAGTAATCTTTCTTTGTCCAGTAAAATATGATCGATCTGAGTCAAGATTGAGCGTTCAAAGGCACCAAAACCCTGCAACAACATTAACCAGCGTCAGATAATGCAGAAAGTCTGTGCTGAAGGCAGCTACATTGGTTTCTCTACCTTTCTGTGTCAGCAAAGATGAGTAGACAATCGTCTTTTCAGGAGAGACTTTCTGTTAAAGACTGAGTTTGTGAATGGCTACAACTGTTCTCAGAAAAAAAGAAATTAGTCTCAAGCAGGTCATATCACTTTCCTATGCCCAGAGATTAACTTCTGCTACTTTAATAATTATTGCTTTAAAATCCGTTTCTTTAAAGTATTTTGTATTTTCAGCACTTGAACACTACAAATCCTCAATTTCAAAAATAAAACATTCTTTCTAGTAAAGTTAAAATCCCAAGTCTGAATGATATAAACCCCAATGGCAGAAGTTCAGTGCCTTCTGCTACAGAAATGACTGATAACAATTACATTGTAACAACATCCATATAAACAAGCTGTAGTTACAGCATCTTAAAACAGCTTTAGGTCCACACAACCTATCTCATACATGCATGCATGCACACACACACACACAACTTGCCTTCCCCAGTTTTCCAGAAGCCAGCTTGGTTTTATCGTGCCACTTCTGAAGTGTGCGGTTCCTGTAGGCTGTAAAGTGAGCAAAGCGCTTTGCCATGAAGCTGGGGTACTCATCCACCTCCAGCTTCCTCTTTGGTGGGACCCTTCTCTGCTGCTTCTTCTCTTCTACTGGCTCATCATCTTCACTAGAAATCTCCTCACTAGAAAACCAGTAAGAACACTAAGTCCAGTGTAAATAAATATTACTTAAATAAATTAGGTCCATAAGAAGTAGAGAATGTTTACGCCTTACTTGTTCTGTCTACATTTAAAATATCACCAACGATAAGAAGATGCCTTCTTTTTTGTTTGAAAAGAATGTTCATGAGATCAATCAAAACTCATGTAACTTTTCAAATAAATATAAAAATAACTGTTTTATAAAAAATAAATAATGTTTTTTAAAAAAAAAACATAATGTTTTAAAAAAAAAAAATAATGTTTCAAAACATTTTTTAAAAGATACGCAAGCCATAAAAATAAATGAAGTTGTAAAAGCATTATTAGAAACGTGTATGAACCAGGCCTGTCCTATTACACAAGGGTCTTTAAAAATTAAACATATAATCATATTTCTATGACCTTAATCCTCAAATCAATAAGGGAAACATGTCTCTCTGTAACCAACCATTAAGGAAAGATGAATAATATTAGTTTAACCAAACAAGAGAAGTGGAATGTGAAGAAAACTTAAAGGGGTAGGCAACAGAATCAGGACCAAGCTGCAATGCTGTATATGTTACTGCCATGAGATTGTAATACAACTTCCAACTACATAGCCAATCACACTTACTAGATCACTGACCCCAACACATAATAGGTACTCAATAAATGCAAACTTCCTTCTTGTCCTTCCAATTAGTTCACTCAAAAAAAAAAATGAAACAAAGGACAAGCCCAAGGGAAAAAAGCAAGCAGGTACCATATACAGCAGGTGCAAACAAAGGGAGCGAAAAGCCTTCATCAAATGTAATAATTTCAGAAAAGAAAAAGAGTTATTTTCCTATTATTTCCTGAAATTTTTCCATCTTTCAAAATAACAGCTTCTTCCTTCATTGAAAAGGAGATGGTTGTGACCAGTGATTCCCTGGTATGGGAATAACATTAATTTCATAAAAACGTGCTTTTATCTACTAATTCCAATAGATCTAAAGAGAAGCCAAGTCTTTTGCGTAAGCCCACAAAGCGAACTAGGTACAACTAAATATAAAAATCCAAAATCTAATTCCAAATTCATGTGCCATCCTGACCACCAGTTAAACATAAGTGGCTCTTTGTATTTTACTAACACTAAGTCTGGTGTCTACCTGAAAAGAACTTTGGCTTTCTCTTTCATAAATGATGAGAAACTATCCAAAATGAAAAGAAAATAAACAACTCCATAGTTCCATTCCCTCCTTACCTTCCTGCTTTGGGCTTTTTCCCATCTACTAGATATCTAGTGTCTGGATATTGGAAAAGCAACTTTTCCTGAAGATCTACCAATGACCTCAACAATGCTTTAAGTGCCTTGTGACCTGGGAAATAAAGCACAGAGAAAGGACAATTAATTATCTGCAATTCTCTAAAGTAGGCGATGCCTATAACTCATGACTCCGGAGCAGTTCTGGCTGGAGGGGGAGTGAAGGGGGAGGTACAGGGTACCCAGGGACCCAAAACTCTCTGAAATATAGAATTCCCAAATGGAAATAATAACAGTGCCTACCTCATAGGATTGTTGTGAGGAACAAGCAAGATCATATGTGTAAGGTGCTTAGAAAGTGTCTGCAAATAGTAAGAGTTCAATGAATTGTCAGTTCTTAAATGTATTAAGTGTGACAAACTCCTTCCCTGACTGTCATAATAACCATTAATTTGTTCTGTTGGTGTTAAGCTTTTTGGGTATCTTCCTACATGTTACCCACCAACCTCCTGGATTATCCCTCTATCAATCAGCTGCTTAAGCAATTCCTCTTTTCCAAAAGAGCACAACTGAGTCCCAGGATCCTTGCCACCACACCTCCCCCTCTCCCAGGAAATCTCATCTGCCTCAAGTTTGAGCTGCCACACCATTCACCCAATCTCTCAACACACATTCTTACCCAAAGTTCCTGTTCGCATATGAAAACCTATGTTAATGGCTTTATATTTGCAGTCCTGAATTGTATATTAAAAATTTGTACATCTTGGGAATGATCATATACAAAAACAAAAATTTTTTTAAATTGCACATCAAGAACATGTGTAACACATGCATGGTCAGGATTAAGTATATAGCCTATGGCTAAAAACTTTTAGAATAAAAACTGGTTCTTCTGAGAACTGAACTCTTACCTTCTCTATCAGAATCATCCTATTAAAGAGGCTAACTAGACACTGATAATCACCATTTATGTGTTGGAAGCATTCAAGACACCTCTCTTAATATCAAACTTTCACATTTCCAGCAACTGCCGAAAATCTTCACGTGGATGCTCCACCACTCCTTCAAACATACCATGTCAAAAACAGAACTTCTTCCTACCTAATACTTCTCCCTCGTTGGAATTTCTCTGCTCAGTTTAATGTGTTTTCATAGGAGATCACTGACATTTGGTGCTCTTATTCTATACTTTTAATTGGTTGTTAAATCCTGTATTTTCCATTCTAGTATCACTAATAATTGTCCATTTATCTCTGGCCATACTTCTATCACTCCTTCCCTCTTTCCCTTACATAACCGTAATCTTCTCACAAGCATCCCTATTTCCATTCAGCAATCCCTACATTCGTTTTTATTTTACATTCCACACAAACTTCAGCCCATACAAATTTAGGTTAAATGGTTTTTATAGGTCTTATTCTATCTGTCTTTTCTGCTTCTGCCTCCACCTGCCCAGCATGAGCAGCCTTCTATTTTACATCCCAACCTGTTCCATCAATGGGACACCAACACATGAGTTAGACAAGTTCTCCGTATATTTTATACTATGGCATTCTATTTCAACATATATAATGCTAAGAACTAACCTACCTGAGAGAGCCTTCTCCGACTGGTCAGACTGGTCAGAAAGAACTCAATAATCCAACAACTACTCTGCATTCTTTCAAATAATCTCTATATAAAACTATATAAATACAACTTCCTTATTGAAAATAAGATTCTTGATCACATCTTTTCTAAATTCTATACTCTAATCATTTTATAATCAGTGCATATCATACCACTTGGGAGGATTTGTAATACATAAATATTACCTGAAAAAATCCAAAATGCCCTGTGTTCCAAACCAAGATTCTCAACCTGTTGCTCTCAATCTTAAGAAAAAGAAAAAAACCCAAAACTTTTCACCAAATATGGAGATTAAAGTTTATTCTCATGAGAAGAAAAAGGTAATACAGAATTATTCTTCTGTCGGCTTTTAGGAAATAGATTAAGTTAAGATGAAAAGTAAGCAAGAAAAAAAAGAATAAAGACATAATTTTAAAGGCAAGACTTATTCAGTCTAAATGTGCTAAGTGTGTAAGTAGCACTTTTTGTTCAATGCAAAATTACATAAACACATGGAAAATTTTTACAGAAATGAGGAAAGCAAAGAATACAGATGATAACTACAAATATTGTTACCACAAACGACCATCTGTTAACAGAGCTGAGAACTGTAACAGATACCCCACAGTAGCTAAGGCTGTAAAAGTGCATGTTGTAGCAAGAGCCTTATAAGAAAACAGGAAAGACACTGACGCCTGGCAGAGAGCCCGTGAAAACACAGAACTCTCGTCTCATTCAAATTCTACGTAAGTATTAACCACTGCTTTTACCTTCTCCTCTAGAAATGGCTATAAAGAGACAGCTCTTATGTTTTCCAAAGTGAAACCACAAATCAATTGTACATTTGCAAAGTAGTTTTAAAATTTTCCCAGACCAAACCTTGAAAATATTAGGCTAAGTGAAATAAGCCAGTTACAGAAGGAAAATATTGCATAATTCCACTTATATATGAAGTACCTAAAATAGCCAAATTCATAAACAGAGAAAGTAGAACAGTAGTTAGTTATCAGAGGCTGGCAAGAAGGGGAATGGGAAATTACCGTTTAATGGGTACAGAGCTTCAATTCGGAATGATGAAAAAGTTCCGGAGGTGGATGGTGGTGATGGTTACACAACAACGTGAATGTCCTTAATGACAATGAACTATACACTTAAAATGGTGAGCTTTATGTCATGTATATTTTATCATAATTTTAAAGAAATACTTAAAAAAAAAATCCCAAAACCAGAGTATTATTAAAAAAATCCTACTATCCCAGTTTATCTCTGTATAGAAAAACATCATCTATAACCTGGAGCCTATTTAAAAAGAACAGAAAAAAACAATGGAATATTATTCAGACTTAAAAAGGAAGGAAATTCTGATACATGCTACGACATGGATGAAACTTGAGGATATTATGCTGAATAAAATAAGCTAATTAGAAAAAGACAAATACTGCATGATTCCACTTATATGAAGTACCTACAGTAGTCCAAATCATAGAGCAGAAAGCAGAATGGTGGTTACCAGGAGCTGGAGGGAGAGGAAAATGGGGAGGTGTTGCTTAATGGGTATAGAGTTTCAGTTTTGTAACATGAAAAAGTTATGCAGATTGGTTGTACAACAATGTGAATATACCTAACACTTCTAAACTGTACACTTAAAAATGGTTAAGATGGTAGATTTGTTACATATTTTTTACCACAATAAAAAATTAAAAAGAGTAAGAAGAGCAAAGTGCCTGTTCCTTACTTCCTCTAGGTACCACATGTCCATGATCTAAAATATAAAATCAAGAACCACATAGGGAATAAGCTGCAAAGCAGTCTATAATGTTTATAGCTGCTTGCTCCCAACAAGCAAGTCATAATTTGACTCTAACATGTAACATAACCAAGAATTGTGAAAACATCCAACGAAAGACTACAACTTTTAAGGGCCACTTTCAAATAGCTACACAAGCCCTTTTATTTTGTTCAAGTCAGTTTAAAAAAATCCACTGCAGATATATTAGACAGCATATCAATCCAACAAGAAAGTGGAGAGCCAATATCAGTAAATCAAAGTGTGCCTTTCTGTTAATACTCTCTCATATGTTCTCATTTTATACACCCCTTCACCCAGTCGGAAAGTAGCCCTGAAGTATTTAGGCTCCATTCAGGGATAGCACTACCATGCATCAAAGTGTCAAGAGACCTACCAGAGATGAAATCTGCAATTCTGTGCTTCTAACCACCAAAAAGCAAATGTCACCAGTGCCCCAACACATGGACAACTTCCTATAAAGAGATTTAGAAGACAGAACCTAATTCTCATTTCTTTGTAATATTAGGGCCACATTTCCTTCCAGATGGTATGTAAAACCTAAGCGATAATGGGGCAATCCTTTGCTGAAGGTAGTAGGCCTCCTCAAAGCCAGAGCTGACAAGAATGAGGAAAGACTCTCTCCTGGAGGCTCAAATCCAACAGTGAATTCTTCCCAGCCAAAACAAGCAAACAAACAAACCATAAACCCCTTTATTATTCATATAGGATAGAATTCTATTTGTTCAGCCCTATGAATAATAAATAGAAGGAATCAACAGTTTCTAATTCACCTCTAATTTTTCTCCCAATTATTGTTTAGAGTCAAAAGTGAATAAATGCAGCAAAGATGCATACACTTTCTTCTCTCTCCCTCTTGACATGTGGCCACAAAACAAATGGAGACTATCAAGTATATACATGCTTATTCTGCCCAACATGGTCCATTTCCAGAGCTGTTGCCCTTAAGAGGAGATTAAGGAGGACATATGCCTCACCATATTACAGAGATTCAAACTAAGCATCTGGTCACCAGCTTTAGAATAATTCTCAGCAGAGAATCAATGGAGAGAGTACTTTACTGAGTGTTAGGAGCCCTGTATTTTAACTGACACTATCACTAACTAGTCATGTTATGCTCAGTAGACCAATTTAATCTCAGTCCCAATTTTCTCATTTATAGAATGTACATATCCTCCTTTGCCTGTTGATCCCATGGAAATAAGGTAAAAATAATAACTGTGTTATTACACATTAAGGTATTTTGGAAATTAAAAATGTTATAAAAATAGAAGGCATATTACTATCAAAAAATCATCCTCTTTCACCAGCCTGAGCAAGAGTAAGACCCCCATCTCTACAAAAAATAGAAAAGTTAGCTGGGCATGGTGGCACACGCCCGTAGTCCCAGCTACTTGAAAGGCTGAAGTAGGAGGATCCCCTGAGCCCAGCAGTTTGAGGCTGCAGTGAGCTATGATGATGCCACTGCACTCTACCCAAGCAATAGAGTGAGACCCTGTCTCAAAAAAAAAAAAAAACACCATTCTCTTTCACATGATAAAAATCTTTTAAACTCTGCTTATACCAATCTCCAGTGCTAGGATTAGACTGTATTCACAGACTCCTATATTAGTTATTCATTTACATGCTACCCATATGCAAGCATTGTATATATAAAATGTCACCAATCTAAAAACCATTTTCACCTAACAGCTTTATTTTTTTCCCTGATTCATCTAGCCTGTCCAACATAAAAATGTAGGCAGAGAATAAGTCTAGACATAGGCACACAGTTTATTAATTAGATTATAAACCAACGAGTAAAATTACTGGCAATGGGATGCAGGGGGACCAGGAAGAGTTAATGTATAAAGTAAAACAAAGCTTATCTTATCGGTTTTTAAGTATCTATACAGTTATTTTAAAATAAATATGCAAACATGCAATTATTTATGTACAAGTACACATAAACTCCCACATTCCTATTACCCCAGATAAATACATTGAACTGGAATCTACACATTTTTTTTTCCTCCTTCAAAAGTAACTCTAGAACTAGAGCTAAACTATAGGTCAAAATGACACACAATATATTGGCCCGAGAACAATACTTTTCATTCAAATCCACACAAGCCTGCCACTTGCACTAGTCATCCCCAGCAATTAATCCCCCAAGAAAGACGTTTGATTAAATCTTTTCAAGCAAATCCTTTGCTTTGCTTTTGTTAGTTCACTTCTTGTCAACATCTATTAAAATATGCCTTTAATTCTCCCACAATCTTAAAAAACACCGATTCCACTGTCTTCAACTTTAATCAACTGTATGGCCGGCATTTTTCATTTCATAATAATGTGCTGCTTGGAATTCAAGAGGCAGGCTCAGCATCAATCATCTGGTAAGAATTTTTCCACTGCAATAAATATGCAAATGAGGAGAGCCAGTCAGTCGTATTTCAGGCCCGACTTGCTAGTGTTTTAAAAAAGACACAAATTTATTAATTGCCGGTGGCCAGAGGAATCCTATTACTTTGGGCATTGATTACAAAGCTGTGTGAGTGATTATTGTGCAACTCGCAGGCTACCCAGGCATGAGGAAAAATTATTAAAGCAAGGCAGAGATTATCAACTCAGAATAACAATAAGCCTTAACATTTAGGCCCTAACTTCTTCAACAAAGAATTACGTGAAGGCTCCACTGTATCATAATTCCAAATTCTGTCAGTATTACTGTTTGTGCTTGTTCTATATTCCCCAAGCAGAATGGCGTTACCAGTAAGAGAGAGGACTGCAGGTTACAGATTCCTCAACACCAAGCATTTGGATGATTTGCTATCATTTCCAATATATGTCCAACTAGAATTTTTATATATCCATGTGTATATACACACATACAGATATGTGCATATATTTTTTTTTCATAGATTTAGATAAATGTGTGTACTATTATGAGGATGATGTTTTAACTGGAATAATGTAAGGAGTTCTATCCCAGTGTGTTAATTAGTTCTGTGGACTAAAAGTAGAATTTTTTTAATGGTACCAAATAACCACAATGATAAGTTTTCAAAGCAGAGCATGGGGACTTACATTCTAAAATCATGAAGGCCAAGCCAAAAGCAGACTTAGGTTTTCATACCTCAGAGGGCACAAGAGTAGAAGGCGAGCAATCTACGGAGGAGTCTACAGAGGAAACAGCTTGATAGGCTAATTCTGAATGCAAAGTGTTTTTGTGAGAAACATTCAACCCAAGATATATTAAATCAAATAAGAAAGAGGACTCAGTGGACAAAACTTATTTTTTTCTCTTAAGAGAATGATGTAGGGAATTGAGGGAGTAAGTGGAAGTTGAAATAAGGGAGAGATGAAGAGACACAGGATAAAATATATGTTGAGTGAGCCTCCTCACAGAAAGAAACAAAAAGAAAAAAATCCTTAATATTTTACATTACTGCCACACTAAGTAACATGATAGATAGTGTGCATTTGAGTTCTGTGGAGGGACATCCCACTCAAGCTGTAACTCCTGACCAGGCATGAATTTATAAGGAAGGGAAAAGAACTGCAGAATTTCTTAGGTTTCCCTGAATACTCTCTCAAATACCTTGATGAAGTGTGTCAATAAATCCTTAAAAAGCCCTATAGGACACAGCAATCTAACTGATCAATGTACTTCCCGAAATCCACTACAGTTACCTTCCACTTCACAGTTCCTAGACAACCTCCATTGCTACCGAGCACTTTTCCTAATAAGGAAAGTTTGTTTTCCCCCTTTAGGATTGCAACTTTTTTTTTTTTTTTTTTTTGAGACAGGGTCTCGCTGTCACTCAGGCTGGAGTGCAGTGGTGTCATCATAGCTCACTGCAGCCTCCAACTCTGGGGCTCAAGTGATCCTCCTGTTGCAGCCTCCCAAGTAGCTGGGACTCATGCCACCACTCCCAGCTAATTTTTGTTTTTTTGTACAGACGGGGTCTCACTATGTTGCTCATGCTGCTCTCGAACTCCTGGCCTCAAGCAACCCCCCTGACATGACCTCCCAAAGTGCGGGGATTACAGGCATGAGCCACCATGCCCAGCCCTATTTTCCCCCTTTAAACAGAAAAAGTAAATGCTCAGAGTATGAGTTACTGAAAATCCAAGTTTATTTACAAGTACTATAATTGTTCAAACTGTGTAACAGTAGTTACCCAGGGAGAGTGGGGATACTTTCTTTTTATTTGATATATTTTTGAACTGTTTGAATATTTTATAAGCATATATTACTTTTATAATTTAAAATTTATTAAAATTTAAAATAAACTGTGAAGGAAGGAAGCTTATTAAAAATAAAATTAGAACTACAATCCAAGTAACCCTCTGTTTCTTTTAAAATAAAGTCTGACTCTTTCATATTATAAAGTCCTTCAAGAAACAGCCTCTGAGGTGCTGAAACTGTCCCTAACCAAATGCCCAAATTCTCTCTTACCGTATGGGTCTGGAAATAACTCTGAGGAAAATGGAGATTCATAAAATACCTTTCTGAAATGGGGATTCCATGAAGAATTAATCATTCCTCTCTAAGGATCATTCACATCATTGTTGTAACACTTGCCGTATTGTACTGTGAGTCTGATTTTACTATGTTTAAGCTGCTCCAGGGCAGGGACCTACTTCATCCTGTCACTCCAGCATCCAACACATCATACCTGGACCATAAAAGGTATTCTACAAATGTTTTCTTCATTTCAGAGATGATGCCTAAATCACATGGTAGAACATCTGATTACACTATCATTTCCAAATCTAAATGCTGACAAGTAAACAAAATATGGACTACATATTTTTTAACCTTAATATCAACTATAAATCCTCAACAAACTGACCTTTTATTAACAGAAGCAAAATAGTCAAACTTAACATTTTCTTTATTATAACATACCATACCAAGATATATGAGCTACTGCTAAGTGTCTGAAAACCATTTTACCACACTTCGGAATTTATTATTTTTTAATTTTTTAGAAATAGGTTCTTACTCTGTCACCCAGGCTGGAGTGTAGTGGCATCACCACAGCTCACTGCAACCTCAAACTCCTGGGCTCAAGTGATCCTCCCGCCTCAGCCTCCCAAGTAGCTGGGACTAAAGGTGCACACCACCATGCCTGGATAATTTTTCTTATTTTGCCCAGGCTTGTCTCGAACTCCTGTCCTCAAGTGATCCTCCTGCCTCAGCCTCCCAAGTCCCTGGGATTACAGGTGTGAGTGACCACCCCTGGCCCAGGAATTTAAAAACATAAAAAACAACTAACTTTTGCCAGGTGCAGTGGCTCACACCTGTAATCCCAACACTTTGGGAGGCTGAGGTGGGAGGATTGCTTGAGGTCATGAGTTCAAGACCAGCCTAAGCACCAAGAGTGAAACCCTTGCCTCTACGAAAAAATAGTAAAATCAGCCACGCATGGTGGTGCCAGCTACTCAGGAGGCCGAGGCAGGAGGATTGCTTGAGCCCAGGAGTTTGATGTTGCAGTGAGCTATGATGATGCCACTGCACTCCAGCACGGGCAACAGAGTAAGACCCTGTCTCAAAAATAAAACAAACAAGAAAAACACAACTAACTTGTTAGGCATGTTACAATGCATTCTCATGAAGAATGAGTAATTATTACCACTTAAATGGATAATCTGAGGCTCAGAAAATAAAAGACTGTTTTAATAAAATAAAAGATTTTTTTAATATTAGTAAGACTAAGTTGTTTATTTTTGAACTCAAAATGAAACACTTTGAGAGGTATTGTTTATGTAACAACACTCAAGTGATGCTTTAAAAATAGTTTACCTATAACCACACCTTACTATGAGCTCCCTGAGAGCAGGGACTGTAAACTATTCACCTTGGTATGTTTGGTATTGGCAAATGGTAGACTCTGTATTGTTGAATGAATAACTGAATAAAAATAACATCTTAGTATCTCTCTTGGTATGTACATTTTACATGTGCATTTCAAGTCTTCAAAGAACTAACTATATGTATAGTACTAGAGTTTATTCACATAACCCTTTTAAGAAAAGGAAAACAAATACTGTGGCCAAAGAGCTATACCCTGAAAAGATTGCACTATCACTATTCACATTAATAGTTAACACTTAGTAAAGACCTACTAAGTACCAGGCACTAGCTTAAGCACTTTATATATATTAACTCATTTAAATCCTCACAATGATCCTTTGAAGTAGATACTATTATTGTATCACCATTTTACAGATAAGAAAATGAAACTATTACAAGCTTAAAAAACAGTTGCACAGTTTTAATTTTCTAGATCAGTGTATCCTTGAGAGTTATGTATCAAAACTGTGCGGGAAACAGAGTGTAATGAAACTTTCAATTACTAAAAAAAAGACAAAACTTCCCTCCCCATACCATCACACGACAAAAAACACTAGCAAGGCTCTGTTAAAATGTCATGTCCAATAGATACCCAGTAGAGGGACTGCTAAAAAAAAAAAAAAAAAAAATCATGTCCAAATCTGGTTCCCACACTTGAAAAAACAAATTAGAGAAACTAAAGGAAGCCCAAATAATATGAATGGAAAGCAGGTCCAGTAAAACAAGATAAAGCAATACTTGCTTAATCTGAAAAAAAAAGAATGTTAAGAAATGCATTAATAGTCTCCAAAATTCAAATGGCCAAATACATCAGAAAAGACACTCAGCCTCACTAATAAAAAAAATTTTTTTTCAGATTAAAAACTTAAAACAATGTGATATTTTTCTGATAATACTTGATGCTGGCAAGGATGTGAGGAAGGAAAGGGGCATTCTCCACACACAACTGATGAGAGTTTAGCATAACATATCCAGAAAGCAATCCAGCAAAATATCAAAGTTTTACACATGCATATCTCCTAACCCTACTATTCCACTTCTAGAAAGTAATCCTAAGGAAATAAATCTCAAAGCAAAGAGGTAAGTACAAAAATGTCATTTTCAGCATTGTTTATAGTAGGTAAAAACCCCAAACATCCTAAGTGCCCATTTATAGGAGGTTGCTTAAATTAATTTTAGTTTAATCGGATAACTTAGTGCAGCTGTTGAAAAGGATAAGCATAAAATGGAACTTGGGGCCAGGCACAGTGGTTCACGCCTATAATCCTAGCACTTTGGGAGACCAAGGTGGGAAGATTGCTTGAGGCCAGGAGTTAGAGACTAGCCTGAGGAAGAGTGAGACCCCACCTCTACAAAAAATAGAAAAAGTAGCCAGGCATGGTGGCACGAGCTTGGTAGTCCCAGCTATTCGGGAGGCTGAGGCAGAAGGATCACTTGAACCCAGGAGCCTGCGGTTGCAGTGAACTATGCCACTGTACTCTTGCCAGACCCTGTCTCAGAGAAAGAAAAAAAAAAAAAAAAGGAGCTTGGTTTGAATAAACCAAACCATAAAAAACTTTTTGGGATAAATGAAGTAATCTGAATATGAAGTGGACATATTAGATAATTATTAGGAATATTAATTTGGTTAGGTGAGATGATAGTGTCATGTAAGAAACACCCTCATTTTTTAGAGCCATATACAGAAATATTTACAGGCAAAAGGGCATGATGATTGTAATTTACTTTAAAACACTTAAAAAAAAGAAAACAAACATACCAAATTTTTTTTAAAGAAAAAGTAGATTTATAGGCATTGACATAGGAATACATAACACATCTCATTTATGTTTTGAAAAAAGTTTATATTGGCATAAAGTATCTGGAAGGATATATAACAAATTGTTAAAAACAGTTATCTCTAGAGAACATTCTTAAGAGCAGGGAAAAAGAGACTTTCGCAATCTATGTAACATATTTCAGTATTATTTAGGGAGGGAAGAGTGGACCCAGTACTGTTTGAAAAAAATAACATTTCACAACAAATTTTACTTTTACTATTTTTTTAAAAAGGCAATTAAGATTAAATAAAGATCTTCAAGAATACAAAGAGGTCACCTGAGGTAGATGTAATTCTCCCTGTCAACAGAAAACCAAACAAGAAGAAACAGATTAAAATAAAAATAAGAGAATTAGTGTGGCCAGAAGGTTGATTGACAAAGAGATCATCCGTCCCTGGAACTAGTTTAAAATTTTCCCTGTTGGGTTCACAGAAGAAATAGCAAGGACAATAAATGTAAGAGAGAAAAAATGTTTACCCTCATTAAACATTGAGAAATGTAAATTAAAAGAAATGTAATTTAAAATAAACAGATACCATTTTCCACCTATCAAAGTGACAAAGATGAAACAAAATTATAATACCCAATGTAGACAAGGATAAGGGAAACTGATATTCATATTAAAAAGGTGACACTGTAAACTGATACAACTTTTCTGGAGGGCAATTTGGTCATATAGATCAGAAGCCTTAAAATTTTTCACATCCTTAGAAAACATATTAATTCCACATCTAGAAATTTACTTCATGCAACAAAGTAATCATGCATATGGTAAAGATTTAGTTATAATGATGTTTACTGCATTATTTATAAAAATGAAAACCTAGAAACAATTCAAATGTCCAACAATAAAGAACTGGTTAAACTATCCACATGATCCAAAGTCTACGCTGTCATTAAAAGTAATGCTACAGAACAATATTTAATGACATGGAAAAATATTCATGATCTCTGTTAACTAGAAGAAAGTCAGATTGCAAAACATAATATAGAATATTGTCCCATTTTTGTTCTAACTACACACCGAGAAAAAAAACTAGAAAAGATAAGTAACCATATACCAAAATATTAAAAGTACTTAACTCTTAACTGCTAGGATTCAGGAAAACTAGTTCCTTAATTTTGCTTGGCTGTTTTCTGAATTTTATACAATAAATATGTATTACATTTATAAGAAGAAAGAACCCTCCTATTTATCTATTTCTTCATCACCTAAAAAAGTCACACCTGACTGTAAGAGAGGGACTAGATACATCAGCTGTTCTCCTGAAGGCCTTCTAGCTCTCTCAGTAAAAAAACAGCATGTAGGAAACAGCATCTTTAGAAAAATTGAAGAGAAACACCTACTACTCTCGTTCTAAGCCTTCTGTCCTTCAACAAATTCACCTCCATATTTCTCCTGCCTTCATATTCTCCTCCTTTAGCTTTGGCATTTATTCCATATCTGTATTCCCTCATACTTTCTTTGAAAAGGGGCGGGGGGGGTGGATAAAAACCCTCAGAAAAAGGGTGAAGTTAAAGCATATGCACAATGACTGGGCAGTGTGGCCAAGAACAATGGTTGTGAGGTGGAGCAGACCTCAGTTTCTGTGCTGCCTTTCGCCTCTAACCAACTGTGTGACCTTAAACCAGTTACTAACCTCTCTAAGCCTTGATTTCCCCATCTGTACAACAGTTACTAGCACCTATTTCACAGGCTGCTGTAAGAACTAAAGGAGATACTTGTACAGACAATTCAGTGCATGAGAACTGAGTAACTGGCATCTAGCATTGTACTGCACAATAAAAATACCAAGATAGAAGTAAATTGATAATCCCTGTTCCCAAAATGTCATGTTTGATTCCTTTTTACTCATGTTCTTGTATCTCATGAGTCTCACTTGAGGACACCAGAAATGCATTCTAATTACTTGAGTTAGAATATTTGTCTCTGGCCTCCCCCTCAAGCCTCACCACTGTTGACATTTGCGTAGCATACATTATGTACTATCTTTAGGATGTAAGAACCTTCCAGACTGTCTGAACAGCTTCTGTACCTGTAAAAATCCTTCTCATATGAGACAGTATTAACAGCCATTATGAATAACTATCCTCAAAATAGTAGCATTTTGGATTTTTCCAGAGGCAAATTTACTCACTATCCCAAGAATAATAGTAACTGGTAGGTCTGAGACTAAACACCAAGCAAAACAATATCATATGAAAGGCATTAAAAATTACCTAAGAACTCAAGCTAATGACAAGTGTGTTCAAGTATGACAAACTTTCGAAGCAGGTCGTATGTGCAAACTTATTTGGGAACAGGTTATAAACATAATAATTACATTACAATAACCAAGAGATAATTATGCCTTAAAGACATCATTACATATAGACTTTCTCTAAGATAATTCATAAGTAACATTGTAGCCCATGGTTTGGTTTTTCTCATTCCCCCACCTCCAACCTTCTCTCCTTGTCAAATTGCTATTAAAATTTAACAGAAGAATACATACAGTGGAAGAAAATTATATATTTTCTTATATTAAAATGCCTGGAAAAATATAACCCAAATTTTCTCTGAGAAGTAGATGTGGGAATTTGGAAAGTAAAAGAGTTTTTACTTTTTCCGTTATACACATCTATACTGTTTACATTTTTTTTTACAGTGAAGATATATTACCATATATATACATTTTAACGTAATAGAAGAGTGTAAGGACAAATTAAACTAAGTCCCATAAAATTCTTAGCAAGTTTCATAAGTATAGAGAAAAAATATCTCCATTCTTTTGGAAAATGCTTTGTAGCTTCTCACAGTATTTTTAGAGAAAGGCCAGCTAGCATTAGAAAATATATTATGAGTAGGTAAGCATTAGCCATGGTTAAAACTGGAAAGGAGGAACTTACTGAACCAATGATCTGATCTTATGTTTCCAACTGCTTTTTACACCCTCTTCTACATCAAGATGAAGACCACCAATGACTAAGACCAAGGTTTCCAAAGGAAACGATAACAGAACCTACATACTATTAAAAAGTGATTTCATGAAAAAGCAACTAAACAGGAATATTATGAAACAGCTTATTTGACATAAGCATAGGGCTATGTTTTTCTTCACTTCTGTGATTATTTGGGTTATGAAAGACCATTTCATTTATCAGTACAACTACTATGATCAGGGGAAAATTGGCAAATTCAGAGTACACAGAATTACAACTCAACATTATCATACCTTTTACATTTAACTAAGCAGGGGAATCAACAAAAAGCAAACACACAAATTCTGTATGTCTTCCAGGAAAATATTTTCCTTTAAACAGAGGACTTACTTTCTACTCTTTCACCATGGCCCCCTCATTTGGATCATTTGTTCCTATTTGGGTACAATGTCTCCCTAAGGAATTTCAGTGAGTTGTGAAATAATTGTTATTCACAAGTAGAAAGTAAAAAAAAAAAAAGGAAGAAGAAGAAAGAAAGAAGGAAAGAAAAAGCAGGATTAACTGCAATTGCCCCCACAACTGAGAAACTTGCATCTTGCACTTTTACCATGTAAATAATGCACAGATCCTGCGGGAACATGCCAAACACCAGGATTCTTAATTAATGGAGCTCTTTAATGTGCAAATCAGGAACAAATTGCAAGTTCTGACTTGCATTGATTATGAAAACATTAATTGAATGAGCAAGACCCTAAAAAAGACAGAATCCCAAGTCTTCCAAGAGACCAAAAGAATACAAAGCTCTGGAAACCAGACAAGTCTGACCAATGTCTAAAATGCAAACCTAAAACTGAGTGCTCTCCCTAGTACACAACGAATTCAAAAACAAGAAACAAAAAAACCAAATAGTTTAATCAGAAAGCAATTACTATATATTCCACCACCATCTTGCATTAGCAGAAAAATGAATCTTTATTCCAGAAGCTCACAGACACTGCTTTAAGGGGGGGGAAAACCACTTTACATAAACACACACATACTTATATGTATATAGGTGTAACAAAACAATGCTGTCTCTTTAAAAAAAATTCATCCTATATAAATTATAGCCATAAACTTTTCCTGCAGTGCAGCCTAATTAATTCTTGTTCTATACACAAAGGGAAATGCTGGGTGACAAATGGGTGTGAAGCCAGAAAGCTGCCAGGTCTGCAAAACATTTTCTACTTCAATTTATAAGCAATTTTGCAGTAAATCATCAACCAGAACCTGGAATCTCAGGAATCTCTGAGTGTCCAAAGCACATTATATCACTTATCAAAGAAAGAAGGAAAAAGAGTTTAAAGACATCTCATTTTTCAGTTCTAAACCACATCAAAATCTAGAAGCTCTGTGTAATCTATTATTCTCTTCTGGGTAAGGTTTTAATACCAAAGATATATATTTCAAGCAAAAATGACACTATAGGTTGATACAGCCCATTCCTCTATCCCTAGAAGTACTGTATCACGTATCCATTACCATAAAAAACATTCCCAGAGTTACCTGGGAATAAGCACACAACTATTTATACCCTCTCCTTCAATCCAAGCAAAATGTACACAATCAGGCCAAGCTGAAGGGTTCAACAGTGAGCAACCGAGGAAAACAGGTGGGAAATACTCCAAGGAAATGAGGCTACTGGAGAGGAAAATGGAAACTCATAGAAAACAAAGAGGAAAGCTGTGCTGCCTCTTTGTAGTCAAACCCTTCCCCCATCCCTAATCCGTGGCAGCCAGTGATCTATTCTCTGCCCCAATAGTTCTTACCTTTTCCAGAATGTCATATAAATGGAATTTTAAAGTGTATATCCTTTTGAGACTAGCGTCTTTCACTTAGTACAATACCTTTGACAGCCATCCATGTTTTTGCATGTATCTATTGCTTATTCCTTTTTATTGCTGAGTAATGTACCACAATTTGTTTATCCATTTGCCCAGCGAAGGACATTTGGGCTGTTTCCAGTTTTTGGTGATTATGAATAATGCTGCTATGAACATTCATGTGCAAGTCTGTGAACATATGTTTTCATTTCTCTAAGGTAAATATCTGAGAGGGAAACTGCTGGATCAGGATCACATGGCAAGTATGTTTAGCTTTATAAAAAACTGCTAAACTGTTTTTCCAAAGTAGATATATTATTTTGCATTCCCACTAGCAGTATATGAAAGTTCCATTTGCTCTGCATTCTTGCTAGCACTTGGTGTTGTCAGGTGTGTGCTTGTTTTTAGCCACTAATAGGTATCTCATTGTGGTTTTAATTTGCATCTCCCTAAACACTAATGATTATGTTAAACGCCTTTTCACGTGCTTATTTGCCATCATATACCTTCTCTGGTAAAGTGTCTATTCAAATCTTTTGCCCCCCCCTTTTTTTTTTTGGGAGACAGGGTCTCCCTCCGTTGCCCAGGCTGTGCAGTGGCATAATCACAGCTCACTGCAGCCTCAAACTCCTGACCTCAAGCAATCCTCCCGCCTCAGCCTCCCAACCATTTTTATAATGTGTATTTATTATTGTTAACTTTTGTGAGTTCTTTATTCATACTCTGTACACAAGTTCATTGTCCAAAATGTGATTTGCAAACATTTCCTCTGGGTCTGTAGCTTGTCTTTTCATTCTGTTAACACGTCTTTCACAGACCAAAAGATTTTAATTCTGATTTAGCCCAGTTATTAACTTGTTATTTTATGGATTGTGTTTTTTTCTTTTTAGACAGGATCTCACTCTGTCTCCTAGGCTGGGGTGCAGTGTTGTCATCATAGCTCACTTTAACCTCGAATTCCTGGGCTCAAAGCGGTCCTCCATCTTGGCCTTCCAAAGCTCTGGGATTACAGGGGTGAGCCACCATGCCCAGCCAGACTGTGTTTTTGATATTCTGTATGAGAACTCTTTGCCCTTAACCCAAGGTCATGAGGATTTTTCTCCCCTATGTTCTTCACAACATTTTATAGCTCTATGATTTACATTTAAGTCAATGTAAATTGACTACTTTGTGTTAATTTTTGTATCAAGTGTGAGATATGAGAGTTCATTTTTTTGCAAATGAATGGACAATTGTTCCAGCACCATCTGTTGAGAAGACTATCCTTTCTCACTGCCTTGATTTTGCACCTTTGTAAAAAGTCAGTTGCCCATTATTTGTGTGAATCTATTTCTGAACTCTCTATTCTATTCCACTGATTAGAGTAACAACTTTTTTTAGTAACCTTTAAAAGAAATACACCCACAAAGGAAGTACAAAAAATGAAAGAGATGATAGCAACTCAGTTTTGTAACCGAAAAAGCCAATGGATTGCACAATTCTTAGGATGTCTAAAAATTAAAAAGACTGACACCACATCAACTGTTAATGAGAGTGTGGAGCAACTAGAACTCTTATATACTGCTGGTGCGGATGTAAAATGGTATAATCACTTTGGAAAACAGCTTGGCAGTTTCTTTAGAAGCTAAACATACACTTACTATGTGACCTAGCCATTCCATTCCTAGTTACCCAAGAGAAGTGAAAGTATTATTTCCATATAAAACATATATACAAATGTTTGTGGCAGCTTTATTTGTAATAGCCAAAAATCGGGAAAAAACCGAATTGTGGTATATCCATACAATGGAATGCTACTCCACAATAAAAGGCAATGAACTATTGACACATAAAAAAATATGGATGAATCCTAAAATAATTATGCTGAGTAAGAGCCAGACAAAAAAAGGATACAAACTATATAATTTCATTTTAATTTCATATAAAATTCTAGAAAACGCAAATTAATCTATAGTAACAGCAGATTAGCAGTTGCCTAGGGATGGACAGGCAGGGGCAGGAAGGAAAGATTACAAAGAGGCTGAGGAAACTTCTCCAGATGAGGAATATCTTCATCATCTTGATTGGAATGATGGTTTCATGGGTGTATACAGATGTCAAATTGTACACTGGACATATGCGCAATTTATTTTGTGTCAATTATACCTCAATAAATCAGGTTTTTTTTAAAAGCATATGGACAAACAATAACTGACTTAGCAAACCTGAGCAAGATGACTCTGATGTTAGCAATGAAGAATGAGAAGCAATCCCACTTATAGTCCAAAGACAGAACCCCAGAAGATTCAGGAATCTGCAGTGCCAGGCACCTCTAAAAGAGATGAAGGCAGAACTAAAAACAATTGAAGCAGTTAACATCATCTCTTCTCCTTACTTGGGCACAAGTTTAGAGGTTTATCCTTGCAAGGGTCCCTGGACAGGGGGATAACAGACATAGTTGAGGGTAAAGGCATAATATTATCATAAAAACAGGGACTAAGTTGAAGTTTACAGATTGAATGCTGAGATTCTGAGCCTACTCACCTCCCAGAATGTTGGCTGCCAGGCAGAAGACTGGAAGTCCTCCAGCAACTTTGATCCCATAAAGAGCAAAGATCTAAAGATACACTGGGGGCTCCCCAAAAATGGCCCAGATAGATCTCTTCACAATGGAAACCATAGACAAAAAGCCCCATCCAATATACAAAGCTTCCAATCAACATTTTGGTGCCCTACTCTTAAAAATCAATAGAGAGAGCAAAGGATCACCAAATATCTAAGGAAAACATCTAACATGTTATACCGGAGTTAAAGCAAAAAAAAAAAAAAAAAAAAAAGGAGGAAACAGACTATACAGGAGGGATACCTAAGAAAGTACGTGTTATATATATCCTCAGAGAAACAAAATCAAAATGACAGAAATCCAAAAAATCAATAGAAAGGATTGAAAATAAAGCTGAGGAAATGTCTTAGAGAGTAGAATGGAGAAAAAAAGAGAGAGAAAAAGGTGAAAAATTGAAAAGAAAAAAGAATAGAATCACAGAAACAGTCTAAAACCAATGATAGGCTTTCCAGAAAGAGAGAGAAGAGAAAGCAGAAAGAAGAAAATCAAAAGCAAAATAATTTCAAGAAAACTTTCCAGGACTGAAAGATACAAGTTTCTAGATTAAAAAGGCCCTCCAACCACTCTATTTAATGGATGAAAGCAGATCTACACCAAGATGCATCCTTATGAAATTTCAGAATTCTGTGGACAAAGAAAAACCCTCAGTTTCCAAAAAGGGAGGGAAAAAAACAGTAAGATCTGGAACCAGAATGGCTTCTGATTTATCAACAGCAACTCTGGAAGCTGAAAGGCAATGGAACATTCTATAGCGTTCTATACACAATCCATTGTGATGACAGAATAAAGATATTCTCAGACAACCGAAGTCTAAAAAAGTTTACCTCCCATGCACCTTTTCTCAGCAAGCTATGAGAAGATGTGCTTCACCAAAACATGGAAGTAGCTAAGGAAGGTCCTGGAACAGGAGATTCACAGAAGCTAAGGTAGTTCCCAGCATGATGGTAAAGGAAGATCCCAGCATGATAGCTGGACCTCTGAGAAGGTGAACAGTCCAGATTAGAGCAGGTCAAAAGACTCTGGGAAAGGCTCCTTCAGGAAGATAAACTGGCAGAATATTTGATGCAACTGAAATCTTGAAGAGAGATTTAGGTAAGTGGAGAAAAGTTTAGGCTTGAATTATTACTACACAGAAAAAAAAAGAAGCAAAAATGTAACAACTATTTAGAAAACAAAATGATGCCTGGGAAAGGAAAAATAATCATAGCATATGTATTACATGGCTCAGCTGTGAAGTACTTACATAGACATAATAATGTAAATACTGAACATTGATCTAACCAAATTACAATATAATCATGAAGGGACAGTTAACAACTAGAAAGTATGTATGAGTGTAGTAGGAACAAGAGCTAAATCTCCATTTTCATAAGGACGAGTCAACAGATAAGGCTTAAAACTGAAAAATCAAGTAGAAACAAATCATGTTAATTAGAGATATAGAGATAAACCCATGGATTAAAAAAATATATAACAAAATTATTTACAACATAATTGTAACTTCAGGAGAATGGTTTATGGCACAGAGGTGGTGCACACAAGAAGCAGACTGCTGGTTTTCATAACAATCTTTGCAGAATTATCTGACTCTTTAAATTGTATACAGGTATAACTTAAATAAAAATTAAAAAGGACAGGCCAGGTGTGGCGGCTCACGTGTATAATCCTACCACTCTAGGAGGCCGAGACAGGAGGATTGCTTGAGGTCAGGAGTTCAGAACCAGCCTGACCAAGAGCGAGACCCCTGTCTCTACAAAAAATAGAAAAATTACCTGGGAGTGGTGGCGTGCGCCTGTAGTCCCACCTACTCGGGAGGCTGAGGCAGGAGGATCACTTGAGCCCAGGAGTTGGAGGTTGCAGTGAGCTATGGCAATGCCACTGCACTCTAGCCCAGGAGACAAACAGAGACCCTGTCTCAAAAAAAAAAATTAAAAAGAGAGGAAAAAGCCCAAGAAAAACAGAAAAGCTGGAGGAGACAGAACAGTTTGAAAAATTAAAGTAACTATACAACAAAAACAAAAAAACCTTGAAATGTATTTAATATACTCTAAGTATATAGAAAAGGAACATTCAGAAAATAGACCTCTTAGAGATTAAAAATATGATTTAAAAAAAAAGAACTGGAAATCAACCTCAAAATTCTTTCAGAACATAGACATGGAAAATCACAAAAAGATGGGAAATGTTAAAGAACACATAAGAAACACAACACCAATCCAGGTTTAAAATCCAAGAGAGCGAAGAAAATGGAGGGAAGGAAATTATCAAAGAACTGTTAGAAAAGATTTTGCCAAAATGAAAGGACCCCAGTCTTCATACTTTATTCACTGTATGTTCAGCACAATGAATAAAAAAATGATCCACACTTAGGTATCTCTTCAGGGAATTTCAGAAAATCAAGAATAAACACTTAGAGCAAAAATAAGTCACCTACAAAGGAATGAGATTCAAACCAGCAACTACTTCCTCATTGAAAACACTTGGATGGTAGAAGACAGTAAGGCATATAATAGGCTGAATAATGGTCCCCCAAAGACATCTACATCCTAAACCCTAGAACCTGTGAATATGTTACCTTACATGGCAAAAATGACTGTTCAGATACGATTAAGTCAAGGATCCTGAGATGGCACGATGACCCTGGATTAGCCAGGTGGGCCCAACGTGATCACAAACGGTCCTTATAAGAGGGAGACAGGAAGGTCAGAATCAGAAGAGGAAAGACTGGTGGGATGGGACTGCTGGTTTTGAAGATGGAAGAAGCCCCCCTCCCCCAGCCAAAGCATGTGGCAGCTATAAAAGCCGGAAAAACGCAAGGAAACAGATTCTCCTCCCACAGAGCCTCCAGAAGGAGCGCAGCCCAGCTGACACCTTGATTTTAAGACTTCTAACTTCCAAAACTGTAAGATAACAAATCTGTGCAAAGTCACCAAGCTTGTGGTAATTTGTTACAGCAGCAATAGGAAACTAATAATAGGCAATACTTTAAAATTCTGAAGGAAAGTAATTTTCAGAAATGTATACCCAATATACAATATATATCAATGAAGAACATGGGCAGAGTATTTTTAAACCTACAAGAACTCAGATAATTTACTGTAGTTTGCATGTGTGGCAACAAACTGACATAGTAAACTAAGATAAAAGAAGACAAGAGAGCCCAAAAGCCTGAAAGCCACAGCTCCATCCCAGAAGAGCAACGACAGGAAGTTCCAAGCATACAACTGTGTACTACTCCCAGAGAACAACCAATTCAAACTGGTAAAATTTAATAGAAGAGATGGCATGATTTAAAGTTTGGGGGAAAAAAGACTGAGATGATAAAACCAAGCTACAAGGGGAAAAAAAGAAAGAAAATAAGAAAACTAAGAAAAAATATATAATAAATTAATTGTCCAAATGTGAAACAAACTAAAATATAGTTTAGTTCCTGCCTCCCTCTTAGAAGGACCCCTAGAGATTTCAAGCAACTGATACAGTATAATTAAAGATCTACCTGAACTAGAAACTTGAACTAAACTAGGAATATTCTCCTTTGAGTAGCCCAGGAACCATGACTCTGAACACACAGGAAAGAAAATACAATGTTCCAGTTCTTCCTTGCCCTGGTATCGTACCTTATTTACATGGTAATAACATTGTAAATGCAGTTTGTTGGGTTTCAACTTTTAGGGTCCACATATAGATAAAGCACTGAAATCCCGGTTGTAGCTGCAGGGCAGAATGTAAAACTGTAATGGAAAGAAGACAGACTGACTATTTCATACCTTCTCCTCAAAATTTCTACTATCTCCTCTCTATTCCTCATTTGAAATTTTTGACCTTGGTTTCTATTTCAAAGAAAAGGGAACAACCACAAGAGAATTTCCACAGCCTCCTACCTGTGTCTATTTATATACTATCTTCCCACCTGTCACTACAGTTAAACAGTCCACACTGCTATCTAAGACCACCCTTCTTGTGCACTAAGCCCACCACTACTTACCTACTCAAGGATACTGCTATGACAGAAGTCTTCCTCTCCCGCATCATCAATTTCCCCTTCTCTGCTGGATCATTCTTATCAATATACAAACATGCTTAAAAACAAAACACCCCTCTCTTGACTCTATATCCTTCACCAGCTAATGTCCCACTTCTCTGTTCCCCTTTAAAACAACACTCCTTGGAAGAACTGTCTATACTCACTGTTTCAAATTCTTTTTTTCTTATTCTCTCTTAAACCCATTCCAGTCAAGCCTGTAAGCCCACCACTTCACCAAACTACACTCCAAGGTCAAGGATGACCATCATATTACTAAATTAAATAGTCATCTCTCAATCCCCATCTGTTGGCAGCATTCTCATCTTTCATACCAGAGAATAAATAAATCAAGAAATAGAGCTAAGAACAAATTATCTAAAATTATAGAAGTAAAACAGAAATAAAATGAGACTGAATGTCAGGCAAAGGAGTATTATCTTCCTGAATGCTTCTGTACTACTTATCATATTCATGTGTGATTTTAATAAAACAACTTAAGAATAGGTTTTAAGACATAAATAAAAATAGAGCAGCATCTTACGCAGTAGTTAGGTTCTAAAGTCTGAGCATAAAGCAAAAATCAAGCTTTGACAAACCTTGAAACTTTGAAAATCCCTTACATTGCCCATACAGTATAGCACTGAGCTACTTACAGTAAGTTCAACACAGCCAGTTTTTCCTCTCAAACATTACAGCATATGGCACTTCGTCAACTAAACACAGATGATTACATTTAGAGACCATCCTGTACAAAGACTGCATGCTGTAACTTTAAACACTAGATTCATACTCTGTTTACTGAAATGCTCACTGGAGACATATCCAGGAATAAAAAATAACCAAGGCAATAAAAGATTCTGCCCACCATCTCACGCTTACTCTATGGCATTCACTCACTGAATAAAATGGCAGGCAGAATTATTGGCACTATATAAACTACTTCTCTCTCCCTCTTTTTCTTTTGGCCAGGCACATATAGTTACATCTGAGTTAATTAAATGTATGTATAAAGAGGCTTCATCATGCAATATGTACAACTTCACCATGAATATACTGGATAGAGTCATCCTACTATGGAACCACTAGCTACTCCAACTCAGGGATGCTTCATTACCTAACTCACCACTATTAAGAATTTTTCCTGGTATTGAAGACAACCCTCTCACTAAGAAACCCAACCTCAAAACAGTAAAAATGAATTTTCCAACTAGATGGGTTTCAGCAGTTTTTAAGGTACCCTTAGCATCCATGGCTCTGTGACAGATGTAGAGCTCATCTTTTCAGGGTAGGTGGAATCACTGCATAAGAATCTGACACTCTCCTCCTGGTTCTACCACTTAGTTACTTTGGAAAAGCACAAGCTCTGTGATCCAACTTTACTCTCTACATAATATAAATGCCTAATTAACTAGGTTGGGCAAAGTAGTAGCTCAACAGGGACCAAAAGTCTGCCTACACAGAACTCATTCTCTAATAAATAGACAAAACATAGCAAACATTATTTCAATGCTAGTCAACAGGTATTATGTAAATATCAAACAGAAAGTTATCAAGTCAAGAAATGATTGCCTTCATTTCCCACCTACAGTTTAGGAAAAATAGATCAATAACACCCTATGGAGGCAGGAGTATAGGAAAACAAGTGTTACAGATGAGAATTTAAATTGTTACAATTCTTATAAGGGCTAGTTTGGCAATATACTCCAAAAGCCTTAAAAAAAAAAAAGAAAAAAAACTACAAGTCCTTTGTCCCAGCAATGACATTCCCAGGGAAAGTAGATATGTGTAGTCCAATACAGTATCCACTAGCTACATGTAGCTATTGAACCCTCGAAATGTGGCTAGTCCAAACTGAGATGAGCTGTCAGTATAGAATACACTCTGGATTTCAAAGACTTAACATGAAAAAAGAATGTAAAATGTCTCATTAACATTTTTATATTGATTACATGTTAAAATTATAATATTTTTGATATTTAGGTTAAATAAATATATTACTAAAATTAATTTTACCTGTTTCTTTTTTTTTAATGTGGTTACTAAAAAATTTTAAATTACATATGTTGCTTGCATTATTTTTCTATTGGACAGTGCTACTTTTACACAAATTGCACAAATATGTATGTACAAGGATGTTTATCACAGCACACTTTATAAAAGTGAAAAAGTAGAACAAACCTAAGCATCCATCAATACAGATTGATTAAATAAATTGTAGTAAATATATAAAATAGAATACTCTGCAACCACTGAAAATGCTGATGTACATCTAAATATACTGACACGAAATGATGTATTAAGTAGAAAAAATAAGCTTAAAAATAGTACATATTTATATAATTCCATTTTTTTTTTTAAAGGTTTGGGGTTGGGGGTGGTATGTGTGTGCAAGCCCAAAAAAACGTCTGGAAGGATACTCATCAAAATGGCAACTATAGTTATCCTCTAGCCAGTATGATTACAGTTGATCCTTATTTTCTTCTTTATGCTTTTATGTATTTTCTGAATTTTTGAAATAAGCATGACATACTTTATAATTAGAACAGTAAAGCTATTTTAAAAAATGACAGCCATCGGCTGAAACAAAAAGATCAATCTTACATCAGTTTGGCTAGATGAAGTCTACAGTAATAAGGGTCCTTAAGCCTACAAAATGCTATACTTGGAGAAGGTTGCAAGTGGCTCTGTCCCAAGCAATAGTTAAACCCATCTCACGTAATTAAGAATATTTCAGGGTTCTACAGATCATTGTGAGAACTTTGCCATAAACCCATAAAGTGTTAATTGAGAGAACTCTCAAACAGGCATTCATGGATTTATCACCTAAGGCAACTAAGTAATTAAAAAGGTGGAGACCTCACTGATAAAATTGGTTGCCTATGGAATAGGGGACTGGGTGGCAGGGGTACAGAGGTGAGAAGGATGATTTTCACTGTATAGTCTTTAGTATCTTTTGAATTTTGAACCCTGTGAATTTACTGCCTACTTAAAAATAAACAAAAATTTAGGCTGGGCACCACGGCTCAGGAATTTTGAGGTTGCAGTCGGCTATGACAATGCCACTGCACTCCACTCCAGCCTGACTAACAGAGTGGGAATATGTCTCAAAAAAAAAAAAAAAAGAAAGAAAAAACAAAAACAAGAAAAGACTCCATGATTGTCCATAGCTCACTCAAAATTTAAAACATTATTCTTCAAGGTGTCTATTATTGCTGCAGTCAAATTAGCATTAAAAATTTTAGTCCATTCAAGTCAAAATATTTGGGGTCTCAGAGAAGGGCCACAAAGACATGAGAGGGCAAATATGAACTAGAACTGGGACGATGGAGGGGAGCAAACAAAATATAATTTATTAATGGTGGAGTTTGTTTTTATACTCTTAGGCAAGTAAAAAATTTTAATACTTCCTCTGTATTTATATTATATTATACTGTGTTCTTGGATGTTTTGCTTATGGGAAATATCAAAATGTCAACCATTGTTTCTATTAAAGGTCTTTAATGATATTGCATTTTAGACCTATAATGAAACACAGTGCTCACTGCAGTTTGTAATGCATCTCATTAAATACATTAATAACATGCATTTCACTAAAAGGTCAACTTATTATGGCTGAAGTTTAGCTTTCCTTTAATCACTTCATTTAAAGCTATAGAGCAAACTCTGAAAAAGACAATAGAGAGGTCCTGTTGCAGGAAATGCTCTCTAAATTCTACCACCCATCCAAATCAGATATGCTTATTAAGAAATAACTTTTAGTGTTTTTATGTGAGATATGAGTATTATGATTTTTTTAAAAAATCCTTATCTTTTAGACATACATGTTGAAAGATTTACTGATAAAATGAAAGATTGTCTGTTATCTGCTTCAAAACAGAAAGGCAGGGAGTTGGTATAACTAGAGATGAAATAAAATTGGCAGCCAGGTACGGTGGCTCACACTTGTAGTCCTACCACTTTAGGAGGCTGAGGCCAGAGGATTGCTTGAGGCCAGGGGTTTGAGATCAGGAGATCAGCCTGAGCAACAGCAAGACCCCGTCTCTACTAAAAATAGAAAAATTAGCTAGGCATTGGTTGTGGCATGGGCCTATAGTCCCAGCTACTTGGGAGGCTGAGGCAGGAGGATCACTTGAGCCCAGGAGTTTGAGGTTGCAGTGAGCTATGACGACGCTACTGCACTCTAACCTGGACACAACAGAAAAAGACCCTGTCTCAAAAAAAAAGAAAGAAAGAAAGAAAGAAGACTGGCCATGAGTTGATCATTGCTTAAGCTGTGAAGGTACATGGAGGTTCATTGCACTGTTCTCTCTACTTTTACATTGCTTTGATATATTCCATAATGAAAAGTTTTATATAACTCATGCTGAAATTTCCTTAAGTAACCTGCTTTCTTCCTTACATATCATTGACACCAACATAAAAAGCCCACCTCCTAGTACTGTAGAGCATTTTAGAAGAAAGGGAGAAAAAGCTAACTCTTTAGAGAAACAGTTTTATGCACAGAAAATCCCTTAATTTTGTTAAGGTTACTTCATGACTTACCACTTATGCAGCCACTAAAATATCAACAGATTTCTTTGAAATCACTTCACGGTTCAAGTTTAAATTACCAATATGTAACACCAAGGTGACTGGGGACTAAGTTTATGCGTGGGTGGGGGGAGGGGAAGAAAGGAAGGAGATTTAGTTTCTGAAAAGTAGAGTGTAGGGTGCTGAAGGTACAAAGGCATGGTGCTCAGGAGTTTACTGTGCTTAGAATATAGCTGGAAGTCTGCTATTTTAGAGGCAAAAGTTGGGGCTATGAGAGCAAATGACAGTGTCAAGGAGAGAATACATATATTGACAAAACACGTGAGGACAGGATTCTAAATGCAATGAAATTTACATTGAGAGAATAAAAGAAGAGCCTGAGAATGGAAGAGATGAGAAATGCAAGAGAACTCAGATAGCATATGTCGGGTCACCAAAGCCAAAGAAAAGTATTTCAAGGAAAGGTTAAATGCTTCAGGAAGGCAGTAGCTGGGTTTGACAATAAGGAAATCTCTAGCCACCTTTCCACAGTGTTATAAGAGGCTGACACTGAATTATCAGTATTAGTAGACTATAACACTACCCACTTCCCAGAACAAATAGTTAATTTGAATTATACAGGGAATCTGAATACTCATAAAAAGTAAAAAAACAAAGAAACAAACAAAAAAAACCCACTGAAGACAGTGGGGATGATTGATGGTTAGTTACACTGATGACAATGAAACAATTGTTCACATGGTTGAACATTGCCAAATGCCTCTTTCAGCAGAAAAAGATTATATTAGTACCTAACACTTATGTCGTGATGTGTGCCAGACACTGTGCTAATGCTTTATATTGATTATGTCCTTTAATCCTCACAACCATATTATCCCCATTTTACTGTGAAGTTAAGTAACTCGCCCAAGGTCACATTGCTAATCCATTGCTGAGATGAAATCTAAACCCAGGCAGTCTGACTTTAACTATTCTATAAGGCAAGCAAATTGAAATGAGATTTAATTAAAGACAGTAAGTTCTATTAATAGTTTGTTCTGGGGTTGGTACAGATTCAGCCTATGTTACACACCAGCTAAGAACACAGTATAATTTTGTCATCCAGAGTAATGCAGCTGAGAAATTTTTCTTAAACTCCATTTACCAAGACAGGAAAGTATACAACATATTGTGTCATGTTGCCAAAAGAAAACTGAAACAAACAAAAACTAGCCACCCTTCATATGCACAGAAATTCTGGTTATTAGAAAACTCACTATCCTACCATCTTTAAATATGTGATACCAAACAAACCTTCCTTTCTTCCTCCTCCTCCACCACAAACCACTCTGTCAGATTAATAGACATTTGTCAGATTAACTGAAGTTCACCAATGAGGCAAAGAAGCAACTGGTTAATTACAAAAAAGATTTAAAAGACCAGAACAAAATAAAATTTAAACATTACAATGGCTAAAGAAATTAAACGGTATCCAAGAATAAGAATGTATACATTATACTAGACACTGACTAACCCTTAAAAATCTGTATTTTAAGATGAATTTTTAAAAAAATGGAAAAGGCTCAAGCAAGAATAACAAACAGCAAAACAGAAAAGGCTTTATCATGAAACATTTAACACATTTAATCTAGAGCAGTCTAGGTCTCATTCCAAAAGCATACCAGGAATTGGGGTACTAGGGCATTAAAAATAGCAGAGAAGTATTCCAAAAATCTCAAAAAAAAAAAAATTGAAAACCATCAATCAATCATCTATTTAAGGGAGGAAGGAGGCAAAGATGGGGGAGGGAGTATAAAAGACCCACCCTCACAGATTATTCAAGGTTCCTGGAAGGATCGCCCAGACTTTTCATACAGGAAGCAGACTTCAGGTATGGCAGGACACAAAACCTAAAAATTGGACTCTAGGAAGTCACATTCCTAATTAAAACAGGTATTCTCCTACAAGAAATGTTCAATGAATGCCATACCCTAGAAATCCTATCCATTTATCTTGAATGGTTTAAGGCGGTTCTACCTAGAAAAAGATGCCAAATTAGATGTCCTCCTCAGGTCCCTTCCAATTCTTAACTCCATGATACTATAAAGTTTTAAAGGGCAAATGAAAACACTAAATTGGCATGCAAATAAGAAACAGTGATTCCAACCACAGTGCACTCACTCCAAATCCCCCTCTGCCCCAGTTGTTCAGTGCCACTGGGCACACAGGCAAGCAGCACATAGGAGGCAGTGGTGCAAAAGGAAGACTTCTAGAGCATAAGGCACAAAAGCTGGAGTTTTGTCTCTGCCATGCAGGAATAAGCTCTGGAAATATGGGCAAGTTATTGTGAGCCTCGGTTCTCTGATCTACAAAATGAGGGGACTGGGAATCAAATAATCTCTAAATTCCTTTTCTCTTCTAGAATTCTTTGACTTATAGTCAGAAATTCTCTTCCAAAACTTGTTCCTCCCTCTATGCCACCCAAAGAAAGATATAAATAAGATCTTAGCATGTTGTTCTATAATAAAAACCTCCCAAAGGAAGTCATCTTTTAAGCACATGATACAGCCTACTTAAATGAACTGAACTGAGTCATTCATTCTTTCCCTTTTGTCTATACCAGTGGGTTTTCAAGTATGTTCCCTGAGCTTTAAAGAAGTGAACTGGGAAAGCCAAGGGGAAGGGGGAACGGAGAGAGAGGGCAGGTGAGAAGAAAGCAGGATAGACGTGGCTCAAGTACCAGTCCATTTCAGTCAAAGTTGTCTTCATTTGACAAAAGTGGTTCTAAGTATCCAATAGGAAATAAGTACTCTTACTATTTTTTAGGGCGCTGGCAAATTCTGGGCCACCTCTCTCCTTGAAAACTGGGAAAACATCTGGTTGAGGAAGTTGGTTGGCGGTCAACAGAGCTTTTTGTAGTTTGATCCTTCCTTCCAAGAGCTGGTCCCACAGCGCTGAGAAAGAAAAGAGAATCCCATCCCTCAATTATAAAGTCTTCCAGGGGTGTGGAGTGGTGGAGAGACAGGAAACCATACAATCTCTAAGCACCACAGCTCTATCAGTTTTATGCCATGGAAACAAACACTCTATTGTAGGAAATAAATTCAGCATCCTCAAAGCAACTATTTGCTGCATGAGAGGGGAATGCTAAAACCCAAGGAGAGGAGAAAACACTCTTCTCTTCAATCTTTCACAGTTGCAGGAAGTACTAGAGCAGAACCAGCTAAGCAGCTCAGTTCAGTAATGGCTGGCTAAGCAGAAAGGAGTGGGGCTTTAGGCCTCTAGGTAAGTGGGGCATGTCACAAACTAATTGGAAGGACACAGGAGAGACAGAACAGCCAAAAACAAACAAAAAGTAGACCAAATGCAGATACTCTGAATAATAGGCAGTCAGCAAAACCATGTACAAACCTATCTGGTTCTTCACAGCTCTTCCTTTCTCCACTTCCTCAGAAACCTTGACACTGGAGAAGGTCATCACTACACCGTCGTCTTCACTGTTCCTGTCTCCTCCGGCTCTGTCTTCCTCACTCTCACTCTCCAAGTATTCCTCACTGTCCCCTTCTTCCGTGCCACTCTCCTCCTCTTCATCTTCCTCCTCCTCACTGCTCCCAAGGTCATCCATTCCCTCAGTAAATTTCTCAAAGTCACTGATGCTCTGGACACTGAAGCCCCGTGTTCTTGCAGAGCGGGTTCTGCTCTTCTTCCTACAGGCCAGACTGCTCTCCCCATCATCTCCACTCTCCTGTTCCTCAACAGCACTCAGGCCATCCTCATCAGAGTCCTCCAGACCCAGTCCCTCTGCATCTCCACCTCCAGACCCTTCCTCATCAGATACTTCCTTCTCTGAACAAGGGAGGGAAGAAAGAGAAAAATGGGTGTTACCTGGAGAAAAATACCAGACCATTATCTTTCGTCTCAACTAAAGCACTATGGCACCTCTCAGGGGGAAAAACATGTATTATTGTATTCAACTCAATTCAACAAATATTACACATCTACTGTCTCTAAAATGCTAAGGAGAAAGCAAAGATGAACGGAACATGGGTCCTACTCTAACAAAAGGTTATAGTGAGAAAGACAGACTCATAAAAACTACAATTCAAGAAGAATTAAAAGTGCTTTGACAAAATTTCTCCCTCTTATTGGTTATTAAATTTCAATAACCCAGAAGGGGGAAAAATTTTAACTGTGAGGCAAGCAAATTTAAGCAAGGCTATATATAGGGAGAAGGTAGCATTTGATTTGGACCTTGAACAGTAAGATTTCAACTGGTGTTTGGGATTACCAGTTTTCCTAAACCCGCATCTGAAAAAAGTACTATCTGTATCACAACCATGTACCCTATTTACTAAATATTTATTATGCACTCATTATGAGCCAAGCTAAGGAAAGACAAATAGAACTTCATGCCTGCAGGGAGGAGTTCATAGTCTGGTGCAAGTGGTAGATATGCATACCAATAATTATATTACAATGTCATTACTACACAGTATACAAAGAAGGAACCACCTAACTCTCCTGGAAAGGTGAGGGATGGCTTCATGTGGAGGAGCCATTTATAATCTCATTTATGAAGCATAAGGAACACAGACAGCCAAGGGGGAAGAAAAACAGGAAACAGCACTGGAGTGCAGAATGAACAAGAAGTGGGGGGACATGAGCCTAGACTCCAGAGAGTTGCTCATGGACCAAATCAGGAAGAGTCCTGTCTTCCATGAGAAGGAGTTTCAACTTGATCCTATAATAGAATGCTTAGAGTGCTAGTTAAGGCTCCTGGTTTTACTCACGCTTACGATACCACTTGATACTTAGAGGTTTTTACTATTTATTCAACCTATTCCATGGTAGACCATAAAAGCTCCATATATTGCAAGCATGATTATTAGATACAGGGATCAACTGCCAATAACTTTCTTCAATAAACTAAAGATTTTATGAAAACATCATGGGTCTTCAGTACTTCTTTAAAGAGGTATACATAAACTTAAGACACAGATAAAACTGTCAAAAATATAAATACAAAAACTAAGTACAAAAACAGTTAACAGAAATAATCCATTCAATTCTTTAAATGTGTGCCATTTCTCAGATGAAGAAATATTCATACAGATTAGTAGTTAAGAGTGTAGATCTTGGAGTCAGATTGCCTTCATTTGAATCCTGGCTCTTCCACTTACTAGCTGCATGATCTTGAGCAAGTTACTTAACCAATTTGCTCCTCAATTTCCTTATCTGTAAAATGGGGATAAGTAACACCAACCTCTTAGGCTACTGGGAAGATTAAATGAGAGGATACATGTAATGACAATGGTGATAACATTTTTTGAGGACTTACTGTATCCCAGGCTCTTAGAACTTAAATTATAGAGCTAAATACAGTGCCTGACACATGGTAAGAGTGCAATAAATATTATCATATTTGTCTCATGATTGGTTCCTTTATCAGTCTCTAGGCAAAGAATATGAAATGAGCTTATCAGGAGCTCCCAGAACTACATCAAGGACTAAATCATAGATATCATAACCTGAATGATAGTTCCTTTTATACTATCTGTGGATTCTTAATATGACACTCTGACCTCTCTAAAGGAAAACAAATGGCATCCTCTCAATAATCACCCCATCTGGCCCCTTCTTCCAGCCTAAGAAACTTACAATTCTTTAAAACTGTAAGCTCACATCCTCCTAACTCTCTCGCAGGGAGGAGGGAAAGATTACGTTATTTTTACAATGGCAAAAATTGAGTTTCACAAATAACTAATATTATATAGTGACTCAATGCAATACCTGAAAAACTGAAGAAAAAGGGTTGAAATTCAAGAGCAGCATGCTCATCAGACACAATGCTTTTTCAACACATAGCCTTCACCAATATCCAATATGCATTGCCTTTCTTTCACTCCATTTTAGGGTAAACATAAGGAGTATAGCAACTTAACCACTCTCAGCTTTAGATTCCTTATGAAGTGAAATGAAGTAATCTCTAAGGCCCTTTCTAATACCAAATCAATGGCCTCTTCTAAGATAATAAGTAGGGGCACACAGACAAGTCTTGCAGGTATCATCCAGAAAAAAAAAATATTTTAATCCTAAAAAATTAGGTAAAAAAGAGTTCCATGCAAATATGTCTACTCACCAGACAAACCTGGCAGAGTCTGCTCCCAATGGTCTGCCTTCCAAGCTTTTCTAGAGGTGGTCTTGCCAGCATACCTTTTGTCTGTGTCCAAGAGAGAGGCTGATGCCAGTTTTCTAATGCTACCCACTGCCAGGAAATGACCTTCCCCATCTTCCCCTTCATCAAACCTGTCAATTACTCTGGCAGCAGTGTCTGTTGGAGGAAGGGGAAAAGTAATCAGAATCTCCAGGTTAGAAGGAACTTTAATGGGAACTCTGTTCAACCCTTTCAACTCATACTTGAATGTCCTCTACAAAATGCCCACCAACTTCCAGGAATAGGAAACTCATTACCTTCCAAAGTACAACACTGTCTTATTGCTGTTTCTGAACAGAAACTGACTCCCTGCATCTACTAGTAGGATATATTTCTACACCTTGGATCATATAAAACTAGTCTAATTCTTCCATGTGTGACAATCGCTCCAATATCTTAAATCTGCCATCATGTTCTGTCCTCATTCCGTCCCATCCTTCAGGGAGTTTTCCTCACTTATCCTGGCTAAACAGCCCCCAGTTCCTTCAACTGATATTGCTAAGACACGGTTCAGCACTCACATTTATCCCTCCTTATTCTTTCCTTCCTCGCACTTCTCTGACTCAAGTCTAAAGCAGGATTACTCCCAGCTAGACCTCGAACATCAGTTTACAGAACAGCAGTCCCAGTCGTCAGCCCCTGAGCAAGTGTCTTGACACCTAAAGAGGGCCTAACAGCACCAGAGAATCCTACTTCTTCCTTCATTCTCCAAGTAAGTTCTTAGGGGCAACCAAAATAGAAAAAAGAAAAAAAAAATGACATTCCTTCTCCTCCTTTCTAACGAAATACCAGTAAGGGCATCCTGAAAGATAACTTCCACCTTGCTACCAGACCCTTTGGCTCCCTCCAACAGCCGTGGACCAAGTTAACCCATAGACCAGCTCCTCGCCTGAGTCCTCCGTATGTTCCGCCCGAGCACCAAGTTTAGAGTACGCGTCAAAAGACGCCAAAGCCCTCCTCCCAAGGCCGGGAGCAACCCTCGCGGGCGGCAATTTTCCTCTGCGCAAGGGGCAGGACAGTAGGCCAGGCGGCGAGGCCCGGCGGCCGGGCCCTCACAAGCCGCCCCCGGGACCCACGTGGCCTGCCCCAGTCAGGCCTCACCCTCCTCCGGGTCGGCCTCAGGATCCGCCTCGCGCGGTCGTGGGTTCAACAACTGTTCGAGCTGCAGAGCCAGGGGCTGCGGCCCCGCCATCGTCACCAGGACTCAGTCCGCGCCGCGCACGTGAATTTGCTCCCCAAGCTCAGCCCAGACGCTCTCTCCCAGTAGGGTCCACTAGCCCCCGCCACTAACGCGCAACACAACCGGGGACCGCGAAGAGGCCGGCGTTCAGCTCCGGGCCGGCAACTTCCGGGAGGCGCGCGCGGCAGGGGGCGGGGCCTGTGCGTCACTACGGGCGTTGCTAGGATGAAGGCGGAAGCGCGCAGAAGGCTTAAAGGACTGTAGCCGTCCGAACGCGTGTGCGTGTGCGCGTGCGCGTGTGTTGAGGGGGCGCGTGCTGGGCGGTGCGGGAGCGCGCGAGAGCTGGTGACCGTCTCTGGCGTAGGAAGACATTGCGATGCGCGCGGCCCGTGTACCCTTGCACAAAATATGCTTCAAGATTTGTGCGAAATTCGTTTAGGAATAAAGCGTAATGTCGCCGTGGCCCACGGTGGCTAAGTTAGGAAGGGTAAAGGGGAAGCTTCTCAAACCGCGGGTGCACGCTCGGGCACTCATAGACTGGGACCCAAAACAGGTTTCGCATTTCACAAATTAGAGGGGTCTGGGGCCGGACACGTCCCCCCCCCCCCGCCGCTCTTCGGCGGCCGGGATTTGGGACTCCTAGGTCAGGAATATGCACGTGTAAGTGTGCGGCGGACTGCTGGCGTCTTTATCAATAGGAATACTTAGGAATCGCTATGGCTGCATATAAAGATCGTTTGTGTAGCTTCTCCAAGTAGCCTTGCCTGAACAGGGAAAAGGAGGTAGGGTGGGAGTTACTCTACTGCACACCCCTCGGTATTGATATCTTTGCTGTTCAGCGATGAGGGCATACTCAGACACCTGAAACTGGTGCACAAATGCAGAAAAACTCAGGTCTACCGTAAAAGGGGTAGACTCAAAATGTAAAGACTTAATAGGATAAATTTAATTGCACTCAGGCACGTGGAAAGACAATCCCTTTAGATTCTCTTTCCTTCATCAAGCATTCCCCGACTGCCCACTATGTGGCAGGCACTGCTAGATAAGATACAAGATGAGTAAGTTAGATTCTCTCCCCATGGTGATCAGCCTAGGGGGGCAGACAAACATGTAAACAGAAACTACAATAAGGGATGATAAGTGTGAGTACAAAGTGGTCTATCCCTCCACTATCTGCTGGAAGTCACCTGTAGAGACCCAGAACCCCCTAAAGAGAAACTGCCTCAAAAGGATCCAGCAAAGAGACATTAGTGGTGCACTGTGGCAGTGCCCCTTCTTGGATACAGCTCAGACCAGTTGGATCCCACAGCTGAGTAACTAGGGAACCCTCAGCTCCCCAGTGTCTCCCATGGAAGCCAAGAGAAGAGAAGATCCCTGACTTTCACAACCTTCATATGCCCTCAGGGTCAAGAGCAATGAGACGATACCACTTTAGTGTGGCCTGTCTTATGTCCCATGTGGCTCTTGAAGAATGAAGACAAGGACTACAGAGGGAAAAGGGAACCACTCTTAGGGCAAACCCTCTCAGATGTGGAAGGAAAAGAATGCCAGGCTAGCTACGGGACTCAGGTGAAGAAAACTGCTTTTTACCATCAGTAAAAGAACTCAGGCTAGGAGAACAGGTTTTCGTTTTCGTTTTTAAACATATCCTTTATAATTGCAGTCTTGTGCCTGCATCCAGGCATCCAGAGCAAAAGTGTGCTCCTGAGGCCTAGGCAAGGTGCCATTGCCCTGGGCTTCAAAGGACAAAAATGTTTCTCCCACTCCACATTTAGGAAACTACCACCCCAATCCTCCTTCCTTGCTATTTTGGGCACTGGCTTAGAAACCTGGCCTCCAAGGTAAAGAGAAGAGAAAAGGGAGAGGGAGGTGAGGCAGTGCAGAGACTACCTCTAAGCTGTCATGCAAACAGGACGCTGTTGGCCAATTTGGGGGCTGTGCTGGGCAAACAGCAGAAAATGCAGTAGACCTGTTTACCTATTCTCCCTTCCCTGTCTTGGTCCCTAATGATAGAGAAGCTGTTTTAGCAAGGACTCAAGACCACTCTACTATTCTTGTCACACATCCCAGGGCCCCCAAAATGCTTCCTCTGCTTTCTTATCCCATACTGGAGGTAGGAAGAGGACTGCAGGAGTGGAGGAAAGAGGAAAGAATTCTAAGACTTAAGATGCAACTGAGAGAAGTTGAGGTGCAGGACACGGGAGCAAACTCTCAAATGCTCTCTCTGGGGGCCCCTCCCTATCTGGCTTCTAGTGTCTTGTGGTGGGGGAGGGGGTTCCTGATGGGGATAGGGATGGAGATGGAGGATGGGCTATGGGAGGGGGTATTTCAAAGACTATACCTGTCTAGAAGAAATCTCAACCTGTGACTGCTTTAGAGATGAGAGCAGATGTGACAGGTGGGGATAGCAGTCCCCCAACAGAACAGTCCTCTCCAGAGAAGGCTGGAAGGGCTCCCAATTCACAGCCATCTGCCTGCCATCTAAGGGCTGCAAGGTGGCGGGCAGATGTAGAAATAGCAGAGGATGGGCAGGGGTAACTTTAGAGCCCCCTCCCCCCCAGTTGTCCCAGACAACTGTCTGTTCACTTGACCAGGAGTTTCAAGAGTTTAGGAAAACCAGGTTTCATCTGCCTCTCTTCTTGGATGCCATCAACCCCCAGGTCCCAGAACCCTGGCAATGCCTGTCCTGGCTCTCCATGCATTCTACTTCCCCACCATGTCTCGTCCCAAAGCAGCCCCCCAGCCTCAGCCAGCCCAGAGAAGTTGGGTGGGTGAGCCTCAGCTCCCTCGCCAGAGCAGATGGCGCGGCTCCCCGCTGCTGGAACCCAGAGGGCAGGTGAAGGGAGGTACAGAGGTGGCGGCTTTAAGATGGCCGCGGGGAGAAGCCAGGCTGCCAAGCCAGGCCGGAGAGGAGGCTGCCCTCCCGGGACGGCGAAAGGGGACGGCGGCGGCTCTTCCCTCCGGCCTATGCGCCTCTCCCAGGAGCTCCACGTCGGGATGGTGCCGCGCTTCCCCGCACCTCAGGACCAGAAGTGGACAACACGGTATTGATGGGGAGGAGAACAGTCCCTGAGATTTCCAGACCCCCTCCTCCCGGGCCTTCGGCTCCAAATTTGACTGCGGAGCGTTGCCACCTGTTCGGGTGTTCGCTAGGATTCAGAATACCGCGCCGAGGGGAAAGACTGCGCCGCTGCCACGGAGTTAGAAGAATTGAATCCACACCGTGTGTCCAAGTCTAAAACGCTTCTTTATCAAACACCCCGATTCCACAATAAAGCTGCTAAATAATTCAGCAGCCTTGATAGGAAAATGCAGCTTCCCAATGAGCATAGTTCAGTTAAATGAATGTCTTTAAAGGAGGGTAGGGGGTGGTGGCTATAATGAATAAGTTAGCTATGATTTAATGTATATAAATGTTAAAAGGGCAAAAACAAGCCGATCCAGTGATTGCATATAAAGCAGATAAAGAAATGCACTGCATGCAGAGGCTAGGAGTTTCAAAAGTCTCCCTTGTATTTCATAAATTTTTATTTCTGAAAGAACACTGCCAGATTTCTCCCTGATAGTTCCCCCATTAGATAAGCCATCATATGGATGCAGTGAAATATTGCTTATTTTAAAGCCTTCTCTGCAGTAAAGATAAACTTGGCTGTGTCTTAACAAAATACAAAAACAGCACTGGAAATTACATAGCATTTAATGTAAAACCTTTGATTTTTTAAAATAAGGAAATAAATAATCCAGACTGAAATCTAGGTGATATGGAAAAGAAATTCTGGAACTCTAATAGCATCTGATATTAACACACACAAATACCCACATATGAGTATTTCATAGTAGATAAAATATTCAAAATTTTTCCAAGTCTAATGAAGGCTTGGAAGGGATTGAACCACTTTTCAGAACCTATTGGCAACTCCCAGTTGAAATTTGATTTCTATATTAGTTATTTTTGTTCATCTTTCACAGAAACTTAATGTGTATCTTGTGCCAGACAAAATAGTTTTCCTTCTAGGGAACTTCAAATGTGACAAATACCATAAAACAACAATTTTATATCAGTTCTGTGACAGGGATTAAAGTATTTCATTTCTAACTGTACTGTACATTCATTTTACAGTATCTTTCAAACCACCAAATTAGAAAGCAGGATTATCTATGGGAAATGAATTGAAACTGAAAAGGACCACCTCTAACTATATATTTACAAGTATCTGACATTCACAAGCCTGGTTCTGCATGTGCAGGGAGATGGGGAGAAAACGCTTTGCATCTCATGCCTAATCACAGACCGGGACCACTTGTTTTTAGCCATGGATTTGATTTCTATTTCAAATTCTATATTAACTTATCAGCAAACGTCTCTTCAACTGTATCAGTTAAATCCACAGAATGCAAATTTGTAGTTAATAACAGCAGGAAGCCACGGAGAAAAGCTTGGCTGGCATTAGCAAAAGGGTTCAGCCACAGCCAAGGCAAAAACAGATATATCACCCCAGTCCTGCCTCTCTTCCTCCTGGCTTCTGAGGGCCCATTCTGCTCCCATCACGGTTCCCCCCTAGTTGTTGAAAACATCAAATAACACACCAATTATCTAAACATCAGATTTTCTATTTTTATTAAAAACTCACAAATTTATTCAACATGTTTTCTTTCATACAGTGAATGGTCTAATATGCACTGGAGGTCACACAAGCTTAGGTTTATTAGAACAATAAAAGACATATGAGAAATTTAATATATAAAGAAAAAAGCAGCAGCTGTTGACTGCATATTTGACCATAAAATTTAAATATTTTGGACTTTTATTTTAAAGACACAAAAATAAAACCTGTGTGGGTCTATATAAGTCATATTAACAATTCCATGAATGTTCAACAGGACTAAAAATTAGCAAAGATGTTTTTCTTTTTTTAAACCTTGTAACACTTTTTTTTTTTTAACACTTTCTCAGGTTGCTGGTGCCAGGCACCTTTACAGTATTTGTGCTATAATTATTCTATTTGGCAACTGTCTGAATATCATGTTTTCTCTTTGCCTCATGTAAACAACATCTTTTTACATACTAGCACAGTGAGCCGAAAGCCCTGCAAATCTGTCAGAACATCTATAGGAAAAGAAAAGGAACAATTTTGGTTGATTGCTCAAAACATTTTGTTTTTGAACAAGAGGTTTTCAAAACAGGATATATTAGTAAAACACTGAACTCCTGAATTTAACATTATACGTAAACAGTTGACTGTTTTTAGTTCAATAGTCTTTTTTTAAACTTTCTGTGTGTGAAGGTAGAATACTTTTCTTTGTACAGCTGATGTTCAAGTCATTTTACTGAGAGGTCTGGCTGGAGACCATCCTATGCAGAGTGTCCGTGTGTGTATGTGTGTGTAGAGTTTTGTGAAGGTAGAAGAGTTGATACTGAGGGCTTTACATTTAGAATTTTGCAATTTTGGCAAAAACAAAAACCAAAAACCCAGATAGACAAAAAATATATATATATAGTCCCACCTGATGCACAGCAGGTCGGCGTTTCTGAAGCTATAACAGTTTGTTGTCACTGTTGCTGAACTCTGAGACAATACTAATAAGGGGTATCCCAGAGCTAGAAACCTCCTGGCTGGCCCGGGAGTGCCCCCGGCCGCTTCACCTCCCTCACCCAGCTGCGCCTCACCGCCTCCCTCCCCAGGGCTGCCCGAGATATCCTTTCGCCGCCGCCGGCCAGGCACACACTCCCTCGGGGTCTGTCCGAGGATCCAGGTCCAGGTGCGAGGTGGAGAGAGGTCTGCATTTCTCTTGGGGAGCCCCAGTTCTGCACCTTGCCAGCCAGTGCGCGGATCCCAGTCCCACTTCGAGGCCATTTGGAGCCCATTTCGTGTTCCCCTTTCACATCCGGTCTCCCTAGACGGAGAATGGTTCCCAAGGCTGGAGTCAGGGGAGAGGGGGCTTGCTTTTTATGTTTTTTTCTTTTTTCTATTTTTCTTAAATAAAGGTTCATTTCTGTACAACCACGAACTCCGCGGACCCAGTGAGACCCCGCTACCACACGGCTGCTTCGTTCATTTCGGGGGGATGGGACAGGTGGTTCCCGTAGCTCGTCCCGCCATTGACCGACAGCGACGAGAAGGGCGGGCTGGGCCCGAAGACCTCAGCGGACATGGAATGCAGAGGCCCGGGCAGGCTGGGCTCAGGACTGGGAGAGTCCCCGGGGGGATGCGCCAGGATGTCGGTGAACCGCTGCGCCTCGCTCGACGGGTGGTGGCCCGGCAGCGGGTGCTCCAGGCCACCCAGGGGCGTCCCGGACGGCCCAGAAGACGGCACGAAAGGTAGGTCCACTGGCGTCTGGGCCTGCGAGGACGGAGGTCCTTGCGGGAAGAAGTCGTAGTTGCCCCCGGGACCGTAGTACTCGCTCTGGTAATCTGCGGAGCGGCGGGGAGGAGGATGTCAGATGGGACAAGAAAGCGTGGACAGGCGCGCCCGGAACGGGCTGGGGAGGGCGACGCCGGGAAGCAGCGGTTTGTGGCGCGCCCCTGCGGGCCTGGGAGAAGGGAGGAGGCTTGGCGCAAACCCAGGAGCTACTCCTTACCTGCCCACCCTCCTCATTCAGGGTCGGGAATTCTGCCCTCGATCTCACCTCCTCCCCTGCTTTCCTCCCCAGCCTTCGCCCTTCTCTCCCAGACTCTCCTTGTCTTTATAGAAGGCGAGGAGCGCCTCCCGCGCTGCCACCCGCTTCCAGCGAAGCCATCCCCGACCTGGCCGCGCCCCGCCACTCGGCCGCGCACCCACCTCCGTAGAAGGAGAAGGGGCCGTTGGGGATGAGCTCGCCCGGCTCCAGGCGGTCCACGAGCGGCCGCATCCGGCGCGGACTGCGGAAGAAGGCGTGGCGCCGGGCGCCCAGCGCGCTCAGCTGCTTCATCCTCCGTTCCTTGGAGCGCCGGTTCTGGAACCAGACCTGAAGCACACGCGCCGGGGGGTGAGGCCACGGGGACTCCACCCCCCGACTCCGAGTGCCCAGCCCGGCCTAGCCCCTCACTCCTCCACCGCCCAGCTCGCCGATTCCAGGCTGTGTGTGTGTGGATGTGGATGGTAGTGGTGGTGCGGGGGGGTCTCTGAGCAGGGCGGACGACCCTGAGCCAATAGTGAGCGGGATTCCGGCAGATAGACCTGGACAGGCACCTCTTCCGACGTGAGGCAGTCGGGGGTGCGGCCGCGTTTTTTCTAGCAGACACTATCACAGTTACAGGTTCCGGGGAGGAGGTTGTACACACAGAGACACTAAACCTCTCCAAAATAGTGTCAGACACACACTGAGCTTCCATTTCACGGTCCCTAGTAGTGAAGGGACCCCCCCACCCACGACAGTGACAGAGACACAGAAACAGCCTACTGTTGACTCTCAGTCTCCCAACGAGAGTGACACCAAAACCCACAATCTCCTTTTCACACCCACACACAATCTCACAATGCCAAACATATTTATCCACAGCCTCTCACAGATAGTGACACAGACGCAACCTCCCATGCACACACACAGGTTTGCATAGCCTCCTGTAGGGCTCACGGCTTCCCCCAGAAGGCTGCCTGCACACACGTGCACTTACACACTAAGCCTCCCAGGCACATCCACCCACAACCTTGCAGAGCCTCCAGGCACGGTGAACCGGACAGTTAACATTGAGCCAGAGACTCAGGCTGGCCGGAAACACAAGTGATCTCACCTCCTCCCAATGCACAGGCCCAGGTGCCTCCAGATTCCCCCTCCCCCATCCCACTCCAGACAGCTTGAGGGAGAGCTGACTGTTCCCCGACCACCTCCCTTTCAATCCAGGACCATCCCCCTCTTTGGAGGGGAAGTCCCTGATCAGGGACTAACTGAGGCAAGAGACCCACAAAGTTGGGGTTGTGCAGAAGCCAGAGGAACTGATTGACTCCAGTGGACACTGAGACCTCTCCCATCCTTCCTAACCTGAAGTGTGTGTGTGCAGAAAAAGGGGTCCCAACTCTGGCCGTAGTGTTCAACAGTGCCTCTCCTCCAGCACCCGACCCTCCCCCTCCGCTGCCACTATCATGTCTGTCGGGCTGGGAAGAAGGATCTGCTCCAGGCATCACAAGAAGTTTCAAAGATCCGGCAGGGTGGGCTGGGCTTGTGTCTGAGCACCTTTCCCCCACCCCCAGTCTCCACAGACTCACTCCTCTCCTCGACTCTGGGCTCTCCTGGGCTCAGCCTGGGTGCCTAGAGTGGCCGTGTGGGCCTCTGGGGGACGGGGTGGCTCGCCAGGGGCCTGACCTGAATGACTCGCATGTTGAGGCCGGTCTCCTGCGCCAGCTGCTCACGGATATGGCGTGTGGGCTTGGGCGTAGCGGCGAAGGCGGCCTTCAGCGTCTCCAGCTGCTTGGCTTTGATGGTGGTGCGCGGTCCTCGCCGCTTGGCGCCCAGGTTCTGGTCGTCATTCTCGTTACTGCCCCCTTCCTTGTCCGACACGTTGGCGCTCTCCGAGTCCTTGGCGTCGTCCTGTGACGGATCTTGGGAATCCGGAGACAAACTGGGGTCACTGCCCGTGGTGGCTGAGAAGAGGGAAGGGAGAGGTCAGCAGGGGCCTTGGCGAGCCTTCCTCCCCCGAGACCCGCCTGCCCCTAGCGAGCCGCGAATTGAGGCCTCACCCGAGTGGAGGCTGTTCTCTTTGGCGACACTGCTGTTACTTAGGTAATCCTCTTTGCAGACGAACTTATTCTCGTCGATGATGTAGAGCTCCTCGCCAGTGGAGAGCTGCTTGTTACACATCATGCAGGTGAAGCAGTTCAGGTGAAATACTTTGCTTCGCGCTCTCCTCACCAGGTCGCTAGGGGAGATGCCCTGCGCGCAGCCCGCGCATTTGGTACCGAAACACCTGCGGGGGATGGGGGGGACGGGTTGGCGAGGGACGGGGGGAAACAGAGGCCAGGGGAAAGATGGTAGCGGGAGAGAGGGAAGAAGTAGAAAGCGGAAGAAGGAAAAGAGGAGGGAGGGAGAGGGGAAAGAAGGGAAGAGAGAGAGCGCGTACGCCAAAAAGAGAGGCAGAATGCGGATTAAACGGGTGAGGGGGTAGGGGGACAGAGCGTGGGGCAGCAGGGAAAAGTCAGGGAGGAGATACACAAGATTAGAGCGAGGGGCCCAAGCTGCCCCCTAACCCCAGCCTCACACCCCAGCGTTATCCCAGAGGAAAGAAGTGTGGCCGAAGACGACGACAAGACGACGATCTGGAAAGGGGGACAGGGGACACTTATTTTCTGATTAGATTCAGAAATGTCAGATTCGAATTAGAGCTCCGTATAACGCGTCCGGAGCGCCGCTTTTCTCTCCTAGCGTCGCCTTTCCACCCAAAAGTCCCCGCGCACCGGCGGGAATTTGGCAAGGTCTGATCCGCGGTGGGTAAACAAACAGCAGCGGAGAGCCCCGGCAGCGGTAGCCGGGCCGCCGCCACGTTCACGCCCAAAGCCTGGCGTGTTGGTGCAAGCGGGAGCCCCGGCGGGGTTGAACCCACTCTAGGCGCCCTGCGGCGCTTTGCTGAAGCCAGGCCTCAGGGACCCACTGGCAGCGGGTATGGTTCGCTGCCCTCCAGCTATGATCCAGTCATTGCTGAGGACACCCCGCGCAGCTGGCCGAGGCTCAGAGGCTCAGCCCGGGTTTCCTCCCGGCATTACAAGGGTGCACAGAGCTTTGCTCCATGGTTCCCCAAAACCTAAGCCACACAACCTGGAGCGGCATTGGAGACAGCCTGTCCTGTCTCTCTGGGCAAAGCCGCCGGGGTGGCTTCAATCCCTTTTCCCCAGTTTGATCTATCATCACAAACTCTGAGAAAAGCAGAGACCAAGTCAGACGAGTAAACTGGGAGATTTCAAACCCGCACAGTGAAATTACAATTTGCATTTGTGCCTGTTCTCTTCTATTGACTTGTGTCTTTGTGTGGAAGAGGTGGCAAAATCGTGAGTTTAAGAGAATATAATTAAAATGCTAAACGGAAGACGGGAGGGGAGTAGGGAGAAGTCCTCCGACTCCAACAAGCCGGGTCTGGGCTTTTCCCTGGGTTTCAGCAAGGAGGTGGGGGTCCCTAGCTGGCGGTGCCCAGGAGCAAGCCCACGTCTTAGAGTCAGAGGCGGCTTTGGGCCCAGGCCGAACCACCCGCCAAACCCCGGCAGCCGGGGAAGCAGAAAAAAGCTTGCGGGCTGTTCAGCGGTTTGCCTAGGTCTACCCTGAGAGGCCGGTCCGGGTTTCGTGAAGACCTCCAGGCGTGCAGGATCAGCCTTGAGGCCGAGCTCTTTCCTGCCGCTGCCACGACAGATGGCCCGGACACTCCGCGGAAAAGGCTCTGTGGTTCCCGCCAAGACCTCTCAGAGTCAAAAAAGGCAGTGGCAGGGAGCAAACCCGGGCATCTAAGCTCAGCCTGGAGGACAAGCTACCCGGGAGGCCCGGAGAACGCAGTTGCTGCAGAGCTTGGCTCCGAGAAAGACCAGAGTCGGGGCTACAACGCCCGAGGCTGCCCTGTCTTTTCCGAGCTTGAAGGGGCTTCTGGACTCAGGCGGGCTCAGACCCTTTTTTCCCAGGCACGTGCAGCCAAGACCAGACTCATAGTTTCCAGGACGCAAGCAGGGCCGCGTCCCGAGCGCCCAGCGCGCCAGCTGGCGAAGAGGCGGGCGCTTGCAGGGCTTGGCTGCCCTCTCCAGAGGCAGCTCCTAACGCGGCTGCCGGGCCACGCTGACCTCTGGTCCAAAGCTGGCCGGGAAGGGCCCGCGGGGAGGGAGCAGCGGAGGCGTGGGAGGGCAGTACTCACCGGAAGAAGTCGTTCTTGCAGTAGAGCTTGCCTTCCCGGGAGAAGCACTTCTCCGTCAGGTTGCATTTACATTCACAGCACTGGACGCACTTGACGTGCCAGGCCCTGTCCAGCACGTTCAAGAGAAAGCGGTCCAGGATGGGCCTTTTGCAGCCGGCACAGTGCACCATGGTCTTTGGTTTGGTCTGGTGAGACCCGGAGAGAGAGGGGCAAAGTAGAGCCGAGGGGATGACTCCCAAAGATGACCGGCACAAGCTCCCCAGCCCCTCCAAAAAGAGGAGACACACTCGGCCCCGTAAGCCAAAACCCGCACCAGGAAATCAAAAGGGGGAAACGAGGCTGATGGGGGACTGGGGGCGCCTCGGTGAAGTGTGCAGCCGGGGAGTCCCAGGGCTCCGGGGCGGAGCAGCACCGCCTCAGCTCCCCGGGCGAGGAAAAGGAGTTTCGGGAGGGCGAGAACGCGACCCTTCTGCCCAGAGCCCGCGTGGGAGTGAAGGTCACCGAGAACGGCGGCGGGAACGGAAATAAATAAATAAAATGGAGACGGAGAAGACGACGACGACTCGGCGAGCTGCGGTTTCGGGGAAAGCGCTGCTGAGTTCTCTCGGGCTTGAGGTAGAGCTGTCAGAAGTCAAAGTGCATCTGCTTTTGTCGGGGTACGAGGGCGAGTGTGTGCGTGCCAGGCTGCCCACCACTGGGATTTCCCCCTCTTTTTAAAAAAAGAAAAGGAAAGAACAAAACGGGTAGAGAAGCTTTGGATCCTAAACTGCCGGCATCGCGCAGTGGGTCGGGACGCGCCGGGCGCCCGCGCTGGGCCTGGGGAGGGGGCGGGGACAGGCCAAGGAGGGAGGGCGGGAGGGGAGGGCAGGAGGAAGAGCTTGTTGTTGACTGCTGTTGTTGCTTAGGTTTCCCCCCGTTTGGAGAAGTGTTTGAGTCAATCGAAAACAGAGAGGGACAACTCTGGGCAGACGCAGCCAGGCGCACTCGCTCGCTCCCCACCGCCCCAGCCCAGTCACCTCGGCCGGTGGCCTGCCTGGCGGCCTCCGTGTCCTCGGGGCGGCCCTCCCTGCGCCTGGGCTCCTTCGGGGAGGCAATACAGGCTGGCTCCTCACCGCGCCTGGCCGTGCATCGTGGCTCCAGTCACAACTCGCCTGGGCGCGCGGCCCCGCATCGCTCGGCCCACGCTCCGCTGCCTCGGTCTAACCCCACAGTCGCTCGACTTTCTTCCCTTTTCCTTTTGCCCCTCTTTTTTCTTTTTTCGTTGTGGTGGAAAATCTGGGTTTCCTTTCTAGTCTCCTTCCTTTTTTTTTTTTTTTTTTCTTTTGCAGCGGAAGGAGTCGGGGAGGAGAGGGGCAGCTTTTTAAAAATGTCCTGGTGTAGCGGCTACAGTAGGCCGGCGGCTGGAACAGCTCGGCGCGGGCCGCCGCTGTCACCGCCCGGGCCGCGGCTTGTTGCTGGCTCTCCCCGGGCGCGCGTCCCTCGGTCCCTGGTCTCCTGGCCCAGTCAGCCGCCCCAACGCGTCTCTCCCCAGCTCCGGCGGCTCGGTCACTGCTCCTGGCTGTTGGCTGAGCTCTGGAAGCCCCCTCGCCTTAATGCAGCGCCCGCCGACGTCACGGCGGCCTGTGACCAATCAGCGCCTCGCGGTCCCTCTGTAAACCATTCTGCATCCCCCGGCCCGGGAGAGTGCGGGGAGACCGCGTTTAGAGGATCAGTGGCGGCGAAACCCGCGGCCCCGCGCGACGCGGGCGGCGGGCAGCGCGGTGCCTGGGCCCCCTCCTGCTCCGGTAAGGCGTTGTTTTCGGTGGGAGGGACTGAGAGAGGGCGGGAATAGGCGCAGGCGGATGCCAGAGTTATACTGGAGAGTGGGGGTAATCCAAGACCCAGCCTTGGTGAAGGTTGGGGTGCCGCCGGATGCGGAATCCCAGGCGGCCCCACTGCACTGTTTGGCTTTTCAATTCAGCTGGTGTTGGCATCTTCCCCCCTTGCTTTCTTGCCCTGGAAGTTTGTCTCTGGCACAGCGCGCGCTTTTGGAGGGGGAGGGGGTGCTTGGCAACAGAATCTCCCTCTTCCTGTCTCTTCTTTTTGTGTCCCCTCCCCCAATCCATCCAAAGTCCACAGGGTCCGAGTCTCTGGGGTGAGCTGGGTGTCTGTCTCCCGCAGCGCGCTCTTGGAAAGTTGATTGGGGCGGTTTCCTGGTGGGGGCGGGGAGACCGGAGGCGCGGCGCCGGGGAGGGGGAAGGAGTGTGTGGGGAAGCGCCTCGGGTGAGGAGTTGCAACCCTAGCGAGAAGTTGTGAGAAAACCGTGATCCGGAGACACCTTTTACATACAAAAACAAACGGCTAGGCGGGAAGCCGCGGACTCCTGGGGCGGCTGGGGGGTGGTGATAGTGACGGTGGGGAGGGGGTGCCGGGGCGCCACGAAGAGGCTGCAGTAGATTGGGGTGTGCAGTGCATAGGCAGAGTGTGCTCAGCTTCCAGTCCTCCCCTTTTCCAGGCTTCGGGCTGGCACCAGCTTCCCTAGACAACAGCAGACGATACCCTCCATAGTTCACTCCTTGGGGAGCCCCTAACTCTCTAATTCTGCTCTGGGTATGAATTCGGGACGACCACCCACTGGGGCGATTTCTCCAGATTTGGTGGACGGATCCAGGTCTCGAGAGCCTTAGCCTGGAAGAGTTACCCTCGTTCCTTGGAGCACTCAAGTCAAACCTAAAATTGTTTCAACCCCATCATTTCTAGGCTTAACCGGGATTTCTCCGAAGTGGAGTCTGAAGGTGGTAGGGCTGGGCGGTTCCACTTTTGTTCCCCATTTTTGTTTTTTGGGGGAGGGAGTACTCGAAAGGCGCATCTGGCCCTAGTATGAAAGGAAATAAGGGAGGGCGGCCAGCTAGCAGTAGCTGGTATTTTTGAATTGGCTTTTTGACCTCACTCGCGATGCAGGGGTCAGAATTTCCACACAGGGTCCGGGGGCTGAGTTGGGGCAAATGCTCGCGGAAACGCAGCTGCAATGAACCCGGGCTGGTAGGGAATCGGGCTCTGGAAATGGAATGCCCTCTTCGGACGAACTAGGAGGTCGCTACAGCGAATTTAACGGCTGGCTCTCCGTGGGATTGTTGGGTTTTAGGGCTCTCCCAACTCCCCTTTTCTGACTCCACCCGCAGTGCCCAGCAACCCCGACGCCCGCAGGTAACCCCACCTTGCCGCCTGCGTCACCTTTTCATTGGAAACCGAAGCGGCCGGGACCCGCAGTGCGACTCTTTGGTGCTGCGCCCCACCCTGACCTCTCGGTGCCTTCTTCTCCCTGCCGTGCTCATACACACCTGGGCCGGGCTCCCAGTAGTGGGCCAGGGCAGCGCAGGGGACTGGGTAGCTCCCGAGCACCAACCTCCTCCACCGGTCCTTCTCAGGCCTCGGCTCAGGGCAAAGCAGGGAATGGGGTGGAGAAGGCGGCTCTCCGACCTAGCTGACGGGCTGCATGGGCTTGGACTTGGCTTCGCGCTCCTCCTGCGGACCGACACTTCCTGGAGCAAGCCGACCGGTACCCGATAGTATTCTGGCACCCCAGTAGGCGCTAAGAGCCGCGTAGAGCGGAGTCCTTACTTTCTCCACCTGGACCCCGAGGCGCCTCCCCGCACGCTGCGCAGGGTGAGGCCCGCGGGGAGGGGCCGGTCCAGCCAAGCGGTCCTCACGCTCTCCCTACCCCAGATGTCCGGGTTCTCGACGCTAGCGCCTTTGGCTCAACCGCCCCTTTCTGGAATCTATAGTGGCCCGGGTCCCGGGTGGCTCGCCTCCGCCCCCGCCCCAGCTGGGCTCCTTCTCATGCAAAGCAGAGGGGTCACGATGGGGTGGGGGACGGTCGGCGGGGACCTACCGGGTGACAGCTGGACCTGGCTGCCGGACCTTCCAGAACCCAAGGCTCGCTGCCTTTCTCCAGTGGGCAGGAAGAGGTTGCTCCATCCTTTCGGGGGTGCAGGAAACTTAGGACCTAGATGTGGGGGGAAGAGGCCCCTCCCCCGCAGATGGACCAGAGCAGTAGGGGAGTTGGGGGCGAGGACAGGACACTGGCTCTAGGGCATCGGGCTCTGATTGTCCCGGTGTCCAGATGGCGTAGAAAACAGGTCCACCGGAGCCAACCCCGGCGTCTACCAGGGCGTCTGGGAGCGCAAGGCAAAGTGCACCTCTTGGCTCCTGATTCTAGGTTCAAAGTCCAGATTCAACGCATCCATGGGGACAGCACACTAGACTAATATTGTTGTTTTTCGTTTTCATTGAGCTTTTATTTTAAAATGTAATCAGTGGCAGAGACACGGAGAGAAAACTGACCCAGCTTTCTAAATTCGCCTCCGAAGCCGCTCAGCTCAGTTCTTCGTTTAAACCAATTGCCGGTTCAGCGATGAGCACCAGCCTTCCCTCCTCACCTTCACCGACACTGCGTCCTCAAGTACTCGAGCGCTTTCCTACCCAACGTCTTCCAAGTCACACAGACTCACAACCACTTACAGCACCCAAGGACGTGTAAATTCTGGAGGAGGTGCCCTGAGGGTCATTTTCAGCCCATCGCTCACTGGCCGTAGACTCCTTTCCACCCCACTGCCAGGCACCCTCCGAAAAGGCCCCAGGAAGCGGCTTTCACAGTCCAGGTTTCTCTTCTGAGAAGCTCCTTGAGGATCAGCCCGAGAGAGGAGTCTGTCGGGGAAATGGGGGGCGGGGAGAGGGGTCTGTCAGCCTTCCCCAGTCGCCTTGCAGTTTGGGGATCTGAAGGCGCCTCCTCCCGCACACCCTTTTCCTCCCGCCGCCTCGTGGGTCCCGAGCCCCACCTCCCCTCCTTCCCACGACGTTCCCGAGTGGATTGCGCGGCCCAAGGACCGAGGCTGCCCAGTCACCGCGGCTGCTATTGATCCCGAGAGTGGCGGCCGCCCGTGGCGGCTTTCCTCCGCTCCCATCACGCTTCTGTCCAACCCACCGCCCTTTAGCGAAAGGAGGCGCCTGGGGCGGAGCCGGCTCTAGGTGGTTGCTGTGTGCCGGGCCTCAGAAATGGGCGCACCCAGCCACACCCGTCCAGGAGGAGAGAGGAAGGAGCGAGCCGGGAGCATCCCTGGACCCTGCCCATCCCGGAGGCCGCGCAAACTCCGCACAGACCCGGTGAGGCCGCGGTAAATGCGACGCAGGGAACTGTTTGGCTGGGGTCCCTCGGATGTGATCACCAACCTCTCCCGCCCTCTCCTTCCCCTCTCGTTCTCTCCTTCCCCTCTCGTTCTCTCCTGACTCAGGTTGCCTCACTCTCTCTTGGAAATGATTTGCTGTGTTCAGTACTTTATAGTGTGTATCACTATCTCCCCTGAACCGCCTGGTAAGGGGATGAGGGGTGGGAGAGAAGGATTGGTATTATCTCCACTTTCCCGGTCAAGAAGCGCAAGTTAGGGGGCTTGCCCGAGATCCCTCGGTCAGAGCAATATTGAAGGTAGGAAGTTGAGGTGCAGGGCTGTCACTTTGCTCCAGTGTGCACTTTGCCCCTGGCCACGTTTTCTAAGCAAGGCAGGCTTGAGCAGTGGGGAGGGGGGGAGGGACTGCGAGGCCAGGAAAGGGCAGCATCCGGCTGGGGCGTCATTGCCTGTGCTCGGTCTGGGTTAACAACGTTGGCTTCCCACGAGGGCTGGAGGGACCCTGGGGATGGGGGGTGGGGGGCGGTAGGCCAGCCAGGTCCAGCGTGGTGATCTCAGGTGCAAGTCAGGGCAGCGTCCCGTCCCGGAGCAAAGACAGGAGGTGGATGATCTCGGAAGGGAGAGGGTGAGCTGGAGAAGAGAAAGACAGAAGTGAGAAGAGAGGGACAGAAAACCAGAGGGAAGAAGAGAAGGAATGTGGAAGAGCAAGCAGGGATAAAGGGAGGAAAGATACATAAGGGAAATGCTTGGAAGAGAGGAGTAAAAGAAACGGAAAAGAGACCCAGAAAGACATCCAGCAACAAAAAAGGCGCGGAGCTGAGGATGGAGAAGGCCCCGAGGGGGCGTCCCGCGGTCCCCGAGGGGGTGCGGGTGTGTGGCAGGCGCGCTGGCAGCCAGGAGAAAAGGAGGCGGCGTGTTTGGTGGGAGACGGCGCCCGTGGAAAAGTGTGTGAGCTGCTCTGGGCAGGAATCCAACAAATAAATAAAACGTCTAAGACAGTGTGACAACAATGTGTATTTGGGTGCGTGCCCGTGTTCCTCTGTCTGAACACACATTCACACCCAGTAAGGAAGACAAACGGGGCTCGTGCCTCCGAGTAATTAATCCTCCCACTAATTGACTCTCTCCCCTTACCTAATGGCAGTGGTCACTGCCGATATCTGGAGAGATATCAAGTGGAGAGAGGGAGAGAGAGAAAGAGAGACAGGAGAACCCCAAAGCTAACAACCTTTGGGACTAGGATTGAGTTTCTTCTGGATTTGGCAGCTCTAAGCCCTCCCTTCCCCACTTTTTGGGCAGAGTTCAATAGATGTTGCTCCTTGCCTCTCCAGGTTTGGGCAGCATTATTAAAGATCCTTTCAGATTAGGGGGACCTTGTCACACACACTGAGGCCCTTCTGCAGGCCTCTACCTGGGGAGATAAGTCTCAGAGGATGAACCCCACCCCCCTGGACGTTTCTTACCTCCAGGCAATACCAAAGCTCCCGCTCCCCTGTTGTTCCCTCGGGGGCCCAGACCCTGCATCTCCTTCTTTCAGTTACTGCTTATTCCTCCCAGGACCTGGGGTGTGTCCTGCAGTCCCACAGAGCAGGTGAGGTTGTGAATGGGTGAGAAGCAGCCTGGGGCGGGTAGAAGGAGAGCAGTGGGAGGGATGAGGTCAGGGCAGGGGTGAGGAAGGCTTCTAGGGACAAACCCACTCAGACACGGAAGCACAGAGGGGAGCAGTTGCCACCTGGCAAGAGTGAGGCCTCCGACAAAGGAGGAAAAAGATAGACACTGTGCACTGTGGGAAAGAGTGTCAAGTGTGTGGGAGGACACGGAGGTGGCCAGTCTCTGCCTGTGTGAATGTGACGGGGACAGCTCTGGTCTCTCTGTGTTAGTGTGGGGAGGGCTCCCTAGGCTCCCCCACAGCACCCTCAGTTCTCAGGACTGGGGAGAGGGTGTGGGACCCGATGGGCCCCTTGGTAGCTGAGTTGGCTGGAAGGGGTCCAAGGTTCACAGTCTGTCTGGTGATGCAGCTTTGAGGCTTGGCTTTGGGAGGTGAATGTCAACTCTCACCCCTGCGAGGTGGCAGCTTTGCTCTGTTGGTCTCTTCGGAGGCTAAATAAATAAATGCTGAGATCTATAAACCTCCCAGCCCAGGGAGCAGAGGGAGCGAGGAAGGGCAGCTCCCTCAAAAAAATCCACCACCTCCCCCTGCAACTTAACACGTTTTTAATTGTCCCTTGGGAACATTTGTACATTTGACCAAAGCAAATCCCCAAGCAGTAACGGCAAAGTTAGTCATAGGAGCTGGTGGTCCAGAGAGAGTTGGGGATCCAAAGAGGGGGAGGCAAGGAGAGATGGTGGGCCTGTTTGAGAAGGTGAGAAACTTGGCTCCTTTCTCACTGTCTGTCAAGCTGTAGAAAGAAAGTGAGCAAGAGGAATAAAGTTCCAGAGGAAAGAAAGAGAAGGGCATATAAAAGGCAAATCCAAAGCAGGAAGGAAAGAAAGTAAAGAAGAAAGAAAAAGGGGGCGGTGTGGGGGAGACTATAATAAAAGAGGGTGAAGGCGGCCCCAGGAGGCTGGGCCTCGTCCCAAACCATCCGTCTTCATTGTCTCCGTGTGTGCAAAGGCAACTCCGGCATAAGGAAAAGCCACTATTGGAGCCGCGGCTTTATTTTATATCCTATACATCAGGAGGGAGGCAAAGCTTTATTTTCACCAAGAGACAGATATTTTATTTCTCTCTTACGGTTTTATGTGTGAGAGATGTCAGGTTGCCACAATGGATGGCTAATGCATAGGCAAGAGGAAGCCGTGTTGGCATGCTGTGTGTCATGGGGTCTTGGGGGGGTGAGCGGGCCTGGGATTTAGGGCTGATGGGACACTCTGGGGGATTTCTGCTAAAACATCTCTCTTCATAAATCCAGAAGCATGGTCAGCTCAACAGAGAGAAGAAGGAGTTTTAGAGGGAAAAGAGTTGGGCTTAGTAATAAATGAACACACAAAGGAACCGCTTACCTTCCAACAGGCCCGGGCAACAGGGGCATGACAGCCCTATGGAAATGCAGAGGCACACGTCCAAGCACACAAGCACCATTCACAGAGAAGTGTTTTCCTGATAGAATCCAATGTCAGTTTTGCTTCCTTTTCCCGCTGTATATTTTTCCACCTTTCCCCCCCCCTTCACCAGAAATCTTCTTTAACCTCCTCAGAGCCTTGGGGGAAAAGAGCCATTAATTTGCAAATGATCTGATCTGTGAAAGGATCAAGATGCCTGTTTTTCACTGCTAAATCCAATGTCTTGAGTGGACACACATATGCACACACAGGCCCATCGTGCTGTGAACCCTTGGGAATGTAGGTGCCAGATTTGAACCCAAGAAGAGCCTCCCTTCCCCTACCCCTGGGACCTGCAGCCGAATTAAGCCTTAGATCTCAAGCTGCACAATGTTCGTATTTCTAAATCCGGAGAGAAGTGGGGAGATGAGGGGGACAAACAGACAGAGGGGGAAGTTTCTTAATTAACATGTTCTGTTCAGGACTTAGAGGAATCGTCTCCCCCACTCCCGCTCCCCCAAGCCATTTCTTACCGGAGCCGCTTTTATTCAGTCTTGTGTCCTACTCTTTTAATTTTTTGATGTCTTAGTTCATATCTACTGTGGAACAAAAGGGTGACCATGCCCTTTCCATCGTTTCGGAGGATTGGAGGCAGCACAGGATCCCTAGACAATGAGTGTGGGGACCTGGTCACACTGCCCCTGGCCTTTGGGGGAGACATTTAACCTTTCTGGGCCTCAGTTTTCCCGTCTGTAACACGAGGGGATTTGGCTAAATGATTGCTGAGGTCCCTTCCGGCTCCGACCCCTCTGACCGGATGAGATAACGCGTGGAAACGCTTTGTGAACACTGGGGCTTATTATTACGATTCTAATCAACCTTCTTTTCTCCACCGGGATCTCAGCTGTTTAGCACCCGGCAAGCAGGCTAAAGAGACCCGAAAGCGAGAAAGCTCAGCAGAGATGGAAACGCTCTGTGCCGTGGATGGAAAAACCCTGCGTCTCCAGAAACATTCTGTATCTGTGTCCCCAGAGGCCTGGTGGGAAGGGGTGGGGGAGAAAGAGGAGGCCTGACTTGGTGTGACCCATTTCAGTCTACATGGCGACAGAGAGCGTATTTCTTCAAAAGCATCATTTGTCTCCAAGTGACTGACATGGGAACCTGATGGGAAGGCGATTTGCAATTGTTTTTTTTCCAGGAAGAAAGGAAAGAGCAAGGTATAGCTGATTAGCAAGTTAATTATTTCAGTACCCCAAGGGTTCCAGAGTGGTGGTAAGTTGTCCAGCCCTGGTGTAATTTCACAGTCCATGCGTTTCCTGGTGAGCACCTGGAGTGCCTGAGTCTGTCTCTTTCTCCATCCACCTGCCTTGTGTCTTCCTGACATACCAGCAGGGGCTGGGGAGGTGAAAGGTACAGGGCACACACGTTCAGCGTCGGCTGCAGCCTACCTGATGCCATCTACCTCTGCTGAATGTTTAATTATCTGGCTCTTTCTTCTTTTTTATAAAAAAAAATCTCTTGTTTAATAAATGTTAATGAGGCAGGTCACCAGAAAGTGGAGTTGTGGTGAGGTTGTTTCCCCTGACTTAGCATAGAAAGAAACTGGGTTTGAGGAGCCCTTCCACCTCTCCCCTCCTCCTAGCATGGGCGCTCTCCCCTGCTCATATTGGATTTCCCACCTCTGGCCACCACTTGTTTTGCTGCAGCTCCTCCAGTCTGACTTCAAGATCTGATTTCCCCATGGGGGAGGGGAGGGAGGAGTGTGTGGTCAAACGGACACCTCCCCTCAGAGAGATAAGTTGGAGATGTGAACATTAGCCTCAAGAATTAACAGCTTCTGCTGCTCTCTGCTTTCGGGGCTGGTAGGGCCAGCCCCCTGCTGCTCCTTCTGAGATGGATGAAGGGGGGGCTGCACAGTTTACTTAAGAGTGGTCCCATCTGCTCAGACCGGCCTTTCATAAGGGGAGGGATTTATGCAGTGTCCTTGTGCACAGACCTGGGATTTGGCTGAAAACCTTGGGCCTCTGAGAATATTACTGAACGCTAAAATGTTCAGCCACGGAGATGATTCATGATTTTGTCTGCATGGACAGGGTGTGTGTGTGTGTGTGTTGCGGGGGGAGTGCACATACACTGATGAGTGCTTTCCACCGTTCTTACTTTGAATGCAAACATTAGGAAACTTTTTTTCTTCTGTATTCACTCAGGAGACATCCTACGGCACTGGGTCTGGTGAGCCAACTTCCTGACTTCAGCAGCGTGAAGATGCTACAACAATTTCTGGTGCAGGCATTCAGCTGTCCCCCAACCAGGTTGGCTGATATCCATGCTGATCCCTGGAGAGGGGCTGGGGGCTGTCTGAAAAGACAGTTCTGATGGCCACTTCATTGCTGGTGGCAGGGAATTTGGGAAACAGGGGTAGGCAGGGTGAGTCCAATTGCTGTTTAAATTGGACTTGGCCCCCTTCACTGCATAGTCTAAGGGGTCTCAGTAGGAGGAAAGGTAGTGAGAGAAACTTGGAAGGCAGGAAGGCAGGCATAGGGAGGTTCCTTTTCTCCATCTAAGTACTGCCAGGCCAAAATGAAGCCCAGAGTTGGTAAAAACAGAGCCTAGAGAGCAGAGCTTTGAGGTTCCATATGGGACCTTGGCCTGACTCTTGGGAGATGAATACGTTTTTGGCAAGTACAGTAAGACCTACAAGTGGCATTTATTCATAATCTTTAGGGACTAAATGCGATGTCTCTTCACTGCCCAGTGGCTGGTGAGGAAGCATTCTTAGCCTGTATGTCACTCATTTGTGGTTCTCCCATTTCTTGCTCGTGTTCCAGTTTGGTCTTGTAGAAGAAGACCAAGCTTTCCCAGCACTTCAGTTTCTCTTTTCCCTCAGGCCACTCGTAATTTAGCCAACATTCTAGACCACTGGCCAGCTCACAATTTTGAAAGGTGAGCTGGCAGGCCTGTAACTATGTGCAAGGTTGTTGTCATTTGGGCTCCAGGAACGGTATAGTTTCAACCCTTAAAAAAGAAAAGCAGGGGAGCATTTCTCTGAATCTTTTAATGAAGAATTTACCACTCATTTGTTAAGTGCAATGCTCCATTTCCTCCTTGTGAATGAATAACTTTGTCAACCAACGCTGAGGGTCTGCAGAACCTATAGAAATGCTTCCTTTGGTCTCCCTGTTTTAACACATGCTGGGGTTTGGGCCTTCCTCTGACAGACTGGGGAGGGGCAGACACATTCCAGAGACCAGGTCTTGGAGTGTTATCTCTTCCTCTACCCCAAACCCTCACCCTCCACTTTATCTCTCTTTACTACAAATGCGGAGACCTCCTAGAGAAGTGTGAAGGGATGGGTTTTAATCAGGTTTGGGGAAGGAAGGAGAATAAGGTGAGCCCAAAGAAATATGGGGACAGTTGGAATTTTTAGATGACACTTTTTTGTTATACTTCTCATATGTTGTGTATTATATCCTACAAATTGTGCATTTGTTGCAGTGATCTCCAATGTATATGTGTGCTTGCCAAATGCTGCCTGGCCAAAACAGTGTTAAATAAAATTGTAAGAAATGCTACCAGGGCCTTGCATGGGTTATTTAATTCTATCAATGATAAACAATGTTAATGTGTAGCATCTCAGTTGGCACAATATCATGTTCCATTTATATATGCCGAGATATATTTAAGCATGAAAGATACGGTTTTCCGACACATGTATTTCCCGGTGATTACTTAGGAGAAATGTGATAGAAACAGCAGAAACCTTTCTCTCTCACATAAACCTGCACCCTGCACACACAGACTGCTAGTCACACTTGGTCACATGGGCAGCCAGCCGTGTACATGTTTTCATATACATGCCTTTGCTGGTAAATGTAAATGTAGCTTTTGTAAATGTAGATTTAACTTTTTGTATATGTACACAATTCTGAACACATGTATGAGCACACACATCAGGCAGCATTTCAGAGTCTTTGGTGCCTTTACACATATTTTCTCACACACTTACCTATACTGCTGAAGATGTATGCTAACTTTCAACATGCATGTCATCCCACACATGGATATTTATATGTACACATGTAAGTAACTCTAACTGCCAAGTGCTGATGTTCCCAGAAGGATGTGTGCCCACTTGCAGGAGAATGCTCTGACCCTAAAAGTGCCTCCATGTACATGCACACATTTGCGCACACACACTTACACACTCCACCCCTGCTCTGGGGAGTACACAGACATTCACTGACATGTTCCATATGGCCAAGGAGCAACAGCCATGGTGGACAGTTTTTGTACTGGGGAACTCTGTGTGTTTGCCCTATATGAGCCCTGAGGCCTTCAGGATGGGAAGCCTGCAGGAGTAGGGTCAAGATGCCAGCCTGTCCAGCCTTGGATGAAAATAATATGAAAAGGTGAGGGTGTGAGAGGGGGTTGGGCAGCTGGTCTATGCAGACAGAAGAGGATCAATCTTTTATTTGCTCATTTAACAAACATGCCAGAGAGGTATATAAGAGTCAGGATACCTGATCAGCTTCTCTGGTCCTGGTTCTGCTGCCAGTTAGCTGTGTGAATCCAGGCAACCTGCCTTCTGGGCCTCAGTTTCCACATCTATAAAGTATTGGCCTAGATGGGTGGTTCTCAACCCTGGATGCACAGTAGAATCACCTGGGGAGCTTTTAAAAAATACAATTCTTGGGCTCCACCCCAGACTGATTAGACCCGTATCTCTGGGAGATGAGTCCCAGCATCTTATTTTTTTTAAATCTTCCCAGGTGATTCTATGCTCAACCAAGGATGAGACCCACTGGATCTCCAAGGCTCTTCTAGCCTTAAAAGTCTATATGCTAGAGAGGGCCTTTTATATGTGAAGCACTGTGCTGGGCACCAGGGCACTTTGCTGAAAGTTCTAAATTTGCTTGTCATATAAAGGTCATAAAAAGTTATTAAAATGATTCTTCTTTCAGTTTAAGAAAAGAATAATTTTGAACAAACTACATTTATCCTGGAAAAACTCATACCTGCATTTCCAGCTTTCTGTTTCTCTGTTTCCTTTCCAATCTCCCTCTCTGACTCACTCATCAAACATTAATTACATGTCATATATGCAAACACTGTAAGTGGGTACCTGATAAATGTAATAGATGCCTTTGCTACACACACGTATTTCCTGTCTAGCTCCTTACCCCGCCTGTTGGACAGCATAATATTTTTAGCAGAGTAAATGAGAAGGCACAGCCCTCAGGAGGAAACTTTTCTCCCTCCCGCAGCCCTGAGTCAGAACCCAGCCCCCAGGCCCGTGCCCCAGTTCTGGAGGCTGGTGTGGTGGCTGAAGAAAGCATTGAGCTGCGTGTCCTAGAAAGCTGCTCTCAGACTGGGCCTTTGGGAATCCCACCTTAATATTCTCCAACAACAGTTCCCCAGGCAGAGCCAGTCCCCCTTGAAAACAAAGCTGCTCTGTAGCCATACCTGCCGGAAAAGGCTGAGACCAGCAGAGGCATCTCATTCTCAGGGGCCTGAGATCCCCATGGGTCTGGGCTCCAACCCTCTCGTTCACTCCTGTTTGCTGCCTGTTTCTCTGCTTACCTCTTTCTTCCCCCCACCTGCCTTCCATTTTATCTCCTTCCTCCCTGATGCCATACCAAGTTAAGCCCTGGCCCCCAAGGGGGCCTGCACACCAGGCAGGAGAGGTTGCTGGTGACAGTGGACATCTCAAGCCATGTCCAGTCCCCCTTCTCCCCTCCTCCCTCCTTCCCTTGCACGGAGGGTGCTGAGGAGGGAGCCCCAGGGACAGCATAGGATCCTGATCCCAGCTTCCCAGGCTTGAGCCCCTTCCTAGCCCACCCCCACCCCCCGCCCCTTGGGCCTGGGGAGTGTCACACCCCAGGATGTGATGGATTCCCCAGGCACCTTCAAAGGGCTCTGCATTTGTTTGCAATGCAGACCTTGAATCCTGCTCTGGTCATAAATGTTGTTTATTTTGACTAGGACCTACTGAAAGGGGACTGGGGATGTGGGGAGGGCAAGGAGAGAATTCTGTGGGGAAGATCATAAAACCATTAGCAAAGCAGGGCTTTTAGAGGTCACAGGATCATAGACACTTTCTGGCTAGAAGGAGCATAGGCCATCAGGAAGGTCAGAGATGTCCACTTCATCAGCAAAAGGCCTTTAGGGGCCACACAGGGCTAGGGTGGGGGCTTTGGGCCTCTTGTGTGGGGACTCTTTCTAGAAAATGGATACAAGGCATGGGGTCATGACCCCCCAATAACCTTATACCAGGTGGGAGAGGCCAATAGTTACTGAATATGATGGATTTGCCCTCGTGGTGGGAACAACCAGTTGCTTGGCTGTGTAGTAGAGCCTCTTGTTCCAGGGAGTGGGCACAGCTCCTGGGTGAAAGAGTCTGCTTCACTGTTATTCATGGGGCAGCTGGTATATACCAGTACCTTGCTCTCCCAGTACCTTGTCTTCAAAACAATTTAACCTTCGAAACAATTCTGAAAGAGATGTTTTTATCTCCATTTTGCAGATAAGAAAACTGAAGCTCAGAGAGGGGAGGTGGTTTGTCCAAGGCCACACAACAAGTTAGTGGTAAGGTTGGGATTAGGCTTTAAGACTTTGGGTTCTTTAAACCTAATCTCCTCCCCATCTCCCCTCTTCTCCATCATCCACTATGTTCTGGTCCCCTGCAGCCTGAGAGACAAAATGGGAGTAGTGTTCTCCTCCACCTAAAGCATATGTTGGGTTGAGGAAAACTCGGGAGCAAGCTTCCTTCTTGTAGGGAACAACAGCAGGCATAGACCTGGCCCACTCTGCAGAGAACGTGCCCCCATAAATCCAGTCTGTAGCCAGGTAACTATCTTGGTTGCCTTTCACTTGCTATGTGACTCAAAGCAAGTCATTTCATCTTTCTGAGTTGTGCCTTCCAGGTCCACCTCCAGACCTGGGGTCTTTGGGGAAGGTGAGGGTTGGTGCAGGTGGTGGCAAGCTGATCCCCTCTTTGGTGTAATAGCTCAGGGTGGCTAGGAGAAGAGACTTGGTTTGGCCCCCAAACCTGACTCAGATCACAAAAAGACACCTCAAAAGCAGGCAAGGCATGGCTTGCTAAGATCCCTGCTGAGAACGCCAGAGGCGAAGAGCCAGGGCAGAGGCAGTTTAAGGAGCAGTTCTTCCCTGATCCCCTGACTGTGTAATCCAGTTGCTCAGAGAATGGAAAATCCCCTTCTCCTCCTCTGACCCCCTCCCCCACAAAGGCCTCCTAATAGGCCTGCCAGCTTTGGGGCACTAATCTGCCCAGACATTGCTCTGTGAGCAGGTTGCCTGGGGTCCCAATCCCAGCCGCCCCTTAGTGGGACATGGGGAGGCTGGGGCAGGAGTCCGGGGAGCTGGGGGCATGGCCTGCTCTCTGGCCTGCCCAAAGGACCAGAGAAACACATAGGCCTCTGTGCTGAGGGAAACTTCAGGGATGGGGACAGGGGCCCAGGACTGGAAGGAGGCGGGAAGGAGGGCTGGGTCCCCTGGCAGAGGTGCCTTGGGCGTGGCTTATCATTAAGCAGCCCCATCACTTCATCCACCATGCTTCCTTCATTTTTATTTAAAGACTGGCTCCGTCCCAGGCACCTTCGCCTCCCCCACCCCCACTTTCACTCACCCATCCCAGGAGCTGCTGACAGCTGCCCTGCGGGTGAACTCCGGATCCTCCTGAGGCTGGAGGACACTGGAGGGGCTCAGGCCAGAGTGTGCCCCTCCACCCCCTGCCCTTACTCTCACCCACTCACTGGCTGAGATAGGGCCACCTCCGTTCCCCTGAGTCAGACCGAGAGAGAAGAAAACAAGGGAGGTGGAAGAACAGGCAGAAGGACCAGGAGGAGGATGAAAAGGAAGAAATGGTGAAGAGGGGAGTAGAGGAAGAGAAAATAAAACAGAGAAGCAGGCAGTGAAGGCGGAAAGGAAGGAAATGGAGAAGGAATAAGAGAGAGAGGAAGAAAGCAAGTACGAGGAGAAGATGTAACGGAGGAGGAGGAGGAAGGAAGGCTGGCTGGATGGAGAGAGGGCGGGTGGAGGGCAGAAGCTTGGGAACACTCGTTGAGGCTGGAGCTGGAGCCAGGGCCAGTCATCCTTGAGGGCTGAAGATGCTGAGGGAAGGGGAAAAGACAGGGCGGGGGAGTCTGGGGGGAGGATGCCTGCCCCCCCAGGCAGAAAGGAGCACGAGGCTGCTCCAGGTGTGAGGGGTGAGGCTAGATGGAGCCTCACCCGCCCAGCTCCCACCTCTGGGTGAAGATTAATCAACATGATGGTACAGACCTGTAATCAGAGAGGTTTCTCACTTGGGGTGGTCAGGGGTGGTAGGACCGGCCAGATGGAGCCCTTTGGTCCCTTCCCAGGAAGGTGACAGCTTTCACCCTGGTGTGCATACCGCGCCAGCTGCACTGTCTCTGTCCTGCCCGCTTCCGTTGGCTGCTATTGGGAATGGGTCCCGATTGTTGGGTTTTATGTTATGGTGGACTGGGCCTTAAAGACCAAGTACATTCCATCTCCTCATTTTATAGATGGGAAACTGAGGCCTGGAGAAGGGAATAAACTTGCTCATAGTCACATTGTGAATTAATGGGGAGCCCTGCCTTTCTAACCTTGAAGGCTAAGGCTGAGACAACAGCCAGAGAGGTGTGCGGTGTCTCTGTGGAGAGCCCGGCATTCGATCCCCTCTGCTGGGAACACTGCCACAGTGCTTTGTATCCTAGAGGAGGGAAGACAGTTGTGGCGGTGATAGTTCCCATATTCTGAGTACCTACTATATGCCAGCTTTGGCATGCATTATTCTCAATAAATCTTCACATCTATCCTGTAAAGGATATTCTATGCCCTGCATTTACAGAGAAGTAAAACAAGGCCCAGAGAGGTGAAGTAACTTGCCCAAGGTCACACAGCTAGGAATTTGAGCTGGGGTTTGCTCAAAGGCCATGCTGAATCCCTTCTGCCATGCTGACTCTTGGCTGATGATAGCTAATGGTCTTCTACCCTACCCCATTCCTACTTCCCCTCCATACATATCCTGAAGATTAGATCTGAGACCCTCTCATGCCAGCTGGAACTCATGCTGTCAGGGAGAACCCAGCTGGGTGGATCCTCTATGTCCCCCTGGCTCCCTCCAAAGACCCCAGAAGGACAAGGGTAAGTTCCCCTGAGACTCTTTGTGATTTATCTGGTGATATTGTTATTTTATGGGATGGGCCAAAGAGATGTCAGGAAGCAAGTTCGCTGTAAATCTCCTCTCTCTCCTCCCTTTCCCTCTGTGTGTCCCCTCCTGAAATTTATGGTGAAATCTGTTCAGAGCTAGGGACTTGGGGCTTGGGTTCAGGCTTGGGGTGGGAAGGCAAGGGACAATACATCTTCCTTCTCTGGGATCTGCTAAAAGTGTGTGTATGCTCCATCACAGGCCTACAATGTCTAGTCCACAAAGCCCTTGTTAAGATCTCCATGGCACTCAAATGGCGCTGCGGACAGAGCACATTGCCTGTGCCCAGATGTGTGTTACCAGCCAGTGGCCCATGTGTGCCTCCCTCACTGGCGGGAGTGAGCTTCTACATCAAGCCAGGAACCTGGGAGCAGAACACACCTGGGAGCTGATGTGTGTGACCCCTACACACTGACACTGAGGCCAGGAAGAAGGTGGGGGTGTGCTCCCCATGGAGTGATAGGTGATAGAGTAGCTGGAGCTGGACAGGGACCTGCTCCTGAATCCTTTTCAAGATGAGGGAGTAGGTAGGAGGGCAGCTTGAAATTTGGCCCCCGCCCACAGGGAGGCAGGTTTGACCTGCACTGCAGACGCTGCTGTAGGGTCTGTGCCCAGGGGTGAGCGCCCACCTAAGAGGGCAAATGGAGTTTGGGCACCATCTCCCCCTTCACACCTCTCCCCTCATGGTGGGCTTTCAGGGCTGCAAATGCTGGGCTGCTTGTCCTGAGCTGAGCTCGGCCAGCTCTGAGGCCACCATGTTGCTGGCTGCAGCCAGAGAACTCAGCCCAGGGAGGGAAGACATAGGAATGAAAGGAGAGCAGAGGTGGGGAAGGGGAGGGGAGGGAAGGGTTAGGGAGGGGAGGGAAGGGATGAAGAAGCAAGGAGAGTCTAGGGAAGGCCCTCCTGCCTGCGCCCCCACCTCTCCCTCTGCTGAACTCCTCCCCCATCATGGCTCTTTCCAGGGTGCTGGTGGTGGCCACCTGCCCATGGTGACCTCCAGTACTTACTAGCAGGCTGTTGCAGGGGAATATCTCCAAACAGTCCATGGCCCCTGGAGGACACATCTTAGGCACCCCACAACTTCCCACAGCCCCGAGTTCAGGGTGCAGAATCTTAGGGAGGGCTCAGTGAATCCTGGTTAAATGAACGCAGGAGAAAAGACAAGAGAGAGAAGAGAGTGGATACCAGGTGGCTCCCCTACCCCATCCTTGCCCCGCTGCTCTCCTGACTGCCCAAACCAGGCCTGCGCTGCGTCTCCGGTTAAATATATGGAATTATCTATTACAATACTTCGATATTTATTACATTGATTTCACTTTAAATGCTTTGTAAATCATAGCAAAAAATAATGGCCTTCCAACAGAGAGTCATATACCGTAATCAACTGGAAGAAAGTCGGCATTGTAATTTAAAATAAAAAAAAAATCCTTATGTGAGTCTCTCGTTTAAATTAAGAGACAGGACGTGATTCAAATAATAAGACCCAAGTGAGGCTGGTTTTTCTTGGCAAATTAGTAGAGGTTTTAACTGGAACTGAAAAGGTGTTAAGGTGGAACACTGACCTTATTAGACCTTAATTATTTTCTGTTGTTACATTCGTGGAGCTGAGGTGTGTTTTTCTTTTTTCTTTTTCCCCCCCGAAGTGGCCATGTTAAGCCTCATCTCAGGAACTTTGGCCTTAGAGAGATATCACTTCTCAAGAGGCATTAGTGGGATAAAAAGCAGACACTTTGCCAGCGTCACTTTTCTCCATCCTAGAGTTTCCTGGGCACTCAGAATCGCTGTTTTGGAGGCAGTGTTCTTGTCCTTGAAAGCTAAGAATTCACCCTACTTAGTGTCCCCAGCTTCTTTAACTTTTTACACTTGGCTTTCTTAGTGGCAGCCTCCTCTCCGTGGATCTACCCGCTGCCCAAACAAGTACAGCCAGTATTCCGTCTGGCCAAGAGAGAGGAGAGGGGTACGTGTGTGTGTATGTGTGTGTGTGTGTGTCTCTCCCTCTCTCTGCGGGTAGGTGGGGGGGACACAGCAGGCAGCATTCTCCTCATTGTTTCTGCAACCTTCCCGCTCTACTTTCTGTGGCCAAAATTGGCTGATCATGAGTCCCAGAGCTAGCCAGGCCCAGTTCAAGATGCCCACAGCACCTGGAGATGAAATGGAACAGACGCCACCCCCTTTAAATGGAAATAATGTGAGTAAATGGCCTAGCACTGTGCCTGGCACATGACAGGCATCCAACAGGGGTGGTTTTATTCTTGCTAGAAGAAGAGGGTTTTTTTCCATTTGTTTCCAGATCTCCCCTAGCATGCCCCCCTTGCCCTGAGGTGGGATACAGGGGTCGGGAAGAAATACTGGGCCCCAAGAGGCCCCAGCATAGACATCCATCCTGCAGCTGCACACCACCTCCCTGAAGATAACCCAGCTAAGCTCTTTTATTAAACGCCATCAGCTCCATTCCTCCCATTGGCCTCCGAGTCAACTTTGGTCTGATCAGAGTGAGGGAGAACTTTTCCAAGGCCTGGTCTCTTGGGGAACATGCCTGGTAGTTCATCACTATCCAAGAAAATGTCGGGGTGGGGGTGGAGGATGCCATAGAATCAGTGAGAAAGGACTGAGGGTGGGTGGGACCCATTACGCCATCACTGGTGGGAGGGATCCATCTGTGGAAGAGGAAAACCAAGGCTTTTGGGGGTTGCCCAGCAGTTGAGAATGTTAGGGCATGTACTGTAGAAGTGGGGCCCACACTCTGCAGTGGACGTCCAAAATCCTAGAATATCAGGTGTCAAATGGTGTTAGAAGCCATCTCAGCAGATTCCTTGGCTTTATAGAAGGGGTCACCGAGGCAATTTGAAATGATCAAACACCCTGAAGGAGGGCCTGTGGGTGGAGCTATGTTGAGAGGGTGAGGGAGGGGACACAACAGCTACAGGTGCTGAGGTCTCTCACTTGGAGGCAGCCCCACCAAGCTGAAGGCTCCCTGAAGCCCCAGTGGGCCAAGGTCCACCTTAGTCTTGGCATGAGTGGCCAGTCCCTGCTTCTGGCCAGTTGGAGTGACCCTTTCTGGATCCTAGTCACATCTCTCATCACCAGGGTGAAAGACATGCCAGGAGGAGTCAGAGGCCTGCATGACCCAGGAAGCACTTTCCCTTTCTAAACCCATTTCCTCCTGCCCCAAGCTCATAACACAGTGGGGGGCGGGGCCAGTGATGAGAATTTGCTGGGAGGCTGGTTGTGCAATAGCTTTGTAAACTGTGAAGTGCTGCACAGGCAGGAGGGACTGTGGTGGGGCCAGCCTGGATAGCTAATCCAGATGTGGAGAGGATAACTTAGTCAGACTTCCAGTTGTGGGTTTCTGGCTTTTACCTCCCTCTTTTCTACCTTCCTTGTGGCTTGACTCCAAATTCTGCCCCACCAAGGAATAGGGGAAGAGAGGGAGCTCAATCCTCCCAATAATATGACTGTATGATATACCCAAGTAACAGATAGATAAACGGAGGCCCAGAGAGATTAAATAACCCTCACACACAGCTACTGAGAGGCAGAACTGGGATATGAACCCAAGTCTCTCTGACTCTAGATACATCAAAATGCCAATGGGCAGGGTAATAATACACAGTGGAACGTGAGCCACGTGAGGGCAGGGATTCACAGACGATTTGTTCACTGTTGTGTCCCCAGCCCCTGGAGCAGTACCTGGCACACAGTAAACTATCAATATTTAAAAATAACAAAAGTCAACTTTAATGGAAAAGTTTGGTGTAGCAAAAGTGTGTTAGTTATGGGAGCTATACCTTACATCACAGTTTCACAGAAGGTTCTGTGTGGTAGAGGATTTGCGGGAGCATTTATGGTTTTTGGCAGGCCCCTCTGGCTGATTCTCTATCCATGACAGAGGTTTGGGCCTCAGATAGTGGTTGAGTAAAAAAGACTTAGAGTTAGGAAATGGCAACACTACAAGGGAAGTAAAATCTCTGTAGACATATACAGATTATTTTAAAATTATGTCATAGAGGCAAATACTGTTTTGCTTCTTGGTAGACCCCTTGGGAAGACCTTATGGAAAACAAAATACTCCATGTTTTGTTTTGTTGTGTTTTTTAATCAATACATCCTTTAATTTTATATATTTAAAGTTATTGGACCTCGATGCAAAGGAGCCAACTTTTAATTCAGCCAATTTTTACTGAGCAGCTAGTATGTGCCATGCACTGGGTTAAGCCCTGGCAGGTTCTGAGATGCCCAAGTGATGGCCCCCAGCCCTTAAGGGAACCTCAAGGGCACCTGAGGCCAGGGCCCTTTCTGAGGAGCCCTCCCTAAGGGCAGCCTGGGGCAGCCAGGCATGCGCAGGGGCTTGCTTGGCCAGACTTGGTTCTGCCTTTTCTCATTCCTGGTGCACAGAGAGGCAGCATCTTGCTCCAGGAGGTCAGCCCTGGGGTCTTTCTCTCTCTCCCCTTACTCCCTCGCCTTTCCCGCTCCACCCCCGCCCTCCCCTGGCTGACTGAAAAGGTGCAAAGGGGAATCTGGGAGATTCTGTGCTGTTTGTTTTGGGTTCAATGGAATCTCATTTACACGTGTTAATTGCAACTAATTGGCACTAATTGGATGAACAGGAAACCCTCTGGGAGCACTCATACCTTTAATTTGTAGTAAATATCATTAATTAACATATGCTAATTAGAGCCAATTAACATTGATTAAGGGTTGCCTGCTACTTGGAAAGTACAACTCTGTGTCCTCCTCCCTTGATTGTCTGAAGTCAGCACAAAATATGTTACCTGAAGTCTTGGGGAGGAGAGGACAACACATCGTCTGGGCAGCAGCCCTCACCCACGCTGGGTGCTTAGAGGAGGCACCTGCCCTGGCCTTCTCCAGGGCAAAGGAGTCTGCAGGAGCAGGGCCCTGCAGGATTGGGAGAGAGCAGAGGGTGGGAGGTTCTGGGTGTTGAGCTGTTCTCCCCTTGGCCTGGACTCTGGGTGGCAGACAGAGCCAGAGTGGGTGGAAACAGCACTAGAGGTCAGCTGCTGGGGACAGTGGGGCCGCTGAGACCAAGAAGTATGTGGGACGGGTGATGAGCTATCCATGGCCCAATAACCCCGCCCCATCTGGCATGTCTGTGTGTGTGTGTGTGTGTGTGTGTGTGTACACAAAACCTCCTCCATCTCACATGGGTGTGTAAATGAGGATACCTCTTCCATCTGACATGAGGTGCATAGATGGTAGGACCACCTCCATCAGACATCTCCTTTGCCCATTTTGAGATGTATTTTACTTAAGATTAAGATGCTGCTCAAACTTCCCAGAGTATTGGTATCAGATTGAAAAAAAAAAAAATCACTTGCCTGGGAGCCAGAAGGCTTTAGGTCTACTTTCAGTTCTGTTACTAACTAGCTATGGGACCCCTCGGGATTCATTAAAAAATATACAAATTGTTTTATTTTAGTCCAATTACAAAAGAAATAAATGTTTATTGCAGACCCTTCCCGCCCCCTGCCACTGCCTCCCTCTGTAGTGGCTTCTGAGGCCTTGCCCTTCCTCCTCTATAATAGTCACCTCCCTGTTTCACATGCAATGTCCATCCTCATCAATGGGCGGCAAGTTCCTGAAGGCAGGGTTCAAGTCTGTCTTTCTCATAGTGGCACTTCACGGACACTAAAAATATTTGTTGTGTGAGTAAATGCATGAACACATAAAACAAAAACTATCTGTAATTTCTACCACCACAGAGAAAACCAGTGGGGTGTGTCTGTGTGTGCACGTGTGTGTGAGTATATATCTGTGTCTACATCTGTGAATAAAACATATGTGGTAGATAAAGCACACATATAACATACATAACTGTCACAAAAGTCTTAGTGTAGTTTTTGCTTTAGTAATTTCAAAAGTGTATGTGCTACAGACTTTTAAAAAACAATCATTTAAAACCTTAATCATTTAAATGTATTACACACTCACTCAGTTTCGTGCCCTCCAGGAAGGTTGTGCTTATTTCCAGTTCCATCAGCGAGGGATGAGAGTGGGGGTTCTTCGTATTCCTGCCAGCGCCGGGCGTTGTTCTTCTCTTTCAACCACTGGGTAAGCCGTTTAGGCCATTTTCTCATCTGTGCCATGGAGCCAGTGATGCTGGCACTACTTAACTTTCTAGGACTCTAATGTGGGAAAATGTGGACGATTTTACAACCCAGGGACGGGAGTATTTGTCCTGCAGGAGATAGGAAAAGAGAAAGCTTTATGGCTTCCAGATTTGAGCTGTTGGCTCTGATGGAAAGAGGTGGGGGCCTGGGTGGGACAGAACTGGGAGGAACGTCACCAGGGGAAGCTCTGTGGTAGATCCTCACTCACCTACCTCAGAGAAACAGGGCTGCCCTGGAGGGGTTTGGGGTAAGGACAGTGCAAATGGCAAGGCTGGAAAAGTCCCCCTGTAGCACCACACAGGGTAAAGTGAGTTAAGAGCCCTTGTTGTGGGACGGGCCCGCTTCTAAATCCCTACATTCTTTCACCCGTTTAATCTTTCCATAACCCAGTGATGTAGGTTCTGTTACTATCCCCATTTCACATATGAGGAGACTGAGGATCAGACAGGTTAATTAACATGCCCTAGTTCACACAGCGCCAAGTGGCAGGGCTACAATTTGAATTTCAGTTTAGAGCCCACTCTGCCTGCTATGAATGGCCCCTCCCTCCCATCCACCTTTGGCTTCTGGATGCCATGCTCCTGGGGTGGGATGCCCAGCGCTGGGGAGGCCCCAGCAACATTGCTGCCTAAATCCAAGTGGACCCCCTTTCCCAGCTCCTTCCCCATGGAAATCTGAGGTCTGAGGGAGAGCTGCTGGTGATGTTCAGAGGAGCTTAATTACCAAGTGATTTTTAATTTGTTTTTGTTAATTGAAATCTCATTAAGCAAGTAATTTACTCCAACACAGCTCAGGAGTCCACAATTCCATGGGTGAGGAGGCTAAGGGGGTTTTTAGAGCTCGCCTTAATCTGGGGATTGTGCTTCTTACCTTACCCTGTGGCCTGTGTGCATTTGGGTGTGTGTGCACATGCACCTCCCTTGGAAGGGTCCTCCCAGGTGGCCAGGGGCACCCTTTCTCCTTCTTTGCCCATGCTCCCCTGTGCCACCACCACAGGGCCCTGGACTCTGCCTGCCTCGCCCTGTTCCTTGGAGTGCAGAGGAAAACATGAACCTGAGCCATTCCTCTGCAGGGCACGTGTGCACCCAGATGTACGGCACATGGTGTAGATACACATAGATGCTGTTTTGTGTTCATTCGTCTCCGTGCCAAGCACTGTTCTAGGCACTGGAGATGATGGGGGGAACTATCCATTCCTACAGCAAACAGCTCCCTTTCCCCTAAATTCATTCCCTGAGCCCTCCCAGATGTGCTGCCTTCCTCCCTGGCATGTTTCTGCTGAGTTTTACTGGTCCCGCTCTTTGTACTCATTCTACTGTGTACCAGAGAGATGTGCTTCTTTTGCCTGCTGGACCGAAGCACCGTGAGGCAGAGACCTTGCCTTGCTTACCCAACCCAGGATGCAGAAGATAGAAATTCTTCCAACCCTGTGCATTACTGATACTGCTCAAGTATTGTGTAGTGAATGAATGAATGAGTTGTGCCCTCACCAGCCCTCAGAATGCAGCTGAAATGACACTTTTTAAAAATTGTGGTAAAATATACATAACATAAAATTTACCATTTTCACCATTTTTAAGTGTACAGTTCGGTGGCATTAAGTACATTTATATTGTTGTGCAACGATCGCCACTGTCCATTTCCAGAAGTTTCTCATCATCCCAAACTGAAACTCTGTCCCCATTAAGCAATAACTCCCCCTTCTTCCCTCCCCTACACACAGCCCTGGCAACCACCATGCCCCTTCTGTCTCTGTGAATTTGACTTTAGGTGCATGACGGACTCATACCATATTCGTGGTTTTGTGTCTTGCTTATTTCTGAAATGGCACTTTTTTTTTTCTTTTTTGCCCACGTGTACCAGAACGATGGAGTGGCACTTTTTAAGACAGGTCTTTTCTGAACCCTGGATTCTGTCAGTTCACCTGCTGCGTGTTCCTGGGTCCCCGTCATTACTCTCCGCTCACACGTTGCAATCCTTGTCATTATTGTCCGTGCTTCACCAACTGTAGGCTCCAAGAGGGCAGAGGCCGGGCAGCTTCTTCAAGGCTGTGGGGCCCTGGCTTAGCTGTGAGGATTTCACAACGGAGCCACCACGGGAATTTAGGGTGGCCAATTCTTTATTGCTGGGAATGGCAGGCCATTTAGGATTCCTGGGCCTTGCTTATCCAGTACCTGTGGCATCCCCCCAAATAATCGTGATAACCCAACAATGCCCTCCACATGTCTCTGCCCTCCCTGGGTGGGGGTTTGAAACCAGTGCAAGTTCCTACACACTGCCCGGCACATAGTAGGGGCTCAGTGAGCATTTGTTGAGAGGGTAATTGAGAACATATATGAGCCATGCCTCTGACCTGGTCTGTGTTTCTCCGAGATGTGTACATGTGCACGTGTGACTGTGAAATTCATGTGCTGCTCCTCTGGCCTGTGTCCCTGGGTATACCGTGCCAGTCAAGGATTCTGGGCCCTACCACAGGCCAGGGCCCCTGTTCTCTGGAGCTCTGTCTGCACTGGGTGCTTTTTGTCTCCCCTTGCGTCCTCCAGATGCCTCCTCCCTTTGCCCCTGACTACGGCCACTTGGTAGTTTCCAGGCCTGACATTTCAAACATGCAATGCCATATGTATTGCCACTCTCAGGTAATTATCACGTAAAATTAAGCTAGCCTTGTACATGAAACCAGCAATTAGCCAGGGATTGAAGGTCAGGGAGAGCTCGTTTATAGAGTCGCTAACAAAATGTTAAGTGGAAGTGTGTGTCAGATGGGCCAGGAGGCTGGATTAGCCCAGGTCGCAGCGGTGGGACTGGAGAGCCAGTGGGAGGAGATGGGGATTTGCAGCTCACACTTTTCTCTTCCAGCGTTCAATCTGGGGCATGGCTTTGAAGGGAAGGTTGCTAAGCCTGCTAAATCCCGATGCACACCAATGCCATTTTCCCATTCATCTGGAAACCTGGTAGGTCCTGCCCAAAAGCCTGTATGTCAATTCTGCCTCCTGCTTGCTTGCCCACCACTCCAGCATTTTACACTTAAGCCTTTCAGATATGCTTTGGGTACCTGAAGATAGAATGAAGACTCAGAAACTTTGCACATGCCATTCCCTTTGCTTGGAATGCTTTTCCCTCTCTCCCAACTGCCTCATTATCAGCTTGGAAAATTTCTGTTTTTCTTCCAAAAATCTCAGGCATCACTTCTCCAGGAGCTTTCCCAGACCCCTCACTTTATTCCAGAAAGAGTTATCACCGCTTTTTGACTGTTTGCACAGTTGCACTTATACTCTATGGCAATTTATTGGTGATTTGTCTGTCTCCCCTACTGGACTGTGAATTATTTATCAATTCCTGGCAAGCTGAAGCTGCTCAATAAGTGTTTGTGGGATGAATATATATGTCATTCTCCTCTGCCCTTTGTTCTTCTCCATATCCTTCAAGGCCCTGTTCAGATGTCACCTCCTCTGTGCAGCTTTCCTGGATTCCCTTCCCTGGTAGAATTAATCATGCCTTCTGTGTTCCTGTGGCACCTTGTGCATGATTTTATTACAGCACTGATCGAATTGCTTCATATTTCATTACTGGTCAACCCACAGTTACCACACTGCACAACTCTGGGGGGCACCATTCAGATTGAGTCAAGCAATGCAGAGATGGTACCTGTACTTACGCACTAGGCAGTGACCTCCCACAGAACAAAGACCCTGTGACTTTACCAATAGCCTGCATCTAATGTGCTCACATTGTCCACACTAGTGTCCATTCAGAGTAGGTATGTAATAGACAATAGACATGCACTAAACATGTGTTTAATTATTCAATAGGCACAGGTGGTTCTGTGGAGATAGCTCTAGACTTGGAGTCTAGGGATCTGGGCTCCAGTTCTAGATTGCTGTGCAGCCTTAGGTGAATCACTCAACCTCTCTGGTCCTTGTCCTTGTAAATCAGGTCAGATGTACTGAAGTGCCTGGGACAAAGTAGGTACTCAATGCATGCCAATTTCCCACCCCCTTTTCTTTATCTGTAAATTGAGGAATATTAAGATTCCTTGTGTTCTTTGTAGAATGATGGGCTCTCAGGCTAGGAAGGAGTTTTGAAGACATCTGGGCTGACCCCTGGCACCTTCGGCAGGTGGTCATCCAGTTCTGGTTAGTACATCTCTAGTGATGAGGAGCTCACCTCCTCACAAAGCCCTGCCTGGGAAAGGGCCCCATTATCTGGCACATGGCTTCCCAGAATCTGCATCGCGGGTGCTGGTTTTGCGTCATGAGGCTAGTCCCATTGCCTGAGATGGTATTCATAGACGGTGACTTGCTCTAGGTCCAAAGACACCCGTTCCATTGCCATTCCTCATGCGACTCGATCTAAAGCCCAGTCACCTCTTGGTTGCCCTCCTCTGAGCGTGCTGTCCTTTGTCCAAAGACCTCTTAAGACAGGGCACCAGAAAAGGGTAGGACTATCACCTTCCTTTGCCTAGAATCTGTGCTCCCGTTCGTGGAATCCTAGACTATATTCAAGTCATAATCCAAGACCATGAGAAAGACCGGTATCTCTCTCAACCTTAGCAAACATTTCACCATAGGGAGGCAAAGCTGAGAATCAGCAGAATTCCTTTTAAATTTTATTTCACATTTTAAAAGTCTGCATTAAAAAAACACGCACACCATAATCAAAGTCCCAAAACAAATGGCAAACTAGAGAAAAAAATATTTGCAACCCATACCGCAGGCAAAGGGCTAATTTCCTTAATAGATAAAGAATCCACAAATCAATGTGAAAAAGATCCACAATCTAACAGAAATATGAGCAAAGGATATCAGACAGTTGAACGAAAAGGGCCTGACAATTGCCCTTAAATACATGAAAAGATGCTTAACCTCACTCATCATAAGAGAAATGCAAATTAAAATTACAATTGTTTTTCGTCTGTTACGTTGGCAAAGATCAAAATGTTTGATAACATTTTGTTGGTAAAAGTGTGGGGAAACAGGCACTCTCACCCATTGCAAGGGTAAATTGGTACAATCTCTCCGGGGGGAGGATTTGGCTTTATCTACTAAACTTTAAAAACATACAGACACTTTGATTTGGCAATTCCGCCTCTAGGAATGTATCCTGAAGATGTACTCACAGGTGCACACTAGGAGGTATGCTGCACAAGGGCAGAGACTTTTGCCTGTTTTGTTCACTGTTCTATCTCTGGCACCTGGAATGATGCCCAGCATATGGTAGGTGCTTGATAAATGCCTGTTGAATTAATGAATGGATGAATATGCAAAATGACATATGTTCAAGGTTATTCATTGCAACGTTTTTAGTAAGAGCAAAGAGCAGAAATAATGGAAATATCCAACTATAATGGAGTAGGATACTGCTGTTAAAAAGATCAAGGCAGCTCTCCATGTACTGATGTGTAAGGATCTCCAAGGTATATAATTAAATGAGAAAAGCAAGGTGCAGAAAAATGTATATAATAAAAATCAAGCTGGATATTTGCTTATCTAAGCCCAGAACATCTCTGGAAGGAAACCTTCAAACTGGCCACTGTGCTTGCTTTTCGACAGGGGAGCAGGGGGCCTAGAGCATAGAGTGGGGGAGGTAGCTTTACTTTTCAGCATCTTCTCTTATATTCCATTTATATTTTAGATACCACAAGTGTATTACCTATTCAAATAAACAAATACAATTCAAAAATTTAAAATAGCTGGGCTTAGGAATTAACCCTATGCTTTTGGGCTGTGTACACATGTCCTGCACATTTCTGAGGATATACCTGTACGTGTATGCGTGCATGCATTCATGTATATTCCAATCCACTACTTTGTTCACAACCGCAGATTAGCCTAGATTAAATGAAACACAGATCCCAAGGCCTTCCTCTGCTCAACAATCTTCAGTGGCTCCCTATTGTCTATAAAGTCCAAGATCCTTGTCCTGGGTCTCAAGATCTTCTGTCATTTGACCCCAAACCCCCTCCCATTACTCCCTGCACATAGTCTTGCCACAGAAAAATGGAGCTCCTTGATCTTCCTGTGCCCACCTGCCAATATCCCATCCTGTGCCTTGAACTGTGCTCTTCAGAAAACCAAGAACTCCTTCCCCTTCATTGCCACGTTAAGTCATACCCACTCTTCGAAGCCCATTACGAGCCTCCTTCTCCAGGACGGCTTCCTTGATGTCCCCAGTTGGAAGTAGCCTATCACTTTTTATCTGCATTTCTCTTATAGCATTTAGGTTTCCTTTAACCTTGTATTAGGGCTATTTCCATACCTGAAAACTGTTCTCCTAAGCTATTGGAAGGAAGGCAGGGGTCAAGCTTGATTCCCGTTTGCATTGCCCTCAAAGCCCAATAAATGCCAGGCACATAGTAGGTACTTGAGATATGCTGAAGGAATGGCTATGCCTAAGTCTAGGTGGTAGTTGAGAAGTCTCTCTGGTCTTTGTGTAATCTGAGCCATCACCTTCGTGTTCATCGTCACTGGGGAAAAGACTTTTTCATACCTCGCTGCCCCTGGCCCTGTGTGGGGCCTTCTGTAGACTATGTCAGCATGAGCCTGCTGCGGCCCATCCATACCCACCAGCCTGGCCGCAGAGCGGGGCCCAGACGTGACCAGACGGTGAGGCAGCCACATTCCAGACGGATGAGGCACGCCTGGGAAGTCACATGTCTGGCTTGCTGACCCACCTGCAGGCACTCAAGCTTTACAGACCCTTGGGCTTCCCTGGGGTTCGAATCCTCACTCTCCCTGTGTGACTCTGCGCAAATGGCAACTCTCTGAGTCTCAGGGTCCTCATCTGTAAAATGGGATGGCAAGACCTGCCTCATGTGCTGCTGTGAGGAGTGGAGAGGATGTCTGCCAAGTGCCTTGCCGGGGGCCTGGCATCTGGCGGGTTCTCAGAGATTGATTCTCCTGGAAGCTGGAGACACACAGGAAGCCACATCAGCCCGAGCTAAACCTAGAAAGGTAAACGTATTGCCAAAAACCCCATATGCCAAGCAGCACTTTATCGCAAAGCCAAACAGATTTTTTTGGCTCAACTATCGTTTGGGATTATTTTGCCACAGTTAATGCTCTGTGGGTGAGAACTGAAGACCTACCCAGGGTATGGTATGTATGGTGGCCTCACATGTGTGAATGGGCTTGTGCATATATACACGGACATATGGATGTGCGTGCTTGTGTAGCGGTGTGCACATACATTCACATGCGTGTGGACCCCCCAACAGTCATGTGTGTGAGTGTCCATGTGTTCACATGTGTGTGTTTGCACACGGCCATTCATGCCATGGTGCTGGCGTGGAGCCCCAGGCAGACTGGGCCACGCTACCTGAAGGGATAAAGGCTGGTTAGAGAAATGCGGGAAAAGATGGGGCAAAAAAGGGAAAAAAATTTGAAGGCTCAAAATGTGGCAATGCGTGTGAAAGACCGGAGGGTGTGGAGGCTGAGAGCATTAACTTTGAACTTCTCCCGGGTTCAAATCCTCTCCCTGCCAAGTGGCTTGTCACCTGGGCAGTCACTCAACCGCTCTCTGCCTCAGTTTCTCATCTATAAAACTGAGATGAGAAAGACAGCGTCCAGTGATTAGGACTGCTGGGAGGATTAGATGAGTTAAAACCTAGCAAGGGCTCAACGGGGTCTGGTACGAGGTTAAGTGCTTGCTTAAAACACACTGGAGGGGGATGCTGTCCCGCCAGGCCTCTCGGCATCTTCCTCTTACTCCCTGCTAACATGCTGCCTCCCAGCGTCTTTCCCTCCGCTCTCCGCCTCCCCTACATCACTCCCCCGAACCCCACCCCCCAGCAGCGTCCTGGTCTTTGCCAGAGCCAGGCCGGGAGCAGGCAGCACGTGCCACTGGCAGGGAAAGGAAGCCAAAAGGGAGCAGGAGGAGGTGGAGGCGCTGGCTCTGAAATGTTGCTTCTTTTTTTTCCCTCCCCCCACCCCGCAGTTTCCCCAGCCATGCTCCCAGAGGCAGGAGGTTTGGGGGGCAGTGGGAGGGCTTCAAAGAACAGACAATCGCAGCCATTCCCCGGTGGGCCGGGGGGTCAGGCCTCCTCCCTGCTCCATCTGCCTCTGCTGCAGCCTGTGCCATCCGGTTTGCCAGCCCAGCCCAGCCCAGCCCAGCAGGCTGGGACCCTAGGCCATGCCAGCCTTGGCCCTGCTGGGGGTGGGAGAGGGCCACGGCCTGGGGTCTGCGAAGGGTTCTCCTGCTTTGTTTTATTTTTCTTTCTTTCTTCTTTGCCTTCTAAACCCTGCTCTTTCTCAGCCCCATGGCTCTGACTCTGTCCTGCGCCAGCCTCTCTGGCTGTCTCACCCGTCCCTGCATCTCTGCCACCACCTGCCCCGGGTCTCCTGCCAGCTCTGGGCTCAGGGATCATCAGGCCCTGTCAGCCTCAGCTCCTGCACACAGCCCTCTCCGCCCCCTGGGCTGCAGGCTGGCAGCCCCGGCATCTGGAGGGGCTGGCTCTCTGCTCCGCCTGCCCTGGGCCCAGGGTACCCTCCCCGTTCCCCAGCCCATCTTCCCCTGTTCCCCTCTCCCCAGTGACTGGAGTCCTCTTCCCACCCCCCTGCCTCCTCCCTGCCCAGGACAGCTTGCTTCCCTCCAGGCCTTGGCTGGAGGCTCACAATGAAGTTGCCTCCCCCCACAGACTGGGAGGTGGAGAATCACCATGGCAACCGAGAAAGCCTCCCCTTCCTCCCCTCCCCTTCCTCTCCTGGCTTCGTAGAAGGGGCTAGAGGTCTGGGGGAAGTTGGAGCCCTCAGGGATACAGGATGGAGAATGACAGGGGGATAGGAATAGCTGATGGGACATTTGTGAGAGATATGGGCTGATTGTGGGACCACGATTCTTGACGGGCTGGGTCCAAGTGGGTATGTGATTGGTGTGGTCTCAGCCACCAGTTGAGTTCCCAAACATGGCTGTGATTTATCTGGGCACCTTGTTAAATATAGAACTTCTGGCCCCATCCTAGACCTGCTAAATTCCAGTCTCCAAAGTTGGGTCCTAGGGACTCATATTTTAGAGTCTCTCTAGGATGGGTGATTCCTGTATATGCCAAAGTTGAAGACTCACCAGTATACAGAAGTCCATTAGGCCTGTGTTTAAATTCTGGCTTGGTCACACAAAATCAGATGGTAAGTCTTGTGATTGCCCCAAAGCTCAGTTTATACTTCTGTAAAATGGGATAATAGTACCAGCTCCACAGGGTGTTGTGAGAATTGGTGCTCACAGATAACATTGCACAGAGCTTGACCACCTCGCTTCCTGCTCTAGGCTCTGTCATCTCAGGGGACCAGCGGGGTCTGTGGCGGAGTGTGACCCCCTCCCCCATGCCTTCCACAGCCTGAGCCTACTCTGCCATTATGTGTTACAAGACACTGAGAATTCTCGACACTGGAGCAACACGAAATCATTAAGGCAAAACAATAAATAAAGGCCTAGAAGTTATTACAGAGCTGACAGTGCACAACGCCATCCTGCAAAGCAAATATGAATTATTTCAGAACATTTTAAAATGAAAAATCTTCTCTTCTTCTTGCCCAGCCCTGTAAACCATGAACTCCCCTTTCTCCCTCTTTCACCTGTGTGCAGAGCGGCCAGGCCAGGAGGGGGCCAGCCCTCGGCTTCTTGCAAATTGGACTGCAGGTCAGCTTGCTGCAGCTTCTTTGGCCTGAACGCCTTTTAGTTTGCTGATAGCAGCTCCTTGTTCCTTGTGTCCACCCAGAATCGGGGAACGAGCACTACCGTGAGCCTCTCCTCCTAACGTTGTGAATCCTTCACACTTCCCAGAGAACCCTCCCAATTGCTCTGGGGAGATGGGCTATATTCTTCCTGTTTCACAGATGGGGAAACAGGTTCAAAAGGTTTCAGTGACAAGTCCAGGGTCTGATTAATGGCAGAGCTGGGACTCAAATCTGAGTCTCCTCACTCCAAGTTTAAATGAGATTAAATGTCCATACATGGCATACTTCAAAAGGTATTATTATTATTATAATATTCAAGTACTCATCAGAGGGCTGCCCTAGTTACACAGTGCTAGGATAGGACTGCTGTGGTCATCAGCCACTCTAACTGCTCAGTATCCCTTCCCTGTTCTGCTGGGACCAGCACCCCTGTCCTTTGGAGTGACGCCCTCCCTTCTGTTTCACTCGATGAACTGTCAGTCACTGTCCCATGCCCTCCTGGCCTGTAGTATGCACATGACAGCCAGGATTGTCCAACTGTAGTTCCCCATTTTTCTGAGCACAGGAACTGAACCTGAGTTGGAACCAGTGGAATATTTATCTGGGATTTTATGTACAGATTCTGAGTGAGGCAAGTTTTTCCCCTCTCTGCCTTACCAGCGCCACTGGGCCTGCCCCATCCTTTCCCACCATCCCCCCACCCCACGTGGAGGAAGCCCATTGGAAGAAAGGATGCAACTGACACATAGAGAGACACAGAGTTGTAAGATTTGGCCATATTGTTTGAGTGCCTAGACCAGCTGCACCTGAAATCAGCCCCACCTACCCTTCCTGGTTACACAGGCCAATAATCTCCCCTTTGGGATTAAACTAGATTAAGTTGGGTTTCAGTCACTTGTTCTTATGGGGACAGGTGCTGTTTGTGTTTGGGTGGGTGGGTGGGGCACAGCACATGGCCTTTGGCAGTATACCCAGACAGTCAGGCTCAACCCAGGAGACCCTTGGAGAGTAAGGGTATGTCTCATCACATCCTAGTCCCTCCAGGGATGTAGGGGGTTAAGTGTGCCCACGGAAAGGGCCCTGGACCAGAAGGTCAAGCCCAGGGGTATAATTCCAGTGGAGCCGCTGATTCTGTCCTCTGGGTGATTTGGAGCAAGCCTGTTTCTCCAGACCTCAGCTTCCTCATTTGTAAAATGAAGGTGTTGGGGCTCAGAAAACAATTCCCCAAAGTTTGGTGCTTTAGCATGTTGAGTCCTTTGAACTAAAGGAGATTGGAAGGACTTCAGAAGCAAAGTCTCTCTCTGACCTTTGCCCTTTTTCCTTCTGCTCCCTTTTCTCCCCCAAGGTAGGCCACAGAAACTAGAAATATTTCTCCAACACTCCTCCACCTTTCTGCGCAGGAGCTGGCCATAAAGAAAGTCTCTGACCTACCTTGTCTGATAGTAGGTCATAAGCCCCTCATTTCTGAAGGGGTCCTATACCAGGCAGGAAGGAATGCCACACAGAGACACCAAAGAATCTCAACACACAGGCCTCGCTGGGGTCCCCCCAGTCTATTACCCTTCTTGCCCAGCCCCACTTCTACGTGGCTGTCCATTCTTCATTGAACCCAATCAGAAAAATAGACCATTTTCCCTGAGTTTTTGGGTCTTTATTTCTGAAGCCTCCCATGTCATGTAAAACTTTGATTAAATAAATGTATCATGCTTTTCTCTTGTTAACCTGTCTTTTGTTACAGGAGTGTTGGCTGTGCCCCTTATGATAGAGAGGAAAGGTATCACACCCTTTCCACCCCTACAGAGGGTAGGACTATATTATCTCAAATGGGCTTTGTACTGCTAATGTTCTAGAATCTACTCTATATGCCAATGTGTACTAGGCATGGCTACAGGGCCTTCCAAGATCACACCCATGCCAGCCTCTTCAGTTTTGTCTCCCACAGTTTTCCCATCCTACTCCCTTGTAGCGTATATACCTCTGTGGTTCTAAGTTCTCTCTCCTTTAGCACCTTGAACAAACCATCTATCCATCCACCCATCCACTCAGCCAACCAACCAACCAAACCAACCAACCAATGAGCTCCTGAAATATGTCAGGCACTGTCCTGGGTGCTGTGGGTACCACATAGTCAGCCCTTGCCCTCATGGAATGAACACACAAGTGAATACAAGTGTTCGAGAGTTAGAAATGGGAGACATAGGATGCTATGGCAGTCTCTAAAGGGGGGCTGTAGCTCTCTCTGAAGAAGCATCATTCTTTAAGGTGAGCCTGGAAGGTTGAGTAGAGAACAGTCAGGAAGAAAGGGAAGAACATTTCAGGTAAGAGGAACAGCATAGGGAGGGTTGTGGATGAAAGAAACTCATAATGGAAAGTGCATAGTCAGCAAAAGGGAGAGGCACAGAGATGTCACTGGGAGGCAGGCAATGACAATCCTCTTGCCACCTTGTCCACCTGGCAAACTCCTATCCATCCTAGAAACCCTGCTGTGCTATCACCTCCTCTGGGAAGTGCTCTCCCTAAGCCCAGAGTCAATCATTCCTTCCTCTGTGTTGCTTGCATTCCTGCGATTGCACCTTTCCCCAGGCCTGTGATGACCTCTTTCCATGCTTGTCTGTCCTAGTAGAATATATGTTCCTTTAGGGCATGAAGCTGTCTGTAGTTGCAGTGCCTGGCACATGTAGGTACTCAATAAATGCTTTTGGGCTGAATTGAATCACATGGTGTGTATGTAACCATGAGATAACTGTATTTAAGGAAAGGGCAGGGGGAGTGGCGGGCGTGTATATGGGTATCTCTGCGTTTGGATTTAAATTCAACAATGTTTCCAGAGGGCTGTTTGGAGTCAGTGGACTGTGACAAGCTGCTGACCATTTTCTCAACACCAAGAAAACTGGCTGGGACTGAGGCTGGGCTGCCTGCTTGCCTGCTCCCCTACCACCTTGATTTTCTGCCCCTTTCTCGTTGCAGTCCCTTTGGGGGCCCTCAGTTCTTCAGGGCTCTATGGCCAGGTCAGGCGGTGGGTTGAGGCCATGGCCCCCACCTGGGTGCCCAGAGGCCGGTGGCCAAGCAGCTTCCTTGGTGAAGAAGCTGATGGATGGGCCCCAGGCTAGGGGAGCCCTTCCTCCTAATCCACGTCGACCGCTCCCTCCTCTGCCTGCCAGTTTGTATCCAGCTGTTGTCTGTGGTGGTGACGGAGGGTGCCGCCCCTCTTGCCATGAGGGGGATCAGAGGCCTCTGTACGGCTGGGGTGTGGGCCAAGGAACAGCCCTGCGTGAGAAGACAAACATTTAACCAGCTGAGCGTCACTGGAAAGGGGCTGTTCAATGTTCTTTATCTTCTTTATCTGCTTAGACTCCAAGGGAGCTGGTCCTTTCCCAGGCAAGACAGGACAGCCAGTGGGTAAGGGAAGAAGAAAAAGGAGCTACTGCCCACTCTTCCCCCATGTCACCTGCAAGCCAGGCCCAGAGCAGAGGCCCTTTGTAGTCCCAGCTACCCGAGGATGTGACATCCCCACACCAGCCATTTCTATCAATCAATAAGCATGTAGCCCACCCCATGCTTTAGGCAGTGGGGAGCTACTGGTATTCGAGGGGGGTCTGCTCTGTGCAGGCTCCTGGCTCAGTCATGCTTAATTCTCTCAATAATCCTGGACAGATACTATTATTATCCCCATCTAGGCGATGAGAAAACTGAGGCTCCCAGAGTCCCAGAAGCATGTCTGAGAGCCCCGAGCCTCTGCTCTCTTCTCTCCTGCTGTGCCTGTCGGCAGGGGGCCACCACCTCCAGGGAGGACACAAGACACTCACACCTGAAGGTGTAAACAGCCATAGTGGCCAGGCCAGGTCCCCACTTATGAGCACATGACACACAAGCACCCCCTTCCTCTGGGGCCCTCCGGTCCTTGGCCAGAACTCCCTGCCCCTATTCTCTGCTGCTGAGATGCCTGGGTCCTCTTCTTCTTCCTCTTGTCACTGACCCTCAGAAACCCACACCTTCTTCGAAGCCTTGGTGCAAGAATAAGGGCAGGAAAGCCGGGTTCCACTGTCATTCTGGGGTCGGGGGAAGAGGAGGCTCAGGTAGGACCCAGAATGAGCTTTCCCAAGGTGACAAGGACCTTCAGCAGATCATTTCAGCCCTCTGGGCCTCAGTTTCCTCATTTGTAAAATGAGGCTACACCTCCCAGACTTCTATAAAGGAGACTTCAGCGAGATAGTGTGTGTACTGCTATGTTGCGGTTACTCAAGGAGTGTTTAAAATGGGAACAATGAGTTAGGCTGGGGGCAAGGGTCGGAGTGGGCGGGAACGGGGGGGAGACCAGGCTGCTGTGTGCGGAAGGGGTGGTGGGGACGAGGGGGCACAGGAGTGTTGGGGGCCATGGAGAGACCCTCAGGCTGAGGCACAGGAGGGAGACGTGCGCAAGGGTGCTGAATGCCAAGCTGACTTTGGACTTTGTCCTGTGGATGAATGGTTTTCATCCATGGAGTCCTTTGTTCAAACGAGGTTAGGGCCCTCAACAGGGCAAGCAGACAAAGGCTTGGACTGAGGCTGGGGTGGGGTGGGGGGAGGTTCCACAGTCCTGCTTCTCAACCCTTCCTCCCTTCCTCTAGCACCTCCATCCTAGGAAGCTCCATGGAAGTCCTACAGCTACACTGAGCACATTTTAAAAGCCTCCGAAGTGAGAATGAATCAGAGAAGACCCAGGTGAGTTTCTGCCACGTTCTAGGAGGCCTGAGAGAAGAGGCTGGGGGAGAGGGCTCAGTGTTCTCATCCTCAGGCTGGGTGGGCACTGCCCTCAGTCTCCCTCGGGGCCCCTCATCCTTGTTCCATTCACAACTGACTGTGGCATCTGTTGGAAAGGCTTGGTCCAGCTATCAGCTCCCTCCCTGGACAGACAGCTGCCTTTGCGCAGAGAAGAACAGGGTGCCAGAGTCACCAGGGAAGCCCTGGGAAATGCAAGCTGGGTGTCCCTTGGGGGGTCCAGGTGAAGCAGTGCAGTCTGTCTTGCTGCTGGTGTCAAGGCTGAAAGCTGGGTGCCTCGTGGGGTGCACCACCATGTGGTCAAGGGCCGGTTGCATCTCCTTCAGCATTTGCCCGCTGCCACGGACACTTCCTCTCTCTCGTTTCACTTCGCCACCTGACCGGCTCCCACTTGTCATCAGGCCTCAGCTTGGACATAGCTTACTCCTAAAAGCTTTCCTTGTCCCCTTCTGCTGTGCCACCACTGCCCTGGGCTTGCCTCTCTTGTTGCAAGGATTCCCATGTGCTGTAACCTTCTGCTCATTTGTCTCTCTTCTCTGCTAGGTTTTAAGTTTGCCAGAGCCTGGCAGAGTGGGTGCTTAATAGATGCTGGTGAATGAATGAAAGCGTGAGCCTTACTCCAGCATGGGTGCAGGGAGAGATCAAACAACAGTGTGAGCTCATCACAGATGAGGGATGAACTTCTAGACAAGGGCTACTGAGTGGGACAAAGGCCCAGCCAGGGAGAGGTCGGGAGGAGGACACAGGCACTGGGTTCCAGCACACAGTCCCACTAAGCATGTCTACCCCTTTTCATTCCATGTCTTTCCTGCCAAGGGTTTGCCCTCCAGGTCATACTTGTTCTGGGCATTGGACAGTGTGTGCTCACCACTCTGCATGCCCACCTGTGGATGTGTGTGTACACCCAGGTATATTAGGTAGATCTTTGTGCCCCTGGGTCTGAATGAGCATGAGTGGGTACAGAGCTGCCTGGGAGTGTGTGCATGAACACATGCACACATGGCAGTTGTAAGCACGTGTGTCTCTGCATATCCAGGTATGGATATGATATCTTTGTGTGCACAGTGCTATATGCAGACATGTCCAGGCATGACTTTGTATCTATGAGTGTGTATGTGCTTACACAGATGTGCATGTGCCCACTGGGGTAGCGTGGGGCTGGGTGTGTTCTGTCATTGCACCCTGATTAGCCTTCACTTGGAAGCATTTAGGTGACGATTTACAGCCGCACCTGACCCTGGCCTCTCTGCCTCGGCCTGCGTGTGCTGCTGCTGCTGCCCCCTGCCCCCTGCCTGCCCCCTGTCCCTGGCCACATAACTGTGATTTATGGCAGGTCTGTGGGGAATGCCACCCCCCACACACACACTGCCCACCTCTCCACAGCTCTTGCACCAGATGGGCTGCCTCCTGCTCCCTGGAGCAGCTCCTCTGCCAGGAAGGGTAAAGCAAGATGACCGGCCACCAGGCCCGGCTGGGACCCTTCCCTCACCCACTGCTCACTCCCTTTCAGACTGTCCTTGTCATCCTGTCTTGGGCTTGTTCTTGGCTGTTGGGCTTGTGAACTGAGATGGGAGGTCAAAGACTGTGACATAGAACAGAAACTGTCCCCAGTCTTCCATTCATCTCCACCCCAGACACAGATAGACAGATGGACAGACACACAGATAAAGGTACCGATAGGTCCTCATGCAATACCGATAGGGTGCTCATAGGGTCAAGTCTGACAAATGCATGTGCATCTGGGTGCGTGAGTGTATACACACACACAGAGTGAGTGTTCATGGGGGAACTGCATATGTGTGAGGGCTGGGAAGGAAGCCAGCCCCCCTGCAGCCAGGCCAAGCCTCCCCCGCCCCCACTCCCCACTGGGTCCCTGCCTCCTTTCCCCAGTGTCTACACTCCCTGATGCCAAAGGGTATCTTCTCCAGCTCGTGCCAATCCATGATGAAGGTCCATTCAACCAGCAAGGGCATTTCTGGGGGTGTCCCCAGAGTGGGCCCTGGGGGGCTGAGGCTCAACCTTGTACCCCCAGGCTGACATTGCTGGGAGCAGGGGGGCTGGTGGAGAGACCCGGGGCTGTGTCAGGCTGAAGGTGAGTGCTGGAAACAAAAAGATTGGAGTAAATTATTATTCCCCCCATGGCTTTCCCAAGGAAAGTGGAAGCAGCAGCCTGAGGCCCGTTTTCCTATTTGATGGGGAATCAGATAAATGGCAGGCAGCTTGCTCTGATAAGGCCTTGCTCTGGGCACAACCTCTCTCTCTGAAACCCTCTTACTATGCATAGAGGAAGGCTATCTGTGCAGCTGCACCTTGACACAAATATATCTGCACCCGAGATGAAGCAATTCCCCCAGAAATTACAGCACGGGGATTGCATCTGAGGAGGGGGCCCTGGGGAGGGGTGAGGGCTGCAGGGAGGGAGGGCAGGAGAGGCCTGGGACAGGCAGGGAGCAGAGGGAGGTGGCTGGGAGATGGGGAGTGGGGAGGGAGAGGTCCAGAGGGCTGCACCAGGAAGAAGACTCGGCAGCATCTTTGTATAAAATTTATCCATTTTTTTCCCACCAAGGAGCTCTCACAGAAATATTCTTCTCCTGCATCATCTTCTTAACAGAGAAACTCTCACCACCCCCATCCCCCCACCCCCCACCCCACTGCTGCCTTTACCATATTCTCTCTGCTCATAGAATTAAAAATAAAATACTCAGACAATAATAGATTTTATAATTAGCTGCCTAAATGGAGGAGTCTCAGCTGCCTTAAAATTTTTCTTTTCAGAGGGGGAATAGGCTGGTAATGTGATTTAAATAAATAAGTACATAAATAAATAAATATTTTTGGAAAGATGGAGCACGGAGTTCTGACTGTTTGGGTATTTGAAACACTTTTCCAACTTGTCACACAGTTCTGTGTGTGTGTGTGCGTGTGTGTGTATACACGAATGCACACGTGCCTGTATGTATGCAAAAATGTGCACGAATATGCCTGTGTGTTTGTCTGGGTGTGTTCTCATGTTCCCTTACACATGCACACGCACCCATAGTCTGATCATACACCAGGCTCTCTCTCCTCCTACCAGTGATGTTTGCCCATCTCTGTGGGCTTGCATATCTCGCCTCTCGCCTTCCCAGTCTGAAGAACCGGAGGCTCCAGCCTCTGAGGAGGTCCCCAGAAAGCCCTCTGGCCCTAGTAAGAGAAGCTTGAGTAAGAGACATCCCATAAGGCGCAGGGTCCCCTGTCTCTTGCCAGACACCCCCTCCCCTCCTAGCTCCTCCTTGGCTGGGCAAAGGTGCCCAAGGGCGCTGGCAGCAGAGCTTGGCGGGACAAGCACATGGGGGAGGGGCAGTGGAATGACGTGGAATGGTCTTGTCCCCAAAGCTCTGGGTCTTGGGGGTACAAGGTGGGCTTGTTGGAGTGGGGATGGGCAACAGGAGGCATCCTGTGTGCATGTGGGGGGTGAGGGGAGGAAGAGGAGTGTGTGTGTGCGTGTGTGTGTTCCCCTCCCTCCCCAAACTGGCACCTGCCTTGGGTCTGACTGTCAGAGCAGCTGCGAGACACAAGAGTCAGCCGACAGATGCCACGTCCCCAGCCTTTGTCTGAACAAGAGAAAAATCACACCCTCCCCTGGAGCCCCTAGGGCAGCCGAGGCCGGGAGGCTTCAGCCGTCTCACCCTCCAACTCCATCTCCAGTCCCGGAAAGCAGAAAGGGACTGTCTCCCAACTCTGGGGGACTTGCGGGGTGATGGGAAAGATGCAGGAAAGTGGAGGTCTGGGGGAGAGATGCTTTGAACCCCTTTGCCCAAACTGCATGACACACTCGTGGCGCCTACGCAGGCCAGGGCTGGCGGCGTTGGCAGGGGTGGGAGGGTATGCCACCCAAATCAGCTGGGAGAAGGCTGGGCCGGCAGGCAGGGACCAGACTTCCAGTTTCATCTCCGCCACTTCTCTGCGGCCAACTGCTTTACTCTCCTTGCTTTCCCCGGCTGTAGACGTGGGAAGGCAACCACCCAAACGGCAGACGCAAGGCTAAATAATGTGGATAGCTGTGGTTTTTAGACACCTATCAGGGCGACCGGGTAAGAACGTGTCTGGTTGTGACTATCTCACCTGCTGTTGGTTAGGGTCGAGTCTGGAGGAGCCCAAGGCCTGGTCTTCCTGCAGGAACTAATCCCCGGAAAGTTACTAGCCTCTCTAGGGCTGGAGGTATCTTCTGGGCTCACTTGCAAGCTGTCTCTGGAGATAGGCTATAGAATAGGAGAATTCCAAGGGGACTGATTGTGGATAACCAGGCTGGGACATGTTGGGGAAGAACACTGACCCCTCCCCAAATTTTCTGCCATGGAGGACTTAGCCAGTGGGCTGAAAGGGCAGGGAGCCTGGGAATTGTCCCTTTAGAGCAAATAATAGAAGGAAAATCCCCCAGGGAGGCCTAGAATTCATGGATAGGTGTCCTGTTGTTCTCCATATTGGCAAGCTGGTATCTACACTGGGACACGAACCCCCACCTAACCCTATAGTGGGACTTTGGCTATCATTAATCTCATATTGGGACATTGACTGTTACACCCATACTGGTAGATCATTGACTGCCATTGATCCCAATAGTGGGGGCATTGATTCCCACATTGGGACACTGATTTCCTGTAACTCTGAATTGGGCCATTGATCTCTACATTGGGATGTTGACTTTCTTATCCATCCCTATGGTGGGACATCAATTCCTCTCAACCAACTCTATATTGGGACATTGATCCCCAACACGGGATGCTGATGACCTCAACCAAATCTTCTTTGGGGTATTGACTCCCTTTCCCATCCAACTCTGGATTGGGACATTGATCCCACAATGGGACATCGATTTATTCATCTGTCTCAGTATCTGGACATTCCCCACCACCCAACCCTGAATGACAACACTGATTTTTATTTTAGGGCTTTGTTCCATCCATTCCACCAATCACTCATCTATTACAGCTACTATGTGTCAGTTTTTGTGCTAAGGGTTGGGATCTCTTTTTCTTTCACCTCCTACCACCACGAGTCCCCGTGTGAAGACTTCGATTCCCTTCAATCTTCATATCTGAACACTGATATACACCCCCTGCGTCCATCCCCCTGTTCTTCCTCCCCCAACGACTGCAGCTAAAGGGTCTATTCATCAGTCGGATGAGGAGCACCTGATGACGTCGGGAGCATCAGGAGTTTGAATTCCAGGCGTCACCACTTACCAGCCTCAGTTTCTTCATCTTTCAAATGAGGATAAAGTTACCTACTTTTTAGGTTTCCTGTGCAGAGTAGAGGAGAGAATATGTATGGGAACACCGAATGGAACTGGAGTATAGCAAGCACAGTACTTTACAGTAAGGCTTTCCCTGTCCTGCCCTCCTCCCCCTGAGCCTAGGGAGATGGCTCTTAAGTGGGCATATCTATGTGACCCCCATCACATACTGCTGCCGGGGCTGAGACCTTCCCTCTCCCCAAATGCCATGGGCAGCCTCCCTCATGAAGTAGGTCCCTCACAAAAGTCCAGATCTAGCTCTCATTTTCAAAAATCCGTATTATATAGATAGCAAAGAGGAGAGCAACTTTTCCACCCTAAGCCTGTGTGTAATTATATATTTTGGCCGCGTGCTGGGCCTGGGATAAATCTGTATGGTAATGCAGGCCAGGGGCTTACGATGTAGGCACACATGCTAATTTTTAAACCACAAAATCGCGGCTGTTTTTCATTTTCATTTCCGACAACACTGGCGGAGATTAGGTCCTATTAAGCACCATGGGGCCTGTCCTCCCCCTGGCCACCTGCAGGGCTCTTCATGGTTTCGTGGGCTCGTTGGGCCTGGCACTGAGGCAGACGCATCCTTCCTAATTGTGGGGCAAAGCCCTGGCCAGGAGGAGGTGCCCAGGTTGGCAGACCAAGGCTGTCTTCTCCCCTTATCGCCACCCAGGCTGGAGCTGGGTCTCACTCCCACCTGGGGAGGGAGAACGCACAGCCCACAGCACCCGCGGGAATTGAAATTGCAGGCTGTGCCTACCCTCATGGGAAAGTAAAATGGGCTGCCCCCCTCAAAGCCCCCGGACATCCTCAGGGGCCTGGAGAGCAAGGGCTTGGGTCACTGACCCGTTCAGTCCTACCCCAGCCTAAGTGACCTTGTGCAAGTCACTTCCCTTCCCTGGGCCTCTGTTTTCCACCTGTCAAGTCCATGAGTGTGAACTACATGGCCTGGACTATTCCTTCCAGTTCTAACACTCTGCATGCGAACTTCCTGTCCTCTGCTAAAGGGCAAATGGAGCAGTGATGACAGCAGCCCACGTTGGTTACACACATACTACGGGTAAAACTGCAGATGTTCGTCATCTCATTTAATCTCACCCTTGCCTCCCGAGGTAGTGGCATATTAAACGACGACTCCCACTTTCACCACTCCCTGGCCAGATGATCTGTTTTCTCATCTGTAAAATGGGGGTGTCATTGATAACACTCCTACCTGATAAGGTATCATCAAGATCAAATGAATTGCTACAAAGTACACAAGACATTAGAACAGCACTGGGCACATGCTTGTCATTATTATTATAGATAAAGAGAGGGAGGCTCAGAAAAGGATAACTCACTCAAAGCCACCCAGTTAGAATCCAAGCCGGAACCCAGGTCCCTAATATCTCCCAGCAGATGCTGTGCCCCATCCACCTCTTCCCCGCACAGAAGCTCCCTTCTCCACCCAGTGAAGCAGGGTCAGATTCTGCCTCCCTTTAGTCCTCATTCCTGGGTACTGAGCAAAAATGGCCCCAGAGAGATGCTAGGTAAGCAAAAGGGTCTGAGGGGCCCCTTGAATGGGCTCCCGCCTGCTCGCCGCCCCCAGCCTTGACTCCCAGGGGTGCTTGGGCACAAGGGAGCCAGCTCAGGCTCAGCTCACCGCTGGGGTCCCGCAGACCCTCAGCTTGTCTGAGGACAGCGGAGGGCAGAGAGGGCCTGGGAGGAGGAGCCGAGCCCAGCCCCCTTCCATTCTCTCCCCATCTGCACCCAGAAGCAGCGGAGCGTGCAGCCCGCCACCCCTCCCGCCCCGGCACATTCTCCCCTCCTGGGCGGGAGCTGCCCCGTCTCTGGGGGGGAACCTGGTCTATGCTCAATTTCATGCCATTTAATTCGCAAGTCTGCCCGTGAAAATGGCGACAAATCGGCCCCAACTGCCCAAATGTCCTGTCCCATCTCGGACGTCTCTCTTGCAGCCCCCCGCCCACTGTCTGACAGCCCCTCACCCATCAGACTGGAGAGGGAACATCCATGGTGGCAGCGGTGGCAGCGTGCCGAGGGGGCCTTACTGCCGACTTCTACCCCACACACAGCCCATCTCCAGCCTGCCAAGCCCCAGTGTGGGCCAAGCCTGGACCCCAAAGTGACCCACAAGCACATGGTCAAGGCTGGGTACTGTTTTATTTTGAATTTTAATATGACTGTGCAACACTTATTCTTCTATTTTATTATTTTATTTAGTTTGTTTTTTTTGAATAGGTAGCACTTTCACATGAATCAAATTTCAAAAAGCATAGAAGGGAGAGTAAAAGGTCTCCCTCCACCTCTGCCTCAATCCCCTGGTCCCTCCCCAACTCCCCAGTTCCCATCCCAAGGGCAACCAATGTCCCCACATTCTTGGGTGTCCTTCCAGAGATCTTTTATGCAAAAAATAAGCAAATATGTATAGTCTTTCCCACCTCTTCCATAAATGGTGGTGTGCTGTACACACTGATCTGCACCTGTTTCCACTTGTCCATATGTCCTGGCAACCAGAGTCTCCTCATTCCACCCCCACTCCCCACCCGGGGACTATCGGAAGCTCTTTCTCCTCCCCTCCGCCTGCCCATAAGGGTTTTGAAGCCAGAGAGACCGGAATTCAAGTCCTACCTGTGCCAATTACTCTCTGGGTGACCTTGACAGGTTCATTTTCCTCTTGGGCCTCAACCTCCAATTCAGTAAAACGGGACTATTAATGTACACCCACCTGACAAGACTATTGGGGGGGTGGGTAATAAAGAAGGTACTGGATGCCAAGTGCCAGGAGGTGAAGTGTCACTGCTCACTCTTCTCCCCTTTCCTCTCCGTCCCACCGTCAGGTGAAGGCCCGCTCACCCTTCAAGCCCCAATTCAATGTCACCTCGTCCTGAAGCCTTCCTGCTGAAGGAATTGGGTCTCTTCTTTGCTTTGGGCCAGCCTCGAGGAGAGTGTCACCGTGGTGTGGTGTGGAGTAGCTCTCCCTGCTCGTCTTCCCTCTACAAGGCTGTGAGCAACTTGAAGGCTTCTGATGAGGCAGGAGCCGAAACGTTAAGGTATAAATATTTACATCCATTTTTCTCCCCCTACCCAATGTTCCCACACCTGAGCTGATCAAGGTGGTAGGTACAGATACAGACTTGAAGAAGTTTCACCCAAGAAAGGATATAAAGTTATCAGCGGCAAAAGCTGGATCAGAATAGAATCAAGCCAGTTAGCAAGTGGTGGAGGCAAGACAGCAGAGCTGGAGTTTTAGGAGAGACAAAGGAAAAAGGAGGTGGGGGAGTATAGTGACCTGTGACACTTTGGGGAGATAGGACTGAAGAGGATTTTGAGAGAGTTTTGCTGTCTGTTGTATGATGTACTTTTCCTTCCCCGCCTTGCTGCTTGTTCAAGAGTTCTGTAAAGGCTTCACTGCAAATCAATGCTTTTAGAGGCTAGTAGGGTTTCTTTTGGACGTGACCCCCAGGCTTTGACTGGCCTAAGATTTGTCCAGGTTGTGTTGTATGTTTTGAGCCCGCTTCAGCAGGTGTGTAGAATAATATAAATATGAGAAGAGCAGGAGGGGGTGCTCGCACAGGCTGTGGCTCTCAGTTGCTTCTCTGGGTAGCCCACGTGATGGACAATGTTCACATGTCCATGGCAGCACATTTTCCAGGGAGTCCCAGATTTTGATGAACCCCCTCCCCACCTCCTGCTCCCCTCAAATTATGGATAAATAAAGCCCTAATATTTGTAATTGGCACAGCTATTGGGGACATATCAGAAACACTCCCTCTCTGTGGTTTTGGTGCAGACAGGAGGAGATAGATGTTGGGTGTGACTGTCTTTCAGCGTCTTTCTTCCCTTCTGAAGAAAGCTTAGCAGGAAGCATGCAAGCTAGATACTTCTAAATATTACTTCATTTCACTCCTTCCAAGAATTCTGTGAGGTGGGATTAACATTCCTATTTTAATTTCAACTTCCAATTGTTCATTGTTAGCATATAGAAATACAATTGATTTTTGTACATTGACTTCCCATTCAGAAACTTTACTAAACTTAATAGTTCTAGTATTTTTTTTTGGTTGATCCATAGGGTTTTCTATGAAGATGATAATGTTGTCTATGACTAAATATGTTTTTTTCTTTTTCCTTTCCAATCTATATGTCTTTCATTTCTTTTTCTCATCTTATTGCACTGGCCAGGATCTCCAGGGCATTATGGAATAGGAGTGGTAAGAGCAGACATCCTTGCACTTTTCCTGATTTAGGGGGAGAAAGTTCCTATTTTGTAATTGAGAAAATTGAGCCACAGAGATGTTTAACAATAAGCTAGTCAGTGACAGTGCCAGAACCAGAACCCAGATCTGACTGGCTCTAAATCCTGTGCTCTTTCTATTGCTTCAAGTTTTGCTATACAAAAGTGTGGAGTTATACTAATCTCCTCTTTGAAGCCCTCAGTTCTCCACCCAGTTCTGAGAACATAACAGCTGCTTGGTGAAAACTTGGTATCTGATTGGAAGTGGTGGAGGCATGAGCTGGAGAGTGACATGGGGGTGCACAGCAAGGTTGTGGTTGGAGGAATCTCCAACCCACTCTGGAGCGTTGCTTCAGAAGGAATGGTCCCTTGGGTACAGAGAGGATGTCTCTTAGAGAAAAATGAGGGATTCAGTTTAGAAGACTTTGAGGGGCAAAAGAGAGTGTGGGGCACAGCTGGATCTTTAAGAAGAACAGGTGATGGGTGAAAATGAGGACTGTAGAAACAGACTTCCCAGGCCAGAAGTCCAGTTCTACCACCTACCAAGCACGAGACCGTGGACAAATTACTTAGCCTCTCTGTGCTCCAGTCTTCTCATCTGTAAGACAGGAATCATTGTGTGTCTACCTCGTAAACTCATGTGAGGGTTACACACATTAATACACAGTAAGTATCCCATGGTAGGTGCAATTCAGGGTGAGCAATTGTTTTTGAGTCACAGAACTGTTGGGGGGACCCCTAGAAGTCATCAGGGACTGTTTCTCCTCCATCTTTGAAAACACACACACATCCCCCTTGCTTCAAGCCCCCACAATTGTATATATAGAGACAGCTATGTCTCTCCCAAGTGACCAAGTTACTTAATCTCTCTGTGCCTCAGTGTCTTCAGATATAAAACGGGATAACAAGCCTTGTCTCACACTGTGAAGAGGCAAGCAGATAAGGCATGGTAAAGCACAGTGAGCACTTGGCAAAGGCAAAGATAATTACAACTTCCAAGTGCCTCTCCTCTGCAAGGCAACTGAAGGTGCTTAATTTGTGCTTATACTCCCCAGAAATCAAATGACATAAGGGTCGTCAGCCGGGATTGAACCCTGGTAGGCCCACCTCCAATGTCTGGATCTTTATTATTATGATGATGATTTTTGCACAGTTCTTCTTCCGGGACCAAGGGGCCTGAGCTGCAGCATCTGCGTACAGGTACCCCTCCCCCAGGCATCCCCTCCCCGGATTCCCCTGGGTGAGGGGCTGCCCTTCAGTCACTCCCTCGTCCAGCCAAATGCGGGCGGGCGGGCGGGCGGCTTTGGTGCATGAGGCAGATGGGACCTTCACAAAAGCCCCTGCACCTCTCCAAGCTGGTCCCCCCCACACGCCTGATTACCCCCCAATACCCAAGTTACCATTGATACAGTGGTGCTGGGTGATTCAATTAGTGCAGCCGGCATGAAGGCAACAGCACAAAGAGCCGGGGTAGTTAGAAACTCATTTTCTTTTGATTATTATAGCATCTCACACGTGGAAGCAGAAAATTATAGGCTCATGTGTCTTTGCTTAATATCCTCTGGGGCCAGATTTGTCGTCATGTTGAAGTTAGCTGTCAGAATTGACAAAATCATGTGGAGTTGATGGATTTACAGTGCCAGGGCCCAGCCAAGCAGGAGAGGTGCAGACTTACACAGAAACACAGATATACAGACACTCACATCCGCACACGCTGATACGCCCCACACAGACACACACATGCCCTACTCTACAGATAATCATGGACAGATACTCCCAGTAATTCATGCACAGATATACACACTCCTCATAAGCTGAAACACACCCATTTAGAGACACACAGACACAAACACACACACGCTCCACACGCTGATACACCCACACAGACACACAAGTACTCATATCCCACACACTACTGTACACTCACCCAGTCTCACATAGGATACACATCCCCCACACACTGATATACTCCTCCCAGACACACACACAGACACATACACACACACACCTATACCACATGTACTGATAAGAAGATACACACAGTGATGTGCACACTGACACTCACCCTCCACGCTGATAACTCCACCCTCCCAGACACAGATACACACCCACCTAGACACACACGGACACACACCCACACAGATGCATACAGATATGCATACACACTGCTGACTCATCCCCACTCAGACACTCCCTCCATGCTAATATACACTTACCTAGACACACTCAGATCTTCACACACACATTGATATGCACCCATGCAGACATATTCAGATACACCCAAACATGCTGACATACACCCATTCAAATATACACACAGATACACCCCTCTGCTCAGATAGACTCCCATCCAGACACACATGTACACAGAGACAACCCTCTGCTTCTCACACACACACACACACACATCCAGACCCAGACATCATATCCCACACAGAAACAGGGGTGCACAACCCACACACTCACACAGAGCAAGAGACACAGAACTCTACAGCATGTGCAGGCACAAAGTCACAGGAATACACTTATACACACACCCAGGTGCCCAGACAAGTGCACCAATACATACATGGACAGAGAGAGAGAGAAAGGGAGGAGAGAGGGAGAGAGGGAGAGAGACAAGACAGAGAGAGAAATGCATTCGCAGGGGCACATGGGCATGAAGGCAGCAGGCAGCTGCCAGCTTCCACCACTGTAGTGCCCTTTTCCTCTTCTGCCTTTCTCTCCTCACCCCCATCCTCGGTTGCCCTGGCTGGGCAGGGCAGATCCTAGGGACTGACATGGAAATAGAAACATAGGTAGGGTGAGGACGGGGACACCCCCCACCTCTGGGTACCCAGCACCCCTGCTCCAGGTTTCTGTTTGTTAGAGTGACTGGTAGCCAAAGGGATGCTGGGGTGGGGTTGGCAGTGAGGGGAGGTTGCATGTTCACAAAGGGGGAGGGGACGTGGGCAGGGATTTAACCTGCACTGAGCACCCAATTACTGTCTCCATTTTACAGAGCTAGAGACAGAGGCCCTCAGAAGGAAAGTTCTTCCCTGATGACACACGGGGTGATTTTGTGACAATTAGCAAAAGCAGCCTCTTCTGGGCAGAGTGCACAGGTTGGTGAGTGGCTCAAGGGCTGACTTTCAGCCCCACTTGGTCATGCGTGTAGAGAGCAAACTTACTCAGCAGCCAGGACACAGGATGGTTCTCTGAGGTGAATTCCTGGGAGAGGGAAGGAAAGCTGATTAGTGCTGGAAGGTTCCTTGGGATGGCCCAGGCCCACTGCCTTTACTTATAGAAGGGGAACTCAAGGGCCAGAGCCCACCCCTCCCTGCCCACCACGTAATGGGGCACCTGCTATGGGAGAGGTGCTGGGGGCTGCCCCCAAGGTCTCCCGTAGGCCCCTGCTCTTGGGGCAGAGGGACCAGTCCCATTGCTGCCTGTGTGGGGGAGGTAGTGGTTATGAGCACAGACCCAGCTCAGACAGGCCTGGGTCCAGCCCCGGGATGTGGCTTGGGAAGAGCTGGGTTAATGCTGGTGTAGCATCAGAGTTGGGGAGGAGCCTGTGGCAACCCTGCCAAAGCCCCAAAGAGATGGGAATCTGGGCCTCTGGGAGTGGGAGTGGAGAGTTACGAGTCCTAGAACCTTTGAGCCTTGGCTTGGCCAAACTCCGTCCCCTCCAAAGAGGAAAATCTACCCTGTAAAAACTCCATGGCACACACATTAGATACCTGACCTCACCTCCTTGTCTCAGCAACCCTGTGAAGTTGGTCTTAACATCCCTATTGGCCAGGAGGAGACTATCAGACACTCAGAGAGGATAATGACTTGCTCAAGGTCACACAGCTATGAAGAGACAGGATTTGAGCCCAGGGTTGTTTGACTTCCTAGCCCTTGCTCACTACCCCCATCACCTGAGGCTGGCCTACCTCAGGCATAGCAGGCAGGGGTCGGGCCGGCTCAGTCAGGCCTTAGGGCCCAGGCCCAGCCACTAACTTTCTTGAGCAAGGTTACCTCCCAGGGACTGTCCTCAGTGGGTGGGGAGCAGTGGCTACAGTGAAAAGAGCATGTGCTCTGTTGGGTGTGGGTCAGACCCAGCTAGATTCAAATCTTGACTATACAACCTTGGGGAAATTGCCTCTCTGAACATAATTTCCTCATCTGTCAAATAAAGATGATAATATCGCCACTGAAGAGGCAAAGGAAGGGCTGGGTACAGTGGCTCACACCTGTAATCCCAGCACTTTGGGAGGCCGAAGCAGGAGGATGACTTGAGCCCAGGAGTTTGAGACCAGCCTGAGCAACATAGTGAGACCCCATCTTTACAAAAAATTTAACAATTAGCTGGGTGTGGTGCATGTGTACCTGTTGTCCCAGCTACTCAGGAGGCTGAGCCAGGAGGATCACTTGAGCCTGGGAGTTGGAGGCTGCAGTGAGCTATGATCATACCACTGCACTCCAGACTGTGTGATAAAGCGAGACCCTGTCTCTTAAAAAAAGTCAGAAAAGATACATGTGCATGGTTTAGTCCATTGTAAGCATTTAATACACAAGAGCTAGTTTTTGTAGTTCAATCACGGCTCCCAGCAGACCCAGTGCAGTGTCCTGAACCCATTCCCATGTTGGGTTACTTACCCCATTTCCTGCTGTTCCCTGGCTCTTCCATGGCCCCTGTCCTGGCCCCAGGCCGGGTCTCTGGCTTCTGAGGTCCCTGGAGTCTGGAATAGATCCATGGACTTCTCAGGATTCCAGGCATCAGTCAGGGCAGGGGTTATCAATCCAGGTTATACATTAGAATCATTTTTTTTTAAAAATACCAGGGTCCAGGCTCTTCTCCCAGAGATTCTAATTTAATTGGTCTGGGGTGGGTCCCAGACATTAGTAGGTTTTTTGTGCTCCCCAGGTGACTCTGATGTGCAACCAGGGCTAAGAACCACCGAGCCAGGCCCTCTAAAGCGTGGCCCACAGCTGACAAGGATCCCCAGGTGACTGGACTCATAGTAAAGTTTGAGAAGCCTGCTCTAAGCGCTCTCACCAAAGAGAAGAGTAAGCTGGCCCAGGCAGCCTCAATAAACGGGGCAGGATCAAGGCTGTCGTTAGGGTCTTACCGGCTGAAGGGAAGAGTCCTTTCCTCCAGAAAGGAACATCAAGGACTAAGCACCTCTGACCAACCTCTCTGAGTGGGACTCTGGTCACCTCTGCCCTTCCTCGTCTCCTCCACCTCGGTCTGGTCTTGGAGATATGCTAAGCAATGTGGGAGTCCACCCATTCACGTAATTATCATATGCCAGACGCTCCTCATCTCGGGATAATTTTCTCATCTGCATAATCGTATTTGACTTCCTTACGGATGTAAAAACCCCCTTACCTTGAGCGAGTTAATCTTCATTGATTGAATATCAAATTCATTCGAATGTGGGAGAAGAGGCTTTTCTTTCTCAGCAGCAGAACACTCTGAGGCTGAAAGCCTTGCTCAACCGGGGGTTGAGGGGGGTAGCTTTGTCCCTGTCCTTGTCTAGCTGGTGGAGGGCCCCTTCCCCTCCGACGCACTTTCTCCGCGGCTGCACCTTTCTCTCTCTTGCTCTTCTCTGGTTTGTTTCCATCTGTCTGTCTCTGTGTCCTAGTGTCTCGGTCTTTTAGTTCTGGTTTTTTCTGTTCTTTTCCTGTTTTACCTTGGTTTCCTTTCCTTCTTGGTTTCTCTCCTCCTCTCCCCTGCCCATCTCTCCAAGTCTCAGACTCCCTCTTTACTTGAAACCCCAAGTGTCTCTGCTGCGTCCCCCACTCACAACTTGGCAGAAGAAAAAAATACCCAGTATGAACTCATTGCAGAAACAGCTGAGATTCTCAGGGAGACAGAGGCCCCACCAGATGTGGAGGTGGGGACAGGAGGGAGGAGGACAGGACGTTGGGGGCCAGTGATGCCCTCGTTTCCAGGCCCTGGCTGGGAGGCCCATTCTCAGGTTAGAAAATGTCAATCCTACCTGATAAGGAATGTTTCAGGTTTTCACAGGAATCCTGTGAGTTGGGTAGCATTTTCCCATTTTACAGACAGGGGTATGAGCAACATGTCCAAATCCCATGGGTAGCGGCAGGTTCAGGATTCAAACCCAGGCCTAACCTTGGAGACAGCCCATGATTATCCAGGAAGAGGCTGAGGCCAGGCCTTCGGCTCCCAGTAGGCCTTAAAACAGGTAAATGTATCAGCTGAAGTCTAGAACCTGTCATTTCTCCTCATTCTGTCCTCTGTCTCAGGAATGAGCACCAAGGGGTCAGCTGCGTTCGGGCCATGGGAAGAGTTTTCACGGACTCTGGACAAGAGAGAACACAGGGTTGATTTTCCCTCTGGGCTCCTAGACTTGTATCACTTTGTCTTTAAAGGGCAGGGAACAGACTTCCCAGTTTCATCCCTGTGGGAGGATTTCTGCCTGAGGCTAAGCCCTGCACAGCTGGGAGCATAAACCTTATCCTTCATATTGTTTGCTAGTTTATCCATACATTCATTTCTTTGCTGAGCACCTTCTATGTGGGAAGCATCTTAGGAGGCATTGGTAATATAAAAATCGATGGGGCACAAGTTCAGCCTTGGAGGAGTCCACAGTCTGGTCAGAGAGTCAGATATAGGAACAACTAATTATAATGCATGCTGATAAGTGCAGTTGTGGAGGTTGCTGCAGTTGCAACTTCCTCTGCTACAGAAAGGCAAGACTTCAATAAGGAGGTAATATATAAAATGGGTCTTGAAGGATGAAAAGAAATTTTCTAAAGAGAGAAGAAGGATGGTGTTTCAGACAGAGGGATCGGCATGTATAAACACCCACAAGTGTGAAGAACACACGCGGTTCTTTGGGGAATAGCAAAACTCTGTGATTGCATAAATTTTCTTTTTAAAGGTGGGGGTGGGAGATGAGTCTGGAAAGGTGGTAGAAGCCAGATTGCTAAAGGTCTTATAGACGATGGTAAGAAGTTTAGACTTTATTCTTCAGGTAGAGAAAACCATTTAGAAGTGTGAACTAGGAGTGAATATATTATCTGTCAGGGTAAGTCTGGCTGCTGTAATAAATAGGCCCCCAAATTTCAGTGGCTTCATCCAAAACATGTATTTCTCACTTACACAACAGTCTGATATGGGTGCTCTGGTGTCTGGTGAAGACTCATTTCCTGGTTTGCAGATAGCTGTCTTTTCATTGTATCTTCACATGGTAGACAGCAGAGAGAGAGAGAGAGATCCTGTCTCCTCTATATATAAGGCCATTAATCCCATTCATGATGGCCCCACCTCCATGACTTAATTTAACCCTAATTACCTCCCAAAGGGCCCACCTCCAGATACCATCACATTGGGTTAGGATTTCAACATACAAATTTGGGGGTGGGGGGGACACTTCAGTCCATAACAACTTCTAAGGGTGAGGAATCTTGGAAGGTCTTGGGATCTCCCACTTCCTACTGGTGGACAGGGAAAGAGAGAAGACATAACTGCTTTTTAATCACTTAGCCCAGAAGCAACACCCCTCACTTCTGCTCAAATTCCATTGGTTAGTAATCATATGGCCTCAAGCAGGTTCAAAGGGCTCTGGGAAGTGTAGGACCCAGTAGGGCAGAGCTTTCCAGCGATAATTGCCCCCTTTGGGGAGTGGAGCATGAACTTTTGGTGGATAGCTAGCTGCCTCTGCCACAGGTTGAGTTTTTAGACAGTACCTCTGTCAGCGGAGTAACAATGGGCCATGAACGAAGGTTTGGAGGGGAAAAGACTAGAGAAGTCCCAGTAGGAGGCTGTTGCAGTTGTCCAGAAGAGAGAGAGTAAAGTCCTTGTACTTAAACTGCTTACTCTAGACAGGTTGGTGGACCTGTGCTATATACTCAATTACCCTGAGCAGTTTACTTGACCTCCAAGCCGCAGTTTCCTCATCAGTAAGATGGAGATGGTAAGGACACCTGGCTTACATGGTCGTTTTGAGTGTTTAGCAGACTGTCTGGCACATAGAAAGTACCCAATAAATGCTAGACGATATCATCATCCTTGCTGCTGTTGTTATTCAAAGACAGGCCAGGGTTCAAATTCTCACTCAGATGCTTGAAATCTAAGTTACTTTAGATGCTTAGGCTTTCTGAGCCTCAACTAACTCATCTATATCGTAGCAGTAATAACAATGCCTTGCAGGACTACTACAAGGATTAGAGCTCTACACACAAAATACCGAGCTGAACACATGGGAGGAGCTCTGCAATTGTTCTTACATCATTACTATCACTAACGTTATTGTCACCGATGCTGTTCCCATCATTGTGATTATTATCTGAGTGCCTAGTGCCTGATAGGCGCTTGGTAAATATCCAATCAGTGAATGAATGACTTCCTCTAGAAGCTCCTTTTACACCTTCACTACAGTTCCTGGCTCCCTGACTTCGTGTCTCCTATATTTTTTGTGCAGGGTGTGTTTCGTGGCGGGACAGAGTGATGGTTAAGAGCTGGGCTCTGGAGGGAGCAGGATGTGGTCGTGCATCCCAGCTCTGCCACCTGCTAGCCATGTAAGCTCTCTGAGTCTCCATCCCTCCATCTGTAGAATGGGACTGTCAACAGCACATACCTCATGTGGTTGTAGGAGGTGTGGCCAAGATGCTTATAACACAGTGCTCAGGGACTGGCACCTGTAAGCACTGTAAGCACTCAACAAAGGTCACCTGCCTTCCCTACGTTAGTGCAGAACTTAGACTGAGCCTGTGGAGAAGGGGGTGGGGCAGGCGGTGGAGGGGTGAGGATAGGGAGCTGCGGTTTCTTGCAGGAGCAGAGAGAGAAGGTGGGACCAGGCTGTAAAGGCCTTGAATGCCAGGCAAGGTGGTTCTAACTGGGTCTTGCTTCCTCTTTCCCAGGATCCTGGAAAGGGGCCCTGGTCTGGGGGCTCTGCCTGCAGACCCTTTGAGACAGAGCAAGGCTGCAGGCACCCTACAGGGGCAGGCTCACATCTTCTCTGGGCTCAGCTGTCTCCAGCTGGGGTGCTGGGGAAAGGAAGGCCATTTGCAATTCAGATCTGGGGCAGATGGGAGGACACCAGAGTTTGGTGGGGGGGGCAGGGTCGAGTCACCTGCCTCACTTCTCACACACATGCCGACCCTAGACAGCCCTTCCCAGCCCTTCCCAGCCAGGCTGCAGCCCCTCAGAGCACAACACAGGCTCTGACCTGTACCCAACCCACCCAGAGCACATGTGCTAAGTGCCTTCCGTAAGTTAACTGATAATCACACGAGGAAGATTATTTTACAGATAAGGGTGAGGTCCAGAGAGGCAAAGTAACTTGCCCAAGGTCACCCAGCAGGGCTGTGAATCACCTCAGGCTGCCTGGGTCCAGAGCCCACGTTCTTATTCATGTGCTGCACCACCTACGACTTCCTCCCAATTGCAGCTCCTTCACCTCTTGCCCCAAAGCCCTGGGAGGATGTTGTGTGAAGCGTGTTCAACATGCTTTGCTGCGTTTCTTCTGTGAGCCTGCAGCAGACCCGCGGGTGTCTCCCGCCTTCTTCACGTCCATGTAGCTCCTCTGCTGCTGCTAGGCCACCCTAGCAGAGAGGTCACAGGCCCCAGCCCCTCCCATGGTCTGGGTTTCCTGGGACTTCTGGACCATCAGAGGGGACCCAGGTGATGCTGCGAGTGACCAGTCAGGGTGAGTGCAGGGACTCAAAGGCAGATGAACCCTGGGCACATGGTTAACTTGGGACAAAGATTTACCTGGGCCAAAGCAGCTCAAGCTGTTGGGGGCTACTGCCTTACTTCTCCCTTTCTGCAGAGAGGAAGTACCAGATATGAAGCACCTTCATGCACATTCTCATCACCCCCCTCCAGCCGCCATGTAGTCCTGGGAGGCAGGGCCTGTTGACTCCATCTTACAAATGAGAAAATGGCTATTCCAACAAGGCCCTCCTTGGCCAGTCTTTGTTCCTTGATGGATAAAAAGGTCCACCGCCCCATCCCTTTTCCAGTCCTCTGAGAGAGAATGGATGGATAGGGGTGGTGGCTTCCCTACCTGCAAAGTCCCTTCCCTTCCAAGGAAGCCGTCCATCCAGGCAGGAGGCAATGTCGTGAGTGACGGGAAACAGCCAGCCATGGCCCTGGGCAGACTCTCCTCCCTGCTAAAGCTGGGCTTTGGCCCTTACCCTCTGTGTGACCTTGTGCAAGCCATTTCTCTCAGCTACCACCTTTGTCTCATCCGTGAAATGGGTAGCAGAGTCCCTCCTTCACTGGATGTTTGTGGATCCAATGAGCTAGCACCTGGGTAAGCCCAGACCGGGATGGTGCACTTAATGAATGAATGCTCTAATCACTCCCCCCACAAGTTCTGGGTTCCCTGGTGGAGCCCGACCTCCTCCCTCGGTGACCTCTGACCCATCCCCCTCCTCCCCTCAATTCCTCCTCGACAGGGGCTGTGAGTCCCTTCCCCCGCTAAGGCCCAGGGGGCCCAGAGAAATTAGACTGAATCAAAGCAGAAAATGAGTTTTCATTCATCTTGGAATGATGCGAGAGGTTACGGGCAAGACAAATAGCAGCCTCCCCCTCTCCCTTCATCACTGTCACCACAATTAATAGGCTGTGGCCTTCGTTATCCAGGCCTTTGCTAAGAAGAGAGCAGGCCCCTGGGCGACACTAACGAGGGAGAGGAGGCATTCCCGTCTCTAACCAAGTTCTGCCACGTGGCCATATGCTCACCTGGCCCTTCAAACTCACTGTCAGGGAGAGTGAGTGTAGGAGGGGGCACAGCAGCACAGGGGACAGCTTGAGTGAAAGCAGAACAACCACCCTCCCTGGTGCCCCCCATGCCCCTGAGAGTGCCCAGCTAGGCTGCGGTCTGATGATCCTTGCAGCTGCTGCATCTCTCGAGGGTTTCCAAAGTGTCACAAGGACAAGGTGCATGTTATTTCCTCTTTATACAACAACCTATGAGCTAGGCTTATGTTCTCCAATTATTTTGATGAGGAAACTGAGATTCAGAGAAGTACAGCTACTTATTTGAGGAGGTCACACAGATTTGGAAGAAGAGGAGTTGGGATTTGAACACAGGCCTGCTTGACCCCAAAACCTGGATACCGCTATCACTTTCTATTGTCCGACAATACAGAAGGAGTGAGGACTGGGAGGTGGGTCCCTGAAAGTCTCTGATTCCAGGGTTTTGTATGAAAAGAGCCTTAGGGAGCAATTGAGTAGCTCCCCACCCTGGCCCAGACTTGGGGCCTCAGATCCTACAGGGACCTTGAAGTTATTGCCAGTCCTCAGCCTGAACCAAATCTTTGTCATGAACCAAAATGGAAGCCCTTTTTTCAAGTGTGCGTAGAAACTACTAAGATAATTTTTAAAATGAATTCCTTTAAAGGATTACTGAATGCCTAGGAAGTCTGGCTCATTAAGTATTTGCTCAATCAATGAATACTGTATTACTTATCTATTACTGTGTAACAAATTACCTCAAAACTTAGAAGCTTAAAACAACAATAAATATTTATCATCTCTCACAGTTTCCATGGGTCAGGAGTTCAGGAGTGGCTTGGCTAGCAGCTCCGGCTCAGGATCTGTTGTGAAGTTACAGTCATATGTTGGCTGGGGCTGCAGCCATCTGAAGGCTTGACTGGGGCTGGAGGACCTGCTTCCGATGGCGCACTCACGTGGCTGGCACGTGGGTGCCAGCTGTTGGCAAGAAGCCTCAGTTCCTCTCCATGGGGACCTCTCCATGGGATGGCTCACACATGGCAACTAGCTTCCCTAGAGCTAGTGAGCCAATAGAGCAAGGCAGAAGCCACATGCCCTTTATGAGCTAGCCTCAGAGGCCACACACTGTCATCTTGGCCATACTTTATTGATCACAAAGACCACCTTTATTCAACGTGGGAGGGCACTACCCAAGGGCATAAATAGCAGCAGGAGAGCATCACTGGGAGTCATCTTGGAGGCTGGCTACCACAGATACTAAAATTAAAAGAGCATTTTGTAGAGGTTACAAAGGGATTCTCAAAGTTCAAAAAAACAGGCGAAACAATCTACAGTGTTAAAATTCAGGATAATCTGTACCTTTAGGGGAGGTAGGGACAGGGAAGGGCAATAAGGGGACTTCTGGAGAGCTGGTAATGTTTTATTTTTTGGTCAAGATGCTGGTTATATGAACATGTTTGCTTTGTGAAAAATCGTTGAGTGTGATGTGTGTATTTTCTGTATGTATATGATGCTTCAACAGAAAGAAAAATTAAGGGGGGTCCTCATAGTTGAAAAGGTTTGGGACCATTTGTGTAGTTCCAATCTTCTTATTTCATAGGGCTCAGGGAAGGTGACTTGCTTAAGGTCCCTCGGTGGGTCAGGGGTGGGGTCTTGGAATGGCATTCAGGCCTCCTGAGTCCAGGGGAATGGCCCTGTACAGGCACTGTGGGCATGGGAGCTGGTGCCACCAGAGGGCCGGGGCTGGGGCTTTATTTCCCCTCCTGGCTCCCCTGGGGCTGCTCCAGAACCAATGCGACCGTGCTGACTGTGCCACGGTCAGCCACTGTGTGTCCAGCTTGTACTGCCCCTCCCAGCTCACCCTCCCTGGGGCCTCTAGGGGCACTCTCTGCCCTAGACGGATGGCCTGGGGTATTCAGAGAAAGGGTGAGTCTTGGGAGAGGTGTCCTGAGGTGGCGAGGGGACAAGTGTTTGGGGCGGGGGGTTGCTCTTTTTCTGCACATGCCTCTGTTAGAACATGCTTCTTACTCAGATGACAATGTCCGTCTCCCTTGGCAGTACTTCTCAGGCTTTCAGGGCAGGGACACAGCCTAATGCAGCCCTATGTCTCTTGTGTCCATCTATTAATCCAGCAAATATTTACTGAGCACCTATTAGAGGCACTGGAGATATGACAATGAACAGAAAAGACAAAAATTCTTGCCCTTAGGAACAGATGCTCTAGTAAGGGTAGACACAATGAAATAGGTAAAATATAGAATATGGGGCACACAGAAGTGTGAATGTGTATGTGGAGTTGTGTCAGAAAAGACATTATTGAGAAAATGACATTTGAGCAAAGACTTGAAGGTGGTGGTGGGGTAGCTAAGGTTATCAAGGGGAGGAGGGTTCCAGTCAGAGGGAACAGCATAGGCAGAGGCTTGGAGGCCAGAGCATGCCTGGATGTTAGGAATAGCAAGGAGGCCAGTGCGGCTGGAGCAGGCTAGACAAGGGGGAGGCAGTGTTATGCAGTGGAAATCTCACAGCTTGGGTGACCACCGGGCCTGGCTATGTGAATTTGAATCCCAGTCCTGCTGTTCCCTCACTGGCGACTTGAGGGCTCTCGGTTGTACAGTCAGGATAATACCACTATCTCACGGGTCCTTTTCAGGCTTACACTCAAGCACACCTTTAGTGACATGTGCACAAAGGTTGAGCGGGGCCAATGGTCTTCATCTGCCCACCTCTACAGGAATATAAGCTTCATGAAGGCCAGGGGTTTATCTGTTTTGTTCCTTGCTAAATCCCCAGACCCCAAATAGTGTTCTCAGCAAGGTCCCTCACGCACCTTACAGACAATGAAACAAACAATGACAATACACTGTGATGAAACATGTATTGGAGGGGAAATGCAGGGAGCTCTTGGCCCGGAAGCCTAACTTAGCAAGGAAGCAGGCTTGGAGAACGGCAGGGAGGGCTTCCCGGAGGCAGCTGTGGCTGAGTTAGCCAGATGAGGGTTCCAGGCAGAGGGAACTGCATGTGCAAAATCCCAGAGGCTGGAGAGAGCAAATTATTTTGAAGAATTTCAATACAGCTAGAGCAGAGCAATAGGAGGGTTGAAGGGTCAGTGTGGTGTGGGCTTGTGGGACAGGAGAGGCTGGGGTGGAGGGAAATGGCTAGAAATTAGGTAAGCAGAGGGCCATATCCTAAGAGCAATGAGAAGATTCAGGTGGGGATTATGCAGATAACACAGTACCTGGCACACAAAAGTGGGACAGAGAGGGGGAGAGAGAGAGGGAGGGAGAGAGAGAGGGAAGGAGGGGGAACTAAAATTCCAGCCAACCACAGTCTAGCCCCACCCCTGTTTTCAATGGCAGCTGTGGCTGGGGCTCCTCCATAACCCTGCAACTCAGCAGGACTCTTGGGACATCCAGCCCTGTGACCCCTTTGCCAGACCCCAAGGTCTCCCAGGACCGAGTCTGTCCTGCTCCCTCCCTCTCTCTGTGCTCCTTGCAGGGTGGGGTAGGGTGGATGGCCTCAGGCTCCCCACAGTGGACACATGTTCTGGTTCAGTGGAAGGACCTTAAATGCACAGACAAGGACACAGCAGTAAAGGATGATGTGGCCGAACCCCCCGGTTCTGCGGCGAGCAGACCCCAGGTGTGTGATCGGGAGCAGTTAAATTTCATCATTACCCTTTCTCCGATGGTGTTTTTTATAGTCTTTTTTACTACTGGCACTAAAGGTTCTGGACTCATCCTGGCGGAGTGGAGGACATCACTCGTCAGGCTGACTGCTCTGTGATATAAAAAAATGACAAGTCCTGGCTTAATCTTTCTGATAACTGTGTTCTGCGCCCCCATCCATCTCCACCAAGGGGTTTGGGTGAAGCTGGAAGACAAGAGCATCCCAGCATTTAAGAATGAAAAATTAAGTGCCCTTTTTAAGCACAGCATGGCACTCTCTGGCTTGGTGCTGTTCTGGAGGTGGGGGGCTGGCAGGGGTGGGGGGAGGGAGAGAAGAGGGAGAGCAAGTGAAGCAATGTCTCCTTCAGGTGCTGGGGTGGGGGAGGTGGAGAGTGGGCCCCACGCAATGTCGTGGGAGTGTTGGTGTGAGCACGTATGCTGGAAGTGTGCACAAATCTTGGGTCCACCTGGGTGGCCCCTTACTTTGCGCTTCTGAATGTCTGTCCCTGAGCGTCTGTACCTGGTGGTTGGTGTGTGTCTAACATGGGAGAATGGAAATAGCCCTGCACTGCAAGTCAAGATGCCTGGGTTCGATTCCTAGCTCTACTTTAATTAGCTGTGTAGCCTTTTGGCAAAACATTTCCCTCTCTGGGCCTCAGTTTCCTCATCTGTAAAATCAGTGAGTTGGGATCCCATGGAGCCAGGTTTTCCTTTTTTTTTTGATGATTTTATTTATTTATTTTTGCCTTATTGTGCTTTTTATTTTAGATATATCTTTTGTGTTAATTTTTTAAAATATCAGAATAGTATGGGAGTACAACACTTTGGTTATATATATGGCCCATGCACTGCCCAAGTCAGAGCTACAATCGTGAAAATCCCCTAGTGCGCCCAGCACCCAGTAGGTCTGAGTTTTCCCACCCCCTCCACCCCCCTCCCACCTAGCGGACTCCTGATGAATAGTGTTTCCACGTGTGCACATAACATAAGTATGGGGCCAGGTTTCCTAACTAAGCACAAAGCTGGTACATCACATCCCTGCTCTTCCTCTCAGTTGCCCATCTGTCCCATGAGACTTTTGCTCTGGGTGACCTCCAGCGCCGTCTAGGATGTGAAGACCCTGGAGTTGAGGAGCTATCAAGACTCCTTTGGGCCCAGCTTCCCAGCCCAGCATCCCAGCTCTGGCCCAAAGCCAGCTCCCAGTTGTGGCTCAGACTTTTCTGTGCCTAGGGGATCAGCCACCTGTTTCCTTTCCATGCCCCAGAATGGGCCAGATGCAGGGGCAGGCCTTGGGGACAGGGTGTAGAGGGCAAGAGCACAGGGTTTGGAGCCTTCAAACGTGGCCTTTAATCCCAGTTTCACTTACCAGTTGTCATGACCTTCCTAGCCTCAGTTGCCTTTCCTGTAAAACGGAAACAAAGGAGACAATCAGCCTCTCCCATGGGATCAAATAAGCTGTACCCAGTACACAGTAAGTGCTCAATAAATGTCGGTTATTATCAGTTGTCCCCAAGGGGGCACACCCCCACCAAGCCTTTTATAATCACAAAAAGCCCTCAGCAGAATTTGCCTGTCTGCCACCACCTAATCCCATCTCTGATCCCTCACCTCCCTGGGAGGGATCACTATGTTGCCCTGGCTGGTCCCTCCAACAGAGGGACAAATGGCTTTTGATGAGACAGGGTGGGGAAGCTGAGTTGGGAGACCCTGGCTGCCAGAGGACTGGTTTGTCCCTGAAGAGGCCAAACATTTGTTGTTAATAATAGTGAGAGGGAAAAAACAAAAACAAAAAACCTGCAAAAAGCTCCCACCTGGGCCCTGGCAGATGCAGCCCCCACAATCCCTTTATCACCAGCTCCTGTGGTTTGGAGAACAAGATGCCAAACTGATAGGACCTGGTTATCTGGGGCAGGTGGTGTTTATCTGGGAGGTTCTGCAGGCCAGGGTCCCCATTGGTGTGTGCGTTATCTGGGCCAGAGCGGGAGTGGCTGGCGACTTGGGTTCCCCTCCCCAACTGGGCAGAGTCCGTGGGGAAGCTTCGGAATAGTGAGGGAGGTGGGCAATGAGGATCTCTCATGTAGCTGGGAAGATCTGTGGTTAAGAATGGCCAGGGGCCCCTTAGGCCCAGGCCCAGGCCTCCCTACCCTGGGGCATCTGGGGCTGGTGTGAACTTGCCCCAGAGATTTGGTTCCACCCCCATGGCAATTCGTGTCACTCCTAGAGCCCTTGCCAGGCATAGACGGTGATCTTATTCACCCTGTGGGCAGGAGTATCCATCCATTTTACAGACACTGAGGCCTGGACAGGTCATGTCACTTACCGAGAGGCACCCAGCCAGCAAATGGCAGAGCCAGAATTTGAACTTTGGTCTGCCTGATTCCAAAAACATTGCCCCCCCAAACATATCCTATGGCCTTGGCAGAGTGGACCCCAGTCCCTTTCAAAGGAGTGACACTTAACATTCTCTGAGACTATTTGGGTCTGTTCACTCTATTGATCCCACACCAGACGGGGAGAGAGGGAACTTGAACTTTATCCTTTTCCCCATTTTACAGATGAAGAAACAGAGGCCCAGGGAGACAGAGCCCTTGGCCATGGTCACCCAGGGTGGAGCACAGCAGGGACTTTGAACTCAGTGCCCTGGCTCCCTATCTGCCAGGATCCCTGCCCCTCTCCACCTCCAAGGCCCCAGCAAGGAGAGTTTTCTCTCCTCTGACTCACTGAGGCCATTACTGTCCACATTGCTCATGTGGCCCTTAATCATTTACTGCCCTTGCAAACAGCCTTTGGTCAAAAGCAATAAAGCTCTGACTTGGACACATCAGACCTTGTGTTGCTGCTATTTGTGCATGTGGCCCACCTCCCCTGTTGACTGAGAGGGCCCGGAAGGCAAGAACCAGGTGGCTATGGATGTCCGTGTCTTCCCTACGCTGCTGACATGCTGAGGTATTTGGCGAGCAAGTGTGCAAACTTGGGCCCAGGAGAAGCCTTAGAGATAGGGACAGCAGGAGTTGGCTCCTCATACTCTGGAGAACCAAAGTTAAACCCAGGGTCTGCCCAGCCCCATCAGTCAACCCCACTCATGGCCTGGTGGTGTCCTATACACTGGTGACCAGCACCGCGGCCACTGACATGGCCAAGCAGATACCTGACTCTCCCGTGAGCACCTCCCACTCTCTCACCCCACCAACCAGTCATTTCCAGGTCTCATCAGTTTTGCATCTTAAATATTTCTCTTCAATCAGGTCACCAGGCATGCCATCCTGGATCACGGCAACACAACAGCCTCCTAAATGGCCTCGCTTCCTCCAGTCTACTCTCCAGTCACAACGGGAGTGATTTTTTTTTTTTTTTTTGAGACAAGTTCTCACTATGTTGCCCAGACAGGTCTTGCACTCCTGGCCTCAAGTGATCCTCCAGCCTCATGAAAATCAACTTGTCCCTCCCCTGCTTAAGCCTTCCTGGGCCTCCCAAGGCCTTCAAGATGAAGTTGGAATGTCTTAACTCCCTTATGATCTGGCCTTGGCCCACCTCTCCAGCCTTACCTCTGTCATTTCTGGCCACACCGAACTCTGGGTTCCTCAGAATGCCACCTGCAGCCCACCTTGGGCCTGTGCACATGCTGTTCTGTCAGGAACACCTCCCTGCCCTGCCCGGCCTCCTTTCATCAGCTAGCTCCTCCTCATCGTCCAGATCTCAGTTTGGTGTCACCTCCTCCAGGAAGCCTTCCCAGACCCCTATGGAGTTAGGTGCCCACTTGTCCAAGCAAGCTTTTGCACATACCTATTATAGCCCTGAAAACACGGGCTGGGAATTTCCTGTGAACTTGTCTTCTGTCTGTCTCTTCCACTAGAGTCTAAGCTCCGTGAAGGCAAGGACTGTGCTACTGTTTACTGAGGCCCGTTCTCAGTGAATGTTTGTGAAGGAACAAGTGCTTGACAATATCTCCTCTCTTTCTGGATTCCTTTAGCCCCTCACAGGGACTCAGGCAGAGAGTCCTGGGTGATGGGAAATAGAGGTCATGGAGCCACCCCCCTCCCCGAGATTCCTGGGTTCCCTGGGTTGTTTTTGGTTTTTTTGAGACAGGGTCTTACTCTGTCACCAGGGCTGGAGTGCAGTGGCATCATCCTAGTTCACTGCAACCTCAAACTCCTGGACTCAGGAGATCCTCCTGCCTCAGCTTCCTGAGTAGCTGGGACTATAAGCAGGTACCACCATACCCAGCTAATTTATTTTTTAATTTTTTAATTTAAAAAATTTTTTTTGTAGAGACAGAGTTTCACTATGTTGCCCTGGCTGGTCTTGAACTTTTGGCCTCAAGAAATCCTCCCACCTCTGCCTCCCAAAGTGCTAGGATTACAGGCGTGAGCCACCGTGCCCAGCCCCCTGGGTTGTTCTTACCAATTATCTTCCCCACCCAGTCCTGGCACCTGTGGCTACCCTGTCCACTTCCACCAGCCTCCTAATACCTCATGGCAGCCCACTCCCCAGAGATGGAAACTGGAGGACAAGATCGGGGCTTCCTCTACAGAAACCCTGAAGTCACCCCCACACAAGATCTGGCTGAGTCAGGGTGTGGAAGCCTAGTTTGAGTCCCAGAGGCCTCCTGGTGAAAATCTGGGTCCCTGGGCTGGCTGAATGCTCACCAGGCCGCCTCTTCCTCCCATGCCCCTCCTGGGAGCCTCACTGGCCACTGCACTGCCCTCCCTGGCAGCTGCCTGGGTCCAGGCCCTCCCTGTCCTCTGACTGCCAGGCCCTGGCAGAGGGCGTGAGACTGTGCATCCTGGTGTGTGTATCCAGCTGTTGCTGGCCACAGCTGGCTGCCTCAGCCTCGGCAGAGCCAGGGCGGGCAGGCTCTGCCCCCACCATCCCGGCCTCCCCTCCTCTAGCCCCTCCCCCAAAACCCCTTACCCACCTGCTCCATTTAATGCCCGAGATTGGAAAAGGGTGAACAGAAGCTGGGGACATTCATGACTGCAACAGGACGTATTTGTTCAGTCCTGACAGTGTCCCTTCCTTCTTTCCTTCTTGGACTTCCTGAGCCCTGGCTGTCCTGGCTGCCTTCCCTCAGGACTGTGAGAGATAGCACCATTTTCCTCCGGGGGTCTGATTTTCTCTTCTGTACAGTGGGATGTAGGCTGCTTTGGGAAGGCCCTTCCCTCATGGGGAAGGCCTAGAAAGACCAGAGAGGGTGTTTGCACTTCACTGAGATCACCAAGGAGTTATGGAAGAGGCTCTGGGTGGGGCAGCCAGGATCAAAGCCTCGCTTGGGGGAGATTATACCCGAATTGGGTAGGGGAGCAGTCAGAGGCAGGGAGAGCCACAGGGAGGAGGCTGTGGGAAGAGTCTGGAGGGGAGGGAAACAGAGCAACTGGCCCAGGGGCTGCAGTGGAGAGGACCCCTCCCCAGGGCAGGGCTGAGTGTGGGCTGCCTAAGGCCCTGCAAACAGCACCATCCTAGATGAACACAAAGGGCTGAGGGCCTCAGAGGCTAGGCTGGAGGTGCTGCCCAGAAACCTGCCCACACTAGCAGGACAGGCCCATGCACAGGTGACCCATCTGGCCAACAAGCACATAAGCATTTACTGAATGCCTACTGCGTGCCAGGGAAGGGGCAGGTCTCTGCCCCAGGCCATCAGAGAGTCCAGCATGCTCACAACAGAAACTGCCGCTGCAAAGGAGTGATGAAGTGGCCAGGGATAACGAATGCCCATGGGTGCCGTGCCCTGTTTCCTGCACTTTGCAGCTATTAACTCATTTCTAACCTCCCAGCATCCCCTCTGAGGTATGTACTATTGTCATCATCCCATTTTATGCATATGGAAAGTGGGGTACAGAGAGGTGAAGTTACTTGCCCAAGAGCACACAGTTGGGTTCCCAGGAGGAGAGCCTGAATTCGAACTTGGCCAGCTGGTTCTGGAGGGCTCTTCCAACCTCTACACCACCCTGCCTCCTCCCCAGGAGGCAGGGAAAGACACGTGGAGGAGACAGGAGAGCTGCCTCTTCAAATACCTTCTCCATGTTTTGCAGATGAGGGAAGCAAAGCTTGGAGTAGGAGTAGTTTAAGTGCCTCCCGTGACCTGTGGCACACCCTGGCATTCGTGACCTAAAGGTCGCAGTGAAATGTTTCTTCAGGTGGGGTGAGTTTTCTCTGGACAAAGTTTCCTGAGCCAGCTGAGTCAAGGTTGCCCAAAACACATAGAATATTTTTGTCCATGTGTGCACACATGTGTGCATGTGTGTGTGTGTGCATGTGTGCATGTATGAATGCTCATGTGTGCTGTCTCACAGGCCTCAGACAGCCAGCTCCCAAGAGCCCCATGGGGCTGCCCCCACCCTGCCCCAGGCATTCTGTTCTCGGGGTAGATACAAGCCCATCTGTCCCAAGACCCCTGTGCCCAGCTCGTACAGCCTGGCCTAACCCTCCCTACCCCACCCCCATGCCCCAGTCTCCGCTGGTGCCATCTGGCAGGTGGCAAGGTGCCCACCCCTGGGGTGTGGGTGCCAGGGGCCAAGAGGGGAGCAGCTGGGAAGTTGGGCTGACCCCATGAGCAGTGGCCCAGCCCCAGGCTCTGTCTGGGGGTCTGTGCAGGGTCACTACACCTCCCAACCCCCAAGAGACACATAGCAAGGATCTTCCACTACCCCACCAGCCACACCTGCTGGCCTCAAGACACCAGGAACCAGCTTAAGCTGTTGACCATTGGGAGTTCCCATCTCTGGGCACTCACCCCTGCCCCACAACTTACTCCAGTGACAGGACACCCTCATCTAAGCACTTAGTTCACCGTACTGCCATTGTCTGTTTAGCAACAATTCACCCTTCTGTAGCTCTGAACTATGCGCCAGGCTCTGTTCTAATCCCTTTACATTGATTAACTCACTTAACCTTCACAGCACTCTATGAGGTAGGTGCAATTATTACCTGCACTTCACAGACCGGGAACCTGAGCTACAAAGTGCTTAAGTAACTTGCCCAAGGTCGCACAGTTGGTAGTGGCAGAGCTGGGATCAGAACTCAAGCAGTCCAAGTTCCTAACATTGATTTTGTGCTTCCTTAGGACCAGGCATTGTTCTGAGTGTTTTAGATGAGGTAGCTCATTTAATCCTCACAATGCTGTTACTATCATCCCCATTTTACAGATGAGGAAACTAGGGCACAGACAGGTTGTATCACTTGCCTGAGGTCACACAACTAAGAAGAGGAAATGGTGGGATTTGAACCCAGGCAGTCTGGCTGATCACAGGATCTCAAGGTTCATGGGTGAGAGGTTCACTCAGTAAAGCGTTGTAAGAATAGATGGAGGTGGGCTCATTCTGCCTCCCCTCTTGTCTCTCCTCTCCCCATCACCCCATGCTCTGTGGGCACAGCCAGGAGGACAGGCCGAGGGAGGAGACAGCATCTGTGAGCAGGGCAGGCAGGCAGGCTCAGGCAGAGGCTGCACATGCTCAAGACATCTCTTCTGTGGCCAATTAAACAAATTGCAGCAAAACAGCATTTTATTAGTATTTGCCCATAGCAGTCTGGGGCTGCAATAAATTTCCTCCAGGCAGCAGCACTGGAGAGGCAGACGGAGGGGTGTGTGTGTGTATGGGGGAGAGATCGGTGCCATTGGAGGATGTGTAGGGAGCAGGGTGTGGGAGAGAGAGCTAGCATGTTAAGCAGGGGATGGTGGAAGAGGAACATCACAAACGGCCCTGGGGGCTGTTGGGTATCGGAGTGGCTGTCTTCCCAAACAACTGCTCCGCTTCATCACAGGCACAGTGACTTATGAGGCAGTGTTGAGCACTGCACACGAGCAGCAGGGCCCATGAAGCTGCCTGTGTCGGTTAGGCTGGGGGTAGGCAAGTTGGGGTGGGCAAGGAAGCCCAGTGCCTGGCAGCGGGTCCCCCGAACTCCATGGCACCTGCCCTGGGTCTGGCCCTCACCATGGGTACCTGGGTTGCTGAAGTGGCCTCCTAATCGGTCTTTCTTCCTCCAATTTCTATTCATTCATTCGTTCAAGAAGTATTTATTAAATGCCCGCTGTTTGCCAGGTCCTGGAGTGAACTATCCATAAAGCATGTCATTCTTCTGTTTAAAACATTTTTAATGTTTCCCTGCTGCCTTCGGGATCAACTCTGAGCTTCTGAACCTGGGGTTCAAGGCCCTTCAGCAGTAGGCTTCTGCCTGCTTCCTAGCCTCTTCTGTGGCCACTCCCTCCACCTCTCTGATGATGATGATGATGATGATGATGATAATAACCGCTAACATTTATCAAGTGCTCAGGCACTGGCCTAAATGCTTCACGTGTACAGTCACACATCGCTTAATGATGGGGACACGTTCTGAGAAATGCATCGTTAGGCAATTGCATCGTTGTGTGCGCATGATGGAGTGTACTTACACAAACCTAGATGGTATCGCCTACTGCCCACCTAGGCTATGTGGTATAGCCTGTTGCTCCTAGGCTACACACCTGTATAGCGTGTTACTGTACTGAATACTGTAGGCAACTGTAACACCATGGTAAGTATTTGTGTATTTAAACATAGAAAAGGTGCAGTAAAAATATGGTATTATAATCTTATGGGACCACACTGTCATATATGCAGTCTGTATTGGCCAAAATGTCATTACGAGTGCCTGACCATATCAACTAACTCATGGTGTCCCCATCACAACCCTCTGAGGTAGGTACCATTGTATCAGTCAACATGGGCTAAGCTCTGCTGTGGTAACAAGCAATTCCCAAATCTCAGTGGCTTAAATCAACGAAGATCTATGTCTTGCTAAAGCTACAAGTCCAGTGTGCATTGTTAGGAACTCTGCTCACTGGAGAGACTCAGGAACTTGGCCTGATTGAGCAGTCACATCTCAAACGTTGCTGGGCACTGCACTGTGCCAGGAAGAGAAAAGAGAGTTCTGGAGGCTCTCACACTAACCATTAACTGTTCAGGCCTGGAAATGACACTTCTGTTTACAACTCATTAGCTTGGACTAGTCACGTGACCCCACCTAACCACAGAGGGGCCAGAAAATGCTCTCCTATCTGTGCCCGGAAGCTGGAAGGGAAGATAGCCAAAAGTGTTTGGCATGGAGCATTAATGACCACCACAACTATCATTAGCACCTGTTAACAGATGAGGACATGGAGGCACAGATAGGTTAAGCAAAGTGCCTAAAGTCACACAGCTAGGAAGTGGAGCTGGAATGCAAACAAGGTCATTCCAGCTCCACTCCTGCACAGCAGCCTCCCAGTTTCTCCCACCCAGCTGTCCTCACCCCTGCGTGTTTTGCCTCTGCCAAGAATGCCCTCCAATCACGTCTCTGCTTGGAAAACTCCTACTCAACTGCCAAGACCCTGCTTGTTACCCTTTCTTCTTTCCAGGTAAAGGCAACCATTTCCATTTCTGTGCCTACACAGCACCTGTAGATGCTACTACCATGGTGCTAATTGCACCGTCACGAGCAGTTTTTGTGCCCTGCCAAGCTCCCCGAGAGCAGAACCTGCTTTATTGTCTTTGCATCCTTGGTGTCTTACACTGGTGTTGAGCGGCGATGGCTGCCTGGCAGGGGTTGGGGGCATAGGGGCCCAGGTGTAGAGTGAGCACCCACCCTCCCCTCCATTCCTGAAGTCCCTTGGCCTAGGCCCTCCCTCTCTTCAGACCCTAGGCTAAGGAACCCGATGGGAGATGAGGGTGGAGGAAGACAGGAAAAAGCAGAGCTCCAGAAGGTGGCCTGGGGAGGGAGCAGCAGTTCCCTCCCATCCCCAATGCCCTCCCAAGGGCATGGCGGGGTCACCTGATCCTGGGACCTGCCTTCTGGCTTTGGGCCCAGCCAGTTGGGCTGTTCCAGTTGAGAGCTCCCAGCCACAAAGGGTTTTTGGTTTGTTTAACCTAAACTACATTCCTTCCTCTGCCTACCTACCTCCAGACCCACCAGGCCCCCAGCGGTAGCTCAGATCCAACTAGTGCCCCCTGCATCCCACACCCCACCCCCTGCAAGCAGCATTGCCAGGTGTCAGGAGCTGGATGCCAAGGGCTCCCTGGCCAGCTCTCCTCCCCTTGCTGGGGCAGCTTCCATTTGTAGATCAGCACGGGGAGTGCAAGGCAGGGAAGGAGCCAGCCACTCAGCTGCCCTCCCTGCCTCTCCTCTCCCTGCCTCTCCCCCTCCCCGCCTCTCCCCCTCCCCCTCCCCATTCCTTTTCCTCCAGGAAAACGTCCTTACTTTTCTTCTTTTTCCCCAGTTTTATTGAGATAAAGTTGGCAATTAAAATTGCATAGTGGAAACAACCCAGGTGCCCATCAATACACGAGTGGATTAATAAAATGTGGTATATGTATACCATGGAGTATTACTCAGCAATAAAAAACAATAGTGAATTAACACATCTGGTATTATCCTGGTTGGAGCTAGAACCCATTCTTCGAAGCGAAGTGTCACAGGAATGGAAAAACAAGCACCACTGGTACTCACCATCAAATTGGTACTAACCGATCAACACCTACATCACACAGGGCAATAATATTCATCAGGGGGCGGGCAGGCAGGAGGGGGGTGGAGGGGATGGGAAAACTCTCACTGAATGGATGCGGGGAGCACAGTTTGGGGGATGTCTACGATTGTAGCTCTGACATGGGCAGTGCATGGGCAATATATATAGCCAAAGTGTTGTACCCCCATAATATTCTGAAATTAAAAAAAAAACCAAAATGGCATATATTTAAAGTGCAGTACTTGATGATTTGATATTCATATACACTGTGAAATATTCACTGTAATCAAGCTACTTAACCCACCTGCCGCCTCACAGTTACCATTTTCTTCTCTTTCTTTTCTTTTCTTCTTTTTTTTGCGTGTGTAGTGAGAACACTTAAGATCTACCCTCTTAGCAAATTTCAAGTATACAATGCAATGTTGTTGACTGCGGTCACACATTATTGTACATTAGATCTCCAAAACTCACTCATCTTGCATAACTGGAACTTTATACCCCATTGACCAACATCTTCCCGTTTCCCCCTTCCCCCAGCCCCTGGCAGCCACCATTCCACACTCTGTTTCTATGAGTTTGACTATTTTGGATTCCACACATAAGTGAGATCATGCAGTGTTCGTCTTTCCGTGCCTGGCTTATTTCACTTAGCATGGTGTGCTCCGGGTTCACCCAGGGTGTTGCAAATGGCAGGATTTCCTTCTAAATAATATTCTCTCTCTCTATCTATCTATCTCACATTTTCTTTATCCATTCATCTATCGACAGACAAAACGTCCTCACTTTTTAATAGCCAAGAGGCCACATTTCCTTCATTTGGGTGCCTTCCCTGTCGGTGGCTGAGCATGGAGCTGGCACCCAGTAGGGATGCAATGAGTATTTGCTGAGTGCATGAATGAATGAAAAAACTCTATTCAACAGAGACATCACTTTTCACCCCACGATAGAGGACCAGAGCCTTAGAGTCCCCATCCTCCTCTTACCATTAAAAGGATCATTACTTTGTTCATATTGAGCCATTCTGCCCCAAATCTTAACTTCTGAACCCCTAATGGTATCTAAATCTCGCTGGCCTCCCAAGAACAAGGCAAGCAACCAACTACAGGCTTCTTGCTCTCAACAAGATTGTACTAAAGTCCCAGGAAATATGTCCTTACCTGGTAACCAAGCAACATTTATTGAGTACCTACCGTGTACAGGGCATGGTGTGTACCAGAAGGTCCATGAGCAAGGAGGCCCTGTCACTGCCCTTGGCTGCTTCTGAGCTGGGAGGGGAGCTGGGCCCCATGGGCTTCAGCAGGGGCAGGTCCAGAGCATCATGAAGAGGGCCACAGACAGGGAGAAAGGGAAGGCTGAGAGCATTTTTTATTTCCTTTTTTCCCTGTATATTCCTGTATGAATGTTTTCTAAGGAGCATGTTTTGCTCTTTTTTTTTTTTTAACAGATGAGGTATTGCTCTGTTGCCCAGGCTGGAGTGCAGTGGCACGATCATAGCTCACTGCAGCCTCGAACTCCTGGGCTCAAGTGATCCTCCTGCCTCAGCCTCCCAAGCACCTGGGACTACAGGTGTGCATCGCTATGTCTGGATAATTTTTCTAATTTTTTTTAGAGACAGGGTCTCACTATGTTGCCCAGGCTGGTCTCAAACTCCTGGCCTCAAGTGATCCTCCCAGCTTGAACTTCCAAAGTGCTGAGATTACAGGTATGAGCCACCTCGCCCAGTATGTTTTGCTCTTGTAATTTTTCAAACAATACTGCATTTTTTTACAGAGAAGCCATGACATCCACAGCCAGGGGGCCTGGGAGAAGGTGGGGTAGAGACCTTTCCCTTCGCCCAGACCCAACTTCAGGAGTCTCGGGGGTGTGGGGCCATCAGTTCTCAGACAGCCATGCACAGAGGCCAGGTTCAAGGCCTTGGATGACTTGGAGTGGGAGTAGACGTGATGTGCCAGGGTCATTGGGCCCAGAGGGCAGGGCTTGGAGACCTCATCCTGGCCTGGCCCAGCCACTCGGGGTGAGGGAACCTGGCCAGGGCTTGAGTGAATGGGGATGAAAGCCCCATTCTCTAACAAATCAAGGCTAGTGAGTCTAGAGTGGGCTCCAGCATTGACAAATGGTGGGTGGGGATGGGGAACATGTCAGCAGAGTCCTTGCCCTCTCTGGTTCTATCTCTGCAGCAAGACTGGGGGATGGCGGTAGGACCAGGTGAGACCCTTGTGACTGGCTAGGGGTAGAGGGAAATATATAAATATGCACCCTGTGTGTGGCCCATTACATTTACAGAGCACTTTCACATTCCCGAGACAACTTGTCACCACAGCCCAATGAGATATTGTCATCCCCATTTTATAATTGAGAATCCCAGGGTTCAGAGAGGTAAAGTAATTTGCCAGAGATCACATGACTAGTGATGAGTCTTAACCCAAGTCTTGTAATTATAAAGTGTGTCTTTTTCTATGGAGCTTTGGGTGGTGAAAAGGACAAAGAAACAGCCCAACCCGTCTTCCAAGCCCCCTCCCCCAAACAACTGTCTGGAGAGAACGAGGAGAGAACAGGGTCCCACCAATTTGGTCGTCCCACTGCAGAACCCACCGCTCCCAGGCTGTCTTCCAGGACACACTGACTCTCAGCCCTGCACAGGAATGACACTCTGGGGCCTACATGATGCTCTCTTGGGTCTCTTGCGAACCTTAACGTATACAGTCCTGAAAGGGGCAGGTGGTAAGATTCTCCACGTTGAGGAAACCGAAACTCAGAGAAGTGAAGCAATTGGCCCAAGCTCACACAGCAAGTAAAAGTCCAAGCTGGGACTATGACTCTGAGTGTGTAACTCGAAAGTCCTCCCTCTCTGGGTCTTCTCTGGGTCACCATCCATCTTCCCAACTTCCTTCCCATCTCTCCCCCCAGTGGCTGGAGCTGGCAGTTTCTGAGCATCAGATTCTGCTATTCTCCTTCTTCCCCACACAGCTGGGCCTTTGTAGAGAATTCCCAACCCTTTTCCAGAGAGACCCTCCAGGAGTCTAGCCTAGGCCCCAAGTGACAGGGCTTTGGCTTGGAGTTTGGGCCAGAAGTGGCAGGTTCCTCTAAAGACCCGGCTGCGTGAGACCTCCCTCCCTGTTTGAATAACCAGTGGGGTCTTAGGCCCATTAGTGGACACCTCCCCCTGGTGGGGGGGTTGTGCTGTGCGACGGTAACAATGCAGGCGCTGGGTGGGTGTGAGTGACAGACAGTAGCCGGCTGAAGATAACTGCTCTTGACAGATGAAGACGCAGCCCAGGCAAAAGCTACATCCTATTTGGCTTTTAATTTGGAGACGCTGAGAGTGGATTCGGAAGCTTCCACTCTTGTCCTCAAGTGCAAAGTGGATCTGACTTTCAGGAAATGACCTGAAGTGAAACCACATTACTTATCAGCAGGCCTCTCAGATCCACAGCCTTCACGTTCCCGCCCCCTTCCCTGGAGGGACCAGGGCTTCTGCTCCCTTGCTCATGTCCCCTCATACACACCTCTCTCTTATTGAGGGGCAGCTAGTGTGGCCCAGGTCCCCAGTAAGCTCAGGGGTGTATGGGGGAGGCAGCGCTTAGCTAGAAGCTTGGAATTGGGAAACCACCAGCAACTATTTCATCTAAACCAGGAATCTGCAAATGATGGCCCATTGGCCTAGTCTGGACAGCCGGCCCCCTATTTTTATATAGGGAAAGCTCGAAAAAATCAAAAGGAGAAATTTTGTGACATGTGAAAATGATATGAAATTTAAATTTCAGCATCCATAAATAAAGTGTGTATGGAACACAGCCAGGCCCACGCATTTATGTAGTGTCTCTGGCTGCTTTCGAGCTACCACAGCAGAGTTGAATAGTTGAGACAGAGACCATACGGCTCACCAAGCCTAAAATATTTACTATCCTGGCTCTTTACAGAAAAAGTTTGCTGACCCCTGGTCTAAACTCTCATTTCCTTCCAAGTGAAAGCATTTAAGAATCAACAGAGGGACTGGCGAGGAATTGTCCTGAAGCCCCAACCCCCACCCCCACCAGGCAACATGGAGGGACTAACTCTTCCCCCATCCCCACGTCCTGGAGGGGGAAACGTGCCCATCATGCATTCAACGCACATTTATGGAGCACCAGTGGCACTCAGCCCCTGCTGCAGGGAGTGGAGATGGGGTGATGACTGAGACCTGCTTCCATCCATGCCCAACTGCAGCCCACCAGGGGCAGGGTTAAGGGGACAATGGTGAGCGGCCCTGGCCCTACACTCAGGGCTTTCCCAGTCTGGGGTGGGAGGCCTAGACAGAAGGGTAAACAGAAAACTACCCTGTCTGGTGGTAGGTGTGACCCTGGAGATCTGCCCCAGGAGCTGAGGAGACAGAGGCTGTGGGTACCTGCCTAATCACCTGGGGCATTGGAAAGCTTCCTGGAGAACCTCCCCCCAGCCCCGAGGGATTTTGGCTCCATTCATGCAACCACAGTGGGTCCTGGGGCATGGATAAGTTTTTAGCATTTCCCTGGTGATCCGAAAGTTCAACCAGGGCTGTGAACTGTCTAAAGAATGAGCAGGAATTGGCGGGGTGAAGTGGGCAGGAAGGGTCCAGGCAGAGGGGGACAGCCAGGGGAAAAGGCCAGGCTCCCTGTGTGGATGTGTGAGCTGCCCACCACAAGCTCAGGCCCTGGGGATGGCCCTTCTCCCTGCTGCTCTTCCCAGAGGAAGTCCTCCCCCAACCCTGATGACCCTCTTGTCTCCTCAGCAAAGGTACTCATCCCAGCAGAGCCAATTCCCAGCTCAGGAAGAAGAATGTCCCTTGGTGTTAAGATAAGGCAGGAAATGATAATGTACACATCATTAGGTCAAACCACTCCCACCGCCCTCCCCAGGCCCAAATCCCAAATCATGCTGCGATTTAATCCCAGGGCCAAGAGCTCTCCAGGCACAGGTAGGAAGAAGCTTTGAGCCTCCATTCCCCCTTTCCCGACCTCTCGGTGCTCCAGGCGCTGACTGTCCGACTCTCCCGGCTGCCTCGGCCTATCTTTGATCGGCCTGTCTTTGATCGCTCAGGTAATGGCCTGGCCTGCTCTCCGTGGAGGCAGGGAATAGAGTTAGCACCCACGCTCCGGGAGCCCTGACAGCCCGTTTAACAAGGTGTCCAACATCCCATTTCCTCTGCACTTCCTCTTGCCTTAATCCTTTTATGCGAAACTCACTCAGGAGCAAGCCCTGTGAAATTGAGGCCTCTCCGTACACATGGCCAGGCCTGCTCCCTGCTCCTCCCAGAGCACGGCCCCCTCCCATCCCAGACACCCGGGAAAAGCAGGGCTGGGCGCAGGGAAGGGGCCTGGGTGCCCTAGAGGGTCACCCCCAAACTCTGGAGGGAGGGGTGCAGATAAGGCTCCTCAGAGATGGCTTCTGGGGCTAGAGCCCAGGCCTGACACCCAGGCTGCCATTTGAACCCCCTTCTCTCTCCCTCCTCCCCAGATCAGGGCCCCTCCTGGACTAGAAAGAAGGAGGAGGCTCCTGGTGGCTCCAAGGAAGCCTGTGACCTTGTGCCCACCCCTGCTACCCCCACCCTATCCCCACCAAGAAAACCATCATTGACTTCTCAGCTTTAACACTGGGGCAGGAGAGGAGATAAGGCCCATGTTATCTAGGGGAAATATAATATGTTAATAATAAAGGAGAGGCAGTTGCAAAAAGGCTGGGGCCCAGCCCTCCACCTTTCCTGGCTTGGCTCCCTTCTGACCTTCAAGCCAGCTGCCCTCCCTGCCATGACTCCGTGTGGATCCCACTCACCTGCCACATAGCAGCGAACTCCTCAGTTTCCCTCGGGGAAAATAAGGACCTGATGTCTCCCTAATCACGGGGGAGCACCTGACATCCTGTAAGCACTCACACAGTCCCTCCCCCTTTGCTCCTCAAACCTGCCTTTGCTGCGGACATGGGACAGGTGAGAGCCACACCTGGACAGTTGGCCACGATGGGCAAAGGCGCTTGGGCTCAGGGAGAGGGGCTGTGGCAGGGTTAAGGGCCCCCGTGTGGCCCTCCCTGGGACACAGAGCCTCACAGCCTAGCCTAGAACACCGACAGGTGGCTCTGCCAGTCTAACCCTGCCCACTCCACTCTGGCCCCTTGGCACCGAGAGTGCCGCGGAGGGCCTGGCCTGTGGTCAGAGGCAGCCAGGCAAGGCGGAGGACGATGGTGAGGGATTCCCAGAGACAGGAAAACACAGCCAGAGATGGTCCCTTTTTTGGCCCCGTGAGATGCAAAGGGAGACAGAGGGAACGGGGGAAGGAGGGTGTGGGAGCGTGAGGCGGGAGAGAGGAAGACAGAGCGGCCTCTAAGGAATCCTGATCTTTAAAGCTGACTGATAAAAAGCTGGTTCCAAAGACAAATTCTTTCCAACCAACAGCTCCAATGAGACTTTCCGTCATTCTCCCTATCACAGCCTGGCCCCTTCTCTCCAGGAGGAAGATGAAAGAACATCTTCATCTCCTCTCTGCCTCCGCCCTCCCCTCCCCGCTCTCTCCTCTCCCAGCTCTTGCTAGAACCCAACCTCCCAGCCTCCCTGGGAGGCATCCCCTATTCTGCTCCCCTCCCCAGCCCCGGCTCTCCCCCCCATTTCCCACCCTCTCCCCCTGATTTCCTGCTTCTCTGCATCAGGAGGTGCTTGGGTTCCTGGTTCTCTTTCCTTGTCCTCCCTGCTCCTGTTATTCCCTCTCTGCCCTGTCATCGCTTCTGACATCGCCCCTGCCGCCCACGATGGATGGCTCGTGAGTGAGGGCTCCAGGCTTTCTCCCTAGATTTCTGAAGCATCGCATCAGCCCAAGCTTCTTGGCTGCAGGAATCAAGGCCAGGAGGGCTCCTTCTGTTCATCTCCTCCTTTTCCATCCTGGGAACCGGGCCTGGTCCCTGCCTGGCCCCGAGCACCTAAGCCAGGGCTCCACTGGGGGTGGGGAGTGGGCATTCCCTCCTTACTCCGTCTCCCCCTGCCCAGCTATGGCTGAGGCCTGACACCTCCTTCCTCCACTGCTCCAACCTTCCCCTGCTCTCCACGGTTACATTTGCCTAGTGCCCACATTTGGAAACACATCCCAGGCAGGTCCCATCCCAAATTGCTATCTAAGAGCATCTTGGCCCAAGATTCAGGAAAGAATTCCATCTCTTTTTGTTTCCATTCGGGGTCTCTCCCCTGTGAAAATCTCCACTCCCTTCAACATCTCTCCTTCCTGTGAAACAACTCCTACTTATTCTTCAAGGCCCCACTGAACTGCCATCTCCTCTGGGAAGCCCTCCTGACCCTCCCAGCTCTCCTTCTGAGCTCCACTGGCACAAAATAGCAACAGCACTGTAATGACTTGTGAGTCTATCCCTGATGAGATTGTGAATCCTCTGAAAGCATCAACTTCATCATTTTATTTAATGAACATTTATTGAGCACCTACTGTGTGCCAGGTATTGCTTTGGTTACATAGAGATTCATTCATTCAACAAATATTTATTGAGCACCTAATATGTGCCAGGCTGGAGATATAATGGTGACAAAACAGACACAGTTCCTCTCCTCCTAGGAGATACACACACACAAGTTACCATATAGGATGGTAAGCGGTGTGGTAGAGGGAAGTAAAGCACACTCTGGACTCTCAAGGAGGGCACCTAAGCCAGCTTGGAGAGTCAGAAAGGCTTCCTGGAAGGGGAACAAATGGGATTTATTCAGGCAAAGAAGAGGGGAGCAGAGATCCTGGGTTTCTGGCCTTGGAGATGAGAGAGCGTGGCTTATATGGAGGCCACAAGGAAGTGAGTAAAACAGGAGCCTTTGGCAGGAGTGGCAGGTGGGTAGAGATGAGGAACCATACCTCAACTATCATCCTTCACCAGCCCACAGTAGGAGCCAGGGAAAGTTCTTGACATTGAGTGAATGGAGTCCAGCTAATACACACTAATTAAGTGCCTACCATGTGCAGGGTGGGCCCTGGTGCTTGGGATAGAAGACAAGATTTCCAAGGATAATAATAATAAACAAAAGCCAATGTGTATTAAGTTGCTCACCTGCTGTGTGCCAAGCATCGTGCCATACATTTCCCAGGTGTCTCCTCATTTATTCGTCATGGTGGCCATGTGTGGGATGATATAATGATCTCCATGGCCCAGTGGGTGTACTAAGGCTCAGAGAGGTGAAGGGAATTTCCCAAAGCTGCACTGGAGCCAATATTTGAACACTGCACAGTAGCCTCTCCCTGGACAAAGAAAGGATTGGACTTGCATCTTGCAGAGACGCTGCCACCTTCCGTGTCTTGGAGCCAGCCTTCCCAAGAACCTGGCACGTCTGCTCTCCTCTTTCTTTCCTCTGCCCCCACAGCCTGAATACTTCAGTTCCTTCCTGGCCTGTCCCCTCCCCTCAAAGAGAGAAAAAATGGAGAGAAAATGGATCTTTAAAGATACATGTATCCATCACTATTATTTACATTCTAATGTGCGTCTGTGGCTCAGCTCCAATGGGGGAAATGTAAATCAGGTGGACATCGCTCCCGAAAGCCCTAAAGAGCTTGGCTCCCTCAAATTAGAATAGAAAATGCTCTTTTAAAATGCACCTTTAATATGTAAAAGCCCGCTGACCTGGGCTTTAAATAAACCAAACTTGAACCAGATGCCAAATAGAGTAGATGGAGGACAGGTGCACAGAGGGTCCCGGGCTGGGGAATGAGGCCTAAACAGCTATTTATATTAATGCAAAGAAAGTTCAACATTCTCTCCCTTGATATATGCTGCAGTGGGAGGTGGTTTTTGTCCCACCAGTGAGAATAAAATGCACAGCTCATGATGGGCAGAGTCACATGTGTGAGATAAAAAGCTCTAGGTATAATATATGTCTCTGCCACGTATTCTCTGCAGGCTTTTCGTTAGATCTGTGGATGACAACAAGAAAACACTTACTCAAGGTTAGACTCCACTCACCAGGCTCCCAATCATAGCTCCCCGTCCTGAGGGAATGCAGCTGCCTCAAGGCTGGGCTCCTGGGGCACCCTGCCTGCCTTGGTATTGAGCCAGCAAGTGGACCCTGGTTGGGGCTGGAAGTGGGCTACTGGCCGGCCAGGGGTCAGGAAACGCATGCATGTGCCGGCTGCAGGGAGAATGTATATGCTTCCCACTGATGACAGCCTGACTCTCCCGACTCCCTGCAGACAGGCTCACAGCCACCTGGGCAGTTTACAAGGCAGGCCTATATGACTTGGAGGAGGAGGCAATCTTCAGCTCTTTCACGAATGTGCTACATGAATCCCTGGCCTTCTTTTTGTGTATAGGTCAGAATTCATTTATTCATTTATTTATTAATTTCATGCAGACAACATTCATTTATTCAGCAGAGCACTACTAAGAACCTCTGTAGGACCATAAGGGGAAACAGTAGAATGTAGAGGTCCTTGAGGATGTATTAAGTAAAATGAGAATTGTAACAGTACTTGTTCAGAGAGATCAGCTGTGCGCGTTTAGCCAGTGCAGGGCAGTGGGAAACAGTTCATAAATGTTGCCTTCATCGTAGTTGTTGTTGGGCAATGTGTTGGAGTGAGGGGAGAGACCAAATGATGACTGAGGCAGTGGTCATCCCATGAGCACCTTACAGTCTAGGGAAGGCTGTGCAGGCAGACAGATAAGCCAGTAAGTACAAGTTCACATGACAAGTCTATGATAGAAATACATGCAAAGTGCTGTGAGGGGCACAGTTCAGGACTGACCAAGGAAGGCTTAAAAGAGCAGGTAATATTTGACCTGGGACTTTAAAAATCAGTAGAGTTAGATTGGTGCAGCCATTATGGAAATAGTATGGCTGTTCCTAAAGACTTAAAAACAGAACTAGGACATGACTCAGCAATGCCTGTTCTGGGTATATCCCCAGAGGAACAAAATCACCACCTTGTAAACATACCTGCACTCCCATGTTCATTGCAGCACTATTTACAATAGCCCAGCTGTGGAAACCACCATACCATAGGTGTCTGTCAATGGACAAATGGATAAAGAAACTGTGGTATATATACAATGGAATGTTATTCAGCCTTGAAAAAGGAGGTGATCCTGTCACTTGCCACAACAAATAGGTGGAACTGGAGGACATTATGCTAAGTGAAATAAGCCAGACACAGAAAGAAAAATATGGCATGCTCTTACTTATATGTGGAATCTAAGAAATCAAAAAAGGTCAAATATCTAGAAGTAGAGAATAAAACAGTGGTTACTAGAGTTGGGGTTGGGGGGAGGAAATGGGGGGATAATAGGTCAAAGCATAGAAAGTAGCAAATATGTAGGATGAGCAAGTTGAAAGATCTAATGTACAACATGAGGACATAGTTAATAACAGTGTATTATATTCAGGATTTTTGTTAAATGAGTAGATTACAGCTGCTTTTGCCATGGAGGGGGGATGGGTAACTATGTGAGATGATGGATATGTTAATTTTTCCACTGTAGTAACCATTTTACTACATATATGTATCTTAAAACATCATGTTGTATGTCTTAAATATACACAATAACATTTATTTTAAAAATTTGTTTAAATCAGTAGACTCTCCTTAGGAGGAGATATGAGTGGAACAGCATTTTAGACAAAGGGACAGCGTGTATAAAGAGATGGCTTGTGACAGAGCTTGATATGATGAGGGAATGAGGAGAAGCTCAGTATCTCTGGGGCCTGAGACATGAAAGAGGGTTGGGAGAAGCAGGAAATGTGGTTGGAGAGGTAGGCAGAGGATGTGAGCCCTCAACTCACTGAGGGCCTGATAGGCCAACAGGAGAAGTTAAACATTTATTCTCTTGAGTATGGGGAACTTACCAATTGAAGAACTGTTTTCCATGACTGGGGCAGGGTAGGCATTTGACCTAAAGGCAGCTAATCCCCACCCTGGCTCTATTATAGGTCTGGCCTGGGAAAAAAATAAACTGGACCAACCAGAAGCTTTTTCTTGGTGGATTAGTCTGGATAGGCTGGGTTACCCTGTGGTAACGAACATCACCAAAATCTCAGTGGCTTAACACAACAAAAATCTCCTGTTTGCTCATAAAAATTCTGCTCTGAGTCTGGGCAACTCTCCAGGGAAGCTGCCACCACGTGATGGCTGAGCATTCCAGGCCAGGTCCACCATGGCACCTCCCTAGCAACAAGGGCTTCCATGGTGGCCAGGAAGAAGGCATGGAGAATTGTACATTAGCTCTTAAATATTAAATACTTCCATGGGAAGTGACGCATACCACTTCTGCTCATATTTCATTGGCCCAAACAAGGTGCATAGGCCATGCCTAACCTTAGTAGGGCAGAGAATACAATCTTCCTGTGTGTCCAGAAGGCAAGCAGAACCCAAAATACCATTCAGCACTGGTAATGTGTATCACACCTGGGGAATACAGAGAGAAAGAACGAGTTTTCAGTGAGGGGAGAAGCTGAGAAGATACTGAGCAGGAGAGGGTCCACAGACACCTTGAATAAGCAAGTCTTTCTGTTCCTGGCTCTGGCTTGATATGGGGCCCCGCTGGTCTTTTGTAATGTTCCTCCCTATCCTAAAACTTGGGGATTCCAAGATTTCACAGAAGCCTTGTGACCTCCAGGAGTGGAGTGGGATGCTGGTGGTGGGGAGGGAAGGGGTGGGGGCCCCAGGCAGAAGTCAGTCCTTCTCTACCCAGAATTTCAGCAAACCCTGGAGAAGGGTTTCATTGGCCAATAGATCTAGCGGTTGCTATTCCAGGCTCTGTGTCAAGATCTTCGAGTAGATCTTGTTTCATAAGTTAGAAACCTCTGGTTGGCAGAAAAGGAAGGTATGGGTGGAAGACGTGAAGGTAGTGCTGGGTTCAGAAGGCCTGAACCCAAAGATCTAATTCCCCTGAGTCCTGAAGCTGGTGGCAGCAGGCTTGGAAGGGCAAGAAATAGCAGTGGGGGTGCAGGATTCTCCAACTCCCTTGGGTCCCGGGGGCCCTGGTAGATGAGCACGGACCCAACCTCGATTCTTTCGGGGGCATTTGGCCAGCGAGGCAAACACCACAGCCCTCTGCTGTGCTCCACCCCCCCTCCCCTCAGAGCAGGAAGGGTGGTGGGGGTGAGGTCATAACCCCTGCCACTCCTTCCCTCAGACACCTCCAGATTGCTGCAGGGTTTGGCTCCCAAGGAGCGTAACTGATGCCACAAATCATGGGGGTGGCAGGTCGGGCTAGATGGCCCCCGAGGTCCTTCACAGCCTGGATGGGAATGGAAGGGCCAGGAGCTGGGTCCTGGGGGAGGGTGAGGGAGGGCGAGGCCCGTGTGCCCAGCTTGCTCCCCAGGGGTCACGGGAAGGGCAGGGAGCTGGGGGAGGGGAGGGCCAGGGGAAGGCGGGGAAAGAGGAAGGAGGGATGGAGGAGGGAGAGAGGCAGGAAAACAGCAGAGAAGGAGAAAGAGGAGGGAGGAAAAAAGGAGAAATAAGGGAAGAGAGAAAAAACAGAGGAAGCAAAAGCAAAGAAAAGAAAGTCAAGAGCAAAGAGGAAGGAAGGAGAAGAAAGAGCGTGATGGGGAGGAGGAAGAGGAGAGAAGAGGAGAAGGAAAAAGACAGCTTGGAGGAGGAATTTAGGAAGGAAGAGACTGAGGGAAAGGAGAGGAAAAATAAAAAGTAAGATGGAGGAAGGAAGAGAAAAGCACAGGGAGGAGGAGGAGGGGGAGGAGGAGGAGGAGGAGGGGGAGGAGGAGGAGGGGGAGGAGGAGGGGGAGGAGGAGGAGGGGGAGGAGGGGGAGGAGGAGGAGGAAGAGGGGGAGGAGGAGGAGGGGGAGGAGGAGGGGAAGAGGAGGAGGAGGAGGGGGAGGAGGAGGAGGGGGAGGTGGAGGGAGGAGGAGGGAGGAGCCGGCCCAGGCACTTGCCGGTCCTGGGAGCAGAGTGGGGCCGGGCAGGGGCTGCCGGAGCGGGCGCCATGGCGGAGGCACAGTAGGCGCTATGAAGATCTATTGGGCCCCGCAGTGCCATTGTCTTCAGAAGGAATTAAAAACAAATTGCTGAGGGCCAGCACATAATTTAAAGACTCACGGCAATTTTATGACTTGCTAATGTTCCTAATTACATGCCCGTGAAAGGCTTAATTAATTGGGGGATGTAGCAAAAAGTGGAGCCTGTGTTTGTTATCATGGTTCCACTGCATTGATTTTAGTGCCTATGGAGAATTTAGGGCCTCTTTATTTGCACAAAGAAAATGCAAGTCTCTCGAAAAAATGCACATTAAGATCAACCCCTCGCTGCTATCTAATATACTTTCCTCTACTTAACCAAAGCGCTTGTAATCATATTTTGTAAATGTTGGTGCCGTTAATTGCATTGTGAGGGAAAATAGGTTCCGCTTGGCTGGTTGTGGAGAATTTTATAAAGTTCGTTCCTGGTGCCCCATTCCCAGGGACTCTTCCCAGGAAACTTGCGGAGAAGTTGGGATGCCCAGCCTGGGGAGCTGGCATGGCCGCCCTGAGTCTCTGTGCCCCTGGCCACGTCTCGGCCACCACACCTCCTGCTGCTCAGGCCCCGATGGTGAGCTGGGGGCAGTTGGGCCCTGTGGGAGAGGGATTGAGGGCGGTGGACACAGAGGTACGCCACGCACGGACGTTCCTCTAAAGAGGAACTGGAACAGAAGGCACTTCTGGCGTGGCCCAGCCATACCTTATCTGTGAGGCCTTGGGTAAGGCACTTAGCTTCACCGAGCCTCAGTTTCTTCATCTGTAACTTGGGGTAATGATCTCTGTCCTGCTGACATCATCAGATTGCTGTGATGGTCACACAAGAGAATGGAAGGGGAAAGAGGCCCAGATCTAAGGCTGTGCCTATTTTCATCAGCTGCTGTGTCCTCTCTTCCTTCTTCAGGGGAACCCAGGGAAGTTCTCCTTCCAGCTGGGAGCTCTTTGTAAGCGAGGCACAACCACCCACACTCTGCCTTTCTGTAAGGAGGGGCATAGCAGGTTCAACTGGAGACGGGTGGGTCCTGGAGATCGAGGGGAGGAGCAGTTCATGTCACCTCCTGAGAAATGTTCCTGACACTGCTCCTTCCCTGAGAACCAGCACTGCCCTTCCTCTCTGTCCCCACTGGCCCAGAACTTTCCCCGTGGGCTGTCATTGTCTGTTACTGCAAACTCCTTCAGGACAGGGACCAGGCTGCTCACTCTCCAGCCCCAGTGTTTGCCTGGTACCTGGCACATAGGAGACACTCAGCAGCATTTACTGAATGAATCAGTGAATCCATGAAATCATTAATTTGAGCAACGGGGTTGGGTCAGAGTGGGCAATCCAGGCTCAGCTCCTTGTTTCTTCCTCTATGGCTAAGTTCGCAGATCAACAACTTCTCTCCATCCTCCCACCCCCCATCCCAGGGGCTCCTCTCTGGACAAGGAGGGTCTTTTTCTGGAGAACACTGGAAGATTTGGAGTCTTAGGCCACAGTGCTTCCTCCCTACAACCTATCCCCACATGGTGACCAAAGAGATCTTTCAAAAATGCAAATCAGCCCATGTCAAGCTCCTGCTTAAAGCCCTGAAGGCTTCCTATGGCACTTCGAATAAAAGACCTCTCACAGAGTCTCCAGGGCCCATCACCATGATCCAACACCTCCCTATCTCCTGCACCACACTCCCACATGGTCATCCCCATGGGAACACTGCTTTCTTCCTGTTCCTCAATAGGCCATGTTCAGTCCTGCCTTGGGATCATTGCACTTGCTGTTTCCTCTGCCTGGGATGCTCTTCTGTCTTATCTTCGTGTGGCCGGCTCCTTCTCCTCATTCAAGTCTTATCTCAGGAGCCTTTTCCGCAAAAGCTCTTCCCTGACCACCAATCTTATGCCATCTTCTTTAGTCAGACTTAACTCCCTCTTTAAACATGTGAAATAGACACACTTTTTTTTTTGTTGTTCTCTGTTTGATAACTCCACGATATGAAATACACAGGGGTCTCCATCTGGTGCTCATTGTTTTGGCAGGCTCTCACTCATGGTTGCTTATTTCCTTGGAGGATGTGTAGTGTTGGAATGTGGGCTCATGCTTGAAGAGCTTTACTTATGAGAATCCTGAGAGGCCTGGGTTGGAGGTTTGTCCCACCAGACAGGATTTGTATTTGTCTCAACCCTAAGGCTGATACCAACTTAGGTCCATTTTTGTTCAACTATTGCCTTGGGTTTTCCTGCTCCCCATGGATGGTGTACAGTAGAGTCCCACCCTATATGAAGGTAGGCCTACGTTTATAGAATTCCCAGGAGAGCCTTTTTCATTTTCACTCAGAGTCCAGGAGAATAGAAGAACAGTCTTCTTTGGTTTTGCCCCTGACGATTTCTCTCAATTTTTTGCCACCACAGCTGCACCTATAAAGGAATATTTGTTACATTTTACCCAGCACTGGCAGGTGTTTTGTGTATTGGAAGGTTTTTTGCAGGATGTCCATTCCACCATATTGTTAAGGAATGGAAGTCCCTCAGGCTGTCTCAATCATATTACCTACTTTTATTGTCTTCGTAACGCTTCCTGTTACTGGAAATGACCAATTATTTGTTTCCTCGTTTACTAACTGCTTCCTCCAACGGGAAAGTAAGCTCCACAAGGGCAGGAACCTTGCCACCTTGCCCACTGCTGTCCTCAGCACCTAGGACAGCACCTGCTTCCTACATCAAGTATTTGTTGAATGGTTAAGTTAAAAAGCCTGGGTTCAAACCCCAGCTTAGCAATTTGGGCAAGTTATCTAGACTCTTTGAACCCAATTTCCTCACTTATAAAATGGGAGTGATAATTTTTACTTTATGGGAGTTTTGTGAGGATTAAATGAGATATTTGTCAAGAGCTCACTTGAATCAGGCTGGACACTCAGTAAATGGTAGTCACTATGACTGATGACTTCTGGGTCTTGTGTTGCCTTGTCCCATCCACCTCCCGTGGAGCCACGTCACCCCCCATACTCCCACCCCAGACTCTGCCAGTTGGAAATCATGGCTCTGCCCTTCCCATCTCTGTGCAGGAGCTGAGTGGCTGTCTCTAACATCACAGACACAAGGGACAACCCTCCTTCCTTCCAGCACATGGCAGGCCCACTTGGCTCACAGTTCCCTCTCCTTGCCAGAAGAAAAGGTGTTGGCCTGGGGAAAGGTGGGGGTAGGAGATGAGAGAAAGGCACACTTCTGTGCAGAGAGGTGTGGAAGAGGGACCTGAGTGGAGGACAGGTGGGGGCAGAGGGTGATGCTGATGGGATTAAGCAGCAGCTGCAGAGAGCTTAACCGTGTGAGAACTGGGAACTCAGAGTTCCTGTCCTGGCTCTGCCACTTACTCTGGTAGTTCTTGGGCAACATATATATATGTGCGTGTATGTGTGTGTGTGTGTATATATATATATATATATATATATACACATATATATACACATATGTATATATACATAAAATTTTTTTAAGGGACAGGGGTCTCACTCTGTCACTCAAGCTGAAGTGCAGTGGTGTGATTGTAGCTCACTGCAGCCTCAAACTCCTGGGCTTAAGCAATTCTGCCTCAGCCTCTCCATTAGCTGGGACTACAGGCATGAGCCACCACACCTGGCTAATTAAAAAAAATTTTTTTTTTTTAGAGATGGGGTCTCGCTATGTTGCCCAGGCTGGTCTCAAACTCCTGGCCTCAAGCAATCCTCAGCCTCCCAAAGTGCTAGAATTATAGGCATAAGCCACAATGCCCAGCCTTGGGTAAGATATTTAACTGCTTTGTGCCTCAGTTTCCCAATCTGTAATACAGGGATAAAAATAGTGCCTACTTTATAGAGCTGTTTTCAGAATAAATAAATAAATTAATAAATGTACTGTGCTTAGAAGTGAGACTGAGATTTATGTGTTAATTATTATTATGTCTATTTTCTTCACTGCTGAATTTCCAGCACTTTGCAAAGCGCTTGCTTATAGTAGGCACTCAATAAATGCTTCCTGCACAGATGGATGGTGGATGGATGGATGGATAGACGGATGAATGGACAGACTAGCCTGAGGGGGTAGGGAGAGTGTGTACATCGGACACCCCAGATGTGTCCTATTAATTTTACTGACAATCCTAACAGAATTTAGGTAGACCCTGCATATCACAGAATCCTAGAATGTCAGGAATAGAGGGTCTTGAGGAGTCATGTCAGCCAGGTGTGTGTAGCACAATCCCTGGGGGCTTCTTCAAATGCCTGCTCCCCCTTCCCTTATGGAGATAGACTATCCATCTCGGAGACTCACCTTGTTTGGGTGTGGAGGGGGTACATGTTCACTCTGAAAGGTCTGCCTGTTGACTATCCCTCACCTAATTCACCAGGCTCTTATTGCAGATGAGGAAACTGAGGGTCAGAGAGAGACAGAAATTTGCAAAAGGTCACACAGGGAGTTGTGAAGGAGTTGACTCAAACTCAGATCTCCTACGTCTTTGTCAGATGTCCTATTAACTAGTCTGCTTCTCTGTATCCTCGCCACCAGGCTGAAGCAACTCAACCATTTGAAGTCTTTTTTCATATTTAAATAGAGAGGGAGCCTCTATGGTGAGGACACTGGGAGGACTTAAGGAACCCAGGGGCAGGAAGGCAGCTGGCCTGGCACGGGGTTGCCTGGGAACCTTCTCTCCATATCTATTTCCTCTTAAATTGTCCCACCCCATTCCCATTTTCTAAGTTTGCTTTTTAATTATGAAATATTTTGTACCCAGAGAAAACTATAAATAATAATATAATAAACATCCATGTATCTTCTACTCAGCTTTGTTAAATGTTAACATTTTGCCACATTTGCTTCAGATAAATATTTTTTGAAGAAATAAAACATTAAAGGTATAATGGAAACTCCCTGTGTGTGCCTCCCAAGACTCATTCTCCTCCTGCCCTCCCCAGAGGTAACCATTCTCCTGAATTTAGGGTTTATTCTTTCTACGCAAGTTTTAACTACTGTTTATAAACATTTAAGCACAATGTTGTATGGGTTTGCATGCTTCTGAACTTTATATAAGTGGCATCCTGTATGTAAACTTGTTTACCTTGGGTGTTTTGTTCAGTATGTTTTTGAGTTTATCCTTGTTGTTACATAGAGTTCTGTGCCATATTCATTGAATGAAGGAATATGTCTCAGTTTTCCTTCATTTATTGATAGGCTGTAATAAGCACCCTTGTATATTTCTCTTTGTGCACACATACAAGGTTTTCTCTGGGGCATATAACTAGGAATAGAATTGCTGGGTGACAGGTGTATTAGTTATCTATTGCTGCATCATAAACCACCCCCAAACTTAGTGGCAGCTTAAAAACAAACAACATCCCCTTTATTTGCTCACAATTCTGTGGGTTAGGAATTCAAGCAGGATACAGTGGTGACAACTTGTTTCTTTTCTACAATGTCTGGGGTTGCATCCTGAGTAGTTTAAACATCTGGGACAGGTCAACTGGGGCCATATGTGTGGGATCTTGGTGCCAGCTCTCAGATGTGTTCAGTTTTCTTCCACATGTCCTGTCTATATGGCTAGCATGGGCTTCCTCCCAAGATGGTGGTCTCAGGATTCTGAGAGGAAGTGTTCCAGAGGACAAGTGTTTATTAAGCCTCCGCTTGCCTTATTCTTGCTAATAACCCATTGGCCAAAACAAGTCACATGGCCAGGCCTAGAGTCAATGTGTGAGGATATGAATACCAGGAGGTGTGGTTCACTGGGGACCACCAATGTAACAGAGTACAAACATCAACAGTTTATGAGATATTGCCAGATGGCTCTCCAAAGAGGTAGTATCAATTTATAATCTCCCAACCCTTGAGTAGTCCCCTTCAGTTGTTCTACATCCACACCAATACATGAGTATTGTCAGACTTTTAATTTTCGCCAGTCTAATGAATCTGAAGTGATGACACACTGCTGTTTTAATTGCATTGTCCTGATTGCTAGTGGGTTAGTAATCTTTTCCTATTTTTTGGTCATTCATTTGGGTTTCCTCTTCTGTGAATTGCCTGTTCTTATCATTTGCCCATCTTTCTGTCAAATTCTTTTTTCTTTGTCATATTGACCTGGAGTTATTTGTGTTTTCTGGATCCCTAATTCTTAAATGTCTACCTTAACCATGGAGGGCCTGTCTTCTCACTCTCTACCGCCTGGAGCGGAATGCTGTTATTGGGGACCTTGGGCCAAAACCTGAGGTGGGGAGTTTGGGACTCAAAGGTTCTTTGGGCTCTGATTCTTGATGGCCTCAGCATCTGTCCCACCCTCCAGGGGTCTTTGCCAGGGTTAGGATTCAGATGGGGAGACCCAGAGCTCCTCCATTCCTATTCAGTTCCCACATGGCCCATAGCCATTAGGCTGCCCTCCTGGCTTGCTCCCTTCCCTCCCCATCACTTCAGATGGGCCTCCTGTTCCTCCACCAGAGAAGGCCACAAGGGCCACCCTGGGAAAACTGGACAATGGCTAGAGGATGACAAGGTGAAAAAGACTGCAGCTCAGAAAACTGGGAAATCTTTATGTCCTGCTGAGCCTATGTGCACCCTGCGCACCAGACGTTGATCCTGAACACACCCTGTGTTCTCTGCCTCTGAGCCTTCGTGTATGCTATTCCCACTGCCTGGGATGCACCTGCTCACTGACCATCCTGTGCGAATTCTCCAAGGTCTACCTCGACCTTGCTCCATGAAAGTCCTCCTTAGGTGGGCCTCCCACCCCTATGCTGGATATGATCTAGTCATCTTTTGATATCCCATAGAATTTTCTTTGTACCATTTGTTACTTTTTACAGACCCAAATTTGAGTTCTAGAAGGGATAAATTTATTCTATAGATAGACTTAGTAGTTTGGGGAACCCCTAAAACAAAAACAAAACCCAAACCAAAAAGTTCAGTTTTGATGAACTTAACCAGAATTTTGCAGAAAATCTAGAAAGAAGTGATGTTAATTTAGCACATAGCTCTGAGCTGTCCAACAGGACAGCTACTAGCCACATGTGGCTATATAAATATAAATTAAAATTAATAAAAATGAAATAAAATTAAAAGTTCATCTCCTCAGTCACATTAGCCACAATTCAAGTGCTTAATTGCTTAATAGCCACATGTGGCTTGTGGCTATCATATCAGCGTAAATGGAGAACATTTCCATCCTTGCAGAGAATTCTATGAGACAGTGCTGACTTTTGCCAATTCTGTTTTACAGTTTTGTGTTGTATCTATTTGGAAACACCTATGCTGGGAAAAGAAAACAAAATCTCTTCATTATTCAGGCTCCCAAAGGTCTAAATATTGCCTTGGACCCAGCTCAGCCATTAATTTGCTGTGTGACCATAAGAAAGTCACCCTCTCCCTGGGCCTCAGCTTGCTCTTCTGTAAAATGAGGGGGCTGATGTAGAAGGGCCCTTCTGTCTCTGATCCAGCCTGGTGCCACCTGGGGGAAACAGTTATTTATGTCCTGGCAGGAAGAGTAGAGGGAGGGGTGGGAAGGGGAGAGGGAGGGAGGAGGAGATCATTAATGGCTCCCGGATCCTTGCCTTTGATCAGGTAGTCTGGAGCGAGGTAAGGGCCAGGAGGTGGGGTGGGGAGAGGAAGAGAGGGTGCAGAGGGTCAGGTAAGGGGTCAGGGGAGAGAGGCGTCAGCCTGAGTCGGAATTGGGGGGCGGATGTCTTCCACTCTGCCTCTCTCTACCTGGGAAGGAGCTGAGTCCTTCCCACCCCTCCATCATTCCAAGGGGGAGCTCAGTGGTCCACCAGTTCTCCAGCCCTTGCTGCCAGACATTCAAAGGCAAAGTGAGTGCTGATGTGCCTGGAGGAGAAAACCTGGGCTCCCTGTGCACCCCGCCTGTGGTTGAGTGCACTTCTAACTAAGAAAGGGTGGCCTTTCGTGAGATGTTATCTTTGGAGACTGAAGCATATGACTGGGTTGGTGACTGGGAATTGGCAATTATCTTCTATCTTTAGGGTGGTAGGACTTTCCAATGGGGAGACAGCCTTGGATTTGGAATCAGAAGGTTTCCAATCCTAACTTCTTGGATAAGTTATTTAACGTCTCAAAGCCTCAGTTTCCTCATCTGTAAAATGGGACCCAGGACACAATAGCAATGGTGAGGAAGAAAGGAGACCATCCCTATGTGTGAGGACATCTGGCAGATAATAGATGCCCTGTGCATATTTGGGCACACGTGTGTTTTGGAGCCTTCAGAAATCTGAGCTTGTGCCCCAGTGGAGAACTTTGCCACCCTGGCCCTGACACTTGCCCCCAACCCAGGGTCCTAGACAACACTGTAGGGAGGGTGCCAGAGCCCTTTGCTCTCCCAGGCCAGAAGCAGAAGCAGCAGCAGCAGCAGCAGAGGGCTGGGGTGGGGTGGGGGCACTGGCATCTGGGCCTGGTTGGCACACACCCAGGAGTCCAGGTTTCAAAGGCGAGCTTCAAAGGCAGGGCTGTGTTGATGTGGCTTCTTTTGTACCTGCTCAAGGAAGGAAAACAAGCCTATGCCCCCTCCTGCCCCAGGATGGCAGCTCAGATCCCAGGAGATACTCCCCGCCCACCTTCATGCCCCAGTACAGTTAGTTTGATCTCTCCATCCGCAGGGTTTTTGTCTCATCAAAGCAGTGATGAAGGAGCCGATTAGGGTGGGCCCTGCCGGGTCTCACCGTGGCCCGTGGTCCGGGGCACAGCACCGGAGGTTATGGTGAATGGGGTGGGGGTGAGGAATGAGAGGGAAGGAAGGCCCGGAACTGCAGCAGGCAGCGGCAGAGCAGAGTGGGCTGGGAGAGGTTTGAGATCCAGGAAACTGACTGGGCGCGGTGGCAGAGGGTGCCTGCTGGGGCCTGCAGGCAGGGGGAGCTGAGAGGGGCTCCCCTTCCCTCCTCCAGCCCTCAGAGGAAGCTGCTCACCTGACACCAGCCCTGAGAGGGCTCTCCACCCCTCTGCTGGCCAGATTCACCCTGGCTGGCACAGGAATCGGGACCCTGCCAGGCTCCCCCACCCCAAGGGTCGGCCACGCTAGCATCTCGGTAACCCCACAGGCACCCTGGCTGGGCCCCAGCGGGGCAGAGGGGTGAAGGGAAGGGGAGTATCCCAGCCCCTCCCATAGTGGGGCCAGAGCTGCTCCAGTGGAACAGGGCTGGCCAGGAGGCAGCTGGAAGATGAATAAAGTGCTTATTCTTCTGTCAAGCACCCACACCTTGGCCTGAGATCCTGGGGCCTCGACCCTATGGATAAGCCCTGCCCCCCACCCTTCCCAGGAGAAGTTTCAAAAGCTGGGGAACCTGGACTTTCTTGGGATTGGTTTGCAGATCTCAGATTTCTAAGTGGAGCACCAGGTGTTCATTCATTCCTTCACGCAGCAATATTTTATTGAACACCTACGTGTGTCGTGTGTCAGGCATCCCCACCACAAGTCTGTAATTTAGGCTTTTTTTTATAGGTGAGGAAATTGAGAGTCCAGAAGGTTGAGCAACTTCTCCAAGATCAGGCAGCTACTGAGGGCAGAGCTCTTTGCACCAGGTTTTGCCTCCCTGCCCACTCCCAGCTGGTGGGTGAGGGAGGAGGACTCTCCTGGACACGCTGGGAAGGGGCCCTTTTTACTCCCTCCGCACCTGCACCTGAGCCTGAGCTGGTAGACTGCTAGTGCCGGCAGCCCACTGGGGGGGTTCTAGCTTGGGCTCTGCTGTGAGACACTGAGCGAGCCCTTCCCTTGGGATACAGCTATGTCCCTGTTGTCATTACCTGGGCCACACTTCGTCATGGGCAGAGTGAAGTGGGTGGCCTGGCCTGGTGGTTCTTTTGACCCTGGCTGCACTTGAGTATTTAGATAATACTAATGCCCCCACCCCCACCTATCCCAAGAAATTCTGATTTAATTGGCCTGGGCTGGACCACACGCATTGGTATTTTTAAAGCTCCCTAGGTGAGTTAAGTGCGCAGTCAGGGCTGAGAACCTCTTGAACCAAATGATGTCTAATTCTCATGGGCTAAGGGTGGCAGTCCAGCCCTTTCCCCAGGCTGGAGACCTGGGCACAACTCTTGGCCATCACAGCTGCCACGGCCTCTGCGTCTCTGTTCCTCACATGTGACGAAACACTGAGCAGCTGTCTCTTTAAGGAGATTGTGTGCTGGGCTCTGATTGTCAGAGGGACAGGCCCTGTGGGCCAGGTGCCCAGGAGGAGGCCAGGGAGGAGCAGGTGCCTCATCAGGGCCTGGGGAGGCAGAAGGAGGGGAAACAACCCCTCCCCAGGCCTAGCACAGGGAGCAGAGGGACTGAGTTCCTCCCTGTTCTGGAGAGAAGCAGCTCCTTGGTCTGACCCTTTGGGGCCAGCTCTGGGAGTGCAGGGCCAGCGGGGGCAGGGACAGACCGTAGTACCTGGGGGAAGGTGAACCCAGCGCCCTTGGCCACCCACCCTCCAGCTCTGCACATGGCGTTCTCACACTTGGTCCCCACGTGTGAGGGGAGGGGACCAGGGGCACCTTGACTCTCCTTCCAGAAAGATCTGCTGACAGACGCAGACTTCCCCACCCCCTCCCTCTCTGGCGGTGGCTGGCAGGCGCCTCAAGCGGTTCAGGCGGGGGAGGGCCTCCTCCCTCCCTCCTTCCCCTGTACCAAAGGCCTCAGCTCTCCCAGAGTTTGTGTAAGCTGCTCAGACTTGGGGGCCCAGGACAGGGGGGCAAAGGGGCCTTTGACACCAGGCCTGTCCCCCTATTCAGATTTCAGATTTCAGCTAGAGCAGGGCTTCTCAAACCATGATAGGCAGACACATCACCCCCAGGTCTTGTTCAAATACAAATTCTGATTCAGTAGGCAGGGCCCCACACTCTGCATTCCTAACAAACTCTCAAGTGACGCTGCTGCTGGTCTGTGGACCACACTCTGAGCAGCAAGGAGCTAGAACACCCGCTTGGCTGTTCTCTGAGCCCAACCCTCTCATGCGCCTGCAAGCAGCTGGCACGCACAAGGCTAGGACCAGGCCGGGCCAGGCTGGGCAGACGGCCACCAGCCCCTGGTGCCCCTAACGAACAAGTGGTCCTCACCAGCCTGGCACGTGGCACTGCTGATGGCTCAGTGCCCAGAACAGGGAAAACATAAAATCTCATTTCAAGCCCCAATGGTAGTTTGGTTCAGCTTTCCTAGCTTTTTAGGAACTCAATTCCCTGCATTTTTCTTAAATGCAAGGCTGCAAGGCACCTGCTTAAAATGATTTTTTCCCCTCTACATTTGAGTAGAGACAGGCAGAGGCGAATGCTTTTCCTTCCTTTTTTCAGGGCTCTGGTTTTCTCTGTCTCTGCTGTGTCTATTTTGACATCTGTCTGTGTTGGCTTATCTTGTGTCTGTTTCTGTTCTTTCCTTGAAATAGTGCAGGGCTTTACATCTGTACAGACCTGAATTTGAGTCCTTCCTCTGCCACAGTTGATTAGTTCTGTGGCTTTGGGCAAGTCTCTTAACTTCTTTGAGCCTCAATTTCTTCTTTTTTCTTTCTTTTTTTTTTTTTTTAATATTTAGTAGAGACGGGGTCTCGCTCTTGCTCAGCCTGGTCTCAAACTCCTGAGCTCAAGCAATGCTTCTGCCTTGGCCTCCCAGAGTGCTAGGATTACAAGTGTGAGCCATCACGCCAGCCTGAGCCTCAGTTTCTTAATCTACAAAATGGACTCATTAATAGGTGCTTCTGAGAGTGATTGTAAATATTTTTATACAAAATCATAAACAGGCTGGGCACGGTGGCTCACGTCTATAATCCCAGCACTTTGAAAGGCTAAGGTGGGAAGATCACTTGAGGCTAAGAGTTTGAGACCAGCCTGGGCAATATAGCGAGACCCTGTCTCTACAAAAAAATAAATAAAATAAAATAAATGAAGAAAAATCATAAACATTAAAATACTTCGTAAAGTGAAAAGGATAGGCCAATGATATAGGATCATTATAAGACAGCAGTTAAGAGCACAGGTGCTGGAGCCAGAATGTCTGGAACAGAATCCTGACTTCACCAGGTATTAGCTGTGTGGCCTTGGGTAAGTTACCTAATTGCTCTAAGCCTCAGTTTCCCCATTCATAAGAAGAGGGTAATAATATTATTACCCCACAGTGTTATGATGTGGAGTAAACGAGATGATGTGTGGATACTGCTCAGCACAGGGCCTGACGTAGAGTCAGTCTCTCACACACACACACACACACACACACAAATTGTGCTTGTACTGTTTCCAGCCTGATTTCCCCCTTAACAATATATCATGAACATGTCCCAATGTTGTTACATATTGTTGATGGCTGCATAATATTCCATCAGATGAATGTATGAAAATTGGTGGACTGTGTCCTTCATTCTTGGTCATTACAGTTGTTCAGAGTCTGGAGTAAAGGTTTACAAAGAGAAGGTGGGCCCAATAACATTTCCTTTCCTGCCTTTTCAGCCACTCAGATGAAAGGCCACCTTCCTGGCCCAGGAGCCCCTCACCCAAGGCTTTCACCAGCTGGCCTTAGCACATCCTACGAGTTAAGCAGCACAGAATACTTTTCCTCCTAGTGGTTCCTTCGTTAACCCCTGGTGCTGCAGAGCTGGGGTTGAATGTTACAATTTGCCCATTGCGGTCAGAACTGGACAGATGACCCAGCAGAAATACTTGGGATACACAGGCAGAAAAACCAGCAAGAAGCCGAGGTCTTCTTGATGCTGAGAAGTAAAAAAATGCAGGCAGGGATGAGTGACGGGGGCGACCCAGGCTGCTGGTGACCCCTCACTTCTGTTTATGCTGGAGGAGGGCTTCCAGGTAGAGGCGTCTTGGGGCCATTAGAGTGAGCCCCAGCTGAGTAAGGAAGGCATGCTCCTTTTCCACCCTTCCTCTCGGGAAGTCCCATCACTTACTGAGGTTAGAGGAGACCTTAACTCTGCTGAGCCTCAGTTTTCTCATCTGCTAAAGGGAGATAAAAGAGTACCCATTTCCTCAGGCAGTTGGGAGGATTTCATGAAACCATGTCTTAAAACAGCATATGTAATATTAGAGCCTTTCCTGTCTCCCAGTCTTAGTCTGTCTGTCCCCTCTCTCTGCTCCTCCACCCCTTCCCAGCAACTCATGGTTACCAACACCCTTACAGCCTTCCCCTCCAGTAAACACAGGCTCTCCCATGGGAGACATTCCTGAGAAGCAGGGCTTACCCTGGATTTGTGTAGAGCCGGCATAAGCCTACAAGGGTTCACCCCCGCCCCCCGTGGGAGCAGTGTGTCCAGAAGCCATGGGGAAGTGGGGTGCATGATGATACAAAGAAATATGTCATGGTGGGTAGAGTCCCAGGAATTGGGGGTTCCCCAGCTTCAAGAACACAACCTTTGTTGTCATCAGTGTTGTTTCACAAAGGGCCCGACCAAGCAGCCTTCCATATCCCCAAAAGACCCAACAAGAGTCAGTGGATTAACTTAAAGCAGCAGAGATTTGAGTGGGATACAAGGAAGGCTCTCTTGATAGCCTGGGATAAGACACAGGAGAGGCCAGGGGAAGACGGCTGTGCTGCCCTGTCCCAGGAAGGAGGCCTGGAATGGATTAGGTCTCAGAGCTGTCAGGAATTAGGGATGCTGGTCAAACGAATAAACTGGAGCAGGAGGGGGGGTTATCTTGTCTCTCCTGGTGCAGAATTCAATAATTTAATTTTGGTGTGAAACTTAAATTTCCTATAAGCTTAAAGAAAAAATAATCTATATGAGTTTGAATGTGGCATTCAGCAAAAGCCTTCGCCAGCAGGGACCCCCATCCATGCCCCCCTAAGCTTCCTGAAGACACATTTGGCTAAGAGACAAAGTTCGAGATGGGAAACCCAACTGTCTCTCTCTGCAATCAGGCAGAATTAATTGTGTGAACACCATTGATCAAACCACTTAATACTTCCAGGGGCTGAGAAGGAGCTGAAATGTAATTTCATTACCAACCTGCTCACCCCTAATGAAACTCCTAATAATGCTCTAATTTTTCTTTTCGATAAGGGCTGATAGGTAGAAATGGAGGTAGAGGTGGGGGGAGACATGAAAACTTACTTTCTCTTCTTTGCTAGACTCTATCTAGATAGATGAAAATTAAACACCCACTTCCAGAGCTTCCTGTCAAAAGTCACTTTAAGGGTCATAGCCTACCCCCAGACTCATGCCTGGGATGAGGTGGGGGTGGGGGTGGGGGGTGAGGCAGAGGATGGGCACAGATAGTCTAAACTGCAAGTGAGGTTAACAAAAATCAATTCTGATTTGACTTAGGGTGATTATGCAGTGATTCAAGATCGGCTGATAGCTTTTTAGGCTGAAAACAAAACACATGTAGGCTCCCTGGCCCCACAGCCAGGGGTGTGAGTGGGGGAGTGCAAGCAGATATGGTCACAGGTTCCAAAATGTCAGAGGATGATAATTCCATGGAAATGGTCACACAATGGGATGAGTCCTGGCTCAAGTCCTGAGTGGGCTGAAGGAAGCTCCCCTTGTAAGCTGTACACTCACTCACAGGCACATGTACACAGGACATGGACACGTACCGCATGCACATGCACACACATATACAGGGGTGAATGTCATGCTTGCTGTTTTGCTCTGTGCTCTGTAGGGTGTTTGAAATGTAGCAGCAGACACTCAATAGATATTTGGAAAATGTGTGCAAAGAGCACAGAGCAGGTAAGTACACATACACGTGACCTGCACAACATCTAGGCAGGTATGCACACGCGTGCACACACTGTCTTCCACCCTTTGTTCTCTGGGAGGGCAGGGAACCAGGCAGTCTTATTTGCCATTTATCCCTGGCACACGGTGGGCACTCAGAAGCATCTGTGTGAAGAATAGCTGGATGAAACAAGCCTCCAGCAAAGCTCGTCTGCTGCCACGGTCACGTCATCCCTTAATTCAAGCTTGGCTCAAGACTCTACTCTCCCAGGAGGCCCTTCCTGCTCCGTGGCTTTCTCAGGGATGGCCCACTCACCGGCATGGTATCTGTTACACTGGTCGGTATGGATATCTTTCACATGTACCTCTCTCATAAGACAGTCTTCCCAGACCACCCCCTGACCCCGCCCCACACTCTATGTCAGACTGGAAATTTCTCCCCTATCAAAGTGGGAGCTCCTGTATGGCACCCCCACTACCCTATCAGACTGGAAGTTCCCCCATTTGTTTGAGAGTTCCAAAGGGAATAAGCTTTCCTCATTAGATTCTTTTTATTTTAAAGATGAGGTCTCACTATGTTGTCCAGGCTAGACTCGAACCCCTGGGCTCAAGAGATCCTCCTGCCTCAGCCTCCCGAGTAGCTGGGACTACAGGTGTGTGCCACTGCACCCGGCTTCCTTATTAGATTCTTATAAGAGGCGCCTCCCTCCATCTGTTCAGGTTGGTGAGATGATACCACCTTCTTGTTTAGCTCTCTGCCTGACCCCCGAAAGTCCCCCCATGCCCAACAGATGCCAGAGAGCCTGACCAGTGCCCAGGTTCCAGGGCTGAGCTCACAGGCGGGACATGTAGGCAGATGAGGGGGAAACGGCATGAACAACTGGCTCTGGAGGGGTGTACATGTGTGCATGTGCATGTGTGGTGCCCCAGTGCATGTGTGTAGGCAGGTCCTGCCTCCCTGGACGTAGCCAGTTTGGGCAGTAAAATCCAGGTTTCTATGGCCCAGCCCCACCATGCTCTGCCCAGGATGCCCCCAGACCACCACAGGCCCTGGAACTGTGGGCTTTCTGGGGCAAGGACATAGGAGCAGTGTCTCCCACATCTAGGTCTTCACCCCCACCTCCACACAGCCCTCTTTGCTGCTCTAGCTGCTTTACCTGGCTTTGGAGACCTGGGAAGAAGGAAAGTGGGCAGGGAGGGGTGGGGTGAGAGGTGGGGGCAGTGGAGGGTAGTTATTTACAAAGCCTGTGCCCTGGGGACCCTTGTCCTGGACAACAATTACAGCCCCTTAATTAACTGAAATGCAGTCCGCCTGTCGATGGAGGTATGTCCCCCACTGAAGTTTGCTGTGCCTGCCGCTGTCTAGTACTGGTTAATGAATATAAATCAGATAGTTTATAGTTAGCGAGCAGGGAACAGGCTAGCAAGGGGCTGAATTCCAATGCAGAATGCCCGAGGATAGGAACATGCCCTCTATCACGGAGGCCAGGGCATCCATGGGGGCAGCACTGGTGGGGGGGATATGCCTGCCCACCTTGCTCTTGGGCTGTGAGTGCACACACAGGTGTATGTGCAGCCGGTGCACACATGCAGCACCCAGCACAGGCATTCCCTGAACACACAATGTTACAAACCCATGAAAGTGAACAACACAAGCCCTCTACAAGACACGTGGAAACCGTGGGAAACACAGCCCCAAAAATCCCTGGCTCCTGCCCTCTGAAATCCACAGAGCCTCGGCCTGGGCAGCTTCTCCCTCAAATGCCAGAACCTGTGCCCACTGCCCCCTGTAAGAGACAGCTCCAGCTGATCCCCAGGCCAGCTCTCTCGGGTTCTGTTGGTGGGATCAGCCGAGGCACAGGATGCCAACCCAGTTTCCCCTCCCCTGACTGCACTTGGCAGGGGCTGTGGCGGGGGTGGCTGTGGAACCCTGACTCTAGGCAGGGAGGCTTCTAGAATGTGTGTGGGGATTTTAAGGTCTCCACAGCTGCAGAGGAAGTAGATTGACAAGGTCCTAGCCCAGGGCCAGGTTCATGGGCTGGTGATCTGTGCACAGAGCCCTGTGCTTAGGAAGTTGAACGGTTTAATGCTTTTCTGTTGCTGTCTTGAAAGCCTTAATAATTTTTGAACAAGGGGCCCTGCATTTTCGTTTTGCACTGGGAACCACAGTTATGTAGCCGGCCCCTTCTTGACCTGGACATGAGGCCAGGGGGACAATACTGTGTGCAAAGTATGAGTTTGGGGTTCTGGTGTTTAGGGGGTTCCTGAACAGAGCTCTAGCAACAGGGGTCATTTGTGGAAAGTATACTTTACCCAGACCCAGGGCTCTGTCCTGCTGGCTTTGTCACCTGGGCAGGTCACCTCACCTCTCTGGGTCCCTGGTCCAGGCTTCCAGGGAGATGGTCTTTCAGCTCCCTTTTAGCTCAGGCACTCCCCCGGGGAGGAGTCCAAACCTCCGTGTAATCTTGGTTCACACACACATGCACGTACACACATGCACACACACACACACACACACACACACGCTTTCACACAGAGCAGAGCCAAAGCCTCAACATAGAGCTGCATTATTGCCTCTGGAGAGATGAAGTGGGGGGGCGTCCCCACACCCAGGCAAGTCCCAACAAGCCGTTTCTAAAATCCAGAGACCAGCCAACACCTTCCCCGGGCTTGTTTACTCCCCTACTAGGGGGTGGGGGTGGGGGGTCCACCAGTAGGGAGGGGTGTATGGCTTGGTGGGGGCAGATAAATAATTGGCATCCATGGCTTGATGACACCCCTGCGTTCCACCCGGCTGGTCCCGGCTGGGAGGGGCTACAATTATTTACTCCTTCTGGGCTCCCCTGCTGGTAGAGCTGTGGGGAGGAGGGAGAGGATATGCGGGTTCTGGAGACAAAGGAAAATGATCCTATGACCACAGCATGAGTCCGGAGGAGCGTGGCACAGACTCCAGCCAGAGTGGTTGGAGGGGCAGGGGTGTGCAGGACAGAGCCTGAAGTGGCTGATGCTGGGTCCCCACTCTACAGTCGGGGGTGCCTCTCATGGGGTCTGAAGGTCTGTGAGGAAGGGGTCTCTTGCACACAGACCCCCCACCCCCATTGGCACCCCCAAGGTTCTGGCAGCCTGCTAGCCCCAGGCTGTCCGCAGCAGGGGTCTGTGTCAGGGCAGCGGTGCAAGGTACCCCTGGACTCCATCCTTGTGTGACAGCCCAGGAGAGGGGCAGTTGTTTTTCTAAACTGTTCTTTTTCATTTTCATGGAGCCAACTGGGGAGGAGAGGGGTGGTCCATGCTCAGCTAGGCCAGAGCCCCAAGCCTCAGGGGGTAGGTCTTTCACAGAAGCATCCCCCAATCCTGGCTAAGCTACTGTGAATACACCCATTTCACAGAAGAAAAAGTAAAGAGAAGGCACTCACTCCCTGGAGACCTGCAGCAATGTGGAGGTGAAAGCTCCGGTGATGTGATGCCTCCCTGATTCTGGATTGGGGCCCTGCTGAGGCAGTCAGTGCCCTCCTGTCATCCCCAATTCTCCCCCACAGACACATCACATACACCACAGAGGGGCATAGGAACTCCATGTCCTGGTTAGACTTGAGAGAGGAGAGGCTTGGCCTGGGAGCTCCAGTGCTCTGATGAGGGTCCCCCCAAGCAATGGATCTTAATAAACTGTTTCATGGGCCAGAAACATCTGCTGATCTTCACAGCCCCCAGGTGAGAGAGACTGGGAGGGTGTCAGGAACTGAACTCACCAAGATTGAACAGGGAGGGGGCCAGAGGGAGCTTGCACTGTGACTCATCTGGAGTTGAAATCCATCTTGACTCCCAGCCCAGAGCATCCACACACACCCCTGAGACTCTCAAAGGATGCCTCATCCTAGGAAACCCAACACCCAGAGTTGGGGATGAGGGGTGCACAGAGGGAGGAGGGGGTTTTGTTTATTTGTTTGGGTTTTATTTAAGTGGGAATATGGCCAGGCTCCCTTCTCTAATAGAGAGACCCAGTCCTCAACTTGGGGACACCACATATAATGAATCTCCAAGACACTCTCGGACACCAAGGGCTCTGTGGTCTCAATCAGGGAGGGCTTCCCAGGGGAGGCAAAATTGAGGGATGCTTTTGGGCAGGGCAAGGACGAGCCTGGGCAGAGATAGGAGATGTATGCACAAGTGGGCCAACCCCCACCCCACCCAGTCCCTGGGCTCAGTAGGCAGCAGGCATGAAGCCGCCTTTCACCCTGATGTGAAATGAGGACTTAGGAGCTCAGGAAACCCGTTAACCTGAGGATCACAGACAACAGCCCATCAGACTGCAAGACGGATGGCGTGGGAGGCCCTTGAAAGCTCATCCCTGCCTTGGAACTAGCAGAGTCAGGAAGCTTGGATAGGCTCAATCCTGGGCACCTGTGGGCACTGCCCCCTGGCTGAGAAGGAGGGGAGAGGCCAACTTTGGTCCAGGTCTTTCTATTCCTCTCAGGAGCCTTGCTCAGAGCTCACCTCTTCCGCAAGGCCTCTTCACACCGACCCCAACATGGCCCCCCTCATCAAGTCTCCCCCTCACCTCCACCTCCCAGGATGCAGGGAGGCAGAAGGGCACCTCCAAGACTCACAGACCATCCCGTAGAACGTCACTGAGTGTCCTCGGGGGAATACGGGAAGGCAGAGAAGGAGAGAGAATGAGCAGGAGGACTGTTGTCCCCCAGGCTTGCGGGTTGAGCTCTGCAAGCCAAATGCTCCACCTGTGGGGCTGGACAAGCACGAAAGCATGGGGTGCAGGGCACACAGCCTGAGTTTGACTGTCCCACTTGGCCACCATGTGACCCTGAGAAACACTATGACCTCTGTGGCCCTCAGTCTGCCCCTCTGTGCTGAAGCCCCTCCACAGGGACATTGGGAAACACAGAGATAATCCAGGTGAAGGGCCTGGCCACAGCCTTGGTTTATTATTATTAATTACAACAATAGAAGCACCCACTTCTACCCGACGGGAGGGCCCTTCGGCAGCGCCCGTGTAACCCGCACTGCGTTGGCAGCCCAGCCCGGCCCACGCTGTGGAATGTGTGTTTGGAGAGAGGCGAGGAAAGGGAGGGGAAGGTTGACTGCTTTTTTTCCCTCCCTCCTTTAGCATGGGTGACACTGGCGAGAAGCGAGCAGCTGACCTGGGTTTGAATTTAGAGTGTTCATTAATACGATATTATGCCATATGCTCCGCACACTGTCTCCCTCTAATGCAGCCGCCAATTTGCTGAGCAGCCCTAATTAGTAATGGTATAATGAGAGTATTCAGAGGGTAATGTGGTGGGTGGGGATGGAAGGATGGGACTGTGCCTGGCCGCTGGGGGAGGGGCAGGTCCGGCTGCAGAGGGTGGGGGCCAGGGTTTCGGGGGACACCACCAGGGGTCATCTTGACCGAGGGCTGGCTGAGGCCCTCCCTCTCCACCCCCCATTCCTCAGGGAGCAGAGGCTCAAGGTTGTGCAGTGGGGTGGGTGGCAAGGGGTGCACAGGGTAGAGGGAGAGGAGGGAACCTGGGTGATGGAGGAGGCAATGGGTGGTCATTTGTTTTCAAACCAGAAGTGGATGACAGAGGAACTGTAATGGGGTGTGTGTGTGTGCGTGGTGTAGACACTAAATCCTCTGAGTTCATACCATGTGTCATGCCCTCTGCTGGCCCCTCAGAATGGCCCTGCCAGGTGGTGTAACCAATACCATTTTTCAGATGGAGAAACTGAGGCTTAGAGAGGTTCAAAGGTCACTCAGCTGGTGACCTGCAGAGGACTGGCAGCCAGGACCGCCAGACTCCAGAGTGGGAGAAGCCTCGTCTGGCCTCACCATGGGGCTGCTGCGGCATGGTGAGGGGCAGAGAGCACAGCACAGGGCTGAGGATGGGCATGGGACAGGAGTGACTGAATTGTTCCTGTTCCCTCCCGTCTTCTAGAGTGCTTCATCTGTCCCTTGCCTCCTTTCTCACACTGTAGTTTCCCAGCCTCGGTCCCCGGGGTGAGACAATTCACAGGACTCCTATTTGAGAAGCCACTGTATGAGAGGGCCAGGGCATGCTCCACACCTCTGGCCATTGTCATGCCAGTGGTGCCTTTGGCCTGGACAATTTGAGTCTCTGAGCTCAAGGCAAAGTCCACCCCTAGCCACAGGTGAACCCCAGGAAGGGCTGGGAGCCCCGGGGAGCATGAAGTATCCGCGCCCCAGATTCAGGGCTGCCCCGCCCTCTGACACTTCCAATGCCAAAAGTGACAGCAGGGGCCCGGGGTGGGCCCTGGAACCCACATCCTTGAGAGCCTACTGCCAGCGCCCCTCAGCCCCCTCCTTCCCCGGCGCGGCTGGGCAGCACTCCCTCCCGGGGGACCACAGCTCTCCCGCAAACCCACACTCAGGAGATGAAATATTCATCACGTACATATTGGCTCCACCAGCGGCTTTTAGGGAAAGCAAATGAGACGGACTCCGGGAAGGAAATGAGTGTGAGGCACGGGGGTGGGTGGTAGGGAGGACAAGGGTGGGCAGCGTCTCCCAGCTTCCGCCTCTCTTGAATCTAGCTTCTGGGAGCGGGCTGCACCTTCCATTCCCGGTGCCCCCAACCTGCCCTATCCCCGTCCCCCAAACACCATTACCTCCCCACCAAGCCCAGAGCCGCTACCTCTTCTCCTGGAAGATGGGTAGTTCACAGTTTTACTCTCTAACACGTCTGGGCAGAGCTACAAGGCATGAATCCATCCAACCCACCAACAGCCACGCTGAGCCAGGTGCTGTTCCAGAGACCTGGCCTACAGGGGAAAGCAGGCAGCAAGGTTCCCCTCATGGAGGACAGACAATCCACAGGCCATAGACACATAAGACCATTTCAGGTGGCATATGAGGGAAACAAAAGACCTAGCTTGGGTGGGGAAAGAAGGCCTCTCTGAAAAGGTGACACTGGAGATGAGATCTGGATAATGAAGACAAACTTTCCAGGCAAAGGAAATAGCAGGTGCAAAAGCCCAGAGGTGGGGTGAGCCTAGAGAATTCCAGGGGCAGCCGGAAGGCCAGTGTGGTTCTCATTCAGGGGGCGAGTGAGTTTGGAAAGGGTCTCGGAGCCTGATCACACAGGGCCCCATAGGTCACGGAGGGCTTGGGGGTTATTCTAAGAGCAAAGGAAAACATTTGGAGGCAGTAGAAAGAACACTAGATTTGGAGCCAAGGACCTGGGTGTGAGCCTGGTCAAGTCACTTAACCTTCTAGCCTCACTTTCTTCATCTGTGAAATAGGGACAGGAAAGTCCAGCCCACAGGGCTGTCGTGAGGGTTGAATAACATCATTTATGTGAAAATATGTTGCTATCTGATGCCAGTAGTGAAGCATTCCTCTCCAGCTGTCCCTGGGTGGTCCCTAAAATGTCTGCCTGGACAATACCAAGTGCAGAACCTCAGAACCCTGGCATGGAGTGGGACTTTAGAGGTCTGTCATTCAATGAGTATTTATTGAGCAACTACTATATGCCTGGCAGTATGCTTGGTGGTGCCAGGATGTAGCTGTGAACATGATAGACTTAGAGTATGGATTGGAGAGAACTGGACCACCCCATTTCATAGATAGGCAAGGTCAAGGCTACATAGTGCTGACCAGAAAGAGAGCCCAGGCTCCCTAAACACCAGCCCAGTGTTCTCCCCAGGATGCAGCCAACGGGTGCCCCTCCCCTCCTGTGGCCGACAGGTTCTCCCACCCCAGGGCCCACTTGGGAGAGAAGGTGGCTCTCTGTCCATGGCCCTGCTTGGAATGAGGGGGAATTCTGAGGGGATCAGGAAGCTTTCTGGAGTGGCTGTGGTGGGCCTGGAAGGATACATGCAGTGTGGTTGTGAGGAATGGAGGGACACTGGGTAGAAGGGACAGCAAAGGCTTGCAGACAGGAATGGGACATGTATGTTACATACTGGGTGGGTCTGTCAGGGAGGAGGAAGAGGAGCGCCATGGTAGACCTGGAAGGGCAGGTGAGCGCCATCTCTCCAGCAGAGGGGTGCTGGGGCTCTGAGGACTCCACTAGGGCAGGGGCAGCGGCAAAGAAGAGAAAGGAACCAGTTGCAAGGCATTACAGAGGAGGAGGGCAGGAGGAAACAAAGAGCTTTCGGAAGATGGGAGACTTAGCTGTCCTTTATTGATTCTACGAACATTTCCCGAGCACCTGCAGAGGGTCAGGCCCCGTGCCATTCAGGCAGGAAATTGAGCAAAATTGTGCAAAACTGGAAGGCTCGTGCTTTGTGCTCTTGTTGGGATGGAGGATGGGGAAGTGGGGGTGAGGGGTCGCTGGGCAGCTGGTGCCCCCTCAGGGTCTTGATTTTGCTCTCTGTAAAATGGAGGTTTTTCACAGGACAGCTGTCATTTCCCCAGCGATGGGTGCTTCAGGAAGCTGCTTCAGGATAGATTCCGGAATCCTGGACTGGCCTATGGAAATGAGGAGGGTGGAGGTGTGGGGAATGGGGCTCTCCTTTGAGGCTGGGGAAGCGGACCCGTGTAGGGGAGTGAGGGGTCCTGCTGGGGTCGTGTTCCTCTCAGGATTGCGGGGATGGGATCTCAGGGCCTCCCACTTCCCGCCTGGGGAACCAGACCTGGAAAAAGAACAATTCCGGAAGCTGGCGGTGATTCCTCCAACAGCAGCAGCAGCAGCAGCAGCTAATGTTTCCCCAGGCCTCTCCTGGTAGCTTTACAGGCATTAGGTCAGCCGATTCTCACCCGAAACAGGTACTGGTAGTGTTCCCATGATCCACATGAGGACACTGAGACCCAGGCTGCTGAGACCATCCACAGAGCCAGAACTGGAACTCAGGCTGCCCAACTCCACATTTGGCATGTAACAAGCTCTCCTCAGATCCCCTCTCCTGATAACCCACCCAGGACCTGAAGCCCACCTGCCCTGCCATCCTCGCTACTAAGAGTGCACCGCACATCCAGCAAGCAGGGGCCCCACCTTCCCACTGCAGTGTGAGAGCAGCAGAATCCAGGGTGCCTTCCTGGGAGCACATCTGAGAACAGTGGAGGAGAGGTCAAAGGTGAACTTGCCCAGATTGGGGAAGGAAGGGCATTCCAATAGTGCCTTTAAACTTAGAGCAAAATTGAGGTGGTCCCTCCCGTGTGCACTGGGGCTGGGGGGCTGAGTCCCCATCCTGTCACCAGTTTTCCAGGAAGTTTGGAGTCTCCCCCTGCCCTCCCCCATTCACCAGGGTGAAGGTTTGTGGGGAATGTTCTCCCGCAGAACTCGGCATGAAATAAATTCCATTCTTACTCTGCAAATGACACTGCACATAAATATTCAGTAAATTAGCAGCACGCTTTTATAGATTTATCAGTCATTGCAGGCACAAAATGACAGGCAATGTTGTAGCTGAAATATTAATGCTGACAAATTAATGATTTCTGAGTAAATGATGTCATTTTTGCACCGTTTCATTAAAATTTACTCACTTCTGCTTCATTTCTGGACCTAAAAAAATTAAAATCATTTCTTTCTCTCTTCTTTCTTTTTAGTGTGGGATCAGTTCCCAAACCTGAGAGGGACATAAATATTCCCCAGCAGTACCCCGGAAACAGAGGTGGGGAGGCAGGCAGGGCTAGCAATCCCCATCCCAGGCTCTAGGGAGGGGCTGGGGTGAGACGCCCTGAACCCCAGAGACCATCAGTCCAGCTAGAACATAGCAGAGTGGTTTCTTTGAGTCAAGCCTGGAAGGGCGTGCGGGGGATTGGAGGGGAAGAAGGGGAGGGAGGTTGGGAGGGGGTGTGTAGTGTTGGGGGGCACATGGGAGAGGAGGGAGTGGGGGGAAGTCATCCTCCCCTCTTTCCAAGCTCTAAGGGCCTCCATCACCCTCATCATACATGGTCTCCTTCTTGCAATAAATTTGGGAAATAATTAATTCCGGTGACCTCCCGTAGTAGGTAAAGGGGAAATACTGATTGTGTAAATATGCCAGACAACCCACCCTCACTAGGGGAATGGACAGATTCAAGTCCAAATCCCTGGCCCACCACTTACTGGCAGTGTGACCTTGGGCAAGTATCGTCATCACCTCTCTGAGCCTCATTTTCCCCTTCTCATTTCTCAGGGTTCTTGGGAGGATTGAATGGGATGGAATGTGCAAGGCCCCTGCACAGGACAGGTTCCCAGTCTGAGCCGAGAGGGGCTTCAAGAGAGGAGGATCAGCCGCAGGTGACTTGGCCCGGCCCTGCGGGGGTGGGGGCAGCAGGAGCGCCGGTTCCGGAGCCCCGGGCCAACCTCCCCCACCATTTTGGTGAACTTGGCCAAATACAAACAATCACATTTGCCAGGGGCCAGCGCGGCGGGAAGGGAGCTGGGGAGGCAGAGAGGCGAGGCCGACACAAAGGACAGGCGAGCGAGGCAGGCGAGGAAGGGCGAGGGAGCCGGGCGGAGCCGTATCGGGCAATCTCCGGGCTAATTCGTGTCAGGGCCGGTCTCCTATCTCCTGCCCGGCTCCCCGGCCGCTGATGAAATTGAAGTGGAAATGAAGTTGGATGCTCTGCAGCAGCCGCGACGGTGGGGGTGGGGTGGCGCGCCCGTGGGGCAGCGGCGCCCTTGGCGCTGCCCTTGGCCGGGCCCAAGGGATGGAGCTGGGAGCGAAGGACGCCCACCCATTCCCACCTCCGCACAGACCCCCTAACCAGCGGTTACCAATCCTGTCCCCGTCAGTAGTAGAGGGGTAGAAATGGTGGGGAGAGGGGGCAATGGGCTGAATGTGAGCACTGCACTAACACGCTTGTTTAATGAGCGCTTATTATGTGCCAGGCTCAGTGCCAGGTGCTTAAAGTGAGTTATCCTCTCATTTAACGTCCCCCCCCCATATGAGGTATGAGGTGGATGGAGTGATTGTTCCCATTTTTACAGGTGCAGACATGGAGACCCCGAGTCTCAGCCGGCCAGGGAGTGCTCACAGAGTGGCTGAATTTGCGTTCAGCCCCTGGCACATGTGGCTGCAGTGCTTCACCACCACACTTGACCTTCACTTAGCAGTGCCCCAAGTCTGAACGAGGACACAGAAGCAGGACAGGAGCGGGGCGCCGGCAGTTCTGCTCACCTGGTGTGATGCAGTCCTTCCAGCCCTTACATCTATGTCTATGCCGGGCTCAGAGCCTCCTGAGAGGTAGATACTGTGCCCAAGTGAGGAACGTGGCTGAGAGGTGCGGGCGACATCAAGCTTCGCAGCCAGGCATCAGGGGATGCAGGCTGGCTGGCCGGCTGAGCTGTCTTTCAGACTCCAAAACTTCAAATCGGTTCAGGACAGCCTATGCTGCACGTGCTTTCCTGGGGGAGGGTAGTGGGGGCCTAGAGGTGATGATTCGCTCTTGTAGCGATATTTGTTATTATTCACCTGTATTCATTTCTGTTTTATTTATTTATAAATTGGCCCCATCACTGCTGACCTGCTCCCACGTCTCTCTCGGGCTCCAGCCACACAGGCTTTCAATGCCTCCAAAGCCTCTAGCTCCTTTCTGCCCCAAGGCCTTCCCACATTTTCTTCCCCCAGCTTGGGATGCTCTTCTCCTGGGCAACTTTTTCATCTTTCAAGCCTCATGATCTTTTTAATAATTCCTTTAATGGCAGTGATATACACTGATATACCAAAATGTATACGCTCTATTTTTTTCAACTGGACATGAAATGGTAACCAGTGTGAGCACTTATTAGGTCATAAGGGAAGTCTTAAAAACATTCCAGAGAATTTCCATTATGCAGAACATGTTCTCAGACTACAGTGCAATAAAATTAGAAATTAACCACAGAAAGAGAGCCCCACATATTTTGAAATGAAAAATTTACTTCCACATTATCTGTGGATTAAAAGGAAGTTAACAAAAATTATTAAATATTTAGAATTGAATGATAATGGATACACTTAATGTCAACATTTGTAGGGTGCAGTTAAAGCAGTACTTACAGGGAAATTTATAGACTTAAGTACGTGTGCTGTGATCATGAGTGCTGTTCACCAAATGTTTCCAGCTTTTTGCCTTCTGTGCAAATCCAGAGTAGGCTGCCTCTGTTATTTTTCTTTTCTTTCAAAGCACTTGTCACATATATAGTCATCCATCAGTATCCATGAGGGATTGGTTCCAGGACCCCCCTTGTATATCAAAATTCAAGGACGCTCAAGTCCCTTATATAAAATGGCATAGTATTTGCATATAACCTATGCACATCCTCTCATATACTTTAAATTATCTCTAGATTACTTATAATACCTAAAACAATGTAAATGTTATATAAATAGTTGTTATATTGTTTTTTATTTGTATTCTCTTTATTGCTGTATTTTTTTTTAAGAATGTTTTTGATCTGTGGTTGGTTGAATCTGTGGATGCAGAACTTGCAGATAAAGAGGGCTGACGCTATATATATATATATTTCTAAGCATACTTCTTCGTGTCTACCCCCCTGGCTAGGCTGGTATACTCTATAAAGGGCAGGAACTATAGCTGTTTTGCTTATCACTGTATTTCCAGCATCTAACATAGAGCTTGGGACACAATAGGTGTTCAGTAAATATTTGTTGAAGGAACAAATACATTGCTAATGAAGTCACACCCTATCCTCTTTCAAAATGGATTTGAGATGGCCTATAATAAATACATATAGCTTGTCGATTAAAAGTACAGCTTGGCAGAGAGATGAGCAACCTGGGAGAGGAAGAGGGAGAGTCAGTAACTGAATGTATGTGGGGAGGGGCAGGGAGTGAGGAGCAGCACTGGGGGTGCTGGTGCTCAGATGACCTCTACTCTTCCCAGCGCTAGGCTTAGGGGTGGCTGAGAAGGTGGCAGGAGGAGGGGATGAGGGTGTGGATGACGTGTCAGACGGAAGATGTTGAGCAGTTATCCTGCAGATGGTAGAGGAGGGATGTCAGGGTTGGCCCTTAGGAGTGCAGAACAAGGCTCTCACACCAAGCAGGTGTGTGGTGGGGAAAGAGATGGAGGCAAGAGGCAGAACATTTGTTCATTCATTCATTCATTCTGCAGTCAGATGGACTATGTAAGTAAGGGCTGCAGAGCTGGGGTTAGAATAGACCTGTGGCTGCAGTGGCTCTGAGCTCTCAGCACCGAGGTCTGGTGCCCTCTGGGGTAGCAGGATGGGCCCCTTCTGTGGCCAGCAAAGGATAAAAAAATACCCAACTAGGTTTTGTCTCAGTTCAGCTGTCCACCTAGCTTAGCTTTCTGGTCCTCAATTTCTGTTTTCACAGTAGATCTTCATTGAGAGGACATTGGGTAATATTCTCACTGAGTGGGACAGCTTTGTTGAGCCATTTTTGTGGCTCTTTCTAAGTGCGTTGCAAAGGAGTTATGGTCTAAGAAGGATTTACAGGAAGAAACAGACCTCCATCTGGAGCTGGAAAACTAGTATCCGAGTCCTGGCTCTGTCACTTACTAATTGTGTAACCTTCGACAGTTGCTTCCCCTCTCTGAACCTCAGTTTTCAACTCTGTAAAAATGGGTATAAAAATAGCAGTAATATTTGTTTCACACGGTAAATAGCATAGATATAGGTAAATAGCAATGAGATGGTGTGTGTGTGTTGGGAGGATCTGTCGATTATAAAATCTTACACAAACATTAAATTTTAGTATTAGTCAAGGTCTCCCCTTTGCTGTAGTCCCTCCCTGTGTCTGCCCTTTGAGATCCCCTGTGGTTCTTATGAGAAACTTTGTATACCCACCTCCCCCTGCTGAATCTAAATTAATTTCTCCCAATGGTGTCTTCCAGCTGCACCATGTATGGCCCTCTATGGGGCCCCCTCACCATGCGTCCTGTATAGGAATTCCTTGTGTGTGGTCTACCCCTCCTGAACTAAGAGACCTTGCCATTCAGAGTTGGAAACTGAAGAGAGTGACCTCGACTTCTCATTCCTGGATCCCTAGGGTCTAGCACGATGTCCAACACATAACAAAAACTGTCTGTAGAATTAAATACTTTTGATCCTTTGTTAGTTTGTCCAACCAATGTTTTCCAAGATAAACATTTTTTAGAGTTTCAGAAATTATAGGAAAAAATAAAACAACACTAAATACAATTTTGAGAAGAGAAAAAAATCACCTAGATTCCTACCATTGTAAGTCAATACTTATTTTGATTTTTGCTTATTCTTTTCCTGTCTGTTTTTATACCTGAAGAGTTTACATTTCTGCAAACAGCATGTGTTTAGTGTTTTTTTCTTAATTTCTTATTATCTCAAACATTTGTATACTTTCTGCATTTTCATAATGATGTTTTTAATGGCATGGAGTAGACGTACCAAAATTTTATACATTTTTTTCCCAATCACACATGGAACTGTGATCGGAATTATATATGTTAAATCACAGAGGAAGTCTCAAAACATTCCAGAGAATCAACGTTATACAGAACATGTTTTCAAGCCATAATGCAAGAAAATTAGAAATCACCCACAGAAAGAGGGCTAACAAAACCTTTTATGTTTTGGAACTAAAAACCAAGCTTCTAAATAATTCATGATTAAATAGTAAATCAATGAAAATTAATTAAATATTTAGAATGAAATGATAATGAAAGGGTTAACAATTCCGAACCACTATATATGTATACTGGAATTGAACGTTTAATTAAGTAAATGGATGGAAGCCAGAGCTCTCACTGTTGTGGTGGGAGGTTACCGATAAGCAAGAGGAACTTCAATGATCTGTTTGGCAATGGATTAGAGTTGGAGACATCAGTATGGATTTATGTTTAGCTTAACATAAATACAGGTGGTTACATAGAATTTCGTGTAGACATGTGTGTATCCATGGTTAGTATACACACATATATTTCCTTGCCTTGCCAGCTGAGAGGGCCTAGCAGCAATGACCACTAGTAGCAACAATCATACCTAGCACTCAGACCCTGGTTTCTAACACCATTCTCCAATAAAAGGAACCAGAGGTCCTTGGAGAAATGTCTGATTCTAAGACTGGGGCAGGAAATACACAAGATGAGCCTGGAGCATCTTGTAGTGCCAAAAAATAAGGAAGTGTTCAAATATAAACAAATCACATTGATGGGAGTATGTCTGAGATAGGAGCCAACTGAAAGAGCTCCCAGTGGCAAAAGCTGAAACAATTTGAGCAACAAAATAAATAACATAGTATTAGATTATGACCCAAAGTAAATAAATATCCATGAATCCATACTGATATAAATAAATAGTTGAATAAATAAATGGAGAGAACAGATAAATCTCCTGTGCAGAAAAATTTCAATTAATTTATGTAGATACTCTGCCCTCAAGGAGTTAAGAGCACAACTTCCTACTCCTTAAGTGTGGGCTTAGCACAGTGATTTCCTTCCAGAGATTATGGGAAGAGGGGGAGGAGTAACTTTACCAAGCACTGCCTTAGCCAGGTGATCAAGGTTAACATCAACAGTGATAAGTCATGTTGATAGTATGAACTCTTGGTGTGATGTAAGGAGAATGGCACTTTACTCCTGAGATTTCCCTCTCAAGAAAACCATAACCACAGTCTAGTCATGAGAAAAACAGCAGACAAATCCCAGTTGAGGAACATTCTCCAAAATATCTGATCTGTACTCCTTAAAACTGTTAAAGTCATGAAAAACAAGGAAAGCCTGAGAAACTGTCACAGCCAAAAGGAGCCTAAGGAGACATGATGATTAAATGCAATGTGGGAACCTGGAACAGAAAAAAGTCATTAGGTAAAAACAAAGGAAATCTGAATTAAAGTATGGACTTTAGTTAATAATAATATATTGGTTTCTCCAAAGACAGTTGGAAAAAAATAATAATATATTGGTGGATTAATTATGACAAATGTATACCAATTAATGTAAGATATTAATATAGGGGACACTGGGCCGGTGGTATATGGGAACTTTCTAGCTACTGTTGTCACAATTTTTCTGTAAATCTAAAACTACTCTAAAATGAGACATTTATTTACAATGAAAGTCCTAGGTAAAATTTGTAAGGAGCAGTTAAAGCAGTATTTGGAGGGAAATTTGTAAACTTAAATGTGTATTATAATTGTTAGTGCTGTTCACCAAATATTTCCAGTTCTTTGCCTTCTGGCACATGGTAGGACTGTACTTCCTGGTCTTTTTTGATTACATGGGGCCCATGAGTTGTGAGCTGAAGTAATTTGTATCACTTCCAGGAGGGAGAATTTAATTATAGGTACAACTCTCCAGTACTCTCTTTCTTTCTGCCATGGCAATCACCAACATTTCAGATAGTGGCTGCTCCACTAGCTGGTGTCCTGCAATGAGCATGACATAGAGAAGAGCCTCCAGCCAGCCTGTGATGGACCAGTAGTATGAAGGAGAAATAAGTCTTTACTGTTTCAAACTACTGGGATTTTGTGGGTTATTGTAGCAATCCTGACTGATACAGTATGTATTTATAAATATGTATCAGGTAGGTAACTTTCAGCTGGTAAGTAACAAAAAACCCAGCTCAAAATAGCTTGAACAATAGGGGGATTTATTATCTCCATAATAAGTCAATCTGGGGCAGGATTAGTTAATTCAAAGGCTCGGTGTTGTCATCTTTCTGCTTTGCCATCTTCATTTGTTAGTTATTGTTTAAACCACCAAGTTTTGGGGTAATTTATAACGCAGCAATAGACAACTAATATTGTATGTAAGGATAAGATACTTGGTGCCCTTGGACCCATTTGTCAACACAAAGGGGGCTAACTAACAAGTGGAGATAGTAATTAAAATAGCATGACATTGGCCAAGGTTTATGATAGAGATGCTAGCTGTCCACCAAAACCCAGTCTTCCCTTCTTGCACAGTAGTAGAGTGGTAGTTAGGCACATGGTGGCCTAGTTGAGTACTGCATTTCCAAGTCCAAGTCTTCTTTTTTTTTTTTGAGACAGAGTCTGTGATGCCCCAGCTAGAGTGCAGTGGCGTCATCATAGCTCATTGCAACCTCAAACTCCTGATCCTCCTGCCTCAGCCTCTGAAGTAGCTGGGACTACTGGTGTGCTACCACGCCTGGCTAATTTTTCCATTTTTTGTAGAAACAGTCTCTCTCTTGCCCAGGCTGGTCTCAAATTCCTGGCCTCTCATTGAGTGATGCTAAGAGTCAATGAAAAAAAAAAAAAAAATTCCTGGCCTCAAGCAAATCTCTTGCCTCAGCCTCCCAAAGTGCTAGGATTACAGGTGTGAGCCACTGTGCCTGGCCCCAAGTCCCTTTTGCAGTTAGGTGAGCCTATGAAAATATGTTCTCACCAGTGGAATATGAGCAAAAGTGATATTTCCCCCCTCTTCTGGGTTATGATTCTTAATGCAGCAGGATTGTTTTCTCCATAGTCTTTCCTTTTCCTGTCTCCAGATGTGTCAGTGACCTGGATTTCAACAAAGGCTGATTGAGCCACAGGATGAAAGGAACATGGGTTCCTGAATGGCTCTATGGAAAAGAGCTCACCTCGGACCGTTATGTGCATAAAACTTTGTTCTTTAAGTCACATGATTGTTGGAACTCTTGTTATAGCAGCTTGGATTTTTCTTTATCCTAATTAACACAGGACTAGATAAATAAACCAATAAAATAGACTAGAGAACCCAGGAACAAATTCATATCTCTATATTGGAACATGGCATATGTTAGAGATGTCACCACTAATCATTAGAGAAAAGAAAGACTATTTAATAATAGAGCTGTGACACATCATTCACAAAGATAAAACACAGATGTTTTACTGACCTAAACATGAAAAAAATCAGAAGAAATATAGGAAAATATTTTTCATAACCTGGGATAGAGAATGATTTCCCAAACAAGAAAGATACAATAAGAACAATCTATAAAATAAGAATTGATTAATTTAACTTTACCAAAATTAAATCTTGTCTAAGGCAAAATATTCCATAAGCAAGATTAAAAGGTGCACAATTTACTGGGAGATATTTATAATATATATCTATCAGAATATATAAAGAATTCCTATAATCTGTAAGAAAAAGACAAAAATACAACAGAAAAGTGAGAAACATATGAACAGACAATTCACACAAGAGGATATTCAAACAACCACTAAAACCATGCAAAGAAAAATGAGATACCATTTTTCACCCACCAGATTGGGAAAAATTAAGAGGTCTTACAATGTAAAGTGTTGATGAAGATATGAGGAAAATGATACTGTTATACATGGCTGGTGGCAGTACAAATATTGTCATTCAGAAGCACAGATAAGCTAATAATATTTAAATTATGTACACCCTCTATGCGCTATTCAGAAAATTCCATATCTAGGTGTGTTCCCTGGAGAAATTCTGGCACATGTATACACAGGATGTACACTAGACAATTGTTTACAAGTAGCCAATCCCTATAGGGGAATGAATTAATGACATATGATGTGTTTATATGATGGGATATTATACAGCAGTTTAAGAGGAATGAACTAGATCTATAGTTATCCACATGGGTAGTTTTAATTAATGTAATGTTGAGTGGATAGAAACAAGATTCAGAACGATATAAAAAGCATATCACTTATAAACATTTTACAATGTAAAAATAGCATTTATTATTTATGAATACAGATGAATGGATGGAAAAGATTTTTGAAATGGAAGGATTCACCCCAAACTCATAATAACGCTTCCTCTTGGAGAATGGGTATAGAACTTGGAATGGCAGTTAGAAGGGACTTTGGCTATACCTATAATGTGTAATTTCCTTAAAAGAAAACAACAGCAAACACATATGATAAAATATTAACTTCATTAAATGTATCAGTCAGAGTCCAGTCAGAAGACAGAAATTTAATACAAAAATAATTAACTAGGCCAGGCATTGTGGCTCACGCCTTTACTCCTAGTACTCTGGGAGGCCGAGACAGGAGGATTGCTTGAGGCCAGGAGTTCAAGACCAGCCTGAGCAAGAGTGAGACCCCGTCTGTACAAAAAATAGAAAAATCAAACAGGTGTGGTGGTGCACACCTGTAGTCCCAGCTACTCAGGAGGCTGAGGCAGGAGGATCACCTGAGCCCAGGAGTTGGAGATTGCAGTGAGTTATGATGATGTCATTGCACTCTAGCCTGGGCAACAGAGCGAGACCCTGTCTCAAAAAAAAAAAAAATTAACTAAAAGAAAATTAACTAGTAAAAGCTGGTTAGCTACTAAGATGGGTAAATGAGACCTCTAAAGAAGAGTAGCAAATGTGGGGAGCAGTTACTACCTCCAGGGCTAAGAAAGCATACCCAAGGAAGAACCACACTTGGAAGAAGCCCCCCCCCCCCATCCAATACTGGGACTCGGACCTTAGAGAGGGTATGGCTGTGGACCACATGGAGAAGTTCACTGAGGTGCTTCAAGCCAGAGTTGGTCCACAGCTGGCAGGTCATGGCTAGCAAGCAAGCAGGAATTTGCCCACAGGAGTGCCAGTGTAACTTGCTGGAGGGTGAGTACCACTGGGTTTTCAATATGCTGCTGGCAGCTGTGTCATGGGAGCAAGAATTGCACGCAGGAAGCAGGAAGAGAAGCCCCTTCTGCTGTGCCTCGCAGTGTTCCTCTAGCGCCCTCTACCCACAAAACCTAACAGTGTGCCAGCTGGTATAGGAGAAGTGTTTACAGGGTCCAGCTGCAGTATCACGAAGCAGGGCAAACAATGCTGGATTTGGAGCTCAGAGGCAATAAACTGATGACTGCCACACTAATGATGGATGGTAGGAATATACATGTGGGTTATATTATTCTTTGTATATTTCTTTATAGTTTAAGAATCTCAAAATAAGTATGTTAAATGATTATAAGTTAAAGAATATTTTTTAAAAATTTTCAAGTTAACCAGTAATGAAATAAAAACTTCTTCCAAAACACTAGCAAAGAAAGGTAAAAGGGACAGCAGAAATTAGAAGATCAGAATCTTCGAAAGCAAGAATTAAAAATCAACCAGGAGTGGGGATGGGAAAAAAAATCAACCCAGTAGGTAAAACTAAGAGGCATTTGTTTCTGCCAAAGGAATTCTTTCCCTTCTGTTTATCAATAAGACAAAATCAGTTAAATATAGAAAGAAATGTAAATGTGTAAAACCTCCTTATTAAAAGGCAAAGACTTAAAGATTGAGTGAAAACTAAAACCAAATTATATGCGGTTTACAAGAGACCACCCTAAAACAAAGAGACAGAGAAAATTTAAGGGTGCAAGGATGAGTCAACCCATGACAATATCCTCCTTGGTGCCTTTTACTTCTTCCCTTCTCCACGTATCAAAACCCTTCTAATAGATATGTGTATTTGTACATGCCTGCAGTCTGTCTTGAAGAATAAGAAGCTGTAACATTGGTTGTCTCCAGGGAGGTGAATTGGGTAACTGGGGAATAGGGGTGAGAGGGAGATTTCACTGTATACCCTTCTGAACCTTTTGAATTGTGAGCCATGTACATATATTACTCATTTTTTAAAAAACAAAAAGCCAAAAACAAAACAAACTAAAAATGAAAACCATATGATCCTTAAGACATAGCAATCCCCTTTCCTCAAAAAATTAAAAATAGAATTACCATATGATCCAGCAATTCTGGGTATATACCCAATTCACTTCTGGGTATATACCCAAAATAATTGAAAGCAGGGTCTTTTTTTTTATATGGGGGGGTGTGAGGAGGGTCATCTAGTTGCATTGTTTTTTTTTTTTTGAAAAAGAGTATTGCTCTATTGCCCTGGGTAGAGTACAGTGGAGTCATTGTAGCTCACCGCAACCTCCAGCTCCTGGGCTCAAGTGATCCTCTTGTTTCAGCCTCCCGAGTAGCTGGGACTACAGCTGCACACCACAACACCCAGCTGATTTTTTTTTTTTCCTTGAGATGAGGTCTCGCTCTTGCTCAGGCTGGTCTCCAACCCCTGAGCTCAAGCAATCCACCCGCCTGGGCCTCCCAGGGAGCTAGGATTACAGGTGTGAGCCACTGCGCCCGGCTGAAAGCAGGGTCTTGAAGAGATATTTGTATACCCACATTCATGGCAGCATTAATTCACAATAGCTAAAACGTGAATGCAACCCAACTGTCTGTTGACAGATGAATGGATAAGCAAAATGTGGTAGATGCAGACAATGGAATATTATTCAGCCTTTAAAAGGAAGGAAATTCTGACACATGCTACAACATGGATGAGCTTTGAGGACATTACATTAGTGAAATAAGCTGGTCACAGAAGAAAATACTGTATGACTCCATTTTATATGAGGTACTTAAGAGTAGTCAAATTCATAGGGACAGAAAGTAAAATGGGGCTGCCAGGGTTGGGGAGGAAGAGGGAATGGGGAGTTGTTTAATGGGTACAAAATTGCAGTTTTAGAAGATGAAAAGAGTTCCATGGATGGACAGTAGTGATGGTTGTATAACAATATGAATGTGCTTAATACCACTCAACTATACACTTAAAAATGGTTAAGATGGTAGGTCTTATGTTACATGTATTTTGCCAACAGACCCTCCCTGTCTGCCCCCTCCCCACAGATCTCCCTCTTCTCTTGACCCTGTGTTGCTTTTATGAAAGTTCAGCTCATTTCTAGGCATCTTAGTCTCCTGGCACAACCACAGACTCAGATTCTTGAGGACAGGCCTTGTTTTGTTCCTATTTTTAAAACTATCCCTCTGTTTTCTTGGGTGGCAAAATGTTTGATGACTACTTGATGGAATTGACATATTTGTATTTTGCTTCCTGGCCTAAATCTACCCTTGGAGAGCATACTTTCTGGGGCTCTGGAAATAGGAACACTACCAACTTGACTGCTGTGGTGTGGTGGAAAGAGCCCAGGCTTTGGAGTCAGCTGACCAGGATTAGGAGGCCTGCTCAGCCACTGTGGCCTCACGCAGACAAGTACCACCACCCTGGACTCAGTTTTCTTCTCCAAAAAATGGGATAATAATGTGCAATTAAATACAATGTATATCATTCTTACCTGTTTTCTACATTGAGAGAGCTTATGCATCTGTGTGCCTATTTCTCTCTTGACTAAGCTTTTCCATGTCTCTGTGTCAGGCAGGGCAGAAGAGAACAGAACTCTGTTGAGGGAACAGAATGCTCCTTACTTTGTTTTTATTTTCCTTTTTATGACTTTTTCTTTTGAGGTACTGTAATTGTAAACTTAACATGCAGTTGTAAGAAATGATACAAAGAGATCCTATATACCCTTCATCCAGTTTCCCCTAATGGTAACATCTTGCATAACCACAGTACAATATCACAATCAGGAAACTAGCATTGGTAAAATCCATTGATCTCATTCAAGTTTCACCAGTTTTGCATTCACATGTGTTTTTGTGTGTGTGTGTGTGTGTTTTGGTCTATGCGATTTTATTCCATGTGCAGATTGGTCAATCCTTCATGTTACCCTTTTATAGCCACAGGCCTTAGTTATTTTTAAGGGCTCCTGTTTCAGAAGGACATTTATCCTACCTGGATCGTTGACATTTCCTTCAAAGATTCCAATCTATACAACTCCACTACTGCCTTTACCTTTCTTTTTCTCCCACAGCTTAAAGGTCCCTTAGAGAGTTGGAACAAGCAACAGGTACATCCGAGAATTCTCTAACCACATCCATTAGACTGTGTCCTATGTCCCCTGGAACCTCCTGGACTTGAGAAGGGCCCCTATTCCAACAGAGGCCTGTGAGTGGCAGGCCACCCATCTGTCTTCAGACGCACATCAAACCTGCCCCTTTCTGTCTCACCATGACTCTGTGGCACTGAAGAGAAACTGTCATTCTTATTACCTCATTCGAGGGACAGTTCATTCCCAAGAGCTGGATTTACCACCTGATTAGTGGGGTCAAGTCCTGCCATACAGCCTGGGTGAGTGAAGGCTCAAAATGTTCCCATCTTGGTGAGCTCCAAATCTCCTGAATCACCTTTCTGTCCTACATGGGGGTCCTCCTTGGAACTGCAAGTTCTAGTTCCAGGTCTTTTCATCCTCATAAGGCAATACAATCCTTGGGTATTTGGGGGTGTGCCAAGGGAGCAGCTGGCAAGGTCAGGGACCCAGAACTCTCACCATGTTCCTATCAGTTGGACTTGTATTCCATGAAGAATGGAACCCATCAAAGGTGTCCCTTCCTTTGTTCCCTGAAGATCCACTTCATGGGTATGTGCTAGCTAATATCTCTGGGCCTTGGTGTTCTCATCTGTAAAATGGGACCAAGGGCCCCTCAGAGGGCTCTCGCTGATGCTGAAGTGAGATCACCTCTGCACCAGGCCCAGGCCCTTGGAGGTGAGTGCTCAATGAAGAGAGTTGTTAGATGCCAACCTATTTGTCACACTTCTCCTGCATCCCTCAGTCACTGGCCATATGTGTCACTCCATTGGGATGGGACCTGCCACCCTCATCTTTCCATATCTTTCTCCAGATTAATTGCCTAAGAGTTGGGTCTCATCCCGAGGGTGGGAGGAGAAACCAAAACAGGTGGTGTGTAATCAGGGACTTACAATGACTCAACTGTCCCCTGGCTGCATCCCCTGTTTCCCAGGCCCTCTAAGCCACTTCCAATGTTACAAGATTAACTTACTTGCTAGAACTCCCAGAGAAATCTGACATCTCTCTCTCTCTCTCTCTCTCTCTCTCTCTCTCTCTCTCTCTCTCTCTCTCTCTCTCTCTCTCTCTCTCTCTCTCTCTCTCAGGGGCCAGGACAGAATAACTCAGAGCTTCCCTTGGGAGGGTGGGAAGGACAGACAGGCGGGATGCAGAGCTCAGATCTTGCTTCTTTCCTTCCTCAGTACCTCACCACCCCCAGCCCTGCCGCCAACCCATGAAACCCGGCACCCCGGGGTGTCCCTTGTGGGGGTGGCCCATCTCTCTTTACAAGGAGGCAGGATTTGGCTAATAAGAACCAGCTGTGTTGTTGGTGGGTTTTACTCTGCCCCTCCCCTGCCCTTGCTCTGATAGCTGTGAGAAACTGATGACAACCTGTTTGACCTCTGACCTCCGAACTTGACCCGCTGCTAATACCTCCAGCTGCTGATTGCTGGCCAAGCCCTTTGTCTCGGGCTGTTTGGGAGCCAAGACAGACAAATGATTTCTATTTGTCCTCTGGTGCCGCGGACGGAGCTGATCGATAGGAACCGCGAATGATGTCAAGGATTTGTCACCATGGCTTATGAATGACAAAAACGCTCCTCGACCCCCCTTCCACCTTTTCCTCCTCCCCAAAGAAACACCTTTTGGGAGAAAAAGACTGAAAGCCAGAGAAGGCATATCGATTTTTTTTTTGCTTTCTTAAATAGCAGCTCGAGCCACAAAAGAGAGAAAGACAACACTTTTCTGAGCTAAAATGCAGCAAAAAGCTTCCCAGACAACGAGACTAGTGATTAGATCAGCTATTGCATTTAAGTGCCACAGCCCACCACACACCGCAACTGCTCAATTTCGTCTGCTGAAGCCTGTACCAATTTCTCCCCCATTGCTGACCATTCCAGACCCGAGAGAGGCTCCAGAGAGGAGGGCACTTTGCTCTCTCGCTTCTCTGCCTCCAGCTCGGTGACTGTGTCCCTTTCCCTCTCTCTCTCGCCTCCGTATTTTTTCCTGGTTGGGCATGGGTTGGACACCCTGGTATAGGAGTCTGAGCCAGTTACCAGCCTCTCTTTAGTTAGAGGTTAGCAGCAACCTTTGAATTTGGATCCTTATTTGGAAAAGAGAAGGCAAAAGGTAGGGAAGTGGTAGCAGTGGTGGAGCACACACAATTTGGAAAAGGCCCTCTCGGTCCTCCATGCAGGGGTGGGGACAGGTTTCAGGGAGGCTGGGGAGGCAGCTCATTCCTCTGAGATCTGGAAGGCCCCAAAGCACATAGGGCAGCAGGGCACCTCCTCCTCCCACTTCAACATCTGACATAAATTCATTGAGAGCCTCTCTTTGCTGTGCTGGGACCATGGGGCGAGCGAGATCTGCCTGCTTGCCTTGGGGAGCTCACCCTCCAGTACAGGCAAACGAACCATAACAATATAGCCGGATGCACGCTGGGGCAGAGGGAGCAGGGAGTAGGGAAACTTGACCCTGGCTGGGGTGGTGACAAGCATGGGTGGTTGGGGTTACTAGAGGAGGGAACACCCTTGACGAGCTTGGACAGATAAGCAGCAGTGCAAAGTGGGCCACTGCATTCCAAGGATTGTGGAATCTTCAGGCGATGCCCTACTGGAGGCAAATATGCACTGGAGGCTCTAGAGTAAGCAGCTGTTGCATTAATGACTCAGAGACTCAGTTTTCTCATCTGTGAAATGGATATGGCAATGGAATCTGCTTCAGGGTGTTGCTGAGACTACTACATGGGATAATCCATGTAAAGTGTTTATTTATACTGTCTTGCAGTACATGATGACTAGTCTTGTTTTTATTATTATTTTCAGCTGTTATTATTTGAAGACTCGCTTCCTATCTTGAGATTCCTCAGCCAGGTTGATTGAATGAGGGTGGAAAGAGACGCCTCCTGCCTCCCACACACCCTAACTAGAGCTAGGACCTGTGTAGTAGGGAAGCCCAATGAGGGGGGCTCTGGCAGGATGAGGTCTCTGACCAAGGTCCCAGCGTGGCTCTGGAGAACACCAGAACGACCTCTTTCCCCAAGCACAGGCTCTGGGCATAGACAGCAGGGAATGCCTGCTCTTAGGTGGGGCTCAGACAGAGAAGCTACAAGGATGTAAGGTAACTTATGCCCTCATTACTGATCACTTGGATTATTTCAGTAGCCACCCACCTGGTCTCCGGCCCCTCCATCCACTTTCTACACCACCATCACAGCGACCCTCCCATCTCAAATCTAATTACAACACTTCTGTTTAGAGCCCTCCAGTGGATCCTTGTTATCTTCAGGATAAAGCCCAAACTCCTTGTCCTGACATTCAAAGCCTTCCCTGTCTTAGGTGCCAACTATCTTCTTAGTTTCCCCCTACGTCCCCGTATCACTCCCTGTCTTGTGATTACCTGTTTTGCATCATGCTAACCGTACATCCTGTGTGGCCCTACTACCTGGCCTTTGCACAAGCTGGTCCCTGTGCCTAGAATGCCCCCTTCACCTCCATTTTAGTAAGAACTCTCCCCTCTTTCTCTATGTCTTTCCACAGCCCATCGTACTCCCATTCTAGTACTTGCAGCCCTTGATCAGAATGATTCTGCCCGCTTCTGTCTCCTGCCTAGGTTGAGGGCTTCTGGAGGCCAGGAGCCATGCTGTGCCAGAATCCTTCACACCAGTTAACTGTGTATCGAATGGAATATATGGAAAGTGCTAGAATCTTACAGAAAACTTAGGAACTAGTGAGGGGGGGTGACATGGAGTGGAGATTCTGCACTTTGACAAAGAAAAGATAATGGTAAGCAAAAGATTTTAGTTTTCAGATCAATCAAAATGTGAGGTCATTAAAGTCATGATTATTGCCATTGCTGACTCACAAATGGCTTAATTTAAAAATTTTAAAACACTGAAAATATACCATACTCATTGTAGAAAATTTAAGCAATATGGAAAAGCATAAAAAAGGGAGTAAAATTCTTATAAAATCCTCTTGTATTGATTAGGACTATTTCTTCTACAAGTGATAAAAAAATTCCAGCTCACACTGGCTTAAGTGTAAGGGGATTATTGGCTCTTGGGACAGAGGAGTCATGGGTGGGATTGGCTTCAAGGGAGGCCAGGTCAGGCCCAGATGATGCCCTCTGGGCCTGCTCTCTCTCTCTCTCTCACTCTCCTAGGTCCCTTGGCTCTCCTGCAAGCTGGCTTTATGCACAGGCTTCCCCGTTGTGGTCCCAAGGTGGCTATGGCTATTCCAAATCACACACCTCTCAGCTTCAAGTCCGGCAGGGAAGAAAGGCCGTCTATGGCAGATTGTCTTATCCGTAGAAGGTCACAACAATATCTCCCTCCTCATATTCTCTTCTGCAATGTGACCTTGTCACTTCCCCATCAAGAGGTGGGCTCTAATTCCCCTCCCCTTGGATCTGAGATGGCTTTAGTGACTCATTTGTAACCAATAGAATGTGGTGAAATGATACCAGCATGGTTTCTGAGGCTAAGTCAGAAGAAGCCTTGCAGCTTTTGCCTTGACCTCTGAAATGCTTTCCAGATCCTTCCTTCTTGAAGACACTGCCCCTTGGACCCCAGGTGCCAAGCTGTCAGAGGTCCAGGCCACATGCAGCCCATGTGTAGTTGCTCCTGCCAACAGTTCCAGCTAAGCCCAGCCTTCCAGTGATTCCAGGTATTGGATATGTGATAGAAGAACTCTCCAGCTGATTCCAGCCCCCAGCTGGTCAAGTCATTTACAACTTCCCAGCTGAGGCTCCAGACATCGTGGGGCAGAGATGAGCCATTCCTATTGTGCCTTCTCCAGATTCCTGACAACAGAATTTGTTATAAAATGGTGGTTGTTTTACACCAAGTAAGTTTTAGAGAGTTTTGCTATGCAACACAGTCTTTCTTAGGATCTCCAGAACAATCCACACTGATCCCCAGGGTCCATCCCTGTGAGCCCACACAAGGGGCACGGCCAGTTGTCCTGATCCTAGGGTGAGTCAACCCCATCAGAATGAGAACCGGGCAAGTGGCAAGCCCAGAGGGTGACTGGGCACTTGTTACCCAAAGAAGGCACAAACCACGGAATCCACCATTCCTGCCACCCAGAAATTTTGGTGAACACACTTCTGCACTCTTTCCTGGGCCTATGTACACAGGTAGGTATAAAATTCAACACAAATGAAGCACACTCTACGTGATCTTTTGTAACCTTTTTTTAATATAATGGATCATGGGGCTCTTTGTGGATACAGATGTCATTTTTAATGGCTGCATAAGATTCCATTATATGAATGAAGCATAATTGATTTAGCCAGTTCTCTATTTATGGATCATTAAGTCATTTCCTTTTTTTTTGGCTATTATAAATAGTGCTGTGGTAAACATCATTGCATATACACCCTTGGGCGCATCTGTCAGTATTTCCTTAGGATAAATTCCAAGAAGTTGAATTGTAGATGCTAAGGTTGTGCACATTTCTAAGGCTTGCCAAGGGTTTCTAAATTGCCTAGCAGAAATGTACGTCTTTTCACTGCTGTTGTCCCATCAACAGGGCATGAGGGTGGCCGTTTCTCCACACCCTTATCAGCATGGAATATTTGCCAATTGGAAAAGTGAACAAATGATTCCTCATTGCTGCTTTAATTTGAATTTCTTTGATTACCAGTGAGGTCAAGCACCTTGTCATATCCATTTCTTCTTTTGTAATATTGCCTGTTCATGTCCTGTGACCAATTTTTTAAATTGCAGTGTCCATATATTGTATTATTGATTTATAAAACCCTTTTGTTTATTAAAGTATAACTTTTGTTGATCATATATCTTAGAAACATTTGTTTGTCTTTAAGTTTGTTAGGGGTGCCACTCTTAAACCAGATAAGCAAAATCCCCGAATATGGCAGAGTATAAGACTTCAAAAGCAGTTGGCAGCTGGCAAGAGAGTTAACTTGAACCACTCTTGTCAGAGGGGATCAGCTGCCTAGAGAAGAATCCAGGGCCAGGGAACTGGAAGCGCCAATGGAATTGACCATCCTGAGAAGAGGCTCAAATACATACACCAGACAGAAGCTGAATGCCAAAGTGGCAGACAAAGGTCAGAGCTGGGGAGAAGTGAGGCAGAGGGAACCAGGAGGCCAGGGACTCTGCTCTCCTCCCAGGCAGCCCCTCGTAAGTGCCGCTCCTGCAGCGGTTCCATCCCAGTACAAGGCAGCGCTCTCTGGTTGGCTCCTGCTCTAGGGGCCAGGTGGGAGCACAGGCCCCCAGGGAACAGTGCCAAAGGTAGGAGGCCCTTAGGGTCTGTGGATCTGGGAGAGGTGTTTATAAGCAGCCAGAGGCTTATGAAGGTGATTTGGCCCAGGGATCACTGAGGGAGTCAGGTCATGGTCAAGGAAACAGGACTGAGTGTTCAGTCTGAAGGGCAAGGCAAGGAGCCTGCAGTAGATGCTCTGTCCAAATTCTCTTTGCAGCTGAAAGCGTGACCTGCCAGTGGCTCTCAGCTGCCCCTGTCTCTGGAGAATTGCCTTGGTGAGTGGGAGCTGCCTACCCTGAAAGGTTACACACCCTGGGAAGCCCATAGCCAATGACTGACTGACTGACATGAGGGGAGGAGGGGTACAAAAGGCCAGCCCCCTTGCCTCAAGGAGGGACCAATGCTTTGGTGCAGTCGATGCTCCAGAGCTCCTTGTGAGATCAGGCTGAATTTACCTGAGCCCACATCCTTGCCTAGCTCCTCACGTGCTTAATTCTGCTTTTTCATGCTCTTCCTCCTGAAACTATTCCCCTGATAAATCACATGTGCCCTAATCCTTGTCTCAGGTTCTGCTTCTAGGAAGCCTGAGCTAAGATGGAGCCCGAGCTGCAAGTTCAGGAGCAGGATGGGTTGAGGTGAGGACAGAGGCAGACAGAGTGATTCAGAACCAAAGCTGGGCTCTTTGAATGGGGGCCAAAATTCTCTTTGCTGGGGGAGAGGTGGGAGAGATATTGCTATTGACTGCCCAGCACTTGCAACCCATTCTTCTAAAAACTGAAGCCCAAATTCCCTTTGGGACACTACTCCTTCTCCATACCCCAGGTGATTTGGTAGGACTCTACCACCTACAGCTCCAGGGACGGGCTCTGGATTAATTCAATCTTTGTGTCCTCCACCCCTGCTTCCAACCATAGTGATGATTCCGGGCATAAAAACCAATTAGAGCCAATGAAATGCTGGGCCTTCTGTCAAGAGGAGCTCCCTCTTTCCATTGGAGCAGGTGTCTTAGTGCAGCACAGCTATTTCTGCCAGCTGTGGAGCTGAAGCATAGAGACAACCATGGGCAGCTGAACTGAGAGATGGATCCTGGTGATGTCATTTGGGCCTTGAGTCAAACTGCACCTGGACCCAGACTTACTCCTGAACTATTCCATTATGACAACCAATAAATTCCTCCTGTTTTCTAAAGCCAGTTTGAGGAAGGTTTTCTGTCACTTGCAACCAAGAGTTCTAAAAGACATGTATGGTGTGTATTGAATGGTTAGTGCAGGGATCTAGAGGAACCCAGTAAGCCCACACAAGTTAAAGCCAGAAGAGTGCCCCCTCATCTGCCATCCTTCACTTCTACTGCAGGCAGCTGGCTCCCTCCCCAGGGTCTGCCATGTTTGTCAGGAGATTTTGGCCAGAGGGAGGCCAGTCCACGGCAAGCTCACCACTGTTGTTATTGTTCAGCTTTTGTAGCCAATTCCTTCCACTGTGGTCTACAGATTCTCTCTACCTGGCCCCCAAAGAGAGAATTCTTTATCTCTTCTTCTGCCGTCTCTGAGATGGAGCAAAGGGAGTCTATTCTGGGCAAGGGGGAACAGGGCCATCCTTAATTAGGTGGTGGGGAGCATTCTTTGTTGAGTGTTTCCTTTCAGGAGTAGGATCCAGGGAGGTGACGGGGTATGAGAGAAAGACCATGGGCTTTGGAGCTGGATAAACTTGGGCTGTAGTCCAGGCACTCCCAGCTGTGTGGCCTGTTGTTTGACCTCGCTGAGCTTTAAGCTCTCCATCTGTGTAGTTTGGATAATTATGTCACCCTTACGGGAGCCCCAGAGCGTAGAGCTGACCAAGGAACTGACTAGGTCGAGGATCCCTGAAGTGTAACATCACGGGAGTGGGGAGGGGCTGCAGATCCCTAGGCCTGACGGAGGCAAGCATAAGTTCGGTTCCTGGGATTCACAGTGGGAATGCCAGGAATTTGGCCAACAGACAAGACAGATTGGGGCTTGGTGCACCCTCTCCCCCAGCCAGCTCAGGAGCTAGGGCTCATGGCACCTTCAGGGGAAGTTAAATGGCACCCTGCAGGGATAGGAAAGTGGTGCAGGCAGGGCCAGGCTCAACATTTCACCCTCTTCCTTGACCAAACCAGTCTCCCAGGTACTTCCGGTCCCAGCCGCTATAGTGTCTGGAGTCAGGAGGAACAAGGCCCCAGGGCTGGAGGCAGGGCAGAGTCCCCCCCCCCCCCCTGGAGGCAGGGCAGAGTCCCCCCCCCCCCCCCAGAAGCCAAAGTGATCAGGACCTCAGATGGAAGAATGGGCTCAGTTGAGGCTCCCCAGGTAGTTTCTGCTGCCCTGGGTGGAGCAGGCGGACAGTTTTAGGCAGACCTCCTTCTCAAAAACATCAGAGAATGCCCTCAAAGGAAGGTCCTGAGGGAGTTCCAGAGAGAAGATGTCATGGGAGGGAGGAAACTAGTGTTTACTGAGCACGTACTAAGCACCAGACCCTGCTGCTTTAAGTCTACAATCTTAATCCTCATGGCAACCGGAAGAATAGGGATTATTCTCCCCATTTTGCATATGGGGAAACTGAGTCCCTTTGCCCCGAAGTAGCTTGCCCGAGACCAGCTGATGGGTGGGTGCCAGAGCCAGGATTCCAGTACAGATGGGTTAGGTTCCCAGGAACCCCTGCTTTCCGTCCACCACCCAGCTGGGGCCTGGGTAGGTGGCACAGAGGCACCTCTGTCATGGCCCCTGGAGGAAGCCCATTGCCCTGCAGCCTCCGGGGAGCCAAGGCCCAATGCACCATCTGGAATTGGCCTGGAGCCAACCAGGCTGAGCCCGAGAGGCAGCCCCAGCTCAGCTGCAGGAGGAAAGAGGAACCTAGGACAGCCCCACCCCGGGACCCCACGCCAGCGCCGGCTCCACTGCTCCCTGGAGGGCTGGGCCTTGGACAGGGACTGGGAAGCGTGCCCAGCCTGAAGGGAGCCGGGGTGGGGTGTGCCTCTTTCCAGGGACGGCTTCACAGGGCTCTCCCTCGGAATTCTCGAGTCAGTGCAGTTGAGCAGAAAGAAAGCACAGAGCACAGGGTTACGCAGATACGGGTTCAACTTCAGTCCTACCATTGCCCGTCTGTGTGTCCACAGGCCCCTCACCTCACTCAGAGCCTCCGACTCTTCACATGAAGGACGGGAGTGCAGCCTACCTCCCAGCATCCTCTTGCGGAATGCCTAGCACCCTGCCCGGCACACAGCAGGTGCTCACTAAATGCTAGTTCTCACTCTGCATTTGAAGTTCTCACGAAAATAAAATCTCATCTAGCCCATTTATGTGACTACATTATAAATAATACCTAACATTTCTTGAGTACCTACTATGTGCCAGGCATTGCCTTGAATGTTTTACATCTGTTACCTCATTTAATCCTCAAAGAATCCCGTGAGGCAAATACTATTATTATCCCTATTTGGCAGATGAGGAAACTGAGGCACGGTTGTTAAGCAACTTGCCCAAAGTCACACAGCTGGTAAGTGGCAGAGCCAGGATTTGAAGCCAAGCCCAGCTGGGCTCTGGAGCCTGGATGGCGAGCACGCCCCCTACTGGAGGCTCTGAAGTCCTCGCCGTGTGGAAGCGCCAGGCTGGGGCCACAGGGGACTAAATGAGATACTTGAGGAGCTCATGGTCTAGGGCAGGAGACAAAATGCACAGAAACACAGGCAGGAAGAGGGTAAATGTCTCAAGAGAAAAACCGAGCTGCAAGTTGAGAAGAGGGAAGACAGGGGACTGGAGGATTCCCTGGAGAGGTTTATGCTGTATAAACCAGCCCTGCCAGCAGTGAGGAGGAGGCACGGGGCTGGGGACTAGGCACAGGGGCCAGCTGGGAGGCGGTTATCATGGCCCAGGTGGATACTAACGGGGGTCTGAACTAAGGTGGGGACCACTGGATGAGATATCCCGTATCTGTCTCCCTGGGGTGCAGTGACTATGAAAACTTGTCTTTATCTGGACCCCAGCTGGTGCCTCCTAACTCAGCCAGCCCCATTCCTTGGATGGTCAGCTCAGTCTTGGCCACCTGTTCCCACCACCCAGTGATGTGGGCGGCAGGGATCATTAACCCAAGCCATGAACTCACCCTCCCTCCCAACACATCTGGCTGGATGGACACCCCTCCTCCACTTCCACCCCCTCTTCCTCCAGGGGAAGAAGAAACTGGGCTTCCAGCCCAACCGAGCATTTCCTGCCCTGCAAGAATGCCAGAGAAACACACCTGCCACCATCACTATATTACACTGCCCACTAGTACCATGCACATGTACCCGAGCCACATGGCGTCCTAGAAGGAGCACTGGACTAGGAGTCAAGAGGCCTGGGTTTGGGTCTCAACTCTGCTGCTCCTGAACTCTGTGGCCCTCAGAAACCTATTTATGCTTTCTGAGATTGATTTTCTCATCTGTGAAATAGGGATAAAGTGCCTGCCTTCCAGGATTGCTTTGTGGACTGAATGAGAGAGTGTACATGAACATCTTCTGTAAACCTATGAAGTACTGCTTAATTGTTGGAATTTGTGTATGTTTTCATTCATTCCACCAATTTATGTTGGGCTCTGACTCTCCATCAGGTGCCAGAGTGTGAACACATCTTTGTACTTCCACATTCATGATCCTATTCCAGCCTTCACACATCCTGCGATGGGGAAGAACTTTTCTCGGAATACAAGCTACATTCACATCCTGTGTATGACAAATGGGAAAATGGCTTAAATTAAAGGAGGAAAGATTTTATCAGGACTAACTTCCCAATACAGGAGGCTGGTTGGTTCCTGGAAATCTTCCCAGAAGAAGAGAATCAATTAAGTACTTTGCCCAGAGTAGACACCAAATCAATTGTTGAGTGAAATTGACTCTGTCATATCATTTGCCAGGAGATAGGGGAATGTATCAGATGGCTTAGGACCCCCTCCATCTGACTTTCCATATACCATATATACATGTTTGCATATTTGGTGCAAAGAGTCTTGGGCTGGCACTCAGAAGACCTGCCTCAAATCAACTGTGTGACCTTGGAAAGATCTCATGCCCTCTCTGAGCCAGTATTTCCTCTCTCGAATGCCATCCTGAATAAGAAATATAATGAACCTCCTAGGAGAAGGTCTGCACTTGATATTCCACAAGTGTTTGCTGAATTAATGAACAAGTGAATGAATGAATGGCACTCAGTAGGATGTACAATTCATGTTAGCTCCTCTTCCTGTCTGGGCCTGAATCTGCCCACCTGTCAAATCAAATGTGGGCATTGGGCTGCTGGTCTCCAGGTCCCCTGTTGGTTCAGGCTTCTATGATCTACCTCTGTGCCCAAATCCCAGGCCCAGAGGAGGGCAACTTGGGGATTTGGGGTCTGCATCTTCACACCCAGCTGCTCGGGCTGCCCTCCCGTTTCAGGGCATGGGCAGCAGGTATGCGCTTCTGTTCCCACGGGGCTGCCTGGCTTAGCCTGAGGCTCTCTTTGCTGGGAGAGTAGCCTGGGCTGCAGCCCCGCACTGACCTGCTCTTAACCTCCAGGAAAGTTACACAAACTCCTCCACGCTCTGCTGAGAGCTGGGTTGCACAAGGTGGGGGCAGGAACAATGCTTCCCCTTGTGCCCTCAGCCTATTCCACATCAGTACACATAGGGGAGGGACACGGGAGGCAAGCAAGTGGGGGCACCCAGCTCCGGTTTCCACCATGCCTGGAAATTGGATCTTCCTCCCTGGCCAGAGCTCCCTGGGGCATGAAGTGGGGCTGGAGCATGGGTCTCAGCAGGAGCCCGGTTTGTCCTCCTCATGGTTTCCCCTTCAAGACCAGCCCTGTGCCTCAATCACAGAGCAGATCTGCGCAACTCCTTAGCATTGCATCTCCCTTTAGCAAATGCACCCCAGTTATAAGATGGTGGGGAGGAAAGGGTTTACCGTGGGAATCAGGAAGCCCATGCCTGGTTCTGCTGTGGCCAGGTAAGACACCAAGGCTTGGACTAGCCAGGGGCTGAAAATGCAGGATGTGGAGACAGACTACCTTGAACCAGGTACCTACCACTTTGATACTCCATTCCCTCATCTGCTGTAACGGTACCTACCTCCCTGAGTTGTTATGGGGAATAAAGGAGTTCTTATGCCCAGCATGCTTAGAGCAGTGTTCAACAAGTGCCAGATGATGGTTTGCTCTCCACAAAGGTTTAGTGGGAAGTAGAGGCACGTGCAGTCCTTCCTCAACTTCCCAGGGAAAAGCAAATTGTTCAAATTGCCTAAAACACAATAGAACTACTTAAAGTACACGAAACTAGCTGTCAAAATTGTGAAACATAATCACAGTTTTGATTGCTTTCTGACAGTGTAAAAATTGCAAATTTTTCATCAGGCAAGAAAAGAAAAACAAAGAATAACTATGGTCAACCACATCACGCCTCTCATTTGCGTTCTGCATGCCTGTCTGAATTAGTTTGCTCACGTTGACACGTGCACAGCACAGCTTTGTATCATTCGAGACACACGTTTCTTATTCTTCTTCAGTCATTTAATATTTAGGCTATAGTTGTATGGTGATGGGTTTCTTTCCAGGTAACTGCCATTGTTTGAAAACAATGTCAAAACAAGTTTCTTCTCTTCTCCCTGATAATCAGTCGCAGCTATGCGTCTCTACAGCCTCTGTCCCTATGCCCTTCTCCATCAGTGACTTCCCTTCTGCCCCATGACCACCTCTTCTCTTCCTTGGCTTGGAATTCCTCGAAGAGAACAAACAGGAATCATCAATGCCCCAGAGTGGGAGAAATAATCATGATTTGTATTAACAGGATGAGAAGTTTCAGGACCACGGACAACAGCACACATGCCTTCTGCTTGCTGCCCAACTCCCAAGCGTTTTAGTTGTGTTGTGACTATACCTCTCTGAGATTCAACTTTCTTATCTGTAAAAAGGGGAGGGGGAGGTGACTGAGAGGTTGGAGGTGGACAAGACCATCTCTAAGACTTCCGACAGCTCTGTGACCCTAGGAATCTCTCTTTGGCTTCATGCTTGCCTTCCCTTCCCTTTCTACCCCCCCTTCTTTCCTTCCTTCTTGTTTTTTTTTTAATAGGGACATTCCATTCATTTTAGCAGACTGATAGCCATCACCCAGGGAGAGAGGTCAAAGACAGCTTCTCGTGGGCAGAGCAGCACACTAGGCCTCAGAAACCCTCAAAACTCAACATTGAGGAGTCACTTGATTTTCCCCGCTGCCCCTAGTCACCTAGACACATTGTGTTAGTTATGGCAAAAGGCTGAGCTGCTGTAACAAAGTCCACTTGCCAAAAGAACAGAAAGGTTTACCTCGTTCTCATGTAACGGGGGGGGGGGGGTTAGGAGGGCTGCTCTGCTCCACACAGCTGTACAAGAACCCGCTTCCCTCCAAGCGGTTTCCCTACCACCCCTTGGTGATGTCCTCATCTGCACAGTCAACTTGGGTCACAGGTGTGCCCATGTAATGTCTTCAGGAAGGACCAAAAGAGGGAGGAGCACACGAGCAGTGTTTTAAGGGCCAGGCCTGGAAGCAGCACATCATTTCTACTCCCATTCTATTGGTGGGGCTTTGTCACATGGCCACACCAAGCTACAGGGGGCTGGGAAATTTAGTCCCTAGCTGGGAAGCCATGTACTGAGCTATGATTTTACTGCTGTGGTTCAACAAGTCCACCACAAACATTATCCTCCATTTCATGGATAAGGTAGAGACATAGGAAGGGAAATTTTTGCTCATGGAAAGAGAAAGGAATTTGTTGAGTCAGACACCACACTAAGCACTTTTCTGCTCACTTAAAATGACCTAGGATCTCATCTCCCCAAATGCCCAATCTAATCCAGTTACCTCCCCAGTCTTTGCTTGTGCTGTTTCCTCTGCCTGGAATGCCTTCATCTCCCAGAATAGTTGGCCCATCCTTCCTTCAAGCTCAAGAACCACCTCCTTGATCATAAAAATTTGGAGCCAGAAGGAGCCTCAGAAACCATTCAGGTCAAAGACTCATCTTATAAGTGAAGAAACTGAGGCCCAGAGAAGGAAAAGTACTTTTGTCCAAGGTGACACAGTAAGGTATCTATATAGCTGAATAGCCCATAGCTAGGGCTCAGGACTCCAAGTCCAGCGCTCCTTCTAAGGATTCTACATAGCCCTGAGAAACCCCTGCTTGCCCCACAGGCTTCTGCTCTGCCTCTCCTTGTATGACTTTGGACAAATGTCTTGGCCTTTCTAATGTCCATATTCTTAAACTGTGAAATGAAGAGGTTGGATCAGATTATCCCAAAGGTTCTATTAGAACATAGACCCAGTTGCTTAGTGGCCGGGACTTCCTAGACCTTCTGATCCTGGCCCCTTCCAATGATGCTGCGACATCACCCAGACAAAATTGTACAGGCCCCCGACCCCATCCCATGGGTGAGTTTGCAGTTGAATCAAAAAGAGGACTCCTTTCTTCCCACCTCCCAGGGACCAGGCATGGGGCTGAACACTTTACATGCTGTATCTTGTTTCATCATTAAAAAAACTCCCTGAAAAGTGAGTATTAATACCCCCATTTTTTAGATGAAGAAACTGAGAGTCTAGAAGGCTAATGGCTCTCTGGAACAAATGGATTAGTCTTGATCCTGGGGTCCCCAAAGTGGGAGGTAGGACCAGTGGGGGAAGTTACAGGGAGATTTGGGCTTGACACAATAAAGAACTTTCTACTAGAGCTGCCTCTCAAGAGATAGGCAGTTTTGGAAGGGGGTGATTTCCTGGACACTGGAGGCGTGCGCACACTGGGTGAAAGATCAAAGCATTTTAGCACCAGATGGGTAGAGGCAGGGGCAAGGGAGTGAACAATATCAGTGATTCCCAAAGTTTCTTTTTGCAGATACATTGACCAGCATTAAATAATATTGCTTACACAGAGAAAAAAAGTTACTCCTTAAATTATTTTTCAAACTTTCTGATTTTTTTGACCAGGAAAATGTCTCAGTTTGGGGCTGGTACAACTTGCATGCCTCTCTACCGTTTGTTAGTTCCCTTTTTAACCAGAGATATTAAGCCTCAGGCTCAGAGCTCAGGAGCAGGTGGCAGTACCCAGCTAGAATGGAATAACACGGGGCTTTTTATGTTTATGGTTTTTTATGGTTACTTTCTTTCATGGTCCCTATTACTGTTGTGATATGAAGTTTCATTTTAACATGAGTATAGTATATTTTAAGAGAATGAACAGACAAGCCACAGACTGGGAGAAAATATTTATAAAACACATATCTGATAAAGGACTTGTATCTCAAATATGCAATGAAATCTTAAAACTCAACAACGAGAAAACAAACAACCCAATTAAAAAGTGGTTAAAAGATTTGAACAGTCACCTCATCAGAGAAGATAAGATGGCAAATAAGCATATGAAAAGATGCTCAACATCTCAGGTCATTAAGGAACTGCAAATTAAAACAACAAGATGCCACACACACCTATTAGAATGGCTAAAACCCAAAATACTAACAACACTAAATGCTAGTGAGGATGTCGAGCAATAGCAACTCTCATTCACTGCTGGTATGACTTTGCAATACAGTTTGGCAGTTTCTTACAAAGGTAAACACAGTCTTACCATATGATCCAGTAATTGCACTCCTAGGTATTTACCCAACTGAGTTGAAACCTTATGTCCACACACAAAACTGCACACGAATGTTTATAGCAGGTTTATTCACAATTGTCCAAACTTGGAAGCAACCAAGATGCCCTTCAATAGGTGAATGGATAAACAAACTGTTGTAAATCCACACAATAGAATATTATTTATCCTTAAAAAGAAATGAGCTATTAAGCTATGAGAGGACTTAGAGCATACTTAAATGCATATTGCTAAGTGAAAGAAACCAGTTAAAAACACCACATGCTGTATTCCAACTATTAATATAAGACATTCTGCAAAAGGAAACTAGAGAGATAGTATAATAAAAAGATCAGTGGTTGCCAGGGGTTTGGAGGATGGGGAGAAAGATGAATAGGTGGAGCACAGAGGATTTTTAGGGCAGTGAAACTATTCTGTGTGACATAATGGTGCACACATGAAATTATGCATTCATCAAAACCCATAGAACTGTACAACCCTAATATAAACTATGGACTTTAGCTAATAGTAATGTATCAATATTGATTCATCAATTGTAACAGATGTGCCACAGCAATGCAACATGTTAATAATAGGGGAAGCTGAGCAGTGAGACAGGGTGTATGGTAACTCTCTGTACTTTCTGCTCAATTTTTCTGTAAACTTACAACTTCTCTAAAAAATAAAGTCTATTCATTTAAAAACAAATGTATTTAAGAGTTTTGTCCACTAGCAATTCCACTTCTAGAAATACAGACATGTGTACACCAAAGACATGTCCAAAACTTTTCAGAGCAGCACTATTTGTAATAGCTGAATATCCACCAATAGAAGAGTAGATAAATTCATCATTGTATATTCACACAATGTAATACGACACAGCAATAAAAAAAACCTGTTACACACAACATGAGTGAATCTTACAAGCATCACGTTGAGTGCAAGACACCAAATACCAAAAAGTCTACCCCTTTTGATTCCATTTTTATAAAGTTTTTAAAAATGCAAAACTGCTCTATGGTGTTAACAGTCAGGAAAGCAGTTACCTGCAAAGGGGGTTTGGAACTACAAAGGGGACATGGGGGATTCTGGAATCCTGGTCATGTTTTGTTTCTTGCTCTGGGTGCTGGTTACACAGGTATATTCCCTTTGTGAAGATTCATCTATTCACTTATAAGTTGCATACTTTTCTGTATGTGCAGTATAAATTTTTATATAAAAGTGGGTCCATTAAAAATATTTTATGTAAACAGTAATATAGGGCAAAACCCCAGAACCCAGTGTTTTCCCCCCAGGGGTATGCCCCACAGAAATGTGTTCGTGTGTCCACCCAAAGACACGTACAGGACTGTCCACAGCAGCACTGTTTTTAATAGCCTCGAACTGGAAATAATTCCAATGCCTACCAACAGGAGAATGGCTAAATAAACTGTAGTATATTCATACTATTCAATACTGTGCAGCATGTAAGAAGGACAGCCTACTGCCTCACCCAGCAACACAGTGGAGCTCACAGATTTGACGTTGAGTGAGGGAAGCAAGACAAAGAAGAGGCCTGCTGGATGAATCAACTTACAGAAACTTTAAAAACATAAGACTAATCTATGGTTACTTTTGGGGGGTCCTGAGTAGGAAGGGGTATGAGGGAAGCTTCTGGGTGCTGGAAATATTCTATATTGTCATGGGGCATGATTATAAGGGTGAATATACATGTGAAAATTGATGAAGCTGTACACTTAATATATAGGCATTTTAAGTTTAAAAATACAGGAGGATGCAGAAATGGCCAACATTATGAAAGCAGAATGTAAATGACTAAAGTTTGGGAAATAGTGGATGAGACGTTCTTTCAGGGGCTTCCTGTGCTGAGAGCAGGATCCTCTAACTGCAGTACCACAACCCCCTCCCCGCCAAGGCCCTAAGATCAGCGGGTGACCTGCCCCTTATCTGGCCTGGCCATCGGTGGAGGCAGCAGGTTTAGGGGGTCAGGCACTAGTTGCCCCCATCCTGTCCCCAGGGCCAGCTCTGAGTCCTGCAACCTGAGGCGTCAGGATCAGGAGGGCAGATTCCTGCCTGAGCCTTTACAAACAAACGGGAGGCTGTGGGGGTACACAGGGGCCATCCCTTCCTGCTCACCCACAAGGCATGGTGGACTTTCTCCTGGGCTGTGCAGTGCCTCCCCTGGCCTGCCTCCGTGCTGGACCCAGGCATCATCGGGCATCTCCCCGTGGGCTTGGGGACAAGTGGTACCTCACATTTCCATCCATCTGGTCTTCACTGGCTTGTCTACAGACTCGCCGTGGGCCCTTCACCTCTCCGCAAAGTCTCGGGACAGAGAAGATTCAGGAGCCATTCAGGCTAGCAGCACAGGTCAGCCCCTGCAATGCTGGGTTCCTACCCCTAACGCCCCAGGCAGTCACTCAGACTCTGTCTAAACACCTCCTATAAGGTGGCACTCACCTGGGCTGTTAGAAAGTACTTTCTAGAAGTATGTGCCTCTTTTTGCAAAAAATTAAAATGATCTATCATCTACCAATCTAAATATATATAAATATGTACATAAATAGATAAATTATCTCTGGAAGGCTATACAATAAAACAAGCAATAATTGTTGCCTGCAAGGAGGTAAACTGGTGCAGGGGTAGGAGGTTTATTCTCCTGCTCTTACCTATTTGTACCTTTTGAATTTTGTACGATGTGAGTGCATTACCTAGCAAAAGTAGGTGGAAGACTTCTGAAAGAGAAGTTCTGGTTCTTTCGTGCCTTGGCTGGCACCCTGCCCACCAGTCCACTCACTGCCTGATGAGATTAAGGCTTTGGAGACAGACGTCTGAGCTCCAGTCTCCCTCTGCCAGTACTTGTGAGACTGTGGCAAGTTGCTTAGCTTCTCTGAACCAAGATTTCTGGGCCTATAAAGTGTGAGACTCATAATGTCTGCCTGCTGGGTTGCTGTGAGGATTAAGTAAGGCAATGCCTGGCTCAGAGTAGGTGTTTGATAAAGTTTAATTATTAATATTATTATTTAATCTTGTCCTCTTATTTTGCCCACATATGTATACCTTTTGGTTTACAAAGTGTTTTCCTGTTTAACTCTCATGACAGACAAATTGGGTGTTTTTAGCCCCATTTTACAGAAGAGGAACTGAGGCTCAATGACTTGCCCAAGGTTACCTAGCAGACAGGTTGCCAAGCCAAGAAAGAATCAGGCCTCCTGATGCCTACCATGCTCCTTGTTTCTCACCTGGCTGCCTCTGGGTGGAATCCTCGTTAAGCGTCTTAAATTATTCTCCCAGGGCCACAGAGGTGCCTCTGCCCATCTCCCTTCCATCCTCACCTCCGCTGCTCCAGGAGTGTCTCTGTCCTGAGTCCTTGCTCTGGTGCCCTGGGCATCTTGAGAAGCAGAAGGCAGGAGAGAGGCAGGGCTCTCCCTGTGGTCCAGCCCAGCCCGGGCCAGGTGTTACCCTCCAGAGAGCTGCGGTCCCTGAGACTTGGTTGGAAGAGACCAGTAGGAGAGACCAGCAAACTTGATGGTTCCAGGGCCGTATGAAGATGTCACCATGAGAGGCCAGTACAAGGCAAGCAGCTGTAATTAAGACCTCGATTGGAGGTCAGTGAGGTCTGGGAAGGCAGCTCCCGGGCCTGAGACCTGGACCAGACACTGGAGGGTAGTGATTCCCTCAGCTTCCCTCTGGCCATAAGGAACCAGCAGGGAGGCACCCCATCCCCTGGAAGGAAGTGTTTGTGGTTTTTCCATTAAAGTCCCTCTTGACCCTGGGCTCCAGCGGGTTTGGCTCACATCTGTCATGCTCGGCAGCACCTGGCACATGCGAGGCGCCCATTAAAAATTTGTCAAGTGGGTAAGTGGTACCTCACAGGCTATCCCACGCACCCCCAGCCTCTGCACACTGCTGCCTCCATCACTCACCCGTTCCTGTGTACTCCGACCATCCCAGTGTCTGGGAAGTTCTGGCTGAAGTCTACCCTGCATGCTCCCTGCAGTAGCCCCTGTGCATTCAATGGCGCATCTGGCTGGGGACATGGGTGATACGCACAAGGAGCCACAGCAGAGTTACTGCAGCCTCCTCAGCTCCTGACGTGGAGGAGAAAAATGCTGTAAATTTCCCCAACAGCGCCCCACACGGCTCCTCCTCGTGATTTAAGAGGGAGGGAAGCAGGAGCCTCAGGAGCCACCTCTGCAGGATAGAAGTGGACACTTACAGTCCCAGCAGAGGGGAAGTCCTCACCCCCGGCCCGGGGCAGGGAGCCCAGCGGTTCACCAACACCCCCTTCACCCCCAGGCCTGGCTCCTCCGCTTCCCAGCTGGCCCAGCCCACCCTGGGTTCCCTAAACCCCAAGACATCTGGGAGGGGAAGCCAGGAAGCATCAGATCCCACAGAGGCTCATTCCACAGCCCCTCACTGTGACCTCTAGCTTTCCACCTGTCCAGTGGGACGAGGGCGGTCACTCTGAAATGGGGAGGGCTCCTGCTGGAGCTGCGCGGAGAAGCAGGTGTCACTTTCCTTTTTCATTCATTCATCTACCTACCCACTCACAGCCAGGGGGACCACGCTGCACACACAGGAATTTGTGGCATGTCCAGAGGGGAAGGAGCTGGAGTTCTCAGCCTCATTGCCTGGCCTCATACCACCAGCTGGTGACAGGGAACGAGCACTGGGCTGAGAGTCCAGAGGTCTGGGTTCTGGTCCCTGCTCTGCCAGTAGCTCCCGATGTTCCCTTGGGTAAGTGCCTGGCCCTTTCTAGAGGTCAGTTCTTCCATCTATAAAATGGGGGCCTGGGCCAGGTGGTACCTGAGGGCTGGGGAGAGACTTCTCCACTCCTTCCTGCCCTGGAGTCTGCCTCACATCCCGGGCTGGTACCCACTGGTCTGGCTCCACAAGCAGCACCTGCCCTCAAGCCATGCTGCTCCCTAGTTCTGGAGGAGGCCAGGGTGGGGCCTGCTGTCCTGGACCCATTCATAAGGTAGAACTGGTGGGCAGCTGTTGCTTAGGCGTCCCCCTCATCCCCGGGGCTGTCCCATGGCAAAGGGCCCCCTCTGCACCTCAGCCTGAGGCTCTTGGAAGGCCTCCTACCACCACCATCAGCATGAGTCCTCCTCCGCCCCCTCCCCCTCCTCCCTCCTCCCTCCCAAAGTTACCCAGAGGCTGAAGCCACTCCCTCCCCAGACACCGAGCCCAAACCAGGCTGGCTTTTCCTCCATCCCTAGCAGGAACCTGGGAGCCAGGGAGCTTCTGAGAGGTCCAGGTTGGGGTGTATCTCTTCTGCCCACCCCAGCAGCAGGTAGGCATCAGGGTAGCTCCCTATATCAGGGCCCCAGGGATCAGAAAGAGGAATGGGTGATGAAACGTCCAAGGTGAGGGGACAACCACCACATTCCTATAAATACTCAATAAGCTGTGAGCAGCCAATCTGGCTGCTGGGCTGTGGGCAGCGCTCTGGGCCTGCTGGTCCCCACGAGCCAAGCCGGGCTCTGTGCAGGGCTTTCTAAGGCCCCTATTTCCTAGAAATCTCATTGACAGATAATCATAATGACAGCTACACCTGGCGAGCCAAGCCCTGCTCTACACACTTTGCCCATAACAGCTCCTTTAACAATCACAACCACCTTAAGAACTGTGGGCTGCTGTTAGCTCCCACCTACAGGTAGGGAAACGAAGTTCAAAGGAGTTGAGCTGCCTGGCCACGTAACAGACTGGAACCAGATTCAAACCCCAGGTCTGGCTTGGAAGCCTGAGCTCCGCTCTTGCTGCTTCTGAGAATTAGAGGGGTCCTGCACATTTGTTCTACTCCTTTTGTGGAAAACAGAGGCCCAGAGACAGGGGGAGTATTCCCAAGGTCATACAGCAAGATAGAAGCAATCTTGTTGCTCAAACTGGGTTTCCTAAAGGCTTATCCTGGGATCTAGTCCATATGCAGCCAGTCCCTGCTGAGCCGCAAGACAGAGCAGCTCCCACCACCCAGAAAATGAAGAGCATGGCCCCTCCCCCTGCCTCCTATCTCCCCTTGGCATAAGACAAGCCAGGTCTCCTCAATGTACGGGCTGCTCTGTGGCTAGTGGTCAGTGGTCTGTAACCTCTTCCTGTAACACACACCCATGACTCAGATTATCAAAACCCAAGCAAATAATTTTTCATTTTTATACCAACCCGTATTCTTAGGTATCAGTTTTACCCTCCTGGAATTCAGCTCAGCTATTGGCGAAATAGTTTGCCTGCCCTGAGAACTTGCTTGGGAGGTAGGCGGGGTGGCCCAAATCCCCTCAGGGCAGGGGATGGGTTTGCCTCAGATACCAGGACACAGAGGATCCGAGCCCAGTTAAGTCAAGTTATGAGTGGCTTTTTGCCTGCAAATATTTTATCATTTCAATGCCTAAACTCTCCCAAGACAAGGTCTATTTTTTTTTCCGTCAGACTGAGGGGAGGTTCCTGAGGCAGAGCTGTGTCTCCCCCATCTGTGTCTACCCCATCAGATTGAGGGCTCTCCCAGGCCAGAGCTGTGACTCCCTCATCAAACTCTTTACTCCCCAAGGACAATACTGTCTCCCCTATCAGACTAGCTACCCCCTGAGGATAATGCTGTCTCCCCCATCTGTTTGAGTCAAGTCTGCATCCCCCTCCAGCCAGTCCCCATCCTGGGGATGGCTGAATCTATACCATTTGGCACAGGGCAGCTTCTCCCAGAATAAAGCTTTATATGGCAGAAAAACTCCCCTATCCCTCCCACCCCACCCCCGGGGAGCCAAGCCAGAGAGGCCACTGTGAGGGGTTCCTGGGGGCCTGTCCCAGACCAGCGAGGCCCAGCCATGCCCACAGGCTCCTCTCCCAGCCTGCCCCCCCTCACTGAGCCGCCCAGCACCCCCTGACCCCATGGCCTTCCATCACAGGAGATCTATAACATTTACAATCCCAAAACAAAAGACCCCAAGAGCCGAGGACAGAATTCATCTTCCCAGCTGACAAGCCCCGTTAATTAACGACTTAGAAATCGATGACGAGAAGGGACAGGCGGCAAATGACACCTCATCGTGGGCCAGGAGGAGGGAGGAAATGTCCGGGGACTGGTGGACACGCACTGTGGGGCTGGCCGGGTGCCTGGAATAGCCACCCCCCTATCTGTCACTGTCACTTCAAACGCGATCGACTAGCTCCCAAACCAGAAATTCTCATTTCCCACCATGGCAGACCCCCAAGAAAAGGGGGAGGTTGTGCCCAAAGAGTGAAGGGAAGGTAATTTATGGAGTACCTACTGTGTGCCAGGCCTTGAGCTGGATGCTTTTTATTCATTATAACCTCTTATAGCAATTGTGGGAGGGGGGTTTTGTCATTCCCATTTTAGGGATGAGAAAATTAAGGGCTGAAGGAAAGTCAACCTCAAGTTGGCTAAGGTTGGGATTGTGTTTTTAGATGCCTGCTACAGGTTGATGAAACCAGCTTTGTTTCTAAAGAGGCAGCTTGGTTAAAGCAAAGAGCTCTGGATTTGAGAGCGGAAGATCTGAGACTAAGGCCAGTCTCCATCCCCACTATCTGTATATCAGACAAGTTACTTGATTTCTCTGAGCCTCAGTTTCCTCATCTGTAGGAAAGGGAGAAAGATCCCCAACCCCTTACTTACCGCATAGAGGACTCACACATCCTTGTGGCGGAGCTGAGGATGCCCTAAGGCCCACGCTTGGGGAATGGGTCAGATGTTATTTTCTCACCGCCAGGCATGTTGGTCACCCTCATCCGACTCTGGGGCAAGATGTGGGATGAAAGGCTTATGAGAGGCCAGAAGGGCTGTGCTGGAGGAGGGGAGGCTTGGGAGGGCCCAAGAGTGGCCATGACAGATGCGAGGGCAAGGCCAGGACACAGGCCTCCGTGGGCCCACCTGTGACGACTTCAATCTTTCCATTAAAAAAAAAAGGAGACAACAAAAGTGCCTACTTTGTGGGGGTTGTTGTGAAGTTGAGACGAATAATACAAGTAAACGGGCTTGGCATGGCCCAGCAGGTAGTAAGTGCTCAATAAATGTTAGAACGTGTTGGTGTTCCCCTAGTCCCTCTCTCCCTCCCAAACAAATGTTTGTTGAGACGTGGTGGAGTAGGGAGACAGGGAAACGCGTGGAGCACCTGCCAGGGCTCCACACAAAGGGGCCAGGGGAGGGAGCACCACTATGGACTTCACACTTGCCGTCACTGTGAGGCGCTCCACGCTGGGACACGGATAGAGTCTCTGGGAGCCCAGAGGGGGCGCTGTCCGACCTGGAAGGATGAGTAGGAAGGCAAGGGAAGGGACTCAGCAAGGCAGGGTGAAGGGGTCTCGGGAGATGCCGCCCCTTTTTCCATCCACCCAGCCCAGAGCTCAGCACAGTCCAAGAGGTATCTGGAGAACATGGGAGTGGCTTATGGCTGCTGGGGGCATGAGGGTGGGGCAGGACAGGAGCCTAGAGGGGCCGGGGCGATTGGAGAAGGGCTCAGGATGCCACACCAGGCCAGGGAGTTAGAGCTTCCGCTTGCTGGTGTACAAAATGGGGTCAGAGTCCAAAGAAGATATGCCGATGGCAAACAGGTGCATGAAAAGATGCTCCACATCATTAGTCATGAGGAAAATGTAAACCAAAACCACAAGAAGATACCACTTCACCCTACTAGGTTGGCTATAATTTTTAAAAAACACCAAAAAATAAGTATTGGCAAGGATGTGGCAAAATTGGAGCCCTTGTGCTTTGCTGGTGGGAATGTAGGATGGTGCATCCGCTGTGGAAAACAGTTTGGAGATTCCTCAAAAACTTGAATATAAAATTACCTTATGACCCGGCAATTCCACCCCTAGGTACGTACCCAAAAGAAATGGAAAACAGGGACTCAAACAGATACTTATACACCAATGCTCACTGCAGTATTATTCACCAAAATAGCCAAAAGGTAGAAAAACTCAAGTGTCCATCAACAAATGGATAAACAAAATGTGGCATATCCATAGGATATTACTCAGCCACAAAAAGGAATAAAGTTAGGACACATGCTACAACATGGATAAACCTTGAAGACACTATGCTAAGTGAAGTAAACCAGACACAAAAGGACAAATATTGTATAATTCCACTTATTTTAGACATCTAGAATAGGCAAATTCATAGAGAAAGGAAGTAGAAGTTGCCAGGGAGGAGAGAATGGAAAGTTATTGCTTAATGGGTATGGAGTTTCTGTTTGGGGTGGTGAAAAAGTATCAGAAATGGAGAGTGGTCATTTTTGCACAACAATGTGAAATATAATTAGTGCCACTGAATTGTACACTAAAAAATGGTTAAAATGGCACATTTTAAGTTACATATTATTTTACCACAATTAAAAAACAACACAAACAAACAAAAAACCCCAACAGAAAAAAAATGGGGCCAAGATCTCTGGCAAGAATTCTGCTTTAGTTGTCTTCTTAGGGACTGCTTCCTAGGTGCCAGGGGAGCCCTACACTGGGTGGACCCTCCGAACTGAGGGTGGGAGAATGCATCGTGCTGCTCCCAAAACCCTTTTCCCACGCCTCCCCCAGCCCAAGGCATGCGGGGAACACTGGCCAGGCCTAGAGCAGATGGCTTCACTCTCCTCCTGTCCCTCCGCCCTCTCCCCCACCCCCAGCCCCTGTAAAGAAGAGGAGACCTTTCCAGAATACACCATCTCACCGGAGCCGTAAATGTCAAATTTAAATTCATACTTTGTACCACCTTTGATTTCAAAGCGGATTACACCTCAGTGGTGAAAGGCGGCCACAGCACTGGGCCTGAGCAGGCCTCCTGGGCCTGCACTGGGCCCCGAAGCATTGTTAACTCCTTCCAATTCATTAGGTCTAATCCTGGCTGCGCTGAGTACGGGGCCCTGGGCCGCACCCGGCGCTCTGGACCATATGTGCCCATTGTATCACTCATCTGCTAATCCAGCACCGTGGCGGGCATTGGCCCAAGGGAAAGCGGCTGTGGCCTGGGAGGGTGTCCTGGCCTTCAGTGGGGGGTGGGCAGCCAGACGTTCAGCCCCAGAAAGCCCCCAGACTGGGGAGGAATGGGTGAGGGTGCTGGGACAGGTAGAGGGACAAACAGACATCAGTCTGTGCTGCTCTGCGTTTTCTGTCCCCAGTATACACCCACTCACAATACACACTTACTCACACATCCACACTCACTATCAGGCAGCACCCACAGGGATACCTGTGCACCTCCCACCTCACACACCCAGACCCAACCACACCTGTACACCCTCACATGACACATCCACACACTCACAATAGCAGCACCCACAAGTGCACCCGGGCAGCTACACACAGTCACGTCCATACTCTCATGTCTACCCACCCACAAACACACACATCCATACACATCCCCAGTCCACTCTGCAGAATTTCCCAAGTTTGTTTTAAAAAAAATAAAAGAGCTCCTGGCATTTTCCCCTGCCCTTTCCAATGCCTAGAATGTCAGGGCTGGAAGGGACTTTAAAGAGAATTGAGCCCACCCCTGTTGCTTACCAGTGGGTAGACTGAGGGTCAGCAGGGCAGGGGCCTGCTGGGCGGTGTGGAGGAACAGGGCGTGAGCCTCACAGCGAGCAGCGCTGCCTTCACTGGCTGGCCGACATCGGGCAACTCTCTCCATGCCGCAGAACCCCTGTTTCCTTGGCTGACTAACCAGGTATAGCAGTACCTGCCCTGCAGGACTTCTATCAGGATGAAAAGAGACAATGCACATCCTAGTGCTTTGTGAACACAAAAGCACCCTACACAAGTGTGTAAATGTCATAAATGGGTTTCCAGGACACCTGTTAATAAGCATCAATGGGAGACAGAACCCAGAGCTTTGGTCTCTGCCCAGGTACTCCACAGCCCACGACTTTCCAAAAGAGCGAGGCACCAGCCTGGCCCCAGGGGGTTCTGGTAGTGTGGGATGAACAGGCTACAGCTGGGGCTGGTCGCAGTGCAGGGCTACTTGCTTAGGCTGCTCCCACACAGTGATCGCAGGCTTAGGAGAAATCAAGTCCTCAGGTGAAAAGAGTAAACGAGGCATGTCTGGCCCCTGATAGCTCCCTGGGCCTGGGCTCCAAGCTCCCAGTACTCATGCTCTGGAGAGAACTTGCTGGAACAGAGTCTGGCTGAAGGTGACATTCAGTTAGGAGAGGGGGCAGAGGCTACCGTGTCACTGATCCTGTCCCTAAGAAGGGAGACAGACACATGCAACACCTAAGGCTAAACCATATGCAGAGGTACTAGCACAGCACCATCTGTCTGTCAGTCTTTGGGTCCACCTGTCCATGTTTAGGGGCATGGAGGGAGTGGACAGAGGTTAAAGTTGGTGGGGGAGGTGTTGGGTCTGTTTCTTCTGCTATTTCTCTTAAGCCAAGAAAATGTATGTGCACATGTAAATGAGTGATGTGTTGGAGTCACTTCTACCTCACAGGAACCAATCATGTGCATCTCTTTCCAATTCCGTGTTCAGTGACATCTGGTTGGTAACTTGAAATCCACCATGGTGGGAGTATTTACACCACAGAAATTGGAAATGCTTCAAATCAGGACTCTCCCCCACCCCACTCCCACCCACTTGTTAAACATTTGCTAGCACACCACTGCACATGTTCCCTGCTCCCCACTGGAAACCTTAAGTACCGGAACTCTCCACTCTGGCCAAGGCCTCACCATTTTCTTCTACTTCTGAGCCTCTGTTTCCTTAATCATAAAATTAGGAGAATAATAATAGCATTTGGAGCAGAGCTTCTTGAACTTCAGTGTACACATGAATCTCTGCAGGATTCTGTTAAAATGCAGATTCTGTTTACTCAGTGTCTTAGTCCATTTGTGCTACTATAACAAAATACCACACCCTGGGCCACATATAATCATAGAAATTTATTTCTCACAGTTCTAGAGGCTGGGAAGTCCAAGATCAAGGCACCAGTAGATCCAGTGTCTGGTGAGGGCTGCTCTCTGCTTCCAAGATGGTGCCTTGTTGCTGTATTGTCACATGGTGGAAGGCAAAAGGGCAAAAAGGGCCTGGCTAGTTCCCTCCAGCCCTTTTTTTTTTTTTTTTTTTCTTTTTCTTTTTTTAAGTCTTACAACACCTCTTGTCATGAGACCTCCAGCCCTTTTATAAGGGCACTAATCCATTCATGAGGGTGGAGCCCTCATGACTTAATCATCTCCTAAAGGCCCCGCCTCTTAATACTTAATAGTTTGGAAATTAAGTTTCCACATGAATTTTGGAGGGGACATAAACATTCAAACCACAGCAGTCAGTCTGGGATGGGGCCTGAGATTCTGCATTTCTGACACATGCCAAGGTGCTGCTGCTGCTGCTGTCCCATGGACCACACTTTGAGGAATAGGGACTTCTTTATTAACACCTAGTACCAGGTGTTACTAGGAGGGGCCTGAGCCCTCTCTGCAGACTCAGACCCCTCCCAGTGGCTTTCATCTCTATTTGAATGCTCCTCTGGGACCTCAAACTCAGTGGTTCTAAAACAAAAGTTAAAAAAAAAAAAAGCAAAACTGAAAAGATTTATCCCTTCATCCCAAACGCCTCCCTCCAGACTGTCATTCTCCCCAGCCACCCTCTTCCTCTTGCCCATGACCAGCTGGTCGCAGTGACGTTCACCAGGAACATCTTCCCTAGATGGTCAGAGCCTGCTCCTTCTCTGACTCTGTCCCCCAAGCCAGGCCCACATCCCTCTAGCCCCTACCCCTGGAAGCCAGTGGTGGGTTTCCTCCCCAGCCTTGAGGGGGTCCCTGCCACCTCCAGCTTGAACTCCCAAGGCTCTTGCCTACCAGGTCTCTAGCAGGCCTTGGCCATCTTCTCCCTCAAAAGAGTTCAAGTCAGTGTTGCAGCTCCCTGTTCCCAGGAAGTTCCAGGGCATCCTGGTTGAGAATTTGCCCTCTACTCCTTCAAGGCCAGCAGGGTAGCTACTTCCCTGAGGTCCTGCCCTCTCTACTCAATGCACCTTCCTTTGGCACTCATCTCTGTATTACTCAAAGGGCTCAGGGCCTCTCTTCTCAGGTTTATGTCTTCTATTTCACTCCCTCATCAGACCAGGAGCTCCCCCAGGGCAGCAGCTGTGTCTCCAACATCAGATTGGGGACATTTCCCAGGACAGGGGCTGCATCCCACATCAGATCAGGGGTATTCTTGGCGTATCTCCTCCCTCAGCCTGGAGTAGGTAACGCTGCATTTCCTATTCCTTCTGCAGCTCTAGCCGTGGCACTTGGGTCTCCTCCAAGGGGGATTGGCTGAGTCCCCTTCCTTCATCACACCCTTTCCCAGCCATGGCTTTCCTGGGCCCATCTAGACAGAACAGAAGAGAGAGAGTCACTCCTGGGGTGGGGGCCTTTCTGTCCAGGGAAGGGTCAGTCTAGAGTTCTGTGTCCTTCACTGGCCCCCCAACACCTGTTTATGGCACTGTTCCAGCATACCGAAGGAGCCCAGGACTCCCAGAGCCACAAAGCCACTTGTTAATTAATTGCACCAATTAGCAGGGATGAGGCTGGACATCTGGACCCTCTCATGGGTGAGTTCAGACCCTCAGCACTCTCGGGTTGAGGACAGCTGCCCAGCAGGGACATCATCTCTAGCCTGCCAGTGCTGGGCCCCCCCTCCCAGGCACAGAGCACCCCCACATACACTCTGAGCACCCCAAACGGAGAAGAGAAGCCAGAGCAGGCCGGGGTCAGGGAGCCGTAAACTGGATTCCCCCACTGCAGGCTCCTCTGGAGTGAGGAAGTGGGGAGGCAGGAGGAAGCCCATTCAGTGGGGGAACAGCCCTTGCTTACATCCAGTTTACCCCTCAGCCCCCTTCATCCTCAACACCCAGGGCGCTCATTGTCATCTCTATGTGGATGCCCCTCTAGGATCCCAAACGCACTGGTTCTTAAACAAAAGCAAAGCCTCAAAATTTATCACCCTTGCCATTCACCCATGCATTCACTCACTCACTCATTCAACAAATATTCCTCGAGCACCGACTATGAGCCAGGCACTATGCTGGTCGCTGAGCGTGCAGCTGTAACCGAAACGTGGTGTCTACATACCATGGAATGTCATTCAGCCATACAAAGGGATGAAATGTTGACACATGCTACGACACAGACAGACCTCAAAACTGTCACGCCAATAAAATAAGCCACACACAGAAGCACAACTATTGCATGAGTCCACTTATCTAAGCTACCTAGAATAGGCAAATTCAGAGGCAGAACATAGAATAGAGGTCACCAGGAGCTGGGGGAGCTGGGGGAGGAGGAAATGGGGAGTTATTGTTTAACGGGCTTGGAGTTTATTTTGGAGATGGTGAAAAAGCATAGGGAATGGCAGTGGTGATGGTCACACAACAGTGAGGATGCATTTAATGCCACGGAACTGCACACTTACAGAGAACTGAAATGATAAATACTGTGTGTATATTTTACCACAGTTAAAAAACAGGAACAATGAGAAAAACAGAAGTCCCTACCCTCATGAAGCTCAGACTCTAATGGAAGGAGACAGGCAATAAAATCAGTGACGCATATGAAAGATGGTGACAGTACTATGGAAAGAAATGACGTCAGAGAAGGGCAGGGGCTGCTCCGGGTGGGGCTGCGGGGTGGAATAGGGTGGTTGGGGAAGGCCTCCCTGTTGGCGGGACCTCTGGGCAGAGATGTGGAGAAGGTGAGGGTGTGTGTGGGTGTCTGGGGACAAGTACCTGGCAGAGGGAGCAGAATGCCCCTGGGGAGGGCAAGCGGCTGGGCCAGGAGGCAGCAGGGGCCAGCGTGGAGTGAGTGAGAGCAGGGGGTGGGGAAGGGTGAAGAGGGGGTGAGTGTTCATCAGACGGCCCTGCACACCAGTGCTTGTCACACGCCCAACACATACGCTGCAGCGCCCACCACCTTGCCACCAGAGCCTGCCACGCCCCCACCTACCAAGCACCTCTCCCACCCCCTGACCCATCCCTCAGCTCTCCCCAGCGCCCACCCCTCACACCTCTGACTCCCCCCGCACACCTCTAGACCTGCTCCCTCTGCACTCCCTGCCCCCAGGTACCTGGACACCCCTTGAAGCTCCAGCCCACTCCTAGCTTCACTGCAACAGCATCCAGACATTCCCGCGCCCACCAGCGCAGCCTCAGCCCAGCCCGGGGCTCTTCCCCAATCTTGACCCCCACTTCTCAGATGAGTACCCCATGGCTCGGACATACATACGGAAGGGCTCTAGCTCCTTAACCTTTCCTAATTCTTCTTCAGCTAGAAGAGGAAGGCCTGAGTCCAATCCCATGAAACAGGATCTCGAAGCTCCCAGAGGCAGCCTGTGCACATGTGTGTGCACATGTATGTGTGTGTGTGCACACGTGCCTCCCCCGACAGGTCCCACGCAAGCTCCGCGCTGCAGGAGAAATGCCTGCCACAGGCCTCAGTGGGGCAGAAGAGAGAAGGGGATTGGAGGGTGTAGGCCATTGGGGACAGCAGCCTGAGCATGTTCTGCACAAAAGAAAGCCACCCGTCCACTTTCAAACACTCAGAAGTGCCCCACCCCACCCCCTTCTGGCCTTATCGCCCTTGACTCCTTTCTTTCTCACACACCCCCACAGCCAACCTGGGCACATCTGGGCAGCTCTACCTTCAAAATCCGCCCAGAATCTGACCACTGCTCTCCACCACTGCTGATCTGAGCTGCCATCGCCTCTCACCTGGGTGACTGCAGTAGCCTCCAAACGGGCCACCTCCTGCCATGCTTGTCCCCCTACAGCCTGCTTTCAACCCAGCAGCCACAGGAACCTCATTCTGAATCATACTATGTCCCTGCCCTGCTCAAACCCTGCTCTGGCTCCCCACTTCCTTCAGAGTCAACGTCCTTGCAACAACCCACCAGGACCACCCTATCTGACTCCCTTGCCCTCCTCTCCCTGCCCTCCTCTCTTATCCTGCCCTCCCTCCCTCCTTCCACAGCCTGCTTGGCCTCCTGGCCTCCCCTTGAGTGAGCTGGGCCCAGTCCTTCCTCAGGGTCCTTGCACTGGCTGTTCCCTCTGCCCAGAAGTCTCTTCTCCCAGAAACCTGCATGGCTCACCTTGATCGGGTCGTTGTTCAACCTCCACCTTCTCAAAGAGGCCCCCTTAACTACCCTGCTTAAAATTGAACCTACTCCACAACACCCTCTAGGCCGCCTTCCTCTTTGTTCTTCTCTTGAGCGCTTACACAAGCACTCAAATACTTAAAAACTGGCGAGTTCACTGTCTCCCTCCCTCCACTGGAACATAAACTCCATCAGGGTAGGCACTGCTGACTGTTTGTTCCCTAGACTGTTTGTCTAATGAATGAATGAATCTACCAGGAACTACCATGAGGAAGAAGCTCCCTGGGAGGGGGCAAGTAGCAAAAGGAAAAAGACGAAAATTGACATTTGTCTTGGCCTTTCTGTCTGTGAGCTGAGGCTTCACATTCAGGAGACTGATGTTCAGAAAGGTGAAGTAACTTGCCCACCATCACACAGCAAGAAGGGGGAGGGGGAGTGAGGTGTGTTTGCTCCAAAAGTCATTTCATTTACCCTGTAAGTGTGGAGCTGTATCGGGAGATCTTGTACATCCCTCCGAGCCTGCTTTAAGTCCCAGACACCTGCCTTCTCCAGGCAGGATGGACGCTCCACCCTCCCCCGGTTCCCCTCCCCAGTACATGCCACACACAGTGCCTGGGCTGGGCATACTGAACGCGGGTCTCCGCTACAGAGCATGAGGTTAATGAAGCTTCGTTAAGCTGGAAGTGAATACACCTGAGCACCACAGGCATCCCCAGGTTTTGCCGGGAGTCTGAGGGCCTCTTTGGGCTGGTCATTTGCCTTTTCTGATTCAACCACCCTTTCTTGGCCACACCTACTTTTCAAACCCCACTTTTCAAACCCTCGGTTACTGCAGCCCTGGTCAAAGCCCGCCCAGGTTTATTCTCCTGGTCTGTCTCCCTTAGGTTCAGGTTCAGCCTTGCCACCTGTCAAATGGGGTTATTGTGAGGATTAAATTAGGTTAATCCATGTAAAGCACTTGCCCAGTGCCTGACAACGGTAAACAACAAATGTTAGCTGAGGTTGGTGATGGGGGGAGGGGCTCCCTGGGGACACATCTATCCCTCTTTTCAGACTTTGCAGGCTCAGCAGAAAGGACAGAAACTGGGATTCTGAGGCTGGGCACCGTCACATGCCTGTAATCCCAGCACTTTGGGAGGCTGAGGTGGGAGGATCATTTGATCCCAGGAGTTCAAGGCTCCAGTAAACTATGATCACACCACTGCACTCCAGCCTGGGTAACAGAACGAGACTCCATCTCTAAAAAGAAAAAAAGAAATTGGAGTTTTGAGACGGAAAGCAGCTGAGTGTAAAAAGTTAGGCCATGTAGGGAAGGGGAAGGCTAGAGAAGGGAAACAGATGTTTATTGAGCAACTATTGTGTGCAAAGAGTCATCCCCTTTTACTCTCTTTGCACTCTGAGCCCATGATGCATTGCCTGCCTCCTGCTGAATGCCCATGCACCTCTGTCATAGCTCACACTGTATCTGCAAGTATTTATTTCCCCATCTGTCTCTCCACTGTGGAACTCCTTGGAGGAAGGGCTGGGCCTTATCCCTGTTTGTGTCCCAGAGCCTTGGAAGCAGGAAGGCAGGCAGCTTTATCTCTGCTTCCTAGATTGGGAAATGACATAAGGCAAGTTAGCACCTTGCCCAGGGTCTCGCAGCAAGTGGGTGCTGCAGCTGGGTTGGACTAGGTGACTCCACACAGAGGGGTGGGTGGGGGAGAGGAGCCGCTAAGGAGAACAGAGTTTTGGGGGTGAGGGTCCTACCTGGTCTTTGGGGATGAGGAGTCTGGCCTTACAGCCCCTTCATGATATAGCAGCAGCACCATCACTGCAACCTTCACTAAGCACTTGCTGTGTACACCCTGTATCATGCTAAGAGCTTCACGCACATAATCTCATTGCATCCCTCCAGCTAACCTGGGAGGTAGGTCCTATTACTTGTCCACATTGTATAGGTGAGAACACTGAGGCCTAGGAAGGCAAAGTGACCGCCCTTGGTCACATGGCTGAAAGAGGCAGAGTCAGGATTAGAATTCAGTTCTTCTTGACTTGAAAGCCCATGCCCTTAACCACTACCCTGTTTTGCAGACTTTAGAACAGGCACGAGCTACTCTGCCTCTCCCAGAACGCCCTAGTTCTCACAGTCTCACATCTGAGACTCATCGATTGAATATTGATGGGTGTATTTGTGGTCTGGCTCTGGGGCTTCTCAACCAGGCCCTGGGCAAGGGCAAGAATGGGGGTGAAGCAGAGTCTTTCAACCCCAGGAAATGCCCTCGGGCTGCCCCCTCCCCAGCATTCCTGCTTCTGGCGTCCACCACTGCCAACTTCCCTCCACCCCTGGATTTAAAGTCACAATGACGATTAATCACCTGATGACATGGAGGGCAGGCTGCAGAGGAGTTAATTAATTAGGGAAATTTCTCCCAGCCTTTTGAAGGTGAAATGTGTGGGGAGGGGATAGGGCCAGGGACAGTTATTATTCAAGCTGAACAAGCTGACTCTGGGAGACTTCAAGAACAACTCCAGAGGAGTTTTGGAAGGATGGAGACCTCACCAGGGTAGCTTGGATTACGCCCAAGATCACCCTCCTTAGCCCAACTCTAGGCCTTCGGCCACAGAGGGGTGGGGTCCTCCTCCTTAGCTGATGGACTGGAGCCTCCCTAGAGGCAGAAGGGCCTCTAGGAAGCACATGGAATAAGAAGAGCAAAGCCATTACCAGCACCCCACTCACCAAATAAAAGTAGCCAATAATACTGCATATGCCAAAGCCCCACGGGAATGATTTGTGTGTCGTTTGTACAGCTTGGATGGTCCAGACACACAGATAACTGGGAGGAAAATTTCAGACCAGTGCAGGCTCATGGAGGGAAACTGCAGGGGGAGGGAGGCATGGGAGGCTATGGAGACCAGAGTTCTCCAAGCGGTTGACTTGGTCATGAGGTTAAGGACAGCAGGAAGTCCCCCACTACCACCACCACACACCAAGTATCACCTTTCTGCAGGGTCAAGACTTGGACGCTAGAGAGACACGGAGGTGACAGAGATGCTTAGGACCTGGGCCCCACCTTCAAAGCACCCACAGACCCTCCTATCCCATGGACAGACAAGGCAAAGTTCTGAGCCCAAAACGTGGTAGATGCAAAGCACCATGAGGGCACAAAGGAAGGTGGGATTTAAAACGACCAGAGGATCAGGAAAGGCTTCAAGGAGGTGGTATCATCAGGGGTGAAGACCTGGAAAGTTCAGTAGGCATTCCAGGCACAGTGCATGGCCAGAGCAAAGGAATGGAGGTGGCAACTTACACAGTGCATCGGGGAAGGGGGAGATGTTGAGCAGGGTGGCCCCTGTCTAGAGTGGGTAGACAGGGAGCCTGGGGAGGGCTGGACATGAGGCCAGAAAATCGAGGTGGGCTGGTGGTGGAGGGCCTTAGAGGCTAGGGCTGGACGGACGTTACTCAAACGTGGTGGGAAGTCACCAGGGGGTTCTGAGGCAGGGCCTGTCGTGACAGAGAGCTCTGGGCTTTAGAAAGCACTGTGGCAGCTGGGGACCATGGGTTCACTGGGCAGGTTGAGGTAAGATGGGAAACCAGTGAGGAGGCAGGATTCATTGTCCAGGAGAGAGATGATGATGGCTTCAGGCAGGAGACAGAGCAAGGGTGGATGGAACTGTGGTTTCTTGTCCGCCTTCTCATCCTGGACACTTTTCATTCACCTGTTCCCTTCGATCTCAGGATTTTTATTATCCCCAGGATTCCTGGGAGACTAGGGGGCTGATAAAGCTGGGGTGAGGAGGTTCTGTACACCTGAGCAGGTGTCTTTTCTCCATTCTCTTCTCCCCCCATCCCAAAGGAGGGTCAGTGGCCTGGGCACACTGCCCATGCCCAGCCCAGGGACCCCCACAGAGCAATCACGAAAAGCAATGCCACACAGCCTATGCCACCCCAGCTCCTCCCCACCCCTCTGCCCCCTCCAATCATTTGTACGACAGGAAGAGAACCTAATCCTGAGTCTGAAAAACTATGTGATGGAGGATTTACAGTATTAGAAGGCAAACAGTGGCAGGTGTAATTAGGAGAAAAATTTGTCATGCTCTCAACTCGGGGAAGAGAAGGGAAGGTCTGGCATCACAATCTCCCCAGTGTTTACCCAGCGTGCGCACACACGCAGGGGAGCGGGCGCTGGCCACGGGCAGATTAATATTTGATGCAAGGAAGAGAAACGCATGCTGTTCATGTTTATTTAGGATATTGTGAAATACAGTGAAATTTGCAATTTTATTGGATTTGGGGGGACGGTGTTTTGGAGAAGTCTTAAGCCGCATGGTAGGACACGCACATCTCTCTGGAGCATAGAGGCACCAGCTTTGGCGGCGAGCCCCCTCCACCCCCCTTCCCAAATCCAAACTTCTAGTTCCATTCCCCTCCTGAAATGAGAGAGGATTGGCCCCAGGGGTATGGGTGGAATAAGACAGAAATCTCAGCTGGGCCTCTCAATTTGGACTTTAGTGGCATGTTGCTGGCACAGACAGAGGCCATCTCTGGGGGGGGTCTCGTCAGTTACACAAGGGTTGAAAGCCAAGGTTGGGCAGCTTGAGGCACTGGTGACCCTGGCCTGACTTATAGGGATCTGGGAGGAGTGGGGACAAATGGGAAGAATACGGCATAAAGAGCTGTCCTCTTTGTATCCAAGAAACTGGCTGATGGAAAGAGCCTTAGAAGGCATGAGTCTGAGCTCCTTCCCCTAATCAAGGGCTCAGCTCTCCCATTTCCTTTGCCCCAGGTGGTCATTTAGCCTGAGCTCCCACATCTCCAGTGTTGGGGAACTCAACAGTCGATTCCATTGTCGAATATTGCCCAGTGGAGAACTTTTTCTCAGAAGCAGCTTCCGAGCTACACAGCTAGGCTGGGGCGGGGGTGGGGAGGATCAGGTCATAACATATGCTCACATTTGTGATAAAATAAAGCATCCAGATAGACAGATAGATAGAGATGCTTGCATGCACTGTGTATTTCTGAAAGAACACATAAAAATTGGTAACAGTGGTCATTTCTGGAAATGGAAACAGGATGACTCTGAACCTGAGGAATCTGGGCAGGGAGAAACACCTACTTTGCACTGTACACCTTTTGTCCAATTTGGATTTTTCATCATATGCATGTAATATTTTTTCCTCAATGAAAATTCTACTTTCTTTTTAAAAAGAGAATATTTTCTACTCAAAGAACAAGCTGAGACAGAGAGAAAATAGTATGGTATGAAAAGGCAATAGGGGCCGGGCGTGGTAGCTCACACCTGTAATCTTGGTATTCTGAGGGGCTGAGACGGGAGGATCCCTTGAGACCAGGAGTTCGAGACCAGCCTGAGCGAGAGCGAGACCCCCTCTCTACAAAAAATAGAAAAATTAGCCGGGCATGGTGGCACACACCTGTAGTTCCAGCTACTCGGGAGGCTGAGGCAGGAGGATTGCTTGAGCCCTGGAGTTTGAGGTTGCAGTGAGCTGTGATGATGCCGCTGCACTCTAGCCAGGGTGACAGAGCCAGACCCTGTCTCAAAAAAAAAAAAAAAAAAAAGCAACAGGATGAGCTACAGGAGAGTAGAGAGAGCAAAAGGCAGCAAGGAAACTAAAAATGCAACAGCAGAATTCACGCTACTCACGCACGATCATTACGTTGGTCCAAAGGCTGGCTGTCTCCTTGGAGCTTCCACCCACTTTCCCACTGTCCTAGTTCTACCACCTGGGTCACACAGAGTAAGTCCCTTCCCTCTGCGCCATGGCAGCCCTGCAGGTGTTTGGAGATAGAATGAAATTCCACTAGGGCGTGTCTGGCTCCTGTAACTATCTGAGTGGGTCAAATTGGATCCTGGCCCCCTTCGTACCAGGACTTCTCTCCTCTGCCACATCTTGTCACTCCTTTTCTCTAGGATGCGGTCTCTCTCCAGGCCTCCGCCCCTGGCCGTGCCTCCGAGGCCCAATGCTGGGAGCTCAGAGCTGGGCTGGAGCCCCTCCAGGTTAGGGCCATCCCTGCAGTTGTCTCCCGCTCTCTGACTCCGACAGAGGCCCAGCCTTCAGCAGCAGCAAACTGTGGACATCTGAGGCTGGGTGGCCTCAGAGACCATCCAATTCCCACATTTTAAAAATGGATAAACTGAGGCCCATGACAGGACAGAGACCGGCCTGAGGCCATGGAAACAAGATCTTCCTTGTGTCTATTGCTCCCTCTTGTGAGCCCCCCAGAGCTCCCAGAAAGATGGAACCTTGGATAAGGCCACTGGGGAAGTGAGAGCAGCACCAGCCAGCCTGGTGTTGGAAGCGGCTCTGTCTCTAGAATAGATAGATAGCAATGAAATCCCAGAGCTGGGCGAGCCAGACAGGGCCTGGGGTTAACTCAGTTTGCAGAAAAGGCAGAGGTGGGGCAGGCATCAGCACGTAGTGTGGTCAGAGTGGGAAGGTGGCTATGCTGCTGCTTGCATGTGCCCACCTGTGTGCGTGTGTGCATTGTGTGTATTGTGCATGCACACATGAACCTGTGTGGGTGGTGTCTGTGTGCATATCCACACAAGTGTGTGTCGGTGTGAGTGCAGGGACTGTGTGTATCTGTGTGTACATATGAGTATTGAAAAGCATGCTGACAACAACCAGGGTGTGAATAAGTGCGTGCATGTACCTCTGCTATAGCCCTCAGCACACCAACTTGTCTGCATTTGTTCATAAAGCTGCCTCCTCTCCTGAGCTGAGATTTTGTCCTTTTTTTAATCTCAATATTCCCAATGCCAAGTACAGTCCATGGCGTATAGTAGATGTTCAGTCAGTGATTGCTGGACTGAACTGGATTGAATTGAATTGAACTGAACTGAACTTAACTGAATTTCCCCAGTGTGTCTCTATGCATAGGAGTCTGTACCAGGGAGAGGGAATGAATCTGTGCCATGTGGGCAAATGCTCATGGAGTGTGCATGCGTGTCTGGGGCAAGTCTTCATGTTGACATGTGGGTCTGTGTGCATGCTGTGAGCATGTCCTGGCACAAGTGAATTCAAACCACAAGGAGGGAATGTGCATATGTGTGTATGCATGTGTGTGTGTGTGTGTGTGTGCACGTGCCAGCTCCAAAAGCCCTCTCATACATGCAGACAGCCCAGTGACTTCCCCGCTTCAGCTGAGCCAGGTTTCCTCTCTGTAAACCTGGAGCAGCTAAAATTAGTATGAAAATGGTGGTGTTCGGTTAAAAGGAAGGGGGGTGGGAAGGGATGAGGGTGCCCATGAGTGCTATTTTATTTCTCAGTGAGAGGATAAAGTGATTTTTCCTACATAATTTTTGATGTAGAGGCTAAATTAGGCCGGAGAAGAGGGACAAAGCAACTTTCGCCCTCATTAGTATTCTGGCTGCGTCGGCCCAGCCACGGCAGTTATGTATTTTTGCAAGTATGCATATAATTTATTGTGGAGAACACAATTTACATGGTAGTCGATGCCTGTTTTATAGCCTCACAAATAGATGTATGAACTCAAGCATATAATGGCCCAACCAGCAGGCGCAAATACGTTCTAAATCTTCTAAATGTGCTTCACAAAAATGTAACTGAGGAATATAAAACAGATCAATTCTTGCATGTTATATATTGGTTTTTGATTTACAAATCTAATCTGGGACATTTCTTCAGAAATGAGAGAATTGTTCCCCCCTCCTCCTTCCCTACCTCTTCTTCCACCAACTTCTCAGTGCACAGACCGTGCCTGCCGGTCAGGTGCCTGCAGGCATCACCACCTCTGGGACATACCCAGGTGCCCATATGTGTGCCCACGTGTGGCTTGCATGCTCTTGTCTAGCTGCCTGTGTGGTGTGCACTCGTATGCGTGTTGGGAAGCGGCAGACCTTGGGTAGAAGGGACAGAGTGGTTTTGCTCCATCTGTGTGCCCTCCCCCCATTTGAGGCTGAAAATTTGGGGAGGAGGGCTGACGAGAGAACCCCATGGGGATGTGGGCATCTCTCAGATTTGCTGCCTCTGTCTAAATGGCCTGTTTTCTCCTGGGATCCAGAAAAAGAAAGTGAGCGTCCAGGAATGAAATTAAACTAGCATGTGTTGAGTTCCATTTTTAATTTGCATTTTATTGAAAATATTTCTATCAATTTATCTTTATGTACATGGGTTTTTTTAAAGCCCATTCCATCAGTAGTTGAATGGACACATGAACTGTGGTTCCCTCATAAAATGGAACATAATACAGCAAAGAAAATGAACCAACTTTTGCTGCATGGGGGAATCTCACAAACGTGAAATGCAAGAAGCCAGACTCAAAAGAGGACTTGCTGTATGATCTGATTTATATAAAGTCTAGAGCACGAACAAAACTAAACTGTTGTGTTTAGATATGGCGACACTATCAAGGAAAGCAGAAGTGCTTGCAGTGAAAGTCAGGATGATGGTTGTCTTTGGGGAAGAGGGTTGGATGAGATCATGGGAGGGGCTTCCAGGGAGCTGGCAAAGCTCTTCTTGACCAGGCAGTGGTTTCACGGGTATTCACTTGGTGGTAAATCATTGAGCTGTGCTTTTAAAAAAATTCACTTTTCTGTGTATATATTATATTTTACATTAAAAGCATTTACAAAAATAGCCCTTAAGGGCTTATAATGAAAAGTAGATGCCCCAGCTCCAGCATCCCCAGCCCTGTTTTCCTGAAGGCAACTCCTGGTAACTATTTCTGGTTGTTCTTCCAGTCTCTAGAAATGTGTGCAGCTTCTCTCAAATCTCTACCACTGAAATTTTATAATCCTTTTCATTTCTGTAAGGTCAGTAATAAGGTCTCTACTTCCATTCCTGATTTTTTCTTTCTTTTTTTTTTTTTTCTTTTTGAGCCAGGGTCTCACTCTCTTGCCCAGGCTGGAGTACAGTGGTGTCATCATAGCTCACTACAGCCTCAACTCCTGGGCTCGAGTGATCCTCCTGCCTCAGCCTCCCAAGTAGCTGGGACTACAGGCACTCACCACCATGCCTGGCTAATTTTTTTCTATTTTTAGTAGAGACGGGGTCTCGCTCTTGCTCAGGTTGGTCTCGAACTCCTGACCTCAAGGGATCTTCTTGCCTCGGCCTCCCAAAGTGCTGGGACTACAGGTGTGAGCCACTGTGCCTGGCCCCATTTCTGATTTTAGTAATTTGAGTCTTTCCTCCTTTTTTCTCCGTCAGTCTAGATAAAGTTTTGTCAATTCTGTTGCTCTTTTCAGAGAACCAACTTTTGGGTTTGCTGATTTTCTTGCTTGTTTTTCTATTCTCCATTTTATTTATCTCTGCTCTAATCTGTCTTATTTGCTTGCTTTGGATTTACTTTGCTCCTCTTTTTCTCATAAGGTACAAGGTTAGTTTATTGATTTGGGATCATCTATTTTAATGTAGGTGCTTACAGCTATAAATTTCCCTTTGATCACTGGTTTTGCTGCATCCCATAAGTTTTTTGGTATGTTGTGTTTTCATTTTTTCTCTCTCTCTCTTTCTTTCTTTTTTGAAGCAAGGTCTTGCTCTGTCACCCCGGGTAGAGTGCAGCAGTGCGATCATAGCTCACCGCAGCCTCGAACTTGTGGGCTCAAGTGATCCTCCTGCCTCAGCCTCCTGAGTAGCTGGGACTACAGACACGTGCCACGACACCCAGCTAAGTGTTTTTGTTTTCATTCATCTCAAAGTATTTTCTAATTTCCCTTGTGATTTATTTTTTTACCCATTAGTTATTTAGGGGTGTGTTGCTTAATATTTACATATTTGTGAACTTTCCAAATTTCCTTCTGTTCTTGATTTTTAATTTCATTCCACGGTCATCAGAGAACGTACTTTGCATGATTTCAATCTTTTTAACCTTACTGAGATGTGATTTGTGGCCTAAGATCTGATCTATCCTAGAGAATATTCCATGTGCACCTGAGAAGAATGTGTATTCTGCTGTTGTCAGGTGGAATGTCCTATTAGATCACTGTTAGAAAATAGTGTCTGTTAGGTCTAGTTGGTTTATAGTGTTTTCCAAGTCTTCTGTTTCCTTGCTGATCTTCTATCTAGTGTTCCATCCACTACATCAAATGGAATTTTTTATCTCACCTACATGGTACTTATAATGTACAAGTCACAGCCCCAATTTCAGGAACCTACAGTCTAGTGGGGGTGGGGAGCCTCAGTTCTACTGAGCTGGGCCACCCCATCTCTGTTCTCCAGTATAGGATGGTCACTCTTACCCCCATGCTGTCCTGCAGCCTGGGGTCTTGAGCTATTGTGACGCTCCCTATCAGCCTCAAGTATCTCCCCCTCTGCCATTCCCAGGGTTACCAACCCTGGTGCAAACAAAGCACAACTGGAAGAGGTCTCAAAGACCATGTAGACGTCAATGCCCTTGTTGTACAGATGGGGAAACTGAGACCCACAGAAGGGAAAGACCTTGTTCTTGGCCCAGTGATGTCCTATCATCAGCTCAGCCCAAAGCACTGTGACTGACCCACTGGTTGTCAAGAAAAAAGGGGCCTGCTGATGTCACCCTCTGTGTCGTTTCCATTTGTGGTGTGGGGTGGTGGTAGACAGGGGCAGGATTAGAGGAGGGAAGAGGGGCTGTATTGAATGCACATCCCAGAACACTTAGAAGACCTACGCTTCCATCTCAACTTGCCTACTCTGAGCTGTGTGAGTTTGAGCCAGTTACTCTCCCTCTCTGAACTTCAGTTTCCTCGTATACAAAATAGAAAACATCATAATCATTGCCACCGTTTACTGAGTCCCTACCAGGTACCTGGTACTGTACTCACACAATCTCCTTCAATCCTCCCAACAGCCTTGGAAAAGGTAAGTACCTTTGGCATAGGAGGAAATTGAGTCCCCATAAAGCAAAACAACCCACCCAAAGGCACAGGCATTCAACCACCACTCTCTTATGGCTCCAAAGCTATAGCAGCAAAGCCACCCTTGCCACATGGCTCCATCCACTCTTGGAGCGTGGGTTTACGTATTTAATGAGGGTGGGGCATGGTGGTGACTGAAGATGGGCTGCCTATCAGCTGATGTTCATCACTGGGATTACTGTTAATTTCCTTAGGTGTGATCATGGCCTGGGCAGTTGGTGAGAGGTACGTACATGAAATGGGCTGATATCTGGGATTTGCTTTCAACTACCCCAGCAAAAGAAAGAAGAAGGGACAGATGAAACAAGATGGACAAAACTGATAATGATTATAACTCAGTGATAGGTACTTAGGGTTCATTAAATACTCTCTCTAGTTTTTCACGTTTGAGATTTTTCATAATAAAACATTAACAAAAACCCTCAGGTGTTCTGACTCCAGGTAGACCCTGCCATAGGAGAGGTGATGGTTCTCACAGAAACTGGCCACTGCTTGGGGATGAGTCTCACACCCCTAAGTATCCCCAGTGCCAGCAAGAGTCTGGTCTCTGGGAGGTGTTGACTGTGTTGTCTGGAAGGCAGGTGTGGCTGTGTGACCACATGTGTTTTCCTTCCTGCCCTGGTCACCTGGCAGCAAGGAGACCCGCTGTTCCCAGTGTTGGATGATGAAGACAGCCATTTTCTCCCTTGACCCAGGAGAGCCCTCCTGAGGGCTAATGGGAGGAAGGGAGGCCTTGGCTTTAAATAATGGAGAGGCGTGGATAGGATGGCTCTTCAGTTCCCTTCCAGACAAACACACCCCAGCTGGGGGTCTCCACCTGCCAGGAAGGGGAGGCTCCAGCTGGACTTCTAGGCTAGTATTCACAGCCAGCATCCCCATGGCAACAAGCTAGTTAGAGGGTCCTCAGCACGGCCCCCTGGGGCCACTTATCTGCACCCCCCCCCTCCAGGAGGGCGGCATTAATGGGCTGCTTGCCCTCCTCCCCGCTCTCGGCCTTCCCAGGTGACTCCTAGCTCACCCCCACAGACAATCTCCCTGGTGTACAGAGCCCAGAAGACAAAGGCCCCCCATCCCTGCCCAGCACACACACACACACACACACACAGAGCCTGCTCTTGGTTCAGTGGGAGGAAGGAGGCAAACATTTACCCCCACACTCATACACACACTCCCAGTCACGCCACAGCAGCTCCAGTCTGGAACGGCCCTGGCTCCAGTGTCAAGTGTCAAACACACGAGCATGGGAAGACTTGCTTTGCCATGCAGCAACAGGTACGTTATTGAGCCTCTCTGAGCCTCAGTTTCCTCATCCCTGCACTGAAAATAGTTAGACCAACCACCCATGCCAGTTGTAAAGATGAAATTTAATCCTGAGAACACAGCAGGTGCCCAATAAATGCTTCCTCCTTCCTCCCACTGAACTTGCAGCAGGCTCCGTCCTTGGAAGAACGCGCTGGGTCCTGGTGAGGTGAGGTCTGGGAGTCAGACGGCCGGCAGCTGCCTCAGGGCTCGGCCCCTGGCCCAGCTGCCTGGTGTGAGCAGCCGCAGGGACCTCGTCTCTGGGGGCCGGAAGGATTAAAGTAGTCAAGAAAGCATTTAGTACAGTGCTTGGTATTTTGTCAATGTTGTTGTTGTAGCAGGAATAAGAATAATAACGGATCCATGACGTGGCCGGGCGCGGTGGCTCACACCTGTAATCCTAGCACTCTGGGAAGCCAAGGTGGCAGGATCGCTTGAGGCCAGGAGTTTGAGACCAGCCTGAGCAACATAGTGAGACCCCATCTCCACAAAAAAAAAAAGGAAAGGAGAAGAAAAATTAGCCAGGCACAGTGGCGTGCACCTATAGTCCCAGCTACTGGGGAGGCTGAGGCAGGAGGATCGCTTGAGCCCAGGAGTTGGAGGCTGCAGGGAGCTATGATGACGCCACTGCACTCCAGCTGGGGCAACAGAGTGAGACCCTGGCTCAAAAAAAAAAAAAAAAAAGGACCATGATGATGCTGGAGATGGCATATACTGCCTGTATGGAGAGAGCTTGCTGTGGCCCCAGCTCCCTACTGGCGCAAGCTCAGCGAGTCCTCAGAGTCTGGGAGGGAGGAAGAGCCATCCTGACCTCACAGATGGGGACTGGAGGTCTGGAGACATTGAGACACGCATTCAGGCCACAGAGCTACAAAGCGGTCGTGTGGGGATGGCAGCCCGGGCAGCCGCTCTGCATCAGCCTCCGCGCCACAGTGCAATGCCTGGGGAAGCAGTGCTGCTGTCATTACTAGACAGAAGTGACAGGTCACAGGCCGGCTCAGCCCCAGAGTCCAACCCCTGACTTGGCAGAAGAGAGCAGCGAGGGCCCGGGTGGGGCAGCCCCTCACTGAGGTCACTTCTGCAGTCAGCAGCAGAACCCTGGCACTGTCCGGTCAGGTGCCTGACATCACGTCCCCAACCTCGTGTTCCTTAGAGTGCCCCCAGTTGGGGGTGCCGAGGAGAATCGGCATCTGCAGCTGACTGGGAAGGAGCACTGGACGGAGCCAGAGTCAGGTTCTCGTTGGCAGAGATCCCTGAACCCTCCCCCAAGTCCCCCCACGTCTCTTTCTCTTAACCGTACCTCTTCCATCCCTCTCCCCTCCTTCCTTTCTTTCCCCTTAAAAAAGTTTTGGCCAAGTTCAGTTCCTTGTACGCCATCTCTCACCCTCACCAAGACTGAGCCCCTTCCCTACCCCATGCGCCAAGCCGGACAGCACACGGGGACTTCTGCCACCTCCGCAGAAGCCTTGGCCCTGGGAAACAAGCCCCTGCAACCTCTTCCTTTCCTCATCGGTGAAATTGGGGTGTCGAACCCTTATTCACAGGGTTGCTGTAAGGAGTCATTGAGAGACCTTGGGAAAGCCCAGAGCAAAATGCCTGCATGTGACGGGCAATACAAAATGTTGCTGATTGTCACTGTCGTTATCCCCAGTTCTCTGCAGCATCCTCAGTGCCCTGGTAGATCCTGGCCCTCTGGACCTCACGCTCACGCAGTTCCTCCCTCCTCCAAAGACCGGGTGTTGACAGTATTGGGGGCTGAACCCTGCACCAGGTCTGTGATGTTCAATAAGAGGCTGCCCTCCCACAGGACCCCTCACCTAGCAGAAGAGAGAAGCGAGCATGGGAGCAAGTGAGGGAGACTGCCCCATGCACAGAAGCCTGCAGACAACCAGCTCCAGTGGTCCCCACTGCGAGGTGCACATTAGAATCCCCTGGGACTCCCATGCCCAGGGTGCACCCCAGATCCATTACATCAGAATTTCTAGTGGGGGAGCCCTGGCGTGGGTATGTTTTATAATAAATCCCCGGAGGCTGAGACTCACTGCTGAAATAAACACTGCCCCCCAGGCATGAGCAGAGAGGTCCAGGGCTCCCTGGGGAGACCACAGCGGGACGGGGCACTGGACACACAATCTGACCGGTGGCAGTCACCCACCCACCCCACCACAGGAGAAGGGGATAGGAAGGAACGGTGGGGCGAGGTGTGAAGATGCGGTAAGGTGGGTGTGTGCCTGGGGTGGGGGAGGGGAGGTGGGAGACAGCGGGGCTCATCCAAGCTGCATGCACCCCTCCAGCCTTCTGACACCAAGTCAGTTCCTCCCAGTGTCTTTGCCTCCCACTCGCCTAATAGCTACGGAAATGGCATCGTCATGGGGTTGGAGTGGACCACAGTGTTTCACGGGATTCCTGGTCACAGTCTAGGTTATAGAGAGGAGGCGGTGCCCAGCACCACAATTAGGAGAGGGTCTGGTCCCCCCAACCACCACCACCAAATTGTGGAAGCTGGAAAAGCTTAAATTGAAAAAAAAAGAAAAGAAAAGATTACCTTTAGACACATGAACTCTTTTTTTTAGTTTTATTTTATTTTTAGTTGGTACATACTAATTGTACTTATTTATGGGGTACAGTGTGACGTTTCAATACATGTATACATTGTGGAATACTCCAATCAGGGTATTTAGCATATCCATCACCTCAAACGTTTACCATTTCTTTGTAGTAAGAACATTCAAAATCCTGTCTGCTGGTTATTTTGAGATGCACAATACAATATCATTAATTATAATCACCCTACTGTGCAATAGAACACCAAAACTTATTCCTCCTGACTGTACTTTTGTACCTGTTGACCAGTCTCTCCCCATCTCCCCTTCCCCTACCCTCCCAGTTTTCTGGTAACCACTATTCTACTCTCTACTTCCATGAGAACAACTTCTTTAGATTCCACATATGGGTGAGATCATGTGGTATTTGTCTTTCTGTGCCTGGCTTATTTCACATAACATAATGTCCTCCAAGTCTATCCATGTTGCTGCAAATGACAGGATTTCATTCTTTTTATGGCTAAATAGTATTCCATGGTGTATATATATCACATTTTCTTTATTCATCCATTTATGGACGCTTAGGTTGATTCCATATCTTGGCTATTGTGAATAGTGCTGCAGTACGCATGGGAGTGCAGATGACTCTTTGACATACTGATTTCATTTCCCTTGGCTGTATACCCAGTAGTGGCGTTGCTGGACCATATGGTAGTCCTAGTTTTAATGTTTTGAGGAACCTCCACACTGTTCTCCATAATGGCTGTACTAACTTACATTCCCACCAATAGTGTGTGAGTTCCCCTTTCTCCACATCCACACCAGCATTTGTTACTTTTTTGTCTTTTTGGTAATAGCCATTCTAACAGGAGTGAGGTGATATCTCATTGTGGTTCTGATCTGCATTTCCCTGGTGATTAGTAATGTTGAGCATTATTTCATAGACCTATTGGCCATTTGTATGTCTCCTTTTGAGAAATGTCTATTCAAGTCTTTTGCCCATTTTTAAGTCAAATTATTTGTTTTTTCACTATTGAGTTGTTTATGTTCCTTATATAGTCTGGATAGTAACCCTTGTTGGATGGATAGTTTGCAAATACTTTCTCCTATTCTGTAGGTTATCTCTACTCTGTTGATTGTTTCCTTGGCTGCACAGAAGCTTTTTAGTTTGGTGTAATCCCATTTGTCTACTTTTGCTTTTGTTGCCTGTGTTTTTGAGGTCTTATCCAAAAAAACCCTTTCCCAGACCAATGTTATTCACAAAACATTTTCCCCACATTTTCTTCTAGTAGTTTTATAATTTCAGGTCACATGAACTCTTAAAGCAAGAAAGGGCCTTAGAAATCAACTTGTCCAACTCCTCACTACACAGATGGAAAAGCTGAGGCCCAGAGAAGGGTGTGCTAGAAGTCACCAGCATCTAGGCGTCAGCATTGCTGGTGAGATTTCCTGCACAGTCCTTGGGTGAGGGGCAAGGATGGGTGATATCCTCTTGTTATTCTAAGAGGCTACCAAAAACTCATGCTTGAGGCAGGTGAACCAAAATATTGAGAAAGGGGCTGTATTTGTTTCCTGGGGCTGCTGCAACAGATCACCATGGCTTGGTGGCTTCAAACAACAGAAGTGTATTCTCTCACAGTTTCAGAATCCAGAAGTCTGAAATCCAGGTGTCAGCAGGGCTGACTCCTTCTGGAGTCTCTGAAGGAGAATCTATTCCATGTCTTTCTGCTAGCTTCTGCCAGCAACCTTGGTGTTCCTTGGCTGTATCTGCATCACTCCAACCCCTGACTCCATCTTCACATGGCCTTCTCCTCTGTGTTTCTCTGGGTCTCAAATCTCCTTCTCTTGTCTCTTATAAGGAAACCAGCCATTGGATTTAGAGCCCACCCTAAATTCAGTATGATCTCATCTCAAGACCCTTAATTAATTATAACTTCAAAGACTCTATTTCTAAATAAGGTGACATTCACAGGCACTGGGAGTGGGTTTGGGACGTATCTTTTGAGGAACATAATGCAACCCACTGCAGGAGCTCTCTTGGTCACCATGGAAGAGGGGAGAGCAGTGGTGGCCCCAGAGGCAACCCTCTCTGTGATGGCCTATCCTCTCAGACCCAGCCAGTGTGGAACGTGCCTTCCTGACTCATGCCCACCCTGCAGAAAAGTAAATTCAGACCTCCTGCTGGCTGCCTGCTATCAGGGCCCAAGGCCAGATGTGTTCTGAAGTGCCAAGTCTTGCACAGGACATTTTTGCTATCCTCCCCACATGCCAGGCGCTGTGCTGGGTCCTGGGGAAGAGCCAAGTTCCTGGTTCCGAGGCTCTCACAGTCCCATGAATGAGCCACACTCTACCTCCCACACGGAGGCCTGCCTGTGCCTAGCAGAAGCTGACACAATGCTGTGAGGCAGAGTGCCTGGGGCAGCTGAGGGGACAAGAGGAGATGGGGGAGGGTCAGGAGGTGATGAGAAGGACTTCAAAGGAGAGAAGTAGGGAGGAGGTCCCAATCTGAGGGCCCGAGCCCTAAGAGCCCTTGGTTCAGAGAAAGAGTCATGCTCCAGCCCAAGTGTGTGAATGTGGGGTGGGTGCAGGGAGGGCCCTCCACTGGGAGCTCCCAGGCTGGCCCCAGGAGATTCTTACCATACCTGGTGTCATGGGCTGTGTCCTTTGCTGACCCCTCTGCCAGGCGCTGAGCTCCCAAGAGCAGAGGCCAGGTATTCCACCAGAGCATCCCCAGGACAAGGCCTGGCACAGCACAGGTACTCAACACGTTTGTTGGCTAAATGACCAAAAGAACAAAGGACTGCTTTAGAAGGGAAATCCCCTGAGCACCTCGAGGTGGGGGACCACCCACCAATCTCACCACTAACACATCGCACCATTACCACCATCAGTGATTGACTCTTTGGGTTCTTTATGTACCACCCTTGACACACACATCCACACACACACATAACCTTCAAGGATTTGAAGCAGTTTGTAAAAAACACACAACAGGGTAAAATAAAACTTAAATAAATGGAGGTGAAATTGGGACCAAGGGAAAATGTGGGTAGATATCAACATCAGCATCGTCCATTGCGTACCTGTGAGCAGGACACGGATTGAGCTTCCAGTTTCTCAGAGGAGGAGTAGAGCCTGGCAAGGGACGAGACTGGTCATCTTAGACTCTCAGAGCTTTAAATTTGGAAAAGCTCCTGAATTCAATCTCCTACAGCAAGTGGAATGCTCTCCACTTCATTCATTCACTCACTCATCCATGTGTTAATTTGTTCAACAAATCCTTATTGAGCACCTACTGCGTGCCTGCTGATAAGCACTGATTGGAACCTCCAGAGCCAGCCTTTGCTTTTTACAAGGTGCCCTCCACGGGCTGTCTCTCTGGTGCTGCTCTTTGCTATGACCCTGCAGGGAAGACAGACTCAGATGCAGAGGCTAGGGCCCGCTTGCAAAGGCCTCTTAGTAGAAGAGAGAATGGAGCCCAGGCCCAACCCAGGTTTTCTGGAATGGGAAAGGCATCGATGTGAGGTATTCTAATAGGCCTTTTTCCATACTGTATTTCATCGAATGTTTCATGATGCAGTGTGATCTTGGGCTAGGTACTCAGCATCTCTGTGCCTCCAGGACCTCATTTGTAAAGTGGAGACAGGTAAAAATTAAAGGACCTAATATACCAATGTTAGTTTCTTAGTTTTGACAAATATACCATGGTGATACAGGACGTTAACAATAGGGTAAACTGGGTGCGCGGGTTACAGGAACTCTCTGTACTGTCTTTGCAACTTTTCTATAAATCTAAAGTTATTCTAAAATAAAAAGTTTCTTTATAAAATTTAAAAATATGTCTCATGAGTTTGTTGTGAGGAAGATTTACTAAGCATGTTATAAGTGTTGGTAATTATTACTTAATTCTCACAAAATATTGTGATGGAGATTTATTATTCCCATTTTTCAGACCCGCCTCAGAGAAGTCAGGTGACCTGCCTGCAATCATACAGATAGGATTAAGCAACATCTGGATTCAAACTCAGGTCTGACATGCTCCAAAGGCCATAATCCTTCTACCACAATGTGCTCCCTCTAATCTTAGTACTTTTCACCAGGAACAGTTCTTCAAATTAAGAACTCATCGTTGCAATTGTAAACAATCAAACATGCTTTCCTGTAGCTTTCATGGGTTGATCTTTGTTCCACCCCTTGGGATTGCAGAGAACACATTCCATCCTGTGCCCTGGCCAGCCCTCAGGTGAGTTAAGCAGAGTCCACCTCCTACGCTGAGGCCAAACGTCCTAGGTGCCTCCCACAGCACAGCCAGAACACATTGCTCAGGCCTCGGCTCCAAAGGCCAAATGGATGTCCACCTGCCCCCTGCCCTGGTCCCCTGAGCAGGCCCACCTCACCTGCCCAGCTACTACTCACCAATGACCCTACTTAAGTGAGGAGCTCAGAATAGACCCAGGGCTCTGGACAAGGCCCCTTAGTGCTAAGCCATTCTCTTCCTCAAGGGAGCTGGACGTTGTGGTTCAGCTCATGCAACCTGGGAGTGAGGTAGCTTTTGAACAGCCTAATCTTGCTACCTGAACAGGGTAAGAAGAGCAAGATCCCGGCTACTGGAATGTCCCCAAGTCAGAAGACACAGCGTTCAGTCCTGCTGTCTCTGTGGAGCAATGTGGTCTTGGGCAGTCCTTTAACCTTCCTAAGCCTCAGTTTCCTCATCTGTAACATAGAAAGACTAATAACGGCACTTCTTGTCCCTACCTACCTCTCAAGCAGAGTCTCAAATGAGATAGGATGCCCGAGCTCTGACCCTCCCACTCCCCTCATACTTCCCTACAGCAAGCGTAGCACATCCCACGTGGGACCCTAACACCAATTTTCTTGTATTGCTTCCCCCAGGAAGTGTGTGATTTCTTTGGGAGCAGCAACTTGTTTTATTTACTTTTAGATTCTCCAGTGCCTAATAAGATTAGTAGTAGAAAACACTTACATGGCACTTACTCTGGGCCAGGATCGACCTTGTGAGGGAAACCCTATTATCATCCTTATTTTATAGAGGAAGCTGAGGCACAGAGAAATGCCCAGTCCTGTACCTAGTGCATAAAATGTGTCCAATATTTGTTTTTGTTAGACAGACTGAAGGGTGAATGGCTGAATTAATGAGTGTATTGGTGGATGGGTGGGTGTATGGAAAGATAGATGGATGGGTGCGTGTGTGGGCAGAGGGATTGGTAAATAGGTAAGTGTGTGGGTGAGTGGGTGGGGGTGGGAGGGCACACGGAAGGATGAATGGGGGAGTGGATGTGTGGATGGGTGAACTGATGAGTGGATGGATGGATGGTAGGTGGGTGGCCAGATGGCAGATGTGTGGATGAGTATGTGAATGGATGAATGAGTGAGTGGGTGAGTGGACAGATGCAGGGATAGTGGTTCAGAAAGTCCTTGTGTTATCAAGTCCTGAGAGTGGGGATATAACCTTGGGCCCGCTTAAAGGGTGCAGGCATTTAGAAATAGCAAAGGAAACCTCCTCACTCTAACAGCGAGAAGACGGTAGGAGCCCGAGTCCTATCCCCTCCCAGATCCCTGGGCAGGCCGCCATCTCCCAGGCCTGCGGACTTCTCCTCCCCCGCCCCTGACACCGCCCGGGGCAGCCCCCCACGCCTGCGGATGAAAGGTTGGCAGAGGCAGCGGGTGGGTGGGCGGCTTGTTCTCTCATTGTCGGCGGTAACCTTCCTCCCGGCAGCTTGTTCTGCGTAATGTTACACTTGTCTTCCCGCAACACTTGGATACCCGAGCCAATTTTGTCATGCAAATGAATTCAGCCCATTGTAAATCCCGAGGAGGGGTGCAGGTCTTGCCGAGCTGCAGGGGCGGGGCTGCGCGGGGATCACGGTGGCATCCCTGCTGCCCCTTCACTGCCACAGAGGAAGGGGGTTACAGACCCTTGCTGCAGACCCAGGCCCTTCCTCCCTAGAATCCAAGACCGCTAGAGCTGGAACAGGCCTTAGAGATGGATCCTCTCCGGTTATTGGTTAATAATCTGAGGTCCAGTGAGGGTCAGTGTCTTGCCCACAGCCACACAGCCAATTAAGCCAGGGTTCAGCCAAGTCTTCATCCATCCACCGTGACTCTCATCCGTAACTCTCTCCACTAGGTTGAGCTGAGCCTGCCATCTTCCTCATTCAGAGCCCCCTGGCCACGAGGATGACCTGATTCTACCCCTCCACCCAACCAAAGCTGTCGGGGTACCCTGAGAACGTCCAGGGGCCAGGACCTCCCAGTGGCTACCTGTGTTACAGGGGGCAGGACTGACATGTGGACAAGGGACAGGTCTGGCCAGGAGAACCAGGAGGGTCAGGGGACAGTCTGTGGGTCTAGGCAGGTGTAGGTCTCGTCCAGGGATGTTGGCCAAGGCGAGGCTGGGCTGACAGGTATTGCTGGTCAGGGGTGGGGGTGGAGTGCAAATACCAGGTGTTCTGCCAAGAAGCGCAGGCTGGGACCAACGCTATACCATCATTGTAAGCAAAAGCAAGGCGGTGAGTGCTTGGACACAGCACAGAGGATGAGTGACTGAGCCCATGGGCAGCCTGGGGCCCCATGGAGAGGTAGCCCTGCAGGTGAGCTGTGCCTAAGGGCAAGGACCAACGGAGCAAGGCACATGGCCCCAGTGGAATGCTGGGGGGTTGGCGGGGAGGCGGGACAGCCATTTGTTTCAAGGCTGCAACATGCCAGACACTTTACACCATCTTCAGATATTCTCGTAGTTATTCTTTGAGATAGGTGTTGATCCCACTTTATAGATTAGAAGTCTATAGATAGAGTCTTTTTCCACGCCACATTCTGCCACTCCTACCAAACTCTGCCATCAGGAATCAGCCCCTTATTGAGCTAGTGGCAGCTGGGGCAGGGGACAGGGAGTTGATGCCGGGAGTAATCATTGGTAGAGCCTAATTTTCCAGGAGATGAGAGTTCCCAGCTATTTGGAACAGTCAGGGGCTCCCAGTGATGAACTGGATAAAGCCCTGTCTCCTTCCTGTGGCATTTAAGGCCCTTCTCCGCATGCCCTACCTCCCATCCCCATGCACACACCCACTGGTCCTGAGCATCTACTCCATGCTCCTCTTTGCCTCCAGGTCTTTGTGCAGGCTCTTTCTTCTGCTTGGAATGCCCTTCCCCCAACTTGGCCACTTTCTAATCTTCAAGATTTTTCTGACTGTCCCCTTGACTCTCCTTTCCCTACCCTGGACAGTGTGGTTCCTCCCTCCTCTGTACTCCTGTAATTTTCTCACTCACACCTATTATATTGGTTGTTTGCAAGAATGTACATTGTGTTGGTTTTCCCCACTAGTTCTAGAGGGCCAAGGTGGCTCCCAATTGTTCACTTTGTGGCCAGCAACCCCCAGGCTGACCCTCTATACTCCCCAGTGTCTGTCTGGGGCCCCTCTTCCGGGACTGACTCCACACTCCCCACCCCCTCACTAAATCCTGTGCTGCTGCTGCCTCTCTCGGTTGGCCTGAGCCAAACCAAACGCAGGAGATCAATCAAGTGCTAAAAGCAGTCCTCATTCCCAAGCATGGCCCAGGGCATTCTAAGGAAGCTACGGACTGGAACAGCCTCAGATATGGGCTCAGGGCCCTTGGTGCCAGTAGCAGGGCTTTGGGTCCCCTGCCCCCATGGCTGTAAGCACCAGTGCTCTCTTCTGCCTGGACAGCCTCCCAGGCAGAAGCAGCCTAGAAAGCAGGGTGCTGCAAAGGAAAGCAACTCTCCAATAGCCGTGAGACACAGTCTTTTGTCCAGTTCTGCCTGGGACCTGCGGTGTGCCCTGGGCCAGTCCCTTTCTTCTCGGGGCTCAGTTTCTCATCAGCCAACTGAGAAGGATGGACTCTGGCAACTCCAAGGCCTCCCCTTTATGGGAGCAGCACCAAGGCTACAGCATTCACTTACAGCTCAGACCTCTTCCTGGAGCCTCCACCCTGGGCCAGATGAAGGCAGAAGCACTGAGCTGTACAGAAGGCCCTCAGGGCCACCAGAGGGACAGTCATCGTAGAGATAATAACCGGTTTACCAAGCACTTAGTATGTTCAGGCATTGTGCTAACAAACCTTCTTCCATGAATTATGTCATCAGTCCTTGCAACCACCCTAAGATGTGGACTACGTGATTATCCCCACTTCACAGATGGGAAAGAGATGGAGAAGGGCCTTCCTCCCAGGCCACACAGAGCCCAGTTCTTACTCTTTCACTCTGTGGCTTGGTCCCAGACTGGCTTTAGGGCTTGGCGACTTTTGTCAGATGAATGTGGTAACCACTACACTACAGAAACACATTTGGCCACGTTTGTGAGCCTCTCTGCCCAGATTTGCCCCCTCCCCTTCGCTGGCTTTTGGTGGGGGGAGGGGAGGGTAGAAGAAGGGTGGTTCCGCAGTAGATGGAGGCAGGAGAATGGCTGGTGGGGTTACACACCACGCACCCCTGTCTGGTGCGCCCCACAAAACATGCTCGTGGCAATCCCAGCACCTGGCACACTCAGTAAGAATGTGTTGGAGGAAGGGAGGGAAGGAGAGCCGGCAAGTCTCTGGTGGGAAGAGTATATGACCACTCCACACCTCCAGGTGGGCAGTGGTCTGGCTATGGGAGGCTCCCTTTTCTCAGGGACTCCAGGTGGCAGGCAGGGACCAGCTCTGCCCTCCCTCCCTGGGAGGCCTCAAGCACACCCCTTCCCTTCTCTGGACCTCAATGTCCCCATCTGTGCAATGTCAGAATGGAACCAAAGAACTGCTCCGCCCCTCCCCCACACATTGCTCTGCCACAAACCCCTGGAGCCCCCGGGTGCGCCCGGCTCGCACCCTTGCCGACGACCACACCGCGGGCACCCTCCAAGTGCCCCTCTCGGCCATCCACGAGGCCCCCGGGGCCACTGGGCCGCCGCGCCTCTCGCGTTGGCGGCATAATGTATGCCCCGTGTGGCGCCCCAGTCACTCAATCCCGGCCGGCCTGCGGAGGCAGAGATAGTCCTTAATGAGAAGAGCCCGGGCTTTATCTGCTTTCGACTTCAGCCATTATCTCTCCCAGTCTATAGACACGCAGTTACCTCTGACAATAATGCTCAGAGGCAACAAATGCTGATGAGTTTTCTATGCAGTCCGCACAATAAGTCTATCAAAACAACCTCGGAAAATTATGAACCCCCGTGACAGACAAATACAACCGGCTTCGGCGTGAATTTAGAGCCCCCAACGCTACGTTTCTTTTAATTCTTCAGGCTTCCCTTATCTCTGCTGTTCCTCTTCTGGTGGGGAGATAACAGTAATTCTTCTCTGTGCTGGGGTTTTTTTTCTCCCCCCCCCCCGCTTGCTTTTTTTCTTCCACCCACTGAGTGAGATGTTTCCCGTGTCTTTCTGCTTGCTCAAGATAAAGGGTTAAAGACCAACTTATGTTGGGTGCTGGGGAAGGGGGAGGGGGCAGGGGAGAGGGGGGAAAAGTAATCAGCATTCAAGAGATTGCTATCGGAGAAACCGCGCCGAGAACAGTAATTTTGCTGGCTTCGGCGAGGGCTCTCTCCACTCCCCCCCCCCTTTTTTATGAATGCACATAATGCCTGGAGTGTTGGGGGCAGATAAAAGAATTAGCAGCAGCCAGGGGGACGGAGGCCCGGAGAACAGGGGAGAATTAGAATGTCTATCTTTGTCTCTTCCGGCTCATCCAGCCAGCCGAGGCTCCCGGCTCGTAAACAATTTAATCTTTTTGCTACAGTTAAAATACAAAGACAGCAAGCCTCCTTCTTCCAAATGGAAAAGGGAGGAGGAGCAGAACAGGAGAGGAGGATTGGGTTGGGGGCTGGGGGGGCGGTGGATGAGGGAGAGGGAGATAGAAAAGGGCTGACACCACAAACTTTTCTGCTGCAGGCTTAAGCCCCTTGGCCCTCAGAACTGCTGTCCCTGCTGGGGGACAGGTGCAGCCCAGACCTGGTGTGATCCAGCCCACCTACAGGGCAGGAGGCTCAGCCATGGGAGGTGGGAGTCCTGCTCCTGCCGAGGGTCTCTGGTTCCAGTCTTCCTGGGAGGTGGCAGCTGTTGGCTGTCCCAGGATTCTTCTGTTGATCCGTTGATCGATTGTCCCACCCTTACTCCTCCTGCTCTTCCTTCCTCTCCCACTGGCTCCCTCTTCTCCTGAGACCCAGGTGCGGTGAGCGCTCTCAAATCATGCAAATCAGCACACCTTCTCTTCCCTACCAGGCTGCAAGCTCCTTGAGGGTAGGGACCACTGTGGCGAATAGGCCCACTATGCTCCCTGCACATGGCAAGGATGGGGTTCTGTACACAAGATGGGGGCTCCAGCTGCTGCCCAAGACCAGCAGAGGAGAAAGGCTGAGGTGGGATACAAGGATGCGCGCCCCTTCTCCGTCTCTCTCGCTGCCTTACACCCCCCCAACACACACACTGGGGGTGGGCAGAACTCTAGGGAAGAACATCACCTGGAAGGAGGAGAAGGCTTTCTGAAAGGACAGATTATTTTAAGGGACCTGAAAATTAAGCAGAATAAAGAAGCTTCTGCAGGGCTCTAGGAATAGAGACTCAGAGGAGGAAGGACCCCTCCCACCTGGAAGGCCAGCAGCCCTCGAAGCTGATCAGCTGGGCAACCTCAGGGTAGCCAGTGCCCCAGTGCTCGCTGCACCCCCCACCGTGGGCATTTTCATCCATTCCAGCTGCACCCTTGGCACATGCAACACGAAAAGCCGAGTTCACACAGGGCCAGGTTGGAGGCTGGCTTCCCCTTCTCTGTCCTTGTACCGCCTGTGGAGTGCTGATCCCACTGTGTTGGCGTAGAATTTACTACCCTCTCTTGCTTGAAAGCTTCTAGAGGTCTTCCTCACCTCTGGATGCCTGAGCCCCGAACATGCCTGGCCATGCCTGCTGAGTGCCTGCTGAGTGATTTGGCAAATGAACAGATGAATGAATGAAGGGACACACACACACACACACACAAGGCAAAGGGAGAGGGTAGGGGAGAACAGCCTTTTCCGGCACCAGACACACACTTAAAGAGGGGCCATTCTGGAAAAAGGATGGAGTGGGAGCATCAGGAAAGGAGGAATGAGGGGCCAGAAGAAGAGGATGGGATATGGTCCTGGAGCTGGTCCCCTCTCCCCAGGCTCCACCAGCCGGAGCCTTTCAGATAATAGGGTGACCAACACAGCGATCAGGACTCAGCCAGTTGCATCCCGCCTGAAGCTCAGACACATTCAGAGTGAATTCCTTAATCCCTTACCTTGGGGCCCTTCCCAGGAAGGCCTGGGGAAAAATCATGAGCCTTGGGGGCAAGGGTTCACCCTCCAACTTTACCTTGGCTGGAAACTCGAGGTGGGCTGTCTAAACTTGAGTACATCAATCTCTCTGAGCCTTGCTTCCCTATCTGTAAAATGGAAATAATAATGACCTCTACTTTACAGGGTTAGGGTAGCACATAGTAGGCACCCAGTATATGTTAGTCAAACTAAATAGAAGAAGTGATGCCTTGTAGTAACAAACATAGCAGACACAAGACACAGCAGACGCACTAAACCAAGGATGCTAAAAACACCTCAAAGTGCCAGAGGGAAGCTTTCCCTTATTATTGTTATTATTATTAGTTATTCACTCTTGCACTGCCCTTTAATCCTTGGGAAACTGAAGCTGGGCTGAACCAGTGTGGGGGATAAAGCTGCTTCCTCCAGCTCCTGTGTCTCCTCTTAAGGCTGGGGAGTGATGAATTCAAGAGAAGCTCTTTCTTTGGAGATTCCGTGGAGGTGGTGTTCTGGCCAAAGGAAGTGGTTGTAGTAACTGGCTCGTTTGTACAGCTTTGCAGATAAATTCCAGCCTGCTCTCTTTCCCTTTTGGTTGTTTGTCATCTGTGATCTGGGCCAAGCTCTCCCTCCCATCCCAATTCCAAGCCCCACTCAAATATTCATCCTTCCTCACCCCTGACTCCAATGTTACCCGGAAAATGACCCCCATGTAGTTGAGGAGACACAGGACTGGAACATGGGTATGAACATAGGTGTTTATAAACAATGTTTAAATAATAATTTAACGTTTATTGTTTATGTCCTACAACCAGATAACAGTTCTTTTCACATGCACATTAAATATGTATCACCTTGGTCGTGTCCTAAGCCAGGATATCCCAGATTGTCCACACGTCAGAATGACTTGAGTAGCTTTAAAAAATATTAGTTCTCAGCTCAAGCCTGGAGATTTTGAATCAGTATGTGTGTGAGCGAGAGAGTGGATTTTGGGTCTGAGGAGCAAGAGAGATTTCTTAAAAGATCTCAGGTGATTCGGCTGAGGAGCCTGGTTTGGGATCTGCTATCTTTAGCCACAAAGAAATAGGCTTCATTTTATTCATTAATTCAACGAATACTTTCTGAGCACCTGCTATTTGTCTTTGTGTGTGTTGGGAGGGGAGGGAGTGAAGGGGAGATTAAAAGAAGCTGAAAAGCCCATAGTGCACAAGAAAGCAGTGTCTAACCCACCCATATGGATCCCCAGTCCCCAGCCTCAGTCCAAACAGCCCACCCAATACTGAGCTCCCCCTTCTGAGATCCACAGGGTTTGATGCCTGTTCTCATCTTAGGAATAGAGCAGGAATACACATCAGCTAAGGATCTACTAAGTGTCAAGCACCACACTGAGGATTTAACCATACATACGATTGCATTAATCCTCACAAAATCCACATGTGGTGGCTGTTATTATTTGCATATTATTAATGAGGAAATAGAGGCACAAAGAGGCTGAGGAACTCACTTAAGTTCACAAAGCTAGCAAATGGTAGGGCCATCTGCCCCCCTCCCCAAAACGTATGCAGCCTAAGTGCAGGGTCTTAGAATTCTTTGTTATTAATCACAGTGCCTAGCATTCATCATTCAGTCATCCATTCAGAAAACTGACAAATCACCTACTGTGTGCAAGGAACTTAACTGTGGGAGATAAACAAGACCCTGACCTCAAGGAGTGTAGAATTTAAGACGGGAATTCAGGCGATTACACAAATAACTCTAGAGACAAGGAGAGAGGCAGTAGCAAATGATCAGAGTTCAGTAGGGAGAAATTCCTTCCAGCTTCAGGGACTCACAATCCCAGAAATCTGGAGGTCCTTGGCAAACATTAAGGTCTTATTTCATCAGAGAGGTGAAGCACCTCACCCAAGGTCACACAGCTGGAGGCACCATAAATACAAGATGAATCGAATGAGATTATTCACCAACTCCAATTACATCTTAACCACTAATAACTTGGCTCCCGCTCGCCTAATGGGATTTCCTCCTTGGACATCAGCCTTCCCTTCCCCCTTCCACTGACATCAGCCAATTAGAGAAGGGCAGGTGCTGTGATTGGGGTCACAGCGAAAGGAAGAGATGGAGAGGACCACAGCTCACCCCATTCTAGGCTGAGAAGGAGGTGATCAGTTTCGGTGCTCACAGACTCTTATGATGAAGAGCCTGGGAAAAGCTTGCCCATGTGGAGACAGGGGCAGATTTGGAAGTCCAGTTCTGCCAACATGAATGCCCAGGGGACACCTACTTTGGACACAGCACCCTTTATGCTCCATGTCTGAGACCAGCAGGCATGGGGAGAGATGTGAGGCCACATGCTGAGACATTCAGGCAGATCAACAAACCTGAAGACGGACTAGACAGGGAGAGAAAAAAATACACATATGCATGAGAATAAACCAGATATGCCTCTACACAGAGCCACAGAACTAGCTTCTGAGAAAGTCAGAGACCCAGACACAAGAGGATTCTTAGGCAGAGTCAGATATCCGCTCATAGATTCCACAGAAATGTATTAGACACCTACTATGTACCGGCACAGGGACATAAAAGACAGTCTCTGCCCTCCCAGGGTTCAGGGCCTGGTGGGAGACAGCAAGCATGGAAACAGCAAGGACAATACAATAAGCAAAGAACACAAAGATGAAAAGATGAGGCCTAGAGAAGCACAAAAAGAGAGAGAGAAAAAGACACAAAGAGAAACCCAGAGGTGCTGAGATCCAAGGCAGGAGTGGAGACACAAAAGTGCTCAGAGAGCGAGCAACAGAGATATCCACAGATGTGCACACATGCACACACATGCACACACACGCCAGCATCTCTGCTGTGCAGGAGTACAGAAGAAGGCCCTTTCCCAGGACCCCTCCCAGCAGACCCCAAGCTTTCCCCATGGGGATGAGGGAGTGGGGCTTGGAGATACCCAAGCTTTCTCCTTGAGGGTCACAAAAGGCTTATGTGGAGGAAGAGCTAGGCTCTGCCGAAGGCAAACAGATCTGCAGATGTGTGGGCAGATGACAGGGAGATGGCAGCTGCTGGGGCTGCCCCAGCTGTCCTGGGAGCCAAGGCCAAGGGTCCAGCTCCTGCAGACCCACTCCGAGGCAGAGCACAGCTGCGGCTGTGATGACTATGCCCTGGTCAGCATTCCCCTGCCCCAAACCAAGAGGCTTGCAGCTGACCCAGTGCAGAGAAAGGTTCTCCGCTCAATCACCTAATCTGGGAACCATGTGGTCCTTAGAGCTCAAATCCTTTGGGTCTAACTTAAATCCCTCCTAGGGCAGCTTAGGTCCAATTCCAGTGGTACAGTGCAGGAGCTCAAGCCACAGAACAGGTGTTTCCAGGATGCCCGCTTCATTCTGGTCCACCCGCTCAGAAGCCTGGCCTGCTCCAAGTTGCCTAAAGCAGCACTCCCTCAGAGAGGCTCTGCAGAGCTGGATTTGGAAAGGGCTCCTGACTCATCAAGCCACACCCCTTTCCCCCACAGCACCTGGCCACTGGTTCCTAGTACGAGAAGGGGACGTGAATGAAAGAGACTGGCTCCTGCCACAGCCCACACACAAGGGACTGAAGACGGCTTGGGTGAGGTCCTGGGGAAGGGGAGGGGGACATGAGCCTGTCCCAGACACCCACACAGCCCCACCTGAGCCTTACAGCCCACCCAACAGCACGGGTCACACTCCCAACAAGCTCCGCCCCATCCCACCTGCCATCCTGCCCGGCTGGCCCCCTCGCCCCCTGCCACCACCCGAGCAAATCACCCCACAGATGGCTCCATCAGGGCAGACAGGGCTCGGCGCGAGGAAGAACGCGTGGCGCAGGGGGGCCCCCGCCCCGGCCTGGCTGTCCCTCGACCCTGGAGGCCTTTCCGGTCCCCAGCGCTTAGGCGGCCGGGCCCCGCCAGCCGAGAGCGCGTGCGCGGCGGGGGCGCGCGGGCCACCTCCGAGGCTGCCCCCCGGATGTTAAGTGCAGGGCCCGGGCTCAAGTAGCAATTAAGGCTGCCAGGGAAGAAAGAGAAGGCCAAACCGCCTGTTTATTTCCTTCCCCCGACTACCCCCATCACACACACATCTCCTAGTTGAAAGAAAAGAGGGAAAGAGAGAGAAAGGGAAAAAAACCTAAACCAAACCTCACTGCAATTAGGAGAGCCAGCTGGGGAAAAAAGATACGTATTAAATGGATGTTTCTGCACAAAAACCCCAGGCTGACAACATCTCTGGCCTTGTAAGGGGGAAATGACTGTGCCTCGGTGTTTACATAGCCGAAATCAGGGGGAATTATGCTGTCATACTGACAACTGTAGGAGGACAATTTTAAAATTACACCGTTCAACACCTTTAATGATTTGTAACAGAAGAGGTGTGGCTACTCCTATTAAATGTGTTGCCAAATCAATAAAAGGGATAATTGGAGTTGTTAGAGCAAATTATAGCAGCGTCTCTTCTGTTGCTGTACAATGTTCCCTTGTAAACTGCTATTACAGGCAGCGCCGTATTTCTCTCTTATTTGGCCGCTTTGTAATGAGTTGGCATTTTGCAGCATAATAGTTCCACTTTCTTTTATGGAGCTCTCACTTTAACTTTTTCTCCTTTGTGCAGCCTATAATTTCCTTGCCCTCCCTGCCTCGCTGCCTGTTTTCAGAGGTGGCCACACTGCCTGTCAGCAGCCTCTGGGTGATAAACTATATTATTTCACATTATTTTCAGGCCTTTTCAATTGGCAGTCAGGTGGGGTTGAGGGGTGGATGGGTCTGAGGGGATGGGGATGTGGAAAGGGAGGGAGAGAGGAGCCAGCATCTGGCCAGAAGGAGAACTAAAAAATTCACAGAAATTGAAAGGAAGGGATGGAGAGGGCACAAGGTCGTCCTTGCTCCCAGGGTAGAGGCCTGGCCCTTTAAACATAGGGCTTTCGAGAGCCTTCTGAGCTAAGCAGAGACTCTAGTCCCTGGCTTAGTGATTGGTGTGAGGGAGTGTACAGTGCCCTGCCAGACCCCACCTCACCCTCACACCCCAGAACCTCTGACTCTCCCTGCTCATAAAGACAAAACTGACAAACAGCTCAGAGCTAAGGAGCTACTGATTTTCTCTTCCCCCTCAGGCACCAAGAGCTTTGGCCAGGTCACAGGAAAGGTGTGAGGCTGCACCCCTAGAAGCGCCTTGGGACTCTCAAATGGACAGGTCTTAGAGGATGGACAAGCCATTCCCACCCCAGACAAAGCCTGAAGCCACTGAAAGTTCTGAGGCATGGTCCTGGCTGAGCCAGGGAGCTGGAGACCATCACAGGCCTGTTCCTGGGGATGTATCAGCTGTCCTGAAAGGAGCGCTGGTCCAGGAGTCTGGAAGCCTGGTTCCAGACTCGAAGGTGCCTCCTCACCTCACCCACATTGAGGCCTTGGCCCTGGCTGGGAAGGACAGAGTCCCTGAGCAGCAGGAGACCAATCTTGCTGTGTCTATCAGTCAGTTCCTGAGACAGCAATAAAAGTCCAGGCCCAGATAAACTCACTCACTCAGTCCCCGTGTTGGGCTACAAGACAATCAATCTGAATTACCAAGAGGTCTCAATGAGAGACAATTGGAAAAGAAATGCCATTTTATTACTTCCACGGAGCTGCCATCCCTGGAACCCATCTGCTGCCAAGCAGTGTGGCAGCAGGACCTGCTACAATGAACAGATAAGACTTGATGGTGGACAAATAAGATTCATTTGTAATGAGCAGCATCAATTTGCTTGCCAACAATGAGCGCAGTCCTAATTCTCCTTGGTAGGTTCCTTGTAGCCTTTTGAGTGTCCTCTTGTTTCCATCCTTCATGATCAAAGCTAACTTTTTCCCAAGAGGTCAAATGAAAGTCGACCTGCCTAGGTGCAGCCAGAGGAAGTTTGGGATTACTGAGGTTTCAGTGAATGCCATCTAGCATGTGACAGATTTCCAGGTACCAGTCACCAGCTTCCTAATTTGAACAATAATCAGTCCCATAAAATCCCAGCAAAATGAAAACGTGAACAGTTCCATAGCATGTGCTTTTAGTAGGAGCTGACATTTTTCTTTATGCTGGTCTATGCTAACAATGCTTCAATCTAACACATAGGCTTGTTAACTGTCTGCTATATTCCAGGCACTCTACTGAGTGCAGGGGATCCACTGGTGAATGAAACAGACACCTTCACTGCCCTCCTGGAGCTGACATTCTGGTGGGGAGCTGATCATAATAACAACAAGAATCATAACATAGCAATCCTCACACTAGAATTGCGCAAAAGTGACAGGAAAGAGAAGCAAAAGCGACTCGTCATCTCATCAGAGGCATTGGGGTATGGTGGGAAGAGCATGGAATAGTCAGGAAACCTGGCTTCTGAGCCCAGGTCTGCAACCTGAAGGCACCTTCCCTCTCAGAGGCTCGGCTTCTTCATTTATAAACTGAGGGTGTATTTATTCATTCAACAAATATGTATTGAGGATCTACTATGCGTTGAGCACTACATTAGGCACTGGAGATACAATATTGAACAAGACAAGTGTAGGGCTTGCTCCTGTGTATCTTACTATCTAGAAGCAGAGATAGACATCGTCAAATAATCACATCAGTATATAATTAAAGAATATATGATACATGCTGGGAAGGAGAAAGACAATATCCAAAACCTGGAAACAACTCAAATGCCCAAAGGAGACCAGAGTGGCAGAAATACAAGGGGCAGAATGGTCTTAGAGGAAGCTGGAGAGGTGGACAGGAGACCTGCACAGGCAGGAACAGGTCAAGGCTTTGGCCTTTAATCCAAAGGGCAAAGGAAGACTACAGTGGGTTTTAAGCAGGAGACTAACAGGATCCAATGTTAGGAATACTATTCACTTCAGCTATACCGAGCAGAAGGGACTGGAGAGGCCCAAAGCAGAAACGGGAGGTCAGTTAGGAGTCCTTCACCGTGGTCCATGAGAGAATTAACAGTGGCTTGTGAGAAACAAATGAAAGGATGCTCAACATCATTTATCATCAGAGAAATGCAAGGTACATGAGATTCTACTACAGACCCATCAGAGTTTCTGTAATTTAAAAGGCTGACAATACCAAGGGTTGGTGGGGATGTAAAGCAACTGGAACCTTCATATGTTGCTGGTGGGAATGTAAATTATGTAACTGCTTTGGAAAAAATATTTGGTAGTATCTTTTAAAGCTAAAAACAAGTGTACTGTATGACATAGCATTAGGTCCATCAAAAGACATGAGCTTTATTTGTAATAGCCAAAAAGCTGAAAACAACCCAAATGTCCAACAATTGTAGAGTGGGCAAATAAATTATGGCATAACCACATAACAGAACATTATACAGCAATTAAAAAAGAACAATCTACTGATACACACTATATGGATGAATCTCACAAAACAAGAGAGGACAAACTGCATGGCTCTGTTTATATGAAGCTCAAAAACAGGCCAAAGAAATCAGTGAGAATAGCAATCAGGATAGTTGTTATCCTTGAGAGGGAGGCTGCTATAAAGCCGGCAATGTTCTATGTCTTGATCTGGGTGGTTACACGGGTATAAAAATTCATCCAGCTGTATGTTTAGGATTAGTGTGCTTTACTAAATACAAGTTATACCTCAGAAAAGCTTAATAAAAAGAGTTGGCCGGGTGCGGTGGCTCACACCTGTAATCCTAGCACTCTGGGAGGCCAAGGTGGGAGGACCCCTTGAGGCCAGGAGTTCAAGACCAGCCTGAGCAAGAACGAGACCCCATCTCTACAAAAAATAGAGAAATTAGCCAGGCGTGATGGCATGTGCCTGTAGTCCCAGCTACTCAGGAGGCTGAGGCAGGAGGACAACTTGAGTCCAGGAGTTGGAGGTCGCAGTGAGCTAGGATGATGCCACTGCACTGCAGCCAGGTGACAGAGCAAGACCCTGTCTCGATAAATAAATAAATAAAAAATAAAATAAAATAAAAAGAGTTGACAGTGTCTTGAACTAGGAAGGTGGCAGAGGTAAATGAGAGGGGTGGACAGAAGAGAGATTTAAAAGGTAAAATAATGCATGCCTGCCTTGCCTCAGCGGGGTGTCCTGAGGATCGAATGAGGTAAAGTACAGGAAAGGCTGACAGCCCAGTGGCTTTCTTGCTGTGAATACTCCAACTAAAACAAACCAAAAAAAAAAAAAAAAAAACCAGGCTCAGAGCTAATTTGTAGCCCCACAACTAAGACCAACCTCCTTACGCCCCAGAGGAAGAGGATAATAAAAATGTTTGCTGGAAATATGGGCTATCTGGTTTTATGGAAGGTATAGGGTCAACCATGAGGCCCAGAACCAGCCTCAGGACCCACTAGGCCGGACGACACCCTGTGCTTCCTGGTAGTCAAGAGGCCACTTGCTTCCCATCTGCAGCGTAACCATTGGTGGCTGCCCCCAAGTCCCTCCTTATCCTAATTGCATTGAATCACCCCATTTTCATGGGATAACGGGATTTCCACAGGGGACATGGCATTGCAGCTAAGACTAGATGAAGATGCTGCTAGACAAATAGGATGAGGGATCTTTAGGGGAAGCCATGGAGAGCTTACCAAGGGCTCTCCCACAACCATGCGAGGTAGGCATTTCTAACAGAGGAAACCAAAGCTCCAAAAGGGGAAGTGGGTTGCTCAGCCCAAGCTGGTGAGAGCAGAGTGGAAACTTGTGCCAGAATTTGCAACTCGAGCACAGTGATGTTCCTACAACAGCACAGCCGCCTACTAGTCTACTAGTGTAGCCCCTCCTTCACCCATAGCCCAAACTCTGACAGCATCAACCACGGCAAAGCCAAATTCACTGTCCTCGACGGGCATAGGCTCAAATTTGCAGGGTCACTGGTAAGCAACTTCATTCAGCACACCTCCTACTTTTTTATCCCCTGGGGGGCCATTTCATGGCTCCCTCCTCTTGAAGGTTCCCCAGGAAGCAGTGCTGCTCAGGAGAAGACAGTCCACCACAGTGCTAATGATTCAGACTTGGGCAACTGGTCATATCTGCTCTGAAAGTTTTTCAGGCCAACATCATTCTTGTAATGGTGTGGAATTGTGGGTCTAAATTAAGTTTCTATCTGAGAGCATGATGGGCCCAAAAAGACCTTGGGAGGAAACCCTGAGTTTGCCAACAAGGGGCCCTCCAGTCCACCCACACACACAGGTGGGGAGACCTTCCAGGTGGGGAGAACACCTACCAGTCTCCTTAACTTTTGTCTTAGGATGTTCGTCCGCTCTTCTGGGTTCCAAATCTGAGGACATCCCCACCCTCAGTAGGTGACTTAGAATTCCAGGCTTCCTTTTGCATGTTCAGAGGACAGTGCAGCTTTGAAATGTATTTCTCCAGCCTAGAATAAATGCCCAGCTAAGGGCAGTGTAGTAAAAGTCTCAGTCCAAAGACTCGCGGTATAAGATAAAACTTTTTCTTTATCCTTTTTTCTTTTTTTTTTTCATATAGGGTCTTGCTCAGTTGTCCAGGCTGGTGTGCAGTGGCTATTCACAGGCACGATAATAGCACACTACAACCTCAAGCTCCTGGGCTCAAGTGATCCTCCCACCTCAGCCTCCTGAATAGCTGGGACTGACTACAGGCACACCCCACCACACGAGGCTTTATTTTTCTTTAGCACAATTTAATTTCTATTCTGAGTCCTCATTCCACTGGCAGTGGAAAAAAACTTCAGTCTCAGTCATATCTGGTTTTCCTCAGAGCTCTTGCCATTTCCCTAGACTTCCATCTAAGTTATAGGGGACTTGCACAGTGCTGGGGGGACAGGGTAGATGGAGTACCATGTGATCCTCCATGTCATCTGTTCACCCAGGCAACCTCTAAGAGGACCCTCTTTCTTGTCCAAGTAGCACCTTCAGTTCTCTGCCCTTCCAGGTCATGATGGAAGACAAATTAGTGATTCTGCTCCTACTAGCTTGGCACAGGATTCTCCATGAAGCCATCTGGATGCCATCTTTCAGCCACGCCCTCTTGGCTCTCATGGGTCTGCCTGGGCTCAGACCTTGTCCTCTGAGGTCCAGCAAAGTCCCAACCTGGAAACACATTCATTGCCCAGAGGGCCTGAGCTTTTGAAGGCCAAAACCTAAAGCCTTCCTGACTCCCACTTTCCACCCTACCGGTGGGTACTGAGGGTGAAGTTACAAGGGGAAAAAAAAATCAATATTTCAAAAATACCACACCATAGAAGTGATATTTAGGAAGCACCTTTATTTAATAATCAACATCTACTGAACAGCTAGACTATGCCAAGTACTATGCTGGGGTAAAGAATTAAAAGAGCCAATGTGCTAAGTAGCAAAGGAAAACTTGAACTCTGGCTTCAGACTGCCTGGATCCTAATCTGCCACTCCAGCCCTGGGAGCCCAGGCAAATTCTGTAACCACTCTAAATTTCTAGTTCCTTCATCCATAAAATGAGTTCAACATATGGTTTAAATCCAGTAATATTTCTTTTTTAAGAGTGCCTAGCATAGTGTCTGACACACAGTAGGTGCCTAATAAATGAAATTACCATGCAAAGGAAGCTGTGAGAGGAGCACTAGGTGGGTCTCAGGGTACACAAAAGCAATAAGGAAACATTAAATGATTTTTTTCTGTTTTACTTTAAAAACATACTTAAATAGGGCTGGGCATAGTGGCTCATACCCATAATCCCAGCCCTTCGGGAGGCTGAGATGGAAGGATCTCTTGAGGCCAAGAGCTCGAGACCAGCCTGGGCAACATAGTGAGACCCTGTCTCTACAAAAAAGTTTTTTAAAAAATTTAGCCGGGCATGGTGGCATGTGCCTGTAGTTCCAGGTACTCAGGAGGCTGAGGCAGGAGGATTGCTTGAGCCCAGCAATTCGAGGTTACAGTGAGCTGTGATTGGGCTACCATGCTCCAGCTTGGGCAATAGAGTGAGACCCCAGACCCCGTCTCTATAAAAACAAACAAACAAACAACAAAAAATATATGTATATATACTTAAATAGGCTGGGTGTGGTGGCACGCACCTGTAGTCCCAGCTACTCAGAAGGCTGAGGCAAGAGAATTGCTTGATCCCAGGAATTCAAGTCCAGCCTGGGCAACACAGAGAGACCTCATCTCTTTGGGGAAAAAAAAGTACAAAAATATACTTAAATATAGAGAAAAAAGTAACAATCATTCATAGTTCCACTACCCAGAATTCGTCACTATTAGCATCTTGGCACATCAGGGCATCTCAGCCCAGATTTTTTTTCTAACGTACAATCACCGGATTGTTTTTGCAAGCATGATCTATACTCGTTATAAAGAATTCAAACAATGATTAAAAATTCCAAGCTGAGAGCAAACAAATTCACCCCAAATCCCACTACTTAGATCACTGATGGATTTTAAGGCCGTGGAGTGTTGGGGTGATGATCAGGTCTGTGTATTAGAAAGATCACTGGCTGTTTGGTGGAGAAGAGTCTGCAGGGAGACCAGGGAGGAGGAGGAAATGATAAGGACTCACCCTAGGGTGAGGGTAGTGGGAAAGAAGAGGATGGACTGGATTTCAGACACAGCTGGGCATACTGTCCCATGGGCATTCTAAACCCCTTCCTTGCTTCAAGCTAAATCCCTAGAAAGCCACGTACCTGGATTATATAGGTTAGACTCCTACAGGATTGCCTTCATTGAGTCTGAGCTTTAACACTGTGCCCTCAGCTTTTATTGAGGGCAGATACAAGAAACAGCCACTGGAAGATCACGGCTGCACTTGCTGTAAATCTGCAATCGAAGGCTTTGTCTATTACACTGCTTAGAGTCCCTGAACACCGCCTTGTGTGATGACTGCCTGTTTGAATGTAGTTCCAAGGAACAGTTTGTCTCCCTGGAAAAAAGTGGCATACTTTTTTCTCCCAAATAGTGGAGATTATGTGGTCCAATATATAGTTCCCTTTTTGCCCTGGTTACCAAGAAGCTCAGAGCCTAATTTCATGTTCTATTGGCTCTATGCCTAAACACCTTTACCTCCTTCTCATTGTTTTTCCACTTTAATTTCAGTAACTTTGTGGCAAATGTATCTTTTGAGAAAATTCCTTATGAAAAGAACTCCCATCTCAGAGGCTCATGAACAATAGGCATTCAATAAGTATTTGATAAATGAAGGAGTAAATAAAAAGCCAAATTTTAATTCTGCCTGGTAGCCAAACAGGGCAATTCAAAGGCAGACACCTCAGTGGCCATAGGCACAGCCCACAGGAAGTGATGGGGCATTTAAGGAATTAACAGAACAGTCTCTTCTGGACTGAGTGAGCAAGAGTGACTCTTGCCCTCTCAAAGCCTGAATACTATTCAGGAGACATTGAGCCAGTGAAGAGAAGAAACAGAAATGTGGTATGAGTATGTGTATGTGTATGTGGGATAACTGAAGTATCCTCGGCAACAACTACTCTCTACCTACCAAATTCCTACCCATCCTCAGTGTGTAAGGCAAGTCATCCCTGCATTTCCCCAGTCCATGGTTATAATCATAACCCATTGCATGTAGCAATTCATGTAGCATTTTACAAACAGTATACACATATAGCTTCCCATTCAATTCTTGCAACAACCCTGGGAAATGAGTAGTATTAGCACTGTCCCCATTCCACAGATGAAAAAATTGGGGCTCTTGAGCTGCACTGTCCCATAAGGTAAGCCACTAGGCATATATTGCAATTGAACACTTAAATTTGGCTAGTCCAAATAGAGATGTGCTCTACGTGCAAAATACACAACAGATCTCAAAGATAGTACCAAAAAAAAAAATCAAGAATGCAAAATATCTCCTTAATAATCTTTATACTGATTACATGTTTACATGATAATATCTTGGTTTTAGTGACAAAAATAAAATATATTCTTAAAATTAATTTCACTTGTTTGTTTTACTTTTTAAAATGGGGCTACTAGGAAATTTAAAACTATGTATCAGTGCTACTCCAGAGCAGGGGAGCAGAGGTCGGCAAATGTTTTCTGTGAAACATTTCTGTGAAACCAGATTGTAAATATTTTAGGCTTTGTGCGCCATATGTCTCTGTCACAACTACTCAGCTCTGCCATCGTAGTGCAAAAGCAGCCATAGATGATAGTAAACAAATGGCGTGGCTAGGCTCCAATACATTTTCTTTACAAAAACAGCAGGCTGAGCACTAGTTTAGAGCCAGAGAAGAAGCATGGTGCAAGAGCTCAGAATTTGGAGTAAGAAAGGTTTGGATTCAGGCTCTGGCTGTTGTCAACTGTGTTCTGTGGGTAGGTTACTTAACTACTCTGAGCCTCAGTTTCTTTGTCTAAGAAATGGGGGTAATAAGTCCAATAGAAAGTGGGCAAATAACATGAATGGACAATTCATAGAATACAAACGGCCAGAGATGTAGAAAATACATTTAAGTTCACTGTAAGAGACAATGATTATTAAGACAATAAAAAGATACATTCACCTCCCAACTGAAAAGTGTTGTTTTTAAAATTATAAAGTGTGCACTTAAATGTATGTCTCATACACAGTGAGTGGGGATGTAAATCCATATAACCCTTCTAGAAAGCAATTTGGCAATAGAGACCAAAATCTTGAAAAATTTGTACCCTTTGAACCAGTAATTCCACTTGAAGAAATCTATCCTAAGGAAATGATCAGTGATGTGGACAGAGATTTATGTACAAAGATGTTCATTGTAGCATTATTTATAATAGTAAAAAACTGGAAACAACTTATATATAAGTTTATAATGGTTAAACAAATTTTGACATATCAATTGGATCAATACTAAACAAATATAAAAATTGTGCTTAAAATATTTAATAACACAGGAAAATATGCCCTTTATAATGACAAGGGGGATAAAGGGTATAAGACTGTATATACCACGCTACGATAAGAATGGGGGAGGGCAGTACATATATTTGCATAGAATAAAAAGAGTGCCAAAAATGCACCGATGTGTTGCCAAGAATTATCTCTGGATGGTGAGATTATGTGTGATATCCATTTTCTTTATTATTTTCTGTGTTTTCTGATGTTCCTCATTTAGCATGTATTACTTCTATAAAAACCTTAAAACCTCAACCCAATCTAAAAAACAGGCGAAGCATATGCAACAAAAAAATATAAAAAGGGCAAAGAAGACAGAAAAAATGGCAAACAGAGATCCCCAATCTCAGCAGTAATCAGGAAATTGAAACAATAAAGAAAATTTTTTTCATATGCCAATTTAGCAAAAATGGAAAAAAATATGCATAATAGCCATTAATGGCAAGGACATAAGGAAATGGGGGTCCTCTCATATGCTTTGGGGGGCGTGTACAGCCTTTTTGGAGGACAGTTTGGCAACACCCATAAAAATGCTTTTTAAAGGCACATTCTTTTCCATTCAGTAATTCCACTTCTAGGTATTGAGCACATATGTATCATAAAAGGCCTGTATTAGAACATTCAGGGAAGCACTGTTCATTGCATTCAATATCAAAGTATTGGAAACATTCCACATGTCCATTAATGGGGGAACTATGATGAATCCATTCTGTGGAATATTAGGTAGAAGTTAAACGAATGAATTAGATCTACATATACGGACATAAAAAGGGGGGGAATCTGCAGAACAAAATGACAGAATGATCACATTCATGGGGGAAAGTATCTCTATACATCATCATGTATATTTAAAGGTTCTGGGAAAATTCCACCTCATACCTCTCTGAGGGGGAGGAGAGCTTTGGGTTAAGAGCTCCAACTCTGGAGACTGTCTGGACTTCAATCTGGGCTCCACCACTTACTGTATGACTTTGAGCAAGTTGCTTAACCCCCTCAAAACCGCAGTTCCCTCATCTGCAAAATAGAGGTGATAATAATAATACCCACCCATAAGGCTGGTGAGAAAAGGAGACGAGGTAATACAAATAAAGCACTTTACACACACAGTGCCTGGCACATAGTAGGCCCTCAAATGTTAACTCCCAAGTCAGTTAGTAGTTACTACCATTATGATCAGTGCTTAAAATACTCCCATTAAATACTTGTGCAAAAATAAAAATTACAAATTATAACAAATTTATACACACCTAAATGGGCCTGAGACTCCCAAACTTGGGAGGGAACTGTGAAAAGGTGGGCACCTGGCATGCAGCAGGTTACAAGCTTCACCTCTGGAGTCAGCTTCTCTGGGTTCCAAGGCAGAATCTTCCATGAGCAAGTTGTGCAAGTTCTCTGCCCCTTAACTTCTCCAGACCTCAGAGTTTCCTCATTGACAGACCAGTGGGTAATAACAGTTCCTGTCTTAGGGGTTATGGAATAATGACACAGAGCAAGCATTGACTATTGTGGTTGATGTTATGGATATCAGTAGCAGCAGCGCTACTGCTACTACTATTACTAAATGTCTTATCTCCCCCAAGTGGCCTCCACACTCCTCCAGAGCAGCAACAACATCTCACTCTGTGAGCCCCCACGAGCCCCTTACCAGGGCCTGACAGATAGTAAGCACTTAGGTTTTCGCAAGATTGCTATCGCAATAAACTAAATAGGTTTAGTTTGATGTATCATTTAAAAAACAGAGCTAGAGGCAGCCTGAGGAAACAGGAAGCCATGAGCCCAAGACATACAACAACACAACACACACCTCGGTGTCACCTATGGGCAAGGGTAGGTGGGTCTGCAGAGCCTCAAAAGTATTCTCCCTTTACTTTGTCTTCTCTGGTGAAAGAAAAAGGGCCATCACACAGCACATCCAGGCAGAGCTGAATCCCTAAACCCCAGTGTCAGGGCTCCTGGCTCACCAGGAACAGCCTTGTCCTGCCTCAACACACAAAAGTGTCTATACCAATCACAAAACAATAATAATAACAATGCCTCAACTTTTCTGGATGATTAAACATTTATGGTTTAAAAAAAGAACTATATGAAAACAAAAATAAAGTCTTCAAAGGGTTAGGGAGGCAGGACTCAGGTATTTGGGATCACAGACCAGTCAAAGCAGAGAAGACCCACCTGTGCTGCCCTCTTGGGGCCTGCAGATGGCAGGGTGGGGGCAGGAGGCTGGGAACAGAGAGGTCCCGGTTTGATCTAAGCAGCAACCTTCATTCTCTCCAGACCTGGAGCACACATAGGCCCAGTGGTCACCTGGGCACTGGGCACCCAGAACACCCCCTTCCCCAGGCTTTCTAGGCAGAGACGGGTTGTGTGACAGATTTTCTTTCTTGCAGGGTGGACAGGGTCTCAGCTCTAGGCATGAGGGTTGTTGGTGTCATTGCCAGAGAAGAGATACCGTGGCCAATGGGACCCACTCGTCGCTCCCCTTATTTAATTGCCAGAAGCTGTGCTTCCTGAGTGGGCGGGGGGGGGGTCTACATGAGAATCTGACATGTGAGATCAGGGGGGACAATGCAGACTCGAGTCTTGAGTGACAAAGCCAGTTTGCATGTGCACAAGTCCACATGGCTGTGTGCAAGCGCCTATCTGGGAGTGTACAAAGAGAAGCTGGCCAAACACTCCCTCCATAACCTTGCAGATTTTTTTTTCCAGGCCTGGGACCCTGGGTTTCAGTTTCAAAGAGTGAGAAGGGGTCAGATGGTGAAACTGTGCCTGCATTCAAGGCTGCAAGATACAGAGAGGGAGAACCTCATGCCCAGGAGTGTCACCAGGGTGTGTGGCTTTGGGCACCACAGCCAGCAGGAGAGGCCACTGCTCCTTTGCTACCTAATCAAACCTCCTGGCATTGACAGAGGTGAATTGGGGGTGGAGAGATCTGCCTCACCATTATCTCTGCTCTCGTGGCACCTTCTCCTCCCTCCCCTCCTCCCTCTCTCCCTCCTTCTCTCTCCCTCCCTCCATCCCAGCTTTGCTCCCGCCTATGAAAAATCAGCAAATAAAAAGTTACATTAACCCCACCCTGACCTCGCAGACATAATACACTGCAGGCTGATGCGCTGCCTTTGGAGGCTTGCTGAGAACCTGTCACTCTCCAATGTCCCGAGCACAGCCTGGGGAGCATTTACCAGATAATTAATATATTAAATGCATGAAAAATAGTTACACAGACTTCCCCTCCCCGCCCAGGGAAGGGGGGTGGGATGCAAAAAAGACAGATTCAGGCTGTATACCATCAATATAAAAGCATCCCCCGAATAGCCGTCATAAAAACTGTTCATAATTTTATAGCTTCATTCCTGTTGGAGCACCATAAAGGCAAGTCATATTTTTTACACTCAGGATGCCCCATAAAAAAAAAAAAAAAAGGAGCGAACGAGAAAAACGAGAACTTGGCAGGAGGCGCCTTCACTCTCACCTGAGGGTGAGGGACAAGAAGGCGCCCCCCACGTTTGTCCTCTCTGACCCCCTCCTTCTACCCTTTTCTTGGCCCAGCTGTGAATTCTGATGAGTCCATCAGAATAATTATTAATTGGATGACTTTATCACTTTTTATTTGGCCTTTTTTTCTTTTTGCTGATTCCATATTTGCCTTTATGAGGATGGAGGTGGGGGTAGAGATGGGGCATCTCAACCCCTTTACCTTTCCTCTGAGAGGCTGGGGTGTGGCGAGTGGGATGAGGAGGGTCTGGTGGGACCACCTGGATCTGTTAGGGTTCAGGTGCAGAAAAGAGCAGGGGCCAGGAACGTGTCTTTTGTGGGAGACATTAGGGCCCAAACCAGGGGGTGGAGAGGAAGGAGGAAGGGCTGGGCGCGGAGTGTCTGCAGGGCCCCTGGTCTCCTGGCCTTCAGCTGGCATGGGATGAGCCCCTCAGGGTCTCTGGCACAAGCCAGGTGTTCCTGCACAGACTCCCCCACAGGCAGTTCCGGATCGGGGGAGAGGGCATTTGAGATCAGATACTGACCTGCCCAGGAGGTGAGCAGAACGGCCAGAGCTCAGGAGGATTTCCTCTCCTGACCAGCCCTGCAGTACCCAAAGAAGACATGGCAGGAAGATGACCCCTTCCCCACAACGTCCCCAAACACACGCGCCGTGTGCGAGTGCACACACACCCATGCCCTCAGAGAGCATGACCTGCTCCGCTGACGTGACCCCAAGAGGAAGCCTTAACCCCCGTTCGCCCTCTTGGTGGGGTCAGGCGCGGGCGCAGCCGCTGCGCGTGCTGGAGACGCGAGCACGCACTCCCGACGCCTCTGTGAGGAGCTGCGGACGCATGGGGGAGACAGATACTCGCGAAGAGACGCGCGAGGGAGGCGCCTCACCGCCTCTCACACACCCCGCAAGCCCGGGGTCCTTGTGGACCGAGGGTCGCGCAGAAGGGCCGGGAGGCTGGACGCCAGCCCAGTGCAGGGGCGGGGCTGGGGCGCGCGCCCGCGGCAAGGCCGCTGGCCGTGGTGCTGAAAAGGGGCGCCTTCCAGGCACGGAGAAAAAGGGGCCGCCCGGGCTTCCAGCCTGGCCTGACCGCTCCAGTCCTGCTCGGTACGCCCATCCTCCCTGGGTGTCTGTCACTTTGATGGGCTTGAGTGGGTTGATTTCTTCCCAGCTAAGCTGAACTGTTTGTACCTCCCTTCCTTTGGGGTTTCTGCACTTTGCCTGCCTTTGCTTGCCCTGCCATCCTTGTCAAGGATCCAAGCTGCTCCAGAGTGCTTCAATAAGACCATAAGACCGGGAGATCTGTCACTGCAGAAAAGGCCTCTCCCGATCATACTAGCACTCCCTGAGGCTAACGGGTCTAGGGCCTCCCTGAGGGCAGGCTCTGGTCTCTACCATCAGGTGTGCCTTCTTAGGACACCGTGTTACTCTCCTCAGAATGAAATCTCTCCAAGGCAGACTTTGTTTCCCCCATTAGACTGGAATTTACTATGCCAAGGGTTATACATCCCTTACCATATTTAGAGCTCCTGTGGGGCAAGACTATGTCTCTACCATCAAAGTGGGAGGCTCCCCAGAACAAAGGCGGTCTCCTCTATCAGACTGGAGTTTCCCCCAGGGTAGGGACTCAGTTTCCCCAACCAGATTAGAAGCCCCCCACCCTGATCAGAAGCTGGATTTTTCCCATTAGACTAGACTGTCTCCCTGAAGAGGGAGCTGGAACTCTTTCATAAAACTTGAGCCCCCACTCCTCAGAAGGCACTGTGGTTCCTCCATAAGAATAGGAGCCCCTCAAGGACAGGGGTTCCACCACCAGACCAGAAGCCCCTCTCAGATCAGGGGCTGAGTCTCTCTCATAAGGCTGAGGGCCCTCAGGGTAGGAACATGACTCCTTCATAGCAGTCTGGGGCCCCTCAAGAGCAGAGATTCCCCCACTATACTGGAAGCTCCCACACATCAGGCTTCCCCAGGGCAAGTAATGTGTATCCTTTGTTCAACCCTGCACCAGGGAGAGATGCTTGGTTCTTGCTATGGTTGAGTCTGACTGCACCATCTGAGAACTGGACAAAAGGGACTAACATTATCAGCCCCCTCCGTGTGCCAGCCACGGCCTCAGGCTCCTCACACCCATTATCTCATGGCCTCACCACCCTCCTGCAAGGCAGATATCCTTATCCACTTTCTGCACATGAGATGAGACTGACACACAGGACTCCTGCTCCCACTCCCTCACCCCAGTCCTGGCCTCCCCATCCCTCCCCTCTCCCCTCTCCCATAGTTTCTGTCCAACTCTGCTGATCCAGTCCTATAAAAGCAGCCATGTGGGCCAACCCAGGGCCATAATCTCAGGGCTTGAAAGCAATCAGGTTTCAAGCAAAGAAGCAGCTGTACACCAAGGGACATTCTTCCCTCTCCTCGGGTATTCAGGACTGTGGGCAGGGTGAGATGGGGGCTGGGCTTGCAGGTAATGAAGGAACTCCAATTTTCTCTAGAAGCCCCTGTTAGCTTGTCAATTCTGCATGTACTGGGAAAGGGGGAGGTGAATGGAAGAAAGGAGGGTCACTGGGATACTCTCTGTACATCAGACTCTTTAAATTCTACTTTTCCTTTTTTTTGTTTTTTTTTTGTGCTAAATGAAAACTTAAGCCCTCCTCTTCCCCTTTCTCATACCTAACATAGTATCTCAACATGTTGGGGTGAGAGCAGCTATTACCACCTCTGTATTATACATTGTTTTGTCCGTGTGTCTGTGTGTCTCTGTGTGTGTGTGTATGTGTGTGTTTAATAAAAACATGTCCACCTCCTCTTCCAGACCCAGAACTAAAATGGGGGGGGGGGCAGTAAACATCCCTCTCCCCCAAAAGGAAAAGCATCAACTAATTTGAAAAATATTTAAGAAACTCTGGGTCGTCATCCACTCGCTTCTCCCTGCTCCATAATTACACTGCAGTGCCTGATATTTTCATGGGACATTAAACCAGGAGTCAGGTGATGGGTTCCTTCCGTCTACGCCTATCCGTTAGCCGCCAGGCCCCTGCGGACCTTGACATTATTAATAGTCCTATTCATTAAGTATTACTCTTGTAGAATGAGTAGCATAATATTGGCCTGGAGATAGGAACAGGCAGAAGGAATAAGTCAAATTAATTTTCCAGAGCAAACGCCCCGGTTCTGTAAATGACATTCTGTACTGTTAGCATTTTAAATGTGGCACAAATGGCAGGAGACACAATTTGAAAGCAAAATACTAGAAGACATGGCTCAGGGTGGAACGTGGCAGCAGGAAAATCTAAGAGCATCAGGGACTTGGGGGTGGGAGGGTCTGGCCTATGCAGTGACAGGGAGAGGAGAATTTTTCTAAATGGGCATTTATATTAAATGCAGTTGAGGGAGGAGGAAGGTAGGAGACTAAGAGTAGGCAGCGTGTGACACTGTGTGAGTGTGTGGAGGGGGATGTGGTGGAACAGAAAGAAGAAATCAGTCACAGTTCTCCTTCCCACTCTACTCCTGCAACAGGATGGCTCAGGGTTGGAGTTGAGGGCTTTCTGCCACTGTCTCCCCCAGCGGGATGTTCTCCACCCTTTTGATATCTTTCTGACTAGGTCTAGGGAAGGCTAACTCTTGACTTCTTACTTAATGTGAGGTTTGGTCTTCAGGGTAGCTGAGGACACTTACTCGCTCAACCCTCTACCATCTGTTCAACAATACATGCCAATTCTGGGATAAACCTGGTGTTAGATTGTAGAGTGTGGGGCATACGCAGATTGGTTACACAAGGTCCTGTGCCCTCCAGAAGCTTAGAGTCTAGTGGTTGAGCCATCAGGAGCCTGGGTAATGGCAGTACAATGCAGTTTGTGATCAGGGCAATGAAGGAGGGAAATATAAAAGGCTGTAGAGAGCTCAAAACAGAGAGAGACCTTTCTGTTGGGTGAATCAGAAGACACTTGCTAGAGTTGATGGCTTTTGAACTGGACTTTGAAGGATAGGCATAATTTGGACATGGAATAATGGACAAGGACAATTTGGAAGAAGGGAGCAGGATAAAGCAAGATTGGCGTGTCTTAAAGGGAGCATAATGAATTAGGGACAGTAGAGCTATTGTCCAGGACAGAAGGCTTGGGGAGGGTAGTCATTGGCCACAAGGTTGGGAAGGCCACTCTCACACAGTCCTATATGTCAGGCATCTAAAAGTTCAGAAGCTAGTCTGAGAAGATTGTGCCCTCCTGAAGTCCATACTCCTGCCTCGTTCTCCTCAAGACACATGGACAGCTACTTGCCAGGAGCAGGAAAGAGCATTATGGACCGCAGTCCATGCCTTGGATGGTTTCTGGTACTGTACCACTATGTCCCAATCAGTCAATAAGCAAACCAGAAGCCTAGTTTGGAAATCAGGTTGTGCATCAACAAAGTCAGGCTGTGGGTGTGTAAAAAGATGAATGACCACTTACGTGCCCTGACTATTCCCATGAGGAAGCCAGAAACAGGACTCCCTTCTATTTAATATTCAGTTGCCAGTGGGCTTTTTTGGGTCTAGCACCCATCACCACCTACTTAGATATCCTCAAGTGTTTCAGACATCCCAAGAGGACAGGCGGAACCTTTGTCTTGGCACCCTGCCTGGAAATGAGTTTATACATAACTGTGCTCCTGTCCTCCTTGCCCTCTCCTTGTCCAAGTTTCAGATGGCTTTTTTTTTTTTCTCCTCCATTTTGGAGAAGGCAAGGTATGAACTTACCTGGATCCTGACTAGGACGTGAGGCCATTCAGGGCCTGAGGGAACTAAATCTCTGAGGTGTAGATGCTAAAATCCATTCTTAAGGAACTTGGAGTTGGACAGCAGATAAAAATACACAAACAACTGAATGTACTGCAGTATATGATAGGGAGGCACATTTTAAGTGTTAAATCAACAATAGCTATCACTTACATAGCAATAACTATATGTCAGACACTGTTCTAAGTGTTTTTACATATATTAACTGATTTAACATCAGCCTTATGAGGTGCTATTATTATGCCCCTTTTACAGGTAAGAAAACAGAAGCACATAGGTGTTAATTAACTTGACAAAAGTTGTACTGGTTATAAGTGGCAGGTCCAGGATTTAAATCCAGGCAGCTTGGCTCCAGGGGCCATGCTCTTAAAATGCTTCACTATATGAGGCCATAGGGTAGCCAGGGCCTAGGGGATCTGGGGCCAGAGAGATGGTCTGAAAGCTTCTTGGGATCAGAAAACCACATGTGCTGGCATCTCAGGCAGAGGTGAGTGACCAAACAAAGAATCCCTCTTACCCAAGTCCAGGGAAGGAGATGTTATCTTGGGTCTGCCTGAGTCTGAGACAGACAGCGGCAAATCCAGGATGCTGACCCTTCCTAGTCACTGGTTCTGACACTGGCTCTGTTCATGCTACCATAAAAAAGGATGGAGTGTAATGGGAACAGCACAGGTTTGAGAGTCAAGAGTCTGGTCCACCCCATGGATCTTGGAGAAGTCGTGGCCTCTCTGAGCCTCAACTCTTCATCTGTGAAATAAAGAATCTAAACCAGGTACTTTCCAAAGTTTCTCCCAGCTCTGATACTCTACCAAACTGATTCTCAACTTTGGATGCACATTGGAATCACCTGGGTAGCTTTTTAAAAATACCAATACCTGGACTGCACCCCAGGCCAATTGAATCAGAATCTCTTGGGGGTATAATCCAGACACTAGCATTTAAAAAACCTACCCAGGGGATTCTAGAGTGCATTCATGGTCTAGAGAACGCAGGTGTATTGAAGAACTAAGGCTGCACTCTCATTGTAGCCTAAACAGTGATCTTAGAAACTGGTGACCAGGGCCATGGTGGGGGTGGGGGGGAGTAGCTTATAGGTAAGGAGACCAGTCCAATGAATTCAAGAATCCCAAAGTAGCCCCAGGATTTACAGAAAAGCAGCTTCTTAAAAATGACTGATTAGAATCAAAACACATATCTGTGGGCAGGTCTCCAAGCTGGGAACCACATGAGGCCTCTTGGGACAGTAAGTCTGGTTGACCCTTCTTACTCCTGGCATTCCAGACCCTTAATGCCTAGCATCTCCCCCAATTTGGGGAGATGTTTTGCCCCATAAGTTCTTCCCAGAGAACTGGAGGTCCCACCTCCCTCCAGATCTCACTGGAGCACCACATCTTTTGGGGAACAGGCTAGGGAGGAGGACTTCTTCCATCCAGTGCCAAAGGAGGAGTTACATCTTCCCCCCACAGAATAAATACATTTAGCACCGCCTCTGCCTTTTCCCCCCAATTTAGTATTGTTTAATATGCATTTAATCAGGCCATTTGGTATTACAGCAGCTATGTAGCGTGACTCCCCCCATGGGCATGGAGGGGGGGTAGGGGGGAGGGCGTTATAGGCCATTAGGCTAAAGTAATATGTATGAGGAGTCACTTTTCCCCAGGGCGCAGTAACTATTTTTGCTCCCCAGTCGTCCCCATTAAATCATTAAACCTCATGACTATACTTTCTGAACTCTACCATGATCTTTAAAAAGCCCAGCATTAAAGGGCAGCTGTCACCCTCCACCGCCCAGGCCTCTGCCGCTTTATGTATTCACAGCATTAAGTCCTTTGTCAGTCTATACATCATGGGGGGGCGGTTTACAGCCCAAGAGGAGTAGGCATCCGGTCCCCCAGCCCCCCAGCTCTCTCCAGGGGAGGGCTCAAGGAGTCTGCTGATGTTCCCCCACCCAAGGCGGGTTATGAGGGAACTGGGGCGGGGAGAGCAGGCCGTCCTGGGAACTGTCCGTGGTGCTGAAGAGCTGTTGCACAGATGGACATTATCCTCTCGTCCCCACTCTAACCTACTACATTTGGCTTTCTCAACTAGCAAGAGTTATTTCATAACCAAATATTTCCTACAAGTCCCTATTTTTTATCCTCTATAGTGAGTATGATACTGTCCAAGGAAAGTTGTGGGATAGTAAAAAGATCCGTGGATTAGGATTCAGAAAACTGCTAACTGGCACAATTTGAATAAGTCTGAGCATCAATTTATTATTCAGTAACTGAGAACATATTATTCAGCCTTCATTGGTAAGTGGTACTGATAATACCAATCATGCAGGATTGTTAGGATTAAATGATATTATGTTTGTTAAAGCTATTTTCAAACCATAAACACTGCACATATAATAAATATTATCTTAGACAAGGTAGCATGAGGAAAAAAATACAAATGAATGGTTGATGAGAAATATTAACTGACATTAATTTTGTTTTATTAGTTAGTAAACACTTATTTATATTATTACTATTTATTATTGTTGTTGTTGATAGGTGTTACTCAAGAACCATTTCCCAAGAACTTCCTTCTTCCCTACGAAGTCTCCCCCTACAGAGACGCAAAAGAAGACTACTATCAGTAGAAAAAGAGAGGTGGTAGGGTTTTATTTTATTCTCCCTCCTATGAATTCAAGTGGAGAGGACCCTTGGGTCTCTTCTCCCTAGACCCAGTACCCCCCATCTCCTGTCCAATCCTAACTCCAATGCCCCAATCCTCACCCCTGACACAGAGGTGCTGTTCTCACTCTGCATCCCCACACCTGCCTCAGCATCAAAAGGCTGGGCAGGGAAGGGTTAAGCATCTCAGCAGCCCCCAACAGGGTCCTCCTCACAGGCTGGGAAACAATGGAGCCATCAGTCTATATTTGGCCTTTGCCCCCACAGCCTTTATGACTTATTCCTCTCCTCCACTGCCTGCTGCGACTCAGCCTTCAATCTCCACCCCTCACCCAGAGCCCCCCAGCCTCTTTGGCCTCCTTCCTTCCCCCTTTTCCCTCTCTCCTTCCTTACCTCTCCTGGATTCCTTTCGGTCTCATTCCTGTTCTCTTTTATTTTCCCCTTTTCCTTACTGCAGCTTCATCTTCTTCACCCCAGCTTCCATTTCTTTCTTCTCTCTCTCTCTCTCTCTCCTTTTCTTCTCCTTCCCCCCTCTCCTCAGTTTTCTCCTTCTCTCCTTACCATACTAATTTAGTAGTTGGGCTGCCAGATTTGGGTGAGAGCTCTTGGAAATCTCAGCTTGCTCTCCTCTTTCCCTTGAATACTCTCAAACCTACAGATCTCTGTCTGCTCATCCCCCACGCCCTGACACCATTGTGTCCAAAAGTGGTCATGAGTTGGCACAATGTAGGTGTGGGGAATGGGGGAGGTACTGCATCCATCCATGGCTGGGAGCCCTGGGGGTGAAGTGATGTCACCCAGACCAGAGCAGAGACAAATGGAGGAGCTGGTCAAAGAGGAGGAACTTGCGTGTAGAAACAGGAAAACAGCACACAGGCCTGGGTATCAGCAAGAACCAGACGCTAGTCTTAGCTCACCCACTAACTGAGTGACCCTGGGCAAGTCATTCATCCTCTTTGAGCTTTTTCTTCCTGTCCTGCAACATGGGATTTAATAACACCTGCCTTGACCTGGCTTGCAAAGTTGTCGTAAGGATCAAGAAAGGGAAAGAGTGTGAAAGTGCATTGCAAACTGTCGAGGACTATATAAACATGGCGGGTTGTGTTATTTTTTCTAGAGTCTCATCTGGCTGCCCTAGCCCCATCCCATCCCCCCCCCACCACCGCAGTAGGATCCAGAAACCTTCCAGTTTAAAAAGCACATTGACAGCTTTTTCACTTTTAGCACTACCCTACAGGTGGAGGACATATCATCAGCCCCATTTCATAGATGTGGTCACTGAGGCTTCAGCCGGTTTTAAATGACTTGCCCAAGGCCATAATGCTAGTAAGTCATACAGCCAGGACTCAAGCCTGAGTTCTCAGCCTCTGAGTTCAGTGCTCTTTCCACCATCCTTCATGGCTTCTCACTTGACCTCAAGTGTCCCAGGCTAGAGGGCACTTGTCTCACCAGCCCTCGTTCCCCCCTTGCACTGTCTGTTTACATGCCCCCCTTCCTCCAGCAACGTGAGTTCCTTGATGGAAGCAAACAAATCTGATGTGCACTCAATAAAATTGTTTGCCAAGTAAATGAATGAATGAATGAATGTCCCTCCCCACCCTATCACCCCCTGGGGGCAGCAGTGTGTCATAGAAGGTGAATCACAACTTGGTCCTCTTCTCTCAGAACTCCAGAGGGCTGCCGCATAGCCACAGAGTGGGCTCCAGTCTGTGGCATGAGAGTCTCTATGAGGGGAGGGGAGGGGTCCCACCCACCCCTCCCCCCACGCACATGGCTCAGCCCCTGCCCCCAGCTTGTGACAGCAGCCTCTGTAATGAATGACTCTGCAGTGGGGCCCAGCAAAAGGACAGGAGGGCATGAGACAAATCATAGCTGCCAGGCGCTAATCTTCCCCTGGGAAAGTCACCTCCACCCCCCTCATCCATCACTGGGCACTGGGCTGCCACCATACCCCCCTATACACACATACCCAAGACAACCACCCAGGCCCCATGAATGCATGCGAGAGTGCACAGAGAGGCAGGTTTCAGTATACATGGTGGAGCATCTGCACACAGGCAGAACAACCAGCACAAAAAAAGCCACAGCAACGCAAAGGTCACTCAAGACATGGCCTCTGCTTTGGGTCTCTCACCCCAGAAAAAGTAAAGTCTGATGATTCAAAATAAATCTTCTGAGCCATGTATTTGTTTAATTGCCTAAGAAATGTTTGTTGAGAATCTATTTCAAGTAAAGCAATGTGGTGCAAAGGAAACAGGGATGAACAGAGCAGGGTCTAGTCTTGAAGGAATCCATGACTCAGCAGGGGAACAGAAACAGGTCAGGGACCTGGAGAGAAGGCACACAGCATGAGAGAGGAGTAAGGTGGAGAGTCAAGTGAGGGATCTCTCCCAGCTGAGGGATTCAAGGACAGCTTCATGAAGGAGGACCCTGAAGTATGGTAGAGCTTGCAGAGACAGGAAGAAAGCAGCCCATAGTAGGGAACAGGGTGAGCAAAACCAGCATGTGGAAGGTGAAGGCATATGACAAAGGGCAATAAGTTGTGCAAGGAAAGATGAGGTTGAGACCTGACCACTGAATGCCAGGTTTAAAATGCCAAACCTTCCCCAACACACACACACACACACACACACACGCATACACACAATCCCATCCTCATGAAACAGAGGAGCAGATTCAATTCTTGCCATAGATCAATTTCATGGAGATATATCCAGCCACGTGTACATCTTTTCCCATTGAAGAGGCTAGGGAAGCAGTGACCCATATCCATAAGCTATGTCACTGTACTGCCACTCTGTGCACACAGTCACCCTCCTGGCCAGCCTTCATTGAGCACAGTTCTGAGAGTTTTGCAAGCATTATTTCCCACTAGAATGTAAGCCCCATGGGACATGGAATGTCATACTCACTGCTGAATCACTAGAGCTCAAAACAGTGCTTGGCACACAGTAGGTGTTCAATAAGCTTTTGTTGAATGAATGAGTGATCTCATGACCTCATTTGATAGGGTTATTGTGCTATAAGATAGGTATAAATATTACCACCACCTCCCCTCCACCTCCTATTCTACATAAGAGAAAACTCAGTCTTGGAGAGATTCAGTCATACAACTACTCATACAACTAGTAACTGGAGGATCCTAGATTCATCTCAGCTCTGTCTCCAGAGTGCAAGCTCCCTGCCAACAATGCTGAGAAGCAGCAGCCCTATGTCTGACTTTTATGTCTCTGCAGTCATTGTCATGCTTCGAGGCGGCATAATTTGAACTTGCTCTCTCAGAATCTACATAATCATGAACTATCATAACAAGACACTAATATATGCCTTTCTATAGTTATATACACTCCATCAGCCCGCTTTAAGAAAGCCCAATACAAACAAAAACACCCAATTTGCAAAGTAGATAAATCTAGGAGGGCTCATTTGATTTACAGAAAACTTCTTTGCACTCTAAAAAGGAGGATTCATCCAAAGGTTTTTAAAGTAGCAGAACCTCTCCAGGCATTTCAGTGCCTAATTTAAGGGAGACAGGAGGGGATGGAGTGAGGGCACCACTACTTATGCATCACCTGTTGTGTACCAGGCTCTTTACTACTCTGTGGAGCAGATATTATTGTCCCGTTTTACAGATAAGGAAACTGAGTATCAAGTTCAACACATCTGAACACTATTCAACACTATTTACTGAATCCTGTTATTTTCTAAGAACAAATGCAGGCACCAGGGAATCAGATATATACAAATAAAGTCTTTGCCCAGACGTGCTTGCATTCTCAGGGGGGAGGGGGGGAGATAGGTCATAAACGAGTGAATGAATAAGTGAACAAATCTTTGAGTGAATGTCATGTTATAAGTGCTATGAAGGAAATAAACAGGGTGATTAGAAAGGGCTGGAGTGTCTAACGCAGATCTGGAGGCATTCAGGGACCCCCTCGGGCCCTTCAGCTAGAAACAGACCGACTTGATCTCTGGCTCCCTAGCCCCAGGTCAGGGAGGGAAGGAAGGAAGGATGAAAGGAAGGAAGGGATGGAGGGAGAGAGGGAAGCATCCAACCTGCTCCTTCTACCATACTGCCTTGGCAGAAATCCAGGTGGGAGGAGTTGCCAGAGAAACAAAATTCATTAGAAGCCATTGTCCATTACAGAACCATCTGAAGTTAGATATGAAGCCCTGGCACGAATTCTCTGAGAAAACAGGACTTTGGTATGTAAAATGGCAACTCAGCCAGCTTGGTGGGAGCATTGGGGCTGTGGGTGGGCAGGGGGATGCAGGCTAAGCAAAATGAGGCTTAGTGCAGGGATAAGAGCCAGACAGTCCTGGCTCAATTTCTGGCTCAGCTACTTAAAGGCATGTAGCTTCAGATGGTTCTTCGACCTCTTTGTACTCCAGTTTCTTTATCTATGAAATGGGTGTCATGATAGTACCCACCTCCGAGGGTTGTGTGGAGGATTCAATGAATCAATACCTGTGCAACACTTCTTGATACATAGTAAGCAATAAAAAGGTATTAGCATTTAGCATTGGTGGAGGAGTCAAAGTAACTCTGAGGATGCAGATAGGAAAGGAGGGCAGGAGGAAGGACTAGGGAGAAGAGGGAAAGGCAGAGGAAAGAGAAACGAGGTGAAAGAGAAAGCAAGTGTGCACATAGTCACAAGGTTTCTATTCAACTTCCCTCAAAGCTTAATAGATTTCTAAATGGGCTTATTATCACCACCTATGAATTCTTTTAAAGGACCTAATTATAAAACACCAAACTAGCTAATTAGGTTTCCTGAGCTCGCCTTGACACAGGTGCAAACAGGCTCTCTGGATGGTAGCCCTGGCAAAGCCCGCAGAGCCAGCTCTGAATCGATGGGGGGGCAGGACCTGCCTGTGGTCACACAATTACGTCTGTAATCGTAGGCCCCCTCCTGCCGCTGCGGGCTGCCAGAGATGCTGGCTGTCTGACCCCTCTCACCTGGTGGGTGGGAGCACAGCACCTGCAGAACAGGGGCCCAGCCTCTCCTGGGCCCCTCTGGGCTTGGGGCTGAGGATACAGCAAGTGGGTGCCCCCAGAGTCCAGCTCAGGAGGGGCTACATCTGGGCAGAGTGGTGGAGGAATCAGGCCCTTGGCATTCCTCCATCCCTCTCTGGAATAGAAATGCCCAGGGACAGGGGCCTCTAAGATGCTGAAAAAATGCATGTGTCTCACACATCACTGGGAGGTGGGGGCACTTGGGGGCAGAAAAGTGGCAGAGATGGCTATGCCTCTCCCCCATTGGATTAGAGGACCCTTGGGAGGGGGTGAGGGGAAGAGTTCCCAAGTCCTGGGATGAAGCTACATGAAATCCTCTCTCTGCCATGATTTCCAAAGTGTGTTCCCCCAACCAGTAGCATCACCATCACCTGGGAACTTGTTAGAAATCCAAACATCAGACACCACGCAGGGGTGGGGCCCTGCAAGCTGTGTTTCAAGGAAGAACCCTTCAGGTGAGTCTAAGGCTCACTCCAGTTTGAGAACAGCTGCTCTCCTGCATCCAGGAGGAGGCCATTAATCAATGCAGCTGCCCATGGTGGTGCTGCTGGCTGTGGGGGGGGGGTGCGGAGGGGCCTGTTTCTTAAATTAAACTAAATGATGGCCATTAAGGGGGCATCCCCTGCACATAATTAATCCTCCTTTTGCTAAAAGGGGCTGGCAAGAACTAAACAGCCACTGATGATCACCGCGTGCCTCACCCTCGTTCCTCCACCATCCCCGTCATCTCCAACATCCTTGTCTTTGGGGCCCACATGAAAGCCTGATTCTCTTTCCATGTGGAGAATCTCACAATCTCACCAGAGTCTGAGATTTGTGAGCTACACAGCATTCACTTCCCCAAGCGCCATTATCACTGTCCCCTTCTCCAAGTCAATCACCCACTTGCTGGCTCTGTCTCCATCCTCCCACGCCTCTGCAGCCATCCTAGACCCCCGTTGACATGCCTCCAGCTGTTGCAATATTGAAGGTCTGGGAGAGTGATACTACAATTCCTCCAGAGGAATTCCTTCGAGGAATTTTCTTCCAGATGGCAAAGTGAGACCAGAATGCAAATCCGACCACCCTCCCCAGATATCTCCCTAGCAGCCTAATTTGTCCCCCCTTCACACCTATCCCCCAAGGCAGGGGTGTTTATATTCCATGATCATTGGCCACTCCACCCCATATTCCATGGCTCTTGCCTCCTACCCAGCTGCCTGTCTCTGCTGGGCAGATTATATGGAATTTTCTTAGTGCATTTTTTACAGTAGTGCCATAGCCTCCAGAGCCAGCCACACAGAGACCAAAGCTCCCACTATCCAGCAAGCCACCAGCTGCCTCTTACCTTTGACAATAGGAGAGCTCTTCCCTCTTAGACACTTGCTTCCAAATAACTGGCAAGAATATGCAGATGCCCCTGTATAAGCTGTTCTGTGAAACTGAGGCCCCATCTGCTATGTCACTCCAAGGCCCTCTTGGCTAAAGAGTCACCAGAAATAACCTTTCAGAGCATAATCCCAGGAAGAAAAACATGCATTCTCTTGTTAAACAATACAAGCCATCGAACCACAATGTTTTCCTTTTTGCTTTGGCTGCTAGGAAGCTCAGAGCTCAGTTCTGCATTTAATTGCATAGGCTTTCATCAGCCTGATTTTTTCAAAAATAAATAGATACTTTGGGTTTTACACTCTTTTTTTTGTCCTTCTATTCATGATTACAGACAAGGGTTGGAGACCAGGAGAGGCTGAGGGGCAGGGCAAGAGCTCTGGGAATTGGGATGGGCATGCTCTGGTCATCTTGCTCTCTCCACAGACACTGGGGGTATGATAGCAGGGAATGGGCAGGGGAATAGCTCTTACCAGCAAAAGGATCCTGGTCTGAAGCTGCCAGATGCTGAGACTCATGGGGAGAAAGACCCCTGAGATGGAGAGTCAACAAGGGCGGGACAGAGACAGTGGGAGAGAGAAAACAGCACAGAGGTGAGGTCGGGGTCCCCCGAGGGCCTCACTGTCTTCCATTTCCACCCACACACCCTCAGGGCCTCTCCCCAGGGGTCTCCAGACCTCTGCTTTAAACTTAAGTTTCAGGGGACAAAAAAATGAGGTAATCTAAGTTTCGGCTTCTTGGAACCAAATATTAGGTCATAGCCCATGGACAAGGCCCCACAATACACTCCTGGTGTAACTCACACAACAAAGACTTCCAGGCCTGGCCTGTGTGCTATGTAGTTTGAGGCAAATCACTGCCCCTCTCTGGGCCTTGGCTTCCTCCTCTACAAAAACTAGGAGAGGGGGGCTGTATCACTGGTTTTCAGACCCTGCTGCATAGAGCCCCAGGGTTCCTGGAAGCTTCCTCAGGAGCCATTCAGGGGATGTAGGAGGGGGCCAGGAAACAGTCCCAATGTCCCTCTTTCACCAGAGCACCTCCACTTTTACCAGCCTGATACATTAAACTTGTGGGTAGAATTTTGATTAATATTTAAACCACAGGTACCATGGCTTTAAAAGGTGTAGAATCCCTGGAGCTAGAAACCCACACCCCAGGAAGCCCACATCCCAGCCTTTCCAGCTCCAACTGACTAAGGCAAACCAAAGTCCTGGGGCTCTGACATGAGGTCAGGCCATCCTTCACCACTAGCTGTGTGGCCCCAGATAAGTCCACTCCCTACTCTGCACCTGGTTCCCACACCTCTCAGATGTGGGTGAGGCCATCTCTCTCTTAGGGTCATGGTGAGGATTAACAGAAATGATACACAGGAAGCACCTAGACAGCCCCAGTGGCACAGTAGGGCTGGGGACACCTTCTCCTCCCACCCTCTCTGAGAGCTCCAGATAGGCTCAAACAGGGCTCATTTCACAGACCCAGAGATGTCTTCTGGGTTGCACCAGCCCACGCTCTCCTTCCACTAATAAATCCTGGAGTCCAGGTACTGGGCCAGGTTGAGTGCAGTGCAACGAACCTCTTGTGGGCACCTGTTGTATGCCAGGTGCTTTAACAGTGGCTGAAGATGCAGAGTTGGAAAAAGAAAAGACCGTAGACACTCCAGTGTGGCAGGGGAGACACATTTATAATGTATTCTTAGGAAGGAGAAACAAGACAAGGGAGGAGGCAGAGTGCTGCAGAAAACAGGGTGGCTTTGGAGACAGCCCTGGGTTCAAATTTTGGCTCTGCCAACAGGTACCTTATGCAAATCACTTAACCTCTTTGAATCCCCTTTTCCTCCCTTATAAGATGGAAAAAAAATAAGAACTTCAAAGGATGAGGCTTATAGATGTTGTGGGTAAGCACCTGGCACGTTGTGGAGGCTCAGAAGATGGTATCATTATTACTGTTATGAAGGCAATGGGTTTCCTTGCCCTCCAGAAGCCCACCTTGCCTCTGCAGGGTCGGAGTCTGAACAGTTTTGGCAGCCCTGGGCTTTGGGGTTAACCAGATGATCCTCTGATACACAAAGAAACCCCAAACAGCTTAACCTCAGCCGCGGCACAGAGGGCCCAGCCACCCTGTGAATGCTGGCCCCAAATCGTGTGCTCCATTATTGCATCTGAAAATCCGTTAAAATTTCACACAATTTCCTGCACAGCAGTGTGCTTCATAACGCTGGGAGCCAAGCCGGCCCAGTAATTGGGACTGGAGTGGGGCAGAGTCCAAAGCAATTAATCCAGCCTCCTTCCTTGTTTGCACCAGGATAAGCCTGACGGGGTGGAGAGTAATTGGAAAGGAGCGGCCTCCATCCCCAACTCCAAATTAATATTTTCCTGCCCTGATTTAATTCCGCCCGGGAACAGTGACACAGAGACACGCCATGTCAAGCGCTAAGTAATCTGCCACGAGCCACCTGAGGAGGAGGAAAGGACTTTTCCTTTTCTTTGCGGTTGGCCAGGGGTGGAGGGAGGTGGCAGCTAACAAGGCAGAACCTCAGAAGCAGGAGGGCCTCCCAAGGACATCCGTAGTCCAACCTCGTGCCCAATGCAGGGACATGCCACGTGGAGGAGAAAAATCAGGGACTTGGGAAGGCAGGCAGATCTGAGTTCGAATCCTGGCCTTGCCGCTTAGGAAATGGATGACCTGGGACAAGTCATTCAACCCCACTCAGCCTCAGTTTTCTCATCTGTAAAATGGAGACAACAGGACCTACCATAATGATCCTTGTTGTAAGGATTCATTACAACAAATACAGTAGATGACTATAAAGGGTAGTAAAGGGTGGCTATTTTTCCTGTTATTTTGGGTTTTTACAACCAAGAGCTAAGCACAATCCTAGGCTCTGAGAATCCAAAGGTAAATAAAACATGGCCCCCGGCCTTTAAGGAGCTTGCATCCTATTTCTATCTATCCAGGGCTGGTACACAGAAGGTGTTTAATATTTGCTAGTTCCCTGCCTTCTGCCTCCGGCATCTCTGGGCAAGTGATGATTCAACCTCCATTGATCACTTCTAATCACCTGATTGTCCCCACCCCTTCTGTTGTTGATGCATTTGCCTGTCTATGTGCAGGCCTCCTCTCCAGCTTCTAGCTGCCTCCCTGTAACCTCATCCCACTGCTTCTAGCTTTGCTCTAGAGCCAGCTGGAGAAGGGGGCCCAGGTGTAGGAGTTAGAACTCAGGAATCTGCAGATTTCTGCTAAAGACCTCCCTGTCCCCCACCCCTCTCCTGGGCCTTGCCTCAGCTGGCTGGGCAGCCTTTTAGTAGGAAGGAGGGGTCCCAACTGGATCCTCTCTCCCCCAGGGCTTCAGGCATGTTGAGTAACCTGGAGAACTGGGGCAGGATTGAGTTCATCTACTCACAGTGGTATCCTGCCCTGTCTTACTTCCCATCCCTTCCGGGAGTTTCTTTCGCCTCCCAGATAAACGCTTCCATTGAATCCTTGTCTTGGGTCTGCTTCTGGGGGACATCAAACTAAGACAACCAGTTATCCCTAAGCCCCGAGGTCTGAGCAGCCTGCTGGGGGATGCCTCTAACTAAAGACAGCACCAAGGGACAAAGGGAACAGAACACACCTGCCTCATAGTTGAGCTGCGCTAGCATCTTAAGGATTTCGAGCCACTGGTAGAGGTGCCTAGTGGAAAGGCAGAGGTTACCCAGCAGGGACAGGCTTATTCATGAGCACAGAGATGCCCACCCCACCCCCAGGACACTCAGGAATATTTGAAGGCCACACGGCAGTAGGAATCTCACAGAGGGCCTAGAGCCAGGGAGATCTGGTTATTTACGTGCCCCTTTCCCCAGTGGGTGGAAAGAACACAAGTCCAGGGTGCAGGAGGAAGAAGATGCCTTAGTGGGCTCAAAACTCCCCCAAAGAAAACCATTCAAGCCAAAGCAGGGAGTTACCAGAAAAACCCCCACGTGTTCCACAAAACCGCAGGGAAACACTATGCAAATGTCAAACTGATGAGGAAAGGAGGGGGGAGAGGGACAGAAATAAACCAAACATTAAATCAAATCAGTAGGAGAATAATAGCTAAACTCCTTCTTACTTGTAGCACTCAATTCTGTAGTCGATATGGTCAGGAATGAATGAACGGCCTGCTCAGAGCCACATCTAAATTCAATGTGTGTAGCACCCCAAACTCCACAGGGGGAATCCGCCAGCCAGGAGCGATCCTGCCCCATCCTTCCCCATTCACAGGGGCAAATGCGCATGCAGAAGGGGACCAAACCCAGATGCACGGGGGGCAGTGGGAGGAGCCTGCATAGGGGCTGGGTGACCTCTCTCTGAGCCCCAGGGCATTAACGTGGAGGGCCTCTGGGCATGCAGGGGCACAGAGGCCTGTGTGGGGAGTAAGTGGTTGCCCTGGCACAGAGATGGGGGTGAAGCAGGTAGAATGAGGCCCTGGGGGAGGACGGCTAGGTGGTCTATGTCCTATCAAGCTTTGTTTTGCTATATTGGAAATACAACATGAGGGGTTTTTTTTGTTTTTTTAAGAAACTGGGATTGGTGAAGAGGGAAAGGTTGCTGCCTGGAAGAGATATAACAAAGGAGAGAAAAGCCCGGTGTGGTATGATCAGTTTGGAGCGTGGTATGCAATGTCATCTGCTTCCCATGAAAACGTCAATAAAATCCACACTGTTCACCTCCACTTTGGGAACTGGATATATATGTGACACATGGCTACAGGGTAGGCATGGGGGTAGAGCAGAGGCTTGGGGGGCCAGCTGCATTCAGGTCCTACACGTGTAGTTATGTCGTGTGGATACCCCTGTCAGCTGCTCCCTGTCACTCCATTCCACAGCCATTCACAGATTGCACAACCACACAGCAGGCACAGTGCCAAGGCTGGGAACAATCACAAATGTGACATGGTCCTGCCCTCAGTCAAAGACCAGAGGGGAAGACACAAGCAGCAAGCATATCAGTTGAGACCAGGGGATAAATTCTTCCTGCCAAGAACTTATCGTGCCAAGGTGGGTTCTAGGGCCAGAGGGCAAGTGGGTCTTGCCTGAGCGCCATCTGGGAGCTGGGTAGGGCTGGCACTTACACTTTCTCACTCAGTCCTCAGAAGCTTGGCTCAGAGAGAATAGGGGACTGGCTCAGCGTCACAGCTGGGAAGGGGCAGAGCTGGCTGTGAACCCATATCTGTAACCTTAGAAACCAGCATTGCTCACACCTCACTTGGGTGAAACTTCGCCAGCCATGCTCATGTAGAAGTGGGGGTGCTGGCAGTGGAGACCAAGCACTCTTTCCCTTCACCTGGGGCAGCCACAGGGCTGCACTGCTGTCCCCAAGCTCCCCCGACACGTGAAGGACTCCACATCCCCAGCCTTGGGCTTTATCCCAGCTGTTTCCAGACATGACTTAGAGCCAGCAGAGCCACGCCTACTCTGCCTTCACCCTGCCCACTGCCCCTGCCCCTAACCTCAGGGACTTCAGTGGACAACTATGGCTTTTACCAGCCCAGAATCTATCTCTTTTGAACCTATACCTCAAATTTCCTTTGGAGGCTGCATCCCTCTCCTACTATAATCCATGTGGTTCTGCAGGAACAGAGCCCACTCCCTGGCCAGGGATGGTCATGGGCCTGAAATCCTCCCTCTGTCCCTGGCTATAGTGATTGGTTCATGGATGAACATGTGACCTAAGCTGGGTCAATGAAGTTCAGTCTTGGGAATTCTACTATTGGGAAGGAGATGCTCCCTTTCTCCAGGTTGTGGAATCACTAGGATGTGGGCCTAGTGCTACTGGCAGCCATCTTGTCACCACAAGGAGAGATCACGTCTAAGAAAGCAGTCAGCCTAGAGAAAGACAAGAAAAGCTGAGAGATAAAGACAGATCTCTGATAACATTGTCTGAACTTCCAAATCACACTGCAGCTGAAGACTCCTCAGCTCCTTCAATAGTCAATAACTTCTTTTTGATTAAGCCAGTTTGAGTTTGGATTCCTATCAGCCTCTTTCCCAAAACTGAAGAGTTGGGACTGACATAGGCATCAACATCTTGTGGGAATTGTGCCAGTGTGTTAAGCTCTGCCCACTCTAATCCTCTGAAAGAATCTCATATGGATTGAGGCCAAATTCATCTTTGGCAGTGGAAGAAACTGAGTCCCAGGTAAAAGAAGTAACTTATCCAAGACCACATAGCCAGTTAGGGGAAGAACTGAGATTCCCACTCAAACCTTAAGACTTTTACTTCTGTGTTCCTTCTGGATCATTATGTGATCTATTTTGTCCAGTTCTGAAAAGGTTTGTATGCAGAGTATGAGTGTGTGTGTGTGTGTGTGTGTGTTTTCTGTGTCCCCAGAGAGATGCTGAGATCCCCAAGTGCCAGACTTGTGCCACTGACATCCTGACATCTCCCAGACCCAAGTTAGTGCACCAGGTCCCCCCACAAGTGATCTCTGGACATCAAGTATAAATGGGCTCCCTGAGGGTGCCACCCTGGCATGTCCAGATCTGGGCAGTAATGTGGCTCTGGGTGCACCATGCCGTGCGTCCAGGGAAAGAGTTCAACCTCTCTGAGACTCAAGATGATGTGAAGTTGAACATGATAAAAACAATATTAGCAAAAGAGATAACTGGCATGAGTTATCTCTTGTGAAAAAGTAAGAGACTCGCTAAAAAGAAAGCTACCGGATGCATTCCACTTTAAGAAAATCCGATATACAAAATCTAAATTTGCCATCTGAATTTAGAGGATAAAGATCAGTTTTACCAAAGAATTCTAATTATTACAGCAGTTCCATTGAGGAGCCAGGGTGAGTGTTTTCAGGCCTCCACAGCAGGGAGGCAGAAACAAAGGAAACAGAGATGCTTTGAGCTAAAGGGCCAAAGCTGTGCGCACTGAAGACCCTGGGAGAAAGGCCAGGATCTCAGAGGAGGTGAAGGAAGAAGTCAGTGGACAATCGTCATGGAGACACATGATTGTGTAAAGTGGGCGCATCTGTGTAAAGTAGCAGGACAAGACCCTGGACCCCAAATCCTGGGGCAGCCCAGACCCAAGCCCAAGCTAGGAGGGTGTGGTACAGTGAATTACAATATCCACTTCCTTCTGTCCCTACCCATCCCCGAAGGGCCTCTCCCTGGTGCCCATCCCACTGATGTGGGACTTGAGGATATGACTCCTTTTGGCAAATGAAGTGGAAGCATAAGTGACATATGCCACGTCCAAGCAAAAACCTTGGGAGCATCACGTTTCCACCATCTTTCTTGCTCTCTCCCTCTGCCATCAGAATAACATGGCTCAGCTTGGGGCTGCCTTTTTAGCCTGAACCCCAGAATGAAGACATATGGAACAGAGCCACAAAGGACCCGCAGTAAATATGTATGATGAGCAAAAAATTAACTTCTGTTGTTATAAGCCACTGAGATTTTGGGATTGTTTGTTACTATACCATAAACTAGCAAAAGTTGACTACTACAGAGGGCAATGTTCACAGCTTTAAGGCTACCTGTGACAACCCAATGGGATAAGCGGCTCAGACATGTCTCTTCAGATCAGTGGGTGCAGCCCATGGCAGTCCCATGCATGGGAGTCACATGGGTAACATTAAAATGCAGATTCCCAGATCCCCCTCCTGAGATTTAGAGCCAGTTCATCTAAGGAGGGGCCCAGGAATTAGTTTTGACAAGCTATGAAAATGATATTTGGACTGTTGACAGACCACATTTGGAGAAACCCCGATCTAATGAGTCCAGTGTTTTTGCTATCCAGAATGATGTCCAGAGAGGCACAGCAATACGCCAAAAGTCACACAGCAAGGTACTAAACAAGAAACAAATCTTCAACTCTTTCTCTGAAGCACACTGTCCTTCCCCAGAGAAATAGGGGGAGGAGGTGGAAGGGAAAAGAGAAACTCACAGGTTGAAAATACAGCTCCAGAGAGAGACCAGTCGAGGCTAAGGAATTTGAGTTGAGCCTAGGTGCAGGTTGGGGCTGAGGAGGGGCTGCCCAGTGGGAAGATGAATAGGTGACTCCCTGGGGCCTTCCCTGGAAGAATGGGGGTGGGGAGAAGGGCATCAGATTTCAGAGCAAGAGGCTAAAGGAAAGAGAAACAAAAAAACATATAAAAATAGAAAGGGAAGAAAGTCCTCCAGCCCTGGTGAGCCCAAACATCCCCGGCATAGCTGCAGGAGCCTCCCTAGTCCTCTTCGATTTTGATGTACAGTTTGAAACAAATCAATAGCGGTATAATAATACTCAGCACGCTGTGTAATTTTTATATCATTAGTTTTCATTTTCCGCTCCCCATGCATCAAAAAACTTACAATGGGCTCGTAAAGTTTATTTAGTATTCCATGAATTCCTAATCAGTTTCATTTCATAATGATTCAGGAGCCGCCCGCTGCCTAGGCCCCCGTGTCAAAAAATCGATAAAACCAACACAGTTTTCCTGATGGCGGCTGCAAAAGGATCTATTGTAGGGGAATTATGATTTATGCCCTGGCCTGAACCACGAGCAGCAGCCTCCACCCGGCGGCTCAGGGCTGAGGTCTTCGCCAATAATGATTTATGCACCTTCTGATGGCCCCACCCTGGCTCCCTCCCTGCCCCAGCTGGCCCCTGACACTGGGGCACAGGGAGGGCCCAGCTGGGAGGCAAGTAGGAAGGAGAAAGCACAGGGGGCCCCCCCGCTGACCATCTGAGCATCCCTGAGTGGGCCCAGCATCTGCCTATAAATCCACCTACCTCCAGCAAGGCTTGAGCAGAGAAGTGAGGTGAGGTATTTGGAGAGCCCCACCTGGCTCCAAAGAGCTACAGAGGGAGCAGCACTGAGACAGGTGTGTGTGGGCAGAGCAGGGGTAACCCCAGATCTCCAACTATAACCCTCACCCCCGTCCAGCCTCCATTCTGACCCCACAGACGAGCTCTGGGCCCCCACCTCGTACACATAGCAGTCACCTCCACCTCTCCCTGGCCCTGCCCCAGAGACTCTGCGGAAGCTGAATAGGAAAGGGGTCCCAAGGCCCAAGAGCCTCCGTTGAACCCCATGGGATGCAGACACAGCAGCTTCCAGGAATTCCTAGGCTGGAATGGAAGTTTCCAAGACTCCCAGGAGGGAACAGGAATGAGCTTGAGTATCTCAGGTGCCTTCTCTTCTCCATGAGGTGGCTTGGCTTGGTTTTCAGAACCCTCCACCCCCACCTAAAGCTCCCATCCCCTTCCTCCACTGGTCAGTGATTAATAGGTCTGGGAGACATGTTAATGGGATGGGTATTAAGTCCGACAATTGGTTTAATTAACAGCAACTAACCTAGCTGGGATAGAGAGATCTCAGGGTGACTTCAGAGGGGAGGGGATGCTCTGGTGTGAAAGGTAGCCAACTGGGGCCACCAGTGTGTGCAGTCCCACCCACCCCATCAGTGGGTTTCTTGGACTCCACATAGTGTCTGGGGAAGGCTGGGGGACTTCATTTAGGCAGGTTGAGAGAGGCAAAGATTCAGGGGCTAGGTCCCTGCAGGGACTCTGTCCTGAGTCAAAGTCGGCATCCAGTCCTTGACTCAAGTTAGAATGAGTGGGCTTCTTCCTCATGCCTTCATCTGTTTCATCCACTCAGCAAACATCTGGGAGACACCTCACAGCCACTCGCTTCACATGCTGCCCAGAGAGCAGAAGGGACTGGCCCAGCTTCATGCAGATGGTGAGTGGCAAAGCCAGGACCCCGACCCAGGTTCTCCAGGTCCAAGGACATGGGGTGCCTGCCCAACTGTGCCCCTGCAGCCCCCCACCTCCTGGCCTGTGCCCCTCTGTCCAGACCCAGTTTGAGGGGCGGGGGAGCAGGGCATGACAGCTGCTCTCCCTCCATCTCACCCACGCACACAGCAGCACGGGAAGAGCCCAGACTTCGGGGCCAGACCTGGATTCGAGTCCTGGTTTCTTCCGCTCACCAGCCGAGTGACCTTAGGCAATTTAATTAACCTTTCTGAGCCTGGCTTTCCTCACGTGTAAAAGTGGAGTAATAATTTCTGCCCCACAGATGGTGATGAGTCAAAAGAATGGCATATATAAAATACCCACCCCCAGGAGCCCCTAATAAATGCTTCCTGCCCTCCCCTGCTTCCCCATTGCCTCTAGGCCTCACTTCTCCCCAGAGAGCCATCTGCACAGTGCTGGGAGTGAAAAGGGGGCTGGATCTGTCTCCCCTCCTACCGGATAATCAGGAACCAAAAACCAGCCACGACTTAACATCAGAAGGCTGGGACCGGGCCACTGTTCACTGCCTCACGCCTGAAGGAGCCCAGCCTCATCTACACAAAGCTGAGCCGAAGCCCCTGCCAGCACCTTGGTTTCCCCATCTGTGAGACAGAGGAGTGATTCCTTCCGAGGCTGAAGCCTGGAAGTTTACTGCCCTGGGAATTGTGTCCCAGGAACCAGCAGCTTCCCCCAGGTCAGGAGGTGCGGTGGGGAGGGGGGGGTCCCGGGGGAAGGTGTGAGGGCCCCTGGCCTGGAGAAGCCCACCTGCCCCGCTCCATCCCCAAAAGGGACATGGAGGAGGCTGGGACTTCTCCCTGTATGGCAGAGTCCAAATTCTTCCCCCATGGAAATGGGGATCCTAGAGCCCAGCCACCTCTCCAAAGACACCCAGTCAGGCTCTGCAGCTTCAGGGCAGGCTCCCCCCTGGGCCCTTTCCTCCTCTCCCTGCTCTGTCCTCTCCAGTGAGCCTCCTGTCCTTCTGCCTCTTCCCCTCCTCTCTCCTCTCTACTTCCCCCACTGGGGAAAACAAACACTGCTTTCTCTGAGGCCCAAATGGTCCTAACACCTCCCCACCTGCTGGCAGGGCGAAAAAGCCCGGAGACTTCAAGGGAAAGACCTCTCTCCCCTGCTCCCCTTTCTTCTGCCAGGCCCCCTCTTTGTCCCCTCAGATGTTCTTTCACCCCTGGGCCAGGCGACTGTCCTACAGGGAAGGTAACAAAGTGGGGCAGGAGGTTGATCAGCAGCCAGCTCAGGCCCAGAGATGGACTCCCACTGGCCAGGGCTTTAGGCCAATGCCAGCCCAGCTCTGGCTGTCAAGGGGTGGGGACAAAGGCTCCAATCCATCCCTCCATCCCCTTCTGCAGACCCCCACAAACACACAGGGCTCCTCAGCACCAAGGCCAGCCCCACATTTGGGCTCTGCCCCTGCCTGCTCCCTCTGTCTCTGTCCCTGAGCTCACCCCTCATTCTCCCAGGGACCAGAGCCAGCCAGGCCCATGGGGCCATGTCAGGGACTTGGTCTCAGTTGCTCCAGCCCCTTGACAAAACGGAAAGGGTCCACTTCAGGCTCTCTGAGCATCAGCTGTTTCATCTGTGAAATGGGCTCAACGAGAGTTTACTTGTCAAAGGTAAGGGCCAGGGTTGGACACTGTGCTATGGAGACTTGACTCCTTATTTAACAACGCTCTAATGTCATTGCACAGACCTCAGTCCCTAGGCCTGTGGGCCCAAGCAAGGACCCTCCCAGCAGTGACTCTACAACTTACAAAGCTCCTCAACTGGCAGAGTCAGTGGCAATCAGAGGCTCATTCAGGGGACACAGAGGGTCACAAAAAAAACAGGAAAACAGAGACTAGGACCAAAAGGCATCTGTGTCCCATGGGAGTGAAGGGGTCACTGGGGCCAGAAGAACCCACGTTCGGAGGTGGATTTGGCCACCTGCCAGTGGAAGGGCATTGGAAAAAGTATTTAACCTCTGGAAATCTCAGTTGCATGTTTGCAGAAGTGACAATAATCCTGAGCTCCCAGGACTGCCTGTGGATTCCACAGCCAGGTGGGAGAGGGAGGCACAAGATAGGCTCTGGAGGAGAAGCAGGAGGGTTTGCATTGTAGCTGGCTCGCTGTCTTCCCGCGTGACCTTTCGGCGAGTTACCGGACCACTCAAACCTGCATCATCTACATCTGTAAAGTGGGAGCAATCGTCACCTCTCTCTCACGGGGTGGTTGTGCAGGTTCCAGATGGTTGTGCATCATTTAGAACACCGAGGTGGCACCCAACAAGTGCTACTTATAACTTTTGTGGCACCAGCACAGTGCCTGGCACAAGAGAGGGGTTCAATCATTTTTAAAATTTGTTATGCGGATAGATGGGGACAAAGATCATTATGGGGGACCCCATGAGGCAACCCAACTGAACAGGGTGAGGGGTGAGCTCTGTCTGCCCAGAACCAGAACATCCACAACTCATTTCTAGCCATTGATCATCTCTGTGTCCCCAGAGAAGGTCAGGGAGTTAGGTCCCCATTTGGCAATTGAAGAAATCGAGGCCTAGAGAGGTCTGGTGGATTTCTTTCAAGGTCTTCCAGAAAGGGCAAGCCAGGACTAACACCAGCAGCACCCAGACAGGACTGCAGACTCAGATGCGTGCTGCTTCCCCTCCCTTCTCAGACAATTCTTGATAGCGATCACCACTTAAGTGGGTGGCACTTGGCGAAACGCTATGGAGTGTTTAACTCATTTAGAGTTCACACTACCTATGAAACAGGTTTTCTTCTCACTCTCATTTTACAGATAAGGAAACTGAGGCACAGGGAGTTAAGTGGCTTGTCCAAAGTCACTCTGCTCACAAACGCTGGGGGCTGGGCTGTAAGCTCTGGTATCCAGAGCCTGTGCACTTGATCAGTAGCTACACCTGCACAATCACAGGTAGTTCGTCCACCCAAATACAGGCCAGTGGGTCTCTGTGAGGTCGACCTGATGATCCCCCTGCCTCCGCAAAGGACCAACCCTCACCCCTTCTCAAGCTCAGGCAGATTATTTGTGAGGGGAGCCCGAGCTCCTGAGCAGCTCCTGACTCCCCAAAGAAGTCAGCACAGGTTCCCTGTGTCCTGCCACCCTGGGCCGTTGGGACCTGCATTCTTCCCACAAGTCTAACCTAATCCTTCAGCTTCCGCAGCAGTCCTGGGCATCCCCTGCTTCCAGCATCATTGCCACCCACTCACCCCTAACCTGTGACAGCCTCTAAAGGGAGCAAGAAGTGAGTCAGTGGCCCCACTGGGAGTAGGTCAGGCCTAAAACCTGGACTGCTCCCTGCCCTCAAGACCCCACAGTATGCCCAGGCTTTGCAGTTGCTGCACCTGGGCTACAACTATGATTCTGTCTGAATTCCTTAGCCCGTGAGTGACACTGAGTAAGGAAATTCCTTAACCTTCCTAAGCCTCAGTTTCCTCCTCTATAAAATGGGACCAATCATCCTTATTGTCATAAGGCTCAGATGTCACAATGGGCTGGAAGGTCTGAGCACATTGCTCCTAGGGCATGTGGTAGGCTCACAACAAAAGCTACCCTCCTCCTCCTCCTCTTCTTCCTCCCAGGACTTCATCCCACCCACCAAGAAACCCTAAATCCAACTACCTTTGTACATCAACCTCCTCCTCCTCCATACAGTACTCCATGATTGCTCCCTGCTAGGGAGGGCAAAGGCAGGTATGTGGCAACCTCTCCCTTCCTTCTTCCCTGCAGGCCTAGGTGGAGGCCATTGAGGGTAAAGTTGGCTCCAAGAGAGTGGGAGGCGCAGCCTCCAGCTGGGCTGTGTCTGAGGGTCAGAGGGTCCTCCCCCAGGCTACCCCAGTGGCCTGCCAGGGCCTGTGGTGGGGAGACACTGTGTGTCACAAGTAAGAGGTAGTAGATCATTTGTTCCTCTACTTTATAAGTGAGAACACAAGGCCTAGCAAAGCTAAGAGGCTCAACCAAGGACACACAGCTGGGAGGAGTCTAGACTCAGCCAGAACCACCAGCCTGCCTCAGTTAAATGAAGTAAACTCATCTGCTTCCTGTTTCAGAGTCGACATCTTCACTCTCCAGGAGTGAAGCCCAACTCCTCATCCTGCCAGTCTGAGCCAGTTGGCATTTAGGAGGCTAAGACTATTGTCCTCAAATCCCAAACCCCAATCCAGCCATGACTAAAATTGCCCTCCCAACCCCCCAGGGCGGACCCTCGTTCAGGCCAGATCCTGCGGAGGGGACCACACATTTCATTGCTTTCATGTCTGCACAGCTGCAGGTAAAATGGCATTACATCAAGAGCCATTATAACAAAAGTCACAGTGCTACCAAAATATTGACAAAACCAGCCCAGGAAGCACGAAGCCAGCTCAAATACTGCCTCCTCAAAGTCTCTGGCAAAACGGTGAACTGCAGATCCCCATTTCCCAAATGAGAAATTTGAGTCTCAGAGAGGGCTTACAGAAAGGAAGTGATAAACAGCCCATGTGGGTCTTTCAGTGCCCAGACCTTCTTGAGCCATGCCCCTACACAAGCACCCGGGGCAGACACAGTGACTCATTCTGAGAGGAACACACGAGAAGGGGTGCTCCTACTTATGCACCCTAGCAAATGCATGTGACATGGTGCCTCCCTCAATATGCATGCATGTGGCATGTGCACACACCCAGGTGCACATGCACACCTACTCTCACTAGCACGCACAAGACTTAGTACAGCAGTTCTCAACGGTGGATGCACACTGGAGTCACCTGGGGAGCTTTTAAACACACCTGTGCCCAGCCCCACCCCCAGAGATGCTGGTGGACTGAATGTGTATTAGTTATCTATTGCTGCATAACAAACTGCCCCCCAAAAAATTCAGCACCTTAAAACAACAAACATTTATTATCTCACATGGTTTCTGAGGGTCAGAAATGCAGGAGCAGCTTGGCCAGGTGGTCCTGACTCAGGCTGTCTCATGAGGTTGGAGTTCAGATGTCAGCCAGGGCTGCAGTCATCTGAAGGCTTCATGGGACCGGAGCACCTGCTCCCGAGATGACGTGCTCACAAGGCTGTCAGCAGAAGGTGTCAGTTCCTTGTCACGCAGGCCTCTCCACAGGGCTGCTTGAGTGTCCTCATGACATGGCAGCTGGCTTCCCTCTGAGCAAGGTTCCAAAAAAGTACAAAGAGGAAGCCCCAGTACCTTTTATGACCCAACCCCCTAAATCACACATTTCCGCTTTTTTTGTTTTGTAGAAGGAGACCACATTCTAGGAGAAGGGAATTAGATTCCATCTTTAGAAGGAAGGAATGTCACATGATTTGCGGATATATTTTAAAACCATCACGGTATGCGAGGGGAGGCCAGGGCTTTGGGATTTTCTAACACCCTCCAGGTGACTCCAATGTGCAGCCAGGGCTGATACCCACTGAGTCTGAAAGTCACCAACTGGAAGGGGTTGAGGCTAGAGATTCAGTAGGACATGACTTCAGAGTAGCACCAGCTCCCAAGTCCCCTTTCCCCGGGGAAGTCCACATGGGTACTCAGCTTCCTTCCAGCATCCTTTCCCAACCCCTTCCAGTTCCTCTCCCCTGGAGGCCTCCTCAGGGACCCCACCCATGGGCTCCAGGCCTGGAGCATCACCCCCACACCAGCTGCCCCCAGGTCTGGCTGCAGGCCGTGCACATGTGTGGGTTTGTGTGGGTGCCCATGTGTGCATGTGTGTATGTGCCTGTACCCACACAGGTGCATCCGCTCACAGCCAGGGCTCCCTGACGGGATGGCCCCAGACCCTCTTCTCTTCAGCCCTCCTCTGTCTGCCTCTCTTCCTTCCTTTCTTTCCCTTCCTCTCCCCTCTCCTCATCCCTCTCTTTTCTTTCCTCGCTCTTGACTCTTCTCCTTCTCTGTCTCACTCGGGTCTCTCTTTCCCCTTTCTGATCCTGGGGTCTCACACCTCACCCTCTTGGCCATCGGGAATATTCTGACGCCGTGACAAGTGCAGAAGCAGCCCAGAGTGCATGGGGACTTCCCTGCCCGCCGACCCCCGGGGATTCTCCGGTGCCCACCCTGAGGTCCCAGGCGGGGCCACTTTCCTTCCTCCATCACCTGCCTCTGCCCCAGGCCCCATACTCCTGAGGGGAAGGCAGGAGGGGACACGGCTGAGGAGCCAGGAGAGGAGCCAGTGCCAGGCAGGGTCCACTTCCCAACTCCTCTGCTCTGCTCTGCCAGCTCACTGCCCGTGCCGGCTTCCCACTTCCTCCTTCCTCCATATTCTCTCCCTCTGTTCCTCTACGTCCTTCTGTCTCCGTCTCTCCCTTCCTTTTGCTCTTGGAGAGGAGCAGGCCCCGGCCACAGCTCCGAAGGCTGTGGAAATGAGAAGGCTGCCCCGCACGAGGACAGCGGTTCTGCCCTAGTAATGAGGAGCAAAGAGAACTCTTCTCAGAAATTAATGAGACCACCAAGAACAAAAGAGGCGACCAGCAGAGGCCAGAGAGGCGGGGCCGGGCTAAGCCATCCCCGCAGAACCACACGCCGGCAATAATCGAGTGAGGAAAAATGGAGTCAAGATCCCTGTGGTAAAAACTATTAGAGGAGGCGAATTATAAAACTATTAACCAGAATGTAACTCCCAATTAAAAGATGATTTAACACTGGAACCTGATGGATGAATTTTGATTAAATGGAGAACTATTAGGAGCCCAGGGATAAGGCTGCTCCTGCCAGTTCTAAAAGTTAAAAGGCAGTTTGATATAAAAATTTATAAATTAAGGTTAATTACTTTAAATAACATGGCTGGAAGCAATGAAAGGAAATTTGTCAGAATCTCCAGAGTTTGGGGCAAGACGGATACAGATGTCCGGGCTGGCCCCAGGGAACCCAGAGGTCAGGGCAGGGGCAGTCGAGGCCAGCCAAAGGGCAGGGGATGTCCGCACCCGCCAAACCCCACCAAGAAGTGAGGGGCTGGCTGAGGCACCACAGTGGGGATGCCCCTGACATTCTCCCACTGGGCTCCATGGCGAGAGTCCCCGTCCATGACCTAAGGTTTACTGAGCACTCAGCCCAGGTGACAGATGCGTCACTCCACCTCAGTCCTGCCCCAGCTAAAGAGGAGCCACCACACCCCCATGCCCACCCCTGCTCCACATCCTCCACCCCACCGGCGCCTGCCTGGCAGGACAAGGAGAGTCTGCAGGGGGGAGGGGGTGTGGGCTACAGCCAGCCCCCAGGGCCACTCCCCTGCCCACTGGAGCCAAAGGTCTGTGCTTCAGGAGGCCCAGGCCCTGCCCACACCCAGGGCGTGTGAACCCTCTCCACTAGATCCTCTGCCACTTGTCCTGGGCCACTCGTCCCCTTCCCACACCCCACCTCTCTCCCAGGCGATTTCCCAGCATGCCAAGGGGTCAGCCCTGTATCTGGCCAAGTCCTGTCCCGGGAGCGGCCAGCAGATAAGATACTCAGCTCAGAGAAGATACTTGGCTCACAGCTACAGCCAGACCTTAGGGGGCCCAGGAGGAATTAATACAAGGCTTGATCAGTGGAGAATGGGCACTCGAGCCAAACTCCTGGGGTTCAAGCTCCAGCTCCCACACTTACCAACCTATGTCTTTAGAATTTACCTCTCTGGGCCTTGTTTCCTCACCTGTAACATGGAGATAATAACCTCTCTTTGCAGGATTGTTGTACAGTTGAGAGGTAAAGCCCTCACACATAGTATGTGCTCAATTAACGGCAGTAATTCTTATCTCGTGTCCACGGCATCTCATCTTAGTAAGAAATGCAGTTGTCTGGCGCATCTCACTAAGCCCCCTATATGCAAGCTCTCGGTAAACATTCCACAGGCATAAGGTAAAAAATACCTTATTTAATCTTCTCAACACCCTTTGAAGTCAGTCGTGTAATAATTCTCATTTCACAGATAAGGAAACTGTGCACAGAGAGGGTCAGTCACAAGCCCAAGGCCTCACAGCTGGCAGCATCTCCCAGCTCCTGACCTCATCTGTCACTGCCTCCAGGACACCGTCCTGAGGGCTTTTACATTCACTGCTGCTGGGCCTCTTACTATGAACCTCAAATGATATAGGGAAGCAGAACCAACAGGAAGGAAGGAAGGAATAAAGGGGGTAGAGGAATGAAGGGGGAGAGAGAGAGAGAGAGAAAATGAAAGAAGGAAGGAAGGAAGGGGGGAGAGAGAGAGAAAGAAAGAAGAAAACAAAGAAAGAAAGGCAGGGAGGGAGGGGGAGGGAGAGAGGGAGGAAGAAAGAGGAGGAAGGAGGGAGGAAGGAAGGAAAGGGAAAGCCTTGTGGGTTTTTTAAAAATAAATCTCTACAGAGATAGAAGTTAGGAGAGTGTTCAGCCCTGGGGGTGACAGGGAGGGTGCACAAGGGAGGTTTTGGGGGGCTGGAGATGTCTTGCTTCTGATATGGGTACTGGTGACACAGGTGCTTTTACTTTGTAAAAATTCATCACTCTGTGGACTCGTTTGTGCTCATTTCCTTATGTAAAGAAATTAATTATAATAAGCAATTTTCAAATAAATATGATAAGTGAATTTTATAGTATATAAATTATACCTCAATAAAGCTGTTTTTTTAAAAATGAATATGGTACGCCAAAAAAAAACAAACCTTACTTTGTGTTGCACAGTAAGTTTATAATATAAACTAGGTTTTATAAGACTTAAGAGAGGTCCAGAGTAGCCAAGTGGTTGGCCCTGGGATGAGGTCATCAGAGACAGCTTCCCAGGAGAAGGGAGTTCCGCGGAGGCCAGCACTGCGGAGAGGAGGCAGGAGATGCTGGGGCACGGGTCCCCACGTGTCCCTGGCCAAGTCACTTCCCTTCTCCCATCCCTTCTCACTTTCCTCAGGAAAAAGGCCGGGTAGGAGACAGAGGGGAGGGTGAGCAGAGGGGCAAGGAGGGGCACAGCCCAGGCAAAGGCTTGGTGGTGACAACAGAGGTGCTCCAGGCACAAGGAACAGTGAGCCCTATAGGCCTGAACTGCCCTGAGCTCAAGGGCACTTAGATCAGGGAGAATGAGGAGGGCAATGTCCTCGGAAAGCTCCCAAAAAACATGGCCAGAAAATTACTATTGCAATTGAGACAACGCTTATATAAGGACAGTGATGATGCCATTTGTGGCAGTCCTGTTAGGGCTGCTACCCTCACATTCGTCGTTACCAGGATGAAGTACAGCATTCCTCAAAGTGAGCTCCAAAGCCCACTTCTCCCCCAAGATCCTCCTCCACGAACTCTTTTACAGCAAAGGAGATTTGCTTAATACTAACTCTGCACTTCTCTTGGAACTTACCCCCAATGCACACTAGTGCCATAGAGGCTCTGAGAAGTCCTGCTGCAAAGAATCTGTTTAACTTTGTTGAAAACAGCCTTCCTCAAACAGATTTGCTCATGGAAACTTTTTTTTTCATGTAACACTTAATAATACCCCAGGAATTGGGGCTCTGTGGCTCACACTTTGAGGGATGAGGAAAGCAGAAAGAGCATAAGCTCCAGAATCAGACAGACAGGGCTCAATTTCAGCCTGTTTCAGTGTGGCCTTGGGTAATTTGCTTAACCCCTGTGCCTCAACTTCCCCAGCTGTAAAATGGAGGAAATAATGCCTACCTAATAAGATGTGGTGAGATTTAAATCAAATGTGACACATTATAGGTACTCGACAAATATTTGTCCAGCCATCTCACAGATGAACTAGCTTGCCCAAGAATACATAAGCAGTGAATGAGCAGGGCTGGGGTTCAAATCTAGGTTTTCTGTTTGGGGGAATGGGGACCTCTGCCTAGTGTTGGCATGTGGGGCAAATTAGGTCATTTTAGCAGAAGAGTCACCCTCTGAAGCATGAAGAATTCAGGATTACTTCCTGATTGCTTAGCACAGCCAAGCCCTGGACCATCTGGGATCGGGTCATGACTCCATCACTTAGAGGCCCACTGAACTGCTTAAGAAAAGTCACTTAACTGCTCTGGTTTCTGCATCTGTAAAGTGGGGATAAAAACAGTAGCCTTTACATGTAGTTGTTGAGAGGCAGAAATGAATCAACATAGGTTAAGGTGCTTAGAATAGAGATTGACACTCGGTAAGCCCACAATAAATGTAAGCTCTTGTTTTCATTATTGTTATTATTCTTTGCTGGGCTCCAGGTCAGTTGATGGGAGATGGGGGTGCAAAGAATTCTTTTTCCCAAGGGGTCCTGAAAAGCAGGATGACAGCCCCTGTCTGCCAGGACCCCCTCGCCTGGCTCTGTCCCTGCCTGAGCCCCTCCATGTCCCTACAGGGCTCTTGCTAACGACATCTATGCCGATGAAGCTGCCCATGCCAAGGGGGAGCCCGTGATGAAGTCCTCACAGGCTTCATCTCACTAAAGAGCCACTGATCCCACCGTCACCCCCAGCTCACATGTGAACGGTAGACTTGACCTCGCAAATCACTGTCACTTCTCTGGCACCCTCTGAGATGAGCAAAATGGGCTCTTGCATCCACAACGTGTCAGTGGAGAAACTGAGGCACATGGAGAAGTCAAGGGACTCCCCTACAGCCAAATAGGGCCTGTAACCCAGCTTTCCTGACATCCAAGCCCAGACTGTTCCTCCTGTATTGTGCCAAGCTAAGCCCTACCTCTCGCCCCCCAAATAAAGTCATTCTCAGTTGTAAGCTTGTCCCTTACCAAAGAGGCTACTCATGCTAATAGGATGAAGCTCACTGATACGGTGAGTCACGCAGTCGAGGTTGTCCCTGGTCACAAAGGCCTCACGAGCAGTGATCCAATTGCCCCGGCCCCATCCCATTCCCTCCCGTTTCGGGCTTCACAGGAGGGCTTTCCCAGGCTAACAAGTCAAATTGTCATCTGGCCTCTAATGGCTACAGAGGCCTTGGCCTGGGCCACCTCTGACCCTGAGGACACAGCTGAGCTGATACACTTATTTTCTAGACTAATGAGCCTCCCACACCTCCTGCAACACAGAACTCAATGACCATGGTGGCCCTACCCTAAGACATTGCTCTAGGGGTAGAGGTGTAAGTCAGGGCCAGATCTACCCCTGACCTTCTCCTCTTCCTCCTCTCTCTTTCCCCTCCATGTTCCTAAATTCTCTAAAGCTTAGTTTTCTCATCAGGTAAAATGGCATCCAAAGTACCTACCTTGCTGTGTTACTATGAGGACTAGAACAAAGCCTGGAAATGTAGCTACTGGCCCCAGGGCAAGCATTCCCCAAATGACGGTAGCCCATGTAGTCTGGGTCTTCCTGTGGCCAGTCTCCATATGGTGCTGCATTCAAAGAAAACATCAGTCCATCATCAAAGCACACTGAAATGCCTTCCAGACCTGACCAAAGTCTCAGCAGGCATTTATATTCCTAAGACAAAGTGAAACTTCTTAGAGTCCTCACTCCCCATCTCCTGCGCCCTCCCACAGCCCTCACCACCGTCAGCCCCTACAGGTGCGTGCGCATGTGTGTGTGTGTGTGTGTGTATGGCTCCCCTGCGTTCCCTGCTGCCTTTTTTCCTCCTCTAACCTTGTCACCCAGGAGGAATGCTCTGCCTTTCCTGAAGGACATGAATCTGAGATTTGGGGGCTCCCCCTGCCAGAGCAACTGGGGCCCAAAGAGGACCAAACACAGAAACTTCTTTGGAGGTAGAAGGGTAAAGGCTGGAATCCCTGGATGTAAATTCTTTTTGGTACTGTAACAGGTAGTTGTTATTGTCAGGTACATATATCAGCACACAGCTACTGCCGTCCACAATCTCTCCTCGAGGCGCTCACAGCGGAGTTGAGGAAATAACCTGAAACAATTAGACAATCTGAGAATCTGAACGGCATATAACAGACACGCCTCCAGCAGGGAGTGGCCAGGGAAGGTACTCCAGAGGGGGAAAGGCTTGAGCTGAGTCCAAAAAAAAAAAAGATAAGTAGGCATTTGACTGGGGGATGAGCGAGGGCATTTGTGGAGAGGGTGTGCCTAAGAAAGGACACCAAGAACTGACCCATCTGGAACAGAAGTTGAGCGAGGCAAAGCCACAGAGGCAGGCTGGGATCACACCACGTCGCGGCTTGAGAGCAGCCTGGGTGATCTGGGTAGGCCCTGGGTCATGGGGAGCCATGCAAGGTTTTGAAGCACAGGAATAGAGCAGTCATATATGTCATAGGAGGCTAACTGGCAGCCACAAAGGGAAGGGGGAGCCGGTGAGGAAAACTCCTGCAGAGGCCAGGCCAGGGGTACTGAAGGGCAGCTGGATCCAAGTGTTGACAGTGACCAGACAAGGACAGAGGAGACAAAGGGAAGGGGAGACCGGGTTCTAGGCAATGCCTGCCCCTGCCCACCTGCCTCTGTCAACCTCAGCACCCCCTGCCTTTCTCAACTGTGACTGGCTAAATCCTCCAGAGCTGTATGCTCCACCCGCCCTCCATCCTTCCCTTGGGGCCCCAGATACCTGTCTGTGGCTTTATTCCTCCCTACACCCCCCACCAACACTCACTCTTTCATGCCTTGAAAGCACCAGGGACTTTCTCCAAAGCCACAGGCTCCCAGGCTGCTGGAGCTTCCCGTCAGGTGCTGCCCACCGGGGGACATGGGGAAGCTGAGCCCACCAAACTCACAGGCAAATAAAGCCCATTTCCAAGAGTTTAGGGCTTAGAGCATGGGCTTCAGAGTCAGACTGCCTATGTCTGGATCCTGACCCTGACACCTGGTACTTGTGTGACTTTGGATAAGTTAATTAACCTCCCATACCCTCGGTTTCCCTGTCTGTAAAATGGGGACGATGGTGGTACCTACTTCAAAGGGCTATTGTGAGTACTGAAGGAGTTAATAACACGCAAAGCATTTAGCACAATGCCAGGCACACAGCAAGCACTCAATTAATGTCAACTCATTTTCATAGAACAGGACCCATGCCAGACACTAGGGAGGCACTGCATACAAGGCAGGGTCCCTGCTTTCACAGAGCTAACAGGAGATGCCCAGAAATAAATGCCTTTCAATTTGGAGCAAAAGACAAAAGAAACAGAAGATACCAACCCACCCTCAAGGAACCCCCAGTCTTGGGAGAGGTATGGCACACAGGGGCTCAGACTCTGTCGTTCAAAAGCTTGGCGTCTGATGGGAGAGACACAACCCCCCTACCAGGAACTTCCAGCCTGTTGGGTAAGGGTGGACCTTTGCACATCAAGGTCTCTCCTCCTAGGCTGCCCCTTCCTGTCTGACCACCTGGAGAATTCCTACTCTTTCAACATCACCTCCTCCAAGAAGACTTCCTTGATCCCCACCAGACACAGGAAGTCTCCCATCCTTGACACTCCCAGAGCACTTGGCTCCCTCCTCCCTCAGAGCACTTCCCACATTGCACTGAAGGAGGCTGTGCATGTGTATGTCCCCAGGTCACCTACCCCACAAACCCCACAATGTGAAGGTGGAAACCAAGCCTGACTCTGTAGGGAGAGTCTGGCACACAGCAGGTGCTGAACAAGTGTGTGCCTGCTAAGTGCCTGGATTAATGCATGGACTGGCTGAGAAAGAGAGAGACAAGCTGGAGACACTGGTCTGTCAGGGAAGATGGACACTGGGTCAGGCCATGTCTGTTCAACACAGAATAGGATGAGGATAACCTCTCCAGGGCCTCAGAGGGATGGGGATTCCAGGGAGCACCCCTGCCACCTGTCCACCCAGACCCAGCGTGCCCTCTGTTTCCCACTCTAAAGAATCGCAGCGGTGCCCTCCATCCTCGGGACTGACTGTCTTCCCCACCTGGCAGCATGTCCTGCAGAAACACCACAAATATGACACAAATCTGCTCCCAAACAAAAAAGTGGGAGCATGTAGCCAGAAAATCACAAAGTGTGTCCCAAAGTTTTCTAGAAGCAAGCCAGAGCCTCGCTGCCTACCCTTTGGATGGTTTATGCAGCCAAGAGCAAAGCAAGTGTTCAAAACATGTTGGACAAGTAAATGTCTGAGCATACCGAGCACAGACAGCTGGCTGTGCTCTCTTCCTCCTAAAGGGGCTTGTCCCAAGAGTCCAAAGGACAGCCTATGGAAGTGCGGGGTTCATGTCCTGTCAGCTGCATGACCTTGGCCAAGACACTTGGCCTCTTTGAGCCTCAGCTTCCTCATCTAGAAAATGGGTATGATCATGACTAGGCAAAAGACCACAGTGAGAACAAAATATGAACTTGCATTTGGAAGAGCTTTATGAAGGATAAAGGGCTACACAAACAAAGGGCTTAGACCATTTGAATTGTTTCAATACTATTGTTATCAGAGCAGAAGAACAGAGACTCAAGGGTCCCCGGCATCTGCTCTGAGCTGGATTGTCTGAGCCAAGGTCCAACTGAGGCATGGAACAACTGTGGAGAGGAGAGGAGGAAGGTATGTGTACATATGTACATGTGCCGTGTGCACACTTGCATGTGTGTGCGTGTGGGTATGTGCCTGTGTGTGTAGGTGTGTATCTGTGTCTGCCCCAGGGTGGGGAGGGGTGGGGACAGAAGGAAGAACAGGAGAATTGAGAAGAAAAGAAGGAAAGTGCAGGGAAGAGGACTGAGGTATTCGGTTACATGATCTAAATTCTAATCAAACATCATTTAAAGCGTGTTTTATTTCAGCCTCGGGAGAGCCAGTCCCTCCTGGCTGCTCACCATGGCAACGGGCCGCTCATTTCAGAAGTGTCATGCCACATTATCGTCCTGCCGCCTCACAAGCTCTCGCTGCCTGACAACTCCGCTCTGCCCCTTGCGACAACCATCCCCACTCCGCTGGTTTATTTTTGGTGTCAGCCGGCCCCCCTTCCCTGCCCCCTCCCCATCACCAGTGGATTGAAAGACAACCTCGGCCCTCCAGCTGGTGAGCATCGCAGCCTGTTTGGTGATAAGAGATAATTTGAGAAGATATTTACTTACATGTGTATGAACAATTTGCTGCATTAAGACAATTCCGCCTGGTGCGTGAGGATGGGGAGGGGGTGGCCACTGCTTCTGCTGATGACATGCCAGGAAAGGGGAGGGAGGGGGCACCCCTTACTTCTCAGGGCCCCTCCAGTCTCATGAGGGCCCTATGAGATTCTCACCTGGCTGCCTGCCCCAGCATCACCAGAAGACGGTAGGCCTGCCACCAACTCACTGTGTGACCTTGTGCGAGTCACTCCCTTTTCTCTGTGCCTCCCTTTCCTTACCTATCAAAAGATGGGGTTGGACCAGCTGGAATCTGAGATCCCTGCCAAGTGAGATGCTGGGTAAATCAATTATTCTAAGAAGTGAGGGGCAGCAGAGGGCTAAGGACCCAGAAAGACGATAGTCCCCTTGTCTTGTCACCACTATGAAGACAGATGAAGGGAAACAAGATTAGCCTGACACAGCCCACCTCTATCCGTGTGACTGTCCCAGCTCAGAAATGGTGGGGGTGGGATCCTGAAGCTCCCCACTCTGGTGCAGGCTGGAAAAATCCCAGTTTATCTAGGAGATCCTTCCCTGCTCTCTGCCGGGCCTTCATCCCAGGATGAGACATCTCTGAAGTCACCTGCTCCCCCTCAATCATGTTCACACGCACACACGCGCCCCTACATGCATCTCTCCCAGATCCTCTCTCAGGGTGGAAGTGGAAAGGCAGATTCAGAAGAAGCTGGGAGGGAGATGTGCCCTGAGACCCCAGGTAGGAAGACAGGACCCCCAGCTCTCAGAGCCGAGCACAGAGACAATGGGTTGAAAGGCAAGGTGGCCGAAGCCTCCACCCACTAAAAGCCAAGAATAACAACAGGAGCTGCTGTCTGTTTAAGGCTTCCAGGTGCCAGGCTCTGTGCTCAGATTAAAAGGGTTGAAGCCCCCTCCCAGATGCTGTGCCCTCCTACCCCAGGCAGCAGGAAGCAGGCTTAGGAGAGAGTCTCAGCTGAGGGAAGCCTGCAACTCTGTTTATTCATCTGTCAAATGGGGTTAATAATAGTTCCTCCTGCTTATGGTGGCTGTCAGGATTAAGAAAAGGCTTAGCACAGTTTTGGGCATATAGTAGGCATTCAACAAATGTCAGCTATTAGAAGTTGTCTTAGTAATTGGGGCCTGAGGAACTAGGGCCTTCTGTTCACTGAGCCTCACCCCCCCCACCCCAGCCTGCTGTGCACCTGGGCTCCATGGCTGGTTTTGTTCCCACCCAGGGTCCTGTCCTACAGAGGATGGATTCCCTGGGATGTCTACACCTGCCTCCCACCCCACTTGGTTTCTCTGGCCCCTCCAGGGGTGCTTTAGACCATGAAGGGTGATTTCTCCCCCACCCCAGATCCCACCCTGGACATCTTCCTCTGGGTCCCTCAGAACCCAGGACCCCACAGGTCACAGCCCACAGAGAGATCCTCTTCTGTCTGCCTTTGCCTCCTACCTGCACATGGTTGGGGGTAACCCTCAGCCAGGAGCCCACAGAGCCCCTGAAACCATAAGGCTAGCTGAGAACTTAGATCTCCACTCTTCTCTCCAACCACCCTCTGCCCCGGAGGGGTCCTTTCCATACTCCTTAGGAGAACAGGCCCAGGGAAAACCACAGTAGGGAGGTAAATGCCAGTTTCCTTTACCATCAAACGCTGGGCAGGCTCCCCCAGGCCTCAGCAGACCGCTTCTCTCCCCCAGGACACAGACAATGGAGGAGAGAGGCAGGAGGCTGCAGGGAGAAGAATCTCTTCAGGGTCAATGGAACCTGGGTCCAGTCGCAGCTCCACCATCTCCCAGTGATGGAGTCTTAGACCAGGGACCTAGCCTCAGTGTTCCTAGCCATAAAATACGTCCGTGTGTATTACAACATAAGCTTGCGGCCATGATTAGAGGTATACCTGCCACACAGTAGGTGCCCAATTAAAAGCAGCCATTATGAGTAATAACGACCAGAGATGCCCCAGTGGAGCCAGGGAGCTATTTCCCTTCCACCTACTGAAGGCCTCCACGCAGAAGGCAGTGGCTGGAGGCTTCTGTGGCCAGGGCCTTGTGTCCTGTGCCTCCCTACCTGCCTTGCTCTGCCACCCTGCTGGAGCCTGGAAAGTGGTGGGCTACCCTGCCATGATATGCCCCTACTCAGGCAGTGCTTACGTGCCCCCCCCCACGGCTTGCTTTCGCCGCCACCCCCCACTCCCCCACTTTCTCAGCAAAATAGCAAAATGAATGGAATTACTCAGGTCAACATTCCACTCACAGCTGCTTCAGTCAGAACTGGGAGAGTTCAAGGGCTCAGCCCCAAGCGGGAGGGGCAGGGGCCTCAGGGAAGAAGGCTTTGGCCCAAGGGAAGGGTTGTCAAATCACACCCACATTTCTCTATTTTTCCCTTTGCCTCCTGAGCCTCAGTTGCCACATCTGCACGGGGCGGGGGAGGGGGGCGGGATAAGCAGGCCTTGCCTCACGGGACCCTTGCGAGGAGTGGAGGAGATGACCTGCGGGAGCTCGGGAGGCACGTGGGCTCACACGCACCGGGCGCCCGCCGCCCCAGTCCTGATGGAAGCTGCTGCCCCCCAAGAGCCCAGGGATTCAAGCGCTCGCTCGCTTCTCAACTTCTCTCCGTGGTGTTTGTGGGGCGGCCGGGGCGGCCGGGGGCGGCCGGGGGCGGCGGGGGGCGGGGGAAGGGGCCGGACCCGGCCCGGGGTCTGGGTCGCCCCCTCCCGGCGGCGCCGCCCTCCCGCCGCGGGGCCTCCGCACAGCCCCCGCCCCGCGCGCCCGGGCCTGGGGGAGGGGACGGGGCGGGCGCCGCCAGCTCACCTCCTGACGCTGAAATGCGGCCATTTACCTTCACGCTCCAATGCCGGCACCTAAATCACTGTCTCCGCGCCCGCGCTCAAGGTTGCTCCCCAGCCGGCCGCCAACAAAACCGCGGCCGCGGCCCTCCTCCCCCTTCCCTCCCTTCCCCTTCCTCCTTTTGCCTGCTTCCCCCTTTTTTGCCCCAGGGACTTAGCTCCGGGAGCAGGAGGCCACGGGCGCCGCCCAAACTCACCCGGAGCCTCAAGTTCCGGTTTCTGTCCCAGAGTGAGGTTGTGAGGACAGCCCGCTGGAGTGAAGAAGCCATTCGTTATGCAAGTTTAAATTTGGGTCCCTCTGCCCGACAATATGCCTGGAGTACACTGCACATGAATATTTTTAATCCAGTAACTCCCTTGTGACTATCATTCATAATGCATCGTGTGTGAGAGAGAGAGAGAAAGTGCTAATGTGTAGAAGGTAAGCAGTCCCCCATCCCTGTGACCCTGTTTTGGCATCTCTTCATGAGGCCCTGCTCCCTTCCCTTCAGCTCTTCCTCCCTCATCTTTCTCCTTCCTCTCCCTGGGGGATCCACCCATCCAGAGAGGAGGAAAGAGAAAAAGGGGGATACAGGAGGGACCCCAGGCCCCAGTCACATAGGCCACTGGGGGCCTCTTCGGAAAGGGGGGACAGGATGAGGGCTGTGCCACCACAAACAGAACCTGGTGAGGAGGAGGTCTCAGTCCCTGGCCTGAGGAGCTGCCACCTGCCAGCTGTGAGAGAGGCTCAGCCTGGGCAAGTGCAGGGACCATCCTCAGGAAGGGAGAGAGAGGCACTGAACCCAGGCCACCCCGCTCCCATCTCTGGCCCTGATGCACCGGGCGGCTGAGTTCTGCCCTCATGCTCCAAGCACACTATTTGAAGCGTCCGCTTGCTCTACCTTGCATCTCATGCATTTGCACTTATTTGTTTCCTCTCTGTGGATCAGTGTCTCTCCCATCTGACTGAGGGTTCCCCTAGGACAGAAACTATGTTATCCTCATCAGGCTGGAGAGACTCTCCTGGGGAGAGGTTGTATTCCTCCCATTAGGTTGGCTGCTCCCCAGAAAAGGGGCTGTGTCTCCCATTTGCCAAAGCTTCCCATTGGCAGGGGATCTGTCCACCGCCCCCCCACCCCTCCCCCGTCAGACTGTGGGGTCCCCAGCTTTGGGGTTGGAGCTCCCTCACAAGACTGTAAACTCCTCCAGTGCAGGGCTGTGTCTCCCCCATCAGAGTGGGTACTCTCCCAGGTCAAGGGCTATGTCTCTCCCCTCCAGACCAAGAGCTCCCCCAGGACCCTGCGGACCACACCTGACCTAGTGTTCAAAGCCCCAGGGTCCTGCCCCACGCTCAGCCACTCTGGTTCTAGGAACCCTGAGGTCTGGGTGTAACACCAGCTTTATTATGTCATAGCTCCGTGACCTTGAACAAGTTGCATGACCTTTGGGGAGAACACTGCTACTACTCAGGGTCTTGTGAGGCTCCAATGAGACTGCATTTTGTAAAAAGACCCAGCCCAGGGCCTGGTATATAGTAGGTGTTCGATAAATTCTGGTCTCATTTCCTTCCCCTCATTAGACTGAGAAGTATATTCCAAGCCTGCTCTTCTAGCTTGGGCCAAGGAGACAGAGGGCAACCAGAGTTGGGAAGGAGTGCCCACAAAACACACACACACACACATATATACTCACTTCCATCAAGCAACTGGGTAGTGGCCTCCTTCGTTAGGGGATGGGGCGGTGGCAAGGAGTTAAATGTATTAAGCAATTTACAATTAATATAGAAGTCATTCCAGAGATAGCTACTAGAAAGAGTACAACAGGGCAATTAACCCACTAATACACTAGGCTATTACATCGCTATGTCTCTTATTTTAGCCCGAGGTGATTTGAAACGCATTGGATTAGAGGATATTACAGGAGATAGCATGAAAAATAGCTTAATGTAATGAGCCATCCCGTGATGTCTGCTATTAAAGATGATTTGCAGTTGAAAACTACAACATACAGTAGTTCAGCTATTTGAGGACCATGGGGGTGGGGGCGGGGGCAGTGCTGTTAACCCTTCCCTCCTTCCAGCTGCCCTCACCCCCACCAAGCCCTCCACCACCTTCATGCCAAGATTATCAAGTGCATCTTATTAGGCGACAATGGCTTCATTGGGAGATTGGAGATTGGAGATTGGGGCCTGAGGTTGATAAAGAACCAATAATCTGCTAATAACCTTTAAAAAATAGATTCCCCCAGGGAGCTGTACTAATGGGCTGAGGCTGGGGACGGAGGTTGATTGGCAACTGGGCGGCTGATGTGGAAAAGGATGTGGAATTAGGGTGGGGGGAGACTTCTCTGGTTAAGGGGAGGGTCAATATGCCCCCCCAGCTCCCCTAAGTGAGAAGGCAGGAAGGTGTGTGGGTTACGATCTGCTGCTTAGGAGGTGTCCCTAGTACATGTGTGAATAACTATAATACACAAAACGTTTTTTTTTCTATTTAGCCAACCTTTACATGGTACATTACAACTTTTAAAGGATATTTCACATGCGTTAGTTCTCTGGACTTTACAGGCATCCAGAAAGGTAGGTAGTATTATACCTTCATTGTACAATAAGGTTTCTGAGCTCAGAGAAAGCAAGTAACTTACCCAAGGTTAATGCAGCCAGTTATGTAATAAAACAGGGATCAAAGAGAGGTTTTCTGATTTCAAAGCTTGTGCTTAATGCTATGCAACTCCAGCCTATGACTGTGTTCTCTGCCTACCTCAAGGTCCCAAAGATCTACTCCTATGTTTTCTTCCAGAAGTTTTATTGTTTTACCTCTTACATTTAGGTCTATGACCCATTTCGAGTTAATTTCTGTGTATGGTATGGGATAAGTTTTGATGTTCCTTTTTTTCAGTTGGACTATGAATGCATTTGCACGTCCATGTGTTTGAATAAATGTGTGTGGTGTAGAGTACATACCCATGTGCTGGCTGCCACATAGAAAGAGTGGCCTAATCTGGGGCTGCACACATGCAGAGGCCATCTAAGGCAGACACACGTAGAGCCACACTGAAGGTGGCAGATACCTCAGCACAATGGGCATGAGTAGTGGGTATCATATGCTGGCAGGAGTGTGTCCCCGGGGTGGACATATGAGTGCATGCCTGTTTTGGTGAGTGTACATGTTTATGTCACATGTGTATATGCCGATGTATGTATGATATGTGTATGAGTGTGGATGTGTCCCTGAGCATGCATCAGGCTTTGTGTATGTTCACAGCTATGGGTGTCACTGGGCATGTATGTTTGTGGTCAGCACTTATGGGCATGTCATTGTAGCTAAGTCTGTGTGTGTGTGTGTGTGTGAGTGTGGCAGTTGGCATGTGTGATTCGTGTGTCTGTATCTGCGCCTGTATGTGTGCACATTATTGTGCATGTGTGTTGGTGTGCTGATGTGGGCATGTTGCTGTGCCCATGTGTTGCTGTGTGTCTGCGCCTCCCCTGATGCTGCAGGGCCAGCCAGGAACAGCCCCCGCACCCCCCTCCCTGCTGTCTTTTATCATCATTTGCAGCGATAGGGAGCCCAGGAGGACAGTGATAAATAAGGGCCACTTAAAATACGAGACGACCACTCTGACTTTGGGGAATATTTCTTCTGTGGAGCAGCTGGTGCTGCCTCTGTCCTTGTAGAAAGGGGTCCCAGGGGCCGCCAGCCCCTGCCCAGCTTCCTCAGGCTCCCTCTCCTCCTCCCCCACCCCTCCCCTGGCCCTGCCCTACCTGCTCTGGTCTTGGGGGACTTAGGAGGCCTGGGAGGGAAGCAGAGGGGGACCACCTCAAGCCAATGAGGCAGGATAGGACAAGGATGGGCCTCAGTTTGCCCTTTTCAAGGGCTCTGTAGAAGCTTGGGTGTGGGGGGGAAGAGGCTATGGACCAGGAAGACGCTGAGAGGGGCCTGGGGGACACAGGGCCTCAGCCTTGTGGGGCTCCCCTTCTAAGGGGAGGAATAGTTGGGGAGCCCCAGAGAGCTGAGATTCATGGAGAGACACACATAGACACACACAACCCAGTCACACAATTTTGAGCACCTATTATGTGCTAAGAGAAAGACACAAAGACACATACCCCATGTAGAGAGAATAATATATACACACGCTACAGTTGATACACAAAGACACACACTGGCATGCAAAAAGACTTGTGTGTAAGACTTGTAATCGTGAGTGCTGGGAAGAAGAAGGGAAAGAAGAGAAAGGAATTGAAGAGGGAAATATAAACATGTGAATGTGAAGGACACACCACTACATCAGGGTAGATGTGGCCCCTAAGTGGGAGGGAGAAGAGAGGAAAGGGATGGAGGACTGCCCTATATGGGTGTACAGGTTGTTCACTGCACAAAGATGCAAGCAAGGGCTAAAGTCCAGCTTTTGCTCTTCTGGCCAAGTCATGCCCTGGTATGGGGCTGTGCCCACCGGGAGGGAGGATGCTTTTTATTGTTCACAGAATGCACCAGCCACCAGCCACCAGCCACCACCTGCACCCACAGAAGTGTCGCCTCCCAGAAGCGTCGCCTTGTCCTAATTCTCACAGGGGTGACTTATGAGCTAGCCGGGCCCTGGGGGAGGGGCTCTTCAACTATGTCTGTAAGACATTATTTCCTTAGAAATAAAACAAGAAAAGAAAGAGAAGAAAGGAAGTAGAAACTGAGACGGAGGAGGAGGAAGAGAAGGGAAAGAGAGAGGAGAGGAAGAGTCCAAGGAGGAGGGGCAGGAAGGGGCAATCAAACCGCAGAGACTTTTCTAATCAAAGAACTCGTCACTGTCACTCTGCTAGTTGAGATGCCAGGACTGATCTGGGCCCTGCCAATGGGGAGCGGGGAAGGTGAATCAGGAATAACAGCTGTTTCTCTCTCTCTCTCTCTCTCTCTCTCTCTGTCTCACACACACACATGCACACACGCTGCACTTACACCCCCCGTGCCCACCCTGTCTCCTTCTCGGCCCATCCCCGGTGGCCAGGGACCTGTCACGTCTCATTTCCTTCTCCCAGAACCAGCGGTGAGGAGCTGGGGGAGAGGTGTGGGCAGGGGACCCCCTGAGCCGCCCTTTTCTCCTTCAGTTCACCTCCGAGGCTCCTCAGCCATCAGCCAGGGGTGCGCTGTCACCCTCATCTCCCGTGACCCCCCAACACACACCATGCCATGTCACCGCCCATCAGGGGCTGCCCTGGGAGCAGTGAGGGCAGGGCCGAGGTGGCCTCCTTTCTTACCTGGGGCTTTCAACTCCCCAGATCCCCCAGATGGGGGCCCCAGGACCCACTCATACCCACTCCTCTTGAGCTCCAGCTCCCTGAGCACCTTCCCTGACCCCGGTGCTCCCAACACGTCCAAGCCCCCGGAGCACCTTTCTGGCCTGCCCACCCTGTGGAAGGGGAAGGGGAGGACAGCTAACATTTTCTGGGCACCAACTGTGTGCCAGGGACCCTGAGCCCTGGCTGTATCATTTCAAGCTCACAAAAACCCCCGGAGGTGAGTTTCAACTCAGATCTCCAACTGACAGCTCAGGAAAGTTCGAGCCATAGATGGGAAGACCTCACAGCTGTAACTAAGGCTGCAGGAGAACTCCCTGTCTCTCAGCTTCAAATCCCACTTTTCCACTACAGCTTCATACTCTTTCTTGAAATCTCACTCTGTCCAATCCTCTCAATGTGATCACCGAGGGCATACTACGCGCCAGGCACTGTGCCACACAACATGTCACAGCATCTCATTCAAACTCATACCCGTCCATGAAGAGGATTCTGTTGTTATCTCCATTCCACAGATGAGAAAATTGAGGCTCAGAGAATTTGAGTGACTTGCCCAAGGTTACACAGCCTGGGAATGGCACAGCCAGGACTCAAACTGGGTCTCCTGCCTCCTAACTAAAGCATTTGCCCAATGTGATGATAACACGGATTCTGCCGCTATCGCCTGCAGCCCGGAGCTGGCAATGGGACTGGCAGTCCAGGCCTAGCAGAGAGAAATTAGAGGAGTCGAAGGTGGGGTGCCTGGGTCTCCAGCAGACAAAGAGGAGGGAGGTATTGGGCTCAAGGACTGCATATTCTCTGTCTTCCCAGGAGCACTGGCCCCATTGTCCCCACAAGTGCCCTCAGATTGTCAGAGCCTCAATATACGGCCACAGAATAATATGACGGTTGGGGGAGGAGGGGTGGGAGGCTGGAGTGGAGGGGCAAATGAAGAAGGCTCTGCACAGCCCCCAGAAGGAAACTTAATAGTCTGGGGGCTCCCTTGGGTCCTTCTCATTAAAAAAAAAAATCTCTATTTAAATGCAAATTTGTGCTGGAGCTGGGATGGGTTGGCAGGAGGCAGAGAAGCATCTAGACGCTGATGATGTAAACTTAGCCGTTGGTTCCTGCTCCCCAATCTTGCCTTATAATCAGGGACTCTGTGCCCAGAAGTTAGCCCCAGTCTCAAAGATCGCCCCCTCCCCAACTCCAGGAAAGCCCCCTCCAGCTTTACCCCGCACCACCTGTGTGTGTGTGTCTGTCTCTCTCTCTCATACACACACACACACACACACACTCTCACACTCCCTCCAGCCTCTCTGTAGAAATGTGCTGCAGGGTGAGGTGGCAAGCTGTAAGCCCTGACTGCAGGTTCCCTCCTGTGTCTAGGAAGGGAGGAGTATCTGACACCACACCCTCCACACGCCTTCCTTCAAGGATAGAACTGAAGTTGGAAGAGGCAGAGAAGAACCTGCAAATCTTGACTTTCCTCTCCTCAAACTAGAAAACCTTTGAGAGAAAGAGAGAGAGAGACACATACCAGGTTTCAAACCAGACAACAGAAGACAAAACAGCCCTCAAATCCAATTCTTGAAAGAAATCAGGCTTCAAGCAAGGAGAAACTGCCAAAGCAGAACCCTTCCTCCCTCGCCCCGCCCCAGGTCAGACTTACAGTATCACTGCAGGAAAAGTAGACATGGGGTGGGCAGATGCGGGGTTGGCAGCTGAGACCCACACCTGCCCAGCACCACCTCCCATGGAGGGGGAGATGCCTCTGTTCCCTCAGCCCACCCCCACCCCACCTCTCCAAGCCCATTACCTCCAGGGATAATTACATGGATAATTCGCTGGCCCTGGAGAGCTCTTCAGTGGCATTAACTCAGGATGAGGGAGAGAGGAGCATTGTCCCTGGTTACCACCCTGCTCCCCACCCACCACCCCCTGCGCCATTGAGGGTGTTAATTTAGGGGGAGTAAAGAATGAGATGCTACATCAGTCCATCTAGGACACAAATACAAACACCTGTCTCAAAACTTTATTTTATATTTCCATTGCTGGTGTTGTCAGGGGAAACTGAGTCAGGAGCCTTGCCCTAGGGGACAGATGATCCTGGGGTTACGAATTCCAACATTCCTACTGGTTCAGCCACCTCCACAGCCTCGCTTCTCCTTCCTGCTTCTCCCCTTCTGCCAGCCCCCGCTGCCTTAAATTATCTCACCTGTACTGCTCCAAGTTGGCTGGGACCAGCCATCTTTGCCTTTGCATATGGAGATCTGCAGGGAGAGGATGTCCAGGATTTGGGGGTCACCCAGAAGACCCCTTAAAGCTTCCCATCCAACCCCAACTTTCAGGCTTGTTGAGAAGAGGGCAGAGCCAAGGCTGGCTCCCCCACTGCCTACTTTCCCACATTTGTGGCCTACACTGTGTTCTCCCCTGGACACTACGAGGCTATCCACATAGTCAGGACAGGCTTCTGGGACTGAGAGTGGCCAGAGGAAGTGTGAGCACCTGAGTGCCACAAGACAGAGCAGGGGCTAGAGGTCAGGAGGGAGGAGAGATCTCCGTCACGCCTCCTTCTGAGAAATCCTGAGTGAGAAACAAGCAGATAATCAAGAGAAAAGAAAGCAGGCCTCGCAGAGAGTTGGGGCCAGCACAGCCTCTACTGAGGGAGAACTGGAGCCTGGAGAGGGCAAGGAGTCACCTTAGGCCACACAGAGTCACAGCTGGGAGGAGAAGGCTGACACCTGGTCTAGTGACTCTGAAGCTGCAGGCTGATTTCAATTTGAGGGAAAGAGTTGTATGTATATAAAATCAGCCTGCGACACCCATGTGTTGCAGTGTGCCTACACTGTGCATGAGTCTGCATGCATTTGTACACACAAGTGAGTTAGTGTCTGAACGTGGTGGTTTGTCAGCCTACAGTGCTTCTTGTGGGTATGAGCATGTCTCTGCTCTTGGGGTTGGTCACATGTGTAGACACATGTGTGTGAAAGGGTGGGCACATGACACTGCCTGCGGGGTTGGTTGAGGAGCAGAGGCCTCCCTGCCACGCCTGCAGGGTCCCTGTGTCCAGAGCATCTCCCAGAGCTATTGCCAGGAGGCAGCTGAGCCAGCTGGGCCTGGGCCTACCCCCACCCTCAAACATGCCCAGCTTTTGCCATTGACCAGAGGAGATGGTGCTTCTGAGGCAGGAGGCAAGTCCACCCCCACTTCTCTTACAAGCTCCTGACATGATGATAGAAACAATTAACTGGAAGAGACAGCTAATACCCAAAGGAAAACATTTCTTGATATGATAATATAACCTCACCTCAAAAATGGGACTTTACCATGGGACTTTACCATGAAGAAATATAGTTTATTACATTTTTTCTTTTAATTTAATTGTGTAAGCTTTAGGTTTTTAAAAAATGTGGTATGGGGGAGGGGCTTGGATGCTTAAATCAATCCGTTGCATTTCCTGTGTCCTCACTGATCACCTGGGGCAAAGGCCTATAAATGGGAAGGCAACTGTGGAAGTCCTGGGAACAGGTCAGGGCTGAATCTAAATCAAGCCCCCCATAAGACACTGTCACAGTAGAGGCAGCTTCAGGAACCGCCAGGCAAGAGAACCCGGAGAGGAGACCACAGGCCAAGGCCACTGCCACCTTGGGAGCAGCAAGGGCCCAGACCTGCCTCAGAGGATCCGTCCCAGCCACCGAATCAGGTCATGGCATGCTCTTACTACCCTCTGCCTGACACAGGCACATACATACAGACTCACACACCACCCACATTCACATAACACACACTCTCACACACACATACACAGAAACTTACACACACCATGGAGTAGCCAGGCAGGCCAGACAGACACCCAGGGGTCAGAGCCCAACCCTATAACTGATCCCAGGAGAAGGAGGAAAATGAAGGTTCTTCATTTGACCATCAATAGTCTGCTTGGCTTGGGCAAGTTTCTGACCTCCCTGGGGCCTCAGTTTCCCGATCTTTCAAGGAGGTGAATTAGATGGTTTCTAAGACCCTTTCTGTCTTTAAACTCTTCTGCCTGAAATCACCTTCCTCATTACATGCCTCCTTTCTCCTGTCTTTCCTGAGGAGTGATAAGCAGGCTCTGGTGTCAGACAGGCATGGCCTTCAATCTCCACCCACCACTGCCTAACTGTGTGACCCAGGGCAAGTGACCAAGTCTCTCCATGCCACTATTTCCACATCTGTAAAATGGGGAGAACAACCATGCCATAACATATCAGCCAAACCCTCAACCCATGTTAAGTGTGAAATTCATGGTTTCCATCATACTTACAAGTCCACAGGAAAGACCATAAAATGCCCATGAATGCTCCTCTGGGATGAATTCAGCCTGCGGGTAGGGACTTCTGCAAATGCTGCAGGAAGTAGACAAATTAGCAGGGTACCCCTCTTTGGGGGCCCCATCCCCTCCTCAACCTGCTGCTCAGCTGTGGCCTCTTTCATTCTCTGCCCCATGACCTTTATCCCATGGCCAACTCCAATCACCTCCTCCATCGTTCATCCCCCTCCCCAGGCCTATGGGCCAGGTCTACCAACAGTAGGGGTCCCAGGGGTGGCCACAGAAACCTAGGTGCCCTTGTCTGCAGCCCAAAGTGCCTGGTGCTGCCCAGATAGGGTGGCCCCAGGCAGCAGGGCAGCTAGAGCAGCAGCAAATCTCTGCACTTAGGTACTAATGCAGTAAGTCCTATCAAGACACAGTGAAACGGGGTGTAATTTTTGCAGAAAACAATGTGGGTGATGTATGCCCACGACTGGCACACAATAAAACTGTAGTAGAACGCAGAAAAAATGCACCCAGTCAATACAATAAAATCAGCACAAATACACTCGTGTAAAGCAAATAAATCTCCCAATCCAAATATTTTACAGCACGCACACAAGGAGGAGGTGGAGAAGTGCATGTGTGTGTTTGCACCATTCAAGTTTTTCCCAGAAATCTCTAGGGGAAATAAACAAAACGACCAATGGGCCTCCCTATTCCCCAAATAAATAAATAAATAAATGTCAAGGACTTGGAGGCTGGTTTGCATTTCTGGCCTCAGACTTTGTCTGGCGAGGCAGGCAGGCGACTGGGGGCTGGAGGCCCCCAAATTACCATTCATCTGGCCTTGTTGTGGAAATTTTCAAGGGATTTGCAGTAATTATATGACAAAATGCTTGCAAATCTCACTCATTGCTGAACAGAAACAGGAGGGTCAGGGATTGAACACTTTCAGCTGGGTAATTTGTAAATGTCAATCAGGCAACGGGGCAGAGAGAGAAAGACAGAGAGAGAGAGAGAGAGAGAGAGAGAGAGGAGTGTGGAAGCCAGGAAAATACCGTAGCAACCTCAGTGCAAAAGGCCCCTTCATCCTCCCAGAACCCAGGAATGGAAAGGGCCAGGCCAGAGGCCAGGCGGGAAGGAGGAGAAGGAGGTAGGAGGGGAGGGGGAGGAGGAGGGGGAGGAGTAAGAGGAAAGAGGAGGGAGGAGGGCAGAGAAGGAGGAGGAAAGGGACAGAGCCCAGAAACAGACACAGAAAGGAGGGTGGGACAAGAGGGGAGGGGGCAAAGGTGGGGAGGAGGGGTTAGTGGATGGGGACGGGAAGAGAGTGAATCAAGAAAAACAGTTTAAATAAAACCAGGGGAGATTAAATTAACTGATACATACATTCCAAGAGGTAGGTCGAGGGAGCAGCAATAAATACCAGCTCCCTATCTCCCCCTCTCAAGACAGCGGGGAGAGCAAAATAAAATTAAAAGATATAACAATAAAAATTACAAATGCATCTTGAGGGTCCTGTACTCAAGGTCTGTGATGGAGGCTCCAAGCAGAGTGAGGTTGAGGCAAGCTCACACTCAGGCTAGGGGAGCTGGGCAGGCTTGTTTCATTTTGTTTGGCTGGTCATTCTGTGTCTCCTGTTTTACCCAACAGACTTGCAAAGTGCCACTGCAAGTATGTGAAGGATTCGATGGGTGGTGGTTACCACCATGAAAGTTGATTTGGCACTTTATAAGGTTTTTCCTGGTCATCGGCACCCCTTGAGGGAACTGGTTTTATTTCACCCTTTTGACAGGTGAGGAGACTAAGGCTTTACAGAGGCTGTAATTTGGCTCAAGATGGCTCTAGTTAACAAGTAGAGCAAGGATTCGAACCAAGGCCCCCTGACTCCATCCCCTTTCCAGCACCGCCTTCCTGCAGTCTCATCTGAGAGACTAAACATACTTCTGAGCACATACACACCCCACCATTATCACCCCACATGAGTGGCTAACCAGACAGTTTGAATAAGCCAAGATAGCACCCTCTAAGCAGGAGAGTCCAACTCTCCACATTCCAAAGACCTTCTTTAGCGCCCAAAAGTTACTCAACATCCCAGCAGCCACATGCATGAACACGCACATGCACACCAGTGGTTGTACTTCTAACATCTATAGATTGAGGAAATACCTAATGAACCAAAACTACAATAAATCCAGAAACACTTTTTTAAATTATTTTATTTTTTTGGTTTTATTTATTTTTTAGAGACAGAGTCTTGCTCTATTGCCCAGGCTGGAGTGCAGTGGCACAATCATAGCTCATTGCAGCCTTGAACTCCTAGGCTCAAACACTCCTCCTACCTCAGCCTCCCAAGTAGCTGGGACTACAAGTGCATGCCTCCATGCCCAGCGAATTTTTTTATTTTTTGTAGAGATGGGGTCTCATTATGTTGCCCAGGCTGGTCTCAAACTCCTAGCCTCAAGTGATCCTCCCATCTCAGCCTCCCAAAGTGCTGGGATTTACAGGCATGAGCCACTGTGCCTGGCTCAGAAATACTTTTAAAGGAATTTTAGTTTTACACATCACCATAGTGTTAGAAAAAAATAAAAACACAGACATAAAGAAGACAGAATATTTTTTGGTATTCAAGCATAGTTAGGCATATCTGAGGGTCAGAAGACCTCTTTCAAGAACTCCAGGATACTCTCCCCACTGGGGTTCACAACCCAAGGGTCTAGGAACATCTGGTTGAGACTAGGCCTTTGAGTAACAGAACCGGGGCTTATGGAATTGGTAAAGTTAGCCCAGGAAGGCTTCCACAGAGAGGCACATCCTGAGAAGGGCTGGGAATGGAAGCAGTCTGGAAACACCAGGTCTATTAGGGACAAGGCTGGGGAGTGAGGGGGACAGGCTGGCCACAATACTCTGGCCTCACAGCCACCAAAGGCCCCAGTTTATACTTTTGCCATGATCTCCAAATGGGGTTTGTTGACAGCCATGGGGACACCCCAACAGGGTAGAAAGAAGAAGGTGTTTCTCCTACAGGTTTAAACTGGAGTCTTGCTCAACCCACACTGCCTGGAGTGCACCCTTAACTCATCAGAGAAGCAGCAAAGACAATGGAACACCTACTGTGTGCCAAGCCCTGCTCTAGATGCAGGAGCTACAGCAGGGAACAAAACAGGGGATGAGAAAACCTGCTCTCCAGGAGTTTACCTTACATTTGTCATTTTCTAAACCTTGAAATGATTTTGTGAGCAGCACAATTGTATGCATTGTCTTTTGTGAGTTAAAAATGTTAACTTGTGGAATGTAAATCAGATGACATTTTTGTAACCCTGTTTGGCATTTCTTCATTTTTAAATGTATTGGAGCCTCAGAAATAAAAGAGGTCTATAGACTCCTAGGAGGCTCTGAGCAGGGTAAGGGCTGGCACTCAATGAAAGTCTCCATCTAACAATAGCTGCTACCATCCTAGATGCCAGAAGTCCTGAGGGTGACAGAGACACTGGGGGAGGGGACACTGGTACCCACCATCTTCTCCACCCATGGCTGACCCACCTCTTCCTCTGCCTTCCCAGCCCTTCCCTCAACAAAAATCACAGCTCTGGAATTAAGTGTCCTGGCTCTGTTGGTTTATCCTCTGGACTTTCTGCTCTTCCTATCCACCTCCTTCCAACAAAAAGAATCCCTAGAGAGAGAAGTCACTGGGAAAATTTGCAAATAATCCACTTAGCTGTGACTGCATTGATGAGGTCACTGCAAAGTACAGAAGCCTGTCTCCCTACCCCAGCACTGCCACTTACTGCACAAATGGCTTCATCTCTTTGTGCCTCTGTTGCCACATCTGTAAAATGGAGATAATTACTAGTAGCTGCTCAGACAGGGCTGTTGTGAAGACTAAAGGACATAATGCATGTGCTCTATAAATATTAACTATTGTGATTATACTCTCTTTCTGAGGCTCATAGCAGGACATAAATGTGGAGGCAGGAGGGGAATTGGGGGCTAAGCCGAAGAGTCTGCCGCTGTGCCTGGGAGTCAGCAGAGAGCAGTAGACTGGGAGGAAAAAGAAGTGGGTCTGCCTGCCCCTAATTCTGGAATGGCATCTCTCTGAGCCTCAGCTTCCCCATCTGTAGAGTGAGGAGGTTGGACTGGGAAATCTGGAAGTGTTTCTGAGTCTAGGAAGTAGTGTTGGCAAGAATGAGAGAGGAAGGCAGGGAGGAAACCCAGGACAAGCCTCCCATGCACTCCATGATCAAAAGTGGGATGATGCTGGACTGGCCTCTGGCTGGGAAACAGCTAGGAATCTTTCAGACAGGTTCTCTCGGAATTCCCATGCCCCTTATGAGAAAACTAAGCCCAGATCACCTCAGAGACCCAGCCCCACAGCTTCCACCACCACCAGTCAGTAAAAGGCCAAATGCCTGAGGAGGGGATAGAGGTTGGGGAGGGTGGCATCCCACCTGCTCACCTTGCCATCCTGGAATCCAGTACCTGCTCCCGCCATTAGCTCCACCCTCAGCTGAATTTAATGAATCTGAGAAAAATTATGAAGTCCCATAAAGCCACAAGTATCATAAAAAGTATAATAAAATTGAGAAAAGCTATTAAGTTATAAATACAACCAATGCATGCAACATCACTCAGTCGGGGAGGAAGTCGCTATAAAATAAAGTCATTCCACAAGTGACTAAATCTCTTAATTCACAAGGTACACGCTCCCCTTTCCGGCGCCCAACCCCGTCGTCCCCGCCAGGAGCTGGTGTAACATGAACTCCCCCTGGCAGAGAGCGGTGGGTGGGGAGACAAAGAAAAAGGGACACCGATCACCGCGACAGAGATAGAGCCGAGCCGGGGCTGGCCGGGAAGCCCCAGGACGACAAGGATCGCTGCGGAGGCGGCAGTGGGCGGGGGCGTCCGGGCTGTAGATCCCAAATCACCCCCGAGATACTTTGCCGAGCAGCCGAGGGGAAAGGAAAAGAAAAAAAAAAGAGCAAGAAGCTGCCCAGGAGGAAAGTTTGTAGCTGGCGTTTTGGCTGTGTGCTCCGGGGAACGCTAGGTGCGGGCTGGGACAGCGATCCCAGCCACACTCCTTGCTCTTCCCCGGGGTCGCCCGAGACACCGCCCCCCAACTCGTGCGCAGTCCCCGGGGCGCGTCTCCGCAGGCGACCTCCCTCCCAGCACCGCCCCCACGTCTTGAATATTCATGACTGTAATTAGAGCGCGCGCCCGGCGCCCATTACGGTCATTGCGCGCCCAATAAAAACAAACACGCTAATGAGGAGCTTTAATGCTGGGCTGGCGGGAGGTGCCCGGACGTGGGAGAGGGAGAGAGGAGGAGGAGGGGCCGGGGAGGACAAGGCGGGATGCCCGAGAGGGGGCGACAGGGAGGGGGCGAGGGGCGCCCCAAGAGACATCGTGCGTGGCTGGAAGGGCACTGTCCCGTCCGGGCGGGGGACCTGGGCTCCGAGCAGGGCCCCAGGACAGCGGGGAGTGGGGGCGTACAGGCCCCACCCCAGGCTGGGAAGCTGTCTGCGCACGGGTACGCCCTAGACCGGCCCTGTTGGACCCGGAGGCTCCCAAAGTCCTTGCGTTTTCAAAGGTTTCTGCTGAGAGCAGAGCGCACGGCCTGAGGCGCCCCGGGCCTGGCCCCACTCCTGGGGAGGGTGGGAAGGAAAGCCAGGAGCGCTCCGGGGCGCTGGCCCCAGACGGGGCGGCATTGGAGGCGGGCGGTGGAGGGGAGGAGGTGGCGGTGGGTGCTAGGGCCGGAAGGCAGGCCGGGCCAAGGAAGAGGGGCAGGTGACAGTGCGGGATGTAGAAGCGGGAGGTATTTAAAATCGACGGAGGAATCTGCTGTTCGAGTGCCCGAAACTACTTCAGTGGCAAATGGGCGGGCTAGAGGGTAGGGAACGGTAGTAGGGGAGGTTGGCATTATCACAGCCACCTAACGGGGGCGGGGGGGACGGAGGCAGCCAGAGGTTAAGGACTGTCTTAATCCACTCTCCAGCGAGTAGGTTAGAATCGGGCGTGTGAGACTCCCAAGCCACTGGGCCTGCAGGCTGCTGGGTTTATCTGGGAAGCTCTTAATGGGTAGATTCCCACAGAGGGTCTGGGGCCTGGGAGGAGCGTTGGCACAAGGGTTTTCACTGAGTGACTGAGGTGCGAGTCAGCGGCTCTTCAGGAAGATGGGAACGACAGCCGGAAGCTGCAGGACTGTGGCCTCCAGTTAGCCTGTGCGCCCGCCCGGTCCTGGACTTGGCACACTCAGTAAGTGCTGCGTTGATGTTTGTTCAAGGGATGAAAGAAGGAAGATGGGAGAGTGAAGAAAAATCTAGAATGGAGATAGAGGATGAGGCCTAGAGCAGTGGTTCTCAAGTTCAGCATGATCAGATTAAAATATGGATTTCTCAGGTTGGTGCTAAGACTTGTATAGAATTTTCATAGCAGCATTATTCACAATAGCTAAAAAGTGGGAACAACCCCAAAGTCCATCAAGGAGGGAATGGATAAACAAAATGTGGTATGCCCTACAATGGAATACTATTTAGCAATAAAAAGGACTGAACTACTGATACATTGTTTCAACATGGACGAAACAAGCCAGTCACAAAGGACCATCTATTATTATATGATTTAATTTATATGAAATGCCCAGAATTGGCAAATCTCTAGAGACAGAAAGTACATTAGTGATTACCCAGAGCTGGGGAAGACAGGGGAATTTGGAGATAGCTAAGAGGTGCAGGGTTTCTTTTGGGAGTAAAGAAAATGTTCTAAAATCAATTGTGATGATGGTTGCACAACTCTGTGAACATACTAAAGGCCATTGAATTGTACATTTTAAATGGGTGAATTGTATGGTATGTGAATTATATCTCTATAAAGCTGTTAACAAAACCTTATGCTAAGTAAAAAAAAAAAAAGCCAGACTCAAAAGATCACCCAGAAAAGGCAAATCTGTAGAGACAGAAAGTAAATTAGTGGTTGTCTAGGGCTGCATTGTAGGGAGAGGATTAACTAAACAGACACCAGGGATCTTATTGGGGTTATAGAAATGTTCTATAACTGGGTTATGGTGATGGTTGTGCAACTCAATACATTCACTAAAAAGCATTGACTATTATGCTTAAAACAGGTAAATTATAACTCAATAAAAATAAAAAGAACCACAGACTGATGGATTCTACCCCCATGTTTCTGATTCAGTAAGTCTAGTGTGGCTGGAGAATTTGAATTTCTAACAAGTTCCTGATGCTGCTGGCCAAGGCACCATATTTGGAGAAACACTGGTCTACAGAGATGAAGGGCCAAAGCCAAGAAGAAGGAAAAGGCCTGTTTAAAAATAAATAAATAAATAAATACACACTTTGGGTACCAGCTGCCCATGCCCACCCACCACCCACTCCTTCAGTGTAACCCAGGCGGATACCAGGGTGAGGGGCTGTCATGGGTGGCAGGGAGCCGACTGCTCTCTGTGCCTGGCAGACATTCCTCTGCATCAGACAGCCCGCAGAATTAATTTCAATGCAGCCTCTCCACCATCAACCGAAATTGGCAGCGTAAATAGGAACCACTGTTTATTTGCCACTTACCTCTGTCTTGTTCCGCTTAAATACTGAGGGGAAACCGGAACCATTAGGGTCAGAAGAAAATTACAAACACAGAGCGTCGCTGTGGGTGGGTGAAAATGATAGTAGAGATTGGGTTGGGGGGAGTGGTAAAAAACTAAATAGAGGAAGAAAGGAGGGAGGGTTGGGGGAAGAAAAAAAATGCCTTGCACCAACAGAGCATGAAATAAAATAAAATTAAATAAAGATCTATTTGGTGGGTGGGGAATCTTCATCCCAGGAACTATGGGTGAGGTATGGGGGAGGGAAGAATTCTGGACTTGTTTCTAGAGCCAGAGCAGGGACAGTGTAAACTCTGATTTCTGTTCTCTGGCCTGATTAGCGCAGTTGGGACTGACTCTCTTTCTCTCAGTCACTTGGAAATAGGTCCAGGGAGGGGACAAAAGCCAAACACCACCATCACCTCCACCATGGGGGTATCTCCCCCACCTCTGTGGTCTTGGAGCTCCCTCCTCCTGGGGCTTCACATCCGGGGGCAGTCCCCTTCTTCTCTACCTGCCCCCACCCGTGGCAGAATTAATTGGAGGCAAGAGGAGCAGCACATTTATTACCTCCCCTCCTGCTCCACACTAAATCTTGTGGCAATGCTTCTAAAAGTCAATAAAACCAGAAGGAAGATGCGATAAAATTAAGGTGGAAAGTGCGATGGGGAAAGGAAATGGGAATCTTCTTTTTAATTTAGCTTTAATTTTAATTTTTTGTCACCTCTCCAAGCAGCCTGCGTGCTGCTGCAGCTGGGGGGATGGGCTGGCCTGGATTTTTAAGGGCTTGGCGACGCTGCACACTGGCTGGGGTCTTGGGGAGGCCATGTCTTGGGGTAGTCACCTCTGGGAGCAGGCTTGGGGTGGAAGGGCTGCATGTCAAAATTCTACTCACCCAGAGCGAGGCGCTCCCTGCTCTGTGCTCCCAGAGCACATTGCCCACACCTAAGGGCTTATTGCAACTGATTTTGTACTCCCTGAGAGCAGGAACTGTATCTTAGTCATCTCTTTACCCACGGTGCCTGGCACATAACAGGAGTAGCAGCAGTAATGATGAAGAAGATGATGTTGGCTAATAGTTATTGAGGACTTACTATGTTCTAGGCATTGTTCAGAGTACTCTACATTTACTATTTCATTTTATTCCTCACATCAACAGTACAGGATAGGCACCATTATAATAGCCCCATTTTACAGATGAGGACATTGAAGACAGAAAGGTGAGGCACCTTGCCCATGGTCACAGAGCTAGTAAGTGGTAGGACTGCTATTCATGAAATAGATAGTGGATAATTCTCAGTTATTTAGCAGATGAATAAATGAATGAATGAAAATTGTATAAGAACACTAACAAAGTGACAAGTGTGCAAGTGCCAGTGGTCCTATGGTGCCCCATCCTTTATCAGTCCATGAATGCTGAGGGGTGCTGGGCGGTGCGGAGGTAGGTGGGCTTAGTCAGAAGCGGTATAAGGCTTCCTGGTATTGGTGGGAAATCCCTTAAGGTTAGGCCATAATTCCCTGTCATATGACTTCTTTCCCATTTTTAGGAAGGATGAAATAACACTCAATCCCTTATCTCCATCAAAACCAGAAGATGTTCTCTCCAGAGTGGCCCAACCATAACACAGAGGGTCTATGGCCCCAATTGTAACCTTTTCCCCAAGAGCAGGGCCCCTGAGGTAGCAGCATCACTGATCCTGCCTCCAGCCAGGTGTCCTGAACATCCATAGCAGGGCCCAGCTTGGCCTATCAGAGGAGGTCAAAACTGGAAGCTCTAAGGAGACTGCCAAGGGACTGCCAAGTTCAGCTCTGCAATTTGCATACTAAGAAAGTGAGGCCCAACGAAAGGACAAGAGGACAAGACTCCTCGGGTCCCATAGGTGGTCAGCCAGAAAGCTGGGTCTCTTGGCCCCTCTCCCATAACCCTGAGGTTTGCCCTGTCTCTTTCCACTTGACGGGAGCCCCATCATCAGTGTCTTCCAACTTCCTAAGTGGGCTTGTATCTCAGTCCTTGGTGACAGCCCTCCAGGAGGTGACCAAGAGGTTGGTGCTGTTTCCTATACAAACAGATGAGGAAACTGAGGCTCAGAAGGGTTCAGAGATGTCTACAGGACCACTGGAGCACTAACACTGGCATTGGGCTCTGATCATGCCCAGTGACAGATTCTGGCTGCTGTCTACCCTCAACTGAGTATGAGGAAAAAAATATGTTTTCAGAAGAGACTCCTACATCATGCTCAGCCTCCAAAGCAGTCCTGCCTCTTTCTCTGCCCCACCCCAGTGTCACCTTCCTAAAGCCCCCCAGCCTCTCTAACTGGAGCAGCTGTTAGAGAACGGCTAGAAAGGATGGGCTTCTTTTCCAGCAGAAATTAAAATCATTAAAAATCATATTCTCAAAGACCATTTAATGCCATGGAGAAGAGCACATGAAGTATCTGTAAGTTTAAAAAAAAAAAGAAAAGAAAAAAGCAAGTTACAAAATACCATGCAGAATATCATCCTAATTATGTTTTGTTTTAAATATAGTTTATGGCTATATATGTATGCATAGAAGAAAAAACTAGAAGAATATACACCAAAATGTTTACAGTGGTTTTTGTTTTCTTCCTTATATATTTCTGTATTTTCCAAATTCTCTGCTGTGAACATGTGTCTTTTCATAACTGTATAAAAGAAAATTATGAATGAATTTTAAAATTCTGCCTTATTAGGTTTTTTTTTTAAAAAGACGGATCCCCTTCTAGCTTGCTGGCTCTGCAGTCTCAGAAGCAGCAGCCAAGAACAATTCATATGTGAATGAGTGTGTGTATGTGTGTGTTGGGGGTCCCAACTCCCCCACCCTCTCCCAGTGACTGCTGTTCATCATAACCAGGACAATTAACCATCCCTTATTATTCACACGTCATGATTACTAATCACCCTTATTAATATCCATGCTTTGAAAAACCAGAAGGCAGCTTGGCTCAGATGCTTAGAACTCCACAGGAATCCAATCCTGACCTCAGGCACGTCCCTTCCTGCTCTGTGCCTTTACCTTCCCCTTGATCAGGACAATCTGCCACTTCCTCGTCCCTCCACAGTGACCAGTGCCCTCTGCTTCCCTCCTTTGCCTGCTCATAAGAGCCTCACATCCCTGGAAGACCGACCCTCTAACTCCCTAACTCCATTCACCACCTGCACCACCAACCCCCCTTACTCTGGAACTGGAGCAAGGGTCTCCTACTGTACTTGATGTCTTTTCTCAAATCACCCACTTTGTTCATAAAAGGTACACTTTACACCAAACAGATATGTTATGGCTAAAGATTGAACTTAATGGCTATAACATTTAACTAGTTTAGTTTCTAAGCCTTGTTTCTTGTTTTAAGAAATGCATTAGCAGTTCTGTGTTAAACCAACTAATGATAACATTGACCATTCGGCTAATTGTAAATTCCCTGGCTAATGTCTGATGCAGATTTATACTGTGGGTCATCTCAGTGCTAGGTTTTTGTGGTGGGGGTGGCTCTGCGTAATGTTGAGATGAGCCCTGCTGTGTATCATTGAAGTGGTTCTAGACTCTGCCATGTGTGCACACACAGAATTTACGGTACATCAATGTGCCAGCCCCTAAAGGGGTCATCGTAACCTCTTCTGGCTGGAAGTGAATCCAAATCAGCCACAGAGGTGGTTGCCATCCACCTCTGCATTGATCACACTCTGGGTCAAGATGGTGACCCAGGTTCTGACTACCACCCCAGCCCCAGCCAAGACGCAGAGCCCCAGGTTCCATTCCTGAACCTATTCAAGGAACATAACTGGAGATGAAGACAATGAAAGTAATTTGAACAAAATACAACAGTTCCATTTATTACAGCAAGAAATTAGACACCTCTCACAAACCCAACAATGAGGGAGTGACCAAACACAGTGATGATCCATCAACATGATGGAATGCCATGTGGCCATTAACATGACAAGACAGTAGGCTCTGCCACCCCGAAAATGTTTGTGTGAGTCCATGTCAGGTGAAAGCAGGAAGCCCAGAGAAAGTCAGGCACACCCGAGACATACAGCCTAGGGGAAGGAGCCTGCACCAGCACAGAGGAGGACCAGGTTCAAACCCGGGCTCAGCCGTTGCTGTGCCTCAGTTGTCCCATGTGTAAAAGGAGATCCACGCCCTGTTCCCAGTGTCATGGGGGTGCTAAACCAGGTCACAGGCATGAAAGCCAGTACACAGTGCTCAGGACCTTTCAGTTACCTGGTAATAAAAATGCCCTGAGGGCAGTAAAAATCCAGAAAGAATTGATCAGAATGTGAATGTTTAGAAATTAAAGTTCTTTACATCCTTTTTGGAGTAAGTTCATATAAGAAAAAATGTAGGAAATGGTTTAAGAGGAGGGGTTTCTGGAGCTTTGAAGATTCTCCCTGGAAGACAAAGTTGGTGGCCCATGGAGGCTGGCTGGGCTCTGAAAGAATGGAGGGAGAGAGAAATGTGGGCTCCCCACCCACCCCAGGTCCCCCAGAGAGGACCAAAGCCACCCCTCAGTAACTGGGGGCAAGAAATCCAAGCTCAGTCTAAAATGAGAAGGCACAAATATCACCCTCACCCTGTGCAGCTCCCAGGAAGCACAGTGGAGCCCAAGGAGTCACCTGGCATTTAACTCATCCAGAGATCACAAAAGAGACAATAGGGGAGACAGAGTCAGAGAATCAGAGGCAGAGAGATAGAGGGAGGCAGAGCCAAAGCAGGGAGGGGAACATGCCCAAATGATCTCCTCCTTTAGCTCATGTTCCTGACTCCTGCCCGCTGTCTGCCAGCAACAGGCTCTGCCAGCCTGCTCCAGAAACAAGAATAAAATAAACAGCTCTGACAGCCGGCTGCCTACGCCCCCGCCCTCACCTCCTCCCTCTCCCCCTCCTCCCCTTCCTCCTTCCCCTTTTCCTTCTGTCCCTCCTCTTTCTCCTCCCCTCTGCTCTCCCACTGTCCTTCCTCTTTCTCCTCCCCTCTGCTCTCCCACTGTCCTTCCTCCATCCCTGCTGCCCAAACACCACCTCCTGGTATCCAAAGAAGGAAGAGGGTTGTGAGCCCAGTGTAATGTAAATCACTTGACGTGAGTATTTCTGGCGGGGAACAGAATCCTCCCTTGTGTATCTGCTCTAGTGGCCCCAAGGATGGAACACGGCCCCAGACACCTTGACCTGAGGCTGTCCCTCCACATTATCTGAGCACGGTTTGGGGACCAGCTCTTCCTCCAACACCACCTTCTTTTCTCTGAGGAGTGGGAACTGGGTTTAAGAGGCAAAGTGATGAGCCAAGGGAGCGGGGAGGAGGGATGGGATCTTCTTTGGGGGACACCTTCCTTCACTGTCATTTCCCAAGCCTGTCATGCTGGAGGCAAAGGAAAAAGGAAGCAGGCTGCCTTGAGGGAGCAAAGCAAATCCAGGGATTTGAGAGAACATTTGAGTCATTATCCAAATAATTTAGCCTCCTACTCTCTTCCCAATACATTCCACTTTGGTTTTAATAATCCAGGAACTGGGGACAACTCCCTTTCGGTTTTATCTTGCCTGCCCCTTGCTCTAGGCAAGGAGCCTATTGGCAGGTTCGTGGGTGTGTTCCCAGCTTTCTCGCCCCGAGGCCTATGCCCATGCCATTCCTTCCACCACGCATCGCGTCCCTTCTTCACCTGTAGGTCTGAGCCCTCTGAGGAACCTAGTTTAATACCACTCTTTTCATGAGGACTTCTTGGAATCTGCCAGCCAGAAAAGCTCTTCTTCATCTCTGCTGTCCTAGGAAGGAAATATACTCTGGGATTTCCAGTTCACACCATATCACCCAACTGGATGGCATCTCACTCAGCCCCGTGATGCCTTTCACCTAATCCCTCAATCAATGAGCTCAGAAAAGCAATCGGGGTGGAAGGATGGGGGCCACAAAATTGCTCAAGTCCCAGTTAACTGACCCTATAGACAAAGCTTGGATGCATAGCCTGAGGCACCTGACACAGGTTATCCCAGGAAGGTTGCATATCCACCCCATGGAGTAGGTCCTGTTATCATCCCATCTTGCCCAGGACACCCCCAGCTAGTAAAGGATTTGAACCCAGGCTGGCTGACTCCAACACCCATGCTCTTTCCACTCCACCACACTGCTTCCTACTGCTCTTTTCCTGGGGGGAGAGAGGTTAGAAATGGGTATATGGCTGCCTTTGCCCCCAATCCTAATTCTTCCAGATGGGAGACTCCTCACCTGGTTCTTCGCTCCTTCAACCTTGGGTCCAAGTTGAACCCTGCCTGGCTCCACCACTCAGCCGGCTGGTTGGGCAGATAGGGCTGGGAAACCCTCGGCATTAATGGGTACCAAGGGAGGTGACAGGTGCCCTCTCCTCATCAGCACCAGGAACCAGGAGGCACACACAGCAAATACCTCTGGGGTAGAGCCCAACTGTATTATTATTTTTCCCTGGGTTGTTCTGTAGCTTGGCAGCAGGAATTACTCCTGACAAGAGAAGGGTTTGTTGAGGGGGGTGTGAGGGGAAGGAGATCCCAGACCTCTGCAGGCAGCCCTGCCCAGCCCCCAGCCCAGTGTCCGGGTGGGGGAAGGGTGGATCCCTTCTCAGTCTCTGAGAGAGATTTATTTCTTGACTTCCCTAAGGCCTTTGGAGAAATGCTGCATTTCCCAGCCAGGCCTCATCTCCACATCTTTGCCATGCGCCTCAGTTGCAGCCTCAGGGCTCCAGGGACAGACTCCTGACATGAATGGCCAGGGTGCCACACATCCATCCATCCATCTCACAGCTAGGGAAAGATGGAGCACAAATGCTGGGGTCTCTGATGCCGGCACCAGCACATGCACCCTCGCACCCCAAACCATTTAAATGGACCCTTCCCCTCTTTATGTGATACAGTTTACAAAGGCCTCCCCCCTGCATTATCTCCATTGTTTTAACAGGGTCCTGTGGAGGGGGGAAGAGCAGATGTTATGAACCCATTTCTCAGATAAGGAACCCATGGTTCAAGGAAGGTGAGCCATCTGCTCAAGGTCACGCTCCCCAGAGCTTTGATCATAATACTGACAACACCCACGGCAGTTCACATTTATTAAATGCGGAGCCTCGGTGCTAAGCACTTTCCACGCATCTAACACTCACAATAGTCCCACAAGGGAGACATTATTATCACCCCTATTTTACAGATGATGAAACAGGGACTTAGAGATGTTGGATGATTTGGGGCAGCCACATGGAGTCAAGCCCCAAGCAGCCTGACTCCGTGGGAACTCCCGCAGGGTGGGGACCTTGTGTCTCTGGGCCCCCAGACCACATGAGGTGCTCCTTGAACATTTGTGGAACATTTGTTAACTGAAGTCTGCCCCCACTGCCCTTGCTCTCAACTTCCTCCTCCCAGGCCTTTCCTGCCATCTCTCTCCTAACTCCTCACGTGTCTCCAGCCACCCATTCAAGACCTCTCCCCCAGGAGTTTAGAGTAACAGACTCCCTCAGGCCCCCTAAGGGGCTGGGAAGTCAATTTATCACCCCACTTCCTACACCTACCAGCATTCAGGGATTTGTGGTTTGTCCTCATGGTCCCCCCTTGCCTCAGTTTCCCCACCTGTACCCGATATGAGGGGAGTAGGCAAGCAGACAGCTGGAGAAGAGACCCTGGGGCAAGTATGCCCCTGTGCTTCCTTCTCTCCCAAGGGGGTGCTGGAGATGCCCTTTCTTTCCAGATCCCACTGAACCCCAGACATGTGGAAAGAGGGGCCTGCAAGGGGTGAGACACAGGGCCGGCAATTGGAGAGTTCAGGTCCAGCTCCCGAGGACAGGGGTCTCTCAAGGATGGTCCCCCATAGGATGAGGTTTTGGAGGCCCCTTTTGGAACACTGCCAACTCCAGCTGCCCCCAGTCCGGGCGCTAAGCAGTCAATTGCACTGAGTATGCACTGGGCCTACAGGCAGGGAAGAGATGCAAGATGCCCCTTCCGTAAACCAGCAGAACAGGAGAGATGCCTCACACATGGCATGCTGAGTGCCTTCGTGGGCATGATCTCATTTAAGCTTCCCAACAACTCTGAAAGCTGATATTATTACCCCCATTTTACGAAGAATGAAGCAGTGGTCTTAGTGACTTGCCCAAGGTCATGTGGCTAGGACACAGCTAAGTGGGGACAAAAAACCTGAAGCCTTTGGGTCCTGTGCCTGGGTCTTCCCCTTAGAGCAAAGCTGGTCCTTCACCAATACCTCCCGAGGCTTCTTTTAATCATAACTGGGGGCATTGCAGAAAAGCGCCCTAGCCTCTCACCTGGCCCAGTGTCCAAGGGCAGTAAGATGGGCAAACTACACCTCCAGTGGACCCTGGGCTTACAACCCTGGGCTTTCAACCCTGGGCTTTAGTGGTCAATGAGAGGACAGCCTTCCCCAGGCCCTCACCCTGCTGAAGGTCACCCTCATACTGCTGCGCTGCTCCGCCAAGCCCTGCTGCTGTGGCCCCCACCCTCACCCCCACCTCCCTCTGGTCCCCCATCCCCCCCATTGCTCTTGTTTCAGCCCCCACCATCTGGGGCACCATGAATGACCAGGAATCATGGATAGGAGAAGCAGAGCCCCTACTCCCCAGCCTGGCTTCTGACATCTCCAGAGCCCCTTGGGCTGGCCTAGCCAGGGGTATCAGGTCCAGTGAGTCAGCCCCTCAAAGCCATTCCCACCCTGCCCTCTGGCCACTGTGCAGCCACGTGCTCAGAGGATTGCCCAATGTCAGAGCACCATCTAGTGTGCCCGGCAGGCACTCCCGCCCCTGCTCATTCACTTTGTCCCAGGCAGGGCTCTAATGGGAGCAGTGGGGTGCAGAAGGGGAGGGGTCTGAGCCTGGAACTCATACTTACAAAGGGCCTCAAATCTAGACCTCTGACATGGTGTCCGGATGACACTATTCCTCCAGTCACAGAGAGACCCCAGCATCCAGTAAGGACAGTCCCCTCACAGTTGGAAAGCTTTGTTCTATCATAGGATGACACTGCCTGCAAGGCGCTGACTTAAAAAGTATCTGTAAAGCTTAAAATAACCTTTCAAATAGTCCAATAACATTGCATTATTTTCTGTTCATTGGTGAAAAGTAAACTTTCCAAATCAGCCATAATTTTGGTAACCCCTTTTTGGCAATTCTTAATCTTTAACAAGAGCCTTGAACAAGGAACAGGAGCTTCGGCATCGTTAGACATAGGAGAGGCCCCGCCCCTGTGCATGAAGCCTGCGCTCCAAGCCTATTTCATGGTGTGCGCACACTCTCCCTCCCTCCCTCCCTCCCTCTCTCTCATATCTCCATTTCTGATAGACATGTCCTTCTCCTCCCACCCCGGCCTGCATCCAACTCGGAGCCTGCTAGGGGCCCTGTTCCTCTCTTCTTCCCCTCCGGAAGCCCAGCCCAGCGAGAGCCCACAGCAAGTGTGTATCCACCTGCTGCTGAACTGAATGTTCCCAGGCACTCTGCTAGCAGAACCCCTTCTGCAATCCAGAGGCTGGGCCAACCCAGGTTTCTAGGTTTGTCTCTCAGTGAAAGGGTATTGAAGCTCCTGACTTGCACAATTGTTACAGGGAGTAAAGAGAAGACATGTGCAAAGGTATTTGTAAAGGGTATAACACACAGTATGCCCTCAAAAACCAGAATGTATTATGATGATAGTTTGGGAGGCCCACTTGGTGTTCAGAATTCTGTCCAAGGAAGACAGGATGAGTAGTGTTATCTCAATTGTGCAACTTCAAAAAAGACACTGGGGCCAGGAGACAGAAGGCAAGATGGGGAGGGTGGGAAATGGTTAAAACTGGTAAAGATTAAAACCCAGTCAGGGTCTCAGTCAACAACTTATTTAAGAGTAAGGCATCCCACCGGCCATGGGTAATTGGGTGGGGAGAAGCCTCTCTTTCCCCCAGGTGGGGATGGGGGATGAGGGGCGAATAGCCTCTTTATTAACACAATTATTTTATTTGCCAAAAGGTAATCATCCTAAGTGAGGTCAATGGCAGCTGGCACAGGACTGGCCCTGCAGGCGCTGGCCCACGTTGCCATGGTGACAGAGCCCGTTCAGTTCCAGCAGCTGCAAGGGCTGGAGGTTCTGGAGCAGGAAGACCCCCAGATCTCTTTTCTTCCCCCACAGAAGGGCTGAAGGAGACCTGCAGGTGTTTTCATTCCCCCTCCCAGCCCCCAAGAGACAGACCAAGAGCGCCTGGGGGAACATCCCAGCCCAGGCTCGCAGGCAGTCCATCCTAGAAGAGAGGGGTCTCTGCAGCCATCATCCCATTTCATGCCACAAGAACCCTGTGAAGAAGGGACTATACATCACCTGAACACTTTACAGAAATCTGTGGCTCAGGGGGGCTAGAGACCTGTCCACTGGATGCACAGCCCATGGGGATTTGCAGGTGGAGGTCCAAGGCCTGAGGCAGCATTTCAGTGGCCTCAGAGGCAGGGGCTGTGACAATGACAGGGAGGGATTACACCAAGATCTTGAATGATCAGAAAAACAGGTATAGAGGAAAAGACACTAAACTGGAAGTCAGAGAGGCCTGGGTTCGAGTCCCAATTCTTCCCCTTACAAACCATGTCATTCTCAGCAAATTTGTCCTGAGCCTCAGTTTACCTAATGCATTCTGTACCTGTGACTCGCCAGTCTCTGCAAGATACAGCCATGATCAAGATGTGTTCCCCCGTCTGTCAAATGAGCCAGCTAAGCCCTGCCCTGGGGACCCAGGATGTCAGCGATGCCTGGGAAACTCACTGCACTACACAAATGTAAGAAGCTAGTTCAGTCATTTTCACCCAAATCTCAAAGCGTGTCAGCTTCTCAGAGAAGGGACAAAATATGCCCTGTCCCCAAACCCTCCAGTCCTGAGGTCCAGCAGTGAGGATACCAGGCTGGAAGTGCAGGGCACAGCACAGCAGAAGCAGGCCCAAGGAGGGACGCGCCACTCCTGGGTTCCGTTTTGTTTGTGCTCGCAGTGTCTATCGCCCTCTGGTGGAGAAGTCTGACACAGACACAAGGGACAACTGCAGAGGGAATTTAGAAGGGGTTTGGGGGGTGACCAAAGCAACTGGGAGCATCAGGGGAGGCTTTGGGAGGTGATGGCCTCCCAGAAAGTGGTCGTGGGGATGGGAGTGGGAGGGAAGGCATTTCAGGCAGTGGAAACTGATCCAATAAAAGCCTACAGACTGTCGGGTTCTGGGGGAGTTTGGGGAACAAGGCAACTTGTGGCTAGCACTCTGGGAAGCCAAGGTGGGAGGATCACTTGAGGTCAGGAGTTCGAGACCAGCCTGACCAAGAGTGAGACCCCGTCTCTACAAAAAATAGAAATAATTAGCTGGGCGTGGTGGTGTGCGCCTGTGGTCCTAGCTACTTGGGAGGCTGAGGCAGGAGGATCACTTGAGCCCAGGAGTTGGAGGTTGCAGTGAGCTATGGTCACACCACTGCACTCTAGCCAGGGCAACAGAGTGAGACTCTGTCACAAAAAAAAAAAAAAAAAGGCATTGTGTGGGTGGGTAGAGCAAAGGGACTTCAAGAAGCCCAAAAGGAAGTGGCAACCACATTGGAGCCAATTGTGGACAGCTTTGACCATGAGGCTCTGTACATTATTCTGGTGGCAATGGGGAGCCATTGAAGGTTTCTGAGCAGGGACAGGACATGATCTGATTTACATTTTAGGCATATTGTGTGAAGAGATAGTAGAGGCAAGAAGGTTATTAGAGCCACCTCCTCCCAGCACATTGTTACTTACAAACAACAGCAACACTCCTGGCCTCCCTGGAGACTTGACAAAGCCCTTTTCTTACCACTGAACACTAGGCCTCAAACTGTGTGGGTTCCCTGCCTGAAAGCAGATTGGGGGTTGGGGGTGAAGCTTCAGGCTCTGGTTCCCACCCAATCTCCTTCCTGTCAGGGCCCTGGCATTGATTTAAAAGGTATGCAAGTCCACCTGAAAGGTAGAGGGGTGGGAAGCTGGAAGGAGGCGGGGAGGGGAGAGAGCCCATATACTCAGGGCTGCTCAGCTCCCAGCCCTTTACCTGAGGTCCTTGTGACCCTGGGTGGGCATTCCTTCTGAAGTAATTACCCCTATTCTACAAGAAGGAAACCAAGACTTGACGTGGTTAGGAATAGCCTGGGACCCCCAGGACCAGGACACAAGCCAGGTGTGTCTGACCCCAAAGGTCGTCCTACCAGCAGCAGGAAAAGAAACAGGCCTCAGAGAAGCCACCCCCTTCCCTCTGAAGGAGGACCTTCAGATACCACTGTCCTCCTCCAGCGCCCCCTCCCTGTAGTACTCTTGCCAGCCACATCAGGGTCCTGGCCTCCTATGACACACATGCACACATGCTCATGTTTTGAGAAATCTGGTGCATCAAAGACATTCACAAAGAAGCAGGTCATCCAACTTCCCGTTTTAGATTCATCAACTTCCTCTGAGGCTGTCAGAGTCTCTGTCCTGTGCTAGATGCCACTGAGCAAAGGCAGGAGATGGCAGGGGGGTTGCTCAGGATGAGATTCATGCACAGAGGTGACAGACCCCACCTCGCACCTTGGGGAACCCCAGGTGGGGAACCTGGCAGTCAGGAGAACTTCTGAGGAAGGAGTGGGTGGTGGAGGGGAGAGTTTTCGGGAGGTTATTCCTTCCCTAGGCTAGTCACCCAGAGACCCCTCCCCAGGGTGGGCTCCTGAAGGGTGATAAGGGCAGCAAGTCTAAGGGAGGCTTCCAGGACAGGGAAGAGACAGAAGACAGAGAGAATCTAAGCCTCTCTCCTCCAATCCCAACAAGCCTCAAGTGAGACACCAAGAACTCACCAACCAATGAGATCCCAGGATGCCTGAGCAGGGGCTGCTCAAGGTATTTACACCATCCTTAGTTGGGAAGGGGAGGTCTCAGTATAGGAACCCCCATCCTTCGCTTCAGGCCAGGCTGTACAGAGGGATGAAATGAATGGGTCACATTCTCACCCCCTAAGTGCTCTGGAGAGATGGTAGAAAGGAGGAGGCGACAAACTGGTATCATCTGCCCCACATAACTTATTAGCATCCAGGCGAGATTAATCAAGCCCAGAAACCTCGAGCAGACCCCTAATTAGTTGCTGCTGATAACTATATTTGTCATGCTCTCCAATTATTCCACTGTAAATTTCAGAGTTTAATTGCACCTTGTTCTTCATTGAAGTGTCACTGTTTGCACACGCTCCCCTAATTCTTTAGCAAATTTGACAAAATTCAGCATTAAATATAGATTATCTTTAGATTTCCATAATTAACACAACCAAACTGTCTCAGGCCTAAATATTTCTCCCAGCGCCATAAATCTGGCCTGTCCCTGGAACCCAAAGAGCTGCTTCTAGCTCCCCGGCAGAGGCAGCATGGAGAACACACATGCACATCCATGAACTCACATGATATGCCTGTACAGGGCTGGGGCAGGAGGTGGTGGTGAGGCTTCATTGAGGGCACACACCTGGGAACATACCCCACCCCCCCAAATTTGTAGGAGGCCCCATAAAGATGCTCAGCCCAGGGCTTAGAGGGCCAGTCCAGCATCACTGCTGACCCCTGGCCCTCACAGTAGCTCAGCCTACAGCCAAGCCACATGCCTCCCCACCCCACAAAGGCCAAAGGGCGCCTGTTTGTGACTGTTTTCCCTGTTAAGGCTGACAAACATGACCCAGGCAGACATGAACACCCCCTCCCATGCCATACCCCCCTCCAGGGCACCCTCACTGCCCAGCCTCCTCTCTTAGCCCACCCCCTCCAGGCTCACCCAGTCAGTATATACCCATTCAACTCTAAGCATACGCACCTGGGTCTGTTTAATTCAGATGGGGGGAGAAATTCATGGTTTGGAATCTTTTCCACCAGTCCCCAAAGCCCCAAATCTAACACCCCAACAAAGTCACGAGGGTGTCCCATTTCCAAGATGACATAGGGACAGGGGTAGCTGGGAGGGGACAGAGAAACCTGTGCCCCTTTCAGAGCCTAGCCCAACCCTTGGGCCCTGGGAGAACCACACCTTGAGTTTATCCCAGGCCAAGCCCCTTCCGCAGGCTAGCTGTCTCATGGCAGCAGAGCATCCAGAGTTCACCTGCAGGGCAAGGCCTCCCCAGCCCTCCCTGCATTCACGCAGATGTGAACACACACAGATACAGAGATGAATAGATACAGATGCAGAGACATACCACAGACACCCATAGATAAGCACAGAGACACACTCAAACACACACACACCCCTCTGCCCAAGCCCTGTAGGAAGATAGGGGCGGCCAGACAGGGAAATACTCCCCAGAAATCAGTGACATATCCAGGGTCCTGCCACACTGAAAGGCCAAAGTGGGCTGGGGGCTCTGGCAAACAGATCCCCTGTCCCCCTCGCCCTCCCTGCCACCCCTCTGTTTCCCTGGTGAAGCTGCAGTGGTAGTTGAAGGGCTGAAGGTGGGAGCAGGCACGAATACTGAGGAACCTCAAAGTGTACTGGCAGCAAATTTGGAAGAAAATCAATGGCCTTTAATGAGATTTGATTTTTCTCCATTATGGGCTAGGCTGGTGGTTATGTGGGGGATCTCTGGGTACAACTTGCAAGGAAATGAACTGGGGCACAAGGTACAGGGCCGGGAGGGACTGGGAAACGGGGGCTGAGGAAACTCCAGGGTCAGCATCTGAAGGGACAGGCAGAGACAGAGGGCCAACAGACAGACAGGATACCAGGCTGCGCTGGCTGCTCGGGTGTCTGCTGTGGCCGAGCTGGGCTCTGGATCCCGGAACTGGGATTCCCAGCCCTCAGAAGGACATGAGGGGCTGAGGTCCACCTACATCAAGAGGCTGGCAGGGGCCAAGAGCAGTGGGAAGCAGCCATGGGGGTGGCGTGCAGCTGGCTGGGGGCATTGGCTTCCAAGGCTGAGAGACAATTATCAGGGGCTTAATTCTGATCACTGCAGTTTACTGAGCACCTGCCGGGCTCCAGGCACCTGTTATTGTTATTCTGCAGAAAACCCTGCAAGAGAGGTGATGGCTCCTTGCTCAGATGAAGAAAGTTAGGATCAGAGAAGTTAAAGAAATTTCCCAAAGCCACACAGTCAGTGAGTGGCTGAGGCAGCACCTAAACCAAGGTCCGCCAGGCTCAAAAGTCTGTGTTTCCTCCATTCTGCCTGCAAGGAGCACCCAACAGGCGATGAAGGAGCTTCTTAGTCTCTCTTCCCTTCTTCCAGCCCATGTCTCCAAGACCTATGGGTGGGCTGAGCCAGGGCTTGGGTTCAGGCTCCAGGGTGATGGGTGCTCAGGAGAATCTCCTGCACAGCTAGACCCCAAAGCACAAGACTTGCCCAGGCACAGAGGAGGGGGCTTGTTTAAAATTGTACCCTCCTCCAACCACAGGGCTCTATTTCCCTCTTTTCCTGCTCTACTTTTTGTATAATATATTAAATAATTTTACTTAATGGTTTTTTTCTCCCTTGCTCACTGCTGCATCCCCAGCTGGCACACAGTAGGTGCTCAATAAATACTTGTTAAATGACAGCATAAGCTAAGCCTTGGCGTTTTGTCCACAGAGTCCCTCTGCCCCTTGCCCCCACTCTCACCCTGGTGGTGTCTACAGCTGTAAGAACTCCCACTCCCAGGTCCTGGCCAGTGAGGGGGAGCCCCACTTCCCCTGCAGCCCCAGGCTTCCCCACTGCCACTCCACCCCGGCCTCAGCACCAATTCTGCCCATCAATACTAGCCTCCGGCGGCCACACTCGGATGCCCACCCTGATCGATAACCAGCGGCTGCCATCGATCAGCCCCAGGGGCATAGAGAGTCAGGGGAGAGGCAAACAGAGGAACAGGCAGGGTGTGCAGACACAGCCTCAGAAAGGGAGCACCAACAGGGAGCCCCCAGTGACCCGGCCAGGACAGGCAGACAAGACAGAGCTAATCAGAAACCAGGGGCAAAGACGAGGGGCAGAGGAGACGCCAGACCATGAGATAGGAAGGGCACAGAGGCAGACACTCAGGGTGGCCACTGAGAAAGAGAGAAACAGGAAGCAAGAAAGGAAGGGTTGTTGAAGGCTACTGTATGCCAAGGGCATCATCTCTCAAGCCCCAGCACGACTCTGGGAGAAAGAGCTTATCAGCTCCATCTTACAGGGAGGAAACTAAGTTCAGAGGTTAAGAAACTCACTCAAGGCCTGAGCCTTTACATTTGGGAGCAGAGCTAGGATTTGAACCCAAGTCTGGTGTCTCTGGGAGTTGAGGATCTTTGCAGAATCCCGCAGTAGCCCTGAGCTGTCACTTCTGGGCTTCCAGCCTAGAACACCACCCACAGCCAGTGGGAAGCTGGGAAGAGGTGCACCCACCCCCTCCACTGGGATGCCTCACTTACAGCTTGTCACGATGCTTCAGGAAGCCAGGTATGGTGGTGGCGTGTCTGTAGTCCCAGCTACTCAGGAGGCTGAGGCAGGAGGTTCACTTGAGCCCAGAAGTTCGAGACCAGCCTGGGCAACATAGAGAGACCCTGTCTCTTTAAAAACAAAAACAAATATGGTTCAGGACAGGTGAAGAGGGGAGAAGGGGGTGGGGTTGCCAGATGGGGGAGGCGTTTGGTGTGGTGGTGGGTTGGGGTAGGGTGGTTGTGTGCAGATTTGGCTTGGCCTCAGCATCAGGCCTCCCAGCAGCTGGTACCTGGCTGGAAGTTGTCTCCTCGCAAACCCCAGCTCCTGCCCTCTCTCCTGCTCCTCTCTTCCAAACTCTTCTGATTGCCACAGCATGAACTTGGGCAAGTCACTCAACTCCTCTGAGCCTCAGTTTCCCATCTATAAGCAAAAGGTGGTAACGGTGCCTACCCCAAAGTATCATAGCATAAGGATTAAATGTCGGTACCATCAGCATCACCATCACCACATTACTCCTCCTGCTCCAAGCACACGGCTTCCAGGGCCCACACCCACCAAGGTGAGATTGTTGTAAGTGTGTGTATCGGTCTCAAGGCTCTGATTTATTTAATTTTAGTTTTTTGAGACAGGGTCTCACTCCGTTGCCTGAGCTAGGGTGCAGTGGTGTCGTCATAGCTCACTGCAACCTCAAATTCTTGAGCTCAAGCGATCCTCCTGCCTCAGCCTCCTGAGTAGCTGGGACTACAGGTATGCACCATCACACCTGGCTAATTTTTCTATTTTTTTGTAGAGATAGGGTCTGGCCATATTGCTCAGGCTGGGCCTCTCAAAGTGCTGGGCTTATAGGCATGAGCCACTGCAAGATCCCTTGCTCAGTGCCTGATGCACGGCTGCTACCCCCATATATATGTGAGGGGCCATCTACGCCAGGTCTGGGTGCAGGTGGGTCTGGCTCCCTTGTTTCAGAGAATCAAGAGCAGCTGTGACTGGGGATCATTGGTGACTTGCCTCCTCTGAAGCTGTCTGAGAGCAGAAGGTCAAAGCTGGCTGGAAATGTGCTGAGAGATTTGCCCCTCCAATCCACTCCAGAGAAGAGGGAGGGGAGGTCATCAGTCTCCAACCTCAGGACTTATTCACTTGTTCATTCATTGTTTTTAAACACTCTGTATTTGCCTGGCCCTGTGCTGGGACCTGGAAATACAAAATAAGCAAAGCTAGTTCCTACCTTGAAAGTCTAAGGGACTAGACTAGAGGGTGGGCGGGGCTTAGTGTGGAGGCCTGTGGCGGGGAGGGGTCCTGCAAGAAGGGACCGAGCCCACTGTCTTACAGTTTCCTCTTTCTAAAGGAAATTGTTCAGCCCATGGATTTTTTTTTGAGGTTGCAGGTAAACCACAGAACTACTGCTTTTCATGGAGTCTCCCTCCTGCTGCCCACAAACCTCAGCTGAAAAGCCGGAGCCTGAGGGGGAGAGGAGGCCGGCTGCAGAGGTGGCAGAAGAAAGCCCAGGCCAGCCCAGCCCCTCCTCCCCGGCCCACCGCAGCTGGTGAAGGGTGGCCTCTGAAATGGAATATTGTGACAGAGAGGGCACGGGGCAGGGGCGAAGGACAGGCATTTCCATAAAAATCCTTCTTGGAGTGTAGTCGTGAGGAATCTTGTTTAGAAGCAGCCTTTGCAGAGCCCGAGGTATAAATCTCCTGGTCCTAATTCAAAGAGCAGCCCTCTCCCTTTCCCAATCTGGGGAAGAAGCAGGGACAATTAACTGGGAGGCAGAGCTCACGCCCTTTCCTGCTTCTCTGGAGGTGCTAATGGTCCTCAGGGCTCTGGCCCTGCTCCCCTCCACCCACCCCAGCTGGCTAAACAAGGTTTTGCGATTTTAAAAGATAATTCTGAGAGCAGTTGTTTTGCCCATAAAATAACAATGGTTTCCAATTATTGAGAGTTTACAATTTACTGGGCACTGTGCTAACCTCCTGGGAGGCATGGTTTCCTCATTTTATGGAAGGGACAACTGAATGTCCTAGAGGATAAGCAACTTGCCTTAGGCCATCCAGCTAGGAAGAGGTGGGTCAGGATTAGAACCGAAACTGGCCACATTCACAGGAGGCACAGGGATTCCAAAGGAAGGAAAAGGGGCCAGGTTGGGATGCAGGGGGAATGGGGGGAATTGGAACCTATGGATTAGAGGTTGATGGGGAGGGTAAAGAAAGGGGCCACCCCAGGTGCTGTGTCCCCTGACCAGGCTTCCAGGACCCTCAGGAGAGGGGGACAATGACAGCCTCCTGGTCAGTGGCCACCACCTCTCTCCGGCATAAAACCCCCTCTATGTGCATCTGGAGCACAGGCCTGGAAGTGAGGGACACTGAGCTCCGGGCTGGGAGGGAGGCAGTTAGAACTTTCTGGAGCACCTCCCCCAGCAGGATGAGCTGAAGACCACCAGGGAGGTGTTAATGAAACAGGGAAGCTGCAAACAGACCCAGGAGTGATTCCAATCTGACACCTCCACCCCAGCCCCTACCAGTAATGAGCTGGGACCTGCCTGTCTCCCCAGAGAGGGGGTGGGGAGAGAAGCAGTGTTTGGGCATCCTTGTAGCTTCAAAAGCCTGACTTGATCATCGTCATTATTAAAAATATTTTTATTGAAATAAAATAAAAAGCTCACATTTATTGAACATCTACTGTGTCTCAGGCCCTGTGCTGTCTTTTTCATACATCCTATCGTTAATCTTCACCTATGAACCTTAAGCCTGTATGGTAGGTACTATTCCCATTTTCATTTTACACATGACGAAACTGAGGTTCGGTCAGGTCGAGGGACCTGCCTGAAGTAAAGCCAACACATGGCCCCAGGACGGCTGACTCACAGGTCTGCGCTCTCAGTGCTTTGGGTACTGAGTCTCTGACATGGACCCACCAAGAACTCCCTGCAGAGAGGAGCACAGAGGAGGGTACGTGTGGCCCTGGGCCTAGGCTGAGTGGTAAATAAAGGCAGCATGTCCACTGGAACTTCTGTCCTCGAAGTTCCAGAATTGGGAAGAAAGAAGGACTAGCAGGATCCTAGCCCTACCACCGAGCCGCCCTGTCTACTCTCTCTGTGTCTGCTTTCCACACATGCACAATGAGAATTGGGCCAGGGAGCTCAGCAGAGGAGGAAGGACCTCCAGCTCTGCCCACGGCCTGGGGAAGCGGGGGCAGAATGGTTTGGGCTGGGGAGACCCCTGCCTCTGACCCCAGGAGGGAGGGACTGAGCAGCTCTGTGAGTGGACTCCCATGTTTGTAAACACCATTAATCAGCGATTAGCAGATGGGCATGCTAATTGCACCTGTGAAAGCCATGAGGTTGATTACATTTACAAACTGTGGGGATCCCTGGCACCTGGCACTCCCACTCCTGGCACCAGGAGTGGCAGGGGTAGGGGGGTGTCTAATTTAGGACCCCAGCCTGCGGGGAGAGGGCTTTGACAATTTAGCCTCCTGCCAAAAAAAGACTAGGCCTGGAGCGGGGATGAGTGGCACTGGCCTTGATTCAGCTGCTCTGGGAATACCAAGTCAGTGACAATCCTTCTTAGACCCTTCCCCTCTTAGCGGGGGAGCCCTGACAAAAGGGGGTCCTGCAAACGTTATTTCAGCCCCTCCCCTAACTCCCTCCAGCAGTTCTCGGGGGTAAATCATTGTGTGTTGCAGCTGAAAGGTGCCCCAAGAGCCTACAGGGAAACTGAGACCAGGTTAGTGGGCAAGCACAACCCAGTGCCCTCACCTCTAGGTCTGGCCCCAGGGGCCGTGAAGAACAGCCACCATCCTCCTCCAAGTCTGGGGCTGAGGGCTTTACATGTATGATTTCTTTTCATCCATACCACCATCATCTGAAGTGCATACCATTGTTATCCCCATTTTATAGACTATGAAAACTGAGGCTTGGAATTTAAGGGACATGTCCACAATGACACTACTAGCAAGTCAGAGTTTGAACTTAAAGCAAGCGCTGTTTAGCAGCCAGGGTCCTGCTTTTAACCACCACTGCTGTCTCCTCTGGCTTCGTCCCAGCTCTGCCCTTCAGGGACTGGACCCCCACCCAGCCTCTTCGTACCCACAGCCTGCTCAGCTCCTGTGTGCTTAACCCACACTTGCTGAGCAGTGGCTCCATGTCAGGCACTGGGCCAGGCCCCAGAAGCCACTCAAAGGGGTATTGGGCCTCATCTCCCTTGTCCTTAGGACTTCAGGCCCTTCTTTTTTGTCATGGGACTGCCTGTGTACATGACACCTGTGTGTGTATGGCAGGTAATTTACAGCCTCGGTTCCTTTTGGTTCAAGTGAACTTGTTTTCCCAGAAGCCAGCCAGTTTGTTACCCAGGGGACAAAGCAGGGAGAAGTTCCCTGAGCCTGGCTATAAGCCCAGGAGAGTGGCCCCTCCAGATAGCCCAGACTGCTGGGACCCAGAAAGCTGATGAACAGCATGCCTGGGGCAGGTTAGATAAGGTTCCAGTCACCACAGAGGAGTATGTGGGCAGGAGAGGGGGTTCTGGACCCTTACTACCACCTACCCCAACTTCTAGGTTCCATGCTGGGCTTGGTCCTAGAGAGCAGAGCTCAACTCTGCACCCCCACGTAGAAGGAGCACTGAGACACCTGCATTCATTTTCATCAAGTATATCAGCCAGGTTCTTCAGAGAAACAGAACCAATAGGATATGTGTGTGTGCTAGAAAGACTTATTATACGGAATTGGCTCATGCAATTATGGAGGTTGAAAAGTCACAAGATCTGCAGGGCGAGTCAGCAAGCTGGATTCCCAGGAGGGCCAATGGTTTAGTTCCAGTCTGAGTTTGAAGGCCTAAGAACCAGGAGAGCTAATGGTGTAGTTCCCATCCAAAGGGCAGCATGCTCAAGACCAAAGAAGAGCCTATGTTTCAGTTCATAATCTGAGGGCAGGATGAATTCTTTCTTTTTTGGGGGACGGTCAGCCTTTTGTTCTATTCAGGCCCTCAACTGATTGGATGAGGCCCACCCACATTAGCGGGGGCAACCTGCTTTACTCAGTCTATTGATTTAAATACTAATCTCTTCCAAAAACACCCTCATAGAAATGCCCAGAATAATGTTTGACCAACTATCTGGGCACCCCATGGCCCAGTCAAGTGGATACATAAAATTAGACATCACATTCAAAGTTTGTATTGCTGTGTGCTAGTCTTGGAATGCACATCCTTTACTTTACGGAACATTTTTTACTGATACTCTCATTTTATCTTTGTAACTTCTCTGTTGGAAGGGGGTAGATAGAGCTGGTATTAATGGTACATCCCTGTTTTACAGATGAGGAGACTGAGAAGCCATCTAGGTGAGAAGCTATGGAGCCAGGGCTGGAATGAGCATCTTCCAAAGAACCTTAGGGACAGATGAAAGGTCACCCTGGCCCAAACTTCCAGGCATGAGCTTAAAACCACAGGTGTGAATATGTTTCTTGGTGTGACTATGAAGCAGTTTCTTGGACATGAGTGAGTGGCTCGAAGGCCAGTGATTCTTGAACCTGGCTGCACAATGAGATCAACTGGAGAGCTTAAAGAAATACCAATACCTGGCTCCTCCCCTAGAGATTCTGAGTTAATTGATCTGGTACATCTGGAATATTAAAAAGTGTCCCCCTCCCTTACCCCATGACTCTAAGGCATAGCCAAAGTTAAAAATCACTACACTGGGCTCTTGGCCAAGGCAGCAGGGATGGGGGAGGCAGTGTGGTGTGGTGGGGGCTGACCCGTGCCAGCAGGGGTCAGAGGCGTGTGGTAGTCAGGGACAGGATCTCAAGGTGGACAGACGCTGGTGGTGATCACGGGAGTTTATGAGGGTGTTCTGTCCTCTTTCTTCAGAGGAGAAACTTTGACTTTAAAAAGATCTTAGGCCCTTTCTAAACAAATTCAAATGTTCTAAATTGGCACACACCGTTAGAATTCTGAGCTACATCCATTCCAGATGGAGTCTGGAAAAGGGGAGACTATTTATTAAGCACCTACCACATGTGAGGCACTGAGTCTCTATTGCCCTCTATACACTCCCTACAATCCAGGAAGGCAGGATTACTTCCCTTTCGCCCAGGAGGGGAGTGAGGCACAGGTGGGCAAGTAACTTGTGCAAGGTCACACAGCAGTCAGGATTACAATTTAGGGGTTGTTGTCCTCCAAATCCGTGTTCCAGGACAGTGGTTCAAAACCAGGGAGGATTTTGTCCACCAAGGGCCACTGGACAATGTCAAGAGACATTTTTGGTTTCATAACTTGGCGGGGTGGGGGAGTACTCCTGGCATCTAGTGGGTAGAAGTCAGGGGTGCTGCTAAACATCCTCCAATGCACAGGACAGCTCTCATAGCAAAGATGTCTTGGCCCCAAACATCAACAGTGTGGCGGTTGAGCCTCTGCTCTAGTGGTTCTCAGTCTTGGCTGTACATTAGACCCACCAGTGGAGCTTGAAAAAGCCTGACGCCCATACCCATTATACCAGACCCTCTGGTGTCAGTGTTGGGGTTTTCTGAAGTTTGCCAGGTGGTTCGAATGTGCTGCCAAGACTGAGAAGCACTGTTCTACATTACTTAGACTGGTGGCTTCTGCTCCATTTGTGGGACCCTGGGGGAAGAGTACCAAATCTGTCTAGGCTGTACAATCAACAGGAAGGCTGTCCTTGGTTCCTCCCGTTGAGATGGACAGACTGATGAGTCCCTGGTGGGGGGTACCAGTGGGGTGGGAGGTGTTTGCTAATTTTCCCTTGCCTCTTCTGCACCCAGGAGCCTCCCCCTGCTGGTTGCCGAAGCATCCCGAAAACTGGGCCGAAGAGCGAGGCTGCCACCTAATGGAGGAATCGACGGAATAGCCCATTTGTTGAGTGCCTACTGGGTATCAGGTGATGTTTTATTTGATCCTAACAACCCTGTGAGGTAGATGCAAACAAGGGTCCCAAGGCACATAAAGATGAAGATGTGTGCCCAAGGCCCCACAGTGGGACAGTATTCGAGCCTGGGTTTGTGCCCCATCTACCCCACAGAAGGGCCCCGGTCCTCCCTCTACCTTCTCATGCTCATATTTGCCACAGGCAACAGCTAGTTCAAGAGGAACAGGACCCCTGGACTGGGCTGCCTACTCCCCTCCCAGTGACTTCCCCTTGGCTTCTAGGCAGGGCCCAGGACAGACTCCCTCCATCCCAGCCTGTCCTGGAAATTAACAAACTACCATCTCCTACTGCAGTTCCAACATCCAAAGAGGAAAATGAACTTCCTCTGGTCTCCATCCCAAAGTCCCCTGCCCCCTCCTGCCAAGACTATAGCCAATAAACAGGGACCTCGGTGCACATTCAGGCAGAGACTCCTGCACACTGGAGCACATGGATGTATGTGCAACAGTCCTGACTCCAGCACATGCACATCTCAGATGGTCCAAGTCAGTTCCCATTTTGCCTCTTTTTCCCATCCTGAAGACAGTCCTGGATGCTGAGCCACTTTGAGTCCTTCAGACTTGGCTCAGGTTCTTGGGGGTCTTGGAGAAGGTGCCTTCTCCCTCTCTGCAGGGAGACTCTTCCTCTGGCTGCAAATGGAGTGAAGAAGAATTCCTGCACAGACAGAAGGACAAGGGAGGAGAGGACAGAGCCCTTGACACATGCCAGGCACTCCCTCATTTCATCCTCAACAGGATGTATTTTCCCCATTTTGCACATAAAGCCACTGAGGCACAGAAAGGTTGAAGAACTTGTTTAGGATGAAATAGCCAGTAAATAGGATTAGAGAGAAGTTACACCCGTGTGATGAGAGGTTGAGAAGAAAGGGAAGGGGGAGTAGACTCACCTGTAGCCACAGAGATGTTCAAAGAGTCGAGTCCAGGAGGCAGCTGGCGCCCAGGCAGGATGGTGAGGAGAAGCTGGCAGGAGGCCTGCACTTCCGGGGACAGCCCAGAGCCCTCGTTCCCTGCAGGGCACAGGGCAGAGGGTTAGGGTGCCCCAGCCAGACTCCCATGTGCTCAGGAAATGTCCATCTGAGCACAGAAAAGCAAGGACATCTACCTACCCAGCACAAGGAGAGTAGGCCGGTCCCAGAAGAAATCTAAGCAACTAGTGACAGGGATCTCAGAGGACTGGGAGATCTCAGACCTTGGGCAGCCCACCGTGCCAGCCACGAGCCAGCCCTGCTGGGCTTTGGCCTGAAAGGAGGAAGAAGAAATCATGTTCTAGTTCATCAAATCTTCATCAGCGTTCTGGCCAAGGAGGAGCCCAACCTTGCCCACATATTAATCCACCTGCTCATCCAGTCAGTTTAGTCAATCGTTATTGAGCACACAGAACGGGCCAGGCTCTGTTCCAGGGACTGGGGATAGGGTGGTGAACAAAACAAAACAGACCAAAATGCCAGTCTTGTGGAAGAGTGGGCGGGGAAGGATTCACTGAGGTGACATTTGAGTGCAGCCTTGCAGAAGATGAGGGAGCACTGTGCAGACATTTGGGGGAAGAACATTCCAGGTGGAGAAATTAGCAAGCACAAAGGCCCAAAGGCAGGTGCTTACCTGGCATGTTTGAGGAACAGTAAGATAACCAATGGGAAGGGAGTTGTCAAAGAGACAGGAGAGGGAACAATGGCCACATAAGGTAGGACCTCAAGGGCTACTGGAAGGACTTTGGCTTTTACTCTGAGAGAGATGAAAAGGCTTTGAAAGGTTTTGAGTAGAGAAGTAACATGGTCTTCTGACTGCAACAGAATCACTCAGCCCACTGTACTGAGAGCTAATAGCAGAAGTAAGGAGACCAGTTAGGAGGTTTCTGCAATAATATAGTCAAGAGATGATGGTGAGCTGGGTCAGTGTGGTAGCAGTGGAGATGGTGAGAAATTGTGAGAATACGCAAGTAACTTCAATCAAGGATGATGCCAACGTTTTTGGCTTCAACAACCAAAGGGATGGGGTTGCCATCAATTGAGCTGGGTAACTCGAGGAACACTGCTGATTGGAAGTAACTTGAAACCACAGCAGCAAAAAGAACTGGAGTAGCAACAATGAGAATCTGGATTCAGAATAGAATCCAGAAAACGACCTGGAGATAACTGGAAATCCATTTGGGGGATGGTGGACAAGAAGAATACAAGAGAACAAGACCGAAACACTGGAACCGGGACAGCCAGTTGAGGGGGTGTGCAAGGAAGGAAACTGCACACCTGTGCCAGAGAGCGAGAACAGGATGGAGACGAGCCTGGATGTGCAATGGAGGACACTGGTGACCTGACGGCTTTCAGTGGGAGGATGGGTACTATGCTTTGGGAGTCAACAGGAGGAGGAATGCTTGTTTGCTTGCTGGCTGAGAAGTGATAGGGGAGAAAAATGATGGTGCAAGGAGAGGGATGGAAAATACAGGGCAAAAACTTTTGAGTAGGCAGGAAGGCCTGGGGTCCAGGGCAGTCCCCTGCTTCTTCCACAGTAACTGGGGGGAAAACAGACTCTCTGGGCCTAGATGCTGATGGGAGTACAGAGATGTAATCACTGGAGCTTAAATAAATGCTCTGCAGAGCGTGCTTATATCTTGCAGGCGTTACTGTTTTCAGGAGGCGCTGAAAGTGAGAAGAGGGAACCCCATCTCCTATTAGGCTTGGCCAGAGTTCCTCTGTAGAGGGCTCCGTATGAGAAGACAAAGCCAGAAAATTCTTCTAGACATATGCTTTTTCATCTAGTAGCCACTAGCTACATGTGGCTATTAAGCAATTGAAATGTGGCTAGTCCAAATTGGACGTGCCAGGGTAAATTTTAAAGAATGTAAATATTTCAGACTTTAAAATATTATAGGATGTCATCTTAATCTTAACTTGGGAGGCTGGGCAGGAGGATCCTTGAGCCAGGATTGGAGGGGCAGGAGAGCTATGATGGCGCCACTGCACTCTAGCCTGGCAGCTAGTCTCTATCGACACCTTGTCTCAAAAAAAACCCACAAAAGATTACATGTTGAAATGATAATATTTTGGATATACTAGGTAGAATTTATTAAAATGAATTTCACCTGTTTCTTTTTACTTTCCAATGTGGCTACTAGAAAATCTAAAATTACATATATGGCTCACATTATATTTTTATTGGGCAGCATTGTTCTAGGCACATTCCAAAGCACTCCCCCTTCTTAAGGGGGGGAATTCTCACCACCCAGAGTGGGGGAAGGGAGGAATGGTCAGAGGTCTGCCAAAGGCAGGGCAATACTGACCCCTTGTGTTCAGCAATGGAAGCACAGCTGATGACAGACGTAAGGACCCGGAAAGGGGCTTCCCAGGGTTTGCCCCTTCCTAGATATCAATGGCATATAGATCTCCTTGTTGAAAGATTCTTTCAAGCTGTGCCCATATTCCAGGAACCCAGGCCTCCTGTCCACCAGCTTCTCACAGCTGAACAAGCATTTACTGAAGACCAACTTAGTAGGCAATGAGACACTGAGGTAGACTTACAGAAAGAGCAAATAAGTGTATGCCTGGGAAAGGAGTGCAGTAAAGGGAATGACGCTAGGAAGTCCCTAACTTCAGACAGTGCTCCATCTGTGGTTTTAAAAACTCTGGGGCTCTTCCCTCTCCAGGGGAGGTGATGCCAACATGTCCCCTTCTCTCCACCCATCAACTGCTGGCTGAGATCCCTTAAGAGGCTGAGCAAAGCTCGTTTCTGCTCCTTCCCCTCTCGCCCCTCATTACCTGCAAAAAACCGGTCAGGTCATCAGTGGAGAACACGTCCATCACCTCCATAGCCCCCGCGCTGGCCTTGCTGACTACTGGAGTGAGCGGGCAGCTGCAAAGTTTCCCATTCCCCGCATTAGGCTGGGCAATCTCAAGCCCGGTGCCCTCCACTCCCCGGGTTCCCAAGGATTAGGGGGTGAGAGTTCTGGCTACAGAGAAGCCCAGCTAAGGGATCACCCAAGGGTCAAGGTGCTTAGGAACTCGGCTGCGCCTCCAAGTTGGGACACATGGAGAATAAGGGACATCCGTGCCTGTTTCTCCGGCTAGTGATGACCTTATCCACTCCGAGGAAGTGAGCGGAGCGCAGCACAGCCCCAAGATTCCGGGGATCCTGGAGCTCCTCGAGGACGAGCCACAGCTGCTGGGGGTCGTCGCCTGGGCTCGCCTCCCCGGCCTCAGTCCAGGGCCGGGGCCGCAGCGGGCTCACCTCCAAGCAGACACCCTGGTGGACCTGGTAGCTGCACAGGGCGTCCAGTTTCTGCCGTCTGGGCCGCAGAACTGGAATGCCCTGCGCCTCGGCCGCCCGGAGCAGCTCCGCCCGTTCCCCCTGCAGCCCGGCCCTGCCGGCCTGGAGCAGGAGCCTGGCCACGCGGCGGCGGGCGGCCTGCAGAGCCAACAGACACGGGGACAGGCCAAACAGAAGCTCCAGCCGCTGCGTCGGCGCCAGGTCATCCAGCCGCAGGCGGCTTAGCTCCTCCCCGCCAGGCCGCACCCCATGCCGCGCCGCTTGGGAGAAATGACGGGTGACGAAGCGACCGGAGCAACACCGGGTCGCGCCCCGGAAGGTCGAGAGTAGTCCCATGGTACACGCCGCGCCGGGGACTCAATGCCCCCTGCTCCCAGGCCCCCAACAGAGGGGCGAAGGGGACCTAACGGCTGCCCTCACCCAGCCCCCGTGACAGGAACGAACAGAACAGCCCCGACTACCCGCTCAGAGACTGCCCAGAACTGGACAGCGCAGCCACGACCGCCCTCTCCACCCCACGTGTGCTCCTCCGCTTCCGCCTTCAGGCGCCCCGCCCCTGCCCGGCGACGCACCGCGCATGCCCGGCTGCCAGACTGTCCCACAGCGCCTCCTGCAGGACTGGCTGAGCGGTGACCTCCATTGCATCACCGCCGGCCCTAGGCCGCGCTGGAAGCTGAGCTGACGCTACTGCCGGCTGCATCCTGTGCCCTCCGAGGGCCCAGGAGGCCGGGGGACCTCATCCACCCACGCATCAGCAAGGACACTTTAAGGGGACGGGTTGGCCTTCCGGTTCAACCAATTCAGTCTTGGTGCCTCCCTCCTCACGTCCAGGTGCTGGTGATCTTCCCCAGAAGCTTCTCCCGTCAGACCCTCATCTCCAGTGTGATGAGGACTGATTCTCTTCCAAGTGACAGCTCTGAGCCTGTTGTGTCCCTGCTGGCAAGCCAACTGATGCCCTTGTCCCACAAGTAATAGCCAGACTCCTTTGCTCAGCACTCAGATCCAGGAGTGCTCACCTCCATGTAGACACCCTGGTGGGCCTGGTACCTGCACAGGGCGTCCAGTGTCTGCCATTTGGGCCACAGAACTGGAATGTCCTGTGCCTCAGTTGCCCACACAGCTCAGCCCACTCCCCCTGCAGCCCATCCTTGCTGGCCTGGAGTGGGGAACCAGGCAGGAACTACCTTTTCAGCCCTATCTTGCTCCCGCACTTAATTTCTGTGCTGTTCACGCAACACTGTATGCTCTTCTGGGCCTCTCAACCTTGCACCCTGTTTGTTTTCGCTTTGTCTTTGGCAAACTCCTACCCATTTTCAAGGCCCAACACAAAACCACTCCTGCTACCTAAAGTAATCCACACTCCAGGAGTGATATCCCCAATCCACCCACCTTCCCACTCACCTGGAAGAAATTCTGAGACCATCCCTGATCACAGAGAAGGGGCAAGAATTGAAAGACACTCCTGAAGCCAAGGTAGGTTGGTTGCAATTTTTCTTTTTTAATTATCCACTGGGAGCCAGGCCTGGTATTCTGCTGCCACAATCAGAGTAGAGTGATGACCCCATCGGGGGCCAACAAGCCAAGATTGGGCTAGAGAGCTGGGAAGGAGGAAGAGAAGGGGGAGTGGAGGCAGTGGGGCAGGGAGAGGAGGAAGCCTGGAGCCCTGGATCACCATTCAGACATAAGGGGAGGGCCTCTCTGCCACCCCAACCCTAAGGGGCAGAGTTGGGGTGCAAGAAGATAGGGGGAAGCCCCCCTTCTGGCCACAGCCCCTTTCCCAGGTCAAAGGGAAGAGACCGAGGAGAGCAGACAAAGGCTGAGGAGCCCAAGAAGGGGACTAAGAACAAGTTAATAAGTAAAATAATCAGTGACACCACCTCCTTTCCCCAGCCCATTTTTCACATTTGCAATGGAAACAATTTGACAAGATTATCTAAAAATCTCAAATAAATTTTCTAGCCTCTGGTGGGGGTGGGGACAGGAACTAGTATCCAGGGGTCCAGAAATCAACACCTAAAATCCAGAGGCAGGAGCCAAGCCGTGAGGGGTGGGGAGGGAAGGAGGAGCTCCCTCAGTGCACTAGGTCACCTGCTCCGTGGGCCTCATCTGGATGTCTCCGATCTGCAGAAGGCACAAGGCTTGAGGCAGCCAGGACACTCTCCCCGCCCCCGCAAGGACCCTCCTCTGGGGATGGCTGGGTTCCTCCAGGGGGGGACAATCAAGGCCAGACTCACCTGGACGTGTGGGGGGGTGCTGAGGACGTAGATAACAGCCTCGGCCACATCCTCGGGTTTGAGACACTGAGAGCACCAGGGGAATGGGTTGAGACAAGGACAAAATGGACTCAAGTTCCCTCCCACCGTTGAGGTCCTCTCCAGCACCCACATTCCCACTCCAGCCCTCTAGGAGGGGGGACAAGGTGGCTAGAAGGGTGGAGTCTGAAGGCCAGGGTTCCCTCTGCCTTCACTTAGGGAGTCAGTGGCTTCACTAGGCCCAGAGGGAGGCCCCACCTTCATGTGTTCATAGGTGGCAGCTGCCTTCTCAGGGTCCTTGTCGTGGAGTTTGAAGGCGAATTGTGTCTCCACCACACCTGGAGAGATGCACTGGGCCAACAGAGAGGGCCTGCTCAGGGACTGAGATTTGCCAGGCCTTGGGGAGGTTGCAGGGAGAGGAGGGAGGCCACAGGGCCCCAGCTTCACAGTGATGGCTGCCCAGTGTCCAGGGGCTGCCTCCTTCTTCCAAAATTGCCGCTGGCTATTGTCACAATACCTACTCTCTACAAAGCCTTTCCTGTGTGTCAGGTGAATGTTTCACAGTGTCCCTTAAAACCTCATAACCAGGTAGGTATCATCATCTCCATTTTACGATGAGAAGACTGAGGCTTGGAGAGGTTTGGTGACTTGGCTAAGGTCATGCGGCCTTTTAAGAGCCCAGAGTCCCAGTTTCCAGCCATTGTGCACCTGGTTTCCCACAATCCTTTGCTTTCCCTTAGTCTCACGCCAGCATGTACCCCTCAGGTCAGCCCCCTCCCACTTCAAAGCCTAAGTCTGTTATTGGCTCCTGCATGAGTGAAATGAGGACACTCAAAGACAGAGCAGGGCTATGCAAGGAGCAGCAGAGCCCAGGAGATCTGTACCCAGTCCACTCGCAGGAGCTCTATACAGCACACCCTGGACATGGGCTTCCTGGGTACTATGTGTGGGCAGGGAGGGCCTGTGCCCACCCCATCCCCACCAGGGCTGGGCCACACCCTCACCGTGGCGCGGATGTGGGTCTGGGCCTCCCGAAGCTCTTGCCTGAGTCCCTCTGTCAGCGCAGTGACGGCGTACTTGGTGGCACTATAGAAATGGACCACGGACTGGGGTAACACTCGGTGGCCAGACATGCTAGGTGGAGGGAGGGAAGGGGAAAGAAGACAGAATGAAGCTCCACAGAGACCGGCACTGCCCCCTGCCGTTCTGGTCAACCCCACCAGCCAGATGCAGACAGGAAAGCCTTCTAAAGGGGACCTCTAGTGGCCATCCCACAGCCCACTCATCTAGCTTCTGTTATTCCAGCAGCTCCTGAAAACCCTCCTCTTCCTACAAGTCGTCCCTGTGCTCCTGATCATGCAGGATGTCAAAAATTGCTCAATTGCATCTGTGTGTTCACTGATATGGTTCTATTGGGAGTCTCTGGGGGCAGACAGAGGCCATGTCCCTTCTCAGACTGGGGGGTCCCTGATGGCAGAGACTGTGCAGTCTTTCTTTGTGCCTTGAGGCGGGGTTCATCCCAGGGCCTGAGGAATGGAGGCACTCAGGCCCGGGAGGGGTCCCACACTTCAGCTGCAGAGGGAAGCGGCTGAGCTGCCCATTCTAGCTGGCCAGGTGCTGGTACTTGGCAACATTATTCTTTCCCGAACCATTAATTGTGCCATTTGGGTATTAAGTGGGTATTAGATTCCTGTTTTACCACCAAGGGAACCGAGGTCAAATGAGCTGCAGCAGATCACCCAGCTTGGAGGGGGAGTGGTGACCTGGGCTCTACCCTTCGGCCACCTGCCCTCACCTATTGATGTTAATGATGTGCCCATCGTCCACATTCCGCTCCTTCATGGACTGGTAGGCTTCCCGTGTGCAGATGCTGAGAGCCAGCACGTTCACCTGCAGGCCAGGGAGGGCAATGGGGTGTCTCCACTCGGGCCCAACCGAGTAGATGATGGAGCCACAGAGCACTGGGGGTTGAGGCGGTGGTGTGGCATTCCAAAACAGCATCCAGGTCCTCCCAGAGACCAATGACAGGCCTAGGGCACCTTGCCTTCTACACTAGGTGCCCCTTTCCCTAAAGCTGCCACTCCCAGTTGACAGCAGAGGCAAGCTCCTCTCCTGGATGATCCCCCAAGTTCCTGCAAACAGGAATGGAAACCTCTCAAATCCACCCCTGACCCAGGAGACTCTGTCTTGGTCATCCCCTCTGCAAACAGTAGAACCTCTGATTCTTTAGGGAATTACCTCCGTTTCTTCCCCAAATACCCTACCCTTCTATTCTCTGGGACAGCATCCCTGGCCCTGCTTCTTCCTAAACAGCCTAAAATCCTTCCTAAAATGGCTTAAAAATCTCTCTCCTCAAGCACAGACCCTAGCCTTTCCCCACTTTCCTCAGCTACTCTCTGCTCCTTTCCCGTCCTCTCCCTGGAGACTACAAGTGGAGAAGAGAAGGTCTGACCCTCCTTCCTTTCATGCCTTCCTTTAACCTGTGTTCCATCTACGAGACTAGGCAGGGACTCTAAAGGGTGGGGTAACTTGCCATTCCCACTCCCTCTGACAGGGGTGACCTCAGATCCCTCCCCTTGGTGGGACAGGGACCTGAATAAGTGTCTGCTGTAAAAGGACCTGCTCAGGCCCATCCTTCAGCCTTACCCATGAGGACAAGCAGAGATAAAGCTTTCAGCAGGTCCTCATTTCTCTCCTCTTGGGAAGGGAGGGAGCCAGCTGGGAGATTAGATGTTTCTCTTTATCGGGTGTCAGAGACAGGCATGAGGAACAGAACACCCTTGGCGTGAACCTCCCTCAGTGTTCATGGCAGTAGGAAGAGATGGGTACCAGGACATGGGAGGTTTTCAGCCCTGTTTCTCATCCTCTTAGCAATGTAGGTTTGTGGGGCAGAGAACTCAGCTCCTGAGGGCAGATGGTGGAGGAGAAATAGATCCCCTGGGACCAGGTGAGTAGATCGCTGGGGTCTAGGGAGGAGAAGATGCCTCATAGAACGATCCCAATAGACTTAGATAAATGTTCAAGCTGAATGGGGCCTTAGGGATTTAATATAAGTCCCTCATTTTACAGATGGGCAAGTTTAGGTCCAGGTTTAGAGACCCACTTGCTACAGGTGAGGACCATGTCTGATCTTCCAGAAAGCTCTCTGAGAACAGGGCTTCATTTTCATTGTTCGTTGCTTCACTTCCAGGCCCAAGCATCTATTAGGCGCTAAATCTATTGTTGGCAGATGTGAAAGGATTGTGGAGGAGAAAAGCATCCCATTTACACCGCTTTCAACTCCGCAAAATTTGTCATACCTTACTATCTCCCCATAATACGGTCCAGAAGTTGGAAACTCGTGTCCCAAAGGCTGTGTTTGGCCTGTATGTGGTTTTAAAACATTTTAAATACCTTTTCTAACATGTATTAGAAAGTTTCATCAATTCAATAAATACCTGTGGCATGTTTATGGGCTGGAGCTATACTAGACAATAAAACAGACAATCCTTGCCCTTGTGGAGCCGACATTTTAGTGAATGGGAGGGGTGGGGTGTCACATAAAAATACAGACTTGCCACTTCTCTCAAAGAAATCCTGAGATCTGGCCACACTGGGCTCACACTGCAATCTAGCAACTATGCTGTGTTTGAGCAGTGGCTGCCCCTTCACATGGTGTGTGCTCTCCCACACACTACACAACCCACCTGACCCACTCACTCCTTTATGCACCTACCTGGCCCCAGGGGACATTGGAGTTTGTGACTCCCCAGGTATTGATGATATAGGTGTGTTCATCCCAATTAAATATGACATGACTGAAGCTTAAGGAAGGTGACTAAGCTGCCTGGAGTCATAGTTACTGGTGGGGCTGGGTGAGAATATTACCTCTTGTCTCTGTTCCTTTCCTTCCCATAAGACCATGTTCCCAAGCACCCAGCATAGTGCTGACACATGGGAGACATTCAATAAGCTACAGGGCTCTCCCCTACCAATCTTTCTTTCAACACAAGGAAATTAGTCTAGACTTTAAGAACTACCCCCAGGGGCTCAAAGGAAAGAAGAGATGAAAAGATATGGCCATTCATCCACTCACTACCCCCTGGTGGGGAGAGTCAAGATGCCCCATCTTCCTAGAGGTCCTATCCCCAGCAGCCCTTTGGCTCCCAAACCCCTGGCTCCCCACTCTCCTCCCCGCCCCTGACACCGGGCCTGGAGCTCTTACGTTGAACATGGCCTTCCAGCCGCTGGTGCTGCCTGAGAGCAGGCTGTCCGGCCGGGCCAAGCCGGCATTGTTGATGCAGATGTCCACACCGCTGTGCTGAGAACGGATAGCCGAGAACATGGAGAGGATGTCCTCCTCATTTGACAGGTCACATCTGTAGGGGATCAAAGTCCCGGGGTAGCCTGCACTCTTACATTCAGCAGCCAGCTCCTATGAAACCCAACAGGGGTCTAACTGGGATGAGCGCTCACTCCCACGCCTCCCCCTCCAGAGACGGACCCGCCCATCACACTCATACAACTCTGTCCTTTGGCAGCTGCCTTTTAGCCCTCTAGGCACTAGGCTGCCCATCCCTGAGGCTTGTCCTCTTTGGTCAAAGTCCAGGGGAGGGGAGCACTCCCTGAGTGAGGGAGGGGAAAAGTTGAGATCAGTGGAGGAACCTCATGTATAAACTCAAATCTTCAGCTCTAAGGGGGGAGAAGGGGGCCGGGGTGCTGGGAATGGAGTGCTATCTCTTTTCTGCCTCTTCTCCAACAGAAAAACCTCCTCTGCCTGTAGTGAGACACACCTCTCAACCACCGCATGCTTCTTCTACCAGTGGCCAGAGTCACCAAGCTGGTGACGCCAGGGCCTCGATCCTGTTCTCCCCCATTGTGACAACCAGTCCCTCCCAGAGGGGCTCATCTCTGAACTGGCACCCTCCCCTCACAAATTGTAGCCAGTTGGCTTGGAGTTCTCACACATACCTTTCAACCAAGCCCAAGTGCCACAATTCCCTTCTCCTTACCTATAGGAGTGGTCAGGAAGTCAGGACAGATTCTCTTTCTCACTGATCTCTGGTGTACCACCCTCCACCCCAAGGTTTCCCTGGAGACCATGAGGCAGGTCAGGTGGCAGGGGACAGTGGGTACCCCCTGTGAATCTCCAAGGCCCTCAGCACACTGAGGAGCCCTGAGAGAGGAAGGCTTGAGAAAGCAGAGCCACTGAGAGGTGGCCATGAGGGAAGCTGACATTCAGAAGCAGGAAGAAAGTAAGCTGTGTGGCCTTGGAGGCCAGTGGCTGGGCACCTGAGCCTTGTGAAGGTGACTGTGTACATGGGGGCAGGGAGGGGGATGCAGGATGCCCCAGAGGAAGACCAGCTTGGCCAGCTGCCCTGGCCTGGAGCCCCTTCCTCCTCCCAAACTAAGCAAGAAATAAAGGGCTGCATCAGGTGACCCAGGAAATTCTCTTCTGCTTTAACTTTCTGTGAGTCCAAAAGGTATAGTCCTCTAGGACTCAGAAACTCCCCTTCACCCAATTTTACCTACTTATGACCACTTCAGGAAATAGGGTTTCTGTCTGTGAGAAGCCAGAACCTAAACTTTGATCAACGAATCAATCAATCAATTAAAGGAGACTGTAGGCAAGGAAGCCTGCAATTCTCCCCTCCTCTCTTCCTCCTCCAGACTTGAAATCTTCCGCAGGAAAGCCAGAATGGAGGGACCGAGAATGTATTTCTCCCTGTCATTGCCTTCTCATTGCCCCACCTGTGCCACCTGAAGCATCTCCCTATGTACCCTGAAAAATGACCTGAAATCATGTCAGTCCCCTCACAGCAGAGGCATTCTCCTCTCATGACATGGAGTCATCCTGGGACCGAGTGACCAGCCTGGGGATCCCCTTGAAGCTCAGGGCCCCTCCTGGCTAGACTGGGGTGGGGGAGCAGGACGGGAAGGCCAAGAGTGGCTTCAGAATTAGGGGATCCAGTTGTCTAATCCCTGCCTGACCCTCTAGGCCCTAAGGCTGGGGCTGGGCCCTGAGCTCCTCAGAACAGGAGAAAGGGAGGGGCAGAGTGGGGTAATGGTGGAGCCAGGTGACCTTGGGATTACCTGGGAGGTTATAAAGTGTACCTTTGGTCAGCAGCAGGGGAGGGGACAGTACTCCTTCCGTACACCTTCTCCCTCTGCCCCCACCCAAGTCCTGCTTATCCTTTCCCTGCCCAGGGACTTTGAGCGATGGTGCAGATAAAGCCCTGCAGCTAAGCACTAGCCCAAACCCAGGGAGTGATCTTTCTAGGGCAAATCCAGAGATAACCTAGGACAGAAATTTCTCTCGTCTCCTTCCTCCCTGCTCCAAAATGCCCAACTTTATTTCATTTTTCTTTGCACTCTTTTTGCTCACAACCCTAGTGGTTTCCAACCTCATGTCAAGAGAAAAATAAGCAGTTCCAGGTGCCCTCAGGATTTACAAGTTCAATGCCTTATATCACCTACTCAGTCTCACCTAGGAGAATGAATTGGAGAAAGGTCTACCAATGAATATTCCATTCATCCCTCATGCCCACGGGGTATGGGTTAACCTTCAGAGGTTAGAAACAAGTGGCTGAGGCTCTTCGGTAAAGCTCCACTCCCCTCCTAACTCTCCCCTCAGCCCTGGGTCAAAAATTCAAAACTTCTGGCTCTTGCTCATCTGGTTGGCTGGCCACTTTGCCTGGTGTGGTGGGTGAGCGCTGGGGATCAGAGGAAGCAATCCAGTAGCCCGCCTAGGCACTGGGGCGAAAAAGCTTTCTTTCCTTCTCCCTGGTTGCCTAGCTAGCCCCTGATCTCTGGCTTCCCTTTTTCTCAGGCCAATATCCTGGGCGGATGCGAGGGGCGGGCGGGGAGATGCCGGAGTCGGAGATTTGGTACACTGAAGCAGGCGCTGTCAGGAGAAAATGGCTCCTTAAACGGTGGGACTTCAAGCGAAGGTAGAAGCCTGCCCTAAGGGATCTAAGAGGCCTTCCCTACTGGCGCCCGCAGCAAATGGCCCAGGTGTGGCGGGCAAGTGAGGGCAGCCCCCTCCCCCACCCGGAGCCCTACCCCGCGGAAACGACGCCTCCCAGAGCGTGCTCGTTCCCCGGCCTGGCCTCACCTCGATGTTGCCCACGGTGCGGGCACAACCCACCACCTTCAGTCCCTGCTGGACCAGGGCCCGGGCCACGGACGCGCCGATGCCCCCCGAGGCTCCCGTCACCAGTGCCAGCCGGTCACGCCAGCGCTCCATGCCGGCCCTGGCCATGGTCCCGAGCCGCCCGCCCACTTCGCTTGGCGAGCTTGGCTCTTGGACCGCGGAGCTCCGCCCCGGGTCGCCGGAGCTCGGCCGCTCTCTAGTGCCCGCCGCGGCAGACCCGCTCGCGTCCGAGCCGCGCCTCGACCAACCCCCAACCTGGCCCACCTCCGGCCGGGGCTCCACCCCCCGGGCCTGGGCTCTGGGCCATATCCAGCCGGAGGACGGCCGCAGCCTGGCCAACCCGCCCCCTGCGCCCGCCGCGGGCAGGCCCCGCCCCGGCGAGCCCGCCCCTCCCGCGGCGCGGGGAACCCGTACCGTCCTGCTTCCCCGGTGAGTACTTCCCTCTGGGCCTGGGAAACCTAGGTTTAGCGGGGGGCTTGCTGCAGTCGCGATGACGCACATACTCCAGCGTCCTTAGTGTTCCTACCCTATCAATGACCGCTAAGGCCAGGATGGGTAACTAAGAGTACTTAAGGTGACTCCAACGCCCTCCCAAACCAGCCGGTGGCTGATGGGTAGGATTCACCCCAGAAAACGCCCAATGTCTCTGCCATCCACGCTGGGTGACCTTGAAAAGGTCTCTTATTCACCTTACCTGATCCCATGGCCTCACTACCCAAGGAGAACTGAATGGTTAAAAATGGAAACACTCCCAGTACGCGAGTACTGGGGGATTCAGTCCCTAAATGGCCCGACTCTTTCCAACTGTCCTAGTCCCCCAACCCCACCCCATTGTAGCAAATGTATCACAATGCATGCCAAAGACTAAAGCAATAGCTAACATTTATTGAGTGCTTACGGTGTGGCAGGCACTTTTAATCTTCACAACCACCCTATGAGACAGTACATATTCATATCTTCATTTTAAAGATGAGCGTACTGAGACAGAAAGGGGTGAAACATGGTTTGGACCACAGGCAGTCCACACTTAGGCCAGGGATGTGCTCCTAAAGTGTCTTCACTGCATTATCCCTTGTTGGGCTGTGGTTTTGTTCAGAATAGAGCTCACTTCACTCTTGGAGGGTGTTCCATCAGTGCTGAAAACTGCCTCATTTCTGCATTCTCAATATAGCCATCCTTCCAAAGAAAAAGCATCTTTGAATAACCACGAGACTCCCACCCAGAAAGTAACAGAGTAAGTAGTGAATGTGGCTCCAAGGGCAAAGTGCAAAGCAAAACCAGCCCTTGCTTTTAGGGATTCTCAAAAGAACATTTGACTATAATGGTGGTGAAGAGGGGAATAGCCTCAGAGCCAAGGGCTGTAAGAGGCCCATAGTCATTTTTTATGGATTCCAAGATGAAAGCAAACAAGGGTCAGAGAGGAATCATGACTCATTTTACCTCTGTCCCAATTTCTATACAACACTTAGATTTAAAAGATAACTAAGGAGGTGGATCAAAGAAATGGCATCAAGTCCAAAAATTCTCACTGAGCTTCTGCTATTGCACACCTGAAATGTGATTAGAAATTTGATTAATATAAAGCCCATAAAATTCAGTGCATCCCCACTGCACAGAGGTATTGACTGTCCCGCCACTTGTCTGCTGCCCACCAAGTATTATAAACATGCAGACACAAAGCTCTAAGCACGTGTGTTTATTGAGCTATTTAACTTGACTTTTTAAATGGCAGCAAAATGCTACTCCTGGGGGAATCTCTCTCCTTCAGTACTCACAGCTTGTGAAAGCAGTAAACTGTAAGGCCACACTGACTTTATTGTTGGAAACCAGATAAGACCAAACATGCACTTATATGGACCACAATGTGGTTAGCTCTCAGTGCAGCCTTCTGAGCCACTTTACATGCTGAGTAATTACTTATCAGGCATCCCTTGGTTGAAATTCTGCCAAGTTTTGTTTTCATTCTTCTAGGTCAGCATGAACCTCTGAATTTAAGAGGTGTGTTGTGTTATGTATTAGGGAACTTTTAATCATAGCAATTCATGTCTCACAAGAAAGTTAAGATGCTAGCCAGTAAAGGTATCACAGCAGATTTATTCTTTCAAAACAAAAGACTGGAAACTGCTTTCCTCTGTTGTCAACTCTTATCACGGGAAGAATTCTGTCTCCAAAAATCTGTATCTCTATCCTCATTTGCTCTTCATCCTAACATCACTAACCAAGTACCAAGTCAACAAGTGGCAGATACTAAAGTACTGCCACACATTAAGTAGAAACATGTACACCAAATTTTACTGTGCGTATTAATAAATATTCTTTATTTTAAATTTTGCACATTGCGCTTTAACATTACATCCAAACATTTCGCAAGTGGATGTCTACTTTGTAAAACCATATATTCAGCTCATTGTCATTTCTGTACAGAAGTATAAGTACAACATTACTTTTGCCACTAAGTTGCTTTAGTAAGTCTCACAGGAAGAGAAACATTTAATGAAAAGAGATGGCTTAAATCATATGGCAGGCCTGCGCAGCCACGCAACTAAAGACACAAGCCTGAAGAAAGAACAAACTAATGAGGATACCTCCACCGTCTCCCAAAACAAGAAAGAATCACATTGATTTAAGATAAAATTTTGCCGTAAGTCACTAAATTAAGAGTTTTTTGAAAGAGAAGGCGCAGTAGTCATCTTGAGTGTTTCATTGAAAGACAGAGCTATTTTATTTATTTAATTTGCTCCAGCTGTTGTCAACCAGCCACTACATATGGGCCTCTTGTGATCATTTAAGCGGCAGTATTTATTAAATTTCTCCTTCAGATGCTGTCGGTATTGTTCTCTATTGCTGTAGAAAGACTGGTTATTAGCCATAAATGACTGTATTTCATCTTGTGAGATAAAGATTTCCTCATCTGAAGTACATTCAGACTCATCCTGCAAATTAAAGCAGTAGTTAAGACTATGACTTAAATTTAAAATGCAAAATGCTATACTGATGGAGGAGGACAGCTAAAAATTAAAGCAGTCTAGCTTTTTAGTTTCAATTCAGTCACATAAAGCCTTTAATTGGAGTGTTTACAGAATAAGCATCATGTCTGTCTTAGTAGTGAGAATAAAATCCAACTCAACTTGGTTTAAAACTCTGAATTTCTATAATTTATCCTAAAAGACTATAAGTCTAGCAGACTACCACAATACCTTTGCCTTTAAAAAATGACTAGCGATGGTTACAACTAGTTACCAAATTTTAAATAACCAGACTTATCTCTAGTTGATCCTATGTTGAAACTTTTATCTCTACAAAGTAAAAGATATACCTTTTTTAAGAAATAAGTTACAAAGCATCACCATTAAACTTTACAACCATTAAAAACAAAAACAAAACAAAAACCACTAGTGTTCCAAAGGATTTGGTTCCATTAAGACCCTAAGTCCTAAGGAAAAGACACCACTCTTTTCCCTCCTCCAAGTGCTACCCCACACACTATGCACTGGCTCACTTGAAATAAGGTGTAATTCACCTAGTCTCAGAAATTGGAGTCACTTGTAAAAGATTTTCCAAGCTCAGTTATGCTTTTCTCCTACATGACACCTAAAGGAAGTAATCTAGAGAGCAGACTCTAGTTCAGATTCTGTCTTCTTTTCTGATCCAGGAGGCTGGCTACCATAAATTGCCACTCAGAAAGGCAAAGTTTTCTTATAATAACTCTCTTCAAGGAAGCAGACTCCTGGATATAATGCTATCTCTATCCCCCTCTCCCAACTATAAACAGTCCCAACTTAAAATGCCCTGACTTACGATCTTTCAACTTTATAATGGGTTTATTGGGATGTAACTCATTGTAAGTTGAGCAGCATCTGGACTTACAATGGTTCGACTTATTTTTCAACTTTATAATAGGTTTATTGAGGTATTAAATGTATTTTCGACTTATGATGGATTTATTGGAATGTAGCCCCATCGTAAGTTGAGGAACACCTATAGCCCCTTCTACTGAGGCAAAGGAGGACAAGGGAATGGGCTCCAGAGTGGTTGCATAAACCATGAGTGGGAGAGCGGAAATGAAGTCCTCAAAGAATAATGAAATACTACCATTAATTTAGTAAAAACCTCTTTACCCACCTTAAACCTTCAAATACCATCCCCTCCCATATCTACCAATGCAGCAACAGTTATCTACAAGACCTCGTGGATTACTTACAAGGAGTTCAACTAAGCTCTTGGCACCTTTTCCGGAATCAGGACCAAATGAAGTTTCTGTAGGTTCTGCAAACTGTGGTACATTTTTCCTATGCTCAAACCAAGGCAGTGGCTGCCCACCCTTTTCAGAGCTGCAACAGCTTTCGGGATGTGCGTCTTTGGTCTTGTCGCGGTGAAAAACTGTGTGCACGGTATTTCCTGAGGTCTCACGATTACCTGGATCTGTAATACAGCTTCCAAGCTTTTGGATCTGAAACCACAGCAAAGGATTTCCGAGGTAAAAAAAGGTGGGGAATAATAGCAATTATTCTTTAAAGAAAAAAAAGTTAGCCCTTTTGTCATGACAGAGGGGTCCATTCGCCATTCTGTAGCGAATGGACCTTGTTCTTGCTCTGTAAACCTATATCTTGCTCTTGCTCTGTAAATCTATCTTGTCCTTCCTCAATAAACTTCATTTTGTGCTTTAAAAAAAAAGAAAAAAATGTTCTGACAAGAATGTTAAACGTTTAGAAGGAATACTGAATAGCAGCAGCAGCTGGCATTTACTAGGCACTTACTATGTACCAGACACTGCTAACCTGCCAATAACTCTCACTTCATCTTCATAGAACCTAATATGATGGGAACTGTTATGCCCACTTTACAAATGTGAAAACTAGGATTAAACAAATTGCTCGATTATATAACTAATAAATTAAAAAGTATTAAGAAAAGAATTAATTGGATTTATGACTCACATGGACTGTTGGACAAATGACCACATCTCTCTCTCTCTCTCTCACACACACACACTCACAAGATGGGCAACCAATGGAACTGCATTAAGTACTCATTCTTAAAAAAATAAATCCTAGCAGCTAAACTGCACATATGCCACTCCAAGGAAAATAGGTTGTTCTCCCTTCAACAGCAAAGGTTTAATGACACTTACGTGTTCATCACATTTCAATATCTTGCTTTTCTTTTTCTTCTTTTTATTTTTTCCTTTTGTGTTGTTCTCTTCGGAATTTGCCCAACATTCAACACAACTATCACCATCATCCTCTTTGTCTTCACAGTGATGAACACAGGAATCATCACCTGCAGAAATCAATAATCCTTATTTATGCTCTTAAATTGGCCACATAGTAGAAATAATTAGGAAGGTTAATCTGAACCTACCATGTTCATCATGATTACAAATGCCTTCAGTGCAGGCAACATCCGAACCTTCCCGAGAACCTGTTTCACTCCCTTCCATGCTAGATGAATATCCACAATCACTACCATTACAGTGTGGAGATAAGCCTGAGAATAAATCAAGTAAGAGTTACAATTAACATACCAGTAAATAGATGAGGACAAAGTGTGAACCAACTGGGGACCACAGAAAAATTTCAAAACTGATGACTTATGAAAGTAGAAAGTAAATTAAATAATGAAAATATGATTAAGGATTTACAGTTTTTTGTTTCTGTCAAACAATAACAAGTCAAAGAATATAAAGAGACAGTAAACATTAAATATTGTCTAAAGTATATGATATTCTTGGGGCAATAAAGCAGTTTTAAAATTCTAGATTCCAGAATCTCTAAAAAGCTCTTAGAAAGAAAGAATAGACTTACGAGTTAATTTTAAAAAGAAGTTATTTACTTACCTTTCTTTATTTTAGGGGACCCCAAGAGATTGCCACTGCTAGGACAGGTACATGATGTATTTTCATTGGTAACAATTACTTCTACGCAACCATTACCATCTTCATTGCTGCCACAGGCTTTGCAGCTACTTTCTATGAAGTCTGTTTCCTGTAATGATCAACATTAAGAGATAGTAAAAAGCTTTACACCCATAATGGCTACATTTTAATTTCCTTAACATTAACTAATTAGATAGGAGTTATGAGGTTAACAATTGAAAAGACTATTCTCATGAAAAATCATTAATTTACTTCAAGACTGTGAACCAACTAAAATCAAGTTAAGAGTTAATGTTATCAGGCAAGTCTAGGAGAGTAGTTCTCAAAGTGTGGGTCTGCTGACCCTGTGGGGTTCCCTAGGTCAAAACTATTTTCATCAAATACTAACATGCTATTTACCTTTTTCAATGTATTGACACTTAACACTAATAGTGCAAAAGCAATAGTGGGTAAAGTTGATGGTGCCTTAGCAGAAATCAGGAAGTGGCAACAAAAGTGTACACTAACAGTTGTATACTTCAACTGTCAAGCACTCTAAGCAAAAATTAAAGGGTATTTCACTTAATGAATGTCTTTGATGAAGTGGTAAAAATATTAATTTTATTAGATATCAATCATGATATCTAATAAATTTTTAATCATCTACGTGACTATTTTGGTCTGCATTTCTGTTGCATACCAAAGTATAACAGCTGTCTCAAGGAAACGTACTTGTGCAACTTTTTGAGTTGCAAGCTGAACTAGCTGCTTTTTTCCTAGAACATCAATTTCACTTGAAAGAATGGACTGAGAGACAAACTGGTTATTCAGACTTGATTACTTAGCAGGCATTTTCTCAAAAATATTAATAAATGAAGTCAGCCTGTCACTTCAAGGGAAACAATGGACAGTATTTGTTGTAAATGATAAAATTCAAACTTTGAAACAACAATCAGAATTTTGAAACCTTGTAAACGGCATTGCGAACTTAGGGCTTCTGAATACTTAGACTTTTCTGATCTGCATAACTCAGTGAACCAGTATCTTTCACATGAGTTCCAATGCATGATGTCACAAAATCATGTATGAGTAAAAGATCTATACAAAGTGCAATACAGTCCAGTGGATTTTAATTTAACCGAGACTATGAAAAGGTCATTGATAAGGTGTTAGATTCCACGTTGCAACTAATCTTTCAGAAACTACTACTGGTCAAGTTGTAGTATCAAAGAAGAATATCCACAACTATCTGAAAAGGTTATATTAAAATACTCCTCCCTTTTCCCACTATACTTTCTTCATATGCTTCAACCAAGCCAACAAATGGAATACCAGTTGAATGAGGAAGCAGATACAAGAATCCAGCTGATTCCTTTTAAGTATAAACATGAAAGATATTTGTAAAAAATATAAAATAATATCGTTCTCCTCGCTTATTTTCTTTGTTTTGGCAAAGTTATTTTTCTAAAAATGTTTATTTAGTTAACTTACAATAGGCTTATTATTTATGAATGAATAAACGAGCAGTTTTAAATGTCTCTGTTGTAATTTTTAATACAGTAAATATTGATAAATATAACCCACATAAACAAAAGCTCATTGGGCACCTTAATTTTTAAGAATGTAAAGGATCCTGAGACCAGAAAGTTGAGAACTGCTCTAGGTCATGCACAGAGGTAGCTTTCCATATTCTGACTTTGCTATAACAGTACACTAAAGCCATGTAAAGAGAGAACTATCCAACTCTGTCTTTATAAAACAAATACATGACATTAAAAATTCTGACTTATGGCCAGGTGTGGTGGCTCATGCCTGTAATCCTAGGACTTTGGGAGGCTGAGGCAGGAGAATCGCTTGAGGCTAGGAGTTTGAGACCAGCCTGAGCAACACAGTGAGACCCCATCTCTACAAATAATTAATTGAATAAAAATAAATTTAAAGAACATTTTTAAAAATTTTTTTAATTAAAAAAAAAAAATTCTGGCCAACACAGGAGGATTGCTTAAGACCAGGAGTTGAGACCAACCTGAGCAAGAGCAAGACCCTGTCTCTATAAAAATAGAAAAATTAGCTGGGCATGGTGGTGCACACCTATAGTCCCAGCTACTCAGGAGGCTGAGGCAGGAGGATCGTTTGAGCCCAGGAGTTGGAGATTGCAGCGAGCTGTGATGACGCCACTGCACTCTACTCCAGGCAACAGAGCGAGACCCTGTCTCCAAAAAAAAAAAAAAAAAAAATTTCTGGCTTATATAGACTATAGTAGGATAAAAGCTAATATACAAACTGCATGAGCTCACATCTGGAAAAGCATAGTAAAAATGCCCAAATCTAGCAAAAGGCAATACACTCAGCCCTCCTTATTCGTGGGTTTCAAATCCATGGATTCAACCAACCAAGGATCAAAAATATTTGGAAAATGTACTGAATACGTGCAGACTTTTTCCTTGTCATTATTACCTAAATAATACAGTATAACAACTATTTACATAGCATTTATATTGTATACAGTATTATAAGTAATACAGAGATGATACAAAGCATATGAGAAGATGTCCATAGGTTATAAGCAAATATTACACCAATTTATATCGGAGACTTGAGCATTTGCAGATTTTGGTACCTGTGGGAGGTCCTGGGACCAACCCCCGGAGATAATCAAGGGACAAGTGTACTTCTTTCTAAAAGCAATACCTATACACTTACAAGCTGATAGTAAGATTACTACCTTCTCTTGGCTTACTTCCTTTTCATCTGCTGTTTGTAATGGAGCAGGAATATCACACACACACTTATTTTTTCGTCTATTCTTCCGTTTTTGGCGTTTCTTTTCTTGCTTGAGTTCTCTTACTCGTTCCTCTTCTGAAAATTCCTCACAAAGTTGTTCCAGTCGGCTAATACCCTGTACTTTTTCCACAGTCATCTAATATAATAACAAAATTGAGAGGGAATATTGGCCAGAGCTTCCTTTATTTTCAATGGAAATTCTCATTTGTTAAAGTTAAATATCATACATATGGAACTAGCATTTCATGGTGCAATTTTGCCAGATAGTCCCTATAAAGAATCTTAAGTTTTAATATCTTAAATGATGACAAAGTCTTAAAAATCTTCTCAGGAAGTCTAGATACAACTAATCCCTATGGGAAAGGCATACTTACACACATTCCTATTCCAAACCAGCAAGATTCTAGTTTTAAGTTTTAGAATTTTAACACAGCAAAATTTACCATTCATTCATTTCTTCACGTAATGAAAAAGACTAATTAACCTGATTAGATGATCTAACTCTGAAGGTACAAACATACAATGAGAAAAGGAATAAATCTGTTCACCAAGAACTAGTACAAATCTGACTCCTCAGAAGAGGGTGCTTAAAGATCATGGATGGAGTCTCCCTCCCTTTCTATCCCCCTCCATTTGGGGAAAAAAAAAAAAAGAAAAAAAAAAGATCATGGATGGACTCTGGAAAAAGAGTTGATAGCTTTCATCCTATTCTCAAGAGTAACCAATGACCCACTTAAAGGGTTACAACCATGTCCTAGTATATACAAAATGTTCACTAGCCAAATATTTATGCTCTATAGAGTATAACTGAAAAAGAAAAATGTTACCAAATCATAAGCACTGAACCCAATACTAGCATTACAAAGAGCCTTCAGTGTGCTTCTAAAAAGTAGTTCTTACATCATGGCATTCAGACAGTTATTTACTGCATACTATTATTAGACATCACTAGGCAAACTGAAACTCATTAAAGATTTCTAAATTTCTTATTTTTTGGCGGCTTTTAACTTTTCACTGGTTATGTTTCATAGCAGCATATTCTTAACCATCAACTTCAGTTTTCTACTCAGAGAAAGTTTAAAAACCAAGGCTGGAAGAGTAACAGGATTAAAAAATTTAAAAAATCCAAAATCTTCTAAATCCCAGTTCTCCAGAACCCCTCCCCACCCAAAGCCATGAAATTGTATCAGTGAATCACAGCCCTCTGAGGTAGTGGTGGCTTAATTAAGATTCAGTCCAATAACTTGAGCAATCTTGGACAATGAAACAGCCCACCGTCCTTACCTCAAAACTCTTGCGTAAAGCATCAACACCAAGATAGAAAAGCATCTGCCATGTCTGCTCTTCTGCCCGCAGTTTTTGCCAGATTCGATGCAGTCTTTCATAAAGATGAATTCCCAAGCAGGTCAGAACTTCTTCTTGAGCTATATCTATTGTCTTAGCATGCCTTTCTCTTCGCCTATAAAGGAGAATAAACCACACATTAATTCCTAATACCCTTAACTGACACATTAAAAGATGGGTAACACATCTGCAAGTTCAGATTATAAACACAATATGCCTACCTAACACCAACCTAATAACAAGACAGTTACACATTTACACTCAATTAATGTATATATAAATATACAAGCATGCACATATATAACCAATGAGAAATACACACGCAAGTAGAACTTAGTCGTAATATCACTAAAAATAAGGTAATTCAGGAACTGGCTCTAAAGAGATGGGTTTTAAGGCACAGGGAAGTCATATATAAGCGCTCAGCTAGTTCATGGAAGGCATGACAGTTCCTTTCATCTTCCAATTACAACAAAAATTTTTTTTCATTTGGTTGGTTTGTTTTTGAGGGGGAATGGAGAAAAGCAATGCCAAAGTGATTTATGGGCAACAGCCCTCTAAGGCCAGTCTTTAGAAGAGTTCGCAGAACTTCAGTGATAAAAGAGGTGTTCGTATTCTAAAATGCCTAGCAGTAAGTAGGCACTCAGACGAGGGCTGATACACTAAACACAAAGGGAAATGGGTTTGATTTATTGTATGAACAACTTTTTCTGATTTTATTTTCACAAAAAAGCCAGAGATGGTATTTTAGGTTCTTATATAATTTAATAATGATATAATATATACAGTTCATGAATTACACTCAACAAAGCATTTCTTAACCCCCTGCTACAAAGATCTCACTTCCCATGCAAAAACCATCATTATGAATAAAATTTAAACATGATAATGCATGGATGGAGGGAGAAAAATCCCTTCTAATCATTTTCAAATGAAAATGATAATCTATAATAATGAAAGCCAAAAAAAGCCTGCCTCCCTTCAAGCAAGAAGGAGCAGAGGACTGAACCAAACACCAGAGAACAGTTTTTCCCTATTTTCACTCAATTAAGAAATGCTATTCTAACGAAAAGCAAAACTTTTACAGGCACACTTTAATTTACACATATATCGTATGTACTGAGGCAGAAGGAGATGGAAATAAACTTTCAGTAATAAAATGAAGCAAAGCGCTAGATAGCCCATTCTAGCAAATTACATACTCATACCCTCCTGCGAACTCTGGCTCAGCACGACCCAAAAGATGTGCAATGAAGTCTGTTTCACAGCAAACATGTATGTGTCGTTCATGTGGACAGCACCGCAAGCCTTCATAAAGTGCAGCACAGTAGCCCTTTTCTTTGCTGCAATCAAGTTCACCAATAAGGATATTGTATGCTCGGAGGACTTTATTTTTGCAATCAGTGCAAAACCTGTTGAAAAGAAAAACCTCAATATTAAGAACTGGCTATGTAATTATTTCATGCTGCATATAACAATGTCCTAGACAATGGCACTCCCTCCCATCTAGAGCATTAACAAAAGGCTACACATACACATTTGAAACATACACATGTAAGGTAAACACAAATTTAGGGATTACAAGAATATAGCTAGATCTCCATTTGCAAAAGATTTTTGAACTAGAGAAACACATGACCCCCGAAAGAATGAGGTAGATAAATACCTATTATTCCATTAAATACATGCCCAGAAAATATTAGTTGCCAAGGACTAGCATTATCACCACTTCAAGAGCTATTTGTACAGCTCAGAAATAAAACAAGAGAGGCAACAAACCAATGACTCTTAGCTAAGTTACCTCTCCTTCCAGCTTCTGAAAATAGATGGCATCTTCAGCCAGTAAACCTTGATTCAAATTTTTACTACAGCATTTTAATACATCACTAGCTAAGCGTTTTGAGGTGGGGAGAAGAATGGGAAAGTAGTACATGTATTCTTCCAAAATGTCAAATTCTTTCTTCTGAAAAGTGCATACTTCTCAATAGTCTTTAGACTGTATATAGAAGTATGTTTTAAACTTAAGCATATACAATGGCAAAAGTATAGAAGAGCTTGTGAATATGGAGGAAGAAATTTTCTTTTAGAAATCCAATATTAATCAATCAGAAAGAAAAAAGAATAGAGCCTGGTTTCTTTGAATTCCTGAAAAAAGAAAGAACCTAGTCTGGTAAAAAAGCCAGGCTCACAATAATAGTAACGGACTGAGAAAGAACAGTTAGGGTGGAACAAGGAAGTTTTGATTTAAATTCACATCCCAAGTGAGCTCATCTACTTCCATGGCGTCAACCAACATGTCTATAAAGATGACTCATGACTCTTACAGCTCTGTTCAAGTCTCTGCTCTTGCCTGAAGACCAGACCCATCCTGAAGAATGGTGGGACATCACAGATGTCCAAGATGCAACACCTTAAACTCACTGTCCAAGGGTAACACTGTTCTCTTCCCATTCCCTGGTAAGAACATCACCATTCACAAAGTCATCCAGGCTGCAAACCTCAGTTAATTCCTAGGTCCCATTAAGGTAGAGCCAACCGGTATCAATTCTTTCTTACATCTCTTGTAGGTCCCTTCTTTTCAATTCCCTCTGCCCTGGTTTAAGTTGCCTAAACTCTTTAAAGAAGCTTCTTAACTATCTTCCCTGTTTCCACTCTTCCTAAAACTAATGCATCTCTCACACCAAAATAATTTTTCTAAAACATATCTGATTATCTCTCTCTCAGCTTAAAAATCTTCCTCTTCATTTCTATTATTTGGTTTACACATCTTACTATATTATTTACCCTTATACTGCCATGCATTAGTTTGATGCACATATGTCTTTCTGACTCAGTAGTAAATAATTATGTTTCTTGAAATGAATATATATTAAGTAATGCTGACAAGTAATGTTAAATCATTATGTTTCACTAATGCTTTAAAAATGGACACAGAAATATACAAAAATTAAACAAAATGAATTAAAGACCTAAATATTAACACCTGAAAACTATACAACTCCAGGAAAAATTGGGGAAAACCTTCATGACACTGGACTAAGCAATGATTTCTTGGATATGACACTAAAAGCACACATAGCAAAAGCACAAATAGACAAATGGGACTATAGTCATCCATTGTTTAACAATGGGGATATGTTTTGAGAAATGCATCATTAGGCGATCATAGCATGTACTTACACAAACCTAGATGGTATATGTATTTTTATATGGAAAACCAAATGTCCCGGCACCATTACTGAGTATCAGTCATTTCCCCTACATGATCTGCAATGCCAATATCAAGTGTCATGTATCAGGTTTCTACACACAGTATGTTCCATTATAATCTTATGGACCACTATCATGTATGTGGTCTGTCGTTGACCAAAATGTCATTATGTGGCACATGACTGTACATCAAAATTTCTGCACAGCAAAGGAAACAATCAACAGAGTGAAAAGGCAACAAACAGAATGGGAGAAAATATTTGCAAACCATATATTGGATAAGGGGTTAATATCCAGAATATAAAGAACTCCTACAACTCAATAACAAAAAACAAACAACCTGATTGAAAAATGGGCAAAGCACTTGAATAGACATTTCTCAAAAGATGATATATAAATGGCCAATAAGCATATGAAAAGGTGTTCAACATCACTAATTGTTGGGGAAATGCAAATCAAAGCCACAATATGTCACTTCATACCCGTTAGGATGTCCACTATCAATAAAACAGAAAGTAACAAGTGTTGACAAGGACTTAGAGAAATTAGAACCCTCGCGTGCTGTTCATGGGAATGTAAAATAGTATGGCCATTATGAAAACTAGTATGGAGGTTTCTCAAAATAAAAATAAAACTACATGAAATAAAACATATGATCCAGCAATCCCACTTCTGGGTATATATCTAAAAGAACTGAAAACGGGACCTTTAAGAGATATTTGCATGCCCATGTTCATAGCAGCATTATGCACAATAGCCAAGATGTGGAAACAACCTAAATGTCTATCAAAAGATGAATGGATAAAGAAAATGTGGCACACATATATAATGTGACATTATTATGTAAAAGAGGGAAATCCTGTCATATGCTACAACATGGACGAAACTTAAGGACATTGCGCTAAGTGAAATAAGCCAATCACAAAAATTCAAATATTGCATGATTCCATTTATATGAGGTATCTAAAATAATCAAATTCATAGAAAGAGAAAGTAGAATGGCAGTTGCCAGTAGGTGGGGGGAGGAAGAAACAAGGAGTTACTGTTCAATGGGTATAGTTTTAATCATCCAAGTTGAAAAAGTTCTAGAGATCTATTGTACAACAATGTATATTAAAAATATAGTAATGTACACCTAAAAATTGTTATGAGGGTAAATTTATGTTTTGTATTCTTTTACCAATAGAAAAAAAGGAAAGGGCCGGGCACAGTGGCTCATGCCTGCAATCCCAGCACTTTGGGAGGCCAAGGCAGGAGGCTCACTTGAGGTCAGAAGTTTGAGATCAGCCTGAGCAAAAGCGAGACTCACATCTCTACAAAAAATACAAAAATTAGCTGGGCAAGGTGGTGCACACCTGTAGTCCCAGCTACTTGGGAGGCAGAGACAGAAGGATTGCTTGAGCCCAGGAGTTGGAGGTTGCACTGAGTTATGATGATGCCACCACACTCTAGCCCAGTCGACAGAGAGAGACCTTGTCTCAAAAAAAAAAAAAAAAAAAAAAAGCAAAGTCTTCCCTTAAGGAAAGAAAAATGAACACAGAAATAACAAATACTTCCACATTTTCAGGTTATAAATGGCAAGTTTACATTTTCAGGTAAATAAATGATCAAATGTCAAATAGTACAATAATAAAACTCGAAATAGTTCCCTATTTTATTGCTGTAAACCCTCAGAGTAGTTTAATATATGCTTGATTGTACAACTATAGGCATAAGTGAACAGCAAGTTAAAAACATCATATGAAAGCCGTAAGAATGAAAGTGATTTTTATCATTTGCAACAGTAACATTGCACATGAATTAGAAAAACTCTTAAAGCAGAGGTTTCACAGTTTCCTAACACCTCATTTGTAATGATGTTCTACCATAATACTTAACTGGCTAAGTAGTGTTATTAAATCTTTATTATAAAGCACTTAAAAAAAAAAAAGAAAAAAAGGTAGATACTGCCAAAAAGGCACATTAGTTAGATGTTTATAAATCACTTTCAACTGACTATACCTCAAACACTCAAACTGTTACCTAAAACAAGAACGGGAAACACAAGAATGATAAGGACTTGCAAATATGGCACACAAACATATCATCAACCCTCACAACAAATTTAATTTACTCCTATAATAAATCCTATAAGATCAGTAGTATTGTTATTTTCTTCTTAAAGAAGAGAAAAACTGAGGCACAGAAAAGTAACTTATACAAAGTTATAATCAGTGAAACTCACATTCAATGCCATCTCCCTTAATTATTCTGTTAACCATACTTTCTCTCTACCCTTAAGACTTTATAAAAGGGACTCTGCCTTCTTAAAAATATAAAACACTGCCCCCAAACACAAGTATTATCTACAACCATTATAGAAAACTGCAAAACATTAGCTCTGATAACTAGTAATTTATCACCCAAAAAAGCTATCTTTTGGGTGGACCAATTCATATTTAAGGAGGAAAGATATATGTTTTACATCTATATAGTCCCCTTAAAACTCCAAATAAATGATGTATTCCCTACTCTCTTGGGTATAACCAACCAAAAAGGCAAATAAAGTTTATAATTGAAAAAAGAAAAATATCTAATAAACTTGTGTGTACGTCAAGTCATTCCCTTACTGCCACATAAAATAAACACCAATCTTGATAACACCATTTTTTTTTTATCATTCACCTATGTTTTTTTAGAAGTGCCCCCAAAGTAATAGCGTACATCCATTTGAAGGTCAAAGAACACACAACCACAAACCCAACATGTGACAAATTTAAACAGCAGAACTACCCCCAAGAACACCATCTCTAGATGGCTCCCTTACCAGTTTCCTTTCCTACTGCACTCTCCCCTCCCTATGAATTTCCAAATGTTAATGACACTTAGAAAATTCCTTTGTAAAAGTAGTATTTTAAAAAGAAAAATACGAAGTTACTTTTATAGTAATGAAGCACACAAATTCCAACTCTATTTTTAGGTCTTGACAAACAATTATAGAAGAAATACTTCACAATATTACTAAGTGAAAAGTTACTAATTTAACTTTAATTTTGAAAATGGCATCATAAAATGATTCTATCATAAAATCAAGGATTACCAGAGTTTCCAAAGTGATTAAGTACACTTTATTCAATTCAGTAACTCTGTGTTTCATGAAAAGCTGGTCTGGAACCAACACGTAAAAATTACAAACAAGGAGATGCTGGCTCAACACAAGAAGGCTAATGCTAAGAGTCATCCCACAAAGGAATTGCCTACCCTGACATTAAGCTCCGCCTAGTGCCAGGTATTAATGGGAAGGCTGGAGTACTACAATATAGCTAAGGCATCTCCCACACTATGTTGTAATGACCACTAGACTTACCTGTGTTTTCGCAGATATGTTTCTAGCGTTTCTAAAAGACAACTAGAATCAATTAAAACTACTTCATCCCTGCATTCCTGGGACATTAGTTCCCATACATCCATCCAACAACCTCTGTAGAAAGAACAAATAGTAGTGAAAAGGAGGAATATATAAGGGTAAAACATATTAAAAAAAAAAAAAAAAAAGCAAAGTAAAGGATTGCTTGATTTTACCTGGCTGTTCCCTGGAAAGGTCCATAATGGAAAATGATCCTACACTTGCTGTCCTTCCTGTGGTCTTCACTACTTCTCTTATCTGTACTTAACTTCTCTGAACTGACACTGCTACTGCTCCCTTCACTGTAGTACAGTATAGTACAAAGCTTAGTGACACTGAGATAATCTGAAGTAATAATTTCTACAGTCTAAAATTAAAATAATCAACTCTTTACTAATTAAGATATTAACAGGGTAAGTTTATAAATCTATATATAATGCTTACATACTCATTTTAACCACATTAAAATGTTACATAAACATATGCTCACATCTTTATACAGAAACTTCTGCTTGTCTATCAAGTTTATCTGATACAATTTAACAACATTTACAGTTATCAAGATAGCAAATGGTTAATATACTAAGCATTTTATAAGCAAATATACTTGGAATGTCTAAAGTCAAAAGGACTGAGAAAATGATAAAGTATTTTTACCTATAAACATGAATCATTCTTCCACAAATTAAAAATTCTAATAAATTTTGATCTACTTAATATAATCATTAAGTGATTTTTTTTTAATCACTCCTTTTTACAGCTAGTCCATGGCAACATAACTTTTATCTACCTTCACATTTACAAGTAACTGGGAAAGTCACAGATTAGTCTAATTATAGTAAATTAAGTTTTTACATTTATTAAAATAAGAAAACACACTAAGATGAACACTTTACACAGCCTAAATTAATAGTAAATACTATACAAATAATTTTTTAAAAACTTACTAAAAACTTCCCAGACTCTCCCTCCCCCACAGGTTTCAATGTGGCGCTGGTCATGCATTTTGCTTTGTTGCAGATGTGCATTCCAAGCGAAATGTGTGTCTATATTCCATTCAATGACAGTCGTCTTGATTTTTCACGATTCTGAACAACTGGCTCCTGCCTGTTCTTCTGCAGGTCTCACTACAGTCCTAGGAATTCATTACACCTTGGAGGCTTGAGATGGAAAAACCTCTGACTCTTTACTTAACCTACTCCATATAGCTAAATATGTAATTCTCAACCCTCTGCCCAAAATATAAAGTCATACATACAATTCAGCTCCATACTCCCTCTCTCACAAGGGCTCAGGCCAAGGATTAGCTCCTCTTGTTTTTGACAATAAAAAACTCAAGTCCTGCTCTTCCTTCCATATTACATCCTTCTATTCTCAACTCCCAGATTTCCTCTTTTTCTAATTATGCTTATATGATCCCTAATCTCCAAGGACTGAAAAACTCTCAAACTCAAGTTCTCATAATTGAGGAAAAGGTTCATAAAAAGAAATCAGAGCTGGGGAATGATTATTATATCATGAGAATGTGAAAGCATTATTCTAAAAAAAAAGCTTTGCAAAGAAATTCTACAGCTCAAATTAGGATTTTATCTACCCTCTTTTTTGACCTCATGCCTTCGTATTATTTTCCTCAAGATCAAGCTTTCTGAAAAAGTAGTCTTTCCACTGCCTTGTTCTACTCCAGTACTTTCCGTTCACAGTTTAATCCATTACAAACTTACATTGCATTCACTTTTCCATCCACTGTGGTCTGGATTCTGGTTCCACTCAACCACTAGCTCATCAAGATCACCAATTAACTCAGTGTTGCTAAATCCAATGTCCACTTTCGGGGTCCTCACTGACTTGGCAGCATTCAACACAGCTGACCAGACCTCCTTGAAAAACTTTTACCTCAGTTTCCTCCTAGCTATCTGGCCACTCTTTCTCAAGTTTCTTTTTTCCCACCATTAAATTAAATTCCTCTGCATAGTTTTCTCTTACTCTACTCTTTCCCTTTAGGTGATTGTAAATATCATTCTCTAAGATAAGCTACAGGCCTACAACTCCAGCCTAGACCTTTCTTTCGAATCTCAAACTTACTCCCAGACAGAAAATAACCTGGGTTTACTTGTGTGGATATGAGAACACTCTCAGAAAGGCTGACCTGGATCGCTGCTATTTATTAGGCTGAAACCTAATCAACTGTATTATACTTTCTCTGGAGAAAGTCTTTAAAAAAAAAAAAAAAAAAAAGGTGGGGGCAGGGAGGGAGTAGAAATGTATAAAATGGGGAGTCATAGTAGCATACAATGGTGGTGACCATCCCAGGTGGAGGAGAGTCTTGGCCTGCTATCCATACAGCATGTGGGAATAACTGAAGCTATCTTAATCAACTGCTTAAGATCAACTAAGTCCATTCATACTGATTCCATACTCAGCATACAGCCTTCCAAAACGTTTGACTTCCCATGTAGTGGGACTATAGCTGAAGGGGGATGTGAAGTCTATGGAGGTTTGTTTTTTGTTTCTAAGCTGAAAGACAGGAAAACATAGCTGTATGTCAATTTAATAAAAGTAGGTAACTGATGAAGCAAAGTCACTGAGAACAAAAGAGGAGAGGAAATCCTGAGCAAAGTGGTAGAACTGGTCTTTGAAGGAAGGCAGCAATGAGCACAGATGTGTAAAATGTTGGGGCACCTATTGCTTTTTAGTTCCTCAGTGCATAATATGCATAACAAGAAAAGAACCAGAAGGCAGGCTTTTTACTATAGCACACTATTCTGTGCCTTTAGCCAACGGGTCATTCTCTAAAGAGATAATCAGACTGAATTCTGCATTTACAGAGTCAGGAATTCTCTAAAGATATTGATAAATCAAGTATGTAAAAAAAAAAAAAACAATTGTCCTTAGAAAACTACTTTAGGTTGTGTAGAGCTTTAATGGGTTCAGAGTATTCCCACATTTAGATACAATGTAATGTGTGGTTCTTGTTTGGATCCTAATTCATACAAACCAATGTAAAAAAAAAAAACTTTTAGAGGCAGTAGGGGAAATCTGAATATGAACTGGGCATTAGATTATTATAGTTAATTTTGTTAGGTGTTATAATGACACTGTGGTTACGAAAGAAAATGTCCATATATTTAGAGATGCATGTGGAAGTATGTAGGAGAATAACATGAAGCCTAGGACTTGCTTTAAAATATTTCAGCAAAGAAAAAGGTAGATAAATGAACAAATGGGGCAAATTTTGATGACTCTTCAATCTGAGTGAAAGTACATGGGGGAGGGGTGGTCTCTGCACAGTCTTTCCACTTGTCTGTGTTTGACAGTTTCCATAATAAAAATTTTAAGATACGTTTTATTCCTCAATATAGGAAAAAAAAAACTTAATAGATTATTAACACACGACCACCTGGTCATCCAGGTCTTTATATCAGGGAGGAAGATGTCTATACAACACTGGTGTCAATGATACTTATGAGATATCAAAAAAATTAACTTTAAAAATTAATTCAGAAGTATAGCTTTGAATCCCATTCTCTCCAAAACATAAGTGATTTCTCAGAAACTCCCTTCAAATTCCATGGCTTCTCCCTACCATCCCCACCCCCAAGCGATTTTGTACTGTGGCACTGTGCTGGGAGATGGGAGGAAAAATAGCCTTGGATGTTGTAGCATCTAACCAAGAAGAAAACTACAAATTAGTTACATAACTACATATTGCCATAACTTATTCAAGACCTTCTTTTTAATCCCTTGATAAATTATTAGGGAGACCTAGAGACAAGAAAGGTAAGAAAAATAATTTATACATTATGACTATTTTATAGATTAAAGAATGAAATTACTACTTTGGAAAACTTATCATTAGGTACATAAATTTCTGCAAAGGTCTCAACCTCCTTTCTCTAAAACATATCTAATATAAGGAAAAAAACTTAAAAAAAAATCAAATCTATATTGAGACCTTATATAGTATCAATTCAAAAAGCCCTACAGAACCAGGGGACATATTTATTTTGACCTATATCATAAAAAAATGACCAATTAATGAATTAAAACTAGCAGTGTGTTTCCTCTTTTTTACTAAATATGATCAACATTTATAATCTTAACAAAGCACCTTGGTATTCAATTGTACTTACCCCAAAGGTTTTGGCTTGTGCGTATCTAAGGAGTGCAATTGACATCTCTTGTTCTTCTTACTTTTTGGAATAGCATCTATCATGTCATTTAGTTTGGACCTAATTAAAAACAAACCATTAAGAGTTTAAGTAATATTCACTTTTCTTTCAAATTTTAAAATCTCTATTTACTGCCTTTTAGAGAGAAGTGTATTTAAAGTATAGACACATCAGCTACCTTGAAAATTTCTCATCAAATTCTAATCCAGAAGAGTCTATCTTCCCTCCCCATCCTCAGTCTGTCAAAATGTTGAAAGAGACCTGCTCTATTCAAAATACTCTTTCCCCAAGACTGCATCTGTCTCACCCATCCCTATATCCCCACATCTAGCAGTATGCCCATATTTTATAACTACAGCCATCTTCCCTTGCCCAAATATTATGTAAATATGGCAGGTGCGGGGTGGGGGGTTTTAAGCGGGAAGATCAGTTGAGTCCAGGAGTCTGAGGCCTGCCTGGGCAACATAGAGAGACCTTGTCTCTTAAACACACACCCCCCGCCCCAAAACATGATGTAAATACATAATATCCTTGATGAGGAGGCACTGACAGAAATTTTATGCAAATATAGAATATGTACCACTATTATTCACACCCTACCATCTAACCAATCAGCAAAGCCTGTCAACTCTAATTTTTAAATATATCTAGAATCAAATTACTTCCTATCACCTCCACCATTATCACCCTTGTCCAACCCACCAATCTTTAGCTTAGTCAACTGCAACAGCAGGTCTCCTAAATGGTCTCCTTCCTATCACCCCTTTGCCCTTTACCTTCTAGGCTTCACTCAGCAGACAGAGTGATCCTTTTAAAACACAAGTCAGATGTTATTCCTCTGTTCAAAAACTCTCCAAGAATTCTTTCCTCAGGCAGAGTAAAAATCCAAAGTCTCTACCACCACCTCTAAATAGGAAAGACTCAGGATTTAGTCTCCAGACCTCTTCTTTTCCTAATTATACTCACTATATGACACAAATCTATAGCTCTAAGCCAGACCTCTCTGAATTCTACTTAGCTGTCCAATTGGTATCTCAAACTTAACACATCTGGAAGTGAGCTCTGCAAAATTTACTTCTTTCAGTAAATGGAAACCATTTTTCCATCCTTTAGACCACAAATCTAATAATCATCCTTGATGCCCTCCCTCACAACCAATCTATCCAAAAATCCTGTTGGCTCATTCTTGAAAACATATCCAGGATCTTACCATTTCTCACTACCTCCATGGCCACCACTCTGGTCCAAGTCACCATCATCTCTCCCATGAATCATTAAATAGCCTGTTTCTCTGCTTCCATCCCTGCCCTTGCACCCTCCTTCACTTTATTCTCAATACAGAAGTCAAAATAACCCAAACTTCAAGTCAGACTTTGTCATTTATCTGCTCAAAACCCTCCCAAAGCTTCTTATTGCACAGTGAAAACAAAAGACCTCAGGATGACCTACAAGGAACTACATGATTGGGCCTTTTATTACTCTCTGACTCCATCTCCTATAACTGTTCCCTTCATTCATCTGCCTCCAGCCACAATGGCTTCCTTGCTATTCCTCAAATACGCCAAAAAAAACCCCAGCCTCTAAACATTTATACTTGCTTTTCCTTCCTTCTCTGCCTTTCCCCAGATTATCTACATGGTTTGCTCACTTACTTCATTCAAGTCTATATTCAAAGTCATTTTATCAGAGAGGCCTTCCCTGATCACCTTTCATATTATTTCTACCTACCCATTCTCTATTCCCCTTACTGGTTTTTCTTTGTAACTTATCATACCTGACAAAGTATATATTTACTGCCTCTCCTGAGTGCAGAAACTTTACATTCACTGGTACACGGAAGTTACTCAATAAAATTGTTAATAAGACTCAATCTTTGTCCCAACCAAATTTAGGAAAAAAGCTGCCACTGTCACCAAGCTGTTTAAAAATTTAAAAAACTCATTTTCTCCTAAATTGATTATACTTACCCATGTACATAAAATAATGTATAAAGCTTCTTTGCATCAGTCATGCAGCCTCGAGTTACAGATAGGACTCCCTTGGGCCCTACTGTCAGGGGTTCAAGGGCAGGATTTCCAGACTCTACAAGCTGGGAAAAGAGGCGCTCCACACTGCGACGACAACCAACACATGGGACAAGCTGAGAAAGTGCACTCAAGACTTCACGTGATGTCACCACCATGGCAATACTTAGATCTTGTTGCTTAAGCATACTATGTCGCTAAGAGAAATAGAGAAAGAAAAATGAAGAAGAGTCCTTAAGACAGACACAAAATTACTCTTTCACTACTATTGGTTCCTATCCTTGTGCTGCAGTAAATGCAACCTGAGCAGGGCTTGCCATCTCTATCTGCAACTGAGTCAGAAAGGCAAAGTAGTCAGTTTTGTCCATGCTGTACTGAGTTTGTTCCAAACCCCCTGGTCTTAAAATCTAGGGTATAAAAAATCCTGCTTAGAATGCTAGGGGCTAAGCAGTATGTGCCCAAGCACAGCAAAAAGAAGCTCTGTATCTAGAAATACAGGGCTGGTTCAATGAGTATTAAGCCTAGTACTTGCACTTGAAAAAAAGAAAGAAAGAAGAAAAAAAAAAAGAATAAAGACACAATGCATGTCTTCTTTTCAACTTTTATCAACACATTGTGTTTAGCTTCAAGAGTCAAGTTAGGATGGTGATCATGTAGAGCACCAGTTCTCAACTCAGAGCTATGAACACATTATGGATTACTGGGAGAGAACAAGGCCTATCTTGCTCATGTAGGAGCCTGGAGTGAGTAACTAACATGCTGGTGCATATGAATGCTATCTGTTGATTATGACAAGGCAGAAAAATGACTGAGAACTACAGCAGCAGACAAATGAGCAAAACTCTAGTAAGTAACTTCTACTTAATGGAGTTACAGTTACACTACAATTAACACTTCCAGATTTACCAAAAACAGATGGGAAAGCAGGATAATTCCCAAGAAGTATTTTATCACATTTACCATTAACCTCTCAAAGTTTTCTCTAAAAGTGGAAATTGAGTTTTAAAGTAAACTAACAAGCTATCTTCCATTATCTTAATTATAGTCAGCCCTCCATACCCATGGGTTCTATATCCGTGGATTCAACCAACTAACCAAATATATTCAGGAAAAAAAAAAATGGATGGCTGCATCCGTACTAAACATGTACGGACTTTTTTTTGTCATTAGTTCCTAAACAATACAGTTTAACAACTATTTACATAGCATTTACATTGTATTAGGTATTATAAGTAATCTAGAGATGCTTTAAAGTATAAGGGAGGATGTGCATAGGTTATATGCAAATACTACACCATTTTATATCAGGGACTTGAGCATCAGAGGATTTTGGTTTCCATGAGGTCCTGGAACCAATCCCCCATGAATAAAAGGACAATTATATAGTGTATTTAAGTGTACTTACATAAGTTATTGTATTTCTCAGGAATTAAATAAAAATCAGAAAGTTTCTAATATAGTATTAATTTTTTTTTTACCGGAACAAAACAATTACTACAGAAGAAAACCAACAAGTTCTTAAAGAAAAGTTGTATATCGCTTATATTTAAAAAATACAGAAAGGCTACATGGTGAAATTAGAGCCCTATGGATGTGCAAAATGTTAACACACCACCACCAACTCTCTTTCACATGACAGGTACATAACTACATATATTCACTGTAGCAACAGTAAAAAAAAAAAAAGCAATTTCAGTGCAATATTAAGACCTAGGGAACCCTAGGTAAAACAAAATTCATATAGCTAAATTTCAAATAACTCTTTAAAATACACATACACCATTAAAAACACTGACTTTAAAAACTATTACCTGAATGAACTGCTTTAGCTGTGCACCATTATTCTGATGCCCATCGAGATTTAAAACATTGTCAGGAAATTCCATCACCATCTTAAAATGCAAAAAGAAATCAATTATTTTATCCCCTTTGAACACATGATATAGCCTATTTTATAAATTCCTAGGACAGAAATAGACCCCTAAAAGCCAGATTTGCCCACCACTCCAAAAAAAAAGTTTAAAAAAAAAATCCAAGCATATGAGTTTCTAAAGCCAGAATGGTAGTCATCAGGAGCAAAAATACCGAAGTCAGGCAGACAGGCGTTCAAATAGAGGCTCTAGCACTTATAATCTATGTCATTAACTCTGGGCAAGTGACTTAGTGTGATTCTCAATTTCCTCACTTGTAAAATAAGATTAAATAATTTCTAGTATCTATCTCACAAAGTGGTTTAAGAATTGTATTTTAATGTGTTTATTGCAGTGGCTAATAATTGCACTTAATAAGTGAAATAACCTGATATTTTTAGTTATTCCTCTTAACTATGGAATATAGTTAATCTTACAACTGTTTTCTAAAAATCTATATATCTATATATTTTAGAACAGTACCTGGCACATAGTTTATGTTTGCTCTAATTATGAAAAAGGGCACACTGAGGTATTGTATTCAATTATCAAAATTCACTACCAAAGGAATATGAAGCTGAAGGATGCTACAGTATGTCACATAATTCCCATTTGTAATTAGCATGTATCACTGATCTGTCACGTGACTCCCATTATGTGACACACTGAGGCAGCGATGTTAAAATATAGGAAAAAAAAAAGTATGCCTTCAAAACAATGAAAGTAACAGACGTGTAATATGCTAGGACAAACTATTTCCAAATGACAAGGGCCACAAACTCCTACATACCCAGAGTGAAGTCAGGATAAAGATCCATTTGAGGCAAAAACAAAAAAATCCCTACCCAGTTGAATGTGGTCTTAAGAAGATCGCTCTCTTCTTCCCCAACCAGCACCACACTGCTTCTTTAATGAAGGTGACCATTCCTTTCTCTCCACATTAGAAATGAGAGATTTAAAACATGCTGAGGACATTGGGAGTCTGCCAGCCTCCTCATTTGCCAGCAAGTTAATAAACTTCTCTCTCCTTCTCCCCCTCCAAAAAAACCACATTTGTTCTAACAATAAACTGAGGCCTCATTAACAAGTAAGGCAAATGTAAGCAACAGAGATAAGATCTTTTCTTGATTTGATAAGAGAGGAATACTGGACATGTGAAGTACGTAAACAAATAGATACTAAGAGGATGGACAATGATGCAAACACCAATTTAACAATCTAGAGGACTTCACTGTATTTAACAGAATCAAAAACTGTATATACAATATGATTCAAATTTTTGTATGTGCATATCTTATCTTACAAAAAAACAAAATACATAATATACTTAGATGTGGCTATCTCCAGGTAGTGGGACAACAGATGTCTTTTTTCTCTATGTCTTCTTACCTTTCCCAAATTACAATGCACGTATACTATTTATTGGGTGGGGGGAGGGAAGGGCTAAAGTTCCTTGCTTCCAATTTTATATTCATTATACCATGTTCACAGACATCTTTCCATCTCAATAGCTTTTACTGTTCTGGAAGTTTCTTCTTCCATACATATAGATGAAATGTCTAAATTTCAGTTTCAAATATCAATTATCCAATTTTCAGGTTTATCAACCCTGATATCTTGTTTCTAGTTTTACTTCCTAGCCTTCTTATTAATATCTCCAATATGTAATAATAAAGACACTTAACATACCTTCATATATATAGTATATATCAAGTATATATTAAAACACAGGCATTGTTATAAGTACTTTCATATATTCACTTTACCAACAGTACAAAGTAAAACTTAAGTCACTAGTCTACTTTAATGCTGTAGCTACAAATGATCTGATGAGAATGACTGAAACAAATGGGCAAAATATCTAATGATTCATACTGCCCATGTGTTTATTGTAGTTAACATGTTCCACACAAATTCAAAAAAACATTTAATAATCATTGGATTAGAAATCCTGGTCCAGAAAACTGACAAAAGAATTAAAATAGCTAATAGTTCAATTGACACACATTATGTCTTCTGGAATCATCACAGGGCTTAAGTCACAAAGAAATTCAACTGTCAAGTCATGGAAAAGGTGTAGGACAAACTTTTAGAACCATGTAACTCAACAGAACACTGCAGGTCACCTCAAACCTAACATTTAAGCAACTAATACTTTGATTTGCATTTTCAGTTGCTTGATACAAATATATACCATTTTACCACATACCAGTTGCCACATAAAAAAATTTAAGACAATTATGTATGCTGTTTTAAGATCAAAGCTATCAATTTAGCAAACATTCAATGACTATTCCTTATTTAACCAGATCAAAGTCTCTCCAGCCTGGTTCTTAGGTGAAATACTAAATTTCTGACTCAGTATTTATTTTTATTTTGATCAACTGTTTTATTGTTTGAAAAATTAAAGCAGAGGTCAAAGAGTACATGTAACATACTGAGACCTACCAGCTGATTTGTAAAAAATTATAATTATATGGATAATACCTGCTTTAGAAATCCTTTTTTAAAATCAATAAAGAAAAGGGTTCAATTTTTAAAAAAAACCTTTCAGATCATTCCATTTTCACCTACCTAGTTTAAAAACGTCAAGATCTAATCTATTTTTGTGTCTTTCCTGGGTTTCATCAGCTTAGATAATACTAAATTTTCTCTTGTATTTACTCTAACACCCTAGATACTCTGCACTCATTAAATACTCTGTCCTTGCCTTTCAAACACTTAGGACAATGGCTTTTTTACCTTACTGTTTTCTGGCAAACCATTATATGTTGTTTAATGTTTTAAGAGATGAAAATAAGAAAAAGGGGAAAGTAACGAGGCTAGTAGCACTATTTTCTCCCATTCTTTAAAACCACTTCCTTGACTTAATCTTCAAGATTCTAAGTAACCTAAAGGAAGACAGTATTTCAGGTATGGTTTCACAGAGGAATCATTAGCATTCAGCTTCATGATGAGGTTGCCTATCCACAGCTAGCCAAAAATAGAACAAGTCATTGTGCTGCAATTACTGCATTATAAAGTTTATTGACTTCATTACTCACTTTCACTCTTAAGTATCTGTCCTGGTTTCTCCTGACCACAAAAAATCTGTTTATAGTACATTCTCACAAGTTCTACCCAACAATACTAAGTCTGTATTTATCAAAATCATTGCCACTTTGGTTTTACTCTTTTACTTCTTCATCTACACAACCATTTGTAACATCTATCACCCTTGGTAAAATTAAATATTAAATCAAAAATTGAAAGGAAATATGAAATGCTAAACTTTTAACAAATGCTAAACACCTAATCCCCAAGTGGATATGCTACCATTTATTACCTTTCAAAGCCTAGGGTAGTTAAAAACTCTTATCCAAGGTTCTAGTCCATTTAGATTGGTTTGAATTAGGAGGGTAAACTGCATTCCAGAAATACTGTAGTAATCTGACAGTATGTACAAAGAACTTTATAAAAGATTCTTAGCCTTTGATCCAGTAATTTCACTTCCAAAAGCCTGAGAACACAAATTTTATTGCAAAGATGTATGCATTATTTATATTCTTACAGCTTATACACAGCAAAAACTAGAACCACCTCTTCCCACGATGGAAGAATGATTAAAGTATGGAATATCATACAATGGAATATTATACAGCCATTAAAAATGTTTAAGAATGACAAGGAAAAAAGTTCCCAATATCGTATTTAGTTAAAAAAAAAAGAGTATAAAATGTTACAGAAAACAATATATCTCAACTCTGCATCTATGTGTGTGTCTATGACTGGAATTACACTAAATGCTGCTAATCTCTAGGAATTATGATTAAGGGTAGTTTGTTTTCTTTGTTTTGTAGTTATTTTTTCAAGACAATTTTATGAAGGATACATATTTTGATTCTATTCTTATTGGAAATCACTTGCTTAAAAACTGTTTTGTTTTTGTTTTTAGAGACAGAGTCTTGCTCTTTCACCCAGGCTGGAGTGCAGTGGCATGATCATAGCTCATTTCAGCCTCAAACTCCTGGACTCAAGCAATCCTCCTACCTCAGCCTCCCGAGTAGCTGGGACTATAGGCATGCACCACCACGCCTGGCTAAATTTTTTAAATTTTTGTTTTTTTGTAAAGATGGGGGTCTATGTTGCCCAGGCTGGTTTTGAACTCCTGGCCTCAAGCAATCTTCCCACCTCAGCCTCCCAAAGTGCTGGGACTACAGGCCTGAGCCACCATGCCCAACCTCAAAATTGTAAGTCTTAAAAATAATTCTTCAAAGATGTCTCTAAAATAAAATCTGTATTCTGTGTGTCTGCTATTTTATAATTCTAATAATACTGAACAGCATTTGGCCACACACTATAACAACTTTCCTAAAAATGACACCTGCTTACTTATTTGGGATTTTCTCCAATACACCTACATCAGCACTGTACTCAAGTGTTTATACCCACTAAACTACCACAGGAATCTTTTAGATGTGGATACAACACACCACATAAAAGAGGAGGCTACTTGTTCACATACAAGCTTCTTAATTTCATTTTACAAATCCAGGTTAAAATCACCAATTTAACTAAGGCTAGGTTTCAGCATCCCTTACTCAAATGATAAAATTTGTAACTGACTGTGAACTGTAAACATTGTAACTAGACCACAACATTTAGCTGCTACCAAGATTCTAAGACTACCACTTGAAATAAAGATCAGGCAATATTTCCTCAGTGCATTACTTGTGGACCCTAGGAACAAAGACCAAACCAAATGTTAACTTCAGGCATACACTGCCATCAAACTATTAATGGACCAGTGCAGGGCATAAACCTCTACCACAGGCATCTTCCTTCCCTCTTCTCCCCCAACAGGTGTTTTGCTCTACATTCTTCCTTTAAGTAGTAGTTAGTAGAATGATCCAGAAAGAAACTTGTTTCTCTAAATATGGTGCATCCTTGACAAGAATTTTCAATAACATTCATTCACTGAACAGTATTCAATGACTGTGCAGAAGTTTCAAGACAAATAAAAAAAGTTTCACTCATTCTCTAGTGATAAAAACCCATTCCAAAGCAAAGGAAAACTGTACCTTTTCCTAAATAAAATGCTATTTTGAGATACTTAAATTAAGTAAGCTTAAATTTTATTTGCCTTGGTCTCAAGTCTACAGTACAATAAAATCAAAATTCAACCACCAGGTACAGTGCAAGGTAAGTGCCATACTAAACCACAGTGCAAGGTTACATCTCTTTCAATGGAAAATTTCAGAAATTCACATCATTGTGGAGAGAATACAGTACAAAAGCACCCGAAAAGTTAGCCATTTAAAGTGCTATACGACAGATGTATTAAATGTGCTGCATTCACATAAAGGTGGTTATGTGAATGCACAGAGAATCAGTAAGTATCTTTTAAAATTTTGTAAATACTCAATGACAGTTTTCCCTATGTTTTGATTATATACTCAATAGTAATCTTACATCCAAACCCACTGCATTTTTTTTTAAATGTCAAAGCCATTCTGGGACAATAAACTTAAAAGGCTGATATCAAACTTAAGTGTTTATGTTGGCAGGGGAGAGAAGAAAGAAAATATCAACAAATGAGTTCTTATCAGGAGTTTTCAAAACGAGAAATGCATCACTTAATTTGATCAGAGTGCCAGTTTGTTTTTTTTTTAAAAAACTATTTGAAATATCAGTCCATTATACTTCTAATGCAAAAAGTGCAGACATCATTACAAAGGTATACAAGTAATTTGTAATACATCAACACAAATTCTATTTACTTTATGTCAGGCCAAATCATTCTATCTTTTTCCATAAAAAAATGCACTTGGACATAGATGATGTCAGTTAAAAAGTTCTAATAAATTAAGTCATTCAATAGCTCTTCTAATCTTTTCAAAAGTACTGCAGCTCAATCAAGTCTTAATTGAGACTGCCGAACAGAAAGGCATAGACTGGCATCTCTACAATGACTTGCATTTTATATAAAATTTGAAAAAAACTTCAGGAGATATTTGCAAAAAAAAATATCCAGGAACGAAATGGATCAACTGTCTTTGAATGGCAAAACTGCCAAAGGTGGTAAGACGAAGAGACTTAGCTGCACCTTATCAAAATAGGCAAATGTATAATCTAAAGCTTCAGCATCAAAATGCAGATTTGAAAAGATATTCAAAAAAGGTTCATTCCATTTCTTAAGAAATAGTGTCAAGCAACTGCACTCATTTCCTGTTCAGATTCAATTCAAATTTCAGCCATTTCCTTTTAAAGGAAATAGTACAGCAACACAGGGCAGAGGGTCGGTAACGCTATACCACCACCTACTCTAAAAAGGAAAACTACCTAGAACTGGGTCTTGACACTCAAGATGAGCAATCAGCTTTTTATAGTACTCTTACACATGCAATAATTTGGCTTCCTTAAAAAAAAAAAAAGCTACCTATACAGAATAACTAATGCCAAGAAAGCCCGTTTTGAAGAGTCATGGCCTAGCAATACTATCATTTCAAGAGTTTTAATGTACTAGGCTGTAGGAGACTATTTACAACGAAATCAAATCATTTTAATGGAATCTTTTACTGTGCTATAGAGCATGTCACTCTGCCCTCAGTAATTAAGCTTATGTAGTGAAAGCTTCGGTATTAAAATAGAAAAAAACACAGGTAGCCGTGCAGCTGCGACATTTCCAGGTAATTAAGCTTCCCTGAGGGGAGGTGGTTTCTGTAAGCGATAGGCCCTAAACGCCCAAGATCCTTCAACCCCTCTCCGAGGCGCGTGCTTTGGCAAAAGCAGCGTCTCCTAAAGGGAAGGGGTAAAGGAAGAAGGTTCAAAAAGGAAGGAAAACCGGAGGAGAGAGAGCGTACGGAGCTCTGGGCTTGGGGCTGGCAAAGGTTACCGAGCAACCCACTGCAAAGGCGAGTTTGTGGGGCCTGCCGGAGAGAAGGCCTCGCCTAGGAGTTGCAACACACTCTTTCTCCAGTGCGCAGCGCTCGGCCTGGGGGAGGGGGAGGAGGGGAAACAGCTGCCAGGGGAGCGGCGGGCCCAGCCCGGCCCGGCCCGCTCACCGTGAGTGTGTCGTCTATGTAGAGGGGAATCTGCCTCCTCTCGAAGGGGAACTCCTCCTCCCCGTCCCTGCACACTGCCACCAGTCGCGCCATCGTCCCCGACGCTGCCGTTGCCACCGTCACCACCTCCTCCCAGCTGCCGCCGCCGCCGCTGCTGCTCCTGCCGCTGCCGCCGCCTCCTCCCAGCTCCTGCCTGCAACAGCCAAACCCCGCGAGCGTAAGCACCCGCCGCCGCGCAGCACATTCGCCACGGGCGGGAGGGAGCGGAGCGGGAGGGGACGGGAGAGCCGGGCTGCGTTTCCCATCACCCGATTCCACACAGGCTCAGCCAATCAGCGCCGGGCAGCGCCGGGACCCGCCCCCTCGCGCCGCTGCCCGCCCCCCCCACCGCCGGACCGCCGGCCTCCAGTCCCGGTCCAAAGGAGAGGCGGAAGGGACCGGCAGGTCCCCGGGCTCCCCCCGCCTGTCAGGGGAGTCCCGGCTCCAGGACCCCACCCCCGACCTCAGCTCCACCGCCCGCTCCCCGCTGCCCGCCGCCGGGGTGCCCTCCGCCCACAGCAGACCCCTTCTCCCCCTTTCTTGGCGTGCCCCGCCCAGCCAGTCCCCTGGGCTGCAGTTGCCCAGCGCGACCCCGCCCCTGGGAGGGGTCGACCCAGCCACGGCTCTGCGGACTCCGGGGTCGAAGGACACAGACCCTTTCCTCACCCAGCTCGGAGGAGGGCTCTCGGTCCTGACCTTCACCGTTTTCGTGGTCGCCTCCCTGACCCCCACCTCTGCTCCCCGTTACCGGCTGACGAGGCCCGCGTCAGGGCCGGCCTGGGCGGGAGTGCGGCTCCGAATGCCGTTTCCTCTCCAGGCTCAGTCAGCCGCTCGCGCCACGGGGAGTGGGGGAGGGAGGGCGGGGGACGTGGGGAGGGTGGGGCTGGGAGGGGTAGAGAACGCCGGGCGGGGCCCCGCCTCCTCTCGCGAGACTGTAGAGTGCAGCTCTGGCGTTGCGGCTTTTGAAATCCTGGCCCGGGGTGCGGGGTTTCTCTCCGGGCAGCCCCGTACGTGTGGTCGGCGTCCTCCTTCTAGTCTAGCTACTCAAATAAATCCGAAATAGGGCTTGTAGGAGGAATGAGTAGGCCTAAACCTCAGTCCCCCGCCGTGCGGGACTGAGACCCGCTCTCCCGGGGGCCGAGGGGCGAAGGGTGCCGAGCCGAGCTCGCTCAGAGCTGACTCCGGGTGGAGGTCCTGGGAGGACCCGGGTAAGTGGTGAGGCGCTGAGGCTGCGGAGGTCAGTGAGAGCGGAAGGCAGGAGTGGAGAAAAGGGAGACGAGCATCAGGGGGGTGTGAGACAAACTCTGGCCTTGGTTTTCCGGTATGACGCCAGTCAGTCCGCTTTCCACAGCGGGAAAATTGGAGAAGGGAAGGGTCCTAACACACTGATTCACCAGGAGCCGGCTGCATAACTGCTTCCCGATCTAGGACTGCATGGAGATCCCGCCGAGGGGACCGAAAATATTTAAGTGCTGTCAGTTTTTTGTTGTTGTTATTACACAGGAAGCAAATAGAAAACTGGACAGTGGCTTGTGTGTGTGTCCTAGCCAGAGGAACTTCTTGGGCTGGGTTAATATTAACTTAGGGACTCCCTTGGGCAAAGTACTGGTACTGGCCAAAGGCCTCTTTCCCTCTGACCATCTTCCGAGAATCAGAGCTGCTCGCCACCATGTACTCAGTTCTGACCTTGAAGGCTTTGGAGCTCTGTAGTAAAGCCAAAATAGTAGTTGGAAGGTATTTTGCCTATGAAAGTTCTGGCGATTTTAAGGACAAATCCATTTACTGTTCTTAAAACTGTCAAATCTTAAGGACAGATCTATATTTCTTGGTAGAATAGGCTAGAGCTGTGATACTGACCTTTAAAAAGTATTTTGGTCATCACATGAAGTCTTAGAGATTCACAACAACAAAAAACCTCGTAGTGCATCCTTAGCCATGTTGACTTATGACATTGTGTGGTCACTGTTAGGGTAGGTGACATAATAAACTGGAAGAACCATTGTTCAGTCCCAAAGGTGTGATTATCCAGTTAAGTATTTGTCTTTTGGCCATGTTGGGAGAGCAGAACAGTGTGATCATTAGCTTAAATCCAATAGGCATTTAGGGTATGCATGTTGTTTCTGACAGGTTAGACTACTTAGCCAAAATTTGGACATTTTTAGAGAATCTTGTGTTTTACATAAAAATACTTTTAAAAAAGAGAATACTGTGATTTTTAAGATCTAGAGGCGCTCTTATAAAGGCTACATCCATTAACGTCCCTACTTTAAACCTTTTAAACTTTGTTAGAATTGTGGTTGGTAAAGAACATTGAAAATGACAAGCTCAATACATAGGTGCTAATTTTAATTACTTTCATTATTGAACACATACCAGGTGCTAGCAAAGAAAAGTGTATTCACCCTGAGGACTTAAATCTAAGTTAGAAAAGGCATTAAAACCATAATAAAATGGAGAGATCACAACCATCTCTCTCCATCTGAGTTTACTTTCCCTGATTTGAGTTTGTCTTTTAGGTCCACCAAGCACACTTCTTAGTATCTTTGGATAATATTTCACCATACTATAGACATTCAATTAATACATGATTCTAAGGATAACTTGCTAGGTAAATTGTTCTTAAGGAGGTAGTCTGGGTGCTACAAATACAACAAAATGCAAGGGAAAATGCTTAGAAAATTATTCATGACAAAACAATTTTTAGAAGTTTTTACTGTGCATCTTCCTAGTTTTGGAGTAGGCACTTATTTTTATTTTCACTATTGGTCTATCTTCCGCTATAACCACTTGCACTGCAGCAAATATTTCTTGTGTATTGTCCTATGTACTTTAAAATCAAAACTGCCTGCCTTTAGAGAGCTTACTTCTAACTGACAAAATAAGTGATTGCTACATAAAAAAGCCAGTTATAACCTGTGTTGTAATTTTGATATTGGCATTGTCAGGAAAGTGAAGGCAATCAACAGCAAAGCACATTTTGCTAGTACCTAATAACAAACAGTTGGAGTGATGGAGATGTGATAAATTATCAGCAAAATACCATTCTTTTTCTTCTTAGGTCCCCAAGGTGTGAGAAGCCAGCCACAAAACTCAGGCATAAATAAGATTTTTATTCTCCAAGGTACCTAGGTTTACAATAAATGAAGAGTACTGACTTATTCCTTATTATTTATCTTCATAAACTGGTAAACTCCTAGGGAACAATTATGTTTTTGTATGACTTATATAAAAAATTAGACATTGATTCTCAATAAAAGTAAAACTCTCATCTTCTGAGACGCTGGTATTGGTACATATGTGGTACCAATTATATACAATTATAAACAGATATCCCGTTTATAATTGTATAAAATTAAAATATGGGAGTCACTTTCTGAAGGTCATAGATAGGCTAAAGTCCTAAACCAGATTATATTATTCTTAATTCAATCCTTACTTTGTTCTCTTTCCCTCTCCATTCTCTGTCCCCAAAAATTGATAGTTGCAAAGAAAATGATAGTTGATCAGAAGACCTTTTGTTGTTTTCACTATAATAACCACATTGTTGTTTTGTTTTTAGAGACAGGGTCTCACTCTGTATCACCCAGGCTGTAGTACAGTGGCGAGATCACAGCACCCTGTAGCCTCTAACTCCTGGGCTCAAGTGATCCTCCCACCTTGGCCTCCCAGAGTGCTGGGATTACAGGCATGAACCACAGCACCCAGCCCCACATTGTTTTATGTGGTAGTAAAATCTGTGACAGAATATTATTTAAATTACCATTGGGTTGTCCAAATCTGACGATCTGTGAATTGGGTTTTTTTTTCATGAGCTGACGGTGAAGTTCTGTTGTATCTGTCAAAAATACACGCTTTTCCCACTTAGATTTTTTTTTTAAGGAAAAATAATGTTTATAAGTGTAAGCCCCTTGAAGGCAGGAACTTTATCCTGTTTTCTGTTTTATCCCCAGCACCTATACTTGGTACATAAGAGCTCAGTAAATCTTTGTTGAATCTTTCTCTTCTGTAAACTAGAATCAAATCAGAGTTGTCTTTGCATATTAATTCTTCTATTTTTATGAATGCTATTTCATTACCTTTCTCTTACATGACTTTCAGAATTGGAGTAGAAAAAAGTATACAGTAAATTTTGTTCTTTTAAGTTGTGATTCAATATCTGTAATTGTTGAGACATGAATTTATTGAGAGATATTTAAAACCTAGAAAAGGATGAAGGAACAGTTAGTAACAGGAAGCAGCAGACCAATTAGACAAAATGCTCATTAAGTCATCAGATAACTTACTTTAATTTACTTTTCCTAAATGAGAGAACAATATGGTTGAGCCCTTCTGCCCTCTGAATGCTCAAACAGATAAATTGTGGGGCATTGGCACTGTGACATAATTAGCAGGAAAACCAATCACCTTTCCCAGTCATGCTTAATTTACATACTATAATCTTATTGGTTAAATTTCAAAAGTCTTGCTTTTCAATTGAAAATAAAATCTGATTTTTATTTTCACATATGTAACTATTCAACATACTAATTTCTTTAGGGGGAAAATTCCTTTCAATAATAGATTAACTCCAAATATAATTGATTGTAGTTAGCAAATATAAAGCGCCACATAAATGCTAAGTTAGTCATCAATTTAACAAATTAAAGCAAACCAATTAGTATAAAGTCATATTTAACAAATTAGGGAATAAAATAAATTTTCAACTAATTTGGAAGCAACTAATTGAAACAGCGAATCTGTTATACAATTTAGTATCAGAGGAGGCTCCACCTGCTCTACACTACACAAATAATTCAGATTGTTTATCAAATGTCAAATTAACTTAAACATTCTGACCCCTAGCTATTTCTGAAATAATCAAATTTCTACTTAGAAATAGAACTAAAGGGAAATTTTAATTTTTTTTTTTGCTTGCTTTAAATGATACACATTGAACATTAGAATTGAAAACTAAGGACTTCATGGGTTTTTAAAATTTTAGATTTTGAACAGCCAGTCCAGAGATCTGCTTAGAGTGTTTAAATGACTCAGGACAGTAGTTTATTAAATGTTAATGTAGCCATAGTTTTATTAAATTGGTACTGGATGACTTTTATCCTTCTCACTGGTTCTCCTTCTCCTTAACGTGGTAGTTGACGAACGCCTGATGTGGCCTCTGCCTGCCTCTCCAGCTCTCTGCCCATGCTCTTCCTTTTTCTAACTCCTAGTCTTCTTTCAGTTCCAAGACATGCTTGGTTCCTTCCCAATTGTAGGACTTTTGCTGAGGGACTCATCCTACCTAGACAGCTCTCTGCTGTTTACCCCCCCCCCGCCCACCATCTAGACACACATACACTTGAACTCATCATCCAACAGCTCTAGCTCAAAAAAATACTCTGTGGGGAAAAATGACTTCTTACTAGATCAGTTCTTGACTTGACGCTCTTGGCAAACCTCTACTTTTTCTTTGTGACTTAGTTTATAATAGCTGTTTAATGTCTGTTTCCCCCACTAGATTGTAAACTCCAAGACACCAGGAAATTTGTGCTTTACTTATCATTGTATCCCTAGCATAGAATAAAAAATAATTAGTCCTAGCTAAAAAAAAAATTAGTCCCAAAGCACAACTTTTATTGTCTCATAATTATTATTACATGTGTAAACTACATCATACAATTCAGTATATTCTTTGGAGCATTTAACTGTTTTCTGATTTCATAGTATATGAGTATTTGAGTTTAAACAACTTTCTTCTTATTCCTAGGTTTTATTAAAAAATTAAAATTGAGCAATAAAGAAGTATTGACAATCCACACTTCACACTGAAATGTCTTAATGTAAACATTTCATTTAATGTAAACATTATAAAATATACAATAAAATTAAGAATGGCATAAGGTGATAAGATGGAAAGTAAAAATCTTCCTTCCCACCCTCCAATCTTCCTGTGTTGTAACTGTAAAGTTGCTTTAAAATATTAACATTTAATAATTTCTAAAAAGTCAAAAGGTTTTGTTTCTTCTCTATTGATTTATTTAGTGTTGAGATACAATTAAAATATTAAGCATCACTACTGTTATAGAGAAGGATTGAAAGTCTAATTTTATAATAGAATATGGTTAACGCTGGGCTGTCAAAGCACATTTTATTTACATTTAATATTTACTCTTCTCCATTAAAATATTATTTCGCAAATACAGATACATCCTACCCGTTGATCACCAAAATTTTATAGTCTTATCTTGCAAATATAGTATATATGTAATTAAGCAGTTGGTAAACATATAGAGATTGAGCACAAATAAGGCCCATAAGGTACCGCTGTGTAATGTATCTACCATCAGGTTGATTAGACCAGTTGTTATATTTGACAGCAAGAAAAAAATTAACTGTTTTCTATTTAGAGCTGTGATTAAACAAAGACTAGGTTCCTTTCTTTCAGCTTCAGGGACTAGAGATTCTGAATACTTTTTATTTGTACCAGGTGACTGGGTAAGTTTCCAAGAACATGGTACTAGAGCTCCTTTAATTAGAAATTTGGCAAAACTCAAAATTATATCACCCAGTAATAAACTACTAAGAAGAATCAGGCTAGAAGCAACTATCCAAATACAAAAGGCTAAATTGGCCATTCTTCGAGATACTGCTTCTACATTGACTTGAACTATGTAAAGAGATATGAAGAGGCTAATAGCTGCCAGTAAAAGACAACATGCTACTTTTATCAAGTCTTTAATATGTGATCTGTTCTTAAGCACATATAACCCTGTTTGCACACCAGCCATGTGTATTGCCACATACCCCAAGGAAGAGATTATTCCTTCTCGATTAGCATTTAATAGACCAACCCTTGTGCCACTGCCATCAGTGCCATACAAAATTAACCTCTTCAGTGGGGTAAAGTCAAGGGCTAGCTGGTATAATACAGTAATGCTGAGGGCTACAATCCAGGACTTATTTAGAGGAAAAATAATCAACAGCAGCGATGTTACCACTCTCACAACTATTATGGTAAAGAAAAAGTTCCAGTGAACTCCATACTCAGTTAAATGTTCCTGATAGCCTATGGATTTTATAATGACTAATCGTCCGATTCCTAGGAAGACTAATGGCCAAACGGCGTACAATGACTTTGTAAAATAACAAAATCTGGATCCTTTGATATAGTCGTTCCCCCTGATCTCTAGACAAACCATTGCAGTCCCAAAAACAAAGCCACCTACTCCAAAATCCATTGCTCCTGTCCCATAGAGCTCAGTTTTGGCAAATCTTCTGGGAAAAAGTGGGAAGTCCACAGCCAAAATAGCAATAGCAGTAAATACACTGTTAATTACACGGAAACAGGAGATGGCCGGAATGTATTCTGATTCTAGACTGATTGTGAAGAATTTTTCAAGGATTTTCTGGACAGGCACTCTGGCATAGCAAGTCCTCCTTCGGTATATTTGATAGAACAGCCCTGCCCCAAAGATAATCACAGTGAGAAGCTCAAGGAGGATAAATGAAGCCCAAATGGTCAAGGTGGCCACCAGGGGAAGTATTAGGACAACAAAGTCAATGAAGAATCTAGTTTTCCAGGTATGTGAAAAAGAATACAAGTGCTGTGAGAAAATGATCAGGAACCCTCTGCACAGGATACAGAATGCAGGAAAGCACAAGCCCTGGGTGATTTCCAGCACGCTGGTTCCATTGAGGTTACTGACAAAAGCTTCCTTCATCTGCTTTTGAGACATTTTTTTCCTTCCTGTGAAAACAAGAGCAAAAGAATGGATTTGTAGAAAGCAGCATTCTTGTGGAATGAGCATATTATGTACTTGACTTAATTATACTCTTATTCTAGAATTCAGAGCAGAACTTCAGTCCCTAATGATTTCAAATCAGGGGCATAACCTGGGACTGTGATTTCCCCTTCCAAGGATTGTGGGAAGAAGCTAACACTGATGCATTAGCATAGGAATGTCATACTAATAGTATGAAATTATTGGTTAGAAAGCTTTAGCTATTCTCAGTACAAGATAGACTCACACAGAAAGTGAATTTGGGATATAAACCCTGAGAATGGCATCACTATCAGATAGGACTTTCAGAGCATAGTATATGTCATGAAGATTAATGAAAACTAAATACACCTTACTAGTGACTTTATGCCAAATTCGGGGGTGTGGGGGCAGGTGTTGGTGGTATAGCTGTAAGAACACTCTGATGTTGGGGCCTTGGTTTCTGTTCAGAGCCTCTCTAAACCTACTGCCTCCAGTACGAAACGTAAGCCCTGCAGTGATTTCTAAAGCCCCAGGCTGCTCCTTCCCTCATTTACAGACAGCTATGTTTTCAAGTTAAGGTGGAGATAGGTAGAATGGGTCCTTAAAAATGGATGTATAGCACATACTCGTGTTAGTTACTTTTTTAAAATGGATATAAAACACCTACCTACCACGTATCAATGTCTGAAAAGTGGCACGTTGGAAGAACACATCTGTTGGTCAAACATGAACCATACTGAATAAATAAATGCCTGCATGCGTGCATTATGGCCTGTATGGAACGTGCAACAATACCTCACTATAACCTATCCAAATCGGTTGCCCTTTAAAAAACAAAAGTCCTTTTCCAGACAGACGCCCGCCCTGGCCGCGCCCTGCCCTTACACTTCATGTGCTCAGGTGGTGTCGGCTACCCCCGGCAGAGAGTGGTCTATATGGGCAGTGCCACCGGGCCCCCACTGCACCCGCCGGACACGCGGGAGCCAGCCGCTTCCGCCTTCCGGTCGGCGCTTCCGGCTGACGCGGGGCAGCCTGCTCTTCCGGGTCGGCAGATTCCGCGCGCTCCCGCTCAGCGTGGCGCCAGTCCCCACGGCCCGCGGGCTCACCACGTCTGTCTTTATCTACTTCGGGCTTGTTCAGCCCAGATGCTCTCGGGCCGTGGGCCGGTCCGTGAGAGGAGCGCCTAGAGAAGAAAAGGCGCGTCCGGCGCCTCCCAGCGGCCCCTCAGACCCCACGGCGAGGCCCTGGCAGGGTAATAGGGTCTGAGAAACGCGTGAAAGATTCGGCCGCGGCGACCTCTACTGACAGACCTCAGGGTCATGGGGGTGCCCGGAGACCCAAGAAGCCGTGCATCCCGCGCTTCTCCCCGCAGAACACGGGAGGCTGCCTTTTCACTCTCTTGCACCCCAAGGTCTCCGTAAACGCAGCCCGCAAACCCAGACCAGACGTCCCGGCGGGCCACGTGCGCCTCGCACCGCGTGTGCGCGCCCCGCCCCGGGGGAGGGGCCGCCCGGCTCCCGGCCACTTGGCCCGGGCCGGGGAGATCCGGCAGTCCCGGTTCTATCTCCTCCGGGCTGGCTCCCGCCCCTTCTCCTCCCCCGGCTCTTCCCGCCGCTTCACCCGGCACGCCTGCCTTTCCAGTCGGGCTGGGCTGAGGCCGTACGCTCGGCAGCTCGGGCCGTGGGACTGGTGAGTGCCACCCCCAGTCCAAATCTGAAGCCCTCCGCGACCCCAAAGGGGCAGGGGAGGCCAGTTTGCCCCCCAGCGCTGAGGAAGAAGAGGGCGTCTCCCCGTGCCTTTTCCAAAGCGCTGTTTCCCTTCTCTTCCCTTTTCTTTTTGACCCTCTCGTCGTGTCTCAGGAGGAGAAAGCCCAGCTCTTGGCCCTTTCTCAGAACAAGGACCTTTCATGGTCATCCTGCACCTTTCCACCTTGCCGGCAGGGGTCGGCCCGGGGTGGGGAAAGGGGGTTCCTGCTCCAGTCCTAGCCCTGCCCAGGGACCGGGGAGGGGGCGGCAAGCCCCAGGAGGCGTCAGGACAGCTGTGCCCTTGGCTGGGGTCATGTCCACCTTTTTGTGAAGGACGTACTCTCCCCGTGCCAGGTGCTCTCAGAGGGCATCCCAGCCCTCGGCTTGACGGGCACGTCGTCCGGATCGGGAGTCCTCGATTCCTGCCGGGAACCTGGGGCGGGGCCGGCTGGGCTCTCAGAACCCTTTCCTAGCCCTTCTCCGCGTCTGCCCTCCCACGGTCTTTCTACGTGCCAAGAAAGAAACTGAGGCTGAGGAGGAGGAGGAACCAGTGATCAGGTTGCCACTTGCCTTGACTCGATGTTCCATGTATTCATTACCGTCTGCCTTCTGCCCACAGTGGTCACACCCTTTCCACAAATTCTTGGTTGGTAACCGCACAGCCAGCAGAAGCAAGAGTTGGGAGAACTGGAGAAAACTGCCCTAATCAGACTTGACTTCAGCTGGGAGCTGACACTGCATCATAATAACCAGCATTTGCAAAGCACTCTCACAGGTATTAGCCTATTTGATCCTTAGCCCTGGGTGGTTTGGATATTATTATTCCATTTTGCAAAGGAGGAAACAGAATAAGACTTAGAGAGCTCTTGTGACCTGCGTCAGGGGGTTTGTGGGCTTTGGATTCTGACCCCACAACCTGTTGTGCTCCCTCTCTGGACCTATCTCTTAAGATGAGCTTCCAGTTGAAGGAGCTTTGTTCTCCTTGAGTCTCCTGAGCTCTCTGTATGTCTGTCCCTTGGATGGGGTGCCATCAATGTCATGTGAATGTGTCCAGTACAGGCTTGATGTCCTTTTATGCCTGAATTGCCCTTTTTCCAGTTTCCATGGAAGTCCCTATCGCTGAGTTCTTTAAAAACTAGATGTATTTGGGGCCTCAAGAAAGTCTCCACCAGAGTTAATCCATTACAGGCACCCCTCATGCTCATGCCTCCTTGCTAGGGGAGGTGCCGAGGCCTGGAAAATTCACTTACCATTCTTCAGATATTGGCCTAGATCCAGCCTCACAACACCCCCTCTCTCAGATGGATTCCCCTCCCCTGAAATCCTCACCTTCTTGAAGTTGACACTGTACTGTACCACCTGATTAGTACTCCCAAATAGATTTTCAGCCCTTAGTTGTAGTGCTAACAATATTCACCTGAATGAATATTCAGGTTTGCACTTGTATGGTGCTTTCAAACCATAACCTCATTGACCTAAACAACCACTCCTTGTGAGGTAGATTTAACTATCCCCATTTTCAAGGTGAGGAATTGATGTAGGTGATGTGGCTTACCCAAGGTCACTTACCCAGTGAATGGCTGAGCTATGATTTCCCTACCATACAACAGCTTTCCTAGAGCATCATGAGTTGACTCTTAGCATAATGACCAGAAGATTTGCAGCCCCAACCCTAACCCTAACCTTGTAATAATACTGGCCCGGGGAGCCTCTGGAGGCTATCATAAAAGTTTCCCCTGTTTCCTGATTGGCAAGGGAAAGGATGGACTCTCACTCTCTGCCCAGGCCTGCCCTGCTCATTTTGGTTGCTCCTGCTTGGTGGGAGGAGTAGGAGTGAGTCACCCTGGAAAAGCCCTCACCTGTGTTTGGTCCTTGTCTTCTCTCTCATGCCAGAGGCTCTGGGGTGACTTGTCTCAGATTCTTCCAGAACTAACCTCATTGCTGAAGCCATGTCCCAGCCCATGGCCCCATGACCAGGTGGATAGAACTCCTTGTGCCTGTGACCCAGAACCCTGGCTGACCACATTGAAGCAGTATGCTCCAGCAGGTAAAACCTCGACCTTAGATAACCCAGGTCCTCAAGCACCTGAGGCACCTTCTCATCTTTTGCTTGCCTGAATGAAGGTTCCACTCCCCTCACCTGGAAGGAAGGGAAAAATCCTTTAAAGGTCTTTTCTCTCTTCAGCTAGTCACTCCAATGCCTTTTACCCATCATCAAGAAGCTCTTCCTGATCTCTAATTTGAATCTTTCTTGTTGTGGTTTTTAGCTTTTTTCCTTGGGATAGGTAAAGGAATTCTTAGGACACTTTGGTGACCCTACAGAGGGAGTTCTGAGAGATGTCCCTGGCACCTGAATTGTTGAGGCACAGTAGAAGCCTGGGGCTTCCAAGAGGATTTGTTCCTTGAAGCTGGGCCTTAAAGAATAAGAAGGAATTAGCCAAGTGGAGAAGGAAAATAAGCAGTCCAGGCAAAGAGGTCAGCCTGTGCAAAAATGTGGGCGATGACTTTTGTAGAAATATAGAAGGATTTTGATGAATGGATCATGGGATGCATGAAGCCTGCCCTTATTCCAGGCCTCTGCCTTTCTGAAAAGGCTGCTGTTGCCCCAGGCCTGTAGGATTCCAAATCACTCTTCACTGTGGAACTCTGTCTCATACTGATATCATCCATCATGTGCAGCTTCTGGTCCAGAGAAAATGCCAGTACATATTTGCTGAATTTTTATTTTACTAAGTATTTCCAGGCACTGGGCTGAGGCAGTGTTGAAGATGGTACTTGCCCTCAAGGAGTTCTCAGTTTAGTGGAGTCCTAGGTAGGTAAGTGCCTGAAAGTCACAAAGTTAACCAAGTGTGGGGCTGGCCAGCCTCAAGGGACCCATGGTAGATACTGCTGCTCAACATTCTGGCCATATGGCTCATGAAATGGGAGAAAAGCAGGAAAGACAATTGTCTGCTCTGGGTTTGTTTTAGTTTTTATTTTTAACTTGGTTTGGGTTTTTTTGTTGTTTGTTTTTAAGTGTGGGTTCTCATCTGTTGCCCTGGCTGGAGTGCAGTGGCATGAACATAGCTCACTGCAGCCTCTAACTCCTGGGGCTCAAGCAATCCTCTTGTCTCAGTCTCCTGAGTAGCTGGAATTACAGGCTGAAGCCACCATGCCTAGCTAGGTTTTTTTCTTTGTTAAAAAAACGGTATGTTCACCATAACCATACTAGCAGCTGCTCTGTGTTGAGCCCTTGTTATTTTGTTTAATTCTCATAGCATTCCCATGAGAAAGATACAGTACTATATATACAGTGTTGTTATACCCCCATTTTGGAGACAAGGCTCAGGGAGGTTAAGTGGCTTATTCAAGGTCACGTTCATTATCAGAAATTTGGAAAATACAGATAAGCAAAAAGAAGATTAAAATTATCTATAACCAGCATTTTAGAGAACATCATGGATTTTTTTCTCTAAATATATTTTTAAAACATTTAAAGGTGTTACGCTTTTTTGTAACCTGCTTTATTCCATTGTATGGATGTACTATAATTTAAGCAGTCTACTATTTAGAAATAGTGGTTTCAATTCTTTTACAATTATAAATGGCTTTATATACACTGACATTCTTATGGCCTTTGCGTAGGATTATTTTTGAGAAGCAGAATTGCAGGCTTAAGGGGCATGCATAGTTTTAAGGCCTTTGATATATTATTGCCTAATTAGAAGAGCCACTTTTATTTACTTTTTTTCTTTCAGCAACCCCTTCCAAATGAAAGAGCCACTTTTAGAAGAAGAATAATAGCTGACTTTTTCTTTGGCACATTCCAGATGCCTTTCTAAACCCTTCATGTGCTTATTAGTATCTAGGAGATAGGTACTGTCACCATTCCCATTTTACAGATGAGGAAAATTGAGGCACAAAGAGATTAAGAAACTTACATAAGATTATACAACTAGTAAGTGGTGGAATCAGGATTCATTCCCAGGCAATCTAGCTTTCAAATCCAGGCTCTTAATCATTGTACTCAGGTGCCTCTCTGATTGGATCAGAGCTGCTCATAAATTGTGGCCGAGTTTGTGGTTTTGTTTTTTGGGTTTTTTTTGTTTTTTGGTTTTTTTCCCCCTCACTAGAGCAGAAGGATTTGCATGGATCCAGCCATACTTTGACCTCAGCATTTATCCTGGAGGCCAAGAGCCTACCTTGTGCATTATGGTGGGCCCAAAGTTCAGAAAACAGGCAATGTATTTGGAAGCAACTCCTCACTGGGCCTCTCAAATGAAACTTGCCACCTTGGCTTGTTACCCTGAGGGGTTTGAACTTTTAGGCTCACCAGTCTCATTGTAAATTCACATATGTCATGTTGCAGGCCTCTTCCTTCAAAAGCACGTTTCAGCCAGATGCTCGTGTTCTACTCCCACCCCATCTTTCCTGTATCTCTGAAGGAGACAGGAGGAGAGATGGGACCATGGGAGGAAAGTGGGGAGATGAAACATGTAGAAAGTGTTGGCATCAAGGATGAGCACGGGAGAAGGAGAAGGGGCCTATTCCCTTGGTGCCCATTCTTGTCCTCAAATAGCCTTTTGAGCCAGGCTTTCTCTCAAGTAGACCCAGGGCAGAGGGAACCAATTCATTTGCCAGCCTGAATTTAAGCCCTAAGAGGCAGGTGATGAAGGCATGGGGATACCTTTCTGGGAGGTACAGCTGTTCTTCATCACAAGCTGAATGGTCTCCTTCCAAAAAGGCATGACTGGTGGTACTTTTCCTTTGCAATACTTCTATAGCAGCCCTCCTTTGGGCCCCACCCCTGCCAGACCCAGTGAAACTACTAGCCTGGAAGCTCACTTGGCTGGAGCTCTTGGCAGAGGAGATGGGATAGCATTTATTGAGTATATACTATGTGGCAGGCACTGATTAAATGCTTTGTATGTCTCTTCTTACTTTTCTTTCCAATAGCCCTATGAGTTGAGTTTATTTTCCTTTATTTACAAATAAAGAGGCCTGTTTCTCAGAGAGGGTAAGTAACTTGCTCGGGCTCCCAGGGCTAATAAGTGGTGGAACTGAAATTTGAACCCAACCAGACTGTGATACTAAAGACCTGTTCTGTTGCTACTATACAGGCTCCCACTCTTATGTAGCTGCCAGCTGGTCTGAGTCCCAGCTCTCATGGCCCTCATGTTATTCTCTTCCAGGTCAATGGCCACAGTCCGGGCTCTGATGCCCAAGGTGGGGAACCCCTCAAAGAAGACCTGCAGGAGTTCCTGGGTGGGGAGGCCCCATTGCACCAGCTGGATGACCTCACCAAGGTGAATCCTGTGACACTGGAGACAGGTATGGACTTCCCACTCAAGAGCACCATCTCCAAGAAGGTGGAGGTGCCATGACGGTATTCAGCACAGCTTCCCCAGGTCAGAACGAGGCAGGCAGCACTCCTGACCTGGAGCCAGGGGGGCTGCTCCAGACAACCGCCTGAGAGAGCCTGACAGCTGCACCTGGGCTCCCCAGGGTAGGCTTTGCTCCAGATTTGGGGCTCATCTTAATTAGATCTTAAATCTATTCATCAGGGAGCTACTAGTATCTAATGACACTTGACTAATTGCAGAAGGAGGGCTGTTAGGCAGATGTGTGTCTGTGTGTGTGGTTTTGTCTGTATCTGAGCCAGAGTTTGTTAAAGGCATCTCTGCCTCAGTCCTGAGGTGCCTGCAGGCCCGGTACATGGCAGACACATTCTACACCAATGCTGGCTGCACCCTGGTAGCTCTGAACCCCTTCAAGCCTGTTCCTCAGCTCTACTTGCCGGAGCTAATGAGAGAGTACCATGCTGCACCTCAGCCCCAGGTAAGCCTCAGCCACTTCCTATGGCCTCAGGGCTCCCCACCTTCCCCCAGGCCTCCCTGTTTTCCCATCCTTATCCATCTATTCACCACTCATGTAGTCATTCAAAGCTCCTCCCCAACAAGAGCTCGAAAAATTTTGGACACATAAAGAACTGACTACAGGATAGAAAGTGCAAAGTGGGGGATAAATATATGTTAACTGAGTTTGCAACCTGTAATAGGGACATAGAGCAAAGGATTGCTTTTTCTTATTTTCAGGATTATTAATAGGAAAAGATTTACAAAGGTATATTTGTATATTTAACAAGCCACGTTTTTATTTATTTTTAAGTGTGAAACAAGGTTCATTGAGGAAGGACAAGATAGGTTTACAGAGAGCAAGAGTAAGATATGTTCACCACAGATGATGAATGGATCCCCTGTCATAATAAGAGGGCCCAAACCACGTTTTTAGAAAAGAATAAAATTACGTGCAATAAGAATTGCCCTAGAAGATTCAGCACATGTTCATCTTTACTGAAAAAGATAAATTATGCTTCTGAGAAGAGAATAAGTTATTTGGGGGATAGAGGGTGATGGTGGTGGTGGTGGTCGTGGTGCAGGTGCAGGCAGGAAATGTGCGTGTTGGTGTTAAAGTACATGATGTGTTCAGGGAGAGGCGAGAGCAAACTTGCTGGCAGGGGCGAGGCATGGGGAGAGAGGCAGTAGATGAGGGTGGGAAGATGAGAAGCAAAGGCTATTTGTGAATAGTCTGAAGCACCACAGCAGATAGAGAGAATACACAAAGCATCTTCATCCAGGTGAAGGTGGGACTGAGCAGAATCTGCTAGGGGAATGATTACTCTGGGAGTCAGGTTCAGGAAGGTGAGACAGGAGGCAGAGAGAAATGCTGGAGGCTTTGTAACTTTCCAGGTTATAGGTGGTTGGGGGAAGGTTAGGTGTAGAGAGGGATGGCTCTGATGCTATCCAGAACAGGTGCCTTTTCCCTCAGGAAGCTGTGGGAATCATTGCTGGCTGGGCTTGCTAGGCATCGTGCAGATGGGCTGGCACTCCAGAATTTCATGCATGGTGAAGTGTCCAAGTGGAGTCCAGTGGAAGTCTGTCCTGAGAGCCCCTATCTCCCTATCTGCCTTGCCTCCTCAAAGGCAAAAGCCAGGTTATGGTGCCCTTTGTTTCCTTAGTGCCCAGTTTCATGCCCAGCACATTGGGGAAATATTTGTTGAAGGAAAGGAGAAAAGTGGCTTTGGAATTTAAATCACGTGGGTATGCTTACTTGCTAAGTGGCCTTGAGAGGTTATTTAACTCCTCTGAACCTTAGATTCCTCATCTATAGAATAGGGTTAGCTATCTAGCTATGCACAGACTTCTTAAGCAGTAACTTGTAAGAAAGTTCTTTGCAAACTGCAAAGTACAATAACATAAAATAATATGAGCAGAATAAGACTATTAAAGCAAGATGAGAATATAAAGTGTTAAGGTCATAGACTAGTCAAGCAGACTTAGCTCCTGCTTCTAGCCTGAGAGATGAGTGGGTAAAGCCACCATAGGGGTCCTACAGTTGGGGCTAACATCCAGAAATTTTCTGGAAGAAGCATCTTGGCACTGCTATTGGCAGCCTCCCCATTTCTGCCATCATTGGCTCAGTCACTCCTTGGCACAGGCATTCCCTCATATGACCTTTTACCCCTTGATGTTTCAGAAACTGAAGCCCCATGTGTTCACTGTGGGTGAACAGACCTATAGGAATGTCAAGAGCCTGATTGAACCAGTCAACCAGTCTATTGTTGTCAGTGGAGAGAGTGGTGCTGGAAAGGTAAGAGGACCTCTTTCTCACCCTGTCAACTTGTGGCTGGCTGGGTGGGCAGAGAGGCAGAGAGTCATTTCTTGTGGAGTCGTTTGCTGCCTAGTCATTCTCAGGTAAGCTGGCCAAAGCAGGGATTGGTGCACAACTGTGGGCAAGCACTGGGCCGGAAGTCAAGAAACAGGGTTCCAGTCCAGCCTCTACTACTAGCTCTGCTATCACCTTGGGTGAGATGCTTTCCTTTCTAAGCCTCCATTTTCTCATCAAAGGTCTCTCCCAGCTCTGACACCACTGGAAACAAAAGTCAGCTGTTGAGGATTGCAGCAGAGTGGTAAAGAGTACATCAGAAATGTACTTAGCTCCTGCCAAGTTCTCAGTTCTCTTACTTGTAAAATGGGAAGGAGGGAAGGACCAATACCTGACTCATGGGACTTCTGTGACAGTTAAATGGGCCAGTGTACCAAAGGTACTTGGTGGAGGCTTGGCACATGGCAGTGGTCCTCCGGAAGTAGCTGGGGTTACTGTTGGAAAGGGTTTATCAGAGTAAACCACCTGAACCCTCTGGGTTGTCCATGGTGGCAAGGGCAGTGCATTGGGCCAGAAGCTCAATGTGGGGGGAGGACACAGGCTCCTGATGTGGTCATGTGGCCTCTTGGGTGACAGAACCACAACAGGTGAGAGAGAATGTTGCACAAGGATGAGTGAGGAGTTGCAACAGCTGGTCAGAGGAGGCTATTGGCCAAGGCCTCACCACCTTCTTGTCACGCCTCACCCAGCTGCCTCACCCTTTCCACAGCACTTTTACCTTCACGAGGGATTCTTTAGACTATAAACTCCTTCTGTCTTCACTCCATATGAGAGAATTGCTAAGAACCTGTCAGATTCTAGGCTTCAACCTAGTCGGGTGGCAAGGGGAGGATCAGAGATGAAAAATGCAACATCTAGCTTTTAGGGGACTTTTAGGAGAGACAAGGAAACAAAGACAGTAAGTTGCAGGGATGATGGCTTGGACTTGGGCTAGGAGGGGATCTCTGGGAGCTATATCAAGGTGGTTGATGAAATGGCTGATGCCCAGCTCCAGGGCAAAGGCCATTGTCACCTAGAATTGCTCTGGGGAACTGAAGCTGAACCTGACCCAAGACCCGTGCAACCAGAGCTTGGTGTAACCCTCTATTGAGCAGCTGTTGTGGCCATGGGCTAGGCCTGGTATATTTTTAAAATTTGTTTTTAATAGTAATGTAGTTATCTAATTCTAAAAATCAAGCAATACTACAATGCTTATAAAGAAAAACAGCAAACCTGCCCCGTATCTCTCAACCCCTATTTCCTCTTTCCAGAGGCAACTATTTTCACATTTTATCAGTTTATTTGGGTGTTTACATTCATATTTCTAAACCACATGCTTAAATTGTTACTTACTGACTTTTTGGTTTTGGACCTTCCCTGTTCACTTCCACTTCTGATGAGGATTTATCCCTTATTTCCCTGTCCCCAAATAAATACTCTATGTAATAATATCACAATTTCTAATTAAGTTAATATGTAGTATTTACATTATTATGAGCGTATACATATTGTTCCCAGCAAAGCCATATATTTCTTGTATGATTTTTATTTTCCTTCTACTTGATAATTTCACCTTTTTTTCCCACTTGTGTAATTTTTATATACCTATTATTAATTCACTACCAGACTTGTCACCAAAGCTGGAAAACAACTATCAAATTGGCAAGCAAATCAGGTCCTTTTTTTTTTTTCTTGGTGATGCCCTTCCTAAAACTCTCAGATCTTTCTCCCATCTGGATAGGTGGCTGCCTAGGGCTGCTACCACAGAGCTGTTACTCTGGATCCCCAGATTCCTGTCTGCCTGAGGATAAATCCCTCATTGCCAGAGCCCATGGTTTCCTCTTTCTTCAGTTACTGCCTTGTTTTTAATGGGGCACATTCTTTAGTAGTTTCCAGGACAGGGTACATGGAGGGCAAATTTTTAAGTTGTTCACATCTGAAAATACCTGTTCTGCCTCAAATTTGATTGGTCTTTTGGCTGGGTTTTGTAATTCCAGGTTAGAAATCATTTTCTTTCCAAATTTAGAAGTTTTTTTTTTCTTACGTATTGCTGTTGAGAATCCTAGTCCATACTGGTGATTTGTTTTTCTTTCCAAAAGCTTTTAGATATTAAAATTCATAGTGCCATGTCTTGGTATAGTCTTTTTTCACTTACTGTGCTGGGCATTTAGTGAGGGCTTTTGAACCTGGAAACTCAATGTCCTTTTGTTTAGGGAAGTATTTTTATATTATGTCTAATAATTTCCTCCTCTTTGTTTTCTCTTTCTGAAACTCCTAATTAGTAGGAAGTTTGGTTAATTATCTAATATTCTTATTATTCTCACCTATTCCATCTCTTAATATTTTTCTATCTTCTGAGAGAGTCTTCTTTACTTTCAATTCCTCTGAATTTTTAATATTTGTTAAAAATTTAAATTCTAAGAGTTCTAGTTCCTATTCTTTCATTTGTTGTGATATTTGTCGTTCATGTAAAAGAAGTTTACCAAATAGTTCATGATCCTTGAATGTCTGTTCGTATTTTTAAATAAGGCATTAAACAACTGATTAGAATCTCTATGGACAGGATTTCAACCAGGGGGCCTCACTGTAGGTAGCGTTTTAAACCTGGGAGACCCTACATGTCCATAACTTCTCTCATAAACTTGTTGGTATCTCCAAGAAAACATTTTTCCAGTCTCTTCAGTAGAGAGGTAGAAACTATAAAGAGTTAAATGGAAATTATAAAAATTAAAAACATGATGAAAAATTCCTTCAGGCTTATCAACAGACTAGAACATGCAGAAGAATGCATTAGTGAACTTGACAGTTGGTCAATAGAAATTTGAAAAACAGAGAAGTGCATCCAAGAGCTGTAGTACAATATCAAATGGTCAGCTATATAGTTGGCCCTTGAACGATATGGGGGTTGGGGTGCCTACTCCCCACCCAGTTGAAAAATCCACTTAAAACTTTTGACTCCCCAAAAACTTAACTACTAATAGCCTACTGTGGCCAGAAGCCTTACTGATAATGTAAACAGTTGATTAACACACATTTTGCATATTATTTGCATTATATACTGTATTCTCAGAATAAAGTAAGCTACAGAAAAGAAAATGTTATTAAGAAAATCGTAAGAAAGAAAATAGGCCAGGTGCAGTGGCTCATGCCTGTAATCCTAACACTCTGGGAAGCCGAGGTGGGAGGATTGCTTGAGCTCAGGAGTTTGAGACCAGCCTGAGCAAGAGCAAGACCCCATCTCTACCAAAAATAGAAAAATTAGCCGGGCATGGTGGCGTGTGCCTGTAGTCCCAGCTACTCAGGAGGCTGAGGCAGGAGGATGACTTGAACCCAGGTGTTTGAGGTTGCAGTGAGCTATGATGATGCCACTGCACTTTACCCAGGGCGACAGAAAGAGACTCTCAAAAAAAAAAAAAGAAAAGAAAAAATATTTTAACTATTAAGTGGAAGTGGATTATCATAAAGGTTTTCCTCCTCATCTTCACATTGAGTAGGCTGAGGAGGAAGAAAAGGAGTTGGTCTTGCTGTCAGCAGTGAAAGAGAAGGCAGGAGACATTTATTGAAAAGAATCTGCGTGTAAGTGGACCTGTGTAGCTTGAACCCGTGTTGTTCAAGGGTCAACTGTTCATGTAATTGGTGTCCCAGGAGAATAGGGAGAATATGAGTCAGAAGTAATAATTTATAAAATTAACAAAAGACAGCAATCATAGAGCCAAGAAGCTCAGAAAACACCAAGTAAGATGAGTACAAACAAAACACATTTAGGCAAATTATAGTCAAAGTGCTGAAAACCAAATATGAGAAAAATCTTAAAGGAAGCCAGGAAAATATTACATAAAAAGGAACAAAGATAAGAATGACAACAGACATCTTGTCAGAAACTGCAAGCCCAAAGAGCTGAAAGAAAATATCTGTCAACCTAGAATTCTGTTATGAGCAAAAACATCTTTCAAAAATAAAAGTGAAATAAAGACTTTTCCAGACAAGTAAAAGCTGAGGGAATCCATTGCCAGCAGACCTGCATTACAAGAGATGTTAAAGGAAATTCTTTAGGCCAAGGGAATATGAAACCAAATAAATATTTGGATCTATACAAAGGATTCAAGAGCACTGGAGATGTAAAATCTTGCCAGGCCTGGTGGCTCACGCCTATAATCCTAGCACTTTGAGAGGCCGAGGCAGGAGGATTGCGTGAGGCCAGGAGTTTGAGACCAGCCTGAACAAGAGCCAGACCCTTTCTCTACAAAATATTTAAAAGTTAGCTGGGCATAGTGGTGCACACCTATAGTCCCAGCTACTTGGGAGGCTGAAGCAGGAGAAGTGCTTGAGCCCAGGAGTTTGAGGTTGCAGTGAGCTATGATGACACCACTGCACTCTAGCCCAGGCAACAGAGCAAGACCTTTTCTCCAAAAAAAAAAAAAAAAAAAAGATAATTCTCTCTAAGGCAAAAATGGTAACAATGTATCATATGATAAAATGAAATCATAAAAGTACTAGATTTAATCAAAGTCAATAAAAGAAAAAAGATCATATGAAACAAATCAAAAGTAAATAACAAAGATGGTAGATTTAAACCCAACCATAGTGATAATTACATTAAATGTAAGTGTTCTACTTGTTCCAATTAAAAGGCAAAGAATATCAGATTGGATTTTTTTTTAAAGGCAAGACTCAAATTACATGATATCTTCAAGAAATCCACTCTAATTATAAAGACATAGATAAGTTCAAAGTAAAAGGATGGAAAAAGATATACCATCCCAACGTTAATCAAAGGAAAGCTGAAGTGGTTACATTAATACGGAAAAAGATTTTAGAACAAAGAATGTTACTGAGGATAAGATGAAACATTTCACAGTGATAAATGGGTGAATTCATCTAGAAGAAAAAACAGTTCTAAATGTGTATGTACCTAATTACAGTTTCAAAATACATGAAGCAAAAACTGATAGAAGTGAGAGGAGAAATACATAAAATTATACTTTGAGATTCTAGCATTCTTCTTAAATACATATAGAACATTTACCAATATAGACTGAATTCTGAGCCATAAAACAGATCTCAGTTGGGAAAGATTAAAATCATACAAACTATGTTCTCTGACCTGAGAGGAATTGAACTAGAAATAAATAACAAAGATACCTAGAAAATCCTAAAGCATTTGAAAATTAAACAACACAGTTCTTTTTTTTTTTTTTTAAGATACAGGTTCTTGCTATGGTGTCCAGGCTAGACTCAAACTCCTGGGCTCAAGCGATCCTCCCACCTCAGCCTCCCAAGTAGCTGGGACTAGGCGTATGCCACCATGCCCAGCTAATCAACACTAAATATCCTATGGGTCAAAGATGAAATCACAAGGGATATTATAAAATATTTTTAATTAAATGAATATGAAAGCACGACATAACAAAATATGTGCTTTGAGAAAAAGCATTGCTGAGAGGAAATTTTTAATATTAAATGCTTACATTTTTAAGAAGAGAATAAAGAATTCTATTACATATTTTAGAAAAGAATAAAGGACTCAAATCGTTAATTTGAGCTTCTACCTTGTATTAGTCAACTTGGGATGCCTTAACAAAGTACCAAGACTGGGTGTTTGAAACAACAGAAATTTTCTCACAGTTCTGGAGATTGGAAGTCCAAGGTCAGGTACCAGCATGATTGGGTTCTGGTGAGGGCTCTCCCTGCCTTGCAGACTGCCACCTTCTTTTTTTGTTGTTTTGTTTTTTTGTTTTTAGGAGGATGTCAGAAGCTATGCCACCTTCTTTAAAGAGCTGAAAGATGAGTAAAATATTAATCTTCTAGTCAAACTTATAAAAAAAGAGAAAAGACAAAAATTACCAACATCAGGAATGAAAGAGTAGTCATTGCTACAAATCCTACAGATTGTAAGAGAATGTTTTGAACCAGTTTATGCCAATAAATTACATGATTTAGATGAAACATAAAAATATTTTTAAAGACACAAACTGCTGAATGTCACACAAAAAGAAATACATAACCTGAATAGCTCCTATTTATGAAAGAAATTTAAGTCATTGTTAAAAGCCTTTCCATTGAGAAAGTTGTAGGCCCAGGTGGCTTCCCTTGTGAATTCTACCAAACATTTAAGAAAGAAATGTTACCAATTCTACACAGATTCTTTCAGAAGATAAGAGAGGGAACATCTCCAACCTCATAGAAAAACCTAAAGAATTAAAAAAAAAAAAACTACTACAACTAAAATGTAGAGAGTTTACCGAGGTGATAGGATATAAGGTCAATATATAAAAATTAACTATATCTCTATGCCCTAGCAACAAATGTTTCTGTGTCTTAGCCACAAACCATTGGAAATTCGAATGAAAATATACCTTACTTAGCTGATTAAGAACAGAAGAGAAAGAATTTTATAATTAGTCTGCCTGGCTATAAATCGGAGCCCTGTTATTGACTAGATGTGTGATCTTCAATAAATTTTAAAATTTTACTATGCTTTCTTTCATCATTTTAAAAACAATTGTATAATTGCACCTGCATCTGTAAAGTTTGCAAGAAAATGCACAGAAAGTCTCTGTAGCTCAGTGCCTGCCACAGAGTGATCAGCATTAGCTGTGAGGCCTCAGGGACACTGAGGCAGAGCTGGGAGAAGCAGAGATTTGCGCCCCCAACTTACACAGGGGAAGTGCCTTGCCCAAGGCCAGAGTTGAATTTGGCATTCACCCATGTGGTCAGTAACATGCATGGTGGAGAAGAGAGCTCTGGTGGGCACTGTTCCCTCAGATAGGCTCGGGAGAGGGAAGAAACATCAATACAGCTCCCACAGGGCTGTTTCTGCCACAGACATGGACGTCCCGCTGCCTGATGAAGTTCTATGCTGTGGTGGCCGCCTCGCCTGCATCCTGGGAGAGCCACAAGATTGCAGAAAGGATTGAACAGAGGATCCTAAACTCCAACCCTGTCATGGAAGCTTTTGGTGAGCTTGGTGTCCTCTGCACATTACTTCAGTCCCATTTCCTCTGGGATTTGCTGCCTTCAGAGAGAGGGGCAATGCTTTGAGACACCCTCTTTGGCGGTTGGAGGATGAGTGTATCCTTCACTGTCTTGGATCCCCAACCTACTCCTAGGTACCCTTCTGCAGCCTTCTAATAGGTGTGGTGCAGTCAGTCATCTTCCTCTCTCCAGCCTAGGCACATGTGACAGTGGTGCTGGAGAGAACCTTGTGGCTCCTATCTTTCTATCCAGTTTCTTGATGGTTCGAAGAACGGCGCTTGTCCAAGGATGTACAGCAATTAGTGTCCGTGTTGGGACTGGAGCCTAAATATGCCTTACTGTCTAAAGCCAATAGTGACAGCTTGTTTTTGACTCTTCCCTTCACAGAAGACAGTCCCTAACTGCTTAGGCTTGCTCATATCAGTTCCTTGCCAGGAATTTCTTCTAACTCTCCTGAATCGCACTTACTCAAGCCTGAGTGCCCATTCCCTACTCCTGTCCCCTGCAACATGATAACCAACAAAGGGGCCTTTTAGTTTACTTGAGAATAGGGACATGATTCCCTGCAGACCTGCAGCCACCTTGGCCCATGAGAATTCTGTAAACCTAGGGGAGTGATATAAACATCAGTGTGATCTGTAGGGAATGCGTGTACGCTGAGGAATAACAACAGCAGTCGCTTTGGGAAGTTCATCCAGCTCCACTTTAACAGGTAATAGCTACTGTCACCCTGGCTAGTGGAAGGATGGGGGAGGGTTGAAAGTGGCTGGGACAGTGTCTTGCCTGGGCCACCCCTCTGGGAAAAACCCTGCTCTTCCTGGCACGTATGTTTATGGGATTCTTTAGGATCTGTGACCCCTGAGGGTGATCTTTGAGCTGGAGAACTATAGTTACTCCCACCTTAGGGGCCCTGGGGCAGTATGCTTGTTGAGGCCCGTATGTTCTTTTGGCTTCTACTTTTGTTCAGGCACTTGTAGGTAAATGGCCACCTATTTGGGCCATATCCCTGAGCTAAAAGCTGGGGCTTCTGCTCCTGTCTTGGGATGGGGCAGAGTGATGTACAGAGGCCTTGGCCCTGCCCACCTAAGCTGGATGCAGGGAAATGTTTCAGGATACCCAAGGACATTCTGAGTGATCCTCAGCCCTCATGATGCCCATTGGCTAAGTGGAAGAGCTTGGCAGGGAGTTGCTAGGTGGTGGCAGTCTGGCACACAGTAAGTGCTGACTAAATGGCTGTGGAATTAATGGGCAACTAACAGGCTCTGGCCTGTGTGTGCCCAGGGCCCAGCAGATGACTGGAGCTACAGTCCAGACCTACCTCTTGGAGAAAACTCGAGTGGCCTGCCAGGCTTCCAGTGAGAGGAACTTCCACATCTTCTACCAGGTCTGTGCCAGGTGGGGCCCACAGCCCCCCAGATGCAGGGCAGGGATGGGTCTGTGTCTCTCACCTGCCAACCTGGCCCCTTCACCTGGCTTTCAGCAGTGCCACCTCTTATTCCTGCAAACTTTATATGCAACACTTCTGCCTCACATGGGACCTTGGCTTCCAGCACAGTTTTGGCCTTGGGGTGTGTTTTGCCTCCTCCATCAGACCAGATGGCCTTTGAGGCTGGGACTATGTCTCTAGGGTGGAAGCCATGTCACCTTTACCAGAATGAGGGCTCTCCTAGAGTGGCAACTGTCTCCTCCAACAGAATGAGGGCTTCCCTAGACATGTGCCTCTTCAATTAGATTGGAGGTCCCCAAAGGCATGGATAATGTGTCTCCCTTGCTCTCAGATTGGGAGCATCCTTAGGTAAGGGGTATGCCTGCCAAGTCAAGACTAGGGGCTCTCTGGGCAGGAGCTGTGCTTCCTTCATCTGACTGCAGGTTTCCCCAGAGCAGGGTTTTTGCATCAGGTTGGAGCCTTCCAAAGCTGTGTTGCTGCTTCTGCCCCATGCCTGCCCTGGGCTCTCCACAGGGACCTCTCAGCCCTGTACGTTGCTGCTGCTTCTCCCTCCTCTCATCCCATACCCAGGCCTATGTAGGCCAGGCCTTCCCTCGCACCCTCAGCTCAGCCACCTGCCCACCCTGCCCCACCCCACAGGTCTGCAAAGGGGCCAGCGAAGACGAGAGGCTCCAGTGGCACCTCCCCGAGGGAGCTGCCTTCTCCTGGCTGCCCAACCCGGAGAGAACCTTGGAAGGTAGGGGGATCCCCACCCCAAGCCCTGGGCTGGCCCAGTAGTACCTACCCGCTCTGCACAGGGCCTGCCTCGCCCCTTGCTGCTCCTGCTGGCCTCTGGCCCTAACAGTGGGCTGTGACTTGGATTCTTTTTCAGAGGATTGTTTTGAGGTGACCAGAGAGGCCATGTTCTACTTGGGCATCAACACCCTCACCCAGAACAACATCTTTAAGGTCAGAATAAAAGCCATGCCACTTATATTTGGCAGAGACAACAGGCAGTCCCTTTCATAGAGCCCTTCCCTGGGCTTGTGACTCTGTCTTTCCCTGAGCACCTAGGACTTCAGGCCCTTCTGTGCAGTCTCCAAAGAGTCAACCACCCCTCTGTGCTGCTGAGCCTGGAGACGGGCTAGACATGGGGGAGACGTGGTGGACGGGCATAGAGAACACTGATAAGTACATAGGACAGTGATCCCCAGGAGTCAGACAACAAGGTGCCTGGGTCAGTTATTACTGCAATATTGCTTCTGCATGTTTGTCTGATATGTTAAAACTTAAAAATAATGTTTGCACCTCTCAGCTCACTTGGTTTTTTCAACAGTCCTCTCTATGGAGATTATTTTCATTTTATGCCTTAGAAAATTAGACAGCTAAAGTAACCTGCTCAAAGTCAGACACCACTAAGTGATACAGAGTGAGTTTGTAACAGATGTAGTAATTCCAAATTCCCACCTTCTCTCTTCTCCCCTTCCCTTACTCCCTGACCTCGGGGACATGGTGGTGACCCAGGTGAGCTGAGCTCCTCTCATCCCCACTAGGGGCCTCCCTTCTCCCTTCTGTCTTTGCTGACAGAGCTGACTGCCTTCCTTCTCCCACCTCCTACACTTCCTCACCCACCAGAGCACCATGAGGAGACAGGTAGGATAGGCTGGCAGTAGGCACAGGAAAGCCACTGCAGGGAGATAGCCGTAGCCCTCCAGATGGGGGCAGCTCAGGCAGGGAGGGTATCACACACAGTATGGACACTGCCAGGTAGGAGCTTGGCCAGAAGGACAGCAGCACATGGAGACAAGCCCAGAGTGAGTGGACAACACTAGGAGTCCAGTTAGGAGTGCTGGTCTGGGGGTGGAATGACCTCTGCCACTGCCATACTACCCATTGGGCCTAGCAGTCTTCTCCTGGGGTAAGTTGTGGCCAGAAGGCCAGTAGCATGTGGAGGTGCCCTCCCTGGGACCGGGCAGGAATGGCAGATGGGGCTCTGCTCTTCCAGTATCAGGCCCAAGGGTTTTGAAGGTGCTGGGCTGGGTAAGGGGGTGTCTCCTTTCTATAGCCCCTCAGGGTTTATCTCTGTGGGTCGTTGAGTGCAAAGGCAAAAGGTCACCCACTGTACAGAGACCAAGACAGGCTGGGCTGTCAGAAGCCCAACAGTGCTGAGAAGGGCTAAAGAGAGCGAGAGCCAAGCTCCTGGCAGACAAACAGAAGTCACCCTGGCCCGCATCTAACAGAGGAGTGGTGTTCCCACCCGGTCTATTCCTAGAGAGTGGGAGGCAGAGGGACAGATGGGGGGTGGGTTGGAGGCCCCACTGGCTGCCCTGGGATGTATCTAAAGTCAGACTGGGTTCTAATTCCACCTTTCTCCTCAGAAAGAGTATATCCTCACTTGTGAATTAACCTCTCCCAGTCACATCCCTGTCATGGGTATCATAGCACATATCTCATAGGTTGTTGAAATGGTTAAATGAGGTGATGCATATAACTTGTAAAGAATTGTGCCTGGCAGAGATAGGCACAACTGGGCAATAATTGGGAGCTTTCATCCTTCCTCTGTTGCCATGATTACATTCAGCCCGAGAGGCCCTCCCCAGGGTGGGCCCTCTCACGTCCTCCCCTGCTCCTGACCGTGCTTTTTCGCCCCTCAGATCCTAGCTGGGCTGCTGCACCTTGGCAATATCCGGTTTGCTGACACAGAGGATGAAGCCCAGCCCTGCCAACTGATGGACAATGCCAAGTGTGAGGGGCGTGGTGGGGAGTATGGCAGGCCTTTTTAGGGAAGTAGCCTGGTGGGGCTGCATTGGTGGGATTAATGGGAGGCCAAAGGATGGAATTTTGAATCTGATGCTGTTGATTAAGCCATCCACCATAGGGCCCTGCCCTGGATCATTTATTCCCCACCCTACCTCTGGTCAGGCAGACACTATCGTCCCCATCTTACAAATGAGAATACAAGAGTCACAGGGTTTATAAAGTGATTTGTCACACACGTGGTAGTGTGGACTAGAACATAGAAGTCCTGGGTTCATGTCTTAACTCTGCCATTAGTGGAGTCCTTTGGTGGGTCTCTTTGCCCATCAAAACCTAGGTTTCCAGTGTTCAGTTGAGCAAGTAATGGTTCTACTGTGATGACTTCACAGTGCCTCATGAAGAGGACTTCCAATGGAGGGTGGTTTGCTTAAGGAGGATTCGCCCCTTCCAGGCTCTGTCAGGACATCAGCCTTGCTGCTGCAGCTCCCAGAGGACATGCTGCTGGAGACACTGCAGATTAGAACCATCAGGGCAGGCAGGCAGCAGCAGGTGTTCCGGAAGCCCTGCTCCCGAACTGAGTGTGACACCCGCAGAGACTGTGTGGCCAAACTGGTCTACGCACGGTGAGCAGTTACTCTGGTACTATACCCTACCCACAAGTTCTCCTGTCGGGTTGAACCACACACCATCAGGCAATAGGCACAGGCCCAGGGTGGGGGATGCCAGATAAAGAAAATGGGTTCCTCTCCCTGCTCCTCAGACCCCTGGGGACAGCAGGACATGGCTCCCAGGTTTTCCCTGAGCAACACCCTTGGCCTCTATTCCAGGGTATTGAGTGGGGAAGTTGCCACATTCCTGGCCAAGATTCAGCTCATTATTGAAGTACAAGCACCTGCTTTGACCTTGGCACTAGATGAGGAAAGCCTGCTCAGCTCTTTGCTGGCAAGGCAGGCCCTCAAAGGGGTCTGGAGCCTTGGCAGTTCCAGGTTCAGACCCTTAGGTGAATAGGGTCCTCTGTCTTTCTGTACTTAGGCCTTATGTAGTCACCTGGAAAATTTGATAGATGGTGGTAGAGGCAGAGGCTTAGCCCGCAGTCTTGGGTAACACAGCATACAGCAAGTGGGAGCCCAGCACAGTGGTGAAGGGGGAGTGGTCCTTGCCTTTTCCTGGTGGGTTACATGGGTACCTCCACCCATGTAACCCATGGTTAAGGATGGTTTCTCACCTTGGGTTCTGAGAATCTTCAGGGGACCTTGTAAGGGCTTCAAAGGGTCCAGAAGCCTCTGAAATTATGGGACAAACCATGAAAACATGTGTGTGTGCATGTGAATATGGGACCTTGAGCACCTTTCTTGGGAGAGGGTGCCCTGCTTTCATGACCTTCTTGTACTGCTAAGCAAACAAGATCCTCTGATTTGAAAATGGCCCAGGGTAGCTGGGCCCAGACTGAACCCATTTCAGCAAGAGACTAGTTACCACTGCCTCAGAGCTAATTTCAGTCAGAATTTCAGGTCAAGCTAGGTGCGTTGGCTGTAATCCTAGCAGTTTGGGAGGCTGAGGTGGAAGGATCACCTGAGGCCAGGAATCTGAGACCAGCCTGAGCAACATAGTGAGACCCCATCTCTATAAAAAATAGAATAATAAGCTGAGCATGGTGGCACACACCTATAGTCTCAGCTACTTGGGAGGATCGCTTGAGCCCAGGAGTTTGAGGTTGCAGTGAGCCATGATGACGCCACTGCACTCTAGCCTGGGCAACAGAGCGAGACCCTATCTCCAAAAAAAGAAAAAGAAATGAAGAAACAAAATTTTTAAAAAGAGAATTTCAGGTCCAATGTTTTTAAAGCCTTTGCCTACAAGTTACTACAAAATAAGCAGATAAAATGTGTCAATCACAGAGTGAGCTTCTACTCATAGAACATTTTATGCATGGAAACCATCAAGTCATTGTAATGCTAAGTCATTCATTTTTGGTACCCCAAATGGGTGTTTGAAGCCCCTGTTGTAAAGAGTCATTTTTTAATATTTACTAAATAGAAAAAAGTTGCAGAGCAATTACTTTAAGAAAAATTAGAAGGAAGAAACCTCTGAATAGTGTACACATCACCACCTTGTGCAGTAGCTTCATCTTCTCTGGGTTGGGGGTGGTTCCAGAGTAGAGGATGCCATTGTTGACCTCAGGTGACTTGGGGCCCACTTGTGCAGGACTGAGTCAGGAATATGGCAGGGCCTTGAGCTCTTGGCTCCTCAGGTAGAGTTTGGCAGGGGAGATCAGTGAACTCAGTTCTTTACAAACCACACCCAGACCTGCCCTTCAGCCCCTTCTAGTCAAGACACCAGCTAGGTGTTGGGCCATGTGACTGATGTAGACCCAGTCCCTGCCTAACCCAGGAGTTGAGCTGGTCCTGTGTTTACTCTTGCCAAGAGGACAGGCCAGGTTTGTCTATACCTGGGAACATGCATGCCCATAGCCTGCATCTGACAGGATGGGCAAGAAGCAGGAGAGGATGTAGCCTTTGACCCATCAGGCTTAGAATACAGGGCCTTCCAGGGTGTAGTACCCTGGCTCAGGGAGCAATTTTACCACCCTCTGGCTCAGCCTGACCCTCTCTCACCAGAGTCCACTCTCTTCCCCGCAACAGGCTGTTTGACTGGCTGGTATCGGTGATCAACAGCAGCATCTGTGCAGACCCGGGCTCATGGACCACTTTCATAGGTAACAAGGGCCCACCCTGCTGGGAGCACTCCAGAAAAAGAACAATAGAGCCCTGGGTCCACTCTGTGATTCAGGGTAGCTCCTTCCCCTTCTTTGCTCCCCTGTCTCCTCTCCCATCCATCCACCAGTGTTTGGGTGAGATCTCTGCTCTCCAGTGCCCACATATGATCTGTGCATAGCTCTCCAGACAGACTCAGAGAGTGCCTTGTCTGTAAAGGGCCCCTTTTCCCCCAGAGACACAGCTCCAATCTCAGGAGAGTAGTGGGGGATGGAAGAAAAAGCCAGATTAGAAGGGGCTTGAGAGACATGACTGAGGTCAACATCATTGTAACCCTGGGTGGGACGGTCAGGTAAGGTAGGAAGTACAGCTTAAAGACACCAGTGCAGTTTGCTCATGGAATGGTAGAATTCTAGGCTGGTGAGGCCAATGCCTTTCAAACTAGATTTGACGTGGAAAATGTTCCCTGGGACCTGGTTTTCTCACAGGAGAGGCCTATCAGGACCAGAGAATTCAGACTCAAAAATAGGCCTGATGTTGGGGGATGCCCCTTACACCTCATTTGGGTTTTCTGCCTGCTATGAGCTCTGAGGGGGTCTGGGGTGGAGATGAGAATCACCCTGGGTGGGGGGTTGGGAAGGTATGTTTTGCCCACACTTGGCTGTCATGTTCACTCAACCTCATCCCCAGGATACCAAGTATGAGGCGTCAGCAGGGGCCCAACCACCCTGGGTTCCTGTGGTCCCCGCCCCCATCTGCTCTCTGCAGTAGCCCCATGGGTCCTCTGCCATCTTCCCAGGCCTGCTGGATGTGTATGGATTTGAGTCATTTCCTGACAATAGTCTGGAACAGTTGTGCATCAACTACGCCAATGAGAAGCTGCAACAGCACTTTGTGGCTCACTACCTACAGGCACAGCAGGTGAGGGATAGAGTAAGGTAGGGCAATCCTTCTCCTGGATCCTCTGTCTCTCCCTGGCCCTCCAGCCCCAGCCCAGGTTCTGACTAAAAGCCTTTTGTTCCTTCTTATTTTATTTTATTTATTTTATTTATTTATTTGAGACAGAGTCTCACTCTGTCGCCCAGGCTAGAGTGCAGTGGCACAATCATAGCTCACTGTAACCTCGAATTCCTGTCTCAAGTGATCCTCACCACTCAGCCTCCTGAGTAGCTGGGACTATAGGCGTGCCACCACACCTGGCTGATTTATTTTTTTGGTAGAGATGGGGGGTTTCACTATGTTGCCCGGGCTGGTCTTGAACTCCTGCCCTTAAGTGGTCCTCCCGCCTTGGCCTGCCAAAGTGCTGGGATTACAGGTGTGAGCCATCACGCCTGGCCTTTATCTTATTTTAAATTGACTAATTATTGTATATATGGAGTGTAATGTTTTGATATACTTTTGTTCTTCTTTGATGGTGTTCTGGAATACGTTGTGGTACTAAGGCCAGTCATACATGGCCCGTCTGGACCTCAGAATGCAGCTGCCTTCTCCCAGCCCACCCCCACTTTGTTCTCTAGGAAGAATATGCAGTTGAAGGCCTGGAGTGGTCATTTGTCAACTACCAGGACAACCAGGCCTGTTTGGATCTCATCGAAGGGAGCCCCATCAGCATCTGTGCCCTCATAAATGAGGTGGGAGGGTAGCTAGTGGGCTGAGCACCAGAGTTGGTCTTTGGTTTTTCTGATGACTCTCTTGTGCCCTCTTGTGCTTCTCTCTCCCAATCTGCCAAATGGGTCTACTAATCCTCTTTTTCCTCCCTCTTGGGGTCACTATGATGCCTGTGATAACTCTGCTGCCATGGGGGCCACAGGGTAAGGACAGTGAGGGTTGTGGTGAGACCCTCTCGTTTTTATGGCTGACTGCCCATTCTCACCCCTGCCCTACAGGAATGCCGCCTTAATCGGCCAAGCAGTGCAGCCCAGCTCCAGACACGCATTGAGAGTGCCCTGGCAGGCAGCCCGTGCCTGGGCCACAATAAGCTCAGCCAGGAGCCCAGCTTCATTGTGGTGCATTATGCGGGGCCTGTGCAGTACCACACAGCAGGCCTGGTGGAGAAGAACAAGGTGAGGACTGGGCCATGTCCTGTGGGGACCTGGGTGAAATGAGATGGTGAGTCATTGTTATACATACATAGTAGTTTCCCACCATGCATCCACTCTCCCCTGAACATCCTCTCAGAATCCAGGATCACAATCTTGGGCCCACTAGCCTGTGGTCTCTGCTAATCGAGCATGACCTTCCTGAAAATGACCTGTTAGACTAGGTCTCCAGGTCTCTGGTCATGCAGTGGACCAGCTCTTCTGATGAACTCAAGCCCTGCCTTCCCTGAAGCCCTGTCTTCTGCAGCTTGGATGGGCAAGGGTGGCCAGCCCATGGACAGCCCTCAGCAGCAGCTCCACCTGCCCTCACCTGCTGCCCTTGCCCTTTCCCAATAGGACCCTGTGCCCCCTGAGCTGACCACACTTCTGCAGCAATCGTGGGACCCCCTGCTCATGGTGCTGTTTCCTATTAACTCCAAAGAGAAGACCCAGGAGGAGCCCTCTGGCCAGATCAGGGCCCATGTGTTGACTGTGGTGTCCAAGTTCAAGGTGGGTCTGGTGGTGGTAACATGAGTTGCTCAGTTGCAAATGTTTATCAAGCACCTCCCAGGATTGGTGCTGTTTGCCTGGGAGCAATGGTGAGTCAAGTAGATGTGGTCCAAATCCCCACAGACTGTGGAAGACAGACAGGAAGCAAATAGACTATCAGGTATAATGATATGACTGACAGGAAGCCTAGGGGCCTGTGGGAGCATAGTGGGGTGCTGACAGGGTGGTCACGGTGTCAGGGTGGCACTCTGCCCTTGGTTCTTGGTGTGCTGAATGACCAGACACACCAAAGTGTCAAGTCCAGATTATTATCTTGGAAAAATCACCAGCAGGGCCAACGTGACGGAGTAACCCCAGGCAAGAAACAGTTTCACTGGAGCAGCTCTTTATTGTAGAACAAAACAGATCTGTTCTCTGCAAGTGGAGAGAGACAGACCAACTCACTCATCCATCCACTCACCCACTCACTTCTTGGATTGTTTCCTTTTATTAGCCCAGTCCAGGGGAGGGCTCTTGGGAGATGTGGGATGTTGTCAAATGATCAATAGGTGTCCTCAAAATTCCATCTGCATATACCAGCTCCTTCTCAGAAAGCCCACTTGGGGGGTGAACCACAATGCAGATTTAAGCTAATGACATAATAATTACCCTTAGGCTACTCTAGGTCACTTTTTAAATCCTATCATGTCTGGGCTGGAGGATTACCGGATTGATAAAGCATTCCCTCCGTCCCCAGGTGTAGCAATTGCTCGGGATAGGATTAAGGGTAGGGCAGCACAAAAATGGAGTGCTCGCCCTTGTCATTCTTCCCAGGTAGAGTAATTGCTCAAGACAGCAACACAGCAGGGTACCCTTGTCCCGAGAGGAGCTGGAGATCCTAACTACCTACCTAACTACAGGAGAGCACCAGTTACAGGAACCTCTGTGACCTGGCCCATTCCCAACTGCAGCTTCCTGCTCAAACCCTGTCCTCAGCTGGAGCAGACTTGTCACTTCTCTCAATATTGTCTGCTTCCTACCATCCCTCAGCCCTTAGCTCCACCTTCCTGGGATGCTCTGAGCCACCACCACTTCAACTCCACCTTACTCCCACCCTCCATACCATGTTTCTTACTTTAGTCTTTCTCATCCATCGGACTTCAGCTTTTATCATCATCTCCTTGAGGAGGCACCCAGGGAAACCAGTTTTGACTACCACTTTCCTGCCCCAGCCTCAGAAACACCACTGAGGGTGCTCATCAGTATGTGTGTGGCCTACTGACTGAGCTCTGACACAGCAGCAAACCACCTGGCACAGCCTCCAGCACACAGGATGGGCTTCATAATAACAGCTTTTGCCTGTATGAATGGCAGGGGGCTATGAGATTGTTCTTTTCTAGGAAGATTGCCCTGGGGGCAGCGGGGATGATGAGATCAGATTTAGGGACACCAATTACCAGAGGGTCACAGGTTCAAAAGAGTCCCTGGAGGCAGAGGTGGAGAGGTGGTAGGTCAGGAGAGGAGTGTGCTTTGGCACAGTGAAGCCTTCAGTAGTCATCCCCAGTGCACATGAGAGTCCTGGTCTCAGGATCCTGGGGAGGGCTGCTGGAGGCGTTGATGTAGTCACTAGCCAGGGCCCAGCTGATAGCGCTGAGCAGCTCCAATCCCTGCCTAACCCTGTGGTCTCTCCTGTTTGCAGGCCTCCCTGGAGCAGCTCCTGCAGGTCCTGCACAGCACCACGCCCCACTACATTCGCTGCATCAAGCCCAACAGCCAGGGCCAGGCACAGGCCTTCCTCCGAGAGGAGGTAATTAATACCGGGCCAAAGCTGCTTTGCACCAAGCCCTATTTGGCCAACGCCCTGGAAGGATGAAGGACAGGACATCCACTCCAAAGGGAGTGAACAGAGGGGGTCTCATGCTGGGCCTGACATTAGGGAGGGTTCGTCTCCCCTGCTGTGGCAGGGCAGTCGTGTGGTTGTGTGGTCCATGCCAGGGAGGCGAGTAGGGGCTCTAGTACACCTTGCTCTACTCACGCCAAGCCGTGTGCCCTGACTGACTAAAACCACCCAGAAGAATGGGAATCTTTTGTGATTAGCCAAAAGTCTGTGTCACCTTACAGTCCATGCACAGTGTGGCCTTTTCTGACTGGAGGTATTGTTTTTTCTAATTTGTACGAAAGCACTCTGGCCAGCAGCTGCCCTTTTCTCAGGGTACCAGGCTCTGAGAGATATAGATGAGGTGTGAGTGTCCACAGTGCTGGAGAGTATCCTACAGTCAATCAGCTGGTAGATGTGGCCTTAGGGTTTGTAGCCAGGACCACTTGGCTGTATGATAAAGACCTGGGTTCAGGTCACAAAAGAATTTTCACAATAGAACCTCCCCTGCCCCTCAGCTGTGAACCACACTAATGCCTGCAAATAATGAAGACAGTCAAAACTAGAAATTTGGTTGGGCTGCATTGTGCAGTAGTGAATCCCCATACCAGGGAGGGAAGTGATGAGACAGAGCCAGTACCATCACTTGCCCCATCTGTACCAGATGCTGTGCATCAGGTGAGGGAGACTTGGGACAACCAGGACCCTTTCTAGCAGATAGATTTTTTTTAAGGTCCCTTGCTATCTTATTGCCCCAAGGAGATACCCCCATTAGCTGAAACTTAAGAGAGCCTGCAGCTCTCCATGCTGGCCAGGACCTGAGAAGCACAGACGGAATGACATTTCTGGCTTGCTGCCTCCAAGCTGCAGATGCCTATCCTGCCTCCCCACCCTTGCAGGTCCTGAGCCAGCTGGAGGCCTGTGGCCTTGTGGAGACCATCCACATCAGTGCTGCCGGCTTTCCCATCCGGTGAGTGGGCCTGATCACTGTTGGGGGCAGGGCCAGCGCCAGGGTGGAGCTCAGGACTCCAGCCAAACAAGAGCCTGGCCAACTCAGTGGGATGGAGATGAAGAGAAAGAGACAGGTCTGTAGAAATCAACCTGGAGCTCAAGGAGCAGCACCCATTCATTTATCCATTCACTTTTATTGTACACTATTTTGTACCCAGCACGGTTTCTGGTAATGTATTGGTGAATAAGGAAGGTGACTCTGTGCCCTCTTGGGGCATACATTCCTGTGGAAATAAGAAAAATAAGTATAAAGTATCATTGGTGCTGGTGAAAGAAAGAAAAGTGCTATTAGATAGACTAACAGGGGAAAGGGATCCTTGGGCTGGTCAAGGAGGGGCCCCTCTAAACAGTCCAGGCCTGGGGGAAGGGAAAGGGCCAGCCTGGGAAGACCTAGGGGAGGGGAGGGTATTCCAGACTGAGTAACAGCAACCATTAAAGCTCCCAGGTTGGGAATTGAGAGATGCTAACAGGACTGGACCACAGAGAACTCGGAGTAGGAGAGAGGGGGTCAGGAGCCAGACTCACAGGGCCTTATAGGCCATAGAGGTCTTTGCACCTTGTCCTGAAAGCAGTGGGAGTACTGGATGACACAAGGACTGAGTGGTGCGATCTTGTTCCTATTCTAAGAAGGTCGCTTTGGCTGCTGTGTGGAGGTTGGACGTAGGGTCAGGATAAAAGGGAGGAGATAAGTGAGGAGGCTGTTCCAGGTGTACAGACAAGAGTAGTGGCCCAGACAAGGGTGGCAGCAGTAAAAAATGGAGAGAAGTGGGTGAAATTGGAAGTATGGCTTACAATAGAAAGAGCAGACAGTGACTGACTACAGGGTGAGAGCAGTCAACTTCCAGGTTGCAAAAGCAACTTGCAGGTTTCCATCCAAGGTAAATGGATGCATCAGGAGACAGTTTACTGAAATGAGTTGGTCTGGGGAAGGCCTAGGTTGGAGGGTCAGAGGGGAAGGGAGGAGAGGGTCAAGAATTCTCTTATGGCCGTGTCAGGTTTGAGATGGCTGTGAGACAGGCTCAGGGCTCAGCAGAGCCTTAGGAACTGGAGGGTCCCTGGTAGTCTAGTGGCTAGGATTAAAAAAAAAAAAAAAAAAGAACTGGAGGGGCACATGAGGGTCTGTCCTTCGATGGGGTTTTTAGCACCATGAGCAAGAGGAAATCACCTAGGGAGAAAGAGGAGTCTGAGGCCATTCCAAGGAATGCTCACATTTAGAAAGGGTGGATGGTAAGAAACTAGCAAGGACAACTTGGAAGGGAGTCATGGGTAAAGGAGGAAGCCAGGGTCATGGGTGTCCTGGAGGCTGAGAGAGAATGCTTTACAAGGGAGAGGGGTCACTGTTGCCCGGGGACCAGGTAGGAGACTGAACACAGACCACTGGATTTGGTGGTGTTTGCTGATAGCTGTGACAAGAGCCGTGTTGGTAGTGTTGGGGACAGAAGCCAGATTCAGGAGGGCTGACAGGCGATTGGGAGGAGGAAGTGCAGGTATAAGGTGTCATCAGCTGTTTAGAGAAGTGTTGTCTTGAAGGGGAACAGAGAAATCAGGAGGCTTTGGAGTCAGAGGGCAGATGGGAGATATGGCCATTCGTATTTGTGTGATAGGAGTGGTCTAGTTGCCTGGGGAGAGGCCTGTCCTTTGGAAGGAGGCAGGCTGCAAATCCTCTATTAAAAGAACAAGATGCTTTGTTTTGGTAGACCAAGGCAGCAGGAAGAACAGACCCAATTTAAAATGGTCTCTGTGGGCTTCCCATTAAGTGGGACTCTCTGGAATCACATCTTTTTTTTTTTTGTTCCCCCAAGACACAGTCTCACTCTTTTGCCCCAGGTAGAGTGCAGTGGCGTCATCATAGCTCACTGCAACCTCAAACTCCTGGGCTCAATCGGTCCTCCTGCCTCAGCCTCCTGAGTAGCTGGGACTACAGGCGTGCGCCATCACACCTCACTAATTTTTTTCTATTTTTGGTAGAAATGGGGTCTTGCTCTTGTTCAGGCTGGTCTCAAACTCCTGACCTCAAGCGATCCTCCTGCCTCGGCCTCCTAGGGTGCTAGGATTACAGGCATGAGCCAATGTGCCCAGCCTAGAACCATATCCTTATCTATTCAGTGGGGGTAATCAGGGCAGCAGTTTGCTGCTCTTGTTGAGCAGATGTACCTGGCTCACAGATGGAGTCATTCTCTTCTTCCACCTGCTTTGGCTTCCAGGGTTTCTCACCAGAACTTTGTGGAAAGATACGAGTTACTAAGAAGGCTCCGTCCTCGCACATCCTCTGGCCCCCATAGCCCATATCCTGCCAAAGGGTGCTCTGGTGAGTGAGGCCCATTTGCTAGTCATTTTGTTCAACCATAGTTTACTGAGCATCTACCCTCTGCCATCTCAGGGTTAGGGGCTGGGGGCTCAGAGGTGAACAAAACGCAGCCCTGTCCTTATGGTCTTGGTTCAGTGGGGGAAACAGACTGAAAAAGACAGTGTAGAAAGTGGAAAGGCAGAGCTATGAACAGGATACTGTGCGTGGTTGCTGGGGAGGTGTGAATCAGGGAAGGCTTTCTGGGGGAGGTGATATCTGAGGATAAATTGGATTAGCTAGGTGAAGGGTGTTCCACGTGACAGAGGTACTATCTGAACAGAGGTCTGGAGGCTTGAGACAGCACTGTGGGAGTGAGGAACTGCAGGCCATTCAGTGTTGCTGGCTCATTAGGACAGAGAATGGTGGGAGGTGAGGCTGAGGTGATTTGGGGGGGCGGGGGGCCCAGTCTAGGAACCTGGATTCTCTAGACAGATTGGGGGCACTGCAGGAGAGGGAGCAAGTGACTCTGTCAGCCTCCTGCTTTCTGGAGACCACTCTGGGGGTCCCATGGAGAGCCATGGGAATGAGGCTGGGAAGTTGCCCTGGAAGAGAGAAGCCAGAGATGTGGGCACAGGCAGGAAACATTTGGAAGAAACTGGTCAGCCTTTTTAAAATTATTAGTATTATTTTATTTTTTATGGAGATCATGTCTTGCTATGTTGCCCAGGCTGGTCTTGAACTCCTGGCCTCAAGCAGTCCTCCTGCCTTGGCCTCCCAGAGTGCTGGGATTACAGGCGTGAGCCACTGTGCCCAGTCAGAAACTGGTCAGCCTTGATGGGCACTTGATTAGATGTAGAGGGAGAGGAAAGAAGAAAATTAACTTGGCCTGGCCAGTGGGGAAGGGCAAGGGGAAGAGAGGTTTGGGGAAGCTGAGGAGCCCTGCAGCGGCTGACCTGCGCTCCAAGTCCCTGGAGTCATCCAGTGGAGGCATCTGCAAGACATTGGGGCAAGCTTTAATCTCAAAGGAAGGGTCTGGCCTGTGGCCCCAATTTGGGGGTTGTTGGCATGTAGGAATAACTGAGGCCGGGGGAGCGCTGAGGCCCAGGGACAGGTGGAGGGAGAAGAGGCAGCTGCTCCCCCCTCCCACCCAGCATACCCTGGGGCCCATCAGACCCTGTTGAGACAGTTGTGCTTTGCTTTTCTCCCCTCTTGGGCAGAGTCTTTCCTTTCACCCTTTCTCTTTTCTTCCCCTTCTCTCCATGGTTTGCTCTTCTTTGTCTCTTGCCCAAAGCCCCTCTGGCCTCTGGTTGATTTTGCTGCTATTTCTCACCTCCGGCATCTCCTTTGGCAGCCTCTGTCTCCAGAGAGGCACTGGGCAGCTAAAGGTGGTCGGAGCCCTCAGGTAAATCCTCCCTGCAAGTTGAGTCAGCACTGCAAGTTGCGGGAGGGCAGGGAGTGGGACCCACTGGGCCATCACAGGGCTGGGATTTGTTCTCTTCTTTCCCATACGTCGTGGGGAGTGAGGGGTGAGGGGCTGAGGGAGTGGGGCCCCGCTGCCCTGTTCAGCCCTCAGGATGTTTGGGGCCTTGGAAACTACTGCTGGCTGAGCAGCCTCGGATTCCAGGTTTGAAGGAGTTGCTCTTCCAGGCATCAGGTACCCTTTGCCAACCTGTCCAAAGGGACCCATGGCCATGGGGCTGCAGTACACCCCAGGGCACAGCAGAAAGTAGGGATTCCAAGATGACTCAGAACAGCCAAGGCTCTGAGGGACAATAGAGGGGCTGCCTGTGGCTTCCCCCCAAAAAGGGAAGGAGGAAGAAATGGCTGGAGCCAAGAACAGCAGGAAAGAGGCCTGTAGAGTGCTAGGGAGGCCAAAGCCAGTTTCTTAAGGCCACAGAGGCATGTAGAGATGACCAGGCACTGATGGGCCCATCTCCCCTCCCCCAGAACAGTCTCCACATGGCAAGGAGGCCACACTTCAACCTCTTCTCCAGGACATTCTCCACATTCTGCCAGCTCTAACTCAGGCAGCATTCACACCTGGTGACTTGGATGAGGCAACGCCAGCCCCAGTGCACTGTGGCAGGACCAAGGTGTTCATGACTGACTCTGTGGTAAGCTGGTTTGGGGATGAAGCAATTACAGAAGCCAGGTGCATGTTCTCCTCAACAGGACAGGGTCTGGGCCCTCCTCAGGGAAGGGGGAAGAGAGCCTGAGGACCTCACTGGATGCCCTTTGTCCCAGCTGGAGCTTCTGGAATGCGGGCGTGCCCAGGTGCTGGAGCAGTGTGCCCGCTGCATCCAGGGTGGCTGGAGGCGACACCAGCACCGAAAGCAACAGAAGCAGAGGTGGGCTGCTGTGCTTATCCAGGCAGGTAGGTGAGGCAGGGCCACCTGTCAGCAATTGCATGCAGATACCCATGATAGTGGTTTCCTTTGAAACATTGCTCATTGAGTCCCCATCTATTGAAGCTGACTGTCCCAGCCTGAAGAGGTGGATGGTACATCCTTGTGGTGCCCTGGTATTCAAATTTCTTGTCCACCTCACCCATAACGTCTTTCCAGTTCAGTGGAAACCAAATCACACCACAAATAGAGTACTCTGTAGGTACTGCAGGCTAAAAGTTTGCCTTTCTCAGACCTAGATAGCTGTTTATGCCAACATTTTTTTTCCTTTTATTACAACTCAAATCACTACCTGCTGGGCTCCAGGGCTTGGGATGAGTTTAAGGAAAATGTAAAAGTCAACAGGATCTCATCAGAGGAAAAGATATATGAATCAACATGTTCATAACAGTCTTACTGAAAAATAAAAATATTAGAAACAACCCAGGTATCTAACAGCAGTGGAGTCATGGCTAAATTATGGACCATCCCTATGACGCAGCTAAGTATTTGAAGAATACTATGAATTTAACAGAAAACCACTTTTAATATGATGTTCATACCCTGGTTGTCAAACTACATGTCAAGGGTGTGTTTCTGCGGGTATAGAGATTAACAAATTATATAAAGAAATACTGTAAAACCCTCTGAGTTGGTGAGATAACAGGTGATTTTTATGTTTCTCAGGTTTTTAATTTTCTAGAATCGAAATGTATTAGTAGTAGTTAATGAAATAACTACTTTTCTGAATATGACTGTACCAAAAAGAATCAGAATATGCTGAGATTTCAATAGAAGGAAATAACAAATTTCTACCATCCAATAATTACTTTTATCAGTGTTTGGTTACATGGTAGTGTCACATCACAGACTTATAAAGTGAGAAAGCAAATTCAAATGAAGATTTTCAAAACAAAGGCAATCCTAAGAGGTACAGACAGTCCAGACCCCCTCCGTTCCCTGGGCTGCACCTGAGATGGGAGGTGACTGCTGGGCTTTAGCTAGTCCAGGCTCCCCACTGCCCCTTCAACGTGTAGCTGCCTCCAAGTGTGTGGGCAGTTTGAAGAATGTTTTTAAAAGCCAGTTTTGCTTTATGTATCGACTTCAGAACCTTACTTTATGTCGTAGCACAATGTAGCCATTCATTGAAAAAATATTATTTCAGACTTTTATACCAACTCTGGTGTTGCTGCAGAGCCAGGTTACTGATAGCTCTAATGACCATTTTATTATCTCTTTCCTATTTCTGGGCAAACCTCTTAGCCATTCGTTCCTGGTTAGCTCGGAAACACATCCAGAGGCTGCATACAGCCGCCACGGCCATCAAGCGTGCATGGCAGAAGTGGAGAGTAAGTGTGCCCCAGGAAGTCAGGGTGGGCAATGGATAGAGAGTTTGGGACCGGACAGACCCAGGTGGAATAAGGGTGGCCCCTAGGCCAGGCAAGTGGTTCAGGCTCTCTGAGCCTCGTGTTCCCCACGTGTGAAATGGGCACACCACCACCTACACCACAGGGTGGTGGTAAAGGTAAGGAGTCGCAGAAGCAACTCTGGGAATATACTCACCATGGAATTGTACACTTTGAAAGAGTGAATTTTATGGCATATCAGTTTCATCTCAGTAAGACTGATATTTTGTTTTAAAGTAGCGTATGTAAGGTCTAAGCACACTTGCCTTGGGTGTACAGACTTCTGCCACATGGAACTAGTTTATAGTTCAGGACAGCCACCTATTTTGCAGCCAGGTGCCTTCAATTTACCTTGTTAAGGTGATTTATTAACGATAGTTTTCGTTTCCATTTTAAGATCAGAATGGCCTGCCTTGCTTCTAAAGAACTGGATGGTGTAGAAGAAAAACACTTCTCTCAATCTCCCCGTTCCTCAATCTCCTCCCCACTGCCCCCGATACAGACCAGGCTCCTGGGGGCAATAATCCGTCTCTGGCCCCTGGGACTGGTCCTGGCCAATGCTGCTACAGGAACACAAGGCTTTCAGAGGAAACTGGTAGTCTGGGCCTGCCTCCAGCTTCCCAGGGACAGCCCCAGTAGCTACACTGTCCAGATCGCACAAGACCAGGCTGGTGTCACATCCATCCGAGCGTTGCCTCAGGTAGGTTGTGTCTGACAGGATGGCCATCCTGTCCCATAGCAGCTTCGGGTTCCTCACACCCCACTGTGGAAGGCAGAAGGCAAACCCTAGGAGTCCACAGGGGGACCATGACTGAGCCTGGGAACAAGATCCATCTCTAACCCTGCTGGGTAAACCAGTGTTTGCTCATTTGTCTCACACTGAATGGATGTGAAATTTTGTTTTAATACTGCTTTGCACTTTGCAACTATTTATTTTTTACATTTTGATTGACTGATAGGGTCTCGTTCAGTTACCCAGGCTGGAGTGCAGTGGTGCAATCATAGCTCATTGCAGCCTCCAATTCCCGGGCTCAAGCAATCCTCCTGCCTCAGCCTCCCAAGTAGCTAGGACTATAGGAATGAGCCACCACACCTGGCCTTTTGCCACTATTTTCGAATGAGGAGAAGAAAGTGTTAACTTAGTCCCACTACTGTTATGGCCCTCATACTGATATTTGTCCACAATTCCTTGCATTTCTGTCATTTGCACTGTGAGGTACCTTTAGGAACTGGCACTCCTGAGAGCTGGGGCTAAACTGCATCTTTTCCCCCTAGGGATCAATAAGGTTTCACTACAGAAAGTCTCCACTGCGCTATGCTGACATCTGCCCTGAACCTTCACCCTACAGTGTTACTGGCTTTAATCAGATTCTGCTGGAAAAACACAGGCTGATCCATGTGTGACCTCTTCTCACTCTCTACCTTCACCTGGCTGGGTGATCCTTTGCCTTTGTTTTTTCACAAGGCCTTTTCCCACCAGCTGCCTGGCCAAAGACATTTAATGAACACACAGCTGCCAAATTATTCCCACAGCATAAGTGACTCCAAACACACGTTAGTGACAGTGATGGCTCCAGCCTATGAGCCAGGGCCAAGCCAGGGCTGTGTGGCCAGTGCACCAGTGGGCCTTGGGCTCTGCTCTACATCAAGCACAGACAGGGCATCCTGTCTGGGCATCAGAGCTGGTAGTAACCAAACCAGGATTAAGCAACATCAGTGCCACAGAGGACTTTACATTTCATTATCTTCAGAGATCAAACTCAGCAGCAGATGTGACTGTCCTTCCTGAAGTGCTGTGTCACCATAGTGGGGGCCTTGATTCCCCATAAGCACTTTTGGGCCAAGACTAAAATTGGCTCTGGAATTTAGTTGCATTTAGTTTCCTTAAAGGAATGAAACCTCAGTACTTAATAAGTTCTTGATTTATTTAACAAAATGTCAAACAATTGGATCATGAGCCAAAGATGATAGATAATGCAACATACAACAGAATCATCACATCTTGATTTTATTTAGTAACACTGATCAAGTTTTTTACTGACGTAAGCGTAAAACTTGGTATCATTTATGATGTCTATCATAACTGTACCAAAAATAAAACATTTAAAAACCACCATTTGAATGTCAAGTTTTCTTTCCATAAAGGATTTGTCACCTTGAGGATGAATCAAGGTGATGTGGCCCTGAAACATGAGCCCACATTGATGGAGGTAGAGATCTGCATAACCTACGTCAGCCAGTCTGCATCCTGGAGATCACCTCTCTTGCTTAGGGCCCCCCCCCACCACCACCACCAGCTGGTCTCCCGGGAGAAGGAGTGGGCAAGCTCTGGGCCTCAAGCTTGCAAGCTTGAGCAAGCAGCACAATAATCCATCCTAAGAATCCTCATTCTGGGATGGTTGGACAATTCCTAAACAGCAGTCTGCAAACTCGACAAACAAGGGCTCTTGCATGTAGGCTCTCATGAGCTTTGCTTTGTCGTCTCCCTGATCCAGGCTGACCATCAACTGTCTGAGGTGTGGATTGAGCAATAAACTTCTTAATGCCGCAGATTCCTCTGAAAAATAACAAAAAAAGCCAATCTCAGTTGAAGTGAGAACACGTGGCGATGGCTGAAAGTGAAGTTTCAAACAAAACTATGAAGAGGCTGCACCCCCCTTAACCTTTAAACTCACAAATTAACCCCAATGCTTCACAGCTTCAAACATAAACAAGGTGAGATCATGTATCAAATGACTTCCAAGTTAAATGCAGTAACAGTTCTGGTTGGTATCTTTGCAAATATTGTACCTTCATGCCATTTCAACTAAGAAAAAATAACTCATTTTATCAGCACAAATGCACAGACAACAATAGCATTAAGTTGTTGGTGTGTTTTCTTTACAGGCACGAAGGTTCTCAGTGGTGAGGACAGTTACACCAAATACTCTGAACAATGTCTAAGCATGTGATCCAGCATGCAACGGGACCAGTAGTGAACTAACACCTGTATGGTACTTTAGTCTATAAAATTTTTCACACCTATTACCAGCTCAGGTCCAACCTCAGTCCAATCGTTACCATGGGTCTAAGTACAAAGCACAATCTTTCGGCCTGATTCTGTGAAATGGGAAGAATGAAAATGACGCACACCTTAGGAACTACGTTAGCCTGTTAATTATGTACATATATAACAGAACTACTGTAAGGACTAAGTACTGCTCCAAAAATGCTGGGCACTATCAACACCCATTTCCTCCTAAAAAAATCAAACCATGTGATTACCAGTCTGCATTAGTGGCTGGACTGTAAACTGAACACAGGATGTGGGAATACAGGTCCCTGCTATACAAATTGTTATGTGAGACAAATTACCATAAAATGCGAGTGGTATATTACTATTAAGTTCAATGCATATGGGAAGCCACAAAACACCTAATTCTGAAAGAGACAAAAGGCCAAGAAAAGCTTAGCTGAGAAAAGAAACCTTGAACCAAACACTAAAGAGGGAATAGAATTTGCCAGCCTGTGAGACCAGCAGGATTCCAGGCAGAAGGAATGGCATCGTAGGCAGGTTGGAAGGTGTGAAACCCTGTATGTTTACAGCATCATGTGGTTGAGAGGAAGGATCCTGCATGCCAGACTGAAGGATTTAATAACTTTTTAAAAATCACATTCCACAAGACACAGTAAAAGTATCTCAGTGGTTTACAAAGGGATGAACGAGCACACCACAGACTTACCTAAATTCTTTAAATTCTGCAAAGAAACTCTGTCCTCTTCCTCATCACTATTGAGAAAATCAGCCACAGAGGAATCATCATCTAAGGAACACATAACACAATCAACTGCTTATGACTAAAATAGAGGCCTGGGCAGATTTTAACAACCACACCAACAGACAAAAAAATGTATGTGCACACACGCCGGTATACACAAACCAAGATCCTCTCTCTTCTCTGGAGTTGGTGATTAGACTAACATTCCTCTTTTAGAAAAAGGAAGGTAAATGAAAGAATTGGAAATTTTAACAAATGCATCCTAGTATTCACATAACTTCATGTTTCCCTGTGGTCTATGGGCTTGGAGCCTGGTTTTGTAATTTTTATTACCCCTCTTCCCCCCACATGGCTCCAGCCCTGCCATGGGTCAATAAACTGGATGCTCTGTACAAACCTGCCAAACAGAATCCCCTTTCCACATGGACAGAAATTGCTGGCATTGCCTGAATCCAACCTGGAAGTTTCTCAAAGGACAGGAATGGGCCATCCCTTTGCTGTGAACGTTCAATTCCCCTTTGGTGGCACCAGAGGGGGTGCTTTCAGAGCCTGACATAGTGCAGGACACCCAGGAGGTATTAAAGAACATTTGGATGGATGGATGGGATGACAGCCCACTATTACTGTAAGCTCTGAGGAACCCCCAACAGCAGTGAGGTGATCTAGGACTGCGGTCCCCAACCCCTGGGCCTCATATCACCACCTGAGCTCTGCCCTTCCCACCCCCTGCCATGGAAAAATTGTCTTCCATGAAACTTAGGAACCAGGCCACACAACAGGAGGTGAGCAGCAGGCAAGCCAGCAAAGCTTCATTTACAGCCACTCCCCATCGCTCACATCACCACATAAACTCTGCACCCCCCCTCCACCCCATTTGTGGAAAATTTGTCTTCCATGAAATTGGTCCCTGGTGCCAAAAAGGTTGGGGACCACTGATCTAGGACAAAAGAAGCCTCCCACCTGGGCCTAACTCATGTGAACCGACAGCCCAGCCACACCCATGGAGGGACACCCAAAGCTGTGGCTAGAGAAGGCTCCTGCCAGCAGGGCCCACTGCAATCCCCCAGCCTTGGCCATGGCCTTTCTCCCTCGGACTTCTGCCTGTTTTTCTTCTTCTGATCAATGTTCTTGGGCTGCCCCCTCACCTCACCTGTGACGACACGGGCCTCCACTCCTGGCAATCAGGGCTCAGGAAGCTGTTGCTCCCCAGTGAAGCCATCGTTCTGGACCCCCTGCCCATCCCGGTCTCCCCTTTTCCTTCATTTTGACTTATTCTATTTGAAACCCCTTCTAGCTTTGTTTGAAGTCAGCCAACCCACCTTTGTTTTCCACAGGCTTGAGAGTTTTTGCAGGAACAGCTGATCTTATTTTTCTCTCAATAGGATGAGTTTCAGGGTTGCACTGCTCTGAAAGAGACACCAATCTCAGGCCCCCATCACCTGCATCTCAGCCACAAGGCCACACCTCCCCACCAAGCCAGCATCTAGGGAAGCATGGGGGTGGGGGGAGATGGAGTGGGGGGAGATGGGTGTGGAGGAAGTGAGAGATCAAAGCAGGGGGCTGTGTGAGGAAAACACCAGTGGCCTGAGATTGGCAGAAGGGCTGAGGGAGCAGGGCTCATGTACCCCAAGGGCCTATCCCCATCCTCTCTGCCCTAACTAATCTCATAGGACTCTCGCCATGATTAAGTAGCGCACTGACTTCAATGAGCATCAAATGATTTTCTCAGCAGTTTCAGATACCAAATTTGCATGTACTATATGCCAATGGGAATACGGTCCCGTGCTGCATAACGATGTTTCTGTCAACCATGGATGGCATATATGATGTGGTCACATAAAATTATAACACCATACTTTTACTGCACCTTTTCTATGTTTAGATATACAAATAATTACCATTGTGTTCCAACTGCCTATAGTATTCAGTACAGTTTGTAGCCTAGGAGCAATAGGCTATACCATATAGCCTAGGGTTGTAGTACACTATACCATCTAGGTTTGTGTAAGCACACTATGATTTCTGCAGGACAAAATCTCCTAATGATGCATGTCTCAGAATGTATCCCTGTCGTTAAGCGACACATGGCTGTGCACAAATGAAAGTCACCATGAGCACCTCAGAGGGGTTAAGTCTTTATGGATGGCTGCTAGATAAGGTAAGAAGGGTCTGGCCTAAGTCTACCTTAGAGGGCTGAGACACAAGACCAAGAAAACTCTTAGAGGAGGAGGAGGCTTTGCCAGGTGGAAAGAAAAGCATTCCTGGCAGAGAGAAAGGTCTATGCCTGGACCCGATGCTTGAAAAATAAGGTCAGGTTCAAAGAGATGGTGGTGAGCAACTGCCAGTCGATTTGTAAGGCAGGCCTGGCAGGTGGCTGGGGCACAAGAGAAATGCAGAGCAGAAGAATGCCAAATACAGGACCAGTGTCTTTCAGCAAGGGCACTACTGGTATTCAGGGCAGGAAAGTCTTGAGTGGTGTAAGATAGTCTCACACACTGCAGAGTTTGAGCCCCAGCACCAATTACCAGTAATACAGGCATACCATGTTTTATTGCACTTTGCTTTATTACACTTCACAGATACAGCATTTTTTACAAATTGAAGGTTTGTGGCAACACTGCATCGAGGAAGTCTATCAGCACCATTTTTCTGATAGCATGAGCTCACTTTGTCTCTGTATCACATTTTGGCAATTCTCACAATATTTCAAAATTTTTCATTAGTATTATATCTGTTATGGTGATCTGTGATCAGTGATCTTTGATGTTATCATCATAATTGTTTTGGAGCACCACAAATCACATCCATGTAAGACAGTGAACTTTAACAAATGTGTGTGTTCTGACTGCTCCACTGACCAGGTGTTTTCCCATGTCTCTCCCTTTTCTTAAGCCTCCCTGTTACCTGAGACAAAACAATATTGAAATTAGGCCAATTAATAGCTCTACAATGGCATCTAAGTGTTCCAAGTGAAAGGAAGAGTCATACGTTTCTCTTTTTAGATCAAAAGGTAGAAATGGTTATACTTAGTGAGGAAGGCATGTCAAAAGCTGAGATAGGCCAAAAGCCAGGTCTCTTGAGCCAGTTAGCCAAGTTGCAAATGCAAAGGTAAAGTTCTTAAAGGAAATTAAAAGTGCTACTCCAATAAACACATGAAAGATAAGAAAGCAAAAGTCTTATTACTGATATGGAGAAAGTTTTAGTGGTCTGGATAGAAGATCAAACCAGATACAACATTCCCTTAAGCCAAAACCTAACCCAGAGGATGGCCCTAACTTTCTTCAATTATATGACAGCTGACATAGGTGAGGAAGCTACCAAAGAAAAGCTGGAAGCTAGCAGAGGTTGGTTCATGAGGTTTAAGGAAAGAAGCCATCTTAGTATAACATAGAAGTGCAAGTTGAAATAGCAAGTGCTGATGTAGAAGCTGCAGCAAGTTATCCAGAAGATCTAGCTAAAATCATTGATGAAGTGACTACAACAACAGATTTTCAATGTTGAGAAAACAGCCTTCTACTGCAGGAAGATGCCATCCAGGACTTTCATAGCTAGAAAGGAGAAATCAATGTCTGGCTTCAAAGCTTCAAAGGACAGGCTGACCCTCTTGTTAGATGCTAATGTACCTGGTGACTTTAAGTTGAAGCCAATGCTCATTTACTATTCTTAAAATCCTAGGGTCCTTAACAATTATGCTAAATCTACTCTGCCTGTGTTCTATAAATTGAACAACAAAGTCTGGATGACAGCACATCTGTTTATATAATAGAATGGTTTACTGAATATTTTAAGTCCACTGTTGATATCTACTGCTCAGAAAAAAAGATTCCTTTCAAAATATTACTGCTCATTGACAATGTACCTTGCCCCCCAAGATCTCTGATAGAGATGGTCTCTAAGATGTACAAGAAAATTAACATTTTCATACCTACTAACAAAACATATTCTGCAACCCATGGACCAAGGAGTAATTTCAGGCTCGGTGCAGTGGTGGCTCATGCCTATAATCCCAGCACATTGGGAGGCCAAGCTGGGAGGATCACTTGAGGCCAGGAGTTCAAGACCAGGCTGGGCAACATAGCGAGACCCCATCTCTACAAAAAATTTTTAAAATTTAGTTGGGTGTGGTGGTGAGCACCTGTAGTCCCAGCTACTTGGGAGGCTGAGGTGGAAAGATGTGACTGATTTGCTGCAATCTCATGGTAAAACTTGAACAGATGAGTTGCTTCTTATAGATAAGCAAAGAAAGCATTTTTTTGGTCTTGTTTTGTGTTTTTTTGACACAGGGTCTCACTCTGTTGCCAGGGCTACAGTGCAGTGGCATCACTATAGCTCACTGCAGCCTCCAACTCCTAGGCTCAAGTAATCCTCTTGCCTCAGCCTCTCGAGTTAGCTGGGACTACAGGCAAGCACCACCACGCCCGCCTAATTTTTTATTTTTTGTTGAGACGGGGGTCTCATTATTGCCCAGGCTGGTCTCGAACTCCTGGCCTCAAGCGATCCTTCTGCCTCAGCCTCCCAAAGTGCTAGGATTATAGGCATGAGCCACCACGCCCAGGCAAAAAGTGGTTTCTTGAGATGGAATATACTTCTGATGAAGATGCTGTGACCGTTACTGAAACAACAATGGATTTAGATTATTAATATATAAACTTACTTGATAAAGCAGCAACATGGTTTGAGAGGATTGACTCCAATTTTGAAAGTAGTTCTACTGTGGGTAAAATGCTACAAAATATCACTGTGTGCCACAGAGAAATCTTTCATGAAAGGAAGAGTCAACTGATGCAGCAAACGTCACTGTTTTATTTTAAGAAATTGCCGCAGCTGCCCAACCTTCAGCAACCACCACTCTGATTAGTCAGCAGCCATCAACACTGAGGCAGGACCCTCTACCAGCAAAAAGATTACAACTTGCTGAAGGCTCGGACGATAGCACTTTTTAAGCAATAAAGTATTTTTTATATAAGGTAAGTACTTTTTTTAAGACATAATACTACTGCACACTTAATAGGCTATGGTGTAGTGTAAAAATAACTTTTATATGCACTGGGAAGCCAAAAAATTCATGTGACTAGTTTTATTGCAATATTTGCTTTATTGCAGTGGTCCCGCACTATCTCCGAGGTATGCCTGTACAGCCAATTTCTTCTCAGTTACTGTAAATCAAACACATTGTGACAATTTGTCTCTCTAGGGACAGCAACACCCAGGTTAAGAACACTGTCCTTCATCCTAGACAGCCACATAGTTTTCAGTAAGGGAGTGAATTGTTCAAATTTGCTTTTCCAGTAAAATCACCCTGGCAATAGCAGGGGCACAGGGTAATAAGTTCATGATTGCTCTAGTGGTTACTGGAGGGACCCAACAGGGCTGCAGGGTAAAAGGAAGTATTCTGAACCCCAGACTCCCAACCCTGCTTCCAGCAAAGCAGCTCTACTTCTCTCCTATCTTGAGCTGTAAGGTTTCTTTTGAAAATGCCCCACAGATATTAGGAACAACGGGTGTGTGTTGGGTGGGGGGGGTGGGGTTTGAAACCTACTGTTGTAAACCAGAGACTACAGCGGATGAAACTAAGTGGCAAAACAACCAAAGAGGAACTTTAAGGGTCAACAGAGCATACAGACACAGGAAAGGGTTCCAAGGACAGAGAGGAGGGGCCAGATTAGAGAAAGATTTACAATGTAGACTTGACAATACGCTGTGAAAAGGAAAAAGGGTCTAATCAAGTAGGGGATGGTTACAACAGTTGCCAGTGACTGACCACTACTAAGTGCCAAGAACCATGCCAGATACACAGTGAGATATATAGAATCTCAATAAACCCTTGCAAAACCCCCATGGCATGGAGATTCTTAATTCCACTTACAGGTGAAAGCAGAAAGGAGTAAGTTTTCTTGTAATAAAGAAACCTGTCCAAGGTCTACAGCTAGTAAGTGGCAGAGGCAGAATTTGAATCGAGGTCTGACTCTAAGGCTGTGCTATACACGTAAAGAATATAGCAGAAGGGAATGAAGGAGAGGTGGATTTTCAGGGTTAGTTGTACCTGACCACGAGAGAGACACTTGTTTCTAGGGGCTCAAAAGGATGTTGGAGCTATCATTTTGGGTGTCAGCAAAAATAAATACATAAATGAATAAAATAAAAAGAAAAAAGTTAAAAAGACATGAAAGAGATCACCCAAGAATAAGGCCAAGGACAGCATCCCAAGAACAAGTTTAGTAGGCAGGCAAAGGGAGAGAATCCATAAAAAGACTGAGAAACAACATTCAGAAAGGAAGGACAGTCTTTGGCCATACCACCCTGAACACCCCCAATCTTGTCTGATCTCAGAAGCTAAAGGTCGGGCCTGGCTAGTACCTGGATGCAAGAAAGGGAGGAGAGCATCCCAGACTGCAGTTATCTCCCCAACCAACAGAGATTATCAAGAAGGAAAAAGTTAAGCACAATAGACATTCATAGTATCAAGAAAGATAACAAATGAAAAGTGTCCAACAGGTGTGGCTATTAGAAATTCCTGATAAAAATAACTCTTTATTAAATACCACAGTGCCTGCAGCAGCAACAAAAGCAAAACAACTAAAACATCCACCATAAGAAGAATAAATATTGTTAAAATGATCACACTACCCAAAGCAATCTACAGATTCAGTGTAATCCCTATCAAAATACACCAATGACATTCTTCACAGAAATATAAAAATTCATATGGAATCACAAAAGATCTGCAATAGCCAACACAATCCTAAGCAACAAGAATAAAGCTGGAGGCCTCACACTACATGACCTCAAAGTATACTACAAAGGTATAGTAACCATAAAAACAGCATAGTCCTGGCATAAAAACAGGCACATAGACCCATGAAACAGAATAGAGAACCCAGAAATAAATCCACATATTTACAGCCAACTGATTTTCAACAGAGGTGCAAGAACATACATTGGGGAAAGGACAATCTCTTCAATAAATGGTACTGGGAAAACAGAATATTCATATGCAGAAGAATCAAACTAGACCCCTATCTCTCACATATACAAAAATCAACCCAAAATGGATTAAAGATATAAATGTAAGACCTGAAACTATGAAACTACTAGAAGAATACACAGGGGAAACACTTTAGGACATTGGTCTGGGCAAAAATTTTATGAATAAAATCTAAAAAGCACAGGCAACCAAAGTAAAAATAGGATTGTATCAAACTACAAAAAGCTTCTGCACAGCAAAGGAATCAACACAGTGAAGAGACAAGCTACACATTGGGAGAAAATATCTGCAAACAAATTCAAGGGACATATTTATGACAAGGGATTAACGACAATGGATTAACACCCACAATATACAAGGATCTCAAATCAATAACCAAAAAAAAATCCAATTAAAAAATGGGCAAATGATCTGAATAGACAATTCTCAAAAGATGACACACAAGTGGCCAAAAAGTATATGAAAAAATACTCAACATCACTAATCATCAGGGAAATGCAAATCAAAACCACAATGAGGTATCATCTCACCCTAGTTAGAATGGCTGTAATCAAAAGGACAAAAAAACCAACAAATGCTGGCAAAGATGAAGAGAAAAAAAAATTCTTATACACTATGGGTAGGAATGTAAATTAGTACAGTCACTATGGAAAATAGTATGGAAGTTCCTCCAAAAACTAAAAATAGAAAACTACCATATGATCCAGCAATCCCACTTCTGGGTAAATATCCAAAGGAAAGGAGATCAGTGTTATCAAAAAGATAACTGAAGCACTATTCACAATAGCTAAGATACAGAATCAACCTAAGTGTCCATTAAGACATGAATGGCTAAACAAAATGTGGTATACACCATGGAATACTATTCAGCCATGAAAAAGAATGAAATCCAGTCATTTGCGGCAACATAGATAAACCTATAATGTCCTAGGTAAACCTATAATGTCCATAGATAAACCATAATGTCCTAAGAAGGACATTATGTTCAGTGAAATAAATTAGGCACAGAAAAATGTTCTCACTCACATGTGGAAGCTAAATAAGTTGATCTCATAGAAGTAAAGAACTAGAGGCTGGGATGGATGGAGGGGACAGGGAGAGGTTGGTTAACAGATACAAAGTTACAGCTAGACAGGGTGAATAAGTTCTAGTGTTCTATAGCACTGTAGGGTAACTATAGTTAACAACAATTTATACTTTCAAATAGCTAGAAGAGAGGATTTTGAATGTTCCCAACATTCAAAAATGGTATCAAGAAATGATAATTGTTTGAGGTGATGGATATGCTAATTATCCTAATTTGATCATTACAATATATATGTATTGAAATATCACACTGTAACCCATAAATATGTACAATTATTATGTATTGATTAAAAATAAAAAGATCCAGCAATGGGAGTCTGGGTATATAAATAATGGTCATAACAACCATATAATGAAATACAGTCCTTTAAGTCAATGAGTTAGAACTGTACTATACACTGGTTTTAATTTTTATTTATTTATTTTTTTGCAATGATTAGTTTTGTGTGTCAATATACACTGGTTTTTAAAAGTGCCCAACATATACTGTAAAATCAAATAAGGATGTTGTTGAGTATAATCTCATTGCTGAGATTCTGAAAGCTAAAAAAAAAAATAGTTCTATATATTGGTAGAAGAATGGAAATAATCTGAATGATTCTACATCAAATTTTTAATCATAAATTGTATTGGATGGTAGAATTGTCTAATGAATTTTTACTCTCCAAATCTTGGACTTTCTAAAAATTAAATGCAGAAATGTATTTTACCTTCAGAAAACAAATGTAATTGATGTTAAAAACAGAAAATCATCCAAATATAAAGCAGAGAGAGGTAACTGAATTTTCTACAGGAACATGTTTCATAATTACACATCGTAAAGATGCAGTACTTAAAGATTTGAAAGTGCACATATAACCATGTATTTGCGGATGCACATACATAAACATCACTTCTTACACAGAACTTACTCACTTTTTTTCTCTCTTTTTTTTTTCTTTTATTTTTGTTTTTTTTTTTTGTTTTTTTCATCTTAGGATAAGCCATGGAACTTTTTTTTCTCTTAATATGTCAAGGGTTTTTCTCCTTATTATAAAAAGAGCTACCTCACTGTTTCTAACAAGACCCAATTTAAGAGAGAAAAGTGTTCTTGTTAACCTTAACGAGCACAGTTTCTGCCAAATGATATGGGGCTATGCCAGAATAGTAAGAGGAATTAACAACTGAGGTAGACTTTTGTGGGGAAAAGGAGAAAGCAATCGACTTTTTTTTTTTGGAGAAAGGGTCTCAGCTCTGTTGCCGCGACTACAATGCAGTGGCGCCATCATCGCTCACTGCAACCTCGAACTCCTGGGCTCAAGCGACCCTCCTGCCTCAGCCTCCCGAGTAGCTGGGACTGCAGGCGCGTGCCACCATGCCTGGCTAATTTTTTTATTTTTTGTAGAGACGTAGTCTCGCTAGGCTGCTCAGGCTGGTCTCGAACTCCTGGCCTCAAGCTATCCTCCCGACTCGGCCTCCCAAGGTGCTGGGATTACAGGCGTGAGCCACCGCGCCCAGCCCAGTCGACTATTTTTAAAGAAGAAAGCGTGGGGCACACAGAAGGAAAAGAAGGGTAAACGAGAAAGATCTTTGTTTAAAATCTGGAGAGGCATTTACAGGCAAAAGTCGCGCACACAGGGAGAGATCTGGACACCAGCGACCAAGCCCGAGGAGGCAAGGTTCCCGCAGAACGAGCGGCAGGAAAGGCCGGGAGGTCAGGCTCAGACTGGTCAGGCGCGGCAAGACCCCGAGGAAACGCAGCCTGAGGGGTCCACATCCCAGAGACGGTGGCGGGGCGTGGGGGCTGTCTCGCGCTAGAAGGGGGCCAAGAGCCGAAGCGGAGAAGCCGGGGTTTACCTTTGTGCTTCCGGAAGCAGGTCACCGAGCAGCTGTAACAAGAGACCATAGGCAGTGTCAGCCCCGAAGGCCGCGCGGACCCTCCCGCAGCCCTCCAGCTCCCGCCCCGGCCGGATACTCGGGCTCCCCCAGCCTCCACAACCTCCTTGCTCACTAGGGCACGCGGCAGGCCGGGCAGCGGTATTTGGGCTTCTCCAAGCAGATCACGCAGACTACTGTGCTACAATTAAGCGAAGCCATCGTCTCGCACACAGCTGCTGCCAACCCCGACGCGCGCCGCTCTCTCCGCGGGTTCCTCGTGCACGCCCTATTTCCGTTTCCTAAACCCCGACCAATCAGCGCTCAGCATTTACTGGCAGTCAAAAGCAATTGATTGATCCTGCTCACTGTTCCAGTCCTGGTAAGTGGAGCGTCGATACACTCGATGAGTATCAGCTAGCTGCGTCCCAGGTTTTCCCTGAATTAGTCATGGCGTTGTAGAACTTGTTATGTAGCCTTGTCCCTGCCCTTACGCGACTGTGTGACTTAAGGCAGGTTATCGCCATTCTGCATGTCTGTTGCCCCGCGTGTAAAAAGAATGTGTGGGACTATACGTCCATCACTTTCCAGCTCGGACTTCCTGAACCTTGCATGGACATCTGATCGGCTTACCTCTGTTAAATGAGAAGTCCAGACTCAGCTGGATCACATGGCACACAGGAACCTGTCCTTCCCAAACAAGACCTTTTTTTTTTTAAGAGAGGGGGTCTTGCTGTGTCGCCCAGGCTGGAGTGCAGCGGCTATTCACAGGAACGATCACAGCGCACTGCAGCCTCGACCTCCCGGGCTCAACCGATCCTCTGCCTCAGCCTCCCCAGTAGCTGGGACTACAGGCGTGCTCCACCACACCTGGCTGATAGCTTAGGCCATTTTTCGAGGAGGAAAGATAGATGAGGCTTGGCCACTGACAAATATTTGTTGAACCCCAACTGTGAACTCTGCAGCGCCCAGGTTCTCAGGGAATAAAAGACTCGGTCTCTGTCCTCTGGGAGCCTAAGGCTTAGAGCGAAGGCAAGATAGGGAAGTGGGGAGGGAGGAGACTCACTCTTAGGGTCCAGCCGGTGCTGGCCTGCGCTTGCAGGACCCTGAGAGTGAGTGCTCCTTAAATTTTGCGCTCTAGGCTCCTCGCTCGCCTCATCCTAGTCCCAGACCTGGAGGAGTAGATTGACCAGGAAGCAGAGGAGTGACCTCTAGCCCAAAGGCAGGGGTCTTAGGCTGTTGAGTCTGTACAGATGGGCTATTATTGGCCTTGAATGCCACCACAGACTTTAGGTACACACAAAGTCATGTTTTTAAGAAGCTTTGCGTCTCCTCGCAGAATAGAAAGACGGATATGACTCCAGGCCCAGCAACTAGATGTCCACACTGATGCGGCCACCCTTGCCGGCACCCTGGCTCTCTCTGGACCCCCAAGAGACCCGTCCTAGAGGCCACCCAGGGCTGCCTCGCGCCTCCTCGGTGTCAACCTGAGGCGCAGTGCGGGACCTGGAGAGAGGCGAGGTACTAATCCAGGCTTTTAGAGCTCCGCTGCCTGGCAGGCGCTGTCCAGCGCATTCACGGCGAGCCGAGCCGAGCCGAGTTCACGGCTAATGCCCAAGTCTGGAGACGCGCACGGAGTCCCAGGCCGGCGCCCGGCGCCGCCAGAGGGCGCTCCAGGTCGAAGCTGGCTCTGGGGCAGCGCGCACTGGAGCTGGATTCCAGCCCAGCTCGCACCCCACCTTGCACGGGAGGCTAAGCTGTCTGGCCCGGCGAGGAACAGCAAGTCCAGGCTCTGGCCGGCACCTCGAACATCGCCAGGTGGCGGAAAACAGCGTCGAGAGCGCGAGGGTGAAGTGGGCGACTGGATATGCGGGAGTGTCTCCTGTAGGAAAGCAGGACCTGCGCCCGCTGGGGGATCCAAACGCGACCAGCACTTTCAGACGGCCCGGGAGGATGGAGTTCCCGCTGGAAGCTGGTCACCTGCATTCGCCTGATGAAAGTTTAACTGTACTTCGGGAGCTTTTGGGTTACTAACTAGGGCATGATACACTGCCTTGCACCTTCCTCCCTTGCCGGTGATGGAGCAAGCAGATCAATCTATCTTCCCACATGTGCCACGTGTTGCCCTTATCAGGCCTGGGGTTGATAAGATTGAGCCCTGCTAGGTCTCTGCTTCTTTCTGAAGCTCTAACACCTCTATTCCTTCCCAGAGCATGGGAGAGCCAGGGCCAGCACCTGGAGAAGTGAAGTGGCTACTATGGGCTCTTTAGGGGACTGCTGCCACGTTATCACCTGCTTGCCTCCGTTTCCCCTCTGGCATCTAAGAGAGAATAGTTCAGATGTTAAAGTGAGGTTGCTAGTGGTAGTCAAATGAAGGAGGCCTGAGGTTCCGGTGGGGTAGACCCAAGTAACTGGCTTCCAACTCTCTGTATGTTATTTCATAGTCATAAAATTATATCCATCCTCCAACTCTAGACAATGACAGTATGATCAACTTCAGTACGAAGTTCATAACTTCAGTATGTTAGACTTCAGGGAGAACTCCCAAACTACAAAAGGGGTAAAGAATGATTGCATTCTCCACAGTCCCAGAACTGTTGGGAGAGCAGAGACAACAGAGGTCACCATTGTTTCCTGAACACACCCTACCACGCACAACCCCACATTTTTCTTTTTCTCACACCCTCTCCCACTTGCAAATCCATATAGATTTTCCACCTTACATTCCCTAGGACACACAGAGATTAAAGGAGTTGGGACTGCCCAACCAGATTTGCCAAGAAGCCACTAAAGATTCCAAGTGGAGTGGGAGTGGAGTCCTGGGCTTCTCACAAACCTCTTAACTCATCTCTACCTCCCACAAGGTAGAGACCTACAGGAACTCTGCTCGGTGAGGAGCAGGGGAGAGGAACTGAGACCCCAACTTTACTTCCCCAGCCCTTAAAAATGAGGACAAACTAAAGACTTTCTCAACAAGCAAAAGGCAGGAGAATTCTTCACTAGCAGATCTACGCTGCAAGAAATGTTAAAGAAAATTGCTCAGGCAGAAGGAAAATGACATGAGATGGAAATTTGGAGCTACACAAAAGAGCACCAGAAACTATAAACATATAGGCAAATTAGAAAAACATTTTTTCCATTTTTCAATCGCTTTAAATGATAATTGTTTAAAGCAAACATAACAGTACATTGTGGGGTTTGTAGCACATGTAGAATTAAATATATGAAAATAATAACAACAGTCAAGGTAAAGTGGGCTCATAAGATACTCAAGCCCAAAGAAGGCAGGAAAAGAGGAAAAAAGAACCAGCAAAGGGGATAAATAAAAAGAAATAGCAAGATGATAGACAAACTCACCTACATCAACAATTATAATAAATGTAAATGGTTTCTAAACACCTAATTAAAAGACAAGAATTGTCGTATTAGATAAAAAAGCAAGAACTAACTGCTATCTCCAAGAAATCCATGTTAAGTATTAATATAAAGACACAGTTAAAAGTTTAAATATGGAAAAATATACACCATGCAAACACTAACCAAAAGAAAGCTGGAGTAGTTATATTACTATGAGACAAAGTAGATTTTAAAACAAGAAACCTTACTAGGATGAAGAGGGACAATTTATAAAGTATCAGTTCATCAAGAAGGCATAACTATCCTAAATGTGTAGGTATTGGCGACAGTTTCAAAATACGTAAAGCAAAAACAGACCAAAAAGGAGGAATAGAAAAATCCACAATTATGGTTAGAGATTCCCCTCTCAGTAATTGAGGAAGACGGTAGAGAGAAAATTGGTAAGAAAATAAAAGACTTGAACAACACTATCAACTTACTTGAGCCAATTAACATTTATAGACAACTCCACCAAGAATACCAGGATATACATCATTTTCAAGTGCACACTGAACATTCCGCAAAATGGACCATATACGGGACCATAAAACACAACAAAATTTCAACAAATTAAAAAAAATTGAAACCATACAAAGTGTGTTCTCTGACCATAAAAGAAATTAAAAATCAATAAAATAAATATTTCTGGAAAATCCCCAAATATTTGAAAACCAAAAAATATACTTCAAAATAATGTATGGATCAGCAAGCAGGGCATGATGGTGCACACCTGTAGTCCCAGCTACTCTGGAGGCTGAGGTGAGAGGATCACTTGAGCCCAGGAATTCAAGGCCAACCTGGGCAACATAGCAAGACCCTGTCTCTTTTAAAAAAAACCAATAAAATAATATTTTAAAAACATAAGATAATAAGGTATGGGTCAAAGAGGAAACCACAAAGGAAACTTAAAAAAATATTAACTAAATGAAAAAAATGTCAAAATTTGTGGGACACAGCTAAAGTTTATAGCATTAAATGCCTAATACAGCAGTGGTTCTAAACCAGGAACAATCCTCCCAACCCCAAGACATTTGGCACTGTCTAAGGACATTTTGGGTTGTCACAACTGGGGAGGGGTGCCACTGATATCTAGCAGGTACAGGCCAGGGATGCTGCTAGACATGCATACATAGGACAGCCACCACAACAAATAATTGTCTGGCCCCAAATGTTAACAGTGCTGATGTTGAGAAACATTGCTAAATTAGAAAAAAAGAAAAATCTCACATAAATGATTTAGGCTTCCTCATTAAGAAACTAGAAAAAGAAATACAAATTAAACCCAAAGTAAGCAGAAGGAAGAAAAAATACAACTAAAAGCAGAAATCAATGAAACACAAAATATAGAAAATTAATAAAAACCAAAAACTAGTTCTTTGAAAAAAAATCAGTAAAATTGAGAAATCTCTAGCCAAACTGATGAAGAAGAAAAAGAGAAAGAAAGAAAATAGATCAGATGATTCAATATTAAGATGTCAATTCTCTGCATATTGACATATAGAACAATGCAATCCTTATCAAAATCCCAGAAGGCCTTTCTGTTGAACCTGGCAACATGACTATAAAACATAAAGGGAATGCAAAGTCTCTAGAATAATCAAATCTTAAAAAAAAGAGAAAAGTTGGAGAATTCACACTATCTGATTTCAAGACTTTCAATAGAATACAATGAACAAGACAGTGTGGTATTGATGTGTGAATAAACATATAACATAATGAAACAGAGTAGAGCCCAGACAGAGACCCACACCTGCATGGTCAATTGTTTTCAACAAAGAAGCCAAGGTAATTCAATAGTCACTTCAACAAAAGATGATTGAAAAATTGGACTTCCCTATGCAAATAATAGAAATAATAACTGGGAGTTGTTCACAGATCTAAATATAAAAACTAACACTGTAAAAACTCTGGAAAAAATAAGAAAAAATCTTTGTGACCTTGAGTCAGGCAAATATTTCTTAGGTAAGACATCCACAAATCACAAAAATCTGATAAATTGGACTTCACCCACAAAACCCCAAACTTCTGTTCTTTCAAAGACACTGTTAAGGAAAAAACAAGCCACAAACTAGAAAAAATATTTGCAAAAGACATATCAGATAAGGAACTTTTATCACCAAAGAATATATACAGGTGGCAAATAAACACAACAAGAGATACTCAGCATTGCCAGCTGTTAGGGAAATGCGAATTAAAATCACAATTCAGCACCACCACACATCTACTAAAATGACTAAAATTAAAAAGATTGGACAATAGCAAGTACTGGCAAAGAGGCAAAGCAACTGGATATCTCATGTATTGCTGCTGGGAATGCAAAGTGATTCAACCACTTTGGAAAACAGCTTGGCAGAGTCTTATAAAATGAAATATACTTATCAGGCAATACAGCAACACAGTCCTAGGTTTTTAGCCAAAAGAAATGAAAATGTGTGTTCACACAAAGCCTTCTCTACAAAAGTTCATATCAGTTTTCTTCACAAAAACAAAAAAGTGGGAACACAGGTATGTCCATCAACTGGTAAATGGATAAACAAATTATGGCAGATCTATACAATGGAATACTTCTTAGTAATCTAAAGAAACAAACCACTGATATAAGCAAAAACATGGATTAATCCAAAGCATTATGTTAAGTAAGAGAAGCTAGACACAAAAGACTATGTACAGTAAGCTTACATTTATATGATGTCCTAGCGAAGGCAAAACTATGGTGACAGAGGCCAAGGGAGAGGGGAGGGGGTTGATGGCCAAGAGGCATGAAGATATTTTCAGGGTGCTGGAAATGTTCTGTCATGGCTTTAAGGCTGGATAAAGGTCAAGTGATACCCTAAGAGCAGCCCAACAATGATACCCCCTGGGCCCTTCCACTGCTTAAAATAAAGAGTTTAAAGGGTTTCTTATATAACAGCTGATGAGTTAAACACTAGTAAGATCAGGCAGCTGTGTCTGCATTGAATGGAAGCAAAACTCTCCTGCCTTGAGACAGAAACAAAGGTGATATCTGATGACATTCTCAAACCAAAGTTTTAAACTTTAGTCACTCACCACACCAAAGAAAATTCTTTTTAATCTTTTGTAGATTAAAGTTAAACATGGCAGATAAAGACAACAAAAAAAATTCCATCTAAAGTTGAGTATTGCAGTGAAAAAGTTAAGGGCATGATAGCTGGGGTAGGGGTGAGGGGTGGGGGACGGACTCCCTGGTGTCCCCTTCCCTTGGTGCCCCAAGGGCATGTTTATTTTGCTTAATGATTATCCAGGCCTGCATGGCTTTAATTTTTTTTATGATGCCTGTCAATTTCATAGGTCTAGCCCTAGAACCCCATGTCCACATTTGGGGGTCAGGTACCCACTCTGTCCTCTCCCCTCCTTGTCCTCCTGAATTCCTGCTTGTACAGCACAGCCTTAGAGTTAGACTTGGGTTCACAGTCAGCCTCTGATGCTTTCTCGATGCGGAGCTTCGACAAGTTTCTTTATTCCCTGAAGCCTTAGTTTCCTCATCGGTAAGTGGAAATAATACCTGTTTTAGGCTTTTTTGCAAGGACTAAATGAGACACTATAAATAAGCCTATAGCACAGTGCCCGGCTCTTAGTAAATTTTCAGTCGCCAGTAGCCGGCATAACCGATGCCTGCTTGCCCCCTTTTTCTTCGCCCCTCATATCTGTTTGGTTACTAAATTTTGTCAAATCTTTCTTCCATCTGACCCTTCCTCTCTGTTCTCCGAGGCCCTTCCTAGGCCCTTGGGCTACTGCATTTTGCTAAATCTCCTTGGATTTTTGTATTTAGTCTTGCCCACTCCAATCTCTGTTTCTTTGGCAGTAGTTTTCAAACTTTTCTCTTAATATCTCTAGATAAATTTTTAAATGGACAGAAGAAAGTACTTTGCAATCAGGGATGGGATATGGAGTCCCAAACACCACCCCCCCTCGTTCACTGCAGCCCTGTGAAGCCCCTCCAGGATCCCTTAGGGCTTTGAGAAAGTCATTATTGTGTGGCCCTATTGCTGCCAGAGGTGATGTTTCTGAATACGTAGATCCCACCGGTTTGCTCCCCTGGTGAAACTCTCCATGGCTCCCTAGCACCTAGTGCAGAGATTCCTGACCTTGGTATTGCCATCTGTAGTTGATCTCCACCTTCACATGACCTTATAGATTTTTTTTTTTAACACAGCACTAATTGTGCCACTCGTGGCTCAGCGTGGCACTTAATGCCTTTTACAGTGTGGTCTCGGCCTCCCTTCCCAAAAGGCACCTCTACTTCCCCCGTGCTGGGCCTGGCATGACCTCTCTGGTGCCTTTTGCCCGCATGGTTTCCTTTGTCCTTGCACCCCTCTTTGCCTGGTGAAATCCTATTTTAGAGGGATTTTACAGTAAGCTTGTCAAATTCCATAAGTAAATCTCATTGGAGTTTAGATTGGGATTTGTAGATAAACTGAAGGAGCATTAACATCTCCTCTCTAGGAATATAATGTCTCTCCACTTATTCAGGTCTTCTTGTTTCTGTCAGTAAAGCTTTGTAATTTTCATATAATTCTTGCACATGTCCTGGTAAGTGTCATCCTAGGAAGTGGTTCTCATCCTCTAAGTCTGGCTCAAAGCTTATTTCATCTGGTGAGGTCTTTCTTGACTTTCTCTTGGGTTTGTTTTTTTTTTTAAACTGGAACTATACAGTCCGGGCTGTGTCCTGACAGACATCTCCCTGACAGAGTGTGATCTCCTTGGGGATTTCTATTTGTGCCCTTCATCCTTCATGTCTAGCACAGTGCCTGGCCCACGTGCTCTGTGCCAGCGCTTGCTGAGCCAATGGACAGGGCCCCTCCAGGCCACATCTGCTTGAAGAGACAGTGACAGGCCCTTGGGGTGCATGAGCCCTGCTCCCTCAGCCCTTCTGCCAATCTCAGGCCACTGGTGTTTTCCTCACACAGCCCCCTGCTTTGATCTCTCACTTCCTCCACACCCATCTCCCCCCACCCCCATGCTTCCCTAGATGCTGGCTTGGTGGGGAGGTGTGGCCTTGTGGCTGAGATGCAGGTGATGGGGGCCTGAGATTGGTGTCTCTTTCAGAGCAGTGCAACCCTGAAACTCATCCTGTTGAGAGAAAAATAAGATCAGCTGTTCCTGCAAAAACTCTCAAGCCTGTGGAAAACAAAGGTGGGTTGGCTGACTTCAAACAAAGCTAGAAGGGGTTTCAAATAGAATAAGTCAAAATGAAGGAAAAGGGGAGACCGGGATGGGCAGGGGGTCCAGAACGATGGCTTCACTGGGGAGCAACAGCTTCCTGAGCCCTGATTGCCAGGAGTGGAGGCCCGTGTCGTCACAGGTGAGGTGAGGGGGCAGCCCAAGAACATTGATCAGAAGAAGAAAAACAGGCAGAAGTCCGAGGGAGAAAGGCCATGGCCAAGGCTGGGGGATTGCAGTGGGCCCTGCTGGCAGGAGTCTTCTCTAGCCACAGCTTTGGGTCTCCCTCCATGGGTGTGGCTGGGCTGTCAGGTCACCTGAGCTAGGCCCAGGTAGGCTTCTTTTGTCCTAGATCACCTCACTGTTGGGGGCTCTTCAGAGCTTACAGCAGTAGTGGCCTGTCATCCCATCCATCCATCCAAATGTTCTTTAATACCTCCTGGGTGTCCTGCACCATGCCAGGCTCTGAAAGCACCCCCTCTGGTGCCACCAAAGGGGTATTGAACATTCACAGCAAAGGGGGATGGGTCATTTCTGCCCTTTGAGAAACTTCCAGGTTGAATTCAGGCAATGCCTGCAATTTCTGTCCATGCAAAAAGCACAGGGATTCTGTTTGGCAGGTTTTTACAGAGCACCTAATTTATTGGCCCATCATAGAGCTGGAGACTTGGAGGGGTGAGTGGGTCAGGAGCAGCATTGTAAAATTCAGGCTTCAATCCCAAGGGCCATGTGGAAACACATAGTGTTCAAACACTAGGACACACATTAAGTTGAAATCATCAAATCAACTTTCGTTTTCCTTCCCTTTTCTACAAAAGGATTAAAGATGCTCCTCCACTTATAATGGGGTCATGTCCTGATAAACCCATAAGTTGAAAATATTGTAAGTCAAAAATGCATTCAATACACCTAACATACAGAACATCATGGCTTAGCCTCACCTACCTTCAATGTGCTTAGAACACTTACTTTAGCCTACAGTTGGACAAAATCATCTAACACAAAGCCTACTTTATAAAAAGTGTTGGATATCTTATGTAATTTATTGAATACTGTACTGAAAGTGAAAAACAGAATGGTTTCACACCATCGTAAAGTCAAAAAATCTTAAGTCAAACCATCGTTAAGTCAGGGACCATCTATATTAGTATCATGTCCAGATTTCAGGGCAGAAAGGGTGGTTTGGTCTGTCCCTCCCTGTATAGTCCCTGTCACTGTCACATTTATGTGCATGTGCACACAGACCTTTTACCTACTGGGGGACAATAAAATCTCCTGCTCAGGCTTTCTTCCCAGTCATAAGTGGTAGAGTAGTAGGCTAAGTTCTTTTTTTTTCCAAACTTTATTTTTTATAGCAGTTTTAAGTTCACAGCAAAATTGAGCAGAAGGTACAGAAATATCCTGTATACCCACGGCCCCCACATGTGCATAGCCTCCACATTATCAACACCCCACATCACATTGGTACATTTGTTACAATTGATGAGCCTACACTGACACGTCACTATCACCCAAAGTCCGCGGTTGATGTTAGGGTTCACTCTTGGTGTTGTACATTCTATGGGTTTGGACAAATGTATAATGACGTATCCACCATTATAGCATCATACAGACTGTTTTCACTGCCCTCAACATCCTCTGTGTTCCACCTATTCATCCCTCCCTGCCCTCTCACCCAACTGATCTTTGTACTGTCTCCATAGTTTGCCTTTTCCAGAATGTCATATAATTTGAACCATACAGTATATAGCCTTTTCCGATTGGCTTCTTTCACTTAGTGATATAAATTTAAGTTTCCTCCGTGTCTTTTCATGGCTTGATAGTGCAATTTGTTTTGGTGCTGAATAATATTCCGTTGTATGGATGTACTATAGTTTGGGTTTTTGTTTGTTTGTTTGTTTTGAGAAAGGGGTCTTGCTATGTTGCCCAGGCTGGCCTCGAACTCCTGGGCTCAAGCCATCCTTCTGCCTCAGCCTCCCAAGTAGCTGGAACGACAAGTGCCCAGCTGGATGTACCATAGTTTTTTATCCTAGGCTAGGCTTTTTAGTTAGTTAGTTAGTTATGACATTTCCCTTTGAGAATGACTCATCTCTAGCTAATTTTCTCAATAGTATTCAAGAAGAAGACAGAGTTTCCCTGTAGAATGTAAAGAATCTAAATCTTTGCTGTGCATTGTAATTAGTGTATCAGCCGTTGAGTTACATTCAATTGTTAAATAGGATGTGATTTTTTTTAAGTTGGCACATACGTGGCATGTCACACACAGCCCACTGTGAGCTATTCCCCTCCCCAGTCACACATTTCGTAAATGTCGGGGTTTCATAATCTTCCCACACTTCCTATGCCCTATTTCCTCTTCCTGCGATCCTTTACCACAGCAAAGCATCACCTTTCAGCCTGTTTCTGTGAAATGGGCAGAACCCTTGCTGGGTTGGCAAATGCCTGTTCCTCCTTTAAGTCTTGGTTCAAGTTTCATTTTTTTCAGTGAAAGTTTCTGTAACTCTTCCTCTCTCTCAAGCAAAATTAAGTACATTTTCCGGGTTCCCACACGCTCATTACTAATCCACAACTCCCACATTTTATGGTGATTTGTGTCTGTCTTCCCCAATAGATGCAGGGCCCTCCATCTATTCCTGGGTTCCCAGTGCTCAACTTGGTTATGACGTCAACTGAGATTGGTCATCACAAGATTTGATTTTTTAGGCGGAGGCCAGTATTAACAGTGCTTAACACTTGTGTAGCTCATGTAATCTTTATAACAGTTCTATTTTGTATACACTCAATGAGCTGAGGTAGTTTGTAAAGGTGAGCATTACTTTCATTCTGCCCATTTCACAGAAACAGGCTGAAAAGTGATGCTTTGCCCCGGGCCCTGGAGGTGGTTGCTGATAGACTGAGTTTGGAGCTGAGCTGTACTTTTTTAGTTCGAGAAATATAGTGAGAAGTATAAAATTTTTTGTAAACTGTAAAGCACTGTACAAATTCTACTGTTAGTTCATTGCTACCAGCCTGTCTAAGGCTTGATTATTTTCTACATCATTCAAACTATTTGGGTATACTGTCCTCAGCACAGAGGACTTTTATTTAATCTATAAAAAGAAAATACAGCATGCAAACAATTGAATGCTCTTTGTTTTCTCTCTCTCTCTCCATATATATATAGTTGAATACAATTAAATATTTATCCTCAGCTGCAATGACATAAAGGCATAATAATTAGAAAGGAATGAACAACAAAGTCAGGAACTGCATTTAACATGAAAATAGTCTTCTGTTGACATTGCCTTATGCTGACATGATCTAAAATGTTAAGGGCCATAACATCCTTGAAAGCTGTTTTTTGTTTATATTGGGGGGAAAAGTCACCTTTCACCTAGCTCTACCTGTTCCCGTGTCAGTTCAGATTGGTTTATTAGCTGCTGCTAATTTTTAAGAGAAGTGTGCAAGATTAAGAAGCTTAATTTTAAGAGAATTTAAAAATGTTAAAAAAAGAAGCTTATTGATCAATCTGCACCACAGAGTTGATGGCCCACCTGGATCAGATGACAACAAAGGAAAGCTCGAGAGGCTACACGCAAGAGCCTTCATTTGTGGAGCATGCACACTGCTGCTAAGAACTGTCGAACCATCCCAGGATGCAGCTTCTTTGAATTCCTTGGCTGCTTGCTCAAGCATCTGCCTGACTCCTGCAGTTCCTCTTTTTCCCAGGAGACCAGCTAGTGGTGGGAGAGGCTTTGCTGGAGCCCTAAGCAAGGAAGGTTGATTTCCAGGGGTGTAGACAGGCTGACACCGGTAATTCAGGCCTTCACCTTCCTCTACATAAATAATGTTTCAGACACATGAGGGACTCAGGTGGCAAATTCCTTGTGGAAAGAAAACCTGACATTCATCTACTGCCAAATGGGTGTTTTTAAATGTTTTGGTTTTTGGTATAGTTAAGGTAGACATCATAAAAGATTCCATCATTTGGCACACTTTTATTTATTAAATACTAAGGTTTGGTTCCCCTTTAAAAGTAGCTGTATACCTAATCCTACTTCCTTCCTCAGCCAACATTTCAAACCACATTTTATTCTGGCTTTGCCTAAATAGTCACACCAATCACTTGCAAAGTGCGCCTGGGGAGTCGGTAGAAATGCTATTCTGAAACTTTATGGAGGAAATTATACAACAATTTGAAAAACTTTAAAAAGTACCTAAATAATGGAATGCTAGTCCTATGTTTTAAAAATGCCAGTTATCTTCTAATTCATTTAAACAGTCGAAGAAGTTCTAATTAAAATATCCCCATAAGGCCTGGTGTGGTGGCTCATGCCTATAATCCCAGAACGAGCATTTTGGGAAGCCAAGGCAAGAGGATTACCTGAGGCCAGGAGTTCGAGACCAGCCTGGGCAACATATCGAGACCCCATCTCTATAAAAAATGTAAAAATTAGCCAGGCATGGTGGCGAGTGCCTGTAGTCCCAGCTACTCAGAAGCTGAGGCAGGAGGATCGCTTGAGCCCAGGAGTTTGAGGCTGTGATGACACCACTCCACTCCAGTGTGGGCAACACAGAAAGACCCTGTCTCTAACAAAATATATAAATAAATAAAATTAATTAATTAATTAATTAAAATGGCCCCATAGAAAGGTCTTTGGCTAGAATGGATCACCATTGAATGGGTCTGTGTTTTTCAAACATGATTTGATTTGATTAATCGGTCACATTTTAGGCCTCAAATTCAGGGATGATGTGGGCAAAGATCAGAGGAGACATCCTAAAATAGAAGTGGACAGAGGCTCAGGAAGAATGAGACGTGGCCTTAGCCTGGTCCTGGGAGCATCAGGGCCTAAGGACACCTCCCAGAGGGGAAGATGGAGAGAAGCCCCAGTGTGGGTGGTGTCAGGCTCAGAGAAGTTGAACGACTTGCCTGAAGCCACCCAGCTAGCAGCGGCAGGCCCGGCATTCCGACTCAGGTCTGCCTGGTGCCAAGTCTCTTTCCATTGCCCTCGCTGCCTGCTCGGGCCACACAGTCAGACACTCACTCTCCACTCTGCCGTGCACACTTGGTGACAACGGCAGCTGTGTGCGGCTTCCGGGTGTGTTTCTAAGTTAACCAGGAACTAGTTGCTAAGCATTTCAGCCTCAAACAGAAAAAGGAGAAAAATAAAAGTGTCATTAGAGCTTTCCGCAACCTGCCTTTGCAGTGACAACAGCATTGCTATAAAGGTTTGAAATATATTATGTTTTTTCATAAAGGTTAAGTTCTAAAGTTAGCACAAAAGTCAGAAATTACATTTAAAAACAACCTCAGACCACCCATAGCTTGAAGAAATACCTATATTTAAAGGGCAGCCAGGAACTAAGATTGGCTGAAGGCCAAACAGGGTCTCACCTCGCATCTCAGATTCAGTCTAGGACACAGGCTCAGGGAACCAGAAAGAGGTCTGATTGCCAGCATGTTTTGAAATTATTTCTTTCCCTTTCTCTCCCTCCCCATGCCCTCTAATTTCTTTATTTATTTCACCTGAGTTTCAGAGCCCTTGGTTGAATCTGTCCGTAACTTCCTGCAGCTGGAAGCCGAGAAGCATCACTGAGGATCACAGTCCTTTGAGTCCCTGAGTGCCACCACCTCCACAACGGCAGTGTCTTTTCTGAGCCTGTGATTGTCCCTACATCCTCCACTCTTCTTCCCAACTCGATTACCACACAGATGCTCATGACCTCTGGGGTTGTGTTACAGGGCACTTGGGCTGCAGTGGTTTCATCAGGTCAACAGGTGTGGCTGCTGCCCTAATTAGAGAATGTCCTGGAAGAGTGGTCACATCATGACACCCTTGGGACTTGGGAGCCATCCTGGGGGGCAGGAGACTAGGGCCCCCAGTGTGCAGTTGTCTGCATTCACTCCAACATCCCCTTACTCAACCTCAACGAACTGGCTCTGACCCCCTCAACACTCCACAGGCCTTTCCTGCCAACCTGCCTCTACTTGTTTCCCTGTCCTTCCCTTTTGGAGGGGGAAGGCCAGAGGTGGCTTTGCAGGGTTCTAAGGAGCTCACAGGTCTGGCTCTCCCAAGGAGTCTTGGAATCCCTCCTTGTCACTGTACCATGGAGTGTCTTGCAGCCTCCATTCCCATAGGTCTCCTTGGGCAGGTGGCAAATAGTGCTTGCTGGCCAGTAGGATGACTCCTTCCAACCTGGAATCCCAAGCTGCCCAGTGAGTGCCTAAGAGTGCAGCCAGGCCCAGCCCCCTCACTCTCCTCTATGTATGGGTAAAAAGTAGATAAGGGCCGGGCACGGTGGCTCACACCTGTAATCCCAGCACTTTGGGAGGCTGAGGCAGGAGGATCACTGGAGTCCAGGAGTTTGAGACCAGACTGAGCAAGAGCAAGACCCCATCTCTACAAAAAATAGAAAAATTAGCTAAGCATGGTGGCATGTACCTGTAGTCCCAGCTACTTGGGAGGCTGAGGGAGGAGGATCGCTGGAGCCCAGGAGTTGGAGGCTGCAGTGAGCTATGATCATGCCACTACATTCTAGCCTGGGAGACAGAGCAAGGCCCTGTCTCACACACACACACACAAAAAGTAGATGAGACCTCCCAGCCCTGTGACGGCCCAGCAGGTCCCACTGCCTGCCCTCCTGCACCTCACAGGGCTGACACCTGCAGAGGATTTACCTGAGGGCTCTGACCGCTTTCAGCTGCCCAGTGCCTCTCTGGAGACAGAGGCTGCCAAACCTGTCAACCTCCCACAGTTCCCCCCTGGCTGGGCCTAGTTAATTCTCCCCTTTCCTCTCCCTCTACATTCAATCAAACATGCACCTACTCTGGCCGATTTCTTTTCCTGAACATTTTCTGATTATGTCCATATCTCTGGCTTCTCTCTAGCCCCAGCCTTCTTACGCATCCTCCCTCCTTGGTCTTGTCCCTCTCCCAAGGCTCCCTCCCTCCCCCACAGTACCCCTAGCTGCCCAGAGAATAAAGTCCAGGTCCCTTGACCTGGATCCTGCTGGTCACTCCAGCCTCACCTCCCATCAGTCTCTGCTCTTATGTGCAGAACACTGCATGGCCTGGAGTTCCTCACATGTACCTCCAGGCCTCTGTTTAGACTGTTTCTGTCTCGTACAACGCCCTTCAATGGATAATTTCAACATTTTCTTCCTCCAGGAAGCCTTTCCTGATTCTACCTCCCCAGTACCACCCATAGCATCCTGTACAAAGCTTTGCCTTTCCCCTTCCCACACTGTCTTGTCAGTTCCTGTTTGCATCTGTTTCCCCCACTGAACTGAGAATCACAAGGACAGGGCTGTGTTTAATTCACTTCTGAACCCCTAGCCCCTAGCACTGGCCTGGCTGGGTGATAGTGCTCAGTAAACCTTAGAGGGATGGATGACAAATGCGCTTCCACTCACTAGGGCTCCCCTTAGCAGTAAGAAGGGGGGTGGGGTGGGGAGTGGGAAGAGGTTCTGAGTATTTCATTCTATGAATTTCCACTGCCTGGCTCACGATGAAGTCATTTAATTCTCTTTTGCCTGCTTTGGCTTCCAGGGTCTCTATCTGGAAATTTGTAGAAAAATTGGCATTTGCAGCCCAGGCTTCTGCCTTGCTGTTTTATTTATATTTTGTTTGTTTGTTTGTTTTGTTTTGTTTTTTGTTTTGTTTTTGAGACAGGGTCACACTCTGTTGCCCGGGCTACAGTGCAGTGGCATCATCGTAGCTCACTTCAACCTCAAACTCCTGGGCTCAAGTGATCCTCCTGCCTCAGCCGCCAAAGTAGCTGGAACTACAGGCGTGCACCACCACGCCCAGCTAATGTTTATTTTATTTTTTTGTAGTGACGGGGTCTCACTCTTTCTCAGGCTGGTCTCAAACCCCTGACCTGAAGCAATCCTCCCACCTCGGTCTCCCATGTCTTGCTGTTTTAACTGCTCCTCTTGGGATTTGCAACAAGACCAATCTGCTTTTTGTTGCTTATCTCTGCTCTCTTCAGCCCTTTTCTGCCTATAAAGCCAACCTCCTCTGCTCAGCTCATGCGAGCATCTTTTCTAAATCTTTAGATGCTATGCTACACAATTCATGAATCGCTAAAAAAGCCCATTAGATCTTTAAACTAAATTTGTTGTGATTTTGTTATTTTGACAGACTTGAGAACTTGTTTGGAGGTTCTAGGGCAGCTGCTTGTATAACCGTGACCAAAGATGGGAAGTGGAGAGACAGCACAGACTGAGGGGCCACGTGCCTGCAGCAGGAGGACAGAGCCAGGGCCTAGGCCAAGTTCCAAGCTGCTGGTGGGTTGGTTTTTCATGGGTTTTCTTGAGGCTTTTCCCCGATGCTTCAGGTCCTACTTAGCGCTGGCCCTCCCCTACCTCACTGTGTGGCTTGAGGTGATTCACAGCCCCTGCCTGGGCCTGTAGCCCATGTGGACAGTATTTGCTAGGGGAGAAAGGGTGGCTCACGCAGCCATCTAGCACCCGGCCGACCCGGGCTCTCCCTGCCCATGTCATTTGCACACTGCAGCCTCGTGGCAGGTCCCGGCGTGGCACCTGCTGACCCAGCACCACTGGCTGGGTAACGGGACGTGCCCCTCGCCGCGACGTGGGCCTTGCTTCTCACAGGATCCCGCCCTCCAGCCCTGCTTTCCAGCCCAGGCCTTCCTCGCTGAGGAAAGAAAGGTGAGGAATAATTATGGAGCTTCTGCTACTGTGTGCTGGACACTGAGCGGGTGCTGCAGCCGCCGGGAGCAGCTGACTTTTCCTGGGGGCAGAGATGGGGCTCAGGGCCTGGGGTGGCGGTGGGGAGACAAAGGGGGTCGCAGACCTGCCACTTGACCTCTGCTGCAAAAGAACGGAGCCCAGGGTGAGGGCCCCGAGCCAGTCAGACCCGGCCCAGGAGGTTTTGGGTGCTGAGCCTTGGCTGTGGACTGGCCCGAGATAAGCCCCGACAGGGGAGGTGTGACTTTGGTGGGTTTGGTGGGTTCAGGAGATGGGGCGTTATGGATAGACGGAGTCACGCTTTAATGGAAGGCCTGCGCCTCATCCGCACCCCAAGGGAGATCCCAACCTGATGAAGGGTCCTGGGCCACGTGCTCTCGCCCTCCCAAGGCCATAAACTGCCACCGTCTCCAAGTACCACCCCTCCGTGTCCGCCATCCCGTGCCCCCACACCCCGGGCTCACGGCCCGCCCCTGCCACCCCACCCGGTCCCCACAGTGAGAAGTTCTGGCTTAAAGAGTTGAGGACAGTGGTCCCTGCAGGGAGGGCGCTGTCCAGCCCACGGTGCTGAAGCAGTCTGGGCCCTGCCCTCAGGGAACAAAGAGCCTCTCCGGCCTGCAGCCGCCATTCCCGACCTGGCGGACTCGAGGCCGCATCCACACAGGCTAATAATCCGCAGGGATGCTCGTCTGCCTCTGCATGTTTGAACTGGAATCGCCTCTAAGGTCCGAGCTTCCCTGAGGAGGCTCAGGGAGGGCGAATGCTTGTCCAGGGGCCAGGAGGCTTGGGAGAGTGAACAGAACTTGATTCCTGCGCTCTGTCCTGAAACCCATAGGCATTTGCCACTGTGGACATCTCCACCACCCGCTCCAGACCTGTCCTATGAGTTGTGCGGGGAGACTGAGCCCAGGAGAGGGTCCACTCACTTTCCCAGGAACTCAATTCTTCCCCCCTGCATCCAAGCCCTGCTTCCTAGGGGGAGGGGCATGAAGTGGAGAGAAAATCCCTGGAATTCCTCCCATACACATGCCACGCAGTGAAGATGCCTCTTCCTCCTCTCTGGATGCCCCCACAGATTGGATGGGTGCCCACAACCTCTCCCCCTCCAAGCAGACAGGGAAGACAGGGAAGATCAGGTACCCCTGAGGCAAGAGATCAGAATAGGGAACACAGCTGGGGTGGAAGAGTAGAAACAAAATTAGGGTCACTGATCAATGAGAACAAAAGCTGTGGTCAAGCTGCCATTGTAACCATTATAGAAATACCTTGCTTGCTCTGGTTTGGGGAAAGCCCCTCGGGAGGTGCCTGAGCAAATGGAGGGCAAGAGTGTCCTCAAGTGACTCTGACTTCATTATACCATCATTACCCTAAATTATTGCCCCTCTGAGTGGGCTTTGGAACCATGACACATCTGGGTCTGAACAAAGAAAGTAAAAAACTCCCCTGCCCCATGGAGGGGAGGGGGTAACATTCTTATTAACTGGGGGAGGGGAGAGCAATGCAAGAAAGAGGGAAGAAAAAGAGAGACCCAAAGAGACTCCAGTGCCACAGTCCACTTGGACGTGTGCCCACTCCTACCTCCTTCTGTAGTATGCTATCCCTTGCTAATCTTTCTTGACACCCCCCTCCATGTCTGGAGGTGTATCTTCTTCATAAACTTCTTTCACTTTGCTCTGCTGCTTTGGTGTTTGGTTTCAATTCTTTGTCTCCAAATACAAGGACTGAAGATGATCACTTGCCAGTAACATCCCCAGTGAAGGGCTCTGCAACTTGGGGTCTGGAATCCTGCCCTTGAAGGGGTAAATGACACAGCTGTCCAGTGAGCTGAGTGTAATCATGATGGCAGTGATGTTGAGCAGCATGAAGAAGCTGGATACAACTCCTGGGGCAGACAGTAGTCTAGCAAAGAGGGGCCAGTAGGACACCAGAAGGAGCAGCCAGATGGCCACACTGGTGCCCAGGACCATGCCCTGGCTCATCCCAGACCCCCATGTGTGCCTCCTTACAGTCAGCCAAGGATCAGTGCTGGCGGGGAAAGAGATGAGGTAATAGTCAAGGCAAAAGGGTTTTGAGAGGTTGTTCTAGAGGAGTGGACCTAGTGGCCAGCTCTCATTTGGTGGATGCAAATGTCATGTCCTGGCCTCCAGAGATGCATTCAGGGACTCAGGTCCAGTGCCTACCACCACAGTGCCTATGCAGCCCCAATCTGAGGTGTAAAGAACATTCTGGCTAGACCTGGTGTGCAGGGCCCCAGGGGACCAGGCACCATGGCAGGGCTGAGTTCACACCATGGGGAAGAGCAGGCCTCAGGGTTGCCAAGCTTCCAAGAATGAGGATTCTTAAACTTACTGTGCTGCATACAGAATCACATTGCTTGACTCTTGAAGCCTGCCCCCCTCTTTATCTAGGGTGCCTGCTGGTACATCCTGGATGCATGTCTGAGACAGGCGGTGCTGCTCAGCTCATTGAGGGGACACTCTGTGTGGGATTGGAGTGAACAGTCAACCATGGAGTGGGAGGGTCTAACTCCCCCTCCTCATGGGCCCACACTGTGGCCTCGATGGCAATAAATTAATAACAAGTGTCACCCTGGGCATCATGGTGACCCCAAGAGGAAGATAAAGTGGGTATTAGCAAACTCAGTAGGCAGATGGGAGACAGAAGTGCAGAGAAGATATGGGACAGTCACCAAGACTCCAGAGAAAGCCCAGTGACAAAACTTCTGGTGGTCATCTCACAGCAACACCCTCCTCCCTGTCCTTTCCTCTCCACCTCATCCATCAAGGAGTCGATGTTACTGGGGTCACCTTATTCATATCCAAACTGCTCTGGTTATCATGGTAGTTAGCAAACTGCAAGCTCTCAAAAACATAATCCTCCAGGGGGTACAGGAGGGGAGTCTTCTGTCCTGAGGACCAATATGTTACACTTTGGCTGGCTTGGCAGCCATGGCAAGGACATGAACAGCATCCAGACCCTAGGGAGGGCAGGGCCCTCCTTGGAAGTGTAGATGTCGTCAGCATTTGGCTGCTGGCCACACCTGCTGGGCCCTCAGGCAGAGAGCCACAAAGTGCTGCTTCAGTTTCTCACTGATCCTCAGCTGTGACAGCTGTTTTTGGGGAAGAACATGAATCCCAACACGTCCAGCAGGCCTGGCAGAATGGGAGAAACCCAGGGGCCACTGCAGGAGGCCACTGGGGAGGTTTTTCCTGAATCCCAGGGTGGCAAACTTCCTGCCATATCGAATGATTGGGCATCTATGTGAACCAGAAGAATTCTGAGACCTGGATTACCTGGGGTCAGGATGAGGAACCTCGCACTGGGCAGTACACCGAGCAGTAACAATCCCTCCATACACACAACCAGAGTGGTCCCCATCCTCTCTCCTGCCCCTCTATGAGCCTGGAACAGGCAGAAAGGCCCAGTGAAGGATGAAGGGCAGCCCCAGACACCAACGCCTACTTTTGAGTCTATATTTTCTGGTCCTATCTCTCTTGAGAGCAGCTCCTTCTGCTGGAACTTCTGAGTATCTTTTTAATACCCCACTTCTAAATGAACAGATAGTCAAAGATCATTGCCTTTTCATGAACTCCTATAAGAAAAGACAAATACTTCAATAGACGGAGGGGGGAGAACTTGGAGGAAATAACATAAATTCGAGGAGCAGAAGACAACATTAAAAAAAAAGAACTGACATCCTCAGAGGTGAGAGAAAATGCCACACTCATGATTGAAGAACAAGATGATAAAAAAAAAAAACAACTATTCTGAGAAAAAGAAAGGGTTTTGTTTTGTTTTGTTTTGTTTTGTTTTAGAGACAGGGTCTTGCTTCTTCATCTGTCTCCCAGGCTGGAGTGCAGTGGCATCATCGTAGCTCATTGCAGCCTCCAACTCCGGGGCTCAAGCGATCCACCTGCCTCAGCCTCCCAAGTAGCTGAGACTACAGGTGAGTGCCACCACCCCAGCTAAAATTTTAATTTTTTGTAGAGACAGGGTCTCACTATGTTGCCCAGGCTAGTCTTGAACGCCTGTCCTAAAGCAATCTTCCCGCCTCAACCTCCCAAAGCTCAGGGATTACAGATGTGAGCCACTGCGCCCAGCCCCAAGCTTTTAAAATTTAAACTTTTTAATAAAAATTCAATAGAATTGGAGAATAAGGTTGAGAAAAATCTCCCAGGAAGCTAGAAAAAAAGGAGAGTTGGAGAATAGGTAAAAAAAAAAAAAAATTTCTTGATTAACTTCATATTAGTTAGGAAGAGAAAACAATGGGAAGGGAATTATTAGAACTAATTTTTTAATTTTTATTTTTTCATTTTTTAGAGACAGGGTCTCATTCTGTTACCCAGTCTGGAATGCAGTGGTGAGACCACAGCTCATTGCAAGCTTGAACTCCTGGGCTTAAGCCTCTGTCTCCCCAGTAGCTAGAACTAAAAACCCATGCCACCATGACCAACTAAATTTTTTTTTGAGACAGGGTCTCTCTCTGTTGCCCAGGCTAGAGTGCAGTGGCATCGTCATAGCTCACTGCAGCCTCAAACTCCTGGATTCAAGTGATCCTCCTGCCTCAGCCTCCCAAGTAGCTGGGACTACAGGCATGTGCCACCATGCCCAGCTAATTTTTTATTTTTTGTAGAGACGGGGGTCTCACTATTGCCCAGGCTGGTCTCGAACTCCTGGCCTCCAGTGATCCTCCTGCCTCGGCCTCCCAAAGTGCTAGGATTACAGGTGTGAGCCACTATGCCTGGCCCAGAACAAATTTTTTTAAATCCCTAGAATAGACGAGCATTAGTTTATAGGTTGAAGGGACTCATATCACACATCCACACAATGGATGAAAAAATACCACAAAAGGCACAGCACTGGCGATTCTAACAATACCTATGGGTAAAGAGAAGATCCTAAAATTTCTGGGGGAAAAAAAATCCACCCACTAGGGACTAGAAATTGCCTCAGCAGCACTGGAAGAATACAGAAGGAGAAAACTTTAAACCTTATGGAGAAAATTATCTCCACATAGAATTATATATCCAGTCAAAATATTAACCAAATGTGAGGATAGAAAAAAAGATATCATTAAATGTTCAGGGTCACAAAATTTGACCTTCCATGTACCTCTACCATGTTCCTTTACTTCCAAAGAATGTGCTTTATAAACATAAGGGAATGAACTAAAATGAGGAAGCTATGGGACCCAGAAAAACAGGATGTCATGGTATGGGGGGATGCCTGGGGAACCCCAGATGAAGGGACAGAGACTATTGAGTGAGAGTTCCATGGAGCAGCACTAAGCAGCCTGTCCAAACAGGAGCTGGAAGTCTGAGGACTCCAGGATGTCAATGAGGGAAGGAGATGTTAAACACACCATTACATTTGCCGGGGTTATTGATGGCATTTCCCATCTCGGGTGGTCAGTCTGGGAATGAATTAATGACAGGTATATGGAAGCAGAAGAGAGAGTCCAGAAATATACCAATACTTATGTGGTCAATTGATTTTTGGCAAATATGCCAAGGCAATTCAATAGGGAAAGAATAATCTTTTCAACAGACTTCCATATGCAAAAAACCACAACACAAAACAACAGTTTAAAACCTGATAAATGAGAACAGGACCATATGATTTAAAGGTATGGTTATAAATATTCCAAAACCAGCAGAGCAGTTTGAAAGTAGCTGCCTCTGGAGGGACAGACCAAGGTGGGCCATGTGGGACAAGGACGCTGTTTGGTCATTTGCCTTATAATACTCTTTTTCTTTTCAACTGCCTACTTGTACTACTCGGACAGAAATAAATTAAAGTTAAAACCACACCAGGCCCAGTCTATATCCCCAGAAGCTGCTCAACTGAGGGCCACTGAGATCTGGCTGTGTGGCCTCAGGCCAAGCTCAGCCCTGGTCGGTGAGCAATCACAGGAGGTGGTCAGGACGGCTGTTGCCCGGGTGCTCTGCTTCCAGGGGAGGGTGGGCATGGTCCAAGAGCCATGTCCGGGCTGCCTCAATGTCCAGCTTGGCGTAGGTCTCAGCAACATCTTTTCCTCCTTCAAGTCCAGGGCCTCATCTCCACTTCCCCTTGCTGGGCCCCTCCTCTGTCCCCACCATTGGCCTCAGTCACAGCACTGCTCACCCTCAGGTCCTCATCTGTTTCCGTGGCTGTCCCTTCCACAGGACTGAAAGTCCCCAGAAAGCCTGGGAGATGCATGGTTCATGGCTCTCCCCCGCCATCCCTGTTCTGGTGCCTTGCCCAGGGCCGGCATAGGACAGGAGCTCAACTCCTATGTGTGGATGCTGGCAGAATGAGTCTATGGACACAGAGGATGTTATGAGAGTGAAGTGCCAGGGCATGAGTGAGGCCCAGGTAGGTGGACCCCTCTGACCAGCTATGCCACTCCCGCTTAGCTCGTGCTGCATGCTCTCAACTACTGCCACCAGAGGCCCCCACCATCCCTGGAGCCTCCTCTTCCCCCTACCTGTCCTTGGCATTGTCCCTGCCTCTGTGGGGACAGATACAAGTGGGATGCCAATGGGGGGCAGGTAGCTACCCTAAAAAACCCTTTCCCACAAGTAACCCAGTTAACTTCTGGGGTGCCCTGAGTGTGTGCCAGGCTTGGCACCAAGTGCTTTGTGTGCACTGGCTTTTTAACACACTCAAGGCCATTTTGCAGACAGGGCACCAAGGCTTGGGGTTGGGATGGGGGTGCCAGGCTCCCTCCCCTCCATTATGCCCTGGGCTGACCTGGGTGTTGACTCACAACCCCAAGTCAGAAACCTGCCCCTCAGGGGCAGGGATCCATCATTGCCAGAAAGGGGCCTTTGGCTTAACCCAGGGAAAGGTTGGTTGGGTCTATGTGGTCCACAATATGTGAGTCCAACCACGCTGTTGTCCATGGGATCCTGGGTATGTGGCAGGGTATTCCCGGACCCCCAAGGCCTTGGGGTAGGAAGGCAGTGAGGGGAAGGGTATTTGTAGACCAGATAATGCAAGATTTGTATTTAGTTCTGCTGCACCCATTCTGAAAGTGAGGCAGAAACACAAGAAACCTGAGGCCCTACACCCCAATGTTGACAGCTCAGGAAAAGGCCCAACACACTCCCCAGAACAGCCCACCATGGCTTAAGGTCAGGGCTATTGGGCAGAAGAGTGCCAGGTAGAAGATTGGAGTGGGCTTTGGAGCAACACTGTCCTGAGTTCACACTTCAAGTCCCTTCACCTTCCTCTGCCTCAGTGTCCCCATCTGAAAAATGGAGGCAAGGACAGCACCTCCTTCAGGGTTGCGGTTGGGACTGTCTTAGCCCAATTGGGGCTTGAGACCACCAGGGGCAAACCTGTGGTTTGACCAAGTGAGGATTATTGACTCTTTGTAACAGAGGACTTGTAGTATGTCTCACCAAACAAAGGAGAAGATAATTACTATAGTATTGCAGGAAGAGTGGAGTTTAGATGAAATTTAAATAAAGCATTTTTTGTAGACTCAAAGCAAAATTGGGATGAGTGCAAAGGGCTGGACTGTGAAATGCACAGTGTTCTGTTTTCCTTGGAAAGTGGATAAATGTGGAATGTTGTGCCCAGAAAAATCCTTATCTGAGAACAGGATGGAGGCTGCTTCAATCCTCCAGACAGGAGTGGGATACATCATTCTTAATGATGTAATTCCAAACAGCAAAGTTTCTGATACTCTATGGTTTTAACAAAAAAAATTTCTCAGGCTGTAAGAAAGCACTAGTAACTCAAGGAAGAGGGTGGTTATGACACGTTATAGCTGCAGCCTATGCTTGGTAGAAATATTATTTCCTGTTAACCCCACAGCTGGCTCTACCATTGTCTGTTATCTCAGCTGGACCAATGGCAGGGCAGATGTTTACTTTGAACTCTGAGCTGAGTTTTACTTCCTCAGATTCAGTGAGGTGATGTTTTATAAAGGGCCTGGTGCAGGGGCAGGCTGTGAGTAAAGGCTCAATAAGTTATGACTATCATTATTAGCTGTGAATTATCAACTGTATTGTTAGGACAATGAGGCATTATGCCCAGACATGACTGGAGCCCATGGGGCAGCACCTAACCCAGTGACGGGAGGGAGACTGGGGAAGGCTTCCTAGAAGACTGAGCTGAGTCTTACGAGGTGAGTGCGTACGAACCAAAGGAGGGAAGGGCAACCCAAGCACAGGGAACAGAACGGGGAAAGGCACAGAGGCGGGTTGTGCAAGAGCATCCTGTGAGGGGCAGGAGTATTGAGAGGTGAGACTGGACAATGATGTGGAACCAGAGGGGTGAGCTCGATCGTTTGATGGGATTACTCGTCTTTCCACAATAAGTAACAGGATCCTGATTTTATAGAGGAAGAAACAATCTCGGTGTGGGTCATTTTATTTTATTTTATTTTATTTTATTTTTTGAGACAAAGTCTCACTCTTTTGCCCAGGCTAGAGTGCCGTGGCATCAGCCTAGCTCACTGCAACCTCAAACTCCCGGGCTCAAGCGATCCTCCTGCCTCAGCCTCCCGAGTAGCTGGGACTACAGGCGCACACCACAACGCCTGGCTAATTTTTTTCTATTTTTGGTAGAGACGGGGTCTTGCGCTCTTGTTCAGGTTCGTCTTGAACTCCTGATTTCAAGTGATCCTCCTGCCTCAGCCTCCCAGAATGTTAGGATTACAGGCATGAGCCACCGCACCCAGCCAGGGTCATTTGATTTTAGATGACAGACCTCAACTACCTCTTGGAGTTGTAGGATGAAAAGCTGAGGCCCAGACAGAGCAGTGGCTCACCTAAGTAGCCCTGCGTGGGGGAGTGGGGCTGGGATTCAAACCCTAGTCTCCTCCCCGACTCCCAGTGCTCCCTCCGTGCCATACCCCTGCCTTCCTCTCTCTGGGAACCCAGCCTCTACCCGACCTTATCCTCTGCATCCTCTGTTAGGTAGGAAGGGTTTGTAGGGACTCCTGGTGCACCTCGGTATCTGTTGAGATGAAACCCAACACAAAATAAAGTTGAATGAATCCCAAATCTCTGCAATGGAGAGGAAAGACAGGAAACGTTTCTTTTTCAGGCTCTGCAAAGGCTGTAGCTCCTCTCCCTACCCCTTCACCCCACCCTAGAAGTCCTCCCTGGACTGTCAAGTGACTCCTGAAGGGCCTGAAGGGGGCAGGGAGAGGGCAGGAGGTAGGCACTGGGGGTACCACGGGACCTCCTTGGCAGAGCAGGCGGGGAACCTTCTACCTTTAAATATTTTGAAATAGCAAAAGACATAAGAAAGCACAAAAAAAATCCCAGATGGCACATGTTCTCTTCTGGTGTGGTGTCCCCCACTTCCCAGGGTCCCAGGCACAGGAGCCCAGGTTCACACCAGCAGGAGGCTGGGACCAGAGCTTCTGCAGACTTTCCGAGTGTGTTTATTCACATTCCTGTGGGCCCCTAAGGGCCGCGCTGAGCTCCCCAGTGTCCGTTGAGAACAAAAAAAAGCAGCCCCTGACATCCAGAGCTGATTTGATGCTCAGAGTTAGACCTCAATGTTGTTACAAACTGGTTGGACTCTCACAGCCAGGTCATTTTGTTCTCCTGTTGGACATAAACAGTCTCACAGAATTCCAACTTCAGTTTAAGGTTACTCTGAGACAGTGATAAAATGAGACAAAACAAAGCCACTTCATAATTTTGTCTAAGCCCTGACAAACAAGGTCACCATGCAGCCATCTGTAAAATACAAACAACTCCTCTCTTGGCTAAAATGAGCGACTGCTACTCTTTTAAACAGCTATATTGTGATATAATTCACATACCATTTAATTCATCCATTTAAAGTGTACAATTCAATGGCTTTAATTATATTCACAGAGTTGTGCAACCATCACAATGTCAAATTTAGAACATTTCCATCACCCCAAGAAGCAACCTTATCCCCGTTGGCTGTTACATCAAAATCCTCCCATCTCCCCAGCCCTAGGCAGCCACTAATCTGCTTTGTCTCTATATATTTGCTTATTCTGAATGTTTCATATAAATAGAATCACACAATGTGTAGTCCTTTGTGATATGTGTGGTCTACCTTCACTTAGCATAACATTTTCAAATTGCATACATGTTGTAGTATGTGCCAGTACATCACTCCTGTGATGGTCAATTTTATGTGTTATTTTGATGGGGCCACAGGCGCCCAGATATTTGGTCAAACATTATTTTGAGTATTTCTGGGAGGGTGTTTTGGAAGGGATTAACATTTAAATTGGTAGACTGAGTAAAGCAGATTGCCCTCCCTAATGTAGGTGGGGCTCATCCAATCAGTTGAGGGCCTGAATAGAGCAAAAGGCTGACCCTCCACGGAGTAAGAGAACATTCTCCTGCCTAAAGACCTTTGAACTGGAACACAGGCTCTTCCTGGTTCTATGGCAGCCTGCTGGCCTTTGGACTCAAATAATATTCCATTGTATGGAGATTCCACATTTTGTTTATCCAATTACAGAATTGCTCCTGCTTCCTGGCAGCTTCCAATCTAGAGTGAAACCCCACTTCCTCAGACCCTCTCTCAAGTCACCCAACCAAAGCCCAAATCCTATAATAGGTTATTTTAAACATCATTTTACTGAAACATTTTCCCATGGTGTGAGTTTTCCTTCACTAGTATGAGTAATAAACCCAACTTGCTCAACTACAGGTGCTCCTGGTGGTCTCTGGCTGAAGGACATCGGCACAGGAAAGCACACAGGATTATGAGCGGTTTGGTGGGGAGGGCACACCACATGAGGTGTTGAGGTGGAAATCAAGGTGGCAGGTCGTGGGGAAGGAAAGAGCCACAGGCAGCTTCAAGGAGAGAAAGGAACTTTTTTCTCAATCAACTTGTATCAACATAAAGGGAACAACTTTTTAAAGGCTCCTTTTCCCTGATTATGAAAATAATTCCTGCTCATTGTAGAAAATCAGGAAAAAGCAGGGAAAAAATTTGTCCATTATCTTATAATCCATAGAGTATTGTTTTTAATTATATGACACATTATGAATTTTTGAAAATCACCCCTACCACCTTAATTTGATTTTATTTTTCTATATTCCCTTTCAGTTTCTATTTATATGCAAGTAACGCTCTTTACATAGCAAACCGTTAAATCTGCTTTTTAACCTTCACGTTTCAGTGTAAACATGAATCTGTGCTGCTGCACAGCCTTCAGGACTGTCATTTTGTGGCTCCACAATATACCCAGGTTGTGTCATCACTTACTTGGCTATTCCCCTGTCAGTGAGCACCCATCATACTTCCCATTTTAGGTCACACTGTAGTGAGCATCTTCCCACTGGGAACCAGGCCACAGAATGGGGAGGAGACCTGGGTCCCAGTTCCTCTCCCAACTCTTCACTGAGCTGAGCCCCCAGGAACCTGTGCCAGGAGGCTGGGGAGGGGAGAGGTAAAAGTTTTGTGAGAAACTCAGGCACTGCCCCCTTGGAGAAGTTGGAGGGTGAATCCTGACCCTATAATCTCTGTGTACAGGGCCAGAGAATGCTAGGTGGGGTATCTGAGGGAGATTTGCAGGTGGGGGAGGATGTGAGGAAAGAACAGGGTGAGATATAAGAGCGAGTGTGTTCCAGAAACAACTCTGACCTCTGCTGTTCACGTTCACCCCACAGGTGTGGGACTCTGGATTGTGCAGGTTGTATAGATAGAGCCATTTGAATGTGGTAGAAAAGGGTCGAGTCCTCGGACAATGCACGGACCTCCTCCCCGCCCCTGAGCCCAGACTTACCCATCTGGGACAGAGCTCATCTGACAGAGCTGGAAGAGGCAGTGATGGCCACAGTCTGAGACTTCTGCAGTGCCCAGAGTGCTTGGGCGTAGCTTCTGAGCTTGAGGGGGAGGGGCCCAGAGCTGGAGCTGGGGGTAAAGGGACCCAAGGAGCCTGGAGTGGATGATGGGCACTGGTGCTCGGGCCTAGGAGTGGGGTCCAGGAGCTGAAGGTGTGAGCCCCTTTGGTTCTCAGGGCAGTGGAGACAATGCCAGTGCACCTGCGTGCCCAGACCCTTGGCAAAGCTCCTGGTTAAAAAAAAACACCAATGGAAGCTGGGACAGGGGAGATAGAGGTGCAGAGGGCAGAGAAGCCCAGCCCTGCTGAGCGACCAGAGAGGGTCTACCCACTTTTCCTAGGTATCCATAAGAAACCCTCTGTAACTGCTGAGGCTCCTGGCAGCTCAGGGAGGTAGGCCCAACTATCCTTACTAACAAATAAGAGCACTGAGGCTCAGAGGGGTAGCCAACCACTCCAAGTCACATAGCAGAGAGGGGCTTTGAGCCAGGACTTGAATCCAGGACTCTGCATGCTGCATCTGCTGCTTGTCCTCAGTATCGCCAGCCACTTGGGAGTGGAGTTGCCTCCCTGGCAGGGTGTCCATGCAGCCTTGCTGTCTGAAGTGCCTCAGGGGTCAGTCACAGGGCTCAGACAGAGGGGAAGGCACCTGGGGACCACAGCAGCAATTATGACCCTGGTGGGGGGGATTCTCAGTGGGGGCAGAATTAAGGCGTAGGGCTGCCATCAAGTGTGACTCTATGTCTTAGTCCATTTTGTGTTGCTATAACAGTATACCACAGACTGGGTAATTTATAAAGAAAAGAAATTTATTTCTTACAGTTCTAGAGGCTGGAAAATCCAAGGCCGAGGGGCTGCATGTGGTGAGGGCCTCCTTGGCTGTGGCATCCCATGTCGGAAGGCAGAAGGGCCAGAGAGCACAAGGGAGCAAGAGGGGGCCTGAACTCACCTTTATAACAAGCCCACTCTTGCCATAACTAACCCACTCCCGCAATAATGACATTAATCCATTATGAGGGCAGAGCCCGCAAGAACTTAGGCCCCACCTCCTAACACTGTTGCATTGGGGATGAAATGTCCAACACATGGACTTTGGGGGACACGTTCTAACCATAGCACTCAGTCTATACCTATTGCCCCATCTCCTGAGCCTGGCTGGCCACGGTCAGTCACACCCTGTTGTCCATGCTCATCTCTGGCCTCTCCACAACCCCTGCAAGTCTCTGCTCCTAGGTCCTACCCACCTGTCGATCTCTTCCAAGCCAAAGGGCTGTGCCTTCTCCCAGACACAGCTGAGCCCTCAGTGCCAATGGGTTTTCCACCTCCATGGTATAGGGCACTCAGCAGGTAACTCACCTAAGCCCTGGTCAGTCTCCCCCACCCCCACCTCAAAGCCCTGAGCTGCCTGAGACAGAGACCACATAGGATTCTCCCCTTGTCTCCAGTGCCCACCACACTGCAAGAGCTCAAAAATATTCATTGATGAGAGAGCCTTGCCTTCTGTTCTTGTGTGCCTCAGTTTCCTCAAGACACAGCCTGCGGTCTCTGCTGTTACAGCTGCTCTGTGACCTTTTTCTTCCCAAAGAACAAAAACTGATCTAATCTTTCTCTAATATGGCTCCTCTCCTCTTCCTCTGTAGACTGTGTTGTGAAAGCTCCTCTTTGGTGTTTGCTTGATTGTTGGTTGGGTTTTTCTTTTTCTTTTCTTTTTTTTTAAACGCCTCTATTTTTGTACCCTCCAGTCTCTATACTTCACTTTTTTTCCCCTAAATGTTTCTGGAGTGTTTTCAAAAGAAACCTTACAGCCCAATAAGGAAGTAAACAAGTAGATCTGCTCAGTTGGAAGCAGGACTTACAGGTCCTTTCTAGGAATACAGTAAGTCTCTCCACTTAGGTCTTATTTCATGCCCTTCAGTAAATGTTGATAATTTTCATATGATTCTTTTACATTTTTTATCAGTATGCTTCTAGGAAGTAGTTATTTTGCAAGGGACACAATTTAACCCATAACAGATGGTCAGAGCCTTCCAGCAATACTCCCCCCAAGGGAGTTGGCCATGGGTTGTGGAAGGGCAGACAATGGCACCCACTGGGCCTTCAGAGGGAAGGAATATTTCTTCTATCTTCTCCTATACATGGGAGGGTGAGGCGCAGTTAAGGGCTGGGTCTGCTGCCCTCTTAGGCACTTGCTAGCTGGAAGGAGTCACCCTGCTGGCCATCGAGTACTCTTTGCCACCCTGCCCAAGGAATGGAGGCTGGAGGGGCAGTCCAGGGCACAGCCGCAGTGGGGACTCCAAGACTCCAGTGCTGCCAGAACAGCCAGGGCTCTCAGCTCCTGGGACAACTGGGGGTCACCTCTGGCCCTTAGCCTACAAAAGGGAAGAATGTGGAAATGGTTACAGGTAGAAGAGGTCTGTGGAGTGTTGGTGGGACAGAGCTAACTCCTTGAGGCTGGGAGAGAATGCAGGAGTAAATGCAGACCTCCGTGCATTGATGGTCCCAAAGCCCCAGGGATGCCCCTTGTGACCTGGCAGGAGCAGGGACTACTCTATAGAGAGTGACTAACCGCTGCACCCGAAGGTTTCCCTAAGGAGGGATTTCACAGGGCGGGAGTGAAAGGGTAGGAGTGCCCAGCGGCGTTCGGGCACCTAGACCTTCCGACCCACTGCAATTGATTTCTTTGGAAGATGCACAGTGGTTGGAACCACTGCTTCAAACGGAGACTGGAGGAGCGGTAAAGACTAATGACGAGTTTTAACAATGGAGTTAATATAGTATGAGAGCGCCTGGGAAGGGCCTCTGAGGACGGACGGGCCGATTGGAGAACGACTTAAAGGATACGCAGCGAGGACTGAGGGGACCCTCGGCCCCTGCCCGGCCTCCAGCGCTCACTGGGGCACACGACAGGCCGACAGTGCATTCGGGTTTCCCTGAGTGCAGCAGGAGCCTCCAGCGCCGCTCAGCACCCGCGGGCGGCCTTTCCCGCCCACTCCCCAAGCCCCAGCCAATCCGCGCTCGGCCACGCCCAGCAGGGACGGCCAATCGATTGATCCTGCTTTGTGCTCGAGACCCAGAAGTAGAGCGTCGTGCACTCGATCGATCGGTGGACAGTCCAGGGCCCGGTGCTAAGTTGGGAGATTGTTCCGTGGTTGTCTCGTGGGTTGCTGGAAGATCCAGTTTCCTTGGCGCGGAAGGAGGTTGGCCTCGAACAGTTCAGGTCCTAGGAGAACACTATGTATCCCTGGCCCTCCGCCTCCCTCGCAGTGTAGCTCGGCGGGACAAGTCATCTGTTCTCTCGGGGCCTGTCACTCCACCTACAAAATGAGTGGGACAAAACGGTCTCTACAGTCTGCCGTTTATCCCGGCCTTGCAAACACAGGATCAGCGCTGGCGTCTCTCGGTCTGATGTCAGTGGTCTTTCCCTGGCCTGGCGATCTGAAGCTTCGCGGGCAGTAACAGGAGTAACAGGCACTCCGGCCAGGCTCTGCCCAGTCCGGGATGCCGCTGCTGGGGAAACTGAGGAAAACATAGGAAAAAGAAAAATGGGGATTGTTCATCCACAAGTATTTATTGTGCTCCTGTTGTGTGTCTGGCACTGTGCCGGTGCTGGGTCCCCTGTGAGAAACAGGCATGGTCCTTGCACCCTGGTTAAGAGCTGTGGCTCCTCTATTAGACTCTGAGCTCCCCAGGGTGGGAACTGTACTCTCATTAAGCTGTTCTCATCAGGAAGGAGGTTGGAAACAGATCCCAGAGCTCTGTTTCTCCTCTCTCTACAGTGTCTGCCCTGGTTCCTCCACAGACGTGCAAGCCTGTGATGCAGCCTCTCCCCACACCTCACCCCCCACCAGGCCTGCATGGTCCTGGGCTCCCCTTGGCCTCCCAGATCAGCCACTGGCTCTCTCTCTTACCCACAGATCTGGAAGGAGCCAATGTAGACAGGCTCCAGTGGCAGCTCCCTCCTTGAGGAAGCCACCTTTTCCTGGCTGTCCAACCCTGAGAGGACCTGGCCTTCAATGCGAGCTCAGGAGATGGGGCATTATGTATAGACGAGTCAGGCTTAATGGGAGCCCTGGGCCTCATTCCGACTGGATCATGAGGCCTCACCTGTCCAAGGTCCCCGTGCCATGTACACTCGTCCTTCCAGAACCATAATTGCCACCGTCGTCTGTAATCCCCACACTCCCCCATTCCCTTCTTTGTGTGCTGGGTCTCCTGGCCTCACTCATGACTGGCACCCATGACTGACCCGCGGAGGCGCAGCTGACCGCATGGCTGCGGGGACACACTGCCAGGGAGGCGACTCGGCTCTCTGGAGGCAGCAGTGCTGAGGACAAGCAGCAGATCCGGAGTGCAGAATCCTGAATTCGGATCCTGCTCAAAGCCCCTCGGCTGTATGACTTGGAGGAGCTGGCTACCCTCTCTGAGATCCTTCACGGATTACAGCAGATATTCAAAGAGACTGTGTGTAAAACGTTTCGTAATCTTATTCCCACAAAGGGCCATGTATGCGGTTGCTAGAAACAGTCCATAACTTCCCTCGAGGTCACCAGGTCAGCACAGCGGGACTGCTGTACCTCGCTACATTCGCGCAGGCCTCTGCACCTCCATTTCCCGTCACGATTGCCCTTATATTGCAGCTTAACCTGAGACGACAGGCTGCGGTTGAGGCTGCACTTCTGGACGGGCGGGTGCAGGGTCGCAATGAGCACCGGCGGCGGCGGCGTCTGCTCTGGGGTTCCAAGCGCCCCGGGAAGGACACTCAAGGAGCGTGACCAGGGCTGCGCCTTCAAGCCCCGGCTCCGTGGTGCTGGATGCCCATTCTAACCTGGAGAGCTCGGCCGCGGCTCCCTCCCTACTCCTCCCCCTGACCTCAAGCTCTGGCCGGATCCCCTGAGCACAGGCCCCAGGCTCCACACCGCCTCTGGGCCTTGAGGTCCGGGCCCGGAGCTCGGCCCCGCTGGGACGGTCCCTTCGCCTCTATTCCCAGGGTAAAGACCGCGGAACCAGGCAGGGGTGAGGGGAGCGCGGCTGCTCCCTCCCCTACGAAGCTTGGGTGGCTGCTTCCAGGGTGCTGTCCATCCCGTGGTGCTGAAGTGCCCCACGCCCCTCCGCCACCTAACGAAGAACCACGCCCCCCCCCGCAGGCTCCACTCAGGATCCGACCCGAACTCCGGGATGCGTCCACACTAGTTCAATAACCCGCATGGATCGTCATCTGCCTGAATGGTTCAGACCACCGCTGGTTTGTACCGGAATCACCCAGCAGGTCGGAGCTTGCCTGAGGAGGCTCCGCGAAGGTCCATGATTTGTCCAAACACAGGCAGCGAGGGAGAGGCGGGCAAAACTCGAATCCCATACTCTGTCCTGGCACTGCTAGGAATTCGCGTATTATGGAAGTAGTCCCTGCCCACTCCGGACCTGCCCTGTGAATTGTATGGGGAGGCTGCGCCCCAGGAAGTCTTCCCTCAGTTTCTAGGATCGCGACGCCCTACAGCCATCCAAGCTATGCCGACACCGCTTCCTGCGAGGCAGGAGAGAAAAATGCCTGGAATTCCTCCCATTTATTTTTCACAAAGTGAATATGTCCTCCTTCACCTCTGAGTGGTCCCCAGCTCGTGTGGACGTCCCCGTCTCTTGCCTCCAAAAGTCCCGGCAAGAAGTGAGGGTCAGCTATTTCCAATGAAAGGTACTGCAACTTCGGGACCAGCCACCATCAAGAAGCTCCTCTCAGGGGCCAGAACTCCTTTGCCAGCGTGGATTCCTCAAGTCGGGACTGCATAACTAAAGCAGTTGCAGTTTTATTATTATTTTTTTTAACAGCTTTTTTCCCAAAAATGATTTGTAGTTGTGTGTGCAGCACTTTGCCCTGATATGTGTGCTCTACAATAAAAACCAAATCTAATATATTTTGAAAAAAAAGAAAAAAAAAGTGTAAGATGAAAGTGTGAGATGGCTAGGTTGCCAATGAGTCGAGTCTGATCGCACGTAATGAATGTGACACTGGGAAGCACAAAGAAAGGGTTGCAACTCCCCAGTGCAGGGATTAATTCAGAAAAGAGGGTCCAGAAAGCGCGGTGAACAGCCCTACCCCTCTGGCTCCGCTGTGAAACTGCACGGTCTCCCGGGGCCGCTCCCAGGGCCTCCTGACGCCTCCTTATCAGCCCGGGGCACAGCCCCAGCCCAAATCGTAGAGGCAGAAGTCAGGCAGGCGGGTGCTGTCCAGCACGTTCCCCGCGAGCCGCGTGTGCAGCAAGCGCCGAGTCTGCAGGCCCAGGCTGGCCCAGCTGGGGACCGCGCTCCGGCTGGACTTGGCCGCAGCGGAGCGCGCGCCACTGACCCGGCGGTCAGGCGGCGCCACTAGAGGCAGGTGGCGCTCCGGAGGGCCCAGCGCGGCCCGCACCTCGAACATTCCCAGGCTGCTGGAGAGGCCTTGCGGGGCACACAGGCGGCGGCGGCAGCGGCGCGGCGCGGTGGGCAGTGAGCAAGCGATCGTGGAGCATTTCCCACGAGAAAGCAGAACCTGCGCCAGCTGAGGACTCTACAAGGGGCTGCTGGTCCAGAGGTTGTTCCCTTCGCCCATTGCCCAGCTGCTCCCAGCCAGCCCTGGGAGGGCGGAGATGCAGTCAGAAAACAGACCATCTCCCCCAGCCTCCAGTATATGATACAAAATGACAATGCAGAGCCCTTCCAAGTGCAGCCCCTTTGCAACTACACAAATCCTACGCCCATGAAGCCAGCCTTGCCACTATTCTTCCCGCACATGCTTCATTAAACTTTACACTTCAGAAACTTCAGGGTTACTTGCTATGGAAGAGCCACTCTCCCTCCTTTCCCAGTTGCCATAATAAGGGGGAGGCAGGGCAGATCCACCTAACCACCCCACATGTACCCACATGCAGCCCTTATCCGACGCAGGAGGTGAGCTCTCCATGCTGCCTTGCCAAAAACCTCAGCTTCTTTCTGCAGCTCTAATACCACCATTCCTCCCCAGGGCCACACCCGGAGAAGAAAGTGGCTAGAACAGGGTCTTTAGGGGACTTGCTGCCTCATTCTCAACTGCTTGTCTCAGTTTCCCCTCTGATATCTAAGAGAGAGTAGTTCAGAAGTTAGAGTACGTCTTAGGTGGTAGTAGTGTCTAGGAAGTCTCTTGAAGGAAGCTAAAGGTCTGGGTACTGGGTTTGAGGGTGGACCTAAAGAGTTGTTTTTCAACTCTCTGAATGCCATTTCATTGTTGTTAAACGATGCCCTGCCCCCAACTGGAAAAGAAACACTAAGGAAGGGTAGACTAATCTACAGTTAGACAGAAAGAAGAACTTCCAAACTGTGAAAGGCCCTGAACTGTTGCAAGAGCAGTGACAGTAGAGGGCGCCAATGTTGTGCAAGCACACTCCTGGAGGAGACACCCGTAAGTATACCTTTTCTCACACCCTCTCTACCCTGAAAATCTACCCAGAACCTCCCCCCAACACACACACACATTCCCTACCTTACAGGCACATCAGAGGTCAAAGAGGTAGGACTCCAGCCTCAGACTCTCCAACTGGCCTCCAAAGGACCCTCACAGACCTTTTACTTAACCCCCACTCTACCCCCAAACTATTTTCATGAACTATGGTAGCTCTGCTCAATGGGAAGCTGGGAAGAGGAATTGAGACTCCCAGTTTCCTTGCCCATTCTGTGGTCCTATCTCTCCAGTAGGAAGATGTTTGCTGCAGTATTGTTTATTTATCTTATTTTATTTTATTTTTTTGAGACAGAGTCTCACTCTGTCACCCAGGCTAGGGTGCAGTGCTATCATCCTAGCTCACTGCAATCTCAAACTCCTGGGCTCAAGTGATCCTCCTACCTCAGCCTCCCTAGTAGCTGGGACTACAGGCATGTGCCACCATGCCCAGCTAATTTTTCCGTTTTTTGTAGAGATGGGGTCTCACTCTTGCTTAGGCTGGTCTTGAACTCCTGACCTCAAGCCATCCTCCAGCCTCAGCCTCCCAGAGTGCTAGGATTACAGGCGTGAGCCACTGCACCTGGCCTGCAGTGTTGTTTATAATGGGAAGTAGCCCGATGATACAATCTGGGTATATTGTGGAGCCACAAAATGAAAGTTGTGAAGGCTGCTCAGTAACATGGACTCTTGTTTACACTGAAATGTGAAGGTTAAAAAGCAGGGCACTAAATTGTTCATTATGGCAATAGTGTTTGCACATAGATGAAGATCGAAAGGGAACACAGAAAAATTAAGCATGGATTAAAGGAAGATGGACTGCAGCCTTCACAGGTGCTGGCAGGAAAGAGCTTTCTGTCTCTGCTGGAATATGGCAGAGATCAGCGCTGGGGAGCGGCGGAGCCCAGGCTACTGATTACACCTTGTGCTGTGTGGATTTACTCTCACTGTCCAGGGACACAAAAGCTGGAATATCTGCAAAACTTTCTCTGAATCATCTGCCAATCAGCAGAGAATCTGAGGGTGGGATGGTGATTATTTTCTTCAAAACTTTTTTTCTTAAGAATATGTCAAAATTATAAAATGATTTTCTCTGGAAGATAATGTTATTGGTGATTTTTTTTCTCCTCCTTTCCAAATGTTCTGCAATGAGCAAGTATTGTTTGGATAATCAGGGAAAAAGAAGTACACACACGCACATGCACACACACACACATGCCACATACACATGCACACACCTGACAGCTGTTTTCTCAATGTTGCCACAATGTTAGTTGAGGAAGGACTATTTCCTTCCCCCCAAGGCTGTCTGTGTGGCTCTTCCTTTTTCTCCCCACCTAACCCCCCTCTCATCACCCTCTTTAGGCGTCCCTCCACCACAAAACCAGAAGGTAAATGAATACACTTGGAAAATCCAAAGGAGCTCTGATCCCAGCCTCCTGCTGGTGTAAGCCTGGGCTCCTCTGGCCAAGACACTGAGAGGGGAGGAGACAACCGTGGGGGAGTATTCCTGAACTTTCTGCAGGGCAGGAACAGAACATATGTCATCTCCATCACTGGTCTGCTCCACACGCCTTACTGCTATTGTTATTTCAAAATGTTCAGGAGCAGAAGTTTCTGCCAACTCCTTGATCATGGAGGCCCCTATCCTGGCCCAGTGACAGCCTCCAGCTCTCCCCAGGGATCTCTCCACAGTCCAGAGAAACAGGATAGGCACAAAGAGAAGGAAGAAGGGCTGCAGCCCCCACAGGTGCTGGTGTGAAAGGAGCTTTCTGTCTCTGCTGGAATACAGCAGAGATCCGGGCTGGGGAGCAGCGGAACCCAGGCTACTGATTACACCTTGTCCTGTGTGGGTTTACTCTCACTGTACAGGGACACAAAAGCTGGAATCTCTGCAAACCTTTCTCTGAATCATCTGCCAATCAGCAGAGAATCCGAGGGTGTGGAAAGTGAGGACAGATGGAGGCTGGGCTCCCAGCAGGAGGGCAGCGTGTGGTGTTGGGGGAGGTGAGCTAGCACAGGGAAGAGCACTGGGAAGTGGGGGGCAGGAGTCCACGGTTCAAATCTCACCTCTGCTCTCTCTTTGCTGGGCAATGTGGGCAAGTCACTGCCCTCTCTGGGCCTTGGCTTCCTCTTCTGTAACTCAAAGAAGTAACTGAGGATCCCTGTCCCCTTCTGGGGGTCGAGTGACTCTCTCTAAGGATGTTTCCTGGTCTATAAAATCAGGGTCTTGCTATCCACCCCTCCATGAAGGGAAAGAGCAGTCCAACCTTCTAATTCTAACGATCAAGTCCTGTCTGGCTGGCCCCAAAGGCCTCTCCAGTGTCCTCCCGCAGTGGTCTCACTGCTCATGTAGTGCTCCCGCGCACCTCGCCTCCAGGCCTTTCTCGTCCTCTTTCCTAACCCGGATTTCCCTTCCCCTTTGGCTAACACCTCCTTCTTTTTTAAGACTCAGTTCAGGTCTCACCTCCTCCGGAAAGCCTTCCCCAATCTCTTCCCTACTGGCTGGGTTAGGTGCTGCTGTACTCCTCCAGGTATGAAGCCTCTGTTGCCCTTAACAACTCATAATGACAGCTGAGGCTTCTTGAGCACTTACTAGGTGCCCAAACCTCTACCAGGCCCTTCGCCCAGCATCATCCTGTTGAATTCTGCCCCTGTGTGAGGGAGCTGCTATCTTTATCCCCATCTTCCTGATAAGAATGCAGCCTGGGGGAGGTGGAGGGAGGGTGTTGGGGTTGGGGTGTGAACCCAGGACAGTGTTGCTCCAAATCCTTTTCTTCTACCTTATTACTCTGTCTGCCCACCTCCCACTCCAAACATAAGGCACGACAGTTTGCTGTTTAGGGATATGTATTTGACCTTCCCCTGAGCTGTGAGCACCAAGAGTGCAGGGTCTCAGCTCCCTTGTGCCTCTAGCCCACGCCTGTCACAGTCCCAGGAGGGGCCGAATCTGAATCTCATATCCTCAGGCCCACACAGTTGAGGCTCCCTTCCTTGCCCTTGGGAGTCCAGAAAGAGCCAGAATGTGCCAGGGGCCCTTCCTGGGCCTAGCCCAGGGTCCTCTGCCACCTGATGCTGCATCCACACTCACCTAGGGTCAGGTTTCATCCAGGTAAGGGACCTCGGCTTAGAGGTCATGGTCACATGTGCCCATGGACCAAACCCTGGGCCAGTCCTCAAACTTTAGCTCACTGAATCCTCACAGCAACCTTTGAGGAAGATACATGAGGGAAACTGAGGCTCCGCTGACATCACAGAGCAAGTGGGTGGAGCCAGAAGAGACCACAAAGCCCTTCAGCTTCCCCACTGCCTCCCTTCTGTTCTGGACAGGACATTGTGAGTGCAAATCCCCATAGGAAAGGATTGTGATTCATCTTTGCGTCCACCATGGGCCAGCGGCTACACCCAGGCACCGTGAGGCCAGTTGTGAAAGTCTGGGCTGAGTAGGCCCTGGCTCACGGCAGGTTCCCAGGAACCGTTTATTGGCAGGAATTACTGTCTCCACTTTATAGATGAGGAAGTTGCAATCAGAGAGGAATAGGAAAGTTGCCCAAGGTCATCCCTGAGTCAGAGGAAGAGCAAAGACTTGAACTCGGGATGCTAGGTGACTCTGCTGCAGGCTGAGCTGCTGGGCTGGGCTCTCCCACTCAGGCTGTCTGGGCTGGCAGCTTTATGGGCCCTGTAAGTCAATGGGACATGTCAGCACCCATCCCTACTCTAATGACCCTAAACCAGGCCTTGCCTCCTACAGGTATGCTGGGCCCCAGGCAGCCTAGACCGTGACAGGTGACTGGTTTATGGCAGGCCAGGACTGGGGCTGGGGCTGGGCAATAAGGCTAGGAATGCTAAGACCAAGAGTGGAGAGGGCCTCTAATCCTGTGTGGCCCTGAAGTTAGAGATGGCAGATAGAGCAGGAGCCACCCCCTGACCACCCACATCACCAGTGTACAGCCTCCATGGTGCCCACAATTAAGATGCAATCTGTGAGGAAGTGTACTTCCTTAATGTCCCCCAATTGCTCAGAGGTGATGCCCTGTCAGGGACTGGTCCCATTTTTCTGGCCTCAAAACACACCCAGGACCCTCCCACACTCCCCTCCCCTGGGGGGCCCAATGCAAAGGCTCCTGATTAATAGTCTCTTAACCCCACCAAAGGTTTCCAGTCTCTCCCCCACTCATCAGGGAGCTGGCCTGGGCTCAGGGAGTAGTCTCGATTCCCAGGAATAGGCTTCCTCAGCCCTGAAAGACATTTTTACAGCCCTGTGAACACAAATCCACTCTCCAGAAAAGGCTTTGGGGTGTGGAACCCCTCTCTGGATTGTCACGGTCCCAGGTTGCTGATTAAATTCTATAGCAGTGTTGACAATAGGGCCCTAAGCCTGATGTGGACACCCCCTCCCCTCCCACCTGCTTCTCTGCGGGATCAAAGTTGCTCAGTGAGGCTGTGTGATCCTGGGCCAGGAGGGGGAAGTCAGTCACGACTCTAAGCTGGGAGGATGCCCCTTTGCCTGGATCGTTCTGGGGGAGGCAATCCCCCTTCAGAGGTCCCTAGCCCAGGTTCAAAGGCCGGTAGGGGCTGAGAGGTTGGCAGCGGATGGGGAAACGGCTGGACCAGAAAACCGGGGCTTCCTGTTGATGCAGGGGGTCCAGGTCCACTGTCTGGTTCCCTGTCCCTCTCCGCCACCTCAGTCTGAGCTTCCCAAACTCCCACAGAAGCCCCCACACCATGTGGGATGCACAGGACCTGCAGTAGCAGGGGTCCACAGCCAAGAGAGGAGACAAGAGGCAGCTTGAGGGGGAGCAGCCCTATTTCCCCAAATGCTGGGGCCTCCCTCAAGGGAACTTTCCTTTCCCTGGGCTCCTCTGGAGATCCTGGCAGATGGGAGAGCTAGGGGTCCATTCAGACCCCAGTTTCTTCTCTTCCCATCCCATCCTTCGAGCCTGGGGGGCCTCAATAGGACCCAGCCCCTCCCCTTTGGCCCTATCAGTTTTTCTCTCACTGAGCCCCTTTGCAATCCATTTTTTAATTCTGCCCCCTCAAGGCCCCCCTCCCTGCCCCCTGCACCCGCTCTGGCCATCACATAGACACCAGCAACAGCAGTTTAGGGACAGCTTTGCTCTGTGTTGGAAGAAGGGTCTTTGGTCTGCTTACAAATTGAGTCTGGAGCAGTCTGGGAGGACACGAAAAAAGAGATGAGAGCCAGAGAATCAATGACCACCGCCAGCGAGACATGAGGGCCCTCCTTCTGGGGCCACCGACTCAGCAAACAGCGTCGCACGTCCCTCTCTCCCTCATCTCCACAAGGCCATCTCCACCCGCTCCCACCCCAAGGCTCTTCTAAGGTCCCATTCCAAGACTCCTGCGCAGTGGTTGGCGCCGAAATGAGCAGTCAGGAATCCAGGGCACTCACCCCTGCGTAGGTGAAGCACCTTGACAGGTAGCTTCCCTGTTCCCAAACTAAGGACCAGGGGTAGGATGGGGGGCGGGGAGGGCGCCGCTTGAGTGGAGAGGACGCGGGGTGAGTGAGGGGGCCTCGTGCACTGGGCAAAAGGTGGCGGGGCGGGAGGGGGGATCGGGGGAGAGCGGAGAATTTCAGATCAGGGACGGGAGGAGGGGACGGGAGGGGAGGCTCCGCCAGGGGGAGGAGCCGCCTCCCGCGTCCCGCTGTCGGGGCTACCTCCCGTCGCGGCTCCGCTATAAAACCCCGGCTCGCATGATCGCGGCACCCCCGGCGGCCTCCTCGGTGCGCGACCCCCGGCTCGGCGGCGTCTCTGCTCGCGCGCGATGCGGCTGCTGCTTGGGCTCCTGGCCCTGGCCGCGGCCCGGGCCTCGGCCGCTGCAGGTGAGCCGGCGGACGTCGGCCCCAGGGGCCCCGCGGTGGCCCCTCTGCGCCCCCCGCCCCTGCCCCTACCGAGGCTCCGGCGCGGGCGGCGGGTGCGCGCCGGCTGCGCGGGGTCCCCGGGCTGGCGTGTGCGCGGGCAGCGGCGACGGTGCGGGAGGCCGGGGCCGTGCGCGAGCTCGTGCGCGCACAGCGTGTCCACGGCGGGCGGCGGTGTGTGCACGGGTGTGCGCGGCTGCGGTGTGCCCGGGCCCGACGAGGGCGAGTCCCCCGTAAGGATGCTGCTCTGACCCGCCTCGACGCGCGCCTTCTTTTCTCCCCGCGTCCTCCGCAGTCTGTCGGTGGGCCGGTCCCGCTGGGGCTCGGAGCCGGGTCACGGCCCCGGCCGGGCAAGAGCGGCGAATTGGGTGTGGCGGGGTCCTGTCATCCCCGCTTCCCGCCCGGGTTCCTCGCCCCCGAGGGCGGCAAGCTGCGGTCATCGCCCCAGCCCTATCGCGGGACTGGGAGCCTGGCGGGGGGTACCCGGAGACCCAAGCTCCCGGTGGAGCCGGTCTTTCCGGACAGGGTGATTTTCGTTTAAAGATTAATGTTGAGGCCGAGATCTTAATTATTCGTCTAGGTGGGAGGTGACAGGAGAGGCGTGTTAATGTTTGATAAGGAGCTAAAGGCCTTCAAGCGGCTGGGCACAGGGATCCGGGAGGTGCCTTGTGTGCGACCCCACACCCCTTCACGGGAAGACCCCGTCTGCCGGTTTCCAGCCCAGTTACCCCTCTAATGGTTCTGGGGGGGTCCACCGGGCCAAACCTCTTCTCCAAAGTTAGGTGCTCTGCCTTTGGTGTCGTGGAGTGAGGGGTGAAGGTGCCCTCAGCAGCAGAGAGGGAGAGAGTGTGTGCCCTTTGCAGGAGGGACTTAGCTGGCCGGTTGGGAGGCTGAGGGGCATCTTGCAGCGTCTCCTTCGGTCCTCCTCCAGGGAAGGAGGAAAGAGAAAAGGCAGAACGTGAAAAATTTTGTTTGTAGTGTTGGACGTTTGAAACCTAGTAAGCAGCGAGACATAGTAGAGACATAGTAGAAAGAGAAATGCTTTGCAATTAACTTAGGTGCTTTGTAGCCGTATGGCCTTGGGTAAGTCACTTCACCTCCGTCTTCTTATTTACAAAATGGGGACAGTAATTCTGACTTCAGGTGTTTAAAGGATGGGAATAAGATAATGAGTGTAAGTGGCACGTGGCAAGCGCTCCACACACATGGTTAGGAGGCTTTCCCGCTGGCTGGGAGTCCGTCCTTGCTGACCCCTCACACGAGCTGTGCTTCCCTTTGGTGCCAGGGCTTTCCGACTGGGACCTGCCTTCCTCCACGCACTCATCCCAGGGCGACTTAAAGCTGGAGAGTGACCAGGTTGCTCATGGAGACCCCCAGAGCATCTGCTCCCTTTGAGAGGGGGAGGGGAGAGGATATTTGGCCCCCTTCAGTGCCCCAGACCCCTGGCCAGGAGTTGCTGAGACTTTGCCCAGGACACACTTGGGTTTTGCTGAGCTGTTTTTCAGGATTACTCCCCTTCCCTTAGAGTGGGAGGGTGAGGTGAGCAAGGTCCATTGAAGAGAGCTTCTTCAGTCATCTCTAAAGAAGGGGGATGGGGTGGTGGGTAAGTCAAGGGTGGGGCACAGAGGCTGGGTGACTGGCAATGGTTTTCAGGTGTCTAACCCCATCTCTGGTCACACAGATGGCCTGGGTAGGACCTGGAGCTTGGAGCCAGGACCTATGAGTAGCCCCTCTCTTTCCCAGGCCATCTTGGAAGTAGCCTGAGACAGTGGGCTGGTAAATATCTGCAAGGGTGCCCCTCTCATGAGCCTGAGCTGGCTGGCGCCCCTGGCACCTCTTGACTGAGAGCCAGCACCCCACCCTCACTCCACGGACACAGACCTGACCCCTGGCCTTGGCCTCATCACCATTATGTTTTCTTGGCTTCTGCTTCCTGAAGAGGGTAGTTATAAGAGCATTCAGCCAAGCAGGTCAAAAGTCTCTGTGATTAAGACAGTGGATCAGAGATTACCGCTACAAACTCAGGAGCTGTAGCCAGAGCTAGGGAAGAGCAAATTCCTATGAAAAGCTAAGCCTGGACCAGACAGGCCCCCCAGAGAGGTTGTGGGAGGCCCACAAGAGGGCCCCGTTCTTCATAGCTGGCTCTGGAGGACTCTGGCTTAAGCCAGGCTTCGCCTGGAATAGCTTCCCCTTGGGCCTACAGTCCAGAGGAGGGGCAGCTCAAGCAATGACACCCCTTCTGCCTTTGGGACCTCCAAGGGGTGGGGACTTCTCACAGTGTAAATGACCTTGAATCTATTATCTCCTCAGACACACTAGCGTTGGGAGTTTGACAGCAGCACCTTCTGTCTGAGGAAGAATATGTGGCTCAGAAAAGTTAACTCATTCTCTTGTAGGGATTAAGCAAGAGGCAGAGCCAGAGCTAGAAGGCAGGTGAATGGTCTCCAGCTTCAGAGGTCTGCCCACCTGCAAGAAGGGGCCTGGGTGGGAAGGGACCACTGTCCTTTGCAGAGTTGATGTGTGTGCGTGGATTCCCCAGATGCAGCAACTCCCAGGGGCAGCAAAGCCCCATCTGGGGCAGAGGATGGACTATCATGGGGAAAAACACTGCCTCTATGCAAAAGGCTATGCCGGCCGGGTAGGAGCAACATTGGTCCAGAGCTGGGAAACCAAAAACCCAAAGTGGCTCTTTGGGGCAAGACAGAGGGTGGCAGTTTCCCGTGGATGTGCACCCTCCTGGCCCAGAAGCCTCCCCGACTCCTCTACTGAGAGCCTGACCTTCTCATGGCCCCCTCTGAACCCCATCCCCACCCCAGGGACCCCTCCCCTGGCCAGACCCAAGAGGCAGCCTGGGCTGGGGGCAGCCCTGGCAGAGGGAGTGGGCAATGTGCACAGAGGCCTTAGCTTCGCCTGAGCTGGGAGCCGTGCTTTTCTTAGGAATTTCCTCATCCCTGAGTTCTTTCCAACTCACTTCATTTCTCTCCTCTCTCTGCCCCTCCTTGGTTTCGGCCATCTGCTCACTGACAGGAGGCCACCAGAGGGAGGGAGGCGGGGGGAAGGGAAGGACTTGCCAATGGGATTTTACTAAGTGCCAGGCTGCCTGGAAGCTCTCTGCCATCCCTCATTTAATCCTCCACACAGCCCTATGAGGTGGATACATTAGTCCCATTTTACAGATGATACAGTTGAGGCTCGGAGAGATTAGGACACTTGCCCCCAAACCCACCTAAGCCCCCTAAGTGGCTGGGCCAGAATTCTAGCTCTGGATGAAATGTTTTGTTCATCCTGCTGGTGCAGCCTTTTAAAAAATTAATGGACTCTATTTTTAGAGCAGTTTTAGGTTTACAGAAATATTGAGCAGAAAGCACAGAGGGTACCCACATGCCCACATGCCCCTGCACAGTTTCCCCCGTCACTGACAGCTTGCATTAGTGAGCCACATTTGCGGTGCAGCCTCTTCAGATATGCTGGGCTCTACTGTCCTGATGCAGAACCAGGATTAGAGCCTGAGTCTGTCTGGACCCAAAGACCAGGACTGTGGGGTGGTGGGGCAGGGGAAAAGGCCTGGCTTAATAACACAAGGCGGGGCGTTCTGGGGAGGGGCCAGTCCCATATCCTCACGCAACTCAAATCAGCTGGAAAAGCCACCAGGCTGGGCCTGACTCTATTGTCCCAGGAGGGGAGGCTGGGCCCTAATCCTCTTCCCCTCTCCCCAGAGCTTCCCTTCCAGGTTTGGGATGGCAGATGGAAGGGGGAGGGGGAGGCTGATGACCAAGCGATGGAGAGTGTCCAGGCCAGCCCCATGTTAGAGCTGAAGGCCTCAGAGGGGTTCCCTGGAGGGCTGGGGGCTGCTTTGCCCAGCCCTGCCTGAGGAAACCGTGCCTTAGGCAAGCTGACCAGTTGATCAGCCCATGGGTTGTTTTCTTATTAAGTGTCCTCACCCCAGGAACACTCCATCCCAACCCAAGGGAGGGCTTCAACACCAGGGATATGCCCAGCCTCTGATTCCCCGTGTATATGTGCTCACAGAGCTGCATGTGCACACAGACACACTGACACATGTGCACACATGCCTCACTGCCTTCCTCTCTTGCTTCAGAGTCACACTGGTGCTACGAGATTCAAGCCAAAACCTCCAACCACACCTGCTCAGGTGAGTACAGCCAGGCTTGGGGACAAGCCTTTCTGCAAGGTGGGAACCATCCAGGTTGAAATGGAGACCCAGGAGGGTGGGAGGGATGAAAGATGATGGTGCCCCCCCTAGTCAGATATCAGCTCCCAACACACACACACACACACACTCCTGGTGTTCAGGGACTAGGGAACATAGAGTGACCTGAGTCTTCACTGGCACTTCCTGTCACCAAGAAGGTGAGTTCCCTGTGGAATAAATCAGCAGCAGCATTAAAGGGAGAAAGGCAGCTTGCTATTTCTCATAGCAAAATGGAGGGTTGGTTCTATTCCAGTGATACCCCTTGCAGGTGGACCTGAGAGATGATCCTTTATACTTTTATTCAAATGCAGACCAATTTCCCTGCAGTTTGCTTTCTCCCTGCCTCTGTGTTTTGGGGACTGGGCAGTGCTGCCCTACTCCTGACCCCTGCCCAACTGGGGGTTGGCGTTACCACGGTACGAGACCCAGGCTTCTCCAGGGTTACTTCCCTCTTGCCATTGCTCAGTAATGCTTAGTGTCCTTGCATAAGCAGCCCTGCAGGGGTCCCACTCCAAGCGTCCACAGCCCTCTCCCATTCACCTCTGTAAACTTCATAACGTCCCTGGGACATCGTTATTATCACAGTTCCCATTTTACAGTTGAGAATACCAGGGCTCAGAGAGGTTTCACATGCACAGCATCATGAAGTTGTCCAGATCCCAGAGATCACAACCACCAACTGGCAACCCTGCTCCCAGCCTGCCCCACATCATGGCTGGACTCACTGGCTTTGCATGTGTGTGTCTGTGGAGGAGGAGGAGGAAAAGGAGGAAAAGGAGGAAAAGGAGGAGGAGGGCAAGGGCAGAGTTCTGAGTGGGGCGTCCCTGCAGTATGGCCTTCCAGCCATCTCAAGACCTTGCTGCGTGTGAGCTGGCTGTATGGACCTGACCTCAGTGGGGTAGAGGAGGCTATGCCTCGGTGCCAGGCGACCCTGGCTCTCAGCCCACCTTCCTTCCCGGCTCAGGGCCAGATGAGTGGGGTGGAAGCTGCCAGAAGGACCGCCAGTCCCCCATCAACATCGTTACCACCAAGGTGAAGGTGGACGAAAACCTGGGACGCTTCTTCTTCTCTGGCTACGATAAGAAGCAAAAGTGGACGGTGCAAAACAACGGGCACTCAGGTGGGCTGGGTGAGGCCCGGGCAGGCACGGGCACTCTGAGTTCCCGAGGACTGGGAGGAAAGGGCTCCCCCAGGGAGGACACACCGGGCCTGGGTCCACCTTTGCTGAAGAGGGGCTGAAAACCCCATGGGGAGGTGGCTTCGGAGAGGAGGCACCACTCTAGCTGTGTTTTCAGTACTTTCATCAGAGCAGTCTGGGGGTGGGGGTGGGGAAGCATTCCAGGATGAAGGAAAGACATGTGCAAAGGCCCGGAGGCGTGAAACAGCTTGGGGTGTTCAGGGAACTGCAGTGGCTCTGTGTGGATGGAGGACAGCGAGTGAAGCAAGGCCCAGGGCCAGCCAGGCTGGGGTCAGCGGCAGGTCACCCAGGGTGGAAGAATTTGGACATTACCCCAAGGATGCCAGGGCACCACAGAGAGGGTTAGAGCAGAGGAGGGACCAGGGCAGGGTTGTGTTTTGGGGTAGTGGGGGCTGTACAGGAGAGGGGAGGCGGGCAGGGGGGCCAGGGAAAGGTTGGGGTGGTCCAGGAAGGGTGGGATGAGAGAAGGCCTGTCTGGGCGGAGCTGGGATGAGGGGCTGGGAAAGACTCCACGAAAGCTAGTTCGAGGACCCTGCCCCCTCCCGTGCCCCAGTGGTGGTGTCGCTGGGGAATGAGGTCACGATTGCTGGAGGAGGACTGCCTGCCCGGTACCAGGCCACACAGTTGCATCTGCACTGGTCCAAGTTGCTGGATGCAGGCTCAGAGCACAGCATCGACGGGGATCGCTTTGCCATGGAGGTGAGGGTCCCCCTCCGGACTGGTGTCCTGGCCGGGCTCTGGGTGTGTACAAGCCTTGGGCAAGGAGGGTGTTCCAGCCCCCTCACAGGTCCTCTCTCCATCTCTCTCATCCCCCACCAGGTCCACATAGTACATGAGAAAGAGAAGGGGACATCAAGGAACACAAAAGAGGCCCAGAACCCTGGAGATGAGATCGCGGTGCTGGCCTTTCTGGTGGAGGTAGGACTCCCATCACCCAGCTCCTGGGAACAGGGTCCGGGGGGCTGCATCCTAGGGCCCAGAGACCTGGGACTCAGGCAAGGCAGGAGCAGGGAGGGGAGGCCCCGACTTCCCCTCTGTTTCTTGGTGACTTGTATGCCCCCAGGCCAGATGGGGCACCAGAGCCTCAATCCCAGAAGCTGCCTACCCGCCCCCCCACACCCCAGATCAGGAGAATGAACTGGCCGTCACCATTGGCTCCCCACAGACCTTCTCAAGCCCCCTTCCCTCCTGTTCAGGCTGGATCTAATGTGAATGACGGCTTCCGGCCGCTGGTGGAGGCACTGTCTAATATCCCCAAACCCGGTGAGTCAGGATGGGGGAGGAGGGTGCAGTGTGAGGAGGGGACCTCTCCCCACAAAGAAAGAGGCAAGGGTAGGGGGGCAGCTGGGCTCTCAGAGTGGGGGTGTGAGGGGCTCCTTCCCCCACCCCCACTGATAGTATCCTCTGACCCCCCACCCCAGAGATGAGCACCACAATGACAGAGATCAGCCTGTTGGACTTGCTCCCCAAAGAGGAGAAACTGAGTCACTACTTCCGCTACCTGGGCTCACTCACCACACCGACCTGCGACGAGACTGTCGTCTGGACTGTGTTCAAGGAGCCTATTCAGCTCCACAGAGACCAGGTGTGCAGGGCCCGGGGCAAGGTGCAGCCCCCCTCCATTCCCCAGACATCATCCCTCTTTGCCCCCAGAGGTGCCCTGGGTGTGGGTAGGGAGCCCCTGGGAGCTGAAGTCCATTGGTTCAATCCACAGACGTTCACTGGAGACAGACAAGAAAGGTGTGGGCTGTCCCATCCCTGGATCGAGGGCTGGGGAGGGGGTGGTCATAAAAGGCTTCCAGGCTGAAACCTGAAAAGAGGTGGGAGTCGGGAGGTAACAGCAGGGAGCCAGCGTCCAGGGAAGAGGCGTCAGCGTGAGGGAGGGTCTCTGGCCAGGAGGTGCTCAGAAGCAGTAGGAAATATTTCATTCACTCAACAAATTGTACCCAAATTTCTACAATATACCAGGCTCTGGGGAGGCAACACGAAGCCCAAAGGGCCAAAATCTCTGCCCTGTGGCACTTTCCTTCCTTAACGGTGATTCTCAAAGTGTGGTCACGGGGCCAGTGGTGTCACCGTCGTCACCAATGGGAATTTGCTAGAAATGTGAATCCTTGGGCCTCATGCCAAAACTACTGAATCAGAACTCTGGGTGTGGGGCCCACCCGCAGCTGATGCTGATGCATGCTCAAGTTTGAGAACCACTGTGCTATAGTAACAGTGACGATAGTGGTAGTAGTCGTGGGCCCTCCAAGAACTGTGAGTTAAGGGAAGCCAAGGGGATCTTGGCCCCTCACCATGCCAAGCGCTTTACGTCCCTTATTCCCATCATCTTCATAACGACCTTGAGAGGTGGGGATACGGAGCCCCTCTGGCCAGAGCTGCTCCCACTGCACCGGCTGAGCCCTCTCCCTTCTGCAGATCCTAGCGTTCTCCGAGAAGCTATACTACGACAAGGACCAGAGACTGAAAATGACGGACAACGTCCGGCCCCCACAGCGCCGGGGGCTGCGCACGGTGTTCAGGTCGCAGGCCCCAGGCCAGCTGCTGCCCTTGCCTCTGCCTGCCCTGCTGGTCCCCACACTCACCTGCCTGGCGGCCGACTTTCTCCGGTGACGATGCCCTTCTGCACACGCGACCTCTGGCCCCAGCCCTTAGAGGTTTGGGCTTCCTTCCGTTCCTTAGGCTCCCCAGGTTGGACTCTAGGCATGATTAAAATATGTATATATTTTTGAAGAAACCTTTTCCAAGTCTGTTTTTAGCTCCCCACAACTGCCCGACCCTGTTCCCCTCAACTCACCCCTGTTCCAGGGCAGGGGCCTTAAGGCCTGGAGGTTTCTTCCCAGCAGGAACTGCCAGGTGTGTCCACCTCCTGCCTTCGTGAATTCCCTGTCTACACCCCACTCCCTTCCACCCTGGCCTCAGAGAGATGCTGAAGGCACCTTGGAGCTCCAGCACAGCGAAAGCCAGAGGAGTCCCCGTCCAATCTCTTCATTACATAGTGGGGGAAACTGAGGCTCAGCAGGAAGAGGCTGGATGGAGCCCACACATTGAGGCTATGGCAGAGCCAACTGAGACCACCGCCCCGTGCTTTCTCCTCCGTACTAGGGGCGGAGACGGGGGTCGTGCGTGGGTACAGCCCAGGCAAGTGGGCAACAGAGTGTTCATTTGTTTGCCCAATTATCTCTTGAGCATCTATGTTCTAGGCACCAGGGCTATGGCAGGGAATAAAACAGACAAAAATGCCTGCCCTCCTGGAGTTCACGGTCCAGTGGAGAGACAGACTATAAATAAAATAGACACATTGTCTAGTATATCAGAAGGCAGTAAGTGCTAGGGAGAAGGAAGTCGGGGGAGGGAAGCTGCAGTTTACATGGGCGGTCAGGGAAGGCGGTTGGGGAAGGGGCATCTGGAAGATGAGAAGGCGGCCATCTGGGGACAGCAAGTGTCAGGGTGGTGGAGGAACAGCAGGGAAGGCAGCAAGGAGTGGAGAGGGAGGGAGAGAGGGAGGGAGAGCTCAGGGAGGCAGTGGGGGTGCTGGTCTGAGCAGAGGAAGCTGATCTGGGGGCTGTTGGGGGAGGGCAGAGCAAAGGGGGACAGCTCAGAGGCCACTGCAGTCGTCCAGGGGCAGGATCTGTCGTGGGTCAGTGAGGAGATGTCAGAGGAGGAGGAGGAGGAGGAGTTGGGTGAATCAGGGTTTAGGCCTGAGCCCTCCAGACTGGCCAGGGACAGTCCCCACCTCCACCATGGTTGTGTCTCTAGAGGCCTTTTTCTTTCCTGGGGCCCAAGGAGGAGTGGAGGGAGTGAGGCTAGGAGGTGACAGGTGGGAAGGGGAGGATCCAGAGCCCCAGGGGGAGAAGGAAAGAAGAGGACCCGTGGGACCCCAGCCAGGTCAGGCCCCAGGCTCTCAGACCTCACTGGCCAGGGAGAGGCTGGGTTTTGGAGCAGTGTGAGCCTTGAGAAGCAGGGAAGGGCACGAGAACAGCCTTGCTGACAGGGGCACAGACCCCAGGGGCCTGGGCCAGAGCCAGTTGCTCCAGCTTGGGGTGAGGGTGACGCCTCCAACAGGCTGGAGGTGGTGAGCGTCCCACAGGAAGGTGTGCGAGCCAGGAGCGCATGTGGGGGCTCCGTCACCCATCCCTAGAGGCCTCACTGCCTTTTGGTCTGGGGAGGGGAGCTGGTTGGGGGCGGTGACCTCTAAGCCTTCTCCCACCTCATGCCTCTGGGCCGGCTGCAGACCAACCTGCTAAGCCAGGAGAGGGAAAAGGGCTGCTCCGCCTCCTGCCCACTCTTTCCCTCCCTGTTCCCTTTTGTGACCAAAAATAAGTACCCCCCTCCCTTCCCTGGTGACCACACAGCTTGGGGGTGGTGGTGTTGGTACTGCTGTTGCCATGGCAACAGCAGGCAGCCTGTGTCAGCAGGGGGTGTGTGGACACCGAACCTGTTCCCCTTCGGTTCCCACGCAGACTGCGGGAGATCTAAGCTGCCCCGCCAAGGCTCAGGACTCTGAGGTCAGAACTGCCCCCCAACTACCACCCCCGCCCCCACCCCCTCAACCCCCACATTCCTGCCCTCAAGGCAAACTTCAGTGAATAACGTGACGGCAGGACCAGGAAGTCCTGGCCTCTCCACCCCCAGGCAGAAGGACATGACCCTCCCCTGGTCCCTTGCCCCATAATAATAAACCTGGCCGGCAGGAGCCAGAATGGGCACAGCTTGTCCAGGACCCAGGGCACAGGCCACCTCCCCCTGTCCCGCCTGTCCTCCCTGCAGTCTGGAGGCCAGAGCAGGTGCTGCTAGCACACGACTTCTAGCAAAGTCACTCCGGGCCAGCCACCCCAGGAGTGGGCAGCCTGCCCTTGGAATTGGCCCCCACACCCTAGAGGCTGAGGCTGGTGGCATTCCTTCATGCGTGCGTGCGTGTGTGTGATCTTGAAGAGCTTCCTCTTTTGAGTAAATTTATTACCTCCCAGCAGACCCCACTCGGGAGAAGGTGGCTCTGAGTCCCTTGTGCCCAGCCTGGCCTGGCTCTGAGACAGTTCTCTCAGAGGGAACAGGGGGCTACCAACAACCCCCTCATTCACAAAAATGGCCCAGCTTGGCCCCCACCCCCACCCCGCCGAGCCCTACTTTCATTCATTTCCGGTGCCCCTTGAGTGGCTGCTTGGTGTGCACACGTACACACGCGCACACGCGCACGTCTCTACAGCTAGCCAGGCCTGGGGGAGGCTCAAGGGCTGATAGTTTTGTCCACAACCTGACCTCTCTGAGGGTCACTGGCTCTTTCCTCATAGGTTCCCAGCACAGAGCATGAGGCACATTTGTTGACTGCCTACTCTGTGCCGGGCACAGGCCTTGCTATGATCCTCTCAGGGTGGTGGTGTTTCTCCCGCTACGTGGATGAGGAAGCTGAGGCACGGGGGTCGGGGAACCTGTCAGAACCTGGGGTCACTGCTCTGCACCTCCTTCGGCAGAGACATCTGCCGCCAGGGACGGGGTGGGGTCTGTAGCACCCTGTCCTACCCTGTCTCCGCCGGTTGCTGTCTATTCCCAGTGGGCCGTCTCTCTGGCCCCCTGTTTAGATTTAGTATCCGGATGGGAGCCAGGGACTAAAAATACTCCCTATGTGACTCCTAGATGACTCTTGGAAAATAAACTTCCCCATCTTGGCCCCCGGTTTGCACACTTGCTGGCCTTGCTTCCTGTGGCTCTGATCTGACAATGTGGGGGGAGAAGGGGGAGAATAGGAGGGTCTACAGGGAGCACAGAGCCAGGGTGTGTGTATGTATGTGTGTGTGTGCACTTGTATTCATACTGGCTGCTGTGTCACAAAACTCCAGGAGTGACTGTTAAGGGACCACATTGTGAATGGTGGCCCCAGTGTGGTGTGACTCTGAGGCCCTGGACTTATGTGTGTGTTGGGGTGGGAAAAGGCAGGGAAGGTGGTGGCCCTGCTGGCACGGGGGTAGGGCTCCCTGCTCTGGGCCTCCATTTATCCATCTGTAAAAGGGGCTAAGTGTGGTCCTTCCATCTAACTGGGCTTGGCTGTCCCCAGGCGCCTGCTGGTGACCTTGGGAGGAAGTCCAGGCCTATCTCCGTGATTGGAGAACTGCTCCTACACCGCACATTACACACGTCCTAAGGGTTCTGTTTGTTTATCTGAATAGGGACAAAGGCATAACTTCCTGTAGGGATGAAGGACGATGTCCCAGGGCCCAGGGAGGGGCTTCCTCTGGAGCAGAGCTGCAGGACAGACGAGTCACAAGCTGGTTCCTTCCGCAGAGCCAGAGTCTCAGCTGAGACTGGACACATGGGAGGCTGCTCAGGTTGTTCCAAGAGTTGGCTGCTGCAAGGCCTGGGAGGACAGGAAGAGGGACAGAGGAACAGGACACAGGGAAGGCATATGAGCACATTTTGGAACCAGATTTAGTCTTTCAACAAGATTTTGTGTTTCAACAAACACTGTTATTTCCTCTGTACCAGTCTGGGCCCTTCCTCCAAGACTCCCAACCGTAGGGCAGACACTCGGGTACATGAGTACCAGGTAGATGACATATGGGCCTGGAGAGGGTGTAGACACACTGGAACAGGGACCCCAGAGTCGTGCAGACCTGGGATTGAACCCCCTTCTGCTGCTGACTAGCTAGGTGCCGTTGGTAATTAAATTGAGCCTCAGTTTCCTCATCTGTAAAATGGGAATGATGACAGCATTTGTTTCACAGCATTGCTGTAAAGATGAAACAAGATGCCTAGCCTAGAGGATACATATTCAATAATGTGTAGTTCTTACTGATTCTTTTTACTAGAGAGGCCACTGAAGGAGGGGTAGGACCTACAGGTAGGGAGTGGGGAACACTGGGTGGAGGCTGGGACTCTGGGGAGTGACAGGCTGATTCAGCTCTGCGGTAAGGAGCAGATGCACGGTGCATGGCAGTTCTCTCCTGTCCAAGGGAGAAACCCACAAGACCCCTGCTGGGGCCACCTCTCTGCTCAGACACTCGGGGACATCCCCCAGCACTCTGCCCCAACCACACACACAGCAATCCACTGAGGCAGACTTCCCAGCCTGACCTTGCCTAGAGTTGCCTAAGGTCACCCAGAACAACAGAAGGAGAGAAGGGGCCTGTTGAGGCCCAGGGCTGCTCTGCAGTCCTTGCATCCCTGCCTTGTTCCATGGAGGTCAGGGTTTGAGTCCGGCCGAGTCCACATCCCGAAGCAAGGCCTCCCTGGCCCAGGGCCCTTCCTGCTTTCCTGCTGTGGGGATTGGCCAGGCTGGGGACCAGTTTCCCATCTCACTTTCCTCTTACCCTTCCCAAGGAGCCACAGGACTCCAACGCATGCCCTCAGCCATGCCTCGTCTCCATCACTGGCTCTGTCCCTTGCTCTGTCTGCCTGGAGGCTTGTCCTGTCTAGATTTCCCCCAGCCCAAGGCCTGTACCCACCTAGAAAAAATACAGGATAAAATGCAGGATGCCCACTTACTATAAATTGGAATTTCAGATAAATAACAGATAAATAATTTTTTAGTATATCCCCCAAATTGCACAGGACATACTTATACTAAAACATTATTTGTGGTTTACCTGAAATTTAAATTTAGCTGGTTGTCCTGTATTTATGTTTGCTAGGTCTGGCATCCTATGCCTATTCCATCTACCTCAGGGAAACTGAGGCCAAGAGAGAAAGGTGGCCAAGAGCAGGGGCCCGGTTGCCTGAGCACCCCCCCTTTCCTCCTCCTGGCCATCGTCCCCTCCTCCGGCAGGCCATGCCACACCTTCCAGGAACCAATAACAAGCAGGGCAAGGGGTTTTCCCTCCTGGGTGATTCCAGTATTGGGCTCCCTATGGGAGGGCAGTTGGGAGTGCCTCAGAGAGGGCACTGGAGCAGGCCCACCTGCCTGTGGATTTCCTGCCCATAGCTGTCCAGTGCGTTGGGGGAACCCAGTGCCAGGGAAATCTTATTCCTTCTCCTTTGGTCTCTGCCTGAGTCCTGCCTGGCTGAGCTGGAGGCTCCAGGACTCCTTTCCTGCAGCCGGGATTCCCCCAACCCGGTCATCCCAGCCACGCCTTGCAGAAGGGACCCCTCAGGCAGGGCCTGCTGCCATTCCCAGGTGGGGGGAGGAGGGGGCCTGCTACCAGGGTTTTGTTTACAAACCAGAGACTCAAGAGGCACAGGACCTCGGGGCTGGAGCGCCCTGCTCACATCATAGGCTGGAGCGCAGGAGGGGTGGGATCTAGACACCGGCAGGGAGCTGAGCCCCAAGTCCGAATTAGATGCCTTTCTAACCACTCCTTTCACCTTGTCATCCCCATCTAGCTCGCCACCTTTAGCTGTCGTTATTTGCACACCTACTAAGATATGCCAGCCCTTTGCGAGGTTCTTCACACCCCTTTTCTCACCGCTCCTGGCAGCAAGCTTTAGAACGCAAGCTCCCACTGCAGCAGCCTCTCCGGGCCAGCGGGATTTTCGCCTGTTTTGTTTATTGCTTGTGGTGGACACTGTGATGCACTACTCAGCACCCCCTTCAAGGAACTCGTCCAGCTGTGGCCAGGGGGCAGGCGCCTCCCCCCAGGCCTGGTTTCTCTTGTGACATCTGCACATCAGCCAAGACCCAGCTTAAAAGTTGCCTCCTTTGTGAAGCCTTCTCTGGTCTCTGCTGCCCTTCCCCTCCCCCAGCAAGACCCCCTGATGGAAACACCGGAGGGTCAAGTCTCAGCCATCAGAATATGGAAGTGCCCGGGCAAAGGTTGGCCACGCAGACGGGGGGCAGGCAGCAAATGTTCGCAGGATGAATGAATAAAAGGAAAAATAATCGCAAAGAATGAACCACCAGGCCCCATTCCAGGGCTGGGACTAAATATTTATCTTGCCCATTGGCAATCCTGAGATAAGCTTGGTTTTCCAAGCTCTATTTATGCCAACTTTCCTTCAATGGCTGACATGATCAACCTGGTTTTGTCACAGTTTGAACAGCTGTTTCCACATGTGAGGTCTGGGTGGACTAGGTGATTGATCCTCAGCTTCCGCTGTCCCCCAGGGAATCTGCTTCCCAGTCCTTGAGCCCTAGGTGGCTTTCACCTCCACTGGGCGGGCCTGGTCTGTCTACAATCTCCACGAGGCTGGGGGTCACATCAAGGCTCTGCTCTATCATAAGCTGTGGCTCCACGCCTAGCCTAGGGGTTAAGCCACACCGGGAGCTGCCCGGAGTGTGACAGCACAGACTTGCCCGGGTCTACCACCTGGCAGACGCCTTTCTTAAATGAGTAGAGTGACAAACTGATCCAGGTGAAGCTTCCGAGATGTAGGGAGGAGAGGCTCAGGGCTCAGTGTGGCACCTATCACTCAGCCTCTGGGAGTCACAGGGGGTCATACAGAGGACGGAAGTTGCACATGAAAATGGAACAGTGATTTCACCAAAACTCTAACATGTGGGGGACAAGCAGCTCTGGTTTGGGAACACTCTAGTGGAGTGTAAGGGACCACCGAGCAACTCTGGACCCTGGCACCCAGTCTGTGAGGCGATGCCTGGAGGAGGCAGTGGTGGTGGTGTTGGATGGGGGGTACTCAGACAACGAGGTGGTCCTGCCCAGTGGACACCACATGACAGCTGAAAGGACTAGTTTAAGTGCACATTTGAGATACCCTCTGGAGGCTGCCATTGATATTTAGAGGGAGAGTGGGATTTTGCAGGGGGTAAGAGTGAGTGAGACCCAATGAAACGTGAGTCAGTACAATGAGTGACTTTTCATTGAGCATGAGGCTGCTGGGGCCAGGTCTACACAGTGGCAAAGCAGCAGATTCACGGAGACACTACTGCTTGGAATTTGGTGATGCGTCAGGGAGTGGGGCTGAAGCTGAGCTGTGCTCTAGATGAGCACAAACCATCAATGCAAACACATGTACAGACGAGGTGCTTCATCCAAGCTTTTGCAGGCCTGGCGCTGATGCTGCTTTTCCAAAGAGGGTGTTATCTGGGCAGTGTAGCAGGCCCTGGACTCCAACATTTCTTTTCAATTCAGTTAAGGAGTTTGGATTTTCCTCCACATTTACACTGGCTGTTTCCCCAGAGTCCAAATTAGGCACGATTGGCTTCTTTTTTCCTCTTTTTTGGAGAGATAGCAGTTTTGGATTGAGGCCTGGCATTCCCATTACCATCCAAGTGGAGAGATGAGAAAACCAAAGTTGGGCTCATAAACCCAGGGGAAGAGACAACGGACTGCCTCTTTGGAACTCAGCACAGTCAGGGTTGAGTGGATGCAGGAGAGAAGCAGGCAGCTGGGATGTCTGCCTGCTGCGTGATGGGCCTGCCGCGGGGCCAGACAGACATGTGGTGTTTAGTTTAGAGCCCGTGCTACCGGGGTGCAAACACCTGGCGATAAATGGTCAGGCTCAATTGTTCTCTCTCCCTTTCCAGGAAAGGCCAGGAAGGAAAAGGCCCCAGTTTTATACTCAGTGGGCAAGTGTATCAGGTAGCCGGGTATGGCAGGGGGCCAGGAAGCAGCGCAGGATTCTCATGGTTGTTGCGGCTGGTGGCTGCCTTGCCAAGAATAGTTCATTCAACCCTTGTCTTTCCCGTCCCGCCTCTGTAACTACCAGATCCCTGTTAAATCTCTGGTAAGGTACTATCTATCAGACACTCCAAAGTCTAGTTTGGAGCTAAAGACCTTTTTTGACCCAACCCAGAGTCCCTTCTTTCTCCCTCCCTACTCCCGTCTCCACATCTCCCCCTTCCTCCCTCTGTCCAGCTCCTTAGGTCCCTGGACCACTAGAGGCACAAAGAACAAACCTAGGATGTCAGTCTCTGTCAAAAGTCACTATGTGGTTGTTTGCGCCAGAGAGTTTCTCATCTTCCAGAAACAGGGGGAGGAGCTGCTTTCAGAACACCCACTTCCCCTCCTTATGTAACAACACTCTGCTTTTGCACAAGTGTTACTGGCTGTAAAGGGTTTCACATTCACTTTTTCACTCAGTGCTTGTCACAACACTCCGGGGTGGTCAGGGCCATGACCCTCATTCCTTGTCAAAGATGAGGCCACTGAGGCTCAGGGTGATTACCGACTTGCCAGGAGGTGGTAAGTGTGGATCACAGACCCCAGCTCAGGGGAAGTGGAGTTGTATAGGAGCAGCTGGATTAACCTGGCTTTGAATCCAGCTTGGAAACATTCCACCTATGTGACACCTTGGGCAAATGACTCAACCTCACTGAGTCTCTGCTTCCTCATTTATAAAAAGGGTCGATAGTACGTCCCTTATAGAGCTGTGGTGAGCTTTACATAGGATGAACATGTATGGCACAGGGTGGGCAAACAGTAGAAGTCCATTAAATGTCTAAGTGCCCTCTCCAGCTTTTCCTCCAGTTCCACGCTCAGGACTATCCTTTAAGCCACATAGTAGGTACTTGATAAGCATTTGATGAATGAGTAATAAACTCAGCCCTCTCTCTTTCCCCATCTCTCTCAAAGTGAGAGAATGTTTATTTGCAGCTCCAAGCCACAGGGAGCTCTGCAAACAAGGAGTGTCAGCAGTAACTTTCTCCAGCTGGCACAACAATTCAAGGCCACAGGCCCCGGGGCTGGCTCCCTACAGATGCCCAGTCCTCGGGACAGAGGCCAGGCACAACCTGTGGTCTCTACAGGGCGGGAGGTTGACAGGCCTTCACCTTAGTTGGGTGGCTTTGCTCCCCTGCCCAGTATACTGAGGGAAGCAAAATGGCCTTTGGAAAAGTCCACCCTGTGGCTACTATGATTTCCAGAGACCAAATGAGAGTGGTTTCCTGGGAGCACTACTAAGTCCTCTTGCTGGGGAGAGTTTGCTGGGAACTCCTCAGATGCTGCTGGAACACAGTACCACTGGCTTTCTGAATGCTTAGAGGCGAAAGGTGCTTTAGCAGACGTTGGATCCAGAGCCCACAGAGGTTGCTCAGGCAGCACCCCACCCCCCACCCTCACTTCAACCTGAGCAGCTCCAACCTCACCTGCTTTAGCTATGGGTACTTCAGGTAAAATGCGGTTGGAAGAAAGGGTCTGGACCCAATGTCGTTTCAAAATAAAAGCTGAGACCAGTGACCTAATGCAACCCCCTCATTATTCAGGGAACTGAGGCACTGAGGAGGCAAGAGACCTGCCAAAGTCATACAGTTCTGCAAGGTGCAGAGCAAACTCTGTGGGCTGGACTTCTAGTCTATTTCTTTCCATGGTGTCAGCTAAGATGATTGCTCTAACTTGGGGCTACAGCAGACTAAAGACGACCATAGGCATCTCCTACTCCATCCTAGGAGTCTCCCTCCTGGTCCACAACATGGGAGTCCCCCTCTCCCTGCCTGATCTGTAATCCCAGTGGGCACTGGGGTTTAGCCACCAGCAATAGAGGATCTGGCTGAACTCAAGGGTGGCACTGAAAAAAACCCATCAAATCAGCAGAGAAGCCCCACCCTCTAACTCCCAAGCGCCTTGGAGGTACATTTCTCTTTCCTGGGCCGCACTCAGCTATGATTGGGCCCCTCTCTCTGGCATGCCTTCTCCCTTTCCAAGATGCTTCTAAGTTTTTCTCCTCCTCCTGCCTAACCCCTTTTTTCTTTCTCCTCCACTTACTTTGGTCTTCTTGGAGCCTAGTATCCATCTATGAGTTCCTCCTGGGCTTGTGGTAAGGTCTAAAGTTCATTACCAAGAGAAATTTTAGCAAAAGAGGATTGTGTGTATGAAAAAGAGAAAGTTGAAATTACAGCAAATGAAACTTATGTTTATAATAAAATGGTCTAAAATAGATTCATATGTACTTATGCAAACCATACGAAAATGTTTTGCAACCATGCCAAAATACTTGACAATATGAAAACACTTTTATTATAACTGGTCTGATCTTCAGAGGCTTTCAGAACATGGTTCCAGCCTTCTTGTTACCTCCCACTATGCTCCTCATGCACTTTCAACTCAGCACAAACAGGCCTGCACTGCCTCTGGAATGTACCACCTGAATCCTGCTTCTGCTCCTTTGTTGTCTGTCTCGTCTGCTCTCCACACCTATGACAATATAATCCTGATCTCACTTTGAGATGCTCTTCACTCCCCTTCCCCACTTAGTTTTCCCTAAGTACTTCATCAACAGCCTATCTGGTGTCCTCAGTCAGCACTTCATCAGAGACAATTAAGTCTAGGGAGCTTTTGCTTAATTACTATCACTCCTCCTTACATATGTGCATATGCATATCATCTTTCCCTAATTAGACTGGAAATGATTCATTCCCTGGAGCAGTGGTTTCCATAAATGACCAATCTTCAGACCAATGCAAACTGGCTGCAAAAGAACCTCCTCTGAGGAACTTATTAAAATGCAGATTCTTGGACCGCATGGGAGAGGATGATCTCATAAATCTGGGTGTAAATAGGCACAGAATATAGGTGTAATATGAGTGGGACTCTGGAATCAGCATATTCAACAAGCTGTTCGTTGATTCTGATGATGGTGACGAATTACCAGGTTGGGAACCGCTGCCCCCAGAAGCCCTAGCACAGAGCTCTGTACATAGTAGGTGCTCACTCACATGTTGTTTAGCTATATGTCTCCTGACTGGTAAACCTGAGCATAGCATTACTGTTGTATTATACCTGTGTCGTTTCCCTAAGTGAGGGAAGAATACTTTTGAGTACCCAATTGATGCCAAGCTCTGTGCCTATTTACATACATGATCTATTCCTTTTAATAACCTTTGGAAGTAAAGTATTTTCATTGGGCATGAGAAATCAGAAGGTCTAAGGAACTTGCTTGAGTTCACAGCTGTTAAAACAGCAGTGCTAGAATCTGGCTTCTGACATAAGGAGCTCAAAGTCCATAACCTATTAATACTTACCAGAAGGCATGAACTCGTGGCTTGTACCTGGCTTGCAGATAAGTTTTTATTTGGGCAGTATGTTGTTTAAAATTTTTAAAAATGATCGTTTCTGAATCAGATATTTTGTATTAATATCTGGATTTCTGGCTTCTCTTTAGGGACGAAAAAAAGATTTGGTTAACATTGGGGCCTACATTCCTGCATGGCAACAATCAAATAGGGACTTCAGATGGACATGTGCTTAGAACTCACTATAGTCGCCATCACTCCCATATCCGTGGTTGGACCAACTCTTACATTCTATTCCCAACCTGGCCCCTACAGGCCTGCGTTTGTGACTGCTGCATTCTTGTATCTACTGTCTTGCTTCCCACTGGTCAGGAAGCCTAAAAGGCCTCTTTTTGTTGCTCCATCCTGTATGAGTCTCTGATCATAGAGGTGTGTACATTTCTGACTTTTTGTGATTTCAATACTAAAGCAAACTGAGGTCCCTGCTCCCCAAGTTACAGAATTTGGCTTGTCCCAGTAAAATTCTACATTCAACCTTCAAAATAGCTGGGGAAAATGTGGTAAATCATCTACTTGCTCCAATTCAATGGTGTCTGCAGGTAAGAATCCATAGTGAGCAATGCCACCAAGTGGTGGAGAGACTCCATGTGGAATTGCCACCTTCAGCCAGAGAGGCTGGGAGGCTGAAGCCCTCTCTTCTAAAGGCCTCGGAACAAAACAAAGTTCCCATCTCCGTCCTTCCAAGGCTGTCTTTTAAAAAGATATTAATAAAAACACAGACTGGCATTTTAAGAGCTATGCTTCATTTTTTGACTTTTTTGAATCCATTTTCTGTTTGTTCCTTTTCTAAGAAGCGCCATGCGCGTCAACGTTCATTTTACACTTTAAAGTTCCTTTTTGGGGAAAAGTAACAAGAGCTATAAATCTGTTAGTGTCGAAGCAAGGGGGTTTTAAAAAAAAAAAACCCTATGTAAGCCACAATTGAATTCCGGGGATGGATTTCCATTTTTTTGGCACCACCAAAAACTGTGCCGCATTTTTATTCATTGCTTTTCCCCCCTCGGGTTAATTTAAAATTTTAAATAAACAAACGGGGGCTGCAAGGAAGGACCTAAGCTAAAAAAATTTTTCATCTCTTCCAACTTTAAAAACTGCCCCTTGGGCCCCCGAGAGAAAAGAAGGACTTTCTGTTTAACACCACCCTAGCCTAAAGTCTTTTTAAAGGCATTACACAAAGAGATTTTCCTTTTTTCCCCACTCCCAATCTGCCTGAAATATCGAGGCCCTCCTCCCCCAATTCCATTAACACCTTTCATACCCTTCCCTCCCCCCCCCTTTGAAAAATTTCTAAAAGGGTGTGACCCTTAAAAAAAAACCCCCCAAAAAATAAGGGGGGTAACATTAAAATATTAATTTCCAAAAAAAAAAAAAAAAAAAAAATTTTTAAAAAAAAAAAATTTTTTTTAAAAAAACCCCAAAAAAATTAAAAAAAAAAAAAAAAATTTTTAAAAAAAATAAACAAAAAAAAAAAAAAAAAAAAAAAAAAAAAAAAAAAAATAAAAAAAAAAATTTTTTTAAAAAAAAAAAAAAACCCCATGCCTAAAAAAATTTTAAAAAATTTAAATTTTCCCCCCCAAAAAAAAAATTTAAAAAAAAGGGAAAAATTTTTCCCCCCCAAAAAAAAAAAAAAAATTTTTTTCCCCATAAAAAAAAAAAATTTTTTGAATTATTTAAAAATAAAATTTTTCAAAAAACAAAAATTTTAAATTCTTAGGCCCACCCCCCAAATTTTTGGGGGGGGGGGGGGGGGGGGGGGGGGGGGGGGGGGGGGGGGGGGGGGGGGGGGGGTTTTTTTTTTTGGGGGGGGGGGGGGGGGGGGGGGGGGGGGGGGGGGGGGGGGGGGGGGGGGGGGGGGGGGGGGGGGGGGGGGGGGGGGGGGGGGGGGGGGGGGGGGGGGGGGGGGGGGGGGGGGGGGGGGGGGGGGGGGGGGGGGGGGGTTTTTTTTTTTGGGGGGGGGGGGGGGGGGGGGGGGGGGGGGGGGGGGGGGGGGGGGGGGGGGGGGGGGGGGGGGGGGGGGGGGGGGGGGGGGGGGGGGGGGGGGGGGGGGGGGGGGGGGGGGGGGGGGGGGGGGGGGGGAAAAAAAAAAAAAAACCCCTTTTTTGGGGGGGGGAAATTAAAAAAAATTTTTTTTTTTTTTTTTAAAAAATTTTTTTTCAAAAAAAAAAAAAAAAAAAAAAAAAAAAAAAAAAAAAAAAAAAAAAACCCCCCAAAAAAAAAAAAAAAAAAAAAAAAAAAAAAAAAAATTTTTTAAAAAAAAAAAATTTTTTTGGGGGGTTTTTTTTTTGGGGGGAAAAAAAAAATTTTTAAAAAGGGGCAAAAAAAATTTAAAAAAAAAAAAAATTTTGAAAAAAAAAGGGGAAAAAAAAAAAAAATTTAAAATTAACCCCGGGGGGAAAAATAAAAAAAATTTTTAAAAAAAAACCCAAAAAAAAATTTTTTTTAAAAAAAAAATTTTTTTTTTCCCCCCAAAATTTTTTTTTTTTTTTTTTCCCCCCCCTTTTTTTCCCGGGGGAAAAAATTTTAAAAAAATTTTTAAAACCCCAAAATTTTTAAACCCCGGGGTTAAATTTTCCCCCCTGGGGGGCCCCCCGGGAAAGGGGTTCCCCCTTTTTTTTTAAAAAAAAAAGGGGAAATTTCCAAAAGGCCCCCCCAAAGCATTTTGGGTTTTTTTTTTTGGGGGGAAATTCCCCCCCCAAACCGGAAAATTTTTTTGGGGAAAAAAATAAAAAAAAAGGTTTTTTTGGGGGGGCCAAAAAAAAAAGTTTTAAAAAAATTTTTTTTTTTTTATTATTTTAAAAAATTTTTTTAAAACCCCCCAAAAAATTAAATTTTCCCACTTTTAAAAAAATTTTTTTTTTTTTTTAAAAAATTTTTAAAATTTTTTCCCGGGTTTTCCCTTTTAAATTAAATTTTAAAAAAAAAAAATTTTTTTTTCAAAAAAAAAAAAAAAATTTTTAAAAAAAAAAAAAAAAAAAAAAAAAAATTAAAAAAAAAGGGGTTTTTTAAAAAAAAAAAAGGGCCCCTTTTCCTTTAAAAGGGAAAAAAAAAAAAAAAAAAAAAAATTTTCTAAAAAAAAAAAAAACCCCCAAAAAAAAAAGGGGCCCCCAAAAAAAACCCCCCCCAAAAAAAAATTTTTAAAAAAAATTTTTTAAACCAAAATTACAATTTCCCCCCCCAAAAAAATTTAAAAATTTTTTAAAAAAAAAATTTTTTTAATTTTTTTTAAAAAATTTTTTTCCGGCCCGCCTTTTTAAAAAAAAAAGGGAAAAAATTTTTTTTAAAAAAAAAAATTAAAAAAACCCAAAAAAAACCACTTTTTAAAAAAAAAACCCCCCCCCCCAAAAAGGGGGGGTTTTTTTAAAAAAAAACCCCCCCGGTTTTTAAAAAATTCCCTTTTTTTTTTTAAATTTTTCTTTTTTTTTTTTTTTCCCCAAAATTTTTAAAAACCCCAAAACCCGGGCCCAAATTCCTTTAAAAAAACCCCCCGGGGGGGCCCCCTTTGGGGGGGGTTTTTTTAAAAAACCCCTTTTTTTTTAAAAAGGGGGGGGGAAGGGGAAAAATTTGGGGTTTTTCCCCCCAAAAACGCCCCCCTTTTTCCCCCCCCCCCCCTTTTTAAGGGGGTTTGGGGGGGGGGTTTTTTTTCCTTTTTTTGGGGGTAAAATTTTTTTTGGGGGGGGGTCCAATAAAAAAGGGGGAAAAAAACAAAGGGGAAAAAAAAGGGGAAAAAAAAAATTTTAAAAAAAAACCCCTTTTTTTTTTTAAAAAAAATTTTTAAAAATTTTTTTTTTAAAAAACCAAAGGAAAAAAAAAAAAAAAAAAAAAAAAAAAAATTTTTAAAAAAGGGTTTTTTCCCCCTTGGGAAAAAATTTTTTTTTTTAAAAAAAAACCCCGGGTTTTTAAAAAAAACCCCCCCCCCCTTTTTTTTTCCCCAAAAAAAAACCCCCCCCCAAACCCCCTTAAAAAAAAAAAAAAAATTTTAAAAAAACCCCCCTTTATTTTTAAAAAAAAAATTTTTTTTTAAAGGGAAATTTTAAAAAAAAATTTTTTTTTTTTTTTTAAAAATTTTTAAAAAAGGGGTTTTCAAATTTTTTTTTTTTAAAAAAAAAAGGGAAAAAAAATTTTTTTTTTTTAAAAAATTAAAAAAAATAAATTTTGGCCAAAATTTAAGGGGAAAAAACCCCCGTTAAAAAAAAACCCAAAAAAAACCCCCCAAAAACCCAATAAAAACCTTTCAAATTTTTAAATTAAAGGCTCTGTGGGGCTCGTTTGCGGGGGACAGCTGGTTCCACTTTTCCTTGATGAAGAAGGTGAACCTATGAAAGGGAAAGAAGGAAAGATGCATAAATCCAAATGCCACATTTTAAGCCAGCCACTAAATGCTAACTTTGAAGCCAGCCTCACAAATATACACATAAAGGTAAAGACTGGGGAGTCCTGACTTGCTACTCTTTAGTTCCTATTATGTAGCCAATGAGTTAGATTTTTGTCTTCTTCAATGCCGAGTCTCTATAGACAACAATGTCCTGAAAATGTAAAGTACACTGTAGGGACTTAGAAAATGGCAGAAAGGTGATTTATACCAGATTCAGTCCAAAACTGTAATTATTAGACTAAGGAGTTTTACAAATACATATCCTTCTTTGTAAAATCAGACAAAAAAATATGGCCACCATTTATTATTTCTTATTGCTGGGCATGGTACTGGGAACTCTTGTTATTTCTACCTCTCACAAAAGCCCTGCAAGGTAGTGGGTGTTAAACTTTTTGGACATAGACTCCCCCCCACTTTATACCCTTAAAAATTGAGGAAGGACCCCTAGAACTTTTATGTGGATTTTATCTATCCATATTTCTCATATTAGAAATTAAAACCGAGGAATTTAAAATGATGATATCATTCCATGTCATGTTGTTTCTGACTCCACTATACTTTTGTGAGAAAATAAAAGTGAAAACTCATATATTTTGTCTTAGTATTTTTATGAAAAAGTTTAGATCCTCCAGACCTCCTGAAAGGGTCTCAAGGACCACTAAGGTCTTCCAGACTAGACTTTGAGAACCTCTGCTGTAAGGGAACAAAGATGAAAACTACCATTCATGTTCACCATATATACCAGGCATTATGTAAAGTGTTTCATTCTTAATATATCAAATCCTCACACTCTGTAAACTTGGTATCTCCATTTTACAGATGAGAAAATAGATTTAGGGAGGCTGTATCTCTTGTTAAAAGTCACATAGCTCAAATACAGATAGGTCTGATTCCAGATAGGTACTTTCCACCCTACCACACTGATGCTCCAGAACAGAGACAGATGGAAATATGCAGCCTACAGGGGTCCCAAGAAAGCCTCTCCACCAGGTCTCCCCATCTTCCTCACCTTTCGGGCTACTGATGATGTTTGCACTGAGTGATGATGGGCTCTTGCTCAGGAGCACATCCTCTTCCCCAGCTGAGCTCTGAGAATCCACTTTCTTCACCTCTCCTGCCAGAACTCTTGGCTCACAGAGGTCATCCCCCTGGGGTGTGAGTGGTTTACGCTGGCAGAAAGCTGGGTCTCTTGGTACCAAAAAAGCACTAGGGTCAAAACTTTCCCGAGGAAATTTAACAATTTTCTGTGACTTTATCCATCGACCATTTACAAATTGGAATCGTTTAAGGTGAATAATCTGGACAAGAGAAGGTAGAAAACATCTGCATTAAGGGTTCTGAAGATACAAAATTTATATTTAAAAAAGTCCAATGTTCGGGAATATATAATGTAACATTTACTCTTCATTATTCTTTAAAGACCTCAAAAATATGTTTTTGTTTTTTTGAAGACGGGGTTTCACTCCGTTGTCTGGATTAGAGTGCAGTGGCATGATCATAGCTCGCTGCAACCTCAAACTCCTGGGCTCAAGGGATCCTCCTGCCTCAGCCTCCCAAGTAGCTGGGACTACAGGTGTGCACCACCATGTCCAGCTAATAAAAATATGGTTTTTTTAAAGGCCTCTAGTTCATAATATGTTTTATGTCATGGTTATATGAGTATACTATTGTCAAAATTCATCAAATTGGACATTTAAAATCTACGCATGTAATTGTATGTTAATTAAATGCTCTCTCAGAGGCAGGGCTGTAACATACCAGTATGGGGGGAAGCCTCCAGAGATCCAGCTTCTTGGTTGCCAAGCAGTGGGTCTTACACTTGGAGCAGTAGTACATCTCATTCTCCCCCAGCTCTTCCTCACTGGTGAAAGCACGGAGACAGCTGTCCAGGTTGATGGGCTCAGCTTGTGCTCGCCGACTCTGTTCCACACTCTCATGCTCATCTACAACCTGCAGGTAGAGGGGACAGGAGGAATGGGGGTTGTGGGAGGGCATTTAAAGTGCTTATCTAGCTATGCGTCATCCTCACGGTCACTCACCGTTATCTTATTCCACATGAAGAAAAAGAAAACACAACCCAAACTGGAGTCTTTGAAGAAATACCTCATCTACATATTTATTCCCAAATATCACATCAGTGACATTCTGGATAAAATTTCTATTTATATGACCATAGTTATTCTTGAAAAATTTCTGAATGCTTCAAAATGACAAAAACAAAACAAACAAAGAATTGCCTGTTTATTTCACAATTTTGGAATCCTAAAGAGGTTTACACGTGAGCTGGCCCTCAAGCCAGGGATGCTGAGAGTATGCTATTTATTTTTAACCAGAAATAGCATTATTAGCATGTTGCAGACTTTACAGAGACTAAGGGAAATAATATCACTGAAACACAGATGCAGAGTTGGATGAAATAAGAAAGGGTACAGAAAAGCTCATCATGAGATGACAACACACCAGAGCATTGAACTCTACAGGATACAACTCACTTGCATATCAACACCATGTAACACAGTTATCAGAATACCATGTGTATTCTTATCTGTCTCCTGCCTCATGGGGCCTTTTTATCTGAGATGGCAACAAAAGAAAGAGCAAGCTCAAAAGAGCATTCTGCTCTTGTTTGGAAATACCCACCCAAACCTCTGGGGTCCTGTTAACTAGCATGCTAGGCTTTGGAGCAAGAAGGAGGTAAATATAAGAAAGGAGAGAGAGCAAAGGAGGGGTGGGGGTGTAGAGATGTGTGTTGGGGGTGGTGTGGGATGGGGAGGAGGGAAAAAAGGAAGAACCTAAAATGCAACAGAAAAGGAAGAATTTTTCCCATTCCCATTCCTGGCTGCCACCTGACAAGCAATCAAGAACCACAGAGCTGAGACCCTTCTGTTTGTCTCTATTACGGTGGGAAGGTGGGTGAGGCTTAGAATCAGGACTATATGCTGGCATGAGACTTCACACAATAGATATTTGTGTCCCAAGGCAGAGCCCGGACACATATGTCCCTCACCCCATTTACTGCTCCTCCCTTCCAGAGGTGAACTGGTTCTCCTTGCCTGAGGCAATTACCCCCATGTTTCCCTTCCTGAAACTCATGATGGGAACACTGTGCTGCCTGGATTGTAACAAATTGGCACGGCTCAGGACATTCAGTTTAGAACAGATTTTCAGGTGAGACTTTTTCCCCTACAGGAGAAGATGGCTGAGTCATAAGGCTGTCAAATGCCCCTATAAACTATCAAGGTTGGTGTCGATCATGCAATTAAGGTTTTAGCACTGCACCACCATCCAGTCTAAAGAACTTATTTAAAAAGGAGAATTTAGAGGAATTTTTTTTTTAAAAGAAAATCTGCCTTGACCTTGGGTCACTGACTTCTTTTCTGAGCACAAATTCTGTAGTACCAAGATACTCTCATCATCTCTTGAGCTGGTCACTCAAGGGAAAAACTGACATGCTTCAAAAGGAAACATGCTGTGTCATGGTTGTTGGAATGAGTAGGAAAAAAAGTGTATCAAATACAGCAGTGTTTCTTTTCTCATAGTCAGTTAAATATTATCTCTATTATCTCTACCAGAGATGCTTTATGGCCTATCACAAATTACAGTAAGATAGTAAAGAACATTGATTTTATTATATATATATAATTTTTATTTTTTTGGACACAGGGTCTTGCTCTGTTGCCCAGGCTAGAGTGAAATGGTGTGATCATAGTTCACTGCAGCTTCAAACTCCTGGGCTCAAGAGATCCTCCTGCTCCAGCCTCCTTAGCAGCTAGGACTACAAGCATGTGCCACCATGCCTGGAAAATTTTTCTATTTTTTGTAGAGATGAGGTCTCCCTGTGTTGCTCAGGCTGGTTTCGAACTCCTGGCCTAGTGATCCTCCTGCCTTGGCCTCCCAAAGTGCTAGGATTACAGGCGTGAGCCACTGTGCCTGACCTCATTGACTATACTTTATGTGGAACACAAGCTACAGAACTAGATGGAGACAAGAAGGAAAGAAGGCTGATTAAAAAAATATATATTTGTGGACTGACAATAATTTCTATTTATCAATAAAATTTCCCTAAATGATAAAGATTCCCTTTACCTCTTGGGATCCAACCTCAGATCCTTTTTGTTCAAACAGTTTAAATTATTTATAGGCACCCTCTTCTTTTTTTTCTAAGTTGCTTTAAAGCTCATCTTTAATACAAAACATAGGAAATGAAGTAATAGCTTTCATATATTACAAGATTATTTAAAAATGAGAGAGACCCAAGAAGCTATCTAGTTTAATTTTCTACTGAGGAATGTGAGGCCCAAACAGGGGGAAAATACAAAGAAGGGCAATTGCCTCTCTATTTGTTTTTTCTGATTATCAAATACAATATTCATGTAGAAATTTTGGAAAACAGAGAAAAATATAAAATATGGCAGGGAAACTTTTTATATTCTTAATACAAAGGCAAACAATGTCAAAATATTGGCAAATTTTCTTCTGCCCTTTTCCTAAGTAGTATTTTTTTAATATTGAAGAAATTTTTTTCTAGTATATGCAATTTTATATCTTGCTTTTAAAAAATTTAACATGATATCGTAAGTATCTTTCCATAAATGTCAGTAAAAACTCCTGATAAACATCATTTTCAAGGACTGCATTATATTTTATCCAATGAATATACCATGCTTTCCTACAATGTGAGACAAACATAAGTTGTTTCTAAATTTTTTACTATTCTAAAAAATGCTAAAATGAATATTTTTCTGCAAATTACATATCCTATTTCCCTAGGATAAATTCCTAGAAGGGAAATCACTGGAATGAAAAATATAAAGTACACGGGCAATAATCTCAATTTTGAACCATGGTATCTCCTTTGTCTACATGATTCTCTAAGCACATGCAGAAACCACATGTAAGAAGAGCCCAGATTAGTCATAAGGCTCCACTCTCCTGCAAGGCAGGATATCTCAGTAGCTCCTTGTTTCCATGGTATCTTAAGTGCATCACTGAAAGTGGAAGTAGGGTGAGATTTAACAGGTCATGAGGCCCTTCTTCCTATAAGTGGAATCTCCTCCAGAGCTTTTCAGATTGCACACTGGGCTTGTTAAAAAGGAGAAGAGATTTACGGAGCTAAATAATTTATCATCATTGACAGGAGTGTCTTGTCAGAATAATATCCTGTCATATTTTGTGCTGATAAAGATTTAGGTATCTTTCTATCAATTGCTAAAATTTTCCCTCTTCAAAGGGCATGACTGAGGTTATTGAATTACCTTGCTACAATGAGCATGATCTAGAACATCAGCTTCATTTCAGCTTTCTTTAGTTAAAGCCCAGTGATCTTTCATATGGCAAGTATTCACAAATTATACTCATCCTTGGCTAGAAAGAGCTGCCAGGGGCCTCAGTGTGTGTGTGGGGGAATATTTAGGGATCCAAATAGGGAACTAGGTCTAGAATTGGTAGTTTCTCCATTCCTCAATAGCATAAAAAGACAGAAAAGTCAATTACCATTACTAACTTATCCAAAGGGAATGCTTCAAGAAATAATGAAGAAAACTTCCAACAATCAGGAGCCATAAAAATGCAAAAACCACTACAATTCCTCATGTGACTTAAGAAATTCCTTTGATTCTGCTGCTAAAGATAGCAGCTATAGCCCTGGGATGCATTTCAGCTAAGTAATTGTGGTGACTAAATGCTGCTACTTCAGTAATATTTAACAAATGGGCACAGAAATATTTATTGGTATGTCATGGTCAGAGAATATAACTTCTTAATTACATCCAGTTTTGTTTTGAGATTTAATTATTAATATTTTTAAAATTTAATGCCTGTTATGGTTTTGATATGGTTTGTTTGTCCCCATCAAAATTCATGCTGAAATATGATCCCCAATGTGGCAGTGTGGGGCCTAGTGGGAGGTGTTCAGGTCATGGGGGTGCATCCCTCCTGAATGTCTTGGTGCCATTCTTATGGTAGGTAGTTCTCCCTCTGAGAACTTAGTTCCCACAAGAGTAGGTTGTTTAAAGCGAGGTTCCTTCTCCTGTTTGATCCTCCCTCTTCACACGTGTCTGCTTCCCCTTTGACCTTCTTTGCCATATTATGATGCGGCACAGAAGCCTCACCAGGGCTATGCCCTTGAACTTCTCAGCCTGCAGAACTCTGAGCTAAACAAACCTCTTTTCTTTATAAATTACCCAGCCTCAGGCATTCTGTAATAGCAACAGAAAGTGGACTAAGACAATGCCCTAATACAATTAACTCTAGAAGTCGGAAAATGAAAAAACCCAGTCACACCAATATATTAAGTGCCATAGAGAATGCCAATAAATGTTATTCTGGTTGTATTTGAATTGTTTAAGACAGGAATGGCATAATACAGTTAAACTGGGGAAATTTTCCCATACAAAAACCACCATCTTATGGTGGCCCTAAGTACTTACCCTTTCCTGTGACGTTTGATAGCGAAGGTGAAGGGCTGTGGGGTCCCAATCCACAGCAATATAGGCATTTCCAATGAAAGCTTTGTCCTCCCCACAATCAATTTTACAGCCTCTGCAAAATCTAACGGGGAGAAAAAAGATCCACAGAGGAAGAAATAACGATGAAGGAATCTAAATTTTTTAAATCAGAAATATTCTCCCTTCCTACTTTTCTACTTTCCACTTAGGCCTCACAATTCGTCATGGGCTTCTAGTTTCAGACTCTGATAAACGTAGGAATATTTATTAATAATTATTATTATTTCAGGAAATCATGCTTATCACTTTTCAAGTTTTTGGTTTTACAAAGCACTTGATAACCATTTGTTAATACACAGGAGATATGAGCTTTGTGGCAAATAAATGATATGGGAATTGACTACTTGAGATAATACAGCTCTCAGGAAATTCTAAATTCTGTTATTTAATGCTCTGAGGTAAGACAATTTATCTGGTATAACAACACCTATCTCCTTGTTTGTAAAATGGCACATTAAATAAATGTATATAAGGCTGGGTACAGTGGCTTACGCCTGTAATCCTAGCACTCTGGGAGGCTGAGGCAGGAGGATCGCTTGAGCCCAGGAGTTTGAGGTTGCAGTAAGCTATGACGATGCCACTGCACTCTACCTGGGGTGACAGAGTGAGACTCTATCTCAAGAAAAAATAAATAAACAAATAAAATAAAAATAAATAAACATATATAACAATTTATAAAGTTGCCAGAGGAGGTGGGGAGGACATGACAAAGCCATGGTTCCGATGCCTAATTTAGACTCAGTTTGCTAAGTCTATTACAGTTCTCTAAAGGTTGACTTCAGTATCATCAGGCACTTTCTCTGCTGTCACAGCACGATCGATCAATCTCCACAACTCTTTAAAAACCAAAAATAGACTTTCAGCAAGGTCTAGTAAGTAGACTATGTTTTACTGGGCTCAGAATTGCCAAACTGATTTACATTTAAGAAGCAGAAGGTATAGAATAATAAATGTTGACCATTAAGCTATGAATTTGGTATGGACTGTAGAGTTTATAAAACCAGCTGAGTCTCAAAAACAAAACAAAACTTAGCTATCAACCTCATAAGGAAGAGATGAATGAACAATTCCTAAGTCTATTTCAAGCTTCACATTATTTATTATTACTTCTGAAAACTGGAAATCTTATGAAAATGGCATAGTTCCCAAAGCTGAAATGCTATTGAAATTTTTCTTTTGCAGAAGGTTACTTTACCTATACCATGGACACCAAGCACAGGAGTTCCCATCTTTCTGCACAACTCGTAGAGTGAATGGATATTGATAGCCCATGCTGTCATCACTGAAACAGAAGGAATATAAACCAGAGAGTATAATAAGCATTTCTGGTTTGAAGTCCTACTCCTTTTTATCATCCTTTGAAATAATCCTAGGAAGGGGCATTTGCCATAGCTATATGCTCATGTTGATGGCTCAACGCAGTTTATCCTAATCCATTAGCTGCAGTCCCATACCAACCACACTCTGGACTTCTATGCTGTATCCTTGCTTACAGAAGGGTAAGACATACTAGACTACCAAATGTCTCTAAGAAAGTCCATGTGGCCCATAAAATTTTTACAATATAAGCTAATCATGAAATCAAACACCAATTATCCTTCAGTCCTAATTCTATTTAATTCACATTAAACTAAAATAATTAGGCCTTCCCATGACAAGAACACTGACACATCACAGAAGGCTGTGTATATTCAAAAGTCTTCTTTAATCAAAATCCCTGATGTGGTACATGCCAGGTACCCTCTTTTCCCTGCCTTAGCTACTCAGAGCTATAAGCTACATATGCTATTCTTGGAGTAACTTAACTGCCAATAATTGTGTCAAGATATCCCTGTGAGTTCTCCAACTTTTAAAAAAATTTACTCATCCTTGCCTGAACAAGAAGCAATGCAACAATTTATACATATATCAAAACATCAAGTTGTATACCTTAAATATATACAATTCCTATTTGTCAATTATAGTTCAACAAAGCTAGGGGAGGGAAACAAGCAATAAAAGGAATACAACACAAAAGTAGTATCCTTTCCAGCTCATTTGGCAATTGGTAGCAACTATTACATGGCTGCTAAAGGTAATGAAATCATGATAAAGCGTCACTGTAAGGGCAAAAGTGAGTATCATGTCTGGCACAGGCGTTCCTATCTTTCTACATAACTTGTCCAGTGACTGATTATTGATAGCCTATACTGCCTAGTATCATGTCCAAATCAGGTCAACAGTAAGTGAGGAATCAAAAGAAAGTAAAGGGACAAAAAAATCAAATGACACTCTCATAGGAAACTGTGCAACACCTTTCTTCTGAAAAACCTTTACCTTTTTGCTCTAACTGAACGAAGCCTGGCTTTCTTGAGAATCCTGCTTCCTGTACAGACTCTTTAGTGTTGTTTATTCTCATACATCCTAGAACTTGGAGGTAATGTGAATTTCTTCCTTACTCCTCTTTGCCTCTTCTAGATTTCTCCTTCCTTCCTTTTCTTAAAAAAAGTCCAGCTTCTTTGTAGCACGTGCTATTGAATTATGCCATCTACTATTCTTCTTTGGAAGGTGCATCTCTTCTTTATTCACTAAAGATTTTAGCACTTGGTTCACTGTTTTTCTTCCACCATTTTTCCTGTTAATATTCTTGGTGACATCAACATCAATGTACTTAACCCAACAATACCTTGGCCTTCTGTCTTCCAACAATAATTTCCTCCACACCGTATGATCCAACCTCTCCCATTGTCATATTCTAAACGTTGTCAATACAAACTTTACTACCTCCAAAATCTCAATTCCAAGTATCCTACTTTGCAACAACCACCTCCTATGTTTTTGGGTCACTTATTCAAATATCCCTACTCTAACAATTCTTTGACCCAACAGAAACCTCCAATCCCTACCCTCCAATCCTCACTTTCCTCTTTACCCACTATCCCTCAAAATAATCATTCTTCTGTGACAGACCCTTAATTCCAGGAATTTGTTCATTTAATCTAATTTTCAAACTTATTGACACTCACAAAAATAGAGAACTGTAAAATGAACCCCAATGTATTTACCACATTCATCTGGATGAGGACTTTTCCTAGGACTTGCAAATGAATTAGATATGGAGTATAAGAGAAAGAGGAGTCAAGGCTGGGTTTTTGGCCTGAATAATTGTTTGTGAATGGTGGCACCATTTGAGGAAAAGAGGAAAACCGGAGAAGGAGAAAGTTTTGGCAAGAAATGACAGGAACCAAGTTAAATTCAAGATGTCTATTATATATTCAAGTGGGAGATTCACCTGAGTGTTTTTTGCTGGAGATGTAAACATAGATGTCCTCAATAAATAGTTGGTATTTAAAACCCTGAGAACAAATGATACAATTCAGAGAGTGAGAATTACATAGAGAAGATGCCCAAGATCTAATTCCTGATGCATTCCAACATCTACAGGTTGAAAAGGGAAAGAAGAAGCATCAAAGGAGATTGAGAAGGAGCAGCCAGTAATGTAAGAAGAAAACCAGGAGTGAGCAATTAACCAGAAATTAAGTAAAGCAAGCTCACTGGTTTCTAATGCTACAGAGAGCTTGAATAAGAAGTGGACTGGGAATTGCCTACTGGATTTGATAAAATAGCAGTCTTCAGTGACCTTTGTGAAAGTTTTTAGTGGAGTGGTATAGATAAAGGTATGGAGGTTGGAGTGGGTTAAAGATAGAATGGCCCTTCAGACATTAAAAAGATAATAACAGCTTGTCTTTTGGAAATACACAATGAAATATTTACGAATGAAATGAAAAAATGACTCTGATTTCCACTGAAAGAGTCTAGTGGGTAACAATAGCCAAAAGGTGGAAACAACCCAAGTGTCCATCAAAAGATGAATGGGTAAACAAAATGTGGTATATACATACAACAGAATATTATTCAACCATAAAAAAGAATGACATTTGGGTACGTCCTACAACATGGATGCACCTTGAAAACGTTATGCTAAGTGAAATAAGCCAGACACAAAAAGACAAGTGTTATATGATTTCATTTTTATGAGGTATCTAGAATAGGAAAGTTCATAGAGACAGAAAATAGATTAGAGACCAGTGTCTGGGACAGAAATGCAGGGGGATTGCTTAATGGGCTAGAGTTTCTGTTTGGGAAGATGAAAAAGTTCTGGAGATGGATGGTTGTGATGGTTATACACCATTGTGAATGTACTTAATGCCACTGAACTTTACACTTAAAAAATGATTAAAACGGTAAATTTTATTTTACATATATCTTACCACAATTTTTTAAAATGAGGGAAATATAGACTCTAGTGGGGATCAGTAAGGGTATGGATGAAATAAGAGTGGTCAAGAGTTGATGATGATTGTACTTCAACTCTCTAAATTATATCATCTGGTCTCAGGGTTTTAAATACCAACTATTTGTTGAGGACATCTATATTTATACCTTCAGCAAAAAACACTTAAGTGAATTTCCCACCTGAATATATAATAGACATCTTGAATTTAACTTGATTCCTGTCATTTCTTGCCAAAAGTTGTTCCTCCTCCATCCAGCTTTCCTCTTTTCATTAAATGGTATCACCATTCACAGGCAATTGTTCAGGCCGAAAACCCAGCCTTGACTCCTCTCTTGCCCTTATACTCTACATCTAATTCATTTGCAAGTCCTAGGAAAAGTCCTCATTTAGAAAGCCCTTTAACTAAATCTAACTTTCACTTCAAATTTACTCTTGCCCAACTGTCATTTTTACTAAACACAACATTCATCAACTAAATTGCACATCTATTATCTGTACTTTTTCTTTAAGATTTATTTACCTTAAGGCCTTAGGAGCCCACCCCTCGCACCAGCATGCCCAGGATGCGGAACATGGAGTCAGGGGAGATCATTTTAGAGTTTTAAAATTTAATGTCTGCCCTGCTGGGTTTCAGGCTTGCATGGGGCCTGTTGCCCCTTTCTTTTGGCAAATTTCTCCCTTTTGGAATGGAAATGTTTACCCAATGCCTGTACCACCATTGTATCCTGGAAGTAAATAACCTGTTTTTGATCTTACAGGCTCATAGCTAGAAGGAACTTGGCTCTGTCTGTTGTCTTTCAGTCAAAATAACAACAAAAAAAAAGAAAGGAAAAAAAGAAGGAACTTGGCATGAATGTCAGATGAGACTTTGAACTTTTGAGTTGATGCTGGATAAAGTTAAGACTTTTGGGGACTATTGGGAAGGGTGATTATATTTTGCAATTTGAGAAGGACATGAGACTTTGGGGGCCAGGGCAGAATGATATGGCTTGGATATTTGGCCCCTCCAAATCTCATGTTGAAATTTGATCCCCAGCATTGGAGGTGGGGCCTAGTGGGAGGTGTTTGGGTCATGGAGACAGATCCCTCATGAATGGCTTGGTGCCCTCCCCGTGATAATGAGTGAGTTCTCACTTTATTAGTTCACACAAGAGCTGGTTGTTTAAAAGAGTCTGGTACCACCTCCTCCTTCTCTTGCCATGTGACATGCCTGCTCCCTCTTCACCTTCTGCCTTGATTGGAAACTCCCTGAAGCCCTCACCAGAAACAGATGCTGGCACCACACTCCTTGTACAGTCTGCAGAACCGTGAGCCAAATAAACCTGTTTTCTTTAAAAATTACCCCGTCTCAGGTATTCCTTTATAGCAACACAAAACCGACTAACACAATGTGGAAACAAACCGAGTGAATCATCTGTTATGGCATGAGATTTTTCAAAGTTCATGTATGGACATGCACACTGACACTCTCATTCCGAGTTTCAGAGGACTGAGACTAGACAAATTTCCTGCTGAATTCATACTTTCTCTCTACTTTTGCAACAACAGAAAACAAGGATATTACCAGAAGCATTAGCAGGACAGATTTAGGTAAGAGATTAGAGAATGGAAGGATTATTAGACACTAGAATGTTTAGGTGACAAAAGGAAGCTGTACAGTCTTTCCTACTCTAAATATCAAACCAAATGGTTGATGTGCTCTCTGAATGGTTCTTTCAAGAGTGATCAACTTGACATGGAATGGGTCCTATAAATTACACAGAATTCATATAAATTATTCTTCTGGACATTGGAAGCCACAAGTCTAGGCTAATCCCCTGAACTCACCAATCCTGAGCATGATTACTAGCTTCCTGAGGTGGGAGTGGGCTGGCTAATCGAGATACTTGAATCCAAACTGCATCATATAGGTCTTTCTTCCGGGTATGCACAGTACATGGAACAATCAATGGCATTCCAAACAGGCTGGGGCGATTCTTCTGAGATGACAGGAAATACAGTTCTGTCCTCATCTGTGTGTACAAACAAGAGAAGAGAAAACTGAGAAGATAAGCCTCTGATTCCTTCCTTTCATTCTTCTAACACTGCCAATAACAGGCATTACCACCATTTTCAAATGTGTCACCACCACATTGTTCACTTTATTTATAGAACCATATTTATTAGCACGAAGAGAATGGTTATTTACAATGAAATTACTGAAAAGTTGAGGTACTGCCAATTTCAGAGTTGTTGCCCATCTATCAAACTTGAATTTCAGCAATTAATGTATTTTTTCTGATAAACAGTCCTCACACACTGAATCATATGTAAAAACTAGTAATAGTTTCATAGCTCAAGGCTTTTAAACAACTAAAATTCTTTCTTTCTGTAGAAAATATGCCAGTAAAGGCCAGGCACAGTGGCTCACACCTATAATCCCAGCACTTTGGGAGGCTAAGGGGGGAGGATTGCTTGAGGCCAGGAGTTCAAAACCAGCCAGGGCAACATAGCGAGACCCTGTCTCTACAAAAAATAGAAAAATTAGCCAGGTGTGGTGGCACATGCCTGTAGTCCCAGCTACTTGTGAGGTTGAGCCAAGAGGATTGTTTGAGCCCAGGAGTTTGAGGTTACAGTGAGCTGTGATGGCACCACTGCATTCCAGCAAAAAAAAAAAAAGGCCACTAAACAAAAAACTCCCCTCAAAATGCAATTTTTCTATTCTTTTGTTTATTTATTTTTTTGAGACAGGGTCTCACTCTGTCACCCAGGATAGAGTGTGCCATGGCATGATCATAGCTCACTGCAGCCTTGAACTCCTGGACTCAAGCGACCCTCCCACCTCACTCAGCCTCCTGAATAGCTGGGACTATAACATGTACCATCACACCCAGCTCATTAAAAAAAATTTTTTTTTTTTGTAGAGATGGGGTCTATGTTGCCTAGGCTGGTCTGGAACTCCTGGCCTCAAGCAATTCTCCCACCTCGGCCTCACAAAGGGCTAGGATTACAAACATGAGCCACAACACCTGGCCCAATTTTCTAACAATAAGCTGTTGATAGTGGTTGTTAGAGCAGCAATTCCCAAATTTTTGGAGATTTGTGAAATTCAGGTATTTAATTTCACAACTTATTCACCTTCCTAAAAACAGCCAAGTGACTTTAGTCTTTTTGTTTTTTAAATACATGATAGATTAAGCAAAAATTTTAAACATTCGCTTTGAGTATGTTAAAGAGATTTCTATGGTATTCCTTAATATAGAGATACTGTACAGAATTAGCTTGGAAATGACTGCTTAATAAAACAAAAGTTTAGTATAACAGAATGACTGATGGGAGTTCAAGATCACTCAAAAAGCTTGGACATTTAATTCTTTAAGAAGAGTTAAAGAATTTAATTTGGTCGGTATGGAGTAGTTAGAAAAGCTAAATCAATAATTTATAAACTCATTAGGGGTTAGCTAGTTTCTAAGTAAAAAGACCATTCTTTATTATTTCAGATTCTCAAGGATTTTATTTTGCCATTATTCATTTAAGCTTAAATATGTGATTTTAAGACCCTCTGTCACATGTTAGTATTATTGTAAGACCAACAGGCATAGTTCAGTACAAATATATTATAAAATTTAAAAACTTAGCAAAACCCACACAATTTTATTCTCTCATAGGTAACTTCACCCAGTGTCCTCAGTCCACACCTGCTCAGTTCCCCAAGGGAAAAATTCTATTCCCAGTTCTGTTGTACCAGGAATTCTCTTTTTATCCTAACATCTTTTTCTTTCATCTGAAAAAACTCAACTTGCTCTAACTGTGCCAAGTTCTTGCCCTATATCTTTTACTTGATGACACTGCCAAACTCTTTTCAGTTTTCATTCTTTTTTTACTTTCTGACCACTTTTTTCTTTTTAAAAATTGACTCATCATTTAGTTGTGTCAATACACTGTTTTCCTATTTCTCCCTTTACCTCCCTGAATATTTTTGCCTATTTTGCTTATGCCTTATTACTCTTCTTTTTCTACCCTGCAGAAGGGAATAGAAGAAAAATAAATTACTTTCAAAGTAATTCAACAATAAGATTAAAAGGGTCTAAAAGAAAAAGGCAATAAAAATAAAGAAGAAATGGTAAATTCATCAAGTAGTAATTTAAAAGAAGAACTTAAAGGGCATAATATACTGAATATGAGGTTTTAGAAAAGAAGAAAAAAAATCTAAGAAAACTCTCAGATTTTAGCCTTTAGCATGGATGAATGGTGCTGACTTTCACAGAAACAATGGGATAAGGGAATTGACTTGGGACAGACAGTAAAATCAATTTTAGGCATTCCTAAAAGCAACTGGCTAGGTCATGAAGGAAACTGGAAATAGGGAACTGGCTATAAGGTAAAAATTCAGAGGCTGGATATGGTGGCTCATGCCTATAATCCCAATACTTTGGGAGGCCTAGGAAGGAGGATCGAGAGGCCAGGAGTTTGAGCCCAGCCTGGGCAACATAGCAAGACTTTGTCTCTACAAAAAAAAAATTAGCTCAGTGTGGTGGCCCAAGCCTGTAGGCCTATGGTCCCAGCTGAGCGAGGTGGGCGGATCACTTGATCCCAGGAGTTCAAGGCCGCAGTCAGCTATGATCATACCTCTGCACTCCAGCTTAGGTGACAGAGCAAGACCCTAGCTCTTAAAAAAAATAAAAATAAAAAAGTAAAAATTTAGAGATGACAATATATATTTATGGTCCAATAATTATAAAATCCTGTACATAATACTTGAATATGTACTAAATACTGTACATAACATTACATAAACAGGATAACGGAATAAAGTGGTTTTCTAATAAAGACAAAAAGTCCATCAGAGTGCCTAATATACAATCTGTTAACGTCTGGAAAAAAGGGATGGAGAAATGCAGAATAATCCAATTATTTTAGCTTATAAGACCAGTTAGAGCTGTGCTTAAAAACAATTCCAAGTCACAAATATATGCCTTAGTTCTCTAGACTGTCCACTCACACCACCCTATCTAGAACATGGCCCACACAACATCGTCTACATGGTCAGAAATTTACTTTAAGGCTTACCAATTCAGAGGGGGAGAAAAAGTACAATTCAAAGAATTATCATAAACCAAATAGCTATGTCATTACCACTGAATTCAAGAAAGAGAACACAGCCAGCCCTCCAAAAGGCTCCCTCTTGTTTCCTCCAAATCACAAATTCTCCCTTCCTCCCAAAGGTAACTGTTATTCTGAACGCTATGGTAATCATCTCCTTGCTTATCTTTATAGTTTTATATCTTATGCATAAATAAACACTAAATTTCATTTTCCCTGTTTTTAAAGTTTTTATTTATAAATAGAATCATTTAATTCATATTCTTTTGTGTCTGGCTCTTTTCTGTCAACATTACGTTTATGAGATTCATTTATGTTGGATATAACTACAAATTCACCCATTTTCACTGCTGCATAATATATCTTAACCTCCTTTTCCTTTCTACCAGTAACGAACATTTAATGTTTTGATCTTTGTGTTTTTAGCTTTGGGCTATTACAGTTAATGCTGAGATGAATATTCTTATACACATCACCTGGTACACATGTCTATTGGGTGGATACCTAGGGGTGGAGCTGCTTATCTTTAACTAGAAAACTATTTTCCAAAGTAGCTGTATTAATTTACACTTTCATAAACTTCCTTTACGACTAGTGTTTTCTTTGTCCTATTTAAGCAGTCTTTCCCTAAACCAAGATCATGAATATATTCACCTCTATTATCTTCCAAGGGCTGTTTTATTGTTTTGCTTTCAAATTTATTAATAGTTCTACAGTCCACCCAGAATTGTGGTGAGACGTAGGTGCCAAGTTTCACATGGATATGCAGTTGTCCCAGCATCATTTACTGAGAAAACTGTCTTTCTCTCACTGCTCTGCAATTTCATCTTTGTTATAAATCAGGTGTTCATAGATGTGTGAAACTGTTTCTGGGCTTTCTATTCTCTTCTCTTCTTCTTTTTTGGAGACGGAGTCTCACTCTGTCATCCTGGCTAGAGTTCAGTGGTATCATCATAGCTCACTGCAACCTCAAACTCCTAGGCTCTAGTGATCCTCCTGCCTCAGCCTCCCGAGTAGCTGGGACTACAGGCTTGTGCCACCACACCTGGCTAATTTTTCTATTTTTAGTAGAGATGGGGTCTCACTCTTGCTCAGGCTGGTCTTGAACTCCTGACCTCAAGGGATCCTCCCACCTAGGCCTCCCAGAGTGCTAGGATTAGAGGCATGAGCCACCGTGCCCGGCCTCTATTCTATTCTTGGTCTATTTCTTTTCTTACACCAATATCACATTATTTTAAGTATCGTATCTTCATAAAATAAATCTTGATATTTGGTAGCTCAATTTCTCATGCCTTATTCTTCTTCAAGTGTGTCTTGGTTATTCTTTGTATTTCCACAAGTGAAAATCAGTTTATCAAGTTACACCCCCACCCACACACACCCTATTAGCATCATTTTTATTGGTATTGTGCATTGAATCTGTAGATAAATTTGTGGAGAACTGATATCTTTAAAGCATTAAGTGTTCTAATCCATGAACCTGGTCTATTCCTTCTAATATTTAAGTCTTCTTTAATTTCTATCAATATTTTGTGTTCTATATAGATGCCTTGCATATTGTTTTTAAAGTTTACTCCTAGGTACTTAATATTTTCTTGGTACACAATTTTTTTAATACTATGATAAATGATATCTGCAGTGGGTTGAATGGTGGTCCCTAAATACGTCCATGTTCTAACCCCTAGAACCGGTGGATGTGACCTTATTTGGCAAAAAGGTTTTTTGCGTATAATTAAGTTGAGGCTGTCAAGATGAGATCTTCCTGGATTATCTGGGTGGGCCCTAAATTCAATCACAAATGTCCTTATAAAAGAAAGGCAGAGGCAGAAGAAGGCCATGTGAAGAGATTGAAGTTATGCAGTCACAAGTCAAGGAATGCCTGGAGCCACCAGCAGTTGGAAGAGGTAAGGAGGCATTCTCCTCCAGAGCCTTTGGAGGGAGCATATGCCTACTGAAACCTTGATTTTAGACTTCTGGCCTCCAGACTATAAAAGAATAAATTTCTGTTGTTTAAAGCCATCCAGTTTTTTGGTAAGTTGTTACAGCAGTCCTAGGAAAAATACAGTACATTTTTTACAATTTCATTTCCTCTTATTTATGCTATAATAATTAATGTACTTGATTTTTTTACATTGACTTTGCTCCTTACAAAGCCTAGTTCATCTGTTCTTTATATAAGTAGGGAATAGTACCTTTTATCCAATAAATACAATAAATAAGATGGGAATAAAAAAATAAATAAAGTGAATTTTTGAACAGAAGTAGGAGTAAGTAATGGATCTTAGAAATTATCTAGGAGCCCCGCTCCTTTAACTTTATAAAATTAGGACACCAAAGTCCAAAAAGCTCAATCAGCTATCTAGTGGCAGAATTAGAACTAAAATGTAGGTTGCTCAATTCCTAGTTCAGTGCCCTTTCTACTCTACCAAGTTGCCATTGTCCCTTATGACCACCTCTTTAACAATTATCCACGATCACAATATTTAAATCTTCCTTTGTTTTTTAATCAAAGGGTCAGATTTTAATGCAAGTTATATATTAGTCTATTAAGGGAGACATTATGCACAATTTGCTGGAGTACAGTGGCTATTCACAGGCACAATCATCAAGGCACACTACAACCTTGAAGTTGTAGGGCACTGTAGTTCATGCCTGTAATCCCAGCACTTTGGGAGGCTGAGGTGCAAGGATTGCTTGAGGCCAGGAGTTGGATACCAGCCTGGCAACAGAGTGAAACTCCAGTATAAATAAATTAAACCAGCCAGGCATTGTGGCGTGCACCTATAGTCCCAGCTACTTGGGAGGCCGAGGCAGGAGGATTGATGGAGCCCAGGAATTTGAGGTTATAGTGAGCTATGATTGGGCCACTGCACTCCTGCCTGGGCGACTGAATGAGACCCAGTCTCTTAAAAAAAAAAAAAAAGGAAATGCATTTAATGAAGATGTTGCGAAGACTGAAAATGGCTATGTTTGATAAATGACACTGGCAAGATGAGCAGTAAATTGCCTAACATTTAACTAACCATTTTTCGGTGGATTGCAATGATGTATCCTGTAAAGGGGTTGTCAGGAAGAGATGGCATGTGACCATTCACCATTCCATTTGTGAAGTTCTTCTCAGTCCCACATGGCACAACAGTGTTTGGCATTCCATTGGGGATGAATATTGGTCGGGGCAGGTCCCCATTGGTAGTTAGGGTGAATACTCCATTTGTAGATGGGGAAGAGGAGAAATCTACAAATTCAAAGATAAATACAACATCATAAGTTTGTAGTACCTTCATCTTTGCTCTTGTCTCATGTATTCTGAGGACCTGGACCATTGACAGTGTAGTCTCTTTTAACACAGGACAGAGAAAAATCATAATTCAAATAACAATTCTAGATTTATTGGAAGATTTTAATTTCAGATTTTATTTTCATAACTCACAATTATGACTAAATAGCAAAGCAAGAGTAACTACTGGAAACTGTTAAGTAGAATGTTTAAAAAAAACCATGTTGTGGCATACAAACAATTCTATCACTTGTTTTCTTTTTCCTCTTCTCTAAAAATGCATTCCTCCATTCCTCTAAAAATATTCTGTCCAATACAGTAGCCTCTAGTCAGATATTGCTTTTTAAATTTAAATTAAATTAAAAATGCATTCCCTCAGGCTCAGTAGCCACATTTCAAGTGCTCAACAGCCCATGTGACTAGTGGATAACTACTGGATGGTAAAAATCATAAAACGTTTCCATCATTGCAGAATTCTATTGGACAGTGATGCTGTAAACAAAAAGCAACATTAAATCATCCACCAATTCACCATCAGTACTCTCATGTGCCAATCAGAGGAGCCTCATTCTTTATGAAGGCCTTTATAGTAGGGCAATTAACCTAAGTATAAACAGCATAAAGAAGAATAGACAAAGCATACTAATGAACAAAAGGGCTCACTGAGTGACCATATTAAATCACATGCAATATTGGATAAACAGACTCTTTTCTACCTATATTTATTGTTTATATTTTCTGGTAGTATGTTTCTCTCACACTATCTGTTGCCATATTAGTATTAGATAATTAACTTTTATATCTTTTAACTTAAGAGATCTGAACTCCAGTGGTATATTAGCTAATAACTACCTATCTAACTTAAGTCACTTAGGTGTTCTAAATTTTAGGGTCCTTACGTACAAAATGAGGAATGATGAGTAACGTTTTCTTTGGGTTCCAAAATTCTTTTGCTCTAATATCCTCAGCACAAACTAATATAAAAAAGATGACAACTCCTAGGGCAATATTTAAAGCTTCAGATTATGAAAAGGAGCTCTGGTTCTATCTCACCTGTCTGTGTTGGACTAGAAGCTGAAATTGGAGATGCAGGAACAGGAACTTCAAATGCACACAAAAATCCACTCACTGAAAGTCGTACTTTTTGGTTGTCCTGAGGGAAGTTCTACAGAAAAAGCAGTAAGATGAGAAGTGGGTGATGTTTCAGATAAAACGGAAAAATTATCTGTCTGATGTATTTGAAGAGAATGTCTTAGATGCTTTCATCAGTAAAACAAACAAGATGACAATAATTTTTCTCAACTTAGTAAAGAATGAATGCTTGATAAAATAACTGAAAACTAACCTCACTGCAGAGAAAATTGTTATCTCTTTCCACAGGAAGTATGTTGTATAAGACCAATTTCTTAAGTTTTGTTCTTCATTTCAAGCACCCCCAAACCCGTGCTTTCACATTTCATAGTAAGAAAATGTCAATGAGGTGGGAGTGTGTTCAGAAATCCCAAAGATGAGTGTAAATAATACCAATGATAGTAGTTTAATTTAGAGTAGGCAACATATTTATTAGATTATTTGTTTCCTCCACCGGTATGCAGGAAGACATGATGGGTGTTAATTTGTCTTTACGCTCTAATTTCTTAGTGTGTTGAAAGGCAAAGTATATATATTCATAAATAAACATTAAAAACATGTTCATAAATACATAAGATACTTTAACCTAGGAAGAATTCCAGTGACAGTGATAATACAGAAGACATGTCAAGTGTATCAGCAGCAGTCTCTGGAAGAAACCTATACTATAGTGACACAGCTAGATCACTCCCTATAGGCAGCCTTACATATTTCTCTTTAAAAACACCACTGTAATTATTATTCCTTTATCATTTTTTTTTTTTTTTGAGATAGGGTCTTGCTCTGTCATCCAGGTTATAGTATAGTCCTTTATCCTTTTAAGTTTCTGGGTTGGAAAACTTGATAAGCTTTTTGTTCAGCTTTTATTATGTTTTAATATCTCCCTCAGTCATTTAACATAATAATTAGTTGACAATAATTGAGAAAGCTGTGATCTTTAAAGGACAGAATCAAAGGTTTCCTAGAAAGAGTAGTTAATATTACCTTTATGTTGGAACCATGTACTTCTGCAAGAAGGATTTGTTCTGAATTAAGTCCACAGAGATCACTCAGCTGTTTTTTTAAACCTGTGTACTTTTCATCCATATTCAGTCTTAATCCATATCGCACAGGGGTAGTACCATCTAACTTAATTACTAGTAAAGAGAAAAGATCTTTCATCAGTAAAATGCAGGTTTCATTGAAAGTCTTACACTCTGTGTACAGATATATCTGACTTGCAAATACCAAGCATTTCAGTCTATAATTTTTATTTTACATGTAAATGTTAAAACAGATTGTACTTAGGGATAATACTGAGTAAAATCAAGATTTTTGTTATGTTCCTCTGATATAGAAGTATGAGTGGCTTTGCAAGGTTTTAAAGAGAGTTTCTGGCATGTCTGAAACTAAACAAACAAACAATGGCCACAAAACTGGGCCCATGGTCCAAATCTTTCAAACCTCAAATCATGTCTAAAACTAGATTGCTGGATTACAATATGCTGACTACCAATTTTTATGAGAACACATTGTGAACAAATAACTATACTTACAAATTTAGGCTGCTTAAATAAGGTAAAGAAAATAGAGTCAAATCATTTTTCAGAACTTTGTGACCCACCTGTTATTTCTAAGTGCATATAACTGTCCATTGGTAGTGGCAAAGACAAAAAATTGAAAGGGTCAAATCGGACACTTATATGCCCACATGTCTTGCATTTAACTTGAGATCTTAGCTGCCCATGGAACAAATCCACAACAATTGATCTATTTCTTCTCAGATGGTTGTCCCAGGCCTAGTGATGAAAAAGATTACAGAACTTTCTTCTCAAAATTCAAAAGATAAGCATTTCTACACAAATTAAAAAAAACTGGTAAAATATATTATATTTAAATGTCAAGAATATAATCCTTAATCTTTATTTAAAATATAAAAGCTTTCTGCCTATAAATTTATAATTCGGATATGTAATTTAAAATGGACTGCCTACTGAGTATAGAAAACTAGCTATTGAATAGAATTGGTCCTTTCTGCATAACCTATAAAATATTACATTCAGATGGAAAATCCTATTTTTCATTTGTTCTTACCATGTACAATGGTGAATATTAAAGTTCTTTGTCCATTAAAAAGCAGATAAAACACGCCTATAGGTCACTGTATACACTACTTTAACAATTATGGGGATTCTTTAAATTCCACTAGATAATTATTCCTGCATACAGTCCCACAAAGTTTACAATGTGAAATGGCAACATTTTTTCTATTTTCATTAAAGGTGCTTTTGTTTTGGTATTCCTGCATAAGAATTAAGCATAGAAATTCCTTTGTTTTTACTGCAAAATTCTGATCACAGAAGTTTAGTTTACATTTAAGTTGTGCTATACATACTTGTGGCCAGAACATTTTATCTATTGCTTACATTAGAAACTCAAAACTGACAAACCTCTGCAGCTACTTCCCAGTCTGGTCGGCCATCACTGTCCTTCAGTTCCACATATGGCTTCTCATGGACTCGGTTGAGATCTTCATGAAGACCATCCAAGAGAAATGCCAGAAGTTCTTGGGAGTCTTGTTGCTGGAACCCATTAAACCTGGGAGCATATTTTGCTATGGTCCACTATAAATATAAGAGGAGTCACAGTCATTATTTCCCACCCCATAAAATTTGGAATGAACATGCCCCATAACCCAATCAGAGGTTTTATAAGAAAGTAAACAGTATAGTATTTAGCCTGCCTCTATTTCAGCAAATAAATTTTGGACAATCATGAAATCTTTCTAATCTTAGTCTAAAGTGAACAAAAAAAGAAGCATTTTGGCTAGTACTGTGTCCCAGTTCAGTATCACATAAGTAAACTGAGTTCTTTAAGCACACAGAAGTTACTTAGGACAGAAATACTAAAAGAGCATTTGCTCACACTGAAAGATTTCCTGTTCTATAATGTCTTATATATTTTTATAGATATATAAAATATGTATATTTTATAGGTATATAAAATAATATACATATATTAATTTTTACAATGTAATGTTTTCTTCCAGAGTTACATTTTCTGGTCTTGTTTTGCACTCTAACTTTTATTATTAGAGGTAGAATAGCACAGAGTTTAACTAGGAGGACTTATTAGTTTATAACCTTGGGCTAGCTATTTCATCACTTTGAGCCTTAGTTTCCTGAGCTATAAAATGGGGATTACATTATAGGATTATTTAGGTGATGAATGAGTTAATACACATAAAAGTAATTAGAATTGCATGGCAAGTGGTAAGTAGTCAAATTTTTAGATATTATGCTTATTAATTTTTAACCTAAAAGGACTTTGCCTTGTTTTTAAATAAAGATAATAAATAATCCTAAAACCTACTACATATGATATTAATATAAAACTTGTATCCATTAGTTATATTCTTTCATCCTGCTACTTTTTTATATTCTACAGATAGAACTAATTATCTTAGTAATATTGAAAATGTATTGGTTATAATTAATCAGATTCTCAGTTAGAATACTGCTAATAGTAAAGGGTTACCAAAAAAGGTTTACTCGCCATACAAGTAAGATATTTGACAAATTTAGTAAAATGAATGACACCCCAAATTTAGACTGTGCCTTCAGTCTTTTCCTTCCCACTACACATATAGTAGTATTTTGCATATATTTAAACAAGTATTTAACATCTGGTTTATGCCTAGGGAAGGATCCAAAAACATTTACTAAACTAAAAAGCTAAACATACAAAACAAGTAGAGGAAAATAATTACAACTGTTTAGGAATAAAATACTTTTATATTATTTTAACCTGCTTACCCGAAGCTTTAATGGGGCAACATTCTTCTGAGTTCCACTCCAAAGTTCCTGTACTAAATCACCATAGCATTTAGCCATATGTCCCTTCATACCAATGGGATTTGTCCTAGAAGTTTGAGAGGAAAATATGTTGCCAAATATTCTCATAAATCACAATCATGTGGGCACAGAAATGCCTAGCATCTTACATCAAAATATCTTTTCTTTTTGAAACAAGAAAAGTAACCCCTTAGCCCTTATTTCATACTAAACAGGGAAAATAAGATATGATCTTTCTCCCCCAGGGTGAAGAGGAGATTTAGGTGATATTGGGTCTGTATCAAAGTCATAGAAGGTTAAGAGGCCAATGGCTCAAGAAAGATTACCTGTTGAGTTCATAAAGATGTCTCCCTGAGATAAAATACTGTGTCAGTGGTTGTGTGTTACTAACACACTGGATGCTTGAGTTCATGAAGCATGTGTTTCCCAGGTTGCTCAGACCTGTGGCTCCCTTTTCTGTGGGAACTGGAACAAATGATATGAGAACCAAAGCCTAGCTGTAGTAATATGCCATATGACAGTTACTTGTATTCAATGCAATGATTTTTATAACTCTTTTTATGAGCTAAATGGTGCTAATCTTTCTCTAGCAGGTCTTTCAAATGCTAAAGTTGAGAAGGTTTTTCATGGAGGGTCTGGCAATCATGATGATCCATGTTCATTTGTAACCTGGAAGCACCAATTATTCTCTTTAATTCCTATGATTTTTTTTTATATATATTTAAAAAGTGATGATTTGATCCTATGATATTTTTTAAAGAATTCAAACAATTCTTCTTCTAGCAAGTCTTTAAAATATATAAATTATTTAATTTCAGGGTTCGAAAGAAATTCAGGAAATAATTTGATGCCGGGTTTACCAACATCAAATGCTGCTTCAGGAAGAAAGAAAAAGAAGAGGGGGCCTAATTAGCTTTGAACTAGAGAACCAAAAGTTGTTAGCATTTTAATAGCTGAGAGAAGAAAAAAAAGAATGCATTTAAAATCATCTCTGATAATTGATTTAATGATTAAATGATTTAATCTAATGATCAAGGGATATAATGATCAATCGATTTAATCTGATTAAATGATTCAATCATCTCATACATTTAAAACAATACACTGGAGACTTACCTTTGTGTCTATCTATTTTACTACTATTTGCTATAAAAGACATCTCCTCAGGCCAACTCATATCTTTGTTTCGAACTGGAAAGACAGATAGGAATGTGTTAACTTCTCATCCACCCAATTCATACCCACTCAATTGCTTCTGTTTAAAAAAGTTCTTATTTCTGAATCAGAACACCAAAAAAATCAAGTTAATATTACTAGATGTGTCACTTTATAACAGGGACACGTTCTGAGAGATGCATTGTTAGGTGATTTCATCATTGTGGGAACATCATAGAGTATCCTTACAGAAACCCAGGCTATAGGGTATAGCCTATTGCTCCTAGGCTACAAACCTATACAGCATGTTACGGTACTGAATACTGTAGGCAACTGTAACACAATGGTAGAAAAGGTACAGTAAAAATACAGCATAATCTTATGGGACCACTGCTGTATATATGGTCCTTTGTTGACCAAAACATCTTCATGTGGTGCTTGAGTGTAACTAGCTCTGAAATCATTCCTATTCTTTATATTGAGGACTTTAAAGTCACTTGGTTACAATTAATAAGCTATTCCTTCAATTACCTACTTGAAGTAGAATTATACTCAACTATATATAAAGGTAATTAAAGCTCCAAAATAATGGAATTTCCTAAACTTAAACATTAGAAATATTATAATTCTTTCTTAAATTGTAACAACTATCAGAGTAATCTATGCATTTTAATACAAAAGCAGCTAGCAATGTTTCCATGAATCTTAATGGGAAAAGACACATTAAGTTTTCAATTACACGTGTGTGTCAGTGTGTAAATCCATGTGTGAATATACAAGTAGCTCTGCCAGTCAGTAGCCAGTTTTGATGACTAATGAAAGCCTGTGCTACTAACTGTGCAAGAAAGCTGCTCTCCTTACTCAAACTCAAAGAGGCAGCTTGAAAATTTTAAGAAACTTTGTAAACTTGTAAGTGAATTCACTTGTTTTTACCCACCATTCCCACCCCTTTTCAGCCAATGACTGTAAACAAGATATTTTTCTTTTAAAGCAATCTAAGTATTACAGTAGGATTATGTAGGAGTTCAATGGGTTTTCTTTACCATAAACAACATAATGACCAAATAATAGTTGCCATGGGAAAAATTATATAATGGATTATTAGTGAGTGATTCTTTAAATCCTTCTCCTAAAAATTTAATATAGATACATGCTTCCATTTTGTACCTTCAATTACCAGGTGCTGTTCATCCTGGATTTTCAAATATTCCAATCTATGATCCTCATCATCCAGAAGAGTAAGGTAATTCTATGTTAGGAGGAAGAAATGTTTTTGTTAATTTGGTCAGTAAACTTGAAACAAATACAGAAATACAAATGAATGACAATTAAAAACTTCTTTGCAGTTTACACAACTCAAGGTACAGATATTTAGCATATCATAGTTGTTTACAAATATTTACAACTTAAGTGGCAAAATTAGGGAAAGACAATGTGTACTTCATGTACACTCTCTACTCCCTAAAACAAAATTATATACAATTTTGGGGGGACCAGGAGAACATCTGTTGTACATCATACCAAAGTTCACTGAGACCTAAATTTTCTGAAAAGCTTTCAGAAAAGAAATTTTTAGTACCTAGTATGAAATTCAGTAAGTGTGCTGAATGGAACTTGATTACTTACTAGGAACTGAAAATGTAAAACCAAAAGTCATACAGTAGAATTACACATTTTTGTTTACGTTCACCCTGTCTAAAGTGCTTACAAAATGAATTCCTTTAATTCTCACAACAACCCTGAGGGAGATGCTATTATTTTCCCATTTCACTCATGAGAAAACTGAATTAAGTGACTTTCCCTTAGTTACACACAAGAAAAGTGGCAAAGCCAGGATCTAATTCCTGGCAGTGTGGCTTCAGGAGCTGTGCTCTTAACTACTATACTGCCTCTCAATGGTGACCAAAGGAGGACTTAAGAAAGAACACAGTAGGGAACAGAGAACTGGTTAAGACACACTTATGATCCAATTTCAGAGTATCTTCTATATTGACTATATCAAGAATATATACGCAATTAACAGCATTGCCTCTGAGGAGAGTAGATTGATAGGGGTCAGAGGATGGGAAGGAAGAATTTTCACTTTATACTTCTGTATTGTTTAAATTTTAAAACAGATGTATATGTTACCTTAAAATATATCCAAAATAGTCTATTTAGTAAAAGAAAAGATATTTGCCATTAACTTTATAATATAACAATAATCTTTCCAAAATGGTACTGTCCATGGTGACCAAATGGATCTCTAGTGAGAAATATCTACATGTATGCATAATAATTTAAAAGATTAAATTTTCACTGAGATCCTAGACATGGCTTTTAGCAGAATTACTACAGACAAAAACTCCATACTCATGAAATATGATTTAACACTTAATCAGGCTCTTCTTGAGTCTGAGATGCCTCTTACCTCACTGTTATATAGCCACAGGCGCATATCTTCCTCTTTAATGCGCAGCCTTTGAGATAGATATTCATGAATTTCCTTGATGGTTTGCATTCGACTAAAACAGCCTGTATAGGCTAATACCCGCTTTAAAGGTGCATTCGGAGAAGGTACATTTCCTAAGGTTATAGTAATCACAATAAAGAAAAAGGTATATGTAAAAAAAAATCACCCCTCTCAGCAATGGGAACCATACTATTTTAGGAAATAATGATAAGAAATGAGAATTACAGGTTCAATAGTTTTATAAATGAAGAATACCAAAAAGCTTTAAAATGAAGACTGGAGATCCAAGTGTCTTAAAGTGAATCCAAAGCTTCAACTTTGAAAAGAACAACAATATCATGGAAGCTCAAATAATTGGCAAAATTTGGATCCCAAGAACAGTGGGAAATACTAGCAAACAACTGGCAGTGGTATCTGGCTGTCCTCAGTTGGGTCACACTCAATAGCAAAATGAAATAAAACTCAGTGTAAGGGGCGAGGCGGATAAAATGGGACTGGATTTGAATCCCACAGATAGATAATTGGATTCACCTGATCCACTTTCTTAAAATAAACTTTCTTCCAATTACTAATCCCATCACTCTCAGTCATTAAGTAGCCCAATTACCTGGCACATTAGTACAATTACATAGGAAAAGAAAATTTATGTATATCTATTACATAAGAAAAAAGAAAATTTTACTTAAAATTATAACATACGTATAGATTCTACATGGTCAGAGTTTTAAAATGAAGCCAAGAAGCACCCCCATGACCAAATAAATAAATAAATAATTGTCCTATTGAAAAGTAGGAGAGGAAAAAAAATCATAGTCTGCTCACCTAATAAGATGACAGCAGACATTACCTTGAATTCCTGAAGGGCTCAAGGCAGAAACAAAATGAGTGGCAATATAGGGGAAAAGAGTGAACAGTAAAGGAAGAATATATCAAATCTAACTACATATTTCAAAAGAGGAGGGGGATGAAATGACAAGAGATTATGGAAATCAAATAGGTTCCTAGAAAAACTTGTTAAACCCTTGTTAACTATTCAGCCCCAAATCTAGACAAAAGCTGTGGCTTAAAATGGTCAGCTCTGTCTATGGGAGTCTGTATTTTATTGAGCAACCCAAACAAAAATATAAACTTAATATATCAATATAATCCCTCTAGAGTACAAGTATACATTCCAAGTAGTTTTTTACCCATTTAATGACTTAGCTTTTATTCTCCCATTACGTGTGCTTTTAGTGAGTCATCACCTACTAAACAAAGCTGAGAAAAATATTGGCATCATCTGCTTTTTTAGAACTCTCAAAAAGAATTCATTTACCTAAGATAGGCTCAAAAAGCCATTTAAGAAACAATGACCTTACCTGTAGAAAAGGCTATATTTAAGCTATTGTAACTGTGGCAAGGTTTGAATACCTGTCATTTCATAAGGAATAAAAGAGCCTAGTAAACAGCTATAATAAATTGAGTATTTGAGAAAGATGACCATTATGCCATGGCAGAACAAAACCCAAACGTGATCACTTTTTAAACACATAACAAAGCAGATCTTTTACTAGTAGCGAGTAAAGGATAATCTCTAAAAGAAAAACAAAAGAGCAAATTTCTTCAAATATACATCAGGGGATTAGTTATAAGATTACAGCAAGAAAGCATATTTTATGAACTTCAAAATGATTAATGATTGATTTCACAACTAATTAGTAAAGAATAAAGTTTCAAATTAAAAACAAATTTGGAGCATCTGAACTACACAGTTCCAGGATTCAGAAGCATATGCAAAAGTCTAGTGTCCAAGTCAATCTCTATTGTCCAAACACAATATAAAAATTTGAGGTCTACAAGTTTTTATAGCATAGCTCATTAAGCAGGCAGCCACTTATTATACATAATTTTGTGCTTTTGAATAGCACCAACAAATCTAGTGGAATTTATAGAAGCAGCAAAAAATCTAGGATCAGCACAAGAGTTACAAAGAATACTTACTAAAAGCGCAACAACACATCTTGCCTCTCATGTTATCTTTCAAAGAGAATCAAAAAAGACATGTGCTATAGGTGCCATGAAAGCAAGGCTAATACTTCTATTCAATGGAAAATTAAACCAAGAATGTTTCATAAAGATTCTATTTCACTGTGTCTTGATTTTGATGTTTTCTCCAAAGACAAAATTTGGTTAGGCAGAAGCCACTGCTTTGCTATAATGATTACCAAACAATTTTGAAAGAATCTTCATATATTATGTGGATATAACCTTTAATGAAGACACAAAACTAACCCTATTCAATTTCAAAGGAAAGCTAGTACTTATATAGGGTTGGTTTGGGTTTAGAGGTAGTTCTTGCATAGTAAGTTATATTAATTATAACAACATTCTGGTATTGTTAACACAAAGACTGAGACTTTGTGTAAATGAATGCTTATTATTTCTTTACTACTGAAGAACAATTTCAAATATTTGCAAGGCAAAAGAGCAAGTTTTGTCCATCAGTAAAATTTAACCTCATACAGAAATCAAAGGAGAACTTTTTGCACGTTATACATTAAAACAGGAAACTGATTTATATGTCATTTTGATAGGCTTGGAGTTTTTCAAAGCAAATATGTCGCTTTCATTTTTTAAAAATATCCCCTTTACTCTGTATTATCTGTCTCTTATAAAGCCTCTTTAGATCTAGCATGAGAAATGTATCACAATTGCCATATGAAACAAAAAAACAACCAAAAAACCCTAAAAAGCAAGCACAAAATACGATAGTGTAAAAGGAATTACTTCTTACAAATCTGAGTGGATTTGAAAAGACCAGTCAATGACTGGCAGACTACAACTAAGTCTAGTAACAATTTACAATGGCTTATATATCTCAAAGAAATAAAGTATGTAAAATTTATTTCTATTTATTATCTCCATGTTTACATACTAGAAAAGGAAATATCCCTTCTCAGTTTACTGCTGGGATTTTGCCTCTATCCCCCATCCAGTCTTGCGCATGACCATAGATCTAAGCCCCACAAGTGATTTACTGATTCTGTATGGAAGCAGATAGGAATGTGTATTAACACAGTGGCACCAGACTCTGAGCAACTTGGTTTTCATTTTTTTTTTTTTTTAAAGGAAATGCATGGTATTCTTGCTGCATTCTTAAGTTACCTCTCGGTAAATGCTGAGGAAACATTCTCAGGCTCATCATACCCATATTCACCCAGATGTTAGACTGCTGTGTCCGAGTGGCAGGCTGCTGTCTCAGGAAGAGAAGATAGCGAGGAAATAGTTCCAGTTCTGGAATGTCTGTCTTGCTATTCTTGATCACCTGTTGTTTTAAAAGATGAAAAGTGATCACTCTAAAAGAAGAAACAAAACTTGTCATTTTAATCTAACTTCTGAGGTTTATTTTTAAACTAAATGTTTGACAAGTTCACTACTTGTATTTAAGTAGATTACTAAAACTCATATATTTTTCTTATATGGGTTTGAATACTCTCAAGCTCCTGCTCCTACACCCATCTTTTAAGATTAGAACTCCATGGGTGTTTTCTCCCCTTTCATTTAAATAGGAGTAACAACAAAATTAAGGGGAAAAAACCTTAACTATTATCTATAATTCTGCTATCCTCACACCATAACTCTTTTCACTTTTACATATTTCATATATATAAATGACTGATGCTTTAAGGACAAATTCATAAAACTGTAGTTAAAGATAAAAAACTATGGAAGCACTGAAGTCATTAACTACACAGTCATGTTGCCACGTAAACTTTAGCCATTTACACTATTCCTAGTAATGTATGAATGTACCACTCTCACAAAACCTTATCATTGGACATCATTTAAAAACACTTCCATTTCTTTAATACATATAAAGAATATTATAAATTACTTAAAATTTTATTTCCTAAATTAGTATTAAGAATAAAACTCTTTCCATATGAAAATTTTCTATGTTCTACTTATGTAACCAGCCTGTTCACATATTTTTTGTCTATGATTCAAACAAAAAAACTGGATGTACAAAACTGAGGTTTCACATTGTTGGAATAGGATTTTTAAGTAGCTCTAACCTGCTTACCAGCCCACATACACAGGAAAACATTTATTATTAAAATATTGTTTTATGAGTTTTAAGAGTAGCACATTATCAATTTTATTAATATATTCTAAAAGGATAGCAGGGTTATCACTCAAAATCTTTCAAACAAAATATCCTACAGAATCTTTAACAGTCTCAGGTGATGAGGCTATATTTTATTTCCCTTTAGTAACAAATATCTTATGCAACAGAGCATTTTTTATTATCAAGAGGGGGCAATAAAGAATCAAATAAAAACAATACTACAAACCAAACCTTAGGACTATTTCTTAAAAATATTCTGCATGTTGTGATATACTATAATATAGCACTTGAAAGGGTCCATTTGGGAGGTTTTCAACTCCTATTTAAATGGTAAGCAGTAAAGGGAGCCCTCCCTGGCACACTCCTCTGAGATCACTGGAAGAAATAAAACCTGTCCACCTTGCCTAGACAGGCACTGACAACTGCAGAGGCAACCATCATTTCTTATGATTTCAGTTTAAGTGTGCTTTTCAGAAAGATTAATAATTCAGCATCTGTTGTCAGACAATATAAAAATATACCTCTGGCAGAATCTTAACTGATAATGGAGTAGTTCTCATAATATATATCTTGCTTTTCAAGATAACAAGGGATCTTGTGAGCAAATCACAGTTTAACAAATTCTCTCACACACACGTACACACATACATTTACACATTGATTTACATTTTAATTATCCTTGTCTATGAACTTGTTAAACTTCAATGTCACCCAGCAAACAACAAATGCAATATAATCCCTTCAACTAAAAACTAGTTTAGGTATAATCTTTATAGAAGGGAATGAACAATATGTATTAAAATGTAAAATGTGTGTATCTTTCAATATAGCAATTCCATTTATAGGAATCTACCTTAAAGAGATCACACACATTTGGAAAGAGAATGATTACAGAAAATTGCTTTAAACAGGTAAAAGCTAAAGGTAAACAAAATGCTCATCAGTAGGTGATTGGTTAATAAATGACTTCTATATATATGCACGTGTGCACATATGTAATGTATATAAGGAAACACTGTGCAATTATTAAAAATGATGGTACAAGTCTAAATTTATTAGCATACAAACATATCTATTGCATCTATGTTAGTAAAAACAGATCACAAAACATCAGGTATAATCTGATATATACATATCATATATAATATGATTCGCTTTCATAAAATTATCCACACTTATCTATGTATGGACAGAAACAGAGGGATGTCTGGAAAGATGCACGACAAAATGTTTTTAGTAGTTATCTCTAGGTAGCAGGATATGACATGATTTTTACATTCTTTTTTTCTATATTGCTTAAGTTGTTATCATTGCGCATGTATCACGTGCAAATAAAATAAAGCTATATTTCAAAAAATATGATTTCTGTAAGTATGAAGGTGAAAGCATTCATTTTTAACATTGCCATGGCTACAGTGTTCTCTAACTGGGAACATCATATTTTAAATGTTTTCAAAGCAATTTTTCCTGAAATCAGGCAAATTTATCATATTTAGAGATGAAAAAATACTACTGAGCCAGCAAATGAATCTTTAACCCAGAAAAATTATGGCTTAAACTAATATTTATCTGACATCAATGTAAAAAACATGACCTTTTGTGAGGCTCTGAACAAACTCATTTAATAATTACTATATAATGATGGTAACAATGGCAGTAGCAAATAGTCAACACTTATTGACCACTACGAATCAGATGATGTTCTAACCATATGTATTATTTAATTCTCAAAACAACTCTAATGAGGTAGGTAAATTATCCCCATTTTACACATGAGAAAACTAAGATTTAGAAACTGGAACACTGGCAATCTGAATTCAGATAGGCTCTAAAACATCAAACTATATATAATATTGTATATAGTATTTCCCCTACAGATACAGAAGATTAAGACAGATCAGATAAGTCCCAGAAATTAAGTGACTACCTCAAGGACTATTCCACCCCACCCAATAAATAAAAAAGAACATCTACATCAATATATCTCTAGGTGTCCTGATGCCAAATATAGTGGGAACATTTTGTACCCAACAAACATAAACCTTAAATTCCTGGTTCCTACTTAAACATGTTTTTAATAAACAATTACTAATAACTCAAAACCAACATCAAAATTATACACTAAGGCTTTAAAACAGACTTTTACTCTTTTTTGGAAGTTAACTTACCATATCTCATCTATATAAAACCTTCAGGCACAAGGAAGTTCTAGCTTGGACATTATATAAAGGGAGAGTGTTTCTTAATATACCCCCCAAAAAAATCTTGTTATAAGGTATTTTATTACATTGACAATGTAGAAAGTGAGTGTCCAGGGTAATGAGTCTTGCTGTTTACTATATAAGCACAACAAATGATGTTATATAGGTAATTTACTAATATTTTAATATTATATACTTCAAATCTTTTAAATTATTTTAGAGCATTTTACTTGAAATGACTCATCCTAGTGATGGCAACAATTAGAATTCACTAGCTTTGAATTCCTGTTATCGTATCTTGTGATCTTCTATATGCCCCTCCTTCAAAAAGATAAACCAGAAAAGGTTACAAGAAGAACCCGATCCCTAACTGGATGCCTGTGTGATTAATGGGAATAGTAGTTTCAGAAATAACCTCTGCACTACTCCCTATATTCACTGAACTTTTTGGTACTGGCTCTCAGCCTTCCTTACTCTCCAGCCTGTTTTGCATTATCCTAGGAGATCTCTGCATTTATGTGGATGACTCATTTAACAGCCTAGCCTCATAATTCCTTGCCTTTATTTAGTCCAGAGACTATTCCTTCCATTATGTTAGCAGTCCACTTCCACAGGCATATCATTGTATGGTTGGTTTCTATAATAATATAGTGCTCAATAAATGATGAATGAATGAATGAATGTGAAGGAACCTAAAATTATTTGTTTAACTAATCTGAACAGGTTCTAATTACTCTGCTACCATAATCGAAGAACTAATTTGTGGATAGTGAGAGTCATTCAAAAAAGTAACAGAAGACCCCATCTGTGACTGTTCCTTATATAAGGCACTATTAGCTATACTTACTGGTCTAGGTAAAGCCAGGTTTGCTCCATACCAATGATAAAGTGCCCTCCATACAGGTTCTGGGACCATTTCATAATCTCTTCCATGGATCAGCTGTGGAGTTCGTTTTAATCGTCCTCCTTCTAGTGTTAAGGATGTAGCCTTAAAAAGAATGAAATGAAAATATTGATTTTTAATATTACAAAGTCTTTTGTGTTTTAACAAACCCTAGATGAAGGAGAAAAAACTCATATGTCACTGCCCATTTTCATGTTGCTGGAAAAACTGAACTTTTAAAAGAGAGATTTTTATTTTTGACTTTCAAAATAAACTATTTAAGATAGGGAAGTGAAGACACATCATTTGGGAAAATCATCGGCACATTTGGAAATAATACTAGTTTTTGCAGATTTCTTTCAAACAATAAAAATGTTATTTAGGAAAAAAATTTCCATATATAGTACATGTGAAACAAACATTTTCACAGTAGCTGTCTAAAGTAAGAATAACGACATTTCCACGGATCACTACACTACTTCTCTGTTAGTTCTAAATCATAAAATATTCTCACAGAAATCTACTCTACAGGTGGGTGCCAGGTGTGGTGGCTTGCACCTGTAATCCCAGCTACTTAGGAGGCTGAGGTGGGAGGACTGCTTGAACCCAGAAGTTGGAGGCTGCAGTGAGCTATGATCATGCCATTGCACTCCCAGCCTGGGCAACAGAGTCAGACCCCATCTCTTAAAAGAAAAGAAAGGAAGAAAAGAAAAGAAAAAGGAAAAGAAAAGAAAGAAGGAAGGAAGGAAGGAAGGAAGGATGGATACAAAGAGACTTCCATCTACAACAGTGTAATTAAGTGAACCACAAAAGTCTTGCTATGTGGTAAAACCTCTAAATTGAAGTTTGTTGGCAACTTGAAAGAGAACAATTTTAATTTTAGATGTGAAATTATTTACCTTTACTGGTTCTTGAGTTACTAGTGGCTGGTTATCAATAGCCCCTGGTTTCTGAGGATTAAGGTGCAACAAAATATTCCCATTGGCTCCTAGCAAACACTGGTTGTTATTGTCAGAAGTGTTATGTTGTCGAGCAAAGCACACATCTGCCCCTGGTGTGGCAGAATACAGAAAGCCTACGAAGAAAAGGAGTATGGAATCTCTTATTTTTATTTATTATACATAAACAGGCTTAAAGATATGAACTCAATGGCCATGTATTGGGTTAACGCTATTATTCTGTTGGCATGTTAGTAGAGTTTTAGATTTTGATAAATCTGTAGAAGATAGGAAACACGATGTATCCTTTTCTGGACAATTCATAGCACAGCACTAAGTAGACTAAAAGCTTTTAAAAGTATTACCAAACGAACATTTGGATATCCTCCCAGAATATCTAATAATTCATCATGAGAATTATATTTCCTCTGATAGGAAGGGAAGAGGTGGACTAAATATTGGGTTATTAAATATGAAATGTCCGATTTTCTTTACCAAGTTTGACAGTTGATACCTCTGACATTTCACTTTGACATTTCTTGCTTTATTTTTACTGTGAAGGTACATCCTCCTCCTTTCAAACGCATGGTTTGGCTTGTGATTATCTTTTACAATCTTTTTTAGAGCAATTTTTGTGAAACCATGGATAAGTCAAAAATTCATGTTATTTTCGAATATGAGTTCCATCGTGGAACCAATGCAGCATAGACAACTCGAAATATCAACGAAGTGTTTGGGAAGGATATGGCTAATGAACACACAGTACATCGATGGTTTGAGAAGTTCCATTCTGGTGATCTTAATCTTGAAAATGAGCCACGTGGGCAACCTGTGACCAAGGTGGATAATGATGAGCTGAAAGCTGTAGTGGAAGTGAATCCATCTCAACCTACACATGGAACAGCAGCCAGGTTTGACATTACTATTCCAACAATACTGGATCACTTGAAACAAATCTGCAAGGTAAAGAAGCTGGATAGATGGGTTCCTCATGAATTAAACTGGCGTCAGAAGAGAAATTGTCTCAAAGCTTGCTTTGCTTTGCTGTCACAACATAAAGGCAAACCATTTCTACATGGTATTGTTACATGTGATGAAATATGGATTCTTTTTGACAATTGCAAGCATTTGGCACAATGGCTGGATAAAGATGAAGTGCCAAAACACAGTCCAAAACCAAATATTCATCAAAAAAAGCTAATGGTATCTGTTTGGTGGTCCAGCGCTGGTATTATCCACTACAGCTTCATGAAACCTGGTCAATCCATTACAGTGGATGTCTACTGCAACCAACTGGATGAAATGATGAGGATGCTTGTGATTAAGCAGCTGAGACTGGTCAACAGAGACAAGCCAATCCTCTTGCAGGACAATGCTTGACCACACGTCGCACAGAAACAACACTGTTCAAACTACAGAAGCTGGACTTGGAAACTCTCTGTCATCCACTGTATTCACCAAACCTTGCACCAACTACCACTTCTTCCAGGCTTTGGACCACTTCTTGCAAAGAAAAATATTCAATTCTCCACAAGCTATGGAAAACACCTTTTGTGATTTCACCGCCACTTGCCTTCCAGGCTTGTTTGCTGCTGGCATAAACAAGCTACCGTTAAGATGGCAAAACTGTTTCGATAGTTTAGGCACATACTTTGATTAATTGTACTGCTTCTTGTTTGGGATATAATAAACTACACTTTTGATTCAAAATCAGACATTTCATATTTAATGACCTAATAGCTAAGCTTTCACATAGTCTCCTTTAATTATTTTCTTTTACCTGAAAACACATTTCAAATATTGTTGGTAGATGATGATGATAGGAAGTCTCTAGATTAAAGGGAAGGAGCTAAACAAGAACTCCAACAAAAGAGTGCAAGGGTGCTAGATCCTAATGTATATATTTGAAAGAAAATCATGATCTTTATAATAGGAAAACAAGCACAGAAAAATGATTAATGATGGCTTAGAGTTGTGAACCTTAATGGTATTTTAAGGTATTTCAACTTTCAACTACATGTAATCTTAGGTAGACATTCTAGTCATTAATCACTTTATAACCTTCCACCTGTGGTACTGCTCAACCTGTGAGTAACAGGTAATATGGTGAGCACAAACCAAACAGGATCTTAGATAGGGTTAAAATATAATCTTGGTGTTAAAGCTGATCAGCACTTCTAGGACTGCTACATGATCTCTGTATTACCAGAAAGAGAAAGAGAAGTGGTAGATTCTACAAAGAGCTTTGTAGAGAAAATGCTAGCTCTGTCCAATTTGCTTACACCTTCCACAGAAAAGGAGAGAAAATCTCAGAGGAAATAATAACAGGGTAAGACTGGGGGTCCTGCTACTGTATCAGCAGAATAATAGCAATCAACTCAATTCAGTTGGGCCACAGAAACACCAAAGCATCTTCCCTGTAAATGTGGAAACACTAAGTTTTAGGTAAGTACCAAGGACTGAAGGGAACTACAGGAGGCATTATGAATTATTTCTCAGTATTTTAACAAAATAATCCCCAAATTCTGGCCTGAAATGTCCACAGAATCTGATGTGGGGGTGCATTTAATCCAATGAAGGTAGAGAGAGTCCTGGAGGTGGAAAATTTTCTATTCTCAAAAACTATCTTCTCAAGCTTAAATGTATTGACTAAATAATTTAATAGCAATATGGAGAGATATGGCTTGATCAATGCAAATAGTGAAAATATTTTCATATTAAGAGATTAATGAAGCAGAATATTAAAAAGTTTTTCTTAGTAAAACTATTAATATATTCAAGAATCTTATAACTGATCATTTCATTCAAAATTTATTTCTGTGAATGGAAGCCTGATATCCAATACCCTATTCCCCACATCCTCTGCCAAATTAGACTCCCTTAAGAATTAACTATGACTAAACCTCATGGGGAATAAGGCATACTTACCACTGCCAGCAGTTTCTGAGGCTTCAGATGCAGTAGAAATGTTGTCTGAAAATTTCTCTTCTGTGGCATTCACATAACTGAGGCTGCCACTGATTCTATCTTCACCCTGCTCCACAGGATGTACTGGTGTTCCGAATGAATGTTTTCCTCCATTCATAATAGATGATGGCTCAATTACAACAGGGTTAGCATCCTAAAATCATGAAGTCAGAATATAAGAAGCAAAATTTAATAATCTGACAACTATGCAGCCTTCGAAAATGAATCTCACAATGATCTATTGTTTCTAATCCTCCTGTGATTGGCTATAGCCGTTTTAAAACATTTTAATATATAACTAAATTTTAATCTCTTTAAGGGGGAAAAGTATGCATGTAAAAAAAAAATTGGTGAGGTAGACTGGGAACAGACTGTGAAGGACTCTGTGCCACATAAAGTAATTTAGACTTTATTCTGTTGGAAGCCTTTTTAATATTAAAAATTAAATAATATTTATAATTTATTATTAAAGATTAACACAGTCACTATAAAAATATAGAAAATATGAAGAAAATAAATATCATATATACTCAGATTCCATCATTTAGCAATAACTACAGTTTACATTTGATGTATTTTCTTTATTTCTTGTGACTGAAAAAAATATATGTATATGTAAAAGATGAGTGATGTATGTAAATAGTTGAGGGTAAGGCCATGACTTGCCAGCTATGTTACCTTTCACAATGAACTTCTAAGCCTCAGCTTCTTCATGGGCAAAAATTAGGGAAATACTAGTATCTACTGCATTGAGTTGTGAAGATTACATGGCATTCAGTAAGTGTGAACTATCATTTTGGTTGTAGTTAAATCGATAAACCATATTTTAAACACAGCATTTTTTTTCACCTAACGTATTTTCTCTCTGAGAAACTTTTAAAAAGGGGAATAGCACAATCCAATTTTTGCTTTAAAAATAATGTTAGTGCAGTGTTAGAAAGGACCAGAGGCTGAAATTGAAGCTGGGACATAAGTCAGAAGACTCTTACAATAATTCAGGTAAGAGATGATAAAGTCCTAAACCAAGCTAGAGCCAGAAATAAGGAGATGAAGAGAAGAGCATGGATTTAGTAAAGATGTAGGAAGTGAAAAAAATCTGATAACTAACTATGTGTAAAAAAGGAGCAAGGATAATTCCAAGGAAGAACACGAGGTGCTGGCTTAGAAGACTGAATGGGAGTTGACCCTGTTACAAAAGAAGGTACATGGGTGAATGGGAATGGTTTGGGAATGAGCCCATTTTGAGATATTCTGGTTTTAGATATCTGGACATTTGATGCTCAGGACAGAGAAACAGGCTGGATTATAAAGATTTGAGGCTCATTAAACTTCCTGAAACACACAAAAAAATGGTGTATATAGAACGAGAAGTGAGCAGTATTTACAGGATAGGTAATGGAAGAGTGTTGTTGGGGACACTGAGTCTGAATGGTCAGAGAGGCAAAGAAAAATCAGGAGACTGTAAAGTCTCAGAAGCAGAAACCAATAGCATAGAACTATTTTCCACTAAATTTAAGAGTGAAAAAAGAGAGAAAAGATTTGAGAAACAGAAAGGGAAGGTACTACGAGAATGCTAAAGAGAGCGATCAGAGTACTATCTGTGATTGAAAGGGTAAAGAGAAAGGCTAAAAGGACTAACCAGCAGAACAAGATCCCACAGGCATCTGAGGAGACAGACACTAGCATGGGTAGAAGAACTCAGTCAAGAAACCCTGACATGAATTATAGTAGATAAAATTGATCAATGAATGCAGGTCTTAAAGGCACTGCTTATAAAGTAACTAACTGACACATCAAATTTAACAAACTAACTCCAAGTCGGAGTATAGCAACAGCACGGTTGATGCTTTTGTTTTTTCAAAGCAATTATAGAATCTCTAATTTTAGTCAACACAAGGAGACATTGATCAACATTTGGCAGCTGTTTTCCTCTCTTTGGTCTATAAACCAAGTGAATACTATCAATCTATGGACCTTTTAGAAATCAGCTCTGAAGAAATTCCAGTGCCTTTAATTAAAAGTGTCAAGAAGAGTTAGAACAACTGGGTTTCTTTCTTTCCACATACCAATTAACTTTATTGGATTTAAATTTTTAAATAGCAATACAGCCTTATTATCAAAACTCCAAACAATTCAGAAGTATAACTATTCACTTTCTATTACAGATCCAAATGTTAGCATCTTCTGGTAATCATCAACTTCGTTAAAGTCAGGGGAAAGCACAGTGGAAAAAGTTATTCCATATTCAATTCTCTTTCAATCCTCTGATTACTTCAGGGAAAGGGTCTCAGTGTGGTGCTAATGTGCTAACCTAACACTTGATAATGTCTCTTCCTAACAAAGAAAGAAAGAATAGTCCTCAATAGCACAGTTTTCAAATAGCAACACTATTTAGCTGGAATTTAATAGTATTAGTGCTTTCTATTTCTGGTGACACTGATTTTCTATTTAAGACAATGATATAAAATTTCCTTTCAAAATACATTAGTAAAGTAAAAATGGTGAAATTATTTATATATACTTATGTGAATTTATATATATTAAGTAACAATTATATGGACACTATATGGGAAAAATGGTGACCATAGTAAACAAGTGATTAAAAACTGGGAATCTACATTAAATATGGATTTTGGATCATCAATATTTTAAAATGGACTATTCACCAAAGAAGTCAAAATTGTATAGACAAGAGAAGAACAGAACCAAACTGACCTCTGTCAGAAAGAAGTATAAATGTAAATTAGGCCTAAGTAGTTTATTTTCTTAAAGATAATTTTGAGCGTCTAACAGCTTTTCTAATATTGAATCCATTACCAACACAAAATTTAAATTAGGTTTCAAAGGAAAATTTTCTGCAAACATAAATGACTTATTATTTAAATCAATTCAACTGTTTTCTTTAGTTATGCTTTCTGATTTATTTGGTCTGGAGTGGAGCAAAGGCATTTTTTTTAAAGTTCTCTATGTGATAACCAGTGCCCTAGTGAGGATTATAGTCTTATGCATTTGTTTTCATAATGTGTTCCAGATGCTGAGAGTTTAGGAACTGATTTGTTATTAAATCTATTACTTGCTCTGGAACTTGCTTTTTAGAAAAAGATTAAAATTTTAATTAGCTTTCGGGTCACTTGCTTCTTTCCCATAAAGATGGAGCAAGACAGAGCACAGCCATTTTGAAGGAGTAACAGTGTTACCTTTCAGAAAAATTAAAGTTTTCCCCCAGGTCAATCTGTTTTCCTCCAGAAAAATCACTTTATTCTTGCTACATGTGTTCTTGAACTTTTAAATAATGTCTGTATAACTATCATATTGTTGGCGGGCCAACTCCTTTATAAATTTATATTCACTTCTCTATTCCATTTATACTAAGTTTATGCATTACAAATTACTTTTAAAAAATTTGTAGTAATATATTTTGTGGAAGATTAGGTCTCTTCAACCCTACTTGAGCAAACAATTTTCTTCAAGTTTTCCTCTAAGTTTGGCATTTAAGAGAATTTCAAGGAGTAATATTAGGAATTGTATCTTAAATGCTTCAGCAGGTTTGAAAGTCTTGTATGGTGCCTATGCTGCTTCTCTCTTTTTTTTCCCTAAGATTTATTGATGCTTACTCTGTGCCAGACACCATCCTAAGTGCTTTTCATGAATCACACATTAGAGTTTTACACTTTGAGGAGAGGTATTTTACTATCCCTGTTTTTTTGCTTGGTTGGTTTTTTGAGACAGGTTCTTGCTCTGTCACCCAGGCTCAAGAGCAGTGGCATGATCATAGCTCACTGCAGCCTCAAACGCCTGGCTGCAAGCAATCCTCCTGCCTCATCCTCCTGAGTAGCTGTGTCTGCAGGCACACACCATGCCTGGCTAATTTTTTATTTTCTTTGTAGAGGGAGGATCTTGCTATGTTGCCCAGGCTGGTCTCAAACTCCTGGGCTGAAGCGATCCTCCCACCTTGGCCTTCCAAAGTGCTGGGATTACAGGCGTGAGCCTGTGTTTCTAAATAAAATTTATATGAAACTATTCCCATAATATTTCTTATTCTTTAGAGCTCAGTACATAGGTTGAATTTATATATATCATTGGCAAGAAAATAGGATAATAAAAATATTATCAGTCGTTACATTTGTTAGGTTGAATGTTATAATAATTTGTCAATAGAATGATTGTAACACCTTTTCAGAGGCTACAATCTTTGCCTCCAGAGATTGCAGACTGTACCATATGCTTTTAACACGGCACAGTAAATAAAATAAGACCCTTTAGACTTGGGCTTTTCTTCACTTCTTTCCCAGTGCTCCAAACAAACAGTGGTCTGTTTTCTGTCTTTGGCTTTCTTTTTTATTACAGGAATCTGTTGTTCTCAGTGTCCTCCACTGCCTGAAACTGTCACCCCTCCTCACGTTCCCTCTTTTTCCTCTTCCTGCACCCTTATTTTTCTTGTTATTCCTTCCATTCTTTCAGTGAAATAGCTAATCTTTTCATTCACCTAATCTTATCACTGCTTTCCTTCTATATGTTGATCAAACTCCTATATATGACAGAATGTTAGAGTCACTGGCTTTTTTCAACTGTGGTGTTTCTGGCTGTTCTGGGAATTTTTCTTTTTCCTAAACATCAAAGGATCTTGTTTAGTTTTTATTGACTTCTGGGTCTGGAACTATCTGCAATTATCCTAGAAGCCTGTGTTTTCAGGAAGATAGGTTCCAAGATGAAGTTTCACCCATGGTGAGAAATTTCCTCACTTTCTGAGTCAACAATCCCTAAAAGGGCTATGGAGCATTTACTTTAATATAAGAATTCTATTTTGAGAATTTTATGATTTCCTCTGAGTTGGATGAAGAGTTTCTATTTTCCAAAAATATGGGTCAGGATTTACCTTTTTCTCTACTGATAAATACTACTTCTTTTTAAGTCTTATATATATGTATGCTACAAGTATTAATGATCTTAAATAATTAACAGTTATATCAATTTTACATTTCATTAGTCTGAAATGCTGGTTTTGGAAAAATAGAAAGTGACATGGAGTAATAGAGAAAGTACCAAGGCAAGAAACAGGAGACCTCAGCTCTATCAGGTAATAAATTAATTGTCTAATACAGCTTTGAGCAATTATAAAATCTAAAGAGACCTCAGAGGCTTCATTTGTAAATTTAGAGAAGAAAGGTGCTTTAAAGTACGTTCTATTTCTAAAGTTACATGATAACTAAATAATAAAATCTGTAAAATAATAATAGCTGCTCTCTCATAGTTCTCACACAGAAAGACACACTGTATACTAGAAATGATGATAAACAGAAAAGATTACACCATTCCTCCCTATTTAAATATTTACAGAAGGGGATTCCATATAGAAGAAAAAGCCAGGTGCACTAAGGAGGGAAATGATTGGTAAGATCCCATGAGCAGAGAAACAAGCAAATATTCAGGCTCAAGTGAATCATAGCAAATCTGGGGTAAACCACTTCTGAGAAAGGATGGCTTATTTTTCCTGCTTCCTTGGTTTCTTATCTTTTCATTTAGGCATGCCACTATCTGAAACATACAATCTGCCCTCACTGACAATTAGTAATTCACACGAGCAAATATGTCATTTTGTGAAGAGAAAACACTAACTAAAGCTAAGGAACGTCTTAGGTAGGCAGATAAAGCTCACAGTAAGATCGAATTATCCAACATGTTAACACTATTTTTTTTTTTTTTTAAACTAGGCATTTGCCAAAGTTGCCACATATACTGGATGGAGAAATTTAAATAACTAGTTAATCACTACTGCTGCTGCTGCTATAACTACTGCTACTACTACCACCATTACTATCTTTAATCTTGTATAGGGTTCCTATCTGCCAGGAACTGGCTAAGTGCTTCACATATATTAGCTCATTTAATTCTCATAACAGCCTTATCAAAATAGATAATTATTAATCCCATTGTTCATATGTGAAAACTGAGGTAGAGAACTCTAAGTCATACAGCAAGTGGCAGGGCCAGGACTATCACAGAGAGTCTAAGCTTACTATGATTATCTTATACAGGTTTCTCATAACAATGGCTAATACTTACTTAGTACTTACTATGCACCACACAGTTTTAAAACACTTAACACATACCAAACTCATTTAATCCTCATAATAGCCTATGAGGGAGGTTATTATTATTATTTTTATTTTACAGATGGGGGAAACAAGGCCCAGAATGTCACTTTTTAAAAAGGTTATTTGCATTTAAAAGGAAGATATTTTTTATTTAGTAAAGGACACTTTTCTAATTAATATGTATATTCAGAAAGGACTACCATTACTCCACTTACATTTTTTGCCATCTTATTAATAAGTTGCCATAGTTCTCTGCCTCCTTCCCCTCCATATGAACTGATACTCTCTTCCCAGGTTATTGTTATTCTCATAACAATAAGTTAGCCTTCATTTTTAAGTAGATTTTAAAGTCTGCATTTGACTGACACATACTAGACAATAATATAGAATGCCAGAGTGGGGAAAGGAATATGTAGATTCTCCCCTGTACATCTCTCCCTTACTACTCTCCCCAAGTTCCTTTAATGCACAAAAGGGTTATAGCCGACAAGAACAAACTAGGTTCATGTTCTTGTCGGTGCACTTCTGTCTGTTTATAAGGGACATGCGCTGCTAAGAGCAAGACCTCTGTCATGTTCCTAATGAAAACAAAAAGTAATACATCCAAGACAAAACTAGGTTATTGTTGGAATCTATACTTAATAAGACATTAATAACCACTCATTCTAAGGCCAAACTAAGAATATAAAGACCAAAAAGTGTTTCAAAATAAAGACTGAAGCTTTACCCCCCAATGTTCTTGTTGCTCTACTTAAACTTACCATCATTATCTATCTACAAGGTCCTTTAAGTCACTTGCCTACTTTTATTCCTTCAGAGATACCAAAGTCCATGTTTCCCAATTATTAACACAGTGGCACCAGACTCTGAGCAACTTGGTTTCCATTTTTTTTTTTAAAGGAAATGCACAATATTCTTGCTGCATTCTTAAGTTACTCCTTAAGTAAACGCTGAGGAAAGATTCTCAGGCTCATCATACCCATATTCACCCAGATGTCAGACTGCTGGATCTGAGCAGCAGGCATGTGCCACTACACCCAGCTAATTTTTAAATTTTTTGTAGAGACAGGGCCTTGCTTTGTTGCCCAGGCTGGTCTTGAACTCCTGACCTCAAGCAATCTTCCCACCTTGGCCTCCTAAAGTGCTGGTATTACTGGAGTGAGCCACCGTGCCTGGCCAATATAACAGATCCAAATTTAAAATAACCCATACACCCATCAACAGCAGCATGTGAAAACACACTACTAAACCCTGCAAAAGGGAAAAAGAATGAGGAAGAATAGTAAGGTAGAAAATGTAAAAAGGATCTACCAATATTCTAATAAAAAGCAGTGACAGAAAAGAATATAGAAAAAATATGAATCAAATTATTGGAATTTTGATTAGTGATCATTTGGCAAATAACAATGAGTCTACATCATATCAACTTGCTCTCCAAGAATGCAGACATTTGATTCCCAGCATTATTCTTTTCAGTTTTTAATTCTGCAAAAAAATTCTATGTTTTAAATAAGACTCTAGAATATTCAATAATGAGAATTTCTTTTTTAAATCTTTATTTGGAACAATGGTAGATTACCTTTTAGAAATTCTGAGTTCTAATGTTAGTTCTGAAATTAGATGTATAAGAAATTTGTATTTCTTACCCAAGAGTCTTCAACTTTTTGATGGAAAGGGTGAACTAATGAAGGGCGATGTAAATGATATAGTTGAGAGAACACGACTTTAAAGTCAGTCCTTAGGTTTGATCCTAGGTCTTCCACCCTGATCAAGATATTCAGGTTACTTTTTCTCTCAGCACCAAGGTTCCTCACAGGTAAAATGGGTACAATATTACCTTCCTCAAAGGGGATGTTGTGAGAATTAAATGAGAGGTGAGGTGCATGATATATACAGGCACCCCTATGCCAAATATTATTTTTCTCCAGAGTTGTTGCAAGGGAAGAAATTTATGTGGAAGTATAAGCACAGAGCCTAGATAGCAAGTATCATATAAATATCCATTTCCTTTCCTTTCAAATCTTTATCTAAATTGGAGCATTTTATTACTGGCCAGTAGTCACACAAAGTTTAATGGAGTTGAAAAATCCTATGAAAAATATAAATAAACAGGAATCTAACTCACATATTTGACATATTCTTTCCACTGTTGCCACCACTGCATGGAGATGATAAACCAATTGTGTCCTGGTTGCAGACCATACCTGCTCTCACGTTCTAACCATCCTCTGCACATACAAAAGAAATTCAATACACCAAATGAAGTTATGTGAAACAAATGACAACACCCACAAATTGTCATTAGAAGTTTTACAAAGAAAAAACATGAAACAAATAGATGTACTCAGGAGAGACTGCCACAGTTTCAACTAGTGAAACATTATTATTTCCATTGATAAGCTAATTTTAAGAGTCATAGAACACTATCAAGCATCATACTGGTATTTTTAAAAACAGCTTTACTGAGAAATTATTTACATAATATAAAATTTACCTGTTTTAAATGTAAAACAACAATTTTGGTAAATTTACAGATGTGAGCAACCATCATCACAATCCAGTTTTAGAACACTTAGAACATTCCAATTAATGCAAAAAGATCATCACCTGTGCTCATTTCTAGTCAATCCCTATTACTACCCTCAACAATAGGAAGCCAATAATCTATTTTCTGTCTCTATAAATAGATTTCCTTTTCTGAATTATTCATGTAAATGGGATGATACAACACATGGTTTTTTACATTTTGCCTCTTTTTATTTCACATAATGTTTTTGAGCTTCATCTATTGTAGCAGATATCACTTGTTTGTGCTTTATTCCTCAACAGTATTCTATTGTACGTATATACCACATTTTGTTTATCTGTCCACCAGTTGAAGAACATTTGGAACTTGCAAACCAATATCCAAAGTGGCTGCACCATTTAATATTCCCATCGGCAATGTAGGAGGGTTCTAGTTTCCTTACATTCTTGCCAATACTTGTCATCGTCAGTCTTTTCTACCATTCTAGTGCGTGTGAAGTGATGTTACATTGTGATTTTAAATATTTTTGAGGTAAAAATCACATAACATGAAATTAATGATTTTAATACAGGCACGCATACAATTCAGTGACATTTAGTACATTCAAAATGTAGTGCAACCACGACCTTTTATTAAGTTCCAAAACATTTTCATATACCCCAATTGAACAGTCATCCATTAAGCAGTTATTCCCTATTACCCATTTGCCCCAGCTCTCGGCAACTACCAGTCTGATTTCTGTATCTATCAATTTACCTAGTCTAGATGTTTTATATAAATGGAATAATTCAGTATGTGATCTTTTATGCCTGGCTTCCTTCACTTAGCATATTTGAAAGGTTAATCAATGTTGTAGCATATATTATTTAATAGTACTTCATTCCTTTTTATGGCAGAATAATAGTCCATGGTATGCATATACCATGTCTTGTTTATCCATTTATCCACTAATAGATGTATAGACTATTTCTACCTTTTGGATATCATGAATAGTGGCACTATGAACATTGTGTTCAAGTATTTGTTTGAGTGACTGTTTTCAATTCTTTTGGGTACACTGCTGGGTTACATGGTAACTCTATGTTGAAGAACTACCAAACTGTTTTCCACAGTGGCTGCACCATTTTACATTTCTACCAGCAATATATGAGGGTCCCCATTTCTCCACATCCTCACCAAAACCTTCCATGTTTAAAATTATAACAATCCTAGTGGGTGAGAAGTAGAATTTCATTGTGGTTTTAATTTGCATTTCCCTACTAACTACATTGTGTATCTTTGCATGTGCCTGATGACCATTTGAACATCTCTGGAGAAGTGTGTATTTGAGTCCATTTTTAGTTGCCTATTTTTTAATTGGGCTGTTTGCTTTTTGTTGTTGTTATTATATTTATATATTCTGGTTACTAGACCTTTATCAGACACATTATTTGCAAATATTGTCTCCCACTATGTAGGTTGCCTTTTCAGTTTTTTGATAATGCCCTTTGATGTACAAAAGTTTTTAATTTTGACAAAATCCAATTTATTTTTTCTTTGGTTGCTCATACTTTTAGTGTCACATGAAAGAATCCACTGCAAAATCCAAATAATTTTTGAAGGAATAGTTTTGTATTATTACACAATCTGTATTATTTTATATGATCTGGAGTGGAAATAGAAGCAGGGAATAAAATAATATTTCAGAATACTTCCATTTTGTAAAAATTTTACACATACCATTATAGACATATATTTAAGTGGGTATGTCAATATTAAAAATGTCAATAGCAATCATCTGTAAATACAGAGATTATGGATTATTTTTGCTTAGCACTATTTTCTAATTTTTCTACAATAAACATGAATTTTTTTGTACTAAAGAAAACTGGCTATCTCTTATCTTACATCTTTTTTATTTCAAAAAATTAAATTTAGAATTCAGGGCAATTTTATTGTTAAATAGAATTTGACTTCTAAATTACTCCTGTCCCTTGTCTAGGAAGGTACTTTAATAAAAATATATCACTATGTGTCCAGTTTTGAGAAACAGAGTTTTATTGCGATGATTACATTAAAATGGGACATGCTATTACTTAGCAACCAATATATTTCAGGTGTTTGAAATTTCAACTATATAATGAAAAATACCCAGATTGAAACTACAAATTTACCTAATAATTTGTCCTTCTTCTTCTGGAGTAGCTGGTCTTAACCCCAGGACTATATGACACACCTAGGGGAAAAAAACAGTAAATCAAACTTTATTAACTGCATAATATTTCACATTCTCTGCATGAGATACACTTTCTAGACGGGAATCTGAATTAGCAATAGCATTCAACTGATGAATTACCAACGATTCACCTGAGCAAATTTTAACTCTAGCTATGTGGGTTTTATTTATTTATTTATTATTAAAAAAAATTTTTTTGTTGAGACAGTCTCGCTGTCGCCCCGGGTAGAGTGTAGTGGGGTCATCATGGCTCACTGCAAACTCAAACTCCTGGGCTCATGCGATCCTTCTGCCTCAGCCTCTGGAGTAGCTGGGACTACGGGCAGGCACCACAACGTCCTGCTGATTTTTCTATTTTTAGGAGAGACGGGGTCTCGCTCTTGCTCAGGCTGGTCTCGAACTCCTGAGTTTAAGCAATCTGCCCGCCCTGGCTTCCCAGAGTGCTAGGATTACACGTGTGAGCCACCGCGCCTGGCCTGTTTTTATTTTTTTAAACAAACCACTCCAATGGAGGCTAATTTTCAAATCTCTAAGTAGGAAGAGATGGAGAAAAAAGTGGGGGGGAAGGAAAACGAATGGGGAAGGGAGAGTGGAAGGAGAGGGAAAAAGAAAAAAAAAGTACTTTTCATAATATTTCATTAATACTATTTTTTTTGGAGATAGGGTCTTGCTCTGTTGCCTAAACTAGGGTGCAGTGGTGTCATCATAGCTCACTGCAAACTCAAACTCCTGGGCCAAATGATCCTCCCGCCTCAGCCTCCCGAGTAGCTGGGACTACAGGAGTGTACCACCACACCTGGCAAATTATTTTATTTATTGTAGAGACAGGGTCTCACTCTTGCTCAGGCTGGTCTCGAACTCCTGACCTCAAGCAATTGTCCCACCTCAGCCTCCCAAAGTGCTGGGATTACAGGCGTGAGCCACCATGCCCAGTAAATTAATACTATATATTTTAATATAATGTTCTCATAAAAGTATATTTTCATTGTTATAAAGTATACAACTAGATGCATGTTCCATAATTTATTTATCCAACTACTGTTGACAGGTATTCAGGTCATTTTCTGGTTTTGGCTGTAACAAAGACTGCTTATAAGACCATACTAGTATGCATTTTGGTGCTCAGATGTACACATTTCTGTGGGGTATACACATGGCATATATATGACTTGCTGGATCACAGTATATACATATGTCTAACTTTCATAAATATTGCCAAACAATTTCCAAAGTGGTTATACCAATTTATATTCCCACAAGCAACGTGTCAGAGGTTCCACTGCTTGTTATCCTCAACAATACTTCACATCACTTAAAAACTAACCATCTGGTGGTTACTTTGAATAGCAGTATTCCAACTGTGATTTTAATATGTATTTCCAAGATAACTAAAGAGGTTAGTCTCTTTTCCTAAGTGTATTAGGTATTTGGCTATTCCGTTTTTTATAGTACCTGTCCAGGTTTTTTGCACATTTTTATATTGGGATTCTGTATTTTTCTTACCGGTTTTTGTTCTTTGCATGCCCTAGAAACAAGTCTTTTGTTGGATATAGGAAGAGCAAATATTTTCTCCCACTTTGTGGCTTATCTTTTCACTCTCTTAATGGTATTTCTTTATAGAAATGTATAAAGTTAATCTTTCTGTTTATGGTTAGTGCTTTATGTTCCCTGTTTAAGAAGTCTTTGCCACCTCAAAATCATTAAAATAGTCTCCTACATTTTTATTAGAAGGTTCTTTTTTTTTCACCTTTCACATTTAGGTTTGTATCCTACATAGAATTAATTTATGTATAGTATGAGGTAGGAATACTGATGCATATTTTTCTGTATTTGGCTACCAACTGACCCAGCACCATTTATTTAAAAGATCATCCCTTCCCTTCTGTACTGCACTGCTGTCTTTGCTATAAATCAAGTGACCACATATGTGTAGGTCTACTTAAGGACTCAAGACTGCTCCACTAATCTATGTGTCTAATTTCATGCAAATATCATATTGTCTTAACTACTGTCGTTTTATAAGTCCTAATATCTGGTAATACAAGCCCTCTAACTTTGTTCTTCAATATTATCTTGGCTATTCTTGGCCCTTTGCACTCTATGTATTTAGAATCATCTTGTAAGTTCCACAGAAACAACAATGACAATAATAAACCTTTTGGGATTATGATAGTACCAAATCTATAAATCAAGAGGAATTAACATCTTTATAATATTGAGCCTTCCAATCTATAAATATGGATTGATTATTCCCTCTGTATTGGTTTTCTATTTCTATTGCTGCTGCAACTAATTACTACAAAAACAATACAATCTCTCTCTCCCCGCTGCCTCCCCACCACAGCTGGAAAAGCTTCTTCACTTTTAAGGATGCATGCGATCACACTGGGCCCACCCTAATAATCCAGGCTACTCTCCCCATTTCTGAATCCTTAACCTGATACATCTGCAAAGTCCCTTTTGACATATAAGATAATATATTCACAGGTTCCAGGAATTAGAGTACAGATATGGGGTTGGGGGGGCAGCATTATTCTGCCTACCATACTCTTTAGAATTTGACATTTTTTAACAAATGTACAAAAGAGAGGACCCTAATTATGTCTGGCATGCTTCTTGGCAAAAAGGAGTAGAAATATAGTACCTCACTATGTGAGGTGTGTTCAAACCAGGTTAAGAAAAAAAGGTATTACCTCAGGAATGGTTTTCAGAATAATCCTATTGACACTTATATACTCTAGGTTTTAAATACCCCACACACTCAGCCAAGTGTGAGATCTTGGCAAATAAAATAAGAGTATAATTCAATATTGTATCACTACATTTACCAGGTAACTCTACCAATTTTAAGATACAGATAGAAAATAAAACAATTTAGCATAACTGGTGACTCATATATTAATTGAAAATATAATTTTGAAAGCATATCTGAATACATAATAAAGCATAGTAAAATGTAATGATAAAATTTAGGTGGCAGGTAGATTATAGTGTTCACTGAAAAAATCTTCCAGCTTTTCATAATAAAATGTTGGAAACACACATACAAGCAAATCTCACGTATATGTTTATGTATAAGTTAGAGTCATAGAAAAATAGTGCTACTCCAAGTCCCTGATAAGAATGACAAAATAGGAAAGGCAATACCAAAAGTCAAAATGCTATAGAATGTGAGAGCTACAAGATGATTCACACAAACTTAAGTGATCAAAATGTTCATATATTGAATATGAGATAAAGCAGTTTTAAAAGTAACAATAGTGAAAGAACTTACAGAACCTACTACTGAAGATACTATTTTAAAGGAGACAACAACAGTTGACCAATTTTCATGTTACCAAGCAAGTCAGTTCTGTTTATAGTGATGATCTATATTACTTTCATATATATTTTATAAAGATATCAACTTGAATCCCTGCTGAAAATTATAACTGATAGTAAAACAATTGATTTAAATGGATATTACAGGAGTATCAGATTGTATATATTTTAAATAAATAAAAATTAGCCATTAGCTCTCAGAAAGAGACCAATTTCCATTTATTCCAACATAACTGTGTCACAGACAAGTTATTCTTTATTGAAAATGGAAGATCATGACAGATATAAACATACCAAACCATCCTAACCTTCACAAGGGTACTTCTACAAGGAAAGGAAAATTAAAAAAGAAACTAAAATAACCACTATTAAATCAACTTAAATATTTATGAAGAACTATGAAAAATGGGAAAATGTAAATTATCTTTAAAAATCAGAGCAAGAGAACTAGTTTAACTAGGAAAATAGTTAAAATCTGGCAAGCTCTATTACTTAATGTTCACTCCTTCCTTCTCTCTTAATCTTTCTTGGACCTTGTAAAGAATAAAATTCAAGAAACAGCCTTATGGCTAAGACGATCTTCTAACTGGGGAGACTGAATACTTTGAAAAATTTACAGTTACCTCCCTATGATCCATCTTTCTAGTCACACTGCCTGACTTATTAGGAAGGGCCTTACAATGAAGAAAAATAGCAAATTATGATGAATTTTGCAATTTAAATTATTCTTTATGTCTACATGCCGTTCTATCATGAGTATGAGATAAACAGACATAATCACCTACATTCTACTTTCCTATATCCCAGGGTCACGATTTTGAGAAGCTTCAGCAGGCACTCATGCTCTATCTTACCATCTTTCAGGGGGTGTATAGGATGATGTACTTCTGTCTTTTTATAACATATAGTTTTACAAGCTAGACACAACAACTCTAGCTATTGTATGATGGAAAAGATGTACAACTACTGGTACTACTACCCTCTGTGCCTGTCATTTACCTTAAACATACCTGGAAAAGGAGATTCAAAAATTCATTGGCAAGAACATTTTTCACACTCCAGATCTGATAGTCTTCCAGAGTAAGATGACCCATCTGAAAGAGAGACAGTAAAAAAGATCTCATGTTAAGAACATCCTTATATTTTATGGCATTTGAATAAAATCTGGTTTATTAAGCTTATATTAGTCATGTTTCTGAAAGCAATAATTTACAGTAGCTGCTATGTGTTCACCTGAAAAGCTAGCTAGTATAAATTTAAAAGTGACAAAACTTATACTAAATACAAATGACATCTGTAATTCTGTTCAAGCAGTCAATGGTAACAAGGCAGCTTATCATCGATAATCTTTCTCCAATAACACCTGGAAAATAACTTACAATATTTCTGCTTCAAGGGTTAATTATGGAAAATCCCAAAAGACCCTGTGTAGGCAAAATGGAATATTTACTAATTTTGAAACCAAAAAGCAGACTCTCTGGATTATGCTCTTTCATCTTAACAATCTACTAAGAACTTTTTAGAAACATCTGGCAACACTAACAGACTTCTTAGAAATTTAAAGGAACTTTATATTAAGAATGAGTATCTACATTGTGTTTCCTCAAAATTCAATTTAACATTACTTTTATAAATGGAGTAAAGCAACATTTTTGTCATGTCAGTGTGTACGAAAAATTGCAAACACATATAAAGGCCAATATATATATTTTTTCTTGTCAGGCTAAACACAACCAAATGTTTGTTACTTCATGTGTTCAACAATTACCTAACAATCCTAGATGAACAATGTTTTTAGCTTTTATTATTTAATGATATTTCTATATTCTATTTTCATTATATCATGATATATAAGATTTTTAAATACCATGATTATAATTATTGGCTTTCCTGATATAATTTCTATTTAGATATGTTAATACCAATGTAAGTGATGGCTAAAATCAGAAAAGCAGTATTTTCCTCTTTGCTTTCCTAACTCCTCTACAATGCAGAAGGTAAACAAGTGTAAGATCATTCCTGTATGTTTGCCCAAATGCATTTAACAGCAAAATTTTACATAAAGGTAATGCGACCATATATGGTTTAACTAGGGTATATGGATATACATATTTAGTGAATTTCACAAACACAGTAAGAAATACTACCCATTTTCTTAAACAATTTTAGACAACTAAATCAATAAGATGCTCTAGTAATATTATTTACCCTCACTTTCTTTTATGCCTCAAATATATTGGAGGCAATCTTCAATATTAACAAGAAAAATATATTCACATTGTTTTTAAAATAGAAAAAAGTTGACTTGCAGAATCGCTGAAGTGTATACTTCAACTGTCTTATAACCAAACAACAGATATGTGAGGAATTTAATAGTTAAAAAATCTTCAAAGTCCAGGTAGAGAAATAAGCTAAATGGAAAGGAAGAAAAATGAAAATTCCTCATTTTTGTTTTTTCAAACAAGTTCATGTTCAAGAAGTAGAAGGCAGTGACAGGGGGTAAGCAAACCACCAGATTATGACTAACATTGAATCGGATAATCTTTCTTATCATGATCATTTTTTTAAATTGTCCTGTTCACCTACAACAACAATGAAGTGGTCTGAAGAGGTTTTTTTACCCCCCACCCAAATACAGTATGGCAGGTCCTTGAATAACATTGTTTTGTTCAAGGTCATTTCGATATAATACTGATGAGGAAAAAAACTGATTCCCAGCTGGGACCGCTATCTGTGTGGAGTTTGCACATCCTCCCCACATTTGTGTGGGTTTTCTCCGTGTACTCTGGTTTCCTCCCACATCCCAAGGAGATGCACATTAGGTTAATTCAAGTGTCTAAATCGTCCCAGTATAGTGCGATATCTGCTGCTACAGACAGCAGCATCAACAGCAGCACCATGGCAACAGAAGAACCTCGAGGGCTATGTGGGATCTGCCAATCTCCCAAAGCAAGTATACAGAAAATCAGTGAAAAGAGGGTTTGAATTCACACTTATGGTAGTAGGTGAATCTGGACTGGGAAAGTCAACGTCAGTCAACCAATTCCTCACAGATTTGTATTCTTCAGAGTATCCAGGTCCTTTCCATGGAATAAAAAAGACTGCACAGCTAGGACCATCCAAAGTTTTAATCAAAGAAGGTGGTGTTCACTTGCTGCTCACAATAGTTGATACCCAATCTCCAAGATTTGGAGATGCAGTGGATGACAATAATTGCTGGCAGCCTGTAATCAACTACATTGACAATAAATTTGAAGACTACCTAAATGCAGCATCTTGAGTGAACACATGTCAGATGCCTGATAACAGGGTGCAGTGTTGTTTATACTTCATTGCTCCCTTCAAGATACGGACTTCAACCATTGGACATTGAGTTTATGAAGTGTTCACATGAAAAAATGAATAGCATCCCACTTTATTGCCAAAGCAGACATGCTCACACCAGAGAACACCAAAAGTTTAAAAAACAGATGATGAAAGAAATGCAAGAACATTAAATTAAATGATGCAAATTTCCAGAAACAAATGATGAAGAAGAAAACAACCTTGTTAAAAAGATAAAGCCAGCCTGGGCAAAATAGTGAGACCCTGTCTCTATAAAAAATAAAAAAATTAGCCAAGCATGGTGGCACACACCTCTAGTCCCAGGCTGAAGCGGGAGAATCGCCTGAGCCCAGGGGTTGGAGGTTACAGTGAGCTATGGCCACTGCACTTTAGCATGGGGCAAGAGAGAGGGACCCTGTCTCTAAAAAAGAAAGAAAAGAAAAAAGAAAAAGATAAAAGACCATTTACCTCTTGCTGTGGTGGGTATTAATAGTAATACTACCATTGAAATTAATGGCAAAAGGTCAGAGGAAGGCAGCATTCTTGGGTGTTGCTGAAGTTGAAAATGGTAAACAGTATGTGACTTCACAGTTCTAAGAAATATGCTGGTAAGAAACACATGCAGAACTTGAAGAATGCTACTAATAATGTACACTATGAGAACTACAGAAGCAGAAAACTGGCAGCTGTGACTTATAATAGAGTTGATAACAGTAAGAATAAAGGGCAGCTTACTAAGAGCCCTCTGGCACAAACAGAAGAAGAAAGAAGGGAGCATGTAGCTAAGTTGAAGAAGACGGAGATCACGATGGAACCGGTGTCTAAGATGAAGGTCAACAAAAAAATTCAAAAACTGAGGGACTCTGAAGCTGAGCTCCAACAGCACCATGAGCAACCGAAAAAGAATTTGGAAGCAAATCACAAAGAATTACAGAAAAAATGTTGTCAATTTGAGCATAATAAAGCAAACTGGGAAGCTTAACAATGTATTTTAGAATAGACCTCCTCGAGAACCTTGGAAAAGAACAAGAAGAAAGGGAAGATCTTTTAAACCCTATTGATCACCAGTTACATATTAATTGTCAATATGCCAGCTTGGACATCTAAGTACCTTTCCTACATTTCCCTTTCCTTTATTTTAATTAAACAGATATTTTCAATTTAATGCAAGAGAACATTTTACTGTTGTACAATCACATTCTGGAGTTTGATTGCTTACAGGATATTCCAAAATAAAAGGACTCTGGAAGGGTTTCACTGAGGATAAATTGCCAAAATATGATGCAAACTACGCTTCTCTATGATAATTAAAATACAAAGGTTCCATTCAATGCAGCATATGCAGTAATATAATTTAGTCTAACATAGTTGACCCGATTTCTTGGCACTTCCATTGTTTAAAAATGCACATGGGGGGGAAAAAAAACCTATATGCTTACAGTGCACCTAGAGCGCTTTTTTATAACAACTTTTTTGTTGTTTTTGTTTTGGATCCTTTAAATATATATTATTCCTAGTTACCTGTGCCCCCTATAACCAGAATCTCATTATGCTTCATTTTTGTATTAACATTTAACTTAGATATTGTCCATATATCGGCCCTGCTAAAACAGAATATAATAATAGCATCTTTTATATGATATATAGGAACCAACAAGAAAATTTCCTTTAACTACCTTTTAACACTTTATGGTAAGTAATAAGGGGGAAATGCATTTTCCAATCATTTCTAGGCAATTGTGAAGCTAACAACCAACCTCTTTTTACCTATTCTCTTCATTTTACTAGAAATAGAAATCACAGCCTCTTAAAGAGAAGTCACCATTCTGCATTTAGCTGTATTCATACATTGCATTTATATATTTTTTGTTCATACTGTAAAAAAGTTCACACAATAAACAACGTTGTGATATAAAAAAAAAAAAAATGAAAAAATAAATTGTCCCAGTATTAGTGAGTGTGGGGATGTGTGTGAGTGCACCCTGCAATGGGATGGCATCCTGTCTAGGGCTGGTTCCTGCTTTGTTCCCCAAGCTGCAGGGACAGGCTCTGGCCACCTGTGACCTTGAACTGGAAAGCAGGTTGGAAAATGAATGAATACAAATAATTGTAAAATAAAAACTCATAGAGTATACAACAATCATACAAATCCATGACAATAAATGATGTGGTGAGAAAGCACTTAGTAAGCCTTCTATTTGTTATTGTTTTTGAACTACATGGTGGTAGGAGGTGCTCCTTAAAATTTTCAGTTTGCAAACATTTATTCCTTGACTTAACTCATCACCACTATGACTGCCGCCATCACTCACTGATTCACCAAGAATTGGGCAGATAATTATCTTATTTGTTTTTATTAATCTTTCTTAAAAGTATGTATAGCTCACATTTATTTCAATGTTTAATATTAAAAGTGTTTGGGGTCTTTGTTTAGAAGTTTGGTGATGTTTTTGTGACCAGAAATGTGCCATAGGAATATTGTTTGTATCAATTAGCCTATGGTAAAATTGGTTTCCAAGAAGCTATTGACAACATTAAGTGAGGACTTACTGTACAAGAAGTTAAAAACACCTGGATCTGTAATATAGGATGCCCAAAAGGATCTTTGACTTAGAGGCCTGTTGTTCATACTACAATTCTATCAGAACTGTCAATTACTTCCATAACCATCCACCATTTGTATTCCTCTGGCCTTTGAAAATGACTTTTTGACTATAGCAATATGGTTTTAAAATAGACAGGAATAAATCACAGCATACTCACGATGGAATACTATGCAGAAACTGAAAAGATTAAGATTAATCTCTATAAAAATAGTTTTGCATCTAACATATGAAAGATGCTTAATATTCCTAAATTTGTGAAATTTAGGAAAAAAACAAAAAACCTGTTGCAGAACAGCTTATACAGTATTATTCAATTTTCAAAATATAAAACACATACAATACATATAAACTTATCCTATGCTTGATAGTGGTCAGAACAGTATGTCTTCTCCTCCACCACCTATTGAGAATAACCAAAATTTAATTCTTAAAAACAAAAAACACCCACAGGATCTGCAAGCTCTGCCACATCATATACCTCAGCCATAGGTGGCAAAGAGAAACATGTGTTATATAATTTAATGGACTCTTTCCGACAAATTTCAATTCATTATAGAGTTTTACAATGAACAATCAAGGACTAAAATTCTAGAACAGAAAAATGAAGAGAATAGAAGCTTATGTTGAACAGAAGCTATATTTCAAAACACTACTTTTTATCTTTGAAGTAATAATTTAATTGTAAATGATTCTGTACTGATTTAACAGATAGTATAAATTCATTTTAATTTTACAGCATTTAAAATTTAGAACAGACAGACACGGAAACCATAGTAAAATATGAAAATGTAATAATTTCTATTTATTTTGTTTGTTGCTTAAAAATCCAAGATATTAATATTAAAAATAAAATAAATACAGTTTTAAAAGTACAAATGTAATTTGTATGTAATAATTTACATGGTATAAGAATTTTCTATATCAACAGAGAACAAAATATAAAATGCTTAAGATGGTTAAAAAATATTATTTTTAAGATAATAATCTAATTCTTTATGTAGGCAAACCAGTAATCACAAATATTCAATAAACAATTTTCATGGTAAAAGTACACAGACATCAAAGGTATGTTAATGATGTCCAAAAGGAAAGAAAAATCATGAAAAGAAATAATAGATACTACCATACAGATTCGTCATATGGACAATGATAATCAAAAGCCTATTTGCTATATTGACATTTGAGCAATAATTAATATTCACTATAAAAATATATAGCTTTAAGCTTAAAAAGTAGAATTATAAATAGATTTTATTTTCTCTCAATTTAATGGATGTTTTACTGATTATAGTTAGGACTAGTGCTTAAGCAAGGTATAATCATTTGAGTTTTTCCTCAAGCAAATTCATTGACTATATGACTTATTTGTAAATATCCTCCATTTAAATGTGGCCTTGACTTTCAAAATGGTGTCAACTGATCATGTTGCTCTGCTCTACTTAAATCTTTCAAAGTTTCTCCATAGTTTGGTATAAAGTTCAACTCCTGAGTTTTATACCCAATGCTCTTCATGATTGGCCCCAATCTAGGTTTACAGCCTCCAACATACACATCTGTTGTTCCAGCCACATTAAAAGATTTGCAGTTCCAGGACCATATAGGCTGTTTTACACAATAATGTCTTCTATCCTACCACTTGCTGTTACCTCTTTTAGAAATCACTTTTTAATCTTCTACTTCTGTTAACCACCATTAACTAATTATTCAAGTGTCACATCCTAGCAGAAACCTTCTTGATTCTCACAGTTCAATTTATATTGTCCCTTTTCTATGCTCCCATAATACCCTGGGCTAACTTCTAACCTAGCACGAATTACACTTAATATAACTTTTATTTATCTTTACCTCGAGATTGCAAACTCCCCAAAGGCAACATCTAGATCTTGACCACCTAGAGTCTCAGTAAATAAATTTTTTTTTTCCGGAGACAGGGTCTTGCTCTGTCACACTGGCTCGAGTACAGTGGTATCATTATACCTCATTGCAACCTCAAGCGATCCTCCTGCCTCAGCCTCACGAGTAGCTCGGACTACAGGCACACACCAGCATGCCTGGCTAATTTTTCTATCTTTTGTAGAGACAGGGTCTCCCTCTTGCTCAGGCTGGTCTCAAACTCCTGGCCTCAAGCAATTTTCCTGCCTCGGCCTACCAGAGTGCTAAGGATTACCGGCATAAACCACCTCGCCCAGCCTCAGTAAATATTTTTTAAATCAATAAATGAATTAGATAAGATGGAGAAGAGTTAGTAATTAGAAAAAGAATGGGTAATATTGGTACAATCTCATCACCAGTGAATATGGTTCATAGGTTTTTTCTATCCTAAACTGTTACCATTTCATTATCATGGATATAGGAGATCAAGGAGCTAAATGACCTTGTTTAATGTGCATAGCAGAGCCAGAAGTAGCAACTCCATCTTATATAAAAATATCTATATAATTATAAAAGTCAGAAAAAGTTGTTAGAAATTGTATTTCTACACAAGAAATTTTTCAACAGAAACTTTCCCAGGTTTCTGTTCTTATACATACTAAATAGAAGTAGATATCTTAGTTTTTGGCAGAGAGAGGTGAAAGAAGGGGGAAGACTGTGTGAATTGCCAAATAAAGCTCAAGCCCTGAAAAAGTCATTTCTATTATTTGTTTCTATTGCGAATCAGTTAACAGGGATATGATGATTTCTTCTGGAATTGTGATTAAAGAAAGAAAAAATAACTGACGTTATTTATTTTTTTCTAAACATCTATTTAATAACACCATTGTGGTCTAGATCCTACCAATCTGCTACTCGGTACATGTCAATGTTTGAGTAAAAAGACTCAAAGTAACTCAAATGTGCCTCACACACAGGTACGTTATTTTCAATATCACAGGGACACACAGACATCAAAGTAATGCAAGCTATAAGAGTAAACCTATTGTGATATCATTACTAATAAATGTTACCAAACTAAATAATTCAAGAATTTATTCTTTGTAAAGTACATGTTTATTCCTGCTTTGACATGCTTATTCTGGCTGCTACTGAAAGGACTCAGGACAGGCACTTACCACAACTATTTTTTAAAAAATGTATGCACCACCCAAATTAAGCTAAGAAACATTTCCATCATATCAGATATCTTTAGGGCCTTCCCAGTTAATTTACCCACCCCTGAAATTACTTCTATCACTACTTGTTAGTTTTGCTTCTGTTGTTAAACTTCATATAAACGAAATCATACAGTATGTTTTCTTTTTTTGTTTGGCTTCTTTTGCTCCTATTAAGGTTAGCCATACCATAATTATTGAAATGGAAGAAATAGAGATTATAAACTATAGATGTCAAGGGCTGTGTCTACCTAATTCTTATAAAATGCCTAGTACAGGCTTATAATAAATGTTTTCATGTACAGTACCTTACACTTCATAGAGTTATATATATATAACTCTAAGGTGGTATGGGCTATCTTTAGAGACAACTTGGAGGTATTTTAGGCACAGTCCAGATAAATACTTGGTAGGGATGATGCTGAAGAGATTCAAGCATGTATACAGGCTATACATCCCAATTCAGAGTATGTGTTTTTAGAAAAAGATAAATTAGTCCTAGCTAGACTCACCTTTGTGGTGTCATGCGCATTCAATATGCCTTCTACGATGTCAGAAAGATCCGTATGTAATTCCTTTAAAAACAGCAACCCAAAGGAATAATTAGAAAAGAGTGAGTAGATATACTTTTTATTTTATTATTCAGTGGCTATAGCTTACTGTGTTGGTCAAGTATTATTTTAATTACATAAATAGATTCTCATATTCACTTTAAAAGTTAAGATAATTTTCCTCTTGTTCCATTCTTACTTTACATAAATTCAATTTATTAAGTTTTTCTAAGCCAAACTCTCTTCCCAATTTTGCATCTTCAGTTATAAATATTTTGAGTAGTATAATATAGCAACTAAAAGCAATAACAAATTCTTTTCTTCTTTTTTGTTTTAATCATTCATTCCATTTTCCTGTTGGAAGTATATATACAAGAAAACATATAAGAACTTACAGGGATATCATCAGTGCGGTTGTCCTTCCAGACCTCTAAAAGTGCAACCACCATGTCTCTCAGTTCAATCCTGGAAAGAACTCCATCACGGTCAACATCAAACACCTTGAAGCAAACTAAAGAAAAGAAACTATTATTGAGTAAAATTATTTTTATATCCTGAAGCATAATATATTTTACTAGAAACTTCCCTTGTATAATTACTTAGTTTCTCAAGCAAATATATGTATTCTGGAGCAGTTCTTATCTGGAGCAGACTATACTATGTCGTTAGTCCTTGGAACCTGTAGGACTTCCTACACATCATGAATCTATTGCTCTACATCATTATCCAGGTTAGGGAGCCCTATCTTTCAGCCAAATCTAGAGCTAAATTCCTTACATAGCAGAAAGGGCTAAATCACCATACAATAAATATTATAATACCTTACAGGTTTTGAGGAGGTATGCAAGCCCTTAAGTTAATTTCTGATATTCAAATCTGATCATTGCAATTATTTCTTGTATGCTTAAAGTATGCCCTCTACATAGAGAATCGTAACAACGAGCTGATGTAAAGGTAGACTGCTTTCATTTTACCTCTCCAATGTGCTATGGTACATTCAAATTTTTGTCATGAACAATTTCAACTCTTCAATGAAGTTCACATACAACATGCTAAGAATTATAAAATCAGCTCTTTGTTAATTAACTCCAAATGAATCACTGTAGTTTAACTTCCATTAGTTCATCAGCAAAAAAAGAAATTAAAAAACTTAAGAAAGTTTTAAAGGCAATAATTAATCTCAGTTGAAAAGAAGAGATTTCAGCCTCCTTATTTAACATTAAATTTTAATGGAAACAAATAATCAAAAGGCCAGTTTGGAATAATGGTATATCAACATAAAATTTAAAAAGAAATCTGAATTTTTAAGATTAAAAATTGTCTATTTCAAACACCCCCATAATAGAATAATTATGGTATTAAAATCAATTAAGTGCATCATAGTACAATACTACTAAATTAAATAAAAATATCAGACACCACACCCAAATAGGCAACATTTGTGAAGATCTAGTTTAGAAAGACACAGAAATAATGACCCTAGTAAATGTATTTGAGTTAGGTTCCAATTAAATGTTAACTGCAGCATTTTCTCAAACATGGTTAAGATTTAATAATGCAATATATTTATGCTTATAAGTTATGCTGTACAACATTTTAGCTAGATTAAAAACACGATTTTAGTATTCAATAAAATTGTGTTTGACCATAAATTTTATTTTGCCAATAAAATATTAATGTGTGCAAGGGACAGAAAATGAGTTATACTTCAAATTATGTAAGACACAAAATTCTCTATATAGACCATCAGAAAATATTTCCGAAATGCTTAAAATCTTCAAATACATCATGGCTGATTTGATTCAATTATTATGAATTACAAATTCTTCAGGAAAATCAACCCCATTGTTAACAGCAAAGATCCCAAACTATTCCACAGCATAAAAGAATAGATGACTGATTCCTTAGACTAACCTCAGTAAAACCCCAACATGAGATTAATATTTGCCAACCTGACAAAGGTATGAAAATTCAAGCCTAAACCCACAGACAATTTTACACAAACGAAAACTCATCTCTCTACATAGTTTGTAACTTTTGTGACAAAGTTTAACACGCTTACATTTTTGTCTTTCAGCCAGGGGTCCCCTGCAACAAGCTGATAACCCACAGGATATCTCCTTAAAATCTATGTGATTGTCACGATTTTCATCAAAAGCATTAAACAAACCTGTAAAATAGAAAAAGACACCATAAATCACAGCCAACAAACTTCCTAATGTTAATGCTGGCATGTTTACAAAAGGAGGAATGAGTCTTTCCCATAAACTGGCAGAATTTAAAAAAAAAAAAAAAAAAGTTTATCAGTAGTTCCCAATGTCTGAGGAAGTATTTCTTTTTCTCTTGGTATAATTATATCTGAAACTTATGATCCTAGCAGAAAATACATTACAATCTTTTAGTGTTTGGTTATATCTGTCTGTATTTATCTTGTATCAATTTTAACAGCTAAAAGTGTCTGTATTTTTTAAAGTCAATAAATAAAAATTAAAAACCAAATAAAAAGTTAGAAATTACAGAAATTATCCTTACTCAGAAAGATTGAGAAGAAAAAGGAAAAAAGGAGAGAGAAACTGAACTGCTTATTAAATGAATACTCAAAGATACACTGTAGTAATATTAATGAGCTCCCACAAAGCTCTTTCATGAAGCAAAGGAAAATATACTATATTACGAGAGAAAGAAATTCTATGCTACAGCATCTTCTTTTTATTGCCTAATCTTTTATACATGAATATTTTAAATTTCAGAAATGAAAGGGAATATATAATCTAATCCTGTGGTTTTCAGACTTTTTGTGAATAGAAATGGAACAGTTTTATTTTCAAATGAAATGATATATCAATCACCAGTTCTAAATAATAGAAATATAACTGCACTGTTGAAGCAGGTGGAAACCCAGAGCCCTGTTTGCTCTGGCTCCCCTGACAAGTACTTCTGAAGTACCCTAGGAATCTGAAGAATATAGACTGTGTATTCTAAGAATCTAATTCAGTGCTCTCAGTTTAAAGATTAACCCAAGTATTCAGATTCCAAATATAATTTTTATGATGTGTGTTTTTTTTTTTAATAAAAAGTCTTATCAAGTTTAGAGCTAGAGGGGATCTCAGAGATGGTCAAATCTAGTAGTTTCCTAATTTTGGGGGCACGGGGGGAGGGATACAGCAATGGAATCTTCTTATGTGAAAGAAAAAAGGTGGAGGCACCCTAGCTGAGGAAGAGGTGGGGTCATGTGTGGAAACATGGAGATCTACCTATCCAGTGGCCACCACACCACTCCCTACACTAGCTGTTAATGTACCTTACTGGAGCACAATTTCATAACCAATGACTTCATCAAAATCATTTTATACAGGAGGTTATTCAGGTGCAGAGAGCTAAACTAATTTATGCAAGGTTACACAGGTAGAATATGAAGTTTAAGACTACAATCTTAATTCCCATTAGTTTTTTTCTACTCCACTCCACTATATGCAAGAAAGGTGCAAACCTATAGGACGGTGATCCCCAACCTTTTTGGCAACAGGGACCGGTTTCATGGAAGACAATTTTTCCACAGACGGGGGTGGAGGGGTGGTGAAAGAGGGCAACAGAGCTTTGTGGCCCACTCCCTAACAGGCCATGTTGGCCCCGGGGGTTGGAGACCACAGCTATAGGAATATGGCCTTTTAGAGTTTAAATGTGTTGGTTAAAAATAAGTGATGGACTCAGGTATTTTTACCAATGAACATTTGCAGAAATGATTCTTACCTTCACTTAGAGATGGACGAATAGGTGGTGAAACCAACGGGCCAAATGTCTCTAAATCAAATCGTCCAGTCCGGGATTGAGCCTTCAGCAACCAATAGCGTTTCTCAAGATCAATGATGTCTGATTCCTCCACTGAAAGTAAAATCAGACAAGATTATAAAACCTCAGCATTCTCTTCTGGACAGTTAGTTCATCCTGATAATATATCTTTCAAGGATATATTTCAATTTCCCAATACAACTGCTAAAAATAATCATGATCAAAGCCAAAACTCCGAAAGACAAATTTATTGTATCTAAAATGGTAGAAAAATTAAACCAAAATGAACAAAAAGCAAGAGGCTTTAAAATCAGAAAAAAAGAAATCTACAATTTCCCAGTAAGCAGGCTGTTTAAACCCAACGTGTGAAATAATATATGTACAACTGAGCCATTTCTTTTGGGCTTCCCATATCACTTTTACTTGTACTCATTTTTTGGTTAATTTTCAGTCTTTTTCTTGGATTTAAAGTTTCTATGTACATCTTCTCTCCTGCATAGACTGTAAACATCATAATGGCAGGACCTATGTCTGATTCACCCTGTCAATGACTGACTTATACACATCCAATACTTACTGAATAAATGAAAAAAATATATGGTAAAGGATGTTATAAGGAAAAAGTCAATATATGATGGGGGGCTAAGGTAGGATTCAATGTGTAACAGCAAAATCATGAAAGCATGAACATCCTCTCTCCTCATTCATCAGACGGTATATCCAAAATCATAGATAAACTCCAACCATGGTTACATTTTATCTGTGTTCGCTTTTCCTCCAAGGAACTAGAGGAAAATTTAGAAAGCATATACAGCACTTTTATTCTCAACTAAACACAGGAACCAAAGTGATCCTATTATTAATAAAATGTAAATCTGGGAATTTCAAATTCTGGCCATAATGGAATAACTAGCACCAGACTTGCCCTCCTGCCACAAATGACTAGAAAACTGTACAAATTATACAAAAAAACTGTTTCTAGAAATTAGAAAACAGGTAGTACAGGACTGTGATTCTTGAGAGAAAAGAAACAAATAACATGAGCCCTTTGATCGCCCTGGCTTTCTCCCCATAGTCACTTCCTAGACCTTAACAAGGGATGAGGACTCTAAGTAGAGGGATTTCAAAGAGCTAAAAAGAAAGGTTGGAGTTCAGGGAGGTCAAGGTAACTGAAATCTGCAGGACAGAGTACTAGAGAGGAAAATGTTATGCAAAGAAAAGAGCTCCAGAAGTCAGCACAGGTGTCTTACTGAGTCTTGGCAGACTTCTAAAGCTATGCATACACAGAGTAAAACCCACTGAGGTTGGGCTAGAACAAATGCTGGGGACTTGCAAGCTGAAAAGTTCCCAGAGCTCATACAGGGCTCCAAGATCTCAGAGTTCTGACCAGCCAGAGTAGAGACAACTTTGTTGAACACTGGGAACATTCATAGACTCCAGAGGGTCCCTACTTAATTAGCAGGGAAAAACTAACACTAGAATAAAGGCTACTCCAGATTTGCCCCAAAAAAGCTTAAAAGCTTTGTTAAAAGTCCACAACAAATAACTTAACTGCCTATCAAAATAAAACACAACTTCCTTTTTTAAAGGAAGAAAATGAAATTCAGATACTCAACAATATAACATTCACAATGTCTAGCATCCAAAGAAAACATGAAAGAAACAGAAAAATGTAACCCAAAACCAGGATAAAAATTAGTCAACAGAAAAAGACCTAGAAATAACAGATGACAGAATTCGCAGACAAGGGTTTGAAATATCTATTATAAATATGTCAAGAATTAAAGAAAAACATGAATATACTGAGGAATGAAATGGCAACTATAAAAAAGTACCAGCTGGAACTATTAAAGATGAAGAATACAATATTTGAAATTTAAAAAATTCACTGTAGGACATAGCAGATTAGAAACTAGAGAGGAAAGATCAGCGAACTTGAAGACTGGGCAACAGAAACTATCCAAATGGAAGCATGAAGAGAAAAAAATTATTAGAACCTTAGCGACCTATAAGACAACTATCAAAACATACATGCAGGCCGGGCGCGGTGGCTCACGCCTGTAATCCTAGCACTCTGGGAGGCCGAGGCGGGAGGATTGCTTGAGCTCAAGAGTTTGAGACCAGCCTGAGCAAGAGCGAGACCCCGTCTCTAAAAAAAAAAACAAAAACAAACAAACAAACAAAAAAAAACATACATGCAATTGGGGTCCCAGAAAGGGGTAGGCAGAAAACACTCGAAACAGTAATAGCTGAAAATTTTCTAAATTTGATGAAAACTGAAATCCCACAGACCTAGAAGTTCAATGAACCTTATGGTAGAAAACTCAAAACCACACCAAGGCAAGTCATAATCAAATTGCTGATAATGAGAAAATCTTAAAAGCAGCAAGACAGGGAGAAAAATAGAATACATTACAAATAGGAGAACCAAGATAAGCAATGGCTTTGCTTCAGAAACAAAGAAGCCAGAAATGGGGAGGGGGGAGAAGTGCTGAAAGAATAAACAAACTGTCAACCTCAAATTTCATATCCTGTAAAAACATTCAAAAATAAAGCCAAAATGAAGACTTTTTTGACAAACAAAACTGAGAATTCATCAATAGCAGAACTGCACCAAAAGGAATATTAAAGGGCATTCTTCAGACTGAAGAAAATAATACCAGATACAAATCAGTATGTACACAAAGAATACTGAATGAAGAAAACAGGAAATGCCCTGTCCCTAACTTTCACAGAAGTTATCACATACTGGTATCACTGGTCTTACCAGATTTTAGGTGGGGGTTGGTTGCAGCTTTGATTGGTATCAGTTTACCCCTGATTCAAATGCTTTGAAGGTGAGTTCAGATTTCTACTAAGGAAAGCCCTGAAACTGCTAGTTTTTAAAACTATGATAATACTAGAACAGGGGTCTACAAACTACAGCCTAAAGGATGCACACCTGTTTATGTAAATCAAGTTTTACTAGGGCCAGTCACGGTGGCTCACACCTGTAATCCTAGCACTCTGGGAGGCTGAGGCAGGAGTGTCTCTTGAGGTCAGGAGTTCCAGACTAGCCTGACCAAGAGCAAGACCCCGTCTCTACAAAAAATAGAAAAATTAGCCGGGTGTGGTGCATGCACCGTTAGTCCCAGCTACTCAGGAGCCTGAGGCAGGAGGATCACTGGAGCTCAAGAGTTTGAGGTTGCAGTGAGCTATGATGATGCCACTACACTCTAGCCACAGCAACAGAGCAAAACTCTTGTCTCAAAAAAAAAAAAAAGTTTTATTAGAAAACAGCCATGCAATTTATAATACTTACATATTATTTATGAAATATTATGTTTATTCTGCCCTTTAAGAAAAAGTTTGGCAATCCCTGTGTTAAACTTTGAAATTTCATGACTGCAAGACTTCAAGACTATGAGACTTCACAAAACAAGACCTCAGAACAATGGAGCCACAAGACCAAGAGATTAGAGACTTCAAAATTGTGAGACCATAAAACTGCAAGATCTTGAGATCTCTTTTTCCTTAATAGACTTTATTATTTTACAGCAATTTTAGTATTACAGCAAAATTGAGCAAAAGTTACACAAAATTCCCATATGCCATCCTCCCAAATATATATTCCCTTCCATTATCAACACCCCTCATCAGAGCGGTACATTTGTTATAATTATGAACCTACCCTGACACATCATTATCACCCAAGGTCCACAGTTTACATTAGGGTTCACTCTTGGTGTTGTACTTTCTACAGGTTTGGACAAATGTATGGTGATACACATCTGCCATCGTAGTATCATACAGAATAGTTTCACTGCCCTAAGAATGCTCCGTGTTCCACCTATTCCTCCCTCCCTCCCCACTAACCCCTGACAACCATTGCTCTTTATACTGTTATGAGATCTCTTTTTACTTTTCAGCCTGTCCTCAGTCTTATTAAAATTTCTACATGAAAGAATTACTGGGTGGAGAGGATTATCTTTGCATTTGGGGTTCCTTCAGATTTGTATCTCACAGAAGTTTCTCAAAAGTTTGGCTGGTTTCTCCTCACCCCAGTAAGGACTATCCTCTGACAGGCTCCCTCTTCTGCCAACCTTACCTCCAATCTTAGCATCTGGCTTCAGATATGAAAGCATCCTACATCCCTTGATCACTTAGGAAGGCCTTACCCCTCTGGAGTATAGTTTTGCTTTGATTTTAACATTTCCTTGCATCTATACATCTTCAATGGCTTTAAAAATGAGTACGATTATTTGGCTTGAGTTGTGATTTTATGTTATCATAGTGGGCGTGAAGGTCTTTCACGTCTTTCTACTTCCTAACATGAAGCACAACCTGCAGAACCTACCTCCCTCCAATTATTATTTAACATAATTATGGACATTCTCATTAATGTAATAAGACAAAAATAATCTAATAAACTTAAGGAATAAATGAGATTTTTATGAAGAAAATTTACAGGTAACATTAAAGATTTGAATAAATGAAGAGGTATACCAGGGCCCTAAATAGAGTGGTTACGAAGATTGCACAGTGAGGATGGATGACACATGAGCAAAACCTGAGGGAGGCAAGGGGACAAATCGTGGAGAAAAAACATTCTAGACAGAGGGAACAAGTACAGAGGCCTCAAGAAGAGAGCATGCCTGGCAAGTTAAGTAAGAGAAAGAAGATCAGAGTGGCTGAAGTGGAGTTAGTGAAGAGGAGAATAGTAGGAAAATAGGAGGAGATAAAGTCAGAGAGAAAATGGGGGTCAGATTACATAAGCCATTTTAGGGACTTTGGTTTTAAGTGAAATGGTTAACCATTGGAGGGTCTGATGCAAAGGAGTGACATGATCTAATATACAGAATCACTTCCCCCCTCTCCCAAGATTTCCCTGACACTCTCCCAGAATGACTCTTGACTGCTGAGTTGAGAATAGCCTGGTGGGCAGCAATAATAGAAGCAGCCAGTCAAGTGTCTATTAAAGAGTTTTTTTTTAAACAATATATACAATTTGAAAGCATTAAGACTGCAATAGATTAACAAATACAAGACAGACAATTCACAAAAATATGGGGGAAAAGTTTAATTTCACTACTAATAAAAAAATCAAGTCAAAAGAATGTAGAGGGAATCATGCTACTTCTTTACTTCAAAACCTTTCAACACTCTTTCTCAAGATAACTGCATGGCTTACTCCCACAACTCCTTCAGATATTTACTCAAATGTCACATTCTCAGACCATCCAAACTGCACCCCATTCAATGATACTCCTTCATCCCTCTTCCCTGCTTTACTCTGCTCTATAATACTTAGCAACTTGAATATAATTTACTTATTTGGTTTATTTATTGGTTGGCTCCTTCAACATATGCTAGAGGTCAGGGTTTTTGGTCTGTTTTGTTCACTGTTATAGTCTAACAATTAGAATACCACCTGGCATATTTTAATTACTCAATAAATAAGTGTAATGAATAAGTAAGAATTATTTGTTGAGCTGGACACAAACACACACACAAACATACATACGTACACATTCAAGATAATAATAAGATAATATGATAAAAGATAACAATTAGTATCACACATCAACCTTGGCCTCTAATGGCTTTTAAAGTTGCCTGGGAAGACAAGAACAACATTCTCTAAATTTCCAGGGCCTTCAAAGCATTCAATCTAACTCTATTTCTTTGCAGTTTTAATAAAAATTTCAGGGGAAAACTTTTTCCCCATCAGCAAGATAATTAAGATATAGCCATATCAATATGTATATCTGTACTGTATTTGTACAACAAATACTGTAGTCATGAAAAGTGTCGAATAAATGAAAACATATATTCCATCATCTTATATAAAATTTTAAGAGAAATTATGTTCCTTTTTCTTGACCTTCAAGGGGCTCCCAGGACTTAAAGCTAATGTTTTTCTATCTTTCCTTCCTACTCTACCCTATCCTGACACTCATTATGTCTAAACGCTAAAGAGAGGTTTCTACTTAAAGGGCCTAGGAGTGATTCTTTCGAAAGCAAAAATGCAAAAATGAACAAAAAATCCTGTATTGGGAATGCAGACTTATGTATACATTATCACACTTCAGTAGATGGAAGGACTGAGATTTTCAGAAAGACACTGTTCAAATTTATTCTGACATAGAAGGAAAGGTCCACAGGAAGGACCATACCTGCCATAGCAGGAAACAAAAATGGTCTTGACAATATGTAGCTGGAGTCAAGTACACTGATTTTACCTAGTCTGCATTTTATAAAGAATGCTCTCCTGGAAACTTCTTGACTTGGCAGCCCCTACAAGCAGTCCTCTTAATGATTCACAAAACCTTGGAAGAGTGATTCCAAGAGTGATAATGAAGTCACCGTACAAGTTTGGCATTTAAAGGGAACTAATTACTTACTAATGATTAAGAGTAATTAAACAACGAAGTGACAAGGTTATATGGTAACATAATTTTAGTTAAAAAACTAAATCAACCTTCATTATCTTTATTAGCCTTCTGTATTGTTAATTATTTATATCACCTTAACCGTGGAGAAGAGCAAGAGAATTAGCACCTGTTATTTTATCAGCCCTTAGTGAAACCACTAAACCAAACATCTTTTTTCCACATCATGGACCACGGTTTCTCAACCTTCACATACTGACATTTGTATAAGATAATTCTTTTTTGCAGGAGGCTGTCCAGTGTATTCATTGTAGGATGTCTAGCAGCATCCTGGCCTCTATCCACTAGATGCCAGTAAAGGCCCCCACGTTGTGACAACCAAAAATGTCTTCAGACACTGCCAAATGTCCCATAGGAGACAAAATTACTCCCAGTAGAGAAGCACTGCCATAGATACATTCACAAATGCTTGGCAAGTGATCTGTAAAATAGCTTATTTTCATAAATACACTCATTTGCATTGAACAGATGGTTAAAATAGACACAGAAAAACCTATCTTCCAAAACAACAAAAGCTCAAATACTATTATATACTGAGTTCTACATCAGCTTCATTCATCTTAAGCCAAATCACTATTCAAACTTAGAAATAATTCTGAAGATGAGTGTTATTATGACTGGATCTATGGTCAGAAAAAAACAAAATTCTTCAGTAAACTGTTATCAGAAGTATTTTGTAGATTAAAAAATTAAGAAAAATGTTTTTAATTAAGAAGCTAAAATCTTAACAAAAGGCAAATTGTGGATAATTAATATTTTTTATGCTTATACTATTTTCATTTCTAACACACACAAATGTTCCTTATATCACAAGAGATCTCATAATTAACTGTAACTATATCATGAGCTTTTATGTCAGAAGTTTTAAACATATTGTTTTACATCATTCATCTGTTCAATTAAGAAAATAAGAGTATAAATGTAACTTACATATTTGAAATGCTACTTAACTACCACAAATAGAGGAGAAACAAAACATGGGTAGTGGAAATTAAGTCATTTCCAAAGCCTCTGATATGTATTCTTATACTAATAATTTCTTTACGAATTATCTTCAATTATAAAAGTAATTTTATAACTGAATATCTAGAAAACATAGAAAAGAAATTTGTATCACAACTAATGCTACCATCCCAAAACAACCATTAACATTATAATTTTAATTTTGGCAAGTTTTAAAAAAAATTTGTGCTACTATTAATACTAGTTTAATTTTTAAATTTGCATTACTTGATGCTTTTATTACACTACTAATACATTTCATTGAATGAAAAACATTGAAAATGTAGGTGATCAAGAGAAAAAAGAAAAATAAAACACATAATTGCATGTTCTCACATAACTGTAATCATAGCAGTAGTTATATTTAATTGAATGTCACCTGGGAAGTTTGGGAAGATTATTGCCAATACTTACTTTCATTATACGATTTCTCAAATTATACAAAATCCTAGTTCATAGTTTAAAATCAATAGGTTAAATTCATTTTCAGATTTTGCAACAAGATCATCAAGAAAGACTACAAAACAATAAAGATAAAATTTTCATACAGGAATAAACACTGTGTCATATAGTTTTTCTTTTAAAACCAAATAATACATTAGATTGTAACCTCCTGATGAGTCAACATTTGTAATGATCCAACTAATTTGGAATGGGAACTAAAGTTTAAAATATATAAAACTTCTACTTAAGAATGTTGCTTTCATTTTTTAATACTGAAATATCTACTTTAAATATCCAGGTGACCGAATTTATTTAAAAGGAGAGAGTATTTTAAAATTTTTGCAATAGGGAGAATACCAAAGGTGTCTGATACGGAAATTGGGATTCCTAAATAAGATATCTGTCCATTCCATTTATGATGTTAAAAAAAAACAAAGAAAGAAATGAAAAGAAAAGAAACCTCTTCCGTTCTTCCAGAGAAACATTAGCTTTCTCAAGTTCTAAACATTCTTCCAAGTAGTAGATCGTCATATAAAAAATCTGACCCTGAAACAAAAGGAGGAAGACAGTAGCCTTGACAATAGAAACCATATTCTTATTTCTATACTTCTAGGTTTTGACAATCTCAATAGGTGTTCAGTAAGTACCTCTGATTAATTGGTGTTTACATAATATAGTAAATTAGAACATACAGAAAAATCAGATGAACTGATTTTTTAAAAACTATGTCTATCAATCTTCTTAAAAAATAAAATTTCTTTGCTGAAGTAGAAATGTGGAAAGACAAGTAGAACATATTTAGAAGAAAAAAATGGCCAGATTGGTGTTCACGGTCACCAATGAAAACCATGTTTTACCGCTGATGTTTAAGCTTATGTATTTGTTCATTTTATGGATATGACTGCAAATTCCTTAATCAAACACTTGTCAAAAGCAAGCTTAAGTAAATTATTTACAAGATATTATTATTATTACCAAACATTTTACATGAATTGGCAGCCGAATTGCTGGAAAAAAGGAATTCAACTAACTTTAATTTCACTTAAAGAAGTTAGAGGCAGTGATTTCAGTAGTTTATTTGCAATTTGTAAATCAATATCAAAACTTATACTGAATTGGCTAAATAAGAATAAATTTATCACCCACCTAGAGGTATAATTTCTTCTGGGTCACAACAGCAGTATCCCATATTCCCAACATTCTGAATAGTTCTTGGCCTGTACTTTGGGCCATCCTAATCAAGCCTCACCTCACCAAAGGCTCTAGCTGAAAAAATAGCTCTTTAACACCAGAAGTGAATCCTCATCAAAAAAGCCAGGTGCAATATCCAAGTATTTTCATACAGTAACACAGTTCTTTAACATTTTTGAGAAAACAACCTCCTCTCATAAGCAATGACCTTCTGAGACCTACTTAAAATGGCTGTAAGCCTTAACATCATTACTAACAGATAAGAGGATAATGAAGGAGAGAGACACAGATTTAGTAGGCAGTTTATGGTCTAAGAATCACTGAAGTACTTTTTTCCCTATTGGAAGAATGCTTTAACATTGTAAACTAAAATGTGGTAAGGGAATATAATAATATAAATATTTTTAGTTGAGATAAATGATAAAACAGGGCCAATATAAATTTCTTGAGTTAGATATAAAAAGAGAAATGATCAAAATGAGTAATAAGGCCCTAAAATTCACCAAAAATATAACATTAATTACTTCAGAATCCAGATTCTACCATTCAAAGAAATCACTGTGTTAGCAAGCTGAGTGCATTATGATACATTTTTGGGAAACTCCAAAAACTCTTTCTTAATTTATTTGAAAACATATTTAAGAGAAAGAATAGGCATGCATATTTTCTTCCAAATACAGCTGAATTCTGCAGAAGACTATGATCAACATTAAGGAAAATAACTCAATGATAGTTCTTAAAACAATTTCAAGCCTTCTATTACCTATCTTGCCGTTGGTAAATAGATAATCATTCAACGATCTTGCCTGGATCAAATGAAATTAATTATTGAAGAGAAATGAAAAGCAATCATCTGTAAGTTCCCCAAGGGAAAAAAAATGAATTGGAAAAGTGAATCTTCAAGATAGTCTGAAGTGAGTCTGAAGAAGATGGCTCGCCACAACCACAACTACCACATGACCAACCTCTTTTATCTGCAATTACAAGCTACTCATAAAAGATTAAAGAAGACAATCACTATGCATCAATAAACTGTCCCCAAGCCCTAAAATGGTAATAAGCACACACTTAGGGGTTCAAACATCCCAATTTTGCCACCTATTACCTATTTGATCTTTAGAAAGTTTCTTTAACTTTCTAGCCTTGATTTCCTCATTTTTTACAATGAATATAAAATGAACCTCATAGGCTGGTTTGATGGTAGTGGGTTATCAGAACTTATTAACATTAGTGTCACTAAAGTTGGTATACAACCCCCCACTGCTGAATTTGACTGGCTGAAAAAAAAAAAAAAGAACCTCATAAACGGCACAAGGATTAAATGAGATGATGTACACAGTATACAGTGCCTCCTGTAGAAATTCCTCAAACTTATATGTGGTAAGTTGGAATCTTTCACCAGGCAAAGTACTTCTGGGAAAAAAGTACAGAAGCTATAGTCAAAAATCATATCATACACACAGTTATTATGTGTCAATTAAAAATAAATAAATAAAAAATTTAAGAGCCACATAATATTCTGCAAACATTTAGCAAAAACATATTATGTGCCTGACATTGTACTAAAAACTACAGATATGACTGGGGACAAGACAATTATGTTTAGAGTCTAGTAGAAGTGAAAACTGGCCATTTTAATCTAGTGTGGAAAGTACAATGAAGAAATAGATACATAACCTGGATGGAACTGGAAACCATTCTTCTAAGTGAAGTATCACAAGAATGGAAAAACAAACACCACATGTACTCACCATTAAATTGGTACTAATTGATCAACACTTATGTGCACGGAAATAACATTCATTGGAAAGTCAAAGCAGGTAGGAGGGGGGAGAAGGGGATGGGTAAATTCACACCTAATGGGTGCAATGCACACTATCTAGGTGATGGGCATACCTGTAACTTTGACTCAAATGGTACAAAAGCAATTTATGTAACCAAACCATTTGTACCCCCATAATATTCTGAAATTAAAAAAAAGAAGAAGAAGTAGATATAGAGTTTTCTGGGAGTATATACCTGAGTAGGCCCTGGAGGTCTTGATATTTAAAGAGGTACAGGAAGAGCATCTAAGGGTTGACCAGGGAAAGGAAAAGGAATGTGGCAGAAGGATATTACATGCAGAGGTAAAACAGGATGTTTAGAAGTCTGAAGGCAAGATAGATAATAATAGGACAGAAAAGGGGACAATAAACTATTATGTTTTAATTCAAAAACAAGAAAAAGGATAACCTATTTCTGTTATTTATACCATGGACCCAAAATAAAAGGTAAAACACAGGAAAGAATTTTACTCTCTAATGACAAAGGGTGTTAAAGATGACAGTTCATCCTAGAACCAGTAGGCCATTCAGTCACAATTTCCAAGGTTAGCATGAGCCCTCGGACTCAGAAGAGAAGACAACTCACAGAGTTGGTTAGACTATTCATGCACTACAGTAGAGGATGATATATACAGATTTAAAATTGTGAAAGGCTGATTAATCAATTAAAGCTAATTACATTTTGTCCCTCCAAACTCCAACGCTAAGTGTGCTAAATAGCTATGGACAAAATGGACAGGGAAAGGGTTATACAAGAAAAAGCCAAAATGACTACGGTTTCGTCTTTGAAAGTAGACCAAAAAATTTCTCAAAAGAAAAAAAAAAAAAGAAAAGAATGTAATAACGCCTGTACTAATTTATTTCAAACTTTTAATTATATAGAATGTTTATGCTCTCTATGCAGGCTTTCTGACTCCAAGCATCATCATCATCAAGATGTTCGGTTCAGCATCATCACACACATCGTATCTATCTATTTCCAGTACAAATGGCTTTAAAGATTAACTTGTCATTAAGAACCCTGTATATACTTGACAAATAAAAGTATATTTTATGAAATCTAATCTTAGGTATTTAAATAGCAAATTGTAATAGAAAATATAACAGTCCTGATCAAAAACTGGTTAAGATCTACCAAATCATAAAAACTTGAACTTTGGGCTAAAGTACTAATTCAGTTTCTTAATTTAAATAAAAGGTATGGTAACAACAGTTTGGAATTTGCAGTTCTGAAAAATGTATCTGCCATAACAAAATCTAAAATCTTACGTAAATCAAATAATTATTCTAACTCTGTACTGGGCACAAATAGTTCCCCAGTTTCATTTGTGATTTACATAAAAGAAAACAAAATTTGACTAAATATTGCAGTGTGCTCAACTTACTGTGACTTCAAATTTCACTTTATAATTGTGTGTGAAAAACTAATTAAAGGCATCTGTACACTAAAATAAATGTTATTTACAAGTGAAAAATTGTAGTTTCTTTTTGTTTCCTAGATACCTTGGCTCATTACACAAATTTAAATGGAGTCACTGATGCTTTAAAATAAATATTTTCTGTCTATTTATAAATCTATTAATAACATTCCCTATTTTTTATCACAAGTTTCCGCATTCCTGACACATTATTTGAAAAGTTCAATGTACCAAATATTATTTGAATGGAACAGCCTGCAAAGACACCAATAGTGAATTGTTTAACCAGAAGCAGAGTGAGAATTTTTAGGTTATATAAATCATAGTCATCGGATTGTAAACCCCATGTCAGAATTTCTATAAGAAATTTAGCAGTAATTCTGACTTTGTGATAATGCTTTCATAGTCACTCAGAAAGTGGCTGCTGCTTGCCTGAAGTCAATAGCAATTCAGTTGTCTGTTCAACAAATGTATTGTTGGTTCTTTGTTTCTACAAATAAAAGTAAACAAACTGGTAAGAAAAACACTTTCCTCCTACAGATCTGAGCAAATTAATTTTTGTACTGATCTACAGCCCTCTGTTAGAAAACTGCTTGATGCCAAAACAATTATTCTCTGAAGACAGAGGGATAAAAACCACTGAATTCACAAGTCAAGTGTCCACTAGTAAAAGAGAATATATATTCATTATAAAACACATACACTTGAGCCAGGCACTCATGGTCCATCTATATCGAAATCACCCTGGATGTCTGTAAAGTACAGAGTTATAGGGCCCACTGAATTAAAGTCTTTGCCAATAGAGCTAGTAACAACCTGCACTGTTAATACTTCTCCAAATAATTCCAGTGCTCAATAAAGAATTGTTTACTCATATAACATAGTAGACTTAAAGTTGACTTATTTTTTATTTGGGGGTATTCCTCTTATAAGAAACAAGAATAGGCCAAAATTCAACTAAGATGCCAGCAAATAAAATTGATTTTATTTAAAACTAGAAAAAGAAACTAGAAACCATAATATTTCTTCAGGTTGTCACCACACATTACTAATTTATTTCAATGGATACCAAGAAAATCAATGGGCACATTACAAGACTAGATAAAATCATTAGTTCAGACAGATAATTCCTTTGCATTTAAAGTAAACTGATCCTTTATGTGCCTTAACTTAATGCTAATCAATTTTCTGTATCTCACATCATTTAGCTAACCAAAAGTTTTAGAAGGAAGACCTTAGAACAACTAACTTTGCAACCTTCAGCAGTTCTTTAAATTTATAAATATCATAATTCATTTTCCCCCTAAAAACATGATCTATCTTTATGTGAACATTCACATACTATGAAGTTGTTAAACCTTATTCAAACATGATGAGTTATATTAGTCCTTCTCCTTAGTATGTCTTTAGTCTTACAATCCTAAGACAACATGTACCTTATGCTCGCTCTTGAGGAAATCAAATATTTAAATCTGGACTTAGAATGCATACTTTAACTGGCTAAAAAAATCTCAATCCAGTTCAATCCAATAACATGCATTTAGTCCACTATACTAAGAAAAACTCAAAGATGAACAGGACTTCAGCCTTATTCTCAAGGGGCTTGTAACTTCTGGGGGCGGGGGAGGGAAACAAAGCCATTTCCAACTGACGCAAAGATACGGCAAAAAGCAAGTTAATTGCTTTAATTGGAAGGTGAAGTGTTACAGAAATACAAATAGTAAAACAATTAATTCAAATTAAAGAGAAATGGAGAGGCATGACAGAAGAGACAGCATTTGAGTTAGGCTTTGATGACAAAGAAGTATCTCAATTGTCAAAAGCAGAAAGACGAGATGCATTCTTAAATGAAGACGATTAGGAGTGATGGTATATAGGATAGCTACAAAAGTTCATGGTGTAGTCATGGAATACTGACCAATGCTCTATAGTTGAAGCAGAGAACACATGTGAGGAAAAATGGGCATGGAAAATTAAGTCAGGGATAGGACTTAAAGCCTTGCTAAAGAGTTTAAACTTTGTTCTGTAGACAACTAAGAATCCTCAAAGGTTTCTGAACAGGAAAGTGAAACAATAAGAAGAAATTTAATGTAAACTTAAAATAAATAAATACACCTATAATCCTAGCACTTCCAGAGACTGAGGCAGGAGGATCACTTGAGGGCAGGAGTTCGAGACCAGCCTGAGCAACATAGCGAGAACCTGTCTCTACAAAAAATACAAAAATTAGTCGGATGTGGTGGCATGAGCCTGTAGTCTCAGCTACTCAGGAGGCTGAGGAAGGAGGATCTCTTGAGCCCAGGAGTTTGAGGTTGCAGTGAGCTATGATGACACCACTGCACTCTAGCCTGGACACCAAGAAAGACCCTGTGTGTGTGTGTGTGTGTGTGTGTATAAAATTGTTCTTCATTCTTTCCTGCCATTAAGAGGCAGTAAAACAAACTATTGTAATGACGGCAGAAGGAAAGAGAGAGAGAGACAGACAGACAGATGCAAGAAATAAGGCTGGGTTAAGATCATATTGATAGGATCTAATATGAAGCTTGATAACGTCAAAGGTAATCTCAAGTTAGACACTGGAATTACATATACTATCAACCAAGATAGAAAACACGGGAGGAAGAACATGTTTGCTTTTTTTAACTTTAGGTGGGCTGAGGCAGAGAAAGATGAATTTGGCTTTAGATAAGAGATTAAGGTGCTAGAAAATATAACCAGGAAGTATCTATTAATATGAATATGCAGTTTGAAAGATACCTCCAGCCCAGAAATGTTCATCTAGATATCACCTACAAAGATATGACGGATAGGCAAAGTACGGAAATGGCTGTGATGAAGCAAAGCATGCACCTTATCCAAGGATAAAACAGAGCTAAGGGCTGACCCATGAGAAATAACTTACATTTAAAAATCAGATGGTAAAAGGGAGCAGTAAAGAAAACTCATAATAAATAATAAGAAAACTAGGAAACTACACTGTTTGAAAAGCCAAAGGAGAAAATTCAAGAAAACTGAATGGTCAATAGTGCTAAATGCTGCAGAGATGTTAGTAGTTACATGACACTAAAAAGAAAACAATCAGTTTAGAAATTAGAGGGTCATTACTATAGATGAAACAATGAACCTAAATAATAATTCAAGATAAATACTTTTTAAAGGCAAAGCCATTTTTAACTTTTAGATACTATTAAAAATCCAAAAAACTTCCCAATTAATAAAAGACTAAATAGAAAAGATCATTTTCAAATAAAAATGGAGGCATTTGACGGGATAACATTTTTAACAACCAGGCACAGTGGCTCATGCCTGTAATCCTAGCACTCTGGGAGACCAAGGCGGGAGGACTGCTTGAGCTCAGGAGCTCGAGACCAGCCTGAGCAAGAGTGAGACCCCGTCTCTACTAAAAATAGAAAAATTAGCCAGGTGTCGTGGCACGCACATGTAGTCTCAGCTACTCAGGAGGCTGAGGCAGGAGGATCGCTGGAGCCCACGAGTTTGAGGTTGCAGTGAACTATGATGACATGCCACTGCACTCTATCCAGGACAACAGAGCAAGACTCTGTCTCAAAAAAAACTAAAAAACATTTTTAACATTTTGAAAATTATTTGATTAAATAAGTTCGTAATCTTTAATAATACAGTGCTTTCAAAAACAGGCAATAAGCAGCACTTGTACTTGCAAAGTAATTTTTTAAGCAACTGACAAAGACTAGTTCCTTGACTGAATTTGTCAGGCTCCTCTGAGCTCTCTTTCTACCATGCCTAGATCTCAGCCCTCTTCCTGTCTTTGGCCTGCCCACCTCAGTCTTAGCAAAGAATCCTGCTAAAGGCATCTCCCTACCCTGATCAAGTTCCTCATGCACAATTCCTTGGGCAGCCTTTAGCAAGAATCTGTTACCCGTAATGTCTCCTCTTAGTAATTTTTCTATCTACTGACCACCTCACCCTGATCCTTGGCTATAAATCCCTACTTGTCCCTATTACATTGAGAGTTGAGCCTTATCTTTCCCCAATTGCAATACCCTTGTTGCAATAGTTTTGAATCCTTACTGTTTTAACAAGTGTTTTTAGAATAATTTTTTCTTCAACACAACAAGGCATTCAAGGAAGGCAGTCACACTCTTAGCCAATATTAATAGAAAAATAATTCAGCACACAATCAAAAATGAAAAGTGAAAGTTCAACAGAATATCTCTATGACAGACAACTTAAATGACAAGGTAAGTTAAATAGAGCCAACAGTAAGTACAAAAAGGTTCCCTCAATTTTTTATGCAAAAGAATTTTTTTTAAAGGCTTTCCCATCTAAAATAAAGACAAGGGCACTGAAAAGTAGTAGAATCAAGCTCATTGTCTATTCATGTCAGAATTTATCAGTCAGAATTTCTGGTAACAAAAGAATGAAAATGGGAGAGAGTAGCTGGTATGTAATTAGTAGTCAAGCTATAAGTCACATAAAGCAATAGATACAAATAGCAGTTGACACCAAAATTCCTCTATTCATTCAACAAATATGTACTTAGGCTTAGCATTGGGGGAGAAGGATAGAATAATAATATAGACTCTCTGCCTGAAAGGATCCTATGATTTAGCAGCCATGACATATACAAATAAGAAGAATGCTATAAATAATTATAATACAAGAATGAAAGGGATAAGTTCACTGAAGAAGAGTACAAATAAGGTATTATGACAGTTCAGCGGAAGGAGAGATGATTTCTGATAGGAAAGCAAGAAAAGGTTTCATGAAAAAAAGAGGTATGTGATTTAAGTCTTCAAGGATGACTATTAGGATTTAATAGGTAGACACAAAGGGAAAGGCATTTCAGTGATAGGAAGTAGCATAAGGAAAAGCAGAGTGTAAATAGTTTTCTGTAACTACTGGAAAGAATAACAGTAGAAAATAACACTTAGACCTGTGTAGTGGATTGAAAACTGTCTCCCAAATATTCAGGATCACCTGGAAACTGGGAATGTGATCTTATATTGAAATAGGGTCTTTATGGATACAATGAGTTAAGGATCTTGGGGTGAAATCATCTTAGACTTAGGCTGGGCCCTAAATCCAATGACTGGTGTCCTTGTAAGAGGAAAGGACACAGAAATACACAGAAAAGGCCATGTGAAGACAGAGGCAGAGAATGGGAATTATGTTGCCACAAGCCAAGAAATACTTGGGGTCACCAAAAAGGTGGAAGAGGCAAAGAATTCTTCCAAGGTACTTCAGAAGGAACATGGTCCTGTAAACACTTTGATTTCAGCTGCTAAAACTGAGAATGAATTTCTTGTTTCAGTTTATTAATCATGGTAATTTGTTACAACAACCCTAGGAAACTAATATAGCTTGGTTAAGAACAATTCATAGAGAGCTATGTTTTCCATGCTCCAGCATTTCATTTTATTATACTTTGGAAGAAGAAAACACTGACAAAAAATTTCTCCTTTATAAGCATATTCCCATATTACCAGGCAATTATATTAAAAAGTAAACAGAAAACAATGAAATGCCATTACTTACAATGTGTGACTCCAGCCAGAGTTTGGTAGAAAGTGGGAGTATCACTATCATCAGTGAGGGTAACATACACACCTCCAGATAGTAGCCAACGAGAGAAAGTAAAAGCATCTTTGTTTAGAAGAAGCCAATTTCTAAACTTTTCATAGTTTACCTTTTCACCCTAAAATTAAAATAAAAAAATAAGTTTAGTCAAATTTTAAGTATCTTACTTGTACCTGCATGACCTGAAGTTTGCAATTAGTTAACATTTACCTTTCTACTATCTACAAAGGAAGGATTATCTAAATAACACTACAGGGTATATATACTTGGAAATCAAACTGTCTTCAAAAATAATTATACTTCAGATCTTCCATTTGTATAAAATCTATAAGCTAATTGCAAATTATTTCATCAGTTCACTAAAGCACTCCATTACCAATAATAAGCCATGTTTTACTTGTCAAGATACATCCTGAAATCAGTAAATTGCATTTCTTTCAACATCCAATTTTTCACTTGCCATATCCCTCTTCTTTAGCACTGTCCCAATCTGTCTGAATTAGTATATTTTAATTAAATTTGTATGGAATTTAAAAGTTCTTTTAAATTTCATTTGTAAATTAAAAACAACTATACAGGAATCCTCCTAGAGAGGAGAGTCAAGATCCCAGAAGGCATCATTGAAAATACATATTCACAAGTCAACCAGAGTACAAAGAGAAGCAAGTTGATTTCTATTTCTTTGCTTTCTTTTCATATATTTGTCTTGATCACTTTCTGGAGGAAAAAAATAAGTATCCTGGCTGAAAAAGAGCCTCACATGGCTGTCCAAGCCAATGCCTTTGCTTAGAAGACAAGAGATCCTAGGTTTAGTGAGGGTCAGATATTTCTAAGAGAAAAGGGAGAAGTAATTCACATGGAAACACAATAAAGAATGACATTCTAGCGGCTCTAGTCCTAATAGCGATACTAAAGAATACAAATAACTAGGAACCTAAAAGAGATATTGTAGAAACAATTTCTACATTGTTTATTAGATCCTGTTAAGTACAGCAATATACTTTGCCTAGAGGTTTCACAACATTTAACATCATCAGTGCAATCCAAACAATCAAGACAACATTGACAGTCTTGTTTTTCTGAATGGAAGAATATGGTGTAAAAGTTGATCATACAAATGAGGTCATTCCTGTCACACCTAACTAAACTTGCGTCGAGGGGCCAGGGGGGAAAAAACACTCAGGGTACATAGTACTGCTCTAGAAATGTAATTCTCTGCAAGTCTGGCTGCTGAAACTGCCTGTTGTAACCTGAGATCAGTTTTATCTATAGTTGGTGAGGTATCTTGCTGCAACTCTACTACCACTCTACTACCGTCAATGTCGCCCACCAATTGGATCTTACCAGCTCCCCAAAGCTTTACTAATACCAATAACTTTCTCTTAGGACCACATGTAACATTCCCCCTTTTCATAAAATCTCCAACCTTCTCTTTGTTCTTCAGACATACCAAAGACTGCCTTGGTCTGCATGCATGCCCTGGAACTGCAATTCTTTTTTCCTAAATAAAATGTTAAATTTAAAGATTTACCTCTACATCTTTTTTTTAAATATTAAGGGGGGATGTGAGGAGGGCCATCTAGTTGCATTGTTTTTTTTTTTTGTGAAGACAGAGTCCTCGCTCTGTCGCCCTGGGTAGAGTACAGTGGCGTCATTGCAGCTCACTGCAACCTCCAACTCCCAGGCTCAAGTGATCCTCTTGCCTCAGCCTCCCAAGTGGCTGGGACTACAAGCGGGTGCCACGACACCTGGCTGACTTTTTTTTTTCCTTGAGACGAGGTCTCGCTCTTGCTCAGGCTGGTCTCAAACCCCTGAGCTCAACCAATCCACCCTCCTTGGCCTCCCAGAGAAGCTAGGATCACAGGCATGAGCCACTGTGCCTGGCCCACCTCTACATTTTTATTTTGACTTCAACAATGGCATTCAGACTTGTTGCAGGGACACATGAGGACACTGCCAACATGTTTAGAGATTACAGATCCTACCCATATTATTTCCCTATCTATCTAGTTTAGTCTAGAAAGAGGCTTAGCAGTATAAATTCCACAAGTTGATGCACATTTTTACACATGTTAACATCTCTTGACATTGGGATAAGTCTTAAAATCAACAGCATCCTCCATTATAATTGGCAGGTTTTTTCTTAGTGGTTGTGATATTGTGAAATATATATTTGGTCTTCTTTCTGTTTCCTGGCATACAACTCCTAAAATCCTTGCCATCTCCAAAATGATACATTTCTCTTTACATGCTAATGAATTGAACTACGTCTAGGGGCTCCTGGATAGCCTCATGATGGGGGCTAGTAACCTGAAAAACCAAGGAATGATTAGAGGGTTGGGACTTTCAGTCCCATTCCCAGCCTCTGATCTCCAGGGAGAGGAGAGAACTGAGGTTAAGTTGATCACCAATGATCAATGATTCAATCAATTGTGACTACTAGTGAAGTTTCCATAAAAACACAAAAGGAGTCAGGGGCGGTGGCTCACAACTATAATCCTTGCACTTTGGGAGGTCAGGCGGGAGGACTGATTGAGACCAGGAGTTTGAGACCAGCCTGAGCGACATAATGAGACCCCCGTCTCAATAAAAAATTTAAAAATCAGCCAGGTGTGGTAATACATGCCTGTACTTCCAGCTATTTGGGAGGCTGAGGCAGGAGGATCACTTGAGCCCAGGAATGTGAGGTTGCAGCGAGCTATGATGACACCACTGCACTCTAGCTCGGGCCACCAAGCTAGACCTTGTCTCAAAAGAAAACAAAAATAAAAAACAAACAAACTAATGAAAGGACTGAGTTGTTCAGGGAATTTCCAGATAGCTGAACACATGGAGGTTCCTGAAGGGTGGTGTGTGGGGAGAGGGCATGGAAGCTCCACATACCTTCACATATACCTTACCCTATGCATCTCTTTCATCTGGCTATTCATCTCTATCCTTTGTAATGTCCTTTATAATAAACCAGTAAACTTAAGTGTTTCCCCAAGTTCTGGGAGCTGTCCTATTAACTGAAGGAGGGAGGTCTCAGGAACCCCAATTTATAGCCTATTTGTCAGAAGTATAGGTGTCAACCTATTACTTGTGATTGGCATCTGGGGGCAGTCTCATGGGATTAATCCCTCTGGCCTTTGGGATCTGATGCTATCTCCAGGTAAACAGTGTCATAGCTGAATAAAATTAGAGGAAACCTAGCTCATGTCCACTGAAGAATGCACCAGAGAATTGGTTGCTGGTGGGGAGAAATCCCCACACATATTTTGGTAACTCGAGATCACAGAAAGTGATCTGTGTTGTGAGAATAGAGTAGGAAAAAAAGTTTGTTTTTTTCCTCTCAGAGTGATATATAAAGGTACTTCTTATAATTGATAGCATCTTAGATTCAGGGAAATAATATGATTTCGATGGTTTTGTTGAATCTACGATGTCTCAATTACAAGATGCACCTTTATGTGCCACTAAGAAAGAAAAAAAGATGCCAATTTATAATGGGCCCTTCTACCACATTCACATATAGCTAATATCTACTGAGTGTTTATAATGTCCTCAGAACTGTCCTAAATATTTTAAATACTAATTTAATCATCAAAGCACCCTCTATAGGAGACACTTTTATTGTTATTATTTTTTTAGAGATAAGGTCTCACTCTATCATCCAGGCTGGAGTGCAGTTGTCTGATCACAGCTCACTGCAGCCTCGAATTCCTGGGCTCAGGCAATCCTCACATCTCAGCCTCCCAAGTCGCTGGGACTATAGGCACGTCATACCACACCTGGCTAATTTTTTTTTAAGAGACAGGGTATCACTATGTTGCCCAGGCAGGTCTCAAACTCCTGGCCTCAAGCAATCCTCCCACCTTAGCCTCCCAAAATGCTAAGATTACAGGTGTGAGCCACCAGGCCCAACCTGAGACACTATTATCCCCATTTTACACATAAGCAAACCTTAATACCAAAAGGTTAAGCAATTTGCCCCAAGTTATATAGTGGCAGAGAGGATTGAACCTAGGTAGTCCAGGCTCCAAAGTCCCTGTGCCTAAACTATACACCACACTGCCTGGTCTACTTAGTGAAATATAAAGTAATCTCTGAAATCCACCTGCCAATTGCGAATCATTCCACATAGCTGGTAGCACCAAAATTTCGTCTGTCAAATCTTATTTTTTACGTTTTTGAGTCATGGATCTCTTCTAAAAAGGGAAGCAAAGGAAAAGAATTCTTTTATAAATTGTTGTAATAGTGGTCTAGGAAAAAAATATTTCCAATACCAGAAAAGGCAACTAAAAATAAACAGATTCCTGGAGCTTCCAGATAGCTGACATGTGGAGGTTTATGGAGGTTGGAGTGCCCAGGGAGGGCAGGGAAGCTCTGTGCCCCTTCCCCCATACCTCGCCCTATGCATCTCTTCATCTGTATCCTTTGTAATAAACCAGTAAACATTTTATGTTCCCTGGGGTAGGGATTGTGCCTTCCTCATTTCTGTAACTTTCAGGAACATATGAATTGGTCATCAGGAAAAGATTCTTAACCACAAGGTCCTATGTCATTCCTCCTGACACCATGTAAAGTGAGAGTCCTGTCGTCCTTGGATAACACCAGCCTGGGACTGACCAGGAAGTTCTGTTTATCTACCACAGGAAACACAACTAGAGTTTCATCAAATTTGTCCAAACTGGGCAGAGTCTAAGTGAGATGCCAATGGCTCATACACCTCACTGGTCAAGGAACGCCACCTTATAATAAGTGTCATCATGAAGGAAACACACCAGAATTTCCAGCTTCTGGAGTGGATGCCTAAGAAGGAAGATCTGTGGCTGCAGACAAATCTGGTGACTCTTATCTGCCAGTCATGGTCTGTGTGACCCTGATTTGGTGGTTGTATTGCCTTGTGCCTCAGTTTCCCTTTAATAAAATGAGATAACAGGTAAAAAATAATAATAAAAATAAACAGACTCCTAAAACTGATAAAATATTAATTTCCACTTTAAGAATCAACAACCCAAAAGAAAAACAGTAAAAAAAAAAAAAAAACTTAATACAACTCCTAGGTGGACTGCTTTATAACTAGAGGCTAATAATAAAGCACAGGATAAAAAGCTAAAACCCATATCACTTAAATCTAGGTGCTAAGGCCATATCTTTTATCTAAAGTGCTTGTCTTTAAAATTATTTTTAATGCAAAAAACAACACAAAGCATTGTCACAGACGGTCTGAATAAACCTATTCTAATATAAATACTTGGATAGCAAGAATCTGGATGCAATCATCAGGCTCATTATTCAGAAATTAGAGCAGCTAAATACATCAAATAGTTGAATCAGATACCATTAGCCCACTTACAGTATTGGTTTTACACCAGAGGAAGCTAATAATTCAAACAGCCATATACATGAGCCTTCTAAAATTCAGTTTCACATTTCTTTGATCTTTTCTCTTCTAAAGATCTTGCCATTAAAAACAACAACCCAGGCACTTACTACTACAGTCTTACGATCTTATTACAATAACTGTTCCCCTTCCCATAAGTGAAATTTAAGCATTCTACTTTCCCATCACAATTTCCTCTTATGAACATATTCCCTGTAGTATCCTAACTCCAGTGATTTTTTAACTCCACAGGATCTATACCAATGACCAATGTTCATGTTGCCAAATCTCAGTGATCAAAGGTCAACTCACTTCAGTGTACTTGACGTAGTTAAGCTCTCCTTCCTTCTTGAAACATTTTCATCACCTGGCCTGCAGGACACTATTCTCCTTGGGTAATCTTCTTATCTCACAGGCCATTCCTTAATCTCCAGTTTTGATTCCTCTTTATCTCTCCAAACTCTAAACACTGGATTATAGGACTCATTCTTCCAATCTGTTTTCTAACTAAACTCACTCATAGATTATCTTTGCTGTATTCTCTTCATGAAAAGTTCTTCCCTCAGTTATCTTCATGGTTTTCTCTCTCACTTCCTATAAATTTTCTGCTCATCTATAAGCCAATAAATCCTTTCCCCTGAACAATAAACTTATGTATCAAAAAGCATAGTTGACAACTCCAATCGAATGTCTAATAGGATCCTTGAATTTAATTAAATCTCTCTTGGCATCCAACCCCCAAAGATCCTTCTCCATCTCAGTTAACGGCAACGACATTCTTTTACTAAATCAGGCCAAACACTTTGATCATCCTTCTAATCCTTCTATCAAAGTCCCTAATCAATACAAGAAAAGATTCTGTTAAGTCCACCTTTAAAATAAATGCAGAATCTAAAAACTTATCACTCACTGCTACACCATGATCTAAATGACCATCCCCTCTTACCTGGATTATTCAGATACCTCAATTTGACTCAGCCACACAAGATCTAACGTGATCATGTTTTTCAAAAAAGCATCTCATATTATGTTATTCCTCTGCTCAAAACCCTCCAGTGGTTTCCATCTCACTCAGGGTAAAAGTCAAAGGACGTGACAATGTTCCATGGGGGCATAGATAATCTACCCCCTACTCCCCAATAATTTCAGTAACTTCATTTCTCACTATTCCCTTGCCCACTCCATTCCAACTAAATTGGCCTTTTTATTGTTCCTTGGATATGCCAAGTATACTCTTACCTCAGGGCCTTTGCTGTATTCTTTTCATGAAAAGTTCTTTCCTCAGTTATGTTCATGGTTTTTTCTCTTACTTCCTATAAATTTTTTACTCAAATTTCACTTTATCTGACAGACCTAACCATCCTATATAAAATAACAACATTCAGCTGCCTCTTTCCTATCACCACCTATTCACCTATTCTACTTTATTTTTCCCTATAGCACTAATTATCACCAAATACATATGCCTTCTATTGTGCCTAAATTTTAGAGAACTAGGTGACCAACCACATGTAATTCCCATCTACAAAATGGGAGTGTTTGCCTAAACCTTATTAAAATGAAAAAATATGTATATTCTTCCTGAAAAAAAGCAAAGAGTATTAATATATTTGACATCTCTGTGAAAATCCAATTAATAAGATCTACAAAGATGCCTTTTCTACTGACAGGCAAAATTTTATTATGGGGAAAAAACAAATAAACCATAGCCCCGTTTGTCTTGAAGTACCGAAATACTATGATAGCAATTTCTAGTCAATATGTCAGAACCAAAAATGCAGGAAACCCATCCTTTTATACCCAACACATAGAAATGCTGGATAAAATGTAACACCATAACCACCACCAAAAACTGCACAGCTAAGCTCAAAAGCAAGAAAGAGATATCACCAGGTGCTATCAACACAGAAGAAACTCAAAGCCAGATTGATGAGAAGCTAAAGATAGACAGCCCAAAGAGATATAAGAATATGGATATGGATGAAGTATTGACAATCAATGCCTATATAAGTCAGGAAGGTAGAGCTAAACTCCCTGAATAAAACCAAGAGCAGTAAAGGACTATCATATTGGTGAAATGGAAGTGGGTCAAATAGTCACCCGTAAGAAATTGTGCAGCGTTGGGATGCTACATGAAAGGATCAGAAACTTCTAAAGAGGTTTTTACTCTACCATCTCTAGGGACTTTTCACATATTAGCAGACCTCTGAGAAGAAAAATAATTTTCTCTGTTAAAGATACACATTTTCTATTATTTAATTTTCTATTATTTCTATTGTTAGACACTAGAAAATATATTATTTTTGCAAACAGAAAAAAAGACAATTTTTAACCCAAATATTTCACTATGTAAATCAACTAAGTAAAATAAATGATAAAATAGCCCTTGATAAAATAGGTCACAGATGGAAGACCAATAAATGATATACCTACCATATCCATGATGAAAAGCAATGGCACTACAACATGAACACTGTTTCAGGTTCCTACAGGATTGTGTGTATGCATGTGTATGTGTTGGTATGGGTGGGACTGACAGCATAGGAGTGGTGTTTCCTTATACTCTAAGTATAAAAGTTGCCTTTACAGTAAAACTAAGAATTTTCAGATTCACAAATATAGCAGTAATGAGAGTCATGGACCTTTGAATACAGCATATAAATAGCTGAAATATCAATCATTAAATATAAAAATGCCAAGAATATTCTGCATATAAACATCTATTCATCATAGTTAAACTTACTACACAACTAAAAGTTAATACTTTGTCAACAGGAAGGCATGAAATGTAAATCTTTAAATATACCTCTGAGAAACATTTCCTGAGTGTATCTGGGACTTTACCATCCACCACATGGAGCATTCTTTCCATTTCTTCTCGTACAACATAGCTCCCAGATTCACTTGAAAAAAGACTGAAAATGTCTAAGAGAAAGAAAGATAGAATAAATTAATCTTAACACAGATCAAATATACCCTGGTAGAAATAGCGAGAGAAGAGAAAGGTATTAATAATTGAGTGATTACTAGGGACGAGCACTTTATAAATATAATTTAATTTATTCCTCAAAATAACCTAGCAACACAAATTAAAACAGCAACATTACATCTTTCCAAATACACCAAATTTGCAAAAATGCTTAGGTATAGCAATATCAAGTGTTGGCAAAGATTAGGAGAAACGGAACCTCTTATATAATGTTAATAGGAGCACAAATTACTGTGACCACTTTGGAGAGTAATTTGAAAAACTCTAGTAAAGGTGAAGATGTATGCCAGAAACTCCACTTCCATAAAATTACACTTCCACACTTGAAAAACTGATACCTGTGTACAAGAGACAAGGTGTTCACTGGAGTACTGTTTGTAAGAGCAAAAATTAGAAAAAAAGATAAATGGCTATCAATAATAGGTAAACTGAGATATACACATGATAAAATACTACATAGAAGTTAAAATAAAGGAATTAAGTGTTTCAAGATGGATAAATATCAAAAAATATAATATTCAGGGAAAAGCAAATTATAAAGTAATCTGTATAGTACTAGTCCCCCTTATCCATGGTTTTGCTTTCCAAGGTTTCAGTTGCCCACGGTTAACAGTGGTCCAAAAAAATTAAATGGAAATTTCCAGAAATAAACAATTCATAAGTTTTAAATTGCACACTATTCTAAGTAACATAATGAAATCTCTTGCCTCCCTCTCCATCCTGTCTGGGACATGAATCATCCTTTTGTCCAACATATCCACACTGTATACACTACTTGCCTGTTAGCCACTTAGTAGCTGTCTTGGTTATCAGCTGGACAGGTCACAAGAAGGGGTGAGTACAGTACAGTGAGATATTTTGAGAGAGAAAAAGTGACCAGATTCACATAACTTTCATTACAGTATATTGTTATAATTATTCTCTTTTATTATTATTATTAATCTCTTACTGAGCCTAATTTATAAATTAAACTTTATCATAGGTATATTTGGATAAGAAAAAACATAGTATATATAGAATTTGGTACTACCGTGGTTTCAGGTATACACTGGGGGGTGTCTTGGAATATATCATGCAGGTAAGGGGGGACTAATGTATACCATTTATTAAAAAGTATAAAACCTATAAAACAGTTGAAGATATACTTAAGGATATATAAACATGTTATAAATGTATAAAAACCTACATGAAGAATGAAAGATCACCAAATTCATAAGAGTAGTAACCTCTGTGAAGGAAAAAGGAGGAATGGGATCCTGAAGGGATACAAAGAGAGCCTTACCTTAGTTGTAATATTTTATTTTTTTAAAATCAAAATCTGGGACAAATATGATACAATGTTAAGAAGTAAAGCTAGGTAGAAGTACATGTTATAAGTATGTTTGAAATATTGTTGTTATGGGTTGAATTATATCCCCCAAAAAGAAATTGTGAAGTCCTAACTTTCAAGTACCAGTGAATGTGAGCTTATTTGGAAAGAGGGTCTTTGCAGATGTAATCAAGTTAAGATGAGGTCATTAAGGGTAGGACCCAATCTAATATGTCTGCTATCCTTATAAGAAGAGAAGACAGACACAAAAGGAAGAAAGCCATGTGACGAGAGAGACAGAGATTGGAATGATACAGATGCAAGCCAAGGAATGCCAAGGATTGTCAGCCATCACCAAAAGCAAGGAAGAAGAAAGAATTCTCCCCTGCAGGTTTCAGTGACAGCATGGCCCTGATGACACTCTGATTTTGAACTTCTAGCCTTTAGAACCATAAGATAATGAATATATTTGTTGTTTAAGCCACCCAGTTTGTTTAGCGCTTTGTTATCGCAGCCCTAAGATGTTAATACAACTGTATAATAAAAATGAAGAAACTTTTACCACCAGTCAGTCATACCTGAATATCCACATAGGACTGGTTCCAGGACCCTCAAGGATATAATAATCCATGGATGCTCAAGTCCCTTATATAAAGTGGCATGTTATATGTATATAACCTACATACATCCTCCTATATACTTTAAACCATCTCTAGATTATTTCCAAGGTTTCTTGGAAATAATACCTAGATCACTTATAATACCTGATAATTATGTAAATAGTTATTATACTGTACTGTTTTTAATTTGTATTATTTTTAATTGTATTGGTTTTTTCCATTATTTTTTTCCTCAAGTGTTTTCGATCCAAAGTTGGCTGAATCTGTAGATAAACAACTCACAGATAAGGAGGGCTGACAATGTTTTTTATTTTTATTTTTTCTAGAAACAGGGTCTCACTATGTTGCCAAGGTTGGACTGCAGTGGCTATTCACAGGCGTGATCAAGGCATGTACTGTGGCCTTGAACTCCTGCCCTCGAGACGATTCTCCTACCTCATCCTCCCAAGTACCTGGGACTACAGGCACACACCACACTTATATTTTTAATTACTTTAATTACATTTGTATTTTTAATTACCGCTGACTGGAGCCAGTCTGTGTACGTGCTGGTGGAGGGATGCTAATTTGAAAAAACCAGGATCACAATTATATTTCAATACATAAAACTGAGTTTATGGATATGTTCATTATCTTGATCATGTTAATGGTTAGTGGGTGTATACCATGTGTCAAAACATCAAAATGTATACTTTATATATCTGCATTTTACTGTATGTCAGTTATACCTCAATAAAATTTTTTTTAAGAAAGGATTCCCTTAGTCTGTTTTGTGCAGCTATAACAGAACACCACAGACTGGGTAATTTATAATGAACAGAGATTTATTTCTTACAGTTCTGGAGGCTGAGAAGTCCAAGGTCGAGAGGCCTGCATCTGGCAAGGCCCTTCTTGCTCTTCCATCATGCTATGGTGGAAGGCAGAAAGGCAAAAGAGCACATGCAAGAGAGAGAGGGAAGGGAGCTGAACTCATTCTTTATAAGGATGCCACTCCCCCAATAACAAATCCCCTCCTGAGATAATAGCATTAATCCATTCATGAAGGCAGACCCCTCATGACTTAATCATCTCTTAAAGGTCCCACCTCTCAACACTGTTGCATTAGGGATTAAGTTTCCAATACATGAACTTTGGGTGACACCTTCAAACCACAGCAAGGATTAAGAAGAACAGTCTAAATTCAAGAGCAAGAGAGGATTCTGAGATGTGTCTTACTCTGTTCGGGCTGCTATAACAAAATACCATAAATGGAGTGGCTTATAAACAACAGAAATTTATTTCTCACAGTTCTAGAGGCAGGGAAGTACACAATCAATGAGCCAGCAAATTTGGAATCTGGTGAGGGGCCACTTCCTGGTTCACAGACAGCCATCTTTTCATCGTATCCTCACACGGTAGAAATGATGAAGGGTCTCTCTAGGGCCTCTTTTATAAGGGCACTTAATCCCATCCAAGAGATACTTATGATTAACCCTCATGGCCTAATCACCTCCCCAAAGCACCATCTTCTAATACCTTCAACTTTGGGGGGTTAAGATTTCAAAATTTATGAATTTTGAAGGAGACACAAACATTCAGACCATAATAGATAGATTAGAAAAGGAAGAAGGAAAAGCCAGGCATGGTGGTGCGTGCCTGTAATCCCAGCTACTTGGGAGGCTAAGGTGGGAGGATCTTTTAAGCCCAGGAGTTCGAGGCTGCAGTGAGCTATGATTGTGCCATTGCACTCCAGCCTGAGACCTTGTCTCAAAAAAATAGATAAATAAATAATAAATAAAATATACAATTCAGTGATTTTTTGGTATGTTTACAAGGTTGTGCAATTATCATCAACATCTAATTCCAAAACATTTTCATCAACCCAAAAAGAAATCCCATACCCATTAGCAGTCACTTTCCATTTCCCTCTCCCCTGAACCCCAGGAAACCACTAATCTAACACTTTCTGGCACTACAGATTTGCTTAATCTGGATATTTTATATAAATGGAATCATATAATATATGGCCGATTGCGGTTGGCATCTATCATTCAACAAAATGTTTTCAGGTTCATCCATGTTGCCGCATGAATCAGTACTTTATTCCTTTTTATTGTAGAATAACATTCCATAGTATAGATATATCATGTTCTGTTTATCCATTCATCAGATGATGGATATTAGGGTTGTTTCCATTTTGTGACTTTTATGAACAACACTGCTATAAATATTTGCATACATGGTTTGTTTTTGGTAAATATGTGCATTGTACTTTCTTAGAAGTAGAAATTGCTGGGCCATGTGGTCACTCAACGTTTAACAGATTGAGGAACTGCCAAACTGTGCTGCACTTTTTTACACTCCTATAGCAATATATAACGTGGACTACAATTTTTCCACATCCTCCCTAACACTTGTTATTATCTGACTTTTTAATTTTAGCCACCATAGATGTGAAATAGTATCTCAATGCAGTTTTTAATTTATATTTCTCTAATGACTAATTAATTATGCTGAGTATTTTTTTCAAGTGCTTATTGGCGACTTGTATATCTTCTTTGGAGAAATGTCAGTTCAAATCCTTTGCCTGTCATCAGAATTTGGAAGTAAATTATTCTGCACACAGATATGATATTATCATTTTGAGACAATAAAAGTACTTACATTTTGCTTTCTCTTCATCTCTGCCTCTTGTAAGGAGGACAAGTCCAACTATTAAGTTATTGAAGTGCAGCCCTTTGGATGTTCCACCAAAAGAACAGTAAATCACCTGGAAGAAAATGATAGTCAACCTCAGGAGATTTGTCATTTGTTGAGGAATTTCAGGTGGCTATCATCTTTTAAAAATCCTGTCTCCATCTCCAGATAAGGCCCTGGTAAATTTTAGTAAAAAGATGTTAAGTTTCTCCCTCTTCTTCCTCTTTTGCACCTTCTTATTGTACTCAACCAAGAATATACTGCATCTACTCTAAAGTACATACAGATGGTCCCTGACTTACAATTTTTCAACTTTACAATGGTGCAAAAATGATAGGCACTCAGTAGAAATCATAATTCAGTACAGTATTCAATGAATTACATGCAATATTCAACACTTTAATACAAAACAGGTTTTGCGTTAGATGATTCTGCAAACTGTATTCTAATATAAGCGTTCTGAGCACATTTAAAGTAGGTTAGGCTAAGCTATGATGTTTAGTGGGTTAGGTGTATTAAACACACTTTAAACTTATACTATTTTCAACTTACGATGAGTTTATAGGGCTGTAACGCCATGGTAAGTTGAGGGGTATCTGTGTATTACAGACTCACACAACTGAATATTTATTCTTTCTCTTTGGATTCCTTATCAAAGTCCAAGAGGATAAAGGTCTTCCTTCAATAGCCACAATAATGTGATAAGGCTTTTGTGCAATTACAGAACTTCCTTCAATGCCGGTAAAATTTATACACATTATTTTGATTGGAAAGAAAGACAATCTACAACTGAACGTTCATAAGTACAAAGAGATCTCAAAAGACTTTTTCTTTAACACTCTCAGAAATAAGTATTACAGTAATCAGAAATAAAGAACAAAACCTATGCATAGGTTCTCAAGGAGCAACGTCTATTTTAAAAAAAAAACTATGCATAGGAAAGGTACAGCAACAGCAATCACAATAAATGCATTCATTCATTCACCAATTCTTTTTGAGTGCCTAGTATCTGCTATGTAGAATTTTTGTCAATAGAAATGCATGATTAAAGAATAATTCAAGAAATGAAACTTAAATGGTCAATCAGAAAACTGAAAATATATATTCTCCAAGTGATACTTATAAATATTAGTAACACCCTGACAGCTGATGTCAAAAATTATCTATCTCTAGTGCCAGTGATAGCTCAACCTAGCAAACACTAACCAAGGGAGATGGCTGCTGATCAGAACACAAAAAAATATAAAAAAACAGAACAAACACACTCTGTGGAATAACTATTTTTAGTCACCCCACCTCCCACCCCTAAATGGAGGAAAATAATAGAAAAAAACCCTTTATTCCTGGGGAGGGGCAGGAAAACATAATGGCCCCAAACCTTTACAGTTCCCCTACCACTGGGGAGAAGTAGGGTCACTAAGAAAGTCTTACCCCCAAGATCCAGGGACACAAGGTCTACCTAAAACTGAGGCAGAAACAGGACTACAGAGAACATCCCCCCTCCCTAGCACTTCCCACATCCATCCACCATTGTGCTAGCAAGCACTGAGGAATAAATAACAATAGTATACCAGCTACTCAGGAGGCTGAGGCAGGAGGATTGCTTGAGCCCAGGAGTTTGAGGTTGCTGTGAGCTATGCTGACGCCACAGCACTCTAGCTGGGGCGACAGAGCAAGACTCTGTCTCAAAAAAAAAAAAACAAAAAAAACCCTAAACTATAAATAAATAAATAAATAACAACAGTATAGAGCTAGAGACTCTCTCTGTGGTGCGGCGACAAAGAGAAGATAAGATCAAAAGTTAAGGGTAGAAAAGACACTAGAAAAATTCTCTAGCAAAGAAACCCCAACTCTATTAAAAGAAAAAAAACAGTAACCATAGACTGGAAATTGAAATTGAAGCCTGTATTGCACCAAAGGTAAAACAACGAGACCAAAATAAAGCTCAACTACAGACTAGATTGACTTAAAACCACCACCCCCCATGCTATTTGGCTCAGTCTTCTATACAAAACACCTTTCAATCACAAATCATAAGTCACACAAAGAAGCAAGGGGGGATAACCTACCATACTGTCAGACACAAAGGAAAAACATAAACAAAGGTAACAGGTGAAGAATGCTTTGGAATGGCTCAAGAGTAAACTCAACAGAGTAAGAGATTATCCAACATGAAACATAAAGGGGAAAAAAATGTGTGTGTGGGGAGGTGGGCAGAACAGAAAATCCAAGAGCTGTGGGACAGCATCAGTGATTTAACATACATGTAATTGACATCCTAGAAGAGCAAGAGAATAGGACAGAAGAAACACCTAGTTGAGAATTTTCCAAAACTAATAAAGAAACAAAACCACAGACTGAAGTAGTTCAGAGAAAAGGTAGGACAAATCACACCTCTAACCTCCAGAAACCAACCGGACAAATCATATTCAAACTACTCAAAACTGAAGATAAAAAGAAAATCTTTAAGGCAGCCAGAAGAAAAAAGATACAATACATTGAGAGAAACAAAAAATTACAGCAGATTTCTCATCAAAAATTACATAAACCAGAAGTCAATGGAGTGAAATGTTTAAAGCACTAAAAGAAAAAAAAAACTCAATGAAGAATCCTATACCTGGTGAAAATACCTTTCAAAAAGAAAAGAAAACTAGACTTTTTCAGGGAAACAAAAACAGAGAAGTCACTACCAGCAAGAGGATAAAAGAAAGTACCTCAGGATGAAGGAAATATGATGCCATAGAGATACATGTACTTCCATAAAGAAATAGGAATACTGGAAATGGCATATATGAAAGTAAATATAAAATTATATTTCTTCTTTTTAATTGCCCTAAAAGATAACTAGTTAGCTAAAGTAAAAATAGGAGAAATGTTTTTACTGCATATGTAAAAGTAAAACATGACAGTAATAGTACAGAGGATGGGAGAAAGGAATTGGCAGTACACTGTTGTATACCACACATAAATGTTTGTTTAATACACCACTAAATTGTACATTACACCAATTCATGTGGAGTATATCTCAATATTTATATTGCCAGTCAGCAAGAAATTATAAGATCTTAGCAGTCCAGTGTTTAAACCCAACATTAACCCCATTAATAAATTCTTATTTTTATAATAAAACAATAGCTAACACTTAAATGCTTATTATGTGGCATATAACTGTTTACATGCTTTACCAGTTTTAACATGACTCCATGAGGAAAGTATCATTGGTGTCTTTATTTTATGGTTGGGGAAAACTGGAGCCCAAAGAGATCAAGCAACCTCTCTGAAGTCATATATCAATGAAGAGGCAGAGTCGGAAATTAAACCTAGGCAAGACAGGTTCCTGAAACTGAACTCTTAACAAACTTATAGTTCTATAGTACAATTATATACATTCATTTCTAATTAATGTCGCTGAATTATTTGAAAGACATCACCAGCAAGATATACACCATTTTGGTGAAATCTCCTGAAAATTAAACTAAGAAATTTCAAATGGTCACAAACTCAATTTATAAACACTGTGTCTTTGGCATCCCTTTCCCCTTCAATATACCTTGATAATCCAGTCTCTTCACTTTTGACAATTTCATTGACTTTAATACAAAGAGAGTAAAGCAGTGAGGGTAAAATCAATGAAGAAATTTTGGGAAGGTATGACTTTCAGTTTTCTAAGTACTTATAAAATGTGAAAGATTTTGTTTGGAATAAATTTGGTTGGAATACGCTGGTACCTCCCTATCACTCTCAAAATACATGAATAGTAATAACCTTCTAAAATTACCTAGTTCATGAGACAGATGAGGAAAGGAAGCCCAGGAAAATCATCATATTGCCTGAATTCTAAGATGTATGTATTTTCCACCTTTTATTAATGTTTCAGAAAGCAACATGCATCTAATACATCCAATAAACTATTTTACAATCAAGCACTTTGGGAGGCCAAGGCAGGAAAATCGCTTGAGGTCAGGAGCTTGAGACCAGCCTGGGCAACATAGTGACACCCCATCTCCACAAAAAATTCTAAAAATTAGGCAGGCATGGTGGCGCACACCTGTACTCCCAGCTACCTGGGAGTCTGAGGTGGGAGGTTCGCATGAGCCCAGGAGATCGAGGTTGCAGTGAGTTATAGTTGTGCCACTGCACTCCAACCCAGGTGAGAGAGCAAGGCTGTGTCTCTAAAAATAAAATAACATAAAATAAAATAAAATAAAGAAAATCAATGATCACTTTATAACTGATAGTTCTTTAACATTCAGGAAATATTAAATGCCATGCTCATTACTAATCAGCTTTGTTTTTAGGATTGAGGAGAGGGAATGTGCACAGGATAGCAGGGCTATTTTGAAGCCATTTTTTATGAAGCACTTAATAAATATTAACTATTATTTATGTAACTTACTGCAATATCTTTGTCTTAAAATCTCTAACAATTTTTTAAGCTATTAAAAATTAAAGGAGGAAAAATATATTTTCTTAAACATTTGGTAACCAGAAATATCAAGACAGAGACTTGGCACACTGTTATACTAATATATAATATTGATGCTTGTGGTAATGATCTCACCAGCTTCCTTTCAGAAAATGATGTCATCCCAGTAAATAATATGATTAGTTCAGAAGACAGAGATGTCAGTCTGCATTTTTTTTTCTTTTTTTGAGACAGAGTCTCCCTCTGTTGCCCCAACTAGAGTGCAGTAGTGTGATCATAGCTCACTGCAACCTCAAGCTCCTGGGCTCAAGTGATCCTCCTGCCTCAGCCTCCGGAGTAGCTGGGAGTTGAGCAGCTGGGACTTCAGGCAAGCGCCACCACACCTGGCTAATTTTTCTATTTTTTTGTAGAGACAGGGTCTTGCTCTTGCTCACGCTGGTCTCGAACTCCTGACCTCAAGCAATTCTCCCACCTTGGCCTCCCAGAGTGCTAGAATTATAGGCATGAGCCACCACAGCTAGCCCAAGTGTGCATTTTTAAAGAAAAAGACTTATAATATACCAAAAGTCTACCTCTTGCCTTATAGTTAAGAGGTCCAAAAAAGGCAGATGTGTGTAGGTCTCCAGAGTTTAGAAATGTCTGCGTCACGTTTCAACTGCTGCTCTATGGTCCTGGTCCTTCTCCTCCTTCCACTGTCTTCGGATATAGCATACAGGATTATCCCACTATTATTCCTTAGATGAAACAGTAAGTGATGCATACTGTTTCATATCATGGCTTTTGAAGTCATTAATATACCAGTTGTGTAGTCTTAGCTTCCCAAGCCTTAGTTGCATTTCATCACATATATGCTGAGGCCAATTCTCACTCTAAGACCTAGGCTGAAGAGCAGTCCCTGTGTGGGTAATACTGTCTCAAGGCAGAGGGCAGAAGCCAGAGCTTGACTTCCACTTTGCTAATTAATAAGAATTAATTCAGCATTGATGATCTCATAACATTTGCTTGAAAATATTTTTCGTGAGTAAACACTATTACACCTTTCTAACTTCTTAATAGTTAACAGAACCAAATTAATGGTTTCAAATTTTCATTGTATATAATGTTCATGAGAATCAATACTTTTCCATTTACATTTTTAATGAAGATTTGAATCATTAATTTTTGTCCACATCAAAATTTTTCTGTACTATCTTTTGCAGATATTATTCTATCAAATCCAATTTTCTCACATCAAATCTACCAGACCTAAATTTCTTAAAGAAGTAGTGATTTTTCAGGAAATGTCTAGGCAATAATAAACTTTTACTCTGTGCTTTAAAAAAAAAACAAACTGCTAAACAGCTTATCCTTAATTTGTTATGCAAATATTTTATTATGCATCTCTACAAGATACTTTAAAATATAATCATAATACTATTATCACACTCAAAAAAATACTAACAAAAATTCCTTTGTATCATCAAGTATCTAGTCAGAATCCAAATTTCCCCAACTGTCTCATAATTTTTTTCAACTTGTTTGTTCAAATCAGGATCTAAAATATATTATAACTGGTTGATAATCTCTTTACTCTCCATTAATCTATAGGTTTTCTTTCTCTGTCTCTTCTTTCCACCCTTCTTTTCTTTTTCCTTGCAATTTATTTGCTGAAGAAACCAAGATGTTTGTCCTGTGGAATTTACCAAAGTCTGCATTTTTGGTGAGTATATCTCCTGTACTGTGAAGTGGTAGTTAAATCCAGAGAACTGATCAAATTTAGATTAGGTTTTTTTTTGGCAAGAACATCTCATGGTTGACCCTGTATATCTCCATCCAGAGGCACATAGACTGCTAATCTCTCTTTCTGTGATTTTAGTAGCCATTGATGATCATTACCTAGATTCATAAAGTCACTAAAGGTTAAAAAATGCTGATAATTATAGTTCTTCCATTCTTTTGTCTGGAATATTTCTGTAAAGAGAAAATTCCCCCATTCAACTATTTGGTTACCCTGAAATATACCTTATATAAAATGGCCAAAACAAATAGTGAATTATTTTCCTTTATTAATCAGTTTTGAAATAAGCTGGTTTTCCAGCATGTTCCAAAGGTATCTGTGCAGAAAAAAGACCTGAGACTGCTATTCTTAGGGTATGCTAACAAGGTTGGCCCTTGCTGGCATCTGCAAACTTGGATTTTGGGAAGGTTCCCACTATTCCCTAAATGTTAACTGTAGTCAGTTTACACTCCAAATATTTGTACAGTGTGGTTTATGCTCAGCACTTACTTTCTTCCTGGAAGTTTGCAATTTTGGTACATGATAGGTATAGGGTGCCTATGTGACCAGTCCCACTAAAAACTCCAGGCACTGAGCCTCTAATGAGCTTCTCTGGTAGATGTTTCATATGTATTACAACTTGTTGCTAGTGCAATTAAGTGCACCCTGTGTTGACTACACTGGAAGAGGACTCTTGGAGGCTTGAACCTGATTTTCTCTAGACTTTGCCCCATATGCCTTTTCTCTTTGCTTTGGATCCTTTTGCTATGCTGACTCATAGCAGTGAGGATGACTATATGCCAAGTCCTATGAGTCCTAGTGAATTACTGAACCTGGGGGTGGCCTTACCCAAGCCGTGTCCAGTGGAAGTAATTTTTAAAATAGTGTTATATTTGATATGTTTCAATTTATTATAATTATTCTTGTTGATGATCAAATTTCCCATCTTTGCACAGGAGTTGCTTCAAATTGGCTCCTGAATCCTTCTTATGTGATTCTAAGTAGTGTTTGACATCTTCCTTACTTTCTGGTGTGACAAAATGTTCCAAGCTCATTTTATAAATTTCCTGCCCCATACCTGGAATCAGATATTTTTCCAAGCAGTCTTGGTTCCTATAAGTAGAAAATGATATTCAGAGATCACAATCAGGGTGCTAGGGGAACTTACGGCTAGGGTGATAGTAATCGTTTCTAGGACTCTGCAGTGGACAGAGCTAGAAATCTAAAATACATCATGAATTTTTGCTAATACTCCCATACACATCCAATTCTTTCCATCTCATCTCTAACTAAGCTAATTGTTACATTTTGATATGTATTAAATGTTTCAATATGAACGCAATTTCAATGTTTCTTTCTAGAGGGAATCACTGAACTAAGGTAACAGGGAGGTAGGATAATAATAATAAGATAATTCTAATGATAACTTCAAAAGGCAATTTGAGAATATAAAGAATGAGAACACCAGGTGGGCCTGGATACTTGTGAAAGAGACTCCTGACGCTCACACAAATAAGATTCTCCTTTTGGGGCATAAGGTAGGAAGACATTTCTTCACACTCCTTGCAATTGAACAGGGCTATATGACTACTTCTGGCCAAAGTGTTATGAATAAAAGTGACTTACACCGTGTCTAGGCCAAATACCTAATTGCAGGCATGAGATGCCTCCCAGCATGACCTCCTCTACTTTGGTGATTTGTAGAAGCTCTTTATGATATGTGTGCACCATAGAAATTGACAATGTCGGTAAAGCTAAACCAATACACAAAGGAGTTGCCATGGAGAGTCCCCCAAATCCATCAACAGAATTTTTGAGTGAAAAACAACCTTCTTTTGTTTCATGCTACTATTCCTATTATAAAAGCATTACAATTTATCTTGACTGACACAGAGTTAAAAAAGAAAAGGGCAGAGAAGGTAAAAAAGCAAGAACTATATACTTTCCCAAAGAATTTGATGCCACCAACCTACATGCCTAAAAATTATCTTTAGTAATGACAAATACAAAATATGAATACATAAAATAAGCCATGCTGTATGTTGGTAAGTTTCAAAGAATAATTCAGGCATGACATTTAAGACCCACAGTATATACACACTATGAAAACACTAAGCACTTATTTGCATAAAATGCAATACCGATAAAATTTCACACACTAATAGTTAAATGCAAACTCTGTTCCTATATATGTATATTGAAAAGATTTTTCCTTCTACAGCTAAAAAGTATTTTTGTTTACATTACTGTTTCTGCAAAGAAGAGTCCATTACAACAAACTGTTTCTTTTCCTCAAATGCATTTCATAACACTATTTTTGTCCATTAACTATAAATTCTGTTTGGAAATATCATAAGGTAGAGTCACACTTAGCTGCAAAAAAAAAAAATTAAATTAAGGGCCCCTTGAAATTCTGAATGAATAATAAGATATGAATACACAGTATAAATTCCACAAGGCTAAGCAGAAAACAAATACTGAGGAAACAACTACCAGGGATTGGAAAGCTCAAATAGTACCCAAAGTTCACATTGAGTTTATCAGTCAGACGGAAGAGAGTCTTCATTTATCATCCAGAGGATTGAATAGAGACCCCAAAAGAGTCAATCCTTAGTATTAGAGCTACACCAGACAGAGTGAAGTCTATTCAAGACTCACCATAACAAAACTTTAAAACAAAATTCAGAAGGATGAACTAATCTGCGGTTAATTTAACTGTATGCTAGAACAAAATCCAACACTCTTTAAATAAAGACAACAAACTTCAGGTACTCAAAACATAAGGTTTACAATGTCTACCAGATACAAAAAAATTATTAGATATAAGAGGAAGCAGGAAAATATAACCAATTACCAGAAAAAAAATCAAGCAAAACAATGACAGAGATGACAAAAACTGGTACACAATAAGTTTAAAATAGCTATTATAAATATGCTCAAGAATTTAAGCAAAAATATAAACATGGAAACAGAAACTGTATTTAAAAAAAACAAATGGAATTTTAGAGTGAAAACTACAATATCTGAAATAAAAAGTTACTGTAGAGCCTTAAAAGCATATTGAATGCTGGTAAATAAGATCAATGAATTTGAAGAAAAGGGAATAGTAACTACCCAATATGATGTACAGCAAAGAAAAAGAAATGGGATGGGGGAGGAGAGAAAATAATCAGTCTCAGTAATCTTTGAAAAAGATTACTGAGCATTTGTACACACATGTAATTGCAGGCCTAGAAGAGGGAAGGGTGACAGAAAACATACTTGAAGAATAGTGGCCAAATATCTCCCAAATTTGATGACAAGCCCACAGATCCACGATGCTCAAAGAACCTCAAACAAGATAAACAAAAGAAAACCAAACGGAAGTACATCATAAATTCCTGAATAATAGTAATAGGGAAAATCTTGAAAGCACTGAGGGAAAAAAGGATACAATACATAGCAAAACAAAAATAGATATAATCACTGACTTCTAATCAGAAACAACGCAAGCCAGAAGACAATGGAAGAAACATCTTTAACATACTGAAAGGAAGAAAGAAGGAAAAAAACTCAGCCTAGGATTATATGTCCAACAACAAAATGACAAGTAACTCAATTTTTAAATGAGCAAATGATTTAAATAAAACAATGTTCAGCATCCTTAGTTATTAGGGAAATGTGATCAAAATCACATTAAGATACAACTTCATGCCTACTATAGCCACTAACATGGCTATAACTAACTAACTAACTAAATAAATAAATAACAAGGATGTGTAGAAATTGGAACCCTCATATATTGCTGGTGGGAATGTAAAAAGGTGCAGCTTTTCTGGAAAACAGCCTGGCAGTTTTTCAAAAAGTTAAACATAGAATTACTATATGACCTGATAATTCCGTTCCAAAAGAATTGAAAACAAGGACTCAAACAGACACCTGTCTGCCAATATTCATAGCAGCATTACTTATAATAGTCAAAAGGTGGATACAGGCCGGGTGCAGTGGCTCATGCCTGTAATCCTAGCACTTTGGGAGAACAAGGTGGGAGGATCACTTGAGGTAAGGAGTTTGAGACCAACAAGACCTCATCTCTACAAAAAATAGAAAAATTAGCTGGGCATGGTGGAATGCGCCTGTAGTCCCAGCTACTTGGGAAGTGAGGCAGGAGGATTGCTTGAGCCCAGGAGTTTGAGGTTGCAGTGAGCTATGATCACTGCACTCTAGCTCCAGGTGACAGAGCAAGACCCTGTCACACACACACAAAAAAAACAGTGGAAACAACCCATCAAAAGATGAATGGATAAAATGTGGTGTATACACACAATGGAATATTATTCAGCCATAAAAAGGAGTGGGTATTTGCAGCCACAATGGCTCTCTAACACCAGTGCCACCTCCAGCTCACTGAGCTCCAGCTGACAGAGACAGGGGTATGAGTAAGGAGGTCTCTATACCATGGCTTGTACAAAACGTACTGCTCCCAAATTGACCAGTGGTAAAACACCCAGTAAGCAATTGGCCACAAAAGCCACTCACAAGAGTGCACCCTCTATTGGAGGGGTGAAGAAACCTCATTTACAGTCCTGGTACTGTGGCACTCTATGAAATTAGACCTTATCAGAAGTTCACCGAACTTGTGATTTACAAACTTCCCTTCTAGCATCTGGTGTGAGAAATTGCTCAGGACTTCAAAACAGATCTGAGCTTCCAGGGTGCAGCTATTGGTGCTTTGCAGGAGGCAAATGAGGCCTATCTGGTTGGTCAACCAGTGTGCTATCCGTGCCAAACATTTAACAATTATGCCAAAAGACATTCAGCTAGCATGCCAGATATACGGAGAATATGCTTAAGAATCCACTGATGGGAAACATTTCATTCTCAAAAAAAAAAAAATTTTTTTTCTCTTTGTCCTGTTATTGGTATTTCTGAACATTAGATTTTTTTCCCCCATGGGGTCAAAAGATGTGTAAGTTAATGACTGTGAATGGAAAAATAGGGGAAAGAAATCAGTTTAGGCAGTTTTTCCATTTTCATTTGTGTGAATTTTTAATGTAAACATGGGGACGTAAAGCATTAATGCCAGTCAAAATGTTTCAGTGAACAAGTTTCAGCAGTTCACTTTTAACAGTTGTTAAATGTTTCTGGACAATGCCAGCATTTGAATTTTTTTTTTAAGCAAGTAAATTTCTGAGCACAACTAAATGGTGTTTGCAGCATTTTTATCATACAGTAGATTCCATCCATTCAGTATACTTTTCTGAGTTGTCCTACGTGCAAGTACATGTATTTAATATTGTCTGTCTTCTAAGTTGTTCCTGTTAACAGTAAAAAAAAAAAAAAAAGGAATGAAGTTCTGATATATGCTACAACATGGATAAACCTAGAAAACATTATGCTAAGTGAAATAAGTGAGATACAAAAGGGCAAATATTGTATGATTCCACTTAAATGAAATATTTAGAATAGCCAAATTCATAGAGACAGAAAAGTTATCAGAGGCAGGGGGGAAAAGGAATAGGAAATTATTGCTTTATAGGTACAGTGTTTCTATTCGGAGTGATGAAAAATTCTGAAAATAGACAGTGGTAATGATTGGGCAACATTGTGAATGCAATTAATACAACTGAAATGTTCACTTAGAAATGATTAAAATGGTAACTCCTATGTTATATTTTACCACAATAAAAAAAATAATAAAAACAAATATGGGGAATTTCTATAGAGTTAGAACCTATTTGTTACCATCAACTAATAATAAACACCTGCTTGTCAGCACAGATGTTCTCAATGTTAGTTTAGAAAATATTTTTTAAAAAAAGATTGATTAGTTCCTTAAACCTGTTGAATCCCTAGAAAACAACTTTGAATTTTGTTTCCCACTTTAGAAAACCTGTCCTAATTCAACCCCAAAGCTTCAAGTAATCTCTCTGAAAACACCAATTTTAGGGAAAAAATTATGACATATATCAAGGGGAGAGAGCATTGTGGGGAGGGTACAGAGGATTTCAACTGAATAAATAAAGCTTTCTTTCCTTAAATTTTTGGTAGATCTTAAATACTGCAATAAATCATTTAGTGCCTCATACATTGGACAACAAATTTTTGTTGAATTTATATATGAATGCACTTAAGAAAACAGACATTTCACTTCACCATCCAGGTTTGTTGGCAACAACTAGATACGCATTTTGGCCAATCTACCAGCAATTTCTCTCATTTCATCTTTAAAGTTTCCATTAAAATGCTATCAACTATAAGAAACAAAGACTATACTTATGGGACATATTAATGGTTAAATCAAGATCCTAGACAATTCTGAAGCTCCTGAACTCTGTTTCAGTCTTCTGAACAAGCCACCCATTTCAATGTTAAAGTCACATTAGTGGTTGGAGATTCCTATCTTCTGCATTTGTTATATTCTCCCATTATTTTAGGAAACTCTCTGTTCCTTAGGACTAAAAGAACTGACATATATATATCCTTTTGTTAATATTACCTTAAAGGAAAATTGAAGAGGATAAAATATGCAAAGTTACAGTCATTTAGGAGTTTTGAGTGGGGGGTAAATTTTCATTTTGTATGTTTTATTTATTTATTATCTGTTATGGTTTAAATAATGGTATCACCTCCAAAATTCATGTTGAAACTTAATCACGCAACATTATTAAGAGGTGTGGCCACTGAAAGATGATTAAGTCATGAGGGCTTTGCCCTCACAGATGAGACCAGCACCCTTACGAAAGTGCTGGAGATTGAAAGGAGCCCTCTCTTGCCCTGCAGCCTTCCACCACATGAGGACACAGCAACAAGGTGCCATCCTGGAAGCAGGAAGGCCCTCACCAGACACAAAATGCTAGTTCCTTGATCCTGGACTTCTCAGCCTCCAGAACTGTAAGAAATAAATTTCTATTATTTATAAATTACCCAGTCTCCAGTGTTTTGTTATAACTGCAAAAATGGATAAAGACATTATTTGTCTCTCCCAATTCTCAACAAAAATGGACTCTCCATGAAGAGCAGGGATTTTTACCTGATTTTTTACTGCTGTGTCTTCAGCAGCCACTATGCCTACTTGTATCAACATGTATATAAATGATATTAGGAAAATATGTATTTAAAGATAATTATAATAGACAAGTCATCTGTTTGCCCTCAATTAGGTCATTTTAGATCAAATTTATGTAGACAACAATTCTGTTTTTACTTCAAGTGATTTTGAACCTAGTGATGTTAGCGAAATTAATTTTAAACTTAGATTATTCTTATGATTCAGATTGTCTTCTAATGGTATGATAGACCTTTAGTTTTGGAAGAATAAACAGTCTGTAGAACTGGCAAGAGGTCAACTTGATAAATCCTTTGGGTCTTACCATAATATAGTAAGTAACTTTAACTCCAAATGAATACAATAATCTTTTAATCATTGAATATATCAATTCTTATCATTTTCTACTTCTCCATTGACAAATGGCTCAATTCAAACCATTTTCAAAGTAAATGTTTTATTCAAATATGTCCTTTTTCTCTAAGAAATCACATACAAGTAGACCAACCCCTCATATGCCTAACTGAAAGCTAGCCTAGAAGTTAACAAAAAAATTAGTTAGATTCCATTTTATAACAAAGATCATGTTCCAGAAATCTAAAATGGTAAAGTAATCAAATTAACTTATAAGAATTAAGGTAAATCTATGCTGACTTTTGTTTAGGCAAGTATTATTCAGACACGGTCTCATACTACTATATTTTAAATGACATGGTGGATTGTGAACTGAATAATTATAGTTAGGGCCATACAAATCTGGCTGAAGAATCAGAAACACAAAGAGTGTTGATTAAAAATTCTTTATCTTCCTTGAAAAGAAGCCTCTAAAAGGATGCCAACTGGCCTTTGTTACTGATCATGACAGTTTAACATTTTTTATCAGTGATACAGATTATGACAAAGAAAACATGTAAATCAATTTTGTAAATGACAAGGCTGGTAGGGATGGCAAATAAGTAACAGAGTTAAGAATCAAATTCATCTTAGGCTGTGACACTATGCTAAAGGCAATAAAATTAAATTTAATGTATTTAAAATGCAGTTTTCTTAAAAGCTCAGTATACGTAAGGATACAAGGACAGATCAAGCTTGGAAATTTTGTCCAACAAAGCTATGAAATTTTTGCTTGTTTAAGCTAATATAATTTTATGCTACACAGTAGTGATTAAAGAATTAAACATTCTCCTACTGTTCACTAATCTAATTCCATCTAGAGAACAGCAAGGGATTAACTAGTATGCATATTAACTATGGTTAAGGAGCAGCAGAGGAAAAAGACTTGTTCACATCTCTGAAAGGAAAGGTTCCAGTTTCCCAATTCAAATAGCTGAATTTGGCCAGGTGTGGTGGCTCACGCCCATAATCCTAGCACTTTGGGAGGCCAAGGCAGGAGGATTGCTTGAGGCCAGGAGCTTGAGACCAGCCTGAGTAACATCGCAAGATCCCTGTTTCTACCAAAAAGAAATAAAGAAAATTAGCTGAGCATGGTGGCACATGCCTGTAGTCTTAGCTACTTGGGAGGCTGAGGCTGGAGGATCACTTCAGCCCAGGACTTGGAGGTTGCAGTGAGCTATGATGATGCCACTGTACTCTAGCCTGGTGAACAGAGCAAGATCTTGTCTCAAAAAAAAAAAAAAAAAAAAAATGAATTCATCAAGCAAACACAGTCTTAACCAAATGCTCAAAGTTACATCTCCATTAATGGGAAAAACATCCACAAGGGGTTGTTCAAAGTACTAAATGACATATCTGCAAAGAAGCTAATAAAGCAACTAGCACATAATATTAATAAATAATAACAGAAGTCTCTCACAGTGATACAGTAACTCTAAGGGAAAGGTTTGTTTTCAAATAAACAAACTGCTTTTATTTGCACCTCCTGTATCATTTACAACCTGTTATTACTATATATAACTATGTTATTGCCAGTTTGGGGTTCAGCTGAAATTACCCATAAGAGGATAAAACTAACAATCTTGGCCATTATAGCATGATGCTCTCAACAGATTTAATGAGAAACAAACTAATGATAATTAAAGTCCAGAGTGAATTTCTTTGGAATTCTAGGATATTAAATAAATATCTTATTATCCTTCAAATATATTGGCTGGAGAGGGTTTAATATGGTTCCTATATTAAACAAAATAATCCTGACACTAATGAAAGAAGGAAAAAAAAAAAAGACAATGAAAATAATAGGGACTATTTAAGAGTTCAAAAAACTTTTCAATACATAGCTTTCAAAATATCAGTACAATTAAGCTGCTAATCCTTTTTCAGAGCTGACTGGACAATCAAAACGATCATCAAACACCCCTGAAAGAAGGACTCCAATTCCCAGGAACAAAAGGGCACCATAAGTGCCCCAAACCAAACTCAATCAGAACCAGAAACCAAAGGAACTTTGCTGGAAGAACAGTGATGAATGAATAGCAGCCATACTACCCACAAGTTCCATTCTGTGACTTCTACCAACAGAAGACCTATAACACCAGGAAATACAAAGGTTATCAAACTATCAAGCTTTGGTGACTGTTAAATATCCTGACTGTGGAGATGGATACACAAACCCACAGAGTTACAGTGTTGTATGGAACTTAATACATATACATACAACACACACACACACACACACAAGAGTACAACTAACCCTGGAGAAAGCATAGTGAGATCAGTGAATGACATCAATGCTAAAATTCTGGTTGTGATATTATACATCTGCAAAATCTTATTTTTGGGGAAAACTGGGCAAAGTATAAAAGGGATATCTCTGTATTCTTCCCATAACTGCATGTAAATCTACCTGTATTTTAATAAAAATTTCAATAAATAAACAAATTTTGGGTAAAGAGAGTTTTAGAATATTTGAGTAAACATACCACAAAAAGAATTTGTAGGAATTTTTACATTCATATTAAATGAATTCTAATTAATATTTTCTTCCTATCACTAGCTTTAATAGCTAGTTTTTATAAGGGCACAATGACCAAAGGAAAAAATTCCAAAAAGACCCACACTTTAGAATTTGAACTTACTTGAAATAAAATAACCTAACTCTTTTCCAATTAAAAAAGAAACAAACTGTTCATAAAGCCAAATACATAATAAAAATAATACCTCACATAATAAATATTTATTGTGCATCTATGTGCCAGGCATCAAATGTGGTAAGGAAGAAACAGCAAGGAAGAGGGAGAAACAACCTACTTGGTCTTTTCTTGGCACAAACAATTTGTAGAACTTTAAGTAATCGAAAACAGATGCATGTATTTTTCCCTTACATGTGCTTAATTTGCTTCCTTAATTTACATCTTCCTCATCTCATTAATAACTTCCAGTTCTGAAGAAAGATTATTTTCTTCGGTTTTCAGAAGTCCTTTGAGGTGGAGAAAGATTTGATCCAGTGGTATATTATTCCTATTTCTTTTTGCTTGCTTGTTTGTTTTTTGGAGATGGTCTCACTCCGTTGCCGATGCCTGAGGGCAGTGGCATCATCGTAGCTCACTGCAACCTCCAACTCCTGGGCTCAAGCGATTCTCCTGCCTCAGCCTTCCAAGTAGCTGGGACTACAGGTGCATGCCACCATGGCCGGTTAATTTTTCCATTTTTTGTAGAGACAGGGTCTTGCTATGTTATTCAGGCTGGTCTCAAATGCGTGACCTCAAGCGATCCTCCCACCTCAGCCTCCCAAAGTGTTAAGATTACAGACATGAGCCACCGCACCTGGCCTTGTTCCTATTTCTTAAATGTAAAAATTGTAGTAAGCAAGGTTCTTCTGAGAACTACCTTCATAGTCAAAAACTGTCTCACCTAGACAAGGAATGAGCAAACTCCAGTGAACTATGGTTATTAGCTTGACCTGTCGTAACAAACTAACAGACAGGCATGCTCAGGGCAAGACCTTCCTAAACTCATGCGAGCTCATGTCCTTACCTACAACCTTCAGTAGCTTATACTGACCTAGACACTGTACCATTCAACTATTAAGTAAATACTATGTAACTCCATGCGAAATGAAAAAAATCAAAATCTAACTCAACAACTTGTATGAGATGGTGAGAAACACTGACTGCATCAACAGCTGAATTTTATTTTATTAAATCACAAGGGTAGAATTTTACTACCACATGTGCACATGAATGTTGATCTATAAGTTTCAATTTAGTAGTGAGTACATATGGTTTTTGTTCTTCCATTCCTGTGATACTTTACTTAAAAGGATGGTCTCCAATTCCATCCAGGTTGTTACAAAAGGTATTAGTTCAGGTGGGAGGGGGGAGAAGGGGATGAGTAAATTCACACCAAACAGGTACAATGCACACTATATGGGTGATGGACACACTTATAACTTTGACTAAAACTGTACAAAAGCAATTCATGTTACCAAAACATTTGTACCCCTGTAATATTCTGAAATTTAAAAAAAAAATCACAAGGGTAACTGGAATACTCATTACAAAACAAAAGGGGGCAGGATACAGTCAGCCCTCTGTATCCACTGGTTCCCACATCCACAGATTCAACCAAGCATGGATCAAAAATATTCAAAAATAAAAATAAAAACACAACAATAAAAAATAATACAAATTTATAAAGTATAGTATAACAACGATTCACATAGCATTTATATTGTATTAGTTATTATAAGTAATCTAGAGATTTAAAGTATAGGGATGGTGTGTGTAGGATATATGCAAATACTAAACATTTTACTTAAGAGACCTGAGTATCCACAGATTTTGGTATCCTCAGGTGCCCCGGACTCAATCCTCCACGGATACCAAGGGATGACTATATAAATAGCTTGAGTATCAGCATCAGAACAATTCACTCACACAATAAATTTTTAGAGAGTAATTTGTCGAAAATCTCAAACTGATAGTTAAACAAACTACCAAGAATACATTAAGTCCTCACTTACAGTGGTAGATAGGTTCTTGGAAACTGCAACTTTAAGTGAAACAATGTGGAACAAAACCAATTTTACCATAGGCTAATTGACATAAACAAGAGTAAAGTTCCTACAGCATATTTCTGGTCACAAAAACATCACCAAACTTCTAAATGAGGACCAAAACTCTGGCTGAGCATGGTGCTTCAAGCCTGTAATCCCAGCATGTTGGGAGACAGAGGCAGGAGGATCACCTGAACCTGCGAGTTCAAGACCAGCGGGAGCAAAATAACAAGACTCCACCTCTTAAAAAAAAAAAAAAAAAAAGAGATCAAAACTCTTCTAATATTAAACAATGAAATAAATGTGAACTATACATACATTTAAGAAATTGGATAAAAACAAGATGATTATTTACCCAATTATCCCAGTTCAGAGTCACAGGTAGCCAGAGCCTATCCCAACAGCTAAGGGCCCAGGAACCAACCCTGGACAAGACACCATCCCATCGCAGGGTGCACTCACTCACTCACACACACACTCAGACAAGGACAATTTAGATACATCAATTCACTTAACTTGCACATCTTTAAGATGTGGGAGGAAACCAGAGTACCCAGAGAAAACATATGGGGACATGGGAACAACATGCAAACTCCACACAGACAGTAGCCATGGCCAGGAATTGATTTGGTTTTTTTTCTCATCAACATTATGAAGAAACAACATTGAATGAAATGATAATCATTTGAGCACCTGCTATATAAACCTATTTCCCGTAGCCAAGGAAGAGCTTCACTAAATAAATAAATAAAAATATTTTCAGATAGAGTAGTAAGTAGCAAAACTGGCATTTCAGGCTACACACATTGATTACTATTAATAGAATTCCATAGACAAATGCCACATGCAGGTTCCAGGAATTAGGATCTAGAGATCTTTAGGGGCCATTTTTAGCCTACCACACTTTCCAATTAGAGTAGCTATGGTCCCAAGAGGGTGGGAAAAACTCCCACTGCTTTTTTCCATTTCCCTGTCCTCCACCTCCTACCTCCTATGGCTTGGCTCTGGATACAGCTGCAGTAACAGGAAGTGTGTGGCACAGCAGGCTAACTAAAGCTCCACTTCTCTGACCAGAGGACTGAAAATGGGAACACCAGGGACATGGAAAGTAATATGGATATTGAAGGGAGGAAGGAGCTAAGGATAGTTGTTTTTTGAACTCCTAGGTTTGCTTCCTAGCTGCATAGGCATGGGATATGACCCTAAATAGCATACCAAAGTCTGACTAAAATTCAGGAGAGACCACAGCCCAGGTTCCAGACTGGCCACTGGGTGGCGCACATGTGGGATAGATCCACACAGCACAGGAAAGGCTTTGAAAACATAACTGACATTGGAACTACAACCAACAGAAGACTGGTGGGAATGTATGCCCTGAAACCATCATTATCAATGATCTGATAAAACAAATATATCAACATCTCCATAGGATTTAAACAAGACTCAAAATCTCATAACATAATATTCCAAACATCCAGAATATTGTCCGAAAATCCTCAGCATATAAAGAACCAGGAAATTATCAACTCAATTAGGAAAAGACAATCAACAAGTACCAACAATTAGACGAGACAGCTACTGGACTTAGTCAAAGACTTTAAAGCAGCTTTTATAAAAATTCCCAAAGAAATAAGGGCGAACACTCTCGAAATGAATGGAAGCATGGAAAGCCTAAGTAGAGAAACAGTAGATGTAAAGGACTAAATGGAAATTTTACAATGAAAAATACAACCAAAATTTTTTTTTAAAAAGCCACTTCCTTAAATCTACTATTTGGAAATGTGGGAAGACAAGCTCTTCTTCTAACAGTGACCACCCCTTGTGATGGCCAACCCTATTAATCATTAACACCTCAGTGTTAACTACTTTAATCACATGGCTGAAAAAGAAATTGTTTGAACTTTGCCACAACTTTAGTCACCCCTTTTCAATAAAGTGCTCACTGTTGGCACTCAGTGACTGTTGAGTAAACTTAGTGAACAGAAATAAATAGTATCAAAGCATAAGTTCTTATGAGACAGAGAAAAAAAATTAAGTAAAATGTGACTGCTAGGTACAAGGTGCAAAACAGGTCTACAGTTTTACTAGATATGTTTAATATATCTCAACACTCAACATGCTGTTTCTTTAAAGTGAGAAGAGTAAGTATTTCTGTAGGCCTAAATCTTTTTTTTTTTTCCCCTTAAAGAGACGGGTTCCCACTTTGTTGCCCAGGCTGGCCTCTAACTCCTGGGCTCAAGGGATCCTCCCACCTCAGCCTCCTCAGTAACTGGGACTATAGGTGCATGCCACTGTGCCTGGCTCCCCAAGTCATATTTAAGTGTTCAAAATATTGTTCTTAGATAGATTTAATAAGTATTATACTAAAAACCAATAAAAAACATGGTATGTATAACTTTAAATCCACATGCATTTCATTTTGAAATGGTAAATCTTCACAAAATTTATTTATACAAAATAACTAAATGGATATTGTAAAAATGGATTTGAAGAAGTAGATATAATTTCAGAAAAGGGTCAAGATTGGAAAACATGAAAATTAATTGATAGGGTTCAAAAAAAGAGGAAGTAGTCCCTGGGTTCTAGACCTGGAGTTGTATTTATAGAACTACCTTATAAAATATAGATTAACTCCTATATATCAATATGAAATTTGATTAATGGTTATTACTTTGAATTTTTTAGATATTTATTGCTGAAATACAGAAAACCTCAAAATTCTTCAGTGCCCTAAAATGCCTTGAGCCAATTAAGTCAATCACAAATTCCCATATATATGTATACCACAGGAATGAATAAAACTTTACTATACATTTCAGATCCACTAATCTATTTAATCAGGATATCTGAACAGTTGGAGACCAGGAAAATGCAAATCAAAACAACAATGAGATACCACTTCACACCCACTAGGATGGCTATAATAAAAAACACAGATAAACTCCAAGGATTTAGAAAAACTGGAACTCTCATATACTACTGGAGGAAATGTAAAATGGTACAGCTACTTTGGAATAGTCTGGCAGTTGCTCAAAAGGTTAAATGAAGAGTTAACATACAACCCAGAAACTCCACCCAAGGCACATATCTCAAGACAAATGAAAATATATATCCACACAAATGTACACAAATGTTCACTGCAGCGTGATTTATAATAGCCAAAAAGTGGAAATAACCCAAATGGTCAGTGACAAATGAATGAACAAAATATGGTATATCCATACAATGGAATATTATTCACCAATAAAAAGGAGCAAATGTTTTCAAGATTCCTCTAAGTAAAAGAAGCCAGTCCCAGAAAGCCACATATTATATGATTCCCTTTATATGAGATGTCCAGAATAGGGAAATCTATAGACAGAAAGTAGATTAGTATATTAGTTAACCTAAAGCTGAGGGAGGAGGGGATGGAGAAAATTGAAGTGACTATTAAAGGGTATAAGGTTTCTTGTTGGGGTGATGAAAGTAATTGTGGTTATAAGTACATAATTCTGTGAACATACTTAAAAGCCACTGAATCATATACTTTAAATTGAATTGTATGACATTTAAAATATATCTCAGTAAAAGATGTTAGGAAAAAGCTTTTAAAAAAAAACACTATTTCTTTAAAAGTAATGGCCTGGTGTACATAGCAAAGTTGGTTAAACACACTTTCCTGAAGACTGCTCCTATAAGCCTTTTTATTCCTCATCTAAAATTTTCCAAAGTCTCTTAACTAATTACATCTGCAACAACAAAAAATACATAAATAAATAAATAAAATTTGTGAAAGTCAAATGTAACAACAAAAAAGAAAGATGATTGGAAAAGTAGTTCAGAATGAACCTTAATGTGCTTATATGCCAGTATTGTCTTCTATAAAATGTCAAAACATTTCTATAGCTTCTGCCACTTGGAAATTAAGAATTGTTCTTCAGAGCTAGAATGCTAGTAAAGTTGCCACCCATACATAAAATAACTAAAACAACTACTTTACCTACTATTAAATCCTATCAGCAGTGCCAACTATAAACTGATGTTAAAAATTATAAACTAATAAGAAAGCTAAAGTCTAGCCAGATTCTTTTAAAAAAACAAAAACATATTTTCAAAGATGCTACTGACTTGATTTTAAAAGAATATCTCAGCTTCTTTCACATGAGGCAATGTAAGAAACCAATTCTTAAGCCTGATTTCTCCTACCCCTAAGATCAACTGCTTCCTACAGATAAAATTTTCTATCTAGCATATTCCCATTGTTTTTAAAGGTAATTAACAAGTTGCAAATGGCATGATTAAAAGTCAACCTCAATTCACCTCCTATATTTCATCTTGATGCCCCACATTACTTCAACAGAAATAAAGAAAACTCACTAACAAAACGTTTGTATCAGAGTTTTTTATTCAAGAGCTGGGACAAAAAAGACCAAAAAAAAAAAAAAATTCATGGAATATTAGAGGTTAGAAAGACAGCCTGATAAATACTTCAGCTAAAAATACATTTAAAAAAGCAATGTAAGAAATTAACCTTTGTCTCACAGACTATAAAGCTGTTGGAAGGTATGCGACAATTTAGCTATAGGTATTATGAAAACTAAGCATAGAAAAAAATAAGGCAATTTTTAAATCCAGGAAAAACAAAATATTGAACAAAAAAGAAAACCACATCATAGTACACCATGTTGCAGGGAATGTTTACATAGTCAGAATACTGTAAATAATACTGATATAACCAAAAGTTGTGATGTAATTGCATTGGGAAGGTATCAGAGGAGTATAAGAAAGCTCAATACTTATCTTCCACAATTGGAAAACAAAGGATAAAACTTAAAATTCATTAGGAAACAGCAGTAAAGGACAACATTTAGAGGTATGTACCAGAAGCAATTACTAGAAAGGAGTAGCCTCTGGAACTCCAGTGAGATTGAGGTAGGTTGAGACGGGAACTCTTGTTTTCACTAGCTCTTTTTTATTCTATTTTAAATATGTGCATATATCACTTTGATAAAAATAATTTTAAAAAGCTTTATTTTCAAAACAGGTAACTAACTGGCTGCTGCTGGGGAAGGACTCCAGGAAAAGGGGATAAAAGGAAGAAGACTTACTTTTCACTAAAAACACTTCCGTAAGTTTTAAATAATTATCATGAACATACACTACCTATTTCCTACAAATCAACTAATAAACAAATAATAGTTCACAGGGCTATAAAATATGAAATACAGAGCAAATGAAAACAAAAGAGCACTGTAATTCAATTTTAATAATATAATTAAAATATTTATTGCATATTTTAAAAGACAGTTTTATTAAGTAGAATTTTCATCTATGCCTCCATGATACTACCCAATCCATTTAAATAAATTTCTGTTGCTACTCAACCTGGATCATAACACAGCTTGTATGTTACAGCTTGCTGCAGAAACTGTTAGCTGTCTACCCAATATCAGTCAATATCCATTCTTCCTTTCTTCCTTAGTAACAGAACACCAACTTTTTCCAAAATCCTAAGGTGCCCATTTAAATCTACATTTTCCAGAGTCTCTTTCAACTAGGGATAGCCAATGAGATGTGACTGGAAGTCAGTGGGTAGACTTCTGGAAAGGCTCTTTGATCAAAGGGGCCCTGGGACCCTAATGACAAAGTGGAGCTCCCATTCAGTCCCTGCAATGTCTACTTTAGGAATTTTTTTACATGAAAGAAAAATAAAACTCCTAATATTTTTACTTACTTTGGATTTTTTTCTGGGCAGTAATACATTTCCTACTGATACACAAATCAATCATAAATCAAAGATTGCATCTCAGACCACCTGCCCTTATAACTTGATTTGGGGTTCTTATTTGACACCATTGTTTCTTTTCTCATTCTACTGGGACTTAATAGTTACAGCAGTCACACAGAATTTTTGACCTCAGTATGAGATACCCTGTAAGATAGAACCTTTATCTCTTTGAGGTTCCCTCAGAGAATCACCAAAGGAAAGAAAATTCATGCCATAGACTCACCACGTTTTATGAAAATAAAACTGAATATTTCTACAAGATATCCTAAGAGACAGAAATGAATTATATAGATAGTTCACTGCCCTGCCAAGTTATTTTATTGTTAAAGAATAAGCTGTTTATGAAAGATAAATACCACATGTTCTCACTCATATGCGGAAGCTTAAAAAGTTGATTTCATAGAAGTAGAGTAGAATAGTGGTTAACAGAAGTGGGGAAGGAAAGGAGGAATAGGGAGATAGCCAAAAGTTGGTTAAGGTATACAAAAGTACAGCTAGATAGGAGGAATAAGTTCTAGTATTCTGTAGCACTATGGTGACTATAATTAACAACAATTATATTGTATATTTTCAAATAGCTAGAAGAACAGATTTTGAATGTTCCCAACACAAAGAAATGATAAATGTTTGAAGTAATGGATATGCCAATTACCCTAATTTGATCATTACACATTGTATACATGTATCAAAATATCACACTGTACCCCATAAATATGTATATGCTAATAAAAATAATAATAAAAGCAAAAATAAACTGCTTAATTTAAAAGAGAAAAGGTTAAATACATTTTCGGGGGAAAAAACATGTTGCCTGCTTCATCTTGTTGGTGTATTTTATTATATTTGTCCTACAATCCTTATTTATTTCACATAAGAATTATCCTAAGGTTCTATAGGGCTTTGTCAGGCATATATCCCACAGAACTGTTGACTATTATATGGCTAAGGCATGAGCCCATACCATAAAATGTTTACAGAACATTAAGAATCAGAAAGTAAGTTACTAATACTCTTCTTAAATTTAGAGAATAGAACCTCATTATTTTTCTCCCTTCCTCAAATCTAAAAGCAAAGGAGCCTAGTCTAAATAAAATATCCAGAGTATCTCTGAATATTACCTATTTGTACCTGACAGACTATCAGACCAATAACTAATTCCAGAACTGATTCCACAAACCAGATTACCACTCTTATTTGTCTTAGGTAACTTCCTGCTGCCACCATAGAAAATAAGTGCTGAGATTCAGTCTCTACCCTGAAGAGACCTTGCCTATTTAAATCTATTCAAATACACAACTATAAGAGATAGAGCATAAACTACATATCACTAGATATCAATGAAGCAAATTATTGGCATGCCCCCTCAATTTGGTTGGCACTGGTTTAAAATAATTAATTTCTTTGAAGTTCTGGGTTTTAACTCCCCTTCCACTTACTAGCTCCCTTGAAAGCAAATATTTTTCCCTTCTCTCTTTTCTTTTAAGAGACAGAGTCTTGCTCTGTCCCCCAGGTTGGAGTGTAGGGGCACAATCATAGCTCACTGCAACCTCCAACTCCTGGGCTCCTACTGACTCAGCCTCCCGAGCAGCTGGGACTACAGGCACGTTCCACCATGCCCAAATAAGTTTTTTATTTTTACTTTTTTGCAAAGATGAGGTCTCACCATGTTGCCCAGGCTGGTCTCGAACTCCCAAGGCTCAAGCAATCCTCCCGCCTCGGATTCCCATAGTGCTGGGATTACAGACATGAGCCACCATGCCCAGCTGTTTGTCCTGCCTCAATAGCTGATGTATTCCCATCCCAAGGAGGAAGCTGAATTCAGACCACTGGTGCCTGAAAAGGCCTATTAAGGCTTCAAGAGTTCAACTACTAGGTTTCAAGTCAAAATTGCTCTCCTTAAAGTTAGTATCCCTAAATTGTGCATATAAAGACTTCCTGGGAAGAAGAAGAAGAAGAAAAGAAAAAAAAGAAAAGAAAAGAAAAAAAAAAGAAAGAAAGACTTCCTGGGTAGCTTTTTCTTTGCTGTTCTACACCTTAATCCATGATCCTAAAATTGGCCTCCTTGTCCTCACAACTGGCTCCCCCTGTCTGTCCTTATTCTACTTCACTATCCATACTCTTCTTGGAATCTAATTATCCTGGATCTTCTTCTCTCAGCGATCTCATTCTAGAATCTCCCTGCTTTAACTTCAGTTTTCTAAAAGCTTAATTTAACCCATAACTTCAAATCACAAGGGAGAAGGCAGAATTCCAAATTTATCACTGGGCATTCCTTCTTTTCACTATCCAACTTTCCCAGCCTAAGCCAGCCCTCCACCCTTCTCGTTTCCATTCCAGGCAGGTCTCCAAGTCAATAGAACATCACAATTTAATTACACTTCTAACTTTTCTAATTTCAGTCAAGCTGGTCATATACCTAAATTCCTACAACAATTTTGATCAAAGTTTTAGAGGTTCTTTTGCCTCAGAACTTAAGAGACTAGTGAAAGGTCATAAAGTAAATAATCAAGTTAAAACCAAAATACAAATATCCTACCAAAGATTGAAAAGGAAATGAATCGTCAACTTTCAGGCTCATTTTCCTAAACAGTGTTAAGTATTCCTCCTGAAAAACCCAAAAAGTATATCTAACTTAATATTTTACACCAAGTTTTTGTGGAATAATTGAAGTACAATAAACTGCACATATTTAAAGTATACAATTGATCAGTTTTGTCATATGTATATACCAGTAAAACCATCACCACAATCAAGAAAACAAACATTTCTATCATAATAGTTTCCTCATGTACCTCTGTAATCTATCCCTCCCCTTTCTTCCTGTACCAAAACCAGCACCAGTCTCCAGGCAAGCTTCCTTTTGTGACAGATTAGTTTGTACTTTCTAGAATTTTATATGAATGGAATCTTAAGCATTTATGCTATTTTGGCCTGGCTTCTTTCATTTAGCATAATGATTCTGAGATTCATTCATGTTGTGGCACATATCAATAGATCTTCCTTTTTAATCACTGAGCCATGTGATATAATTCTACAAGAAGTAAAAAAAAAATCCTCATTGTGAAAACACCTTATTCTATTTATAGTGAACAGAATATATATTTTTATTTTAAAGGGAAAAATGTCAAAGAAAGACTGCCCAATGAGAAAGAAATTATTTTATTATTACCATCTTTAAGGAAAAATAAGAATAAAGACTTCAATAATATATTTAATGGGCACAATGTACACTATTCGGGTGATAGTTACACTAAAAGCCCAGACTGTACCACTATGTAATATGTAACAAACTGTACCTGTACACCCTAAATTTATACAAATAATTTTAAAAATCAAATTAAATTTTTTAGAAAGACTTTAATTAGTGTTGATCCTTGAACAACATGGGGGTAAGGGACATCAACCCCCTATGCAGTCAGAAGTCCACGTATAACTTTTGACTCCCCAAAAACTTAACTAATAGCCTACTATTGACCAGAAGATTTACCAATAACATAAACAGCTGATTAACAAATATTTTGTAGGTTATATGTATTATATACTATATTCTTACAATAAAGTAATCTAGAGAAAAGAAAATGTGATTAAGAAAATCATAAGGAAGAGAAAATACATTTACAGTACTGTACTGTATTTATCAAAACCAAAGTTTACATCGTCTGTTTACAAGATGAATCATCTGTCTGAAATGGCAGGCCACCGCAGCTACAGACCTCAGTCTATGGTATATATCAAGCAATTCAACTTTTTCTTGTACTGTCATGACTTTTTCCTGCTTCTTAGGAGTACTTCCAGCATCACAGTGGCACTTCACATAGGTCCCATGGTATTATTCAAGGCTTATGGTACTGCACTAAACACAGTGAAAAATACGCGAGAATCACGCAAGACCACTTTTTACTGTGATATGCAGTTTACTGGGAAGATGAACTTCTCACACAGAGATGATTGGTGTAACATGGCATTTTAAGCAGATACTTGCAACACTTGAGCTCACCAAAACAGCAACAAGAAGTGGCTATGAAATGATTACAGTAATGCAGTTAATTTTATGTAGTTATGATTTGATACTGCATCTTTATGTTCGTTTACATTTCTTTCAACTGTGAATGGTGCTGTGCACAGTAGGTAAGCATGTGTGTAAGTTTTGATAAATTTTAACTTTTTATAATAGATTTGTGTACATTTTATGGTGGTAAATGATAAAACAGGCTAGTATCTACTTATATTTTAGGCATTCACAACATACCTTTTTCTTAATTTTTCACAATCCTAGGCTACATGGTTCATCTGCAATTTTTTTCAAATTATTGCAAACATCCAGAAACTTTTCCACTATATTTATTGAAAAAAATCTGCACTTAAGTGAACCTGCACAGTTCAAACCCATGTTGTTCAAGGGTCAACAGTATCTAGCTTTAGCAGCTAAAAATATAGAGCAAGATTTCCTAAAACATATTCGCATGGATTAATTTTTTAAATGTGTATTGTCCAGAAATAATAACTAATATGGGAGAAAATACAGTGATGAGTTTCACTGTATATGTTGTAACTCATTTATTATATGCTATTAATTTGAGTCCTTTCAAATAACTTTTATTCATTCACAAAAAATCATAGACATTTTTACAACAAATATCTAGTTTAGATAACAGGAATGAATGAATGACTCTCACTAAAGAAAAGTACTGTAAAAAAAGGATAGACCATATTAAAGAATTTCTTTTTAGCCATATGATATAAACATTTTTAATAAATAATTTTCTATCCTATACCAGTTTGCATGAACATAGGAAGAAACGCTGTTTCTTAATGTCATTTATTTCCTAAAAATCCTAAAACTGACTGAAGTGTTCCTTAACTGTGATTATGAAATTTGGATATATTTACATTGTATACATCTCTATTTAAAACTACAATATAGGTAGTATGTAATGTTAGCCATGTAATAGCTAACAATTATTAAAAGGCCATCATTTTTCATAATGGCATATTTGGAACAACACTGCAGATCCTCAGAAAGGTGCTCCAGAATGTTCTTATAACTTAAAAGAGAACTAGGCAGGAAAAGGCTTATCCTAAAGCTGTAAGCATAAATGACTCTGAACACAAATTCTTTCTTTTTCCTATTTTCAATCAGCTGCTCAGAAACAATAAAACATCAAGGAATTACATTTAGAAGTGCATTAAGGAAGGATTCTCATGTTTATCACTTAATGACAAAAATATGGAAATACAGAAAGTCCAACTGTATTTTACAACTTTTCTCTACATTTTAATCAAATGTTGAATATAATAACTCATATATTCAAAGATAATAGTCCTAAAAGATAGTCATTACCATATAAGGCACAACACAAAAACAGTTCCATTTCTACTATAAATAAAAATTTATTAGATAGGTACTCAATGAAATACAGCTATATTTATACCACTTATAAGCATGGGGGGGGCAAGAAGGGAAAGGATAAGAATCCAGATGTCTCCCCTCTATATTCTTCCAAGTTTAGCAAATATTAGTTGCTTTCTCTACCATTTGCAGTTCTTTTTATATAAATTTCACAACTTCTATAGTCAAACTCAGCTAAATTGTATCAGCTAAATTTTGGTAGAGTTTATAACTGCCAGTTGTAAATTAAATCAACCTCATTTTACCTTATACCAATTAAGGGCAGAAGTGTCTTACTGAGACTGACTTGAAGAGGATCCCAATTATTTGTGTCATCTACTACATCAGTCATGGCAGTAGTTCAGTTAATACACCAAGGATTCAAAATAAGCAATTACACATAAGTTATTTTCTATAAGATAAGTGAATAACTTCTTTGACATTTGGCATACTACTTAGAACATTCATAATTTACATAATGTTCCTGATGTAATGTTTTATACAAGGAAGTTCAATAGTCCCATTATGTTTAATGATACGTCAGCTGTTGTACTATAAACTGTCTCTCAATAGCTTATGAAGCTAAAAATCACTCTAGGTTAAAACTTGGCGGTTAAGGACCATCAAGACATTTTTTAAAAGCTCATACATGTTTACAAGAAGAGAGTAATATACTCTGTCATATTACTGTAATCTTATAGAACCCTTGGAATCCTTGTCCTGTCTCACAAAAAAAAATACCAAAAGACAGTAAAATTCAAGAACTAGCATGAATGTTATACTGTGAACAAAAAGAGATGCAGTCAACATAAAAACAAATGAATATTTTACAGACTCTAGTTACAGAGAAAAATTTCAAACCAGTATCCTGCTGGGTGTTTTCCCATCGGCTATAATGTCAAGATCAGGATTTCTCATAAGAAATGAAAATGTTAGCTGCTTTTCTCTAGTTGATATAAACATGTTAGTTATTTTATATTACAACAGTCAATGATCAATAGCATCAAGAGCTAACAATCAATGACTAGAGCTGTCAAGGAAGTTGTTAGCCCACATAGCTAGTAAGTCCAACATAAAGGAATTTCATCAATAATACAGATCAACTAACATCAAAAAAAAGAAAACTATCACTATTCTGTAATAGTCCCTCTAAACCTAGACTGTCTAATAAATGCAAGCCCCTAGTCCCAAGGAGCATCTAATATAATACATTATTTCTATGCATAAATTCACCACACTAATGGGAAAATATCCTACTAATCAGCCATTCGTTTTCACATGTTGATCACTATGTCTGAAAACACTCCAGGCTCTAAGATGGCTTTTCCTTAAAATGTGCAGTTTTCAATTTAGAAAAAGGTTAAGTGTTCAAAGATTGCAAAGTTAGCAAAGCTAATTGACTTCAGGAGTGTGGTCTCCTGGTCACTGTCTTGGTCATTCTTTTAAAAGGATTTTGCAAAATAATACACTTACTAAAAAGAAAGCATTAATAAATCAAATATTCACTAATTTTATACTATATGTACAGCACTCTGGGGCATATTTTTGTGAAGTCATAAAAGTGTGTCCATCAAGAATCATAATTTAGACAAAATTTACATGAGCAATTAGTGAACGAGCCATTATCTATTATCTATAACAAAATGTGTGCTACATACTAGAGATACAAGCTTTAATGCCTGCAAGAATTTAAGATGGGAGAAAAACAATGTTGGTTAGAATTGTCAGAGGCAGCTTCATGGAGGAAGGTGTAGTAGTAGTATCACTACACTTCCCAGTCATCCAGAATTGAAATCAATCCTGGGACAGGGATTTAAGACTTTCCAGTTAAAAGAAACAGTTACTAGATAGCTACTGTAAATTTACTTGTCTAGCAGATTTTTTAAATGGTGAAAAACACTTTTAAGTGAATTTGAAAACAACGAGAAACAATTACAAATTAATATCACATGGAAATGTCTTGTTATAAAATTTATTTGGGGGGAGTAGAAGCTGTTGGAGAGAAAACATAAACACTGGATTATTGAGAGTTAGCAGCCTTGGTTCATAAAAGTCTACTTTCACATTTTGCATTTATTTTCTATTTACCTTGTTTTCTCAATCCCCTCAAATTCTGTCCATTTAATATTTTATACATGGCTACTATTATAAGATAAGAAATACATCAAAGTATTAATCACATTAATCAATCCTCAAAACAGTAAGTCTAATGAAATCTTTGCTTAAGTTTTAAAAACTGTTTACTGCCATGAGTTCTTATTCCTCATCCAAAATAGTCTCTGGAAAACAGAGAAAGAGCCTTGGAATTTATGATGGCAAGTCTTCAGAGAAAGTAAAAAATGGGAGTTCAGTCCTAGATAAATCTCTCATGCTCTAAAAATATAAAGCTACTGTCTTCTAGAAAATAATTTAGAAACTTACATTGCTTCCTTAATTAATATATCCTAAAGTTATTGTCCTTATAAGTTCATGATCGTTTTGCATTAAATCTCCAAAATACTTCTCCTTGTTCTTAAAAAAAATATGTTATTACTTTTACTGTAAAGAAAAACACTGATTGCATAGGGGATAATAAAGTTATTTCCATCTACAATTGTCAGGTTATGTAGTCCTGCAGCTTTCTTTATAGAGATATTGATATTAAATAATGCTATGGTGCCTCAAAACATTAATTTCAGAATGTCACCGAGAGTAAGTGACCCTCTTTACCCAGACTTAAGTCCCAAGCTCTCTGTATGATTTTAAGAAAGAACTCAAGGGTCATATGTAGTGACCCTTCTTTAGCTTTGCAAACTAATTGCCTTGTTTATAAATTTCATTGTTTAACTTGATCTCCTTACAGCTGTGGAATACAGATCCTCCATTCTATAAGTCTATCTACCCCACTAAAACTCAATTCAAGCTTCAAAACTACCTGCCCAGACCTACAGTTCCACTTTATTTAAAGTATACCATTTCCCCTGTAGCAAGTAACTCATTACTCTGAAAGTATGGATTATACTCATAAATTCTCTCCCTTTCCCAAATATGCACAAAAGCTGATAAAGTCTTTCTACTGACATGCTTGTCTTGAAGAGATGTCTGAAGTCTGCCATAAACTCATTTTGTATGAATGCTGAAACTGTTCCAGAACTTAGTTTAATGGGGCTCACTCATCCTTTGTGATTACTGTATTAGAAAGTATAAAGATATCCTTTCCTAAAAAATACCAGATATTAAAGATAGAAATATCATATTTAGTTCTTTACGATACTTTACAACTTACACAACAGATTGTATGCACTAATCAATATCCACATGCTAACAGTACCCCTCCTCACTTAAAATAAGCCTACATCAATAAATAACAGGGCAAAAGTTCATCATCATCATTAAAACCATTTACAAAATTTCTATTTGTGTTTAATATTGTACTAGAGTTCATGCAAAAAAGTGTTAACTACATTGAAACTGAAACTTGAAACTATCATTTTGACTTCTACAATTTAAAATTAAGATCCCTCTTATAAAAACAATTACTTTAATTATTCTAACCAACAGGCCAAAGGACAAAGAAGACTCTTGAAACAGTTTTGGGTGAAATGAAGTTTCACATAAAAATAATGTTTTAGGGAGTTCCATTTCACCACAGAGATAGAAAGTCTGAAAGAGTGTCACTCCTAATTTAAAACTGAGAAAAGGCTGGAAAAACCACCGTATCATAACATTTCTTCAGTCCACCAGAGAGCTAAGGTCATAGGACAACCACGTAGCCTGAGATCCCAGGAAAAACAGATCCCTCTAAGGAGAGACAGGATGCATACACTGCCTCTCCAATGGCAAGCATGAGAGGAAGATGCAGATGCCATACAAGCGAGCAAGAAAAAAAATCACCTAAAAATTTCCCAAAGTCCCACTAATCTATTTTCTGTCTCCATTGATTTAGCTATTCTAGCCATTTCATATAAATGGAATCATACAACATAATGATCTTTGCGTTTGGCTTCTTTGATTTAGCAATATTTTGAAGGTTCATCCATACTGTAACACATGTTTGAAAATTTCATTTCTTTTTTATTAACAAATAATATTCCACTGAATGGATATACTACATTTTGTTTGGTTTATGAGCATTTGTTGTACACTGAAAACTACAAAACACCATTGAAAGAAACTAAAAATCTAAATAAATGGAGAGACATTTTAATTTCATAGATCAGAAGACATAATATTGTTAAGATGGCACTATTCCTCAAATTAATCTACAGATTCAATGCAATCCCTATCAAAATCTAAGCTATCTTTTTTGCAGAAATTGACAAGCTAATTCTAAAATTCATATGGAAATGCAAGAGACCCAGAATAGCCAAAACAATCTTGAAACAGAAGAACAAAATTGGAGGAATGACACTTTCTGATTTCAAAACTTACTACTACAAAGCTACAGTAATCAAGATAATAGATACTGGCACATGGTAGTCGTATAAATCAATGGACTAGCATCCAGAAATAAAACCTTACACTTATGGTCAACTGACTTTCAACAATGGTGGCAAGACAATTTGATGGGAAAAGAACAATCTTTTCAACAAAGGGTACTAGAACAACTGGAGATCCACATGTACAAGAATGAAGTTAGACCCCTCACACCCTATATGAAAATTAACACTAAATAGATGAAACCTAAATGTAAGAGCTAAAACTATAAAACTCTTGGAGGAAAACAGAGAAGTAAACCTCTGTAACCTTGGGTTTAGCAATGGTTTCTTTGATATAAAACTAAAAGCACAAGTGATAAAAGGAAAAGTAGATAAATTGGACTTTATCAAAATTTAAAACTTTTGGCCAGGCACGGTGGCTCCCATCTGTAATTGCAGCACTTTGGGAGGCCAAAGCAGGAGGATCACTTGAGGCCACAGGTCAAAGACCAGCCTGGGCAACATAGCGAGACCCTGTCTCTACCAAAAAAACTTTTGTGTTTCAAGGCACTATCAAGAGAGTGGAAATACAACTACAGAAATGGAGAAAATATCTGCAAATCATATATCTCACAAGGGACTTGTGTCTAGAATACGCAAAGAACTCTTACAACTCAATAAAGACAAACAACCCAATTAAAAAATGGATGAGAATCTGAATATCTGTTTATAAGTATATACGTGCATATGTAGACCTTTATATATGATCCAAAGGGATGGATCAGATATTCTGACCTAACTTTTTCCCAGCACCATGAATACATTAGGCCTGATAGTTTTGACTTTAAGAAAGGAACTAAGGGGAGAGAAAGGCTAAAGTTAGTACGCATTTGAATTGGGAAGCATCTTATATTAAAACTACTATGGACTTGGTTTAAGTCCATTTCTCTAATTGGCAACTTACATTATCATATTAAATTGCTAGTTATACCTTAAAATGAAAAATTCTAAATCCCAGGTTTTTATATTATACTAGCACTTAAGAAAAAAAGATTAAAAGAAAATAGGAAGATAAATTTATACTGAAACAGAGAATCCAACAGACAGACTTAGGAAAAATGCTAGCCCTGTCATAAATCTGAAACAATGACAAAATAAAGTATATAATTTTATACAACAATATATTTAAGAGAAGTAATGCAACACATATCCCCACCAAAAAATAATAAAAAAAAGAAACAAACAAACAGAAACAAAAAAACAACAACAAATGCAATCTCTAAACTACGTAAATCACAAGATTCAAAAGCACACAACACAGGTTAGGAATAGAAACTGTTGTTAACTAAAAATGGTGAATTAAGGTTCTATATAATATACCAAGCTTGAATTCCTATTATCATTTATCGTTTATAAATTCTATTCTTATTTCACATTTAGAATGGCATAATGCGTAACTGTATACATAACTACAAAATAGTAAACTTATTATTTTTAGAAAGAACATTTATATCAACTTAGTGCATTTGAGCTCTACCTAAAAATTTTAGAACTTAACTAAATAAGAATTTAAATAAGTTCCAATAAGCTAGTGTTTCCTTTACAACATTTTATTTTGTAAAATTAATTAGGTTTTACTATATGGAAAGGTTTTCTTTCATGCAAAATTTACAAAACATACTTGCAAGATAAAAATTTTATGTCAGAAAGATGAAGTGTGTAAGAAGAAATCAATCATACAAATGGTCCCATGATTATAATCAGTGGTGATTAAAGCTCAAAAGTACAAAAGAACTATTATAGCTGTATAGTACTCCCATTTGGCCTCTAAGAACACAGCCATGTTAACATCTGAAACAAGACCTGTTTACCTACTCAGCAAGAAAAGTAACTGCAGGAAAGATTAATCCTGTTAATATCAGTAGTAGGCCCCTCAAGAATTTAGGCTGGTAGATAACTATCTCAAAGGAAAACCTAGAACATAAAGATTACCTCAGCAACTTTTGGAGGCACTCCATCCCCAAGCACTTCCCTGATAAAGCAGTGCTGGCCCATGTAATATGAGAGTCCACATGTCCTCTTGAAGGCATCCTTTAGTCGTTTCAGCTCTACATCTGTAACTGTAATTCAGAAACAGAAGATGGGTAAGAAATCAGGAAAGAAAAGAGCTCTCTCAAAATATTTTTCAACCCAGTTCATAAGAAAAACTGGCAAATATTACTTCTCTTTCAGATAAGTAAAACAAACCCAATGATACCTGGTCATAATTATAATATTTTCAAATCTAATTTAGAAAATAAGTATGAAAATTCTTGACCTGCTATTTTCAAAAGACAAAACTTTAAAATATGTATACAAATATTAGGCAGTAGCAAGAAGCCGTAAATGCTTCAAATTAGCAGGTAAGCGAAATGCCATTGGATTCTGGCATTAATGTTTTGAGCAACAATACATTCATTTTCTTTGTGATAAAAATTATATTATATGTATTCCTTAAACACATATCTATCCATGTGGAGGACAGTCCCCAATTTAGCTTATATTTTGTCATCATTTACAAAGAAAATATTTCATAAAATAGATGATACTAACAACCTAAAATTTTAGATACCCATTATCAAAAACAAAAAAATTACTGAGCCATTAAAGACATTTTTCCACTGTATAGAACAATCTCTGTCTACAAGGACAAAGAAATAAATACCCTTCAATGTGGTCGCTACAATCACAAAGGAGGCACAGAAATGGTACCTTTGAACCATGCTGGAGGAAACAGAGAAGGCTTCTGGATGGAGAGGGAGGATTACATTAAATTTTACAGGCCAAACCAAGCAAAATGAACAAGGGTATGTCAGGCAGAGATTATACTTTGTTTCAAAGTACAATGATGTAGAGAGATATATATGGTATGTTACTAGAGCAAAATAAGGCAGGAAGTAGTAAACAATAAACCCACAGAGGCAGTGAGACCAAGTCACAGAGACTGTTCTGTTCTAAGGAAGGGATACAGTCAGATAAAATTCAGATATAAACTCCAGGCAGACAGGAAACAAGACAGATACAATTCATATAGCTCACTCTACCAATAATGGAGAAAACAGATCAAACCTGGAAGCAGAAAGTAGATTGCTACTACAAGAAGAAAAGGAGCTAAATTTGGGAAATACCTAGAAGGAAAGGTCAATAAAAGCAGAACTTGAAGCTTGACTGAGAGGAGAAGCAACCTAGAATAATGTTCAGGTTTCTATACTGGGAAACTATGAAGGATGGTGTTATCATGTAGACAGGGAATGTAAGAAAAAGAGTAAGTCAGGAAACACAGATGATAAACTCTTTCAAGGACATATTAAATATGGAAGACCTTGAGGAGATGCATTGGGTTTTTATAATTATGAGTGTAAAGCTTAAAAGAGGTTTGATGGGAGTCATCAGATATAGGTAGTTAATTAAACCATGATTAAGAAGCACAATGAGATGTACAAAACTGGAAGAAACCAATGTTTCCAGTGTTTAAAGAGCAAGGAAATAAAGAAAATAAAGAAGAAAACTGACAAGGAATGGTCAGAAGGAAAAACAGAAGAGTATTAGTATCCAAAGGCCAGGAAGAAGGGACTGATCAAGTTAAGGCAGAAAGGACTAGCAAGATAAAGACTGAAGAGTGCCTGGTACATAGCTAATCATTCAATAAATGTTTGTGGTCGGGAGGGAGGGTTCATGGTTCAACAACATGTACAGCAATGATAAAGCAATAAGAACTAATACTTGAATAAGTAGCTAGAAAAAAATGTGAATATTAGGTGCTTCATTCACTTAAAAATTGGACTCATAGTATTAACATCTCCAATATAATAATTTGATATTTTTTCTTTTTAGGATGTGAAAAGGAAAAAAATAGAACAAAGCTGATCTCATAAATTATACTTCAGCTACTGAAATATCTATTTCTTCAAGATGCCTAATTTTCATTAATGGCTTTACTAACAAATTAGGTTGCTCATGACCTAGTGGAGCAGACAAGAAAATCAACCATTAAAATATAATACGGTAATCTCTACTGTCAGTTACAGATTATTTAAAGAACTGGTTATTTGTTTTTAAAAACAGCAATCTAATGAATAACGAACTTATTCATTTATAATGGAAGGAAGTTTACATATAAATAAGCTTTTTAAAGCATTTTTATAAGAAGCAATGTCCATCAAGAGTACAGATTAAATAATCATATATACTCAAAATAGAACTATCAGACACTAAAATGTTGTCACAGATGCATATTTACTGAAAATAAATGGTATTTTAATTTATTTAAAAAAAAAACAGACTAACACTGACTAACATTTGGTTAATTTGTAGATAAGGAGTACATAAAAATGTTCATTGTACAGTAAAACTTTGAAAATTTTTAAAATAAAAATTTAGGCAAGACAGAAAATAGAATAGAATTGAGCCTAGTAAGTTTTTAAAATAGGAAAGCATAATATTAATGTAGTTATTTCAGTATTAGAAAGAAAAGGTGATTTCAGGAAAAAAAAAAAGAGGAAAACTGAACTCTTTTTTTAAAATCTCCTCTCTCTCTTTCTCTCTCCCTCCCTCCCTCACAAATTTACAGTGAGAATAAAAAAGGATATAAACTCACAAGGACAAAGACAATAGGAGACATGAGAACTGAGGTCCTAAAAGACAGTCAAAATTTTTTCTGGTATTTTTTAAGTATTTGGAAGAGTGGTCACTGACCTAAGCAAATCAAAGAAAGTTGAAACCTAAGCAGCAGTAGCTGAGAAATGCAAATAAGCAGCAAACTAATTTACCCTGTCCATAACCCCAAAAAGGCTCAGAAATCAAAGGTACCAATTACTACAAAAGGCAAGGAAGTAAAAGATGGGACTAAAACAAAAAAGACAATGGTTGCTAGTCTATGAGGAGTGGTTAGACTCTCTGGTCCAGGGGTAGGGAACCTGTGGCCTTCTAGGTCTTTAAGTGCAGCCTTTTGACAGAATCCAAATTTTACAGAACAAATCCTTTTATTTTTATTAATACATTTTTGTTTGTCTTTTATATTTTTATTTTATTTTTCAAATGAACATATTTAAAATACCAAAGAATAAAATAAGTTTCAATGAAATAATCCTCCCAGATTGAACGGCACAATTAGAACATTAGTAGGCCATAAGGGCTAAATTGATGGCTGCTATACTCATGATTTAGTTCTAACTTCCCCAACCTGACTGGTGCCACTACCACAGGAGGCTGGTTGGCAAGAGTTTATGGGAGTCCAGTACATCAGTCTGTTATCAGCTTCTGACAACAATGCACTGTGTTTCTGTTTGAAGTGGAATTTGTGAATAGTTGCACAGCTCAGCAGTAGTTTTTAATTCTGTCTGGTTAACAGCCCATCATGTCAAAGAAGACCAAGAAAATGCTGAAGGAAGAGAACAGATTTTTTAATGAGGATTGGAAATTGCAATATTATCTTGTTTCTGCTAAAGATAAGATGCTTTGCTTGCTTTGTGATACTGCAATAGCAACATTAAAGAAATTCAATGCTCATCAGCACTATAACACCCATAAGGACCACAAATATTTTAAATTACAGGGAGAGGCACAAAAGGTTCTACTGCAGAAATTAAAAGATGAAAAGCAAAGACAATTCTTTCAAGCAGCAATAAGACCTGGAAATAATGCTACTGAAGCAACCCATAAGGTAGCTTATATACTCGGGGGAAAAAAGGGAAGCCATTCAGTGATGTAGAAATTGTGAAAGAATGCACTGTCAAAGTTGTAAGATGCTCAGACCCTGATAACATTTCAAAGTACAAACTGCCTCCTTCAAGGAGAACCATAACTGATTAGCAGCATGAATTAGCCTTCAACTTAACAGAACTTCATGCGATACTTCAAAAAGAAAATACATATTATTCAGTCCCTTTGGATGAATCAAGTGATACTACTGACTCGGTGCAGTTTTATACTTCATTTGGGTCATAACAGAAGATTTTCTTTGCTATGAAGAGTTACTAACTTTGGGCGCTCTTGCCAACAGAACACAGCGAATAGATAATCTTCAACAACTTTCAAGGTAGATGTCATGAAGCTGGACTGAATTTGGTAAATTTAGTGACTATATGTACTGATGGTGCACCTTCCATTACAGGAAAACATGAAGGGTTTACTGCATAGCTTAAAAAAAAGTATTAACAGATCCAGATGCTCTCATTTCTTTTCATTGTATCTTGCATCAGCAAAATCTCTGTCCTAAAGCTACTATTTTAAGTGACACTTTGCAACAAGTTATAAGTATTGTTAGCTAAATTTGTGCAAATGCAACATGGCATTGTCAGTTTCCTAACAGGCTAAAGTTGAACCATGAGGTATTCAGTGTGGATTTGCCATATCATTCTAAAGTGCATTGGCTATTGCAGGGACAGTGTTAGCTCTCTCTGCAAGAACAGATAGTTAAATTTTATGAAGAACAGAATCAGCAATGTGAATTATTGAAAGAAGATTTCTACAGGAATGCAGCATTTCTGTATGATATCATGTCAAATTAAAACAACTTGAATATTTCTTTGCAAGGTAAATAAGTCTACATGTGGTATGTGGCAAAAAATCCAAGCATTTTGAAAAAGCTATCATTTTTCAAAACACTTCTTCAAAAGGAAATTTTGGATGAACGTTTTCCCCAGTTAGCAAAGGTCACTGATGAGCAGAATGATATATGTGAATCATTGGAAGAATACACAGCTGTTGTAGACCTGTTAATTGGAGAATACAATGAAAGGTTCACTGACTTTGAGAATCATGACATCACACTCAAATTAGCATTTCAGCCTCACCTAGTTGGTATCACCAAGACACCTAAAGAATTACAGATGGAACTGATTGAGCTCTCAGTAGATGACATTTTAAAGTCATTGTTTGACGCTAAGATCCAACTGAAATATGGAAAAATGCAGCAGAATACCCATGTCTTCAGCAACATGCCTGACAAATGCTTTCTTGCTTTTCAACCATTTATTGCTGCAAATCTACATACTCCTACCTAACCCAAATCAAGACGTCCTTAAGGTATTTGAACTTCTACATTATTGAACCAAGTTTACCATTTTTTTTTTCTGGTACCAGTCACACAGAAAGGTTTACCATTATTTTAAGAGGAATACTTATACAGACCTAATTTTGAAATGCTAACTATCCATCTTGAGGGAGAATCGTTCCTCAATTAGGGACTTGTTTATCTGACTGGGACTGTAAATATATTTTTGTTTCTAAGCTACATTAGCAAAACTTATTTTTCAAAAATGCCCACTGTGAATGTCAAATTACATTCTTAAGTATTTTATACCTAATTGTAAACTCTTTTTCAGAAGTCTTGTTTTATACTTGTTAAACTGAATACAATTTCTGGATAATGTTTTAACATTACTTTTCACACTTGAAATAAACATTTATTTTTTTTAAAAACTACCAAAAAAAGATGCCCTTAACTAAATAGTCAAATGTTTTCCAACAAAAAGCAGACACAACAAAGTCATTAAAAGGTTAGTTAACTTTAGGTACATGATAGTTAGATTTTTACAAAATACTGTACATTTTTAAATATATCTAACTGAAGTTTATTGAATGTGGATTTATTACAGCTAAATTAATGCAGCCTTCCAACATGAAAAGTTTCCCCACTCCTGCTCTGGTCCCTTACAGCAAAAGGCACAACCAGGCACCAATTTACCACCTACCCACACCCCCATCACTTTCACACCAACCTTTTAGACGCAGATTTTATACAGACCAGAGATACATTCTCTGGACAAACTGAGCCATGGGAAGGCTTCATACATGGGAACACCAGATAGCTGAGAGCTATAGATGGGATAATGAAGAGCTGTATGAAAAACGGTAAAAAATTAAGTGAACATTTACATCAGCCTCCCTTCCTTTGCCCTACTGATGTATCATCTGATATATCATCTCAGCAGAATAAATGAGGGCTCTTCTCCCTATAGCAATGGCTGGGTTCCCAACTAATTATTCAACAGGAAAATCCACAAGTTAACAAATGATATGCTCATGATACATTCAAACACACAAGCCTTCCAATTAACCTTTTCCTGAATCACTCTTAAAAACAAATGGCAGTTTGGCAATTCTTATAAAGTTAAACATACACTGAACCCTATGGCCCAGCAATTCTACTCCTTGTTATTTACCTGCGAGAAACTGAAATGCTGTACAGGAATGTACATGCCAGCTTTTTAAATAATAGCTCAAAAAAAAAAAAAACTGGAAACAACAACCCTTTTGTCTGTAAACAGGTGAAAAACGTGGTATATCTATAAAATGGAACAATACTCAGCAACAAAAATGAAGAAACTACTGATTCATGCAACATAAATGAATCTCAAAAACTATGCTGAGCAAAAGAAGCCAGACACAAAAACTGTCCGACTGCATTATGTAAGTCTTAAAAACAGGCAAACTAGCTGTGATGACAAAGACCAGTGGCTGACAGGTGGTGCAGTGAGGGATGGATAGGTGAGATTGTAAGGAACAAAGACTGAAAAGAAACAGGAAGGAATTCTGAGGTGATGGAAATCTTTTATGTATTTGATTGGGGTAGTGGTTACACAAACAAGTACATGGTCAAAACTCATTAAACGAAGTACTGAAAATCTGTGCATTTTGTAGAATATAAATTATGTACCTACAGAGTAGACTTTTTAAAAATAAACAAATTTTGCCAAGGAACACCAAATATTGAGGAAAGATTCCAAAAAGAAAGTTACTGAAACAAACAAATGGTGGGAGAGGAAAGGTGAACAGAAATATGAAGAAAGCAGAAAAAAATACTAAAACCTACAAATACTCTTTAAAAAGGAGAAAAAGAAAATCACATTCTAATAACAAGAATGGGATGCAATAAAAATACAACAGTAAGAAAGTAAGAATAATTTTTTGCACCCTTTCCCAGCAAGCTATACGATAATGTGCTACCGACAAAATAAGGGGGTATTCCAAAGGGGAGAAAAAGGATACAAGAAACACTGACATGACAGAGGTGAAGGGAATTACCAGGATGATTATGATGTGACATCCAAGGATGACAGCTCTGTAGTAGGTCTAGACAACAAGATCAGATTAGGACTTCAGAATAAAAAAGGGGAGTAGGACAGCAGACTGACTGATACATCTGACCACAGAGAATAGCTTTAAAGGGTATTTTACCTTCAAAAAATAAATCTCAAGGCCGGGCATGGTGGCTCACGCCTATAATCCCAGCACTTTGGGAGGCCAAGGCAGGAGGACTGCCTGAGGCAAGGAGTTAAGAAATCCCCCTAGGCAACATAGCAAGACATGATCTCTACAAAAAATAATTCATAAAAATAATTAGCCAGGTGTGATGGCATGTGCATGTAGTCCCAGCTACTTAGGAGGCTGAAGCAGGAGGATATCTTTAGCCCAGGAGTTTAAGGTTGCAGTGAGCTATGATGATGCCACTGCACTCTAGCCTGGGCAACAGAGCAAGCCCTTCTCAATCAATCAATCAATCAATCATCTGAAGCTGAGTACAGTAGCTCACACCTGTAATCGCAGCACTTTGGGAGGCCAAAGCCAGAGGATCGCTTGAGACCAAGAGTTAAGAGACCAGTCTGGGCAACATACCAAGACCCCATCTCTTAAAAAAAAAAAAAATAGCTGGGCATGGTGGCCTATGCCTATAGTCCTAGCTACTTGGGAGGCTGAGGTAGAGGATCACTTCCTTGAACTCAGGAGTTCAAGGCTGCAGTGAGCTACGATCTAAAAATCTAAAAATATTTTGTAAATTAAAAAAAAAAGAATAGGATCCCTTGAGCTCAAGAGTTCAAGACCAGCCTGGGCAACAAAGCAAGACCTCAACTCAAGAAAAAAAGAAAAAAGCTATAAGACTTCTAGAAAAAAATTGGAGAAAATCTTTGTGGACCTTGACCTTGGAGCAGGCAACAATTTCTTAGGTCACAAGAAGTATGAACCATTAAAGAAAAAAATTAATAAACTGGACTTCAACAAAATTAAAATCTCTGTTCTTTGAAAGTCACTTTTTTTACCTTTTTTTTTTTTTTCAGAGACAGGGTTTTACTCTGTGGCCCAGTGGCTCAAACATAGCTCACCGTAACCTTGAACACCTGGGCTCAAGTGATCCTGAGGAGGTGGGACTACAAGCATACACCACCACACCTGGCTAATTTTAAAATTTTTTTGTAGGGTCTTGCTATGTTGCCCAGGGTGACCATGAACTCTTGGTCTCAAGCAATCCTCCAACCTCAGCCTCCCAAAGTGCTGGGATTACAGGCATGAGCCACTGCACCCAACCAAAAATCACTTTTAAAAAATATCCTTTCTATCACTTGAGCCCAGGAGTTTGAGGTTGCAGTGAGCTATAATCACGCCACTGTACTCTAGCCTTGGCGACTGAGCAAGACCCTGTCTCTAAAAAAAATAAAATTTAATTTTAAAATATCCCATCTACAGGGTGTAGGTGCTATTAAATTCCAGGCATTTGCTCCATTGTAGGAATGAGGAAACCAGGAATATGATTTTTTTGTGTGAAATCTCCCTATCTTTAAAGTATTGGCAACTAATTTTTTAAATATTTTAAATGACATGCGGTCTCAATATGGCACACAAGCTGCAGATGGCAAGCTCTGGCCAAATGGTTAAGGGCACAAACAAAATAAATATACCTTCAAATCCAGACACTGTCACTCACTAGCTACTAGTCATGAGAATATAGGCAAGCTACTTAATATCTCTGTGCTTTGACTTACTCATCTGTAAAACGGAGAAAATACCACCTACTTCCTGGCACTGTTATAAGGATTGAATGATATATATATTAGACTTACCAAAGACTGGAAAATAATGGATACTTAATAAATGATAATCTAGGAGGGGGGTATTTCCAGCAGTAATAAGGGTCTACCTTGTTCCCTTACTACTCCTAACTTGGGAGGGAAACAGGAGCGAAGTTATAAAAATGACAACTAGAGAAAGGAGGAACACAAAAAAAAAACCCAAAACAAAGAAAGAAGCACAACAGATTTTTCTGCCCCAATCCTCTTTCCACCTTACGCAGAGATGAATATTACCAACCCAGTAGACCCACCTGCTATGAAACATTGAAACAAAAGGGAGGGGAGGAAAAGGGAGAGAGCAAAAAAGGAGGAGGAATATCAAAAAGAGCATTATCATTTGTTATAAAGAATGTACCCAAGTCACTGCATTAGATTCGAGCATTAGTCCTGTCTCCCTCAAAGACAGGTAAGTCACATTACTATGAGCATTCATAAACACTTTAAAAGGTCACTAACATTCCATGAAATTATAAACAAAATGAAATTTCCCTTCATAAAACAAATTTTGCTATCAACATTACATAAAAGAAGCAATCCACGAATCACTTGGTCTTAAAAGATCAAAAATTCAATCTGGTAATTCTACTGGATTCACTGGCTATAGGTTTGTCTAAACCTGATATTAACTCAAATCAGAGGTACACTCATTTGCTATATTTACCATATTTATCTGTAAGGGGTCCTAATTAATCATAGTTGGCCTAAAATCACCTAGAATTTAGTATATAGCAGCCCCTCCCTTCTCTATGCCAAATACATTCCAAGACCCCCAGTGGGTGCCTGAAACCTCAGACAGTACTGAACCATATATATATTATTTTCTTCCTATACATACACATCCCTAAGATAAACTTTAATTTATATATTAGGTGCAGTAAGAGAGTAACAATGATAACTAATAATTAAATTACTAGTAGTAAAGTATTACAAAGTAAAATAAGGGTTACTTGAACACAAGCACCATGATACCACGACAGTTGATCTGATAAGAGGTTGCTACTAAGCAACAAATGAGCAGGTAGCATATGGTGTGGACATGCTGGACAAAAGGGTGACTGCTGGATAAAAGGATGGTTCCTGGACAAAAGAATGATTCTCAAGGGACAGCCAGAGATTTCATCACACTACTCAAAACAATGTGCAATTTAAAACTTTGGAATTGTTTATTTCTGGAATTTTCCATTTAATATTTTTGGACCACAGTTGACCAAAGGTAACTGAAACCACAAAAAGCAAAACTATGGATTTAGGGGGGAGTGGGGGACTACCACATACACATCTTATGAAGACTACTTTGTAACAGAAGATTTAAGAATTGGGCTTGTTCTATTTAACCTACAATCAAACACAAAACTAATTCACAGTTCACAAAATCCAAGACATCCCTACAGCATATTTTTTGTTTGTTTTAAAATACAAACAAGAGCAGAAAAAACATTGCACAGTTTTGTTTGTCTAGCAATTTCTGGTTATAAAAATAATCCAGGCATATTCTGAGTAGTCCGTACAACCACACGAAATACCCCAAAAACTGAACAGAATATATTTTGTAAAATTACATATATATTAATAATAATAGGCAATAGGCCAGGCACAGTGGCTCACGCCTATAATTCTAGCACTCTGGGAGACCAAGGCGGGAGGATCACTGGAGGTCAGGAGTTTGAGACCAGCGTGAGCAAGAGCAAGGCCCCATCTCTACAAAAAATAGAAAAATTAGCTGAGCGTGATGGCATGTGCCTGTAGTCCCAGCTACTCAGAAGGCTGAGGCAGGAAGATCCCTTGAGCCCAGGAGTTTGAGGTTGTAGTGAGCTATAATCATGCCACTGTACTCTACCCTGAGTGACAGAGCAAGACCCTATTTCAAAAAAAAAATAGGCAATAGCATATTGAATGCTATGAGGGAATACAAAGGTAAAGTATGGTTCTTGCTTTTAAGAGCTTAAAATCTGTCAACAAATATTTGAGTGCTTATTATAAGCCAGGCACTGTGTTATATCTTTATTCCAGTAGCTCTTTTTTTAAGCTTTATTTAGGTATAATTTACAAATAGGAATTGTATATATTTAAGGTGTACAACTTGATGTTTCAATACATGTATGCATTGTGAAATGATCACCAGTATTCCAGTAGTTCTTAAAACTGGCTATACAAGTGAAATCACCTGATGAGCAATTAAAGAATACTGATGCCCAGGCTCCACCCCAACTGGTACAGTTGGTCCTCCATATCCGTAGGTTCCACATCTGTAGATTCAACCAACTTCAAACAGAAAATATTTGAAAAAAATAAAAAATAACAACAATAAAAAATAATAATTTTAAAACAACACAATATAGCAACTATTTATGTAGCATTTACATTTTATTAGGCATTATAAGTAATCTAGAGATGATTTAAAGTATATAAGAGGATGTGCATAGGTTATATGCAAATACTATGCCACTTTATATAAGGGCCTTGAACATCCCTGGATTTTGTATTCCATGGGCCTCCTAGAACCAATTCCCCATGGATACTGAGGGAATACTGTATCAGAATCTCTGGAGGCCCAGGGATTCAAATGTTAAATAAAGGAATGTATAACTAGCATAATAATAAAATAAAGTAGAAAGTAATACATAGCCTAAGGGGTATAAACAAATGCTATGGGAGTAGAGAAGAAGAGATGACAGGGAAGAAATCAAGTAAAGTTTCATTAAAAGGTAGCAGTTCTTGTGCTAGAGGATCAAGAATCAAGACAGGGAGACAGGGAGAACGTATCAAGTGGCAGGAAAAGAGTAAGCCATGGCACAGAGGTCAGAAGATGTTAGGAATGCTTAGAGAACAGTTTGAGAGGATGTAGAGGGTGGGGATTGCAAGTATTCACGAATACTAAGTATTATGTTTGTATTGGGTTTTCTTTTTTCCACAGACATCTAAAGAATTCTATATTATATATTCTCATTTTAAATATTTACTAACCCCTGCAAGACAGGTTAGCTACATAAGTACTAAACACAGTAATACTTCCACAAAAAAGGAGTGCTACTAAAGAAGTTAACTTGGCACAGTGGCTCACGCCTGTAATCCCAACACACTTAGGGAGGCTGAGGCAGAAGGATCACTTGAGGCCAGGAGTTCGAAACCAGCCTGGGCAACATAGCCAGTCCTTGTCTCTACAAAAAAAATAAATTAGCCAGGCATGGTGGCATGTGCCTGTAGTCCCAGCTACTCAGGAGGCTGAGGCAGCAGGATTGCTTAAGCCCAGGAGCATGAGGTTGCAGTGAGCTATAACGCCCACTCTAGCCTGAGCAACAGAGCGAGATCATCTCAAAAAAAAAAAAAAAAAAAAAACTTAGCTTTAATGCAGTCAAACCACACAACTATCCTTCAGGAATACTAAACTATTATAGAGGATTATGTCTAGGCAAAGCTAGAGCTAAAGTAAAGATTTAAACTTCCAACCTAACACCTTAGAAAAGCTACAAAATCAAGTGGGAGGAGAAGGCATAGAACAAAGCCATGTGACCTGCTACCTCATTAGGAAAGACAAAGTCCCATCTGTATTACATCTAAGGCACCATTTCAGAAATTGGGACTAACCTAGCCTTAGGAAAAAAAGGAGGGGAGAGGGGATTGTGACCTATTTCTTCACAAAGAACTTAAATATCTAAGATTTATCCAAAGAACAGAAAAGGAAGGAAGGAAAGGAAGGGAGGGTAGAAGGAAGGAAAAGGAATGGAGGGAGGGAAAGAGGAAGGGAAGGGAAAGGTACTCCAAGGCAAAAGGATAAAATTAGGTCAGCTATGAGTGTCTCCCTGATCTGAGGCTATCTAGACTAGGCTATTCCTCCCGAGAGTTAAATGAAAAATTTCTCCTTTCCCATAGTCAACTTGACTTCTACAATGAAGTACGACTTAACAAGGGAATGTACATGCTATCCCTGGGAAAGAAAATCAAAAATAAAACACAGCTAGAGTTATTGTTTTGTCATAGGTTTTTATGAAAAGGAGAGGGGAGAGCATAATCTGCAAAAAAAAAAAAAAAAAAAAATCCACTTACAGAAATCCATTTTCAAGGAAGAGCTATCAAGACTAATTCTGTTTAAACTTTGTTTTAAGTAAATTCAAAGCATTCAATTTTGGATTACAGAACTTTCTCTAATTCCTTCGTTTCAGTGTTCCAGTCTATATACTACACATATTCATTACCTATAGTTCCAAGAGGTAGTGCCTAATAGCGTGTGGCCTATAAGCACAAGATTCCTCCTAGCTACTTTTAAACTGTACTTTTAGCTGATTTTTTTCAACAAGCATTTATTAAATTTCGACTGTGTCAGGCACAGTCAAGATGAGCAAGACAGTTCTTGCATTCTAATACTTCAAAATGTGGTAGAAAAGACAGGCAACAAAAATAACTGCACTACCAGGTAGGAAATACTAAAGTGAAGGTATTACAATGGAGTCCCAAAACAGGGAGTGATTAATTCTATCTGAGCTGGGGATCAAGAACGTTTTCCAAGAGGTGGTGATTCTTGAAGAGTAGGGGTTCACCTGGCAAAAAAGGGCAGAAAGGTATTCCATGCAGGGAAAACACATGTAAAAGAATGAAGTAGTATGGATAAATAAAGAATTGCAAGTAGTACGACATATGGAGTAAGGGGTGCAAGTAGCAGAGCTGTAAGAAACGAGGTTGGAATGATAACTGGCAGACAAAACAGAACCTGGAATTTATTCAAGGTGATAATGTTCCCAGCTAAAAAGTCTATACTTTTCAGTTTCCCTTGCAACCAGAAATGGCCAATGAAATATAATAGAAATTGCTAGGAGGGACCTCCAAGAAGTCTCCTTACAAGGTGACAGACAGATGGCAAATGTCCTTTTGCCCTTGTCTCTTCTTCCCACCTGGGACTCAGAAGCAACGACTACCTCTCCAGCAGCCATTTTATACTACAAGTGAAAGTTATAATCCAAATGCTAAGGATGGTGAGGTTGAAAAGATTTGTTTTTAAAAAGCCTAGGGGATCATGGAACTGCCATACAACCCCTGCACATCCTATCTCCAGATTATGTGTGAGAAAAATAAACCTTATATCTTAAGTTCTTATTTTGCTTTTTTGGTGTTTCTTTTGTTTTTTGAGAGACAGGGTCTCATTCTGTTACCGAGGCTAGAGCACGGTGTTGTCATCATAGCTCACTACAACCTCAAACTCCTGGGCTCAAGGGATCCTCCTGTGTCAGCCTCCCGAGTGTTTAGGACCACAGGCACGCTCCACCATGCCCAGCTAATTTTTCAATTTGCTGTACAGACAAGGTCTCACTGTGTTGCTCTAGCTGGTTTTGAACTCCTGGGCTCAAGTGATCCTCCCGGCTCGGCCTCCCAAAGTGCTAGGATTACAGGCATGAGCCATTAAACCTGGATAATTATTTTGTTTCATATACATTCAAACATAATCCTAACTGACAGAGGTATCAGGTCCAAGTTTATGTAAGGATACTCTAAGCCATGTTAAAAATCCTTTCCTAGTTTTAAACAAAGAAGTAACAATCAGATTTATATTCACACCAGTGTCAATATATTAAACAGACTGGAAAAGGGCCAGACTGAAGATATAAAGGCCAGTTGAAAGGCTATTACATTAGTTCAGATAAGAGATGAAGGCATAAACTAAAAAGGGAGGTAAGATAAGACAGATTCAAGAGATAATAAAGTTAACTGAATTGGGTTCATTGAATAATTAGCTGTCAAAGGACAAGAAAAAATGATTTTTGATGATTTCTAGGTATCTGCTCTGTTCTAAGGTACAGTCAGGTCTACTGGCTGTCTAAGGTATATCAGTGCTACTGATGAAGATCAAGTCTATAGGAAAATCTGAATACTTTACATTGTATATACATTTCTGTTATGAACTGAATGTTTGCCCTGCCCCCCAAATTCATATGCTGAAGCCCTAACCCACAGTGTGGCTGTATTTGAAGTAAGGAAGCAGTTATGGTTAAATGAGGTCATAGGATGGCACCCTGACCAGATAGGATTAGTGTTAATATAAGAAGAGATACCAGAGAGCTCAAGCACTCTCTCTCCCAACATGGGCACAGAGGAAAGGCCACAGGAAGATGCAATGAGAAGACAGCCATCTGCAAGCGAGGAAGACAGCCTTCACCAGAAACCAAACCCTGCTGGAATCAAACCTTACTTCCAACAGGAAGTAAAATTTCTGTTGTATAAGTCGCCCACTCTTTGGTATTTTGTTATGGCAGCCCAAGCAGACTAATACAATTTCTACAGTACCAATGATAAATAGGCCACCTCCTCATTCTCATTTAGATAGAGAGCCTATTTAAATGGCTTGTACAAGGTCATATGAAAAGATTAGAACTCACTGCTTTGAAAGGGAAATAAAATTATGTACTTAACGAACAAACTTAGTACAAGAGAACAGCACAATGCTCATTATCATCTGTAAACACTTATAGTTGGGTTTTGTTTTATTTTGTTTTTGTCACACCAGCAGTTATCAACCTTTTCCTACAGTGACACAGAATGAATGTTTTTATTCCCATGGGCATTCCCTGAATTCTAGCTGTAACTACATTCTTTTTATTTCCATTCAAGAAATCATATGCATATTTGAAATGCACAAACTTTAATTCAGATTAGTAAAGGTAAACTTTTTTCTAAAATAAAGTTCAGTACTTTATTATTACTCATTATATGGCTATAAAACATTCCACAATAAATCACAATACTGGTGTTCTATACCCATATTACATACTGACATATCAAAACTTTTTTTCAAAGGTAATATTTAAGTCTTATCTCTCCAAGTATATTTTAAGTCTCTTGAGAGCAGGGACAAGGTCTATTCATCTCTACTTCTTCTTCTCTTCCATAGAACCAAGACAGTACCATGCATTCAGATTTTCATTAAAGGATAGGAGTTGCTATTTTAACAGTTTGGTCCCAAAGGCACAAATGAAAATTTAACAACATCTGAATCAGAGAATAACCACAGAAGTAAATAAACACTGGGAAATATGCCTTTCACTGCCAAAGTAGGCTAAGAATTTTCAAACCCAGGACAAGAAGCAAAATGTCTAATGCAGCAAAGAAATCTTAACCAACACTAATTTGTAAATGTACTTGGTGCAGCTAATCTGAAGTGAATTTACCTATCAAAAGTCTCTTTGACAGGCTCTCTACCAAAAAAACTACTGCAAAGCCACTTCTGGTAGATGATAAAGGGCAACCCAGATGAGACATCTCAGGCAAGAGGCAGCCTGCACCCAGCAAGTTTTGTGCCACTGTGACTTTATGCCAAATGTCCATGAACAAATGAATCCAAAAAATTATGATACATTCTTATTCTGTAAAAAGGAAAAAACTACTGATATATGTAACAATATGGATAAAGCTCACAGACATACTAAGTAAAAGAAGGTTGATTTAAAAAAAAAAAAAAAGGGTAGGTACTCTCTGTGTGATTCCACAAGTTCTAGAATGGGAAGAACTAATCAATGGTGACAGAAGTCTGAACAGTCACTGCCTCTGAGGATGGGGAAGATTTACTGGGAAGAGGCACAGGTGAACTTTCATGGATGATAGAAATGTTCTATATCGTTTCAAAACTCACTGACACTTACAACTTTTATATTTTATGATATAAAAATATTTCCTCCCAAAAAAGAAAAAAAAAAAAACCTGTAAGGAGGCTGACTGCTGGAATGGCAAAGTAAAAATCTCTGAAAATCTATTCCTCTATAAAAGCAACAAGAACATCATCAAAAACTGTCAAAATCCAGTTTTTTCAGAACTCTAGAAATCAACCAAGTATTGCTTGAACCCAGGTGTTCAAGACCAGCCTAGGCAACACAGCCAGAGGAAGGAAAGGTAAGAGGTAAGGTAAGGAGTGGAGGAAGGGGAAGGAAAGGGAAGGGAATGGAAAAATAGCTGCACCTCTGTAAGAACAGCAAGATTTGTGGTACTTTAACATGTTCTATTCCCATCGCCTTCTCTCTGGCTATGCAACCAGAAAAACAACAGTCTCGCAACCATTGTAGCTGTAAAAACTAACAGCCAAGCAGCCACTGAATGAGGCAAAATGGGTTTAAAGCATCCCGAAAGAAGTGTCAATATTTGACTTACCTGGTAACTCACTAAAAAGTTCCATTCTCAGGGTCTGTCTGTATTTGACCTGGCTCAGAGCTCACTCTGTAAATAACATTTCCTCACAGCATTTGTCAAAAAAAATCAGCAGCAACTGTATAACTTTGCAGCTGCCTGAGACAGCATTATCAGCTGGAGCTAGTAAGAGGTTGACCAAAAAACTTAAAAGGAAAAATTTGAAAATAGGAAATCCACAAGGGGTTTTGAAAAGCTCTGACATATTCCTAGGAATCCAGAAGGCCAGTTGCATATATAGAGCTGTGCACATGCTCCCAAATTCCCGTATCTCTCATCTCTGGCTGACCTTGAAGCTCCACACAAGCAGAAATTGAAGGCTAACACAGAGTTGTAAACTGTCTACAGAAGTTTTGAAGGCATACCCTAGCAATACAGAACCCCCTCAGCCAAGGCTGAATTTGTTGGTTCAAGGAATTCAAGGAAATCTCTGTCCAATCATTAGCTGACCACTAAGCTAAGCACACAGAACAAAGAATACACACGCTATAAAATCAACCCAGGAAAGTCACTAATCAAATCAATAACAGCAGGAACAACAACAAATAGCAATAACCAACTCTGCAGAGGGAGGAAATCCAATTTCCAGAGTTACCACATAGTACTTAAAATGTCTGGTTCTCAACAAAAAACTGCAAGGCATGCAAAGAAACAGGAAAATGTGACCCATACACAGGAAAAATGGCAGTTAAGTAGAAATTGTCCCTGAGGAAGTCCAGACATTTGACTTACTATGTAAATACTCTGAGCTATTTATAAATTTATTCAAAGAACAAAAGAAAATCATGTCTAAAGAATTAAAGCATGAGAATACTGCCTCACCAAATAGAGAATATCAGTAGAGAGATAGAAATTATAAAAAGAAACCAACTAGAAATTCTGGAGTTGAAAGTACAATAACTGAAATGAAAAAATTCACTAGAGGAGCTCAACACAGAGCTGAACTCACAGAAGAAAAAAATCACAGAACTTGAAGACAGTCAACTGAAATTATCCAGTCTGATGAATAAAAAGAATAAAAAATGAAGAAAACGAACAGAGTCTCAGAGACCTGTGAGACAGCTTCAAGAATAAAAATGTGTGCATAATAGGAGTTCCAAAGGTAGAGAAGAGAAAGGAACAGAAAGAATATTTGAAGAAATAATGGCCCAAACTTCCCAAATTCGATGGAAAACATTAATCTGCACAAATAAGAAGCTCAATAAAGTGCAAGGAAGATAAATTCAAAGAGATCTATGCTGAGACACTGAGCTCATAGTCAAAATGTCTATAGTCAAAAAGAATCTTGAAAGCAGCAAGAGAAAGAAACTCAACACACATCACACACAAGTCAACAGTGGGATGACATATTTAAAGTGCTGAAAAGAATGTCAATCCCCCAAAGTAGGTGATCAAAACAAAGGATGATCTAAACAAGGGCTGTATCTTAAATATTTAAAGTTACTTGTTAGTTGCTTTCTAGTTGAAGTGGTTATCTAGTTACCAATACTGCAATCGTGTAGTCACTTATATATTATTTAAATGTATTTAACTGTTAAATGTACTACCCACCAATGTTGAAACAGATCTTTAAAAAAAAAAAAATGGCAACCAAGAATTATATATCCAGAAACTATCATTCAAAAACAAAAGAGAAATTAAAACAGTTCCAGCTAAATAAAAACTGAGAGAATTCACTGCTAACCTATAAGAAATACTAAAGGGACTCCTGAGATTAACAGATAGTAGACAGTAACTTGAATCCCCACAAAGAAATAAAGAGCACTGGTAAAAGCACCTACATAAATAAATTAAAAAGACAGTATAAATTTGTAACTCTTTGTTTTCCTATTTTAAAAGAACTACATAAAGCTGTAATTATAAAACTGTGGAACAAGATTAAATTAAAACTTCTACTTTCTTATTTTAAATTAGGAATTTAATACGAATTATTTAACAACAGAAGTACATCTTTTCCTCTCAAAGCATCCAGAATTTACTTGAATTTGAGTGCTATAAAGCCAATTTAAGATTACATGAAACTGAGCTGGGCTCACTGGCTCACGCCTGTAATCCCAGTGTTGTGGGAGGCCTAGGCAGGAGGATGGCTTGAAGCCAGGAGTTCAAAACCAGCCTGGGCAACACAGGGAAACCCCATATCTACCAAAAAAAAAAAAAAGTAGATGGGCATGGGAGCGCACACCTGTACTCCCACCTACTCGAGAGGCTGAGCCAGGAGGATGCTTAAGCCCAGGAGTTCCAGACTGCAGTAAACTCTGATCATACCAAAAAAAAAAAAAAAAAAACAAACCCAGGATTATATGAAACTGTATTTCCTTAACTTAAGAGGTATGTCAATGATACACCTTTAAGAATAGTAATACACCTAATTTCTTTTACCCAAAAGCCTTAATAAAAGCTCAAGATAATATTCCATGACTTTGTTTTTCTTTAATTGAGATGAGGTCTTGCTCTGTTGCCCAGGCTGGAGTGCAGTGGTGCTATCATAGCTCACTGTAGCCTCCAACTTCTGGGCTCAAGCAATCCTCCCACCTCAGCCTCCCAAGTAGCTGGGACTACAGGCAAACGCCACCATGTCTGGCTACTTTTAAATTTTTTTTTTTTTTAGAGACAGGGTCTTCCTATGTTGCCCAGGTTGGTCTCTTAACTCCTGGCCTCAAGCAATCCTCCCTCCTCATCCTTCTACCTCAGCCTCCCAAAGTGCTGGGATTATAGACATGAGCCACCACATCTAGCTGTATTTCATGACTTTTATCTCAGTTATTAATGTACTAAATTGTACACAATCAAAATATTATCACCAAATTACAACAAGATCTTTTAAAATCTCAAAATTGATCATGTTTCTCCCTGACAACATGAAAATTCTTCAATGTATTCATATTACTCTTAGAATGAAGACCAAAATCTTCAGTGTGGCTTTAAGTTCCTGTAATTCTTCCTGCAATACTGCCTTTGACCCTGCTGTTCCCACAGGCTGGAACGCTTCCACCCCAACACATACCCCCAATTCCCCTTAAAATCTACTTATCTTTCAGATCTCAGCTCAAATGCCACCTTCTCTGAAGAATCTTCCCTATAAGACTAGGTCAGGTACTGCTATCATAAACGTTTCACTGCATTTTTCACAGTTGTAATTTCACATATATTTGGTTGGATTAGATTAGTATTTGTTTTGTCCACAAGACTTCAAGTTTCATGAGAGCAGAAACCACGTCTTTTGTTGTTGTTGTTTACAACTCTATCTCCAGCACCTAGCACAGTGCAATCACATAATTTGTTGAATGAATGAAAAAGTGTTACATAATATCCTAAGCACTGAAGCAGACACTTCCTAAAAAGATAAATAACAACATTCCCTAATGATCAAGTAATACAAACTACAGAATTACACCAATTTAAAGAAATGGTGCATAAATACTTCTAACGAATAATATGCCAGATTTCACATGACATGAAGTAACTAATAAAGCCAACCAATTCTATCTGAAGCCATAAAGGATCCATTTATAAAAACAAATAAACCTATCCCAGATATATATGGACAGTCCTACAGATACAAATATCTGACTTACTGTCAACTCCCCAGTTCCTTACAAATGGTCAAAAATTCTCTAAGGATACCTTTATCTCTCCAAGTGATTAATAGTAGTTAATATCAATAAACACTCTCAGGCTGCAGCTGAATTAATCTCTGAAAAGGGTTGGCTAACCTAGCAAGAAGAATATTCCGTATCATCAAGTATTATTAGCATTTAGATATATTTTTAAATGACTTTTTCCATTTGTTGTTATTCTGTTTCATCTAGCATTCCCATAGTAGTGCTTCAACTACTTTTTTATTATAAATGTATAGTATTTCAGGTAAATTAAGACTTAATTTTCTGTACCCTATGAACCTAATCATCATTTTTTAACAGTGTTTCTATGGAAAAATAAATTTTAAATTCCAGATGAACTTTTTTTTCTTTTTTTTGAGATAGGGTCTCACTCTGTCGACTGGGCCAAAGTGCAGTGGTGTCATCATAGCTCACTGCAACCTCCAACTCAGGGGCTCAAATGATCCTCCTGCCTCAGCCTCCCAAGTAGATGTGACTACAGGCACACGCCACCACGCCCAGCTAATTTTTTTATTTTTTGTAGAGACGGTGTCTTGCTCTTGCTCAGGCTGGTCTCAAACTCCTGGCCTCAAGGGATTCTCCTGCCTCGGCCTCCCAAAGTACTAGGTGGCCTACCTGGCCTAAATTCCAGATGAACTTTTGAACACAATCTATACAGTACTTTAAAACTAGGCTTACTCTCAGATGACAATGTGTTACAATAGCTTAGTTAATCCAATGCTTCTCTAACTCATTAAATTACTTAATAGTATAAATCTAATCTTAAATAGTGAGCAAGTCTACCAAAGTGACATTTTCACAAGTATTTTCTTTAAGTATTCACAATATTTAAGTATTCTTTAAGTATTCACAATATTTTTTGACTCTAAATTAAAATATAAAAAATAGCATTTCAAAGGTAAAACCAAAAATAGGCATTCCTCCAAAGTTCCCAAAATACCTACTAGAGAGAAAAAGATGGTAAAATGTGCAGTTAAGAATAAAAGAATACATAAGAAATATTACAATACAAACAAAAGAAATTTCTACAAATATGACACAGACAGGAAAATCACAAAAAGCAAACTAGTGATGATTAAATTATAGTTGGCATAGGTAGACTGAATACATTGCAAAGGTAGGTACTATATACATTAATCTAGTAGAAAAGAATAATTTCTGGACTAAATCTGGATATCTAATAGAGTATATAAAAGCAATTAATGGCTACATAAAACATATAAAAATGTATAGGAAACAATCAAAAATAACTATAAGACATAGGTCAGAAGCTCATAACTGAGTAGTAGTACTAGAAAAATGCAGATAATGCAAAATTCAAAGGAGCAGAATACCAGTAGGAAAAGGCAAGGTTTAATAAAGGTAATGTTCCTCTGTTCATCAAGAATACCAAAGATGTGAACATTCACACCAGTGGTAAGAAAAAAAAAAGAAAAAAAAAAAAAAGAAGAAGAAAAAAAAGAATACCAAAGGCACTCTAAAACAAGAAGGCCAAGTCAGAGTTTTTATATCTAAAATTAGATTAAAAAATGAAAGTAATACTCACAGAAGGAGATTATTATAAATCTAACTTTGAGAAACTAGATGAGACCAGGATATCTATGATGAGAATGCTTCACAAGCCTTTTGATACTGCATCATGGGGCACCATTGACAGCAAAGAAAATACAGTTTATTCTATGATTACAGGGCTGAGAAGGACATCACTTGCAAAGAATGAGAATCCCTGGCGTAGGCCAAAAAGATCTAAAAGGCTCTAACATGCAATAAATAGATAAAATTTTTAAGTGTAAACTTTAAATGTAGAACTGGAAGGTAGAGACACACATCAGACATCCCAGCTATTCTGAACTACTTACTATTCCCTAACCACATTATGTTCACAGCCATTGTCCTTGCAGTATCCTCTGCCTATGAGCCCCAATTACTCTCAACAGCCCAACATCCTTCAAGACTTGGCTTAATGTCCCTCCCTTATTTTTTGGAAGCATATTCTAAATGCCTCCATGCCTCACCACCTAACGTTAGGGTGCCCCTCCTATAGAATGACTTTCCTTATAATCACTCATTCAATATCAATCTTTCAATGCTTTAAAATAACATAGCTCATACTGTATTTATTTAATTGTATATATCCCTTCTGCTCTTTAAGAACAAGAAATGACCTTATTTATATGTATCCCCAACACCTATCAAAGAATGTTAGATCATTTGTTAAATGATCAAATGAATGTGCTATCTATTCTCTTGTTCAAAGCCATACGCTTATCACTGAACCCCAGAATCTAGAATATGACTCACACTAAGAGCTCAATAAAAACGTTTTATTATCTCACACCTGATGTTTGTCATCACTAAATGTTATCACCTCACTCATGTCCTTCCTTAGCCTGAGATCCAATTTGCAATCAGGTTAATTTAGTAACCTACTAAATGAAACCCAGGTGGGAAATATGGTATGTTAATTCTAAAAGTGCTGAATAGGTGTAATTTAGAAATTTACATGCCCAAAGGCAGAAAAACAAATAATGACTTTCTCAAAAACTGTTACCTTTGATAAATGTGTCTTTTTCCTTATAACTAAAAGCAGACAGAATAGCTTGTACTAAAAAATTATGTATTTACTCACTTATAAAGTATGAGTTTGCTTCAAAAAACAAAAAGTAACAAATTTTAGAGAAAAATAATCACAATATCAATCAAATGAGGCAGACAGAATACCAACTGTATATAGCACAGTTTTGCTTCAATGCTCTTCCAAATTATTTTTTTTTTAACTTTCTCAAACACTTACTCTATGCCAGGCACTATTCTAGGTGTTTTAGAAATATTAACTCATTTAATCCTTGTATAATGAAAGCCCTACAGGGTAGATATGTCATTATTCCCATTTTACAGATAAGGAAATTGAAGCACAAAAGTTAAGTCACTTGCCAAAGGTCATACAGTTAATGAGTGGCAAAACCAGGATTTGCACCCAAGGAGGCAGGCTCTCATGTTCATACTCTTAATCTCTATGCTGCGCTTTTAAAAAGAAATTCTTGTTGGTGTACAGTGGCTCATGCCTGTAATCCCACACTCTGGGAGGCCAAGGTGGGAGGATCACTTGAGGCCAGGCATTTGATACCAGCTTGGGCAACACAGCGAGACCCGGTCTCTACATGAAATTAAAAATTAAAAAAAAAAAAAAAATTCTAATGGTGAGGTTGCAATGAAGTTAGTGTACTATATCATCACGGGTAGCACTATACATTGATATAATCCTTTTGCAGAGTAATATGGCAATATGTAAGAAGTGTTAGAAATGTTCATATCCTTTAATTTTGTGGTTCATTCCTGGGAATTTACCTTAAGGAAATAATTTAAGAGTATTATTAAAGATGGTAAGAAAGACTTCATAGAAACATGAAAACATGTCTGTAAGGTAACAGATATCCAAAGATTATTAAAACTATACATAAGAGGATGATAATGTGGAAAAAAATGTATTGGGCAGTAGTTGGGATTTTTTAAATTAGTTTTTTATTACAAAAGTAATAAGTAAATGCATTCTTCGTTTAAATTAAAACAGTACACACAGATAAAGCTAAAGATACCACCACCACCAAATCCTAGTCACTTCCTCTCACCAGTCCAAATCCCTCCCACCCCCACTCAGTCTTCCCCAAGAGATAATTAATGTTTGGTTTGTCTCCTTTCAGATCTTCTTTCACGCTTAAGTAAGATGTTACCCCCATACCTAACAGCTACAATGCACACTATATGGGTGACGGACACACTTACAACTTTGACTCAAGCTGTACAAAAGCAATTCATGTAACCAAAATGTTTGTACCCCCATAATATTCTGAAATAATGAAAAAAAAAAGATATACTCCCATAGAAACTTACAGTGGTATATTATACATACTACAATGCAACTTACTGTTATTACATATAGCTTATTCCTTTATGTGCTGCATAGTACTCCATTACATAATACTACTACAGATTATCTAGCTAATCATTTACGTTGGATAGTCTGTTTCCCATTTTTTCCTTCACACAACACTTGTCACAAAAAATCATGCACATGCCTCCTTGGATATATACGTAGATTGCTTCTCTAGTAAAAAATTCACATTTTTTGCTTTAATAAATATTGCTAAACTTCTTTCCAAGTGACTCTACCAATTTACATTCCTGCAATTGTGCTTTTCCTAGCCTTTTATTCACTATTGCTTATATAATCTCTGCAATTCAAATTTTTAAAAATTCTAAAAGAATCTATCCTAGCCCATTGAAGAGCAGCTGTTCAAACAATGAAGAAAAATAAATATCCACTTCTTCTATTATTAAGAAAGTATAAATCTGGCTCCCTGCTATTTTATCCTAGTTTATATCCCTGAGCAGATTATCTATAATTCAAAATAGAAAACTGTGGCTATATATACATATACACACATACCATTTGGCCTCAATACTCAAAGATACAGTATTAACAGTATTGCTATGTGTGGGTGTTTGCCTGGCAACTAAAAGTGGATCCAGTCATCTCTTCTACTATGTCCATACAAAGTTGTTCTTGGCTCTACCACAACACACATGATTAGTGCAGCCTATAGAACGGATTGTGACTCCATATCTTCACTTCACAGACTGCCAGTGTCTGTAATCAAAACGAACCACCCCATCTTTGCAAAGCATCAGGCTGCCCCATCTGCCACTACTTCTGTTCCCCCACATCCCTAAGCTTAGATGCATTACATACAAAACTGAAGTAGTCTAAGAGAAAATGCTGCTTTCCCCTATTAGACAGTTCTTATTAACAAGCATAAAAACGTAAAGAAAAAGTAATATAGAATAGAATCTGTACGTTGGACAAAAAAGCTACTTTGTCAATGAATGAACCAATAACAATTTATAAAACTTTAGAGTACAAACAGAGAAACATGCAAGTTGTACAAGTTTTCTTCCACTAAGAATGATGGTTCCCATTCTGAAACATGTCAAATATGCCACTATAAAGTTAGTAATTTCAAATAATTTCTGGAGAAGAACGTGTCTTTGCAAACTGTCCATAAGAATAGAACATAAATCAAAAAAGATATCACTCAGTTTATGGTCACAGGAAATCTGTTGTATACATAAATGCTGCAGGAAAGTCTTAAAAATATCTTGGCAAGAATGCCCTTAAGTATTCATTAGCTTTTTAAATTTTCCATAACATAACAAAATGACTATTTAACATACATTGATGACAAGTTTTCTAGTTTATTCACTTGCTTCCAGCAGTTTCTCAAATCAAACACACAATTTATCATTCTTCTGGTTCATAAACTTCAGAAGCTATCAGCAACATGGCACTCATCAATTCACCTATATTAAAATATGTTTCCAAGTGTCCTCCTTTGCCCCAGGGGAGAAAAAAAAATACACCTTAGTCAAAAGAAATCTAATAGCCTAATTCCTTTTGCAAATCTAACCAAAATGTAATAACAGGTTGTTTTCACTGCCTTTAGCCTATTAAATAAAATAAGATTAATAATAAATGTTGAGCCTAGACTAGCATTTTATTCTTTAAAAAGCATTTTCAGCTGGGCAAGGTGACTCACGCCTGTAATCCTAACACTTTGTGAAGCCAAGGCGGGAGGATCACTTGAGGTCAGGAGTTCAAGACCAGCCCGAGCAAGAGCAAGACGCCATCTCTACAAAAACTAAAAAAAATTAGCCAGGCACAGTGGCGTGTACCTGTAGTCCCAGCTATTTAGAATGCTGAGACAGAAGAACCACATGAGCCCAGGAGTTTGAGGTTGCACTGAGCTATGATGATGCCACTCTACCCCAGGCAATACAGTGAGACTCTGTCTCAAAAAAAAAAAAAAAAATTCTATTTTAGGCTCCCATTTGTAAAAAAAGCCACAAACAACCACAAAGATTTACATCTTCATCAGATAATTACAGAAACAAGGTCAGATCTTCTACATCCTACTACTAGTACTAGCTAAACCCATAATATTCAAGTTGAAAGACAATTCCTTATGCCTTTTAAGAAATCATGAAATATTTCCTATAATTCTATGAGAATTCACCCATGTTTATGTGCCCCTGACAGCCTTGTTGAAAAGTACTACAAAAAAAAACACCTTTGGCAACAATAAATTCATTAAATTTAGAAACAAATAAAAAAAATCTACTAGTCAAAAGAAAACATATTAATGAAATTTGGACTTGTTTTGCTTTCTATACAGAATGGAAATAACTGGGATTTTTAAACATTCTTCTTGGCAAAATGACAAAAAAGAACACTTAAGTATCTCACTTCTCAATGCTGCTGTCATTTGGGAAGAAATACTGTTGAAAACAAACTGATGTCTGGCAACTACTACATCTAAGAAAAGACAGGGAAAATGTCATTTTCATTGCTTTTACGGTAACAACACATAACATCTAACAAACCTTCACATATTATTCCTTTTTATACCAAAATTCTAAGAATTATTTAAATTGGTAAGAGTCAAGTATGAACAATTTTGAATTCTTAAAAAAAATTCACATTTTTTTAAGGGGAGGTTGTGAGTAAGGTCGTCTAGCTGCATTGTTTTTTGTTTTTTGTTTTTCTTATGGAGACAGAGTCCTAGCTCTGTCCTCCTGGGTAGAGTGCAGTGGTGTCATTGCAGCTCACTGCAAACTCCAACTCCTGGGCTCAAGCAATCCTCTTACCTCAGTCTCCCAAGTATCTGGGACTACAGGCGCGCGCCACGACACCTGGCTAATTTTTTTTTCCTTGACACGAGGTCTCACTCTTCCTCAGGCGAGTCTCAAACCCCTGAGCTCAAGCAATCCACCCGCCTCAGCCTCCCAGAGAAGCTAGGATCACAGGTGTGAGCCACCTCACCCAGCTGAAATTCACATATTTCCACTGCCAAACTAAGTTCTGGCTTTGTATTTTCTCAAGAATGTGCACCAATAGTTTATGAGTAGAAGGTACACCAATCCAGGTAATAACAAATGTTTTAATATAAAAAATTTTTAATTAAAATTATTTTAAAATTTAACAGCTTCAAATATTTGTATTAATAGAAACGTCACATGAACCATAGACATGTAATTTACATGACTATTTTAGATATTGTTGCTTCCTAGTTTTCTGCTCTCAGATTTTCTAATATTAAAGATATTTATTTGTTCTATCTTAAACTCTCAGTCATAATTTTCAAACCGGTGACTAACTATAAGTTACTGACATAGATGGCAACATACTAACAGTTCACTTACAAGTGTAGAAAAAAGTCATTACTGTACTAAAAATTGAGGTAAATTAGCTGGGCCTGGTGGTGTGCACCTGTAGTCCCAGCTACTCAGGAGGCTAAGCCAGGAGGATCACTTGAGCCCACGAGTTTGAAGTTGCCTGTGAGCGAGGCTGACGCCACCACACTCTAGCCCAAGCAACAGAGCGAGACTGTCTCAAAAGAAAAAAATTTTCAGGTGAAAGATCAGACAACTGCAGTACCAGTTTATAGTATGAAGAAAAATGAAAATAAAGTTATTTCAACAAGTGATAATAAGTTTTGCTTAAATGAAGAAAATATTCATTGTTTTCCAGTCTTTAGTAACAACTAAACTCTATTCAGTTAATCTAATTTCATAAATGAGTTTATTTCTTTAAAAATGTGTTTTAAAGTTGAATTTAACTTTCAAGGCAATTAATCTGTAACTAAAGAATTACCTTCCCTGTAATCATTCACTCAATATTTCCCCAAGGAATTTTTGTCCTAGTTGAATACAAAAATTTTATTACTTTTTTCATTACTCTGTATTGTGACTTCATGGTAATGGTTATGAAGTCGTCAGAAAACAAAGTAATTACTAAAAGAATTCATTCAGAGAAGGCATTTTTATAAATAAAATTTTATATATAATTTCATTAAAATACCAAAAATGCTACAGAACAAATATACAGGAGAAAAACTAGAGCGAAGCTACCAAAAAGTTTGGCCTTGAATCCAAACATCTACAAAGTGTCAGCTTCAAAATGACTTGAGAAATTAATCCATTTTTAATAGTAGTAGTTCTAGAACTCTTGATATTTAAAAACTAAGATGATTATTTCACTGTACTTTTAGGAAAAATATAATTTAGTTAGATTTGGTAACAATCTCCTATTGATTCTTGATTTCTATAATTCTAAAAATAGTGTAATTTTTTCATTAAAGCCTATTGTTTTAAAATTCTGGTGCTTTTCTCCCAGAAACAGAAAAATACTGCTATTATATTATTAAAATAGATAAGCCCACTTTTTAAAACAATCTCACATACAGTTGGCTTTCTGTATCCGTGCATTCCACACCTGTGGATTCAACCAAGAATCAAAAATATTTGGGAAAAAAATGGATGGTTGCATCTTTACTGAATATATACAGACATTTTTTTTCCTTGTCATTATTCCTTGAACAATACAGTGTAGCAACTGTTTACATAGCACTTGCACTATATTAGGCATTATAAATAATCTAGAGATGATTAAAAGTATACAGGAAGATGTGCATAGGTTATATGCAAATACTACACTATTTTATATAAGGGACTTGAGCATCCTTGGATTTTATTGTAGTTTCTGCAGGGGGATCCTGGAACCAATCCCCCACAGATACCAAGGGATTACTATATTTCAAAGAACGATATAAGCTAACTGGGAACAGAAAACAAACAAAAAACTTACAAGAAAATTCAATCTGGTCATGCCTAACTTCAAAAAAAAAAGAAAAGAAAATTCAAGTTATCAATAAGTAAAATTTCACCTAATCAACTTCACCCTGTTTCATAAAAGATAATTCCATCCTTCCTGCTCTAAGAGAAACGCAGTATTTAGAGATAATGAAGCATTTCACATTGTACTACAGTACTAGATAGTACACCACTTCCTGTTTATTTTTTCGTGTAAATTTCTAATAGAACTCAACAAAGTTATATAAATATTACATTGCCTTTTATTTCAATATGTAGCAAATTTTTTTCATTTCATAAAAGTCAAAGGGGAGAGGGTATCTATTGTTATAGTTAGTAAGAAATCCTGTTATAAAGACCTAAAGGAGCTTCTCTACTAGAGGAAAATCTTTAAAAGGCTCTGGTTCAAACAAAACAAGGCTACTTACTAGTTGTAGGCTCATTAAGGAAAAAAAAAGCTGAAGAGAAAATATATTTTAAACTGAGCTCCTAGTGAAAAAACAAAAACAAAGAACAAAACAAGCCAGGCAGGATGGCTCACACCTGTAATCCCAGTACTTTGGGAGGCCAAGGCTGGAGGATCGTTTGAGCCCTGAAGTTAAGAGACCAGCCTGGGCAACATGGCAAGATCCCATCTCTAAAAAACTAAAAATATTAGCCAGGCATAGTGCTACATGCCTGTAGGCCTGGCTACTTGGGAGGCTAAGGCAGGAGCATCTCTTGAGCCCAGGAGTTTGAGGTTGCAGTGAGCTATGACTGCACCACTGCACTCTAGTCCAGGCAATAGAATAAACACTGTCTCAAAACAAAACAAAACAAAAGCACATACACACAAAAATTATTAAAACCAAGAATTATATCTGGCCATCTAAAAATGATAAACATAAAATAAGTGTAAGGGTTTATTTTCTTTACTACATATAGTAAGCATTTCATAGTTGTCAGCAATTTCCTGATAACCACACATGGTTCTAGACATAATCTTAAGATGGCAACATTCTGAAGTTTTATTACATAAAAGCAAAAGTGTACAAACACTTCCTAAACAACCAAAGCAGAACAAAATAATTTAAAATAAGAAAGTCTGTACTTCATATGATGCAATGCAAGTTTTTCTGAGAAAATACACAAGTTTCTGGTGGAAGACTACATGAAGGAATAATTACAACAGAACTTATGAGGCAGAATAGAAGTTACTATACACATATAAATTATTTTTTAAATATTTTTTAAAACTAAGAATGGAAATAATTCCCTGGCTCATGCTGAATTAGCTGCTTAGTAGCTAAAAAAACAAACAAATGTAAATCTGGATCCTAACTTTTTACTACACTCTAAGATAAATTTCAGTGAATGAAAAAAGGTCGAATATTAGAAATATGAAGTCATAAATGAGAATTATTTTTCAGACATATATAAGAGTAAAAATGTGAAACTTCATAAGTGAAACAAAAACAACAGTTGGCAGATTTGACCATATACAAATTTACTCATACACATTAAAAACAGCAAACGAAAAACAGCAACAAGATAGTAAACTAATTGGAGAAAACATCTGCAGCAAATTTGTGAAATAACTGGTTAACATTCAAGGTATTATAAAAAGTTCTATAAATTGATTTTTAAAAAACAGTTTTAATAACTAAAAATGATAACAAAGGACAAAAAGTGAAATAAGGAGGAAATACAACTACCAAAAATGTGAGGAAAGGTTCTACCTCGACATTAGCCCCCCTCAAAGAAACCAATTAAAACAATTAAAAGCTGATACTTTAGATTATTCAATGAGCAAAGAATTTTTTTTGCAAATTATAACACCAAGTGCTAATAAATGTTTAGTAAAATAAACAGATTCTACCTTCAAAAAATTATTTGATTCAAAAGATCTTTATTTCTGGGAATCTAATGTAAGTAAATAATCCTTAAAAAGAAGGAAACTCTATAAATGGGGATATTCACTTCAGCATAAGGTAGTAAGTAAAAAATTAGAAGAAACTTAAATATCTAACATTAAGGCAACAGTAAATTATGGGCAACTCAGTAAATGAAATATTAAGCAACTAAGGAAAATTAGTTATGAAACCACAGCAATTTGGAAGATATAACATGATACACTATGTAACAAAAAATATAGAATTCAGACAAACACACATCGGATAGAAACACTGGATTAATTTAACTCCCTTCTTCAACCCCAGTAAAACTCAATAAAGGGATTGTTTTCTTCTTTAAAGGCATAAACTCAAAGAAGAAGAAAACCGGATCACCTACATAGTGGGTCAGGCGTGTACCCACTGTTCAGGTGTTCTAGCACTCTGGGAGACTAAGGTGGAAGGAAGAATCACTTGAGCTCAGGAGTTAGAGACCAGCCTGAGAAAGCGTGAGACCCGGTATCTACTAAAAATAGAAAAACTTAGCCGGGTGGCACCTGTAGTCCCAGCTACTCGGGAGGCTGAGACAGGAGGATAGCGTGAGTCTAGGACTTTGAGGTTGCTGTGAGCTAGGCTAATGCCACGGCACTCTAGCGTGGGAAATAGAGCAAGACTCTGTCCCACACATACATACATACATATGAATTAACAAAAAAAGAAAACAGGATAGGACATAAAACTAAGAAAACGTTAGAGGCTAGAAAGCAGATGGACACATATTATAAGGACTTACTAGACACAAGAAAGCTAAATCCTAAACTGGCACAGGGAAAGGCGAGCTTTTCAGATGGCAGAATCCCATAAAGGCTCAGAATCAGTGGGACCAGGGTACTTTTAGAAGGGGAAGAATAGGAGTAGAAAGTGTGCTATTGGCTGAAAACTATTTAAGAAGCAGTGACATTCCAGAGGTCCCCTCTCCCATTCCACACAGCCTGGCTACCAAGCCTCCCCAACCACGGCAAAAGACTAGAAGTTTATTGTCTAGAAGCTATGAAACACTTCTCTAGATACCAGAAAATCTATTTCTGGACATGAGATATAAGCAAAGTTAGCTAAGCCATTCTAAAAACAGAAGTAATTAAAATGCACATATGCTATTATGTACCCATAACAATTAAAAATAAAAATGTAAAGAAAATGAGGGACAAAAAAAAATTAAAATAAAATAAAAGTAGCCAGCAAAAAAATGAATAATAAATAAACACATGCATGATGAAGAATGTAGAGACTTCCACTCCTTTCTCCTCTGAGCTTCCACAGTCAGGCAGCCAGACCTTTAGCCTCCAGACAGAAGATCTGAGGAGACTTCTCTGAGAAATCTGAGAGAAGACTTAAGAATACTGATTTGGATGTGTTTGGGGTGGGGGTGGGGAGGTGGGAAGTAAACAGAGGGAGTTCCACAATAAAAATGCTCAGCAACATCACCCTACAGAAAAACCCAAGTAACAAGCTCCACACACAAACACAGTACTTCTTTTGTTTGTTTGTTTTGTTTTTGAGACAGGGTCTCACTCTGTTGTCCTGGCTAGAGTGCTGTGGCATCATCATAGCTCACTGCAACCTCAAACTCCTGGGCTCAAGCAATCCTCTTGCCTCAGCCTCCAGAGTAGCAGGAACTATAGGCATGTGCCACATAGAGAGATGGGGTCTCACTCTTGCTCAGGCTGGTCTCTAACTCCTGGCCTCAAGCAATCCTCCTGCCTGGGCCTCCCAAAGTGCTTGGATTACAGGTGTGAGCCACCTGTAATCCAGCCCAGCCAAATACAGTAGTTCTAATTAGCTTTACCAGCAGAGAAACAGTATTACTAAGCATTTAAGAAAAGTCTAATATGAAAGAACCAAAAAACAGAAAAAAAATTTTTTTTGAGGGAACAGTCCATGCGAGGGAAAAAAGAACTTTTAAAAATCGATTATTAAGGCCGGGCGCGGTGGCTCACGCCTGTAATCCTAGCACTCTAGGAAGCTGAGGCGGGAGGATAGCTTAAGCTCAGGAGTTCAAGACCAGCCTGAGCAAGAGCGAGACCCCGTCTCTATAAAAATTAAAAAAATTTAAAAAAATTTAAAAAAAAATCGATTATTAATATCCTCAAAGAGATAAGATACTACAAAGATAAAAAAAAGAACAAGATGCTATTTAACAAAGATCATAGAACAAGAAAGGGCTCTTAAGAGACATACAAATGGCCAATATGCACATGTAAAGGTGTTCAATATCACTTAGTCATTAAGGAAATATAGATTAAACCACACTGAGATACTAATTCCCACCAATTAGAATGGCTAAAGTTAAAAAGAATGATAATATCAAGCACCAGTCCTACAAGCTCCATTCTAGTAAGTGCCCTATATAGGTGTATCATTTATCTTTTATATCATATTTTTACTGTACTTTTTTTATGTTTAGTTATGTTTAGACACACAATACTTACCACTGTGTTACAACTGCCCACAATATTTAGTACAGTAACAAACTGTACAGGTTTGTAGCACAGAGGCAAAAAGCTATACCATATACCCTAGGTGCACAGTAGGCCATACCATCTAGGTTTGTGTATGCACACTATGATGTTCGCACAACAACAAAATCACCTAATGATACATTTCTCAGAATGTATCCTCGTAGTTAAGAGACGCACGACTGTATATGCGTTATATACCAAAAAAAAACTTGTACAAGAATGTTTGTAACAGTTTTATTCTTCATAGCCCAAAACTAGAAATTCAAATGTCCAACAGAATGGATAAATAACTGTGTAATACTCAGCAACGTGGATGAATATCACATCTCTCAAACATCATGCTGAATAAAACAAGCCAGATACAAAAGTATACATACTATATGACTCCATTTATATTAAGTACAAGAACAAACAAAATATATAGTGACAGAAATCAGATCAGTGGTTGGCCCTGGTGGGTGGAGATGACAGACTGAAAAGAGGCACCAAGGATATTTCTGGAGTGATGGAAATAATCTGTATCTTGAATTTGGTAATGACATGAGTGTAAAGCATCTGTCAAAATTCATTGAACTGTACACTTAAAATCTGTGTCTCAACAGAAGTGTGGGCTACATGAGTGTATGCATTTTTTAACTCGCTGAAGTGTACACTTAAGAATTGTACATTTTATCACATGTAAAATTAAACATGTAAATTTTCAATAAAGAAAAAACGTAAGAGCTCTTAAAAATTAAAAAATGAGGCCAAGCACGGTGGCTCACACCTGTAATCCCAGCATTTTGAGAAGCCAAGGTGGGAAAATCGCTTAAGGCCAGGAATTCAAGACCAGCCTGAACAACAGCGAGACCCCATCTCTACAAAAAATAGAAAAAGTTAGCCAGGTGTGGTTGCACGTGCCCAACTACTCCCAGCTACTCCAGAGGCTGAGGCAGGAGGATTACTTGAACCGAGGAGTCTGAGGTTGCAGTGAGCTATGATTGTGCCACTGTACTCCAGCCTTGGTAACAAGACCCTGTTTCTTTTAAAAAAAGAAAAGAAAATGTGGCACACACCACCATGCCTGGGTAATTTTTAAATTTTTTTGTAGAGTTGGGGTCTTGCTGTGTTGCTCAGGCTATTCTTGAACTCCTGACCTCAAGTGATCCTCCTGCCTCAGCTTCTCAAAGTGCTGGGATTACAGGTGTAAGCCACCATGCCCAGCCTAAAAGATTTGATTTCATTCTTTCTTATAGCTGAGTAGTACTCCATGGTGTGTATATACCACATTTTTTCTTTTTCTTTTTTTAAGAAACAGGGTCTTGCTGTCACCAAAGCTGGAGACCTCTCTTTCCCAAAAAACTGTAAGAAAAATGGCCATAAAACCAAAAGGGTGGTGGCTACATACTAGCATTTAATTTCCTCTGGGCCAGTAAGTATTACCATACAACAAGGTAAACTCAGAAAACAGTAATATAGTTTCTCAAAATGTTAAAATCTAAAAGGTATTATTAGACTGGGGGCAGTGGTACACACCTGCAATCCCATCTACTTGGGAGATTGAGAATTGCTTGAGCCCAGGAGTTCGAGTCAGCCTGGGCCACACAGCAAGACACTGTTTCTAAAAAAAATTAAAATAAAAGGTATTTGAAGAGAAAATATTTATATGATAGAAAGGAAAAATCAAGGCCAAGCACAGTGGCTCACGCCTGTAATTCCAGCACTTTGGGAGGACGAGGCGAGATGATTGCTTGAGGGCAGGAGTTCAAGATCAGCCTACACAACACAGCAAAACTGTGTCTCTACAAAAAGTAAGAAAAAATGAACCAGGTGTGGTGGTGCGTGCTTGTAGTCCCAGCTACTCAGGAGGCTGAGGCAGGAGGATTGCTTGAGCCCGGGAGTTTGAGGTTGCAGTGAGCTATGATTGTGCCACTGCACTCTACTCCAGGCAACAGAACAAGATCTTGTCTCAAAAAAAGAAAAAAAATTTAAAATGAAAGAGAAAGATCAATAGAAAGGTTAGAAGACAAGGCTGAAGAAATCTCTCAAAAGTAGTAATATGACAACGATGAAAAAAGAAAATTAGAAGATTCATCCAGGAGACCCAACATATAAAAACATAGGAGTTTCAGAAGACAGAAAATTATCTATGAAATAATTAAAGAAAATTTCCCAGAACTGAAGAACTGTTGGCCTTAAGATTAAAGGAACCCATTTTTATAAGCAAACAGGTGACAACAGAGTCATACCAAAGGGCATCATTGTAAAATTTCACAACATTGTGGATAAAGATTCTATAAACTTCTATAAATAGAAACAAGTAACAACAGTCCAAAAATTAGAATGGCACTGAATACCTCAACAGCAACATGGGAAGCTAGGCTAATAATGAAATAGTATCTTTTAAAAATTCTGAAGAAAAATGAATTTTTTTTCCCAGGGGAAAATGCAAACGCAGTCCCTTAGTACCACAAATTATGCAGTTGAGTTTCCTGCATTTGAGGAAATCACAGGGGTCAGCACATCCAGAATGCAATGGATAAGCCTTCCCCTGAGAAAACTACCTTCATGATCATGGTATCTCCCCTGCACTTACACTTACACTCAGGTAAGTGTAAAAAAATGATTTCTAACTTAAAACTTTAACTCAGACAAACTTTCAGTCAAGTATGAGGACAGATTTAAGATATTTTCAGACTTAAAAATCTCAAATAAATTACCTCACATAAACTCTTTCTCAAAAAGTTCCTGGAGGAAGTGATCCACCAAAATGAGATAAAATCCAGAAATCAGAAGATACGAGATACAGATAACGAAAGGACTAGTACAGGAGAATCTCTAGGATAAAGGTAAGGGAATTCACAGGGGTGTAACTATGGGACAGGTTCAGAGAGTAACCAGTCCAGTTTGAAGCCAGTGAGAAGGCCACATGAGATACTAGAAAAAGAACTGCCAACATCTGATAGTCTTAAGAGGAGACTTGGATAAGTGACAAAGTTTAATGTTGAATTAGTGATAAGTATTTAGAGAATACTAGGCAAACACAAATAAAACCAAAATTATTAGCTCCAAGGAAAATAAAAGTCGTACTAGAAAAGTAATCAAAGCTTACTATGTAACTTTAGCTATGAATCCTATGCATGTGGGCATAATAAGGTACACACTAAACATTTGTTTATGTAACCAAAATTACCTTATAACTATTGTGGTAGGATTAAGTAACAGGAGAGGGGAAGGGGAAGTAGCCAAGGGGGGAGGGGAGAGAAAGCTAAATTCTCATGCTAAGAAGTGGGAAGTCAACAGACAATGCTAAAACTGAAAAAATCAATACCAAATAACAAAGATCAACTAGAAGAATATAAAGTGGTCTTCTCTGAGAAGGAGAAAATGCCAAGGAAGATTAGGGCACAGCTTTTCATTTAACAAATCTTGTTCAAACTATTTAACACTTTAAACTACAGTCATGCATCACATATTGACGTGGATACATTCTGAGAAGTGCATTGTTACGTGATTTCGTCTTTGTAAGAACATCATAAAGTGTGCTTAAACAAACCTAGATGGTATAGCCTACTGCACACCTAGGCTATATGGTACAGCTATCGCTCCTAGGCTACAAACCTGTACAGCATGTTACTGTACTGAATACTGTAGGCAACTATAACACAATGGTATTTGTGTATTTAAACATATCTAAATATAGATAAGGTACAGTAAAAATATGATATAAAAGATAAAAAACGGTACATGTGCCAAGTGCCATGGCTCATGCCTGTAATCCCAGCACTTTGGGAGGCCGAGGCTGAAGGATCACTTGAGGCCAGGAGTTCTGAGACCAGCCTGGGCAACACAGCAAGACCCTGTCTCTACCAAAAGTAAAAAAAAAAAAAATTTAGCCAGGCATGGTGACGCCAGTCTGTAGTCCTAGCTACTTGGGAGACTAAGCCAGGAGGATCACTTGAGCCCAGGAGTTCAAGGTTACAGTGAGTTATGATCATACCACTGCACTGTAGCCTGGGTGACAGAGCAAGACCCTGTCTCAGTAAGAAAGAAAAAAAAAGAAAGAAAAAAAAATGGTACACCTGTATAGGGCACTTACCATGAATGGAGCATGCAGAACCAGAAGTTGCTCTGGGTGAGTTAGTGAGGGGTGAGTGAATGTAAAGGCCTATGAGGTATATACAGTACTAGAGTAAACTTTATAAACACCGTACACTTGTCAAACTGAATTCATAAAAAAATTTTTCTTCAGTAATATATTAACCTTAGCTTACTGTAACTTTTTTACTTTATAAACTTTTTAATTTAACTTGTCTCTTTCGTAATAACTCTTAGCTTAAAACTCAAACATGGGCATAGTGTCACATGCCTATAGTCCCAGTTACTCCATAGCTTGAGACAGGAGCATGCTTAAACCCAGGAGTTTGAGCCTGGGCAATACAGCAAGATCCATGTCTTTAAAAAATCAGAAATGAAAAAACCACAAACACATTGCACAGCTATAGAAAAATATCTTTTCTTTACATCCTTATTCTATAAACTTTTTTCTATTTTAAAATTATTTTTTTACTTTTTAAACTTTTTTGTTAAAAACTAAGACACAAAAATACACCTTAGCCTAGGCCTACATGGATGGCATCAGGATCATTGATATCACTGTCTTCCACCTCCACATCTTGTCCCACAGAAAGGTCTTCGGGGGCAATAATATACATGGAGCTGTCATCTCCTATGATAACAGTGTCTTCTGAAATACCTCAAGGACATGCCTGAAGCTGTTACAGTTAACTTTTTTTAATAAGTAGAAGGAGTACAATCTAAAATAACAATAAAAAGTGTAATACAATAAATAGCTACAATGTCACTGGGCCACAGAAATTTTTCAGCTCCATTACAGTCTCATGGGATCACTGTCATATATGCAGTCCGTCACTGACGAAAAGATTGCTTTGTACCACATGACTGTATAGGCATGTATAACACTGATAAAAATAGATATCTCAGAAAAAGCAAGATATAAAGTTGTATGTATATTATGATGAAAACAATATAAAACATAAATTTGAAAAAAGTAAAAGCAAATAATTAGCTGTGTTAGGTGATTAGTGAAATTAGTGAAATTTTCTCCCTTTATTTTCTAATCTCAGTAATATTGTAATATTGCTTTTATAATTTTAAAATAAATTTTACAAAACTGCTGTTGATTGGTAGTTGATATTCCCCTTTGTCTTTGTTTACAATGCTCCTTCCATATCTGTGGATACCACCCTACTTCTTACCAAGGCCACCTGAACAACATTTAATTCTCTTTTAGGTCTTGGTTAAAACATTACCTCCTATTTCCTGTCATCCCCAGACTACTTTCTCCCTGCTGTGTCTTATCATATATGGATAATAAGCTCCTGATCCATATCCCTATAAGTGTAGTACTATATCTTATTTGTCTTGATACCTCCAGCACTCAGCACAGGGCCTAGAACAGCACAGGTGCTTGATAAAAATTTAATTAATATTTAATTCAATTATTTATTTATCCCAATAACCATAAGAAATCTAAGTACTTTTGTCAGATCAAAACACGGACCATAAATTTTTTAAAAGAGGAAAGAAAGGCGAAAGGAACTAATAAATATACACAAAAAAGAGTCTTCTAAAAGGGAAATGTGACTTATTAGATTTTATTTTTTCTATAACTTTAACAGTTTTAAAAAGTCTCAGCATAAGTGAGAAAAAGTGGTGTGACAAAAAGGATGAAGATATCCAGGGAGGTGACACTGGCCAAAAAAAAAAAGCTTTACATTAACGGAACTCTCAGGGATATTTCACAACACTGAAAGCACAAAAGAGAAAATGTTGGAAGATGATCCAAAGCTAGAAAAGAGTATGCCATTCAGCATAGAAAAGATGCTCAATAAATATCATTTTATTAGTAAGTTACACAAGAAGGCAACCACTGTTCAAAGTACTCTTCAAAGATTTTTTACAAAGTACTCTAATTCTGATATTTTAAATTGTAATATACTACAAAAATATTAGTCTTCCTATTTTTTTATTTCTCTATACATTTATAACCAACTGTGAGTTTTTAATATTTTGACAAAATTTTTTAAAGGTCACACAGACCAATTGTGATTTTCCCATTGATTAATTATGATTGCTTTGAATAGCCTCATCTTGCACGGTCATTTTTATAGTCCCATACTACTATGCAAACCAAGAAATGCCTTTACATAATGTAGATTTATTCTCCATCTTAGTAATTTTAATCTTTATCATTGAGCATTTAAAGGAACATCTATAATGCACCATAAACCATATCGCACAATGTTAGAATTTGCATTATAGAAGCAAACATCATACATGCATACTCATGAAGGTATATAAATAATCCATACTAAACTATCTCTTTGGTAAACACTATTTTTCCTTTTTCTGTTTTAAATGTAGTAGAGCTAAGTAGATACTATGGATAAGGCCTTTATCTCATCAACCTTGGGAGAAGCAATCTAGAAGAAAGCTGCAGAAATAAGTCTAATACATCAATCAGAGTTGAGATGTGAAATATAAGCAAAAAATGACAGGAGAAAATTGAAAAAACTAAATACTAATTTTGACCTGTTGTTTTAATTTTTCCAAAAAATCTTTAATTTCTAAACTAATTGGGAAAGACAGGATAATAACTATCTTCCAATGTATGTAATCAACATATAGTAAATCAGAATATGCATTGCATTTTCACTCTCACCCAATTTTTGGCAACTACAATCTGATTTTTTTTATTTCATGAAAAGTAACCACTTCTAAAAGATGAAGAAAATCAAATTTTTCTGGAGTGCCTTACTATAACTGCACTAAGCTACGTAGCTCAATATTAAACATTAATTTTGTTTTTGTGTTTGTTTTTTCTTTGAGATACAGTCACACTCTGTCATCTAGGCTGTAGTGCAGTGGCCGGATCATAGCTCACTGTAACCCCAAACTCCTAGGCTCAAGCGATCCTCCCATCTCAGCCTCCGGAGTAGCTGGGACTACAGGCACACACTACCACGCTCAGCTAATTTTTTTTTTAAATATATATTTTGTAGATCTGATGTCTCACTATGTTGTCCAGGTTGGTCTCAAACTCCAGGCCTCAAGCAATCCTCTCATCTTGGCCTCTCAAAGTGCTAGGATTATAGACCTGAGCCACCACACCCAGCCAACATTAATGTATAACACAGTATTAAGGCATTAGTCATCAAATAAAGCCACTCACAAACAGTGTTCAAAATTTGGAAAAAAATTTTTACTAAAACATTGGCATATCAGCCTTCAGTCTAGAATAAAAGTTTTCTCTGATATATTAAATTGTAAAAAGCCACTGCCAAGAGATAAAAACTTCTAGAAGTAAGAGTTATTAGATAAAAGGCTGAAAATCTCTAATAAAAATGCACAAGGAACATTGCCATAATAAAATTTTGATACGCAAAAGGCTATATTTGAGAGGTTACATATCTGAAAGAAACCTCTTTCAGTCAGTATTTACCACCCCCTTAAACTCACCTATTATATATATGCCTATTAAGATGGGATTATCTTTTGAGAACCTGCCTCCAGATAGAAAGTTTTAAAAAGTTTTAAAAAACACAGCATTTCATTAAAAGGATGCCTACAAAAGCAAAAGATTTTAAAACATGTAACTGTCATTTGCAGCATTAAGTGCCCTCTTAACCTTCAAATGGTCTCTACCCCACTAGCACACCTAACAAGCCCTAGGCCCCTACAGCAATTGGGTTAACAGGTTAAATCTCAGAATTCATAAAGATACAAGGCATTTTTCATTCTTAAGGTAGAGACGACCCACAACATAGTGAGACACCAGATCTACAAAATATGTCTTCTGTGTACATGTTTGCAATAATAAAGGCCAACCTTTTTTTTTTTTTAAGGGGGGGTTTGTGAGGAAGGTCATCTAGTTGCATTGGGTTTTTTTGGGTTTTTTTTTTTTGGAGACAGAGTCCTTGCTCTCTTTCGCCCTGGGTAGAGTGCAGTGGCGTCATTACAGTTCACTGCAAACTCCAACTCCTGGGCTCAAGTGATCCTCCTGCCTCAGCCTCCCAAGTAGCTGGGACTACAGGCCCACGCCACAACACCCGGCTGATTTTTTTTTCCTTGAGACAAGGTCTCCCCTGAGCTCAAGCAATCCACCTGCCTCGGCCTCCCAGAGAAGCTAGGATTACAGGCGTGAGCCACCATGCCTGGCCCAAGGCCAGCCTTTTCTGATGTTCCCTAATAAATATACTGATTTTCCACTCTGGCTAAGATTTCATAAATTTGGCTCTCCTGCTTTCATCACAAGCAGCACTGCTTTTACACGTATCATTTTCCATTTATTTTGGGAGGTCTTTTGGGTGTAGGGAGTAGGGTTCTTTCTACTCTGGTTTTCTGCAGCTGTGGAGTCAATTTATTGGAGTTTTGTGGTTATATCCTCTACACAATCTATAACATTAAATTCAAAATTACATCATATTACAATACAAAATTAAATTCAAAATTATATACCTGACTTCATCAAAATTTTAAACTTTCTATATATTTTTTTTTCTTTTTAAAATTAATTTTTTTACCCAGAGCCACACCCAAGAAGCCTTGAGCAAGTGGACTCCAATTTTAAACTTTTGAGCACCAAAAGATATCATCAAGACTGTGAAAGACAACCCACAGAATGGGAGAAAATATTTGCAAATCATGTATCTTACAAGGGATTAATATCCATAATATATAAAGAACTCCTACAACTTAATAAAAAAGCAAACATCCCAATTGAAAAATGGGCAAAGGAGTTGAATGGACATTTCTCCAGAAAGGATATACAAATGACCAATAGCACATGAAGAGATGCTCAGTATCACTAGCCATTAGGGAATTACAAATGAAAACCACAGTGATACCACTTTGTACCCATTAGGATGGTTATTAATTAAAAGAAAAAAAACCAGAAGATAAGCATAGTATAGGATATGGAGAAACTAGAAGGAGCCCTTGTGCATTGCTGGTGAGAATGTAAAACGGTGCAGTAGCTGTGGAAACCAGTTTAGCAGTTACCGAAAAAGTTGAACATAAAATTACCATACAACCCGGCAATTCCATTGCAAAGTATATACCCAAAAGAATGAAAAGCAGGGACTCAAACACATATTTGTACACTAATGTTCACAGCAACATTACTCACAAAAGCCAAAAGGTAGAAACAACCCAAGTGTTGTACACTTAAAAATAATTCAGATATGGCCAGGCATGGTGGCTCACACCTGAAATCCCAGCACTCTGGGAGCCCAAGGCAGGAGAATTGCTTGAGCCTAGGAGTCTGAGGTTGCAGTGAGCTGTGATAATGCCACTGCACTCTAGCTGGGGCAACAGAGCAAGATTCTGTCTCAAAAAAAAATTAATAATTCAAATAGTAAATTTCATGTTATGTACATTTTACCACAATAATAATAAAGTTGGCAAAGCCAAAAAAAGTACATACCTGAGTTTGTGAAGATCAGATGAAAATTCATATGAAATATTACAATGATCCTAAGACATAGTCAAAAATACAAAACTGATGAGAAGGCCGTATTCCTATTACAGTCAGAAATAATTCAGTGCAATTTTTTGCCTTTTCTCTCATATAAGAAAAAGCTACATATATTTATTTTATTTATTAGAAAAATATATGTAGCTTTTAGAAAGGGTTTTACAGCAATGCAAATGTCAAATTAGCTGTGGAATAAATTAAGGAAAATAGGGTTTTTTAAAAAAAACTATTAGTAGATAATTGTGAAGGACTTAGTAAATGTGAAAACTTTGAAAAGCTGAAAAATACACCTGTAGTATTTTGACTTAAATAGGGAAATGCATAAATATCTCCTATATTCCAGATATAGGGACTCAGGATATTAAGATAAACAGAAAAAGTCTACCCTTTCAGCTTAGCTTATCCTTGCCAGGATCACAAGAGGCATGGTCAATAGACAACTTGTGTGCATTTTCAGACCCTCAAACTGACCCAAATAGGCCAGATGTGAGGCTGAGGCAGGGGAATCACTTGAGCCCAAGAGTTTGAGGTTACAATGAGTGATGATCATGCCACTGTACTCCAGCCTGGACAACAGAGCAAGACTCTGTCTAAAAAATAAATAAATAAATAAAAACTGACACAAATACAAGATGAACACAAGTCTTCTAAATTCCAGTGCAACCTACAATTTTCTATCTTCTAATAAATTCTTAACACATAGAGAAGTGCCATATAGTACAGTTCTCTGAGACCTAAAATTACAAAATTCAGTCACATTCCTATAAACTTGCAAATTAGAAGTTTGAAATAGGAGCCATATGTTATTTAACATTTGGAAGAAGACACGGAAATGAAAGTAAGAAGGTGTGTGTTGAAAGAAAACTAAATAAGAAATAACGATTGATTTTTAAAAAGCAACAATCACAATCATATAAAGACACCAATGACTGTAACCATATGGTTCTCACAATCATCAAGCATATGCTAACCACCTATGTGTGCTTCAAACAGTGAAAAGTGGTTTAAAAAAATAAAGTTTTCTCCTCAAGAAGCTTTCAATCTAGTTAGGAGATTAACACACATAAAGCAATACCATACATATGTAAAAATATTCAAATACAAAGGACACAAATTTAAGAGTCACAAGAATTCAAAGGAGATAAATAAATGCTAGATAGTCCAGGAAAGTCCCAGAGGAGGTTAAGATTTAGGCTTAATACAGAAGGATAGACAGATTCAAATGAGAATGAACTCTTCATAATTTAACTTTATCTTGCCTTTCCAACACACTGTAGAATATAAGATTATTAGAATAGATGAAAGCAGAGAAGAGGTCATTCCAGATAAGAGAAATTACAGAAATATGAAATGAGAACAAACTAATTAGCCCTCATAATTATTATTGTGGAGAAAAGATTAAATATTTTAAGTAGGAATACATATCAAATTATGTAAATTATATGGGGGAAACAAGGTTCCTAAGGTTCCAAAAACTGCATGCAATTTTTCTTTTTTTTGGAGACAGGGTCTCACTCTGTCACTGGAATGGCATGGAATGGAGTTGCATTGAATTTTGAATTGACTTTCCAATGTCCCCTATTCACACCACTAAGTACCTTGCTGTTTAACAGAAATGTCTCAGAACGAATCAAAGCAAGGCTCACCTTCAAACAGTGAGCACCCAAACTTAATCAAAGGTGCTAATTATAACACAAATTAGAAATCTGCTAGTCCTTGCATATAAGCCTGTGTTTCCTTTTTCCTTCGTATTTACTACTAAGTGCTTCATGGATTTTAGTTTAGAGCCAGGAGGCCTTATTTACAACTCAAATTTTAAACGTTTACATTCCTGGAACATTTGAATGTTTGCATAAATGTCATGAAACAAACATAATTTGCTCTGTAAAAAGCAATTTACCAGATTACTACTAGTTGTATTATCAGCCTTCTCCTTCATTTACACAGCACTAAATTGTCCTAGTCATTCAGTCAACATTTTAAAAAGCCCCTGCCAGATACCTTCTAGGTCCAGAATCCTTATTCTCACCGATTTCACAACTCCCAAAAAGTAGAGACACCCAATTAAACTAGCAGCTGTAATGCAGTAGGATAACTACTACAATGAAAGTCTGTTACAGTAAAACAGGGGAAAGAAAGCAGGAGTGATATCAGGGAAGGCTTCTGAGAGAACTTAACTTCTGGGCTTAGTTTTGACAGATAAGGATTTGGCAAGCCAGATAATTCAGGGGGAAAAATGCATGCCAATTCGTCGATGAACATGTACTTCATGCCAGCCACCATGCCAGCTTCTGGAAATAAAAATAATATACTGGCCCTAATTTCAAGACTAATAATCTTGTCAGGGTTTTGCTTCACAGAGAAGATGCTTAAAATTTGGTCTTAAAAATGAGTTCACCATGCACACAAAAAAGTAAACATTGTATGATTCTATTTATATGAGGTTCAAAAGAGGCAAAACTAATCTATGGTGACAGAAGTCAGAATAAGCCGAGCACAGTGGCTCACGCCTGTAATCCCAGCACTTTGGGAGGTCAGGAGTTTGGCCACTATACTCCAGTCTGTGGTAGAGTAACCTTGTCTCTTAAAGGAAAAAAAAAATAGCGGTTCCCACTGAGGGGCAGTATCGACTGGGAAAGGACAGAAAGGAGCCTACTGTGCTGCTAGAAATGTTCTACATCTTGATTTTGCTTGTTGGTTACTTGGATGCATACATTAAAATTCATCAAGCTCTATAGTAAGATTTGTGCACTTTACTGTATGTAAGTAATAAGGGAGAGAAGGGGAACCTATGGAGAAGTAGAGCATCTAGGAAGTAGCATTTGCAATGCTAGGGATAAGCACTAGGGATATAGCAGTAAAGACAGACAGACATGCCCTCACCCTCATGGAGGTTTTTTTGTTGGTTTTTTCTTCTTTTTTTAGAGACAGGGTCTCACTATGCTGCCCATACTAGCCGCAAGCGATCCTCCCACTTCAGCCTCCTGAGTAACTGGGACTATAGGCACGCTCTACCAGTTTTATAGTCTAGTGGTACATGATCATGAAAACTGCATTTCTAGGACAATGTCTTCCTCCCACCCTAGTCTCTTAACTGATCACTGCAATGAATCTGCCCTGAGGCTTAAGTCAAGAACCATATGACCAGAGATCAAGCAAAAGGATTATTAAAACGGTATTTCCAGAATAATTACTTGGTAAAAGAAATAGAGGTTTTTGGAAACTAAAGAGTAGAAGGAAAATGCAGAGGTGTAAGAATTATCTTAAAATAAGAAAGGACCAGCTCAAGAATAAGGGTCTCAAAACTTTACTTTCCAGACATCCTTTTTCAGAAGGCTACTAGAAAAAGCCAGAGACTTCAGGAAAAGTCTTTTCCAAGATGATAAACTACGTGAACATCTGATGTACCTGTGGATGGGAATTTCTGGAGTTGAATTATAGTAAAGAGAAACTTAAGCAAACAAAATAAAATAAAACGCCATTATTAAAGGAAATATTTAGGGAGAAATCAAGTATACAGGAAAAGTAATCCTAGTATATTAAATGGCTTAGGTATAAACAGCATTTATAAAGGCCTAATTATGTAAACACTGACGCTGATTTAATCAAAATTAAAATATACATATGCTAAAGATGAGGAAATGGGAGGACAGGAGAAACGGGTGTGTGTTTTGGGTACTGGTAGCAGTATGATAAAAAGCTAAATCCTCTTGTTCAATAATGAAAAGCCAATAAATAGGCCGTAAGTGCAAAAAAAGAAGTAGCAGTACCTTTATATTTTCAAATACAAAGGTAAAGACCAAATTAATAAATTAAGTGTTAAAGTCATAGGCTCATGGGGTAGAGAAAAACTGGTGGGGGATGGGAGCAGTACTGTTTTCATAACAAGCCCTGTATTATCATTTGATCTTAAATTATGTACATATATCACTATGATAAAAATAAAAACTGAAAAAAGCATTAGCCATGGAATATAAGAGAAAAAGAATCTTAAACCAAAAAAAAAGCTAATAATATAATCTAATTTAAAATCATCTGGATTATTTAGAACCAATGAGAGAGCTCTGTATGTTGAACTTTATTCTCAACTTCCAAAGTAACTCTCTACAACACTTTAAGCAAATACACTTCCAACTCTAACCTCACATATGGCAGCAAGATGATACCTGTCATGGATAAAAAGTACACGAAGAACATCAAATAAAAATGATCATTTCGTGAGCAAAATTATTAAATTTGATACATAACCAAAAGGCATTCTCAAGTGTTAATAAGCACAATACTTATTCCCATATTAGTCTCTCAGGGATTTACATCAGTTAAAAGTATTTGAACTAAACAGACAAAATTACACATTATGTTTAAGACTGTTACGTTTTTAACTATCATTCAACACTTTTAGCACAAACTTTTTCAGTTGCAGGAGAAGAAATTTTGAGATGGGTATGCTTAGTATACTCAATCCCTGTACACACTCCATTTTTTAACCCCCAAGTTCTCCACATCGTCTCTCCATCATTTATACATTTATACATTCACCCAGACATCCAATAGTTACAGAGCACTACAAACAATGGCACTGCACCAATCCTGGCACTGGGGATTCTGCAACATGCCTGACAATATACATTATAATTACATATTATGGTAAAAGCTACAAACTATTCAGAATATTGCCATAGTGACAAAAGAATACCACTTCGCATAAAGTAATAAAGGCAGACCTCCCTGAGGCCATCTGAACCGGGGACATGAGGTATGAGAATGAGCCAGACATGTAAAAATTTATAAACAGTCTTTCCAAAATGAGAGAAAGTGGCAAATGCAAAGGCTGCAAGCCAGAATAGTGTTCCAAGAACAAAAAGAAAGCCAGTGTGGCTAGTATATAGAAACCAAGAGGGAAATTACTATTTAAGTAAAATTAAATTAAAAATCCCTATTTAAGTAGGAACCTTTAGAGCCTCATAGACCATTGTAAGGACTACATTTTTTCCTAAAGCAACTATAGGCTTTAAAGAAAGGAATGGCAAGATCTGATTTGGATTTTAAGAGTACACTGGCTGCTGTGTGAAACTAGGAAACTACTGCATGGTGTCTTTCAGCAAGCAATGATGGCAGCTGGGACTAGAGTGGAGGCAATGAAGATAAGCAGAGTCAACAGACTGGACTGGATACCAAACTAACAGGACTCATGACAGGATTCAACTGGAGATAAAGGGATACGTCAGATAGTGAAAGAAAGGGAGGAACTGAGGATGTCTCTAGATTTTTGGCTTTAGTAATTGGGTTGGAATAGTGGTGCCATTTACTGTCATGTTTCCCATGACTAGTGGAGGCCTATCTTGATGATAATAATAGAAGGATCCTTTTCATAATGGAATCTCTCCAGACCCTTTCACAGGTCATTACCAAAAGGTAACCACAGTAAACATTAAAAGGCTTTTTCCACAGGGGTAAGATGCTGGGACAACCTAACTTCTTTATAGAAATGAAAGAGATGCTGGAGAACTTCCTCCATAAAACCTCATTTTAACATAGCTTTGCTCTTAATGCAGCCCAATATCAAGGACTCCAAGAAACGTGTTATAGCAAGGTTTCAAAATATCAGTTTTCCCAAATCTTATTCACAAAATAGTGATGACCTTGAGAATTCCCTAAAATAAAGAGCTTTATGTTAATGATAAAGAGAGGTATTAAGGGAGGTATTAAGGGCCTTGAATACTGGTCATTTTTGAATAGATAAGTCTTAGAATAAATAGGTCTCTGATTACAAAAGTAAATACTCAAAAAGCTAGTTTTATCAGGTTTTTATGTCAGTAATTAACTATCCACCTTTAACCTCCAAGAGCTCTTTATTATTAAATGAGAGGCGTTACTGGCAAAGAGACGGAAAGGTTCGACTTAAACACAAACATCATGAGGCCCCAAAGGCAAGAGCAGAAGCATGAACAAGCTATGAAAAGACAAGCCACACTTGCTGGATATAACATGAAAAGAACTGTCTGTCCCTCCTTAGTCTTCTCAGCACTACTATCAAACCACCAACTTTTAATTTATAAATAAAATCCCTGTACCACTGCAGATGTTTAACATTGAAGCTTCTAATTCAAACTCTCAGCATTACTCTAGTGCTCCAAAAACAGATATTCTACAATCACAGCAAGAATAATAATCACTTCCCTAACTTTTCCTATGATCCAGCATATAATCAAGTGCCAAAAATCTTCCCTTACTCCTCCTGAGAAAATACCCGGCTATTGGTTGGGCATCACAATCTCAACTCTAAGTTACTTACACATCCTCCTGGAAGGCAACCCTGACTGCTGTCACTGTAAAATCTCACTAAGCACAAAGACAGACATTGAACAAGAAAAATCCAACAACAGCTGCCCGGTTTGGTAAATGGGGAGCTCACTAACCAGCAAGTGATACCACCTCATTCTGCTCACTCCCCAAAATCCAGGGTTCATCTCCTCTTTGCTACTGACCTGCCAAACGTATGAACTGAAGATTATGAATAACAGCATCTTTGTAACTACTTACAAGGCTACATATAAGCATATAATTTAAAACTGCCCCATTTTTGGCATCCAGATAGGGGCAGAAGAGGTCAAACTTTCACTATTCGCAGACGACATGATATTATACATAGAAAACCCCAAAGATTCAACCAAGAGATTGATAAATGAACTGGAATTGATAAATGAATTCAGCAAAGTCTCAGGATACAAAATTAATACACACAAATCCATAGCCTTCATATATGCTAATAACAATCAAGCCAAGAAACAAATTAAAGATGCAATACCTTTTGCAATAGCAACAAAGAAAATTAAATATTTAGGAACATATCTAACTAAGGAGGTCAAAGACCTATATAGAGAGAATTACAAAACACTGAGAAAACAAATTGCAGAGGATGTAAATAGATGGAAAACCCTACCATGCTCTTGGATAGGCAGAGTCAACATAGTAAAAATGGCTTTGCTACCTAAATTGATTCACAGAATCAATGCAGTCCCTATCAAAATACCAACATCATTTTTTGCTGATCTAGAAAAAATAATTCTACGCTTCGTGTGGAACCAGAGAAGACCCCGTCTAGCCAAAGCAATCTTAAGCAAAAAGAACAAATTGGGAGGCATCTATCTACCAGACTTCAAACTATACTACAAGGCTATAGTAACCAAAACTGCATGGTATTGGCACAAGAACAGAGACATAAGACCAATAGAACAGGACTGAGAACCCAAATATAAAACCAACCTCATACAGTCACCTGATCTTTGACAAATTCCAAAAAAACGTACACTGGGGAAAAGATTCCCTATTCAACAAATGGTGCTGGGAAAACTGGATGGCCATATGTAGAAGACTGAAACTGGACCCACACCTCTCACCTCTCACAAAAATCAACTCACAAGGGATAACAGATCTAAACCTAAGACATGAAACCATAAGAATTCTCAAAGAAAACGTTGGAAAAACTCTTACGGACATCGGCCTAGGCAAAGAATTTATGAAGAAGACCCCCAAAGCAATCACAGCAGCAACCAAAATAAATACATGGGACCTCATCAAATTAAAAAGCTTCTGCACAGCCAAGGAAACTATTACTAGAGTGAACAGACAACCTACAGAATGGGAGAAAATATTTGCATGCTACACCTCCGATAAAGGGCTGATAATCAGAATCTATACAGAATTTAGGAAAATCAACGAGAAAAAATCAAACAACCCTATTAAAAAATGGGCAAAGGACATGAACAGAAACTTTTCAAAAGAAGACAGAAAAATGGCCAGCAAACATATAAAAAAATTGCTCAACTTCTCTAATCATCAGGGAAATGCAAATCAAAACCACAATGAGATATCACTTAACTCCAGTGAGATTGGCTCATATCAAAAAATCCCCAAACAACAAATGTTGGCGGGGATGCGGACAGATAGGAACACTCATACACTGCTGGTGGGACTGCAAATTAGTACAACCTCTATGGAAAGTAATATGGAGATACCTCAAAGAACTAAAAGTAGAATTACCATTTGACCCAGCAATCCCACTACTGGGTATTTACCCAAAGGAAAAAAAGACATTTTATAATAAAGACATCTGCTCACAAATGTTTATAGCAGCACAATTCACAATTGCAAAGTTGTGGAAACAACCCAGGTGCCCATCAATACACGAGTGGATTAATAAAATGTGGTATATGTATACCATGGAGTATTACTCAGCAATAAGGAACAATAGTGAATTAACACATCTGGTATTATCCTGGTTGGAGCTAGAACCCATTCTTCGAAGCGAAGTGTCACAGGAATGGAAAAACAAGCACCACTGGTACTCACCATCAAATTGGTACTAACTGATCAACACCTACATCACACAGGGCAATAATATTCATCAGGGGACGGGCAAGCAGGAGCAGGGTGGAGGGGATGGGAAAAACTCTCACTGAATGGATGCGGGGAGCACAGTTTGGGGGATGACCACGATTGTAGCTCTGACACGGGCAGTGTATGGGCAATATATATAGCCAAATTGTTGTACCCCCATGATATTCTGAAAAAAAATAAAAAATAAAACTGCCCCATTTTTCTCCTTTACAAGTAATAAGACCTGGCTAGGAACATTTATAAAAGGCTTAACTAAAACTGACAATTCCACACTAATGCCAGAGAGTTCACTTCTAAATTTAACAAATTCATATAAAGGCAAATAAGTGCTTTAATAAAGGAGAATAAATAGTGCATCTCAGAAGGTATCAACTGTGAAATTCAATTTTCATGTATAGAATGATGTGTTATGCTAAACCAGCTAACATCACATCACAGGTAGTATAATCCTAACGAAATTTTAATATTAATACTAAGAAAATGGTGAACAAAATCTTGGTTGGGAAGTCAATGTTTTAGAGCATCTTAAGGTTGGTAGATAAGCAAAATGAAAAGTACTGGAATCTTCAACTATTACATGCTTAATTATTCCACTAGCAACCATAACAACCTATAAGTAACTAGGAAATTAAACTCCTTAACACACAATTATTGAGTACCTACTATGAAATGAGGTGATAGGGGTACCTCCCAGGCCATCACAGATACCCACACACACTCCCCATTCCTACAGCACTTTTTTCTATAGCACTGTAGCACTTAATATACCATATGTTAATCATTTATAAGTGATATACATGTATACTACTTTTGAACATATTATGTACATTAAACATACACAAATTACTACTATAAACAGAAGTTCTAATATCTTATTCCCACCCCCTATGGATAGTCTTACACACACCTTAATACATACAAACAGATGCTTCTCGACTTACAATGGGGTTACCACCCAACAAACCCATTGTAAGCTGGTAAATCAAAAATACATTTAAAGGTTGGGCATGGTGGCTCACACCTGTAATCCTAGCACTTTGGGAGGCCAAGAAGGGAGGATCACTTTAGGCCAGGAGTTCGAGACCAGCCTGAGCAAAAGTGAGACCCTATCTCTACAAAAAAAAAAAAAGAAAGAAAGAAAGAAAAATTAGCCAGGCATGGTAGCACACGCCTGTAGTCCCAACTACTTGGAAGACTGAGGCAGGAGGATCCCTCGAGCCCAGGAGTTTGAGGCTGCAGTGAGCTATGACGACACCACTGCACTCCAGCCAGGGCAACATAGCAAGACCCTGTCTCAAAAAAAAAAAAAAAAAAGTATTTAATACACCTAGCCTACCTTAAATGTGCTTAGAATGTTTACATTAGCATACAGTTGGACAAAATCATCTAATGCAAAGCTTATTTTATAATAAAGTGTTGAATGTCTCATTTATTGAATACTGTACTGAAATACGGTTTCTGCTGAATGCATATAGCTTTTGCACCATCATAAAGTCACAAGATTGTAAGTCAAACCATTGTAAGTCAGGGACCACCTCTATACAATTCAGTGGAGATCAGTGACACTGACCCAGGCTGTAAGATCCTAGAGGGTCTCGTTTATCTGTTTCCTCAGTGCCTAATCCATAGCTAGAGTTTAGTAAAAATCTGTTGAATGAATGAGCAAAGGGACACTCGAAAATAAGAATCCAAAATATAACTTTGTTACACACTATATATAGTTTATCACCCAGCTACTTAGTCTGATATAAGTGCCAAATTCTAATTAAAGAAAGGGATTAAAAGAAATTCACCCACTATATTTTATTATCACAATTTAAAAGTTAAGAACCATTTTAATTCAGCCAATTTGGGCACCAAAAATAAAAATAAAAAGTCTTGTAATTCTCAGTTTCCAGAAGGGTGAAAAAAAGGAAAGAGGAACAGAGAAGAAGAAATAAGAATTAAAGAACTGGAGAAGATATTAAAGGTTTCTTGGAATTCTAAAATGCTCTAAACTGCAAATCATCTTTCATTCAACATTTTTTGAATGCTAACTGTGTTCTAAGCATTTAGAATATATTTGTAAGAATACACAACCCATAAACTGATGCAATAAGAAGGTGAAATAAAGAGAACAGGACTGCTAAAATTCTCAGTATCCATGAAATACAATAGGTATACGTCCTTAGAAAACACATGCAATATAAACAAGAGTCAAGCTTTCCCTTGTGTTCTATCAAGATATTTAAGAAAGATAGATACAAGCCAAAAATAAAAGCTACCACTAATATATCTCCCTAAAAATGTTTAAAGTACACTTTCAGAAAACCATTAAGGTTTATATAACCTGACATGCAATCTAGCTAAAACAGCATGCAAAACCAATTTTCCTAATTTCTAGAGCTTCTAAAATGTCAGTGAAGTCACTGAACTGCCCTTCCACTCAGGTCCAGTGGGTGTTATCTGTCAATAACATAACACTTCATTTCCAAGGCCCCACTTTGCAAGATAAACTACCTGCAATTCTACATTTTTATGTGGCATACATACCTGTTTTTTTTAATACTACCTAATTACGGTTAGGCATTATTTAGTGCTCAATAATTTTAAGTAAAACCAATGGGGCAAATATTTCAGTAGTTTTATCAAGCTTGTTTTTCACATGTACGATGATTCATATAACACACATCGGACTAATGTGTGTCTGTCAAATCCTATTTACTCCCTCCCCCTACTCACCTTATATAAGCAAGCAGATGAAACCGATGGATGCAGGTTTTAGTACCTACTTACATTATTCAAGTGCCAAAGTTCTCAAACCATTTTTTAGCTTTATCAAAAGCTTTATAAACTTTCTGTAACCTTACTGAAAGAAATTCTATATTGAAGTCTGACATTTACTAAAGCAAACAGTACCACATTTAAATGAGTTACCCACTTAAAAAAAAAGCCTCCTGGTTTACATCTAGAAATGCTATTTTATCAACTTGTTTCCCTCTTTTGCTTTAATTTTCCTCTGAAGCAAAACTGATAAGACAAATTCAGTCAAACAATAGTTACAAGTAAGGTTTTAACAAATATTTTGCTACCTCCTCAAACACGTTCTAGAATTCAACAGGCAGACACTTCATAACAAATTGATCAAAAACCTTCAGTCAGATCAGTGTAAAATCCACAGTTAATTTATATTTGCAAACATACAATCTTAGTTTGATATGAGATTAAGCAGGTTAGAGTTGAATAAAAGTTTAATTTTAGAATTTCTTAAAGCCAGGTACATCGCTGGCATTCACACCCTCAAACTTAAGAAACACTTCTGAACCTTTAAGCTGTAAATCAGTTTGACTAATGTCCTCTTTCATGTCATGTAAGCCGTTGCCTAATCGAGGCCAGATCTGTCAGGCTCAACAGCATCCCGGAAATGACTAGCCTACTAGGGCTGGAAACACATCAAGAATTTGGAATATTTCTCATATTGGAGCAGGGAAGAAAAGTTCAAATGAGACTGTCCACAAGAACAATCATTATACTGTTCCACAGGAAAAAGGCATAAAAAGCTTTTTTTTCTGTTATTCTGATAAGTTCACAGCCATACATCTAAATTCTGTATCTTATTGTCAGAGGATGGCCCACTAAACTTATCCCTCCTTCTTCCTATCTATGAACAAGAGTTCACTTCTAAAATCTCATTTTGAATGCCTGTCTTCTAACCTAATTTTCATTTTATATCCTTAGCTACGACAACCGCCTGGAGCATGGCTGGTTTCTTGACTTAGAAACCTGTTAACAATAATGCCTAGCACCTAATGTTAATGTTTTTCACTTCTAACCAAGAATATCCATTAAATGTCGAAAAGAAATACAAGCACACACAGATACACACACACTCAAATCCCAGCCATAACATTCTGGCCATCACCTGTGCTGTAGACACTTCCAGTTAGCGTGTGCTTTAGTGCTCACGGACAGCGGTATCAGAGTAAGTGGAAGGGGGTTGGGGCTGTTAACAATATACCGTGCATCACAGCCAATAAGCAGCAGGCCGGGACTGGCAGTGAGGCCAGTCTCTGAAGGGAGCTATAACACAATATCAGAATGCTGGACTTCCGAATGCCATTTTATGGGGTGGGAGGGGGTAAGGACTGGGAATCAAATGCAGTAAAAGGCTCTACGACTGAGGAGATGAAACCTAAGACAAGGTCTTGTGCAACGCCAGCTGGCAAGTCTCATCTCACCTCAAGCACAACTTAATTTTAGGTCGTTCTTATCAAAGTCAGCCGCTCAAGGGTGAGGGGTGGCAGAAGTGGATGGTCACAGCCCCCAAGAGACTGGTAAAGGCGCTTGGAAAAGGCAGAGGCTCCCCAGTTGGAAGGGGTTCCAGTATAGCAAAGAGAAGAGCGCTCTGTAGCCGCCTCCTCTCTCCCTTCCAGCTAAGGCTGTTAGGAACCAGGTTAGGGTGTTGTTGGAGGTTTTTATGAAGGAGTGATATGAGAAAATGGCTGTGAAGGATGAGGGGGACTGGAAGGGCTGGAGCCACCCAAGAAACGGTGGAGAGGAGGACTTCCCCGGACAACAACGCCACCAGACAGCACGGACATTGCCCTGCCAGCGCCTGATGCCCCTCTATCAGGGAAAGCGTCGCCCCCTTCCAGACGGTCCCAATTCCCAAACACTGCTTCCCACCTGACCACACTCCCCCATAATAATCCCCAGGGCTGGCCGCCTTTCCCTTCCGCCTCAGGCGCCCCACGCCCTCAACCTCCCCTCTCCTTTCCCGGTCACCCACCCTCCGGGCAGCCCGTCGTGGGCCTCCCCGGCAGCTCGCCCAGACCCCTCCCCCCTCACCTCTCCTCAGCGCCTCCTCGTAGCTGAGGAATCCGATCCGTGACTCCTTGGCGCCCATGCTCCCCTCATCCCCTCGGCCGGGGGTCGGAGCCTGATCTCGCCCCCACCCCCCTCCCGCCTTCTCCTAGGCGTCCCTGGGTGACGGTGTCGGCGTCCCCCGCCCCCACCACCCCCCAGACTAACAAGTGCGGCTTCTGCCCTGGCGGCTCCTCCCGGCCGCCGCCACCGCCCCCATGCCGAATCACGTGACCCGCTTCCACCCCGCCCCCTTCCCCTCCCTTCTACTCCGCCCTTCTCCTCTCTCCTCCTTTCCCTTCCCTCCTCACGCCCTCTTCCCTCCCCCCGCCCTCCTCCCGCCAGCCCCGCCGAGGGTCACCTGACCCGAGGCCGGGGATTGTTCCGGGTAATGGCCGCCCAGGGCCACACACTCCGCCCCGCCCCACGCTAACCGCGCGCAGGAGCGGAGGGGAGGGGCCGTATCGCCGCACGTAACGCGTCATCCCCACCTTCCTGCCAATCCGGAGCCGCGAGGCCCGCCCGGGCGCCTCCGTCGGCGAGGGAGGGCGGTGACTTCCGGGGCGCTCGAGGACGGCCCCTCCCGCCCACGCCCCTGGCTCTCGGCGGGTGGGGCCCAGCGAGTGACGGTTGGTGTGGCCGCGAGACCCACCTTGCAAAACAAGTGGAATCTTAGGGAACCGGGGTCTGAGGGGTGCGGTTCATGAGAGAAAGGAGTAGGAAGGCGGGAAACGCCTCACGTTAAGGAAATTTTTGACTGGGAGGGAGTTGTAAAAGAATCTCAGGGCTTTCTTGCGACGAAAGAATTCTTATTCGTAGCGGGGAGATCCCTAAGGGAAGTGAACCTTGTAACGAAGTTGAGAGTATCTTCGTTTTCGCGTCATTCTCTCCCCCGCCACTGGTGTCCTTTCCCAACCCCCGGCCCGCGTGCCCCTCGGCCCCCCTCCTCCGCCCTGGGCCTGCCGCTTGCAGACTCTGGAAGCCGCTCTGCGAGGCTTATCTGGCTTCATTCCCAGGGTTGCTCTCCGCCACAAATGTGAGGCTTACAAGGCTTAGAATGAAGTACCTTGCTTTTTTTTTTAAATAGTAGTAAAATATACATAACAAAATGTATCATTTTCAAGTGGCATTAAGAACTTTTACATTACTGTGCAGCCATTGCCACCACCCATCTCCAGAACTTTTTTCATCTTGCAAAACTGAAACTCTGCTCAAGAAACAGTAACCCTCCATTCCCCCATCCCACCAGTCCGTGGCAACCACTATTCTACTTTCTGTTAATTTGACTACTCTTAAGTGTTTTATATGAGTGGAGCTATACGGTAGTTCTCTTTTGTGACTGGCTTATTTCATTTAGCATAGTGTCTTCCAGGTTCATTGTGTTGTAGCGTGTGTCAGAATTTCCCAGATCCGCCTCTGGGTATACACCCAAAAGAATTGAAAGCAGGGGTGTGAACAGCTATTTGTGCACCCATGCTTATAGCAGGATTATTCACAATAGCGAAAAGGTGAAATCAACCCGAGTGTCTTGAATGGATGAACAAAATGTGGTATATATGTACAATGGAATTATTATTCAGTTTTATGCTTCTTAACTCTGTTTAGTTTACTTTAGTCTTCAACCTGAGAGTCACAGTTATAAAGCTGCTGGATGAGGAAGCAACATTGAAAAATAACCTTTTAGATTAGATTAGACTCCAGGTGCCAGTTAGGTAATTTAGGGCCAGCAAAAGGATTTTAATTCCTAAAACCAACAGATTCTAATATGTCCTGCTAGAGAAAAAGGGTAATATTCTTTGTTTCTCTACTCACCTTTCCTGGCAGACCAGATCAGCAGCGTGGCATAGTCACAGCACTGCCCTTTCCAGTTCACTGTGAGGCAGTTAATTTTAAGACCTCAGACTAGTTGCATTACTAAAAGGCCATGAATCAGGGGGTTGGGAATGTATTTCAAAGCCTTTAATTTCCAGGTCATTCGTTCGGTGTAGACAGACATCTTCCGAGAAAACAACTCAGTCATCTTCAGCCTGCAGAGTATGAGTTCTGAGTTAGATTATCGTAATTAATGGGAAGTGAATCTTAAGAAAGGGCTCAGCTGTGAGGGAAAGAAACCCTCAAGCGTTCAGTTGCAACATACCCTAGGCATTATTACTGTCCTAAATAATCAGTACCTAAAGACGGCTTTGCTGTACAAAGGGTAGGCCTGGATGTTTATCTATCCACTTCATTTACACTGGAGTTGGGAACAAATTAATTTATCTCTTTGTGGCACTTGCCCCACTTGAAAGATGGGACTAGAGTTGGAATTTATCTCATGAGATAGTAAATGATTACAAAATACTTAGGTAGGACTAGAATACAATTACCGATGGGGGGATACCATTCAGAGATGTGCATTGTTAGGTGACTTTGTCATGTGAACATCACAAAGTGTACTTACACAAACCCAGATGGTATAGCCTACTACACACCTAGGCTATATGGTATAGCCTAGTGCTCCTAGGCTACAGACCTGTACAACATATGACTGTACACAATTGGAATGCAATGGCTTTTGTGTATCTAAACATAGAAAAACTATATTAAAAATACAGTGTAACAATCTTATGTGACTACAGTCATAAAGGCGGTACATCGTGGACTGAAATGTTATACAGCGCATGACTGTGTAAACTTTATAATGTAAGATTTAGGCACAGGAACTTTTAAAATTTTCTCATTAAGTTTCAGGCCTGTCTTCCCCTAGGGCCATAAAATTTTTCACTCCATCACAAAATTTATTATGGATTAAAAAATTCTAAAAATTTTTAAGTTGAGATAGCAAACTAAGAAATAATATTTCTCCTTTGTCTGAGTTAAATTAAGCACATTAGTGAAGGCAGTGAAGCAGATAGTTATGTCTGATGGGAATTTTAAATGTTAAACTCGAATTAAAACCTGCCTTTTAGTTTGTATTACACTGTAGCAGGCAGTCAAATGTTAAGCATCCCTCTATAACTTGAAGTTGATACAGTACTTAAGTTTGACAATGTAGAAAATCTAGTCTACTTACCCTGCTGAAAGAAATTCTATTAATCATTTAGCTTGTTCAATTTCACTATAATTCATGTAATACATTGAAGAGTTGGCTAGCTACCTCACTTTAGGTATTTGGTTGTAGTTGGTAAACCATTGCTTTAACATAATTACATGCCTCTGAAAGGGTTGTCCATATGAAGATTTAAAGCATGGGAGATTGGTATGTAATTTCTGCTTCCAGTTGGGCAACCTAAATGATAGTGTTCCTGTTTGTACTCCCAGAGAAGTGACATAAAAATAGGACAGAGTCATTTTATTAATAGTACCTGCCAAAGAAGCTTAGGGAAGCTAGAGATAAGGAGATCAATGAAATCAAGTGGCATGGAAGAGCACCTGATTTGTGTATAACTTCATGGCCACAATGTCAAAACCAACACTCTATGAAGTGTGACTATACAATAAGAGAATTGAGTTTCCAGTATTATGGACTTGTTACCTTTTAGTGACACAATATAAGGATGTGGTCACATGAATTATATTTTTATTTACACTAAAGCCTTTTTTTTTTTTCCCCTGAGAGACTCTTGCTCTGTCACCCCTGCTGGAGTGTGGAGTGCAGTTGTAGCCTCGAACTTCTGGGCTCAAGCGATCCTCCTGCCTCAACCTCCAGAGTAGCTGGGACTACATGCAAGCACCACCATGCCCGGCTAATTACTTTTTATTTTTTGTAGAGACAGGGTCTTGCTATGTTGCCCAGGCTGGTCTTGAACTTCTGGCCTCAAGTAATCCTCCCACCTGTCTTACCCAAAGTGCTGGGATTACAGACATGAGCCACTGCACCCGGCCTAAGCAGATTTTTTTTTTTTTTTACATTACCCTTTACGCATTACAAATCCTACCAACAAAGAAATGAATCCCTGCTTTTCTAGATATGAAGTTCATTTTCATTTTAAACCTGGACGAAATATTGGAAGAATGACTAAAGATACATCATTCTCTAATCTGCAGTTAAAGTTATTTCTCCTTTCTGTTTATCATTCTTTAAACAGAGCCTAAAATTGTCAAATTTTCAACAGGACCCATCGCGTAAGCTTAAGATTCCTAAGATACCTAAACTAAAACTAAGAATGGGAAAGAAATAGAATATTCAGAGTAAGGACCTTTAACTTATGCCTTCCTTAAAGGTTCTCTTTTTCTGTTTTATCACAATCCATGCTTGGCAAACAATTTAAACTACCTACTGAACCCGTGAGTAAAGTTTACATAATATTCCTATATTGATTGCCCCTCTCCACCCCAACTGCAATGAAGTTGTATTTGTGTCCCCTTCAAATTAATAGTTTACAAAGGTTAGGGGATGAGTCTTATGGAAAGTACCACCAGTGGCTGCTTTTTTCTTCTTAGCTCTGAAAAATCAAGTAGCTTCCTTTTAGTCCTCCTCCAATCTCCTTATTCCTTCTCATGTGGCAACTGGGTTATACTCTTAGGCCAGTCTTTTCCAACAAAATACAAACTACAAGCTTGAGAATAATAAGTACATCAATCGACTTCTGATCAGCAATTAAAACACATAGAATAATACAGAATCCAACTTTGAACACATGGGATATAACTTACTTCAGTCTTTTTTTTTTTTTTTTTCTTTTGAGACAGAGTCTGCCCTGGGTAGAGTGCAGTGGTGTCATCATAGCTCACTGCAACCTCCAACTCCTGGGCTCATGCAATCCTCTTGCCTTAGCCTCCCGTGTAGCTGGGACTAGAGGTGCACACCACGACCAGCTGATTTTTTGTTCCTATTTTTGGTAGAGACAAGGTCTCACTCTTGCTCGGGCTGGTTTCGAACTCCTGAGCTCAGGCAGTGCCCCCCACTCCTTGGCCTCCCAGAGTGCTAGGATTGCAGGCATGAGCCACGTCGCCTGGCCTTTACTTCAGTCTTTAGGTCATAAATAACTTTAAGTCATATAAAGTCCAGCTTATCTTTCTAATATGCTTCCTTAGGTACTTGAAAAATACCAACTCTAGCTGTGTATCTTTGACTTTGATTTCTTCATCTTGTAGATGAGAGATTTAAACTCAGTCAGACTTTTTCCAGTTCTTAAATTCTCTCATTATTTCTTTAAATGTACTTTCACTTGCGAGCTCAAATCTGTTTTCATTTTTAATTCAAGCTCAGTTTTTCTCACCTGGCTATTAATACAATGCTTCTGTTGCCAACTTTTACTGAACTCCTAATCTGCTGTTTTTCTTATTGTTCTCCCTTTCTTGACTCCAGGCCTCCTTTTGATCAATAACTATTATTCTGATACTCAAAAATATTCTGATAATCAAAAATTCGGAGGCAGAGGACAGGCACGGTGGCTTACACTGTAATCCCAGCACTGTGGGAGGCTGAGGCGGGAGGATTGCTTGAAGTCAGGAGTTCAAGACCAGCATGAGCAACATAGCAAGACCCCGTCTCTACAAAAAAATTGAAAAATTAGGCAGGCATGGTGGCATACACATGTGGTTCCAGCTACTTGGGAGGCTGAGGCAGGAGAATCACTTGAGCCCAGGAGTTTGAGGCTGCAGGGAGCTATGATCATGCCACTGCCTTTATGCCCAGGCAACAAAGCAAGACTCTGTATCAAAAAAGAAAACAATTCTGAGGCAGAGATGTGCCTGCCTACATATGGGTATTTAATAGCCAGTAATTGGTATAATCTGAAAACTCTAAGGGATTTACAGTAGGAATGAGGATGGAGTTAATCTTTGAGTCTTAAAAGGAGTTAGGAAATGAAGCATGTGATTTGTGGTTCCAGGTTCCAGGTTCCAGGTAAAACTTTGTGCTTGGTGGTACTGATCCAACAATTACCATCTTTAAAAATCCCAATATTTTCTTCCAAAGGGATTTGAAAGCTATAAAATAGCATTTGGTCAAAAGTTTTTTGGCAATTCTGTTTAGTCACTGGTATTCTAGTGGGGGTAAGGGGGAAGAGAATCAAATCTGGGCTTCTTAGAAAGAGGAAGGAAAGTTATATAAAAAAGAGGAAGTTGGCAAGTTCTTCACTCATGCCTATTTAACATCTTCCTGCTGCTCTAACATATAGTATAAATGTTGCAAATAGTTCATTTTAATATTTATAAAGCACTTTCTGTGTGCTAAACCCTAAGGAATACAAACATGACTTTTTTAATAAAACCTCTGGTAAATACTATGATTAAGATAAATATAGGATGTTATGGGAACCTAGAGTAGGGAGAGGCATTGGTCCAGACTGAAGGAGTGGGAAGAGAGAGAGAAGCCTGGGGGATGTGAATTGTAAGGGATAAATAAGAAATCAGCCATCCAACAAATCCAACATGCCTAGTATGTGGCAGGCATTGTTTTAGGCACTGAAGATACAGAATTGAGCAAAGTAAAAATTCCTGCTCTCATGGAATTTACATTCTAGTAGGAAAAGAAAGGTAAAATAAGTATAATAATAGTAAGTCAGTTGTTAACAAGTTCTATGGAGAAAAATTGCAGAGGAGGGAGACAGGATATGCTGACATGAAAGTTGCAATTGAAAATAGAATGGTCAGAGAAGACTAAAAGTGATACTTAAGCCAAAATCTGAAGGACATAATGGAGCACACCTTGTGTATATCCAAGGGAAGATTGTCCTAGGCACTGAGGCAAGAGCATTTCTGACAAGTGTAAGCACCAGTAAAGAAGCATGTGACTACAACAATGAGAGAAGTGGATGGGGACAAATCTTCCTTAAAGACTTTGGCTCTTTCACTTTGGAAAATGGGATGCTGTTGCAGGTTTTTGAATGGAGAAGAGATAGTTAAAATGTCATACATTTTTATTTTATTTATTTAAAAATTTTTTTTTAGAGACAGGGTCTTGCTATGTTGCGCAGGCTGGTCTCGAACTCCTGGACTCAAGGGATCCTCCCACCCTCAAGGGATCCTCCTGCCTTGGTCTCCCAAAGTGCTAAGATTACAAGCATGAGCCACTGTGTCTGGCCTTTTTTAAAAGAATATCTTTGCTGTGTTGAAAATGGATGTAGTGAGGGGAGAAGGGGCAGAAGTATGAGCATAGGGAGACTAATTAGGAGGCTACTGCAATAATCCAGGCAGTGAGGTTTAAGGAGAGGTTGGGACCCAGAAATTATTTTGAAAGAAGAGCCAACAGGATTTGTTGATAGATTAGATTGGGATAGGGAATATTCAAGGATGACTGAAAACTTGGTGGCCCAAGTAACTAGAAGCATAGAATTGCTACTCACTGAGATGAGGAAGACAATAGGAGGAGAAGGCTTATAGGTCAAGATCAGAAGCTCAGCTTTGGACCTGTTGCATTTGAGATGGCTATGAAGACATCCAAGTGGGGTTGTTGAATAGAAAAATATCTAAGTCTGAAGTTAAAAAAAGGTCCAGGCTGGAGATTTAAGTTGAGGAGTCATTAGAAGTTGATGGTATTTAAAGCAATGAGACTGGATGAGATCTCCAAAGTCATGACCCACTCCCAAGGTAATTGGGGTTTCCAACACTAAAAGTTCAGGGAGATGGGGAACTAGCAATAAGACTGAGAAGGCAAAGCCAGAGAGGTAGGAAAGCAAAGAAGGAGGGAGCACATGCCAAGAAAAGAAAAGTGTGAGTAAAGGCACAGAGATATAAAGCAGAACTAGAAAAGATAAGAAGCTCTCCCTCATCAGTAATGTCTTTTGTACCAACAAAATCAAAGCTAGCTCCTAAAACAACTGAAAAATCAAAATCCATTATTAGCCAGCAAGGTAATATTTCTCACTTTTAACACTTGTTAGGAATTATAAGCTGTTCAGGAATGCTTTTAGGTAGATTTTAAGAGCTTCATTGGTTTTTGTCAGATTTCTGTTTTGCTATGATCTCTTTGAGATATCAATGGGGCAATACTTGACAGGCTGTTTTGGAGACAATAAGCACTCTCAAAATTTTTCTAAAAGAATGAATTAGGTCAAAGTATGATAATTAAGGATAATTAAGGATCTAAAGTAGGTGCCTACACATGAACTTCAGCCTGGATGTCACTCAAAAGAAATGACGTGGGGCCCAAACTTTTGTGTACATTAGTAGATAATATTAACAACTCAATCAATTCATGCAAAAATCTAAGGGAGCCAGTAGACGCAAAGATTGTCCCCAGAAAATCCATAGGGAAAGGGTTCAAATTTCCCCCACTGAGACAAACTCTCCCATAATTGGTAGCTCAGACCACGTACTAGGCTCATGGGCAATCTTTCTGGAAAACGATGCTAAATTATCCCAAATATTCCAGTTTCTGTGGGAATGGAACAAAAACAAAGATGGGCAAAGTGGAATTCTAGTTAATAGGTCATTGTGTGCATTTATTAACCGCACCCAATCTTGCATTGTACAAACACTAATATGAGGATCTTCCATTCTAGCAGTCGTCTCCTCAAAAGGGGAAGTCTGGTAAGGGAACAGTATTTTCTCTATCCTCAATACTCCAATAACTCATTGATCTCTTATTCTTATTTTTCTGAAATGCTAAAGCACTAATCAGAATCACATTCTAGTACAGCACATATATCTTTGTTTACACAAGTGAGTGTACCTGTGCTACTGTGTGTGATTCTGGGTTGTCATTGTTGCACAAGAAATTACTGCAAAAACTTAATAGTGTAAAACAATGACAACATTTATTTTCCTTATGAACCTGCATTTTGGGCAAGGCTCAGTGGGGATAGCTAACCTCTGCTCCATTTAGTGTCAGCTGTGATGGCTTGATAGCTTGAAAGCTAAGGACTGGAATCTTCTGAAGGCTTGCTCACACACATCTGCCAGTTGATGCTGGTTGTCAGCTGAGACCTTAGCTGGAGCTGTCAATTATACCTACTGTAATTCCTCTTTCCTCACAGTAGTGTGGCTAGGTTCGAAAGGTGAGTATCCTGAAAGAGAGAGGGCGGTAAAGCAGGGTGGGGTGGAGGGAGCATAATCTGTGTCTCCTTTTATGACCTAGCCTCAGGTGTAATATAGTGTCACTTCTACTGCATTCTAGTCATTGAAGCAGTCGCAGAGTTCTGCCTGGGTTCAAGGAGAGGGGAAATAATCTCCAGAAATATTGTTGTGACATAGTCTGTCCTCTGGTTAAAGTAATTTAGTTTCCTCCTATATGCAAGATAGATTCACCCCTTCCTCCAAAACCCCCATCATGGCATCAGGTTCAGGCTTGGGGTCTAGGAGCTCATCACCTAGATCAGGTCCAGGTGTGACTGAGGCTGCTCAGGTGTGGTTCCTCACATACAGTGCCTTTTGACTTGAATACCTGTTCTTAGTAAGTATATACTGAGTTTATTTTGGGGAAAGGGAGCATGATATATGCAACTTACTTTTATGTGGTTCAGGAGAAACAAACTAAGTGGGCATGGTGGTATGCACCTGTAATCCCAGCTACTTGGGAGGCTGAGGCAGGAAGATCACTTGAGCTCCTGAGTTGGATACCAGCCTAGGCAACATAGCAACAAGACCCCGTCTCTACAAAAAATAAGATAAATTAGCCAGATGTGGTGGCACCTGTTGTCCCAGCTACTGGGGAGGCTGAGGCAGGAGGATTGCTTGAGCCCAGGAGTTCAAGGCTGCAGTGAGCTATGATTGTGCCATTGCACTCCATCCAGCCTGGGCAACAGAGCCAGACTTTGTCTCTTAAATAAATAAATAAATCTATACCTTTTTTCACACATATATATTTGGAGAATATATATACACATATTTCTGTAGATACACACACACACACACATTCATACATGTTCTGGGTATTATTTCCCTGCCCTTTGAGCCTAGGCAGAACTTTGTGACTGCTTCAATGACAGAGTGCAGCAGAAATGACACTATCTTACATCTGAAGCTAATTAGTTAGAAGCTAGTTAGTTAGAAGCTAGGTCATATATATGGGGGTGGAGAGAGAGAATGGAAATTAAATAAAGCAAATTGAACAAAATGTTAATAAGTGAATCTGAGTAAAGGGTATGCAAGTATTTTTTATACTATTCTTATTTTTGCAACTTGTAAAACTGTATGCTCAAAATTATTTCCAGATAAAAAGGTTTTTAAAATGCGATGTACATGGCATAAGTCCTGAACATTAATATTTTTATATTTTTAATTCCAGGGGCAAATCCTGACTTACTTTTGTACCTTTGGGGGCTGAGAGAAGATCCTCTCTACCTTTGCCCAAATGTCTACAAGAAGACACATTTCATTTCCTTAAACAGCTAGTTCTAGGAGAAATCCTCTTTGAGAGGGGAGTTTGGCCAAACTGAAACTCAGTTTTTTGGTGGCCTTTGAATTACCTACCACACTAAAGGCATCTTGAAGCTTCCTTTGGTTTATGGAGAAATTGTAGAAGAGTGCACATCAGCCTCATAACAAAAGAGACTGGGATTAGCTCCCTTGAAGAAACATCACTGTGGTCCCACAGCGCAAATTCTAAAAATAGTGGCTGCCGAGAAACACCCTTCTCATCTTTCCAATGTGAAAAGAACACATAAATAGAAGGCAGGTCTTTTTAGCTACAATCCCCAAACAAACAAGGAATAATCAGTACTAAAAGTCTGGTTTTAGAGACTTAGTACCTTTAAAAGGCAAATGATAGCTATTTAGTAAATTTATTCACAACCATCATGTATACAGTTTTATTGTTCCAAAGCTTATTATTCTGAAATCCTATATTGGAAGTGTTATCACCTAAAAATAAGTAATTAGTCATATCAAAGACATATAAAGAATTCATTTTATGAGACAAGCCTGAGCAACATAGTGAGACTCTCATCTCTACAAAACAGGAAAAAATTAGTTGAGTGTGGCGGGGTATACCTGTAGTCCCAGCTACTCAGGAGGCTGAGGAAGGAGGATCACTTGAGCCCAGGAGTTTGAGGTTACAATAAGCTATGATTGGGCCACTGCACTCCAGCCTGGGTGACAAAGCAAGATCCTTTCCCTGAAAAATTAAGAAAAAGAATTCATTTTATAAGAGATATATATAATCAAGGCACATCCTCTTAAACAACTTAATAATAATAACTAGCACTTATTAAACTCTTAACACATGTCGGACATTGGTTTAGGGCATTTTAAGTATATTATTATTTAATCCTCACAACAGTCCTGTGAGGTCTATGAGGGCTGTCCAGAAAGTGTCCAGCCATGTAACTGTTCTCATTATGTTAACAATGGCTGGATACTTTCCAGACAGCCCTCGTATATTATTATTATCTCTATTTTACAGATGAAGAAAATTGAGGTCCAACAAGTTGAAATAACTTACCCAAAGTCATACAGATAGTTAATGATAGAACTAGGATTTGAACCCAGGCAATCTAGATCCAGAATCATGCTCAAAAATCTATACTTACACTATGGATTAGAAAAAAAAAGTATGAAGTGAAACATCTTACTACTTTGTGAGTTATTTTTCCTTGCTGAGAACATTAGCAAGCTTTCACCACACATATGATGAACATTCATTCTCTCACAAATTAGTCTTGTTTCTCATGATGAGTACGATTAGATAACTTCTTGGCCAACAGATTCACAGATCAAGGAGTTAGTAAATTCTTAGGATGAAGCAAATCAGTCAGGCCTTTCTTTTGAGTCCTAGACAGACAATGGCTTAAATTTAATTATATTCATTCAATAATTCACTTACTCAACAACAGTAACCATTTTGTGTAAGAAATTGGGATGTGAGATATAACCTGGACAAGCCTGTTGGTGGCCCCAAAAAGGCCTCACCAGGTTGACTATATTCTTAACACAGTCACCCCAGTTGAGTAACTTTATGTTTACAAACACCATTTTGTCAGGTTGATCAGTTTCTCAAAGACCAGCTATGCTAATCAAATTCCAGTGAAACAGGGAACTTTTGTTTCTGACCATGATGAAGTTCAAAGGGACCAGACTTACCTTTCTGCCATACACAACTAGGAAGCTAGACAAAACATATAAAACAACTGTTTTCAGGCATTGGACAATAGGTAGCACAGATATGAGAAAGAAAACAAACTAGCTAACTTCCTACAATTGCCCTGGCTTTCTGCCTAGAGGTTCATTCTGGATCATAAAAATCAGAACATGGCAGTCTCACTGAGTTGAGGACACAGAGATTGGAGTTCATGGAACCTGAGGCAGCTGGAAGTAGCTATGCAGAATTCCAAAAAGGTAGAAGGTATACAAAGAGCTCCAAAAATATGCATAGGGTCTTTAGTCTTTGCTGAATATTAATGTAGCCATACATAGAGTTAAATTCCAGGAGGGTGGGCAAAGAACAATTGAAGAACAATTGCCAGAGCTCATATAGGGCTAGAAAACATTCAAATTCTGACCAATTAGAGGAGAAATACCTCAATGACCACCCAAGATGTTCAGTAGAGACCACAGAAGAGTCAAACCTTACTAAAAGGTCTAAACTAGCCCTCGAGTAAAATATACTCTAGACCTGATTAATAAAGCTTAAAAACAAGCCTCAAAAATATCAAACTAATCTGAAAGTAAGTTAACTGCCTGGTAAGACAAAAACCTACACTCTTTAAGGGAAGACTACAAAATGCAGACATTCAATAATGTAACATACTAGCATCCAATCAGAAATTACTATATACGCCAAGAAGCAGGGGGAAAAAAACCCAGGAGAAAAATCAGTCAACAGAAATGACCCAGGGATGACAGAGATGATAGAATTAGCAGACAAGTATGATATTAATAGAACAGCTATTATATTATAACTATATTTGGGTATTTAAAAGAAAACATGAACATAGTGAGGAAAGAAGAGAAATATGTAAAAACTAAATGGAACTTCTGGAGGTGAAAAATATAATATCTGAAATAAAAAATTCAACCTGACAGCTGGGATTCCCCCAGAGCACGTGATCAGAGAGAAACAAAGGAAGCAAAGAAGAGAGGGTAGCACAATGCGTTTTATGACCTAGAATTTTTTTTCTATTGTAGAAAAAAATTACCACAATTTAGTGGTTTCAAACAATACAAATTTATTATCTTACAGTTCTGTAGGTTAGAAGTCTGACATGAACATCATGTTGTTAGGAGACTCAAGAAGCCCCATGGAGAAGTCCAGGTAGTGAAGAACCGAAGTCTCCCGCCAACCAGCACTAAGTTGTCAGGTATGTGAACAACCATCCTGGAAGTGGATCCCCCGGCCCCATCCAGTCTTCAGATAACTGCAGTTTGGGCTGATATTTTAACTGCAATATCATAAGAAACGTTGTGACAGAATCACCAAGCGAAGCCACTGCTGTATTCCTGACTCACAGAAATTATGTGAGATAGTAAGTATTTATTGTTTTAAGCCATTAAGTTTAAAACAATTTATCTCCTGGCATTAGATAACTAATGTAAGAGTCTCTTCAACAAATAGTGCTGGAACAACTGGATAGTCATATGTGTAAAAAAAAAAAATAAGTGTATTCATACAATGGAATACAACTCAGCAATAAAAAGGAATAAACATGCAACAACAGGGATGAATCTCAAATATGTTATACTGAACAAAAGGTGGGGGAAGGTACATCCTGTGTGATTTATTTATATGAAACTATAGAAAAGGTTAATCTAATCCAGGGTGGTGGAAAGCAGACCAATGGCTGCCTGGGGCTAGAGGCAGGGGAGGAAGGGTGCTGTGAGACTTGAAGATCGGAAAAGGAAAACGGGAACTCTTTGGGTGTGATGGAAATGTTCTATATCTTGATTACGTTTATGCAAATTATAAGGGTGTGTTTGTTAAAACTCACTGAACTTTATACTCAATATGGGTTAATTTATATAAAATTTACCAAAATAAAATTTATTTTTAAAAACTAAAAAAATATCCCATGAAACAAATGTACATACCTGAATAGTTTTGGCCTTTTATGAAGGAGAAATTTCTTCCCGGATATATGATCATCTTGATCCCTATTAAGGGTATCCCCCTTCCAGCCTCAGGGGAACCTGGGAAACTAGAGCAATCTGAAGAGTTCTTGGTCAGCAGCTACCATTGTTATAACTCTCATTACATCTAATGTCACAACCTGTCACTACAATTATAAATTACTGGGATTACTTACTGATGTCTTTCTCCCCCATTAGATAGTAAGTTCCCCAAGGGCAGAGATTGGGCCTGTTTCACTCACTTTTACATCTCCAGGGTCTAGCTTATTGGCTGGCACAGTGTACTTACTCAATATATAATTGTTGAATGAATTCTCTACTTCATTCAAGGTCCACAGGCTAATGACATAAACACAAAGTCTGGCTCTCTTTCCTGGGTGAGGAATTGCTTTCCTTAAATCTAGTAGGTGCAGAAACTCTGCCCCCAAACACCTCATTCTGCCGTGCCCTTTGTGAGTTCTCCCTCTCCCTTCCTTTTGTCTTCTCTCTCCTCTTCCCTGGCCCATCTCTTTTCTTTAACCCATGTGACTCACTTCTATACCTATAGATGATATGAGAGATGCAGTTCTTGGCTTAGGCGGCTGCCTTCCTGAACATTCCCTTCTCTTTTCTCTAATCTGGTTTCTCCACTTCAGTGAAGCTAATGTGATCTAATGTGATCCTTTTCCTCCATACAATTCTTCCTTCTTACCATACCATCTCCATGACTTTGCCCATGCTATTCCTTCCATCAAGAGAACTTCTAATTTATCCTTGCCAATCCATCAAATTTGGCCTAATTATTTATTTTCAGAAACCATTCCTGCCTAACACCTCTCAACCTCTATGCTATGCTTCTTTCCAGCCCTTTGGATTCAACCTGAAGCATGGGGATTTTGTACTTATGGAGATGTCACTCGCTTGTACCATCATAATGGATTTATATGGTTGTGATACTTTTCACTAACTATAAACTCCTTCCAAATGGAACCTTCTTGCCTCTCTTCCTTGTATCTCTTTTCCTTTCTTACACAACTACCCAGGACAGAGTTCTGCACAGATTTGCACTGCACCCCAATATATGACTGTTGCACAAATGAAACATCCACGGGTAATTCATCCCACAGTGCAGGCCAGAAAGGAAGTTAGGTTTGATCCCACAGAAGGAGCTTAAGGGAGACTGTCTTTCTTGGGACTAGGTTCCCAAATGCATCTCTTTTTTTGTAGGTTAACAGCACCTAGAAAAAAGGTGTTATTGTTTCTTTGTCAATGGGGATTCCTTGAAACATGCTCAATGAAAAGTTCTTGAAACATACTCTGCCATGTGGCACAAATAAACCATATAATTACATTCCCTTAAACAGAAAAGCTCAGAATGTAAGGATATGTGGACTCCTTGATCAGACCAAAGGCCATGTAACTCAGATTTTTAAAAAATAGACTTTTTATTTTGAAATAACTTTAGATTTACAGATAAGTTGCAATGATTATAAAGTTCCTATAAACTTTATCAAAAACTTAACCTCCCCTATTGTGAACATCTTATATTACCATGGTACGTTTGTCAAAGCTAGAAGTAGATATTGATATAGTATTAACTAAACTCCAGACTTTCATCTGGATTTCACCGGTTTTTCCATTAATATTCTCTTTCTGTGCCAGGATCCAATTCAGGGTACTACACTGCATTTAGTTGTCATGTCTTCCTAGTCTTCTCCAGTCTGGTATTTCCTTGTTTTTCATGACCTTGAAAGTTTTAAATAGTACTGGATAGATATCCTGTAGAATGTTCCTGAATCTGGGTTTATCTGATGTTTTCCTCATGATTAGACTGGGGTTATGGGTTGTTTTAAAAAGAATGACTGCAGAGATGAAGTGTCCTTCTCATCACACCATATCTGAGAATACATACTACCCACATGACATCACTAGTAATGCTAACCTTCATCACTTGGTTAATGGAGTGTTTGCCAGACATCTCAATGGTAAAATAGCCATCTTTCCCTCTTCCTACTCTATGCTTTGGATAGATCAGATTTTGATGGGCATCAAAAGCCATCTCATAAGAGAGTGGAGTAATTTGACACTATAATGGCCATAGTTTTTATGGAGATAAAAGGTTATTTACCCAGAACATTCCTAATTCAAGCTGGAGTCCAAAAAAAAAAAAAAAGAATCCTCTCAAAGTCTAACACTCTGAACTATAGGAATAAGCCAAAAGTTATTAATACCCACTGGTCAAGCAATGAAACATTACATAGGTCTAAAAATTTCAAGATAATTGAACATAACCTATTGGCATCTGGGATGGTTCAGCTTCTTAAAATCTGGAGAAAATTGATTCAGATCTCCAATATATAGACCATGGATATCCAGAATGCCTCTCAAGGTTTCTCCCGTTTCCCAGGATTTACATCATCATGGTGGTCCCTTCTGATCACATCTCCTGCTTCTGCCACATTTTTTACTCTCTAACACTATACCTTGTCTCTATCCCTTTATCTCTTCACTGGCAGCCTGGGCCCAAAATAGGATAGCTGAACTTCTTTTTGATTCATTCCATTCCAAACAAACACAAATCCAAGGCTCTTGAGTAGACTAGAAACTATGCTGAAGGTTTCTGGGTTATAATGAAGAGTTGCATATTGAACCCTACAGCAAACAAATACAATCCATGTTAATCCTTTTGGCCACCCTGTTTCCAAGAAGTGTGGTTTCCAGGTACCTAACCCCCAGCTCACCCCCTGGTGACCCAGCCTCTCACCATCTCTGTTTGGCTGGCTTCTATCTCTGTAGTTCCCCTCCCCTTCTCCTTTCTGGCATCCTTTTCTAGATCAAAAACAAAAACAATGGCCAAATTCTTCTCATTTTCTCTTTCAGAGCAGTTTAGCCATCTCTTTTTGGTGATAAGACTCCTGTCATGCCCTCAGGTCTCACCTTCTGCCCCAGCGGCTTTTAAGTTGTTTCCTTTCCTAAAAGTGATTCTGGTGCAAGCTATCAGGGTAACGTTTTCTCCATTGGTAGCAGGAACATCCATCCATTCATTTCCTTATTCAACAAACATTTATTGAGCCTTGTGATAGAGACTTGGAAGATATAAAGTTAATTTAAGAAAGATTCTGCCCTCAAGGAGCTCAGGGTCTCTAGTAAAGGGGAACAGATGCGAACCAGACATTTACCATGTGGCAAGCGCAGTGATGGGCCCTTTGGCCTGAGCTTTATTTGATCCTCAAGAAACTCTGTGAGGTAGATTTTGTTACTACCTTTTTACTATTGAGGAAATTGTGGCTCAGAGACCGTGGTGTGCTGGTCAATGCTTAACAACCAGCTTGTTGGGTAGGAAGGGACCCTGATTTGTAGCGTTTTTGATTTCTGTTTTGTAAATACTCCCAGCACAGTCAATATCCAGCTACCAAGGTGACATCACTGAATGCGGAGCTGGGAAGAGACAATCAGCAGCATGCCGTTAAATAGTATTTCCACTGTACAGATATAATACACGTGAATAACCTCAAGAGCAAAGACAATTGCAAAATGTAGGAAAATAATTAAGAGGCCAGGTGTGGTGGCTCACACCTGTAATCCTAGCACTCTGGGAGGCTGAGGCAGGAGGATCACTTGAGCTCAGGAGTTTGAGACCAGTCTGAGCAAATGTGAGACGTCACCTCTACTAAAAATAGAAAAATTAGCTGGGCATCATGGCCCTTGCCTGTAGTCCCAGCTACTTGGGAGGCTGAGGCAGGAGGATTGCTTGAATCCAGGAGTTTGAGGTTGGAGTGAGCTATGATGACACCACTGCACTCTAGTGGGGGTGACAGAGCAAGACTCTGTCTCAAAAAAAAAATTTTTTTTAATTTAATTGTCAATTTATATTTTTAACTTTTTTACAGAATTCAACTTATTAATTGTGGTAAAATATACATAACATAAAATTTACCATTTTAATCATTTTTAAGTATATAATTCAGTGGCATTAAGTACATTCACAATGTTGTGTAATTATCACCACTATTTATTTCCAGAACTTTTTCATCACCGAAAAAAAGAAACTTTGTATCTATACCTCCCTCCCCCCAGACCTTGGTAACTTTTACTCTATTTTCTTGTTTTACTTACTTAATTAATTTATTTAAATTAATTTTTTTTAAGAGCTGGGATCTTGCTATGTTGCCCTGGGTGGTCTTGAATTCCTGGGCTCGAGCAATCCTCTTACCTCAGCCTCCTGTGTAGCTGGGATTACAGGCACATGCCACTGCACCTGGTTCTTAATCTACTTTCTGTCTCTATGAATTTGCCTATTTTGTATATTTTATATAAGTGGAATCATATAATATTTGTTCATTTGTGTCTGGCTTATTTCACTTAAAATAATGTTTTTAAGATTCATCTATTTAAGTAAGATTCATCCATGTTGTAGATTATATCAAAATTTCATTCCTTTTTATGGCTGAATAATATTCCATTGTATGTGTATATCACATTTTCTTTATCCATTCACCTGTTGATGGACACTTTTGGCAACTGTTTTGGTTGTTTCCACCTTTTGGCTATTGTGAACAATGCTACTATGAACATTGTTGTACAACTATCTTTTTGAGTCCCTGCATTTAATATCATTTAATATTGAATAATGCCTGTGTTTAGCAAACAGCTGGCAAAATTATTGAAAAATAATCAGCTCTGGTGAGCCTGTTAGAGCCTGCTTTAGCATAATATTGGAGAGTCCATAATTTACCCAGTTGGACTCAAACAAAGGCCAACTTTGATCTCAAGCTCACCACACCAGTATTTTCCAAATTTGCCTGATGAGAAGAATTGCCTGGGATAGCTATTAAAATACTGATTCCCAGGCCCTCTTGGGAGATTCTGATTCTGTTTTTTGTTTGTTGTTTATATTAAGAGGGGGGGTTGTGAGGAGGGTCATCTAGTTGCATTGTTTTTTTGTGTGTGTGGAGACAGTGTCTTTGCTCTGTTGCCCTGGGTAGAATGCAGTGGCATCATTGCAGCACACCACAACCCCCAATTCCTGGGCTCCAGCTATCCTCCTGCCTCAGGCTCCTGAGTAGCTGGGACAACAGGCACTTGCCACCACGCCTGGCTAATTTTTTCTGTTTTTAGTAGAGATGGGATCTCGCTCTTGCCCAGGCTGGTCTCGAACCGCTGAGCTCAAGTGATCCTCCCTCCTGGGCCTCCCAGAGTGCTGGGATTACAGGCGTGAGCCACCACGCTCGGTGGAGATCCTGATTCTGAAAGCCTGAGGCAAGGTGATTTTTCTCAGTCTGAAAAACTCTGCTATTAGTCCCGGTACCACCAAGTCTGGGCCTGAAGTTGGGGGTGGGGGACGGTACGAACATGGTGGCCTGGAAGAGAAGAGGTGAGAGCGAGTCCTTTGGGAAGAAATTGCTGCAAAATGTGGGATGCATGTTTTGCTCCCCCAAATCATTTCCAGCTCCAACATTCATGGACTCTCCTGCTCATCTCCCCGAATTCCATCTTAGGAAAGAAAACCTTCCAGAAAAAGCCAAGTGGAAATCATTAGGCCCAGCAATTTGACATGATCACAGACGCTTGCATATCATTAGACTATTTAGAAACACTCTCTGAAGTTCTGAGGTTGCCACTCTGCAGTGTTATTTTGATACCCTGACGAGATATTTTTAGAGCACATGAAGCCCAAATTAAAACATTGCTACAAAAAAAAAATGAAATCAAACAAGGGCTCCATTAAATGGAAAACTACAGTAAATATTAAATAAGAGTGAGGGGAAACGTACCAAACATCTTTGAGAACTATTTTGAGAGGAGCAGAAGACGAACAGATGTTCATGACCCATGTGCACAGATGTGTCTGGGTCCTGCCAGTGGGGAGGGGAAAGGCCTCATGCTTGCACAAATCTTGACTGGCCCTGACGCCTTGTGTTAGCTCAGGGGGAGCTTTCTGTCCACTAGAGAGGGCTGGATGTAGGCTGCTGGTGGGGGACACGGTACTTCAGCTTCACTGTACGTGGATGTGGATCTCACTGGTCTTCTGTTTACTTCCTGCTTCCTTGGGTTGGGCCTGGAATATGGTTAGTCAGGCTTTAAACACACTTGCCTTCTTCCTCTGCCCTTTTTCTTTCAAGACTAGCCCTGTTTCTATTGTTTCTCACAGTGCCTTTATTTGAAGGTTTGCTTGGGTTAACAACCCACCTAACCCCCAAAACCACTGCTGAGAAGAAGGTCCACACAGTTAGACCTGTTAGATCATTGGTTCCTAACATCTTTGGGGCTACAGACATCTTTGATGAGTCCTCACACACAATTCGCTGGATAGAGTTTCAAAGGTTTGTTGACTCCCTCAAGCCCATCCGTGAATCCCATTAAGAGACTCTGTCTTAGGTAGTGATTCAAGTTGTGGTGGCCTTGGAATAGGGATGCCATGCCTCACCTGGGAGCTGTGGGCCTGTTCTGCAGACCCAGCACTCCAGCTAGGATAGGAATTTGGCCTTCCTTTTCTTGGAGTCTTGATACAATTCTAATTGGATAATTTGGAGCAAGATCAAGAGGCTTCTTTTGGCAATTCTAAAATACCTTTGAGTTACTTATCCAGAAAAAGGATAGAGAAGAGTTCTTTAGGGGAATAAAGAGTTTCTGTGTCACTGTTTAACCCGGAAAGAGAGATGGGCAGATCTTTAAATTTATGAGGGGAAATATAAGCAGTAGATGCTAAGAGTTATTTTCCATGTTTACTTAATTCAGGAGATACAACAAAAATTTTGTGAGTTCTATCATGTGTACTGAGGGATGGGGTGAAGCATTATGATTATGACATCGGTCTGTGCCATCAAGGAGCATGCCAGCCTGCATAAAGTGGAGGGTGGCTGGGCGTGGTGGCTCATGCCTGTAATCTCAGCATTTTGGGAGGCCAAGGTGGGAGGACTGCTTGAGGCCAGGAGTTTGAGACCAACCTGGGCAACATAGTGAAACCCTAGCTGTACAAAAATTTTTTAAAAAATTAGTTGGGTGTGGTGGCACCCTACTGTAGTCCCAGCTACTCAGGAGGCTGAGACAGGAGGATGGCTTGAGCCCAGGTGTTCGAGGTTACAGTGAGCTATGTTTGAGCCAGTGGGCCACAGAGTGAGACCCTGTCTCTAAAAAATAAGTAATAATAAAGTGGAGGGTGGACAAATTAACACTACCTATGTGCCAGATGCCTTGAGTACATAGCACAAGGTTGTTGTTTTTTAAAATATAAATGTAAGGGGGAGGGAAATAACTTTGTTAAAAGAGTTGACTTGCCCTATAGAGTCGTTTTATGCTGACCAGTTCAATTTTGAACAATGTCTCCCAAAGGCAATGGATTTTTGTTTTGTCTTAGTTAATGTTGTCAGTTGAGCCATTATTCCTGGCTGCTGTTAGGTTCAATTGTCTCTTTGGGCTATTCCCCATGGTTGATAATAAAACCATTATGGGAATAGGGCAGCCATCCAGAGCCTAGGGCTTGCTGGAGGCTCTGGGACAGAAAAAGAGTGTGGAGTGGGGTGAGGGGACTGGGCAGGGACAGCTAGGCTTTGAAATTCTAACATTTATTTCCCCCTTCTGAATTGTAGATATTCAGGGCTATATATACACATACATGCCCAGATACATATATATTCATGTATTTATACATATGTACATATTCACTTTCTTGTTTCTTTTTTTTTACTGTATTTTCTTCCAGCCTTAATCCATATTGTATCCACTTTTAAGTTGTAATGCACATACCCTTTTGTGTTCTGTTTTTAAACTTAGCATTATATAATGGTTTTAATGATGTTATTTAGTCCTTATGAGACTTTTAAAAAAGACTCTTTTCTGGCTGTAAAAGTAAAGCACATTCATTATTTTTTCAAATGCAGACAATATGCAAAGAAAGTGAAAAATCACCCTTGATATTTCAAAGTATATTCTTCAAGACTTTTTGCTATGCATACATAAATACATACTTACAAAAATGGGATCATACCATACATGCTGTTTTAGTTCTTGTTTTCCATGTCAGTGTAAACTAAAAATAAAATCTTAAGCTGCTCCCAACTGGACAGACTCACCTCTTGACCAAGGGGACCCCAGAAAAACCTTAAAACTGAGCCAGGAAGGGAAGGGAGATCAGATATGCCTCCTTGTACCCCCTCCCTTTTGGAGTTTAGACTAATTGCATGCTGGACCTAAGGCCATGCAAGGCAAAGGTTAAGTCAGCTTGCAGGCTATCAATTTGCTTGACTTGCTTGCTCTGATTAACAGATTCCCTTATCTTAACTCGAGCATTTTTTTCTACTGACTCCAAGTCTTTAGACCAGCAGTCCCCCAGCCTTTTTGACACCAGGGACTAGTTTCATGGAAAACAGTTTTTCCAAGGAGGGGGCAGGGGTCACTGTCTTGGCTCTACCTCAGATCATCAGGAGTTGGATTCTCATGAGCAGCACACAACCTGGATCCCTTGCATGTGCGGTTGGCAGTGGGGTTCACGTTCCTATGAGGGTCTGATGCCACCGCTGATTTGAAGGGGGCAGGGCTTGGGCAGTGATGTGAGGGATGGGAGGAGCTGTGGGTGCAGTTGGGGCTTCCATGGCTCACCTGCCACTTGCCTCCTGCTGTGTGGCCCAGTTCCTGGCACGCCTGGACAGGCGGTCCATGGCCCTGGGGTTGGGGACCACAGCTTCAGACGAAGCTTTGTTTCTTTAACCAATTACAAATCAAAGAATCTCTGAAGCCACCTATAACCTATAGCCCCCGCTTTGAGATGTTCTGCTTTTTTTGGCCAAACAAATGTATACCTTCCATGTATTGATTCATGATTTTACCTGCAATTTCTGTCTCCCTAAAATGTGTGAAACCTAACTGTAACCTGACCGCCTCAGGAACACTTACTCAAGTCGTCTTATTTATGGATCCCTGGGCCATAGTCACTCACATTGGTTCAGAATAAACCTCTTTAAATTATTTAACAGAGTTTGGGGGTTTTTTTCCCATTAACATCAATAAATATAGATATACAGTAGCATTTTTAATGCTTCTTATGAATATACCATAGTTTATTTATCCTACTGATGACATTTCAGTTATTTCCAAATTGTCACTCTTGTAATTGTTCTCATTATCTTCTCTCCTTAGGACTAATTTCTAGAAGTAGAATTGGTGGGTCAAAGGGAATGTGCATTTAATATTTTGAAATACATTGTTTACCAATTATCACTACTAATAGATGTGTATATGAGGGCTCCTTTCCCCTTGCTCTTGCCAATATAATTATCCTCCTTAATAGCTGCAAAGTAATCCAGAATCAATGTTCACAGAACAGACCTTCCAGTTTGGAGGCAGTGAAGTGAGAATTTATTCCTTCTCAAAAAAATCAAAGACATTTGCTAAACATGATGGCCTAGGCTTAAATGAATTTCGGGACTCAAAGGGAACTCAACCAAAAAAACCCCACCCCCCGCCCCGCCCCTGGCCTCCCGCCTACCCGCCTTAAAGCGGCCCAGAGTCACAGCGTCCCTGTCATGTGCCCGAAGCGTCGCTAGATGGCGAGAGTGAGGCCTGGGACGACTGTCTGGTAGGACCCAGCCCTGGCTCCGAGGGCTCTCGGCGGTGCGACCCGATGCCGCCAAGGCAGGGGAAGAACGGAGTCAAACGGGGTGGGGAAAACTGGGCCCCGGGCCCAGAGGACACGAAGTGAGGTCCAGGAGATGGAGTTCAGCGTTCCAGGGAAGACGACGTGGCTTAAGTGAGTAAACTGCGGCTGCAACGGTCTCGCCATGGCCCGTAACCCGCCGTGCGCGCTGCTGGGCGCTTGTGCCACGTTGGGGGCGAGCTGGCCCCGGCTTGGACCTGCGAGCGCTTCCCGGCCAGGCGGACTGATGAGACACCCAGGCCTCGCCGACCGCTTTTCCTCCTTCGGCCTCGGGTCCCCGGAGGGCACGCCGGAGGGAGAAGCCAGAGCGGCCAGACTCCCACCGCAACCCCCGCACCCCACTTAGTGGCTGCGGACCTAGGGCAAGTGGCAGGCCCTCTATGCGTCTCAGCTCCTCTTCCGTGAAATGCGGTCACTACGGGCACAAACCCCAGGGAAGGTTGTTGTGAAGGTTCATGAGATAACACACAGGTGCTGGGATTTTTGTACACCCCCTTAAAAACACCACCACCCAACCAACATCCAACACAATTGGTTTATTAACTTCCTGGAGGCTACAGGGACACAAAAGAGACGTATCTCAGTAGACATTTACCGTTACTCCTTTCTCTCTTTCAGCTCACCCTCTCTCTAGTCCTTTTCCCAAGTCCGGGAAAGCATGTTACAAGCCCTCTTCCTCACTCTGAGGGAGCCCACGTAGTAACTGAGGAGGCGGGAATGGTGCACACGCAGGAACCTCACTTCCCACGCTTACCAGGGTTCAGAATCAACAGCAGCCGACAGTGCTCTTGGGAGAAGGGGTGCCAGCCCCTCCTGGCCAGCTGCGGGGGCCAAAATCCTGGGTCTACCGGGCACATCTTGCTCAGTTCACTAGTCTAGTTCCCCGTTGGAGGAGATGGCTGGTGGCCACCCCTAGGAACGAGGGCATGGGAGGGGGAGGGGGCTAAGCTCTGTGTTGGCAGTTGCCATGGTTTTGCTCCGGGTTCTGGAGCCGACTTGCCCACTCCCTGAGAGCTCAGGTCACAGAAGCAGTAGGTCAGAAGCCAGAGGGGACGTGAGGAGTGCCACCCTGGAGCCTACACACACACCTGTTGAGATGGAGGCCTCAGATGGGCAAGGGGGTGAAGGGGACAAGCCACTAGAGAAGGTGAAGTGGGGCTGGGGATGTGAGGGAGGGAGGGATGGAGGGTCACTGAGCGGCTGGTTTTGGAAAGCAGAGAACATGAAATTCAAGGAAGAAGAGAAGAAGGAAAAATGGTAGGGCACATGAGTTAGCAAGAGGCCTAAAGACCAAGAGGGTGTTAATTCATTCAAACAGATGTTTTTCAAAGCCATGTATTCCTGGCAAGATGATGGGAAGGGGTCACATCTCATTGCTGGTTATGAAGACTCAAGTGCATGTGTGTGTGTACACTTGGTCTGTGTGTGTGGTTGTGTGGTGTGTGTACTGTGTTTGTGGAGTTGGTCAGCCAGAGTGCCCTTGGGGCTCTGGAGGAGCCTGTGTGCCATCTCTCCACCCACCTCCCTCCCTTTCCCCTGGTCTTTCCTTTCAGAGCTGTCTGGGCACCAGCCTTCCTTGTTCCCCTGAACAGACAAGAATTAATGCTCACTTTTCAGAGAGGCCTTTGAATGGTGAAGTGCAAATCCAGTCATGTCAATCAAATCCTGTGTTCTGAATTCTAGTATTATTTCTCACTTTGTCTCCACTAATTATCAGCTTTCTTTGCCCCACTTTTTTTTTTTTTTTTGAGACAGAGTTTCTGTCACCATGGCTGGAGTGCAGTGGCATCATCACGGCTCACTGCAACCTCAAACTCCTGGGCTCAAGTGATCCTCCTGTCTCAGCCTCCTGAGTAGCTGGGACTACAGGCACGCACCACCACGCCTGGCTAATTTTTTCTACTTTTAGTAGAGATGGGGTCTCGCTCTTGCTCAGGCTGGTCTCAAACTCCTGAGCTCAAGCAATCCTCCTGCCTTGGCCTCCCAGAGTGCTAGGATTACAGGCATGAACCATCACGCCCAGCCCTCTTTGCCCCACTTTTGCTGTCAAAAGGTTATTTCTCATTATCACCATCACCCATTTTTTCTGAGTGCCCCTTAGATGCACGGCATGATGCCAAAGGTTAGGGAGGCAGAGAGATGGGCCTGAGACTTAGGCAATCAGTACGTGTTTGCTGAATGAGGGAGTAACTGAACCCCTCCCTGCTCATTGCCCCCAGGAGTCATGTAAACCTTTTGGTGCCTCAGTGTTCTCATCAGTAACCAGGGATAATGATGTCTAACCTCACAAAATTTGTGGGAGAATAAAATGAGTTAATGTTTATCAAGTGCTTTGCAAAGTTACCCAGTATAATGTGTGATGATTATTATAAAAGAAATAGGTAGAATATTCTAGGTTTTCTAAGCCGAGATTTTCTGAGATGGGTTTTTTTTGTACAGGGCTCACTCACATCAGTGCTGGGTGAAGAACAGGGTCACAAGGACAATGGAGAAGGGCTCTGGCTCCCATTTGGGTAGTGCTTGCCTGGAGCTGCCCTCAGTAGCAGTGGCCCAACCCCCAGCTGACTTCCCCCTGTCTCCTCCCAGGTGACAAATGTGCCCTGCTTAGAAAGGAGCTCCAGCACCATCCCTGCCGGAGACTCACTCGTGCGCCATGCCAAAGGCCTGGGCCAGGACACCTTCAAAATTGTAAGGGCTCAGCCTGGAACCCTGTCCCCTGTTCCCCATGAGTCAGGAGACCTGGGTTAGGAATTGGCAGGCCTTGGACCCACAGCTCATTGCCCCACTTGTCACATTCTTGGGAAGGAAGTGGGGTGAGGGGTCCACTGGAGCCACCTCTCTAAACACACACAACCCCTCCTGGGCCACTAAAGACTGCAGCCAGGCCAATGTGCTGGATGCTTGGGGCTGCCCATCTGCCTCTTCTTTTCTCCCATGGCCCCTGACCTTGCCTGTTGCCTTCTCAGTGTAAAGAATACCTAAGGCCGCTGAAGAAGTTCCTGCGAAAGTTGCACTTGCCTAGGGACCTTCCCCAGAAGAAGAAGCTAAAGTACATGAAGCAGAGCCTTGTGGTCCTAGGGGACCACATCAACACCTTTCTGCAGCATTACTGCCGAGCCTGGGAAATCAAACACTGGAGGAAGTAGGGCAACCTCCTTGCCCTTCCCCCTACACCCAATCCTGGGCCACTCCCTCTCCATGCAAGGTCATACCTTAGTCAGGATCCTCCAGTCTTTCATCTGTATGTGGAGGAGTCAGGATCCTGGAGGGGGCGGAAGAGGTGGAGAGAACAGGGTCCCCCTAGTCACTCATGGCAGCACTGGCTGCACCTCAGCTGTACACACAGTGGACAAAGGCCTCTCGGGAGCCCTGAGCACAGCGACCTTGGGTTGAACAGCTGCTGTGTGCAGGTGTTCATCACCAGGAGGGGCAAATCCCCACTTCTTCATCCCCCCAACCCCAAGCCAAGTATATGGCCCATTTCTCCCTGGGTGGGTCCTGGCCCCATGGCAAATGCTGGAGGAGGAACGGCTGTGCACCCCCTCAGCCGTGGGTCTCCCCCGCAGGATGCTCTGGCGATTCGTCTCCCTCTTCTCAGAACTGGAAGCGAAGCAGCTCCGCCGGCTCTACAAGTACACCAAGAGCAACCAGACGGCCAAGTTTCTGGTGAGGGTGGGAGAGCTCCTCCTGGCCCCAGCTGGGGGTTGGTTGGTGTGTTCCCAGACCATGGGGGTGGCCTGGGGCGAGCAGCCCTGAGACCAGCAGTGCCCTTTGGTCCTTGCTCACTGCCCGACACTGTACTGCCGCTGCTTGACCCCTGCGCCGGGCACAGCGTGGGGCTGAAGAGGGCAGAGGCTCAGCGTCACGTTCTCCACACCCACACCCTGATGTCAACAGGGGCAAGGACATCCCTGAGGAGCCACGGGCAGGGACGGTTGAGGCCAGGCAAAAAGGTGCAGCCAGCTTGGGGAAGTCTCCCGGGACTGTCAACAGAGCCTGGCCTGGCCAGGAACAGTGGTTCTCAAACATTTTGGTTTTAGGACATGTTTACCCTCTTAAATATCATTGAGAACCCCAAAAAAGCATTTATGTGGGTTATATCTATTAACATTTATCCTATTAGAAATCAAAGCTAAAGAAAAATTTTAAATATGTATTTACTAATTTGTTTGAAAATGAAGCAAGGAGCCCATTACATGTTAACATAAATAATTTTTATGGAAAATAACTATATTTTCCAAAAAAACCCAAATAAGTGAGAAGAGTGGCAGTGTTCTACATTTTTGCAAATCTCCTAAGTGTCTGGCTTGATAGAAGACAGCTTTATTAGCATATCTGCTTCCACAGTCAATCTCTTATCATATATTGACTTGGTTAAAGTACATGAAGAAAACCAGTCTCGCAGATGTATAGTTGGAAAAGAGAGGAGTATATTATTAGTGCTTCCAGATAATTGTGGATATTTTTCTTTGATCCCACACCAAAACTCAAGTGGCAATTTCTTAATTGCAACATGGAATCTGAACCGTATCAAGGTATTTCTTAATAGACTTTTTTTTTTCCAGAAGTTTTAGGTTTATAGAAAAAAATGAGTGGAAAGTACAGAGTTCCCATATACTCCTCACCCCTCCCTGTTTCCCCAATGATTAGCATCTTGCTTTAGAGTGGTACATTTGTTACACTTGATGAGACAATACTGATACATTATTATTAGCTAAAGTCCATATTTTACATTAGCGTTCACTCTGTGTTGTACATTCTACAGGTTTTGACAAATGTATGATGGCATGTGTCCAACATTACAGTATCACACAGAATAGTTTCACTGCCCTAAAACCCCCCTGGGCTCCACCTATTCACCCCACTCTCCTCCCCCCGAGCCCCTGGCAACCACTGATCTCAGGTTCATTGTCTCCATAGTTGTGTCTTCCCAGAATGTTACATAGTTGAAATCATACAGTATGTAGCCATTTCAGATTCGTGTCAATGAACTTTTCACACTAGGTTTCATTAGAATCCATCGGTCTCTCTCTTGCACTTTATTTTTTAATGTTTTTGAGACAGAGTCTTGCTCTGTCACCTTGGGTAGAATGCAGTGGCATCATTGTAGCTTACTGCAGCCTCAAACTCCTGGGCTCAAGCAATCCTCCTGCCTCAGCTTCCCAAGTAGCTGGGACTACAGGCACACACCATTGTGCCCAGCCATGAGACAGGATTTGACCTCTGTCTGACTCAGATGAAAACCTTACTCTAACCATGCCTTATACCATTGCTCTCGCTGTGCAGCTTTAACCAAGTCCTCTCCCTCTCTGCATCTCTGTTTCTTCCTCTGAACATGAATGGTTGGATCACTTCAGTGATTCCTCCTCTGAATGTGAGGAGCTGCCACTTTACTGATTTCTAGATTTCTGGATTTCACTGGCCAGAAAAATTTCAAAACCTATCTTCAGGCTCTCAATTTAAATTTTGCTAAGTTAGGACTTTAGAACAAGTACCATTGTTTCATTACAAACCAATAAGACATTACGACTCCAAAAAGAGATGGAGGACATGATTGCAAAATAAAGGACAGCCCAAGAAGAGACAGTTGGCAGCTTGGCCTTAATGTTCCCAAGGTCCTTTCTCACCCCATCCTTTTGGCTAGGCTAGTGTGAGGTGCAGCCAGATCTCAGCAGTTTCTTAACAAGTGCAGGGCTGGGACTCCAGAATACAGGTCCCTCTCTTATCTACACCCAACACTGTGTCCCTGTTGCAGGTGGCATTCTCCCCCTTGGACACACCTGAGAGATCCTTACTGGCTGGCCAGGAAGACAGTCTGCCCAAGCTCTGCAATGCCTGGGGGCTGCACAGCAACATCAGCGGCATGAAGGAGAGGCTGTCCAAGATGCAGGCCCCAGGTCAAGAGGCCTCCCTGCTGGAGGAGCCAAGATCCCAGGCCCATGTCAAGAGAGGTAATGCCCATTTGGTGCGGGGCAGTGCCTGGACAAAGGGGTTTGCGAATGGTGTCTGGGTGTTTCCCTGGAGCAGACTCAGCCTGCCGGGAGCCTTGGCCCTGAGCCTGACACATTCTTCTTCCTTCTTTTCCATCTTCTCTTCATCCTGTACTTTTCTTTCTGTCCTTCTTTCCTTCTCCTTCTCTACTTTCTCTTCTCTTTCTCCCCACCACCAGCATGCTCATGAGAGAAAGTTTAAAATGTACGGGTAAGTGTAAAAAAGAAGAGAGTAAAGTCACCCACCCCTGGAGCCCCCCACTATTAACATCTTAGTGTGTTCCCTTCAGTGTTCTGTATAATTTCTCCCCAGCAGAGGTCTCATAATACATACAGTTTTGATTCCTGCACTTTTCAGTTAACATTTAGACAAAGGCACTTTCCCACATGACTAGAAGCGGAGTAGAGACAGTTTCTAAGTGACCAAGAGTGTGGACTCTCAGGAAGTACCCAAGCAGCAGCAGCAGGACACCCGCTATCAGGGTAGGGTGGGGCCAGGAGAAGGAAGGGATTTATTCCTACAGTGGGTGGGAAGTCCAGACAGATGGGCTGGGAATGGCCTTCCCAGCAGCTTTGGCCTCTGTGATGACCTCAGTGTCTGGCTGTCTGGATGGAAGCTGTGGGGTTAGGGGACAGAGCCTCTTTAGTTAGAGGGGCTCCAGCCAAGGTTGGTACCCAAGAGGGCCTCTCCTGTACACCCAGGTGCAGAGAAACGTTGCACGCGTCCACTCCTCACTCTTCTGGAGTTGGCTTCTGGGGCTACAGTTAACCGTCCTTGCTCGGCTACTTCTGGGTAAGGTGAAGGCAAACAGGGTGACCTGAGATGGACCCAGGTGTTCCTCTACAGGCCTGGCTGGCTGGGGCTAATGCAGGCAGCATGCCGCTCCATGAGTCCCACCTGGCCCCGGGGGCGAGCAGGAGTGAAAACAGGGCAGTGGCAGTAGGCACGGGTTGGGTGGCCAGTGAGGCCCAGAACCTTGCCAGGGCTCTGTGAGGACCTATGGCCCTGGTGCCTACAGCTTAAATCGAGGAAGTAAAATATACAACGAAACTTTAAAGAATGAAGACCAATCCATAATTAAGATGCTGTAGGTCAAGCAGTCCATGAATCAGATGAGGAAAGTGAGCTCTGGACTTCTGGGCCAGCCTCTGTCTGTACCAGGTGCTTTGTGTCTCTTAATTTCACTTAACCCCTGCCGCCTCCTGATGGGATGGGTATCCCCCCTTAACAAGTGAGCTGTCTGAGGCCATAGGGCAAAGGGTATGTCAATCAGGGCCAGCTGTCTGCAGGAGGAAAGTTTGGGACAGGCTTTAAAGAAAGGAATAAGGAGATGGACGGAGGGCAGAGAAGAGTGGGAAGAAAGGCTTGTGCGGAGGCGAGGGGCAGTGAGCGGAGGTTTGGGCTTGGTGGTGAATGGAGGAGCAGGCTAGAGGGAGCAGGGAGGAGCGTAACAGGGAAAAGCCTTCAATGGTGGGTTGCGAAGTTTGGTTTTTGTGCAATTATTAAAATTAATAACTTTTTTATTACTATAAACAAAACATAGAAAATTAGATAACACAGATAAGCAAAAATAAGAAAATACAAACATCACATTGTCATCACTACTGGTAACACTTTCCAGATCTTTTTTATGTATACAAATTTATGTATTTTAACCAAATTGAGACCATGATACATAGGTGATTTTGATTTGAACTTGCTCTTTTTAGTTAATGGTATCAACCTTTCCAAGTCAACATTTTCATTTCATCTAATAGTTGGACTAAATACTTCATGTTCAAATTTCCCTAACAGGCAGAGATAACTTTTGCACTGGTTTCTCAAAGCATACATTTCACCTGGTTATGTCTCTTAAATCTTATTAACCTAACAATGTTCCCTTTTTCATATCCCTAACCTGTTGCAAAGATTAGGTTGTTGTTCTGCAGAATGTTCCACTTCCTGATTTTTTTTTCTTGTTGCTTCCTTTTGACATGTTTTAGCTTGTTCCTCTATAAACAGGACTTTAAATTGAAAGTCTTCATGGATTCAAATTAAACAATTTTTTTTCTAACTTGATCACTCAGCATGGATCAAATTAAACATTTTTTTGGCTAGGATATATTAAAGATGAGGTTGTGTTCTTCACATTGTTACATAATATCTGGTGGACCCACCCCGAATGGGCTCCAGTTAATTATTGAGTCTGCCCCTGCAATTGAAAGGAAACTGTGTGGTGTTTCTTTGGCACTATGTTCATAGGTCAGTTCTTAATTATAACTTGGCAATGGTGTTTGCAAACAGGCCAGTAGCCAAGTACTGGGAATTGGGTCATGAGACCTAAGAAAGGAGGAAGGAGGAATCAGAGTCCAAAGCCAGAGGTCAAAGAAACTTGGGTCTGGCCCTGACTGTGTCCCTAACTTGCCATGAGGCTTTGGACAGGTCATCTCCTTACTCTGGTCCTAGGTGAGAGTCCTCATCTGTAAATTGGGACTGTTGCCATCTCCCTACCTCACAGTGTTTCTGTGAGAAAAGAGTAAGGGACAAAGTTGGAAGATAAGATTTTGTTCTTCCTCTCTCCCCACCCCCAGATGTTACAGACTGAGATTCTCTTACTATTTGTGATGTCATGGGGACTGTCTCTGACCTTCCCTTTTTCAGGTTCTTTAAGGAAACTTCCTCAAAAACCAAAACTCAAGAGAAAGAGGATTAAGGAAGCCCCAGAAAGTCCAGAGACCTGCCTGGAAGAAGACCCACTGGCACAGAGGCCAGGTCAGCCTGGCTCCAGAGCACTCGTGTGTCTGCAACACGTCTGCACCTGAGGGGACCAGAGATGGGAAAGAAGAAAATTGTCCTTAGCAAAAGGATGCTCAGGTCTTAATTGTGAATAAATGGGGTGGGAAGTAAACATCCTTAGGACAGTTCTACTTTACTTGGGCAACAGTCATCATTCATTCTTTTATTTGTTTAAAAAATATTGGCCAGCTACCTTCCAAGGGGCAGGTGCCCCACATATGCACAGATGAATAAGAAAGATGTGGTCACTTGTGTCAAAGACCATCACAGTCTAGTGGGGGAGACAGACATATAAAGAGATCTAATGAACACAGGTGACTGGGAAGGTCTCAGGGGAGGTGACAAAGGAGCCGGGTGTTTGCCAGGGGAGAGCGCAGGTGAGGAGTGCAGGTGAGGAGGGAGTGTGCCCGGGATGAGTCAGAGAGTGACAAGTCTGGCAGCCTGTCCAAACCATCTGGACTTCATTTTGTGGGTAACTTGGGGCTGGCAGTGACAAGGGAGGTGTCAAGCAGGGGAATGAACTGGCATGACTTGGGTATTGGGGAGATACTCTGGTGACTGTGAGCCAAGTGCGTGGAAGTGAGTAAGTGTGGAGAAAGGGGACCAAAGACAAAACAACACCAATTTAGTCTTAGCTAGGATGGTAGTTCAAGCCAGTGGTCAAAAATTGGCAGCCTGTGTGCTAAAATCAGACCACCAGTGCATTTTGTTTGTCCCTGGTGATGTTCTACTTGTTGTTTAAAACATTAAAGAAAAAATTAGTTGCCAATATTAAAAAACTTGGCATGCTGGGCATGGTGGTGCACATCTGTAGTTCCAGCTACTCAGGAGGCTGAGGTGGGAGGATCGCTTGAGGTCAGGAGTTGAGGCTGCAGTGAGCTATGATTGTGCCTATGAATAGACACTGCATTCCAGTCTGGGCAACATAGCGAGACTGTCTCTTAAAAAACAACTTGGCATAGTTCACATTAAAAACAACAGATTTCTGCCTTCTCATAAAAACTGCCCACAATTGGGCCTTCATCCACGCATGACAACTGGCTGGGCTGAGGAGTAGTGGCATAGGCTTCCCTGATACACTTTCCAGTTCACCACAGTCCTCAAGCCTCCCTATTGCCTTACACACTGGCCCTTTTCACTTTAGATCACCTGTGTGACCCTTGTATCCTTTATAATTTGCTACCCCTGGAGTGTACAAAGGCAATGAGGGGGTGCAGAAAAGGGAGAGTAGTGAATTTATGAGATTACATAAGGTAAAACTGACAGTGTTTGGTGACGGATGTGGGAGCTGAGAAGGGCAGGGAGGGAGGAGGAGGAAGTGAAGATGGGACATTGGTTCTAGCTGGGGAGATGGGATGGTAGTCAACTCCAGGAGGGGAAGCAGGTCCAATCATTTCCCAGAAACACAAGAGACAGGTTAATCAGGGTTCCGCCCAAGGCAGCAGCATATTGGGCCCAGTGCTGCCCTGGAGCAGGTAGGACCAGGGCGCATGGGTGTGACTCTTTCTCCTCCCCTCCCTCAATTAGTATTCAGGAGCGGATATCATCATGGACTTAAAATGTTAAAATGAGTATCAATGTAGTCTTGAAGAATAGGCACAGGGAAGCAGAATGGCATGAAAAAAAAGGCATGGGGTGGGTAGTGCATCTCCTTTTTCCTAATAGCTACTGCCTCCTAGAAGTAGCAAGATGAGACTGCTAACTAAGGCACAGGGCTGGGGTCAGCCTCGCTTGGCTGCTCCCTGACAGCTTTGACAAAGCAGGGAGAGTTTCAGAGGGAAGAGCAGGCAGGCTGGAGTGTGTCCATGATGATTGGGGCTCTCCAATTTTTTTTCACTCCTGAGAGATTTCACTGATAAGTGAAATTTGGCTTTTTGGGGGCAGTCCAAAATAGACAGGTGTGCCCAGTATGCGAGGCAGCACTGCCACCTAGAGGAATTATGGAACACTACAGCCTCATTCTTCCAACCAGTGCGGGGCGTGGGCAAAATTGAAGACCAAGGGAAGGGGGATGGGGGAGCTTCATATCAGCCTTGAGAACAGTCAGGAGGTCCGAGGACAAAATGGGCAAAAGGTGAGGCTTGGTTTTGAGTCCTCTTAACTCTTTCCTCAAATTCAGTAGGATCTTAGAATTCCAAAAAGCAGTTCATGCATTATTGCTCTGCTGAAAACCCTCCAACAGCTCTTCATTTCAGAGTAAAAAAAATCATTGCAAGGGCCTAAAAGGCCCCCTAAGATTTATCTCCACTGTCCATTTTGTTACCTCTCTGCCTTTGTCATTACTTTTCTCATACTTGCCAAGGACACTACTGCCACAGGGCCTTTTCACTGGCTGTTCCCTCTGTCTGGAACGCCCTTTCCCAACATATCCATTTGGCTAACTCCTTCATTGCCTTCAAATCTTTATTCAAATGTCATCTCCTCTATGTGGCCCAGTTTGTCTCCTTGTTTAAAATTGCAACCTCCCCCCCACATACTCTGAATACCCCTTACACTGTTGTTGTTCTCCTAAAGCACTTAGACCCCTCAAATACCATATGATATATTTAATGATTATCTTTCCTGTTTGACTGCCTTCTTCCCTTAGAATATAAATTCCACAAGGGCAGAGATTTTTGTCTGTCTTGTTATTGCTATATCCCAAGCGATTATAATAGTACCCAGAACGTAGTAGGTACTTAACAAACTTTCATTGAATGGATGAATGAGCCAAAAGAGAGGATTTTTTTTTTTGAGACAGGGTCTTGCTCTGTTGCCCAGGCTAGAGTGCAGTGGTATGATCACAGCTCACTGTAGCCTCAAGCAATCCTCCTGCCTCAGCCTCCGGGGTAGCTGGGACTACAGGTGTGCACCACCACGCCTGGCTGATTTTTCTATTTTTTTAGAGATGGGATCTTGCTCTTGCTCAGGTTGGTCTCAAACTCCTTACCTCAAGCGATCCTTCCTGCCTCTGCCTTCCAAAGTGCTGGGATTAACAGGTGTGAGCTATCCTGCCTGGCCTAAAAAAAGAGGATTTTGACTAACCACGTCCTAGTTCAGAGGGGAAAACAGAGGACCAAGAAGAAAAGTAACATCTCCAAGGCCAACAGGAAAAGTCAATGACAGAACTGGAGCTAGAACTCAGACCTGAGGTCCCCCGGGCCAGCACACTTTCCATACACCAATGACATACGATCCACCTACCACCTACTCTTGGTCAGCACACTCATTTCTCACAAAATATAAATAACCTGCACAGCCAAATGTATTACTTCTAGGATTATATTTTCTTAGTTAAGGTATCTCTACCCAAGGTATGACTCTATAATGGTGGACTTGGGCCCAACAGGTGGTTGCAGGAGGCTACTGGGAAGTAGGGAACCTTGGTGGAAATCCCCAAATCGTACCTTGGCCTATGCTGCCTTATAGGTAAGGCTCACCCTGGAGAAAACACTAATGGCCAGACCAGGCAGCCCTCTGGAAGAGTCTGTTTCCCACAGAATAAGGGGACCTTCCCTAAAGTTTTAAATGGAAGAGGCTCCTAACCACAAATGTAATGACTGAACATTGCCTGACCCTGCTCCAATCCCAGTCTGCCAGGAGTCACCCACAGTTTGCTCTTTATGATAACAGTATCACAAATGCACGTAACTCAGGAGAGACGGCAAAGTGCTTTGCATCTATCCTCATTGAATTTTCCTGTCAAACTTGTGAAGGAGCCTCCTTCCCAATACAGAGAAGAAAACGGGCTTAGGGGCTGGCACAGCTGAGTTGAGATGTTGACTGGCCAGGCCTCCTGACTCTGCACACAGTGCTCCTGTCTTCTGACTTTATATTTTTTTCTTGTTTTTATATGCAGACATTTTCTATTTTTATGTAGTTAAATAATCAGTCTTTCTTTTATGGCTTTTTATGACTTTGAAAAGCCTTCCCCACTCAGAGCTCGTGTTTAAAACTCTGTTTCCTTCTAGCAGTCTTCAGGTTTCAGTGTTTACATTTAAATCATTGACTGGACATTTATTTTCGCTTAAGTTGCATGTAGGAATCCAATACATAAATTTTCTGATGTTCTTGCATATGTGGGAGTGTATTATAGGTTTTCTCATATGGGGGAAAATCCATTTTTTCTACACTTATCTGAAATGCCACCCTTATTATATATTAAATTCCTGATTTATTTGGGTCTATTTCTGAACTTTCTGTTCTGGTCCATGGGTCTGTCTGTCCATGTAGGGTTGGGATTTAATGAAAAAGAAAAAGAAGGCCAGGCACGGTGGCTCACACCTGTAACCCTAGCACTCTGGGAGGCCAAGACGGGAGGATCACTTGAGCCCAGGAGTTTGAGACCAGCCTGAGCAAGAGTGAGACCCTGTCTCTACAAAAAATAGAAAAATTAGCTAGGCATGGTGGTGTGTGCCTGTAGTCCCAGCTACTCGGGAGGCTGTGACAGGAGGATTGCTTGAGCCCAGGAGTTTGAGGTTGCATTGAGCGATGATGATGCCACTACACTCTAGCCCGCGAGACAGTGAAACTCTGTCTCAAAAACAAAAACAAAAACAAACTACAATAACAAAACAGAATGTGATAGGAAAAGAGTATACAAATTCAAAAAAGAACCAACTTTTAGAAATGAAAAATAGTCAATGATATTAAAAATCTCATGGTCCAGTTGGTCCAGTTAAACAGTAGGCAACATCTGGGTCATTCTTAGCATCATAAAGAGAAATAACCAGTCATTATGTAACAGGAAAGAAAAATACTCAAAACTATTTAAATAGCAGCAAGAGTGAAAAACAAAGCCTTACTCTGTACTGAGAAGAAATTTAAATGCAAACCAACTTTGACATGTTACATCAAAGTTCTAATCAGAAATAAATCACACTAGATATTTATCAAAGCACTGTTTGGAAGTGACCACATTTTTTCCAAACTATGCATCATACTTAACTGCTTACGCAAATAAAAAGCCTTTGTCCTGATTTTTAAAAAATGGTGGTAAAATACACATAAAATTTACCATCTTAACCATTTTTAAGTGTACAATTCATTAGTATTAATTATACTCAAGCGAGGCATGGTGGCTCATGCCTGCAATCTCAGCACTTTGGGAGGCTGAGGCGGGAGGATTGCTTGAGGCCAGGAGTTCAAGACTAGCCTGGGCAACAGAGCGAGACCCTGTCTCTACAAAAAATAAGAAAAACTAGCCAGGCGTGGTGGCTCATGCTAGTAGTCTCAGCTACTCAGGAGGCTGAGGCAGGAGGATTGCTGGATGCTAGGAATTCGAGGTTACAGTGAGCTATGTTGCCACTGCACTCCAGCCTGGGTGACAGAGTGAGACCCGGTCTCTAAAATAAATAAGTAAATGTGTTTAAAGTAACTGGGAGAATAATATGTCAGAGGGTAAACACTATGTTAACTTTGTTGAATAAATGCACAAATCAGCAAAGTTTACAAGCTGGAAATAGTCTTCATACTGTTAGTTACATGGCTGTATGGTAATTGCTTTAACAAAGCTTTGAATAAAATTTTGTATTAGTACCTGGTGGCAATTCAAGCTTCCCTTGACATTTGAGCTGGACAGACAAGTAGGACTTTACCCAGGACATGGCATTCCCTATAGAAGAGGAAACAGTATGTTCAAAGATTCAAAGTCATAGAGAGTTAAGAAGAAAACTTGAAAAATTCAGTATTGCTGAAAGTGGCAGGCAATGAAGCTGGTGCTGACTATTCCAAGTGAAGGTGGGATTTTGTCTAAAATATTTTCTTTATAATGTTTTAAAATATGACTTCATTTCCTATAACCCTTTTATCAGTGCTTACGATTAATGCTGTTTCATGGTGGAGTTTTTTAAAGACCTAATTTAACCTCTTCATTCATGTCAGGAAATAAAACACAAAGAGGGTTGTAATGATGTAACACAATCCTACAGTTCATAGAGCTGGACATGAAACCCAAATCTAGGGTTTCTTTACTATTGCCGGCAGAACTTTACTGGGTCTCTAGCCACCCATCTTCAGCCTTTTAGAGTACAAAGATGCTAAAAAGAATGCTATAGTTACGTTTGTAAAGACTAAAAAATCCCCTTGCATCAATGTAGTGCTATCTTTTCCAAGGTGTTTTTTTTGTTTTTTGAGACAGGGTCTCGCTCTGTCGTCTGGTCTAGAGTGCAGTGGCCTGCCTCATCATAGCTCACTGCAACCTCAAACTTGTGGGCTCAAGTGATCCTCCTGCCTCAGCCTCCTGAGTAGCTGGGACTACAGGTGCACACCACCATTACCAGCTAATTTTTCCATTTTTTGTAGAGACAGGGTCTCACTCTTGCTCAGGTTGGTCTCAAACTCCTGGCCTCAAGCAATCCTCCCGCCTGGGCCTCCCAAAGTGCTAGGATTACAGACAGGAGCCACTGTGCCCGGCCACACATCCTAATTTTCTTGAACAAGAGCACTTTTGTTCTAGGTCCAACAGCTTGTCTCACACTGTTCTCTAATAAAAAGTCTGCAAAGTTTAAATAATTCCAAATCCCAACCAAAAGCAATCACAACTAAATTGGAAACAGATACACTATGAATGCAGGAACACTATATTTATTAGGTCAATAATTCATTTTTAGCAATACAAGTACAGAATATATCACAATGCTGGTTACAAACATACTTAGTATGGTTTAATAATTACAAATAATGCTGGGCACTACAAGTTGGTGAGAATGATATGAAAGGTCATTCTGACACAATGAAGAACTGTCTTCAAAAATCTATTTAATGACCTTAGATATTTCTATAGAAATTACTGTGGCACTATTAGTGGGGATTTTCATGTAAAGATTGTTAGTAATTTGCTTTTAATTGTTCCATTAAGAGCTTTTTATTTTGAGCCTATTAAACTAAAATCCCCTGTTGCTTAATAAAGTATAAAAATAGTACTGACCTGGTAATATTTAATAAAATGTAGCATTCATTCACATCATAAAAGTAGAACTAAATTTAAAAGTTTTAGTTACCATGGCAACATATCTTCCCATAAAAGGAATATACAGAAATGAGTAACATTACACAAATGGTACCTGCAATGGTTATTTAGTGATCCAACACTTAACTGTGCACCACAAACCAAGTTTTCTAGATATCTATATATAGCATATATTTTAATCTTAAATTTTACTTTTGAAAAACATGTGCACTTCAACAAACTCACTAAGGCCACTCATGCTATAGATACCTAGGATTGCAATTAAAGAATAATATTATTTAATAAATCCTAAAGCACACTCCTTCAGATCATCAACAGGGTAAAAAACCAGTTTTCTGCCTAAAACATTCCTGAGAATTGTGGACAAAAGAACTACTAGTGTTCAAGCTGGAGATTAATCCAAATGTCATATGAAAAAAAAAAAGAAGAATTTCCTGGCAACTGAGGTCCTCCAAAGCCGAGAGGTGAAATACACATTAATTTTTAAAGCAAAAATAAAACTCTTTAAAAAATTTGTACTTATAAATTAGCATTTTTCCAGTAGTAACTTTGCCATTCAGAAAAAGAAGTTTGGAAGCAACAAGCCTTCCAATTCTAGGGAAAACATAAAAAATAAGTGGCAGTTAACAATATTTGCTACTTAGCAAATCATTCCTTCAATTTGCAAAGTTTTGGCCAAAAGTGTCAATCATGTTTTAGGCATGTTCAGCTTTCTGTGTGTACTATAAGGAGCAGCCAAATGTTCCCCTCATTATTTCTAAGATTGCAGCCTCTGTACTTAATTTTCACAAAATTATGAACTCTTCATAACAGGCTATGAACGAAGGCCTTTCTAAAATCCTTAATTTTCATAAATGAAAGAATACCTGGGCAGGGGTTTCTATAAAGCAATAGTGAGTTCATTTTTTAACCAAGCAGAGACAGAGATTTGATGGTAGTAAAGGGTCCCAATCCTTTGGGCAAAGTCAGCTTTGAGAACCCATAAAGGTTATGCTCTAACAAACCCAATTGGCTCTATTAAACTGAGTGCAGGCATGAATGGCCACCTGTGTGACACATGCAAGTATTAACAGAGCTCCCTGATGCACCCAACTTGAGTAGCACCAAACTTTAGGAAAAAGACTGGGTAGAAGAAAAGAAAAGTCGGAGAAGGTTGAGACCAAGAGAAACCTAATTCAACATCATTTCACTGAACTTCCAGGAAAATCTTTACGTTGTCTAGGGCTTCCTTACACACAACCCCACTGTATATAAAAAGTTTGTGCAAGCTGTTATTGTGAGGTAAATTTTATTCTTTTCTTCAGGATTTTTGAAACCAATAAATCATGGTGACATTCATCTCTCTAGCTTATCCTAAACATCCCTACTAAAAGGATAAATCCTACACTTAAAATTATTATGGTATTATTCATCAGGACCAGAAACAATGGCATATTGTCATATAACAGAAAATGGCAAATCTGTTTTCTTAAGCTAGAGTATATGCATTAAATCAAAATGCATGGATTTACAGAAAACTACATTAAAGCAGTGGTGATGCGGAGAAACTGCCAATAATGATGTTTTTAAAACAACTGGCCGCCACTTAATATCACCCTGTGATCCTAGGCTTCTAAATATCATGTTGCTTTATCACTGAGTGTGAGCTGAGTCCAGACTGAGTTAGGGAGGATGAGGCTATAAGTCATTTGCTTGATTTTATCCTAGGAAATGCTTTATGTGCACAAAACCAAAAAATATAGATTGATTGGGGGAAAAAAAAACATGGAAACATGTTTCAAAATATTTATTGAAAAACAATTTACCATGACATTCCTATACCACAAACATACCACTGGATTCTAAATAACCAATAAAAAGTATACAAAGCCTATCCTGAAAATATCTTTGGAGGTATTAAATATATAGGCCCATGAGGATAGAGCTGAGTAACTTAAAAATGTTAGTCCTCGGTCATGTAGACTATTTGGTAGTTGATAAAGAGGATCCTCTTGGCATTAAATTGCAATTAACTGGGAGGGAGACCAGCTTAGTAAACTGCAGGTTTGTGCCAACTTTTTCCAAAATAAAAAAAAATAATAATTCAATTTGAGGGATAAACCCAAGTTTCTAAATCACATAGTTGTTATCATCATAGGGTGTGGGTTTGCTCCATCTCTTTAGGTACATCCCATAGTCAATTCCCTGCTGGGGACTTAAACACACTGGCTCACAAGACTCCAAATAACAGTTTCAAACAAGTTTTTAGTAGGAAAGTTCAAAAAAGTGTTTAAAATAAAATTCGAAATATCCAAGTAATTTTTCTGTACTCAATGTGGCAGACAGTTGAGATTTTTTCCCCTCCCACCCAACATGCATGTTAAAAGAAAACCAAAATTCAACACACATCCACTCACCCACAGACTACTCCAAGCATTAGCCAGGAGCAACATCTTAAATAGCCAAGTCATGAACCCCTGAAAATAGGGGGGAAACCCAGATTCTTGACTATAGAGGCATCAGATGGGCCCCTATAGCAAGAATTGAGGTAACAGCAAAAGACCTTTTTGTTTCTGGGATGGCTACACCTCACAAATTCTCAAATTTGAATATTACCTCAACTTCAAATAACCTGACTGGCTTTAAAAAATAAAATAAAATAAAATAAAAACTCAACAAACAAAAAGACAAAATAGTGAAATAGACATATCATTAGGGGATTTTTCCATTTGATGCCTGGATTTCAAATAAAATGACCCAGTTGTACTATATTTACCATAAAAATGAAGGATTTTCTAAGACTTATTTTTGAGCATTTATTTTCCATTAATCCCCACAAACCATATAGTAACTTAAAATTCCCACGTGGACATGAGCTATTTCGCGACTCTTAGCTAATATACTTGTTAACTGCACTGCACTGATTATTAGGGCAACATTTAAAATGAGAGGGATGGCTGCAGCAGATATTTATAGAATTGCTATGGCATTGCCATCTGTGTACCTTGACTAAAGATATGCCATTGAAATCGCCAATTTCCCTAGTTTGGTATCTACTATATGAATATAATTTTTGCATTATCACTTTTCATTATATATCTAAATGAAATCATTCTACTGATAAAAGTATATGCAGGGTCTAAAATAATAATCTAAAGCCTCTGGTCCAAATAACCACCTTCTACATTAGGCTGGTCCTTTTTAGATCCTCCTGGTCCTGTTAGCAAATGCTATCAGAGCATCTTGCATTGTTGTACCAAAAAAAAGAAAAAGGTTAAAACTGCTGGTCTATCAGATTTTCTATTACTTACAGATCAACACTGGTCCAGTTCAGATGAATCTGACAGTCCTTCCCTTGTAATAATAGCTCTGGAGAGTGGTTGTATCCACTTCTCTGGGTAAGGTAGCCAAACCTAAGTCAGGATGTCCCTCTTTTATTAGTACTTGTGTTAACTTTTATATATACTGCATATAAAGATTTTCCCCATAAAATTTCTTTATAATACAGTATTGAATACCTCCACATGGAAGAATTATAAGTTAAAAAGTTGTTAAAATCATCCTTACATAATAAGAATGCAACTCTTTTAAACTCTTAAATAGTTTTATTTAGGGGTTCTTTTTTTTTCTTTCAGGCTTTCTGCAAAATGAATTATTTTTTAAAAAGAAAAAAAGATTTCCTGTTGTTTGTTCTACTAGGTTGAAAATGTGGGCCAGACTACTAAATACATGCGGTTCATGCTGAATATAACTGAATATATGCTTATTCCTACGGACACTCTGCGAGTTAGGGATCACCCAAAATGGGGTCTTCAACGGACTGGACCAGTGTTTCAATGCAAATTCCAGCCCCCAAAAACAACATGGTTTTGATTTCACAGTATGAATTCCCTGGAATCTGGGAAAAGGTAATTGGTTAACTGAGGTCCTCCCTCAGCAGCTAGGTCCCTCAATATTCTGAGAAATCAGGAAGGACTGCACCACTTCCTCAGTGGACTGGGGGCTGGTGTTGACGTCTTCAAGAGCGTCGGTGACTGAATACTGCCGATCTCGCAACCGGTTCCAGTTAGACAGAACATTGTGATATTCAAACACTTTCTCATAATTTCCAACGGAGTTGTAAAGTTTAATGAGGCCTCGATAATCATATTCTAGTCCACTGTAGCCTTCACCAAAAAGTTTCTTCCCTGAAACAAAAAAAAAAGAAAGAAAGAAAAGCAAGCTCAAATAATGAAATAAGAAGCAGTTTCTACAATGCAAGTTCAATATTTTAAATATGGTGGCTTAGTTTTATCCCCCTAAAAGGAACAGACAGAATTCTTTCATCAGTGACCCCCCCCAAACCCAGTCCCACCAATAGCTAATTTCCTCTTGTCTAAAGCAGTTGGCCTCACTAGAACAGAATTAAAAATTTCATGGTTTGAAGGGACTGATATAAATAGATCTCAAAGTAAAGAAGAATGGTAGCACCTCCAACAGAAAAATACCTATGCACAAGGCTGTTCATTGCAGCAGTGTTCATAATTACAAATTAATACAAACAAATGAAAATACACAGGAGAATGGTTTGATCAACTGTGGCATAGTCATGCAGTGGCATACTATGCAGCTCTAAACTGAGGAGGAAACTTGAGGCTCTCTCCGAACTGTTATGGAGTGATTTATAGGGTATGTTGTTAAGGTAAAAAAAGCAAAGTACGAAAGAATATCTATAATATGCCACCTTTTATGTAAGAAAGGGAGGATAAGAAAACATTTGTGCAAAAAGATAGACAGAAAGGATAAACCAATGAGATTGGTTACCCATAATGGGTGGATGGGCATTGGGTAGAAGAAATTAGGGAAACTTACACATCCCTGAGCATACCTTTCATAATAGTTCTGATTGTAGAACATTAATATTACACATACTAAAAAAAATTAACAAAATAAACAAAGATGGAGGGGGGCAAAATGTAATACAACATAAACAAATAAACCTAATTGTTTTTCAAATAAGTAACATAACCACACTGAAGGAGGAGGGTGAAAATAAACCCAGTAACTTTTGAACACAATATCCTGAATATATACTACCTTTAGGCTAAAAGCAAAGAAAACTATGAACAAACATTCAGCTCTAAGTAGTAGGTTTGTTTTTCACAGTAGTATGGGTTAGTAATTTTGAAACTACTTTATTATGCATTTTAGGATTGAGCAAATAAGTCAAAATATAATGGGGAACCCACATATATACGGATACACGACTTATGACAAAGATAGCACAGCACATGGAAAAGGGCAGTGTTTTCATGAAATGGTCCTGGGTCAACTGTATATCTATATAGGGAAAAAAAAAAAAATTTGATCCCTACCTCACACCAGAACAAAGGTCAATTTTGGGATTGTAGATCTAGATGTCAATGGTTTAAACAAAGTTTCCAGAAGACAATCTTCTAGAAGAGTATCTTCATGACTTTGGGATAGGAAAATATTTTTCTTTTTTTTTTTTTCAGCTTGAAGTGATTCCAAGGAAAATAGTTTTCTTTATTTCTTTTCTTTTCTTTTTTTTAAAGAGACAGGGTTTTGCTCTGTCACCCAGGCTGTAGTGCAATGGCCCAAGCTCACTACCACCTCAAATTCCTGGGCTCAAGTGATCCTCCCACCTCAGCCTCCTGAGTAGCTGGACTACGGGCATGCACCACCACACGTGGCTAATTTTCATAGTTTTTGTAGAGATAGGGTCTTGCTATGTTGCCCAGGCTGGTCTCAAATTCCTGGCCTCAAGTGATCCACCCACCCCAGCCTCCCAAAGTGTTGGGATTACAGGCCTAAGCCACCACACCCAGCCAGGTTTCTTAACACATTAACTGCCATGTGAGTTGTATTTAACTCACACTAGTTTTGAACCCGGGGCCTCGTGAAGCATATGTAACTCACAAGTCTCTTCACCTCAGGAGCCAAGAGAACTATTTTTCAAGCTGCATGTAACTCGCACACAGAAAACAGTAAGAAACAACAAATTTTTCATTGAATTAGAATGGACCATTTTGTGTTTGAAGTTTTTACTCTATTTTCGTAATAAAACACCGTGGCCCAAGGAGAAAAAAATTTTTTCTAGTGTGGCGGTGTGTTAAACAGAATACAAAGAATGCTAATCACAAAAGAAAAGACTGATGTATTTGAATACATCAAGATGAAGAACTACTGTTTTTTAAAAGGCTCCATTATAAAACAAGCAGGAGAATAAGAGAAAATATCTGCAACACATGTAACCAACAAAGCGTTTGAAGTCAATAAGATGACGACAAGAAATTTAATATAAAAATGGGCAAGAGTATTTAACAGGCACTTCATAAGATGATAGCCACAGCATCTTCTTTTGTAATAGCCATGAAAGGGAAATAACCCAAAAGTTCTAAATGTTCATTAACAGTTGACTGGATAAATAATGATATATTAATCCAAAAGACAGCACTAGAAATGAACAAGTGACAGTGATATGCAACATCACAGATTTCACAATTAATGTTCACCAAAAGAAGCCAGACATATAAAAATATACACTGTATGACTCCATCTATATCAAGTTCAAAAACAGGTAAACCTGACCTATGATGTTAAAGTCTGACGGGAGAGAGGAGGGGGAGGAATGTGGGGGTAGTAATTGCACAAATAGTTTAAAATAACTACTTTTGCCTACACTTGACACTCTACTGTCACACCTCTTACTATTGACTTCAACATCAGAAAAGCAAAATGTTCCAGATGATTTTTGGGTGGTTACTGAATATCCTTAGCAGCTTTAAACCTGTTTAAGTCCTAGTAATAACATTTCCCTTATATAATATATACGATATGTTGATCTCCAATCAATCGACTAAAGAAAGTTGAAAGGTAACATACCAATTGCTATAGATCGCAAATAAAGTTTCTCAGCATTTTCATACTGATTCATGTCATAATTATATAAAGAAGCCAGATGTCCCACTGAAAGGGCTACTTCATAATCTTCTTGACCAAGAAGTTGCTCTTTAATCTGAATTGCTTTGATGTGCATTTCTTCAGCTTCCTGAAAGGTAATTATGCCGAATCAATCATTATATTATACTTTTTCTTATCTCAACAGTTCTTATTCAATGAGCAAGATTCTTCTAAATGCCAAAGACTCTTATGAATGCCATAAGGTAATGAGATCAAAGAACACACTATGTTATTCCAAAAGTTGCCTGTGGGAAGCATTACTGGTTTTTGGAACCTGCACATAAGCTGATGATAGTAATAGTGTCCTATGCCAAAAGTGACAAGTGAAAACTTACCTTGGTAATACAAAATTGTTAGAAGAAATTAACAAAAAAGAATTTTACACAAATCGTTAGAAGAAAAGAAACTGTTACAAGAAATTAACAAAATATTCTGAAATAAAAATTATTTCTTTTAGTTAATAAGTCCAAAATTTAATTGAACCTTATTAAGAAGCTCCATAACGTTAATATATTAATTTATACAGGCATATACTTTATTTTTTGGAGTTTTCACAATTTTTACTCCAACAAACTAAATTCAGGCTAATTGAGGTATATACAGATTGATTTTCAGGTAAAAGTGAACATCTTAGGCAGACCTCTCATTCTTTCCTCACTGTGATCCAAAAATGAAGAATATTAAGAATTTATAACACAAAATTCTAAAAGGGAATTAGTAATTTTTACTGCTATAATTAATATTATAACACTTGCAATATCTGACATTTCGCGTACCTACCATGTGCCAGGTATTCTGCTAAGAGCGTACATACTTACCTAAAAATTATGTTTGAAGTCTAAGTATAACAATCATATTAGCCTTTTTTGGTTTGACATGGTTCCTATTTGTCCATGGTCCTGATTTTCTAATTTTATTTATATTCTATGTTGTTTTATACTAGCTATTTTCACAATTCCATCATGGAATAAGGTAGGAATATAATGAATGTATACTTTATTATTTAAGATTACTGAAGATGTATTTATCACTTAAGATTTTACTTTATTACTTAAGATTGTTAAGAGAAAAACATATTAAAACATGTTTCTACCTTAAATTTTCTCATGGACTGATAAAGTCTTCCAAGGTTTCCGTAGTGTTTTGCAGTCTGTACGTTAAATTCCCCAAAAGCTTTTTTAGCTAGCTGGAGCGAAGACAGGTGCAAATCATGAGCTTCTTGAAGCAGCCTCTGTTCAGTTTCCTTATTATGACAGTCAATTGCAATCTCCTCTAAAATAAGTGCTGAATAAAGAAAGCAATAAATGAGTGCACCAAAGCTCATCAGAACATCTAAATTAAAATTAAATGATATAAATGTTTATTGAATATATCTACATGTGATTATGATTTAGAACTAGGCAAGATGTAAGTATTCCACTTTAATAAAAAAGTACACTTTTTGGGGGTCATTCTATTTTGCACAGTATAATGAATTCAAATTTAAGAAAAACAATGGTATACATCAAATTATTTTGCAGAATTAGCAGGCTGCTATACTCTGGGGTGTAAATTTGATTTTGAAAGTAAATGGAAGGAAGAGGCAAATTTTTAAAAGTTATGAAACTGTGTCAAGGGGTACCTAAGCACTTCTGATAATTTTGAAACTACACTTTATAAAACATAACCTTTAACCAAACACAGCTAAAAGAACTGATTACCTCCTACTCACTTGACCAACCAAATCAGGCAAGAAGACATTTCAATTTCAAAGCTGCATTCAAGACTCAAATTCCATCTAATGGCTTAAAAATATACATATTCTTTTACCAGGTAATTTTATTTCTTGGAAAACTGTCTATGTGCACAAAGGTAAGTAAAAGAGATTTACTTCACTGTAGCATTTTTAAAGAAAGAACAAAAGGTTAAAAACAATAAAAAGGTTCAATAATAGAGGTTAAAAACATTAGAAAAAAGGATACATGTACTGAAGTGGAAAAATGTTCATTATATATTAAGTGAAAAAATCAGATTATAAAACTAAAAAAATTATCCATTCATGTAATTATCTTATTTAAAAAAAGAAAAGCCTAAAATAATATTCACCAAAATGTTGATTAAGGATTGGTGGGATTTTCAGACAAGTTAATTTATTTTTTCTCTTTTCTATCTAACTTTTAATTTTTGATATTAATCATGTATTACCTGTATAACTTAAAAAATGCAAACGCAGAGAGAAAAAAACCCTAGTTCCAGAATAAAGGTAAAACTTATCCAATATGTATGGAATTACCATATGGGTGACCCAAACATGTTAGCAAAATAAATGTATTAAGTAAAAAAGCCTTGGTGGTGATTAGAAGAAAGGTCAAAATAAGAAAAGGAAGAAAGTGGTATTTGGAAATAAAAAAAAAAAAAGTGGTATTTGGCAAGAGCCTTGCAACACTCAGGGTAACATGATACGACGCTCAGTGTAAAAATCCTGCACTGCAATCCTGCACTATGAAACTCATCTTTAGTTTTCTATCCATGTTACTGCGGAATCGTTTGTGTTATTCCTCCATGCAATCCTCAAAAAAAATTAATGCATATAAGAATGAATTAAAAAAAGGAGATAGAAAAGAAAAGAAATTCTGGCTTATTAACAACATTATATGAGAGAAGCAAATAATCTTTTCATTATGAACCACTGGAAACCCTTAAGTAGAGTTGCAGTGAATTGGTTATCTTAGTAATAAATAGATACAGTCTAATCCTGTGCTACTACTTCTAAGAAAATAAACAAATACCCCTATCTTATACCACATATTTTCTAAAAATATCTGAGACCAGATTACAAAGGATACCTTTCACCCTCTTTGAAGAAGCCAAAAGAAGATGATCTTCAGGTAGGATGTGGGTAATGATACCAATAGCTCTTTCTGCATGAAATCTGCAATACAGATAAATACAGTCTGGCATTTCTTTTTAGTTACAAATGATTTAAGACTTAAAAAAAAAAAAATCACAATCTGTAATATGATACTAATAGAAAGTACCTCTAAAACTACCTGTGGTTAAGAACCAGTTTTTTGTTTGTTTTAAATTTCCAATCTGTTGTGGACTGAACTTTTAACATCCAGTGGATTCCCATTTCCCTCAGAATAAAATAGAAAGTCCTTACTATGGCCTACACGGCTCTACATCTTTTACCCTGCTACCTCTCTGACCTCATCTACTACCATGCTCGGATCAATCCTCTTTTTCCCTCCATCCACACAGGCCTAGCAGTTTCCTGAACACGCAAACCATGTTCTTACCCTTGTACTTTCTTTAGCTTCCCTCTGCACTGCTGTTTCTGTGATCTTCCACATGGCTCACTCCTGTTGAACAGGCCTTTCCAGAACACACTAATTAAAAGGCCCTTAAAAAAAAATCTACCATCACTCTCTAATTGCTTAGACTATTTTTATTCTTCTTAACAGCATGTATTCTCACATCTGACATGTTTGGTTATTTGTTTTTGGCCCATCTCACCAAATATAAGGTAAGCTATTTGTCTATTTTATCTGTCAGTTCCTTTCAAACAACTCTAAGCCTCCTATCCTCATCTTCCAAGTAATCATTTTCTCAAATTTGTCTTCCAATTTACTAATTCTCTCTTTACTGGTAACTATTCTGTTGTTTAACTTGTGTTCTGAGTTTTAGCGTCATGACTATTTTCCATTTCTACTTATTTGTTTTATTTTTTTGTAACAGTTCTTCTCTTATTAAGATATAATTCACATACCACACAATTCACCCATTTAGTGTACAATTAAATAGTTTTTAGTACAGTCACAGAGTTGTACACCTGTCACTCAATTTTAGAATATTTTCATCACCCCATAAAGAAACTCATGCCTATAGCAGCCACTCTCCATTTCCCTCCAACTCCTTAGTCTAAGCAGGAGTTTGGATTTATTTTCTGTCTCTATGGATTTACCTATTGTGGTCACTTCACATAAATGGAATCATACAAAATGTGATCCTTTGTGACTGCCTTCTTTCACTAAGCACAATGTTTTCAAGGCTCACCTATGTTGTATAGAGCATTTGTCAGTTGTTTTATTTTAAAATCTTTTTTCTTTATTTTCCCTCCCAAATATTATTGATTCCTTCTTTTATATCAGGGTCAGCAAACTTTTTCTGTAACGGGCCAGACAGTAAATATTTTAGAGAGTACTGGCCACACATTCTCCGTTGCAACTATTCAACCCTGCTGCTGTAGTGCGAAAGCAATCATAGAAAATACATGGACAAATGAGCATGGCTATGTTCCAGTAAAACTTTGCCAGCAGGCCATAGTTTGCCAACCCATTTTGTATCTTTAATCATTTAAGAATACATACTCTATAGCATCAACGCAAAAAGTTCTGTTAACCCAAAGTTCTTAGGATTTTAATCTTGTTCATTTTGTCTGCTGACTCAGAGGAAATGTCTCCTTATGTATTTTGTAATTTTTAATGGTGAATTCATTTTAGGTAGAGCTAGATCTATAAGATGTTTGTATAGTTTGGGTTGATAGTTAATTATTTCCAAGAGTTTTGCATTTTCTCCCACAAGGTGTCCCAGGGGAACTAGCAGCCCCAAAGTGCTTTTAAATGTTTTTCTTAGTTTGGGGGTCCTGTATCCATTATCCCCAAACTCAAGAGTGCTACAGGTCTGTAATTGTCAATTTCCACGTCAGGTCCTTTTCTGGGTTCAACTGTTACCCCAAGCTCATATGGACAAGTGTCCTTCTCATCTCTCTACCAATGGACAGATTTTTTTCCCCCCAGTCTGTCCTTACCCTGAGGGTGTAGCCTTGATCTTGTTTTCAGGTGAGGCTATCAGTTCTAACCCCCTGCCTCCTGTGGGTTAAATGTCTCTTAAACTGAGGATTGTTCAACCAAGGTTATAGAACCCTCTAAGCTTTCCCATCACCCTGGAGCATTTATACTCTCCATGCCTAATCCTTTGAATTATAGTGTCCATTATTGGCCACTGGAGATTTCCCCTCACTCTTGCAAACTCAGTTATGCATTTAAAAAAGATGATTGCTATATTTTATTCAGTATTTCTATGTGTTTTGAGCAAAAAAGTTTTTAGGTTATTAAGTTTGCCATTTCGCTAGAGGCCACTGTGTTACTCAAAGAGAAACTATTGAATGAAATACTCAAAAGATAAGTCATACAGTATATGAAAATATATAAGTCTCAATATTAAACCACATAAAGGCTAAATGAATGGCCTATAAATTGGTATGATTTTAAATGACTTCAAGAACATTTTAGGCACCCTGTTAAAGCTCCAAGAAGAAAAATTTAATCCATAAAGTACATTTAGTACTACTGTATTAGGGAAAAAACAAAAAACAGTATTTAATCCTTCACAGAAAAGGAATGTGGAACTTACAGTGCATTGTCAAATTTCCCAGAGCTATACTGGTGAACATAAGAAGAATAAGCCAAGTCTTCATGAGCTGTTGCTACATGGATATTTTTGCCACCAAACACTGACTGTCGAATGTCAAGAGCTGCCTGAAAGAATCATAAAAATATTTGTTAATACAATAAACCTTCAGAAAATATGACCTATTTAAATTAAACATCCTAATAATTTAAATATATATTCTACATACTCAATCCCATAAGTTCTGAAGTCAAGAAAATCCTGCTATGTTTAAATCACAGAACATGAAAGTCACCTAGAAGGCCTGAATTTTTCAAGATGGAGTCTGACTTAAAAGGCAATGGCTTAATAATAATAATAATCACTCCTATGTCTTGGGAATCACATCAATGTTTTTCTCTATGTCCTTCTTTAAAAGTGAACTGTAAAATCAAGGATATCTCGTCTAGAGCAATGGCATAATACATCATTTACCTGAGAATGACTAAGAAAGGCCTAAAATGATTGCTGTCGGCTCTCCTTGCTGTTACAAAGGCAGCTATAGTGACATTTGCTAAGTCAACAAAGACAAGTCATCATTTGGGCAAGTAAAAAATGGAAAAGTACTCCTAAATATGAGCCCACAATCCAACAATTCTTTTCCTAAATGATTCTCTTTAATTCCTAAAACATTAACTTTTAAGCCTTCCAGGTAATAAAATAAAATAATGGTGTGCCCTGTGTGTGTGTCTGGGAGGAGCTCAGAGCTATTTATTTATTTATTTATCTTTAAAAACTAAATAGCAGGTAAAAGAGTTATTTTTAAAGAGTGGCTTACAGACTGCAAACAAATACAGGTCAACAAGTCAGTTTAGGCTGAAAGAAAAAAAGAATAACCATTAACATACCTGATAAATTGCAACAGACTGACAGATATTATCTACATTGAGTAAGTAGAACCCATAATCTAGCAGTGTATCAGAATATTTTGGGTGTTTGGATCCAAAATGATCCCTACAAAAAGATACAAAACTATTAGGATATAAAGTAGAGAGACAATTTAAAACAATATTTTTAAAAACAATCACCTACCGTGCCAAATACACTGCATGTTTAATTAACTGTTCTGCCTTCTTAAATTCACGTTTTACTACACAAGCCTAAAGATAAAGTGAAAAATTGTTAAATAACTCTCAAACAGTTCATTAGTGTGCTAAAATAAGTATAGTTTATATATTCTGGCTATAATAGTCAATAAGAAAAAAAATTTCCAAACATAAATAGATGGCTTCTATTTCTATTTGTAATTTCTTTCCCTTCAAGAATTTAAAAATTCTATTATAAACAGATCTGTATATAACCTGGGAAATTATGGAGTTTAAAGTTTTAAGTCATTCCTAGTACAAAGCTATTACAACAAAGTTACCTTACAAAGCTGGTATATATATTCCCATCTTTCCATATTATTAAACTAAAACAGTGTTGGGGGGGGGGTTTACCACAGTGTTTTCCAAGGTACTTATATACCAGTTCTGGAGTGGCTTACAACAATGTTTTTTAGTTTTCACCTAATAATTTTTAAATGCACAGAATTTCAACTTTTCCTATTATTTTTCCTTTTTTCTTTCTTTTTTTAAGAGATGAGGATCTCACTATGTTGCCCAAGCTGGCCTTCCACTCCTCTGCTGAAGCAATTCTCCTGCCTTAGTCTCCCAAGTACCTGGGACTACAGGTGAGCACCACCATGCCTGGCTTCCTATTATTTCTTCAAATATTTTGAACCATAACCTGTCGTGGTGCCATGTGCCTGCAGACCCAGCTACTTGGGAGGCTGAGGCAGGAGGATGGCTTGAGCCCAGGTGCTTGAAGCTGTAGTGTGCTATGATCACACCTGTGAAAAGCCAATGCACTCCAGCCTGAGCAACACAGCCAGACATTTATGTTGTTTACTTGCTCTAAAATGACTGATTTAATATATTTCACAGAAATTGTGGCCTCTTCTAAATCTGCAATTTAGGAATCTTTCTTCTAATTGAATTTCCATAAGTAAAACTGACCCAAGTGAAATATTCAAATTTGGGAAACTTCTAGATACAAAGAGCATATCTGAAAGTACATTAATGCTTTAAGGCCTCATTACACCAATAGCAGTTTTAAAATACTACTAAACGGCCTCAAAGAGTTAAGGCACTTATTTATAGAATAAGAAAATAATAGAGAAAAATCAAGTAAGGATTGCTTAGTGAGTCAAGTATAGCAAACTGTCTTGCTGTGAGAGTGCAATACTATGACTAAAAGATTTAATAGCAGGCTATCCTTTAGGACCAGTGACCAAAGCCCACACAATTTAAGGTTGCTATAAATGTTTAAGAAAAACAAAAACAAACTCAAGCCGGAATGGCACCCAAATATTAATACTACTTAAGTTTTTTGTCTTGTTTGTTAGAGACAGAGTCTTGTTTTGTTGTCTAGGCTGGAGCACTTTGGCTCGATCACAGCTCACTGCAGCCTTGAGCTACTAGGCTCAAGCGATGCTCCTACCTCAGCTTCCTGAGTAGCTAAGACTACAGGCGTGTACCACCACACCCAGCTAACTTTTTGTTTTTTTATAGAGATGGGGTCTTGCTATGTTGCCTAGACTGGTACTGAACTCCTGGCCTCAAGGGATCCTCCCATCTCGGCCTCTCAAAGTGCTGGGATTACAGGCTTGAGCCACTGTGCCCAGCCTTTTTTTTGAGACAAGGTTTCACTCTGTTGCCAAGGCTGGAGTGCAGTGGCATGATCACAGCTCACTGCAACCTTAAACTCCTGGGCTCAAGTAATCCTCCTGCCTCAGCCTCCCAAGTAGCTAGGACCACAGGTGCATATCACCACGCTTGGCTAATTTTTTTTTTAATAATTTTTTTTAAGAGACAGGGTCTTGCTATGTTGCCCAGGCTGGTCTCCAACTCCTGGCCTCAAGCAATCCTTCCATCTTGGCCTCCCAAAGTGTTGAGATTACAGGTGTGAGCCACCACATCCAGTCTCCAAATACTACTTTGATCTGTACTTCACTGAGCAAAAACAATTATCAAAACAAATTATTTCACAGGTTTTCTTGGTAAAGGAAAATTAGCTAAAGTCTATGTGGGATAGTTTTAGTTAGAAACCAGATTTCTAAAAATGAGCACAGGAACCTTGAAAACAGACCCGTGTCTTTGGAGTATACAATAATTAGTATGTTAAATAATAGGTTAATTAAAGCAAATTCAATGCCCGATAAATCCTATAATTCATTCAATAATTTTAATATTATGTTCACCTTAGAAGCTTGTCTTAAAACATCCACCACGACTTTGACTGGTAAGCCTGCTGTGATTTCTTTCATTGCCTCAATGCACCATTTGTATGCCTGAAAAAAAAAAGTATTTATAGAAGAGGCAGAACTGTGATAAATCAAACTGATAATATTTAACGAAATGACTGCAAATTTTTTCTTTAAGCTTTCAAGTACTTAAATAAGAACATACAGAAAATATTTACACTTAACATTTTCTGAGGCTAAACTTTCTTGAAAATATAAATTTGTTACATTATTTTTACTCTTAACATCTATAGCTTCTATCAATCAGACCTTGCGGATATGTGATATATTTTCAGGAAATCAGAGGCATGTTCTCTCTTGCCCAGAAGGCTTTGAACATTCTGCTCCCTCTGCCTTAGAACATATTCTCCCTTCGCCTAACCCCTTAACTCACCTAATTTGTCTTTCAGGTGTCAGCCCTAGACTAGGTTTCCTGTATTTTCCTATACTTTCCTTCCCCTATTGTAACATTTATTATTTTGTATCTTAACTGCCTGTTTAGTTGAGTGCTTAGTTTATGCCAGCTATTGTTCTAAGTACTTTATGTACATTAACACTTTTAACTGACACAACAGCCCTATAAGATATGTGCTGTCAATATGGGAAACTGAGGTGCAGAGAGGTTAAGTGGCAGGCAATGTGCTAGGTATGTAATGGGAAACAAAAAATGTCCTTCCTCTCCTGGTGCTTAGCAGGAGAGAGGAAAAAAAATAAATAAATATCTTGGATAGTGATAACTACTATAAACAAAATAATATTATGAAGGGATCACAAGGAATGGAGGCAGAACATATTAGAAAATAAATATTTCTCTTTTTTAAGTTTTCTTCTCTTCCATTTCACTTGAAAGATACAACTGGAAGCAATTTTGATGCAAAAATGAAATAAAAGCTATTCACCCGACTCAGATTTAGGTAAAAAAACCTGGCTTGTGTTTGTAAGATACTAAAAAAGTTGATTTTGTTCCAAAGTAATATGGTAATATTTTTAGAATTGTGGTAGACTGTAATGCTGTTATAAAATATTTACTTCCCAACCCCCTCTTTTCCCCTTTGGGAAGGATATACTTCCCTTTCACATTAAAGACAAGCATGGCCATGTGACTTCCTTCAAGCAATTAATATATGAGAACCATAATAATATATGAAATGTGCCATTTCTGGGAGAAGGCTCTAAGAGTCAACCGTACTTCCCCATGAAGTTTCTGCCTCTGCTCCAAGGCTGTTGATAATGTTCCAGGTAGATGTGCTAAACCACAGTGGGTCTTGATCAAAGCATAGATATAATGTTAAGTACACCCACAGCCATCCCAAGACAGAGATATAGCATGATCAAGAAATGTTTATTGTTTCAAAACCACTGCTATTCTGGGGTTGATATTACCTCAGCATAGCCTAGCCTATCCTGACTAATACAAGAATATGGTGAGGCTGGGCACGGTGGCTCACTCCTGTAATCCTAATACTCTGGGAGGCCGAGGCAGGAGGATCACTTGAGGTCAGGAGTTTGAGACCAGCCTGGGCAAGAGTGAGACCCTGTTTCTACTAAAAACATAGAAAAAATTAGCTGGGCATGGTGGTATGTGCCTGTAGTCCCACCCACTTGGGAGGGTGAGCCAGGAGGATTGCTTGAGCCCAGGAGTTTGAGCTTGCAGTGAGCTATGGTGACGCCACTGTACTCTAGCTGGGGTGACACAGGGAGACTCTGTCTTAAAAAAAAAAAAAAAAAAAGAATATGGTGATAATTCATCAAACTATATCCTCAAGATTTGTGTACTTTTCTATAGACATCAATGAAAAGTTTATTCATTTATAATTAAAAGAATACACTGTCAAAATAATCTAAGAAACATCCAAGACTTCAACATTCCTCATGAATGTGTTGAGAGTTGTGAAGATCATGAATAAGGCCTAATATAAACCCCTAAATCCAAATATAGAAAGAAAATAACTGTCAATTATAATAAATTGTAACAGCCTAGTAAAGAAAGTGGAAACTGGTAAGTAAAAGGCACTTTTGTTCCACTGAGTACATTAGTGGGTCGGGACATTTAAGAGGGTCCTGGAGCTGAGTAGGGAGTAAAGAATGGCAAGATATAAATCATTCTATGTAACAGAAAAAAGAATGTAGAGCTCTAGAGAGCAGTACAAGAAACAGGGGAAGAAAAGAAATGATGAAAAAGGAACCAGAGATGGCTGAGTTCCTGAGTAGAGATATAAAAATATGGTGGGACTCCTGAAGAACTTTTAAGATAGTCATCACTTAATATTCAATTTGATGGTGTTTACCTCACTCATTTTCAGTAAAGTTGGCTATCTGCACAAAGGCCTTCTGTAAATGGGGTTCTTTGTTCTTGGTGTGTGAAAATTATATAATAGGGGCTAAATTCTATGCCTGGGTTAATAAACTACGGAACAGTTATTACACACAAGGGGCAGCAAAACAATCCAATGACAGAAAAGAACAAATTCAGCAGACATAGGAACTCGAGATCAAAAATAACCACAAGAACATACACAAACTTCCTAAAAATTTGTAGGCATGTTGATAAGGATTTGAGATTTTTACCGGTGGGTTTGATGCATTTATTATTATTATTATTTTTTTAAGAGACGAGGTCTTGCTATGCTGCCCAGGCTGGAGTGCAGTGGCTATTCTCTGGCACGATAATAGTGCACTACAGCCTTGAACTCTGGAGCTCAAGTGATCCTCCTGCCTCAGCCTCCCAAGTAGCTGGGACTACAGGCATGAGGCACTCTGCCTAGCCTTCATGCATTCTTACAATCAGGATGAACCCAGCATCTGAGTTGCACAAACATCACTTTACAATTATTCTAGAATTTTCTGGTTTCACTGTTAAGTAATTTTCCCTCAAATATTGAATATTTATGTTTATATTGACGGGGCAAAAGTCAAGATAGAAATAATTTTACAACATGAAAGCTAAATGACAGCTATCTGACAGCATGAAATAATTATGATATTCTTCCAAAATTAAAGCAACCAAGCAAAGGAACTAAGTACACATAAATCACTTTTCAACTATGTGTTTATTAGCCCCAAAGCATTAATTTAATAATATAAAAGCCAGGAATAAAGCTATCTTTATCACAGGGCACAGGAAGAAGCAAAGCAATGCAGTAAGATATAAATAAAATCTAGCTTCCCACAAGTTATAAGAGTTCATTCAGAGCTACAGATCCAACCAAAAGCATCTATTAAAGTCTCAGTTAACAAAACATGCCCATTAAAACAATTTAGGTAGAAGGCCAGACATGATGGCTCACACTTTAATTCCAGTGCTTTGGGAGGCCAAGGCGGGAAGACTGCTTGAGGCCAGGAGTTTGAGACCAGCCTTGGCATCATAGTGAGACCTCATCTCTACAACAAGTAATAAAAAGTTAGCTGGGTGTGGTGGTGCTCGCCTGTAGTCCCAGCTATTCAGGAGACAGGCGAGAGGATCGCTTGAGCCCAGGAGTTTGAGGCTGCAGTGACCTATGATCGTGCCACTCTACTCCAGCCAGGGTGACAAAGTGAGACCCTGCCTCAAAAAAACAAAAACAAAAAAACCAAGGTAGCGATACACACATTTGGTCAAATTAAAAAGAACAAAAACAAAACTGGCCCTAAATTATACATGTATATATTTAAACTGCACCTCACAAATATTCCTTTTGTCTGATTTTAAATATTCTATTACAAATGTGTACTGCTTTAAGTAAATCTAATATGTGAAAATGAGATCTATAGGACAAATAAGAGAAGACTATTTGATTTATCCTATTTTACAGGTGCTTACCGGTCACAACGAAACACACCTCAAAACACTTACCTCATCATAGTGGCTTTTTGCAAACAGGAGCGCACATAGTTCTCCATAGAGTGCAGCTTTGTTTGCTTGCTGGCCATGTTTTGACAGTTTATCCATATACGTCTGGGCTAACTTAAATGTTTCTTCACCCAAATGATATTTGCAGTTTCCATTTCGCACATGAAGCAACCTGCAAAAACACAAAATAACATTCCTCTATTTTTGATGTTTCCATCGTGGTAGACCTGATAACCTCTTACAGATCATGTAGCACTTACATGACTTAAGGTAACTAGATGCAAAAATGAGGCAGCATCAGAAAACAACTGTCTGGCCCAAACTGGGGGTTGACTAATGCCCATGAAGAAGTACATGCTCTGTCCAGAAAGCTTCCCATGATTAATCTCATCCACCTTTGACTCCTTATCTTCTCTAAATATTTTATGTACTTTGTATACTCGGCATGTGCTGCATCTAAAAAAATAACATTTACTTTTTGTTCCAAATCCACAAGTAATATAGTTTCAGTATAAGAAACTTGGAAAATAATAAAGAAAATAAAATCAACATGAAATAACCACTATTACCTTCTATTCTTATTTTTAGTATATCTGTGTAACACTTGATCAATTACCACGGATTTCATGATGCTTCCTAAGTGCTCATTTTTATCTTTCCAGTAAGCTAAGTTCACAGAAAATAGCAGTAATATCAACTATTTCTTTTATAATCTTTATTTTCTATGGTGGAAAATACAGAGTTCTTTACATAAAGTAACTGTACAACTATGCTGACTATTTAATGATATGCAAGAGTAGTAACATGTTTTAGATCATACTGACACCTAGCTAGCAACAGACTATACATCCATAAAGACTGTACAAGACAGGAGAACGGTATGAGAACTGGACAAATACTTATGTATCTATTATAATGCTGGCCAGAACTTTATGTCCATGTATCAGGGCAATACAATTTTTTGAAAATGCTCAGCCTGAGAGGGAACAAAGGTATAAAAGCCATTTAAAAGAAAACCAAGGCCAGGTGCAGTGGCTCAAGCCTGTAATACCAGCACTTTGGGAGGCCAGGGCAGGAGGATCACTTGAGGCCAGGAGTTTGAGACCAGCCTGGGCAACATAGCAAGACTCTGTCTCTACAAAACATAAAAAAAATTAGCCAGGCATGGTGGCGTGTGCCTGTAGTCCCAGCTACTTGGGTGGCTGAGGCAGGAGGGTCACTTGAGCCTAGGAGTTCAAAGCTGCAATGAGCTATGATTATGCCACTGCACTCCAGCCCGGGTAATAGAGCAAGACCCTGTATCCAAAAAAAAAAAAAAAGGAAAAGAAAAGAAAAGAAGAAAACCAAGAAGTATGGTGAGGTTGGGAAGCATTCTTCAAGAGTATAAAATCAACAGATACTTAAGACTTATTTATTCTATCCATACCAAAAATATTGACAGATTAATAACCCAAAATAAGAAAAATTAAAACTTCTAGTCTATCATTTTGTTGTACAGTCAGGGAAAACAGAATAACTTCAAAAGAATCAGGACTAATCAATAAGGTGATAAACACTATTCAATGTCAGTGTGTATCCTCCCAACACTTAGAAACAACATTATCTGTTTTTAGAAAAGAATACAACCGTCAAGGAAAATAGTATACTAAGGTTAATCCAAAATTCTGGAGTATCTTTCCTAACATTAAATTCCAACTTAAAGCTGAAATGAAGTAATTTATCAGGCTACTCTAGAATGGTGAGTTGATTGGATTTACATTTTTAAGCAGAAATTAAAAAATGGAAAAAGTACATGTTTTAGTATACAGACAACTTTTCATGCTAATAAGTGTATTGATAAAGAGACAAGGTCACTTGACTGTCAAATTGCTGATCTGATGACCAAGTAGTAGTCTGTGATAACCTCTGGCAAAATGGAAAACAGGCCATACATGGGAAAACAGAACTGAAATTTCAGAAAAGATTACAGTAAAAAGAAATAAAGTAATTCAGATGATAATGTTTTGAGAGACTCTCACAGTTAAGTAGTGACTGAGTACCTACTATGTGCCAGTTAGTTTTCTAGATGCAAGGGTGTAATAGTGAACAAGAGAGAAAGAATCCATGATCACTAAGAAGCTTACTTTCTAGTGGGGAGAAGGGTGTTAGGGTAGGCAAACATACAAATAAGTAAGATTTTCAGTTAAGGATAAAGGCTGTGAAGATGATAAAAACAGGGTAATATGATCAACAGCTTCTTAAAGGAGGTGCTTAGGGTATGCAGGGATGAATTCTCTTGAGGACGTAGCATCTGAGTTGACACCTAAATGATGATGACACAGCCATGTGAAGATGTGGGGCAAACCATGTTCCAAACAGAAGGAATAGCAAGTAGCAAAGGCCTTGAGAAAGGGGGGGAAATCTGGCATAGTCAAAGAATAGAAAGAAGTCATCTGGAGTATAGTGAATAAAGGATTATGTAAAGAGAAATGAGAAGGGAGAGATAAACAAGATTTTATAGATCCTTGCCAGCCATGGAAAGGAGTTTTGGTTGCAACAGTAAGTGAGGTGATTTATGTTCTAGAACAATGCCATCTAATGATTTTCTGAGATGTTAGAAATGTTCTATACTTGTGTTGCTCAATTTGGTAGCCACTAGCCACAAGTGGCTACTGAGAATTAGAAATGTGCCTGGTATGACTGAGGAACAGCTATTAATTAACTTAACTTTAATTAATATAAATTTAAATAGACACATATGGTTAATGGCTACCATATGGGACAATGCAACTCTAGAAAGAATGCTGTGGCTGCAGTGTGGAGAATGGATTACAGCAAAGCCAAGAGTAGAAGCAAAGCAACCCAGATAGAATATATTATGCCAGTCCAGGAAAAAAAAAAATCCTTGAGGAAAAAAGGATTAGTATTTGAAATACAGATTTAATAGTTAGCTAAGTGGTTGAATGAGTAAAAGGAGAAACCCAGGCACAGGTTGTAAATCTAGAAAATGAAAAGAACAGTGCTTCCTTCTCATTTCTATAATGCTAACAATTACATGTCCTAATAACCTTCACTGTTAAGTATTCTAAAATAATTATTTCTGGAAGTTATTTAATAATTGGCACATAATGAGGTAGCAAACTAAACATTTTATGACAGAAAGGCACAGCTTGGTATTTTCTCCAGTCTCTCCTGGTTGTCTTTTGAAACAAAAGGGCAAATTAAACATATGGAGACTCTTCAGGGTCTGTGTGTCCATCTGGGCTGACACTAAGCAGGATGCAAAATCCAAGGAACTTTTAGTCCAATTTACAGTCTAATTTTGTCTCAACTCTCAGTCTAAGGGAAAGGCAGGTTCTCAAGATTCTCCAAATGTGGCACTACCATGTAAATACCAGTATTTTAAATACTTTTATGACAACATCAAATTATATCTACCTGATCAACAGCTGTTGTCAAAAGCAATTATTATTTAATTAAACTATTCATTGTTTGAAATGGAAAATATAAAAATTAAGACGTCATTAGTTTATTAATATATTTACTATAAGACTGAACAAGATGACTAGGTTAGATCCTCATCAGCCACACATGACAAAAATAAAATACGCTGAAAATAAACCTAAAAGAAAAGAATTTCTCTCCTTCTAATAAGTGTCTTGTTCTAAGAACTAAGAACTAGTCCATTTATCATGGAAATAAATGATAGCTTGAAAGCGGAGGGTTGGATAATGAAAATAAAGACTACCGTGGGTTTTTTAGGTTTTTTTTATTATGGTGAAATATATTAAAATTTGCCATATTTTTAAGTGTACAATTCAGTGGTTATTAATTATATTCACCATGTTGTGCAACCATCACCATCCACCCCCAAAACTTTTTCATCACCCTAAACAGAAGCTCTGCAAGCATTAACAATAGCTTCCCATTCCCCATCACCCACAAGTCCCTGATAACCTTTAATCTGCTTTCTGTCTCTATGAATTTGCCTATTTTAGATAATTCATAAGTGGAGTCATACAGTATTTATCCTTTTGTGCCTAACTTAATTACTTAGGATAAAATTTTCAAGGTTGATCCATGTTGTAGCATGTATCAGAACTGGCTGAATCATTGTATGTATATACATAAAATATTGTATGTGTATGCCATATTTTGTTTATTCATCTGTTGATGGATACTTTGTTTCCATCTTTTGGCTCTTGTGAATAATTCTGCTACAATATATACAAATATCTTTTTGAGTCCCTGTTTTCAATTCTTTTAGGTATATACCTTGGAGTGAAATTGCTGGGTCATATGGTAATTCTGTGTTTAGCTGTTTGAGAGATTGCCAACTGTATTCCACAGCAGCTGTAACATTTTACATCCCCACCAACAGTACACACGGGTTTCCAATTTCTTCTCATCCTTGCCAACACTTACTTTCTATTGTTTTTGTTTTTTAATTATACCCATCCTAGTAAGTATGAAGTGGCATTTCATTATGTTTGATTTGCATTTCCCTAATGACTAATAACACTGAGCATCTTTTCATGTGCTTATCGGTCATTTATATGTCTTCTTTGGAAAAATGTCTGTTCAAGCCCTTTGCCCATTTTTTAACTGTTTTGTTTGTTGAGTTGTAGCTCTTGATACATTCTGGATACTGGACCCTTATTTGATACATGATTTTGCAAATATTTTCTCCCATTCTGTAGGTTGTCTTTTTACTTTTTTGATAATGTCCTTTGAGCCACAAAAGTTTTTTATTTTGATTAAGTCCAATTAACCTGTGAATAGTTTTATTTCTTCCTTTCCAATATGGATACTTTTTTTTTCTTGTCTAATTTCTTCAGCTAAAACTTCAAGAACAATGTTGAATACCACTAGGGAGAGAAGGCATCTTTGTCTTTCTGATCCCATAGGGAAAGATTCCAGTCTTTCAACGTAGAGTACGTTTACCTACAGTAAACTGCAGGTTTTTCATAAATGCTCTTTATTATACTGAGGAAGTTCCTTTCTAGTCCTAGTTTTCTGAATGTTTTTTACCATGAAAGGATGTTGGATTTTGTCAAATGCCTTTTCTGTGCCAATGGAGACGATCGTGTTTTTTTCCTTCATTCTATTAACATGGTAGTGTATTACATTGATTGATTTTATGTTGAAACACCCTTGTATTCTGGGATAAATCTCACTTGGTCATAGTGTAAAATCCTTTTAATCTTCTATTGGGATTTCTAGTATTTTGTTGATGATTTTTGCATCTATATTCATAGAAGATATTGGTCTGTAACTGTCTTTTTTTGTAATGCCTTTTTTGGGCTTTAGTATTAAGGATTACCCTAATTAGCCTCTTAAAACAAGTTACGAAGTGTTCCTTCTTTAATTTCCTGGAACAGTTTGAGAAGGACTGATACTAATTCTTATTAAAATGTTTGGTAGAATTCACTAGAGAAGTATTCTGGTCCTGGACTTTTCTTTGTTGGAAGGTTTCTGCTGACTGATTCAATTTCTTGTCATAGATCTGGTAAGATCTTCTATGTCTTCTTGGGGCATTTGGGTCATTTGTGCATTTCTAGGAAATTTGTCCATTTTGTCTATGTTATCTAAGTTTTTGATGTACAACTGTTCACAGTATTCTCTTAAAACCTTTTTTACTTCTGGAAAGTTGGTAGAAATGTTCTGAGTTCCATTTCTGATTTTACTTATTTGAGTTGTCCGTCTTTTTTCTCTTTCTCAGTCTGGTTTGGTTTTAATTTTAAGTCAGGGAGGAAATCATTGTGAGATACAGCAGACATTCTTGGCTCCCTGACAGCCATTCTCTGCTCCTCTTGCTTGGTGACAGAGCCCTGATTTTGTTAACCCCTTTCTCATAGGACTCATGAGCAAATCATCATTAGTTTAAGCCAGTCATAGTATAGAGATACCATTCCCTTTGTCAGTGACTGATTATAAGGTCACCAAATGACCTGGCTCAGGCTAATAATACTCAAGGGTAGGTCTGCAGGATGGTTTCTGAGACAGATGCCTGTCTTTAAACATTAAAAAATGGTGCTTGGGAAACAAGTCCTTCTTCTGCTGGACAATGTGGAATCTGCACCTGATATCTCAAACCACGGCAGCGATCTTACAACCACTGGAGAGCTAGCCAAAGGCAAGACCAGCATATGGAGGATGGACAGCAGACAGATGAACAGAACCTAGTTCTTCCTTAATAAGTTCTATGTTCCGAATTAACCTACCCTGGAGGCAACTCAACATTGTACCGATTATCTTTTTATCAATTATTTTGGTATTTTTAGGGTACATTGCATATGTAGGTGGCTCCTATCTTATTTGCGATACATAGGTTTATGACCTTTTTGTGTATTATACATTCTATTTTCAATATCCCTTTTGTATCAACCAATGGTTTTTATCCTAAATTCTTCTTTATTGTTAATATTATTGCTTTGGGGTATTTCCTTTTAACAATATATTGCTAGCTTTTATTTTTTAACCCTCTTGGCAACTGCTATCTTTTGGTAGAGGAACTGAGCACATTTACATGTATTGTGATAATAATCACATATTTGGTTTTAATCTTTTTTTTTTTTCTTGAGACAGAGTCTCACTCTGTCACCCCAGGTAGAGTACAATGGCGTCATCATAACTCAAACTCCTGGGTTCAAGCGATCCTCCTGCCTCAACCTCCAGAGTAGCTGAGACTACAGGTGTGTGCCACAACACCCAGCTAATTTCTAATTTTTGTAGAGATGGGGGGTCTCACTATATTGCCCAAGTTGGTGTTGAACTCCTGGCCTCAAGCAAACCTCCCACCCCAGCCTCCCAAAGTGCTAGATTACAGGTGTGAGCCACCTCGCCCCAACTTTATTCAAATTACTCACCATGCATCTTAAACATATGTCTTTATAATCATGATAGCTATTTCTTGAGTCATCTGATAGCTTTTCAGAGTAAAACATTTTCACTTCTTTGAAAATCAGTACTTTTGAGTCTGTGCACAATGTCACCAGAAATTTTATCCAAAGCTACGAGCAACCATTTGCAAAGCATTAGGCCTGTTGGGCTTTTCCATTCCTCCTATGGCAAGTACACATCCATGATCTCCACAACTGATCCACTCACTCTATCACTTCAAAGTAATCTTTTAAAAGCCAGTTAATAAAGTTATCCAACACTTACAACTATAAGGTAACGACCTCCAGAATAATTCTAAATCTGTTAAATTTCATTACTTCCTTAAAAAGAAAATTCTGCCAGGTGGTCTCTATGCACTTCCTGACATTAGCACTGACTGACGTTTCAGGTTAACATTTCTTTCCTAAATAGTACACTTTGTTGTTCAAAATACAGGTTCAGTATCCCTTATCCAAAATGGTTGGGACCAGAAGTGTTTCAGATTTTGAATGTGGAACACTCAACCTCTTACAGACTTGAAAGAACATCACATAACATGAAAGTCTTTATACTTCCTTTACTATGGGATGATCTTTGGAAGAAAAAAGAAATCCAACCTTATCTTACATTTAAGAAGATGTGGGAACTGAAAATTTCTGTTTTATGTTATTTCTAAAATTTCCCTTTCATCTCTGCTTTGAAAAAGATCCTTACTTAAGATCTATTACAGATTCCCAATTTGTTCTTCATTTCTTCCTACTCCATTTGCATGTAAGACATATATTATAATACTTATTACTTATCACTTTTTCTATACCATCTTTCCCTATTTTGAGATTTGTTATTAGTGAACTTTTATTTGGTTAGAGAAATTCCTCGAGTATTTTCCTCAGATAAGGTACATGGAGGTATACTGGGTGTTCGTATACTTGAAAATTCTTTCTTTTGCCCTGAAAGTTGGTGAGGTATAGTATTTTTTTCTCTATAATTGAGACACTGCTATTTTCTTCTAGCTTCTAATTTCTCTTTATCTTTGGATTTCAGGTAATTCAACTGCCTAGGACTTAGGGTTCTTTCAATCCAGATCCAGGTTTTTACACACACACACACACACACACACACACACGTGCGTGCGCACCAGTTCAGGAAGTTCTTTTTTTCACTTAAAAAACAAAAAAAGAACTATCAAAGCAATATATGTCTATAGTTTTTTTAAAAAATAATAAAAAGTAGAAAATTATTTAAAATAAAAACTGAGTTTGCTCTGTCCCACACTCAGAAGCCTAAAGGCAATTTCTCTCTCCTCTGGAGGTCTCAAGAGAACTCTTGACCTTAAACCAACCATACTTACATGGACTGATTAACTCCAGAGAAGTTAGAAAAAGGGGTCAGGGATGTGCTTTTAGGTTTGTCATCTTCCAAAAATGCACCAATTCAGTAATTGTGGTTATAGATAACATTAATTTTCTTCTTCACAGTTTTCTATGTTTTCAGAATTTGTCTGGCAACAGACATGTATAAGCAAAAAAACCAGAGCTATTAAATAGAAAATCAGCAAAGGAAAACAGGCAGAGTCCCTAAAATAGGGGTCCCCAACCTATGGTGAGGTGTATAATTATTTCATTATCTATTACAATAATAATAGAATAATAATAATAGAAATAAAGTACACAATAAATGTAATGCGCTTGAATCATCCAAAAACCATCCCCCCTTCCCTGGTCCGTGGAAAAATTGTCTTCCATGAAAATGGTCCCTGGTGCCAAAAAGATTGGGGAGCCCTGCCCTAAGGAATACAAAAGGACTGAAAAATGGTACCAGGTTTAACCACTTTCCACTAAAAAAGGCCAAGGAGGTTCTCTGACATTTGCTCTATAATATTTTGATGCCAGCCCTGGATTAGAAACTGGCTTTGTGACATTAAATTGAAAAACATACTCTTACTCTTGCATCAGGTTCAAAGCCCCTGGGATTGGCCAAAGGATTTCATTAGTATCTGTTCTGCAAAACACAGTCAATTAATACCTCAAATTTCTTTTTGCCTTAATAAAAAGCAAAGTCAGAAAAATTTAATCTTTTTAAAAACAATACTGTTTAAAATGAAAAACTTATACATATTATATATAAATTACATTAAATACAATTGTAATCACCAAGAATTTGACAAATAGAGTCATATAGAGGCAAATTTTATTTTGAAATTTCAAATTCATAAGGACAAAATGTCTTGTCTTAGTATACAGGCAATAAGTTAATATTATAAATAGCTTTGTTCCTTGGTCCAGACAATATTCTAAATCACAAGTGCTAGTTGCAAAGACTCACTGTATTGTTAGTTATCTATTCAATATTCCCCAACTCTTCTACCTTATGTGGATCCAGGAGTTCATTCAGAGTAGGCAATATGCAAATTAAAAATGTTTTGCTCCCCAGACCACCTTACATACAGATTAGAAGATGTGCAGAATGTGTCCCAGTTTCCCAGTTTAAAAGACAGGTATGCAAACACATAAGATTAGACTTCTGGAAAAGCTATTTTTTATGATTTAAAAAAGAAGAAAAAGAAAAATCAGACTCAGTTGGCATAAGTCTTTGCCTTCCCTCTTCTCCCTGTCTATCAACACTTGTAACCCTAATGATGTGAGCTATGTGCTAAAGAAGACAAACTAGGAAGGAGAAAAGGAGACTTGGTCCTGCGTAAAAACTAAACCTTTTGGTTAGGTTAAAGCAAAATTTATATAGGAGCCTTAACATTAGACAGACAGAAGAAACATTATGTACCTGGGTGAAATAAATTTGATTCTGTGAATAAAAATCAATCACATATAAAAAGAAAGTGCTTTTTCTTTTAGTCAAGAAAAAAGTCCTTTTTCTTTTGGCCACAGATTATTGTTTCTTCTATAATGGCCAGGTACGATGGCTCACACCTATAATCCTAGCACTTTGGGAGGCCAAGGTGGGAGGATTACTTGAAGCCAGGAGTTCAATACCAGCCTGTGTAACATAGTGAGACCCCTGTCTCTACGAGAATTATAAAAATTAGCCAGGTGCGGTGGTGTGCACCTGTAGTCCTAGCTACTGGGGAGGCTGAGGTGGGAGGATCTATAAAAGCCACTAAGTACCATTACAGCACATAATTGTAAGCTTATGTTCCAACTCACCTCACACAACATTCTACTGCACGAAACCAATGAAGCATCTCATCATGTAGAGTACACAACTGAAGGCAGGAAAGAAAAACTTTCTCAGCATCACTGTACCAGCCTGCATCTGAAAGAAAGCCACCTAAAGAACAAGAAAAATCAGTAATTTTAGATAATTTAACAAATTGCCTGAGAGCTAAAAAGACATGCCTGCAGTGAATATTATCTAAACTAAAACAACCCCATAATATTAAAGTCCTTTGGCTAGCCTAAAACAAAGATATTAGTTGTGAAATTTTGAACTAGGGGGATTAGGATCAAAGTTGAGAATTTGAATAAGGAGTTAAGAGTTTTAACCCTCTAAGAATATTCCATGGCCTAAGATTTGACATTTTCTAGCTAATGATCCACTAAATTCTAATTATTCTATTATTTTCGTCTTGCAGGTGTACACATAACTTTTCAATTTCCCATATCCAATCCCAAAGAAGATAAAGAAATCTGAATAAACAATCTTAGTACAGCAGCACATTATAGAGGATACATAGGTAAAAAAGATGGTGATGCTTGCTCATCTTATTTTTTTAGCAAGAAATTAAATTACTGTCCTGATATATCTTTTGAATACTGTCTGAGAATCTTGACTGCTAATAATGACTAACTTTTAATACATTTTTGCTACACTGTGTAATCACTTTGTACTGTGGTAACCACTCTGCATGAATTCTCTCATTTAACTCTCACAACACATCTTCAACTTAAATGCAATTACTGCCTCAATTTAATAGATGAAAAACTTGAGGCCAGAGAATCCAAAGCTTACAAGCTAGTAAGTGGAAAGATTTGAATCCATATAATCTGACTTCAGAGGCTGTCTGTAGTTACTATACTACATTTGCTATTATAGGAATGCTTTCTTAGTGTTATTGAGGATTAGTTACAAGAACCGGAAAATACAAAGTGACATTCTATACTTCTTCAATCCTAAAACACACATTTTTTGCACATCTTAAAACCTCTAAAATTAGAATACATCATAAAACTGATGGTGTATTACAATAATCGGCAGCATTTTTTCTTGGTACCCAAAAAATATGGTGTGTCTTAATGATGTCAATAATGTCTGAGTCAACAAAGTATTGTATTTTTTATAATACATGTTTTATGTTCAATTAAAGCTACATGCAATCAGACAAATTTTGTTTTATTCATTGGCAACAACTGTGCTTTAGAACATTCTAGAGTCCTTCAAGTGACTAGAATAATGAGGTTATTATACATATTCATACTAAACAACCTTCTATTCATTATCCCAACATACTGTGTGTTGTGCTGGTTATTAGGATATTGCCTCTCAGCTTCAAATCACCCTTCTAGACTCTGTTTTATGATGCTGAGGCAAGGACTCTGCAAACTACATTTCTCCTTTGCTAGCTGGCTCCCTGTTAAGCTCCCTGTTAAGCTCTGCCAAAGGGAGGTGCTAAAGAAAGGGGCTGCAAGACTGGAAGAGCAAGGGACACTCCTTCCTGTTTCTGTCAGCATGCCCCTGCTGACCCAAACACCCCAGGGTTTGTTTCTTTACTCAGGGAGCAAAAGTTCATTCCAGTAAGCAATAGTCAATAGGAGCTGCAGTTTTCCAACACTTCCAAATCCTCTGTCACAGCACCACATGAGATGCCCCTCCTAGGGGTCTAGATCCTAGACCCATGGACCCTCTTTTCAGAGCTCGAGGCACTAGTACCAGCCTAGCAGCATCCTAGCTCTCCAGGGCACTTCCTTAAGCTTCCAAATGTTAATAATTCCAACCCCTTTCCTGGGTTCCCCACAAGCCCTGGTTGTGGTAGCTGATTCTTGCAGTTGATACGTCCATAATACCTTCATGTTCCCTTTTTGCCTTTTCAGTTCTCTAATGTCTCGTTAAAAATTCTTTACAAAATTCTCTATAAATTCTATCTCTACAACATGGATGGACCTTGAAAATATTATGCTAAATAGCCAGTCACAAAGACCATATATTTTATGAATCCATTTATATAAAATGTCCAGGACAGGCAAATCTATAGAGATAGAATTTAAACTGATGGTTGCCTGGGGTTGCAGTGAAATGAGGAATGGCTGCTAATGGGTATGGGTTTTTCTTTTTCTTTTTTTTTTTGAGACAGAGTCTTGCTCTGTCACCTGGGCTAGAGTATCAGCCTAGCTCACAGCAACCTCAAACTCCTGGGTTCAAGTGATCCTCCTGTCTCAGTCTCTTAAGTAGCTGGACTATAGGCGTGCACCACCACACCCGGCTAATTTTTTCTATTTTTTTTTAATAGAGATGGGGTCTCGCTCTTGCTCAGGCTGGTCTCGAACTCCTGACCTCAAATGATCCTCCCGCCTTTGACTCCCAGAGTGCTAGGATTACAGGCGTGAGCCACTGCGCCTGGCCAGGTATGGTTTTCTTTTTGGGGTGGTGACAGTGTTCTAAAACTTACTGTGGTGATGTTTGCACAACTCTGTGAATGTACTAACAACCATTGAACTGTATACTTTCCATGGATGAATCGTATGGTATGTGAATTATATCTCAATAAGGCTGTTATTTAAAAAAATTATCTCTATCACTGTATACTTCTGGTGTAATGTTTATTTACTCTCTGGATAATTTTAGGATTAAACTGATAATATGAGTTTGCTAGGACTTGGTTCTCTCTCCAAGATATCTATCTGGCTCATTATAATGGCCAAATTGGTATAAGTATATGTGGAAATGACAGAGGACCTCAATGAACCTTCCTGTCTTTCACCTTCCTTGATACTAAATTTCTTCCATACAGAGTTTTACCTGACCATCTATAAGTAAAGGGATGTCATTAACATTTGCCAAGCTCACAAACACTCCATTGTTACAGACATTCTTTTGTCAATTCTCTGTCAAAATTAACATTCCATGACACTATTAAAGGATAAATGCTGAGGGTTCTTTTCAGAAAAGAATATTCTAGACTGGGTGTGGTACCTCATGCCTACAATCCCAGCACTTTGGGAGGCCGAGGCAGGAGGATTGCTTAAGGCCAGGAATTTGAGACCAGCCTGGGCAACATAGTGAGACTTTGTCTCTACAAAAAATAAGAAAAATGAGCTGGGCGTGGTGGTGCGTGCCTGTAGTGCTAGCTACTTGGGAGGCTGAGGCGGGAGGATCGTTTGAGCCTAAGAGTTCGAGGCTCATTGCACTCTAGGCTGGGCGACAGAGTGAGACACTGTCTCTGGGGGAAAAAAAAAATTATTTACTGGGTAGAGGGGAGAGAGGAGAGAGAGGAGAGAGAGGGGAGAGAGAGAAAGCGGGGGGGGGGGGGGAGAGAGACAGAGAGAGAGGAAAAGAAAAGAAAAGAAAAACCTTGAAGTTCCTCCAGCAAGTTGTCTTTGACCACTACAAAGAATTATTCTAAGATTGAAGGAAATGATTGTGAAAATTTGTATGCACTTGTGTGTGCACATGGGAAACAGAGAGAGAAAACATGCACATGCACACATTAATGTGAGAAGTTAAAAACGAAAGGTAGTTCAAGTGATGGACTTGGAGTTGTTGGTAAAAAGAAAAAAAGAAAAAAAAAAAAAAAGAAAAAAACGAAAGGTAGTCTGTGGTGACAGAACAATACTGTATCCTGATAGTGATGGTGGTTATAAGACTCTTTACATGGAATCAATTGCATAGAAACACACAAAATGAGTGCATGTGAAAACTGGTGAAAACTAAATAAGGCCTATAGTCTAATTAACAGTGTAATGCCAAAGTCAATTTCCTGGTTTTGATATTGTTCTACAGTTATATAATATGTTACCACTGGAGGAAGCTGGAGGAATGGTTCAATGAACTCTAGATATTCTTTTGCAACTACCTATGAATCTGCAATCATTTCAAAATAAAAACTTTAAATAAAGAAAAAAGTTAGCAGCAACTTTGTAAATAGTTGCCTGAAATGTATCTATACAGATGTGAAAACCATAAAAATATTATACAAACATTAAACAATATTTTTCTATATGTACAGCACACAAAACTTTTTCTGACTGCTTTTACGTTTATGCTTTCACTCTCCTTGCAATATCCCCATGAAGAAATACAATAATCCTCATTTTAGAGATGGGAAAACTGAAGCCCCAAAAGGATTATGTCCCATGCCACAGCCCACAGTAAGCAGGTGAAAGAGGCTGGTGGCAGCATGATCGGGTAGAAAAGATATGTGCTTTGGAATTATACAGACATAGGATTCTAAACTTAGCTCCACTACCAGCTATGTGACTTGAGCCAGTTATTCAACTTTTCTGCTTCCTCATTTGTAAAATGCTATTAATACCATCACTTCATTGGAATGTCATCAGGATTTAGAAAGATACCATTTAAATGCATAGTATAGTGCTTGGCACAGAACTAATGTTCAGTAAATCACAAGTGGTTCTTCTGATGTTCTTCTCATAACCTCCTTATGTAGACTTTGGGGAAAGTCCTGGAGGAATCTTTTATTGTCAGCAGGTTTAATTCTATCACAGAACAAAATACTCCTCTATTTTATCATTACTTACCTAAAACAAAGCCAACCTGAATGGCTTTTTCCTTTACTGCAGCATCTGATTCTGCTATATAAGAGCACCGTCTACTGAATGAATAGGCCAAGACAGAAGCAACTTTAACACCATGATCCATCAAAGCCTGAAAACAATGATGAAGCAAATGTCTGAAAGAGAACAAAAAGGCTTATTTTATAGCGGTAACTTATTTTTGTCCTTTTAGAAAGTGCTCGCTGCTTCTCTTTTAAATCACAGCACCATTATTTTCCAGGATGGAGTAAGTTAAAAAGTGTTTTGCCTTATGAATTATGAGGCTATAATAACTCAAAATTTAGCCTAATATCTTTACTAAAGGGATATAACACTCAGGAAAAATATAGTGTGTAACTTGATGGCAATGAAGGATGAGGCTAACTTCTAAAATCAGCTTTAAAAACCAAATTTCAATTCAACAATAAAAAGACAAATAACCCAATTAAAAATAGGGAATGGATTTGAACAGACATTTCTCCAAAGAAGATACACAAATGGACAATAAACACAACACAAAGTAAGATGCTAGACATCATTGGTGATTAGGGAAATGCAAATCAAAATCACAATGAGATACCAGTTCACAGCCAAAAGAAGGGCTATTAATAATTTTCAAAAAATTTTTTTAGAGACAGGATCTCACTCTGTCTCCCAGGGTGGTGTGCAGTGGCACGACCATGGCTCATTGCAACCTCGAACTCCTGGGCTCAAGCAATCCTCCTGCCTCAGCCTCTCGAGTAGCTAGGACTATAGGTACACGCCGCCATGTCCAGTTAATTTTTAAAACTTTTTTGTAGAGATGGGGTCTCATGATGTTGGCCAGGCTGGTCTCAAACTCCTGGCTTCAAGCGATCTTCTCCCTTGGTCTCCCAAAGTGATGGTATTATAGGCATGAGCCATCATGCCCAGAAATATATATTTTTTAAGTTTTGGCAAGATGTGGCCAAATTGGAACCTTCACACACTAGTGGTGGGAATGTAAAATGGTACAGCTGCTGTGAAAACAGTTAGCAGATCCTCAAAAAGTTAAACATAGGGTTACCACAGGTATACATCCTAGGTATATACCCAAGAGAACTGAGAATATGTCCATACAAAATCTTGGCCAAGAATGTTCTTTACAGCATTATTCGTAATAGCCAAAAGGTGGAAACATCCCAAATGTTCATCAATGGGTGACTGAATAAACAAAACGTAGTATTATCCTTACAATGGAAAATTATTCAAGCAACAACATGAATGAGCCTTGAAAACATTATGCTAAGTGACAAAGTCAGTCACAAGAGACCATATATTGTACGATTCCAATTATATGAAATATATAGAACAGACAAATCCACAGAAACAGAAAGTAGATTAATGGTCAGCCAGAGACTGAGGGTAAGAGGAAAGAGAGGGACTATTAATGGTTTCTTTTGGGAGTGATAAAATGTTCTATAATTAGACAGTAGTGATGGCTGCAAAACTTCGTGAATAACTGAACGGTACAATTTAAAATGGTGAATTTTATGGTATGTGAATTATATCTCAATAAAAAAATCTTGAAAAAACAAAATTGTAACTGCTTTGAATAAAGGAAGAAAAGTCAAATTACATGCTTTTAGTTTCACAAATATATAAAACACTTACCAAGGGATTTGGACTTGGTCAAAGATAACCTAAGAGATGAAAAAGAGGTATTCCACTAAATCTTTACAACAGCCACGTTTAGAACTGCACAGAGAAATTCAAATCCCAGAAAGCTGACCTTTCCTTAAGGAATGCTTTTTAAAGCTTTTCTATAGTGTTCTTTCCCAAAATTGAGAAGTTCTCATCTATTATTTTTTTACAGACTAATTTTAATTAATTAACCAACCAAGAAATTTCTCTGTAATCTTAGTACACAAGCCACATTTCAAAGTTACCCTTGAATGCTGAAATCATGCTATTTATTTACTTGTTTATTAGCTTATCATCCCTCTCTAAAATACAAACTCCACGAGAAAGGGCCTTGTAGATCTTATTCACTGCCATACATCTAGCATCTAGAACAGTACCCGGCACATATTAGGTATTCAGTAAGTATTGATTTAGTTAATTTGTTGAACAAATAAAACAACTTTGCAATATTATGAGGTATCAGCAGTATTTTGTGAAACTATGGTCTTATTTTCCTAGAAATGTGGGTTTGGAAAAACAAATGGCAGTTAAAGCTAATTTAGGGAAGAACACTAAATAAAACAGCAAGTACGATCAAAGGCCAGATCATCCCTCTGTGGCTCCTACTACATGATAATACCTACAATGAGAAAGATGAATTCAGTCTCCCTTTCTTGAACTCAAAAAGCTAAACTGCCAGAGTGTTAACTTTCCAAAAGGGATAGACGCGGGCAGAACAAATCCTCTTCTCTTTGTCACCAAGCTTGTCTGTTTGAGCTGTACAATTACTGTGACAGTATTTTTAACCTTATTCTATATCATGCTGGTGGCGCACTCCTCAAGCTGTCAGTTTTAAAATAAATTGCTTTCAAATTCTACTTCTAGGTATGTATCTAATAGATATGCATACATATGTTCACCAAAAGACATGTACAAGAATGTTCACAACAGCACCATTTATAATAGCTAAAAATTGGTAACAGCCTAAATGTCCATCAATAATAGAATAAATGATGACATATTCATATGATGAAACATTTATACATATACAGCAACAAGAATCAACAAACTACAATTGCATATAACATAGGTGATTCTCATAAACATAATATTGAGCAAAAAAAAAAAAAAAGCCAGAAACAAAGGGTACAAACTGTATGACTATTTACATGAAGTTCTAAAACAGGCAAAATGAACCTAGTGGTTACCCTGGGGGAGGGGAAGTAGTGACTAGAAAAAGGCAAATCAGAGCTTTTGGGGTTCTAGTAACAACCACAAATAAAGTAATATAATATGTAGTAAAATAATACCAGATATATGGAAAAACCAATTTGAGATAATTTCTCAATAAAACAATTTTAGAAATTTATATTGGCACTATACATATGAAGATAAAATTATTTTAGCCATTCTAAGTTTTCTGATATGATCATGTCTGTGAATTACTTTTTAAATCACATAAGGAATTGGTTAAAAAATAAATGTTACTTAAAAATGATTTATGGAAAACAGTATGGCAGTTCCTAAAAAAATTAAAAATAGTAGCCAGGCATGGTGGTGCACATCTGTAGTCCCAGCTACTCAGGAGGCTGAGGAAGAATTGCTTGAGCCCAAGAGTTCAAGGCCAGCCTGGGCAACATAGCAAGATCCTATCTCTTAAAAAAAATTAAAATAGAATTACCATATGATCCAGCAATTCCACTTCTGGGTACATAACCAAAACAACTGAAAGCAGGAACTCGAAGAGATACTTGTACACTCATGTTCACAGCAGTGTTATTCACACTAGCCAAGAGATGGAAACAACCCAAATATCCATCAACGAATGAATGGATAAACAAAATGTGGTATATGCATACAATGGGATATTATCCAGCCTTAAAAAGAAATGAAAAAATCTGACACATGCTACCACATAGATCAACCTTAAAAATATTATGCTAAGTGAAGACAGACAGACACAAAAGGGCAAACATTATAGAATTCCACTTATGTGGAACACCAGAGTGGTCAAACTCATAGAAACAGAAAGTACAATGGTGACTGGAAGGGAGTGAGGGGAGGAGGGAAAGAGGAGTTATTATTTAATAGGTACAGAATTTCTGGGGGGATGATAAACAAGTTCTGCAAATGGGCAGTGTTGATGGTTGCACAACAGTATGAATGTACTTAATGCCACTGAATTGTACACTTAAAAATGGTTAAAACCGTAAATTTTATGTTATGTATATTTTACCACAATTTTTTTTAAAAAAATTTACCTTTTATCCAAAGCTCTCAATACTTTAGCAAAAACTTCCAATTCACAAAATTCACTTCCCAGTTGACATAAGCGTCCTTGTTGGTAAAGCTGAAATAAAAAACAAAATATGATGACTTTAAATTTTTTAAATTTAATTTTAATTTCTACTTTCATTATATTTGATGAATATAATTGTTGAATTTAATATTTGATGAACTTAATGAAAATGATTCAAAGTCAGTATGATTACATAGTAATATCAGGAAAGACTCTTACACTAAGAGAAATGTAATGTAAATTTCTACAATTCACATAAAAATATTTTAAGAGTTATATATAATTGTTAAGAATTAATATTTGTTAAAAAACTTAGAATAGTTCCTGGAACATGCTAAGTACTACAAAGTGCTATATAATTATATATTTATTAAATAAACATAAAAACTGTTAAAATCAAGAAACATAAAACTGTTCACTTTTTTCCTTAAACAAAACTGGATATTTAATGTAAACTTATCAAAATAATAGAAGAGATAATGTCCAGAAAACAGAGCTGGTCAATATGCTCCACTAGGGGCTCTTCAGACCATCTCAAGAATCAAGTTCAGTTCTGGGCACAACAGTTCACAAACATACTAACTGCAGAGCATGTCTAGAGTAATCCAGAATGGCAGGATTTCTAATCAAGTCATAACCATTTATACACTCTGACTGACTTTTTAGAACTGCTATTTAAAATACCATTTTGATAAATGTGTTAAAATGTTTATCTCAAATAACATGTGCACATGGTTAAAAAGAGACAAATACTATTGCCCTTGCCCCTCAGCCTCAATTTCACCAAACGCTTTTGAATTTACATATGCTACATAAATAATACAGTGCCTTAGAAGGCAGGAATTTTGTTATATTAGTTCACTTTATACTACAGGCACTTAACACTTAGCTCAGTTGATGAAAACATGGGTTTCAGAAAAAGAACAAGGTCTGGAGTTCATTCTCCGAAAGCGGCAGTTCATTCTACTTTGTGTAGGAAGAACATACTAAACACTCAGCACATTCTTGGGCATAAATCATCAGTCACAAGGGAGGCCAGGTCAAATGAGGTACATATATTAATGCAAAGCCATAAAGACTGCTGCAAAAAATCCATAACTGCTGGAGGGGAGAGAGGACAGGGACTACCACATGCTGAGGAGGGGGGAGATAAATGTTATCATCGTAATAGGTGGATATTCACATTAACATTAAAACCTTCATAAGGAAAGATTTGCTATTTTTGGAGATGACTATTTTCTGCTACAGAAAAATAAGATGTTCTGGGAATGTATACAGTAAAATTCACTATTAGTGATCACTGTCATAGTTACTTGAGTATTAACCAATACAGAATAACTCAGAGAAAACAAAGCTGAGAATTTATGACCAAATTCCTATTTGCAGGTTTAATGTGATAAATTTCTGATTTGAGACGGAAGAACAAACACAGTTATCAAAATAAATACACATACATACTCCAAAAACACTAAAAATCTTACTGGGGGTGGTGGCTCAAAAACAAAAACAAAAACTACTTAGCTTCTTACCAAAATGACAGACTCATCATCACCAAACTCAAGGCTTAGAATTTCTTTTTTTTTTTTTAAAGAGACATGGTCTCACTCTGTCACCCAGGCTGGTCTCAAACTCCTGGGCTCATGAGATCCTTCTGCCTCAGCCTCCCGAGTAGCTGGGACTACAAGAGCGAGCCACCAGGCCCACCTCAGAATTTCTTTTGTAAGTAGAACAATCAAAAACAAGTTATACAACTAATTTCCTGTATTCACTAGCCAAACAAAAACAAATTTTATGTGTTCTACAACTCATAGTATCCCTTTAATGATTACTAATTGGTGTATCCTACTAAATGGATTTGAAACTTGAATTTAGAAAAGTTGCTGCCTTAGTTACAGTTTGAAAATATGCCCTATTAACAAATACCAGCATTTTTCTATATTCAGCTATTTAATTTTCCTAGTTAAAAATGGGCTCACATTTAAACCGTGGGGAGAGGGTAACAATTTAAGTGTTTCAACTCATCCTTACCAAGTTTATCCAAAAAAGTCGAATTAACAAATTTTTTGAAATAAAGGGGTTTAGGGATACCAATCTGTCATAAAAATAGCATCTAATCCTTACAGAAATCTTACATGTGCCAGGTACTGTTCCAGGACTTTTCATAAATAATTCATTCTATCCTTTTACAGATTAGGAAACTGAGGCGTATAGAGTTAAATAATCTGTTCAAACTCATACATTTAGGAAGTGACAAAGCAGGAATCTGATCACAGGCAGTTTATCCCTATATCCATGTTCTTAACAACTTACACTATACCGCCTCTTGAAGATAATATAACAGGAAATACGAAAAAGCATAAAATGGACAATTTAAAACCTTTTAATAGAAATAATAGAAGATTTAAAGATTAACCCTTCACAGACCCAGACATCTTATGAAACAGAGCTTAGGAGAGGAAACTAATGTTCTAAGGTTATGGTAATGACTCTCATATCAGGTTTTAAAACTTGAATTTTAGTTCATTATTACAGTGTATACATTCTGTATCCATAGAATAGTGAGGCTATTAAAGCGCTATATCAACTACTTTTAGCTGTTGAAAGAAAATAAAGAAAAACAAGTTTATTTCCAGAAGTAGGCAAATTACCTCCCACCAGATATAAAAACAGATAATAAAAATATAATTAAAACATTATATAGGTATGAAGATAGAAAAAATACAAAGTTCGACAGACCTTAGCATATGTAAAAATTAACAAATGACAAAAGAACCATTTTAAAATCACTGAGGAAAGAAAAATTTAGTTAATAAAGAGTACATAAAAATGGGGAAACAAAGATGTCTACCTGATAAAATATTATATAACAAAAATAAATTCCAGATTTATCAAAGTTTTAAATGTTAAAATATTGAATCATTGCAGTATTAAAAGCTACCTGGTAATGCTGCCTTTCTAAGCATCATATCACAGGTAAAAATCATAAAGGAAGAGGTGACCACATTAAAACCTAAAATGTCCATGAATATAAAATATTATACAGAAAAATAAAAAATACTGTACAACAAAGCTAAATAAAATATTAGTAACATACACGTGTAAGAGTTAATATCTTTAACACACAAAGGGGTCTAATAAAAAGAGGAACTGCCTGGTGGTGTTTTTAGAAACAAGGGCTTTCAGAGACTAAAGTAAAAATAGTGTAAGAAAATTAAAGGTAACTATTGCTAGGGCAATGCAAGACAGTCCAAAAGCCAGAGAACTCTCAGGGGTATGAAAATGGGTATGAAATCCCTTAACCCAAGGGATTCTAAACTGGCATGGCTGCTTTCCAAGTCAATTCAAAATTACCACAGTCTATAAGGTAATGTAGTTTTATTTCCAACAACAAAAACTTAGAAAAGTCTAGAAAAAGATATAAAAGAAATTGAGTCCTAAACTAAGAATAACTATGAAAAGTCACACTAACACATGTACACACACGCACAATGAAACTCGTGTATCTCACTCATGTTTGAAACTCTATCTTAGTGAGTCATTAAATAGCAAAAACTTCAGAAATGAAAAAGGGTTGTTATCAAGGAAAAATTACCAGGATACAAGTGAACAAGTTCCCAAAAAGTTCAAGTTATATAATTCCACTTTTGTTTTTAAATTGTATATCTACATTATATATGCATACATATAAAAGTCTAAAATGATAGCCAATAAAATGTTCATATATATGGTATAGGATTTATATCTCAAATCTTTCACCTAGATTACTGCAAAGGTTTGGTAGACCTGGTCTCTGCATCACCACTCTTGTCTTCCTCTAATCAATTGTCCACACAGTAGCCAGAATGATCTTTTTAAAAATTAAGTAACATCACACCATTCCCCTGTTTAAAACCATTCAATGGTACCCCCAATGCACTTAAAACGTAATTGAAAATCTTTAATGTGACCTATGAGCTCCTAAAAGTCGTCTGACCCCTGCCTATCTTTCTGACCCCACCTTTTAGTATTCTTTCTCCCTGTCTCTTACATTCCTGCCACCTTAGCTTGCTTAGCTCGTGACTTTTGCACACATACGCTGCTGCCTCCACATGATTCTTTGCCTAGTTTATTTGCAACTCATCCAAATCATCTCAACAGCTATGTCACTTCTTCACAGAGACCTTCCCCTGACTCCCCAGCCTAAATTGTTTCCTGGCCGGGCACGGTGGCTCACGCCTGTAATCCTAGCACTTTGGGAAGCTGAGGAGGGATGATTGCTGGAGGCCAGGAGTTCAAGACCAGCCTGGGCAATATTGAGACCCTGTCTCTACAAAAAATAAAAAACAAGCCAGGTATGGTGGTGCACGCCTGTAGTTCCAGCTACTTGGGAAGCTGAGGCAAGAGGATCACTTGAGCCCAGGACTTTGAGGTTGCAGTGAGCAATGATGATGCCACTGCACTCTAGCTTGGACAACAGAGGGACACCCTGTCTCAAAAAAAAAAATTCTGTTTCCTGTTATACTACTCATGACACACTGTATTTTTTCTTCTCCATAGTAGCATCAAGGCATGCATGCATGCATTCACTTAAACAGTCATTTGTTAAATATGTCATTCCATTACACTCTGCACTCTTTGAGGTGGCCATAGTCACCCCAATATCCTCAATACCTAGCACAGTGCCTGGCACTAGATATACTTCAATATTTTCTGAATGAATAATCCAAATTGGTAGTTATCTACTTTGGATGGAACTCAGAACCTCAGAAGAAACAAAAAAAATTCAAGAAAAAGTCTCTACTTTGGAGTTTATAATTACAGAATCAATGATTTAGTATTATTACATCTTTATTTACTGATATTGTCCAGATTTGTCTAGTTGGTGAATTTCACATTTAGGGAAAAACCCCAATTTCACACATAGTTACTACTGTCTCCCCAATCAGACTGTAAGCACAGTAAGGAGAAAGAATCAGTAGGCAGCCTTATGTCCTGTCTTTATAATACTCTGTATAGAACAAGCTCATGAAATAAACTGTGAGAACAAATTTGAATGCAAACTTAACAAGCTAGAGTCTGGAGGAACAATAAAGTACCAGCACCTAGTGGAATAGACACCTTAAATTTTTACTTATGAGAAAATGACAAAAATGGAAAAATCAAGAACAAATTCTGAAGACAGTTGCTTAAATTTGCAGACAAAAAATCAATGTTTCTTATTTTAACATCTGATCTTTTTACCAAGTACTCTGGCATATTCACTCCATGAAATTCTTAGCTTACTGTACCCGTTACGTCTTTGTGATTTTCACATCAACGGCAAGAATATTACAACTAGGAACATTCTACTTATTATTTGTTTTTATTAACTTAATAAATACCAGGAACATTTCTGTAAGGCACTGTGCTTGGTTTTGTGTACCACCGTTCCCACAGGAATACAAAGTCAGTAAGAATTGTTCTCTGATCTAAAAAAATTTAGAACCTATCAGAATAGAAAAATAATTAATGTTCACAGATCATACGATGAAGGCAAGGCAGCGTGCTTTAGGAACACAAAATACCCACTTCAAGGGAGAACTTCAGTTGAGTTTTACAGAGGAATGGGAGTAAAATTTCTAACAATATGGCACATAGCACTCACACAGATGTAAAGCTTCCAGCCCTTTTTCAAACACAGAGATATGCTGGATATAAAATCACAAAATAACTTTTGGATATTAGCCAAGTCTGAAACCAAGAGTTGAAATTCCACACTGCCCAAAATTAAGAAAATAGAAACTCGAAAACAGCTGCGAAGGAAGAAAAACAGAATGATTTGTACCTCTGAATGGTTTCAAGCTAGAGTAGCAAAGACCAGAAAGGAGTCCAGGCAGCATATCCCGTAAACAAAGAGACCTGAAGATTAACTACTCCAAGATTAACTACCCGCCTAAAGCCAGGAGTTAAAAAATCTAACACCTCCTACAACTTTAGCAAAAAGTCTCCTGTGAAAAACTGAAACCTCCAGCCCAGGACACATGTGGGCATGCATTCCAAAATCACACTACCTAGATGATTTACAGTCCCAAACTCAGAACCTGGCATTGAAAATTGGTCTGAAACCAGTGAAGTCCCCACACAAACAAATGCTTTGTGGGGTGATGAGAATGTTTTATATATTGATCAGCAAAATCTAAACTGCAGGGAACTCCGTAGAGCCTAGAGGAGAAAGGAATCTGTCTGCTTCTTCAACAAATAAATTACAAAGAAAAGAAAACAGAGAAGGAAAGGTAAGAAAACAGATGGAAAGGTAACCTACAGAACGAGAGACTTAAGAGATGTTATCAACCAACTGCCAAGGTATGTGCGGAAATTACCTAGATCTTGATTCAAACAAGCAAACTGTAAAAATATACAAATTTGACAAATGAAACAATTGAAAATGTGAGCAATGATTGGATATTTAATAACATTAAGGAATTACTGTTTATTTTTCTTAGGTGTCATAAGAGTATGGTAGTTATTAACACTGATATATTTACAGATGAAATTATCTGATGTCTAGATTTGCTTCCAAACACCATATGAAAGAGGAAAGAGGATGGGGGAATAAATTCAGTAACAAGACTGGCCAAGAAGTGGTAACTGTTAAAGCTGAGTGGTGGACATATAAGGGTCCATTATTCCATTCTGTCTATTTTTGTATGTGTTTAATTTTTTCCATAATAAAAGATTTATTTAAAAAGTCTTGCAAATGTATCCTTTAGCTCTAAAGTAAACAAAAGTAGTAATATTTTATTTTGTTTAATAAATGTGCTATCTTCACTTATAAGATCCATTTATTCTTATCCTCTAATCTCAAAATTCATCTAAAATGTAGCTCTAAAAAAATTTATATTGGAATATTGATATTACTTTACTTTGTACTTTGTATCTTACATTTAATGTCCTTCACCTGTTGTTTGATTACAGTGTGATTTCAAAGAATTAATACTCAAATGGGAGGACAGCCCTTTACTAATGCTTAAATATGCTGTCCATCTATGAAGATGATGTTAGTAGGTCAACTATGCACTAATCAAGAAATAAAGAATTTTTTCCCCAACGGTTATAAGGATAAACTTCTGTGTATTTACCCAGATTCTCTAACTCTATCCCTCACTATGGGTCAATGGCATAATTTTCAATATAGTATGACTGTGCTAATGGTAGAAGATGCTACCATGATACAAATGGAAGCCCCAAACAAAAAACTAGTTAGATGTAAGATCTAACCAACAGTGATACATAACATACATAACAACATACACCAGTGATCTCTATATTTGGGATAAGTTTCTCAGCTTCTCTTCTTGAAGCTTCACTACCAATTTGCCATGAAAATTAGAACTGTATCCATGAGACAGTAGGAGAGGATAGTATGGCTATTAGAAAACACATTCTGTCTCTATAAGAATACTCATTCTATATTCTAGATAACCAACTTTACAACATTTGTTTCCCCTAATTTCAGAGGAATTATATATACGTTTTAAGAAATATTAGAAAATATAGAGAATCTTAAAAAAAAGAAAAAACATTCACTCAATGTCACCATCTACAGAGAAAATCACTGTCAACATAATGGCACATTTTTTAGTCCTCTTACTGATTTGCAGTTTTGATTACGTTTCATAAACCTCAATCCTCCATTAAGTTAAATGGAAGAGACGCTGGATTTTTACATTACAGATGATAGTTTCCCCTGTCCTATTAATACGGTAAATTATATTAACAGACTTGCTGGAATGTATTTGCTTTTTTTTTTTTTTTTTTTTGAAATAGGGTCTTGCTTTCTTACCCAGGCTAGAGTGTAGTGGCATCATCATAGCTCACTGCAACCTCAAACTCCTGGGCTTAATCGATTGATCCTCCTGCCTCAGCCTCCTGAGTAGCTGGGACTCCAGGCACACACCACCCAGCCCAGCTAATTTTTCTATTTTTTGTAGAGACAAGGTCTCGCTAGGTTGCCCAGGTTGGTCATGAACTCCTGGTCTCAAGCGATCCTCCTGCCTTGGTCTCCCAAAGTGCTAGGATTATAGGCGTGAACCACCACTCCCAGCCTGCTATTATTTTATCTAGAATTTTTACCTCAAGATTCACAAATGAGGTTTTCTAAAGGCTTTCTTTTTATTGCTATTTTAGGATTAGCTATGAGGGTTATGTTTGCCTGTTTTGCTTTTTTTTTTTAATTGGAAAGAATTAGGATGGTCTATAACAATTTAAATACCAATTGCATCAAGTGTTCCAAGAAAATGTTTCAAGTTGGTTGAAATTTTGTTTGCTGCAGGAGGAGGTATATACAGAGAGAATGAAGTATAATTTCTCAATTTCTCTCACGATTTTTAGTCATTAAGTTCTCTCTTTGGTCATTTGTATTTTCCTAGAAACATAATTTCAGTAAGTTTTCCAGACTGATTAGCATAGCATTATACAAGCTATTCTACAGCTAAAAAAGCTATTCTATAATTTAAAAAGCTATTTTTCTCATTTCCATTGTATCTATGGTTGTTTTCCCTTTCTCATTCTTAATTTTGAGAAATTGAGCTTTCTCCTACGTTTCTTGGTTTGGCTAGCTAGTGAATTAACTAATTAGCTGAATTATCTATTTTACTTTTTAAACAACCACTTGGAATTATTTCTCATTCATTCCAACAATTCTTTTTTTTAGAATATCAGTATTTAGGCTATTCCCCACTCAGTATTAGCCAACTTTGTGTCCCAGATATCTTATTCTCAAAAATTGTTTTACTTCTTTTATACGTATTTTTTCTGTTTATCAAAGTAATACATGGTAATAAAAATCCAAATATTAAAAAAAATAGAAAGGATATATATACAAAGTAAAAAGTGACTGCAATCCTACCCCTTGAGTAAACACCATTAATAGATTCCTTTTTCAATGCATACACAGAAATATACATATATATTCTCCCACTTAAAAAAAAAAATCACACAAGATTATGCTATTCGTATCGTTTTGTAACAAGGTTTTTATTCTCCCTACATGCTCTGTGCTTGATTAGCATACAGTTGTTTTCACTTTTTGCCACCATCAACAATGCTGTATTGAACATCCTTGATTAGGATTTTCTGCACACTCAACAAGTATTTCTGGAAAAGGTCTTTAAAATGGTCTCATAGGTTAAAGGGTGTAAGTGATTTGAATTTCTAAACCTCAACAATCTGATTGGTGAAGGCTGATTTTAATAAACTTTATTGAAGCATAATGTACATATAGAAGAGTGCACAACTCATATTTTATGTATAAAGCTTGATAAATTTGCACAAGGTGAACATGCACACAGCATCCAGACAATAAAAACAGTATTACCAAAATCTCAGAAGCCTCCCAGATATCCCCGTCACTATCATCCAAGGGTAACCTCTCCTAACACCTTAATTTTAACGTTTTTGAACTTTATATAAATGCAATCATATACTACATGCCCATGGTTTCCAAACTGGGCACCAAGGTGCCCCAGGGCACTGCAAGATATTTTAAATTTGAGAGGAACAATCTTCAACATCTGCATTACACTATCCCAACTACCAGACTGCTATACTGTATTGCTTTCAATGATATCTTCATGAAGCCGTGTTTTCAGTGGTTGCTGTGATAAAAAGTAATGTGCAAGAATCAATATGAAACAGGAAATGAGGGTGGTGGTGTTCAATCTGATCGCAAGGATTGAGATGCTGCACAGTGCCCAACAAACTCAAACATCCCATTAGTAAGTAACAGTGTTTGTTTAAGAACGAAGTATTTTTTCTTTCAACTTTTGTGCATTTTTAACAGTTTTTTAAACATTTTCTCATAGGTGTTAGAATATAAATATCATTAACGTGTTTGGACCTAACTACTTAATATAAACACAACTGTCAGGTATTTTTTTTCCTTTTTTTTTTTTTTTAAATAGACAGGGTATCACTCTGTCACCCAGGCTGGAGTGAAGTGGCACAATCACAGCTCCACTGCAAGCTCAAACTCCTAGGCTCAGCAATCCTCTGCCTCCCCCTCCCCAGTAGCTGGGACTACAGGCACAGGCCACCATGCCAATTTTTTTTTTTTTTTTTTTCCTTGAGATGGGTTCTCCCTATGTTGCCCAGGCCGGTCTCTTAACTCCTGGCCGCAAGTGATCCTCCCATTTTGACCTCCCACAGCCCTGGGCTTAGGGGCATGAGCCACTGGACCCAGCCTCTTTTGGCCTGAGGGTGCCATGAACCAAGTGTTGTGAAGAGAGAAAGTTTAGGAGCCTCTGGTATACATTCCTGGGACTGGTTTCTTTCCCTCAGTATCACTGGTGAGATTCATCTATATTGTTCCAAGCAGTCGTCATTCATTCATTTGCATGTATAATATGACTGCATGACTATCCTACAATTAGTATATGCATCTTGAAGTGAAATTACTGCGTTACAGGGTATGTGTATGTTTGGTTTTCGTAGATAATACTACTTTTCCAAAATGGCATATTTTACACCAAAATGGTATAATTTACACTCCCACTAACAGTGTATGAGACTTTTGATTGCTCCATATCCCTGCTAACATTTTTTCCTTTTCCATTTAGTCATTCTGATGGATGTCCAGTAGAACAGCATTTCCCGCAAGACAAAATGAGGTTGAGTTGCTTTCTACATATTTGATTGGCCCATTGAATATTCTCTTTTTGGATGCCTATTCAAGTTCTTTCCCATTAAAATTTTAAAACTTGGTTATTTTTCTTTGCTATTTGTAGTTCTTTAGGTGCAGGATGACTCCTTTGTCAGATATATCTTCTCCCACTCTGCAGCTTGGCTTCTCACTTATTTTTTTTTTTTTTTTAAGAGACAGGGTCTTACTCATCACCCAGGCTGGAGTGCAGTGGTGTGATCATACCTCACTGCAGGCTTGAACTCTTGGGCTCAAGGACTCCTCCTGCCTCAGGCCACCTGAGTAGCTAGGACTACAGGCAAGCACCACCAAGCTCAGCGAATTTTTTTTTTTGGTAGAGATGGAGTCTTGCTATGTTGCCCAGGCTGGTCTCAAACTCCTGGCCTCCTCCTGCCTTAGCATCTTAAAGTGCTGGGATTACAAGCATGGGCCACCATGCCTGACCTTCTTTTTACTCTTTTGATGAATAGATGTTCATGATCTTAACATAGCCCATTATAATTAGAAATATAGAAAATTCATCTAACTTCCTTTATATTTAGCTGATTTTGCATCCTAATTTATCAATCTTTGATGATATAATAAAATTTTTTTCCAAAAATCTTTTATTTTTTACATTTAGATCAGCAATCTTTCTAGAAATCAATTTTGTGTATGGTATGAGTTAGGGTCAACATATTTTTTCCCTCATATTGATACCTAATTGACTAACACCATTTATTTGACTTTCCTTTCCCCATGGTACTGCTGTGTCTCTTTTATCATAAAACAGGTGACAGTGTATGTGTCAGTCTGCTTCTGGACTGTTTTGCTCCACTGATCTATTTGTCTACCCATGTGACAATACCATATTATCTTAACTGTTACAGCTAGGTATTTGGTGGTCTAAGTTGTCCAGATTTCCCTCCTTCATGATTGCCTTGACTTGATATTGCTTTTGAATTTGCATTTCAGTTGAGCACCCTTTAATGTTCACTGGCCGTTCGTATTTCCTCTTATGTAAGCTAGCTGTTCAGGTCCTCTGGATATGAGCTGGTTGACTTTTTCATACTGAATAATATTAGATCTTTCTGTATCAGGAAACTTGCCCTTTATCTGTCAAATGTTATCATGTGCATAGTCTTCTTAAAAATTGTGCTTACAATTTTTTCCCCTACTTTTTAATGCACTTGAAAGTATCAATTTCTTTTTTTCCTCCCTGGGTTTTGGTTTCATACTTAGAAAAGCCTTCTTCATGCCAAGATGGCATTAGTGTTGGCAAGATGACAAGAGGTGCAGACAGAGAAACTTACCTTGTATATTACTTATTTTTTTAAAAGTAGTCAAATTTAACAGTGGTGGGTTGTATACCAACTCTAGTGACACTAATGTTAATTAAGTTCTGATAACCCACTACCATTGGACCAGCCTATATTACTTATTTTTATGTCTGACATTTTCAAAAATTGTAAATTACCTAAAAATAATTTCTTTAAAGAAGAAATTTAGTCATTTCCCACTGGAAGATATTGACCCAATAATTTATTCTGATACTTTTATGATTTCAACAGCCAAATTTAAGTCTTAAATCCACCTGGGAACCATTTTGGCATAGGGTGTGAAGCAGAGGTCTTTCTCCCCAAATAACCAGTTGCCAAAGGCATTTTTAAATATTTCCCAATTGACCTGAAATAAAACATCTGTCTCATAACTTTATCACATAGTTAAGCTCTTAAACGTGCATTGTTTTCTTTCTAGACGGTTTACTATGTTCTATAAATCAATTTCTCGCTCTGCTGTTCTTGATGTAATGCTACACTGTTTTAAATATGCAGCTTTCTAATATACTTGACTATCTTAAAATGCACATCTCTCCTGAGTATTACCTTCAAAATTTCCAGCTGGGCTTGGTGGCTCACGCCTGTAATCCTAGCACTGGGGAAAGACTGCTTCAGGTCAGGAGCTTGATACCAGCCTGAGCAACAGCGAGACCTCGTCTCTACTAAGAATAGAAAAAATTAGCCGGGTGTGGTGGTGCTTGCCTGTAGTCCCAGCTATTCGGGAGGCTGAGGCAGGAGGATCGCTTGAGCCCAGGAGTTTGAGGTTGCAGTGAGCTAGGCTAACGCCATGGTACTCTAGCCCGGGCAACAGAGCAAGACTCTGTCTCAAAAACAAAAACAAAAACAAAAATTCCCTGGTCTGTTTATTCTCAGGTAATTAATTCCTCTAGACAAACTTTGTATTTAGTCAGTTTCCTATACCAAATAAAATTCTGAGATTCTGATTCAAACTGTGATAAATTCACAGCTTAAACTGAGATGAGCTGACATATTTATAACACATTACCTTCCCATTCAGATAAATGGTACAGCTATTTATGTTTTTATGTCTCTCCCTCACATAAAGTTTGAGTTCTCATCTCATTGAGCCTAAGAGCTCTTTACATGAAAAGAATATTAACTCTTTGGCTGTTAAATATGCTGCAAATATCTTATTCCAATTTGTTACCAGCAAATTTTAAAAAAGATTCTCAGAATATTGGCTGAGGTTATACCCAGCTATACAGCAGAAATACACAGAAAAAGAAAAACTTAACTCTAATCCTAAATCAGGACTTAATTAGTATGGTTTTCAGCATGAGACTCACAGTAATAAAAAAAAACCCAAATCATTAAGTTTAAGACTGTAAAAACAATAAATAGAACACATTACTGAAACACTTCACTTTGCCAAAACTTAACTCTATAACACACTTTGTATTTGGAAGAGGACACAAAATAGAACATTCAACAGCTAAAAAGAAAAGATCCTAAACTTTATTCTTTAAAGAACTCAGTCCCCTCACTACTCTATTTGCTTTCACTTACTTTGTATACGGTTTTAATTTTTTTTTTTTTTAAGAGACACAGTCTGTGTTGTTCCAGGTTGGAGCACAGTGGCTACTCACAGATGTGATCATAGCACACTACAGCCTCAAACTTCTGGGCTCAAGCAATCCTCCTGCATCAGCCTCCTGAGTAGCTAGGACTACAGATGCACACCACCATGCTCAGCTAACAATTCTTTCACTTAACCTTACCCACTTCTATACCAAAATGGTTGAGTTCCCTCAGAGAAAAACCATTCAGAATCAAACCCATTACAGTCATGCGCCGAATAACATTTCAGTCAACAACAGACCACATATGAAAAGGTAGTCCGATAGGATAGATTATAATAGAGCTGAAAAATTCCTACCACCTAGTGAAGTCATAGTTTTATTTTTCAAAAATAAATTTAACATAGCTTAAGTGCACAGCATTTATAGAGTCTACAGTAGTGGACAGTGATGTTCTAAGCCTTCACATTCACTCACCAATGACTCACCCAGAGCAACTTCCAGTCCTGCAAGCTCCATTCATGGTAAGTGCCCTATATAGGTGTATCATTTTTAATCTTTTAGACTGTATTTCTACTGTACCTTTTCTATGTTTAGATACACAAATACTTACTATTGTTTTATAATTGCCTACAGTATTCAGTACAGTAACATGCTGTACAGGTTTGTAGCCTAGGAACAATAGGCTATACCATGTGACACATGACTGTATTTTGTAGGGTACTGATTTTTACTGAACTGTCAATTCTTTTACATATTTTTAGTCAGCTTTCCTTCTCACATACCTCAGTGGCCATTTCCAACTTCTGTTTAGCCTTTCTACATAAAAGCTACCACTTTTACCCCTCTCCCTCAGCACATGATCTCTCCTCCTAATTCATGACAGTCATTCCTTGCAAACTTACCTATATTGATACCTTACATCTTTAACTCTTTTCTTCTGATCTTAGAAGTAGTGTTCTTCTCCCAACTTCAATTTAAGACTAATACCTTTATTTATGCATGGTGAAGATGGAAAGAGGAAGAAGGGGAAAGACTCATCAATCAATGTTCCTCTCATGGGCTCTGCTCCATAACTTACTTCCCACCTCTCTTGTATATTCAATCTCACTCTTTTGGTTTCTGCCATTCAGCCAACAAATGTATTCTAACATCTTCCATTCATAAGAAAAAAAAATCACTTCATATTTTACCCTTTCTACTTATCAACCCCTCTCTCCCTTCCCTTCTTAGGGAACAGTCAACATTCCTACTTCTTCACCTCCCATTCAGTCCATAACCCCCTCTCTAATGCTTTACGACTGTGCCCTCATCTGAAGCTACTGACAAAAATCTACACAGTGACACTGGAATACACCAATCAAGAATGGGGAAATTTATGATTCTACAAATACTACAATTTTGTCTACGACTATACCTTTTGATGGAATTTGGGACTGCAGGAGGGATCTGATTATGAATTTCTCCTTGGCTCTAAAGTGGAGAAAATTGGAAACTGTAAACAGTAGCCTCCTAAATTTTCACAAGTTAGGCAGGAAAAGAGTATCTTATATTTATGTGTGCATTTAAATTGCTTTAAAAAGTTTCTTATATTTATGTGCTGATACAGTGGAAGAAAATTGCTTCTTATATCTCCATTAGATTATAGACTAGAACAGAGTCCTGGAAATGACTTTCATTCTATCTACCAATAGATAGGAACTAATAAAAAATTACTTCTATAATATCTTTCATTAAAATAATCTATCTTAAAACACAAATGTTTCTAAGCAAAAAAGCAAGGAACTCAGGAACTAAATACTAGGTTTGAGACCTTCACTAAATTACTTAACTTTCTCACCCATAAAACAGGGTTATACTTTACTCTACCTCAAAGTATAATTGTGAGGATTAAACAAGATAACATATATAAAAGCACTTAACACAGTTCCAAGCACAAGTTAAATACCTTCCTTCACCTTAGCACAGTGCCATACTACTGATAAGCATACAATTACTAAGGAGTAAAGTATACAAAAAAAACCCCAATATTAACACTTTGTGAACTATGTGAAACAGAAAATGTGACAAAAGTGACATCTGTTCATACTCACTAATAATCTTCAAATGAAAAGCTTCAATTGGAAGTCAAAGTTACTAGAAGATATCCAAGTATTTTGAAGGAATTCAACTAGTAAATATACTTTGATAGATTAAATTCCCAATGATTTCCTCTAAGTGTACAAGATTACATATGATTTAATAAAATGGACAGAGATAGCACATACAAAGCTGCAGTTTCCCAGGCTGAGAAAGACAAATCTAACTTGTCCTTCCTTGAGAGCAATGTATCCTAAATGTACAAAATTTCTTTACATATACACAAATCAATGTACCAAAGGGATTAGGAATGAAGGGAGGTTTTTCTCTAAGTCCAAAAGTAATAATATACAAGACCTAAACGAATATTCTCCCACTATATAGGGGGAAAAAAACATTTTAATTGTTAGAATTGGTGCAAAGCTGCTGGATTTAGTAGAATGCAGCCTGTCAGCTGCTAATTCTGAAAAATATTCCAGGGGTGGAGAAAGTGGGCAATCTTCCCAACAAAACAACTGCCATAAAACACGATACCTATATAAGAACATACACATCTGTTAAATATCAGTTTACAATGTTCTACCAACTTACAAATCAAGAGGAATTATTTAAGATCTAAAAAAAAAAAAAAAATACTACTCTACTTCTGATCACATTTTGCATGGGTGGCTACTGGAGACTAGGAGTTATCCACGTCAATTCAAGGCAAGAAGGACTGAATAATAAATCCAGTGTTCACATTCAAATGTGGGGGAAGAGGAAAAGGGAGGTTCCAAGTCCATAAAGTTCTCCTCCCTTTCAAAACACTGCAAAAATAGTCCACGTCTAAAGACACTTACCCTTGAAACTCCTTGGAGAGTGACTTGGGAGACTTTGTGTTCAGATTTTTGAGGGGGAGTGATTTAGGAATGCTGCAAGAATGCAACTTTCAAGTACATGAACATAATTTAAATTCTAAAAGTACTTTTTCTCTCAGGAAAGATTTCTCCCCTTTTCAAACAGCTGATCAACACTCCCATATTAATAAAACCCCCAATTCAACCTCAAGTGTAAGCCAAAAAAAAAAAAGAAAACAAAGCTTTAAAGAATATGCAAACAAAGCACACAGACTCTTTCCAGTAATCCCTAACTCCCTCCCGTTTGGGGAGAGAAAAGAGAAACGAAGGAAAACGAAGCAGAAAAAAACACTTGGGCAAGGAAGGCGGCGAGATGAGAAAGTAGGAAGGGGTGGGGGGAGGAGCAGAGGAAAAAAGTCCAGCTGATGCTGACACTCAATTGGGAGGACAGAGTGGAAAATATCGTGAAGATACAGGCTAGAAGGGAAAGACTGGGTGGGACAGGGGCGCAATAGAGGAAGTCCACGCAAAAGGCCTACCAAAGGGGGCTACTGTGTAGAAGGGACACCAAATGGGGCAAGACTCATCAAGAAGAAATATCAAGGCCCAAAGCTTAAGAGACATAAGATGCGGAGATAGGGTGTTTCTATATCGGCAACGCGGACACCGCACCCGACGTCTCGGGAAGCGATCCTGCTACGGAGGGATGAGGGGTTAACCGTGCGGGTTCGCAGACGTGGAAGGGGGTGCGGCTGCAGGGGTTGCGGGAGCGGAGCAGAGAGCAGGCCCACGGTCCATACCTTGTAGTAAACATCGAACTGGATGTTCTCGGGCAAGGAGCGGATGTCTCGGCGGGAGCGGATGTAGTTGTCCACGACAGCGGAGATGGCGGTGTTATAGAGAGTCTCTGGGATCCACTCTAGTTCCACGGCCGCCATCTTCCTTCCCTCCTCCTCCGCCTCCTCCGCCTCCTCCTCCCGAAGGCCCCCGCCTCCCTCCGTAGCGAACTCCTCTGCGGCCCCGGAGGATTCGGAGGGTCGGCGGCAGCCACGCGGGCACACGGCAGGAGGGCACGGCCGCCCTGTCTCGTCCGGGGCCAGCTGGGGGACAGCGGGTGCGGAGGCAGCCTGGGCAAAGGGTGGGACAGGGAACAGCCGACGGCCAGGCCAAAGCCTCACATTCCGGGTTTGCGAAGAACCTGGGTTCCGTCCCAGCGCCGATCTCTGCAGGGGCGGGACTGCGTGCCCCGCGTCATGACGTTGGCGCACGCCGACGCGGTGGAGGGAAGGAATGCGGCAGGCCTAAAACTTGGGAAGAGCTTGATCCCTCCCACGGAGAACGTGCTTTCTAAGGGGCCGGGGAGTAGGGTGGACGGACGGAGACCGCTTTTCACGCAGGGACAAATTATTACAGGATTTTTACCCCCGGTTCCGAGTCGCTCGGGCGCTTTGGTTCCTTCAGCAAGTCTTGCATCAGGAGTGCTTAGACATGGACCCTTTTGAGGCTTAGGTAAAAGTTTGGATCCTCTCCCCACAAACGTGCACAATTATCCGTACATTGAAAATTATGCATTCAGAGAATTCACGTCACTCTAGAAGTCTTTAGCCTCCAGTCCCTAACCCAAGTTAAAAACCAGGAACTAGGGGTCACGATGAAGGGAGGCTTGCTTTTCATTATATAACCATTTGCACCGTTTGAACTTTTTATCATGTTTCTTTATTCAAATAAAATTTACGAAAAAAGAAGAAGAACTCTTACTCTAGAACTTGGTAGGCAGGTTAGCCTGATGATGGGATTACAAATAGTAGTAAGAGAAAAAAGGCTTAATGGTGGCTGTGATAAGACTTAATGGTACGATAGAAGTGAAGATTTCGATTTTCTCCCAGAGTTACAGTCCCGGCTACAAGGGATTGTTGAGTATTTGGGAGTGCTTGTTTCAGCTCCTTTCCTTCCTCAGCCTGAATATCTGCTATTCATGGAATTTAATTTTCTAAGTCTGTAATTTCAAGAACTTGATGCAACATCTTTCTGTTGTAGGAATTTAACAAGGAAATTACTGGCTGTAATTGTTGGTGGCACCATTAATCTCATGGTCACTCTGTGACAGTGTAAGTCCTGAAGACAATAATGCCGTGGTATTTAGAGTTGAAGGAATTGGAAGGAGTCCTTTCAGTTTGCCATGCACTTTGGTATTTGTGTTAAGTGGTTAAATAATTTGGCAAAAAAGAAACACACTTAGTCTTCTTCAGTCTATGCTAATTCTTACTCTATAATCCATGAACCTAGGAAAGCTGTGTTTGGCCTCAAGTTAGAGTTGTCAGATTTAACAAGTAAAAAAATACAAAAGCCCAATTACATTTTAATTTCAGATAAACAACAAATGTTTTTTTAAATATGAGTATGTTCCATGCAATGGGACTCCCATTCTAGTGGTCCATGTACCCCACTCCTTCCGAGTCACTCAAGTGTATCAGTTCATTCAGCAAATCCTGCCTCATATTTCACCTTAATTTATGAAGGGGAGAAAAAAAATCCTGCAGCAGTTCTTAGACACCAATCCTTCTGAAACTCAGGATCCTTTCCCCACAAAAATGCATAATTATCCATTATCCAAGCAAATATTGCAGGGGACATACTTATAATAAAAACTTATCTGTTGTTTGTCTGAAATTCAAATTTAACTGGGCATCCTTGTTTTATCCAGCAACCCTATGTCAAGGGATCCATGATTCCCCTGAAGTTGAATGCAGATGTTAGGACATTTTGGCTAAATCAGGACCTGGACTCAGGTCCTATAAACAGGTGGAAGTTGTGTCAGACACACATATTGATTGCTATATGGACCTCAGATACTGAGTTAGACATTTAGAAATGTATGTAGACACAAAAATGACTCTGTGGATGAAAGGGCCTCTTAATCTCTTCTTCACTGCTTTGAGATTGAAAGTTATTAAAATGTGTGTGATGGATTGGGAAGCCCTGACCAAGAGCAAACAGACTGCCTGAAAATGTAAGGCCCCTGAAAAACAATTCAGCATGAGGCTTAGGAGAGTCAGGACCATTGGGCTGGCATCTATATGAAGGAAGGGTCAAGGGTCAAAGGGGAGCAGTGGCAATTTCTTTGAGGCTCTCTTCACTGAGATTTGGGATCTAAATACCTTCCCTTTAAATCTGCGTGGATTGTGACTGTATCAACCAAAGGAATGCAGCAGAAGTGATGCTGCATGACTTCTGAGGCTAGGTCAGAAAAAGTCATTCACAGTCCATTCTAGAGTTACCTGGAATACTCACTCTTGGATCCCTAAACCACTGTGTAAAAACATCAACTACCCTAAGGCCACCATGCCCTGTGTGATATTATGATATATATGTTTTCATCCATGGTTCCTAAGTCACAGCTCCTATAAACCTTGTAATTTCCTAAGTGACTAGAGCATCTTTTGTGAAAATATTTGGCCTTTTGTCCTTAGTTCCTGAAACAGATCAGGAACAGCTCCAGGGGTTAAAGATGAAAGATAGTCTTATGTTATTTATAACAATCACCTTTCAACCACATCTGAGCTTTTGTTAATGAGGTGATTTTTGGAAAGTCCCTAGACAACCACTGGATGGGGGCCTGGTTGCCAGGGAAACCAACCAAGTGCTCAGAGGGTTGGAACTCACAGTCCTACCCCTCACCTCCCAAGAGGGAGGAGGAGCTGAAGGTTGAGTTGATCACCAATGGCCAATTATTTAATCAATCATGCTTATGTAATGCAGCCTCCATAAAACCCAAAGGACTGAATGCAGGGGGCTTCCAGGAAGGTGAACAAGAACACATCTACATGCCTGGAGGGTGGTGCACCCCAACTTCATGAGGAGGTGAATTCTTGCACTTGGGACCCTTCCATCCCTCTCCCTATGTATCTCTTCATCTGCTGTTCATTTTGTCAACCTAAAATAATCAAAAGGGTCAGAATCTAGTTTAAAGAGAGTTTATTCCAGTGCAAAGTTTGAGAACCGCCACCCAAGAAACACAGATTCCAAAGAATGGAAGTCAGTGTTCTAAAGTGTAGAAGCTTGGGATCATTTATATAGACAAAGTTTAGGAAAGCTTAACAGAACTTCAACATCTTTCTGTATAAGGCTTAACGCATAGTTAAAATGATCTGATTAGTCAAGGTGGTATTTTCTTTGGGAAAAGGTATATTTAACATTCCATACTGAAGATGTAACAGTTCTGGGGTCTTTTGTGCCATCTGGTCTGAGTTAGGTACAGGACAATAAAGGAGGCAGTTAATCCATAACTAAGATCAGTAATTGGAAGAGAAGGAGGTCTGGTCTCTCCTAGTCATTTACAGAACAAGAACAATGAAGAAGAGAATTAATCTATAATCTAAGAAGCAGAAGTTGCAAACATGCTATGTGACTCAGTCTCCAGGGCTTAACTTCTCCTTTGGCATAATAAATTTAGAGGGTCCTGAAATTTTATTTTCTTTTACAATTTGTAACCTTTAAAATATCCTTTATAATAAACCGGTAAATGTAAGTAAGTGTTTCCCTGAGTTCTGTGAGCCACTTTAGCAAATTATTCAAACCCAAGGAGGGAATCATAGGAACCCCAATTTATATAGCCAGTTGGTCAGAAGCACAGGTAAAACAACCTGGGGCTTGTGATTGGCATCAATTAGCATCAGAAGTCAGGGGCAGTATTGTGGAACTAAGCCCTCAACCTGTAAGATCTGACACTTTCTCCAGGTACATAGTGTCAGAATTGAATTGGAGGACACCCAGCTGGTGTCTCCTGCAGAACTGATCGATTGCTTGATGTGTGGGGGAAAAAACTCACATATCTGGTGTCAGAAGCATGTTGTGAGAATATAGTAGGAGAAACTGAGTTTGTTTTTCTACTCATACACATCCTGAGAAAGCCCAAACCACTTGGAAAGGTACATGTAAGCTCTCTAGTCAACAGTCCCTGAGTGCAGACTGAATCATCCCAACCCAGGTACCAGATATTTGAGTGAAGAACTTCTAGATAATTCTGACTCTAAGACATTTGAGTCACTTCTGTTTTGTCCCACTGAACCCGCAGCTGAAGTCACCCCAAAAGTGGAGGCAGGGAAGTTCCCAGAAGGGAGTGCTCCAAAACATCCTAAGATGAGGCTGGTTGGAATTCCAAAGAAAGAAGCACTAAATGCTGGAGTGATCAGTCCAAAGCATTTATTAGGGGAACTTACATACAGAGTGCTATGTCTACACTCATGACAAACAGGGACAGAAAAGGAATGTTCAGTCTAGGTATGTCCACAGCAAAGGAGTTAGGGTAAGGAGTTTATATGAAGATTTAAGGAATTTGGCTCAAGGCCAGTGCTAGTTCTTTCTGGTAAACCTAGATATCTTTATCAGTGCCTGGAATGTCCCCAGTTTGGGTTCAAGCCTGTTGGGAAAAGCCTACAGCTGGCAGGGTGACAGGGTGGTCAAGGCACTCTGTGATTTTCAGTTAGGACATAGAAAGAAAGCGGAGGAAACTGGGGGGCCCTATACCTCAGTCTTCCCAGATGAGGGCTAGAAGCTGAAACAAGCATCCCTGCTGTGCTCTGTCTGAATTCCTGAGCCACAAGAGCATAATAAATGTAGTTCATTTATATCACTAAGGTTGGAGTGGTTTGTTATGCCACAGTTAGATAACTGGAACACCCTGTTCCAAGTCCCTGAAGTTCCCAGGAACCCATCACCTTAGACTCCATAATGAATCTGTCCCTCCTCCGGAATTCCCATTACTAAATATGTGAATTCATTTTTGAAAATTATACAATTCAAAGCCTATACTGGACAAGTTTCTTAACTTTCAGACTATGGCTCTGCTACACTTTTAGACTGAACTGCCTTAGCCACAGAATGTCAAAATGGAGATAATGATTTTTGTTCTAAGTCTGAAGTCCTTTTCAGAGCCCACCAAGTCTAGGCCACATGGATCTCATAAATAAGGTCTTCAAGGCACACCTATAGCACCACACATTATTTAAGCAAAATGACTGGGTCATTTTGTAATGACACATATAACTTGCAACCACCAAAGATCAAAGCAAGTCTTTATCAAAAGTTCTGGTCACCTGGGGGAAGCCAGCCTAATTGTCATCATCCCTCATCACCCATATCTGCAGAAAACTTGAATTTTCTGGACATGTTCATTGTTACTGTTCATCTTGCCTTGGGTCCTTTAAATTCACCCTGCTTGCCATATATAGCATTATATGACCAAAATTAATCCAAACTGCTACCTGCTAGGCTGTTCCCCATGTTCTTGATTTCTACTGTCTTCGTTAACATATATACCATACCATTTGGCCTTACAAAGCAATACTAAGTATAGCCTATCATTAGCCAGTCCTTATTTTGAGGAAGCCCACCTGGAACCTGCCCTGCACACACATTCCGCCTATTCACTCTTACAATCTGAAGTAGATACTTCAGCATTTGTGCCACCAATGCTGGTTTAGTATACGGAATAAAAGCATAAGGGGAGCCGGGTGTGGTGGCTCACACCTGTAATCCTAGCATTCTGGGAGGCCAAGGCAGGAGAATTGCTTGAGCTCAGGAGTTCGAGACCAGCCTGAGCAAGAGCAAGACCCCGACTCTACAAGAAATAGAAAAATTAGCTGGGTGCGGTGGTGTGCATCTGTAGTCCCAGCTACTCAGGAGGCTGAAGCAGGAGGATCACTTGAGCCCAGGAGTTTGAGGTTGCAATGAGCTACAATGACACCACTGTACTCTACCTGGGGTGACAGAGTGAGACTCTGTCTCAAAAAAAAAGGTGTAAGGGTCATTCCTGGAAAGACAGACGCTTAACCAATAATAACAATTAATTGTGAGAAATCTGTGATAGGGTTTGCACAGGATATTACAGGAGTACCAAGGAGGAGATAATGACTTGGTTTTGGATGTAATAATGCTATAACAGTTCCAATAATGGGTCAATTCTCAAAGTATTTTTTAGCTGCAATGAAGTTCATAGGAAAATAGTACTGGAACATATTTACTTGAGCAATTATAAGTGGGTTCATTTTCACCTTGACATCACACCAGGTAAAATTTTCTTGCATATTTTCTAATTATCAGAATGTATAAAATACATGGAAATTTGTGAATCAAAGTCATAGTTCTTTATTTGTGACAGTGAAAAGTTATGACTGTTTCAATGAGACAGAAAATAGGGTCTGGGTGTGGTGGCTCACACCTGTAATCCCAGCACTTTGGGAGGCCCAGGTGAGAGGATTGCTTGAGGCCAGAAGTTCAAGGCTAGCCTGGGCACCATAGCAAGACCCCCATCTCTACAAAAAAAAAAATTATAGAAAAATTAGCCAGGCGTGGTGGCACATGCCTGTAGTCCCAGCTACTTGGCAGGCTGAGGCAGGAGGATCACTTGAGCTCGGGAGTTGGAGGTTGCAGTGAGCTATGATAATGCCACTGCACTCTAGCCTGGGCAACAGAGCGAGACCCTGTCTCAAAAAAAAAAACAAACCAGAGTTGAAGACACTAAAGTTATGTTGGAAAAATGTTTAAGCAAACATATCAAGAGCCTTAAAAAATGTGAAAATTCCAATTTGATTTATAGATGTTTCCTCACATGTTCAAGTAGATATATTTATAAGGATGTTTATACAGCTTGTTTACATAGTGAGATACCAGTTTTAAAATATGATGTTACTCTTCAACCCTCCCCCACATTGAGGCAGCAACTAGTGTGGTTCTATGCTCATTTGTTTTAAGTGAGAGGGCACAGAAGAGAAAAACAGGAGCCTTTTGTGTTTGTGTTTCAAAAGTCTGTCCCCTGCAGGGAAATAGAAAGAGCTCATATGCATAGACAACACAATAGATTTGGGAGCAACTTGATGAATAGAGCTTCTCCATCCCTTAGAGCAGCCAGTTTCCCCAGAGAGGAGAAAGGAAAAGGAGGGAAAGCCCAGAGTAGAAAGACTAGGAACCTGATCATAGAGGAATTACCCTGCACCCTGTGCCCTCTCCACCACCACTAGTACCTCTGCCACAGCATGGATCCTGGAGTAGGGATGAAAAAAATAAAAAGATTTGGAGCAACTGAGTACATAGGGTCTACTTTCATAGGAAGAGTCCAGAAAGGCATTAAAAACCCGAAGTGGGAATGGCTGCCTGTTATGCCCAGGCAAGATGGGCCTTAGACAGCATCACAGGGCATCCCCCCCCCCTCCCCGGCATGATATGGGAGTAGTAGAATGACTCTTGAATTACCTGGGGGTAACGAATATCTGTGAAGTGCTTTGGGCAACTCCAGAGTTGCTCAGAACAACAGATTTCTGTGAGTCCAAGAACTTTAGATAGCCTCCCAGAACTGGCCACTGGCAGCCTGTCACAGGGGTTGACAATTCCAAGTACCAAAGAGTACCCTTGAGAGAGGAGAGAGAAATCAGTCTCTCAAGAAGCTCTGAGATCTAAAAGGAGGAAAGCACAGCAGTGATAGGCACAGATCATGGCCAAGGGCTAAATAGGACATTAACCATCTTGAAGATGCTGACCACTAGCAGGATGAAAAAGCTCCAATTACTTTTTAGCCCTTGGGTCACATGACTCAAGATTCAAATTCTAGGGATAGAGAGTCTGATTGGCTATCTTGGGTCACATGTCCACTTCTGGCCAGAAAAGAACAAGGCAATAAAAGTAACTGTTCACCAAGAATACATGAACTAGAAAAAGGGTAATAACCTAAGAAAAAAATCAGGTGATGTTACCAAAAGATGGAGCCAGGGATATCTGACAAGCAAAAACTACAAATGTCTACTCCAGCTGAATTCACCAAATGGACTTACAAGGTCAAAGATACAACAGTTTTTTAAAAAATCAACTTTTAAGACATAACTTATATACAATGAAAGGCATATATATTAAGTGGATAAACTGATGACTTTTGACATATGTACACACATGTGTAACCACCACTGCAATCAAGGTGTACATTCCCATCTCCCCAGAAGTTCTCTTGTGCTCCTTTGCAGTCAAATGCCCTACCCTACTCGTGGCAACCTACCCTACTCCTGGCAACCATTGATGTGATTTCTAACACAATTGATTAGTTTTGCCTGTTGTAGGATTTCATATAAATGGAATAATAATCTAATATTTTTAACATGCCATTTTATTACATTTAATTTCCTATTAGCTTCTTAGCTGTACCTCTTTTTATTATTTTGTCAGTGGCTGCTCTAAGAAGAATAATATATGTCCTTAACTTACCAGAGTCAATTTAGAGTCAATACTGTCTCTTCACAATTAACACTTCACACCTAACCTGTCCCACTTTCTATAAAAGCCTTTCTCCTACTTACCTGACACTTCCTGCTTCACAATGAAATAATTTTACAGTAATATAAAAAATTTACAAATAAATATACCTATATACCTGCCCTCCTACACTTGATATGATTGTTGTCATATCTTTTCCATCTGTGTTCATTATAAGATCCTCCTTGCAGTGTTTTGGGTTTTTTTTTTTTGGGGGGGACAGGGATTTGCTCTGTCACTCAGGCTAGAGTGCAGTGGTGTGATCATAGCTTACTGTACCCTCAAACTCCTGGTCTCAAGTGATTTTCCCACCTTGCCCTCCCAAAGTGCTGGGATTATAGGGATGAGCCACCATGCCCAGCCTACCTTCTTTTTTTTTTATACATGCTAAATCTGACAGTCTTTACTCTTTAATAAAAGAATTAATCCTCAGAGTGAGAGACCCTATGAAAAAAAAAAGAGAGAATAAAAAAAGAATTAATCCCTTTCATATATTAATAACTGATATATCTGATTTAGCTTCAGCCATCATGGTTTATATTTTACATTCATTGTATATTCTTGTTTCCTTTCTTTTCCCTGGAAGGAAATGTCCCTGACTTTAGCTAGATAGATTTTTTATTTCTTAAAAAATCTGCTGTTTTGGAAGTACTGTATCCTATTCCCATTATTATGGTGGTGAATTTTACCTTTTATAAAATAATAGTTTTTATTTTCTGATTATAAAAGTAATATATACCCTGTACAGAAATTTGGAATAAATAGAAACTAGGGGGAAAAAAGGTACCATGCAGAGATAACCACTATTAGTATCTTTAAACTTTTTGTGTTTTTAAATTAAATTTTTTTACAGAAGTAATGCACAATTTCTGTAAGGATTTCTAATAATATGTGGACATCTTTTATTTTTGCTCACCTAGTATCTACTCTCTTTCTTCTGGTAATAACACCCTGATTTCCCTTTGGGGAACTATCTCTCCCCTACTTTCAGTCCATGTGTTTCAGATGGGACTGAACCAGAGACTAGAGCAAAGCTCAGGCTTGGCCAATGGCTAATTAACCCAGCAAGGCTAATGGGAATCAATTCTGGAACTTTGGTTTGAAACTATTGGGAAAGGGAAGTTCTCTTTCTCTACTATGACTCACATCTAACAAATAAATGTGGTGGAAGTGGTGGTATATGACTTCCAAAGAGATAGGTTCCACTCGGTGCTCTCCTTCTTGAATCTTTCACTCTGGTGGAAGCCAGCCACCATGTTAAGAGACCAGTCAAGCAGCCTTGTGGAAAGGGCCCTGTGGAGAAAAACTGAGGCATCAGCCATGTGAGTGAGTCACTTTGAAAGTGGACTCTCCAGTCTCAGTCAAGCCTTCAGATGACTGCATGTCCAGCTGACATCTTGATTGCATCTTCATGAGCAATCCTGAGGCAAAACTGCTCAGCTAAGCTGCTCCTGACCCACAGAAACCTTGAGAGATAATAAACATTTGCTGTTGTATTAAGCCACTAAGTTTTGGGGGGCAATTTGTTATGTGGCAATGATAACTAATACAAGATTGGTTTAGGAATCCAGACCTAAGCCAATCAGCATATGGCATTCCCCACATTGCTTCAGGAATAGGCATGTTACTCATCTGTCCCAATTAGACTGAAAGGACAGACTTTAAAAAAAAAGACAGTTGGAGGAGTGGAACTCCCACTGTACCACCGCGTCTGGGCTCCCTTTTTCTTTTATACTAGTGGTTACCTGTAAATTGTTAGCAGTTATGAACCAATATATTTCATGACCATCAAGAAACAGTATCTATAATTTTGCTTCTCTACAGAGGATACTTTTAGCAGGTTTTATTCTCACCTGCCTTATACCTCATTTCCACTTTTGTGATTTAGTTCAAGATTGTTATTAATTTTTCGTATTATGTCCCTTCTATTTTGAGAATCTTTTCTGAAACATTGCATTAAACTTCAAAATCACTATCAACAACTATTTATTCTATATAACTTTGCCAGTTTCTTTGCTTATCACTGTTGCTTATATATCATGCCTCCCCTTTTTTGAGCTTTTTTAAAATTGGAGTTCATTTTTCATTGTGCTTCAGTACTTCCTTAAGGAAAAAAAAAATACATCTCTGTTGGTAGGTGGTTTAAAACTTATGTCAGTCACTGATTGAGCTGTTCAGTTTCCCATGAGCTAGGCCTCCCACCCAAAGGCTGCAGCATTCTGCTGGCAGGCTTTACTCTGAATGTGATGAGTGGGTATGGGACTGGCTGACAAGCTAAGACCCTGCCAGAGCAAGATAATCTCTCTGGTTGCCTAGGTAAATCACTACTTCAGAGAGAGCAAGGTATAATAGTGTAGAATCATGATCCTTTTCCCTTAAAACAGTCAACACTGCTCCATTGTCATTTTGCACCTACTGCTGTATATGAGAAAACATGGGAAGTTATGAGTTTCTTTTTATCTTTGGCATATGGAAAAGCCACCAGGATTCACTTGAAGGCATCTTCAATTCCTCTCTTTCTCACACCCCACATTCTACCTGCCAGTAAATCTTATTTGTTCTACCTTCAAAATATATGTAGCATCCGATTACTTCTCTCCACGTCTATTGCTACCACCCTTGTCCATGCCATCGTCATCTCTCATCTGGATGACTGAGCCTCCTAAAATGGTCTCACTGCATTCCCTCGTGTCACTCCTTTGCTTAAAACTCAGCAATCCCTTCCCCATTTCATTCAAAGTAAAAACAAAATTCCTTACAGTGACCAAGAAGACTCCACACAATCTAAAGTTCCCCCTACCCGATCTCACCTCTCTGACCTGATTTCCTACTGCTCTCCTCCACTCTATTCCAGCCACAATGGTCACCTTCCTCTTCTGCTCCCTCTGCCTGGAGCACTCTTCCCACAGTTACTTTAACTATTAACTTTCTCACTTCCTTCAAGTCCTCACTCAAATGACACCTTTTCGATAGGCCGTCCCTGATCACCTTATATAACGTTGTAACTAGCACTTCAACCCATGTATTCCTGATCCTGTCCTTTCTCTGCTTTATTTTTTCCAGTAGTACTTACCATCTTCCAACACAGCACATAAACTCGTAATTATGGTTATTGCCTCTCCTCCTCCTGGAATATAAGGTCCACAACAGAAGGGATTTTTGTCTGTTTTGTTCTCTGTTCTACCTCCAGTGACTAGAACATTACCCAGCACATAGCAGGTGCTCAATAAATGTTTGTTGAATTGAATGAATAGGATATATTTAGATACCCACTGATATCTAAGTATTAGGTTTACTGACATTGTTTAGGTTACTGGCTTTTCTGTCAGTAACCTAAAAAGTAGACAGTATCAGTTTATATATTTTTTCCAAAACAGAGGTCATCTGTGGAAAATTCTCAATGCACAAGCTCCCCTTTTCATCCCGAAATGAGATAATTCCAAACTTTAGGAAATTGTCTATATAATTGGTTTTCTCCTCCAAGCATTTCATCTGATTCAGCTTCACAGATTTTTTACAATTCTTGAATCATTTCATCAAAAAGTTGGAGAGAGAGGAAGTAGTAGCATGTATGTGATTTGTTCACCACATTTGGCAATTCAACATCTGTTTTGCATTTTTTTACAAAACAGTATTTAAAATATTCCTGACTTCTAGTTAAAAATGGTGGTTCCAACAACTGAGTTTTTCTGCCAAAAACTTCCCTCTTTGCCAAAACTCCATTATGACAACAGTAAAGGTATTTTTTTAAAAGGTGTAAACCAACAAGAATAAAGAAAACAAGTCCACAGGTTCTGAGGCTTAGGGGAAAAAAAGGAATAAAGAAAACAAAAATGGAGACAATAGCAATAAAATTTTGGAAACTGGAATGTAGATGGATGGGTTTTAACTGACTTAGTAGACCTAGGCAAGCACAAACTTAAGCCAGCAATGGAGAAAATAGAGAATCCATCTTTTTTATGTTACAGAACTCATGGAAGACCCCAGAATTGGTGGCACCAGGTACCTCTGGAATTGGGGCAAATGGACAGGGGGTGGTAAAAACAGAAGGATTGATTAAAACTGTGATTAGGAAATGTTAGGCTCTCTGGTGCCCACCTGCCCATATCCTGCCAGGCAAGTGTGCTTCCCCCATCCTGACACTTGGAAGTTTATTCTTTAGAGAGGGTTAACCATAGGGTCTCTGGTCTCAGAGATACCAGGTTTAGTAGTAGGGGTTCTATACTAAAAATAGGTATACTAAGTGAAAAAAAAAGTGTTTTTAGACAGGGTATTCCTTTGTTACTCAGGCTGGTCTCGAACTCCTGGGCTTAAGTGATTCTCCTGCCTCAGCCTCCCAAAGTGCTAGGATTACAAGCATGAGCCACTGCGCTCAGTCCCAGTGTGTGTATTATGCTTATAGCACATCTCAGTTTGAACCAGACACATTTGAAGTGCTTAATAGCACCCCTGTGGCTAGTGGCTACCATATTGGATAAATCAGGTCTAAGTCAGTGGTTCCCAAAGTGTGATCTCTAGACCAGCATTATCAACATCACCCTAAAATTTGTTAGAAATACAAATTCTCAGGCCCCACCACAGACCTACTGAATCAGAAACTCTGATGGCAAGGCTCAGCAATCTGTGTTTTAACAAGCCTTTCAGATGATTCTGATACATGCTAAATTTGAGAGCCAGCAGTCTAAATCACAGGGAACTAGGTAAGAGAATTTTTTTCCTTTACTCTGTTAAACAAGTAATACATTCAATGGGGTTCAAAATTCAAAAAGTACAAAAGCATATACAGTGAAAAGCTTCTTTTCCTGCCTGGCCCAAACCATCCATTTCCCCTCCCCAGAGGCAATCAAAATGCTGCACTGGTAGGCAGCTTCCAAGAAGGCTTCCACCGATCCCTGCCTCCTGGTACTCACTCCCTTGTATAGTCCCCTCTCACATTGTACCAGAGTTGGTGTATGTGACCAGTAGGATCCTGCAGTAGTAATGGTATGTCCCTTCAGAGGCTAGTGTATAGAAAGACTTTGTGGCTTTTGCCTTGCTGTCTCTTGGATCAGTTCCCTGGGGGATGGAGGGGGTTGCTATGTTGTGAAGACATTTAAGCAGCCCTATGGAGAGGTACTCATCCTGAGGAACTGAGGCTCTCAGCCAAGAGCCAGCAAGAAACTGAGACCCCCTGCTAACAGTTTTAACTGGAGCCCCAGTTGACATCTTTTATGTATTTTAGTTTTAACTGGAGCCCCTGTTGACATCTGAATTGCAACCTCATGACAGACCTTAAATCAGAACCACCCTGCTGAGCCCCTTCTAAATTCCTGGACTTTGGAAAATCCCAGGACTTTGGAAGGCCTAAGCAAGAGGATTGCTTGAGTTTAGGAGCTTGAGGCCAGCCTGGGCAATAGAGTGAGACCCTATCTCTAAAAAATAAATAAATGAAAGTAAGTTCTTGACTCACAGATATTCTGAAATAAGAAATGTTTGTTGTTTTAAAGCTATCAAATTTGGGGGTAATTTGCTATGCAATAATAGATGACTATTAATAATATATTATGTGTAGGAGAATTTTGAGTTATTCAGAGGTCTGTACAAATAGCAAAACTGAGCCTAATGAATCTAAACAGCTGCCCTAAGATGATGTTATTCATGCTAGCTTTTGTAAAAACAAAAATAAAAAATTTCTTCATTAAAGTTTTAAAAATTATAAATGTGTCCTTGTTAAACACACATACATACATAGAACACAGAATTATATGAAGTAAATAGGACAAAACAACTCTCTCCTCTGAAACTGCCCTGCTTCCATCCATTCCTGAATATTAATTTTTTAACTTTTTCTTCCTTTTCATGAAATATAGTATATTTTCATCTTCCTGAAAACTACCCAGAGGCTCTTTCTTTTGTTTATAATCAAAAGGATTTTTTTTTTTTTTTTAAGGAGAGTCTCCCTACATTGCCCAGGCTGGCCTCAAACTCCTGGTTTTGGCCAGGTGCAGTGGGTCACACCTGCAATCCTAGCACTTTGGGAGGGCAGGCGGGAGGACTGCTTGAGGCCAAGACTTCAAGACCAGCCCGAGCAAGAGTAAGACTCCATCTCTACAAAATATAGAAAAATTAGCCGGGCATGATGGCACGCGTCTGTAGTCCCAGCTACTTGGAGGCTGAGGTGAGAGGATCGCTCAAGCCCACTAATTTGAGATTGTAGTGAGTACGACGATGCCACTGCACTCTAGCGTCAACAGACCAAGACCCTGTCTCAAAAAAAAAAAAAAAAAAAAACCAACTCCTGGGTTCAAGAAGCAGATCTTCCCACCTCAGCCTCCTGAGTAGCTGGGATTACAGGAGCACATCACTGCACATAGCTTATAATCAGAAGAATTTTAACAATATAAAATGAATGTGGCATGATTTAATCCATCTCCTAATGGACACTTAAATTATTTCATTTTTAACATCATTAATATTACCACAAATATTCCTTACATCTTTGCACACCTATGTGTTATCTTTAAGATAAATTCCTAGAGATGAAATTGCTGAGAGAGTATGTACATTCAAAAATTTGATAAATATTGCCAAATTTCCCTGCAAAAAACTCATACCAATGTACACCTTCATGGACAGTTTTGTTGGAGATTTTGGCTACTCCTTACCCCACCTCCACCCCAATTCTGATTAATGGAGAACAAGCACAAAAAAAGATTGCTCAAATGGGAACTGAAGTGCAATGCCATTAATATGGGCAAGACTCCAGGAACAACTGGAATCTGTTTCTCAGACCTGGTTTGAAAAGGAATTAATTGGAGACTGGAAGTGTTCATCTCTGCTTCACTGTTGATATGCTGGTCCACTAGATGGACAGGGAAGTCAGGGCCCTGTTGCCAATGGTTATATTAAACCATATTCCTTGAAGCGTGTAGCTAGAAAGGTGGGGTGTTGACTTACTGTTACTGATGCCAGGATATATTCCTAAAGTATAAGTGTACTGTTTTACTTCCCTGATTAAAGACCTCTGATTCATCATTGTCCAAATCATAAAGTCTACATTTCATAGTATAGCTTTTACAGTCCTTCACAATCTAATCCAAACCTACCTTTCAGCCTTTTTCCTTAGTCCCACTCTATCTCTGACATCACTGCCCTAGTTCTTGAAATTTGGTCTCCAACTATGACAAAAAACTGGCCATTGCCTAAGTAGGTAACAAGATGAATCACACTCCCCAGGCTTATGACATGTCTTATCAATATTGGGAACACCTGTTTATCCTGAATTACTCAGAATATATCTTGCCTGGGCTGTCAGGCAACTCAAAGTTAATTTTTTTTTTTTAAGAGACAGGGTCTCTGTTGCCCAGGTTGGAGTGCAGTGCATGTTCACAGGTGTGATCATTGCACACTCTACAGCCTGAAACTCCTGGGCTCAAGCAATCCTCCTACCTCAGCATCCCGAGTAGCTGGGACTACAGGTGCATGCCATGATGCCCGGCTTTCAAAGTTATATTAATATTTGATGCCTACTCACTGAACTCTTATTGCTAACTCTTATTAGCCTAATTATCTTTTCCTTTTCTTTGGACCATATCTCTGTCCTTACATTTAAGACTACTTTTTAAAATTATAAAATCAGTGTGATATAGAAAAGAAAAAAAATAATTAGTTTTTTAAAAAAGAAATACATACGGTTGTTAAAAAAAAGGTACTTAAGTATATAAACTATACAGTCACCCATTCTTCCCTGCCCAGAAGTACCTACTGTTTAGCTTAATATATTAATATGTACTCCCAGACTTTTTTTGTTGTTTTGAGACAGGGTCTCACTCTGTTGCCTAGGCTGGAGTGCAGTGGCGTCACCATAGCTCACTGCAGCCTCTAACTCTTGGGCTCAAACAATTCTCCTACCTCAGTCTCCCAAGTAGCTGGGACTATAGACTCACAGACCACACCTGGTTAATTTTTAGAAAAGTTCTTCTGTAGAGATGGGGGTCTCGCTATGTTGCCCAGGCTGATCTTGAACTCTTGGCCTTAAGCAGTTCTCCTGCCTTGACCTCCCAAAGTGCTGGGATTATAAGCATAAGCCACCATGCCAGGCCCTAGATATTTTTATGTAAGCATTTGAAACTCTCATACATTGCTGGTGGGAATATAATTGGCACAGCATTTTGAAAAACTGTTTGGCAGCATCTACTAAAACTGAATATACACATAGACACACAATAGTTTCAGTCCTAGGTATATACCCAGCAGAAACATAGACATATTTTAACTAAAAAAATATATAAAACAAATGTTCACAGAAGCATTTCATAATAGCCCAAAACTAGAAACAATCCAGTTATAGAATGGATAAATAAATTGTGGTATATTCAATATGAATATATCTCACAAGCAATAATGACCAGAGAAGCCAGACACAAAAGAAAATATACTATATGATAATATTTTTATAAAGTTCAAAACAGGCAAAACTAATTTATAGTGATAAAAGTCAGGAAGTGGTTACCTCTGGGGAGATGGTTGTGACTAGGAGGATACATAAGGGGGCATTTGGGCTATTAATGGGTATAATTGCTTTGTGATAATTTATTGAGCTGAACACTGATGCAGTAAGAAGATATTGATCTCATTATTTTTAATGGATCCAGAGTCTTTCATTTGATGGATGTTTACTAATTTATTTAGCCATTTCCCTATTGATTGGACATTTATATTGAACTTAGATCTTTAGGTTTTTATTCCTATTACAATGCTATAGAGAACAACGGTGTATATCTTCTTCCATTTGTGTGAATATATCTGTAAGATACATTTCTAGTAGAGAAACTGATGCTTTAAAAGAAATATGCATTGTAAATGTTGATGGGCATTGTCTTAGAACCCTGCAAAAAAGCTATACGAATTTGCATTTTTACCAACAGGACGTGATGCCTAATTTCCATAACCTGGAAATTCACTGGGTAGTGTTGGTCTTTTACATTACCGCGTCTAGTAGGTAAAAGCATTTTCTCGCTACTGTATTCATTCGTATTTTTAAATCATTGGTGAAGTTTTGGAATTTGGTTATTAGCTATTTGTTATTTTTTATGAGTTTCTTATTTATGCTTTTCTCTTTTTTTCCCCCCAAGGAGTTGTTCGCTTCTAATATTTGTTAAAAATATTAATCCTTTATGAAGTGATGCAAAATATTTTTCCTGGGTTGTTTGAAATTTGTCTCAATTTATGGTGATTTTTGGCCTGAGAAAAAGTAGTTTAAATTTTTATGTGTTCTGTTTTATGTTTTTAATGTTTTCTAGTATCTTATCAGACTTGGAGTTTAGTAGGCAAGTTTTTCAAAATTTGTCTTATGCTGACCACTTTGTGTCAGTTTTTCCTGGAACACAGTGTACCCTTTGGATGTTCCATGGGAGGAGATCAAGGTAATATCAGACAAGTCCTGCCCCACACATCCTGAGCCAGCCTCCCACACACTGGTCTGGGCAAATAAGACAAGCGGTCTAGCTCTTCAAAGCTTTTATGAATGCCTCTTTGATACCAGCCTTTGAAATCTTTGAAATGGGTCAAGGCAGAACATTTCTCTTTTATCCAACAGCCACATTATACACTACATGAGAAGTCACAGCTTATTTACTACTCAGTTACATTTTCAAATCTAGTTTATTAGAAGACACCACCCAAATAATACTGTGCCAGTTATTTTTTAAGTCATAACATTTGAAATTTAACAGTCTGATCCCATTCTCTTATGTTTTAAGACAAAATGATGTTCCCAAAATGAATCTCCCCTTCTTTATTCTCAAAGAAGCATTAGAATGCCCAAATTTCCCCTTTCTAGCTGGAGAGGTCTCATTTGGGTGCCAGCTTAATGTCAGAGTTCCTTCTTTGACAAGCGTAGCTCTATCCATCTTCCACTAGACCCACTGTGGGTCTTCCAGCTTCTCAGATATTCCAACCCAAATCTGTACTTTTCCTGAGTTCAAGAAGGACCCATGAAAATGTTCCAACATAATCTCCTTGTCCACACAACTTAATTTCCCAAGCAGTAGTGATTTTCCATAATGTAGTGGAAATCTTAATCCACAATCTAGGTGTCAATCATTGACCATAGCAGAAATTGCATTGTTGGGCAAAGAGGGTAGACATAAAGAGCTCCTTGTTTTATTAGGTTATTAAATATGAACTGTCCCATTTCATTGAGTACTAAGTTTGACAGTTGATATCTATGACATTTCACTTTGACACTTGTTTTATTTTTATCGTGAAGGTACATCCTCATTCTTTCAAACACATGGTTTGGCTTGTGATTATCTTTCAAATTTTTTTTAGAGCAATTTTTGTGAAACCATGGATAAGTAAAAAATTCGTGTTATTTTCTAGTGAGTTCCATCATGGAACCAATGCTGCGCAGACAGCTTGAAATATCAATGAAGTGTTTGGGAGGATTGTGGCTAATGAACACACAGTACCTCAGTGGTTTGAGAAGTTCCATTCTGGTGATTTTAATCTTGAAAATGAGCCACATGGGCGACCTGAGACCATTTTGTCAGAAAGCTGTAGTGGAAGCAAATCCATCTCAACCTACCCGTGAATTAGCATCAAGGTTTGACATTACCATTCCGAAAATATTGGACCATCTGAAACACATTGGCAAGTTAAAGAAGCTGGATAGATGGGTACCGCATGAATTAAACGAGCATCAGAAGAGAAATCGTGTCGAAGCTTGCTTTTTTTTTGCTGTCACGACATAAAGGCGAAACATTTATATACCATATTGTTGCGTGTGATGAAAAATGGATTCTTTTTGACAATTGCAAGCATTCAGCACAATGGTTGGATAAAGATGAAGTGCCAAAACACAGTCCCAAACCGAATATTCACCAAAAGAAGCTATTGGTGTCTGTTTGGTGCTCCATTGCTAGTATTATCCATTATACCTTCATGAAACCTGGTCAATCGATTACAGAAGATGTCTACTGCAAACAATTGGATGAAATGATGAGGACGCCTGAGATTAAGCAGCTGAGATTGGTCAATATAGACAGGCCAATCCTCTTGCAAGACAATGCTCCACCACACGTCGTACAAACAATGGTGCTCAAACTACAGAGGCTAGCCTTGGAAACTCTCTGTCATCCACCCTATTCACCAGACCCTTCACCAACTGGCTACCACTTCTCCCAGGCTTTGGACCACTTCTTGCAAGGAAAAATATTCAATTCTCAACAAGCTGTGGAAAACGCCTTTCGTGATTTCTTTGCCACTCACTCTCCAGGCTTCTTCACGGCTGGCATGAACAAGCTACCGTTAAGATGGCAAAATTGTGTGGATAGTTTAGGCTCATGCTTTGATTCATTGTACTGCTTCTTGTTTGAGATATAATAAACTACGCTTTTGATTTGAAAATGGACATTTCATATTTAATGACCTAATAGATTTGCCGTGAGTCTTATCAGTCCATTCCAGATACTCAGAGCATGCCACCTGTGAAATTTAAACTCAATTGGGAGAAGGTCCACAATAAAAAGTATGAAAAAAAGTATGACACTAAGCTTCCCATGGCCTGAGAAGAAAAATATAAACTTCCACTTCTCCTAGAAAATAGAATCTGGATTACTTTTGTCTCTTTGCACAAAAAAAACAAGGGAAATGGGCAATGGTTGTTCCTAAGACCATACTAGTAGGATTCTTTTTTTTTTTTTTTTTTTTGCTATCCATATCCAAAATTTTTACCTTCCATATAAAACCAAAAGGGAAATCCTCCCTCCCCATCTCTTCTTCCTAGTGGCCAGAACACAAGACTAAACAAACCTACTGAGAAATTTGAATGTTAAGTGAGTGAGGAAAAGATGAAGTGATGGTCTGAATTCATTCACAGGAGGACTATGGTGTCAGTGTCTTGCCACAGCAGGGACGGTAGACACCTTTTAATAAAAGACAGCTGTGGTGGTTCCTGCTTCTTGGGCCTACATTCTCTTGGCTTCTGTTCATTTTCTGGGCCTGATTTCCCAGTATTGGACTGATTTTATGAGCCCAAATATCCTTCCACCAAAAATATACAAAGTGAAGGATATCCTCAAAGAAAGAGGATAGATGCTGGACAGCCAAAAAACAGTAACAAATGGTTCACCACATCTTCCTTCTTTTGTTTAGTGTTCATCCCATATATTTAAAACCTCTGATGTTGTTTATTAACTTGGTCTAACATCAATTCTGAAAACAACTCTGAATTTCCATTTCATCTTTGGTTTCTGTATTCCTGGCACCCCAATGGTGAAGAGAGCCTTAGGATGTGGTCTCCACTCTTTTTTAGGACTGTAATGCCACATATTTATAATAGGCATCTCTTCAAGCAAAGTTTAGAGTTTTATATTCCCCACAGTTTTATCTCCACTGTTTCTGCAGCCCTTTGCTGCTATGTATGCCACAGTGGCTGTTGCTGCTGCTGCTTCTTGCTCCACAGTCCTTTAGAGTTGTATTTCTTGTTTTCTAGGTGAGGTTCTCCCATTGTTTACATTCCTGGACTGGCTGAAAAATTTATCCTCCACCTATTCATTGTTCAAAAAGCTAGCACAACTATTAAAAGAAAACATGGAAGAAATCTTCATGACCAGGCAGTAAGCAAAGTGTTCTTAGAGAGGACACAAAAAAAATGAACCATAAAAGAATAAATGATAAATAGGACTTTTCAAAATTAGAAACTTCTGCTCTTTAAAAGATTCCATCATGAAAATGAAAAGACAAGAGATAGACTGGGAGAAAATAGTCACACTATACATATACATATATGTGTATCTCTCTCTCTCTCTCTCTCTCTGAAAAAGGACGTGTATCCAGAATATATAAAGATCCCTTGTTACTCAATAAGAAGAATATGAACAACCTAATTTTAAAAATAGGTAAAAGATTTGAACAGACACTTCACAAAATTTATACAAATGGCCAATAAGCACATGAAAAGATGTTCAACATTGTTACTTATCCAGGAGATGCAAATTAAACTACAATGAAATACCACTACATACCCAATGAAATGGCTAAAGTTAAAAAGATTGATAATACCAAGTGTTAGCAAGGATATGGAACAACTGGAACTCACATATATTGCTGGTGGAATGCAAAATGGTACAACCACTTTAGAAAACAGTTTGGCTGTTTCTTCTAAAGTTAAACCTATACTTACCATACAACCCAGCCATCCCCTTCTAAATATTTACTCAAAACAAATGAAAGCATATATCCATACTTGTACTCAGCTATTCATAGCAGCTTTATTCAAAATAGCCAAACCTGGAAATAACTCAAATGTACAAATGAATAAACAAATTGTAGTGTATCCACACAATTAAATACTATTCAGAAATTAAATGCAAAAAACTACTGATACATGCAACAACATGGATGAATCTCAAAATTTTTACCATAGGTTTAAAAAGCCAGACACAAAAAGCTACATATTGTGTGCTTGCATTTATACAGAACTATAGAAAAGGCAAATATAAGATATGGTGACATAAAAGGGATCTGGCCAAGCGTGGTGGTTCGTGCCTGTAATCCTAGCACTTTGGGAGGCTGAGGCAGGAGGATCACTTGAGGCCAGGAGTTTGAGACCAGCCTGGGCAATAGTGAGACCCTGTCTCTACAAAAAATAAAAAAAAACCTAGCTGGGTGTGGTGGCTGGTACCTGTAGTCCCAACTACTTGGGAGGCTGAGGCAGGAGGATCCACTTGAGCCCAGGAGTTTGAGGTTGCAGTGAGCTGTGATGATGCCACTGCACTCTACCTTGGGCAACAGAGCGAGACCCTGTCTTAAAAACAAACAAACAAACAAAAAAAGCAAAAAGAAAAAAGAAAAGGGACCAATGAGTGCCTGGGATTTGGGGTAGGAGGACTGACTGCACAAGAGCATGAGGGAACTTTTTTAGGTTGATTGTGGTTACATGGGTGTGTATATTTGTTAAAATACATTGAACACTTAAAATGGGCGCATTTTATAGTATATAAATTATATCTTAACGAACCTGATTTTTTAAAATGCTAGCACCAAACTACCTATACTTTTTCTCTACTTTCAGGCACTGTAAAGGTTGAATTGTGTCCCCCCAAAAGATACGTTGAAATCCTATCCCCCATTAACTCAGAATGTGACCTTACTTAGAAACAGGGTCAATGCAGATGTAATCAAGTCAAAATGAGGTCACACTCATTAGGGTGAGCCCTTGGACACAGAGATGCACATAGGGAGAACACCACGTAATGATGGAGGGAGAGATTGGAGTTATGCATCTATGAAACAAAAAATGCAAGGGTTGCCAGCAACCATCAGAAACTAGGAAGACAAGGAAGGATGTTCCTGCTCTCAACTCTCTGCCACATGAGGATACAATGAGACGACCACTGTTTGCAAAGCAGGAAGAGTGCCCTCACCAGACACCAGATCTGCTGGCACCTTGATCTTGGACTTCCCAGCCTCTAAACTGTGAGAAATAAATGTTGTTTAAGAAAAAAAAGAAGAAAACAAGGTTCTTTCCTAGAACCTTCAGAGCGTGCATGACACCTTGATTTTGGACTTCTAGCCTCCAGAACTGTGAGAGTATACATTTCTGTTGTTTAAAGACATCCAGTTTATGACAACTTGCTACAGAGCCTAGGATACTAATATAGGCACTTAGAATTTTGGGTTTTTTTTGAGTCAAGGTCCCCCTGTGTTGTCCAGGCTGGAGTGCAGTCTCACAATCATAGCTCACTGCCACTTTAAGCTCCTGGGCTCAAGCAATCTTCCTGGCTCAGCCTCTCAAGTAGCTGGGACTAGAGGCATGCACCACCATGCCCAGCTAATTTTTCTATTTTTTTATAGAGACAGGGTCTCGCTATGTTGCCCAGGCTGGTTTTAAACTCCTGGCCTCAAGTAATTCTCCTGCCACAGCCTCCCAAAGTGCTGGGATTATAGGTGTGAGCCACCGCGCCTGGCCAGCATTATTTTTATAATATGCTCTTGCCTTGTGGAAATCTTTTACAGTGAGATACGAAGTCAATGAGCTTGAGATCTGAAAAACTTCCTCTTAACCCAGTACCTCCTTGGTGGAGTTCTTAGGGAACTAGCCTTCTACCGCCAACCTGGCATCTAGCCTAGTCTCACATATGACCTTTTGTGGTGCTGTCACGTGTGGTGCTGTCTGGCTCCTGTTTATTGGATCTCTACGTCTGTGGTTTCCCTCAGACACCCAATTTCCTAAACATCCTAAGCCTGCTGCTTGTAGCATGTCTTTCTTTGTGTGTGGAATGAGCCATAATATTTCAAATATTCATGTGTATTTTCTCACCCTCTAGATCATCATCTATTTTTTTTGTTGTTGTTTCTTCCAGAAGAGATTTTTCCACAACCTAGAATTAGTTCTGAATCTCCCATTGCTTTGGGAAAATGGGGGTGGAGGGTGGGGACATCACTGTGGAATGCCAGGAATGAAAGTAAGTTTTAGTTTGTAAGTTCAAAAGCTGTTTATGTATTGTAAAGCAAAAAATATTAAGAAAGTAGATAAAATCAGCCAGCAGAGGAGCAGACAGGTAAAGACTGAGAATTTGACAACCTCCCCTCACTCCCATAACCACCCTGGTCACATTTACACCCCCCTTCCCCAGGATTATAAACTCCAAAAGGAAGAAGGATCAAGAAGAAACAAACCTAAACATAACAAATTTTAAACATGAATTGAGATATAATTGAATTTGATCAATCCTATAAAGGATTGAGAAATTTTTCTTGGACTTGTGCCTAAAATAAATATGGATTTTTTAACAAAGACTGCTCAGCCAAGCAGTATCTGGGAAGGGGCAGACTCTCCCTCTCTATATATCAAAGGGTTGAGGTAGAGCATTCAAAAGGATGACCCAAGTAGAAGCCTCTGAAGGAAAACCTCTGTGAAGAGGTTCTCTTTCTGTTTCCCTCTCTTCCCCCCGCAAATACATTTTGAATGTTATACCTGTGTGAGGTATAAAACTCAAAAAGTACAAAAAGATATACTGTAGTTAAGATTAATACTAACTATGGTAGGCTGAATAATGATCCCCCTAAACATTCACATCCTAATCCCTGGAACCTGTGAATGTTACTTTATATGGGGAAAAAAGAACTTTGCAGGTGTGATTAAATTAAGGATCTTGACATGCTGAGATTATCTTAGATTATCCATGTTGGCTTTAAATAAAATCACATGTATCCTTACAAGAGGAAGGCAGGCCAGGCACTGTGGCTCATGCCTGTAATCCCAGCATTTTGGGAGGCTGAGGCAGGAGGATCACTTGAGGCTAGGTGTTTGAGGCCAGCCTGGGTGACATAGTGAGACCCCATCTCTACAAAAACATAAAAAATTTAGCTGGGTGTGTTGGTGTGTGCCTGTAGTCCTAGATACTTGGGAGGCTGAGGCAGGAGGATTGCTTGAGCCAGGTTCGAGGTTACAGTGAACTATAATGGGACCACTGCACTCCAGCCTGTGTGACAGAGAGAGATCCTGTCTCAAATAAATAAATAAAAATAGAGAGGAATGCAGAGGGAGATTTGACACAGACAGAAGAGGAAAAGGGAATGTGACTGTGGAGGTGGAGACTGGCGTGATGTGGCCACAAACTAAGGCATGCTGGCACCCACCAGAAGCCAGAAAAGGCAATTTGACTATGATGTGTCTAGGTGTGGTCTTTGAGTTTATTCCACTTGGTGTTCTTTGCACTCTTGAATGTATAAATTAATGTTTTTCTTCAAATATGAGAAATTTTCAAGTTGGGCACAGTGGCTTGCACTTGTGATCCCAGCTACTCAGGAGGCTGAGAACGGAAGATCACTTGAGGCCAGGAGTTTGAGACCAGCCTGGGCAATAAAGTGAGACCCTGTCTCTAAAAGTAATTTTTAAAAAATTAGCTAAGCAGGCATGGTGGTGCACACCTGTAGTCCCAGCTACTCAGGAGGCTAAGGTGGGAGGATCCTTTGAGCCCAGAGTTTGAGGCTATAGTGAGCTATGATCACGACACTGCACTTCAGCCTGGGTGACAGAGCAAGACTCCATCTCTAAAAGTAATAATGATAATTTAAAAAAACCAAATATGAGAAGTTTTCAGCCACTATTCCTTCAAATATTCTTTCTACCTTTTTCTCTCTTCTTCTGGGACTTCTATTACGTTTATTTTGGTACCCTCGACTGTGTCCCACAGTTCTTTTTTTTTTTTCTTTTTTTGAGACAAGGTCTTACTTTGTCACTCAGGCTGGAGTGCAGTGAGCCAATTATAGCTCACTGTAACCTTGAACTCCTAGGCTGAAGCAATCCTCCTGCCTCACCCTCCTGAATAGCTAGGACTACAAGTTTGCACCACCACGCTGGCTAATTTTTATTTTTTTTATTTTGTGGAGATGGGGATCTCGCTATGTTGCCCAGGCTGGTCTCAAACTCCTGGCCTCAAGCAATCCTCTCACTTCAGCCTCCCAAAGTGCTGGGATTACAGGTGTGAGCCATTGTGCCCAGCCTCCTACAGTTCTCTGAGGCTTTATTCTTACTTTCTTCCTATTCCCCAGATTGGATCTTGATTGACTGGTCTTCAAGTATGCTGATCATTTCTTCTTTCAGATCAAATCTGCTGTTGAGCACCTGTAGTGAATTTTTCATTTCAGTTCTTGTACGTTTCAACCCCAGAATTTCTATTGTGAGCTGATTTCTATCCTTTGTTGATATTCTCTATTTGGTGAGATACTGTTGTCATACTTTCCTTTAGTTCTTTAGACATGATTTCCTTCAGTTCTTTGAACATATTTATAATAGCTGATTTAGATTCTTTGTCTACTAAGTCCAAAATCTAGGCCCCTTCAGGGACATTTTCTATTGGCTGCTCTTTGCCTTGTGTATGTGGCATACTTTCCAGGGTTTGTTATTGTTGGTTTTTTTTATTGCTGCTTATTTGTTTGGTGACTCTCTTGGACTAATTCTGTAGATTCTATATTCTTTGTATTGTATGGCACCTGAGTTGTCTGCTAGCTTTTTAAAAAAATTTTGTTTTTATTTTTAAGCCTGAATTGCTAGGGTTCATCCTTGGGTCAATATAGTGATCAGCCAATGATCAATCAGAAGATTTCCTTCAATGATTTGTCTTTATGTCTTTTATTCTTTGCCAAGGGAATCTGTGTGAGAAGGCATGCCTTCCTACTTAAGGCAGTTTACAAGACAGCCTTCGCTTTCACCTTCTGCTTGCAAAGTGCCTTAATGTCAGCCAGAGGTGAGTGACTGGGAAATTCTCCATTCCCATATCACTCCTGGGTATGTGCACAGCCTTGTGCATTCACACGGCCTTTTATATCCCCTGGAATATGGTGGAGCTTTCCAAAGTTCCCTATGGTTGTCCAGTTCTCCAGGATGTACATTTTTTTTTTTTGTAAAGAGATGGTGTCTCACTATGTTGCCCAGGCTGGAGTGCAGTGGCTATGATCCCACTACTGATCAGCATGGGAGTTTTGACCTGCTCCCTTTCTGACCTGAGCTGGTTCACCCCTCCTTAGGCAACCTGGTAGTCCCCCGCTCCTGGGAGGACCCAATAGGCATAGTGCACTACAGCCAATATTCCTGGGCTCAAGCAATCCTCTCGCCTCAGCGCGTGCCACTGCACCCAACTCCAGGATGTACTTTTAAATTCCTAGCCTGTCTCTGGATTACCCCAACTGAAATCACAGTCTCAAGCAGCCTCGGCATTGCCAGCAGATGGCTATTGTTTTGATAATGCGCTGGGGTGGGCCTTTTTTCTGCTAAGCTGAGTTCTGAGTCAAATCAAATATTCACAATTCCCTAGGAAAAGAGATTTTCCAGGGAGCTTCAAGTTTGAACAAAATATTAACTGTGCTCAGGGGATGTTTCTTTTAACTGAGCTCCACAAGAGGTCAGTCCTTGCCATTGACTGTGAGACTGCTGGCTTTTTGTGGCTCCCTCTACTGAACTGGGGAGGAAGGGTAGATGGGAATAGCATCTCATCCACAAGTTAAAATATCAAAGACCCCACTGCCTCACCAAAGTTCAGTAGTTTCTCTTGGATAGACAATTCTGATTGTTCTTTGGCTTTGGTTAATGTCCAGAGTTCTAAAATGGTTAGTTTTAGTGGTTTTGCATTGTGGGAAAGCAAGTTCACAGAGGTCCTGACTCTGCTATTCCGGAAGTTGATTTCCAGGCAAGCTCATTCCTAAACATGGTTCTTCTCAGGTCTCCTGCATCTATGCAGGGAAAGTCTTTATTTAAGTTTGTCCTGCTTCCATCAAACTCAAGGTCAGACTATGAATCTTCATTACAGTGTGACTTAAGCTTATTTTGATGTGGAATACCCCAGTTATCCTTAAGGTGTATGGTTTTCTTAAATGGAACTCCCAGAAGTCAATGGAATATATTTTATAAAGAGCATCCCACTAGCCTGCTGTATGATAGAATACTGCTTACTGATATTAGCATCTTAGACAGAAGATGATAAGTTATCATCTGTTCAAGTTCTCTGTACACATGCCTTGGGTGGAACAAATCCCAGTAGATTTCTGGTTCTATTTAAAATTTTTTTTTCTTTTTAGAGATGGGATCTTGCTATGTTGCCCAGGCTGGACTCAAATTTGGTTCTGCTTTTTATCCATCGTTTTATCAAGGATGTGTTCTTGATCCATCATTGCTACCTGTGCAGAAGAGAAGAGCATCATGGGCAATTTGAGATGAGGTACAAATACTTCCTACTAAGCTCTATACCTTTCACCTGACATTAGTGGAGCCACTCAATAGTGCTGTTTTTCCAGACTTCTCAGTCCCTCCCGAGATTCAGTTCACACTGTCCCCAGGTCACTCATGACTTTACTGCTGGGATATGAACTGTGCCTTTTTGGGGTCCCAGATGGTAATCTGACAGAAGATACATTTTCTGTCTTTAATGAGTTTTTATTATCCTCCAATGATTGAACATGGATGAAGAAATAGACACCTACTCCTCTATCTTCAGGCAACTGATTAAAATGATCAAAGGAGGCCAGGTGCAGTGGCTCACTCCTGTAATCCCAGCACTTTTGAGAGGCTGAGGCAGGAGGATTACTTAAGCCCAGGAGTTTGAGTTTGCAGTGAGCTATGATATGCCACTGCACCTCAGCTCAGGCAACAGAGAGAGACCCTGTCCCCAAAAAAAAAAAAAAAAGAGAGATTCTAAATAAAATGGCCCCCATCCCTTTGAAAAACAGCTTTTTCTAGGAGGTCTTGTTTTTCTAATTAGTAGTTATTAGTGGAAATCTGCCAGGATTTCCTGTACTTAGTTCTCATGGTAATGCACTATTCTCTTAGAAATGGGTGTATATGGGTTTTACCCTAGCATTCAGTCCCAGATGACCATTATCTAGCAGAAATTCTTCTATGACTGTGGCAGAGCTATGTCTCCTTTCCATTGTTTCATCAGTTATGTATATTTACATTGTTGATGTTAACCGAGTAGAGACAAGGTCTCACAATGTTGCTCAGGCTGGTTTCAAACTCCTGGCCTCAAGCAATTCTCCTGCCTCAGCCTTCCAAATCGAATCTCTTTTGATGCTACAGGTCAACAAACAGTACCTGAAGGAAACCACACAGAAAAGGAGGCCATGAAAACAGAAAAATCTGTGGTGAGGTCCTTCCCAGACTGAACATCTCATTACAGTGGGTAGTTCATCTCAACACTGGGATAAGTTTCCTTATTCTTACGAGCAACTGACCCCATGAGGCAGCTTCCCTCAACTCCACTTATAAAATAGCCAAGAAGGAAGCCGTACACAGCTATGCCTTATATCCAAAGCAGAAGCCAGGCCAAACAGAAAACCAGATATCAAAAGTGTCCCCTGGGGCAGCAATTTGAACAATGGGAAAATGCACACAAAGGCAAATTCCTGGATATGATGACCCATGGCAGTGGCTTCCTCTCACCCCTGTGCAGGACGCTAAACTGTTGAACTGGTTATTTAAACCCACATAATGAAAGATTCCAGCAGCATCCAGGTAAATAGTGAAGGAGCCAAAGAAAATAAATGCAGAACATTTTTAGTCAATTATGTCTATCTAAATCAGGAGATGATAAAGTTTTTCTTAAAGGGTCAGATAGGTAAACATTTTAGGCTTTGTGAGTCAAGAGACATAATTGAGGCTATTGTGTAGATACTTACATAACTATTTAAAATTTAATCACTTAAAAATGTAAAAACCATTCTTAGCTGGTGGACTGTAAAAAAAACAAAAACCAGGCAGCTGGCCAGACATGGCCCATGGGATATAGTTTGCCGACCCCCGATCTAGACCAATCCTCACTCAAATATGAATAATGAGGAAAAAAACTGGGTCTGTGACTCTATTGTGAAACATGAAACAAAAATATAAACAGAATACCCAAGACATAGATGTATCAGTGAAGGCACTTTTGGTCACGACTGAAATCCGACATAAACTTGCTTAAGTAAAAGGATTATTAGCTCAAATAACTGAGGACGACATGGACCAAAAGGGGGTGCAATATGGTCATTTCATCTATTTCTTGTCTCAGCTCTTCTCTATGTGTCAGTCACATTCGTTCTTCAGATGTAAATTAAAAGAAATGTATGAGACTATATAATGGAAATCTGGATTAAGTGAAAGATTTGGTAAAAATAAAAATGACCAAAACTGACAGAGAAAGAAAATCTTATAAGTGTATAACATGAAAGTGACTTAAAAACCAGTCAAGAGTGAGCTGCAGAGTGAGCAGTTATGGATTTAAGGAGGCTTGAGGTGAGCAGGGGAAGCTTGGGATGGTGGGAGGAGAATGGGAGAGGGAGGGGCAGACCGAGGATAAGGAAAAAGGTTCTTGAGTATTACTCTGGGCCTACGGATCCAAAAATTTGTAGCAGCTATTGTCCTCATAACATTCCTCATCATTCTTGGTATAGGGGCAGAGAAGATGGCACAGGGGTTATTCTGGGGATGGCATTTTGATGTCCAGGTTGATGGAAGACGGAAGGGATGCAAGGGAGGTGAAAGTGCCCCTGAGTGAGTAGCTGAGGGGATAAACCATGGAGGTCAGAGCAGAGAGGCTACCATGGGGTTAATAAGTTGGGAAAACTCACAGAAGGATCCGGAGCCTATAGGTCTCTGTATGATGTAAGAATAGTAGTAGTAAAAGTTAAGGCATGGGGAGATCTGGAAGGAAAGGAGGAAGATAGAGAATGGTAGGTACATTGGAGTTAAAGATTTGTAATGTGGAACAGTTTCTAGGATGGTCATATGTGAGTGTTTGACCTGAAGTGGAGCATATGTCACTTGAATAAGTCATGGAAGTGTGAGGTTATGGTGCTTAATGTTGCTTTGAAAGGAAAGTGAAGTTATCAGGATGGTAGCACAATATGGTGTTTAGAGTTAGATAGTGAGCAAGGTGCTACAAGCTCTTATAAGTGTAAAATGGTAACCGTAAGCTGGTAGATAAGAAAGAAAAGTGGGAGAGGGATTATTACCCATGCTAGAGGAGTACTGGTTTGGTAATAACAAAAATGAGAAAAATTCAAAATTACCTCCAGTCCCTATGATGTATGTGGATTATGGGAGACCCTTCGCCCTTAATGTCAAGAGGATAGTACTGGGAGTAGGATTTTTAAGATAAGACAAGAAGGGGATGAGGGAGGAAAAATTATAGAAGAGAGGAGAATATGGGAGACTTTGTTTATAATGGAAATAAATATCCAGAAGTCAGAGTGGAAAAATATATTTTATGGAGGGGAGCAGTGGGAGGATGAGTCAGGAAAGAGAGCATAAAGTAACATTGGTCTGGAAGTAGAGGAAAGAAAAAGACAACAGTGGAATATATAGAGACTAAATGATGAGATGCCCACATTTTGGGTAAAATCCAAGAATGACAAGTGAGTTCATCTGGCCTCTAGACAGAACTTGGGTGTCCTATTCAGGTGATCTCTTGGGATGGCTATATTCAAATAAGGTCTCAGTGGATTCTGTATTAGTGATATCCAGGCTGGGGAACTGAGGTGGCCACATTGGAGCAGGTCTAGGTTGGCTCTATCATTCAATAACTTCCAAGCCGTTATACACAGTGGGTGTTCAATGTATATTCATCATTTGTCCAGTGAAAGGACTGGGTATAACCAAAGAAAATAAAGGAAGTCTCCAAAGTGATGACAAGCCTAGAACATCCTCAACTACTCTTTCTTTCTTTCCCATTTCAACAGTCATAGGCCTGGGGAACAGCATGTGATTGGGAGTCTGCTCTCTCAGAGAACTAGAATGACTGAGCCACTATCCTGCCCCGAGACAGGAGTATCGACCAGGTGAACTTAATCTTGGGTAGGAATGTGGAAGAGGTTGAGAAGGGAGGAAGAATTCATTGTAATCCATCCAATGAAATATGTCCAAAAGAGTCACTCATTGAAAAATCAATGAGACTCAAGCTTCTGACATGAATATAGGGAAATCAATCCATTGTCAGATTAGGTAAAGAAAAATGTCTTTCTTTGTTTTGAAATAATAATTTTCATTCTGAAGTTTTGGAGCTAGGAAAACTTTCTTGACCTCCAGCAAATTTTTGTTTATTTTTATTTATTTATTTTTAAAATTTTTATAGAGACTGGGTCCAGGCTGGTCTTGAACTCCTGGCCTCAAGTGATCCTCCCACCTAGTCCTTCCAAAGCTCTGGGATTACAGGCATGAGCCACCAGGCCCAGCCTTCCAGCAAATTTTTAACTGTCAGATTCTTATCTGTTAAATGGAAGTATGAGTATTTACCTTAGCAGAGCTATTGTGTTAAGGTGACCATGTATAAGATATCTAGCACATAATAGTCATTCAACAAATAGTAACTATTACTATAATTTTAAAACCACAAAAACTATACTATTTAAGTCTCATAACAGTCCAGTTGAATAATTCTAAAAAGAAGACTATTGAGAGTTTGTGGTAAGTAATATGCTCTAATTAATTGGTGCCCAACTCAAGTGATCACCATAAAGTCATCTTCTTGGGATCTGAGCAAGAACAGAAAGAGCTTATTCCTGAAACCCTATCCTAGAATCTGGTATCCTAAGATTCATTTATGCCAAATGACAGTAACTTCATCTGATCCGTTTATTTGATACATAACCTGAAGTTAATTCATTAAATGGAGCCCTGAAGAGGGTATACTGTGAGGTGGTTGTGAATATTGCCCTGATGTTACACTGTCTCAGTTCAGACTCCACCATTTATTTTCTGTGTAACCTTGAGCAAATTATTTTCTTCAAGTGCCAGTTTTCTTATCTACAAAATGGGAATAATAATAGCATCCCCCTCATGGAGGTGTTGTGAGAATCAACTGAATTCATACATGTGAAGTGCTTAATGCTGTGCACACAGAAATGGCCCAATAATGGCTCTATCATGGTAAAAACAATATTATTCTTTGTGCAACTTCACAGAACTGGTCACTTTGAATTGTGGATGAAGATGGGTGTGGCTTTAGAGTTGATTTAATCCAATTTCCTCACAAGACTTCTGTGAAACTGAGACTCAAAGAGAAAAATTGACTTCTTGGGAAAGCACTGACTGTGACAGGCACCGTGCTAAGCACTTACTACACTACCCCATTTAATCCTCCCAGTAACTCTGTGAGTTAGGTACCATTATTGTCTCACCTGTCCATTTTACATGTGAGAAACTGAAGCTCAGAGAAGTTAACTTACTTGCTCAAAGTTTCACAGGGATCGGTGGTGAGGTAGAATTAGAAGCCAGAGCTTTAAAGTCCATCTGCCAGTCTGCCTAAAATCAATTGAATTCCTAAATTTCTACATCAAAACACATAGTCAAGCAGGACACAGTGGCTCACGCCTATAGTCCCAGCTATTTGGGAGGCTGAGGTAGGAGGATTGCTTTAGCCCAGGAGTTCTAGGCCAGCCTGGGCAACATAGTGAGACCCCATCTAAAAAAAGAAAAACAAACCCAAAACAAAACAAGATATGGTCTTGGAAATTTCCAAGCAGGTGTTTCTCATTACCAGCCAAAGGAAAATCTTAATTCTTTCACTGCACCACGTAACTTCCTGGTCAACTTGTCTGGATGAACTAATTGCAAATTGTTCCTTTAATAAATAACAAAACAAATAGATTTTCTGTGTGGTGTTATGAGAAGAACTCATTGGAGAGCAACAGGCCTTGCCCTAGTCTTTACAGTTCCCTATCCCATCCTCCTCCCCCTTGCTCTCAGCTGATGATTTCTCTCCTACTTCACAGAGATGATACAGGCCAATGGGCAGTAAATTCTTCCATGTCCTACCTTCCTGCAACCTACAAATTTATCTGCAACCCTGTCAGTTCCTGCTTTTTCTGTATCTCCTCAGTGGTGGTATTCTCTCTCTTCTAAGGTGATCTTCTCCACATATACTCCACATCTAGTGGGTAGAGACCAGGGATGTTACTAAACATCCTACAATAGTAGGACGATAGTATTGACCGTGTTTGCCTTCTTAAAATTCTCCTTTGACTTTTTTTTCTTTTTCTTTTTGAGATGAGGTTTTGCTCTGTTGCCCAGGCTAGAGTGCAGTGCTGCAATCATAGTTCACTGCAGCCTCGAATTCCTGGGCTCAAGTGATCCTCCTGCCTCAGCCTCCTGAGTAGCTGGCACTACAGGCATGTGCCACCATGCCTGGCTAATTAAAAAAAATGAGGTCTTGCTATGTTGCCCAGGCTGGTCTCAAACTCCTGGCCTCAAGTGATCCTCCTGCCTGAGCCTCCCAAAGTGCTGGGGATTACAGGCATGAGTCATCACACCCAGCCTCCTTTGACTTTTGAACAGGACATTCTTTCCTTCTTCTTCCACTTCCCTGACCACTTATTATCGTCTTTCTCTGGTATCCACTTCTCCCACACCTAGCTTGGGTGCTTCAGGGTAGTGGGCCTACTTGCTCTAAAACAGAGTTTTCCGGTCTCAGCACTCTTGATTCCTTGTTGTGGGGGCTTTTCTGTGCATTGTAGGATGTCTAGTAACATCCCTAGCCTTTACCCACTAGATGCCAGGAGCATCCCCTCTCCCCCAGTTGTGACAACCAAAAATGTCTCTTGACATTACCAAATGTCCCTTTTGGGGGGAAAAGTTGCCATGGTTGAGAACAACTGGTCTAAAAGTAATCTGATGTGACCCAGTTCTGGTAAACACTAAGAGAGATTTCCTGAAGACTTTTAGGAAAGTTCTTCACTGGAGGAAGAGTTATGGGAAGGTATTCTTTCTCTCCCATCACATGGGGGACGCATGTAGTATTGAATGCCACAGCTGGTCATCCTATAACTCTGGATGAAGAAAGAGAGGGTTTCTGATGACATCACTGAATCACTGGATCAACTACTCCCCATGTCTGCCTTTCCTCTGGATTTAGTCCTGACTAATACACCTTTCAAACTCACTTGCTCATCTTCTCTCCTGTTGTCTCATTCGCTTCTACCTGTTTTCCTCTCAGCCTGTTCCTTTCAGAATCACATTTCATTTTTACTGTCTCTTTGGTTTTCTGCTTCATTTTTCCCAGTGGATACTATCTTTTCCTTTCTCTTTCTCCACACTTTACGTGGAGGCAAGTATCTCACCACTGTTACAATGACCCCCAGCTCCCAGGCCTCAACCTGGAATCTCAGAAACAACTCTCTCTGCACAGCTGAGGGCCACCTGGAACACAGAAGTCAGAGAAGCGAGATCTGGCTGGGATCCAGAGACCTCTCACTACAACTGAGGCTTGACCGCACCCTCTGCTGATACTAGGTCAGGAGGCTGAAGAGCTCCAACTTGAAACCTGAAGCAGGGCTTTAAGACCTCTGCTCTCTCCTGTTGAAGAATTAGAATTGAGAAAGAGAAATAGGAAATCCAAAAAGGATGAGTCCTTGGAACTGATAGGACATGTAGACTTGAGGGGCTCGGATATGTGTTTTTATCAGTTTGATTCTCTTCTCTGTTCCCAGTGCTGGAATGGTTCCAGTCCATGGTAAGTGCTCAGTTAATATTTGCTGAGTGAATGCGTGCTGATGAGCAAGCAAAAGGCTGGTCTGCTCAGAAAGGCATAGTTGAGATTCTTTATGCTCTTAGAAAGATAAACAGAACAATTGTCTCGGTTCCTGACAAATCCCTGTTCAAGGTCCTCATTGGGCTTGGCTAGGCTTCCTGCCCTCTGCTTCTATGAGATAGCCTTGGATCTGTGCAAGAAATTGTTTTTTATTTACCCTGTCTTGAGGGGTTTGGCATAGACTGCCAGTCTTCTTCTATAGTAATGGAGTTTTTATCTGGGCACATGGTACACTCAGAATAAAAGAATTCATTTCTCAGCCTTCTATAAGTCAGGTGTGGCCATGTGACTAAGATACGGCCAATGGAAAATAAGCAGAAGTGTCCTGGGGCAGCTCCACATGATACATGCCTTGGACCACACTTAAGGTACCTGTGTCTGGCTCAAGGACTAACTTGGGAAGCCCTGGTTCCCCCAAAAATGGAGAGATTGGTAACCAAACTTTCCTAGAACACCCTGAATTTTACGTCAGAGATGACCCTTTCTATATAGATCTGACATTGTCCTTGCAGTGGCACATTTTATTTCCTGACCCAATCCTCACTGTACCAATCATTGCCAATCAATTTTCTTTTCTTTTCTTTCAGAGTATTATGGGGCTACAAATGTTTTGGTTACATAAATTGCTTTTGTACAGTTTGAGTCAAAGTTATAAGTGTGCCCATCACCCAGATAATGTGCATTGTACTCATTAGGTGTGAATTTACCCATTCCTTCCTTCCCCCTCCCACCTGCTTGATTTCCCATGAGTTTTACTCCCATATGTGCACCTATGTGTTGTTCGATTAGTTCCAATTTAATGGTGAGTACATGTGGTGTTTGTTTTTCCACTCTTATGATACTTCACTTAGAAGAATGGTCTCCAGTTCCATCCAGGTTAATACAAGAGGTATTAGTTTACCATTTTTTTATGGCTCCATGGTATACAGATATCACATTTTCTTAATCCACTCATGTATTGATAGGAACTTGGGTTGTTTCCACATTTTTGCGACTGTGAATTGTGCTGCTATAAACATTCAGGTGCAGTTGTCTTTTTTATAAAATGTCCTTTTTTTCCTTTGGGTAAATACCTAGTAGTGGGATTGCTGGATCAAATGGTAGGTCTACTTTTAGTTCTTTGAGGAATCTCCATACTACTTTCCATAGAGGTTGTACTAGTTTGCAGTCCCACCAGCAGTGTATAAGTGTTCCTATCTTTCCGCAGTCAATTTTCAATGGTATCTGCCTCAATGAATGGTTCATTTCCTTCTAACCATTGCCTTCAATTTATTTTTTCAATAATTTTTTATAAAAAAAATTTTTTTTGTTTGGGACAGAGTCTCGCTCTGTCACCCTGGGTAGAGTGCAGTGGGGTCATCATGGCTCACTGCAACCTCCAACTCCTGGGCTCAAGCCATCCTGTTGCCTCAGCCTCCCGGGTAGCTGGGACTATAGGTGCATCACAACGCCCAGCTAAATTTTCTATTTTTAGTAGGGTCTCGCTTATCGCTCTTTCTCAGGCTGGTCTCAAACTCCTGGCCTCAAGCAATCCGCCAGCTTCAGCCTCCCAGAGTGCAAGGATTACAAGGGTGAGGCCCATTGCCTTCAATTTAAATCCCACATTTAGGAGGAGAGACAAACCCTTTATCTGCCGGATTGCTAAGGCAACTCTTTCTACCCCAGAGTAGCTTAGCAAAGAGCTGGCTGAGCAGGAAGGGCTACAACGTCACAGATGCCAGCTCTGGTATTTAAACTGCTTTAGACAATTGTCCTATAGAATGTCCCTCTTGTATTCATGGTTATTCCTCCAACCAGAAAACTCAGATTGATTAGCATTCCCCTCTCCCTCCCAATTTCCCTATAAATACATAGAGCAGCTTGGGGGCAGCTTCCTTTCCTGGATCACTGTCCATAGAATGTCCAGCTATGCCTGACCCACCCTTGCCTCTCCATAGGATAATAAGAGCTTGAGGAACTGTGTGCGCTCTTCTGACTCTTCTCCTATAAACTTTCCCCAGTAGGATTTGTGTTGTGCCTGCATGTTGTGTCTGTAGTGGTGTTTCTCACAACCTATGCCTGAGAGAAGGGTACTCTTCAAGGACCTCTAAGTCCACTGCCCACCAATCACAGAGATGTATGACCCTGCATAATTTTATTTATTTATTTATTTTGCCCCAAGGTGTCAAGGATACAGACCATGCCTATAATTTAAAATGGATACTCAAAGAGTACCCATGTGTCTCTACCTCTCTGACACTATGACAGATCCACCTATATTGCCATTACAGAATTCATATTCAGCAAATTACTACACTCCTCTAGGAAGAATATCTTGTTTCATAATAATTATGGTTTTCAGTCCTGCTACTTCTCTTCACCCTCAGGATCACTTAAATCCTCTCTAGAAGTCATACTCAGAGCCTGGATAAACTATAGACCACCCAGAACAACTACCTTCAAGACTCCCCAGCAAGACAAGATACAGGAAAGGATATTTGAGTAGGAGTTAGCACTTAGATTCTCTCTCTATATATATGTGCATCCTATTCCCTCAAAGCAAAGACCACTACAGTGGGTTTATCAAAGTGATAGACAATTGGTTTGCCTTCTGTTTTCAGATAGTTATTCACAAAAAGCATTTTATAAATTCCTTTCCAATTGTATCAAAATCAAAAGAAAGACTCTTATCTTTTAAAGGAAATACCAAAATCAGAGTCAAGAATGCTTAATGCGGAAAAGAAAGAAAGAGAGAAAAGGAAAGAAAAAGAAAAGAAAGAACTTACAGAGCACATCACACAGCTTCACATAATATTTTACAAAAATGCCCTGGATAGAATCAAGCACATCTATATGTAGTGAGTACACCAACTCAGGTCTGCAAAAAATGTAAACTTATTTTAAGTTTATATTTAATGCCCTCATTTCACCAAGTTAATGAAAAATTAATCTTAATAAATTGAATGTTCTTTTAAATAATCCAGATGGGCTGATCCCATTCAGGGGCTCCCATATGTGGAGCTTTACTTAACTTGAGTGGTGAAAGGGGCAAATGTTAATAAGTTATCATTCCTCTGCTCTGGCATCTGTTGAGATTGCTTTTTTCTGCTGCTTCTCATGACATTCTGGCCCCTGTGGTGTTCCTTGGGGGCATCTCCCAAATCCCAGAAGCACCATTTCTATTCTCCTGACACCTTGCCATGCTGGGCAAAGTGGGGCAAAGGCTTAAAGGCTGGTGCCTGCCTTCCCAGGTTGGCTCAAGAAAATGAGGCTCACCCCCTGTTGCACCTGAGCCCCACACCTTCGGTTGACTCCTTCCAGGCCCTATCTTGTGGAGAGGGCCAGCCACAGGATAACCTACTTTTGGACACACCACTGTCTAAGCCCTTAATTTTTCCTCTGGTTCTCCTCCCCATATAGCCTGTAGAATCATTTGTTTTTTTCTCTTTGACAACTTTTTTTTAAATACAGAAAAATATAGAGAATATAAAAATAGAGAATAAACACATGTCCTCACTACGAAGGATTGAAGATTATTAACATTTTTATCATACTTCTTTGCCCTATTTTATATATTTATTTATTTTTGTTGTTATTTTTGGATAGTCAAGTGAAGCTGTGGAAGTGGAGAAGGAACAAAGGAATCTGTAACTGGTTGTGATCAATTAGTTGTAAACACCACTGCATTCGGACCAGCTGCCCTATTTTAAATAAAAGAAATAAAATATTATAGATAAATTTTACACCCCTTTACCTCTTGCTGTACACCTCATAGTCCTATTACCTATGCCCTCTCCCCAAAGGCAATGACTACCATATTTGTTTGTATTTTTTCCAGTACAATTTTTAGATTTTACAGATACTAAATTACTTTATATTATGTATATTACCAAAATTTTACTTTAGCAATATACAGTAATGCCTTGAGTGTGTATGAAATTATATAGATAATATGCTATGCCATGTCACTTTGTGTTTTCATTTAACATTATTCATTTAGGACAGGCACAGTGGCTTACATCTATAACCTTAGCACCTTGGAAGGCTGAATTGGGAAGATCATTTGAGGCCAGGAGTTCAAAACCAGCCTGGGCAATATAGTGAGATCCTGTCTCTCCAAAAAAAAAAAAAAAAAAAAAGTAGAAAAATTAGCCAGGAGTGGTGGTGAATGCCTATAGTCCCAGCTTGGGAGGCTGAGGCAGGAGAATCGCTTGAGCCCAGGAGTTTGAAGTTGCAGTGAGCTAGGATGATGCCACTGCACTCCAGCCTGGGTGACAGAGCGAGATGTTGTCTCAGAAAAATAAATACATAAACAAATAAATAAAAGAATTCATTTAATATCTTGTAACATTGTTTTGAGATGTTTCCATGTTGACACAGTGTACCAGTTAGGAATGTTTCTGGCTAAGAATAATATTAATATTAATATAAAATCCAAGCAGGAGTGACTTAAAGAAACAGGGATTTTTTTTCTCTCACATAACAAATACTCTGGAGGCGAATAGCTGTTGGCATTTTTTCCATAACTCAGCAATGTCAGGGCTAGAATCTCTGTACTTCTCCTGGTATTCCCTTCATGGTTGTATGCTTGAGAAAAGGGCAGTGCCAGCTGAAAGTGTCTCCAGAATCCCTTGACAAACTTCCATTTATATCTCACTGATCATCGTTCTCCCATTGTCTAGGTGCAGTGGAGCTGAGGAAAGGGAGTGGTTAGCCTTTTCAGCGCCATGCAGAAGGTGGCAAAAGGAGAAAGGAGTTAGGAATGGTTGATGGGTCAGCCAACCAACGTCTGATACACTATTCCTAAAAGAACATTCCTTCTAACTACCACTGTAGTTATACGAATGTACCACATTATGTATTTCACTGTTGATGGATGTTTCCAATTTTTGCTATTTCAAACAATGGTGCCATGAACAACCTTGCACATATCTTTTGTGAATGTGTAAAATCCTTATCACATTTATTGCACATCAAACTGGCTCTGCTAAATCGTATATTTTTGTATACCAGGAACTAGGTTTTTGAAACAAAAAAGCTGAATATTTAAATTTTTTTTCCCTCTAACATCACTTTCCTGAGGCACAAACCTAAATGTCCTTCAGTGAGGGACGGGTCATGAGGGAATAGGAATTTCTGGGTGTGGAAAACCAGTAAACTATAAAAATAATTTCGTGGGAGGCTGAGGCAGGAGGATTGTTTGAACCCAGCAGTACCAGGCTGCAGGGAGCTATGATTGAGGCCACTGCCCTGCAGCCTGGGCAATAGAGTGAGACTCTGTCTCTAAAAAAAATACTAATAAAAAATAATTGCCTGCTACAAATAAATCAATAAAGTCTCCATTCTGAATTACTACATAACCAAAAACTAGGACATATCAAAAAGGCACACAAAGCAGCAGAAATCTCAAAACAGACCACATGGGATGAAAACAACACTGCAACACAGAAGAATTCGGGATAATTCAGAGCTCAAACAAGACCAACCACACTACCTACAGGCCATCCCCAATTACCAAGCAAGGACGAACAGGAGATTTCTGTCTGTGTCAATGAAGATTCTTTATGTTGCAAGTGAAGAAAAATCCAAGGCAAACTTGTTTCATCAGAAAAGGAAACTGAAAAGACTGTTGGTAAGCCCAAGGATGTTCATGACTTTATTCCAAAGTTCAAACAATGTGACCAGGACCCCACTCCCAGATCTTCCTGAGGGTTAGCTTCATGTTCAGGCTGGCTCCATTCCTGGTAGCAGAATGGCTGCAGCAGTCCCAACTTCACATTCATAGAACACCAAGTCCTGAAGAAGAGTGTTTCTCTTCCAGTAGCTCTGTTATTAAGAAGTTTTTCTATCCCAGAAGCACCTGCAAATGTCCTCATATCTCACTGGCTTCTGATTAAGTTATGAGTTCATTAATAAACCCGTCACTAAGGCCATGAAGATGGAATATGTTGACTGACCTAACCCTGTCTGAGCCCTCTCCCAGAGCTGGGCTGGGACCAATTCTACCCTATCACATAGCTTGAGAATAGGGGAGGGAGTGATTACCCCAAAGAAAATTGTTGTATTATTTTACTGAAAGAAGGGTGAATGGATGCTGGACAGGAAAAAACAAAATGTCCACTAGAGTATCAGAACATACTTTTTGTGATTTTTAGTTAATTGTGTGTAAGTAGGCAGAGTAAGATATATTATTCTCATTACAAAGACAGTCTCAGTCATTATCTATGAATCCTTTGACTTCTTCTGCTCATTTTTCTTTAAAACCCATCTAAGAATAACTACACAATAGAAGCTGTTTCCACCAATCACCACTTAAATGATAAACCTGATTAATCAATGCTCTCCATTTCCTCTAAATAAGATACTGAAACCTAGTACATGCTGAACCTTTGGGAGTAAACTTCAACCCTTTGATATATCCACACACTACTGCTCCCACATGTTGAGTCAATGCCTGTTCACTAACCAGTTTGTTCTTGTTGTTCTTGTTTTAATTATGCATTTAATTAAATGTTACATAACATGAAATTAGAGTGGAAGAAAAATAACTTCTCTCTATGAAAATTAAATTGAATATTTTGGAAAGACTCAAAAAAGGCAAATCAATTTTCAAAAGTTACTGCCAATTAGGTATGGTGAGACTACTGTAAAAGATTGATGGTGGGGTGGGAAGTCATAGAATCCAGAAGGATTCTGTATTGAGAGCATTTTGTTTATGTTTTTAAGTTCTTGTTCCACTTTAACGAAGTCAAAACTGAGAGTCATATGTAATGCAGTATTGATGTGGTTTATGGAAGAAAGAGCAATGCTGAACTCCAAACAGTGGACTCATTCAAAGTAAAGTTCTTGGCCCTATATCAAAAAAATTGGCAAATGAAAGTGTGTTATTATAAGTTAAAATAAAATGTTTAAGGCACATATGTTTAGAGCACATATGTTTAAGGTAGATATGTTTAAGGTACACATCTGGTGAAAGCTGTCAAATGAAGCAGAGAGGTCAATGAACAAGAGAATTGGAATTGAATTTAGTAAGTAGAAGGTAAGAAATGGCTAGTTCAGGAGGGTAAAGAGGATGAAGGTCAGATTATAGGAAAGTAAGATGAAAAATAAAACTACTGAGAAAATTTAATCAAGAAGCTTAATTGAAATAAATAATAACAATGATAGTTAACATTTATTGAATGCTTATCGTATGCAGGCATTGTCCTAGACATTTTCGGTGCATAATCTATTTTTTTTACAACTTAGGAGGTAGGTGCTAAGTAACTTGTGCCAAGTTAAACAGCTAGAAAGTGAAATTTTTCTGTTAAAGCAAATGCTGGCATGGTGGTGGGGAACCTCAGGATTTGTCTGATGAGAGAACGCCCTAAGGAAAGAATATAAGGATTATATCAAAAGCAACTATAAGTTATTAACTATTCTTGCTAGCTGGCCAATATCCATTTAAAAATACAAGCTTCCCCTCTTTAAATAAGTGATTTAATAGTTCACCTTTAAAAGTGAGTTCTGGGCTGGGCATGGTGGCTCACACCTGTAATCCTAGCACTTTGGGAGGCCGAGGTGGGAGGATCGCTTGAGGCCAGGAGTTTGAGACCAGCCTGGGCAATAGTGAGACCCCAAGACCCCATCTCTACAAAAAATAAAAAGATTAGCTGGGCATGGTGGCTCGCACCTGTAGTCCCAGCTACTCGGGAGGCTGAGGCAAGAGGATTGCTTAAGCCCCGGAGTTTGAGGTTGCAGTGAGCTATGATGAGGCCAGTGCACTCTAACCCAGGCAAAAGAGCAAGAAGTTGTCTCAGGGGTCGGGGGAGGGGGGGAGTCAGTTCTGAAGTCCCTTCTAAGTTCACTCAAGTCCCATAGACTGTTTAGAGGTAGAAAATGTGAAGGAAAAAAAAGTACTTTCCAGTTTAGCACAGAGGAGCACTGAGTGTTCTAAAATAATCTGTTCCTACACTAGCTCAGAAACCAAAATGATCTTGTTAGCACCTAAAAACAAATGCAATGTTTAAATTTGATTAGTTTCTGTCTTAAAGGTGGTCTCCTCTGATTTTGTCTCAAATTCTGAACAGCACATTATTTGGGGCATAAAACCTTCTCCAACCGAAATATAATAAATAATACTGCTGAGTAAAACTAAACTATGCAGAAATTAATTCAAGGAAAAAACATGCCTTTTCCAAATTATTTAAACAAATAGCTTTTCAGAAAATGAGAAAAAAGGAACTTTTAATCACAGAAAATCAATAAATAAGGAGTAAGCCACATCTCTTTAGAAAAAAAGGCTAAGTGTAAAAGTAGAGCTATCTGAAGAGAAAAAGTTATGAATATACTTTCCACAGAAATGACTCAGAAACCAGTTATCTGCAGAAAACATGACAGATTGAATTTCCATGGCTAATTAAGAACACATACAGGTTTGACACCTTTGGGACTCTGGCAGCAGTGATTCTAATTTTGTGTCTCCTACCAATTCACATTCATGTACAATGAATGTGACAGTGGTAGTTAGATTAGACTGATTATTTTGTTAAATATTGAGTTGCAAAAAAACAAGGTCAGGGTAAAGGCAGTTTTACATAATTTAACCTCTTGAGACACATTGTCTCACAGTTGTAAATACACAGAGTGGCTCTAATAGATGGACAAGGGACTACTACTTGGTAGATGTCACTGATATTTTCTACCTATGGGAAAAAAAATAGCACATTAATGAGATTCTTATCTTGCTTCTAAAATTAATTCTTAGAGTGTATGTTTGAAGATTTTGAACTCAATAATTAAAAGCAAGATATGACTCCTAGAACAACATATCAGTGGATGAGAATAGTTAACATTGAAATAGAACCACGGGTATATAAAAACGTACTATCTAATAAAAGGAGTGTTACTAACCAATGGATAAAAATGGATCATTTTACAAAATACATTGGGAAACATACCTATTTGAAAGGAATTCAAATTTACTGTATGCCAAAATAATTCCAGATAAACTTGAATGTAAAAACACATTTTAACCATAAAAATACTAGAAGAAAATAAAATTTTAGTCATATTTAACTGACCTCAGAAGTGAAAAGAACATTTTAAACATAAAACTACTGGTAATATAATAAAGAAAAGTTCAAAATGTTTTTAGGATATTTTATCATATATTTTCTTCCAGTGTTTTAAAAAATATTTATTTACCATCATAAACAATGGTGCTTTTCTGTGAAACATGTTTCAGAAAAACAACAACAAACCCCCCCCCAAAACCAGTGCTGCTGTGAAAGTCCCTGTAACTTTTGCAAAGATGCCTGTATGGTAAATTCCCAGCAGTGGAACTAACTTCTGGGTCAAAGGATATATGTAGTTTAAATTTCAATGGATATGAACTGAAAGAGAGATATCAAATTATATTCCTACCAATAGTTTTTGTTGTTGTTTTAGAGATGGGGTATTGCTCTGTCACCCAGACTGGAGTGCAGGGGCACAACTGTAGCTCAATGCAGCCTCGAACTCCTGGGCTCAAGGGATCCTCCCACCTCAGCCTGTCCAGTAGCTGAGACTACAGGTGCAGGCCACCACGCCCCCCTAATCCCACTAATAGTTCATGAAAGAGATTGTCTCTTACACTTTTCCTAGCCCTGCATATTATCAAACTTAAAAGGTTTTTTGCCAATCTGATAGGTAAAAAAAATTTGTTTCTTCTTGCACTTTCACATTTTAATTTTAGCTATTTAATCCTCCTGCAGTTTTATTTCAAATGTGGTATGAATTAAGGACTTGATCTTTTTTTCCTCCTCAAGGATAGTTTTCCCAACAAAAGGATAGTCAGTTGTCCTAATACCAGTTAGTGAATAATCAATCACTTCCCCAATTATTTGAAATGCCACATCCATTATATACTTCTTCATGCATATACATCAATCCATTTCTGGACTCTGTTCTATTCTATTGATCCACTTGGTTATTTCTCTGTCAGTGCTAACTTTATAAGATATTCTGATATCTATAGGGCAACTAACCACCTTCTTTTTCAATAACATCTTGGCTATTATCTATTTTCTCTTCCAGATAAATGTTAGAATCAACTTGTCAAGTAAAAAAAGAAAATCCAGTTGGGATTTTAATTACAATTATAATAAATCTGTAGATTAATTTTGGAAAAATTGAGTTTTCTCACCTAAAAACATGGTATGTTTTTCCATTTATTCAGGGCTGCTTTTTTTTTCTTTAGTGAAGTTTTATAGTTTTCCTCATATAAATTCTGCACATTTCTTGCTAAGTGAATTAATTAATCAATTCACTTAACAACTCTTTGTCCTAGGCTCAGAGTATACAGTGATGAACAAGACAAATTTCCTGTTCTCATGCAGCATATATTCTAATTGAGAGAGACAGACAATAAACAAATAGATAAACCAAAAAATCAGCTAGTGAGAAGTCCTCTGCAGAGAATTAAAATAGGGTTATATGATAGAGATATTGGGTGGCTACTTTAGACTGGATGGTTAGAAAAGTCTCTTAATATTTAAACTGAGATCCAAGTTCCAAGAAGAATCCAGCCTTGTAAAGCTGGTAGGGTTGGGGAGAGCATTCCAAGGAAAGGGAACAGCTAGTGCAAAAATTCCTAAGGCTCCTGGTAGCTTGATATTTTCTGTTCAAGAAACAGGAGGCTGGGGTGGGAGGATCGATTAAGGCCAGGAGTTCGAGACCAGCCTGGGAAACATAGTGAGACCACATCTCTACTAAAAAAAAAAAAAAAATTAGCCGAGCGTGGTGGCACATGCCTATAGTCCTAGCTACTCAGAAGGCTGAGGCAAGATGATGTCTTGAGCCCAGTTGTTCAAGGCTGCAGTGAGCTGTGATCACACCACTGCACTCCAGCCTAGAGTGAGAGAGCGAGACCCTGCCTCAAAAGAAAAAAGAAAGAAACAGAAAGAAGCCCAGTGAGGCTAAAGGTTAGTGGGGAAGGGAAAAGTTGTTATGAAAAGATGTTAGGCTGGGCGAGGTGGTTCCCGTAATCCTAGCACTCTGGGAGGCTGAGGCAGGAGGATCGTTTGATCTCAGGAGTTCAAGACCAGCCTGAGCAAGAGTGAGACCTGGTCTTGGTGGTGCATGCTTGTAGTCCCAGCTACTTGGGAGGCCGAGGCAGGAGGATTGCTCAAGCCCAGGAGTTGGAGGTTGCTGTGAGGTAGGCTGATGCCACAGTACTCTAGCCTGGGCAACAAAGATGTTAGACAAATATTTAGGGGCCAAATAGATGATGTAGGCCTTCATAAAGAGTTTGCTTATTACTTTAAATTTGATGGGAAACCATGGAATATACTGAGTAGGGGAATGACTTGATCTGATTTATGGTTTTAGAAACATCACTATAGCAGCTAGTGGAAAAAAGGACTACAGAGGGCCAAGAATGAAAGAAAGGAGATTTGTGAGGAGGCTGGTGTAGTGGTCCAGAAAAGAGGTAATAGTGGCTTCAATGGGGGTGGTAGTGGTGGAGGTAGTGAAACATAGTGGATTCAGTACTGATTTTGACCATTTAGTCAAAAAGGAGTAGAAGGATGAATTAGAAGGATGGAAAGTGAATTAGATGGATGATGAATTAGAAGGATGGAAAGTGGTTGGGAGAGGGGGAGGAGAGTAGAGAAAAGGGGAATAAAGACTAACTGCTATGTTTTTTGACTTGAATAGTGTCAAAATGATGATGCTATTTACTTATATGGGTAAGATTAAGGGAGGAGGACATATGGGGAAGAAATCAAGTTTGTTTTGGCCATGTTAAGATGAAATGCCCATCAGACATAATGTGGAACTGTCAAGGATGCACTTGTATATACAGTCTGGGATTAAGGGTAAAGTTTAGGCCTGGAGATATAAATTCGAGAGTCATTAGCAGTTTTTAAAGCCATGGTCCTAGATAGTGTTATCTTGGCCCTACATCAAAAAAATTGGCAAATGAAAGTGTGTTATTATAAGTTAAAATAAAATGTTTAAGGTAGATATGTTTAAAGTACACATCTGGTGAAAGCTGTCAAATGAAGCAGAGAGGTCAATGAAAAAGAGAATTGGAATTGAATTTGGTAATTAGGAGGTAAGAAATGGCTAGTTCAGGAGGGTAAAGAGGATGAAGGCCAGATTATAGGAGAGTAAGATGAAAAATAAAACTACTGAGAAAATTTAATCAAGAAGCTTAATTGAAATAAATAATAACAATGATAGTTAACATTTATTGAATGCTTATTGTATGTAGGTGTTGTCCTAGACATTTTCTGTGCATAATCTATTTTTTTTACAACTTAGGAGGTGGGTGCTAAGTAACTTGTGCCAAGTTAAACAGCTAGAAAGTGAAATAGATTTTTCTGTAAAAGCACATGCTGGGGTGGCTGGGTGGGGTGAATCTCAGGATTTGTCTGATGAGAGAATGCCCTAGAGAATGCCCATGAAAGAAAAGAGCCCAGGACAAAGTCCTGCAGGTATTCCCAACTCCCAAGACTCTGAGGTCTGGCTGGGAGAAATGAGCAAAAGGAAATAAGAAGGGGTGGTCAGTCCATGAGGTAGGAAAAAAACCAAGCATGGTCTTTTAGAAGCCAAGAGAAGAAAGTTTCAAGAAGGGAACAATGGTTTCACTTGCTACTAAGTTTCCAGAAGGAAGCAAACCATGGTTGAACAGAAGTCAATAAGAAGAACTAGAAAGTTTTCATTAGCTTTGGAACCAGAGAGATCTAGTTATCTGTAAAAGTAGCCTTAGTGGTATGATGGGGATGAAGGCCTAATTGCAATAGGTTTAGGAGAAACTATGAGGTAGGAATTGGAGATAGCATCTAGATAGAAGTTGTTCAAAAATTTTTGCTGTGAAGGGGAGCAGAGAAATGGGGCAGTATAAGGAATTCAGGTAGCTTTTAAATTTAAGATAGAAATCAGAACTATGTTTGTACACAAATGGAAAATGACCCAGTAGAAAAAGAGAAATTGATGAGGCAGGAGCAAGAAAGGATAATTATTGGAGCAAAGCTCTTGAAATGAAGAGAGCAGAAAAGATCTAGAACACAAATGGAGGGGTTGCCTTTGATAACAGCAAGGCCATTTCACCATGAACAGGAGGATGAAGAACTGTGTTGTCTGGGAGATGTGGATAACATTTTGAAAAATGAAGTGGCTGAGAAGTCACAGGAATAGTGGAAGAAAGGAAGACAGTGGGCCATGAACCAATGAGGGGAAAGTTACCAGGAATCAGTAGGTGACAACATCTTGGAGTAGGGCAGTTTGCATTAACTTGAAAAGAACTTGGGGTTTTTGAAGGTGCAAGGAAGAGAAGTGCTTTGGAGGTAACATGAGGAGCAGGCCATAAGATAACAATACCTGTGAGAGGAAAATTAACCTCTTGTACTTGAAAACTTGCAGGGGAGGTATTTTGCCAGGACAAACTAGGTTTCAGTTGGAAGGGGAAGATGATGGGAACATTTAGAGAAGAAGCTAAGAATAAAGGGGAAGTGGCTGATAACAGATGTCAAAATCTAAAGTGTGGAGTGAAATGGTTAGGATGGTTAGTGAAGAGTGGGATATGGAATCAGATTACTTGAAGTAGAGAGTAGCATAGAGATACTAGTCAGGGTAATGATGGATGACCCAGAGGCCACTCGCTGTGAAAAAGGATTATAAAGCATAATGGAATTATCTTTTGGTAATCTCTTGGGTCAAAGGTGGGTAAACTGTTTAAACTGAATAATACAGAGCTACATAAACTGTTTTTGTTTGCAGGTCTTGTGGTTTGGAGGCTGCTGGATTAAAATTGCTAAAATTTTTGATCCAGGATTTTTGTATTCATAGTTATAAAATATGGTCTATAGGTTTCCTTTTAGTGTTATAATTATAAGGTTTTGTTAACAGGGTTATGATTAGCTCTCAGAATAAGCGGGGATTTTTTTTTTCAGGCATGTGTATGCCCTAGAACCATCTGGTCTAGTGCTTTTTGGGGTAGGGGATATCTTTGACTATGTTTTCATTTTTATTTAATTGGTTTATTCAGACTTTCTGTATGTTCTTGAGCTGATTATGCTTATTATTTACATTTTTGTTGGTATATTTTTTTCTATTTGCATTTCTCGTGCCAAGTGTTTGTATGTACATTTTTCCCATTCCCATTTCCGTACTAGTAGTATTCCATTTGAAAACCTCAAAAGTTGTACAGGAAAGAGCATACGAAAGAATTCATGATGAAGTTGCCAAAAATGGGAAAGTGAATTTTAAAACTGATTCACTACAAAACGTTTGCTACTGAGGACATACTAATTTGCCCACTGAGGCTTATTTCATTTTTTTGTATCTGTTTTAACTTTTATTCTTATTTCTATTTATCTGTCTCTGCTGCTTGAATCAGAAAGGTCTAATTTCATCCCGTGCACAGGTTTTAGCTCTTGGATTGTGACCTACTGGGTGAAGAAAGGGGACAGTAACCAAATTGTTAGACCACTGGAGCTCTTGGCAGAAGTTTTTGTAAGCTATTTTTGAGCGTTAACTTGGAGTGATACCGCAGGAATTAAATGCTTTATCCAGTGCTAGTCGGAAAAAGTACTACATTTAACAAAAGCTGCAGAGAACTGTTAAGAATTAGTTAAAATATAGCTCACTTAAATCTCTGACATACCTAGTTATGTGAGACTGTGCAGTTGATGGTGGAAATTTCCCGTTTTTTTTTGTTGTTATTGAGACAGAGTGTCGCTCTGTCTGAGTAGAGTGCAGTGGCGTCATCACAGCTCACCGCAACCTCCAACTCCTGGGCTCAAGCGATTCTCTAGCCTCAGCCTCCCGAGTAGCTGGGACTACGGGCGCGCGCCCCGACGCCCGGCTGATTTTTTGTTCCTATTTTTGGTAGAGACGAGGGCTCAACTCTTGCTCAGGCTGGTCTCGAACTCTTGAGCTCAAGCGATCCATCCGCCTCGGCCTCCCAGCGTGCTAGGATTGCAGGCGTGAGCCACCGCGCCCGGCCCCAAGTTATTTTTTAACAACAAAATTGGATCGTCTCCCTCAATTCCCAGTCGGATATGTCCCACCCAAATCCAGTTCAAGCGTGCCACACTTTTCCCAGCCTGTTCACAAACGACCTTCCGAAGGGAGGTTTCCCGCCCTTTCACTTCAAGGAGTGGAAGGTGAAAGCGGTTCCCCTACGTTCTCCATCCACACCCGCGGAGGCCAGAGACCACACCGCTTTCCCCGCAAAGCTAGCAGCGGGACGCCAAGGGCAGTAGGCCGCATGACGAAGCCGGGGCCAGGGCAAAAAGGCGATAGACCAAGTGGCTCAGTAAGTGCTGAGCAACGGCGGAAAACCCGGAGAACGCAAAAGCCCGCGCCTGGGGGAAGCGGCCAGGTCTGTGCGCGGGCCCAGGGCCCGCGGCGGGAGGAGGGAGCGGCCGTTGCAGGCAGGAGCGAAGGCGGAGGCGGAGGGTGGGTTCGCTCCACTCGACTCGGCATTGGTCGGGCGCAGAGAGCCGGGTGACGACAGGCGGGGAGAACGCCTGATTTGTGTGGTGGGCGCGGGCGGGCGGGGGCGGCGCAGTGCGCAGGCGCAGCTGCCGGGCTCCTCTCGCCCCAGCGCTCCGGCCCAGCTCTCGCGGACAAGTCCAGACAACGCGCGCCCCCCCCTCCGGGACCGCCCCCTCCCCCCTCTCGGCGTCGTCGAAGATAAACAATAGTTGGCCGGCGAGTGCCGAGTGTGTCTCCCGCCGCCGGGTTCGGCGGGCTGCGTGGGACCGGCGGGATCCCGGCCAGCCGGCCATGGCGGGGCTGTACTCGCTGGGAGTGAGCGTTTTCTCCGATCAGGGCGGGAGGAAGTACATGGAGGATGTTACCCAAATCGTTGTGGAGCCCGAGCCGACGGCCGAAGAAAAATCCTCGCCGTGGCGGTCGCTGTCTCAGCCGTCGCCTCCGCAGCCGTCACCGCCTGCTCTTCCTGGCAGCGAAGTCTCGGGAAAGGGCCCAGCGGTGGCAGCCCGAGACGCTCGCGACCCTCCCTCGGACGCCGGGGCCTCGCCGGCTCCCGGCCGATGCTGCCGCCGCCGTTCCTCTGTGGCCTTTTTCGCGGTGTGCGACGGCCACGGCGGGCGGGAGGCGGCACAGTTTGCCCGGGAGCATTTGTGGGGTTTCATCAAGAAGCAGAAGGGTTTCACCTCGTCGGAGCCGGCGAAGGTCTGCGCTGCCATCCGCAAAGGCTTCCTCGCTTGTCATCTCGCCATGTGGAAGAAACTGGGTAAGTTCTCTGGCTTGTTGGCGCCCGCCTCCTTCTCAGGCAGTTCAGGGCTTTTGTAGCACCAGCACCGCGTGGGGCCCGGCACCGAGAGCGCTGTCAAAGTGTGAATTGATAGAAGTGAAGACTGTCTTCAGTGGGATAGCGCTTTTCTGGGTGGAGGTCCGGGCAAACAAAGTGGCTTTGGGAAAGACAGGATTGCTGTCTCCCTGCAGCCGCTTCTCGCTTTATGCCCACCCTCCAAGGATCAGTGAGTGGCAAGCAGTCCTCTCCCTTCTCTGCTCCACTTTGGTGGCAACCGGCGAAAAAGCGTTTGAAACCTGGCGCCAGATTTTGGCCAGAAGATAAATTGAAGTCACGTTGCTATCTGGGCCAGGCGAAGGGAGATGACAAAAATTGGACTGTTTCCCTAGAATCTGTCATAATTTTGCTCTTGAAGGTCTTGTCCCTCTCGGTTGCCTCCTACTGGTGGTGTCAGTTCTGCAAATTGACCCCGGATGGCTGGTTGTTGGAGGAAGGTGTAAGCTAATTTAGAAGGGCTGAAATATAATCATCCAGCAACTTAAACTCTTGGAAGGAATTCTGTTGTGATGATCATAAGAGATTTTTAGGATCCTAAGCTTGTACTGCTTATGAAAAATAAAATTGCAGAACGTGTCGTTACCCCTTAAACTGGCCCCATGTTGGGGGTGTGTGTTAAATTCTGCTAGGGCTTTTTTGGTTTTTTTGGGTTTTTTTTTTTTTCTTGGTAACTGCCTTACCTCATTGTTTTCAGATCGTTCGCAACAGTTCCTAGTTGTAAATGCCTATCAAAGTAGCGAAAGATAAGGAATTACTGTATGCAAGAAGGAAATACCTTAATTTCTGAAAATTCGGTGTCGTTGTAGTTTGCAGTTGTAATTTCATCTAAGTTTTAAATGTTTTGTAAAGCAGCCAGTATTTCTGTACCCACCATATTCGGTATCATCATACAGGATTATAATTGCTTATCTATTGCTGTGAATAAATGCCATGCATCTTTGTTAGAGAATAGAAGGTAATACTTTTCTGTCGGGGAAAAAAACCCTCTTGTTAATGGTAGCATGATAAATTTGTTTTATTTTCAGCAGAGGACAGAGACAGAGAAAAGAGAGTTAAAGATTTGTCAAATACAGAACATTTTTAGGAAGGTATTGTCATAGAGTTGTAGATGAGCTTGTTTCAAAGTCTGTTTTCCATTTGCTTGGCTTTCTGCCAAGAATTATTTGATTGACTCAAAGACCAACCACTAAGGTTTGTTCGAGGCATTTCCCATCCAATCCCAGGGGCCCCTGTTAAGGATTTATTTTGTTTTTGTGTAGGCAGGGTAGAGCTGAAAGCACTGTAGTATATTCTAGAAATATGTCAGATACTTGACTGCAAGGCAACTAGAAGTGGACATTGGGACAAGAGAGGGGAAGATTAGACACGAGTCCTGTTTGTTTTTTAGTACAATTGGAGCAACATAAATTTGCTGTATATTTGAACTTTAAGGATTAAAAACTTTGAGGTATAAACTCTTGTTACGTGAGCATTTTTTTAATAAAGCAAGGGCCATGCTGTTAAATCTCAATGTGTATTTTTTTTTTAACATACATACACTTTTTGAGTCAAGCTTTCACTCCTATGATGTGTAGTTTAGAGCCTTATACTCTAGAAAAATGTTAAAGTTTGCTTTGTACCACAGCTAACTTGGACTCCATCCTCAGAACTTGAATAAAAAAAGAGGTGCCGAGTATATGGGAGTCCTGACATGGGAAATACAGGTTAAAAATTTTTTTTTCAGTCCCCAAATCACGGATGGCTCCTTATTTTCTATGAAATAAACTTAAACTCTGTAGTTTATAATCTACAGGCCAAGCCCTTTCCTGTCCAAATTCAGCCTCCTTATTCAATTACATCTGTTGCTCAAGTTTCTGGCACATCAGTCTACTCAGCTTTCTTCAGGGCACATTGAAATATTCCATTTTCTTGAATTCTCCCTCTTCTATTCCCCCGAAAAGGAAAACTCAAACAAAATAGATTCATCATACAGACTCCAAGTCAGTATTTTCTTCTGTGAAGACTTCTGTTTCTTTTGGAATTGAGCATTCTTTGTTTCTAATTTTATAGTGCACATTGGGTTATAGTAGTAGTTCTCAAACTTTTTGCTCTCTGAACCTTTTGTACCGAAAAGCTTTTGTTTATGTGGGCCACATCTACCAATGTTTACCATATGAGAAATTTAAACTGAGAAGTTTTAAAAATATTTATTTTAAAACCATACATTTATTATGTTAATTTTGTGAAAAATCACTTTTTTTCCAAAATAAAAAACATTGGTGGGAAGAGTGGCATTGTTTTACATTTTTGCAAATCTCTTTTAATGTCTAGCTTAATAAAAGACAGCTGAATTCTCATATCTGCTTCAGTACTCTGTTGTGCTATGTTTGGTTGAATTGTATAAAGGAAAAGCAGCCTCCCACACATGTAGTAGGAAAAAAGAGAAACATTTTATTAGTTTTTTAAAGATAATTGTGGATATTCTGCACCAAAGTGGTAGTTTCTTAAGGTTAGTTGAATTGGAATCTGAAACCTTATTAATGAACTTTTCCTACTCTTAACATTAAGATCTATTGGTCTGCCTTGGACTTTGAATGAATCTTTTATCCACTTGTGATTTTGTGACATGGTGCATTAGTCACTCGGAAAATAATGGCTCACAGAGTTAAGAACATCTTACAAATATTGATACATTTCATTATATAATGTCAAATAAAATCACATTTGCTAATATCACTGAATTCATTGGAAAAGTCTAAGTATTGGGAAGATATTGAGTTCACTGTGGTGAATATACATTTTCCAAAATGTGAGTTTTTTAAGCAACAATTAGAAATTTATCATTGGCGACAAGTAACTGTCAGTTTTTCTTGAAGTGAAAAGCTAGCTTTATTCATTTTGAAGAAAATATATACCAAATGCCCAGGTCTTATAACACAGTTTATCAGTCTCTCAAGTAAAAATGATGGTCCGTGAAAAATGTGGCTAGTTCATTTCATGACTCATAATCACGGGTGCTTGTCCTGTAGACAGCCATAGTACGTAACAAAAACCAGTTTATGTGTCCTCCCTTTTTGTCATAGATAATATTAAAAAGATGTATGCATGGTTGGAGGTTTAATAAAATTTTTATTGTATTGTGTCATCAGGGACTTTTTTTTTTTTTTTAAAGAGACGGCTGGAGTACAGTGGTGATATCACAGTTTACAGCAACCTTGCACCCCTGGGTTCAAGCGATCCTCCTGCCTCAGCCTCCTGAGTAGCTGGAACTACAGGCACATGCCATCATGTCTGACTAATTATTTTTTATTTTTGTAGAGATGCAGGCTGTCTGTGTTGCCCAGGCTGGTCTCGAACTCCTGGCCTCAGGTGATCCTCTCACATCAGCCTCCCAAAGTGTTAGAATTACATGCGTGAGCCATCACACCTGGCCAAGGATATTCTTAAGTGAAACTAGCTTGCTTTAAAAAAAAACTGTAAGTGGGAAACCGTAAGAATACAATGACTAAAAGCTCAGTTTGGTGCCACTACCTTGACTCCTGCCAAGGCACCAGCAGTTTTACTATCACTTTTGTACCATGAGTGCAAATGTCAGCACAGTGGAAAACTCTTAGAATTATTATGAGAATAGTTTTGGCCTTGTGGAATCCCTGTAAAGATTATACAGACCATGGTGAGATACTAGTATGCTCTCGTATTTGACTCTCAGCTAAATCTTAAAGTCCTTGGAGGCAAAGATATTACCTTACTCATAGTTAATCCTCTTAGGGTAGACCACATAATACCTTGCCCAGAGTAGCTGCTTGACAATCAGTTGAGTTTAGTTGAATTTCCGTTGGATGTAAAGATGAAATAAATTGGCTTTCTTACATTTTTTTAATTTAAAAATCTCTCCCTTTAAAAAATTGTAAAATACACATAACATAAAATTACCATTTTAACCGTTTTTAGGTGTACAATTTCATGACAGTAAGTACATTTACAGTGTTGTGCAGCCATCACCAATATTGGTGTCCAGACCTTGTTCATCATCCCAAATAGAAACTCTGTGCCTGTTAAACAATAACTCATTTCTCCCTCTCCCGGCCCTGGTAACCTTCATTCTACTTTCTGTTGCTATGAATTTGACTATTCTAGGTACCTCATTTAAGTGGAATCACACAGTATTTGTCCTTTTGTGTTTGGCTTATTTTACTTAGCATAATGTCTTCAAGTTTCATCCACATTGTAGCATGAGTCAGAATTTCTTTCCTTTTTAAGGCTGAATAATATTTCATTGTGTCTATATACCACATGTTGTTTATCCATTTTTCTGTTGATGGTCATTTGGGTTGTTTCCACCTTTTGGCTATTGTGAGTAATGCTGCTATGAGCATTGGTGTACAAGTATCTGCATCCTGGTTTTTAATTCTTTTGGGTATAAACCTAGAAGTGGAATTGCTGGATCATATGATAATTCTATGTTTAACTTTTTGAGGAATTGCCAAGCTTTCTCATAGCAGCTGCACCATTATATGTTCCCACCAGCAATGTAGGAAAGTTCCAATTTCTCCATATCCTCAACAACACTTGTTATTTTCCATTAAAAAAAATAATAGCCACCCTAATGAGTGTGAAGGACTTTCTTAAATTTTAAAATAACACCTTCTCTGTCTTACTAAGCCTTTCTTGAAGTATTTGATTAATATTAAGCTTGACCTCCCTAATGTCTTTCTAGTGCTTGTGTACCCCTCCCAGATTTACAAAGGAAATCAGTTTATCTAAAAATTTTTAAATGAGAGAGTATATGAATATATCCTTTGTGTAAAAAGTCATCATTGGGCCAGGTGGGGTGGCTCAGGCTGGTAATCCCAGCACTTTGGGAGGCTTTGGGAGGGGATCGCTTGAGGGCAGGAGTTTGAGACTGGCCTAGGCAAGACAGCAAGACCCTGTCTCTAAAAAAAATTAAGAAAAATTAGTTGGGCTGAGGCAGGAGGATCCCTTGACCTTAGGAGTTTGAGGCTGCAGTGAGCTGTGATCACACCACTGCACTCCAGTCTTGGCGATAGTGTGAGACTCTGTCTCTAGAAAAAAAAAAAGGCATTATTTTTCTTTTATTACTTGATCAAAAATTTTAGTATGTGCCTAATTTATGTATATTCACGTATATGGGTTTACTGTCCTTTCATTATGCTTGCCTTCTAAGAAATAATATCTTAAAGTTTGTGTAGGCTGTTTTAGATATATTCATTTGAAATAATGTTTTTTTACTCCCTTATTTTGATAGTTAAAGAAGATGGTGAACACAGTACAGCTTTTATCTACATGTCAGTCTTATCAAGAGAGCCAATAGAAAGATAACAACATACTGTTGAAATAAGTGAAGCGTGCTTTCTGGTGTGATTACAGAGAATTAGCCACAGTATTTGTAAAGGAAGATGAAATACGGAAGTTTAGTTTGTTAACTTGGACTGAAGATTAGAGCATTCATTTTAAAAGAGTATGACCAAAGAAATTATGAAGAAGTTAGTCTTAAGTTAAATTGCTGGTTCTAGGTTTGGCAGATAGTTTTCATTAATTTAAAATGGAAAGAAGCTGAAGAGAGGGAGAACAGGAAGGAAGAAGGAGGGTGGAAGGAGGGAAGATAGGAGGGGGGAGAGAACTGAATTTGAAGAAATCTTTTAAATTGTAGAATTTTGAACCATCAAGGGCCTTCACCTTCCCACACATGTTCTGAAAGAGTTGTATGTCATATTATTTATCAAGTTCAAATTTATTTTCTGTTTTTGTTGGTCATTACTTTTGATTAGTATTAGGTAATTTCCAGAATTGACATAATTTAGTGAAAGGAGAAGCAATTTGATAAATTCTAGTTAGCTTCTACCTTATGCAAACAAAACTAGATTTCTTTGAATATTTAAGCTATGTTATGAAATATATCAAGTGCAAAAAAGGTATAAAGAATTATATAATAGTAATAAACACCCACTCATAACCCAACTTAAGAAATAAAACATTACCATACTTCTTTATCACATCCTTTTCCCTCCCCATAAGGGGTAAATGCTTCTAAATTCAGTGTTTATCATCCCCACTCATTTCTTTGTAATTTTATGATGTTACTGTCCATCTCTAAATAATATATGGTACATTTTGTGTGTCTTTTATAACTTATAAATGACATTTTACTATATGTACAATAGTCCTCTTATCTGAGGTTTTGCTTTCTGTGGTCTGTACCCTTGTTTAATCTTGAAGTATCAAATGGGAAATTCCAGAAATAAACAATTCATAAGTTTTAAATTGTGTGCTGTTCTGAGAAGCATGATGAAATCTTGTGCCATCCCAGTCTATCAGTCCAGGGCATTAATCCTTCCTTTGTGCAGTGTATATGTATGTTGTATATGCTACTTGTACTTAGTAGCCATCTTGGTTATTGGTTATCAGATCAATCTGTTGCGATGTTGCAGTGCTTATGTTCATGTGACCTGTATTTTACTTAATAATGGCCCCAAAGAGCAAGAGTAGTGATGCTGGCATATTGTTATAATTGTTCTATTTTATTGTTACCTATTGTTGTTAACCTCTTATTGTGCCTAATTTATAAATTAAACTTCACATAGATATGTATCTATAGGAAAAAACATAGTATATATATGGTTCATACTATCCAAGGATTTAGACATCCAACTGGGCTCTTGGAATATATTCCCCTTGGATAAGGGGGAACTGCTATAGTCTTCTGGGTTTTTCTTTTTTGGTTCAATATTGTTTGATTCCTTCATGCTGGTACATGTAGCTGTAGTTTGTTCGTTGTTGCTTATGGATAGTATAAATATACCAATATATCCATTGTATCCTTGATGGATATTTAGTTTTCAAACTATTTATAGTTAAAAACAGTGATGTTGGGAATATTCCCATACATGTCTTTTTTTGTTGTGCACATGTGTGAGGGCTTCTCTAAGACAGGGCTTGGCAAGCTAAAGCCTATAGGCCAGATTGGGCCACCACCAGTTTTTGTAAATAAAATTTTATTGGAACACTGCTGTGATCATTCATTTGTATATTGCCTATAACTACTTTCATGCTTCAACAGCAGGGTCAAATAGTTGTGACAGAGACCATATGTTTTACAAAGCAAAAAATATTTCTCTGGCCCTTTATAGAAAAGGTTGCTGACCCTGTTCTAGTGTACTGAGGGAACAATTGCTGGGTCATCGGGTATGTACATTGTGTACTTTACTAGATATTGCCAAATTGCTTTCCAAAGTGTTTGTGCCCATTTATTCTCCCCGCCAAGAAGCATAGGAGAGTATGGTTTCTCCATTGTCTTGCCAATATTTGAAGTTGTCAGATTGTATTTTGTGTTAGTCAGGTGGGTATGAAATTGTATCTCATTGTGGTTTTAATTTTTATTTCCCTGATTACTAATGAGATTGAACATATTATGTTTATGTAGAACATTTTTGTGTTTTCTCTTTATGAAACACTTTTTGATATTTTTGCATATGTTAATATTGGATTGTTTTCTTGCTGATTTGTATAAGTTCTTTATGTATTTTGGATACTAATTCTTTGTTATAGAGGTTTCTTTATCCATTCACCTGGTGATGGACTTCTGTGTTGTCTGCAGTTTTTGGCTATTATAAATAAAGCTGAGGTAAAGCTTTTCTTTGCAGTAGAATGACCACTAATAAATGTAGAAGGAATGATACAATTAGAAAATCACATTTGGTAACCATGATAATAATTAATTCAGCCAAGAAACATCAAACAGATGCTAAAACTAGTGAGTGAAAATTTGAAGAACAGAATTATATTAGTTTCCTATGTGTGCTGTAACAAATTACCACAAACTAGGCACCTTGAAAAAATAGGAATTTATTCTTTCCATGGTTCTGGAGGCCAGAAGTCTGAAATCAAGGTATCAGCAGTGTTGGTTCCCTTTTGGAGGCTCTGAAGGAGAATCTGTTCCATGCCTGTCTCCTTGCTTCTAGTGGTTGCCAGCAATCCTTGGCGTTTTGTGGCTTGTGGACACATCACTAAATCTCTCCCTTCATCTTTATATCACCCTCTCCTCTGTGTCTTCTCCCCTTCTCCTCCTCCTCCTCCTTCTCCTCCTCCTTCTCCTCCTCTTTCTTCTCCTCCTTCTCCTCCTCCTCCTTCTTCTTCTCCTCCTTCTCCTCTTCTTCCTCTTCTTCCTCTTCCTCTTCTTCTTCCTCCTCCTCCTCCTTCTTCTTCTTCTCCCTTCTTCCTTCTTCCTTCTTCTTCCTTTTTTTTTTAAGACAGGGTCTCACTCTGTTGCCCAGGCTAGAGTACAGTGGCATCATCATAGCTCAAGGCAACCTCAAACTCCCGGGGCTCAAGTGATCCTCCTGCTTCAGCCTCCCAAATAGCCAGGACTACAGGTACACGTCACCATGCCTAGCTAACCTTCTCTTCTTTTTTAAGGATATGGTCTTTGGATTTAGTGCCCACTCTGATCCAGGATGATCTCTTTTTAAGATTCTTAACCTAATTACATCTGCAAAGACCCTTCTTCCAAATAAGGTCATACTCACAGGTTCTGGGTGGGCATATCTTTTTACTTGTGGTTGGGAGTACCATTCAGTCCACTAAAAGGATATTTACATTGTGTCAGATTACCTCTGTCCAAAATATTTATTAATTACAAAAGGAAAAAGATTAACCTTGCAGTAGAGAAACCTGGAAACACCGCCTTAATCAAGTAATCAAAGGTAGCAGCACTTTTAATGGAATACATTGAAATTGTATACTGCCTGCAGTGAGGTTATAGTTAACACTTCTGTTATATTCCTGCCAAAAATGTATAACCTAAATACAAACATGAGGAAACATAAAACAAACACAAATTGAGAAACATTATTGAAATGACTAGTGTAGTATTCCTCAAAAGCTTCAAGGAAATACTGAAGGATTGTTCCAGATTAGAAGAAACTAAAGAGGCATGACAAGTAGATATAACAAGAGGTCCTGGACTTTATCTTTTATTACACATTTTTAAAGCATATTAGGGCAAATGATGAAATTTGAATGGGGTCTCTGGATTAGCTGGTAGTATGACGTCAGTGTTAATTTTCTGATTTTTATGGTTGATTGTATTTATTTAGAGAACCCCTTTTTTGTAGGAATTAGATACTATAAATATTTGAGAGTGATGAGATTTGGTGGTTTACTCACTATTGGTTTAAGAAAAAGAAATTCTTAGAATTATTCTTGGAAGAAAGAAAAGATAAAGCTGAAAAAATATATGTTAGAAAGGTTGGAAACCTGAATACCATCAGGGATCTAGGTAGCATTTTCATCAGGGTCCTGCTGCTGGATGTGTATTAGATAAGAATCTACATTTATTTGTTTCAGTGAAGCTAATAAATCAGAAACAGCAACTGCATTTGGAATCACCATTTGGTTATGGTAATTCACTGTCATTTTCCAAGCTATCAGACTTTTGCAATGGTCAAACTATAGAATGGAATATATAGGATCCCACCCCTGCTTCTTTCATGTTTTACTGGTGGCAGCAATCTTTGTGATTCTTTGAGGGATGTGGCAATGCTTTTAATTTACTATTTTGGAGGAGAGTATCATTGTTGGGGTGCTTCAAAGTCCTGCACTTGGCATTTTCTACCATAATAGGCTTCCTGTCAAGAGCTATGAGAGGAAGCTATTAGTTGCTGTCCAGCATCCTCAGCTGAATGAAATCCTAAACCTATCCTATCTAGTTGGAATTCCATTGGGTTTGAGGATGCTGGACAGGTATGCACTATATTTAATACTATAAATAAGGGCTAAAGCAAAAGCAATATAGCTTTTTCCTTCATTTGGACTATTTCCTCAGAAAAAAATTCTCAAAACTGAATTATTTGCTTAAACAATGTGTACTTTTTGATGGTTAAGTCTTTTCAAATTGCTTTCCTGAAGGCTTTTACATCTCCATACTCTTTAGATTTAGCATTCTGTAAGAATTCTTAGTATAGTGATTAGGAATATGTGCTCTAGAGTTGATCTGCCTAGGTTTGAATTCCAGCTTCTACTACCTGTATGACCTTGAGGAAACCTGTTTGTGCCAAGGTATCACCTGTAATATAGAGATAATGATAGTACTTATCTCTTGAGAGTTAAATGAGTCAAGTACATACATACATACCCCAAGTTTTAAATTTTCACAAAGAACATATACATTCTATGCTTTTTTAATATTAGCTTTATTTTATTCAGAAATTTTATATTTTTATGATATAAAAATTTAGTCTTTGCTCTTATGACTTGCATGTTTTCTTGCTTAGTACTTTGATTGTCTCAACATATTCAAAAAAATAGAAATCATACCATGTATCTTCTCAGACCACAGTGGAATAAAACTAGAAATCAACTCCAAGAGAAACACTCAATTCTACACAAAGTCATGGAAATTAAATAACCTGCTGCTGAGCGATCATTGGGTCAATAATGAAATTAAGATGGAAATCAAAAGATTCCTTGAACTGAATGACAAAGGGGACACAACCTATCAAAATCTATGGGATTGGCTGGGTGTGGTAGCTTATGCCTGTAAAATCCTAGCACTCTGGGAGGCCGAGGTGGGAGGATTGCTTGAGCTCAGGAGTTCAAGACCAGCCTGAGCAAGAGTGAGACCCCATATCTGCTAGAAAAAGAAATAAAAGAAAAATTAGCTGGGTGTCGTGGCATGTGCCTGTAGTCCCAGCTACTTGGGAGGCTGAGGCAGGAGGATGGCTTAAGCCCAGGAGTTTGAGGTTGCAGTGAGCTATGATGACGCCACTGCACTCTACCCAGGGCAACAGAGTGAGACCTATCTCAAAAAAGAAAAAAAAAATGGCTCAATATCATTCATAGTAGCTACAAAGCACATAAAATACCTAGAAGTATACTTAACCAAGGAGGTGAAAGAACTCTACACAGAGACCTATGAAACACTGAGGAAAGAAATTGCAGACACAAATGGAAAAGCATATCATGCTCATGGATCAGTGGAATCAACATTGTAAAAATGTCCATACCACCCAAAGTGATTTACAGATTCAATGCAATCCCCATCAAAATACCAACATCATATTTCACAGATCTAGAAAAAATAATTCTTTGCTTCGTTTGGAACCAGAGGAGAACCCAAATAGCCAAAGCAATCTTAAGCAAAAAGAACAAATCTGGAGGCATCACATTGCCAGACTTCAAACTATACTACAAGGCTATAGTAACCAAAACAGCATGGTATTGGCACAAAAATAGAGACACAGACCAACAGAACAGAGAACCCAGATATAAAACTATCCACATACAGCCAACTGATCTTTGACAAAGCAGACAATAATAAACACTGGGGAAAAGAATCCCTATTCAATAAATGGTGCTAGGAAAATTGGATAGCCACATGCAAAAGAATGGAACAAGATCCTTATTTCTCACCACTCACAAAAATTAATTCAAGATAGATAAAAGACTTAAATGTAAGGCATGAAACCATAAGAATTCTAGAAGAAAATGTTGGAAAAATGCTTCTAGATACCAGCTTAGGCGAAGAATTTATGAAGAAGACCCCAATGGCAATCACAGCAACAACAAAAATAAATAAATGGGACTTGATTAAATTAAAAGGCTTCTGCACAGCTAAGGAAATAATCAACAGAGCAAATAGACAACCTACAGAATGGGAGAAAATATTCGCAAACTATACATCTGATAAAGGGCTAATATCCAGAATCTACAAAGAACTCAAAACAAATCAGCAAGAAAAAAACAAACAACCTCATTAAAAAGTGGGCAAAAGACATGAACAGAAGCTTTTCAAAAGGAGATAGACAAATGGCCGATAAACATATGAAAAAATGCTCAATGTCACTAATCATCAGGGAAATGCAAATTAAAACCACAACAAGATAACACCTTACCCCAGTTAGAATGGGTTTTATTAAAAAGTTCAAAAACAATAGATGCTGGCGTGGATGCAGAGAGAAAGGAATGCTTATACACTGTTGGTGGGACTGCAAATTAGTACAACCTCTATGGAAAATAGGATGGAGATTCTTCAAAGAACTAAAAGTAGACCTATCATTTGATCCAGGAATCCCACTACTGGGTATTTACCCAAAGGAAAAGAAGTCATTTTATCAAAAAGACACCTGTACTCGAATGTTCATTGCAGCACAGTTCACAGTTGCAAAGATGTGGAATCAACCCAAGTGCCCGTCAGTTCATGAGTGGATTAACAAAATACAGTATGTGTATACTACGAAATACTACTCCGCCATAAAGAAGAATGAATTAAGGCCTTTTGCAACAATTTGGATGGAACTGGAGACCATTATCCTAAGTGAAGTATCTAAAGAATGGGAAAACAAATACCACATGTACTCGCTATTAAATTGGAACTAACTGATGAGCACACATGTGCGCAGAGGAAAGTAAAACTCAGTGGAAATCAAGCAGGGGGAAGGGGGGAGGAGAGGAGGGGCGAAAACCTACCTAACTGGTACAGTGAACACTTATTGGTGATGGGCACACTTATAACCCTGACTCAAGCATAATAAAATTGATACATGTAAGCAAAAATATTTGTACCCCTGTAATATTTTGAAATAATAATTTAAAAATGAATACTTTCCTTAAGTCAGAGTTCGTATACTATGTGATACTTTTAATGTGCTCATAGTTTTACATCATTTTAAAAAATAAAAGATTAAAATATAAAGTAGAACACAAGGAGTACTATAATTAAGGAAGACAATATTATAATGATACCAATTCCTTAATATATAAATTTAGTGCCATTTCAATTAGAATTGCAAGATGGTTTTTTAATTTTGCAAGTTGCTTCCAAAGTTCATTTGAAAAAATACTTAGAATTTTTTCTTTTCTTTTCTTTTTTTTTAAAGAGACAGAGTCTTGCTACGTTGCCTAGGTTGGAGTGTAGTAGCTATTCACAGGCACAATCACAGCAAATGTGGCCTCAAACTCTTGGACTCAAGTGATCTTCCTGCTGTAGCCTCCCAAGTAGCTGGGACTACAGGCATACACTATGGCACCCACCTTCTTAAGAGAATTTTTAAAAATAAGAACAATTGAGGGATACTTAAACTCCCGCTTATTAAAAAGTACTATGAATAGATTAGTAGGATGAATTCAGAAATAGATCTGTGGTAAAATGTAGCACGTTATAAAGGTGACATTTCAAATGAATAGGAAAAGCATGGATTATTCGTTACTTTTAGGCCATTGCAAAATATCTGTTTATACGTGTTAGTCCTTTTGACCAAAAATGTGATTTAAATAATATTAATATTGAGTCTTAGAATATTCCTTTATTTCTGGCTTATTTTCTGCTTGCCATTTTGTCTTAGGTGATTTTTGTAAATGGCTAAGTTACTGTAGGTAAATTTTATTTGCTGAATGTGCTTGAGAACTTTTTTTTTTTTTTTTTGAGACAGGGTCTTGCTCTGTCATCTGGGCTATGGTGTGATCACAGCTCACTGTGACCTCAAACTGCTGGGATCAAGGGATCCTCCTGCCTCAGCCTCCCGAGTAGCTGGGGCTACAGGCATGCACCACCACACCCAGCTAATTTTTCTATTTTTTTGTAGAGACGGGGTCTTGCTTGCTCTTGCTCAGACTGGTCTTGAACTTCTGGGCTCAAGCAACCTTCTTGCCTTTGTCTCCCAAAGTGTTAGGATTACAGGCATGAACCTCTGCACCTGTCAGAGAACTCTTATTTCTGAGAGTTCACCTCATTCACATCTATTTTAGTTTTTTTTATATATATATATATAATATACACATACACACATACGTATACACACACACACACATATACATATATATATGTATATATATATATTTTTTAGGTTCTTAGCTGTAGAAAACAGAATCTACTCCAGCTTGTTTAAAAAGAAAGGGTTTAGCTGGGAATAGTGGTATGCACCTGTAGTCCCAGCTACTCGAGAGGCTGAGGCAGGAGGATTGCTTGAGCCCAGGAGTTTGAGGCTGTAGTGTATATGATCATGCCTATGAATAGCCCCTGCACTGTAGCCTGGGCAACTTAGCAAGATCCTGTCTCTGGGAAAAAGAAAAAAAAGGATTTTATCAATAGCTAGTTAACCTGTAAAATACATAATAATAATAATACATAAACCTATACTTTAATGAATAATTATAAACTGAACACCATCCACTTAGGAAAGAGAATATTGCCTGCATTCTGGACACACCTGTATGTCCTTTCTGATCACTTATTTCTACTTTCCCCAAGGGGTGACCATTGTCCTGACTTTTGTGGTGATAGTTCTGTAGTGATTAACTTGTTTTTCATAATAGTTTTACCACTTCTCTCTAAACATGATAGTTTTTGATGAAAATCATGTGGTATTTCTTTTATCTCATGTTTCTTGTGAGATTATTACTAAATGTTATATGTAGTATAGTCCATTCTCATGTTGAAGAAGATTTGGGTTGTTGCCTGTTTTTAGCCCTCATTAACAGTGCTGCTTTGAACATTCATATATATTCTTTAAAAAATTTTTTTTCTTAAAATGGTTATTTATTTTTTTTAGAGATGGGATCTTGCTATGTTGCCCAGGCTGTACACAAACTCCTAGCCTCCTGAATAGCTGGGAGTACAGGCACACACCACCGTGCCTGGCTCTTCTGCATTTTTTGTGTATGTACATTAATTTGTGGTATATACCTAGGAGGTAGTCAAAGAGTATATGTGTCTTCATCTTTGATAGGTAATGCCTAAATGTTTTCTGAAATGTTGTACAGTTTACACTCCCACCAGTAGTTGATGATGGTATATGTTCTTCCACTTTTATAACTACAGTTGCTATTGTCAAATTTTAATTTATGCAATCTGGTAATCATGTAGTGGTATCTCATTGTGTTTTCTAATTAGTATTTCCCTGATAATTAAGGAAGGTGAACACCTTTGCATGTTTTTTTGGCTGTTTGGATTTCCTGTTTTGTAAATAAAAGACCTGTTCAAGCCTTTTGTCCGTTTTCCCATTTGGGTAGTTTGTCTTACTGATTAGATTTGTAGGAACATTTTATATATTCTGGATGCCTTTCCTTTGGGGGGGGGTGTGGTCATTAAATATGAAATGTCTGATTTTGAATCCAAAGTGTAGTTTGTTATATCTCAAACAAGAAGCGGTATAATTAGTCAAAGTATGTGCTTACACTGTTGATGCAGTTTTGCCATCTTAACAGTAGCTTGTTTATGCTAGCAGCAAAGAAGCCTGGAGAGTAAGTGGTGATGAAATCGCGAAAGGCGTTTTCCAAAGCTTGTTGAGAATTGAATATTTTTCCTTGCAAGAAGTGGCCCAAAGCCTGGAAGAAGTGGTAGTCAGTTGGTGCAAGGTCTGGTGAATATGGTGGATGACAGAGAGTTTCCAAGTCCAGCCTCTGTAGTTTGAGCAGCGTTGTTTGTGCGACATGTGGAGACCAAGGTGGATAATGATGAGCTGAAAGCTGTAGTGGAAGTGAATCTGTCTCAGCCTACGTGTGAATTAGCAGCAAGGTTTGACGTGACTATTCCAACAATATTGGACCATTTCAAACAAATGGACAAAGTAAAGAAGCTGGATGGATAGGTTCTGCATGGATTAAACGAACGTCAGAAGAGAAATCATCTGGAAGCTTTCCTTTCTTTGCTTTCATGACATAAAGGCAAACCATTTCTATACCATATTGTTACGTGTGATGAAAAATGGATTCTTTTAGACATTTGCAAGCATTCTGCACAATGGTTGGATAAAGATGAAGTGCTGAGGCTGGGCGCAGTGGCTCATATCTGTAACCCTAGCACTTTGGGAGGCCAAGGCAGGAGGATTGCTTGAGGTCAGGAGTTTGAGACCAGGTTGAGCAAGAGCAAGACCCCATCGCTATAGAAATAGAAAAATTAACTGGATGTGGTGGTGCACACCTGAAGTCCCAGCTACTCGGGAGGCTGGGGCAGGAGGATCACTTGAGCCCAGGAGTTTGAGGTTGCAGTTAGATATGCACTCTAGCTGGGGCAACAGAGCAAGACTCTATCTCAAAAAAAAAAAAAAAAAAAAATGAAGTGCCGATACACAGTCCTAAACCAAATAACCATTAGAAGAAGCTATTGGTGTCTGTTTGGTGGTCCAGTGCTGGTATTATCCACTACACCTTCATGAAACCTGGTCAATCCATTATAGTGGATGTCTGCTGCAACCAGCTGGATGAAATGATGAGGATGCTTGTGATTAAGCAGCCAAGATTGGTCAATAGAGACAGGCCAATCCTCTTGCAAGACAATGCTGGACCACATGTCACACAAACAACACTGCTCAAACTACAGAAGCTGGACTTGGACATTTCATATTTAATAACCTAATTGTTTAATGTTACAGAATACTTCAGAATTGTTGAATGACAGTGGACTTAATTAAATGATACAGGGTTTATAATTAAATATATAGAGGTTCTGCCACTTAATATTTGAGTTGTCTCAAGCTTCTTAACCATTCAAAGTATTGATTTCTTCATCTGCAAGATGAAAATACTGGGAATAATCTTATCTGTCTCATAGGTTTATTAGAAGTATTGCTTGAGATAGTACATGCACTCTCAGTATAGAACCTGGTATACAGTGATTGCTCAATAAATGTTAAGTTATGAATATTCAAAATAGTTATTTCAAAAACAAATCAAATAACTTTTTCAGAAAATCTTTTTGAAGAGAGATTAATAAACAGATTCTAAATGTGTGGCTAAGTGATATAAAAACTCTTAAAATTTCCTTGCCTATGAATGTAGTTAGGACTGAGTTATGTGGAAGTAATAAATCTATCCTGTAATATATTTCTGTTAGGATTGGTTTGATAGTTGTATTATAATTACATTATTTATAACAATTTATTAATGTATTGATAGATTAACATAGATCCTTTTTGAGTAGTTTTCACAGTATTTTACTTAAATTTTTTCCTATGCTAATTCAAATATTAACATGCTTATTCAGGATATGTTGCCATTTGTTGTCTGACACTGTGTTAATGTTTATACCTGGAAGAGTAAAATTTTATTTCTTATTACAGCAGAATGGCCAAAGACTATGACAGGTCTTCCCAGCACATCAGGGACAACTGCCAGTGTGGTCATCATACGGGGCATGAAGATGTATGTAGCTCATGTAGGTGACTCAGGAGTGGTTCTTGGAATTCAGGATGACCCAAAGGATGATTTTGTCAGAGCTGTGGAGGTGACACAGGACCACAAGCCAGAACTTCCCAAGGAAAGAGAACGAATTGAAGGACTTGGTGGGAGGTAATCATTCTTCTGTTTTGTCTTTCTTCTCTTGGTTTTGTCTAGTCCTTTTATGGTTTACTAACCAAATTGACCTACTTTTCCCTTTCCATGAAGTTACTTTCTTAGTATTATGGGTTTTTTACTTTTCTTAATGTAGTACCCATGTGCATTCATATTTATCTTATTTTTATGAATTGACTTTTATTTCTGATAATGGCTCTAAGGGGAAATAATATTTCAGTGGGCCACAGGGAACAAGACATATAAGGTTTTTATTGAAAACCTTTCACTTAAATATGGATCAGCATGACCTTCAGAATCTGAACTGAGCAGCCCTTAGAATTCCAGATTCCACTTGGAATCTGGTTTGGGGGAAGAGTTAAGTTAGAATTAACCTTCAGCTTTTTTCTTTGATTTCAGATTTACTGCAAACCTTTCCAATTAATATTTTCTATTCTTTGTTTCAATGTAGCATCTCAATGTGTAGGTAGTTTATAAACTAGGAACTGAAATTGACTTCAGCATTATATTTTTATGATTCAACCTTTTAAATGAAAGATTATTCTAAAAATCAAGGGAGTGGATAACATGAGAAAATTTAAAAATTATCCCAATACTGATTTTTTAAAGTTGAGGGTCTGAGGCAAGTTAAGTAGAATCCAGTATTTTCTAAGTAATCATTTTTAACTAAAGCCTTCCCAGGATTTTACTACTTGCCTCCTCTTTTTTGCTTTTATTAAATCAAAATTAGAGGCCAGGTACAGTGGCTAATGTCTGTAATCCCAGCACTTTGGGAGGCCAAGGTGGGAGGATTGCTTGAGGCCAGGAGTTTGAGACCAGCTTGGGCAACATAGTGAGACCCTGTCTCTACCAAAAAATTTAATAAATAAATAATACATCAAAATTGGTCTTTTTCAGAGAAGTGACAAACTGGGGAAAATAATTAACATCCTTAAACTATAAGGAGGTCATCAAATCAATGAAGTAATAAAGCACTGCCACCCCTGGATAGGTGAGAAAGTTTGAACAGCAAAAATAATGCAAAAGAGTAGTAAACATTTGAAAAATATGTTAAACATTATTAAAATGAAACTCCATTTCCTGCTGTTGGATTAGCAAAGATTAAAAAACCAAAAAGATTCCCTCAATATTTTGCTGAAATAGGCAACCTGTTGATAGGATTATAAATTGGTACCACCTTTATAGAAAATAATACATACCAATAGCCTTAAATGTTTATTGACTCAGTAATTTCAGGAATCTACTCTAAGGAAGAAATCTGAAATGTGGACAAAAATATTTGAATAGAGTTATTGATTGCAGCATTGTTTAATGGCTGGAAGCAACTTGCAGGCCCAACCGCTGGAGAATGGTTAAGGATAGTTACTACATATTCATAACACTGAATATGATATAGGCATTAAAAATAATGTTTATAGATAAATTTATTAAAATCTTGGTGTTTTAAAAATTTTCAGACCTCAATAACAATAGAGTAGTGTAATGAATTCCCATATTTATGGGAATTTTTTAATGATATAGGAAAATGCTTATTGGGTCACAAAAAGCAGGATGTAAAATTATATTTGTAGTGTTAGCTATGCAGAGACATGGGAATAAGATGGAAATATTCCAAATGTTTACAATATTCTGAGTGAAGAGACTATATCTATATGTTTATTTTTTAAATGGTGACATTCATTTGGTTAAAATTCAAATAGTATAAAAAGAGGATATATTGCACTTGTAGTTGTAGTCCCAGCCACCTAGGAGACTGGAGTGGGAGGATCACTTGAGCCCGGGAGTTCAAGTCCAGCCTGGACGACATAGTGAAATGTCATCTCTTTAAAAAAATAAATAAATTAAAAAATAAAAAACAGGATATACCATGAAACGTCTGTCAGCTACTACTGCCCCACAGGCCACCTGGTGTTCTTTCACTTACAGGCAAGCAGTGTTACTGTATGTCATTCAAGAGAGAGCTTTATATACAGTCAAATGTAATGTGAAGCTGTACCACGTACAGATAATACCATTATGTATTTAACTACTCTCCTATTGAAGGATATTTATTTCTAATTTTGTTGTTACTACAAACACTGCTATAAAAGATCCTGCACATGCATGTTTTTATATACCTACAAGTATGTTTGTAGTATCATTTTCCAGAAGTGGAATTGCTGGGTCAAAGAGGAATGTGTTTTGAATTTGATAACTGTTTATCTCCATAGGGGTTGTCCCAATTTACACTTCTACCATCAGTGTATATGGATGCGTTTGACAACGAAGTTATAGAACTTTTTGATCATATCCAATTTCAGATTAAAAAAAGACATTTCAGTGATGTTTTAGTTTGAATTTATCTTATGAAAAAGGTTGAATATCTTTTTTTATGTTTAAGAGGCATTTACATTTCCTGTTGTTTTTTTTTTAATATTCTTTGTTCATTTTTGGAGACTGTTGTTAGCCTTTCTTACACATTAATGTGTAGGAGCTACCTATACATTAAAGAAATTAGTCTAATGTATGTGATGTAAGTTTTTGGTTTTGTTTTTAGTTTGCTTTTTGTTGATGCTCCTGAAACTTTCGTCCACATGGAAGTGTCTTTTAATATAGTTAAATTTATCAGTCTCTTCTCTTATGAGTTTTGGGTTTTGTGCCATGCATACAGTGAAACTTTCTAATAAAGTCTTCTATATTTTCTACTAGTACAACAGGAATATTTTTGGTCTCAGGAACCCTATTTGTTAATTCATTTAAAAATAGCAATTATAAACCCATTATATATTAACATAAAGAACATTTTAGGCTTGGCATGGTGACTCATGCCTGTAATCTTAGCACTTTGGGAGGTTGAGGTGGGAGTATTGCTTGAGGCCAGGAGTTCAAGACCAGCCTGGGCAACAACATAGTGAGACCCCATCTCTACAAAAAATACTAATAAAAAAGTTACTCAGGCATGGCGGCACATACCTGTAGTCCTAGCTACTCAGGCTGAGGTAGGAGGTTCACTTGTGTCCAGAAGTTCAAGGTTGTAGTGAACTATGATCATGCCACTGCACTCCAGCCTGGGCAACAGAGTGAGACCCTGTCTTTAAAAAAAAAAATTTAAATGAAATAGCTATTTAGTGAGAAAAGTGGCATTGTTTTACATGTTTGCAAGTTTCTTATTTTTATTTCTACTCTTTTTTTTGATAGAGATGGGGGTCTTGCTCTTGCTGAGGCTGGTCTTGATCTCCTGAGCTTAAGTGATCCTCCCGCCTTGGCCTCCCAGAGTGCTAGGATTACAGTCATGAGCCACTGCGCTCAGCCTGCAAGTTTCTTTAATGTCTGGCTTAAGAGGTGACATCTAGAGTCTTATATGTCTTCTATTGTGAATGTTATTTTAGTTGGAGTAGATGAAGTAAATCTGGTCTTAAATACATATATAGTTGGAAAAGGGAAGAGTATTTTAATAGCCTGTGTATAAATATTTTTCTTTGATACTATTTTGACACTCAAGAAGTGATTCTTTCTTTCTTTTCTTTCTCTTCTTTCTTTTCTTCCTTGTCTTCATTTCTTTCCTTTCTTTCTTCTCATCTCTCTTTCTCTCTGTTGCCCAGGCTAGAGTGCAGTGACATGATTATAGCTTACTGTAACCTCCAACTCCTGGGCTCAAGAGATCCTCCTGCCTCAGCCTCCTGAGTAGCTGGGACTACAGGCACGCACCACCACACCTGGCTAATTTTTAAATTTTTTGTAGAGACAGGGTCTCGTTATATTGCCCAGGCTGGTTTCAAACTTCTGGCTTCAAGTGACGCTCCTACCTTGGCCTCCCAAAGTGTTGGTGTGAGCCACTGGGACTGGCCAAGAAATGATAGCTTCTTAAAGATTATAGTGTGGTATCTGAAATGTATCAATGAATTTTGTGTATTCTTACATTAACGGCCATTGGTCTATCAATTAAGAGCCATTGGTTGAATGTGTTTTTTTAATCTGTGCATACTTTTAAAAAATTAGTAGCCTTTATTTTTTTTAGAGCACTTTTAGATTCACAGCAAAATTGAGTGGGAAGGACAAAATAGCCATATACTCCCTGCTGCGCCTCCCTCCTTCCACCAGTCTTCCTCACTATCAACATCGGGCACCAGAGTGGTATATTTGTTACAATCGATGAACCTATATTGACATATTATTGTTATCCAATGTTCATAGTTTATATTAGGATTCACTCTGGGTGATGTACATTCTATGGGTTTTGACAAATACATAATAACATGCATCCACCATTATAGTGTCATGCAAAGTAGTTTCACTGCCCTAAAAATCCTCTGTGCTCTGCCTTTTTATCCAGCACCCCCCCTTACTCCTGGCAACCACTGATATTTTTACTGCCTCCATAGTTTTGCCTTTTCCAGAATGTCATATAGTTGGAATCACATAGTATGTAGCCCCCATGCATGATTTTGTAATATATGCATTTATGTTTTGGAATGTATTGGTTCACTGAGTTATGCAGATCTTCCAAATATTGAAACATTTTATTATACAGTATCATATCCAATCATGCAGTCTCTCAAAATTCCACTGTATACACGTGGTCTTAGTATTATTACAAAAAAATTTGACCTTGCCAGACCCCCTGCAAAAAGTTTTGGCAACACCCCAGGAGCCCCTGAACCACATTTTGAGAACCACTTACCTAATACTTGTATGGTTTTACCTTCATATTTTAATATTCAGTCCTTCTGAAATTTTAAAATCTAAGCTGTATAGTAGAGATACAAATTAATATTTTTTTCTAGATGGCTACTAATAGCCACTTGAAGAATTATATATCTTTTCCTTACTGAGTAGCAGGCTTAAAACCCTTCTTCAGTGGGAGATAACCTTGAATTTACCCACTTCTTGCACTGTTTCTTTGATTAAGATAAACGTGGAATGTCAGCTCTGTTATAAGGTAACATTGCTTATTGTACAATGACCCTTGAATGGAACTGCATCTTGGTAATTTTTTATTAGTACTATAATTTTTAAAATTGAGACTTTATTATAATTCTTAATATTGGTAGGCGTGATTTCCGTCTCAATAAGTTATTTCCTCATTTCCCTCTGTCCCAACCTAGGCAACTAGCCAGGATTCTGTTTTTCCAGCCTTCTGTTGCTGCTCAGTCAGCTCTCTGCATGTCAGGCTGTTACTTTTTATATGCCTTTTAATCATACAGGACAACATCAGGGAGTGCAATAAAAGCAGCATCTTTTATAACATTGCTTTTGTTTTTTTATCCTAGATTTAAAACTTCTGTGTTTTAACCAGTACCATTAAATTTGTCTTTTTGTTCCTCATAAACACAGAGACCGTAAAATCCTTAAATATTAGATGTCAAGAGAGCTCCTAGTATAGTTATATTGGAAGCAGCTATTGTAATTACTCAAGTATTAAGCCTTAACTTCTAGAGAGCAGTTTTAGGAAAGAACAATAGGGCTTTAAGATGGTATGAAGGCAAAAGTGTTGGCATCTCTTCTCATCATAACTCTTGTGTTTCATAGATTCTTGTGAATGGCAGATTTAGTCTTTACTCTGCTGTTTGCTTTTTGAGGATCAGCACTGAAGGAAGCATAATATAACAAAATGACTGCCTTTGATATTTTAACTCTTGTTATGATCTACATGTCGATGTCAGAACTTAGAATTAAAGTAGTTCTCAAAAGAGATGGTAAATGAATTTCTGTTCTGTTAATTAAGATTTACAATGCTTTCTGTTCATTCTATACTTGTTTCATTCCTCCACTGCACTGTCCAGTATAGTCACCACTAGCTGTATATGGCTGCTTAAATTAATAAAAATTAAATAAAATTTAAAAATCTATTTCTCATCTGCCCTAGCCACATTTGCAGTGCTCGGTAGCCACATGTGGCTGGTGGCTACTATATTGGACAGTGTAGAATGAACATTTCTATCATTGCAGGAAGTTTCATGAGACAGCTATCCAAATCTCCTGGCCTGCCCTCTTCAGATGAACTTGTCTTCTATGTTAGAAAGAAGATTGAGGCCATTCTCCTTCGATATTCATGTTTTTCTTGGCTTAGAGGAAGAGTGATCTTTTCTCAGTTATACATTTTACACCTTTATTTTGCTTCCCTTAGGACTTTTATTCCATTTGTTCTCTCCTCTCTCTGGCATCTTTTTTCCTGTAAAGTTACAGCTAAGATGGAAAGGCCAAAGGTGGAGGTGAACTGGCTGTGGCTGCTCCTTAGGTGTAGGGCATTTCATACTGAATTCTTTTGGAGGTGGTCGCCATGATCTATCCCATCTTCAGCTTTCCATATCTTGAAGTCATTTTAGTTTCAGTGCAGATATATTCAATGTTCATCAGTTTTAAAGGGATAAGGTCATGCTACTTAACATCAATATAGTAAACTAATAAGACACTAATAATATTATATTAACAAAAATAGTATCTGACACCAGGATGTCATATTATCATTAATAATGAGAAAAATTACTGATAAAAGATCACATATTGTCAACTGCTCTGCATATCTTCCCCCTGTAGATTATTTAGATTACAGTTAATCTCTCAGTATCCATGGGGGATTGGTTCCAGGACCCACCCCATACCCACCCCCCTGCAGATATCAAAATTCACAGATTGGTGCTTAAGTTCCTTATATAAAATGGCATAGTATTTGCATATATCCTATGCACATCTTCCCATATACTTTAAATCATTTTTAGATTACTTATAATACCTAATACAATGCCTACAAATCACTTCATTCCCATGGATTCAGTGTAGTACTTGGTTCACAGCAAATTTCAGTTTTGCTTTTTGGAACTTTGTAGAATTTTTTTTTCTTCAAATAGTTTCAACCTGCAGTTAGTTGGTTGTCCACAGATGTGGAACCCATGGTTACAGAGGGCTGACTGTACATATAATAAAGGGTTTCTGTGTGTACATGGGACCTGAACGTGAGGGGGTTTAATTAGATTATCCTAGTGCCTTCTATCTTTGAGAGTCTTGGGAATCCTAGTATCAGGTGGGCTAATAATTGTTTCTTAGAAATGCTCTTTTGCTGCTCTTACACCCCCCACCACCTTTTCTAGCTTTCTAGAACATTTCCTTTCTGTTAACATTTTTTTTTATCTGGAGAAATCACAATTAAATTGATGTAAAGGTGAGTTTTCTTTTACATCAGATTCTATTTCAGTCATGCCAGGCACAGATTGACAGACCATCTCTTATGATTTGATTAAGAGTTTTTTGTTTTTTGTTTTTCTTTTTTGAGACAGAATCTCACTCTGTTGCCCTGGGTAGAATGCAGTGGGGTCATCATGGCTCACTGCAACCTCAAACTCCTGGGCTTGAGTGATCCTCCTGCCTCAGCCTCCTGAGTAGCTGGGACTACAGGTGTGTGCCACCATGCCTGGCTAATTTTTCTATTTTTTGTAGAGCTCTTGCTCAGGCTAGTCTCGAACTCCTGGCCTCAAGCAATACTCCCACCTTGGCCCCCAAAGTGCTAGGATTACAGGTATGAGCCATCACACCCAGCCAGGAGGATTTTCTTACTCTGTAACTCCCAAATCTATATCTCTACAGCTGATCTGTTTCCCAGAGTCTAGTTTCACACGTTGAATTATGGAAATGTCTAAGTACATAGATATTTCTCCTGAGGTATTTTCTGTATATTTCTCAGATCAAAAATATTAAAACTGGGCTGGGCTTGGTGGCTCATGCTTGTTTGAGGTTGCAGTGAGCTATGATACCACTCCACCCTAGCCAGGGTGACAGAGCGAGACCCTGTCTCAAAAAATAAAATAAAATAAAATAATAAAACTGAAGTACTAGAGCATTCCCCCATCCCCAACAAAAACCCTCAGAACTATGTAACCCTTCCTTTTCAATTTCTTTTATCATTGTTTAATTACTCTCTATTTATTTATTTATTTTATTTTGTTTATTTATTTTTGTTTTTTAGAGATAGGTTCTCACTCTGTCGCCCAGGCTGGAATGCAGTGGCGTCATCATAGCTTACTGCAGCCTTGAACTCAACTGGTCTCAAGTTACTTGAGCTGGTCTCAAGTAATCCTCTTGCCTCAGCCTCCCAAAATGATGGGATTATAGGCATGAGCCACCATGCCCGGCCTTACTCTCCATTTATATAAGCTCTTCTTCCTCCCTCCCAATTTTTTTAGTCATTAAGTCTTTTTTTTTTTTTTTAGATGGTATTTATATTCATTTTCCTTCACATTACTTCCATTCAGTTCTGTCTGGCCTACTTCAGTAATCTCCAAATTCTCGTCATCTAATCTCCCCTATTTTATCTTTCCTCTCTGAACAGAAACTTTGGCTTATGTATCTTTATATCTGAAACAGACAAGTCATTATTTTGGATAATATAATCTCATTTTATTTGTTACTTAATACATTGAGCTACCTTAGTTGTTACATTTTAATCATTTAAAGTATTTATGTGAGCTTTGTTTATTTTTTAGTGTGATGAACAAGTCTGGAGTGAATCGTGTAGTTTGGAAACGACCTCGGCTCACTCACAATGGACCTGTTAGAAGGAGCACAGTTATTGACCAGATTCCTTTTTTGGCAGTAGCAAGAGCACTTGGTAAGTAGGAATTATTTGGTGAAATCATACTGGATTTTCTATAACATATGGTAGTAGAATGAGAGAAGACTGAGAACTAAGCCCTTACTTGGCATGTGGTGAGGGTAGAGATATGATATTATGTTAAATGCTTTAAAACCTAACTGAGCTGGGCATGGTGGCACGTGCCTGTAATCCCAGCTATTCGAGAGGCATAGGCAGGAGGATTGCTTGAGCCCAGGAGTAGTTTCAGATCAGCCTGGGCAACATAGTGAGATCCCATCTCAAAAATGAATGAATGAATAAATATGGTTTGCTGAAAGAAAGGGGGGAAACACCTAATTGAAGGGAAGGTTAAGGTATGTATTTCAGTGCCAGTTGTCCCTTGATCATGAGTCATATTCAGTGTTTTGCTAATTTCCATCTATACTTAGGTGAGTATATGCATGTCTAGATTTAATGTTATCCTTAAAACTATTTTAAAATATCTTTTCTTACTTTAGCCCTTAATATTCCTCTGAAGAGCCTTCAAAGCTCACTTTTGGGGGCTTTTGTTTTGTTTGTTTTGTTTTCTTTTAGACTCGCTGAACAACAAGAATTTTTTTTTAAGAGATGAGGTCTTGCTGTTGCCCAGGCTGGAGTTTAGTGACTATTCACAGGTGTAATCATAGCACACTACATCCTCAAACTGCTGGACTACAAGCAACGTTGCCACTGTGTCTGACTCAGGAAGTGTTATTTTAGCTGAGATTTGAAGGCTGAAAAGGGAGCTAGTCTTGTGAAGATTCTGTGGAAGAATATTTCAGGCATGGATCCTGAAGTGGGAAAGAGCTTGGCATGTTTTAGGAATTGTCAGAAAGCTGGAGCTGGTGAGGTAGAAATGGGTCATATTCATGGCAGATATTTGCATTCTCATCTAATTGCAGTGGGAAGGATTGAAGGCTATTAAGCTAAGGAGTAACATCTGATTTGCCTTTTAAAACGATCATTACAGAGCCAGGTGCAATGGCTCGTGCTTGTAGTCCCAGCTACTCAGGAGGCTGAGGCAAGATGATTGTTTGAGCCCAGGAGTGTGAGGCTACGATCATGCCACTGTACTTCAGCTTGGGTGACAGAACAAAACCCTGTCTCTTAAAAAAAAATCATTCTTCCTATTATGTACTATCTCTTACTGATCTTTGATCAAATGAACATAGTCCTAATCTTTGAGGAGTCTATAATCTAGTGGAGGGAATAGATAAGAAACAAATGAGAAAATCATTTTTAAAGTGTCATAAAAGAATTAAACAAGGTGATATGCCAGTAATTTGTTGGAGGGATAGTGCATGGTGGAGGAGGGCTACTTTAGTGAGGATGATAAAGGAGTATTCTTTAAGGAGCTAATATTTGAGTAAGACCTGAAGGAAGAGAAAGGAGTCAAGGAAAATAGCAGTCAAAGTAGAGCCATAGCTAAGGCCCTTAGGCAGTTAGTGGACATTTGATTTTTGTGGGTGAGGAGTGGTGTCCAGCATATATTCTCTCTTCTTACTAATTAACACCCTCATTTCCTTTTGGGAAATTATATCTTACTAAATAGTCCTAGTTTGAGCATCCTATTCAGAGTCCTTTTATAAAGCATATAAAAGGTCAGGCATATGACTCCAGCTGGGCCAATCAGATTCTCTATTTTAAATTTGAATTTAGTAAGGACAAAAATTAAAAAAAAAAAAACTCGTAATGAATTCATCCTAGTGAGATTGGCTTCCTTCAGCAGGTGCCCCATTGATAAAGTTGGGTTTTCTTTCTTTGTTGTTTAGAACTCTCCTGTTCCCAAACCTGGTTCTCCAGCTTCTTGTCTATTCAGTAAGCTACTTCATTTCCTCTAAATTGCCTTTTGGCCTAAATTAACCTTAGCTGGAAGTTGTTGTCTGCAAGCAAAGTATCCTAATACAGGAAGGAAAGAACTTGGTGTCTTTGAAGAACAGGAGTGAAGCCAGTGTGAGAGAGGGGGGTTAGAGATATAATATGAGGGTGAACATGAGGACACTTAACAGATTAGGAAGGATTATGCAGGCCAAAGTAAAGAGTTTGGTGAAGACATTATGTGCTAAATCCTACAGATCTTTCTAGACCATGGTAAGAGATGTGGTTTTTCTCTTAAATATTTTTGAGAAGAAATTAAAAAGTAGGAGAGGAAGTATACCATAGTAGGTAAGAGAGAGATTTTGAAGCCAAAATGCCTAGGTTCCAATCCCCATGCTGTTTTTATTTATTGTGTAAACTTGGGCAAATTACTTAGTATTTTGTGACACAATTTTTCATCTGTAAAATAAGGCCTGATAATGCTACTCTCTTAGTCTGTTTTTTTTTTTTGCTATAAAAGACTTCCTGAGACTGGGTACTTTATAATGAGGAGAAATTTATAGGCTCATAGTTTCAAAGGCTGGGAAGTCCAATATCAGGGTGCCGGCATCTGGCAAGGGCCTTCTTGCTGTGTCATCACATGGTGGAAGGCAAGAGGGTGAGAGAGCAAGAGGGGATTGGACTCGCCCTTTTATAATGGCACCAATCCTGCCCATGAGGGTGCATCCCTCATGGCCTAATCACCTCTTAAAGGTCCCACTTCTTGATACTGCTGCAATGTCAAGTAAATTTCAATAGAGGTTTTGGAGGGGACAAACATTCAAACCATAGCAGGTACCTACCTCATACTGCTGTTGAGTATTGGATGACCTAATACCTGTAAAGTGCTTAGAATAATGCCTGGCACATAGTAAGGGCTCTATAAATGTTAGCTATTGTTATTGATATTTCTTGAAGTAGGACGGTGACAAGATTCCATTTGTTTTTAAAGGATCATTTTGGCTGCTACATAGCTAAGGTTGTAGGGAAATAAAATTGGAGACAAGTATATCACTTAGAGGCCTGTTGCAATATTCTAGGCACTTTACATATTTTAATAGATTGTAGAACTAGAAGGCTGTCCAAGTTACCCAGGTTACTCATTCATAGTATATGCATGTCATACAATTGATTTTCCAGTTGTTAACAAGGAAAAAGAGGGGGGAAAGTGATAAGCTATTGCTTACATGTCTGATAGATGGTAAATTTCGGATTGACTACTGCCATTTATAGCATCACTGGGCTTTGGAAGGGGGCATGAGAGAGAAGGAATTTATATTACTAAAGAATAGAGGGCTTTTTATGGAAAACTCGTTGGACTGAGGGCAGGATGTTACTCCAGGTTTAAAAGTAAGGCGAACCTTCAATTTAGAAAAGTAAATACCGGGTTATTTTGTATATATGAGTGTGTGGGCCAAGCATTTCAAGTAAACCTTGAAACCCTTCAGTGATTGTGTAGAGGAAGAAAAGGAGAAGGGCTGGTAGAGAGGTAGCAGGAAAATCAGCTGGTTTTTCTGGCTCAGACATTCCTACTCAGTCCAGTGATACTCTCTAGAGTAATTCAGACAAGTAATTCAACTCCTGCTTGAGTGTCTTCAGTAATCTTAATGTTTCAAAGTACAAACTCTTATTTTATTGAACAACTCTAGTTGTTATTTTATTGTGAATTAAAAATCTGCCTCCGTGAATCTTTCAGATATTGGCCTTAGTTTTGTGTGCTGAAACAAAAACAGGGCAGTGTACTTATTTTGCCTGTTGCATAATGACAGTCATTTATCTATTTAAAATTGGTTGACCTGTCTCTAGTCTTTCCTCTGCTAATTTCAGATCCTTCATTATACTTGTCATGTCCCTCTAGATTTTTCCTTCAATAAATGTCTATTTATTTGAGTACAAATGTAGCAAAGGTGCCTTCTAGTGGCTGCCTGATGGAATTGCATTTGAATCTTGCAAGTCATTTATTCAGTGAACAGATATTTTTTGAGGGCAGTATGTATGAAGCACTGTAATGTATGTACAAGTACATGATCTTTGCTGTCATGGAGCTTATAGTCTAGGGAAGAGGTATGGTATTCATCACATGATCACAAAAAGAACTGAAAAATTTCGACTCTTAACTACTTGTATATGTACTAATGAGAACATAAAATTAGGGATATTTTACCAAGCCAGAGAGGTCATATTTGAACTGAGATTTGAAGAATTACTAGAAGTTAAGAGAGGAAGAAAGGGTGTTCTAGGCATAGAAAACAGCATTTTGGAAAAACTCTGTGATAGGAAGATGCATAGTTATGTAAGGGACTCTGAAGGTCAGTGTAGCTGCAATAGAGATGTGGGAATAAGAGATGTGGATAAAATAAGAAATATTACATCTTATGGGCTGTGGTAAAGAATTGTGTCTATATCTTAACAATAGTAAACTATTACATAGTTGGAGTGGGAAACATAATTACATTTGTGTTTTTTAAAATTGTGAAATATACATAAGACATACACTTAATTTAGCATCTTGCCATTTTAAGTGTATAGTTCGGTGGCATTAAGTATTATACATTTACACTGTAGTGCAGCCATCACTACCATCCATCCTATATTTGTGGTTTTTGTTTTGGGTTTGTTTTTTTTTTCCCCTCTGTCGCCTCATCTAGAGTGCAGTGGCATCACCATAGCTCACTGCAACCTCAAACTCCTGGGCTCAAGCCATCTTCCAGCTAATTTTTTTTATTTTTAGTAGAGACGGGGTCTTTCATGCTCAGGCTGGTCTCAAACTCCTAAGCCCAAGCGATCCTCCTGCCTCGGCCTCCCAGAGTGCTAGGATTACAGGTGTGAGCCACCGTGCCCAGCCCTATATTTGTGTTTTAATTGTGTTTTAAGGAGATGATTTTAATTGCAAGTTTTGAGAGTGGATTAGAGGTGGCAAATGTTGTTGGGAAGCTTTTCATGGGAAGCCACTCAGATTGCAGGGGGTGGGGATGGTGGTGCTGAAATTTCCTAGGGGTAAGGACAACTGTGTTTGTCCTATGTACTGCTGGCTGCCATGTACCACTGAGCAAGCAGAGAAGAGCTTGCTGGGACCAGAAGGTCTCTTCTCTCCAGGAGTTCTTTCAAGCACCCTCTATTGAGGAAAAAGGGGAAATGGACATTAAGCAGGCTCTGTCTGCCAATTTGCAAGGCACCTCCCTTCAGAACCTATAGAAGTGACATTCTGTGATCCTATTTTGGTGTACAAACACTAGACCAATAGTAAAAATTCTTAAAGCCCCAATTCTCATCCTTACTAGTTATTTGATCTCAGACAAAGCCATGTAGATGCTTTGAACTGATAAAATAAGGGGAAACGGTTATGAATATGAATCATCTGGTGAGTTTGTTAAAAGTTCAGATCCTAGGGACATTTACTAGCAAATTTGAAGCAACTTGAGCCTCAAAATAAATTATAAAAGGAATAAGCTAAAACATACTGAGTTAAAAAAGAATCCACAAGTCCGTACTGATACTAAAAAATTGTAAAGAGGTAGATAGAGGAATGGAAAGCTCTTCTTTAAAAAAGACTAGCAACTAATAAATGTAGTTAGAATGTTCTGATTCTGTCATCAGTTTAATAATTGATGCGTACAAGAATCACCAATGGATGCTAAAATATGGCACATTTTGGTGCAGAACAGGATATTTCACACAGCCTCAAAGTGTCACCCTGCAGATTACTCATCAATTTACAAGTAGAAAAAGGCACCTTTACAGTGCCAGTAGACAGCATTTACACCAAATGACAAAACTTGACATTGCAAATAATAGGAAAGACTGACACCCTATCTCTCCTCATGAGATATTCTGAGAACACCTCTCCTGCAATGTAGTATTAATATTATGGCCAAAAAAAAGTTTGACCTATCACTTGAGCCCAGGAGTTTGAGGTTGCAGTGAGCTATGATGATGCCACTGCACTCTAGCCCAGGCAACAGAGTGAGACCCTGTCTCACAAAACAGAAAACAAACAAAAAAAGTTTAACCTGAACACAAACCCTTATATATAGCATGAGAACATGAGGAAACAACCAGACAAATCCAAATTAATGATCATTCTGCAAAACAACTGGCCTGGACTATTCACAATTGTCAATACCATGAATGATAAAAGCAAAAAACAAAACAAAAAACTCTAGGGAACTGTTCAGGGTTGGAAACAACTAAAAAATGACAACAATATGCAATGAATAATCCTTGAATGGACCTGGATACTAAAAATGCATTATTGGGACAATTGGGGCGATTTGAACATGTACTTTATATTATACAGTAGTGTAGCAATATGAAATGTCCTGAGTGTGGTTATGTAGAACATCCTCATGCTTAGGAGATGAATGCTGAAGTATTATAATATTTAGAGGAGAGATGTTTTCTGAGTCTGTGACCTAATCTCAAATGGTTCAGTAAATAACTAAAACCATCTCTATCCACAGATGACAACGTTGTCTGCATAAAAAAAATCCCAGAGAATCTCCAAAAATGCTACTAGAATTAATAAGTGAATTCAGCAAGGTCACAGGATCCAAATTCAATATACATAGTCTATCATGTTTATTTTTTTATTTAAAAAAACATTTTTTTAAAGGCTGGTCAACTGAAAAAGTGGGAGTGGAGAAGGAACAAAGGAATCTGTAACTGGTTGTGATCAATTAGTTGTAAACACCACTGTACTCAGACCAGCCTATCATATGTTTATGTATTAGAAATGAACAGTTCAAAATGAAATTTAAATAAGTATCGTTTATAATTGCACCAAAAAACCATGAAGTACTTAGGTGTAATTATAACAAAATATGCTCAAGATTTGTATGTGGGAAACTACAAAATGCTGATGAAAGAAATCAAAGAAAACCTAAATAGAGATATACCATATTCTTGGATTGGGAGTTAAAATATTAAGATGGCATTTCTCCCCAAACTCATCTTTAGGTTCAGTGCAATCTTAATCAAAACACAGAGTTTCAGAAATTTAGAAGAAATGAGCCCTTCTTCTGGAAATATATTGAGGTTTAGTGAGAAAGAAAGAAAGAGATAGCTGGATATTGGAAACTAGTGATTTGGGAGTTGTCAGTAAAAGAGTTGGAAGCTTGAAAGGATAGTTTCATCAAAGCAGTATGCATGTATGCTTATATACATATAGATATCTCCAGAAGGATAAGAACATAAGGATAATTGTCGTTTCCTATGTGGAGAACTGGGAAGGAAGGGGATGGGAAGGGAGAATTTTCACTGTATACCCTTGTGTATCTTTCGATTTTTGTACCATGTGTATGTATTACATATTCAAATAAAAAGCCCAAATAATAGGGAAAACTGCTTTTGAAAGTTTTGGGCATCACTTGTAAACTCTGTAATTGCTGCCTTTATATTATCTCTTAACTGTCTTCATGTTCATTTTTATTATTTCATCAACCAAGGAGCTTTGTTTTGCTGGTATAAAGAGGTAAACGTGTCTTTGTGAGTTGACCTGGATTATATTAAACTTTTAGTGGTCTCGTGTGTTCCTTTTTGCTACTCTGAAGGTTGAATTGCTTCTTTGAAGAGGCTGGTTAGCAGTGATTTTGCTATTTTAGAGTGGAGTAATTGATTTGAATTATTCTTTCCTTGGACTCTGAGCATGTTTGAATTGGCCAGTATTTCTGATGGGAGCTGAGCTAAAGCGGAAGTAAATAAGGAAGGGAAAGGACAAAGCTTTCTCTGTTGTTTAACAAAAAGATCAGACCTACTGAAAGGGAGCAAAAACTGTTTACCCTTTTGTCTGAAAACCTTTAGCTTTTAATTTAGGCCTTTCACCTGAGTTACTCCACAATAAACAAAAGAGGGAAAAATTAATGTTTTCTTCTTTTTGTCTCTTCTCCCTCACTTTTTGGGAGCAAAGAAAAGATTTCACTTACGTTGTCTTATGTATTACAGAAGAGTAGATGGTTTCTATAAATTGGGGTTTTTTCCTTCTATTTCAGTTTTATTGATCTTTTTGATGGCCTGAGTCAACTGGAATGTTTCTGTTGAACATTTTGAGGTTCCTATCTAATAGGTCTAAAAGGCAGAAGTTTAGGCATTGTTTTATGTGCAGCTGAATTGAGGAGGAGGATATGTAAAAACCTTCTTTTTCTGGCTTACTGAAAGGGGAGAACTATTGCTCTCCAAAGACTGGTCATATGGTAGATTAAAAGCATAAAAGTGTTCATTATCTCTGGAATTTTCTTCCAAGTGACTGGCACTCATTCTGTAAATTTTCATGGAGGTACTTCACTGACCTTAGAGGTTAACAGGAGGTTTTCAGATAGCCATTGGTACTCCTGTTTGTAGGAGTTTTCCTCATCTTATCCTTTTTCTTCAAAATTATCTTAGTTAATCCTAGCCCTTTGCTTTTCCCTATACATTTTAGAATCAGCTTGTCAAATGTGACAAAATTCCTTTTGGGATTTTGGTTGGAATTACATTGACTTTGTAGATTATTTTGGAAGGAATTAACATCTTTATATTAAGTCTAATATTATGTTATCTATGAGTCTGGTTGGTTTCTCCATTTATTTAGATAATCTTTTTAATGTTTTGGAATCAAATCTATAATCTTCTCCATAAAAGGCTTGTTTACCTTTTATTACATTTATTCCTGTTGTAAATGGGATTGTTTAAAAGTTTGTGTTTTCTGTTTATTGCTATTGTATAGAAATTCAGTTGACTTTTATATGTTGGGTTTGTATAATATTTAACAACCTTGCTAAACTTTCCTTCTAATTCTCTTTTCTCTTTTCCAATTCATCTATCTTATTTATTTTTATTATCTTACTGTGCTGAGAAGGACCCACTATAATACTGAAAGAGAAGTGATGATACCAGGCATAGTTTTCTTATTCCTTAATTTTAAAGGGAATACTTTTAACATTTTACCTTTAAGTAAGATGTTTGTTATATATTACTGATGGATATTCTTTATCAGGTTAGTTAAAGGAGTTCCCTTTTTCCCCCAAGTTTGCTAGGAATATCATGAATGGATTTTGAATGTTATCAAATGCTTTTCTGCATCTATTGAGATGAATTGATGAATTGTATAGATTTTCTCCTTTATTCTGTTGTTGTGACAATATACCATTAACTTCCTAATAATACTTCTTGCTGCTTCTGCTCTCTTCCCTCAGGTGATTTGTGGAGTTACGATTTCTTCAGTGGTGAGTTTGTGGTGTCACCTGAACCAGACACAAGTGTCCACACTCTTGACCCCCAGAAGCACAAGTACATTATCTTGGGGAGTGATGGACTTTGGAATATGATTCCACCTCAAGATGCCATCTCAATGTGTCAGGACCAAGAGGAGAAAAAATACCTGATGGTGAGAAGTGATTCAATAATTTGATAATGTTTTCTAACATTTGTTTTGGTACTTTTGTTGGGGGTCTTGAACATGAACTAAGGAAGGACGTTCACCTTGGGTAGATTTTTGCACTTGCCTGGGATTTACTAGTAGGTAAAACATAGCCTTTGCAGCTCCTAATCATTAGAGGAATGAGACAGGAAATAAATAAGTGAAACTAGATAACAAAACACACAACTGGTTACGTCAGTATGAATGGCTCTTGACTTAACTGGCCTGTGAAACCTCACCAATCCTTTTCTTTTAAAAATGAGATCTAATTTGCATACCATAACATTTTTCCTTTTAAAGGATATAATTCAGTGTTTCTTAACGTAGTTCACAAAGTTGTGCACCCATCACCAGTATCTAATTCCAAAAGATTTCATCATCATCCCCCAACTGCACAAGGAAGTATCTGGAATCAAAGGCACATGGGATGGGTTATCCTTTGAAAGGATGATCTTTCTCTAAGATGGGGGGAATGGTAATGCTATATATTTTTTGAGGTGGAAAGAAGGCAAATTAATTGCACCTGTGTTAAATTGCCGCCATCCATTCACTCAGCTGACATAATAGGTACTTAGTACATGTGACCTTCTGGATCCTTTGACTTAGTACATGTGACCTTAGACTGAATCCAAATTTTACAGAACAAATCCTTTTAATGAAGGGATTTATTCTGTGAAGTTTGGATTCGGTTGAGCGGCTACATTTGGGGATCAGGAAGGCCACATGTGGCCTTGAGGCCGCAGGTTCCCCACCCCTGTAGGTACTAGGTACAGGGGATGCAGAGGTAAGTGGGATATGGTCCTTGCTGAGCACTTAACCTTATTATTACAAATAGAATCTATAAGTAACTATCAATCCCATTAGATTGTGAGTTCTTTAACAGTAAGGGTCATCCCGATTCATTTTTACAACTTCAGGGCCTGATGTGTTGCATTTGGTCAGTGATTATCAGATGTCAAAGATTAAATAACGTAAAGACTGTTTTGGGTAAAGGATTTAGAATTCTTTAATGATCTGAGAGAGATCATTTCACTGCTATGATGAGGACAAAAGCCAGTTTGTAGGATTGGAAGAACCTATTTATAAACACCAAAATGTTTTAAAATGAGTATTGAAGGAAGCATCCATATAATAATAATTAAAACAAGTCTTATGAGAACTGGGCAGGTGAGAGGATAGAAAAATTAGGAAGACTGCATAGGAGGTTTCATAGAAAAGAGTGGTATTTGAGCAAGTCTTAAACGTGGGGTTGAATTTACCAAGTAATAGATCAAAGAAGGAGAGAGAAGCTTTCCAGGCAAAGGAAGTAGAATGTGTAATGTCAAGAAGGAGAAATGACTGTGGCATATTCAGATTTTACAAGTTGCTTGGTATGACAGGAGGATAGGATGCCCTGGAAGTGTGAAGGGAGATGAGGCAAAAAAAATTTTGATTGGTCTGTTATGGAATTATGTCTTTATAGTGATGCAGCTAGATTTTAGGAAGCTTGCTTACTGCAGGGTGGAAGATAAAATAGAAAGTAGATGATAATGAATATGAGGATATCTAGTAGGAGGTGTAGGAAAACCATCTAGCCCCTTAACAAAACTAAACAGATGCAAGGTTGGCAATGAAAGAGAATGGATGGCAGTGATGATTAGTGAAGGATCCCCAAGAGAAGGTGAATTTTGATGAGTGGAATCATATGGTTCATCTCCACCTCTCTTCATATGTTGATTCTTACTGACTTTTTGACAGTGTAACTGGTTTGATTTTTTATTAATGGATCTATTTGACTTCCTTCTTACATGCTGATGTTATATTCCAAATTAGAAATTTTGCTTGCATGCTTGATCTAAGGCAGTGATGGTTTAAAAACATGCACACACACATAAAAGAAATACATGGGTAGTAGAGTTGATAGCATTTATGTTTATAAGAAGGAAGAATATGATGACACCTGAATTTCTGACTCTGGCAGAGCTATTATCAAGAAGAAACACATTATTTTGAGGGAGAGGGAAGGTAATTAGTTCAGATGTAGGCATATTGAGTTGGAGGTACCTGTGGTTTGTCTAGATAGATATCTTCAGTAAGCAGTTATAAATATTTGAGACAGCCGGGTGTGGTGGCGCATGCCTGTAGTCCCAGCTACTTGGGAGAGTGAGGTGGGAGGATCACTTGAGCCCAGGAGTTCAAGGCTGCAGTGTGGTATGATTGCGCCTGTGAATTGCTGCTGTTCTCCAGCCTAGGCAACATAGTGAGACCCATCTCTTAAATATTTGACAGAGAAGCCTGGAAATACTAATTTGAACATTAACAAGAGTTAGGTGAATCTGTGGCAATATATGAGATCACTTAGGGAGACTGTATGGTAAAAGAGGACAAAATGTTAGGGGAACCCAAGTCAGCAAAATTCTAGTGAGCTTAAGAAAAAATGCAGGTAAGGTAGTAGAAATGTCTTATTAGATTTCTTTTTTCATGGAGCTTTGCTAGGAAGGGAAACAGAGGCACACTGAAAAAGTGAAAGGTAAGAGAGTCCTTCAGTGAGTCCTCAGTTGGTGTTTGGAGAGTGATGAACCGGGTGCCCTGGGGAATGGGATAGATTCATGAATTAGAGATTAATGCTGCCTTTAATGAATTCTGAGGTGCATATTTTTTCACCTTTTAACATCTCTGAAATTGTAATGCTTTTTCTAAGTGGTGTATTGTAGCTCAATTGACAATGTTTTTTCTTTGTTTTGTGGCACATAAAGTGATGCTTCCATAAGCCAAGGCTCATGGTATTCCACATAAAGAAACAATCTAATTGATCCAGTCAGATAGTTATAAAAAGAACATCAGATTTCTTATTTGTGAGTTATGTTTATCTATAGTAACTTGATGTTTACTTCCCTTTTTAAGTAACTTCTATGTAACTGTCCCTAATTAAAGTTACAGTGAAGACAGAGTTTCTTGATAAAAAGCTAAAAATATATGAGTGAAATTTAACCACAGGATAAATCCTTGTTATATTATTATTATTTTAAATTTAGAAAAGTACTGTTTTAACATAGTTTTGGGGACTGGATAATGTTTGAAAATTCAGGAGCTTTATTTATTTATTCTGGCCACATTGAACACCCAATTTTTAATTTGATACAGTTGTTGTGGCAGCTAAATCTGAGTTTTTACCTTCCTTCTCCTTGTTCTTTTAAATACAGGGTGAGCATGGACAATCTTGTGCCAAAATGCTTGTGAATCGAGCACTAGCCCGCTGGAGGCAGCGTATGCTCCGAGCAGATAACACTAGTGCCATAGTAATCTGCATCTCTCCAGAAGTGGACAATCAGGGAAACTTTACCAATGAAGATGAGTTCTATCTGAACCTGACTGATAGCCCTTCCTATAATAGTCAAGAAACCTGTGTGATGACTCCTTCCCCATGTCCTACACCACCAATCAAGGTATATACTTTTATAGTTTTTAAGTTATGTTTTAATAGTTAGAATTTCTTTGGTTAGTGTCACCTGAAAACAATTTTTAGATTTCTGTATAATAGGATTTTGGATTTGAGCTAGGTTCAAGAAAGTGAAGGATGTTTGCTATGTAACTTATTGTCGGAGAGCCATCTTCACATCAGTACTAATCTGAATGCCAGCCATGTGTACAGTAGAAATGTGATTGTGGCCCCTGAAGAATATTAATGTTTGGAATTTAGTGATCCCTTTCTAGTAATTTGAACATTTATAAAGCATTTAGAAGTTTGTGAAGCACTTATATATACTTCATTTGTACCTCATAACCCAGATATAGTACTCATGTTGTTATTTCATTTTATCAGTAATCAGCCTGAGAGATTAAACAGTCTGAACAAGGTCATAGAGAATCAAGATTGATCTGGGCCGGAGGATATCAGACCTTAGAACTAGTTGTCTGTTAACATCAATAAGAAACATCATTCCTATTTCTTATCCATGTTAATATTGAATGAGTTTAAGATATGCTATGAAATAAACAAATTTTAAATGGATTCCTTATTTCCCTTTTTCTGATTTACTAAGAATTCAAATACTTAGTTGTGTTTTCATCTAATTTTTTTCCACCAAAAATTAGTGATATTGATAACTGCTTTGATATAAAGCATGGCTAACTTGGCCTTCTGAGATTGTGTTTTCAGTAGACCATTAAAATGGGAAATACAGTGGAATCTTACACCATCTATTCAGGCAGTTCTTTATTTATTATTTATTTATTTATTTATTTATTTTTTGAGGCAAGAGTCTCGCTCTGTCGCCCCTGGCTAGAGTGCAGTGATGTCATCATAGCTCACTGCAACCTCAAACTCTTGGGCTCAAGCGATTCTCCTTTCTCAGCCTCCGGAGTAGCTAGGACTACGGGTGTGCACCACCACGCCCAGCTAATTTGTTCTATTTTTGGTAGAGACGGGGTCTTGCTCTTGTTCGGGCTGGCCTGGAACTCTTGGGCTCAAGTGGCCTCCCAGAGTTCTAGGATTATGTGCATGAGCCACCATGCCCAGCCTCAGGCAGTTTTTTAAAGTGTCAAAACCTTTAATTTGGGGTATTGTGATCCTGTAGTCAATACTTAAGAAATTTATAATTACTGCTTTGTTTTCTTTTATTTTACATATTTATGGCAAAAAATACATATGGTAAAATGAGAAGGAATCTTTTCACTTAGGAATTGACACATTATTATTATCATTATTATTATTTTTAGCCAGTCATATTTAGCAGTGAGTGGTTGTATACCAACTTCAGTGACACCAATGTTAATAAGTTCTGATAACCCACTACCATTGGACCAGCCAACAACTTATTATTTTATACTTATTTTCGTAAAGGCATTTCTTGCCCAAGCTTTCTTTTCTTTGAAAGCCTTGAATAATAATGCAGGATGGAACCTTTTAAAGTCTCTTGATTCTCATTTCAAAGCTGTGAAGGAGCTTATGTTTGTATATTTCCCTATTTCTGAATATTGAATGTATTCTTTACTTTCATTTTCCCTGATAACTGACCTTTAGGCAGAATAGAGAAGGAGGCATTAGGGTGGAGGTCATTGTGAGGGGACAAGAAGATATTGTGATAGGAATAAATATTCTTAATTTTTTTTTTTTTTTTTTGAGACAGAGTCTTGCTCTATTGCCCAAGCTAGAGTGCAGTGGTGTCATCATAGCTCACTGCAACCTCAAACTCCTGGGCTCAAGCAATCCTCCTGCCTCAGCCTCCCGAGTAGCTGGGACTACAGGTGCGCACCACCACACCTGGCTAAATTTTTCTATTTTTAGTAGAGATAGGGTCTCGCTCTTAAAAATTATTGCAGTCTGCTGATTGGCATTAGTAAAACTATTCACAAAATGTTTTTAAAGTGCTCACTTCAGCAGCACATGTACTAAAATTGGAACGATACAAAGATTATTAGCATGGCCCCTGCGCAAGGATGACACGAAATTTTCTTTAAAAAAAAAAAAAAGACAAAAAAGTTTTAAAAATTATTACATGAATTCCAAGAAATATTAACCTAATAATAATACTAAAATAAAGATAAGGAGACTTATGTGTGCACTAACTGATATGCAGGCATGGTAATTTGTTAACTAATTGGCCCTACCCAAATATGGGAAAATATTTAGATGAATTCTGAATAATTAGTATTGTTGGTTCTGATCTAACATGTAACAGGCAAATTTCTACCCAAGAAAGTGGTTTTGTTTTGTTTACCTTAAATGACTTAAGGTGAAAAACTCGGGAGTATCTTTGATTTATTTCATTGTTATAGTTATCCCATGTTTAGTAACTTCTAGATAACTGTAATCACAATGTGGTTAACTTTGAATAGTTTTTAAGACCTACGTTTAGACCAGGCATTTGAGACTAGGTTTATCTTTCTGTAAACTTGTCTACTTCTGTTTGCACTCTGATGTCAATTAGCCTTTGTTTTGGGGTAGATAGTGGAAATACCTATAAGTGATAGATTACTATGGCCCACATTTCTTTCTCCATTCTTTCTTTAGGGCAAAACTAAATCTAGCTATGTTTGACAAAGGAGGAGCTATAAGAAGTAGGAATAGGGGAAGAGAAGAGTTTCAGAAAATTAAAACAGTTTCAGTTGTATAATAGGCACAATTTGTAATTAGTTGTTTAATATTGGATTACAGGATAGATGGAAGGAGAAAGTTGATCTCTGAAGCAGTGAACTTATTTAAAGTATGTATTTTTAGGGGATAATCTCTCTTATCACAAATGTTTTGTGAACATGCAAAGTTTAGCAGTACAGGTTAATCTGGGGTGAGTCTTAAGAAGTCTAAGCAGTTGCCTGTGCTAACAGATGCAATGTATTCCCACAGAATGCCAATAAAAAAGAGAAGGAAAAGGAAAAGTTCAAGGAGGAGGTGGGGGGAAGAGATACCAGTGCACCTTTAGTGTCAGAATAATAATCTGTAAATTTAAAAAGACACAGCAAAACAGAAATTATAATAAATAATTTTAACTCTGAAATTGTCCCATTGTTCTTCTTTTATAAAGGAATTCCATCTAGCATCTAACCTTGTTTATCCATGCTAGAGCAATATGTTCTACTCCAATAAAACCTTGATTAGTACCTTTTTTCTTGTGCCTAAAGTAGTAACATGTGATTACTTGGCAGTAGGAAGCTTTCTGCTACAGAACTTATTTATTGCCTGGTCTTATTACACATCTTTTTTGTATATTAAAGCAATATGAGTTCTTGGTTAGTGATTACTTATTACTTATATTATTTTTCTGTGATCAGCCAGAACATGCTTGTGACCCAGTTAAACATTTAAATCAACCTAATGCAGGGGGATGAACTCACATACAACTATCATTGTTGATATTATTAAAAGCCATATGTAAATATTTTAGAACAGAGACTGTTCTGCTATCCTTATCTCAACACTAGTACCTTAATTTAAGGTTGCTGCCCAACATCTAGTTAGTGTTAAAACAGGCAAGAATAATCAACCTTTCACTAAACCATGTAGTGTATAATAAATGGACCAGTGGCTCCAAAAAGAAAGAGCATATTTTTAATAAAAAAGGAAAGAATGTATTTGGGGCAGTACCAACTTAGTAATTAGGAATTCTGTGTCCTTTTCTCTTCTCTAGCTTCAATAGGACCTGAAGTCAATACTTTTTTTTTTCACTAAAGCATGGTCATGTCTATGGTTAGATTGAAATACTTTTACAAACAAGACTCTGAATGCCTTCAATTTCCTTTTTCTTTTAATTCTAGACACATTAAAGGAATCATTCTTAGTATAAATATATTTTTATGCAGCACTTTTTATTTATTTTTATTTTTATTTTTTTAGAGACAAGGTCTCACTTTGCTGCCCAGGCTGGAGTGCAGTGGCATGATCATAGGTCACTGTAGCCTCAAACTCCTGGGCTAAGATGGTTCTCCTGCCTCAGCCTCCTGAGTAGCTGGGACTAATGCATGCCAGCAGCTACTTTTTAAACCTTTTTTTTTTTTTAAGAGATGGGGTCTTGCTATGTTGCCCAGGCTGGTCTCAAACTCCTGGCCACAAGCAATCCTCTCACCTCAGCCTCCCAAAATTCTGGGATTATAGGTGTGAGCCACTGCACTCAGCCTATATAGCACTTTTTAGAAAGGTGTTTATTCATAGGGGATTTTATATCAGAGGGAGATGTCTTCATTTACTACTCTACAAAAGGGTTTGCTTGGGCTTTTCAGAATATATTAATATTTTAATGAGTTTGATTGAGTGTCCACTTGAGGGAAATGTTACACACTTGGGGAAGAGATAGTATTTATACTTTAACTCTGACCTTGAGAAATTGTTAAGACAATGATTTCATAAAATATAATGACTTTGGAAGATTTGGGTTTGATAGGAAGAATGTTCTTATCTGTCTGGAGATAGGAGTATATTCTGAGTATTTGTAGATCTAGAGCACTACACTCAAAGTAGTGGTATATATCTGGATCACCATGAAGCTTTTTAGAAACAATAAAGTTCCTCGGGTGATTCTCATTTGTTTCATTAACTGAGGGTTTCCCTAACCATTCTCAGTAGGGTTCAGTATGTCCTACTTTTCTCAAATCACAGAATAGTATCTAGTGTTTGTGGGATGGGTACCAAGCAACATTTCGTCTTGAGTTTCCATTATGACATAGTTGCTTTAATGTTGTACTTCACAGTTTACATACTACTAAATATTCAGAAATTAGAATTTAGGAAGTAGGAAATAAGCCAAAAACCCACAAATTTGTTACTTATCCTAGTGATACCTCCAGTCTCCCAATTGTTAAGCCACCTGTATTTCAATTACCAGAATATTAGGATTTTGTTAATGGCTTATTAAAATAACTTTTTGATGGTCCCTACAGAAAATATAAGGCTTTCATGAAAAATGATTGGAGCTATTTCATCAACATTATTTTACTGCCAAATGTAAAATTAAAATGTAAACAGAGAGTGATACTTTTGATCTTCTCCATGTTTGGGTACAGATTAGCATAGTGGAAAAGTAAGTATGAGTCTGTGGTTATTTTTAAAGTATCTAATTTTTTGTTATCTGCCAGTGGACAGAAAATTCTTAAGATGACCTGAATTTTAACCCACCAGAATAGATTATTTCATCTATTACCCTGAAGGCAGAGTTCATTGTCACTATTACCTTTATATTGCTGCCTTCTTACCCAGGTTCCCCCCATAAGGCCTTGCACATAATTCAATAAATATAGTGAATGAATAAGTAAATTTATATCATGTGCCATCTTAATAGTTTCATAAGGAGCCTAATATCACATGTCATGGATTTGTTGAGTTCTTTGATAAATTATTTCTTATTTGTTTTGCCTTATTTTTCAGTCACTGGAGGAGGATCCATGGCCAAGGCTGAACTCCAAGGACCATATACCTGCCCTGGTCCGTAGTAATGCCTTCTCAGAGAATTTTTTAGAGGTACCAGCTGAGATAGCTCGAGGGAGTGTCCAAGCTGTAGTCCTACCCTCAAAAGATTCACAGCCACTTGAAGAAAATTGCGCTAAAGCCCTGACTTTAAGAATACATGATTCTTTGAATAATAGCCTGTCAGTTGGCCTTATTCCTACAAATTCAACAAACACCATCATGGACCAAAAAAATTTAAAGATGTCAACTCCTGGTCAAATGAAAGCCCAAGAAATTGAAAGAACCCCTCCGGCAAATTTTAAAAGGACATTAGAAGAATCCAACTCTGGCCCCCTTATGAAAAAGCATAGACGAAATGGCTTAAGTCGAAGTAATGGTGCTCAGCCTGCAAGCCTCCCCACAACCTCTCAGCGAAAGAACTCTGTTAAACTTACCATGCGACGCAGACTTAGAGGCCAGAAGAAAATTGGAAATCCTTTACTACATCAGCACAGGAAAACTGTTTGTGTTTGCTGAAATGTGTCTAGGAAACGGGGTTTTTCCAAACTTAGGTTATAAGAGGGTTTTTAAATTTGGTGCCGACGTTGAACTTTTTTTAAGGGGACAAAATTAAAAGAGTATACAGTTTGACTTTTTGGAATTCAGTAGTTTTATCCTGGCCTTGTACTTGCTTGTATTATAAATGTGAATTTTGTAGATGTTAGGATATAAGTTGCTGTAAAATTTGTGTAAATTTGTGTCCTTCACACAAACTCAGTCTCTTACTCTGATACGCAGTACTTGTGACAACAGGGCTAAATGTTTTAAAAAAAAAAATCAAAAGAATCTATTAGATTTTAGAAAAACACTTAAACTTTTAAAAATGCTTATTAAAAACTTTGTATAAGCCACTTGTGATGAAAACTACGAAACTTTTTAAAGTAAATTATTATCAAGCAGATCGGAAAAGTGATGTATTTTCATAGTGACCTGTGTACCACTTAATGTTTCTTAGTGATTACAAGTGTCTTTGAAAAATTATTTTTTATTTCTAATTTCGTAATTCAGAACTAAATTTTTCATAGAAGTGTTGAGCCATGCTAAACTAGCTGGATGTTAGTCTTGTCCCAATTAAAATACTATGCAGTATCTCTTCAGTAGCATTTTTCTAAAACATTAATCACCAGGTGTACTCACTGAATCTTTGGTGTAGAAGGAGGTATGTTTGCCTAAAACAATGCCTTTCTTAATCATCCCAGACCAATGGCATTGTTAGGTCTTAATGTAGTTTACCCCCTTCTAGTGTTTGCTTAAAATATGTGAAGTTTTTCTTGGCTATTTCAATAATGGATGGTGCTGCTAATTCCCAACATTTCTTAAATTATTTTATATCGTACAGTTTTCATTGATTATATGGGTAAATGTTCATCTAATAAATCAGTGAACTGTTCCTCATGTTGCTGGATTTTTGTTGTTGGTTTGTTTTAATAGTATGTACAAGTTGAGTATCCATTATCCAAAATGCTTGGGACCAGAAGTGTTTTGGATTTTGGATCTTTTCAGATTTTGGAATATTTGTATTATACTTACTGGGTGAGAATTCCTAATCAGAAATTCAAAATTCTCCAGTGAACATTTCCTTTGAGCATAATGTCAGATCTCAAAAAGATTTGGATTTTGGAGCATTTTGGATTTTGGATTTTTGGATTAGGGATGCTCAACCTATATTAACATTCTGTTGTGCCATGATTGTGCTTTTGAGTAACAACTTAAAATACGTATAATCTTAATTTTTACACCCTGAATTTTAAATTTTAATATAGAATATGTTAAAATAAACTAAATATCTAACAATAAGAATGTGGTTAGGTTAGTTATAGCTTATAAGAATTTGATAAAATATTATGTAACAATTAAAAATGAATAAAACACTGTATACTTTGGTAATACAGGAAAAGACCTACAAGAAATTAATACTAAAACACAGAGAGTATATAATTTTGATATGGTGGATTATGTTTTACAGTGAGATATTTAAAAAATTTTTTAATTTGGAACAAGACCTCTCATTGAGAGAGTGCAGAGTTAATTCATGCATTCAGTATTGTGCACCTATAATGTGCTAGAAACTGTGCAGTTGGAAGCATACTAACTTTCCATTGGAGGATTGAGAACCAGTAATCTAGGTGAAATGTGATTTGTGGTTGGTTTTAAAGAAGATTTTTGGACAGCGAAGAGTTTGTTTTTCAGATATTTCCAAGATAGAGACATAGCAACTAGCAGAAACTTTTGGAGTCAATTCATTGTGAAGGGCTTTTCCATCTTTTAGACCTGTGATACTATCCTGGCTGTACCAAGTAGAAATGCAGCAAATCTGAATGTATATTAAAATCCACTTAGCTACTTTTGACTGTGGTTATAAATAAAATAATCTAATCCTACACATGAAATTAAAATTTCCATTTGATTAGAGTAATAGATTATGTAATCTTTATTTTTTAAATCAATTTTTTAATGTAAAAGTGTCTTAGCAGTAATTCCTTTCTACATCACATTATTTCCTAGTGCAATAGAGTCTAATTCCATACCATATTAGTACCTATCCAATATTGGAAACTATTTTAGTTTGAGACACGTAACTGTAATTTTTTTTTTTTTTTGGAGACAGGGTTTCCCTGCTAACATTATTTTTTGTAGAGACAGGGTCTCCCTGGTCTTGAACTCCTGGCCTCAAGTGATGCTACCCCCCTGCCTCCCAAAGTGCTGGGATTACAGGGGTGAGCCGTCATGCCTGACCTATATGTATTTTTTTACAGGAGTTGAAGATGTCTATGTAACACAAATTAGTGGTATAATACATAATAGGAAATTCATGATGTATAAGATAATGCATAACAAAAAAGCCTCCCATCTCAGTCCCCAAAGCAGCCAGCCTTTCCCCCAATTTTTTTTGTGTGTAATCTATGCGTAGACATGTAATGATACATGTGTGTATCTCTTAACCTTATGTCTTAAAGATTTTTCTGTATCAGCACATCAGAGAGCCTCTTTTTTCCTTAGTATTTCAGTCTATGGATATAAGTTATTTATGTCATTATTTAACCATGTCGATACACTCTGGTTCTTTTTAATATTTTAGAGAAGATAATTCTTGATCTATGTATCTTATGCCTCAAAGATTAAAATTTGTATTAGTTATCTATTCCTACATAATATTATAATACCTCAAAATTTAGCAGCTTTAAACAAACATCTCAGTTTCTGAGCCTCAGAAATCTAGGAGTAACTTAGCTGGGTTATAGTCTCATGTGGTTGCAGTCAAGCTACCCACCAGGGCTACAGTCATCTGAAAGCCTGAATTGGGCCTTCCCACAAGGATTACTTAACAACTGTTGGCAGGAGACCTCAGTTTGATGCCACATGTGCCCCTCCAGAGGGGTTCTCACAACATGGCAGTTAACTTCCCCCCAGAGCTTGCAGGACCAGAGAGAGCAAAGCAGAAGCCACAGTGTTTTTTGTAACCTAGCCTCAAAAGTGTCATATCACCAATTCTGTATTCTATAGGTCACACAGACCAAATCTGATACAATGTGGGAGGCAACTACATAGGGCATGAATTCTAAGAGGTGGGCATTTTTAAGGGCCACCTGGAGGCAGGCTATCACAATCTAGAAGTTAAAAGCATTGATCCTACAAAATATAGGCTAAATAGCATTGCTTTCAATAAGGTGTGCACTAGCTATGCTTTGGTAACAGCATTAATGAACAATGTTATTGTCATCAACTTCCAGATATCTGGAAGATTGCTCTAATGGAGTAAGGCATCTTAGTGTATTTCCCCTCTAAATATACTATGTCAATAACAAAAACTGAAAATAAATTTTAATCTTGCCAAATATTTTGGTAGTATTAGTGGTTGCATTAGAGATTACAATATACATACTTTTATAGTCGTAGGATCAATATTTTATCACTAAAAGTGGAATGTAGAAACCTTACCACCTCATTACCCTCTCCTCTGCAGTCTCCACTGTACTTTCCCTTTCCTGGGATTCCCCTTTTAAGTTCTCTGAGCAGAAAGCTGGGGCTTTAGGTACCTTAGGTTATCATATATATTGCATCTATATACATTGAAAACTCTGCCAATGTTAAAGTTTTTTGCTGTCAACAAATATTTTAAGGAACTCAAGAGGAGAAGAGTCTAGCATTCTTTTTTTTTTTTTTTTTTTTGAGATGCTTCTGTTGCCAGGGCCAGAGTGTAGTGGTATCATAGCTCACTGCAACCTCAAACTCCTGGGCTCAAGTGATCCTCCTGCCTCGGCCTCCCGAGTACTTGCGCTACAGGCATGAACAACCACACCCGGCTAATTTTTCTATTTTTAGTAGAGATGGGGTCTAGCTCTTGCTCAGGCTGAGCTCAACCTCCTGAGCTCAAGCGATCCTCCCGCCTCAGCCTCCCAGAGTGCTAGGATTACAAGAGTGAGCCAACCACGCCCGGCCCTTTCTTCATTCTTAATATTCTAAGTTTCCTTCTGATATTTTTTAACACTTTAAAAAATAGGTTTTTCCATGTGAATTGAGATTTTCCTGGTTCTTTGCATACTGTGTAATTTTGGATTATATCATAGACATTTGACTATTATGACATTCTGAGTCTTGTTTAACTCATACAGAGATCACTGATACTTTTAATAGGCAATTAATCTGGTTAGGTTCATGCCACATGTTCCAACCAACCCCTCTCTGGGTTGTGGTGTTAATGTCAGTTCAGTTTCCAAAGCCTCTGCCATTGTGTAATTTGTAATCTGTCCTTTGTGTACATCACTCAGTGGATGGTATGGGATGTGGGTAGTGATCTATCTGCTAGTTCAGTTCTCAAAGTCTTTGGTATGCTGACTAGGATCAGATCCCTGCTTAATGCACTCTATGGGGTGATTTTCCCCAAGCTCCTCACTCTGCAGTCTCCACTGTACTTTCCCTTTCCTGGGATTCCCCTTTTAAGTTCTCTGAGCAGAAAGCTGGGGCTTTAGGTACCTTCTATTTCCACCACTATGCCTGCCTTCGGTTAAACAGCTTAATATCTTTGTGTCTGTGTCCTCATCTGTAAAATACAGGTAACACTATAATGACTGGTATATAGAGCTCAGTGAATATTACCTACTTTTTAAAATTAAATACTTAGTTTATCAAAACTGTTACTACAGATTCAGTTTTCTCAGACTTTAAGGCCATTGTCCAAAAGATCACCAGGATGGCTGACTAGTAGAAAGAAGAGCTTTATTGGCGATAACAGTTTGCAAACCAGGAAGAGAGAGTTTCCAGGATGGACTGAAGGTGCTTTCTCTTCAAAGAGGGAAAGGGCAGGTTGGTTTTTATGCCACATGGGGTCTGTCTTACACAATAGAGACATACATATTCACAGGTTTGGGGTGGAACTATGCATATTCATGAGGGGGTTGAGCACATGTGCAATGGGTAAACATACCTGTAACATGCATTCCATGTTCACTTTAGGGTGGGTTTTAACATTAAAATGATATGGAATTTGGCTCCTTATGTCAAAAGGTGAACTATAGAACACAAAGACGGTTTGTGCACAGTTTCTATAAGCTGGCTGAAACTGGCTTGAGGTCTGCATCTGCTTATCAGGAAAGAATGTTTGCAAGAATGTCCAATCAGAGTGTAGTAGTCTGTCTTATAAATCAGAGTTAAGAAGGGTCTGCCAATTTGCCTGATAGCTCCTATTGTTAAGGAGTTGAACAAGAGTGTGTTTTTTTCTTGTAGCCATAGGAATTTAGGAGGTTGCCTTGCCAGCTGAGCCCTGAAGCCTTAGGTAACTCTTGTTTCCTTAACCTTAGGGTCTATCTTAGTTGATAAAGGGGCATCTATTTTGGTCTCTAAGATCACAAGGCATTTTTTATCCAATGTTATATATATGGTGAATGCAAATTATGCCCTAGGTGTCATTTAAACATTGATGAAACTAATTTTTGGTCCTTGTCAGTGGTTTTACTTTCTTGTATCTTTAATTATAAATACCAGCTCAAGATTCCAGGGTAAATAGTGGGGGTTCTAACATGTAATTGTTAGTGAATAGAGCATGATGGAGAATAGAAATGAAACAATCCCTTTGTTAAAGGGATTTTGTTACATTTTAGCTAAAGAGACAATAGAATTATACATTAATCAGAAAGCAGTTACAAAGTAGCACTAATGTGTCAAAGATAAAAGGTGACCATGCTTAATGTGTTGCTTGGAACAGTCCTGGTTTGCCTTTTTTTTTTTTTGGTATAATTATTATATTAGTAGAGCCTCATTTCATAATGGTGTCCTGGTAAAGATGCTAAATGGCCATGTATTAGTTTCAAGAGAATGAAAAACTAAAGGAAAATAATCACCATGTCTTCAGGATGTTTGCTGGACTTGGGAATGAGCAGAGGGACCTAACATAATAAACAACTGCGGAGACTTAGAATTTTGAATAGAAATTATGGGAAAGTGCTGTTTTATTTACTTATTAAATTTTCTTTTTATTTTTTAGAGATAGGGTCTTGCTCTGTCACCCAGGGTGGAGTGTAGTTGTGCAATCATAGCTCACTGCAGCCTCAAACTTCTGGGCTCAAAGTGATCCTCCTGCCTCAGCCTCTGAGTAACTGGACTACAGGCACGTGCCACCATGCCAGGCCAGGAAAATGCTGTTTTAGAAACCACAGTTATCTAGTAATATTCAGGATGGACAAAAGGTAGGTACTAATTGTAATTAAATAGATGTGAGGTGATATGACTTTGGATTATGTTGGTTTTGCTATTCTACAAATTTTGGAATTCTACTTTTTAGGAGATTACTAAAAAGGTAGTGTTCAAAAATTTCAACCTAATGAATGCATCAAAGTCTATATAGTGAGTAATTAATGTATTTTTACCTCACAATTGGAGGATTTTAGAGAAATGTGATAGGGGTTTCTTTTAACCTGTTTTTCCTTTTACTTCACTGAAAATTAAAATCTTAATATTCACCATAGTTGTGTGTGAAAGCAGATTTCCCACTGCTGAAATCACATGACTTTTTAAAATAGTTAACCAAGTAAACAATTTTATTCTTATCATTTATAACGTTCAAGTAAGATTACATAATAAAATAATTCTATTAAATAGTGTATTTTATTGCAATTTCTTGTTGAAGGAATATCCCTTCCTGACCTTTTCCCACAAACATTCAGCACCTGTAACAGGGGCTGAGCTGTAGCAGTTGTTCCACTCTGTCCTGTAGGTTAGAGAAACTCATCAGAAAGAAGTTTCAAGCACCTCACTGTTATTTTCTGCAATTCTCATTCTCCTATAGCTGATAATCTTCAGGTAGAGACCACACTCTTGGAAAAGCCTCTATTTCTTCTTGTGTGTACTCATCTAGACATCTAGGTATTTTTTGTGGTTGAGGAAGCTCTTCCACTAAGTTCTTAAGAATATCTTCTGGAATATCCTCATCTGGAAAAAGATGCAACCTTTGCATCATTGTTCTTCTATGAAGGTTTTTTGGCAGCATGCCATAAATAGCTAGTTTTACAATTGCCACTGGATCCTTCTGCTGAAACTGAGCAGCTGTTACTTGTCTAAATCCACCTGGGTTGCCAGTATCTAAGTAGTATACTTTTTGTTCCCATTTTTTCCAGAAAATGCAATGTGTCTTATGTTCATAATGACAACATGATCACCACGGTCACTTTGTTGATGGTACACAGCCTTACGTAATCCTTGAAGTTTTATGGATGCCATGGCAGCAAGTTTGCCAGGGGGCTGCATTTTCCCATCTAAGAGATACCACATTCGAATGCTGCCCCACTAGCAAGACTGTCCTGCTTTTTCTTGAAATCATGTGATTATTATCCAAGTGTTTTTGGTGGCCTGGGTAAGTGAGGCAATGGCTTGTTTAGAGCTAAAAAAAAAAAAAAAAAAAGAAAATCCTAATCATACCAAAATAAAAACAAACAACAAAGTACACACTGACCTAGATATTTGATTTGCATTTGGATAGCTCCCTGGTTGTTCTCTGGGGACTTTTGTTTTTTGAACTGCTGGGCCAGAGGAGAGGCAGCCTTAGTCATTAGTAATTTGTTACAATGAGCCACGGTAGCAATTGGAAGACAAAGAACTCTAGCTTGAAGTTATTCTTTTCCACTAAAAATGAGTTTCCTAGCTGGGATTGCTCAGTGTCAAGAACAGAGTTTGTTGAAGAGTTTCCTGATGTCTCAATATTTTGAAGTGACTCATGACCTGGTAATATGTACTAAGCGCCCACAAGTTACTTCCCTTCAAAAATATCACCACAAGTTTTATTTTATCTTTATTTGAGGGTTCATAAGAAACTATCACACCATTTTTATGGAAAAGAAAATGGAGTACTTACAACTGGTTGGTAATTCATTTGGAGAATTTTTTTTTTTTGGAGACAGAGTCTCACTCTGTCTCCTGGGCTAGAGTGCAGTGGTGTCATCATAGCACACTGCAACCTCAAACTCCTGGGCTCAAGGGATCCTCCTGCCTCAGCCTCCCAAGCAGCTGGGACTACAGGCCCAAGCCACTATGCCCACCTAATTTTTCTATTTTTTGTAGAGATGGGGTCTTGCTTTCACTCAGACTGGTCTCAAACTCCTGGCCTCAAGCATTCCTCCTGCCTTGGCCTCCCAGAGTGCTAGGATTACAGGCATGAGCCACTGTGTCCAGCCTAAAATTAAAAAAAAAATTTTCTTTTTTAGAGACAGTCTTGCTGTGTCACCCAGGCTGGAGTGCAGTGGCACAATCATAGCACACTTTAACCTTCAACTCCAGCGCTCAAGTGATCCTCTTGCCTCAGCTGAGACTACAGGTGTGCACCACCACCATACCCAGCTAATTTTTTAATTTTTTTGTAGAGACAGGGTCTTGCTATGTTGCTCAGGCTGGTCTTGAATTCCTAGCCTCAAGAAATCCTCCCGCCTTTGCCTCCCAAAGTGCTAGGATTACAGGCATGAACCACTGTGCCTGGCCAAAACTCATTCCCTTCTTTGGGCCTTTGTACTTGTTGCTTCTGTTTTTTTTTTTTTTTTTTTTTTGTTGTTGTTGTTGTTTTTGAGAAGGGGATGTCTCTCTATATTGCCCAGGCTGGTCTGGAACTCCTGGGCTCAGGCGATCCTCCTGCCTAAACCTCCAGGGTAGCCAGGGTTACCTGTGTGAATCACTGGCTGTTCCTTTTGTCTGGACTGATTTTCCCTCAGAGTAGCTTTCTCATTTCATTGAGGTTTTTGTTCACATGTCATCTCCTAAGAGGTCTTCCCTGACCACACTATCTAAAGTAAGCCTTTTCCCACCTCTATTTATCTGGTTTCTTTTTCTTTATAGCATTTTGTAATACTTGATTTTCTCTGTTTTTGTGTTTATTTCTGTCTTCCCACCAGAATATAAATTCTCTGGTTGAGGACAAGTACATTGATTTGTTGTTTTGTTCATTACAGTATCCCCAGAGTCTAGAACATGTCTAACACTTAATAAGTACCCAAACATTTGTTGAATGAATGAATGAACTTGTGTACAAGTGTATGCTTTTTGGTTATTGTTTGCTTGATTTTTCCATAACTTTGTAGAGGAATAGTCAAAGAGTTACAGAACTTCATAATGCATATAAAATAGCTATTTAAACTGAAAAACCATATAAATGCTGGTTATCCTATTTATGATTATTACATATTGGTCTTCTCTGGACTTCCTCTTTATTAGCGCTCTGGATCCTGGACAGCATAAGAATATTAATTATTTAATTCAAATAAGTCTGAACTTTTAAATACCTGTTGTGTGTTCAGGGATGTTATGTGTTGTGGGGGATTCAACAATGTAAAAGCCTTAGTCTGTTAATGCCTAGGAGGAGTTTAACTTTCTAGTTGGGGAAAAATAAGATAAGCACAAGAGAAACACTCAAAAACTTTTCAAAGTCAATAAAGAAGTAAGCCAGTGATAGACATCAGTAAGAGCAGAAAGAATTTTCAATATTAGAAAGATTCCTTCTTTAAAGAGTGTAATGTGTTAAACAAAAATTATAGGAGGCTATTATTTTGGATTAAACTCCTGCACTAGTCCCCAACAGACCACACTAATAATCAAATTGTAGTCACCTACACTCACCAAACCCAAACTGAGTTGTTATGTGGTCTTCCAAAAATCAGGAGAGAGAAAGAGAGAGCCCAGTTCCCAAACAGGACAGTTTCAATCTTCAATTGGCATGATCACGAAGTTTGCCTTTTGACAAACGTAGGAAGCAAATCTTAAAAGCTCCTCCATGCCGGGAATTTGTGGAGAGGAAATAGATGAACATCCATAACCCTTTATTAGCCAGTGTTCAAACATGAGGATGATAAATGGCACACTTTGTGACTTCTATTTACTGGCAGTGACTGAGTATCTAGAGTAAATGGGTGGTTTCTTGGCTACAGATATTTCCATATCTCTATCTACTATCTTTCTATGCTTACATCTATATTTATATTTACCTCCAGCCCCTGATTAACTGTGTTATTTCCCGGGAAGTAGTTTTTCTACCAAATTTTCCCCTCTCCCATTGTGCTAAGACCTTTTTTATTTTTATTACTGTATCAGCCAATTCGTTACAAACACCTTGCCAATTAATAAGCTATACACTTAAGGAACTGTCATTAGCATTAAATTTGATAATACATATTAAGTATGTGTATGAAGTATATGAAATATTGTGCTGAACGTTCAATAAAACAAAAAATATTCTTATATAAGAAATGTACCTGACGAAATAACACCGGCGAGATCTTGAGCCTCAAAGATACGGGAGATGGAAACTGAGCTAAGGAAGGAGTCAAGCGTGGTCTACAAACCTAGCTCAAATTCACAAGATTAGCGGCCGCGTCCTGTCCTCAGATTAATACCTTCGCTGACCACAGGCGCAAGCCAGCCTAAGCTCCCGGAAGGTAAACACATTGCAAAGGGCGGGGCAAAAGGCGGGTTTGGGATGGGTGAGTGGCCAGCTAAAAGTGATTGGCAGCTGCCATGTCCACGTGCTTTGAGCGTCGAACCAGGTGTCGCGAGAATTCGATGTAAACAGACCAGTCTCCCGGTCCGGCTCCCAACCTGAGACACTTGGGTGAGGCGGACAGGAGTCTGGGGCATGTTGCTTTTTTTGACAAAGCCACGAAGGTGCTGTCTGCAAAAAAAATACACATGCTCGTAATTCCAATCCACCTGCCTGCGTTCGCAACCGAACCTGACGCGTCGGCTTCACCCGAACTTACATACTGTTGTGTTTTCCCTCTAGCCCCAGCGGATTGGATAAATTCAGGAGGCGGGTCCACCTCCTTTCCACTTGCTGGTTGGCGAAGCTGACCTCCAAGGGCGGCTCCCGGCCACAGCCAGTTTGCTTCTGGGATTGGCTAGAGGGGTGGTTCCGCTGAGGCGTGGTAGGAAGTGGCAGCCGTCAATCACGCGGGGAGACTCCAAACAGTGAGCCTTGAGCTGGAGAACAGCGTTTACCGGCGGGGCGGCCGGTGAGAGGGCTGGCGGGGCTTTGGCTTCGGGGAGGCTTGGAGAGGACGAGGGGCAGGCAGCGTGAGGAGACCGGGTTGGGGTGGCAGGAGTTCGATGAGGGAGAGGTGTCGATACTGGAGGGGGAGGGGGGAGGGCAAGGGGCCAGAGGGCGGCCGGGGGCAGCGGTGGCTCCTGTTGGAGGTTAAGTGGGGAGCGCTGTGCGAGTGTCTTTCAGGAGAGTGGGGCCTGAGGGACCGGCGAGGGTCGTTCTCAGGACACAAGGCCCTTAAAGGACAGGGCTTGAGAGGCTGTGGTTTGAGAAAGAAAGGGTGGGATGGAAATGAGAGGGCTGAGGGACTGGAGGTGAAGGTACCCCCTGAGGAAGGTGTAGCTGGGCTAGTTGGGGCAAAGAGTGTTTTGGTTGTAGGAGGTGGGGCTCACCAGGGTGGGAGTTTTCAAATAAGGTGATAGAATGCTCCCTACTGAAAATTGATTGTTTTAGGTGCTTTCAGGATTAGGTCCAGGCTGTGGGCTTTCCTGAGCCCTGTGAGAGATCTTTAATATTGTTGTCAGTCCTATTTTAATCTTAAACAAGTAGCCTCCATGCTCTTAAAACCTCCTCAGTGATTCAGAGGCTCATTAGACATTCTAGGATCAGGATTTATTGATGTGACAGGAAAGGATAAGGGGCTTCTACCATATAAGTTTATGTTACTTATTTGACTACTTACTAGTACTTATTTGACTTATTTGTTACTTATGAGTAGGTTACAATAGCAGGGGGTTAAAAATATGATTTAAATTCTGGCCATGCAGTCTGACTCATAGATTCCCAGGAGGTTTAGTTGGAAGGTAGAGTGGTGTCATGTCACTGTTTCATTGGGTATTGAAATACCATACCGTGTGTATTTTCACTATCTCAACATAAAATTCCAGTAATTTCCTATTCCATGATCTGTTTATGTTAACAACAGACCAAAGAGTCCAGCAAGAGCCTTAACTGGTCTTGTGGTTCTGAGGCCTGGTCCTATATATAAAACAAAACAGAAAACAAAAAACCAGTGCTCACTTTGGCAGTATGCATATATACTAAAATTGGAATGATACAGAGATTAGCATGATAAAAATATTTTTAAAATTAAAAAGAAAAACCTTCATGATAATTTGAAAATTTAAAATATCTAGTTCATCCCTTTCTTTTCCCTTTCTTGTTAAAAGGAACTGCTGGGAAGTTTCCTACATTTTAGGCATTTTTGACAAGGGATCTCTAGTAAGCAACCATAAACCTTCTTCCCTACCCCCAACAATAATGTTCCATTTTTCTATCTTTTTGTTCTGCAAACAGGTTTTATGAATGAAGCTATGGCTACAGATTCCCCTAGAAGACCCAGTCGTTGTACTGGTGGAGTTGTGGTTCGCCCCCAGGCTGTCACGTAAGCACATTTCAGATAAGCCCAAAGCTGCAGAAAAGATTGCTCAGAATAATAACTAATATTCAGGTTTTCTTTTTGAACGGTGATTACTTTTGTAAAAATCTTTTAAATTTTGGCTTTAAAGGATAAGTAAATATCATTGCCAAAGCCAAATAAAAGGAAGAATTGGAAGGTTAAGTTGATGTATTCAGCATATTTATAGAGCACATACAGAGCACTCTGCTAAATCCTGAAGAGCAGTGGTTTTCAAACTCCAGGTTTAACAAATTAGTGGGCCATTAAATCAATTTAGTGGGTCAGGACAGTATTTAGAAAAATGAGATAGACTATAATAGAAAATATAACTGGGAGCTAGTATTGTTTTGTGACGTGCTTGTAGATATATACATATATATGTATGTATTTACTAGATCATGATGTAAAATGTATCTCTTACTCTGGGTTTCAGTCAGAAAGTTTCAAAGTAAGTTTCTATATTTTAGGCATTCTTTGACAAAGAATGTCTATACTTACTAGAAGTTTATAATCCAACAGGGCTTAAAGATATATATACTTGAAATCAGTATAATCAGTAAAAGATAAAAGATGCCAGAAAAACAGCATCAGGATTTAGAGGGAGTGTTTTCTTGGAGTGGTCAGAAAAGGTTTCAATAAGAAGGTAACATTTGTAGTGTATCTTTAAAGGCTGAATAGAATTTGGGCACTTAGAGTCAAGGATACATTTTAGGCAAAGGGAATGGAATCCATTTCCCAGATGTAGGACTTTCCTACATTTTTATAAATGAAATGTCCTGATATAGGGAAGTTGACCTATTTAAAATAGATTGGGATGGGCAATTAAGACCCTCTATACCTGGCTAAGGAGTTAAAACTTGTTTTCTGCCTTTTAAAATGCTCTGGGGGAGCTGGGCACAGTGGTTCATGCCTGTATTCCCAGCTGCTCAGGAGGCTGAGGTGGAAGGACTGCATGAGCCCAACAGTTCAAGGCGGCGGTGAGCTATGATTGCACCACTGCACTCCAGCCTGGGTGACAGAGACCCAGTCTCTAAAAATAATAGATAAATAAATTAAATTAAAAAAATGCTCTCAGGGAAATTTTGGATTATTTTGGATTATTTCCTTCAGGCAGTTTAGCGTGTTACAAAAAGATTGCCTTCTCAGACTAACAAAAGTACATGTATAATATGATTATGATATTTTACCATAACGCATCCTTTTTCCCTGCTACATTTCTCAGAGCTATATTCCTTTGCTAACTATGGACCCTGCCAACAAATTAAGCATGTTACTAGCTTTGAGTTAGGTAATGTTTTAATCTTCATTTTACTGGTGAGGAACCAAATCAGAGTGATTAAGATGTCCATGGTAAAAGCCAAGAAGGGGAGTCAGGATTAAACCCAGGCAGTTTGTGTGTGCGCTTATATAGTATTCTATGCTGTCTCACCGTATGGTATCCAAAATGTATTGCATTTTGTTACGTGATACATAATTTTAGTGGTTTTTAAAAAAATCATTCATTCAGTATTCTTTTAACAAATAGTGCTTGAGCATCTACTCCAAGCCTAAGTACTGGCTTATAGATTCTGGAGATACAAGGTAAATATGAGAGATGGATTCTTTTGTGTAATGGAGCTTACATTCTAGTGGGTGAAATATTAAATCAATAAACAAGTAAAATAATTAGGCTGTTATCTTTGCACAGTGTGCTATGATAGAGTATGACAAGGGGGAATATACACAGGACTGTCAGAATGTCTCTCTGAGGAGGCAACGATTAAGCTGGAGATCCTGAGAAGGAATATAGGCGGAAAGAAAGGTATTGACTCAAAGAAGAGCTTGGTATATTCTAGGAATGGAAGTTGCATACGGCTAAAGCAGAGTAAGTTAGGAGAGTGAAAAAAAAAATGATATTAGAGAGGTAGGCCTAGTCCTTTTTTTTTAGGCCTTATCAATTTTTGTAGGTCTTTAAAGCATGTTGCTGTGTTACAGGATTTAGGATAACTCATATTATTTCTTCGAGTGTAATTTTTCTCATTTCCTGAAATGAATTTGACTTAGTATTTTGAAGAAATTGTTTTTCTTGGCTGGGCATGGTGGCTCACGCCTGTAATCCTAGCACTTTGGGAGGTCTAGGCAGGAGGGTCACTTGAGACCAGGAGTTTGAGACCAGCCTGAGCAAGAGCAAGTCCCCGTCTCTACAGAAAATAGAAAAATTAGCTGGGTGTGGTGGCGTGTGCCTGTAGTGCCAGGTACTTGGGAGGTTGAGGCAGGAGGATCGCTTGAGCCCAGGAGTTTGAGGTTGCAGTGAGCTAAGATTGCACCACTGCGTTCCAGATTCCAGCCTGGGTGACAGAGCAAGACCCTGTTTCCAAGAAAAAACAAAACAAAACAGTTTTTTCTCCACTTGCTGACATATATATACTTCCTGTTTAAAATATATTAATTGTGGCCAGGCACGGTGGCTCATGTCTGTAATCCTACCACTTTAGGAGGCCAAGGCAGGAGGATTGCTTGAGGCTAGGAGTTTGAGACCAGCCTGAGCAAGAGTGAGACCCTGTCTCTACTAAAAATAGAAAAATTAGCCAGGTGTGGTGGCACCTGCCTGTAGTCCCTGCTTCTCAGGAGTCTGGGATGGGAGGGTCTCTTGAGCCCAGGAGTTTGAGGTTGCGGTGAGCTATGATGACACCACTGCTATCTAGCCTGGGAAGCAGAATGAGACCTGGGGTGAGAGAGGGAAACTCTGTCTCCAAAAAAAAAAAAAAAAAAAATACATATATATTTCAATTGTGTCCTTAACAATGTTGTTTTTTCCCTCACTTTTGTGTATTTTAATATTTTCCCATGTCTTGTCTCTGCCAAAAGTTATGTGAGTTCTAATGCCTGCACCTGCTGCCAAATGCAGACTCGTTTGCTGCATAGAGGTAAGGGACTAGGTTCATGACCAATTTAAAGACTAGCTCACTGAATACTGACTCATCAGCAACAGTTTTTGTTGCTCTAACCAGGACATTCTGTGACTCAAGAGGAAGGTCCTGCCTTAGCCAGGTCTTCCATCTTGTCATCACTCCTTCAAATACAAGTTAGAAATGATCTCTATCAAATTAGGAGAGCATAACTTTTTTTTCCATTTTCTTGTAAACTGGTACCATAGTAAGCATGACTTTTAAAAAGAGACAGTGTTTAAAAGGCTGTGCATGGTGGCTCACGACTATAATCCCAGCACTTTGGGAGGCTAAGGTGAGAGGATTCCTTGAGCCCAGGAGTTTGAGGTTGCGGTGAGCTATGATGACACCACTGCTATCTAGCCTGGGAAGCAGAATGAGACCTTGTGTCAAAAATAAAACAAACAAACAAAAAACCACCAAAAAACCAAACACACAACAACAAAAAACAAAAAAACCAAGATAATGTTTAAAAACGTTACAAGCTCATTTACATTTAATAACATATACAAACACTCATGATACCAGAAAATGGTTTAGCAGAATTATCAGGTGATAAGGGTTGGCCTGTTTTTTTCTTGTTTTAATATTATGAGTGACTTTATTAGGGCTTGTAAATAGAGTTTTTTCATGGTCTGTATTAAGGTCTGATGACAAATTTTATCCATTTCACCCTTTTCCAGAGAGCAGTCTTACATGGAAAGTGTTGTGACTTTTCTACAGGATGTCGTGCCACAGGTAAGTGTCTATGTGTGATTTCAGAAATAGTAGGTTTTACCTTTGTCCAGGGAAGCTCTGAAATGTCTTGTTTTCTAAACTTGACACTAGTATCAGCAACTTCAGAAAGGCTTCTGATGTTTTAGCCTCCTGAGCATTGATAGGGTGGAACTACACTTCTTACTGTGTAGATGTGCCTCAGTGTTGTGATGGCAATGGCATAACTATTATTCCTTAGGACTTGCTCTCCTGAGAGGAATCAAGGTGAGATGTTAGTAGAGAGTTGAGATTTGGGACTCTCTAGTTGGGTTCTATTTCTAAAATCTTTCTCTTGTCCTACTTAATTTTTGCCTATCTGAAGTGAGAAAAGCAATGTACGCTCTGTACTTTATTAACTAGATATTAATTAAATATTATACCTGAGCACATCTGTGTTATGTTGAGCAGTATTTTTAGGCCAACTAGTGTATCCTTGATATTCTATTTTTTTTTTGACAAAACAGAAACAATATTTTATTAACATCTTTGTAAAATTTCTTTTTTTTTCTTCTTCTTCTTTTTTTTTTTCACTTTTTTTTTTTTTTATTTCAGAATATTATGGGGGTACAACACTTTGGTTATATATATTGCCCATGCACTGCCCTTGTCAGAGCTACAATTGTGGTCATCCCCCAAACTGTGCTCCCCGCATCCATTCAGTGAGAGTTTTCCCATCCCCTCCATCTCCCTCCCACCTGTCCGCCCCCTGATGAATATTATTGCCTTGTGTGATGTAAGTGTTGATCAGTTAGTACCAATTTGATGGTGAGTACCAGTGGTACTTGTTTTTCCATTCCTGTGACACTTCGCTTCGAAGAATGGGCTCTAGCTCCAACCAGGATAATACCAGATGTGTTAATTCCCCATTATTTTTTATTGCTGAGTAATACTCCATGGTATACATATACCACATTTTATTAATCCACTCGTGTATTGATGGGCACCTGGGTTGTCTTGATATTCTAACTTAAAAGAAATTAAGCCCCTTACTGTTCCCTTTATGTAAATGTGAGACTAAAGAATGAGAATAGCCTTACTGGGATCATCTAGTGTACTATTGCCCAGACGTAACCTAAGTATCACTTGGCACACTTGTTAAAAGTAGTAATAATTTCATCTCTCAGAGAGTAGAGTCTGACACGTTCAATTTGAGGTTGTGTCCAGTAACTTTTGTCTGTGGTAAGAATCTCAGTTGCTGTGCCCAGGGTAAATTAAAAAAAAAGAATCTCAGGTAATTCTTATGAAACAGTAGTTTTGGGAAGCATTGTTCTAGTGAAACTGCTGAAGGAAAAGTTTTCTGTATTTACTCCTGATGGTTCTGTCTGTCTACCTTGGTATCTGTAACTATACTGTTCAAAAAGGACATTCGTAGAATCTCAGTGTCCCAGCTTTATAAGAGGGTCCTAGAAAAAGAGTGCCATGGTAATATAGTGGAAGGTAAATTAAATCCAGTTGCGGGACATCAAAGAAGGTTTAATGAATGAGATGCTATTTGAATTGAGGCACAGAATGGAATAAAATCCAACATTGATAAATTGAGTGGGTATGTGATGAGGACAATGAGATCATAGTAGGTGTTTGCTTTATTTGGCAGAGAAGTTATGACTTAATGTTTTGCACATTGGGCTTAGAGCAGCTTAGTGATTGAGAGCACATACTTTGATATTAGATCTGGCTTTATATTTCAGCTCTATATCTTACTAGCTCTGGACAAGTTACTGAACCTTTCAAACATCAGTGTTTTTATGTGGAAAATGGGGTTAATCATTGTATTCATCATAGGTTTGGTTTGAGGCTTAAAGGATGTCATGTATATAAAGCATAAAATAAAGCAAAACAGATATTAAGTAGTCTTTTTTGGAGGGAGCCTGAGGAGACTAGAGATCCAGGGCAGAGATGTAGATTTATGATGTACAATCGGTAGTCTAAATGATCAGATGAGCCGAAGACATTATAAGTTCTTAGTGACATAGCCACTTTAGGAGCTACTGACCATATTTTCCTTAGAAAGCAATAATAGGAGTAACTTTTTATTATGATAGACATTTTCTTTACTGTTTAGTTGACATGAGAACATTGCTTGCTTGCTGTTTTTTTTTTTTTTTTTGAGACAGGGTCTTGCTCTGTTGCCCAGGGCTAGAGTGCAGTGGCGTCATCGTAGCTCACTGTAACCTCAGACGCCTGGGCTCAAGCCATCCTCCTGCCTCATCCTCCCGAGTAGCTGGGACTGCAGGTGTGTGCCACCACGCCCAGCTAATTTTTCTATTTTTTGTAGAGACGGGGTCTTGCTCTGGCTGGTCTCCTGAACTCTTGGCCTCAAGCGATCCTCCTGCCTTGGCCTCCTAAAGTGCTAGGATTACAGGCATGAGCCACCATGCCTGGCTGAGAACAGTGTTTTATAACATTTTTTTTCCACTTTTAAGTCAGAATTCCACATTGGTACTTTGTGGTCAGACATTGGAAAATGATATTTTCTGCCAATCTTATGGTATATACTTCTTTCTCTATACAGGGAATCGTCAAATTCATAGAGCCTAGAAATTATTCTCTGGGTCTGCAGATACCCTTCTAAAGAGAGAAAATGTTTTGTTAGACTAGATAGACTAGATAGACTAGATAGCAGCTTCTTTAGTTATTGCCCATTGAGTTAATTCTAGTTGTGATGGCATTGGTGGCTGGTAGTAGCCCTTAGCTGTGTCCTTTGATCTAATAATTCCACTTATGAAAACTTATTTTAAAAAAAAATTCAACAAAGAAAAAAGTTAAAGCTCAGAACTTTTCATTTCAGTGTGTATGAAATTTTTACATTTTCAGTATAAAAAATTGTAAACAGCTCAAATGTCGATTAATAGTTAAGCAAATGATGATTTATCATAGTTGCTATAGAATAATTTGCAGTAGTTAAAAATTATGCTTTTTTCCGTAGTACACTACGGAAGTTATTTTCTCTACAGTGAAAAAATAAGGCAATGTACAGAATGACACCTACAGTGATTATAGCTATGTTTTGTAAAATTCAGAAATAACATTGTGCTTATGTGCGTGTGTATGTGTGTTAGAAACCAGGCCAGGTGTGGTGGCTTATGCTTTTAATCCCAGTACTTTGGGAGGCTGAGGCAGGAGGATCTCTTGAGCCCAGGAGTTCGAGGTTACTGTAAACTGTGATCTTGCCAATGTACCACTGCCCTCCAGCCTGGGGCTGGGGTGACAGGGTGAGATCTTGTCTCTTAAAAAAAACAAAACAAACAAACAAAAAAACCCCCCAAACCAGAAAAGGTTTAAAAGGAGAAGTAAATAAATCTTCTCAGTATGGGATGAATGTTTTGCCTCTAAATAAAAGAACTAAAGCAGTTGCTCTTGTTTGAAGAAGAAGGGCTTATAATCAGTCCTGCGGGAAAAAAAGAAAAAATTTTGTGTCCTCTGACCTCTATAAAGACATCAAATGAACCTGGGGATGGGCGCTGGGTGAATCTGTGTCTCACTGAGAATAAAGTATCTAAACGTGGGCAAAGGAGATCATAAGAAGCTGAGAGGCAAAATGATGTGAAATGCCTTCTTTGTGCAAACCTGTAGGAAGGCACAGAAAAGCAGTACTCAGGTGCTTTAGTTAACTTCACAGAATTTTCTGAAAAAATGCTTAATAAAAAAGAATACCACATCTGCTAAGGAGAGAGGAAAACTTGAAGACATAGAGAAAGGATAGTGAAAGCCTCCCTATGCAAGACTTACTTCTCCCTCATAAGGAAAGCAAAAAGAGGTTCAAGAATCCCAATACACTGAAAGGTCTCTTTTGGCCTTGTTTTGTTCTGTATATCACCCAGAAATAAAAGGAGAGCATACTGAAGATGTTGCAAAGGAATTGGGAGAATGATGAATAACGTTGCAGATGATAAGTAGTCTTATAATAAGCCTGCTAAGCTGAAGAAAAATTTGAGAATGTTACTGCTTTACCAGGTTAAAGGAAAGCCTGACATAGGAAGAAAAGAAGTTGTCTTTAAATGCATTGTGGTATCTTAGATTGGATCCTGGAGCAGAGAAAGGACATTAGTGGAAAAACTTGTGAAATCCACATAAAGTCTTGGGTTTAGTTAATAGTAATGCACAATGTTAGCTTTGTAGTTTTGATAAATGTACTGTAATAATGTAAGATTTGGTTAGACTAGATAATTAACATAAGGGAAACTGGGTGAGGAGTATAATGAGAACTTTCTGTACTGTGTTAAATGATCTAAAATTATTCTAAAACAAAAAAGTTTATTGTTAATAAAGGGAGTTTTAGGGGAGCCAGGTGCAGTGGCTCATGCCTGTAATCCTAGTGCTTTAGGAGGCCAAGGCGGAAGGATCGCTTGAGGCAGGAGTTCAAGACCAGCCTGGGCAACATAGTGATACCCTGTCTCTACAAAAAATAAAAAAAAAAAAAAAACACAAATAAGAAATAAAGGGAGTTTTCAAGGATGAAAAGAGGAAGACTGAGAAAGAAGATAAGGATGAAGTGTCTGGAGACAAAGTTGAGAAATTAGTTGTTCCAGTGTGGGTTTTCCTCTTCTCCAAAGGAATTAACTGCCCTATACATGTCTTACTTGTTTTTTAAAAAAGATAATTTAAATCGTATGTAAGGTGATTTTTTTGTATAGTAAACCTAGTTTTAAGCTAACCCAGATGTCTTAGTGGTATTTTCAATAGCCATTAACTTTGTATGACACAGTATGGGTGCTATAAATTGATGTGGAAATTTATAGCAAGTTGGGTATAACAAAGGGTATATGAGATGATTGATTTTGTATGCCTTTGATACAGCTTATATTAAATAATTGTTCTGCAAACTGAATACAACTTTATAATTGCAAAAAAAGTTGCAGCTGTTTTGTAAATAGTCTAAATGCTTCTAAGTATATACAATCTTTTAAAAATTTTAAATAAATACATGCTTTATGGAGAGATGCTTCCTTTTGCATACTGTTGACAATTCATGGACATTAGTGCTTATCTTTGTGACCCTTGCAGGCTTCCAGGAATTAGCTGATAGGTTTGGTCTGGAAGCCGGATAAGAAACTGAAAAAGTACAGTCATACTCTTGAAAAAGTGTAGGTAGAGTGTAATTGCCTGTTGTCAAACACCTGGGAACTTAATAGATAAGGGTGGTGGTTTTGTTTATTTTTTAAGCCTTCTTATTTGTTCACCAATATAGAGAGTTGGTTTAGTTTTTTGTGTGCCTTTGAATTATAGTGATGCTTCATAATAGATTGTGATAATTGTATTTTAGGTTTATGTAATTTTTTAATAGGTTAAAAATTCTTTTTTGACCAAGGTTATCAGACTCCTAGATAATTCGACAGGAGTAATAATGTTCCAAAATGTGTTAGTTAACCAAGATATAGTGTTGGTGAAGTTGGAGAGGTATAGTGTTGGCATTATTTAAGACACTCTTTATTTTGAAACGTGAGTAATGTACAGCTGTAAAATATTTTTATTCAAACGTTTCTGTTTGCTATGCAGGCTTACAGTGGAACACCTCTAACAGAAGAAAAGGAGAAAATAGTCTGGGTCAGATTTGAAAATGCAGATTTAAATGGTATGGTTTTAACTTTTTTGGGACATGTGAATTAAATGTATGTTTGGGGTTGACCTGATTCTAAAAAGAGAATGCTTACTTTAGTCAGATTAGTTTCTCTTATAGTAATTTTGTATAATGGTTTTCAAAACAAATTCATTTTTAATTAAAAAGGTATCATAACCACACTACAGAAACGTCTTTAGGGCTAATACTATATTGTGCAAGTCTTACAGTACCTGTAACACGGTATGTAGCCTTAAAATTAAGTTAAAGTGGGTTAAAATTTTCTTAGAAAAGAAGTTATTAATTCAAGGTTGGTCAGTTATATAGGATTTATAACAGCAAAATAATCATTAGTGTTGAACTTTCTAGGCTTGAAAGTTATTTTTTTCTGCACAGAATTTATGCTAGTCCAAGGTCTGTTTGTTCTCAGGTATATTTCATTACTCTTTTCTTGCTCTCTCTCACAAGGCAGCTGCCCCTTGTGTGTTCCCCAGGCTACCATGTCTGTTGTCTTCTGGCTGAGTTTGGGAGTCACTGATGAGAAATTGAATGGGGGGATAGGAGAAAGGGAAGCATATTATTCCCTCCCTCTTTCTGTCAGCAGCTGCATTTTCTCCATGGTTCTGGCTTCCCCCAGGCAACCCCATTGGCATTCCAGTTTCTGCCAGGTGACCTCCACCCTGTACTCCTCTCTTTGTCTCCCTAGCCTAGGGGTGGTCATGCCTTCCTGCTGTTGCTAATGGATAGGTCACCTCACAGTTCCTTATTTGGCATCTCAGCTCTTCCATCACCTATGCAACCACTTGTCTTCATTAAATTCCCTATTTTAAATACACTGAGTTGCTTTCATATCCTAGTTGGATATTGACTAATATACTCTTGAGTCTGTATTTGTTCTGCAGCTTTTTGTTTGTTTCTAATTTTTATTATGGTAAAATGGACATAGCATCAAATTTAGCATCTTAACCATTCATAAGTATAAAGTTCTGTGGTAATAAATACATTCATGTTGTGCAGCCATCACCACCATCCATCTTCATAACTATTTTCATCTTGTAAAATAAACTCTATACCCATTAAACAATAATTCTACATTCCCCCTCCCTCCAGCCCCTGGTAACCACTATTCTACATTTTGTCTCTATAATTTTGAGTACTCTAAATCAACCTTACATAAGTGGAGTCATATAGTATTTGCCTTTTTTGTGACTGACGTATTTTACTTATCATAATGTCCTCAAAGTTCATCTGTGTTTTAGCATATGTCAGAATTTCCTTCCTTTTTAAGGCTAAATAATATTTCATTGTATGTGCATACTACATTTTGTTTATCCATTCATTCATCAGTGGACACTTGGGTTGCTTCCATGTTTTAGGTATTGTGAATAATACTGCTGTGAATATGGGTGTACAAATATCTCTTTGAGACTCTGCTTTCAATTCTTTTATTTATTTTTTTGTATGCTTTGTTCATGCCTCTTGTTTTTGTGTTCTTTCTCTTCGACTGATTTATTTAGCGCATAGGAGTTGTCTTCTAGCTCTGAAATTCTTTCCTCTGCATGGTCCAGCCTGTTCTTAAGGCTTTCCACTGTGTTTTTTAGATCCTTGAATGCTTCTTTCATTTCTAGAATTTCTATTTGATTTTTCCATAATACTTCTATGTCTTTGGAGAATTTTTCATTCATTTCTTGCATTTTTCTTGTGGTTTCTTTGTGCTGGGATTCAATTTTCTCTTGAATTTCATTGAGCTTTCTTATAATCCATAAACGAAATTCCTCTTCTGTCATTCTACCCATTTCATTTGAGTTGGTATCCATTGCTGAGGAACTGATGATTTCTTTTGGGGGTGACTTTTCACTCTGATTTTTCATGTTCCCTGAGTTCTTTCGCTGGTTTTTTCTCATCTGGCCTCTTGGTCGAGAGCTGGGGGTGTTAGGGCTAGTTTATGGCCCTGTCTCCAAGCCCTCGAGGTTCGTTCCTTGGCAGAGCCAGGGAGAGAAGTAGTGGCCTGTATTGCCTTAGGTGTATTTTAGCAAGTTTGGTGGATCTTGGGTTATCTCTGACCTGTTGTCTTCTCCTCTTCCCGGTGGAGTGTAGTGAGATCGTCCTCCCAGCTTGAGCTCTAAGCTGGTGAATTGTACTTGAGGGTATGAACCCACAGCTCCCTAATAGCTAGGTATTCTGTTATGTCCGTGGTAGACTCTGATCCCCCAGTTGGGGTATGCGAAAGCACCGCGCTTTGGGAGGGGCCTTGTAGCTCCTAGGGGTTACTTGGACCCTGCTCCTCCTGAGGTGTGGGTAGAAACACAATTTCTTTTGGCTGCAGCGTGAGAGCTGGATTGGAAAAATTCTGTACAGCTCAGAGGTTGCTTATCTAGCCACATGTGTCTGTCCTTCTGATGTGCGTCTCCGCGTGATACTGGCTGATGAGGGGATCTCCAATTGTGCACCCCTTTTCCACCACTAGACCCCAAGGAGAGGTGGGTGGGCATCTCTATCGCCAACAGTCTCCGCCAGGGGGATGTTCCCACAGGGGTGGGGGGAATAGTGGCCACTGGAAGTGCTCTTGGATGGCACGAAATTCCCTAATGAATTGGGCAGGGTTATGGGGAGCTGCTCTGGTTCAGCCTGTGGCTCTTGAGGTATTCGGTTGTCATGAGAACCGGCAGTTATACAAAATGAGTCACTATAACCAGCAACCTTCAAAATGACCGATCTCAGGGGTACAGGAGGGCTGGGACCTGAAGAGTGGGCACTAGGACCAGCACGTAGCGGACTTGTCGGAGGCCAGAGCTAGGGTAGCAGGACCAGATGGACAAGCTGCAAACTGTTTCCAATACACAAAGGTCCTGCCACTACAGTTCCAGGATCTTGTCCCCCCTGGAACCCACAGATGCAGCTGTCCCTGGCCACCAAGGGCAAAGCCTGTTTCGCCCTAGCGGAAGAGCCCCCGGGCCGGGGCAGAGCTAGAGACACGGCTCACAGCTCCGGGCGGGCGGCTGTAAAGATGGCTGCCGCTGCCATCCTGGCACACAGCAGGGCTCCAGTTGCGTCCAGGAACGCAGCTTTTCTTAACTGGCCTGTGGCCCGCGGAGGCAATTGCCAGCAGCCCCTAAGGGCGTGTCCCACTCTCCGTTAAACTCCTGGGCAGGTCCCGCTGACTTCCATTGGCGCGGTGCCGGCCTGCGGGTTCTCACGCACTGTCCCGGGAAGCTGTATCTCCGCCCGGTCCCTACCCGGCCCTGAGCGGTCCCTGTAAATTGCAGCTGAGAGTTCTGTTTGGCTCTGGCGATTGCTTCCTCTTCACAGAGCCTGCTGTCTCCAGAAGCAGCTTTGCCCCAACTCTGGGCTTGTCCCTGACTGAGTGGATGGGGAGGTGCGTAACCATTTGGGGGTCAGGTCGCTCTGCGCTGACCTGGTGAGTGCGTCCTTCCCGCGCTCTGGGCTCTTTTGTACTCCGTGAGCTCTCCGATCTTTGTGAAAATTTTGTACCTGTTTTCTTGGGGTGGGCGTTCCGCGTTGTTTCTGTGTAATTCACAATGCTGTTTTCTGAGTGAGCGGTCCGTGCTCGCAGGCAGGCGATGGCGTTTTTCACCTCCTTCCCTGGGAGCGGTGCGGTGGGAGGACTCTTTCAGACCGCCATTTTTCCTCCCTCCAGAAGAGGTGGTTTTATAGACAGAGAGTGACCTTAGAACTGAGAAGCAAAGAAGAAAAAGCGGATTGGTCATTTCAAAGTTACTTGCCTCCTTAGGCAGGGATAGGGAAAGAGAACAATAGAGAAATAAATGATTGGTTAACATCAGTTTACTTCAGGTTACGATTTGTTGTAAGGATTAAAACAAAGGAAACTTCATTATCATGCTGATTATAGATTGAAACTGGCCTGTTTGGGAAATTGGCTATTATCTCTCTCTCTTCTGATTTCTCTTAAGGTCAGATAACAGCTTACTTTCAGTTTGGTGACCTGGAACTTTAGCATGGCTGACTCCATTTTGATTTTTAGTTAGTGTGTTGGGGCATATTTGGACAGCTTAGTCCAAAACAATGGCCTCTTATAATTTTTATTTAACATTACCAAGACATTTGATCACTCTTATGTCTCAAATTTCTTACAACATTTCTAGAATTTGGCTCTTGTGTTTATTCTTCAAGAATGTCTTAGTTTAGGTGTTTTGTGTGGCAAACCTTGAGATATTGATAATTGAGTAAAAATTTGGCTGTGGGAAAGAGTAAGTTCACTGGCTTCAAGTCCAGCAGCTCTGTCAGAACTGCTAACAAGGACTAATTTTTCTCTGGTTGGAGTTTCTTGATATGTCCTTCTGCGGTTGTGCCTGTTGCAGCTTGGATGCTATTCTTTGTCCATTGCCCTTTGTCCTTCATTGTACCCTAAGGGAGATAAAGGAGAGGATTCTTTTGATCACCACTGTACTACCTTAACAGCCTGCTTCATGGTAGGGTAGTTAAGGATACCTGCAGATTGCATTAGGTATTGAGGCTTGTCTTTGCCATGCTTGAAGATTTTCTGGCAAAATAATTTAGAAGCCTATTAGCTATCTATACATTTATGTTATTATATAATATTTAGGGAAATTATATTAGCTATTAATCAGTTTAAAAGTTGAAGTGTTTGAATTGAACCCTGCTCTGCTGATTGCTTTCTGTTTCTTCCAGCAGGCCTGAGAGCTCTGCATTTCTGCATAGAATCATAAAGTGGTACCAACTGACCCCTTACCTCCAGGTTGCAGCCCACTTGATTATGGCTTATCATGTTGGGGGTGGAGTAAGGAATGAACTAGTAGGAAGTACTTCTAAGGGACCTGGGTTATTGGGATTTTCTGGTTCCGTATCCTCCTAAGTTTCTCTATTCCTAATCAGTATATATCCTACTGTTAGGATATATCCTATATCCTAATAACTTAGGCTTGGTATTGGGTAGATATTCTGCTTTGGGAGTTCATAAGAGAGCGTGATTAACCCACCCCTTGGATCATGGGTCTCTTTCTATCTTATCACTGTACTCTTTCTGCTTTCAGGTAGTCTCATTTGTATGCAAGCTTTTTGCTCTTGTGACACCACAGTGAAACAGGTGTAAGAAGTAGCCAAAGCAGTTTAATATCCTGACATTTTTCTGTCAAATTCCCTAAAGATGAGCATGTAGTTTGAGTCCCAGAATACATCAGGTTAAACAACTGGTTTACTACAGTATAATGGGAACTGCCAGATTGCTAGCCTGTGGGAAAATTCTTACTACCACCTACTCCAAACTTGGCCAATTCTAATATCAAGGTCTAGTACTATACTGAGGTGTCAGTTTTCATATTCAACAGGCCTTTTTTTCAGTTGTTAAGTGATTGGTTTAAGTGAAAAAGGGAATTGAAAGTTTTTAAAATTTTGGAATACACATAGCTTAGAATTTAATCATCCTGACCATTTTTATGTATATAGTTCAGTATTGTTAAGTACACTCATATTGTTGTGCAACCAATCTCCAGAATTCTTCATCTTGCAAAACTGAAACACTGTACCCATTACACACAACTCCACATTCTTCCCTTCCTCCCAGCCTCTGAACCACCCTTCTACTTTCTGTCTCTATTATTTTGACTACTCAGATACCTTATGTAAGTAGAATCATACGGTATTTGCCTTTTTGTGACAGCCTTATTTCATTTAGCATAACATCTTCAAGGTTCATTCATGTTGTAGCATATGTCAGAAGAATTTTCTTCCTTTTGGCAAGGCGTGGTGGCTCACACCTGTAATCCTAGCACTTTGGGAAGCCGACGTGGGAGGATCATGTGAGGTCAGGAGTTCGAGACCAGCCTGGGCAGTAGCAAAACCCCCATATCTACAAAAACGAACAAACATTAGCAGGGCATGGTGGCGTGCATCTATAGTCCCAGCTGCTTGGGAGGCTGAGGCAGGAGGATCACTTGAGCCCAGGAGTTGGAGGCTGCGGTGAGCTATGATGGTGCCACTGTACTCTAGCCTGGCGACAGAGCAAGATCCTATCTTTAAAAAAAAAAAAAGTTTCTTCCTTTTTAAGGTTGAATAATGATTCATTGTATATATACAGTACATTTTATTTATCCATTCATTTGTCACAGGATATTTAGGTTGCTTCTGCCTTTTGGCTTTGTGAACAATACTATAATGAGCATGGGTTTACAAAAATCTCTTCAAGTCTTTGCTTTCAGTTCTTTTGTGTATATACCCACAAGAGAAATTGTTGGATTATATGGTAATTCTTTTCTTAATTTTTTGAGGAACCGTCATACTGTTTTCCACAGGGGAATTTCTTTTTAATCTATTCATATATCTTGGAAGGATAGGGGCTTGATACTTTTAGTCTTTCTCTACTTATCACTACTTTTCTCTGAATGTTTGCTTCTCTTCTTTGACTTCTTTAACAAGGTTGGAGCAGTGGTTGCTCAAAGCTCTCTGTTCATACCTTATGATTATACCATATGGTCAGAGAGGAAGAGTATTCATTAGGAGATCTAGATGGCTCAGTCTGGGTCGCATTCCTGTTATTGGAATAGTTGCTGTGGCCAAGGATGTAATACTAGAATTGGCTAAGCTGGTCATGTGCCTGTCTCTCTGCTTGATGGAGGATAAGATTAGTTACCAGAAAAGGGGGAGGTACAGAGTATGAAACGTGTGTGGTACACATAGATAATAGCTGCTCCAAGCCTTTATTGCTTTAGAAGCTTGGGTCCCCATTTCAGTTGTTTCCTAGACATCTTCACTTAGATGTCCCACAGGTGCCTCAAACTCAAATTTCTTTTTCCATCTATTTCTCCTTATCACCTGCACTCCAACCCTGCTTACCTTTGAGGTCATTAAAGGCATAGAACTTTTCATGCCTCAGGATCTTTGCACGGGGGGCCTTCTGGCTGAAATGTTCTTTTCTACCTTTATCCTAATTTTTTGTTTTGTTTTGTTTTTTTAAAAACCCCTGTACAATTACCTTTATCCTCATTTACTTACTAGCATGTACTATGTAAATTGTACATAGTAGCATGTAAAATGACTCCACAGTTTCTGGATTGGGTATTGGCAGTGTGTTGCCACTATTAATATGAACATGGAATACAGAAGAAGTTTTCAGAGGAAAGATTCAATTTTACTTTACACCTCAACTTTTGAGGTATGAGCAGAAAACCCAGTATTCCTGTTGTCCTCCCACAATTGCAAACGGTTTTCTAAGGAGAGAGAATGTACTGAGTGCACTAATGGAGGAGGAGTCACAGTTAGGTTATGACTGAACAAGTTTTCAAAGGATGGATGAATCAAAGGAGGGGATGGCATTGGAGTTGGCTAAAATCACACAAAAATGCTAGATGTCTCTACAGGAAAGACTGTAAAGTTCCTAGTCAGGGGTGAATAAGAAAAAAGAACCAGTAAGGAAGATAAAGAGCAGTTATGGATAGAATAAACAGTGATGGCATGATAGAGGATATAAAGTTAAAGAAAAGTCAAGGAATAAAGATTACTTAAACTTATAGTAATTTTGAAAAATAATATAAAAATTTTTACAAAGTTAAGTTTTTCATTTAAGAATAATGAAGGCTGCTGTACCACCACTACCCGGAGTAAGTGACTAAGCAGAATTTAAAATAAGAGAACAGAGATTTTGTTCATATAATGACTTCAGGGATTTATATGTAGCATTTGAGCCCTTCCAGAAGTAACAAACTGTGATCAAGGTGGTACTTGTGGTAGAAAGATGACTGAATTGAGTATCAAGAGCCCTGAGATTTCTCGTTTGCTGTGAATAAATTATACCTAACTTGTTTTTGTCAATGATGAAATGAAGTTGACCCCTCCTCTGCATATAAAAAGGGATTGATGTGTCAGATTTGATGATGTACACAAAAGCACACAGAATATTATAAAACACCATTTAAATGTCAGGTGTAAAGATAGTTATGCCCTAGTAAATAAGTTTATAATTTTGAATTTTGCTTGGTATAGAATCATGTGCTATTAACTTTGTGCCAATGAATTCCTGTCAAAAGAAAATGAGCATTAAAAAATTACTAATCTATAAGCTATGTAATGATTTTGATCTTTATAGGGATAGAGGTGAGGAGGTATGTCATTATTTGTGTTTTAAAAAGAGCACTTGACTCTAATGTTAAGTGTGGTGAGCAGTGGTGGATGCAGGAAGCCATTTATGCTTTTGGAGTAGATGTTGTAGCTGGGACAGGGTAGTGGTGGTGTAAGAGGAGTAAAGAGATGTGTTTAGGAAGACACAGGGACTAGTGATAGGTTTATTGTCATAAAGGAGAAAGAAAGTGGTTCCTGGCTTTGCCAGTGTGATAGATAATGATGGTGTTCACCAAAATTAGAAACCCTGGAGGAAGGTTAGGTTTAGGGAGGAAATCATGATCTTTGAGTGAAATTTACACTTCTATTGAAACATGCAAACCCCACATTGAGGAAGTCACTGGCAGATACTAATTGAAGCAATGGGTAGAATGAGATCACCTAGGGTAGGGCATATGGTGGGAAGAAAAGGGAGTTTAGAAACTAGTGTTGAGTAACTCCAGTATTTACAGACTAGGCAGAAAAGGATGAGCCAGCAGAGAAAATGGTGAAGGAGTGACTAGAGAGAATGGGGAAAAATTAGGAGAAGATTATCCCTGAAAAACCAAGGGAAAGTATTTTAAGGAAGAAATGGTGATCATTGGTTATAGTTGCTGAGTAGTCTAATAAGATGTGCTTGAAAAATATCTATTGGATTTAACAATTTGGAGAATATTGTGACCATAGCAACAGTCACTTGGGAGGAGTGTTAGGGGGCATTATGAAATGGGTTTGGGGTGAATGTGAGATGAAAAATAGAGATGACAGTTGTAAACAGCTCAATTAAGAAATTTAGCTTCTAGAAAGAGAGGAGAGTGATGAAGTCAAGTAAAGGGAGAGGGATAGTAGTTGCTTTGGTTTATAATTTTTTCAAGTATTTAGTGTACAGAAATTTGGTAAATAACATGAAAGCATAGAATGCATTTTTTACAAACCCAGTGCCCATATAACCAACACCTAAAAAATAGACTATAGCTAACCTTTGAACAACATGGATTTGAACTGTGTGGGTCCTTTTATACATGGATTTTTTTTTTTTTTTTTGAGACTGTCCCGCTCTGTCACCCAGGCTGGAGTGCAGTGGTGCAATCATAGCTCACTGCAGCCTCCAATTCTTGGGCTTAAGTGATCCTCCCGCCTCAGTCTCCTGAGTAGCTGGGACTACAGGTGTGTACCACCACACCTGGCTGATTTTTTTTTTTTTTAAGTTTTTGTTGAGACAGGGTCTCACTATGTTGCCCAGGTTGGTCTCAAACTCCTGGGCTCAAGTGATCCTCCTGCTCTGTGTTCCCAAAGTGTTGGGATTACAAGCATGAGCCACTGTGCCCAGCCCCCAAACTCGGATTTTTTGGAATAAATGTATTGGAAACTCTTCTGGAAATTTGTGCCACTTTGAAAAACCTTGTGGATGAACCACACAGCCTACAAATACCAAAAAATTAAGAAAAAGTTAGGTATGTCATGAATGCATAAAATATGTGTAGATACTAGTCTATTTTATTATTTACTGCTATAAAATATACCCAGGCCTAATATAAACAGTTAAGATTTATCAAAACATACGTGTACAAGCAAAGATTATACATGGTACCATTTACAGTCAAGAGAAATATAAAGAAATGTAAAGATGCAGTATTAAATTATAACTGCATAAAATTAAGTGTAGTACATACTATACTAATGTAATAATTTCATATCCACCTCCTATTGTTATTTCAGTGAGCTCAAGTGTTGCAGGTATCTACTTAAAATGTCATGTGATGCTATTCATCTCTGTATGAGCAGTTTGTCTTTCCAGTAAATTGCATATCGCAGTAAAAAGTGATCTCTTGAGATGCTTGAAGATTTTTCATGGTGTTTAGTGCAATACCATGAACCTTGAATAACATCGTGGGACCCACACAAAGTGCCACTAGTGATGCTGGAAGTGGTCTCAGGAAACAGAGAAAAGTCATGACATTAGAAGAAAAAGTTGAATTGCTTGATATGTATTGTAGATTGAGGTCTGCAGTTGCAGTTGCCTGCTATTTTAAAATAAATGAATCCACCATAAGGACCATTGTTAAAAAAGAAAAAAATTCTTGAAGCTGTCACTGAAGCTACACCAGCAGGCACGAAAACCTTGCACTTTTTTGAAAATGCAGCATTTATGTGGGTGCAGGATTGCTATAAGAAAGGCATACCTATAGATTCTAGTATGATTTGAGAAAAAGTGAAGTCGTTATATGACAACTTAAAGCAAAAGGAAGGTGAAGGATCTAAAGCTGGAGAACATAATGCCAGAAAAGGATGGTTTGATAATTCTAGAAAAAGGTTTGGCTTAAAAAAGTCAAGATAACAGGAGAAGCAGCTTCTGACCAAGAGGTAGCAGGCAAGTTTCCAGATACCCTTAAGAAAATCATTGAGGAGAACATGTTTTTAATGCAGATGAAAGTGCCCTATTCTGGAAAAAAAAATGCCACAAAGGACATTTATTAGTAAAGAAGAGAGGCAAGCACCAGGATTTAAGTCAGGAAGGGATAGGCTAACTCTACTGCTTTGTGCAAATGCAGTCAGGTTAATGATCAGGACCACCCTTATCTATAATGCTGCTAATCCCCCATCTGTGAAGGGAAAAGATAAACACCAGCTACCAATCTTTTGGTTGTACAACAAGAAGGCCTAGACAATGAGAACCCTTTTTCTGGATTGGTTCCATCAGTGTTTTGTCCCTGAAGTCAGGAAGTACCTTGTCAGTAAGGGACTGTCTTTTAAAAATTCTTTTAATATTGCACAATGCTGTGGCCACCCAGAACCCCATGAGTTTAACACCAAAGGTGTCTAAACTTAGTGTCTCTAATTCAGCCTCTAGATAAAGGGGTCATAAGGAGCTTTAAGGCTCATTACACATGGTACTGTATGGAAAGGATTGTCAATGCTTTGAAAGAGAACACTGGTAGAACATCATGAAAGTCTGGAAGGATTACAAGATTGAAGATACCATCGATGTTATAGAAATAACCATGAAAGTCATCAACCCCGAAGCAATAAATCCCTGCAGGAGAAAACTGTGTCCAGATGTTGTGCATGACTTCACAGGATTTATGACAGAGCCAATGAAGGAAGTCATGAAAGGTATTGTGGACATGGCAAAAACGGTGGGAGGTGAAGGGTTTCAAGATATGGATCTTGGAGAAATTCAGGAGCTAATAGACACTGTACCAGAGAAATTAACAGAAGACAACCTGGTGGAGATCAGTGCTTCTGAACTAGTGCCAAATGATGAGGAAGGAGATGTAGAAGATGTGCCAGAAAATTGACCTTAGTCAGTATGGCAGGTGGGTTCTGATTATTCAAGACTGCTTTTGACTTCTTCTATGACATGGATCTTTCTATGATGTGGGCACTGAAACTAAAGCAAATGGTGGAAGAAGGATTGGTACCATAAAGAAACATTTTTAGAGAAATGAAAAAGCAAAAAAGTCAGACAGAAATTACAGTGTATTTTGGTAAAGTTATACCATATGTTTCTGCCTGTCTTGCCTCCCCTTCCACCTCTATTTCTTCTGCCTCTACCACCCCTGAGACAGCAAGACCAACCCCTCTTCCTCTTCTGCCTCAGCCTGCTCTATGCAGATGCTGAGAATGAAGGCCTTTATGATGATCCACTTCCATTTAATGAATAGTAAATATATCTTCTCTCTCTTACAATTTTCTTAATATTGTCTTTTCTGTAGCTTATTTTATTATAAGAATACAGTATATAATATGTATAACATAAAAAATATGTGTTAATTGACCGTTCATGTTATCTGTAAGGCTTCTGGTCAACATTAGGCTATTAGTAGTTGAGTTTTTGGGGGAGTCAAAAGTAATATATGGATTTTCAACTGCACGGGTTTGGTGCTTCTAACCCCTGCATTGTTCAGGGGTCAGCTGTACTCCATTTCCAACCTTTGTCCTTTTATTTCTTTTTCTTTCCTAATTGCACTATCTAGGACCTCTAGTACAATGCCGAATGTAAGTTTTGGGCATTTTTGTCTTCTTTCCCCCTTTTAGGGGAAAGCATTCAGTCTTATACCATAAAGTGTGGTGTTAGCTATAGTATTTTCATAGATGTCCTTAATTCCTGGTTTGCTGAGAGTTTTTATTATGAAATAGCTTTTGAATTTTAGCAAATGCTTTTTTTTTGCATCTAATGAGGTAATCATAAGATTTTTCTCCTTTATTCTGTTACTGTGGTGAATTATAATTGATTGATTTTTTCCAGTGTTACACTTCTTGGATAAACCCTATTTCTTAGTGATTAATTAGCCTTTCTATATGTTGTGGAATTCAGTTTGCTAATCTCTTAAAAGGATTTTTATGTCTACATTCGTGAAGGGTATTTATTATTTTTTCTTGTAATATCTTAGTCTGGTTTTGATGGCCTCAGAGCAAGTTGGTACATGTTCCCTTCTCTTCTGTGTTTTAGACAAGTTTGTGTAGAACTGATATTAATTTTTTCCTTAAATGTTTGATATTATTTAAGTGGTGTAGCTTGAAGCTATGGTGAAATGGGTTAAGGAGTGACAGGTAATGTAGGGAAATATATAGAACATACACCTTTGAGACTCTGGCTGTGAAGAGAAGGAGGATAGTCACTAGAGAGGCATAAAGATTGAATCAGGCATTAAAGAAGTGTAGCTGTTTTCTTGATTGACATGTGTCTTTTAACCTGGCTTCTTGGTTACTTAATTCTAATGCAGATACATCAAGAAATCTGGAATTTCATGAAATACACAGCACTGGAAATGAGCCGCCTTTGCTGATTATGATTGGCTACAGTGATGGAATGCAGGTCTGGAGCATCCCTGTAAGTATGAAGGTGGTTAAATCCCTAAAACATAGTACTTCCCAACATGTTAGCTTATTTGAAATCAGGAGATACTTTCATAGTTTTGTTAAGGTCTCATCTATTTATTTCATAAGCAGTGGCTGAGAGACTACTGTGTGTACAACACCACATAAGGCACTGGGTATGAGGAGAAAGTGGCGAATCAAAGATGCTCTAAATGACTAGTAAAGTGGGTCAGAAATTGTGCAAATCACTTTATATATAAGATCTCATTTTTCTTCATGGTAACTCTATTAAATTGGTATTATTATTTTTCCATTTTTACAGAAGAGTAAACTGAGGCTTGTGGAAGTTTTTTTTTTTCTTTTAATTAGCAACCATTGACAATGTATTAATGTTTTGAATCAGTTAAGACATTAACATGGCACAAAATTCAAGAGGTACAAAAAAGGGTGAAAAAACCTCCCTCCTCAGTCTGGGTGTGGCAGTGAGTACCTATAGCCCCAGCTACTTGGGAGGCTGAAGTGGGAGGATCACTTGGGCCCAGGAGTTTGTGACCAGCCTGGGCAACACATAGTGAGACACCATCTCTTAAAAACAAAAACCAAAAACTCCCTGCCACCCTTGTCCCTCATATCCTCTACCTTGAGGCAGCCAGGAATTCTAGTTTCTTATGTATTCTTACAGCTATATTTCATACAAATAAAAACATGTATAGATATACTTCTCCCTCCCTTAGTCTGAACCTTGCTGTTTTTTACTTCATAATGTCAGTATTCAGAAAGCTGCTTTATTGACTTTTTTATAGCTGCAGAATAATTGTATTATTTGAATTTTCCGTAATTAACTGTTCTCAGTTGATGAAAATCTTTAAACGTCCATTTTTTTTTGATATTGGAAACAATGATATGATGAATGAAGTTGAACAAAAGTTATTTTATGTGTGTGTATCTATAGGATAAATTCCTTGCAATGGAAATACTGAGTCAAAGGCTAAGTGCATTTGTAATTTTGATAAATGTTTTACATTGAATAATACTGGTCCTATTTTGCCTGTTGACTCCTATATGTGCCTTCTTGAGGTGACCAAAAATAAAATGTCCTAAGTGAGGAAGAGGCATGGGAGCAGCACAGCTTGGTGAGGTGTCCTAAGGACTGTATTTTGGCTTGTTTAACATATATTCAAGTGTTTGGCATGACCTAAATATCATCTCTCTCCAATAGATGGGTGGGCTCTTATTGTGTGATTCTTTTGTTGTTGGAGCCTCTGGGCCAACAGAATTTGAATTTATACCTTTAATAAATGCATTTACCAAGCTTATTTGAAGCCCCATGAATCTGTGTGTTTGTGTTTCAGCCAGAGTTTTTTTTCTTTTTTTTCTCTTTTTGTTCTTTAGGGTAATATTGTTGCTTCTTAACAGATTTGTAACGAAACATGTATTACCTCACATTTAATGGAAGTCAGGCTGTCTCAAGGACAGAATTTGGCCACAATAGCATAAGAGTTACTAAGGAACAAACATGTTAACTTTATAGTTCTTTAACGTTTTAAGTTAAAAAATTATTTAATCTTTGATAAGTCCCTTATGATGAACTTTGGTCTTCCATTCTAATCATATGATTATTGTATTATTAAGTATATAGGATTTGGGGCTCTGTTAATATTTTTCTTGTTTTTAAAAACTTGGCTTTATTTTGCAGAGGCAGAAGAATCATGCTGATATGTCATGGAATTAGAAATATTCTTTCTCTTTTGACTTTTGGGGTGTGTAGTTGACATTTTTCAATGCCCTGCAGTGTTCTTTGTAATTTCAGTATCCTGCCAAAGGCATGGAGAAAGGACTTAAAATCTGGCAGTGTTTTTTTCCTACCAAAAGAAGTATTTCTAGGTTGTGATCAGAGAAAAGGATTTTGTAAATGTAACTTTTTCTTATTAATAGAGACTATATTTTGCTTCATTATGCTGTTTCTTGACAATTGAAGGCAAAGAGGAAACTGTATCTTTAACAAGAAGGTTGAGACTTTGGAATTAGGGGTGTTGACTGGATTGAGCACATTCCTTTGAATGTACTCAGGTTGCTTTAACTGCCTACTTATTTTGGTGTAATTAGAGGTTATTACTTTTAATAGTTTTAAAGTTGTGTTTATCTCTGAATAATTTAAAGGTCTTTATTCCTCCTAATGCTCAGATTGTATTTTGAGAGGCTTGAATACATTTTTCTGGGTAGAATTTTCTTTAATTAGTTGTATACTACTGTAGTATCCCTATGAGTAGTTTCAAGAATTGGAGGCACTATGGGAAAACAAGCTTCTTAACGTTCCTTTTATTAAGCTCTCAATATAGTCAGAGGTTTATATAAACATTATTCCATCTAATGTAGAAGTTACTTTATTTTACAGGTGGTAAGGTCACAATGCTTGTAAGAGGTGGAACTAGAATTCAAACCCAGTTCTGTCTGAATTCAAATTCAAAGCCCATGACCTAAGAGCTATACTTCATCACTTCCCAAATGTTATAGCAGAAGATATGGCATGTAAGTAGTTTGGTAGTTTAGTTTTTGTTTTTGTAGGAATGAAGGGAATTTCCCCCTCTCTGTCTGAAATAAAATGACAATAGAGTAACAGGAGAAAAAAACATACAAATGGGCATGGGAGCCACACAAAATATAAGACTCAAAGACGGGCCAGAAGGCTGAAGCACTCTCTTCATAGGGGAGAGGTAGATAAATGGGGGACGGTAGTTAATTTTGAGGGGTAGTTAATGATTTTTAGGAGAGTTTTATGGGCCCAAAGAGCAGACAATAGTTTGTAAATGATTCTCTTTGGAAATGGGACTTGTAGCTTGTGACAAAGTCTGTCTAGGTGTGGTATAATTCCTCAGTCTTCTTTCCTTCCAAATAAGTTGAATCTTTCCTGGTTATTGAGATTTCAGGGAGGGGGTGGAAGGGAATTGTGTTCCTTCTAGAGGACCTTCAGAAAAGGGAACTTCAGAGAGAGAGAGAGAGAGTTGTACCTTGTGTTTGGGGTACAGAGAGAAGCAGGAGAAGGTCAGAAAGTCGTTGGTTCTGAGGCGGGTTCTAAGGCCTTTTGATTTCCTTTAGTTCAAACTGCTCAGCATACCAAAATACTTTGGGATTTTGTTTTCTGAGCCCCAGCATTTTCATTTGTTAAAGATTAGGATGTACCTTCAAATACTCAATTGTCTTCCACAGACTACTGTGACTGTTAGCCATTACTTTAAACCTTTCTGAAAGGTATCACCACTCATTAATTCAGTATGCATATGCAAGACAGTGGGGAGCATATGTCAGCCAACCTAGAAAAAAATGGCTCTCATGGATCTTTGCAGATTTAAGTCATACTGTTGGACCTCCGTATCTGTGGGTTCTGCATCTGTGAATTCAACCAACCAGGGATTGAAAATATTTGGGGGAAAAAAAGGTTGTATCTGTATTGAGTATGTACAGACTTTTTTTTCCTCATCATTATTCCCTAAACAATACAGTATAGCAACTGTTTACATAGCATTTATATTGTACTAGGTATTATTAGTAATCTGGAGATGATTTAAAGTATACAGGAGGATGTGCATAGATTGTATGCAAATACTATGCCATTTTATATAAGGGACTTGAGCATCATGTATTTTGGTATCTGTGAGAGAGGGAGGTTCTGAGGTAGAAGTCTTTTCTCTATAGTTAGACATTGATTTCGATTTCTTAAATTTTTTTCTGTTTAAAAAACATTGAGATAAATATCTTTATGGTCATGTAATTTGGAGAGATCAATAAAAGTAAGGCTCTTGATAGATTTGCCAAATTACATTCTTGTAAAGCCATGTCATTTGTACTTATCCCATTCATTTATTAATTCACTCACTCAGCAAAGATGTATTGATTGCTTATTACATGCTAGACTGTGTTGAAGGTGCTGGGACAACACTGAGCAAAATAAAGTCATTCTCCTTGTGGAGAATGACCATTCTAGGTAGGTGGTGGGAGGATGGGAAAGATAGATAATAAACAAATATAGGCCAGCTGTGGTGGCTCACACCTGTACTCCTAGTGCTTTGAGAGGCTGAGGTGGGAGGACGGCTTGAGGCCAGGAGTTTGAGGTTATAGCTGTGATGGCGCTACTACACTCTAGCCTGGGTGACAGAGCAAGACCCTGTCTCAAACCCCCCCCCCAACACACACCCCATGTTGGGTGGTGGAAGGTGTTATGGTGGGGGTGGTTGATGTAGCTGTGGGTTGCTGTTTTATATAGGGAGGTCTGGGAAAGCCTCTCAAAAACCCAGTAGAGCATAGGGGTGGAGGAGTGATCCATATGGGTATTTGAGGGAAGAGCATTCCAAGCCAGTACAAACACTCTGTGGTGGGAAAATGTTTCCTATATTCAAGAACAGCAAAGAGGCAGTTTAGCTGGAGTTGGGTGGGCAAGGTGAAGAATAAGAGGAGATTATGTCTGAGAGATGGTAGTGGGCTAGGCCTTTGGCAGCCTTCTAAGGACATTTAAAATTTCGGATATAGAACAAAGTTAAAATGATTTTACAGTGAAAATACAGATTCCCACCACCTAGAGTGTACCATTACAATTTTACTATACTTTCCTTATCTCATATCCATCTATCTTATTCAGTGCATTTCAGAGTAAATGCAAACATCAACATGCTTTCCCCTAACTATTTTTGCATGCATATAATTAGCTGTAGTTCAATATTTGGTTAGTTTTTGTTAAGTAAAATTTACACAAAATTAAATACACACATCTTAAGTGTAAATTTTCTGAGTTTTGACAGGTACATACACCTAGGTAACCCAAATCCTGTCAAGATATAGAACATGATCATTACTCAAGAAATTTCCCTCATGCCTATTCCCAATTAATTTTGCCTCTACCCCATTAGAAGCAAACACTGCTCTCGTGTTTTTTTCACTAGAAATTACTTTTGCCTGTTCTAGGTATTCCTGTACCATTATACAGTATGTACTCTTTTTGTGTAAGGCTTCTTTAACTCAGCATAATGTTGGTGAGATCACCTATGCTGTTTATTCTTTTTTATTATTTAATAGTTGTCCAGTATATGAATACACCACAATTTCTCCCTTCTCTTATTGATGGGCAGCTGGGCTATTTCCAGCTTTTGGCTATTATGAATAAAGCTTCTGTGAAGATTCTTGTTTAAGTCTTCTTGTAAACATGTATGTTCATTTCTCTTAGGTTAATACGTATAATTGGAATTGCTGCTTTATAGAGTGGAATGTGTTTAGTTTTATAACAGACTCCTAAGCCTTTTTCCAAAGTGATTGTACTATTTTACATTTTCTAGAACAATGTACGGATGTTCTATAATACATCCTTGCCAACATTTGATGTTGTCCATCTTTTTAATTTTAGCCATTCTGGTGGGTGATACCTTGAGGATTTAATTAGCATTAGCATTTCCCTGAGGTCTTATAACTTTGAGTACTTTTTAATGTGTTTCTTGGCCGTTTGCATCTTTTATCTTTATACTTTTTTTGCTCATTAAAAATTTTAGTTATAGAAGCCATTGGAGGATTTTGAACAGAGGGAGACAGTGATAATGCTTTTAAAAATAAGAAAGGGGCTGGGCATGGTGGCTGACACCTACAATCCCGATACTTTGAGAGGTCGAGGTGGAGGCCAGGAGTTTGAGACCAGCCTGGGCAACATAGGGAGATCCCGTCTTTACAAAAAATAAAAAAATTAGCCAGCCATGATGGTGTGAACCTGTAGTCCCAGCTACTTGGGAGGCTGAGGCAGGAGGATCCCTTGAGCCCAGCAATTGGAGGTGGTGAGCTATGATCACACCACTGCACTCCAGCATGGGTGACAGAGCAACACCCTGTCTCAAAAATAAAAAAATAAAAATAAGAAAAGTATGTGAGGAGCAGATTTGGTGGAAGGATACTGAGTTTGGTTTTAAACGTGTGGACCATGGACTTGTACTGGTCCATGAACTGGTAATAGTGAACTATTTGTTACTGGCTACAACAAGGTTAGGTACAGAAAAGGAGAGTAAGCTTTCAGGTGCCTATAGTTATTTGCCAGCGCACATCATCCAAATGTGTGTTTGTAGTTTACAAAAGTATCTGTTTGTGCCAGATTGGAATTTTTTCTTTTTCTTTTAAAGAGACAGAGTCTTGCTCTGTTGTCACCCAGGCTGGAATACAGTGGCACGATCATAGCTCACTTCAGCCTCCTTGAACTCCTGGGCTGAAGAGATCCTTAGGCCTCTGCCTCCCAAGTAGCTGGGACTACAGGCCTGCACCAACACAGCCAGTTAATTTTTTTATTTGTTTAGAGATGGGGGTCTCGCCATGTTGCCCAGGCTGGTCTCAAACTCCTGGCCTCAAGCGATCCTCCTGCCTTGGCCTCCCGAAGTGCTTGGATTACAGGAGTAAGCCAAGGTACCCGGCCCGGATTGGACAGACTGGAAGTTTAAAAAGAAGTTTAAAAAAGTAATTTGTCCTTCATGACAAGTGGTTTGAAAAGCACAATCAACAGGCCATCCAGTTGGAGGAGGAGTTGGCAGTGGGATGAATAGAAGATAAGGAACAAATGAAAGGTTATGAGGCCAGTTAGGAGTCATTCTCAATATTGTCTAAATGTTAGATGTTGAGAGCCCGAGCTAAGTTGTTTGTTGTTGGAGGATTACCAAAAAACCTTGGTAAGTGATAAGACATTTAGAAGAGAAGTCGTCAAAGATGTTTCCAGGGTCTTGACCTGGGGACTGGTGCTACCTGGTATGTAAGATAGCAGCATTTTAGAAGAAATAGAATTTGAATATGAAACTTATATTATGTTAAAAATTATGTAAGGTAAGAATTGCATTATGTAGTATTAATGTATTCTCTTATAAGTCATAAAACGGTCTCATTTAAAGTTTCAAAGGTGAAAAGGCTTCTGATATTTTGCCATACTTTTTGCTATTTAAGTGTTTCTAAGTTTTCTCATCTTCTTTTGAAATGCTTAATTTAAGAAAAAATTGAAAATCTATTTATTACAGCACCTAGAAGATGGTAGTTGTATCATATGAGACAGTATACTGTTGACTCTTCCTATCTGTGGGTTCTGTATCAGCAGATTCAGCCAGTGGTGGATTGAAAATATTAAAAAAATGCAAATAAAAAATACAGTAAAACAACTATTTACATAGCAATTATGTTGTATTCAGTATTATAAGTAACTTAGAGACGATTTAAAGTATACATGAAGGTGTGCATAGATTATATGCAAGTACTATGCCATTTTATATAAGGGACTTGATCACTGGGGATTTTGGTATCCATGGGGGGTCCTGGAACCAATCCCCTGGTGGATACAGAAAGATGACTGAGTTTTAGCTTCAAAACTTAACATTTGTAGTGTTTTCTAGGAACTTTGTATATGCTGTACTTCAAGGATATGACACTAGGTGTCACTACCACATTGAGCTAAGAAAAGTACAGCTGTTCCTTGAAAGGAAATATTTGCCCTAAAGCTTTTTGTGTAGCTTTTACACACTAAAAACTTTAGAGCAAACATGCAAGGGCATACTTGAGGTAAATACCAATTAGTCTATTATTTATTAGAAGTTGGGTGCCAATAGACCTTGCTGTGTTCAGATTGTTAGCCAGGAAACAATTTTTATGGGTTTCATTTGGGAGTAATATAAAGTTAGTGATTTGGGAATACTGGCAAGCAGAGAAAGTTTAAATACTGAGTCCAGTCAAAAAATTGCCTTTGTTGAGAATAGGGCCTTATTTTGTTTGGTCCATTCTCTTCTTACTGAAAAGAGAAGTATTGGATGGCACTTTTGTCATCGGCAGTGGAAGGACGTTGGGTGTCATGGGGTGAATAAAAGCAGGAATGAAGAGTAATATTGAAATAACTTCTGGAATTTACCCATATTAATGGATGAAAATATTTTTTCCTGTAGTTTGTTTCTTAAGGTGTCACTTGAGAAAGTCTTATATCTGAAATTTAATTTTTCCTTGTGTTCTAATGGTGGCATGACTTTTACTGATTTCACATAGGCAGTAGACATTACATGAGTTTGCAATTTATTATTGTAAATCAGAATCTTTCTTATTTGTGATCTTCTTGATGTTTTTCTACTCTAAAAAAGAATATATTCTTTGGACATAGCTTATTTATGAGTCTGTGGAAGGCAATTTTTTTGTAAATTTTATTGAATATACGTATGGTAAAATGTATGAATCTTAAGTGTTCAGTTTGAATTTTTATATATGTATATAACCTTCTAACCACCACCTAGATTAAGATATAGGACATGTCTAGCACCTCACAAGAATCCCTCATGCTATTTCCCTGTCAATATTGTCCTCCTCCTATCCTCAAATAACCACTATTCTGACTTTTATCAGCATATATTAATTTTTTCTATTCTTGAACTTCATAAAAAAACATAATCACAGCTAGGTGTGGTGGTGTGCGCCTATAGTCCTAGCACTTTGGGAGGCTGGGGTGGGAGGATTGCTTGAGGCCAGGAGTTTGAGACCAGCCTGTATAATAATGAGACCCCCGTCTCTACAAAAAATAAAAACATTAGCCAGGCATGGTGGTGCGCGCTTGTAGTCCCAGCTACTTGGGAGGCTGAGGCAGGAGAATCGCTTGAGCCTAGGAATTTGAGGTTGCGGTGAGCTATGGTGATGCCACTGCACTCTAGCCTGGGCGACAGAGTGAGTCTCTGTCTCAAAAAAAAAAAAAAAAAAATTAGCTGGGCATAGTGGTGCGTGTATGTAGTCCTAGGTACTTGGGAGGCTGAGGCGTGAGGATTGCTTGAGCCCAGGAGTTCAAGGCTGCAGTGAGCTGTGATCATGCCACTGCACTCCAGCCTGGGCAACATAGTGAGACCCAGTCTCTGAAAAAGAAAAAAAGCCAAGAAGCTGTTCTGCTTTTTGGTGGACATATGCACTCATTTCTCATGGTTGTTGACCTAGGATTAGATTTACTGTGTCATAGGGTAGGTATATGTTTAACTTTAGTAGACACTGCCAAAGTTTTCCAAAGTGGTTTTACTAACTTTGTACTTCCACTAGCTATGTATGAAAGTTCCATTTGCTCTACGTTCTCATCAGCACTTGGTATTGACAGTCTTTAATTTTAGCTATTTTGTTGGATATGTGTTGACATTGTATCGTGGGGTTTTAAAAATGCTTTTTATTTTGCAGTATTTTCAGACCTCCAGAAAATTTTATAACTAGAGTAAAGGATTTCTGTTACCCTTTATGCAGATTCACCAATTATAGATTTTTGCCCCATTTGCTTTATCATTTTCTCAATCTTTATATATAAGCATATTTTTTTGAACCATTTATAAATTGGAGAAATCATGTCCCCCTTTCCATAAGTTATTTAGTATAATCTCCTAAAAATAAGCATTTTGTCTTATATAACCATAGCATTGTCATCAAAACCAGGATATTTAAATTTGATGCAATACTATTGTGGAATTTATTGTTCATGTTCAAATTTCGTCAGTTGTCCCAATAGTCTACTTTACAGCTATTGTTTCTTTTCATTTTCTTAATGAAAGAGACCCAGTTCAGATACTCAGTCTTTTACTCTGTTAGTGCTTTTTGTATCTTTGTTTACTCTAAGGCCAAGAAGATGCTCTTCTGTGTTTTCTTTTAGTGGGTTGTTGTTTTTACCTTTAGGTTTGGGATCCATTTGAAATAAAATTTTTGTGTGTGTGTGGTATGAGGTAGGGGTAAAGGTTATTTCTTATTTATTTTTATTTTTTAAATAATGGTACCCAATTGATTCAGCACCATTTCCTTAAAAGACCATTCTTTACACAATTAATTGCAGTAACATCACATACATGTGGGTAATTTTTGCACTCTGTTTTTTCATTGGTTTGTCTGTTTTTGAATTGATTTCTAAAAATTATTAATTTTAAAATAATTACAAACTCACAGAAAATTGCAGAATACGATTAGGTCATTAAATATGAAATGTCCAATTTTGAATCAAAAGTTTAGTTTACTGTATCTCAAACAAGAAGCAGTACAATTAATCAAAGTATGTGCCTAAACTATCAACACAGTTTTGCCATCTTAATGGTAGCTTATTTACGCCAGCAGTGAAGAAGCCTGGAGAGCGAGTGGCAATGAAATCGTGAAAGGCGTTTTCCAAAGCTTGTTGAGAATTGAGTATTTTTCCTTGCAAGAAGTGGTCCAAAGCCTGGAAGGTGGTAGTCAGTTGGTGCAAGGTCTGGTGAATAGGGTAGATGACAGAGAGTTTCCAAGTCCAGCTTCTGTAGTTTGAGCAGCATTGTTTTTTAGTGGTCTTGCAAGAAGATTGGCCTGTCTCTATTGACTAATCTTGGCTGCTTAACCGCAAGCATCCTCATCATTTCATCCAATTGGTTGTAGGAGACATCTGCTGTAATGGATTGACCAGGTTTCATGAAGGTGTAGTGGATAATACCAGCACTGAACCACCAAACAGACACCATTAGCTTTTTTTGATGAATATTTGGTTTTGGACTGTGTTTCAGCGCTTCATCTTTATCCAACCATTGTGTCAAATGCTTGTGATTGTCAAAAAGAATCCATTTTTCATCACATATAACAATATGGTGTAGAAATGGTTCGCCTTTATGTCATGACAGCAAAGACAGGCAAGCTTCGAGACGATTTCTCTTCTGATGAAATCACCAGAATGGAACTTCTCAAACCATCAGCGTACTGTGTGTTCATTAGCCACATCCTTCCCAAACACTTCATTGATGTTTTGAGCTGTCTGCGCTGCGTTGAACTCATATTAAAAAATAACACGAATTTTTTACTTATCCATGGTTTCACAAAAATTGCTCTAAAAAATTTTTGAAAGATAATCACAAGCCAAAACGTGTGTTTGAAAGAATGAGGATGTACCTTCACAAAAAAAAAAAAAAGCAAAAAACCAAGAAGTGTCGAAGTGAAACGTCAGAGATGTCGACTGTCAAACTTAGTACTTAAGGAAATCGGACATTCCATACTTAATAACCTAATACTTAAGTCCTGTGTATCCTTTCACTCAGCTTTCCCCAGTAGTGATGTATTATAGAAACATGATCAAAACCGGGGAATAGGCATTTACGTTGATTTTTTTTTAACATCATAAATTATAATAGTTTTGCCTGCTTTGAACTTTTTGCAAATGGATTCATACACTACAAACTTTTTTTTTTTTTTTTTTTGAGACTGTATCTTGCTCTGTCACTCCAGCTAGAGTGCAGTGGTATCATCCTAGTTTACTGCAACCTCAAACTCCTGGGCTCAATTGATCCTCCTGCCTCAGCCTCCTGAGTAGCTGGGACTACAGGCGCGTGCCACCACACCTGGCTAATTTTTTCTATGTTTAGTAGAGATAGGGTCTGGCTCTTGCTCAGGGTGGTCTTGAACTCCTGATCTCAAGTGATCCTCCCACCTAGGCCTCCCAGAGTGCTAGGATTACAAACGTGAGCCACTGCGCCCTAGCACTAGGAACTCTTTTATGCTTGGCTTATTTTGCTTAATGCTATGCTTGGTGTTTATCCACGTTGTTGCATACAGTTATAGTTTGTTTATTCTTTTCCTTCATAGTTTTCCATTGTATGAATATACTACATTTTATTTAACCATTTACTTTTTTTGGACATTTGCATTGTTTTCAGTTTTTGATTATTACAAATAGTTCTGCTGTGAAAATTTTATACATGTGAATATGTATTGCATTTCTATTGGATATATAACTAGGAGTGGAATTGTTAGGTCAAATGTATGCATACATTTCAGTGTATGTGAATTCTAGTTGCTTAATGTATTTGCCAATCCTTGGTATTGTTTGTTTCTTTTATTTTAGCTATTCAGATGGTATTTATTCATATCCCAATGTGATTTTAATTGGCACTGGAGGTAAATTTAAAACCTTTTGTGTTTTACTTGCAATATACCTAATTCCCAAGAAAGGCCTTATAGGTGAAGGTGAGACTATCTGCATCGTGAACCCAACACTTTTTATGAACCAAATGAGATTTTCATCTGTAGACATGAGGATTAATCTTGAAGCTGAGTTCCATTAAATATTTTTTTTCAATTGGCCTTATATTAATGTCCTTCATACTCTGGAACTATTTATGGCTGGACAAATAGTGCGGGCTGAGCATACGTTTCTCATCTTTCTTTTTTCTTTTCTTTTTTTTTTTTTGGAGACAGAGTCTCGCTTTTTCTCATGTTTAGAGTGCAGTGGCGTCATCCTAGCTCACTGCAACCTCCAACTCCTGGGCTCAAGCGATCCTCCTGCCTCAGCCTCCTGAGTAGCTGGGAGTACAGGCACATGCCACCACATCTAGCTAATTTTTCTATTTTTAGTAGAGACGGGGTCTCGCTCTTGCTCAGGCTGGTCTCGAACTCCTGAGCTCAAGCGATCCTCCTGCCTCGGCCTCCCAGAATGCTGGGATTGTAGGCATGAGCCCCCGCACCTGGCCGCTTCTCATCTTTCTTATGCCTTTGCTTTCTAACATTTCCTCTTTATGTGTAAGTTTCTGGTTTAAAGAGTTGTTGAATAAGAGCAGCTTGATGAAATATCAGAAGTGCTAAAAAAAAAAAATTGAGAAATGTGTATTTTAAAGGGGTTATTATTTTACATAGGAAATTGCCTGAAGTTATAAGGCATAAAAATATACAAATACAAATTATATATGTTTGTGACTCAACTTTGCTACTATTGACATTTTGGACCAGATGATTTGTTGTTATAGGGAGCTGTCCTATGCCCCAATCGTGACAGTCAAAAATGTCTCCAGACATTGCTAAATGCTCCCTGGTTGAGAACCTGCCCTGGTTGAGAACTGCTACCCTAGAGAAAATTCTGAGGGAAACTGTTGGCTTAAATATATGTAGATAATTTAATAGGAAAAGTAATTGTGGGTAGTTAAGAATATCAAGGATTTATTTTGTGTAGAGATATATGTACTTCAGGAAGAACTGTTTTTAAGTGGAATTAAAATGTCTTTTTTATTTCTAAGTATCAAAATGACTAAAGAGCTGTCCATTCTGAACCTATTCTTTCTCTCCATATTCTTTCAAGTTGGTTGTCAGTAATCACTGATCTTATTTTCCTTATGGGAAGAGTGAGGTAATAGGAAATATTAGTTTTCAGGGGACCTTAAAAAAAGAAATTCAGTGTTTCTATTTTCTAAATTTGTTCATATCTATTTTAACGTTTTAAATTTTGGGTGTAGGAGGAAGGGAGTGAATTGGAGATTTTTCTTTTTGGCTGGAAACAACAAAAATTTGTTATCTGTCGACAGGGGCACACTGTCTTTCTGTTCTGGTGGTTGTCAGCAGTCCATGGCTTGTAGCTGCATAATGCCAATCTCTTTTTTTTTTTTTTTTTGAGTCTTGCTCTGTTGCCCTGGGTAGATGGGTAGAGTGCAGTGGTGTCATCTCACCTCACTGCACCCTCAAACTCCTGGGCTCAAGTAATCCTCCTGCCTCAGCCTCCTGAGTAGCTGGGACTACAGGTGCGTGGCATGACGCCTGGCTAATTTTTCTACTTTTAGTAGGGTTGGGGTCTCGTTCTTGCTCAGGCTAGTCTTGAACTCCTGAGCTCAAGCAATCCTCCTGCCTTGGCCTCGCAGGGTGCTGGGATTACAGGCGTGAGCCACCGTGCCTGGCCTTTAACACCAATCTTTGCTCCCTTTGTCACAAGGCTGTCTACTCTCCATGTATCTGTGTCTTCATCTGACATTGTCTTCTCTGTGTGTATCTCTGAATGGGAGAATTTCTTATTTTCTAATTTTTGATTTTCTTTGCCTGTGAGTTTCACTATTTTCTGGAAGTCTTGATTTTAAATTAGCAGTTGGGAGAATTCTTTGTAAACTTCTCTAGAACTGTGACCATGTCTTAATGGTCTTTATATCTCTGATGCTGAGTACATTTTATGGCAAATATTAGGATATATATATTTATGTAAAGTCATCCCTTGGTATCCATGGGGGACTGGTTCCAGTTCCTCCCGAGGATACCAAAATTTAAATCCCTTATTCTTAATGGTATAGTATTTGCATGTACTCTATGCATACCCTGCTGTATACTTTAAGTTATTTCTAGATTTCTTACAATATAAATGATGTGTAAATAGTTGTTATATTGTATTCTTTTTTTTTTTTTTGGAATATTTTCGATCCATTGTTGGTTGAATCTACAGATGCAGAACTCATGGATATGGAGGGTTGACTGTATATTTTTTTTAATTGAAGGTTTTGACCTTTTGCTCTATTTTCATCTAAGTGTGCTAGAAACTCAATTTGAGACTAAAGATAAACTTCATGATTTCTTGCTCTTAGCTCTCAATCCATTTTATTTGCATTCTAGCCCTTCCTCCTAACATCTATATTTTTATTAATTAATAGCACCATAATTTTTCCATTTAGCCACACTGAAATGTTAGGGTCTATGTTAAGTATTAGAAGATAGGAATGTAAACCAAGACCTGAGCACTGCCTTTTAGAGATCGTATTCTACTTGGAGAATATCTCACTAATATTTGGAATCTGTGTCAGTGGTTCCCAATTGGGAGTGATTTTGTTCCCCAAAGGGCTATTTGGATATTTTTTTTTACTGTCCTGATTGGGAATTGCTACTGGCATCTAGGGGGTAGAAGTCAGAGTTGGTGCTAAACATCCTGCAATTTATAGGGCAGCTTCCCAGCACAAAGAATTGTCCAGTCTGAAACATCAGTAGTGTTGAGGTTCAGAAACCCTGGTCTGTGTGATCAGTGTTAGGTTACAGGTATGAATAAAGTGCTTCAGAACACTGAGGAGTGATGGGATGCCGGGGGGAGTTTTAACACTTGAGCTGCCTAGTAAAATTGCATAGAATTAGTATAGATAATAATATAGTTTGAATATTCAGAATGTACCACACATTATTTTAGACATATTGCACATATTATTTATTATCCTTTCCATTTTACTAGTTAGTGTTAGTCTCTCTTTACAGTTGAAAAATTAGGGCTCATATTTAGCTAGGTCAAGTTCTTCAGTATATTCCTTTTTAAAAATAGACTTTATTTCTTACAGCAGTTTTAGGTTCACAGCAAAATTGAGTAGAAAGTATAGGGAGTTCCCATATACCTCCTGCCCCCACAACACACACAACCTCCCCTATTGTCAACATCCTGCACCAGAGTGGAAAAATTGTGATAATCAATTTGAACCTATATTGATACATTATTGTCTGCCAAAGTCCAAGTTTACATTAGGATTCATTTTTGGTGTTATGCTTTCTATAGGTTTTGACAAATAGTATAATGACATATATCTACCATTGTTATAATATATCATACAGAATAGTCTCACTGCCCTAAAAATCCTCTGTTCTATAGCTGTTCATCCCTCATTCCCCCCATAAACCCTGGCCACCACTGATCTTTTTACTGTGTCCATCATTTTGCCTTTTCCAAAATGTTCCATAGTTGGAATCACACAGTAGATAGCCATTCCAGATTGAGTTTTTCCATTTAGTAATATGCATTTAAGGTTCCCTCATGTCTTTTTGTGGTTCGATAGCTTGTTTCTTTTTAGTGCTGAATAATATTCTGCTGTATGGAATACCACAGTTAATGATATCTTTTTGAAAATAAATATTATATATATACTATCAAATGCACAAATCTCAAGTCTATAGTTTTGATGACTTTTTTACTTGTGTGTGTATATATGTGTGTGTTTGTGTAAGTGTGTATGCATGTAGGTGTTTATATACACACAAGTAAATGAAACCACCATTGGGAAGAAAATGTGGAATATTTTTCTTACTCATAAAGTTCCTAGTCAGTATTCCTCCCTTCAGACTAAGGTTATCAATATTCTGGCCACATATTAGTTTTGCATGGATTGAACTTCCTTTAGGTAGAGGCACACAGTATGTACACTTTTGTATTTGTTTTCTTTTGCTAAATGTATTTTTCAGATTCGTCTGTGTTGTTGCATGTTGCAGTAATTATTATTATTGTGTTCTATTTCGCTGTTTAAATATACCATGCTTTGTTTAGTTATTTTCTTTCCTTCTTTCTTTCTTTTTTTTGGAGACATAGTCTTGCTCTGTCACCCAGGCTAGAGTGCAGTGGTGTCATTGTAGCTCACTACAACCTCAAGCTCCTGGGCTCAAGCAATCTTCCTGCCTCACCATCCCTAGCAGCTGGGGCTACACGCATGCACCACCATGCCTGGCTAATTTTTCTTTTTTCTTTTTTTTTGCCAGCAATGCTTCCTTCACATAATTTTTCTATTTTTTTGTAGAGATGGCATCTTGCTCTTGCTCAGGCTGGTCTTGAACTCCTGGCCTCGAGCAGTCCTCCTGCCTCAGCCTCCTAAAGTACTATGATTACAGGCATGAGCCACCATGCCCAGCCAGTTATTTTCTTTTTGATAGGCTTTGTGTTTCTGGCTTTTGACTATTGTGAATAAAGCTTCTGTGAACATTCTTATAGATATATGGACTTAAAAAAAAATATGTGCCTAGGAGTGGAATTGCTGGATCAAAGGGTAGGTGGCAGATATTTAACTTTATTAAAAATTGCCTAAGGATTTTCTGAAGAGGTTGTACCATTATACATTTACATATATAATATCTGAGAGTTATAATTGTTTCACTTACTGCTACCATTGGTGTTGTCAGTCACTTTTAAAAATCATCTTATCAGTCTTACAAATTAGTATGATACCTATTTTACAGAAAATAATTTTAGGCTTCTGTTTAATATAATTAGTTCCTCCTTGGTTAGGTGTAATATTCTATCTTCTTCAGTGAATGGATTATATCAAGGTAGGCTTACAGTACCAATAAAACGTGGCAAACTCAGTCTTTTAAAAGTGGAAAGAAGCTATAAGCCAAGATTGGCTTATCTATTGCACTGTTTTCTCTCTTCAGTTTTCAACTGGGCACCTATTCAGTATGTAATAAAATAATGAATTGAAAGGAATCTAGTTTGTATGTCAGAGTGATTATGAAGTGTTTATGACAGCTCCTAGGCTGACACTCTCTATAATGGTGTTACATTGACTTCTGAACACCTTCCAGTCTGCCTCCAGGCGTGTGTGTCAGTGTAGTCTGAGTGGTTTTACATTAACATCTACCCTGAGAAAGATCTTTTGACTACAGAAGTGTTAGTTGCAAATGGAAGATACCATTAGGGCGGCTTCAAAGGACTGGAATGATATTTGGATTGGTGGGTGCTGAAGTAATGGCTGGGGTTTTGAAGTGTAATGTCTAAATCAGTGTTGCATAACTGGAGGAATGTGTGAGTTCAAACTGCTTTTCTTTGATCTTCCTTTAGAAAATCAGGCTGAAGGGGAAAGGTTAAAGTTGCCTTAAAATACTCCTTTCTATGTGTGCAAAAATCTGGAAGTATGAAAATATGATTACAAGTTCCATTCATTATTTGTGTTCTGTGGTTTTCATATTGTTCTTGAAACTCACTTCTTCCTGCCTCAAGTTTTGTGTTTTGAATTTAGTGTCAAGACCAAAATATAGCCTGGGTTGCTGTATCCTTTATGTGGTCAGCAAATATCTGTTCTATAAGTTGTTAGTCCTCACAAATATGCATTTTAGGTGGTTTTGTGGTTTGCTTTTTTTTTCTTGATGATATACACAGCAGGTTACAGAGATACTGACACTCTGACATTAACTGAATCATTTGTGGTTAGGCAGACAAAAATAAAACAAAAAACTTGTTCCCCTCTTCCCCTTAATTTTAGGAGCTTCCAGAAGGACTGCTCTTTGCTATCAGGAAAACTTTCCTTAAACTGTGTTATCTTAAGTTTTTGAAATTGTTAAGGCAGGGCTGTAACACATAAAATAACACACTGGCAGTGACTTGTTAGATTAAAAAAAGACCCAAGTTTAAGGCCTTTTAAGAATCTCCCATTAATACACTGTTTTAAATAGTATTTTATTAGATTATTTATGAACTGTCTGATTTCCTTAAGTACTAAGTTTGACAATTGATATCTCTGACATCTTACTTTGACACTTCTTGTTTTATTTTTATGGTGAAGGTACATCCTCAGTCTTGCAAACACACATTTTGGCTTGTGATTATCTTTCAAAAATTTTTTTAGAGCAATTTTTGTGAAACCATGGGTAAGTAAAAATTTGTCTTATTTTTGAATATGAGTTCCGTTGTATGCAGCGTCCAGTGTAGCGCAGACGGCTCAAAATATCAACCAAGTGTTTGGAAAGGATGTAGCTAATGAACGCACAGTACGTTGATGGTTTGAGAAGTTCTGTTCTGGTGATTTTAATCTTGAAAATGATCCATGTGGGTGACCTGAGACTAAGGTCGATAATAATGAGCTGAAAGCTGTAGTGGAAGCAAATCCATTTCAACCTATGCGTGAATTAGCAGCAAGGTTTGACATCACTATTCCAACAATATTGAACCATTTGAAACAAATCAGCAAGGTAAAGAAGCTGGACAGATGGGTACCGCATGAATTAAATGTGCATCAGAAGAGAAATCTTCTCGAAGCTTGCCTTTCTTTGCTGTCACGACATAAAGGCAAACCAATCTACACCATATTGTTATGTGTGATGAAATGGGTTCTTTTTGACAATTGCAAGCATTTGGCAGAATGGTTGGATAAAGATGAAGCGCTGAAACACAGTCCAAAACCGAAAATTCATCAAAAAAAGCTAATGGTGTCTGGTGGTCCAGCGCTGGTATTATCCACTACACCTTCATGAAACCTGGTCAGTCGATTCCAGCAAATGTCTACTGCAACCAATTGGACGAAATGATGAGGATGCTTGCAATTAAGCAGATGATTGGTCAATAGAAACAGGCCAATCCTCTTGCAAGACAATGCTTGACCACATGTTGCACAAACAATGCTGCTCAAACTACAGAGGCTGGACTTGGAAACTCTGTCATCCATCATATCCCCCAGACCTTGCACCAACTGACTACCACTTCTTCCAGGCTTTGGACCACTTCTTGCAAGGAAAAATATTCAATTCTCAACAAGCTGTGGAAAACGCCTTTCACGATTTCATTGCCACTCGCTCTCCAGGCTTCTTCACTGCTGGCGTAAATAAGCTACCATTAAGACGGCAAAACTGTGTTGATAGTTTAGGCACATACTTTGATTAATTGTACTGCTTCTTGTTTGAGATACAGTAAACTACACTTTTGATTCAAAATAGGACGTTTCATATTTAGTGACCTAATAATAGATTTGGATGCCTTTTTGGGCTGGTCATTTTTGGCAGTCTCTTCCTTTGTTTCCTTATCTATACAATGAAAATATATTATCAAATTGGCTTTACAGGGTGACTCTAGGGAGAGACTATCAGACAGAGTCTTGCTCAGTCGCCCAGGCTAGAGTGCAGTGGCACAATCATAGCTCTCTGTAGCCTTAAATTCCTTGGCTCACGCAATCCTCCCACCTCAGCCTCCCCCAGTAGCTAGGCCTACAGGTGCAAGCCACCATGCTTGGCTAATTTTTTTTTTTTTTTAAATTTTTTTGTAGAGAGCGGGTTGCTATGTTGCTTAAGGTGGTCTGGATCTCCTGGCCTCAGGCGGTCTTCCTCTTGCCTGCTCACCTGTTCTTGTATCCCAAAGAGCTGGGATTATAGGTGTGAGCCGCTGTGCCCAGCCTGTTAGCTTTTCATAGACCTTGCTTTATAGTTATAATGGCCACTCATGTAGCTAGGTGAAATCTTTTTGTTGCTTACCTGAATTTCTTAATATAAGGTGATACCTGCCATGCGTCCTCTCATTCCCCTTTATATTTTTGCTGTTTTTCACTAATTAAAAATAAATTATTATTACTTTTTAGGCTGAAAAAACTGTAATGAAACAATCTTCTTTTTGAGAAACTTCATTACATTCAGTTGTGTGTGTATGATTAGTACATGTGAAACAATTAGCAAATTGATAACTATATACTTCTATATTTAACACATTCATTGCCACACTAGAAAAAAATTTTTTTCCTTGGGGCCTTGGTGTTTTATTATGAAAATAGAATAAAAACTTGGAAAACAAAACGATCCTTTCTAATTTAATGAAAAATTTGTTATTTTTTATTGTTTTCTGTGTGTGAGTTACATGCAACTTGAAAAATAGTTCTCGGAGCTCCCAAGGTGAAGAGACGTGTGAGTTACATATGCTTCTCAGGGTCCAGGGCTCAAAACTAGCGTGAGTTAAATACCACTGTGTTAAATAAACACAGTCCAGTTTCTTTTCTACTAAAATACACTGTTAGAATCATTGATGATATTTGTAGCTCATGATGTGGCATATTTCACATACTTTGTATTGTTGGGACAGGCTATGAGTTTTGGAATAAGAATAAAACTTCCAGAGTCTCAGGTGTTGGCTGCTTTTGCTCTCTAAGAATTACCGGGTGGAATTAGAGCTACTACTTACTCTGAGGACTCTATAAAAGGTATTTTTGACTGAAAGGCAAAATGTGCTTGAGATAAACATAGGGAATTCTTTTCCTATTGTTTTCCATGTCTAGTGGCCCATTTTCAAAATCAGTTTGTGGCTGAGCACAGTGGTGCATGCCTGTAGTCCCAGCTACCCTGGAGGCTGGGGCAGCAGGATTGCTTGAGCCCAGGACTTTCAGACCAGCCTGGGCGACATAACAAGACCCTGTCTCTAAAAAAATTTTTAAAAATCAGATTGTTTCCTTATTGTTGAGTTTTAAAAGTGCTTTGTATATTTTGGATAACAGTTCTTTTTCAGATGTCTTTTGTAAATATTTTCTCTCAGTCTATGGGTTGTCTTATTCTTTTGACATTGTCTTTGCGGTGCAGGAGTTTTAAATTTTAAGCAAGTCTAGCTTATCACTTATTTTCTTACATGAATGGTGCCTTTGGTTCATCTAAAAAGTCATCACCATACCCAGCATCATCTGTGTTTTCTCTTGTTATTTTTTAAGAGTTTTATGGTTTTGCGTTTTATGTTTAGAGCTGCAATCCATTTTGAATTAATTTTTGCGAAGGGTGTAAGGTTTGTGTCTACATTCATTTTATTGCATGTGGATGTCCAGTTGTTCCAGCACCATTTGTTGAAAAGACTGTCTTTGCTCCATTGTATTGCCTGTGCTCTTTTGTTGGAGATCAGTTGATTATATTTATGTGGGTTTATTTGTGGGCTCTCTATTGTGTTCCATTAATCTAATTGTCTGTTCTTTCAGCAATACTACACTGTCTTGATTAGTGTAGCTTCATTGTAAGTTTTGAGGTTGGATAGCATCAGTCTTCTGACTTTTCTCCTTCAATATTGAGTTGGCTTTTCTGAATCTTTTGCCTCTCCATAGAAACTTTAGAATCTGTCAATATCAGCAAAATAACTTGCTATGATTTTGATTGAGAATGCATTGAATCTGTAGGTCAAATTGGGAAGAACCAACATCTTGACAATACTGAGTCCTCCTGTCCACAAATGTGGAATGTTTCCGCATTTATTTAGTTCTTTTTTGATATCTTTCATCAGTTTTATAGTTTTCCTCATACAGAGGTAATATTCTATTAGATTTATACCTATGTATTTCATTTTTGCTAAGGTACATGGTAATATATTTTTAATTTCAAATTCCACTCGTTCATTGATGGTATATAGGAAAGTGATTGACTTTTGCATATTAGCCTTTTATCCTGCAACCTTGCTATAATTGTTTATTAGTACCAGGAGTTTTTTTCTTGATTCTCTGGGATTTTATACATAGATGATCATGTCCTTTGTGAACAAAGACAGTTTTATTTCTTTCTTCCCAGTCTATATACCAGGGATGGGGAAGCTTTTCATTTTGGAATTTTGCTGTAATCAAATAAGGCTGCATTCAAGAAACGTCAATTAGATATACTTAAAAATGTATATTATATTGTAAAAAAATCTAACTACTATGTACTTAATAATTTAAAAAAATGAAAACTATTTGTTAATTTTAATGTTAACTAACCTTTTAATAACTTTATTGTATCTACTTTTTGTTGGAAAGCATTTGAATCTTTGGTTGCTGTATGGAGGTCCGCCGTTGCAGCTGATCCTCTCGATGGGTATCAGTCATTCGTGGCCTTAAGGGCATCTTGATTTGTGTTAGGTTGGAGAATGTGGATTCACGGCAATAAGTGGTTGAAAAGCAAGAAAGCATTTTTTGGGCATGTTGCCGAAGGCATGTGTGTATTCTATTGCATCTTTCCATATTTCAATTGGATCTTTCTTAGCATCAAACCACGACTTTAAAATGTCATCTCCTGAGAGCTCAATCAATTCCATCTGTAGTTCTTTAGGTGCCTTGCTGATATCAACTAGGTGAGGCTGAAATGCTAATTTGAGTGTGATGTCATGATTCTCAAAGTCAGTGAACCTTTCATTGTGTTCTCCAATTAATAGCTCTATAACAGCTGCGTATTCTTCCAATGATTCACATATATCATCCTGCTCATCAATGACCTTTGCTAACTGGGGAAAATGTTTATCTGGAATTTCCTTTTAAAGAAGTGGTGTTTTGAAAAAAGGTAGCTTTTTTTGAAATGCTTGGATTTTTTGCCACATATCATATATAGACTTAGTATTACCTTGCCAAAAAAATTCAAGTTGTTTTGATTTGACATGATATCACACAGAAATGCTGCATTCCTATAGAAATCTTCTTTCAATAATTCACATTGCTGATTCTGTTCTTCATAAAATTTGATTATCTGTTCTCTCAGAGAGAAAATTTTGGCTAATGCCTGTCCCTGCGCTAGCCAACGCACTTTAGAATGATATGGCAAATCCCCCTTAATACCTACCTCATGGTTCAACTTTAGCATGTTATGAAACTGACAATGCTGTGTTGCATTTGCACAAATTTAGTTAACAATACTTATAACTTGTTGTGAAATGTCACTTAAAATAGTAGCTTTAGCACAGAGATTTTGCTGATGCAAGATAAAATTTAAAGAAATGAGAGCATCTGGATCTGTTAATACTTTATCTGTGCAATAAACCCTTCATGTTTTCCTGTCATAGAAGGTGCATCATCTGTACATACCCTCACTAAATTTACCAAATTCAGTCCAACTTCACAACGTCTATCTTCAAAGTTGTTGAAGATACCTGTTCCCTGTGTTCTGTTCGCAAGAGTGCCCAAAGCGAGTAACTCTTCATAGCAAAGAAAATCTTCTGTTACGACCTGAATGAAGTATAAAACCTGCACTGAGTCAGTAGTATCAGTTGATTCATCCAAAGAGATTGAATAATATATATTTTCCTTTTGAAGTATTGCATGAAGTTGTTCTGTTAAGTTGAAGTCTAATTCATGCTGCCTATCAGTTATGGTTCTCCTTGAAAGAGGCAGTTGTTTGTACTTTGAAACGTTATCAGGGTCTAAGCATCCTGCAGCTTCAACAGTGCATTCATTTTTTCACAATTTCTACATCACTAATGGCTTCCCTTTTTTCGCAAGAATATAAGCTACTTTATAAGTTGCTTCAGTGGCATTACTTCCAGGTTTTATTGCTGCTTGAAGGAATTGTCTTTCCTTTTGCTTTTCATCTTTTAATTTCTGCAATACAACCTTTTGCACCTCTCCCTCTAATTTAAAATATTTGTGGTCCTCATGAGTGTTATAATGCTGAATTTCTTTAATGTTACTATTGCAGTATCACAAAGCAAGCAAATCATCTTATCTTCAGCAGAAACAAGATAATATTGCAATTCCCAATCCTCATTAAAAAATATGGCTTTTTCCTTCAGTGTTTTCTTTGTCTTCTTTGACGTGATGGGCTGTTAAGCAGACAGAATTAAGAAATACTGTCGGGCTGCTCAACTATTCACAAATTCCACATCAAACAGAAACACAGTGTACCGTTGTCAAAAGCTGGTAACGGACTGGTGTACTCAACCCCCATAAACTCTCACCAAGCAGCCTCGTGCGGTGGAGGTGCCAGTCAGGCAGGGGAAGTTAGAACTAAATCATGAATGTAGCAGCCGTCATTTTAGCCCTTATGACTTACTAATGTTCAAATTGTGCCGTTCAATCTGGGAGGATTATTTTGTTGAAACTTATTTTATTCTTTGGTATTTTAAATATGTTCATTTTAAAAATAAAATAAAAAATATAACAGACGAACAAAAATGTATTAATGAAAATAAAAGGATTTGTTCTGTAAAATTTGGATTCAGTCCAAAGGCCGCATGTAAGGACCTAGATGGCCACATGTGGCCTTAAGGCCGTAGGTTCCCCACCGCTGCTGTATGCCTTTCATTCCTTTTCTTGTCTTATTATATTAGCTGGGATGATATTAAAAAGCAGTAGTGCGAGGGCATATCTTTGCTTTGTTCTTGATCTTAGTGGGCAAGTTTTGAGTTTCTCACCATTAAGTATGATGTTAGCTGTAGGTTTTCTGTAGTGTTTTTTTCTTTTGAGATGGTCTCACTCTGTTGCCCCAGCTAGAGTGCAGTGGCATCATCATAGTTCACTGCAACCTCAAACTCCTGGGCTCAAGCAATCCTCCTGCCTCATGCTTCCAAGTCGGTGGGACTACAGGCGTGTGCCACTACGCCTGGGTAATTTTTTCTACTTTTAGTAGAGACAGCGTCTAGCTCTTGTTCAGGCTGGTCTCAAACTCCTGACCTCAAGTGATCCTCCCCCTCGGCCTCCCAGAGTGCTAGGATTACAGGTGTGAATCACTGTGCCCGGCCTGTAGATGTTTTTTTAATCAAGTTGAGGAAGTTCTCTATTCCTAATTTCTGAGGATTTTTTTTTTTTAAATGAATGGGTGTTGGATTTTTTCATATGCTTTTTCTGCATCTATTATTTGACTACGTGATTTTCCCTCTTTAGCTTTTTGATGTGATGGCTTACTTACCTTAGTAATTTTTTGAATGCTGAACCAGCTTTGTATACCTAGCATAAATCCCCCTTGTTTGTAGCGTATAATTCTTGCTATACATTGTTGGATTTGATTTGCTACTATTTTGTTGGGGATTTTTGTATCTATTTTCATGAGAGCTATTGGTCTGTAGTTTTCCTGTAATGTCTTCTTTGTGGTTTTGGAATTAGGGTAATGCTGTCTCATAGAATGAGTTAGGAAGCATTCTGTCTGCTATCTTCTAGAAGAGATTGTGGAGAATTGGTATTATTTCTTTCTTAAGTGTTTGGTAGAATTCACCAGTGAATTCCTGGGCCTTGTGCTTTCTGTTTTGGGAAGTTATTAATTACTGATTAAATTTCTTTAATAGATATAGGCCTATTCAGATTGTATATTTCTTCATGTGTGAGTTTTGGCACATTGTGACTTTCAAAGAATTGGTCCATTTGATCGAGGTTATCAAATTTGTGGGCATAGAGTTGTTCATAATGTTCCTTTATTTTCTTTTTCATGCTCATAGGATCTGTAGTGCTTTCCCCTCTTTCCTTTCTGGTATTAGTTAATTTGTGTCTCCTCTCATTTTCAGTTAGCTTGGCTGGAATCTTACTGATTTTATTAATCTTTTCAAAAAACCAGCTTTGGTTTTATTAATTTCCTTTATTGATTATCCTGTTTTCAATTTCATTGATTTCTGCTCTAATTTATATTACTTATTTTTTTTCTGCTTGCTTCGGATTCAATTTACTCTTCTTTTTCTAATTTCCTAGGGTAGAAGTTTGTATTTTTGATATTAGATCTTTCTTCTTTTTAGTATATTCAGTCTATCCTATAGATTTCCCTCTGTGAACTTTCTCTGCATCCCACGATCACAACTCACTGCAACCTCAAACTCCTGGGCTCAAGCGATCCTCCTGCCTCAGCCTCCCGAGTAGCTGGGACCACAGGCGCACGCCACCACACCCAGCTAATTTTTTCTATTTTTTGTAGAGATGGGGTCTCGCTCTTGCTCAGGCTGGTCTCAAACTTGTGATATCAAGTGATCCTCCTACCTAGCCCTCCTGGAGTGCTGGGATTACAGGCGTGAGCCACCGTGCCTGGTCGATAAGTTGTATTTTTATTTTCATTTAGGTCAAAATATTTTTAAATTTCTCTTTTGACCCGTATGTTATTTAGAATTGTATTGTTTAATCTCCAAGTATTTTGTTATTTTCCAGCTATCTTTCTGTTACTAATTTTTAGTTTAATTCCATTGAGGACTGAGAGCAGATACTGTATGATTTCTGTTTTTAAATTTGTTAAGGTGTGTTTCATGGTCCAGAAGGTGACCTGTCTTAGTGTTCCATGTGATCTTGAAGGATGTGTATTTAGCTTTTGTTGGAAGTAGTCTATAGATGTCAATTATATCCAGTTGATTGAGGGTTCTGTTGGGTTCAACTATGTCATTCTGTGATTTTCTGCCTGCTGGATCTGTCTATTTCTGATGGAGGGGAAGGTTTTTCTTCTTACAGTTCTGTGAGTTTTTGCCTCATGTATTTGGTGCTCTGTTGTTAGATACATACATGCTGAAGGATGTTACAGTTTCTTGGAGTATTGACCCCTTTATCATTATATAATGTCCATTTTTATCTGTGATAACTTTCTTTGCCCTGAAATCTGCTCTGTCTGAAGTTGATATCGCTATTCTTGCTTTGTTTTGATTCGTGTTAGAATGATATACCTTCCCTTTACTTTTTAATCTCTGTGTCTTTATCTTTAAAATGGGTTTCTTGTAGACAACATATAGTTGGGTTTTATATTTTAATCCACGTTTACAATCTCTGTTTTTGAATTGGTATATTTAGACCATTGATGTTTATGGTGATTGTTGATATAGCTGGATTAATATCTATCATATTTGTTACTGTTTTATATTTTTTGCCCTTATTTTTTTATTCCTGCTTTGTCTTCTACACTTTTCTTGCCTTTTGTAGTTTAATTGAGCACTTTATATAATGTTGTTTTCTTTTCTTAGCATATCGATTATACTATTCTTAAAACTTCTTTTAGTGGTTGCCCTAGAGTTTACAATGTACATTTACATCTAATTCAAGTCCACTTTCAAATAATGCTATATTGCTTCATGGGTAGTACAGCACCTAATATTAACAAAATATTCCTAATTCCTCCTTCTTCTTTCTTGTATCATTGCTGTTATTTATTTCACTTATATATAAGCATACATAAGCACATTTATATGTACATATACACATGTATATGCATATACATAAGTATACATAATTGAGTTTGTTGTTGCTATTATTTTGAACTATTATCTGTTAAAACAATTAAGAATAAAAAAATAAAAGTTTTATTTTACCTTCACTTATTCCTTCTCTGATGTTTTCATTCCTTTATGTAGATCTGAGTTTCTAACCTATATTGTTTTCTTTCTCTGCAGAACTTCTTTTAACATTTATTGCAAGGCAGCTCTACTGGCAATAAATTCCCTCAATTTCTGTTTGTCTGAGAAAGTCTTTATTTGTCCTTGAAAATTACTTTTGAAAGGGAATTTTGCAGGATGCAGAATTACAGGTTGGTTTTTTTTTTTCACACAGTACTTTAAATATTTCACTCTCTTGTTGCTTGCATTGTTTTTGAGGAAAAGGCAATGTAATTCTTATCCTTGCTCCTCTATAAGTAGGTGTTTTTCCTCTGGCTTCTTTCCACTCTTTCTTTCCTTTCTTTATTTCTTTCTTTTCTTTGCAGTGGCCTTACCATGCCTCACTGTAACTTCAAATTCCTGTCCTCAAGCGATCCTCTTGCCTCAGCCTCATGAGTTGCTGGCATGAGCCACCATAGCCAGCTAATTTTTAAATTTTTTGTAGAGGTGAGTCTTGCTATGTTGCTAGGCTGGTCTCGAACTCCTAGCCTCAAATGATCCTCCTGCCTTGGCCTCCCAAAGTGCTAAGATTACAGGTGTGAGCCATTGCATCCAGCCTGAAGACTTTTTCTTTATCTTTGATTTTTTTGAAGTTTGCAAATGATACAGCTTAGTGTAGGTTTTCTTTTGGGCATTTATCCTGCATGCTCTTCTCTGAGCTTATCATTTCTGACTGTGGTTCTGATACTTGTTTTTTTATTTTTTTTCTTCTTTCCACCCGCCGGTTTTGATACTTGTTTAGTCAAACTGTGTTTTTTTGCCTTTTAGTATGCTTTCTAATTTTTTGTTAAAAGGAGGGAAATATGGTAAATGGGCCTTTAGTAATGAAGTGTGTGGGGAGAGGAAGCATTCTATAGTCCTATGATTAAGTCTCGGTTTTTTCAAGTGCTTTGCACTTTTTTATTATTTTTTTAACCTTCTTAGTAAGACAGGAAGGCTAGAGGGGCTGGAGTTGGGCATTTCCCTTTTCCTAGGTAGGTTAGGCTCCAATATAACCCTAACAGGATAGGCTGTGGTAAAATAGTTTCTCCTGAGGATAAGCCTTGTCAGAATGCTCTGACATATTTCAAATTAGTTCCATTTTTCACACCCACTGCCAGAGGCTCGAGGGGATTTTTCATTTTCTTCAGTATTTGCTGTTAGGACTAGGGTAGAGCTTCTGGAATAATAAACATAAATGTGAGGGCTTCCCCAGGACTCGGTCCTCCTGGAGTTTTCATCTCTCAGGCTTGTCTAGTAATTTGTGAATCATAAAATTTAGGTGTTCCTACCCTGACACTGGTTCCTGTGAAGGTTTCTGCTTGTGGATTTCTGCTCTTGTGAATTGTGATTCTGTGTATTCACCTGTCTCTCTGATTTTTAAAATTATTTTATGAGGTCATCTCAGCTTCAGAAGTCTCTCCAATTTTTGAAGCTGTCGTTTGCTCTGGGACCTCATTTCTCTGAGGGATGTCAGAAGAGTTGTTGATTTTTTAGTTTGCTCAGCTTTTTGCTTGTGGTTAGGACGAAGTGAAGACTTCTAAGCTCCTTATGTGCCAGACTGGAAACTGGAAGTCTAAATTTTTACAAATCAATATTTTTCTACTTACAGCAACATTGTGTTGCTATAACCCAAATGTAGTACCTTAGTTTGAGGGAAGGATTGGTCATTATTGTGTTTGAGTTAAGATATGAATTTGTTTAGGTACAAAAAAACCTCTACCTTTTTCCAAAGCTGCTGAAATGAGTCCTTGAATCTCATTCATATGCAGTAATATCATACCTATCTATGGAAATCAAGGGTCCTTCAGGACAAAAGTCTTACATCATCTGCCCTCATGGAAAGCCATTGTAAATAAAGAAGATCTGTGTATATAATTACTTTGAGGTAGCATTACATATCCATAGAAGGCAGATTTATGCATTTCATTCACCATGCATCAATTGATTTAGATCCATAATTTATTCTGTATACCCACCAGAATGGCTGCCACTAGTTGTTGGCTAGGATGTGGAACAGATAGAACCCTCGTACGTTGCTGACAGAAGTGTAAATTGGTACAATCACCTTGGAAAACAGTTTTATTAAAATTTATGAAAGGTGCGTAAATTTTTATATAGAAGCAATTACTCTACTAGATATGTATCTAAAAGAAATAAAGAAATATGCATACATGTTTACTCAAAGACATTTGTGAGAATATTCATAGTAATATTCTTTATGATGTTATTTTCAAAATGGTAAAATAATGATTCTCATAAAACTATATAATGGACAGATGTTCTAGATTTTATTTAACTCATTTATTAATGAGGGATTTGGGAAGTTATCACAGCTGGCTTAAAGTAGAAGGTGAAGATCAAATATAGGCAATTAGGAATACTGAAATGAATTTGCTAATAGATGCAAACCTCATTAATATCCTGTTGGCACTTCAGTGTACTGTTTGGTATCATCTTTTCTACAAAGTGGAATTTCACTGTATCTCTACCAGACAAAATTTATTTGCATTTCTGTATACAAGAATCTATTGCATTACTATTAATTTTCTGCAACTTGGAGGATTGTAAAACACTCCAAAGACAAATGTGTTGATTATCTATATAATCAGATAAGGCCAAAGGGTCCACTAGAGAACTCTTGGTAATCCAGTGAAAAACTACACAGTAATCTTTTTCCCATTTCAAAATCTTTCACAATTTTCCCTGATATCTTAACAGCCAAAAACTATAAGCCAAAAACTCAAAATACCCCAGAGGCCCATGAATAGTACAGTGGATAAAATTGAAGTATTCTCATACGATGGAAATCTATATGCAACATGAATTTAAAAGCTATAGTCCCATGCAACATGAATTAATTTCATAAGCATAGTAATGTGTGAAAGAAGCCATTCACAAGAGTACATGCTGTGTGAACCCATTTACATTAAGATGAACAAGGAGAGCTGATATAAAGTTTTACAAATCAGGATTGTGGTCATGGTCACTCTTGAGTTGGGGTTATGCCTGGGAAGGGACGTGGCAGGACCTTCTGAGTATCCATTATATTGTTTCATGATGTCTTGTCAGTACAGAGGCATATTAACATTGATAACTCATTAAGCTACACAGATACTTATGCGTTATATATTTTTTCTTTGTTATCTTTCAGTAAAGGCTACTTAAAAAATCATTTATGGACCACAAACATCCATTTAACCAGTGTCTATAGGGGAAGGTAGAGATCTGAATATGTAATCTTGTCCTAGTTCTGTGGCATTGTAGAGCTTATTTTTATTGTCCTTGGTATTTGGTTGAATTTTCTATATTGTAGTCAGATAGTCTATGAAAAGTCATCAGGATTTCAGATACAAGTTTGGTTCTGAGGACTAGATGAACTTGATTTGCTTTTAGAGAATTCTAAAAGCCCTCGCAGAACTTTTATAGCTTTTTCTGTGTGTATATTATTGTCTCAGCTGTTGTAATTTCCTTTTGCCTTAGATTGAGTTGTGAGATTCTAAAATTGTACTCCCCCTCACCCCTTTTTTGGTTTGGTATGTCATTTGCATATTTTCACCATGCGAAAGCTATTTTCTATGGTTGGAAAAGATTTTTTTTCCTACAGTGTGAACAAATCATTCTTTGTTCTCCTTATTGTGCCTCCAAACTGGTACGTCCGGTTTATGCCCCAAACAACAAAAGTCTGTCATCAGAAATTAAAATGCCAGTAAGAACAAAGGCAGAGATCATGAGGAGCTCTTGGAGAGGTTTTCTCCCATTTTGTTCCTCTCCCCAAGTTACCACAGTTGCCAGGAAGTTGGAACACTGCTTGGTATACTTCTTCCTTGTAGTTCTGCTCTTGTATATATTGTTATTGTTGATTTAAAAGTGAACTTACAGCTTCATATAATTCTTTTCAGAATCTATAAAATCCTCATCTCTGAGATTCTTTGCCATTTTCATTCAGTGAGCTCTTTTTAAGAAACCCAAGATTCACTTTTGAGAAAATGTGTTGACTTTAAAAAAAATCAGTTTTGACACACATTCGTTTTAAAGCAAAATTATCAGTGAACATACTTTATAAAATTATTAGAGGCAATTCAGAATGATAGCTAAAGCAGTGTGTAAGGTACATGTCCATTCTCTGTGTGTCCTTCTAAAATGTGCTCATCCTGTCTGTGTACACTTTGTTAGCACTGTTTCTGTTCTGAAATGGTATTCTAATGTAGAATTTGCACATCCCATTTAGAGAGTTCTCTCCTCTGGGAAGTTTGACATTTGTGACTCACATAGGATAGTTTAGAATTATGCTTCTAATATCAATAGGTTGCACAGTCATGATTTTAATATATTCACAAATATCTGTAAATGTAACATAATATTTCCTCCCCTCTCCCCTGTGTTGTAATTAAACATAAGAATGGGCAATGAATGTGGGTGCATTTTATAATCAGTCCTATTGTTTTTCTCACCTTTTCTAACCTAATGTTTTTTCTCACATATAAAGAGGGATTTAGAATAGAAGCTGAGGATAATAGGCATTTAGGTTTGTTCAAAAGTTGTTTTGCTGAAAAGCATGGTGTGTTCAGATGTCCAAATGTTTTTGTATGTCACAGTAAGCTCTTGCATATTAAATACAGTGGTAAATATTTATCATATAATAAGTATGCCAAGACAGATTTGTTCTCTTCTTGATTTTTTAGTATAATTTATTAGTATAATTGATATCAGTTAAATATGATTATATTTCTTTAACATTAAGACCTTATTTGAGAGAACCAAAAGCTAAATGCTAGACCTCTGGCATGTGGAAATAATAGTATAGAGCAGAATATTATAATACTATAATATTGTGTCAGAATACTATAATTTATTATAAGTGTAAACTTTATAGGTGAGAAGTATTTTTCATTACTCTGAATAATAACTTCAATGTAAGTTCTACAGTATTATTTTAAAACTTATTTATAATTTTTTTATTAACACATTGACTGCCATGTGAGTTGTATTTTTAACTCAGGCTAGTTTTGGGCCCGGGGCCTCCTGAAGCAAAAATCTTATTTATGTTCTTATTGTTACAATTAATATTGACAATTTAATTTTAAAAACGTGGATCATGTTGCATATAATTCACACGCAGAAGACAATAAAAAATAACAAATTAGAAAGGATCATTTTGTTTTAATAAAACACTGTGGTCCCAGGGAAAAAAATTTTTTTCTAGTGTGACAGTCAATGTGTTAATTGAAATAGCATGTATATTGGAGAAGAGTGTTATTTGTCTGTTGCCCAATAATTTATTTTCAAAATGTAAATAACTTGGCATTTTATTCTTTTGGCTATTGTTAAAATTTCAAATGTTAGGTAGGTCAAATAGCCAATAAAGCACCTGTAATATAATTAGATTACATTAGTGTTACATCTTTAAGCATATGTGTGCTTAAAATCAAAGAGATTGTAATTTTTAGATTTCAGAGAATATATGATTACTGCACTGGGTGGGAAGTTGAACAAAATAACCTTTTACAGTTTTTTCTAAATTTTAAATTCTGTTCTGTTATAATAAGATGTAGTCTATAATGGCCATGGTGTTCATTTTGAAAATTAAAGGTCACAAAGGAATTTGCAGAGCATATAAGTTCTTACAGATTGCTATACTGAATTTATAGCTTTTGTGTGTTTCATTGGTGGTAGGTGGTGCTATTGTTGCACAGTTAGTCCTAGCATTTTTCACATCTTCTGCATCCCAAGTGTTACAGAAGGATTTGTCACTGCAGCCATTCAATAAGTTGTGGTAATTATCATAAGCAAAATGAGTGTGATGGCTCTTTAGGCATTGCCATAATTTAACATTTATAAGAAACAAAAATAGTTTGCAGCTCTTAAATTCAGATAGAAGAGAAGCTGAAAATCTTAAAAAGTAGTCACTCTAAAAGGCAGCTCTGTAGATTTATAGTTTAATATTGTAATATTTATAAGCCTTTTATTTTATAATGTATACATTTTTGATATTTTAAACTGCTTGTTTGGCAGGCCTATTTAAAAAAATACCATCAGTATGTTTCCTCTATTGAATTTTTATCTTTATTACATCTGTTGTATGTTCTTGGGTATTTAGAACTAGTTTTATAATGTTTGCCATTTTCTCTGACATATATTCCATCAAACACTAGGCAATTATGAAAATGTATTGAGAACTACAGTACCACATACAGTAAGTCTGGGAAGCCATTTTTAACTAATTCTAGTTTAATCTGTTCAGTACTGCAATTAACAGTTGAAAGGCAGCCATTTTCACACTTGACACATATGAGCATACCTCTTTTACCCTTTGGATTAGTAGTATACTGTATTCTTTATATCGGAGGAGTAAGTCTGATATGATTCAAAGTGAATGTACATTCATGCAGTGTTTGATCCATGTGTTAATAAATGATAACTTTTAACATTGTTTACATATAATTTTTTGTTCACAAAAGATTGAAATTAAAAGTATCCTGGAGGTCTTTTTAGCAGCTTTTCCATCTCATTTTATAATTGCTAAAGAATATAGGCTTATTGAGGTTAAATGATTTATTCAAGGTTAACAGATAATGAGTTGCAGAACCATAACTAGTACCTATGTTATTCACATTTCACTTAAGTGTTCCTTGCAATATATATTGCTTTTTCTTATTTACAACATATTTGTTAAAGTTGCTATAATATTCAAGTTGAGCTTTTTGGAATAGTATCATAGTTGCTTTGCTCTCAAATGGAAGGCAGTTGTGCAGAAACTGTACAGATTTCTAATAGTTTAATAAGATAAAAATTATAGACTTCTTGAACAGCCCTTTTTTTGTTCATATTGTGTGCTCTTATAATTTTCTAAAATTGCATGTGGTAATTTAAGATATGAGTATATTTAATGTGTATGACCAGCCATGAATGTGTGTGGGTGTATCTGTATGTGTCTATATATGTATATGTTTTAGACAAAATTATGATAAAATTTAGGAGATTTTATTTTCATATAATAATGTTGTGACCTGCATTTTCATTTAGTTAATTTTTTTTCTATCTTCTCATATGCAGATCAGTGGGGAAGCACAGGAGCTCTTCTCTGTTCGACATGGCCCAATTCGAGCGGCTAGAATCTTGCCTGCTCCAAATTTTGGTGAGTGTAGCCCTTAAGAAAAAACAAATCATTCAGAAAGAGTTTCTCTTTTGTTGGTCTTGGACTTCAGACAGCAAGAATGATAACTAAAGTCTGTTTTCCTCCAAGTGTCCATTCCCCTTCCCCTCCTCCCCACAAGATAAACTTTTAACTCTGTCAGTTGAGATGGAAATAGGTAATCTTAACCAATTCAATATGGTCATTCACTTCTGCTGTGGTTTTGATTTATCTTCATCCTCTTTGATCTCAGTTTAGCCTCTGCCTTTGCTGGCTCTTTCGTGAAGGCCTTTTCTCTCTTGGTTTTCATGGCATCATTCTTCCCAGATCCCTTCCTTGCTGACTGTGCCGTCTTTGTTATGTTTCTGGCTTAGCTTTCTTCTGTGGGTATTCCTCAAGTCTCTGTTGTTCTCATGCCTTTGCCCTTCTTCTCAGTTATACTTACTGCCTTGGAGAGCTTGGTTTTCACTATTATCTCTGTTATAGATGACTCTGCTCTTTGCATCTCCAGCTATGTCAAAAGTGGAATTTTCAGCTTTTAACCTTTCATCTCCACTTTAATAGAGAATACTTCTTCATGTGTTTAAATAGTATATATGTTTTATATTTATTTTAAAAATTCAAATATGTTTTTGTGTTAAATCTGTTATTTAGATGGCTAAATTTTGGGCTCTTTAATACCTTGAGCTTTCTAAAGGTTATATTTTCTCATTAACTTCTCTGTGTTCACTCAAGAATGTTTTTGCATGTGTGCTAAAAACACAGTCATATTAATCATGGATACTTTGAAATCTTTTTAAGAAGAGGATATTAAAATATTTTAATTCTATTATATTTTTAAAGGTTATGCAGAAGTGGAAAAATGTTACTTATAAGATGACTTTTAGCAGTTAATTTTCTAAATTTGTGAGAATGATGTGTACTAAAACTTAGGACAGTGTGATTGTGCATAAGTAATTTTAGGGATTAATTTAGTGATTAAATCTGCTTAAATGAAATGGGGAGGTTGGAGGAAACAAGGCAACAATATCCTGCAGTCATGTGGAGATTTTCTCCCTTGCTATTCAACTATATGGCATATACAGATTTCAGCTCTGTAGCTGTCTCTGTTTCTCCCTCACATGATCACATGCTCTCTTTCTCTCTCTCTCTCTTTCTGTTTTTTGTTGCATTTGTATTTTGGTGAAGAAGATTCTAGACCATTTTTTTCTGGAGTGTTTTTAGAATGGCCAGCTTTTTCTTTGAATGGTTGGAATCAGGAACTTTATTACTAAAGAACTTCTGATACGTCTTTGTTTCTTTTGTATGTAATTCACAGAGGCAGATTTTTCTCCTTTTGTTTTATTTATGAAGTGCTTTGGTTTATACTTATTAATGTTCAACTTTTCTCAATTTTTAAGGCAGAAATACTTCATAAAAGTATCTAATTAATATTGCTCGTATAATTTTATTTAGAAGTAAGTTTAGTGCACTTTCTTATTTAAAAAAGATTTCTTCCTCCTTTATAATAAGCTTATTTAAAAATATATTAGATTTAAAATACAGTTTTACATGGGTAATTGTTCTGTTATGACTTGAACAAATCACTTGAATGTAGCTTTTACTGTATTTGATTAATTTTTTAGATTTTTTTTTTAAAGACTAGTCAAGTACAGTAGTGATAAGGGGGGAAAAGAGTAGAATAAGGAATTCGATCTGTAACTGACAATGAAAAATCAACTGCTATAACTCACTGCCTTTGGACCACCCTTTTAGATTTTTTTCCCCAAAGTTATACATGCAACTGATCACATAAAATATAATGTGAAATAGTAATACCCTACTGCTCTCTTCTACCCATTTTGCTTTATTTCTTCATTATGATAGAAGAAGTAGCTTCCTGAAAAAGGATGTGTGGAAAATCTTGTCTGTCTGAAAATGTCTTTATTCTTCCTTAACTTTCGATTGATAATTTGGCTGGGTAACAAATACTTGTTTTTAATAATGTCACCTCAGAATTTTGAAGGCATTGGTTTACTGTTATGTTGAAGACTCTGAGGCCATTTTGTCACCTTTTTCTTTGTATGTGGTTTGTTTTTCTTTCTGGGAACTCAGAATTTTGGCTTTGTTCCCCATGTTCCAAGACTTTGCAGCCTTGTGTCTTGATTCATATATTTTCCTGGGCCCCTTTAATGTTGAAATATAAGTTCTGTAGTTTTGAGAAAATGTCTTAAATTTTTGTTGTTGATGATTTCTTCCCTTAAGTTTTCTTTGCTCTCTCTTTCTATAACTTGTATTATCTGGGTGTTAAACCCCTTGTACTGGTTAAATTTTTAAAAAAACCACTTCTTCCCTGTCCTTTTGGGAGAATGCTTCTATTGAATAATTCTTTTCTGCTATCATGTTATTCTAATCCTCAACTTCTCATACCCAATACCTTACTCCTTCCCTCCTTTCTCTTCCCTTCCTCTCTGCCTCCTTCCTTCCCTTTCTCCCATCCTTCTATCTTTCCTTCCTTCCTTCCTGGTATAATTTACATATAAATATTAGTAAATAGAATCCAGTGATATATAAAAAGAATTATACACCCGGATGATGTGAGATTTATTCCAGAAATACAAAGTTGGTTAACATTTGAAAATTTATCATATTAGAGTGAAGAAGAAAGCATATATGATCCTCTCAATAGAAGTAGAAAAAACCTTTGCCAAAATTCAATAGCCATTTATGATAAAAAGTTTAAGCAAACTAGGAGTAGAAAGAAACATTCTAAATATGATAAAGGTTATCTATTTAAAAAATCTACAGCAAACATCATAATCATTGGTGATATATTGATTGCTTTCTGGCCGAGTTTGGAATGGCTTCTATCACCACTTCTGTTTACTGCAGGTCCTAGCCATTAGAATAAGGCAAGCAAAACAAATGGCATAAAGATTAGAAAGTTGTAAAATTGTCTTTATTTATTGATAACATGATTGTATGTGTAGAAAATGCAATGGAATCTACAAACTGTTAGAATTAATAAATGAATTTAGCAGAGTTGCTGCATATAAGGTTCATCAGGTCTTTTGTGAACTGATCCCCTCACTGTGCATTTTTCCAGCATCAATTTCTCCCATTCTTACCCTGTCCCCCCTACTAGTTGTCACAACAGTCCTCTGTAAGAGTTATACTGAATTTCTTTCATTTCCTCAAATGATCTGTCTTCTTGTTTTCAGGACTTTCCATTTGCTATTTCCTTTTCTAGAATATTCATTTCCTTCTAACCCTTCTCACTCCTTATTCACTGTCAGTAGTATGTGCTCCCATAGGAGTTAATGTTTTTTAATTGCTTATTTGCCTCTTGTTTGCTAGATTTGTAGACTGTTTTCATATATTTAGTGCCTCACAGAGTGCTTGATACAGGTGTTAATAAATATTTGTTGAATATTGCTGGATGTATAATCTTTTAGAAGTTATGACCTAGAAGAAAAGTGACTTCCCTTTCTGAAGATGTTTCTGTGGCAAGTCTGTCTCCTAACTAAACATGAAAAATTGAAGTATTTGGATGTCCTTTTATCCCACGGAAGACCATCATTGTATTTAATGGGCATTAACTTATGGCAGCATAGCTTGTGCTTCCCTGCCTCTTTATGGCCACAGTCAATAATTGATCACTTTCATGCCAGGTGTGGTGGCATGTGCCTATTGTCCCAGCTTCTTGGTAGGCTGAGGGGGGAGGATCACTTGAAGCCAGGAGTTTGAGACCAGCCTAGGGAACATAGCGAGACTCTCTCTCTTAAAAAAAAAAGAAAGAAAGAAAAAAATTTCATCACTTTCTTAATTAACATAGATCTGCTTTAGAATTCTTTTCAATACAATATTTCAGACAGCTATAATAATTGGTATTATTATATAAGATAGAAACTGCTACTGATCATCTTTCAAATCTATCCTTCTAGATTTGAAACTAAAATAAATTCTTCTTATTCATTGCTGTACGTAGCCATTTTGGTTTTTAGCACCTCACTTGTGTAATAAAATATATCAATATGTATAATTTCTTAAAGTAAGGACCATGTAGGGAGGCTGGGGCAGGAGGATTGCTTGAGCCCAGGAGTTTGAGGTTGCAGTGAGCTGTGATGGCACCACTGCACTCTAGCTGGGGTGACAGAGCAAGACTGTCTCAAAAAAAAAAAAAAAAAAAAGTAAGGACCATGTAATCCTAACCACTGAAAATATTCATTATAAAAATTCAAGTAATACTGAAATATAGGAAGTAAAAATTCACGTGATCCTGTGTTAGCAGAGATAAGCCTGACTGCCTCTTCCCTGTCTTTTCATCCTTCCTCAGATATTGAGCATATACTGTCTGGCCTATATTAACAGTTTATGATATGTATTTCCAGTTTTTTTTCCCCTTAACTATTCACATTTGCATAAAACTTGCTTGTATTATTATGTCCCAGGCCTGATTCAAATTCTTTACATGTATTACATGTTTTCCTGATGGGGGTGTGTGTGTGTATGTAGGTTTTTCCACAATAGTTTATACTGTGAACATTGTTTCATTTTAAATTTCTTTCATTATTGCTAAAAATTATGTAAATTGCATTGTATGTATGGGCATTTATATTGTTTTCAACTTTCCCCCATTACTATTAATAGTTATATTGCCATACACTCCAATGCATGAACATTTCAAAAAATGTGCAATATAATATATATATTATATACAATATATAAGCATTTCCAAAAATAATTTGTTTTAGCATAATACCCAGATAGGGAATTGCTCAGTCAAAGGATCTGTACATTTAAAATTTGGATACCTGTTCTAAAATTGCCTCTCAGAGAGGGTATACCAAACAGCTATTTATGAGAATTCCTTTTCTCCTTATTCTGTCCTGTACTGGATATTATGAATCTTTTCAATCTTTGCCTATCTGGATGGCAGAAAAGCCTACTCATACATAATTTTTTGATCCTTGATTACTACGGAGGGTAGAAAGTCCTCATATTTTTGCTATTGATATTCATTTATCACATTTGTTTGTATTCTTTACTCCTTATTGATTTGAGCTCTTTATTAGGTTTCATGGTAAGAAAATCCTTCCATATTTCATCATGTCTAATTTTAATCATGACTTTCCTTGAAAGTTTAATTTAAAATTTTTTCCATTTTGTTATCTTTTTTTCTCTTACATTTTCTTTATTGTTCATAGTAAAGAAGTAGTTCTTTCCTTGCCAGTCTCTGATTTTCGTAGGTTTTGGAGGAAATTTCTCTTTTCTCGCAGACTTCCCCTACTATAATGTTAGTTCTTTGGAATAATAGGAACTGTGATTTCTGATCTTTGCATTCTGTTGTATAATATGTGCCATATGAGGGGTACCCCAAAATGAATTTATTCAATATTTCATAGAAGATAATCTAGAAATCTACTTTTTTATAAAGTATTATTTATCAATTATCAGTGACCAAAGGATGCTGTTTTTTAATACTACTAGAGCTTGTAACTCTTAGGAATTATATTAGCCTTGTTTCCTTATTGCTCGTGGATAAAGACATCATTTTGGCCTTGGACTATTTCTTAGAAATGCAGATTCAACTTTATTCTTTTTTTTTTTTGAGACGGAGTCTTGCTCTGTCGCCTGGGCTAGAGTGCTGTGGCATCAGCCTAGCTCGTAGCAACCTCAAACTTCTGGGCTCAAGCTGTCCTCCTGCTTCAGCCTCCTGAGTAGCTGGGACTACGGGGGGCGTGCCACTATGCCTGGCTAATTTTTTCTATCTTTAGTTACCCGGCTAATTTTTTTCTATTTTTTCAGTAGAGACAGGGTCTTGCTCTTGTTCTGGCTGGTCTTGAGCTCCTGACCTTGAGTGATCCTCCCGCCTTGACCTCCCAGAGTGCTAGGATTATGCAGCCTCAACTTTATTCTTTATCCTTAGGAGTTCAGTGTCCTGAACACCTGAACGTTCTCCATATATGGATGTTTTAGAACAAATTCTCATAACCCAGTGCAGTTATTCTGAGGATAAAAGGACTCTTTGGAGATACAGTTCCTTGAAGTGTCTATGGGCCACATTTATGGCACTCATTGCAAAACCCTGGGCAGCAACTCGGTTTATTTCTTCTAGATTATTTCAGTATTACTTACTGCTTGAAAGGTAGTATTATTTTTAAGTTCTGCTATACAAAGAATTCACAATTGCACATCTCAAAACATTAAAACTTACTACGTGTTGTGTTCAGTATTTTTCTTAAGTTACAACTACCTATTTTATTTTTTTCAGACAAATTAAATGTAGTTTTTATCGTGTTCAAAAATAACTATTTGATTTTTTTCAGCTATATGAGGTCAGAATTTATGATTAAGTTCTCCAGAAGGGTTTTCTGTATTTTTTTTTTTTTTTGGTGTAAAATTTTAACTGTGCTTAAAGAAGTGAATCTTATAACACACGCACATGCACATACACACACACACATACACAGTCTCTTCAGCCAAAACACTAGCAAACCTACAAAAGTAGGCCAACTGACATTTGCTTACGGTCATCATCAGTATATTGCAAAGAAGAGGAAACAGGCTTATTGACATTTTAAATGCCTAACCTATGAGATATAGGGCTTCTCTAATGTTTTCTGCTCTAATTACTTCTCAGTTTGCCTTGTGTATTGTGTGTTATTTTCCATAACACCTAGTCTTTACCATTGAGTTCTTACTGCTTGTGATCATTTAGGTTTTTATAATATTTTGCTAACCCTGTGATTTAGGTAAATTGTAACTTGGGAACGTATGTTCTGTTCAAATTAAATTTCTTTAATGTTTTTGGTAAGAGAACAGTGTTTCTAGGGGAGAATGTCTGCTTTACAGGTGCTGCTTTTTTATCTTTGGTGATGTGATGGTATTGGAATTGAGAAATTATTCTAAAAGCATTCTCAGTTTATACCTATCTGAATCCTGTAATTAGGGCCTTGTCCTGTGAGAGCTATAGAGAGAGGAAGTGTTCTGAACGGAAAAGAGGAAATAAATTTTTAAATTAAGTTAATTATATACTGCTTGATGATATTTTTCACGTGTCATTTTAGGTTGCCATTATCATTTATCATTATAGTTATACATTATCACCACTTTACCAGCATTCTGCAAGCTAAGTACTGTTATTCTAATTTACAGGTGAGGAGACTTAACTCTCAGAGAGATTAAGTGACTGGCGTAAAGTCATATAGTTGATAAGTGGTGAAGCTGAAATTTGTACTTAAAGTTCACCTGACTTAGGCCACACAGTCTCCCAGTATATGATTTTTCCATTATTACAGCGAAACACTCTTACCAAATCCAGGTGTTTCGAGGCCACCTCTCTGACCGCAAAAGTCACACATTTGTATATTCATTGAAATATGTAAAAAGTAGTTTTGTTTCTATTTTTTTTTCCATTTTGAAGATCTAAAGTGCCTTCAGTTACCTCAGTGTCTTCATTACATTTGGAGCCCTTGGTTGTTTAGTCTAAGGATGAAGTACAATGAACATAGTCAATATGGGGACCAATATATAGAAAAACCATTGTCCTACATTATCACATTTAAATTTTAAGCTGTTGGGGTAAGTATGTCACAAAGACAGTAATAGCCTATTCAAATTTCCTTCACCTTAAATCAAATCATGTCTTTAAAAGAAGTGTTGGTTCGCTTTTACACGACTTGGAATAAATTATTAAAAGTACATCAAAAGCGTTAGTGACTAATATCTCAAATCAGATTTTTAAAAAAGGTGTAATATGAAGCAGGTAAATTCTGTGTGAGCTTAATGATTCTGACCCAAATATGAAATGAGTCTTCAGTTCATTTGGGTAAATACCAAGGGGCATGACTTGGGCATTGTATGATAAAAGTATGTTCAGTTTTGTAAGAAACTGCAAAACTACCTTCCAAACTGGCTGCACCATTTTGCATTCCCACCAGCAATGAATGAAAGTTCTGTATTGCACATCCTCACCAGCATTCGGTGTTGTCAGTGTGCTGGAATCTGGCCATTCTTATAGCTGTGCAATTGTTTCTTATTATTTAAACTTGCAATTCCCTAATGATATATGATGTGGAACATCTTTAAATATGCTTATTTGCCATGTAATATCTTCTTTAGTGAGGTGATTGTTCAGGTCTTTTGCTTGTTTTTTAAATCAGGCTGTTCTCTTATTGTTGAGTTTTAAGAGTTCTTTGTTTATTTTGAATAATAGTCCTTTATCAGATATGACTTGTACAAATATTTTCTCCCATCTATGGCTTGTCATTTTATTTTCTTTGTGGTATCTTTCTTTCTTTTTTTTTGTTTTTTGAGACAGGGTCTTGCTGTGTTGCCCAGGATGGAGTGCAGTGGTGTCATCACAGCTCACTGTAACCTTATACTCCTGGGCTTAAGTGATCCTCCTGCTTCAGCCTCCTGAGTAGCTGGGACTACAGGTGTGCACCACTGCACCCTGCTAATTTTTCTATTTTTTGTAGAGGTGGGGTCTCGCTCTTGCTCAGGTTGGTCTCGAACTCTTGGCCTCAAGCAATTCTCCTGCCTCGGCCTCCCAGAGTGCTAGGATTACAGGTGTGAGCCACCATGCCCGGCCCCCTTTACGCTTTTATTCTATATACTAAATCTACTTACTTAGGTGCCTTAGCCACCTAAGTAGCTAGGACTATAGGTGTGCACCACCACACCTAGCTAATGCAGTGTCTTTTGCAAAGCATGTTCAGATATTTTTTCTTTCTCTCCTCTACGTGGATTTTAGCTTACTTGATGTTGTTTCACAACTATCTGATGCTCTCTGTTCATTTTTTTAGTCTTTCTCCCCCCCCTTGTTTCCAGTAGTTTCTATTGGTGCCTCTTCATGTTTCCTGTTTTTTCCTTCTGCATTATCTAATGTTGTTAACCTATCCAGTATAACTTTCATCTCAGACACTGCATTTTTCATTTATAATATGAGTGTGTATGTGTGGAGAGTCAGAGAGATCTTCCATGTCTCTTTAACATGCTCACACTTTCCTCTACTTTCTTGAATAAATAGAGTATGTTTATCACAACAATTTTTAATGATATCTAATCTGATTCTATTGATTTTTCTCCTTACTATGGGTTATATTTTCCTCATTTTTTGCATGCCTTGAAACTTTGGGTACCACACGTTATAGATTTTATGTTCCTCAGGCTATTTTGTATTTGTTTAAATATGTTTAAACAAATATGTTTAAATGTGTTTAAACTGTGTACCAGGACAAAGCCCTGGTACACAGTTAAATTACTTGGCAATAATTTGATTATTTTAGTACTTTAGCCATTAGTCTAGAGCTGGGGTCTGCAGACATTTTCTTAAAAGGGTTAAATATTATAATGAGTATTTTAGGCTTGTGGGCCATGTAGTATCTGTCCCAACTATTCCACTGTTCATCTGTGCCATTGCTGAGTAAAAGCAGCCATTGATAGTACTTAAATGAATGGGAAGTAAGTTGGGGCATTCCTAGGCTCACGTTAATTGTTTCTCTTGTCTCAAGGATCACTTTCTTGGGCTGCCTGTTGTTGAATATCTGAAAACTGTTTTTTCGTACATTTTATGTTTCTTAAGTTTTTCTGTTAGAAGGGTAAATCTGATACCCGTGACTCCATTATGGCGGGATACATAAGTTGGGTATTTTGCTTTAATTCTACATTTTAGATAATTTTTCTTAAGATTGTTTAGAACAGCACTTGGTGCACAGTAAAAGCTTTTAGTAAATAAAGAAAATAAATAAATTTGGAATTGGATTTTATGTGTAAGACAGTTTAAAAAATTTAATGTATCTTTGGAGAAGTTAAATCTCAAATCCTTTGAAAGATACAAGCATTATAGAGAAATTTTTGGAGGTATCATAGCATTAAATGTGTTTTCTTCTCTCTGGTGCTAGATGTAGTAGCAAAAGGAAATGATAAAAACACCAAGGGATTCTTTTATTTCTTTTGATCTCATGAATAGGTAAAGGAGTCTTAAATTTTCCTTCTCCTCTTAACTATTGTCAAGGGACTACTATGATTCTTGCCTTTCAGAGATTGTCATCCTTCTTTTCCCCTTTCCCCATGATGCTTTTAGTCTTAAAACAAGAAATGTAGGCTTCTGTTGTTATCATTTGAACTACCTTCTTGGCACTTACTGTTTGATCTAGTTTTCATTGAATTTGTTCCTGTTGTTGATGTTACTGTACTTTGCAGTTTTTATGTATATATGGGCTTACTTTGGGAATATTTTGGAATTTCTATTTTTTTTATTTGTAGAATATGGAATTAATCTAATTTGAAGCCATATGAATTTATAGAGCTTTATAGTTAGCAGCAACAACCAGACACATGAACTAATAAAAAACCTCCTAATTTTAAAATATGGAAAACAAAAACTGTGTGTGTGTGTGCGCAAAGGAATGGTAAACACAAGGTTTAGCGTAGTGACTACATGGTAGTGGTTGACAGGATTTAGTATATATGAGTCTGTATAAGTAAATGAAAATTATTGGCAATGTTTTACTTCTCACAGATGATAGGTTGATAGGTGTTTATTATGAAAATGTAGAGGTCTGTGCATTCACCATTGAAGAGAAATGAACCAAGGATTATTAATGGTCTAATTCTTTATACTCAGTGCCCAAGGAAGAGAGGAGAAAGATGCAAACAAGAGAAATGGAATTTGGCAGTCTTTATTGGGTTGGAAATACAAAATTAATGTGAATTAGAGATTGAAACAAAGTTTAGAGTGAAGAATTTAAGAGAGACTTATTTCTCTCTGTATGTATTTTGCCTTGAGAAATTTTCTTTGTATAAAGTTGTGTTCCTTAATTTGCTAATATTTTAAATTTAAAAGTATTAACTAATTTTGCACTTTTTTTTTTAATAGAGATGGGGTCTCGCTCTTGCTCAGGCTGGTCTCGAACTCCTGAGCTCGAGTGATCCTCCCGCCTTGGCCTCCCAGAGTGCTAGGATTACAGGCGTGAGCCACTGATCCAGCCCAGTTTTGCATTTTTTAAAGTACTTGTGTGGGTGTGTGTGTATTTTTTTTCCCCTCTCTAATAAGAATTACTGCATATATAGAGCTATAATAATATCTGTTTGGTATTTTTATTCATTTTTTTGGAAAATGCAACTATAATATGATCTCATGTTAGTCATTTAAACTTTATATGTTAGTATTATGGTTTTCCAAATGTAAATAATGACCTTTTTTAACCTACCTTATAGGAATATCATGAGAACAAATGAAGTAAACTACATTTAAAACATTTTTTCCGCTGTGCATGGTGGCTCACCGTGGCTCCTTGAACCCAGGAGTTTGAGGCTGCAGTGAGCTATGATGACGCCACTACACTCTATTTGGGGTGCCAGAGTGAGACTCTGTCTCAAAAGAAAAAAAAAATTTGTTTTTTCTCTGATAAAATGGCTAACATCAGCAAGTATCAAGGGGGAGTTCCATGACCTCCATACCACCATTGGCAGGAGGGAAGAAGTGGCTCCAGAGTTCTTGGTTTCTCTCCCATATTATACTCAAAAAAGCATTGCCACCACTATTGTGAGACAGAACATGGGCACGGGCACTGTGTTCCTTAAGTTTTCTATCCTTGTTTACCTCAATCACCAAAAGAAGCTCAACTCACAGGTCATTTCTCATCCTCGCGCTCTCTCCATATGGCATTCACTTTTCAAACTTCATCCCTCTATTGATTCCCCCACCCTCTCCACTACTCACCCCAACTCCTGAAACCTATTGACTGGGCCCTCTTGGAAGTCACTGTCCATCATCTGCAAAATCCCCTATATCTTCAACCTCTTGTAATGTTTTTTCCTTTTTCATTTTTGCTATCTTTCGTGGTTATTACCTTTCAGTTTTTGAAGATTAGATTTTTATCTTATGGTTTTTCTCCAGTACCACTCCTTTCACAATTCCTAGTAATGAACATATTTTAATGTGCTTATTTGAAATACCTATGTCTTTTTTGATGAAATGTCTATGTATGTGTTTTGCCAATTACTGTTGAGTTTAGAGAGTTGTTTACATATTTTGGATACAGATCATTTGTTGGATATATGATTTTCAAGTTTTTCTTCTGTCCATTTCTTATCTGAATTTGAATGAAGTCCAAGTTATCATTTTTTTTCTTTAATCAATTGTCAGATCTAGGAACTCGGTAAACCCATAACATCTCCTGTCTAGAGTTTTTAATTTTCCCATTTGTCTCTCTCTCCCCTTCTCAAACTCACTTTGTCTCCACTTAAGAGAATATATTTTTAGTTAATTTGATAAAAGATGATCAGGATAGTACTATCATATGAAATTCATTTATGTGCTTGTTTTATTGTGTGGTGGAGCGAAATTTTAAATTAATAAAATTGTCTTCTATAACTGAATAAATCTTTATTTTCAAACAAGACTAGGGGTAAGACTATTTCCTTAGGTATAATATGTCACAAAGTAGTAAAGATCCAAATACACATTAACTTTGATAGTCTTCTTTTGTGTCTCATATTCAGGTATTGTTATGCTTAGGAAATTTGTGCTTATTCAGCAAGAACTTTGTATCGCTCAGCAAGACTTATTTTCCTGCAGTCTGTAAATCTTTAAAGGAACTGGACAGATTCCCAAAATTTAGTATTGGGATGCAGTTGAAATTTTGGATGGCATAAGTTGTTTTATATCTCTTTATAAAAGGATATATCTACTATGTAAAAAGATCAACCCTAGCATTTGACCAAGCAATATAGTGGTATTTTGTTTTTGTTTTTGTTTTTAAGAGACAGGGTCTCACTCTGTTGCCTAGGCTGGAGTGCAGTGGCATGATCATAGCTCACTGCAGTCTCAAACTCCTGGGCTCAAGTGATCCTCCCTCTTCAGTTTCCCGAGTAGCTGGGACTATAGGCACGTGCCACCATGCTGGCTAATATTTAAAATTTTTATAGAAATGGGGTCTTGCTGTGTAGCCCATGCTGGTCGTGAATTCCTGGCCTCAAGCGATCCCCTTGCGTTAGCCTCCTGAGTTGTAGTGATTACAGGTGTGAGCCACTGTGCTTGGCTCATTAGCGTTCTTTTTGCTAGAAGTTGAGTGGTTTATGCATGCATGTTGGGTGTATGCTATAAGTAGAATATGATTGTGTGGAAAGATAAAGGTATGATGTATACATTTTAACACATTTTTATTGTAAAATTTTTTTGTCTAATGTAGATTTTTTTCTAAGCAGTTATTTGAATAAACATCTAAATATTCTTTTTTGCAATAAACTTTTTGGATAATAAGTGTTAGTGTTCTTAATTTGTATTAATACAGCCTTGATTCTAACCACATTATACAACGGATTGAGCATGCCTAATCCAAAAAGCTGAAATCCAAAATGCTCCAAAGTCCAAAACTTTTTTTTTTTTCACATTTATATAACTTTTATTACAGTACGTTGTTGTAGTTTTTCTGTTTTATTATTGTTGTTAATATCTTACTATGCCTGATTCATAAATTAATCTTTATCATAGGTATGTATGTATAGGGAAAAAAACAGTATATATAGGAGTTTGGTACTATCTATGGTTTCAGGTATCCATTGGGGATCTTGGAACACATCCCCCAAGAATAAGGGGGGACTACTCTACAATATAAGGCAATATTTTTTTTTTTCTTAATTTATTTTTTTAATTTCAGAATATCATGGGGGTACAACACTTTGGCCATACACATTGCCCCTGTTCTGCCCGTATCAGAGCCACAATCGTGGTCGTCTCCCAAACTGTGCTCCCTACATCCATTCAGTGTGAGTTTTTCCCATCCCTTCCACCCCCCTCCCGCCCACCCGCCCTCAGATGAATGTTATTGCCCTGTGTGATGTAAGTGTTCATCAGTTAGTACCAGTTTGATGGTGAGTACCAGTGGTGCTTGTTTTTCCAATCCTGTGACACTTCGCTTCGAAGAATGGGTTCTAGCTCCGACCAGGATAATACCAGATGTGTTAATTCACTGTTGTTCCTTATTGCTGAGTAATACTCCATGGTATACATATACCACATTTTATTGATCCACTCATGTATTGATGGGCACCTGGGTTGTTTCCACACCTTTGCAATTGTGAATTGTGCTGCTATGAACATTCGAGAGCAGATGTCTTTATTATAAAATGTCTTTTTTTCTTTTGGATAAATACCCAGTAGTGGGATTGCTGGGTCAAATGGTAATTCTACTTTTAATTCTTTGAGGTATCTCCATATTCTTTTCCATAGAGGTTGTACTAATTTGCAGTCCCACCAGCAGTGTATGAGTGTTCCTATCTGTCCACATCCCCGCCAACATTTGTTATTTGGGGATTTTTTGATATGAGCCAATCTCACTGGAGTTAAGTGATATCTCATTGTGGTTTTGATTTGCATTTCCCTGATGATTAGAGAAGTTGAGCACTTTTTTATATGTTTGCTGGCCATCATTCTGTCTTCTTTGGAAAAGTTTCTGTTCATGTCCTTTGCCCATTTTTTAATAGGGTTGTTTGATTTTTTCTTGTTGATTTTCCTAAGTTCTGTATAGATTCTAGTTATCAGCCCTTTATCAGAGGTGTAGCATGCCAATATTTTCTCCCATTCTGTAGGTTGTCTGTTCACTCTAGTGATAGTTTCCTTGGCTGTGCAGAAGCTTTTCAATTTGATCAGGTCCCATTTATTTATTTTTGTTGCTGCTGTGATTGCTTTGGGGGTCTTCTTCATAAATTCTTTGCCTAGGCCAATGTCCATAAGAGTTTTTCCAACGTTTTCTTCGAGAATTCTTACGGTTTCATGTCTTAGGTTTAGATCTGTTATCCATTGTGAATTGATTTTTGTGAGAGGTGAGAAGTGTGGGTCCAGTTTCAGTCTTCTACATATGGCCATCCAATTTTCCCAGCACCATTTGTTGAATAGGGATTCTTTTCCCCAGTGAACGTTTTTCTGGAATTTGTCAAATATCAGGTGAAAAGTCCAAAACTTTTTGAGTGCTAACATGATGCCACAAGTGGAAAATTCCATACATAAGTACTTAACACAAACTTTGTTTCATGCACAAACTTATCTAAAATATTGTATAAAATTACCTTTGGGCTAAGTGTATAAGGTGTATATGAAACATAAATGAATTTCATGTTTAGACTAGGGTCCCATCCCCAAGGTATCTCATTATATATATACAAATATTCCAGAATCTGAAAAAAAACCCTGCAATCTGAAAGACTTCTAGTCCCAGGCATTTCAGATGAGGGGTGCTTAACCTGTACTATTTATTGAGTGTTTCTAACTCATGCAAGATGGTATGATTCTGTTTGAAAAATATCCCTGGTGCTATTTAATACATATAGACCTTTAAAAAGTAAGCGATGAGACAAGGCTCTGTTATGGTTACTGGAACTCGGTATATATTACAGTATTTTGGGGAAAATATCCAAATGTAAAAAACTTTTTGTCATGTTAGTGCTGTAGGTAACTTCTCATACACAGAGATTTATTAGTACTTAAAATAGATCTTTTAATACAAACTTTTGATGATTTGTTTGGAAAATAGTTCCACCTAAGCTTTGGTGCAGAGCTTCCTATTATAATTTATATCTACTCAGAACTTGAAGGGATGATATATAACTGTGATGGGAGCACATTAGCAGCTTTGCTGCTTCTAAATCCCAGGCTGAGGTCCTTTATACCTTTCTTAGAGTTACAGCTAATATAGTCTTGAATTTTTTGAAATACTTTTTTAAGGTACTTGTAGAATTCTGTCTATATGTTGTTAGATTTACATGCAAATGTTTAAATTTTGGCTCTTCAAGGTGATTTGCCACCATAGTTCTGTTTTGTTTTGTCCTTTTAGCGATCTTTTTCAAATAAAGAATTTTTCTCCTTCTCCTTCTTGTTTTTCTCCTTCAACATGGGCTACCTGATACTTATTTGGATCACATTTCTTATTTTCTCTGTCTTATTCCCACATTTCTTTTTTTAAAAAAATTAATTAATTTATTATTATTATTTTTTTAAGAGACTCTTTTTCCCAGGCTGGAGTGCAGTGCACGATCATAACTCTCTGTAGCCTCAATCTCCTGGGCTCAAGGGATCCTCCTACTTCAGCCTCCAGAGTAGCTGGGACCTCAGGTATGCACTACCATGCCCGGCTAATTTTTAAAATTTTTTGTAAAGATAGGGTCTTGCCATATTGTCCATGCTGGTCTCAAGCTCCTGGCCTCAAGCAGTCCTCCTGTCTTGGCCTCCCAAAGTGCTGGGATTACAGGTGTGAGCCACTGTGCCCAGCCTTATTCCCACATTGCTTTTTCCCTATTATTCAAAAAAATTTAAAAACAAATTTTTATAAAAATGAATTGTACAATTATATGTATTTCTTTACCCATTTTCCCTTAATTCCATTTCTTTCTGCATTAGTTAATATATTAACAGTTGGTATACAAGGGCTGTCCGGAAAGTATCCAGCCACATAACCGTTCTGGTTATATTAACAATGGCTGGATACTTTCCAGATAGCCGTCATACATGTTTCCAGACCTTCTTCTAGGTGTGAATTTCTTTTTAGTCTGCTGGAGATTTACCAAGGTTCTGCCTTTTTATAATGCTGGAAAATTCTCTGCCATTTATCTCTTTGAATATCGTATTTTTAATTCTTTCTGTCCTCCTTCTGTTATTGCTCTCACCATCCTCCACATAGAACTTTCTGTCCAAAGTTCAACATACCAGATGAATAACCTGGCTAGAAAACAGAATTTCACAAAAGCAAAAGAAACCTACACCAGCTACGTATTTTTTTTTGCCTTAAATAAGAATTAAAAATTAAGGATGACCAGCATATTAGTAGTCCAGAAGTTTCCTGCTGAAGAGGGTTGACTTTAAACTTTTATCTGTTGCATTCTTTCAAATAGCTTGTAGTGCATTGTGAGACCTAATAACTGCCTGCTGTATTTATATAATAGTTATATAAATTTTGTTATTTTATCAACTTTTAAACATCACATTTCCAGAATTCCTCCATTTTATCTTTGTTTATGATACTAGCTACCATTTATTGAGCACTTGGTGTGCTCAAGGTAGGAAGTATTTCCAGGTTACAGATGTGGCAGTTGAAGTTCAGAATTAAGGTTAGAAACCAATTAATTGTGAAAGCTAGTTTTGAAATGTATGCCTGTCTGACTTAAAATTCCACACTCTTTCTATTTTCTATATTACTTCTGTTCAGATCAAGTGTTGTGACTAGAAAACATTTTAGTTGGTCTTTGGAAATTCTAAATTAAGGCTTAACATATTATGCTAATTAAACTTGGGTCCTGAAATGAATGCGTATGTGTATTTACATATTTGTGTACATAAAAATAGATCTTTCCAGGGGGAGGAAGGGATGAATAGCCAGAGTATACAGGGTTTTTAGGGCAGTGAATACACTTGATATGGTATTGTAATGGTAGAATTGTGATATGTGTTTATTCAAACCCACAGAATGGCGGTCCCCAACCTTTTTGGCACCAGGGACTGGATTCATGGAAGACAATTTTTCCACAGATGGGGCGGGGCGGGTGGTGGTGGTGGTGAAGCTCAGGTGGTGATGGGAGCAATGGGGAGCAGCTGTGAATACAGATGAAGCTTCCCTCGCTTGCCCGCTCCTCACCTCCTGCTGTGCACCCCTCCCCTCACTTCCTAAGTTTCATGGAAGACAGTTTTTCCATGGATCTGGGGGAGGGGGCGACAGAGCTCTGCCATAGGTCCCTAATAGACCGCAGACCAGTATGGAACTGCAGCCATAGAATGTGTACAACACCAAGAATGATCCATAATGTAAACTGTGGACTTTGGGTGATAATGATGTTTCAGTGTATGCTCATCAATTGTTCAATCAACAAATGTTGATAATGTGGTAGACTATGTCTGTGTAGGGGAGGGGATATTTGGGAGATTTCTGTACTTTCCTCTCAATTTTACTATGAACCTAAAGAAAATAATATCTTAAACAGATAAACAAAAAGATCTTTCCTAAGCATCTTAAGATTTTTGGTAATACAGTTCTATTCTCATAATAGCTAAATAATAGATTTCTCATCATTAACTTCCTGTTTGCCTTTTTTTCCTGGGTATCTTTGTTCTAAACTAAATGTATTCCCTCCCATCTCCTCCCCCGCCGCCCCCAGTATATATAGCATTTCTATATTGATGTAAACTATGAGATAATGCCATACGTATGGTTTGAGACTAATTCTGCTTTTTTTGTGTGTTTCTTATTTTATAGCATTCTCTTTGACTTCTCTAGAGTTCTTTATGGGCATCTGTAGTGTGCAGTGAGAATTGGCCACACAAAGTTTGCTTAAATATTGGGGGGTGGATGATATATGGCTGGGTGAACATAGAAATGAAGTAGAACATAAAGCAGTACTCTGCTGTAGAATTGCCAGGAAAGTATCTAAACATCTGGAACATGGCTACAATTCTGTATTAAATAATGCAATCAGGCATGTTGTATGGCTAAGTTTAAAAACTCTTTAATTGAAGATGTTAGTCATCTTATCTAAAGAACTGTAGCATTTAAAATTTGAGAATGTAGAGGAAAGAAAGGGTCCTAATATAAAATTACCAAATTTTTAAGAATTAGTGAAAATACTTAGTGTTGATGGGATGTATTCTTACAAATTTGGGGAGGAATGTGAATTTTAAAAGCATTTTTGGAAAGTAACTCAGCAAGCAATATTTACTAAATTAAATATATCTAGCAATCCCACACATGCCCTTTAATTTAGTAATTTCATTTTTGAAAGTTTACTTCATAGGAACAAAAGTGTTAGTATGTAAGAATACAGCCTATTTACAACAACGTTTATAGTCAGACAGTCTCAATGTACATCAGTAGGAATGGTCAAATAAATTGTTGTGGCCATATATTTTGAAGCTATTAAACACTGAGTTAGATGTGTATTTGTTGATCTGGGGGGATTTACATGAAGTCTTGAGTGAGAAAAAAAAGATGCAGAGCAATATGTATACTGTGATCCCATTTTGTAAAACAAGTGTCTAAAAAAATCTCTGCTATATTAACAGCATACATTCGGCTTCCATATCCATGGGTTCCACATTTGTGTATTCAACCAACCTTGTATCAGAAATATTCGTGGAAAAAAGTGGTGTCTGTCCTGAATATGTACAGACTTTTTCCCCTTGTCATTATTCCCTAAACAATACACTATAACAACTATTTATATAGCATTTACATTGGATTAGATATTATAAGTAATCTAGAGATGATTTAAAGTACATGGGAGGATGCGTATAGGTTATACGCAAATACTATGCCATTTTATATCAAGGACTTGAGCACCTGGAAATTTGGGTATCTGAGGGAGCTCCTGGAACCAGTCCCTCATGGATGCTAAGGGACAACTGTGTATGTTTTGTTCATGATTGAATGACCGTGGATAAAATTATAGAAGCAATTTCAGGGTATTAATATTGTTTACTTGGACATATTGGCAGAATGTGAAAATATATATAGTATGTGTCAGTGGAAATATATGTATATTACTATAAATATGTAAAAATTTTAGTTTGCTCATTGGTGAGACTAATGAACATTAATTAACTTTGGTATGGGAGTGTGCATGATTGTGCTCATGTTTGCAGTTCAGCAATTAAAATGAAACAGAGACCAGTTATTCCAAGTGCTTAGTCTAAGGTTTTGTTTTTCAGTTAACATTTGTCTAGAAAGGTTAGGCTACAACTTGTTAAAGCTTTATGTTTTGTATTGGCAATCACTTTTAATGTTGAAGCAATTATTTGGAGTGAATTGGATTACTTTTTATTCTAATTTGTATGTTTTTCAACTTTTTATTTTGAAAAACATCAAACCTCCATAAAGGTAAAAAGTATATGATAATGAACACCTGTGTATCTGTCCTCTGTACTAATTGTTAATATTTTGTCATATTTTGGACAAAAAAGAAGTAAAAGCCCACCTCTTGTCACCTCAGAGAATAGTTTTCCCTGCTTTTAATGTTGTTGCATGCATCAGTGTATCTTTCCTTTTTATTGCTGAGTATTATTTCATTATGTGAATATAGAACAATTACCCATTTTTCTGTTGATGGAATTTGGGTTGAACATAGTTTTGAGCTATTATGAATAAAGCTATTATGAACATTCTCATCCAAGTATTTTTGTGTCGTGGAGTTACTTTTTGAGTGTGCTGAGCAAATAAGTAAATCAACAGTATATAACATGTACAATATGAGGTTCTGTTAAGTGCTATGAAGAAATAAATCAGGGTAAGGAGATAGAGTGTGACGGAAGATGGTCACTATAAAGGCCTTTCTGATTAGAAGATATTTTAGCAAAGACCTAAAAAATTATACAAGTGAACTAAGCAGATCTCTAGTAGGCAACTGGATATTTCTAACCAGAGAGTAGAAAGTGCATCATTACTGAGGCAGAATTGTGCTTGGCATTCTCCAATGTGGGTGCAGAGTGAGTAATGTGGAGAGATGTCAAGGAGATACTGGCACCATGGTAAGAAGAGCAAGGCAGGAGTCAAGGATGTGAATGGTGACTTTTTGTTTTTTAACCAGAAAAGTAGATGAGTGGCTTCACCTTAGTAGAGTTGCCATAAACAACAATTGTATAAAGTTTGAATTCTTAAATTTGACAGCACCATGATTAGTCCTTTGCATATATTTTCTTTTTTGATACAACAGTCCTATGGTGGCATATTGGTGCCTTTCCCCATTTTACAGATGAAAGGATTAAAACACTAAGGGATTAAATAAATTAGCCTTTATCAATAATTTTGTTTATAACTTTCAGCAGAGGAGTTGATTTTTTTTTTTTTTCTATGACAGTAGTTTCTTTTTAGTGAGTAAGGGTAACTAACAAAGTAAAGAATTCTGGGCTAGCCTTCAGGTTCAGACATGGCATGTAGTATCACAACAATTTGGACAAGTTATTTAACCTCTCTGAAGATCAGTTTATTCCTTTGTAAAATGGAAGATTAGTATTTGGTACATTTTAAAGTAGGACAAGTCTAATCTGTGAAAGAGTAAAGGGGCCTGATCATCAAAGTGAAATAGAATGTGCCACTAAAGGTTAAGGGATACTTCATACACTTAATGTTGAAAAAAATAATGTCTTTAATATACTTTAATAAACTTTTTGAGGTCACTGTGGGGGCTAAAATATGTACACAGTATTTTAGATATTTGAGGCAAATGGCAAAGATGTCTTTGGTGATTACATTTAGGTAAAACAGTTCAAGGTAATAAGATTTATGTCCTGTTTCTCTTTCTTGTGGTTGGTTGGTGGTGCTTAGAGTCTCTCCATCTGTTTTCCCATTTCTCCCTTCTCATCTCATCTTCTACGTCATCTCTCTCTTCTCTGTCTCAAAAAATTGCTTATATTTTCCTGTTTAGATAAGAAATGAATCAGAGGATTATTCAATTCATAGTGGAGCTTGTTTATAGAAATTTTGTAAAAAAAATAGAATTTTGTAGCACACAAAAACCCTGAAGAATCTAAAAATTTACACACAAAATTTATTGACGTAGAATCAAGCTTTATGGCTAAAATTTAGATCTGCAAAATCTGTCTACATTTTGAAAGCTCACATTGAATGAAACTATAAGCAAAACTCAACAAGGCAAACTGATTGAATCAAATCTATCTTATAGAAAATAATGTCAGTAAAATAAAACATGACTTGGAAATATCTTAACTGAGAAAATGAATTTAATTGTTCAGTGGAATCCATCTGGAAAATATTTTATCAGTGAAAATTCATTAGTATTAGCCTACTTTTGTGTAAAATCTATATATTCAAGACATCATCCTTAACATCAAAAGAGTAGAGTTGGGATATTTCATTATCAGTTGGATTTTTATTTGCCTCTGGATCTGCTTTTGGACCCAGGCAGAAGCTGTTTCTATTTGATGTCTTGAAATCTTTAAGGCTGATTTATGAGCCTAAACTCTTTGGTTTAAATGAGTTTACAATGGTGTGTATTGTGGAGATATTATTTAACATTTTCTGACAGGCAAACTGTTTTGAATTTTGTTGAGTGGGAAAGGAGTTAGTGACTTGGTGGGCAAGCCCATTTTCATTACTTTAATTGTGCGATTTATTAGGATTTTAAGCTTTTTACAAATGTTTTAGTGTTATAGGACAGAATTAAAAGGATTTAGAATAAAAGGAGTTTAACAAAAGGACTTTGCAACAGGATTGCAATAGTTTTTATATTTGATGGATTTGGCTAGCCGCTTTTCATTTCAATCATCATGGTACATTCTGTTAAATGCTGTAGAACAGGTGTGTGTAATGTCATTCTCTCTATTGTACATGCAAATAAACACACAATTTTATATATAAAAAGTTAATCCGCTGCAATTTGGAGGATTACATTATGGGAGGGTGATGACTCCATTAGGCATCATGAAGAGTACATGCCATTTGTACTGCGTGAAAAAACAAGTTAATAGCTACAATGTTCATGAGATTGTAGAATTTTTATACTAACACGTTAGAATTGTATTTATTCAAGCTATCCACAATAAAATTATTTAAAGGAGAATTAAGATTTTGTTGCCTTGTTTTCTAACTCTGAAACTAGAATATTTTTTACTGTAGGGCATGCCTCAATTAAATTTGGAGGTTTTGTTAATATTTGTTTATTGTAGACTCTGGTCTTTTCTATTTGCATGGATTTTCAGTAGGGTGCTTTGTGGGTTATGCTGTTCTCACTATAGGGCTTTTATTTTGTAGTTTAAAATTTTAGTAAGTGTCATGTGGCTGACCTCTACAGGAAAGTCTGCTGGACTGATATACCTCAGTAGGTCAGTGAAAACTAATGGAGTTCTTCAATTCAGGTTTGAGAAAAGCAAAACAATCACATCATTCTTGCCAGTATTATTTGCATTTTAAAACTTGATGTTTCATTCATCAAAATATCAAATTGGTATGTATAATAGGGTACAAACTATAAAGTTGTTGTATAGATCAGGATATAGAAGGAAAATGGGCATTGTTAAAGGTGAAGGTGAAATATGTAGGAGTGAAGAATTGGCCCTGTATAGATGAAGTTCAGTTATAATTAATTTGGAACATAAATACTGTGGGCTTTGAACCAGTTAATTTTTAACTTGTCCTTGGATCAGAAGTCATATTGTTAATTGTGAAATCTGATTTATTTGTTTAGCACAATCTATAGTAAGTTATGTTTGAATAAACATATTCTTGATGCATTCGCAACACATTGTCACAGATTTGTTTAAAAAATGTAGGCACTTATTGTTATATAATTCTAAAAAATTTACATAATTATAGAAAGTTTTATTCATAAACATTGGTTGTGTTTTTAGGTTTTTTAGGGGTTTTTTTGTTTGTTTTTTTAAGAGATGGAGTCTCAGTATTTTTTTTTTTTGGTCCACTAAAATAATCATGTTTCAATAGAACTTTAAATTTACAAAGCACTGTCACAAACATTTCTTTCTTAACAAACTGTAAGGAAAATAGGGCTAGTATACTATATCTATTTGACAGCTTATGGTCCCTAACAGGGCCTGGGCCTTGGCACTTAGTATGGGCTCCATAAATATGTGAATGAATGAATGAAGATTAAATGATTTGCCTACAATTACATAGCTAATAAGTGATCCAATTTCAACTTGAACTCGGATAACCTCACTAAAAATTTAGAGATTTTCAAATGACTTATGTGTCATAAATTAAAACACATATGCCTGTCTAAAGATGATGTTTAAAATTTCTGGTATAGGACAGATTTTTTTTTTAATACTTAAGGAGAATACAGTGTTTTGGGGGACCTAAAATATAGCTAAAGTGGATTTTTTTTTTAAATACATGAAATTGAATGCTTTTTATTCTTTGGAAATTCATGTGCAGTATTAGAAATAAAATCTACAGTGAAAGACAAGTAATTGCAGGAACAATTTTACTAAACTATCACAATATATTTATGGGAATGATGAAAAGCAAACTGGATCTCACTATGTTGTGTATGCTGGAGTACAGTGGCTAATCACAGGTGTGATCATAGTGCACCACAGCTTCAACCTCCTGGGCTCAAGTGTCAGGTATTGATAATACAGTTTGGTGTCTAAGAGGTGATAGAACTTGTCTTAACTTAATTTTCAGTCTTGATTATTATAATCACACTTAAAAAGTATCATATTGTGTCAAGTCACAGTCTAAATGTGTAGGCGTTAATCTGTCTTCCTTTAGATTAAACTTCATTATTTTTGGAGGGGTCTGTTAATAAGGATTGTTAGTGTTACAAATGCTTTTTACCACCCAGCCTAAGAAGTGAAACAAAAAGAGTTTTGAAGTCCACTGGCTACACCTCCCAAATGTTTTCTCCTTCTTAAACCTGTAAGAGGTAAATCCCTATCCTGAAATTAGTGTTTCTCTTTCTTATGTATTTATGCATTTAGTACTTAATGTATACTAAATACCTATCTACCCATCTGTCTTATCTATATACATACACATGTACCTTTAAATTTTAAAAAAAATTGTGGTTTTTTTTAAACCACAAAATACGATTTACCATCTTAATCATTTTGAAGTGTACAGTTCAGTAGTGTCAATGTATATTCACATTGTTTTGCAATAGATCTCTAGAACTTTTTTATCTTGTATAACCGCAACTCTATACCCATTGGACAACTCTCCATTTCTTCCCTCTCCCTAGCCCCTGGCAGCTATTATTCTACTTTTTGTTTAAATGAGTGCTATGCTTTGGATGTTTGTCCCTTCCAAAACTCATGTTGAAATTTGATCCCCAGCATGACAGTGTTGGGAGGTGGGGCCTGGTGGGAGGTGTTTGGGTCATAGAGGCGCATCCCTTATGAATAGATTAATGCCTCCCCTTGGGGGTGAGTGAGTTTTTGCTCTCTTAGTTCCCACAAGAGCTGGTTGTTAAAAAGAGTCTGCCCCCTCTTCCTCCCACCATGTGATCTCATTGCACACACTGGCTGCCCTTCTGATTTCTGTTGAGTTGAAGCAGCCTCAGACTTTCATCAGATGGAGGTGCCCAGTCTTGAACTTTCCAGCCACCAGAAGCATGAGCCAAATAAACCTCTTTTCTTTACAAACTATGCAGTCTCAGGCATTCTGTTCTAGAAACACTAAATGAACTAAGGCAATGAGTTAATTCATATAAGTGAAACCACGCAGTCTTTGTCTTTTTGTGATTGGCTTATTTCACTTATCATGATATTCCCAAGGTTCATTCACACTGTAGCATGGGACAAGATTTCCTTCTTTTTTAAGACTGAATAATATTCCACTCTGTCTATATAGTACATTTCCTTTATTCATCCATCAGTAGACTTTTGGGTTTCTTCCACACCTGTTGGCTATTGTGAATAATGCTGCAGTGAACATAGGTGTGCAAAAACCTGCTACATTTATTTTTAATTTAATTTGGAGCAGTTTGAGATTCACAGCAAAATTAAGCAGAAGATACAGAGAGTTCATACATATCCCCTGTCTCCACTATCTACTTCTTGCACCACAGTGGTACATTTGTTACAACTGGTGATCCTACTCTGACACATCATTATTACCCAAAGTCCATACTTTACATTAGGATTCACTCTTGGTGTACATTCTGTGAGTTTTCATAAATGTATAATGACATATATCTACCATTTTAATATCATACAGAACAGTTTTACTTAAAACTTAAAAATCCTTAAAAACCTTCTGTGATCTTGCCTAGTCATGTCTTCCTCCCCCAGATCTCTGGCAACCACTGATCTTTTTACTGTCTCCATAGTTTTGTCTTTCCCAGAATGTCATATAGTTGGAAACATGCAGTATGTAGCTTTTTCATATTGGCTTCTTTCACTAAGTAGCACACATTTAACTTTCCTCCCTTTCTTTTTAATGGCTTGATAGCTAATTTCTTTTTAGTGCTGAATAATATTCTGTCGTTTGGATGTACTACACTTTATACATTCACTTGCTGAAGAACATCTTGCGTGTGTCCAAGTTTTGGCAATTCTAAATAACACAGTTATAAATAAACATCCATGTGCAGGTTTTTGTGTGGACAAAAGTCTTTACCTCATTTGGGTAAATACTAAGGAGTGTGATTTCAGCATCGTATGGTAAGAGTATGTTTAGTTTTGTAAGAAACTGCCAAACTGTGTTCCAATGTGACTATACCATTTTGCATTCCCACCAGCAGTACACGAGAGCTGTGCCTGCCATCTTCTCCAGCATTTGGTGTTGTCAGTGTTCTGGAATTTGGTCATTCTAATAGCTGTGCAATGGTGTCTCATTGTTTTAATTTACAATTCCATAATGACATATGATGTGGAGGATGTTTTCATACGCTTGTTACCATGTGTGTATGTTTTTTGGTAAGGGTGACTGTTCAGGTCTTTTGCCCATTTTGTTTTTTTATTGTTGAGATTTAAGACTTCTTTGTATATTTTGGCCAACAGTCCTTTTTATCAGGTATGTCTTTTGCAAATATCTTCTCCTAGTCTGTGGCTTGTCTTCTCATTCTTTTGACATATGTACCTTTTTAAATAGCACAAGCTAAGTTATTTAATATTACAGAAAACCATTTTTAAAGTAATCCTAACAAGGAGTTTCCTCTTTATTCCATCTTCCATTTTTAAAAGCTGTATTCTGAAATAATTACAGATTTACAGGAAGTTGCAGAAATACCACAGAGAGGTCTGGTGTATCTGTCACCCTGCTTACCCCAATGATTCCATCTTATATACGTATAGAACAATATAAAACCCAGCAAATTGGCATTGGTAGAATGTGTGTACATAGTTCCATGCCATTTTATATCACATGTTAACCACTGCCACAATTAAGATACAGAAATATTCCATCACCACAGAGATCTCCCTCATGCCACCTCTCTCCACATCCCTAACCCTTGAGAACTATTAATCTGTTCTCTATCCCTAGAATTTTGTCATTTCAGTATTGTTAAATAATAGAATTATATAGTATGTGAAGTTTTTTGAGATTAGCTTTTTCACTAGCACAATGCTGTTGAGGTATATCCAAGTTGTTTAGTGTATTAGTAGTTAGTTCCTTTTTAGTATTGATCAGTATTTTATGGTATGGATGTACCATTCATCCATTGAGGGACATCTGGGGTGATTTAAGATTTTTGGCTATTAAAGATAAACCTGCTATGAACATTTGTGTGGACATAAGTTTTATTTCTCTGGGACAGATGCCCAGGACTGTGATTGCTGGGGTGTATGTTTTTTTGTTTTTATTTTTTAAGAAATTGCCAACTTATTTTGCAGAGGGGTATACTATTTATCAATTGGATTTATGTATGTTGAACCATCCTTGAATCCCTGGGATGAAGCCCACTTGGTTGTGGTGAATTTTTTTTTTTTTAATGTGCAGCTGAATTTGGTTTGCTGGAATTTTATTAAGAATTTTTGCATCTGTATTCATAAGGATATTGGTCTGTAGTTTCCTTTTTTGTCGTGTCCTTCCCTGGCTTTGGTATCAAGGTGATACTGGCTTTGTAGAATGAGATGGGGAGGATTCTTTCCTTCCCCATGTTATGAAATAATTTCTGCAGTATGGGTGAGAATTCTTCTTTGTTGGTCTGGTAAAATTCGGCTGTGAAACCATCTGGTCCGGGACTTTTTTTTTGTTGCAAGATTTTTTATGGCTGCTTCAATTTTGTTAGTCAATGTTGGTCTGTTCAGGAGTTCTATTTCTTCCTGATTGAGCCTAGGGAGATTGTGTGTTTCCAAGAATTTGTCCATTTCCTCAACGTTTTCAAGTTTGTGTGCATAGACATTTTTATAATATTCAGAGATGATGTTTTATATTTCCATGGTATCAGTTGTAATATCTCCTTTTCTGTTTCTGATTGAGCTTATTAGCATTCTTTCTTTTCTGTTTCTGGTTAATCTAGCAAGAGGTCTATTGATTTTGTTTATCTTTTCCAAGAGCCAACTTTTTGTTTCATTAATCTTCTGTATAATTCTTTTGTTATCAATTTCATTTAGTTCTGCTCTGACTTTAGTTATGTCTTTTCTTCTGCTGGGTTTGAGATTGGTTTGCTATTCCTTTTCTAATTCCTTGAGATGACTCATTAGATTGTTGGTTTATGATCTTTCTTGTCTTTTTGATGTAGGCATTTAAGGCTATGAATTTTCTTCTTAGGACTGCTTTTGCCAAATCCCACAGATTTTGATAACTTTTGTCCCCTTTGGCATTTAGTTTGAGGAATCTTTTGATTTCCATCTTAATTTCCTCCTTGACCCAGTAATCATTCAGTAGTAGGTTGCTCAATTTCCATGACTTTGTGTAGAGTTGAGTGTTTCTGTTGGAATTGATTTCTAATTTTATTCCACTGTGGTCTGAGAAGATACATGGTATAATTTCTATTTTTTAAAATTTGTTGAGACATGTTTTGTGGCCTTAGATGTGATCAATTGTAGAGAATGTTCCATAAGCTGATGAGAAGAATGTATATTCAGTAGTTTTTGGGTAGAATGTTCTGCAAAAATGCCTGTTAGGCCCATTTGTTCTAGAGTTCCACTTAAGTCCCCTGTTTCTTTGTTTGTTTTCTGCTTGGAGGATCTTCCCGGCTCTGTCAATAGGGTGTTGAAGTCCCCGGCTATTACAATGCTGCCGTTTATCACTTTGTTTAGATCTAGTAGGGTTTGCTTTATGAATCTGGGCACTCCTGTGTTAGGTGCATAAATATTTAGGATTGTTATGTCTTTTTGTTGAATTGCTCCCTTTTCTATAATATAATGATCATTTTTGTCTTTCTTTACTATTGTTGATTTGAAGTCTTTGTTATCTGATATGAGAATGGCTACACCAGCTTTCTTTTTCTTTCAATTTGCATGGAATATTGTTTTCTATCCCTTCACCTTGAGTCTGAATGAGTCCTTGTGGGTTAGATGTGTTTCCTGGAGACAGCAGATTCTTGGCTTGTATTTTTTTTTAATCCACTCAGCAAGCCTATGTCTCTTGAGTAGAGAGTTCAAGCCATTCACATTTATTGAAAGAATTGATAAGTGGGATGGGTTTATGTTCATCCTATTGAGTAGAACCTTATTGATTTTTTTTTTTTTTTTTTTTTACCTCTTGAGCTATTATGGTATATGGGCTCTGAGCTTTAGCTTTTGGGTGATTTTACACTGGTGGGTGTCTATTGTGCTGATCAATGTGTAATGCAGATCTGAGTACTTCCTGCAGAGCATGTCTGGTCTTGAAAAATTCCCTCTGTGTTTGCTTGTCTGAGAAAGCCTTTATTTCTCCTTCATATAAGAAACTTAGTTTTGCAGGGTACAAAATTCTAGGCTGGCCATTATTCTGTTTGAGAAGACTAAGAATGGGGCCCCAATACCTTCTGGTTTGTAAGGTCTCAGTTGAGAAGTCTGCCATTAGTCTGATGGGTTTTCCTTTGTAAGTTACTTAATGTTTTAGCCATAGGGCTCATAGGAGTTCCTCCTACATGTTAACTTTGGCCAGTCTGATGACTGTGTGTCATGGTGATTGCCTCTTTGGAATTAATCTCCTAAGAGTCCGTTGAGTTTCTTGTACCTAGATATCTAAATTTCTGGCAAGACCAGGGAAGTTTTTCTCAATTATTCTCTCAAATAGGTTTTCCAACCTTGTATATTTCCTTCTTCACCCTCAGGGATGCACTGTGATTCTTATGTTAGGGCTCTTTACATAATCCCATATTTCTTGTAGGCTTTGTTCATTCCTCTTATTTCTCTGTTCTTTGTGTTTGACTGACTTGTTTAATTTAAATGTGCTGTTGTCAAGCACTGAGATTCTTTCTTCTGCCTCATCTAGCATATTCTTAAGGCTTTCCACTGTGTTTTGTATTTCCTTGAATGAATTTTTCCTTTCCAGAAGTTCTGTTTGATATATTTTTTTAATAATTTGATTTCTTTAGTGAATTTTTCATTCATTTCCTGTATTGTTTTTGTGGCTTCTTTGTGTTGGGTTTCTATTTTCTCTTGTATTTCATTGAGCTTCTTTATAATCCACATTCGAAAGTCTTTATCAGTAATTTTGATATTTTCATTTTGGTTGGTATCCTTTGGTAAGGAGTTATTGTTTTGGTGGTGTCCTTTCTCTCTGGTTTTTCATGTTTATGGAGTTCCTTCACTTACTCTTTTCATCTGGCCTCTTGATTGAGACCTGGGGGTTCTAGGCCTGGTTTGCAGGCCTGTCTCTGGGTCCCCGAATATTGATCCCTGACTGTGCTGGGCAGAGGAGTGCTGGTTCTGAGTTGTCTGTGGGGTGTTCTAGCAGGTTTGATGAACCTCTTAGGTTACCTCTGACCTGCTCTCTTTACCTCTTCTCAATGGTGTGAAATGAGTTAGGTCCCTCAGCTTAATCTCCAAGATGGTGGGTGGTACTTGTGAGCACAAATCACCTGCTCCCTATTTGCTTGAGTTGGAAGGCATTGTGTTTAGCTATAGAGTTGTTTCCCCTTTTAGGGGTTGATGTTTGCGTGGAAGAGCTAGCTGCTGAGATGTTCTTTTGTGCTGGTGGTAAACTCTGGTCCCCCAGGTGGGGCACACAAATGGCCCAAGCTTTAGGAGGGACCCTGTAGCTCTCAGGGGGTTACTTGATCTCTACTCCCACTGAGGTGGGGGGAGGAGCAAGACAGATCATGGATGGATTGTGAGAGCCTGAAAGACTTTGCAAAGCCTTGGCAGGCCTCAGAGGTTGCTTTTCCAGCTGCTAGGGGAAGCCGCTGGTATGAGGTTCAGGGCAAGCTCTCCAAACTGGAAAGGCTATTCCTGAGGGAGGGGTCTAAACACTTGAGTGCTAAGGACCTGGGCCGGGCTCTTTCTGCCCTTGTTCACTAGCACGGTTTGTCTGTGGGGAGGGATGAGTGTCCTCCCTAATCACCGCTCACTGGAACCCCATGACACACTCCCATCAGATCAGTCCATGTGCGTTCCCTCACTGCCTGAGACCAGCTCTCGAACTTCTCCCCAGTCCATGTGTCTGACCCAGTAGTGTGAGTCTCCATGAAATGCTGGAGGGTAGGGGGTTCCCCAATTATGCACTCCTCTTCCCCCACAAGACCCCAAGGGGAAATTAGTAGGCCTCTTTATCTGCAGGGGTCTCAGCTGGGGGCTCACTCCCCTGAGAGAAGCAGCTACTTGTGAATTTCTTGGCTTGAGCTGTACTCCCTATTGTAATGAGCTGGGGGAGGGGCCACTGCTGCAGTTCAGCCAGCTTACCTGAGGCATTTGCTTGCCATGGGAACCATGGGCTAGGTTATTTCTCTCCAGGTGCCACACCCCTATCCAATATGGTGGTTCTCCAGAGGGGGTGGGGGATGGGTGTGCTCACAGATCCCCTTTCCTCAGCACCCCTCCACTCTCTCCCATGGGATATATCTGTGAGGGCTTCCTCACCAACCGAGTCCAGGACTGAGACCTCTCCCCTGTGTCTCCCTGCACCACTCTCGTGACTAGGGGGCACCAGGTCTGGTCTGCCTGTCTAAACTGCCAGTGTGCAATCCCACGAAATGCTGGCAGACAGGAAGCTCCCAAATTTTGGCGGTCCTGCTCTCCATGGTGAGCTCAGCTGGGAGTGACCGCCTGCCGTAGAGTAGCAGCCATTCATGAGCTTCTCGATTCATAGTACTCTCATGGTTGCAATGGGTCACGGTTGCAATGGGTGGAGGAGGGGTCGCGGCTACCAGTTGGCTGGAGCTCAAATTACTTTCTTTAATGCCGTGAGTAGGGGAGGTGCCAGAAGAGGAAGTATCTAGGTGGAAGAGAGCCAGCACTCTGGTCTCTTGTGGCACTCTCCCGTGGGGTGTCCCCTATGGACACCCAAACACCTGTGGTTCAGTAGTTCACCCCACTATTCCTATTTAGCCACTGTGCCTGGGTTCTTGGAGGGTGGAAGTACTTTCAGTATACTTTGTGTCCTGCTGTTCACTGAAGGCACTTAGGTGGGGAAGGGAAAACCCCCTACCCTTTCACTGGGCTGTGAGCCTCTCTGGGTTTGATCTGTGCTACTATCTTCTCCTCTCTATCTTCTTTCTCAGCTTTGCAGTTTTTCTCTGTGGGGTCCCCAGTCATCTCTGTTGTCTTTCTCTGTGATCCACACCTGAGCTGCAACTCTTCTCCGCTCTCCTCAGTCTGATATTCTACCCTCCAGCCAGGCTGGTCTGACAAGCAATGTCTCTAGTCAGCCATCTTGGCTCTCTCCAATATTAAATATTAATGCTGTCATTTAATCCTCTTCATTTTTTGGTTTGTTTTGCATTCACCTATACCCAGTATCCTTCTGTCTTACTGTCTCTAGGGAGTAGCTTTTCAGTCTTCCGCTGGGAATGGGGAGAGTGAGTTGCCTAAGAGCATAAAAGTCTTTGAATCTGTGTTTTTCAGAAAGCCTATAACAGATCCACTCCTCTTTATTTTAGCGTCATCCTATTCAAATCCAATCCCAAGTGTATCTGGTATTATCAGTTAATGGTGCCCTTTAAAGATTCTGTTGTATAAAGCAGTTTGAGTCTTAGCTTCCCCCCCCTCTCCACAGCACTGCCTTCAACTTTTACTTAGGGGTCGTCAGTCAGTCATCACTCATCTATTTCCAAAATTTGTTGGGGTTATTGTATGTTTTCCAACCCCATTTAATTTAATATTGTATTCCCAGAGTTTTCATAAGGGATAAAATGGAATGCATGTCTTCAGTCTACCGGCTTAACTCAGAGGTTGAAACAACCATTTACTTGTCTCTTCTGGCATTTACCTCCTTTTTTAAAAATGAAGGAAAAATTTTGGGGGAAATTTATATATTCACATGGTTTGAAAACAAAAAAGCATAAAATACTTATACAGTGAAAAGTTTCCCCCTTTTGTTCACTTTTCCATCTTCCCTCTCATAAGTAATTATTAAGAGTTTTTATCCTTGTGGAGTTTGTATGTGTATGTATGTTACTGTATTTGTATGTTTATGTACATATAAAGGGTCTTATTTAATCCTTTTTTCCTCTTTATACAAAAAAGATTGTATGTAATTCTGTATCTTCTCATTGTTGTATATGTTCCTTTTTTTCCATTTATATCTTCTATCTCATTCCATGTTTTCATAGAGCAGTTTGTTCTCTTTTTGCAGCTGTAGGAAATTTTCCACTACATACTTAAAATTTTCTAGTGTCTTACTATTATTCTAAACAGTGCTGTAGTGAATAATCTTATATACAAGTTATTTCTCTCATTTCTGAGCATAAATTGTATAGGACAAAATCCTAGTGGTGATTTTTTGAATTAAAGGATATTTGCATTTCAATTTTGATTAATATAGTGAGGGAATTTTATCAAACTTTTGGATTTTTTGAGAAGCTCTTAGGTAAATGTCAATGTATGCCAACATTGTTAAGATTTTTTAAGTGGAAAATTTCTTACTTACTCAAAAGTAGTGTGAGTGGTATAATGATCCCTAAGAACCCATCCTTTATTATTTTATGACTAATCTTGTTTCATTAGCATTTATTCTCCTCCTTCCAGATTACTTTGAAACATGTCCCAGATATCATATCACTTTATGGGTTAATATTTCCTTACTTGTTTATAAAAGATAAGGTATCTTAAAAATATAGCCATGGTATTGTAGGGGAGGAATAATTTCTCCTCTGACCTCTCAGTGTCTCTGGCTGGGCCCAAGAATTAAGCTGACATAAAACAGATTAACAGGAGAAAATCATACAAATTTTATTTAATAAAAGTTTACATGTAATGTGTGTCCCCAAAGAAAAATGAAGACTCAAAAGAAGTGGCTAGGCCTAAGTGCTTATATATTAGGTTGAACAAAGAATGGCATTTATGGAAAAGTGTCTAGGAAGGTAAGGGTTAGTTTAACAAAGTGTGTACAGATTTCTCTTATCCTTGACTCTCCATCTCTGGTGATTAGAATGTTTCTTTCCTCCCGTTACAGGAAGGTGTTCTTTCACATGGTGGTTTTCTTTCCTACTTTCTGGAATCAAAGGGCAGGTCAGAGTGCCCTTCTTGCGTGTACTGTTTTTCAGGTGTCTTTAGCTCAAAATAATCAATAGGCCAAAGATGCATATTTTGGTGTGGCTTGTCCTGAACTCCAGTGATACCATTATCAATACAGTTTTAAGGAATTTCTGTCATGTATGAGGCTGACCATCTTTTCATATGGTTCAGAGCCATGCTGTACAAATACTTCCTCACTTTATTTTTTTTGCTTGTTGCTGATATTATATTGGTTTCATATCCTGTAATATTGTTGAGTTCATTTATTATTATTATGTTGACTAGGACTTACACTGTAGGGGTGAATGGAAGCAACAACACTGGGTATCCTTGTTTTATTACTGATTTTAATGGGAATACTCTAAACCATTACCTATACTGTTTGCTGTAGGTTCTTTGGTACGTAATTTTTGGGTTAAAAAACATATCTTTGGTTTTTTTGTTCTTATTATGATTAGGTACAGAATCTAAATGCTTTTTCTGCATCTGCTGAAATGTTAATATGGTGAATTACATTAGTAGATTTTATAATGTCAAACTATTACTATTGGGTAAATCTAATTTGGTTATGAGATTTTTCTTTTCCTAATATATTGCTATTTAGTTTATTAATATTTTGTTTGAGAGTTTCACATTTATGTATATCAGTGAGAATGGCCTAAAATTTTATAATTTTCCTGTCCTGGACTACCTTTACTTAGTTTTGATATCAAGATCATACTAGTTTCATATAATTAGTTGGTGGGTTGTGGGGTGGTTTTCTGATCTCATGGAGAATATGTATAAGATTGACATTGGTGCCAATTAAAAAAAACTTTAAAAAATGCTGGTTACATTAGTTTGTTGGTTTATTTAGCTTTTCTATTTTTTGGTCAGTTAGTGTATAAATTTTGTCAATTTATCATGAATACCTTTCTATCTTCTCAGTTGTAAATATTTTGAAATCGTGAAAGTAATGAGAAGTATATAAGAGTATTTCTCAAAGTTTACAGTTTGCTTTATGCTCCCTATCAGGTGCTCAAAAATGTGATAACTTTGCTGAAAAAAGACCCCTCCTTGGTGTTTGTAAGAGCATTGGATCTTCTGGGTAAGGAAATTTAACAAATTCTTTGAATCACCTATTACAAATTTGTATTATTCCAGAGGGAGAACTTTGATGTTATAAAATCTTTGTAACCATAAGACTAAGCTCTTGTAAGAGAGAATAAAAAGAAAGTAAACATATTTAGGGTATTCATATTTAGTGATTCAGTCACTAAACTTATTGTTTCTCTGGTCTCTATTTTTTCATATTCAGGGTGATAGCAGGAGCCAAAAGAAAACAAATGTTAGATTAGAATATAGTCTCATTGTTGAGAAAAATGTTTTTTAGTTTATGTGTTTTTAATATAGTCACTTTTATGTGATGGCCTTTTTATAGCAGATTAGAAATTACTTTTAGGTTGTCATAATAACAACTTATTTTTATTATGTAATAAATTATTATTATTAACAGTAACTGATGTTTATTGATGCTGTAACGTGTGCCTGACACTGCTATAGGTGCTACATGAGTTTTCTCTTTTATTCCTTACCATGATACTATGAAAAAGTACCATTCTTATTCCTATTTTACAGTCTAGAAATACTGAGGCACTAATTCACATAGTGGAGCTAGTGATTCCATCTCAAACAAGCATGCTCTTATTTCCATGCTGGTTGCATTTTTGACAATGAGAGGGCTGTGGACTAAGGTGATGAATTGTTATTAATCATAAAGTTAGATGTTTTCTCTACTTTCTCCATATATTAAATGGGAAAATACTCTTCTCAGTGGTTTATAGTAAATTAATTATCAGTTTTATAGTGACCTTTTCATTACATAATTCCAGTTAGGAATTATGTTCAAGTGCTCGTACAGTTACCATGGCCTACACAAATCATGTAATTAGAACCCTATAGATAGGAAGTCCAGGGCTAGTAGAGTGTTTCTGTGATGTCATCAGTGACCTAGGTTTGTTCTAGCTTTGATATCCTTATAATGTGACCCCTTTTTCTTTCTCAAGATGGCTACTGTCTTTTCAGTTAGTATGTCTCTTCAAATTGAACTCCTAGCTTCAAGGAAAGCTGGGAAGTGACTATGGTTTTGTTAGTAAAGGAAGATGATCAAATGGATATTAAGCTGGCCACTAGCAGCCTCTGCAACAAACTTTCAGCTCATAGTGCACTTTAGATCATGGGTCATTGGAGAAGAGAAAAATGTGTTAATGATACAACATGGTTAAATCATAGAGTCTTTTTTTTTTTTTGAACACCAGAGATTGATACCAACAAAGAGTCTTGATTATTACTTCTTAAGGGTATGATTTGACTTCGTGGGCTACAAGGCAAATTTCTTCAAGTGTAAATTTTTGGATAGAAGTAGAAATAAAGCATTTGAGAATTTACTATGTACTCAGTATGTTGTCAGGTATAGGATAAGGATAGAAAATCATGAAAACCCAATTTCTTTCCCCAAAGACTTGGCTGAAAGGAAAAGCACAACACATGCAAAATAATTATTTAATATTGATGTATGATAGGAATTCAGAGAAGAGAGAGATGAATGTGCATGGATTAATGAGAGAAAGCCTCATGGAGAAGGACCAGCATAGGTTGGGTCTTAAGGAATGAGAAATACTGCAGTAGATGTAGAAGAGTAAGTAGGACTTCCAATGTAGGTTATAAAGCTATAGTAATGGAAGAGAAACTGGAATAAATACTTAAGAATTATGGGAGTTGGTGGGGTGTGGTGGCTTACAACTGTTGATGCCAGGAGTTCAAGACCAGCCTGGGCAACATAGTGAGACCCCACTTCTACAAAAAAATTAAAAAAATTAGCCATGGGTGGTGGCATGTGTTTGTAATTCTAGCTACTTGAGAGGCTGAGGTGGGCGACTGCTTGAGCCCAGGAGTTTGAGGCTGCAGTAAACTATGATCACACCACTGCTCTCTAGTCTGGGCAACAGAGCAAGACCCTGTCTCAAAAAAAAAAAAAAAAGAAAAAGAAAAGAATGATGGGAGTTTGTGACTTAGCACTAAGTCTATCTGCAAAACATGTGAAAACAACTATTGCAGTGCTCTGAAACTCAACCAAAGGCATGCAACAATCTGAAAAGTGTTTAAATGTGAGAAATGGTTAAACTTTGCACAACAGTGGGAATCTGTGGCATTCATGCTTATAGCTGCTCCCATCCCACTCTACCTTTTCCCCCTTCCAGGCTTTGTTGGGGTAGAGGATCTTCCAGGGTGAGGAAGGTTATGAGGAATAATAGTACCTTACCTGCTGTGCTTGGTGTCGAACATGCCTAGCAGCGTTATCTGTGAAAGTTACTATCTAGGTGGCATGTGAGTTTTGAGGGCCAGTGGCTCCTTCAGCCTAAGGTAATTGTTAACTGAGGCTTCATGCATATACAGAGGAGTCATGAAAGGGTCCAGGGCAAAGAAAAATCCGGGAAGATGTGCAGATCCTTTGGCAAAGGACAACAACTTTGTTGACTCAGAGTATTTGAGCAAATCCTTTGTTGAATCATTGGCCAACCACTAAGATGCATAGACACAGGGGCAATTCCCCCGAAGTCAGGCTCTGAAATAAAGCAAGAATAAAAGAAATAATAAGACTAAGCATGGATGTCAGTAACTAATATTATAGAAGATATATTTCATAGGATCCAGAGTTTTTATGCCATATAATATAAAATGTCTATTTCCAAATATAAAATCATGACACATGCCAAGAATTCGAGAGTATGGCATGCTGAACAAAAGGCAGGAATTGGAAATTATATCTGATTGTCTCCAGGTTGCAGACAAGAATTTTTTTTTTTTTTTTCCAGTCTGAAGGTTACAGATTTATTTTGGCCACATCAGCATTTCCTCAGCAATTTTTAACATAAAATGGAGAGGATCATTTATTTTTCTTATAAAAGTTTATAAAAGGTACATTGTATAAATATTTCCAGGTGACATTTTTTTTATTTTTTACCCATAATTCTTTTTCTGCTCCACAGTTTTAAAAAATTATCATTGAGAAGATAAATATTTCAAGTCAAATACCAAAAAATAACAACAACAGGAAAAAAAATAGGGACCCTGTGAACAGTGAAGGTTCAGGGGCTCTCACTTTTTTTTTAATCAAGCAAATATTATATACAGACACTGTACAAGGAGATGTGGATCTAGAGAAAAACAAAAGCTTTAAGGAATTCACAGTCTATTCATGGATAAAAACATACAACATGCAAACAAAAAAATTCTCAATATGATCAGGGTAATAGATGGGGTATGTATAATGTATAAAGTATTTAAAGAACATGGACAAGAGAGGAATTGATTCCGCCAGGGAATAACTGGGGCTAAGAGTTAGAGGACATGTGAACTTGACCTTTACATGTTAGTAGAAGTCAGAGAAGGGTATTTAGGACATCATTTCTTCAAATTGTATAGATTACAACAAAATTTTAAGAATCTGATACATTTTTTCAAGACCTGTCTTTAAACTTCTATGGCTATTCTGTATGTACTGATGAATTCATTTTCCAGTTATACTTTTAGATTAAAAAAAGTATAGAACACTATTATAGCATGCTATTATTTATATGAAGAAAGAGAGATTTTATATATACATATGTAGAGTACAGAAAATAGGTGAGTATAGTATATTTTGAGAGAGAGAGAGAGAGAGCAACCCCACAATCACATAAATTTTATTACACTATATTGTTATAATTGTTCTATTTTATTATTACTTATTCTTATTAATCTTACTTTGTCTAATTTATAAATTAAACTTTATCATAAGTATGTATGTATAGGAAAAAACATAGTGTATATATAGGGTTCAGTATTTGCAGTTTCAGGTATCCACTGGGGGTCTTGAAACATATCTCCTGCAAATAAGGGAAGACTACAAATATATATTTCTAAATGCAAACATTTATTTGAGAGGATATACAGGAAGTGATAATGCTGGCTATTTCTGGGGCAGGATTCTGAAGGACTAGGGACTCTATGCCCTTTCTGTACTGATTGAATCATTTACTCCCATATATTACCTAATTAAATAAATGAATAAATTCCTTAAAATAACACACTTTCTATGGCTGTTCTGTTCTAAGTAGTAAATAGCATATTTTACTCTGAACAGTCCCAGGGATATAAAAACCATTCAGCATGTATCATACTGGCTTCCAATTTTTAAAGGAATTAACATTTAAGTCTCGGACCATAAGACTGTGGCCAAAAAACTTCTCACATTTTGGCACCTTCAGGCAGCAAAAGTTAATTAGGGATATTGAGAAAAAATACTGTGTTCCTCATTAAAGATACTGAAACAATGTCGACTCAGTATCAAGACAGTCAACATGATCAATCCCATGGCAGAACTGAGCCAGTTCAAAGTGGGCAGAACTGAGTCAAGCAAGTTGTTTCATCAATAGTTGGGCCCAGCTCCTAATACAAACTGGATTCTCTCTCTACATATATACACACATATATGTATATATATATTGAGGAAACACACTAAAGATGAAACACTGTGCTCAAGACAGTATTCCACGTGCTGAATTAAGACTTCTTGTTTTTATTCCTGCTGGGTTTTTTTCTACTTGGAATATTTTATCCTTTTCCTGCAAAATACTCACCTTACCCATCCTTCAAGGCTCAGTTCAAAAGCTCTCTCCTACATTAAATCTTATCTTTAACATGTGACTGAGCTGTCTTCTATAAGTGGAAGTCCTATTTTGCTCTTACAATCACTACACAGTTTCGTACTTAACAACTCTTCAAAGTTTTATGTGTTAGTTTTAACTCCCCAATTGTACTGTAAATGATATAGATGGCATATAAGGTTAGGAAAGTAGACATAGTCTACTAACCCCAAGTATGTCAGAGTCAATAGTCAGTGCATTAACATTAAAATAACCTAGTTTAGGGAAACCAAGAGTGTTGAATAAATTCACAAATTCAGCATAAACAAACATCAGAGCTAGGGTTTTTGGAAGGAAGGTGATGGCAGTAGGATAGGAAATCAAACCTCTTCCAGGAAAAAAGAGATGGAGTTTCATTTCCTCTTTTATTGAACAGGAGAAAATCAAATTATAGATAATGCATATGGAGAAGATGGCTTATGTGGTTGTAACTTTAATTCCCAAATCTGAAAAAAACAAGTTGTGATATCAAACACATAACCATAGGAGAACAGTACTTTCTCCACTTATTGTGGGATCGACTTGCCCATCTATGCAGGGGGGACCCATAAAATGATAATATATGTTACAACGGAGTCTTTTCCATTCAGAAATAAGGTACATGTAGGAGATCATCAACTCTGGTGCAAATTTTTTTACTTTAAATTTTGAGCAAATGATACTCATTTACCTCAATTTCAACATTGTTTATAAGCTTTGGGTTTTTTACTATGCCTGGTAGAAACCTTCCTATGAAGAATAAACAACAAATTACCAAAAACATAAGATGAATAACAATTCTGAAGAACACAACTTTGCCAATATGAAGGAATTGGTTACTGAAGACATTCATGAAATATAACGATGACGACTTCCAATTTGAAATAAATGCATAGTGGTCTGAATTCAAAAGTCCAGAGCATGTAAATTGATGTCTAAACTTGTAAATCATGAAACACAATATCCTGGATACAGTTCAACAAGCAACTGAAATCAAAATGACAATATGATACATGTTGGGAAGTTTTAGTCTAATTTTTATCATGTCCAGACTTTAAAACTGTACAGCTGTGAGGTTTGTCCTCACTATCACAATTTGAGTTTATAAAATTAGCAATGAAAAGCTGTTCCTTTTCTTCCGGACACTATGTATAAAATTCGGGCAAGCTCATATCAAGTAAAGGGACATGTCTTTTTTTACCTTCATTACCCAAATAGAAAGGCATCTCAAGTAATGCTTAATTGACAGGTGCATACACTATTTATATAATAATCCCTTACTTAACTAACCAAACAAAACAATCACTTAAAAAACTAATTCCTGAGTTGAAAAAAATTCAAATTAAATACCAATACCAAGATAATATTTAATGTATTTCTCCACTCATTTTCCTCACAGGTCTAACTAAAAAGTAACCTGGCGTCAAAACACTGCACAGTCATTACATTAAGTAAGGCAATTAAAGCACTGCGTTAGTGAGTGAAAAAAATTTTTCCAAGCCTTGTCTTTCTGCCTCCTGAAATGTTCTTCCTACTCTTGGGTACTCTGTGTTCCTCTTTAGACTTGGCAACCTGGCTCCACGCTGCTAGTTTCTGAATGACTTTGAAATCCCATAATGGGATACTGCTACTAGGACTGTTCTAGAGTGGGCACCACACCCCAGGGCCCCAGCCCTTGGAAGCTGCCTGAGGCCTTCCACCCCTGCTAGCTTCCTCCATCTGGACACAAACTGTCTTCAGTTTTTTTTGTTGTTGTTGTTGTTTTTTTAATTTATTTTTTTAATTTCAGAATATCATGGGGGTACAACACTTTGACCATACACATTGCCCCTGTTCTGCCCGTGTCAGAGCCACAATCGTGGTCGTCTCCCAAACTGTGCTCCCCACATCCATTCAGTGAGAGTTTTTCCCATCCCTTCCACCCCCCTCCCACCCACCCGCCCTCAGATGAATGTTATTGCCCTGTGTGATGTAAGTGTTCATCAGTTAGTACCAGTTTGATGGTGAGTACCAGTGGTGCTTGTTTTTCCAATCCTGTGACACTTCGCTTCGAAGAATGGGTTCTAGCTCCAACCAGGATAATACCAGATGTGTTAATTCACTGTTGTTCCTTATTGCTGAGTAATACTCCATGGTATACATATACCACATTTTATTGATCCACTCGTGTATTGATGGGCACCTGGGTTGTTTCCACAACTTTGCTATTGTGAATTGTGCTGCTATGAACATTCGAGAGCAGATGTCTTTATTATAAAATGTGCAGGCAAGAATTTTAAAACAGCTATTATAAATGTGTTCTAAGAACTCAGTGAACTATGTTTAAAGACTTAAAGGAAAGTATGACAACAATAACTCCACAAATAGAGAATCTCTTCAAGGAGTTAGAAATTACATAAAAACCAAATGGAAATTCTATACTTGAAAAGATCTAAAAAGTGAAATAATAAATTCACTAGAGGAACTCAACACCATATTCAAGAAGTGAAAGTTTGTTTACTTTTCAATTTTTCAGGTGTATGCAGACATGTGAAAGCCCCACAAAAAGGTGTGTTTGTGGAACTCGGCTACCTGTGTAGCTTCTCTTGCTTTACAATTTTAAGATTCTCCTTTCCTTTTCAACCTTGCTAACTATATGATTAAGGAGATTTGTTTTTTTTTGGATTTGTTCATTGAATAATGTCAAAAAGGTAAGGGTGGTGTGATTATACTTGGTGATGAAGTCATTTATTGAGAGATGAGTTTGATGGTTAGGGGATTATTAGTTAAGGTCTTCCAGAGAAATAAAACCAGTGTGGGTGTGCATGTAAGCTGGCAAATTCAAAATCTGCAGGGTAGGCTGGCAGGCTGGAGACCCAGGGAAGAGTTGCAGTTCCAGTCTGAAGGGAGAATTTCCTTTTCCTCTGAAGAGCTCAGTCTTTTTTCGCTTAAGGCTTTCAACTGATTGGATGAGGCCCATTAGCGTTATGAAGGAGAATCTGCTTTACTCAGAGTCTACTGATTTAAATTTTAGTCTTACCTAAAAAAAAATACCTTCACAAAATAATGTTTAAGTAAATATCTGGATGCTTTTTTCTAGCTGACATAAAATTAATCATCACAGGCATAATGAAGATCATCCTGGTTAAAATAGCAAGTACTTATTTAAAATAATGTACTATAGATTCTCTCCTCCTCCCTTCTTCTGTCTTTATTCCTTAAAATTAATTTATTTCATAGTAGGGGAATTATTCTAGGAAGAGACTTCTATTACTATATGTCTGTATCATTTGCTGAGTTGTTTTAAGAATGGTTATTGATAAATAAATGTAAAGAAACTTTTGAATTAAGTTCATAAGTCATTTCATGAACTGAAGACCTAATGTGTCTTGTTATTCCAAGCTCTGTTCTTGCCTGTGTGCTCACCTTTTCTCTCTTGTTTTCTACCTTTCTAATTAATGCAAGCCCTTTTCACTTGTAGCCCTTTTCACTTAATTATTTGCTGATCTGATTACAATAAACTAAACTGTTGAGTGTCATGTCTTTGTTAAAATGTTTATACTCTGAAGAAGACATTTTTATATGGGATTGTTTCTTGTAAGTGTCACATTACAATTGTTGGTAAGTAGAATTTTTTTTTTCTAATCAGAGTGAGTGATTTGTGTGTATGTGTGTATATTTTAAATTTTTGTCTAAATGTTTGTAGTAGGTGAGCAGATGTTAATGTTGAATAGAGTAGACTCTTTAGTAACTACTGTTGGGGAGGAAAAACTTTTCCTTTGCTCTCTTAAATTCTTTGGTGGGGGGGACCCTGCAAATTAAACTGACAAAAGACAGATTAGCAAGAGGACAGAAAAGTCAGATTTAGTTACATATGTACACACAGAAGTTTTCAAAGAAATGTGACTGAAGGTGGATTATATACCATCTTAATATGAGGATAGGGATGCGGAAGGGCAGAGGGGCACATCTGGGAAAACATGACTTCTTAGAAGGGGAGTGGGAGAAAGGGCACTTCTAGAAAACGAATGACTTTTTTTAAATGTTACAAATGACATTTTGGAAAGATAATTGGGTCCTTAGGAGAATAGATGGAAGATATGATAGTTTGTGACAATGTCTGCTTGGGTGTGGTCCTGGAAGAGGGGATTTATGGCAATTGAGTTCTTTTGGCAGGCTTTCCTTTTAGGTATATCAGGGATATGAGGAACTCAGGTGCTGTCAGCTCAAAATAAGTTCTTTTCTGCCGTAGTGGTTAATTCTAGACCCCTTCACTCAAATTGAATATAATAACAGAGAAATCTAGCTGTGAATGAATTCTTTTACAATCTGTTTCCCAGGTCCTGGGATTTAAAAAAAAAAGTTATAACCCTAATTTTTTATGAGGCACGTGTTTGTTGACTATGCTAAGATAGCACCAGGGGATGGAAGGAAAAGTGAGTTTAGTTGAATGCCTGCTATCTATCAGATCTGTTAACTTTTTTCCCATTATGTAACCTCATTTAATCTGACAAGGAACCTGTAAAGGAGATTGTGTTATTCTCATTTTATACATGAAGAAACTGAAGCTAACAGAAATTTAGTCACATAGTTAGTCATGGAGTCAGGCAGAGGCTGATTGTGTTCTTTCCACTGACTATACTACTTGTCATCATAGAGGGCACTCTTCCATAGACCTTGCTAGTTTGTAGATGGGACATGCCTGCATTATTAAGGGTGCCCTAACCTTCAGGTTTATGTATTTGCACTTACTTTTCTGTTTTCTGACCAGTTATTCAGTTATTTTCAGAGGTAATAAAGTTTTCTAAAAAAAAAAAGGATAGGAGGTTAGGTTAGGAGTAATTAAGCAGTTTATCTCTCTCTGCTCTGGTAATTAGTTGTTTTCTTATAAAAAGACAGGCTTGGATTAGATATTTCTAAATCTCTTTCAGTTAAAAGATTCTGGTGTGTAGATATTTATCAGTTTTTTTTAACTGTTTCCTTTGTAATTAAAGCACATAGTATTTGACATTCCTGTTACTTATCTTAAAAAATACCCACATAATGTAAATTGTACTAACACAGTTGTATTTAAACAGTAGCTTCTTAAGAGAGAATTAGGCATATGTTTTGCTTAAGCATTTCTGCATAGTGAAATGTACTTTTGTTGCTGTTGTTTTAGTTTTGTTACTTTAGTAAGTGTGATGCATACTACTACATAACCACTTAGTTACCTAGAATTTTTCAGGGTGGAAAAGGACTTCCCTGATTTTATTTCTTCACTTCAACACATTGTTTAATAAACTCAAAGGGGATCTCCTTTGTGTGATAGCAGTAATATAAGAAGGGCAGGGATATTGAAAAATTGAGGTAGCTAATTTAAGAAACACTATTAATTAATAAGGTCCAATGCCAACTTATGTCCAGTACAAAGTAATTTCAGGACTGGGCAGATTCTCTCCCCTGCTTCCAGTTTTTTAAATAAAGTAACAAAAAGTAGGAGGCACTTTAGGAAGTAAAACAAAGGATATGAGTGCATCCAAAGTAGTTTAAATTAATGAGACTCAAGTTTGTTAGCATAAATATAGGTGGTAAGAGGAACCATTGAGGGAGCCAGGGGAAAGAACTGAAATAATAGAAAGAGTAGGAGAGCAAGTAGTAAAAAGACAGCAAATAGAATAGTGATTGCATCAAAGCCAGGTTCAGTGGTACATCTTTGTAATCCTAGCTGCTTGGGAGGCTGAGATGGAAAGATCCCTTGACTGCAGGAGTTCGAGTCCAACCTGGGCAACATAGCGAGACCCCTATTTCTCTAAAAAAAAAGAAAAAAAAAAGAATAGTGACTGCATCACATGGAGATGGAGAAAGCAAAAGCCACACATAAACATGCAGTGGCTGCTTGGAGATGTTCTGTAGAGCCATGTGTATCTTGAGAATGTTCAATTTATCTTGCCCATCTTTATTTCCTTGTTGATATTAAGCACAGTGCCATATATCTAGTAGACCCGCAAAAATATTTTTTTTTGACTAAGTGAATTTTAATAAGCTTGCTATAGAAATAGTCATACTAGTCCTTTATTGAATATTAATTTCACTTTTTGATGATTGAGAAAATCTCTTAATCTGAGGAATCATATGTACTGAACCTGGCTGTTGACATCTTCAAAGCAAGTGGGGCACAAAATCTTAGGACATCCCTCCCCTTTTGGAGAGGTATGGGATGTGCTGGTCGCTGTCCATCTCCCTGGCAAATGCTTTATTGAGCACCAGATAGTTTAGACTTTGTTAGTTGTTTATATTCACATCTAATACTGCCTATTAAATTATTCTTGGGAATACTCAAGAAGATTTTCTTTTGATATATAATTTTTCATTTTTGTAAATTTATAATGCCTTTTCAAAGAATATGGAGTTGCTATGGAAAATGTTAAAGTCAAAATAAATAAAAATACAGAGATGAATCTCTATGCAAGATGTTTTATTTGGTAATGCATATTAAAAAAAACAGAATTGCAATTCAGGGCATACGCACAGACTGGAGTGGCTTTCGGTATATCTGAAGAACAAGGAAAAGGTTGGGAGAGAAATGCTACATATTATTTTGGAAGAAAGCTCATGGGCACTAGTGAAGTTTTTGGGAGCTGGCGTGCTCTGACTGGTGAGTGACGGTGGTAGAGTTATAGCAGTTCGTTTCAACAGCTACTAGGTAAAACTAATCTTAGGGTTATGGCAGGCCGTTTCAGCACCTGGGCTTGCAGATAATTCTTGAAGCAGGTGCTATGTACCCCAAGTGCTTTTTCCCCCTGGCCCCTCAACTTGGATTTAGTTGGTGCAACAAGAATGACCCAGTTTGTATAATCAGCTCTTACAAAAGAACCCCCGTTTTTCATGATTTATCCTTTAGAAATAAACACATTGCACTTAGCTCAAAATTTAAAATACTGGCTCTAACTGCATTGATGACGGTCATTAAAATGCCATTTACTTAGGTATTGTAGTGTTTTGTTTTATATATTTTTTGTGTATGAAAGAGACCATACCACAATCATTCCAGATAAGTCATTTAAGCTCTTGAAAAGGGATAATGTTTATTGTGTTACTGATCCAAGAACTAAGGCAGTGCCTTGTGTAATAATTTGAGGGAGGGAGGAAACCAAAGTTCATTACGTATTATATGCTAAATAGTTTCCAGAATGTAGCTGTTTATGGTTAGGATCTTGTTGGCTGCCATGAATAATAGTAAAAGAGTGACATTATTCAACAGCTGATTGCAGACCTTGAATGTTTAATCCAATATGCTATGATCACATTATACACATCATGTGGAAATATGACCTTTATGTAGACAGAATCATAGAATATTGGAAGTGGGAAGAACCTTGAAGATCATGTGATTTAACTACTGCATGTTATAAATGAAGAAAGGTTAAAAGTCTTGTCTGGAGACTCCAACCATATCAATATGGTGGGGAGAAATTCTTCTAAGAGTGAGAGAAAATTTATGTTAATTAATTGGGAATCCCTTATCTCTTAAGTAAACACCCTATGGCCATTGTTTCCAAGATTGAATTTCAAGAATCAGAAAAATTAAAAAATTTTATTTGCCAAGCAAAGACATTAAAAATTATAAATGACTATCAGTTCTTACCTTAAATTTACCTTGAGGAAAGCAAAATAATTTTAATAGCTAAATGGAAGCAATGATTTAATTTCAAAATTAAGGACTATTTATTAAGTAGAACACATTGCACCTGATAGGTAGTACAGTGTATACTATTCAGTCATGGGTACACTAAAACCCCGGATATCACCACTATACAGTTCATCTATGTAACCAAAAACCAGTTATACCCCTAAATCTATTGAAATAAAATAATTTAAAAAATAGAATACAATTAGTTCATGATATTAATATTTTTCTCATTTTGTTGCAAGCTGCCAAAAACAACATCTTGGATTGGCAGAAGTCCATGGAGTGGTATTTGGGAGCCAGTCCCCTAAAGCTGTAGTTATTTAGGTGCAAGTTAAGCACAGTGTCATGGTCCTAAAGTGGTACTGAAACGACTTTATTTCAATTTTTGTCTAAAGTAAATAAAGGTTATGTTAATTAGAAGTAGAAGGAGATTGCCTGGGATAATAGGTATGTGACTTTTCTTTTTGTCATGAAATGTCCCAGAGTCCTCACATATAATACTTAGCGTTTTCAATTTTGACTGATTTTTGTCTGTTGTGTTTTCGAGGTCTGACGGAATCACAGTTTAGACTGATAGTACTTCTGTGGGCACCCAAATAGATACACGCCATTTTTCCAGTCTTTGCTGCTCATATTCATGGGCTCCTCCAGCAGTTCCTTAGCAACAGATTCCCGCACCAAGTCTTTTACTTACCCGTCTCTCTGGCATTTTTCAGGTCTTGTGTGGGTATTCTGGCTTTTTTTTGTAACTCTCTGCCATGGCTCTGTGGCTGCCTTTACTGCTCAAAGAAAGGATTTTTACATCTTTGGCATACCATTTATGCTGAGAGCTGCTGCATTGGCATAGAGATTTTTAATAAGATGGGTTAGCGTACGAGGGGATCCAATCACATGGATGATTCATGGGCCTCTGGGCTTTAGTATTAACTTAGAACCACCAAGGCTCCAGTACATACTAGATATAATTTCTGTTTATCTGATTATGGATGTGGGGAAATCTTAAGGAAATAAGATGAGATTACTATTACTTCTGTTTAATTATTTTTTGTCATGTGGCTTAGGGATATTCTTTATATATCTTGAAATGTTAACACTGCCTTTAGTAAACAAGAGGCACTAGCATAGATGTTAATTATGCACATTTATCATGACCCCAGTTCACGTAATCACTTAAAGCCAATTTGTAGTTTTCCTGTGGTGATAAGGCAGAGAGCCAGAATATTACACACCTGACTCACGCTTAATACAGTTTTAAAACACAGGCTGGACAAATCTCAGTGGGAGGTTAGAGTGATCTGTTAGTGTAAAGTGATATACATTATGTAAAATTTTAACTATGGGAAAGTTGTTTATTTATTTATTTTAAAATATGGTATTTGAACTATGGACACATTTGAGTGGTGTGTGAGATCATGTTTGGCTGATATTATGTATTTTCTTGTGATATTGAAATTGGTACAAATCTCAAAAGGCCTACCAAAATTGTTATATGCAGGTGACCAATCCAAAGAAATGTTGGTTTAATTTTTTAAAGAACTGCCTTACCTGCTATGATATGATATATGTATTCCTAAAAATATGTGCTGTTAGGGTTCTGGCTGGAAACAGATAACATACTCAAGTATGGATAACTTGAAGAGAGTTTAAATAAAATAAAACTTGTGGGAGCTGAGACCCATTATCATTTCTAAGCAAGGAGAGAGAATCCTTAGTAGAACCTGCAGAGAAAACCATATGAGGAAGGTTACCACAGGAACTATGACCTCTGAGAGCGAGATTCAGCCTACCTGCAGTAACCTGACAGCAAGGCATCTCATTTCTCCAGGTGTGCCTCCATGGGGTCTAGCCAACCAGAAGCCCGGGGCTGGATTCTGAAGATTCAGAGAGCCCACTGATGCAGTCCATATGATATGGGTCAGTCTCCCAAGGCAATGCACAAGGTGTTGAGAATGTAGTGTGTATTTGGAGGGGCAGCATACTTACATTCTGCAAAATTTCATGCTAAAACTGATAGAAATATGTTTGGTGAAAATTACACAACATTGTAATCAGAACAATAATTCTAATACAAAAGTAGAACATTTAAAAAGAAATTTTAACGCTAATAAAACAAATACTAGTAAGTAAAGGATTTTACCTAAAAAAGGCAAAGATACCTTGATGGAATAGGGGTGTAAGGAAGAGTTGAGACTGTTAAGTTATGGAGAAAAGAATAAAATGGACAAAGACCAGGGAGTAACACACTTTTAAGCACTTTCAAGCCTGAGCACATGGTCAAACTGAGCCGTAAAGAACATGGTTCTTCCTGTTTTCTGTATCTGATTGAGCTAATGTACTTTGTATCCAATTGCTGTTAAGTTGTAGCACAAGAGTAAAATTCTGTAAATTTTATTACTGCAACTTCTCTGATGTACTGACATCATTCCTTGTTAGAATCATAAATTGTAGCAGCAAAGATTATAATGTGTGTGTGCATATACACTTTTAACAGCTTTATTGAGGTATAATTGACATGCAATAAACTGTAAATACTTAATGTATGCAATTTTATATGTTTCACATGTATACACCTAGGAAACCATTACCAGAAACAAGGTAATGAATATATCTATTTTTCTCAAAACTTTCCTCATGTCTCTTTGTGATTCTTCCCTCCTGCCCAGCTCTTTTCTGCCAGATAACCACTGGTCTACTTTCTGTTACTATAGATTAGTTTGCATTGTCCAAAGTTTGATATAAATAGAATCACATCGTATGTACTCTTTTTGTCTAACTTCTGGTTACTCAGCGTATTTATTTTGAGTTCATCCGTGTTGCATTTGTCAATAGTTCATTTTTATTGCTACTAGTATTATAACAGTTTTATTATCCTTTTACCTCTTTAATGGATATTTGGGTTGTTTTCAGGTTTTGGCCTTTACAGTAGTGCTGCTATGAACATTGTATTCAAGTCTTTGTATCGACATGCTTTCTTTTCTCCTGGGAAGTTACCTACAAGTACAATGGTTGTAGAAATTTATTTGTTCTGGAGGCTGGGAAGTTTTATGAGCAAGGCAGTGGCAGGTTTAATGTCTGGTGAGGGCCCAGTTTCTGCTTCTAAGATGGTGCCTAGAGCCCCATGTCTTCAGATGGTAGAAGGGCAAAAAAGGCCTAATGTGCTCCTTTCAACTTCTTTTGTATGGTTGCTAATTTCATTCTTGAGATTGGGAAAGCCCTACTCTCCTGACTTAATCACCCCTTAAAGGCCCCACCACTTAATGCTATCATGTTGGTGATTAAGTTTCAGCATATGAATTTTGGGGAACACATTCAGACCATAGCAGCTGGTAAAGTAAAAAAGAGGAAAGCATTTGTGAAAGGTTTTCTTCTATTCAGTCTGATTCTAAACTTGTTAAGAACAAAAATTGGCCATAAATTATTAAAATGGGATCATCTCTGTAGCCATTTTACCATAGTAAATGTTTCATGTAGCAGTGTTGCAAAGAGGTATATTTTCTAATAGCTATATCTAATACTTTTCTCTTATCTCTCCTGACCTATTAGCCTGGAAATTTAACAGGAGTTCCTAGAAATGTGACATAAAGAACGATCACCAGTGTTACAGCTCTTTTAGAATTTGTCTAGCAGGTTTTCCGGTCTTCACTGGGAAACACCCCCTCCACCACCCCCCCAAAAAATATCACCAGAGGATAATAGTCTATAATGTATGTTTGGAGAAAGAAGCGTACAAAACAAATCTTGGCATGATGATGTTGGGTTTTCAGTGGCAGCTTTTGTAGTGTTAGTTGAACAGTAACTGTACCTGTAGTGACATTTTTGTTTAATGTATCAGGTTTTTTGTGTTCTTTAATTTTCTTCATAGGTAGGTTTAACCTAAGGTTGGTACTCCATAGTACTTATTGATATTCTTGGATCCATCGATGAAAGTATAGAATAATGGAAAGGACAGTGGTTTTGGTCACACAGACCTAGATGTGAATTACTAGCTGTATGAACTAAATTATTCAACAGTTTTTAGGCTCAGTTTCCTTAGTTGTAAAGTGGGGATAGTATATAACTACTGTGCTTGGTTCTTGTGAGGATTAAATGAGGCAGTGTTTTCAAGTGTTTATTATAGCCTGGTACATAGTAAGTGCTCCTCATATTATTTGGGTCAGGAAGATATGAAGGGTAGTAAGATAGTATTCTTTACCAGGAATTTCTTTTCTCATATATTTATATAATTTTTTTTTGTGGGGGGGGGCTTTGCCTCTGACTATTTGAGAAATGTGGCTGTATCCACCATATGTGGTGCTTGTGCTACAGGTTTGTCAGTCTTAGTGGCCTAACCCAACAGTATATCTAGGGGTCTTTACTTTCACTGGAAAATGGTTATTTGTTTATATTCCCTCATATATATAAAGCTGTATGTGTGTGTGTGTATATATATATCTTTATGACATATAATTGAAACATGCTAAACTGTACGTATTTAAAGTGTACAGTCTGATAAATTTTGACATCTGTGTATACCCATGAAACCATCATTCCAATCAAGATAATAAGCATATCCATCACCCACAATAGTTTTGTCATGCCCCTTTGTAATGCATCCTTCTTGCCCTTCCCTCAGTAGAAGAAGCATGTTTCTGTGTAATAAGTCTCCTTGAATAGCAGTGCCTTCTTCACTTTATAATAAGCTTTTTTGGGAGATATTTTGCTGTCATATAGTTTAAGGTAACTTAAGTATACAATTAAAAATATAAAGGTATGAGTCTTGAGCTCAAAGTTGTTTTTTTCATCTGCTCTGCCACTTAAACTAAAGGCCTTTTAAAAGTGAAGCTTTCCATCTAGAACCAGTTCATGAAACTACTAAAGGGCTTGCAGTTTCTCCATGTAATCATTTCAAAACAACAGTTTTTTCAGCCACCAAAAAGGATGCAGTCTTGACATATAAATAGAAAACAGATTGAGTTTTTGGCTGATATTGCTATACTGGTTTAAATGTTGGTTCAGTCAACTTCAGGCTTAGATTACAAGATTTGCAAATTAAAGGAAAACCAAAGGGGAAAGAACATCTGTGTAGTTTCTGACTTTGTGGAATTCCATACAGGCACGCTTACTCTCCTTCTGGTGGAACAAGGCATATGCACGGTGAATAGGCCTGAAAAGAAATCACCGTTGTGTTGTGATTATGTTAAAGACAAAATTGAGGTAGACAATTAAGCAATTTCATTGTGGAAATCTATGACAGTTTCCAAATTATTTTTCAGCAATTTTTTTTTTGGGAAAATTTTTTGTTGATGTAGATATATGGTATTTATAAGAATAAAACCTTGCTAAATCTCACTAATTGTATTACTTGATGATTTTCTTGTATCAAAGTATTGGTATTTGAGAAAGGTAATTTTCTTTAAGGTTTAAATCTGTTATAATCAAAGACTATATCTAAGCAATTTACTCTGTAAATTACAATACAGCCTCAGTGACATGTTAGGACTCCTTATCTGCTACTGGGCTACTCCTACATTGTATATATGATTTTAAAATGTTTTCTGTAGGTCACCTGTCCTGCCATTTAGATAGGAATCTCAAAGAACTGCTTTATTTGAATTTTTCCCACTTATTCTAAGAAGGGACTTCTTTATATTGTTTCAAGACACATTTATTGGTACCTATTATGTGTCAGCTACCCTTATAGTAAAAATCCAAGGCATTGTTTTTAACTGAGGGGAAGAAGGGGAGGGATGATTTAGATCCCCAGGGAACACTTGGCAGTGTCTGGGGGCATTTTTGGTTGTCACATCATGGGGCAGAAGGTGCTATTGATATTTAGTGAGTAGAGTGAAGGAACTTGCTAAACATCCTATAATGTGTAAATTAGCCCTTGGCAGTAAAGAATTATCTAGCCCATAATGTCAATAGGGTCAAGATTGAGAAACCCTAATCTAAGAAGACAAAAATCTGTGTATTGGTAGAGCTGACATTCTAGCAAGGAGAGAGAAACAGTAAAGAAATAAGTAAAATATATACTATGGTGGTAAACAATACATAAAAAATAGTAGAGAAGGTGGTTAGATAATGCCGGACAGGACACTGGTATTTGTTGCTGATGGACATTTGGACAGTTTGCCATTTTGGCATTTTTGTGAATAGTGCTGATATGAATGAACATTTCTGTGCATTTTTTGGTGTATATTTCTGTTTGGTATGTATAACTAGGAGTGGACTTGCTGGGTCATAAACTATACTCTGTTGTATATTTCCCAGCAGTTTTTTTTTATTCTGTGAACCTTTGTTTATCATCAGTATATGGAACTATCATATAATTAGAACAATTTAGTAAATGTGCATTATTTTCTATGTTGATGACACCATGAGTCCTATGAGTCCCATGAGATTGCCTAATAAATTGGGATTTGAAATGCTGGGTGTGCTTTTTCTTTCTTTGTAGTCATTTTAGTATACCTTTGTTTCTTAATTTTTCTTCCTAGTGTTCCAATTATTGAGCACTATCTAAATCTATACCTGAGACAAAGAGAGAGAAAGAGTGAATGAATGAATGAATGAGAATCTCACTGTCTCCCAGGCTGGAGTGCAGTGGTGATCATAGCTCACTGTAGCCTTGAACTCCTGGGCTTAAGTGATCCTCCTGCCTCAGCCTCCTGAGTAGCTGAGACTACAGGTGCATGCCACCACGCCCAGCTAATTTTTTTAATTTTTTGTAGAGATGGGGTCTTGCTATGTTGCCCAGGCTGGTCTCCAACTCCTGACCTCAAGCAATCCTCCTGCCTCTGCCTTCCATTGAGCACTTTTAAATGGTATTTCTTTATGTTTAAGAAGTGAAAATCCAACTGTAACAGTATAAAACATGATGTTACACAAGTCTAGTTGGAAAATTTCCCTGGAAGATGGCAGAAATCCTTGATGTCATCTAGATCATAAGTGGGGAAAAAAAGGACAAATAGGAAGTCCTGAATAGTTACTTTGTTGGAAAGGTCATGCTAAGTGAAAGGGTGGAGAAACAAAAAATTTTTTTTAATGTTGTAAGGTCCTGGGTTGTGTATTTTGTGTAGGATGGTACGGGGAGGGAGCCATGCTTTGCTTTGTTTCTATGTGTAAAGCTGTTAGTCGTACCTTAGGATACTGAGGACCAAATATTTGAAGAGAATTTGAAAAGATGTAGAAAAACTCCTATTGGACATGTACTTTGCTGAAGAACTTGAGAAAAATTATAAACCATTTGAATTATTGTTTTTTTATAAAGATTATTATTATTTTAAAAATAAATTTTCTGGACTCAATAAGGTAGTTGTCACAACTAATATATTAATAATAGCGTAGAGGCAAGATTTAATTTTTTTTAAAAAGTGTCTTTTGATTGAGTTGTATGCTTTTTTTTAATGTTAACTGATTCTATCCTTTGTTAGAAAACAATGAATGTAACAAGTGTTTTTTCTTTGTATTCACGTAATTTTGTGAACATCTTGTTTTTCAAATACAACATACAAAGAAGGTTAAAACAGTTACTGTGAGGTAACTGGCATAGTAATTAGAGCCGCCCCGTGTGGGTGTTGGTGAATGTGCTTGTGGAGATAGTGATGCACAACTCGGGACAGTATTTTGAGTGCCCCTTTGGAGTTTTTTTAAACTTATAAACGCTCAAACATGTGGTATATTTAGATTTATTTAGGTGTAATACTTCATATTTCTTTCTGTGGAAAATATGAAATACAATAATAAATTTGTATGCTGTAAAGTAACATCATTTCCTATTATATTTTAAACTTTACTTTCTGATTAATCTTGTTCACTTTCTTGAAAAATTTGAAAGAACACATTCTAAATGCATCTGTTTGTCAATTTTGTCTGTGTACCTTTCTCAAACAAGGAGATAAAATGTACGTTTATGATGACCAGAGAGCTTGATGAAAACAGCTGTAGTACATACTTCTGTGAGTCACTTGTCAAATGAATCAGCAATAGAGGAAAAATGATAATACACCACTCCACTATTAAGGATAAAACTGCTGTGATTGGTGCCGTTTTAAATTATTAAACACTGTAAATGCCATAAAGTTAATTAGAAGAGGAACAGACTCTACAAAGATAAATGTGTTTTCAATATGATTGTTAGGGAGGGTACAGTAGAAACCAGTGAATAGAGAGGAAATTTATTTCTGGCAGGACTCTAGACATGGAACTGTGGCTGAACTTTTTACCCTAATTACCTCCTGCTAATGCCTGCAGCGGTCTGGAATCAAAGTGGTGCTTCAGGCCCTGGAAATTCTCTGATGTGGCAAACGTTTGTTGTGTGAGGAGGGTTTCTTAAGAAAAAGCAGAATATTGTGACAGGATTTTAAAAAAATTTCTCAGTTACCACCCACCTCACTTGTTGACTACAAAAATAGAGTAATTGTTTGCATCTGTGTGTGCTTTTACCCCCCCTGAGAAATAACTGTTATAAATCAATGTGACATAGATCCAGTGAACTGAGGCTAGCCCGAGGAAGGATTTTTTTTTTTTAAAGTTTCTCCTTTAATTTAAAATTTAGGTTACAAATGTAAAGAAGTTATTTTTCAAAATTGAGAAGAAACATTCTACACATTTTTAAGGAGAATTTGGATCTTGAAGTGTGCTTTTAAAAATGAGTTCTAACAATGTTTGTAGTATCAAACTGAATAAATACTAAATTGCTTAATCTTGGAAGTAGATGTGGGAATTTACAGTTTCCATTTTTAACTCTCCATCCAATTGGGACTACAACCTAAGAAACATCTCCCTTTAATCTCTCTGAAACTTTGCATCATTCCATTTATATGTCATAAAATTTCTGGCCTCTTGTACACATTTTTTAAACAAAAAGTATTAGTTCTCTGAAAGCCACCTGCTTTTCAACCTCTGCTTTATAAAAGCAGTGTTTCTATATTATATACAGGATAAGCACCAAGACCACCATTTTATGTATTCTAAGAGAAACCAAATTTTAAATAGTCTGCCCTTATGCCATGTATATCTGTGCTAACTTGTATCTCCAGCTCCATTCCTTAACTAATCTTGAAATACCTTTTAGATAAATCTTGAAAAACACTGTTGTTTTGTAGTACAAATAATATCATGATTTCATGTGGGTAGAAATTCCTTTTGGCAGTCTTTTATTTAGGTGTCCAGTAGGAATAACGTTAACTTTTAAAGGTAGAATGCTATGAGTTTTCTTGATCCTGGGCAATAAAGAGAATTTTTATTCCTCATAGTGAAATCTTAAATTTCTTTCAAGGTTGTGTCAGAAATTCACATCTTGCTGTGGTTACCAATTGCTCCAATATAACCTTAGCATTTTGCATTTTGTATACTTTTGCATAGTACATGTGACCATTCATATAGTAGTTTTGTGAATTGTGAATGAGGGCTATTTCTTTGAATTACCAAGTTTCAAAATTACGTTATAAGTTATTTTAATTTTTTTCACTACATATGTTTATAAAAATTTTTAATCTGTGGTAAGGCAATTATATATTATCACTTCATGTATTATTTTCATGTGTTACTTCAAAATTGTAATTTTTCACATTAGATGTAATGTATTTATTTCACAACATTTGGCTTTGTCATTTGACTGCCTTTTACTTTCCCCTCAATTCCACCTGCCTTTACAAGAGAAGCCAAATATGAAAACACTTTACTTCTCTGTTTACTATGAAAAGTAAGCTTTTATGGTAATAATATTGTTAAAACTTGAAAACTCCTCATTTTTTTTAGCCATACTTATATCTTTAGGCATTTGGTATAATTTAATTTATACTTCACTGTAAAATAACTTTACATATTATCATGAGAAGTATTTAATGCCTCATATGCTATCTTTCTGATTCCGATACCACAGAAAAGAGAAATTATACTGGTGTAGCTTTATCACAAATTATGCAATGTGAAAACATTTAGGTAAAATGAATGTAAATATTCTTCCCAGTTTTCAAACAAACATACTTTATATTGTAAGAGTAGTGATTTTGCTGTATTTTAATAATATGTCAAATTAAAAGTATAGATTTAGAACATGATATTTTGTTATCCATTAAAAAATACATAAAAGCTCAGATTTTCTGTTATCATCTTAAGTATTGACAAGGGAAATAATTGACAAGTAATAGATTTTTACGCATATCCTTCTCTAAAATGTCTCTTATTCTATTCTAACAGGTTATTCATTGATTTTGAGAAGTAGATTTTAAGTATAACCTATTAATTTTAGCTTTATTCATTTCTCAATGTGTCTCAAATGCTGCAGTGAACTTTTGATTTCTTTGAAATGTTTAATAAAGTGGTTTCTATTGATTTCATATGCATACTCAAACTTCATACACGTTGATAGATTGTAAAGTTTTAAGGTGATACTAGAGTAATAACAGCAGGCATGTTCTTCCACAGTATTCTGTGCTTGCTTGGCGGAAGTTGGTGTAATTAACATGTTTTTGTGAGTTGAGCCAGGCTATAGTATCCTCATTTCAAGTACCCCATGTTTTTAGTTAACTATGATTTTTATATACACACACACGATATATGAAATGATTCTGTATTTTCTTTGTTTGTCATAACTAATAAGCAGTTTTAACTTACCTTACTTTTAGGGAAATAAATCCAAGCAACATTTTGCTTTGTTTTGTTGGTATTATTGTTTCTATTAATACCATAACCAACTCATAAATTTTCCTTAGTATATTCTTTTAGTTTTCAAAAGTTCTTTATAATATCATAACTCGAAATTAACTGCACATGATATTTTAGGGAACTTTACAATGTATTTCTTAATCACTAAGTACAATTTTAATGTTTAATTTTTTTTTTTTGAGACAGGGTCTCACTCTGTCACCCAGGCTGGAGTGTAGTGATGGTGGTCATAGCTCACTGCAGCCTCCAACTTCTGGGCTCAAGTGATCATCTTGCCTCAGCCACCCAGGTAGCTGGGACTACAGGCATGTGCCACCAGGCCCAACTAATTACTTATTTTTTTATTTTTTGTAGAAATGGGGTCTCACTATGTCACCCAGGCTGGTCTCTAACTCCTGGCCTCAAGTGATCCTCCTGCCTTGGCCTCCCAAATATCTGGGACTACAGGTGTGAGCCACTGGGCCTGGCCCTTAATGTTTAACTTTTAACTGGTTTGTTTTGCCTCTAGTTCTTTGTATCCTTCTGCTAGCGGTTTCCCTTATTTTGTTGTCTATCAGAAGGAAGTGATAAAATAGGAATGTACGATAGAACGTTCTAATAGACTTGCTCACTAAGTTCGTATACTGTCCAAAATAAAAAATAGTTTATTAACGTTTCTGCTATTATCAATATAAACTCAATTTTGTTTTACACAAGGATTTACAAAGTGAGATTTTTAGTATCCTGAATTACTATTTTCAAACCTTACATTATAACAGTTATACTATAATTTTGGCTGATTATAATATCTACTGCATGAATACCAGAGGCATATTTCCTACTTGTCTCTTTGGTTGTTTGGAAACCTGATGCTAATGACATCAAGGGTACAGCTTCAATCTTCTTTTAGTTCTTTTCTATGTCCATAAATGGCTTTCCTAATCAACCAGTAAATGAATATCAGCTTTAAATATTACATATTCAGCAACTAAAATCCTTGCTGTTGTTAGAAACATTTCCCTTGATATTTTATTGCTGAATATTAAAAGTGACAGTGTTCCTTTTCTATTTTGAAGAATGAATCAAATGTTTAAAGAAAAACTCTTTCTTCTATAAAATTTTACCCCCACACATTGTAGGGTTATTGTAAGGGTTAAATGAAATAATACATGTAAAGCCTTTGTAACAATGGCTGGTATTTATCAAAGGTACAATATTCATATTCTCTTGTTGAAATTATAGAGATTATACAACAGCAACAGATATACAACTTCTTAGAAAAGTAAGATTCCCAACAGGTAGAATGTCAAACAGTTTAGGATGCTAGTTTCAGAAATGGAATTTTGCCACCTATCTCTTTTGAATTCATTTGTACTTTTAGTCATTAATCTTTTTAATGGATTTTAAAACAGATTTTTAAAAATACATTTTTTAGAGCAGTTTTAGGGTCACATTAAAATTGAATGGAAGTTACAGAGATTTCCCATATACCTTCTGTCCCATACATTCATAGCCTCTGCCATTACCAACATCCCCCACTAGAGTGGTACATTTGTTATGGTTGATGAACGTACATTGATCCATCATTATCACCCAAAGTCCATAGTTCGCATTAAGGTTCACGCGTGGGATTGTATATCGTATGGGTTTGGAAAAATGTATAATGACATGTAGCCATCATAATAGTATCATATGGAGTAGTTAAATCTTTTAACAAATAATTAACATTAATTCTTTTAATTTTTTTTCAATTCTTAGTTCTTTTAACAAGTACTACTATGCTCAACATAAAACAGTGAACAAAACTTAGTCTCTGCCCTCCGGAAGCTTATACAGTTGTTCTTTTTTGTGAATGGGTTTATATGTCTGAGAAATGTACAGATGGCATTGACTAGATTTGTTTAGTTCTTTTGTTTACATTCCTTCATTAATGATGTTTTATTATCTCTGAATGGCTTAAAAAACATGGAAAACATCCTCAGAGGATTAGTGGACAGTTATTTTGTTTGTTAAAACAAACTTATTGTTTGGTTTGGAACTCTATTGTCATTGCCTTTGGAAATGCTGGAATTTTTCATTAATATTGATCATTAATGTTATTTACAGATATCTCACATGTATATTGAATTATGAGTTGTCATACAGTACTTTTAGATGGAGTCATGTACTTTGAGGTGAACAGGAAAAGTAAAATGCTTCCTGTGTGTTAGAGTTTTAGTTTTAATAACCTAAACATGGTAATATAGTACTGCATGCTAGATCAGATTATATAGAAAAGTAGTAAGAATATGTTTCACTTGCCCCTCAGTAGATCAATTAAAACCAGTTGAGAGGTTTTAAAAATGTGCTAATTCTTTTTGACACTTGTTGATTTACATGTTTGGTAGAGGCAGATTCTGGATTTCAGTTTAGGGGAGATAATACTTAAAAGGCTGACAAATTTGTACTTTGTGTTATTGGGAAGTGGGACTTGATAATTTCTTGGAGACTTGGAATATTTTGCAGTATTGTCAAGTGATAGCACTTTTACCTTACGTCTGGTGGAAATTTTATTTTCTTGGGAGACATCAAAATAGTTGAACTAATTGGATTTGAATGGTAAAACTCATATTAGTAGGTGTGTATTCAATAAATGGATGTAACAAAAGATGGCAAAGTAACTGTTCCAAACATTCACAACCTCATGTTTAAGCCCTTTCATATTGAGAAGATTACCATATCTCCTACTTCACTAGAACTTTAATCCAATTTATTTGGAATTTCTTCTGATTCTTTCAATTAAGCCAAAAACTGGTTCTTTGGAAATATCAATAAAATTGATAACTCTTTAATGACACTGATCAAGAGAAACAGAAGACACAAATTACCAATGTCAAAAATGAAAGAAGGGGCATCACTACAGATCTTATGATCAATAAAAAATAATAAGGTAATATTATATACGTTATGCCAGTAAATTTGATAATTTACTTGAAAGGGAAAACCTAACTCAGTGAAGAGTTATTGACAAGTGAAGAACAATCAGTAGAAGAATGTTGCTGGGGAGAAGTAGAAAATTACAAACAAATATTTTACAATACGTTTTGAAAATTTAGTTTTAAATTAAATTAAAAAATTTTAAATTTAAATGTAAAAAATTTTAAAGGTTTTCTCTGTGAAGGAAGGCCACAAAACAGAAATACAGGAATTCAGGGAAGACATGGTGAGATAATAGGATAGATGTGACCTACAGGAAGAAGTAGAAGAAAAAAAATCCCACAAATATATCACAGAATTGACGATGAAACTGGAAGGCATGGAGGGGAGAATTGATAGAAAATGGAATAAAGGGAAAGATTGAACAAAATGGGAAGAAAATCACAACATGTGCATAGTTCCCAAAAAAAAAAAAATAATGAAGTAATAGGATGGAGGAAATATTTAAGCTGTAGGTTAAGAAAACTTTATGAAAATAAAAAGATTTCAGTTGATGTAATGAAACAGCACAAATTTGTACCAGGTGTAATTGACTCAGAATGGTCAATTCCAAGATATGTCATTGTAAAGTTTCTGAATTTCAGGAACTTTAATAACCGGGAGAAAATCAGGCTGATCTTGTATCCCCCACAACTAGAGCAAACATAAGAACCCCGAGAAAGATAGTGAAAAGCAGCCACATTCACCTGAAATAAAAAGCTATGTTAGAGGTTAGCAAGCTTTTTTCTGCAAGATTGGAAACATTTTAGGTTTGGTGGGCCATGTGGTCTCTCCAGCAACTACTCAACCATAGACAATAAAGAAATGAATGGCTGTGGCTGTGTTTCAATAACACTTTATTTACAAAACTAGCAGTAGGGGCTGGATTTATCACATATTCTACTGACTTTTATACATTGACATGTTCGAAAAATTTTTCTAGGTAAAATTTTAAAAAATCATTGCTGTATTTATGCATGGTTTTTAGTGGAAGAAGATTGTGTAGGCATAGTAGAAAATACTATCACATAAATAAATAGTGTGTATATTTGTATTATACATATATGTATATATGTAAATAAATTAAACTGGCAGACCATTTCTGTTCCCTGTAACATCTCTTCCATAATTTGAATTTCCATTGCATTTGTTTATCATTGTGGAATACAAAACATATTTCCTTGTATTATAATTTTTTATCCTTTAAAACAAAAATCAGCTAATTACGTTGAAAGTTCCTCGAAGTTAGAGAGTATGTCTAACTCATTTTTGCCTTTAATTGCAACTAATAGAACCCCACATTTTCTTTTTCAAAATAATGTATTGTGTCTTTGGCCATCTCTTATGTAGTATGTTAGATCCCTATTGAAGAAGAAGGTCTGATTGCAACCCCAATTCTAACATTACCTCCTGTTTCTGTGTGGAGATGTTCCTTACCCCTTCCTGCCTGGTTACCTTTCCATATGGAAGCATCAATAATACCAGTTTTTCAAGTTGTGGTAATGTTGGAAGGTTTTATTACCCAGTATTTATTCAGAACTCTGCAAAAGAAAAATGGAGAATGAAGAGGTATTATTAACTAGGCTAATCACAAATTTAGCTCTTAATATGGTTAAGTTTCCATTTTCTTTGCTTTTTCTTTTTAATTACTTAATAAAAAACAAGACCAACTGGCTTTTATTCTTTAGGAGCTGAATAAGAATACAAATAATGTAATACTATCGAAAATTTTCCTCTTAAATTTAAAGCATTGGATTCACTAACACATGTTGAAGGTTGTGCAGCTTTTTCCCATTTAAAAATAAGTGTTTCCATGCTTCTTGCAATTTGTGGTAGATTTTAAATGTCTTTGCTATTTTGTGTTAAACTTATACATGCACATTCTTGAAAAATGTCACTTTCTCAAATACTTTGTTCCGCTTTTCCTAATTTTGTTTCGATCTGTTAAGTATCATGAATGAAAATAATAAAAGTCTATGTAATGAAAATGGTATTAATGTTTAGAACTTTGAAATCATAAAAGCCATATTTCACATTGCTTTAAAGTGATGTTCATCATATTGTATTTTTAAAAATCCCCTATTTTCAAAACATTTTCCAGGTTAAGAATGGCTATGATTCTAATAAAATGCATGAATGTGTAAAAAAAAAAGATGTCAGAGACAAAATTTAAATATTTTGTTAGAGATTTATAAAAGTTGAGTTTTAGAATTGCATTTAATATTGTATTATTTGTAATTCTTGTTTTCCATTAGGCATAAAAGATCCTTTTGCATCCATCTAATATTCCACTTTCAGGAGGTATTTAAATTTCAATGATTATAGTGTGAGGTTACCATCTTCTTTCCCTCATGAATTGTAATTAAAGAAAAAAGCTCAAGTATTCAGCATCATACTTAGCCTTCACGAAAAGCCCAGGCTGCCTAGCTTGTTCCTCATTCTATAGATGCTTAAAAACCTAGTTTGTGACAAAGAAAGCGGACTGTTGATCCTACCATGTAAAGATATAATTAATTACACAGGAATACCTAAGTGTGCATACCTAAAAATCTTATTTAATTCCTGTTCTTTTTTTTTTTTTTTTTTTTTACCTATTCGTGTTTTGGCTTCTTTTATTGGTTCATTTGACTAGACCTCAGTGAATTCTTGGCTTTTTCTTTAAGTATGATTGTTGGATCTGAACCAGGCTTTAGGAAGGTTTCCCTATGTAAAAAGATTCCAAAGTTATGGGTTGAGAATTCTCAGGATCACTGAACTATATGATGTGGCTGTGTACATTTGGTCAAATCTTTTAACTGGTTAACCTCAGTTCATTAAGAACAAATTACTGATATAACTTTCAAAAATTAAAGTAACTTTCGATTAAAATTGCTTAATACCCGGTAGCTTCCCTGTTTTATCATTTTGTCTAATAGTGTAATACTTAGTGTACCAAGTGAGTTAGGGTACCAGAAATGTTAGTGTGTTACAGAACTTGAACAATGGATGCTCATTTAGTTAGATTTGTTTCAGAATAGGTTATATTGCTGAAATGTAAAAAAATGTATTTAAATAAGTAAGTAAAATTTGTTTATTTAATAATTTTCCATATACTACTTTAAGGAAATTAATTTGATAGATTAATATAACATAAATAAATGAAATCATAACTTTAGTTAATCTTCTCTTTAATTTATAGTCATTGAAAAAACAACCTGATGTCATTTTTGAAGCAGTATAATGGCAGAAGGACTTAAACTTTATTGTGTATCTATTTAAAAACTCTTCTGGGTCTTTGGAATTACACTGGATCTAATGATCATTGTGTGCAAAACAGAGAAGATGCGTTATCTATTGCTATGTAACAGATTAGGACAGATTTTGCATATTAAAACAATATACATTTATTTTCGTATAGTTTCTATGGGTCAGGAGGTTAGGCACAATTTAACTGAATCATTAGCTTAGAGTTTCTCAAACTGCAGTCAAGGTGTCAGTAGGGTTGGGGTCTCATTTGGAGGCTCACCTGGCGGAGAATCTACTTCTCAACTTCCTGCAGGCAGTTTCTACAGGCTGGCTGTAGTTCCTTGGCGTGAGGCTTCCCCACATGGCTACTTACGTGATGAGGCTACCAAAGAGAATCTCTTAGTGATGGCCTTTAGGGAAGATGGGTACTAGCAAATGGAAGATGGCATGAAGAAGGCTTCCAAGGTGCTGGAAATGAATTTTTGTATCCATATGGAGTTATAAGGGTATGTCAACTTTATGAAAATTCACCAAGGTATACACTTTATATTGGTACACTCATTGTTAGGTATGTTATACTTTCACGTATCTTTATTTAAAAGTAATTATAAAGCATGCTTTAATAAACAACTGCCAACAACTTTTAGATTTTTTGATGTATATTTTTCTACTTGGGAACTAATTCTTTAATCAATATGATTCATTAACAAAAGTGAGTGATAGGTATATCCTACCACTGCTTTAACCACATTTCATTGGATAATAACCTTTTAAAGTAGGAGATCTTTGATTGCAATGGAATTTCAGCATTATGTTTTTTTGGTAGTGGACAACCATACTGCATTTGGTGAACTAATTAGGAAACTTGTAATCATTAATAATATAAGGATACTGCTTCATAACTATCATGTGTAGTAGCATGAGCCCCTTATACTTTGGTTAACTTCTGACACCAAGATACCACCTGCCTATATGGTGATAGAAGATACAAAGTATGCTAGAACAATTTTTTTTCCAGTTTTTCTAGTTAGAACCCTGGATATGGCTAGTTTCGTGTCCTTTTCCTCTGTCTCCCAGTATTCTACATATTTTGTGGGAAGTGATCCTCTGTGACTCCACGTTGTGGGATATAGTTCCTCCTTCCATTTCTCTTTGTTCTCATCTAAGTAGTGATCGCATTTGCTTGCTCCTGAGTGCGCTGTCTCTCTTGTCTCTAACCTGGTGTTTAGTTTCTAAGCTTTTCCTTCTATATCCTTGGATTCTACCATTGTATTGAAAACAAATTCCTCTGTATTTACAATCTGGCTTTCTTTCAAAAGACAATTATTTCCCATTAATACTCCCTTTGTTTGGCTTTTGCATTCTCTTAATTTTTTTTTAATGTACTTTTTTGTTGTTGTCTTGTCTTACATAGTATTGGTATATGTTTTTTAAAAATTGGCTTAAATTATATAACTACCCTTTTCCTAGTGTCTATATTACTATTAGTTGAAGTTAAGAATATATCCCGCCTGGGTGTGGTGGCTCACGCCTATAATCCGAGCACTTTGGGAGGCTGAGGCTGTAGGATTGCTTGAGGCCAGGAGTTCTAGACTAGTCTGGGTGACCCACCGGGACCATGTCTTTACGAAAAAAAATCAGCTGGGCGTGGTGGCATGCACCTGTAGTCCTAGCTACTTACCAGGCTGAGCCAGGAGACACGTAAGCCTGGGAGTTGGTTGTTGCAGTGAGCTATGATCACACCACTACACTCTACTTTGGGTGACAGAGTGAGACCATGTCTCACAAAAATAAATAAATAAAAAAACAATACATCCCATCTCTATACTCTTGGCAAGATGTACCCTCTTGTTCTCCTTGCACTCATAGTCACTCTGCCATTTATCTACCTTGTGACCAACATAACAGATTGTGACTCCTTATAGGTTTATATCAGTCATCAAAAGAAAACAGTACTTCCAGGTCATTTCTAATCCTTACTTTCTAATCTTCATGTGGCTCTACGGGCAGTGGTGCATAACCTTTTATACCCTGTCCTTATCCCTTTTCCCTGCTGTGTTTTTCTTTATGCATATTGCTTATCCCTAATGGTTGATTTATTTTACTTATTTATGTGTTTATATTATATGTTTAGTAGGTGTCTTCACCTACTAGAATATGCTTAACCAGGGGAAGGGTTTTGGCCTGTTTTGTTCATAGTACCTGGCATAGAGTATATAACTAATATAAATTTATTGAATGAATAAATTAATGAAAATATAGAAGGCAGTAGTTCCTTTCTACCATTCTGAGAATAAGACCTAATTTTAACTTTTAAAAATTCACTGTTTGTTTCCATATTACTCAGTATAATTTCATCACTGTTTAACCATTTTAGATGAATTCTTCTTATGATACATAAGGTGTTAGGGTATACTACCATCACTTATAATTCTTTGTGTCTTTCCAAAATGGTTGTATGAAAAACTTCAGTTTTTCTATCTTTTTCCCTTTTTAAACAATTTTATTTATTTATTTATTTATTTTTCCTTTTATTTCAGAATATTATGGGGGTACAACACTTTGGTTATATATATTGCCCATGCACTGCCCATGTCAGAGCTACAATCATGGACATCCCCCAAACTGTGCGCCCAGCACCCATTCAGTGACAGTTTTACCATCCCCTCCACCCCCCTCCCGCCTGCCCACACCCTGATGAATATTATTGCCATGTGTGACATAAGTATTGATCAGTTAGTACCAATTTGATGGTGAGTACCAGTGGTGCTTGTTTTTCCATTCTTGTGATACTTTGCTTCGAAGAATGGGCTCTAGCTCCATCCAGGATAATACCAGATGTGTTAATTCACCTTTGAGTAATACTCCATGGTATACATATACCACATTTTATTAATCCACTCGTGTATTGATGGGCACCTGGGTTGTTTCCACATCTTTGCAATTGTGAATTGTGCTGCTATAAACATTCGTGTGCAGATGTCTTTATTATAGAATGTCTTTTTTTCCTTTGGGTAAATACCCAGTAGTGGGATTGCTGGATCAAATGGTAGTTCTACTTTTAGTTCTTTGAGGTATCTCCATATTACTTTCCAGAGAGGTTGTACTAATTTGCAGTCCCACCAGCAGTGTATGAGTGTTCCTATCTGTCCACATCCCTGCCAACATTTGTTGTTTTGGGACTTTCTGATATAAGCCAATCTCACTGGAGTTAAGTGATATCTCACTGTGGTTTTGATTTGCATTTCCCTGATGATTAGAGAAGTTGTGCAATTTTTTGTATGTTTGCTGGCCATTATTCGGTCTTCTTTTGAAAAGTTTCTGTTCATGTCCTTTGCCCATTTTTTAATGGTGTTGTTTGATTTTTTTCTTGTTGATTTTCCTAAGTTCTGTATAGATTCTGGTTATCAGCCCATTATCAGATGTGTAGCATGCAAGTATCTTCTCCCATTCTGTAGGTTGTCTGTTCACTCTAGTGATAGTTTCCTTGGCTGTGCAGAAGCTTTTTAATTTGATCAGGTCCCATTTATTTATTTTTGTTGCTGCTGTGATTGCTTTGGGGGTCTTCTTCATAAATTCTTTGCCTAGGCCAATGTCCATAAGAGTTTTTCCAATGTTTTCTTCTAGAATTCTTATGGTATCACATCTTAGGTTTAAGTCTGTTATCCATTGTGAGTTGATTTTTGTGAGAGGTGTGGATCTAGTTTCAGTCTTCTACATGTGGCCATCCAGTTTTCCCAGCACCATGTATTGAATAGGGAATCTTTTCCCCAGTGTATGTTTTTGTGGAATTTGTCAAAGATCAGATGACAGTATGAGGATGGTTTTATATCTGGGTTCTCAGTCCTGTTCCATTGGTCTGTGTCTGTGTTCTTGTGCCGGTACCATGCTGTTTCGGTCACTATAGACTTGTAGTATAGTTTGAAGTCTGGTAGATTGATGTCTCCCAATTTGTTCTTTTTGCTTAAGATTACTTTGGCTAGACGGGGTCTTCTCTGGTTCCACACAAAGCGTAGAATTATTTTTTCTAGATCAGCAAAAAATGATGTTGGTATTTTGATAGGGACTGCATTGATTCTGTAAATCACTTTAGGTAGCAAAGACGTTTTTACAATGTTGATTCTACCTATCCAAGAGTGTGATAGGGTTCTCCATCTGTTTATATTCTCTGCAATTTCTTTTCTCAGTGTTTTGTAATTCCCTCTATATAGGTCTTTCACCTCCTTAGTTAGATATGTTCCTAAATATTTAATTTTCTTTGGTGCTATTGTGAAAGGTATTGCATCTTTAATTTGTTTCTCGACTTGACTGTTATTATGGGCATATGTGAAGGCTATTGAGTTGTGTGCATTGATTTTGTATCCTGAGACTTTGCTGAATTCGCTTATCAATTCCAGTAATCTCTTGGTTGAATCTTTGGGGTTTTCTAGATATAATATCATGTCGTCCATGAAAAGTGAAAGTGTGACCTCTTCTGCCCCCATTTGGACACCCCTGATTCCTCTGTCTTGTCTGATTGCTCTGGCCAGGACTTCCAGCACTATGTTGAATAGAAGTGGAGATAGTGGGCAACCTTGTCTGGTTCCAGTTTTAAGGGGGAATGCTTTCAATTTTTCCCCATTCAGTATGACATTGGCTGTGGGTTTATTGTATATAGCTTTAATAATTTTGAGGTATGAGCCATCTATGCCTATATTGTTAAGAGTTCTTATCATAAAAGGGTGCTGGATTTTGTCAAAAGCCTTTTCTGCATCTATTGAAAGGATCATATAATCTTTGTTCTTGCTTTCATTTATGTGGTGAATTACATTTATAGATTTGCGTATGTTGAACCATCCCTGCATCTTGGGGGTGAAGCCCACCTGATCATGATGAATTATTTTTTTGATGTACATTTGAATTCAGTTTGCAAGGATTTTATTGAGAATTTTTGCATCTATATTCATAAGGGATATTGGTCTGTAGTTTTCTTTTCTTGTTGTGTCCTTTCCTGGCTTTGGTATCAAGGTGATATTGGCTTCGTAGAATGAGTTTGGGAGGGTTCTATCCTTCTTGATGTTTTCAAATAATTTCTGCAGTATAGGCACCGGTTCTTCTTTGTAGGTTTGGTAGAATTCAGGTGTGAACCCATCTGGTCCAGGACTTTTATCAGTTGGAAGATTTTTTATTACTACTTCAATTTTGGTGCTTGATATTGGTCTATTTAGGAATGCTATATCTTCCAGATTGAGCCTAGGGAGGCAGTGTGTTTCTAAGAATTTGTCTGTTTCCTCCACGTTTTCATGTTTTGGGCATAGAGATTTTTGTAGTATTCGAAGATGATGTTTTGTATTTCCATGATACCAGTTATGACCTCTCCGTTTTCATTTCTAATTGAGCTTACTAGAGTCCTTTCCTTTCTGCTTCTGGTCAACGTGGCAAGTGGCCTGTCTATTTTGTTTATCTTTTCAAAGAACCAACTTTTCATTTTAACTTTTTCATTTAATCTTCTGTATTGTTCTTTTGTTCTTAATTTCATTTAATTCTGCTCTGATCTTGGTTATTTCTTTTCTTCTGCTGGGTTTAGGATGGTTTGCTCTTCCTTTTCCATTTCCTTAAGATGATTCATTAGTTTACTGATTTGTGACCTTTCTGTCTTTTGGATGTGAGCATTTAAGCGATAAGTTTTCCTCTCAGGACTGCTTTTGCTGTATCCCACAGATTTTGATAACTTGTGTCCCTATTATCGTTTGGTGCAAAGAATCTTTTGAAATCCATTTGAATCTCTTCCTTGACCCAATAGTCATTCAGCAACAAATTGTTTAATTTCCATGTTTTTGGATGAATATGTGAGTTTCTGTTGGAATTGATTTCTAAATTTGTTCCACTGTGGTCTGGAAAGATACATGGCATGATTTCTATTTTTTTAAACTTGTTGAGACCTATTTTGTGGCCTAGGATGTGATCAATTTTAGAGAAAGTTCCGTGAGCTGATGAGAAGAACGTATATTGAGTGTTTTTTGAGTGGAGTGTTCTATAGATGTCTGTTAGGCCCAAATGTTCTAGAGTCCTGTTTAGGTCCATTGTTTCTTTGCTTACTTTCTGTTTGGAGGATCTGTATAGTTCCGTCAGTGGGGTGTTGAGGTCCCCTGCTATTATGGCATTGCTATTTATTATGTTGTCTAGATCAAGCAGTATTTGCTTTATGTATCTGGGCGCTCCTGTGTTGGGTGCATAAATCTTTAGGATTGTTAAATCTTCTTGTAAGATTTTTCCCTTCACCACTATATAATGACCATCTTTGTCTTTCTTTACTTTTGTTGCTTTAAAGTTTGTATCATCTGAAATAAGGATGGCTACTCCAGATTTCTTTTGGTTTTCATTTGCCTGGAAAATTGTATTCCATCCTTTCACCTTGAGTCTGAATGAGTCCTTGTGTGTAAGATGTGTTTCCTGGAGACAACAGATATTTGGCTTGTATTTTTTAATCCATTCAGCCAGCCTATGTCTCTTCAATGGGCAATTCAAGCCATTCACATTTATTGAGAGAATTGATATTTGGTGTAGATTTCTGTTTATTCTGTTGGGTAGTCTTTTGTTCTGTTTTACCTCTTGAGTTATTGTGAAATCTGGGTTCTGGAGTTTTAGCTTTTGGGTAGTTTTACACTGGTGGGTGTCTGTTGTGCTGGTTAGGGTACAATGCAGGTCTAAGCACTTCTTTCAGGGCCGGTCTGGACTTCGCAGATTCTATCAGTGATTGCTTGTCTGGAAAAGTCTTTATTTCTCCCTCATATAAGAAGCTTAGTTTGGCAGAATACAGAATTCTGGGTTGGCCTTTGTTTTGTTTTAGAAGACTGAGGATGGGTCCCCAGTCCCTTCTGGCTTGTAAGGTTTCAGCTGAGAAATCTGTAGTTAATCTGCTAGGTTTCCCTTTGTAGGTTACCTGCTCTTTTCACCTCACTGCTCGGAGCAGTGCCTCTTTTGTGTTTACTTTGGTCAGTCTAATAATTATGTGGCATGGTGAATGCCTTTTCACGTTGAATCTCCCAGGAGTCCTGTGTGCTTCTTGTACTTGGATATTGAGATTTTCAGCTAGGCCATGGAAATTTTCCTCTATTATTCCTTCAAATAGATTTTCCAGCCCATGTGAATTTTCTTCCTCTCCCTCAGGGATGCCTATGATCCTTATGTTTGGCCTCTTTACACAATCCCACATTTCTTGTATGTTTTGTTCATGCCTCTTGTTTTTGTGTTCTTTCTCTTCAACTGGTTTATTTAGTACATAGGAATTATCTTCCAGCTCTGAGATTGTTTCCTCTGCGTGATCCAGCCTATTCTTAAGGCTTTCCACTGTGTTTTGTAGATCCTTGAATGCCTCTTTCATCTCTAGAATTTCTATTTGATTTTTCCATAATACTTCTATTTCTTTGGAGAATTTTTCATTCATTTCTTGCATTTTTCTTGTGGTTTCTTTGTGGTGGGATTTAATTTTCTCTTGAATTTCATTGAGCTTTCTTATAATCCATAAACGAAATTCCTCTTCCATCATTCTACCCATTTCATTTGAGTTGGTATGTGTTGCTGAGGAACTATAATTTCTGTTGGGGGTGACTTTTCACTCTGATTTTTCATGTTTCCTGAGTTCTTTCACTGGTTTTTTCTCATCTGGCCTCTTGGTCGAGAGCTGGGGGTGTTAGGGCTAGTGTATGGCCCTGTCTCCAAGTCCCCGAGGTTCGTTCCGTGGCAGAGCCAGGGAGAGGAGTGCTGGTCTGTGTTGCCTTAGGTGTATTTTAGCAAGTTTGGTGGACCTCTTGGGTTACCTCTGACCTGTTGTCTTCACCTCTTCCCAGTGGAGTGTAGTGAGTTTGTTTCCCCAGTTTGAGCTCCCAACTGGTGGATTGTACTTGAGGGTATGAATCCACAGCTCCCTAACAGCTAGGTATTCTGTTGTGCCTATGGCAGACTCTGGTCCCCCAGGTGGGGTATACAAAGGTCCAAGCTTTGGGAGGGGCCTTGTAGCTCCTAGGGGTTACTTTGACTCTGCTTCTCCTGGGGTGAGGGTAGAAACACAATTGCTTTTGGCTGCAGTGAGAGAGCTGAATTGGGAAAATTCTACACAGCTCAGAGGTTGCTTATCCAGCTGCGTGTGTCTGGCCCTCTGACGTGTGTCTCCACGTGTCACTGGCTGATAGGGGGATCTCCAATTGTGCACCCTTTTTCCACCAATAGACCCCAAGGTGATACGGGTAGGCGTCTCTATCTCTAGAAGTTTCCTCCAGGGGGATATTCCCACCAGGGGGAATAGTGGCCACTGGAGGTACTCTTGGATGAAGCGAACTTCCCTAATGAATTGGGCAGGGTTAGCGGGAGCTGCTCTGGTTCAGCCTGTGGCTCTTGAGGCATTCGGTTGCCATGAGAACTTGTACTTGTACAAAATGAGTCACTATAACCAGCAACCATCAAAATGACCAATCTCTGGGGTACAGGAGTACTGGGACCTGAAGAGCGGGCACTAGGACCAGCACATAGCGGACTCGTAGGAGGCCAGAGCCAGGGAAGCAGGACCAGATGGATGGGTTGCAAACTGTATCCAATACACAAAGGTTCTGCCACTACAGTTCTGGGATCTCGTCCCACCTGGAACCCACGGATATAGCTGTCCCTGGCCACCAAGGGCAAAGCCTGTGGAGCCCAGGCCGAAGAGCCCCCGGGCCAGGGGCGGGGTGAAGGTGGAGACCTAGCTGACAGCTCCAGGCAGGAGACTTTAAGGATGGCTGCTGGCCGGCCAGCCTGGTACACAGCAGGGCTCAGATCACGCCCGTGAACGCTGCTCTTCTCAATTGGCCTGGGTCCCATGGAGGCAATTGCCAACAGCCCCTAAGGGCGTGTCCCGCTCTCCATTCAACTCCTGTGCCCAGGTCCCACTGACTTCCAGTGGCAAGGGGCCTGTCTGCAGATTCCCACGTACTGTCCTGGGAAGCTATGTCTCTGACCAGTCCCTACCCGGCCCTGAGTGGTCCCTGTATACTGCTGCTGAGAGTTCCATATGGCACTCACAATTGCTTCCTCTCCACAGAGCCTGCTGTCTCGAGCTACAGCTTTGCCCCAACTCTGGGCTTGTCCCTGACTGAGTGGATGGGAAGTCTGTGGGGGAACGTGTGTAACTGCTTGTAGGTCAGGTCACGCTGTGCTAACCTGGCAAGTGTGTCCTTCCGGCACTTTGGGCTCTATTGCACTTCCTGCGCTCTCTGATCTTTGTGAATGAATTTCTCAGTCACCTGTTTTCTTGGGCTGAGTGTCCCACGATGTTTTTCTGTAAATTCACAATGCTGTTTTCGGAGTGAGCGATCCGTGCTCAGGCAGCCGATGGCGTTTTTCACCTCCTTCCCTGGGAGCAGTGAGGTGGGAGGACTCTTATCAGACCACCATTTTTTCCCTGCCCCACCTTTTCTATTTTTTTTTTTTTTTTGTGGTACTATAGTCTGTCTCTACGTGAGTAGAGTTTTTACATTTCATACTAACCTGTGCATTGCTTGCCCTTGGGTCAGATACCTACTCTGGTCTAAGAGGAGGGCCCTTCTATGAGCATGATCCATTTAAGACTGCTGGCTTACTGTGGAATGCTGAGTGGGACTGTTCTCTTTATGTCATTTATGGCTGGCAGATCCTTTAATTGACCTGGTGGGTACAAGTATTATAATACCGCAAAGGAAGAAACAAGTATTTCAAACTGGGAGGATATCACTGTAGTCAATGTGAAGAATTGTTGGTGTTTAGATGTGTGGAAGAGAGCCAAGTAGATAGAGAACAAGGAGTTAAAAAAAATCAATAAAGGTATATGGACCAGAGTACAAGTTGTATGAAAAAGGGGAGTATGTAAACTAAAGGTAAGTTAAAAAAACCCACCTGAGTCCATGTCATGGAGGTCTTTATTTGCTTAGATAAAAGTTTGGACATTATTGTGTGGCAATGGATGTCATGGAATGTTATAGAAACAGGAATTAAATGATCAGCAAACAAGTTCTTCATGCTAAGCAAAAAAAAAAAAAAAAGAAAGAAAAAAAAAAGAAACAGGAATTAAATGATTAGAGATATTGCTGAGGGTGATTACTATGACAAGGTGGACTTTTAAGTTTGTAACTTTTGATTGTGATGTATTAAAATAGATCACAGTGGGGTAAAGTTCCCATGTTTATGATTCTTAATTGTGGTCACTGCTCGTTATACTCTGCTTCTGATAATCCTTTTTTTTTCTTCAGATGCTCTGACTTCTGCTGCATTCAAAAACATTTATTGATGGTGTACTATGTTCTAGGCACATGCCTAGGGCTTGCAAAATGAATATTATTACTGGCTTAAATATGACAGTCTATTAGAGACTTAGAAACAAATAAAGTATAAGAAATATTGTAATATTTTAAAAATGCCATTGTTCCCCAGGGTTCCATATTCTGTTCTATTCTCTTGGTTATATATTCCCTTTCTCCTTTTTTTTTTTTTTTTTTTTAGTTTTTGTGATCAGGGTTAGGTATATTTCTCACATGTCAAAACTACTTTTTTTCCTTTTCTTTTCCCCTCCCTCCCTCCCTTTCTTCCTTCCTCCCTCTCTCTCTCTCTCTCTCTCTTTCTTTTCTTTACAGGGTCTCGCTCTGTTACCCATGCTGGAGTGCAGTGGCCTAATCATAGCTCACTGTAACCTCAAATTCCTGAGTGAGAGTGATCGTCTTGCCTCAGCCTCGCAAGTACCTGGGACTACAGACATGTGCCACCAACCCCAGCTAATTTAAAATTTTTTTGTAGAGACAGGATCTTGCTATGTTGCCCAGGCTGATCTGAAACTTCTGGCCTCATGAATCCTCCCACATCAGCCTCCCAAAGTGCTGGGATTACAGGTGTGAGCCACTGTGCCTAGCCTAAAGTTGCTTTTCTATCAGTATGGTGGAATATATATACACAGGTGTCCCCATTAACTTCCTATTGTGTTTAATACTATCACCAAATTCTCATTCAGGTTGGCTCAAACCCCCAATGTTGAAAACAATCTGTATTCTGCTGTTGTTGGGTAGAGTATTGCATAAATGTCAAACATGTGTGCGCCACCACACTTGACTAATTAAAAAAATTTTTTTTGTAGAAACAGGGTCTTGCTATGTAGCCCAAGCTGGTCTCAAACTCCTGGGCTCAAGCCATCCTCTTGCCTTGGCCTTCCAAAGTGCTAGGATTACAGGTGCAAACCACCATGCCTGGTCTAAGTACAAGTTTTTGTGTGGACTTATGCTTTCTTTTCTTTTGGGTATATACCTAGGAAAAATGATGGGTCATGTGGTAATTCTATGTTTAAATTTTTTAGGAATTACAAAACTGCTTTCCACAGAACTGCACGTTTTATAATATATCCCTAGCAGCAGAGGACCAGAATTCCAGTTTTTCTACATCCTCACCAAAACTTATTTCTGATTTTTATTTATTTTGTTATTACCAACCTAGTGGGTGTGAAGTTGTATCTCACTGTGGATTTGATTTGCATTATTCTAATGACTAATGATGTTGAGCATCTTTCATATACTTGGTGGCCATTTGTATATTGTCTTTGGAAAAATGTCTATTCAAGTCCTTTGTCCATTTTAAAAATTGGAATGTTTGGCTTCTTGTTGAATTATAAGAATTCTCAATGTATTTTAGATACTAGACACTTACATGATACATTATTTGCAAATGTTTTGTCACATTTTGTTGTCATTTTACTTTCTTGATAATGTCCTTTGATGTACAAAGGTTTTAAAATACTGATGTAATCAAATTTATCTATTTCTTCTTTTGGTATCATATCTACGAATCTATTGCCAAATCCCTGGTCAGGAAGATTTACTTCTTTGCTTTCTCCTAGGAGTTTTATAGTTTTAACTGTTTTATTTAAGTCATTATAATCATTTTGAGTTGGGAGGTGGTGTTTCACTTTATTCTTTTGCAGGTGGATATCCACATATCCCAGCATAATTTGTTGAAAAGACTGTTCTTTCCCCATTGAATGGACTTGGCACCTTTTTCGAAAGTTAATTCGTCAGTTGTGTGGGTTTGTTGCTGGACTCTGAATTCTATTTCATTGGTCTGTGTGTCTAATGTAATGCCAGTTTTACAGTGTTTTGATTTACTATTGTTTTGTTGTTAAGTTTTGAAATGTGAGTCCTCTAAATTTGTTCTTTTCCGTTTTTTTGGCTATTTCAGGCCTCTTGCAATTCAATTTGCTTTTCAAATTGGCTTTTTCATTTCTGCAGAAAGGGCTGTTGGAATTTTGGTAGAGATTGTATTGCTGTTGTAAATGTTGTCACTTGTCTTTTGGACTGTTCCTTGCTAGGGTTTGCATGTTGATCTTGTTCCCTGCAACTTTGTTGAATTTATCAGCTCTAGTACTTTTTGTGGATTTTCTGGGGTTTTCTATATAGAGCATCATGTTATCTGTGAATAAGGATAATTTTACTTCTTTCCAATGTGGATGCCTTTTATTTATCTTTATTGCCTAATTGCTTTGGCTAGATCTTTCAGTACAATGTTGAGTAACAGTGGGCATACTTGTCTTCTTCCTGATATAGGGGGAAAACTTTTAGTCTCTCTCTATTGAGTATGATGTTAGCTGTGCATTTTTCATATTTGGAAGTTTCCTTCTATTTCTAGTTTCCTGTGTGTTTTAATAATGACAAGATGTTGAATTTTGGCAAATGTTTCTTCTGCCATCAGTTAAAATAATCATGTAGGGTTTTTTCCCCTGTGTTCATTAATGTGATGTATTACATTGGTTGATGTTATTTTGAACCATCCTTGCATTCCTGGGATAAATCTCACTTGGTCATGGTATAATAAACATTTGAATATGCTGTGGGATTTAGTTAGCTAGTATTTTGTGGAGGATTTCTTCATCTATTTTCATAAGGGATATTGGTCTGCAATTTTCTTTTCTTGTGTTATTTTTTTTCACTTTGTTATCAAGGTAATGCTGGCCTCATAGAATGAGTTAAGAAATGTTCCCCATCTTCCATTTTTTGGAAGGGTTTGAGAAGGATTAGTGCTAATTCTTCTTTAACTCTGGTAGAATTCACTAGTGAAGCAACTGATCTTGGACTTTTCTTTGTTAGGTTTTAAAATACTAATTCATTCTCTTTATTTGCTATAGGTATGTCTAAGTTTTCTGTTTCTTGAACAGTTTTGGTAATTTGTGTTTTTCCTAGAATTTTGTTCATTTCATCTAGGTTATCTAATTTATTTCTGTTTAGTCTTTTTATTTCTGTTAGGTCACTAGTAATGTACCCATTTTCACTTCTGATATTATTTGCATCACCTCTCTTTATTTCTAGCTAGTCAGCCTAGCTAAATATTTTTCAATTTTATTGATCTTTTCAAAGAACTTTTCTTGATTCTCTCTGTTGTTTTTATAGTCTCGATTTCTTTTATATCTGCTCCAATCTTTATTATTTCCTTTCTTCTGCTCACAGAGCGTATAGTTTGGTCTTCTTTTTCTAGTTCTTTCAGTGTCAAGTTAGGTTATTGATTTGAGATCATTTTTAATATAGGGATTTATAGCTATACATTTTGCTGTGAGTACTGTTTTTGATACATCCCATAAATTTTGGTATGGTATGTTTTAGATTTCATTTGTCTTGAAGTTTTTTCTAATTTCCTTTGTGATTTTTCTTTGACCTCTTGGTTGTTTAAGAGTGTGTTGTTTAATTCCACGTATCTGTGAATTTCCAGTTTTCCTGCTGTTTTTGTTTGCTAATTCATTCCGTTGTGATTGGAAAAATTGTTTTCATTATTTTAAAATTTATTCACACTCTTTTTGTGTCCTAACACATGGTGTATCCTGGAAAATGTTCCATTTACACTTCAGAAGAATTTTTATTCTGCTCTTGGTGGGTGGAGTCTTCTATAAGTTGCTTAGCTGTAGTTGACTTAGGGTTTTGATCTTAGCTTGTATGAATTTTTCTTCATTCTTTTTTCTTTCTGTTCCTCTGATGGGTTATTTTGGTTTTCTTATTTTCAAGTTTGCTGATTCTTTCTTATGCTTGTTCAGATATGTTTTTGAATCCCTCTAGTAAATTTTTTATTTCAGCTATTCTAACCTTCAGTTCCAGAATTTCTATTTGGTTCCTTTTTAAGGAATGTCAAGTTTTTTATTGATATTCTCAGTTTGTTCACTCATTGTTTGCCTGGTTTCCTTTAGTTTGTCTGTAGCTTCTTTTAGCTCTTTGAGTATTTTTAAGACAGCTGATTTAAAGGCTTTGTGTTGTAAGTATTGTATTTGTATTGTATTGACAGCTTTTCTCTATTTATTTTAATACCTTTGAATGGGTTATACTTTCTTGTTTCTCTGTATGTCTTATAGTTTTTTGTTAACAGCAGACATTTTAAATATTGTAATGTGGCAATTCTGAACATCAGATTCTCTTCCTTTACTGGGGTCTGCTGTTGTTGCTTGTTGAGGTCTGTAACCACCCATTGTTTGGTAACTTTTCCAAACTATTTTTGTGAAGACTGTGTTTGTTGTCATGTGTGAACACTGAAATCTCTCTTCTGCTAACTCAGCCATCAGCCAGTGACAGGACAGAGGTCTCCTCCCCTCCCCTCCCCTCAGAGACTTTCTTAATCAGCAGGAGCCAAAAAGGTGAAAAAAAAAAAAACTTTGGTGTTTGTAGATTGGCTTTCACCTGAGGCAGTCCTTGAATGTGTAGTGGTGCCATCTAAAACTCCGCCTTAGTCTTCACTTCCTTTTTGAGCTGACCAAAGGCTCAGCCAGAGGTGCAAACCTAGGGACTGTGCAGTTTTTCTTTAAGCAAGTGTTTGGCCCTGGGCATGAGTGTTATATTCTTTATTCCCCAATATATCAGCCAGTGTATATATACACTTACATGCAGACATACACATACACACACACACTTCATTTTAAGGAATTGATTTATGTGATTTGGGGGGCTGGCAAGTAAGAAATAAGCCAGGCTGGAAGGCTGGAAACTATTGGAGAAGGATTGATGCTGCAGTCTTGAGGCAGAATTTTGTTTAATAACATGTAATTCCATAAATTGAATTTCCATGTTCCGTTATTTTTATCTGCTGTCTTCCTTTTATATCTTTATTCATTTCATTTTCATTCTGGAAATGTTTATCCTATACTTCACAGATTCAGTTTTCTGCATGAACGAGTCTATTTACAGCTTTATGTACACTTTCTGTTTTCATTATTGCTTTTTTTGTGGAGGGGGAAGGGTGGAAAGGAGAGTAAAGGACTTGGGTGTGTATAAAGTTTATGAAGAGATTCATCTCTGGGGATGCTAAAATTCCAGCTTGTAGCTCTCATTCAGTTGGTAGTGGTGCATACTACTGTTTTTAACAAATTATTCAAGTTGAAGTTGTAGTAAAAATTCAATGAGTAATTTGTGAGAACTCATTTTCCTTTTGCATTTCTTTTCAAACAAATGTTACTCCATGGGATACTCAATTTCTCTGCAATTAATTTCTATACCACATGACCAGCCATGGCTGCCTCACATCCTGGGCAAAGATGAACTGGTCAATGTGCTTCTTGTGCTTACTCAGCTTAGTAGCCATATGGCTCAGAACAAAGACTAGTGTTTTTTTTTTTTTTCCTGCTTGTGAAAGTCCAGTTGTTTCAGTACCACTTGTTGAAAAGAGTATCCTTTTCTCATTGAATTGCCTTTGCTTCTTTGTAAAAATCAGTTGCCTATATTTGTGTCATCTATTTCTGGGTTCTCTTTTCTGTTCCTTTACATTTCTCTGTTCTTTCATCAATACCACACTATCTTGATTATTGTATCTTTATAGTAAGTCTTGGATGTTAGGTAGTGTCAGTTTTCTGACTTGGCTCTTCTCCTTCAGTATCATGTTGGCTATTTTGGGTCTTTGGCCTTTCCATATAAACATTAGGGTCAGTTTGTAGATACCCCCAAAATACCTTGCTGGATTTTGACAAAATCCAATACTCATTCATGGTAAAAACTCTCAGAAAACAAAGAATAGAAGGTAACTACCTCAATTTGGTAAGGAATATCTTAAAAACATCTACAACTAACAACATACTTAATGGTAAAAACTATATGCTTTCTGGCTAAGATCAGGAACAATGTAAGGATGTCCATTCTCACTATTCCTAGTGGAAGCCCTATCTAATATAATAAGACAAGAAAAGGAAATTAAAGGTATACATATTGCAAAGGAAGAAATAAAACTGTTAATGAAATTTTATTTTTTATGATTTTAAAAGTTAATAGACTTTTTAAGGCAGTTTTAGGTGTTTAGAAAAATTAACCAGAAAGTAATATTCCCATATATCCCCTTATTATTCCACACACACACACTTTCCCCTATCATTAACATGTTGCATTAGTGTGTCTAGTACATTTGCTACAGTTGATCAGCTGATATTGATACAACTAATGTCCATAGTATATTACAGTTCATTTCTTGAGTTGTACATTCTATGGCTTTTGAGAAATGTATAGTGCCATGTATCCACCATTACAGTATCATACGGAATAGTTTCCTGTCCTAAAAATCCCCTATACTTCACCTATTCGTTCTTTTTTCCTTCCCGCTATCTCGTGGCACCACTGATCTTTTTACTGTCTCCCTGGTTTTGTCTTTTCCATAACATCATATATTTAGAACCATCCAATCTGTAGCCTTTTCTGACTAGGTTCTTTCACATAGCAATATGCATGCAGGATTCTTCTATTTCATTTTCTGGCTTGATAGCTCATTTCTTTTTATTGCTGAATAATATTTTTACTAGCAACAAAAAATGAAATATTAATACTTAGGTGTAACACAAACAAAAGATCTATATGAGTAAAATGACAAAATGCCGATGCCTGAAATCAAAGAAGATATAAATGTATTTCTTCTCAACTTGATTTATACATTCAGTGCAATGCCTATCAAAATACCAGTGAGATATTTTGGGGATATGTACTAATTCTAAAGTTTATATGGAAAGCCAATGCTTCTAGAAGATAACATAGGAGAAAATCTAGGTTTGGGTTTGGCGAAGGCTTCTTAGATACAACACCAAAAACACGATGCATGACAGAAAAAATTGATAAGTTGGATCTCATTAAAATTAAAAACATCTGCTCTGTGAAAGATGACTTCCAGAGAAGAAGAGGACAAGTTGAAGATGGGGAAAAATATTTGCAAGAGACTTGTCTGATTAAATGACTGTTATCTAAAACATACAAAAACTCTTAAAACTCAACAGTAAGAAAATGAACAACCGTATTAAAAATGGGCAAAAAACCTGGCTAAGGAAGATATACACATGGTAAATAAGCATATGAAAGATGTTCAATATCATATGTGACTGGGGAATTTCAAACCAAAAAACAAATGAATACCACATTTTAGAAGGGCTAAAATCCAAAACACTGACAACACCAAATGCTGACAAAGATGTGGAGCAACAGGAATGCTCATTCATTGCTAGTGTTATAAGCAATGAATGCAAAACCATATAGCCACTTTGGAATACAATTTGGCAGTTTCTTACAAAACTAGACATACTCATACCATAAAATTAGCTAATTACCCTCCTTGCTATTTAGTCCAATGAGATGAAACATATGTCCCCACAAAAACCTGTACAGGGATGTGTATCTCAACTTTATTCATAATTGGCAAAACTTGAATGCAATCAAAACGTCCTTCTGCATGTGAATGGATAAATAAACATTGATATATCCTAAGTGTGAAATATTAATCAGTTTTAAAAAGAAATGATATATCCAGCCATGAAAGACATAGAGGAAACTTAAATGTGTATTACTCAGTTAAAGAAGGCAATCTGAAAAGGCAACAATACTGTATGATTCCAACTATATGATAAAACTATAGAGACAGTAAGTTGAAAATCTATGTCCACACAACCTGCACATGAATGTGTGTAGCAACTTTATATAATTGCCAAAACCTACAGGCAACCAAGATGTCCTTCAGTAGGTGAATGGATTAATAAACTGTGGTATATTCATAAAATGGAATAATATTCTCATTTTCAGTGAGATTTTTTGTTATCTTCATCTTACCTTCTCATTCTGGTGGTTTGTGTGCTAGTTGCCTGTGTAGTTTTATAAGAAACTGCTAAACTGTTGTCCAGTTGACTGTTCCATTTCATATCCCCACCAGCAATGTGTGAGTGATTCTATTTCTCTTCATCTTTACCAGCATTTGTTGTCACTATTTTTAAATTTTTATCAATTTTCATAGGTGGATAGTGATTTCTCTTAGTGGTTTTGTATTTCCTTTATGGCTAATCATGGATCTGTATAATCTCTTTCATGAAATATCTGTGCTTATTTATCTTGTTAAAAGAAGGCAATGTCTGAGGTCAGTGTGACACTATTTGATTGTATAGATTATAATGAAGACTCAATCTCCTAGTTATTATTTATTTATTTATTTATTTGTTTTGGAGACAGAGTCTTGCTCTGTCACCCTGGCTAGAGTGCAGTGGCGTCGTCATAGCTCACTGCAACCTCAGTCTCCTGGGCTCAAGTGATCCTCCTGCCTCAGCCTACTGAGTAGCTGAGACTACAGGTGCATGCCACCATGCCCAGCTAATTTTTTCTATTTTTAGTAGAGATGGGGCCTCGCTCTTGCTCGGGCTGGTCTCTAACTCCTGAGCTCAAGCGATCCTCCTGCCTTGGCCTCCCAGCGTGCTAGGATTACAGGCGTGAACCACCGCGCCCAGCCGTCAATCTGCTAGTTATTTATTAATGGGAGAAAGAGTAAGAAATTGTATAGGGTATAGGTTGATAAGTTTTCAGAATTTAACCTGAATTTCAGAATTAAGACCTGAATTTAGGACAAATATGATAAGGGAATTTGAAAACATTTTAGGTAAGTGTAATTATTTTAGTTTGTATAGTGTGTTCCAAAACTATAGATTCATTTAGATAAAAATGTTTAGTGATTCTTGCTGATGTTTGTCTTCTATATTTATAATATTTTAAATATTTTTCCTTTTAAGAAATCAAGTTAAAATATTTTGTTCTGTAGTTCATGATTGCTTAATTTATCCTTTTCATTTTTAATAAATGAAGCTTTTTTTTGAAATTTGTTCTTTAAATAGTTGTAATCATCTTTCTTCACTGAAACAAATTCACTGTGTAAATTCCATAGCTTTGGCTGTTGTAATATATCAAAATGAGCACTTTTTCCTCCCTAATAAAACCTTAATAACTTCCTTTATGGTTATGGGTCAGATTTACAGTAGGTAACAGATTGTTCTGATAAAAATTTTCAACACACATGCTCACTAACTCAATATAAAACAAGTTACTTAGATAAAGAAAAGGTCTGTTAAGGAGAATTTGCATTCATCTCTATTTTATATTTATCATGAAAAGTACAAAATACCTTTACTATTCATTATAATATGTATGTATGGAATTGTGCCTGGGCAAAAATTAGAAGTTTTTAAAGAACCATTTAGTAATAAAAATTACATCATTCCTGTTTTTTCTATGTCCCCTGGTGTCTGCTTGTAATAGATTCATTACATTCTAACCTTGTCTCTCAAAATTTGTTCTAGGTACTTTTCCCTCTTTAAGCTGTTAGGTTTATCTTTAATGTGAAGTCATAGCTCTGTGTTTAAATGTCAGACACAAACCTTTAAAAATATTAGTCCATTAGAGCGCTATAGAAATCGGATGAAGATTGTATTCTCTATACAACTTTCCTGTGGCATTCTAAACCATTTGTGTCTCGTCTAATAGAGTAGAAAGTAAAAGCTTGTTTCATGTCTGTATATGTTAGTATAACACCTTGTGGGGCATGCACACTGATTATTTTATGGAGAGGTTTCTCATCAGCCTGCCCAGGAGGAAAATTAAGATTGTCTTGCTATGTTCTATGGAAATGGTCAAGGCTTTTCAAAAGAGAAAACAGAGAACGAAAGGATATATTGGGCATACACACAACTTTGTTATTGGCAGGAAGCATGCTGACTCCTTTGTGAATGTGTGAATTCGTGAAGACTTATTTTAAAGAATTATATTTCCCTATTAGTCATTGAATGAGAGGTTTTTTCCCATATATAAATAGAGTTTTTAGTTCTGACAAATCTTGTTCAGTTAGCTGTAAACTGAGACTTCATAGCATTTGTTTTGCCTGTTTCTAATGATGACTTTTTGCAGGAAGACTCTCAGTTGTGACGTATGGATGATGCCAGTGAAGTGATCAGAATTCCAGTATCTAGTGTGTTGTAGCCACAATGAGCTCCTAATTGAAGGTGACAAGCTGTTTTTTTCCCTTCTAGTTGGTTGGCAAAATGTTAGATTTCATTCATTGTTAACTCATTCCTTATCAGCAGAGGACTGGATTAATTTGTAGAGAACATTAAGAATTTTTGCCTTGTGTCAATTTTAGAGATTGAAGTTCAGGCTTTTACGAGATTCTCCCTCACCTCCAGCTGTTCCAGTTGTATACAGTTGGGTGACTACCACCATAATAATGATACAACTTTTCCATCACTCCAAAAGTTTTTCATGCCACTTGGCACTCTATACCTGCCCTCTGTCCTTTTCCCCTGGCAACTACTAATCTGCTTCCTATTATAATAGTTCTGCTGTTTTTTAGCTTTTCTTTCTTTCTTTCTTTCTTTTTTTGAGACAGAGTCTCACCCTGTTGCCCAGGCTAGAGTTCCATGGTGTCAGCCTAGCTCACAGCAACCTCAAACTCCTGGGCTCAAGCAGTCCTCCTGCCTCAGCCTCCCAAGGAGCAGGGACTATGGGCGCGTGGCACCATGCTCAGCTAATATTTTCTATTTCATTTTTTAACTTTTCATAGAAAGAGACTCATACAATATGTGGACTTTAATGTATGCCTCCTCATCATGGTTTTGAGATTCATCTCTGTTGTTTTACAGATAATTTGCTCTTTTTAATTGTTGAATACTATTCCATTGCGTTAATATATCACTATCGATTCACTCATTGATGGACATTTAATTGTTTCTAGGTTTTTAAAATTATGAATAATAAAATACCTGGTTGTGATGTATGGGGAAGGTATGTTTAATGTTTTAAGAAACTGGTAAACTATTTTTCTAAGTGACTGTAGCATTTTTCATTCCCAACAGTAATGTGTGAGAGTTTCAATTACTGTGCATTCTTGCCACCACTTTTTGTTACCAGTTTTTAAAATTTTAGTCATTTTAGTGGATGTAGTGGTATCTTTTAATGATTTCAACTTGCATTTCCCTGATAATTAGTTATGCTGAACATCTTGTCATGTGCTTAGTGTCTAGCTCTATATCATCTTTGGTCAGGTGTCTTTTTTAATATTATAGTCATTTTTTATGTGTTGCATGCATCATTATTATTGAGTTATAAGAATTGTTTTTTTGTTTTGGACACAAACCCTTTGTCAGATATGTGTTTTGCAAATATTGCCGTACAATATGGGGCTTGGTTTTACATTTCCTTATTTCTGTCTGTTAAAAAGTAAAAGTTTTAAATTTTGATGAATTATATTTTTTCAGTTATACATAATTTCATGCATTCTTTTTCCTGTTTAAGGAATAGGTTGCAAAGATTTTTCTCCTATATTTTGTTCTAGATACTGTGTAGTTTTAGCTATTATATTTTGAGACCTGTGATCCATTTAAGTTAATTTTTGTGTATAAGTTGGGGGGCATTTAGTTTTTCTCGTACACATATCTGGGTTTTTTTTTAGCACTGTCTTTATCATTTATTTATAGTGTACCTTTAATGAAAATCAGTTGGCCATACAAATGTGAGTTTATTTCTGGACGCTGTATTCTGTTTCCTTGGTATGTATTTCTATGCTTACACCAGTACCATACTATCCTGATTATTGTAGCTTTGTAAGTCTCATACATGTTAATCATGTATGTACAGGCATACTGTGGAGATATTACAAGTTCAGTTCTAAACCACCCCAATAATGCAAATATTGTAATAAAGCAAGTCACATGAAGTTTTTGGTTTCCTAGTGCATATAAAAGTTATGGTTTACTATACTGTAGTTTGTTAAATATGCAATAGCATTATGTCTAAAAACCGTGCATACCTTAATTAAAATTACTTTTCTGCTAAAAAATGCTAGTGATCATCTGAGCCTTCAGTGAGTCATGGTCTTTTTGTTGGTGGAGAGTTTTTCCTTGATGCTGATGGGTGCTGACTGGGGTGGTGCTTGCTGAACGTTTGGGTAGCTGTGGCAATTTCTTAAAATAAGACAGAAATGAGGTTTGCTGCAGTGAATGACTCTTCCTTTCATGAAAGATTTTTCTGTGGCATGCAATGCTGTTTGATAGCATTTTACCCACAGTAGAATGTCTTTCAAAATTGGAGTCAATCCTCTCAAACTGTGCTGCTGCTTTATCAATTAAGTTTATGGAATATTCTAAATCCTTTGTTGTCATTTCAGCAATGTTCACAGCATCTTCACCATGATTTGATTCCATCTCAGGAAACCACTTTCTTTGCTCGTCCTTAAGAAGCAACTCCTCATCTCTTGAAGTTTTACCATGAGTTTGCAGAAATTCAGTCACATCTTCATACTCTACTTCTAGTTCTAGTTTTCTTGCTGTTTCTACCACATCTGCAATTACTTCCTCCACTGAAGTCTTGAACCCTTCAGAGTCATCCACAAGAGTTGGAATCAGCTTCTTGCTGTTAACTCCTGTTAATGGTGATTTTTTTTAACCTCCCATGATACATGAATGTTCTTAATGACATCTAAAATGGTACATACTTTCCAGAGGTTTTCAATTTACTTTGCCCAGATTCATCAGGGGAATCACTATTTATGGCAGCTCTAGCTTTACAAGATGTATTTCTTAAATAATAAGACTTGAAAGTTGAAATTACTCCTTAATCCATAGGCTGCAGAATAGTATTGTTTTAGCAGTCCTGAAGACAGCATTAATCTCCTTGTACATCTCCATCCAGGCTCTCATGTGACTATATATACTGTCAATGAGCAGTAATATTTTGAAAGGAATCTTTTTTTTTTCTGAGCAGTAGATCTCAACCGTGTGCTTAAAATTTAGTAACCCATGCTTGTAAACAGATGTACTGTCATTCAGGCTTTGTTGTTCCATTTATAGAGCACAGGGAGAGTGGATCTAGCATATTTCTTAAGGGCTCTAGGATTTTTGGAATGGTGAATGAGCATTGACTTCAACTAAAAGTTACTAGCTGCATTAGCCTCTAACAAGACAGTCAGCCTGTCCTTTGAAGCCAGGCATTGACTTCGCCTCTCTAGCCATGAAAGTCCTAGATGGCATCTTCTTCTAATAAAAGGCTGTTTTCATCTACACTGAAAATGTGTTGTTTAGTGTAGCCACCTTCATCAATTAGCTTAGCTAAATCTTCTGGATAACTTGTTGCAACTTCTAAATCAGCACTTGCTGCTTCACTTGGTACTTTTATGTTGTAGAGACAACTTTTTTCCTTAAACCTCATGAACCAACCTGTGCTAGCTTCCAACTTTTCTTCTGCACCTTCCTCACCTCTCTTAGCCTTCATAGAATTAAAGAGAGTTAGGTCCTTGCCCTGGGATAGACACTGGCTTAAGGGAATGTTGTGGCTGGTTTGATCTTCCATCCAGACCACTAAAACTTTCTCCATATTGGCAACAGAACCGTGTTAGGCTTTCTTCTTTTTCGTGTGTTCAATTTTAATTCTCTTCAGGAACACTTCTTTCGCATTCATGACCTGGCTGTTTGGCTCAAGAGGCCTAACTCTTGGCCAGTGTCAACTTTTGACATGCCGTTCTCACTAAGCTTAATCATTTCTAGTGTTTGATTTAAAGTGAGAGGATGTGCAACTCTTCCTTTCACTTAAACACTTAGAAGCCATTGTAGGGTTATTAATTGGCCTAGTTTCAATATTGTTGTGTCTCAGGGAATAGGGAGGCCTGAGGAGAGGGAGAGAGATGGGGGGAATGGCTAGTCGGTTGAGCAGTGAGAACACACACAACATTTGCCGAACACGTTTGCTGTCTCATAGGGGCGTGGTTTGTGGCACCCCAAAACAATTACAATAGTAACATCAAAGAGCACTAATCACAGATTACTATAACAGATATAATAATAATGAAAAAGTTTGAAGTATTGTGAGAATTACCAAAATGAGACAGAGAGACACTGAGTGCGTGCTGCTGAAAGAAATGGTGCCAATAGACTTGCTGAATGGAAGGTTGCCAGAAACCTTCAATTTGTAAAAAAATTGCACAATCTGCTAAGCCAATAATGCGAATTGCAATAAAGGAGATTCACTTTTATGTAAGAATCATGCTATGTAAATTTTTATAAAGATTTTTATATTAGCTTGTCGTTGTCTTCAAAAATGCCTAGTAGGATTTTGATTGTGATTATTAAACATGTTGATCAGTTTGGGGAGACTTGTCATCTTAGGAATATTATCACTTCCAATCCAATAACATGGTATTTATTAGTATTGATTATTTATTTAGGTCTTTGATTTCTTTCATCTGCATTTTGTAGTTTTGTAGCATACAAATCTTGCATGTATTTTGCTAGACTTACACAAAAGTATTTAATATTTTCATGCTATTGTAAATAATTCTTTCAATTACAAATTGTTCATTTCTATGCAATAATATGATTGTATATATAGACTTTGAATTCTGCAACCTTGGTAAATTCACTTAGTTCTAGTAGTTTTTTAAGAGATTCTTTGGGATTTTCTACATAGATAATGTTACCAATAAATTTTATCCATGAATAGACAGTGTTATCTGTGATGGTTTTATTTTTACCTTTACAATCTGTATGCTTCAAATTTCTTTATCTGTCCTTATTGCACTGGCTAAGATAGTTTATATAATGTTGAATAGGAGTGGTAAAAGCAGACAGCTTTCCCTTGTTCTTGACCTTGTGGGGAAAGTGACTTATGAGGAAAGCATTTATTACATCTGTAGATTTTTTTTTTTAGAGATGTGCTTTTCCAGGTTGAAGAAGTTCTCCTTTAGTTTTAGTTTCTTGAGTGTTTTTTATCTTGAAAGCGTGTTGCATTTTATTCCTAATTTCATGCCTTTTCTGTATATTTCTAATGAGGTACTAATCATAATGGTTTCCTCCCTTTTTTGTGTTAATATGGTGAGTTACATTAATTGATATTCTGTAGTTAACCAACTTTGCATTCCAGTGATAAACTCCATCTGGTTTTATATTGCTGAATTTGATTTGCTAATATTTTGTTAAGGAGCTTTGGATGTATACAAGTATATAAGTTGTTTCTTTTCCTGGAAGATATGTGTTTAGTTTTTGGATAGGTGTTACTGGCCTTATAAAATAAGTAGGGAAGTGACTCTTCTCCCTTATGAAATAGGTTGTGTATGTTGGGTATAAAGTTTTGTTTGAATGATTGATAGAGTTAACAAATGAAGGAATTTTTGAGGATTTTCTTTGTGAGAGGTTACAAATTCAATTTCTTTTATAGATACTGGGCTATTCAAATTATCTTTCTGTTTAGATTGGTTTTGACAGTTTGTACATTTTAAGGAGTTTGTTATCTGAATATTCCCTATTTCCTTCTTTATATTGTCTATTTGTCTCTTCTGGATTATTTTTCTTAAGTACTTTGACTAGAATTATTAATTTTACTATCTTATAAAAAAAACTAGGTTTTAGTATCATTGATTTTTTTCCCTACTGGTTATACATATTTTATTTCATTGATTTCATATTACATTTTTATTCCTTATTCTACTTTCATTCGATTTAACTTTTTTTTTTTTTTTACTTTCTTAAGGTAGACACATTGATCTCTTCATCTGTCCTTGTGTCACAAACACAGTTTCTTAATTACTGTACCTTTACAATAAGTCTTATCTTGTGGAATACATTTCCATATACATTTACATTTCTTCATTTTTATAATGAGGTTTCATTTCTGGTAGTTTTTTTTTTTTTTTTGAGACAGTCTTGCTCTGTCACCCTGGGTAGAGTGCAGTGGCATCACCATAGCTCACTGCAACCTCCAACTCCTGGGCTCAAGCGATCCTCTTGCCTCAGCCTTCCAAATAGCTGGGACTACAGGCGCACTCCACGATGCCCGGCTAATTTTTCTGTTTTTAGTAGAGTCTGGTCTTGCTCTTCCTCAGGCTGGTCTTTAACCCCTGAGCTCAAGCAATCCTCCCGCCTCAGCTTCTCAGAGTGCTAGGATTGCAGGCGTGAGCCACTGTGCCAGGGCTATGGTAGGTTTTTGGTCAGGTTTTTAACTGTCAACGTAGAGAGTCTTTCAGGCTATGGTATTTGCTTTAATTTATTTAGTTTTTTAATTAAAAAACTATTTTATTCTTTCTTGCATGAATATATTACAAATCTTTCCTTAGATTTATTCTAAGATATTCAATGTTTTTGATATTTTTAATGCCACTTTATATGATATTGTTTTAAACTTTCGCTTTCTAATTGTTCTTAATTTACAAAAATATAGGTGGTGTTTGTATATTAACCTGGTATCTAGTGACCTTGGTAAATCCACATATAAATTCTAATTGTTTGTCTTTATTGTGGGTTTATTTGTATGTGTGTGTATATTATATATATTTCTACTTACAGATTTGAATTATTGGGTTTTATATTTATACAGTCAGGTTTTCAGCAAATAACGACAGCTTTATTTCTTCCTTGTAGTAGTTACTTTTCTTGACTTATTCACAGGTCCTTCCATACTATGTTGACTAGAAGTATTGATAATGAATATTCTTGTCTAGTTACTGATTTTTGGGTCAGAACTTTATATATTTTGCAAATGTTTGTTAGTTTTCGTTTGTCAGTTTTAAGGTTGGTACCTTTTGTCAGATTAAGGAAATATTTGTAATCATGAATGGGTTTTGAAATTTATCAAATGCTTTTCTATATGTATTGACAAAATCATATCATTTGTCTTTTGTATAGTATTTGATGAGTGATTTTTTTTTCTTCTCCAAATTTTGCATTCCTAAAATAAATTGATATAAAATAAGGGAGGTATTGTGATCATCTTTTTGGTAAGGTTCAAATCAATTTACTAATGTCATGTTAAAAGGGGTTTGAATATTACGTTAAAAAGAAAATGTGGAAGTTAGTGGCCTTTCCCATTTTAAAAAATAATGGTTTTTTTCTTCTTTTAGCACCAGCCCACCTTACTGTTGTGTGGATTTATATTCACTTCGTACTGGGGAGATGGTCAAGTCCATTCAGTTCAAGACACCTATTTATGATCTCCACTGCAACAAACGGTAAGCATTTTTTTCATATGTTTCTTGTGTAATAAGGTAACAAGAAACATGTGCTCCTGGGTATGGAGAGTTCTACCAATTTCATTGACCAATTTAGCTTTATTAAAAAAAAAAAATTCAAGGGAACACCATCTGAATTCTGTCTAGTGAAATAGCTTTAAGATTTTTTAATCAATATATTCAAACTTCCAGTCTTGGTCCATTAGGGAATTGTGAATTTAGTGTAGTGCATTTATAAATGCATTTATAAAACAAACAGCATTTATAAAACAAAATGGAAAAAAATAGAAAGTATCTGAGCAAACATAGAAAGATTAAGTATTGTTTAGAGAAACCCTTTTATGCATATAACATAGCTTTTTAAAATATCCATAATGTGTATGCCTTTATATGTGTTTACTGGTTCATGATGTAAAATATAATTTTGCTACGAGGACTCACCAAAATTTTTGAAAAGCATGTTTCTGAACTGTAAAAAAGTGCTTTAAAATATTTTTTATTCCTTCACATTTCATAATGGAGCTAAAACAGGAACTAGATTGATTTTTATCCTTTAAAATTTATTTTGTTTAATTGCTGGAAAAATATTCAGATCTAGGTGGAACTTGTACCTGACCTCTGGTAATAATGACAAATTAACCACAGAACATTGCAGGAGAAAGGAACCATAGGAATCTTCTATTATTCAGCACTTTCCTTTTACATTTGAGCAAACTGAATTCCTAGGATGATAAATATCTTGATTATTAGCTCTTAGATGCAAAGTATAAATCTTCCACTTCATCAAAATGCAAACACCTGAAACAGAAAATGAAATATTTTAGCTCATTTCAAAATAAATTTAAATGAATTGAATTAAATGAATTGGGAGGCTGAGGCAGGAGGATTGCTTGAGCCCAAGAGTTTGAGGTTGCAGTGAGCTATACAACACCACTGCACTCTAGCCCAGGCAACAGAGTGTGAGACCCTGTCCCTAAAAAATAAAAAAAAGAAAGAAAACATAAATATACTTGAAATCAGAAAAACAGCAAAAAACTCTTCCTCTTATTTGTTTAACATGTTTGTTCAGTTTTAAATTAAAGAAGAAATCAAAACTGTAATTGTATGCCATCTAAAAATTAATAGCAAAATATAGGAGCTTTAGGTACTTTATAAAAATATTTATGATTCCCCAGAGATAAATGCAGTCACCTATATCTGTATTGCTTCTCATTTTCTAAAAAGCATACAGATCAATAACTGGAACATATAACATCACCTGTAGCCCATACTTAATTCATAACTATGTAAGAGTGAATATTGCAACTTGAAATTCAAATTTGAGGCCAGCAGAGCTTACAAGAGGTGACATGGCAGAGAGTGAGGAAGAGAGGAGAGTATGGTGGGAATTCACTGATGCAGAAGGGACATAGGTAAACTATGGTTTAGTCCCAGAAGCATAGGGTCAGAGAATCATCAGAGACCTAGGTAGTTTAAAGCACTAAGGAGTCAACAGGGTCTGGACACAGACAGGAACAGATGTAGCCTTGAAAATTCCATCTGGTGGTGTGGCAGCCATTTTAAAGGGGAATGTGTCTCCAAATAATGTAATAAAGAGAAGATATAAAGTAAGCCTAACTCAAACAAGGTAGCAACACTAACTCAGAAGATTTACTACTCCCTTACCTTAACCCCGTAAAAGGCACCATTTCTACCATTAGCAGTTATGTGCCTTCCCCATCATTGTGTAGTAGACCTTTGAACAATGTGGGGATTAGCAGTGCTACCCCCTGTGCAGTAAAAAATCCACATGTAACTTTTAACTTCCTTAAAAAACCTAACTACTAATAGCCTACTGTTGATTGGAAGTCTTACTGATAACATAAAAGTCAATTAACACATGCTTTTTATATTATATGTATTATATACTGTATTCTTACAATTAAGTAAACTAAAGAGAAGAAAATGTTATTAAGAAAGTCATAAGGAAGTGAAAAGATATTTTCTATTCATTAAGTGGAAGTAGATCATCATAAAGGTCTTCATCCTCATTGTCTTTGCATTGGGTAGGCTAAGGAGGAGGAGGAAGAAGGGAAGTTGGTCTTGGTGTTTGAAGGGTGGCAGAGTGGAACAAATCCAGGTATAAGTACACCCGTGCAATTCAAAAAACCTGTGCTATTCAAAGGTCAACTGCATTTTGGCTGGGGGCGGGGGGTTCAGATAACTTGGCTTTTTAATTCACAATCTTCGGATTGAGAGGAACTGTACTTGAGGAGCTATATTTAAGGAATTATACCCATGGATCCTCATCTGCACCTGGACCTGATTTAGATGATGAGACTCCATGATGTTCCTATAAAGGGATGAGGTTTTGGGGATTTTGAGAGAGAGTGTATATATTTTTTTTATTTTGGAGGAATGTCAATAATTTAATAATTTAAATAAAATTTAAACAAAGCAACTGTGGAGGGTTTAAAATGTTCTTAGATTCTTTGACACTTTTCCCTTCAAACAGCAGAATTTAATTTCTTCAACCTTGAGTATGGGCTGGACTTAATGATTTAAACTTGTGATGACTAGAATAAAGTGGAAGTGGTGAGCAACTTGAGAGACCAGTTCATAAAAGGCAACAAGCCTTTCTCTTTGCTTTCTTATTTGGATTAAGGTGTAGCTCTAAGAAGGGGTATAATGTCAGAAGAATAGGTTGTAGATATCATATAGTCTGACATAGTAGGCATAATTTGAATAACAAATGTGAGGAGAAAAGAAAAGGGGAAAATTCTATAGATGGGCGTCAAATGACAACAGATGATCCAGGCAATAGTAATAGGCTAAGAGGGAAAGAAATCTTGCCCCACGTAAAAGCAAAAAAACATTCTATATCATGAAGGGGAGCTGAGGCCAAACATTAATCATATTAATAAACGTAAGCAGGCCAGGCGCAGTGGCCCACACCTGTAATCCTAGCACTCGGGGAGACCGAGGCTGGAGGATCACTTGAGGTCAGGAGTTTGAGACCAGCCTGAGCAATAGTGAGACGCTGTCTCTGCAAAAAATAGAAAAATTAGGTGGGTGTGGTGGTACGGTGCCTGTAGTCCCAGCTACTCGGGAGGCTAAGGTAGGTGGATCACTTGAGCCTAGGAGTTTGAAGTTGCTGTGAGCTGTGATGATGCCACTGCATTCTAACCAGGGCAACAGAGCAAGACTGTCTCAAAAAAAAAAAGAAAAGAAAAGAAAAAAATAAATTTAAATCACCTATAACAAAGATATTTTCATATTGACTCAGTAAACAAATGCAAGGATTAATCTTGATGTCTAAAGACTTATTAAGAATTGGGAATACTAAGCACACTTTTATGATTGTATTGAATGAAAATCTCAACAGAGAAGTAAGATCTTCAGGATAGATCAATAACAGAAATTAAACAGTTTGAAGAGGAGAGATTAAAAATAGAGAAAACAATTATCAGAGCTTCATGTATCTTTTGGACGTACTAGGAGGTTTAACAAGACAGATGTGAGTGTGAAAAAAATTTGAAGAAATAATTTCAAAAAATTTCCCAAATTTTATGAAGTATGTAAATTTACATATTCATGATCTCCAAGAAACCAAGCAGGAGAAATAAGAAAACTATTCCTAGGCACATCATAGTCAAATATTTGAAAACTAAAAAGAGGAAAACTTGAAGGTACCTTTAGAAAAACATCACATTATATGTAGGGAAACAGCAATTTAAAGTACCCCAGACTTCACTGAGAAGCACTCAGAAGAATTAAGAGCACTCAGGAAAAAATTTACACTTCACCATCCTACCTGCTTTCTTCCCATATAGTGTGTCTATCTCCTTTTCTGTTGGATGAACTACCTTTGCTCCTTCCTTCTACCTACGCTTCTACATGTATATGTAGTTCCCACCTTTCTCACCTATTCATCCAAATCTTTTCATCCTGACTGCATATCCCCTTCCAGGCAACCTTTCCAAATTTCTCAAATTAACAGTCCTCATTTGTCACCACTGTTAAACACACACACTGCTTTCTTCCAGGTTACATTGACCTCCAAGTTCCTAAGTATATTGGTCAGTTTTCAGATCTCATCTCACAGAGCTGTTTTTAGGAGTCATTCACCAAATATTAGTTAATTTGCTACTACCTACCAGGCACTAATTTCAGCCTTGTGGATTCATCGGTGAACAAAAGTTCCCCTTTTTTGAAACATTTTCTTCACCAGGTTTTTGGGATATCATTCTCTTGTGTTTTCTCTAACTTCATTAGGTTTCTTTACCAATGGCTAAATGTTGGAGTGCTTTCTTCTTTGAATCTTTCTCTTTTCAGCTGTGCTTCCTCTTCAGATGGCCTTATCTGTTTTCATTAATTTAATACAATTAATTTACGATAACCTATAACTTTCTATCATAAACCGTAACTCTGACCTCTAGCCCCATGTCTTCCATTGCTTATTTAATGGCTGTATTTTGATGTCTAAATGAAATCTCAAATTTAACATTTCTAAGATGGAAACCTTAATAACCTCCTATTCCAGCTATTCTTTCCATTTTAATAAATGGTAATTCTTCTCTACTAGTTGCTTTGGCCCAAATCCTTTGGGCTGTTTAAAAAATTTGAGGTACAATTCACATACTGTAAAATCTACTCTTTTTAAGTATCAGTGGTTTATAGTATAGTCACAAAGTTTTGCAGCTCTCACCAATAATTTTGGGCATTATTTCCCATTTTCCCTTTTCCCATCTATGGCAAACACTAATGTATTTTTTTTAAAAATTCAGTTTCTGTAGAGACTGTCAAAAATTGCTAATGCTGACTATATGGCAAGTTGTCACAGCAGGGTATTGGGAAAAGTTTTCTATTAGCAATAATCACGCCTTGGATGAACCTCATTGGCTGTGATACTGCCACTGTACAAAGCTAATCTATTTTCTGTTTCTATGGATTTACCTATTCTGGACATTTCATGTAAATGGAGTACAATATGTGGTCTTTCTGATTTGGCTTCCTTCACTTAGCTTAGTGTTTTCAAGGTTCATTCATTTTCGAGCATGTATCATTACTTCATTCCTTCTTATGACTGAATAATAAATATTCTATTGTATGGATATACCACATTTTGTTATCCATTCATCAGTAGATGAACGTTTGGGTTGTTTCCACTTTCAGGCTCTTAGGAATACTGCTGTGAACTTTCTTGTACAAATTTTTATGTGACCATATGACTTCTTTTCTTTTGTGTATATACCTAGGGGTGGAATTGCTGGGTAATATGGTAACTATATGTTTAACTTTTTGAGGAGTTGCCAAAATGTTTTCCAACATGGCTTTATCATTTTGCATTCCCACAGTAATGTATGAGTGTTCCAATTTCTTGTCAAATATATAATTTGCAAAGCTTTTCTCCCATTCTGTGGATTATCTTTTCACTTTCTTGATGGTATCCTTTTAAGTAAAAAAGTTTTCAATTTTGATGAGGTCAGATTTTATCTATTTTTCCTTCGTTGCTTGTACTTTTGGTATCAAATCTAAGAAACCATTGTCTAATCCAAGGTTATGAAGATTTACACCTATGTTTTCTTATGAGATTTTTGTAGATTTAGCTTTTACATTCAGGTCTTCTCCCACCCCCAATCTCATGACAGATTAGCATTTAGGTCTTTTTTGACTCATTTTAGACTTCTATCTTTCTTATCTACCCTTAGTTGAGTCCACTGGCAAATCTGATCAACTCTACCTTCAAATTATATCCATAATCTGATCGTTTCTCACTACAGCCACTGCTATCATCCTTACTAAAACACTGTCTTTTACCTGGATTATTGCATAATCTTCAAATTTTCTTCTCTCAATTTGTCTCCTGCTTGCCACCATGCCAACTCAGGATTTATCTTTTGAAATGTATGTCAGATTATGTCATCTTTTTTGTTCTAAACTCTTCCTTTGTTTCCTTTCAGTGTCCTACAAGGCCTTATATTGCCTGGCCTTTTTTGCTACCTCTTTGACTTCATACTCCTAAGGTTTGCTTCGTTGCTCCCTTCTAGCTGTGTCTCTGTTTTATTGTTTCTTGAAAATGGCACTTTCCCACCTCCAGACCTTTGAATATGCTGGCAGTTGATAAAGTGGCATTTCACAGGTGGTAAAAGTGTGTTACTTAATAAGTGATTTGAGAGCACTGAGGCTCATGAAGGTCAAATCACGTAAAAGGATATAAAGCAGCAGATCTTTGCTTATTTGAGAACCCTATGAGGATGAGCTGCCTTAAGTTAGTAGTATTAATTGTTGAGCAATGTTTTTGGTTGAAATCAGTTGTATTTCTATGCAAAAATGAACAGATACAATGTGAAAATTTGAACAATTGATTTTACAACTGTCTACTGATTAGGCAAAAGCTATTAAAAATCCTAGGAATAAGTCCAATGAAAGATGTATAGCACCAGTACTGAGAAAACTTTGAATTAGAGAAGTTAAAGAAGACCTAAATAAACAAATAATGAAGACCATTTTTATGGAGTAGAAAAAGATTCATTATTTCAAAATTATCATTATTTGACCAAAATTTTATTATTGTATATCAAGATTTATTACAAAAGTACAGTAATTTATGAGGTCTAATACAGATGAAAAAATAGACAGGTAATGCAATAGAATAGAGTCCAGAATTAGACACACACACATGTGGACACATGAGTTATGATAAAGGTGTCACTGCAGCAGTTTTTTCAATAAATATTGCTCAGTCACTTGGAAATTCATATAGAAAAAAAAAGCAAGTCTTGATTTCTACATAACAAACAATTCCAGATGAATTGTAGCTTTAAAGATGAAAGATTTTGTTTGTAGGAAAACTTCAACTAGAAATTCAATTTATGGCTAGGCACAGTAGCTCATGCCTGTAATCCTAGCACTTTGGGAGGCCGAGGTGAGAGGATTGCTTGAGGCCAGGAGTTCGAGATCAGCCTGAGCAATACAGGAAGACCCTCTCTTTACAAAAAGAATTTGAAATTAGCTGGGCATGGTGGCACATGCCTGTAGTCCTAGCTACTTGGGGGGCTTAAGCCCAGGAGTTTGAGGTTGCAGTAAGCCATGAGGACACCACTGCACTCCAGCCTGGGGGTCAGAGCAAGACCTTGTGTCTTAAAAAAAAAAAAAAATTCAATTAATTTTATTTATACAAGGGTATTTAGGTTTTAAAATTCCTTCTTGCATGAGTTTTGATAATTTGCATCTTTCTAGACATTTGTTCATTAGGTTGTTTGTAATATTTATATATTATAAATTTAATGACTGTAGGGTATCTAGTGATGTAGGTAATATGTGAATTCTCTCTTTTTTCTTGACCAGTCTACTTAGAGACCTAGTTTTGCTTCTAGCTGTAGGTTTATTTTTCAGGGGGTGGGGTGAGATACATGCTGATTATCAAGTTTAGCAAGTTTCTTTTCTAGTTTGCTGATGGGTTTTGTTTTTGTTTTTTTGTTTTGTTTCTTTTTAATGGGCATTGAATTTAGTGAAGTCAATATGAAGATGACTATGTATTTCCTTTTCAGTCTTTTATAAAAGTAAATTATATTGGATGATTTCCCAATGTTAAACCATTCTTGCGTCCTGGGATAAACCCCAGGGGTGATTATTTGTAATCCTTTTTATCTATTCCTGGATTTGATTTTTGCATATATGTTCATGAGTGAGGTTGATCTATAATTTTCTTTTCTTGTTATGCTTTGTATGTTTTTTGTTTCATAAAATACTAGGAAAGCGTTCCTTCTTTGGTATTTTCTATGATCATTTGCAAAGGATTGTTATATCTTAAATCTTTTGATTTTCTGTTATTGGGTGCATGTACATTTATGATTATTATATTTTCTTCCTATGTGACCCTTTATGAACCATCCTTTGTTACTATTGATATTGTTCTTAATGTTTGTTTTATCTGATAATAATATATCCATTTCCATGCTTTTGGTTACTACTTGCATGGTATGTATTTTTCTATTTTTCAGTTTTAAGCTATTTATATCTTTGAATTTGTTGGTCTAGGCATAACATACTTTCATCAGTATCCAATTTGTCTCCTATTTTTAAATGTTTATAAAAAAATTATGAGCAGGAAAGACAATAAATATTGTGTGTATGTGTATGCATGTATATATGTGTATATATTGTGTGTGTATATGTATATGCACATACCTCCCCCGTATGTACTACCTGTTTAGTTCCATTGACTCTTAACAACGGTGCATATTTTCTTTTTTGTGTGTTTTGTTATTTGATATTTTATGTTAAACATTGTGTGTAAAGGAACAGTACAGACCTTGGTAATCAATATTTACATATGGAAATGCCTTTTCCTCTATCAGGCCATTAAAAGAGTGTTGAGTTGATGTGGTGTGAAGATGAGGTGGTTTGGGGCTTCATTGTAGTTATAGAACAGGGATGGAATTTCCTAGTTTCCTACTGAGTGTTTCTAAAATTTCATATTATCTCCTTTATAAGGTCATTATGTCTATATTTTTATATATACAACATACACATACACCCATATAGCAAATATTGCTTAATAGTAACAAACAACCTAGTAAAAAAAATAGAGAAACATCTTGAACATGCCCAGGAGAAAAAAATCACAAGGATGCAACAGTAATTACTCATTAGAATTATTCTGCATCAGCAAATGAAATTGTTCTGTTTTAACAAATGAACAAAATTAATAAAGCATGCATGTTAAATACTACATTTTTTCTTTTTTCCCTCACCCATTATTAGCATCTGTTGCTCAGAGTTACCTGCCTCCAAGTTTGAAAAAAATCTGTTAGTGTGTTAAATATTTAGTAACAATTCTAATCTTTATTTGATTTTTTGCAGTAAGTATTAAACTTGAATATTTATAGTAATATCCTGCAAGGAGTAGTAAAATATAAAGTAGTAGTTCTGGATGTATTTTAGGAATTTCACATTAGAAAATGTTTATAACTAAATTGTTTTCCTAATTGTATATAAGTCTTGGGCATTGGGAAAAATATTGTTTATATTTTAATATATTGAGTCAATCAAAAATGATGTATTTACACTGAATACCAGTTGCCCTAGATTTTTGTATGCATGTGTGTTGGGGAAATTCAGCAGTCATTTAAAGTAATAGATTACATAAATCTATTTTGTGTTTAATACCATAACTGAAACACACTGGAAAAACACTTTTAGTAAATAGCCAACAATTTATTAATCTTAGCCTTTTTTTCAGTTGTTTGAGATGGGATCTTGCTGTGTTGCCCAGGCTGGTCTTGAACTCCTGGGCCCAAATTATCCTCTTGCCTTAGCCTCCTGAGTAGCTGGGATTACAGGCATGTGCCACTGCACCTGGCTTCATCCTATCCATTCTTAATGTAAATTTATTTGATTCAAAATGAATGAGAACATTATTAAGAGAAAAACATTTTTTGAGGTGGTAGTTTGTTCTTCCGTCACTTTTCTTCTAGTTATCTCTATTTTGCTTGTATACAGGATTTTGTGGATTATATTTTTTTATTTTAAGAGGCAAATGTTTCTTGCCTAAATATTATAAGAAATGTTTAATTTTTAAATTGCACTAGTAGGTACTTGTTTTCAACTAGATGATTTAACTTATTTATGACTCAATTTACAGAATTTCACATTCACTTCTTTTTTCCGTTTTGGTTTTTTTCCTCTAATTTTAGGATCCTCGTCGTAGTCTTGCAGGAGAAAATCGCTGCCTTTGATAGCTGTACTTTCACAAAAAAATTCTTTGTTACAAGTATGTACCAAATTGTTTTATTTCCTATCATATGCATTTGAGTTTATACTACTTACTTGATATAGTCAGATAATGAATTATAATCGTATCAGCAGTATTTCATGGGTTTTCAATTATGATTATGTCCTCATTCAGTTATTTAATTGTATAATATGTATTATCAACTTTCCAACACATTATTTTCATATTACTGAGCAAGCTTTGTTACTCCTTATGTGCTCCTCTTGAGTAGTTGTGATTAATTTAGTATTATGTAGCTGTTTTGTATTTTCAAAGTTGTTGTTAAATTACTTAATTAACATATCATATTTGAGGAGGTACCTGGATTATCCCATATGAAGGATTTGAAAGTCAGAGGAATATATCAGTTTCTCTTTCTTTCCCCCTTCTTTCCCTCACCCTTATAACTTCTACTACTGTCTGAAAGTACAGAAATAAACATAGAATCTGGATCTAAACTGTGTGCTTACACACACAGAATTAATACATTTTACAGAGAAAGGGAGGGAGGGAGACTGATTTTAAGAAATTAGCTCATGCAGTTGTAGGGGCTGGCAAATCTGAGATTTGCAGAGCAGGCTGGCAGGTTGGAAATTCCAGCATGAGTCAATGCTGCAATTTTGAGTCCAAAGTCATGTGGAGGCAGAATTTTTTTTTCCTCACTGTAGTTCAGTGAAACAATAGTTTCCTCTCTTTGTCTTCTATGTTTTAACTTCTACAACTGACCAAGGAAGCTGTAGCTGAGTTTTTCTCTTTCCTTTCCTTTCCTGTCCTGTCCTGTCCTGTCCTGTCCTGTGTTGCTCTGTCACCCGGGCTAGAGTGCAGTGGCATCATCATAGCTCACTGCAACTTCAAACTCCTGGGCACAAACAATCCTCCTGCCTCATCCTCTGGAGTAGATGGGACTATAGGCCTGTGCCACCAGGCCTGGCTAATTTTTCTATTTTTTATAGAGACAGAGTCTCGCTCAGGCTGGTCTCAAACTCCTGGCCTCAAGTGATCCTCCTGCTCCAGCCTCCCAGAGTGCTAGGATTACAGGTGTGAGCCACTGCATCTGGCCTAGCTGAGTTTTTTCCAGAGAGTCTGATATGTATGTGCTGCAGAGATAGTTTAATGGATCTCAGTTTTAGTATGACCAGGGAATCTCAAGTAGGTTTGTTGCATCTTCTGAAATATCACATCTATTTACACTGATGTTTACTGAATGTGTACTAAGTGTCAAGCATTGGGTAACAGAGCTCATGTTCTTGATACAATTAATACATTATATACTATATGTAATTATATACATCATGTATAATATACCATATATAATATATAACAGAATAACTTATTATATAATACATTATTTATCATTTTGTAGACTGTGAAGAATGAGACAAGCACATCCCCTCAGTGCTTGTAATCTCTTTCTCTCAGAGATATATTGCTGTTATGCATTAATATATTACATCATATTTGTAATACTCATAATTACAATAATTAAGGAAATGGAACTTATCTAAGGAACCATGTATGCATCTATCCATTTCTTCCAATTATATGGGGTACAGAGAAGTGAATCAGAACAGAGTAGGAACATTTCAGCCAGATTCAGATGCCACGTTTTCTTGAGCATTTGTCTTTCTATCTTATCAGTAATCTTTTGCTGTTCTTTGTTAATGAGAGATATATGTATGGTGGCTTCTATGGTGTCATAATTCTCTGTTGTGACTCCATTTTAATTTTATACTTATAGTCTGTATTTCTTAGTGACTTTCAGTTTTTCACATCATGGCAGGAGCATGGAGCTACCTTTTTGTCTTGATTAAACAAATAAACGTATCTTGCTGCCTCAGCTGAGTGTTAAATTGAGAAAAAAATCCAAAATCATTATATTTAAAGATAGTTTATTTGAATGGCAAGGTATGTTTTGAAATTTAACCCCCGTTTAAACATTAGGCTCTTCTGTACTGTTTATGTTGAAAATAATATTACTTTTGTCAATAGCTGTCAACTTCTTTCTTTGTACTAAATGACAGGTATAAAGTCAGTTGTGGCAGTGACTAAAGAGAACTTACAAATAAGTTAATAATGGAGATATGTATCTTATAGACATTATTTATATTGTAGTTTTTATCATGCATAAGTCAAAAATATAGATTTCCAGTAATTGATTTAATATTCAGTATAGAATTTTAAAAAGGAAAGTCAGCGTCACTATGAAGGAATAATTTCAAAATAATTAGATTTGTATGTTAGCCTTATAGCTAGATTTGAAGGACACAAAAGTTTGTAATGATTTTGATACATTTATATGAAATAGACCTTTCATAATACTCTATTGCATGGGAGAAAATGGATAAAATTATACATAATAATAGTACTTTTTAGGCTTAGATTGGCACAATAAAGTTTTGGATGAAATGATGTAGATATGGCTTTTATCTTACGTTATAACTCTACATATGAGTGAGATTTGTTTCTACTAACATTAGTACCTGTCATTTAACCAAAAGGTGATAAAAATGTGTATTTTTCAAATAAGGACTTGTATTAAAATAATTTAAAAAAAAAACCCTTAAATATTGTTAAATAAACTTCTGTACTATATGGCTATAAGTACAATTTCCTTAAAAAGTTCTTTTTCTTAAATTTATAGTTTTTGCAGCTTTTCTGGGGGAGTATTTGGCAGTTTGAGATTTTGTAACAGAAGAATTTGTTTGTGGAAAGTCCTTACTTGGGTCAACTTCACAGATTTTCTGTATGACAGGAAAAAAGTAAATATGTAAAGCCCTGGGAAATATGTTGGCAGAATCAGTATAGAAGCTGGCACATTTTCAAAGAAAGCAATTTAAACAATTTCATATAACCAATATTACTATAATTTCTCAGTTAAACCATATATGATAGAAATAAGAGCAAAAATACCTTTAAGCAGAAGAAGAGAGAATAGAGTATGTATTCTTAGTTTTTATTGCTGTTTGAAATTATGAAGTTCTTGCCAGAAATAAAGTATATTTTTATTTACCTTAAAATGGTTAAATGTACTTTAAATATATACATGTCTTCTGTTTTCAATAATTTGGCTTGTTAGGTAAAGATGTAATGTTTTAGTACTATGGCAAAAATACTGTATTTTGATTAAATTTCTAATGCCACAGATATACCATTTCATCTCCTGTGAAGGTCATTTAAAAAAACTTTTTATTTTGGGAAATACATACGTGTATGTAATTAGAGAAAGTAGTTTAATGGATGCCCATGTGCTTATCTAATTTCAACAACTATCCAGTCATGGACACTCTTTTTTCATTTAGACCCGTTGCCCAATTATTTTGAAGCATATTGCAGACATTATAGAATTTAATTTGTACATGTTTATTATGTATGTGTAAAAGATAAGAACTTTAAAAAATTACCAGGTAATCCTATAATTTGTCATCTAAACTGCAGTCTTTTGATTTGAACTACCACCAAACTGGATTTATCTCTGGTCAACACATGTATACTAGGAAAGTCCTGTGCCAACATGGACATAAGGTCATCCTGTCCATTTCCTACCAGCCAAACTCCCAAGGTTTTTGGTATACCAAAACCCTCTTTATTAAAGCCCAGTCTCCTTGCAAAATCTTTTCTACAACTCAATTTCCTGCTTCTTATGCCATATTTAATTTTCAGGTTTTTGCAGATGCATTTTTCCTTTGTTCTCTTAACTGGAATAGCCTTTTCACTGGTACCCACTCTCCCCACAATGTCTTAATCCTGTACATCTTTCTGGGCCCAATGTAGACAAGTCGTTCTTATATGAAATCTTCCCTAACCCTCTTAGCTTACAGTAACCTCTCCTTTTCCTAAATCCCCCAAAGATAACATTTCCCACTGTCTGCCTGCAGAACACTAGACCTTCAACATGCTGTGCAAATCAGGATGCCCTGGTCAAATATGTTTAGGAAATGCTGCCTTCTTTTGAGACTGGCAATGATGATTAGTATTTTCTCTATTAAAACTTATTTAATACATTTTTATTTGATTACAGACCTCCTTTGTTACCCAATACCCTTTGGGAATGCTTTTATAACATGTAATCTCTGCCTCTCTTAAAGCACTTAATTTCTATCTTATATGCATTTTCTATCTACTTGCCACTGGGCAGTAGTCTCCTTGAGAGAAAAGCTATTCAGCTTGTTTTGGATTGAGGAAGTAAGGTTCAAGGAAGGCATAATATATCTGTTGTGTTCTCGCTAAGTTAAAAAATATTAATGTTTATTTTTTGCTATGTTCTTTTAATAATAAAACCCAATTCACTAAAGATGAAAACCTTTACCACAATTATGTTCTGCTTTCAAAGCATGAGTGGTTCTTTTTCAAAATGTTTAGTTAACCAAAATGTTTGTGATAAGAATATGTCTGAAAATGCAGTGCTTACTCTGTCAAAATTTATCAGATGAGGAATAAAATTATTCATATAGGATCAGTACAGATATCTATAGGTTTGAGCTGAAAATTAACATTCTTTGGTGAATATTTAAGGGACTAAAAAAAATTATAGATATATTCGTGTGTGAATAAAGTTTCTCTCTTACAAATCACATTGGAGTAAATCCAGAAATTAGAATTTCTGAAGTATGAGTTTGTTAGAAAATTACGCCTTTGTAGACATCAGCTCTTGAGTATGTCTTGGTATCTCTCCTGGCTGTCTAAAGGATTTCCCCTTTGGGAATTGGACCTTCTGTTTTGCAAGCTTTTAGCAAGCACAAAATATCAGTCAAATTTGATATTTGTGCTTGCTAAAATATCAAGCACAATAAAGTGAATGGGAAACTGAGTTGTTAGCACTCTTTCTTAATGCCTTCTGTGCTTTCCTTTTTCTTTACTGTCTTTCTGGGACACCTTTGCCATGTGTTCGTAAGTACTTCCACCTGCATTGTTGGGCCCACTGAATAGATGAAACAAATTTTGTTAAAGTATTAGTCTCTCTTGTATTCTGTGAATTCTTCATAATATAATAGAAGAAATCTGTGGAGGAGTCAGTGGTGTTTCTGATAAGGTAGTCAGGTACTTTATAAGTGGGATGCACCTTAATTATAACTCCTGGTAAAGTGGCTTGAGGTCCAGTGTAATGAATTTTCAGTAGTTCCTGATCCATGAGGATTATCATTTATTCTCTCAGAGCAGTGTTTGTACAATGGCTCTCATGGATTGGGTATACCTTAAAATCTATTTAGTGTGGATTTCATAAAATCCAAAATGTGTGTTATGTAATGGCTAAAATATTGAAAAAATGGAGTAAAAAAATAAAAGTACAACCGGCATTTCTGGGGATAACTGCTGGATGTAAGTGTACTAAACTGTGTATTTATGCCTAGTAATGTCTTTTAAGGACAGATGTTTTCATTTTTAGTATAGTTGTCAGAAGGCAGCATAGTGCATATCCTTGGGAGAATAGTGATTGGAAGAGAACATGGGAGGGGGGCTTTGGAAATCTATGATGTTCTTTTTTTGTCTGGTTGCTATTTATATATGTGTATGTGTTCACTTTGTTGATTTGGGTACTTCTGCATATATATTATATTTCAATATATACTTTGCATGAAAAAGAGTTCAGAAAGCAACAACAGCATAAGTTTGTGATTTCTTTCTTTATATTCTGGATAATATTTATTGTAGCATTTCACTATAGGTATCCCTAACCTGTTCATCTACAAATACCTTTACTAGTGGTAGTAATATATCTCATTTCATACTTCCATTGGGAAGTATGTCATTCTTAGTTACAAATTATTTTACTTAATTTGAAAACCCTAGGGATAAAATTTATGCATATGATTTTAGGTTGGTGAGATTGATGATATTTGGCAAATATTTGAATGAAGGAATTTAGCTGCTTTTCTGTGAAATCACAGTTTCAAAAGTGATTTATATCAATATTTAGAACAGTATTCACCGTGACCAGATTTTTAAAATCAAGAAACAAAGGGTGCCACTTCATAACTTGAAAGAAGCTTATTTTTCTCCAATTTCTGCATCTTCTCCCCATTCCTTTCCACAGACTCAAACTTTTGTCAGGTAGAAAGAGGCCTGGTATAGATTATATGCATTTCTCTGAATTAGAGTTTATGGTATCCCAAGCCTGTAAGCCAGTTTTGCTTGTTAGACTGAAAGATATAGGGTATACAGATTGGAGGACAGGATATTGGGATATTGAGAGCTGGTGGAACAGGGTATACTGAGGTAGCATTTGTGGTAGCTCATTTGCCAGTGCAACATAGTTTTTCTCTGTTGATTGGTACCTAGTTCTTAAAGAAGTAGGACCACAGCCCATGTAGAATGACAAGTTCTCCACTTAATATGGATATTGTGTTCATTATGCAAGCAGTTATCTTCTAAAATAGTTTGAAAGGCTCTTGTATAATACCTTCTTAGTTGAGTGCCTTGCTTATTGTGAATACAATGAAGGGACTGTAAGATAAGTAGAGACAGCTGTGGCCATCAGAGCAAGCATCATGGGAATTTGTGCCAAAGGGTGGAGGGAACAAGTAAAGAGAGCTGATAGAGAACTGTTAACAGAATGCATCGACTGTGATGGGAAAGGAGACACCTTTGTATTTGAATGTAAAGAAAAAGTGGCTGTGAGCAGCTGTCTGATGTGGAAATCTAAAACCCAGGCATAATTAGACAACAGAAGACAAAGACTGGTAGATGTCATTAGCAGTAATTTTCAGTGTCCTTAAATTGAAAGGTAGATATGAAGTCTCCAGAGAGACCAAAGGAGTGTACAGTAAGCAGTCTCTTTCCATTGGCCTCTATTTTTACTTTGAGGAGAACAAATTATTCCTTAAAATCTTTGTTTATGTTAAAGATGAATAATAAATGGTACAAATGGAAATGCAAAATTTGTTTTAAAATATAAAATTATTTTTAATTTTGGGAAAAGGAGCTTTGCTTTTTATGTTAAAATTAGTTTTTGGCTGGGCACTGTGGCTCACGCCTGTAATCCCAGCACTCTGGGAGGCCAAGGTGGGAGGATTGCTTAAGCTCAGGAATTCGGGACCAGCCTGAGCGATAGCGAGACCCTGTCTCTACTAAAAATAGAAAAATTAGCCAGGCGTCGTGGCGCGCGCCTGTAGTCCCAGCTACAGGGGAGGCTGAGGCAGGAGGATCGCTTGAGCCCAGGAGTTTGAGGTTGCAGTGAGCTACGATGACACCACTGCACTCTATATGGGGCAACAGAGCGAGACTCTGTGTCAAAACAAAAAAAAAAAGAAAGAAAAGAAACAAGTTTTTAACATTTATGAGAATTGCTTGGTAGCTTAATGTGAATTCTAAGCCCAGTTTAAGTTAAAAGTTAAACCTGTCCCTATTCTTCTGGGTTCTGTATAAGGTGGACAAGGCCACCATGATGTTTTCAGGGCTTATGCAGGTGACTGCTACTTAGTGGACACTCAGTGAATATGTATGCAGTGAACTAACTTGAGACTTTTCCATTTTCTGCACACAATTCCTACCCATTGATCCTTAGATTGGCAGTACACTGAAATTCATGATATGTTTCATATACATGAAAAATAATCCAAAAATAAAACAGGAACTTTAAACGCAAAGCTTGTAGAACCTTAACAGGGCCATTAATCACTTGTGTGATGGTTCAATAAATCTCTGAAATGGTATTTAATATTGTGTGTTTGCATGTTTTTCTGGGGAAGGTGTTCATAGTCTTTTTAGATGTCATAAATATGTGGTCCTTTGTGACTAGCGTCTTTCACTAACCGTAGATGTAATCAGTGTTCTCCATTTTGCAGCATCTATCAGATCTTCATTTCTATTTCCTATCCATTGTGTGGATATACCACATTTTATCTATTCATCAGTTGACAGACATTTGGTTTGTTTCTACTTTTGGGCTATTACAGATAATGCTTGTATAAACACTAGTGCACAAGATTTTATGTGGATATATGTTTTCAGTTCTCTTGGTGTGAACCTTTTGTTACAAGTTTTTGTAATTTTGATTTGAATTTCCCTGATGGCTAATGACACTGAACATTTTTCATGTGCTTACTCGCCATTTGTATATCTTCTTTGTCCATTTTTTAATTGGGTTATTTACCTTTTCAATATTGAGTAGTGATAGGTATAGTCTAGCTACAATTCACTTATCAGATATATGTTTTGCAGAAAGGTTCCCCATTCTTTAGGTTGTCTTTTCACTTTTTTGATGGTGTCCTTTGAAGCGCCTAAGTTTTAGTTTTGATGAAGTCCAATTTATCTATTTTTTCTTTTGTTCTTAGACTTTTCGTGTCATATGTAAGAAACCATTGCTTGATCCAAGGTCATGAAAGTTTATGATATTTTGTTCTAAGAGTTTAATTGTTTTAGCTTTTACATTTTAGTCTTTCATCCATTTTTGTACGTGGTATGAGGTAAGGGTCCAACTTCATTCTTTTGCATATGAATATCCAGTTGTTCCAGCACCATTTGTTGAAAGACTGTTCATTTACCATTGACTTGTCTTGGTATCCTTGTTGAAAAATCAATTGACGGTAATTGCAGGTACTTGTTTTTTTAATAAAAAGCCTTCAACGTTTAATTTGTCCTTGCTAGGAAAAATGTTTTTCTTTCTTTGTTTTTTTTTTAGAGAAAGAGTCTCATAGCTTACTGTAACCTTAAACTCCTGGCCTTAAGCAATCCTCTTGTGCCTCCCAAGTAGCCAAGTAGCTGGGACTACAGGCATGTACCACCATGCCCAGCTGATTTTTTTTTTTTTAGATACGGGGTCTCACTGTGTTGCCCAGGCTGGTCTTGAACTCCTGGCCTCAAGTGATCCTCCCTCCTGGGCCTCCCAAAGTGTTACTATTTCAGGTGTGAACCACCATGCCTAACCTGTTTTTTTTTGTTGTTGTTGTTGTTTTTCAAAATCAGTTTAAGTCACCTCTCCATTAGAACAACTTTATGGGAGGATGCCATCTAATATTGGCATCTCATGTGCCTTCTTAATTACTTTTTTAGTAATGGAAGAATGTTCATTTAGTGTGCTTTTCTTGGATTTTACCTTCATTTAAATTGGGAAATCTGAATTCTTTTAACATCCAGTTCTCTTTTAATTTGTTCAAAAACACTGTAAACATGTTAGAATTAGTCCTAGTGTTAAAGAGATTCATGTCTTCCCTACCCCTTCACTTGTTTTCAAAGTTTAGCTAGAGGCAAAGGTTAATATTTAAAGGAGTCACGCATATAATGGTGGGATAGTGCTGAGTGGCTGATGTTCTGCTGATTCCAGCTATAAAATGTTCTTTTGACAAGCAGAAAAACAATTTACAATATACTGTAATTCTTGAGGTCCACTGAGTTCTAAAATCATGGACTAAAAGGTGAAATGAAGAATTGTAAACTGTTTTTCCTTTAGTATTTGTGAGGTTGAAGTGGTTATCAGAATCAGTTGAGAGCTAGATTATAGAGTTTTAAAAACTAATTCAGGAGATTAGCTACCTCTAATGGGACACCACAATTCATGGGAATTTGGTTCTTTTTTTCATGACGATTTTAAAAGGGGAGAAACTTTCTTATATACCATATTTACACTCATTTATCCAGCTCCGAAAATTTCAATGGATACAAAGCGTATACATACTTTAAATACATTTTTGTATGAATAAGATTAATTTACTCAATGGGAGTCTAATCTATTATGTAAATACTACACAATATATAGAGAGTGTGTTGTCTTTGTCCAGTTTTTAGTATGTCTTTGTCTGATGTATGTTTCCATAATATGCGTTCAGTGGGTATAGTAATATCATATTTAACCTAAGGTCAGTTTTCCTGAAACTCAAAGCATCGCAAACACACTCCTTCAAATGGTAGCATAAACAAATAGTTATTTAAACAATGAGCAATAAGATGAGAAAGGTTTTATTTTATATGATATGTGGACTTTCTTTTAGAGTCATTGTTTTAAGTTCATTATCTTCTTTACAAAATGAAAATTCAAAATAAATGACAGTTTAAGAAGCTGAGCTGAAAACTGCTCTAGAATAGAAGCAATAGCAACGTGTGCTTCTTTAGTGCTTTTGAGCACAGCAGGAATACCGTAGTTAGAATGACAATGTAGTGAAGTGCAGTGGAGATTCAGCAGTGAACAAAACAGATGGAAATTCTTGACTTTACATATCCCTGTGATCAAGTTGGAGGAAGATAGAAAATAAATGAACAGCCAGCTGTGGTGGTTCACGCTTGTGATCTTAGTACTTCGGAAGGCTGAGGCGGGAGGATCACTTGAGGCCAGGAGTTCAAGACCAGCTTGGGCAACATAGCAAGACCCAGCTCTACAAAAAAATAGAAAAATTAGCCAGGTGTGGTGGCGCGCGCCTATATTACCAGCTACTCAGGAGGCTGAGGCAGGAGGATTGCTTCAGCTTGGGAGTTCGACGCTGCAGTGAGCTGTGATAATGCCACTGCACTCTAGCCTGGGCAACAGAGGGAGACCCTATCTCAAGGAAAAAAAAAAAAAGAAAGAACAAATGAACGAACAAAAGAAAAAAGAAAATACATGTCATAGAACGATCTACTCTTGTTATTGGCTGGGCCTGGAAGCAAGAAGAATGAAATTTAGTGATTAATGTAAATACATAGGATTATGTAGTTCCCCAACATTTTTCTATTGAGGCACCCTTTGAGGGTTGCTTGTCCTCATTGACTCCACACCTAAGTACTTGTTCTTTTTTCCCCCACCATAGTATCATGTCTGATAGTCTCATTTATCTTTGACCCTGAAATTCCTGAACTCATTGTATCCTTTCTCTTCTTCCAAAATTTTTCCTTGATTTATGAACTTTCAACTTATGAACTTTAAATGGTCCTTCTTAACTTCATTCTTTTTTTCAGGAATAACTGTATAAAATGCCCAGTGTTTGCTAAAAGTGATTACCGGTTTTTCCCAGATTTGTTTCTTATTCGAACAAATTCAAAACCAAAAGGAAACTAAGTAGAGCAGAAGAAATTATTTAGCTATAAAAATAATGACTACTATTATGTGAATTTCATGTGATACTTGAGAAAATATAAGTGTTTAATTTTTCTGTTTTTCTGGCATAAACATATGATGCACCAACAGAAAAGTTATTATGAAATTTCTTAATAGTGCCATTTGAAATTTTTCAGGCTGCTATCCATGTCCAGGGCCAAACATGAATCCTGTTGCTCTTGGAAGCCGCTGGCTTGCTTATGCAGAAAACAAGGTAAGACATGAACCATATTTGGGTTATTTCTAATGGAGTAAGTGTTGATGGATTTTCCATAATCCTGTGCTCCATAGGTGATTACCAATAATGAATGTTTAACTTACTAGTATGTTTGCTTTGGTTTGGTTTTAATTGTGCAACTAATAATTGAGCTCTTTTAAGGATTCATAAATGTTTGACAGTGGTCCTTAAATCAAGACTCTGCAGAACCTTAATTTTTTAGGCTTAGTTTTATAGAGAGAACTCTAACCCATTAATAATATTAAAGCACAGCATTGATTGGCGTTAACGTCAGCAGTCTCTGACTTTTTAGAAATCAGGAGGCATGGCCGGGTGTGGTAGCTCACACCTGTAATCCTAGCAGTCTGGGAGGCCAAGGCGGGAGGATTGCTTGAGCCCAGCAGTTTGAGGCTGGCCTGAGCAAGAGTGAGACCCCGTCTTTTCAAAAAAATACAAAAATTAGCCAGGTGTGGTGGCTTGCGCCTGTAGTCCCAGCTACTCCGGAGGCTGAGGCAGGAGGATCACTTGAGCCTAGGAGTTTGAGGTTGCAGTGAACTGTGGTGACACCACTGCACTCTATCCTGGGTGACAGAGCAAGACTCTGTCTCAAAAAAAAAGAAATCAGGAGGCAGGCATGACTTCTGTCTTCATTGTTGGATTGGAAACCTGGGGGATAGAATAATTTAGTTGACTTCAACTGTATGTTAAAAGCTAGCTCTAAATAAGGGCTAAGTCATTTGTTTTAATAATTAAATCATCCATACTTTCATTTTGTTGAATTTTCCAGTTATTTATCAATTTATTTGTTAAGATCATCATAGTAAATGAAGATATTGTATTTATACACTAAGAGTTTTATTTATGTCTACTTCAAGGCAAAAGTAAATTTGAATTTTCAAAAAGAAAAAGTAAAATCCTTTTATGTCATTTACTACCCTGCATGTGAACACAGAGTGAAATCTAAAACATATTATAGACTTCAAAGAAGATTAGTATTTCTGATATCATTTTTGCTGGTTGCATAGTTACTGTGTCTTAGGAATAATATTAAATGATTTGAAGTAATTTTTGACAAAATTAGGATGTGGTAAGTAATGTAATTATTTGGTGAAGCCACAAGCTAATAAATCTCTAGCCTCTGGAATGTACAAAATCAAGAAACTACTGAAGAAAATTATTTTTCTAGATGAATTCTTTGATACCTCATCCAAAAGTCTGTCTGCAGCTATTAGATATTTTGCTTCTTAACCAAATGCTGTATTATGTTCCATCCTGTTCTTTCTTTTGATTTTCCAGTATATCTCATAAAAATAGCTCTTTTCAAATTATTCTTTTCAAACAAGACAAGAGGCGTACAATTAAGTGTGACGACATAATGGTATCTTCTAATGTTTGTATCTGTAATATATTTCCCTTGAGTGCTGGAGACATCCAAGAAGAAGATGTGTAAATTGTCCCTTGGCTTTTGTAGGAAGTATTCTCACATGTGGGAAACTGTCCATTCGGAATCGAGGTATTATGTAAATAGCTACATACTGTTTTTGAAGGGAAAGAACTTCTTTCATAGATGCATATCCTGGATATGTGCCAGTTATTTTGCCTCTAGAGAGATACGTGTTAATAATATCTGGTGTCATATACAAAGACCAGACAACATAGTGGCATTCACAAGGAATTTGCTAATCAAAAAGTTGTGCCATCATCTAGAAATATTTCTAGATAAATGTCATTACATAGTATTTCCATAAGAGCTAGTGTTTATTAGTTTCTGGTTGTTTTAGCTTTAGGGCTGAATGTAGAATTGTAAAATTGAATTAAATTTTTGAGTAACGGTCTCTTTCAGTGAAAATGCTCTTTGCTTATAAAATCTTAAGCAAGAAGCCGTACATCGTGATGGGGTTTGTTTTTCAGTGCCTCTTTTTTTTTAAAAAATATACTAGTAACTTTGAATACTTGCAAAAATAAGAATAGGCCAGACAGAGCAAAGCACGCCCATGTACCCTTTATTCAAATTGACCTCTAAACCATTTCAGAGTAAGTTGCATATATCATTACCCCTAAATATACTTTAGCCATCTGCCAATTGAATATTGTTAAAATATTAATACTTTAATCTGCCGTCCATATTCCAATTCTGTTAATTAACCCTTTGATGCCATTTGTATACTTTTCCCCCATGGCACAAGATTTGATCTTGGATCAGCTATTAGATATTGTTGGAATGCGCCTTTAGACTTTTAAAATATGGAATATTCCACAATCTTTCTTCTTTTTTTACATCATTGATATTTTTGAAAACTATAACTGCCTAACTCTACCCCCAGTCTTAAGAATGACTTTTATCTTGAGTTTTTATGATATTTTCTCTTGATTATGTTTAGATTATGTATTTCTGGCCAGAAAACTATATGAGTAATGTTCTCACAGCATCACATCTGGTGGCATATGATGTACATCTGTCATTTCTTGGTGATATTAATTTTGTTAAGATATTGTTCAATTTCTGTACTGAATAATCACTATTTTTAAAAATTTAACAAATACAACAAATAAGCAATTTGGAGAAACCATGCATATACATATATCCTGCTTTTTATCAAATTTTCAGCCTAGTTTTAGCATCCATGCATGATTCTTGCCTGGACCAGTCTTTACTATAATGCTTGCAAAATGATTTTTTACCTTCACCCTCCACATTTACCAGTAGGCACTTGGTAAATTCATCTCATCCATCCATCTCTGTCTCTCTCTTTCTTGGCCTTTATACTGTACTTAAGAATCCTCATTCATGTATCTATCCTTCCTTCCTTCCTTCCTTTCTTTTGATATCTATGCATATTTTTGATATGTACTCATAGATTCATATTTTTCAGTGGATTATAATTTAGTCCATCCTTATTTTGGTTTTCAAATTGTTCCAGAGTTGACCAGTGGAAGCCCCTTCAGGCTGATTGTCATCATTTTTTAAAGAACTGTTTCCCTACTTGCTGGCATGAGAATATGTCCAGACTTATCTTGTACTTACCATGCCTCAGCCTTGGAATTTGCTATTTCTGGCTCTCCTCGTTCCTTTTTCTTTTTTTTTTCTTGCGACAGGGTCTTGCTGTGTTGCCCAGGCTGGAGTGCAGTGGCACAATCATAGCTCCCTGTAACCTCAAACTTCTGGGCTCAACCAATCCTCCTGCCTCAGCCTCCTGAGTAGCTGGGCCTATAGGCATGTGCTGCCATGCCCAGCTAATTTTTTAATTTTTTTGTAGAGATGGGGTCATGCTATGTTTCCTAGGCTGGTCTCAAACTCCTGGCCTCAAATAATCCTCCCACCTCAGCCTCCCAAAGCGTGGGGATTATAAGCGTGAGCCACTGCACCCAACCTTTTTTTTTTTTTTTTTTAATAGACAGGGTCTTCTTATGTTCCCTAGGCTGGAGTGCAGTGACTATTCACAGCTACGCTCATAGTGCACTACAGCCCTGAACTCCTGGGCTCAAGTGATCCTCCTTCCTCAGCCTCCCCAGTACGTGGGACTATAGGCATGTGCCACCATGTGTAGCTCTCCTGGTTCCTTTTAATGGGCAATGGTATTACAGACTAAGCTTTGTCTAATAGGAGTGCTCATTGCTACTATGGTATCTTTGCTTCTAGACCTCTCCAATGGACAGTGCTAAAAACATGCATATATACATACACACATACACATACATAAATAGGCAAATGTACATACATACATACTTACACATTTAAATACACATATACACACATATATTTTAGAAATCATGAGTTCACATTGATACTTTGATAGGGTTCTTTCTCACCTTCCCAATTTCATATTTGTATGTCCCTTATTTTGCACAGTAGACCCTGACCTCAGCCATCTGCTCATTTATTCAGTCCTATAATAGAAAAACAAAATTGCAAATTGCCTGCCCATATCACTAAAAAAAAAAAATAAATCAAACCAAGTAGAAAGAGTTCAGGATTTTTTTTTTTTAAACAATTATGCCCACTCCTGTTACCTAACACTGGAGGTATGCAATAAAATACTATATTCATAGATTATTTTTATTAATTTGTTCTTCATCCCTCCCTTCCTTCCTTCATTTTGCTATGGTTTTATTTGACATATAATTGAGTATTTTTCGTTTTGTATTTATATTTATTTTTATGTGTATGTATTTTAACATATGTTATATTTATTTACTTATATTTACCTTTCTTTCACAAAAGGTAACATAGTATATATGCTGTTTGGCAAATTGCTTTTTTTTGCTTAACAATATTTCCTGGGAATTTGTCCATATGGTAGAGATTTGCGCTGTTGAGAATTCTGGCTCATTTTTAATTTCATTGAACTAAGATACAAATGTAGTTTTCTGAGGAGTCTAAGTTTTAGACCAAAATTTCTGGCTTACTTATTTTTATGTAGGCTTGCTTACTCAATTGTGAATTTGAAAGGTAGTAGTGTTGTTTATTTTTACGTATTTGTCCTTGAGTATTTTAACTACCTGAAGTGGGGAATAAATGAAGACTTTGCAAAATATCGCCTTTCCTTGCTCATGCAGCAGGAGGCAGCAGAGGGATAATTTTCATAATTCTTCAAATGTGTATTTGTGGATGAATGAATGAGTGAGTAAGAGAGAGATTTTTTGTGTCAGCTAAAATGATTGCTTTTCAAATTCTTTATTTTACTCTGTGTGAAACCACATTTGCTGATCGCCTATTAAGCAATCAATGTGGCATAAGAGATTGCCTAAAAAATAGCTTGACATCGCATATCAGACTTCTAAAGGTCTTCCATTGTGTTCTATTAATATTACTTTCAAGGGTTTTTTAAAAAACATTGTCAGTGATGAAGAAAATTTTGAGTTAAGTATAAAAGGATTACATATTAATCTTCATCAAAGTACCTGGTTTTAAACTATGTAAAATATTTAAAATTTTTATGTTTTGGGAGATGTAGATTCTTTGTGAATTCCAGAGTCTTTTAAAAACTCATATTACAATGTGGTGCTGTTTTAATACTCTACTCTTAACGTTTATTTAAAAAATTTTAAACTTACAAATTTCGCTACTGATTTTTCTTTTTTTTTTTTTTTTTTGCTAAATGTAGGAAGTATAGCACCAGTGGAGAATTTAATCCTGGTTTATTGCTTAGCATGTGCAAGCATCATGCATATCAAAGATTCACTTTGAAAATTGGCAGGTTGATTTATTTATGTCAGGAACAAATAAGGGCATGTCTTTTTCATTCCTAATGGTAAAAGCAATAAGCCCTCTGAAGTGGACAGCTCGTATATGTGTCATAGTTGATTTATGCATAATTTGTGCCACTTTTCCACTGACACAGTTGAAAATGCAAATATGGCAAAATCTTTTGTCTAATTTTTGTTTCCTTTTACAATCTTTGTGGAGGAATTAAGAGGACAAAACATCCAATTTGTTAGCATGTTAAATATTTAACGTTAGAAGGTCATGTGTAAGTCCTTTGATTATGTTTTTAAAGTGTATTTGTGGAAAGGGTGCCAGACCCCAAATCCTACCATTTCAGAGTTTATGAATTCTTAAAGGCTGTTCATCTTGTAATTAAAACTATAGTTGAGCATGAAACTGCCTGAGTGGCACCAGTAGATTATAAAAAGGGGTAAACGTGTCTCAGCAGGGCTTTTAGCTGTTTGTCTCAAATACACTCATGCAAACATTCCCACGCATCACCATAATTATGCATGGTAAATAAGCTCTGTCCTAATAGACTGTAGAGTTAAACAATTTAATAGAAATGACTTTTTGGTTCTTTCTCTCCCTCTTTCTCTTTTTTTCTCAGTTGATTCGATGTCATCAGTCCCGTGGTGGAGCCTGTGGAGACAACATTCAGTCTTATACTGCCACAGTCATTAGTGCTGCTAAAGTGAGTACCTCAGAAGTCCCTGGGAGTTGTGATTATGTGGAGTAATTATCAGGTTTTCTCTCTTGAATTGTACTGAGATTGTCCCTTGCATTTTTATTCACAAGTGTGGGATAAACTTAAGTAAATCACAGTTTTTTTGTCACTCATGAATATTGGTGACTATATGATTTGGTATTTAATCTCTCAAGTTTCATAAGTAATACTTTTTTCTGTTATAATGATTGTAGGGTTTGTATTAATCCAATTTTAAATATTTAAGTCTGTTAGCTAGCTTAAAGTCTGTTATCTAATTAGTATCACATTTGAAAGAAGATTTACATGTTTTAAAGTGACTTCCGGATTCTTTATCTATGATTTTCTTTATCCTACCTGCACTGACATCCCTTTGCATCTTTGAACATTTCTGAGTCTTCTTCATGTGAAAAGAATATTCCTCATGAAAACTTAAGTCAATCACTTGGCACTTCCAAAGATTCTTTCATATCAAGGGGCTGCCCCCTTCATGTTTGTCAAGTGAGTTCTTTTTGTGTGTCTGAGGGTTAATTTTGATGATGGCTGGTAAACTTTATGTTGATTATAAGGTATTCTTATAACCACTATCCTTTTGAATTGTGAAGTATACAACAAAACAATTCTAATAATAGGGATGACAGAGTGAATTGAAATGACAGCATGTAATAGAAAGCACGACTATCCAGAAAAGAACAACAGTTTAAAGTAAACCACAGGGAAGGAATCAAAGGTCACACTGTTTTATGTAAAACGAATACAAAAATATTTCAGGATTGATCACAAATGCTTACATGATGTGCATTGAATGTGTTCCTTGGTTTGATGAGAGAAACATTACATATTTTTCACCCAAAAGGGAATTAATGGATATGTCTTTATTCTTACAGCACTATATTTTTAGACTTCAGTAATCTTTAAATTATGATGGTTATTTCAATGAAGAGCAATCTAAGACAGTAATTAGGAAACATCTTCAGTGTCAGTCTATTAGTTTATTCACAAAATACAACAATGAGATCTGTTTCTCAAGTATTATATTCCTTTTAGACGTATTTGTCTCGCACACTTGGATCAGGGTAGCTAATTTTATTATCATTTTGAGTAATTTTCTGTTATGGAATAGATGATAACTTTTTAGCTCTCGTTTGCTATTATTACATATTTGTGTGCTTACATAAAAGGAAAGTGACCTTCTTCATTCAGTAAGTGTCTTGCTGTGGACATGCTGTAATGAGGCCACACTTAATATGTTTTGAAAATAATAAGTGCAAACCCTCTACTTTCCCACACCTCAGTATTGGGAATTGTGTCTTCCATGTTAAAGGCTCTAAGAAATTGTTTAATGTAAACCTTAATATGGTCAATTTCCACTAGGCCATTGGTCACCAATAGGTTGATTGGAATTTATTATTAGCTGTGGCAATATGTAAAATTCTGCCATTAGCTTTTGAGTAAAGTAGGTAGTGTTTATTTTTAATTTAGTTGTTTTTTGCCTGATTTTAATGCTTATTCACATTTATAGTTGTAAACTTACAAAATGAAGGAAGAGATTCTGTCATGAATATTGAAGTCACCCATTTTTTGATAGCCTATGTGTCTTTGTATGTATACATACTCATTTACACATTTAATTTTTAGAAACACTTTCAATCCAACCATATTATACCCTGACATTTTTAACTTATACCTAACTCAAATGCCATTAAATATTTTGGAAAACATTTTTTCATATTCACATAACGTTATATGGATGTGAAAACTTAATTTCTTATCCGTGTAGTATTGGACTCCTGAGTCAGAGAGCGTGAATATTTTGAAATTTCTTTAAATGTATTGTTAAGATTTTAGCTAAAACTTCTACCAACGAGGGATCCTTCATTTTGCTTTCAAGGTATGGGTACTTTATATAGAAAAGAGGGAAAGTTGGAATGCTTTCACTCCCTAAAATGGTTATTTCTCCCAGTAAGGTATTGGATATTACCTGTGGTTAAATTAGCCTTCTGACATATAAAACAGTTCCAATTTTGTATGGTAACTACATCAAAATGACTTCTGTAATTAGTATAATTCTAAATATATTGTCTGTCCTTGTCACTATTACATTATAGTTTGTATTCCTATTAGTGTGTTGACTTACGAAAATTCATTACACTTATAATTCCTGTGCTTTTCTGTTTGAGGGAGTATAAAGTTTACTTGGGGGGAAAAAAAACCTCACAAAGATGTGTTCAGACCTACAAACCTTCTGCAGAGAATTCTATCTAACATTTAAGAATAAACAATGACAATATTACAACGTCTCTTCCAGAGAATAAGAAAAGTCAGATTATGCCTAATCTTGTTTTATGATGCCAGATCACCTTAATACCAAAACTTTACAAGTGTATTATAAAAGAGGAAAACCACAGTCCTGTCTAACTCATGAACATAGATGTGAAAAATCCTGAACAAAATATTAGCAGAAAAAAATTAAGCAATGTATAGGATGTATAATGTGTCGTGATTCATTTGGGATAATTCCATAATATAAGGCTGATTTATCACTCAGGAACAATGAGTGTAATTTGCACATCTAACAGGAGAAAATTATGTAACTATCTCAATAGATGAACAAAAAGTATTTGATAAAGTTGAACATGTATTCATCAATAAAATCTTTTAATAATAGAAGTAGTTTCTGGTTCTTTGGATTTCTATTTTTCTAAAATTATCAGACTTGTTTAAACACAGTAAACCTGGTTATATTAAAGTCTGTTTCTGATAACTCCTATGTCTCGCTCCCTTTTGGGTCTGTTTCTGACGTTTGTTGTTTCTGTTGGTTCTCATTTATGATGTCTTGACTCCTTGTTTGCCAGAATTTATTTCAAAAATTTTTAAAAACAATTCTGAGTTTGAGATGATAATGGAGTTCTGGGACACTATTGGTTTTGTATCATCATAATCCAGTTTCAGGGATTTAGATTATTAAAATTATGTAAATGAAGTTTACCTGAAAGCTGTGCTCACCTTATTGCTATAGATGCACTCTTCTATTGTATATCTTTATGTTACAAGCCTAAGCCTGGAGGAAATGTCACCAGGTGTAGACCCCGTTGGCAGGCCTTTGACTCTGGTATATGACCTCCTACTTCCATAAGTCTATCAAAAATACCACTTAGTCTCTTAGCAGCTCCTTCTAGAATCAACAGATACCTTTAGAGTCTAGGCCTAAATGCCCAGCTGAAATGTCTGGATTTCCTTGTTCTTTTGGATGTTGACAGTGTAACTCTTCACTGTCTTGTTAAATATTCAGTACCTTCAAGCAGCATTTTACAAAGATATTCTCTCCAGTTTTCCTAGTTGTTCTTATTGGTAGGATTGATCTGATTTACCTAGTCTGTTATGGAAAACAGAAAATAAATTTTCTCATTATTTCTTACCATTTTATCATTTCTAGATAATATGGTAGTTTTTGAGATATAACATGAAAAGTATGTAAAAAGCCATGTAGTATGTGCTTCTTGAGAAAAATACGTACCATAAAATAATTATACAGATAATTTCATGATTAAAGCACTTTCTCTGAAAGAGTAATTATAACTCTCACTCTTTCCGATGACTCAGTTTCCTATGTGGCTTCATAGAGGTTATTTAACCACTTTGGTGTATAGAGGGATTAATAACTAATTTTTTGTTTTTATTTTTTGTGTCTCACTGTGCAATTGTGAGGATAAATATATTCATTGCATATTCACTTGGAACTCCTTAGAGGAAATAATCTTTTTTATGCTTTCTGTATTTCCAAATAGCACTTGTATAATATTTATACTTTTGGCTCTATTCCTTTGATTTTCATAGCAATTTATTTGGCTTTCCTCATAAAGAATATAAAAGTGATGAATTTTCTATGGTAGTGATAAAGGAAAAAAATTAATATTGAAATTATTCAAAAGAGATTATTTGACCCATTTATAAAATATTGTTCCATATTTTCTAGTTACCTCATAACTGTCTTATTTAATGTGTTTTAACCCCAGTGTGGTCAATTGATTTAATAAAAATGCCTCTGTTTTCTCTTGTTATCTGATAACTTCTTAATGACAGCTAACAGCTTTTGTGAGAGCAGCACCATTAGCACTAATGGATAGGGAGGACAACTGATATGGCATGGGAAAGGTTAAAGATGACTAGTGACCCTTCGGCAAATCTGCTTGCAACATAACAGAATAAGTACCATGCTTATCTGAATTATAGGTCATAACGGATTTTCTCACACTTTTGTTATAGTCTAACGTTCAGCTGTCTTATAGCTACAATTTAGTTCTGTGAGTACTCTTGTAAAGATTAATTGGGGATTTAATGAACTTTTTAATTTAGATACTTCAAATTGTGAGGACAACTCAGTGTAATTTTATCTTCATTTGACTGATTTATATTTCTGTATTTCTAATTTTTGCTTAGCTTTTATAATTTTTGCATGTATTTGAGGAAATTATCAGAGATGTACATACCCTATCTATTAAAATCAAGTGGAAAGACAAATTACTGTGAGGTGACTTAGATTTCTAAGTATGGTGTGTCAGAATTGTTAAATAATATTATAGAGTACTTCTGCACACTAGTGCTCATAGATGTGCTTGATTGTAACGTGGAAACAAATTTACTCAAAGGTCTTTACTAATGCAGAAAACTTCTAGCACTCCTCTCTCACCCCTGTCCCCCTGCATAGTTAATGAGCTATGATAAATAGTACTATCTTGTAACTTACTATGCAAATTGCAGATTTGTTAACTATTAAAATTTAAGTTTAGATTTTTGTCCACTAATAAGATGACTCCATCAATAGTCGTAAGTTTTTATTCTCAGAAATATCAAGAACTCTTCATGTATTATGAGCCTCTGACTGTGAAATATACTGTAGTTTTTCCCCTTTTTGTAGATCATTTCCCTGGTTTTCTTAGGTTAACTTTTACCATTATCTTGTGGTTTGCTTTGGTACATTACTTTCCACTTTTTATGTGCTCCACTTCTTTTAGTTTTATTCCTGTTCATTGGTATAAAAGCATAAATAATAGGCTCAGGGGCAAATGGGGACGATACACAATCAAAGACTTTAAAATGAAAAGGCATTCCTTTGATAAAGGGATAGCTACATTTAAGTGGGAGCATCTCCATTAGCATTAATGGAGTAAGTACATCAGCTGAGGCATCACAGAGGTTAATCAGGCTTCCTGGCCTGCTCTTGACATCAATACACTGTGGTGCCTGATTCTGTTGGTCCTTCAGAGGCTTACTTGACAACACTCCAACAGACTTTGTGTAAGTCATTTCTTGTGAATTATTGAAAGAAATGTTTGGCTGCTAATTGAGGAACGCTAATGTGTTTTATAATCACTGCAGTTTCAGTTTTTAGCACTAAACAAAACAGTTATAATTGATTTGTGGCTTTTTCTTGGTTTTAGTCTGATGTAAGTTACATCTTTTTGCTTGAATTCAGCAGATGGCTTTGCTGGTCATTTTATTTAAGTATTTATTAGTATATGTTATTTTGATTCTTAATTCTTCCTCCCCCCCCCCCCGCCAAATCAGACATCTATGTTTTGTATTCATTAACTGTGAGATCACATGTAGTAACAGGAATGTTCAATTATAAGGCGGTACATGATAATGGTTAAAAATCAGGCTCTAGAGACAGTCCTGGTTTTGAATTCTGACTCTGTCGTTGGGTACCTGTTTGAGCTGCTGTTTTGCTTGACTTTCCTTGCCTTAATTTTCTCTTTTATAAAATTGAAGTGTTTGAGGAAATCTATAGAGAGTTTATGTGATGAGCCTTGACTAGTAGGAAAGGAACCATGGAACATAGCTACTGTAAAGTAATGCATATATTACTAGTGTTAGTTATATGGTGTTTTAATAGAAAATTTCCTTGGAAAATACTTTTCCCTTTTAATTTCAATCTAATTGTTGCTTAAATCACATTTGCACCTTTAATGTTTCATTATTTGACTATGGCTTTATCCCTACGATGCTGGCTGTGGGGATTTTAATGATGCCATTCCCCTCAAACTAATATGGATGTTCTAACTAAAATTCAAGATTATGTTAAAAGTCAGACTGAATTTCTGTGACAGTTTGCTACTATATAAAGGATCGTAAGAGAATAAAGAATTTAATACAATGAATAGGAGACTTAACACGGGCAGTGCATGGGCAATATATATAGCCAAAGTGTTGTGCCCCCATAATATTTCGAAATTAAAAAAAAAAAAAAAGTCTTACCTAGCCAGGTGTGGCAGGCATAAAAGGAAGGGCAGTTTTGGGGATTCTCAGGTAGGTCATAGAGCCAATGGACAGAACAGTGAGTGAAGGCAGAAAGCTTGTTTCTAGAACATACCAATGGATGGAGGAATGTCTGCTAAGGGACCAGAAGGAATGAGTTTGGTACACACTCATGAAAGTACCTTTTTGGCATATTTCTGAGCAAAGCCCAATTTAGGGCTAGGTTTTAGCCAACAGAGATATGCTTTATATCTGAATCAAAGTCTGTTTCCCTAATTCATTTCCTTACCTAGCATTTATTAATATCAAAGACCCTTTCAGTTCTCATATCTATGATGCAATGATTCCATTCCATGCTCAGCATGTACTGAGAGCTGCTAGGGAACTGAAAGTTATAGAAGGAACAGTCTGCACTAAAGTTATTTCTGCATACTGTTTTTCGTGAGCACTGACTTGAGCCCAAACAGAATTTACTATGGCAACTAAATAAAAGTTATAACAACAACAACAAAAAAACAATGAATAGGAGACTTAATAAACTGCATATTTCTATTTAGAATCCAAATACTGATGTGAAGTCATTCATTTTACTTTTCTTTTTACAGACATTGAAAAGTGGCCTGACAATGGTTGGGAAAGTAGTGACTCAGCTGACAGGCACACTGCCTTCAGGTGTGACAGAAGATGATGTTTCCATCCACAGTAATTCACGACGGAGTCCTTTGGTCCCAGGCATCATCACAGTTATTGACACTGAAACAGTTGGAGAGGGCCAGGTAGGAACTTTTGGTGCATGCAATGTGTGTTACCTGCAGAGGTTGGGCTAAGATCAAGATCAACAAAAATGTATTTGACCTAGGAAATTATTGATTTGGAATTTTAAAATATTGAGATTATTCCAGGTCAGATTTTTCTTTAGCAAATGATGAGTAACATGTTAATACCTGTTATTTCAAACATTATTAATGCATCAAACCTGAAGGTAAAGTGGAGGTTCTAAGAGATTCTCTTATATCTTTGTGAGGACATTTGTTTTGTAAATAAATAATTATATAACTCTTTATACTGTTCTGTTCATAATGTTTCTTTTTGTGTGTAATGACATTTGTCATAACCTAAATCATAAGATTAGTGCATTTCTTTTTAAAGGCAGGACCTTATCTATTTGGGGGAATTTTAAAAAAATTAATTGATGGTTGCAAGTAACATAATTAGCGAATAATATCAAAATTTATAATGTATTTCCTTATCAATATAAAAATAATACATGAAATCTTAAAGTAACATCAGAATACACACTTTGCAGCAGTGTATTATAAAATCCTATATCTTCAGGTAAAACAATTCTTTGTAATTTTAAAAATCAAGGTTTAGAAACATTTAGAATGGATAATTATGAACATGGAAATATATGTTATGCTTGCACCTAAATCTTGCTGGCAAGATATCAATTGGGTTGTGTTTTTCCCCCATGTGCTCATAAATTTTTTTGTTTGTATCATAGCCTTCATTCTAAAAATACATTTCTTAAAGGAAAGTTTTATTCTATTAGTGTATAATCATTGCTATAAATATAAAATCTAAAACCAATTCCTAGAGTGAATTAGGAGTAAGGTGGTATTTGTGATATAAAATATTTTTTTAGTTTTTATATATAAGATATATTTAATTGTGTATTCAGAACACAATGCCTAGAAACTATGTGAGCCTTTTAAGTATTAACCTTAAATATTGCGTGTTCTTTTGAGAAAGTCTGCTTCCAGTATATATGGGTCGACATCTTGATGAAAGATTACATTTAGCAGCTACTCCTGTGTTAGTTCCTATAGTAAGATCAAGGGCATTTCAAGAAAATGTGAACATTACTGCAATTAAAACCAAAAAAATCTTTGAAATTCTGGGTTATTAAATTTGGCTGTTATATTTTATTTGAAATCTGAATAATAATAATTCTCTGCCTCTCCTATCTTTGTGGTTAACCAAATATGTTACAGGCCTGTATTTTTTTTTTTTTTAATGAAATGCTAGCAAAGTTTTCAGTTGACTATGATGACTTTGTGTCTGTGTATGTTAATTAGCTGATGTGGATACACACATACAGATGTTTTCTTTTTAAATTGGAATTAAATATATAATAAACCTTTAGTGTTATGAGTGTTAGAGTAAAAAAATTTCCTTTTGTTCTTTGATTCTTAATTAATTCATCTACATGACCACTCACATTTATTGGGTAGTAACAACTCTCCTCAACGTTGTCTGGAACCATACATCTGTTAAAAATTTAGCATTTTTTGACAGAGATCTGTGGTCATTTCAAAGTAGAAAATGTTATCTCAATATTTTTGATGAAATTGAGGTATAACTTGTATATGAATTTATTTTATTATATTGAAGTATAGGGACATATAAAATAATTATATTAATATAAAAAGCATAACCGTAGTTCTTTTTTTTGATGTGGTTTCATTTTTTTCTTCAAGTTCATTAACTTTTTATGACATTAAAAAAAGGAAGTCTCAGTTTTGGAGTATGGAAATAGACTATAGATTGTGGAGTTGCAGAAGTTAATTTGTCTGTGGTAAATGGATTAACACTTGAAACAAATAAAGATATTTATTAGGAAGAATCATAGAAATGTTAGCTTTAGAAAGTTAAAAATCTCAAATGTTCAACATGAAAAATTTTATTTTTTCAATTATTGATTGGTACCCATAATCTCCCATTTATGGACATATTCTGAAATTTTAACTTGATTAAAAAATTCCACTGGAAGACAGGAAAGAAATTGTTTTTCGGTAAAAGGTCAAACTATCACTCTTTGCTGATGATATGATCTTATATCTACAAAACTCCAAAGATTCTGCCAAGAGACAGCTGGAATTGATAAATAAGTTCAGCAAAGTCTCAGGTTACAAAATCAGTGTATGCAAATCAGTAGCATTCATACATGCCAACAACAGTCAAACTGAGAACCAAATCAGAGACTCAATGCCTTTCACAATAGCAACAAATAAAATAAAATACCTAGCAATATATTTAACCAAGGAGGTTAAATACCTCTACAGGAAGAACTATGAAACAGTAAGGAAGGAAATAGCAGAGGACATAAATAGATGGAAAACCATACCATGCTCATGGATCGGCAGAATCAACATTGTTAAAATGTCTATACTACCCAAAGTGATCTACAGATTCAATGCAATCCCTATTAAAATACCAACATCATTTTTCACAGATCTAGAAAAAATGATTCTACACTTCATATGGAACCAGAAAAGACCCCATGTAGCTAAAGCAACCTTAAGCAAAAAGAACAAATTGGGAGGCATCAATTTACCAGACTTCAAGCTATACTGTGAGGTTGTAGTAACCATAACAGCAATATACTGGCACAAGAACAGAGACATAGACCAATGGAACAGGACTGAGAACCCAGATATAAAACCATCCTCATATAGCCATCTGATATTTGACAAAGCAGACAAAAACATACACCGGGGAAAAGAATCCCTATTCAATAAATGGTGCTGGGAAAATTGGATAGTCACATGTAGAAGACTGAAACAGGATCCGCACCTCTCACCTCTCCCAAAAATCAACTCACGATGGATAATAGACTTAAACCTAAGGCACGAAACCGTAAGAATTCTACAAGAAAATGTTGGAAAAACTTTTACAGACATTAGCCTAGGCAAAGAATTCATGAAGAAGACCCCAAAAGAAATCACAGCAGCAACAAAAATAAATAAATGGGACTTCATCAAATTAAAAAGCTTCTGCACAACCAAAGAAACTATCAGTAGAGTGAATAGACAACTTACAGAATGGGAGAAAATATTTGCATGTTATACATCTGATGAAGGGCTGGTAACTAGAATCTATATAGAACTAAGGAAAATCAGCAAGAAAAAAATCAAACAACCCCTTTAAAACGTGGACAAAGAACATGAACAGAAACTTTTCAAAAGAAGATAGACTAATGGCCAAGAAACATGTGAAAACATGCTCAACATCTCTAATCATCAGGGAAATGCAAATCAAAACCACAATGAGGTATCACTTAACTCTAGTGAGAATGGCTTTTATCAAAAAGTTCCAAAACAACAAATGTCGGCTTGGATGCAGAGAGGTAGGAACCACTCATACACTGCTGGTGGGACTGCAAACTAGTACAACTAGAATGTAATATGGAGATACCTCAAAGAACTAAAAGTAGAACTCCCATTTGATCCAGCAATCCCACTACTGGGCATTTACCCAAAGGAAAAAAAGACATTCTATAATAAAGACATCTGCACTCGAATGTTTATAGCAGCACAATTCACAATTGCAAAGATGTGGAAACAACCCAAGTGCTCATCAATATTTTGAGTGGATTAATAAAATGTGGCATATGTATATGATGGAGTACTACTCAGCCACAGAAAACAATGGTGAACTAACACCTCTTGTATTATCCTGGATGGAGCTGGAGCCCATCCTCCTAAGTGAGGTATCACAAGAAGCGGAAAAAAAAGCACCCCATATACTTACCATCAAATTGATACTAATTGATCAACACTTCCGTGCACATATGAAAGTAACATTCATCGGGTGTCAGGCAGGTGGGAGGGGGCAGGAGGGGGTGGGGATATTCACACCTAATGGGTGCAATGTGTACTGTCTGGGGGAGGGGCACACTTGTAGCTCTGACTTAGGTGGTGCAAAGGCAATATATGTAACCTAAACGTTTGTACCCCTGTAATATTCTGAAATAAAAAGAAAAGATAAATTGGTATGTACATTTTAAAAGAATTATATTTTTTAAAGCAACAAGATTCCCATAGTATAATACTGTCTTTCTTTTAATTAATGTGAATCTGTTTTTGCCAATGAGACATTTTCGTCTCTGGTAAATAGTTCAGTTGGAGTACGAGGCTGTTTTTAGGTTATGCTGGATTGTATTCAAAAGACTGTAGGGGTTAACGTCACAGATTTATCACTTTTAGACGTTTACACTGATGTTTAACCTTAACTATAATGTTTTTCCTTTTCCATAAATACCTCAGGATGTAAATGGAAAGCTGACATTGCATTGACTTTTGCTGTTTAAATCCATTCAGTCTTTAATAAAGATATTTTCATGTTTACAGTGGTAGTATATAAAATGAGATTCACCATCTTTCTGATGCTATATTGATCAGTTTGATTTTATGATGATGGGATAATTGTGCAGCAACTGCATTAAGGAGGAATGGATTTGATTGACTTTATGTCCATTTTTATCTGTGTTACTTTCATGTTTTATTTAAAAGCATTTCTTGACTAGGATAAATTAGGTGGTATAATTTGCCTTTTACACGTTTATGTAGTTGAAGTTAGCAATGTGGCAAAATATGTAATCAAAATAAAATGCCTCAGGTTTATGATATAAATCTGAGCTAGTTGTTGCCCTGAGAACAGGTGTTATTCATAATAATTTAATGGCTCCTGAGATGTTTTGTTTATATGAAGAAGAGTTATCCACCTTGTATCAATTAATGTGCTTTACTTCATATAATATAGTCAAGTTGTTAATACATACTTAGGGATTCCCCCTGCTTAGGTAAGTGGTGAGTAAAGATTACATGTCTTAGGAAAATTGTATTGGGATAGCTTTGGTATTTATGGTTTGATTAATGGTTTGGTGTTTTAGGCAAGGTGATGTTGCAGTAGAGAGGATTCTTCCAAAAGCATCTGGTTGTTTATATTTGTGAAGTCTGTAAAGAGAAGATTCAAAGAATCTTATGAAGTGGTGTGAGGTTTTGCTATGAATCAAGATTAGTGTGCTTTTTTGCTGGATGGCTTCTGTCATTATTATTGTCATCAAATTGAGTACTCAATGCTAATTGTGTTGGAAAGAGACGTATAGGTTGTAGGGTTATAATACGTGGAAGGGATGGGAATCTTGTAGATCAAGTTTAAAATAGAAAAATGGGCAAAAGACAGAAATAAATATTGCACAGAAAAAAAAATACAGTTGACCTGTGAACAACACGGATTTGAACTGCACAGGTCTACTTATATGTAGATTTTCTTCTGCTACTGCGACCCCTGAGACAGCAAGACCAATCTCTCCTCTTCCTCCTCCTCCACCTCCTCTGCTGTGAAGGATGAAAAAAATTCATGATTGATCCACTTCCACTTAATGAATAGTAAATACATTTTCTCTCTCTTATGACTTTCTTAATATTTTCTTTTCTCTTGCTTACTTTATGTAAGTGTATTACTATATAATACATATAACATACAAAATATGTGTTAATTGACTGTGTTATTGGTAAGGCTTCTGGTCAACAGTAGGCTATTAGTAGTTAAGTTTTGGGGAAGTCAAAAGTTATATGTGGGTTTTTGACTGTGCCAGGGGCACTCCTAACCCATGTTGGAGGGTCAACTGTTTATATGAATGATATAAAATATACTCATGACTTCACTTATAAGAGATTATAAGAGAGCTACAAATTAAAACTACACTGAGATACCATTTTTCACCTTTCAGAATCTGAGCAACTCAAAAGCTTGCAATGTATTACTTTTTTTAATTTTTAATTTTGAAATAATTATAGAGTCACACAGTAAGTTGCATATATATCCATGTGCTTTTTACCTGGCTTACTCCACCTTTACCTGAATGGTGACATCTTTTTAAAATTATTTTTTATTTTTATTTTTTGAGATGATGTCTTGCTGTGTTGCCTAGGCTGATCTTGAACTCACAAACTCAAGTGATCCTCTCACCTCAACCTCCCAAGAAGCTGGGATTACAGGTGCACGCCATTGTGCCCATCTTGTTACATCTTATGTAACTGTTGTAAAGTATCAAAACCAGGAATTTTTAAGTTTTCCTTCCCTATAAACTTACAAGTTAGCTTTTTTTTTTTTTTACTATTCAATAAAAATGAAAATGAATAAAGCTATAAATTTTGTTCCTTAGTAAAACTAGCCACAATTTTTGTGTTCAGTTGCTAAATGCCACTAGTTTTTGCTCTTTTGGATAGTGTTGTGGTCTCCAGGCAGACTGGTACTGGTTCGTGGCCTGTTAGAAACTGGGATGCACAGCAGGAAGTGAGCAGTGGGCTAGCAAGCGAAAATTCATCTGTATGTACTCCCCATCACTCGCATCACTGCATAAGCTCTGCCTCTTGTCAGATCAGTGGTGGCATTAGATTCTCATAGGAGTGTAAACCCTACTGTAATCTGTGCATGCGAGGGATCTAGGTTGCGTGCTCATTATGAGAATCTAAGGCCTAATGATCTGAGGTGGAGCTGAGGCGGTGATGCTAGCACTGGGGAGCGGCTGCAAATACAGATTATCATTAGCAGAGAGGTTTGACTGCACAATAAATGTAATGCGCTTGAATCATCCTGAAACCACCCCCCACCCTATCCCACCCCTGGTATGTGGAAAAATTATCTTCCATGAAACCAGTCCCTGGTGCCAAAAAGGTTGGGGACTGCTGGGATAATGCATTCATAGAACATTTTCGTCATTGCAGAAAATTCTGTTTATCAATCCTGCCCTATCCTTGATCTATCAATGGCTAATGTATTTGGTGCTTTTACCTTTTACCAGATAGTGAAAAGCTTAAAAACACTGCAACTCCATTTATTCCCTTTCTTTCTTAAATAATATTGTAATCTTATATTTCTATATCTATATTTAAACTGAAGTGTACATTATTTGAATTGTTTATCAATATTTGGCCAGGCGCAGTGGCTCACACCTGTAATTCTAGCACTCTGGGAGGCTGAGGCGGGAGGATTGCTTGAGCTCAGGAGTTTTAGACCAGCCTGAGCAAGATTGAGATACCGTCTCTACTAAAAGTAGAAAAATTAACCGGGCCTCGTGGCACGTGCCTGTAGTCCCAGCTACTCGGGATGCGGAGGCAGGAGGATCGCTTCATCCCAGGAGTTTGAGGTTGCAGTGAACTATGATGATGCCACTGCACTCTACCCAGGGTGACAGAGTGAGACTCTGCCTCAAAAAAAAAAAAGTTATCAATATTCATTTGAATTTTTTGGTATATTTGTACTTTATTTTGCTCTTCATTTTTCCTTGCATTACCATGTTCCCATCTGAGTGTATTTTTCTTTTGCTAAGGATACTCTATTATTCTACTTCCTTTTCTGTAGATCTACTATTGGTGAATTCTTGCCGTTTATTTCTGATGTCATTATTTATTTCATCAACATTCTTTTTTTTTAATCTTTTTTCTTTCATTTGAGAAATTTTTTCTTCTATTTTATTTCTTTTTTTTCCCTCTCTTTTAACCACAACCAAAGCTTATAACATCAACATTCTTGAAGGATATTTTCATCTGACTTATAATTAACCAGCTTCACTGCTATGGAGATAGTTCACTTGATTTGGAGTAGAAGGTGAAGACCCAAGCACAAGAGTATTTTCAATGAAAACAGTTAAGTTTGTAGGTAATGAATGGGAATAGTATGCAGCACTGGTAGTCTGAGGTTGTGGTTCAGATTGTGCCAATCTGAAGAACAGAAAGGAAAAATATGGGTGAAATATGAACAGAGTCTCCGAGACCTTTGGGACAACATCATGCATACCAACATAGTGTATCTGGAATCTCAGAAAGAGAGAGAAGAAAGGGCCAGAAAAAATATTTGAAGAAATAAAACTTTAAATATTTATATTTCTCTTGACTTAATTTCCTTAAAAGTTAAAAGGTTGTTTAAGGAAATAATTATAAGCTTTTAAATTGATAATACATATAAGGATGATAGCTCAAAGGAGTGGGTAGGAAATGCAGGTATATTCAAGCAAGGAGCTATATTTTCCTGGAATTCAACCAATATTAACCTGAAATAGATAATAAAATATTGTGCATATTATAATCCTAGCTATCAGGAAGAAATTACTCAAAAATAACATAGGACTTAAAAATAGTAACACTAAAAATATTTTTTAACAGAAAAGAAGAGGATTGGAGGAAAAACAAACACACAAAATACATAAAAATACATAGCAAAATGGCGAACTTAAATCCAACTAATTTAATAATAATATTAATGGTAAATGGACTCAAGTTAAAGGGCAATGTCAGATCAGAATCATTTTAGATTCAAAGATAATTTGTTTGAAAACAAAGATAGCAAAAAATGTATCATGCAAACAATAACGGTAATAGAATTGGAGTGGCTTATATTAATGTTAGACAAAAGACATTAATTCAAGGAATATTACCAGAGTAAAAGAAAGACATTTCATTAATGACAAAAGGTCAATATAATAAAATAATTTTTAATATATGATACAGATAAAACAATTATTAATACATGTAAAATAATAAAATAATTATTAGTATGTAAATACCTAACAATAGAGCCCCTACAAATATTAGTCAAATTCTGACAGAATTGAAAGGAGAACTTTTAGCTCATGATTACAGCTCAAGATTTCAATACTCTACTCTCAATAATTGGTAGGGATTATCACTCAGTGATTTTCCCCATGCTCATGAGTAAATTTGTATGCCTATTTTCCTATTAAAAACTAATTAATAGAACAATAGACAGAAAATTAGAAAAGACTTAGAAGACTTGATTAACACTATTAACTAGCTTGATTTAAACTCCATCCAAAATCTGTAGAGTCCACATTCTTTTCAAAAGTTTCTGGGACATTCTATATGATAGAACATGTGCTTGGACATAAAACAAATCTCGATAACTTTGAAAGGATTAAAATCATCCAACGTATGTTCTCTAAGCACGATGGAAATCAGTAACAGAATTAAATTTGGGAAATCTTAAATATTTGGAAATAAAACAACACACTTTTAAATAACTCATGGGTCAAAGAAAGAAGCTTAGGGACATTAGGAAATATTTTATATTCAATGAACATGAAAATAGAACCTATTAAAATTTATAGAATGTAGCTATTGTGCTGCATGGAGGAAAATATACAGCTTTAAATGCTTATATTAGGAAAGGAAAATCATGAAATTAATAATCTAAGCTTTTCTCTTAAGAGATTATAAAAAGAAGAGCAAATTATAACCAATGCAAGACAAATAAAGCACATAATAAATATCTGAACAGAAATCGATGAAACAGCAAACATGGGAATATTGGAGAAAATCCAAAATTGGTTCTTTAAAAAAATCAACATAATTGATATTTGTAGCTAGACTGGAGATTCTAGCCAGAGCAATAAGGCAAGAAAATTAAAGCATAAAATTTGGAAAAGATGACATTTCAGACATCATTTGTTGTGATGGTTATAAGTATTGTGTAGAATCATTGAACTGTAAAAGTCAAATGGATGACTTTTATTCTATGTAAATTATATCTCTGTAAAGCTTTCATACATCAAAGTACTATCTCAGTACTTAAGTTCATTGCTTTTTGGGTAATATTTGCAAATGAGTCATAACTGATAAAATAGCTCTAGTCATTTACTCTGTATCTTTCATGGCTGGTATAACATTTGGTTATATATATTCTGAGCACTAGCAGAGTGTTTTACACATCGTAGGGCTTTTTTGGAAGGAAAAAATTAACATCGCTAGTGTTGGATTACTTCCTAAGTTACTTAAAATTAAATTTCTCTGTGTCTAAATATCATGATCCAATATTGGTGTAATAGATTAAGAAAAACATTTCTTAAAAATTGTTGAACAGTACACTTACAATGGAAAAATTGTATGGAATGTAAATTATATTTCAATATACCTATAAAAAATCAAGGGGAACAAATAAATTCCATTTGAGATACAGAAGTACCTTTTCTAATATACTTTGCATTTGTGATATGGTAGTAGTTTCAAATAAGGTGTCTATCTGTCTATGGACTACAACTTTGTACTTTAATATAAAAATTTTATTGGATTATTCCCCTATTATAAGGCTGTTTATGTTTAACTTACTATGTTATTTTTCCCTGTTTTCATGTTCTGTTTCAATAATGGTCAGAAATTTGTGATTTTTCCAGCAGAGCCCATAACACAGTAAGAACTGTATTTCCTGTCCTTCCATAAAGCTCTATGTGATTACATTTTGTGAAGAATTGAAAATAGTTGATTTTATGCTTTTTTGTCCTGAGCCTATACTTGAAGAAATAATTGTTTCTGTCATCCACTTTTAGAGTTTCTTTGACTGATATGCCTGTGGGCATTTTTATATTTTTTCCTCATTCCTAGAGTGGAATTCTAACCTTATATTGACAAGAACAATCTTTCAGTACAGTGAAAGAATGTTCTTTGGTCAGGGGTATTGTGATGTACCTGTGTATTATCTTCAGTCCAAGCTCAATTATTGGTGGGAAAATATTAACCTTCATTTGTCTTTCTTCCTTCTGTGAAGGTGCTTGTGAGTGAGGATTCGGACAGTGATGGTATTGTGGCCCACTTCCCTGCCCATGAGAAGCCAGTGTGCTGCATGGCTTTTAATACAAGTGGTAAGTTTTTTTGTTTTTTGGGTTTTTTTGGTTATTTATATCATGGGTTTTCCAGCCAATATTTTGGAAATCTGACTTTTTAAAAAAGAAATAGAATCTGACTTTTCTTCATGCAGCAGTGTATATCAGAAAACTTAGTAAGTGGTTATTGAATAAATGAATGTATAATAAAAATTTAGAACCTCTGTAAAATTAGTTTCTTTCCCAATAAAGTGGTGATTAAATAGCAGCTGTAGGTAATCAGTGCTGAGTTCATTAATTTCTGTATATAATTATGTCAAGAACTTAAGTATTCTAAACTGGATATTAATATATATGAACAGCATTTTCTTTGTAACGTGAAGTTTTTTTGTAATTTAAGACATTGTGTAAGCTAGTTTATTTTAATTTTCCCTGTTTTTTGGTGGTGCTGTTTGTTTTTCTTTTCCTTCTTAAGGCATTTGATAAGGAGAGATGCTATAGCAATTTGGAATGCCCTGTTACTTTTCACTTTTTTCCCAAACTTTTTACTATGAAGGGTTCTAAACATGAAAATAAATTAAAAAAGTAGTACAGTAGTTATCCATGTAGCACTACCTAGGTTAAACAGGTATTCACATTTTAATATATATGTATGTATATGTGTATATATAGTAGGTATGTATGTTTTGCTGAAACATTTGAATATGTTACATACGTTGTGACATTAGGCGGAAATTTCTTAGGAAATTACCCATGCATTTCCTAAGAATAAGGACCTTCTCCTACATAACCAAATATTATATTGTAGCTCAGAAAAATAATACTTTATATTGTCTATTATCCAACCCATATTTTAAAATTTCCCAGTTGTCCCAAAAATATGTTCTTTAACTGCTTGAAAGCAAGGTCTAATCAAGGTTTACTCCTTACTAGAGACTCCTTGAGTCTCTAGTTTCTTTTAATATAGCATATAATTTACACCTATTAGTTTTCTTTTTGCAGTGTTCACGCCAGTTATCATATTGAAATTCTGCATTTGTCAGATTTTTTCATTATGATAATGGTTTTTGTACTTCTCTATTCCCTGGATATCCGTTAAGTGGAAGTTAGGCGTAGAGGTGTAAATCCATTCAGGATAAGGAGTTTTTTGTTTGTTTCTTTTTAAACTTCATAAGTATTGCTGTCTATACTGTTCATCTCTGTAGGAGACACATTTTGTCTGGTTGTCTCCCTATCTGTGATAGTATGTTTGATCACATGGGTAAGGTAGAGACCATCAAATGCCTACATTTTGGAAATATGTTTTTTGTGGAGATTAGTAAGTATCCTGTCTACTTATTTTGACATCACTTCTGAAACAATTTTTAGTTAATAATTTTGTTACATTGAAAGTTGCAGAATGGTGGTTTTTTTTCTTTCTTAAATCTGTCATTCTTTGCATTTGTTGACTGCTATTCTTCTATAGAAAAAGTTTTCTCTCATCAACCAGGAATAGACTACGTTTCTCCTGGTATACCAAAGGCAGGATAAATGCCTAATTTTAAATGACTTTTTTCATAGTGTAAGGAGTTGTTTTAATACTTCCAGTGGTGGGAAATGAGTTGTGGATTGAGTGTCCCATATCGGAAATGCTTGGAACCAGAAGTGTTTTGGATTTCAGATTTTTTTGGATTTTGGAATATTTGTGTATACATAATGAGTTATCTTGAGAATGGGACTGAAGTGTAAATGTGAAATTTATTTATGTTTCATATATACTTTATACATGTAACCTGAAGGTAATTTTATACAATATTTTAAAATAATTTTATGCATGACATTAAGTTTTGACTGCAGCCTGTCACATGAGGTAAGTGTGGAATTGTCCATTTGTGGCATTGGGTCAGAACTCGAAAAGTTTTGGAGCATTTTGCTTTGAAGCATTTATAGATAAATTTTTTGGAGGATTTCAGATTTTTGAATTTGGGATGCTCAACCTGTACTTTTAAAATACTTTGCTTGTAAGTAAAATAAAACTATTCTTTTGCTTTCAGAGATGGTATAGTGTTCATAATTTTCTAGTCTTTTCAGATCTTATCTGTTGGGTTAATGTATCTGAGGAGGCTGCCATTTTTATTTTATTTTTTATAAATGATTATATCACTTAAAATTGATGGGAAAGACCCATCTTTTTTCCATTCTTTTTATTATTTCAAATAAAGAATGATGGTAAGAGATTATTACTATAAAGAGATATTTATAGAGCACTTTGAATAATCTGTTTTCTAATATATTAGTCATTTTCGATGAAAGGAGTAAGATTTTTATAGGTATTGGTGATCAGAAGGATTGATTTAATTAATAAAGACAAAGATTTATTAAAATTCTCTAAATGTTGTGGCACTTAAGTTAAATTTGAAGAAACAGTCTGGAAGTATGTCACTTACAGCGTTATACTTGAAATAACCAGTATGACTCATTTTGATGTTCCGTCTCCTATGTCAAATCTCCTTTGTATTAGTTTATATTTCATATAACCCTAGAGTGCTTCTGACATTGGAAGCTATGTATTTTCCTATCTGTTACTTTGCATTATAAGAATATATTATATAATTTAAACAATGGTGTAGTCATCTATATCATTGTCCACAATTAGTTTTCAATCAAAAAATGGTTTCGTAATTTTGATCTACATTTGCCATTTGATTTGACTTTTCACATTTGTGTTTATATGATAAAATTAAAAATATTAATATTTATACCTATTTTTCTGTGTTCCTGGAGCACCAGCTTTATAACTCTGTGATGTAATTTATTTTGTGGCAATGATTTGGTTCAATGTTTGTTTCCTTTGCTAACCTCTCTGTTCCTCCCACATAGGGATCAGATGCCATTTATCTTTGTATTTTTAGTGCCTATCATGGTATCTGAAACAGAGTATTAGGAAACTTATTAAATGAATTATTTTTGACTCATTACCCACTATAGATATATGGCATTACTAGGCATGGTATTCTGTGCTTTGACAATGAAGGCAATAGGTCAATCCAATACTTTTCAGGACTTTTCTTTTTTCTTTCTTTATTTTTCTTTTTGTTATTGTTTATATCATTTTTTTTAGAGATGGGGGTCTCACTAGATTGCCCACATTGGTCTCAAACTCCTGGTGTCAAGCGATCCTCCTGCCTCAGCCCCCTGAGTAGCTGGGACTGCAGGTGTGAGCCACTGCACCCGGCTCCTTCTTTTTCTATTGAAATTTTCGTCAAAATTTGCTGAAGCTATTCTGAATTTATTCACTTTGAAATGGTTCATGGTGTATAGGATTTTCTTGTATCAATTTTATGTAATTGTTTCACATAGCAATCTTTGAAGCCTGATAATATCATTGGAAATAATCCCATAGGGGGATGCTGGTTTAGTTGTACTTATAAACTTGTGAGTAATAAAAATAATGGTTATTTTCATATCATTTCACTTTTCAATATAATTCTTTAAATATTGCTTATGCTTCAAAATTATGGTAGAGTCTATATTTTAATACATTAACCAAAAAAGCACAATTTTTAAAAATCTTAAGTATATTATTTTGTCTTTAAATAAGTATTATTCTGAGAAAGCAGTCCCTGGGCTTGACCGTATTGCTAAAAGAGGCCAAGGTACTAAAATGTTTAAGAGCCCTCTAACAAAAAGGTTGATGCTTGGTATGATTTTGCCTGTTTTAGCTGGACACGTTGGCAGGTAGCTCTTTCAGTAATGACTCCATTCACATTGTCTGGCTAAGTTTTAGTTATTTAGTTAATAAGAGATAGTCCCAGCTGGCTGGGTGCAGTGGCTCACACCTGCAATCCTAGCACATTGGGAGGCTGGGGAGGAGGATTTCTTGAGGCCAGGAGTTCGAGACCAGCCTGGACAACAGCGAGACCCTATCTCTACAAAAAATAAAAAATTAGCTGGACATGGTGGCGCACATAGTAGTGAGCTTCAGCTACTTGTGGGGGAGGTGCCTGAGGCAGGAAGAGAATGGCTTGAGCCCAGGAGTTAGAGGTTGCAAGTGTGCTATGATGACACCACTGCACTCTAGCCTGGGCAACAGAGCAAGACTCTGTCTCAAAAAAAAAAAAAAAAAAGAGATAGTCCCTTATACATAAAGTCTGCTGGGTAGGTATAAATAAGTAAATAGGAACTTAAAACAAGGAAGGAAAACCTTATGTGGAGTAAGGACAGCATGCTAGGAAATAAATATTAGCCTGGTTTGGGTATTGGGTATAGTTCTTCAAAAGGAAATCATTTCTAAGCTGGACCTAAAAGATGATTAGCTAGAAAATGATAATTCATTCATTGCCTGGTACATAAATAAATATTAGTTGAATGAGGTAAGAAAAATATGGCATATTTGAAATAGATTGTGAAGTAGACTTTGTATAATGGACTTATCAATTTTTATGCAACAGATATGGTTTTTAATGTGTCATCATTTCTGCAACATATATAAATGCTTTGTACCTGTTTAAATATTTGTATTAAATGGAGGGTTTATAACTTAGCAACCACTCACACAATTGGTTTGCACAATGTTTTATAGTAGCTGGTATGCAGTTGCTTATAATTCATCTCAGTTATTTACTGTTCAGCTTTGAATATTTTTGCTGTTGAGAACATTGACTGTCATTGCCCATAGCAAGGGTACAGAAAATATTCTCAATGATTTGGAAGTCCTTTTTTTTTTTTTTTAAGCAAGTGCTAGTCAGTAGCTACCCAGCTTATTACAGAAAGTCATTGGATAATCTAGCCATGGCTTCTAACTATTAATCAGCTGCTAATATTAGGTGCCATTTTATTTTGCTTTTTAGTTTCTGGTTCATATGTATTGTTCTAACCCTCTTGGACTGAGATATACGTACATATATGCATACAGGATATGTTTCAGTGAGGAAGTGGCACTGCCATTTGTAAATGCGTGGACACCTCAATTGTGGTTTTTCCCCTTAAATTATTTGTCATATAGTTTTAAAAAATATTTTGTGAAATAAAATGATGTATTTTCTGTCACTCTTCATGTAAGTCCTCCCCATTAGTAAATAAGAAATTTACTAATGTGATGTTATAAAATAAGGTAGATCTTTGTACACTGGCTGAATTATATTTGTTAGGTTCTGAACTTTTATTAATTGGTATTTTGTACAAAGGTATGTAGTTTAAGTGGGCCTTACAGTTTTTTATTTAAACTGACCTTTTTTGAAATATAACTTATTGATCTTCTAATAACATAATCTAGTCTTTCTTTACCCATATTTGTTTCTATATTTATATCAGGAAGTTTTAACTCTCTAATAATTCTCTATATTTGGTTAAAGGCATTTTCATGGGGTATGTAATGTGGCTGATAATAAAAATAGTGCTTGTTAGAATACCTTTTACAAGTTTAGGGAACTTCATTTAAAAGAAACAAACAAAACATACAAAAAAAGTTGATTGTGTGTTTTTGTTTTTAAAGCTAATCTTTTCCAAACGAGTTTACCTGTGAATGTCATTATTATACTCAAGAACACAAATAAATTCCTTTTAGTCTTTTTTTAAGAGAGACATATTTTTAGATGAGAGTATGGTTAAAATATTCTGGACAACAGAATCCAAGAACAAACCAGACCAGTAGCCACCTCCTGGGAGATGTTAAAAATACTTTAAAATGTATATTATGGAATAATACTGCAAAATGGATTGAGGATAAAATGTAGTTTGGCTGGCTGGGTGGCATGCAGTTCTGTTTTGTATGGGACCTATTCAGAAAAGACATGAAATGATGCCATTAAATAGAGTTGTGAAACTTCTAGTTCAGCAGCTGCATTTAGTTTGCTTTTCAATTTATCATTCCTATTCTTGTTTATTAGCTATGACTCTCAGTCTGGAATTAAAACAAATATTTTAGCGGCAGCATTTATGATTTGTTTAGAAGTGCCAGATTGGTCCCCATGCTTAGATCTGGGCAGATTCAATATGGTAAATTTGTTGCTTTCTATTATTTAGAGACAAAATGAGTAACATTTTCTAGGAAACTTTTTTTTTTAAATCAGTAAACTTTATTTTTTAGAGCAGTTTTAGGGTCACAGCAAAATAAGGGAAAAGTACAGAGAGTTTCCATTTACCTACTTTCCCCACTCACACACAACTTCCCTATTGATATCCCACACCGCAATTCTACATTTTTTAAAACAGTGGATGAACATACATTGACACATCATTATCACCCAACATCCACAGTTTACATTAGGTTTCACTCATGGTGTTGTATATTCTGTAGGTTTTAACAAATGTATAATGATGTGTATCTACCATTGTAGTATCATATAGAATTATCTCACTGCCCTAAATGGTTTTCATCATATTTGGGACTTTTCAGCCATCATTTCTCTTTTTATTATTTTATTTTATTTTTTGGAGATAGAGTCTTGCTCTGTCACCCAGGCTAGAGTGCAGTGGCATGATTATAGCTTATTGTAACCTCGAATTCCTGGGCTCAAGCCATCCTTCTCCCTCAATCTCCTGAGTAGTTGGGACTGCTGGCTAATTTTTAGAAATTTTTTGTAGAGAATGGAGTCTCACTATGTTGCGAGGCTGGTCTTGAACTTCTGTTCTCAAATGATCCTCCTGCCTTGGCCTCCCAAAGTGGTGGGATTATAGGTGTGAGCCACCTCACCCGGCCTGTTGTATCATACCTACTCCACCTGTTTATTTCTACTTTAAGATATTGAAATATTTTGTAAGAAATGTTAAATTTCAATGATAATTCCATCTTCAACAGCTTCCTTGTAGCCCTTAACATGTTGTTGAAAAATGTTACATCCTGGCACTAGTTTACTGCTTCAACTTTATCTGCCATCCAGTATCTAGCCATACTAGGTCTCTTTCAGCTCCTTTAACATGTTACATCATTTGTCCTCTGCCTGGAATCCTCTTTTGCCTGGCTAACTCTTATAACTTGAGCCCCATCTTAAATATCATTTAAGAAGTCTTCCCTGACCCTACATAAAATGTCATGTCCCCCTTCCCCCCTCACTTTGCAACTTAATTGGGCAAATTAGGTAATCTGTTTGGGCCACTCTCAATGCCTCAGTGTCCTCATCAATAAAATGGGAGCTAATAATTGTATCTAAAATAGTTCCTAACATGTAGTGTAACCTCAATAAACATTTGTTGTTGCTGTTTTTATTATTGTTAACCTCCTTCATTCTAGTATTTAAATTATTTACACCCATCAGAGTATCCATTCAATGTGTTCTTTGTTAGAGGTAAGCTTTTATTTTGTCCCCAAGTATTAGCCCAGTAACTTTCATATACTTGATACTGAGTAAATGTACATTGAATAATTATAATAATTATTTCCATTGTATTTTTTCATAATTATAATTATGGAAAAGCTATAGCAAGGCAAAGATAAGACATTTATTCAATATAATTATTTATTTGTTGAAAAAACCAACTTATTTCTAAATTGTGGTTTGAATAAGATTGTCTCTATACTATGGGAGTGACCCATGGTGGCAAATTATATTAAATTCAGATATATATCATAGATAATTATGATTGGAATATGTAGTAGACATTAATTTAAAATATCCTATGGCAATTACATTTTTGTGTGTTTGTAACAAGAATAGATTGGCATGTATTATTAGTATTAATTATATTGCCTTGGACAAAAAACGCTAAGTATGTTTTATTTATCAAATTGTCAATTAGAAACATAAGGAAGAAATCCTCAACTCTCTACAAAAAGCCTGACATTTCTAAAACAGACCTACTGTCTTTAATTCAGTAAATAATTGATCTGCTTTCCAGAGGCGTTACTTCTGCCAGTTGAGCAGCTGAGAACTGTGAAGTACAACACATCTACATTTTAAATAATTACCTCTCCTTGGCAGGGAAATTGCTTTTCCATCCATTAATAAGAGGAAAATGAATGTTGAGTCTCTAGTAAAAGAGATTAAACATGTACCCCTTTGGATGCTTGACTGCATCTTTAACAGACTTGAAATTCTTCTGGTTACTTAAATGCTGTATATTGAAAGGTGATTGTGGTCTTGGGTTAATCGTTAAAGAAGTTTAAATTAGTTTTTTTTTTTTTTTGCATAAAAGTTGTTCCCATTGATTCCAGTAAGTGGTCAGAAAAATACCTTGTCTTGATTTTTTAAACACCTATAATGCCTCACAGCTTTATAGAATAGTGTGGTTTGAGATTTTTCATCTGACAGCTTCTGTTTTATCACTACCAGACACCTATGCTATATTACTAACAGTGCAAAGACAGCTTGAAGAATTTTTTCCTTTTTTGTCCTGAGAAGAGGGCGTTTCCATAATAATTTTGTTTTTTTTTCTTGTTTCATCATCGTGTAAAGCGTTGTCTTTTACTCATGTAATGGATCGCTCCTTGAAAAATTAGTTCACTTTGCTTTCTGTTCATTGTGTCATTGCGGTTATATGAGAGTTAGAGGGAACTTTGCAGGGGTGACTTACCGTTGGGTACAGTAGGTGCAGTGTCTAGGAACCACAATACTTTTAGGATCCCACCAAAATCTTTTAATTTCTTTTATATATATATATAAAAGCTATATATATATAGCTTTTAAAGAAATTTTGTCTTCATGGGAGGCCCATGAAGACAAAAATGCCTAGTTCCCATTAGAGTCCTAACGTAGCCCTGGGTTCCATCAGTAGGTAAGGAAGCCTGCCCCTCCTCCACCACCACTGCTACAGGACTCCCAGTTAATTGAGCAAAGGTTCTCAGTTAATAGTAAATGAACTAATGGAAGATGTGAGTGCATACATTGGAATACTATATTAAAATGTGAAAGTAAACATATATACCTGTAACAACTTAGCTGTCTACAACAGATATAACAGAAATACAACATAAACACAATTACTTTTGAAAAAGGTAAATAAGGATATAGTAATATGTAGCTGAATTACATACATGCAGAGTTGTTAATGTTGATTTCAACTTTTATCGGTACAACCTTACTGGTTGTTAAACGCTGAAGTACTTGAAAACTTCTTGTCCTTTCCTCTGGCCTCTTCCCTAGAATGCCCACTATGGGGCTCGTTTCATTATTCTCATTCAGATTGCTCTATATTTTGCCATACATTAAATATTTTGAAAATTACTCCAGAAACAGTCTAAATATTTTTTCAAGGATACATACATTTCAAAGAAATTTATTACATATAGTAAGGTAGGTACCTTTGGTGGGGAGCAGCAAGGGATAGGAGAGGGTACAGGAATGGAATATCAAAGGGAAAATGTGAAAACAGTAAGAGAAGGTTATTGTATGAACTCATTACCATGGGTGAAATGAAAAATATAACTAATTCTTTAATATATCTGAAGTCTAAAAAGAATGCTAAGAAGGGGAGGTACAACCTATCAATTAGTATTCAGAATTAATAAATGTAATATTAACAAAATTTTTAAAGTACCAACAGTATAATACTAATCATTCTAATTCTAACCAATAGTAAATAATTAGTTGGAAATAATTAAAAATGAATTGATTTCGTGATTTTCCCTTTGTTCCTTTGACTGTTTCCAAGAAGTCATTAAATAAATAAATATATAATTTGGTTGTGCACAGAATGCCTGCCTACCCAGTGATCTTTTTTCTATATTAGCCTTTGTTCTCATATATACTCTTTCTGAAACATAGTCACAGAGTCATGCTTTGATAGTGGTCAGGTAGGTAATCAAACTTAATTTCCAGAGACACTTGGTAATTTGATAATATCTGCTACATTTGCTTGTGTACCAAAAAGGTTTTAACTGACATACAATTTGGAATGGAGTACTTGATAGGTATCTTTGAAACTTTATCTTTCATTATAATCATTATCAGTTACATAGTTTCTGAACTCTGCTACTAGCACCCTGATTCATATTTATATTATGTTCATGTTATATTTTCATGTAAGTACTACAGAATACATAATTCATGGTGCTTTGAGCACCCATTTGGCCAAGCTGAGACTCGTTGACCTCTTTTTTGACCCCACATCATATATCTATATCTTTTATATATCCCTCTCTGACTGCTGTGTTTTGAGTTATCATTTTTTTTTCCCTATAGGGATATGGTAGCTACTAAAGTGTTTTAACTTTCTAACTGGTCTTTTTAGCACCTTGTCTTTTTCCTCTCTCCACTCACTCTATATAAAACCAACAAGTTTATCCTGTTCCTCACCTTTATTTTTGTTTTCATCTATCTTCATTTTTATTGAACTGCAGCTTACATAATATAAACTATACAAATTTTAAATGTATAGCTTGGTGAATTTTTATATATATACATGCCTCTATAAGCAACATTCAGAAAATTTAAAAGATCTACTTCACACATCTGTGAGATGTACCTAATGGCATTCCTTTAGAAATTCCTAAAATTCCAAATTTACCTTTTGAATTATATTTTGTAGTCCTAACATATCAGGAATATGCTTGGTACAGATTGGTCTCCATCATCTTCTTTTATTTCTGTATCCTGTCTTATGCTTTTCATATTTCATGTTATTGTTCCTTCTCTCTCTCTACCATTTTCCTGTTAACCTCCATTCAAGGTGTACTTTATTATGAACTTTTTGCAATTATTGTTCTGACTTTAATTTAGCATTAGTTGTATGTGTGTATCTGTTTTTCTGTATATAATTTTTCCTTGAGGTCAGTTATCATGTTGAATACTGCAATGTCGATACCTATAGATCTTGGGTTCCTAACATTGTGTTGGTACATAATAATAGATAACACAAACTGACACTCCTTTATTTTTAGACTTTTAAATTTATATTTCTGACTGTCTATGGGTTTCAGTTATCACATCTGTTAATTGAAATTAAGCATATTGTTTCTAAGGCCCTTTTGAGATATAAAACTGTGAAATTGTACCGTTTACCATTTTCCTGAATAAAGTTATGAGTCAAATTAATCTTCTCAAACCATACTTTCTTATCTTCCTATTTCTCCTACTTTATGTAATTTTACCATCCCAGTGACCTTGCATATCATAACGTTAGAGTATAAACAAGAGAAACAATTCCATTATGACAGCAAAGTGTATTTTCATAAAAATGTTTTGTCACTAGCCTCGATGTGCTAGTACTGTTTTATGTGTTGTTATTGTTCACTAATGGTTAACTTTACTAAAGTGAACGTTTAAACCTAAAATAATCACCTCTTTAGGTGTTCTTAAATTTATATGGAATTTGAAAAGACCTACGATACCTAAATCAATCTTGAAAAAGATGAGTAAGTTTTAATAACTTAAACCACCTAAACTTTTGACTTAATCTAAAGCTCACCAAGAAAGGATTTTTGGGGTAAATATGGACATAGATGAGTAGAATGGAATAATGTCCAGGTACTCTTAAGAGTTTAGAATAAAGTCCAAACTCTTATCAACATTTGATTTTTGACAAAAATGTCAAGTATTTCTATAAGGGAAGTATAGTTTTTTCAGCAAATGGTGCTGAGACAACTAGGATGTCCTTTGGGGGAGAAATGAATCTTTTCCTAACAATATACATAAAATTACATCTAAATGGATAATAGGCTTAATATGAAAACTAAAACTGTGAAACTTCAAAAAGATAATATAGGCCAGGCACTGTGGCTCACTTCTGTAATCCTAGCACTTTAGGAGGCCGAGGTAGGAGGATCGCTTGAGATCAGGAGTTGGAGACCAGCCTGAGCAAGAGTGAGACCCCATCTCTACAAGAAATACAAAAATTATCCAGGCATGGTGGTGTACACCCGTAGTCCCAGCTTCTCGGAGTTTGAAGTTGCAGTGAGCTATGATCATGCCACTGCCCTCATGCCTGGGCAACAAAGCAGGACCCTGTCTCCAAAAACAAAAAAGAAACAAAAAAAGTTTAGAGTAATATCCATTTGACCCTGGGGTACAAAAAGATTTCTTAGATAGGACACCAGAAACACAAAATTTTTACTAAAATTGAAAACCTCTTGGGAAGATATTGTTTAAAAAATGAAAAGGCATGCCATAGACTGAGAGAAAATTTCTGATAGATAGAGAAAAAGACAATACAATTTAAAATGAAGAAAAGATTTGAAAAATCATGCCACTATGGAAAATATTCAAGTAGCCAGTAAGCACATGAAAAACTAATCAACTTCACTGACCACCAAGGAATGTGGCAAATTAAAACTTTGAGAAATATCCATTGAAATGATTAAAAAGACAGACAATATCAAGTGTTGGTGAGGTTATGCAGCTTGTGGGAGTGTAAAATGATATAGCCACTTTGGAAAATTGTTTGGCAGTTTCTTATAAAGTTAAACATTTGATATATGACCTTGCAATTCCACTCCTAACTATTCACCCAGGGCAAATAAAAACATGTTCACACAGGGACTAGTACTTGAATGCTTATAGCAATTTTTTTCTTTCATAGCAGTTTTAGTCGCATTATTAAAAAACTAGAAAGAACTGGGGAATGGGTACATAAATTATGATATGTACTTAAAACGGAACACTAGTCAGTAATACAAATAAATGAATGAGTTACTGGCACTTGCAGCAAATGGGCTCAGAAGGTATTGTGTGATTCCATTTACATTAAATTCTAAAACAGGCAATATTAATCCATAATGGCAGAAAGCTGATCAGTGGTTGCTTGGGGCCAGGTGGATAGGGAAGGGATGGCCTGCAAATGGACACAAGGGAACTTTTTTGGATGTTCTCTGTCTTGCTTATGGTAGTAGTTACATAGATGTATATATTTGTCAGACTCATCAAACTGTACCCTTAAAATGAATACATTTATTGTATGTAAATCATACATTAATAAAGGTTAAAGTTTTAAAGGTATTCTGACATCTGACAAATATACTCAGCCACTTGGAAAAATAAGAATACACACAGACATACACTGCTTTCCTAAATATTTATTTGATAAATAAACTTATTGAAGATAATGAACATTAGAATGCTTAATAAGAAAACCTTTTGTATGTGGCCAAAGATGTCTTCATAAGCCTGAAAATTTCATGATTCAAAGAGAAAGAAAATAAATATTTAATGATGTTAAGACACTTCTAACAGGTAAAAACACAGGAGGATAGATATAATAAGTTAAAGAAATAAAGTGAGCTAGAAAATCAGTTGACATTATAGAGTTGTCCACATGGAACAAATAAGAGCAATATCATGGGTTTTGTTCTAGTTTATGTTGGTTACAGATATATGCAACTTTAGTCAGGTATCAAATCATCTCCTTTGTTTTTGTAGTATTTACATCAATACCTCTAACAGGTTTTATGTGGTATGTTTGATAAAGATTAACTATATTCTGGGCTACTGAAGTGGAAGATACCTTGATGGAGTTTGATTATCATTATCTTTAAGCAGCTTAAGAAATGTGCTGCTGTAAGCTGCTTGAGAAGTTGATGCTGCCCATATGTGGACTTTGAGACCTTTGTTTTCCAGTATTCATAGTCACCTTGAAAGTTTTGTTAATCAGACTTTAACAGGCTATGATATTATTACGGTTTTATGTAATCTGAGGGGGTTAAAGCTTTCTGTCAGTACTGGGATTCTGTTTCTTTGCTTTTGTGTTTACAAATTTGGCTATTAACTCTTTTGCATAATTAAATAATTTGTAAGTTTCTGTCTATACAGGTATTGATGTGAAAGTATTACATTCCCAAGAATTAATGCCAAAGTATAAAATTCTTTTATGAGTGATACCATCTGAATTCCTGTAAGGATTTCAGTTTCATCCAGCATATCAGTGTTTATGTCTCTTTTTGGAAGAGAGTGTGAATAGCTGGTAATTTGTCTTCTGATTCACATGTGTGCACATGATAAAGAACCATACAATTAGATAGGTGTTATAAATAGGATATGACAAAGAAGACAAACCTACTCATGTTTCCAAGATTTCATAGCATGTGCCCAGTGGAGGTTTGCTACTCTTTAATTTTGCTTTTTGGGCTAACCAGCTGACGCCCAGTTGCAAAGACTTATGTTCTTATGAGGCCACAAAAGCCTTAATGTTCAGTCTCCAGCTACCTCGGATTTTGGAGAACGTTGTGTACCATCAGCAGCTTCAGTCCCCACCCTCTAACGCTAATGCTCATCTATCAAAGTTGAGGCTACGAGTGAGGGAAAGGAAGCTTCCAGATAAACATACAGCAGTGCCTAAACAGCTAATCACGCTAAGCTTCCGCTTCCAGGACCTATAATTAGAAGTCCTTCATTTTCCTTGTATTCCCAGATGACGCAAATGCTTTTTGTGGCTTGGCACCTCATTTGGGGCGTGGGTTTAGTTTATGGCCAGGCCAGAGTCTGGTTTAGTCTTCTGATGCTGCATAAATAGTTCTCAAGCCACAGTCTACTCTGTGCAAGTTTTTCCTTTTATGTATATGTGCTTTTTAACTTGTTTTCTAGAAAAAAAAGCTTGTTATTTCCCCAACAGAATATGTGCAAAAGAGGAAATTGTAAACTGAGAGAAAGCACATGATTATGTAGTCCTATGCTAGGTATTTCTTCCTTTCCCCTCCACTCTTAATTTTTTATATTAAAAGTTTTGTGAAAAAAGTAAATTCATTGGTGGATTATGGAAGTCACATTTGCACAGAGGAATGGGAAAAGAAAATGTTTGCAATAGGACACACAGAAGACAATAGGTATAATTTTTCAGTGGACATTTCCTTAAAATTTTGAAGTGGTTTTATATAATAACTAAACAGAGATTAATGCCAGTTTGAAAAGCTAGCAGCATGTTCAAAAATGTTCATCTGTGATTGTCATTCATATATAAAACAATAATAGTCTTTATTTGGCAAATGAGGATTTTATCGGAATACTCATTCTATGTGAAACATTGATATGATACAAAATGTAGTGAAGTTTATCTGTAGCATGTGAGGAATATGTAGGTGCAAGTTCATCCTATTTCCTGTCAGAATGATGTTTCTATTGAATTGTTGATCAAGTGCAGAAAATCATTTTGTTGTGGGAAAGTGGAATCAGAAGATAGTAGTGGAGTGGTGATAATTCCAACTTACTATAACTCTGCAAAAAAGTGGGAGAAGTGAAAAAATAATGTCCACAAAAGGGCACCAAAACACTCATGCCTAACCTTAGAGATTTATTGTTTGAATGAAGATAATAATAAGTAAAGAATATAAAGTGTGTCAATGACTTTATGACCATAGCTAGGTGCATAATGGGAGGTAAGGTTATATGTACTGTTGTAGGTTTAATAAATAAAAATTTATTAAATTATTTATAATAAATGGCACTTTTCATCATCTAAAATGTATTCTCTTGGGAATAGCGAGGACAGTGGGCATCTAGTATGATATTTTACTCTAACGTAGTGACTAGAGCTGTACCTTAGCTTAGCCAGAGAAATAGCAAACTCAAATATACTTCCTCTTTTCATTTAAATGATATCTTCTCACAGATGCTTAATATTCTTTCATGCCTTTACACCTTCAAGAAAATATTGGTTTAAAAGTTTACTAGGGGGGAAGGGCAAGATGGTAGAGTACAAATAGCCCTCACGTGCCACTATCAAGGAGAGGATTGAAAATTGCAGGTGGATGCCCACCTATGGATGGGCCTTCTTGGAAGGAGCATTGTGAATCATTGGAGAAGCAATGGGGGACATTGAGAGTGAAGGAGAAGGTGAGGGGCAATCCATTCTGCAAGATCGGAAGGTACCTGGGGGAGGCATCTACATGTGAGGAAGGGCAGAAGGAGAAAGCCCTCGGGCTCCACCCTCCCCCCACTGCAAGCACTGCAGCCCAAGCTGTGAGGGGGGCCCCACCACCACCTCAGACCTCTGGTCTAATCAGTGAGTTGTTTGGAGTCTGTGTAGTGACATTGTACTGCAGAGTGGGCGCATCAGGGACCTGGTGGCTTCTGTTCCTGGGTTACTGCAACTGACTTCATCCTGAGCTCTCAGGTCCAGGGCACCAGGTGTACACTGGGCTTGGCTTTGCTGAAACTGCCTCTGCATCGCCTCCCTCTGGGAGGAAGGAGCGGCAGAGTGGACACTCTCCTATGCCATGAACTGGGACTAAGAGCGAAGCACCCCTCCCACCAAACAGGGGATTTGAGCAGAACGGGCACCACAGAGGCCACCTGGAAGCCTTGTGGCGACTGCCTCTGTACGACCTGAGCAGGGGGAGAGCCTTGCCTGCCTGGTGGCTCTGGCCCCACAGCCCTGGCCCCTCAACCTGCTCGCTTCCGCTGTCTGGGCAGCTCCACCTCCACAGATCCCGTGCAGCTGTCCACCTCTGTGGCCCTGCCCACACAGCTCCTGCCCTGCCTCCAGACCACAGCTCTGGATCAGAGGTTCTCACGGCCCCTAGGCCTGTTGCTGCATCTCCGAGGCTCCAGTGCTTTCACCCAGAACCCGAGGCTCCACCCCTGAGGCTCCAGCACTCCCATTGGGCCCTGAGGCTCCATCTCTGAGGTATCACCACTGCTGTCAAACCAGCAGCTCCATCCCCTGAGGCTCCAGCTTTGTTGCTGGACCTGCGGCTCTGCCCCTTGAGGCTCCACTGCTGCCCCTGGGCCTGTGGCTCCTCCCCCAAGGTTCCTCCACTGCTTCAGGGCCCCACCGCTCTGCCCCTGAGGCTCCAGCACTGACACCAGCTTGGGGACTGGCTGCACGTCTCCCCCTTGCTGCCTAGAAGGAACTGTCCCCACAGTCCAGCACTCAAACAGGGTTGAGCCACCATTGTACCACAACCTTGTTCAAACAAATGCCCACAGCCTGGACACCCACTACCACTACATAGATAGCCTCACCCAGCTGCCACTGTCACCTCTGTGGGGAGACCCAGGCAGTGTAATTGCTGCGACGCCAGCCTCCATGGAGAAGGTCTCACCTAGTCTCCAACCTGAGCTTCCAACAGCGGCCTGGGGAATAACCCACCACTCTGCATGAAGATCATCCAGCATCAGCTTGAACTGTGACAGTCACAAGGGAATGGGACAGAATAGAACAGCTGCATTACAGGCTCCCAGTGTGCTTGCCCCTCCCCTGTCAGGTCAATCTTTCACAAAAGCACCATGTAGGGACTCTTCCTTCTTCTCACTAAGTAGGAGAGTTCCCAGCAAGGGGGAACAGATGCGCTGCAAACCTGTCAACCCAGAGCTGAGAGAAGTGGATTCAGATAAGAAGAAACCAGCACAAGAACTCTGGCAACGTGAAAAAACAAAACAATTCAACACCCACAAGGGATCACAACCAAAAGGAAATTGTTAAAATATCAGAAAGGGAATTCAGAATGTTGATGGTAAACAAAATGAATGGCATTGAAGAGAAAGTTGAAAACCAACAAAAAGAAGCCCCCCCCAAAAAAATTCAGGCATCAATGAAAAAAATGAAAAAGTTGATAATGAACTAGACAGCGTTAAGAAGGGATACAATAGAACTTTAGAAATCAAAGAGTGATTTAGCAAATTTCAAAATATAGCAGAAAGCTTCAACAATAGGCTAAACCATGCAGAAGAAAGAATCTCAGAACTTGAAGACAAAGCTCTCAAACTAACCCCAGTTAAAGGTGCAGAAAGTCAAAGATGCAGAGAGGAGAATAAAGAAGAATGAACAATTATTCAGAGAAATACGGGACTTTGTGAAGCTAACTAACGTATGAATTATAGCCATCCCTGATGGAGAGGAAGAAAAAGCAAAAAGCATGGAAAATCTATTTGAGGGAATTATTGAGGAAAACTTCCCTGGTATTGCTAGAGATTCAGATATCCAGATACAATATGGTCATCAAACACCAGGAAGATTCATAGCAAATAGGACATCTCTAAGACACATAGTCATCAACTTGGCCAGAGCAAAATGAAGGAGAAGATTCTATAAAGCAGCAAGACAAAAGGAACAACTAACCCACAAAGGCAAACTTACCAGGCTAACAGCAGAATTCCCAATGGAGACCTTACAAGCCAAAATGGATTGGGGCCCCATTTTTAGTCTTCTTAAACCAGAACAACTGCCAGCCAAGAATTTTTTATCCTGCAAAACTAAGTTTCATAAATGGTGGAGAAATAAAGACATTTCCAGACAAGCAAACATTAAGGGAATTTGTCACTACTAGACCTGCCCTACAGGAAATGCTCAAAAGTGCATTATACAGGGACCAACACAATAGATACTAACTAATGTAAAAACACCAAAAAGTTAAAGCTTACAGCTCTAATAAAACAATAGGACAAGAGGGAAAACAAAACAATAAGGTATCACCCAACATGATGAACAGAATAGCATCTCACATATCAATACGAACACTCAATGTGAACAGTCTGAATGGCTCATGTAAATGACATAGACTGGCTGAATGGATGAAAAAACACAACCAAAGTACCTGCTGTCTCCAGGAAACACATCTAACCTATGAGGACTCACAAAGACTCAAGGTGAAGGGGATCGAAAAACATATTCCACACAAATGGAAGCCAAAAGAGAACATGTGTAGTCATTCTCATATCAGAGAAAATAGACTTTAAATCAACAGTGATTAAAAAAAAGACAATGATGGTAAAGAGAGTAATTCAACAAGACAACGCAGGAGCTCCCAGATTTGTAAAGAAAATCCTACTAGATCTAAGTAAAGAAATAAACAGTAGCATCGTAATTGCCAGGGACCTCAACACCTCAGTCACAAACTAGGGAGATCATTGAAGCGGAAAATCAATAAAGAAACACTGGACTTAAACGAGACTCTAAAACAAATGGACCTAACACACATGAACAGAACATTCTACCTAAAAATTACTGAATATACATTCTTCTCATCAGCACATTGGACATTCTCCAAGATTGATCATATCTTATGCCATAAAACATGTCTCCGCAAATTCAAAAAGATCAAAATCATACCATTTGTCTTCTCAGACCACAGTGGAATAAAACTAGAAATCAATTCCGAGAGAAACACTCAAATTTACATAAAGTAATGGAAATTAAACAACCTTCTGCTGAATGATCCTTGGGTCAATGATGGAGGTAAGATGAAAATCGAACAATTCCTTAAACTGAATGACAAAGGGGACACAAGCTCTCAAAATCTATGGGATACAGAAAAAGCAGTCCTTTGGGGAAAATTCGTAGCTTAAATGATTACATTGAAAAGACAAAAAGATCACAAATTAGCAACCTAATGTCATATCTGAAGGAACTAGAAAAGGAAGAGCAAACTAAACCCAAAGCCAGCACAAGAAAAGAAATAACAAAGCTCTGAGCAGGAGTAAATAAAATGGAAACCAAAAAAATAATACAAAGGATCAACGAAACAAAAAGTTGGTTCTTTGAAAAGTAAACAAATTCGACAGACCTCTAGCTAGATTAACCAGAAATAGAAGAGAAAGGACCCAAATAAGCTCAGTCAGAAATGAAAAAGGAGACATTACAACTGATACCACAGAAATACAAAATATCATCTGTGAATACTACAAAAATATCTGTGCACATAAACTAGAAAATGTAGAGGAAATGGATAGATTCCTGGAAACACACAACCTTCCAAGCCTCAGTCAGGAAGAAATAGAAATCCTGAACAGACCAATAACAAGCAGTGAGATTGAAGCAGTAATAAAAACTCTCCCAATAAATAGAGCCCCAGACCAGATGGATTCATAGCCAGATTGTACCAGACCTACAACCAAGAACTGGTACCTATCCTACAGAAATTATTCCATAACATTGAGAAGGAAGGAATCCTCCCTAACTCATTCTATGAAGCCATTATCACCTTGATACCAAATCCAGGAAAGGAAGCTACAAAAAAAAGAAAACTACAGACCAATATCCCTTATGAATACAGATGCAAAAATTCTCAAGAAAATACTAGCAAACCAAATTCAATAGCACATCACAAAGATAATTCACCATGATCAAGTGTGTTTCATCCCTGGGATGCAAGGATGGTTCAGCAAATGCAAATCCATAAACTTGATTCACCACATAAACAGAAGCAAAAAGAAAGACCATATGATCATCTCAATAGATGCAGAAAAAGCATTCGATAAAATCCAGCATCGTTTCATGATAAAAACTGCCAACAAACTAGGTATAGAAGGAACATACCACAAAATTATAAAAGCCATATATGACACACCCACAGCCAACATCATACTGAATGGGGAAAAGTTGAAAGCATTCCCTCTAGGAACTGGAGCAAGACAAGGGTGCCCACTGTTAGTACTGGAAATCCTAGCCAGAGCAAGCTGGGAAGAGAAAGAAATAAAGGGTATCCACATCAGGAAAGAGGGGGTTGCTTTTTGCTGATGATATGATCTTTTATCTAGAAAATCCCAAGGACTGCACCAAAATAGTCCTAGAATTGATAAATAAATTCAGGGAAGTCTCAGGATACAAAATCAGTGTAAACAAATCAGTACCATTTCTGTATTCTAGCAACCGTCAAGCTGAGGGTCAAATCCAAGATTCGGTACCATTCACAATAGCTACAAAGAAAATAAAATACTTAGGAATATACTTAACCCGGGAGGTGAAAGATCTCTACAAGGAGAACTACAAAACACTAATGAACAAAATCTCAGATGACACAAACAAATGGAAATACATCTCATGCTCATGGATTAGTAGAATCAACATTGTTAAAATGTCAATACTGCCTGAAGTCATTTACAGATTCAGTGCAATCCCTATCAAAATAGCTATGTCATATTTCACAGATCTAGAGAAAATAATTCTATGTTTCATTTGGAACTAAAAAAGAGCCTAAATACTCAACGCAATCTTAAGCGAAAAGAACAAATGTGGAGGCATCACATTACCAGACTTCAAATTATACTAAAAAGCTATAGTAACTAAAATAGCATGTTACTGGTAATGAAAGAAGAGACATAGACCAATGGACAGAATAGAGAACGTAGATATAAAACCATCTACCGACAACCAACCGATCTTCTACAAAGCAGACAACAATGTATACTGGGGAAAGGAAGAGCTATTCAATAAATGGTGCTGGGAAAATGGATAGCTACATGCCAAAGAATGAAACAGGACTCCTCTTTCTCACCATTTACAAAAATTAATTCAAGATGGATTAAAAAACTTAAATGTAAGTCATAAAACCATAAAGATTCTAGAAGAAAATGTAGGAAAAACTCCTCTAGATGTTGGCCTAAGCAAAGAATTTATGACTAAGACCCCAAAGGCAAATATAGCAGCAACAAAAATAAATAAATGGAAGTTGGTTAAATTAAAAGGCTTCTGTACAGCAGAGAAAATAATCAGCAGAGTAAATAAACAACCTATAGAATGGGAGAAAATATTCACAAGGTATACATCCGATAGAGGGCTAATATCCAGAATTTACAAAGAACTCAAACAAATCAGTAAGAAAAAAACAACCCCATTAAAAAGTGGGCAAAAGACATGAACAGAAGTTTTTCAAAAGAAGATGGACAAATGGTCAACAAACATATGAAGACATGCTCAACATCACTAATCATCAGGGAAATGCAAACAAAAACCACAGTGAGATATCACCTTACCCCTGTCTGAATAGCTATTTTTTAAAAGTCAGAAAACAATGGATGCTGCCATGGATGCAGAGAGAAAGGAACGCTTATACACTGTTGGTGGGACTGCAAGTTAGTACAACCTCTATGGAAAACAGTATGGAGATTCCTCAAAGAAATAAATGTAGACCTACTGTTTGACTCAGCAATCCCTCTACTGGGTATCTGCTCAAAGGAAAAGAAGTCATTTTATCAAAAAGACACCTGCACTTGAATGTTTATTGCAGCACAATTCACAATTGCAAAGATGTGAAATTAACCCAAGTGCCCATCAACTCATGAGTGGATTAATAAAATGTAATGTGTATATACCATGGAGTACTACTCAGCCATAAAAAGGAATGAAATTATGCCTTTCACAGCAGCTTGGATGGAATTGGAGACCATTATCCTAAAGTGAAGTATGTCAGGAATGGAAAAACAACCTCTGCATGTACTATCTCATAATTGGGACCTAATTGCTGGGCACATACAGGCCCAAATAGATGTAAAGGTGATGGGAAATCAAGGGGGGAGGGCGGAGGAGCAGAGGTATAAAAACCTACCTGTCCGGTACAGTGAACACTATTTGGTTGATGGGCACACTAAAAGCCCTAACTTAAGCATTATAAAAGATATCCAAGTAACAAATACATTTGTACCCCCTTAATGTTTTGGGGAAAAAAAGTTTACTAATTTGATTCCACTTCTGGGAATAGCAGAGTAAGCTAACAAACCACTCGTCCTGTAGAAAACAATTATGAAATCTGGACAAAGTACAAGTGAACAGACACACAAAGGTATCTGTATTATAATCTCTGGACCAACCAATAAAAACTTAATATAAAGATATATAGCCAAAAAGCCCATTGTTAAATTCAAAATTGAATGTTTAATATAAATAACCCGAAAACATCAAGAAAGCATGAGAAGAGAAATAAACAGACAACAAAATTACAAGGAGACAAGGACAAAAATAAAGATCAATAAAATGAGAGACCCAAATCCAACCCTATCCATAAATATACTAATGTGAATGTACTACAAACACTAATTGAAAGTCTGTGATTGGATTGAGAGAGAAAAATATTGGGGGTGGGGGAGAGCAAGCAAGCACTCAACTATGTATTATCTAAAAGAAGCCCATTTTAAATATAATCATATCAATGGATATAGAGTAAAAGGATGGGAAAATATATATCATGAATGCACCAATCAAAACAAGGCCAGAGTGGTAAAATTAATATCAAAAAATAGTAGACTTCATAGCAAGAAAATAACGATGGTTAAATCATGTTAAAAGGGTAAATTCATCAGGTAGTCATAATGATCCTAAATGTGTATGAACCTCGCCATAAAATTTAAGAAGCTGATATAATTGAGGAAAAATTAACATATCCACAATTATACTTGGAAATTGCAATTTCCACTCAGTAATAGAACAAGTAATCAGTAAGGATACTGAAGATGCTAATAATACTATCAATCAATTTGAATTAATTGTCATTCATGGAACATTTCAGGTGTTCAAGCATATATGGAATAGTTACCAAGGTATATCATATTCTGAGCTGTAAAACAAACTTCAAAAAATTAAAAGAAGTAATATCTTGTCATAATGAAATTATACTAGCACTAATATCTGAAAGATATCTGGAAAATACCCAAATATCTGGAAACTAAACAACACACCTTTAAATAATCCATGAGCAAAAGAGGAAGTCTCTAGGAAACATTTAGAACTGAATGTAAATGAGTACACAGCATATCAAAATCTGTTAAGTTTAGCTAAGGCAGGCTTAGAGGGAAATTTATGCAAGTATATCCTTGCTCTAGAAAAAAAGGAAGTCCCAGAAACAATAATCTAAGCTGATACCTTAAGAAACTTGAAAAAAGTAAGAGCAAATAAACCTAAAACAAGGAGAATAAAGGAAATAATAATAACAGCAGAAATCAATGAAATTGAAAAGAGAAAAATAGAAAATTATGAAAGCAAAATAAGTTACCTTTAAAAGATCCAGCCAGACTGATAAAGAAGAAAAAGAAAGAAGACACAAATTACCAATATCCTGAATGAGAAAGTGGATATCATTAAAGTTCCTACAGATATTTAATAGAACCAATTCCTTGAACTACAGAAAGTAATTCATCAAAAAAGAGATTTTAATTTTAAAAATTAACAAAATTTAAATTAAAAAATTGTAATGGTGGCTGGGCATGGTAGCATACACCTGTAATTCTAGCACTTCGGGAGGCCAAGGCAGAAGGATTGCCTGAGGCTGGGAGTTTGAGACCAGCCTGGGCAATATAGCAAGACCCTGTGTCCACAAAAATTTAAAAAATTAGGTGGCTGTGGAGGCACGGGTCTGTAGTCCCAGCTACTCAGGAGGCTGAGGCAGGAAGATCACTTGAGCTCAGGAGTTCTAGGTTGCAGTGAGCTATGATCACACCATTGTACTTCAGCATGGGCAACAGATTAAGACTCTGTGCCTTAAAAAAAAAAAAAAAAAACTAAATAAAAATAAAAAGCTGTGGTAGTAGTTAAAAACCTTCAAAATAGACCTAAATAGGCCAGCTGTGGTGGCTCACGCCTATAATCCTAGCACTTTGGGAAGCCAAGGCAGGAGGATTTCTTGAGGCCAGGAGTTCAAGACCAGCCTGAGCAAGAGAGAGGGCCCATCTCTACTTAAAAAATAGAAAAAATTAGCTGGGTGTCGTTGTACATGTCTGTAGTACCAGCTACTGGGGAGGCTGGGGCAGGAGGATCACTTGAGCCCAGGAGTTTGAGGTAGCAGTGAGTTATGATGACGCCACTGCACTCTAGCCGGGGCAACATAGCAATACTCTGTCTCAATAAAAAAAAAGACCCAGATATTTTTACTGACGAATTCTGTGGGAGATAATTGAAAACAATTTCACATAGGTTTTTCTAGGAAATAACAGAATAAGGAGCATTTCCCAGTTCATTCTTTGATGCCTGCATTACTCTGATACCAAAACCAGGTAACACATTATTAGAAAGCTACAAACCAATATTTCACAGGAACACAGACATGAAAACCTTCAAAATATTAGCAAATTGAATCCAGCAGCATAGAAAGGATTTTGACCAAATGGGGCTTATCTCAGGAATCATCAACCTTTGATAATCAGTCATTGTTAAAATTCACAATATTAATAGATTAGAGAAGAAAAACCACATAGTCATTTCAATATATACAGAAAAGCACTTGAAAAATCTGATATTCTTTCATTATAAAAACCCTCAGCATATTTCATTAAGGGCTTTTACAAAAAAGCTACAACTAATGTCATACTTAAAGATTGAATGCTTTCATCCTGAGACATGGGAAAAGGCATGGATATCTCTTCTCACCATTCCTGTTTGCCTGAGCAAATGCATTAAGTCGAGAGAAAGGAAGAAAGGCATGTAGATTGGAAAGGAAGAATTCAAACTGGGACTATTCCTATACTACATGATTGTCATCAAAGAAAATTCATGTACTGTACTAAAAAACTCCTAGAACTTGCAGGAAACACACAAAGTTAAGGTAAAAACATATAGAGTTTATCTCTGTATACTAGCAAGGAAAATTGATAATTGAAATTTTAAAAACATTACCATTTATAATAAATGTAAGAAAATATATTCAGAATCTTTGTGCTGAACAATAAGAAAAAGAAGTCAAATAAATCTAAATCAAGGAATATGCTGCACTTACGGATTAGAAGACTCAATATTAAGATGTCAGTTATCCCCAAATTGATTTATATACTTTCCATTCAGGAATTTTGGGGAATTGTGTTAATGAGAATACCTAAATAATGTTGAAAAAGCCCAGACAAGGAAGACTCACTTTACCTGATTTCAAGATTTTCTATAAAGTTACAGTAATCGAGAGTGTGATATTAGTGAATGTATAGGCACAGAAATTGATGGAATAGAATAGAACAGCCAAAAACAGGCCACAGAAATATGGCCAGTTGACCTTTGGGAAGTTGACAATGTTAATTCAATGAAGAAGGAACAGTCTTTTACAGAAATATTGCTGAAACAATTGGACATCTTATGCAAAAAAAGTTGACCTTGGGTATCTTTTGTATAAGATCCTCACAACCTTTTGTATAAGGTCTGCATATTTTATATAAAAATAAATTCAAAATGGATGATAGACCTAAGTGTAAAAAATAAAACTATGAAACTTTTCTAAGAAAACAGAAAATCTTTGTGACCTTGGATTAGGCAAAGAATTCTTAGATATGACATCTCATCAAATTTAAGAATTTGCTCTATGAAAGGCACTATAGGCAGTTTCAATAAATATCCTGCCAGGATAGAAACAAGTTTTAAACTGGTGAATTAAGTGGGGGATTTAGTAGTTTGATCAGTAGATAAATTGGTACTTAGAATTCAAATTTGACGAAGTTGCAAAAAGAGGGAGTATGTTTTAGTTTCATAGAGGCATGCCATTTTCACACTCTTTGTTTGTGTAATAAAAATGATTGTCTATATAAATTCAGGCATATAAAACTTCTCTCTGCTAGTCATTTGGGAATGTAATAATACCTGTACTAGTGTTTACACCTTACTCGTATATTGATGTGACATTAAGTTTGTTATTTGCAGGAAAAAGATATTTTGTTTTAATTTTTTTGTTTTGGAAAGTTTCATATATCCTTGGTAATTTTTTTCCAATAATATTTTAAAATATGTTGAGTAGCCTTTGAAGGTATTTCATCCACATACATAATCATTTTTATTTTTACCCTTTGTTTTTTGTCTTCCAGGAATGCTTTTGGTCACAACAGACACCCTTGGCCATGATTTTCACGTCTTCCAAATTCTGACTCATCCTTGGTCCTCATCACAAAGTGCTGTCCACCATCTGTACACTCTTCACAGGGGAGAAACTGAAGCCAAAGTAAGCTGTATATTTTTTTAGATGGTGATTTCTTTGTGTAATATGATATCTACTCTAGTTGGTCTTTTATATTGCATTGGAGCTTAATGTTAGTGAGAAAATACTACTCTCTGTGATGGAGTGGGTTAGATAATTAAGGAAAAAAATCCCATTTTGATCCAATAAATACATAAGCACTAGATGAACACCTTATTGTTAAAAAATTCAACAAATTTTGATAAAACAGTAATTCTGTTTATTCTGCTCCTCCGAACCTAATGCCATTTCTTGCCCCAGAGAAAACCCCTATCATGCATTTAATACCTGTCCCTACAGACCTTTGACCAGGCATTTTGATTCTACATACATAAATATGTACATGCATACATACCACGTATATATATAAACACACACATATTCATATATTCATAAAAATAATTTAGTTTCATAATAGATATGGGTATATGGATATACTAGAGGCACTTCACAATGGTTAGTGAGAACCAATTATGCACATCTCTCCCCAACACTGTTTTTAGTGACTTCACATAGGTAGTGTGAAATCATCCATGGTGGGAGTATTTGATCATAAAAATAGGCAAACACTACAAATCAGGGCTTTTTTTTTTTTAATCATAGAGCAAGTTTTTAAATATTTACCAGCACATAACTGTGCACACATGCATGGGCACTCATACATTCATATATGTAATTTACTGAGTACTTGTATCAGGCACCATGCTAAATGCTTTATGTATATTTAATATTCTTAATATCACAGGATAGATACTGTATATTATCTTAATAGCCTAAAATCCCAAATACCTTTTGTTTCTCAGAACTGGTGGTTATGTACTTACCAGTACACCACTGTATATATGTTATTCTGAGAGTTACCTATTGACCCTACTCTATTTATTGAGCATTCCATCCTTTTCTAACAGTCTAAGGTGCTGTTTCTCTTAAATTTCCACCAAAATAAATTATTATAATGGATTGAAACATCTTAAATGTAGAGAAATCCATGAATTTATAAGAATATATTTTCTAAGAGATCATTGGGCATTACTGTAGGTTGCTTGTTTACTAACTCATTACTCTGAAAATCGATAAAAAGAGGGCAAGTATACAGCATTTACCCTGCTTCTCTTATATTAATTTAATAAGACAGTCAAATAGTTGATGAGGGGAAGCTTTTCCATTGAAGATGCCAACATAAAAAAAGTTTAAGAAAAGTTTTTAAAATTCTTTGAAAAGTTTCTTATAAAAATTTATTTTTATTTTTTATTTTTATAGGTACATAATAATTGTACATATTTATGAGGTTTATGTGATATTTTGATACAAGCATACAATGTGCAATGATCAAATCAGGGTAGTTGGGATATCTACCACCTCAAACATTTATTATTTCTTTATATTAGGAACATTCCAAATCCACTCTTCTAATTATTTTAAAATGTACAATAAATTATAGTTAACTATAGTTGCCCTGTTGTGCTACCAAACACTAGATGTTATTCATACTGATGGTATTACCAATTAACCAATCCCTCTTTATCCACCCCTCCCCACTAATCTTCCAAAACCTTAAAAATTAAGAAAAGAATTTTGAGAATAACTATTTTGCTACCGCTAATGACATAGTGGACCTAGGCCATAATCATCTATGTTTGGTTTTAGCTAATGAATCTTTTTGTTCTTTTTGGTTTTGTTTTTTAGCCGATGATTCTTAACATTACTAAAATGGAATAATCAGATATGATGGCGCTATATGATACAGTAGGGTGTAAACAGCATCATCTATGAAATATTCTTGCCCAGCTCTCTAAATTAAACCTGAATTTAACTCAGCCTCTAGATATAATTAGCACTTTAAGGAAAATACAGAAATAGAGGGACAAGTTAAACATCACCATGAAAATGCAACCAGACAACTCTAAAATGTGGGTATATCTACATTACAAATGTGACCTGACGTCTTTAACAAATAACTGTAATGGGACAATAAAAGTTGGTGTGTGGTGGGGGAAAGATTGACTTACAGATTGAAGGAGACTTTGGAGAGTATCATTTAAGAACAAAATATGGATGTCGTTTCAATCCTCTTTCACACAAACCAAGTGTAAAAGATATTTTTATACATATAGTAAATTTTTTACATTTGACTTACTAGATACTATATAGGTGTAATAGTATATAAATAATATTATTAAATATTTAAAAATTTAAAGTCCTTGTTTTTTAGTGATACAAAAGTATTTATAGATGTGTTCAATTTGCTTGGAAATAATCTAGCAGTAGGAGAGAATTGATTAGATAATAGAACAAATAAATGACAAAAGAAAATAGAGGGATGGTTATATTGATTACAAGAGACATAAGATACACATCAAGTAAATGCAATGTGAGAACTTTGGACCTTGATTTAAACAAAGTATAAAGAGACATTTTTGAGACAGTTGGAGAAAATTGACCATGAGCTCAATATTACATGATATTTATCAAGTGTTATTAATTTGCTGAGTGTGTAATTATATTGTAGTTATATTTTTTAAAAAATTTTTTATCTGTTAGGCATATATCCTGGAGTTTTTGCAGATGAAAGGATATGATGTCTCTAATGTGCTTTAAAATATTCCATCAAAACAAACAGTGAGATAGAGTCAACAAGATTTGCAAAGTGTTAATTATTGAAGCTTGGTGGTGTCCATGTAGGTGGTTCATGATGGCACTCTCTATACTTTTGGAAATTTCTGATAGAAAGTAAAAAATAAAATAACACCCTTCACCAACATTATGCTGTTTTACTTACTTTAGCTTTATAATGTGATTTATTGTTTATTTTCAAAAACTTTCCTGGCTATTGTGTTTTAGAATGACCCTGTTGAATTATATAATGAATCCTGTGGAGATTTTTATTTGGATTGCATTGATGTGACATTTTAATACAGTTAGAACTGACATTTTTACATTATAGAAGTTTTGCATCTAGGAATTATTACATTTTAAAGTTAGTCATTGCTGTGGTATGGCAAAACTATTGCTTGTTTTGTATTGAATTTGTATTTTTCTGTGTTGCCTGCTTCTCTTGTAAGATCGAATAGTTTTTCAGTACATTTTCTTGGATTTCCTAAATGGAATATATTTTCTGATAATCATACTTTTTGACTTTTTTGAATTTTATTTTTCTATCTTATTATATTGGCTAAAATATTGTACAACTGTAGTAGTGATAGATAGGGTCTTTTATTTTCAAATATCTTATTTTCTTTGACTTTATTGTTTTGCTCTATTTTTAGCATCTTTTATTTTCATTTTGCAAGTACTACATAAAAACATCTTGTAAGTAGATGTTTAGACAGTAGATGCTTTAGACAATCTTGAAGTACATGGAGCAAAACATCAAAGTTACCCATTAACCTCTCTGCGCGGAGCTGCCTTGCTCGATGTAACATTGCAATCTTTTGTGCCTTCTTAAAAATACCCCTGCATATTAACATAGGTGAATTTGTTCTTAATACTGTAGTGTTATATATTTTTCAATTATTACCCTAGCACTGGAGATCTAAAGATTAAAAAAATGATTTTACTTAACCTTTCCGATTTGAGTTCTAACATTTAACGATTGGTACTTCTTAATAGCTATGTACTTTTATTTCTAATTAATATCTAAGGGAAAACCCAAATTACTGCTTGGTGGGATCTTAGCATTTTCGTAATCCAAGCTCTATTTGAATTCATTCATCGGCTTTAATTAAAATGTTTAAATTTTGAATCCTTTTCTCTCAGCATATATTTTTCCTCTTTGTATTCCCACTGTCACACTTTGGAAAAGACTACAGACGTGAAATCAGTTTGTCCATTTTTCTTAATCTCAGTTATTTTATTCTCCAGTTAAATTGGGAAATCTTAGCTTTTTATTTATTTATTTGTTGATTTATTTAAACAAAAAATTTTTTTTAGAGGCAAGTTCTTGCTCTGTCACCCAGGCTGGAGTGAGTGTAGTGGTGCTGTCATAGCTCTTGGCAACCTTAATTTCCTGGACTCTAGTGATCCTCCTGCCTCCGTCTCCCAATGTGCTGGGATTACAGGTGTGAGCCACTACACCCAGCGATGCCAGATGATTCTTAGCTTTTTAAAAAATTGTGATAAAATACATATAAAATGTACCATTTTTAAGTGTACAGCCCAATAGTATCAATCCACATTTTTGTTCAACCATCACTACTATCCAAGTTATCATAGCTTTTGGCACTCAACAAGTTTTCTAAGCTATCACCATTGAACATTTTATCCATACCAGCTGTTCCTTTATTAGAGAGAAGCTAGAGAATGGAATTTTAGCCACTAAAGCGGTATCTTTTCATTTCTTCTAAATGTTCCCATCAGGCAAATTATCATTTGTGTGCAAATTTTAATTTGTTTGCACATAATACATACTGCATAATGATTAAGTATGGGGATATGTGACTTCTCATACAATGTCCAATTTCCTCCTTCTGGAAGAAATAGTTAAAATATTTTTACCTTCATGAGGGTAAGTATTGTTTGTTATATCTCCTTTTTTCTTCACACAAAAAGAGTGCCTACAGTAAGTTTAAGTGCTTACAGTAAGTAAACTCCCGTTGAGTTTAATGAAATAGATTTCACTTTAGAAATGTATTAGTTGTATTAGTTGGATCATGACTTACATTTTTCATTTATGAAATATTCAATATCTGGACGGATGAGGTCTGCAGGAGAAATAAATACATAAGAAATACTCAATATTCATGATAAGAATTCCCTTTTTTCCTCTCCTACTTATCTTGGTAGAATTAATTGGGATTAATACTTCTCTTCCTTGAATTCCTGGGCTCAGGCAATCCTCCTGCCTCAGCCTCCTGAGTAGCTGAGACTACAGGTGCTCTCCACCATGCCTGCCTAATTTTTAAAAAAATTTTTTAGAGATGGGGTCTGTCTATGTTGCTAAGGCTGGTCTTGAACTCCGGGCCTCAAGGAATCCTCCCACCCTGTCCTCCCAAAGTGCTGGGATTATAGTAGTGAGCCACCATGCCCAGCCATCCCAGCACATTTAAATTTTATGGGCCATTTATTTTGTTGAATGTGCCTCAATTTTTTGTCTGATTTTTTTTCATGATTAGATTTACTCATTTTGGGCAGGAATGTCACAGAGGTGATGCTGGTTCTTCTCTTTACATTCCATCAGATGGTATGTAATTTTGGTATTTACCATTTCTGATGATGATCAGTTTAATCACATGACTGAGGTGGTACCTGCCAGTCTTCTTCACTGTAAAGTTACTCTTTTGTACTTAAAAAAAATTACAAGTTTTTGTGGGGAGATAATTTTAAACTATGTAAATTACCCATTCTTCATGAAACTTTCAATTCTTTTGTTTACTTACATCATTTTGGTCTCGTAGATTCCTATTTTACTCAATGGGTTATGTTCGTTCAGTATTGTAGTGCTCAAAATGTCCCACATTTGGCCAGTGGGAGCCCATTAACTCCGTGTCTGTGTCCTTTTGACATACCCCGTCATTCTTTGAGCATGTCCTTCCTTTCTGGCTCAACTAGCTTGCTTACTCTTAAGTTTAGTTATCATTTGTTTTGTTTCTTTTGTATGGAAATTTCAAATTAGATGAGCATTTTAGGTAAAGATTTAGTGTTTCGATATGCTGCAGGGCACATCTTATATCGTAACTCTTTTAAACTCTATCCCATCTGTTCTAGGCACTGATAAGCTCTACCTTACCTATAACCTTTTAGATTTCGAATATTTTAAGCACTTAACACCCATTTTTGATACCTCTTTTGTGTTAGCATTATTTGCCATTTAGTTTATCTATAAATCCGATATGGAAATAGAAATTTTGCTTAAGCTTCTTAGTATCTCTTATCCTTAGAACAGTGCCTTCTGTATCATAGTACAAATGTTTGCTACTGCCAATGCTATTCCTATTTAAGAAGTAGGAAAATTAAACAGAAATTAGTAAAATGATTGTGCTCTAAAGCATACTGTCTAATTTGGGAGATTTGGAATTTCTAAGTACCATATAGTAAGATCTAAGAACCTCAGTTAGTGACCATAAAATTAATTATTTTATAAGGTTCTACTGAAAATTATTTTGAACCAATTTTTAAAATTTAACACCGATCATGAATTTTCTATGGTGCATGATCTATCTGGCTACCTTTGATTTACTACAAAATTGTTATTCTGGATTCTTCCAACAACTCTGAGGGTACTTTAATCAGGCAAGGAAAAAAATCAAGTATGAGGATCTAATTATACTGCATTAAGTTGTTTTGTGGTCTGTGACTTGGGATATCCTCTGCATCTGACAGTAATTTTCCTCATAAAGCACATACGCAGTAATAAAAACAATCCTTGTTTTCAACAGTAAGTATAAACCTTACAAGTATTTTGTTAATACACTTCCGTAACGTCTTACTCAAGCAGACTCAAGTCATTTTTGTACTTCGCATGCTAATTTTGGTAAATAGCAAACTTGCTTTTGAAACATCTGTAAATCAGATAAGTGTTAATTTTACCATATTAGAACAATACTACAAAATAGTATGATTAGTATCTTTAGTTGTCAAAGGGAAAAGAATCTAGCTATTTCATATTATTAATTGATACTATTGATGGTCATTTTAGATAAAAGCAAATTTTAAAAATGTGAATATGTCCCAAAATATTGCCTGGTTATGCTTATACCAATATTCGAATTTAACTGGACTTTTGTACTTTTATTTGGTAAATCTGGCAACCCTGTTTATGACCCTATGGTCATGTGATTTTTTTTACAATTTTTTCCTCAAAAACTATCATTTTAATTGAGATGTGATTCACATACTATAAAATTCATTCTTTTTAAATACAGAATTCACTAGTTTTTATTATGTTTTCAAAGTTGTGCAAACCATCACCAGTATCTAATTTTGGAACATTTTTCTAACACTTAAACCCTTTACCCATTAGTGGTCACTTCTCATTCCTGTTTGCCTAGCTCCCCTATGTACTTGGGTACTGATTGGTAATCGTAGAACTAAGGGTAAGCTAACAGTTTTCTCTAAGCTTCAAGTTACTGTTCTGTAAAATAGGGCTGATAACCTATTTCATAGTGTTTGTTGAGGAAATATCAGAAATACTGTATTTAAATGCTTAGCAAAGCACTTGGCACAGTAAATGCCAAATAATGAGTCAATATTTGGACCTCTACTTTTGACTGATACAGAGTAGTAGGGGCTAGATTTACCCTCCTACCTGAAACAACTAAATGATAGTTGTTTTCTTGTTAGTGTACATTAGTCATTGAAGGATGACAATCCCTGAGAGATGGGGAACAAATGAGAAGATGCTTATGATTGCCCCATCTTACTGTCTTGAAAGTGTTTCCAGTCACCATATAGGAAGGGGGAGCCCAGGTGGAGCCTGGTAGTCTCCCTGAGTTGATGAGAGATTACTAAGAGTCAGGGAGACCAAAGTCATAGATTCTAAGGGCAAAGTACCAGAGATATGAGAGCTGCAAAGAGAGAGAATCCTGGAGATTTGCGGAGAAGATATGAAAACATGTAAAGAACTGCCATTAGACCACAAAGGAAAAAGTAAAACTATCTTTTATTTGAAGATGACATGATTGTCTATGTAGAAAATCTAAAGGATTCTATTAAAAAAAAAAGAACTAATAAATGATTTTAACAAGATCATAGGATTTTAGATCAATATACAAAAATCAATTGGACTTCTATATACTAGCAACAATCAATTGATAATTTTAATAAAACATCTAAAAATATAAAATATTGACATATAGTATATAAGACTTATATTCTGAAAACTAGAAAACAATGCTGAGAGTAAATAAGGACCTAAATGTAATAAATGAGAGTTAAATCATTTTCTTCTGCTGTAATACTTTATATCACTACAATGTCAGTTCTCTCCAAATTGATCTGTAGATTCAGTGTAATCTGCATCAGAATCCCTGCAGGATTTTTTTTATTTGTAGGAATTAACAAGCTAATTCTAAAATCCAAATGGAAATACACAGGACTTATAATAGGCAAAATAACTTTGAAAAAGAAAAACAAATCTGGAGTAATGTCACTACCTGATATTAAGACTTATTAAAGATACAGTAATCTATAGGTGGTCTAAGAACATTTGCAAACATGGACAGTTGATTTTCAACAAAGGTGCAAAGACGCAAAGTGGAGAAAAGTTAGTCTTTTCAACAGATTAATTCAAATTACATCATAGACTTAAATGTAAAACCTATAACTATAAAGCTTTTTTTAAGAAACCCAAAAGAAACCTTTGTGACTTGGGTTAGGGACAGATGTTTAAAATGTGACACTAGGGCCTGCAAGTCCGTGTGGAGCCGCGAACGCGGGTCTCTATTCTGCAGGATGGGGTTTGTTAAAGTTGTCAAGAATAAGGCCTACTTTAAGAGATACCAAGTGAAATTTAGAAGACGACGAGAGGGTAAAACTGATTACTATGCTCGGAAATGTGTGGTGATACAGGATAAAAATAAGTACAACACATCCAAATACAGGATGATAGTTCGTGTCACTAACAGAGATATGGCTTGTCAGATTGCTTTTGCCTGTATAGAAGGGGATATGATAGTCTGCGCAGCTTATGCACACAAACTACCAAAATATGGTGTGAAAGTTGGCCTGACAAATTATGCCACAGCATATTGTACTGGCCTGTTGTTGGCCCGCAGCCTTCTCAATAGGTTTGGCATGGACAAGATCTATGAGGGCCAAGTGGAGGTGAATGGAGATGAATACAGTGTGGAAAGCATTGCTGGCCAGCCTGGTGCTTTTACGTACTATTTGGGTGCAGGCCTTGCCAGAACTACCACTGGCAATAAAGTGTTTGGTTGCCTGAAGGGAGCTGTGGATGGAGGCTTGTCTGTCCCTCACAGTACCAAACGATTCCCTGGTTATGATTCTGAAAGCAAGGAATTTAATGCTGACGTACATTGGAAGCACATGATGGGTCAGAATGTTGCAGATTATATGCGTTATCTAATGGAAGAAGATGAAGATGCTTACAAGAAACAGTTCTCTCAATGAATAAAGAACAACATTACTCCAGACATGATGGAGGAGATGTATAAGAAAGCTCATGCTGCCATACGAGATAATCCAGTCTATGAGAAGCCGCCCAAGAAAGAAGTTAAAAAGAAGAGATGGAACCGTCCCAAAATGTCCCTTGCCCAGAAGAAAGATTGGGTAGCTCAAAAGAAGGCAAGCTTCCTCAGAGCTCAGGAGTGGGCTACTGAAAGCTAAACCAAACAGCAATTTTCTATGAGGATTTTTCTGACAAAGACAATAAACTTATTGACTAAACGGCTAAAAATATAAAAATAAAAAAAAATAAAATGTGACACTAGTAGCAAAATCCATTAAAGAAAAATTTATAAATTGAAGTTCATCAAAACGAAACACATCTCTTTGAACAAAACCATTAAGAAAATGAAAAGACACAGTTGTTTTGTACCCAATACCTTTAAAGAACTTTCACAAGTCAGTGAGTGGAGGAACTGGACTTCTTGTATTTCACACATTGCTGTTGGGCATGTAAAGTGACATAGCCATTCTGAGAAATGGTTTGGCGTTTTCTCATTATGAAAATCTTAATACACACTTACCACAGAACCCAGCAATCCCAGTCCTGGGCAGATGCCGACAGTACGCAATTTACATTGTTCAGGACGATGTCCAAAAGTAGTCAATATTTTTTTCCTGTAGTTGCCATAACAGATTGCCATGAGCTTGGGGGCTTCAAATATCAAAAATTTATTCTTTTACAGTTTTGGAGGCCAAAAGTCCAAAATCAAGGTGTAAGCAAGGCGACACTCTCTCTGGAGATTCTAAGGAAGAATCTGTTCTTTGCCTTTCCAACTTCTGATGGATTTTAGAGTTCCTTGACTTATAGCCACATCACTCAATCTCTGTCTCTCTGATTTGCATTACATCCTCCCAATCTCTGTGTCTGCTCTCTTCTGTATTTCTTATAAAGATACATGTGACTTTCATTACCAACACAGATAATCCAGGATATGTGACTTCTCTCAGCTTCTATAACTTAATCACTTACTTTGCCAGAGTTATTCCTTGGTCTTATGAATGGTATGAACATGTCTTTTTTTGGGGCTACCATTCACTTCACTACATTCCATCATCTGCCTCCCAGAATTCATATTCATGCCATATGATAAGTACCTTTTCCCCATAACAACATTCCCAAGTGTCTCAACTCATTACAGTGTAAGTACAAACTTTCTTTAAAATAGCATCAGCCCAAAAGTCCCAATGTCATCATCTAAATCATCCAAATCAGGTGTGGTTGAGACTCTGGGACTCATCCTGGGGCAAAATGAAACAATAAAAGTTATCTCCTGTCAAAATACAGTAGTAAGACATGCACTGTATACACATTCCAAAAGGGAGAAATGGGAAAGAATAAAGGACTCAGTGGTCCCAAACGAGTTTAAAATCCATTAAGTTTCAAGCCCTGAGCTTCCTATTTGGCTTGAGGTTTTGCCTTCCTGGACTGCAGTTCTGTCTTCTGGGCGTGCAGCTCTGCCTACCCCTGCCTTTGTATATACAGCTTGGGCTTCTAAGCCTACATCCCTGCCCTTGGAGTCATTTATCCATTTTATTGAAGGATAGCATAGGTTTGCAGCTGAGTAGCTCTGTCAAACTGTTTCCTGCTTGGAGAATTTTGCAAGGTCCAGTAGCCCTCTTTCTCTTTGTCCTTGGCCTTTCAGTCCAAGCCGTCAATGTTTCTAGGGATACAACATTCTCAAAAACCTTGTGTATCTTCTGTCCATGTCATGGCGATCTATGCCATTAGACAAGAGGATACTCCACAGATCTTTCTTGAATTTCCCCATCTCTATTCCTGGCTTCTGCTGGTTGCGTGGATTCATGAGTCACATGCCTGATGTCTTCAGCAAAATGTTATGTGGCCATATCCTTGGCCTTTTATTCAGAGCACACTTTCCTGTGAACCTCCTGATATTAGCACCTTTTTCTCCTTAGTAGGATATTCAAATACTAGAAGATCCAAAAGATTATTTCAGAAGCACTCTTAAAGGCAGTAATGGAGATATTTGGGGTCAGGGAGACATTCTGGAAAACTTAAAATCATTTCATAAACTTTGTCATTTAGCCATAATGGAATAATAGAAACTGGACTAAACCTATCAGTCAGCACTCTACCAGAGAAACAGAATCAGTAGGACATTAAAGAGACGTATCGGCTTATGCGACTGTGGGGGCTGGCTAGGCAAGTCTGAAACCAATAGGGTTAGCCATAAGGAATGTCGGGTTGGAAACTCTCAGGAAGGAGCTGTTGCTTCAATTCATAGGATCACAGCACATTAGCAGAATGAACCCCAAGGTGACCCAGATGTAGTAAACAGTAGAAAGTATTTTAGAACAACTATTATTACTGTGCTCAATGACATGAAGGAAAATATCCTTCTGTTAGATGGGAAGATAGGAAATCTCAGCAGAGAAATATAAAATATGGAAAGTAACCAAATGTAAAATCTAGAACTTAAAAATACAGTATCAAAAATAGAAATGAACTGGATGTGTTAACAGCAGAATTGATAAAGAGTAAATGAATTTGAAGATAGATCACTAGAAATTTCCAAACTGAGAAACGAAATAGAAAATAAATAGAGCCTTAGCAATATGTGGGATAGTATCAGATCTAACATTGGTGTAGTTATTGCAGAATGTGAGGAGAGAGTGAAGGAGAAACAAATATGCAAAGGTGGAAAACTCACTTTTGTTGAAAGATATAAATTTACAACATAAATTTAAAAAAAGACAAACAGCACACAGGATTGACGAAAAAAGCCATTTCTCAGGACATCATAGTCAACTTTCTGAGAGAACCAAAGTAAGGAGCAAATCTTAAAACCAGGCAGAAGAAAATAATACATTACATATAGAGAAAATACATTTTAACAAACTATTGACTTCTCATTGGAAACCAAGGAAGTCAGAAGACGGTGGAGTAACATGTTTAAAGGACTGAAAAAATCCAATATTGGCCACCCGAAGTTCTCCATCAAGCAGAAATATCCCTCAAGGATGAAGGATCAATAAAGCCAGCACATCCATACTAGAAATCATGCTAAAGTGACATGATACCAGAAGCAAATTTGCATCTTTAGGAGGTAATGAAGAATATGATAAATTTTTTGTTGAATAGAAAGGATGATTTTTTTTCTTTTTAAAATTTGTGTAAAATATTTAGGAATGATAAAATTATAATTTAATAATTTTTGTCTGTGAGAAATTATAGCATCATTTTGTAGGGATTATGTTGTGTGTACATGTAGTGCATATGATCACTATAGCACAAAGGACAAAGGGTACTAGGGTGGGGGTAGGTATGTGGAGCTGTACTATTGCAAGGGTCAACATTGTTATACATAAAAAGCCAATACTTCAATGAAAATGGCATACTAAAAAATTGTTCAGTTAATTTAAAAGAAGGCATAAAAGGAAGGGCAGAGGCACAAGAAAAAGAGGGATAAACAGGAAACAAATATTAAGTGGTACATCAAATTCAACCATATAAAAATTACATTAAATAAAATGTACTCCAGTATAAAGGAAGAAATTGCCTGTAAGAGATTCACTTTGAATATAGAGACATTAATATGATGATAGTAATTGCATGTTAAAAGATATATCATGCAAACAACAAACATAAGAAATTGGAAACTTGGCTATATTACTATTAAGTAAAAATCTATTTTAAGACAAAGTTTATTACCTGAGATATTTCATAATGTTCAAGAGTCAAATTGTCAGGAAGATTTAAATGTGTATGCACCTAAACCTGAGTTTCAAAAAACATTAAACAAACATCATCAGAATTAAAAGGATGAATAATTAATTCTGCAATCCACATTGGTGATTTCAACACCACTTTCTCAACATTGGATAGAATAAATAGGGAAAAAAGACATAAATTAACAGAAAAACACCACCACCCCGTTGTCCTAATAGATATATAGCTGACCCCAACAACTACAGAATACATATCCTTTTCAATTACGTCATCATATATACTTTGGATATGAAACAAGGGATAATAAACTTACTCCACAGGCAAAACATTTATTATTGGTGGATTTAGATGGCAGTCACAGTGTGGCACAGGGCACTGTAGGCTTGATTAGCAGCTTGTTCCATTCATTCCCATCAGTGAATGAAAACTTACCTTGAGCATGAGTGACCCAGATTATTCCATCAGCAGCCATGATTTGTTTGCACAATTCATGGCCCCAAAGAGAGGCATCTATAATCTGCTAGTTTTTAGTCTTCCTAGTGGCAGATGAGACCATTGGCCAAGCTGTTGCCAACTGACAAAATGTCAGTAAAAATAAAACATTTCCAGAGGATTGTCTGAAGTAGGAGTCAAAAAACTTTTTCGTTAAAGGGCCAGATAATACATACCTTTGACTCTGCATTCCATGTGGTCTCTGTACTCAGCTCTGCTGTTGTCACACAAAAGCATCCATAGACTATACGTAAATGAATGGGGATGGTTGGCCCACCATTGTAGTTTGCCTAACCCTAAGTTAAAGTAGGGGTGATGACTTTCCATTATTCTCCCTTGCTGATTGTTCCTTACTTCAATCAGCCTTCCATAGTTGTTGTTGGGGTTATACAGCTGCCAAGGCCCAGTTGGCACCATTGGGTTTCATCTTAGCAGAGCCATCAATGAAAGAGGCTTAGGCATTTAAAGGGAGATCTGTGAATCAAGGGCCTATTGAGCCAGTGGCGTTGCTTCAGGCAGCGCAGTAGGAGGTAAAGTGGCTGTAAAACCCAAGGTTTTACCTTGGAGTATATCATTTCTGTTTGAATAGCGGTCCCTGTTGGGCCCTTCCCACCTTGTTCATCTTCAAGTTCAAGTTGACCCTTCCCCAAGTGGGTCTAATAAGTCACAAGGCCTCCATGCATCAGTTGTTCAGTTACAATTATAACTTAGCAGGTTAATAGCTGCCTTCCTAAAAAGGGAGTGTGCTTGGTTGCTGCATCAGGCAGGTGGCGATGTTGTATTGGGATAACACCTCTGAGTACTTCAACAGCCGTTCCGTCTTTACCTAGTCCTGGTATTCTGTTGTTTCTGGTGTATAACGTGAGGAGCTGGAAGCCTAGTAGTGTGGTCTGTTGTGCACTTGTTCCATTATCACTTCAGTATAGATGGCAGAGGATACCCTCTGACACAAGCATTTAAGTACAATCATGTAAGCTGTTAATACCAGTTACGCATTCATCAACATAATTTACAATGATAGTACATTGAAGGGCCCCACCCTTTTACACCGCATTCTAGTGTATTTTCCCCCATGAAAACATGAACTAGTGTGTTTAATGTGCATGTTGTTCCAGTGACAATTACCACGCAATAACGTTATCCCCTGTCTGTTAGGCAGGGGAGGCTAGCTTGTGGATGTGGTAGGGACAGCCAGGAATGTTGGCGTCTTACCTCTCTTGGCCCTTAGATCTAAGATTGGTGCCCTAGTATTAGTGCCACTTTACCCACCATGGGCAGTGGTGCCACTTCCCAGCCTCCAGTGAATGTCCAGGCACAGCAGGACATTCTTTCTGCCCCATCCCACCATGTTTCACCTTGCAGTCATTGGCATTTTGGGCCATACCTCATCCTCATTTACTGTCATGTTTGGACTGCAGGAGGAACCAGGCCCGTGAGTACTGCTGTCCCTGTGTTATTATATCAGCAAGCCTTCACATTCACTGTTATTTTTTTTTAAATTTCAGAATATTATGGGGGTACAAACACTTTGGTTACATATATTGCCTATGCACTGCCCACGACAGAGCTACAATCATGCCCATCCCCCAGACGGTGTGCCCCGCACCTATTAGGAGTGAGTTTACCCCTCCCCTGCCCCCCCACCTGCCTGACCCCCAGTGAATATTATTTCCATGTGTGTACATAAGTATTGATCAATTAGTACCAATTTGATGGTGAGTACCAGTGGTGCTTGTTTTTCCATTTTTTGATACTTCACTTCGAAGAATGGGCTCTAGCTCCATCCAGGATAATACCAGAGGAATTAATTCACCATTGTTTTTTGTGTCTGAGTAGTACTTCATCGTATACATATACCACATTTTATTAATCCACTTGTGTATTGATGGGCACTTGGGTTGTTTCCACATCTTTGCAATTGTGAATTGTGCTGCTATAAACATTCAAGTACAAATGTCTTTATTATAGAATGTCTTTTTTTCCTTTGGGTAAATACCAAGTAGTGGGATTGCTGGATCCAATGGTAGTTCTACTTTTAGTTCTTTGAGGTATCTCCATATTACTTTCCATAGAGGTTGTACTAATTTGCAGTCCCACAAGCAGTGTATGAGTGTTCCTATCTGTCCGCATCCCCGCCAACATTCATTGTTTTGGGACTTTTTGATATGAGCCAATCTCACTGGAGTTAAGTGATATCTCATTGTGGTTTTGATTTGTATTTCCCTGATGATTAGAGATATTGAGCAATTTTTTGTATGTTTGCTGGCCATTATTCGGTCTTCTTTTGAAAAGTTTCTGTTCCTGTCCTTTGCCCACTTTTTAATGGTGTTGTTTGATTTTTTCTTGTTGATTTTCCTAAGTTCTGTATAGATTCTAGTTACCAGCCCTTTATCAGATGTATAGCATGCAAATATTTTCTCCCATTCTGTAGGTTATCTGTTTGCTGTAGTGATAGTTTCCTTGGTTGTGCAGAAGCTTTTTAATTTGATCAGGTCCCATTTATTTATTTTTGTTGCTGCTGTGATTGCTTTTGGGATCATGAATTCTTTGCCTAGGCCAATGTCTATAAGAGTTTTTCCAACGTTTTCTTCTAGGATTCTTATGATTTTGTGTCTTAGGTTTAAGTCTGTTATCCATCGTGAGTTGATTTTTGTGAGAGGTGAGAGGTGTGGATCTAGTTTCAGTCTTCTACATGTGGCCATCCAGTTTTCCCAGCACCATTTATTGCATAGGGATTCTGTCCCTGTGTTGTTATATCAGCAAGGCTTCACATTGACTGTTTTTTTTTTTCATTCCTTTTTCTTTCTTTTTTTTTCTTCTTCCCAGAAGAAACATTTACTGTTATTTTTTACTGAAATAATTGTACTGAAAGAATCCATGTACACTTTACAGTTTTCCCCAGTGGTAACATTTTACAGAACTATAGTATATCAAAACCAGGATATTGACATTGATACAATCTACAGATCTTTTTCGGCTTTCACCAAGTTTACCTTTACTCACTTGTTTGTGTGTATATGTATTTAGTTTTATACAGTTTTATCACATGGGTAAGTTTGTATATCCACAACCACCTTCAAGATACTGAACAGTTCCCTCATGTTACCCTTTTGTCTCCAGACCTACCTCCCATGGTTTGTTTGGATATTCACCTGTTAAAGGACATATGGACTATGTGCAATTTTTGTCTGTTATCAATATGTGAATATAGCTTTTATTTCTCTACCATAGATGCCCAAGAGTGTAATTGCATGCTTAGTTTCATAAGAATTTACACAGAGTGAAAAGTTTTTTATTTTGATGAGATCAGATTTGTCAGGTTTTTCTTTATTGATACTAGTCCTTTTATGATACTAGTCCAGGGGTGGGGAACCTTTTCATGTTGGAAGGCTGCATTAATTTAGCTGTAATCAAGTACAGCCACATTTAAGAAACTTCAATTAGATATACTTAAAAATACATTATTTGGTAAAAATCTAACTACTATGTACTTAATAATTTTAAAAAATGAAAACTATTCGTTAATTTTAAAGTTAACTAACCTTTTAATGACTTTGTTATGTCTGCCTTTTGTTGGAAAGCATTTGAATATTTGGTTACAGCATGGAGGTCCGCAGTTTCAGTTGATCCTCTAGATGGGTATCAGTCATTTGTGACCTTAAAGGTGTCTTGATTTGGGTTATGTAGGAGAATGTAGATTCACAGCAATAAGTGGTTGAAAAGCAAGAGAACATTTTTTCAGACATGTTGCAGAAGGCGTGGGTATTCTACTGCATTTTTCCGTATTTCAATTGGATCTTTCTTAGCATCAAACAGTTACTTTAAAATGTCATCTACTGAGAGCTCAATCAATTCCATCTGTAGTTCTGTAGGTGCCTTGGCAATTTCATCTAGGTGAGGCTGAAATGCTAATTTGAGTGTGATGTCATGATTCTCAAAGTCTTTGAACCTTTCATTGTATTCTCCAATTAATAGGTCTATCACAGCCTGCATATTCCTCCAATTATTTGCATATATCATCCTGCTCATCAATGACCTTTGCTAACTGGGGAAAATGTTCATCTGAAATTTCCTTTTGAAGAAGAAGTGTTTTGAAAAAAGATGGCTTTTTTTGAAATGCTTGGATTTTTTGCCACATATCATATATAGACTTAGTTTTACCTTGCAAAGAAATATTCAAGTTGTTTTGATTTGACATGACATCACACAGAAATGCTACATTCCTATAGAAATCTTTCAATACTTCCCATTGCTGATTCTGTTCTTCATAAAATTTAACTATCTGTTCTTCTGGGGAGAAAATTTTGACTAACATCTGTCCCCGCGATAGCCAACACACTTTAGAATGATACGGCAGATCCACACTAAATGCCTTGTTGTTCAACCTTAGCCTCTTCAACCTCTTGAAGGTTGGTGAAGATATCTATTCCCTGTGTTCTGTTTGCAAGAGTGCACAAAGCTAGTTACTCTTTGTAGCAAAGAAAATCTTCTGTTATGACCCAAATGAAGTATGAAACCTGCACCGAGTCAGTAGTATCAGTGGATTCATCCAATGCTATTGAATAATATATATTTTCCTTTTGAAGTATTGTATGAAGTTGTTCTGTTAAGTTTAAGGCTAATTCATGCTGCCGATTGGTTATGGTTCTCCTTGAAAGAGGCAGTTGTTTGTACTTTGAAATGTTATTAGGGTCTAAGCATTCTACACCTTCGACAATGCATTCTTTCACAATTTCTATGTCACTTAATGGCTTCCCCTTTTTCCTGAGTATATAAGCTACTTTATAAGTTGCTTCAGTGGCATTATTTCCAGGTCTTATTGCTGCTTGAAAGAATTGTCTTTGCTTTTGCTTTTCTTCATGTGATTTCTGCAATACAACCTTTCATGCCTCTCCCTCTAATTTAAAATATTTGTGGTCCTTATGAGTGTTAAAATGCTGATGAGCATTGAATTTCTGTAATGTTGCTATTGCAGTATCACAAAGTAAGCAAACCATCTTATCTTTAGCAGAAACAAGATAATATTGCACTTCCCAATCCTCATTTAAAAATCTGCTTTCTTCCATCAGTGCTCTCTTGTTCTTCTTTGACATGACGGGCTGTTAAGCAGACAATTAAAAAAATATTGTTGAGCTATGCAACTATTCACAGATTCCACTTCAAACAGAACTCAGTGCACCATTGTCAAAAGCTCATAACAGACTGGCATATTTGACCCCCATAAGCTCTTGCCAACCAGCCTGGTGTTGTAGTGGCGCCAGTCAGGTGGGGGAAGTAAATCATGGGCGTAGCAGCCGTCAATTTAGCCCTTATGGCTTGCTGATGTTCTAATTGTGCCATTCAATCTGAGAGGATTATTTTGTTGAAACTTATTTTATTCCTTGGTATTTTAAATACGTTCATTTTAAAAATAAAATAAAAATATAAATGACGAACAAAAACATATTAGTAAAAATTAAAAAATGTGTTATGTAAACCTTGGATTCAGTCAGAAGGCCACACTGAAGGACCTAGAAGGCCACATGTGGCCTTAAGGCTGCAGATTCCTCATCCCTGTACTAGTACTTTGTAAGATAAGTGGCTTGCAAATCTTTTCTACCAGCCTATAGCTTTCATTCTCTCGATTTGGGCTTTTGCAGAGTGAAAAATTTTTAGTTTGGTGAGTTCCTATCTATCAGATTTTTAAAAGGATTATGCTTTTGGTGTTAAATCTAAGAACTCTTTGCATATCCCTCAATCCTGAATATTTTCTCCTGTGTATTTTTCTAAATTTTATAGTTTTACATTTTACATCATCAAGGGATAGTGGCCTCATAACACTAGTTGTGAATTCTTCTTTTCCTGTTCTGTTTTCTGAAAGGGAAAGTTATTAGCTATAGAACTATTCAGATGATCTATTTCCTCCTGGTTGAATTTAGTGGTTTGTGGTTTTTGAGGAATTGGTTTGTTTTTTCTAAGTTGCCAAATTTATTTGAATACAGTTGTTTATAGTATTACCTTATTATCTGTTTAATGACTGCTGGATTTGTAGTGATAGCCCCTATTTCATTCCTGATACTGCTAATTTGTGTCTTCTTCTCTTTTGATTTTTAAATTTTGCTGAAGCCTTACCAATTTTCTTGATTTTTTTGAAGAGTTTTTTTTTGTTTGTTTTATAGATTTTTCTGTATTGTTTTCTTATTTCTCAACTTCATTATTTTCTGCTCTGATCCTTATTATTTTCCTCCTGATTTCTTTGGTTTTTTTTTTTTTTCCTTTTTTCTTCTAATTTCTTGGGGATAGGAACTTAGATTATTGATTTGATTCCTTTCTGGTTTCTTACTTAATCATCTAGTGATGTAATTTCCCCCCTATACTGTGTTAGACTCATCTCATGTATTTTAATGTGTTATATTTTCATTTTTGTTCAGTTCTGTGGATTTTGTTATCTTTGGGACTTTGTCTTTGACCTATGGATAATTTAAAAACATGCTGTTTACCACGTGCTCAGAGATTTTTCCTGTCATCTTTCTGTTACTGATTTGTAGTTTTATTACATTACGGTCCAAGAATGTAACTCTGTATGATTTCATTTCTTTGATGAAGGAAATTTTTTTAAGGGAGTAAGGAAAACTTGCAATTATTGGGAGCCTTCTGTATACTTTCTATGATAGACACTTTTAAAGAATAGGTTCTTTCCAGATATTTTATTTAAAACCCTCAAAACAGCTTGTATCTGTAAAGTATTCGTATGTCCAACTTCAGGTAAGTCAGAAGTGTGAGAACTACAATTCTTGTAATGGTCTTTCCTTAGTCCTCCCTACCTGTCTTTCTCCTTTTCCCCCCATGTTTTTCCACTGCTTAATTGACCTTACTTTTTTTTTTTCTGCCTTTTCATGATTGGTGTGCACATCCCCTGTTAGATAGAAGGAAAGAAAATGTAAATTACAAAATAAAGTTCTTATTTTAAGCTCTGGTAAAAGTCTGTTCAGGAAAAAAACAAGGTTTAAAATCTCCATTAATTCAGATTAGTTTATGAATTGAAGAAAAAAATAACAACTCTTCTATCTATTTGAGAGGCTTTATATTACTATTGTTAGTTGTGAAGAATATTTTGGACTTTCTGTCTTGCATAGCAGTATCTCCATTTCATTGGTACAATAATAGCTAACAATTACAGCCCTGAAGATATGCCAAGTACTGTTCTATTTGCTTTGCAGATATTAACTCATTTAATCTTCACCAGAATCCTATTAGGTAGCTACTCTTCTTATGCATATTTTACGGATGATGATTTTTGTTATGTTGGACACTAAGGTTCATGGTTGAAAACTTCATTCCTCGATATTCTTTTGAAAAAGGATAAAGGAAGAGAAGGGATATCAGGTCTTAATCAAACTACCACTTTCCCTCTTCTTTCTGCTTTATACCTCTCACTGCTTCCATGTAGGAATGAACAGATGATTTTAGCTCATTGCTGAATTTCTGGCACCTAAAAGAGTGCAAAACATGTAATGGCTTTCCATAATTATTTATTGAGTAAATAAATATGAAGAATTGAGAGCAGAGGGGGGAGTAAGTAGATGGGATAGAGTGTATGTGTGGATTATTCTCCTTCACTACCCTTCTATTTGAAGTAATATACTCCCAAGCAAACCTTACTTGCCATTCAACATGTTGCCATTGCTCATAGATACATGAAAGTGTCTTTCTTAATTCTGAAGGATAAAAAGTTGTTGATGTGTGTGACTGAGAATGTCACTAGACGTTCTATTCTTGTATGTTAATTTTCTTTTTATATTTCTATATGTTTTCATTAAACATGACCTCCTTTGATGGCTTGGACCTTGGCAAATTAGTTATTGCCATATGTCAGTTGTCTTTATGTTTTGATTACCATTTTCATAGGCATCTAAAAATTTAGAACTCATGGTTTTGAGACTTTTTATCCAATCACTTTCTGCTTTTGGGTTTTCCTTCTTTTCTAATAGGGTTGGAAAGGGAATTGTTATTTGAATCATTAGGCATACTTTTGGTTACAGGAACAAAACCACATTTAACTATGGTTTTTAAAAATCAGGAGTTATTTTTATCATGTTATAAGAAGTCTGCTGCTGGTCTTGATACAATTGCTCAATGATGTCCTTGTGACCTTTTTGCTCTTTCCCTCATGATTGCGTTATAAATGTCACTTCCCTAGGCATCATTTCAGAATTCAAGGCAGTAAGATTGGGAGAAATGGCAGCATCAGTGATGTTAATTTCTTTTATCAGGAAAGCAGATACTTTCCCAGAATCCTGCAATAGCCACCTACTTTTGTCTGAGTGATCATAACTATGTCAGCACTTGTTGTAAGAGAGGCCAGGCAATCACATATTAAGCATCTGTAGTGGTGTCAAGTGAGGGAGTGAACGTTGGAGATAGGTGTTAGATTTGCCACTCAATAGTTACATCTATGAAATCATCATAGCAATCAAGATATAGAACATTTTCCTTATCTCAGAAACTTTCCTCTTAACCTTTTTAGTCAGTCCTCTGCCCTATTCCTGCCTTAGACAACCATCGCTATTACCTTATTTTTTAAAATAAAATATCTTCTGTAATTTGTAAGGTTTGTTATGCAGTTGGAGGGACTGCCATTGCAGGTCACTTTATTTTCTTGCCTAGTATTGCTGACTTTAGATCAGTACCATAGTCATTACCTGAGTATTCTAAAAATACAGATTTCTTGGTCTCGTGCCCCCCACCCATACCAACTGCATCATAATTCTGAAGGTGGGACCACAGGATCTGCATTTCTTACAAATAATCTAGGTGCTTCTTACCACACTAAAGCCTGAGAATCTCAGCTTCAGATTTTAGGATGTTAAGATAACCCTAAAATTTTATCACTGGTATTAACTGAGATTGTTAATTGAGGTTTTGGGTTGAATTTGCAACCTTATAAGGTACTGATTTCTATATCTTAGATGGTGATGTTTAGTTCTAGTGCCCAACTTCTCTTGTTTCTTATGTACTTTGAATTCAACCCATTTTATGAATTAAATATATGTGGGTTTTTTTTTAAGTTTTGATAAAATGTTGGACATAATTGAAAGCACTGTTTAGAAATTTTATGTTCCATGTGAGTATATGTCTGCTGTATTAGATTTTAGTTGCCCCAAATATTGCAGTTTTAAATTCCCAAATCAATGAAATATTTTAAAATAAATAACTCAGATTGCCCCAAAAATATTTGTATAAATCAGAATTACTGGATGATACAGTATGTTTTAAGGAACAAATATTTTATCTTTCTAGAGGCCTGAGTGGTTTCTCATAGCCAATTTTACATCATTACAATGAGAAATAAGTGTGAAATGTTATAAATATACTAAATAATACAGGAAACATTTAATGACTTGTAAATTACATAGCCAAACATAAAGTTACAAAACATTTTAATCTGTAGTTTTTTATTTGTATCTTATTAGTTAATAACTCTATCATTTATATGTTTAAATGCTCTAAATTGATGATAATGAGTATCTTTAATGAAGATTTCTTGACTAAATTAGGTACTGTTTGCTTGAGTTTTTCTTCTTAGGCCACCTTTTATGCTGAATGGAGGGAAACTTAATAAGAACATCTAGTTATACTTTTTACCCATATTATATTCAAGTTACTTGTTTAAGCCAACTCCAGATACGAAGTGAGCCAGGATAGGCACAGATAAAAGGCTATTTTAGGCTTCCCAGCAGCCACTTATCTTCCATTGAGCGTAGGAAAGCAAAAGCATCTCTAAGAACTAAGGGACTATTAAATGAAACCACAGACTATTAAAAGAGGCTGTAGAACTTTCTTTCAGCAAAGTGGCTAGTTAGTGTTCCTTTCATTTTTTAAATAACAGTTTTATTGAGGTATAATTCACATACACAAATTTCACCATTTTATACAGTACAGTTGTGTGGTTTTTAATATATTCACAGAGTTGTACACTGATCACAACTATCTAATTCCTGAACAGTTTCATCACCCCAAAATAAACCTGTACCTATTAGAAGTCACTCTCCATTCCCCTCTCCCTGACCCTTGGCCATTACTATCTGTTTTCTGTATCTGTGGATTTACTTATTCTATGCATTTCATATAAATGGAATCATACAACACATGGCCTTTGTGTCTGGTTTCTTTCATTTTGCATACTGTTTCAAAGTTCATTCATTTTTAAGCATGCATCAGAATCTAATTCCTTTTCATGGCTGAATAATATTCCATTATATGGATATATAACATTTTGTTTATTCATCAGTTGATGGACATTTGAATTGTTTCTTTTGGACTCTTAAAATCCTGTTGTGAGCATTTTTGTACAGGTTTTTGTGTGAACATGTTTTCAATATCCTTGGGTATCTAGGTATGAAATTGCTGGTTCGTATGATAACTCTGTGTTTAACTTTTTGAAGCACTTTCGAAGTGGCTGTACCATTTACATTTCCACCATAGAAGTATTAATATGAGGGTTTCAACTTCCAAACATCTTCATCAACACTTGTTATTGTGTGTCTTTTTTATTTTAGCCATTCCTTTGCATATGAAGTAGATATCTCATTGTTTTGATTTTCATTTTCTTAATCACTAATGATGTTGAGCACTTATTGGCCATTTGTATATCTTTTTTGGAGAAACATTTGTTCCAATCCTTTGCTTATTTTAATTTAATTTAATATATTTTATTTTAATTTATTTTATTTTGCCATGCAACAAAACCTTTATTAACATTTTGAACAGTTTCGGCTATTACTGAAACTGGTCATTTCTAAACTTAAATTGGGGCAAACGGCTATCGTGCAGAGTAATGCCATCAATGGGCACTGTGAATGCAAGCCTGAGGAATTAACAGCCACTCCTTCTTTGTCTTTATGTCACTAAGTTGTAAGTTATTTATGTATTCTAGATACTAGACCTTCATCAGATGTATTATTTGCTAATGTTTTCTCCCATTTTGTGGTTTGTCATTTTACTTTTCTTTTCTTTTCTTTTTTCTTCTTTTTTTGAGACAGAGCCTTACTCTGTCGCCCCGGCTAGAGTGCAGTGGTGTCATCATAGCTCACAGCAACCTCAAACTCCTGGGCTCAAGCGATCCTCCTGCCTCAGCCTGCCAAGTAGCTGGGACTACAGGAGTGTACCACCATGGCTGGCTAGTTTTTCTACTTTTTGTAAATATGGGGTTTCACTTTTGCTCAGGCTGGTCTCAAACTCCTGATCTCAAGTAATCCTTCTGCCTTGGCCTCCCAGAGCGCTAGGATTACAGGTGTGAGCCACCACTTCCGGCCTTACTTTCTTGACACTATTTTATACACAAAGATTTTTAATGTTGAAGCAGTATAATTTATCTATTTTTTCTTGTGTTGCTTATATAAGTGGTCTCAATTAAAAAGTCCAGGTAAAATGCTAATGTAGTAACCTAGTAGAGAGATGATAGTAGTTTATTTTATGTTGGTAGCAGTGAAAATGGAGAGTACATTTGTAGAGAGTTGGAATTTATTTTTAGGGTAATTATGACAATAATAGCAAACATCTTTGTATAGTGCTTAGTAAGTGCTAGGCACTATTCTAAGTGCTCTATATGTTAATTCATTAAACCTAACAACCTGATTAAGATTTGCATTATTTTTCCTATTTTGCAAATGAAGAACCTCAAGGCACAGAATTGTTAACTATTCTAACTAGTTAACTTTCCGTATAGCTAGTAAATGGTAGATATATTTACTATGATATACTGCCTCTAGGTAAAGCCTGTGATAATGTGTAAGGCTTTATATTCAGAGAGCTATTTCCATGTGTTTTCACAATATTTTATAATATTAAAGTTTATAGACTACTTCACATTTCAAATTGGTATTTTTAATCTAATCTGATGTAAAATTATGTGAGTGTGTGTACATATGTATTTATGTGATATATATAAATGGCTAGATATACTGTATATCCATTTATGTATAAAGAGATGCCTGGAAGGATGTGTTCCAAGATTGTGAGAAATACTTGTCTCTGGGTTGTGGAATTTATGTGTATGTGATTTTTTAAAAAACTAAAATGATTTTCTGTAATCATGTGCTATTATTATATTGTATATTACATGCATATAGTTATATTCGTCTTAAATACAATACAAAACAAAATGTCTGCTTGCTACTAAATTTTTAAAAGCACCTTAATCTTATTGGTCTCATGTTCTTAACTCATGTCTTGTATGGATTCTTCTTATTGGGAAGGCTTTCTGTACAGTTTTTGCTCTCTGTGCTATGGCGATTCTTCTAAACTATAGCAATACTACTTACTGACCTAAGAGTATCTTACTCTGATTTTGACTTTGACTTTAGATTTCCAAGGCTTTTTCTATATTTAGGTGTTTGACACTCTGACAAGTCTACATTGACCATTATGATGATGGTATAACATGAGTCAGCAAACTATGGTCCATGGGCCAAATCTGGCCCTTTGGCTGTTTTTATTATATGTACCACCAGCTAAGAATGGTTTTTATAGATTAGTATTGTAATCTAATAACACTAGCTGTGAACCTCAACTAAGCAAAATATTATCTCTGTAGAAAAGCATGCCATTCTTGTCATTAGTAGACCTATATTACAAAAACATTATACTGAATTATTATTATATTTTGAATTTTATCAATAAAATTTTTGTTGAAATTTATTTTCTCTCTTGTTATTATAAGTACCTACATAGTATCCTTGATTTTGCTTAATTGCCTGCAAGGCCTAAAATTTACTATCTGGTCCTTTACAGGAAAAGTTTGCTGACCCCGGTTTTAAAAGAAACCTGCACTGGTCTCATGTCTACAGTCATTCCCTACTTCAGTTTATTAGCATTTTGAAATGTGGCCAACCAGCAATATATACAGTATATCTATTGCTATTCCGTTCTGCTTAGTTCCTGAGTTCAAAGCATGGAATAGTGAGTGTTTTTAGAAAATAATTATCTAAATATGTTTATTTTCTTAATTTGAGAGCCGGAGTTTGGGTCATGAGTGGTACCTGTACTTTTTAATTTCTTTTATCACAATTGCATAATCTGTGCATGGTAAATGTTATTTGCCATGATATTTAGTGCTGTAGAACTAAGTCGGTGATACAATTCTCATCTAGTTCTCCTTAGTTATGATGAGAAAATGTTAACTAGAAATAACATTCCATAATTGAAGTTCAAAAATCATGCAGGTGATGTTATCACTTTATTACTAGTTTGCCATTTATATATATATAATATTTATTTATTTTTAATAATGTATGAAAAACTATCCAGCTAGTTCAATAATACCAACAGTTATATCATTTTACATTTTGTGAATAGGCAACTTGTTATCCTCTGTAGTGTTGTTTAAAGGATTAAACTTTGTCTAGTTCTTTTGACAGCTAATATCTGTAGCAGTCCTTCTTGCTCTTGTATGCTGATGTGTCTTCAAGGTCATAGAGCATCATCACTTCTCTAATAGCAGTTTTCTAAAAAAGCATTAGGTGGAATTCTGTCTTCCTCCCTTGATACTGATTGTTGACACCACCTCATGTCACAAATATTCTTAAAATGAAAGAAGGAAACTCCTTTTCATTGACACAGCAGGAAGTGGTCTTGATTGTAAGTGTTTTGGAAAAAGGCTTTAGATAACATAGTTCACTTCCACTGTGGATGAAACATAAATTACTCAATGTTAAGCCTAAAGATATTTTTCTTTATATATCTGATTCTGGCATGTGAAAATACATTTGATATTATGATATCAAGTTCTTCTGGTACTATATTTCTCTTTCTTGCTTCTGCTATTTATACTTTTATTTGTCCTGCCCTTCCCTTCCTCTTGCTTTTCTACTATTTCTACTCTTTCTTTTAATAGGATCCCTAATCTATTCAGAAAAGTCGGTTAAGCTGAACTTTATTGTAGGCAAACTACAGAGCTTAAACACTGTGGAACAGCTTTTTATCTGAAATATTGGAATTGTTGGAAGTTAAATTTCTCAACTTTCAGGATAGTATTTAATTATAAACATCAGTGTGTCATTTGGATATGGCACAGTAATGGAGATTGGCAGGCATGTGGTTGAATTTTGGGTTTGATCATGTATTGATAATGTTTGTCCAGCAGTAGTCTAGCAATGAAGTATCTTTTCTTGATACATAAGAATAACATTTCTTTTTTATTTGAAAGGTTTCAGACTCTTTTAGAAACTTGTACTTACTTTGATGGCTTCCTATAGCTTTTGTTCGTGATGCATTTCTGAAATACTTAGGCTTATTTGAAGATATATTGGAAAGTGCTTCTCTGACTGCTTGAGGAATTTTACTTAATTCATGTTATTATAATAAAAGCTAATATGCCTCATATATATAGGTACACATACATATGTTGTTTTCATGTTAAATCCCACTCAAAAATATTCTTATTTTACTATGCTTTTATCTTATCTGGATTTTTTTAAAGCACTGTTTGGTAATTGTTTTATGTGGTGAAAAATTACTTTAGTCAATGTAGAAAACCTTTCTTAAGTATCTGTGACCTGCCTTCCTTTTATAGGCTATGCTTAAAAATGCTTATTAGAATAATACCAACTTTTATTTGGCTTTCATTTTTAAGTTTTCTGAAAAAAGTACATGTAGGTATTTTTGCTCAAGTTGTCACCATTAGACTGATATCAAGATAAAAGTAGTAAATTCAATTTGCTAATTCAAAAATACTAGAAATTCTTTATTCAGTGTATGATAAATGTCATACAAATTAATGACTAACTTTCTCTAGGTCATGTCTGTGACTTGCTTTTGTAAATAGAGTTTTTTTGAACATAGCTACACTTATTCATTTACATATTTTCTGTGGCTTCTTTGACAGTACAAAGGTAGAGTGGAGTAGTTGCAATAGACAATAGACCTCGTACATCCTGCAAAGCCATATGGCCCCTTGCAGAAAAACTTTGCCACATACTGCAGGTATATAAGTTGTTGTTGTTACTGGTTGTATGGGAGTGGGGGCGTTGAGTGTTTTAAGACCTCCTTTCCTCTGTATCCCACCTCTCTTCAGGGTTCTATATTCCCTGACCATTGAAGTAACTTCTTACCTAATGGAGTTTTGATCAACATTCATTGTGAAAATCATCTGTAGAATACATTTTTTGGTTTATATCTTGCTCTTAGGTGTATTTGGTAATGAGGTAACTATTTCTATTCATATTTGGTGATGTGTGATACTTTTAGATAAATCCAAATAGTTTCAGCCATTTTTATATCTTTCCTTATCCCATTTCTAGGTACAGGACATCTGCTTCAGCCATGACTGTCGCTGGGTTGTGGTCAGTACTCTCCGGGGTACTTCCCATGTTTTCCCCATCAACCCTTATGGTGGCCAGCCTTGTGTTCGTACACACATGTCACCACGAGTAGTGAATCGCATGAGCCGTTTCCAAAAAAGTGCCGGACTGGAAGAGATTGAACAAGAACTGACATCTAAGCAAGGAGGTCGCTGTAGCCCTGTTCCAGGTCTATCAAGCAGCCCTTCTGGCTCACCTCTACATGGTAAACCCAATTTTCTCTCTCTGCCCTGCTCCTTTCAATCCTCTTCCCCATTGTTCCTAATTTTACAGATCTGGGATAAAATTAAAATTTTTGTAATCTGTACGTGTAAAGATAAGATCTTAGGCTCATAGGAGATATTGTTATTTGTTAAATCATTTAATAAATTGGAGCCAGTGTAGTAATGGTGATCTTTACGATGCTATTTTATTTTATTTTTCTCACTCACTCGCTCACTCACTCACCCACTCACCCACTCTCTCTCTCCTACCATGCTATTTTAACTCCCTAACTCTTTCAATATAAGGGATATTTGTTATCATATTTATTGAATATAAAGTTTGAGACTATATTTATAACTTTAGAGAGCTGAATGTCCTTTCCACATATCTCTTCTAGAACATTGTCTTTAATGGGCCAGTACTATAGTTTATTAAGAAATATTCATTCTTGGAAAGGCATAGTCATGAGTCATATGTATTTTAGATAGAGCGGCATTTGCATTTTATTTTAAAATACATCTCTGTGCGATTTCCATCAGTGTGTTACAGGAAAAACAAAGGTGTATCTCAATAATTTATCTTACAGCAATTCTTGTATAACCATCGTCCCAATCAATAAATGGAGCATTATTAGAATCCTCCTTTTATTCACCTTCTCCATAACATTAAACTATGACTCTGACTTTTATGGTAATCACTTTGTTACTTTTTAAAAATAGTTCTACTCCTAAGGATGTATCCTTAAACACTGTTGTTTCTACTTTATATAAATGGAATTATAGAGTATGTATATTTCAGTATATTTGTCTTCTTTAACATTTGTGAGATTTATTCGTGTTGTTACAGGTACTGTTCATTTATTTCCATTGCTCTGACTTATTCCTTTGTACTTCTATTTGTGTATTCTTTTTCTACTGGTGAAGTACATTTGTGTGGTTTCTGATTTGGGGTTAATATGTATATTAATTTTTGAGTGGAAATTCTGGATCTTAATGTACATGAATATTAATCTTCATAGATAACACTGGAGTGGTTGTACCATTTCATTCCCACCAGAATGACAGAAAATGTTGACATTAGATGACTCTTTTTTCTGGAGCATTGTAGACTTCCCTTGACAGATGACTATTTTAGGTTTTCCAGATTGGGGAATTTTATATGGAGAGATTATGGTTACCACGGAAAGTAATTTTTATTTTTTTAATTGATCTGAAATTCACATAACATAAAATTAACCATTTAAATGTGGCATTTAGTATGTTCACTATGTTGTGCAACCACCATCTCTATCTAGTTCCAAAACATTTTCCTCACTCCAAGAATTAAATCACATATTCTTTAAGCAGCTGTTCCCCTCTCTTCTTTCCTCCAATCCCCTAGTAACCACCACTATGTTTTTTATCTCTGTGGATTTACCTGTTCTGTATATTTTATATAAATACAGTGATATAATATGTAACCTTTTGTTTCTGGCTTCTTTCACTTAGTATAATGTTTTCGAGTTTCACCCACATTGTAGTATATATTAGTACTTCATTCCTTTTTATGGCTGAATTCCATTGTATGACTATAACACAATTCATCAATTCATCCACTTATGTACATTTGGGTTGTTTCTGCCTTTTGGCTGTTGTGAATAGTGCTGTAATCAATATGTGTGTATATGTATTTTTTTTTAGTACTTCTTTGTAATTCTTTTGGGTATGTACCTGTTCTTATTTGTTTTAGCTTCTATACTGACTACATTATACCATTCTTTTGTAATGTCTGATCAATTCCAGATATGTATGTTCTGTAGGAAGCTTTAAGATAGGCCAACAAAATATATAGGTAAATGGTATCCTGGGGAGAACTTCTGTAACTCAAAAAAGGAGGACCTCTATTTTTTCCTGAAATCATACTTTATGCTTTGGCTCTTTTTTTTTCTTTTATCATCTTGTATTTTTAAAGGGGATCTATTATTTTTTATAAGAACAGTTGTTATTTGTGTATACTTTAACTTAACTAGTGACCCATGATATTTAAGGTTGAAAGTTTTTAGAATCAGTCCTAGATGAAAACAGTCATTTTAAAAAGTGCTTAGGATTTTAAAAAAAGAGTTTAGAAAGCTATGAGATATTGATACTTTCAGCCCTTTGCAAGACATTTTATTTCAGACTTAATTATATTTTTTTGGTGTAAAAATTTTGTTCTATATTTAGGTGTGTAGTATAGGTTCTTTGAGGACTTTTCTTGTAGTGTTGAATATTTTTCTTAACTTAAATTGCCCCAAAATCTTTTTGTAGAGAGATTCAGTGTGCACATGGGGCAGCTACATCAACAAGAGGAACCACAGATGTATTAGTAGATAAGTTAAGTAGAATTTGTAGTCCCTACATTTATACATCTTCACAGGATGTTCTTTTGAGCTTCTTTTTTCTTCCTATTCTTCCTTCTTTATTAAGCAAACCACATAACAGGTTCTGTGCTAGGCTTTGGGAATAATTTATACAAAAAATTAAGGTTATCCCTGCCATCATGTATCTTCTACTCCAAGGGAAAAGGCAGGTATTAAATGAACGTGGACAAATATCTTTCAGTGTATTTTTGTTGAAAGTTGCAATGTGCCAATCGATGAAGGATTTTGTCATCTGTAAAAGAGCAGTGGTTAAAGAATAATACTAGATTTGTGAGTCAAAATATACTGTTTTCTCTCAGCTTTATTGCTTTCATAATTTTGCGGAAACCTCAGAGAAGAGAATCCACGCTGTTTGACGATACTACTATTCTTACAATTCAGGAATTTCAGAAGGCATTTTCCTCCTGATAACACATATTAAAATTTTATTCTCATAATTTTAACCTATTACTCTGTGTAGTTTTTCTCATTTTTGAAGTATAGGCATTAGAGTGATGGTCATTTTTCTTCATGTTCTTTTTGTACCTTACATGTCATAACAAAATGGGCATTGTTGTTGGTTAGTTCTAAAAATGATGTATTTACAGTTTGTGTGGGTAAACAGTCTGATGCTGGTCATAAACAATGTAAACCATTGAACAGGGAGGGATTCATCTTGAAAATGAATCATGTTTTGGTGGTATTACCGTTGTTTGTCTGTGCTCTTTTTAGCAAACTAAAGGAAACTGTTAAATAACAGTTGATATAGGGGTATTTCCTTTTTACTCTTTGGAGCCAATCCAGTTTAGTTTAGGATTATATTATCTATTTGCCTTTTTTTTAAACTTTCCAGAGGATGTTTATTTATTTGAAATATATTCTTTATAAATATCTCTTTCATTTCCTATCTTGTTGCCTGAACATCCACTTAGTCTAGATGAGGAGTTATTATGATCCATGAACAATATAGGAAAAAATTACATCTTTATATTCACTATCCTCTAATCAAAAGTATTGAACATAGAAAACACATGACAATAAGAGTAGCAGTGCTTGGGATGCTGTTACCAATAGAAATGCAGATGTTTTCATATCACATTATATATGAAATATTTATCTTGAAAAGAATTACATTCTTGAGTAGACTTTGAAATATTGTTTTTGCTCATCACTGCTTTGAAGTTATATATGATTATATAATACTTGTTTTAATATGAATTATTACATATATTACTATAACACTTTATTTTTAATATATTGATACCTATTTCAATATAATTTATTTCCTTTGTAATTACATGCATTTTGTTATTCTGAGAAAGAGTCCACAGGCTTCCCCAGACCGTCCAAATAGTCTGCAATGCAAGAATGATTGAGAATCCTGACCATTGTTTCTTGTTTTGTTTCAATAACCTCTAACCCTTTTTTTACTATCACAAACGTTTCCTTTGTTAACCACAAATATTATCTGCCAATTTTCTGCTTAAAATCTTTGTGTTTCACCATACTTCTAGAATGTTAGAGAATATCCCATCTTATTTCTAGCTTCTAGTCCAACCACACCAAGATTTCTGTACCCTTTCCTGAATATGTCACATATATTCAATTTTTGGCAACTTTCCTGTTTACCTACTTTTGTCTACTTGAAAATAGTGTTACCCCTTTGAATGCCTACTAAACTAGCTAAATTTTCACTTTTTAAGCCTTCTTTTGATGTTGTATCATCTGTGTCAACCTTGTTATTGGTACCCTATACATACATTTATCATAACATAATGTGGGAATTATACACATGTCTGTGTTTTCTGTTAGATTGACCTCCATGAAGCCAAAGTCTTTTTCTTGTTTGTATTTGTATCTTGGCAGCTCTCATAGAAGTTGATAAAATGTAGACTCTAAGGCTTTAAACCAGAGTTTTGGTTTTTTGTTTGTTTGTTTATTTAAGACAGGGTCTGGCTCTGTTGCACAGGCTAGAGTGCAGTGGTGTGGTTATAGCTCACAGCAACCTCCAACTCCTTGGCTCAAATGACTTCCTGCCTCAGCCTCTCAAGTAGCTGGTACTACAGGCATGCACCACCATGCCTGGCTAATTTTATTTTATTTTATTTTTTGTAGAGGCAAGGTCTCACTATGTTGCCCAGGCTGGTCTCAAACTCCTGGCCTCAAGGGATTCTCCTGCCTTAGCCTCCCAAAGTGCTGAGATTACAGGCATGAGCCACTGTGCCTGGCCAAACCAGAGTTTTAAAACATCTTTAGAAGTTATTCTAAGAAAAACCATTTAGATTTAAATCATTACTTGCCAGAATGAAGAACCTTTTATGCATGGTAACATCTTTTAAAAAAAATTTTAACATCTGTAAGATCCATTCATTTTATCAACAACGATTAATCATTGCTCTGAGCTATAGGAATAAAGCAGTGAAAAAGAGAGAAAGATATCCCTATTCTGATGGAGCTATGGAGAAAAAATGTAGGAAGTAGGATAATAGGGAATGTATAGAGAAGATTGCAATTTGAAATTAGTGTGCTTTCTGTAGGCCTTCCTGGATGATGACAATTGAGTAAAGACTTGATAGAAGTAAGGGAAAAAGTCATAACGTAACAGCCAGTGTAAAATCCTGAGGTGAGAATGTGCCTGAAAGGTTCAAGGAATGACAAGGAGGCCAGTGCCTTGTACAGTATGCTTCAGCTGCACCAGTACAGCCATCGAGAGTTCTGCTACGTTTTATGTCAAGTATGAAAGAAGAGGTGGATCAGGGTGACTAGTAAGGCCTTTGGCCTGAAGAGCTGAAAGAATGAGTTACTGTCAACTGAAATGAAGAACTCTGTGGATAAAGCAGGTTTTGGGATAGAGAAAGGATCAGAGGTTTTGGACGTGTTAAGTTTAAGATGTCTCTTTGACCTCCTAGTGATGTTAAGTAGATAGTTGGTTATGTGAGTGTGGAGTTCAGTGGAAAGCATTCATCTATATGGGGATAAATATTTGGAAGGCATCCAGGATAGTTGAAACCAAAGTGAAATGAGATCGTCTGGTGAGTGAGTGATTATAAAAAAGAGATGTCCCAGGACTGAGCCCTGGAGCCCTCCAACATTGAGTAACCAGTGACATAAGAAAGAAAACTATACATGAGAAGTCCTAGAGGCCAATTAAAGAAACTTTTAAAGAAAGAAGGGAGTAATTAATGTGTTTAAATTCTACTCATAGGTCAATGAAGATAAGAACTGAGAAAAAGAACACCATTAAATTTGGTCATGTAGAAGATATGTGACTTTGATATGAACACTTTTGGTGGAGTGGTAGGGGCCTAGTCTGAGATGATTTTAGCAAGAATGAGTAGAGAGAACAGTGTTGACAAGTCTTTTGAGGAGTATTGAGGTAAGGGGAGCAGGAAAATGGGGAAAAGTTAGAGGGGAAAGAGAAGATTGTTTCTTTTTTCCCAGGGAAATTAGTGAGGATGGATGCAGGAGCTTTAAGTAGAACGGCAAATGTGGGAAATAGTCCTCTAGGAGAATAGGCCTTTCTTTCACCAGTTACTAAATTTTTGTTGAATGACTAATCCATCTCTTTCACATTATTTATGCCCCAAGTATATTTCATTACATGCCTTTGCTTGTCCAGCTTCAACATCATGTTCCTACACCTGAATTACTTTCTCCTTATTTCTTCAGGTACACATTAAACCCCATCATTCAAGCCTAGCTTATGATGTGCTTTTTCCCTCTAAAAAAGTGTTGAACTTCATGTATTTGCTCCTTCTGTATACCTTTATCTCTACTGATTACTTACCACTTTCTACCTATTATTTTTGATGATCTTTATTACCAAGTTGCAACTTCCTTGGTGAGGCAATTTGGAGGACCTGGAGTCAGACTCCCTGGGAGTAGAATCATTTTCTATGATTTCCTAACTCTGTAATTTTAGACAAATTACTTATTCTATATGTGCCTCAATTTTCTGTCTGTGAAATGGGGATAATAATATTACCAATTTTACAGCTTACCTGTGAGGATCAAATCCCTTTGAACAATGTTTGGCACATAACAAATATTTGATAGAAGATCAACATAGCCCCTGTTATTAGTACTATTGATACTGCTGTTGATGTGGGAGTATATAGGATTGATTCACTTTTCATATTTTTGGTACAGTCTTCTTATCCAGAAAATAGAATACATGAATAATTCACTGAATAACGAGTAAATGAAATATAATAACTGTGAAGTTATTCTGTATAGGCTTTTTAAAATTTCAGAATATTAAGGGGGTTCAAATGTTTTGTTACATTGATACCTTTTATAATGCTTAATTCAGGGCTGCTAGTGTGTGTACAGGCTTTTATAGCATTATTGGGCTCAGTATTGGTAAGTTGACTTGTGACATTGTTTCTGAAATGAAGGGAGTCACCAATACAAAACCAAAAGTGGTTGTAGTAGTATTTTATCATTTTAATGTTTTTGCTCATTTTAATTCTATATATGAGGAGATACAGTTGGATAAATTAACATACCTATTCTTGAGTCTTTGCTATTTCTTTATTTTGCAAATTAGTTTTCCATTTTAGGTTCAAGAATATAGAGTTCACCATGTTACAGGACTTGTAAGGAATTTGTTTTGTTCTGCTATTTCCATTGAATTAACAGAGGGATTTTGGATTCACTTCTGTAGTTCTCCAGAGTTCCTTAGATGTGTCTCCTTTCTCATTAACTCATTAATCCTCAGAAGAGGAGTCATGTTTGAGTCACAGCTTTTGGCATCTGAATTCCAGATTCTTCTTTTTCCAAATGGAAGTAGCTGGTGAAACTCTGAGCCCTTTGGAGGAGGCTTCTGATTTCTTGAACTTGGACCCTTCATGTTTCAGTAAAGTGCTTTTTAAAAACTGGTGGTATCACTTTTCTTTTTAGCATCTGTGTGAGGCATTCTTTTTACCACTCAACAGTCTGTTTATAGCCTTCATTTGATGGTTTATCGTAATTTTTTACTTTTGTTGATCAGTCATTTTCTTTATACAGACCACATCACAGTTGTAAATACAAAGCAACCACACATTTCAGTCTTACATAGTTTCACCTACTTAAGAGAATCAATAATAATGTGATGTTTCTTGACTTCTCTTTCCACTTCAGTGTTTACTTGTGGATTGGAGTTTGCATGTATATGTTTTAATTTTTGCCAAGAAAAATCAATCCTGTGCACTGTAGCTCTGCTTCAAATTTTATGCCTCATGTGACATAAAGTATATAAATAGTATATACATGTTAAATGGAGAAAAATCATTCTATAGGGTATCTTAGTTTAGTACCTGGGTTTTTGCTGATTTAATATACTTTATTGTTTTAGTTCAGATGCAGTTTTGTTTCTAATTCGTTGTTTTCAAATCTAAGTTTTCCTGGTAAATTTGTTTTTCTCTAAGTTTTTATTATCCTTTTAAAAATATTGCTATAACGTTATGCTAATTTTGACATATACTACTTTCTCAGAGAGAGTGATGAGTTTGTTAGTGACAGTGGATTGAAAAGAGTGACCTTATAATACCATCCTGAAAACAAGATGCTTTCATTTAAGAATCATTAATGGAAGAAACTATCTGTTACATAAAGGTAGTATAGTTGTTGTTTCTCAATAGATTTTATTTTTAAAGCAGTTTTAGGTTCCCAGCAAAATTGAGAGAAAGGTATAGATAGCACAGTTTTTGTGGAAAATGCCTATGGGTTATTTTTTAAAACCCCAGATATTATCTTTCCTCTAAATTATACTTTAAAATTTAGTGTTATAAAAACTAGCTTAAACATTTTTTAAACCTAATTAAACTCTATTCAGATTTGTTTGTGTATTTCATTTTGGATATGCCACATTATCTCTCCATAAATAAATGCCACATAAGGTAGTTAGCCACTGAAGCTAACCCAGAATTTCTTCTTTTGCTTTTTACTGCTCATGAGATATTTTTACTTTTCTGTGTATATTTTACATTGGCAAATCATAAACTCCATGTTTCAAAGTAATTTAATTTTAAATTGTTAATGAGATATGCCTCTAGAGGGCAATATTTTCTCAACTTTTCTATAATTGTAATCAAAGCAACCCTGGCGTGAACCTGGGTTGCTATGGATGTTAATGTCTCATCAGATCTTATAATAACCTCTTTTCCTTTTTATTATGTTTTCTGTGATTTATTCCTGAAGGTCTTCTTAGAGAATTGGACTTTGGAAATATATTACCATCAATTAGTATCCTTTTTGAGTACTACATCCAGATATATAGTTCCTATGAATGAATTCTAATAATTGAATAGAGTCAAATTTTTTAGTTATATCATTTGAGTAAGTCAGATCAGTACGTTCAAAAAATTTCTTCTTTGATTCTCTATATATTTCTATTCAAGAACTTGTTATATGTGTACTTTTTGTTACCAGAGTAATTAAACTCCACTATTGAGGCATTATTAGAGCTAATAGTTAATCTCTTCTTCTCTTTTTTATTAACGTCATTTGGATATTTGTTGTTTGCCTTTTTAATATAACTTTTATTTTTTATCAAAGAAGTATATGGTCATAAATACCATAATTTTATAATGAAACAAACCACTCTGTTGCCCTGTTCTACCCACTCTCAGATGTCATTCCCTAGAGGCCTCTTCTTTCAACTCTTCAGTTTCTTCTCTTCTGTTTTCTTTTTGTCCCTTTCTGGAAATCCTGTTGGTTGAATAATGTATCTCTTACATTGAGTCCTTAACTTTCTTGTCTTTTTTTTTTTTCTTTATTTTATGAGAGTATCCCCAACTTTATCTCCCGGTTTTCTTCTTGCATTTTTATTTCTGAAACATGTTTTTAATGTGCTTTTCTTTGAATGTTTCTTTTATTATCACGTCCTTTTATTATTTTATACATGTAATAATATTATTTATCTCTTTGAGAGTTATAATTTGTGAAGCTTATTTTTTTTTTGCTCCTTGTATTATCTCCATTTCTTCTGAGTTCCTTTTTTAATTTTTTTGTTTTGATCTTTATCTTTAATGTTTTCAACGCTGACTGTACATTATACTTAAGCTGAATAGTTTTGAAAAATACTGATGCCTAGGCCCCATCAGACTGATTAAACTAAAATACTGACCTCAATGTCTGGGAATCCAGACATTGACTGATTATTGGCTGATCATTCTTATTTTAATTTTATTATTAATCCATTTTAATTTTATTATTTCATTTTTATTCATCTAATCAAATCAATAAGGAACTGATGGGAAGCTTTTTGAAGGTGGAAAGGGTATATCAGCTTATAGGTCCCAATGGGCCAACAGGTAGGAAAGGCCATTTTATTAGGGAACCTCCAATAGTCACTATTCATAGGTCTTTTCACTTACACTTGTCAGTTCCCCCATAAAGGAATCCTTCTACCTTCTCTTCGGGTTGGAGTTGGGGTAATGAAGACTTTCAGGCAATAAACTTAGAAATTAGCTTTTAGGGAGTTGAAGGAGTTACATTTTTTAGTTCAGTGATTATAATTACAAAAAGAAGATTTGGAGAATCTGTTTGCATGTTACTATTGCCTTACTTTTCCAGTGAAGAGAGCAGTTAAGTAAGAAATTCTGGTCTGGTTCCATGGAAATAGAAATATTTCTGTGGAAATCTGGAGATGGAATTTTTAGTTGCTGAAGTGAATAAATGTAAAAACGACCTTTCTAGATGAAGAAGAGTGAATTGGGTGTAATAACTAATTTTGGAAAAAGGACTGAATGTTATTTCTTTACATACTTATCAAAAGGAAGACCTGAAATATTTTTTCAAAATTTTGTTTTGAGAAAAATCAGAGAGGAAGAAAAGAGTAGGTAGGCTTCTTAGGATATGGAATAACCAGTGTCTGAATGATTGACCCAAAGGGACAGATTTAGAAATCAGACTTAAGAGTAGCAGACATGAATAGTGCCAAGGTTAAGATCAGCACTACTGAGCAGGAACTAGAAATCTGCTGGTTGATAGTTGTAAACTACAGAAGGGTGAGGAATCTGGGGTCATGACTGTGCCAGGGTTATGCATACTGAGAAAGAGAAACTACGATGGGTCTTACCATAGTAGAGTAAATGGCATTTTGAATTTGGAGGAGGATGAGAAAAGGAAAAGGATTTAAGGTTCAATGAAAGAGTTATTAACATTGGATGATGTGTTTTTGCAGGTGAGAATATTGAAGCTAAAATGAGGCACAAGAGGGAAATTACTATTTCAGAATGGACCACGTGGAATTAACGTGGGCATTGTTGGCGGATTCAGAAGAGATAGGGCATTCCATTTTCAGTGTTAAGAACCATCCCTGGTAGGCAATGCTTAATGTTCAATAATATTTCATTCTAGTCTATTTTTGGAGTGGACTGAAATGTATCCACATTTGATAATAGATGAGGGAAAATACAACATGACAGTACTGACAAATGAATGTGGTTTTCTGGCAATGATCCAGCTGATTAAGAAAAAGTGTTGCTACTACAGCAGAGAATTACAGGGAAAGAAGAGTCATTATTTGTCAGGTGCAGTGTACCCAAGGATGGTCATGGTATCACTCTTCTTTGTGGTTCTTTCAAGGATTTTCTATAAAAGGAATTTTTATGTACATAGCTAAATTCATAGATATGCTTTTGGAAAATTAAATTTAGAAGACAAGGGCTTGAACTATTTATTAATATTCATATGGTTTGCTAAGTTTGATTTTTTCTTTTTTTTTGATAATCAGTTCTCTTTTCACAAATTGTTGATAATTTAGGCAGCTAAATTGAGTATTGGTTTCCTGTTTTCTTCTTGAATAAAATATGTAAGCATATTTTGATAGAAAGATCTTTAAATGTTTTAAAGCTGGAAATAAAATGTATGTGAATATAATAGGTTTTATCTTCCCTGTTGTCAAAAATGTTGATTTGGCCCTTTTGCACTGTACTCCCATCTTTGTATGGTTGTTAAAATCTGTTGCTCTTTCCCATCTGAAGGAAATGCATCTTTGACACTTCTCATGACCTGAGTCATGATGCTGAAATAGAGCCAGAAAATGTCCTTAACAGTCATGGGTAAAAAGAAGGAAGGCTTCCGTGGGGGGTAGGAGAGTGTGAGGGGGAGGGATAATAGGGGATTGATGGGGAGAAGAGTCTTTGCTATTTCGGTTTACATCATTTTGATTGTTAGGAAAGTTCTTATATTTTACTGCTATACTTGTTATTCCAGAGAAAATACTTTGGTTTTAATATAGAATTGTTCCTTAAGTGTACAATGTTTACTATGTAAGTATACAAAGACAAAGTATATAAAGACAAGTTCTGCAAATGTTAAATCATTTTGAGTTCTCTAGGTCTAAGAAAATACACTTTAAATGTTGCAATTAATTCAGTATTTCTTGTTACAAAGTGTTTATTTTCATCTCCGAGCCAATTCCGGATACTTCTACATCTGTGTTCACCAGTTTAAGTGATGAAGTTGTATTTGTTAAATCAGACAGCAGTCCATATTTTTTCCTTGAACAGTAAAGTACTTCTGTTTGCTCTGTTGATAAGATACAAAATTCATTGTAAAATAAGGATGGGAGAGTTGAGTATAGAGTATTTTTAAGAAATAATTCAATGAGGAGTTATACTTTGGGGAGTTCATTTCACCTCAAATTTGATCTAAGGGATGCTAGATTATGAAGTTTTAATTGTGAGGATTTTTCACTAGATTAAAACTCCTCACTTCTGAGCACATAGCTCCTCTAATATATTTGAGCTTGATTCAGTAGAGTGGGAAATTTTGAGGGTGCTTTAACATGATAGATTAAGGAAGAGTTTGAATCTTAAGGTAAAAGATCAAAGATCTTTTTCTCTTATATACATGTATAAAGAATTTACTTTGTTCCCTCTAGTATTAAATATAGTCTATTTACTGTTTTGTTTGATTTTTCATTGTTGAAAAAGTATCAAATTGCAATCCTAAAATTTAAATTGAATTAAAAATTGCTAAACTTCTTAAATATTAAGAGCACTAGCTCTTAATAAATTTCCTTTATTCCAGAATCTTGGAGTGCTCCAGGCATAATAAACTAAAGTAATGAACTTCTCATTTTTAGGGAGGGGATTTTGTTTATTTAGTTTATAAACTTGGCTTAACTGTGTGATTGAGACTTAATTGTGTGAAACATATCAGACAGGTATTTTATATTTTAGTAGAATTCTTCATTGCTACTTCTATTATTTTTCCCCTTTGCATTCTTGCATTTTGTAAACATTATTTCTAACTCTTAATCTCATCTCCTTGTCTAGGTTTATTTTTACCTCCTAAGTTTTTGATATTCCTTGTTCTTGGCCCGCTTTGGTGCATTTTTGGAGTAGTGTAGACTATACTTGCTCTACTTACTATTTTAGCAATGGTGATTTTTAATTTTTATGTATTAAATGTCTAAATTTATTGAGTTTATTTTAGCTTTAGGGAAAGAAAAATACTCAAATTTATATGTTATAGTAGCCAGGGCGTTAACATAAAAATTTACAAGTTAGAATGTATTCAGAATAAAAAAGGAAAACTACCTAGCAAATTATTCATACATAGATATGTATAATTTCAACTCTCCTCAAAGTATAGTTTTAATTCTACTGACATTTAATAAGCACTAGTGCAAAGCTCCATGCGGGCTAGTTTGTATGTAGTGGGGAGAAATGATGACAATTTCATTTATAATCTCAATCCCTATTTTGTAAAAAAAAAGATTGGATTCTTGTTTTCAAGTTCATTTTGTGGGAGGTTTTTTAAATCTTTCTTCCTTCCCTCCTTTTCCCAAAGTACCAATAATAATGCCTATGGTGACATGAACTTTTTACTTGAAAAAAGCAACAAGTGTTTTGCTTGAAATGCGTACAAATTTGCAGTATGTTTACTTCAACATCTATTGCCTCCAAAAAAAGTTATAGGCAAAACCAAATCAATGCCCAGTCAGAATTGTCCTTGAATGTTTTCTGTCTTTAATTATGTCACCTAAACTGTTTGCTGTGTTAACAATCTTCTAAAATGTGTGTGTATAAAATTCATTTTCTTTTAGTTGTGTGTTCTACTCTCCTTGGCTCCTGTGAACAAGCATTGCTTCCGCCCAGTTTAGTATGTGGGTCAGAAGGCACTGTTTCTCACCAGGCGCTGCTGTTTCCTTTTCCTACTTCAGTAGATTACAGATTATACTGGAACATGCCTGAGAAAAGGTCAAAAAGAAGGGTGAAAGTCCTGGAACTGCAGCTGGGAAGCTTGACATTCTCATCTAGGAAAGGGGAGAAGGGAAAGGGGGAGGGGGAGGAGAGGCAGGGGGGGAAGGAAAAGAGAAAGAGGGAGAGAGGGAGAGGGGTGGGGGAGAGAGAGAGAGACACTGTCATCCCAACCAAAAACAACCCACCTGCAGGAAATTCCCATTTGCACAGGATACTTTTTATTAAATAATTATTGAGAGTTTGGTTGAAAAAGCTTTAATGTTAAATTAGATGGCAAGTAAGAGCTAAGCAGTGTTTTTAACTTTTCAGAGCCCAGATTTCCAGTGACTGTTTCAAAACAAGCTACCATTGTACTCTTTGACAGAGTCAAGAAGTCAGAGCTTTTCAAATACAAAATTAACTTAGTTAAACTCCTTTGGATTTTGTTTTGTCTTGTTTTGTTTTGTTTTTTGAGACAGGGTTTTTCTCTTTTGCCAGAGCTAGAGTGCTGTGGCATGCTCATAGCTCACTGCAACCTCAAACACCTGAGCTGGATCCTCTTGCCTCAGCTTCTCTGGGACTATAGGCATGAGCCACTGTGCTGGCCTCCTTTGGATTTTTATCCCTGTCAGTTCCACAGCAGAATATTAAAAGCAGACCCAAACTTTGGACATCTGTGGAAAGCAGAAATGTACAAAAAAAGCCCCATACAACTCCTCATCCAGTTTTTACTTTGGAAAGGTGTGATGTAGGGAGTAGAACATCTATATGACATATTAAAGGAAGGGAAGTGTTGGAAGAAGGACAAAGATAATGGAAATATTTGGGAATAGGGCTGTTTCTGTAGAATTGTCTTCTGAGGAGTGCCACAAAGTCACACTGACATTGGGCTTCTGTGCGCCTCATTAATCCAATTTTAAAATGCAAGAGTTCAAAATAGACCAAGTGTGAGGAGGCTTGTATCTTAGAATAATAGTGGATCTTGTGGGTAAGTGCATGGAGAAGTGAGGAAAGCAGAATTTGACACAACTGTAGGAGTCTAGTATACTAAGTTGTAGTTGGTTTCTGTTGCATACTGGTTTCTATTGTAAACCTTCAGAAAAGTGGAGTGCCTAAGGTGAACAAGGTCTGTGTGCATGATAGGAATGAAAAAGTGAGAGGATGTGCAGGCTTCCTAATGACACTGCTTTCTCATAGGGCACCATTTGCACTGCCTGGTGAGTGTCATTTTGCTCTTTTTACAGATGAATCTTTGTCATTTCTGTACCTATTTATGCCATATCTCTAATGATAACAAAAGGACAGTGCTACTTTATCCTCCAAATGCTCAATTTGGTCCACTTTATTCCATCGTAGTTCTTAGATTCTCACACCTTCTGTTCTTGAAGAATCTTCCTTTGTCCGCCACAACCTGTAGCTTGTGCTGCTAGAAACCTGTAACAAAAAGTTTTCTCTATCTCAGTGATGTGACACTCTTTTAAGGTACTTTCTCATCCATAACTATTAACCTTTGATCGCTTAATGTTATTTTAACTGATTTTATTCCCCTTGGTTCACAATATGGTAAAATACAAAAAGTCTTCAAAGGCTGAGGGAGGCATATAACATTATTCTTATTTTTCCTCTTCTTGTTTGCATTTAAGAAGAAATAAAGTCATACATATGTACACACAGGTACACCAATATTAACGTTAACATTTAACATAATCTGAAATGTTCAACAATTTTAGGGTCTTGCTGGCTTCAAAAGTTTCTTGCCAGTTGGCAGTTTGCCACATTCACATGTTCTCACATCACTGCATTCAGAAGCTAAGAATACCAACCTGGCAGCTTCTGCACAGAGGGTAAAGATAAAACAGAAAGGAGTCTAGCTTTGCAGCCACATTACCTGGAAGTTGCTGCTGATGTCTTTTCCACAAATGTCCAAGTTTGTCAAAGCCCAGTAAATCTTGGAAAGTTTATTTTCCTTGTAGCATCTGTGTTTTATAATGGGTCTTTTAATTTGTTTTTACTTTGTCTGCAGGGATTTCTTTTGTCCGGAGTTTTCAGACTCTGTCTTTTTTTTTCTTTGCCTGTGGAAGTGAGTCTGTTAATGATGACTGGTTTGGGAATATGCCTCTCTGCAAAGCTGACCTGACAGGCTGTTCCTCCAGTGCAGCAACAAAGCCCATTGTTATTTTCTCTGTTCACTTTTATCCTCAACTTAATCCATTTTTCCTCCATGTTTTTATAGTATAAACTGTCTGAGAAAACATAATTTAGGACAAAGCATAAGTAAGGTGGCATTTTGAAGTTAGCAAAACTTTTAGTAAACAGATCAAACAGATCATACCATGTCATTGTCACATATGCAGACAGGGGTGCTATGTGTTAGTATCAAGATTGAGAGTTTGTGTCTTCCAAAGTACAAGGTACCTGTAGTTATTCTTTATCCAAAAGGTAGCAGGGGGAAAAAAAAGAGCACATGAAGTCGTTTTCACAGTTCCTTTTTTAAAAATTGCAAACTGTTGAAGATAAACACAGAAAGTCAGTGGTTGAACCCTAAAGTGAACTGTTGTGGTTTATTGTTTTGTATTATAACATTAAAAACAATAATAACAGTAAACAAACAACTGAAAACAGAACAAAAACAAAACATCATAGCTTTAAACATCAAGGGATGTTTTTTAAATTCTGATTTTTAAATAATTTTCTATTCCCAAATAGAATTCCTGTGTTAACTTATTGAGAAACCATTTTATTGGAACTTAGGATTTTTTTCCCCAAGTGAACTCCATCTATCATGGGGACTGGTAAACCTCTAAAGGATCAAAGCTCTCTAGTGGATTTGGATAAAGACCCAAAAGCCTGAAGGCTTATGCAAGTTTATCTGTATAGAGTAAGCCCAAAAAACTGGGATGAGAGTCTTAGAAGAGCTTATTTTCTCATGAGATTTTTGGGACTTCCTCTGTCTGGTTGTGCCAGAAATACTGTGAGAATATCCATTCTCATGGCATTTGTCACTTACAGGTCTTGTCCCAGCTGGAATTTGAACGTATAATGGTGTGTGAAATATTTTACGTATCTTAAGGCTTCATGAAGTCCACTACTGGAATTGCAGTTAAACAACCTCTGCTCTTTTCATTGTACTCATACAGTAAAGAAAAAATAGTAAAGTATGGTAGAGAAGGCTTAATGAAAGTGACACCTAGTTAGTCTTTTTATAGATCTCAGTAATTGTTTTATTATTTCTCTCATATATATTCCCAAGAGGTGGTGCAAAGAAAAAGAATAGGGAGAGACCTAATCCAGGTCCAAGACTGATACTACATGTTTCCTCCTGCTGAACCTCATTATACTAAGAGGCTTAAGGTTTAATGATGAATTCTGGCTCGGAAATTTAGGCTTGATATAACCATAAGGAAATGGTAGAGATCTATTCTTAAAGTTATCAAGTTCACCCTCCCAGCCTAATTGACATAAGACTAAGCAGAATAGTGAAAGCCATGGACTCCAGTCATCTGGTTATCTTCTGAAGTATTTTGAGTCCCCTCCAGAATTATTTTTTCTATAGATCATAGGGCTATATTTTTCTCCACCTCCTGTATGTAGGAAAAAATATATTTCCTTCATTCATTCTGCAAACATTTATTGAACTCTTAATGATTAATAAGACACTGCCTGCAGGTGTCTAGGCATTCTGGAGAGTCTCCAGTATTGTGGAAGATAAATCTGGAGGTTTGTTAGATTCTAGCTGAATTTTCAAAGAAAACCCATGGCAGAAGAAATAGTGAAAAATCTTTCATAACCAAAGATTTTAACAGTAGAATAGGGAAGATATTATATTATTATATAGAATGATCCTTTGATCATTAAACTATTTTGTGTTTTTGATTTATTGTTTTTAATGTGTATTATTTACATGCAGATCATTATGCATCAGCTATTGAGATTTATTTTTTAATCTAGCTCCCTCATTTTACTAACTCCTGATGTCATCTTTCATTCTTTATTTTCTATTAGAAAAACAAAATATTACTTTATGCTCAAAATTTGTGTACATTTTCTCTGTTTAAATTGTCCTTTAAAGCAACAATAAATGTGACTCCTTCCTCTTTGTTCTTTGGACATTTTTCAGATATCTTTATTAGCATGTTTTTCTCCCATTTTTCATTTTTTGTTAATGTGTATTTCTGCATCATCATATTAGGAACTCTTTGAAAGTCCCCTGGACTTATTCATCCAGGACCTAGAGCAGGGCCTGATACCAATAAGCCTCCAAAAGTCTGAAGTGAAAGAATGAATATTGAGTAAAACCTTCAGGTAGTGCAGTATATCATCTTGCTAATGTCTTCTTTTCAGTACCAGTCCTTAAATCTTTGTTCTTTATCCATTACCTTGATATATCCTATCAGCAGGCCCTTTGCTTTTCCCTTACAATCTTACTTTTTCACCTCACTACTGAAAGTACCCTATTGAAGACTACCAGAGTTAGTAGTTTTTCTCTGAATTTACCTTCCTGTACCTTGTCCTTATTGACCACTTCATTAATACATATATTCATTCTTTCATTAAAGCTGTGTTTATAAATTGCTAGCCATATCCAATAATATATAATATATATACTTCCCTTATGAATATAAACATGAATATAAAATCTACACAACTTACTTTACTCTCTCAGATGTGCTGGGTTTCCTATGGAGATTATATCATAAACACAATAGCAGGCTGAGAAGGATAGGTCTGAAGTACTTTGTATGCTCTTCTGACGTCGTCCTTTATACTGGTGAGACAGTGAAGCATTGTAAGTCATGACTAGTTGAACCACACATTTGGAACTTCTCAGTGAATCACTTCATTTTCCTAGACCACTCCTATTATCTATAAAATTCAGTGACTGACTTCAACATCTGTACTGTCCCCTTGCTGAACAACTTAAGTTCCTATTCCTCTGGCTCAATTAAAAGGTTCTTCTAAAACTGAAATAATTTTATCTTCCCTGTGCTTTCCATTGTCCATCCTCCACGAAAGAGATTCCCCTCTACTGCTCACACAATGGCATCCCTTTACACCTCTCTCCATTCATGCCATCCTTCATGCCTAGAATATTCCTTCTCTCCTACTCTTATCCCTATTTTGTCCAACTTTCAAAGCCTAGTTGATATCCCATTTCCTCCATGAGCCCTTTTCCAAATAAAATTGTTCCCACATCTACTTATCTTTAGTTCTAGACAATTAGCACTTAATTACTCCAGTTTTGTGCATGTTGGGCGGTAAGTTTCACATTGTGTTATCTTAGGGTAAGGCACTCAACAAGTATTTGTTTACTAGTTGTGAAATGTGTATGGTGTATACAATTTTTGAATTTTACTAGCTTGTGACATACTTAATGTTGCAGTCTGATTTCACATTCAAATTAATATTAGCATAGTTGTCTAGTGGTGAATCTTACAACTATTTACATCTATACTGGCCTCGAGAATATGATAGTAAATTACTTTGAATGACTTAACTATAAAACAGTTTTTCTGTTATTCCTCTACAAATATAATATTGGAATGGGATTTCCCTCTTCATATTTTCTACAAGATTCTATGTTGTATGAGTGTAATACTATTGTCTGATTTATTAAACAGCCTAAAGCATCTTGTACATGTTGTAAATGCTGACTTTTGTGATGCCTGAGACAGGTGTAGATTGCTTCTATTAACTTTAATGTGTATTCTGAATTGGAAATTGGGGGGATAGAACGATAAAGATTTATTTTGTTTGCATGAATTTCTTATCTCTCCCCTTATTTTGCAAATGAAACATTTGTCAAAGTTTAACTTGATAATTCCATGGAGTACTGTAAAAAGATAGATTTGTGTCCAAGGAAGATGTAGCATTTGATTAAGCTATTATCCTAATTCTGAAGGCACTGTCATCTTGTTAGGATTTTTTTAAAAAGGGACTTTGACTTTTCACTGCCTCTGAAGCTACCAGTAGATACTGTTTGGTAGTTCTCCCCCTATCTTGAATCCATGCTACTTTAAAAAATGAATGTCTTTCATGATGTTTTTTTAGAAATAAGATATTGATTAAGACTTTTTGCTGTCCATATAAAGTTTTTGCCTTAATTCAGATTAGTAAAAAAAAAAAAAAATTCTTCTGTGTGTGTAAGTTTCTCTACAAATCGATGAATTAATAAAACTCACAGGAAAGCTGCAATAATCAAGAAAACATGGTATTGGTGAAAGGATAGACACATAGATCAGTGGAACACATAGATCAATTCAGTAATAGACCCATGCATATATGGTCAATTGATTTTTGACAAAGGTGGAAAGGCAATTAATGGAGAAAGGATAATCTTTTTAATAAATAGTGACAGAACAATTAGACATCTATATTTAAAACAATGAACACAATGAACCTCAACCCTCACTACAAGCACAAAAATTAACTAAAAATAAATCACAGTTTGCTTTTGCCCTGTCTATTCAACATAGTGCTGAAAGTTTTAGCCAGAGCAACAGGGGGGGAGGTGGGGAAAGAAAGAAAGACAGAAAAAAGAAATAGAAGGCATCAGATTGGAAAGGAAAAAATAAAAAACTATTCCTTTTTTGAGGGTGACATAATTATATATGTAGAAAATCCTAGGGAATCCACAAAAAATTATTAGAGCTAAGAAATGAGTTCAGCAAACTTGTAGGATACAAGATCAATATACAAAAATTATCTGTATTTCTATATACTAGCAATGAACCATTTGAAAAGTTAAATTAAGAAAATTCCATTTACAAGTTGCATGAAAAAGAATAAAATAATTAGTTATAAGTTAACTAAAGAAGTCTAAAACTTGTACCCTGAAAACTACAAAACAACATTGAAATAAATTAAAGAATACCCAAGTAAATGAAAGGCATACCAAGTACTTGGATTGGAAGACTTAATATTCTTATAAAGGCAATGCTCCGTAAATTGACCACCAGATTCAACGTAATCCCAATCAAAAACCCAGCTTGATTTTTTCCTAAAATTGACAAGGTATAGGTGAAAGCAAATTTTGTTGGATGTAATGACCTAAGAAGGGCAACAGACTACGTTGACTGTCTTTAGAAAGATAAAGAATTTACCCCCCGTTCCCAAGACTGAAATCTGTTTATAATCAAGTCACACTTGGTGTTATCAGAATACTTTGGTTTCTTCCCATCTATATAACTGTAATTCTCTTGGCGTCAATTCTGCTTTCAGTGCCTTTCTTAAATGATTGCTAGAGTCACTGAAAACCCTATCAGAGATAGGAGGCTTCCCGCAGTGATGCTTTTCTTAATTTTTTTCTTTGTAGGGAAACTGAACAGCCAAGACTCCTACAATAATTTTACCAACAACAACCCTGGCAACCCTCGACTTTCTCCTCTCCCCAGCTTGATGGTAGTGATGCCTCTTGCACAAATCAAGCAGCCAATGACATTGGGGACCATCACCAAACGAACAGGGTAAGGCCTCAGGCTTGGTGCTTCTTAACAACTGTTTTAGAGCGTTGAATGAATAAAAATAAAACATACTTTTTCTTTGTGTGGTTTTGATTATGTTCTTCATTTCCAGCCCATATGAGCCTTAATGGCATCAGATTAAGTACAAAGTATAGAGCTTGCACAAACATACTCACACACAACCATGTGCACACACGTGCATAGAAAAAACAAAGCAGTGACAAGTTGTGAAACTAGTATTGGCTAATAAAAAACAGATTCATCTACTCAGTTGTATACTTGCTGCCTTGTGGCTTTGCCTGAAAGTACAGTTTCATTTTCTTGGCTCTTACGAACATGATGAGGATTTAAAATGACTCCTAAATTTTGACAGACACGGATACTAAGGAGAGAACTTTAGATGACAACCATGTTTCTGATACTTAAAAAGAATCATCTATATTTAGGTATAATTTACATATAATAATCTGTCATTAGTGTAAGGACAATGTGATGTTGTAGGTGGTTTTCAAAAACCAGAGTACTAATATTTGGGCTTTATTCAAGATTGGTCATTAACATCCTTAAAGCCTTTTGGTGACTCACTTGATTTATTTGTGCTTATTTTAGCTATTTAAAAGTTTTTCTACCTGTTAGGAATATAAAATTATCACTTCATTGGGCTCCTGAAAATAAACTGCTATGTCTGTGATATCATTAGATATTCAGTTGTGTAATAACACTGAAAATCCATATTGTGCGAGAAAATATATATGTCTATAGGCAAATTATCTGTTTTCCTCCAATGAGCAATCCTGATGTTTAAGCTAATTTGAAATGGAACAACTGTCTTAAAATTCTTTATTAAAGTAGTCAGGAGAAAACCCTTCCTTGACCTCAAATAGTCTTCAGGGCATTTCCAACAAAAGGAATAGATTAAATTATTTGTCTACTCTGTCAATATATTTTAATATTGTTGTGCTCAGTGTTACTGTGTTTACAGAAGTCAATTTGTAAGAAAAAATACTCAGTGTTCTCAGGGACAAGACTTCATGTTCTAGGTTATCACCATAACATAGAAGTCGGCTCTCTACCTATGCGGAGTGATGTTTGTGTATAAAGTGATCCTATTGCTATATATAGAAATAAAATTGAGTTTGTGGCATTTTAAGGGGAAAAAAGGAAAAATACAGCAAACCTATATCCCAAATCGGACATTTTAAGGTACTGATCATTTGGCCTGTATTATCTTTTAATTGATCTCAGCTTTTTAACTCTTTGTGTTCAGTAGAAGTGTAATTTTAAACTGAATTTCAACTTTCTCTTTCTCTGTCCCTTTATTTTAAAATAAGTTAATTATAGTGGCTCTGAATAGTGAAGGGGTTATGTCCTTACATTATATTAATAGTTAGCTAATTTTTTTCAGGGTATTCTATTATATTCCTGGCGTGTAGAATCAAATAAAATTGAGACTAAATTTTGAATCATAATTTCAAAGTTTGTTTTTTGCTTACTGAAGTCAGTCAGTACATAATTGTATCTTTGTAATTCACATCAGCGTTGTACAATCCTACAAAGTACTTACAAATTTTTGCCTGTCTTTCCTGAATCTAAGTGAAACCATCCTCAAAATTGTTTCTCTGTAATTTAATTGTATATTCAGAGTGAGGGGAATATAAGAAGAAAGTTCAAAAGGCTCCTGGAGACATGAAAGCATATTCTGGTGCTTTGTTTCTGGTGTGTGTTTGTTTTTTAACTTAAGAGCTACGATGTTTTATAATGGAAAGATTAGCTCTATTTTTCTAATAAGTTTCTGCAAATATATCTCTGAGATAGTGACTAAATTTTTATGCAGAAAATGATATGATGTTAGAATTTAATTCAAAATATTTGTGGAGAGGGGTGGGAAGCGAGTCTACTTTTGTATATAGTATTTGAAATTTTCCGTAAGAAGAAAAAATCTCTTTCACTCTCTCTCACTACCCTTTCTGTCTACACTAGATGAATAGAAACTATTAATCATCAGGTGCCCTCCTGTGCTACCATACTTTATGAACTTAGATAAATTCTTTATGTTTCCTTCTCTTTTCATAAATTTTTTCACAATTCTCAGATTTTTGGAGCATGTATACTGTTGTACTGTGGACAAAATAATTAATGAAGTGTTATGAATTTGAGTTATTTTATGTGCTTTGAAACTAATGTTAGTGTAAGATACTTGTAGCATATTGTTGACCAGGCTTTGTATCTCAATTTTCAAACCATTTTATTTCTGTCACGTTTATGAATTATTTTTAGTACGCCCTGTATTGAAGTTTTTAGAGAGAATAATTCATACTTGTCCCACAATTAGTACTTGGTTTTAATTTTTTGTGACATAGTTTTCAGACTTACAAAAACGTTGCAAGACTAGCAAAAAGAATTCCTATATACCCAAATTTCCCAAACGTTAATGGTTTAACTTACTTGCTCTCGTATTCATAGCCTCTCGCTGTCTGCATATACAATAACGCATTATGTTTTTCCTAAATGTTTCAGAATAAGTTGTAGACTTAATATTTCCTTATCCCTACATACTTCAGTGTGTAATTTGTAAAGGCAAGGACGTTCTCTTACATAAACACAGTACAATTATCAAGAGATCTTACAATGCATTTTATTAGTTGCTTTTTTATTCCACAGAATTGTTACATGTAATGAATTTTCTACTTGTGGCAGAGCTTTAGTGCACTACGAATTATCCAGCCTACTATTTACCTCCCCATGTACTATTCTTTGTATCCCTTCCTATTAATATAGAGTACAGTGACTGATAAAGACTTTGATGATAGTGGTCGTAATTTATACTTGACCATAGCTGGATTATAAGACTTAATACCCTTAAGCCACTCTCTGAAGAGTTTGTTGATTATACTCAGAAACTGCTATTGTCATTTTCCTCATCATTCTTTTACGGTAGGTCATAACATTTGCTCATACAGTTTTCAGAATATAATTGTGGTTTTATTATCTTAAAATTAAACATTTTAATTAAAATACATGTATTTTGCCTTGTTAAAAGTAATATTTGATTTGTGAGAACAAAATAGATTCTCTGAATTTCCATTTTTGCCATATGCTGAGTTTTGAAAAAAATCCCAGACAATAGGTCATCTCATTAGATTTCATCCTATTAGATATTAAAGGCTATATTTATTTATTTCATTAATTTTTTTTTTACTGTGGCCAGTTCTCAAGACTACAGTTAGCTAATTTGCATTAATTATTTCCATGAAATTTTATTGTATTTACTGAGAAATTTGATTGCTACATTAAGGTCACCAGGATGATGAGCAAATGGGGTTTTCATTTTCCGTGTCTTTCTTCATTCTGGAAATTCTCATTTACTCAAACTTTGCTTTTATGAAACTCCTTTCCTAGTGTTTTTTAAAATAAAATTAATAAGTATTTGACTTGGATTATGTAGAAAGAACGGAGCTGATCCCACTTATAGACGTGTAAATTCTGTGACTACCTCTAATATACCTGATAATATAGTTAGTAAAATTATATACTTAGGTAAAATCAGTTTTCATTTGTCCCATGTCCTGGGTATTTTGCATATAGGCGTAAAATAACCATAAAAAGTTAAATTTCCAGAGCAGGGATTTCTAAGGATTTCCTAGGATCTAATATTTAAATCTCCAAATTGAGATAGAAGCCTCAACTTAAACCTTCAGGGGACAAAATGTGTGTTTACCATATTTAACATCTGCCCTCCTATTTTTTCAAATACATATCCCTGAAAGCCTTTGCAGTGTAAGGGACCATCTGTCTCACTCCAAGACATACATGAGGCCAGTAGACCTACAAATGGCAAAAGACAGATGTATTTACACCTTCTTGTTCAGTACCTTGAAGCAGCACTTAGAGGAAATAAGGCCTGTTTTGGCAACAGCTGCTGTTTAATTAACTCTATGATGGTATACATTGGTGAAGGTAAAAGAAGTGCTAGAAATTATTTGGCTTCAACAATCACCCATTCAAACAGAATCCATTTTCTTCCAGACTATGACTGGAGGATTAGAAAGCCCAGTTTACTATGTGGATCGTGTTTTCATCATATATAAATAAGAATAGCTCTCCTCATCTATGAAAAGTGAAACAGGGTGCCTAGGGATTGCTCCATGTCTTGGAGGTTAGGTTTTTATAGTCCCTACTATAGGGACCATATTATTAGCAGCATTTCATAGATTTAATTATTGAATTTATGAATCAAGTAGTGATCAAGTTTTTAAAAATGCTTTCTATGTAAGAATTTACAAAACAAAAATTTTCATAGTGTACTTAATTTAGTCTGCTTTAAATCTGAAATTATTTATATATATTCATTATTTTGTGGGCATGAGCAAAGAACAGTAAATTTCAGAAAGAAATCACAGTAGTTTCATGGGAACAAAAAATATAAAAATTGAGAATGAAGTTACTTCCTTGCTCTTACCTAGGTGACCATTTTTTGTGAAGTAAACATGAGAGGATTTGCTCTTTCATGGGTTTCCTTTTTCTTAAATGAAAGTAGCTTTTCATTTCTTTCCCCTCTTCCCATCTTTATTCATTTCTTCGTGAAGAGTCAGAGGTAGGTATTAGGAACCTTGAGCCCCACCCTGTAGAAGTAGGTTAGGTAATATAATGGAAAAATATTGAATTAGAAGTCTGAGGCCCTGGCTTCTTATCTAGGTTCTGCCTCCTATTTACCAGTGTTTCCCAGGTAAGTTTCTTTAGCTGAAAAAGAAAAATTTATATATGTGGATTATAATCTTTTAGCCTTCTCAGGTATGAGTTCCTACCAGTTCTTTGATCCCATTACCTCATTTTTAAGCCTCACCATTTGGGCAGCCCTAGGCCAGTGCTGGCGAGCAGAAACCCCATTTAGAAAATGTAGACGATTTTAAATAATATTAAATGGAACCATTTAATAGCATTTATTTAAACATCTTCAGTTGATATTTGTAGACCAAATCTGCCATCAGACCTTGCTATTTGAGTAAATGACATTGGCATATAATAGGCCTTAAAGGTCCGTCCCTTATTTTAATTCAATTAGGTCCACCTTGTCTCATTTAGACAGTTTGGCCTGAGCCCTAAACCTTATAGGCAAAGTTCTGAGAATAGAATAGGAATGATTTGGAGAAAGACCTACCAGATACAATAGCACATGGTAATTCTCCACCTCCCATCTCCATCTTATGTAACTAGTAGTTCTTCATAGCTAAGCTATGGATGTTTGATTCCACATATAAAGTAATGGACAATGTATTTTCATTAGAATATATATGGATATGGCTACATGTGCAATATATTTACCATAGTTTGAGTTTCCAGTTTTTATGCTGAATCAGTGGAGTACTTAAACTATACCATAGTTTATTGCATTTTGCCATAAATCTGGGAAATTTTTTTGGATGATGTCTGCTATATACCATATTTAAAGTCAGCAGGCATAAATTTCTACAGAAGTTTGACATTATTTTTGATATGCTAGTCTCTTTTCTGCCACATATGGCAGAATTTGAACATTACCTATGTTTTCATAATGAAAATCTTTTAAATCTTGAGTTTATAATTTATATTTGCATGTCATATATATCTAAAATGAGACTATTGTCTGTTTCAGCTCCAGTTTGCCCTACAGATCAATAGTTTGAGCACCAACAGTACCATAAGTCTCTTTGGTAGGGTGCAATTAAAATTAAATTAATGAAAAATTCAAAGTAGAACTTGAAAATTACGTTAGGAATAATTTGCTCATATGCATGCAGGAAATGTGAGTTCACTTCAGTTGTTCCTTTAACAGAGGGCACACAGAATTTAGAAGTCATTTGAGTCCCTAGAATTTATTTTTAGAAAAATATAGCTCTACTTCAATATTTTACACATAAGGTTGTATAGCTTTTTCTCTACTTTATCTCTTATTCAGTACATTTAATATTTATATGGGCTCATTCTGATGTCTGTTATGTGGTAGTACCTGAATTGTCATAGGACATGATCAACTGAAAAATAGGATTTATAGAGTATGTTTATCAAATTTGTCTCTTAGATGCCACATACTTCTTTAACTCTGAAGATAATTGAATAGAATCATGATACATTTAGCAGTAGAGTCAGATTGAGGATTTCAAATCAAATCTAGTTTTACTTTTTCCTTACATTAAAAACAATTTTCACGTTTGCCTTGTTTTCAGCTAGTAAGACCAAAGACTTTGTGGTACTATATGGCATTCAACAAAATGGATCAGAGTTTAATGACTTTCATAGCATTATAGTATGTTATAGAACATAATTCCTTCCTATCATCTGAGTGTCTCCAGAAGAAACCCTTTGAGAACTAATGGCCAGGTCATTTCATGGTGGTCTATAAATAAATCTATGATGTTTCTGGATTTTTAGTCTCTTGACCAGTTTTTCTTAAGGTCTTTCAATCAGAATTCAGCTCAAAATTGCGACAAATTGAACAGGTTTTATATGGCAGGATTGTTAAGCCTACCGAAACTTAATAGTGATTGGAAAACACAACTCTTCAGGTCTGAGTACAGTAATTTGAGTTGCATATGTTAATACAGACAATATTTAATTCAGCATACACTCCCACTCACATATCTCTTCCCTCTTCTTCACACCCCCATACCACTTCAATACAAAACTACAGCCGTGGACTTTTGGAATGGGAGAGGAAAGTCATAGATGAAGACAGCTGGATCATGGATTTGTACTTGGTGACTTTATATTTTCATTCTTTTGCTACTGAGAAAAGATGAAGCAGGCACATTTCAAAAGAACAGCTGACACTACCCCATACAAAGTAATGACATCAGTCACTACAATTCTTTGGAGTTTGTGGATCTTCTTTCACATGTATATGGCAGAGGTCCAGTTTATAGGACTAGGCAAGAAGTGGGTGAATACTCATTGGGTACATGCCAAGTATACATACTAAACCAGGATCTCATCTTGTCTCTTCAACCCTCTTCTTTCTCCTTGAGCTGTGTTAGCCAGTGGATCCTTATTTGAATGAGTACCTTTTAACTTTAATGGTAACTTTTAACTAACAAAAGTGAGTTACATTGTGAATAGTGAGCCTTATTGTCTTTAAACTTGACAATGATGTTATTTATTTAGTACAAGCCTGTTAACTACCGTGTGTGGAGTTCTATAGTGCATTTTGGAATCATGGGGCAGGGAAGTGGCTGGACAAAACTTGTTGGCAACATGCTACTGCCTGGAAAGGAAAATCTAGGCGATTTTAAAGTTTCTATATCATTTGTTTGGCTAACGTATGTTTCCTTTACATATATTTAAGGAAACCTAAACCTGGGAAAAGGTATTGACTGGCTTGATAGGTGGGGAACATCAGATGGTCTTTTGATTTTAGAAACTTGAAGGTTTTGTTTCATTTTTGTTTGGTTAGTTTTGGAGTCAATGGAGTCATAAAGGACTAAATAAAAACTTCTAAATTCTTTGTAATAAATCAATTTTATTCTGATATTTGGGATGAGACGGGAGACTGTCCAGAGTAGGTACAATATACACTAAAGAGCAACTTAAGCCTGGAGTTCCAGATTGCAAGCACTTCTGTCAGAATCATTTGGACTATTTGGTTATTTCAGGTGTCCTGTCTAATGAAGTAAAATTAAGAGAAGTTGGGTATTATATGGCAACAAAAATATCTTTGTTTTAGAGGTATTTGTGGGCATGTAGAAATGGCTTGAAGCTTTTATTTTCTCATCATTTTGGAATGGGATCATTATGCTATTCAGAGATTGGGCTCTTCAGGTAGTCTCAGTTATTTAAATCTGTGTTTTTCAAAGTGCAGGGAGGGTGAGGTCTAGTAACATTTTGTTTCTGAGGTAATTAGCTAGTCATGAAATCAGATAAGGGAATTGTGACCAACATTTTTTAAAAATGAAATAGAATAGAATAAAATGCAATTTTGCTAGTGGTTCTGTAGACCAGCAGCATTGGCATTACCTAGGAGTGTAATGCCATTTTGTAAATATAGAATCTCAGATCCCAGCCAGAGCTACTGTGTTAGAATATGCATGTAACTGCATTGTAGCATAATCCCAACATTAATGTTTATAAAACATTGAAATGGAAAATAATAAAGTTTATTACAAATAAAAAACACATTCATTAAATTGTTTCAATCTTGTTTGTGTATTTTCATGTATATACCGTCTTGCACCTTAAATTATATTCCTATCAGTCATAGTTAAAAAAGTTTAAAATCCTCTATTTTAAATGTGGATGATGACATCATATTCTTGGTTGTGTTCTTATCATTAACTGTGAGAGAGCTATCCTTGCTTGGCATGGACATTGTCTCTAAAGTTTCTTTTTTTTCTCCTATATCTCACTTTTCCTTTTACCTCACTTTCTTCTAGTTATAATCTTTTAGATGTTTCACTTCCCTTCTTTGTATATAATGTGCTTCTAGCCTCAAAATTGTACTCACTGTTATGAAAACATTTTCCTTAAGTTTTAATTTGTGGTCAAATATACACAATTTACTTGGAAATTAATGCTAATTAGCAGGATTTTTTTTTTAATGTTCCTAGAACCACATTTCAAAAAAGAAATACCTACATTTTCCATGTTTTACCAATGCGCTTTCCTCCTCCTTTTTTTTTTTTTTTTTAAAGAGACAGAGACAGGGTCACACTCTGTTGCCCAAGCTGGAATGCAGCGGCCTGATCATAGCTCACTGCAACCTCAAACTCCTGCACTCAAGGGATCCTCCCACCTCAGCTTCCCAAGTAGCTGGGACTACAGGTGCACACCACCATGCTGGGCTAATTTTTTTTTTTTTTTGGAGGGACAAGGTCTGATCTCAAACTCCTGGCCTCAAAGCCATCCTTCTGCTTTGGCCTCCCAAAGTGCTGGGATTACAGGTGTGAGCCACCACGCCTGGCCCCCTCCTCCGTTTGTATGTCTTCCAAATATCAGGTGCTACAGCACCATTTTGTTTTAGATATAATAAAATCACCCAATCTTCTTTGTGTGCAAATATGCATAGCATATCTTAAATGAAATTTTAAGAAGAAATATGTTTAACATTGAAGTCTCACTTGTGTCCCCAGTTGTATTTAAAACAAGCAATTGTTGCTTCAATTTACTGTATACCGACCTAACCCAGTACAGGCCAGGTAGAGGAAGCTGCAGCTGACTTTTTGTGCTACTATTAAGAGACATGCTGATTTCCTGGAATATGACCAAAAATAAAGAAAAATCATACATACTGCTTATACTTCGTGTTTATTCCTCTGACCATCAAAATGCAGATGAACTTACTACAAATAAACAGCTTGAAAAATATGTGCCTTCTTTCTATGGCTCTGAGAATACAACCAGTGAACAGCAAACAGTGTTGTATCCAATTTTTCATTCAGCAATCTTTAGCTAATTTCAGACATTTCGTGTCACACGCCCACACATTGGTTGCTATTGATCTCATTCTTTTCCATTTGATTACTTCATTTAACTTGTACTTTGTTTTAAAGGGCCTCAGCTGTGAATGTTATTTTATTTTAACTTAGAAATACTACAAGGGGTGGCTCCAGAAAAGGGGGAGAAATAGAAAATTTTGAAATCCCTAACTCTATGAAAATCAAGAGCCTTGTTATTACACATCATTCTGTTTATTGCTTATGTCAGACCATATGTACAGCAGAATTGCAAATGATTACTAATTTTTTAGTTATTTTAATTTTTATCCATACTCTATAACAGTATGATGTACATGTATTTGTTAATGTTAAATGAGTTTTTCTCTAATTTTTTGTGCATTTTCCCCCCTTTTCCATGAAGGCCTTATCTCTTTGGAGCGGGGTGTTTTTCCATAAAAGCTCCATGGTGAGTTCCAGTTCAGTCCCGCATGCCTAATTCATTTGCTGTACTCTTAAAAAGTAACTTTGTTTTGTAGTTTTGTTTTCAGTTGCATGGCCTAATCACAGATAGATGCACCAAGTTACTGAATAAGTTGTAGATGGAACATGAATGTTTATTTAAGCTTTAAAAAAGCAGTTCCGTGGTTTTACTTCATTCCTTAAAAAGTAAAAAATAAAATAAAATAAAAAAAGAATGTTTAAAAAAGAGAAAATATAATAGAAAAATTCTCTCATAATGCTTGTGGATATTACAAGACAAGGCTAACACCCAAGATTAAAGCTTTGAGTATTATAGTCATAGAAGTTCCTTATATATCATGCATAATGTTTGAAGACATGATTTATTTTGAGATATAAATATATTTAAGGTATAACAAAAATGCCCTACAAAGTTTTACTGCATTTTATTTAGTCCTAAAGAGACAATGGTCACTTCTGTTTTGAATAGTTTAAGGATGTAAGGAAGCTACATGATGATGTTTCGAATAAAACTCCTAAATAATTTATGATTTTGAATTTTTAGCATTTACTCACTGTAACTTAATTTAGTAAATTCTTTTATAACAGTGCATAGAATACAGCTTTGTCAGTCTTAGGCATCATGATCATAGAAAAGAAATAGAGTATACTTAATACTTTCATGTAAAGATGTGAAGTAGAATATGTTAAGAATCTGGTGTAATGTGTTTAATGATTAAGAGTTGAGGCTCCAGAATCAGACTGCCTGGATCATAAATTCCAACTCACACATTTACTAGCAATATGATCTTGAGGAAATTTTCTAAAACCTATCTGTTTCTTATTTTCTTTATCTGTTAAAGGCACCTACCTCATGGGTTCATTATGAGGGTTAAATGAACTGATGTGTATGTATCAGTATATCTTAGTATATAACAGTGCCTGGCACATAGTAAATGCTCAGTAAATGTTAGCTACTACTACTGTTTATTTTCCAGTTTCAGGGGAAAATACCGTGTTTGAAAAGAAGCTTCTTTAAATTAGATCATGTTTTCTACTTTTAAGAGTATGTTAGCCAAAGGGAAGTTTTGAGAAATGTAATGTATGTCAATTTTGTTAATTTCGTCAGAATACCTAAAAGAGCTCTGCTTCTGCACATATATATGTAGTTCTCATAACTACTACTGGAAATTGTTCACACTGTTCTTTTATACTAGAAAGAACGTCCCAACCTTTTTTCTCTTGGACAAAAAGAAGCTTAAATAGTTCTCTAAGGTTGATTTTTATTTGACACAAACTAATTTCAGTGTTCACATGCCCCAGGAACATCTGAAAATTTCATTATCATATAAGCATAGCTGATGTAAAACAAATCAACATAAAATTTTCCTCCTTGAAATGCAATATTTTAATTAGGACACAGTTTGTGAAACTATTCTAAACAAATTCAGGGTATACATGAGTATAAATCTCATGAAAGTCAATCTTTATTCATTTTGTTAACCAGAATTCTTTTAAAAAGAAATAAGATATGTGGATCTTACTTAGGAGCTTATAGTGAGTAGTGAATTTTTAATGCCACATTCAACATATGACAAAATTTCTTTGTAGACTAAATTTAGAATTCCATTTTAGAATAAATTACTCACTCTAAGTACAAAGAAAAGTATTTTAGTATATTAATAAAGATTGAAGTTTTTGCATAGAAGTAAAGATGGAGTAACAACTGTTGTATGTTAAATAACAAAAGTTCATTCCTCCAACAGTTTATGTGCTCCTCACATTTAAGCAAAAGCACTTGTCAACCAGAAATGATTTGAGGTTGAAACAAGATTAAAAGAGCCAGATTAAAGAAAGGGATATATGAAATATAGTACACTTTTAAATCATTGCCTGTCTTTTAGAAGACTGCTTTGTGGTTTGTTTGATGCCATCGTTAGCTCACAAGTAACTCGTTTTTAGTCACTTATACTAGACTAAAAGGTCCTCCTTTAAAATGTTACTTTACCAGTGGTGCATGTTTTTTCCATTAGGATCTTAATGAAACCTCAAATTAAGGCAGCAAAATGAATATAAATTTGACAACTTCTTCCATGTTGTTTCTCAGAGCTCCTTTGTTTTAAATAGTTTTGCTATTTTTCCAAGATATTTAGCATTCAACCTGAGAACGTTTTTATTTACTCTTCTGAAATAAAACATTATGCTAAATAAATGTGTCTATAGTATTTCCAGTTGTAAGGGTAATATATGTATTTGGGATTTTATTATAAAAATAAAATTTTTATAATTCCTCTTAAAATGAAATGTGAGTTTCTTACAAATTTTTTATTAGTTTCAAGTTGCAATACTTACCTTTAAGAGTTTGCTTTTGGTATATCCCAATTTCTACTAATTATTTATTCTTCATTAAACTGATTTAGTTCTTTAAATTCATATACTTTCAGATGAGTCAGTTTTAAAATAGGGCCTTTCCCTTTGATAACAAAATAAGCCTGTCGAAAAGTAAGCTATGTAGGCCATCTCTGACATTTTAGTCATTTTAGACTTCCCTAGTAGTATGTATCCTCTAGGTTAGCTTAACCAGGATACTTGAGTTTGAATGACTATATAAAATAATATAAAAGCATTACACATATAACATGTTTTTAAACATAGGAATTTAAGAGAAATAATTCCAGTGTGTGTTTTTAAAATTGAATTTTGCTTTCAGTGTTATACATAAGTAACAAGAATTTATTTAGCTTCTAATGTGCATGTAGTATTGTATTTAAGCTAGTTATTTTTGAATTGCTTATCAAAAAATATGCATAACAGATGGACAATAGGTAATCCATATTAATATATCCCTTGTAAAAATGTCTTTTTTGTTATGTGAGGTTAAATTTAAAGAAGAATTAAAATTTACATCTCAAATTATATTTAAAGTTTTAATTGGCATTCTTTAATAGTATTTGATGAATATATAGTTCGTGTAAACTAATTTTGTTCTCTTGAGAAGATTTAAAAATTTTATAATTTCATTTTTTGAAAGGTAAGATTTATATGGAAAGGAGAATTTTTTCTTACATGCCACATTTAGGTAAATCTGTTAGATCTTTAAGAATAATTTGTGACAGAAAAGAATAAGTTTAGACAGGTTATTACTATCTTTATTAAAATAAAGTTATTTAAAATAAAATACTTTTAGTTTCCCCTCTTAGGTCTTATTTTAGAAAATAAAGTAGAGAAGAGAAAACATCTAAGAAAATTTTTTTCTTCTTTAATAGAAAGCCATTATACCACTTGTAAGTTCTTCAGTCAATATTGTCTCTTACATTTAAACTCAAATATTGACTGTTCTCTTATGTTTTAGAAAAGGAAAGAAATGGTGCTTCTAGCTCATGTTAGCTTCTGCCATGCTGTGTCCTTCTAAACAAGGCCTTGGACCACATTGCTGCTTATCATGCCATCCACAAATACACCAAATGTTAATATATCCCTATTCTATGGTACATAGTAAAATCATCCAGATGGGGATCATTGTCCTATAAATTATTAGCAGATATCATTAGAATTTTGTATTTCTCTTTTCTGTTTGCAATTAAGTGTGGAGAAAAAACAGGCAAGAGAAATTCAAAATGTTGATCTGACTGGATTACATAATAAAGGCCAATGGAAGAAGAGTGGGGAACTTGAATAGCCTTTGTAAATATTTTTGAGGTTCTAGTATGTTATTATCCCTACAACAACTTCTGATGGCAGTGAAAATGATTCTCATTCTACGGTCAGATGATTAAGCATTTCCTCAGAAGAAATGGCGAAGAGTATAAACTCCTGATTTTTAAATTTAGCAACTTCTTTGTTTATTTTGGTTTTTTGTTTGCTTGCATATTTGGTTTTTAAAAAAATTATGTTCATTTGTATCAAGCTTAGTAAATACAAGGTTTTATGGTCATTATTTTACCTGATATGGTAAAAGTTCCATTTATTTCATTTTTCTTTTATGTTTTGCTCAAAAGGTAAGCCAAATTTTTTTTTTAAATTTTGAACATGGAGTTATTTGTGAAAAGCTAAGGGAAGTAAAGGAGCAGGGGTTATCAGTTGAAAGGAGTCCATTAGAACTCTCAGTATGTTTTATTCTCATGTACTTAAAAAATGGAATAAGTCCACACAGTCATTGCAATTAAACTTCTGGACATCAATATAAATTGAAATATTGTTTTTATATCATTGTAAACTTAATAAATGATTAAATAAATGAGAGAAGGCATCCAAACACCCAGAGGAATTCTTTTTTCATTTTTAATTATTATGAGTATATAATAGTTGTATATATTCATAGGGTACATGTGATGTTTTGATACAGGCATACAGTGTGTATTAATCAAATCAGGGTGCTTGCGGTACCCATCACCTCAAGCATTTATCATTTCTTTGTGTTAGGAACATTCCAATTCCATCCACTCTTTTAGTTATTTTGAAGTACGCCATAACTTATTGTTGACTATAATCACTTTGTTGTGCTACAGAGGAATTCTTTTTATACTTGCAAATGTTCTGTAATGAGATTTTTAAAGACCCCTTTCAGAGGAGAAAGGGAGATAATTGAGAACAAGAAAGAAAAAAAGGTTAATATTGGAGTTCTCTCCTTATAAGGATTGGGTCACCAATCTGTAAATTTACCTGATTTACATGGCTAGCATTTTTTTATTCCATTCACATGTGTATCATTTTCCAATGTTTTATCTTTCTGTCAACAAAAGGTTATTTTGTGATAGAGATATTCTAGATCATTGTGGAGCAGTTCATATGTGGTATGTTGCTGACACACATTAGCAGAAAAGCTGTTTTGCTTCTACCAAGATTTCCTGGATTTGGTCTTTTTGAAATTTAGGATGAAGGGCAAATTGAGCCAAAGTTAAAATGTCTAACTTTTGGTAAATCACATAGAAAACATTTTATTAATAACATTCTTTTCATTAGATTATTTCTCCTTTTTATTCCTCAAGTCTTATACACACATGTACATATTTTTATGTTTCTATTTTATGTAAATACCACAGTCATTCCAGATGTAGATTGATGATAGAATTAACTTAATATGAATGTGTTTACCCAATATGCTCTATATCCAATACTGTGCCATGTAGCAGGTAGCAAGTTATTTTCAGGATGAAAACTCTTTTGATTCCTTATTAAACACAAACTTTTACTAATGGCATTTATTAAGGCCCTATCAGAGGAAAAAGAAGAAATGATGAACTATAATAATGAAATGACAATTCTTAACATAAATTAAGCATACTTTTACCGTAAAATACTTATTCTCTGTAGGAGATAATAAGCTTATATAAAATGACACTGTTGATGCTTTTTTCTTGTGTGTTCAAAACTAAATTGTGTGTAACTTATAGGTGTGCAAGATATTTTAGCTTTTGACATGGGCTGATTAGACTGTAAGCTAATAAACAATATATACTTGTATGTCCAAACACTAAACTGATGTCCTATCATTTTTCTACTCTTTGTGTGAGAAAGATGGCCATCTGGCCTAGAAGCAACTTTTTTTAAGTCTGTTTAGGTTGCATACTTTAGAGGAACCATATTTTCTCTTAAGAAGTGGCATACTCACTTGTTACCACATGATTTAAAAACAAAAACAACAACAAAAATCACTTCCAGTAATTTACAAAGAGCTTTGAGTTTGTCCCTGTGAAGCTTATTGGTACATTGTAGTATCATTGTTCCCTGATAGTAACTCTAGTAAAAGGACATCGTCACACAATTGCAAACTGCTTTCAAAAAATTCTAGAATTATTTTTTATCTCCTCCTCCTCACTACCAGCCTCTCAAAATCCCTAAAGTGTTAAAAATGACCAATAGTACTTCAAAGATGCCAGTTGTAGGAACTTATAAGTTCAATGATAATAGTTCAGTGATGGAAATGATAGCTTTCTAAGGTAACTCAACAGAGAGCATCATAACCAGAAAGAACAATTCTGATGCCAGTGACCCAGTTATTAAGGGAAGGTGCATGTTTGTTCAGGTGTGTGGCAGAGGAGAGTCTTCTTTTCTGGAGGTAGGTTATTGCCATCGTGGCAGGTGCAACTATGAAGAAGTGAAACTCTAGAACCACATTCATTTCCTCACAGAAACTTTGTGTTAAAAAAAACTTTGCCTTTATTCCCTGTCACTGCAAGTCTGACTGTGACTGGTATTGATATTTTAGGCATGGATGTTATTTGTTTAGGGAACAAAGTGCAGTGCTTAGGAAGTGTTAATGATGGAAAGAAGAGGTTTTTTTCTTATATAGCAATGTGCATTCCCATGGATTTTGTTCCAAGGGGTAGACCAAAGGGACCAATCATAGTAGCCTCTGATGCAGACTTTTAGCTTTCCTTAGAGAAAAGACATTAAAACAGAAGCCTCAGGAAATAAGATGTCTGAGAGACTATTTCAAGTGTTGGAGGAACTGGGAAACTGAGATTACCAAAGCAAAGTCTGATTTTTTGGAAATTAGAGGAGGGCTGTGGGCTATATAGAAGAGTTAACATTTGTTGAGTACTATAATAGGGTAAAGGACTGCCATGGGAGCTTTACTTGCTTTGTCTAATACAGTGGTTCTCAAAGTTGAGCATACATCAGAACCTCTTAAAGAGTTTGTTATAAAACATAGATTGTTGGGTTCCACTCCCAGAGTTTCTGATTTATTAGGTCCAGGATGGTACCTGATTAGTATTTGCTTTCATTTCTACGAATTTCCCGGGTGGTACTACTAGCTAGGGACTGCACCTTGAGAACAAATATATGATTCTTAAAATAACCCCGTGAGGTAGGCATTACTGTATTTATGTTTTATATATTAGTATTCTGAGCTCTGAGAGGCTAAAGATCTTAACAAAAAGTCTGACGGCTAATGGGTGGCAGCATTGGGATTCAAACTCATGTTTCTTTCTGACTTTAAAATGCTCTCTTTCCATCCACCATACTTTATTAAAGACAAAGAAATAAAGGAAAGTAGGCAAAAGAAGGCAGAAATAATGTTTGACGTTGGAGATTGCCTAGCAGAGGGGAACGTCAGAGCTCTAGTTTTTGTTGTACATCACCTGGGCTGTGAGCTTGACCAGTACACAGTGAGGCTATTTTCTGGTCTATGAATTAGAGAAAATAATTTAATGTGGTTGGCAAAATTGCTAATGAGTTTTGAGAAGCCCTTGATAAACCAAAAGAGAACAGAAATATAGGATTTGAAAGAACATGAAAGGTTGATATTAGAAGTTGAGAGTATGAAAGTTTATTTGTAGACAACAAAGAGGAAAGCAAGTCCTTTTTAATGGTCGTTATATGAAGTAACAACAGTTACTAAATGTGTCCTTAGACATATAAGAAACAGAAAAGATTTATACTTGAGAGGCTATTGATATTTAACTCTGCCTTGGTCTTTCTCCCTGAGCAAAAATAGACACATCATTTTCACAAATCCAAGAGGAAAAAGAAACAACCAATAGGAAGATCAGTGAATATAATTGTAATAGATCATTCAATATTCGCCCCATACATTGTCTAATTCTCCATAGCTTTAAGGCTGAGAGCAGTTTGAAGGTTTCATTTTATATCATCTCATTTTCATACATGCTGTCTCCATTCATTTGTATTGTTAATCCTACATTTTACATATCAAAATGAAATTATAATCCATTCTATTATTGTGAGATGTTTATGTTGGTACTATTGCTCCACTTTGAAATCTCCAGGAAAATATTATCTGTCTGAACAGAAGTGACTTGGATTTTGCCAGCACATACTTCAAAATGGAGTTAGTTTTTATTGGTCTTATAAGTTGCTATCTTGACAAGACTCTGGAAGTTTGAACTGATTTTACTTTTATTCCAGAGCATAGTCTCACATTACCAGTTATTACTTAAGGCAAAATGCATGTTCATATTGGAGGATTTGAATACTTTGGGGTGGAATTTAAAGGAAAATCTGTCATTAGAGGACTGTCATTTCATCATGATAATTTTTTTTACTGTCATTTTATTTTTTTAAGCAAAGTTAAACCTCCTCCACAAATTTCACCCAGCAAATCAATGGGCGGAGAGTTTTGCGTGGCTGCTATTTTTGGGACATCCAGGTCATGGTTTGCAAATAATGCAGGTCTGAAAAGAGAAAAAGGTATGTATTTTTACTGATGCTCAAACTTTCCGTGTGTAATTTTTGATTCTTAAGGAAAATTGATAGCAATTCTCCTAGAATAATCTTGTACCCAATAGTTTAGAAACCAATTTTTCCATTTAATTAGCATGTCTCTCCTCAACTGCTCAAGTCTAGTCAAGAAGAACAACAACTATCCTTTCACTATAAACATGAAATGAATTGCCCATTGAGTGATTTTGTTTTGTTTTGTTTTTTTGGTAACAGTCTACAGATGATGTCAATGCTGTCAATTCCATACTCGTTTTATAACTTTTATATTTTTACAAGCTAATTTCACACCATTGTCTATGAAGTGGGGAGAAGGAAAACCTTGTTATCCCTGTTTTAGAGATGAACTTGAGAGCAGCAAATTTAAATATCTTAGCTAAAAGCACTAGTTAGTATGTGATGGAATCAGAGTTTGAAACCAGATTTTCTAATGTTAAGTGTTGACTTAAAAAATACCAACAACTCTGCCATGTTTTTAAAACATGATGAAAAATAGCCTGCCGCTGAGAAATAAGTGTCAGTTTTGTGGTTACCATTGCTCCTTTGAATTGATATACAGTAGTCCCTCCTTATCCTTGGGGCATACGTTCTGATACCCCCAGTAGATGCCTGAAACCTTGGATAGTACTGAACCCTATACAGTACTATGTTTTTTTGGATCGGATAACTGAGACAGTTACTAAGTGACTAACAGACTAGTAGCATATACGGTGTCGATACACTGGACAAAGGGATGATTCATGTCTGGGGCGGGACAGAATGGGACAGCGTGAGATTTCATCATGCTACTCAGTGTACAATTTGAAGCTTATGAGTTGTTTATTTCTGGAATTTTCTATTTAATATTTTCAGACCGAGGTTGATCACAGGTAACTGAAACTGAACTGCACATAAGGGGGTAGTGCTGTAGTTATTTTTTAAATCCTTGCTTTGATCACCAGGATCAATTCCTAAAATGTTTCTGTGATTGATGTTCTAGTATGTGATTCTTTATTGTCTCTGTATAGAAGAGAATGCCTACATTCATAAACCAAGTATGTAATTTTGAATGTTAAATTATGATTTTCTCATTATTTTAGTATTATTAAAGTAGGTCATAAACTGGGTTGTTACTGGGGCACTTCTCTGGTGAGTTCCACAGGCTGTATTGTTCTTGGCAAAATGGCTCTCCTTTATGCTTAATACTGGCAGTCAGACATCAGCCCTTTCTCTTGTTATCGCCTTTCAGTGACCCTTTCCTTGGTAATAGGATCTCAGGCACAGCAGGTTCCTTACCTAAGTGGGAGAGGATACCGTAGAGTATGCAAGGCTTCCATTTCCTTATCCCATCTTTATTTTTTTTGTTACCTCCTTAGGTTTAATGATGCTATCGAAAGGACTTTTTGTTACTAGTTAAAACCTCCTGTGAAGCTCGATTTCAAATGCTTCTCCCTTCTGTTCTAATTACCCTTTTAACTTGCTTCTCCTTTATGTCCCACTGGCTGGTCATTAACCATTTTCTCAAATCAGCTGTAATTGATTCGTCTGACATAGAGATAAGATGACCCACCCAGCATTCATGAGTGATTTTATATGCTCCTAGGTTTACTGTAAAACCCGAGATAGAGGACTAAACCTGTTTTGGTAGTGAGTACATGTGTATTCCTTATAAAGTCAGTTGATTAGATCCATATTCAGCACCTGACTTCTCAAAGTATGTCTGATCTTCATTTACCACAGAGGGCCAGTGATCCTATTGAAAGAAAAGAAGTAAGAGGATTTGGAAGAGGGGGATGCGTGTGTGTGTGTGTGTGTGTGTGTGTGTGTGTAAAATAGACTTTTATTTTTTAGAGCAGTTTTAGATTCACGGCCAAATTGAGCAGAAGGTACAGAGATTTCCCATATACCTCCTGTCCCCAGACATGCAAAGCCTCCTCCATTATCAACACCTCCCGCCAGAGTGGTATATTTGTTTCAACTGATGAGCCTACATTGACACATTATGGGTTTTTTTTAATTAATTTTGATCTAGAAATTTAAGTTCTAAATTTAAGTGTTCTGAGAGAAAGTGGATGAGACTTAGGCTAATTTAGGCATACAACTAGCCTTCATGCAGTTCAGTTGGTACATCCAGTGTAACTAATACATTATTCCTTTTCGGTCAGTCTTTTCCCTGTCCTACCTGATATCCTTTATTTTTCATAATGTAGGACAAATTGCATGGTAGACAAATACAAAAGACTTTTTCACTATTTTGCATGGTAGACAAATACAGAAGACTTTTTCACTATGTTAAAATTTTGGCCATAGTTATATCATTCTTGAAATAAATTGCTTGAGATTTGAAAATATTTAATAGCACAGAGAATTTCATATTCATTAGCATCTACTTATAAGAGGCAACCTTTAGGCAAGGAGCAAGCACTATATGAAAAAATTCATGTCTTTTCATTTTCTCTGATCAGCCTCAGGAACAGATTGATAAGCAATTACTTGTAAAAATTATGCTGTGCTCCTTTTATACCATTATCACCATCCAGATTCTGTTTCTCTGTTTGTAGACCAATCCAAACAAGTTGTAGTTGAGTCCCTGTACATTATCAGTTGCTATGGGACCTTAGTGGAGCACATGATGGAGCCGCGGCCCCTCAGCACTGCCCCCAAGATTAGTGATGATACTCCACTGGAAATGATGACATCACCTCGAGCCAGCTGGACTCTGGTTAGGTAGTATCTCCTTTCTTTTTTTCTCTTTTTAAGAGCTTTGTTGAGGCATGAAAGATTAAAAGTGTACCCTTTGATAAGTTTTGACATATGTGTACAGCTGTGAAATCATCACCACAATTAGCATAATAAACTCCATCGCTCCTAGATGTTTCTTTGTGCCCCTTTGTAATCTCTCCTTTTGTCCCTCTTTGTCTCTACGGAATAGTTTACAGTTTCGAGGATTTATATAAATGGAATCATAGTATATACTTTTTTTTTGGTCTGGCTTCTTTCATCTAGCAAAACTATAGTTTATTACTTTTTCATTTGACAGAATTTACATGTAATAAAATTAACTCATTGAAAGTGATTTTTCACAAAGTTGTGTACCCGTCAGCACAATCACCCCAGAAAGAAACCCCATACCCGTTAGCAGTCACTCCCCATTTTCTCCAAACCCTTCAGCCCTAGGCAACCATGAATTTACTTTCTGTCTCTGTGGATTTGCCAACTGTGGTCATTTCATATAAGTAGAATCATACAGTATGTGACCTTTTGTGTCTGGCGTCTTTCACTTAGCCTGTTTTCAAGGTCTATCCATGTTGTAGCATATTATCCCAACTTCATTCCCTTTTATGGCCATATAGTACTCCATTATGTGGTTATACCACACACTGTTTGTCCATTCATTAGTTGATGAGCAGTCCCGCTTTTTAGCTAATGTTAATAATGTTACTATGAACATTCATGTACAGATTTTTGTGTGGATGTATGTTTTCAATTGTCTTGGGTATATCCCTTGGAGAATACCTCAGTTTGAACTCCTTCCTCCTTGTACATTTGTGTTACCTTTTCTTGGACATGTGCTTCCCTTATTTGTAGTCTCATGCTCACTGAAAATAGAGAGTAGCATTGAGACAGCCATTAAGCGGGGAAGCGGGGAGAAGGAATAGAAACTAATATAAATGGATTTGAAGGTTTCCTATAAAGTGATTCCCCAAGATACAATGGTTAAGCATTGTAGAAATGTTTATTAAGAATCAGAGTCCATCTTAAAAGTGCATAATGATTAGACTCTTTATAAGCTAGCACAAAGATGGAAAAATGAAACCTGGAATAAAACCTGCCTAATATATAGCTCATTGTCCAGGAGAGAAAAAATTACTCCTGACATGTATGGAAGGACAAAAATGGATATGAAAATGATACATGTCCTTTTGACATTTTAAAATATTCTTATATTGATTTTTGGAGGCTCCAGCATTCTTTACTGCTACTTTACTGTGCTGGATTGATCTGATCAGTATCTGATTTATCAAGCTTATTTAGTAGCAGGCAGATCTAATTAAAATTACTGTGCTATCAATGTTGAAATAGTGACTTATTTTGAAACTCAGATGCTAATTTGATCCATAATAAGTCATCCATTTACAGAACTGTTTTTTTAACTGTTTTTACCTGTTTTATTTTATTTTAAAAATACACATATTTTAGGAATAAAGAGGTTAGAAATTACATAAAATTAGAACTACTTAGTTGTAACATTTGAATTCTACACTTCCTGTCTTTTAATCTTCTGATCTCGTCTTGGCTATCCTATTGGAGGGTCTTCTGCTGTTAAGCTAATATTGACTCCATCTTATTTGTATGAAACACTGCCACCTTTTTGTTCTTTTTAAGTAGATGGCCTTGTGTTTCAGGTTTCAGCGCATTCATATTAATGATTACAAGTTCGTTTTAATGATCACAAAAATAGTGTGAGTTTAAATCAGTGTTCATCAGTAATGACAGTCATGGTGATTTATATCCCATCTATTAAGCTTAAATATTAATATTCTTCTGCTGTTTCCTTAGAACCCCTCAATGGAATGAATTGCAACCACCATTTAATGCAAACCACCCTCTGCTCCTCGCTGCAGATGCAGTACAGTATTATCAGTTCCTGCTTGCTGGCCGTAAGTAGTTCAGATTGTTTTTTCCCTTTCATATGGTCTATTCAGATTTCATCTTAAAATGCTGGCTTTTAAAGCAACTATTACCACTGGTCCATAGGCCATAGGCCTTAACCAGTCAATCTGAGGCAAGTAAGATGTTTAATAGAAATTTAAACCATAAGCTTTAGCACACATTAAGTATGTCTCTGGCTGCTTATATTCTGTACCCAGAAATATATAACTGCAATGGTAATATTTAAGTTGTTGGAAAATATCTGGTGGGCTCAAAAATTAAAAAACAAACAAACAAAACAATATGAGGATGCTATTATATAATAAACAGTTTCATAAAGCTTGGAATCTATTTCTAGCATAGAAAAAACCTTTGCACTTGAAGAAAACCCTGCTGGCATAGTTTTCACAGTTGCGCTTTTCATTGTGAAAACTATGCCAGCAGATTTTTCTTTTTGTAGAATTTTACTTGCAATAATGAAGTAATGATTTCAGCTACATTGGCTTTCTGTTTGTTTGTTTACTTTCATGTCCAAGTCCTAACATTTGTAGATACTGAGCTGGGTTCATTGAGCTAAATACAGCCTTTTATATGGGAGGCATGAAAAGACAATTTAATATTTATTATCCATTTTGTGTTCATGGAATTAAAAATATAATTGTAAATTATAATTCAATTTTGTAGGATAGACTGAATCCTTAATTTAACTTGATGCCTCTGAGCACGGCATGTTTTTAAGAAAATTCCTAAAAATCAACATTGACATGTTTTTAATAGAGTTTTGTTGTATTCAACTTATTATCTTGCCTGGTATATTATAAAGCATGAATTAAAATTATTGTAGAACTATTTTATTTTATTTTTATAATGTGTTATATATTATACTGGAAATTTTATAGCCTTTGCTGTAAAGTTATGAAACTCCACAACTGTAATAAATAGTTGGCATTCTTGCTCTCTCATATAGTTGAACTTACTCCTTCTTCTAGTGCATTTTTATTGAGTGCCTACTATGTGTCAGGCCCTTGTGATTTAAAGGTAAATAGTATATTGATTCTCTTGTCAACGAATTCACTAATTTGGAAGACGTTTAATAAAAATGTAAAATAAAATGGGATAGGTGTCTCAGTGGAGGGTTATACGTTGAACTATGCGAGCAGTGACATAGTTGCCAAAGGCAACAGAGAAGGGTAAAAATAAGTGGGTTCAGATTGGTTCAAGAAACAGAGAGTGTAGAAGTTGTTAGTTTCTAGGTTTTTAATGCATAATTTAACTATCATGTGACCTGTAAAAAAAACATGACAGATGTATGATATGAAATAAAAATCATGAGTATGTTTTCTACTACCTCTCGAAGAGGAAAAAATAACTAATTGTTGAATTAAGCATAGTTCACTCAGAGTTAATATTGGTTTTTGTTTTGTTATTTTCATATCTATTAGGTCTGTGTAGTAGACAAATAGTAACAAATCTGAAATATTTAAGAAAAAGATATGGGCAAACAAATACAACCGTCTCTCTTAATTTTTCTTGTTCCAATGATTAAGCTGATTGGCATTACACGGTACTTGATTTTAGCTACCCTAAATACCTTCGTCTGATTCTTAGAACAACAAAAATCTCCAGGTATGTAGTTTAAGAATCACCACTGTTGGCAGTAGCAAGCCATTAGATGTCTTCAATCATAGGAATGACACCATCAGAATTGCGTTTTAGAAAGATCACTCTGGCAGCATTACAGCCGCGGGTTCAGAGGAAGCGAGTGGAGGTTAGGTGATCCTGGAGCAATATGAGACCTTTAATTAAGGCTGTATTACAGAGAAAAACAGGACAGACCTGTCAGGTGTTGAAGAGTTGAAATAGAAGAGAATTAGAGACAATTTGAAAGAAAGTGATCACTCATGATTATATGGTTTCTAATTAAAATATGGAATACAGCAGGTCCTGAAATTACATCATTTCATTCAACGTTGTTTTGTTATAACATTGATAAGAAAAAAAATCGTTTCCTGCCGAGGACCCCTGCCTGTGTGGGGTTTGCATGTTCTCCTCATGTCTGCTTGGGTTTTCTCTGGGTACCCAGGTTTTCTCGCACATACCAAAGATGTACATGTTAGGTTAATTGGCATGTCTAAATTGTGTCCCAGTCTGAGTGAGCGTGGGTATGTGTGCGAGTGCACCTTGCAATGAGATGGCATCCTGTCCAGGGTTGGGTCCCACATTGTATCCTGAGGTACCAGAATAGGTTCTAGCCACATGGGACTCTGAATGAATGAAATCAAACTATTGTAAAATAAATATTCTTAAAATATATGATAAATCATACAAGTATATGACAGTCATACATTGTCATCATTTATGACAATAAATGATGAGGTATGAAAGTGCTCAATGAGCCCACCATATTTTTATTGTTTTTGAACTTCGTCATGGTAGGAGGTGCTCCTTACAATTTTCACTTTGCAAACATTTATTCCTTGGTTTAACTCACCACTGTTATGACCACCATCACTCACTGATTGACCAAAAATTGTATAAATAATTATATTACTTGCTTTTATTAATGTTTTAAAAATGTATGTATAGCTTACATTTAATCAGTGTTTAATATTAGAATTGTTCTGAATTTTCATTTAGAAGTTTGGAGATGTTTTTGTGACCAGAAATATGCCATAGGAACTTAAATTTTGTTTATATCAATTAGGCTGTGGTACAGTTGGTTTCATTATACGTCATTTTGCTTAAAGTCACAGTTTCCAATAACCTATTGATGATATTAAGTGAGGACTTGTATAATGCACTTCATTTTAAACCTACTGAATTCCAGATGGACTAGCATTGGGATAAGGATGAAAAGGCCTGGGTTTCAGTTCTAAACCACCTCTCAACTTGATAAATGTAAAATATCAATTATAACATTTGCTCTTATAAGAGGTGTTAACGATTAATGAAGCAATGCTAAAGTCCTTTTAAAAACTATAAAACAATATATACATTTAAGCATCATTATGTGCCTTGGTTTCTTATCTCAGAGGTGCATATTTTCAAAAATAGACTTCTGGGATTTTAATAAAATTTATAAAACTTTTAGTATTCAGCATTAATAATGGAATACCTATTCTGACTATGTAATTCTGATCATGTTGTAAATATCTGTTATCTAAGTGACAGACATGATTAATATGTTTTATCTTGTGAAATGTAACTGTAGATATAATTTAATAGGTAAAAAAAATCTAAGAGACAGGTAATTCTGTAATAGTTATTGTGCTGCTTCTTTATATCAAGAGTAAAAGTACAGATAGCCTAGATTTTAAAGTCACGTTTTCTTATATATAGAGATAAGCTATTTGATTGAGAGTTCTGGACGTGCCAGTATGTTACATGATTGAAGCAATTAAATATGCAAAACATGGACATTTGGGTCAGAGTAGAAAAAGCTTGAGATACAATTAGTAAAAGCAATAATGGTGCCAGTTTCAAGAGAATGCCTTTACCTGCCCATCTGTTGCACCATTTCTGCAAGTTAGAGGCATTATTATGAAGACTTTATTACTCACTTTTCTCTCCAATTTCCCTTACTGAAGCCTTTGAAAAGATATTGTACCTCTTAAAACACAAGTGTACCATTCCTCATGCCAGGAAGTTTTTTGTTTTACTTAACCACGTTGAAAATCACCTCTTATTTTCCAAATTAAAGACTTTGAATAAATGAAGACTTTAGAAATATCTTTCTAAAAGTATTTTCAAATACAGTCATATGTTGGTATGTATGGGGGATTGGTTCCAGGACTCCCATTGAATACCAAAATCCACAGATGCTCAAGTCCCTTATGGTGTATTATTTGCATATGACCTAAGTACATTCTCCCATATACTTTAAGTCACCTCTAGATTACTTATAATACCTAATGCAATGCAAGTGCTCTGTAAATAGTTGTTATACTGTATTGTTTAGGAATAATGACATTAAAAAAAGTCTATACATGTTCAGTACAGGTGCAACCATCCTTTTTTTTTCCTAATAATTTTCAATCTGTGGTTGGTTGAATCCACAGATGTGGAACCCATGCATATAGAAGATTGATTATTTAACTTTTTACTAGAACTCTAATACAAACTTCACAAATGTTGCAAGCATTTTTTTTTTTTGTATTTGGATCTATGCATCAAGTGAAGCAGACTTTTACAAACTCCGGAAATTATAATTATAGTACACAAAGAATGATGGAAATGGGAAAGAGACTTTGTGCCAGTGAGAAAGGAGTAGGGCAGCAGGATGTTTAGCAAGGAATCTCCACTCCCTTTCCAGTTCTGTAACCATAATAAATACACTGCTAGTTGATAAACAAAGTTCTGCATATGTGGAAAAAGGGTGGCTTGTGGGGGAAGAAAAGGGGAATCTGCTGGAAATGCTACAGACTTCTTATCTAACCTTAATGTAAAGTAAGTGAAAACTCCAAATTCTGTATTCTTAATTATAGTAACATTTCCTACTTATATTAATTGGATGGAATAACCAAACTTCAGGAATTTTGATGTTTATTGAAGAATTTTGCTGTATCATAAATTGATACACCAAATTGAGGAATTTGGTGTATAATAAATTGGCTTGTACTAGAATGCTTCATACAGAGGTCATTATATAAACAGAGATGATTTCCTTGTTATTAGGTCAAATCATATGAAATTGCCATTTTTAATAAATAAAAAGTCTAATATCAGCAATTTCATAGATAGATTAATTTATATATGCAAACTAAATGTATAGATGGTAATCCAGTCTTGCTGTTTAGCTCAGTAAAGGTAAAACTCAAGAATCTATAATCCAAAAGATGTTTTGCTTTGGTCATAAAAATTTGGGGAATAGTTTATAAAAAATCACATCACAAGACATTATTAATTTTTGTGTTAGCACTGTATTTACTCCTTACCTTTTCTAACATGGGCATTTTGTTTCAGTGTATTCCTTTGCCAAAAACAAAGATAAACCATAGAACAAATCAATAAATGTCAACCAGCTTTGAATATGATCCCAAAGTAGACAATAACTTTTTCTTTAGTCTGCTTTAGAGCTTCCAATTTGTAAATTAAAAGCAGGGTTTACTGAGTTGACTTGGGAAAGCTTTATTTTGGGGAAAAATAATGTTTTCTCCTTTTCTATCAGGTAATTTGGCAGCAGCAGTATTTTTAAGTTGCTGACATTAACTAGCTCTGTGGGGGAATGGGTGTCAGACTGGACTTCTTTCTAAATAAGCAGTCTGTGGGTATGTTAGGGAGGAACTTCCCATAGTTCCTCCCTAAACTTACTGAGTTTTATTTGTGACAGAAAGAGAAATATACATTCATTCTACAGAAATATACCTTTGATAAGCAATAGAAAGGTGACTTGGATCCATGGAACTTCCTCTGTTTTATTGGGAGTATAATTTTTTCCTCTACATTTAAAGGCAATATAGGAAAGGTAGAACATTTTATACATTTCAATTTGATCTCAAATTTTTGGGGGAAAATAGTGGTCTTTAATTTCATTGACTATTTTTTGAGGTTCTAGCTGAGTAGTAGCTCCCCACCAAGATGAAATAACAGGGAACAGATTTACCTTCCTACCTGAAACAACAGCAAACATAAACAGAAATAATATATGAAACAACTGTTTTCAAGTCTCTTTGCATTAGGGAATGAAGGACAGGGATCCCTGAGAGATGGGAAACAAATGAGACAAGCCCTACAATTGACTCAGTTTATTCCCTTGAGAGTTTCTAGGCTGTGTCACAATGAAGGGGAAGCCACACGGAACCCAGAGGACTCCTGAGTTGAGGAGACAGAACTGTGAGTCCAGTAAGACCAAAGAAGAGCAGATGTCACCAGACTACCATTCACTCTTAGTGTAAATAAAGTTGTATTGGAACACAGCCACCTCATTTCATTTATATATTGTCTATGACCACTTTTAAGCTATAACCACAGAGTTGGGTAATAGTGACTGAGACCATATGACCCATGAAACCCAAAATATTTACTGTTTTCAAACCCTGACCTACAATTGTTGGAGAGGATATTAGACAGGGGAGATCTGCACAGACAGGAAACTCTGAAGATCTGCAGAGTCCACCTCTAGTATTAAACAGAATTCTGATGGGTGTGAGGAAACTATCCGAAGCCTAGGAACCAACTGTTAGAGAGTCTTAGAGGGCACTTGTTGTCACACAGCGTCAGGATTAGTGACACTAAAATAGTTGTTATAACTGTATTCCATATGTTCAAAAAGTTAAGTAGAAATGTAGATATAAAAACTTATATCTAAATATAATAAACCTGAATCTAAAAAACTTCTAGATATGAAAAACACAATGTCTGAGGGGAAAGCTCCATTGCATAAGATTGAAGATAGATTATAAGTTGCAGAAGAAAATATTAGTGACTTTAAAGATAGAGCAAGAGAAATTATCTAAAATGAAACAGAAAGAAAAACAGAATTTTAAAAAAGTATCACCAAACTCTGGGACAACATGTACTAGTAATCAGAGTTCCTGAAGAAGGGTTGGTGGGGCAGAAGAAATAATAGCCAAAAAATTTCCAAATTTGATATAAACTATAAAACCACAGATAGAACAAGGTCAATAAATCCGAAGAAACCTGAAGAAAGCCATATACCAAGGTACATCATAATGAGTTTGCTCAAAATCATTGATAAAGAGAAAAATCTTAAAAGCAGCTAGAGAAAAAGACATGCTACATATCAAGAAACAAAGATAAGAAGCAGATCTCTTTTATGTATTGAAAGAAAACAACTGTCAACATAGAATTCTGTACCTCCCTCAAAAATCTTTTAAAATGAAGACAAAATAAAAAATTTTTCAGATATATGAAATCTTAAAGAATCTATCAGCTATAGACATCTCCCCATGAAATGTCAAAGGAAGTCCTCCAAGCAGAAGAAAAATTACACCAAAGGGAAAGGGATTAAGAGCACCAGCAATGGTGAAACCATAGGTAAATAGATGAGATCTTTTTCTAATGTGTAAAAATTTAAATAATTAAAATTTAAAAGGTAGTTGTTTTAAAATATAATTGACTGTTAACAGAAAAGTAATATGGGTGTTTGTGGTCCTTAAAAAATGTGTGTGTGTGTATATATATATATATATATATATATATATATATATAATTAAAATAAAACATATGACAACAGTAGCAAAGACCAGGAGGGTGGGAAATGGTAAGGTTTTATAGTACATGAAAATGGTATAATATTACCTGAATGTAAACTGTGATAAGTTAAAAATAATGAACACAAAAGCAACTACTAAAATAACGGAAACAAAGTGGTGTATCTAATACACCAGTAAAGGAAATAAAACGGAAACAAGATGATGTAATTCTAACCATATCAATACTCACATTGGTTATAAATGATCTAAACATCCTAATAAAAAGTCAGATTGTCAAATTGGATTAAGAAAGTGAGCCCTATATGCTACTTATGAAAAACACACTTTACAACTTGGAGTTGCTGCGTTCGTGTCAGACTAAGTAGAACACTTCACCCAACAACAGAAATGCACAGGGAACATTGACCATGATAGACTTGGGCCATAAAACATATCTCAAATTCAAAACATTTTGAGTTACACAAAGTATATTCTCTGATCACAAAGGAGTAAAGAAGAAATAAATAACAGAAAGATCTCTAGAAAAATGCACAAATATTTGGAAACTAACACACTTTCAAATAACCCATGGTGGACAGAGTAAATCAAAAGGGAAATTAGAAATTATTTTCAATGGAATGAAATTGAAATCAGAATATATGCATATCTTTGAATACCACTCGGTAAAAAAAAAAAAATGTGGATTGAGCTATTAGTTCATGCAACAAGTTTGATGACTCTCAAGGAAATTATTCCAAGTGAGAAAAGCCAATCTCAAAGTTTTCATACTGCATGATTTCATTTACATAACATTCTCAAGATGACAAAGTTATAGGGATGGTTAACAGATTAGGGGCAACCAGGGCTTAGGGTCAGGGTGGGAGAGAGGGGGTTGAATGTCCCTATAAGAGGGTTAGCACAAGGTAGATCCTTGTGATGGAGCAGTTCTGTAAGTTGATTATAATGGGGGTTACAAAAATTTACACATGTGATAAAATTGAATAGACAATCCTCCCACACATAAAATGAATGTAAAGCTGTATATGTAAATCTTGTGACATCTGAATAAGGTCTCTGGATTGTGCCAATGGCAATTTTCTGGTTTTGCAGCTTGATGAAGGGTACACAGAACATCACAGTACTATTTTGCAACTTCTTGTGAATCTTTAATCATTTCAAAATAAAAACTTTAAAGAAAAACAGAAGAATTTGTGGGATGGCACTAAATTAATACTCAAGGGGAAATTTATGGGACTAAATGAATTATAAAGGGGATAGGTCTGAAATCAGTGACCTAAGTTTCCATATCAAGAAACTAGAAAAAGTAGAGCAAATTAAAGTAGAACAAAGAAAATACGGAAAAAGGAAATAATAAAGATCAGAGGGTAAATCAGTGAAACAGAAAACATAAAGACAGTAGAGAAAAATCTATGAAACCATGATGTGCCTGTCTTCTGCTTGGGGTTTGTGGAATTCTTGGTTCTGTTGGTTTATAATTTTCATTAAACTTGGAAATTTTTATGCAATTATGTCTTCAAATATTTTTTCTGTCACTATCCTTCTGTCTTCTGGACTCCGGTTACATTTATGATAACCACTTAATACTTACCAGCTCACTGAATCTTTGTTCAGTTTTTCTCAGTCTTATTTTCCTCTCTCTGTTTGATTTTGCATAGTTTTTATTTCTGTATCTGAAAGTATATTAATTCTTCCTCTTTGCTGTTAACTTCATTCAGTATTTTTTACTTTGGATTTCATTTTCCATCTCTATACGTTTTATTTGGGTCTTTTTGTATTTTTATTTCCTTTTTCATTATCTACATGTTTGACCATATGGAATATCATGCCTTAGATAGCATGACATCTCAGAAGGCAGCAGATGAGAAGTAAAAGCAAGTGATTTAGAAGGAACTACTACAGAGCATGGTGTAACGGAAGTCATGGAACAATGCTTTGGAAATTAGAAAAGAGGATTGTGAATTGAATTAATCATTCTAAAATGTCTAACTGTTACCTGACTTTGAAATAGTAGTGTTACTTTGACAAAATCTTAGTTTTTATTGTACTAAAGACAACTAAGTCTTTTGTTGGTTTCTTTTGAGTAGCTGGGCTGGCTACTGATTTATCTGCTTTAAAGAAATGTGATTGCTTCATTATTATCTTGGACTTTACTAGCATTTTTATTGTGGTCTTTACATACAATGAAGTAGATAGGACTTAAAGCTGTTATTACGCTTTGTCTTACACACGGAAGTACTAAAATCATAAGCCAGCAACATGATTAAGGTTAGATTCTAGAGATCTTGATTCCCAACTAAATTTTGTACTGCTGGCCTACCAAGCACAACCATGAGACTAGAAAGATCCAGTGTTTTTCGTTCTAATATAAACTCATGTGTTTTGATTTAGAATGAAGTCATTTTAAAATATTTTACTATCTGTTGTTTCATTGGTTTTGCAATCCATTGGTGATATATTTTGTGCCTGTTGCTATTACCAACTCTATTCCTCCCTTGCCTACAAAAAGGACAAAAAAATTTTTTTTTTAAATTTTGGTCTTTTCTATCATGGGTATTTTCGGTGCCCTGGAAAAGCTATTAAATATGCAGCAATTTTCTTTTGAGCTACTCCCTTTCAAATGTCACATTAGATTTAACCTAACATCCTGGATTGCATTGCTATTGTGGTATGTACCAAATATGATGGAGGCACTCAACAATATTTCCTTGCATTGTCCATAATAAATATTTGCCCAAGAGTGGGTAGGGTTGGAAGGGGAAAAAAGAAATGTTTTTCTCTTGTAGAGGAAACTTGTAATGCAGGACTTATTTAAAGAGTGTTTATAGTCCATTGTTGGCCATAGGGTGTGTCGCACTGCTCTATCCAGGTTTCAAAATCTGAAGTAGTTAAGAAACCACTTAAGGTTGAATTATATTAATAATTTCACTTAATTTATACTTAAACTTATAAATTGACGTATGTCCTTCCATACAGCAATGATTTCAGTGAAATGAATAGTGTTTTTCTTCAAGAAACTAAATATTTAAGACATAGACCCTGAATTTAGCCACATGTATGTTTTATAACTTGGGGAACATTGTGAAATTGAAGTTTCTTTTCAATGAAAAGAGGTCAGATAGTTAAATGAAAGTATCGTCAACAATCTGCAAGCTTTACAAATGATGGATTTAAAAGTCTGTATTAGATTACCCCTTTTCCTTTGTGTTTATGGGATATATACTTCTTCTTATTTATTTCCACATCTTTACATAGATCTGAAGACCTATGGAATAGTTCATTGAATTTTTCTGTGATTGCTGATCTTGAGATGTTTCAACTTCAAAAGTCCTTTCTTTCACAACCTAACGATCTATACCCATTCTGAAGTGAATCTTGGCTTTTTCTGCCATTTGCTTTAGTATTTACCAGTTCGAAAAAAAATTGTTTTACATGTCACACCACCTTCCTGTCATAAGTGTTCTCAAAATTGATGTGAAGCAAAAATGAAAGTGTCTAAGGGCTGCTTTTTGCTTTTAAATATCTTTCTTTCTTTTACAAAATTCTGTGTGATATTAGTATCTTGATGTCAGATTGTTGTATGACCTGCTATTTTTCAGGTGTGGTTGAGAGTAAACATTTTTTTCCATTGATGCTAGTAATATTTACTGCATTGAATTGGCAGATTTGACTGGGATAGGACATTGATTCTGATAGATTAAAAAAAGATAATCTGTTGGTTATAAAGCCTGTAGGCCATTAGTACCTCTGCTCCTGATGTCATATACTCTATCCCACCTAAGTTTAAGGCTCTTACAGATGCTAATATCCCTGAATGTGCATTTTGACAATTGGGTTGTGGGGATAGGGGATTGAGGGTACAGGGATATCGGTTTGCCCTTTTCTCCAAAAACAAGGGGCTAAAATAGAATGATTTGTCTCTGCTTACCTGTGGTAATGTAATGGGTTGATATTGGCAGGAGCTTATGATTTGATGTGGCATCACTTCCATCAGTAAGGTTAATTGCTAATAAGTGACTAAATGGAAATTTAGGGGCAATGCTACAGCTGTCTGCTATGTTAGTGGTAACAGGAGTTCTGGCACCATTTCAGGGTCACTATTTGTATTTGTCTGTCAGAGTTGGAATGCAGTCGTTTCTCTCAGCTTCAGCCTTCTCTCTAGAATTTCTGTCAATTGTTTGACTCCATTAAGTTGCAGAAGAAATAAAAGCCTGAATGACCAATCCACCAGGGGCTATGGATAGACCCTTTCTTTGTCCATACTCTGAGCACTGCATTAGGTCTCATTATCCATTTATAATAAATGACCTCTGCCCCCCGGGTCATTGAAAAATATTCAGTGTGCTTTTCTGACACATAGGGCACCTTTCTCAACAGACATATGAAACAATGGAACGTCTGGTAGTCTGGAGAACTGGTATACATGGTAGGTTTTTAAATAAATACACAGCCTTGTGCCAAATCCCTCTGGCAAATTTTTCTTCTTTGCTCTTGCATGGTTCATAAATGGTCCAAGAGGAGCCTAATGTCTGGAAAATAAATGTATTCTTTTTCTCTTTTCTTTCTTACTCTTCTAATTTAAAGAAATTGGCCATGTTCTCCAATTTTGTTTTCTGGAAATGGTTTGCCTTCGTATCTGATTTTGCATTTCCTGATAGAGAACTATAGAAAGTCTTGGATATAGTACATGGAGAGAGCCATCGTCTTTGGAAAGTGTTTGCCACATCTGCTCAGGATGGCTCTGGAGGTTATCTGTGACATGTTAAAAACCTGTCTTCTAGCCCTCTGTTCTGCCCGAACTGGTAGTGACCAAGCAGAAAAAGAATTTGACCCTTCCTTGGTCACTATAGTCCAGATTTCTTTTGTGGTATAAATTTGGACCGCCTACCAGAAAGCTCTGCATATCTAGTGGTTCTGTCTCCAGCACCCAGTACATAGGTAGACTTGGGAAAAGATGGAGGTAGATAGTGATTATTGGCTGAAGTATAGACAGAAAGTAAGAAAACTGTCATTTTCAGAGCTTTACATGATGTCAGATGAAGGGTAGCCTTCCAAGATTTAGAAACTTGAGCACCAGTAACTAACTATGTGACCTTAATACAGTGCCTATGTTATATACTGACAGAAGTTAGTAATTTACCTGAAATACGTTCGGAGAAAAAAAATAAAAGATTGAGAACCACTTCTTTTGCAAGTCATATGAAGAAACTTTGAAAGTTTAAATTAAAATTTTACTTTAATATTTAAAATATCTAATTAGTGTTTTAAAAATACTTTATTTTTATTTTAATTAAAGTATTTAAAATATATGTATAAAGTATGCAAATTCTTTTATAAATTATTTTTCAAAATTAAGACATAGACTTTTATTAATAAAGCCCTGTTCCTCTTCTAGAAGCTTACTTATTTTGTATTTCTTGTCACATATACTGACTTATTTTATTAAAAATATATGAGACACACAGGGATTTGAAGAAACCCAGTTTATTACAATGAATTAGTAGCCACCCTGTCCAACAGACCCAGGGGTTTTATTTTAACAAAGTAGTTTTCCTATTAACTGATTTTCTACTGCATGCTTTCAGATATTGGGACACAGAGGTATCACCTCCATCAGAATGATCATTGTATCCAAGCATAGATTTTTTTCTCCAAACCAGTTACAGAAAACCTTATAATTGTTAGAACTCTCTCAATGACAAGAATTAATATATTAACTGGATTGTAGCATCGTTTGACAAATCGCTTACAAAATTCATCAAAATTGATTGGACATTCTATATTTGAATTGACAAACAGCTGCATTAGGAGCAGGAGGGAAGTCCATTAATTATAGCTGCTGTCAATCATAGGAAATGTGATCATATAAATATGGATTTTGCTAAAACAAAAATCCCTACTTTATGGTAGCGTTGGTTATATGTGTATCTATACCTCTTTGCCTGTGCTTAGCCACTGTCCTTTAAATAATGAAAAAATAATAATTGCTGTTGTGTTAAAAGATGTGTTTTTGGCTTTCCTGACTGTGTAATAATGTTTTAAATATTCCAGAAAATACCAGGGAAACCTGTAGCTCACCCTTTCTGCTCAATTATTTTCAATTGCACCCCTATTTGTCTATCTTGTGCTAGTATGTTCATATTATTTACCAGATAACCCTTAGAAATTTGTGATTGCCCTAGCGTAAGTTTATATATGGCAGAGTTTTCACTTAGGAAACAGGAAATCTAGACATGAAAGGTTCTGACTTCCTTAACATTGTTACCTTGAATGAGTCATTACTTTCTACACCTCAATTTTCCTCATTTTTCTAGTTAAAGGACTTAAAAATCCTTTTCAGCTTTCAGATTTTTTGGGGGGGGTCCCTGCCCTAGACTCTCAAAACTTGTTCTGAAACTCATGAAAATTCAGAACTAAGTCATGTTAAAAGAGAAGGAAACAAGCAGCTAAGACACCCAAAGTCAGGGTCTTTATCTTGTTACTCTTTTTCTTTTGCATTTTATATAGTGACAGAATTTTCTAATTTTTGCTAATAATTCCTGATTGTAAAATAGTGGAAACAAAGGAACCTATGCTATTCTTTATAGAAAATGTATGTTTCATAAACATTTTTAAGTAACCTTTTTGGACTACTCTTTATTTTTAGGAATACCTAGAAATCCCTTCTTCCTTCAAATTAATGTACACATGATTTTGGTTTTTCCTATATTTTTTAATACTTTATATTTTTAAATATTAGCCTTGTGTCTTTAGCATAGCTACTATTTTATATTGCAGCCTCTTTTAGCAACTGATTATGAAGCCAACATATTTAATGTATGGTTTTTGTTTCTAGAATTCTATTTTTTACATTTGTCAAAAGGTTTAATTTTGCTTTGACGGTGTATAAGCTTTCATCATTACTGAGTTTCTCGCTTTTTTGAAAAAATTTTTTTCTCATCATCTTTCTTACTGAAGGTAATCAACCCAGTGACTGAAGCACAAGGGAGGTGGGTGAATGCCATAGATTGTCTCTCTATAGTAGTTTCAGTCTGTTTTTCTTATTGTTGTTACATGACAGGAAACTTTTGGCCATGTGATTTTGTGGAACTTGGTAGAGAGGTGAGAAACACTGTATTTCCTTCATTACCTTTATACCATCAGTTTCTTTCTACTATGCTTTCTTTGTATTTTATAACTACATGAAGAGCATTCGTAACCACCCATGTATGATGTGAAATCTGGGATTGGAGCTGAGATTTTATACGGCATTTTTTGGGGAGTAGTGGTTTTCTCTTTTCTTGAGCACTCTGCTGCCTTCAGGTGCTAGAGGGCCATCCATGGTTATGTCACATACACCTTTAAATATGAAACCAACAAACCAGTATTTTCTAAAATGAAATACTTTAATTTCTCAGGTGTTTTACAGAGTGTGTAAAGTACTGGGACAAAGTACTTTGATTGTTTCTGTCACTACATGTGAAACTTCCTTGGATGTCTATAACCTCCTTGTGTTGTGACCTCTGGTTAACGTAGTTTTTCTCCATTTGATTGCATTTTATGGTATCTCTGATCAGCATACATAGATGTTTATTAAGATTATTGAAAAGATCATATTAAGTTAAGGAGACATTTAGTACAGAAACAACAAAAACTCTATATCAATTATATGATTGATATTTGGGGATAAGAATTTCTCACATATGTCATATGATATACTTAATTAAAAATAATGAACTTACTTAGTAGTTAATGAAGTGATGAATAGAGGAAATTTCACTTAAGGTTAAGAACATGGTCTTTAGAGTCTGCAGTCCTGAATTTTAACTCTATTTCTGCTACTTACTATCTACATGACTTTGGGCAAATAACCACCCTGGACTTTTGTCTGTCTTAAAATGGGAACTAATAAACCCACCTTACAGGATCATTGTTAGATTAAATGAGATAATTCATCCAAAAATCTTCACCCAATAGTTTGGATAGAAAGAAAAACTCATTAAAGGTAGCTGTTGGTTGTAAGTTGTTGTGACGGAACTAGTATGCTTGTTCTCCTATGAGGTCTTGCCTCTTACAATTCCAAGTACTTTATGACAGATACTACCAGGTGGTACAGCTAAAGATGCTTTGTTGTGAACAAACAGTGAAGAGAAAGGATTTGTGTTACATCTCTTATGATCTTAAGTGGTCACCTGGACAAATATGGCTCTAATCTATTTTGTGTATTCTCAAAGCCATGGAAAGGAATTTTACTTAGCAATTCGAATTTATTAATGCAAATTGAAAATTTCTCTTAGATGTATTTGCTTTGAGTATCTTCATTCCCTTAGTATTTTATAGGGTGTGAGATTTTTCTTAGTGTCTAGTGTATCCTAAAAGGCTGAACTCTGGAATTTCTTTTTTTTAAATAATCTCTCTCTCTTTTTTTTTTTTGAAATCCTATATGGGAGATGAAACTTCTTTTTGACAATTGTCTTAAGACTCTGAAACTTTTCCCTAAGAAGGAAAGACTCTTAACATTAAAGCTTCTGAAATGTGGGAAGAATATTTGATTTTCTGAGATTATCATTGGAATCGCTGTTCACTACTACAGTGATTGAGGAGGATAAAAGGGACTTTTGTTTTCTTACTCCATATTTTTTGAAGTTTATAATTAATACATATTCATATAATATTAAAATTTCATTTTCCAAAATAATTTTAGAAAGGAAGGAAGGAAGAAATGAGTAAGTGAGAAAGAGAGTAAAAATGAAAGGAAGAGGAAGACAGAGAAGGGAGAGAGAAAGGCAGGAAAAGCAAGAAGGAAGGAACGAAGGACTACCTCAATTTACGATAGAGACAGAAATCCAATGTGATGCAGCAGTCTAAGTAAACCAGAGCTAAAGGTATTAACATGGGTGACACACATAGTGTTATGTGGGAAAAACATATTTTAGAAAAATACTGGTATCATTTATTTTCATTTTTATTATTGCTCACTGAATGATCCTGAATACTTCACATATCTCATAGCCGAGCCAAGAAAATAGTCCAGATGACTCTGTTTCAGTCTACAGATCATGAAATATTTGCTCAGTTTCTTTCAAACATTCATAAAACAGTTTTTTTTAAAAAAACTTTTATTATGGAAATATTCAGATATACACAGAATACAGTGAATTGTATAAGACACCAACCTATTACTGAGCTTTAACAATTAACAACATTCTGCCACTCTTGTTGCTTCTATTCCCTGAAAATATTTTTTGTGTGTGTGAGGACAAAGCGTTATGAGAAAGCCACCCACTTTTGTGTATTTTTACCCATGAATACTTCAGTATGTATCTAATGATAAGGACTTTTTAAAGAAAACATAACTACCATACCATTACATTATACATAGGTGAGGCAGTGGCAACGATTTGTGGAGATAATACTTTCTGGTAGTTTGGCATTGTGGAGCAGCAGAGGAGGATCAGTCCTTGGAAAATGCTCTCTTGCTTTTGTAAAGTTAGAGAAAACCCTGCAGTGGTTGCGGGCTTGTATTCTCTGTCTTGTTCTTTCCCCTATCCCCTTTGTTTTGTGAATTTTCTGATTAATTTAGAGGTAAAAATAGGGAAGACATCATGGATCCTTAATGATTGTTTGGAAAGATTTTAAATTATGTTCCTAAGTATAGGTTGAAAATGTTGGTGTCTTCCAGGTTTAAAAGCTTTTCTCTCTCCATGCCAAGATAACTTTGCCTCTTTTGCTTAGGCAAGAGAAAATCTGTATTTAATTCTTCCTGCTGTATAATGATCTCGACTTTTGTTGTATATAACTAGATAATAAATAAACGAAGCATGGAAGAAGCTGCATTAACTCTTTGCAAAAAGTGATTCTTGCCGTTTTTACATTTACGAAAAACATGCCCCCTTTCTTTTCGTTTGTCAGGGTTTATTGTGGAGGCTGGATTGAGTACTGTACATTAGACTCTTTGCTGTTCAACTATGACATTGTAGATGGAGTCAAGAACAATAAGTTTGCAATGACTGACTTATTGTCTACATGTACAAATTAGTACATTAATGAATGAACACAACCTAATGACCAAAAACAGTGATTTCCTTACAACATCAATTCACAATAGGTTCTATAATACCCTCTACTCATCTTAGTCTCTTACAAAGCATATTATATTTTAGAGTGTTCCTTGAATTTAGAATGGAGAATTGATAATTTCTGAAAGAAAATGTATCTAACATTCAGGTTTGGCTTTGAGAATATACTTGTCATTGTTGAAGGATTACAACTCATAATTCTACATATAATTCAGACTAGGATACTTCTAGCTTCCAGCAAATAGTCATTCCCCTCAGCAAAAACACACACTACCATGTATTTGAGCAGTTGATAAAGTTGGTCTTATATTTGATATTTGTGGGTATAGATATAGAGATAATGATAAATGAACTTGGGTGGAAAGATGGTGCATAAGCAAGTAAGAAATAGCAGCCCCCCCTTTTAAAATCACTGAACCTAAGAAAATATGGGGAGGAAAACATATGACCTAGTATGCGATAAGGTCAACTTTTGTGTCATGCATTGGTTTTAACCATCCATTGATGTGTGTTTGATTTGTTTGTTTTCATTTATTGACTATGGGTAGACTGCACTATCCATATCAGTTGTAGTGTTATTATTCCATAATTTTTATTAAATATAAATTTTTATATAGCTACATGACATACACAATTTAAAAGGTTCTAAAAAATTATCCCATGGAAAATAAGTCCTTCCTGCCCCCAAGCCATCCTCTTTCCACCATAGGAGGTGACTGCTATTAGTAATGTCTTGTATTCTACACTACTGTAACGGTGAGCTTTAATAAGAATGCTTTTATTGTTATTTATGCTTATACATCTGAGCAGATTATATATCCCATAGTAAGACAAAGTTGTTATCCACAAGCTACAAGCAAGGTAATACACAGTTATGATAGGATCCTTTAAAACAGCAAGTGTGGACTTAACTTTTCTAGCTATCCAACTGTTGGTGATTTAATGTATGTATGTTCTAGTTTTACTATTACATGAGTTGCAGTAGTACATGTTAAGTAGACATTGTATATATCTTTCCAGGTAAATAAACTCCACCTTGACCTTAAAATGTTTTGAGGCTGGGTGTGGTGTTTGATGCCTATAATCCCAGCACTTTCGGAGGCAGAGGCAGGAGGCTTGCTTGAGGCCAGGAGTTCGAGACCAGCCTGAGCAACTTAGCAAGACACCATGTCTACAAAAAATAGAAAAATTAGCTGGCTGTGGTGGTGTGTACCTGTAGTCCCAGCTACTCAGGAGGCTGGGGCAGGAGGATTGCTAGAGCTCAGGAGTTTGAGGTTGCAGTGAACTATGATGATGCCACTGCACTCTAGCCTGGGTGACAAAGTGAAACCCTGTATCAAAACAAAACAAACAAAAAGAATTTTGACCTTGCAAATGTTTGGAATGGATTGTTGTAGTCTATTCAGTTCTGAAGAATATTGGAGGCCAAGCACAGCGATGCATGCCTATAGTTGCAGCTACTAGAGAGGCTGAGGCAGGAGGATCACTTGAGGCCAGGAGTTCAAGGCTATAGTGCGCTATGATGATCACTCTTGTGAATAGCTAGTGCATTCCAGCTTGGGCAATATGACGATACCCTGTCTGTTAAAAAAAGGAAAGGTATATTGGGACCATTTGGAATTTTTGCTCAGTTGAGTAGCTGATCTGACTGGTAGCATGAACCCATTATGCTTTATTCTATCTCTCCATTTTATGAGAAATTTAGCATCATGCTGAGAAGTAAAACTAAATTGTGAGCCCAGCCAAACTACCTCCAGGTGTCACTTGTCCAGATGTTAAATGTCAAATGACCCTTAGGGAAGCAGGAATAACAAATGAAAGCTCCTTAGTTTATATCTTCTGTAGTAATATTATGATACTTTGGAGTATGGAAAAGGAGATGGGGTGAGAAGATGCACCCAGAGTTGTCAGGTATTCAGTAAAATCTATTATCTTATAGACAGATAGGATATATAATTTTTCTAATTATATACTGCCTGTGACTGTTCTTCTGGGAATGTGGAATAAAAGGAAAGTGAAACCAAAGATGTACAATTCTGACTGTTAGAAAACTTTAATAATTAATTAGAGAACATCTATAGTACTACAGGGTCAGGGTGCAAGGAAGATCATTGATCTGTTTACTATATAACATCAGTAAAGCTTGTTCCCCTTTATGTATTGTAACACTTTAGTTGTTCCACTGGTATAGGGTTGGCTGCTAATAAACAGACTAAACAGTGATATGTAGTGCTATTGCCTTACTATTCTATTAAATTCATTGAATTCCTTTACATTTAAATTGTCACATTTACTTATCAGTGTAAATTTCAATGCTACTCATTTTTTGAGGTAGTTATATGTGTTATTTTTAACCTGAGAGCCTTCTCCCTTTTTTTAGTCATTAAAAAAAGTCACACTTTAATTTTTACCACTTTGGTGGATATGCAATGATAACTTACTTAAATTTGTAAATCCCTGATTACTGCTATTTACATATGCTTGTTGGATACTGTATGTCCTCTTCTGTGCTTGCTCATTGGGAACTGCCTTTGTCCGTTGTCCATTATTTGTCTTTGGATTCTTTCTTTTTAAAAGGCAAATTTTAGTTTCTGTACTAAGAGACTACATTCCCAAACAGAATTTCATCCTCACATCCTGAGTGCTTTCTGATCAGAAACAGAGTTTGATAAAGAGCCCTCGTTTATTGTATGGCTGCTATATAAATGCTGTTTTTAATAAGTACCAAAAATATATTGAAGTTTGTCCTTGGACGAGAGTTTATCACTGTTGGCCTTTGGGTGAACTTTGAGCCTGAGCTGTTTCATTCAAGGCAGCATGATGTCATTTAACTGCAAAATTCTCTGTTGCTAGAAAAAGGAATGTTGTTCCCCTAAATAACCTAAAGGACTGAAAAATGCTGGCACGACATTATTCATCTCTCAGGTCTCCACTAAAGACTTTAGCATGGTAAGGGTTTTATTGTTTACGGAGGAAGGGTGGGGATATGGTAGAGAGTAGGGGAAAACAAAAACTTTGTCTGGTCCTGTATCTGAAGAATTCCACTGCTCACATAAAACCCAGCTGCCATTATGATCAAGCTTACACTTACTTCTCCAGATAAGAACCTTTGGGTCCGTCTTTGATTCTTCATTTATAAGTTAGATTGTGAATTTTAAATTTATAGTTGAATTTATAAATAAGTTTAATCTTCATTTATAAATCAGTGTGAATTTGTGAATTAAAAGACTAAGTTTCTTTCTAGGTGTATGTATTTAGCCCATGAACATATTTTAGGTTTTCAACAGAACCTTAAAGCAGATAGCTATAGGACTATCTCACATATAAAACTAGGACCATTTGGGTCAGCATTTTTACCCTTATTTGAGAAACAGATTTCCCTGATAGCAATAGCATTGCGATTAATTTCAGGGACTAGAACAGTTTATTCACATCTGCTAGAGTTGGGAGGCTGGAGTTTACTCATAGTGGTACCTATAGTTGATTAGCTATGTCCTCTAAGGCTTCCAGAGCTACAGCTAAGAGAATTGTTACTGGAAGTTTAAGAAATGTAGGGAAGGACAGATCAAGAACAGAAAAAAAACCAAATAGATTTTTCCTTCATTAGTTTCATAAATAAGCACTGCTCAATATTCAGTATTTATGTTTTGTGTTAGTTTCTATAAAGAGGGTACTTATATCCTGTGTGTGGTTAGTTTTTAACTTTTATATGCATTGACAATTCTTTTTCATTACTTTAAATAAAACAGTGCTAGATACAAGTTTTTTTTTTAATTTTTTTATTGTAAAGAAATACCAAAATCCTATAAACTTCATTTTTAAAAGTCTAATTTTTTTCTGAATATCTAAAACCATGCTGGATACAGTAAGAATAATAATTAATTACCTGTCCTAATATATAGTGTACTCAATATTTTAATGACAAAATCTTATCTTTCATTTTCTCAGTTGAAAACTAGATTTGTTGCAGATGAACTTCAGTTATTGAGATCTAGCTATAATTCTTTTGGAATATTTTAGAAAGAATTTGTTTCCATGAAATTGAGGTTATATTCTCATTCTTTTGGGGAAAAAAAACCCTGAAATGTTAAGAGGTTTAAATTTCTCCAGGACTGGTAATAATGCCTTCTTGAAACCTTGGTTCAAACTCACCTATCCTAACCTACATTAACTAGTGTTAAAGAGGTGAATATTTGAGGAAATTTAAGGATGTCAATTAAGATGTCTGCTAATACGGTGTTTCTAACTCTAATTTAGTAATTATTATTTGCATAACTTAACGCTTTGTACTTATAGTTTAACAGCATGTAAAGCAATACTTTTAATTTTCTCTAGCTCATAAATACCATATTTTCTGTGGGTAATTTTTAAAAATTCTATAGACATTGATGTTTTATTGTGTTGCAGAAGACATCTAAAAATTTAAAACCAGAATTCTTTCAAGCTTTTTGTAGATTTGTAAAGTTATATTATGAATTGACTTTTTGGAATATTGTGAATTTTGTTATATGGGATTCAGACTTAGGGACCTTATTAAGGGACCATTTAATCTTTCTGCTCATAATTTTATTTATGTTGTTCTACTGATTTGGAAGTATTTTTGGTTTAGATTAACAAAACTGATTTTCATAGGCCAGCCCTAAAAGCAGATTTTTTTTGTTTGCTTTACACATAAGCACATGTAAAAATATATACATAGAAACACACACATATATACATATATATATACACCCCCATATATCACTGTAAGACAGAAAAATACACTTAGTGATTTTTTTTAGTTCTTATTTACTCACTATGAGCATGATCTGCTTATAATCAGTATAAACAGTCCAGCTCCCAATTACCTCATAATAATCTCATCCTGCCCTTGCTTGTTGATCTTTACTTACCAAGTTCCTATGTGTAGAGGCAGTACTTTTGAAGTTGTATTCTCTAAAGTAGATTAATAGTATATCCTTTTTAGTTAGGTGGATAAGGTGTGTTTTTAATTACTGTACTAAAGGTGGGGAATAAAACATGGCAAGATTTATATCTCAAAATTCTATATACTTTTCTTGTACCCAGTTTATTATCTAATGCAATTGGTAAATGTGTAGCTGGTATGTATCTTGGTCCATCGGTCTTGTATTTGCAAGATATAGGATTTTACTTTTACTTAAATACACTCTCTTACTTGTTTGTACCTCCATTCTAAAAATTAATCTCAAGGAATATACCCCCCTTCAAAGTTGCTTCTGAATTTTCTAGGGCTTACAGAATGTATAAGTGTGAGGTAAGGGGTTTGAGGACATTTTATCTTCATTGCCACAACTGAGATGCCCCAATTCCCCACCAGATCTTTGGTCATTGGTTCATACAGGTCTCTGCAGCATCCATCCTTGTTTCTAATTCAAATCCTGTCAGTTCTCTGGAAAGTGTCCACGTGCTCTTGTATACATAGGAGACATTCTTCTGAACTAACCCATAGAGAACATGGTAAGGTTGTCTCAGACCTGGCTGTGCAGACACACTATGTGCATGCCTCTTCTACTCTTATACCATGTGGGATCTCGAGCCACTTCCCTTAACTCTACCCAAGAATGAAGATATAATTTTTCACAGCAGTTGGTCCCTAAAAGTTTTTCTGGGATTCTACCATTCCCTATCTTTCCTTGGGGACACCCTTTTTATCCCTTTCTGTCCCTGCCACTCTTGTTCCAATTTCAGGGTATCATTCCTAATAATTGAGTGGTTAGAGAGCATAGAAGCTTTGCTCTTATCATATTTATTTTAATCTTTTCCTCTTATCCCATGGTTAAGGTTTTTAATTATTTTTTCCCTGTGACCTGTGTCATTCCTTCTCAAGTCAGGGAACATAGAATGTTCTTCCTACCCGAATTTGGGGAAATTTTAAAATATAAATAAATATGGCCAGGCACGGTGGCTCATGCCTATAATCCTGGACCTCTGGGAGGCTGAGGTGGGGGGATTGCTTGAGGTCAGGAGTTCGAGACCAGCCTGAGCAAGATCAAGACTCCATCTCCACAAAAAATAGAAAAATTAGCTGGGTGTCATGGCACACGCCTGTGGTTCCAGCTGCTTGGGAGGCTGAGGCAGGAGGATCGCTTGAGCCCAGGAGTTTGAGGTTGCAGGGAACTATGATGATGCCACTGCATTCTAGCTAGGATGACATAGCGAGACTCTGTGTCAAGAAAAACAAATGTGGGGGAGGGGGAAGAATATTTATCTGATGATAGAATATATTATCCCCCAGAGACTTATTTTTTATTTTGCCCATATTCTGATGGATTCAAAGCATTCTTAATTAGAAAACTATTTGCAGTGAAAAAAAGGTGTGGAAATTCTTCTTACAATCTCTATGATTTTGGGATTCAGACTTACGGTAGGTACTATTTCTAGAAGTGTATTTGGAATCTTTATTACTTCCTTTGGAAAGCTGATGAGGGCACAGAGGGTCCTTCTCCTCCTCCCTTTTCATTGTGGGAAATTCCTAACATACACAAAACTAGAAAACAATAGTATAATGAACCTCCACATACCTTAGGCCAGCTTCAATAATGATCAACTAATGACCAATCTGGTTTCATCTATAATCCTCCTCCCTACCTCCATCCCTGCCACTGGGTTATTGTGAAGCCAATGGCAGACATCGTATTATATTATCCCCATTTTGATGATGAATAAATAAGTGTCCAATCATTCTGACACCATTACTTAGGATAGACTTCAAAACTCCAGCCACCTAGTAAGTACTTACTGAGTGCTTATTCTGTGACAGGAACTAGTATAGGCTTAGCGTATATAGAAGGCAATATAAACTCTTGGAGAAATTCACATTAGGTACTAGTTAGTTACACAAGGGCATAGTTTCTCACTTCTACTTAAAACTTTCCAATGCCTTTCCATCATATTACTTTAGCTTTATTAAAAAAACCCACAAAGCCCTTAATAATCTGCTTGTCCTGCCCCCTCTTGCCTGACTGACTCATCTTCTACTCACAACCTGGCTCACCCCACCCAACCGTAGTGGCCTCCTGGCTGTTACTGAAATATTCCCTGTATGTTCCCACCTCAAAATCTTTGTACTTGATATTCCCTTTGTAAGACTTTTCCCTCAGATATCTGCATAACCTCTTCCCTCACCTCTTTAAAATATTCTCTGTCCTCATCTGCTTTCCAAAGCATGTTCTAACCTCTAGGTATTTGTCCATATTCATGTTTTTCACTAGTATCTAAGGGGTAGAGATTTTAAAGATCCTCTTGTTCTGTTCTATATTAAGAATATAATATAAAATATCTTTATTATAAAGGTGACAAATGTTATGGGGACAATTCAACCTTTTGAAAACATACATTTACTTATCAGCTTTGCAGTATATACCAGAATTATTTCCAAAAGAATGTTTAAATAATAATTGATTAATTATTATTATATTCTTTTCTTCATGATATCATTCACCATCATAAGAATTTAAGTGTATGCTTTTGTGATTATTTGTGTTTTGTGGCAAATGTCATTGTGCCTCTCAGCTATAGAGCTGAAGTTTCAAAGGTCTAGTGGCTAAAAGTTTTAACCACTGCAAATCTTACACTTTAATAGTATATATGCCTCTGATGAGTAATTCACCTAAATAGGTACCACTTCTCCTCTTGCAGCAAGTTAAGATAAGCTTTTTGTGAGTCTGTGTCTTTTAAAATCTTGCCCTAGGTCATACTTTGTCTACTTTATTTGTATCTGTTTCACTAAAATTTAGGTTTTCAAAATACTACCTTGTTCTAGTAGGAATATAATGAGACTGCCATTCTCTATCACTGCCTAAAGAAGTGTATAACTCTTTATGGAAATACGTATTAAGAAATTTTAAAATGTTCACATTCTTTGATTTCATTTTTAGGAATCTAGCCCAAGGAAAATTTTGCATGTTGATATATTACAAATATCTCTGAGTGGTGGAAATTATGAGATTGTTTCACATTCTTTTCTATATTGTCCACATTTCTTAATGATCATCTCCTACCTTTCTTCCTACTTTTGCCCCCTCTTTTTTTATATTACTCTCAGTACTTCATTGCTTGATTTCTCTGAGTATTAAAATGGTATATGGAGATAGGGAGTATATGGGAAATCTCTGTACCTTCAGCTCTTTATTTCTGTGAACCTAAAACTGCTCTTAAAAAAAAAAGTCTCTTTAGAGGTAAGTAGACAGATAGATAGAATGAGTTAGTGGTAGCTTCCAAAGAAAAGACTAAAATTTTGGGGGGATAATATTTGGTTCATAGTAGGAACTCAATAAATGTTTGTTGAATCATTTTATTTCTTTCACTAAGCAAAAGTTCCTCTTCATATGAGAAATTAGGTGGTTTATAGTTTGACTATATCATACCATTTAATCAGGGAAACTACTCAGGTATCTAATAAAATGACATTTTTCTATGGATAAATGAATTTTTCAGGAACTGGAAGTGTTTTTCAATTAAATATGCATTTTTATGCATAGAATTTATATGAAACTATTAAATAAGCTCTTTTAAGGGGAATCTCTATATAATCTCCCAATGAATAGATTTGTCACTGCTCCTTAGTGTACTTTGGCCTTTAACATGCAGTTCATTGTTTATTTCTTTTATTGTGGTAAGATGTCATTACTAATTTCTGTAGGTTTTTTTTTTAAGTGTACTCTTAATTGGAGATCTGTCTTATTCCTAAGAACGTGTCTTGTTAATAGTTTGAATTGCCTCTGTGATTTAAATATCATATTTTATCTTATAAATTACCACAGTATCCAATAGAGTTGTGCCCACATCCATTTTTCCACTGCATGGAATAACGTGGTTTAAATCCATTTTCTTTCTCCTATAGTGGTTCCCCCTGGAAGTCCTGGGCCCATTACTCGACATGGGTCTTATGACAGTTTAGCTTCTGATCATAGTGGACAGGAGGATGAAGAATGGCTGTCTCAGGTAAAATTCTGAAGTGTTTGGGGTATTAAAGTAAACAAAAACAGAAATTCACTATCTGTTTTTATTCTTTTCCTTAGAGGAAAGTGGGGAGAATGGGTAACTCTGTTGAATCATCAGGAATTAATCAATTGCCTTTCCATATTACAAATTTCTCATAAATATTGCTGCAGTATACCTATATATGTAATACGTACATTATACATATACATGCATGTGTGTATATATGTTAGCTTTCATGTAGAGGGCATGAAATATGCATATCTTTCACACAAGCCATTTAAAGCCCTTAGGACCTTGGAGTTTAAAAAGACTCTTTGAACATATTTTCATCTGGTTTAAAAAAAAAAAAAGTTGACTTTGTTAAAACAGTGAAGCCATTCAACAATCTTTGGGATTTGTTTTGTGGAGCCAACATTTTCTGAAGATGGGGTTCATACTTTCATTATGGAAATTCAGCAGTCTCGCTGCAGAATTTCTGATGGTGCACGACTGGTTTTCCTTTCCTAAGCCCATGTAATGCTGTTTCTAGTGGTCTCTAAATCAGTCCTGTAACAACTTTCATGGTTCTTCCCCTTGCCAGGTGAAGCTATCTTCATCTCAAGGGCTTTGAAATAAAAGATACTTGGGCAGATTTCAAAATGATGAGATTACAAATGACTTCATTACAATTGCTGTTATGTCTGCCTCAAGTCTGACATCATTTTCTGAAGTAAATGACCTGTCTCAGATTACCAATCTGGTGACTTTTCATCAGACAGGTGCCTCAGAAAAAGTTGGAGGCCATTTGTATTATAGTTTCATTGCTTTCTCAGGGAGGGTGGCCTGAAAAACTAAAGTAAATCTGGAAACTGAAGAATCCAACAGTGTTTAGGTAACATATTTTTATTTTATCATACCAAAAATACTCTCAGGAAGCTCCTTCAAGGAGGGTTGATGCTTAAGTTCCTGGTGTATGGAGGTCCATCCTTGCTTGATAATACCAAGATAAAGTAAACCCAAAATGCATGTGTTTTTCCAAAATCAAAATGTTATCCAAGAATGCTGGCAAAGAAACCACTGTCCTTCACTTCAGCTTTTCAATTAGAAAAAGGGGTAATGTGTGCTGTCAGTGTGAAAGTATATACAATATGTTTGTCCTGCACACAACAGGAGAGTGAGTAGGAACATCTGGCCATCGCCTCAGTGAAATTGTACAGGCATCTGTTTACCTCTCGGCTCTGTGACACTGATGGTTTTCAGCTTAAAATACACAGAATGCTTTATCTGTGGCCTAATTTACATTGCTGAATACAACTACTTGAATCAGAAATCACTGTCTTCAATGTGAGTATTTTTCTCCCTGTGATTAGTGGGAATGTGAATATTGTTCAAAGACCATGATGCTTTTGCCCTTTTGGACCCACAAACACAGAGCTCCTCTTCTGTGAACCTTTCCAGTTATGTTTTGTTAAGAATTAATCACCGCAATCAGAGAAATATGAGTAAATATAAAAGAACTCGGCAAAAATAAGGCATGTGGAAAGTCAATTCTATAAAGTATTTGCACAGACATGGAAGTAGCAATGGCAAGACACTAAGAAATAGTATTCACTGAAGGTTTGCATATTTAGTCTCATCTGAGTTGATTATTTGTAAAATAATGTATGTATATTTTCAGGTTTAGTCCAGTGTCTCCTACTCTCTGCTTTGTCTTTACAGTGTAACATTGGCAACATTCTCTATTCCGTCCATACAGCATGAAATTTATAAAGCATTTTGGTATTACTGTTTTTCAGCACATAAAATGGCTGTGTCAGTGTTCGTGGCAATTGAGTATAGTAAATATTATAATATTTAATTGTGGAAAGAAACTGGATTTGGGTATTAAAAATTATTTCAGACCTTTTCTTTTCCTTGGATAGTTCAAGAACAACTTCAAGTTCGTCATGAGCTTGATCCTCAGTGAAGGAATTACTTTTAATCTGTGGATTAATAGGTGTAGTATTCAGTGCATGCCCACAACATGGTAAGTACTGTCTAGAATGAATGAAAAGGGTAGTCCCTAGGGAGCTGACACTAGTTATATGAGGCAGGCAACTGGTCCTTTTACTTTCTTGTGATTTTTGTATTTTGTGTGTGTATGTGTGTGTGTGTGTGTGTGTGTCTATATATATATATATATATATAATACAAAATGTATTTTTTGGTTTATGTTGATGAAAACCAGTAGAGGGATGTTGTGAATGTCTACATAGGCTGTGATTATCATCACCTTTTGATTGTGGGTGCCCTTTCCCTCTCCCACTTCATTAAGATGGGCTTCTTGGAGAATGTGGGTGTTGAGAGAAGGGATTGGGGATCGTGGAAGGATCTCAGATGGAGTCACAATACATTTAAATCATGATTCCTACTTTGTTCCAGGTGGAAATTGTAACGCACACTGGGCCCCACAGACGTCTGTGGATGGGTCCACAGTTCCAGTTCAAAACCATCCATCCCTCAGGCCAAACTACAGTCATATCATCCAGTTCATCTGTGTTGCAGTCTCATGGTCCGAGTGACACACCACAGCCCCTTTTGGATTTTGATACAGATGATCTGGATCTCAACAGTCTCAGGTAGGAAATAAGAACTAGGGAGCAGTTTGAATGACAGGGCCAATATGTTTGCTTGACATGAGCATCACATGTAATATTTACACTTCCCCCTTTGGCACAGTATCCTGTTGCAGACTACATGTACTATTACATGTGAGTCACTGTCATTGCTTGGAATCTTATGTGGGATCACATTACATGCAATAAATATTTGTTTTTCAGGTTGTATTTTCCCTAAATGTAATATTCAGCGTACTTTTCAAGCCATTCCAATTTATGAGGCTTTTCTCATATTTCTAACTGTTTGAAGTCTAGTTATATCCTCTTTTCCTGATCATTCTAATTAAATTTCATCTGTGATTTTTATCTAATCCAGTATCTTTTGGGATTATAAAAGGTGTTTGGATGGAAAAATTTTGGTATAAATTCACTTATGGTTTATCATTTTCATAATATATGCTCTCTCATCCTTACTTGTAATAATCATAGTACAAGGTGTACAAAGTATGTTTTTTATTTTTAGCCCTTTTTTTTTTTTAATACAAGTCAGAGACATTTTTGGCTTTTGCGGTCTCAAATTTGCTTAGCAGTTTGTTATACCAAGACATGACACATCAGGGTGCAACAGACAATGAAGGGCTCAATTTAATGCAATATAATCTTCATTTCCTTATCTTCTCTTTAAAAAATTCTGTAATATATGTTGATTTGAATATAAAGCAGCCCTCTGACCTTTTTCTTGCACACCTTTTAAAAAGTAGTGGGAAAATATGTTCTAATCACATGTTGGAAATATGTTTTTATCTGTCTCATTGTCAATAGCAATAACAAATTTTTATAACAAAACAAAAGTTATTGCCAAGTTGGATTATGCCTGATATATGTATTTTTTTAAAAAATATGATAGATATTTAGGCCAGGCACAGTGGCTCATGCCTATAATCCCAGCACTTTGGGAGGCCGAGGCAGGGAGGATCACTTGAGGCCAGGAATTTGAGACCAGCGTAGGCAACATAGCGAGACCCCATCACTACAAAAAGTTAAAAAATTAGCTCCGTGCAGTGGTGCAAGCTTGTAGTCCCAGCTATGGGAGGATCACTTGAGTTCAGTAGTTTGAGTTTACAGTGATCTATGATTGTGCCCCTGCACTCCGGCCTGGGCAACAGAGTGAGACCCTGTCTCCAAAAAAGAGAAAAAAAAAATTTATTGAGCACCTTCCAGGCACTGTACCAGGTGCTGGGAGATATACAGAATACATAGAGTATGTACGGTATATAGAGTACTGTATATAGAGTACAGCCAGCTGCCCCCTCCCCTTGCTTGTCTCCGAAGCATTGAACACTTAACATGTCTGAATCACCCCTCTTCATTTCATCCCTTAGTCCTGCTCTTCCCTATCTCTTTAAATGACTCCTCAAGTTACTTACTCAAGCTAGAATCTAGAGGTTATTCTTGACAACCCTCCTTTCTGAACCGCCACATCTAGTTCTTCATCAACTTATGTCTTTTCTATTCCTAAATATATCTAGAAACCTTCTACTCCTCTCCTTTCCCCCGGCCAGCACCCTAGCAACCACATCTCCTGTTAGTAAGCTCCTAGCTGGTGTCCCTTTTTACATTTTTGCTTTTCTCCCACTGATGTATCTTCTTAATGAATGAATGATTCATAAAGAGGAACACATCTCCTTTTAATAGCTTGTTTAGTGTTGATTTTTTTGTTAGTTTAGTTTGCTTTGTGTTTTGTTTCTTTCTCTTTTTTTCTAGTGACTATGACTAGCTGCCATAATAAGGCCCTGGCCTTTTTCTTAGGAAGGCGTCTTCAGTCCCTGTGTATTCAGCACTGTCCCTTTGTTTCATGGCCTTTTCCAGCTTTCTTAGTTACTCTTTACCTCAGATATAGTCTTTCTAAGATCCTTCTAACTTGCTTCTTAAACTTGCTTTTTCTAACTTGCTTTTTAAATGTAGATAAATCCTTCAGAATTTTCCTCAGGGACTTTCCTTGTTTTTTTGTTTTTTTGTGTGTTTTTCAGATTCACATCTGACTCACATCAATTTTAAGTGTCCTTTTTAGTACCATTTCCCACCCAGCACCCAATTAGAAACCCAGCTGTTTATATTTTCCTTGTTCTTGTTTACTCTAGCCCCGCTCCTCACCTGTGGTTCATCTACATTTCTTTAGGCTTGTGCACAATGGCACTATGGAAGGCCATTGGCTTTAGTTTCTCCTTTAAAACATGAAGTCCTTGTTTAGATTTTTGGGGTTCAACTGATCCTTAACACCTAACACACTGTCCTGTGCCCCATAAGATATCAGTAAGAATATGTAGTGCAGTGATAGTCTGCCTCCCTGTATCCTAACCAAAATGGAAAACAGGCAGGTATAGTGTTGACTCTCATCCACAAGGAAATCAGGCATGGCTTCACCTCATGGCAGCTCCTTACTCAGGGCAGGGATTTAAACTGTAAAAAAGGGCTGGGCAGGATGGCTCATGCCTATAATCCCAGCACTTTGGGGGGCCGAGGTGGGAGGATTACTTGAGACCAGGAGTTCGAGACCAGCCTGGGCAACATAGCAAGACCCTGTCTCTACAAAGTATAAACCAAAATTAGCTGAGCATGGTGATGTGTACCTGTAGTCCCAGCTACTCAGGAGGCTGAGGTGGGAGGATTGCTTGAGCCCAGGAGTTTGAGGCTGCAGTGAGCAGTGATCATGCCATTGTACTCTAGCCTGGGTGACAAAGTAAGACTGCCAAAAAAAAGTCAATGGAATATTTGGTAATAGACCTGAGAATCATGTAATGTAAAAGGAGCTGAGTATAGAAAGCCTCCCTTTCCATTCAAGATTAGCTCCTCAGAAATTGGTTACCATTTATTTTGTTTCCTTTTAGTTGATATATTCAAATAACATAAAATTTACCAGTGTACAATTCAGTGGTTTTTAGTGTATTCACTATGTTGTGCATCTGTCCCCAGTATCTAATTCCAGAACATTTTCATCATCCCAACCAGTTTTTTATTTTTGTCTTTTTTTATTATGGAATATGCTCAAACATAAATAAAATAAAGAGAATAATAGAATAAACCCCCATATATCTGTTGCCCAGCTTCAACACATCAATTCTTGGCCAATCTTATTTCATCTATAGCCACATTCACACCCCACCTCCACCTCTGGATTAGTCAGAAACTCCAATATAAATTGAATTAAAAATAGGAAATTTATTAGCCCACATAGGAAGTTTTTTAGACTAGCAGGGAGCTTTATTTTGGATAAACCCACCCTATCTAACAGGCTAGCTTCTTGTTGCTCTCAAGAACAAGAAAACTTCTTTTCTGGAAACTTGAAATAAGCTACTCTTCTTTTCTTACTAGCTCAAATTTGCTTAGGCTTGCCCATCTCAGAACTATGCACTGCCAAGATATGATGGGATTGCCATGATTGGCTTAGAAAAATAAGCTAGGATGGAATGGATATTAGTTAGTACTACATAGCAGTGGTCAATATTGTGTATCAATAATTTTACCTTCCAGTACTAGATCATTCTGCACCTCCCTCAACAAACACATACATTCAAACTGTTCTTTCAATAACTAGTTTGCAATTCTGCAATAATTGTCTACAATTCATACTTGGCATTTCAGGCTTCTATAATCTGTCCCATGTTTCTTATCTATTCTTTATCTTCCACCATTACCCTTTATGAACTCTATACTTCAGTCAAATCATGCACCTCAAGAGGCACTTCATTTATTATACTCAGTCACAAATTCAAGGCTCTTCCTGTTGTCGTGTACTTAAAGGGTACTTCTTGCTCCTTTCCCTATATGCATATCCTGTTACTATATACAGACCTAATTCCTGTTCCAGCTTCACAAGATCTTCTCTGTCTCATGTGGACCATGCATATATTCCCCCATCTCCTCATTCTGAGCTTTTATTATATCTTTCACATTTACACTTTAGTTTTCTTTGCATGAAGTCATGAATATTTCATGTACTATGTAATATATCTGCATATAGACCTTGTATTTCATGTTTTATTTCTGCTTGTTCCTGGAGTAATGCTGATGTACAATTAACATTAGTAAATACTTGTTGTATGAATGAATTACCAGAAATACATGCATATATTGTTGTAAAAGTATTTGTTTCTCTAAGTTGCCTGGGACTTTCAGATTTTTTAATCATCCAGATACTTTTATGTTAATAGCATTTATTCTAATGCAGCTGGAAAGAGACACTTGGCATTTATATGTTTATCATTCTTAAGCACTTTTGTGGAGGTTCTAATTGATCCCTATATGCTAGTTGGTAATTTTATGAAGGTAGCTCAGTTAGTAGTGATCCTAGCTAAACCTCATGCTGCTACAACACAGCTTTGTTATCCTATGCTTACTGTCATACATAAAGTAACTTTCATTAGGAATTTTAAGGTAGTATCTCAATTTTGAATCACATATTGCTGCCTTTTATGGAATGCATTACTAGCTGTGGTGTTATTCATGAATTTGAACATTCTCAAAACTCTTTATATGTGTCCCTTGGAAATGCCAAAAGTTTCAGTATAAACTTTTTTGGTGCTTTGTTTCCTCTACCATTTTACTTATTGCATCCCTTTAAATTAATGGCAATTTTTTAGTCCCTCCCTTAAAAATCTGTTAAATAATAAAGAAATATAAATTTTTAGAAGGAGCCTGGAGTGGAGAGAATGTTTGTAGTGCTTTATCCTCATGCAAGAATTAGGGACTGCAGCTCCCCTGTTTGTCTGGTTTTAGAATGGATGGTTCTTTAATGGATTGGGCTACTCCAGCATTCCTGATTTAAGGTCTTCTGTAGCAAGCGACAGTTTTGATGTCAGTAACATATGTGAATTAAATTGCATTGCAGGATCCAGCCAGTCCGCTCTGACCCAGTCAGCATGCCAGGGTCATCCCGTCCAGTCTCTGATCGAAGAGGAGTTTCCACAGTGATTGATGCTGCCTCAGGTAGAAAACCACCTCTGAAATGTTTACTGAGCAGTTCTGTGCATTTTTAATTTATTTTCTTGCACAATGTAGAGGATGGTATTTATTTGCCTTCCTGTTTGTTTTTTTGTTTTGTGGTTTGTGTGCGTTTTAATATAGTACTGTGCCCATATTTGTTGCTAAACAATGCCATGCTTTTAAACATTCTTAAGGTTGGTGAATGATGCAGTAGAGTTGGCACTTGATTAAATGTAATGAACGTAGTATTGAAGGCTACAGAGTTGATGACTGTTTTGCCTTTGATCATTGAAATGTGGCTAAGCAACCTTGACAGAGAACGTAAATACAATATATGGATTCAATTTACTCAACCTGTTGAGTATCAAAGTGCCTAATCTGTGGAAGTAGAGAGAGTGCAAATGCTATAGCTTGAATGGTTTTATTATCGAAAGCATAAAGTTTAGAAATTCATTAACTTAACTCTGGTCTATCTATCACAGTTATTAATTTCCTATCCTTGGAAACAAGCTATGAATATGTGTCAATAATACCTGGAAGGAGATCTTTGCTTTTATGGGTGACAGTTGCTATACTGGTATGATAAAACTGTTTTCAGCCAGGCCTGCTAAATTATTGAACTGTTTCTAATAATATATTTTCTTATCCCTAACTTGAGTGGTAAAGAAAATAAGGACAGTGATGCCTTGCATTACGGTGCAGCTGGGGAACATCTGAAGATAGCACACAGCAGGATTTTGTCCAAAAATTCTCTCTCAAGTAGAATTATTAAATACTCGGCATTAGTCAAACAGTCGAGTCAGGGAGGATTTTAATCTATAGCCATTTCAAAATCCCTAGAGACTGCTGATTTGATTGAGGCTTAAACTGTGAAAGAAAATGGAAACAAATACAAAATTAATTTGTGAAGGTCACTTTTGAACTACCAAAGCTTCTGTTTCTGAGTCTGTCTCTGGGTATATTTTTAAGTTTTGAAGCTAATGGGTTTTATGCATTTTTTTAGCTTTCTGAAGTTTTGCACAGTGGATTGCGCTTTGTATCCTATTGAGCTTCCCTAACCAGGGCTATCCCTTTATTTTCAATATAGACTATTACTCTATAGGACTCATACTTGTTCCTCTGTTTAACTTGGTAACCATAGTTATCCCCTGGAAACAAGCACAAAAATGTGTAGAGTCTCTGTCCTTGCTTGCCTGCATTGAATGAGATATTCAGATAGGTAACTTAAACAATAATTCTCAATAGTCTCAATCTGAGAATGTTAAGAGATCGTGCTTATCTGGAATTATCATTCACAGTTGAGAATCCTGGAAATGTCATGTATTTCTTTCAAGATTACACAAGTAGGCCTGGTTAGGCTTTTTAACTACCATATTATTAATGTTTTATTCTCAAGTGACTAGCTACCAGGAGCACATGTTGCCAAAAAGATTACCATGTGTTATTAAAAGTTGACATGTTCAATACTATAGTCTGTAGTAATATTCCATATTTGTCACATAGCAATTTAAGCTGTATATAAAGTCGTCTCAGCAAGATGGAGGAACTTCAATGAACTGTTGTTTATCTCTGTTGCAAGAAGAGTTTTTAAGTTGATTTTTGAATAAGGAGTTAGATATTACATGTCAGTAATCTTATATATAAGTAATGTTATATGGATTACTTACATTTCCATCAGAGATACATCATAGGAAGTTCTAGTATATTGCTCTATGGCTTTGAGCCTCTGCCTGAAAGTACCAATCTTTTGAGTAGGGAAAGGACTTCTCGGTGACTAAGCTTTATTATTATTTTTCTAGGCCTATTTTCATTCCAGAAAGCCATGGTTCCTTTCTGAAAGACAGCCAGAACAATGAAACATGTATGCTGCTTTCCTTAGTTTTGAGCTAAAGAAGCCCCATAGATGAGGAATTGGACTTTTATGAATAATCCTCTATTAAGCTACCTTTCAAATGGTTTAGATCCCTTTTAAATGAGGTGTATATATTGTTCAACACATTTTTTGAGTCAATAATGTTTTGCTGTGGAACCTCCATCTACTTTGTCTAAGAGAACCACTGTTGTTAACAGAATCACTTTTCTACTGATGTCTAATAAGATCAAGTCTAAATGATTTAAGCTTGCTTGCTTTCTTTTCTTTCTCTCTCTTTTTCTGTCTTTCCTTTTCTTTTCTTTCTTTCAACGGGGTCTTGCTATGTTGCCCAGGCTGGTCTCGAACCCCTGGCCTCATGTGATCCTCCTGCCTCAGCCTCCCAAAGTGCTGGGATTACAGGCATGAGCCAATGTGCCTGGTCAATTTGAGTTCTTTATGGAAACAAGTTCATGGGAAAATTCTGTTTTAGATTCCTCTATTAAAAAGAGTCTAATAAATGTATATAATTGCTCCTGAACCAGGAAATACTTCTCTGATTATGACCTATGTATTGAAGTCATCTGCATATTAGGAATATGCTTACCTGGAGGTTTGACTGCCTGTTGCTTCTCTAAGCAACCAGTGTGGCACGTCCTATATCGGGCTTCATTACTTTGTATTACCTTCAGGCATTTTATGTGACTTCATGTATTGTCTTTTTACTTATTCCTAGGGCACATGTTATACTTGTCCCTGTATTTTAGTGACAGCTTTTATTCTGTCTAACCTTGTGGTGGTATAATTATTTTTCATGTGGTTACTTTTCATAGGTGTAGAATTTAATGTGATATAATTAAATCCTTTGACACAACAATTTTTAAAGTGAAAATATTTTATTTAAACCTTGGGTCTGAAGTTTATTTTTTAGATATCTATGTATTAATCTAACAATGTTATTCCATTGAAACTAAAAGAGTTGAGCAGAGCATTGTGCCACTTATGCCAAGTAATTTTTTTTTCACAATTTCTTGATCATCTAGTAATCTCTGGTTCAATCCTTCACATAGAAATAGTGCCTAAAGTACTTTTCTTTTTTTGGAGGCAGGGTCTTACTATGTTACCCAGGCTGGTCTTGAACTCCTGGGCTCAAGCAATCCTTCAGCCTGAGCTTCCTGAGTAGCCGGGACTACAGGTGCATGCCACCATGCTCAGCTTAAAATAAATTTTTTTTTACTTATTAATTTCAGTGATTTAGGCACAGGGTAAATTTCATGCCTGTAGATACCTATGGCCTACCTTCTCACTGGCTCTATATAAATATGTAGATCTTCAGCAGATCTGTAACTGTTTGATGAGTAGATGTTATTCCCATAATATCAATTTCATCTTATCTTTGGTGATTCAAAAAACACTATCCTACCTAAGATTTGGGAGTTAAATAATTGTGAGATGTTTCCTTCTTGGCTAAAGACAAGACCATTCTGAACTTGGACACTTTATAGGATTTTAACCTAAGACCAGGACAAACGGCCTTTGAGGCAACTGCTAATTTTTTCCCACGTTCAACGAGTTAACAACAATGTCTATGAATCATAGACAGTATTTCTAGCCAAAGCACTGCATTGGTTTCTCAACTTTTTTTCTGTACATTCTTTTTGGTTAGATATCTAAGAATTTCTTCCCATTTTTTGTACCTTATAACATGTGCCCTTCTTTTGATGGAGGTATAGGACCTCTAAAGAGAAAGCAGAGAGATAGCTGTCAGTGTCTTGTTTGAACTTTGTCTTCCAGATTGGTGACTGATGTTCTTGTTCCAAGACTTGTAGGATGGATCTGTTAGATATCTTAAAGCACCTTTACTTGCTTTTGAGTCATCAAATCAGAGAACCTACAAAGATCTGGTTTACCCTGAGTTTATTTGTCCTGGTTTGTAGTTTTACTATGGAGATTGATATTTACTAACGAAGACCTCAAAGCAATTGAGATTGAAAGACAAAGTTATGCCTGACTTGTATGAAGAGCAGACATCATACTCTAATAAAGTAACAGTTTTATAAAGATAAAAGTTATGAGGTGTGTTGGAAGCAGCATTTGTGTATGTTCCTCAGGAAGGTGATAGTAGGAGGAAGATAATTGGGAAAGATAAGTAAAATGACTTCTTATCCTTCAGAGCAGGTTTTGATACGTAAGTTATTAGTGTTGTATCAACCATTTCAGTAAATAGAGACAAAGTTGCAGAGTTAGTGTTTGTTGTTCTTGACTGAAAAGAAATATTACTTTTCTTGTACAATTGAAATAATGTAAATAATTAATTTAGGAGATAATTTTTGAGCACCTGATTTTTCCCAATATCAAAATAATTTGTTTAGAGAAGAAAATTATAGACTTAAAATCCCGAACTGGTTTCATTTGATTGATTTTATAATGATCATTTGTGCCTACTTTATGTATTTGGCATTTAGCATATCACCTTCAAAAAACCAAATAATACTTACTAGAAAAGTACAATTGGGTGGGTGAGAAGGAGATTATTTGAGCAGTTTCCACTTTATTTTGCAATCAAATCTGTGCTGGAAGGGCATTCTTATAGAGGCATGCTTTTATCTTACAGAGATTTTTCTGACTCACTTGGGGAAAAGTATTCCTAAGGATTGTAATTCACTGTATCTACAGTTGCCATTGCAATCTGAGGCAGACAGACTTAGTCATTATATCTTAAAGCCATCAGAGACGCCGAGATGCTGGTGGTAAGAAGTAAAGAGATTTGTGTGAGGCACTGTTCAGTCTACCATGCTGAGGCCGTGTAGCTCCATGATCTTAAAACTGTAACTGAGTGACAGAAGCCAGGACTTTATTATCATGGTCTTTAACTTTTGCTGAAACCTTCAACAAGTCATTTTTCCTACCTAGCCATTCTTTTGTGTATCTGTAAAAGGAAATTAAGGTTCCCTATGCATAAATTTGTTTCACCTTTTTTGAAAGGGGTGTGTTCAAATTATTTCCTAAAGTATTTCGCAGATGTGAAGGATATCAAGTTCTTTAGAAATATTAAGATATTTCTTGAATAAATGATGTGGTTTTCAATTAATAGAGTTCCAGATATTCCTGGTGATTATAAAGTGACGAAAACTCCAGGCATGTACCTTGGGTATTCAAAGCCTGTGTGGGATCAGTAAGAGGATTAAGGATAAGGGTGAAATTAAAGGAAGGCTCAGCCGTGACCTGTGAACAATCCCTCAGAGGGGAAAAATACTCAAACCCAGATATTAAGATTGGCCTTTTTATTAGAAATGAGGAAGTGTATACACTAAATCAGCTCTAATCTTTTGAACACCTATATTCTGTATAAAATCAAAAGTAAGTTTTAGAGATTAAGAGCATAGGAAAAAGACCTTATTTGCCCATAAGGAAAGTATTCAACCACATCTCTCTTCTTCTGATTTAAATATTCCTCTCATTCTTCTTTCTAATATTTATAGGATATTAGAAGATCAAAGTCAAGTTAACAATGAGGAAAAATTTAGCTCAGCACAATTAAGAAAAAATGATTGCCCCATTCGAAGATGAAGAAACAGTAAACAGAAGTAGAAGAAGCTGTTGGGAAAGTTTCCTCTGATGACACATTGCTTTTTTGAATAAATCTTTGTGTCAACTAAAACCTTTCCTATGCTTTCTCTACTGCAAGCACCAGGTCCTTGACATGACTTTAAGTCTTTGCTAAGCATTTTGAGAAGGAATTGATGAAATTCTCCCTGCTGTTGATATACCAGGGTATCACATATTTACATGGGACTTTTGGACCCAACTCTTCTTTCTTCCTTTCTTCCTTTCTTCCTCTCTTTCCTTTCCTCCCCTTGCCCTTCCCCTTGCCCTTGCCCTTGCCCTTGCCCTTGCCCTTGCCCTTCCCCTTCCCCTTTCCCTTTCTTTCTTTTCTTTTTCTACCTTTATTCCTACATCTCGAATCCAAGGCTGGACTGGTTATGTAGGCTGTTGCCTGAGACTATGGTGGCAGGAGGACAACATTGGGGGCAGTATTAGAATTTGTTTAAGTCTGAACAGGGAATTCCATTTGTCTTAGTGACATGAGTGTCAAACTGTTAGTGCAACACTATTTTAAATTGTGTGCAAGAGCCTGAGAGGCTTATGCTTATAGGTGTCATCCATAAACTTAGAAACAAACAAAGAGCCCCTCTCCATTGAATAGTGAGCCCAGTGAGCAATTAAAGAGCAGCCTGGGACCTCACCCCGTCAACTAGTCAGAAGCGGAGTTCCTGATATTCCCCAGATATTGTTGAGAACTGTCACAGAAATGCTAAGTAAATAATCAAAGTGAAAATAGTTGTTTCAGAGAAAAGTCTTACTTTGGAAGCTTGGTGTAGTAGAAAGAATAATGACCACTAACTTATGAATCTTTGGTTCTAGTCTCAGCTCTGCCTGTAACTACCTGTTTGGCATATTGCTTCAAAACCCAATGCTTTCTTCCATAAAATGAGGGAATTGAACTAGGTTATTTCCAAAGTGACCTTCAGCTTGAAAAATTGATGAATCTCTACTTTCAAACACCTTTGAAGATGTTTTTCAAATTAGGGTATAACTTATATATAGCAAAAATGCACATGTTAATCATGCAGCTCAATGAATTTTTATATCCATGTAACCACCACAGAGATCAAAATATAGAGTATTTCCATCAACCCAGAAAGTTCCCTTGTGCCCTTTCCAGTTAATACTACCTCTGACCTAGGGGTAACCACTTTTATCATCATAAATTAGCTTTGCCTATATTAAACTTCATATAATTGGAGTCATTTTGTGCATACACTTTTGTAATGTGACTTCTTTTGCTAAACAATGTTTTTGATATTGATCCAGGTATTATATGTATTACTAGTTCATTTTTAACATTGCAGTGTAGTGTTCCATTATGCATATTTACCACAGCTTATATATCCAGTATCCTGTTGTTTCTAGCTTTTGGCTATTATGAATAAAACTGCTATAAACATTCGAGTCTCTGTTTTTTTGGACATATGCACACATTTCCTTTGAGTATATTCCTAGGACTGGAATTGCTGGGTCACAAAGTAGGCATATGTTTAACTTTGTAAGGAACTGCCAAAAATTATTCCAAAATTACTATACCATTTCACATTCTTACCAGCAATGTATGAGCATTCCAATTGCTCTACATTCTCATCAACACCTGGTATTATTGGTCTTTATTTTAGCCATTCTAGTGAATGTGAAGTATGGTTTTAATTTGCTTCTCTGATGAATAATGACATTGAGTACCTTTAATATACTTATTTGCCATTTGGATGTCTTCTTAAGATCTGTTGTCTTATTGAATATTAGAGTTTTAAAAATATTCTGGATATAGGTCTTTTGTTAGATACATGTGTTACAAAGATTTTCTCTCAGTTAGTTGCCTTTTCACTCTCTTAATGGTGTCCTTAGACAAACAGAAGTCTAATTTTTCCATTATTTTTCCTTTTATGTTTTATGTTTTCACACAAAAAAATTTCCTTTTCCTCCAGTCTTGAAGAGATGCTTTTCTCTAGAAATTGTATAGTTTTGGCCTTCACATTTAGGGTTGTGATCCTTTTCCAATTAATTTTATTGTGAGTAAGGCAGGAATCAAGATGTTCAGTTTCTTTTATGCAGATATCTAGTTACTCCCACACTGTTTGTCAAAAAGGTATGCCTTTTTCCCAATGAATTGCATTGATGCTCTTTTAAAAATTGTATTTTTCCTAGATTCTTTATTCTGTTCCATTGATTTATATAGCTGTCTTTGTATAATACAATTATCCTACTATCTTAATTACTATAGCTTTTTAATAAGTTTTGAAGCCTCATAGTTTAATGCCACCACCTGTGTTCTTCTTTATGGTTGTCTTGGCTATTCTAGGTCCTTTGCATTTCCACACACATGCATTTGTACAAACATACCAGACGTTCTTCTAAGTGTGGTCCACAGAACTGTGGGCGTTCCCAAGACACTTTCAAGTGGTCTATGAAGTCAAAACTACTTTTATAATAGTAGGAAGTCATTATTTCCCTTTCTTTTTTCTATTGTGTTGATATTTAGTATAGAAGGTGCAGAAGCAGTTGTGGATAAAACTGGTGGCATCTTATCATAGTAAAGGCAATGGCACCAAACTATGCTAGTAGCCACTGCTACCCACTCGGAGTTGTTTGTTTTTTTTTTTAAAAAGCTGTATTCACTTAAGAATATATTTGAAGCAGTAAAAACCATTAATTTTAATTTTGTTAAATTTTGGTCCTGTGTAACTTCTTTTTAATATTCTATATATCACATGGGAATGAATTCATGATAGTTGTCTTGAGTAAATATGGTGTAATTATTACAGTTGTGAACTGAACTCTAGTGACTGTTTTCGCAGAATACCATTTTAGCTGAAAAAACTGATAGACTATGTTTATTTAGACATGGGTACTTGGCAGAAATTTTCTCAAAAATAAACAAAGTAAGCCTTTCACTTTGAGGAAAACAAGTGACAATATTTATTACCAATGATAAAATTCTAGCTTTCAATTGAAAATTACAAATTTGGAAACCTTGTATCCACCACCATCTGCTTAACAGGTTCCCAATATTTAAAGACATTAATGGCCACGCATGGTGGCTCATGCCTGTATTCCTAGTACTTTGGGAGACTGAGGTGGGAGGATCACTTGAGACCATGAGTTTGAGACCAGCCTGGGCAACATAGCAAGACCCTGCCTCTAATAAATAAATAATAAAGACATTGCTGATATACGTGGTGATATTAACTAATGTGATTTTTTCATTCATATGATAAAATATATCAACATTATAATATCTGCAGTATTTTCCAAATGGCCAATTTCATGTTGTTACAAAATCATGCATGAGTAAAGGACTCATTCCAACTGCAAGATAGGACAAACAATTTTAATGTAACAGAGTATGAAAGTTAATTGATATGGTTTCAGATTCCGCATTGCTGCTAACTTGTTAAGTGTCATATAAGAATATCCACAGAATCTGAAAATGCTATTAATATATTCTGTCCTTTTCCAAATACATATTTGAATGAAGCCAACTTTTCTTTATGTATTCAACCAAAATGACATATCACAACAGATTGAATGAAAAAGCATATGAGAATCCAGCTGTTGTCTATTATAAAACTTTCCCCAAAAGAGTTAAAATGTCACTTTTCTCACTATTTTTTGGTTTAGAAATTTTTTTTATAAAAAATGCCATCTATGTTAATGCATAAAAGATTTATTGTTGTTTTAAATTAGTTAATGCATAATTGGGGGTTGGTTAGTTGTTTTTTTCCAAACACCAACTCGAACCAGAATACATAATTGTTTTAAATGTTGACAGGTATAATGCACATAAACCAAAGCTCTTTAGAGTTCTGACATTTTTTGAGCATACAGGAGTCCTGGGTCAAAAAATACTTGAAATCCACTGGCATATATATACTCACACACACATGTATTAAGTAATCAGGTTGTTTATTTCTACAGAAATTCAGATGAGATTTGATTGGGATTTCATTAAATCTATACATCAACTTTGGAAGGATTGATATCTTAAAAATATTAAATCTTCCAATACATAAACTTTTATAAATATCCATTTATTTATGTCTTCTTTAATTCTACTTGGTAAGTTTCAATGTAGAAGTCTTACACATCTTTTGTAAAATTTATTTCTATTATTTCATGTTTTGATGATATATATAACATTTTATTTCAATTTTCAGTATTTTCTTTGTTGCATATAGAATAAAATACTTATTTGTGTGATGAACTTGTATCCAGAAACTTTTCTTAATTCATTCATTAATTCTAGTAGAAAATCCAAGGGATTTTCTACTATGTAATCATGTCATCTGCAAATAAAGATGGTTTTATTTCTTTCTAATGTTTATTTTCTATTTATTTTTCTCCCTTATTGTACTTCCTTAGACCTCCACTTCAGTGTTGAATACAAATGATAATATTGAACATTCTTACTGTCTTCTCAACCGTAGGAGGAAGGTTTTATTATTTCACTGTTAAGTATAGTTTGACAAGTAAAACTTTACCAAAACTGCAGCAGAGAGAGAAAAAAATAATGAAATGAAACAGAACTCAGTGTGAGAGGTATGTGGGGCAATATGAAACTGTCTAACATCTGCATAATGTTACACATATATGGAAGCAACAAATGAGAGAATACAGTAAAAGAGATACATGAAGGGCTGAGAATTTTCCAAAATTAATGAAAAGCATCAACTCAAAGTTTCAAGAAACTCAGTGTACCCCAAGGAGGATAAATAAGGAAAACCATACTTAGGCATATGATAGTCAAACTGTTGAAATCCAAACATAAATAAGCAATTTTAATAAGCCTACTATATTTCTTTTTTTTCTTAGGTTTGTATTTGGGTGATGGTTTGGAGTTTTCTTTTTTTTTAAATTTTTTAAATTTTTTAAATTTCAGAATATCATGGGGGTACAACACTTTGGCCATACACATTGCCCCTGTTCTGCCCGTGTCAGAGCCACAATCGTGGTCGTCTCCCAAACTGTGCTCCCCACATCCATTCAGTGAGAGTTTTTCCCATCCCTTCCACCCTCCTCGCGCCCACCCGCCCTCAGATGAATGTTATTGCCCTGTGTGATGTAAGTGTTCATCAGTTAGTACCAGTTTGATGGTGAGTACCGGTGGTGCTTGTTTTTCCAATCCTGTGACACTTCGCTTCGAAGAATGGGTTCTAGCTCCGACCAGGATAATACCAGATGTGTTAATTCACTATTGTTCCTTATTGCTGAGTAATACTCCATGGTATACATATACCACATTTTATTGATCCACTCGTGTATTGATGGGCACCTGGGTTGTTTCCACAACTTTGCAATTGTGAATTGTGCTGCTATGAACATTCGAGAGCAGATGTCTTTATTATAAAATGTCTTTTTTTCTTTTGGATAAATACCCAGTAGTGGGATTGCTGGGTCAAATGGTAATTCTACTTTTAATTCTTTGAGGTATCTCCATATTCTTTTCCATAGAGGTTGTACTAATTTGCAGTCCCACCAGCAGTGTATGAGTGTTCCTATCTGTCCACATCCCCGCCAACATTTGTTATTTGGGGATTTTTTGATATGAGCCAATCTCACTGGAGTTAAGTGATATCTCATTGTGGTTTTGATTTGCATTTCCCTGATGATTAGAGAAGTTGAGCACTTTTTTATATGTTTGCTGGCCATCATTCTGTCTTCTTTGGAAAAGTTTCTGTTCATGTCCTTTGCCCATTTTTTAATAGGGTTGTTTGATTTTTTCTTGTTGATTTTCCTAAGTTCTGTATAGATTCTGGTTATCAGCCCTTTATCAGAGGTGTAGCATGCCAATATTTTCTCCCATTCTGTAGGTTGTCTGTTCACTCTAGTGATAGTTTCCTTGGCTGTGCAGAAGCTTTTCAATTTGATCAGGTCCCATGTATTTATTTTTGTTGCTGCTGTGATTGCTTTGGGGGTCTTCTTCATAAATTCTTTGCCTAGGCCAATGTCCATAAGAGTTTTTCCAACGTTTTCTTCGAGAATTCTTACGGTTTCATGTCTTAGGTTTAGATCTGTTATCCATTGTGAATTGATTTTTGTGAGAGGTGAGAGGTGTGGGTCCAGTTTCAGTCTTCTACATATGGCCATCCAGTTTTCCCAGCACCATTTGTTGAGCAGGGAATCTTTTCCCCAGTGTACGTTTTTCTGGAATTTGTCAAAGATCAGGTGACTGTATGAGGTTGGTTTTATATTTGGGTTCTCAGTCCTGTTCCATTGGTCTACGTGTCTGTTCTTGTGCCAATACCATGCAGTTTTGGTTACTATAGCCTTGTAGTATAGTTTGAAGTCTGGTAGACAGATGCCTCCCAATTTGTTCTTTTTGCTTAAGATTGCTTTGGCTAGACGGGGTCTTCTCTGGTTCCACACAAAGCGTAGAATTATTTTTTCCAGATCGGCAAAAAATGATGTTGGTATTTTGATAGGGATTGCATTGATTCTGTAAATTAATTTAGGTAGCAAAGCCATTTTTACTATGTTGACTCTGCCTATCCAAGAGCATGGTAGGGCTTTCCATCTATTTACATCCTCTGCAATTTCTTTTCTCAGTGTTTCATAATTCTCTCTATATAGGTCTTTGACCTCCTTAGTTAGATATGTTCCTAAATATTTAATTTTCTTTGTTGCTATTGCGAAAGGTATTGCATCTTTAATTTGTTTCTCGGCTTGATTGTTATTAGCATATATGAAGGCTATGGATTTGTGTGTATTAATTTTGTATCCTGAGACTTTGCTGAATTCATTTATCAATTCCAGTAATCTCTTGGTTGAGTCTTTGGGGTTTTCTATGTATAATATCATATCGTCTGCGAATAGTGAAAGTTTGACCTCTTCTGCCCCCATCTGGACACCCCTGATTCCTCTGTCTTGTCTAATTGCTGTGGCCAGGACTTCCAGCACTATGTTGAAAAGAAGTGGAGATAGTGGGCACCCTTGTCTGGTGCCAGTTTTAAGGGGGAATGCCTTCAATTTTTCCCCATTCAGTATGATATTGGCTGTGGGTTTATCGCATATGGCTTTAATAGTTTCTAGGAATGAGCCATCTATGCCTATATTGTTAAGAGTTCTTATCATAAAAGGATGCTGGATTTTGTCAAAAGCCTTTTCTGCATCTATTGAAAGGATCATATAATCTTTGTTCTTGCTTTTATTTATATGGTGAATTACATTTATAGATTTGCGTATGTTGAACCATCCCTGCATCTCAGGAATAAAGCCCACCTGATCGTGATGGATTATTTTTTTGATGTACATTTGAATTCAGTTTGCAAGGATTTTATTGAGAATTTTTGCATCTATATTCATAAGGGATATTGGTCTGTAGTTTTCTTTTTTTGTTGTGTCCTTTCCTGGCTTTGGTATCAAGGTGATAATGGCTTCGTAGAATGAGTTTGGGAGGATTCCATCCTTCTGGATATTTTCAAATAATTTCTGCAGTATAGGCACCAGTTCTTCTTTGTAGGCTTGGTAGAATTCAGGTGTGAACCCATCTGGTCCGGGACTTTTTTTTGTGGGTAGATTTTTAATTACTGCTTCAATTTCGGTGCTTGATATTGGTCTGTTTAGAAATTCTGTTTCTTGCTGGTTGAGCCCAGGGAGGTAGTGGATTTCTAAGAATTTGTCCATTTCCTCCACGTTTTCGTGTTTGTGGGCATAGAGATTTTTGTAGTATTCGAAGATGATGTTTTGTATTTCCGTGGTATCAGTTGTGACTTCTCCTTTTTCATTTCTAATTGAGCTTATTAGAATCCTTTCCTTTCTGCTTCTGGTCAACCTGGCAAGTGGCCTGTCTATTTTGTTTATCTTTTCAAAGGACCAACTTTTCGTTTCATTGATCTTCTGTATTGTTCTTTTGTTCTCGATTTCATTTAATTCTGCTCTGATCTTGGTTATTTCTTTTCTTCTGCTGGCTTTAGGATTGCATTGCTCTTCCTTTTCCATTTCCTTAAGATGATTCGTTAGTTTACTGATTTGTGACTTTTCTGTCTTTTGGATGTGGGAATTTAGGGCAATAAGTTTTCCTCTCAGGACTGCTTGTGCTGTATCCCACAGATTTTGATAACTTGTGTCCCCATTATCGTTTAATTCGAAGAATCTTTTGATTTCCATTTGAATCTCCTCCTTCACCCAATAATCTTTCAGCAATAGATTGTTTAGTTTCCAAGTTTTTGGAGGAAGATGTGAGTTTCTGTTGGAATTGATTTCTAATTTTATTCTGCTGTAGTCTGAAAAGATACATTGTATGATTTCTATTTTTTTGAATTTGTTTAGATCTGTTTTGTGGCCTAGGATGTGGTCAATTTTAGAGAAATTGAGCTGATGAGAAGAATGTATATTCAGTGTTATTTGGGTGGAGTGTTCTGTAGATATCTGTTAGGCCCAAATGTTCTATAGTTCTGTTTAGGTCTTTTATTTCTCTATTTGTTTTTTGTTTGAAGGATCTGTCCAGTTCCATCAGTGGGGTGTTGAAGTCCCCTGCTATTATGGCATTGCTGCTTATTATGTTGTCTAGATCTAGCAGTATTTGCTTTATGTACCTGGCACTCCTGTGTTGGGTGCATAATGTTTAGGATTGTTAAATCTTTGTGAGATTTCCTCACCTATATATGTCTTTTGTCCTTCTTACTTTATGCTTTAAGTTATGTCATTAATAGGATGCTCTACCGGATTTCTTTGTTTCATTAGCCTGGAAATTGTTTTCCTCTTTTACCTTGATCGGAATGCTCTTTGTGTTACGGTGTGTTTCCTGAATACAACAGATCTTGGTTGTATTTTTAATCCATTCAGCCAGCCTATGTCTCTTCAATGCATTCAAGCCATTTCACTGTTATTGAGAGATGATATTGGCTTAATTTTGATTATCTATTGGGTGGTATTTTTGTTTTACCTCTTGCGTCATTGTGTGAATCTGGTTTTCTGGTTTTAGCTCTTGCGTAGTTCATGGGTTGTTCTGTGGCTCTGTTTGTGTATAATGCAGTCTAAGCTTTTTGCAAGGCTGTTGGATTTGCAATTCTATCTTATGCATTGCTTATCTTGAAAGTCTTTATTCTCCCTCTATAGAAGCTTATTTTGCGCTCAATAGAATTCTGGTTGACCTTGTTTTGTTTGGAGTTGATGTCTCCCTTCCTTTGGCTTGTAAGTTTCAGCCTGCTAAATCTGCAGTTAATCTTATCGTTGACCTTTGTAGGTTACCTGCTTTCCTTTCGTCTTACTCTCTAGTCTCATTTGTGTTTACTTTGGGTCCATCTATATTTATTGGCATGGTGAATGCCTTTCACGTGACTCTCCGGAGCTTCCTGTGTGCTTCTTGTACTTGTTCGAATTTCTGGCTAAGCTGGAAATTTCCTCTATTTCCTTCAAATTACTTTTATTCCTTCAAATGGCGAATTTTTTTCCTCTCCCTCAGGGATACCTATGATCCTTACGTTTGGCCTCTTTACATAATCCCACATTTCTTGTATGCTTTTTTCCTGCCTCTTGTTTTTGTGTTCTTTCTCTTCGGCTGATTTATTTAGCGCATAGGAGCTGTCTTCTAGCTCTGAAATTCTTTCCTCTGCATGGTCCAGCCTATTCTTAAGGCTTTCCACTGTGTTTTGTAGATCCTTGAATGCTTCTTTCATTTCTAGGATTTCTATTTGATTTTTCCATAATATTTCTATTTCTTTGGAGACTTTTTCGTTCATTTCTTGCATTTTTCTTGTGTTTTCTTTGTGCTGGGATTCAATTTTCTCTTGAATTTCATTGAGCTTTCTTATAATCCATAAATGAAATTCCTCTTCTGTCATTCTACCCATTTCATTTGGGTTGGTATCCATTGCTGAGGAACTGATGATTTCTTCTGGGGGTGGCTTTTCAGTCTGATTTTTCCTGTTCCCTGAGTTCTTTCACTGTTTTTTTCTCATCTGGCCTCTTGGTCGAGAGCTGGGGGTGTTAGAGCTAGTTTATGGCCCTGTCACCAGGCCCACAATTATTGTTCCTTGGCAAAGCCAGGGAGAGAAGTAGTGGCCTATATTGCCTTAGGTGTATTTTAGCAAGTTTGGTGGATCTTGAGTTAACTCTGACCTGTGGTCTTCTCCTCTTCCCAGTGGAGTGTGGTGAGAATGACCTCCCAGCTTGGGCTCTGAGCTAATGAATTGTACTTCAGGATATGAGTCCTTCGCTCCCTATTAGCTAGGTATTCTGTTATGTCCGTGGCAGACTCTGATTCCCCAGTTGGGGTATGCGAAAGCCCCGTGCTTTGGGAGGGGCCTTGTAGCTCCTAGGGGTTACTTTGACCCTGCTCCTCCTGAGGTTCTGGTAGAAACACAATTTCCTTTGGCTGCAGTGTGACAGCTGAGTTGGGAAAATTCTACACAGCTCAGAGGTTGCTCATCTAGCCACGTGTGTCTGCCCTTCTGATGTGTGTCTCCGCGTGATACTGGTTGATAGGGGGATCTCCAATTGTGCACCCCTTTTCCACCACTAGACCCCAAGGCGAGGCGGGTGGCCGTCTCTATCCCCAACAGTCTCCACCAGGGGGATGTTCCCACGGGGAGGGGGGAGTAGTGGCCGCTGGAAGCGTTCTTGGATGGCGCGAGATTCCCTACTGAAGTGGGCAGGATTATGGGGAGCTGCTCTGGTTCAGCTTGTGGCTCTTGAGGTATTTGGTTGTCATGAGAACCAGCAGTTATACCAAATGAGTCACTATAGCCAGGAACCTTCAAAATGAGCGATCTCTGGGGTACAGGAGGGCTGGGACCTGAAGGGCGGGCACTAGGACCAGCACGTAGCAGACTTGTGGGAGGCCAGAGCCGGGGTAGCGGAACCAGATGGACGAGCTGCAAACTGTTTCCAATACCCAAAGGTCCCGCCGCCGCTGCAGTTCCGGGATCTCGTCCCACCTGGAACCCAGGGATGCAGCTGTCCCTGGCCACCACAGGCAAAGCCTGTCTTGCCCCAGCAGAAGAGCCCCGGGCCGGGGCGGGGGGAGCTAGAGACGCGGCTCACAGCTCCGCGCGGGCGGCTGTAAAGATGGCGGCCGCCGCCAGCCTGGCGCACAGCCGGGCTCCGATCGCGCCGGGAGCGCAGTTTTTCTCCGCCGGCCGCAGCGGCAGTCGCTAGCAGCCTCTAAGGGCGTGTCCCGCTCTCCGTTAAACTCCTGGGCCCAGTCCCACTGACTTCTAGTGGCGCAGTGCCGGCCTGCGGGTTCCCGCGCACTGTCCCGGGAAGCTGTATCTAGGTCCCCGCCCAGTTCCTCCCCAGCCCTCAGCAGTCTCTGTATATTGCAGCTGCGAGTTGTGTCTGGCTCTGGCTACTTCCTCCTCTCCACAGGGCTCGCCGTCCCTAGCAACCGCTCTGTCCCAACTCTGGGCTTGTCCCTGACTGCGTGTATGGGGAGGCGCGTAACCGCTTGGGGGGCAGGTCGCGCCGCGCCGACCTGGCGAGCGCGTCCTTCCCGCGCTCTGGGCTCTATTGTGCTCCGCGCGCCCTCCGATCTCTGTGAAAATTTTGTACCTGTTTTCTTGGGCTGGGCGTTCGGCGTTGTTTCTCTGTAATTCGCAATGCTGTTTTCGGAGTGAGCGGTCCGTGCTCGCAGGCAGCCGCTGGCGATCTTCACCTCCTTCCCTGGGAGCGGTGTGGTGGGAGGACCCTATCACACCGCCATTTTTCTCCTAGTGGTTTGGAGTTTTGATAAATGTAGAAATTGGAAAAGTAGCAGAGTGGTTGTTAAGTTTCCTTGGCAGTTTGAGATCCCTGTCTCTGAATAATCAAGAGCTCTAGGAGGAATCTTCAGGATATTTGTCAATAGACAAGTAAAAGAGATGGGAAACCAGTATTAGTTTATGAACAGCTAGGTGTCCAACACCATGCTAGGTGTTTTCACATGTCTTATCTCATTTAATCTTATTTAATTAGGATCACAGGTCTACTTCAGAAATATTCGAAGAATAGGACCTAGGACACCCAGCTCCTGATATTTAAAATTACTTCAAGTGCATTATGATGACACCTCAGATAAGTCCAAACCTCTTTTTACCCTGCCTAATCAAATATTCATTTCAAAATACTGTATGCTGAAATAAGCCACATGGGAGTTGAAGAGAATCAACTATTCAGGTGGTGAAAATGTGTGAATGCAGCTGGCAGATGACGTTCCAGTATGATGAATTCCCAGCTTGTCCTTACTGCTTCAGGCAACAACTGACAGGCCTGACTGGTCATTGGCTTTCCATTTCTGGCATTGATAGGACTGAAAATTCTTAGTGTCACAGATACTTAAAAGCTGTCCCTGTTACAGTGGATACAAGTGGTGCTGGAGGGTCCTTCTTGCATAGAGATGTAATCAATATGGTTTGTAGTTCTTGACCTGAACCTATAATTATTTGGACATTATAACGGTAGCTTGTTGTTACAGAAAGTGCTTATATTCAGAACACTGGGACTAAGTTGCACATGGAGGAGAGAAAAATAGAGGCTTTGTCCCTCTTTCTATTCTTCACAGTATTTAAGAGGCTTTCATGATAATCACAGAACAAAGTGGTATTATAGGATTGGAACATTGTATCTTTGGTTTTGGGTGCTGAAGTTTAAATCTCACCTCTGAAGTGATCCTGATATCTTGCAAATATTGTGACTTTGATGTTCTGCAGCTTGTGATTGTGATATTTCTATTACCAAAGTAGAATTCTGGTTGGTTTTTTTTTTTTAAATCCAAATACCGGGATTTGATCTGAGGCTTTAAATAATAACGCATGAGTTTGAATTTTTCCTGCAGTTAAGTGATATGCTGCAAAAAGGAATTGTGTAAGCAGATTTTATGGCATCCATGATCCATGGGCAGGAGTGAGAAGAAGGAGGTGATGCTGGTAGCAGTTGTTAAGTCTCTACATGTATTTAGGTTTATTGTGATCAGGATTACTTTGCCAAGTGAAAATAGTAAAAGTGGAAGCATGAAATGCCTTAATAGTAGGTGTGGATCCTGATTTCTCTGTCACTGCTTGGTTTAAGATACCTCTGGATGACATTATTACTGGATTATCCTGTATGTAGGATGCCTCAGAACAAAAATTAATGCCTTATAATGAAGAGCTCTTTGAGAACAAGGGCCTTCTGTATCTCCCTTTGCCTGGTATTGGTGCCTGCCATTGAACAGATAATCAATATTTGTTTCATTGTTGATTTCTGATAAAACTTAAGGCTTTAAATATACCATAAAGTGATTAAAGTTGGTAGTTGAATCTTTATCTTCATTACCTGTCTCAAACCTGGAAAACTCATTCTTGACCTAAAGTCCTTTATTATGTTTTCCTTCTGTTATGATCACTGTTCCTTTGTTTGGGCCTATGGTAAATTGTGTGATATATTGAAATATTTTGCAAAGCATTTCAAGTTATCTTTTTGTCGTTCTTTTAAAGCATCATTTTGTTTAAGCAGAATGTTTCTCATCTTTGATAGTTTTCACTTAAGGCAGGCAATAAAAAGAAAGGAATTATAGCCCTCAATTCAACTGTGTTTTGGTCTATTAGGTTTAGCATGGAAATTTTCATTTTAAAGTTATCTTTGTAAAGCATACTCTATAGCAAATTTCTGCATTCTGGGGTCTATTGCCAAGACTGGCAAACATCTGCTGAAAGGAATGGATGTTTTTGCCTTTCGTTCATACTAGGCTAACTTTCAGGCATACCTGAAAGTTTTAGGGATATTTTGGGTTATCTTTTAAGCTAATCCATCTTGGGCACAGGATATTGGCATATAGAGATCTGACCTAAGTTCCATTAAGCCAAAAAGTTTTGTTGAATAATTGCCAATATTTTAGTATTGTCATTACAGCTTAGTTCCTTGTATTTATACTCTAAGAAGCTCCAAGAGACATTGGTTTCTCTTGTATATAATGGCATCTTGAGTCTTAAACTTATTTTACTTCGGTATTCTACAAAATGTGGAAAGGCAACAGTTATTCTGTAAATTCTCAACGTTAAGATTGTAAAGTATGCTAAAAGTTGTACTTGAAACTTTTGTTGAACTCCCCAGTTAGTAATCCCTTCTTTAGATGAGTTTATATTTATATTATAGTTCTCAAATGAATGTTTGCAAGATTAGGAACAGATCTCTTTCACCCTTCTGTTTCTCTCTACCTAAAGAGGACACAGTGAACCCTTTGACATTCTATTGAGCTGCCTTTTCCTTTTGCTATGTCAGATTCTTAGCCATGAGTCAATACCTCTAATTAGAGTTTGTAGACATGTCAGGGGCCCAATTCCTGAATCGAAGGGCCTAAGCCAGAGAGAACTTACTATGGTGCCTGAAACTTCATTTGTCTTGAAACCTGTTCTTAATCCTACTCTTTATTCCAATCCACCCCCTTGATTAAATTAATTACTTTCTCCTCTGTTCTTAAACTTTTACTGTTATGTTTATTACCTAACATTAAAATTAGTTGGATATTATTTTCCATTCTAGACTGTAAGCTCATCTTTGTACTCCCCATAGCTTCCTGAATGGTTCTGATACATAATAGGCAGTCAATAACTGTTAATGAATTCAACATTTCAGCATGGAACATTGAAACCAAATTTTTGCATTTGTCTGCAAACAGTAGTTACCTCCTTGAAGGGAAATTGAGTGTGGCTAGGGAACAGAAGTCACAAGAAGACCATCTTTTCACTGTAGTCTTTTAGAATGAATATGTCTGTGCATTATCCATGCAAAACATAAATAAAACTCTGTTTTTCACACCAAACATTTTTCAGACTGTTTTTTTTTTTTTAACACAAATGAAGAACCTGAGGTTAAGGGATGTTAAATAACTTGTCGACTGTCACATAGCCTGGTAGGTGATAAAGCAAAGGTATGAATCTGTGAAACTTTCCCTTTTTGCAGGACTTTGAACAACATCTCAGCCGAGATAGGCTTGATTTCATTCATGTAATCAACAGGGTGTTTATGTGACCTAGGAACTATCTATATTTATTATTTGTATCATGTATATGCTATGTGCATCATAGAAATCACAAAACATATCACCTCTACTCCTGAATAGCACCTCTATTTTAAGAGATCATTTGTAAAACCTCTTTAAGGGTCTGACGATTGAAGACTGTTGTATTCATGGCTCACCTAGGTATACCTGCACCTCACAGGGAGACTCTTACCCTTTAAGTGGTAAATACTTGTTTTCATCTAGAAAAGCCACTATCAATTAGGTAATGGTTTCTTTAGCTGAAAAAGGCTTTCCACTGAAGAACGGTGATTGGCCAAGGTCACATTTCTTTTCCATCTACTTATAGGAAAATGCAAACTGAAAGAATCCCAGTGTTTGAAACTCACAATTCATTCTATAAAGGAATGGGGAGTGAGGGAGGCAAAAATGATTATATTTCCCTTAGAAATATTGTTAATTGCTTTTTTAAAATATGGATTAAAGCTTAAAACAAGCCAAAAATGTGCTGATTCTAAATGGACCTGACACCATGATCTTCAATCATGGAATAACATATGAGTGGGGATTCCCAGTGGACCACTGTACACTACAATATTTATTACCATAAAGATCTAAGAGCTCTTAGCCACTTTCAAACTTAGGAGAGCAGTTCAAATCCCATCCTCTTGACTTGTGTTTTAACATTTTAAAATTCTGGTTTGTTTTGTGTGGTGTGTTCAGAAATACCTCTCCACCTCACTTTCACCCAAATAATATTTGGCTTTTCAATAAATTTAAGGAAGAGCTCAGATATGAAAGTATACTCATTCTTGGGTCTACAGTGCCTTCAACTGGCCCATTTTATGCCTCCATTTATTCATCTGCAAAATGGTAACTAGGTTTTGCCCTCTATTTGGCTGCCAGGATCAAAATACTAATAAATTGAAAGGCTCTGGGATAATACCTTCATTGACACCTGCTATGGATGGTGTAATTTTCACTATACTTTGCTTTAACATATATGGTTTCAAGAATTGAAATTACTAAAGAACCTCCTGAATACAGTACCATTCACAAAATAGCTTACATGCAGATTAGTAGATATCCTTGACTGAGACAAAAGTATTTCGAGATTGTGATCATGAAAATTAGTGTAAACTGAAGTTCTGAATTATGTGCATCCTTTCTCATGAAGGAAGCCTATTTGGAGTAGTTTATTCTTGGATAGTTATAGGATTAAAAGTTAAATAAATACAATATTTAGCATCTGTATTTAAATCTTCAGTTATATGTAGCCCATATAGTTTCTTTGCTGCTGCATACTAAATCATATATGATGAACTAATAGTGGTTTTAGGTAACATTTGATTGCTTAATACTCTGTGCTAAGCATTTCACATATATTATTTTCTTTATTCTTCACAAAATCCCATGAGATAAAAGTATTGTTATAATTTCCACTTTTCAGAGGAAGCTATGGTCCAGAGAAATTAAGTACAGTATACTACCTCCCACTTTGGCAGTGTCATCTGAGTTTCTTTGTCATGGACATGTTTTACATAGCTCTTTATTAAAATATATTTTTGATAAATACATTTTTCAGATGGACTGGTGTGTATTGTAAGTACATGAACTTTGTGGTCAGATGTAGGTTTGATTCCCATTTCCATAGCTGAACAGGTATATGACCTTGAGTTTCTTTGTCCTTAAGAAGAGTATAAGAACACCTGTTTCCGATGTTATAAAAATTAATAAATGTAACATTTGTAATGCTTCTGGCCGCGGTTCAGGTACATAATAAGGACTCATTAAATATTAGTTTTCACGTCCTTACCCTCTTTCCATAGAAGTAATTGCTTTTACTATGTCCCAAAGATTTTGTTTTGCTCTTTATGTGTATTGTATGTATTATGTTTATTCCTCACCACCATCCTAAGGAAATAAGTTATACTATTGTCCTCATTCTATAATTGAGAAAACAGACCTAGAGATCCTAGGTTGGATCCCAGGCAGTTTGATTCCAGAGCCTGTGTTCTTAACTACAATTTTATGTGAGGATATGTTCCAACATCAGGTTAGATTCTGATATTTCAGATGAGAATCTAAATCCCAGAAATTATTATTCTGTTTTTCTGTTATTAGATTGTGCCTATATGACAATATATCTCCTGATTCTCAGTTGACTCTTGTAATAAATTTGTTGTATTAGATGTTCAAACGCCTTCTGATTCTAAAACCTGTGATCCCATGTCGTTTGGATACATTTGGCAGTAGTCTGAGGCAGATCCTTTAAGGGAAAAGTATTCATCACTGTGGCTTAATAAGGAATATGTTGACTTTTTTACTCTTTAACTTTAGGAACCCCCACTGACCTGAAATTAGTCAGTTTATGGGGGTTTTGGTGAGGACTAAGGAACAGAAATTAACTCCTCAAGCCTCCTCTTCTTAAAAAAAGAATCACAAAATGCTTCTGCCCAGATGGATTTGACTTTAGTCATATTTGTTTTTACATGTAAATATATTTTCCTCAGCCTAAAAAGGTAGAGTAATGCAGCCATTTGGTTTACGAGAGGAGCAGATCACTCTCCTGAGCTTGTCAGGTTGGCTGTTCATGTTTCTCTTTCACTCTGTCTTGTCTTTGTCTCTTTCATTCTCTTTTTCTCTGTCTCTGTTTCAGTTTGTCTTCTGTTTCTATCTCTCCTTCCCAGTGTCTGTCTTCCTGTTTTGATAATCTGTTTTCATCTCTATAAGGGAAAGACTCTTCCAAGGATGCAAAAATATGTCGCTATTTTTGTAACAGGCCCTATAAGCACAGAAGATTTTAACTTGGCTATAAAAGTGTGTTCTTGTCATAAACTTGGCAGATAATTTTTCACCTGGGTGATACTTCTCATTGGGATCTTGAAAGTGTTGGGACATCATTGCCCTCCACTCTTGCTTGTTCAAGTATGACATTAGTGGTTTTAGCTCTTGTTGGCCCATCTTTAACCAAAGCTTTATAGCCTATTAGAAGCACAGTGTGGATTTTTCTTATGATGTGTTGGAATAAAAGAAAAAATTTCTCCAAAGTTATAAAGTTATAAGTGGTTTCATTTATCAAAATGACTATTTTACTTGGAATGTTTTGTCTTTTCTGTAAAAGTTCCAGGGGTTGGGTGGGCTTGATGTCCTCTCTCCTACTCCACCTCCCCAACTACATACTCATGTCAGCAGAGATGCTAAGAGCTTTATTCCAGGCTGTTAGGAGGCAAGACATTGACCAAGGAGTAACTAAGACACATTTTTCTTCTCTTATTTTAAAGAAACTTTTTTTTTTAAAAGCAGATCTCTTAACCTTTTTCATCTTGCGTAACTGAATATAGAAACTTTTTCAATTGAAATGAAACTAAGGAAATACTAAATGATTGCTTTGGAGTGTTTGTTTCATTGTAGAACATAGGATATGTGCTTTGGAACATCAGTAATTGCTATATGAGGCAAGCTTCAGGGAATGAGATATATATGCCTTTCAGATCTGCACTTAATCTCATACTTCATCAGTTATTGGATCAAATAGTCTCATTTACTTAGGATCCATGTCAGTGCCTTGAGCTCCAAATCAGGTATTACATGTTACCTTGTGAGAGATTCTCTGCATTTCCCCTATCTATTCTGCTTCATTAAATGACTTTATATGATCATCTCAAGGCTTTAAAGAAATGAAAAATATTTGTTCTTTCCATAAAAAAAACCTAAAACTTTTATCTTATAATTTGCTTAAAAGAGTAACTTTGCACAGCCCTGGAGCAGAGCATTCTTAAAGTAAGCCCAATAGACCTAAGCTTCTGATGGGTCAACAAGTAACCACTGCAAAAAAGCATGAGATTTCCTGGCTAAAGCAAGTAGTTTGTCTTTTGCTAGGGTACCAGGTTGTGTCATAAAGCTATGAATAGCTGAGAGTAGGAGAAGTTGTGGAGCTTTTTGTCATCATAAGCTGTATAGAATACATACTTTAGGTAACCTCCATGGGTTTCCTCCCTGCTGTTGGCTCAACTGTGGCTTTTAATGGAACCATATCTACACTTCCATCTCTTTCATCCCTCCCTTTTTATGAAAATAAAAAGTAAATTGGGTGCTATTTAAATATTCTCTACTTACATTTATTAAAAACGACCCTGCTGCAGGGCACAGCACTTTGGAAAACTGCCTTGCACCAACCCAGTTTTCTACTCAGGTGGTTTACCCCAAAACCTGGACGTTGCTTTCCTCAGACTTTTAATTTCTTTAAACCGAATGATCACAGAAAAACTTAGGAGAAGCCTAGTTTCATTTGTGAGGTTTTCAATTAAGTGAACTGTGGCTAGAAAACCAGACCCATGAAAAACCATGACTGTGCTGACACTAGAGGAAAAACCTACAGAATTCTTATACCTCTTGCTTTCAGTGTGGGGAAAAAAGAAAAAGGGTGGAAGAGCTTTAGTACTGTACACTTTGGGAAAGAAAGGGAGCCAGGGATGTTTGGTTGAATACATTTGTCATACATTGGCTTTTCATTTAAAAAGATTGTGTGGGTGAGGGTCACACAAAAAGCCAAGACTTCATCACTATGCAATATATCCATGTAATAAATCTGCACATGTACCCCGTAAATCTACACAAATAAAGAATTAAAATAAAAACAGTTTTCAAAAATATTGAATGACTTGAAGGAAGTCTTCTGGTAATAAATGAAGCAAGTTTCAAAATATCATTTATTATACAGTATTCACCCCTTATCCATGGGGGATGCATTCCAAGACCCCCAGTAGATGCCTGAAACCATAGATAGTACCAAACCCTATACAACCACGTATTACTTAACAATGGGATACATTCTGAGAAATGCATCATTAGGCAATTTCATTGCTGTGTGAACCCATTAGTTAATTTCTTATCCCATACCTGTCTCCCGCCCTTCCAAGTCTCCAATGTCTATGTCTGCTCATTATTTAGTTCCTACTTATAAGTGAGAACATACAGTATTTAACTTTCTGTTTCTGAGTTATTTCACTTGAGATAATGGCTTTCAGTTCCATCCATGTTTCTGCAAAAGACATGATTTCATTCTTGTTATGGCTGAGTAGCAGTCCATGGTACACACACAAAACAAACACACACACACACAGACACACACACATATATGCACATATATACACCACATTTTCTTTATCTAATCATTGGTTGATGGACATATAAGTTGATTTCATATCTTTGCTATTGTGAATAGTGCTGCAATAAACATATGAGTGCAGGTGTTTTTTTGATAGAATGATTTCTTTTCCTTTGTGTAAATACCCAGTAGTTACTCGATCAAATGGTAGTTCTATTTTTAGTTCTTTGAGAAATCTCCACACTGAAAAACATAGATTTTTATTTTGTTAAATTAAAATAGGCTTTATTTCTTAGAGCAGTTTTAGGTTTACAGAAAAATCAAACAGAAAGTACAGAGGGTTCCCATATACTCCCTACCCCCACCCCACATACATACAGTTTACCCTATTATTGTCTTGCGTTAGTGTAGTACATTTGTTACAACTGATGAACAATATTGGTATATTATGACTAACAAAAGCTCTTAGGCTGCTTTAAGAGTCACCATGTTGTATAGTTCTAAGGGTTTTGTAAAACACGTAACATTACGTATTCACCATTTTAGTTCATGCAGAATAGTTTCATTGTCCTGACAATCCCGTGCTCCACCTATTCGTCCCTCCCTCCTGCCCAAATCTTGGCAACCATTTTTAGTTAGTTTTTGTGTGTTCAGCATCTTTATAGTTAATTATATATTTCCCTCTTCTAGTTTGTGTCCTCCTCTGAATTTTTTATAATTAGTAAGGTGTGAATTCTCCTACACAAAATGTTGTGTAACTCCTCTGAAAAGAAACCATTTCTCATACAAAATGCTCTATCTTTTTATATGTTCCTCCCTGTGGCATTGATTATGTTAATATATATCTATATCTATATCTCTATATAAATACATTTGATAAATAATATATTAATATAGTCTCATTTTAAACCTGAACATTACAGGTAAAACTATAGGTTTTTAAAATTGTTTTATTTTTATTTATTATGGCTATATAATACTTGTATATATTTATGGGGAACATGTGATGTTTTGATATAGTCATACAATGTGTAATAAATCAGGATAAGTGGGATATCCATCACCTCAAGCATGTATCATTTCTTTGTGTTGGGAACATTCCAATTCCAATCTTTTAGTTATTTTAAAACATATAATAACTTATTGTTGACTATTTAGTCACCCTGTTGTGCTATCAAATATTAGATCTTGTTCATTTTATCTAACTATATTTTTGCACTTATTAACCATCCCCACTTTATTCCCTCCCTCCCAGCCTCTGGTAACCATCGTCTACTCTCTATCTCCACAAGATCAGTCATTTTAATTTTTAGCTCCCACATGTTAGTGAGAACATGCAAAGTTTTATTTCTGTACTTGGCTTATTTTACTTAACATAATGTTCTCCAGTTCCAACCACATTGTTGCAAATGGCAGGATTTCATTCTTTTCTATGGCTGAATAATATTCCATGATGCATACGTACCACATTTTCTTTATCCATTCATCTGTTGATGGACACTTAGGTTGATTCCAAATCTTGGCTGTTGTAAATAGTGCTGCAGTAAACATGGGGTGCAGATATCTTTTCCATATACTGATTTCCTTTCTTTTGGATATATACCTAGCAGTGGGATTGCTGGGTTATATGGTAGTTCTATTTTTAGTTTTTTGAGGAACTCCATACTGTTCTACGTAGTGGCTGTACATTTCCATTTCCATTCCCACCAAAAGTGTGTGAGGGTTCCCTTTTCTCCACATCCTTGCCAGCATTCATTGTTGCCTGTCCTTTGAATAAAAGCCATTTTAACTGGGATGAGATGATATCTCATTGTAGTTCTGTTTGCGTTTCTCTGATGACTAATGATATTGAGCATTTTTTCACATACCTATTGGCCATTTGTATGTGTTCTTTTGAGAAATGTCTATTCAGATCTTTTGCCTATTTTTAAACTGGATTATTTGATCTTTTCCTATTGAGTTGTTTGAGCTCCTTATATATGCTAATTGTTAAACCCTTGTCAGATGAGTAGTTTGCAATATTTTCTCTCATTCTGTGGGTTGTTTCTTCATTTTGTTTATTGTTTCCGTTGCTGTACAGAGGCTTTTTAGCTTGGTGTGATCCCATTTGTCCATTTTTGTCTTCGTTGCCTGTGCTTTTGAGGTCTCACTCAAGAAATCTTTGCCAAGAACAATATCCTGGAGTGTGTCCCCAATGTTTTCTTCTAGTACTTTCATAGTTTCAGATCTTAGATTTAAGACTTTAATCCATTTTTATTTGATTTTTTATATGGCAAGTGATAGGGGTCTAGTTTCATTCTTCTGCATATGGATATCCAGTTTTCCCAGCATGATTTATTGAAGAGACTGTCATTTCCCCCATGCATGTTCTTGGCACCTTTGTTGAAAATGAGTTCATCATAGATGTGTGGATTTATTTCTGGGGTCTCTATTCTGTTGCATTGGTCTATGGGTCTGTTTTTATGCCAGTACCATGCTGTTTTGGTTACTACAGCTCTGTAGTATATTTTGAAGTCAGGTAATATGATTCCTCCAGTTTTGTTCTTTTTGCTCAGGATGGCTTTGGCTATTCTGGGTCTTTTGTGCTTCCATACAAATGTTTAGGTTTATTTTTTTTCTTTTTCTGTGAAGAATGTCATTAGTATTTTGATGGGGATTACATTGAATCTGTAGATCACTTTGGGTAGTATGGACATTTTAGGAACATTGTGTCTTCCAATCCATGAGCATGAAATATCTTTCCTTTTTTTGTGTGTCCTCTTCAATTTCTTTCATCACTGTTTCATAGTTTTCATTGCAGAGATCTTTCACTTCTTTGGTTAAGTTTATTTCTAGGTATTTTATTTTATTTGTAGCTGTTATGAATGGGATTACTTCCTTGTTTTCTTTTTCAGATTGCTCACTGTTGGCATATAGAAATGCTACTGATTTTTGTATGTTGATTTTATAGCCTGCAACTTTACTGAATTTGTTTAGCAGTTCTTATAGTTTTTGATGGAATCTTTAGGTTCCTTTAAATATAAGGTCATATTGCTGGTCCAAAGGTAGTAAGTTATCGCACTTGATTGTTCATAGTCAGTTACAGACTGAACTCCTTGTTCAACTCTTTCCCCCTTCTCATTACTGCACTTGACTAGTCTAAAAAAAATCATATTGTCTGCAAACAAGGATAATTTGACTTCATCCTTTCCAACTTCAATGCCATTTATTTCTTTCTCTTGTCTGATTGCTCTCCTTCCAGTCCAATGTTGAATAACAGTGGTGAAAGTGGGCATCCTTGTCTTATTACAGATCTTAGAGGAAAGGCTTTGAATTTTTCTCTGTTCAGTATGATACTAGCCATGTGTAGGCTGGTCATATATGGTTTTTATAACAAAGATACATCAAACTTAATCTGCACTATAGATCAAATGGACTTAATAGATATTTCCAAAACATTTCATCCAACAGCTGCAGAATACACATTCTTCTCCACAGCACATGGAACATTCTTAAGGATAGACCATATGTTAGGCCACAAAACAAGTCTTAAGAAATTCAAAAAAATTGAAATAATATCACGTATTTTCTCTGGCCACAATGGAATAAAACTAGAAATCAATAACAAGAGGAACTTTAGAAACTATAAAAACATATGGAAATTAAACAATATGCTTCTGAATGACCAGTGGGTGAATGAAGAAGTTAAGAAGAAAATTTTTAAATTTCTTGAAAAAATGAAAATGGAAACAGAGCACACCAAAACCTATGGGATATAATAAAAGAAGTATTAAGAGGAAAGTGTATAGCAATAAGTGCCTACATCAAAAAAGTAGAAAAACTTCAAATAAACAACCTAATGATACATCTTAAAGAACTAGGAAAACAAGAGCAAAACAAATCCAACCTTAGTAGAAGAAAAGAAATAATAAATATCAGAGCAGAAATAAATGAAATTGAAACAAAAAATGTATAAAAGATCAACAAAATGAAAAGTTGGTTTTTTGAAGAGAGAAACAAAGTTGACAAACCTCTTCCCAGACTACCTAAGAAAAAAAGAGAGTAGACCCAAATAAATAAAATCAGAGATGAATAAAGAGACATTGCAACTGATACTGCAGAAATTCAAAGGATAATTAGGGACTTTTATATGCCAAAAAATTGGAAACCTAGAAGAAATGGATAAATTCCTAGACATGTACAACCTACAAAGATTAAACCATGAAGAAATCCAAATCCAAAACCTGAATAGACCAATAGCAAGTAAGGAGATAGAAGCAGCAATAAAAAGTTTCCCATCAAAGAAAAGCCCAAGACCTGATGGCCTCACTGCTGAATTCTACCAAACATTTAAAAGAGCTAATACCAGTCCTACTCAAACTATTCCAAAAAACCAAGGAGGAGGGAATACACCCAGACTCATTCTATAAAGCCAGTATCACTCTCATACTAAAACCAGACAGAGACACAACAAGAAAACTATAGGCCAATATCTCTGATAACCATAGATGCAAAAACCCTCAATAAAATACTAGCAAGCTGAATTCAACAACACACTGAAAAGATTATTCATGATGGTCAAATGGGATTCACCCCAGGGATGCAAGGATGGTTCAACACACACAAATCAATCAATGTGATATGGTATATCAACAGAACAAAGGACAAAAACTGTATGATCATTTCAATTGATGCTGAAAAAGCATTCAATAAAATTCAGTATCCCCTCATGATAAAAACTCAAAAAACTGGGTATAGAAGGAACATACCTTCAAAACATAGATATTTTGGTGATGGCTGAATCATTTATTTATCTAATTTTCTATTGTTAAACTTTTAGGTTGTTTCTAGTTTTTTTACTGTACTAATTAAGAATAAATATAATTCCTATATATAAATCTTTGTGGTCATATTTTATTGTATGTTTAGGATAAATTCCTAGAAGTGGAAATTCTGGGTCCAGAATATGTATATTTTAAGTCATTTTTTATTTACGTATTGCCATGTTGCTCTTAGTAGAGCTCTACCAAATTGTGCTCCTTTTATCTGAGCTTGACATTCCCCATTTCCTCCCTTTACTCTTGCTTTGCTAACACTAGGCTTATATTTTATTTTAAGGACTTCAATTTGGTAGACTAAAAAGAATAATTATCTCTTTTACATTGCTGGTGGGAATGTAAAATTGGATAGCCATTGTGGAAAACAGTTTGGTGGTTCCTCAAAAAACTAAACAATTCCCATATGACTTGGCAATTCTACTCCTAGGTAAATAGCCAAAAGAATTGAAAACAGCTAATTGTATGACAGTGTTCATTGTAGTATTATTCACAATAGGCAAAATGTGGAAACAACTCAAGTGTCCATCAACAGAAGAATGGATAAACAAAATGTGGACTGTCCATACAATGCAACATTATTCACCCATGAGACAGAATGAAGTTCTGATTCATGCTGTAACATAGATATTTAACCTTAATATGCTAAATTAAGCCAGAAACAAAAGAACAAACATTGTATGATTCCATTTTTATAAAATATATACAATAGGCAAATTTGTGGAAATGGAAAATAGATTAGTGGTTACCAGGAGTTGGGGAAAACAGGGGAATGGGGAGTTATTGCTTAATGCTTACAGAGCCTCTGGGGTGATTAAAAAGTTTTGGGAAGGGATAGAGGTAATGGTTGCATGACATTGTGTATGTCATTAATGCAATTGAATTGTATTCTTAAAAATGGCTAAAAAGGCACATTTTGTTTTATATATATGTTACCACAAAAAAAAAGAAAGAACAAGAATAAGCAAGTTTTATTTTGGGAAGAAAAGTAATTTTACCTTACACTTACTTGATTACTATTGAGGTTGAACATTGAAAAAAATGTTAATGAGCCATTGACCATTACATTGTGGAGTTTTCCTATTTTCACTGATTTAAGATCTCATATATGAGGATTGTCAATCTTTTATATTTATGTTGTACATTTTGTATTTTGCAGGTAAGCCATAGTTGTTTTAGAAACATTAGAATATGTAAAAAGGAAGGATGGGAGGACGGGAGAGAGGGAGGGAGGGAAGGAAAGAAATCCCAAGTTATCTAAAGATGAACCTTTGGTATATATACTTCCAAATTTTTTTATTCTGCGTATATCATGAATATCCTTCCATGTCAGTTTTTAATGACTATATTGTTTTCCACTGTATATATATGTTCCATAAATTACATAATTAGCCCTCTATTTAAATTAATCAGCCCTGTGTTTAATGTTTAGTTAGTATAGGAGACAATGGTACCATGGGAGCACCTAACCAGCCTTCAGGGGAATCGTAGAGGGCTTGCCAGAAGAGGTGATGTCTAACTTGAGTTGGAAGGACCACAGAGGGTGAGGTGTTTCCCGTCTGACAAAGACACTCTTAGACACAGGAAGCTAAGGCCTAAAGAGATGCACGCCCTCTTCCCTGTTTCCTCCTCTCCTCCACAAGGTCTTATGTGGAAAGCTGGAAAACTGGGATTCAAATTCCTGGTTCTACATGTTCTCACTTACAAGTGGGGGCTAATCAGTGGATATGCATGGTCATGCAGAGTGACATAATGGACATTGGAGCCTCAAAAGAGGGAGAGTGGGAGGGAGGGATGTGCAGAATGAAAAATTACCTATTGGGGTACAATGTACACTATTCAGGTGATGGGTTTATTAAAAGCCTAGACATCTCCATTATGCAATACAGCCATGTAACAAAAACCACTTGTACCTCCTAAATCTATTTAAATTTGAAAAAAAATTGTATAAAATTTTTTAAAATGGTGATATATAAAATAGAAAAAAATAAAATGTTTATGAATTAAAAAAAATCCTAGTTCCTTCAGCATCAAGCTCAAGCTCTTTCAGTGATACCATACTGGCTTCTTAGAAGGTGGCTGTTTGCACTTATAAACTGATGTTTTTACTCCTATAGATGAAGAAATCATTGAGTTTGTTGTTTCATGTTGAACCTTCTTACCTTAATGGAGTAGGCAGAATATAATCCAGGAAGCCTCTAATCCTTCCTAATGATGCCACTATATAGAACATGTCCACCAAGCAGACTTACTGCTCCACTTATTAGATCCACATTTCACAGAGGAGAAAGACAATTGACATTGGTCCAATTGTACACATACTTTTGTGTCATCTTATCATATGTGTAGATTCATGTAACCACTGCCATAATCAAGATGCAAACTGCTCCATCACCACAAAGATCTTCCTTCTGCTCCACTTTATAGCCACACTCAATTCCCCTCCCATCACCATTTCTAACCCCTGAAAACCACTTCTTTATGAAGATATCTTTATAATTTTGTCATTTTGAAAATTTTAATAAATGGAAGAATATGGTATGTGACCTTTTGATATCACCACTTTTACTGATTATAATGCCCTTGAGTTCCATCAAAGTTGTTGCATATATCAGTAGTTTATTCCTCTTAATTTCTGAGTAGTATTCTGTGATATAGCTATACCACAGTTTATTTACCTATTCACCTATTGTAGGACATTTGGGTTGTTTCCAGTTTATGACTATTTCAAGTAAAGCTGCCCTGAACAATCACGTAAAGTTTTTTGTGTAGATGAAAGTTTTCATTTCCCTGTGATAAATGCCCACAAGTGCAATTGCTAGGTCACATTGTAAGTATATGTTTAACTTTTCAAGAAACTGCCAAACTATTTTCCATAGTGGCTGTATCATTTTTATATTCCTACCAGCAATATATGAGAGATCCAGCTGTTGAAAGAGGCTTGTTGAAGTCTCCAAATATAATTATGGACATGTCTGTTTCCTTCAGTTCTGTCAGTTTTTGCAGCTCTGTTATTTAGTCCACATTTAGGCTTGCTGTGTTTTCTCGGTGTACCTTTTTATCATTATATAGTGTCCTTCTATTATCTGGTAATTTTCTTTTCTCAAAAATCTACTTTATCTTCTATATAGATAGGTACTCCTGCTTTCCTTTGTGTTATTTCCCTTCCTCGTGATAGTATCTTGTTCCACCATTTTACTTGTAATCCATCTATATCATTATGTTTGAAATGAATTTCCTATAGACAGCATATTGTTGAGTCATGTTTTTTAGTCCGCTCTGCCAATATCTGCCTTTTAATTGGTGTTTGTAGACCATTTACACTGAGTGGAATAGATGTAATTGTTTATATATTAGAGCTTAAGTCTGCCATTTTATTTTTTATTTTCTATTTGTTCTCTGTGTTTTTTGATTCTCTATTTTCTTTTGCCTGTCTTACTGTGGGTTGTTGAATGTTTTATAGAATTCTATTTTGATTTATCTTTAAAATTCCCTTACATGCATTTAGAACCATATCCGAGAGTGTTATTTTTGCCTCAACTCTCAAACACAATTTAGAAACTCAAGAGGAGAAGGAAAGCCTATAGTATTTACCCATATTTTTGCTCACTATGTTTTTTCTTCCTAATGTTCCAAGGTTATTTCTTCATTTGTTTTCCTTTTGTTAAGAGAACTTCCTTTTGTTATTCTTTTAGTGTAAATCCATTGGCAACAAATTCTCTTAGTTTTTCTTCATCTGAATATGTCTTGATTTCCCCATCATTCCTCAATGATGCTATCTCAGGGTATAGGATTCAAAGTTGACAGTTCTTTTCTTTTGGTACTCAAAAAAATATTGTGTCACTTCCTTTTAGCCTCTGTGTTTCCTGATGAGAAATGTGAAGTCATTCAAAGTGTTTTTTCCCCTATAGGTAAAGTGTCATTTCTTTCTTACTGCCTTCAAGATTTTTTCTTTGTCTTTAGTTTTTAGTTTAATTATGATGTGTCTTTTAATGAGTTTCTTTGGGAGTATCCTGTTTGAGGTTCACTCAGCTTCTTAAATGTGTAAATTTATGTCTCTTCCAAAATTTGGATAGTTTCGATAATTATTTTTCAAATGCTTTTCCAACCCTTTCTCTTCTCTCTCCAGGCCTAAAGTGACATGAATGTTAGATCTTTCATTATAATCCCACAGATTCCTGAGACTCTGTAAATTTTTTCAGTCTATTTCCTCTCTGTTTTTCAGATTGGGTAATATCTATTGTTCTGTGTTACAGTTCACTAATTCTTTCCTCTGTTCCTCCTCATTCTGCTATTGAACACGTCTTCTTAGCTTTTTTTATTTTGGTTATTGTACTTTTCAATTCTAAAATTTTCATTTGATTCTTCTTTATATCTTCTACTTCTTTGCTCTTTCTATTTTTGTGCTGAGGCTTTTCATTTTTTTAGAGCAGTTTTAGGTTCACAGAAAAATTAAGCAGAAGATACAGAGATTTCCATATACTTCTGCCTCCACAAATGCGTTGTCTCCCTCATTATCAACATCCCCCACCGAAGTGGTACATTTGTTTTAACTGACGAACTTACATTGATAATTGACACATTATTATCACCCAAAGTCCATAGTTTCTATTTTTTCATTTTCATTTTTTATGTTTCCTAGCATGTTCATAATTGTTCATTGAAACATTTTTATTGTGGCTGCTTTAAAAATCTTTGTCAGATAATTTTCACATCTCTGTCATCTTGGTGTTTGTATTTGTTAATTGTCTTTTTTTCATTAGGTTTGATATCTTCCTTGTTTGAGGTATGTCGAGTCATTTTCAGTTGAAACCTGGGTATTTTGCTATGATTTAAATCTTATTTAAAACTTCTGTTTTAACTGGCCTTCTCTGATACCATTATGGCAGGGGAAGTGGGATGTTCTGCCTCATTTCTACCAGACAGAGGTTCCTTACCTCACTACTGTTGCCACCCAATGTCAGGTTACTACTGGGCAGAGATGGGAGTTCTGGCTCCTCACATGGTATCCACTGACCCTGCAGTAATGGTGGCCTCATTACTCCTGCATGGGATGGTCAAAGTACAAAAAGGACTCTCCCCTCAGCCTCTTTTGACATGCTCCCCAGTGAGGAAAAGGCAGGGTACCCCTTTACTGCCAAGTGGGGTGGAAGTCTAGGCTCCCTATTTGTTCTGCACTGACACTGCATGTGTGTGTTGGGAGATGGTTCTTGTTAACAGCAGGCAGGGATGAAAATCCTGACTCTCTACTCAGCCTTCTCTAATACCACCTCAGTGGGGATGTTGGGCACCTTGTTGTAGCCTCTCAAGGGGAGACATCTAGGCTCCCTACTCTGCCTTCCCTGGTGTGGGTGGCAGAGGTGCTACAAGTTTTTCTGTGGTATATGGCTAGAGTAAAGCAGTTACTGTCTAAAAGTTTTTGTCTTGCTAGGCTACCCTTTACTGTTCCTTTGGCTAGAGAGAGCAGGCTTTTGTTGGGACCAACAAAAGCACAGGCAATCCTTGAGGTGTAGAAATGTTCAATAACCTTTACCACTATAGGGACTAACTTTTCAGCATTCTTATGCTACTATTTGAAATATATATTGTTTGGTTTTTTCCTAACCTGTGTCTTATTCCAGATTAACACTACCAAAAAATGCATTATGGTTTTTAAATTATCTTCCAAAAAGTTGACAGTCCCTATGTTTGTCAATTACTTTAATATTCTATATATTTTTAAATGGATGCTTGGTTGGGAGTCTCTAGACACAACACTTCACACTAAGTAAGGATGACAGTTAAGTGATGTGGAAGCCATTATCTCACCTTTGTGCTTGCAGGCTGTGGCCTCTTGCCTTTTCCTATTTCATAATAAATAGCATTAGCATTGAGGAACTTTTTAACACCTATTGAAGGCAGGGTTTTCTAATCCCCTCTAAAAGAGGCCTTTAAAAATGAATGGCTAAAACCTAATAAATATAACATACAAAAAAGAGATCTGTGCATCAATCTTATGTATGAATTTAGATTCAGAAATCCAGATAAAAAACCAACAAACCAAATTGAACATTACTATAAAAGAATCATCTACCGTTACCATGACCAAATATGATTTATCTTATATTATAAAATTTATTGTTGTAATATGTAGTTATTAGTTGGTCCAATAAGAAAACATGATAATCTCACTAGATGCTGAAAGGGCATTTGATAAAATTCAGTATTTATTTATGAGATTTATTCTGAGATAACTAGGAATAGAAAGATATATTCTTTAAATCATAAAGAATAGCTATCTTAAACCAAAAACCAGCATCATATTTAATGTGAAATACTGTTGGCATTCCTCCTAAGATCATGAAAAAGCCAATCATGCTAAGACCATTATTATACAATTATTCTGGATGTTCCAGACAATGCAGTAATATATAAAACATAAAGAAGAGATATAACTACAAAATCACCACTTACAGACAATATAATTTTTTTGACCTAGAAAATTAAAGAGCATCAACTTTTAAAGAACTGGTCAGATACTTGGTAGATATGCAAAACATCCATGCTATTTCTATAAACAAGTAACTATTTAGATGGTTGAATTCTTTAGACTATTTCACTCATAATAGTACCAGAAAATGTAAAATACTTAGGAATAACTCTAAGAAGAAAAATGTAAGAGCCTATATAAAGAAAACTATGAAACTCTGCAGAGTGACAGAAAGATTATTTATATAAATTGACAATATGTCATGTTCTGAATAAGGAGACTGAGTATTTTTTAAATTGCAGGTATTTCAGAATTAATTCAGAACTTTTGTGTAATCCCAGTCAAAATACCAGTGGATTTAGAATCTTGGTAAAATTATTCTTCAGGGCATCTGAAAGTCTGAACAGGCAAGAATTGCTAAGAGAACTTTTTAACTCAATAATGAGTAGGAGTTTTACTTCACAACTTTTTATTATGAAAAATTTCAAACTTACAGAAAAATTTTAAATATAATATCTAGACATTCTCACTAGATTCAACAATTGCTAACACTTTCTGATATCTCTCTACACAAAATAGAAATTGAAATAAAAATAAACAGACCATGAGTTCTGTTTTAAAAGTCATATCAGCTACAGACCTATTTTTTCCCTTTCCTTTAAAGCATACCTCCTCAAAAGAATTATCTGTATTTGCTATCACCAGTTTCTTTGTGTGTGAATATACATGTTCACGGTTTCTCTTCTCTTTAACTCATTATGAAAAACTTCAAATATATGCAGATATAGAAAGAATAGCCTAATGTACCCCTAAAAATTAGGTAACTTCAACACTTTGCAACTCAGGGCTAAACTAGTTTTATATCTTACCGCACTACCTCACCAGATTATTTAGAAGCAAATCCAGGCATCATATTATTTCATTTGTAAATATTTCAGTACATATCTCCAAAAAATAAGGACTCTTTTTTTAAAAGCAAAGTATTATCATGCCTGACAAAATTAATGATAGCTACATAATACCAAATTTCTGATCCATGTTCAATCTCTCTGATTATCTCATTTTAAAACTCATGTTTCAAATAAGACACATACATTGCAATTGGTTGATAAATCTCACAAGATTCGTTTAATATATAGGTTTATCCTCCATCTTCTTTTTTCTCCTCTTTGCAGTTTATTTGTTGAGGAAACTGGGCCATTTATCTTGTAGCATTTCCCACAGACTGGATTTTGTCGATCCTGTGGTATTCTTTTGTCCCCCAGATTTCCTGTAAATTGTTAATTAGATCTGGAATATTGGTTAGATCAAATTTTATATTTTGGCAAAAATATTTCAGTATTTTTGTGAGTGTTTCTTGTTGGAAAAAAGGGTATATTCTCTCTTTTTGGCATATAGAGTTACATTTTTATCAGTTAGATTTACCTGATTAATTATGTTTTATATATAATAAAACATATTATTGAGATATATGGATATAGATGTATAAATATATAACCTGTCATGGATTTTTAAAAGGTGAAGTAAAATCTCATGCTGCTAATATTTTTCTCTATTTCTCCTTATATTTCTGTAATTTTGCTATATGGTGTCAATGTTATATTATTTGATATGTAGATACTCATAATTGTTAGAGTATCATTATAGAATAAAATATACCTTTTAACATTTCTAGGTGTACTTCTTTTCACCCTTCTTTAATTTAATGCTTTTGTCTATTTAAGATTATAACCATTGCTTTGCATTATAATAAACTTAGAAGGGTATAAAACTGTATAAAAAGTTTTATGAAAAAATGATGTAGTTATGGATATATACAACTTTATATAGTATTTTTTATATAGCATTTATATAGTATTTTTATATAGGTATGTAGTTGTGGATATATGCAACTATATAGTATTTATATATAGGTATTCATAAATGTAGTTACGGATATATTCAACTTTATATAGTTTTTATATATATGTGGGTATTCATAAATGATGTAGTTATGGATATATATAACTTTATATGGTATTTATATATATGTATGTATTCATGAATGAAAGACTAGAAGTAAACCAATCAAAATGTAAATAGTATTTAATCTCTGAGTTATGGAATTATAAGCAGTTTTAGTTTTCTTCTTTAAAGTTTTTCCAAAGTTCTCTATAGTGAGCTTGTGTTACTTTTATAAAGTTCAAAAACATATTATTTTTACAAAAGAAATTTTAAAAGTAAGTGTGCAAAGGTCATTGGGTTTCCATACTTTCAGCATATTTTTTTGCCATAGCTGAAATAATGAAATAGGGACAGTATTGAACAGTCCCCTTTCCCCCGATTTTAATCACAACTAAAATCGTACACATGTGTCTTCCAGTGATGCGTTTGAAATGGGAAAATTTGATTGCTAGAAATTTTTATATGAGTAAGGAAAAATTTACTGAAGTCTGATGTGACTTGAGTATTAGAAGTAGAATATAGGAGGCCTCCTGAAAATCTGTCTAACATTCACTCAGGCTCCTCTTGGTTTTGAGCCAGATAACAAACCATTCAGTTAAATTTTTTCCATCCAGACACTGGCTTAAATGAAGGTATACTTAACTTGGAAATGTCATTTCAGCTTTTGGCTGCAGGAGCTGTTGTTGTAGAGGAGCTTCTTTAGATGGGAAGCCACAGGGGAGTTCTCTGAGTACATGCATTTTCACACATCTGCTAATGCAAGAGCCCCGTGTGAGCATTAGTACTCAGGAATGTGATGTGGATTTGAGATGATCTCCACAGGATTTTGGCAAGTCAGGACAAACATTATCTTGCTTCCATATGTTTTTGTAGGATCTTAAAAGGGAAATCATATACATTTCCTTAAACTTACATGCTGAATTTTCCCACATACACCAAAAAACCCTCTCAGCAAAAATAAATTTAGGAATACGTATATATGACATTCATATATTTAGCATCTGTTGTCAATACAGCAATGTAAGCGGATGGGTATTGGAATGCACATATAGTTTGCATTTACTTTGATTTATGTTTAAATGACTTATCTTAGAAAATCTGGCCCAACAGATAGAGACTAGGAAAGATCCCATATTTTGGGTAAGTCCTTTTTATTCTCTCTACTCTGCATTTCCTTAGGTGCAGTGCCCGTGTGACCTGGTGCCACACATCTCCACTGCTTCCCTATTGATAGTACTGTTTCCCCTGATGGACATACCTCTCAACAGTTTTGCAGTATCTGATATAGATCTGACATATTCAGTATAAAAACAACCAGGGAACCCTTGTGAAGCTGAGAAATTCTGCTTTCAAAAATATTAATGATAACACATACTGTATACAAAGACTGTATCTGTTTTTTATCAGCTTTGAGCAAGCCCAGTCCTGTTTCATATGGGCTTTGACATACAGTGGGCACTCGTTAAATGTTGACTAACCTTTTTCCTAAACCTTTTTATTATCCAGTTTCTAGTCCCTTTAGAGAATGATATGTAATCTGTCCAGTAGTTTGGCTCCGTTTTTCTGCAAGAATATTATTAAAAATTGAATAAAGAAATAACATCTATGTCAGCAACTTAATGGCCATGTGTCAAGGATAGCATATTGGTTGGTTCTCATTGGCATATAGGCCAACAGAATCAGCTTTATTTCATTCTTTGTCACACCCAGGACCTCCTGTAGAACTGAACGTAATTTTGAGAAGGGAATAATCTCTAATCACTATTTGTTTTCATGTGTTGTGAATAAGTTTTGTTGCTACGGTCTCATGTGCCTAATCAAATAGGTCCTCCAGTTCTTTTATGTGCTTATACCACATAGTTTTCAGGCTATAAAATGTTATTTAAAACTTGTATCTAGGATTTATTTCATTTTTTTTTTTTTATTTTACATTTAGAGAGAGGTCAGGTATCTTTGACCTCATTTCTTTTACGTTGTGTTTATTTTTTTAACACCAGTGGTTTCCTGTTAGATTATTTAGCTGGAAAAATTATTTCTACGGTAAAATAAGACCTGGGATTCTGCTTCACAAAATGAAACATAGGGTAGTAATGTTATTAATTTAATATATTAACAAATAATTGATCTTGGGTTCTTTTATTGGCATCTAAACCACTGAGGTCATGTAGCTTTGCTTGGTCTGAATTTGTCAGTCTATAAAAGTAGGGATTAGAATATAACAATGCATCTTTCTTATTTAGTTTGTTAACTACACTCTATTGTAAAACTGTTCTTATTTTTAATATCTTGTAGATTTCTAGAAGTACTGGTATTTTTCTATCAGTTCTTCATATGTCAAGTATTTTGACATCATTTCTTACATCCTCTGTTTTTTAGGGGAAAAAATGGGGAAATTAAAAAAATTTTTTTTTCCCCCACTAATTTTCCCTGGTAAGTTATGTAGTTAATTATATAAAAATGTTCTTCAGTTCTAAAATATGGGAGATTTTCAGCCCTTTGAAAAATGGTTATAGTCCATTTTCCGTATATTACTCAACATTATGGATCTGCCTGCCAAATGATCCCAGGTGTGGGATTGCAGCAGGTAATTTCCTGAGCTGTATGGTACAGATGATTTTCTGTGTTAGAAGATGCTATCGGCTCACCTGGCCTCTTAGTGACAGAGAAATCCTTTGTTTATTCATTTAGTAGGCAGATTAACCCTAATGAATATTGGCTTCCTGGAAATAGATACAGGTGACAATGGCAAAGTGAGGAGTGGGGAGAAGTAAGACAAATTCCCTTTTCTTTCTTCACTTATAAATAATGGTGGCTTTCATAGGAGAGTGTTTTAAATCAGAAAGGAATGCAAAATATTTGAACTAAAAAGGTAGATTTAAATAATCAACCTTTAATTTTTAGTTTTGAATGTCTATGTATGTGTATACTATTTTCAGAAGCTTTCCGTGAAAGCTTTTCTAATTTGAGGAAACAACTTAAAACTTTTATGTTTCTATTAGAGTTAAATGAAATATTTTATTAAATATTCCATGTTGGTTTGGGCAGAGCTACTCACTTGAACAGGAAAATGCTTTCCTAATGTGTTCTTGTACTCAGATAAAGTTTTGTGAATTAGAGAAGTATAGTATTCATCAACCTCTCTTAGCACATGAAAGAAATATATGCATTATTCTGTGTTCCTACATTCCTACAGTCTGTTCATACTGTTTCAATGACATATCTATTTGTTTTCTCAGGAGCAAAGATGGACGAATCTAGGTGTAGAATATTATTTATAGAGTTATACTATATGTTGTAAAAAGTTTAAAGAAATAAGCTATTTTATTTTTTTTAATTTTTTATTTTTTTGACCTCCTATAAATTTTATTTAACACACCATTATTGAGCTCCTACTATTTGCCAGTGTTTAATCTGGATTTGAATCCTTCTATGTCTGACTCCAAAGTCCATGGTGTAAAAAATTTATAAAAATTCTACATGAAATTATCTGGCCAGAAGTTGGGTATATTAGAAAATGCACTGGACAAGGTGTCAGGAGACCTGATTTCTAGTAGCAGCTCTTCACTGATTCCTTGCTGAGCCTTGCTTCCTTGATTTGTGAAGAAAGATACTGGACAAGAGAAATGATTCTCAAACTTAAAGGTGCATACAAACCCAGAGATCTGGTTAAGAGGCAACTTCTGCTTCAGGATGTCTGGGTGAGTTCTGAGATTCTACATTTCTTTTAAAGAAATAAGCTATTTTAAATTCTTTGTTTTATTATATCTTTTAGCAATTTTGGCAAAAATCATTTTTACCAGTATAATTTTATGGATATTTCATGTGTAATTCTCAATAATCTATGATGAAATGGAATGTTTGTGATTGCAACTCTAAGTTTTGCTTAAGGTGGAGTACTTACAACATTTTTCTGTAAATGATTTTAGAGACACATTATTCCCAAGACAGGAATGTATAGACACAGATGTGAAAATCTCTTAATGTTCAACCAAACTTTTCCAGATCATACAGCTAAGATTTATTCTACACTCTCCAAAGACTCTCAAAATGTCTTCTTTTACATAACTTTATCCATTGGAGGAAAAGTTAAAATTCTTCCCCTCCACATGTTAAATGTTGAAGATAGGCTTTTCATGATGCCTTTTGTAGTTGACTATAAAAGCTCTAGAATTTCAAGGAAGAAGTGAAAAAACAGAGTTTACTTTTCCGTGAAGATTTAAAATTTACGATTTCTCCTAGCCTATAGGGTTGAGATTCTGCCTGAATCGTGTTATTGAGAATTCTGAATAATGTGAGATATATATGAATTGGAGGCAGTAATAAATTCTGAATGAATCTTTTGCTTTTTACTTAAGATTACTTTATCCTTAAAACTAATGTTTCTATAACCTCTGACCAAATATAGAAGATTCAAAATACTTCCAAGGGTGAGAATTTTTCCTTGCCTGTTGTGAGCAGTTTCATTCATTCCAGTTGTGTGGTGCATTGCGGCATGTGAGTATATCAGAAGTATATTTGCAGATTCTTAATTTACATATCACCTTGCCAAAATATGAGGCAATCCTTTACTGAATTGTCAGTAATATTTATTTTCAAAGATATTGCAGAAAAAGAAATTAATGCGTATGTGTCATGTTATTTTCACATGAACCACTGCCTATGTTAAATGGATTTTTCTTTCCTTTTAGTGAAAAACTGAAGGACAATAGTCATTATACGATTTTGTATTTTAAGTATTTTCATAATCCAACATAAATTGGCCCACCCAAGGATTATGTCTGTCTTGTAAAGATGTGTTTATATAGTCATTGGGTGAAAGATTGCAGAAGTTGAACCACTAGTTTTGAAAGTTGAGCCAGACCAGGAAAAATCAGGATACAATTTGGCACTTATGGAGACGAAATGATTTCCTTTTTAGCTGCTGATTTCTACTGGGAAATGTATCCTTGGACTGAAAATTGCATCCGGAAAAATGTTTATGTAGTGTTTTTCAAATGACTGATTATTCTTCTAACCTTTAACATGAACTGTGTCTAATTTTGGTCTCTCTTAACTCTTTCATGACTAGGGGATTTTTTTCTTTGTGGGAAAAATATTACTAACAAATATATCATTAGTATTTACTACTTTGGACACAGGAATGTCTTACGTGGTAACAAGAATATAAAATGTGTTAAGATTTCTTCCTGGGTTATTTTTCCAAGCAGATAGTAAAACACCCAAACTTATCCTCCCCTTATCACAGGCACTTAAGTTTTATATTATATTTATATTATGACACATGTTGAGCAGCTACATTTCCCCCTCTTATTCCACTACCACCTGCACACATGAAGTAGGAGCTTCTTGACATTTTCATGGGTAATATTTGGTCATCACAAAGATCAATACTTGCTATATTTTCTTTCTTGTACATTTAGTGATTTTTCTGGCTAAACTATTGCTAAATATTGTCCACCACAGGTTGAGGGGGTTTCTGCTCCATGATCTCTCTACTCAAGTACATAGGATAATGAGGGCTTCACCGCTGAATTATTTTAGGTGACCATGGCAGGAGAAAGGGGATACTGGAGGACTCTTAGTGGTCTCTTCTACTTACAACTCATGGGCCAGAACTGTGCTGTCCAATTTAATAGCCACTTGCTATGTTTTCGTATTTAAATTTAAATTAATGAAGATTAAATACAATTTGTAATTCATTTCCTCAGCTGTGCTAGCCATTTTATCATATTGGACAGCACAAGATACAGAACATTTCCATTATAGTAGAAAGTTCTGTTGGAGACTACTGGTCTAGAACTTTAAGGGGATGAGGAAGTACAGTTCTCTTGTATGCCCAGAGGTGGGGAAGAAGCAGATATTACCAAACTGCAATAATGTCTACCAGTTTACCATTATAGTTGGTAAACTGTATGCTTGCAAATTATTCCTCAGATGCTGTATATTCATTTAAAAAAAATTGGGGGGGGGGGCTACAAACTGAGGTGATATAAAAAAATAAAAATGATATACATACACACAAATGCATATGCACTGCTTCTAGCTGGGTGAAAAAGAAAACTCAAGATAAGCATGCTTGAAAATAACATTCTGCCAAGGGGGAGTCATTTTGTTAGATATCCCTTTGAAGGAAGAATTTGTACTGCATTTGTGTGGCTTTGGAGAAGATATTCAGCAAAGAAACACCGCAATTCCCATTGAGCTCAGAAAATATGATTAAGGAATTTGAATGTAATTACCCAAAGTTTGGCTTTTCTTTTAAACAACTCATTCATTTTAGAGATTCCTTGATACTGTAAATCTGACAACTAAATCTGGTTTTATTTTTGGAAGCCTTCCACCAGGAATAGTGTAAGTCAAGGATGAGTACATAAAAATGAAGCCCATGCAGCAAGAACAGCCTGAGCAATATTTTGTTTTATCTTAAATCAGATTTTATCTATGGCTTATACGCAGTTGGGATATTTAGTGAAATGTGCAGAGCTCCATTGAGGTTCCTATCCTATTTTTTTGGTGTATAGCTTATTTAAGGTAAAGGTGTGGCACCAATAAATATACATTCAAACAAATCACACTGCAGTTATTGCTGAACACAGTAAAAATAATAGATTTGGAAAATTTTCGTGTTTTTAAAGACAGTTTGAAAAGTGATGGACAGACCTTCAGTTCTTTATCCTAAATTGTTTGACAGCTATATAAAATCCCTAGCACTTATAAAAATTGTGTGTAGAGAGAAAGAGAAAAAGCAAGTCATCCAGCAGAGTTTGTGACAGAAACTATTAGCCCTCGTTTGTGTTGTTTCTGCACTGTCTTGTCAAACATCTGGAAACCAGCATATCCGCAGTCATCTTACAACATGATTTTGCATTTACATCATTGTGCTAGCTGGTATAGGAAAGAAAAATCGGCAACTTTTGGTCTGTCGCAAGGTCAAGTGATGATTAGTGATGCAGTCTCTCCTAAACACATGGTTAGCACAGAAAAGTTAAGTCAGTTCCCAAAAATTTGGTAACTATTAGAGTACTTCCTATGTTACTTCCGGATGTTAGGCCTAAGGTGGAGAGGGGGACAGGGCTGCATTGAGTTCTCTGCAGTTTTCTACCAAAGGGATTTAGTTTGGCAGCTGATCCAGCCAAGGAAACACTCACGCAAGGGCAGAGCTAGACAGGAAACACTTTTGAAAGTGCTGTTTTGATAGAGGATCATGAGATCAGGCAAAGAGCTGTGAACGTTATATGTAGCACTAGGCTAGCCACCTGAGGGTATAGAATAAGAAAGGAAATTAAAGGAGGAGGGCCAGAGAACTTTTATGCAGTTTTCTCTTCTCCAAAGAGGAGTGCTAAAAATTGTGAATTTCTTTGAAGTAGAGGAACGTAATTGATGAATTTCCTTGTTATTGTTGCTTGTTTTTTGTAAAACATTCCACCATCATTATTCACCTTTACATTTTTAACATGATTGTTAGCTTAGACTGCAAGAGCTAACTTCATCAATTCTAACCACCTTTTTATAGCTCTCACAAGAGCTATCTTCCAAGGAAAACATTGCATTGAGCAAAAGTTGTGCTTTTGGAAGATGGACGTTTTATAATGATAAGTTTTGACAACTTGCTCTGGTTGCCATGTGTCTCCCAGTCCTGCTCGTGGGTGGGTATCTGTCAGGAATGAGAATATGTCTGAGATGTGCTGCTTTATAGCAGCCAGACTTGATTTTCAACTTCTAGGGCTATCGGCATCCTGTCGGCTCTGGAAACATAGAAGAGGGGTTTTGCTGCTCTTGGATGTAATGTTGGAGAAGAGGAGCTTTCAGTGTCCTGTTCAGGGAGGTGCAGATCCTCAGTTTTAGAACTTTTGTTTGACACCTTCAGTTCTCCTATGGACTTCTTTATGTCCTTCCTTGTCCATATTTTATAACCTACAATTTGAGTTATTTCTTCTGTTTGAGCCACTCTTCAAGGTCTACTGAAGCCATTTTTGTTCAGAGAGTAGACGTAATCATTTATCACAAGACATCATTAAATTATTTATGGCTTAATTGCAGAATTTCAAAAAATATAAAATCCTTATCTGTACTTAACAAAGGTTGCCAACATGTTTCTATAGCCCAGTAATGATTCTTGTTTTGTTGTTTTCATTTGTAAAGGCAATGTTGTATTCCGCAGCATCCTCACCTACACTCTGCTTTTGTGACTCAGACAGCTGGTAGGTCCAAGACAGAGCATATGGATGATGCTTTAATGGCATCTGTCCAGCTGTTGTAATCACATATTTGGTAGACAGCTGAAAGACCCACATTCACCTTAACTGCGTTTATGTGACTGATTCTAAATTTACTATAAACACTTTTTTATATAAAGCTCATTCAAATGCTTATTAATATTTAATAATAATTCCACAAGTATTTCTCTCAATTCTAAATCCCAGAGCTCCTTAAAAACTGACAAAATATCTTCCCAGTTAATTATGAGAAACTAAGCTGTACAATTTTCTTATTATCATTAATTTCTTATATCCAAAAGAACAATCAATACAACCCAAGGACCCCATCATCAGAATAACCACAAAATTGATTCTTAATTACCTCTTGCCTGGGGCACTGCAGAACTATCCAAACTGGTCCTGCAAACATAAGTCTGTCTAACTCTGCCACTTCCCGCAGTTTATCTTGCATGATACTGATAGAATCTTCTTCCTCAAATACTTTTTATCCTGTCACCCCTGTTCTCAAGAACCTTTGTTTGTATCCCATTTTACAACATGAAGTTCAGATGTTTTGAATGGACATTAAAAATGTCTAGCCATACTTCTTGTATATCTCCCACATAAGCACCCACACTCTAATCAAGTTGACCTTCTTTTTAGTTCAGTTGCGCTCCAAGCAGTTTGGATCTTAGCTGCTAAAGTCAGCATCAGGAAATGTTTATCCTGAGGTCATGTGAGAGTTTTTTAATCCCAAAGTCAGTGACAGACAAGAGTTCTGATTGAAACAGGGAAAAGCAGAAGGCTGATGGCCTTATCCAGCTAGATTTAAGAAGTGTTCATCACTTTGATGCATGCTAGATCCTTAGTTATATTTCATAGTTATATTTTAATAATACTGAAATGGGGAGAATACTTCTGTTTCTTGACTGGATGTGACTCTGCCTTAGAGGGGGCTCCTCAGTGTAGAGGACAAGGTCCATTCTCTCAGCCTATGTGGTGAAATGCCATTATCTTGCCATTAACTTTCACAGACAAAAAAAAGCAATAAAATGCCAATGAAGTTGGAACAGCAGTAGCTCTTGGCTCCTAGGCATGCTGTGATGCTGTTACTGCCATACAATTATCCTGGATTTGGCTAAGTGTTACCCATGATTTGTTTCAGAGTCCATGCCATACACGCTCTGTCATAGGCAGATAGATATAAAAGGAGGCATTAGAGAAGGTGGCATCAATTTTGGAAGCCGTGAACTCAACTCTTAGCTTGCTCATTTGCGTGGCAGGCTGTATCTCTGGGGTGATTTCATATCAGAGTTTATATCTAGGAGTCCTGGAAGATCTTGCTATCGTCTATATCTGTCTTCCTATGAAAAGTTAATTTTCTCTATTTTACATGAATCCTGTTAGCTCGTTAGCCTATTAATATTCTCAGAACAACTGTTTTTAATAATTAAATAATACCTTGAACTTAAGGGGATTTACAGCAACCCTATACTGTATACAAGAAAGATATAAACCCTATTTTACAAATAAAGAAATTGAGACTCAGACCGTTAAGCGATTTAACCTAGGTAAGTCAGTGATGGACATAGGACTGGAAGCCACATTTCCTATCTCATATTCTACTCTTCTGTTCATTTTGCTACCTGTCTATAATTGGTATTATTTCAGTATTCAACTCATGCTTATGATCTATAGTTGTTTAAGATGTTTGGAGTCCTAGGTTCTATAGTAAACCCTGCTGTTAACTAGCTAGGTTGACCTTTAACAAGTCTGTTTAGTTTTTTCTTAGGTTATTTCTAAGATACTTTCCAAGGAAAAAAATACTATGTTTATAATTTTGTGATTCTAATTCCATTTACATAAAGTAACAGTCGTACGGTAGATATTAGAGAGTTCTTATCTGGAATGTTTTGTTTCTTAATGACATCATTGAAACAGCAGGTATGACAGAGAGTTCCTGACTTTGATTGTTATAATTATTTTAATTTATCTCCTGTAACTCTGCCCTAGGCTTATTAAGTTTTGAATTAGGTATGAAAATTATTAAGCTGAAGTTACAAATTACAATTCATTAAGTAAATTCATAATCTATTTTATACTGTTAAAATGAAATTATATTCCAAACTCTTACAATTAAGTGTGAACAATCTGCATTTGAGATGTTAATATAAAGCTTCAACATTGTAGTCCTATTTCGCCTTTACTAACTTATTTCTATGTGAAAGGCCTTTCTTCCTTGAGGCCTGTGAGCCTCCAGGCCTTTTCAGCCTGTAGTGGTCTGCACTTCTCTGTTTTTCTTTCCCTGAGAGTGCTGATTAGTGACTTGCGGTGTGGGTTCTGATTTATCGCAGACCAGAGCTGCCCCTTAGGGGCTGAGCAGAAACACTCATGAAGGAGCCCTGATTAAAAAGAGTGGTAATGAAGACAAATGTTTCAGAGGGAGTTGAGAGAAAACCAGTCCTTGCCATTCCCTGTAGCTCCTCTGAGCTTTTGAAAAGGAGGTAGTGGTAGCCAAAGGAAATATTTCTTCTTTGTTGTTTATTTCTCATGGCACTGGAAACATTTTTCTTTTCCTCCTGGGTGTTCTAATTCTCACTTGTTAACTGCTTTTCATGCAGGGTTGCAATTAACCCCTGGCAGATACCTCACCATGTTCCCCTTATAGCCACTCCCTCCCCAAAGAAGTTTTTAATGCTTTGACCTATAACCATTTTTACATTCTTCAGACTTGACACTTTTGCTTAATTTCTCAGATCATTAAATCACACTTCTGGTTTTTTCCAGTGATATTTTCCTGGAAATTTGATGTTAGGTGCTTATAATCACCTTCCCTTCTTCTTGTTTTTATAAGACAGAATGCCAGTAGAAAAACAAATTCCTGTTCACTTGGTAATTTTAACCACAACTAGGTCAAAAGTTTCAAATCTTGTGTTAGGTTCATAACTAAAGACACCATTCCAAAATTACTTGAGTATAGGTGGGAACTTGGCAGATAAGTATCTTTGCTTTATCTGGGGCCTTGGGCATTTGCCAAATCAGTAGTCTGACCATCTGTGGCCTTGAGAGCTATAATCTACTGCACTGGTCAAACTTAACCAAAATTCTCTTTTCTTTCAGAAGATTCCCTAATGTTAGGATAAATGCTAAGGATATAGATTGTTTGTGACAGGCTTACACAATGAGTCTTAAACTACATTGAATGCTCTAAATACCACATTCATAATACTTAGAGAGGGAGAAAGATAAAGTACCTGGAAGCTATGAAGGATTCTAGTGAGCAAGAGCAAACCACTACTCAAGCACCTGGTTAGTATGCTGCATACTTTGTCAAATGCTGAGGAGGCAAGGTGGAGAGAAGAAAAGACAAAAAAATAGAGTCCATCCTCCTGCCTCCTTCAATGAGAAGCTGCTTACCAGATCTACGTGGGTTAACACGTAAATATCAAAGAATCCAAGCAAAGTTCATAAAGTGCCATCACCCCTGATTCATGACCTGACCTACTGAAAGTTTTGATTTCCAGAGGCAGGTAGCAGATTCTGATCCAATCAAGTGGATTCCTTTTTCTGGAGAAAATCTCGCTCTTCTTAGAGAAGCTTGTTAAATATCTAAGGCTAAAGGAAAAATTTAAATATAATCCAATCAGGTGAATAAACTGATAAAAAGATAGACTCCTTAGTGTGAGAGGAGCATTTAGAGTTATCCCTATGGCCTTTCTGGAATTTTTATCTCTGTCTCAAGCAAAGCAAAAACAAACAAAAAACCCAGAACAACAACAACAAATTTAATGTTTCTCAGATATAAGGGAGTATTTGAAGTGACCCTATTCTGATGAACATCTGAGATTAAAGATCAGCATTAAAGATTAAATAGCACACACTGAGAGAAGGGTTGGGTAAGACCTTTCACACTTATGTTTTTTGTATTGAGGTTGGGTCCCTCTTAAAGATTAAACTCTTCCCTAAGTACAAAGGCAAGGTCAGGGTCTGAGTCTAGGCTAAATGATGTCAAGTACAAGGTCTGTAGGAAAAGCCAAAAATTGCTGCAGCTCATCTGCCAAGAGATAAAGATTCGGGCTGCGGGACTAATTGCCAAGTCTGTAGAGTTACTCCAGGAGTATGTTCCAGGCTAGTAGAATTCCATGCAAATTTGAGTCACTTGACATTACTTCCCTCTTAAGTGGGGAAGAAAGACTTAGTAATTTTTAACACTGAACCAGATTCCCCCTGAAGTACTGATGCACTCTTTCCAGTCTGAAATACTGGCATAATGTTCTTTATTTTTCCCGGCTTCAAACAGGCATACTCAGATTTCATGGATATCTGAATCTTTCTTTGAGGATCTGGGAACACATCAGAAAAAACAGATAGAAAAGAGGGAAAAGGAAATAGGTTATTTCCTTAGCCTTTTGAAGCAAATGAATTGGAAGGGTGCTTTCTGTGACATTTGTTGGCTTGCAACTGCCTGGAATCTCCAAAAATACCATCATTGGTTCCTTACTATGCAATCTTTTAACAAAATGTTTTGCAGATATACTTAGCATATGATTTTCACATATGTATTCTGAGGATCCGTGGAGCAGAATTGGAGAGATGGAAGCATTTGAAGACTGCAAAGTAGTTTGAAATTGAGGGATATACTACGAATGAAGGAGTCACACACAGAAAGGAAAAGGAGGTAGAGTTTGCCTGATTTGGAAAATAAATATTTTAAATAATCTGCTTCTGTCTGGCCAATATGGTTAGGTAAGAATCACATTCAGAATAAACCCTGGAGCAATTTGTACACATAAAGGAATGGAAGAAATATAATTTCATAATAGGAAGATTAAAATCAATGATAATAGCAAATTTTGTTGATTTTTAAAAAATATGTGTTAGGCACTGTGCTCAGTACTTTATGAACATTATTTCATTTTCTTCCATTTTATAAATTAGGAAATTGAGGTTTTCAGAAATTAAGTCATGTGCCTGAATTAACACAGTTCATAGGGTGGTGGAACCAGGACTCAAAATCATGCATGTCTGACTTCAGGGCCCTCACTTTTTATGCCAACCTATACTACCTCCCTGTGTAACTTTGGTCAGTTAATCCATTTATAAAATGAGAGTATTCCCTGGGAAATTTCAGATCCTTTGCTTCTAGAATTATAGAAAAGTATATCATAAAGTTGGGAGAACTCTGTAATGGTGGGACATTTAAAAACAAACTGAAATAGTGATTATAATAACATTTCGAATTAATGATAGCTAACATTGATTGAGCATGTACTATATAATTATGTAATTAAATTTACAAACAGCTCATTGAGTCCTGAAAACAATCCTTTTTGACATCAGTTTATAGTCCCTAAGAAAGGTTAAGTAATATCCCCAAGGTCACAGAATTAGAATTAATCATGAGCAGTCAGCCATATCCAAAGGACAGTTTTTTAGATTTCAAATGGCTTTAGTGATAATAGGACACCATACCTGGCTCTTACAAAGTAATAAAAAATTGGAATCATAAATAAGCAAGTTTTTAAAACAAATGTTTCTCCAGATTAGTACTTGTCTTAGTCCATTTGCATTGCTGTAAAGGAAATACCTGAGGCTGGGTAATTTATAAAGAAAAGAGGTTTATTTGGCTCACAGTTCTGCAGGCTGTACAAGAAGCGTGGTGCCAGCACCTAAATCTGGTGAGGGTTTCAGGGAGCTTCCAGTCAAGGCGGAAGGCAAAGGGGGAGCAGGCGTGTCACATGGCGAGAGCAAGGGGGTAGATGCCTCGCTTTCTAAACAACCAGCTCTAGCATGAACTAACAGGGCAAGAACTCACTCTTTACTGTGGGGAGGGTATCAAGACATTCATGAGGGATCTGCCCCCATGACCCAAACACCTCCCACTAGGCCCCACTCCTAATTGGAGATCAAATTTTAACATGGAGGGGACAAATATCCAAACTGCATCAGTACTCTACTTTTCTCTTAGTTTTTTAAATAAAGCATATTTAAAACTTAGTAAAAATTATATACAGTATTTTCTTCACAAGTTGAATTCATGTTATTAGACCTTTCTCTTGAAAATAGTTCCAAATTAAATGTATGATGTTTCCAGTAGTTTGAAGTCTCCAGAATCTGATTGAGACCAAATCAGGAACATCTGAGATAGTTAGAGCACCTAACCTGTTGTGTCAGTATCCTGATTCATACTTCTCCTAATGACACTGTGAGGTAATTAGTGTTATCTTCATTATAACAGATGATTATAAATAATATAGAGTTGGTTTCTTATTATCTGGTACTTTTTGTCACTTAGCCCTAAATCTCTTAATTCAAGGACATACTGTGTTAGTACTGGGGAGCAAGTTTAAGGCTGACTTTGCTACACTAATCAAATTACATCAGCGTCAAGTGCCCACTAATTAACACAAAATTTATATCTGCATTAGGTAAATGTCATTTCACCACAGTGGCCTGAAATAAGCTTTTATTCCTTTGAGTTAGCATACCATCTCATTGTAAGTATTACAGACAAGCTAATGACAAAATTTAGGTCCATGTGCACTTGTTATTTAGCGAGAAATAGCTAGAAGATGATCAGTACTTCCAGAGATCTGAAGGGAAATGCCCCGCTTCATTTTTTATCTGATCAGTCAACTTGTCACCTTGAGGTCCCATGTATATCATAGCAGGGCTTAGCAGACTATTGCCACCACCTGCTTATGTGCAGCCCACAAGCTGGGAACAGTTTTCACATTTTTAAATGGTAGGAAAAAAATAAAAAGAAGAATAATATTTTATGAAACCTGAAAATCATATAAAATTCAAATGTCAGCGCTCATAAATAAAGTTTTAATGGAACACAGTCATGTTTGCTCATTTATGTATCGTCTATGGCTGCTTTCTCACTATGATGGCAGAGTTGAGTAGTTGTAACAGAGACCATATGGCCTAAAGATACTTACTATCTGGCTTATTACAGAAAATGTTTTCCGTCCAGAATATCTAGTCCAAATTCTTTCCTAGCATGGCATACAAAGCCTTTGTGATCTGGCTCCTGTGGATCTCTCCTGCTGCTGCTGCCTCTACTACTTCTTCCTCTTCCTCTTCCCCTTCCCCTGCTGCCATAGCTGCTGCCGCCTCCACCTCCTCCTCCTCGTCCTCCTTGTCCTCTTCCTTCGTTCCTTCCCCTACCCCCATCAGCAGCTTCAGCTCTAACCATTCTGAACTACTGGCATTTCTTAGACTCACCATGCTTTCTACATATCTAAATGTTGTCCCGTGCTATTCTCTTTACATGAAATAATTCCTTCCCATCCTGTGCACCCCTGGCAAAATTATTTGTCTTCTATTATTTTGACGTAAGCATGCCCTCTTCTGTGTAATCCTAGCATCCTAGACATAGCTTTATTTCTACCTTGCATTCCCTCACTAGACAGTATGCTTTCTCAAGACAGATACTGTCTCTTGTTCATCTTTGTATCTCTTGAACAGGGTTTCTCAATTTAAGTAGTATTGGTATTTTGGACTGGATAATTCTTCGTTGTGGAGCTGTCCTGTGCATCGCAGGATGTTTAGCAGCATCCCTGGCCTCTACCCATTAGATACCGGTATCATGTCCCTTTCCCTCAACTTTCTCCAAATATTGCCAAATGTCCCCTGGTGGGCAAAAGTGTCCCCATTTGAGAACCACTGCCCTAGAAAGCAGCAGTAACCTAACCAGCCAATGGTGGGTGCTGAGAAATGTTGAACTGAGTTATTAAGATACTTAATTCACATTGAATTGTATACTTCAAATGTGTGAATTGTGAATTACATCTCAATAAAACTGGTTTTTAAAAAACACTTAGTTTACTGTTAGCTGTTATCACTGGCATTATTATGGTGGGGGTTTTTTTGTTTTCCACAATGGTCACCAGTGCAACTGGTTGTGTCATATACTGTACTAGGTGATACCAAATAGATATTATCTTATTTAATACTGACTTCAAGCCCGGGAAGTTGACCTGAGTATCACTTCTTACTTTTTGGTAAACGCAGACACAAAAAGATTCAGTAAATTGCTCAAAATCCACATAACTAGCAAGCCTGTTTGAAGGGATAGAGGACTCAGCTCTTGTCTACTTTCAAAGCCTGTGTTCATTGCACTTGACCATGTTGCTTCCACTAGCCATATATTAGCCAAATAATGAACTTCTTGGTTAGGTGAAAATGCATGTACCTACCAAAGATAATATGTATATATGGCATATATAAGCAATTTCTACCTAATAGGAGCATTATTTTTGTTCAGAATGCTAAATACTGAGTTTCCTATCAGTAGAACAGACCGCGTACTTTATAAACAATGCTGGGGTTCTTGTTTTGTGGTGGTGGTTGTTTTGGTTGGTTGGTTGGTTTTCTCTGAGTCCACTGAGGAGCTACTGTTTTCTTCTACATCTTTAGATCCTTGTGATGGTGGGGAATGCACAATCTGCTCTGAGTCGTTATAAAGATCTAGTTTTCAGCCTGAAAAAGACAAAATTCATAGGTGGTATTACCAGTATCTTTTAAATAGAACCTTGGCACAATGGCACTAAAACAGATATGACCTATAAGACTGGTAATCTTTGGAATAGCACTGTACAATAGAACTTTCTGTAGTGATGAAAATATGCTATATCTGTTCTGTCCAATATAATAGCCACATGTGGCTGTTTAGCACTGGAAATGTGGCTATTATAACTGAGGAACTAAATTTTTAAAATTTTATTTAACTTTAATTGATTTAAATTTAAATAGCCATATATGGCTAGTGGCTGTTATATTAGAAAGCATAGCTTTAGAAATCTTGGCTTTGACAAAACCACAAACCTAAGCTTAACCCCAGCAAACGTCTTAGGGGCCAGAGACCCCAGTTTCAGATTGAATAAATTACCAGTGTTGAATACATATGGAAAGTGTAGGAATTCTACTTATACAGTACAGATTAAGGGATTACTGTTGTATCTTGGCTATGTGACATACACAGACAAAATTACCCTATTGGGTGTAAACTCACATTCAAGTGTTACTTCAACATTTCTGAAGATCTTTTAATAAGCAATTTTGCCTTTTTTTGTTGATTGTTATAGTAATTACAAAATAAATTATTTAGGGGGCAATGTTGAGACATTGAGGAATAAGTAGATAATGTGGTATACTTAATCATTTTAGGTGTTTAAGATATATTTTTGGAATAAGGGGCTTTTGCGTTATTGAAATCCTAGAATTTTTTACTAGAACATTTGTGTTTTTGGCTCCTGGTCCAAATTACAGCTGTATTTAGGAATTCAGCAGAAAAATAACAGTTTTTCTTCTTTGGGCATCTTTCTGAGTTTACTCAGAAGTTCGGAGGATTCCATGTATTGAAATATTCTTTTCATACCTGTAAGATTTTAATTATGAAGATAAAAATATTATAAGTTGATGTTTTCATGAGTAATACATTCTTAAAAAGGAGAAAAATATTTTATTTCAAATGCCATCCTAAATTAGCTAAAATATTCCACAAGTTATAGTTAAAGCCACTTTATGCTTTTGCTTATATTTGTTCATTAAATCTATTAGATCTAGGAAAAAAAACTCAGTTATAATGGAGAGAGAGATGAGTTTTTATTCATAGATTTGCAAGAATTATTACATTTTATTTATATTTTCCCTCATATTTACCTTGTATTTCTAGTGATTGATATTCTGAATTATGGTTATATTCTTCTGCTTAAAGATTATACATTTTTTCCCTCAGAGTTATAGATGATCTAATAAAAAAATTTGGAGGGCTTTAAGAAAAAATGAATGTAAAGACATTTTTTTCCTTCCCCATTTCCTGATTTGCTCCTTTAAGGAAGCGTGAGGAGGTTAAAGATTTCTATGATGTGACCGAACGAGGTTCATAAATACTGTTCTTGTATTTGTGGTTTTGGTGTTTCCTCTTACATATGTGCTTTTCTTCAGTTTCTGACTCTGTCAAGAGAGAACTGGCTGCCCCCTTTGTATTCTGGGCACGTGTCATACGGGCTCAGAGCAGCTTTGTCTATAGCAGAAGCCATAATGTTCAGGAGTGGGTGAGCTAATTCAGGAATTTCCTTCGAAGGATTCCTTGCATGGACTGCTTATCAGAAAAGGTGTAAATGCTATTATTGATGGTTTCCCAGATCTCACTTAGACAGTGTAGTTCAGCGTGATTAAAAGTCACCATGCTTCATGCTGTAGGGAGTACAAATTTCCCTGGCCCCCAGAAACTTGGAATTCAATTGACAAAAATAAAATCCTAGTGACCATAGAACAATGCACATGGAGTTCTCTCAAGGCACAAAGAAGGGAAAGATTAGTTTTAATGAGTGATCACAGAAAGTATTATGGAAAAAATGCCATTTGGGCTAGAATGTGAGAATAGGTAGAGCTCTGGCGGGTGAAGATTGAGGAAAGGGACACCTGTTAGCGAGAAACAAAGGCCCCAGGGCATACACGTGTTGCACCAGTTTGAGGACAAACAGGAGTCGGCCTTGAATATAGGCGAAGTTGTGGAAGATACAACTGCCAAGGGAGGTTGGGACCAGACTGCGAAAGAAAAGTGCTGGTGGAAGATTTGGAACAGGGGGCAAGGAATGGAAGGTTTCGATGTGGGGAAGATTATTCTAGCAGCAGGACTGAATAGATGTAGGAAAGACTAAAGAACAGTAACCCCGGTAAGTGGTTATCACAATCAAGCATTTACCAAGTAATCACAGCAACTGAGGTTCAATTTATAAAGCCCCATAAAAGTTGCTAATCTCTCCAACTTATATTTTTCTGGAGAAACAGCTCTCTGGCATTTGTCCATCTTAGTATAGCTTTTATATAACTTTGGAATGCAAAAGAAAGGGGAGAGAAAAGAATACTCTTATTGTAAAGTCAATGAAAAGCTTCTAGTCTGTGATTTTTTAATTGATAAGTAGGTAGGTAATTCTTACGTAAAACTTTTGTTCTTTTCCTTATAAAATGACTATATAACATTGGGCACATTACAGATTGTAATGTAGTGGTTTGATAGTACATAATTTAAGATATGTTTTATCCTAATCTGCAGGTGTCCCGACAAATGTTAAGTAAGCAAGTAAGGAAAAAGCATCCTTCCCCATGCCCTTTGTTCAACTGGGTGATTTTTTTCCCAAAAATATAATAACGGTGGCTCACGCAAGGTGGCTCACGCCTGTAATCCTAGCACTCTAGGAGGCCGAGGTGGGAGGATTGCTTAGGAGTTGGAGACCAGCCTGAGCAAGAGCGAGACCCTGTCTCTACTAAAAATAGGAAAATTAGCCAGGCGTCGTGGCACACGCCTAGTCCCAGCTACTTGGCAGGGGGTGGTTGAGGCAGGAGGATTGCTTGAGCCCAGGAGTTTGAGGTTGCAGTGAGCTATGATGACGCCACTGCACTCTACCCAGGGCAACAGAGCGAGACTCTGTTTTAAAAAATATATATATATATATATAAATAAATATATAAAATATGTGTATATATATGTATATATTTTTTTAAATACTGAAATGGGATAGACATGAAGCGCATGAGAGATCCATTGCTGCCACTGCTACTTTTCATTATCAGTCCTATCATTTCTCTTTATCCTGGTTCACCTGTACAATGGAACTAGGCTGGTTCATTTAGACAAAATAGTGAGTATTCATCTTCTATTATCCTGGGTACTTACACCAGTATATAAATATTACATTTCTCAACCAAGGTCCTTCATATTTGTGTATAGGTCAGACATTTTTGATTGCTTAAATGTTTGAATGGTTATGAGGAAATTGTATTACCCATGTTTTAGATTATGAGCTTATTGAAAGTTAAACAATTATAGAGATACTCAAGATCTTAAAAGAAGTTTGTTGAGGATAAGATATATTAAAATGGAGTATTTTTACTCCCATTTCTGCTCTCATTTCCCCATATATATATACTTTCTCATTATTGGCATTCATCACATTTAAGATGCACTTGCTTAATTTTAAAAAAAGCTCCAAAACCTTATTACTAAGGCTCTTGGCTAAGCACTATATATACATTATCTCATTTGATCCTGTTGACAGTTTTGTTAGGTAGTTATTATTATTGCAGTTTTAGAGATGAGGAGACAAAAACTCAGAAAGGTAAATTTGCCCAAGGACACAAAGTTAGTAATTGGCAGACCCAAATTTAAACCCAGATCTGTACAACTGAAGTTGATGTCTTAACTAGTGCAGTATACTGCCTTCCTTGGTGCTAGATGATGTGCCTCCAGTTTTGGTAACGGAGGAACACTGGTCCAAAGTGGATGTTTGCATAAAGGAATCAGAGAATTTTAAGAGCAGAAGGGTCCATGGAGGTCATCAGCCCTCATGTAAAACAAAAATCCAGTGTATCTGTAAATACTCTCTATTTAACTAGATTCGGATAGTACCCTGGAGTACTAGTTCATACTAGTAACAACACTCTGGGGGAGGGGAGGACATATCATCAGAAAAAAATTGATTTGGGGGTAGACATGAAGGCAGGAAGAGGCAGTACGGAATAATGTGCTTGGAAGATCTCTGCTTTTTCATGTATGCGTCTGACAAAAATGGATTTGATGACATCTGGGACTTGCTTCAAAATAGTACAGGAGAAGGGAAGTGGATTTGGATGTGGATGGGGCAGGACTAGCCTAATTTGATGGTTTTTGGGGTTGTGTGATAGATGCATGGGTTTTATTATATTTTTCTATTTTGATGTATGTTCAAAATTCTCCATAGTAAAATGTTTTTAAAAATTTATTTGAAAGTACTGGTTCCATGATTTTGTAGTGGTTATTATGCATATGTTTTCTTATCCAAAATCCTCTTGGATGTTTTTGTCAAAAGAAGCTTTTTCTTCCAGCATTTGTTCCCTTTTAGACTCTCCCTCATCTCTCTTCCTGATTATTTATTAACGAAAGAACTCATTTTTTTTTCAGTGCTGAAGGTGAAGTTAACTGTCAGCTACCGATATAGCTGCAGTATTGGGATAATTTATCTAAGTTTTCTTATGAGTAAGTTCTCTTTGACTTTATTTTTGAACTCAAAGACTTGCTTGCATTGTTCTTGTTAGTAAAAAACATCGCTAGGATGTACTTAGTAATTGGAGTCAGCTGCACTTAAGACTGGTCAGCCAGACTGTTATTTTAGCCTTCACTAGTAGGGTTTTTAACACCAGTTTGACCTTACTTTGAAACATTCTCAAAATACCGTACTTTAATATCAATTTATATACTTTCATATTAAGACAGGGCAAAGTCCCTGGGGAAAAAAATAATGAAACTTACTTCCCACAAATACAGAATAAAGGTAGATTTTCTGATTTTGTTTTTTAGAGAAAAATAGGGGGAAAGAGTTTAGATAAAGTTTTCCTTTGGTCAGGACATAATGCTTGCAAGTGCATTCTAAATATAAGTCACGGAAGGATGGAATGCCTACAAATTAGGTGCATTGATTGCCTGGCCTATGTGTCCTAGAATTGCTTTCGGATAGAGACTGAATTCTCAATGTGTAGCACTGAGTAGGTGCTCAATGAATTTTTTTTCTGAATAGTAAATACTAAATTCCTATAACTTTATGTCAATTATATTTTAGGCAGGTAATGCTCAAATTTTATAAAAGTTTTCTGAAAATAAGTTCTAAGTTTTTGTTCATTCTCGAGGAGGACAGTTGACTCCTTACTTCTCTTTGCTTTTTACAGTTGTCCCTATTTTTTTTTTTGGCCACTGGTGAACTCCTGTCTAGTGGAATGTCAGAGGCAGAGTAAATTTAGGAGTGTAGATATTCTTTTTTAGGTAGATGGAGAGGGTTATAGTATTCTGAGGACTTTGCTGCTTTCTCTGAAGACACAGCTATCAGCAGATCCATATAAGGCAAGGGACTCCCTCCCATCTCTTCTGAGCCTTCTACATGTTTGTCTAGATACAGATCCATTGCCTGTGAAGACCTGGAACATTTCAGACAATAATGCAGACTTGTTTTCTTATGCTATATATAGGAATTGAGCAAGGGTTTTATAATGAAATGCCCCTCCAAGCATTCTCTATCTTTTGGTAATGCAAAACCCTGACACCCAGGAAGCAGTCCTTTTTGGGTTTACTTTATCTCTGTTACCTTTTTGAAATGCTTTATTAAATAATAAAATCTGTGAAAGTTTCAAATTTTATAAGTGATCATCAATAGCTAAAAATACCTAGTCATTTAACAACACAATATTTCTCTGCATGTTTTGGGACTATAATTTACGTTTGCTTTAATTAACCCTTTATTTCCTTGACTTCTTCAAGTCAGCAGTTGGAATTGTTTTTATGGGTTGTGGAGGAAGCTAAAGGTTAAAGATATTTTCTTAGTAAGTTGATTTACATCAAAGAATTACTTCATATAGATTAACTGAAATAACGATACTGGTAAGATTCCCAGACCAGGATCATTACAGCATTTTGAGTAGGCCTTCAGTGACAAATTGCCCTAAACCTGTTTGGCTCACCACCATAAGGTTTAAAACGTAAAAATATAAAGGTGTTTAAAAATTTCTTTCTGTTTCCTTATCAGAAATATTCATTTAGACCATAACAACTGTTAGAACAAGATAACAACTCCAGGCCAGCTGTCAAATGTTTACCATTATCAAAACTCTCCCTGGAGGGAGATGCAACTTTGGCTCGCCTCACCGGCAGTAATTTAATTTTTCCTTCATTCTGACTCGGAAATGGCAGCATTTTTCAAAGCTTCCTCCCACTGATGGCTGAAATTTTCCTTGTGAAATGATTTCCACCAGTCTTGAATCTTTCTTGTTTCTGCCGTCTTCACCTTTGCTGATGGTTCTGCAACTCATCACCAGCTATGCAAACTGACAGTTCACATCCTGGGGCAGCAGCGGGGTCTGGCCTGCAGAAAGGAGCAGCCTGACCAAATTTACGCTCACAAGATCTCTTAATTCACAAAAGCATTTGCTCTAGTTCCTGTTCTCTGCTGCAGGGGTAATGGAGAGGGAGTGGGGGTTGGGGGAGGACCATTGGGAGAATGTTCTGAGGAGAAGAGAGGCTCTCTTCACACTCTACTGAGTACACAGACTTTGGAGATGAAAAACAGACGGAGAGAGGCATTTCCAACCATCTTGCTGATCTGTGCAGGAGTTCATTGAACTGTACAGCATAGCACCAGACCATTGTGTCATTTAATGTTACTTTTAAAAATGGTTCCTAAATGTTCAGCACAAGTATCCCTCCCCTTTTTACTTAAATTGGCAAATAAAAATTAAAAAGAAATAAAAAATGTAAATCTTGCCATGAGAATGACCAGAAATTCTTTTCCTCTCTGGAGAGTTCTGTTTAATATGAAAGTCCTCTTAACAAGAGTAGACAGAGGAAGTTTTAGGTTTGATTTGAACTTCATGTACATGACATATTTCATTTTTTTCTTTCCTCACAAATTTCAACCAAGGCTACTTGTTTGTAGAGATGGACAAACCTTCCCTAGCTGCTTCCAAAATACTCCTGGAATCTGAGGTTACCTTTTATCTTCTTCTTGGTGGAACATATTTTTGTCCTTCAACTCCTCTATGGAGGACTCATCCCCCTATATCTACCCCAGATAGCTGGCACAGGACTGTTCCTTAGTACAAGGTTACTTTCTTGTGTACCAGTTTGGATCACTCTGAAAATTGCTTTCAAATATGTATTGTTTAAAATGATAATTTAGGGCTGGGCATGGTGGCTCACACCTGTAATCCTGGGAGGCTGAGGCAGGAGGATCGCTTGAGGACAGGAGTTCAAGAACAGCCTGAGCCAGAGTGAAGCCCCCATCTCTACAAAAAACAGAAAAATTAGCTGGGCATGGTGGCATGCACCTGTAATCACAGCTACTCGGGAGGCTGAGGCAGGAGGACCGCTTACGCCCAGGAGTTTGAGGTTGCAGTGAGCTATGATGATGCCACTGCACCCTAGCTGGGGCAACAGAGCAAGATTCTGTCTCAAAAAACATAAATAAATAAAATAAAATAAAATGATAATTTAAGAGTCCTTCTACCCATCTCCCCACTACTACCACCACCAGATGTCTAAAACAACCTAGTGAAATTGGTAGGTTGTTTTCATTGTTTTGGAAATGGAACTAAAATTAAGGTAAGAATGATAGAATCCTGAGCTAGAGTGGCAAATTTGAATTCTAGGCTTTTCTCCTCCACTGATGATGTTCTTCAATTTCTTTCCTTGTAACTCTCATAATTACAGTGAAAGGATGGGATTATAGGTGATAACACAATTCAGAATGTATTATTGTGCTGAGTTGAGGTTGATCTTTGAAGTCTGTGTGAGTAAAGTGTGTTATGCAAATTGTTAGTTTAAATAATATATCAGAGGGGCACATTCACTTACTAAAGAAAATGAAAATATTTCAAACCTAGTTTATTATAACTACAGGTGTTTCCTATATCAAATAGAGTTAACAGAGTGCTACTTCTCACAAAGTATTCTTAAGTATAATTCACCTGCTTCCTTGTTTATTTCCCTAATTGCCTGATTTAGAGGTATTTTTATGTTCTCAACAAAGCTTTGGGGAATACAGACTTGAGAAGTTTATAAGTTGGTTGGGAATGCAAATACCAGTACAAGAGAAAATATGTGCTAAATTCCACAGGAAGCATTACAAAAAGCAAGTGCTATAGGAATTTTAGATAAGTGGAGGTGCTCAGAAGGTTTAGAAAACTGTGTGTGTATTTATATATTTATATATATATATATATATATATTTCACATAGAAGTTTTTGTATTATTTTCAGAGCTTGATATATTCTCTGCCTCATAGATTGTTTAGATGATACATCTATGAAACCTCCCTCAATTTTGGAGTCAACTGATTTTATTTGGTGTGGTAGTAGTTCTTATAATAGTTACCTTTTATTGAGTACTTACTATGTACCAAACACTATGTGCCAGACACTGTTCCAAATATTGTGTTAAACCATTTCATGGAAGGTTCAATAATTCAGATGCTACATTGGCCAGGTCTAAGTGGTGGGGGTTATAGTAAATTACCTGTGTCTAAGGTTGCCACTGCAGAAATGTGGGCTCAGTGTTGCCAGACCTTCCATTTGGTCAAAAGAGACAGGAAATTCACATTTTTATGGATATTTCCTGATTTTTAAAACAGTATAGGTTAACTAAAATGGTTTGTGACTTTTGCATTATACACTCAACTCCATTTTATCCTCATAACATCCCTACAAGATAGGTGTAATTATTTGTATTTGCCCACTCTCAACACAGCTAATATAGAGCAGAAGTGGCAATCCACTCAAGGTTTGCCTCACTCCAAAAACTATGTTGTTACTGTGCTTCCTCCTCTATGCCCCTAAACTCATGGGGGTGGTGCTCTTGGGAGAAATGTGCTGTTTGGTTAAAGCCGGGCCCTTAACAAAATTATCAAATCATGTGGTACTGTACCATAGAGTGCCATTTGCCAGAAAAGTTATTTATGGTTTTGTGGAATTAATTGTCAAACAAAAGCTCTGTTGCCTTTGCTACAGATTTATTATTTCAACCCAATGGTACTTCTAGAAAAGGTACACACACACTCTAAATCATTTGCGGTTCTTTGGGCTTCACAAAGAGTGGCAAAAGTATTAGTGGCAATTTTACAAAGCCTGACCTTGCCAGAGAGAGAGAGGAGAAAGAAATCACTAGTTCTCAGGATCTACTAAATATTTAATCACGTTTATTAAAATTCTAGATGAACTTTGTGGCCTGAAGGATTTAACGCACCTCCACAACTGCCTTCAGCTGGTAAGATCAGGCCCATTATTATTATTATATACAGCTGTAAAAAGCTGGTTACATGGCATAAATTGCACTGAAATACTTCGGCCAGAAGATTACTTGAGAAGAATTGTATTGCTTGTTCAGTTATATATTTTGATCTTTATTGCTAGTAGTTTTTTCTCCTGAGAGTTGGGGATTAGCCTTGCTTTTAATGTAAAAAGTATATCTGTGAGGGCAAAAATATAAAATGAAAATAGATTTTTAATGGCAACTTTGGTTCTTAGCATTAATTTTACATGCATTTTTCATTCCGAACTTTTAAACAGTTTTGAGAAACATATGAGAGATTTGTGAACAGGGGCAAGATAGGGTCAAATGTATCAAATCCTTGGATTCCAGCAAATGTAGGATTTGTGGAAGAGCAGAGAGGCACACATGTGCTGGGAATGTAAATTAAAATAAAACCCCACTTTGTGGAGGCTTTGAAAAATGAGTGCACCCTGTTATGGCAAATGTCTGAGGCGTTTGTCTTCTTAATAAATTAACCAAATATTAAAATAAACATTAATTTTATCAGTTGGCATTTTTCCTCTCTGGATGAAAGTGTTTCAGGAAAAATCATAAAAGAATCTATGGTAGCTCAGAGAGGTTAAACTCAACAGTTGTTTTCTTTGAAGTCTCTGGCCATGAGGTTAATTGCCAAAACTGCTTGTGGAAAAGGTGGTAACAATTTAACAAGACTGTACAACTGCAGAGACTTAGATGAATATCAGGTGTTTGCAGATGTTTTTTCCTAACAGGAAAGGGGGGTGGGGAGGAGAGGCGGAACAGAATGAGAAACAGGGGAGAGAGAGGCCTGAATAAAGTCCCAACTAAACAGCCAATAATTCTTTGTTTGCTTAGCCAATCATGCTGTAATTGGCCAGGAGGTTAATAGGAGTCTATCGATTGGTCGGGAAGCTTGCTTACTGTGGCTGTTTTTACAGTGTGTTCCCAGACGGAAGGCTGCAATTACCGGAGCTCTCATTCCCACTCTTTAGGGCCGTTGCTGCTCTGATTTATGAAACCTGAGCAGGTTGCTGTTGGCGGTTTATGTTTTAAGTGTTGCCTTCTGGGTCTTTGCTGCTTATGGGTCAGTGTGCTATTTCTCATCATTTATTGTGGTCATTTGAATAGGTAAGCTTATTTATGACTTACTGAAGTAGGAATACATTAAAAATAATAACCACCACCCACGTGGACTGAAAAGTGGGAATAATGATACAAGATGTGTGACAGAGCCCTACTTGTTCAAGAAATAGAAATTCTGCTACCAGCATAGAGTTAACAACAGATCAAGAAATAATGTGGTCCTTTATCTGTCCTCAACAAACATGTTTCTCGATTCTCCTCATTAAGTCCTACTAATTGATGATGCTTAGATTTGCTTTTGTATAACTTCTAATAATTAGATTTGGTTGCTTATATGTTACAGTTAGGAAACTGAGACCAAGTTTAAAATGTTTTTAACCGACTGGACTGCTTCTGGAGCTTGTGACAGGGCTCTTCTGTCTTAACCCATCCTAACCTGGTCTTGACCTTAGCATTCCTAATAAGGTACTTACCTCCTCATTTCATTTCTCACTTGCTAAACATGACTATAAATCCTCCTATAACTTAAGATCTTGGTTTTCCACCCATGTGCAAACCAGTTCCCTGGGAGCCCAGTTGAACGGAGTACATCTCTAATGCTGATAAGGCCCTTGAGCCACAGATTTCTGTGTAGCCACGTCTAGACAACTGGATTTCACTTACACTTCCAACTTGTCATTTCAATCTAAGATGACCACTACTACTGCTACTGCTGCTACAGGCTGACCATCCCAAACCCCCAAATCCAAAATGCTCCAAAATTCAAACTTTTTGAGCATCAACATGACACTCAAAGGAAATGCTCATTGGAAGATATCAGATTTCTAGATTAGAGCTGCTCATCAAGTATACAATGCAAATATTCCAAAATCTGAAAAAATCCAAAATCTGAAACACTTCTGGTCCCAAGCATTTCAGATAAGGGATGCTCAACCTGTACCACTACTTCCTCTTCCTCTGTTTTTCCCCACTTTTTTTTTAAGTATGTTAAGGTCTTCTGCAGATCCTCTTGTTGCTTCTAAAGATCTCCTTTTTATGCTGATCTCCATTCAACATCTACGTTTTGAATGGCTGCTATATGCCAGGCACTCTTGCAAGTGCTGTGGATACAGTGGTGATGAGATAGACCACAGGCTTTCCATGCCATTAGTGCTCCTGCAAACGTGGTGAATGTTTCTATAATGTACCCACTTTCTGTACGAAGTGTGGCAAGCCCCAACCCCACAAAGCGACATAGTACAAAAAGGGTAAAGGACTCTCTGTGTGCCCAGGGAAAGTGCTGTTATGATAGGAAGCGGAGTGGCTATAGTAGGCAGGCTAAGTTGATTTCCCAGAAAAGGGCTAAAATTAGGAAGAAAATAGAGCTGAGGCTTGAATGTGTTGAGCCCAACCACAGATCTAAGAGAATGCTGGCCATTAAGCTATACAAACATTTTGAATGGGGAAGAGGTAAGAAGAGAAAGGGCCAAATGATCCAGGTCTAAGCGTCATCATTTGTTTTTTTATTATGAAGATAGTAAAATCTTGAGGTTATTATCCAGAAAAAAAAATACGTTAATACTGCAGATTCCTGGTCATTTTCCTTCCTCAAGGGACCTGCTAGGTTGGTGGGTACACCTCTGTCTACAAAGCAGTGAAAAGTATGCTTACCCCAACTGGGGCAAAGGATCTAAAACAGCCTCCAAGAGGTTTTGTTGTTGTTGTTGTTGTTGTTGTTGTTCCTGTAATGGAATTACTTATTTGGCTATTTTTGGTACTGTCTGGACTTTGAAGGAGAGAATGCCTTCCCTGCTCGCCTGTCTTTCCTTCTTTCTTTCTCTTTTCTTTCCCCCCTCCTACTTCCTTCTTTCAAAAGACATTTTCTATCATCCTGATCTAACTCGCCATTTCACTTGTCCTCCTGAGCTTACCACAGCTCAAAAGAACCTTCATAATTTTCTCCTTTTCTCCCGTCAGCTGTACACGTATCTCCCTTTCTCTTCCAGTAGCTTTTGCAAATAAGAGAAGTGCCTTTTGCTGCCTGCCCCTATGATCTCACTTGAGAAGTCTATTCTGATTGTAATCTCACCTTTTATTAAAGAGAGTCTTTCCACCTATTCTGACTAACCTACTGTTACCATAACGTAATGATGTAGGACAGTGTTAATCTGACTTGTCTTTCAGTGTGGTAATTACTGCTCGAGTAAAGTAAAACGTTAGTAGCTAAGTCTCCTGTGGGGCATCCTGCCACCAGTTCCACTAGACTTTGAGAGTATCACTCCTGCCTTTCTTCCTGGTTCACATCTAGGCAAGATTTCCTTTTTTTCTCTGTTTTCTTACTATTATAATAATTGTTTTCACTATGAAACAGGGAAAGAGATGACTCTATGTGCTTAAAAGATGCTGTCCACATAATCTCTCCAACCTCACCAAACCCCCAATGTAATATAACCTTTCCTCTTAATTTGGAATTCATAACAGAAGGTAGCTTGTTACTTTTAAATGGACTCCAGGTTCTTTATCTTCTGCTTTACCATAGTTCAAAATCTCAGAACCCCAGAGTCAGGTCCTTAAAATGCATACCCTCTATCATTGTATGCCTTTAGAGTTCTTTCCTTTTTTTTTTTTTTTTTTTTTTGGTTTGTGTTTGTTTTGCTAAATTTCACTGTTTACCTCATTATAAACTTTTCTATCAGAATTCAACATCATTTGGGGTGAGAATCTGCTGCTGTTTTCCAAAGGAATTAACAAACAACCAACAATAACAAAAACTGAATAATCCATGTTCTAAATCTAGCCAGTTTAAAGGTCTCATTGTTTTGGTATCCTTTCACTGTTGATGAAGGAATTAAGAGAAAGGAGAAGACAGCTATCCATTGGTTTAGTGAAGGGAAGCTAGTGTTGAGTAAGTAAACGTGATATTCATTCCCCAAACCATTTTGTTCTCCTGAAGGACCTTTATATATTTGTCACACTGCCTTCCTTTGGTTGTATTTTTTTCCCCTTTTTTTTGGTTTGCACTAGCATTCCTTTTGGTGGAGGAAGAAAGGAAGGAAGGGAGGGAGGAACGGAGGGAAGGAAGAAAGGGAAGGAAAGGAGGGAGGGGAAAAGAAAACTCATATAGTATAGCAGAGACTGTGAACTGAGAGTTGGAGCAAATGCAATATTTGGAGATACAACTATTTAGAAAATTTTGGATGCCGACCCAGCCAAGACACATTCACCTTTTGGGGACAACTCAGGGAAATTTTTGGGCAAAATTCTGTGATTTGGTTTTCATAATTCCAAGACAAAACTGCTACCACAGGGGTTCACATTCCTGATAACTAAAACATGACCTCAGTTAATTGCCAGAATATTTATTACTTAATGTGATTAATGTAAAAACAAATAAAATTTTTTGTAAATGAAGGTACTAGCACTAAATATATTTTTATTTTTAAATTGCAAAGTTGAAGTATCCTTTGATCAAATGCAACTTTTTTTTTTTTTGGTTTTGGCTTACAAGAGACAAAAGAAATCATTTCAGAAATGTGTTCCTGTCTGCACTTTTCCTTGAAATTTTCTTTTGAGTATGGAAAAGTGATCAACAAACAATATAGAGAATTTTTAATGAGACATTTCAGGCATCATGGAAGGCTCTTGTGTGGGTCATTCATATGAAATGACCTCAACAAACCCATTTTACTATACAATGAAAAGAGTGTAGGAAGGTTACATATGATTTAATAAAATAACCTTTTTTTAGGCCAGAGCATGAGTTAAAGAAACTTTAGCAAAGAGTAAAAAATTAACATATAGTTTGATATGAATTTTGGTGAAAATTATCAGAGACAAATAGTAGAGGGCCAACTAAAATGATGTATTTATAGGAAAACTTGAATTGGGCAATAAATGTGTCCTGAGGCTTTGGTGGCATCATAAAGTATTTGTGCTTTATTCTTTGTGATTTATTGCTTTATCAACAGAAGTGAGCATTTGTGTTCAGAAATGGATAATTCACAGTTAAATCTTGTTTTACTTTATTTAATCAAGCTTAAATTACAGGTTAGAGTGGTGGCAAAAAAAAAAAAAAAAAAAAACCCTTACAGAAAAAGTATAATATTGAGTTTGAATCTTAAGTTAAATTTGCCACCCAAGGCTGAATTTTTACATCTGTCTAGGAGCAAACCTCTCTGGTATTTGTCAATAAGCGCAAGAAAGATACTGGCTCTCAGATAACAGGCATTTGGTGAACTGGCGACAGTCATGCAAGCAAGAATGTTAAAATGACTTCAGCTCTTTCTAGCTTCATTATGTCAGGCTGGCAGATCACATATGGCATTATGGAAATCAGCAAATGAAAACCATATTGATCAGCGTTGGGAACAAATGTAAAAAAGGTGGTCTCAGGGAGGAGCAGAGAAGAATGCTTTCCTGGTCAACCTGATAGGCCCTTGTTAAGGCCTTTTAATCATTTATTAATGTAACCCTCCTTCTTCCCTCTCCACTCAGATTACCTCAGCCACAGAGCATCCTGCTCCATTTATCTTTTAATGTTTCCTTTATTTAATTTATTTTTAAGCTCTAAGTTATACTCTTATTTCAGAATTGAGTTTTACTTTTCATGGGATTGTTTTAAGTGACTTAAATGACTTTTCCCAACAAGCTCACCAGGCATTCAAAGGAAGAAAAGCATTTGCTGAGATTTACCTATCAGCAAATAATTTACTTGTATGCACCACAACCAAAAGCAGAGAGACAGAGAAAGACAGTCAGCCAGATACATTAAAAAAAAAAAGTAAAATCTGAGTTGTTACAAGCCTAGTTCTGTGGTTGAAGTTTGGGTAAATGAATTAATTTTGAAGTCTTTTCAGGGTTTGGAATTGAGCCTGGTAAAATCACTTAGGTCTGAAACTGAAATCTCAGTCGCCTTTCCTTTCCTTCTTCATTCTGTGACTTCAGGAGAAAGGTGGAGTTTTCTTTTATGTTATTTCTTTGTGGGGAAACTTAGAGTGATATTTGGTCTGCCAAAATGAGCTAGAAAAATGGAATTGTGTGCTTTGTGGAGGCTTCTGTTTTCCTTGCATTTCCTCACCTGAAATGGCATCTTTGGTTTTGTAGGTTTGCCCTCTTTCCTTAAACCATATTCAAGCCTGGGTTTGGACAGGCTTACTTTTCTCTCCTACCTTCTGCCCACTCTGACTCCTGCCCCCCCCTTTTATTTTTATGTCCAGTTTCATTATTTGGTAAGAAATTTCAAAGGCATTTTTAATTATGAAACTGTGTCTTTTAGTAGTTGATAACTGTGGATGTGAATCCTTGGAATACTAAGTGGCATATAACAATAATTGTTTCTACTCTGCTTTGAGGCATAAATAACTACTAAAAAAATTCACAGGCACACAAGAAATCTGGAATGTGGATATAAGTTAATACCCTTAACCTGGTACATACAAACCAACTCAGTGATGGACTCTTTCACAAATTATTTAGCTAATTGACAACACTGAATATTTGCATTTTTTTGTTTTAAAACCACCTTACTTTAAAAAACAAATTCTACAACATTTCAACAATGGAGACATCACCCTCCTATAAATTTAGCATAGAATTCTGAAATAGGTATTTATTTAAATAACAACAAATGTGGTTAATCTCTGGGTGTTGTGGGTGATCAAGCCACTGAACTTTCTCTTTGCTCTGGACCCATTGTCTGAGGCCGTTTGGGAATGATTATTTTAAACTTTGCTTTCCTGTTTCTTTGCTTTTCCAGTGCATCTTAGGGGAATCTCTCTGATTGATTTGGATATCAAAAGATGCACAGTGTGTAGATCTAATTTATCTGAATAGAATTCAAGAATTTTATTTCATTTTGGATCTCCTTTGAGACTACAAAGATAGACTCAATAATATATTTGAAAAATCCAGGTATAAAATCCGTTTTATCTTTTCCTCTTCTTGCATGCTCATTGATTTCTAAGTGCTTTTCGTCTTAGACTCACATTACTATCCCGCTTTCCTTTCTGGGCTCTACATCAAACAGTGTATGAATTACAGCAGGAGTGCTATCTGTGAAAGACTTACTCCCCTTGTTTGTTGCAGAAGAGCAGAACGTTAAACAGTGAGTGGACTATGCAGAAACGCTCTCCTTCTCCGGCTCTTCCCCCCCCCCCTTCACTCGTCTCTCTCCTTCTTTTTCTCTCTCTCTCTCCACCCCCCCTTCCCAATGGGAGTGTTGTTTATAGAGCATTATAATTTATAACTGAAGAGAGTGGATTTAATTTCAGTGGAGAGGCTCGCCAGCAGGGCGCCAGCCTGCAATCATATGAATCAGCAAGCTGCAAACTCTATTGAATGGAAAGTATTATCGCTGGCCACAAACGGACACTGTTTCTCCTAAACAACTCCCTTGGTGCAGGAAGACCTTGTCTTCATTCATCTATTTTACATATCTACTTCTGTTTTAATTTTGCCATTTCCTAAAAGTGTTTTCTCTTTAGATTGCGACTTTTCTCTAACTACCTTATTTCCTGACCCAGCATTGGAAACTGCTGTTGTGTATTTCTGACTGATTTGATATCTCTCCTCTCCCTATTCCTTACCATGTATGACTTTAGTTTTCCATTCACTTCTGCATCCTGCATACAACTTTTTTTTTTTTAATGGGAGCTGTTAAACATGCAAACAAGACTATGAGGAACCATTAGCATTAATATTGTAAAATGCTAGTCAGTTTCAATCACCTAAAGTTTTATTTAATCATGGATATTTTGTTTATACTCTGATATTTTTTGTACATTCATGGAAAGATTTATTTTGTTGTCTTTCAAAATCTGAGAGATGATTCCTCATTCTTTACATTACCCATCAAATGTCATGTAATGTTAGTACTTGTACCTTTATGTCATGTTTTTTTCACATATTTCAGTCATTTTTTAGAAAGAGTGATAGAATACGTGCATGCCTTGTGATTAGTATTTGTTTTTTGCTTTAACCCAACATCTGCCGCTTTTATGTAGTTAAACTAAATCTCTGAGTCATTTTTAAAATAAAGTTAGACTTGCTTGGCTGGTACCTTTTTCAAAAGTATTTAACTGAATTCATGGAGCTATCATAATTCTTGGAAAGTTTGGTAGTGAATCTTTAACTGAGATTAGACAGATTGCATTAATATTGCATCAAACATCAGGCTATCTTCATCCGGACTTTTAAATAATTTCAACACCTATGTCTCAACAATAAAATTCAAGTTGCACAAATAGCTGGTTTAATGATACTTGTTTAACAGGAGAGAGGAATAGTACATGAGACACAGTAAGGCAGCTCTGATAAAGGAATTTGATTTAGATATCTTTGGAAAAGCCAGACTAGACTGACTACATTTGTTTAAAATGAAGGTCTTAAATGTTTAAAAAATACTAACTGACATACAAAAATTAGCAAATAACAAAAATGCTAAAAGCTTAGAAATTTGATATGAAGTTCACAAGTTTTACTGTCAGAAATGTGCTTTCTTGTGTGTATATAAAGGGAAATTATTTATATATCAGCTTGCGTATTTTCTTGACACAATTTAACATCAACAAATCAAAATATATGTAACCATAATTTTTCTCATTTCAAGGACAAACTTATGAATCCATATATAGTCATAAATTTTCTCCTTTAAAGTGTTAAGAGTAGAGTTATAGTCTTCACTGTCTCAGCTAGGATTTTTTTTTTTGCCTTTGATTACTCTATACGAATTACACATAGGAGCAGAAAATCAATATGTTTACCTCTGCTTATTTTCAAAATTGAACATTGCTATGGTTTCATATCAGAAAAGGTATAGCCAGTATCAGCTTTGAGAGATTTTGTTTGGTTTAGTTTTAAAATCCTTGTGTGGGTGGATGTTACCTCTAACAACAATTAACTATCAACAAAAGTAAAATTCCCTTTTTTCCCTCTAAGTAGTAGTATGTGAAATGAGGGAGAAAATTGTGAGGTGATTCCAGGTGAACATGTTTCTAAAATCCTTTAATTCCTGACTTAAAACCAGTTGGTAAGCCTAACCCATGATGTGTGGATTTTTGTTGAATTAATTGTTGAGATTATAAAAACTAGAGGCAGCTATACATATCTTCCATTTTTAATATCCTTGAGGAGGTGGGAGAACTATATTGAAGTGCAAAGGTTTGATTAGGTTGAAATGATTCTGCAGTAGTGAAAAGGCCTTCGGCTTCATCTTTTCAGAGGCCTGGGGAGCGAGGCCCTTTGTCTTTTCACTTCAGTTGTGTGTTCTTTATTTTTGTGTTTTGTTTGTTTTATTTTTGCCTAAAAGATGTTCCCCTCTCTGTAATGTACTGTTCAAGATAAATCTGGATTGTTTGTGCCTCATTCTGATTAATTCCTATTTTTAAAAAATCTACCGTAAGAACTCTCAAAACTCAATCTTAGAACAGATAAATTCTGTTTGCCTATGTATTATATGCAAAAGATTAGTTTCTTCAAATTCATACCCACAAGTTAAATTAATTCCTTTAAGAATTTTCTACAATTGAAGTAGGAGAAAAAATATATGGTAGTTATCTTTGATTTAAATAAAAATAAATATTGAAAATAAAATCATCTATAAATACATTTGTCCAAAATCTTTATATGCTACCAGATTTAAAGATATAAATTAAGTGCAGGGAAGTACCTCACTAAAAAGTTGCTTTCTATTATCTAAAGCAGGGTGGTTATTTTTGTAGAATTCTTGCACATTATAGTGACCTGACTTCTTAACACATTACCTGATTCCTTGATCAGAAAAACTTTATAAAAATAGTCTGAGTTGATTTTTTAAAATTTACTAGGTGACCTTGTAAAAGTCCCTACACTAGTCATATAGTGAATATTTCACATTTAAGTAATTGCTATTGCCTTTCTTGACTGTTAACATACAGAGTTTCCAAGCATTGCTTTAATAAAACTTGTTTGGGCATCATGGCAGACGACTGTTTCCCTCCCTGTAACTGTGCCCCTGCACAGTGTGCTTGGCAGACTTAGCAAAGTGTAAAAGTCAGCTGCATCTGTGTGATCCAACTTTGCTTTGACTGTCAGCAATTGAGTACACCATTTGTTTTGTTTTCTAGATATCACAAAAGTTTTATTTTCCATTTACTGGGGCTATTTTTAATTGTGCAGGGCTGATGGTTTACCAATTTTTCTAACATCTATGCCTCCAAAATATAAAATAGGTCATGGCCTTATTACTGATTGTAGTGGGTAACACTATGGTCGCTCTAGTTAAAACTGTGACCTTGAAGAGGGGGGCCATTTGGGTGGGGAAGGCCCTACTGGTGGTGGCTTTCTTCACATTTTAAAGCTTTGATGTGTTCCCACAGCTGATATAAATGCGGAAGGGGGAGCTGGTCAGGGAAAGGCAGCTGGCTGGCAGCAACAGATTAAAATATTTCTGACCCACAAATGTAACCAAATGCCCATATTTCTTCATTTAACATAATTAATACCTTGTATTCCCATTGACTTTGATAAAGTAGCCTTCCTCTTCCCACCCCATCCCCCTTCCCTCTGTCAACTGGGAAGACTACAAGAGATCTATAGTTAAAATACTCTGCAGATGATGAAGGATAGCATGTCTTAAAAAGGCTAACATCAAAAGTCTCAATTAGGTTGCTGCCTAGCAGGAAGCTTATAACCACATTAAAATGGAAAAGTTATTTCATTTTTAGTATACTGTATTTTAGCAACAAGGGTTGCAATGTAAGAGTAATATGAAACATTTTGGTTTGGCTGCCAAGTAAATCCATATTTTGTTATAAATGTATAATTACAGGAAATACATGAAAAGTGTTAAATATTTCTTATCGAATATTGTTAAAGAAGAATTCTAGTTGCATTTGGAATTTCGAAAAGGCCTGGGATGGATTTTGATTGCGTTGCAAGGTCCACTTGTTGCATTTCATTTAAAGCAGTTGTCCCTATTTCATTACCACAAAGCATAGTGGTTTTTTAAAAAATTTATTCTTTAAAAGACAGAGACAGTGGCACAAATGTGCCTATGAGTTTAAGCAATATTTGATTGATCATGCAATTATATCAGTGTCTTTTTTTTTCTTCTATTTTTCCTCAGCGTACACGTTTCTGAATGAAAAGATAGATGATGTCTTTATTTTAAACGATCCAGTAGTGGTTGAAGAGGCCATCTGGAAAGGTGATGTCAGCTGAGGGCAAGGGCAGTCACTGGTTGGGGTAGTCAGACACCTCTCCCCTCCAGCACACAACAGCCTCCCCAAATCCAGTTTCATGGTGCCTGAGTTGCTGTCTGGTTGGTTGAACTCATTCTCCTCAGCTGATATTTAACTCATAGCTTGGGCTGGAAAAGTATTAGGACTGCCTTCTTTGCCCTTTACAAACATGATTGCTAGACAAAGATGAGCAGCACTGATCTGCTATGATGGGCAGAATTCAATTATATTACTCTCTCAGAGGGAAAAAAGCACACATTTAATGCTATAACTAAATTGGATTCCCCCTACTAAGAAATCCTAAATTTGTGTTTAATAGCCAGCTAAATGTAGAGCAGATTTATATTTACAGGCTGGTTGTAGATTTGGTTGATAGAATATAAAGTTTGACCTGTATGTGGATGCTTTTACTACCCCAAATGAAATGTATATATGGTCCCGCACCATTTTTTCTTAAGTAAAAATTGAAGACCTTTTATTGGAAAATATCCTGGGTAAGTAAACTGACAGCAATTGCAATGTGTATGGAGCCACAGTTCTTAGAGTACTGTATATGGTTCACATAGGAAGTGGGAACCCCATCAAGATTCTGATTTTCTGTGAGATGGGGGTGGTAGAGAGTCATTTCTTGGGGGAAAGAGAGCTCACAAACGGAATTGCAGGGTGTTCCTGCCAGCTAGGTTTCTTTTTATTCCCAAGAAAGAGATGTTTCATATACATTTGTCTCTATAGGAGGAGAATTTACTCATATCATAGATACAGAGAAAGGACAGATACTCACACTGTATTTTATTTGGAGATGTCCTAACAGAATTTCTACCTATCTTTTTTCATGCTACAGTCTGTTGTTCAGCAGCAAGACCAAGATGATTCTAGTAATAAACCTCATTGGTATGGTTCACTGATTTTTTTGGACTCTGCATTTATTTTAGCAGACTTCTCTAATAGCATTTTGCAGTTTTCAGCTTTTTGTTGTTGAAAACAAAAATAATAAGTAAACCAGTTCAGGCATATATTTCTCTTTCTGAAACTGATTCCATGTCATAGTGCCCTTCTTGGGGAGGAGCAAAATCTCTAGCCAAGGCTGCAACCTGAGGAACTATTCCTGATGGAATATGAGAAAGAAGAGGGTATTATTTACATTCTTAATGTTTCTGCCTTTTCTTATTATTTGGGACACTCAAGAGGACCAACAAGGTGTTAAGAATTTTTTCCTTACTGAATTATATACGTACATACATATCTTGTTGAAGTTTTATACATAATTCTGTAAATTTAGTCATACTTTGGGAAAAGATCAAGGCAACATTCTATTCACATTCATTCAAAAAGTTTTTGCTGAGCACCTATTGTGTGACAATAGTGAATACCTAGAATAGATTTACGAGAGTGGACGTTGTTGTTTCGGTTATATGAGTGAAGTTCTGCAGCATACATGATGAATATTACTCAATGAAATGTTTTTTCTACACTAAAATTTAGCAGACCAATTCTTCTCAACAAACTATCAGGAGATGGGATAGTTTCTATTCTCTTAACACGTGAATGACCAAGATATTTTAAGTTTGAAGGTGTAATTATAGTACATTTTTCCAATGCAGAGCTGCCCAAAGTCTTTATTTAGTTTAAAGGTTTTATTCCAGAGTCCTTTCTGGAATATAGGTTAAGAAGTGGTAATATTCTGTTTATCCAGGAGTCAGAGATACACCTGACAAACAAACAAAAAAACCTCAAACCAAAGATTTAATTAAAGTGACCATATTGTTGGGCACTGAAATCAGTGATAAAGACATGACTTTTTTTTTTGAGACACCAATATTGGGAAATTTATAAAACCCTTAATAGAAGGCGATAAAAGTATTTGGAATTGTGTATAGTAATTCTGAAACAGTGGCAAGATATTGAACTGTCTTCTAAATCATTAAAGAAATATTTAATTATGTTCAGTATAATTTTTGTGTTAAGCATGTGCTGTTGTTTGAATATGTCCCCCAATGTTCGTGTGTTGGAAACTTAATCCCTAGTGCAGTAGTGTTAAGGCTTAAAGTTATAAAGCAAGATAGTGCCAGATCTAGAATTCAAATTCAGATCTTTTGACTACCAGTGTCTCCCTGAACTACTTTCTTTCCCTGACCTATAGATACTTAGATTTTTGAGAGTGAAAGAAATCTCACCATCATTTTTAAGCTTCTGACATGATCTAGTAGGTAGGTATCTGTGAAACCTCCTGCTGTGCCCTGGGCATTAGGTACTAGGTACTATAAAAGAGGGTCCCCTGATTCAAGTGGTTTACAGTCTAATGGGGTCGACATATATAAAACTGGACTACAAGGTAAGCAAGTAAATGCCACAGAATAGCTTTACATAAATATGCTGTGAGAGCCCAGAGGTCGGAGGAGAAACCCTGTTTATGAGGCCTAGGACTTCTTGTAGGGGAGACATTTGAACCGGTGGCAGTGTTGGCAAGGGCATTCTATGCAAAGGGAAGTGCTGTGATTTACTTTATGTTTGTTAGTGTTTTCATGATTAGCACCTATTTTCCTTTACTCTTTCTAGTCTCACCTTTGTTCTCCATGCCTACTTTTCAACATCTTAGACGCTTGAATTCTTGCCTCACTGCTAAAACCTACTTTTTGATATTTGCTATAACTATAGATTTACTTTCGCTCCCCTTTGGTATGATATGGCACTGCCTGCCTCCTGATAGTAGACATAATTTTATTTCTCCATTTGCTTTTATCACTCATTGGAAACAAATGAAATTTATGCCCACTGACATAATTCAACATTAGCTTATTTCATTTGGTGGGTCAAGCTTGACTTTTCTTTTTTCCCATCTGTCTCCCTCTCTCTTTCTGTTTTTCATTTCTCTAACTCTGGCTTTTTTCTACCCTTCCATGGTTTCTCCTCGGTAACTCCCACACTCTGGAAGGTCTTTTTGCTGGCTCTTTGACACTAACTCTGTATCTATTTACACCTATCTTGTGGACCTGTCTTGTTCCTTGAGTCTTCCCTGTTTCTCCCTTGTCCTACATTTTGTATTTGGCATTTAATTACCATTTGACATCATTTTGTGTGAAAAAAATGCAATCAAATGGAAGTTTATTTATTTTTAATAGCGACTTTGAATGCCTGGAGATTAGGTTATAACTTTCTCACCTTTTCAAATATTTATCTCTGATTTTTCCTGCTGCCAAAGTTTAGAATTCCAGAGCGTTTTTCCTCAGTAATTTAATTAGGCCACAAGTTTGAGGTTTAATGGTAGATCAAAAAATGTATGATATGCTTGAGAGATCAAGACAGCAAATTGATTACTGTTGTAGCAAAGGTTGGCAAATGTGGGAGAGGGAGCAGGTACTGCCCTGTGCTGCAGGATCTGAGTCAGTGATCAAGGTCAGTTTCAGTTCATTAACTTCTTCTGAGGGCTTATACTTATTGTAAATATAACTGCTCATAGCTTATATTATCATTATATTATAATATAGTTTTGGAATGACTTATATTCACTTCAGTCATGTCCTAGAATAATATAGGATGCTGAAAGTTCTAGAGTAGAATAAACTGATTTCTGGCCATTTTTCCTGGTTTCCTAATGCCCACAAATAAAAAAAATCTCACCTCTCAAGGTGTAAGTGTGGATAAATACTCTCATCCCCACGCTTAGATTAGACAGGGGCCTTTTATGTAACCTAATCGTCTAAAATCATTATCTATTTTGAGGGGCAATATACAGGGATTTCCATTGTGCTTTCAGCTAACACATCATTTAACATTGGAATGTATTTCGTGCTAATTACTAAGACCTCACAATCAAGAACTATGTTTTCTTAACAATTCTAATACTTGTTTCATTCCTTTGTTCAGACAGTACCACAAATTGTTTTGACCGTCAATTGCTTATTAGCCTACTTTTAAATGACATTTAATGTTTTTCACTTGAAACAAAGTGGCAAATCATTTTAAGCTTAACAGGTTTTAAGAAATCTAGAATGAAGATTTTAGATTATGTGTCCAGTCCTTTACACAGAAGCATAATAACTTGATTTGGGGTTTTGTACATGGATAACCTAACTGTGTTATGAGATAGGATTCTTTTGTTTAAAGATTCCTCAGTGTACTTTAGAAGCTCTCCACACCTTCATAAATAAATAGAGCATCAAAAAAATCACTATAATTTTTCATTTGTTAAACATATGTTGAAGACCATTTCAGTAGCAGACAGTGGTCTTGGTGATAAGATAATGTATTAGAGGTTTTTTTAAGCTATGAATATTTGTGGTCAATGGGCCATTTTTACTTATCTCATTTAAAATAGATTTTGCTTCTTCCAATTTCTATAAGTTGATTTTTCTAAGATGAAATAATTAACATTCACTTTCTAATCATTAATTGGATACTCAAATACGTAGAATTTTACAAGGCCTTCAATAAATGCAGGCACCAGACATACCCTTCCACCTGAAACAAACTGGAAATTTATATAATATAATGGTTTTCAAGGTCCTAGATATCAAGCAATTAAGGACAGTGATCCCTGAAAGATGGGAAACAAATGAAGTGAGCCCTACTATTGTCCCAGCTCATAGCCAGTACGTATTATAGGGAGGGGAGATACAAGTAGAATACAGGCATCTCTGTGAAAGAGATGAAGGTGGGAATCTGGGGAGGCCAAGGTGGCTAGAGTTCACAGGGCAGAGGACCTGAGAGGAAAGAGCTGCAGAGAGAGCGCTCATGCTCTAGAGACCTTCAGAGGAGATCCTGCAAGCCTTCAGCTGAGCACATGGGAAACTACTCAAGACCCAGGAAGGAACCACTTAAAAAGATTAGAGGGAACATTCACTGGAGTTTACACAGGGCTGGAAATAATTTCTATTCCCACCAGCCAGATAGGAAGATCTCATAATTTACAGGTAAATAAGTAGAAGATTTTTGTCTAAACAGTGGGGCAAAATTTCTCCTAGGCTAAACTCCTGTAGTCCTGCCTTGCTTAAAAGCAAGACCCAAGGCACATCATAACTAAATTGCTTATAATCAGTGATAAAGAGAAAAAGTTAAGGTTCTTACACTATACATGAAGTGGAATAATACTCCTTACAGGTAGACTTTGGTAAGTTACAAATATATGCTATAAATCCTAAAGCAACCACTAAAATAACAGAAATATAGCTAATAAGTTAACAAGTGAGATAAAATGGAATCCTAAAAATATTCAATAGATCCAAAAGAAGGTATGGGAACAAAAAAAAAATGGAACAAAGAATATACGGACAAATAGAAAACATATATATAAGCAAGATGGTAGATTTAAACCCAGCCATAACAGAAATCATATTAAATGTAAATGGTCTAAATACCCAATTAAACAACAGAAAATATCAGATTGGATAAAAAAGGCAAGACTCAACTATATGCTGCCCGTAAGAAATGCACTTAAATATATGAACACAAATAGGATAAAAATAAGAGGATGGAGGGTACAGTGGCATATACCTGTAATCCCAGCTACTCAGAAGACTGAGATGGGAGGATCACTTGAGCCCAGGAGTTCCAGACTAGCCTAGACAACATAGCAAGACCCTGTCTCAAAAAAAAAGTAAAAGAATGAAAATAATGATATATTATAATAATATACTATGCTAATACTCATTTTTTTAAAAGCAGGAATGACTATATTAATAGCATAGTAAACTTAAGGACAAAGAATATTATCACAGAACAAGGGAACATTTCATAACTACAAAGAGGTCAGTTCATGAAAAGAACATATCAATTCTAAATGTTCATATACCTGATTACAGAGCTTCAAAATATATAAAACAAAACTAATAGAACTGCATATAGAAGTAGGTAAACACACCATTATAGTTGGAGACTTCAACATTCCTCTTGTAATAATTGATAGACAAAGAATCAGCAAGAAGATAGAATATTTGGATAACACTAATAACCAACTTAATATAATCAACATTTATAAAAGGAAACACTACCAACAGCAGAACTACCTTCTTTTCGAGTGCACACAAACTATTTACTGGAATAATCCATATCCTGAGTTATAAAGCAAGCCTCAAAAAATTTAAAGAATTTAAATCATGCAAAGTGTCTTCTGACTGCAATGGAATTAAATTAGAAATTAGTAACCACAAGATATTTGGGAAAAAGTCACCAAATATTTGGAACCTAACACTTCTAAATAACTCATAGATTTAAGAAGAAATAAAAAGGAAAATTAGAAATTATTTTGAACTGAACGAAGATTAAGATAAAACATGTCATAATTTGTGGGATGCACTAAAACAGTATTTAGAGGGAAATTTATAGCACTAAATACCTAAATTAGAAAAAAAGGTCTAAATCAATGACCTCAGCTCACATCTTAAAAAACTACAATAAGGATCAAAGTGGAAATCATTTAAATAAAAACAGAAACAATAGAGAAAACCAGTGAAACCTTAGTTGCTTAGTTTCAACATCAATTATGTGATCCACTTAAAAAAAGAGAGGTAAATTGAACTCCATCAAAATCAAGAACATCAGTTCTTCTAATGATATGTTAATGGATTCCACACACTGGGAGAAAATGTTTTAACTATTTATTTTTAAAAATTGACAAAAATTGTATATACTTATGGTCTACAATATGATTGTTTTGGGGCATGGTGACAGCATTTGAAATTTGCTCTCTTAGCAATTTTGAAATATGCAGTATATTATTATTAGTAACTCTAGTCACCATGCTGTGGAATAGATCTCAAAAAACTTATTCCTCTCACTGAAACTTTGTGTCCTTTGACCAACAGCTTACCATTCCCCCACCCTCCAGCCTTTGGTAACTACCATTCTACTCTCTGCTTCTATGAACTTGATTGTTTTAGAGTCCATATATAATTGAGATCATGTTTTATTTGTCCTTCTGTACCTGGCTTATTTGACTTGGCATGATGTCCTCCATGTTCATCTATATTGTCGCAAATGACAGGATTTCCTTCTTTTTTAAAGTTGAATAGTATTCCATTGTGTATATATACCACACTTTTTTTATCCATTTGTCTGTGGATGGACACTTAGGTTGATTCCATAACTTGGCTACTGTGAATAATGCTGCAGTGAGCATGAGAGTGTAGGTATCTCTTCAACATACTAATTTCATTTCCTTTGAATATGTATACCCAATAGTAGGATTACTTGTGTTTTGTATGGTTAAATAAGGAGATGACCAAAGTATGATTTCACTAGTCACATGGTTTTATGGCTATACAAAGAGATTTTGTCTCTCTGTTTTTCCCCACAATGCTCAAAGAGGGGTAGAATAATAAGAACAAATCTTGCAGGGAAAAAAACTCAGTAGACACAGTGAATTCAATTTTGTTTAGAGTCCAATTAATAAAGTCTAGTTGCTCAATTAGGATGGAATCAGGCCACTGTGGATGTAAAGTCTAATTGAAGTTTGAGGTATACCTTTCTATGAGAGCTCCTCAGGAGAGATGGTTTGACCAACACAGTGTAGATCCCCCAACAACATGCCAGGGTCTTTCAACACTAGTGAGTGGTGTGGGTGTTGGCAGGTGAGACTTTGCAGAATAGCTCGAAGGCTGACGGAGGTATCCCTGCTGCAACCTGAGTTCACTGTGTGTCTTGTCAAAATTTGGGTTTATATGTATTTTGGAGTCCAGTGGTTGAGGCCAATAACTCACATATGTGATCTGATAAGGTGTGACGTACATTCTCGGGGAGAAGGGCACAATACTTCATGTTCTTATCATAGCAAAACATGTCACTGATGTAGCAAGTTATGTGAGTGTTTGGGATCATTTCAAAGCTACAGAACCGGTGGATATATGGTAGTCGTGTTTTTAATGTTTTGAGCAACCTTGATACTGTTTTACATAATAGCTATACTAATTTACATTCCCACCAACAATATACCGTAGTTCACTGGGAGAAAATATTAATGGAAGCCACACATAGGGAGAAAATATTTTCAGATCACATTTCTGATAAAGGACTTATATCTGGAATATATAAAGATATAATAACTCAAAACTCAATAACAAGAAAGCAAACGACTGAATTAAAAATTGGGTAAGTTTAAAATGTAGAGAAATACTGTTTAAGGGGAAAAAATACATGTGTGTGTGTGTGTGTGTATAACCAGAAGAGCCATTTACCTAGGGCATTTTTTTCTCTCCATTTTTGTTTTCTTTTAACTCAAAGACACAATTTTTAGTTTTATTTCCTGATAGCAAAAGAAAAGAAAAAAACTCAGCCCTTCCAAGGCCAAAGCCCTGTCCCGCTGTGGTCAGTGATTTGTCTTTCTAGGTTGACAATTGTGTAATAAACTTGATGACACTGTCAATCTTTTATTTTTTAAAATGGGCAAATAATTTGAATAGATTCCACCAGAGAAGAAATATAGATGGCATAAAAGAAAAGCAAGTGCAAACATGCTCAATACCACTAGTCCTTAGGAAACTGCAAATTAAAACCACAATGAGATACCACTACACACTTATAGATTTCCTAAAATTAAAAATACTGACCACATCTAGTCTTGGCAAGGACATAGAGCAACAGGAGCTCTCATACACTGCTGTTGGAAATATAAAATCATATAAGCATTTTGGAAAACTGCTTGGCAGTTTCTTAAAACAGTAAACATAAACATATATGACCTAGCCATTCCACTCCTAAATAGTTAACCAAGAGAAATGAAAGCAATATTAGCTATATTTGTAGTAGCCAAGGACTGGAAATGACCCAAATGTCCATCAACATATAAATGGATAAACAAATTGGTATTTATCCGTAAAATGGAATACTACTCAGCAATAAAAAGGAATGAATTTTTGATAAATGCAATAACACGGATGAATCTCAATTAAGTACAAGGAGCCAGACGAAATGATACATACTATATAGTTTCATTTATATAAAATGCTAGAAGATGCTAACTAATCTATGGTAATAGAAAGCAAATTAGTGGTTTCCTGGATATAGAAATAGTGCAAGAGGAGAGATGAACTACAAAGAGGCATGAGGAAACCTTTAGCAGTGATGGCCATATTCATTATCTTGATTGTGGTGATGGTTTCATGGATAATATATGTCAAAACTTGTAAATTGTACACTTTAAATATGTAGTTTATTGTTTGTCAATTAAACCATTTAAATAAATTCTCAAGGGTGATGGTTTATACCAGGGGTGGGGAACCTTTTCATGTTGTAAGGTTACATTAATTTAGCTATAATCTAATAAGGTAGCATTCAAGAAACTTCAATTAGATATACTTAAAAATTGCATTATTTTGTAAAAATCTAACTACTATGTACTTAATAATTTCAAAAATGAAAACTATTTGTTAATTTTAAAATTAAGTAATCTTTTAATGACTTTGTTTTGTCTGCCTTTTGTTGGAAAGCATTTGAATATTTGGTTATAGCGTGGAGGTCTGCAGTTTCAGTTGATCCTCTAGATGGGTATCAGTCATTTGTGACCTTAAGGGTGTCTTGATTTGGGTTAGGTAGGAGATAAGTGGTTGAAAAGCAAGAAAGCATTTTTCGGGCATGTTGCTGAAGGCATGGGTATTCTGCATTTTTTCCTTGTTTCAATTGGATCTTTCTTAGCAAACAATGACTTTAGAATGTCATCTACTGAGAGCTCAATCAATTCCATCTGTAGTTCTTTAGGTGCCTTGGCAATATCAACTAGGTGAGGCTGAAATGCTAATTTGAGTGTGATGTCATGATTCTCAAAGTCAGTGAAACTTTCATTTTATTCTCCAATTATTAGGTCTGGAACAGCTGCGTATTCTTCCAATGATTCACATATATCATCCTGCTCATCAGTGACCTTTGCTAAGTGGGGAAAATGTTCATGCAAAATTTCCTTTTGAAGAAGTGTTTTGAAAAAAGATAGCTTTTTTCAAAATGCTTGGATTTTTTTGCCAATATCATATACAGACTTAGTTTTACCTTGCAAAGAAATACTAAAATCAATGACTTGACATGATATCACACAGATATGCTGCATTCCTATAGAAATCTTCTTTCAATAATTCACATTGCTGATTCTGTTCTTCATAAAATTTAACTATCTGTTCTCACAGAGAGAAAATTTTGGCTAACACCTGTCCCTGCAATAGCCGACGCACTTTAGAATGATATGGCAAATCCACACAGAATATGAAATCCACACCGAATACCTCATGGTTCAACTTTAGCATGTTACGAAACTGACGATGCCATGTTGCATTTGCACAAATTTAGTTAACAATACTTATAACTTGTTGCAAAGTGTCACTTAAAATAGTAGCTTTAGCACAGAGATTTTGCTCATGTAAGATACAATGAGAAGTGGTGAGAACATCTGGATCTGTTAACACTTTATCTGTGCAATAAACCTTTCATGTTTTCCTGTCATGGAAGGAACCGTCTGTACCTACACTTACTAAATTTACCAAATTCAGTCCAACTTCACAACATTTATCTTGAAAGTTGTTGAAGATATCTATTCCCCGTGTTCTGTTCGCAAGAGTGCCCAAAGCGAGTAACTCTTCGTAGCAAAGAAAATCTTCTGTTATGACCCAAATGAAGTATAAAACCTGCACTGAGTCAGTAGTATCAGTTGATTCATCCAAAGCAATTGAATAATATGTAGTTTCCTTTTGACGTATTGCATGAAGTTGTTCCGTTAACTATAGTTCTCCTTGAAAGAGGCAGTTGTTTGTACTTTGAAACATTATCAGGGTCTAAGCATCCTACAGCTTCAACAATGCATTCATTTTTTCACAATTTCTACATCACTGAATGGCTTCCCTTTTTTCCCACATATATAAGCTACTTTATAGTTGCTTCAGTGGCATTATGTCCAGGTCTTATTGCTGCTTGAAAGAATTGTCTTTGCCTTTGCTTTTTATCTTTTAATTTCTGCAATACAACCTTTCGCACCTCTTCCTCTAATTTAAAATATTTGTAGTCCTGATGAATGTTATAATGCTGGTGAGCATTGAATTTCTTTAATGTTGTTATTGCAGTATCACAAAGCCAGCAAATCATCTTGTCTTTAGCAGAAACAAGATAATATTGCAATTCCCAATCCTCATTAAAAAATATGTTTTTTTCCTTCAGCATTCTCTTGTTCTTCTTTGACATGATGGGCTATTAAGCAGACAGAATTAAAAAATACTGTTGAGCTGTGCGATTATTCACAAATTCCACTTCAAACAGAAACACAGTGCACCATTGTCAAAAGCTGATAACAGACTGGTGTACTCGACCTCCATAAACTCTTGCCAACCAGCCTTGTGTGGTAGTCGTGCCAATCAGCTGGGGGAAGTTAGAACTAAGTCATGAGCGTAGCAGCCATCAATTTAGCCCTTATGGCCTACTAATGTTCTAGTTGTGCTGATCAATCTGGGAGGATTATTTCATTGAAACTGATTTTATTTTTTGCTATTTTAAATATGTTCATTTTTAAAACAAAATAAAAATATAAAGGACAAAATGTATTATATTAATAAAAATAAAAGGATTTGTTCTGTAAAATTTGGATTCAGTCAAAAGGCCACACTTAAGGACCTAGGAGGCCATAGGTACCCACCCCTGGTTTATACAACCTCATTCTAAATTCTGTTCAGCAATGCTATTTTGAAATTTTTTTGTTTAGTATACTGATTCTTCCAGTAGGTCTTTCAACTGGAATTTAAATAGCGTCTAGCCATTGTACCTGACTTGTTTCCAAGCCCATCACTATTTAATGAGAGAACTAAATTCATGGCATTTTGATGTTGGAATAAACCAATCCAATAGGTATATTGCAGAAGAACATGTAGTACAGCTCTTAAATGGGTAACCTTTTGTCCTACATCTCTGCGTTCTATCATAAAATAAACATTAGACACTTATGTCTTTGAATGTTGGGATTGGTGTTTTGCTTTGGAATTTTCAAATACAGACTTAAATCCCAATCTTTTTTTATTTTGAATTTCCTTCCCAAATCCACAGGTTCTGGTTTGGTGGGCTGTATCTACCCAATCTGCCATCTTATTCCATGGAAGTCCTGTCTGGACATTATATTTTGAAATCTGTATTACAAAGTCTTTTATCCTTTTATTAGGTTAGTACTTTAAGCCTTAGACATAAAAAAGAAGACTATCAGTGAAAATCAATTGAAATGTAGTTAGATAAAGATGTGATGTACAAGGCAGAAGGCTTAGTTGCAGCACAATATAATCAATTAGGACCCTCCAGCTGCATACAGAGTTTTACCCATCCAATCACTTTTCACACATTTCCTCCATTAGCTTGTCTAGAGTTCTTCTTTTTTTAATGTGAATTATGATAAATGAGATTGTTGTTATGAATATAGAGATGGGTCATTATCCTACGGAAACCAGATTGTGTTGGCGTTTAGTGATTAGGGCTCTGCTTCTGCTATCAATAAAGTACAGATTTATGTGTCTCAAGTTATGATTGGGAAACTGTACTCATTGTTATCTAATTCACTTAGCAATGTTACAATACAAATTTGTTATAATACAGATTTACAATGTAAAATTGTTTTTGTTCATCTGGGTAATCTATATAACTTTTAAGTTGTGAGGATAAAGGAATATAATTTATCAAACAGAGGTAGGAAATTTTTTATGGCTTAAAATCAAGTAAATATTCCTCAGGAATTCGTACCCCCAAATTTAACACCCTGGGTATAGCCCTTTAAGATATCAAAGTGTGGAAAGAACAGATGAAGCTTATATACCCTATAAGAAAGCCAGGACCTTGTGAAGTAATGAGCGTCAGCTTATTACAGAAGTCTTATAGTTGTTGTACTCTGAAAAATATGACTATTTTTCCTGGGCCTGAATTAGGGAATTCAAAAGGCGAGAAGGAGTTACTGGGTTTGGTTTAATGTACCAAGTGACTGAGATGCCATTACTAGGTAAATTGGGCCAGTCAGCCAATGTTAGCATGTTTTATTTTTTTAAAAAAAAACCTCAATCCTTAGAAAACTACCCAGGTAGATTGGTAGAGAAGGTCCTCTTAGAAACAGCTGTTGAATTTTAATTAAACTTGTTTTTCTTTGTCCTTAAAATTGAGTTTTAGTGTTTGTTGTTGTTAACTTTTCCCTATCCAGACTCCTATTGTCACAGAAAAAGGCTTTTGAAAAAAAAAGAAGTCTATAATATAGTGCATATAATACTCAGCCCTCACAGATGTCAGTGCATGGATAGAAAAATTTCATTGTCTGCAGGTGTGAATAATTTTAATGTTATGTGGAAAAGCACCTAACTGACTGTGGTGGACACCAAAGAAAACCCCAGAAGAGCTGCTATTCTTCAAGCTTAGTTAAAGCAGGCCGGCTTTTGAGGTCCATTGATGAAAAGACCTTTGTGTTTTGAGGTGGGGGAGGAATGTTCGGTACTAGAAGAGTTAATAAACGCCAAGAGCTGTGCTCATCTTGTAGCTTTAGTAAGGCTTAATCTGTAAGCTTGATTACCTCCTAACCCTCTATCTCTTGCTTCTCCCTTGAAACACTGCAAGGGCTTTACTGCGGTATTAGTGGCATTTTGCCCAACATTGGTTTTAGGAAAATCATTCTACAAGAAAGCAAAGCAGAAAGACTGGATCTGTCTGCTGTGTGTGTGTGGTCATTAACACAAGAATAACCTTATGAGCTCCAGAGGGCAGGAGGGGATGTCCATCCTTACTAGAAAACTGCAGGTAAACTGTCTCTCTCTCTTTCTTCTTTTTTTCTTTTTTTAGGCCAACTTGTTCCAGGCCTTGTGGCATCATCTAGAAGGGGACTCCCTTTAGACACTTTTAGCAGGATATTCAGTTGTATATTATGGCGAGCCCTTTTTATTCGCTGTGATATTTCATAAAAATATATCTGCAAGCTGTAGCTATCTGGGATTTCTTTAGATACACTCACACAGAGTTGCTTTGTAATTAATTCTTGGTACTGAGGTATTCTGGAGTCTGAGACCAGATTGAGTGCACCCTATTTTGCCAAACATCATTAAGTCATTAGTGTAAGAGACTTGTGACTTGTAAGCTCAGAGAAGCCATTGTACACTTTTATACTAATCCCTAGAGCTTTCTAATATTCTCTTTTCTCATTCTAATGAGAAGTCTGAGAAGATGATGTATTATTTCATTTAAAAAAATCTTGGAAGATAAACCAAGAGAGGAAAATGATTATGGCCGCAGATAGGAGATTAAACTATTCGGCCAACAAGCTGTAATAAATAAATTCTGAGCCAATATGATGTTAAGCTTGGATCCACTGGGTAGAAATAATGTGGCTAAAATTTTGACCCAGTGTTGCCAGAGGATGTGAGAGGAACAATGAAAAAGTTCTCATTTGCCCCCCCAGGGTATTCCAGAGTTGATCGTCAGGTCACCTGAAGAACAGTTCTGCCCTAGGAATATGAGGAAACATCTCAGAGGGCCTGATAGCAAGTGATGATCCTTGACAGCATGTGATGGCTGAAGCTTGTTCCCTTTGTCAGAGAGCATTGGCCCCATGCTATATGTCTGTGCAGTGGAACAGAAAGCTGCAGGCAGAACCAAATTTGACTACATTCCCTTGAACAGATGGCATATGGCATTGTCTAGGCTTTGTGCTTTGGGGACAAAATAAAGTTATCCTAGCCATGCAGCGCTTGAAATGCTGTGACGATGACTGTGAAGAGCCTGAGGATAGAATATAAGCTCCGCGAGGACAGGGTATTATCTTCTGTCATTGCATCCCTAGCAGTTGGAATAGTCCCTGGCAGATACTAGCAATTTGATAAAAATTTTAATTAATTAATTGGTATGACTGGTGAGGGAAGAGATGATTAGTTCCTTGCCTGAGCCCATCCTTATACAGTAAGGCCTGAAACTCTGCAGGCCTGCTGGTAGTAGTCAAATGTAGGATTCTAAGCGGATCAGAGCAAAGTATGGAGTTGCCCTGAGATAATTCTGATAGCCACTCAGAGAACTGAGAAGCTACGAGTTGCTTTGGGTAATATTATCTTTGAACCTTTGCTTGACAATTTATGGATCAATACACCCAGACACAGTCTTTCATGCACTAATACAGCCAAAGAGCTTGACTATTCCAATCATTTCCTTTTGATGGTCTAAAGTAATTTCTTTTGTCTTTTGAAAAAAAAGTCTGCAAATTGGGGTTTCTTTCTGAGTTGCCAAATGATGATAAAGTAAGCACCTGCAGTCTGAATTCAGTGAAGATTGATTGTCTTCTTATTGCTGGTCTGAGATACTAGCTGTTTCAGTTATGCTGTTTGCTCAGTGAGAGGGGACCCATTGAGGTAGTGGGCTACATATCCACAGACTTGAGAAGATGCCTTGAGAGAGGAAACAAACATAAAATTTTCCATTTTCTTTTTTCCCCCAAAATATAAATAGCTTTAACTGTCTTTTCTGTTTATACTGATATAACAAAATATACTCATTATTGAAAATTCAGTATGAGAAAAGAATAATGAAGAATGTTGCAATTTTCCCAAAACCCCATGTCCCACGGATAGCTCCATTTAACATTTTGTGGTAGTTTCCAGATTTCTCTGTGTATATGTCTGTGTATATGTTATTACTAACAATACTGCTGTGAAATCTTTGCTTATACATTTGTCCATAATATAGTTATTTCTATAGGATAGATTCCTAGAGGTACAGTTGCTAACTCAAAGAATATAGATGTTTTAGGCCAGGCACGGTGGCTCACACTTGTAATCCCAGCACTTTGGGACTTTCTGAGGCCAAGGCAGGAAGATCGCTTAAGCCCAGGAGTTCAAGACCAGCCTGGGAAACATAGTGAGACCTTGTCTCTTTAAAAATTTAAAAAAAAAAAAAAAAAAATTAGCTAGGTGTAATGGCAGGCGACTGTAGGCCTAGCTACTCTGGAGGCTGAGGCAGGAGGATCACTTAAGCCCAGGAGTTCAAGGCTGCAGTGAACTGACTTTCAGAAACAAACTTGACTGTATTCCCTTGAACAGAAACTTTGCTGTTTCCTGTATATCCTCACCAAAATCTAGTGGTGTCAATTTTTTTCACATTTGCCAATCTTAGGCTAAGGTTTTTTATTGTTATTTGTACCTCTTCTTTTGTGAATTTCCTGTTCACATTGGTTGCCCATTTTTAATTGAGCAGTTTATTTCTTGTTAGATTTATAAGTACTAAGAATACGAACATGTCACCTGTACCTCAATATCCTTCAGCAGAAGGAAAGGAAGGAAGGGTGGATAGAACTGCTGTTATTGCTCATATCTGGGTTAAAATAGCAATTTTTAATATGCCTCATGTTTAGCTAGATCAAACACTCCCTAATGTACTCCCACCAGTATATATAAAGTTATTTGGGCTCATTGCCCTGGGGCAAGTATTTTTCTGTGTTTTTTTTTTTCCCCTCAAACTACTGGGAGATGGTCAGGGACTTGGGGGAGTTGCTGCTAGGGGTGGGAAGAGAATATGCCAGTTGTGGTATGGAGTAATTTGTTTTTTAAATATGTATGGTTGGCTTTATTTGAAAAATGGAGTAACTTTTTAAACATGCAAAGGAAAAGCTCTTTCTACTTTAATTCTATCTTTAATATACATTCAACCTAATTTTACCTAAATAAAAATGGGAAAGAAATAGAGGAACTGTGGGGAAAAAAAAGAATATGAACACTTTATTTATCATATATGTTGCAAAATTTTTCCCTGTTTGGTCCTTCACAAAGGGCCCAATGTGGTGTCCCTTGTTATACTAGATATTTTAAACTTTATTAGTGTTTTTATTATTTGTTTCTGTTCCAGAAAGCCCCTCTATCTTGAGTATATTGAAATTCACCCTTATTTCCTTATTTTCTTTTGGTCTTATCTCCCAACTTTATTAAACCTAATGAATCATGACTTCAGAAATGATAGATGGTTATACATCTGAGGATTGACCATGGCTCTCAACTCTTTTGCTTTAAATGAACAGAGAGTGAATCCTCAAGTTATTACGGATGAAGGAAAAATACCTTTCTTCCTTTAAACAATTTGCTCTTCTCTTCTATATCTGTGGGTATATCAGAGAGTAAATCATTTCCATCTCTTTTTGCGTGCAGCAGTGTTGACTCAAAGAATGGTGTAGTTTTCTCTTCTCTTTTCTTGGAGTATTATTGTCTTCTGTAAATTTATACCTTGAGTTCGAGTAGATTTTAGAAAGTATTTTCTAGCAATTGATATAGTAAAGATATTATTCTGCTTCTGTTACTCTGATCAGCTACTAGACAGATATACTGGGTGATAAGGGTCAACTCTAAAATTATTTAATAAAATAGATAGAAGTTCCAACATGGTTTTTTTCTATTGTCTGCTATGTGTAAGTTTTCCTTTATTCTCAAGTTGAAATGCATGATATGGTTAGGTCAGAAACTTTTTAGTTGCTTAGTATTTTTTTTCTGACACCAGAAGTCTATAATCTTGCTTTATTTTTGAGATTAGAAGTGCTCTCTCATGGTGTCCAGTCATTAAATTTTATGAAAGTGTCTCAACATTTCTAAGAGGCATCTAAACAGTTTGTAACTAGCTAGTATTTTTAGGTAGTTTATTGGGGGAGTGAAGGTGTGTGAGTTTGTGATAGTTCTTTTTCTTTTTGTAACTTTTTATTTTGAAAAATTTTAAACATATACAAAAGGAGAAAGAATAGCATAATAAACCCCCATTACCCATCACCCATCTTTAATAATTATCAATATATTGCCAAACTTCTTTCATCCTTATCTACCCAACCCTACCTCTTGCTGGTTATTTTTATTTTAACAGCTTTATTTAGGTATAATTATAATTTACATTCAATAAAATTCACCCATTTTAAGTGTACAATTTAATGACTTTTTAGTAAATTTATAGGGTTGTGCAACCAACACCACTATAGAGTTTTAGAACATTTCTATTGCCCCATGTTCCCATATGCCCCTTAACAGTAAATCCCTGCTCATACTTTCCCATCCTAGGCAGTCATTGATCTGATTTCTGTTTTTATATATTTGTCATTCTGGACATTTCATATAAATGGAATCTTGTTAACATAATGTCTTTGAGATTCGTCCATGTTGGAGAATGTTGTGGAATGTGTCAATACTTTGTTCTTCTGTGGCTGTGGACCCCTTTTCATTCAGCTTTCTTGGCCTTTATCTTGGCTTGAATTTGTGAGATATATGCTGAATAACTTTCCTGTTACTTTCAGTGTATTTTAGAGGGAAAGGAGGTTATTGTTTTTGTCTTTCTTTTAATGAACTGATACTTCCTGTGTGTTTATACTGGTTGTTAATTTGTTAAGGAAATATTTCCTTAATAGAAGAACCTTCTTTCAAGGTCCTCTTCCTCTTCTTCCCAAGTATTGAGTATTGTTTTAAAAATTTGCCATTATATTTTTCCATGAAGAAATTCCCCTTCATTTTAAAATTGATAGTTTCTTGCTTTTAGAAAAGAAAACACTGCTTTAAAATTTGCTATTTTAGTGCTCACTTCAGCAGCACATATACTAATATTTGCTATTTTATGTCAATTGCCACGTTGTCCATCATAGGATAATTCATTGTCAAGACACATAAGAACAAAGGCCTAAACCTGGTCTTACATATGGTTTTCAGATGAATGTGTTTTCAAATCTTTGTTTCAAATTAGTAAGAAATAGCCCCTTAATCTTTGTTGTTCAAAATAAATATATTTTATTTAATTATATTAAATTTAAATATGCATTTAAAATAAAAAATATTATTATAATTCATCTGATGCTTCAAGCTAAATATTGTACAATGGAGAAATAAACATATGTGTGTTACATTTTTCTATATGAGGTTTGCTAAGATGTTTAAAATGGCCCCAAGCATGTGCTGAAGTGCTGCTAGTATTCCTAAGTGCAAGAAGGCTGTGATGTGCCTTGTGAGGAAAATACATGTGTTGTGTAAGCTTTATTTAGGCAAACGTTATAGTGCTGTTTGCCATGAGCTCAACGTTAATGAACCAACAATCTGGTATGTCCAGAAAAAAGAAGAGGAAATTTCCCAATCTGTATAAGGCTGCTTGGGAAATGCTAGGGTAATATCTATAGTGCTTGATGAAACTATGGAAAAATATAGAAAAGTGGCTAAATTTGTGGATTTATGAGAAGACAACTGATTAAAAAAAAAAAAAAGAATAGGAGACAGCATTGTTGAAAGGCTGAAAGCCATAGAAATTTACCATCACATTGTCCAGGGTCAGGAAAATATTATACTTCTCAGCTAGTACTGTCTGACCTGAATTAAAATGGCAATACGGTGTGAAAAATATTAAACTTGCAGGCAAGGCAGGTTCTGCAAATGCAAAGGAATTTTAAAAATACCAGCTAAATGTTATTCAAGAAAAGAGTTATGCAGAAGAGCAAGTTTTCAACACTGGTGAGACTGGCTTGTTTTTAACACTGATGAGACATTGGCAAATGAACCTATATAATATAAATTGACATTTTAGTTGATGGAAATGTTGTGACCAGGGTCTTGCTGGAACCTAACCCCATTTTTCCCATTGAAAATTTCAGTATTCACTAATTCAGTGTTCACAGTAACTTCGTAAGTACTCGAATAAGGAGAATCGACTGTAATTGATAAAGGAATCGTGTGGAAAATATGTAAAGACTTTTGTAACTCAATAATGAGAAAACAACTCAATTAAAAAGTGGTCATTTGGACAGACACCACAGAAGATTTTTAAATGACAGAAAAGTACATGAAGAGATGCTCTGTCATTAGGCATTAGGAAAGTGATACCATGCACCAGTAGAATGGCTAAAATTAAAAAGCCTGACAATACCAAGAGTTGGTGAGGATGTGGAGAGACTACAGAACTCTTATACATTGTTTTGGGGAGTGCAAAATGGTATATCCACTTTTTAAAATAGTTTGGTGGTTTCTTATAAAGTTAAATATACACTTACCATCCAATCTAATCATTCCACATGTAGGTATTTACCCAAGGGAAATAAAAATTTGTTTATAAAATGATTGTACGTGAATGTTCATTTCAGCTTCATTCACAGTAGCCAAAAACTGAAAATAAACCAAATGTTCATCAGTTGGTGAGGGGATAAACAAATTGTATTACATCCCTACTTAGCAATGAAAGGAAGGAACTACTGATATGTGCAGCAACATGGATGAATTTCAAAAGCATTATGCTAAGTGAAAAAAGACAGACATAAAAGATTATATAATGTTGGATTCCATTTTTATGAAATTCTAGAAAGGGCAAAACTATAGAGGTAAAATGCAGATCAGTGATTGCCAGGGGCCAGGAGTTGGGGAAGAGGGATTGACTTCAAAGAGGCATAAGGGGACTTTTTGGAGTGATGGAAATATTCTATATCTTGATTGTAGTGATGATTACATAATATATGCGTTCAAAAAAAAAAAACCTCATCAAATTCAACACTTAAAACAGGTGAGTTTAACTGAAGGTAAATTAAGGCCCCTGTAAAGCTAATTAAAACAATGACAAAAACTCTTTACCAAAACCTGCAATGCCCAGCAGAATAAAACTAGTACCTACTTTTCCAACTTAAAAATAATAAAAGTTTTATTTTATTTGAATTTATAAGCCTTTAGCTCAGCAAGATCTAGTGGGGTTGAGCTATTTCCACATAAGGCAGTAATAATTAAAATTTTTCTTTCTTTGAATGGCTACTGGGCTAATGATTTTAAATACTTATCCGTATTCTACTATGTTCTTCTCTTCCATGACCATGCTGTGACCTCTCAAAACAAAAGTTAGAGATCGGAAGTAACTAACTGACAATTACAGTGGTTGATACACTCCAGTTTAAATAGAAGTGTCCTCGGTTAAAATATGGTTCATTCATCGGTCAAACTGTCCTTATTTCCTTTAATTGAATTAAGATGGACAAATGAGAGATGTGTGCAAGACCGAAAAAAAAATCCTTTCACAAATCACTGTTATCCTCCCTCTGAGTGTAAAACGAATCAATTAAAAGCATGTCAAAGCATCTTTTTCTCTTGAACAACTTTAATGCAGAAAACATTTTGTAAAAATAAAACTTTGAGTGAGAAATTGGTTACTTTTATGGTTAAACATAATTTAATGTTATCTCTGAGAATTGTGAATTATTTTACTTATATGCTCTTGTTTGGCTACGAATTACAACTTTGTGCTAAAAATGCCTTCATTTTTCATCTCATATTTAAGTTGGAAGTACCGAATTAGAAAGTACAAGATGTAAGAAAATATATGTATACACACAATTTAGTTTCATCTATACATTTACTAAATAGCATTCCTTAGGGAGAGGTGTGGGATTAGCATGGAGGGTGAAATATAATTTTTATTTTTCTACCTAATAGCCAGTGTCTTTGAAAAATGCAGTGTCCTTTCTCCTTCCAGTGCGTTACATTATTACTTAATGTACAATAGCTTATTTAGGGATTCATACACATTCTATAAAATCATTTTTAACCTGTGTGTTAAGGCTTATTTTATTAAAATTATTTCTGTCCCTCTATCTATTTTTGCTAGTTTACATATACAAAGTTATACTGCTTAACTCAAAGCCTGCTTCCTGTTTATAATTATCTTTTCATACTTGAATATATTTTTTCCTGTTTTCTAAATTTCCACATAGATATGCTCATAACTTGTTTTATTTGTTCATTTGAATTTTGGTTTTATTTTTAATATATTTTAAATTTTTAATCAGTTCAAAATTCAAAACACATAAAAGGGTACAAAAGGAGAAAACCTTTCTTCCATCCCTGCCCCCAGCCACCCAGTTCCCCTCTCTGGAGGCTAACAATATTATCAGTTTCTTTATCCTTCCAGAAATGTTTTATGCAATATACATTTGCGTGGGGAAAAAAATGAAACAAGCCTTATTTATTCAAAATTTCAAGACTATTGAAGTGCTATCAGTTTCTATACGTTGATTTTTGTAGAGTCAGCCTGCCAACACAGACCAACACAAACCAGGATTTTAAGTAGTATCAAGGCCATCAAAATGTACCCTTTGCTAAGAGATCTTAAGAACTCACTCAAAATACTCTCAATATCAGGCTTTTAGAGTTTCCTATCTTTGGACTTTATGTCTCTGACACGTGTTCTCAGCTAGATTTCTGGTATGTCTGTGAAACCCCTCTCTTATCATTTGTCTTTTAGTTATGGACCAAGCCAGTAAAAGAGAGCATGGATATGGACTGAGTAGCACTGATAACTAACACAGCTACTCATGTTGCTTTTCCCTTAGTTTTACAGTCTATACTTTAAAATTTTTCCTTCTGAAACACCCAGAGCTGAGAGTAATAATTTTACCCTCTTTCCCCATAATAAACAAATAGAATTTAAAAACACAGGACAGGAAACTACATTCCAGAAAAATATTGGCAAACATGGTTAGGGTTATTTATTGATGACTTTGCTCATTGGCAGTATAAAGTGTGTGTCACTTGTCATTAGCAGTAACAATTTCAGCACATTATGTTCTCTTTTTATTTACTCTGGTGGCAACATGTTTCTGAACAGGGCCACTGGCTGTGGGTTAAGAGGTCAGTCTTTGAGGTTAAGAGTGGATGGGGTCATTTGCTATTAACCTAAGATTAGCAGCTAAGGGTTTTTTTTCTTTCTTTCTTTTTTCTTTTTAACAAATTTCCTCCTATTTGTATAACATGCCAAATTAATCTTGTCCAAGTTTAGAAGTATTTCTCCTTTCTGATCTGAATTTTATTTACTTAAGTTTGTCATTAAGGTATTTTTTTCTATGCAGATCTTTTTCTAGCTCCCATCGTTGTCCACAAAGCGATGTTAACTTATTCTAAAATTAAAAAAAAAAAAAAACCTGTCTTTAATATCTGTCTTCCAACGTACAAATGTAGCTAATATTTTCTGTACTTTTGGATTTTTGAGGGATCTTCCCACATATTTATGTACCAAATAATCAATACATGGCGGAATTTTAGTATTTCAGGGATGTGTTCTCCCCTAAGATAGTCTCTCTCCTTGCTATTCTTGCTATTGAACAGTCTCCGACTTTTAAACTAGCAAGTTTTGTTGTTGTTGTTTAACTTTAAGGATCTATTTAGTTGGTGCCCTGACATCTGAAACCTATTTCTCTCCACTTTTCAGCAAAAAGTATCACCTATTATGATGCAGTTTCATCAGTTATCTTTGAAAGCCATCTAATTATAAAGGGACTGCTTGTAACAAGTGTTCTCTGTGGAATTTCCCAAGAGAATTTCCACTCAATTCCTGTTTTATATTCTGGTATAGACCACAAGCCTAGGAGCTAAGTGGATTTTAGGTCTTTTATACCGAAGTTGTTTCTCTTAAATCTTGGCTCATTTGATTACTAGAAAGAGATTTTACTTACCTTTAGAAAATTTTATTGTTATTGGTGATTCTCTTTCTTTCTCTCTATAACCTTAGTAGGTCTTAGCTTGTGCATAAGCATATAATGAGTACACTATGGGGCAAGGCACAACAAACAAGGAAAAGTCCTCAATGCAGACTTCTCAGAGTACAGTGTTGAGCTTAACGGATAACAAGAAGTAGAGGAAAGTAAAGTGTATACATAAAAATTTTAAATATGTTAAACTTATGGCAAGATATAGATTAAAAATAAACTGGATTTCAAATCATATTATACTGCAAAGAACAGCACACATCAAAGGGTATGGTCTTTGTTGCTAAGCTTTTTTACATGCTTGAAAGGTAGAGAATATTTAAGGAAAGCTTTCTAGAGAAGTAACACCAGGAGAAGTTCAGTAGCAATCTAGGTACAGAATATAAGCATAAGTGAAGGTATAGAGGAAAGAAGAGGCGTGGTATATTCATAGGACTCATAGGAGGTTGACTATGCCATGATATAAAGTCCTAGTGGGGGTTGTCAGGCATGGTGGCATGTGCCTGTAGTCCCAAGCTACTCAGGAGACTGAGGCTGGCAGATGGCTTGAGCCCAGGAGTTTGAGCCCAGCATGGGCAACATAGCGAGACCTGGTGTCTTAGAAGAAGAAGAAGAAAAAAAGTCCTAGCAGGGAGTTGTAAGAGATGAATCTGGAGCAGTGTGTATGTTACTTAAGGAGCTTGGACTTTATCCTATAAGGAATGGAGAAGGGTTTTAAGCAGAAGAGAGGTGACATAGGCTTGCATTTTGGATGCATTTTGGTAGCTGTAGAGAGAGCAGATTTGAAGAAAGGTTAAGACTGGAGTCAGGGAGACCATTAAAGTGTTGACCTGACCTAGGGCAGGGTAAATGGAATTGAAAGGAGAAGAATGGGGAGGAATAGAAAGTTGAAAAATATCTATTAATACAAGTAAAAATTGTCAGGCATGGTGATTGGATATCAGGCATGAGGAGAAAGGGGAGGAGGTTAATATGAATCCCAGGTTTCTGTCTGTGCTAATTAAATGGAAGAGTGAATATAAGAGAAGCAGTTTAATGGAGGACTCAATACTTTTAGTTTTAGGAATGTTGACCTTCATGTAACTATAAGATGAGCAAGGGTGGATCACCTGTCCCTGAGTAAAAATTTGGGAGTTATCAACATATAGACATAAAAGCTGAAAGGGAAAGTGTGTAGAGGGAGAAAAATTGTGGGTCAAAAGTAGCACCCTGAAAAATCAGCAAAACATCACAGCCTTGCAAAGGATGATTTGTTCAGAAGGAGCTGCCAAAGAAGCAAGAAGAGAACCCAAGAAGTGCAGTGCCACCAGAAGTCATAGGGGTGTGAGTTTCAATCAGCAATGTCATTAAATATAGAATAGTACGGTGATCCTGGAACATAAGGACAGAAGTATGTATTGGATTTAGCAATTAGCAAGTCATTAGAGGCCTTAGCAAAAGCAGTTTTAGTATAGCAGTAGAGGAAAGCCACATTACCGGGAATTATGGAGTGAATGTAAATGACTAGAGGTGTGAAGATAGAGACATGGGATGTCTCTTCTTTGATGTCATTTTCAAGAGAGGATTTTTTGTTGTTGTTTAAAAAACTTGAGCATATGTATCATATGGAGGGCCGAATGCAGAACTGAAGGACAAATTAGAAATAGAGGAGAGATTGGATGCCTGACGGAGGAAGATCCTGAGCATGCTAGAGGAGATTGGGTAGGAGGCCCAAAAAGAAGTAAAGAGAACTAAGATTTAGGTAATAGGATGAAGTAGCCAAAGGCGGATGGGGATATATTTGCATTTATTGACAGTCAGTAGAGGGAGTGGTCTCAAGCTCATATTATCTTCCTTTTCTTTCCTTCTGTAAGTTTAAGAGAATTTATTCTCCTTACTTTTGCTTAATTTTTACTGTTTACAAAGATATATTCGTTGGCCTGTAGCAATAAAAATTTTAAAAATATAACTATACCAAAAAAAGAAAATACAGGTCATCTATTAACATACTTCTAGGAATAACATTTTAGTATAACCTTTCACTGCTCTTGTGTGTATAGGTGTGTATTTGTAAGTGACTATGTGGTATTTTGTGACTTATTTAACTGGTCTCTTTTTAATGAATATTTTGTTTATTCCTTTGCTTTTGTTTGTTTTGCTATTGTTGGTTCTGTTTTGTTTTTTGTGTTTATAAACATTTTATTTCTTGTACATTTTGGCACAGATATTTTATTCTTTCCTCAGGATAAATTTTTAGAAGTAGAGTTGCTAGAGCAATAGGTATACTTTTTATTAGGGCCTTTGATGTCTACTGCCAAATTCGTTTCCAAAAGCGTCATCAGAATTACACTCCTATATACAATGTAAGAGAATGATTTCCCCATATTCTCCCAATATGAGTATCATCATTGTTTGTTTGTTTGCCAACTCAGTATACGAAAGGGGTACCTTTTGCTTTAAATTTACGTTTCTTTGATGTTGAATATTTTTCATGTTGTGATCATTTGAGAAATATATTTTGAGTGTTTTTCACCCACTACTTAAATAATTGTAAGATATAAATTATAATTTTAAATTATAAGAAATTATTTTAGTATTAAAAAAACTCAGCATGGCTTCTATATGTAAGTATATTTGAGGTAGCCATAATAAGGTCTTTTTGGCTTAGTGGAAAATCAAAAGATGAATGACTTAAAGAGAGTTTTGTTGCGGGGAACTCTTTCAGTAAAGATGATGTTCATACCTTGCCTAATACATAGCAGTGATAAACTATTGAAAACATAAAAAAATTTATAAGACATGGCAAAACTCAAAAATAGGATAAATATCTCCATGGACCAAAACTGCAACAGAAATGCAAGGGGCTCAGAGGTGGAGACCGTGGGCCATAGTGTCTGAAAGATGGCTCAAGTGGCTGGGAATTAGGCTTCTGCAGGATTTTAGGGACTAAAAATGCCCCATTTGGGGCCAAGTAGTGTCTTCAAAAGAACACGAAAGAAAGCTGCTGCTGACTGCTGCTGAGAGCTGTGGCCTGTATGAAACGGCATGTTATGGAGGTACAGGAAAAAAGACAGCCTTAGGAGCTGAGCTAAGGTAGCCACTGACTCATTTTCTGGTTTTGACTTTCCCCAATATTCCTGAGGGATCAGATCCCTTAACTACCCAATATAAGACCAAATTCTGGACTGGAGTTCTAGGGTTTCCATGGAGGCAACCATTAAACTGCAAGACAGGGAGTGGTACACGCTAGAGATAGTGAAATGAGTTCAGCGTAATCCCACTTAAGATGAGCCGACAAATCCAATGTCAAAATTCATAAAATAAAGTTATACTTTAATACCAAAAAAGACAGACTGGAAAATAAGTAGGAGATGAATTCACTCAGATGAAAGGAAAAAAAATAAAGCAATTTGAAAAGAAAAAAAAAAATCTTTGTATTTAAGATCCTGAAAAGGATAAAGGAATGGCTTTATAAAACAAAAAATTATAAAACAAAAGGCAGCAGAAATGAAACAAGATAAGAACAAGTAAATATGAAAAAGAATCACTGAAAATATTAGCAATAAAATAATGAAGTCATTGAAAGTTAGAAACTTAACAATTTTAGAGTGTATATTTGGACAATAGTTCACTCAGAAAGAATTGCAGAGGTATAAAAATGTAAAAGAATAGTTAAGAAACATAGAGTTTAGAAATGTCAAAATATATCTAATAGGAGTTCTAAAATAATAAGACAGAGGGCAGTGATGGTCACATAATAATTACTTGGAATTTTCCAGAATTAAGGAGATTTAGTCCTAAAATTGAAAATATATCTTGAGTGTTGAGTAGAATAAATAAAAATAAATTTGTATCTATATACTTTGTAGTAGGGTTGAAGACCATTAATTTTTAAAAAGCTAGCAGAGAGAAAAGACATTACCTACATAAGTATGAAAATTAGGTTGATGATAGACTTCTCATTGGTGACAGTACATGCCAGAAGGCAATGGAGTAATACACCAAAGTGCTAAGCAAAAATAATTCTTAACTTACAATTCTATACCCAGCTAAAATTCAATACTTACGCAGTACCAAGAGTTTACCACTGTCATGCTCTCATTGAAAAAGAAAGTCTTTTAACACACTGACTGCCACACTAGAAAAAAAAACGTTTTTCCTTGGGGCCACAGTGTTTTATTACAAAAATAGAATAAAAACTTCTAAAACAAAACAATCCTTTCTAATTTAATGAAAAATTTATTTTTTATTGTGTTCTGTGCATGAGTTGCATGCAACTCACGTGGCGCTAGAATCAATTTATATACTGCACACCACGTGACTTGTATGTGACTCACCTTTATTGAACTTGTTTCGCTGCATACAATCGTATAGATGTCGTTCAAAGAGCTCCTACACAAACATTTAAGGGGAAATGCACAGTCGGAAGTTATGGTAATTGGAGAATACAGTCCAGCACGTGTAGCACGCTTGGGTGGGCTGGCTGGAGCAGGGTGACAGAAGGTGGGGCAGACATGCCGATTGACAGTGAAAACAATGAGCAGAGGTTTCACAGTGCACAGGCATGCTATGGACCTTCCCACCTAGCCACCAGTTCTACTTTAGTATAGCTTCTGTGACCAGAGCTGTGATCATCACATAAGTTTATTTTGCATTTTTCATTCTCAAGAGAAAATGTCTAGAGAAAGTGAGTATAAGGAATTGTTGGAGGAGATGGTGAACTAAATTTTGGACATGAGTGATGAAGATGCTGATCTATTTAGTGATGATTCAGAGGAGTACTGTCCTAGTGGAGATAATGGGGACAGTTCTGATAGTTCTGACGTGTGAGTTACATATGCTTCATGAGGCCCCGGGCTCAAAACTAGCATGAGTTAAATACAACTCACATGGCAGTCAATCTGTTCAAGATGTGCTTTACTAAGAAAATGTAAATGTAGAGGTTAGGAGTGATATGTAAGATACAGAATTATGTTGGTAATTAACTTTGGATGTTGTAATAATAATAATAGAATAGCAGTGCCTTTCACATTATAATTTACTTATATGGAACTAAAACCCAGACAATAATGACAGGGAAGATGTGGGAATGTTCAGTGTCAATTAAAGCATATACAGGACAAATATTGAGATATTAAGTAACCTAGGGAAGTTTATAGTTAAAGTATGGTATAAAAATTTAAGGGTAAACCATTAATAGAAATATAATCTATAGCTTCCAAACATGTAGAGAAAAAATTTATAATAGAAAACTGTCAGTACAATAAAAGACGGGAAAGAACAGATCACAGAAAATAAGATGGTAGAAATAAGCCCCAATATATCAATAGTCAAAATAAACTTAAATGACAGGGGATATAATATTGAATTTTTAAAAATCTAGTTTTATTCTGTTTACAAGAAAAGCATATCTGGAGATCGTGCTGTTAGTTTCCATTACTGATGCTAAGTTTTAAGTCAGGTTCTGCTGTAAGCAACAAATGGCTTCATCATCTTTTCCTCACTGTTACAAACACGAGTCAGAGAAAGAAAACATTGCCTTGTAATTTCACAGATTTTGTCATTTGTTAACTAGAGTTCACAGAGGCTTCAAAGATCCCATCAGTTAATTCCCCCCAGCACTTGAAATTTTCATTTCAAGTGAAAGCTGACTGAAATTCTGAGCTTCCTTTAAAGCAATTCCAGACCTCAAGCTTCTAAGGGGTTTTAAAGATATAATAAGTATGTAATTCTTAGATTCATAGACTAAATTTCCTTTTGGATTATTTTTCAAAGACTGAAAATGCCTGTGTCAGGAAATATCTTCACTTTCCATCTCCCAGCTCCCCTATTTGTCAACTGTTCTATTCTGACCTCTAAGATGGGGTTCACATTTTAATTACAGTTATGTACAGCAGCCTCCATCTGCCATGGCCAGCCAGCCTGCGGGCTGGGAGAGAGCCTAATGCAGGCCTTCTTTTTGACAAACTCTCATGCTACTTTCCCTTTTACAATTTGTCTCTCTAATAATATGTTGCAATGACTTACTGGTTCTGTAAATTATCAAATATAAATCTTGAGTTTAGGTAGATGTATCACTTAAAGCATTAACAATCAACTAATATTTAATTAAATTTCTTTATTCTTCACATATGCCATTTGTGCTTATGGCCAGAAGGACTTGATAAAATATATGAAAGTTTTAAAAATTTGTTTATTCTCTTATCCCCATTTAACTGCAGATGAAATATTGGTTGTCCTGGATAAATCATCCTTAATTGAATATTTATACCCTTCCCTTCAATCCCTATGGGTCTCCCTCCTCACAACTGTACTCTCCCTAAATCTACTTCTTTTTTCAGATGGGTTCTCGCCATGTTGCCCAGGGTAGACTTGAAATCCTGGGCTCAGAGCGATCCCTCCACCTTAGCCTCTTGAGTAGCTGGGACTTATTTCTAAACTTTCTAGTTCATTGTGACTACTATCCACAGATTAAACATAGATTTATTCTGGTTGGTAATGTGCATAAGGAACGATCTGATTGCCTATCTTTAGGAATGATTGTAGGCTTATAATAATGATCAAAAGCCCAAGCTGATTTTTATCTTTTTGTTCTGTTGAGGTATAAGGATCTAAATTTTTAAAATTTGTAGACATTGACATCAAAGATATATAGGCTTCTTTTTACCTCTCATCTAACTATAGAGACAACAATTGCCTCTGCAGATCTGTCTAGAGAACTTTTCATGTTCATACAAGTAAAAGTCTCATTTGTTGCTGATGATAAATTCTTGCTCTGACCCTAGCTGAAATCAGTATAGTCTGAACTACTGAAGAGAAGCTATTCCATAACACAGTGAATCTCAGAATTTATTTTTTCAACTGATACTTCCAACTCTGGATTCTGTGACATTTGCCCAAAGGGAAACACCGGTCCCTTGGATTACACTGTGCATCCATTGTCTGAACTGTCACAGCAATAGCGCGTAAAGCTGTTTGCATAGCGTGCTAACTCTATCAGGGTCAGTTCCAGTCTGTGGCCGCTAAAAATGAAAACCATGCCCCAACCGGGACAAGAAGAGGGTCAACAGCTGGCAAAGGATATGGCAATCATTTATATAAATATGCTTTCTCAAGCCCACAAAAACAAAAAACCCCAACCCAACAGCTGGGAAGGGTTGGAAGTAGCCCCGAGGCTGGTTAGTCCCCTTCCAGATGGGGAGGTTAGACTGGGGCTAGCCAGACTGCTCCACATAGACTTCCGATTCGCATTAGAAATGAAAAGAGGAGAGGAAAGGGAAAAGGAAGAAGGGCTACAAGCATGACTGCTCTGTTTTTCACCTAACTTAATCAAATAAGTGAAGACTTTCCGAGACGGAAGGCTTGCATTTATCGGTATTCACGCTCCGTTTTTTCTGTTTATCATAGTGTCTAATACACTTCTTAACTGCTTAAACAGAAAGCATATATGCTCTAAAGTATAGTTTATATAGAATGTCATGGTTATTTGTAGACAGATTGAAGAACCAATCGCAGATTTATGTCCTGTTTACTTACATCTTCCAAACACTTATGTAGAACATTCAATGCTAGAAAAGATAATAATTGTGGTGTTGGCTCACTCCCAGAATTTTATCCAAGGGATAGGGTTCGTTTTTGTAATTTGATTTACTTTATAATATGTCGTTATTGCACATCTAATATATCCAACAGAATAACGAATACCATTTTCCTGGGTTCATCTTAAGGTTGTGTACCATGAGGCAAAGTATTATTTTTGTAACCTGTTGATGCTTCAAGAGGCAAAGGTGGAGAATATATAACTTTCAAACTCTTCCAGGAGTGACTTAGTAAAATAAAAGACACCACAGTGATGATAAGAAATTTGTTCTCATTATCTAGAAATGGGCAGCCTCGTCCTAATAATGGAGAGTTCTGCTGAAGCCAAATTGAATGACATGCAGCACTTTCCTCCTCTCCAGCCTTATATTTGCTTAAAGGAAAGCTTACATAATGAATACATTTATAGGTGTAGGATGAGCTCATGATATTGAAATCCATAAGGAGACATAAATTAGGCTGTTTGGCCAAAATTGTGACATTGTCGTAGAGAATGTGCTTGTTTGACATAGAATTTAGGTAATGCATTTTCCTTCTTGTAATGATCTGCCTGAAACAAACATTTTAGCTTTACTCACCAAATGTCAAAACTAGAAGGAACTGTAGTGGTCGTCGCAGATACCTGCTTTCATCTTACTGCCAGAGTAGTGGAGATCAGAAAGGTAGAAGGTGAAGCTGGCGGATGCTGTGGACCCCTAAATTAGGTATGCATCTTCCAACTACATACATACAGAGGACCCTATGCTGAGAAAGAATAGTAACAAGCCACATTGGATAAAGACCTGCAGGAGACCTGAATTGTGAAAGTTACCTGCTGATCCCTGATATACTCCGATTTGCTCTGTAATTGTATTTACTACCCACTTTACTTTGTTCTATGGCTCTATGGTATCAAAACAAGTTGCCCAAGCATGAACTCTCTGTTAGAAATTCTAATGATTTCTAGGTTTTGTTTTGGTTAGATATTGCCATGGATAAGTAATAAGATGAGTGTGTTAGGCGTTGGCTCTGGTGGTCTATCCCCTTTATCTATGTAGTACAGTGTACTAGATTTTAAGCTTTTTGGGGGCAAGAAAACTAGATGTTATTCATGTTTACATCTGCTGAGTCTGGTGCATGTGAGTACCCAGTGGATGTTTACTCACGTGTGATTAAAATAAAGTGCAGGAAATGTTGATTTTTTTGAATCATTCATTCATCTAAATATTTTCTTCTGTAATAGCTACAACCATTTTATGCTAAACATTTTTTGGGAGGAAGGTACTTTCTGTTACCTTAATTTATACAATATATTATTTATATTTTGCAGGAGAGTGAGCATAGGCAAAGATGTTTCTGACAAGTTGTCATTGATATCCCTGCCATCTTCTATTATGTTACCTGACTTTTTTTTAGTTTCTGTGCATTTACTTTTAGTTAATCTGTCTGACTTGAATACACTGTTCAATTTGTCTCAAACACTTTCTTAGTGTTTGTCTACCAACTTTAAGTGTAAAACTAGGGCAGAGGCTTAGAGGTATGCTTAGAACTTAAGAACTAGTGGTTTAATTTCCTGACTCTGAGAGTCTAAATGTTTCCTTAGATTGATGCAGATTGGTTTAACATAATTGGAAGTTTGAGAGGTGCATGTTTCTAAAGCTTTTAAGATAATGATCCTTAGAAATCACTGATTGTTCCCTGATGACTAATGCCTTTAATATATGTTTACAAGCTCCAAAACTTTTAATATATCTTACTATGCTGATTACTAGAAATATATAACTGAAACAAACATTTTCTCTGTCTTAGAAAAAAAGTATGCAGTAGAGTCTGCCCTTCTTGAACTTAGATAAAGCAGTTCTTACATCTTATTTTTGCATTTCTTAACCTTTCCCAATCCATAATACATTCGTGGTCTTGCTGGGATATACCAGGAAGATATTTCTTCCTTTCATATCCTCTCCCTCTTTTTAGCTGTCTGTATACCATGTACAACCACAAAATGCATATGTTTTTATTTGTTCTCTTGTATAGAATGTACATGGCCACCAGCCAGTCTTACTCTTTCCTCTCCACATTGCCACAGCTACAAGTATTTCCCTGTCAAACATTAGAAAAAGAGGTAGGAACCCAGTGTGTGGTGTTACATTAATGACAACTTGATATCGTACTGACTGAACTTCCCTCCCTAATTTAAAGGCAAACGGTACCTATCACAACCAAATTGAGAAAGTGACTGACACCATTGTTTAGGTGTGCGTGATTCATTGTGATTATCTAATCACCCATTTTTTTCCCTTCTAATTTGTGGCCTGACTGCACCTTGTGAAATGTTTAGGACTGGGATAATAACTGTGGTGAACAAGTTATTCAGTAAATACTTTCAGGGTGGACAAGTGTTAATTTGAAACAGTGAACTCAAAGGATAATGAATTACTAATACTATAGTTCCCTTCTCAACCAGCAGTGACAGCTTTATTTTGATAGCATCCCTATGATCTTTCTAAGTGTATTCATGCCAGTAATGTTGTCCTCAGCGTTAGATCCTATCTCTATCCCTTTTCAAAAAGCCCCATAAAGTTAGTTTGCTAAAAACTACCTGAAAACATCTTTCTAGACATCCACCTTACTTCAGGGTCCCAGGGTTATAACCTCTTAACCTTACAGGTTATAGGTCTCTTGCTTTTTGATCTTTCTTGGTTCTTTCATTTTTGCCTACTTCCTCCACAACATTCAATCCTTGTTATATAAGGAAATTGAAAACACCAATTTTGATGAGATAAGTTACCCTCTTCTCAGAATAATGCAAAAAGATAATTTTAAATAGAAACATGCTTGGGAAAAATTGAACAACTCTAACTACAGCATCCTGTTTGAGCCGGTTTGAAGTTACATGCCTCCATTTCTTATCCTCTCTTTAAAACAAACAAACACAAAAGCAAAAAAACAAAAAAACCAACTCAGAACTTACTGTTGACTTAGTGATAAAATTTTTATTTAAGTCCCAAGGCAGCTTGCTTAAGATATCTGAAGGAGTCAAAGTGGCGTGAGTGAATGAGAATTAGGTTAATAAAATTAGTTGGTTACCTTATTATTCTCACCTTATTCGTTTATGCTGTTTGATAATAGTAACAACTAATGTCCATATGGCACTTACTATTGACAAAGCATCATCACATTTATTATTTTATAGCTATAGCAACTTACTGAAAGAGAAATTGTCATCTTCATTTCATAATGGAGGGACTTGAGCTTCAGAACATGTCCTCAACTTGCCCAAGGCCTTATAGTATTAACAAATAAGTGGCAGAGCTGGTATGGAATATTAGCCTCCTGGGTCCTGATGCTTTGCAGCCTCCCAGACATCCCTATGGGAGCAGCTTTAGAACTGGAGCGTATTGCTTTTGATTATCAGTGAGGGTGGTGGTAAGATATCCTCACTTCTTTGACTGGCTGGCTCACTTATTACATTAATATCTTTTTAGTGTTACCTGGCTTCTGGTTCAGCCAATATCTGGGTTTAGTTTCTTTGCCACACCCATAGGGCCAGGTACAATTCACCTGTTTGAGCCTACTGTACTGAAATTCCAAATAGAATTGGAAAATGCACTTTTTTGATGGGATACCTTACCCCTTTCCTGCCTCAGCCCAAGAGTGTCCATTAGAAATTGGATTAATCAGATGTGGTATATGTATACCATGGAGTACTACTCAGCCATAAGAAACAATGGTGAATTAATACCTCTAGTATTATCCTGGATGGAGCTAGAGCCCATTTTTCGAAGTGAAGTATCACGAGAGTAGAAAAACAAGCATCACTGGTACTCACCATCAAATTGGTGCTAACTGACCAATACTTATGTGCACACATGGAAATAATACTGATCAGGGGTCGGGCAGGTGGGAGGGGGGTGCAGGGGATGGATAAACTCACACCTAATGGGTGGGGGGCACACTGTCTGGGGGATGTTCACGATTGTAGCTCTGACTTGGGCAGTGCATAGGCCATATATGTAACCAAAGTGTTTGTACCTCCATAATATTCTGAAATTTAAAAATAAAAAAAATAAAAATAGAAAAAAATAAAATAAAAACTTGAATAAATCTCAAAAAAAAAAAGAAATTTAAAATATCCTCTTATAGGATTTTAAAGCCAGGTTTGCAGCTCTGAGTCATTTTTAGCAGGATGGGTGTTTGTCTTTAATTCTTACTCAGCAAGTACTGTTTACCTACTCACCTGACAGTACAAAAGAGGACAAATATTAAGGAAAATTAAGTTATTATTCATTTGTCTTTTAGTTCCATAAATATTATGAGATCTTGCTTTCAAAAAACATTAAGATAACATTTAAATAAGTAAATTTTAACCCAAACCTAAAATCAAACAATGACAGCAATAATTTCTTTTCAAATGCAGACTACCTGACATGCCCAAGTATCTATTAGCAGCAAAGGCAGAATGAGGAGGCCTACCAATGCTAATCATACTCCCATTCCATATTAGTCAACTGCTTGTCTGACTCACAAGGGCACTGAAGTGTGTGTATTTGTGTACGTTTGTTCTGAATTTGTTTTGATTTTATCTGGCTTGCCAGCTGAATAAGGGGGCAAAGAATGTAATGTTGAAACCATCCATTGCCACTGGAGAAAGGATCCAAGAGGAATTCCTCAAGCTAGGAACATGAGCTGTGAGCAACATGTTTAAATAGCTAAATATCCAAAGTTTGAGTCACGTCCATTTATTTTGGGGGGCATACTCTCTTCTTTGAGGCTTAAAGGAGTCCTTTTGGCTTAGACTGTAACAGACGTGGTGCTAGAGGAGGTGAGAGACTTGAAGCCCTAGAGAGTTTGCTCAGGTTATGGTTAGTGGTGAGAGAGAATAGTGTGGCTCACTTCATGAAGTACATTCCTTGTTCCCTCTAAAAAAGTCCGTGGACTTTTAAAGAAAGACTTTTGTGTACTTTCCAATGAGGGGGAAAGGTAGGGGAAAGGAAGCTAACAATTTTTAGTACTTTTTAGGTGCCGGACATTATTCTAGGTACTTTCAGAAGTATCACATTTCATTCTGTCAACACTCCTAGTAGGTAGTGATTTTCATGCCCATTTTGCAGATGAGGAAACTGATGATATCTGAAATGATTTGTACACTCTAACATGGCTAATAGGGTTGGGGTCAGGATTTTGATCCCAGGTCTGGTTCCAAAGTCTGTGCTTTTCTAAACTGCCTTGAAGCATTACTCAAAGCATTTATTACAGCTCTCAACAAACAGTTTACTTTCCTTCTTTTTCTTCCCCCTCATTTTCTTTTTTTAAAAATTATTTATTTAATTTTTTAATTGTCAAGTTTACTTTCCTTCTGATTTTCCTTGTTTTTCTTCTGAGCTAATTACTCCATTGGTTGGAATATGATGCCATTGAGCCCAAAATCTTGTTTGATCTCTTGAAAGGCCAAGTTGATTTTTTACAAAGAAAAGCTGAGAATTATAAGGCATCACCATTAGCCTGCCATTGTCATAAGAATATGAAAGATGAGCTGAGAGTGTGTCTGACTCAATGCCAACCCAGAAAAACAACTCAAAAGCACGTGTCTTATTGCTCTCAGATGGTCTGAGTTTTCAATAGAAAAAAAGTAATGAATCAGTGGTAGAAATAAACAGCCTGAATAGCTCATATGTTAAGTCAATAGCTTTTCAACAGTAAAGATTCCCTTTACGTATCTGTCCTATTTCGATTTAGGTAATCAAGGTGTTGAATTTTCTCTAAACCGGTTTGTATTTACAGTATCAGCCTTTTGACTAAAGTGATCTTCCTCTGTTGTGCATTAGGACTAATATTAAATTTTATATGATTGCTGGAGAAGCTTACTAATACCTGTGCTTACTACATCTCTATTCAAAAAAATCTTTTTTCAAATTTTATTTTTTTGGTAGCTCCTCGATCTAAAAGGGAAGCATTTTTTTCCTTCACAATTTCAAGACTTATTTTTCTTTTCTTCTTCTTCTTCTTTTTTTTAATGTAAGCACCTTACTGTGTCCATCTTTGGTCTGTGCTGGTTGTAATCAGTGGGTACATGCTTTGGTCTATTCTACCTTCTTTTCATTTAATATTTTTAAAAATATACATTTTCATCTATTATCATACTTCTCATTTTAAAAATGTTTATAAGCCATTAATTATCCTTCATTCATACCCTGGTTTAAGGGCATAGTAACATTCTCTGTGTGGGCAGACTGAGTTTGTTGTAGAGGAAGAATATGCAGTTTTTAAAAATTTATTTTTGGAGGCTAAAGAAGAATAATTAATAGAACTAAGGCTAAGTGTAGTGTGGAAGAACTTTGTGCCTAGAGTAGGTGAAAGGAGTCTTCCAAAGTGCATGCTCCCTTATCTCTCCCTGAGTAGTTCTTCATTACTATTTTTATTTTATTTTGTTTTTATCTTCCTGACTTCTGGGGCATAAGAGGGCCACAAAAAAGACAGTTTATGAAGATCGTAACAGTTTCCACATTGCCATTTCTGTAAAACCAGGAAAAGAAGAACAGATGTACCATAGAATAGTTAGGGAGAATAGTGATCAAAAAACACTTGAAAAGATATTTCAAAATTTATGGAAACTTCCAGTTACATATTTTGCCTTCTGTTCATCTTTGTAAACTTTTTTTAAAATTTCAGGTTGAGTGTGATTCTTTCTTCCCAGCTGGAACTTTCAGCCTTGTCTGTAGGACGAAAGGCTCAATCAGTATCACTCAGCAGAGAATGTTTTCAGTTGTACTAGTACCCTCACCTTGGCACTCACTAAGGATAGTCAGCACTGCCCTGTGGCCCAGAGCTAATTAATTGTATAGCCATCAGAGCTCTGAAGTGACAGAGGGAAAGGGCAGAGAAGGGAACCAAGAGATCATTCAAAATGGGGTTCAAGCTGTGAAGTAGTGCCCGGCCCCCTTCTTTCACAGCTGGGATTTTGGCAGCATGTCCCCGGGTTGTTCAGCACGGTGACCCTAGCTGTCTGTGATTTACTAACTGTTTTACAAACATTTCCTCACTCTGGGAGGTTTGATATACTCTTCATCCTCCTCAGCTCACCAGAGTCACTCAGTCTCTGAGCCAAACCTGCCTTTGTTTACAACTTTTCCGGAAATTTTCACAGAGGGGGAAGGCCCTCCCTTCTCTTCCAGTGTTTTATTTTTAAGTCAACACTTTTCTCAAGTTTATTTGTGCTAAACCAAATTCTCCTACAAGGTATTGCTCTATATTCAAATGGGAATTGCTGCATTTCTATAAATAGAATGAAGGTCATGTGAACGAGTTCAGAAAAATCTAGATATCACATTTTACGGGACCTTTACATTTAGTTCACTATTTTTTGAAAATAATATTCTATGTTTGGATTTGTCTTTTTTTCCCACATTCATATTAGACTGAGTATTATGTGAAAAATTGAATTTGGGAAACATTGAGTGGAATCTTTTTAAACTGAAATACCCATGTTAAAAATAACAAAATTTGTTGTTGCTTCATCATTGTAACTTTCTTAAAAACAGAATTTATAGCCCTGTCATTAAATGTTTCTAGAATATCATTGCCTTTAAAAACATGGTGCCAGGGTATTTTTCTTTAAATCTCATTTCCATTAATTTCTCAGTCTTTACATTGGTAGAGAATGAAAAAAAAATGCCTTGGAACTTACTAACTTTTAGAAAAATTTGATGAAAAATTAAAGGGTAATAGAATAAAAATTAAGGAAGGATGATTCCACCTGAAATCAAAGGATAACTTTTGGTCCACAATGAGAAGAAATTTAAGAAATTAAGTAGCAAGTACTAATAAGTATGCAATGGATTACCCCTATTCTGTTTATCTTCCAAGCCTACGGTTAAAATAGAAGCAGAGTTGCAAGATTCTCTTATAAAAAAAGTGACTTTCTTTGGAATTTATTTGTCTGGGAAGTGCAAGAAGTATTATTTTTCTCTTTTCTACCTGTCAATAAAAGGTTGAAACTGAAAGAAAGGAAAAAAAAAACCACCCAGATATTATTTCTTTCCTCCTTTTCTGTCTTCTAGAGCCAGAACAGACAGAGTATATCCTAAGTTGGATACAGCCAGAGACCAGTTTCCTGATAAAATATGTTTTAGGAAAAATTGTTATATTTCAACATATCCAGCTGGACTTCCTGGTGGGCCTCCCACATTGTCAACATCAGTAGCATTTATTTGTTGACCAACAGAAGACCACCAGAACGAGGTATTTTTGTTTCTGCATACTTCTAATCTACAAGAAAGATAGCTGTTGTGAGAGCTCCTATGAAGGAAATGGCAAACAAACACCATAGGCGATCCCGTGTGGCATTCAGGAACTATTGCAGACTTCCAGGACTAAAGACAGTCTCCTCAGCCATAATGTCATTGACCTTGACGTACTCGGAACAAATTGGTCTTTGTGATTGTTACCACATGCTATCTATAGTGCCTCCTAACCCTGCCATTGGTCCAGAGTGAAGGGGGGCAGGAGAAAGGGCTACTCATCGGAAAATATGCTTCTTTTATGTTCTTAAGACCCTTGACCAGCATGCTTTTCCCACTCTGTTTAGTCTTAAAATGGCTAATTTAAAGTTTCCTAAGCTTTGTAGGAGCTGTGGAGTGTACATAGTTTTACCAGGTACTGAATACATGAATAGTCTTTGCATTCTTAGGGTGTGAACTGTTTCAGGAGCAGAAGGTAGGGCAAACACAACCAAAAAGGCAGCCTTTCTGCTTAGTTAGGAAAATTCCTTTCCCCAGAGCTTTTTTAGCAATATGTACCCATCAGACCAGTAGAATTTGAACCTTTTTTCCACCTAAAGAATCAACTGAGATGAGCAATTAACATAGTCCTGAATTCTAGTTTTCTTTTACTTCTGTAGGTTTTTTCATTTATCTGGAGAACACAAGTTTTAGCCAGTAAAAGTTTGTGTAGGCCCCTCTGTTTCTAGCACTCTAGTTATAAGCACTTACTATTAATAAATGTTTGTTGGATAAATGAATGAATGAGTGAATCCTACACAAATTTAGGTGCATGCGATAAGTCATGATCTTGGCAAAAGCCTGACTAAACACAATGGAATCATTGCCTTTGAAACAGGATCTTAAACTGATTTTTGTCTCATATTGATACATTAACACTGGTGATGTTGTACACCATGATATATAAACTGGAGTATGACTAGACATGTGAATGGCTGATATGCGCGGGGCAACCTGAGGCATTCTTTGTTCATCCTGTCTACAGTGTTCCCCATATTCTGAATCAGAGATGCCTAGATGATTCTTTAGTGCTGGGAATAACTTTCTTTGTGTTTTATAATATGTAAGGACGTATTTAACTTGGTTTGTATATGTATGTATAAATTACAGTAGTTCCTTTGTGGCATTATGAGTAACTGTAACATTAACTAAAACTATATTTTTATATTAGAAAATTGAAAAGTGTGTGTGTGTGGGGTCCCCCTATTAATGTACCAGTTTTTGCTTTGATCCTATCAAGTTGGTTTTTTTTTTTAAAGATTTCTGTATTGATCCAAAATAATTTTGCTTTGAAAGAACAGAGGCATTAGGGCAACAAGTGACATGTAAGTTACAAAAGGAGGATATTTTTTGAGTACCTATTTATTTGAAGACACAGTATTAATATTTGTTCTTAGCACCTTTTTGAAGTTTTTTTACACATAAACTCTTGCAATGGGCCAAGGATAGCAGAGATGTTCCTTAAACTTTTATTGTTGGCTACATGCATAAAAGAGCAGAACTTCCAGTTTTTCTTCCCTGTCCTCACACTGCTATATCAAATGTTCTTCAGCCTATGTTTTTCTCTCACCAGTATACATCGTTTCCCTGTCAGTACTTATGGTACTTACAGATCTACGTTAACCTTCTTACTGTCTGCATGTTAATAATAATGCCTAACATTTCTAGAGGCAGGCATGTACTAATTCATTTACTCTTCATCATAACTTTAAGATGTTGGTACTGTTATTCTTATTCTTTGACAGATGGAAAAACTAAGTTAAAGAAAGCTCACAAATGTGTCCAAGGTCACAAAGACAGTAAATGCCATGACTAGACTCAAACCAAGGTGCTGTGGCTCCTGAGCCTGTGCTCGCAATCACCCAGCTCCTTCCGTGGCGTTCTGTTGTGTGGAGGTATAATAATCTGTTTAATGGCTTCCCCGTGGATGTCGTTTAAAACTTTTTGCCTTTACAAACAAAACTGCAGTGAACATTTTTATACATTTTTCCTTGTTCAGTGGTTAGCATCTTAAAAGTATGACTATAACTGCCCCTTTACCCCCTACCCCATGGAATCCGTATGTTGCTCCAGAACCCAGAGGGTGAGAAAAACTGCCCTCTCACATGGCTCCAGGAAATTATGCTGGCAGAGGGTCCATTTTTCAAAGTTTTCTTAGAGTTGTGGGATTTAAACTAAGAAATAATGTACATAGATATTTGTGTCTTCCTTGGTGAGAAGTGGCAGGGGGGAATAATATTTTTGTTTTTGCTGAGATCTTATTAGTAACACGGCTAAAAACATTGGCTTTGCACAATTCTAAGTAAGATCCTTGCACTTAAATGGAATTAGAGGAGAAAAATTATGTTAGTCTTACTTTCATGTAAGAACCTAGAGAAAATAAAAAACTTAGGAGGTAATATTGATCATATACCTTTCACCTATTGTATCTTAATAAGTGACTCTCCTTTAATCTTTTAGAAAATGATATATAAACATTTATTAACTTCTACTTACTATTTCAAATCTAAATTTGGAGTGGGAACTTTCCAGAGGCTGGTGGCTTCCTATTCCACTTCTCTGTGCTTGGTATTTTCATTATTATATTGCCTGCTTACATGTATTTGACTTTTCACTGTATTTCATTTTTCTACAGCTGAACTCTTTTCTTCTTCCAGGCACAAGAGAATTTTCTTCTTGGTGTTCTACTAGAGGCTTGCTAATGCTCTGACTCAGCCTGACTTTAAATCCATAGTTTCATTTTCTAACATTATTAACGATTAATATTGAAGCACCAAATGAAAGAAATGTGATAGTTTCGTTAAAGAACTGAGGGGTTTTTTTCTGTTTGGACATTTTTTACCCTCAACTTGACTAACTTGAATCTCACTAGCCCAGCTTAATTTCACGATGTTCTAAAAAGGAGGAGGAAACGAAGCACATGGTCATCCATAATATCAGAGACTCCCTTTTATAAATCTATTAGGTCCATCCTTCTATGAGCAAAGCAGGTATCCATGTTGCTGATGCTCCCCAGAGAAAGCCTCAGACACATTTTGTTCCCAAACAGAATTAGAAGGAAAAGGTCTGCTTAGCTGTCTTTTCCTGTTTAAAATACAGCTGCCCCTGAAGCAGAGCCGTCGTCAGCTCGCAGCACTCTCTGCAAACTTGCCATATAAGTCTATGATATAAGTGGTGTGGAGTGGTTTTGTTGCTAAGGGAAAAGTGCTTTAAAAAAAAAGGCAGTATCTCTTGTATATCTCAGATCCTTTGGGTATTTAATGTACAGTTTCAACAAAGGACACTCAGAATTATACCTCTGGTTCAAAATTGCTTAAATGTCGAAACATATGGTCTCATGTTCCATTTGTTAGGAAACAACCAGCTGTTCTCAGCCTGCCAAATCCAAGTAAACATCCACTGTGTGGAAGAGTGAATCTGAAGTGGTTCAGTAAAAACATAAAAGCTGTTTTTGCTGAAAAAGAAGAAGAAAAAAAAAGGCCACCCCGAAACAACAGCTAGTGAAGAAAAAAAAAAATCTTGTTCTGATAATGTATTTTCCCTGGCTTGCTTAGAGTAGACTGTGGAGTAGGAATGACTCTGGAGTTGTTTCAATTAAAAAAGGTTTGTAGGCATCCTTGCTGTCTTCTGTTGGTGAGAATCATGTGATTGTCTCGGTTACAGTGATTATTTTAATAAAATGCAATTATCTGAATAATTAATTTGTTTGACTACTCTACTGTGTCCTCCATTCACAGAGGCCAAAATGTCAAAGATCAAGTAGATTGGGAGAATAGGAAAATTCTCATTATAAAGGCGAGGGGAGGAGGGAAAGGATGAAATATTTGGAATTTCAGTGCAGTGGTTTCTATTTATCTGAAATGTCAAGGGCAGTGTAAAATGTATTTTTAAAATGTGTTTCTGTATGGTTTGTGCCCATTCTTGGCGTGGCTGTGGCTCTACAGAGGCCATTGTTCTTTCAGGAGTATGAGGGGGTGTCTTTGTCCAAAGTGACAAAAAGAAGACTTGGAAGACTGGGCTTCCTTTGTTCCTGTGCGGTGCTGTAAAATTTGGTTTGAAATTAGGACCTCAGGGAAGGACCTTCAATAGAGAGCTTTCATTTCCTGCCAGCATTTTAATCACTCTGGGGTTTAAAGTGGATGGCCGGCCAGCATAATGGCCCTATGTTTAATAGAACAGCTTGTATCTTGAAGGCCAGTTAAGGGATCTGTCATCCGCCCAATATTCGTCTTTTCTGTTTCCTGTCCATTTATGAAGATCACCCACCCTTTTAGGTGGCTTCCCTGGACCATTTTGTAGGAGAGCTGCTGCCACTACTTCTTAAAGAGGATGAACAGAAATCCAGTTGAATGTGGTCCAGCTTCAGCCCAAGCAGGAAAGGTCTGGAGAGTGCTTTAATTAGACATGAAATTCACCAGATTTCGGATTTGATTCCATCAGTTACAGAGGGAATGTTTCAGATTTCACAAAAGTATAGAATAGGAGGAAGGTAAAAAATTATCCATATCGCATCAGAATTGTTGGAACGTACTGACCTGATATGTGCTCACATCATCACTGCGGTGGAAGTTAATGTCCTTCTGTCATGCAGAGGGGTAATTTACCTCCTGGGAGGTGAAGTAACCTGGTAGATATGATCCTGTTGTATAATAAGGAAATCTGCAATTTTTCTGATATAGTGGCTTATTAACTCTGAATGTAGGCTTCTTTTGGAACCTTTTAGAAATTTACCTTTATAATTTCTCAAATGGTGTCTAGAACTCCTAAAGGAGTAAATATTGGAGTCAAGGCTTGAAAGATAGAGCCAGCATTAAGAAGTATGGGTTCTGACTTTCTTCCCCAATTCATGCCTAGTGGCTAAGAGTAAGATAATATGAGTAAAAGCCTCAGATTCACTAAGTTCTCATCCAGGACCTATCACTGAAATTTCTCTGTGATCAGGTGCTAAGCATAGCCTGTGTGGTGGCAACAATAGAGAACTGCTTGGCAGAGGTAATTTCAGGGGTAGCTATTAAATAGTGTCATAAAGTATTTCCCTAACTCTGGGTAATAACATACATGAACGAGGGAAGAGAGCTAAGGAACCTTTTCAGCTACTAGAACACTCTGTATCCCATCTCATGGCCAGGAGTGCTGGGGGGAAAAAAAAAAAAACCCACAGAGAACCCACTTTTGACAGGCGTTTTCTTTTTTGCAGGTAGGTATAGGTTATCATGGGGAAATGAAGGAATGTGTAAACCTCATTCAGCAAAATTGAAATGATTCTGTCTCCAGTTCTATCAAGCCAAACTTAACCCATACCCACAGAGATGATGGACATGAGCCAGAGCCTCCCTGAGCTAGGCTCCCAGCTCTGAGTGGAAGACAGGAGAAAAGGACTAGGGGTGAGGGAGAAAAAGCAATTGCAGAGAGTAACATTTGAAGCCATTCTCACTTATTCAGAAGAAATGGAATGAATTAAAGTTCTCCCAAAAAAGGGCTGGAACCAACCCCTCGTCACTTTCCCCCTTCTATAATCAGTAATCATTGTCTGGTCAGTTCCGATCATAATCCAGTGGGCTACCAAGGGGTTATGCTTCTTTACTGACTATACTTGTGACCCACAGGACTTTCCAAACATGGATTTAAACATCCAGAGACTTTTCTGCCTCTTTGAGAGCCGTTCTCCCACTGTATCCCTTTTGACCTCTTTCATCATGGCTCTAGCTGCACATTTCCTAGCTGCCCAATCTGAGCCCTTTTGAGCTGGCCTCCCTTGGATGAGTAGCTGTTTGAAAGCTGATTTAAAGTGAGTGTTGTTCCACGTAAGAGCTATTGGCTGAAAAGAGCACTATCCACAACAACAGAGGTGACTGAGAAAGGCAGACAGGCTCTCCTGAGGGTGGTTTTACAGACGTGCATTGGTCTAGTAGGAATTATGCATCATTAGATTGAGGATCTTATTTTTGCATCCAGGTCATTTATCCATCAAGAAATGCCTCTGACATTTCAGCCAGGGAACCATCATTGTACTTACACCAGTCTGTTCCCACACATGAAATGTTATGACTCAAATAACCACTCAACAGCTCATCAAAGGTCCATAGTATGTTTACTGGGTAAAAGTTTTCAGGCATAGATTTGGAGAGAAAATTGCCCAGCAGAGCAGGGCCTTAGCATAAAGTTAATATCGTCAAAGATCTGACTATAATCCATTTCATTCACTGTTGGAGTTTGCTATGTGGGTGTTTCCACAATGTGGGAAACTCATTTCATTGAAGAGTCTGAATATTTTGTAAGGATGTGAAGAGTTGCAAATAATCTTTTCTGTAAGGCTATGAGGAGGAACAAAGCAACTAATGTTAGAAAGAACTGGTACACTATTGTTTTCTGTCATTTGTAAAACTCAATAGGAATATTCTAGACTTCACAGATTTATATCCTCAACTGTTTGCTCTTTAAAGATTATACAAAAAGCATACCTGTGAAAATATCTGTTCCACTGGAAGGACATCCTCTTTTGAAGCTCAGATAGTTTTAAAATAAGATGATATATGTAATAAACCATAAATTCCTTGTCTATAGAAAATAATGTATCTATATCTTCAAAGAGCTACCCAAATTCTGCTGTATTAGCAAAAGAAAAGGTAAAGAATAAAGTTTTATATATATTTTTCAGTATATAAATAATATATATAAGTAAAAAATATATACATGTATAAATAAAAATATATACATATAAATATATAAATAGATGAAATGTTTGTGTATTCAGACAGTAGAATTACCCAAGATGTCTTCATTTTTGCCTTTGGGCAATGAGATTATGCCAGCCTTAACTGTAACCAAGGCAGTTATTACACTTACTGGTGCTAGTTTCCAATTTCCATTTCTGAGCATCTCTTAGAAATCACACCAGAAAATGAATTGGCCTTTGTGAATGTCCCATTCTTAGGCAATAGCATTTGCTTAGCATTGTTTGTATGGGCTCCCTTCAGAAAATTTGCCTGTATCTATGTAATATTCAAGTCCTTCCTTTCAAAAGCCTTTCCCCTATTTGGATAATATCTATTTTATTGTATACAAATGCTTTTATGTTTTAGAATTGAATCCCAACCAGATAGTTAACTTCTTTGAGGAAGGCACTCGTGTCATACTTTTTCTGTATTCCTCAGAACCTAGCACACTATTTAGCACGTAAGTGTTAGTTTCCATTCCTTATTAAATTGTTATCCATATATTTTCCATATGAGAAAAGTAAGGCATGAAGAGAGTGTCATTATTTGTTTAGTTGACAGTAAATTTAAAGCAAAAGTAGCGCTATAACCATCCTGCCTCAAACTGCTATTTAATGTCTCCTTTCCCCACTCCTTTCATGGAAGCTCTTCTCTCTTCCTGACCTTTAACTGTCTTTAATTGTCTTATATTTGCATGTTTTTGAAAAAAATCACAATTGTTTTTGAAAGTGGTGAAAGAAATTGAAGGAGGAATGTACAGACAGATGGACAGATACACATTTAATAGCAGAGACTGGATTAGAACTCACAAATTTAGAATTTTCTGAATGTGGTTTAGTACATCGTGAATACCAAATCACAGCTCCCAGCATGTGCTTGTAAGGGAGGCAGGCTGGGAAGAATTGAGTGAGATATTAAACCCTGCCTTCTCCCCTATTGTAATTGGCCCCTGGTAGCAGAGAAAGGTCTATAGTAATGTAGTACAAAGGGAAGACGAATGAGGAATTATGGCAACCAAACATCTCCTAAAGTGAAAGGCAAGAAGAATGGTGGCTGCAGTGACTGCTTGTTTTCACAGTGGGCTAGAGACCCTACTGGACCTCCCAAGATTCCTGCATGGCTAGTTTCAAAGGCCCTTCCAACTATAGGAATATTTTGATGCACTGCTCTTTGGAATTAACAGATCCACAAGCCAGTGGCCTGTCTGGAAAATACTGAAAGCTAACTATTCAAAAGAGTATGTTCTAGCTCTGAGTGTACTACACAAGTGCTAAGCAGTATCTGGCAATAACAAGCTTGTTGTTGACTTCATCTCGGAAAATTTACCACTTGTATATACTTGATGCATTGGTTTACCTTCAAGAAAAAGAAACATAGCCTGCCTGCGTCTTACACCCACTGGATAGAACTAATCAGGATCTCTTTTGATAACTCGAGCAGATAAGCAGCAAATGTAACTAGCCAGGATTAATTTCACATATTGTCTATTATTATACTTTTCCCTAATCTACTCCTTGGCTTAATCTAATTCTTTTCAATTCTGGGAGCTCACTTCCTGAGAATGGAGGACAAGGTTACATTTCACCTATGTCTTATGCTTTAGCTCTTTCGAGAGAGAAACACATCTCTTTTGAAACTCACTGGTTAGAGAAAATATTTCAGGAGTCACTGACATCATAGTACAAAAGAAAAGAACTTGCTTAGCTGATTCTTCTTGTTCTGGATGGAGGATCTGGTTGAGCTTTTATTCGTCTCTGTCACTACCTAGCTCTCTGTCCTTTTGACACTTCACCTCTCTGTTCTTCAGTTTCTTATTTTGTGAAGCATGTAAACTAGATGGTTCCTGAACTCCCTCTAGATCTGTAGTAATTCTATTGGATATAATACTTGAGAAATACAGGCAACATTTAAATATAAATTTTCAAACACCTGCATGCAAACATCTCCATGGAGTGGGAACCAACAACATCCATTATGCTGCTGACTCTAAAACACAGAGGAACATATTTTAACACGTTTTTTAAGCTACTTGAGGTCAAACTAAAATTATTAAAATTAAAAGAAATGTGGAAGGTTAACATTAACCTCTCCCAATGTCCATCTCTTCCATATTTACCTCCTTAATTTGCTAATGCCTCAGTTCATGATATCCAGGCTCCATTAAATGTGCATGTCCCTTGGTGCAGTAAGTCTCAACCTTGACTACACATTAGAATTCCTTAGAGACCTTTTAAAAATTCCTATTCCCAGGCCACACTCAGAGCAGTTGAGGTTGGATCCAGGCATCACTATTTTTCAAACTCCCCAGGTGATTCCAGTGTGTAGCCAGATTTGAAAACCTTTGTCTTAGTGGGATCTCTGTGCTTTTCAGAGTATAATATGTAAGTCTGCTTTTCTAGTATATTAAAATATGTATTTAGGTTGGTTTCCCCTGTAGTAAATCTCTGATATTTCAGAACACTTTGCTGAATATTTTACTGACTGTATACTTTATTCCATAATAATTTCTCTGATAGCCATATCCCTTTCTTTGGAGGTATAGTACTGTTTCGGATTAGGCAGTACAACATGAATTTTCTATTCCCATTTCCTATGATTAAACTCTAGGCTAGCAGGGATATTCCTTAGTGTATCACGGGATGTCCAGAAGTTCAGCATGGCCTGAGACAGATGAGTGGATTTAGGGTGGTGTTGATATGAGTTTATTTGTAACACAGATGCTCCCATTGGGATTTATATCACCATTTTGTCAGATTTTCCTCAACTCAAGTATACGAGGTATTGAAGGGGAAGCTTTTTTCTTCCAGCAATTGACTCTACGTAAAACAGAAGTTTAAAGTAAAAACACTTAAGAGCTCAAAAAAGACATACCAAATTAAAACACATGTAGGATTATATTGTGTATCATTATATGACAATTCAATAAGTATTTGTTGATTTCATTAATATATGAAGTGAGATGATTTTCAAATATACTGTTCCATGAAGATGCAGAATTTACGTGTGCATTTTTGCATGAATCTGAATACTTTCATATAGGTTATCTAAATTTCAGGTCATCAATCTACAAAGTTGTTTGCCTACCATATGTAGTTTAAGGTTAGCACTAGTTTTTGTTTTTTGTTTGTTTGTTTGCTTGTTGAGACAGGGTCTCACTCTGTTGCCCAGGCTAGAGTGCGGTGGCATCATCATAGTTCACTAGGTTAGCACTAGTTTTAAAGTGTCCGTCACTTTTTGTGATAGTGAAAATCTAGATTCCTGAAAAGAATATTGTTTTCCCACCTGGATGATTTCCAGTCCTTAGAATGGTTTGGAAGCATTTGGTAGGCACGTTGTAGTCCAAAAATCAATGTGGCTTTGTTTGGCTTGCCCCAGCAATGTAAATTATAGGAAACCTTTCTTGAAAAAGATAAACAGGAACCAAGAGCAGAAATGTTTTCCCTCTCCTCACCCACCACCATGGTTTTTTGGAGCTATTAAAGGAGTGGCAAATAAATGAAGGGCATATTCCTAGGACCTAGACACACTCCCAAAGTCTGCATTTTTATCCTGTTAGGTTTTCCAGACCTGATATCATTAGGCAGATTCCTCTGACTTGGTTTGTTTAAGAAGTGTTATTCTTGACCATGTATCATCCCACAGTTTTGCCTCTACTCCTCCAAGCCTTCTTTTTTCTCCTTCCTGAAAGTGATTTAAGAAAAAAAATTCCTAGTGCCAGCCACAAAATAAACTATACAAGAAAAGTGTCAGAATTCTCTAAAACAGTCTTGGTGGCTGACTTTATTGTTCCTCTGAGAGGCTTTCATGCATCTGAATGAGTGCTGCTATAATTGGTCGCTGATAATTTGGTGGACTAGTTAATCACCAGAATTCTTGGGATTATCTGATCTTTTCCAAGTAACTTTCCTTTTAATATTGCTGTGTTTACAATTTAGTTATAATATCACAATCTTGATCCAACCAGAACAAGGAGAACTGAGATGGTTAAAGGAAGAAATGCTAAATGGTGGGTCATGAGAGATTAAATTGGACACCTTATTACTTGTTCCTCATGGGGCTGGCTTCACTGACTTTCTCAGCCTGAAGTTCCCTCCCTGCTGCGCCATTCCTAGTCTGCTGTGAGCTCATTATCACAGCGATTAGTAGCATCCAGAAGGTTAGGTAATGTTCCTTTCCCCAAGTGAAAGCCTGAAGTCTGAATTCTCCTTAGATTGTTGGAATTGACTTAAATTCTATTAAAGTGGAAAATAGGGCCAGGCACAGTGGCTCATGCCTGTAATGCTAGCACTATGGGAGGCCAATGTGGGAGGATCACTTGAGTCCAGGAGTTTGAGACCAGCCTGTGCAAGAGAGAGACCCTGTTTCTACAAAAAATAGAAAAATTAGCCAGGCATGGTGGCACATGCCTGTAGTCCCAGCTACTCGGGAGGCTGAGGCAGGAGGATCACTTGAGCCTGGGAGTTTGAGGTTGCAGTGAGCTATGATGATGCCACTGCACTCTAGCTCAGGCAACAGAGCAAGTCCCTTCCTCAAAAAAAAAAAAAAAGAAAAAAGAAAGAAAGAAAAGAAAAGAAAAGATGAAAATACCCAAACCTCAATCTCTCTGTCCTTAGAGCCAGAGAAAAGGACCCTGAGACATGCATGCTTTTGGTATAAGTTAAATTTCACGGAAATGAGTTCCTAGCTGTCCTACAATCCTGTGTATGAGGATGCAATGGGTAGTTCTAACTGCATTATAATTATTTTGGTAATGACTTCTTTCCTCTTACTAAGGAGAATCAGGCCAGGTTTGCACAGTTGTCTGAATGAATACAGTGATTCTAATAGCTGATATTTGTTGTTTAGGCAAGTGAGACATCCAGGTGATGGGCTGAACATCTCCATTCCATCCTGCTGTTTAGTTTTGTGATAAAATAGCCACTTACTCATTTCGTATCATCATATAACTTCTCAGGTCTCAATTTGCTGTGAGGACAGGGACTTAGCTAGGGTTACCATAGATCCAAATTTGCCTAGGTTCTGGTTTCACTTATTGTGCCAGTTTGATTATCATTGATGCTTATTTCACCCTCAGAACTGTCCCAGTTTGGATGATAGTCACCCTACTTATTCCCCTATGTTAGCATAGGGGAACCAAAAGAAAAAGCTACTAAATGGAATGATACCAGGATCTGTGCTTCTAAATAAAATATTAGAATTAACCTGTGTTTCCTGTTGTTTTCAACATAAGTAGTGTCACTTGAATCCAAAAAAGTTATCTTCTTCCTCATTTTCTATTTACTGATAAAGGATGGCTCTCTAGAATTAGGATTCTGAGCCCTGTAACTAAGATTTCTATAGGAATTCTGAAACAAAGCAGTAAAGTGCAAAAGCAAGCAGGTTCTGTAGCCTTATCAGTAACAGTTGACTCTTCTCATGGGGGAGGAAGGTGGGTAGATGATGGTGGAGCAGGTTGTCTTCTGAACATACAGCCTCTGAGAAAGAACTCTATCCAGAAATCCAGTGCCTCAAGTGGTTCCCAGCGATGCTCTGGAGAGGAACATTCTAGTAGTTTCTTTCTGGGCATATTTCCTAGGGAGTTTTGGGAGTCATGCAGTGTTAAGGTTTAGGACTTTTGGGGCAGATCTCAACATAAAGGTCTTTCTCTCTCTGAGGTGACCCATTGATTTGGTCTCTGTGTGCCCACATTACTGGTGCTGCCAGCTCAGGGAGTTTATGAAATTTTGATGTAGAAATTAGATTGTTGCTTATCTTGTACCTTCTTGCTCATAGTATTGACAGTACCACTGAATTGCTTGAGGCAGATAGCATCTCAGTGATCACTGTGCTATTTCAGCTTTCTGCTGCTGACAACATCAGAAGTGTTTTAACAGGGTTTTAATGGGCAGGCTCTGTAGCTCCTTGGAGGGTTGCAAATAGCTGCCGTGAGAAACCCTCTCTGCTACTCTGGGCTGACATGCCCTCTTTTCTCATCCAGCTGCTGCTTGTTTAGATGGCCGCTTTCCTGGTGACAAGCACTTCTTATTTGGTCTGAACAGTACTAAGACTTGAATTCCAGAGATGAGATTGTGTAACATAAAAAAGGAAAGGTCTTTTAAGGACGTTTTCTTCCCATCCTGTTGGGGGCAGGAAAAACAAGACAAGTTATGGCGGGGGAGACTGATAGCGCAAGAAAGAGGGTCTAACCAGGAATAAGTCTGCCGTTCCCAGAGCCTTTCAGAGAAAATTCCTGGTGTGTCCTTAAAACTACAGTTTTCTCATTTGATGGAGTCCCAAGAATCTATTTGGAGAATATCATGCCCAAAGTTCCTATTTTCTAGCTTAGCCACATTTTAGAGTTTTATTTAACGGCTGGTAGGCATACAAAAGAAGAAAACACCTTTCTATGCATGAATACAATTTTTTGACTATTTCATGATATTCTGGGATTTTCTCTACTATTATGAAATACATTTCAAGAGTTAAAGCACAGTGAATTAATGCTACGTTGTCTGCCTTGGTTCCATTATTTGATCTTGAGATTCAACAAAGTAACTGAATTCCCAACTAGTAACTTAAAACTTAAAATTTTAGGATTAGAGGAGATGGACATCTGTTACACATAGAATTCTCTTTACTGAAACAATGAAATAGTGAAATTGAAATGAGGTAATAAAATGACATTACATTGACTTCTCTCCTGTGGTGCCAAAGACAGTTCTTAATACCTGTGCCCAGTGACAATAGAATACCCAAAAGGAAACTAGTGGTAAGAATGGAAAAAAAAAAATGGTGGCCAAATTCACAGAGTTTTGGTGTGATTCAAGAACTCAGTCTAACCAAGGGAGGCCTCCTGAGGAAAAGATGTCCATGTTGCATCTAGAAAGTGTAGTTCATAGAAAAATCCCAGTGTTTGGAAGTATCAGCGCAAGTATCAACTGCTGTAATTATTTCTCTACATCACTTTCCCTTCTCAGGGGCATTAAAACAGTAGTTTGCCTGGCCGTTTTTAAAGAAGACCTAAGAATATGTCCTCCTAATGTTAGAGAGAGCCTTCCTCCACTTCGAGCTCTACCTGCTGGGAATTGGTTTTCATCATTATCACCCTCTACAGTGTTTTCAGGCTGCCTGAGAAAAATCTCCTATCAGACACTTAAGGCCATTTCACAGCCTCCTCTTCCCAAACCAAATTGATAGTACTGAGTTATCATCTGTCCTTCAGAGATTTAAGATTCTTAACTTCTTGTCACCAGAAGAGGCATGATTTTAGCTATTAAGGGATAAATCTGATTATCAAGGTTGGAAGAAAAAAAAGCCAGTACACCTCTGGGACACAGTCTGACATGGATTCTTGGGAAGGCCTGAGCCTTACCTTTCGCTTTCTTAGAGCTGGGCACCTTTCCTAAAGTTGCTGCTGCACTGCTATTGGGAATGCTACCCGAGCCAAGATCATAAAAAAGACTTACACATGCCTGCATTTAGGGTCCTCTGCAAGGCACTGAATAAAAAAAACTACAGGAAACTACATAATATAAAGGAAAAACCACAAGAATGTGGGCTACAGGAGAGTATAACGGTGAAAAGTATAAACCCTGGAATTATAGAGAAAGCTAACTTCATCACTAGCAAGTGGATTTACCTCCCTTTGCTCAGTTTCCTCATTTATAAAATGAAAATTCTAACTTACCTCATAAGTTTGTTGGGGATTAAATAAGATAATGCATTATAGCACAGTGCCTGGCTCATAGTTAAGTGCTTGGTTAACAGGGGCTGGTGTTACTGTTAAGAATGTACATGCTTGCTGCTCACCAAGTGTATATATAATCTTGCCATGTGCTCAAAGTGCTTAATTTTAGGGAATTTTTTAGCAGTTGTGCTGATACAGAGACAAGGATAGATGACATATAGTGGTAGAATAAAATTGATAAACCAAGATATGGAAGAATAATGGGGAGCTGTAAAGAAATGATAAAAATAAGGACTTGGTGTAAACATTTGAAAGAAGGGGCTTCCCTAGGCTTGTCAAACCACAAATTTCAATTTTGAGAACCCGCATTCTCTTTTACACTCTAAAATCAGGAAAGTTAGGCTTGACTAACTAATATGGTCTTGCTATGGTCCTTCCTTTCTCTAGGCCCCAGTTTTCTCTGTAAAATGGGAGAGTTGAAATAGATGGTCTCCAGCCTACCTTCTGGTCTAAAATTCTGTAAGTCGATTTAAAAAGGAAAAGAGTAGTAGCATTGCCTTTTCACAATTGCTCAGCTGTATTCTGCCTCAGGTACAGATATTTCCTGGATTTCCCCTGATACATCTTTCTGTGCAATTTTAGACTCCTGCCTCATGTCTCTATAGCTTACTAGTAAGTTAACATGGTTAATTTGTTCTGTTTTGTTGATGATTGGGTGATTTATGTCATGTGGTGAGGGGGAATGTTTTTATTTTCGTTCAATGACCAGTAGTCTTGGTCAAGGTGGGCCACGGCCACTCTGTGACTCCAGGTTGATTCCTCTGCCTGTTGGGCTTTGAAGTTCCCTTTTGCCTCAGTCAGCTGCCTTGAATAAAATCATCTGCTGTGGCTCTCTGCTTGGGATTTCCTTTGCTTTCATGTGTGCTCCCTTTCTGAAAGATGGGGATTGTAATTTGCTAGCTGTGTAGCAGTTAGCCCTTTAGGTTCCTTTCAGAGATACTATATTATCCCACCACACTGGGCTTTTCTCCTTTCCCAGTTTGGTTGTTTCCACATTCACTAGTTTAATTCTGCAAATTTGAAGAACACGAATGCAATATCTCCTTTTTCCTTAACCACACCTGCAGTTGGCAATTGTGGAATCCATTTCCTACAAATATTAATTTTACTTTCATTATGTGACAGGATGCAGAGCTATTTTTTATAAATATTCAAAACATTTAAATAGTTAGTAGGGACACCTCTAATCAGGTCCTAGAGGGCTTGCAAACTGTTTGACCTAGTCATTCTTCTCTTGTCTACCCTTGGGTACTGCCTGTCTTCATGCTCACGCATTTCCCTATTTTACATACCACCTGCCAATATCTAGCTAAAAGATGTCTTTAAGCATGAGTCATTATAAAGGACTGAAAGGTATCCTTTCATGATGCAAGGTTTTTAAAAATTTGAAACTAGCAATTAGCATACACTTGAAAGGAAGGATATCTTGATTTCTTAGAACACCATATGGAACAATTTATGATGGCTTCTCTGAGGGCTTTTGATGAGGTGGCTATCTAATGAAAGACTCAGCTCAAGTGTTTTCAAAACAGCTGACTTCCTAAACCTGGGTTCCTTGTGGTGTGTATAGTTGTGCCTGCAGATTCAACCAGGCAACATAAGTAGAACATGACTGTGGTGTGATCATGCCTGAAGGATGTCTGCTGGGTATCACGTGCTTGGATTTGAACAGGAGGAGGTGTGGGTAAGGGTGAAGTTGCCATTCTTCAATTCCTTCAGCCACCTGTAATTGAGACTAGAAAAGCATTTGCTTTGTGTGAATTTAATAATCCATCTTTCCTCCTGTACTTGATAACAGAAAGCAGTTTTAATTTTTATCCTATATCTTTACTTTCTCATTCATTTATAAAAGAATTTTTTGGATACCTATTATGTGCATTTCTGTGCTAGGTACCATAGAGGATGTAAAGAGGTACAAAGCAATGTTCTTGTTAGCAGGAAGACAGACTAAGTACGTGTGTGACTGTAAGGTAATATCAGTGTGCAGGTGAAGTGGTGGGGGCATTCAGAGGAAAGGTAAATCAATTTCCTCTTGAAGTTCAGGAGAGCCTTCATGGCAGAGGTATCATTTGAGCTGAGTTTTGTTGTATGGGAATGAGAGAGGAGAGTCATTCCAGGCGGGGAGAACAGTGCTGTCAGATAACAGGGTGTACGCATATGGGGAAGAGCAGGTGGTTTAGTTTGCCTGTAGGACAGAGTATGACAAGGACAGCAGAAGGAGATATGGTTTGAAAAAGTAAGACTAGAGAGCATGGGGTTTTGAATACTTTGTAGTGTCTCGTGTATCTCTGGAGTCAGTGGGTCAGTTGGATTTGAATCTTGTTTCCGCTGCTTCTTACCCCTGTGACCCTGGGCATGTTCCTAATCATCTCTATACTTCAGTTTCTTGGTCTACAAAAACTAACATGTGAAATGAATTCTAAGAATAAGTTTAATTTAATGTAATATATCTAAAATATTATCATTTCAATATTTAATCAATATAAAAGTTATTAATGGAACATTACATTTTTTCATGCCAAGTTTTCAAAATCTGCTGTATATTTTATAGTTATAGCACATTTCAATTCAGACTAGCCATATTTCAAGTGCTCAGTAGCCACATGTTGCTAGTGGCTGCCATATTGAGCAATGCAAATCTAGAATATCTGGAACCCATTCTTCTACTCTCTTGCCTTTGGTTTTATAAACACAGAGAGAGAAACATTAGAATTGAACTCAAGTCATTCCATGCTGATATCCATAGCTACCACTTACAGATGTTTGTTGAGATGCCAGAAGTTAATCCAAATAAATTTCGGTCTCAGTTGGCACAAGAGATTTGTCAGCAATTATATAGCATGAAAGCGGTCACTAGTAGTAAGTCCATCCTTGTGGATGTGCAAATTTTGCTCTGGCTTTTTTTTAGAGAAATAAAACTCATCTCTCTTTTATTCTTTCCTGACCATGCCTGCCTTTGTATTCCTGACAACCTTGGAAGAACACAGATTGTGTGCTAAATGTAATAGGTACCCTTTTCCACTTAATAAGTGACCTTCTGAATTCCCAGCACTGATCTAATTCCAATGGCTTCTGAAATTTACCTTTTGCGCTTGTGTTGGTTTTAGCCAGTGGGTACTATGTCAAAGGTCATGAACTTGTACACTTCCTCTCCAAAGATTCGCAGTATCAGTGCCCAGTTTGTCAAGATTCCTCTAGATTAGTTTATTTAATTGTGCTGCCATTGGTTAATTCACAAGATCATAAGGCCTTTTTCTTCTTTCAAACGGATAGCAAATGGGGGACAAAGAAGAAAGAAAAGGAATGGCATTCATCAGTTTCCTCAGCATCTTAATTATCTTAGTTTTCAGTTCTTCTATAACTGTCTTTATGGATGTAGTTTTACTAGCTTAAAGCATCTAATCAAAACCATCTCCTTAAATCTCTCTGGATCAAGAAGCAATAGTAAGCCCAGAGCATATTATCCCTGCAATCCAGAAACACTTAGGTGTGCTTGTATTTGATGCATGTGTAATAAGTTTACTCTCCCAGCTTCTTTTTCCGTGTAAAACCTTAGTGATCTAGTATGGTAATGAAGGGGATATTTATTCCTATTTTAAACAGGTATGACCAAGGTGAGAAAAGCTTAAGTATTTGTGATTATTCAAAAGACCTATTTTCTTTACATATGGTATTATGGAGACAATTCCTATTATTCTCAGCTATAGAATACAGTATATGATTGGGCTTTTATAAATTAAGGTTTACTTTTTTCCCCATCACATGCTATTCTGATTTGATATTGCTCTATGTTCAGAAATAGAACATGATTCCTAAAATGCCTGCTGATCACAGTAGTGTCTATCATATACATTTTCATATTCTTGTTGTTATGTTCAAAATCCTCTACAAAGAATTCAGGAAGTATTTGTTCTGTGATACATACTTTTCAGGTAACTTCAACTTGTCAAAAAAGATTGGCAATATTTGAAACCTTTAAATTATATTAGTTTTTCTTTTTTGCATGGTTGGAGAAGAAAGTATTCAGATAATTTTGTAAAAAGTTTTAACCCTTTATACGGAGATCTTTCTCGAGTAGATTTCATGCTTGCTTACTTCTGAAAACAAAATATATCGAATACACTTTGATCTAGGACAGGGCCTAGCCCATAATAGGCACGCAGTTCTTACTCTTGAATTGTACTGAATGATTCATTGTTATGAGCATCCAGTATTTACTAGGTCTTAGATTTTAAAGGTTGGGTTTTTTTTTTTAATGTCATATTCTTTGCTCAGATGCAAAATAGCTCTAGTACTCCTATGTTTTTCCATTTTGTTTTTTTTCTTTTGCCATCAAGGCTGACAACCTTATCTCTTAGAGAGAGAGAGAGAGAAACCTTTTATTGTCTACCTAGTATGTGCCAGATACACATAGCTCTACATGGGATATCTGTTTTAATCTTCAGCAACCCTATGAGATAGCTGTTATTATATCCCACTTCCTTGTAAGGGAACTGAGGTTTAGTGAGATCACATTTTTTCTTACTGCTCTCAGTGCCCCTGCCTGTACCCTATAATATCCCTTCCCTCTTTAATGTGTTGCTTCTAGTCCTGAGGACCAGAAATCCAGGTAACTAGATTACATATACAATAAAATATGCTCTGGTGGGTTTTCCTGATGGGACCCTCGAGGGGAGGCATGATGAAGACTGGGAGAGGAGTTCCAGGTTGGGGGTGCATGGGGTGTTTCATCTGGGTGCCAATGCCCCTTTCCTGGGGGTCGTGGTTATTCTGCAGGTAAGCTAATGTTATGCTGTTAGCCAGAATGAGTTGATACCATTTTCTTGTCTAGGTATGGACTGACCTGAATGAGTTCTCACAGACTGTCCCAGAAGGGTAAGAAGCTAGTGGAATTTATGAGTCCTCTTCAGAAATAATGTGCAGACACTCATACATACACAATGTTTTCAGGGATTTCAGGACCCCTCTAAAATCCATCCCTGAACCCCAGATTAAGATAATTCATTTGGCCTCTGTGGGTGGACATTAATCAGTAATGCTATTATAACCTAAACATGTCCTTAAGACCAGAAATTATAATTAAGGACAAAGGAACCCTGAGAACTGTAGGAGATTTGAAACGGAAAAGGGCTTTCTTTGGCTTTTGGGAGGAATTCATGTTTGCCCTTGAATAAAGCGAGATGAGCAAGTAAACAGTAGAACCAGTCCTGTGTGCTGGGGAGACCTTATGTGTCCTAAGGCCACATGGCTGAGAGACAGGTGGGAAGCCAAGAAAGAAGAAATTGGGCATCGGTCCAGTCAAGTTATACCAGTCCATCAGGTTTGAGCATGCTGGCCTCAACTCAGGAAAGTTCTTGCTACTCCGAAGAGCAATTTTTAGAATCAGAAACCTGAACTTGGGCACCATAACTCTTTGTGCTATTTGTATTTTCCATAACAATTTTATTTTGTTCTCTCCTTAATTTTATGTAAAATTTGCACTAAGGTCAAACATAGAAAGGGAGTTTTGCAGATATGTGAGCCTCTGTAAAGGGAAGAATTGGTGATGTAGTGATGTTAACAGCACTTTTGCTATTACTTGAGAGTGAATCCCCGGGGAAATAAAGTGCACCGGCCTCGCCACAGGTGTAGCCATAGAATCCCTTCCCACCTGGACACTCTCCTTTCGGATCGCCAACCCTGAAGCGTTTTGCCTCTTGTTTTACTCAGAATGCCTCTTCCTTTACACACATACCTGCATGTTCTTCACCCACAGGGCCCAATAGAAACCGGCAGTAGGACATTCCTCATTTTTCAGCAAGTGTGACTCCAATTTGGAGAACACAGTACCTGGCTCTGAACTGAAGCCTTGAACAGTTTCAGTGACAGAAACATCCTTTATTATTTTGCTTTAAGATTATTTTAAGCCCCAGTTGTATTGATAAATTATGAAGGAGACGATAGACATATTGAAATCTATAACCGGAAAATCTGCCTTAACGGGAAACCATAATTTATAGTATTTTTTTTAAGGTGGGAAGGACACATGGATATAGTGTATTTTAAAAGGCTTTAAAAGCACTAAGGTACAGGCACACCTCACATTGTTGAGCTTTGCTTTATTATGCTTCGCAGATATGGCATTTTTTACAAATTGAAGGTTTGTGGCAACCCCGAATTGAGCAAGTCTCAGCGCCATTTTTCTGACAGCATGTGCTCACTTTGTGTCTCTGAGTCACATTTTGGTAATTCTCGCAATATTTCAAACTTTTTCATTATTATTATGTGTTACGGTGATCTGTGATCAGTGATCTTTGATGTTACTGTTGTAATTGTTTTGGGGCCTCTTGAACCACGTCCGTAAAAAATGACAAACTTACTCATGTATATTCTGACTGCTCCACTGCCTGGCCGTTCTCCCTTCTCTCTTCCTCTCCTGGGGCTTCCCTATTCCCTGAGATGCAACAGTATTGAAATTAGGCCAATTAATAACCCTACAATGGCCTCTAAGTGTTCAAGTGGAAGAAAGAGTCTCTCCCTTTAAATCAAAAGCTAGAAATGATTAAGCTTAGTGAGGAAGGCATGTTGACAATGAAGACAGGCAGAAAGCTAGGCCTCTTGTGAATATTCAGCCAAGCTGTGAATATAAAGGAAAAGTTCTTGAAGAGAATTAAAAGTGCTACTCCAGTGAGCACGTGAATGATAAGAAATTAAAACAGCCTTATTGCTGCATCGGGGAACGTTTTAGTGGTCTGTAGAGAAGATCAAACCAGACACAATATTTCCTTAAGGCAAAGCCTAATCCAGAGCAAGGCCCTGTCTCTCTTCAAATCTACAAAGGCTGAGAGAGGTGAGGAAGCTGCAGAAGAGAAGTTGGAAGCTAGCAGAACGTTGGTCCATGAGGTTTAAGGAAAGAAGCCTTCTACGTAACCTAAAAGTGCAAGGTGAAGCAGCAAGGGCTGATGTAGAAGCTACAGCAAGTTATCCAGAAGATCTAGCTAAGGTAATTGATGAAGATGGCTACACTAAACAACAGATTTTCAATGTAGATGAAAACAGCCTTCTATTGGAAGAAGATACCATCTAGGACTTTCATAGCTAGAGAGGATAAATCAACGTCTGGCTTCAAAGCTTCAAAGGACAGGCTGACACACAATGGCAATTAAATTTCAACATTTTCTTTGTCTAAATATGATAATTTTTCTTCTAGGCAACCCCAGTCCACAATTGGTGAACCACATTCTTCTGCTTCTGCATTTAAGTAGCTCTAACAGTAGAGGAGAGATGTTTATGCATCACTTTTGCCACAACTTGCCTGCTACCAGCTTAAAATTTTCTTGAAGCTAGGGTTTTATCAAAATAAGTGTTGATATTATATTATGTTTATATATTATATATATAATTTATGTTAGTATAGAAACTATCTATCAATTTACCTAACTTTTCCCTAAAAATTTCAAGCAGAACAGCTCTCCCTGACCATTACATATCCCCCAGAAACAATGCAATTAAGTGAAAACACAATAGAGGTTATATTTGTTATTGCTTTCTTTCATCCCCATTTTACAAATAAGAAGCAGGTTCACACAAGGCAATAATATGCATCAGGGGGCGGGCAAGCGGGAGGGGGGTGGAGGGGACAGGAAAACTCTCACTGAATGGATGCGGGGAGCACAGTTTGGGGGATGTCCACGATTGTAGCTCTGACACGGGCAGTGCATGGGCAATATATATAGCCAAAGTGTTGTACCCCCATAATATTCTGAAAAAAAAAAAAAAACCCTATGCCCATCCATAACAATACCACAGAGTTCATGATTTAAAATATTAAACCCGTTATACAAAAAAAAAAAAAGAAGAAGCAGGTTTTATAAATTTCATGTATTTGCTCAAGGTCATACAATTCATGAAGTGGCGATACTGTTTTTAACCCATGCCTTTCCTGAGTTCTAAATCCATAATAGAAAAGCCATGCTGGGCATTAAGGAATCCTACCTTCAAAAAAAATGAGAAGGCAGGTTTAAAAACATTCCACAAAGCTAGTTGGCTATGTATTATTCATGTATAGTGTGCTTTGTTTCCCACATAGTTTAGAAGCAATTAATTTTGGGTAGGCATGTGTTTTGTATGTAACTGTAGATACTGACTGGAATGTTTTATAATTAGATACATTTTGGCAAAAACCAAAAAGGTGGGGGATAATTTTCCTCAAAATCATTATCTGGCAGTGTGGGAGGTTGTTTTCTTTTATGTACAGAGAAACAGTCTCCAGTAGGAATCTTTGTTTTATTCATGGCAGTTTGGCAGACCCTTGGAATATAACCTTGTTCATGGTCCATGTTTTAATACTACCCTGAAAACCCTGTTGGGAGTAAAGAAAATCCTAAAAAACCCTAAGTCTCTGAGTTTTATCCCGAGGATCCAGGACCAATGACCTCTTTCTTAAGAGGAAAAAGAATCAAATGGTGGAAAATTCTCTGCAAGTCCTATTTTAGTCTCCATTAATCTCTCTTCTCCATGGCTGCTTTGTTGGCCTCTTCAGCCCTTGTGACTATGTGTATTAGAGATAATAATTATTACTATTATCAGTATTAAAATAACTATTATTTTAGAGTCGTGTATCTATTTAGCAGACCATAGCCTTGAGCTAGTATTGTAAGATACAAAATTATGTTGCCTGCGTCAGTTGGGAATTTCATGGAATGTGCTTCTCTTTGACTATATTTCCAGATGGAACCATGTGCCTAAGTGTTTGTTTTAGGCCTCCAAGAAGTCATTCCTTTTCAATGATCTGTAGCCAGACTGCTCTCCCTTGGGACTAACCTGTGTGACTAATTTGAGTAGGAGTGTGATAAACTTTGTTACCACTTGAGAAGGGGCTAAAAATACTTCTTTTTTTCCCCTCTCCATATTATCTAGCAACACTCTTTGAGGGATAACAGAAAAGGAGGTGGTGAAGATTAGAGCTGATTGGGAAGGTTCTGAATGCAGAAGTTTCATTTCGGAAGCTTCACACCTTTGAGCCCCAGGGAAGAGTTTTGACCCCAGGCTTTTACAGGTTTTGTAATAAAATCTGAGCTGCCCAGAACACTTTGTGGTTAATGGCTTTTGCAGAAGTGATTTTACAACAAAAGATGGCCATCAACTAAGCTTGTCTTGGTTCATTATCCAGATCTAAAAATGATTGTTAATTTGACTTATTGTGCTAGTTAAATATTTCTGAGACGTTTCAGTCTTTGGAACAAAGCACAGTAAATAGAGGGCTTCCCTAACAGGTGGGGCACGCAGACTTGGTTTGGAGATGAAGCATATACTGAACTGGAAGGCTGGCAAGGGAGTTTTGCCTTAACCCTGACCCTGACTCACTGAGGGACCTTGGATAAGTCACAACCTTCCTGCCCCATGTTTCTTTTACTTAAAAATAAAAGAACTGGGCTAGCTGTTTGGCTTTCAACCTTTCCTCTAAACCCTCCACCCCAGTAGTGAACCTTCTTTCTAGTAGAATTTTATGCTGAACCCCAATAGATAAACCAGATACAAGTGGAGATGCTTTGGTTAATGAGGGGTACAGAGAGAATCCCTCTCTGGATTTGGTTCTGGCCCCTGAGGCACTTTTCTGGTCTAGTTTATTTGAGCTTTTTCTTTTTCTAAATTTTTTTGAGACAGAGTCTCACTGTGTTGCCCCAGCTAGAGTGCAGTGGCATCCTCATGGCTCACTGCAACCTCCAGCTCCTGGGCTCAAGCAATCCTCCCACTTCAGCCTTCTGAGTAGCTGGGACTACAGGCGTGAAACACCACGCCCCACCTATTTGAGCTTTCTTTAAGACCTCCTCCAGCTATGCCATTCCATAATTCTAATTAATGTGGATTAAGTATTACTGATATTAGGGGTTTTTTTTCCATTTTGTACCTATATCTCAAGGAGGAAAAAAATAGTTTTAAATTGCAGCATGATTTAAGCTAGTAGAAGGTGTAATTCATTGATACTAAAGACTAGTACTGGTCTAAACACATGACTATTAAAAGTTATAGAAATTCACAATAGAAACCCTCTTGCTCTGTCCCAGAATGCATGGAGCAAGAGTGCAGAGGGGGTAAATGATAAACCTGCAGCCATAACATCTCACTTTGTAAACATTTCCCATTGAGTACTAGCGTACAGTTCCCTCTGTTTTTCTTCCTCTCCTCTCTCGAATCCTAGGTTACTGCACCAATGCTGAGCGATTTGGAATTTTGTCCTAGCACAGCTTTTCTTGGTCCCCCTTGTCCCTCTGTCTGACGGGAGCCAGGTCTGAAGTGCTCTGACTCCCACCTGTCGTGTCAGCTAAGACCTTGCAGATTCAATACTAAACTGTTGTATAGGATTGAATTCTGAGCCTTCCAGGAAAAAGTTCAGAATGTGTTCCTTTGCTGTTGTTAATTGCAAAATCAACAGATCTCCCTCCCAGGGAGAGGATTTTCCTTCTCCTTTGGTGGGCTTCCCTCTAGCAATGCAGGAGCTACTGGGAGCAGATTAACACCTACGGTACCAGACCAGCTTAGAGCTCTCACTTCAGTTCCCCAGTTGGCAGCATTTCACTACCCCAGGTACCAATAGCTAATCATTCCAGCCTTTCCTGAGCCATGGCCTTTCCCAGCCATTAGTTTTCCCATTGATTGTTAGAACTGTACCTCTGACTCAGGATTTCTCCCAAAAAATAATAATAATAGCAAATACTGTTTAGCATTTTCTCACAACCAGCCTCTGTCTGTCCTAAGCACTTTAAGTGTGTTAACTCATTTGGCTCTTTGAGAATGGCCAGGCAAAGGCTGAAGGGCAGGATAGGTGCAGAGTTTCCAGAATCCTTCTTGGCTAGTTATAGTCAATAACTTGCAGCTGGGAAGACCCCAAACGAGTAGCCTTCTATCAAAACATACAATTTTGAGAATTTGGATTTTTTGACAAATGCATCAGCCACTCGAGTTGCTTATGTATGAATGTGCTTGTTTGGCAGGTGCAGTTATTATTCCATTATGTTAAAATTTATTAACCAGGGCTCAATTTCATTCCAGACAGACTGTGTCAAGGCGACCGTGTACTATAGAAGTATAGTGAAATATGAGATTCTTGAGCCTTTAGTAGATGCTGAGCTAGAGACCCCAGTTATTCCTACCTCTTTCTAAACAGCCACAGCCATGAAGCTTTCTTGACCTTTTCACCTTTAAACTTTGTTTGAACTTGGAAAGAGGACTTTTGAATTGTTAAAAAAAAGAAGAAGAAGAAGAAGGAGGAGGAGGAGGAGAAGGAGAAAGCCAAGGATAAAAAAAGGCTAGGGGAGGCTGCGAAAGAGATGTGGAGACTGCGGGAAGCAGGCTGATTATATGGTAGCGTATCAGTAATACCAGGAAAATAATCCTCCTCTTGTCTGTGAGTTTCTGCTACTGGGAGCCACAGGGTAATCAGCTCACATGACATACCCAGAGGCTAATACTAGCCTGCACTGTGTTTGAACATATTCAAACAAAGGCTGATTATCCAAACAAGAATTTGGACTGCAGCAGTCGGACCAGTTAAATTATAGTTAGTAAAACTTGGCGCCTTATGAACTTGGAATGTTGCAATTGCAGCTGGATCTTCGTTTGTCAGGCAGCCTCACTGAACAATAAAACCAGAGATTTTTATCTCCCCAGGACTCAGTTTAACTCCGTGGGTGCAAAAAGGAAAGTGCCAGCTATCACAGCTCAGATTCCTGGTGACTTCTGTCTCCCCTCCTGTCAAGTTAAGGAGACAGTGGCATTTTTGTGGTGTTCTATAGGGAAGTGGGAGGGCAAAGGCAAGTTGCTCTTTTTGTAGATCTTATACTGGAGAGAGAGAATAATTGTTATTTATTTATTGATTTAACAACATTTATTAAGTGCTAATATGGACAAAGCCTTGTGCTAGATACTCTATTTATATACAAATGGCTATAATAGATGGTCTAAAATAGTCAATTGTAGAAAGGTTACAAAATATTATGAGTAATTTAGTGGAGGGGTGATGGAGAAGATAAAGAAAGGCCTTTTGGAGAAGGTATGATTTGAGCTGACTTTGAGGGAAGTTAGGATTGAATCTTTAATGGTGGCTCTAAAGGTGATTTTATGCAGAAGGAACAGCACAAACAAAGGAAAAATTTGAGGCAGGAAAGTTGGATAGTATAATAGATATGAAGAGAAGTAGCAAAAGAAAAGGCTCAAAAAGATTGTAGAGGGCTTAGGATGCCAGGCCTAAGAGAGTGGATTTTATTTGGTAAAGCAAGAAGAAGCCATTAAAAAGTTATCTTTCTTTTTTACACAGCTGTCTTAAATAATAATAAGTTGACGTATACTGAAAGTTTACCATATTTCAGGACATTGAATCCTCAAAATAATTCTCTAAGAGAGTAGAGATGCAGAGAAACTAGGTAACTTCCCCAAAAACCTCACAGCTCATAAGTGTGAGAGTCAAGATTCAAACCCAGGCTGACTATAGACCCCTAGTTCTAACTACTTTTCTGTACTACTCTCTATTCCTTTTAAATTTGCCAACTTTATGGTCATAGTGCAGAATGGATTAGGCACATCTTTACATGGAGGTGGGAAGCGTGAATCTAATGGATCACTACTATTCCTGAATTGGATGGTTATGGTGAAGAGAATTACTTTACATGGATAATTTTTACATTGGAGAAGATAAAGTTACAATGATCACCACCCTGGGTTGGTTTAGACATATGGGTTACAGTAAGTTAATGTGAACAAGAATATTTCTTCTTGATCAATTCCATAACGAGACAATCATCTCTCATAGTTACTTCTAGCAGTGATTTTATGGTAGTACAGAGCTGGCTTTGGCAGGTTTTATGCCTTTATGATGTTGCCTTTTCTGAGAAACACATTTGCTACCATTGGTATATGGCTCCCCATTTCCCGGTTTCCACAGGGTGTCTTCACCATATTCTTATCCTCTGCTGACCCTGTCACTGTCTTGTTTTCTTTCCTGTCCTCTTTGATATACTCTGTTATTGTAAGCCAGGCTTATAGCTTCTAGGAGGGGTGATTGGCAGGGTCAGTCAGACATAAGCACTGAAACGTGTGTCCCAGGGGTAGAAGCCAGATTTCCTCTCAGGGCCCTCACCTCCTGTGATGGCTTCATGGCTAGAAATAGCAAAAATCGAAATGGATATTACAGACAGTCCAGACAAGCAAATAGAAGTCCCAATACTTGGATACCTAAGACTTTTAAATTTATTAGTGGATATTTTTAGCAATAAAGTAGTATGGCATATCTTTGTTCCAGTTTTTCTTAGGTGTGCCAGATAGCTTGGAGTTTACAGTTCTTAGAGGAAGATCAGGTGCTAATCTAGTGAGGTCGTTTCTGAAATGCAAAAGCAATGGGAATAAAATAGGTTACCATAGTGTAGATAGTGGGAGTTAATTGACACCAACATTTTAATTTAGATTGGGTTAAAGCAGATTCTCTGCATATTGAATTTGAAGAGGAGATCTTAGATACAATGGAAGTACCATCAAAGGTAGTTATATATCCAAGAGGAAAGCCTAGATTTAAAATAATGACTATAGCTCTACAGGTTTTCAGACTTTTGTTTTGGTGTTTTGGGGTTTTTTGTTTTTTGGGGGTTTTTTTGGTATTCATTTTGCAAAGCCTCTAGCAGATAGCTCTGAAATCTTTGGGAAAGCTTTCTATAACTTATGATGCTTTTGGAAATTTGGTGGTTTAATGATGAGTAATTCTTCCTTTCTGAAGTTAAACATTTGCATTTCATCAGTGGCTCTAAGATTAATATAAAAAGGGAACTTCATTTACTTTGGGTGTTCATGTCTCAATGTGTTAATGTTTTAGGAGTAGCAGAGGATAACATGCAACTGTTAAGATCTAGATTATGCTAAAAGTATTAAACTTGGCTTTCAGAGATTAGCTTTTTCCTACTTAAAATTAAGAACTTAAAGATTTTAATCAAGATAATCCTAAAATATCTTAAGGTGCAACTTATTCTGGAGGTGATACCATTTGGAATAGTAAAGACCAAAGGAGAAATTGTGAGTTAATGTTTACTCTTTTATTACTATTTTAATCAAATGGCTTTTCAACTTGACCTTTTAAATGTGAATATATTTTTTTAAAAGAACACTCAGGTATGTGAAGGCATAACTGTTGTGTTGTAAGTTCACAACCCTAAAAGTCTTGAATGTTAAATGTGTGTAAGATAAAAATATTTTGATTGGGGGTTTTGTGTGAGGGCAGTTACATTCTCCTAGTAACAGGTATTTTGGTAAAGGTAGAAGCACCTTGTGGATGTTTCAGATCTGTAGCCACACCACCTCAAACACCACCACCACCACCAATAAGAGCAGGAGCTACCAGTTTATTGAATGCCTACTCTGATAGGCACTTTATGTACATAATTGTGTATCCTTAAAACTATCCTGCCAGGGAGAATAGTATTTTTATTTCACAGATAAGAAAACTGAGCCTAAGAGAAGATAAGTGGTAGGGAGAGGCTTTCAATCAGGTTCCTCTGACTCCAAAGTCCATATTCTTTTCACTACACCATGATATTAAAAAGGAACAAGTTGTAGCTGATGCTTACTTAAGACTTAACAGGTTTAGCATACATACTCCAAAAAGTTTAAAACAGATTTGATCTTATTCACTAGAACATATCCATTTACCTGTATCTTTGACCCCTATAACTAAAGGGCCCATTTAAAAAAAATTAAACTCCAACACACTGAAGTATATCTTAACTAAAACTTTCCCCCCTAAAAGAAGCATTCTTAAAAAGTACCAAGGGTTGTTATTCTTAAAATGATTTTGATGAAGTCAAAGGCAAAAATAGTTTAGGCATTTGATGAGATTTCAGTGTGCCGCCCTTACTTGGGAATTTTCCTTTGGGCATGAAAGGATTCTTGCCCTAAGAAACCTTCTGCTCCCTCCCCCTCAATTCTCACTCCCCATCACTTACCCTTTAAGAGAATCCAACCAGCAATTACAATTCAATTATGCTTTCCTTGGGGAACCCTCAGTACAGTAGGCACACAAAATCAGTGGATTTAATATTAGAGGCTTGAATATTTGAATGTGATTGCAAAAGTCAATGAGGAATTTGTTATTACTACTAATTTATAGGTTGATATGTAGCCTAGCAAGTGGCAAAGCTGGTCAGTAAGGCTGTTTGACCACCCAGTATCTGCATCTCCCTTTGGCTCTGTTGTCCTCTACTTGTTCATCCCGTGATTTAAAACACACACGCAACAGTAACAACTTAGCCAACTGCGTGTGCTAATGATGGAAGAGAAGTCAAAGTAAATAAGCCTGGTAAAATAAAAGTTCAGAGGTAAAACCAGTTTAAAAAATTGTACTTATATACTTTTCCCCCAACAGTATTTAACACATAGAAAAAAGTTTGTTGAATAAATGCTTAATTTTTCTAAGAAACCTAAGAGCTTTCACAATAGTGGAATAAGATTCAGTTTGTTTGTTTGTCTGTTGTTTATTAAGAGGGAATAGTTTCCCAGTGCTAAGTATATCCAGAACCAGAAACGACTCTTGTTATCCAAGGTAAAGAATCCAAGAATATGAAGAAGACAGTATAAATATCAGAAACTGATGCAAAAAAGACCTTTAGGTATGTGCTGGTTAGCCCTTTGACAAATCACTTTACCTTAAAACACATACAGATATTTATAGTGGTGTTTGAGGAACTCGCAAGTGTATTTTAGACCAAATCCGTATTTGGTTAATGTTGTTAGGCCCTGACCCTAGCCCTCTTCTCTTCATATTAGATGCTGTAGTCATGACAAGAGATTCCTCACTGACCAGTCTGTGATGCCTAGACCCTTTCCTTAATTAAAGGGACAACACTTAATGCAAATTTGCAAAAAGCTGTAGCAGAACCTATAGTTAAAATCTCATGACATGCAAAGAGCCTGTAATTTAGGAAGCTAAGGGGGAATTCAAGTTCAGAGCCTCTCTTTGCCTAGATAGATTTATTCTACTTTTTCTGAGCCAATGTTGAATTGAAGGGATAGTGATCATAGTTGAACACAGTTCTCTGAAGATTATTGCTTCCTTCACTGCCTTCATGAGTTTATACCAATTTCTTCCAAATAGAATCTTGGGGAAAAAAACACTTTATTGAGGTATGATTGACATATAAAAAGCTGTATACATTTATTGTATACAACTTATGAGTTTGGAGATAAGTACACACCATAATCTATGCCATAAACATATCCATCACCTCCAAAAGTTTCCTTCTACCCTGGCAAGCTTTCTTTCTTATTTAAGGCTGAATAATATTCTATTGTATATATACACACCACATTTTCTTTATCCATTCATCCACTGATGGACAGTTAGGTTGCTTCCGTGTCTTGACTGCTGTGAATAATGCTACGGTGAACATGGGAATGCAGATATCTCTTCAAGATCCAGATTTTAATTCCTTTGGATATATACCCAGAAGTGGGATTGCTGGATCATATATTAGTAGTAGTTTTATTTTTTATTTTTTTGAGGAACCTCACACATATATCTCAAGAAGATATAGGGAAAATTTAGGAAGACTTAGAAGTGAGTGCTGTTTGATTGACTCTAGAGTAAGCGCTGTTACCATGCCTTCAGTGCTCCCACTCCCCCAGGTTCTTTCATATAGTACAACTCGCTGCCTGAAACATCCATCTTGGAGGAAGTGACTACTAGAGACTTCAGGGAAAACAGTAACTTCTAACTATGTTATGTAACTGAGGGATGAGTTTTAACATGCTAATTAAGCTTTAAAAAATAGTATGCCAATTTAAACCATTTTAAACCTCTATTTTTTTTTACTCAAGTAATATATATTTATTATAAGAAAACTAAGAAAAAAACGGAGACAAAAAGAAGGAAATTAAAATCACCCATAATTTCATTATGTAGAGTTAACTGCTGTTAACATTATAGTATTTATAAGATTCTTTTATGCATTTACATGTACACACACTATTTTTTGTAAAATGAAATCACATTGAGCTTACTTACCATTAAGTAATAAGTCTTGCCCCTGCTCTCATGAGTGTTTTATTTTGCTTTTTATATAGCACCATATTGTGAACATCTTTGCATGTCAATAAATACAGTTTTACAATGTCATTATTAATGGGTACATACTATTCCATCATTAGATATATCAGGATTTATTTTGCTAATTCTTTAGAAGATAGTGTCTTTGTAAGACAAAGAAGTGGGTTTTCAATAGATTTTTAAGAAATAAGGAAAGTCTATTCAATCTAAGGAAATAACATGAGCAAAGACATGAGTTTGGAAACAGAGTGACTAGAAGTTAACAAAAATATGTGTCATAAAAGAATAACAATAGGTAAAATTCAGAGGATTGTTTTACTTTAGTGTTAAAATTGCCTAAATCTCACATATTTCATTTAGTCTACATTTTATTATAAAAAATGGGATATACAGGGAAGGAGGAGTTTTTTTTAAGATTGAACGATAATTGCATAGTAGTTTATGATTTCACTATTTGTCTTTCTAAATGTGTTGTAATAAACTATAATTTTAGAAAGGATTTAAAAAAAATTTTTTTTTTAGAGATAGGATCTTGCTATGTTGCCCAGGTTGGCCTCAAGCTCCTGGGCTCAAGCGATCCTTCCACCTCAGCTTCTTGAGTAGCTGGGACTACAGGCATGTGCCACCACACCAGGTTTAATTTTAGGAAGAATTTATGCAAATATTATTTATCTGTTTAAAACTTTATTTTAAAAAGTGAAAAAGTTGGTTCCAAGCAATCTGTCAATCATTTTCTCTCTGGTAGACAATTTTATATGTACAAATCAAATTGAAGAATTCTTGTACTTCTCTGCCTAACATTCAAGTGGTTTCAGATGGTAGGCTTTAAAGTAACAACTGTGAGATGTTGGGCTTGCATAAAAAACAGTTCCTAAGGGAACACCTGAATTTAGTACTTCTTTTTCATGGTAGAGAAAGTCTCATTGAAAGAAAAAACAACAGGAGATTGTTAGGTACCTCCTACTGGCTAGTGCAAAGTCATGAGGGCTGTGGAGCTGATGGGGCAGCTCTTTAGGATCTAGGGAGGGACCCATTCTTTGTAGAGTCAGTGTAAGGTTAAAGCTGGAAGGTCCCCTCCTCTGACATGTGAAAAAACTGAAACTCCGAGGGTTCAGGTGATCTACCCAAGGTTCCACAGTGATTGAGAGGGCTAAGTCTTAGAATTCTGGCCAACATCCTGATTTGGCCTGCCTCACATACAAGAATTCTTTCTGTCCTGGGAGAGCCCTGTAACTATCATGACCTCAGCACTGATCTGTCTAAGGTGGCATTCTGGAGATGGTCAAGTCAAGAATAGCTTTAAAATAGGGTGAAATTATTCCCCCAGGTCTCTCCTTCTGCTTCCAAAAGTATCCAAAAGTGTTTTAAGAGCCCCAGTGTTCAGGGAGTAGGCTGAGGATAGCATATCCAGTAACATTTTGGACATGGCTTACCTGGCATGGCCTCATTGGAGCCTGTGTGCCTGCATTGTACCAGTTACTACAGGTTAGCTCTCTTGGTAGGCAAGAGATTTTCCTTTTCTTTTTTAAGATGCAAGTCATGCTTTTGTTTTAATACAATATCAACCGTTCAGCCTTGACATGATTTAAAATGAATGTGGCTAGTTTTGCCTTTGAGTGTTTGTGTGTGGAATAACCTAATTGACAAGCAATCATGAAGTTTTCTTTGAGGCTGATGTTATCCCATCATTCGGAGACCCATTTTGTTTAATTTGTTTTTTCATATAGTTTCTGGTGGGAAAAATGCATTGCTTTGGTACTGAAATTAACTTGATTGAAATGTCTTGGACTTTGTCATTTTCCAGTGGCTCGAAAGGTTATTTCCCAAGTGTTTAATTTTTTAAGTATAGTATATATTAATTTCACTGTTACTTTCTGACATTCATCATTCCATGAAAAATTATCACAACTGAATACATTGAATAGATTTTTATTTACACTCCAAATCTCACTCAATGTAGACTTATTTAACTTTGAAGATATCATACGAATTTGATAGAGATGAGGTTTTTAAAAACCTGAACCATTTACTGATTTTCTAAATATAATTTTCACATTTTCTTTATAGTATTCTATAATACATCTTTCAAAAGGAAAACACATAAAAACTAATGCAATCTACAGGAACTGTTCAATCAGAAATAATGAGTGGAGAGGTCACTTGTCAAGCACATATTATTTGAAATACTTAGATTTAAGGATTTCTACTCTTTGAGGTAAAAAGTTCTGTCATAAAAAATATGGATTCACTGGGCTTCTGAATTCTGTACAACATGTCACGATTTTTGCTCCTGGGCTAAAGATAGAAAGTAAAATAAAATGTTCTTTGTCCATTTAGTTATCCTTGACTCCATGAAATTCTCCAAAGTAATTACTGGTGACCACAATACCACCTACCAGCAAGAGCAGCATTGACCATGTGCCAACTGCCTTATTGCTGACCACAGCTGCTCTTGACTAGAGCAGATGTTTCTCCTTTTTCTTTGGCAGTAAAATTTTATTGAGCAGTTTTACAAATATGGAGCAGCATACTCTACCTGATGAGTGGCTGGAGCTCTTAGCCCCTTTGTGCAATCAGGTTAGATTTGTCCTACCTACCATCAGTCCCCACCTCTGTGTTCCACGCATCTTACCAACCAGGCCTCAGGAGTTGTAAACTGCAGCCCTCTTGAGTTTGCTTTCCTACCCACCCATGTAATTTTCCCAAAGAAAATAATGTTGGAAGAGCAACCACACTTGTGGTTGCAACTTGCTGCTTTAAAAGGCTGTCACATTGGAACTTTGCTCCTACCACTTGTGGGTTTACAAAAAGGAGTTAGGGTACTTTGTTGGGATGTTTTGTTAGGATGCTTTTCTGAATTTTTCCACATCTCTTTGGTTTGGATGTTGACTTGGAAATTTCTTTTGAATTAGCTTCTATTGGAGAGCCTTCTGCCTTTCTGAGCACTTCTTGAATCTTTTCCCCATCACGGCTGCCAAGGGAACTTCTCCTGATCCCATCTCTTTATAGACAGTACCCTGTTTGAGTCCTTCTGAAGATTGAAGCGCTTAAAGATCTGATTTGCTTCTGAATTGGATTGGATGATTTAACATAATTTCTTTCTATGTTCCTTGTCTCTGAGTAAAGAAATAGATTTGTGAGTTGTAGCTGATAGACTTTAAAAAAAAAAAAAGAAAGAAATCTAAAGGACCATTCCTACAGTGATTGTAGCCTATTTCCCAGGACCTTTCAAAGAAAACAACTCATAAAGATACTGGCAGTTGAGGGTCTAAGCCCTAGCCTGGCATGAATTCCCAGGGAGCCTAGGACCTTGGGAGGAGGGGTAAGATATAAGATCAGAGGGCAAAGGCCACGTGGTGAGAATTTGCCTGGTTTGTGCCTCCTCAGCAGGGAGGAAATAGCAGTGACCTCAGTCCTGAGTGGTCATTCTAGGAGTCTATCATTGTGGGAATTTATCTGGCCTACTTTGTGGCAGATGGCCAATCCTGATAGCCTGAATTTAAGGCTCCCAACACACATGTGCTACCAGGACTTCATTGAATATTCTATTTAGTCCTATTAGGACACATAGGACAAGGTGAGTGACTACTTTAGATCTAAAGGTCAAGAAATTTGAAGCACCGTATTCACCTTTTACACTTCAAACCACTTGGAGTAGCTTAAAGAAATAGTATACTCTCAAATACTTGTAACATAAAACTTCATTTTTCTTTTATCTTAAAGAGATCTTTTTTAGATTAATATATATTCTTTCCCTACTTCTTCTACTACTCCTGCAAAAATTTGTTTTTAAAATAAGATACTTGAAAGCAATATCAGTGCTGCTAGACTGGGTATTTGGCTCAGGCCTGTGCCTTTTTCTGTGGTGATGTTCCCAGAGCAGAGCACTCCTTAAACTAGGATGAGAAAAGTTAATTTTAATCCTCCAAAGGCTTATTTGCTAGCACCAAAGGTCATGAAACACACCCAAAAACTATATTGCTGAAATCTTAAGGAAAGAAATCTCAGCAGCAGAGATGGACTCTGACATCCCAATATAGAATTGTGTCTCTGGCTGAAGAAACAGTTTGTTTTAGGAGCACCAATTAATACAAAATATGGAATGGAAGAGTTTTTTCTTAACTGGACTAAGGGAAAACTCTTTTTTACACGTTGTTTCAGGAATCTCAGAAGAGAATTCTTTAGAAGTGTTTGTAAAATGATGATAGTAGGAGTTATTTCCAAGGATGTTTAAGTAGCTGCTCTCTGCCCAATATTTTTATAATTACCACCCCTTAATCTGTTATCTGTCAAAAGGAAGAAAGACTTTCTTTTCTTTTCTTTTTCTTTCTTTCTTTCTTTCTTTTTTTTTTTTTTTTTTTTTTTTGAGGCAGGATCTCGCTCTGTTGCCCAGGCTAGAGCACAGTGGCATGATCATAGCTCACTGCAACCTCAAAGTCCTGGGCTCAAGCTGATCCTCCTGCCTCAGCCTCCCAAGTAGCTGGGACTACGGGTGTGTGCCACGACACCCGGCTAAGTTTTGTATTTTTTTGTAGAGATGGGGTCTCACCATGGTGCTCAGGCTGAGAAAGACTTTCTGTATCTAGTTGACAGATCTGTGGAATACAAAACTGTGGTGACCCAATCACATTTAAAACTTTTAAAACTTTCTTTTGAGATGATTTCTTAGGGTACTAAAATAGCACCTGCCCCAAAGATTACAATTCAGTAACTGAATGAGGCAATCTTGAAAAGGAGCAAAAAACGAGGTACTGAATAATAGCAGCCTTTGTAGAAATAGAGAAGGTTAGGAAATGACTCTCTTTTTCTATAAGGAAAGTCTAAGACACCAGGCCCTTTTCCTTGGGTTCGTTTGATGGAAGTTTAAGGAAAGTTCCTATCCTAGGCCCAGTAGGGAGCTTTGCCTTGCTAGTTCATTCATCGTCCTCAGCACATACATGAAGTGAGAGATTATTAAAGGGAGGATAGGGAAGAATAGCTAATTTAAAATACCAATTCTGGTCATTTTAAATGTAAGAAGCAGATTTTTTAAATAACTGCTAACTGCTCCTTCATACAATGTGAATTCTGACGTATTGTGAAAATAGGGCCTGCCGAGCCATTGGAAGAATTCTCAATGGATTGTGTGAGATGGAAAGGGGACTGAGACAAAGGCTTGTTTTTCATTTAACAAAAAAAATTGCTTTAGAAACTAAGGTTGTAACTGATCACTGCTCTGTACTGTATCAAGCCATAATATCCAGTGAGTCATGAAGGCATTAGGGAAGCACTGGAGACATCATAAGCAGCATTTGAGTTAATGTTTGAGATAAGGAAGATGATTATCTCTAAAAAGAAACCGAAATTAAAGGGCACAGTCTCCCATTTTCGGACAACTAAAATGCATTCCTTTCAGTGATACCTCCCTTACTAACTGATGTACGTGCTGTATGGAAGTGTGGTAAGAGCCAGTATCGCAAACCAGAGACTAGGCTTCTAAGCTGAGCTCTGGATACTTATAGACTATGAGATTTTGGGCAAGTTACTGGCAATCTTGGCTTCAGTTTCCTTACCTGAAAGTGAGTAATAAACCAGATAATCTCTATGGGGTCCTTCTGGTCCAAGGAGCCTATGAATCTGGCTTTTGAACATTATCCTACATTGCATAATCTCAGCTTTAGGAACTGCGGCTGCCTTTTTGGTATTTCACATCAGTGGGGGTACTTAATACTAAGGACCACTTAGGAAACCAATGTCCAATTCTACTTCCTCCTAGCCAAGAATTCAGATGGCCCAACACCTCATCCCCCCAGCCCTGCCCCAAGAACCCTTAACTCAGAAAGGTCATTTCATTTCCTATGAGTCAGTCTTGTATCACTGGTATAAGAGTTGAGCACTGTTTGCCCAACTGGAAGATGAGACATTGGAGGCCTCAGCCTAGTATCTTGGCCTTCTAGGATTTGTCAGCCTGATGACAAGCTGGTAGAGAGTCAGTTAACTCTAGGCCTGATTCTAATGAATTTGGGAATCCTTACTGAAGAAAAGACTGGATCCTGGTCCATCTAAGATTTTGCCCTTGAAACCTCTGGGTTGATGACTGATATGTTAGTCTCTTGGGACAGGGCTGTACAGTTGAGAAAAGTAGCAAGAGCATCAGATCTCTGCAGGTCATCTGGCCCTCATAAAAAAGCAAGAGCAACTGGGAAAAGGCTAGACTGCTAGGTTCCCAGCTATAGTGGATTATTAGACAAAGCCACCCACTCCATCTTTGTTTATAGAACTCATTTTCAGGAACAAGTGTTTTATAGTGAGGTGGAGGTTGTAAAGAAGCTATTTATAATGAAGATCCCAATATTGAGCTTATACACCTGATCTAAAGGAATTTAATGGTGCAGTTAAAGAAAAAGGGAGAAAAGGATAAAGAAAAAAACTAATAAAAATAGCTGAGATCACTCAACAGTTATCAAGAAACAGATACTACAGTTTTATAACACAAAGTACTAAAAGTATATGCACTCTTAAAAGGCAATTAAAATGTATGCTCTGAAACTATAAAACATTTTCTTTTCATCTGCAACATAGAGGGCAGATTACAACACATTAATAACGTTTTGTTTAGAATTCAGTTTCTGATGGTTTCCAAATGTAGTCTGTGTAGATTAACAAGGGTCCAGTCCCTTTTAAGAGCGCTTGTAAGAAAGCAAGTGTAAGATGTATGAAAGAGAGTGTATTAGAATAGCACTTAGCAGGGTCCTCTGAATGGCTGCCAGGTCAGGAAGCTGAAGTGCAAGGCTTGGCCCTTGTTCAGCCCCCCCAGTTCCAGCTCCTTGACCACACAGTACGTCAGGAACATGTCACAAACCAGCCAGCAAGACTCAGCCCCACCCATGGGCCAGCTTGGCACGGCTGCTTTCACATAACCCAGGGCTCCAGAGGGGCCAGAGGCAGGCATTCCAGGGCCACGGGAACATGCAATTTTTTAAAATAGAAATGAAGAACTTAAAAAAAAAAAAAAAGCCTGGGAATTAAACAGTTGCCGAGTCCTTATGGAACATGGTTCCTTGTGTAGAGTGTTAGAGGAGAAAAGGGACTTAAAGGTTATCTCATCTTATAGACAAGGAAATTGACCTGCCTTCAACTGTAGTGGTGGAACCAATCGTGGACTCCATATCTCTCAGCTCTCAGTCTGCTAAACCCTCTGGCTTCTACCTCACCAGGCTAAGCCTTCTGTCTAAGGAGCTCCATCCTGTCCTTAGGAGCCAGCTACACTGTTTAGGGGTCCTCTCCCCCTTAGATTTTGGCTCTGGGAGCTAAACACTGGTCTGTTGCGGTACCATTTGCCCCTTCTACTTGCCTAACTGCCCTGTGTCTCGGTTTCAGTTTCTTCATTTGCAAAATGAAGACAACCGGTGTCTACTTCATAGAGTTGTTATGAGGATTGATTGAATAAATATATTTATCAATTACAGTGCCTGGCATGTGATGAAGGCTCAATAATGTTACCTGTAATCATTGATAACAGTATTGTTAGCACTGCACTATCATTTGTGTTATTATTATTACTACTACTATTTCTATAGTTGCTGCATTAGCAGTCACCCTCTGAAATGTGCCCTTAGGGTGTATGGTGTATTGGCTCTGTCATAGTAGACTGTCAGACCCAGGATTGCAATGGGGGCAGGTACCTCCCAGCCACTGCTTCACGAAGTCCTGTCCTCAGATTCCAGGTGAGGAGCAGAGGCTCAGAGGTGTGTTGTTGTTTGTTTTAGTTTTATTTTGCTTTTTCATCCTTGTTGTATAATTTTAGTTGAAAGAGACTTTAGAGATGATTAAACATTTATTATAGTTCAGTCTCCATAGTTTACATGTGGGAAAACCGAGGCTCAGAAAGATAAAGTGATTAACCTTGTATCTTGCTAGCCTAACTTGGTAATTGAATAGAGCTCTTGTCTAATTTACATATAAAAGGAAAACTGGAGGAGAAAGAGCCTTAGGATAATACCCATAAGACCTAAATCCTCTAGCCTTTCTTCTACATTAGGCCCAGTGGGACCCTATTTAAAACTCTGGTTTGGACCTTGTTCCCTAGTCAGCGTGGAGACGACCCTGAGGAAAAAATTCAAGAGAGCCAGCCTCCTTCCTTAGGTATTATTAGAGAACAATCCCCTATAAAAGTTAAGTGGATGTTTGTTTTTTATTTAAAAGCTTGAAGAGATTTAACCCTGCTGGGCTGCCACTGCCTCACCCACAACAGTGGTGAGGTCCCTGTAGGCCTCACATAACAACACTTGTACTGTAAAGAAGGCTTACTTCCAGGGTGCTTGAACAACTACGACAAGCACATTGCTTTGCTTAATATAAGGCTCACTGATTTAGAAAGTAAAATTACTTTTTGATTTATGCCTCAATTGTCTTTTCCTTTGAGCTCTTATCTCTCCTTGCCCTAGTGTTGTTAAGTCGGTTTTCCTGTTTTTCTAAAATATTTGATCAAGTTTAAATTGGAAAATTTATACTGCTTTAAATGGCCAATAAGCATAGTATATCATTGCTGAAAAGGCACTTCTTACTTAATAACGATAATACTACAACACCAAAACCATTATTTACCTAGAAAAATCAACTATAAATTCATCCCAATTTCAATGAGAACATTTTAGCTTTTCCCTCTTAAATTTTTTAATTCTGATATTGCCTGGTTACATTGAAACAGCCCTATTGTGTCATCCTACTTTATTTTTTCTGGTACCTTCCTTTTTGGGACTTTGGTTTCATTAAGCTCAATTTGCTATGAAGGCACTGAGACAGATTTTCAAAGAGCTGTAATTGTCACAGAAAAAGCACAATGACTTATTGAAAATTCACATGTTGCTCTTTTTGGAGCTACCAGAGATTGGAACAGATTCTCCACCAACATCTCCACCCCAGAATTGGATGAAAATATCAAAGTTTTTCCTTCTTTGGTGCTTGTCAAAAATATCATTCCTAGCTAATCTCATTCCTAATTTTCCAAAGAGCAGAACCAAAGCTCAAGAGGTCACCCAACAAGGTAAGAAGAGAGCTTAGATGAGTGTGCCAAAGTTTCTTTCCCTTATAACCTCCAGAATACACCTTCTGTAGTTCCCACATTATACTTTCCCACATTTATTCTTAATTTGACAATGTCTGAAAAGTATCCCAGGAAACTGTTGGTAACTACCAATGGGACAGAGACTTTTGAATAGCATCAGTACCCATAAGTCTTCCCATCCTTCTCTGGAACCACAGTGGGCCCATCCTCACACCCTGTGGAGTCAGTGTGAGCCCTGAAATCATAGTAGACTTGGCTCTGTACCTCTCTCTGGGTAGTTGGTGTAAGTGCTGTGTCTGTATTGAGTGAAGCTTTTTCATCAGAATTCTCATTCTTTGGAAGCCTTTTATGTACTCTTTTTCATTTGACCACACTGTGTGTAGAGTTTGGGGACTAAAGGGTTCCTGATGTAGATGTGAAGAACCTCACCACAGCTTGCTTTTCTCTAAGCTGTTTGTGGTAAAGTCCTGGCAATTTGTTTAGATGTTAAGGGAGTGATACCCAAGAAAATAATAAGTGGAAGGGGTTTGACTTTAAGGAGTTCAGGGCCTTGATGGTTTTCTTGCCAAGCTACTGTATGCAGATTTGCTCCTGGACTTTAGAGATGGAGATGCCGCACGATCGCTTTTCCCCTGAAAGTTGAGTCTGGTCAAACTGAGAAGTTATTTTCTGAAAATCTAAGTCATAATTTTATTTTCCAACTTTTTTTTTCTTTTTACCTTTCACAGTTAGTATATGTTTCCCACCCCCTGTCAACCTCTCAACCTCTACTGGTAGTCATGGCATAAATGAGCCAATAGCTTCACGTAACTGAAGCTTCCTTTTTAACATGAAAGTGCTGTGTTTACCTTCAAAATGACGCTAACCTGGACCAGACTACATGGTGTCATCAAGCCTTCCACCTTCAAGTCAAGAGGTAGTTTCTTTTTAGTTTGTTTGGATTTGTTTAGATGTCCTTGTCCATGGAGGGCTATGTGTCCAAGTTTGATGCCTACTTCTTGCCTTTGAAAGCATCAACTCATAGCACCAGAGAGGGGTGGGATAGAGGTGAACTGGAGACAGGGCTACACGAAAATAACCATTTGAAAAGGAACCTGAGGGTCTTTGTATCTCAAGGCACAAGAACCCAAAGTGATCTCCTCAGGCCTCAACCCCAGCTCCTTAGATGTTATTTGAGCAACCTACAAGTAAAGGGAGGACCTTAGTGCTGCACGTAAGTATGTCTCTGAGCAATTCCTGGGGGTGAACCCAGGTTCCCCTTGAGGTATTTCTCTACCAAAATCAAGATTTTTGGATTTTTAAAAATATCTTACATTATGCTTTATTTACATTTCTACCCACATTATTTCCTTTTAAATCTAAACCTGTGAGATAGACATTGTTGTACCCATTTTACTTATAAGGCTTAGGGAAAGAAACTCTAAAATCACATTGCTAATAAAGTACAGAACTCTGGCATTCAAACCATGTCTTCAGTCATTTCTTCAAGAATACTTTTTACCAAGTCACCTTCCTTTGAATGGAATACTTCAGCAGCCCCAAGAGAGTCTTTCTTTATCCCAAAAAAGCAAATGTTTTGATTATGTTAAAATATTTTTCTCCTCAAATACTTTACTGATGTGTTACACCTTCAAATAATATAATAGAAGTCCAAATTCATTATTGTCTTGTTTAAGGTAACATTGTGTAGTGGGAGGAACATGGAATTTGGGATCAATCAAATAATTCCGAATATGATTCTTCTCTGCAATAAGTGTGTGACCTTCATTTAGCCTGTTTCTTCATCTATGCAAATGTGAATGACAAACCACCTCAAACGGATCCTGTGAGTATTAATGAAATGACACAAGCACAGTGCCTCGCATTAATAGGAATCCAATAAACAGAAGTTTCTCTTCCCATTTTCACTTTGATTCAAGCTGGTCTTTTCTTTCCTATCTCCGACTTCTTTCATAGATGAACTCTCTGCTCATGCCAAATGTAATTATACATCATTTCTTGAACATGCTGTTTTCCTTCCCACCTTCATATTTTTATGCATACTGTCGCCTTCCACTGAAGAGCCGTCCTTTTGTCAGTGTCCCTTCATACACTCCTGGTTCACCACCTGTAGAATTCCTACTCATCTTTCAAGGTTTAGACCAAATACCACTCTTCCTTGCAGCCTTTTCTGATCATTTTAATCAGAAATTGTCTTTTTCTCTGAATGTCTTTGTCTTTAATAATCACTGCCCTCATGTGATTAGGGTGCCTTATGTTGTCTGTATTTATGTTTCTTTATTATCTTTCCTCTCAGACCTTAAACTCATTGCGGAAAGGAGTTGTAACTTCTCGCCTCTAGATATCCACCATAATATGTAGCGTAGATCCAGGGAGGCTACATGGTGTGGTCAAAAGAACACAGATTTTAGAGGCAGGCTTATCTGGGTTTGAATTGTGGGTCTGCCACTTCCTTACTAGCTGTTGACCTTAGACAAGTTACTTCACTCTGTGAGCCTCTGTAAAATGTGAATAATCATACCTACTTAATGGGATCATTGTGTGGATTAAATGAAATAGCATGTGGAGTGCCTGGAACAAAATAGATGCTTAATAAATGTTAGATTTGTTCCCTTGATCATAATACAAAATGGATTAAGTGGAATGATGTTCACTCCTTGTTCCATGATTTTCTAAAGAATGGAATTATTGATAATAAATTTTAGTAGACTCATCTGATATAATGGGGACTAGTATACACCTTCTGTAGTTTATTTGGGAAACCAGGTTCACTCAATGGAAGAACCACAGAACACAAGCTAAATATTGACAACTAACTATTCCATCCTATTCTAGCATATGGATTTGTATTTGTAATTCCCCCTAGATAAGATTTGACTGTCCCTCTTAATTTTATTAATCCATTCTAAACTGACAGATGTTGCAGTGAGCCTTGAGCTCTTGGGGATTCTTGTTTTGTTTCTGATTAAAAGATGAGTTTCTTTCTTAAACCCGAGGGTCTAAGTATCGCTGCCCTTCTCTCCTAAACAGCGTGTTTGCATGCCAGAAGTAAACTTGTTATTCTCTATTGGACACTAAAGAAGCTTTTCAGTATTTAAGCCCCTTCTAAAATGTTTCCTTCTAGTAGGCAGAAGAGTGGTATGGGAATAGTTTAGCAATAGTATCTGGTACTTTGTAGATGCTTAGCAAATAGTAGTTAGCATGATGTTTACTTTTATTTACTTTTTTTTATTTTGAAAGAGCCTGGGGAGAGTTAGCAGAGCTCACAAAACTAATCTGTGTTGATCTCTTTTCTTCTTGAGGGCACACAGAATTTGAGAACACTGAAATTCAGCCAGATAATGACCCAGAGTTATGGCCAATGTTCCAATATGGTTTGTGCTTTGTTCTTTCTTATTAGAGTCCAGCTCTGACTTTAATAGCACAGTAATTGCCAGTTGCTATCCATAGGGGTTGAGAACATCATCAGATGATCTATTTAGTGCTGGAGAAGCTGAGGTTGTCTAACTTGCGGTCCATTCTTAGATCACTGGCTACTATATGAACTGTTACTCCAGAAAGCAACTTGTCAGCATGAGAATTTTAATGAAGCTGTTTAAGTTTTCCAGCCATGGGAGCTAGTTCTCTTGTGGTTTTTTTCCTTCTATCAACCTACTTCCAAGAAGAGGCTCGTGTTCTGGTTCCAGGGCACCACCAGCCTTAGAGTGGGCAGTTGTTCATTACTGGCCTAGGACAATCATAATGGAGATCTCCCTAGACATCAGACACTTGCTATCATTTCTGCTCTCCTGTTGGCTGATCCTCTAATGCTTTTAGGGGCACCTGAGGTCATCTTTTGCCCTAAGGCATGTCACTTTGTGGCATTTTACTGAATAGGACTGTGGATGTGCTTTCTATCACTTTGGACTGACTTGGTAATAATAATAATAAGAGCCACTATTTATTGAACTGCTGTGTGAGGTAAGCACTTTACAGGTTGCTTAAGATAGATTGTCATTAATCCTCACAACAGCCCTTTAAGATAGGTATTAAGGTGAATATCATTACACCCATTTTACAGATAAGTATTGAAGAAGTCAAGTAACTTGCCCAAGGTTTAAAAAGTTACTAAATGCCAGAGCCAAGAGTTAACTTCAAAGCTCTATTTCTACCCTGTTTACAAGAAAGCTCAAAATGCCCCTGAAACTCTGAAATCACTGTGGTATTTCACACTAACATTACCAGAAATTCCCAGGACATTAATTCCATGATCTGAGTTGAATGTGTAGAGGCATTAGCCAATTTGAAAACAGTAGATTTCCACAGTTTTGCAAGAAAACCCAGAGAAACCCAAGTACATTAGACAAATTGGAATTGAAAAGCTTAAATGAAAATATTCATTTTAAGGTCATCTGTTTATACTGACACGAGGTCTATGGAAAATGAGGGAGCTGGCATCATGTTTCTGAAATATGCAATTTTACAATGGGAACGTGTTATAAAACGCCCTGCCACTGTTGTTTTCCTTGGGATTTAGGGTGAGAGACATGAAGGCTGACAACTCTCTTCCTGTTGTAGGTCAGAGCTTCAAGGAACTCTGTAATCTTCCCACCAGCTTTACTCTCTCCTGGAACTCACGGGTAAAATTAGATGCTGGCTGAACTTCAGTAGTTGAGTTTGAAAGCTTTCAGAGGTCGAGTCAGACAACTGCAGCAGACTGCGTTCTCACAGTACCACTTTGAGAGACACTTTGTATAGACTAACATAGTTTGGTAAACTGATGAATGTCTGACAATTCTGCCATAAAACACCATTAATAACAATGCCCATAGGAGCAGAAGAAAATGATCTTTGTGTGGTTAATGCCCTTGGAAACAGGATCAGGCTTTATCTTCCTTCTACCAATGGGCTGCATTTACCTCTTGGTGTTGCAGTACACTGTATGTGTACTGTTACTATTGAAAAACAGTAACAACTCTGTGTGGGGGTTTAGTTGGAATTGCTTTATTATATACATTCTGATTGACTCTAGGAGGCAGACATGGTGAAAAGGGTATGGGAAGGAATTATTTAGAGACTGAGTGCCCTCCCAAACCAACATCAAACACATTTATCTAATTTGACACATTTTGCCTGGAAGTCATAGAAATAGACTGAGGTGACCCCATCAGAATATAAAGAGCCAGAGACTAAAACCAGACTAAAAATGGCCAACCCATTAGGGAAGTACCTCCCTGGGGAGCGGGCGGGCAGGGAAAGGAGGTTAGATGGCAATTATTAAACACTGAGTCAAGAATATGTTCAGAGAGGCTGCTACCCCGGGAAATCCTCCTTCCCAGACTTAGCTGGGCAGGGGACAGTTAAGTAAAAGGAGTTCTGTTTATTCTCTGCTGCAGGATGCTACCCCCTGACCCTTTATAAGTCAGACTTGCTTGATTACTCCTTTTAATTCAAGGCTCAAGACAGCTTGTAAAGTTTTTTTTATCATTCCTTTCCAGACTGTGTGGGCCACACTGTAGCAGGAGCTTCCCTTTGTCCACATCTGTTTTCCAACCTCATTACTCTTCTGTTATTACATTCATTAAAAAAAAAGAGCTGTTTATTTCTTTTCTGCATGTTTTTCCCCCAGTTTCAAAAGCTAAAATGGTAAATCAAGTGGTGTTTGATGTGACCATCTCCACGATTTCTAGTATACCAATTGATGGCTGCATATACGGGAACTGGATGAAGCTTGTTGCTTAGGTTAGCTATACCCAAGCCAAGGCTCACGACTCACCTGAGGCTGCTCCACTGAAGGCTGACATTATAAGCCTTCTCATCTCTGTATCAGAATGTCATGTCATTCTCTCCAGCGCACATAGGAGTAAAGTGAAGCTTTTGGCCATTGTGACTCCTGAGCACTTTGATTTGCATATAATTATTTAAAGACAAATGGAAGCTGGGAGGCAGAACTTTAGGATTTAGGGTGGTTTTACTTAGTGAAGAGAAAGCTAAGAGAAATGAGACAAAGATGTCCATGAAAACCATTTCTATGCAACATTACACAGGAAGCCCTGGCCAATGCAAGGAAATTAGGACAACAGATAAGAGGTATAAGAATTGGAAAGGAAGAGACATGGCCGACCTTATTTGTAGATAATATTATTTGCTACATAGAAAATCCAGGAGACTCAACAAACTGTTAGAATTAATAAAAGAATTCAACAAGGTTGCTGAATGTAGAAATTGATGGTGTTCCTACATGTCAGCAATAACCAGTTAGAAAAAAAGATCCTACTTGCAATAGTAATCAAAAGCATAAAGAAGCTAGGAATAATCCTTAGAAAGCACATATAAAATCTTTATAGGAAATTTATAAAGCAAAGTCGGAGGAATGAAAGAAGACCCACATAAACAGATATAAAGTGTCCATAGATAGGGAGACTTAGTATCTTAAAGTTGTCAATTATCCCCAAATTAATCTAGAAATTAAATGAAATTCTGATGAAAACCGTAATAAATTTTGTATTACTCAGAGTCCTGGCAGGAAACCACTGGCACGCACAAAAGTGTTTACCAAAGAGAGCTGATGAAGAACCTGTTCACAAAGGTGTGGACAAAGCTTAGGGAAACCAAGAAACCGACAGGGGAAAGTGGAGCGCACTAAGCTAGCCAAAGTAAGACTCCTTTAGAGCCCCTGGGCCTGCAACTGCAAGGGGGTGAAGCAGTTATCAGAACCTAGACAGTCTGTCCCTTTACCCACCTGACAGGCCTTCAGTAGAGGAACAGCTGCTACTAACCTGGACACAAGGGCGAGGGAGCTGAGGGGAAAAATACCTTGACCTGTTTCTCCTTTTGCCCTTCGTTCTTCTGCCGTTGACTCTCATCAGCTGAGTATAAGAAGAGCCTGTCAGCAGATCATCCTCACAGGGCATAGAGCAAAATGAAGAGTGGAAAGTGGATCTGAAGGAGCAATCAGAGAATACCCATTACACGTTTTTTCCATAGAATTTTTTCAAGGTGATGTTGAACTTCATGTGGAAGATCAAAGGGTCAAAGCCAGCAAAGAACAATGTTGAAGAAAACAGACCTATCATGAATTTGATTTGAATCACATTTAATTTCTGACCTAACGGATATTGAAATGTATTACAAAGCTGTAATAATTAAGACAGAAATTAACAATACCATTGTTACAGAGAAAGACAGACAGTGGAACATAATCCGCATATATGTGGAAAGTTGACATACGACAAATCAGTGCTGAAAGATGGACTGTTCAATAAATTGTGCTGGGGCAAATGGTTGTCCACTTGGGAAGGATTTAGTACTTCATATTAACATAGCAAAAATTAAGAACTCTGACCATAAGTGTTCACGAGGATGTGGATACTCATACATTGTTGGTAGAAGTTAAATTAATGTAATTGGGAGTATAATTTGCAATGTCTAGTAAAGTTGCCTGAATTCTACAGCCAGATTATTCCCTATCTGTAAAATGGGTATAATGACAGAATCCTCATAAGGTTATTATGAAGATTAGCTGAGTTTTTTATTTATATATATATAAAGTGCTTAGTCATTATTGTTGTTACTTCTGGTATCCTGCAGCTCCACCTCTAGGTATGCAATCCAAAGAAAATTCTGATTTGTGTATAAGAGAAGACTCATTCAATACTGTTTATTGTGGATGAACAAAAGAATGAGTTAAAAAATCATGATACATTCATTGTATAGCAGTATAAATGAATGAAATAAACCAATATATAGTAACACAGGTAAATCTTAAAAATATGTTTAAATATCTTTAAAACAGTTTTAAAAATCTGAACCAAAAAGAGAGCTAAGCAGTGTGTTATGGTTAGATTTTAAGAATATGAAAAGGATAGTAGAAGTATGATAGAAAGAAACTGCCTTATAGAAAGAAGAATATGGTCTTTGGAGGCAGATAGTCCTGGATTTAAGTTTACTGTTTTTTCCTTTATCATTATTATTATTAACTGTGTAGCCTTTTATGAGTTACTTAGGATTAGAAACCTCACTGGAATAGTTTGAGGATTAAATGAGGTACTGTATAACAAAGCATAGTATCTGATACATAATAGATATTCAATAATTTTTCTATTCCTTTCCTTCTTGTACAAGGGGAAAAAAATAATCAACATTCCCCTTGGAAAATACTCTAGCCCAAATTCCTGCTTCTGTGGGCCTGGCTTCTGCAATCTTGTCTTGTCTATAATTCATGTTGGCTATGAATAGGGATTGCCAATTCATGCCAAAACTTAGTGAAGAAAGCTCACTTGATAAAGAAATCAACTTCAGGATCTTACTGTGTAAAACCATCATTCTTTTTTCTCCATCAGGTAGTATATTTGCTAGTGTTTGGGTGTGTAGTGCTGTCCTGGACTGTGTGTAAGAAAGATGAAATGATCATGGTCCTTACCTTTATCCTAAAGAATCTTTGACTCTCCATTTTTGTAATAAGCACCTGTGAACTTACACCTTCTCTTGCGAGCTGAGCTGGGGAATGGTTATTCTCCCTTCCGCTCCCATATAAAAGACAAATGTCTTTGTCACAGTCAGTTTCTACGTGAGGGGAACTCGACCTCACTTTCATTAAAATGATACCTATTCTAGGCACACCATTTTTTTTTCCTTTTTTTCCCTGGAGACAGGGTCTTACTCTGTCTCCCAGGCTGGAGTGCAGTGGCATGATCACAGCTCACTGTAACCTTGAACTCCTGGCCTCGAGGGATCCTCCCACTTCAGTCTCCCAAGTAGCTAGGACTACTACACCGCACCTGGCTAATTTTTAAAAAATATTTTTTGTAGAGATGGTGGCTTGCTATGTTGCCCAGGCTGGTCTCGAACTTCTGGGTGCAAATGATCCTCACACCTCGGCCTCCCAAAGTGCTGGGGTTACAGGTGCGAGCCACCACATCCAGCCTAGGCACACCTCTTTTGATCATTAACAAGCAATTTTATGATTTTCATATGAACATTTCTGTAACAATCAAGTTAGCAAATATAAGCTTGCAGTTAGGATTTGATCTCATTTTTACTCTAGTACTGAGGAGTTAGGTACTTCCCAAGTACTAGATTAAAACATTCATTGCTAAAAAGAAGCTGTGCAACAGGTGAAGGAGACAAAAAACTTTAAAGAGAAAGATTAGACACCAATGACAGAACAAATAAAAAAAAGAGAGACAGACAGATAAAAACACTCACACACAGAGCCATTAGTGGACAAAGAAAATAGCTGATATATAGCTATTAAAAGGATGATCTTCTTTCTTGCATGTTCCTCACAAGATAATTCACCCTGAGCAATTTCATTTGAGGAAAGGTTTGGGAAAGAGGAATTAGTTTCCAAAGGAAAGTGTGAGAAACACCTTGGGCTTGAATGATTTAACACTAGCTAGACGTGGTATCTGAGAAGCTGTGTCTAAGAGTGGAGAGATGAAACAAGAGGCCTAGGAAAATTTTCCTGTCTAGTGTCTTTAGGGCTTACCAAGATGACCTTACATGTAGATACTGTTTGGACATATTTAGGTAATCTTTAAAAATATCTAAGTGCCACTGTAAGTATGACTCACAGCTCTTTGCACCTTCTGTTGTTGTAGAGTCCATCCCATGGCGTGTTAGAAATTTTATATAATCTAAGCCTATTTAGTCTATTTTCTCCTACTTTGTAAACACCCTTTTTCCATAGTCGCAAATGTCTCTACCATTATTTGTTTCGATTTGTAAATTGCAGAAAGTCCAGAATAAACAGTGTCCTCATACACGCACACTCATTTGTTGCCAGAGATCAGCTATCTCCAGCCAGAGATACTTTCAAAAGGGGACCCTCCATGTTTTCTTTACAGAGCCAGAATTCCAAAAGCAAGGTTTTTTTCTTCTTGTCCTCTTTCTACTAGGATAGGAAAGTTAATTTTTAAATTGCCACAGTAGTTGGTAGCTTAAAAGATGTTAAGTAGTGATGTCAAGGCTTCTATTTCTTTGCAAATACGTAATTTACTGGTCCCGCAGAAATAATCAGGCCCCTTACCAACAGCTGCATCCTTGGACCATGTCTTACCCAGCTTTGAATCCCCAACACTTGGCTATGGTTGGTAGGTGAGTGAGTGCCTGAGTGAATAAAAGGTGTTGCCAAAACGTGTCATCCTTGGCAAGACGCATGAGATGCTGTAGGCTTACCGTCTGATTCAGAACTCAAGGAAGGAGGTGGCAGGGAAATGAAACATGGAATTTTCCACAGCAAGCCAGTAAGGGCTATGACCTGAAACATGACCATAGGGTAAAAGACTCCACTCTCCTTCGTTTTATTCTCCTCCAAGTCCAAGAACCTGTCCTATATAGGCCTTTGTATGCTCAAAGTGCACTGAAAACCCATACCCCCCTCCAAAAAAAACCAAACAAACAAAAAAACTGGGTCATGTATCTCTTGAATACTTTATATCATGCCCTACATTTTGTGCCTGGAGAGAAACTGTTACTCACTTGTAGATGTCACTCAGGCCACAGATATACTGTCATTCACTGAAGATTCAGTATCCTTAATCATATTTGACCTCAGGGACTGTTTGCTCCTCTACTTCTTCCACCCTTGCCTGTTTTCATTTGTTATTCATTCATATATTCATTCAGTATTTTCTGTTAGCTAAGAATTCTCTTAACTACTCAGACTTGAAGAAGAATAAGACATAGCCTCTATCTTTAAGGTATGTTTCTTGACCCAGTTGGGAAGGCAGAAATATTAATATATTGTCACTTCTCTTTTTCTACCAATAACACCAACCCCCATCACTACCACATTTTTTAGTTTTCTTTTGCTTTCCTTTTACCAGATTCAAATTATTTTTTTCTTGTGGTATAAAAACACATAACATAAAGTTTACCATCTTAACCACTCTTAAGTATACAGTACAGTAGTGCATATGTATATTATTATACAACAGATCTCTAGAATGTTTTCATCATACAAGGTTGAAACTCTATATCCATTGAACAACTTCTAGTTCCCTCCCCCCACCAGCCTTTGGTAATCACGTTCTACTTTGTGTTTCTATGAGTTTGATTACTTTAAATACTGTATATAAGTGGAGTCATGCAATATTTATCTTTTTGTGACTGACTTATTTCACTTAGCATAATGTCCTCAGAGTTCATCCATGTTGCAGCATATGGCAGGACTTCCTTCTTTTTTAAGGCTGAATAATATTCCACTATAAGTATATACCACATTTTTTTAATTCATCCACTCATCAATGGACATTTAGGCTGCCTCCATCTCTTTGACTATTGTGAATAATGCTGCAGTGAACATGGGTGTGCAAACATCTCTTTGAAATTCTGTTTTCAGTTCTTTTGGATATATACCAAAAAGTGGGATTGCTGGATTGTATGGTATTCTGGATTACATGGGGTAATGCTGGATTGTATGGTAATTCTATTTTTAATTTTTTGAGGAACGCTTATACTGTTTTCTGTAGTGGCTGCATTAATTTATATTCCCACCAACAATGTACAAGGATTCTAATCTCTCCACATCCTTGCCTGCACTTGTTATTTTCTTTTTATTTTTTTGATAGTGGCCATCCTATCAGGTGTGAAGTGATACATCGTTGTGGTTTTGGTTTGCATTTCTCTGAGGATTAGTGATATTGAGCATCTTTACATATGCTTTTTGGCCATTTGTACATATTCTTTGGATAAATGTCTATTCAAATCCTTTGCCCGTTTTTAAATCAGGTTGTTTTGTTGTTGAGTAGCAGGAGTTCTTTATATTAATATTGATATATTCTGGATGCTAACCCCTTATCATACATATGGTTTGAAAATATTTCCTTTGATTTTGTAGGTTTCCTTTTCACTCTGTTGTGAACGCACTCTGTTGTGTTCCTTTGCTGCACAGCTTTTAAGTTCGACGTAGTCCCATTTGTCTATTTTTACTTTTGTTGCCTGTGCTTTTGGTGTCATATCTAAGAAATCATTGCTAAATCTAATGCCATGAAGCTTCTCCCCTATGTTTTCTTCAGGTAGTTTTATAGTTTCAGGTTTACATTTGGGTCTTTAATCCATTTTGAGTTGATTTTTGTATATGGTGTAAGGTAAGGATCTACCTTTATTCTTTCACATGTGGACATCCTGTTTTCCCAGAACCATTTGTTGAAGAGACTATCCTCAAATTATTTTTTAAAGGAAAAACTAAAATATCTTCTTTATTCCATAGGAAATTGCTACAAAATTATTATTGTATGCAGAGGTGATCAATGGATATGTAGCCAAAAATAGAGGAAAATAAGGGTTTTAGAGTCTTTTTTGGGTAGTTAATAAAAAGTAGTAGGTTATTTTTCAGGATTTTGTGATATTTATGGTATTTGTCAGCCTTTTAAAATATGTAATCTTAATGATCTCTCCTCATTCTATGTAAAAATTATGCTCACACTTAAATTATATCTTAATTTTGTCTTCTTTTTCTCAAAGAGAGCCCCCAGTATTGTGTAAGTTTCAGGCTACCCATGACTAGATCTACCCCTGTTCAGATGCATTATGTTTTGTAACAATTTTGCCTTTTTCTCTGGTGATGTCTGCCCTAATCTGGACTTGTTGCCCTTTATACCTGAAATAGAGCATCATTTATGTTCTCCCTTCACTATCAAGCTGGGGAGTCCCTTTGCTTCACTCTTGTATTAGATCCCTTATTCCTTCCTGTATCACATGTAGTCTTCTTTTTTGGCTTACTTCCTCGTTTTGTTGGAGTATATCCTCCTGTAACTTCCATTTCTAGGACTCTTTATTCCTTTATGTAGGTCTGAGTTTCAATTTTCCATAATTTTCTTTCACCTTGAAGATTTCCTTTAATGTTTCTTGTAATACCAGTATGCTAGCTAGAGTTCTCTCATCTTTTGTTTGTCTGAAAATGTCTATTTTACCTTTATTTTAAAGAATATTTTTGCTGAATGTAGCAGTTTAAACAGGAATTTTTATTCATATGTTTGCTAAATTAAAAAAAAATTATAGCAATTTAAAGATGTCATTCTGGCCTGCATTGATTCTGACAAGAAGTTAGCAGTCATTCTTTGTTATGTATATTATGCATCCTTTTTACCTCTGGCTGCTTTTAAGATTTGTCTCTCACCTATTTTTCAGCATTTTGATGCTGATGTGCTCTGAATTGGTTTTATTTATGTATATCCTATTTTATAGTTTGTTGTGCTTCTTGGATCTATGAGTTTATCATTTTCATTGAATTTAAATTTTTCCTGGCCTGAAAAAATTATTATTTTTTCAAAATTTTTTTATGCCTAACTCTCCCTCTAAGCCTCTAGTTTCATGTATTAGATCAGTAATAGGTCACTGTGGCTCTGTGGCTCTTTTTTTAAATTTTCTTGTTAAGTTTTGTTTCTCTCTGTGCTTCAGTTTAGATAGTTTCTATTGCTGTGTCTTCGATTTTATAGGTCTCTGTAATGTGTACTGTATTGTCAAGTCCATCCAGTGAGTTTCTCATTTTTGGAAGTTATATTTGGTTCTTTTTTAATATCTCACATTTCCTGTCTCCATTATGTTCATATTGTCTTTCAAATTATTGAACGTGTTTTCAATAGCTATTTGAACTCCATTCTATAAAAAATCTACAGCCAACATTAAAAATAGTGAAGAAAGATTAAAAGCTTTCCCCTAAGACCAGGAACAAAGCAAGGATGTCTGCTCTCACCACTTCTGTTCAACTATGTATTAGAGGTTCTAGCTATTGCAATAAGGGAAAATAAAGAAACCAAAGGCATCTCAATTGGACGGGAAGAAGTAAAATTGTTTTTATTCATAGACAGCATGATTGTCTATGTAGAAAATCCTATGAAATCTAATTTTAAAAAGCTACTGGAACTAATAAGGAGTTTAGTAAAGAGTCAGAATATAAGATTAATATGTAAAAATTAATTGAGGGCCAGGCACAGTGGGTCACACCTGTAATCCCTGCACTTTGGAAGGCCAAGGCGGGAGGATCACTTGAGGCCAGGAGTTTGAGACCAGCCTGGGCAACATGGTGAGACCCCATCTCTACAAAAAATTTTTCAAAAAATTAGCTGGGCATGGTGGTGCATACCTGTCGTCCTAGCTGCTCAGGAGGCTGAGGCAAGAGGATTGCTTGAGCCCAGGAGTTTGAGGTTACAGTGAGCTATGATTGCACCACTGTACTCTAGCCTGGGCTATAGACTGAGATACTGTTTCAAAAAACAAAACAAAACAAAACAAAAACAATTAATTGAATGTCTATATGCTATCAACAGATAATCTGAAATTGAAATTTATAAAACAATACCATTTATAATAACATAAATAGCATGGGTCTTGAGTGGAAGTGTATAGAATAAAGGATTGACCTATACACGACCTTATGTGCTTGTGGGAGCTGTTGAAGTAGTCTTTTGCCCTTCTGTCTCTTGGTAGGCCTGAATGTAGAGCAGGGCTAAGGCTGGGAAGAAAGCAGCAGAGAAAAAAGACAAACGGGAGCCCATGTGTGTTTCTTAGTGCATTTAGCCTTGATAAAATGGTTGACTGAGCTCCAGAAGGAGCTGGCACTCTTTGTTGCAGAGGTATACATGCACCTGGCCTAGGATTCGGAGAATCTGAAGGAGAATATCTCATGAAAGCTGGGGGATGTGTAGGCCTACCAGGTTGGCCAGCACATTAACAACAGTATGTACAAGCTGCAACAGCACCATGTACCCTGCATTTAACCTTCAGAGCATAATGATTGCTGCTGCACTTCCACTTTCTAAATCTCACAGAAATTTTTCTTATAGTCAACCCAACTCATAATTATACAGGCAAGAGTATTCTCAGAATCATAGTTCCTAATTAGCTAAATTGATACAGTGCAAAGCCACTACAATGCTTAATTGTTTTTTGATAATCTTGGGTACAAAACCTTATGAAAGGTAACCATTCTGCAAAGTTGCAGGATATAATATCAGTATACAAAAATCAGTTGTATTTCTACACAGTAGCAATGAGCAAACCAAAAATGAAATTAGAAAACAATTCCATTTAAAATAGCATCAAAAAGAATAAAATACTTAGGAATAGATGTAACAAAAGAAGTGTAAAGTTTATACTCTAAATAAAAACTACAAAACGATGGGAGAAATTACAGAAGACCTAAATAAATGGAAAGGTATGCCATGTTCATAGATCAGAAAACAATATTGTTAGGATGGCAATGTTCCCCAAGTTGATCTACAGATTCAACATAATCCCTATCAAAATCCCAGCTGACTTCTTTAGAGAAATTGACAAGCTGATCCTAAAATTTATATATAAATTCAAGTGATGCAGAAAAGCCAAAATAGTCTTGAAAAAGAACAAAGTTGGAGGCCTCAACTTCTCAATTTCAAAATTTACTCCTAAGCTACAATAATCAAGAGAGTGTGGAACTGGCATAAGGATAGACATACAGCACAATGGAGTAGAATTGAGATTCCCAAAATAAACCCTCCCAGTCAATTGATTTTTCAACATGGGTGCTAAGACAATTCTATGAGGAAAGGATAGTCTTTTCAACAAATGGTGATGGGGCAACTGAATATCCATATGCAAAAGAATGATGTTCGATCCTACCTCACACCATACACGAAAATTAATTCAAAATGGATCAAAGACCTAAATGTAAGAGATAAATCTATATAACTCTTAGAAGAAGACATAGGTGTAAATCTTTGTGACCATGGATTAGATAATGGTTTCTTAGATAGGACACCAAAAACACAAACAACAAAAGAAAAAATAGATAAACTGGACATCATCAAAATTGAAAACTTTGGGGCTTCTAAGGATGACATCAAGAAAGTAAAGACAACCCACAGGATGGGAGAAAAATTATGCAAATCATATATCTGATAAGGGACTTGTATCTAAAATACATAAAGAATCACCACAATTCAATAATATAATGACAAATAACCCAATTAAAAAATGGGCAAAGGCTCTGAATAGACACTTCTCCAAAGAAGATATACAAATGGCCAATAATCACATGAAAAGATTCTCAACATCATTACCCATTAGGGATGTCCACCTCAAAACCACAATGAGATACTACTTGGCACCCACTAGGATGGCTGTAATCAAAAATATAATAACAAGCATTGATAATGATGTGGAGAAGTTGTAAACCTCATATACTACTGGCAGGAATGTAAAATGATGCAGCTCCTTTGGCAAACTACCTGGCAATTTCTCAAGTGGTAAAACAGAATTACCATATTGTCCAGCAGTTCCACACCTAGGTATATACCCCAAAGCAATGAAAACATGTCCACACAAAAACTTGTACATGAATTTTCATAGCAGCATTACCCATAATAGTCAAAATGTGCAAACAAATGTCTGTCAACTGATGAATGGATATACACAAAGGAATTGAAAGCAGGAACAAGAACAGATGCCTATATGCCCATGTTCATTGTAGTATTATTCACAATAGCCAAAAGATGGAAACAACCAAGTGTTCATCAACAGATTAATGGATAAACAAAATGTGGTATGTCCATACAATGGAATATTTTTTTCATAAAAAGGAATGAAATTCTTATACATGCCACAGCATAGATGAACCTTGAAAACATTTGTGACTGGAAGAAAGAGCCAGTATGATTCCATTTATATGAGATGTCCAGAATAGGCAAATCTGTAGAGACAGAGAGTAGATTAGTGGTTGCCTAGGGCTAGGGGTGTAGGGAGTTTGGGAGGTAATGGCAAAGGGGTACAGGGTTTCTTTTCAGAGTACTCAAAATCTTCTAAAATAGATTGTGTATTCACACACAATTCTGTGAATACACTAAAAGCCATTGAATTGTACCCTTTAAATGGGTGAATTATATGATAGGTGAATTATATCTCAATAAATCTGTTGTTTTTTTTTTTAAAGCAACCTAGGACTGACACACCTAATAGAATAGAAGCTCTTGCTTATTTCTTCTTATTTCTTTTCTTTTCCTCAGTTAGTGATTCCCTTTTTGGACAGGTGTGTGAGCAGACAGGGAGTTCCATCCCATTCCGTATTATTTGGGTTCTTCTTGAATGGCAGCTTCTGCCTAGCCTGTGGTGGCTAGGAGACTCACAAGTCACTGTTTGTGTTTTGCAAACTTTCCCCTGGGGCCTTAGCAGAGGATATTTTTAGAAAAACTATGGGTCTAATTTTGATGTGGCCCAATGTCTGTTCATTAGTCCCCATCACTGCCATTGGGATAAGCATATGTTATATTCAGTCTTAATCCCTTGGAGGACACAGAGTTGTTCAGTCCATCCTGGTATAGACCACAAAGCATGTTTAAAATAGTGGGCCAAGCCATTGGGCCTCCATGGTGAGGTGGCACTGGTCCCTCTGCTTGAGTTAAAAAAAAAAAAAAGAGCCAGGGAGATAACCACAAGCCAAATTAGGCTTGGCTGCTCCAGGCTGACTGGATGACTGTGGCAGTTCAAGTTTTGCTAAGCCTCTTCGGCTTACTCTTTCTCCCTCTACAAGTCCCTCTCTATGTTAACTCTTTGTTTAGCTTGGCTCCAGAGCGATGAGTACTTTCCTTTAGTTAAATGTTTGTCTCTTGAGTAATTCTCTCCCTACTGTCAGCACAACTCAAGAAATCCTCTAGTGTAGTCCAAGCCCCCTACTTTATACTTGAGGATCCTAATCCCTAGGAGGAAGTGTTATGCCAAAGGTACCCAGCAAGTTAGGGTAGGGCTAGGACTGGTAGCTTTATCTCCCTACTCCTGGTTCAGTGCTTTTTCCACTTTTGAAGTAAGATACACATTGCAGAAAGAAGCAGGATTCTGAGCAAGTTCCAACCACTTGCAATTGTCTTTGTTGTAGATACAGACATAGGATCAACAATAGGCTGCCTCAAAGGCAGTTTCTTAAAGTCCAAGAGGACTTATTGGGTGCCACTGAATCCAGCTTGGGGGATGAGTCATCAGATTTGCCTTTGGAAAGGAATGTGAGGTAGTTGACCTGGTAGAAAGAATATCTAATTTGGAATCAGGATCCAGGTTTGCGTCACAACTCTGCCACTTAAAGATTTTGCATCTCGGGTGAGTAATTTAAGTTTTCTGAGCTGTGTACAGATCTGTATACAAGGAAGAAATAAAAGTACCTATCTCGGAATATGGTTGAATATATTTGATTAAATAATGGATGTAAAAGCTTCTTTTAACTTGAAACAAAAGGTGTATTCACATGAAAAGTTGGTAGCATGGTGTGTGTGCGTGTGTGCGTGCGTGCGCCTGCCCAGCAAGAAGTGGCCCATCCAAGTATATCCTTGTTAGTGCTTAAACAGGCAGCAGCAGAGCTAAAGGTTCTGCCGGTTCTTGACACACATGCCTGCTCATTTGGGCAGCAAAAATGGAGCCATGTGGGCATATATGGACCCTCAACAGGTTGAAAGCTTTCTGCAGCAATTCCCAACTCACTGGCCTACTGTAGTCCCATGGTATCTCAACTTTTCAAATAGATACTACATACCATGTGGTTAAAAAAAGAAAACTAGGCATGAAATGCTATGTAGTGAAAAGACGCCTGCTCCTATCCTCCAGTCTCTGGTAATCACTGTGACCAGTTTTCTGTGTGTCATTCCAAAGGTAGTCTGTACATCCATTTTCCTTTTTTTCTTTTTTTCCCTTTTTCTCTTCTTTTTTTTTTTTGAGGCAGGGTCTCGCTGTATCACCTAGGCTTGTCTCAAGCTCCTGGGCTCAAGAGATCCTCCTGCCCCGAGCTGCTGAGCAGCTGGGACTACAGTGCATGCCACGGTGCCTGGCTTTTTTTTTTTTTCCTTTTTCACCCTTTTTTTTTTTTAATATATCAAAAGGACACCCTACTATGTACATTCTTTTCATATGTCAATGTATCTTGGAGAACTTCTCTTTTTTAGTACTTCTAAAATATCCCTATTAGTTTTAGAGATAACATAGTTTTCCATAATTTACTTAGCAACCCCTGTTGTTGAACATATGGATGGTTTTCAAGCTTTTGTCATTGTAAACAGTACATTATAAATAATGTCACCATAAACAGTGCTAAAGTAAATATCTTACATCTTTGGGCATTTGTGTAATTTTATCTTTACAATTAATTCCTAGGAGTAGAATTCCCAGGTCAAAGGGTATGTTACCTGGGAATTTTTTGTAATTGTATTATTTAATGTCAATTTTTCCATCATAGTCGCTGTACTAACTTATACTCCCACCAGCAATATCTGAGAGCACTTCTTTCTCTACACCTTGCCAATACAGTGTATCAGATTTTTTGATCTTTGCCAATCAGGTAGATTCAATGTGTTATTTCATTGTAGTTTTGATTTGCATTTCTCTTAGACTAGCATTGAGCATCTTTTCACATATTTAAGTGCCATATTTATTTAATCCTCTGTTCATGTTCTTTGCCTATTTTTATATTGAGTTTTTTATCTTATTTATTCTTATTGATTTGGAGGAACTTTATATATACTAAGCAAATTAGCTTTCTATTGTCATATGTATAATACATATTTTTCCAAGTTTGTCTGTATCTTTTAACATATTTGTGATAATTTTTGCCATACAAATTTTTAAATATTATGTGTTTGAATTTATCAGTAATTTTAATGGTTTCTGGGGTTTGTATCATACTTAGAATAGTTTTCTCCATTTGTCTATTGTTTAAAAAATTCTTTGTTTTCATAATAAATCTTCACTTTCTTCTCTGTTACTTCCTTTTTTGTAAGAACATTTCACACATAATACATGTTCAAGAACTTTTCCTAAACAGCTATTTCAATTCAGGCTCTTGCATGTGATGAAAAGAACATTGAATGTGGATTCAGAAGGCCTCACTGATAACTATAACATATTCAAACCAATTAGCTCCTCTGTACCTGCCTCTTGAATTTTTGTGAATATCTAATAAGATCAAGTGAACTAATATGTGAGAAAGTCCTTTTTAAAGTGTAAAGGAATTATTTGGGAGTTTTTAAGTGAACACATTCATACATGCATTTGTTATTTTTCTCCCTAATTGGTCTCAGGTTTGAAATAAAATTTGTCTCTAGGAAAAAGAAAACCTCATAAATATGAAATTTCCTTATTGTTTCTTTGGGAATAGCTTACCAATGAGAAGGCTTTCCTGAGCCTTGGTTGGGAGCTGAATGAGGAGGGGACAATTGGACCTCTGGTGAGAGGTTCTCCCCAAGTGTCTAGATTACTAACTTTTAAGAGTTGGATGGTTGGAAAAAGTAGGCAGGACATTTGGATAATATTCAAGGACAGAGAATCCAGTTCATTTTTATTGTGCTGAAAGCATTCACAGGCAAAATATTTTGGGAAGTAAAGTTGGTTTAGTTGGTTTACTCTTAGACATATGTGATTTCCTGTGCCAGCGAGGGAGGCTCCAAGGACATGTTAAATGCCCAAGTTATAGAAAGTTATGTTGGGATTGGTCCTTGTTAATAAAATAGAGCAGCTGGCTTGAACGAAAAAGAAAAAAGGCCATCATCACAGGGTATTGTGAACCAACCTTCCGGAAGTCTCTATACCTCACTTTGGGAGATGTTGGACATTATTTTCAGTTCCACTCTAGTTTAATGAGTTGGTCAAATTATGTCATCCCTTTACCTAAAATGTGAATTTTAAACATGTTTTTATTGAGGCAATTTTTTCATACAGTGAAATGCACAGATCTTAAATGTGTAATTAAATGAGTTTTAGCAAATGGAAACATATACATGTATTTTTTACTGTGATTTTCCCTCTTTAAAGTGAAAAGTAAAGCAGACTATGGAATCATATATTTAAATAATACTATGACGTTGTAATGTTGTAATACTAGAAGTTGTGATGGTTATTTTGCTCCACGTTCCTCCTTTATGTACTGAAAACAACTGGGCAGCCAGGACATTCAGTGGTGCTGCCTTCTTCCTCCAGAGATTTTACCATTTTATTTATGTTTTAATACAAATGTGAACATCTGTGCTGGAAAAGTACCAATGAATTCAGTTAGTCTTGGTTTCCTACAATTGATCCACCAGACATTTACTAAGCACCCACTCCATGCCAGGCTCTTTATATTTGTTTCATTGTCCCCCTCTGCCTCTACTTGGAAGGAGGCAGATGTGACGAAGGGATGGCCAAGTGAATTTAGAGATTTGTAGCAAAATGAGGTTGAAAGGTAAATTGATTTTTAAGCATTTAGAACTTGAACTAATGCACTTGGGCAGCTTTAATTATACCTTTGGTATTATGATCTGAAGCCTCGTTGACCTCTGCTGCTGCTTCTGGGCTCCTTGCAATTAGCAGTGCAGTCCACGGCTGCTGCGTTTCTTTTCTCTGCTCTTTTTTTTTTTTCTTTCTTCTGTTGTTTAGGCTTTACTCTAACCTAGGCATTCATTTGTTCCCCTAAAGCCATGCCAACTGTTGCAAAGGTAAAGAGAAAGAATCCTCAGATGAGCTGTCAGTGTCTGCTGGGAGAGCCCCCCCCCCCCCCAGTAAGTGAGGAGATTTGCTGGGGCATGGCAGGGCATAGCACAGTGACCTGAAGCACCTCAAAAAGGGCGGCAAGAGCTTCCCCTATTTGTTGAATGGATGGGTGAGTGAAGTTCTCAGGCAATTGTCATCAGGGCCCTCTCTTGCCTATCTAGTCTGTAGGCTTCTGAAAGCTTTGTTGTCCTAAATTCCTGTCCTCAGTCTCTTTTGGGACTGTGCTGTCTCTAGCCTACTGACTACTGCTGACCTCGGGGCCTCTCCTGCCCCCTAGTGATTCGAATCGACTACCCTGAAACTGCCTCCACCTTGGTAGGGCAGAGGCATGAACCAAAGAAATGAAAAGAATCACTTGAGAGCTGAACTGGGGTCCCTTACTTTGCCCATCCTCCTAGGTTGTGTTTCCTTTCTTGCGAAAATGCAGAAAAGGAAGAGGAAACAAATATAATATTTAGTGCCAGGCAGAGTAGGTGCTAATAAATGTGTATGTAAGAGAGAACTGAGTGCTACTTCTCCAACCTAGAGTAGCCCCAGGTCTGAATACTTTTGTTTTCTGCAGATTTTCAACAGGTGTCAGTTACACTTTCTTGGCCCCAAAGTGAAAAGCTCTGCATGCTTGGTCTGGTTTACCCATCGGCTGTAGACTAGACTAGAGGATTGACTCAGTGAAAATGTTTACTTCTCTAATTAAGCACAATTAAGGTCTGGACTCAAAACTGTCTTGGGCTGTACTAGGCATAATTGAGATACATGGGCTTTGTGTAAATAATGTACCTCTAATTGGCTTTGATTAAGTGCAAATTAGGATCACACTTCACTCCAGTGTGATTTACATTCCTAAGCCCTTTTACTAACTGAAGTACTGTGGGTGGCCGATAAGGCAGTGTTTATCCTGGAGACAAGAGACCAGGAGCTAGGAGTTGGGGATCTGCAGTTTCCTAAAGGTAGGGAGCCTGCAGCTGAGACTCCTGTTTCTTACATCTTCCTTCCCATTTCTGGTTCCTACTTTGGGTGAATCAGCTCTGGTCCTCTTAAATTCCAGAGCTATACCAATTGCTTTTTGATTTTCAAGACTTGGGAAGCTTGTTTAAAAAAAAAATTTAAGTGAATATTGGCATTTGCCTTGTGAAACTTCAGACCTAAAACCAGCACCAGGCTTTGGCTGTCAATGTCATGACACCTTTTTTATTCATTGACCAGAAACATTTTATAAAGGCAACAACTGGTAGGAAGTTTTCTCCAAAGAGTTCCCAGTGTGTGGGTGTGAATCAACAGACTGCTACAAGTAGCTTAACTACACACATCTTCCTCTGGGATTGTTCTGCAATATTCAAAGAGTAGGTCTTTGCAACTGGCCCTTGGTAAGCCTGAATGTTGGGGAGTGTGACACATTTCCTCTTGCTTCTAAATTCTCTGAATCTGCGTTTGAAAGTCATCATGACCAGATAAAGCAGCAGTTGCTGGATTTGTATTGATGTTGGCTCTCATGTGCTGGGAAAGACTGGCATGTAGAAAGGCCTCTGGGTAGTGGAATCCTGGTAAACAGGCAGCAGGATAGGAATGTCACATGGTGTTTATGACCCCGGAGGCCACCGACAATTGGACCTAGAAGGGGTTTCTCCAGATTTTCTCACATTAACATGCTGCTGCTTGGTGCAGGACCAGAAAGTAACATGACAGAAAGGGATTTTCACACGAACAGAGAGTGCTAACAGTGCACCAGCATCTGTGGGATGCTGTTAGGAGGGCAAGTTAAATACTCACTTCACACCCTTGTGAAGGTGTCTCCCAGGGCAGCACAGGGACTCCTTGAAGGTGTCACCTTCAGAAAAGGTTGGACTGTAAATATGTTTGGTCTCTAAACTCTGCCCTGGGCTTACCAGAGTGAGAAGGCAGCATATTTAGACAAATTACACTAACAGCAGAAATCCTGGCCAGAGTGAAGAAAGAGAATGTTTCTAGGCCCTTTAAACTACTTTCATTCACTTGCTCATTCAGTAAGCATTTGTGGGTCGCTAGGAGAATGCCATGCTCTTTACTGCTAAAGAGCTCTATCCAGTTGAGGAACAGATCTCTATAGAGAGAAATTACAACTAAATGTGGTATATGCTGCAGCAGAAATAAGGAAGCATATGGTAGTGGGCTGTCATGGGGAAAATTGTCTGCCATAGTACATCGGTGTTCAGAGCAGCTTGGAATCAGCTTGAGGGCCACATGCTGTTCCAAAAAAGTGCACTTGTTATTCCTTTCACTTGAGTGGGACCAGCACGTGATTTTCTGAAAAAAAAAACGGTAATAACAACAATAGAATATTAACATTTGTTCAGTACACACTATGTGGCAAGTACGGTTCTAAGTGCTTTTTTGTTCATCCTCTCATGTAATCTTCATAGCATTAGATAAGTACAATGATTATTCCTATTTTAAGAAGGGTAAGCTGACGCTTGGAGAGATTAAGTAACTTGTCAGTGAGCCCACAGATGTGGAAGAACCAGGACTCAAACTTGGGTCTGATATCTCTACAGCTCTACCTTGTAACCACTATTACTCTTCATCAAGGTGTAATGGACTATGAGTCAGAAGCTCTGGGCTCTAGTGCCGACTTTCTCACAAGCTGGCTGTGTGCTCTTGAGCAAGTCACTTCCTGTCCCTGCCTCAGTTCCTTCCCTAACCCCTCCATCAAACGAGGCTCTTATCCAGCTTCTGAATCAAAGAAATTACATGGGCTGTGGATAGGGAAAGTATAAGGTCTTTCACTGCTTGCTGTTGCTATTATCAGTTGTGGATTTTGTGACCTTGCTTTGCCATCTGCCAGCCCTAAAGTATGCAATATTGATCTTTGTCAGTCTTACTCCTTGACCTGTGTACTTGATTCCAGAAGGCCTCTTAAAGTAGGGCTCTGTATCTTTCTCTGTCAGGAGTGGACCAGGCAGCAAGGGCCCAAGGTTATCAAGTACAAGGGCTGTGTCCTGGGGCCATCTCTGCTGTAGATTGCCCCAGCTTTAGATCGGCATGCACTTTCTACTTTAGATCCCCGTCAGTCCTTGCTGGCAAATGTGGTGCTCTGATATTTTAAAAGATGAAGTTCAGCCCAAGACCTTGACTAAGGTTAAGTTCTCCTTCATTCCCATGGCTTAGGAGGAGTGCTTCCTTGTCTGACTGATAGAGACTGGAGCCAAATCTGCAGCAACCACAAAAGTATGACCAACCAGAGGACCAAGAAGTTTCCCTGACAGTTTTTAACACAGAAATGCCTGGAAGGGAGTTACCACCCCACGTGCCAATCCTCTCAACAGGCATCGTACCCAGCCTTGGGGAAAAGTGCTTCACTGAGAACCACCAAATCCTGGTTAGGCCCAGATGGGGTCTGGTTTTTTGTAGGTACCTTAAAGGGAGCCTTGGAACAGAAGATTTGGGTTTTGGAGGATAGGGGTGTAGGATGAAAAACGTGCTCATTGTATTTATCTATCAACCAATATAATGTTTAAAATTGCCAGTCCCATTCTGGAAGGACCACACAAGCCCAGTTGCCCTGCCTATGCACATTTCCTCTTGGGCAGGGCCCAGTACAAGTGCGCCTTCCTTTCCACCCCTTAGTTCACTTATTAGAACAACTTGTTTCAGACTCAATGTTGTTTGATCCTTGTATCATATTCTGGAACTTTGACTTTGACATTGAGTTATATTTCCAAGTACTAAGCATTACTTGGGAGGGAATGTGCCACTATGACTCAGCTGGCTCACTCAAAGTGGTGGTGGTGCGGGGGGTGGTGCTGACCCCATACATTCTTACTCACTCATGAAAAGGGACTTCTCTTCTGACCATTCCCAAACATCTCCAAATGACCCCAATTTGATTTTTAGCTTCCTTTTTGCTCTTTGCTTATAATTTCTCAACATCAGCCATAGATGTTTACCTCCATGTACATTACTGCAATATGAAACCACTCTGTCGTCTGAAAGCAAATAAACTGGCTTTAATGGTTGTGCTGTCAAGTAGCAGCTAAAGGGTTAAAGGTTTTAGCAGGCAGACTGGCCAGCAGGAGTTAGTGGTGTGGAGTAAGAGGGACGCCAGGCTGTCTCTAAACTTTTTGGCCCTCCCCAAGTACAGAGATGAAGGAAGAGCCTCTATAAATCACTGGAGATTAGAGACCCTGTTCTTGCCGACTCCGCAGGGTTGCACTGCTTAATGTCAAAGCCTCACGTATTGCTTTAACAGCACTCCTTTTCTTTATTAAATCCACTTTGAAATAAAAAAAAATGATGATCTTTCCAGTAAGGGGGAGAAGGCTAAAAGGATTTAGACGGTATCTGCTATGTTACATTACAGAGACTAATAACTGTTTAGGGAGTAAGTAACATTTTTGCACCATCCTAAGCCATAAAAAACGAAAAGAGGTATAAAAGTCTGTTCCTTAGAATCAATTTGTTTGAGTGTTGATTTTGCCCTGTGTCCTTGCTTTCAGGTTCCTTCAAAGGGTGAGCAAAAAAACTGGTAAACTGATGTGAGTGCTGACGACCAAAAGGTCTGGGACACGCTCTTAACTAAATGGTTCAGAAACTAGGATATTTACTCTGGGTAGTGAAGGGAGCACGGGAGGGAGTGTGGTAGTGGAAAGAGTTCTACTTTTATACTTAAAAGAAAAAATGCAAACTTTGTGTTCCTTTGGAGGTCAAGACTAAGCTTATCTCCTTCATCTGACTTTAATGAAGACATATTTTAAGCAGCTGCACCCACGTCAGATGTCATATTTTGGCTCAAAACTTCCACCTTCTGGGCGGGAGGTTTCTCAAAACTAAGAAGTTGGTAGTCATTATAAACTAATTGGGGAGCACTAGGTAAACGTCTGATTGTCACAAAATGTAAGTTAAAAGCAAATTTATATAGATGAAATAAGAGTGGCCATGAATAATTGATAAATATTAAAGCTAGTGGTGGGTATATGGGGCTCCTCTCTGCTATGTATTTTTAAATGTTCACAATAGAAAAATAAATTAGTTTTAAAAAGTGTTTAGCACTTAGTAAAAAAAAATAAACTAATGTGAGCTAAAATATTAGATCACCAATTATAGCATTTTAATTTATACTGTCAGAGAGATCTTAAGATAAAGAAAAGCCGCACAGAGAATTTTGGTGCCTCTAATTTGTTTACTATCCATTAGAGCCTAAAGCTTCTTTCTGTTTTTTCCTTTATAGGCAAATGGCCACTACTTAAACAATTATTTCAGGAACATAGGAATCCCTCATTAAAAGCCCAGCAGAAAGCCTTCAAAATCTTGGGAACAAATGTGGTCAAGGGACTTTTTCAGTTTGCCTATTTTAACCAAGCACCCACAAGCCAAGTCCTTTTTGTTTTTAGGGTTTCACTTGTTTATTCAGCGAACACTTGATGAACAACTACAACCTACCAAGCACTTGGCTAGCTGTTGCTGATTAAAAAAAGGGGGGCAGGTGGCTGAGTAACCCAGGCTCCCACTCCTGAGAAGAAGCTCACAATCTTCAATAGAAGTATTTTTAAAAAATAGATTATACTTTATAGGCATATAATGCCTATAAAGTAGGCATTAAACTTTAAATATAAAGGCCATTTTTAAATGTTGCTGTACTTGATGTGGGGAAGGGAATTGAACCTTCTCTCTGTAGCTCTCAGATTATGATTTGGGGAAGGGTAGTGAGATTTGAGATGAGCTCAGAACCCTTTTGGAGCTGATTCCTAGATGGGTACAGTGTTGTTTCCATTTTCATTTTGAAGTTTGGAAAGAGTTCACACCTTTAAAATGTGGTTCATATTTGCCAGGCGGGGATGGGGGTAGTGCCTTGTTTTGCAGCGCTTCCCATCCAAAAGCTGACAAGTCACAGCTTTTTATTCTGACAAACAGCTTGAAGGTATCACCTCTGCAGACTCCTGACACAATGAATTGTGGTTCTTCATTTATGACAGTTTGTGCTTCGTGTATGCTTTCATGTGTTTAGGATGGTTGCCCAGTTTTAAAGTAGCAGCTCTTAAAATAGCTGGAAATGGATGTGGAGTTCAGGTTCGGTTGAAATGGGGTTGATAGTGCTTGCATGATGTTTGTGTGTGCACACTTTCAAGCCTGTGTGCACGCCTCTGCTTCCGGGAGTCAGTGACAGAACAATCTACACAGGGGTCCATTGTGATAGAAAATATAAGGCATGTACGGTGAGGAGGAAGAAGGAGGGAGGATTGCATCTAGTGATCCTGGAACAGTTGCTCAGACCAGCATTTAGTGTTTTATTAGGAGAGAACAACTCTATAAAAGGAACAAGAAGTTCAATCATTATAGAGTGGGGCGACAGGAGGCAGCTGCCAGCATGACTTTGAAAACCCTTTGAGATCCTAGAAGAGTTGCCACATATAACGTGCTGCAGCTGCTGGGATCATTTAGGAGAAATGCAGAACTTGGCACCCACCCACCCCTACAGGGGATAGGATTGTAGGATCACCCCAATGTTTTCTTTAGATGAGTTCCAACTCCACCCAACCCCCACTTTCCTCCCTTGCCACTGAATGTTCTCACAGCAGTTCTTATATTTTTCTTTCTTTTTTTTTTTTCCATGTATTTTTGCAGATAATTAAGAGAAAAGACAGTCCCCTAGTTTGATTTGAAAAGAAATGAGGGGTCCTGTATGCTTGGGGATTGGGTGGTAAGGCCAAATTGGGAGAATACAAGGGTCCCCTATTCTTGCACCCAGTATTTGTACTTGAAGAACAAGTTACCTGAGCCTTGCAAACTATCACTTATAGGGTGTCACGCAAGTAACAAAGTATGTGAATTTCATGTTTAAAAACCTGCCTGGGATGTCTGTTTTTCATCAATACATAGAAAATATTTGCAAAATTGAACCCTTCAACCTTAAAAATCTCCATTTAAATCATATAAACTTAAGCAACAACCAATGTTCATATAAGCCAGAAAAAGGTTGCTTATGGGGGGGTTATTCTTGCAAATGTATTATTCGATATATATAAAATTTTTGATAAAGATTTCTCAAAGTATAAATGCTAATTATTGCTGAAATTTGGCTACCAGAAGAGTTTGTATGAACCCACGTTCTGTGAGTGGGCTGAGAGACCACCAGTATGTTAGTAAAAATTATTACTGTACTGATGTAATCTTGAGAGAGATGTGGCCCAACCTCACTGTGGAACAAATGGAGGAAAAGTTAGGGGATGGGTGTGGAGATAGTCATAGTTTCATATTTAGAAGGGAGACTAGAAATCCTGTATAGTGGAAATCTCACTTAGAGCTTGAGAAAATCCTCCTGTCCCTCCAATCCAAGAGATTCTGATAACTTCTTTCTTATATTCCTCATCCCAATTTAAAAATCATTCCCACTCTTACTAATGGGAGAGCCACATATCTCTCACATATGTTGAGATGGAAAAAAAAATGAAGAACTGCTCATTTAACCCTCCTGGCTCATTTCTGAGATGAGAATACTAGGGCCCAGAGAATTCCTATAGAGGAAGGCAGAGAAAGGTCTTCTTATTCTGTCACTTAGAAGGGATAGCTGTATGGACCCAGGCATTTCTAAGATGTAAGACACAACCCTCATACAGTTGCCATGTGACCAGGGATCAGCAATGGTCAAATACAAAAGAGAGGAGACTGGGGCTGGTGATATGAGGAACTGCATATGGTTATATGTTTAAATTCCATTACGTGCAGATTCAAGAGATCTACTGGCAATAGCAACTCGTTTTGCTGCAAAGTAGGTTATTGGAGCTGTAGTTAAATAGTTAAGTAATAGATTAGAGCATTTCATTTGTATATCTTCCAGTCTCCAAAATAAATTGTTATTTTAAAAGACAATAAATGTATAGAAGAGATTCCCAAGTACTATAGTTAAACTCATAGTGGAGTTATTTATCATATTTGAAAAGAGACTTGAAATGTAGTATCTTATGTTTTTATTCTGGGCCCTCAAGTAGGTAGTACTACTATGATGTCCCCCCACTCACAGATCTTTTACCTCTTTATTTGAGGGTCAAGGAACTTCCCACCAGCCTGGGAAGAATCACCCATCCTAAGTATCTTTAAACATTTGATTAAGCCATGCAGGGAACGAGCAGAGTTATGCTAGCCACAGCATGGTATTTGGAATTCCTTTTGTTATTAAAAAATTCCACACTGGTTGTATGAGTTCAGGAAGCCTGAGGAGGGATAAGAAATAGAGCTTTTGTCTAGTGCTATTTTAATACACTGCTTCAGGTGTTGGTGGGCAAACTGGCCTTGAAAGGCCTTGAGTTGTTAACACAGTTGACTCTCAGGCCCAGTCTGGATGACAGAAATGCCTTATCCCATTGAGTACTCTTCTGTTCCATTTCTCCTTTCCCTTTATTTGTCAGGATTCTTAAAACAGTATTGTCACTTAAACACAATAAGGCAGGCTCCATCCAATCCCAGTTGATGGGATTTAGCCTGTATTTGATGCTGGTCTTTGGAATGATATCAGTCTTTTCTAAACATCATAAGGCAGATTCTCTTGAGACTTCTGGTTCATTCCTTACTCTTGAAGTCTTTGCCCTTAAGTCAGTACTCTCTGCTCCTGTGGTGCTGCCAGTATGACAGGTCAGTTAAGCATGCAGCCACCTTAGTAATTCAGAAAACAAAGACTGCCTCCACCCAGATGACCAAAGCCTTTGATGACATCACTACTTAAGACCATGGCTACCAGGAAGGTTTTGGTGTCACTTTATGAAGGAGACAAGCTGAGAATCCCACCTTCTAAATAGTCCCTGCTGGGTGATGAAGTCTTGACTGGGGAATGTGCTTCCCTAAGGCTTATCTCTAAACCTTTGGAGGGTATATGCTCCCTAATAAGCTGCCTGAGAATGGCAGTCTAGACAAGGAACTCCCTTTAAGTGGGTCACAACATCTTGAATAATCGTGCTGGATTACTAGGTAGCCTAGTCAGCAACCCTTTTCTTCCTAAAATTTCATTCTCAAGTGAGATGGTTAATAAGGAGCGGGTGGTGGCGCAAGGAGGTGTTGGTGAGGAGCCTTCTGCCAAAGAACAGTCTGGCTCCTGGGGGGAAAGAATGGGCAGAGAGCTGCTATCTCTGAGACTAACAGTGTCCAGCATTATCCCCAAGGCAAAGGACAGACTGAGAAAGTTTTATCAGATGAGTACCTGTCTCTCTGTCTCTGTGGAGGAAGCTCCTTTGCTGTGAAATTGCTGCCACCAAAAACCAAGCCAGTGCCTTCCAGATGAAGGTTCTTTTGTCCAGTTCTTTACCTGGTTATGGCGAAGCCTATTTCTGATACCACTCAGGTCAAAAGACTAGTCTTGTTGAGATGTCTGTTGTTGCCATTTGAAATTTCTGTAGATCATCACGATTTTCAACATAACAGTTGCATAGACAGCTCCTGCATCAGCCCAAAAGGGGCATGAAAAGTGTGTCTTTCTTCTGTGAAATTGAGTTTTGTTTTGCCAGTGATATTTAGAAAAACATTTCTAAATTTTCTTCTTAGGGACATAGAATCTAAATGTATATCCTCACCATATGAGACAAATGTCTGCCTCCCTACTCCCTCATTCCCCCAATTAGGTTAAACAGCCTCTACCCAGAGGTCATTTGGGTTCTCCAAGTTCCTAGTGGTTACCTTGAGTTAGCCCTAGTGAAAATTTGATGACACAGTTGCTGGTAAAAACAGTGAAGGCAGAAAACATGATCACTCTGATTTGATGGTTCCAAAGACCCATCGAATGGGTTTATTGGAACCCAACAGTTCCAAGGCAGGCAGTAATATTATTGTTCCAAACTTCAGGTCCTCTGTGGACAGACTATTGTTTAGGATTCTATTTCCCTTTTGAAAAAGATGCTTCTGTCAAAGATACAGGAAATATTCTGCCCCAGCCATGATATTGGCATCATCAGCAGCCAAAGTTTTCATTCCCCAGCCTGTATTCTTTCTTCTGCAGTTATTACTATGTTTCTGTAAAAATATATTTACTAGAACATGTTTCTACCATTTTATTTGGTTTATGCATTTATTCAACAGAAATTTATTAAGCACCAACCATGTGCCAGAGAAGGCTTCCTGGAGACACTGTTGACTGAACCAAGGCTTGAAGAACAGGTTGGAATTAGCCAGGCAAAACTACATGTACAAAGTCCATAGACAAGAGAGGACAGAGCACAAATAGGGAGCTTCAGTTAGTCCAGGAGGTCCAGGATATAGGGCGTCAATGCTTGGAGTTGTAGGAGATGAGACAGGAGAGGTAAAAGGCTGATCATGAGGCATTTGGGTACCATGGTAGAGAGCCTGAAGGCTTTAAGGAGCCCCCCTGGAATTTTAAGCAAGGTAATATGATCAGATGTGTCTCAGAAACACCACTTTGGCTGCAGTCTGGAAAATGGATTGAAGTGGGGTGAGACCGGATCCAGGAAAACTGTCAGGGCCTAACTGAATTAGTCTAAGTGAAGAGTGAGGAATGCCTGGAGTAAGGCAGTGGTAGTGGAAACGGAGAGGAGGTCTGGAATGTGAGGGTCAGTGGTGGATCCGGAATGTAATAAAGAGGTGTAGGAGTCTACAGTGACACTCAAGTTCTGGCTTCACAGCTGAGTAGAAAGCAGCACCATTCATAGATAAAGAGGGTGGGGATGGAGCAGAAAAGAGATGTTTACTTTGGAACATATTGAGTTTAAGGAGCCTAAAGAACAACCAGGAGAAATAGGAGCCAAAGTCATATTCCTTAACTTTATTGGCTTAGACTGTCTAGAGATCTAGTGGGGGCGGGGGTGTGTGGGGGGGTGCAGAGAAGGGCATGTGGAAACTCTCAACATCCAAGAGAAGTTAGCATAAACCTTCCTGTTCAGATTATTTCCAAAATTTGACCAGATGTTATAAGCAAATTAACAAATGATTAAAGCGGCAGTCGGCAGGGACCTAGACCCCTGTGGGAATAAGGAAAGGAGCACGGCTAGAGAAAGCCAAGCCCAGGTGTTCTTGCTAGAAAGGAGGTCGGTGTGATGTGCGTCCCCAGTGGTTGATGGGCAGAGTTAAAATACAGCGAGCTGACTCTGACAGACAGGGTAGAATAGGGAATCTAGAAAAAGTACAGATGTTTGCGTTCACTGTGAGAATAACCTCTACCCAATGGCTAGGCTTTCCAAAATGTTTTTATCCTATCCATTGTTAGTAGCACATTCCACTTTTCTCTATAGTCAAGTGTTTTTCTTTTTTTAAGGGATTTCATCCCTTAAAAATACTTTCCAAATTGTCCAGAGAGAATAGTATCAAAGGGCCATTGGTTAGCATTTCATCGCAGCAAAATGGGCTAGCAGTCAAGTGACTGACTTGGGTCCCTCCTTCAGCTTCATCAGTAGCTCACTGTGGGGCCTTGAGTAAGTCACTAGCCCTCTCTGGACCTTAGCTTTCTTCCCCAGAAAGTTAAGGAGCCTATCCTAGCAGGTTTCTATGGTCACTTTCAGCATTATCATTCCATATCTGTGTCCATTTCTGGTTTGAAAAGGCCACAAGTCTTACTTAGAGTGACGGATTCTTCTCACTTACCAAAGACATAGCCCTGGACATCAGCAAAATACTCCAGTAAATTGTACTTCCCAGCACACTTTGGTGTGCAGCAGGGCTGGAAAGTTGCCACAGAGACACTCACTGCAGCCCTTAACCCATCAGGGGTCATTTAGAATGTCAGGCTTAAAAATCAACTATCTCCCTTCACCTCCCCACCAAAGTCAGATCCCTAGCTAGCCTCGTCTAGAGACTGAATTCCTTATTGATCTTAAAGTAAAAGTGAAATAAAATGAAAAGGACTTTGAGCTCTAGTATGTGGAAACTCTCCCAAATGCCCTGATCTTTGTGTCCATGTGAACACGGGCTCTCTTCAGCATCCTCCTTCTCCACGTGAGCTGATTCTCTAGCTCAAATTCTCTACCCTGAGAATAATAATGAAAAAGATCATTGAAAAGGCCCACTGCCTTTCCAAGATACTTCCAAAAGGGAGCCAGAATGCAGCCCCCAAAGGGGACGTTCCACGCCTATAAGGAGGCACCCATGCTGCTTCAATTTCAGTGTCTCAGGCTGCATCCTGCATTTGCCACTCACCCCTCTCACCCTTCTCTGGCCACAGAGTTCAGTGCCCTCAGACGAAGGAGGGCTGCCTTCTAGTTGACAGTGATTGCACGTCATAACTTAAAACTTACATTGCAAAAGATGGGAGTCTGAGTAAACTTGGGATAAGGTATTGAATTAATTCATGACAACATGTGACAATTTCATAGCATTCTTTAGATGGCTTGGGGTCCTTTATCAAAAGAATCTCATTAATACTTGTGCCATTTATGTGGGGCAGTTAACATGTATCAAAATGTTTGTTTCCCTACACACAGCCATCAGAGAGCCAGAGAGGTTTAGTTACTTGCCTGTGGTTACACAGCGAGTGAGTGATCCCGGAGGGATTAGGAACAATCCAGGTGGTAATGCAACTGAAATGTTTTGGCTCTGACAGCATAGTTCAACAAAAGGATGTTGGTCCTAAGATGGGGAGTGCAGCTTAGCCTTCAAGTCCCACTGCTATCCCAGGAGAACTGTATTTTCTATTTTCCTAAATTCTATTATGACAGGTTTTTAAAAATGATTTAAAATTTATGTGTATGTATGTGCATGAAAATATGTGGCTGCTCACAGATACATATATAGAAGATGAAAGAGAAAAATGGACAACTTGTAATTACAGATATTTTTGTTCATCTGGTATCCAGATGATCTCCCTTGATTCTGACAGTTTTGACAAATCAGTTTATTAAAATTGTAAATGTAACCCAGAGCTGTTTAGTACAGTACTAAGCAGAAGGTGCTTTCTCCTCACATTATATTTTGCTGTTGCATTATTAGAAGTAAACACAGCTTATATGTAAAGGACAAAGCAGCCAGTCTTCTATGAGAAAGATGTCACTTGCCACATATAGTCCCAGTTGATTTTACTGTCCTGAGACCCTAAGGATATTTTTGTAGAGCTTTGACCTTGATCAGGCACAGAGAAGCCTGTGTCCCCTGCCTGCCCTCCTCCCCTTTAACTCCTCCCCTGCCCCTTCAACTTCAGGTTTCTAAAGAGAAAACTTGCTTCCAAAGAAGGCATTATCCAGGTGACATTTGGGGAAGAAAAGCATCAATCAGTAAGGCAAGTTTTAATTTGGGGTATTTAAACCCATTGTGCTTAAGTAACAGGTTTCATTGTAAACTCTGAAAAACTGTGTGGCAGCAAGAAGTAATGACACAGAAGGCAAGCTGGGAAGAGTGAGTACTGTCTTAAGCTACAAGAGAAAAAATGTACAAAATGCAGAACTCTGTGCAGTCACTGAAAATAGGGAAAAGAATTCCTTTTCTCCTATCAACTGCCATAGAAAGTCCAGAGAGGTTTTTATTTCATATCTGATTAGCTTCAGTTGACAGTGTTTTCTACCACTCTGATTTTGTTTCTCCAGCTTTCCTCTGCCCTCTCTCTTCTAGCCTCTGCCCAGGAGTCATTTGTAAACAAACGTATATCCATGACAAGACAACTTAATCTTTGCGCCACAGACTCTTGGCAATCTGGTAAAGCCTATGGACCCTTTCTCAGAATATTTTCAAATGAATAAAATGTGTAGGAACGTAATTATTAAAATATTTTAAATGCCCACACATTTATGCTATAGTAATGTATGTACCTATTTTTAACATATTAAATAATAGAACTAATCACTACTGTAATTTCAAAGTCATAATGTGTATACACCAGGAGTCAGCAAACTACAGCCCCCAGACTGTTTTTGTAAATACAGTTTTATTGGAACACAGCCATGCTCAATCATTTACATACTGTCCATGCCTGCTGTCACGCTGCAACAGCAAAATTGAGTAGTTGTCCTGAGATCATATGGCCCTCAAAGGCTAAAAATTTGTCATCTGGCCCCTTTCAGAAAGTTTCCCAATCCCTGGTGTAAATGGCAACAATAATAATGTGCAGTGAAAATGCTGATTTTTATTGGCAACAGTCACAGGTACTGCTAACACCTGTGTTTTGCCTACATTTGTAATCGATATAAGTGCTAAATTTTAGCTAGAATTTAGCAAAAATATAGGTGTGATTTTTTTTTTTCCCCCATCCAAATTCATGGATCACCTGAATTCTATTCATGGATCTTTTGGAGGCCTGTGAACCTGAGTTTGGTAACCTCTGAATGGGATTACAACTTGACCTTTCAGCAGAAAGAAATAATTTCTTTAGAGTGTGAAAAATCTGCACCTTTTCCACCCCCCTCACAAATTTATGCATATTTTCACATAGATGAAAAATAAGTCAGATCATCTCCAGAATTAAATGAATCAGGCACTTTGGGCTCTTATTCCCATCTGCAAAGACCCAGTGCCTGGCTGGGGAAAGGCTAGTTCTGTCAGCCAGTGTCAGGAAAACTTGAGATTCTCTGCACATAAAGCCAGCACATTACCACTTCCCCATCCCACTCTTGCCCTGCCAGGAGAAAGAGCCAGAATTTCCCCTCCCCCACTCCCAGGCTTCTGTTCTCTCTGGTGTATTACTCGACTTTTCTCATCTTGTCTCTTAATGTCACATCAGAACATACCATGGGATCTGACTGTGCCATTTATGTGGCTATGATGTCTTACTCTCCAGAGAGAGCTTCAAGTATTCAGCAATAACTCACGTCCACTTAATGTGAAAATTGGTACCATCTAATAGAATCTTCAACATGCTAACCACACCATTCCAATAATGAAATGCAAATTTTTCTGCTTTTTTACTATGATCATTTTTAGAGTCTTGAGGAATGGAATTCGTTTTTACTATAAATTAAGAACTGGAAATTAAGATGCAGAGTTTTCTTATATGAATTTTAGATAGTCTCCTTACCTAGAGTGGTAGGCTAGCTTATTTATCCTCAAAACAGACTTAAAAGGTCCATATCATTATCACTCCCATTTTATTGCTAAGAAAACTAAGATGTAGGGAGTTTGTTACATTGGTAAGTGACGGGATTCTAGAATTCATGTATTTATTTCAGCTTTGAGAGAAAAGACAACCTTACTTTATCTGGTCCTTCATTTATAGTATCAGCTATGGCTCCTGCACCTGTTTTTATCTGAGAACCCTACAGTAGTTCAAACTTTGTAGAGAAAGGCAGTGAAATGGAACAGTTCTGGCCATAGGAGATCTAGAGTCTACATCACTTAAGTTTCTTTTTCATGAAATAAGGCCTTCAAGAGAGAAGTCCATCTGTAAGGCCCCTTCCAGTGCCATCTGACCATCTGTGGTTCTAGGATATTCAAAGCAAAGGATAGTTGAGGCAGCCCAACTTGTGACCAGCTCTCCAGCCTGCCTTTCAGACTGGCCATTGAGGGCAAAGGCTTGCCAGATGGTGGGACCTCGGAGATGGATCATCAAACTCTGCAGCCATCGTCCTGGGCACTGAGTGGCTCTGCTGATACAGCAAAGCTGGGGATAGTATTGATTTTTCAGATAATATTTGAATGTCATCTTATTGAGACAAAAGGAGGAGGATTTATGGGGAGCCAGAGCTGCACACTGCTGCAGAGGGCCCAGTGTGTGGGCATCTTCTGAGCTGCCTAAAACAAGAAAAAAATCCTCTCTCATCTATGATAATGGGGAAAAAATGTAAACAATCACCTATGTTTGGGGACACAGCAGCAGCCTGGAACTTCTGAGAAGGAACACGTCGGCTTCACTGAGCAGTTAGCACTGCGGGATTAATAGGGCTTGAGCGCCATGCTAGATTCGGCTCCGTCTCTGCCCGGCCTCCAGGGTGGTGATCTGAACTGGCAGGCCTGCCACCAGTTGCTGACTGCACTTTGGCACTTTCTCCTCCTGCAGGCATTCCTCATGACTGCCCTTGACTTCTTTCTAGAGGAGTGGGAACAATGGGGAGTGACCAGCCCACAGGAAGAGGACGCAGGCACGTGTCAGCGTGCACCCTCTCTTCCGTTGCCTATCTCTGGCTCTGCATGGCTTGAGGCAGGATCGGTGTCTCCCCATCTGCTTTTGTTGCCTCTGTGTTGAGCACTTATCACCCTGTGCTGTGGTTTTCTGCTAACATTTCTGACCTCCTTCTGGACTCTAAGCTCCTAGAAAGTAGATGCTGAAAAGTCATCTCTGTGACTCCAGCACCAAGTTCTGAGCCTGGCACTTAGTAGGTGTTCGATAGCATTTGTTGTACAGATGGATGGAGAGTAGGCATAATTTCCCTAGCCTAACCTGTTCCAATCATCCTCCACCCCCAGCAGTGCCACTGGGCGTTCTTTTCTGAACCCCGGTCTGAGGTGGTAACCCCACCATCCACCCTGTCCACAAAACTAGACACGTGGGAGTCATCCTCACCGCTGCCTCCTTCTCTCTCTCTTTCCGCACAAATAATTCACCAATTCCTGCTGATTCTTTCCCTCTAAATAGTTCTCAAATTTGTCCTTTCTCTTTTTCATTCCTGTTACCACTACCTAGTTCATGGCCTCGTCGTTGTAATTATCTGGTCTTCTGCCTTTACTTCAGCTTCCACTTGTCCGTCCTGTGACACTGCTGCTTTGGCCATGTCACTTCCCTGTCTGAAAATCTTTCAGAGGCTCCATTTGCCCCAGTGGAAATGCCAAGCTTCTTAGCATGGTCTACAAAGCCTTCCTTGGTCCGGCATGTGCCTGCCTCTGTATCCACAGCTCTGACCACTTGCTGCCCTGAGTTTTGTCTCAGTGTCACCAGACTTCTTGCAGTCACCCGTGCTCGTCGTGCTATCTGATGCCTAGGACGCCCTTCTTGCTCTTGCTTTTCCCACTCCCACTCCCACCGTAAGGCCCAGCACTTACGTCGCCTTGTCTAGGAGGCCTCATCCGACCTGATTTCCCTCTGAAAGGAAGGAAAGGTTAGTTTCCTAACCCTAACCTGAAGGGAGGGTTAGTTCTATCTCCTCTGGACTTTCATAGAGCTGTGTACATGCCTCAATGGAACTGACACAGGAAGTCGCTTCCACGGTGTATTGAAGTTCCAACATGTCTCTTCCAGTTGCCTGATACCCTTGAATTCTATCTATTTTCCTTCCCAATCTTTTACTAAAGTTTTCATTCATATTGGGATAAAAGTAACAGGTAGATGTGACCTTTCTTGGGGAGGATTACCATTTTTATAGGGCCCTATTCCCCTGAAGATGGAATACTGGCCTCAGTCGATGAATGGAGAAACATCTCTTGGGTTGCCAGATGACCCCAGTGGATAATCAATACTCAGCTGAACCTCTGATTCACCTGCTCAGTTGGGTCAACAGTTTCCTTTCTACTCAGCACAGTGTGAGGAATGGAGGGTGCAGCAGAGTGCCACTCACACCCTGCCAAGGGGGACAGTGAGCCGAAAGCAGCGCTGAGCCCAGTTGGGAGAAAAGCCTGGTGTACTAGAAAGAGCACAGCTTTCAAAAGATTGACAAACCTGGGTTCAAATCTGTTGTTTGCCACTTTCCTGTGTAACCTTGAGCAAGTTCCTTAAACCTTCCCCTCGTCTGTTAAAGGTGCCTATACCTTACACGCCGAATTGTGTTGAGGTCACATGAGGTAACGCATGCTTGGAAGAGTCGCCAGCACGTAGCAGGTGATCGATAATGATGGCGGCATTTGCTGTTATTTTCCCTGTCTTGATCCTCTGGTGGAAGGCCACTGAGCGACAGAAGCAATAGGTAATCGTTGGCATCATCTAAGTGCTTCCCCCTTCTTCACTGAATTTGGCCCTGAGGCTGCCCTAATGCCCTAAACCAGAGTGCTGGGTGACTTCTCATTTAGGGAGCCTCAAACATCCTAGTGTGTTCCCAGTTTTCAAACGTTGAGGAAAACATCATAAAGCTCCAAATCCTGTATGTGGAAAAGCAGTGTAGTATAAAAAATGTGAGTCCTGATCCTGGCTTCACTTCTTGGCAGCTGTGTGACCTTGGTACATCCCTTAGAATCTCTGCAGCTGAGTTGTAAAGATCACATGAAGTTAACATATATGTGGAACTTTCAATTGTTGGATGTGCTGTTTTTATTTCCTTATGAACACTTTGCTTACAATTAAAGTACTTTGGCACTAATAATGGTGGTTTGGTTATAACTATTTGTTACCCAGACTTCAGGTTTAAATGTAGCAATTAGAGAATAGCAGACTTTGTTGTTAAATGAAAACAAAATTCACCTTAAGAAGTGGAACGAACATACTCACTGTCACCAAGTATTAATTTTTAAATGTAATTCTTGAAGCTCCTTTTGTTAAGATATTTCTTTGAAAATAAGTCCATAGGTACTATTGCCTTTTGATCCCTATTATTAATCATTCCTTAATGGAACTTTGGAGTTTCCCCCAGGCTTAAGTAAAATGATTATTTCTAACTCTGTTGATTTTCCTGGCATCAGATCTTTCTAGGAACAGCTTGGGGTCTCTTGGCCACTTTGGCATTAGCGCCTCGGGCCTGTTTCCCCAGCTTCTGTGATTCCGTGGAAGTCTGTCAATGCTGATAAGAGAGTCATTCCCACTGAGTCCTTGTGGTTTTCTTTTACTTCTTTCCCCACAAGCCACAGAATGAGAAAAGGAGGGACAAAGTTAAGGGCCTAGCACAGTGCCGGGCTTGAGATGGCTCTTGCGGAATGTTGGTTTCCGTGCCCACTGTCACCAGGAGTGCAGCCCGACCTCAGCCGTGGGCCTCCTCTGGGACTGCTCCCCAGAGGGAAATTTTTCTGCCAGGTTTTACTTCACTTCTTGGGGAATAAAGAACACCACTTGTAGTTTTTCCCGTTCCCCCCACTACTTTTACTAGAGTTTACTAGAGTTTGACTCGAGTTACTTCAGTGTAATCTCAGTAAAGAACCTAACCTATCCTTTCTTTCTCCCACTGCGTTTACCACAGCTGCGAGTGTTGAGTAACTTTCTTTAGCCTCTAGCCAACGTGTTAAGCGGTCCCTTTTAAACATCACCTTCTATGTTTGGTATCTACCTGTGTAAAATAGGAATGATCCTGATCTTCCTCGATGGGATTTTTGCCAAAATACATTAGTATTCAGAAATGAAAGGGACTACATAAATCTGAGAAACTGGAGAGAGGCCTCAGCTTAACTAATTTCATGTCCTAGTGCTCTATATTGAATTGCTCTTTCCCAAGTGTTCTAGAAATGGTTACATTCCTGAGTAAGGACTTAATGGCCAACCCGAGAAATAATCAAAACAAAAGTATTTAGTTCAAACTTTTAATTTTTTGTAATACCTTCAATCAGACACTTCCATATGACCCGTGTAAAATGCATAGCAAAACATCTGATACATGGTTACAGTTGTAACACAAAGTTATATGAGCAACTCTAAATAATATTGAGACTCATATTTTCCAAGCAGTAATTAAATTGAGCAGATAAATAATCTATTTCATCCAATTACCATTTGTTTTGTCTATTTAGCAAACTCTTGTAAGAGAGATGTGTGTGGGCTTCCTAAAAAGGGACCTGGGAATTCAGGTCAGAACTAGACTAGCCAGGCGATGGAGTTTATGCATCACCGTGCTGTAAACAGCAGCGCGGGCACAATAGGCCAAGCCCTGTGAGCGTGGCTGAGTATGTGGAGACTCCTGGTGTTGTTGTTTATGCCATTTGGCAAATATTTCTACTCAAGCCTTCAGCTAGTTTATAGCATTTCATTTTACAGCCCATCATGATGATAGTAACCAACCCCAGAAAAACATCAACAAGCGTTAGAAACCCTAGTGTTGGAGGATGAATGTGACCCCAGAGACCTCCATTCCATTCCCCTCCATCCCATCACATCCCCCTCACCGCCCCCTCTAGTGTTCACTGAATTTCTCTAGCCAAAGTGGTTGACATGGATCTCGGGTCAAAGGAGGATATTTGGAGGGATTTTTCTAAACACATGCATATAAATGTTGAGAAATAGCACTCTAAAAAAGCAGGAGTCATACACAGACCCCTGCCCCTCTCTGGTGAGTAAGACAAAAGGCAGCGTGCTCTATAAATATGGTAAAGTGCCTTGAAAGGATGAGTCTGCAGAGGGCAAGGGGAGGGGAGAGGTGGTTAAGGGAAGGCGGGAGGGAACACCCTGTGACACCAAGCATGCCTTCCCCCGCCAAGCACAGCCTCCTAAGACATTTTCCATTTTTGAGCAAGGAAACAACAATTACATTTTAAGTTGCTTTGGTTAAGAACAGAAAAATATAACTTGGCACGAGTTCCCATACTGGCCTTTTAGAAGGGATTGGTCTGTAACACCATACTAAGTCTGTTTTCTATCAGTGATTCCTAGCCAGCTTATTAAACAGATTTATACAATGAAAGAATCTAATAACAGAAACATTCACCTTCTTTATTACTTGGCATTATTTATGGTTTGAGTTTTTTCAGCTACTTTTTTATGCACTGGAATCTGCCAACATTATACTTATAAAGTTTACGTACCAAAGTGTAAGTAGGTTGGGAGAAGATTATATGTGTCTCCTCTGTCCAGCCATGTGGCCTCCCCCAGCAGAGACTTTGAGGACCTGTCTGAGCATTTTCAGCATGGAATCCTGTTTCCTTCTGGAATCCATGACTCTTGACCCAAACAAGGGTTAGTTTTCTTCCCCCATAGGAAGTAATGCTCCTTTTGTCTAATGATAGGAAAAAAAAGAACCTTAGCCTGTGTGAGGATGTTTATAAAGAAATTAGATAATTCTCTACTGATTTGCAAACATCTCTCAAAATTTTCAAGACGGAAAAGATACCCAGAGTCGCCTTTTCCCTCCCCATTCCTTCCAGATTATGAGTGGAGAGGCAGTGTCAATTTGTTGAGGGAATTGGTATGGGCATACTCAAGCACTAAACTGTATAGCATCACTCCCCAAATTGCCTTTTGTTGCAGAGGAAGCAGGGAGCCACTTAAAGGGGCGTAACTATGGACCTGAAGTGGACCTCAGAGAGGCTGGGCCTGGTGGTGTGGCCCTGAGCCTTCTCTGCCTCACGTGCCTCCTGCTTTCCAGCTTCATCATAGCATGAAAGAATATTTTGATTTGTTTGTTTTCCCTGAAAAAGAATAGTTTCCACCTCAGGTGTTGCCTCCTTTCCTGAAGTGCATTCTCCTTCCCAAGGAAAACACACACATACATAAAGCACTCTGAGCAAAGCCTGGAGCTGGAGAGGTGACCCCAGGTGCATTGGGACTGTGACATAGCCACTGTGGAAAGGTAGTGGCCTGCTCGTGGGTTTTGGCTTGAGGGGGAAGGACAGCATAACAAGAGGGAGGCCAGGAGCCTCCCGTGAATATACACACCCTTGTGAGAGGAAGCCCATGAAGTCAAATGGCAATTTGTTTAAAGAAGCCATGAATACTAGCAAAAGTGATTAAAGATGAAAGTATAAAATTAAGGGAAAGGGTTATGCTTAAATTAGTTTTCCTTTTAAAAACTATAGCATTTGGGCTACCACCTTATGTTTCCTTAGTAAGGAAGCCATATTCCAGCCATGTGGCAGGGATTAGTCATTGCCTTCCATATGGTTAATAATATTTAATAATACATGTAAGAATTTAGAGGTTAATGAATCAGTGGTAATTGCCATGGGTTTGCTGGGTGAGTGGATCAGAGGAGGTCATACCTCTTCTTTCTCCCAGCTTCCATCTTTCCAACCCTGTCTCCCTGCTGTTCCTTTACGCATATGGGCTTCCACTTCATTGGCCCACTAACCCCGATTTTGAAGGTTCTTTTGCATACTCTTCAATGAGACTATCTAAAGAACTCTCAAATCTCTCTCTAGCCTGCATATGAATCATCTCTCAGAAACTAATATTTCCCCCAGAGCCCAGGTATTAAGCCAAGCTGTGAAACAAAAATTAGAGGTGTGAGAGACATGAGGAGGAACAGGCCTCTGGGGCCTGCCCCCAAGAGCTCCCAGCCTAGTTTTAGAGACTGATGTATGATCATTAGAGTGGTGAAATTGTGGTAGAAAAAGGACTACCAATCCTGTTGGCCTGTGTGTGTAGGAGGCGGCAGCTGGAAGGCAGGTGGAGTGCAGAAGAGGGAAGACTGTGTTCTAAATGGCTTATGAGTGCTTTGGGAGGCTGAGGCAGGAGGATAGCTTGAGCCCAAGAGTTTGAGAACAGCCTGGACAACATAGCAAGACCCTGGCTCTAAAAAAAATTTAAAAATTATCTGGTAGTGGTGGCACAGGTCTGTAGTCCCAGCTACTTGGGAGGCTGAGGCGGGAGAATCGCCTGAGCCCAGGAGTTCGAGACTGCAGTAAACTGTGATCGCACCACTGCACTCTAGCCTGGACAACAGAGTGAGACCTTGACTCTTAAAAAAAAGAAAAAAAAAAAAAAAGGCTTGTGGGGCTCTTCTAAGACATTAGTGGCAGTTTAGCTCATGGAGATAAGGACTTAGACCCTAGAGCAGTCCACTTCAACTTCAGATCCCAGCTCTGTCTCTTAATAGCTGTGTCACCTTGGGCAAATCACTTCATCTCTCTGTGCCTCAGTTTCTTCATGCATGAAATAGTATACCTACATCCTAGGGTTCTTGGGAGGATTCTATGAGTTAATATGTGTAGAACACTTAAAATACTGCCACCCATCCCATAAAAAATACTGCTTGGCTTTAAATGCTATGTAAGTGTTAGCTATTATTTTTATTATTATTATTATTATTATTATGTTCACATATATTGTACAAATGTATATAAATGTGATATACGTGTCTTGCTCCTTTTTTTTTCTTATTTGAGAACGTAATATACAGAAAGCCTAACTTGCTTTCCATATCAGCACATATAGATTTACCTTAAGACATTAATTTAAAAACCAGCTGTCTTTTGAAAAATTTTGTAACTAACCTCATCAGAGATTAGAGATTCTGTGTGGTGGCACCCCTGCTAGATTGGATCTTGCTGTGGTTGATGGAGTTCCATCCTTCACAGCACAGTCCAAGGTTGAGATATCTAGTCAGGCTGTTTGGTTTGTGAAAAATTTAGATATTTGTTTTCTAAATCCATATTAGGACATGTTATTCATTATTTGGAGAAATTAGTATGGACTAATTTCTAGGCTGCTTGAAAAACTTGTGAGGTAAGTTGTTGCTCTTAAATCACCCTAATATATAGGGCAGAAGGGAATTCGGCATCCTGTGTTTAAAAGATACATTCTTAAGTCAAGTGTAAGGTAACGAGGTCACTTCCCATCTCAGCCTCATAAGGCCTGTACTTCTGTAGATTGTTATGTGTTCTGGGTGAACTGTTAGAAGCAAAGCAGGAGGAGAGAAACTTTTGATCTCTTGCTCCTAAAATGTGGGCCCTGGGTCGTCATTAAGAGGTGCTGGCCCTTTGCCAAGTCACCGCATTCTCCCTGATTCACCCCCTAGGTAACAGTGGATCCAACTCTCAATAAAGTGAGTCCAGGATTCTGCATGTTGTGTTATTTGCTATCTGTAGAGGCATCTAGTAGACAGGCCCTTCCAAGGAAGTGGAAGGGAGCGAGGGGAAAGGTGCTGTCAGCCCGCATGGGCTGACAGATCTAGAGGATGCCAGTTCTCCCAAAAGGCAGATACCCTGTGTAATTCCCATCCGGTACTGAAGTGGCTGGAGTGGTTGGCACACCGCAAATTGACACTGACCTTGGCCGTGCTGTTGGAGTAATTGGACTTTCAGGATGAACTCCCTGAACAATCTCGCCACTGTGGCTGGCACAAACAGGCTTTTCTTTAGCAGCAGACGTTCATGTCTTCTTGCTCCAACTTTTTTTTCTTGAACAAACATATGTATTGTGGCCAATGCAAGGAAAATCCCACTCACCATTTTGATCTGAGTTGCTTCTGTCCTGGAACAATAGTCTAGTGTACCAGGGGCCCTCGAGAATCTGATTTCCATGCCCGGGTCTAGTTTTGTGAATCTCCTTGGAAGACCCTAAGGCCAGGAAGCCATTGGTATTACTGGAGGACCTCCTACCACCATCTGTGACATCAGTGGCTTTGTATCTGATTGGCGCTTCTTTTTCCATGGCCAGATAGTCAGCTTCGGCATTAGCTTTAGGGTCAGTACTGATTAGGTTGGAAAATACCCCCCAATCAAGGCTCTTTCTAAATGCCTGTCCTTTCTCCCACAAGGTGGCCTCATCATAACTTAAATGGGCATAACCAAGGACTTGTATTCCTCTTTGAGCACCCACCTCACTCAGGTAGAAGGACTATGTCTTGAAGCACTGCAGATTAGTGAATAAACACTTTCCAAATGCCAAGTGCAAGGGTAGACATTTCCCATCTTTAATCTCATTCATCTCAAAATCCTGTGAGGTTTCGAATCATTGACTCAGTAGCATTAATTGAGAAACCTCCTCTTTGTTAGGTTTAGACTACATAGTGATGCACAAAACAGACAGTCTTTGGATTCCTGGAGGTTACTGCCAGGTAGAAAAAGCATATGCTATTATTTCACTAGGAGAGGAAGCCAAGGCTCAAAGAATCAATACTTTTTCAAGCTATAAAGGGTGGAGCCACAATTTAAACGCCTGTCTGACTCCAAAGACTGTCCTCCTTCCACTGTGCCATGCTGCCTTCCTGTAGGAAGCTTAGTCTGTGGTTCCACTTAAAATATGAGGAAACATCTGGAATATTAGTTTTCAACCACATTTCAGACACACAAAGTGGAGCCTGAGGAATCGCCCAGTTGGCCCCTCTCTGAGAGTGGGGAAGAGTGGAAGAGAACCGCTGATCTGAAGCATTCTGTTACCAGAATAACCCCACGGGACAGCCCTGGCCGAACTGGGCTTTGTGCGGGCCAGACAACGTAGGGGATTTATTTCCAAAGTTGGAGGACAGAACTTGGCCTCTCGTCCAGCTCAGCATCCTCCCTCGAGTCCTGCTTGCTGAAGAGGTGCAGCATCTGGACGAGGACCTTCCGGCTGTGGTGGAGCTCCGCAGTGCTGAGGCAGTTAACGATTAAACAAGAAGCAGCCTTTGGCTACAAACCTAATGGTTTGGGTTCCAGGGCACAGGATAAAAATACACAACTGGAAAGGCAAGCTCCCAATTAAGTGGAAGAGCTCAAGCAAGAGATGTTTCAATACAGCGGAGCCAGTGACCACACGCGGGCCCGCTGTCTCCTCGGACGGCCCCACTTGCTCTCCCGGCCCCATACTTAGCGCTGGCTCCAGAGCCTTGTGGGGGAAGTCAGTTGGCAGCGCACAGGCTGTTTCTCTTTTCCATTCAAAGAAAATCTCACTTGCCTGCAGCCCAGCAATTTATCTTCTTTGGCATCTTAGGATAGCAGAATGTCAGAACCAGAAGGGGCCTTAGAGATCATCTAGCCTAGTCCAGCTCCCTGGTTTAACGCTGTGGAACCTGAGGCCCACGCAGGGGAGGTGACTCGAGCAGAGTCACCTTGTCGGTTCATAGCAGGGAGTTTAAAGCTCTGGTCTTCTGATGTCCGTATCCCTTCTTCCCCCTTTTGTATGAAGCCGGCACCATCTTTCCAGTCACATCTCTTTCCTTTGCTCCCCCAAACATAAGAGCTCTCAGTCCCCTTCCGTTACAGGGAAAGACACTAAGGCAGGGAGTGTAAGCAGTGCCCGCAGAACTGACAAGAACAGATGCCAGAAAGGGAACCACAGAATCCCAGCTAACAGGCCTGGGCCTTCACTGTCTGACCACATTCCCTCTCTAAGAACATGTTGTGGGAGGACTGAATTTGGCATCTTTTGAGCTCCGAGCCTGCAACAACAGCCCTCCTAATGGCTCTACGGCTCCTGGCTTCCTCTTGCCACTGACTTTCCCTTCTGCCTGGGACAACCTTACAACTAAGTGACTTCGAGTGTTGCCAAGACAAGCCCAATAGTTACTTTCAGACTCAAGTTCTTGCCAAGCCTGAAATAGTAATTGCCTGAAGGGTTCCAAAAAGCTGGGCTTTATCTGCAGCAGAGACTTAGTAAATCAAAACACAGGTCTTATCTCCCGATTCTCTCCTCTCCGTTGTGTGGTCTCCTAAATGAAAAATGTTACCTAATTGCCTAAAACAGCTGGCCTGATGTTTAATTATTTCAGCTTGCTAACCTGATGTTCTGGGCCAATAAATTGTACCCAGGGAGTGGATAATGCTCTTTACAGATCATACTTGTCCAGGTTTCCTTTGTGAGAAATGTTTTCAGCCACCAGAGGGAATTCCAAATTTGAATGCTATTAGCAATAACTGCATTTGTCTGATGTTGGAACTCGTCTTCACCCATCTGAGGAAGAGTTTGCCTGGAAAATGCCTCGAATCCTCTCCCAAGCATTCCCGTGGCATGCCCTTCTGCACTCCTGCACAGCACAGCATGCAGTCCCTGTTCTGAGGTGCAGGAGGGCCTGTGGAACAGTCTCAGACCTACCCCTCAGCCTTGGTGCTGTTGCTCTCACCTCAGCTTCCCAGAAAGCAAAGAAGCCCGAGGAAGAGGCAGAACAGCGTCACTCATTAATGGCAGAGCCAGCGAACTCCACAGTGTTGTGCGGCTTCCTCCCTGGCCTTGAGGACTCTGCAGCCTCACCCCTCAACACTCCCCCCGCACCGTGGGTCCTGGATTCTGACCAGGCCAAATGACCCCTGTCTCATGCCCCCATACCTTTCCTCATACTAGTCCCTAAGATGTCCTCTTCCATCCCCCCTCACCTCATATGCTCTTCCCTTCCATCTGCTTCCACATGCCGCCTGCTTCTCCTCCGTGATTCGCCTCAAGGAGCTACGCCTTTGCAAAGCTTTCTCCTTCTGTCTTTGGTAAGCTCAGAGGGTCCCAGAGCTGGTATCTTAAATCTACCTCCATTGTCTACCTGTCTCTCTATTTCACTGAACTGCTTTAGGACTAGGGCTTTACCTTTCCATTTGTAATTCTCCAGTGCCTAGTGTCTGATAGATAGCAGGTGCTTAGTAAACATGTGCCTAATGTGAGAGAGATTTTTGAAGGAAAGCTTAAGATGTCATTCTTAGAGCAGCAGAAGACATGATTTTGTAATTTGTATATATTATATAATTTGTGTCTGATGAAAGGAAAGGAAGAAGGGAGGGAGAGAGGGAAGGAGAAGGAGAAAATCAATAGAAAGAGGAGGCATGTTCTTCAGAAAGGAAATCCACGTCCTCTGCGTGGTGTGGCCCTTTCTCTTCTCGGTCACACGTCTGCTCGGGCTGACGTGCACGCCTGTGTGTGCTGTGCCAGATTCCTCGGGTAATGTACAATGATTCCTGCCATTTAGGTTTATTAAATTAACAGTTTCAACTTAAATTATGTTTAGCTGTTTTCCCCCTAGGGAATTCTTCATGTATTCGATTGATTTGTGCAAGAAGCTAACTCCAGCTACCCACCACCAGTCCTTTTGTGAAACTGCTGCTATATGATCCAGAATTTCTTTCACATCTGACTCTGATGACATTGTCAGAGTTTGGGAGACGCACACAGTTCTGAGATAGGTGTAGCATACACATTCACTGCTTTGTTTTCTTAAAAATTTTACGGTTCTAAAGAGTAGTTCTAAATTTAGAGTTGTCTCTCTAAATTTAACATATTTATATATTATACCCATTATATTATATTTAGCTGTTTTCCCCCAGGTATTTGATCGATTTGTGCATTTCATTGCCAGGCTTTTAAAAGGCCTCTGCTCCACGTCTTCCTGCCATCATCACTAGCTCAGGACAAAGCAGTAGGGCCGGTAAGAGAGGGGACTCTTCTCCAGACCCCACGCAGGGCAACAGTGCGTGGTATTATAGACTAAAACAATGTAAAGGCAACATTTCCTAAATGATAGCTCATGTGCTTTTATTCTTTTATCCACTGATAGTGCTAGTGCCCCATCAGCAAAAACCCTTTGTCAAACACATGCTCTGTGGGCCTGTGCTGAGATTGAGTCCCATGAGCAAGACAGTTCCTGGTGTTCAGCCATGGACCAGGGAAGTGCAGCTCCTGGCAACGCGGGGGACTTGGTTGATAGTGGAGTGATGGTCCCTCTAGGAGGGACCCTGTGTAGAGATCTGGGCCAGTGGGGTGGTGCCAGCATTAGGGGCAACTGGCAGTGGGGCCTCAATCACACTTTGAGAATCCAGCAAGGCTCCTTTGGGTGGGGTGGAAGAGTAGTAGTTGGCAGGGTAAGTGAGGCACAGTTTTTCCTGAGAACCGAAGCTGATCAAGGCAGGGATCCAGTGCACAGCTTGGGAGACTGGTCCTCAGGGATAGGACAGAAGCCTAGTCCTACCTGGTCTATTAGAGAAGAGACACAGTGTCAGAGCCAGCTCAGAGTCCTGCCACAGGGAGCCTGATGTGGACTCTCCCCCTCATCCCACCTAAGGGCAGACTTGGACAAAGGACCCTGGTGAGGTCTGAGGGTGGGGAGGAGCCAAGCTGAGCTTGACAGAGGCCCTGACGGATGCTGTTCTGGCGGGCCTGACATGTTGGACCAATAACAAAGGGACAGCAAGGACAGTGTTTGTGCTGCAGGTGTCCCAGGACGTGCAGAAAGCAGGGCCAGAGGCTGCCTCTGCTGCTCAAGTTCTGTCCCTGACCCTCTGCTCCTCTGCCCCTCTCCTTCCACCATCCCACCACACACCAGAAATTGGGGCCCTTGCCAGAAGTGACTAGAATCCACTAAAGAAGGATTTCTAGGATTGTTTCTGTGCAAGGTAGAGTCAGTCCTTCATTTAAGAAGTTGGCTGTGGCCAGAGTTAGTAAGGGTTCTGTAGGTCAATTCTACCTAGGCAGAGAAATAGAGCTTCCAGATTAACTGACTTTTCTAAATTGGAACCTCTCTTCTCAGGCTCCAGAACCTGCAGTGTCCCTTCTACACACCTTGGTGGCAACTGAGCAGCAGCCATCTCCTCTCCTCCCTTCCCTTCCTATTGTTGTAACCAAATATAATCTTTCTTGAAGCCCCCGGCCCCCCCCCGGTCATCAGCAGCCACACCCTCCACCCTCCCCCACCCCCCATTGGCAAATGTGGACATTTCTAAGTGTCCAGGAGCATTAACAAGGGATGCACAGCTTAGTAATGTTGAGCTGCAAACAGACTAAAGGTTATTTCCCGTATTTCTCGCCACCCTTCAGGGAGGCAGCGGCCTTATGTTGGGGTTTCTGAAAGCACTTCTGCTCTGAGGACGTGTGCTATTTCCAGCCAGCGTTGTCCACCTGTGACTTTCTGCTAGTGTTAGCAGTTTTGTCTCCCATTATTAGAGTCCAGCTGGAGTGTCTTTGAAGTTGGTCCCATAATGTTAAATGTTAACTATAATTTCTCTTGGCCCTTGCTGGAGAATGCATTCCTTCCTTTGGGTATGATAATAGCCACAGTTATATTGGCTGTCTTCTAGCTGGCCACCTCAGCAACTGCTTTTGCTCCATAGTGACATAGGAGGAGCTTTGTACTGCACATCGTGAAACTTGCATTTTGACCTGGTTCTGCCAGGAAGCCATGTGACCTTGAGCAACTCCATCCTCTTCTCTGATTCTCATTTTCCTGCTCCGTTAAATGCTGGGTAAGGGTTAGACGAGGATTTCTAAAGCCCTTCCATCTCTAAGTGTCTGATTCCAAGATTTGGAGAATGCACAGTTATTCTCAACTCCTGCTTCTCCCTCTGCCTCGGGCCTCCACCCTCCCCACAGCTCTTCCCCCTGTGCACGTGCTAGTAGTCAGGCTGGGTCAGGGAGTGCTAGTAATGTGTAGCGAACCCGGGGTCGTTCTCACCACTTGAACTTCAAATCCTCAGAGAGCTTTCTATTCCCATAAAAAGGCATAATATTGGCAATATGACACCCCCTACATCAAACTCTATCATATTAAGGAAATCTTAGAACTCAGATATACAGTCTGGCTTGATAATTTACAATTCTGCTGGGATTAGTATGAGGAATAATTATATCTATTTATTTATTCCACTGTCAGAATGTTGATGCTAGATTTTCGTATTGTTTCTGTCAGTGAAGATTATAATTAAATAATATGTCAAACATATTGATCATATTCTTATAAATTTGCTTGATATGCTATAGAGGCCTTTTGTTTTTATAGTTTATCACAAGATTAAATTCAAAAGTTTGCCAGGCCATCTAGGTCTGTTTAAGAGATTTTTTTCCTGAGTAAACCACAATTCTTTGATGGCTTATCATTTTGACATTGTCTAAAGTAATTTGTTTTTTTCTCCCTAGTTCAGTATTGTATCTTTTTTATCCTTTAGTCAGACTAAATAACTGTAATGGCATTTGAATGAAAAGTTGTATGTATCTTTGAAGGTAGATTTTAAATTTCTTTTTCTTCATAAACTCACAATTTTTGAGAGAACAGTCTATTTTTTTATACATTTATTATGAGAACATTTTCAGCAGAGTTTGAACCCAGGCCTCTTTTACTCCAAGGCCCAGTTTTTCCTTCTTCATCCGATGGTGTATTCCTAGACAGCTGCACTGTGAAGCAAAGACTTGGGTTCCTTACTCATCCCTTGGACTCTCAGCTAGGGAATACTGGTGAAAGAGTGTATTTAACTACAAAGTTTTCCAGCCCAGTCTCTTCTCCTTATCTTAAGTCACAAAACATTTACCTACATTAATGACAGGACCCAGAGGGTACAATTAGACTTTTTCTAATATTTGCTTTGGACGTATGTTTCATATATTTTCTTAAGTGGCAAAGAGGGTTTCTTCAGTCTGCCTAAAACATGTATAATCAGCTCTTTGGTCGTAATAATATATCACATGTGTGTAATGCTTTACAAAGGGTTTTCATTTACGTTATCTCAGATGATCCTTAAAGCATGTTGTGATACAGGCAGGGATTATTACTGTTAATTCATTTTATAGATTTTTTTAAAAAGAGGCCTAGGGAATTCGAGATTTTCCATATCATACAGTTATTAAATAATAAAACGGAGACTTGAACTCATGTCTTCTGGATCCTTAATCTAGTGTCTTTTGGCTCCTATCCTTTTTTTCTAATGAACTTTACAAACATAACTAAAAATAGATCTCCAGCATCCCTTTTCATTTGTTTAAGGTAGGCTCTCAGTTTCCCCTTAACATCCAGTCCTCTGAATAGATGTGGCATGAAATGAAATGGTAGCACCTTTTTAACCCAAGGAAGGACAGAGCAGTAGCAAAAGAAGAAAGATGTTTATTATATTTGACTGGGAGATGGGCTCACACTCCTTCCACCCCACCTCCCGTCTCCCTTAACCATTCATCCTCTGGCTTCTTGGGGAAGTTCGTGACCTCTGTTTTCAAAGAGCTTGGTTGTAGTCCTGGACCACGAGGAAACGCATGAGCAAAAGCAGCGATGGTGAGCGGCTGGTGAGCCTGGGAAGAGGCGTTTGGCCTCGGGTGGTAAGAGGTGGTGGTCGAGAAGGGCTTTCCTCCAGTGGGCCATCTGGATAGCCCTGCAGGCCACCGGGCTCCCTGAGCCCTTGTTCCTTCACCTTCAGGGAACCTTGTTTTGTTGGCTGGTACCCAGGCTGGCATTTGGTCCTTAACATCGGTAATTCTTCACACTGGAGCAAGCCCTAGGAGGATTGACCAGCAAATTGTCCTTGTGGCTGCTCGAGACTCAGACTAAGACTGCCCCGTGCTGCCCATGCTGGCCCGCGCTCTGGCTGGGAGACAAGAGAGGGTAGTGGAAAGACCCCTGGAGGGCTGGAGTTCGGTCCTTGCAGTCTGTATGACTTTGGGCAAGTGGTTTGAGCTTTCTGAGCTTCAGCTTAGTTTCTTCATCAGGAAAGTGTGGATGATAACACCTACCCTACTATTTCCTCAGGTTATTATTGCAAGGCAAGAAAGAGCTCCTGTGTAGAGGTGCTTTGCTAATTCCCAAGCTCGCTCAAATGCAAGAGAGCCCCTCAGAGGGAAGATGCTAATCTCGAGGAGACCGTTTTATGGGCGCTGTCAAACTGAGCAGTTTTTAAGAACAGAGGCCTATAATCCTAGCACTTCGGGAGGCCGAGGCGGGAGGTTCTTTTGAAGCCAGGAGTTCAAGACCAGCTTAGGAAATAGTGAGACCCCATCTCTACAAAACATTTTTTAAAAAACTTGGCTGGGCATAGTGGCGTGCACCTGTAGTCCCAGCTACTCAGGAGACTGAGGCAGGAGGGTCCCCTGAGCCTAGGAGTTTGAGGTTACAGTGAACTCCGATGACGCTGCTGTACTGAAGCCCGGGTGACAGAGTGAGACTCCGTCTCAAAAGAAAAAAAAAAAAAGGCCAGAAAGAATTCTTGTCCTCCATCACTCTTGGTGAGGACCAGGGTTGCCTACTGCGGTCACACGCGCTCCCCCAAGCCTTCCACCGTCCTCTAAGGAATGAGACTGTAACTCGGCTGTGACACTTCTCCAGACCCGAGGCACAGCCAAGAACGTGGCCTCCCTCTCCCTCCCACTGTCATTGCCGTTTTTCCTCCCTTTCTCCTGTCTCCACTTCATTTCAAACAAGTGAGTGTGTTAGTTGGTTTTTTAATGAAGTTTTTCCAGCCTCTTGGGGTTTTTTTGTCCTTGACCATAAAGAACTCCCAGTTACTCGAAGCTGAAAATAAATTTGGCCAGAAGTAAGCTGAAAGTGTAGTCTCATTGGTGTTGATATTTTTAAGCCTCTCTTTAAAAAAAGGGGGGGGGGCGCTCTGGGAGAAAGGGGGGATTTGTCGTGGAATGAATATCTGCTTGAGTACCCTAGGGTGAGGACTTTACATTTTTTCCCTGAAAACAAGGCACTTTCCTTCTTTTTAGGGAGAGTTGTGGCTATTTTGATGCCTTTTGAAAGCACCACAATTAGTTTGATTGAGCTGCTATGCAGTTGGTTTAAAAAAAAGAAAGAGAAATGTAGAATGGTGCCATGGGTTCCGCATCACATGGGCGGATTCACTGTAAGCCGGCAGCCTTAGCTGATGACCATGGGCCAGACTGTTCGTTTCACAAAGGGGAGTCTTTCAAAGATGAGAAGACTTTTGTCTAGAGCCCAAACTTCCCCAGGGGGAAGGATTCATTTATAGCCCATTTTGATTATTCTTTTCCTCTTAAATCTCACTAGTTAAATGTGAATTTATGCCGAGCACTCAGCTACAACATGGAAATAGGTAGTGGAGCGAGAAGTTGGCATAAGGGGGTTCTAGCCCTGGGTTCTAGTCTCAGCTTTGACCCTCCCAAGACAGTTGTATAATCACAGGAGCGGCCCTGAACTGCCTTAGGGTTTAGTTTTCTACTTTGTAAACGGAAGCAGTGACACCAACCCTTCCTACCTGGGAGGATTAATTTGAAAGAGAAAATTTGTTGATAATGTAAAAGTACTTGAGAAATACTTTAGATGTTCTCAAAATTATAAACCTGAGAGTGTGTCAGGGAGGTGAATTTGGGTAGGGAATTGGTGACCGAGTTCCTTCCTCCATATGGCATCTCAGTCAAGAGGTGGGTCCCTGTTTCCTTCATAGGCACCACTTCCCTCCAAGGATTCGGAGGCCAATCGTCTGGGGGCTCTGCGGCTGGTGAGCTGCAGCAGGCGGCCCTCACTCACCCACGGCCCCGGCCCCTGTGTGGGTTCCTTGGCTCTTTGTTTCTCCTCTTTCCCAGATACCTTTTCCCCTCTTGTTTGTACATTCTTCCTGGAGGAAAATGATAGCTCGTTGTCAAAGGCTGGGTGGGAGACAAGGCAAGAACTGATCGTGTCTGTGAGGTGTTTGGGGTCTTTGCACCATGTTCACCCCAGCTTCCAGCTGGCAGCCTCACGCGTCTTTGGCTGGGGCGCCCTCCTCTGTGTTCTCAGAGTGCTCTCGTAAGCCTCTGCCGGGTCACTAAGCACCAGGGGCATTATGGGACTCTCTTCCCATCAGGCGGAGAACTCCAGAGGCAGAGACTCTGCCTTTCTGTTTCTCTGTGTCCCCGGTGCCAGACACATGCTAAGCACTCAGTAAAGTGTTTAGATCAGTGAGTGAATTGGAGACAAAAGGGATGCAACTGCTTTCCTTGCACACATTGATGAAACTGAAGTCCATAGCTGATATGTGAGTTGGCCACAAAGAAAATACTAGAACTAGGATTAAACTGAGGCAGAGGGTCACCTGTTCAACCCCTGCAAGGCCCGATAAATCTTCAAGGCAGGGAGCAGCTGCCGCAAGTATGCGTGCTAGTATATGTACATATGTTATATGTACAATTTTTTTCTTTTTTTATTTTAAATTTTTATTCTTTGGAATATATTTTTGTCTAAGCCATGGCAATAGCAGCAGCAGTTGGCTCATTTATAATCCTGAGAACATTGAGACCAGCAATGGTTCCAGCGTCTTTGGTGGCCTGACGCTGAGAGTCATTAAAGCAAGCTGGCACTGTGACCTTACGTACAGTTTTATCTAAGATTTTCAAGAGTTTTAGAAGAAAAGTTTGAGCTGCTTGAGGAGAAATAAACATTTGAAAAATAGAGAGTTATTGCAAAGGAGATTTTTTTGTTAAAGATACTAAAAATTATTATCTTAAAATCATTTCCACTACAGTCCCATCATGAACAGCTTGCCTGTGCTTTAGAAGGTTCCCCTCTGCTCCCCGCCACCCCCACCAACTGAGTTAGTGATTGGAGGCTTTGAATGTTTGACTCTGTGTCCCCGTGAACCACACGCAAGCCACAGGCTCTATTGCAGTCGCGTTTAGGGAGTAGCAGAATCACGTTTGTGTGGCTGGTGGAGGCTATTACAAGTAACTACCAAGCACACAACAGTGCCCCGACCTTTTCATATCTGTGGGGACTGATTCTCAGCCTCCACCCTGTCTCACACATGCTCAGGGCGGCCTCTCCCTGCCTGGCTCTGAACAGTTATTAGGCCTCGCAGGGCTGGAAGGGTGACCCTCTGCCTCAGGGAGGTGCGCACTACCCAGAGGGCGCTGAGCCGGTCCTGAGAAGACAGAGTTGGCTCTCCCTGAGGGCTTTCGACACCAATTCATTCTTGGTCAGTGGCAGGCACATTTCACACTGAATTCCACCCCACGGGGCTGTGCCTAATTGGACAAATTTGAACAGCAGACAGCATAGCCACTACAGCAGGGAGCATTGATATATGGCCCAAGCAAGGGACTAAAATCTTAAAGTGACAGGGGGTCCTTTTCAAAGAATGGCTGGCTGGATTCCAGGAGTAGCAGGCCTGACTGTGACTAGCAGGAGAGAGATGGGCCAACTCCACAAAGCAGGGGCTCTTTTAAGGAGATGTTTTTGAGAAGAATGTCTCCATTTCTCCTGGTCTTTGTGCAGAATAAGCAGAATAGGTAGGTCCCTAGGAACTGTCACCTGGGACCCAGTCAAGCGGAATACCTCTCACTAGAAACTCACAATATCTGTGTCCAGATTAAATCTGGCTAAAATGTACAGCAAGGAAGCCTTGGCAGAAACAAGAATGAAAAATCATGCTGTCACACATTACTGAGCACCCGCCATTCATTAGTTCAGCATCCACCACATATCAACTGAATGCTGCTGGTGTACTATTTAATGCACTCTGCTCAGACACAATACAGCTTGTGAAGTTTATGGTCTAGGCAGGAGAAAAGACAATAATCTAATCTCACAAATAAACATAATTACAAATTACATGAAGTATTATGAAGGAAAAATTCTGTGTGGCATGAGAGCATCTGAAAGGGGTGTGCAGGGAGAGTTTCTCTAAGGATGTCACATTTGAGTTAAGCTCTGATGGGTATGTTAAATCAGCAAAGGGGGCAGGAATGGAGGAGGTGAAAGAAACGGTCAAGAAAGAGAACCTGCATGGCTGGAGCTGAGCCCCTGTGGGTAGAATAGCGTGGGTGAGGCTGTGAGGTCTTGCTGCTCACGTAGATTTTAGTCTCATCCTAAAAGCAGCGGGAAGCATGTTTTCAGAAGAGGGTGATGTGATCATATTTGAGTTTTGAAAAGATCACTCTGGCTACAACGTGGAAGACAGGAGACTATTACAAAAGTCGAGTAGATGATGAATGAACGGATGAGGCTGGCATCAGCAGCAAACAGAAGTGGACAGTTATGAATGCTGTTTGGGTGGTAGATCCAGTAGGACTTTGTGATGGAATGATCTGGGTGGGTGGGAGAGGACGAGATGTTAAGAATGGTCCCCAGTTTTCTGACTTACTTTATTCATTTTACTTATTCACTAAGAGTTGCCAGTCATATGGAGAAGAAGGCTTGAACACATTGAGTTTTGAGGAGAAATGTCAAGATGTTGATCCACCGTTGGATCTGTAGGTCTTCAGCCCAGAAGAGATGTTTGGACTAGGTGTTTCGTTGGGAAAGGATGGGGAGAGAAGAATGTAAGACGATAAACAGATGGATTAGACACCATCTCTCCCTTTAGGCAGCTCAAGCTCTATATGTAGAGGCAATGGGACTACAGAGTCAAGAAGACATTTAGAAATTAATATAATAAATGTAAGTGTTCATGGTTTTGTAGAAGTGTGTTGAGACTGTATTGAGAGTTAGATGACAGACATGTATGTGGTACGTAGAGACAAGGGAGCAAATAGAACATGAGGCAGATGTGACTGAATAACTCTTACAAAGGTGACATTCAGTTCACAACAGGTTAGTAGTAGGTGTGACATTTTTTAAGGTTTGCAGTCGTTCACACAGTAGTGATGGATGGGAGTGTAAACTGGTGCACCCTTTTTGGAAGGCAATTTAGTAGTAACCATTATACATTAATAGTTTTTTCTTTTTGACCCAGCAACTTATCTTCTAGGAATTTATCCTACGAAAATATAGGTAAAAGTATTAAAGTATAGGTAAAAGCACTGTTTAATAGCAAAGGAAAAAAAGAAATTATTTAATTGTCAATCAATAGAATAACAGTAAATTTTGGTATGTACCTATCATAGAATAACATGTAGCTGGAACATTTAGAAACATTTTTAAGTTTTAAGAAAGCAGGTGTCCAGTGTTAGTGCCTAAAAAAAAAAAAATTAAAAAATTAAAAAGCAGGTGAAAAGCAATGAGTATAATATGATCCTATAGGGAAAAAAAAACCCTAGCTGCTAGTGTAAGCATTAAACTCAGTTAATAGTGGCTGTCTCTGGGGGAAGTAAACAACAAAAAGGAAGAAACAGGGAATTCTCACTCTTTCATGTGGTTTTGTATAGTTAAAATATTTTACAGTTATTGTCTTTGTTGATTTGGGCTGCTATAACAGAATGCCATAGACTGGGTGGCTTAAACAACAGATACTTATTTCTCACAGTCCTGGAGGCTAGAAGTCCAAGATCAAGGTGCCAGCAAATCTGGTGTCTCGTGAGGACCCACTTCCTGGTTTGCAGATGGCCATCTTCTTGCTGTGTCATCACATGGCAAAGAGTGAGGAAGCAAGCTCTCTTTTTATGAGGGCACTAATCCCATCGTGGGGACTCCACCCTTGTGACCTACCTCCCAAAGGCCCCACCTCCAAATGCCAAATCTTCAGGAGTTGAGGTTTCAACATATAAATTTTGGGATGATACAATTGGTCCATATGTTACTTTTCTTTTTCTTCCTTCCTTTCTTCCTTCCTTTCTTTCCTTCCTTCCTTCCTTCCTTTCTTTTCTTCTTTTTTTTAGAGACAAGGGTCTCAGGCTGGAGTGCAGTGGCACAATCATAGCTCACTGCAGCCTCACACTCCTGGCCTCAAGTGATCCTCCCACCCCAGCCTCCCAAAGCACTGGGATTACAGGCATGAGCTACGACGACTGGCCCGTTCTCTACTTTTCTAATTAGAAATAACAAAGAACTTTTAAAGAGAACAAAAGTGAGGGGGCAGGAATAGCAGCTGACTGTGGAATAGTTCTGGGTGATACTGAGGAGGGGGAGGAGAAGGGTTATATGCGCCTTATGTTCATTCCCTCCTCTTCCTCCGTGCTTACCTGCATGACTTAGCTACCCTTATTTATGGAGACTACAAGACCCAGCTCAAATGCTAACTCTTCCAGGAAGCCATCCCTGATTATCAAGTTCAGAGTGTTTGTTTAATGAGCATTTCTTGAGAATTTTCTTTTATCAGACACTGTTAGGCACTGGAAATACAAAAGTGAGTAAGATACAGCCCCTGCCCTAATGGAACTTATTATTGAGTTGGAGAAATTGCCGAGTAAACAAATGATTACAGTACAGAATTTAGTCTAGATGCGCTGAGGTCTCTTCCAAGTGGAAAACCCTTCAATTCAATGAAGAAGGTCCTTGAAACTTCTAGTTTCTTTTCACAGGCTGGGAGGAAGGCTGTGAGTAGTTCCTTACTTTCCCAAGTATTAACTCCTGAATTGGCCTGGGCCCCCAAATGCAGGCCTTAACTCACTGAGCAGCAAGCTGTCCTTCTCAGTGGAAGGTTTTATGGAGGAGGCCAACATGTGAGTGTATGGCCAATTGGCTAAGTTGATGATGAAGCTGAAATTCACACTCCCTCCCTGTAGACCTGATGGCTTCTCTGACCTCCACAACCATAGCCCCCCAGGAGTCTGCCAGCCTATCTGGTCATCCCTCAGCAACACATGCCAGTGAGCACACAGGGGACACCTAAAATGCACAGAGGACTTGGGCAGCAGTGGCCTGGGAGGGAGGAGACCCGAGTTCTAATCCCAGCACTGTCACTCTGCTCATAGCGTGACCTTGGGACAAATTACTTTCTCTCCCTGGGCCTCAGTTTTCTCACTTGCAAAGTCAGCAGATGGTGCTGCATGGTCTCTGCCAGCTTTGACATCCTACAATCATGGTGAAACGATTCTGTCATCTCCCTAATAGGTCAAGTGAAGCTACCTCCTACAGGGCCTCTCTCTTGGTTACGAGTATGCACTAGCACAATGCCAGGCACATAGCAGGTGTTCAACATCAGTTTGTTGTTGAACAAACACAGCTCTTTGTTGAAAACTTTCTATAGGTGCTGGATGTTGTAGAGGTGAGAAAAACATGTAAGACCCTGTCCTGCTTTCCAGGGGCTTCCAATTTTCTCAGAAAGACAAGACAAATACACGTGAAATAGTAGCAACCTAGAACCCTCAGCCAAAGGGGTGGGGGATAGAGAGGGGGTTGCTGGGAGTGACAGGTAGGCCTTGGGCTAACCAATTTCCGAAGGTCCCTGCTGATCTTCAGAGAATTTGCCCTTTTATGAGGCATGTGGCAAGCCCTGTTGCCTTGTTTCATTCCAAGACATTCTATTTTCCCAATCACTTTCTGACAGGGTGTGAATACCAGAGCTTCTGAAATTTCCCTGGGAGTGGGGAAAGGATTGCAAAGCAGCCAAATGCCCCTGTCGCTTTATTCTAGAGTCCCCTGGCTGCCTACCTTGCCAGAGGGGGAGGTCACCTGGTATAAGCCCAAACTGGTTTAAGGCAATTTTAACCTCAAGGAAAAGGTCCAAATAATATAACACTTCTTACATCCCACTCCTGGAGGTGAGGGAAAGCGAAAGGAGAATTCTTGTGAAGAGAACCCTTGAATAAAGAACACATTTTCCTATCATTTCAGTCCAGTGTGGGCTTGTCAGTGTGTACTCAGCAAATGGCAGGTGTGCTTCTTGGCCTGAAGTGACTACCCTTCTGAATCCTCAGCCCATCACTGGGGCTGACGAGAGCTTTATCTGCCCATAATTGAGCCCATGATGGGTTTGGGTGGTGTACTTTTTTTGGTTTGTACCAAACTGGCCTTTTCCATGTATCATCCTGTGCTGGTCTGTCTCTTTTGCATGTTTGGGCTAATCTTCTCCATATGTGTGTCTGGTTTGGCATGTGGGTCCCGACCTCCTGTGAGCAGGGCGAGGCTGCCTCAAAGTGCAGAGCGTTGCCACCCAGCCTGCCAGGCTCTGGAGTTGGGCCACAGGCCTCCTCTCTCTGGAAAGGCTCTGTGGGGAAGCACCCAGATGGGTTCTCTTTTGTGTTTCATGGGGCATGAAAGAAGGCATTCTTAGAACAGATACTGCCTGGTGACCCATCTAGAACAGAGTCTCACTAGGACAATGGGCCTAAGGTATGTCCAGTTTTCAGATAAGGAGTCCTCTAGGCCAGTGGTCCCCAGTCTTTTTGGCACCAGGGACCAGTTTCATGGAAGACAATTTTTCCATGGACAGTGTGGGAGAGGCAAAGCTCAGGCGATGATGCAAGCAACAGGGAGCGGCTATATAGATGAAGCTTCACTTGCCTGCCTGCCGCTCACCTGCTGCTGTGCACCCACCCTCCCACCCCCTGCACCCCTCCTGTTCCTAAGTGTCATGGAAGACAATTTTTCCATGGACAGGAGGGAGTGGCAACGGAGCTGTGTGGCCTGGTCCCTAACAGGCCACGGACTGGTACTGCTCTGTGGCCCCAGGGTTGGAGACCGCAGCTCTAGGCCTTGAACTTCCTGCTCTCACTACCATCATCCCCCATCCTGTCCCTTCACCATCCTAGAGACCATCTTCCTTCCGTTGGGAGCCCCTGCTCACCATGTTTGTGAGGAGCAAATAGTTCATTGGTCAGATTTATGTTAAGTAGTTCAATTTGACAGCAGAAAAAGAAATCTCATGTGAAGAGACTTGTGATTTTTACAGAGTTCCTTCAAATTCATTACTCTATTAATTCCCACACTATCCTGTGCAGTAGGAATTATTATCCCCATCTTAAAGGGGAAGCACCTAAGGCTCAGAGAGGTCATGGTGCAAGTCAGAGGCAGAGCCAGGACTATATCCTAGTTTCCTGACTCAAACTTCAGTGCCCTTTCTAGAATACTGCCCTGCCCAAACTGACACTGCTGCAGCCTAGTGGCCCCACAAGCCCTTTCCCATAGACCCCATCAAAGTGCTTTTCCAGGGACCATCCTATCTCCCTGAAGCCACCACAAGCCTATTTCTGAACCTTCATTGCAAGATGGGTCAGAGGGGAAGCCTGTGTGGGCAGAGAAATGAAATCCTGCGTGAGGAACAAGTGCAGTACTACACAGGGAGCAGCTGGGCCCTTAGACCTTGTCAGCCACCTCTGCCGTGGTTGTTGGTCTTGGGAAAGCACTGTCTTTGGAGGAGCTTGTGCACAGCGGCTGATCTCTGCCTGTAATCTTCAGAGGGCGCCAGTCTTTATCAGGCCATAGCTGCTCATGACTTCAAGCCAGGCCCAGGACAAAATGAGACATTTTGTGAGGCAGGCAGGCGTCTGCCTCTTCATCACCAATAGCACAGCTTCCCTCAGCCCACACTCTGGTGCCCCAGCGCTTGCCGATCCCACGCATACGGCACGATGTGTGCCAGCCCTTACTGCCATCCTGAGCCCAAGACTCCCTTTTTTGCCCACTAGACTAGCTGTACAGCTTTATCAAATTCTCAAACCTTTCTGGTTCTTTGTTTCCCTGATTGATTGATGAGTCAGCATCCATGGGTGTGTTCATCAATTCATTTATTCATTTATATTAATTCAACATAAAATTTGGTGAGCCCCCAGTAGAAGCTCTAGAGACTCAGAAAGATAGGCACAGTCTCAGCCCTCCAGGTGTTCACAGTCTAGCAAGGGAGACAGATGTGTAAACAGATGATCGTGATGCAGTAGGAGCATCAACAAGGAGCTTTCCAGCTCATATCAAAGCCACCACCCTTAAAAGTTGTTGAGAGAAGGAAGATGTGGGGACCAATGTTTCATACCTTAGAAGTCACAGAAAAAGACAAGGGTGAGTTGGATGACCTTGGGCAAGTGACATAACTTCTCCAAGCCTCAATTTCCTTATCTATAAAATGGGCTGATAAAACCTATGTTACAGTTATATTGTAAGAATAATAATGTATTCAATCATTGAGCCAATGCCTTACACAAAGCAGGTCATAAGAGGGTAAAGGAGCCACAAAAAATATTGAATTTGGGGGGAAAAATAAATGTCACAGGGACAGTTCATTATAACAGCAACTAATATTCTTAGTGCCCAGTAAACACCTGACCCATTTTTGGGCTTTGGCCCGGTACCCTGAGGCTGAGACCTCTACCGCAACTGAGTCGTTCTCTGGGTGGAGAGAACCTGAACCTGTGTCCAGCCCAGGACCTCAGTCACCACTAAAGCTCCAGCAGCCCTGGCACTGGTGTTAGCCCCGGGCACTGGGCACAGGCTGAAGAGTCCTTCCTCAGGCACATTGCTACCCCCACTTTTAGCCTCGCATCATTTCCAGCCCATTGCCTTTTCTCACCAAGCTGACGTGGGCAAACTTCCCTTTAGGGAGCCTCATTCTAGTCAAGTCTGCTTCCACCAAAGTCCCAAGATCTTGTGTGTGCTCTATAAATTCAAAGCAGCAATTTCTTCCCAGGGGTGGGGAAGGAGGACGTTCCCCTCTGGCCTAAGGTGCTGAGTCCTCCCCTCCAGGGCTGATTGACAGTATGTCCTTGGTCAAGGCACCTAATTTTTTAGGACTAGTTCTTCTTCCTCTCTCACCCAAAACTGCTGTTTTCTGTCTGCTGGGTCTGACCAAAGGCTCTGGCCCTTTTTTCCAGTTATAGGACTCCCAGCAATGACCCCAAGGTGCCCCTTGGCCGTTGCTCCTGTAGGGCTGCCTCGGACTCAGAAGCAGCAGGGAGTCGGGTCCCTGGGAGTCCGGTTTTGCTGGACAGCGTCCACTCCCCAGGGCTGCACCTTCTCCTCTGGATGCTGACTGGCTTCTCTGAGAAATGCCTTTCCGGCTTTGGGAATTAATTGCCTTTCATAAAGACTGGAAGAAAGGGAGAAAAAGCAGCTTTCGGTTGTATTTTCTTCTCAGAAATCCACGAACTCCAGTGTGGCCAGGAACACAAAGCGCCAGAGTCTGAACTGGAGAGTGGGGGTACCTGAGCGGGCCCCAGCCAGCCTGGCACCTGTGGCCGCCTGCCGGACTGAGGGCTGTCTTCAGAGCCTGCCCCAGACGCCTACCAGACTCCACCCTGGGGGGCCCTCTCTGCTGGCCCCCTCTCTGGACCTTTTCAGATACAGGCCTTGTTGGCTCTCCTCTCGCGCCTGAAGCTCCAGAAGCCCTGCCCCAGTGGTGCTGCTCTGCATCAAGGCCTTGCTAAACTCTCAGCTCCCCGGTTTGCAAAGCGAACTTCAGCCCTTTACTATTTACCTTGGCAAGTCCAGGACCGGATTGATGATCTGTAAAGTGGATTTGTTATTTGGTTGTTTGCTTTGGCAGCTCTTGAAAGCGCTCTGCTGATTACACTCCCAGATGTCATTGCATACATTACCCTGCTCTATAACGGGGCTTTGAACACTTTAATTTGAACTACAAATACTATTAAGCTTTTTGCACCTCTTCTGCCTTTAGTTCTTGGATATTAAATATCAGAACAGACAGCCTGCATTCTCTTAGGCTTCCTTCCCATTGCTTCGTCAGCCTCCTCCTATAGAGAGCTTCGAGCTTTCCTCCTCTTTCTAGAAACCTTACCCACCTATGCTCACCCCAAGCCCAGCAACGCTGGAAGCAGCCTTGCCAACGTCTACGTAACAGGTAATCTGACTTTCCAGTTTGGAAGGTGCCCTGTGTTCGTTCCACAGCCGCAGCCCTTTGTACTTTGTCCTAGTGCGCCACTCCATTCATCTCCCAGGATTTTCTGTGTCCATTTCTTGTTTGGTTGTTTAAGTGTTACAACATTCTTTTGGGGAAGCTAGGTTTGGGGGCATGAATTCATCATGTCATTTTGCCCAGAGAGGACAAGGGTCTTACCTAAGGTTACGCAAAAAAGGCAGCAGCAGCACTCTATACTTGCTGAACTCAAAGACTGGAGTTGCTGCCCTGGCTCCCCTTCTTATGCTTTACTTAGAATCGCCTCACCTGAGTGGAATAGAGATGCGAGCCCTGGCGGCGTCTGTAAATGGAGGCAGTTGCAGGTTCATATATCTTGGGGGGGTTATTGGTTCAGAGTGCTGGCCATCCTGGCTAATGGGGGGTGTATGACTCGGTGTTCTCCAAGGTAATTGCTTCTTCCTGTTGTAAATAAACCATTAGCTGGGGTCCTCACCTCAGGAAGCAATTTAGGGCCCAAGGGAGGTAGCCAAAGAAGGCAGCTTGCAGCCTCCTGGCTGGGAGGCTCAGCTTTGCCCACAGCCCTCGGCCCTGGGTCTTCCCCTTGGAGCAACAAAGTGCTCCCAGGGCCACGCTCCTGACAGGCTCCCCTCGGCCTTTGATTGGCCAGACTCTGGGTAAACTGCCTCTGATGCTGTTGCTCCCCAAAGAAAACGGCTATTTCTAGTACAGCTAAACCAAATGTGTGGGATTGGTTTTATTGTTGTTTTTTTCTTTTTCTTTTTGCTCTCACTCCATAAAGGTCATTGTTTTGTCCACTCCCTCTCCTCTGGCCTTAAAATGTCCACACGTTTCTTAGTTGAAACCTCTCAGCATTTCACAAGGCTTTAGAGATAAAGTCTTCCTGGTATCAGCAGTTCGTGGTACACCTACGAATACTTCCATTAATCCTTATACCAACCCTGCGAGGAACATAGCTCTATCCCCATTTTATAGTTGAGGAAACCAGGGCTCAGAGAGGTAAAGTATCTTGTCCACTATTGCACAGCTATGGGGGACGGAGGTTTAACAGCCAGATCTGTCTGTGCTGCCTCTCCTGCTTGTTAGATGTGAGTTCTGACTTAGGAACTGCAATATCCGTTCTGCATTGTAAGCACCTCAAAGGGAGGTTGGATCACCCTTAATGTTGTATCTCAGTGACTAGTACTGGGCCCAGCTTGTTTTAGGTGCCCAATAACTGTTTGTTGGATGAATAACCATAAATCCACTCAAGTGGTTCTGATTTTAAATAACCGTGTCTTCCCTGTGGCCAGTCTCTCTCGGGGGCGGGAGGGGGTGGGGCAATGAACACTTTCAACTTTCAAATATTTCAGTTGAAGAAGTTAATTCACTTTGTAAGTTTACTTTAGGAGTAGAGATTATTGCAGTATTTTTGGCCACCACTCTCAAATTCTTCTAAACCTTTACTATAATAAGCAAATTGAGCAGATTAAGGACATACTTAACTGCCAAATGGTGTTCTGAACTGTGTAAAGTTACCCAGAGTAGCCTTTTTTTTCTTATATAAAAGATTGTGTGGGTTCTGTGAACTACTCTGCTTTTTTTAGCTCTTCCTGTTTTATTGTGTTTGAAGTATCTTTGTGGTGACCTGTTGGGATTGGATTCTTCCATATGGAAGTGTTTCTTTAACTTTTTAATCATTTCTTTTGGGAAGTGGAAGGTTAGGGGTAGCAGATGTTTTTCTGGCATTGTTTGCTGAGTGGAGGTAGAGGCTTTTAGAGCTGTGAGTCAGGCTCAGCCCCGCCTGGAAGGACAGGGCCCGTCCCAGGGATCGGAGGCCGCCTGTCACCATTGGATCTGGCAAACTGGGCCTGTGTGGGAATAGTAGCTCCTTCTGTCCTCACCCTGACTAATGTCTTTTCCGTTTCCCAGGAAGAATACATTTTTCCCTGTGACACTGAGAGTAATTTTTTTCAGTGTCCCAAGGCAAATCCTTATCAGTCCTCAAACGGGAAGCCTGTCTGGTGCCCCTACCAAAAAAAAAAAAAAAAAAGGAAAAATAACAAATAAAATGAACCCTTGTTTCTCTCCTTCGTGGCAGTCACGTCCCTCTTCATACCCCATTTCTCAGTGAGCCAAAACTTAACATCTTGGTTTCAGGGAAAAAAAGTGGCAAAAACCCATCTGATTCTCCCATTTTCTTGTGTTCTGTTGGACTCCATTACTCAGTCAGGGATGTGTGACCTCCTGAGAAGGTTGTTCTGTGGAGGTTGCAGTAGGTCATGGTTGGCAGTCCCCTTCCACAGCCCCTTGCCCGTGGTCTGTTTTACTACCTCCAGTGTCCACCTGTCCTTCATCCCCCGGTCACACCTGAAAAGCCAACGAAGAAAGGGTTTTGTTTCGGTGAGTGAGAGCCCCCGGCACCGGCTCACTTTGGATCGGGGGTCAGGACACCGTGGGAGAATGGGAGGGCAGGGCCCAAGGAGCTCAGACTAGGATTTCCCTTGGCATTCTAATCCTGCCTTGACCAGAACAGACTTTGCATGTAAATACCACTTAAGGACCAAGATGAGAAGAGTCAGTAAAAGAGACTGAGAAGTAGCAGCGAGAAAGATGGGAGGAAAACCAGGTGAATGCGTCGTCTTAAAAGCCAAGTGAAGAGAGGAATCAACTGTGTCACGTGCACACTTGACCTGCCGCTGGATGAGGTCGGATGGTAACTGAGAAATGACTGTGGGATTTAATAACGTGGAGGTCATTAACTTTGGAAGAGCAGTGTCAGTAGAGAGGTAGGGGCGGAACCTGATTGGAGTGGGTTCAGAGGTAGAAAAGGGGGAAAGCAATTGTAGACAGCAAGTCCAGACATCTCTTTCAAAGAGTTTTGATTAAGGGAAGGGGCAAAATGGGGCAGTAACTAGAGGAGGAAATGGGGTCAAGAGGGTCTTTCTTTTTTTTCTTTTAATGAAAGAAACACTACCATAATCATGGCAAGGGGGTGGGTCTAGTGCGTAATGGAGGGATTGGCCTTGGTGGAAGGAAGGGAGAGTGTGTGTACACAGATGCAGATGGGTGGGTGGATGTAGTGATGGGACCTTACATCCTCTTCTAATTGTTTCTGTTTTCTTGGTGAAGTAGTGATCTAAGACCTGAGCTGAAAGTGGGAATGGTGGAGAAGGTATCGGGGATGGAGGAGAGACTATGAGGTAATCACCTAGGAGAGTAAAGGAGCGAATGGACTCAGGAAATGTGGTTAGAGGGCAGCATTAAAGGTTCGTTTGAAGTTAGTGATCATAAAGTAAAGGTAAGACCAGTTAGCATGGTATGTCTTTTTTTTTCCAGCTATGAGTAGTTGCACAGGGACAGGGAGTGGGTAGAGAGTTGCATTTAATAAGGTGGTGGTTTCACCAGGCAAGGACAGCAAAGGGAAAGAAGGATGCAGAAGTTGTGAGTATGTCAAGGGATTGATTATAACAATTGAATATGTGGGAAGGGGCCATGAAAAGCAGGCGGGATCAATGGGTTATGGCCCTGGCAAGGCTGAAGGCTGGCTGGAGTTGGGTTACTGGAGGCAGAGAACCAGAAAAGTGGGAGGCGGTGGTCAGCGTGGGGTAGTTGGGATCGCGATGGGGCGAAGCTTGCAGTTACTGGTAATTCCGTTAGAGGAGTGGCCGTGGCAGTGAGCGGCCGAGGTGAAGGACAAGAGCAGCGGGAGTGAGGAGGGCCAGAACCAGAGCGGCCAGGTTGTTGGGAGGATCATGCATGTGACTTATGACAGGGTTAGTGCTGTGATGCTTACGGAGTAGCAGTGAACCAGGAGCTATAGTCGCTAAGGAATAAGGAGTGTGATCAGGCTGAGAGGCTGGGGGCAGGCATGGGAACCAGGCTGTAGCAAGAAGGGGTCGTGGGCAGTATAATCTCAGGACACAAAAGTCATGAGATGAGGAAAAGTCTGCATCTGTGAGGAGCAGGAAGGACATCAGCTCCACCCCGGGGTCTAAGGCATGAGGGAGAGAGACCAGCCCCCCAGGAGGGCACTGCTCGGCAGGCAGTGTCCTCAGAGGAGGGCCTAGTATTCCTCAAAACACATCACCTTAGAATTTACAGAAAGCAAGCGTGTGTACCCTTTCTATTTTATTTATTTCAACAATCCTGAAAGTCAAAAGGGTTATTACCCCCATTATACGTATAAGGACACAGAAGCTTACAGAGGTGAAGTCTTCGTGTAGCAATACCAGCTAATTAGTGATGGATCCAGGTCTTCTGACTCCAAGTCCAGTGCCCTTTCCACAGCATCATACTCTTCCTTTAGGAGGCCAGCATTAAAAACCCATAAAAACACACTTCATTCGAAGTTGCCACTAAAAACACACTCAATCCAAAGTCACAACTATGGTTATCATGCTGCCTCTGTAGCATGAGATTCAGCTCCCAAAGACAGGTTCAGGGAAGTGGCGGTCCTTTGGTCTATTCTCTGTGATACCCAAAATATCTTAGATGGAGCAGCCAGTAACAGGACACAAGTGGACATCCCTTTCAGGGATGATTTGGATAATAATTCTTGAATGGAAATGATATGGCATTTTAGTTTTAAGGAATTTAGGTATCTAAGAACATTCCTAGGCCACAGCTTTATAGCAACAGTTGACAGAAAAGTGATTATGAGATGTAGACAGGCAATTGGCCAGGATGGACATCATCAACGTAGGGCAGTGGTTTAGGGCTTGGTTCTTAAGAATGTTGTTTCCTTCTTGATTTTCAGGCACAGTGTGTGGGGCAGTAGGACAGTCTAGGGCTCTCCTGACTGCCGGGTTACCTCCTCCCTCCTTCCTCACTGGGCCAGCTACTTGCATGGGTAGAGAGAGCCCAAGCATGAAGGTGGCCTCAGTGGCTCGTTCACTCAGCAGGCATGTGTTGGTCACCTCTTACAGTGCTGGGTATCTAGAGATGAACACCACACACCACACAGAAATGAATGCAGTGATGGGCTATAGGTTTCTGTTCATGCACTGTGTGAAGAGATTTCTCTTAAAGGGAAGAGAGGAAGTAACTTCTTGGCATTATCCTATTTCCCCAGCCTACTGGCCCACCAAAGCGGGTCAGTTCATGGAGGGTTGGCACCAAATGCCTCTATCAGTCATCTCTGCCATGGTCCTTCATGAGCCTGTTGGCCTAGGCTGTTGCCACACAGGGCGGGGATGGTAATGTTTCTAAAAATGCCATCTGGAGGAGCAGAGCAAGTCCTTCCATTGAGTACCCTGTTGTATATGGTCCCAGAGTGGCCTCTGAATGGAGAGAAATATATAGGTCTGTGTCCTGCTATGTGCTGGTGGGCATACTGACCTGGACAGGAGCAGAGATCTGGTCCTGGTTTGTAGCAGCAGGAAGTGCCTCAGAATCACCTGGTGAGCTTTTTAAAGATACAGATGCCCAGGCCCCAATCTTATGCCCCAGAAATTGTGATTATGGTCTGGGGTGGAGCTTGCACCTCCACATATTTGAAAAGCCCACTAGTTGATGTGAGCCCTGGTAGCGAAGCGCCAGTTGAGGAGGTACATGCACAGGTTTGTGCCGAACAAGTAGAAGGCAGGATAGCGAGCATCCCGCTGCCATTCCCCTGCCACGTCTGAGTGCGATCAGATGTCTCTCCTGACAGATCCCCTTCTCAATATCATCCTCCAGGAACTTGTGATTATCCTCCGCCTAAGTCAAACGCAGCTTAATTCCTCTAAAAACAGTGCCAGTTGGGCATTTTGCCTGGAAAGAGAGAAGCAAATCTGTGTCCGCATCTTTGCTCAGTTCAGCTGTGTGGCCTCCACGGGGCACCCTCTCTGTGTGGACTGCCTCCTCCCCTTCCACCTCCTTCCACAGGGTCTGATGCTTTGTTTGGTGCCTGGTTGGTGAAGTCGGGTCATTCCAGCAGGATTGGGGGCCTGGCTGGATGCAGACTTGGGTATAGCTGGCCAGATGAAATGTGGTTGGCAGGAAGGCCCTTGGTGGGCTAGGACAAGAGTCAGTAATAAGATCAGAGAGCAGGAGCCTGGGGAGTAGGTTGAGGAGGCAGCCAGACGAGTACAAAGCTCCCATCCAAGAGCGCACTCCAGCTGAGTCTAAGAGAGGCCTCACGGAGGTAGAATGTATGAACCCTCTTTGCTTAGAGGAAACTGAGTTTGCCTGCCCAAATCATTCTTTGATATTAAATCCCCTTGGTCTTAAAGAGCCAACCTCCTACCAGTTGCTTCTCCTTTGTCAGAGACAGGGCCTCTTCATCCAAGACCCTGTGCTGAGGGCTGGAGCCATTGCATCATGAAACCTGCAGCAGTTGACTCTGGGTCTTCTTGTCAAGATTAATTCCCTCTGAGGCCTAGCTACACTGGGACTTTTTTCCCTCTGTGCATTGATATTAGTGTCCTGTTGACATCTAAGACCCTTGATTCTCTGGGACCAATACAGAGACATTAAAGAAAGGGGGTCCTAAGTTTTAACGATACCACAGAGAACAAGGCATATGATATCTCTGCTCTTGTGGGGCTTATGTTCTAGAAGAGGAAATAGGGTAGCTTCAGGAGCACCTGACCTAATCTATGGGGGGATCAGAGAAGGCTTTCCAGAAGTTCTACTTAAGCTACCATCAAGGGATAAGAAAAGCAAAGGTGTGCAGGCCCAGAGGTGAAAGGAAGCACAGCACACTGGAGGAACTGGAGGATCGTTCTGGCTTACCCACAGGAAGGGAGTGGGGAGAGGTGAGGCTGGAGCACTGGGCAGATCCCAGGTCATCAAGGAACTTGGTAGCCATGGCAAGGAGTTGAGATGCTGTCTTAGCCCCTTGTTTGCCACCATGGATGGATATTTTCTGGTTACTGGGGACTCTGAAAGACACACACACAGACACAAATCTCTCAGGAAAAATAGCTGCTCTGTCCCTTCTCGTTTGGAGGAGACACAGGGTACCCAGGATCATAAACTATCTGCCTGGGGCAGGGGCTCACCTGCTGCAGTCGTCTTCTTCTTCCGCCTTCAGATGCCGCTCAGCCTCACGCAGCACCAGCTCGCTGATGAAGAATAGAGGTGACAAGGGCAGAATGAAAGACTCTCCAGAATGTATGCAGTGGGAAGGTAGAGGTGGAAGAGCTATTCTCTTGCTCCAGCCAACGCTCCCACGCCCGCTTTCCCTCATCAGAGGAGACTCTGCTTCTGCTATGCCTGAATGGCTGGCTGGGCGATTCTTCAGGGGCTGTGTTTTATGCTTGTCATTCCTACACTGGGTCACTTTTAAGATGCGTAGACTTCTGAATCTTTAAAAGGAAGAACTAGAAAGGAAATCCCAAAGGCGCTTAGTTGGCAGGTCATCTGCTGAGAATGAGGAGAGAGATGTGACAGGTTTAGGGAGCTTGAGGAGGGGGGGAAATACAGGAGGGGACTGACCAGGAACCAATAGAAAAAGAAAGAAAGAACTAAATAAAGGTTGAGAAGCAGGGAGAGCCTGGCTGATAAATTTGTCATGGTGCCAGTTGACACAAGTGTGGGACTTTCTCCAGCACAGCTCAGCAGCCCAGGGGCAGGAGAGAGGAATTAGGTGGTTGGAGGGATCCTCCTGGGTGGGCCTGCAAAGCCGGAGGAGAGAGAGCAGGAGGAGCAGTGCCTGGGGTGGGGGGAGTGGTTTGGGGAGGTGGTAGCCATGAGCATTGTGAAGAGTGGCCAGGAGGAAGCCGGGAGATGGGGATAACAGTGAGAGCCCTGGGGGCTGGCAGGCTCAATGGGGTCAGGGAGCATTACTAGTAAGAATAAGAAAGTGAGGAATAGGAAGCTTTCATAATGAAAATGTGAGATTTCTAAGCTTAAAATACTAGAAGTGCCACTTGCAGACAATGTCAAGATCCAGGCAAATGAATTGCTGGAGTGAAGGTGAAAGTCATTGGTGTGTGGAGGCCGGTGAATTTCAAGGCCAAGGGTGTTGGTTGGGTCATGCATTTGGCAGGAGTGGTTGAGGAGGTGACAGTGGTGTGTTGGTGCCATAGTCCTTGTTGAAGTCAAGGGACTGATTTAGAAGGTCCGCAGAGTCCACTGGTGAGAGTGAGGGGCCCTGTGAGCTCGAAGCTTCGCTCCTGCCTGGGAGATCATTCCTACGGAGCAGGTGATGCCATTCATAAAGAGCATTTGTGTTCCCTTGGAGAAGAAAGTACTTCCTTTTATTGTCAGGTCATTTTAGTGTGATTGAAAAATCGGGAGAAAACTTTTTAAATGCCTGAGGGGAATACTGTATGAGATATCTGAAGTCCTGGCCTCTGGGTCCAACTCTGTAGCCTGATACAGGATCTCTGTCTGCCTCAGCTTCTCTCTGAAACAAGGTCTTCAAGGGTCAGTGGGAGGGAAGCACATTTAAGCATTTACTGTGTATCAGGCAGTGTGCTGAGCACATTCATTTAAGCCTTAGTATTTTTTATTCTCATTTTATAGATGTATAAATTGAGCCAAGAGAGGTAAATAATTTGTCCACGGTCATGCAACTTGACAGAACAAGGGAGGGCCCTGAAGCCTGAGCCTTTAACCATTTCCTATGTTGCCTCTGTTAGGCTTCACAAATACGAAAATACAATAAAATGCTCAGTGCTAAGCTGAGGAGAAGACATGAAAGCAAATCACTTCACCACAATCCCCTGTGCAGCATGAGAGAGGGTTAACAGGTGCTGTGGGGATGTAATAGAGGGACTGCTTCCCTGCCTAGGGCAACTCCAGGGAGGCTTCACAGAGGAGCTCATGCTTGGGATGAGTCTTGAGTCTGTAGGAAGCAGCTTGTTGTGTCACTTGGCGCCTCTCTTCATGTTGGTCTGAAATTTGCCAGATCACTGTCTTCTCCCTCCATGTCCTGTTTTGTCCCTTGGGGCCACGAAAAATAATCTATTCCCTTTTCCATAAAATAGCTCTTCAAATATTTGAATAGTGAAACTGCAGCTTTCTTACTCTTTTCCCCAGGTTAAAGGATTTCTTCCTTCCTTCGTCCTGCTAGGTGCCAGGAACTGAGGCATTGTGCTATGCATTGGGGACACAGAGATCTAAAATACAAACAAACAAACAAAAAACCAAAACAAAAAAGGCAGATGCTGGCCTTCCGGAACTTACAGTCTATCTATTGGGGAGGATAGGCCAAAAAATGTTTTATTGCTGTTGTTCATAGTCTGTCTCCTTTACCAGAATTCCCAGCACCCAGCATAGTGGCTGGAGCATAGTAGACACCTATTGTGTGTGTTGTTGAATTGATCACACTATGGTGCTAAGAGAAGGTTAAGTCTAAGCTGTTGAGGGGCCCGTTGGAAGACCTAAATCAGACCCAGAAGGGGAGTGGTTGACTTCCCCAGCTGACCTCGGTCCTCAGGATGGATAGAACTTAACCAGGGGAGAACACTGGAGACAGAGGGAGCAGCAGATGCAGAGGCACGGGGGCAAGGCTCAAGGTGGGGCATGGTGTGCAGAGTCTGGAGAGCATGTGGGGCCAGGTGATAGACAGTTGTGCTAAGAAGATTGGGCTTAATCCTGAGACAGATGAGTAAAATGCTCAGATTTGCATTCTAGAAATAGGCAGGAAGACCAGTTTAAAGATTGTTGGAATGATCCCACTGAGAACCGGTGAGAGCCTAAGCCTGGTGTCTGTGAAGAGCAGGGGACAGATTCAAGGGGGCTTAGGAAGTGAAATCCACAAGCCCGACTGATCAGCTGGAAGTGGGGAAGGAAAGGGAGGAGTCTAGCTGGGGTAACTGAGGAGACGGTGATGCCCCTCACTTAGGTTGGGATAGAGAAGGAAGAGCAGGTTTTGGAGAAGTAAGGTAACGCGTTTGCTTTGGAGATGTTGAGCTGGAGATGCTGTGGAACATCCAGGTGTTTGGTCTTACACAAATGGCTTTGGAGCCCAGGAGGGAACTGAATTAGAGGTGCAGTTTTGGAAGTCAGCAGCAATTAAGTGGTATTTGTAACTATTGGAGTGGATGAGCTCACCTAAGGAAAGTGTACAGAGAAAGAAGACAAGAGGGCTGAGGGCAGAACCCTTAGAAGCACCAAAATTTGAGTTACAGATGGAGTAAAGCGAGGCCTTGGGAGAGTCTTGGGATAGTTGGAGAGGGAAGAGGAAAACCAGAGGAAACTAAGGATGGGAGCAGTCAGCAATTTCCCACTGAAGTCAGCTTTCCTTTATAGCATCTGGGTTGCCCACAAGGGACCATGTTGTTATACCTAGGCCACCAAGATCGTGGGAGGAGGACATGCTTGTGCAGACTTGGGCAGAGATTCTTAAGATTGGATTTGAGGACCCGCTGCTCTAAAGCAAAGGTTCCCAAAATCCCTGGATAAGAATCCAACCATATCCCAGAACCACTGCATTGGAATATCCAGAAGAAGGACCTGAGAATTCACTGCTGAATAAGCATTCCAGGTGATTCTTCTCATCAGGGAAGTCTGGGAATGATGCCCCAGACCAGAGGTTGTTTATACTAACCTGGAGTTTCTTTCTGACTACACAAATCACATCCCTACTCTCCCACCCTACACCAAGAACATTCTGACCTAAGGTTCTTCAGAATCCCCAGTTATGAGCCACTGTTCCTGGTGGGACTGTGTCATGAATCCCTCAGATGTGTGGGGATGGAAATGCTAACCCACTGACTTAAAGGACAGTTTGTGAGCAGCTGAGTATTCAGGAATGCAGTGGAAATTCTGCACTTGGATAGATAATTGGTCCAACTCTACTTCTCTGAAAGCATTTAGACTGGAACCCCTCACTGCCCCCTGGTGTAGACAGTCTGATTGCCCGCTCCATTTTGTGTAATAATGAACCTGAATATAATCCAACATTTTTTAAAAACCACCATATGTTTAAAAGCTGACTATTAAAGAATTGTGGAAGAGGTACCATATGTAGACAAAGAAGATATTTTTGGGTTATTGCCATGGAAGAGAGCTGGCTCTACTTGTTTATATATTTAAGACCTAACACTCTCAGTTTCCCCAGCAGTGAAATTCATGAAGTATGCCTAATACATCTATTCTCAGGAATAATTTTATAAATAAGGCCTTTGTCTCTACCAAAGGTATTTGGCATAGAAGTGGTTCAGAGGGCTGTGCCCCTTGTGAGAAATTGCAAATTTGTGGAATTCAAACATTATCATTTATTAATGAATAGTCAAGATAAATAATCTTTCCCAAACAATTGACATGGGACATTATCTTTCCAGGAAAAATGGAAACATAAATTATACCTATTTAAATATCACAGGCTGGGCATGATGGCTCAAGCCTATAACCCCAGCACTTTGGGAGGCCAAGCAGGAGGATCACTTAAGCCCAGGAGTTTGAGACCAACCCGGGCAAAACCCCATCTCTACAAAAAATTTAAAAATTAGCCGTGTGTGGTGGCACGCACCTGTAGTCTTAGCTACTTGGGAGGCTGAGGCAGGAGGAGCAATGGAGCCCAGGAGTTTGAGGCTGCAGTGAGCTATGCACTGCACTCCAGCCTGGGTGACAGAGCAAGACCGTGCTGAAAAAAATATACATTGCAGAGAGAAGGGACCTACTGGGTAGAAAGCTCAGGAATGTGCCTCTAAGGAGTATAGGGACCTCTCCTTTTTGAAGTTATTTTATTTTTATAAATAAATTTGTGTATATTTAAGGTCTACCCAAAGGAAAGGAAAGGAAATCACCACCTCATAAAGATATCTGCATTCCCATGTTCTTTTTCTTTTTTTTTTTTTTAGTCCATGAAAACTTAGGAAGTTCCCATGTTCCTTGCAGCATCGCTCACAATAGCCAAGATATGGAAACAATCTTAAGTGTTTGTTGGTGGGCGAATGGATAAAGAAACTGTGGTGTGTGTATACAATACAATGGAATATTATTCAGTCTTTAAAAAGAAGGCGATCCTATCATTTGCCACAACTTGGAGTTGTTTTAGAAGGAAAGATTTGGGGACGGTGCTGCCGGAAGGTCGGAGGGTGGCTGAGAAATGCCTTGTGAGCTCCCATTGAGATCCGTGAGACAGCCTTCAGATCAAAATATAGTGAAGGTGTGTTCTTTCTTCCATTCATTCAATAGACATTTATTGGGTATCTGTTATGTGGCAAAATCTGTGCTGGGGGCTTTTTTGTTCCTTAGCTGTCTTTGGGACATCAGAATAACTTTAGGGTGAGCTCAGTTTGATCCTGGAAGATAGCAATTGAGTATCTTGTGCAATATTAAAACTAAAATAAAGAATCATTGGTGACTTCCCATTACCAGTTCAGCTGAGTCCTGAACTATGTGGACATTTTCCCCTCCTCAGAAAGCCAAACAGCTTGGGCATTATCCTTATGTCTCAAAGTACCTGGTGTAAAGTGGTGAAAGAACCAACCTAAGGGCACCTGGCTTCTGGGGGAAAATCAGTACTTTACATTCACATGACACATTAAAGTCTTGAAGCTTCTGCCACGTACGTTATCATTTGAATCTTAGCGTAATTTTGAGACTTACAAATAACTAGCATTATTATTCCTGTCATACAATGGAGAAAACAGAGGTTCCGGGAGGCTAAGTGATTTGCACACAGTCATGTGGCAAGGACATCCCAGAGCTAGAGTCAGCTCTCGGCCCCCCACTCTCCCCAAGAGCTCTTTCCACCAACAGGGCTCTCGGTGGCCTTACACCCACCTCGTCTCTCCAAGGGATCTGCCTCCGTCCCATCTCACAGTGGTTTAAAAAGTAAGAAAATAAGGCACTAAATGAAGAAAAGAGCTTGGAGCTAGAGCCAAAGGCTCCAAGCAGCTGCTGCTGTGCCTTGAGGGTGGGCAGGGGCAGGGGGTGTGGAGTAGCGGTGGGAGGAGAGGGGATGGTTCACCCACTCCCACCCCCTTGGGATCTCGAGAACAGGAAAGCCACCTCTTACCTCAGAGGATTATAGAGCTCATGGCCAGGCCTCTTTGGAGGCTTCTAGGGAGGCCTAAAAGGACTAATGACATGCCCAGGAAAGTTCTGGTGAATTTGCAAGTTCTTTGAGTTATTCGGTAATTCCACAAAAAACACTGCTTTTACGTATTTACTTTTTTTTTTTGCAGTCTGAGGGATATGAGAAAGCTATTCAAGTAGCTTTCCAACCCTAAAGCCATCTCTAAAAAAATGAAACACATGAGAAATTAATTCCTTTGTTCAGCTGTTACCCCTAATTCAAGGTTACATGACAGGTCCATGTCTGTCTGACATAGTAACATGAGGTCTCCAGGCCCCTCCTAGGAGCCCCTTGGTTCCTGGGCCTTTTTTCCCCTCCGTATAGGCTTCTTATGAATGGATCCAATCTTCCTCTAATCCATTACGTACCTTAGGTCCAAAGATGAAAAGACGGGTTTCTGTGCACACACAAACACACTCTGGGCTGACTCTATAAATCTGCTCCTTGCCTGAATATAGCAGAAACAAAATATGTTGCTTCCTCCTCATGGGAGGAATTGGCATTTCTTGCACAAGGAAGGGGTAAGAGGAGGCCCCACTGGCCTTTTTGAACTTGCTTCTCAGCTAGGGAAATGAATAACATCCTGACTGGCCTCAGTGGAGTAGAAGTAGAGGGAAAGGAGGGGGAATCCTGGCCCCAAGCTCCAGCCATGGCCTAGGATTTGCTTTACCCATTGGTGCCAAACTTGGCACACAATGAGACCAATGGGTTAGGGGAAATCATAACCAGATTAACACAGTTATTTGGGCATTTTTCACACTTACTAATGAAGTGGGCTTTTTACAAGGCCTAAGCAGAGCCTTCTCTTCAGGGAAGCATAGATTCCCCGCTAAGGCCCTAAGGCCTGCGAGGGGAAAGGGCAGAGACGACCCCAAGCCTTGCCCTGCCCCTCTGCAGCTGTGCGGAGAAGGCCCAGTGCCACCGCATGCCCGCTCGACTCCTGGACTGCTCCCTGGAGGCAGGAATTTCTTTCATTTGCCTTAATGAAGTGTTAACCCCAGTCCCTGGAACTTGTGTTAACACTTAACACAAGGCTGGAACTGAAGGGGAGGCCAAGGGACTGGCAGTTTGAGGATTGAACTCATGGGGTGGGGAGGGAGGAGGAAAGGGAAGGAGATGCTGGTTGATTGTCAGCTGGGAAAACAAGCTGGGTGTGATGGACTCTAGACTGGTTTGCAAGACCAAGGTTCTGTCTGCTCCTGCTCTGCCAGGGGTGGGCCGTGTCACATCCTCTCCCTGGGCCTCAATTTCCTTGTGTTTAAGAGTAGATAGAACCAGATATACTCTAAGGGACCAACAGCTAAAAACTGCTTTGGGGGACAGGACAGGGTGAGGAGAGTGCACTATAAGCAACGATTCTCAACTTTAATGTCACACAAATCCCCTGGGGACTTATTATTAATAAAATGCAGATTCTGGTGGAGCAGGTCTGGGAGGGGCCTTTCTACACTGTTTCCAGGTGCCGTGGGGGCTGGTGGGTGAACCACACTGTGAGTAGCACAAGATGGGGTTCCCTAGTGTAGCTCTGCCCCTCACTTAACTTCCCTGCACTGTCCTCACTGTGAAATGGGTAACTAGAACATTGCCTTGTCTTCCTCCCTCGGGGTGCTGTAAGGATTAAGGGAGCGAACACCTGTGAAAGCACCTTGTAGAGGGTAAAGCAGTGTGCAGTGTAAGGGATTATTGTCATTGTTAAGATTTCTATGCCTCGTTGCTCACCCTGTGTGTTCCTGCAGCTTCTCAACTTTTCCCTACATCCTCCCTGGTTTCCATGCCTGGGCTGCTGAGTCAGTGTGACCAGCCAAGGTTGAGCAAATACTCTGACATGTCAAGGCAGGAAATGACAGTTCCCAGGCACCCTGCTGTTTCAGATGTGGACCAAGCCCTGAACATACCTTGTGTGATCAATTCGAGTGATACCAAGCTGAGCCCTACCCAACCCCGTAGCTGCAAGGCCAGGCAGTGAGGGTGAAAGTCAGGCATGGGTCAGGTTTTCAGCCAGGTCAGTTGCCAGTCCACACCATGGTTCCGCCCCAGCGCCCACCCCAGGCAGCCTCAATATTTCTGTAGCGTGTTAGTTTGTTCACTGAGACCTTCACAGATGCTTCCACAACTACCCTATAAGATGAGAAACTAAGGTGACTGAGGCAAGTCATTTAACTACCCTGAGCCTTGGTATCCTCATCTATAAAATGGAGTTGACAGCCTCTGTCAATTGGCAGGTAAAACTTGCCATGATCCCACTGTCAACATGAAATAACCATGTGGAAATATGTGAGCCATTCGTGAGAGAGCTCCTGTTCCAGTGGACTCTACTCACTGCCCTTGGGTGAAGAATGTCCGTGCCTTCCCACTTGTGCTCAGACCATCCCGAATCATGGAATGTCCTCTACCCGCCACAAGGCCTGGTGGAAACCATCTCCAGCCACGCTGGAGAGTAAGGCTTCCATTGTCCAGACAGTGCTGCCTCTCATCTTGCTCTTCTTAGGCCGAGTCTTTGCTAACAGTGTCAGTGTGAGGGCCTGGAAAGTTGGGACCCTGTAACGTTCTGTAGCCCCAGGTCAGAATGGCAGGCCAGGCCCAGGTCTTCAACCCAAGTCCCCTACAGCTGAAAGTCTGGTACAGGTTTGTCCCTTGCAGTGAGAGCTGGCGGGTTTAGGTGGCTGAGTGGGGTGGAAGGCTGACCATATACTACAAGCCGAAATGTCTGTTGCCCAAGCTGGTAGCACCATTTTAAAGCCCATGCACATAGTTAAAATAACAAAGCTAAAAATTGTTCAGGCACCAAACCAGTCACCTTGCATACCAGCAGACACATGGGAACCCTCCCCTTCATCCCACAGGTGGACTCCTCCCTTCTTCTCCCCAGGCCACTACCCCAGGAGCTTAGAGGAGCAAACAGCCTCCTGGCTCCAAATAGGAGCCAGTTTGCCCCCCATCCCTCCCTGAGGCCAGCAGGGCCCAGGCCTGATAAGCTGGGCCTCCAGACACCTCAGCCAGCTGGGAAGCAAAAAGGTCTCCCTCTGAGGAAATGTAGATCCTCAGAGAAGAGAGTAAAAGGTCAAAAATAATCCAAAAGGACAAGCCATGCATGTCTGTGTGTACATTGGGTTTCACATCTGAAATCCAGTTGTGATAAATCTGATGGTTTTTGAAACATCTTCTTTGATTAATAAAAACAGAAGACTTCTTGGCCCCAAGTTTCAGACTTCAAAGTTTTCCTCAGTTGAGAGCCTCACGTTTGACTTATTTGTGGAGCACAGAAATCACAGGATTTTAGTTGGGTTGCTTCCCCCCTCCCCTGCTGCCCAAATGCAAGAACCACTTTAAAATTCTGGAATCAGAAAGCTGAGCCAAAACTCCCCTTACTGGTACTGCAGCCATATTTTCAAAATCAAAATTCAGCATGGGTTTTAGTGGGGAAAGTAGAGGCTTTGGAGGCAGAGGAACCTAGAATCAGAATCCTGACTTCACCCTTGATACTGTCATCTTGAGCAAAAAATTTACTTCTCTCTGCATCAGTTTCTTGATCTGTAAAATGGAGATAATAGCATCAACCTCATAGAGTTGTTGGGATAATATAAATGAAGTAGTGTATATAAAGTGGCTAGCTATGCCTGGTGCAAAATAGATACTCACCAGATGTCAGTTCTCTTACCTTTCCTGATATCTGATCTGACCACAGACCTAATTATTTGGAGTCAGAACTGTCCTAGAAAACTCAGTTTGTATGCTTGCTGTCTTGAGAGATACAGTTCCATGAAGTTTTTCCATTCAAGGAGTTGTTAGGTTTCCGAGGATACAGTTTGTCTTGCAGTGTACTCTGAGCCTTGCCGTAGGAATCCTATGACAGAGTGCTGTGTGTACATTTTCTCTCCACCTGCAGAAGCAGGCCCAAGCATCCTGAAGGAAATATTTTCATTGCAGTCTAGCTATAAAATGATTCCTCTCTCCCCACTTGGAGGAATAGAAATCATGATTGTGCCAGGTTTAAAGCAGAGGAGTAAAGGGTCTCTGGAATCTAGTCTAGGAAATGCCAGTGTCAACCTGACTGGGAACACTCTCTTGTTCCCTGAAGCACCTCCAGGTCTCATCTGAGTATGGAGCTAGCCGAAATTCTTCCTACTGGGACCTGCAGTGATGACTGATCTCTTGGGCTCACAGGCAAAGGGCAGGAGCCCTGCTCAGTGACTTCATGATGTGTGAAGGGCTCAGACGTTCCTTGACAATCATGAAAAGATATCTCCTAGGAAACTGTGTCCTGTTTATCCAAAGGATAGTCGGGGGAGGAGGGGACAAAGGGAACAGGTAAAGGGACTTGATTTTAGAATCATCTCCTTCCAGAGTTGTTCTTCTAGCCCTTTCTGATCTGATGTATGAAATTTGTACAGAGGTGGAATTGTTTCTGCCATGTTTCACACACAACTTGGTGCACATTCCTGATATGAATTAAAAAGAAATATGTCATATGTACACAGGGATGAGTCAACATTGCGTGCAGCCAGCCATGGCCACTGGGAGAAGAGTCAAACATGGGCCGTGGAGCTGCAGGCTCACCTGCCCCCAGCTGAGTCAAGACTGAGCACAGGACTTGACAGGGAGGCCACTCAGTGAGGTCAGGCCCTCCCTCCTGTTCTCCCTGCAGGCCTGTTGTCCAGGCCCCAGCATGCATGCTTCTCCCAGGAGGCATATTTTCCTACCTCAACATTTCCTTTTTTTTTAAATTTAAAAAAATTTTTTTTTACTGATTACAGAAATGGTAGGAAACACATGGAAAGGTATAAAGTAAGAGTCCCGTATAACCCAACTGCCCAGAGGCAACCATGGTTAACATTGGGTCATGAATCTTTTAGAATGTTTTTCTATGCTTCTTTTACACTGTTCAGTAATACTAACTATATACTTTTGTTTTTTTATTTAACATTGTATCTTAAAGAATTTCCCATTATAAACATCATTTTTCATAACTACCTAATATTTTACTGCAAGAATGAAGTATAATTTACTTAACAAATACCTTATTGTAAGGCTGTGTTAAAGTGGCAGTGAGCATCTGTATGCATGAAGGTTTGTTGCTTCCTACATTATTTACTTGGGCTAGATTTCTGGAAGTGGCATCCCTAGGTCAGGAGTTCGGCATGTTTTTAACTCTTAATGCATATTGCCAAATTGCCCTTCAGATAGCTCATACCAATGATATTCCCACCAGCAACAGTCTACCTCATTCCATCCTTACCCATGTTGAGTATGATTCTGTTTGTTTATTAAAGAATTTAGGGAACTGTGAAGTCCTATCCCCACCCTTAGATATGGGGATATCATTGGGATGTATGAGGGACCTAACCTTCATCAGAGCTAAGAGGCCACTTCCCCTACTCTCCTGTGCCCCCTGCAGGCATCCGCAGAAGTGGGGTGCACATACCCACCTATCTGTTTTGACTCCCCCATCCAAGGCCCTTGCTATGTAATTGACACATAACCGATACCCTTAACGATGGCATCGCCCCTGCCAGGACTGATGTGGCTGTTCCCCACCCCAGTGTCGCTCCTCTGGCTGCTTGTCCTCTGACCCAGGTTTCCTCGGTCACTCTCTTCGCCTTTCATAGAATCCCACTGCCCTAAGAAGAGCTGCTCACAGGGCCCTGGGGTAATCCTCTATGTTTTAACAGCCCTCTGCAGTTTTACAAGGCACTTGTCAAAAGACAAAATTATAAAAAATTTATAAATCTAATTAAAAATCTAATTGGCTTTTATTTGCAATTCATGAATCCAGGCAGCCCCCATTCTATAAAATAGAATGAGAGCTCCCGAAATAGCAGAACAGCAGGTTTTATAACATGAGAACAAGGAAATAGAACAATAGGAAAAAAAAGTTGGTTAACATCAGGTTACTTCAGGTTACTTTTGTTGTAAGGGTTAAAGTGGGGGTGGCGAGGGGGCTTCCTTGATACACTGACTCAGGTAGACCGGAATCTCCTGGTTTTCAGGAAAAACTGGTCTGTTTGGGGATCTATCTTCTTCCTTAAGGTTTCAGTTTGATTTTGTGGCACTTAGCATGAGTGACTCCATTTTGGTTTGGTCTGGTCTGTTCGGGCCTAGTGTGAGAGCTCAGTTCAAAACAATGGCCTCCCATAATTTTTGTTTAATATGCCCTTTCGTATACTATCTGATCTGATGCTCACGACAGCCCTGGATAGCATATATTCTTTTCCCTATTTTATAGGTGTATTATTCTCCTAGGGCTGCTGTAACAAATTACCATGAACTTGGTGACTTAAAGCAACAAATTTATTCTCTCATATTTCTGGAGGCCAGAAGTTCAAAGTCAGGGCATCAACAGGGTTACGCTATCCTTCCTTGCCTCTTCCAGCTTCTGGTAGCTCCTGGAGTCCCTTGGCTTGTCTCCGTCTCTGTCTTCACATGGCCGTCTTCCCTCTCTTTTCTCTTTTAAGGACACCAGTCAATGGATTTAGGACCCACCCTAAATCCAGTATGATCTTAATTTGAGATCCGTAGTTATATCTGTAAAGACCCCAGTTCTAAATAAGGCCACATTCGGAGGCTCCGGCTGGACATATCTCTTTTTGGGGGTGGTGGGGGGATGACTGTTCAACCCACTACAGTAGGTAAGGAAACCAAGGTCCAAAGAGTCACTTCCCCAAAGTCATACTGTGAGAAAGTAACAGGAGTTGGCATTTGAACCCAGGTTTTCTCCTTACCATGTGCCTTTAATTAGATGAGAACAAAACTCTTATGATATGACTGCTGATTATGTTATCAGCTTCATAGAAAATGAAATTGTTAGCTTTTACCCTAGGATACCTCAAACATCAGTTTACCATTACTCTGTTAGTGTATTATTGTTAATTACATTGAAACTATTAGTGCCAATGTGAACCCCTTAAATGGTAGTCATTCATTTATTTACCATGTGGTAAGGGGGAAATCAAGACCCAGAGGGGATTGGTGACTTGCCCAGACTAACCAGAAAAGTTAATGGGTGAATTCCAATTATAGACATCTTGATTTGTAATCTATATTCTAACCTTTAAAGTATGCATTATGATCATATATTATAATTATGAAAGTGGCCTTATTGTCAAAATTAGCTGAGGCATTTCTTTGCTGTGCTGATGCCTTTCCTCTTTGCTCAGTTCACTTCCAAACATGAGTAGTAGATCCTTTCAAAATAGCCTAATGCCCCAAACCCAAACCTCACAGCCAAATGGATGCATATGGGACAAAGATGGTTCACTGAGTGTCACAAGTTTGGTGAGCATTAGATATTCTGAGTCATAAAAGATTGCTGGAGTCCAGGACCCTTTGCTCTGTACCTTGTCTGTCTGTGGATGTGGGATTACAGTTATCTTGGGAACCAACCTAAATGATTGAGAGGGACACAGAGGTCCTCATATCCTTTCACCCTACCTGCTTTCCCACAGAGAACCAACCTGTTTGTCATGACATGGTGCAGATTGACATAATAAAATATACCTGTGGACACATCTGGTGGTCAAGTATATTAATCAGGGTTCTCCAGAGAAACATAACCAATATGGGAATTGGCTCACGTGATTTTGGAGGCCGAGAAGTTCCACTATCTGCCTCTGCAAGCTGGAGAACCAGGAATGCGGGTGGCATAGTTCAGTCTGAGTCTGAAGACCTGCTAACCACGGGAGCCAATGGCATAAGTCCTGGTGAAAGTCCACAGGCCTGAGAACCAGGAGCACCCATGTCCAAGGGAAGGAGATAGATGTCCCAGCTCAGAGAGAGTGAATTTTCCCTTCTTCCACCTGTTTTATCTGTTCAGGTCCTCAATTGAATGATGCTCTCCCACATTGGCAAGGGTGGATCTTCTTTACTCAGTCTACTCTTTCAAATGCTAATCTCTTCCAGAAACACCCTCACAGACACACCCACAAATAGTGTTTTACCTGCTAGCTGGGCATCTCTTAGCCCAGTCAAGTTTACACGTAAAATTGACCATCACAACAAGTAAAGCTAATGTCCTCAGCCTGTGCTTATGTGAATCAACCTGTAGTGTGGAGAAAGGAGTGTGCCCAACAACAGCAGTCTTAAGCTCAGTTTGGTGAGCACTTTGGTGAGCTAGGCAAGGAGGCTCTGCGACGGTTGCCTTCGTCATGCCTGGGATCATTTTTTAGTTATTATAGACATCATTATTATCATGAGCTCTCATCTAGAAGGGCTTATGTCTTGAAGAGCATTGTTTAATGTGGGTTTTGCTTCAATATCTGGTTTCCCTGGTGGCTAGAAATCTGATCAACAGGCTCTCAGCAAAGTCCAAACCCTGTTCTGAGTCTAATTGATGCAGAGCGGAGGGTGTGCCACAGTCTCATAAATAGTGAGGGTGTGATTAGACACTATCAGCTGAGAGGAGCATCCTACCAGCCCCACTTCACCTCCACCCCAGACTTCCTTACCCCTGTAACAGTGGTATACAAAGGCAGGGCATGTGGCCCTGAGCCTTCCCAGGAGCTGCCAGCTTACCAGCTGTCACAACATGCCTTTAATGGGTTTGTGAAACCCAAGAACCTGATCCATAGAGTCTAACACAGGGTGCCAACCTAGGAAGTAGGATTCGGGAAGCTCACCTATATAAGACCAGCTCTCTATGCCATCCCAGGCAGATTGTTTTGTTTTCCAATTTCCAGAATCGCCAAATATAAAATAAGTGCACAAAAGGCAATAGAATAAAATTGTGACATTGTTTTCTGCTTATTTATCATCCTCTTCCTTCCCATTTTTAAATTTTAACTCCATTTTCTGCCTACCCTGGGCCTAGGTGTTCAGACTTTGGTACCCCACCCAAAGGGTGCTGACTCCAAAGTGACTGTCAAATTTCTCAGATGGTCATAATAAACAAACCTGTTTTGAGCAAGCACAATGTGCAAAGTCCTGTGCTTATTTCCATTATGAAGGAATTCATGCCCTCAGGAGGCTTCTAAAGTAGTTGGAAAAAGAGATCATGGGAAAAATATAAGTAAGGCAGTATGGAAATAAGATCATAGGAATGATCTAATTCACCTGGGGTCCACGGGTGGGCTTCAGAGGCATCCATAAACACCCTGAAATTGCTTGCATAATTTTGTGTATGCAAGCACACATTTTTTTGGTAAGTGCATAGCTTTCATCAACTTCACCCAGAAAGGTAAAGAACCTTTTATACCATCAGAGTTTGTGTAAGAGCATTCATTATATTGGATAGTTGTTCAGGGTTTCATTGAGTAGTTAGACTTGTACTCATTCTTGGAAAATGGTATTCAGAGAATAGCAGGATAGGAGGCAGCCCTGAAGGAAAGGGCTCCCTGGAGGCATCGTGGAAAGACTACTATATTCAGAACCAGTTTCCTCATGTCTCTCAAACTCAGTACAATATAAATCTGTAAAATGGTGATAATTGCTGCTTCCCAGAGTTCTGTAAAGGACCATGAGCTCTCTTTTTATTTATTTATTTATTTTGGGCTCACTCTGTACCTGAGTACAGTGCTTGACTCATATCATAGTGGACACTAACCAATATTTGATGAATGTGTGAGTTAGCCAAAATGATAAATGTGAGAGGGCTTTGTAAATAGCAGAGCATTGCTTTAGAAAAGATCTTTGTTGCTAAGCATGTATATTTTGTGCTTTGCAAACAGCCTGCACTAAGTGAGTATCTTCTCCCCCCTTGAAACTGACCCTTTCCCGCATAATGGGACTCAAAGGGCCAGCTCATCTAATGGAGCGTCTCTGGGATGGCCAGATGAATGATGGTGGTGCCGTCAACACTGACAAGATGTGCAGTTTCCTAAGAGCCCAGAGGTGACCTCACCCTCCAAGGGCTTGGCCTCTTCACCCCAGTGCCTGCTGAAACACACACCTGCAGCTCTGCTCTCACGCCAGGACCAGGAGACTCTAGGAGCTCCTTTGCTGTTCTCAGCAAAGAGGCTGCCAGGAGTGGAAGGAGAGGACAGAAAGGGGGTATCGCAGCGCCTCTGCTGGGACTCCTAGCAGGATAAGCAGGACCACTGATTGTATCCTCTCTGTGGCTTTTCAGAACAGTAGAAATGATCAAGTGCTTCTTTGCTGAATACTTTTTATATCTCCCACCTCCTACCCACGACTTCCTTCCCATTCCCACACTAGGAGAGAACAGACCTATCAGTTTTTTTCCTGCTGTGTGCTATCCAGTAGACAGGTGACTCATCATCATTACCACAGCACCCCAAGGAACATGGGCTTGTTGAGAGTAGAAAAGATTTTTAAAAGGATTGGTTGAAGGTAACAGGAGTTCTCAAAAACAGTTAGGAAAGAGAGTGATTTCTACATATAATAGTTATTCATTGTAGATGCTGCTAAGGGAAACAGTGTGTGAGCTAAGAAGGCAGCCCTTGTTCCAGATCTGTCACTCAGAGACTTTGAACATGTCACTTAACCTTTCTGAGCTTCCAGTTCCTCCTCTATTAACTGGGGTAGTACCTGTACTACCTCTCAGGATCATTGTGATAGTTAAAATATATGCCAAGCACAGTGGCTCGTGCCTGTAGTCCTAGCTACTTGGGAGGTTGAGGTGGAAGGATCTCTTGAACCCAGGAGTTTGAGGCTGCAGTGAGCTATGATGGTGCCACTGGACTCCAGCCTGGGTGACAGAGCAAGACCCTGTCTTTAAAAAAAAGCCTCAAATGGTAGAAAGGTACACATATTTGTTGTTATTAACATATACATGACCACACCTGTTATGTGCAAAACATTCATTATATGTCAGGTACTTTCATATTTATCTAATGCAATCCTCACAACAGCGCTGTGTGGTTGTGTTGTTTTTCCATTTTTATGGACGAGGAATCAGAGACTCATGCCCAGAGTCATACAGCTAATATGTGTTAGAGTCCACTTTTAAGTCCAGCTCTATTTCCATTCTCCACTGTAATACTAGCTCATGATTCTTTTCTCCTATATGCTGTTATTTTGTCCCTTAAAATATTACATACTCCTCTGGCCTTTGCCATCTCTTATGGACTGGGCCCACCCTCTTACTTGAACCCTTCTTGCTTTAACATTTTTTGGATTTTTTTTGGTTTCCTTCCTGATTTAGCTTCTGATATTCCTCATGGCCCTGCTGTCAGCTCTCCCACCATGATCTCTAAACACACTATGGACAAACACTAACTGAGCTCCTTTCTAGAGGTAGGCACTCTGCTCATGTGAAGTGAGAAAACAAATGGTCTTTCCCTTCCCAGTTTTCTAGTCTCTGAAACATCTCTGTCCGTAAGAAAGCTGAATGTACAGGGAGGGGGAGGGCCCATATTCCCTTGTCATCCCCTCTTCTGAAATCATTAGGCATGTTTGTCCCAGGCAGGCCCTTTGGGAAAATGACGATGCTGTAGCTCTTGGTCTTGTCAAATAAGACTGCGAAGCACCAGAGGGAAGCATAGACGCCTGGCGGGACCTTGCTCAATCCCTTCACTCCTGTGAGACAGGGCAAAGGGTTATTAGTTCCACTTTAGAGGTGGAAAAAGGAGATAGAGGGACTTGCCTAGCATCACCCAGTGAGTAGGCAGTAGAATCAAAAGCTCAGTCTATGTCAGCAGCCCCAGCATGTCCTTGAGGAGCTGGGCACTGGGCGTTGTTGCCAATGTTGGTTGAGTGTTGGCCCTGGGCTTGGCACTGCTAGTGCATGACCCTAGCACATTTCAGGCCCCGGGAGGATCAGGTGATACTCAGCACCTCTTCCCCAGTTCCCAGCACTTAGCTCCCCAGACCTACATCCTGAGCCTATGTGATGGAGAGAGAAGGTGGTACAGGACAACACCCCACTCCTGAGTCCTACCTGACAAGCCGATCCTTAGCAACGTGCTCCCAAGATGGGCTTCTTTTTGGAGAGATGCATTTGTAAGTGCTGCCCATTCTCCCAGTGCCAGGAATCTACCCTACAATTAGGTAAGAGATAAATCAAAGCCAAACTTGGCTGATGAAATTTGGGAGCCAGTAATGACCCTTGCCACACATATAAATCCCAGCAGGCTGGCCAAGGGCCTTTGTCTGGACAGGAGAGTTCAGGATTATCTGGCCCTCTTTGCTGATGTATGGAGTCACCGGCTGTCAGAGTGTTTACTAGCGGTTATCACCTCAGTGCTTTGGCCATTATCAGAGGCAGGGCCACCTGCCGGGGCTGTGGCTCGCACCCTCTCTATTACCACCTGTCATTGGTAGGGAGTGTGTGCTGACACTGCCCAGGCCCGACTGACTAGGGAAGATAGTTTCTGACGGCTGATCAAAGAAGAGAAGCAAGGCCTGATAAAGAGTGTGTGTTTCGTGTACTTTTAACTCTGGGAAGCATTGGCATTTGCATTTTTTCCCCATCTTCCTGGTGCTGGCAGGAACCAAGCCCAATAAATGCAGTGGATTCAGTTACCTAATCGCTGGGGAAATGGTATGTGCTTAAAGCAACAGACCATGACTATAATCTCCTTCCAAGAGAGAGTGGATGAAATAAGCTTTCACAGAAGACTTGCTGTATAATAAAGTAGAATAATTTAAATTTGGACTTTGAAGCGATCTTGCATGTAAAATCTAATCTTGGCATTCAGCAGAACACCATGTACTTTTTGGAATTGGGGAGTAGCTTTGGCTTAAGGAAAGATTCTTGCTGAAGATGCTATCACCCAATTCTATTGCTGGTATCCCCAAAATAGTGCCCTGGTTGTGCACATGTCCTTGGGCAGCTGGGACACTATATGTGGTAGAGTAGAACAGGTTTTAGAGGCATCAAGAGATCTGAGTTCTTGGACCAAGTGTGCCACAAACTTGCTGTTTGATCTTGGGCCATAACTTCTCTGAGCTTCAACTGTAAAGTGTGAAGGTTGGGTGTAGGTTGTAGAATATAATGGTTTAGAAAGCTTTTTTTAAAAAAAAAAAAAAATTAAGCTATGTAACCCCTTCTTTAAATGAAATTTTGGGTGGAATCCCATTGTATCAGAGGAAAGTAGAGATGTTTTGGTTGAATCTGGAAAGGGGGTTCCTTTTATTTCTCCCAGTTCTTGAAGCAGACCCTGAAGACTGGAGGAACCCTGTAGCTCCTCAGAAACAATTTTAAAACCACTAGCCTCAATTTCATGGAAGTCATTCTGTGGAGGTCTACACTCTGACCCATTGGCATGAGCCTTTTTATTCTGTGCTACACGTCCTGTTTCATGGTGTTTGTCCATCCTGTAGAAGGGCTAAATGGACCCTGAGCACGGAGGGGAGTTAGTGGTGGGTAGACACAAAGAGCAGCCTGCTCTCTGAAGGCATAGGCTCAATGTTAGATGTCCCATGTGTGCCACAGGTACCTTTGACCGGAGCGTGACCCTGCTGGAGGTGTGTGGGAGCTGGCCTGAGGGCTTCGGGTTACGGCACATGTCGTCCATGGAGCATACCGAGGAGGGCCTCCGGGAGCGGCTTGCTGACGCCATGGCCGAGTCGCCGAGCCGGGATGTTGTGGGATCTGGAACAGGTAAAGATGTCTTCACACTTGTAGCCTGACTTGGTTACGATGCGCATCTGTTGGTATAGAGCTGTTTTGGCAGGGAGAGGGTGTATGTTTGTTTTTACCATTTGTTTCTTTAGTTGGCACTCTGATTGCTGTCCATTTTAGAAGCCTCTGATGTTGGGAAACCCTGTGTAAAGGGAGTTCCCAGTGGAACTGCCCCTCCTACATGGAATAACACATACAGAAATGCCATGATAAACACAGTTGTGTAACTGGCTCCCAGAAGGTCACCTTACTCCCTTGGGGAAGGCAGTCCCCATGTTTTCCAGTAGTGCTTAGGCACTGAGTCCTGAGGCAGCACACCTCCTTCAGCCATGCTTGAGGCTTTATTGGTTGACAAGTACCAGTGGGGCCTCCCAGCCAGCCTGGGCAGGAACCAGCATGGAGCAGGCCAGGCTGGTTTCAGCCCCAGCAGCTTTTCCTCATGCCGTCTTTTGCCCTGTACTCTTGCCTCTGAGTGAGTCCAGCAACTGGGGTCTGGGTGGCTTCCTGTGTCCACTGAGCAGTCAGAAGACATCCTGAGAGGATGAGTGAGCCCTACCCCAGGCAAGCGTGTGCACCCATGCACACACACAAGCTTGCGTCCAGCAAAGACTGCAGTCCTCCCATGTCCATCAACCCAATACCGCCTGTGTCTCCTTTCTTCCAAAGCACTTCTTCATTCTAGATACCTGTGCTGTGACTGCGTGCTCCAGCCCTGCTTTTGTGCCCTGCAGAGACTGCCCCAGCAGGCCTCTTCCCAGCTGTCTGAGGCCAATAGGAACTTTTCCTTGGGTCGAGCAGCCCCTGGCTGGAGGCCTTCCCTCTCTCTCGCTTGTCTGAGTCCCCTCAAGACCATTATTCTTTGCTGTGAACTGCTGCATCCCCACTCCACGTGCCTACCTGAAAAGAGGATCCCAGTGAGGAGAAACTTAAAACCCTGGGGCAGGTTCTAATCAGGACCAGCAAGATTTAGAGCCAGAGCATTTGGGGCAGAGCTTGAAATGCCTGACATTATCACAGTCGTATTTCCTTGTGGCTCCGCCAGGTCTTCAGATATTTGATGTTGGCAGTTAGGCATTTCCCTCTCTTCTGCCCCAACCCCATGCCAATGTCTCTGTCCCTACAGTGACAGCACAGAGACATATCATCTCCACAGCCCTAGCTGTGTGGCCTGCCCATAATGCGTGTGTAATAACTGCGCGTGAACAGCATGGAATGGGTGGATGCAGGGGAGGCAGAGAAGGAGTTTGGCTGGAGGTAGAGAAGCCTTATCAGGCCACAGGAGACAGCCACCTCTGAGGACCAGCCCCTTATACACCCCCTTCTTCCATGGAAAGAGAGGGGATGTGGATCTGGGAAGCTGCCACAGGCCATGTCCCACACCAGCATGCACCCACATGCACAGACATGTCACATGACCACTCCACCCTCATCCTAAACCCCCCGACCCGTGGATAACGTGTCCTCATGCTGTGTTCTCCCACCTGGACCTAGAGATGAGCAGCTCTGCCATTTGCAGGGGCTGGGCCCACGTTTCCTTGGACGCTGGCCTGGAGAAGGGAAGTTTCCCCCTTTGCACCTTGCCCATGGCACAGCCTTAACCTTGCGTCTGCAGGGCCCCAGCCAGCCTCGGCTCACACAAACCAGAGCCTGGTGTCACTAGACTCTCTCCCTGGCAGCCTCCCTTTTCCGAGGGCTAGAGGAGCTCCTGGATCAGCTGTCCTCTCCAGCCACCTTCTCCAGAGCCCCTTGGAGCACCTCCGCGTCGTCCGGCAAGCAGTCGAAGGTGCATTCAGTCAGAGTTGTGGAACTTCAGCCTGGCATAGACAGTAACCTGAGCAAAACTGGCAGTGACTCATCTGCCAGACAGCCGAGGGATTCAGGAGAGTCTTTGTGGCCTTAAGCAGGTTCATGAAATTAAAAAGAATAAAAAAAAAGAAAGAAAGGGGAAATTAAAATTGCATGACCCACAGGTCAGAAAATAGGAGACTCCCTTTTTTTAGTGGAGGGATTTTATTTTCCCCAAACTGTCACCAAAAGGGATTCCATTGGTTTTCTTTGACCATATTAGATGTATGTTTAATTTTTATAAAAAAATCTACCTCCATTTTAAAGGCCAGTGAGTAAAGCAGGTATTATGGAGTTAACCCATTTGCTTCTCTGTTGTTGAGAATCAGTTTTCACATTTTCCAACTAGAGGTAAAGTATCAGCCTTGTAGTGCAGCCCAGGGCCTTGAAAGGGCAGCCTAGCACACCTATGCCAAGGCTGGCCTACTGCCCAGAGATAGCCAGGGAAATGCAGCATGATGGGGTGAGAATTTCCAGCAAGTCACCTGTGCCTGTGGCAACCTCTTAGTCCCTCTGTCTTCCCACAACCTTACTTCTCTGGGGGCTCATAGGACAAACAGGGTGACATCAAGCGTCTGCCTCTGTTAGGTACTCTGATGCACCACAGATAAGTCAGTTCCTTTAATGCCTTCCAGCAGGTACCTCCTGTGATAGCGCAGTCAGGACTGATGGCCACTTTATCAAAGTATGAACGAAAGCCAGAGGCCAACTCAAAACTTGCCCTCATCACCCCTCACACTGAAGCCCATTTTATAGCACGCCTGTCTAACATATAGGTTTAGCTAGTGGTGTTGGTAAATGTTTAACAACCAGCTCTCCAAAGGGAAGCAGAAAGCCCTGATTTGTGGATTTCTCTAATGTAAAAACTCCTATTATGGCCAATTACAACCTATCACCGTGGTGTGGGTCAGTTAGCAGAAGTCCTAACAATGGAACAGTCTGCTAGCTCCAGCACCTGACTAGTGAGCTGTACCATGGGGCAAATCAGCTCCCCCCAAAATAAAGCAAACCCTTTTAAAACCTTACTATTGGGAGTGGTCTGGGGGTCGGAGGATAGCCATCGGTCAAAGGATACACAGTTTCAGTTAGACAGTAGGAGTAAGTTCAAGAGATCTGTCGTACAACATGGGAACTATAGTTAATAACAATGTGTTGTATCCTTGAAAATCACTAAGAATATATTTTAAGTATTCTTAACACAAAAAATGGTAAGTATGTGAGGTATCGCATGCTAATTAGCTCAATTTAGCCATCTCACAATGTATACATATTTCAAAACATCATGTTGTACATGACAAATACATACAATTTTTATTTACCAATTTTAAAAAATCATTTTTTTAAAAAAAGTGGTCTTCAGACCAGCAGCTTCATTACCTAGGAGCTGATTAGAAATGCAGATTCTCAGGCCCCAGCCAGCTGGACTCAAGCAGGGTCTGCGTTTTCACAAGATCCCTATGCGTGTGAAAGTTTGAGGTCTACTTTAAGTCGTGGTTACCCTGTAGGGCAGGTGTTCTGTTCTCTGTGTTGGCCACTCACCTTTCAGTCTAATTAGATCACTTACGTGATTTGCAAGTCCAGTTCTAAAATAACTGGCTGAATTGGTTTTCTGCCAACATCCTTACGCCCCTTGCCTCTGTGACCCTTCCATTGTCCCATTCAGCAAAATTCCAATTCAAGGTCAGTCCACCCCTGCTCTGACACCTGGGTTGCTGAAGAAAAATCACAAGTTGTTCAGACTGTGCCTCTACAAATTTATGGCCTCTACTCTCCACTGAACCCAGCTCTGTATTTCCCTAGTGCCCCCTTCTCCCGTTCTCAGTCCGCGCTCATCTTTTGCAGCAGAAACCAGCACCTAGTGTAGGTGCGTGGTAACTGAAGGAATTCTTCTACATTCAGCCCAGGTGTCAGCGGTTCTGCTGCAGCCCCTGCTTGCTGCTGTGGCTTCTGGCCTGTTTCCATTCTCTTAAAGATTCCCCAGATCTCTGGTCCTCTACGAGTTTGTATTTATTTTTGATACTTTTTCCTGTTGCTACTGTTTATTTAGTATGGTGCCTATCATCTTGAAATCAGTCCCTCTCCTTCTTCATGGATACTATTCCAGACTTCTCCATTCTCCTCAAATCTCTTACCCCACTGTCCTGCCTGTCACTCTCAGAGAGAAAATTCAGGTCATCATTCGAGAAATCTCTTGACTTCCTGCTACCCAGATGCTAAACATCTCTGCATCAACTTTCCCCTCTCCACGCAGAGGAGAACAGTCCCTGCCCCCAGCCTGCCGGGCCACAACTGTTCTCCCCAGACTGGACATTTGGGCTACCTCAACGCTGGCCCTGTTGGCCACTCCCCGCATTCCTGCAGTGCTCTCCCTGTGCTCCTGTTCCCCACACTCCCGGTTTTCCTTCTGCCTCTGGCTCCTCCTCCGTCCTTTCTCTGGGCTTTCCTCTGCCATCCTTCGGGGTATTTCTGAAGGCCCGGTCTTGGCCCTTGTCTCTTCTCCCTCAGTACCCTGCAATCTCTGCGACCGTGGCTTCAGTTACTATCCACAAATTGATGATTTCCCCAAAACTTCCCCAAAACTTTCTATCCTGATCTCCAGAACCGTCTACCCAGTTACCTACTAACATATCCACATGTCCAAAAACTGAACTCCTCTCCCATAGCCCTTTCCTCCTCCTGGGTTCACCCCGTCTCAGTGTGTGCAGAGCCCTTCGTGGCCAGCTGCTGCCCTCTGTCCAGACTCATCTCTTGCTGCTCTGGGTGAGCTCCCGCCAAGTTGAACTCCCCAGAGGGTCTCTAGGCACACGCGCTCTCTCTGCCCGCCAGGCCTCTGCACATACTTTTCCTTTTGCTTGGAATGTTGTCTTCCAAAGCCCCCTCCTCTCTCTGTTACCCCCCTCAAAATAACTTGACTAATTCCTGCTTAGCAGACATTCCTTTCAATATTGCCTTTTCTAGAAAAATAGAATTTTTAAAATAAACAGAACATTGACTTATTCCAACTGTTTTGTGTCTAGGTAAAGATGTAACTTAATACCAAAAAAAAGGTTTTTTAATAAACACCTGGGTACACATTAAGGACATTTTCTCTTCAGACTTTAACTGTTTCAGATGCTATTTAGCTAAACCTTGTCTTTCCTTTTTGTACTTTCACATCTGATATCAAAAGCCCAGGCCTTATGCACAGGTCCTGGTCCCTGTTTAAAGTATTCCTGACATATCTTTGTTTGTCAGGAAGCCTCCTTTTGCTGCTGTTGACTCTTAAGAACTCACTAAGTCACCTCTTAAGGTCCAGAGGGACTGTCTCTTCCCCGTGACTGTTGCTTTCTGCAGCCGTGGCTCACTGTTTGATTCTCCTTTTCAAACACAGTAGCCATCTGGTAGGAATGAGGCTTCATCTTTGCCTGTCTTCCGTCTCTTTAACAGTCTCTGTTCTAGTACCAAAGCAATTATTCTTAGGGATTACTCTGTGAGCTCAATCTTCACCTCTTACCTTCCATCACACATATTTTACTTCCTGACCTAGTTTACCCAAACATACAAGCCTTCATAGAACAATATTATAGGCGATGCATTCTAGTACTTTGTTTTATATCATTTTTTAAAAATGCAGTTGTGGCCCACTAAACTGATGTCATAATACATTGGTGAATTACAATCTACAGTTTAAAAACCAGTACTCTAGCTTATTCTGCTAAATCCTCTGAGTTTTCCTGTTTGTATATTAATTACTCAGCAGAAAAGGCTTTAAGATTATTTTCAACTAAACCTCTTCCAGAGATTTCTGTCAGAAGCTACTTTTACTTATTGAAAGGACTGCACCTTTCTTTTTCCTTTTATATTAGAAAAGTACATTTTGAACATTAGACAGTTTTTAAAAGGTTACAGGAAGGTTTTAGTAAGTTAATTAACAAATATCTGTTGATTTCCCTATGTTTTGCAAAAGATGACCTAAAAGCACTATTTGTGTGTGTGTGTGTATGTATGTGTGTGTGTGTGTTTGCTAATAACAGCTTTCATTTTAGAACTGTAGAAATTAAGCTTTCAATAAATGTGAGCTATTATTACTGGCATTGATCAGATGTATACCCTATACCAAATAACTCAGTGTCTTGGACCCCCATCCTACCTGTAGAATTAGCTCTTCCAATGGGCCTTGGAACACCTGCTTGTCTCAGTACTGAGGGCTGGGAACTTTTTCGTGCTAAGGCTGCATTTCCAGTAGGATACATATTAGTACTCTCCCATCACTGCCAGATGATCAGGTGACAATAATTGCAGGCACCAGTACATTGAATTAATTCTCTTATCTTTTAGACATCTGACTCTCTGGTCAACCCCATATTCAAAGCAGATAATTGATTTATCAGAGTTCACTATAAAAACTAGTTGATCACATTGGACTTTGCAGACATATCAGAAGATGTGGCAGTTGTTAGAATTTTCTGCATCAGACAGATAAAAAACCTACAACTCAGAGAAGAGAACTTTACCCAATCCAGCCCCACAGGTAGGCAGATGCATCCTGGTAACCTGATTTCTTGCAAGGCCTTGGAAACAGGAACCGGCAGTGTCACCCCAGAAAGCTGAAGAAGTGACGCTTACACATGTGTTGTGTGGCCTGTGAAGTCCCTTTCCCAACCCCGAGATTTTCCAGTTCCAGGTAAAGGTGAGCCTCCTCTGTGGGTCCTGGGTTAGCCACCTGCTCCTATCCTAAGCAAACCCTCGAGTCTTATAGGCTGCGATCCTGCTTTCATAGGCTCTTAGCCCCACAGGTCACATTCCCTGCACACACAGCAGCCAAGCTGCTTTGATCTTTCCATGGAATCTTCTCCTCTTTTCTTCTATGGCCTCTCTGTGAGTAAAAATGGCTCACACCAGACACCCTGGGAAGAGTTACAGTCTTGGTCTTCTGAGAGTGAGAATTTCCTTTCCAGGATGCCCAATGTGGCAGTCCATGAGACCCAGCCTTTAGTCTCTTATTTTTTCCCCCCAAGTCTTACCCCTCCAACTTCCTGGGTCCCAGTGCCCCTTCTCAAGACAGGCGAGGGTGATTCATCTAATTGCACTTTCTCACTTCTGTAAGGCACACCTTCTGGCTTGCTCTGGCTCTCTTGCCAAGGACTTTGGGCTTCCCTGGTTAATATCTCTCATCGCCTACTGCTCCTAAAATTGCCCCTCTCCCTGCAACGCCAGATTCCTTGGCAAACACTGTCATCCGAGCAAATTATCCAGGCTCCTAGGGACTTTCCTCTGCTTTACCTAATTGGGCCTTGATTTTTCCTCCTTCTACAGCATTTATAAAAATGCTATGGCTGGGTGTGGTGGCTCAAGTCTATAATCGTAGCACTCTGAGAGGCCAAGGCAGGAGGATCGCTTGAGGACAGGAGTTTGAGACCAGCCTGAGCAAGAGCAAGACCCCGTCTCTACTTAAAATAGAAAAATTAGCTGGGCATGGTGGCTCATGTCCGTAGTCGCAGCTACTCGGGAGGCTGAGGCAGGAGGATCACTTGAGCCCAGGAGATTGAGGTTGCAGTGAGCTATGATGACACCTCTGCACTCCAGCCTGGGTGACAGAGCGAGACCCTGTCTCAAAAAAAAAAAAAATGCTTTTAGTGTCATCTCTCAGTGATCTCCTCAGTGGCCCAATGTGCTCTTTCTGTGGTTGCAGCAGGCAGGCTCTCTGTAGGCGTCTGCTAGTTTCTTCCACAGCAGGCTGGGGAAAAATAAGTAAGACAGGGTTCCTACCCTCAAAGAGATTAGATCCCTGAGGAGGCAATGGTGCTGAGCAGTGGGTCTGTTCCTTTCTGGCTCCAATCCTCAGATTCCTACTGGGGCTGGACCACGCAGAGGTCAGGATAGTTCCTCTGCCCACAGGGTGTGGTCTTTCCAGGATGTGAAGATAAAACTAAGAACTCCCCAGTAATATATGCCCTAATTGCTGAGGGTGGGAGAAGAGAGTAAGCCCCCACAGGCACAGGGCCACCCAGATACAGAGTCCTGTTCCACTGGCAGGTCACAAACATCCCTGCTCAGGGTGGAAAGAAGCAGCTGCTGCTGGCAAGACTGTGGGATAAGGGGTGGCTGCGGCAGGGGTGGCATTGTTGGTGTTGCTATTTGTGTCTCAGTTCAGTGTCAGATTGCCTATTCCTAGGTATTTTCCACTGGGAGGAAAGGCCAAATGTGAGAGTCCTTTCAGTTCCCAGCACCAAGCTACGGCCATTGGGAGGAATGTTTGTTTTTCCTTTCTGGTGGGATTTGGAAGTCCTCATCAAGAAATGGGGAAACCTGTGACCCTGGGCAAGTGCCTTTCCCTCTAAGGGTTCAATTTCTTCCCCCAACACAGTGGGAGGGGAAACCATTAAGTGCAGTAAACGTTTGCCTGCTATACCTGTGATGTCCTGGCCACCAAACCACTGTACTAAGCACTATGTCCCATCTCATCTGCTCCTCTCAACTGTACCAATGGCCACACCTCCCAAGGGCTCATATGCTTCAGACTCTGCTCAGTGCATAAATGTCCTCTAATTGCCACCACACTGCCAGGTAGATGTTCCTCTCTCCAGTTTACAGAGGAGGAAATGGAAGGCTTGAAGCGAGACCATAACTCAAAGGCGTGGGGTTAAAATAAGGTGCTGAGAAGAGTTTCGGGTTCTTCAGATCCTGCCACTCCCACCTGGCCAGAGGGCGGGAGTGATATCAATTACTCCCTTGTAATTATCAATTGCAGTTATCAATTGTAATTATCAATTATTAATATCAGTTACCACCCTTGATTCCAAATAAGAGGGGGTCCCAGTAGGGGAAGGGGACTCTCACTTGCAGGACCTGCTTTGACTGTTGTCTCACCTCCCTGCTCAGAAAGTGTCCAGGGCCTGCACATGGCCACCCAGGCTCCGTGCCATGATGTCTCACATCTCTTACAGCTGCAGTCCCCAACCACTGCGGTACCGGTCCGTGGCCTGTTAGGGGCCAGACCACGGAGCTCTGCTGCCCCTCCCCCACCCCCCAGTCCGTGGAAAAATTGTCTTCCGTGAAACTTACGAACCAGGGGGCCGCACAGCAGGAGGTGAGTGGCGGGAGAGTGAGCAAGGCTTCATCTGTATTTACAGCTGCTCCCCATCACTCACATCACCGCCTGAGCTCTGCCTCCCACCTCCACCCCCCTGCCCCGTCCATGGAAAAATTGTCTTCCGTGAAACAATTTGTCCGTGGTGCCAAAAAGGTTGGGGACCACTGTCCTACAAGCCTTCCCTACCTTCCTCTACAGCCTGATCTCCCCCTTCACCTTTTACAGTAACACCCTCTTCATATGTCACCACCTTCATGCAAACATATGATCCCAGCCTCCCCAGCACATGCCCTGTTCACCTGGCTCTACCGACATGTTGGTCAGCCCTAAAATGACCACTGCCCTCCCTCTCTGCCCAGTCATCTTTTTAGAGCAAGCTCAAATCTCCCCTCCTTTGTGACGCTTTCCCTGACCATGCAGCCAAATACACACATTCTCTCTCTCTCTCTCTGAATTTCTGCACCACCTACTCACTGGACACTGGCCCTGGGCCAGTAGTATATGTTGCCTTTTCCATTAACTAGCAATGGCCAATTCCCCTCTGTATGCCACGAGGGGAATGGCCAGGTCTGATGGTCTCTGCAGCCCTTCCTTCACCCATGCTGCCACGAGTGCGTCTTGACCCAATTCCAGTTCCTTGGACCGAATCTGATTCATCTTTGTTACCTTAACAAAGCCTTCTCCCTGCCTAGCATCCAGCACTGGGACAAGAGCTAAGCTGAGCCTCAGTTAACGTTTGTTGAATGACTGGATGAGTTTTTGTGGCCTCTGAGAGGTAAATGAAAGTCAGCCGAAGCAATGGGAATAATTATCATGCTTAAAAGACACACTTGTTAGTTTCTGGCCAGATCTCAAATCTGATTCTAGGTAGATTGTTTTCTCTCTCTCTCTCTCCTCCCCGCCACCCGGCTCTCCTCTGCATGCCCCCTTCTTCTTCCCTAAGGTGACCGAAGGCCCCAGCCAGAGCTGTAATGGAAGTTTAGGGCTGAGAAGTTCCTCTACACATTTTTTAGCTGCCTAAAGTCTACTTTTGACTCTTTTACCAAGGCACACTGATTCCTATCAACAAGGAGGAAGTGCGAGTATGACCTCTTTGGTGACCCTTCAGAGTCCCCTTTCCAGGTGTTGCCCCAACGTGGAAGCAAGAGTTACTGCGGAAAATGTGCAGTCTTGGACAAATGAGTTGGGGGAGGGCTGTTGAACCCCCAGAACAAGGGCCCTCCTCTGGAAGCGTTAACATAGGTAAATGGTTAACAAAAGGGAGGATTTCTCTCTGTTCCTCCCTCTCTGCCAGAGTATTCACCTTTAACCATTGACCTTTCTGTGAGGTATGAGATCTGAACAAAGTTGAGCGTGGTCATGGATGGTTAAATGCCCACCTTTCCCTTCTGCCCCCCGCTGCTCCCTGCCTTCTCAGAAGATAGTCTGAGGTATGTAGACCACTCCCTAGGTGTGGTGGCTGGTAAGAGAGGGAGATACATGCACTAACAGAAAAAGAAAGTTGGAAATGACCCTCTGACCCTTTGGGAGTCCAGAGCCTCTGCTCTTGAAAGCAATGGAAAGCTTGGCCAAGCCAAGCCGATCTGATTGATTTTAAGAGAAGGAGGTATTTTGGAGCACCCATACCAGCAGCAGCTTTCCAACCTCTGACTTTTGGTTGTTTCTTCCTGCCCACTCCTCTTTCTACCCCACCCCTGCCCCCAGGGACCTTCAGGCCCACTGCATAAGACATTTTTTAATTTGCTGGCAGAATCCCCCAGCACCAGGCTTCACAGCCCTCCTCCGACTAATATAAAATACACTAAATATTTTGTATTTAGTGTAGCTCCATCGCTGGCAGCTCCACCCCTCTGTGTGTTTAATTGAGTTTGGGGAGAATCACCACCGAGTTGCTTCATTTGTTCATGATGACTTTTCCATTCTGTGACCCCCATTTTCATTTTACGGGAATGTTCCCATTGTCTCCAGGCTCCAGTTGGCCAGCACCAGCATGCCACCTCCACTTTGATGTGTGTGACTGTTTGGTGCTGGCCTTAGGGGTGGTTGGGGGAGTGTGGGCTAAGCCTGCCAGGGCCCCGCCTCCATCTGGGCATGGGCTGGGTCCTTGGAAGGCCTGGGGTTTCTTTGGTTTCATACTTTACTCATCCCCAAGCCACTGAGAGCTGAATATGAGCATGCAGTTAATGCATTTGAGCATGTCTCCATGATCCTTCCCTGAGCAGCCCAGCCACACTGCCAAGCAACTTGGAACTTCAGGCCTGGTCTCTAAATCCATGGAAGCTGAGAGGAGGAAGAAATCTGAGGGTCTACCCAAGATACTGGCTTTATGTCCACATCCCTCCCAACCCCCAGCCCTGGGCAGCAGGCAGGAGTATGGGATCTCAGTTGGCTGGACTGGGGAGGAGGAATACGGCGAAAGACGCTATCAGTTTAGGCTAGTGAGAAATCTGTAAAGGCCTAGATGTGCTGTGCCTTGGAACCATGAACACCCCCTGCAAAGCTCTCCGTGGTCAAACCAGATTTTGATATCTGTTCACTTTGATCTCAGTTCTTGCTGTTCTCTTAAAGGTCCATTTTGTGATCCTCTTTAAAGAAATATTTTATTTTCAATACAGACACAGCCCTTGACGTAGCAGTAAAAAACTTCACCCCTGAGAGACACATGACTGTGAAGTGTTTGGGTATGTAACTTCCTGTCTTTGCCCACATGGAAGGCTCTGTCCCACTGCTCTTTTTGTCCCTTAAGAGGGGGCCCTTCTACCCCCTGGTGCCCAGGCTCAGGAGGCACTGGGGTGAGGGCAAGAGGTCAACTCTGACAGGAGGTCCTTTTGGCAAGGGACTGGTTTGGGATGGGGAGTAGTTGCCATCCTTCACCCGTCAAGAGTTTCTTTGAGAACACCACTCCCTGCCCCCCACTTTGAAGATGGAAGTCAAATTTTCGGACTCTGCTGTGCAGAGCAGAGAGGTCACTAGGCTCTAATGCATTTACCATTGACTGCCCCTCTTGTAGTGCGTCTATTAGTGAGTAATTTGATTTGTACCTATTCATTTGCAGTCCCTGCAGGAGCCTGGAGCTGGCCCCTAGTATAATTGGTGCTGTCTCTATTTTTACATCATTAGATTAGCCCCGACTCCTGGCCACTTGTTGTCTGCGCTTGTCTGTCCATTTATACAACCTAATGTAACACAAAATTCATTACTGATCACATTACTTTCAACTCTGAAGCCAGCCTTGTGATAAACATTTGGTTAACCCCTTCTTACCCATGGGAGGGCTGACAGAACAAATGCACTTCCACCCGACAGGCAAATCAATATCTTAATATACCAAAGTGGAATTGCATTTCTAGATTTGTTATTCCTCCTGGAGGAGCAAGTGGAAAGGCTTGTCTAAGCTAGCTGAATTGAATAATGAATAGAGCCCCGGCACCAGCAGCCAGTCTGTGAACACAGCACAAAGGCAAATCCGGCATCAGCCCAGCCTTTTTCATCTAGACAGGCACAGCACCACCGCAATTAATTGCGATTGTGATGCTCTCCCAGCCACAGTGCGTGGGCCTGAGAGCACAGGCTGGGACCCTGAAGGGGGCAACAGAGACCTTGCCCTAACACAATTCCTTCTGCTAGGCTTGGCCGAGGACAACTGGACCAAGAACTGGGGTAGGTTTCTTAATTCCTTAATCACTGATGTAAAGGCTATGAGACACGTGGACCTGACACTAAATGCCACCAAGAAATTAAATCTATTACTAAGGTCAAGTTTACCATTTGGAAACAAATACAAAAAAACTATTCCTCTTTAGAGCCAGGTCAATGATACTGGGACTGGTTGGTTCACACCAAGTTGTGTGTGTATGTGCCTGTCCCCAGGGTGAGCATTCTTTGGCACACAAATGCCTATGTGCCTGTATGTGGTTCTAGTTCTCTGGTAGGAATGTTTATAAGCAGCATGTGGGACTCTCACAGGAGCTGGCCAAGAGTCTTAAAGGGACCTCAGCACAGCACTGTTTAATCTAGAAGATTCTCTCTTACCTCTGCCCTGGTCCTCCCCTCCCTGACCCCCATTTGTCTCTGGGTAGCATCCACACCCATAATAAGTCATTAACTTGCAGGACTGTTTGTTTCAAAAGGAAAAATACCCCCAGTTATTAAGAAACTCTCAAAAAGCCTGTACCACAATGATCAGAAAAATAGGCATAGAGGAAGTAGAATGGAACCCATGACCATGAAAGTCATAAATCCCTGAGTAAAAAGAAGCCGTAAACTGAAGATACTCAGATGGGAAGGAAAGGTGGGAAAAGCAGCCCATCTGGGGAACGTTCTGCTTGGATATGGGCAAGTCCTGAGCAGGAAGCTGAGGAGAGGCGCTGAGGCCTGGGTTAGTGGGTCTCCTTTCAGTGGAGCAGGAGACCTCCCTCTCACAGAGGACTGCACCTTGGACCCTGCTGTCCCTTAACCCGCTCAGAGCCTTTACAGGCCAGAAATGACAAGCGATCCTGTGACACATGGAGGTCTAGGGGTTCCTTGAGAGGGCCCAGATGCCAGTCTTGGCTTCGTGTGTTAGACTGATCCCTCCAGCGTTTCTCACGCCTGTCCTCCTTCATGTATGGGGGGGCACCTCCTTGCAGCAGTCCCGAGGCCCCAGGGTGAGAGGTAAGAGGTGCTGTAGGGCCAGGCCAGGGCACAGGGGTTCCTTGTCCCAAAGACTCCGGAATCATAACTCTGAAGTGCTTCCTGTTACGACAAGCTGTGACAAGGGGATTCCCTCAGCAGCATGTTACAAGACATCCCCGTATCTCATCAGTGGAAGGACACTGGTATGTTACTGAAGTGAGCCTGGGCACAGTGGCTTCTCCTCAGAGCCGGGGGAGACACGTTCAGGAGGAGTGGGGCGCTAACCTCCCCGCCCCCAACCAGCCACCAGGGAACGGACTTACTCAGCTGCAAGCCGCAGCTTTGGCCTCTGCCATTAATCCTCTCAGGTGGGTAAATGGAACAGCTGGGGGGCTTTTCATATCCCATGTTGGCTACCCAACCCCATAAGCTCTAGAAAATAGATAAGAGCACAGGCCTTGGCCTTTGCAGAATAGGGCAGACCAGTGGCAGGGAGGAGGGTGAGTCACTGGTGGAATGAGGGACAGAGATGTCTTAACCTTGATGGAAAAGGAGGAAAGCCACATCTTTCCAAACTCTTCCGCTGCCTCATAGAGAATTTAATTACGTTTGGACATTTGAATGAGAACCAGATGTGACTCTGGCCTACAGGCCAGCAGCATTCAAAGCACAGTGATTCTCCTGTGGTCTGCAGGCCCCTGTGCTATCTGGAGGGTAGCTCAGGAAGACCCCTGCCTGGGAGCTGGGGGGGGTCTTCCAAACTTCATGGCTGGACTTCAGGAGACAGGCAGGCCCAGGCCAGCTGTCAAGCACCTGGTGCCAAGGTAGAGTTTCCAAAGCCCTGTCTCCTCTTTATAACTGTGCGGCGTAGGCCTGTTTGCCAGTCCTGAGACTCCTCCCGGCCCCTCAGTAGCACCCCCACACAAAGAAGTGGTGTGGCAGCACCTGACTGGGTATTCTCTATCACCAGAGGCACATCTCCTGTGCCGCTCAGCTCTGAGTCAACCTTAAATGGCATCTGCCAAGGCTCTGCCTGGTGTGGTGCTGTGGACCTGGAGCTAGAAAGGGCATTTCAGCTCCCCTGGGTGAGGAGTGCTTCTCCAGGGGCCTCTGCCTGCGGAAGATGCCAGAGGTCTCTTATGCATGTTTGATGCAGGCTCTGCTTCTTGAAGCCCCTTTGCATCCTTTTCTCATTAGAGCCTTACACGCCCAGTGAGGTCACTAGAGCAGACCCTCCCCTCCTGTTCAACAGATGCTGAAGCAGATGAGAAGTGAATCACTTGCCTAGGTCATTTGGCATGTCCGTGACAGAACTGGAGCCAGAGCAAAGTCTCTGCCTCCTGCCACAGTCCTCCTCTGGCCGTCCACGGGGAGTGTGGGTCAGGGCTTCTCCCACCTCGGGCTGACCATGAGCATGGCTTCAGCCAGAGTTACCAAATACCTCAAAACAAGGGACACATGAGCTGGGTCAGCTCAGCCTTTTCTGTCCCCGTGCATAGTATGTGTGACAGGATGTGTTCTGCCTTGGTCAGGATTTAAAGTTACACTAATGTAGTGGGCACTGAGAGGGCTGCTGGATGTGGGGTACCAAGGGCCACTGGGTGTGGGGTACCGGCCGAGGTGGTCTGGGTGGGTGATCCTGCTGCCTTCTCCTTTGAAGCCAAGACAGAGGGAGGCCTGACAGAGGGAGCCAAGACAGAGGGAGCGTGGGTTTCCTGGGAGTGTGGTGTGGCAGTGTTTCTCGGGGGAGAGGCCCCAGCCCCCAACCAGGCCAGCGCGCCATCTTGCTCAGACCCCACGCACCGCCATTGCTCTTCAGCAGTTCAAAGGCTGGGAAGGGGAAACGGGCTGGGCTGCAAGCTCTGCCCGGAACTCCAGTGCCCTGCCTCCCTCACCACACCTGTGTGCACACAGTCGGCTCTGCCAAGAGACAGGCATGGTGACCGTGGCGCAGGACTCTGAGAAAGGCCCTCCCTCCTGAGTCCTCACTCCTCAGGCCTCTCTCTCCCCATGTCTTTCTTTTATTCTCCCTTCCCCAACATTCCAGCACGCACATCCCCTGTCATCGTGCGTCTGTCCCTACTGGGCCCACCAGGAGTTCTGGGATCCAGCCTGCTTCTAATCCCCACCTCATGGTGATAACACTGCACTGGCCTGATGTCATGAACAGGGCTTCCAGAAGCAGAGAACATTTTCTCTTTGGCTACGGTAGGAAAAGTGACGCACCTTCCCCAGTTTTTTGGTAGAAGCTCAGGCACAGAGAGGGCTTCTGCTTGCCTGTCTCAGTCCCCTCAGCCGCCACCTTTTCCAGATGTTGGTCACAACTTGCACCTTCTAGGGGCAGTGGATGCTCAGGAGCATCTCAGGTCTCCCCGCAAACTCTGCTGAGGCCGTTGGACACATGTGCGTGGCCATGGTGGCCGAGGGCAGCAGCTCTGGGCACCCTGCGCCAGGAGCACCAGAGATTTGCCTCCAGCGTTTGCAGCTGAAAGTGGAGGGCGGGGCAGCAGGACAAGCCAAGCTCTTGGCCTCATTCTGCAACAACATTCTGGGTCTCAGTACCTGCAGGAGTCATGAACAAAAGCTAGACGAGGAGGGAAGAGAGTACATTCATGGGAGCCCATGGATTGAGACCCCAGCCAGGGAGGAGGCTGGTGGCTACCCCGCCTCGGCACTCAGGCTGATGGTGAGAGCTCTCAGGAATGCAGGCCCCTGTGTGCTGAGACACCAGAGCATGTGGCGCAGTCGGCCAGGGGGCTGCTCAAACTTAGGTGTTAAGCCAGGGAGATAACAGCAGGCCAGAGTTAGCCCTGCTTTCATCTGTTCCCTGGTTCCAGCAGCCCCAGCCAGGATGCCTATTATCAGAATGAGGAAGAGTCTTTTCATCCTCAGCCCCTCAGCTCAGAGGAGCTGCCCTCCTCCCTCCTGCTCTGGAAGGGAGCAGAATCCCTGCTGGAGGAGAAAGGGGACTCCCTTCCCTATCTGCCCCAGGCCAGCCCCCATCCTCCCACGATCTCACTGTTGGTAGTCTCGAGGAGGACCCCACCCAGTCTGTTGGCATCTGTGCCAGCCTGAGGGAGGTGCCCGAGGGGAAGAGGAGCCCCACACTTGAGAGTGAGGCCTGCAGCGGGAGGGAGAGGGAAGGTGCGGCCTGGGAGGTGGGTGTGCTGAGTGCCTGGGAAGAGGCCTCCCCATAGCTGCCGCCTTTAACTGCTGCACTTTTCACCTCCTAAAAAGTGCCCTGGGGGCTGAGGCTGGCTCTTGCCCAGAGTGTGGTCTCCAACAGAGCTGTCAGGGTTTTAGAGGCAGTCTCAGCCAACTCCTCTCTGTCTCACTGAGCAGCCCCACAACCCCACCTCCTCAGCCACACTCTGGATGACAGAGCAGTAGTTGCCAGGCCCCCAGGCCCGGGACTGGTGTAAGACAAGCAGCCCCTAGCCACGTCTGCCAGGGCCACCTCCTAGTTGGCATCTGAGCCATCTTTCCAGGTGCCAGCACCAGGAAGCTGCCAATTCTGCTTAGCCCCACGAAATGCATTCAGACCCTCCCAGCACTGAGCCTCTCTCTCTAAGCCCCATTTTGCATAGCTGGTCCCGGGCCCTGTCTGCAGGCCCCTTGCTGACAAAGTTGATGGCTTGGGAAAGAACTCATTTGGATCAATTTGCTGAACTTGTAGCAGTCCTGTGTCCCCTGGTCTCCTTCCCATATAGCCCTTCAAGAGAAAATGCTGAAAATCCCTGTCTCTTAAGGAGAGGACCCCCCCACACACACACACACACATACCTCACTCCCCACCCAAAAGCCCTCAAGCAGAAGGGAACTGAAGCTGTCTCTGTTTGTTGGAAACCTCCTCTGAGCCAGGCAGTGGGCAAGATAGAGCAGTGTGGCGGGCTGCCGTGTGCTGTGTGGTTGTCCACTCCCTGGGCTATCACCGAGCCCAGCCCAGGCAGGGGTCTTAACCACAGTCCCTGCTAATGTGGGAAAGCTGGGAGGTGGATGCAGGAGGGAAAAATCAATGCATGTCAACAGGGTTTGAAATTTATTTTCCATCTTAGAAGACGGTATTTGCAAAGAGGCAAGAAGGGAAATGAAAAGCTGTAAACACATATCTGCCATCTTCCTCCCTGGGCCATTTCTTGATTAAAAAAAAAAGAATCCTTACCAAGCTGTAGTGGAGGCCAAGCAGGTGGGGGCCCGGATGGCAGAGACACCTGTGGGGAGGGAGGCTGGAGAGGGACCCTGAAGTCCTGTGGATAATCAGCATGACTGATCTCATTGCAACGACAGTAACTCACACTTGCTGACGGGAAGCGTCAGGCGCTTTGTGATGCCCTCTACACGCATTATTCCATTTCATTCTTACAACCAGGCTCTGAAGCAGACACTGTTATTCTCATGTTTGGGAACCTGAGGCAAGAGATTTGAGTAACACGCCCACCTGCCCATAGTCTCTCAGGTAGCAGGCGGCCGGGGCCTGTGCTCTTACCACTTCCCTAAACTGCCTCCCTGAACCGGGGCGGGCGCCGCCCCTCTGCCTTCTCTGAGGCTGGGGAAACGTTCCCTCTTCTCACTGCAAGGGGGGGCGGGGGGGCAGAGCCGTGGGTGCAGGGTCAGACAGCACCCTGAGGTCTAATCCTATACCCACCAGGCAGCTTGGGTGGTTAGCTGGGGACTGGGGCAGGTGGCTGCAGCCAGGGCCCAATAACAGTGCTCTGGCCATCCCTTCAGTGAGCAGCATAGTGATGCTCACGTGCAGAGCTGTAGACACTACTCCTTTTGTGGTGGTGGGAGAGCCAGGTCTGCCCAGAGGCTGAACCAAGGGCCCCAGGCACCCTCTTCCCAGACACACACACAGCACTGCCCTCGCTGACCCTCTCAGGTCCCAGAAACAGGCCTCCGAGTCCCTGAGACTTGGGCTCCCCAAAATGCCCCCATCTACCAGAGCCAAAGGAGCTTCTCTCAGGGCCTCTGATTTGCCAGATGTACCTACTGCTACCCAGGCTGGAAGCAACCTGGAGAACACCAAGCTAGAAAGGGGACTTCACTTCTGACCCTCTGCTGGGGTCCTCTGCTCACTTGGGCTTCCCCAGCTCCCCCCTTGTCTCGCTTAGGTCTTGCCCCCTCCCAGGGAATACTCTATCCATAGCTCTGGGGAGTACCCCACTGTGGGGTAAGGGACAGGCTCCTTCTGCATGGCCCAGTTGAGGAGCAGGACAAGGTGTGGCCGTGCCCATCCTCCTCCCAGATGGAGAACGACCCCGCCCTGTGTCTCCCTCAGCATACCCTCCTAGGTAACCGGGGTTGCTTCTCCTGAACAAGGTTAGCCACCTCTCTCCACCCCCTCTGACGCCTTTGGATTTTGACAGGCTCCATGTGGCATGGGGGCAACATGAGGATTAGGCATCCTCATCCCTCACTCGTTTCATGAGAGCTGAGGCACCGACCATTTAATTGCTGCTGAGTCTGTTGTCGGCCTGCCCCCTGTGGCCTGCCTGGCCTGGCCCATGGTGTAGATGGGCAGCTGTGGGCAGTATGCCCCTTTTTCAGGGAATGGGTGGACATAGCCAGGCTAGGCGTGGGGACCAGTCTTAGTGACGGCTGGAGTTGTCAACATCCTGTGCCCCACACCAGCACCAGTTCTCTCGGGTGGTGCATAACCCAGAGCTGGTGGCTTCTTATTCTCCCTTGGTTTTGCCACCTGCAAGACAGGGATACAGCACCTGCGCCCAGGGGTACCAAGTCCCTGGAGAGTGTCAGGTCACAATGAGATTATGTTATGTGTGAGTCCAGTCACTTACCTGGGAGCCACTCCTCACTCCCTACCCTACTTGGGGACCTGGGGAACAGCTGTTTTAGAGCTAACCCTTCCCCATCAACCAGAATCACCACCTTGAGAGGTGTACTGCTGGGGATGCTTCCCTTGTTCCCTGCCACAGAGCCCCCAGCACTCTCTCCTGGGCCCTGGCAGGCCTCTGGTGGGCTTTCCCTACAAGCCCACCTCAGCTGCTGGAAAGCTGCCCAGGCCTGGGGGTATTGGGGGTGGGGAAGAGGGCAGCAGCCAGAAGCTGGGCCAGTGAGTGAAAAGGTCCAGAGGTGGCCCTGAAAATGTGCAGCCTGCCTCCCTCTCCTCTTCCTCTTCCAGCAGCCCACCCGCATGGGGCCCCATCTGGCACTGCATGGGCCATAGGTCCTGGTCTCTCCCTTCCCAGAGCTGTTCTTCATGCTCAATGTGTGACTCCTCCACCCCCATCCCCATGCTGAAGGGGGTCCTGGCGCCGTCACGACAGTTCCATCTCTGGGGCCCGCAGGACTGATCAGTCCCCAGGCCCTACACATGCATGTCACTGTCCTCCTTGACTGCAGAATTCTGCTGCAAGCTTACCCTCCTCCCAGTGTGACACCCATGCCCCCTTACACCCTGTCCACCTGCTTGCAGAGACCAGTGTACTTCTCGATCGTTGTCCATATCTTTTCCAAAAAGATTCCTCAATGCTTTTCTTTTCAAAAGGGAAAAAAAAAGGAAAAAAAAAACAATGCCAACAGCCCAGCGTCCGTGAGCAACCCAACAGTAACAAAGCATGCATTCGGGATGGAGGAAGGTAAGGCCACACATTTCCATTTGCCGCTTGCTCCTAGGGCTGGGCGGCGGGGATGACTGGAGGGGGAATCTGTGTGCACCCTCCTCCGCTCTGCTCCCCCCACACTCACCGTCTGCCTCAGTGGGAAGAGGAGAGAGGGTGTGAGAGAAGGCATGTAGAAAAGTGCCCAGGAGACTGTCCCAGGGCCAGCCAGGCCCCTGGTTCTTTCACTGTTAGTCCATGTGGAAGAATGGGCCCCCACCTCCCCTTACCACATCATTCATTCCTTTAAGAAACGTGTTTGGAGCACCAGCAATCTTCCAGGCCCTGTGATAGCCACTGGGTATGCGAGATATAAGGCACAGAACCCACCCCTGAGGGGCTGTCCACCTGCACAGGGAGACACACGTGGGCAGGTTGGCGGGCCTAGACTAGCAGTCAGCACAGAGCCTGGTGGGGCCTGGCCAGCTCTGCCAGGGGAACGGGACGGGCTCACAGAGGAGTGGCCGTTTGTGCCAAGCTTTGGAAGATGTTCTGGGGCCCATAGAGCCCATGAAGGGCTTGTCAGTCAGAGGAAGGCATATGTGCACATTGTAGGTGTTCTGGGGCCCATAGAGCCCATGAAGGGCTTGTCAGTCAGAGGAAGGCATATGTGCACAGGCCCAGAGGCCTAAAGCAGCCTGGGGAGGCTGGAGAGGTCCAGAACTGCGCAGGTTGACGACTTTGGTTCCTCAGACATAATAGTGGGTAACACTAGTGAGGTGGGGCCTGGGGGACAAGTCATGGAAGGCCATTTTGTAGTGCTGGGGAGTTCAAACCTTATCCTTGGGACTGTTAGGAGTCGCTGAAGGTTTTTAAGCAGAAGGAAAGCAAGATGAGGTTTGGTATGGGGGGCGGACTTGAGGGTGGGGGATTTTGCAGGTCAGGAGGACCCAGATGCACAGTGCAGGCCTACCCAGGTCAGTGGCAGTGGAGAGAGAGACTCAGCAGAGCCTGGGTACCCTGCGATGTGGGGTGAGGGAGAAGCCTACCTGCGTTCATCTTAGCCAGGCCTAATCGGTGAAAAGAAAGTAGGAGCAAGGCAGTTCAGGCTCACCTGGCCCCCGGGAGTAATAAATTCATCTTGTAAGCCCCTGGGCAACTGTCCCTGCACTGTCACATGCTGGGATGGAGTGCTTCCACTCAGACTCATGTGGTCACTGAGGCTGCTGGGACAGGTGTTGCTGGGGTCCTGCCCCCGGGGCAGTGGGGGTTCTATGCTTGGTCCTGGGCTCTGTTTTTCTTGGCTTCCCTGGCAGTGTGGACATGTTGGCATTTTGCATCAGGGCTATTGGGGCTGTCCCTCAGCTCTGAAAAGGGGCTAATCTCCCCCCATTCTGGTGGCCTTTCCTGCTCCTTCATCTGGGGCTTTCTTTCTTGGGCCTGGTGTCCAGATCCTAAGGAGGCCCCTGCTTTTCTTGCTGCTGCTGGTGCTCCTCTCTGCCCTCCTGGTCCTGCTGTCAGCGCCCCCTAGTGCCGGGACGGCCGTGCACGAGGGCAAGGGCCTCGGAAACCCAGCTGAATGGGGCCTCAGCAGCGACCACTTGCAAACTCCTCGGCTTGCTTGTGGGGAAAGAGGGGAGTGGAGGGAGCCCTCTTGGAGTCTGAAGCTTCCATATAGAATTCCCGGGGTCTGCTCTTTGCTTTCCCATCCTCTCCCTCTCGTGGCACAATGGTCTGAACCCCCAAATTAGGCTGAGACTGAAGAATGAACAGGAAAAACGATGCCACCCAGCAGCCACCTGCCTTATTTTCTATCCATATCCAGATAACTCTTGGCTTTTCCTGGGTCAAGGCCCAACAGGGCAGCCAGTGTCTCTTGGAGATCAGGGACCATAGCCAGGCCCTCAGCTTGTGTCCACAGCCACCTGCTTCCGCAGCCCCCAACCTGCTGAGAGGTTCTGGTGTCCCAATGCCCCCATCCAGCCCAGGCCCAGGCCCAGGCCCCAGACTTAGCTGATGCATCCTGAGGGCCCCTCACACCTGCGCCCAGGTGCCTTTCTTTCCCCCACTTCATTCTGTGGCTGCTGCTGGGCAGCCTCAATGCCTCGGGGCAGCCTGCAGGGAGTGAGGGTCAGCGGTTAGTTCCTGGCTGACTGCTGACAGCCAGCCCAGGAGTAAAGGCCATGACCCCTTCATTCCCTAACCAAAGCCAGCTGTGCTGTGCGTATCATGGCAGGGGGGTTGGGAGTGGGTGCAGGCTGGCGATCAAGGAAGGTCTCAAGCTAGGCCAGATAAGTGTAATATATGAGCACACCTTGCTGTTTCAAGTGACTGCCTCGAAGTCTTGCACTCCTGAGGTGGACAGGCCAAATGCCCTCAGTCACAGGCAGGTGTGCCTTGGAGAAGGGTAGATTGCAGGTCACTACATCTTGGCTTGCAACAGACCCCAGAGACTGCCTAGGTATGTGTGTGCCCACATCTCAGAGCCCACTATGAGGGACTGAAAGGCAATAGGAACTGGCCACATTCAAAAAGCCAAGAAGTAATTTCTTCTTCCTTGTATTCAGCAAGCAGGGAATTTTGTTCCCAACCCACCTACCCCAGTACCTGTCTCGGGTGAAGAGATGGTGGGCAGTTAAGGTGCCCATGGCTGAATGAGATGGTCCAAGTTGCCATAGCCAAGCTGGCAGCATGGCTGTGCGGGGGCCAGGCAAGGGGAGGGGGGGTGGGAGCCTCCCTGCCTGCTTTACCGGTTGACTCTGAGCATGTACATCTGAGGGGCACCCGGGACACTTGGGGGCTGAGAAGAAGGGAGAAAGGAGGCACCCCAGGCAAACCGGGACCCTTTCTCCCTTGGAGTAGGCCCCTCTCACACCAAGCATTCCTTTCTGCGAGGAAACAGGACACTTTCCAGGAGGTGCCAGAGACGAGCCAAGGCCTGGCCATCAGGCATATCGTGTGGGTGGTGAGAATGAGTGAACCAGTGAGCGGCACAGCTGGGGTGGAAGCTCCAGGGCCAGGCGGGGCAGGAAAGGAGAGGTAGGGACGGGTCAGGCCAGGAAGCCGTGGTCCTTCCTGTGTCCTGGCATCTCTCCTCCACCTCACCTGTGAGCTGGGGAACATTCTGGCTGAGCATGAGTGCGTGTGCAGGTGCGGGCTCATGCCCCGTGAAGAGCAGTGCCGTCCACACAGATCATCAGAGTGGCCATACTTCTGGCCTAAAGGGCTTCCCCACAATGAGGGAAAGACCATGGTCTAAAACTGGAATCTGCCAGCCGAGGGGGACTTCTCCCTCCCCTGGCTGAGCTTCCCTGTGACCTGAACTGCCGCCTACTCATCTGGGGAACAGGTGGGGATCCCCCTGCAGAAGGATGTCAGTGGACCCAGAATGGTGCCTCAAGGCAGGCAGCCTAGCCCAGGGTGTCCCTCCACCACCCTGTACCCCACTCTGACCATGCCCGGCTCTCTCCTCTGTCTTTCAGAACTTCAGCGAGAGGGAAGCATCGAGACTCTGAGTAACAGTTCCGGTTCCACCAGCGGCAGCATCCCAAGAAACTTCGATGGCTACCGATCTCCACTCCCCACCAATGAGAGTCAGCCCCTCAGCCTCTTCCCTACTGGCTTCCCGTAGGTACCAGCAACCTGCTTCTGGCTGGCCGGCCCACTCACCCGCTGGAGGAGGGGAGAAGCCCCCCTCTGGTCCTACCCTTCAGTCTCTGCTCCTCTTTCATCAACCACCTTCCCTAAGCTTAGTGACAGCAGCCACCCATCCTACCTGGATTGAGAAGAGACCCTTCTCCAAAGCACCTTCGTGTACCCTGACCTCTGCCATACCTGTCAGTGGGGGCTGTGGCCAAGAGAGACTGCAGAAGCTCAGTCCCCTTCTATGTTTGCACATGACATCCTGCATCGGATCCGCTTTTGTTTTTTTTAACATACCCACGGGGGCCTGGAACAGTGACCATATCTGGGGTGGGGAGAGGGTGGATGGTCCAGCAGAGCATTTGACCCTGAGTGGACAGTCTCAGCCCCAGCCTACTTCTGGCTGTGACACACTGCCCCCAGCTTCCCTTGGTCAGTCCCCCTCCAGCATGGGGTGAACTGAGGCCCAGAGTATTAACGGAAGGAGAAGGGAAGGAGATACCCCCCCTTCCTCCCTTCTTTCCCTGTTGGCTCATGGGAAGAATTTGTTTCTCATCGTTAAGCCCTTTTACCCTGGTCCTGTACTGTTCAGTGAAGGAAACCGTGGTTACTGAGGCCCTGTCGAAAAGTGCACGTCTTGTCTAATAAATCACGCTGCAATTGGTGTCTATCCTTGAGTTGCTGGGGTCAGGGTCCTCTCCAAGTGCTGAGCAGAGTCCTGTGGGCTTGAGTGCTAGGCTCCCAGCACTGTCCTCCGTGTGCAACTTCGGAGTGGGGGGGTCTGTGGTGGGGGGAATGGGAAGGAGAACTTTTGCTCTGGAATGTGGGTGGGGCCTGATTTAAGTCCATTCTCCAAGCTCCTTGCCTGTTACCAGAGGCAGTGAGTTTTCGGGGTACCACAGGCTGAGACCCTCCCTGGTGTGGCAGTCGAGGCCAGTCAGGCCCTTGCCATGTGCTGGTGGGTTGCTGTGGGGAGGAGAGCTTGACAGAGCCTCTGGCCTCATCTTTGGGATACCTTGTAATGCCTTTTTTCAAACTCAGAAGATGGGAAGGGCGGTCAGGTGAAGGGGGTATTCATGAAACCTGGCTAGAGCCGCTGATGAAAAGTTCCTGATTTTGTTCCCTCCCCTCCCAATTCTGGACCTAAAGTGAGTGCCAACAAGGAGACAGGAGCAGGGGGAGCAAAAAGGTGTGCTGAGCATGAAGGAGACTAACGCTAGTCCCAGTTGCCCTCTTCCCTGGCCTACATGTCCCAAAGATCCCAGGGAGGCCTTGAAAGATTGAAGGAAACCCACTGAGCCAAGTGTGGTTTGGGGTGAAGTTTAATGGAACAGCCATAGAAGAGTTGAGCTCACAGACAAGCAGGCCTTCCATCCAACCATCCGGCTGGAGCTGGGGCCCCTGCCCCCTTCACACACACACCCAACTCCCCATCCCTGGCACTGAGAAGAGACTTAATTTTTAGTTCTTTCCACCAGATCAGTTGGGCATGTTGGGAGAAGGGGGACCTGAATCACACTAGGCTCTGTAAACTCAGAAGACGGTCCTGCACAGAGTGGCCTAAGCCAGTCCCTCCTGCCTGGGCACCTGCACGGTAAGAAGTCACGCCTGAGTGAGGCATGCTGGGAACATAAGGAGGCCAGGGCCCAGCCAGTGGGGGCTGCTGAGGGAGCCACAGCTTTTCCCCATTTCACTGATTGGAGATGTTGATGGGCCGGGCACCACCCCCACGCCCCAGCTGCAGCAGTGTTTCAGTCAAAAGGGGACAGGGAGGAGAGTGTCACCAGGCTGCCTGTGCGTGTTGCCCATGGTCTGGCACCCTGGGGATGGATCCAGGAGCTCTAGGAGCTCTAGGAAGCATGAGCCCCACTGAACCCACCCTAGGGCACGTGGATGGGGCAAAGACCTTGCTGCCAGGAGCTCTCTCAGCCATGCGGGGAACTGGCTGGCAGCTTAGAGTCAGGAGTCCTCTCTGGCCCAGCCCTTCCCTTCCAGTGGGGGCAAAACAGCTGTGGCCTCCTCCAGTCAGGGAAAGTGGTGGGTGTAGGGCTGGACTTGTCGGCTGAGCTTGCAGGACAATCTGGTTATTCATCTGCTCGAGCGGTCAGGCCAACTCTGAGTATGTGGGGGAAGGGTGAGGATAAGAGAGGCCAGATAAGCTGGCCCCATGGCGGCTGCCACTGGAGCGCAGGTTATCAGAAAGGCCTTGGGTCTGGCCCCTGGCTAATTGGAGAGGTTATGGACCCTGCCATAGGCTGTAATCAGCTGGAAGTGAGAGCTGGGCCCCAGGGTAGGGGACCTTACTGTCCAATTGGCCCCCAGAGCAGCCAGCATCCTGTCCTCTACAGATAACATACAGAGCAATCTCTGCCTCACCCTCAGCCCCAGCAGACCTCATGATGGCATCAGCTAGGAGGTCATCAGAACATGAATCTAATTGTGCCCAGACCAGGTGACCTTGAGGAAGCCATGTGACCTACCTGATTCTCACAGCATGACCTGTTCAATGGACAAATTACTATGGACTCCCTCTCAATTTGATGGAGGAAAAATATCTTAATGATCTGGAAAGAGGCTAGCAGGAGATGGGGTGGCAACTTGAGGAGCAAGGGTACTATCTAGGATTGATTTGAGAAAAGGCCCAGTGGTCCCAAGGCAAATTCAGGCACACAAGCGCCAACAGTAGGGCCAGCTCCTCCTTAAACAAGCATAGGTCAAGGCCAGGCAGCCACTAGTCTGGAATTGGAGATGGTTTCTCAGTACTAATTTTTTATTTTCACAGATCAGAGACTCTCTAAACTAGAAGGTACCTAAGAGCACTGTTAGATCCTCTTTTTTTTTGCAGATGACAAGCCTGAGCCCCAGAGAAGGGCAGGGCCTTAACCAAGGTCATGAAGTCACACAGCTAGTCAGCTGACCCCTGTTTGCACCTTGCTGCTGCCTGCCCCGGCCAGTTCCCTTAGAGGGGCCTGAATCTGAGCTGACCTCCTGTGCCCCGACACAATCCAGGACTCTGATCCCACTGGCCCCAGGCCTCACTCCTTCAAGCTTCCAGCCTGGGCCACTAACTAACTTGGCAGCTGCTCCCTCATCCCTATGTAACTGGGAAAGCAGCCTCCTCCTGTAGACCTGGAACTGGAAGCTCTAGGGGCAAAGGGAGAGAGCATCCTGTTTGTCTTGTATTCCAAGCAAGAGCCCAGAGGAGGAGGGAAGCCCATGGAGTATTGCCTTGTTGCATGAGCGGGCGTAGGCAGCTCCACAGCAATGGCATCACTACCTTCTAAGGAGTGGATTTGGGCATGCTCTCTTTTAAAGTCCCAGGGTCCCATCTCAGCTCTATCACCAGCACCCGTGTGGCCTTGGGTAAATTGCACCTCTGGGCTTCAGGGTCCTCATCTGTAAAGGAGGGTGGGTGAGGAGAGAGGAGCATGTCCTGCCTGGAGGAGGGATAGAGCCCAAGCAGGCAAAGGGGAAACAGCAGGTCAAAAAGGCAAAAGGGTGGTTCGAGGCACGGAGGCCAACAAGGCCAACGGGACAGGCCAGGTAGCTCCTTAACCGGGCATCAGAAGGGCGGAGGTGGCGCAGCTGGAGCCCGGATTATGACACCGCTACCCTGAAACTGCTCCAGGGAATCCTGCCCCCCCCCCCCCCCCCCCCCCCGCGAAAGCGTTTCTGAAAGCGAATCAAGAGCCTGGTGAGCGAGCGCACACGGGCCAGCCCCACCCCTCTGTCGCAGGTGGGCGCATCCTAGGGGTCCTTCCTGCTCTTTACCAACCCTCTCTCAAGCCACTCGGCAGAGTGCCCTGTTCACGCTCCCATGATCCCAAACACCCGCACCCATGATTTCACACTCATGCAGGTCCACACAGGCAGGCTCACAGACACGCGCCTCACTTTTGCCGTCCGTGGCGTTCCAAGCGTACAGCCGCAACCCGCGGGACCGCGGCCCCAGAGCAGTGAGTAGTCTGAAGCTCCCAGGGTTACGCGATCCCCCAAAACTCTGGCGAAGTCACCCAAAATCCGGCGGGAATGTGGCCTTGGTTCCCGGCGTTGTGATCTCGCCCACAGGTGCAAAGCCACATTCGAGGGCCAGGTCTGTCCGGGCCCATGGCAGCCAGGCTGGGCCTCGCCTTCGCATCAGCCTAGAAGACGAGGGACAGGGCCACACAGGTGGTGGCTGCGGAGGCACTTCCTGGGGCCTAACTGTAGGACGTGGCCCCGCCGCCTATCCTGGCATAAGGCCGGGGCCACACCGCGACCAGGCGGGAGTCGGGCTGCCCGCTCTCCGCGCGTCCCCCGCCCCATCCCAGTCAGTTGGCCCGACCCTGCGCGGGATAATTGGGACTGGAGAGAGGCGACGGGCGGGCGGCGGCTCCAGAGAGACTGCGCGCCTGTCAGCCGCAATTTGTTTAAGTGGACGGGACAGACCCGGCCGCTGCGGGCTGGGGTCACCGAGGCCGCGGCCCCCACCCCACCCAGACCTGGGACCGCGGGGAGCCGGGCCCGGCCGCTAAACCGGGCTGGCTGGCGCCAGGGCCCCGGGAGGTACGGGTCCGGCAGAGAAGCCGTGATGGGAAGCAACTCTGACCGCGGGAGCGTCTTCATTCACGCACACACACACTACACGTCAAGACGGACGCGCCCAGTGGCACCCCCACAGCTGGTCATACGCAAAGAGCCACACACGTCACCCGAGCTTAGCCTGGGCACATTCATATGCTACTGAGCGCTTAATACCAGTCTTACGCCAGCGCCCCGTTACTCGGAAGCATGTCCGTCCCCTCTGCCACACGACCACATATCCCCACACATCCCCGAGGGTTCCTGCCATCCACTCCGCGCGGGCTCACGCAAATCCACGCCCAGTCACACAGACAAAGACACCGGCGGGGACCCCCTGTGAGGTTCAACTGGGGAAAGTCCCAGCAGTGTCCCTTGACCCTGCCAGAGGTTACGGGCCAAAGGACCGACGGGCAGCCCCGCCAGGCTCCGGACCGCGGCCCCACCCCGTCCAGGCTGCCCCGCCCGATTTCGTTGTTGCGGGAAGCGCGGAGCGCACTGACCGCGAGCGATGGGCCTGAGGCTCGAAGGCCCGCGCCTGCCCGACGCCGGGGCACAGGACCGCCTGGGAGAGGGAGGGGCGGCTGAGCGCGCGTCCCCCGCCCGTCTGCGGGGCCCGGCCGATGCGAAGTGACAGGGGCCGGAGCTTTGTTGTGGAGCCTCGGCCGCCTGGCGCCAGCCGCCCCCGCCCGTGCCCTCCCCCTCCAGCCCCGGGCTGCCTTCGAGGCGCCCCCCGGGGCCTCTTAAAGAAACACGCACACTCAGCCGGGGGACTCCCGCGGGAGCGCCTGTTCCTGGGAAGGGGAAGGAGGATAAACCCACGAGGGGGAGGGACCGAGCGGGAGCTGGGGGCTACGCCGCGCAGCTCCAGGACAGCCCAGGCCTCCCCAGGGCCAGTTTTCGATGAGCCAAGGATATTACTAACTGGAGAGTTGGGCTGCGGTGGGGAGGGAGTGGGGGTCGACACAGAGTCTCGAGAACGTCTGCAGCAGGACCTCAGGGTGTTGCGGGACAACGGGGCGGGGCAGATGGTGGGATCCCGGCCGGATGGCGGTCCCCAAATACAGCCGCTGCACCATCTCCTCCGGGTTTCTTGTGCAAATAACCCAGGCCTGCGTGTTTCAAACTCTACAGGCCTTGGACCCCTGGACCAGCTACGGACTCTCCCCAGGAAAATGCCTAAAATGCACCCACTTAGATGTACACACATTCTTACAAGTACGAAAATACGCGTCCACACATACACACACACACGACTTCGCAAATGTATTCACGGATTCCCGGGCCTGTACCTGGGTTCTCAGCCAAGAAAAGCTGCCCTGGCTGTTGTCTGGTCACTTCACCAACTGTGCAAACGTGTCCACACGGATCCTACCCCAAGGGGCCACATCCCGCCTAAGGTGGACCTGGCAGGTCTTTGCCTGTGCAAAACTGCAATGGACCCTGCCCCAGCTGCGTAGACTGAGCAGCGCAGAGCCAAAGATTCGTTCTGGGCAGAGAAGAGGTACTAAGAGAGAAGTGACCTAGCCAAGAGCGAGGTCGTGGAGAAAACCCTGCAGGGGCAACGCCAACATGTGCACCGCGATGAAGAGTTGGGAGAGCCTTGGGGTCGGCTCCGAAAAGTAGAAGAAAGGTCGCGGAGGCCAAAATACTTCTGCCGGTCCAAATCCCCACCGCCAGGGGAGATCCAGCCTCTACTAGCCACTTCTAAGCTTTCAGCCAGGAGGTGCCCTGCGACTGGGTGGCGACTGGGTGTGCGCAGCGGGCGGGCACCTGCCTAGGTCACTGTTGCATGTGGGATGTATGTGCCCACCACGCGGGCGTAGAGCCCGTGCGGGCCGAACTCACCCACACTTACATTTGTTGTACGAGTGGGAGTGTCACCCGTGGCTAGTGCATGCTCCATCTTGTCCTTCGGAACGCGACCTCCAGGGCCCGAGGGTCCGCACCCGAGCCAGATTCGAGGCAGGTGCGTGGTCGCTCCACTCTCCTTTGCACACCTTGAGTTACAGCTCTTGCTGCACAGAGGGCACCACACTGAGACGGAAACACACACACACACACCCCATAGGGAAAAAATACTGGGCTGCTGGAAGACTCAAGACGACGAAAGATCACGGGGTGGGAGGGAGGGGGTCAACCACAGGTGTGCGCAGACACCCCGACTCCCGCACGTGTTAGTCAGCACTCCTGAACTTGGGAGACGTGCGCTTCCAAGAGATGGAAACAAACTCTAGAAAAGTGGCTAGGAGAGCAAGTAAAGGATGCCGGTGTTCAGGATGAGGGAGACTTGCATCTCTAGTACCGGATACTGCGAAAATTCTTTTGGTCGCGGATGCACAATCCGGGGTCCGGGATCTGCCCGCGCAGTGCTGCCCCTGCGCTCAGCTGAAGGTGCTCTCACCTTCCTAGCCCCGAGGACCCGCTCTCCCCGCCGCCGGAGAGCTCAAGGCTGAGTCCAGGGCCTGCCGGGAACTCCAGGTTCCTCCGGAGTCTTCCTGTGAGAAGAGGCGCGGGCCTGGGGGTCCCCGCGTTTCCTGAGCGCAAGGCCGCGTCCCACTCCCGCCCGTGTCAGCCCCAGCAGGGCTCTGCCATGGCTCCACTCACCAGCTCCCGCCACCTGGGTGCCGCTCCCGGACCTCGGCCACCCGAGCCTCCCGACTCGCCCGCCCACTGGCCTCGCTTTACAGCGCCTGCAGCCTTCTTCCGGAGCGCAGGGACCCCGGGCTGCACCGCGATCGGGAGCGGGGTCGGAGGCCAGGCTGGGGCGCGGGCCAGAGCTGCTGGGCCTCCAGGCGCGGGAGAAGGAGGGTACCCCCTCTCCTCTCGGGGCCGTGTCAATGCTTTGCACTTGGGGCTGGCGTGCGGCTGGGGGTCCTTCCCCAATGCCCTGGGACCCGGGCACCCCTCGCCTCAGGCCCTCATGGCGGGTCAGGTCGGCCCTCCGCGCTTTGCAGTCCCGGCGCAAGGAGCCGAGGGCGCGGGCGGCGAGGTGGGGGCCGGGGCAGGGGGAGGGGTCTCAGGGCCCGCGGGCCCGTCATTGGTTAATATTTTATTCTGTTGACATGTTTTCTTACTGCTGAGGCTTCCGACACCTTCTCCCCGGCCCCCCCTCCCGTCCGGAGCTTGGCCTGAGCTGTCAAAACTCCGCCCCCGGAGACCCACAATTGGTCCAAAAAGCGTAAAATCAGCAATCAAGGGGGGCCTGGCTCGTTAGCGCAGGGGATCCGAGCAGGGCAGGACATGTGAGATAGTCACAGTTTTCTAGAGATCACGACAAGATCTAACCAGTCGCGCGTAGTCCCCGGCGCCGGAGCGGGCCAGCCCAGCCCAGCCCAGCCCCGCGCAGAGCCCCCGCCGCCCCCGCGCACACAGCCCCGCGCCCCTCGCGGAGCGCGGGACAGGGAGCCAGGAGGAGCAGCTGCCGCGCCCGCCGCGCCGGTCGTCCGTCCTCCGCGCGCGCCGCCGCCCGGGCCGGGGGTCCGAGCCGCGCGCCCCCGGCCCCGGCCCCCGGGCGCCTGGGCCGGATGTCCCGATGAGAGAGCCGGCGCTGGCGGCCAGCGCCATGGCTTACCACCCGTTCCACGCGCCACGGCCCGCCGACTTCCCCATGTCCGCCTTCCTGGCGGCGGCGCAGCCCTCCTTCTTCCCGGCACTGGCGCTGCCGCCGGGCGCGCTGGCCAAGCCGCTGCCCGACCCGAGTCTGGCCGGGGCGGCGGCCGCGGCAGCGGCGGCCGCGGCAGCAGCCGAGGCGGGGCTGCACGTCTCGGCACTGGGCCCGCACCCGCCCGCCGCGCATCTGCGCTCGCTCAAGAGCCTGGAGCCCGAGGACGAGGTGGAGGACGACCCCAAGGTGACGCTGGAGGCCAAGGAGCTGTGGGACCAGTTCCACAAACTGGGCACGGAGATGGTCATCACCAAGTCCGGGAGGTAGGGCGGCCGGCGGCTGGCGGGCGAGCGGGCGGGAGGGCGGGCTGGGGACCGGACAGCACCAACCAGCACCGAGCCCGTAGCTCTCGGCTCCCAGCTCCCGGTTCCCGGCTCTGGCCCCGGCGCCACGCTTTGCTCCCACAGACGTGTAACCAAGTTGATTTTTCTTGTTTGGCACCGGAGCGAATTTCTTTTCAAACGAAAACACCAAAATCCCCCGAATGAAATAAAACGAAAACATGCTCTTAACGAATAGCCGCAACCGATCCAAGTCCCAAAGCCGTGGAGGCCCCGCGGCTTGGCCCTGGCGGTCTAGCTCTTCTGCCTCTGGGTCCGACTCCGAACTCCGGTGATATACAGCGACTTGGGAGAGTCTGGGGACTCTGCTCCGCCCCTGGAGCCCATAGTGGGATCGGAGCCCTGCTAGCCCTTGTCGGGTTGCTCGGTTCCCAACAGCAAGCACCTGGTCAGCCGAGAGCCCGCCGCCTGACCCGGCCGGGGATAGTGTTCCAGAGCTCGGAGCCCTGAACGCGTCCACCGCCCCAGGCCTTAAAGCCAGAAGAAAGCCACAGTCCCCAACCCTGACACCCCACGGCTCAGCCACTGAGAATCCAGGCCTCAGGCTCACCCTCTTCCCCCGAACTGCAGGATCAGGGCCCCTGATCAGGCGCTGTAACCCAGTTCCCAAAACGAACACCCTCCAAATTTATTTCTGAGGGCTTCGGTCCCAAGTGGGTATTATACTCTGAACGAATCGAGGAGATTCAAGAGAAGCGAGCATATTTCTAGAGGCCCTAGATTTCTTTCCTGGGCATCGGCTTTCATCTCAGATCAGGGAGAAAGAGCACAGGACCGAAGGGAAGCCTTATAGGAGAGGGTCTGACAGGCAGAAATGGGATCTTCCGGGAGCAGCAACCACAGGTGGGGTCTCCGGGGCAGTGATAAGAGGGCAGAGCAGGCGACAACAGGGAAACAACAGGAAACACAGACCGGAACTCCAGGCAGTGGTGAGCGGTGGTGAGGACGCAGATAGAAAGGAGAAGAGGGGTCCGTGGACCCAGAAGAGCCGGGTCCCAATGGTGTCTCCCCCCTTCCTTCCCTCCCAGGAGGATGTTTCCCCCCTTCAAGGTGCGAGTCAGCGGCCTGGACAAGAAGGCCAAGTACATCCTGCTGATGGACATTGTGGCCGCTGATGATTGCCGCTATAAATTCCACAACTCTCGCTGGATGGTGGCAGGCAAGGCCGACCCAGAGATGCCCAAACGCATGTACATCCACCCAGACAGCCCGGCCACGGGGGAGCAGTGGATGGCCAAGCCTGTGGCCTTCCATAAGCTGAAGCTGACCAACAACATCTCTGACAAGCATGGCTTCGTGAGTATGGGATGGGGTGGGGATGGGGGTCGAGACTGCAGCACCCAGCACTGCAGCTGGGGAGGAGAGCCAGGTGGCAGGATTCCCCAGCAGGGAGTGCTGGCCAAAGCCCCAGAGTGCCCCTGCCCCCTCGCTGCCCTGTGGCTTGTGTGGCCTGGGCCCGGCCAGGGCTCCAGGGCTCTCTTCTGCAAGCCTGGGAAATGGCTGGTGGGTGGCCGGTAAGCTTCAGGCTGCTCACAACCTCAGTTCCAGACAGGCCTTTGAGGGCCCCTCCTAGGGTCAAGCGGGAAGCAGGTGTGGCTGGGACTGGGTGTGCAGTGCTGGTCCCAGGGAAGTCACCCTGTTCTTGGCCTGTGGTGCTGAGCTTGGAAGACCTACCCACGACCTCAGTTTGGCCCTCACCCTTCCCCAAGACCCGTGTCCCCAGCCCTCATCCAACACTAGGGGATTTAAAAGTTAACCCCCCTCCCCAGTCCTTTCCCTCCTCCTACAGGCAGATGCTCAACTAGGAGGACAGGGTTTGGGGGTTCTCTCCATTCCTGCCTGAGCAAATCCCCAGTGAATGGGGGGGCGGTCATGGGGCAAAAGGAACTGCCCATTCTGAAGTAGGGAAGTCAGTGACACCCCCGCCATGGTTGGAATCCTCTTTCCCTGGGGTTAGTAGGGGCTTAGCAATGAGACCAGAAAGAGAGGTTAAGAGTGAAGTTGTAGGGTTTTTGTTTTGTTTTGCTTTGCTTTGTTTTATTTCTGTTTCCAACTGGAGGAAAAAAAATTTTTTAAGCGGAGAGAGAAAGGGAGAGAAGCTGTGAAAAAGAAAAGTGAGAGAAAAAAATCTAAGAAAAAGAAATACCGGCGAGAAAAGAGCAGAGAAACGGGGGAAAACGGGGAAGGGGGCAGAACCGAGAGAGACAAAGAAACGGAGAGGAAGAGGCCGGGTCCCCAGAGAGTAGAAAAGCTCTGGCTGACCCGCGCACTTCCCGCAGACCATCCTGAACTCCATGCACAAGTACCAGCCGCGCTTCCACATAGTGCGCGCCAACGACATCCTGAAGCTGCCCTACAGCACCTTCCGCACCTACGTGTTCCCAGAGACCGACTTCATCGCTGTCACTGCCTACCAGAATGACAAGGTGCGCCGGGTGGGCCCAGCCCCAGCACCGACGCCCCTCAATACGTGCAGGCTCCAACCCTCCGTTCCCCCCCGCCCCCCGCAGCCCTCCGCACCCACTCTGCGCGCTCACGGGGCCCCTTCCAAACGCGGAGTGTCGCAGCACCCACAGACATCCTCCAGCCTCCCTTTCAAGCCCACGACAGTACACACAAGCTCCCCCAGGGCGCGCGAACAGCTGGGCGCTCGTTGGGGTGGAGATGTTTGCTTAGCAATTAGCAGAGACTCCAGGCCCGCTCTGACATTTTTACATTTTATTCGTTTATTTTTTGGCTCAGGAATGGGAATTTAAATGAAGAGCGGGCGCCTGAGGCAATCTGCCCAAGTTTTAGCGATGCTTGGAACCCGGGGCCCAGTTTTCACTCTCCTGGGGGAGCCAGAGGGTGGGACAAGTGGCACAGCTCCTCAAAGCACCCCTGGCTACTGTTCTGGGTCAGTCCAGGCCCTGGACCCCTTGGAAGGTGCTTAGAGAATTTTCCTTCAAGTTAAAGGGCGTTTTCTGCTTGCTGCCTCTATACACCCTCGTTCTAGTTGGGCAAAGCATCACCCCCACTAGGCCTGTGCCCAGGGCACCACTGTCGGGAGAATGAGAGGGTACGAGTGTCGGTGCCGGTTGTTCTGTCTTGTGAACCAATGCGTACACCTGGCTGTGCGTGCTCCATTTGGGGAGCCTTGGATTCTTGTGGAAGCGTGTGAATTCGTTTGGTTCTGTGGGCACTTGTTCGTCTGTCCGTGTATACTTGCGTGTGCACGGGCCCGTGAGTGTGATGATCTGGCTGTGTGTGTACCTGCGGCCTTAACGCGTGCGCTGCTGTCTCCGTGCGCGCCTGCTCAGGTGCGGAGTCGTTTAAGTTGCATAACCGAGCGGGCCTGTGTGCATGCTTGGGCCGATTTCGACTCTGGGAGCACAGTTTAGGGCCTGTGTGTTGAGGGATTGTTCCTGGAATAAAGCCTTTGGAGGAGGAGAGACCCTGTCGCTTTCTCCGAGGCCCTCCCGCCGCCTCACCTCGGGGCGTCCCATCCCAGGCGGGTGGGTGCCAAGAGGACACTCCGCGGGTCTCCACTCTGTGGCCGGCAGCCGCTGACCTCGGGATGCCCCCGGCCAGGCTGGAAGAGACACGGCCTGACCTAGCACCGCCCCCTCGGTGTCCGCAGATCACGCAGCTGAAGATCGACAACAATCCCTTTGCCAAGGGCTTCCGGGACACCGGGAACGGCCGGCGGGAGAAAAGGTGAGGAGTGAGCAAGACTGCCCTACGGCGGGTGCCCGCGGGAACAGGAAGCGGGAGGGGTGCGCTCCTCGCTGACCCACTCCCTCCGCTGTCCCCAGGAAGCAGCTGACGCTGCCGTCTCTGCGCCTGTACGAGGAGCACTGCAAGCCGGAGCGCGACGGCGCCGAGTCGGACGCCTCGTCTTGCGACCCTCCCCCCGCGCGGGAACCCCCGTCCTCCCCGGGCGCAGCGCCCAGTCCCCTGCGCCTGCACCGAGCCCGAGGTGAGGGGCCGGGGTCGGGCCGGGGGTGGGGAGAGGGTCTCCTCAGGGCGCCGGCTGGCCTTTTGCTCAGCGACCGGCTACTCTTAAAGGCCTGGGAGGAAGCGTCAACGATGTGTCTCGGATGGGACTTCTAACCCGGGTCTTTCCTGAGAGGGCGGCCCCTGGTAGCGGGCCGGTCCTCTGGCTCCGAGCCTGGCCCCTCGGGCGCTGGCGATAGAAAGGTTTCCTCTCCAGGGCTCAGTTGCTTCCACTGTGGGGTCTTGGGTTAGGTGACCTGCGGCTGCCCTTTGCCCGGCTCTAGATGCTCCTCCGACGCGGCCTCCCCTGGAGCAGGCCTTTTCAAGTCTCCCGGGCCCGGCGGCCCGGAGAGGGTTTCGCTCCCGCCTCCGCCCGGGCCGCTGTAACCCCGCGCGCCTTCTCTCCCGGCAGGCGAGGAAAAGTCGTGCGCGGCGGACAGCGACCCGGAGCCCGAGCGGCTGAGCGAGGAGCGCTCCGGGCCGGCGCTAGGCCGCAGCCCGGCCCCGGACAGCGGCAGCCCCCCTCGCTTGACCGAACCTGAGCGCGCCCGGGAGCGGCGCAGTCCGGAAAGGGGCAAGGAGCCGGCCGAGAGTGGCGGGGACGGCCCGTTCGGCCTGCGGAGCCTGGAGAAGGAGCGCGCCGACGCCCGGCGGAAGGACGAGGGGCGCAAGGAGGCGGGCGAGGTCAAGGAGCCTGGCCTGGCGCCGCTGGTGGTGCAGACAGACAGTGCGTCCCCCCTGGGCACCGGACACCTGCCCAGCCTGGCCTTCTCCAGCCACCTGCACGGGCAGCAGTTCTTTGGGCCGCTAGGAGCCGGCCAGCCGCTTTTCCTGCACCCAGGACAGTTCGCCATGGGCCCCGGCGCCTTCTCTGCCATGGGCATGGGTCATCTGCTGGCCTCGGTGGCAGGCGGCGGTGGCAATGGCGCAGGCGGTGGGCCCGGGACCACCGCGGGGCTGGACGCAGGCGGGCTGGGTCCCGCAGCCAGCGCAGCAAGCACCGCCGCGCCCTTCCCATTCCACCTCTCCCAGCACATGCTGGCATCTCAGGTAAGGCCTATGATCTGGCGGAAGCACAAAGGAGGGAGGAAGAGCAGCGAGCTGGGCGGCTGAGGCGGCTGAGGCGAGCAGAGGGCTTGAGGGGTGCCAGGGGTGCTCAGAGTCTCCAGCAGGCAAGAACTCGGTAAAAAGGAGGCCCGATGGACGCTTTTGATGACACCTAGGTCCTGAGAAACTAAGACTGTAGGTCCAGGGTCTGGCCAGGGTGCTGCTTCTGACTCTTGTGTGACCTTGGGTAAGTCCCTGACCCTCTCTGGCCCTGTTTCCTTCCCTATAACCCCATCGAGGAGTGAGCCACCCATCAATACTCTCCTGACTCTGACAGACCAGGACTGCCCTGCCTTTTGTGAAGTCCACTCTCCTGGCCTCAGGAAATTTTTTCCAGGAACAAAGACCCTTGCTTCCCTGTCAGTCCTGAAAGGATAGTGTGGCTGGATAAAGGGAGAAGGAAATTTTGCATTGTTTCCTGGACAGTTGACCACCAACATGACCCACCTCCCAGATGTCTCTGGCCCCTTTCAAGCCCTGTACAAAGTCCTCTGCCCTGGCAGAAGACAAGACTGGTCTTTCCCCCCACCTTGAGTTCCCAACTCCCCCAGCCACATCTCAGGGAAGGAGGGGCTTAGTTCCCCAGGCCCTGGTTGAAATTCTGAGCTCCCAGGGGAGAGTTTATGAAAATGTGGCCAGCGGCACAATAAGGAGATCTGATGGGGAGAGCCGCATCTTTGGTTGCTTGGGTGGAATATTCCCTGTGGAAAGATTTGGAATCTCTTCATTCATTTTCTTCCCTCTGAGGTTTCTGGCAAATTGAACCCTTGAGATAAGATCTCAAGCGAAGGAAAATAGGAGTTCAGGTCTGAGAAAGCTCCTTTGGTTCAGAAGCAAATATTTTTAAAGTTGGGGGGGTTCTGAAATGAGTTTTAAACAGAGCTCAATGTCAGTATGTATAGAGTGTTTGAGGTACCAACATCACATATCTAGGGCTCTGGGATGGAGGGGAAAGCTCTGGAGAATGGAGTTCAGGGCCTGGAGGTTTAATCTGCACCCTTGATTCTGTGTGTATGGTGAATGCCTCCTCCCCACACAAACTCTAATGATGAACGTGGGTATCATAGAGGTCATGGGGAAGTCAGGGCTTCTAGGCACAGCCTGGTCAACAGGTGCACAGCCAGGGTGAGAGTACCCAGTGCTCTCGGGAGGCGTCAGTTGGTATAACTGCTGGTGGTTAAGTTCCCAGACCAGTGCAGCCCATTCTAGCCATCAGGTAGAGCCAAATCCCAGGAGATCTGATGCCTCCTTCCTTCCTCCCAACCTGAGATGCTGAGTCTGAAATGTCCAGTAGGGCTTGAGCCTCTCAGGAAGGGTATTTTCTCACTCCTGACTCAGCTGCCTCTTTTCTTTTCCCTGCTTGAGCCAGGCCTGAGGCTTCCTGGGAGCCCAGAACAGTCAGCCCCCTGCCTCCTCCCCATGCCTACACACTCTGGGAGTGAGCCATTATCTCAAAGGTCAGATAATCCAAAACTCAGGCCTCATGAACTCAGGCGGTGTTTGTCCAGGGTTTCCTGGCTGCTATGTTCTCCACAGGCAAAGACTTTGCATTCCTTCCTCAGCTGCCACTAAGGTGCTGCCAGGAGTTCTCTATAGAACACTCAGGCCAGTTTTCTGAACTGGTTGGCACCTGTGCCCTTCTCCTGGCCCAGGCAGGAGACCCCTGAGCAGGTGAGCAGGCAGAAGGAGACTTTAGAAAGCTCCTCTCCCAGCCTGTGCTCCCTCAGCCCTTTGAAGCCTGCAGACAGGCGGGGTGGGGAGGGCACTGTCTAAATGAGCAGAACCTCCTAAGACAGCCAAAGCTGCCTGCTTGCCACCTGGCCCTATGCCTGCCCCGTTTCCTCCCCCTAGGCCTTTGCCTCTGCTAGTTCAGCCACCTGGAATGTCCTTTCCCTTACCCCTACTGTGATACCCAGCACAGAGCTTCATGGCACCAGGCCTTTGCATCATAGCCTGAAATAATCTCCCCCTTCTAACTGGGTTTGGCCATGCCTCATGCCTACCTGTGCTGCCTGTGGTTATAGTTATGTGAGCTCTGGTTTTTATAACCCTAAAACAGCAGGGCCAGGAATACTGGTTATAGCACCACCCCAGCACCCAGACCACCCTCAGAAATACCTCAGGCAGGACGTCTAACACTTGTCTTGTTCTGTTTCTTCTAGGGAATCCCAATGCCCACTTTCGGAGGCCTCTTCCCCTACCCCTATACCTACATGGCAGCAGCAGCGGCAGCCGCCTCGGCTTTGCCGGCCACCAGTGCTGCGGCTGCGGCTGCTGCCGCGGCTAGCTCCCTATCCCGGAGCCCCTTCCTGGGCAGTGCCCGGCCCCGCCTGCGCTTCAGCCCCTACCAGATCCCGGTCACCATCCCGCCTAGCACTAGCCTCCTCACCACCGGGCTGGCATCCGAGGGCTCCAAGGCTGCAGGGATCAACAGCCGGGAGCCCAGCCCCTTGCCCGAGCTGGCTCTGCGCAAAGTGGGGGCCCCGTCCCGTGGTGCGCTGTCGCCCAGTGGCTCAGTCAAGGAGGCGGCTAGTGAACTGCAGAGCATCCAGAGACTGGTGAGTGGGCTGGAGAGCCAGCGAGCCCTCTCCCCCGGCCGGGAGTCGCCCAAGTGAGGGGACTGCCCAGCTGCTCCGCTGCCACGCAGGCCTCCCGGGCTGCCTGCCCCTGCTGCTTGGGACGTGTACAGCACAGAATGGGTATTTATTTAAATAAAGGAGCAAAAGTGGGCTGCAGCAGCCAGAATAGCGCCTCATCTGACAAGTTGGGGCCTGGGACACTTCCCTGGGTCTCAACAAGAATCAGGCTGCCGGGAACACAGTCGCTTTGGAGCCACTGGACTCGGTCCAGATCTGCTCCAACATGAAGGTGTGGCATCGGTGGGGTCTCTCCGGTCTTCCAGCGCAGTGGGAGAGGCCTTATCCCCGGCCCAGCGGTCCCTTCAGAAGCCAGAAGGTGCAGGGGCCAGGGGTGGGAGCTTCGGAGGGTGTCCCAGAGCCCTTGGCCTTAGGGCTGGACCGCGTGAGAAACTCGGGTGGGGGATGCAGGGGCCAGTGAAGACTGAAGCCAGTGTAGACTTGAGCTGGGGGCACCTGTCCTTTTAGTCCTCCCACCTCTTCCCCCAAGAGACAGGCACCCCTCCCACCCCTGAGTCAGCGAAGGGAGTGGCGCTTCTGCCTTGAGTCCCCAGGGAAAAAAAGATATTTATGAAATAAATGGTAATTTGTGTAAATAAGCTTTAAGGTTCCCAGAATATGCAAATTGGTATTAATTTATTCAAAGGTGTACATTGCTGTGTACATATATGTAGAGATTAACTCATAGCATTTAAATTTTTTTCATTTTACATGAGCATCTATATTGTACAGGGCTGGGGGCCCTTGGCTGCGGGAGAAGGCCCGGAGCCCGGAGCAGCCCCCGCCCACCCCGCCGGCCCCTCGCCCCTCCGCCCGGGCTTTGCTCGCCCGGCCCGGGGGCTCCACCTCAGGTTTTCACTTTTCGCTTCGGAGCGAGAACGAAACGACAAAAACGCGAGAAAACAATAAAACGCTACAATGCGAAGTGAACGGGGCTGTGCGCTCTGTGGGCCGCGCGGGGCTGGGGCGCTGCAAGCGCAAGGAGGGACGAGCGGCGGGGACGAAAGGTCGGGCGCCCCTCGCTCGGCCGCAGCTGCACTCCGGGGGCGGCCGCACGACTGGGGCCGCGGGCGGAGCCGCGAGGCCGGGCGGCGCCGGCGCGGGGCGCGGGCTGGGCAAGGAGGCGCCCCCCGCGCCCCCGCGCCCCCCGAGCCCCCGCCGCGGCCGGGCTCCCTCTGCTGGCCACTCGCCGCCTGTCCGCCGCTCCTGCCGCTCCGCGCCTCGTGCCTGCGCGCGGGAGCAGCCGAAGCGCAGCCGAGCGCCCTAGACTCCCGACTCCCTTTCTGGGGCACCGTAGTGGAAGTGCATCCCCTCTCCACGCTTCTGGGTGGGTCCTCCCTGCTCCCCTTCCCCAGGGGGGATTTGGCCGCGCCCTCTCCCCAAATACCGCTGACCCTAGAGTTCTTTCCCATCTCCCTGCCTCCTGAATCTCCTAGAGAAACATTTTCTCCGTGTCAGGCCTGTTGACTAGAGTGGCAAAATCTGGCCTAAAAGCTCTTCCTAAATCCCTCTTGAGAGTGTGGGGAGTGTGGGTCAATAGGCTATTCCCTTTCCTGCCTCAGTTTCTCCTGTATAATAATGGCCAGGGTCTCTCTGGGGGTCCCGCTAGGTCAGACTCCATTAGGCTGGTCCTTTCTGTGCGACCCACTCCTGCAAGGTCAGCGGCCACCCGCCCCCATCCGGTGAGCTCCCGAGGGCGGCATCTTCCCTCCTCCTCCTCCTCCTCACCCAGCTAGCAAGCGTCTTCAGCCCCAAATCTTAGCACTGGGGGTGGTGAAGGGGTGGGAGATGGGCGTTCACTCCTTCAACCAAGGGTCTGTCAGGTACCGATCGCGCCACCTCCTTCCCAATTCTCTCCTCTTTGAGCCTTAAAGGATCCTTTGCCGCCCTGGCCAGGCAGGCTGCCCACCTGGGGCGCTGCACGGGGTTGGGGGTGAGGAGGGTGGGGTGGGGTGGAAGGGGGATGGTGGCTTCCAACTCAACAGGGACACCAGGGATGGTGAGATGGAAGAAGAGGGACGGTGGAAGTGGAATTGACAGTTGGGCCTCCAAACGCCCAGGACGCCTGCGTGGGTCGACACACTTGTAAGGAGAGGGAACCGTGTCCGCCTCTTCCAGGAGGGAGCTGCCCCCAGGCCACGCTGAATTCGGCTGGAGGGCGTAGCGGGGATCGGCCAGTGCACGAGTGGGAGGGCGCAGAGAACCATGTTCCAATCCCCGGAGGGTGGGTTCCGGCTTCCCTGCCTCAGACCTGTGGGCGGGACCGGGAAGGGGCAGTCCAGGAACCGGGCGGGGACAGGTAAGCCCCTTTCCCAGCTCAAATAGAATCCCTCATGGGCAGTGTGTTTCTTCGAGGTCACTTTGGGCTAAAACGCCTCTAAAATGCGTGGAGCAGGGGCGCGCTCGCTTCTCGCGGCTTCTCACTTGCAGCACGGCTAGGAGGGAGAGTTGGAGGTGGCTGCGGATCCGCGGCGGTCTACGGACGGGGCTGCTGACACCAGGGGGCAGCACCGACCTGGGGCCGCGGGCGGAGACGGGAACCCGAGGAGGGTGGCTGCGAAGGCCTGGCCAGGCGGCCTGGTTGCAGCGGCATTCTGGTCGCATCGTTGCTGCAACAACCCGGGGTGGGGTGGGGGTGAGGTGGTACCCCAGGGCCTCGAGATCCCCCACCTCTCCCCACCCCACCGCGCCCCCGCTGCCGCCTCCTACCGCACACGTCCCCGCCTAGAGTCGCCCACCTGGCGCTGCGCTGGGCCCCAGCTGGGAGCCTGAGTGCGGCTGCGGAAACCTGCGGCCGGCGGCTGGGCCTTGTCCCAGACAAAGGCCAGGCCACTCCCAGGCCCAATCAAACCACCCGCCTCCCCGGCCTCCCAGCCCTCATTGTCCCCGGGGTCGCCAATTAGCCCAGGCGCCCCGCGTACCCGCTGCTCTGGTGCCCCAAGGCTTCCTTAACCCTTCGGAGCCTGGCACCAGGGGCCCCGGACGGCAAAGCTGCCAGCACGGGGGCCTGTGAGGAGGGCGTGTATGGGGGCGAGGGGGATTAAGGGGTCGCTGAGGCCTGTTGGTGACCTAGCATGTTACCGTGGGACCTCGTGTATTGGGACTGTGGGGTCTGAGAGGCAATTGTGCGTGTCAGCGTGGGATTGTGGGGGCGGCTCACGGAAGAACTCGAAACCGACGGTGTGAGTGTGGGGGCTCCGTGAGACCTCTAGCGGCTAAACCGCACGCGTCTCCTCCCGGTTAATCCGAGTCCTCCGAGCCCTCAAGCCATTCCTTCCCCCACTCCCCCGCTGCTGCGGAGATCTGGAGCATGGGTGGCCCTGCCCTGCTTTGCGGAGGGGCGCAGAGCCCGGGCCCACCTCCCCAGCGCACCGCCAGCTCCGACGCGGGGCATTCCTGGGGGCGGGAGGGGCGCGTTCAGCCTTGCGCTCCCCAGGACGCCCCCACGCAAACGCCCGGGCTCGAGGCCCCGACCCCCCACTTCCTGGCTGTGGGACGGCCCCTTGAGGGACAGAGTCTCAATGAGACCTAGATTTAAACTCTGAGCCTGCCTTCCTCCGCTTTGGGAAGGACTCAAACTCCAGTCCCGCTTCCTTTCCCTCCTGAGCCGTCCTTGACCCCACAGTTCGGACGCAGCACCAGCCGGCCAAGCAGGGTCCCGAAAAAGTCTGAGCGCTCGGTGCTGTGGGGACGGGGCGCGGGGCGGGGAGGAGCCCGAGCTCCGGGTCCTCTCTGGGCACTCTCCCGGGAGCTCCTTCAGGAGTGGAGGCTGGTCACCCCTCACGGAATGTTTCGCGGCCTCTGTCCCAGCACGCCTGCGACTGTTTTGCGCTTAGACTTCCTTTTCTGTTCCCCCTCATTTGATGGGGCCCGGGACCTTGAGCCCAATCCGGAAGCACCGGGTTTCCAGAGCCGAAGGCCGCCCCCCTTTTCCCGGCCCCTCCTCTTGGCACCGCTCGCAGCTCCCCGCCGGGAGCAAACCGGGAGCCCGCGCAGTCCGCGGGCCGCGGCAACTCCCCAAATGCCCACGAGATGGTGCTCCAGGCCAGGGGCCCGGCTGCGGCCGGACAGCGCGCCCTGGGCTAGAGCCGGAGGTGGCCAGAGGGACCCTCAGTGAGATGGGCACAGAGACAGAACCACGGACTGACGTAGATCCAGGCCCAGAGGCCGGCACACGCAGCCCAGGGACCGAGGGGTTCCGGACAGGGGCTGCGTACACATGGATGGGGCCGCCTCCCCGTCTCCTTGGGGCCGCCCTGCAGTGCCAACTATCCCACCTGCTGCAAACACCGGCCCGTCGTCTTCTGTGTGCCTGGCTGGGCTGGGGCCCTCGCGATCCCTCTTGGGGCTGGGAGGCCACCTGACTCGGGGCTTCCGGGCCTCTCAGAAGCGGGGCTATGGCTGGGATGGGATCCGTGGCGTGCTGGACGGCTGGAAGAACGGCTCTGGCCGGCGGGAGCGCGGGGCCCCCTCGACGACGCGGGCTGGCGCTGGGGGTGGAAAGTTGAGGCCGCTCTGGAATCCAGTGCTCCTCCCGCTGAAAGGTCTGCCTCGGCTGCTACCTGCCCCTCCTCACCACCCTCGCCCAGGTCTTCAGGGTTGAGGGTGCGTGCAGGATGGGCCCTGTGAAGCTGCTTACCTAAGATCCTGCCTGCCTAGGCCCAGGGTGCCAGAGGCCCAGGGGAGGCTTTGGGTAGGTGATATTCCAGCGGGAGGTGGTGGGGCATGGGAGGGCACGGGGTGGGGGCGGGGGGGGTGTCAGCCTGAGAATCTCTCCTTTGGATTAAAAGCCACCAAGGTTCTGGGTCAGGTTTGATTTGGGGGAGTGTATGTGCCCAGCCAGGGAATGCCAGAGTTGGAGCAGGGGTGGGGGATGGGGTTTGAGTCCTTAATGTCCCCAGATAAACTCTGGCAACCTCGGAGATTAATCCTACACACATTTCCTAAGAGCACACCTCTAGAAAGCAGCCCAGTTAACAACAGTCTAGACACAGTCACCAGCTTGTTATGTGACCCCAGCCAGGTGCCTTTCCCCTTCAAAGTACCATAAACTGAGGATAGGACCAAAGTTTCAGCAATTTGATAATTACCTCCTTGTCCATCTAGGGCTGAAGCAGCTGCTTGGTAGGAAAACTAGACAGGAGATAGGTAAAAGTTCGAACTCTGCCTCTAGCTGTGAGACCTTGGACAATGTGACTTTATTCTCTGGCCCCAGAATCCTTATCTGCAAAATAAGTAGTTTGGACTATAAATTGATCTGTGAGTGACCAGTTGACCTTGGCCCAGTTTCCAGTGACCCCCAGCCTCAACTGTTTCAGACAAGAGCTGAGGACTATGTTCCCATTTAATGCTTGAGGAACCTGAGCCTGAGAGATAGGTGGAGTCCTTCACAGACCTTGGGGACCTTGGCTGTTGTTGCTAAGATTCTTGGGGTGGGCTGGTGGCCTGGATGAATTCCCAATTAGGAAATCGCGTTCTAGGTCCTGAATGCCTCAGGGAACGGCTGGCTCCAGCTGCCTCTGCTCCCTGTGGGTTGCGGTTATCACTTACTGCTTTGCCTTCCACCTCAGAGCTCACTGCCTCTGCAGAGGCACAGACTGGTGGGTTGGGGGGTGCCTTTGGCACCTAGCACCACAGTTTGTTGACTACCTGTGGCTTCTCCCCAAAGAGAGAAAGGGATACCAATGGAGAACATTCAGGCACCCATGTTTAAGGGTGTCCGGCAGATCTGGGGTACCCAACAGGCTAATTCCTCACCTGTGTGGAAGGCTTTAAGGTGTTCAGAAACTTTCACTGAACCCTCACTGGTAGGGTAGAGATCACAAGTCCCCATTTCACAGACGATGACACTGAGGTTCAGAGAAATTACATGAGGTGCCCAAGGTCATCCAATATGTAAAGGACAGAGCTCTTTCACAATCCCATGGGCCTGGCCCTTGGAAACATAAGCTGATGAAGTGACAATGGGTGAGAGTCAGCCTCGTAGTTTGGAAAGGGCAAAGGGGCTGGGGGAGTGCCCAGACGTCCTGGCCAGGGGGTGTGTCCATGGGAGAAGCAGCCAGACTCAGAGCCCAGGTCCAGGAGGCCAGGCAGAGAGCGGTGGCGGTGGCGTTGAGGCCGCACATCAGCCCAGCCAGGCCTGCAGGGGCTTCTCATGTGTAAAGCAGTAACAGGGGCTTGAGAGGATTAACTGAGGCAGTGCTAGGGCAGGGCCATGTTCGCTGTCGTTATTTATTTCCCTCCCAAAGAGAACAAAGAGAATGTCCTTGAGCCGCATGGTGCCTCCACCTCAGCCTGACAAGAGGAGCCACGGAACACCCACGGTGTGCTTAACACACACACATTTTCTCATTTCATTCTAAGCACTGGGCAGTTGGTGTAATCATCGCCATTTTACAGAGGAGAAAACCAAGGCTTAGACCTGCTCAAGGTCAAAGAGCTGCTACGAAGCAGATCACAGGGCCACCCCACGGTCTGGCTGCCCCAAGCCTGTGCTCTTTACCTGAGCCCTGAGAGTTCCTACTCGATAGCCCCTGGGCCTCAGAGTCCCCTGGCCATGGCCCACCCTGTGGCGGGCTGTCCTGGGACTGGTTTTTATTTAGCTTGGGACTCTCTGGTCGGTTCCTTCATCCTGCTCCAACTTGGCATCTTATTTCCTTCTTGGAGGGACTGTCCACACTTCTAGGCTTTGCCCACCCACAACCATCCCAGTTTGCCCACAACAGTTCTGGTTTTAGTACTGATATCCCGAGTTCTGGGAAACCCCTCAGTTCTGAGCAAGTCACCCAGTAGGTCACCCTGCCGCCCCCACACACAGATCCCCCTAACCCCGCATACACACATGCATGCACATAGAGAGGTATACACAGGCATACCAACACACACACAGACGTGTACACCCAGACACACAGAGACATATGCACATACAGAGAAACAAACTCAGACATACAAATAGATATATACACATGCACCTACCACATAGACACACATACGTGCAAACACTTGGAGCTATGCCCACATAAAGATACTTGGTGTGTGGGTGGTTTTCTATGAAGAAAACCAGCTCCCCAGCCTCTCTCAGGCTCTGGGGCTCTGCTCTGCCCCCAGTTTGCTGGGGCTCAGCCCTTTCCCACCCACCCCTATGCACTGCCATGTTTCTCTCAGGAGGGGATATATGTGTTGAATGTCTCCTCTGTCTCCTACAGGATCATTGGCTCCCTCAAAGGTGGGGGCGGGCACCAGTGCCTGCTTTGTTCATGTAGGTCCCCAGACCTAAAACTACTTAACACATAACAGGAGTGCAAAAAGCATTTGCTGAATGAATGAAGTGCACCCTCCAGAAGCAGGGCCCATATCTAGTCCATCCAGGATACCTCGCCTATGCCCTGGACCAGAAGCCCCTTCTCCAAGTCCACTCGGAGTCTGCTGCAGAGAGCTCCCGTGGGCTGAGGGTCCCAGACAACAGGGCCTCCTCTCTCTCCCAAGGAACTGAGGCCCAGGGAGTGCATGTGTCTTGCCTGAGGACTTGCCTCTGCAGGAGAAGGTCCCAGGCCATCCCCAGACAGGCACTCACAGCCCTCAAACCCTGCTTGCCAGCTGTGTGGGCTGATTCTCAGTTCCCTCCACTGTCTGGTACCCTCTGGCCTCTAAAGGCCAGGGCAAGCCTGTCTATCTGGGAGCTTGGGGAGCCTCCTAGGACATTTGCCCCCCAGTCTTTCCCGAGCACAGAGACCTTCCTGAAATGCAGCTGAGATGATGTCACTGCCCTGTTTAAAGCCCCCCAAAGGCTTCCCTTGCTCTGCGGTCAAGCCCAGATCCCTTAGCCTGCAGTGGGTCCTGTATGAGTCCTGCCTGCTCTCCCCTACCCCCGCACTGCACCCCCACTGCCCACCCCTAGGTTAATGCCGCTGACCTTGCCTCAGGGCCGTCTGACATCAGCTCTTCCCTCATCCCTAGCTCTTCCTGCCTTCCTTCTAAACTTGGCCATTGGCTCCTTCCAGAAAGCTTCCCCTGGGCCTTCTCCCCTTCTGGGTTAGCTGCCCAGCACACTGTTTTGTGTTAGTAGTCAATGAATGAGTCACCTTGGGCAAGTTACCTTGCCCCTCCCCCACCACTTCCTCACGGTGGAGGTGACAGCTCTTGGGTTGTGTGAGGATCAGAGGAGATGCTGTTTACAGCACGGCCTGGCACAGAGACGGGCACAGTGAATGCTGGTTTCCTGCCCCTGCTGAGGAGACCCTGCTCCTTTGGAGAAGCCTCAGGGAGCCTAAGGATGGGGGCCTGGGGGCCATCTGGGGTGGGACAAATTCCGTTCGGCCTAGCAGGGTTGAGCCTGCCAGAGAAGGGTGACCCCTCCTGCCCTGGAGGCCAGGCGCCGGCCAATGGGACCCTGCCTTCTGGGCTGACAGGCTGCCAAGTCCCTGAGCCCTAGGACTGTGGCCTAAATCTGGGGGTTTAGACTAGGGGGTGACGCGAGGGCCCTGCGTGTGAGGCGTAGGTGGCTGAGCAGCGAGCCCCCAGCGGGCGACGGGACTGCGCCGGAGGAACCCTGAGGCCGGCGGCCGTCAGTGCGCACGCGCGCCCTGGCACCGCCCCCTCTCCCGGGAAGCCCGGGCCCCGGGAGGCGGTGTTTCTTCCTGGAAGGTGGGTTGCTGGTGACCTGGCTGGATTGCTGTCGCCCGTGAGCTGCCTGGGCCGTGTGAGCAGTGGCTCCGTCCTACCACTAGGTGGGGATCTGGAGTTGTCCAGACCTGGAGTCGGGGGCTTGGGATGAGGCCCGGAGCCCTTCGCCCTCCTGCCCCAGGTCAGGGCTTCCCAGCCTCCGTGCTGCCACCTCCGGGGCTCTGCCCCGTCACTCTCATCTCTGGCTAGGTCCTGCTGCTAGGCAGTAACAGAGAAGTGAGTAAGAACATGAACTGTGCAGCCAGGGAGACCAGCTGCACCTTTAGCTCTGTAGCTTTGACCCCTTGAGCCTCAGGTTTCCTCATTTCTGAAACAGACTCATGTGCCCATTCTGCAAAGAGGGAATGTGGCTGCCCCGATTGCCACCCAGAGTGGGGGGATGGGCGTCGTTCTGTGTCCTCTGATCCCTCACATAGGACAGCTGAACCAGGAGTAGGAGCGGAACCTGGGATGGTTCCTATCTTTTCCATCCAGCACTTCCCTAGAGCTCCCTACTCCTAGGGCTCTTTGGGGTCCCAAGGAAGCTTGCCTTGTTCTCTCCCTCAGGTTGCCATAGAAGAGCACCGGCTAGAGGCCAGGCGTGGTGGCTCATGCCTCTACAATCCTAGCACTTTGGGAGGCTGAGGCGGGAGGATTAGAGACCAGCCTGGGCAACACAGCAAGACCCCGTCTGAAGGAAGGGGAAGGAAGGAAAAGAAAGAAAAAAGAAAAGAAAAGAAAAGAAGTAAAATTAGCTGGGTATGGTGGTGCGCACCTGTAGTCCCAGCTACTCGGGAGGCTGAGGCAAGAGGATCCCTTGAGCCCAGGAATTTGAAGTTGCAGTGACCTATGATGATGCCACTGCACTCCAGAGCCAGGGTGACAGAGCAAGACTCTGTCTCAAATAAAAAAGAGCATGTGCTAGAACACGGCAAGTCCTTGGGGAGGTGGGAATAAAGGGCTTTGAGCTGTCCATCTCCCAGACAGGGTGGCACCCCCCACAGTCCTTCTGCCTGGAATGTCCCTATGCCCCTTCTCATTTGTCTTCCTAAATTCCTCATTAGTTTCCAAAGTTCAGGCCCAAATGTCCTCTCCGTCATGCCTCATCCAGCCCCTCCTCCCTCCAATCCTAGGCTCCCAGAGTCCTGTTATATTCCTCTCTGCTGGCACTGGCTCATTGGGTCAGAGATCTGGGCTGGGGACAGTCTCCTAGTATAGAGGGGATGCTCAATGCATATACAAGAATGTTGCTAGAAGATGAGGAAGACTTCTTGGAAGAGGTGACCTGAAAAGATGGGAGAGCATTCCAAGGACCCAGGGGCAGATATTGGAGTTGTGTGGGGCAGGTGGCACTATCCCCAGCTTAGGAAAAGTTGTGAGCTCTACTCAGGGTTAGCAGCTCTGTGAGGAAGGTGTAGGAGGGCAGGTGTAGGAGGGTAGAGGTGGCTGGGAGACCCCCAGGGCCCAGGCTGGGAGGGGGAGGAAAGCAACTGGGCTCCTTAGAGGGCTTCCTGGAGCCCCAAGTCCCAAACCCACAGCTTATCTGGCCACACTGGTGGGGGCAGGGCCTGGGGCTAGTCCAGCCTCTCCTGAGCCCGGTCATGGTCATGGTCACGCCCTGTCTGGAGGTCCTGTCACCACCCCATGCCTTCTCTACCCCACCATGGCCATCTCCTCCTCAGCCAGCACTGCAGGGTTAACCAACCAGTGGAGTCAAAAGCTGCGATGGGCCTGGGAGCCTGGGTGGCTACCTATGCTCCCTGCTGGGGCAGTTTTCAGTTCTCTCCCTGGCTCAGTTTTCTGGGAGGGACAAAATAGAAAAAGCTTAGACAGTGGGGTCAGACTGGCTCAGCCACCCCAGCTGGGTCAGCTTGGGCACGTGGCTTCACTTGCCTGAACAGAGCTGGTTTCCTTACCTGTGAGATGGGAGTGAGAACACTTCCCCCGCCCAGAGTTGTGAGGTTTAAGGAGCCAAAGTGCTTTACCACAAAGGGTTGTGCCCTTTCTCCCCACCTGAGCAGACGGTGTTTGGTGCATCTCTGCCCCTGACATGCCCCCAGTCTCCCCACCATCCCCACACAGTGCCATCTCCATGAGAGCAGTGGATCTGCACGTTCATTCCTCACCTCAAGGCTGGGCCCAGCTCTGAGCTTCAGGCTAGTTGGTGGCATCAGTGTGCCCTGTCCTCAGGACCCCTCCCCAGCCCTGCACACTGACCTCCTAAATGCCCAGGGATCCCCAGGCACCTGTCCCCCTGGAGAGTGCCCTGTGTTCCAAACTTTCCCCACCCTCCTGTCACTGGTGGAAACTCACCTGTCCCAGGGCTCCCTTGGGGTCTTGCTGGGAGAAGGGCCCGCCTGACTTAATTAGCATGTTCCCTTTCCAGGTGCCATGCTTGCAGCTTCCATCAGGGCGGTAGGGAACTGACTCTGGCCCAGGTCCCAGGGACACCATTTCGGAGGCTCAGAAGTTCCTTCCCCTATCTCACAAAGGCACTGCCTCCTCTGCCTCCATCAGGCCCTGGACCAGGGCTGGTTCAGAGAGCCCAGGGCAGGTTCTACATTGGGGAAAAAGTGAAAGGTTGGCCCAGGGAAGGGAAACATGGAGCTTGGGATTGTTCCTATTAAGTCACCAGTCTTTTCCTTGGTTTAGGTGTCCCCTTCCCCCACGGCTCACTGGCCTTTCTCCTGAAGTAGGAGGGATTTGAGTGAAAGTCCCCACCTGTTCAGACACCAGAACTCTCCATGCCCAGAGGGAGCTGCTCTTCCTGGTTCTGACCCCTTAGGTGAGAGGTGTCTTCCCCAGGGTCAAAAGGCAGAGGCCACGAAGGGGTTAACTATGCGTGCTTTCACTTTACTTCAACAAATATGCATGGAGCAAGGACCACACTACCATGTGCTGGGCATGCTTCCTTGATCTCTCAGAGGCTCTGGACTCCTCACTGTTTTGTCTTTCTTTCTTTTTAAAAATTGACATATTATTTGCATACCATGAAATTGACTTTTTAAAAGCATACAATTCAGTGGTTTTTAGTCTATTTACAATGTTGTGCAACCATTACCACTAATTCCAGAATATTTTTGTCACCCCCGAAAGAAACCCTGACCCATTAGTAGTCACTGCCCCTGCCCCCAGCCTTTGACAACCATGAATCTACTTTCTGTCTCTATGGATTTGCCTATTCTGGACATTTTGTATAAATGGAATCATACATGTTTTTTGTGACTGGCTTCTTTTACTTAACTTAATGCTTTCCAGGTTTATCCATGTTGTAGCATGGATCAGTACTTTAATCCCTTTTATGCCTGAATAATATTCCATTATATGGGTATGCCACATTTTATTCACCCATTATCAGTCGTTTCTACTTTTTGTCCATTATGAATAATGCTGCTATGAACATTCATGTACAAGTCTTTGTGTGAACATATGTTTTTATTTCTCTTGGATATATGCCTAGGAGTGGAACTTCTGGGTCCAATGGTAGCTCTATCTTTTTGAGGCACCACCAAACTGTTTTGCAAAGTGGCTGCACCATTTTCCTTTCCCACTAGTACTTCTTTGCCATTTCTTGAACATGCCAAGCACACTGCTCCTTGGTCCCCCACTCCTTTTTTGGAGAGGCCATACTCGGCCTCTGATGTACAATAGTAACCCATTTTCACCCTCGCTACTCCCTTCCTCCCTTCCGCTGTTTTGTTTTTGTTAATATCTGACATGTTATGACTATTTTACTTATTTTGTTTATTGTTTCCCCTCACTAGGATGTGAGCTTTGTTTTATTCATCATTTTATCATTGCTCCTAGATCAGTGCCTGGCACATAGTAGGTGCTCAATAAATCCCTGTTGACTAACACATGAATGAAGAAATGTAGGGCACTGTGCTGGGAACACAGGGTGGAACGTGGTGAGTCCCCGTGGAGGTGGACTGAGTGTCACCGAGGCCCCCTGCCTGGGCGTTTCCCAACCTGTCAAGTCTGCCGTGGAGGCTCAGCCCAAACCGCTCACATTCTCACCCTCACCAGATTAGCAGAGGAGGGGAACTGGGCCTCCTCCCTTAAACTAGGCAAGGGGTGGGGCAGCAAGCTTGTTAGCTGGGTAATCATTACGACAGGTCCACCTACTGGGTAGGACACTGTAGGCAACGCAATAGCTTAGTGAAAGGATTTGAAGGGTAGCAATTGGAGAGGGTGTTCAGGTGTGTCAGTGCCCTACATCAGTCTTGTCTGTCCCCTGCCAGGTCTCAGTCTGCCTCAGACACCCAGATGTGAGAACTGCTTGTCAGGAAAGGATGTTGGCCTTTTCCCATGCCAGGAATGAGGGACACACCGTCCCAGCTGTCCAGCCGACCCAGTGGGTCTTTTGTGGTTTCACCTCAGCTGGCCTCTGGACACGTTAGTCAGGAATCCTCCAGTCACAAGGACAGAAATTCAGCTCTAGGTGAAGAAAAAGGGTAGTTCATTGGCTCACACGGGACCTGGGACGTGCAGGGGCGGGGGTGGACAGAGACACGCATGTCCGGATCCCTCACTCTCTGCTTTCTCCCTCATCGCTTTCCTCTGTGTTGCTGTCATTCTCTCCCACCACAGATGGCATTCTTCATGTGGCAGGGAGCTTGGCTGCAGCCAGCTGTGGGTTACAGAAATCCAGCTTAGTGGCCATGATCATATAGTGGTTAGTACTCTGCCTTGTGCCTGCAGCAACATTGGTTTGAATCTGAGTCGTGACACCAAAAAAAAAAAAAAAAAAAAAAAAAATCCAGTTTAGTGGCTCAAGAGGAAAGGAAATGGCTCTGCTGTTCTCTTTAGAACAATCCCAGGAAACACTCTGATTGAATAGACATTTTTCAAAAGAAGATATACAATTACCAGTAAGAACATGAAAAGATGCTCAATATCATTAGTCATTAGGGAAATGTGAATCAAAATCACAACACAATGCCAGTTCATACCCACTAGGATGGCCAGGATTTTTAAAAATGAAAAAAAAAAAAGAAAAAACCAAATAAAACCCAAGAAACCCCCAAAACCCCAAACAAGTTTGGCAAGGATGCAGAGAAATTGGAACTGTCATACATTTTTTGGGAATGTAAAAATGGTGCAGCTGCTGGGGAAAACAGTTTGGTGGTTCCTCAAAAAGATAAACATAGAATTACCATATGGTCCAGCAATTCCACTGCTAGGTATATACCCGAAAGAATTGAAAATGGGGACTCAAACAGACACTTGTACACCAGTGTTCATTGCAGCATTGTTCGCAATAGGTGAAAGGTAGATGCAACCCAAGTGTCCATCCACAGAGGAATGGACAAACAAAATGTGGTATATATAAACAATGAAATATTCTTTAGCCATAAAAAGGAATGACGTTTTAATGCATGCTACAATATGGGTATAATTTGAAAATATTATGCTAAGTGAAATAAGCTAGACACAAAGGGACAAACATTATATGATTCCACTTAGCTGATAAAGCCACCATAGGCAAATTCATAGACACAGAAAGTAGATGAGGGGTTGCCCGGGGCTGGGAGGAGGGGAAATGGGGAGTTATTGCTTAGTAGGTAGAGAGTTTCTGTTTGGGGTGATGAAAAGGTTTTGGAAATGGATAGTGGTGATGGATGCATAGTAATGTGAATGTACTTATGCCCCTGAACTGTACACTTGAAAATGGATAAAATGGCAAATTTTACGTTATATGTATTTTACCCTAATTTTTAAAAAGTGGTGGGTCAGCACTATTGCAAATCCATACAGTATCTTCAACGTGAACTTTGAAAAAGGGCTCCCATTCCTCTGGGTGGAAATGAGTGGAATGCAGGCTGGATTTTAGCCCCACTTAGCCCCTCAGCCCTGACAGATGCACCTGGGCAGTGAAAAGCCTGTGCCACCATATGTGGTGGCCATATTTATGTCTGTTTCTCAGCAGTCACATCATTTTGGGTCCCCATTCTGTTATCCTCCACATTTGCTTCTGTACCTACTGAGCTGATACCATGCCATCTTCCACACCACAGAAGTCAAACTGGGCAGAACCCTGTGGCTCCTCAGTAGAGACCTCCTGCAAGATTTACATTGACCTGTTAATTGACACTCTTAGGGTTTGACTGTCCAACTGCCATAGGTCCTTCTTGTGCCCCTGGAATTGTCATGGTGTCTCCTGTCTCCCTTCTCACGGGTCTTCTCCACATTTTCCTACATTGTCCACAAAGATTTCATGAGAACTTGAAGAAAGCCTCTCCTGAACTCCAGGTGGGTGGTATTTCTTTCATCTGCCAGCCTGAACATCCTATTACAAAAGAAAGTGAAGTTACTTTGGCCTGCCTTGCTCTTTGAGTGGGTAGGAGAGAGCAGGACAGTGGTTTTTAAGCTTGAGCATGCATCAGAACCACCTAGAGGGTGACCACTGGGCTCTGCCCAGAGAGTTTCAGATTCAGCAGGTCTGGGTGAGGACTGGGCACTTGCATTTCTAGTAAGTTCCCGGGTGATGCTGAGGCCTCTGGTCCAGGGACCACACTTTGAGAACCATCGATGTATGGGGATAAGAGCGAACACTTTGGAGTCAGATAGACCTTAACTTGTTTGAGCCTTAATTTCTTTGAAATAGAGATAATAATCCCACCTCACTGGGAAGCTGTGGATTAAAAAGACAATGCACAAAACCACTCATCTTGGTGCCTAGTACATAAGTGATCAATAAATATTCTTTCTTATATGATGCAATATTGAACTAATGAATCTGTGCTGGCTGCTTTTCTAGACAGCTCACAGACCATTGCTGAATAATCCATCTACACACTGGCGAAGGGGTTGGTCAGCTACTGGCCTCAGTTTTTCTTGGGCTGATCTGGGTAATGGGTAGGTTTCAAAATTACTTACCTGAAGAAAGTAGATTGATTGGCTAAGAAAGAATGGGGAGAAGAGAATAAATCCTCCACATGGGAGGAGGGAGGCGTGACTGGACTGGTAGAGGACCCCTCTGCCTACTGCTTCTCCTTTGCTTCTTAGCTGCTCATTTGTGGTGCTGCCAGAGTTTTACTTTCCACAGCCCATTCCTAGATAGCAGGTCAAGAAGGTGGGTGCCTGGCCCAGCCTAGCTCCCAGGCAGGGCAAGCCTCTGCCCCGGACAGATGGGGCTACCAGGGCAGCCCCCAGTGGCAGGCTGGCCTCACCCCAAACACCCTCAGTCCTGCGGCTCCTTGAGTACCAGGGTTCTTACCCTACTCTTGAGACTCATTTTTCAAAACTGAGGTATTGCTCAGCTTCTATTCCCAAAATCCTATTTTGGGCCCTGCCTGGCACTCCAGTCCTTCTGCCTCAATGACTGCCCCCAGGCCTGGGCTCTGAGAGTTCCCTCCCACCTCTTACACCACCCCCAACTCTAGACCCTGAAAGGAGAAAGGTGTCCAAGGCTTCCAAGAACGTTCAGGGTAAAGCCTGCACTAGAATGCACTTCTCTTCAACACCTGCCACAGGTCAAATGATGTGGTGGTTCTAGAGTCAGCCTGCTTACTTGTTGTGTAAACTTGGACACGTTAATGAAGCTCCTGGTGCCACAGTTTCCTTCTTTGTCAAATTGGAACTAATGATCATACTTACCTCTGAACTGCTGAGAGCATTAAATGGGATAATCTATGTCTAGTGTTTAGCACAGCTCCTGGCACATAGGAAACTCTTAATAATATTGGCTTTTATTACTATGAACTTCTGGGCCAGGGTTTTTTTCATATTCATGGTAGTTTATCTTCTGTAGTAGGTTGGATTGTGTCCCCTCAAAAGATAATATCCAAGTCCTAACCCTTGGTACCTGTGAATGTGAATTTATTTGGAAACAGGGTCTTTGCCGACGTAATTAGTTAAGGACCTCAAGATAACATCACCCTGGATTTAGGATGGGCCAAAACCTAATGACTTGTATCCTTATAGGAGATGGAACACAGAAACAGACACACAGGGAAGAAGGCCATGGGAAGACTGGGGCAGAGATTGGAGTTATGCTGCCACAAGCTAAAGAACTCCAGGCACCACCAGAAGCTGGAAGGGAAGGAAGGATTCTCCCATGGAATCTCCAGAAGGACTGTGGCTCTACTGGCACCTTGATTGCAAACTCTGGTCTTCAGAACTGTGAGAGAATAAATTTCTGTTGCTTTAAGCCACGAAGTTTGTGATAATTTGTTCTGGCAGCCTTAGGAAACGAATGCACCTTTCCTTCTGTTGGACCAGAGGCTTGCGTGGGCTCTCTCCCCGGAAAGTTCTGTCCACAGGCTCACGTTTCTCTCTCTTCCCAGTAGAAACTTCCATCTCTTAGGGAAATTTACCTTGGTGATAAGTGGAAACAAATATGGTAATTTACTTAAAAAGTCTCTTCCCCTGAGCCATTAAAAATCTTTCCCTCACACAACTGTATTCAAAATGAGGCCTTCTTGGTGGATCATGGCCTGAAGATTTTTGATGCCCTCTTGGCCCCTCTGGCTGGGCCGGCCGCTATACAGAAGGCACCTCTGCTGTGGTGCTGACCACACTGCAACGTCATGACAGCCCTCTTTTATTTTTTTTTTGAGACAGAGTCTTGCTCTGTCACCCCGGGTGGAGTGCAGTGGCATCATCACAGCTCACTGTAACCTCAAACTCCTGGGCTCAAGTGATCCTCCTGCCTCAGCCTCCTAAGTAGCTGGGAATACAGGTGCATGCCACCATGCCTGGCTAATTTTTCTATTTTTAGTAGAGGTGGGGTCTCACTCTTGCTCAAGCAGCTCTCAATATCCTGAGCTCAAGCAATCCTCCCGCCTTGGCCTCCCAGAGTGCTAGGATTACAGGTGTGAGCCACTGCACCCAGCCAAGAGCCCTCTTTGTCCTGGCTTTCTGAGCCTATCACACCCTAATAAATGTTTATTGACTTAATGGATGAAGGAGGAATTTTCCTGATGTCCCCACTCCTGGCCACCTGTATCCCAGTGCCAGGAAATTCTGTGAGAAATGAAAACATACATCCACACAAAGACTTTCACCTGAATGTTTATAGAGGCTTTGTTCATAACAGCCAAAACCTGGGAACCAGCCAAATGCTCATCAACAGGTGAATGAATGAACAGATTGTGGTACGTCCATAAACTGGAATAATTTAACTCAACAGTTGAAGGCCTGATCTACCCAACAGGATGGATGAATTGCAAAATCGTTATGCGGAATGCAAGAAGCCGAACATAAAAGAATACGTACTGTATGATTCTGTTTACATGTAATTCTAGAACATGCAAATTAGTTTACAGGGACAGGAAGAAGAACAGAGGTTGCCTGGGGCTGGGAAGGGGGTGAGTGGGGATTGACCACAAAGGGACAGGAGGCGACTCTTGGGATCATGGAAGTATTCTGTATCTTGATCGTGGTGGTCATGGCTATACTGGTGTCTACTTTTGTCAGAACTCATCCAACTGACACTTTAAATGGGTACAATTTAGTGTATGTAAAGTATACTGCAATAAAATTGATTAAAAAGAAAAAAATTTTGTGATGCCATTGGCCCTAAATGCTCCATCCTTTACTTCAATAAAAATAGTATATGAATGTAACAAGTGTACCCCTCTGGTGGAGGATGTTGATAGTGAACATGCAGTGGCAGGGCCATTTGGGAAATCTCTATACCTCTCTCTCAATTTTTCTGTCAACTGAAAACTGCTCTAAAAAAAAAAGTAGTAAAGAATAAAACAATATGCATCTTGCATCCAGAGAGGTCTGTTTGACATCTTTTTTGGTCAACAAATACACCTTAAGCACCAATTCGGCGCAGGCCTGTGGTTGCCACCAGGAGGTCGATGATGCAGTTGTGCCCTCAGGAGGCCTAGGGCTTGCCAAGTTCTCAAAGAGAGAGGGGAGCTGGGGTGAAAAGAATATGCCAAGGGCAAAGTTGCCTGAGATGCTTATTAAAAGTATTAAAAACATCTGGGCTCCATCCCTGACCTACTGAGTCAGAAAGTGTTTGGTTGGATCTCCACCTCAGGTCTAGGTGGGAATCGCTGTGCAAAGCCAAACAGAAGACTTTGAACTAGAAGGATGTGAGAAAGGTCACTTGTCTCCCCACCTGCCTCTAGCCAAGAAGAGTCCATCAACTCCTCCTTCCTCCCCATTCCTAGAGTCTCACACTCTGGCTGCCAGGACCAGTTGCCCAGGCTAGTTAAATCTTTCCCCCTTCAGGAGAAGCTCCTGATTTTGAGTCCATTCTGGGAAAAACAGGAAACAGTCCTCCCGGAATCCCACCATCTTTCAGAAAGTAAAGGTTTATTAAGCGGTTCTGCAACTTGGGCAAACTGGCCTAACACAGTAACCCTGTTGAACATATTCCCCATGTTGAGAATGGTGGGTGTGAGGGTGTGTGGAGGGAAATTCTGTCTTCTGCTCATTCAGCCCACAGGGAGATGTGGTCACCATGGCACCTGCCATTTTGTTTCCATGGGCAGGAAGGAACCAGGAAGATGTGTGTTGGCAGTGGGGAGACAACGTTGAGAGAAGGTCTGTGTCTCAGTCAGAGATCATCTGGCACCTCAGCGTCAGCAGCTAGACCCCTTCCTAAGTCTGGCTGGGCACATCCCCAGGATGCCAGGCCTTTGGGCAGAAGGTAAGAGTCAGGCCTTAGCTGGTCTCCTCCCCCCAGAAGAGGATAACTGTCCTCTCTTTATGCACATGCCTTGGGATCATATTTTAAAATCCCCAATCAGGACATCATGCCTGATAAAGAATTTGTGAATCAATAGATATGAAAAGTCCCTTAAAGGTATACAAGTCAAGCCATAGTTACGTGTTGAATAAATTGTATTTCTGGAAAAGAATGCTATTAAGGCAGACACGGTCCTGAAAATACTAGGCTAATGATTCTAAACAGAGGCAACTGTGATCCTCAAGGGACATTTGGCAATGTTTGGAGACATTTTTGGTTTTCATAACCTGGGGTAGAGGCTGCTAGTATCTAGTAGGTAGAGGCCAGGGATGCTGCTAACTATCCTACAATGCACAGGATAGTCTCCACAACACAGAATTATCAGGTCCCAAATGTCAGCAGTGTCAAGTTTGAGAAAGCCTGCTCTTGGCTCTCCGGTGCTGTACCTGTGAACCCCAGGGTGTCAGCCCTGGCATTGGTTTTTCCTTGTACCTACTTTGGTCCTGGCCTTGGTGCTATTGTCAGAGGGGAGAAGAACCCTCAGCTTTCTTCTGCTTCCTATTTTGTTGGCAGATGCAAGGAGACAACTGCCTTTGAAGAGGCGCCCCAGGTACCACCCCAAGCCTGGCAAGAGGCAGGCAAGGTCTTGAGTCAGTATCTCCCACAGAGGAGACAAAAGCAGAGACCAGACACAGCAGGAAGGCAGGAAGTAGCACTGGAGAGAGAAGCTTGGGTTCTCCTTCTGTCTGATTCTGCTTCTAACTTGGTTGTTTTAACCTCTGTGCCTCAGTTTTCTCCTCTGTACATTGGGCACAGGTTGCTTGCCCACCTCACAGGGTTGTTGTGAGGGTGAGAGGAGATTGAGGAGGGAACAGGGTTGTGGAAAGCACAAAGGTCAGGCAGCAACAACCCACAGAGCATCTGCTGTGTGTGCTGACATGGGAGCTTCCCAGGTGGCCTGGTGGGTCAGAGAGGGTAGATCTGGGCCCAAAGAATGGCGTGTGGAGCCGTGGGAGCACTTGCTCTCTAGTTAACAGTGACCTACAATTGGAGCACAGAAATGGAGTAGCCAGCACAATGGTGCTGGGCAGCAGGTGGAGCCTTACATTTGAGGGTGCTGCTTTTCTGGAACTCTCAGACAGAGGGAGCGGGAGGCATACATGGGTCTGGAAGAGCACCCAGGCCACATCCCAGGAAGGTTAGTGCAGGGAGCGACGTGCTGGAGCAGGTGTCTCCATGTACTTGGCCATGAGCAGACTGGTGAGCAGCACAGCCTCTTGAAGTGATGAAAACTAATACCCACAGCTGCTGTTTTGAAAGTATCCATAGTTTTAGTTCCTTGTGAGGTGGTATGCAACCTTTATATGTCTTTAAGCGTTTCTGTCCATCTTTTCAAGGTATTTAAAGTCTACTTTTTAACTTCTAATTCTTTTGTAGCTAATTGTTTCCTCTTTGTGTTGTGTAAATTAGCAAAAATTTGGAATAACAGAAATGTCCAACAACAAAACATCTATTGGAATGAGTGAAATGTCTAACAACAAGGATTTGTGGGAACAAACTAGATGTACACACACAGGGGCAGGAAAAGAAAAACCATATCCCAAGCTTACAGATTAAGATAAATTAGAAAAGTTTCAAACTCCTAAGTCCTAAAACCATGCACATATACATATATGTGTGTGTGTGTGTAATTTTTTTTTAGAGGAGGCACTGGACTATAGTGGTCATGTTTGCTGCTCAGAAGTTAGAGACCTCCATTTATTAGCAGTGTGCCCTTGGGCTTTTATTCAACTTCTCTCCATTCAGTTTTTCCACCTGTAAAATGTGAATAATAATGATGATATGTCAAAGGGACACAGGAACCTGCTGAAAGAGCTCCAAATGGCCAAAACTGAAACAATTTAAGCAGCAAAATAAATAACACAGTATTAGATTATAACTCAAAGTATAATATCCATGTGGTTATACTGATATAAATAAATGATTAAGTAAATAAATTAATGGGAGAGAATAGGCAAATCTGTGAGGATTCCCAATATTTATGTAGTTACTCCATCCTCAAGGAGGTAGATTTTAACCCCCACTCATGAAGTGTGGGCTGTGCAGAGCGGTTTCCTTCCAATTACCACAGTATGGAGGGGACAGGGGAGGAGGAATAACTTCATAGTGTAAACCTGGCAGACACTACCTCTGCCAGGTGATCAAGGTCTAATTGGACCCCAGCTTCTCCACCCCTAGGAACTGCCCTCTTGGCCTATATCTGCCACCTGCAGATTTGGTTCCTGCCTAACATAACCCCAGTTTAATCATATGAAAAATATCAAACAAACCCAATTGAGGGACATTCCACAAAATACCTGATCAGCATTCCTTAAAACTTTCAAGGTTGATGGCTGAGTAATATTCCATTGTATGTCTAAACCACATTTTCTTTATTCATTTATCTGCTGATGGACACCTAGGTTGTTTCCATATCTTGGCTATGTGAATAATGCTGCACTGAACATAGGTGTGCAGGTATTTCTTCAAGATCTTGATTTCAGTTCCTTTGGATAAATACCTGGAAGTAGGATTGCTGAATTTTATGGTAGTTCTATTTTTAATTTTTTAAGGAACTTCCATACTGTTTTCCATTAATGGCCATACCAACTTACCTTCTCACCAACAGTGTCCAAGGGTTCTCTTTTCTCCACATCCTCACCAACATTTATCTTTTTTCTTTCTTAATGCAAGTTGAGTATCTCTTATATGAAATGCTTGAGGGACCACAAGTGTTTTGGATTTTGAGTTGTTTCAGATTTTGCAATATCTGCATATACATAATGAGGTATCTTGCAGATGGAACCCAAGTCTAAACACAAAATTCATTTATGTTTCATATATACCTTATACCCATAGACTAAAGGTAATTTTATATAATATTTTGAATAATTTTGTGCAAGAAGCAAAGTTTGTGTACATTGAACCATCAGAAAGCAAAGGTGTCACTGTCTCAGCCACCCATAGGGATAATCTGGTTGTTTGGCATCACCATCATTCCCAACTCTGAATTTATATGCCAATGATAAGCAATTATTTTCTTACACTTATTCACACATAAGTACTTAACAATAAAAAAAAGACATACCATTAATATAATGAAAACATAATGTGTTCAGGGTAACTAAGCAGCACGGTAGCATCACCCAGAATACCAGTGTTGGCAGCAACAGCAACAAACAACTGGCAGGCTTCCAGTCTCCACTGATGATGCTGTATTTTGATTAAAAGGTTACTAAACACTGTATTTTATTATTTTTTTAGATGAGAAGAAACATCAGAAGCAGTTGAGGGACCAGGAAGTGAGTCCTCTAAGGATGAGGAGGCATTCTGCCGGATGGCTTTTAAAAATGTTTATTCCAGAGTCATCTGCCTCATTAACAGCAGCTTTTGTCTTAGTAGTATCTCTTTGATTTTATAAACTGACATGATTTTTTGTTCTTTTATGAATGCACTCTGCTGTAGTCCTTCAATAAGCCCATCACACATTTTCACCATGTCATCCACAGACATTTTTTCTGCTGTGTTAACAACGTCATCTTCATCATCACTATTACCACAATCACTTTGATTTAGAACCATTTTGGCTATTTCACCATTGACCAATGAATAAACAACTGGAGTCTCATTATTAATGTTAAAAAGTTCTTTGATGTTCACTTCTTCCAGTTTACTGGCAGAATCTGAAGGTATATTTTTTGCATATGTAAGGAGGCCACACATCATTTTTTTCTCACTTGATACATGGAATCCTTCAAATTCACCACTTGTTCATCATCATGACTGAACATAGTCACAGGCCAGAGGTTGTGCCAGGTATGTACAACTGCGCCTTTAGTCACTGTGTTCCAAGTGTTGGCAACAGCATATAAGGCATCCTTCATGCTAAACTCCTTTTGAAAAGCTTTCACACCCACGCCTCTGCTGCTAGCACGCTGTTCAAGAAAGTGTTTTTATATTTACTCTTCATTGATCTAAGGATACCCTGGTCATGTGGCTGAATTAATGAAGTCACATTTGGGGGAAAGTACATGGTATAAACGTTATTTTTTTAAGAGAAAAAGTTATCCAATTTATTTTAACATGAATATAAGGGAGCCTCAGAAAGTGAAGATTCCATAAACATTATTTTTAATGAGAATTTCAGCTGAAGGATGAGCAGACAAGTTGTCCCGGAATAACAAAATCTTGCAGTCATCATCCAGTTTAGCTTCCTCGCAATGAGTACAAGCTACTAGTACCAAATGTTTGTGAAACCAGTTAGAAAAGATGTCCCTGGTGATCCATGTCTTTTTTGTTAGCATAATAATAGACTGGTAAGAAATTCACTCCTTGAAAACAGTGAGGTTGCAAGCTATTGCCTGTCATAGCAAGTTTACACTTACGCATGCCTGCAGCTTTAGCACATCCTAGCAGTTATTCTGTCCTTGGCATCCTTAATTCTTGTAGGGGCTGTCTCATCAGCTAGCATCAGTGTCTTTCTGGGGCAATAACACCAAAACAGTGATGCTCCCTCAGCGTCATAGACTTGTTCTGGTGTTAGATTTTTATCAGTGATGACTTTAGCAAACTTGTCAATAAATTTCTCTGCTGCTTCGTGATCACCAGAAACTTTATCACCACAAATCTTTAAAATTTTAATGAAATTTAATGCTGTGTCTTTTCTTAAATTTCTGCAACCAGCCTGTTGAATATTCACAGGTCCCTTCAATTTTCAGTTCATCATGATAGATCTTTGCTTGCTTCATGATCAGCACACCATTAAGTGGCAGGTATTCACTGCAATGCTGATGGATGTACTGTTTTAATACACAATTGAGGTCTTCATTTTTAGCTTTATGCAGTGTTTTTCTATTTTGTGACTTCTGTTCATCACTTTCACCATAGAACATCAGCAGTTTATCCTTTTGTTTCTTTAGGTCATATATAGTGGTCATTCCAACACTATTCTTCTGTAAGACATTTCATACTTATACCATTGTTCAGTTTTTCCAACAGTGAGACTTTCTGTGCTAGAGATAAATATAAATGCTTTCTCTCTCTCTTTCTTTCTTTCCTTCCTTCCTTCCTCTTTCTTTCTTTCTTTCTTTCTCTCTCTTTCTTTCTGACAGAGTCTTGTTCTGTTGACCAGGCTAGAGTGCAGTGGCATGATACTAGCTCACTGCAACCTCAAACTCCTAGGCCCAAGTGATGCTCCTGCATCAGCCTCCTGAATGGCTGGGACTACAGGAATGCACCACCACACCCAGCTAATTTTTTCTATTTTTAGTAGAGACTGGATCTTGCTCTTGCTCAGGCTGGTCTCGAACTCCTGAGCTCACACGATCCTCTCACCTCAGCCTCACAGAGTGCTGGGATTACAGGCATGAGCCATCGCGCCCGGCCTCTTTTTCTCTTTTTCTTGTCACTGTTACCCATAGGAGAATCTGCAGGCCTTTTTGACATTTTCAACAATATCTTTATACCACAGAGCAGACAATAAGCAAAAAACCAAAACAAACAAACAAAATCCCCCAAACCAACCAATCAAACAAACAAACAAAAAAACCAGAGTAATGCACAGAAGTCTTGGCCCCATGTTGGGCATTGTGAGGAACCTGCCATTGGTGCATCTGGCCTGCACACATGCCATTTTCTTACCCTATGTGGCATGCTTGCCTGGGGGAATCTGGATGTGTGCAGAAAAGATATATTGCAGCTGAAGGGGGTTGGAAGGGTCTTTTTTTCCCTTGGGGGTGCTCAATAAACTGTGTGTTGTATGCCTGCATTTTGACTACAATTCATCACATGAGGTCAAGTGTGGAATTTTCCATTTGTGGCAGCATGTGGGCACTCAAAAAGTTTCCAATTTTGGAGCATTTTGGCTTTTGGATTTTCAGATTAGGGATGCTAAACCTATGATAGCCATCCTAACAGGTGTGAGATGATATCTCATTGTTGATTTGACTTGCATTTATATGATGATTAGTGAAGCTGAAAACCTTTTCATATACCTTTTGGTCATTTGTAGTTCTTCTTTAGCAAAATGTCTATTCAGGTCCTTTGCCCAATTTTTAATCAGGTTATTTGATTTTTATTTATTTATTTATTAATGTTTTGCTATTGGAGTTGTGTGAGTTCCTTATATATTTTGGATATTAACCCCTTATCGGATATATAGTTTGCAAACATTTTCTTCCATTCCAAAGGTTGCCTTTCATTTTGTCAATTGTTTCCTTTGCTATGCAGAAGCTTTTTAGTTTTATGTAGTCCCACTTGTTTACTTTTGCTTTTGTTGCCTGTGTTTTTGGTTTCATATCTAAAACATTGTTGCCACGGCCAATGTCAAGGAGCTTTTTTCCTGTGCTTTCTTCTAAGAGTTTTATAGTTTCAAGTCTTATGTCTAAGTCTGAGTTAGACATTTTGTATTCTAATAGATAATAAGTATTCATTTTGCATTAATTTTTGTATATGGTATAAGACTAGGGTCCAATTTCATTCCTTTCCATGTGGATATCCAGTTTTCCCTGCACCATTTATTGAAGAGTCTGTCTTCCCCCACTGTATTCTTGGTGCCCTTGTAAAAGATTAATTGACCCTAAATGCATGGATTTATTTTGGGGCTCCCTATTCTGTTCCATTGGTCAATATCTGTTGTTATGCCAGTACCATACTGTTTTGATTACTATAGTTTTGTAATATAGTTTGAAATCAGGGAGTGTGATAAGTCCAGCTTTGTTCTTCTTTCTCAAAATTGCTTTGGCTATTCTGGGTCTTTTGTTGTTCCATATGAATTTTGATTGTTTTTTTCTGTGAAAAATGCCATTGGAATTTTATAGGGATTGCATTGAGTCCATAGATTGCTTTGGGTAGCATGGACAATTTAACAATATTAATTCTTCCAATCCATGTATGTGGTATAGCTTTTCATTTATTTTTGCCTTCTTCAATTTCTTTCATCAATGTTTTATAGTTCTCAAGGTACAGATCTTTTACCTCCTTGGTTAAATTTATTCCTAAGTATTTTGTTCTTTTTGATGCTACTGTGAATGGGCTTATTTTATTAATTTCTTTTTTGGATAGTTTGTTCTTAGTGCCTAGAAATGCAACTGTATTTTATATGTTCATTTTGTATCATGCAACTTTACAGAGTAGATGTACTAGTTCTAACAGTTTTTTGGTGACATCTTTAGGGTTTTCTATACATAAGATTATGTCATATGCAAACAGAGACAATTTAACTTCTTCCCTTCCAATTTGGATTCCTTTTATTTATTTTTCTTGCCTAATTACTCTGGCTAACACTTCCAGTACTATTTTGAATAGAAGTGGTGAGAGCAGACACCCTTGTGTTGTTCCCAATCTTAGAGGAAGAGCTTTCAGCTTTTTTTCTTTTGAATATGATGCTAGCTGTGGGTTTGTCACATATAGCCTTTATTATGTTGAAGTACATTCCTTGAAGACCTAATTTGTTGAGAGTTCTTAATCATGAAAGCATACTGAGTTTTGTCAAATGGGTTTTTTTTTGCATCTGTTAAAATGATCATATGAATCTTATCCTTTGTCTGTTAATGTGGTGTATCACATTTCTTGTTTTGTGTATGTCAAACCATCCTTACACCCTAGGGATAAATTTGACTTGATCATGGTGTATAATCCTTTTAATGTGCCATTGAATTCAGCTTTCTAGTTTTTTATTGAATGATATTTCTTTATTGATGTTCTGTCTGGATGATGTATCCAATGTTGAATGTGGGTTATTAAAGTCCCCTTCTGTTATTGTTTTGCTGTCTACTTCTTTCAGTGCTGTTATTATTTGCTTTATATATTTAGGTGCTCCAATGTTGGGTGCATATTTACTCATAATTGTAATATCCTCTTGATGAATTGACCCTTTTATCATTCATTATATAATGACCTTCTTTGTCTCTTGAGACAGTTTTTGACTTAAAGTTTATTTTGTCTGATATAAGCATAGCCACTCCCGCTTTCTTTTGGCTTCTATTTGAGTGGAATATCTTTTTTCGTTCCTTCATTTTCAGTATATGTGTGTCTTTAAAGCTAAGATGGCAGTATACTGGCAGTATACTCTTGTAGGCAGTATGTAGACGGATCTTATTTTTTTATTCATCAGCAACTCTATCTTTTGATTGGAGAATTTAAACCACTTACATTTAAAGTAATTATTTATAGGTACTATTGCCATTTTGTTAATTGTTTTCTGTTTTGGAGTTCCTTTCTCTCTTGCTGACTTTGTGATTTGATGATTTTTTTATAGTGTTATGTTTTGATTCCTTTCTCTTCAGCTTTTGTGTATTTACTATAGATTTTTTCTTTGTGATTGCCATGAGGATTACATAAAACATCTTATTGTTATAATAGACTATTTTAAGCTGATAACAACTTAACTTTGATCACATACAAAAACCCTACAGTTTTATTCTTCTCCTCCACATTTTATGTTATTGATATCACTATTTACATCTTTTTATAATGTGTATTCATTAAAAATTATTGTAGCTATAGTCATTTAAATACTTTTGTCTTTAAACTTTTATACTAGTGCTAAAAGTGATTTACATACCACCATTACAGTATTAGAGTATTCTAAATTTGAATTTTACCTTTACTAGTTTTTTTTTTTTTGAGACAGAGTCTTGCTTTATCACCCTGGCTAGAGTGCAGTGGCATCATCATAGCTCACTGAAACCTCAAACTTCTGGTGCTTGCCTCAGCCTTCCGAGTAGCTGGGACTACAGGTGCACAATTTTTTTTCTATATTTAGTAGAGACAGGGTCTCCCTCTTGCTTAGGTTGGTCTTGAACTCCTGACCTCAAGTGATCCTCCCGCCTCAGGCTCCCAGACTGCTAGTATTACAGGTATGAGCCACCATACCCGGCCTGCTAGTAAGTTTTATACTTTCAAATGTTTTCATGTTGGTATTTAGTGTCCTTTCATTTCAACTTGAAGAACTTCCTTTAGTATTTCTTGTAAGGCAGGTCTAGTAGTGATGAACTCCCTCAGCTTTTGTTTATCTGGGAAGGTCTTTATTTCTCCTTCATTTCTTAAGGACAGCTTTGCCAGGTAAAGTATTCTTGGTTGGCAGGGTTTGTTTGTTTTTTTTCTTTCAGCACTTTGAAGATATCACCTCACTCTGTCCTGGACTGCAAGGTTTCTGCTGAAAAATCTGCTCATAGTCTTATAGGGGTTTCCTTGTATGTGGTAAGTCACCTTTCTCTTGCTGCTTTCAAAATTCTCTCTCTGTCTTTGACTTTGACAATTTGATTATAATGTGTCTAGATGACGATCTCTTGATGTTCAGCATATTTGGGATTCTTTAGTCATCACAGACCTGGATGTTCACTTCCCTTCCCATATTTGGGTAGTTTTCTGTCATTATTTATTTTAATAAGCTTTCTGGCCCTTTTTTTTCTCTGCTCCTTCTAGGACTTCCATAGTATATATGTTGTTTTGTTTCATGGTGTCCCATAAGTCACACAGGCTTTCTTCACACTTTTTCATTATTTTTTCTTTTTGCTTCTCTGACTGGATAATTTCAAATGATCTGTCTTCGAGTTCGCTTCTTTCTTCTGCTTGATCAAGTCTGCTGTTGAAGCTCTTTATTAAATTTTTCAGGTCAGTTGTTGTATTCTTCAGGTCCAGAATTTCTGTTTGGTTCTTTTTATGATTTTTATCTTTTTGTTGAACTTCTCATTGTGTTCATGTATTATTTTCCTGATTTTGTTTAGTTATCTATCTGTGTTCTCCTGTAGTTCAGTGAGCTTCTTTCAGGCAGGTATTTTGAATTCTTTGTCAGGTGATTCATAGGTCTCCATTTCTTGGGGATCAGCCACTGAAGCTTTATTTTTTTCCCTTGGTGGTATCATGTTTTCTTAATTCCTTGAAGTCTTGCATTGCTGTCTTCTTAATTGAAGAAGCAGTCTCCTCCTCCAGTCTTTACTAATTGGCTTTGGAAGAGAAAGACACAACTCAGCTAGATATTTTGGAGGTCTCTCAGGTCTTTTCTATGAATGCACCTGCTCTCTGTCTCTTGTTCTCTCTTGGGCAGTAAATCTGAGGATTGTGTGCCTTCTCTTGATCTTGTAAAGTCAGGCTGGGTGCTGAGGGCCTTCTGTTTATTTTCCCCAGGGCAGTGCCTTGAAGTGTTCAAGGTTGTGCACCTTCTCCCAATCCTGCAAAATCAAGCCAGCTGCTGATATCCATGTGCTGTCTGTGGGGATCTGCATGTGCCCTCGGTGGTGGCTTCCATTTGCTCCCTGTGGAGGCTCATGTGCGCTGTCTTAGGAATGCACAAATGCCATCTGAGGAGTCTCACGTGCACCATCTCAGGAGCACTTGCAGAGTGCTAGGGGTGCAAGTCATGCCTTGGAAGGTATTAAAGGTGAGGCATCCCATAGAGTTTGCAGGCAAGCCTCTTGGTGAACTCTTGAGCCAGTTATTAGGATCCGCAGCTGGTTTTTGAGATCTGTATGGTTGCTCCTAGAACCCCCAGACTATTTAGCCATGTGATCCCCTCAGTGATCTGGGGTAGGGCGGTGAGGCAGGAGTGAGCCTCTTGGGCAATGACCTGTGAGGCTGGGGATGCTGGACACTCACTCCACTTTTACTATTCCCCATGGAAGAAATTGTGGGCCTTGGCACTGAGCTATGCTGCCTTGGGGGAGGAGTGATGTGGGTAAAGTGAAACGGTTCTTCTTACCTTCTTCAATGCATCTATTCTCAGACTTTTTACTTGAATAGAGTGCTGGAATCTCTCCACTTGACCCCTGGGTTCCCACAGTGGTATTCCTGTCCATCAGTGGTTGTCAAAATCAATATTTTTGTGAAGGTATGAAAGCTGGAATCTATCTCCTATTCCACCATCTTGCTGACATCACTCTGGCAAAATGTTGACAGCGGTTAACTCTATTGTTTCCTTTGCTCCTTGCTATAATTGCCAGATTCTCTCCAATGAGAACATTTTACTCTAAAGAAGTGGCAATCCCATAGACAATGAGTGACTGGGTCTAATCTTTTTCAGTCAAGTCCATTTTGCCTAAATCACTAGGTTTGCTGACTTGCTTTCAAGCACATCTATTTACTATGTAGTATTCTAAATGCTTCTCAAATATTTAATGACCTCATGAAGTAAATGAGTATTATTTTGCTCATTTTACAGATAAAGAAACTGAGGACCAGAGAAGCTAAGTAGGATGCCCAAGGTAATACCCAAAATGTATGGAGCCAGTGGCCAAGCTCTTAACCACTGCATCATACTGCCCCCAAATCCCTCTGGGCCAAAGTGCACATAATCAACAGCCTGCCCCATGCTGACAAGGAGGCAACAATTGTACTAAACTTCATGATTCTGGGGTGTGGCATCTGGAAGCCACTGGACTCCAGAAGTCTGAAGAGGCCCCCTCCTAGTTGTATAGCTTTGGGAAAGTCCCTTAAATTCCCTAAGCCTTAGTTTCCTTTTTTGTAAAATGGGCATAATGATACCATCTACATCCTTTCCTACTCCTCAGGGTTGTTATGAGCTTAGGTATGTGAAAATGCTTCATAAACTGTGAAGTGTATGTGTAGACAGGAAATCAAAGGAGAGAAATCAAAGGGGTGCTGTGTGAAGGTGCATTAAAGGACTATGAAGGCCATTGTGAGGGAGCTGTGTAGAGGGGACTTTGGTTCCTGTGGAGGGGCAGTGGGACTGGGGTGGAAGCAGGTTTGGTATTAAATCTTAGAGGGCTTTAATGTCAGATGATGAGTTTGGATGTTAGTGACAATAGAATAAGGAGGGCAGGCTATGAAGGGCCATCCACTGCAGGAATCCAGGACAATGGCAGGGTTGTCTTCAGTCTCTCCTCTGGGCCCTTAGGCTCCTGAGTGAGTCTGAGACAGAGCTCCCCAAGACAGCCCTCTGGGCAGGTGAGGACACCAGTGGTGTGCAGGGACTTTCTGGCAAGTTACAGTCAATGCCCATGAGAGGGAAAGATGGTACAGGAGGCCAGCATTATGGCTCTTTGCAGAAGCTCAGGGAAATCAGAGTGTGGGCTTCTCCCACCTGATGGCTCCTCCCAGTTCATGGTAGCCAGTTCATTTGATCCTCCAACAGTCTGGGAAGGAGATGGATTATAATCTTCCCTCCACTCAACCTGCTCTTCCTAATGTCCCCAGTGACCTCTAACTGCCTCCTCCCCTAATCTTCCTTGACACTCTTGCCAGTATTTTACACTGCTGACCTCTCCCTTGCTCCTAAAAAGTTCTCCTTTTTCTTCCAGGACTGCATTGTCTCTTGGCCAATCTTTTAACTGATTCTTCCTGGGTCCCTTTGCTTATTTCCTTTCTTCTTTGCCACACCCTCCAGATTCTATTCCTGGTCTCCTTTTCTCCTTCTGTGAATTCTCCCTCGGTGGCCTCATCAACTACCAATACAAACCCCCACCATGTACTTATGTGTCCCAAATTGTGATGTACAGACTCTGTATTTCTGACTTTAGTCTCATCATAACTAAAATTAAACTTATCTCTGCCCACACCCGCTGCCTCTTCTTTCACTTAATGTCATCATGAGCAGATACGGTTCTGTTGTCAAAGCTGTGGAAACATACTTGGTTGGCTTTAGCAGAGAGGGGATTTTTTGGAAAGACAGGGCAACTCACTGACTTGAAGGAAAGGCTGAAGATCCAGCCTCAGAAATAATGAAGGCCAGAGCAGCTCTGGGGAGCTGGGCAGTGGGTGCAAGTGAATGGCTTCCTTAGGGCATGAAGACTGGAAAATATAGTAGAAGAATCCTACCTACCATATAGTGTTTGTTGAGTCTTGAATGAACTGTACAGGTAAGGAAGCTAAGGCCCAAAGAGGATGATGCAACCTCTATCCCTTCATTCTTTCTACCATTATGCTTAAGATTAGACTTCTGGGAAGAGAGTATCTGAATGGGGTAACTAGAGTCACATGGTCTTGGCTAGGGTTGAGCAGAATCCCTTCACCAAACTGTAACTCAGTCCTGACAAAATCTATCTTGTTTTTAAAAGGCTCCACAGAATGATTCTTTCCCCTAAAACTAAACCAGGGTTCTGAACCTGAAGAAGGGGGAGTGAACTCTGGATGCACAAAATCCCAACTATCCATCATACTCCTGCTCAGAAACATCCTTAACTCCTGCCTCTTCCATATTCCACTTCTCCTAAATATCTTTCTAATCATTTCCCTGCCCTCATAACTCCTTGCTGCCAATTCCCACCCACAAATCTACCCACCTCACCACCAGTCATCTTCTAAAATGCAGATCTGATCAGTCCAAGCTACCCTCCCCCCCCACAACAAAACCCTTTATGGTTCCCCATTGCCTTTAGATAAAGTTCTTAATATGGTTTACAAGGCCCTTCTCAAACCTTACCTTTCCACAAGGCTTCATTTTCCACCACTCCTGTCCCACCACTGCTCAAACATGCCTCCCTATGCCTTTGTACACGTTCTTCCTTTCTCCTGGGATGCCCTTCCCACATTCTCTATTTTGAAAGAGCTCATTGATATTCATCTTTCGAAGATAGACTCGGACGTCATCTCTCATGGGACCTACCTTAACAAGCCAAGATAAATTAATTAATCTCTCTTTTGTACTCCCTTCTCACTCAGCATAGACTTAAGATTATACCCCTGAATATGTTTTATTACTGCATTTGTTTATAAGCCTGTCTCTTCCTAGACTAGGAGCTCTCTTAAGGTAGGACCTGAGTTTTCCTCAGCTTCATTCCCCTGGTGTTTAGCCCTGTGCCTAGCAGGCAGCGTTTGGTGAATCTTAAATGAGCTGTACAGATAAGGAAACTGAAGCCCAAAGAGGTTAAAGCACACACTTGGTACGAATAACCTCCCTGATGGAAATGGATTTGGAGAGAGTTTTGATAAGTTGGATTGTGCATTGTAATCATCTAGACAGTTGCTAAAGACGGAGGGTAAAGGGTCGTAACCAGCTATCTCCCTTTGCTCTTTGGGAAAAAATAAGGCCCAACAGGCTCAAATTCAAATGATCAGGAGGGATTTAAGTTAAAGAAGAGGAAGACCTTCTTTTTCCTGGGCCTGGCAGACAAAAAAGTGAGCTGACTCAGAATGATTGTACACTTGGCCTCTGGAGGCTTTTAAAAACAAGATAGACTTTATCAGGACTGAGTCAGAAGTCCTGTTAGAGGTGGGCAAATGGCTGAGCTGACGTCTGAAGAGGGTGCTTCTTGAGCAAGCCCACGAGGAGCAGACGAACCAGTCAGAAGACTTCAGTTCCCATGGAGCTCAAGGATGCTTGGGGGAGGGGGAGATGGATGAGGGAGCTCTCCCTAATTAAGCCTCTACCCATAAGCGAATGTGAGGCTAATAAGGCGGCCCCATTCCAGGGCACCTCCACACCAAGCCAGCCGGTCTGCCTGTTTATTGCCCGTATGGAGATCATTAATGCCTCCTGACACTGGGGTCACTCCCGGGGTCAATCCCGGAGCCCGTTCTGCAAAACAAGGGGAAATGAACTTCCCAGCACATGTGGCTCACGCTTGGCAGGGAGGGGGACTCCGGTCACCCCACACCTCAACTCTGGGAGAGATCAGCACCCCAGGCAGTCAGACCCCCCAAAACAATCCCCTCTGCCCATGCTGGACTCTGGGGGGGAGGAGGCGTCCTGGGGAAGGGCGAAGTGGAGGCCCTTGTCTGGGCCGGGACAACCCCCACTGAGGCTGTCCCAACCGACAGACGGACACTAATCCCCTGGCGACGGACTGGGCTGGTGTCTGGGAACTGCAGCTGCAACTCGACAGGGGCCAGGCTGCTGGCTGCAGGTGGCGGGAAGGCGCAGGCCCGGTGGCCACGTGGGCGCCAGCCTGGGCTTCGGCCCCACCCTCACCCGCTTCCCGGTCGGTGATTGGGCCCCTTGGCGCTCCAGTATCCAAGATGGCAGAGGGGGCGGGGTTCCAGGCCAATCGGAGCTGCGATTGGTGAAACGCAGGTCCTTTGAGCTGAAGGACAGCCTCAATAACCACCCAGGGAGCTCCTGGTGGTGGTGGTGGGTGCCACCTTACCTCACACTTAAGCAACTGAGGCGGCCTCGCGTATCTATGTACCTCAGGCTGGAAAGGACCACAGTGGGAATGAGGAACCTCCAGACGGCCCTTTGAGCAGGCCCCTTACCAGTCTGGGGCGTCTTCCTCGGTAATGACCAGAACCGAGACTCAGTCCTTAACCGGCCCAGCAAGAAGACGTGAAAACCTCCAACTAGCTTGGAGGAAATCAATAGGATTATGAGGTTAATGCCAGAGCAGGCTGAGTGACAGTTACCAAATAAATGATCCCAGGAGGACATGGCTGAGGTTAAATGAGGTCCAATAAATAAAGGAACGTGTTCAAAGGAGAAACTTCAGAAAATGCAAGGACATGTGGGGGTCGGGCCTAAGAACTCCTTCCTGTCCTCCCCTTCTTAGGGCCTGTCGAATCTCCTGAAGGAGCAACAGCCCTGAGCCTGCCTCCTAGGAACGGACAGACTTGGGTCTGCACCCTGTTCAGTGCCAGTGTTGGCATAGGTCCAGGGCACAGCTCTCCTTGGACAGCTGCATTACCCCCCCCGCCAGCTTTGGGGACTGAATGAGGGAATGGAAACTCTTACTGGTGGAGGCCTGACCAGTTAACAGAGCCCCAGCATGCCTCTGGCTCCTTAGAGAAAGAACCAACTGCAGCAAGAGGGCTTGAAGCTAGATGTCAGAAGGTACTTCCCAAACATTAGATAGGTGGAGGGAGCTTATGGATCTTGGAGGCAAGAAACAATCTCCCCTAAGCTTTCAGCTCAGCATCTTCCCTCCATGAAATCTGCTAGAGAAAGGTTTTGGTCACTAAGCAGTGAGTAATATCCCTTCTCCAATGTCTTCTGATCTTCCCACTGATGCCTACATCAAGCCTCCTTCAATTTCTTTTTCTACTGTGCTCGCCTCTTAGAGTTGGAGATTGAAAAATCCATGACTGAAGCACAGAAAGCAGCTCTCGGTGAGTGGGCCCAAGGCTGTTGGGGAATGTTTGAGGGAAAGGGCAGCGGCATGGGATGGGATGGGATGGTGGGATGGGATGGGGGCACCCAGGAAACTGCAGGACACAGCTTCTTGGGACTGTGAGTGGCAAAGAGGTTTGAGCTTGGTACAAGCAGAGAGAAGGGCCCTGTGATATGGAGAGGGAGTGGAAGGCACCAAGATGTACCTGTTGTTGGAGTTTCATTTGGCAAACATTCGGCATTGTTACCATGAGTCATTTGGCTTTGTGTTTGCATGGCACCTACATAATAACAAGTCAGACTCTAGGAAGGAAAGAGAATAGTATTCTGAGTCCTCTGTGCAAACCTCACAGTGTCTCCCTTCATATCCAGAGCTGGATTACTTTTGGGGCCGTGGGCCTGTGCCCATATGGGGTGTGGAGCAGGAGCAGAAGGTTCTTTCTCCAGTGGCCTGTTATAAAGAATTTTATTCCAAATGAAAGCACATTTTTCCTTATCTTCATTTGTGTCTGATTTAGTCAAGAATTTGCCTTTTTTGGCCAATGCCATGTTCTCAGCTAGAAAGGGCCCTCAACACCATCTTTGCACATGAAAAGCTTAGAGTTGAGTCTGTGCTTTTCGATCCTTCAACAACGTGTCCTGGTGAATGAGCAGCCCACCCCCATGAATTCTGCTGACTTTCTTCCAGTGGCTAGCTTGGTGGGAGTCAGCGGGAGACAGAGTATGTATGGTGTTCTTGGGACCATGAAGGAAATTGGAGAGAGAGATGATTAAGTCTTTGGTCTCTGGGTGGATACTTTATTTTTTAAAACATAAACAATAGTAATAGCTAATAGGTGATCTTAGGCTCTAGAGTCCTATAGGTCCAATGACCTCTTTTCTTTCTGTGAGACCTTGGGCAAGTCCTATTTATAATAATGATACTAGTATTTGAGTGTTACTATGTGTCAGGCATTATGTTCTCTTTGTTATCCCTGTTTAACAAATAAAATCTTTAAAAGCATAGGCACTGAAGATCCAGACTAATTGGCTTCAAAGCCTGAATTCATTTCCTGGTTGTATGACCTTGGGCAAATTATCTGACCTCAATTTCTTCATCTGTAAAATTGGGTTTATGATAGTACCCACCTGATAAGGTGGTAAGGCTGAAATGAGATAATGCACATAAAGTTCTTAGAATCCTGCTGGCACATTGTAGGTGCTCAATAAATGTTAGCTATTATTGTGAGCCTTCAAAGCACTTTTATCTATGTGACATCACTTCATCCTTTCTACCACCCTATGAGGTGGCTGTTATTAAATTCATTTATAGATGAGGAAACAGAGCCTTAAAACTGACCATGCTCTAGGTCCCTCTGTAAACAGCCTGCTAAGGACCTGAATTTGGGTTTTTAAAGTTAAAATTCCAAGGGCTTTCTGATAGCCCACATACTTTCCCATTCTTGAATTCTAATTTGTTTCAGCCCCTCTTTCAGAACTATCTCTGAGGAGTCAAATTTAAAGCCAATTTTGGATTATTCATGCTTAGGAAGAATGAGAGGGAGGAAGAAAAAAGGGAGGGTATTGGATAATTAAATAATTTCTCTGACTTAGGAATTTTTTTCATCTAACACAACCCTAGCAGATAAACCTTCCTCAGCCAGGTAGTAAAAAATAAGCTTATGTTTTAGAGAAGTCTTACTGGAGGAAATGGAAAGAGGTGGCAGGTCAGGAGCATGTAGTATAATAGGGCGGAGGGGGAGCTGACCTTCTGCAGAGAACCCACCCACAAATGAGGACTCTTGATCAGCAGGTCTAGATTGCTGAGACTATGCAAAACCCAGATTTGAAAATTCATTCCTTACCTCTGTACTGTCTCCACTGAGTGTTATAGGAGGGATCTACCTGTGCAGTTGGTGAATCACTCTCTCTGCCCTCAGTCCCGCAGGGGCTCAGACCAGCCTGCCTTACCCACGTCTCGGATCAGGGCAGCCCAGTCCTCGGTTCCTTCTAACTGCAAGTTTCCTAATTCTCTCAGGTGGGAGAAGGCCTGGGAGGCCAGGGTGAGAGGTCAGGTGAGCAGACCCACATCTGTGGTGTGAGGGAAGCACCTGCAGCAGCAGCAGCTGCCACCTCTACCTGCCCCCCTCAACCCTCTAACTTCCTAGAATGAGCTCAAGCTCCTGCCCCGACCCCAGCTATCCTGAGCTCGATAATCCCAATGGGATGTGAGCTGAGGAATCTGGAACCACGATTTGAGGCTACTGGGTGACAAAAAGAAAGCTACAGGGGACAGGTAAATTCCCTGCTGCCTCATCTATCCTTTCCCTTGTGGAGGCTTAATCAGGATCCCAGGCCTCAGACCATAGCATTCACAGAATAGTGTAGCTGGGAAGGAAGCAGGGAGGGGTTTTGCTTCCTGGATTTGGATGGAGGGCATGTGCACATGCACAAGGACACATAGACACTCAGATATGTATCTTTCATTATGCAGTAGTCACTCAGCACTGAGCTGGGACCTTTACATGTCTCAGGAGTGTATTTGGCTGTAAGTAACAGAGATCCAGACTAACAATGATGAAAAGAAACAGGGTTTGTTTCTCTCACTTTACAAGAAACAGGCTGGTGCTGGTTTACCTGGTCAGTGATGCATAAGGAAACCAGGCCCTTTCTATTCTTTTGCTTTTATATCCTTAGCATATTGACTTTCATCCTTCTTGCCTAAAGGTCTCTAGAGGAACTCCAAGAATCTTATCCACAGGGGAAAGGAAGACTATGTCTTCCTTTTTATCAAGAAAGCAAAATATTTGCCACAACCTTCCTCCCCTGTAGTCTTCTGCTTAGGTCTTGTTGGCCAACACTGGATCACATGATCATCCCTAGCTAGAAGGGAGATTAGGAGAGCAGAGAACAGGATTTCTGTGATTGGCATAGAGCAGTGCCTGAAACTCCTTGTCTGAAACTCCTGGATTCAAGCTATCCTCCAACCTCAGCCTCCCGAGTAGCTGGGTCTATAGGCACGCCACTGTGCCTGGCTTTGGCTCTACTCTCAGAGATTCTGACTCAGTTGATCTGGGTTGGGGCTTGGCATTGGTATTTATTAAGTGCTCCAAAAACCTAGGTTGTTGTTGTTTTTTTTTTAAATGTAATTGCTTTTTACTACACTATGGTGCCATCTCAAGTAGTCATCCTCAACCAAATCCACCCTAGGCTCTGGGTGCACCGCCTGACTGTGCTGACTGGCTTCCTCAGCTTATCCTGTGGCTGCTACTCCCTCTGGGATGGATTATTTAGGTGATTAATTAGTTTGCAGGTCATTCATATGCAAGCTGATGAATTTGCAGTTACTAGCTAGTTAGCCAATCAGTTGGCTAACTAATAGCATGGTTAATTGGCCTTTTCTCTTGTTTATGTGTCTGGCACATAGTAAGCACTTGATACATATTTCTTTGGATGAATGAATCCATAAAACAGAGATGAAGTGGAGTTAATATAGCATCAAATGAGACAGGCTGTGACACCACTTTGTAAATGGTAAAACACTGTACAGATAAAATAATAGAAATTTACATGAGAAACTACTTTAAAATTTACTGCCAGGACAAGGTTTGCTTTTCCTCTGTTCACCAAAGAATTACTGTTTCCATGTTTCTGAAATGGAGAACCACCATTTTGCCCTGCTGCTGGTAAACCAGATTTTACTCTCAATTATAACAACTTTGTCAGCACTTAGTAATAGCATATATGTTTTCTCCTTTTTTCCTGATCCTAATTTGTTGTTCTACTTGTATTTTTATTAGCTACTTTTGGTTATAAACCACCTCAAGCCTTTCTGGGAAAGAAAAGGGGGTAAGATAAATTTTAAAAATACTTGGGAACTAACCTTGATCAACCACCTACCATATGCCAGGCATTTACATGCATTAACTTAGGCAATAGTAACAATAAGGTAGTAGTTTGGTGTGATTATCCCATTTTATGTGAGTGTTAAGGGACTTGCCCAAGGTCACACAGCTGCAAAATGGTGAGCCAAGAGTCAGAGCCAGGTTTCAAAACCAAGGCCAGCCTGACACCAAACCTGAGCACTTTTCCCTAAGTCAACCCAAATCCGTGTGATAGATACTTGGTTACAGTCAATTATTTGTTTAGCTGGTTGAGGAGGGTTTTTGTACTTTGAACTCCTCACAGCAGTTTTGGAGGAAAAAAAATTGATCTTTTTCTTTTCTCCACAGGCTATTTATCAGCAAATACTCTACTTCATTAGTTGTAAGCTACTCTATTATTTTATATACCACAAAGAAGAAAAACACTGCTAATTAAACTATGACACACCATTGACTATAAGATGCATACCAATTTCAGAGATGTCAAAATGTGAGAAATGCATGTCTTAGAATCAATGAGATGAGGTATTCCAGCGTGATAATGGGGAACATGTGTATATAACCTCTCTCTCTCTCTTACTCGCTTGCTGGCTGGTTTGCTCCTTCCTTTTCACTGCCAAAGCCTTGCCTGTCCTTCCACATCTCATTTTTCCACATCATCATGGGCCAGTTGATATTGATTTAGACTGTCTCCCATGAGTCTCCAGAAAGCCTTGCACTTATAGGAAGGCTCCAGTCTAGTTTTTTAAAAGAGCTTCACTATATGGTCTCATTATGAACTTCCTCCAATGACTGTCAACAAATTTTTTTCCAGAGTCTGGCCTAACTCTAGTCTTCCCATAGTACCTGGTGATTCACTGCCCTTCCTGTTCACCATTTCACATGGTAGGTGGCTGGTTGGTCTGCACACTATTTATTTGCAGGGGATTTCCCTACAGGCTGCTGGAGAGGGCATGGGAGGGAGCTTGGGAGCAGAAGCTGAGGCATGTCATCCAGGTCTCCCTAACACAGGAAACATGACTCCCCAGACATCTCCTGAAACAGCAGGGCCTTCCTTTTCTCCACTCCAGGAGAAGGCAGGATTGGGGGAGGATTAAGCTTCTCCTCCCCTCTTAGATCTTTCTTCCCCTCCCTGGTTTGGGGCTCCATGAGAGGAGTCATGAAGGGAAGATGGGGTAGTGGGATCTGGTGCTGCTGGGGGTGATAGGGATTCTTGAGCTGGGTTACAGGCTTCTGACAGCAGCAGCAGCTGGCTTTTCCAAGTTGGTGTTTTGCTTCCTTCTTTGAGTGGGGGTGGAGGGTGGGGGGATGAGGGTGGGGTGAGGATAGGGGGATGGTGAGGGAGGCATTGATGCTGGCTTTCCATTTCCTAGCGTTAGAAAAGGGACAGACCCATCCAGGAAAGGAATTTTCCTGTCCTGTTCCCTTCAATCTGATTTTGAGGTTAGAATCTGGAAAGGAACAAAAGCTGATTGGAGAGGTTGGGGACACCAGTGAAGGGGAGGATGCAGCCCTTGCTAAGAACTGAGGTGCTAATCTGGGAGTCCTTATTGACAGATGATTCTGGAACCTTTGAGGATGGGTGGGCAAACTTATCCTTGCCCCAGTATTCTGGGTGTGTGACAGGCTATGAGGCTGGGGCATAGACTGAGGTCCACATAGGTCCACAATGCCTGTGGAGCTGCAGGGTCCTGTGGGGAGGTACAGACAGACATAGAGACATAGAGGTAAGTGGAGACAGAGGGAGTCAGAGACTAGGCAGGCAGGTCTAGGTGGCAGAGCGGGCCTTCCTTTCTGAGGCTCAGAAGCTGAGGCCCAGGCCCATCTGGCTAAGAGCAGGATGCTCCCCGTCTCCCCTTCCTAGACTGGGGCAGACATTGGGCTTCCTCTTCAGCACTCCAGGATCTCAAGGAGCTGCCTGCGGCAAAGTCCTGGCCCTAGACCGCAGTTTCCCCAAGAGGCTCTGCCAAGCCTAGCACCTTCGAGCTCTGCCTGGGCTCCGTCAAGGTCTTGAGCTGAGACCTGGCCCGGCCCGGCACCTCCCCGCCGCCGCTGCTGTCGCCGCCGCTCCATGCCCGGCCACCGGGCTTCCTCCCTGCCGGTGCAGGGCCTGCCTTTACCCGGGACCTCGGGACCTCCGCAGCCGTCTCCGAGGGCGCCTGGCCGGGGCCAGCACCCGCTGCCCTTTGGGCCAGGACGAGGAGGGGTGGGTGAGCAGAGGGTCCGTGCCCAGACAAGGCCGTGCCCGGGTCGCCCGGGCCTTCCCGGAGCCTGTAGGTGTGAGGACGTGTGGTGGGCATGGTCGCTAAATAGAGTGTGGGCCGGTGAGGCGCGTGTGCGCCTGCGACCCCGGAAAATGGGCTCACAAATAAACTGCGTGCGCGGCTGGGAGTAGGTCTCAGAGAGGGGGTGCGTGCGGCCCGGGCGTCCGCGGAGGCCATTGCCTGAGAGTGGGCTCCGGTGGGAGCTAGGCCGGGCCGTGGAGCGCCACAGGCTGCGGGCACCGCGGGGCCAGGCGAGCCGTCCTCGTTGTCCAGCCTCGGCTGAGAGCTGCGCGCCGCGGCCGAGCCACTCGCCCTCTCTTCCCGCCTCTCTAATCTAAACCATGCGGGGCTCCCAGCCCCTACCCAGCCGGCGGGTCCTGAGGGCCGCGGGGAGGGCACTGGGCCTCGCGTTGGAGGAGCAGGCGGCTCGCTTAGGGCTCAGGGTCCCAGGGGCAGTGGAGCCAGGGGACCTTGGAGCCTACCTCCCTGGGGGGCAGCGGGCGCGGACTGATTGACAGCGGCTACGTCAGCGCGGGTGGGGGGGTGGCCCTGGAGGGAGGGAGGGAGGGAGGAGGAGGGAGCTGAGGCCCCAGAGTGCAGCCTTGGAGATCAAGGGCCCGCTCCAGAGCCGGGATGTGTCCGGCCCCGAGGGCACGGCGGGCAGCGGGACCCTGACCTAGCGGCGTAGAGTCCGAGTCCCGGCTGTCCCGCGCCCGCGCTCCTCGGACCCGAGCCTGCAGTGGACCTTGGGCAGCTGGCGCCTCCGCATGCGGCAGCGCAGTTAGGGTGAGTGTCGGTTCCAGCGGGATGGGGATGAGCCGGGCGTGCGGGCCTGGGGCCAAGGGGGCCCAAGATTAGGCTGCAGGGTCGAGGAGGATGAGCTGGAAAAGGATGAGTAACCGATCCGGGTAAGAACCTGGGGGCAGTCAAGGTTGCAAGGAAGGCAGCTCTGCGCCTATAGTGCCTCAGGTCGCGCCGCCGCCTCGGCGGTCACCCGGGGGTTGGGGCTCGAGCCCTCCTCTCAGAGTAACGCGAGGAATTGGGTTTAGGAAACCAAGAGCCTAGGAACGACAGCGCCAGCAAGGAACAAGGTTAAGCAGTGACAGGCAGAGCGGTGGCCTTGAAATTGGTGTTTGCAGGATGTGAAAGGCCCAGGAAGCGGGCCTGGGCACTGGGAGCGAAAATCGATGTAGAAATGTGTGATCATAACACGGGACTTCAGAGTCTTTGGTGCAACAGACTTGTTAAAATTAAAGCAAGGAACGTTATATATAAATAATGATCTAAGATCAAAAATTATCGGAATACGAGCAATTATCAAAGAAACAGGGCTGAGCAGCATAACTGATACAACACTTGGATTTTAAAATAATAGAATAATAGTCACTTTCAGAATCAAGTGAAAATAGTAATCACAATATTAAAAGGATTGAAGACAAAGTAACTGAAAACATAGGAACAATGTAAGAACTATTGTATTAAAATCAATAGCATAGTTTAACATACAATAATAGTGTAACAATTACTAAACTGTAGGGAAACCGTAGGAAACTGTAGGAAAAAAGGTAAACAATGAAAATTATTATTAAGGAAAATACTATTAGTAGTAGTGACAGAATACTATCATATAATGTATTATTGATACTATACTGAACTATTAAAACAAATATTAACTAAAATCTTAAGAGCAATAGTAATATAAATAAGGACATAGTAACAAGAATTGCTGGAGTAATATGACAATTTATGACCAAGGTATTAATAGTCACAACATTATAAATAATGGTTGAGTAATAAGAAGTATTGTACCAATGTGATGAAAAATAATCAGAGTATTAAGAGCTACAGCAATATTATAAAGTATGACAAAGTAACAAGAAGTAATGAAGTGATGAAAAATAACTAGCAAATTAAGATCTGTAACATTGCAAATAATGACAAAGTAACAAGATATTGTTGTAATGTGACGAAGAATAATGCCTGGAGTATTATAAACAATTCTAACAAAACAAATTATGGTACAATAACAAGTATTATAAGGATGTGAAAAAATTAACATGAATTTTGAGAACAATTATAAGTTATGGTAAACAAAAAGGCATTACACAGTGTGACAAAGTATAAATAGAATGAAGGGCTAGCAATGGAAACATTTTAGAGATAAAGAGCAAAAATTAAAAATAATGATAGATTAACATGACCTATTGGAACATTATATCTAATTACCTAGATATTGGTAACAGGAGGCCCTAGACTGATGGAGCAGTGGCAGGAAAGCAACAACCTATTTAATAATGATAATTTAACCAATCAAATCAGTACTTTAACCATACGGTATTAAAGGTAAAAAGTAGTAATAATTCATGTGATCGGAGAAATATTCTTAATGTTACTGAACTGACCAGAATACTACTCTGATAGTAGAAATAATTAAAATATTAAAAATAGTACAAAATATTAACAATTCCCCTAGTGCAAGGGAAATATCACCAGTAGCCCAAAAGTGAAAAGAAAAATGCTGTCGTCCCTGGAAAACGAGGCAGCTGAAAACTGTGGAGCCAATCGCAAAAGGCGCGGAGCCGGCGTGCGGCGCCCGCGGAGCGGTCGACGTGAAGGACCGACGAGCGCGGGCCGCGGACCTCGGCAGAGTGCGGGACGCGGCCGGGCAGGCGTCCGAGTGCGCCCGGACCGCGGGAACCGCCCTGCAGGCCAGCGGGGCGGGAAAAAGGGAAATTGGCGAGGAGCTTCGGAGGGGGTAAGCTGTCGCGAGGTCAGGATGTGGCTGCGTGGCCGAGAGAAAAGGAAGAGGTAAACCCCGAAGAGGGGAAGGAGAGCACCGCGCAGGCCTGGTCCCCAGTCTGAGCTGCGGAACCGGCGTCCGTGGACACGGGCCCGCGGACAAGCTGCGCACCGGGAGGACCACGAGCGAGGGGCGCGAGCCGAGCCGAAGGGTTCCGTGGCACGGCTGTGGGTGTGACGATTGCCCAGCGGAGGACCCAGTGGCCAGGCGGGCAACGCGCGAGACGGCCCCTCCTTCTGGCCCACGGGCCCCCACACCTGGGACTGGCCGATTGCTGGTGCCCATCCCGGCTGGGCCCCAGATATAGTCGGAACCGGCGCCTTGGCCCCAGCGGGCAACAACCCTAGTCAGGCAGCGTTCCTTGTTTGGGGGCTCCTGGGTTTCCGAGGTTCGGTGGAACCGCACGTGGCCTGAGGAGGGTGCTGGCGCTGGCCATGCCTAGCGAGCCTTGCTCCCTGCGGGCTGTGGCCAAGACCGCCGGCCGTCAGCCTTATCTTTATGGGTTTTTCCCAACCCAGGCTGGCCCCGGCCCCTTTTTATCTCCGCGGTTGCACTTGGCTTGTTTATTTTGCGAGGCCCTGGGAGCCAAAGTCTAAACCCGGGATGAGGAGGCCAGTGAACAGGGTGGGCAAGGGGCGAGCCTTGGGATGCTCGGGGAGATCCAGGAGAACAGAAAGAGGGTAGTAGGAGAAAGGTGGGACATTCGTTCACAAGAGAGGCACTCAGACAGACAGAAAGCCCCCCAGAAACTTGCCCAGATCCAGAAGTATGGGGAAGAGCAGGGAGGTGGACAGGGGAAGCAGAGATAGTGCAGGGTCGTACCCCTGAGGGATGCCGGACCGGCTGGTCCTTGCAGGCTGGGCTCTCAGGGAGCAGGCACAGGGTAGGCCAGTGAATAGGCCCTGACACTTCGGGAAATATAGCTGTGCCCTGAGGCACGACTAGGCTGTTCCTTTGAATTGGACCCACCCTACTGGCCTGGTCTTCAGCTGGGAAGGGTCTGGGTCCTTTGCCCAAAGCAGAACCCTTTGGAGCTAAAGTGTGAGTGGAGGAGCCAGCGGGTGTGAATGTGAGGGCAAGTTGGCTGGGGAGGCTCCTGGCCAAGTTCAGGGGCTGGATCAGAGTGGCCCTAGTGTGGCTGCTCAGGTGAGTAGGCTGCTGTGTGAGGGTGCTGTGTCTGGGTGTGAGGATATTTGTGCCAGAGTGGGAAGAGGGTGTCTGTGGAGTGGGAATGTGTCAGAGCAAAAGCCTTTGGTTTGGGAAGCCTCTACCTGAGTGCTGAGGGAGTGGGTGAGGGCAGATGGGTGAGTAGCGGCCTCAAGGGCCGCCCAGCCCTAGGTCCTCTCTGCAAACAGGTGTGGAGCTTTAGGAGCCTGGGCCCTGCCCTCCTGGCCTGGCTCTCCTCTCCTGCATGCCCAGGAAGTGTCTTGGCTGCCCTGGGCCAAGAATGAAGTCTGGACCCCAGTTATTTGGGAACAGCAGAGAAGACCCAGGCCTCAGGCTCCACTGGAGCCCAGCAGGAGGGAGGGACGTGGGGTGCAGCTGGGGCAATGCCGAGAGGGCGGTCCTTCCCCCAGACCTACTCATCCTACAGCCCCACACCCGGGGGCAGGCAGACATTGAACGCACGCAGACCCTCCCAGGCCCAGAGCCCGGAGGGAGGAGGCGAGGGTCCTGCCCTCCCCGCATGCTCCCTCCCTCAGCTCGGGAGGGGGCGGGGTCCACGTGCGCAGGGAGGCCTCCACCCCGCACGAAGCCCCGGCTCGGCTGGAGAGGGCCGTGGGGCCTTTTGGCGAGCGTGGACCTGGGCGAGTGACTCGGTGTGTTGTGCCCGCAGGAGATGCTGCAGGATAAGGGCCTGTCAGAGAGCGAGGAGGCCTTCCGGGCCCCGGGCCCAGCGCTCAGCGAGGCCAGCACCGCCAACGCCCCCGAGCCCGCGCTGGCCGCTCCGGGCCTCAGCGGAGCCGCGCTCGGCAGCCCCCAGGGCCCGGGCGCCGAGGTCGCCGCTGCAGCTGAGCAGGTAGGGCTGCGCCAGCCGTCGGGTAGGTTGGGCGTCGGTCTGTCTGCAGGGCCGCTGGTGTCCGTCATTCCGTCCAACTGTGGGCAGGACTAGCTTTCAGGGGGACCTGGCAGCGTCCGGGACTGTCTGCCTGTTTCCTGTCCACTGGGCAGGGCTCGCTCTCTCTGCCTTTCGGGCCCTTCTCCACTTGGAGCCCTCAGGGCTACTTTGGAAGCAGCGCGTGTGAGAGAGAGACCCCTGGGGCAGCGGAGCAAGCCCAGGCTAAGAGTGCAGCTCCCACGACTCCGAGAGGGCAGGGGGCGAAAGCCTGGGACCAGGCGGGAAGAGCCAACCCCGCTGGGGTGCGCAGGGGAGCCGCTGCGGGGGCTCCAACGCCATGGGGACGTCGCCGGCAGGCTTCACCATGATAACCAGAAGATCACAATGAACGGAATCTGGCCTGAGTGGATCTGTGTGCACTGTCTGCGGTGCGCGTCTGGCCGAGGGTGTGAGCGCCTTTCCGTGTGTCTGTGTGTCTGCCTGCAAGCCTGTGGCTATAGCCGGCCACAGAAGTCTTAATGTGTGTGTAGGAGTGTCGTCTACCCTGGGCCAGTCACTATATGTGTCCTCTGCAGGCCCATCTGTAGGTGCAGCCCCGAAGGAGGAGTTTCAGCTAGTGATTAATTTTTTTAAAATTCACTAATTCGAAATAATTTTGCGAAACGAAATCTCGAGCCATGGGCTCCCAGGCTGGCTGTGTTCTGCGCAGTTCTTCAGGTCTGCGTGCGTTCTTTCCTTAGGCTCCACATGGAGCCGTGGGCCAGGCAGACATGAGTCCCCCTCCTTCCTATCCCCAGACCATCGAGAACATCAAGGTGGGACTGCATGAGAAGGAGCTCTGGAAGAAGTTCCATGAGGCAGGCACCGAGATGATCATCACCAAGGCGGGCAGGTCAGCGCTGGAGATTTATTTCCGGGGATGGCCGGTGGAAGCAATGAGGATCTCTAGGGGGCTCCCTTAGAAGTCTTCTAGGTCCCAGCCTAGGGGCCAGTAGGTGTTCCCTCTGCCACGCAGGCCTCAGGGCCACATCCCACTGCATCCTGGGACTGGGCCACCAAGCCTGCCTGGGGCTACCCCAGCAAGGGTGCGGAGAGAGAAGGATGGGGGGAGGGGCAGAGCTATGCAAATGAAATGCAAACAAGGATCACATTGCCCGAAGTCCCAACTCCAGCACTTTTGACCCCCTGGAGGGCTGCTTTGTCCTCTTTGGGGACCTGTGGGGTTTCTCTCAGGATTGCCTCAGTTGGGGAGCCAGAGATGCCCCTCAGCAGATGGGGAAAGGCAAGGGGACCATACTATTCAATTTCCGTAACTTCTCAGGAGTAGCTCAAACCCCAAGTCTCTCACCCCAGGGGCACTGCTCCTCTGTTTCCAGCCCGGTCTTTGGCACGGGAAGGCACCACCGTTGGGCTGTGTGTGTGTGTTATTCGGGGAGCAGCTCTGGGGTGGCTGCCAGAGAGAGATGATTTATAAAGTGGAAACATCTTTAAAATGCGCTGGTGTCTGTGGGAGAGAACAGGGAGGAGAGGAGGAGAGGAGGAAGATGCAGATGGGGGATGGCTGAGAGATTTGCTGGGGTAGCACATCTGGGGTGGGGCAGGAATGGCAAAGAGCAGTTATCTATCAGGTGAAGAGGGATTGCTGTAGACAGAGGCTCTGGAAAGTGCAGGTTTAGGAACCTCCTCCCTACCCACTCTGTCCCCTCCACATACACACACTTGATTTTGGTTCCCGGGGACAAGTTAGGTATGAAAATGTCCCTTTGCCTGGCTGTGGTCCGTAATTGGGCTTTTGGAGGGAGAAGATGGGGAAGGATCAAGGTCCAGGGATTTGGAGTCAGACCGTGGGTGGGGGTGGGGGTTGGGGGGGTCCAGTTCCAACTCAGCTACTTCCATCTGTGTAACCCTCAGATGAGGTAGTCTGTGCCCCCTCTCCACTCCATGTGTAAAAGAATAGGTCTGCTTCATGCAGTTGTATGTAAAGCACCTAGCACAGCTCCTGGCACATGTAAGCACACAAGAAATACTAGCTGATAATAATAATTAGAGAACTGTCTGGCATCCACTCCACATTTTCTTCTATTCTTTAAAGAACTCAGCTTTGCTTACCAAACAGCTTAGGAAATGACAGGCTATTCAAAGGAAACAAAAATCTGGGGGTTTGCTATGAGCAGCATAGCTGTGGTCCTTCCTGTGTCTGCTCACTGGCAGGCCTTGTAAAGCTGCTGTTATTTTGTTGAGGGTGGAGGTCTGAGCACTTGGCCACCCTCATGTCTTAGTTGGAGAGGTCTCACATCAATACCCAGGGCCTTTATCAGGGGAGGAAGCAGGTTGATTTTAGGGCCTGAGTTCAGTGCATTTGGGGGATGGAAATGGGGAAGGAGGATGTATTGGGGGGTTGGCAGAGGGTGCCACGTGGAGTGGTCACTGAGGACAGTGGGGGTCAGGTGTCAGAAGCCTTGCCTCTTCCTAACTGAGTACACTTGGGCAAGTCACTAACCCTCCTTGTAGCTCAGTGGTGTCAGGTAAATGGTGACTATAGATCTGCCTGCTGGCCTGCCTTATCTAGTTACCCTGAGACTCAACCCAGGGGATCATGTGACTGGGTGGTGCTTGGTAAATTGTCAAGTGGATTACAGGTGTGAAAGGGGGTTTATTTCTTGTGCCTGGTGGGGTGGAGAGAAGGAAAGGAGAAAAAGATCCAGAACTTCCATTTTTAGGCAGCAAAAATAACCTTGTCTCTTGAAAATAAATGGCCAGCATGTTCTCTGGGCATGCCTGGCCTCTGTCATTTTAAACAAAAGGCATTTTGTGGTTCTCCTTAGTGGGGTTTCCTGCATCTGCGTGGGTCCTCCTCCCTCCCTCTCTCTAACACATACTCACAAGCTTCTAGAGGTGACCAGCTTCAGGCAGGTGTTTGTGCCTGATCCTAGTGGAAGCTTAGGGAATGGGCCTCAGGGAATGATAATAGTTTTAAAATGGCTGTGATGATGTTGGCCAATTATGGATTCATCATAGCCTTTCATTTCTCTGGCAGGAAGTTATCCTTGCACCAGATCTAGTCCTTAAGAAAGTCACTAGCCTCATCCCCCGCCAAACCCCCAAGCCCTCAGTCCTCACAGACCCCATTTCCTCCTGCATACCTGCCCACCATCTTCAGAGACCACTTTTATTGCTCGAATCACTGTGTCTCCCTCCCTTCCCTCATCACTTCCCTCACAAGGGTGGCCTCTGGATGCAGTTTACTTTGCTTGGGCTTGTGGCCCTTCAACATCCTGTCCAGTGACTCTCCCTGCTCCCCAAACTCTGTGTGTCTCTACTTGAACCCTTGCTGGGCACTTCCATTTCTCAACAGTTGGGACCTTTTTCCCAAACCTTGAATCATGGATTCCTGGATTGCTAGAGCTGGAGGAGAACTGAGAAGACATAAACCAACCCCCAGAGAAGGGAAGTCAGGCAATTGCCAGGTCTATACAAGCCAAGCAAGCAATGCATCCTACTCCCAAATCAAAACCCCAACTTTGAGAAATTCCCTTTATTGTTTTATTTTTTACAGGGCCCTGTTCAATGTGGGCTGTTGCTCTGTCCTAGAGATCCTGGCTGGTTAGGGACATGATAACTGCCATCTCCTTGGGCAGGAGTGGGCCCTGGAGGAGGGTAGCCAGCATGTTCTCAAGCCAGTTTGAGTTCTTGGGTCACAAGTCTCCTGCCTTGGCCCTTTGGGTCCTTGAAAGTCTGAAGGTAAAGGAGAAAAGAATCCCCTTCATTGGATAGTGACTTTGAGTTGGCAAACAATGTGATCTGGTGAACAACATGCCATCCACAGGGTGAGACACCAATTTCTGAATGCTCAGGAGTCCCTGATGTCAGTTATAAAATGGGGGCCAAAACCCCTCCCCAGCCAGTCTCTGTCCCTTCAGGCCCCTGCAGCCAGAGGGTTCATGCTGATAATTGGTGAGAGCAGACTCCTCTCTTGGTCTCCTCACATCCCTTGATACATGTGAGAAACTGCATTTTCTCCCAAACATAGATAAAAGTGAGCTCCACAAAAATTTAAATATAAACCTCCCAAAAATGAAAATTTCCTAACTGTCTAACTGCCCTACTCCTAGGTCATGGTTTTGCCACCAGATAAATCTCCACTATCAGACTTCATAGCCTGTTGAGTTCAATGTTGCTTGTGTTACTGACAGTGAATTTGCGTTTGAAAAATGAACTACTGATGAGAACTCCTGTTGAACCTGTATTGTTTGTTATTCTGAGGCAAGGATTTGGCCCAGTTTAATCCGGGGCTTCAAAGCCAATTGCCCTCGCTCTGTATACAGAGCGTCAGAGCCCAGTGGCGTGGATGATAAGAGAAGTAAGGGTTGAAGACACTGGGAAAGTGGGTTGGGGAGAGAGTGCTTTGATCTCTTTTTAAAGTATTTTCTGAAAGCAAAAGTCTATCAGAAGGAAGTGCCTTTAAAAAAATCTAAGAGAACCAACTGACCTTCCAAAGCAGCATCCATTCCGCACACCCTCACCCCTGCCCCTCCCGTCAGGGAAAATATTTCTTAAAAATGCCTTGGGTGAATTAGAAAACTTTGTGTGTACGTGTGTGTGCATGTGCATCAAAAGTAGAAATCAATTTAGTAGCTTTGTCATTGCTCTCAGAAATCATTTGGCTGCAAAAGGTTTGGTTTCTGTAAAGGTGGCACCAGCACCCCCGCCCCATCCCTAACCTCAGCCTTGGTTGCTGGGCCCAGGCCTCTTGCCAGCACACCCGGGATTCTTCCTGAAGACCCCTGCACATTAGGGATAGAAAGATGGGTGGGGTTTTGAGCGGACCCCTGCCCTTTCCTGCAGCCCATTGTTTTCAGACTCTGGGCTCCAAAGTATATGCCTATGTGTATATACGTACATAAGTTTTGGCATAAATTTTATTGAAGTGGAACATTCCTTCAGGAGAGTGTACAAATCATAAGTGTCAGCTCTATTGACTTGCACAAAATGAACAGACCCACGTAACTTCCATCTAGATAAAGAAATAGAACATTCCTAGCCCTTCTTGTGCCCTCCCAGTCACCACCATTCCCGTCCACTCTCTGGACTTCTCACCACTTCAATTTGGTTTTCCCTTGCATTTAAGGAAAGGCACATGTAGCTGCTCCTGGAGTCCCCGGGACCCCCAGGGAATTCAGGGCTGCCGTGGGGTTAGGGTTTGGGGGCCCTGCTAGGCAGAGAGAATCTGGCGGCTCCCTAGGTCTGCTGTTCTCTGCCCCCATCCCTGGGATATCAGCACCTTGAATTTGTCAACCACTTTGGCCCGGGAGCTCCACAGCTCTTCAAGCCCAGCTATAACTTGCCTGTCCCCTCTCAGCAGTGAGTTCGCTTTTATGGGTTTATTGCCAAAATCAAAATGCCCTGAAACCCTTGCCCCGCACCCTGCAAGCCTCTGAAACTGAGAAACGTCTGAGGAAGCTTATCTTAGCAGTTCATTCTAAAACCATTTCCGAGTATGGAGTAGATAAAGGCTCCAGCCCCGCACCCTTTCAGAGCCTGTTTCATGATCAGAGGAGAAACCCCGAGCTTTCATCTCTCTCCTGGTGGTGTGGTGGAGTAGGCAGCTTGTTTATTGCCTTGGCTGAGCTGTTTTCAGTCGAGTGGGGGGCCCCCCATCTATCTGGGGGAATGGGTGCCCCCAGGGGGTTTGGGGAACTGTGGAGCAGGGAGAGGAGCCAGGAGAGAGGCTTCTGGAAAGGGTGCAGAGGGGCTCAGGGAGAGGGAGAGGAAAAGGGCGGGGCCAGAGGGCTGAGGGGGAGCAGGGAGAGGATGCAGGGAGAGAGCGTGAAGGGGGAGGACACCCGGGGTGCCAGGGACAGGGAGTGGGGCTTCCATGCACAGTGGCAGGGCCTGCATGGGACACAGGTGTCCCCTTCTTGGCTCACCCCTCCTCCCCAGGCATTGCTTTCTCCCATAGGGTGCTGGTTTTCAGGTACACTTTTATGTCATAAATCACAGAAATAAGTCACGTCTCACTCCATCATTTCATATGTTTCATTAGAGAGGCAGAGCACAGAGGAAGTGAAGGCTCCCAAACCCAGCCTGGCCTCTGTCACCAGAGTCACACAGAGCTGGTGAATACTCGCAAACTGGGCATCTAGGCTCTAACGTTAGTCCCCTCAGGAACCCAGTGGCAGATGCCCACAGGGACTTGAATTCTCCCCTCAGCCTGGGCAGAGGTGTGCCTGTCCTTCACACTCAGGCCTTACCCTGCCCTGGGTGGACCCTTCGTCCTTCTGGAGCCACCTGGATGGGGAAATGATAGTGCCTGGGGTCCCCCAGAAGTTTGCTTTGCATGGCCCAGAAGCAGTCCCCAAACTGGACGCTTCCAGAGACCTAGACATCTGTTTCCATGAAGGCAATGGAGCTTCCCAAGCCTGGCGAGTGGCCAGTTTAGCCGGAACAGAGGACTTCTGAACTCCCCGTTCAGATGAGACATCTCACCTACCCTCCTGGCTTCTGAGGGCTGCTGCTCTAGGAAGAAGGGAATTGGTGGGCAGGGGAGGCAGGCTGGGAGATATCCGCCTCCCCTGCTCCACTGCCTGCAACACCTCCCTGAGGCTGTTATCAGTCAGGAATCTGGTCTGTGGTCAGCTTCTATGAGGGGCCAGGTTACAAGACAGTGGTTCTGTGCCTCAGGAGGCAGAGCTCCTCAAATGCCTTCTAAAAAGCGCTTAGTCAGTGTCAGCCTGGCCTCCTGAGCTGCTGAGATGAAGCTAGTAGGGGGTAGAAGGGGAAGGTCAGAGGCCCCTTAGCTCCCTCTCAGCCTAGGCTATGAAGACTGGCAAAGTGGCAGTGAGCCATTTGCTCCTGGCCCCCTGCATGGACGCTGGTCCTGGAGGGAAGCCATGGGTGCCCTCTACTGTTGCCACCTGGAATGATTACAGGACAAACAGGCTTAGGAGGCCATTGGAGCCAGGCCAGCCCAAGCATGGCCAAGGCTGCCCCATTTTGTGGCTGTTTCTGTGGCAGTTACAAAATGGTGGTCTGCAGGCGACAGGATTCTTGGCCTTTCCCCAGAGAGGGGGGAGGTGAGGCAGCTGCCACCCTCTTCCTTCAGCTATAGGTCCACCAGGAGAGAGGCAGGGCCAGGAAAGGGTGGTGCAGGCTCCAGCTGTGCCCCCAGGCCTGACAGGCAGGCTGTAAGCAAGAGGGAGGATTGGGTTCCTGGGCCTCCTCCCTTCCCCCATTCCTGGAGAGGGGGTGGGGTGGACATTTGAAAATGCTTTCAATTGACATCTGAGACAAATTCTTCTACACGGTTTATAAGTCCCTAGACTTGCAGCTAGAACTTCCCTCCTCCCTCCAGGCACGCACACATCCACACATGCGCACTCGCACAGCGTGCCCGTGGGCACACCCGAGGCACACACCCCACGTCCTGCCCTGCAGTGCTTTCATTGGCCTCTCCTCCAGCAAGAGAGGGGCACAGGCTGGGTTGAGCTGGGGGCTGGGCCAGCGTGGAATTGAACCCTCTACCCCAGGGTCCTGCCTGGCCTGGGCTTGCTGTAGGCTCTGCCAGCTTGTGGAGGCCTTGATCCTTTCTGGAAAGCCCTGCCTTGTCCAGGTAAGCTGGTGGCCCTGTTGACAAAGTAGGGACTCTAATAATTTGTTTGAGGTGTCTAGGACAGCTTCTTGTGAGGGTCCCATACTGTCTTGAGTTAGTGAGAGGCAGAGGACCACCTGATGGTTTTCCCAGAGCAGACTGGCTGGGCAGTGCTGCAGCTCAGGGGAGCTGGTTCCCATCTCCCTTAGCGTCTTTAGTTAGGGCTGACCCTGCCTGTCTTGGGGAGCACCATTGTGGAAGATCAGCTGGGGGAGGTGGGGGGGTGTCAAGGATTGTAAGGAAGTTATGTTCACTCCCCCCCCACCTGGTGAAGCCCAGTGTCGGAGACCTGGTGACTGGGGGAGGGAGCTGTGCCCCTGCAGGTATGTGTATATGCTATGGTATGTGTGTATGTGCTAAGGGGTCTGAGGAAGCCCCTCTCTAGAATGTTCCCTGAGCTTCAGGGTGCTGGACAGCCTCAGCATGGGCTGTAAGAAATGGAAAACATTTTGTTTTTTCGTGAATCCATTTTCATGGAAGTAGGTCTGATTTGTGGAGGGTGGAATGCAGCAGAGGTCAGTAGTAATAATCATAAATTAACTCATTTAATCCACACAGCAATCTATGAGATAGGTAGTAATATTATTCCTGTTTTAGAGATAAGGAAACCAAGGTACAGAGAGAGATTTGAGGAAGTTGCCCAAGTCCTCACAGCTTGGCAGTTGTGGGGCCAGGCTGTGGAGCATGGCAGGGTGGTTTCAGAACTTATCCTCTCTCTTATCCACGAGTCTCCTGGACCAACCTTCCTGATACCCAGTTAGGGTGCATAGGCCCAGGTGAGGCATTCACAGGGAGAAAACACCCTGCTAAACACACCAAAAGAATCCAAACCTAGCAGGATTTTCAACAGCAGTCTCCTGTTTTCCTGTGAGTTGTTTTAAGGCCTGAGGGTTTCCACAGAGACATGATCCAGAGGAGGCATCTCATCGTTTATGGAAGCAGCTGACAGGGGTGTCCAGGTTATCTTCTCTGGACCCCATAGTTGCACCCCATAACTTTAGTTGTGTCTGGGCTGGCAAAGGACAGGAGGCAAATTAAGGCAGCCAGGTTGGGGTTGCAGCCCTCACAATCCTGACCAGGGTCTCTGTGCTTCAGCTGCTCACAGTCTCTAGGCCCAAATCTTAGGGGATTGTGGGGGAGAGGGGACATGAATTTGGCAAACCATGTAAACAAACTCTCTTCCTAGACACAGACTGATAGCTGCAGGGGCTCAGAGAAGACAGCTAGTACAACCCTCTTTTTGTGCAGCGAGGGCAGAGGGGGAAATGAGTGGTGCAAGTCATACAGCTATGGCCAGGGCCAAGATCACTCACTCAAAGGGCAGTGCCTGTTAAAGGCCTTAGCCGCCTTGCTCACTGTGCTGTCTCTCCTGGTCCTCTGTCCATGCTCCGCCTCACCCCCTGGTTCCCCCAGGAGGATGTTCCCCAGCTACAAGGTAAAAGTCACAGGCATGAACCCCAAGACCAAGTACATCCTGCTGATTGACATCGTCCCTGCAGATGACCATCGCTACAAGTTCTGTGACAACAAATGGTAAGAGGCCTGGGACCCTCACCACATCACCCACCTTCCCTCAACTGCTCTTCCCACTCATAACCCCCACCCCCACTTGATGGTTGGTGCAGTGACTGCCCAGATCCACAGCCTCAGGTCCACTGCCTGGAGCTGGCACTGCACAGGCTGAAGAGGCTCGGTGAATGTCCACACACCTGCCTCAGGGGGGCTAGGGCTGGAAACCAGCCTGCAGTGTTTGGGTGTTTGGTGGATTTCAAGGGTCCATCCTCTCCCCATAGTCATGGACAACCAGGACTTGGTGACTGTGCTGTGACCAAGTGATGGACAAATTGCTAACACCAGGCAGATTCAGACTCTGCCAGTGCTTCACTGGGGAGGAGCGTGGGAATAGTTGTCTTGGGGGACTTTAATAGCTAGGCTATTACCTGGTCTGTGGTGGGCTTTCTCCTGTTTCTCTGCTCACTTCCCTCTCAAGCCATGCATCCACCCTCCAGCCTGAGTGAGGCTGCTGCCAGGGGTGGGTGATGGCATCTTTGGCAAGAGGCTGGAGGAGACAGGCAGGTTGGGGGGCAAAACCAAACTGGGGCCAGGTAAATAAATGTTGGGCTACTTATCATGAGGCCAACTCCTTATCACCCCATCTGTCCCCAGAGATCCAAGCAGCACTCAAGGAGACAGCAACTGGCCAGGACGCTGGGCTCTGTGGTGGGTGGGCAGTGGAGTGGGCAGAAATTGGACTGAGAGGGCAGGATTTGGTGGCAAGGTCCTGGCAAGTGCCGTGTTCCTATTTGTTCTCTCTCTCTGGGCTAGATTAGAACTCAGAGCAAGCTCTGGCTGAGGGGACAGCCACCAATTAATTTCTTACCATTGCTTTTGGGGCAAGCAATTTGAGAGTTGTCTAGGTCCTCTGAGACATTCCCTCCAAATATAATTTATAGCATTTAAAAATCATTAATATAACACATACACAGAAATGCCTAAATCTCCGCACAGTGTCTGTGATTAGCCCCAGTCCTTGAAATAAATGATCACATTTCCCCATAACCTTCCTTTCTCTTTCTACTGCAGTAAAATAAAAGAGATTCAGAACTGCTCTCTCTCCTCCTCAGCACTCTCTCCTCTGTCCCTCACTCCTACCCTGGAAGTCCCAAATTGATGGTGTGATGGGACTAGCAGCTATTTTTTCCTCCGGTCAATGGGGGTTTGCTCTCGCAGGGGACAGGCAATCTGGCTTCACCAGACCCCAGGGTACTCAACTGCTCTATCTGCTCTGTTGGCAGGATGGTGGCAGGGAAGGCTGAGCCAGCCATGCCAGGAAGGCTGTATGTCCACCCAGATTCTCCTGCCACTGGGGCCCACTGGATGCGGCAGCTGGTCTCTTTCCAGAAGCTGAAGCTGACAAACAACCACCTAGACCCTTTTGGCCATGTAAGAATGGGGACTGCCTGGCCTTGGGAGGCGAGGCCTGGGGCAGTGTTGGGGGTGAGGCAGATGGATGGGGATAGGGAGAATGCACCCTTGGGATCCACTTGCCTGGCCAGTTTGTGGAAGGAGCACAAGCTTCTGAGTCCTGTAGACAGCTATACATCCTTCCCCTGCCACTGACTGGCTGGGTAACTCTGGGCAAGTGTCTTAGTTTTTTTGAGGCATAGTTTCCTTGTCTAGAAAGTAGAGATGGCTGTATGTACCTTTCATGGTTATGAGACTTAAGTGAGAGAATATGTAGGAAGTACCTTGCACATAGGAGGCTCTAAATAAATATGATAACGATGATGATGGGCCACTTCTCTCAGCTTCAGTTTTCCCAAATCTGGCCTTGCTGAAGCAAGACAAGTAAGCCTTTTTGAGAACGAGTCACCAGTGAATTTTGAAGCTCCTCTTTGGCAAGTACTGCCTGTCCGGTCTGACAGCCACCCACCCTCTGGAAAGGAGGGCCTTGCCCTGGCTCATGAGCTAGCTCCTGCCTGGCCTGGCCTGGGATCTGGCTCTCCAAAGAGATTCTGAAGCCCCAGGGATGCTGCTGCTGACGTCCTATCCAGGCTGCCCAAGCTCATTCTTTCCCCATCTGGCCCTGGCAGACCCACAAAAAGGAGACTTTTATGTGGAAACTTTTAGCTCAAGTGTGTGGCAAACAGAAGCCTGGGGACCTGGTACTATCTGCCAGGGCACAAGCCCCACCTCTCTAGGCTGCTCGTGGTTACCGTGGAAGTGCAGAGCAGGGGCTGCTAGAGTAGGTGTGGATGCTGCGGGTGGGGCATGTGTGGGTATGTTCCTCTTTTATGCCCCAGTTCTATTTCTGGGGAGCTGTGTGCAAATCAGGATTCTGTGAAGTATAATTCCTTATGGAAAATGCCAGCAATGCTTCATTTCTGATCGATTGGTTTGTAACTAGTAAGCAGCTCCTCATTTTAATTTCTCAGAGTCTATCAGTTCTCTTCTAAGTCATTGGTGATCTATAAACAAACAACCAGGAGAATGCTCAATTAACATAATCAACTCCTGACTTACCTGTTTTGCAAGTCCCTATACTGGATTTCCCATGCAGGGTAGGCAGATACCCAGTGGCAAGCGCCAGCCAAGTCCCAACCTCTCAGAGCAGGAAAGGCAGAGGGGCCTCCTGGGTCTTCCTGGGCACCATCCTGGCCAAGACTTTGCTCCCAGTCAACTCCTACCTGACCTCCTCTGCTTGGCCAGGCTGTGGCACCAGCCTCAAAAGGAGAGGGAGGACTTCTGTGTTGGGAGGCCAGGAACCTAGCCCACAGGCACAGTCTCTGTCGACAACTGCACACATGTGCAGACCCCATGGGGTGTGAGTACAGAGCTTGGCAGGAGCTGCATCTTTGGGTGGCCAGAAATACTTAGGGATCAAAGCTCTAGAGAGGATTCTGTATGTACCAGCTTGCTATCATGGTTCCCAGCTGTAGGGATGCCTCAGAGGACTCCTCTACCTCCCTGATCCCTGTAGAAAGTGGAAGGAGAGGGAGTCAAGGGAGGAAAAGCTTGACCTTCTTTAGGAAGCAGGAGAGAGCGATATGGCCTCCACAGGCCAGCAATAGGTGTTCCCAGCCTGGCTTACTGCTTTGGTGGCTCTAACTGGGTCTATAAGGGGTTTGTGATAACACTGCCTGTGGTCTTAAATCTGGGCCCGTGGGACTGTTTGATGGGCTTGTGACACTGGGGGTGGCCCTGGCTACACTTGCCTTGCCTGCCTGCCTTGGGCTCCGCTCTCCTTGGCGATAGGGATGTTACCCACATGAACTCAGCTTTCTCCCTAGAGGAGTGAGATGCAGAGCATCTTCCTTCTTTTCCCTTTATCCCCACCCTTACCCAGTACTTGCAGTTTATTGGCTACAACACCCCCCTGTGGGGGTGGCAGGGCTTAGGTGATTGTCTCAGGAGCTGGGAGTACGAGCAGGTGCTTGGGCCCACATCTTCTGCTCCCTGGTCCAGCGCTTTCTTGGCTTCTCCACTTTCCTTTCTATACCCAGGGCTCTAGCTGCCATATCTTTACCTATTTGGAGCATCACTGAAGAGGGAGCAGCCTTTGGCCATGCAGACCAGGGCTGTGGAGGGACATATATCAAGGTGAAGGAGCTCATTTGGACCTTGACTTTTTGCCCCTTGGCCTGTGCCAGTGGGAGTGGTGAGCTCTCATGGAAGGGTGAAGAAGTCACCCTTCTTGGCTTCTCAGTGCAGGAGCCTGGGCAAGAGCCATCTTATACTGTGAACTTGCCCCAAACAAGCCCTTCCTTCTGTACAACTCACTTCTATATTTTCAGTTTTCCCTAAAAGCTTCCAGGCCTCAAGGAACTTTCTCCAGCCAAATGGACTTAGGGCTTTTCCCAGGGGTCCTCACAGTATCCCAGGAGCTTTAGCAGCTGCCTCTCATTGGCAGCCTTCCCCACTACCCCTGCCCAAAGGGCTGGGCTCTCTCCGTGGGAAAGGGGCCAGGCTCAGGTGTGAGCAGGGATTTCCACCAGCGTGGCAAGTTGAGAGCCAGTTAGAGTGGCTGTGGTATCATCTTGGGGTCTGCCAGGTGGGCTCAGTGTCCTAGGTTGGAGATCCTCAAGTCCAAGTCACCCCATTTCCTCATCCCAGGAGGTGAACAGGAGTGGCTAAGAGGCTATGTGTCTGCCCATGCATAATGGCCTCAAGGGGAAGAGAGTCCTGGTTGTGGGGCTGTAGAGCAGCCATTTTGGGTTAATCCGTATTTTATTAGTTTCCGTATCGTCTAAGACTCCCTCCCTCCATGAACACTGCCTTTGTCTATTGTCTGAGGACCCAGGAGAAGGGTCCAGGGTCTGGGTGAGGGTTTGAGCCTGGCAGCCTATTCCATGTGGCAGGTGAGGCCCTGTAACAGGAAACCCCCCAGACCACATGGCCAGAACCTCCTAAAAGACAGGACTAGACTAGAAAACTCCTTGTGGGTTTTTGTTGTGAGGGCTTTCCTGGTCTCATGGCAGAAACCCACAGGGAGTTTTCCAGTCCAGACCTTGGAAGGTAGGTTCAGGGTATGACCACTGGGGTCTGGGAGTGAGCCTAAGCCAGTGGGGTACACAGGCAGCAGGGGCAGAAAGGATCCTCAGAGCTGGGGCCGGGCTGAGCTGCCTCCAGAAGCCCACATTCAGCTCCACTCTGCTGCTCTGCTGGCTACCAAAGCTGCCTGCCCATCACATCATCCCCTCCTGCTTGCCACCCCCCCCACCCCCAGCAGGGTCCTGGGCAGCCAACCATGTGATGGAAAGAGAAGCTGCTTCCCACCCCCTTTCTTCCTCTCCTCCTCTTCTGAATAAGCTTCTAGCAATACTTGGGCTTCAGGAAGTCGAGGAGGGACTTACTGGGGAGTAGGTAGGGCCTGTATCCTGTGGCAGGACGTGAGATGGCTGGCACGTGGGTCTGTCTGTTCTCCTGACCGAGAGGCAGGGAGGAGATGGCTGCAGTGTGTGTGTGTGTGTGTGTGTGTGTGTGTGTGTGTGTGTGAGAGAGAGAGAGAGAGAGAGAGAGAGAGAAGGAGATGGCCGTTTTCACTACCTTTGTGTCCTACGACTCCCAGATTGCTGAGGAGGAAGGGCCAGTTTAGGATTTCTGACATAGTCCTGTTGGAGACTGAGTTCCCTAGCCCCAGACTTGGGGTTTGGCCTGCAGCTCCTCAGCCACAGAGTAGCACGGGCATAGTCCCCTTCATGTGCTGGGTTTCACAAACACCACCACCACCTGAATCAGCTCCCCCTCCAGCCCCCAGGCCTGGGATGATCTTCCCACCCTCTGCACCTAGTTAGTTACTCCTGAGCCTTGGGGTCCAAGCTCAACTGCAGCTTCTTCAGGGAGAAAGTTCAGGGTCCCCATTCTATGCTCTCAGAGCACTATGTACGTTTTCATCCTAGTACTTGCCAAAATTATAATTTTATACCTATTTGCATTTTTAAAATTTATTTATGAATAGGAAATTCATTTGCATGGTTTAAAAATAAATCACTGAATTAAATAAAAACAGCTGTAATGGGAAATCTCCCTCTACTTGTTCCCCATCCACTGAGGTTCTCTCGGCCCCCACCATGGGTAGCCCGTGTTACCCGTTTCGTGTCAGCATTTCTTTTTGTGCATAAGGCAGAATGCAGAATCCCCCCTTTTGTACACAAAAGATAGCATACTATAAAGACATTTTTTGCACTTTGCTTTGTAAACTGAGTATGTCTTGGAGATAATTCCATTCATAGACAGCTTCTTCATCCCCCCCCCTTTTTATAGCTGCATAGAATTTTATCACATAATTGTTCCATAAATTATGTAGCCAGTCCTTATTGAAGGAATTAGGTGTTTTCATATTTTTTTTCTTCTGTACATATCCTATTTTATACTGTGCCTCGTATATCTGTGCAATAAATGGCCTGTTCAGACGATTTTTGGATTTGTCATTTTGAAAATATTGCCAAGTTGCCCTTCACAGGAGTTGTGCTGATATATATTCCCACCATTGCTATAGCCTTACCAACAAGGGTAGGAGAGCAAACTTTTTGATTCTTATCATTTTGATAGGTGAAAAGTAGATACCAGTTTTCGTTTTAATTTGCATTTCCTCTATTATGAGTGAGGTTAAGCATCTTTTTATTTGTGTTTCCTCACTGTTGTTCTTATGCTTTGCTCATTTCCCTCAGATTTTGGGAATCTTACCAATTTCTAGGAGCTTTTGTCAATTAGGAGGATTTAGCTCCTATCTGTGATATGAATTGCACATTTTCCCAGTTTGTCCTTTGTCATTTGATTTTGCCTATAGTGATATTCCCACACAGATGCTTTTGATTGAATTTATCAGTATTTTCTATATGTATTCTGGGTTTTGAGTTATTGAAAGCCCCAATCCACTCCTTAATTATAAAGGGATTTTCTTCTATATTCTTCTAGTATTTTATGGATTTATTTTTACATTTAAACCATTGATCCTTTTGGAATTTATCCTGGCATTTGATGTGAGGTATGAATCCAACTTTTATTTTTTTTTCTGGAGAGCTATCCAATTGTCCCAACACCAGTAATTGAATAGTCTTATTTCTTCCCATAGTTTAGGATGCCTCATTTCTGTACACTGAATCCCCATGTGAATTTGTGCCTATTCATGTGCCAGTCCCTTGACTGTTGAGACTGAATAACAGGTTTTAATGTTTGGCAGGGCTAGTGTGCCTTGATCTTCTTTTTCAGAGTTTTCTTGGCTAGTCTTGTCTATTTCTTCACATGACTTTAGAAACAGCTTGTGGTGTTCAAAAAGAAACTTATTTGTATTCTTATTGGAATTGCTTTAAATTATAAATTTACTTGGAGAGGATTGATAGGAATCCCTTTCTCTTTGCTGAAGTCTTTTTTTTTTTTTTGTCCTTCAAAGTGTATGGAGGTTTCCTTCATGAGGCCCTACACATTTTTTGTTAGGTATGTCACCTTGCTTGTTATTATTATAAATGCAATCTTTCTTGCACTACATTTTCTCACCACTTCTTTTTGCTTAATTTTGGGGTGACTGTGTGACTTCCCACTAGATAGTAGGCCATGAGGTTTTCAAGCACCATACATGTGTCCTAGTGCCTAGCACTATGTCTGGCAAACCAGTGGGTACTGATGGATGTTAAGTGAATGAGTGAAACCACTAAAGTTAGGGGATGACAATTAGCAAAGATACTTCCTCTGCCAGGGGCTAATGTTCCCCTCCCCGCCACAAGCTTATGCTGTTAACTTGCCAGTGGGGGCTCAGAGCTATTTATCTCCCTCTTTTCCTCTCACATTTGTTGAGCCCTGACAATGTGCCAAGGCCTTGCCAGGTGCTTTGGGAGATACAGACACTCCACAGAACTCCAGAACAGGCCCCGCCCTCCCCAGCCAGATAAAGGTAAGAGCTCAGGCTGGGAAATTAGTACCAATTCTGGCTCTGCCTCAAATTGGCTGTCTGATGTGGGCAAATGCCTTCATCTCCCTGACCCTCAGTCCCTGACCCTTTATTAAAATGAGGACAGTAGTAATCCCTACTTTATAAGGATGTGTAAAGATTAAATATATGATGTATGCAAAATACCTAGCACAGGGTCTGGCAGATAGGATATGCTTAGTAAACTTTAGCTATTATTGCTCTTGCTGTGAGAAAAGGCAGGAAGGTTTTGGGTCCCTATGGTATAACCCCAGGGTTGCTGCCCTGGGAGTGAGGCCTAAGACCCATCTGGCTAAGGCCTCTTGAGTGGGCTGGTGGGCTGCCTAGCTCAGTTCCAGGTGAATTTTCCTTGGACCAGTCACTTACCTCTCCAGGTCTCAGTTTTCTTTTCTTCTTTTGTTTTTGAGCTGCAGATCCTGTCTCTGTCCTAACATCTTTGCAGGGCTGGGAGGTGGGGGTGGATAGGAAGGATGATGAAGAAGGTACTTTTAGTAAAATTATGATGCAGAGTAGATCTGATTTTAATGTATGACAAAATGGACATTAGCCACACTGTTGTGTGGCTAGGATCCAGATATATGTGTTCTGTGATGGACAATAGGGTCTGGTGATCTACGTCCCTTACAGTGTTTGGTTGACACCTTCTCATTAGTTACTGAGCTTGTTGTTGAGAGCAGTGTGTGCTCTCTCAAAGGCCATCTGGATTCTGCTCAACACTCTGTCTCCGACCAGCTGTGTGTCCTTGGGCAAGTCATGTTCCCACTACAAACCTTCTGTTCCTCATCTGTAAAATTAGGAGGTTGGACCAGAATGATCTCAATGGTCTGCCTCTCCATGCCCTAATGTTCTGTGATTCTAACATAGATAAATCTGGGCCTCATTGGCCAAGCACGCTATGGTGATCTCTTGAGGAGATGGATGTTTGGTGCTATTGCAGTTGTTAAAATAGAACAGCCTCCTGAATTGTGGCCAGAACATAATGAATCCCATTTCTGTAAAACAATGTTGATGACGGAACCAGTCACGTAGTGGGGTTGTTGACGTGGCTGACCCATTTGGCCCAGTATCCTCTGCAACAAATATAAATGTGAAACTCTGGCAGAGTAGTTTAATGTGGTGCCTGAGGAACTTCCGAGCAAAGCCAGGTGTGTGAGTCACTGAGTTGGTTTCATATTCTCTCGGCTGATGGGACTGAGGCTCAAATTGATACTTGGCTTGCACTGGTTCAATGTGTGGGACTTTCTCCCAGACCCCTGTCCAGGTTCCAGACCGTCACAGTTGGGAGGGATATTTGGGACCATGTAGATGAAGGCCCCACTTTACATACAGATGGGACCCCAATGGCTGGAGGGGAAGAGCTTGCTCAGGACTTACAGCTGGTAAACAGAGATCATAGAGGCTTCTGGACCCTTCTTGACTTCTCTGTGTATGGGATTGCACTCCCCTGTGGTCTGGAAGTTTCTTTCTTCCCAGGTCTCCCTGCCAGCCTGTTTGTCTCTCCTAGAAGGTGTGTTGGGCAGTCTCTCCACTCCAGTCATCAGGGACTTTGTCTAATGGGCTAAGGAGTTTGGCCTTTATTCCAAGGGGCAAGAGGGAATAATCAGAGGTGGCATTATGAATATAAGGCATTTATTGAGCCCTATATACTGGAAGGAGTGGTGGGGGGCATGGCGGCAAGATGAGGAAATACAACGGGCCCTGCTCTCAAGTAATGTGCACTCCTGGATGTCTCAGAAGGTTCTGAGTAGGGGACTGACCTGATAGGATGTGCAGCAGGTGAAAGTGGAGAAGAAGTAGGTGGAGTCAGGGAGAAGGCAGTCCCAGCAACCAAGCCAGAGATAGCAGGGGCCTGAACCAGGGGTGCAGAGAGGGAGTGGAGAGGCTTTTGTTTTATAGATAGAGTCACAGGATTGGTCACTGAGTGGATCTGAAGGCAGGTGACAGTGAGAAGGGGAGTTGACGTTGATGCCCAGGGCTGTGACCAGACCAGGACCGTGGTGACTGCCCAGGTGTCGCAGGAGCAGGGTGGGTGCTGCCCTCTGTCCTAGTGTCTCGCACAGCCTCCCTGGGGTGTTGGTGCCTATGGCCTGTGTCTTGGGTTCTGTCGGCCCACTGTCTTTGTCCTCCCTTTGTGCTGCCACCCTAGGGAGAGCCTGAGTGACCAGGGGCTGCTCCTACATGCTGGGGAGCTCACAGAGGGACTGTCTACACACACGTTCAATCACAGTTTTTGACCTGAAAAATGCTGTAGAGATTATCGTGTCTTTAGTAAGAAAGTAAAGACCAGAGAGGAGGGGACTTGCCTACATTCCCACAGAAAGTGTCATCACAGCCCAATCGTCCCACTCCTGCAACCCGGCCCTGCACTTACCACATCCTGTTTCAGGGCAAAGGAGCCTAGAAGTATAAAAGGAATAAAAGGTATAAAAGGTATGGCCCTTTCTCCTGTGGAGTTCATAGTTTAACTTCAGTCCCCTTCATTGATAAGAAGAAACAGGAATCTACTAGGAAGCAGCATAAAAGCCAAGTAGATAATGCACAAGGAGGAAGTTTCAGAACTGGCAGTTCAGAGCAGGCCCTGGTAGCTGGGAAGGCTTCCAGAAAGGAGTGGGTCTTCCTGGAAGATATAATAGGCCTAGAAGGTGAGAGAGAATGGGACAGGAAGATCAAGATGCAGAGGGAACTGCATATGCAAAGAGCACAGGTAAGAATCCAGGCATTTCTGAAGACATCTAGGCCACCTCCCAGGTATTAAATTGCTGAGTCTTCAGGGACCTTGGGTCTTTTGCGGGCTCCCGCAGCTTTGTGAACAGTACAAGATGACAGAGTAACCTAAAGGGACTGTGGAGTGTTTCCCAAGACCCAGTAGCTCCTCTCACCACAGAATGTTCCCAGGCTTCTGGAAAGGGACACACATTAAGGTCTCCCTGGGTGGGACTTGTGCCCTTCTGTGTCTCTTGAGTTTCTCATCTGGCAGACCTCCCCGTTGGGCAGTGGGTCGTGGGTCCCCAGCTACAGGACGTGGTTTGGAGTTGGGGAAGTTCTGTACTTGCCCCAAGAAGGTCCGGAGGTTTGTCACTGGGGGGTGAGGGTGATGGGGAGTGGCCAGTGCAGGAGGCAGAAAGGCTGGTTCCTGCTGGATGGAGCCGCCTGGCCAAGTGGAGGAGCCCAGGGAAGGTCAGAGCCCATAGCCCAGCTCCTGGCCTACCCCCTTCCTCAGCTGAGTCTGCTCTCCTGTCTCCCTGTCCCCCAGGGCATGATAAGAACAGAGTCTTCCCAAACTAAGACTTCATGGAAGAGCCTGACTCTGGCCTTTCTCTTGGCACTCTGGTCACCAAAGAGTTAAACCTTTCACTAAGCTTCCCCACAAGGTCTAGTCCCTGGGAACCTGCAAGGGCGGGGAGCCAGCAGGGCCAGCCCAAGGAAGGGGCACTCCCAGGTAGAGAGAAAGGATCTCTGAGGGGAATGGGGATTGAGGGCCAGCCTGGCCCCAGCAGGACAGAAACCAAAGGGTTAACAAAAGCCACGCTGATAAAATGCCCCAGATTCCTGGTCCTGCCTCCAATGGGGAGGGTGTCTGGCAAATGTCAACGATAAAAAATACATTTTAATGGCACATGATGCAGCTGCTACCGTGGGGGCGCAGCCAAACGAAGCAGGTTTGGAGCAGCAACTACTGTGAGTGACTCTGGGGGCTCCAGTGGCTATGCCACCAGGGCTCCTTGCTAAGCTTTGTCCAGCTGGGGCAACCTGCCTCCCCCAGCCCATGGCACCCTCAAGGGTCATTGGGTGCCCGGGGCCTCTGGCCTTTTCTGGTATTATTTTAGGAACTTTGCTGGTCTCCTCTCTTGGCACCTTGAACTCTAGCCCATGATGAACTTCCCTCCAGGCTGGGAGCTGCCTTGGGCAGGTCCGAGGGCAGGATGCATCTGGGTCTCCCCAGCATCCCCTCAGTAGGCCTCTAGGAACATTGAGACATGCATGAATGAATGAGCGATGGAAAAAGTTAGAGTGGGGCATTTCCTCATCTTCTTCCCTCTCTGCCATCCTGCAAAGCCCTGGGCTGCAACAAATCTAAGAGGAGGCAGCTGAGGGCTCGCAGCAGGCATTTCTAGGAAAGGCAGGTCACATGTGAGAGGGTGGGAAGAGGTCATCCTGGAGGGGACCCCTGACGGAGGTAAGTTATGTGTTATCCCATTTTACAAATATGAAAACTGAGGCTCAGAGAAGTCGAGTGACTGGCCTGAGGTCAAACAGAGAGTTAGGGGCACCCTGGACTTTTGCTGACAATTTGAAATACACTGTGTTGAGTTCACTGGGGGCTTTTATTTTTTATTTTATTTTATTTTTCGGAATATCATGAGGGTACAGATGTTTTGGTTACATGATTTGCTTTTGTGCAGTTTGAGTCAAAGTTATATGTGTGCCCATCACCAAGATGGCATGCATTGTACCCATTAGGTGTAAATTTACCGGTCCCCTCCTCCCCTCTCCCACCTACTTGGTTTTCGTTGAGTTTTACTGCTGTATGTGCACATGGGTGTTGATCGATTAGTTCCAATTTAATAGTGAGTACATGTGGTAGGGCTTTCAAACTGTTAAGGGCTTATCCTGAGTTCTCCATCACCACAGTGAAACAATCAGTCATATCGTAATGCCTGAGGCCAGGCGTTAGTGTTGGAGCAGGGAGGCTAAGTGGGGACTATGGGGGCTGAGTTTGGGGCCCAGGGGCCTGGTTCTTCACTTGGGAGCTTTAGGATCTTTCTGGGTTCAGTCCTGGTAGTCAGGACCTGGATCCTGGGCTTTTAGAAGAATGAACAAGGTCAAGGACCTGGGGCTTGAGGGTGGGGACCTGAATGAGACCTTTCTCTTCCAGATCATCCTCAACTCCATGCACAAATACCAGCCACGGCTACACATTGTTAAGGCTGATGAGAACAATGCTTTTGGCTCCAAAAACACAGCCTTCTGTACCCACGTGTTCCCAGAGACCTCCTTCATCTCTGTGACCTCCTACCAGAATCACAAGGTACAGCCACAACCCCCACCCCCACCTCCACTGATAGCATGGGGCATTCCTGCCACCATTGCAGAGAGGCAGGAAGTGAAGCCCAGGACACAGCGAGACTGAGTCAAGCCCAGCGCAGGGACCTCAGGAACCTGCAGTGTCCCTCAGAGCAGTGAGCAAATTGAATGATGAGCAGAAAAGGACACTAGACATGTGCATCTCCAGCACAAAGTAATTATGGTCTCTGTGTTCTGGGGAATGGACAAAGTTGGCAACTGTAAAAACTGGGAGCATGGAGCCTGCCTTATGGTTTATGTTAGGCCCTTTTGTTCTATAATCTTCTTTCTCCTGGTGCATCCAAAGGTAGGATTCTGGGCCTGCAGACAGAGGGGTAGGGAATGGGGAGAGGAGCCCAGGCACTGTTGCTGTGCCCTGGGAGGTCCCAGCCCACCTCCTACCCCCACTGCCCCCTAATCACGGACAGCTGCTCTCCCCTGCCTTTGTCCATGCACCCCTTTTCAGAGTGCTTTTTACATTACACACACCAGGACTGGTGAGGTAGGTGGGCATCCCTGGGGAAGGGCTGTTGGCTGTGGTGGATTTTAGGCAGAAGAGTTACATTTGCATTTAGAACCTGATGTGGCAGTTGCACAGACAGGAGCGGCGTGCACAGGAAGCTCCCTGAAAAGCTTACAGGTCCCCAGAGAGACTGATGGGGGACTGAAGCCAAGCACTGCAGTGGGCTGGAGAGAGGATCGGAGTAGAGCAAGTGGAATGGATCAGAGCCAGGGACAAGCCAGATGGAATGGCAAGGCCATCGTCCCCAGACTCTGCCACGGCTCTGGATATGCCTGGGGTGGGGGAGGAGGGCCAGAGGCCAGCCCAGTCCTGCTGTCTTCCCAGTGACTCTACCATATATCCTCTCCTGACAGATCACACAGCTGAAAATTGAGAACAACCCTTTTGCCAAGGGATTCCGGGGCAGTGACGACAGTGACCTGCGTGTGGCCCGGCTGCAGAGGTGGGGCTACCTGGACCTGGGGGTGAGGCGGGCAGACTGGGTTCAGGCATGTGGACTCTGGAACCATCTTTACTGTCTTCTTGTCTCTCTGCTTGTCCTCCCTGCCCCTTCAGCAAAGAATACCCTGTGATTTCCAAAAGCATCATGAGGCAGAGACTTGTCTCCCCCCAGCTCTCTGCGCCGCCCGATGTGGGCCCCCTGCTTGGCGCTCACCAGGCACTCCAGCACTACCAGCATGAGAACGGGGCACATGCGCAGCTGGCTGAGCCACAGGACCTGCCCCTCAGCACCTTCCCCACCCAGAGGGACTCAAGCCTCTTCTATCACTGCCTGAAAAGACGAGGTAGCTCTCTCCTGGTCTAGAAGCCCTGGAGGGTCAGAGGAGGGGTGAGGTCCTCCCCACATGTGAGCGTGTGTGCACATGCACACACACACTTATCTGGGTGCTTGTGTGGCCTTGGAGAGTGGGCCTGAAGGGTTAGGGACCATGGCTGGACACAGGGTCACCTTTCCTAGTATAGGGATGCTAGTTCTTGCCTTTAATGCAGCCTTTGGAATCGCCAGCTTGTGGCCTTGTCGTTCCCAGACAGAGTTCTACTGAGAAGGGCAGGAGGATGGTGGAGCATCACAGTGCAGAGGTGTCTGGATCGGGGCTGCCGTTTATCAAAGCAACCTCAATTCCAGAACAGAGAGTCCTGGGTACTGGGCTCTCCACCTCATCATACTAGGATCTGCAAAGGCTGCTTGAGAGTTGAAATGAGTTCTTATGGATGCGGATAGAGGCCAGGAAGACAGGCCACAGCACGCTGTCTGTGCTGGGCTTCTTTGTAAGGAAGAACCCTGAGCTGGGAACCATGACATCTGTGTTCTGGTACCAGGTCTTGATTTTTCCACAGATAGAATTGGGATGATTAGTGTTATTCCACCAGAAGACCTCATCAGGCCCCTGAAATTCCCTTGGGAATGAGTCTGGGGACTTTTGCTTGCAATCCAGAATGTTCTGTCAGCCCTGTTCCCAGGGACTTAGCCAGGCAGAGCTCCAAGTGGCCCCTGCACAAGTCCTGTTAGATCTTAGTGGCCTAGAGCAGGGATCCGCAAATTGTGGCCCTTGGACCAAATCCAGCCTGCTGCATGTACAAAATGGTTTTGATATTTTAAAATAGTTGAAAAAAAATCAAAAGACTATTTCATGATATGTGAACATTATATGAAATTCAAATCTTAGTCTCCATAAACAAAGTTTTGTTGGAACACAGCCGTATTAATTTATTTACATATCATCTACGGCTGCTTTCATGGGACAACAGCAGAGTAGTTGCTACAGATATTGTACGGCCCACAAAGTCTTCAAGTTTGCTCCCTCCTGACCTAGAGTGACTGGTCACCTGCCAAGACCAGGGGAGAAAGGGAAGATCTGGAGAGAAGATGGAGGGGAGGGCTGAGTAAGGGGCAAATAACAGTGGGTCAGGGAAAGGGGCCGGTCCCCCAGCAGGGCAGATGCCTCCAGGGAAGGAACACGCAGGCCTTCAAACTTGGCCCCTCTGCTCAGGCCCCGTGTGTACACATGCAGCTCCCAGAGTGAATCCCTAGAGAAGACAGGAGGCCACGCTGAGCCTTGGGTGAGTGTTCTTAAATTGGCTGAGGGGGCTGCTCCCCAAGCCCTCAAGCCTGGGGCAGCCCTGGCCCCAGGGGAGGTTGTGCCACTCCAGACAGTTAAGTCCTCATGGTTGTGAGGATGTTGAGAGATACAACACATGATTTGTGACATCTGATGTCATCTTTCCCCAGAGTTTCAGCTCAGCCTGAAAAGTATGTCACCTTTTTCACTTCAGCTTCATGTCTTAATTTTGCAGACACTGTTATGTTGGAATCTGTGTAATAACGATGTGATGGGTCTTCTTTGAACACATGCAGGGTCACCTCCTCTTCTAACAACAACAGAAATATGCCTACGAGTAGCTTTGGCTTACTGAGGCCTTCCTGGGAGCGGAGGTTGAGGCAAAACCTCATGGCCTTACTCTTCTGGCTCGTTCGGACAGATGTGGCCTTTGGGCCTGGCAACAGCCTCTACTTCCCTTGGTCAGGGCCGGCCTAGCCTGAGAATGCCACTGCACACCAAGGCCTCTTACTATCCCAAGAGTCAGGCTGGCAAAGGATCAAAGCCATGTGCCGCCTGCCTAAGCACTGCACTCGGTGTCCAGCGATGTGGTGTCCCCTTTGGCCTTTGAGTAGGATCCATAATCTGACCACTTCCTGGTTGCTGCCACCTTATAAAAGCTGTAGCTGATTAAAATGGCTCTGGGAGTACCATGGTAACATGAGGCAAGGGCAGGTGCTGAGTGACAAGGGCAGGCTGTCCTGGCATCCAGCAGGGTGCTCTGGGCCCTGGGCGTAGAAACAGCTCTGAGTATTTCTTTGTCTTTCAGCAGACAGTGCCCGCCACCTGGACTTACCCTGCAAGCGATCCTATCTGGAAGCTCCCTCTTCAGTGGGGGAGGATCACTATTTCCGTTCTCCCCCTCCCTACGACCAACAGATGCTGAGCCCCTCCTATTGCAGCGAGGTGACCCCAAGAGAAGCCTGCATGTACTCAGGTTCAGGGCCTGAGATTGCCGGGGTGTCTGGGGTGGACGACTTGCCCCCCCCTCCACTGAGCTGTAACATGTGGACTTCAGTCTCACCGTACACCAGCTACAGCGTCCAGACCATGGAGACTGTGCCTTACCAGCCTTTTCCCACACACTTCACTGCCACCACCATGATGCCTCGGCTGCCCACCCTCTCTGCTCAGAGCTCCCAGCCACCGGGAAACGCCCACTTCAGTGTCTACAACCAGCTCTCACAATCTCAGGTCCGAGAGCGGGGGCCAGCCACCTCATTCCCAAGAGAGCGTGGCCTCCCCCCAGTGTGTGAGAGGAAGCCACCCTCTCCACACCTGAATGCTGCCAATGAGTTTCTCTACTCTCAAACCTTCTCCTTGTCCCGAGAGTCTTCCTTACAGTATCATTCAGGGATGGGGACGGTAGAGAACTGGACTGATGGATGACTTCCACATCTCCTCGACAGCCCCGGGACCACGTTGCTCCTGTATTAACCTCTGCGGGTGGCCTGCACTACCAAGAAACACAGGAAGGTATTTCAGAGGGGGAGTGTGTGTATACGTGTATACGTGTGTGTGCGTGTATGTATCTGGAGAGCATCTATCTTCTGATGTACAACTGAGGCCATGACAAGAAAAAAAACCACAAACAATTATCTAAGAAGTGATTTTGGCTGCAGGACCTGGGTCAATTGTTATCTGACATCTCTTGACATGCCCACGGGTGGGATGGGAGTGGAGGGTTCATATGAGGTATTTAGAGGTTTTTATAATATAATCTTTGATTTACTCAGGGGCCAGGTGGTAAGGTCCCTCCCACAGGGAGAGATTCTCATTGCTGGGGTGGGAAGATTCTCACTGCTGAGGTGGGAGAGTTCTGCACATATCTTAGAGCTCCTGGCCTTCTGTTTACAAGGGGAGCTGAGAATCTTGTTTTGGTAGCAGGAGGCTCACCCCTTTGGCTTCTGCAGAGTCTGTGAGAGTACCTGAGAGGTGGGCTCAACTGAGCCCCAGAGTGTGCTTTAAAAGTAGAGCTGGCTGCTCAGTTAATAGCCTAGAAATTGATTCCTAGAGCCCCGAGGTCTGAGAGCTGCCTTGCAGAAAGGATCATGTGCTAAATGCCACCTGATGGGTATTTAAGGCTTTTTTCCTTTAAGAGGTGGGAAAATGTAACCAATAGCATCTTTGTCATTTGGGTTTTGTCATAAGGTACAAAGCCCTTCCCCCAAGGTCCCCAACATGCAATCTCTCACTCACTCTGATGCGCAAGATGCAGCCTCTCAGGCACCATCTGCAGGTGACTGGCAATTAGAAAACATACCTCCCCTGGCAGCATCCCCAGGAGACCACATTGGAGCCAATGGTGGGCATCTCTAGGGCCTGCTCTGCTCCCTGGAGCAAGAAAGGCCAACAGAAATAAAAAAGAGAATTGAAAAATGCATTTCTTCCAGTAAATTCAGCCAGTGAGCTCAGTGGAAAAAAGATAATTCTCCAGTGAGGCTATCTTACAGTCCTCAGCCCTGCTCTTTAGCGTTGAATGTCACCAGACCATCGGTATTGCTGGTGTGAACTCTAAACTCTTTGCATGCCAATTAGCTATTTATATATTATATAAATAAATAAATAAATATATATATCTCTCACAAATGCAGGCCACATGTCAAATTCAGCTTTGCTTTTTACAAATGAATAAACTTAATAAAAATGAACATTGGCGGCAGTATTTGGAAAGGCATCTATTTAAGTTTTTATTACATGTTTGATGTTAAAAACTAAATGTTTTAGATAAAACATATATATGAACAAACACACTACAGATAAGGCTTTTTTAGAAAACACATTAGCTAACAGGTGATATGGAACATCAAGTGTTTTGTTATATAGCATGGACATTTTATTTTACATATTGGAACATAAAGCCATTTACAACTGTGAAGTGTGTGGATGCTCTTTATTACTGGCTTGTCATTTCTCGGCTCAGCAATGGTGTCTCCCTCACTATTGCTGGTATTTTTTCTCAAGTGCCAGGTGAGGCCCTCAGTGTGTCTGAGCATTTGCACTATGGAACCTCAGCTCAGAGTGAAGAAGTAATTTAGGACCGATGGAGCAATTGTACCTTTGATCTCATGCGACTCCCAGGATATGGGTCTGGATTCCAGGGCCCGCAAAGATCCCAGAGGGGCAGGCAGTAAGCAAGAATCTGTCACCTTTTAGCAGTCAACACACAACCTGGCAATTTGGGGGAAATGGTCTCATAAGTAGGAAATTCCTGGTGGGATCTGTGCAGCTGCTTCAGAAAAGGAGCTGAAGAGCAGGTTCAAGTCAGCACCCGGGGCTTCCTGGAGCAGTCGGAGGTTTGAGCTCATCACCACAGTCACCCCAGAGAGGGTGAGTCAAGGCCTGGCAAGGCCCCCACTTGCCCACTCCTTTGCCAGATCCTTGAAGCTTGGCCACAAGGTGAGAGGAAAAAAAGGAGATGAAATCCAGTCCAGGTTTGCCCACTAGACTGGAAGAGAGGCAGGGGTAGGAAGATGCCGTTGGCGCTCCCTCTGCACAACACCTTGCAACTTGCCCCCACCCCTCATGGCTCCTTCCCCAAAGCCGCTCACCGGCACGTCCCGTCTCCACTGCAGGCTGGTCTGGGAAACCGGCAGAAGAGAAGGCAAGCGAAGTGACCTTGAATCCTTGTCCTGTCCTCTTCAGGGCTGAGATGAGATGAGATTTCCTGCTCGGTAAAAAGTCAACCTTGTCTCCTGTTTCCCCAGAGTCTTTCCCTTGCAGCTCCAGGGCTGCTCTCTGGCTGGACTTCTTCCAGCAGAACAGGAGGCCAAGCTCCTTCCCCGCTTAGCTGCTGGCTCCCACCTCGGGCGTGTTGGTCACAGAAAAAAACTTAGCTTGGCTCAGGGGACAGGGAAGTGGCGGTGGTGGGGGGGTGCTCTTCTTAACTGACACCTGCTCTGTTCTGTTCTTTCTGGGCAAAGACTGTATATATGGGATACTCCACACCTTCTAGAACCCAGGCAGAGGGCTAGATGTATGTTCCCAGGCTCTCTGCAGACACGCAGTTGGCTGAATCCAAGGTAAAGCAAGCTGCTTCTTAAGGGGTATTTTGCCTTGAGGCAGCCCACAGCTTCCTACCAGCTTTCTGGGAAGCATGAGGTCCCTTGGTTTCCCCATCTGGGCATGGCTAAAGGCAGGCCTGTAGTGGGATTTGTGGAACTTTCCTGCCCCTCTGAATCAACAGCTCAATAAAAAGGGGGCACATGGGATATCCTGGAACAAAGGGCACCATTCAGTAGCGCCAACAGGTCATACATCATCGGGCCAGAAACCTGCCACATGAAAAGGGTCTGCTTCTGCTGTGCCCTGCCCGGGAAGGGACAAAAGCAGATTAACTTTCAGCTGCGTGGCCATGGGCCCGAGGCCTCCAGGGCTCTGCTCCCCAGCCCAGGGCCCAGCCACCAGGGGGAAGCCTAGCCGGGCCTCTCAGCAGCAGCTCCACCAGCCACCCGACGGACACACGGACACGGAAGGCCCTCAACAATACAAGAGCCTGGAATCACAAAAGGGAGAGGAAAGGAGAAGCTGGGTCAGACTGACAAATTGTTAAAAAACCAAACCAACATTCAGCCTCAGCTGGGCCTCAGGGGGTCAAGAGGCCTCAGCTCGCCCCACTAATGGAGCCTGCTGGAGGAGCAGCAGCCGGCCTTGCAGTGTCTTATCTTACAACATAAAATTAAAACCCACTTAAAAGGCCGGAGGGCATGTTAACATTCCCCCTGCTGTCTAATTGAAGTAGTTCCCAGTGCAAGGGATTTCACTTGAAAGATGTCTCCCTCCCAGCCTGGCTCTCCTGCTCAGCACTCAGCGGGCAGGGGAAGGGGTGGTGGAGGGAGGGATTGTCATTTCAAAGACCAGCACAAGCTCAGGCAGGAACAGCGCCCTTTCTGCTTGCCTCCTCCACCCAGGTGGCAGGTGGCGACAGCAAAGGTTAGAACAGGCTGGGTTGTTTTGTATTTTTTAAAAATTTACAAATTCATTAGCAGCTATGTCAGCAGAGGCCAGACTCCTGACAAGAAGTCCTGGTAATGATTCAAATATGGCGAGCCCTGCAGTGAAACCTGGCAGTTCCCGCAGCCAGGGGATTTCTATTCTGTCCCCCAACAACCCCTTTCTCCCCCCTATGCAAATATATTACAGGTCTCCAAGGCATACGGAATCAATCAGGGACATCCTGTAGAGGTGATGAACTTGCACTGGCCATCCTGAGTAATGGGAACCAGTCAGCCTGAAGCCGGCCGGGACTCAAAGCCAAGGTGACAGCTATTAAGCAATTGTGTGCCAAACAAAACGGCAAGGGGGCCGGGTAATCAATTCAATTTCGATGGGCGACCCAAGCGACCACAGCAGCTGTCGCAGCTGATTAGAGAGGGCTGGGCTGGAGCTTTCAATGCGAGCCCATCACAGATCAGAAACAGGCCCGGGATGAAAAGAGAAAGAGCTGTCTCCTGAGAAGCAGGCGATGAAGGACTCTGTTTTATGTGACTGTGTTCTTCCTTCTCTCCTTGAAGAAAGAGCAGAAAAAAAGCAAGCAGTTTGGAGATTAGATAGTTTTCTTTTCAGCCATTTATCATTATGAAGGAAAGTAGACAGGGCAGGGGCAGGGAAGTCTCCAGTGGGATTTCTGTGAAGTCTCACTAAGAAGACCCAGGTTTACACGCTGCAGCCCGAACAGCCCCCGCGTATTACCGTGGCCCAGTAGGGTCTGCAGAGCGTCTAGGGCCCCTCTTCTCTAATGAGGGCAAACAGGCCCCCGCGCCCCGAGGAGCACAGAAATTCTCCTGCAGAAACCCCAACCCACCAAATCGTGTCATTTGTGAGAGTTAAAGCCTGAGTCAGGACGAGAGGAGAAGAGAAAAACGGGAAGCTGAGAGGTCCCTGCAGGTCTGGCCCCGACAGAGGCCCCCTCACCCTCCCTGGGCCCGGGCCAGGGCAGCTAGAGCCCCTGCTGTGTCTGCCCGCCTGTCAGCACGGACCCCAGTCCCATGACGGACCCTGGCAGCCTGCTTGGACATTCTGGGCTCATGTCTGGTTGTTCTGTTCTGTGGTGCAGGGACTTGGGGAATGCTGAGCAAGGTGCACCCACAGGCGCAGGAGCCATGAGACAGACCTGCTGCGGAGGGGACAGGAGAGGCTGTGAGCGGGACCAGGAGGGAGAGGACCACTGTGGAGACAAGGGTGGGGAATAACCATCTGGGGCAGGAGGGCTCAGGGCTGGGGCCAGACTGGTGGTGAGGGAGGAAGGCTAACTTTAGAAAACTAGAGCAATGGGTGCAGGTTCAGATAATTCTTAGAAGAGGAATTGCAAATGGATAATTATTAATCTGGGCAAAACTAGCATCACTAATAAGCTAAAATGCCAACTGAAGTAAGAACATACCACTGTCGTCTAACAGTTTAGTGAAATTTCAAGAAAAGGTGTCGAGAGCCTCTGTCAGTCATTGCTGGGGGGAGCGCAGATTGTTATAACTTTTCCGCAAAAAGCAATTTGGCAGCATGGACAAAGATTTACAGTGTTCGTGTCCTAAAGAAAATAACCAGAAATGTGGACATAGTTTAATGCTCTATAATGTTCATTGTGATATTATTTTTAATAGCCCCAAATTGGCAGAAAGTAGATTGGTAAATTATAATATATGCATATTCTGGAATATGATGCAGTCATCGAAATTATGTTTACAAAGAGCCTTTGATGACATGGGAATTGATTTAAAATTAAGTGAGAAAAGAGGATCACAATATAGAATATGATCTCAAGAACATTTGAAATAAAAAAAAAGATTGATGTAGCCAAACTACTGATCATTAAATAGCATTAAGTAACAAGAGAATGAAACATACATATATATCCATGAAATATTATGTGAAAAAACCATTTCTGACATATGGTCAGAAGAGACGATGCCAAAGCCCCAGACCTTGGCCACCAGCAGCGTTAACGGCCTGGGCAGGAGAAGGGCGTCTGGGAAGGAGAGCCGCAAGTCGGGGGGAAACAACCCGGTGAGAAGACAGTCTCTGTCCACACAGAGACTGTGTGCAACACAAAACAAAAACCAAACTCTGTGTGTGCATATATGTGTGTATGGGGGGTGTGTGAGGGACAGAGATGATTTAGAAGGAACTGTTTACATCGGGTCCCTCAGGCATCTCTGTTTTGTTCAACTTGTTACAATGAACATGTATGACTTCTATAATTAAAGGGTTTCATTAAAGAAAAAAGAAAAATAAGTTGTGATTATAGAATTAAAAAGAAAGAAAAAGAATAAGGAAAAAAAGAATAAGAAAGGCTAAAAAGAAAACGTGCCCAGTGCCGAGGGCAGTAACTGCAGGACGCGGGCGGGGCTGAGGGCGGCTCACGTGGGCAGGGACTGTCTTCTCACCGGGTTGTTTCCCCCCGACTCGCGGCTCTCCTTCCCAGACGCCCTTCTCCTGCCCAGGCCGTTAACGCTGCTGGTGCCCAAGGTCTGGGGCTTTGGCATCATCTCTTCCCACTAAGTCTGTCCCTAGGTGACGCCGTCTGTTCCCACAGCTCCTCTCACCAACACATGCTGAGGAAACTCAAGTCTAATTTCACTTCCCAGCTGGACACTTCTGGACATTTCTGCTGAAGGGTGTCAGGACCTCCAATTCACCCCGTTTAAACCAGAACCCAAAACCTACCTCCAGGCCTCCCTCACACCCTCTGTTTTGGTCAATGGCACGACCATCTGATGTCCAGAAACTGACATCTAGGCTTCGGTGCTGACGCCTGCTATTCCCTACCTGCCCACCCCACTCACTCACAAACTTATGCAGATTCTACCTCCTAAAGATCTCCTAAATGTGTGCACATTTTTCGTTTCTTCCATCAGGCCTGGAAGTGTCTGCCATGGTGACAAATCCTCGGGTCTGGGCTGCCCACTCCCTAGTGTGAGCTGGGTGAGGTTGTGGAGCTTTGGGCTGCTGTAAGCGGCTCTCCTGGGCACTAAAGTCACTCTTGGGGTGATGGTTGTTCAGACATGTGGAGCCAGAGCACTGCCCAGGCAGCAGACATGAGGCTGCCCAGGATGGGAGTGCTGCCTTCATTGGTAACCCTGCTTTCAGCTTGCTGTGACCTGTCCTCTGCTCTGGTTGCCACCATGTGCGTGGTGAGGAAGCAGGACACTTCTACAGCTCATCTGCAGGGTCGCAGGCTACCTGAGCACCCTCCTGCCCTGATAAGCCTGTACTCGAAGTGTGATGCTCGCCCTGACAGCTCTCCTCTTCCTGTCCATTGTCTCCTAGGGGCAGGTGGGCCTGGGAGTACCAGATCAAGGCTGTTTCCAGCATCTGACCCCCATGCACCAACCTCTTTTTCCCCTTCAGAGATTCCAAGTTGTCTCCCCCTTCAAACCCTTCCATTGGAGACCACTCAGCCTATACCAAGATGGAACTGGCCTTGTCTCTCTCTTAAGAAGAGAAAAACCAAACCAAACCAAACCAAGACCAAGAAGCCCCCAAACATGACTTCCTACATAAAGAACCTCATGCAGGGCCTGGCATAGGACACATGCTCAGCAAACGACAGTGCTCCTGGGTCCTTCACCCCCTCACAGCCAACCTCTCTCCTAACCCTGGTAGGTGCCAGTACAGGCTGTGGGGCAGCAGCAGCCACTTGCCATCCTCCCTGCAGATGAGCTATCGAGCTAGGCCACTTCCTCAGCATACGCTGATTTAAACCTTTGGCTTTTGGGTCTAAGGGATTGAGAGACTCCTCCAGATACGATTTAGTGAATAATGTGTGGCACTTAGAGAACATCACTCTAATTGGAAGATGGAAAGTACTACTATTTTATGACTAGGCAAAGCGAGGCTCCTTTCAGACACTTCTCAGCAGTCCTACTTTCTTCTTTTAGTAAGAGCTGTCTGAGACCTCTGGTCCTGAGGGTGCAAGGCAGCTTTGTGTGTCTCTCCCTTTTCCAGGCCAGGCATGAGAGTCCCGAGTTGGAATCTGGGGCTGATCAAAAACAAGGAAGCCCATTGCCAGAGGGTCTTGGTGGCTCAGTTGGTGAACACTGCAGAGGATCCTCCAGCTCAGACTTGATGAAGACTGGCCAGGTGTTCTCTAAGCCTGCTTTCAGCCATAAGAGTCGATAACCTAAGACCTATCTTGCTGCGACTTCTTTTCTATCCTTATCAAGAACAGGTGCTGGATTTCACACTTGATCTCTCCTTTTCCCCTAAGGGGTGAATGCTGTCTCACTGAAGTAGTATTCCAGCATCTGTGGGTTAGTGCGACCAACTATGCACCTTGACCCAGAAATCCTGTGTTCCTGACATGTTCTGGTTTGTGCCTTTAAACAAAGATATCACTTTTGTGTCTATGTCAATGAAATGCAGATAATAATGCCTAATGACATCTGCTTCTTGGGGTTGTAGAGATTAAAATAACACATGTGAAAAGACGTGGCACATTCTTGGTCCCTGATGTTCTGGTACTAAACAGGTGCTCAACAAATGCTGGTTCCCACCCTCTTTACTGGCTCCTTTAGTGCCTCCTTTAATGGAAGGGCACTGCTTTGGATTTCAGATTCAGAAAATGAAAGTTGAATCTGAACTCTCTGAACTTTAGTTTTCCCATCTGTAAAATGAGAAAAGAAAAATAAATTTTACATTTAGTTTGTTACTAATCAGTCATCAGGCATTGGGCTTCGTACTGATATATACTATCTTTAATCCTCCCAACAACTTGGTGGCAGAGGTATTACCACCGCTACCTCACAGAGGAGGAAACTAAGGTTCAAGGAGATGAAGAAACTTGTTCAAGGCTATGGGTTAAGGGTCACAACTGGCTTCAAATCCAGGTCTTTCTAAGCCAAAGCTTTTGCTCTTCCTTTAAGATGCTGCTACGGCCACCACTATCACTATTATCATCCCTGGGCATTCTGTCACCTGTCTCTCCTTGCCCCTTTTCCTCTGAGGCTGCAGGGCCCAGTAGCTTTGTATTTTAGGTGACTTTGAGTTCATTAACAAAAAGAAAGCAAACATGTTTAAAGATAGTTTTATGACTTGAAGGGTAAAAAATGGCAGAGGGTTACCCTTTTAGAGGATGATAACTTACAATCGCCTCCACCAACCCCAACCACCCACCACAACTGGGCCATGAACTTGGGTTATCTGTTGCCCCCCACTTCACAGAAAGGGGCTGGGTCAAAGGAGGGTGTCTATCCTTGCACCAGGTCTCCCCCTCTCCATATAGATGAGTCAACTTGGTCCACACTAGTAGAGTTAGTAAGTAATTCAGGTGACTCTAAAACAATCGTTTAACATGTTTTGGGAAGAAAAAATAAAGTGTTTTGAGGATGGCCCCAAGCCCCACTTGGCTTGGGTAGCAAAGCTAGGGTGTTCTTTCCCTGCCTTTCCAACTCTTGGTCACAATATACTTCCTTGGGGTGACCTGGAAGAGACTTATTTGGGAATCACTTTTCTTTAACATCCAGAATTCCTAGCTAGGGTGCCTGCAGCAAGGGCTGGGTCTGTGAAATGACTCAGCTCCATTAGGAATGATGGAAACTATGTGAGCTGCTTTTAATAGCATCAAATGCAGTGCAGCACAGCCTTCCTTCTCCCTAGACCCCATGTGCTGGTGGCCTGGCACACATGCTCTGTGGCCTGGAGTGAAAAGCCAATGGCTGTCTCTTCAGGGCAGCTGATGGACCTGAATTTACTCCACACACAGAATGGGAAGCTCAGGCACTAAGCCCGTAAAACTGGAGACCAAAATGTAATTTTCTGGCCCAAGACAATCAACTTCTGGCTTCTTTTTATATCAATGTAGAGCAGGTAAAGGAGCTTGGGACTAGGGGTCAGGAAATGTAGTCCAAGTCCCAGAGCTGTCACATGCTGGCTGTGTGACTTGCCCTCTTTCTGAACCTCCCTTTCCTTCTTCCCTTGCAGCACTAAAGGACTATGACTCCATGAATGTCTGCAATGGTGAATTTCTTAGTTATAGCGCATCTCTGTCTGAATTTATAGCAGAACTTTCCACAGTAAAGGAAGAGAAGATACCAGAACTTCTTTTCCTATTCATTTTAATCTCATCCTTTTAAAATATCTACTGTCTATATTAGTACAAGAGTACATATATATTTAATATAATTTGTCAATCAGTTTATAAATAATATATTGGCAGTGTGTGCTTTCAAGTTCTTTGCTGAAGGGAGATTAGACAAGTGTGGAGACTACGGGGTGATGGGGAGGTCACCGTGAGGCTCTGCTCACAGGCTGGGACCTCTGCCACTCCAGCAATGCTCTGGGGTCTACACGATCCTCTCAGAGATGGGGTCCCAGAGCTTTAGGTGGAGAGGCCAGCGCCGGTAGTGGGAGGAGAATGAGCCTGGAGCTCCAGCACTTATTAGACGTGTGCCTAATCTCTGTGAGCCTGTCTCCTCACATGCTAATTAGAGGCAATAAAATATTGCCTATCCTCCAAGGCTACGCAAAAGATTAAATGAGATAATACAGAAAAAGTGTGTGCTCGGTTCCAGTTGCTCCCTTTCCAACATGGGATGCTAGTCTGCACACTTTTCATTTTAGATGCTTAAAAGATGAGACATTTTTTTTTCCCGGAAAATTCTGTTTATTGACTTTATTGCTTCTTCTGTCTCACAGTTAAGCCTCCTCTACTAGATGCCAAAGCCTAGATCTATGTGCAGTGAGGTGTCGATGCCAAGGGGCGGCATCAGGAGGGCAATGCCGGGGCGGGGGGAGGGGGGGAATCCTGCCTGGTCCTTCCAGCCCTCTGAGCACCTCACACTTCCAGGGGTGTGGGGCTCATCCAGGAGGCAGGACAACATTCACGGACATTTAAGAAAGGGTGTGCCTCCAATGGAGGAGCCGTCCCTCTGAATGAGGGAGTCTTTGCTCCCTCATTCAGAGTCAGTTGCCAAACTCAGGGACACTGGGAATAAATCTATTGTCGAAAGAAAGTCCCAGCTTCGTTACTATCTTGTTGGAGGCCTTGGGCAAGTCGCTCAGTCTTTCTTGGCCTCAATTTCCTCAGTTATAGAAAGGGGTGAGTAATATCTGTGCTGCCAACCTCTGAGGCTTGGTTCACAGGCCACATGAGATGTTTTGAATGAAAATACTTAGTAAGAAACAAAAGGGATCGCAACTAGTGAGCTTCCTGTTGGCCCAATTAGTACCAGTCCATGCCCATTTCTGCATTTTCATGAAAAAAAAAAACAACCCACTGCTTTTTATAGACTACGCAGGAGGAATGACCGGCAAGGTATCGCCCGGTCTCCTCAGCTCTGAGAGGTGGCTGATTTAGCACGATCACCTGCCTTATCATCATCCTTGCCCCGCCTGCATCCTCAGCTTTTGATGAGGTCAATTTCCGGCACACACAGAAAAGCCTGTGGCTGTGGTCGGGGACAATCGGCCACAGTGCTCCTCCGCGTTGCTGATCCTTTCATCCTCCAGCAGCCTCCTGCCGGCGGGCACTAGGTTCTGAGTTGTGCGCTACTCCTTCTAATCATTTACAACAGCCCTGAGCACCCAGCCCCTTTCTTACTTTTGCTGTTCGGCTACTGCTCTGTACGGCAAGATCGCTAATTGGGACGCGATCTCAGCCAAACGGCAAGAGAGATTCAAGGAGCCAGTTCACTGGACCTCAAATATCCTGCCCCCCACTTTACAGCTCAGGCGGCCCTGGAGGAAGCATGAGTCATGCCCAAGAAGGGAGGCGCTGCTGAGGGAAGGCCTCCGCAATGACATTTTTCACGCCTTTAATAAACCACTGTATTATTAGAATTCGCCAAAGCTGAATTTAATGAAAGTCTTAGGCCCTAAGGCCTGAATTTTTCTTTTGTTTTGCAAAACGAAACCAACTGGTTCAATTCAAATTAACCCCAGAGAAGGCAGGGGCTTTAATTATGTTCCTTTTATTCTTTTCTCCCCCACCTCTCTCTCTGTTTCTCTACTCTCTCATTTTCAAACTTTGCCGGTGATCACAATCTCTTGGAAAAAAAGGAAAGGTACAAGAGGAAGAAGAAATAAAATATGAGAAACATGTCCAGATATAGTCACAAATTTCTTTACAGGTTTCCTCACGGAAAGTTACTGATCACTGACACAAATTCACATGAGAATTTTTAAAAAGAGAGAATGAAAAGGTAAAAAATAAAAAGCCTGCTCAAGTTGTACCAACCAGAGAGACACAATCTGATTGAAGAGTCAATTTTCTGAACTCTTCTTTAATTAGATCTGCTAATGTTCAACCCTGTACAATACTGGTAGCCCCCCAAACAATCATTCCAGAAATAATAAAGGGACAAGTTCTTTATTTTTCAAATTTCTGGGGCTGAGCCCTCAGAAACTACCCTGGGGGACGCTGGGGGCGGGGTGGTAATGAAACGTAGTGCTGTGCACCTGGCCTTCAGCTATTCAGGAGCTACGGTGGCAGGAAATAGCTCTGCAGCAGCTTCCGTATTTGCAGGAGCTAGTGAAAAGACACCTTTTTCCCCCACACGCCTACGTTCATAAACAACTGTTCACTCTCCAACCTTCACTCCAATTTGGCACATATTTACCCAATAGAGTAGGCCTTCAGATGCCTCCTTGTCCTTGATGGTGCAGAAAGGTACAAGGGCCCACCTTTAAGGACCTTCCTGCGGGCAGGTCAGTCACCCCGAGGGGCACGGAACCCCCACTTCAGCTACTGGACTAGGGAGTCACCCAAGATGTCGAGAGGGAAACGATTTCAAATGCACTGCCTTTAGCATCAAGAGGCAGGCGGTAGAGGAGGCTGGGAAAAACCCGGGCCCAGAGCTGCCTTTGTCTTGGCTGATTTCTCCTTTTGGGGATCAGGCTCGCTCCAATTCCTGCAGGGAAGTCCCTGCTTGGCATCAAGGCTGGCCTCAGGCATAAGATCCTAATTATTTGAATGGTATTTGTTTTCATAGCTCCTTTTTTTTTTTTTTTAAATGTGTCCAGGTCGATGGCATTTTAATGCCTTATTAAACAGGGGTTTTACAGCAGTCTGTCTGTTCAGTCTCTGGGCCCATGCCTGCACTTTGTGTGCAGGGATTTTATCTTTCCTGCTGGCCGAAAATATTTTCCGAATTCCCTATAAAAGTTTTTGAGATTTCCTAAGACAAATAGAGCTCCACCAGCTCTAAAATGACCTTGATGCAGTTGGAATTATATTCAGACACATGCTCTCTCCCCTGTTTACACAAAGAACTGAACTTCGCTTGTACTCATTAACTGCCTGCCGTTATGAGAACACCAAATTTGCTCCACAAATGTGCTGGTGCATAAAAACACAACCCTACCTGGGATGGCTCACCAAAATCCCATGCATCACTGATTTCTTCCGTCCTCTCGGATGGCCGCCTTGGCTTTGAAGGCGGCATCTATATAGCCTGTCCCGGATGAGGAGTTTACATAAGAGTGGGCAGTGAGGGAGCAGGCGGACCCGCAACAGAAACATGGCTGTCGTGAAGACCATGGGGCTGTCCAGGAGAAAGTCAGCCAAGCCCTTTTGTTTACTTGCCAGTGTTCAAGATTTTATGAAAATGAATTGTCTTTTCAGAGGGAAGATGAATTTAGAAAGTACTATTATAAGCCACAAGTCAGGCAACTTAGTGTTATGGAAAGAACCTAGAACAGACCCAGTTCAAATTTCTGGCACAATTTAGCATGTGATCTTGGGCAAAAAAACGGAGTCTCAATTTCTTTATTTAAAAAATGGGGACCATTATATATGTATATATCTCAGGGTCATTGTGAGAATTGAAATAAAGCAATCTATATAAAACATGTAGTCCAATAACTGGCATGAGTGATTGTAAATAGTAGCTATTATTACTATTAAATATTTCATGAGGGTCCTTAGGACTCAGATAGGCAGAAGCATAGCTACTGTGGGCCCTGAGCCTTTGTTAAGGGTTCTGGAAGTGGGAGGGGAAGGAAGGTCTCAGGGACTGAATACCAACTCTGGGCCAGATAAAGCAGTAAGGGGTGGAACCAGAATTTAAATTCAGATTTGACTCCAAAACCTATGCTAGTTCCACCATGCATATTGAGGAAAGTGTTGAAATTGAATATGGAGAATTATGTCAGCTGCCTGCAACACAACCTAAGCCTGAACAAGACCAGATGGGGCTCATTTTGCTTAGGTGGCATTAAAAAACCCCTCCAATGCTAACTGCTCAGCCACTGGAAGCTCCCTCTGAATTTCTATTTTGCTTGGTCATTTTTGAGCATTACTTTCTTGGTGGTATTTCACTAAAAATGCCACATTTAACATTTAAGATGGACAAATACCCTGGGCATGAGTTGATAGGGATGTCCAACCCACTCAGAACATTTCCTGCTTATTCTATATGGGCTGGTATTAAATGTGTCACAACCAAAGATGGAAAGTTGCTTGAGGCTGCAGTAGAAAAGGACAATTAATCAGGGGTCATGTTTATGGTTCTATGGTTAAAATCAGTCATTTATTTAACTAAGACTTTCCACTTTCATGGAAGCGATGAATACTCTCAACTTCAAGGAATATCATATGTTTCATTCCTTGAAATTCTACTTGATTCCTTTTCAAGTCAGCTTAGTCTTTAAAAAACTATTGCTTTTTCTAATGTTCACAATCTCTTCTCTTTATGTATTTAATTATCTTAAACATTTTAAAGTAAGCTCTACATAATAATTCTATTATCTGAGATTCTTGGGGGGGAGGTGACTAATCTAACTGGTATTTCACAACAGATTTTTTTCTTCTATTGTTTTATAATTTTGTGAGAACTCATCCTAAGCCAAGCTTTATCTCCTGTTAGATCTTTTCAGAACAGTTTTGTTTGCTTTTGAAGATTAACCTTTTAGGTTGATTTCCAGCTTGGGGATTGTTAAACTATGCAGGAAGTATAAATTCATACCCCAAACCCAATAGAGGACAAAATTTCTTTGTCTTGTTCTGAGTAAGAGTTTTGGGGGGTTTTAGCTATTTATAAGTCTCAGTATCAACTGCTCTACTCTCCTGCCCTAATATGTCAGCTAAAGCTCAAGCCCCTGGCAATCTTGAAGAAGAATAAAACTAGAGGACCTACACTATAAGAAGACCTATCATAAAGCTATAGCAGTTAAGGCTGGTGCAAAGGTAGGCAAATAGGCCATTCAACAGAATAGGGAGTCTAGAAACAGTCTCACACATTTATAATACTTGAATTATGAAAAAGGTGGCACTAGAACAGTGGAAAGGATAGTGCTGGGTCAATTGCATATCCATATGAAACAAAATGAAGTTTGATCCCTAACTCACACCATACACAAAAAATAAATTCTAGATTGATTGTGATCTTAATATGAACTATAAAACAATAAAATATTTAAAAGAAAACATGAAAGAATATCTTCATGACCTTGGGCTAAGCAGAGATTTCTTAAAGGGGACCCAAGAAGCATTAACCATAATGGAAGAAACTGATAGACTGGTCTATTTTGAATTGAAATCTTACGTTTATCAAAAGATAACACTAAGACAATAAAAAGCCAAGTACAGAATAGAACATATTGAAGATATTTTTATGTATATGTGGACTCAAATCCAGAATGTATAGAAAACTTCTATAAATCAATAAGAAAAAGGTAGACAACTCAATAGAAAAGTAGGCAAAAGACTTGTACAGGCTGCTGGCAAAAGAGAATACTCAACTGCTAAGAAACATGAAAAGATGCTCAACTTCAATAGTCATCAGGAAAATGCAAATTATGACCACAATGCAATACTACTATACTACCACACTAGAATAGCTAAAATGAAATAGATAACCTACCGAGAGTTGGTGGAACTTTCATACATAGCTGGTGGGAATATAAATTGGTACAACCACTTTGGAAAATTGTTTGCCAGTATCTACTAAACTATTTATCAATATCCTACGACTATGTTTAGTAGGAACATGGGAGCATACCCTATGGCTAAGCAATTTCCCTCTTGGGTATATATTCAAAAGAAATGCATACATATGCTTTTAAAAAAGGCATGTATATAATGCTAACAGTGCATTATTCACTATAATCCAAAAATGGGAACAACACAAACATCCATCTACAGTAGAAAGGATAAATAAATTGTGGTATATTCATACACTGGGCTCTCATACAGCAATGAAAATGAATAATTACAATGAAATGCAAAAGCATAGCTAAATCTTACAAACATAACGTTAAGCAAAAGAAGCCAGGATTAAATGAGTACACACCATGTGTTTTCATTATTCAAAGTCCAAACAGGAAAAATTAATTTGATGTTGTTGGAAGTTGTAATACAGGTTTCCCTTGTAGGGATGAGTAGTGACTGGATAGGTCACAAGGGGTGCCTCCGGTATGCTGGTAAAAATCTGTTTCTTGGTATGGGTACTAATTACATGGATGTGTTCACAGCAAACTGTATGACTACGATTTGAACAAATTCTTGAATGCATGTTACACTTCAAAATAGTTTACTAGAAAAAGATTATTTAAAAAAGAAAATCTTTAACCAATTAAAAAGAAAAAATTTAAGTCCCCTGATTAGTAATATAGGTTTTCTAACTCCAGGTAGACCCAGCATCAGCTTAAATTACAACTCTTTTAGTTTGTACATTTTTGGTGTAAGGATTTCTCTTACTTTCCCGCAAGCTCAGCTACGTATTTAGGTAAAGTTGCTATACTTAATCCATCTTTTGAGAGTTTTTTGAGTAGGAGCATTTTCAGATTATCTAAACCACAATATTGCCATAATCAGAAGTCTTCTACGAAAAGGTGCTCAACTTCAGTAGTTATCAGGGAAATGCAAATATATCCACAATGCATGCCATTATACTCTGTCTGAATTTCCGTAGGCATTTTTACTTCTCAAATGGCTCTGTTCTAAGTGAAACAGGGATCTAGGTTGAGACAACGAAGAGAAAAAAGACACTGGTGGTTTAGAATAGTCTTAAGTCAGCAAATGATTCTTTATACATCGTCCTGGATTCACAGATATACTGATCGTCTTCTTGTGCCAGGTAATCTATCTGCCCCCAAAAAGATGAAAAGAAATGACAGGACAGGGAAACTCTGGTTTGAAAGACTTTGCTTTCTCTTTCCTTTGACCCTAGTCTGTTTGAGAATGCTGGTTCTTATGGGTCTTCCAGCAGATTCATTTCTGAAAAGTCTTTTCATAAAATGTGCTTGGTTGAAGCAAAGAAATTTAACAGGATTATGGACACTGAATCTTGTCTTGTGGAAGTGTGAGTCCTCAGGTTGGGGGAGAGAGGGTTAGATTAATAATTTTGATATAGGGATATTTTCTCATTAGTTCACAAGTAATTATTTCCTTTTGTTAAGTCTCATTCAAAGTTTTAGTCAAATTGAGAAAAATGCACAAAAACAGGATAAATCAGATAGTTTCAGCCCTTTTTCTCTGTGCTTAGCTCTCTAGTAGATTTCATTTGAGAAACAGAAGGGAGGACATGGTCCTATAGTCTAGGAGTTTGTTATTTAACTGGGAACTCAGAAGTAGCACATGTGCAGTAATAGCAAAAATGCAGGGTATAATTACCACCAATAACATGGACCATATGACAGGAATTCCCTTAACTTCCTTCCTCTGCATCTCCAAACTTAGCTCTCTTATTTGTTTTTACTGTGCATAGTATTTATTTAATACTTTTCCATTATATTTTCTAAGTGGTTATTTTTGAGATGTAGTAGGAAAACAGTTTTTATTTTGTAAATAACTATTATTCTCTTGGGTCTAGTAGTTTGTATTTAATTCTCTTGTATTTTCTAGTTAGATAATTTTATTTGTAAATTAGTCATGTGTCATTTAATGATGGGATATGTTCTGAGAAATGTGTCATTGTGGGAACATCATGGAGTGTACTTACAAAAACCCAGATGGTATAGCCTACTACATACCTAGGCTATATGGTATAGCCTATCGTTCCTAGGGTACAAACCTGTGCAGCATGTTCCTGTACTGAATACTGTAGGCAACTGTAATGTTATGGTAAGTATTTGTGTATCTAAACATAGAAAGGGCACAGTAAAAATACAATATAAAACATTAAAAATGGCACACCTGTATACCTGACCTCAAACGATCCTCCCGCCTTGGCCTCCCAAAGTGCTAGGATTATAGGTGTGAGCCACTGCACCCAGCCTTTTCTTTCAATAATAAATTAACCCTAGTTTACTGTAACTTTTTAGCTTTATAAATGTTTTAATTTTTAAAAAACTTTTTAACTTTTTGACTCTTTTATAATAACTCTTAGCTTAAAATACAAACACATTGTACAGCTGTACAAAAAATTTTTCTTTATGTCCTTATACTATAAGCTTTTTCCTATTTTTAGATTTTTTTTTTTTTTACTTTTTAAACTTTTTTGTTTCTGTTAAAGACACAAACACACACATTAGCCTTAGCCTAAACAAGGTCAGGACCATCAATATCACTGTCCCCCACCTCCATACCTTGTCCCATTGGAAAGTCTTCAGGGGCAAAAATGTGTAAGGAGCTGTTATCTCCCGACCTACCCAAGGCTGTTTTACAGTTAATTTTTTCTTTAATAAGTAGAAGGGGTATACTCTAAAATAACAATAAAAAGTATAGTATAGGAAATATGTAAACCGGTAGTATAGCCATTTATTATCAAGTATTATGTACTATATATAATTGCATGTGCTATATTTTTATACAACTGGCAGACCAGTAGGTTTGTTTACACCAACATCACCACAAACCCAGGAGTAATGCGTTGCACTATGACACTAGGATGGCTACAATGTCACTAGGTGATAGGAATTATTTGGCACCATTATAATCTTATGGGACCACCGTCGTCATATATGCAGTCTGTCATTGACTAAGACTCCATTATGCTGTGCACGACTATTGATATTTCAACCTCCCTGCTTCCTTCCTTCCTCCCTTCATTTCTTTGTTCCCTTCTGTCTTTTTGTTGGATAGAACTTACTTTAACACCATGGTAAATAAGTATAATGATAGTAGATCTTCTTGTCTTGACTCTTTTATTGAAATCCTTCTATTTGATTATTATATTTTCTCTTATTATGTATTTGATTATTGCTTCTGTTCCCATTCGTTCTGTTATCTCCAGGAGTACTGTTTATTCACTGACTTCTGTATCCATCATCTTATCTCACATCATTGTTTTTTTTCCTTCTTCTTGGCATTCTGGGTGGCTTCTTTTATAGCTTAACCAGTACCCTACACACTAATGACACCCGAGTCAAGAGAGAAATCACTTCTGCCTTGAGTACCAACATCTGTATTCCTATGGCCTTCTGGATATTGTTAGCTGATATCCTGTAGATACCTCAAGCTTGACATGTTCAAAAATGAACTCTTTCCCCGCAAAAAAGTGCTCCTCCTCCTGTGTGCCCTAAGCAGGGGTTGATGATTTACCAACCACCTGTCACGTAAGCTAGAAACCTCAAGTCATTGTTGTCTCCTTCCTTTTCCTCCCTCTCCTTTTCACACACAATTGAAATGCAAGTGTTTTTGTTAAACAAGACCAAAAGAGTGGAACAGCAAAATTAGAACCTTTCATGTGCAAGTTACTATGAACGATGTGAAATAAGATACGGTCCCTACATTTGTAGTGGTAAGAAAAAAAAAATGCTATTTCAAACAAAAACTGAATGCAGACACTTCTACTCTAGGGAAGTTGCAAAATTGGTTTTCAGGGAAGGTAAAATTATTGTTTACGAAAACACTTTTTGGCTGAGAAAGGCATAGCCTGGGTGTGGTAGACAAAGAAAGAGCTATGGAAAAGTAAAACTTAACTCTCAACATCTGCTGATCAAATGAATGAGTGAAGAATTTGTTTAAAGGAATTCAGAATGAGAAACTTGATTCTCTGTGGAATCAAGTGTGAGGACTTGAGCTTCTGCAGAGAGCCAGTGTGGAAGAGATGGGGTGGCCCCACTGACACAGATGGACATATGAGGAAGGACCAGGGAGAAGGGAGGGCCTACGAAGGTAGCAGTCAGCCAGAGCCAAGGGAAAGAAAGTTTCTTTCTTTCTGGAAAAATTCTCTGTCATGGGGAGAGGGCCTGGGTGCTTCAGGACAGCCATGTCTCATGCTTGCTTCTGAGTTGTTTGCTCTGCCGTGTTGTTAGCCCTTCCACGACTCCCATAAAAATATACCATCCATTACAGCCTCATGTAAGCGGTGTTGAAGGAAACTAAGGGTGTGGGCAGAAAAAAAGCAACACAGCCTCTTCCCCATCATCCCTCCTAATCTGGTGTGGACAGTTCAGGACTGTGCCCTGAAAACAAAACTCCTTTTCCTCAAGGACACCAGAAAAAGTGGTCTTTGAAAGGTGGCAGGCAGACAGGTGGCTTGTACTTACAATCTAGAAGGGGAGATACAAGTAAACTCATAACTATGTTACAAAGCAGTGTCAGATAGGTGCCATCAAGTGGTATAACGTTGGAGTTCATTATAGGAAAACAGAAACACTGAAAATCACCATGTCAGGGGTGGGTTTTGATATTAATGAAAGTAGAATGAAATAGAAGTATCTGAATATATATATGTGCAACAAAAACAACATGCATACCAACACCACAAACACAGATCAATGGGTATGAGTTGCCGAAAATTGTAATGATGGCTTTGGCAATGGTAAATTTAAGAGCTCACGTTTTTAAAAGTAAAACTTAACTCTCAACGTTTGCTGATCAAATGAACGAATGAATGAATGAAGAATTTGTTTAAAGGAATTCAGAATGAGAAACTGATAAACGAAGCAGTACAACTGACCAAGTAGGAAAGATTGTAAAATAAAGGAACGAATGGCTGACAAAGAATATTTGAGATACTGAATTGGTATATTTACTGAAAAAGAAATTTGGCTAAAGACAGAAAGAGCAGCATTGATGCTACGGCATCTAATTACTTTACCAAGATCATGTGTCCTGGTGCTAGCCAGGGCAAGGTCAACTGATGAAAGATTAACCAAAGGGAAAAGGCCTCAGAAAACTTCTTAAATTTTGCAATAAAGAGTAGTAAAGACGGAATTGGAGGCTTTGAACCAAAACGCCACGGCAACCGCCTCCTACTTCATTCTGATCATAGCTGGCTACTCTGAGTAGATTATGGTAACTAAGAAATGCCTGTGCAGGAGGATGTGTGTGTGTGTGTGTGTGTGTGTGTGTGTTTGGGTGTGTGTGCTGTGTGTGATGGCAGGCAGGGGGCATTGGTAGAGAATATGAATGAAAGTCCAGGGGGCATTTGTGTGGGCAACTTTGCTATTAACAAAATGAAAATCAGAATGTCTAATTGTACTTTGTCCTAAGTGATCCTCCCTAAGATTTTATGCTCATAAAAAGAAATACTGGCTTTTCATTTGACATGGAACATAGTGAGTTGAGTTAGAATGGTTTAGTACATGCTGCTAATATTCCTGAGTATTTAAAGAAAAGAATCAGAAGGCCTGGCCAACAACTATTTCTCTACTACAGGCTTCACATAGGCCAAGTGTGCGGATGTGAGCTGGGATAGAGTGGAAGAAAGGTTCGTGGCAGAGATCACAGACGGGCTGAGCAGGCTGACTGCTGTTAAAGGACCACCCTTCCAAAGGCGAAGGGAACAGACATTTACTAAGAGCTGTGTGCCACGTAGGCACTTGGCTGTACCATCTTATTGATTCTCACAAGGGCGTAAGGCAGGTGCAATTATCTTCATTTAACAGACAAGGACACTGAGGGTCTGAGAACGTACATAGTGGATAAGGATTCAAATCTGGTTTAGACGCCAGGTTTGTTCAGCTCCATATTACTGCACCACCATGAACCCTAAGTAAGGCTAAGGATTTCTTTTTACAATTTCTTACTGACTCTCTGGAATAAAAAATCTTTTTGAGACTGTGATGGTTGTTTGACACTAAGCAGAATTCCCCTAGAACAGGTGAAAGTTATCAACAAAAGCCTGTACTTTTTGGGGGCCTCTAGAGACAGAGACTCCTGCTTTGAAAAAAATATGTGTAAAATAAACTGAATCAACTCCAGATTCCTCCCAACCAACACTATCCAAGAGGGACTAGGGGAGCCACTCACTGAGGGTGAACTAAATCCCAGCTTATTTTTCCTCCTGTGAGAAACAATTATGTAGGAAAAGAATGAAGATAGCAATAACAAACTATATTAAAACTTCTGGTTTATTAAAAGTCAACATAAGTGAAAAGACAAGATGGTAATATATTTGTAACACATTAGCTGGCAAAGGGATAGCATATATAAAGAATTTCTACAAATTAATAAGAAAAAGACAATTCCATAGAAAACTAGGCAAAAGCTGGATGCAGTGGCACGCGCCTATAGTCCCAGCTACTTGGGAGACTGACAGGCAGGAGGATTCGAGCCCAGGAGGTCGAGGCTGTGGTGCCCTGTGATTGTGCCTGTGAATAGCCACTGTACTCCAGCCTGGGCAACATAGTGAGACTCCATCTCTTTAAGAAAAAAAAAAAAAGGGCAAAAGACTTGAACATGTACTTCACAAAAGAAAAAATAGGAATGACTGATAAATATATGAAAACATGCTCAATTTCACTGGAAATCAGGCAAATTAAAATCACAAAGAGTTACCATTTCACATTTACTAGGTTGCCAAAAGTTAAAATGTCAAATAAAATAAAGAATTAAAAAGGATATAGAGGAACACAAACAAATACACACTGCATGTGGATGTGTACAACTATTTGGAGAAAAATTTGGCCTTATCTGGGAGGTTGAAGATGTGCAAACTCTATGATCCAGCAGAAAGAAATCCCTAGAAAAATTCCCGCCATGTTCCTCAGGTAACGTTCAAAGCAGTATTGTTTGCAATAGCAAAACATTGGAATCGATCCAAGTATCTATCAAGAGGACAATGGTTAAATAAGTTTTAGTATATTCAAACAATGGAATATTATATAGTAGTGAAAATAAATGAATTATAGCCATACGCATCAACATGGGTGAATACTGCAAAATGCTGAATGAAAGAAGTTGCAGAATACACACAGTATGACAGCATTTTTATGAAGCTCAAAGCAAAAAACTGAACAGTATAGTTGAGGGATACGCACTTACATAAATGAGCCACGTGTTAAAGAAAAGGAGTAATAAACATACCATTCAGGGTAGAGTAACCTCCAGCGCAGAGTGGGGAGTATTCAAAGTTGGGGAGGAATGCACAAGATTATTTGGTGGTATGGGTGACACTTTCTTCCTTTGGGTACATAAGTGTTTATTTTATTATTCTTTTGCCTAGTTAGTATATACTTTATGTGTATTCCTTTGAATGTGTAATTTTAAAACATGAAGAACAAAGTAGTACTAAGGGCTTAGAAATGTACTGGCTTTAATAGGAACCTCACCAACTTCTCCTCTCTAATCAGTTGCGATTTTCATCAAATGCTTTTAGTTTGCCTTATTGACTCCCTTTGGAATGGAATTTTCAGTGGATTAAAGGCTAAACAGCAGCAGGTAAAATTGTTAACTGTTGGTAGATCTGCAGCTTGCTGTTGACATTTAAAAAGTAAAAGTTAAACCTCAGGCTTGACTGACCCCTAAACGTTCCATGGGCATTTCAGTAGTACCTCTGCTAACGAAGATGTTTCTGATCATCCCTTTGTTGACAGAACCCTTGTTTCCACAGATGAGAATCATGTTGGCGGCTTGGGGTTGGGCTCAGAGCCATGGATTTCTCTCCCCACTCCCAAGCCAGGTGCTGCAGCCAGACATTTCCTTGCTCCCCTGAGATAAGCCTTGACTCCCTGTTTGGGAACCAGGGCCAGCCTCTTGCTCAGGGATGGGGAGGTCCCATAGGGTGGCTGCCATGCTCCTGTTCTGCCCTTTCTTCAGCCGGGACATCTGCCCAAGTTATAGTCCTTGCTTCTCTTCCAGAGGTTGTCAAAGCCCCAGCACTTGAGAAGACCAAGCTCTTTGAACTTCCCACAGATGGGGCTGACTGGTATAAGCCGTCAAGTTGCCTGAGTATTAATTACCTGAGCTAAGTCATCTGATTCAAGCTGTTACTACTCTCAGGGACCCTTGCCATACCTGTAGAATTATTCGCTCCTTGTCACTTGTCTGATTTCTCCAATTTTTCTCCATTGGAATTTTTAACGTCACTCTTGGGAATTTTCAACTTAGCTAATATTTTGAATGTCTTTTCCAGTCTCAGTGGCCAGTGACAAGTATTAGAGGAAGTAGAATGAGTGGAAATTTTAGGGGACTTTCCACTAATGGCCACTAGAGGTACCTTCACTTCTCTGAGTTGCCTATAAGTTGCTACCAATAAAGGTCAATCCATTACATGTCAGGCTGTGTTGAGATATATGAGCTTTTCTGTTTACACCAAACTTGCAAGGAAAGTATAATTATCCCCACTTTATAAGGAAAGGAAATGGAGGTTTAAATACATATTAGTCAAGGTCACGTAACCTGTAAAAACCTGAATCAATTACTGATTCCAATCCTGTACAAAGTAGTTGGAAATTCAAATGTCTTTTAGGGTAAGAACTGCTCCAGGCCCATCTGGTGAGTAGCAGTGAAGGTCACATGACATGTTGCTCCGAATATGCCATAATGTTAAATTCTACTCATTTTCGCTGCCCTAGTTCAGTGTGTAGGGAATCCATACCTTTGGTGGAATGATATTACTCTTCAAAATATATTTTCTGCAAATTCACAGAGAAAGGCCTTTGCTGCGTCATAGACCAACAGTTCAGAAACCCATTTTTACCAAAGAAAGCTTTAGGGGTGTTTATAGAAGCCCCCAAAATGTCTGAAACTAGAAATGTCTCTATTTTTAAGCACACAGCTTTAAAAAAGCTAAGAGACTGTGTGCCAAACTTCAACCCAGAGTGAATTTTTATGACTTGAGCTGTAAACCTATGAAATTAGGGGTTTAAAATGGAAATGCTGACACAATCTTTGCACTTCATAGAACATCAAGTGCTGGTGGGGGCAGTGCTCTCTGCTCGTTGCTGCTGGCCCCTGCTGTGCTGGGAAACTTCCTGTCCAGCTTTCTTTACTTTGGGGCCTCTGGTTCTCTTCTAGACCTCCCCAAGCCTCCCTCTGGCCTGACTAGAAAAGGCAGCTCAGATACACATCCATCTGCAGATGTCCAGGGTCAGGCCTGAACCGGCTGCAGAGTCCAGGCTACAGAAGCCTTACTGGTTTCAAAGCTGTCTGGTGCTGCCCTGGACTGCCGGCCAGGCCCTCCTAGCCTCAAACCTTCCAAGTTGCCCTGGGAGGCACTGCATAGAGCTATGTTCCTTCTAGAGCCAGCCACCAGCTTCCTGTGGATCCTCCAGTGACTGCAGAAGGCAACCATTCCTGAGGCCTACAGGGCTCCCCCTCGATTTACTAACGGCTTTTGGCAAGCGGTGAGCTTGCGTCCTCCTGAAAGGAAAATCTCTATGAAAGCCTTTCCTTCAGGGCAGCAAAGTGATAGGTATTGATTGCTGCCTGAAAGTTACCTCAAATCCGCACGGCTTCAAGCATGCACACTTTGAGTTAGACTGCCTGGATTTGAATCCTCAAAGTACCTACCTCACAGGATCGCTTTGAAGATTAAATGAGGTGACACATGCAAGTACTGGGTGAAGGCGGTGCTCTTCCACCGTGAAGCAAGAGGCAGGGAAGGGACTGAGGGGCTCTGGGAGGCACCTGAGCGAACCCAGGGGACAGAAGAATGGAAATTGATGACTTCAAAATAAAATTGTATTTGCACAGTGCTTTATAGTTTATTGATTCATAATTTAATCAGAACGTTCCTATAAAGTAGGTTATCTTCATTTTACAGACTGTGGCTCAGAGAGGTTAAGAGATTTGGCCAAGGTCATATAGGTAGTAAATTAAAAGCCAGGGCTTGAACCATGTCCTGATACTAAGTTTGATGCTCTTTTCACTATTTCATAGATTTCATTGAACTAGAAGGGGCGGTGGTGATGGTGGAGTCCTTAATACCTTGTGGGTTCTTAATCTAAAAGACTGATTTTAGATTAAGAAACCATAAGATTTTAGATATCTTTTAAAAATGACTATCTCAAGAAAATGTATCCCATTTCTTTATCACTAAGAACTCCAGAAAGTAACCTGGAATTGGTACAAGTGAGTCTCAAATGAGTATGTGAGCTTTAAAATTGGAATTAAATTGAGTTTTCTAACTTAATTCTTCTTTCTTTTATACGTTCTCCAATTTTAGCTTTAGTAGTTTTCTTTTCTTCAAAGATTCTTATAAAACCTTTCAGTCTATGATCAGAATTTAATTAAAAAAACAATAGAGTAAAACAGCATTTAAAAGAAAGGAAACAGCCAAACTGTTTCATAACTCAGTAAAATTTGCTGAGCTGATGCCCACATAAATCTGGGCATGAAATAATTAAACAATGAAACTCTAGTTGGCTACAGTCACAAAGGAAGGTATGATGTGACCCAAGAACTATCATTTATTCTGCACAGTGGAGAAGATATTTTCAGGTTGTTCCAACCTGGAAAGTGTTCTCTTCCTAAGGAAAAAAACAGAGAAAGGCAGAGAACACAAACAAGTGAGTGAGAGCAAGAGACATCAAAACCGTGCAAGACAGAGAGCGGAGGCTGTGGCATGCATTGTGCAGGGCGCTCAGTGAAAGAAAGTGAACCTTCGTATGTTACAGCTTCAAATGGTTCCATTCAGGAGCAGATGGGGAACAGTTTTGCTAGTGCTATGGAAATATAGTTCAAAAGGACTGTCTTTAAAGACCAAAGTCTGAGCAATTGCAGACAGAGAGGCTGAGAATTTTCTGCACCTAGTTAAAAAGCATTTGGACAAGGTAGACCAGTAGGAATATAAGGAATATAAGATAGCATGGGACTCAGAAGGTCAGCAGACAATGCACTACCAGACAACGAAAGTAGGTATGAACAGGACCAGGAGTGAGACAGTCCACCAGTTCCTTAATGGAAAATGATTGGTGCTTAATATCAGAACTGTATTATTGATTATTATAGTTGTGTTCATAGATTTATGCTTAAATTATCTGATAAAATATAATTTATTCTACAATACACATTTCATCATATAATATACATTCAGTCATTATACATTTAGTTGTTCCTTTCAAATGATTAGTCAGATTCTTTTAAAAGGCTTCATGAAGTCTTGAGATCAAACAGACAAAATCTTTTAACTGTTAATGACACTCGAACCAAGTGGATTCCAGCTTACAACTATAGTCAAGATCTCAATGTCAAAAATTGGCAGATGAGACAAACAGCTCGGAAGAGTGCCTGATGAGGGATGACCCACACTTGCAACTGCATATATTGTGGTAATATTTGTGTTAATGACTTTTTACGCCGTGACCTTCACAAAATTGCTCTCTCATCTTGGGATTTTTCTTTTATGGGTGGGAATTTACAGCCATACTCCATCTCTCAGGTTTCCAGGGTCTCAGTGTTCTATGGTTTCGCCACTACTCCCTTCCTAGGATCTTCCGTAATTTACACCATTAGGCCATACATCTCACCTGAGCCAGTCAGCAGCTCGATCAATCTAGAAACACCGCTAAAAACCAGGAAGAAAGGAAAAATGAAGGGTGAAGTAAAGAGAGAGAATGAAGCTTTCTTTATCCCCTGCTATGTGTCTAAGACTCTACTATACACTTTATACATACTTTTTCATTTAATCATTGTAATTCTATGATATAGGTCTTATTTTCTCTACCTAATCTGAGATTCAAAGAGATCAAATAACTTTCCCAAGGCCACACAGCCTAAGTAGAGGAGTTAAGATTCAGATTTGGGTGCGTCTGTCTCCAAAACTCATGTTCTTTCCACTGCACCACACACCGTTTTCTGAAAAGGTCTCGGAATAACCAAGACATATGTTATAAGGTCTGAGCCCAAAGTCTGTGATTATGTATTTTACTCGCACAGGTAGTCCAAAACCCTCACATAGAATTTGGTTGCTCTTACCTTACACATAATTCTAAGTCATGGTTTTCTGGTTTCTAAGCCTAGAGCTAATTAGAAAAGAGCAAATTAAAAGACGAGAGGAGGGCTTTTGTGAGCAAGCCCACTGATTCCAGTAAGAAGAGACAGATGAAAGTTTGATAGTAAGACAGAAAACCACAGTAGAAAGCAGATATAAGAATAAAAGCATGAAGACAAATAAAACCTTCACAATATTAAGTGATGCTAATACTAATAGCTGCTATCATTTAAATAGTGCCTACTTAAGCGTCAGGCTCTATGCTAAATGCAATGATTTTAAAAACTGAGAGCATTTCCACTTTTATTTGTTCACAATTTGTTCATTATATCACATAATCCTCAAATCAAGACGGTTAAGTTTGATTGTAGCATTCCCATTTTACAGATGAGAAATTGGAGATCAAAAACTTTAAGACATTTGCCCAAGGTCATGTAGCTATTAACAGCGGGAGCCAATATTAAAAAACGCAGGTCTCCTGGCTTCAGAGTCTGGATTCTTTCCACTGTCATGCTGCCTTCACATTTATAGGGATGGCTCTGAGTCATTAAATAAAGATGGACTTAGAACTGTTTAAGAAGCCAAGGAAATTACATTGGTTAAACTGGTGGAAAAGTGTACTTAACTGGCAAGCACTCAGCTCCCTGGAAAACTTAGCTCTCTGGAATGACCAGATACATAATAATAGGGGAGCTACTATAAAATCAGAATCCTTACATGTTTCCCAACTTTATCTTTACATTAGTGTAATTTTGCACTTTTCATGTTTATTTTTTGTAGATGAACTTACGTGGCCATCCAGGTGACCATTTAAAAGAAAATTCAGGAAGAATTTTGTCATAGTAATCATGAGAATGGTACAATTTTCAACTGGGGTATGTGCTGTCTTCCTTTCATGGCAATGACTTTGTTGAACCACCATTCATGAATAGAATCTGCACATACACATAAATATAATTTATGAATTATTATTCATAAAAGCATACTTTTTATGAATAATCATCTGTGGGCTGCAGAAGCAGTTATCCTTCATGACATCTTTCTAATGATATTGTCAGTGGGAAAAGTAGCTATAAACCAAATCCCTTAAAGGTTGAAAGGTAAGTAGTAACTAGTCATCTTTAGAACTCATTGGATTTACAAGTTTATCCTTGAATAGGTTCATGACTGAGAGTAGACCTCATTAATCTTAATCATATCAATCTGAGTACCTAGTAAAGTTAGGGCAGCAATGGCTGCTATCAGAGACAGTCAGGACATACTTCAGACAAGAATGCACTCACTTCGTAGACACACATACCCAGGCCAGATAACAGCCGGGGATTTAGGAGAGATTCGCTGGAGACACAAATAGTCTCAGTAACGACAATAGCTAGAGAGAGGATCCCAGAGCCAAACACACAGCTAATAAAACCACTGGGGTGCAGGGTCAAACCAGAGTTAGCCACAGAGTCATCCAGAACATTACTGGCTCTATTAAAAAAAAAAAAAAAGGAACAGAAACCTTGTGTGTAACAAGTGGCCAATTTGGGGCTCCAGTGGGAAGACTGTGATCGTCCCAGGAGACAGGGCTGGACAGCATGAATGTCGGCAGGATCTCTGGCTCTGAGCTCTCCAGGTAGATGTGGGGAGCTCAACACTAGGTGAAGAAAAAACGGAGCGGGGTAAGGAGAAGCCACATAGTGTAGCCAGATTTTTGCATTTGCTGGAGAGTCTAAACTCTAAAAGTTTAGATTGACCTGACCAGGGAAATGAAAAAGAGTCACCTGTTACTCAGTGTAGTGAGTGTAACCAGTTGGGCTAGTATTTTTCAATTTCTTTTTAACCTTGTGAAACATGCAAACTTGCCAGGAAACTTTAAGGTAGATATTCTTTCCTCCCTCCATCTCTCCAGCCAAAGCAGCTTGTTCACGTACTCTATTGAATTTCTCCTAGAGTCTGTAAGCTCCTTGTGAGCAAGGATAGCATATTTTAATCATCTTTGTTTTCCCTACAGAGCCTAGTACAAAAACACATAGTAGGTGCTCAATAAACCTTTGTGGCTTTTAACCACCCTGCCTACCCCCAACCTCCACACAGAGAAGGCATTCTCTCTCTCCTCTCCTTGTTTTTACTAATTAAACTCTTTAACTCTTGGTCAAAAATTTTAAAAGTGTGAAGAAACACAGGACTTGAAACTGACAAAGGAAGCCCTCGTGATAGACAGAAAGATCCCAACGCATGGGATGAGAACCTATGGTAGGTGATTTGATTTCAGCCAATCCTGACTGAGCGAGCTTTCAGAGCTATATCCACTTAACTTTTTTTTCTCTTGGATTTAAGCTTCCTTTTCTCTCTCTCTCTCTCTCTCTCTCTCTTTTTCTGTTTTCTTTTTTAAACCTTTGGAGAACTTTTATTTGATGCTTCCTTGTTTAGCTTTGTAATAACAGCAACAATTAATCATGTCTATCACTGATGCATTTTTTAACAGCTTTATTGAGATATAACTCACATACCATACAATTCACCCATTTAAAGTGTACAATTCAGTGATTTTTACATTCATAGAGTTGTGCAACCATCATCACAATCAATTTTAGAACATTTTCATCACCTCAAAAATAAACCCCATACCCTTTAGCTATCATCCCCTATCCCTCACATTTCCTAGCCCTAGGCAATCACTAATCTGCTTCCTGCCTCTATAAATTTGTTAATTGTGGACATTTCATATAAATGCTGACAAACAATATGAAGTCTTTTGTGACTGGCTTTTTTCACTTAGCATAATGTTTCCAAGTTCATCCATGTTGTACTATGTATCAATACTTCATCCTTTTTCCGGCCAAATAACATTTCATTGTATGCATATACTATTTTTGTTTAAACATTAATCAGTTAATGGACATTTGGGTTGTTTCCACCTTTTGGCTATTATGAATGATATTGTTGCAAATATTCAAGTACAAAGTTTTTGTGTGGACGTATGTTTTCATCTTTCTTGGGTATTTACCTAGGAATGGAATTGCTGGGCCATATGTTAACTACAGTAATCATTTGAGGAACTTCCAGACGGTTTGCCAAAGCAGCTGCACCATTTTACATTCCCACTAGCAGTGTATGAGGGCTCCGATTTATCCACATCTTCAACAACCCAATACTTATTATTTGACTTTTTTGATTCTAGCCATCCTAGTGGGTATAAAGTGGTCTCAGTGTGGTTTTGATTTGCATTTCCCTGATAACTAATGATGTTGAGCATCTTTTCATATGCTTGCTGGCCATTTGTATATCTTCTTTATAGATATGTCTATGCAGATCTATGGGCAACATTTTAAAATTGAGTTATTTATCTTTTTATTGTTGAGTTGTAAGAGTTCTTTATATATTCTAAATACAAGTCCCTAATCAGAAATATGATTTCAAGTATATTCTCCCATTCTGTGGGTTATCTGTTCACCTTGATAATGTCCTTTGAAGCACAAAGGTTTTTAATTTTGATGATATCCAATTTACCTATTTTTTCTTTGGTAGCATATGCTTTTGGTGTCATATCTATGAATCCACTGCCAAATTTGAAGTCATCAAGATTTACCCCTATGCTTCCTTCTAAGAGTCTTATAGTTTTAGCTCTTACCTTTAGGTCTTTGAGCCATTTTGAGTTAATTTTTATAAATTAATATTATATGAGATAAGGGCCCAACTTCATTCTTTTGCATGTGGCTATCTAGTTGTCCCAGCACCATTTGTAGAAAACACAATTCTTTCCCTATTGCATAGTCTTGACACCCTTGTCGAAAATTAGTTGACCTGGGTTCATTTCTAGACTTTCAATTCTATTCCACTGATGTATATGTCTATGCTTATGCCAGTACCACACTGTCTTGATTAATGTTGCTTTGTAATAAGTTTTGGAACTGGGAAGTGTGAGTTCTTCCACTTTGTTCTTCTTTTTCAAGATTGTTTTGGCTATTTCAGCATCCATCAACTTTCCACATAAATTTTAGAATCAGTTTGTCAATTTCTACCAAGAAGCCAGCTGGGATTCGGATAGTAATTGCGTTACATTTGTAGATCAATTTGGGGAGTATTGCCATCTTAGCAACATGTCTTCTGGCTCATGAACATGAGATGTTTTTCCATTTATTTAGATCTTTTAAAATTTCTTGCAATAATTTTTTGTAGTTTTCAGAGTATAAATTTTGTAATTCTTTTGTTAATTCATTCCTTAAGTATGAATTCTTTTTGATGCTATTGTAAATGGAATTGTTTTTTAAATTTTATTTTCAAGTTATTTGTTGCAAGTACATAGAAATATGATTGATTTTTCTATATTGATTATGTATCCTGAAACTTTGCTGAACTCATTTATTAGTTCTAATAATTTCTTGGTGGATTTCATAGAATTTTCTACATAGATCATGTCATCAGCAAATAGAGATAGATTTATGTTTTCTTTCCTCTTCTATTTTTTGGAATAATTGATATTAATTTTTCTTTATATGTTTGGTAGAATTCACCAGTGAAGGCCTCTGGCTCTGGGCTTTTCTTTGTGGATAGTTTTTTGATTACTAATCCAGTCTCTATTTGTTATAGGGTTTATTCAGATTGCCTATTTCTTCTTCAGTTTTGGTAATTTGTATGTTTCTATTTTTCCATTTCATTTAAGTTACCTAATTTAGTGGCATACAATTGTTCATAGTATTCCTTTGTGATCCCTTATTTCATTTCTGATTCTAACAATTTTAGTCTTCTCTTTTTTCCTTGGTCAATCTAACCAAAGATTTACTATTTTGATCTTTTAAAAAAATTAGGTTTTTGTTTTGTTAATTTTCTCTGTTATTTTTCTCTTCTTTATTTAATGAATTTTGCTCTAATCTTTTTCTTTCCTTCCTTCTGTTTGTGTAAGGTTTAGTTTGCGCTTCTTTTTCCAATGTCTTAAAGTGGAAGGTTAGCTTATGAACTTGAGGGTTTTTTTTAATATAGGCATTTACAGCTATAAATTTCCCTCTAAACATTGCTTTAGCTGCATCCCATAAGTTTTGGTGTGCTGTGTCTTCATTTTCATTCATCTCAAAGTATTTTCTAATTTCCCTTTTGATTTCTTCTTTGGCCATTGGTTATTTAGGAGTGTGTTAATTTCCCCATACTTGTGAGTTTCCCGAGTTTCTTTGTGTTATTGATTTCTAATTTCATTTCATCGTGGTAAGAGAACAAACTTTGTATTATTTTTATCCTTTTATATTTATTGAAGCTCATTTTATGGTCTAGCATATGGCTTCCTCAGACCATGGAGAATCCGAACATGATAGAAAAAAGCACCATCCAACTGGGTTCTAAGTTCAGCTTTTCTACTTACCAACAATATGGTCTTGGAAAGTCCATTTCCCTTTCTGGAATTCAGTGTCTCTCTTTGTACAAAGAGGACCAGTTTAGACTAGAAGACTTCTAAGCTTACAAGACTGGTTTTAAATTCCAATTCTCTCACTAGCTTGACTAAATCCCTTAATCTCTCTTAAGCAAAGTTTCCTTACCTCTAAAATGAGGATAATAATACCTTAATTTGCAGAGTTGTTTTAAGAATAGAATAACATGTGCATAATTACTGGCACATGGTAGGCCTTCAATAAATGAGTTGTGTTTTTTTTTTAAATGATGATTATGGCCTCTTTGTTGTATGGTCCAGGGTAGATTTACCCTGACAGCAGAGAGGCAAGTTCTCTGAAGCTGATTTAGGAGTCGGTTTGGAATCACTTGGCTTCTTTAGTGATTCAGGCCCACCATAACCCAACAGGCTGAGTTCATCAAAAACTTCTCTGTTTGGTATTTGCCCTCCAAAGTCACTAGCTGATGTTAGGATCCCATGTGTATAATATATTGGAAGTGAGACATTTCATGGTGGCCTTAATCTGAGCCTCAATGAGACTTTTCACATAGCAATATTTACTGTTTTATACTGAATCTCTACTTTCCTCCTTGGAGATAATGGTGTTACATAATTGTTTGCTTTGTAATTCCTTACTAGATAAAACTTCTCACTTAGAGCAGCAGTCTGCAAACTTTTTGGCACCAGGGACTGTTTTGGCACCAGGGAAGACAATTTTTCCAAGGACCAGAGATGGAGGCAATGGTTTTGGGATGATTCAAGCTCATTACATTTATTGTGCACTTTATTTCTATTATTATCACTTTGTAATATATAATGAAATAATTATACAACTCACCATAGGTTGGGGACCCCTGACCTAGAGGATATGTAATCAGTTTTTCTAAGAAACCTAGAACTCAGGGAAGTATTGGGACATCCCAGGCCCTAAATCCAGCCCCTCAAACCCTCTCATTTTAGTTGCTTTGACAGCCACATTTGTATGAGCTCCTTGTCTTCCACCTGAGCATGAGGAAAACAAGGTAGGTTTTGAAACCCTGCAGGAAAGAAAGAAGAAATTCCTGATTGGACTATGTAATATATGTAGATATATGTGGAAATAAAATCTACCATACAATATACATAGATATGAGGGCTAAACCTGACAATAGAACCTAAATAGAGCACCGGATTCAGAGATCTGATAAATATGGGGGGAAAGGAAAGGTCATCTGATGCTTGCTGAGCTTACCCAGCTACTGATACTGGAAGAATCAACTCAGGTTTGAATAGTGATTGTAGGGTATAGCTCTTGGGTAAAATGACTGAAAGCCCCTGGTATAGGATACTATGGTAGAGAATGGATAGCAGAGTGGTAGACATTACTCCAGGCATTTAAACTGTTTCTTTGAAGAAACTGTGTTCTCAGATATGCCACAAAATAGGAACACAATCCTAATCAAGGCAGTGAAGGGTGAGTGGGAGGAAGCTAAGTTATCTCCCGTTCACACTCTGTCTTTCTTTCCAAAGACTAAGTCTGTTAACAACTCCACCATCTCAATTAGGCCAAGTTTTGGCAATATAGGAGAGCAGTCAAGGATAATTTATTCCTGGTCAAGAATTTCCTAGGAGTCTACCAGGTGCCCCATCCCACAACCCAGAGAACAGCAAATTCACTAGAGGAGTTGGCAGCTATTCCAAACCTCTCCACTAGACCAGGACTCCAAATGTGTAGCAGCCACAAAGCTTTCCTTGGACCAGCCTCCGAGCTTTTATTAGGTTTTTGCTGTTTTTCTAGGTTAAACCCATTGGAAATTGGATTCTCTTTAAAAAGAAGTCTATTTTGGTTGAGAATACAGAATATGTGGAATAATCAAGTCAGGTAATCTCTGGGGCTTTGGATCAAGAATTCACTCCTCATGATGCATCATATTTAGCTTTTATTTTTGGTGAAAGGCTAGTCTAAGAAACTGTACGGAAAAAGAAACAAACAATTGCAATCTTTGGAAGAATAGAAATGATGTCTGACTTAGCAATTCAGTGAGCCTTGAAGATTCTGGCTTTGTCTCGGCGTGTTTTAAGTTGACAGGTGTTTCCAGAAAAACGAGTCATGTTTATTTAAGGCCAGTATTGGAAGCCAGTAAAAAGGCTGGACTTTCTGGCTCTCAGATGCAGTGTGATTTTGGATTTTTCTCTCTACTACATTAACCACACATTCCTTAAAGAGTACTTGGAGTCCTGGGAAGGATGTAAAATGTCAACACTGAACTAAGATCACAAAATTCCTGGAATCATAGCAAACATGTTGTTAAGGATCAAACTGAAGATGTGCAAATCAAAAACAATACTTTAAACATACTCTCAGCTTTTCAGTTCATCCTAAAAACTCAACTATTGCTCCAAATTCAGGGCAATGGCACCTCCCTCCCCTTCTAGGTCCTTCTCTGAAAAGCTCGGGGCACTTTCCAGACATGACTTCATTTATTCTCCCGGTAACTAACAGTGTGGGAGAGAAGAGCGGACTATTCTCTCTGTATTACATATTGAGGAAAAGTGTCCTAGAAAGGAAATTAGGTTAGAGTCGCATAGGATGTCAAGTGAAAGAGTTGCGTGCCTCTCATGTTCCCTGACTTGCAAAGGCAAGATCCACAGAATGTGAAAGCTGGGAGAAAACTTAGATACCATCCTGTGCAGTGTGTTCTAATCTTTTAGATTTTATACACAAGGAAAATTTCAAAACAATTTTAAGGATTAACTATAAATTTTGCCAAAAAGGACATTAGAAAAACAATACCTGTCATCTCATGAAAGAAGGGATATTATAATGCAAAGAGATAGGAAGAATGACCTCAAAATAAATAGTCCTTCTCAATAAAGGGCAATTGCAACTTTATAATAACACATACACACAAACGCCATATTTTCCTAATTTTTCCCCTTCGATCATCATAGACCAGCCTCAGTACAAAGGTAGATGTATAGGAGTTTAGCCTACACCTTCATTATACTTAGGTGAAAATTAAGACCTGGGAAAGGAAATAGAGCTGCCAGATAAAATACAGGACACCCAGTTAAATTTGAATCCCATGCAATATTCTAGACATACTTATACTAACTAATAATTTGTTGTTTATCTGAAACTCAAATTTAATGGGGCATCCTGTATTTTTATTTGCCAAGTCTGGCAACTCTAAAAGGAAGTAACTTCCAGTTACTTGACTTGAAGTAACCATTGCTTAATGTAGAATTAGAAGGAGAAATCAGTTCAGACTCCAGTGATTTTTTTTTTTTTTTACTACACTGTGCTACCTTTTAATGCATCATAGTCCTGTTCTAATTCAACACAGTCCATCAACCATACAAATTCATAGCATGGGAGCCTACCATCTTCTTCTTACCTCTAATGCTGATTTCATTATTACTAATTCTTTTACTGTCTTCTTTAGATCCCAAAGTTTCTTGTCCCTCTATACCAGCAGTTATCAAACTCTTTGGTCTCAGGACCTTTTATTTTTAAAAATTATTGAAGATACCAAAGAGTTATTTATGTATGAGTTATATCTGTCAGTATTTACTGTATTAAAAACTAAAATTGAGAAAAAATTTAAATATATATCTATTAATTCATTTTAAAAAGATAAGCCCATTACATGTTAACAAAATAACATTTATTTTTAAAAACTGTTTTCCAAAACAAAAACAGCAAGAAGAGTGGTAATGGGTATTATCGATTATTTTTGCAAATCTCTTTAACATCTAGCTTGATGGAAGACAGGGGATTCTGATGTCTGCTTCTGCATTTAATTTGTTGTGAAATGTTGTTTTGGTTGAAGAATATGAAGAAAAAGCAGCTCCATATACAGACATGTAGTTGAAAAAAAAGGAAGTGTTTCAAGTAGCCTTTGGAGATAACTGTGGCTAATTTTTTGATGCTACACCAGAAAAATTGACAAGTTTCTTTAAAAATATTGGTAGTTTCTTAAAGATTACTTGCATTGTAGAATCTGAAACCTTATTAACGAACTTTTTGTACTCTTTTACATTAAAATCATTGGTCTCTCATGCACTTTGAGTGGATTATTTACCCGTGAATGATTTTGCAACATCATTCATTGATACTTTGGAAAATACTGGTTCATTAAGTTAAGCACATCTTCCAAATGTTGATACATTTCATTATATAATATCAAAAAATTACATTTGTTAATAATTGTGATATTTGTTAATATCACCATTGAAGTGATCAAAAATGTCTTAAAGTTTTCCAAAATTCCATTTTTGCCTGGAAGCTGGAATTTTACCACTGGCAACAATGCTATATTAGCTGTTGAAGTGACAGACTCCCTTTTTTCATTCCTGAGAAAATGTCTGCCAAATCGCAGTAACCAAAACTTTTCTGTCATTTTTCATTTAAAAACAAAGTACCACGAAAAAAGCTGCTAATTCAGCTTGCAACTCAAGCAAATCCACAACAATTTTCCCTGAGATGGCCATCGTCTTTTGGTATGCAGCAGAAGTGCCTATGTGTACTTCCCATTTTGACCATTAAAAAGTCCAGTCCCAAGAGCTGAGATTAAAAAAAAAAAGTTACTTCTTCATCAAGGATATTCTCAAATTAAACTATTTTTGTTCGTTGTTTTGTTTTTACTGTGAGTGCAGGCTGCTGAAGAATGCAGTGACCACTACTACGCTTCAGTGCTAGCAGTTTTACCAACATTGCTTTAACCATCAGCACAAAATGACAACAGTGCAAAAGGCAAATAACGTCTTAGTATCATTAAGAAAATAGTTTTGCCCTTTTGGAATCCCCCCCAAAAAGAATCTTGGGAACTCCCAGGGGTCTGTGCAACACACTTTAAGACCCACTGCTCTATACCAACTTTGCTCTAACACCCACTACCAACTGAGATGCTTAACAAGAAACTCAAGTCCAAAAGTCATTAAGAGCAGCGACTTCTTTGTTCTCACTCATGACCACAGTACACAATCTACAGAGAAGCCTCTGGAATCCTTTTTCTTTATTAATTACCAAAAGATATCTGGCCTACATAGAGTAACCTAGACTTTGTGAACTGCTTCCAAACACATGTTGTTCTTTGGGCCTGGAATGTTCCTTGGCCATTCCCTACCCCTAAATGCTATGCATTCTTCAAGTTTCAGCTGATACATTACCTCCTCTGGGATGCTTTCTCAAATCTCCCAAGACCGTATTCCCATAGCATTGTGGTTACCATTATGGGCAAGGGTTAGGAGGGGGCGAGGGGAGAATAATATTAAGCACCTACTATATTTCAGGCATCATGCTGGATACTTAACATTTAATGCTCACAAAAACCTTGTGAGATAGTTTTATAGATGAGGAAACCAAAGTTTAGAGAGGTTGAATAATGTAGCTAGTAAGAAGAAATGCCTGAATCTAAAGCATGTAGTCTTTGTATTTGACCATGGGTTAGTTTTTTATTGCTTAGGGAAATTTGATTCAGTTAAAATTTCCGTTATCCTCCTACAATTTATAAGGGAGTTTAAGTCAATGATCTCTCTTTGATTCCTTTTAGTATTACAATTTTAAGAGTTTATGATTCTTGGCTCTTTATAGAGCTACTGACCATTTATTCAGCAATCTATATAGAGATGACCAAACTTTTTTACACTTCTCTGAAAATCAGAGAGAGCAGAAGAGAGGCTGTACTGGAGATGGGGACAGGGAGCAGGAGAAACAGGACAGAGGAGTCTGTCACAGTATGAACTCTGAAGAGATATATTCAGCCTATTTGTGGAAATCATCAGATAGCCAAAAAGTGATTATGCATTTATGCTATGACTCATCAGTTCCATTTTTGCAATATGCTCAGAAATGCCTGTACATGCACACAAAAAGATACGCACAAGAATGTTCATAGCTGCAATGTTAAGCTAAAAATAGCAGACAGGCTAACTGCCCACTCACAGGAAGATATACAGAAATGCCTGGGAATCATAAACACCAGATTCCCTCATCTACGGGGTTGAAAGGAAGATACAACCAGGGAGCGCAGCACACACAGGGCTTTGATTTTATTACCTAATGTTTAATTTCTTGAGTTAGGCAGTAGGTAGAGAAGTGTTTGCTACATTATTTTTGACACAATTTTGTACAAGTCATAATAAATTTTTTTAAACCCAAGGCCAAATGTCTGGAGGAAAGTCATTTTTTAGGGATACCAAAGACATACATCTTCTCTGGGCAGCCAAAAACTTTTCTTCTATATTTACAATATTGGTTTTTATCAGTTGGATTACCTTAAGGCATAGTTTCAGACAAAATAACACAAAAACTCATTCTCACCAGTTAAGTTTCACATTATGTGCCTTCTGGATTAAAATAATGCAATGCAGAATTCAGTTTATGTCACGTGAGGTCAAGGGAAAAAAAAATGATACCTGGAAAATAGCATGGAGAAACACGCCCTGTTTGCACACAGTTTATTTGTTCAGGCTTGCAGCAAGGAGTAAGGGAAACATGAAAATACCTTGGTCATAAATTGTCATGTAAAAGACAAAGAGAAACTCTGGAATATTATGAAACTATAAATTACTTCTGCTGAAAGGGTAGAATTTGCAGTATCCCTTTAACCGAGGTTTCACCTCCCCACTTTTGACAGAATAACTCCTGTTCTTTGGAGAAAAACACATGAAATAAATGTAAAACCCGAGAGGGAAATCATCTAATATGTACACCACCTGCCTAATAAAATGAGAATAAATTTGGTTTTTTGGCTAAGTAGATTTGCCTATGTTTTAACTTAGTTAGAGGCACACGCCATCTAAATTACATATATGTTTTTATTTCAAAAGCACAACATAAAGGGACAAAAAATAATTTCATAATGTTAAATGGTTTTGTTTTCAAAGCAGACATCATACACTAGAATTCTTACTTATAAAACAAGACACAATCAGTTCTTCGGTTAAATGGAACCAAGTCCATTTATTAATAGTGCTAATGAGATCCTGAAACATCATAGTCCTGCCTCCAGCTCAGTCCTGGGATCTCAAACCTGTAGAGCCGAGTTACAGGAGTACACAGATAGATACTTTTACTCCAGAGATTGCCAGCAGTTTAGTTACTGAGCTAATGGCTGCAGGTACCAGACAATGACTTCTCAAAAATAAACATATCTACTCTTTTAAAACTCTTTCTCCCAAATCCTAGAAGGCGAGAGGCCTCATGAAGAGCTACCTGCAAAATCCTTCCTTTGAAGAAATACACAAATGAGTCAATCCCCCTGTTAAGGGATTTGCTAAAAACAAAGGTCCAGGAAGCCACATAAAAATGATTTGTGAGGCTGCTCGACGCCTGACATTTTTTTAAAAAAACCCTTTCTATGCTCCATTTCCCAAAAAAAAAAAAGGCATCTGCAGGCAACTTGACTGCTATTTAAGGCTAAACGCTGGTCTCAGATGTATATTTGAGGCGTCTATTCAATCCGGAGTTTACTATAGCCAAGACCTAAACCATAAAAATGGAGTTAGTAATGAAAACATGGAGAATTTTAACTAGAGTCAGAGCCAGATTGCCATCCTGTCTCTTCCAGCACCTTTCACTTATGAGAAGTTACTGCCAAATGGAGCAGTGGCAACAGTTGCAGAGTGAGTCCCTCTTCGTACTGGCCAATGTGACTCTCGCTCTACTAGGACACTGTGGTGCCTGGGAGCTGCTGGTTGGTGCAGTTGTGCTGGTAAGACATGCAGCTAGAACTTCAGAGGCCCATTCTGAGGGTGACGTTTGGCTCCATCTCATCTGTTATACCAGATGGTAGGAGCAGATATACATTTCCCAATATTCTGTATTTTATACAAGAGAAAGACAGCCAGTATTTGGGTGTCAGAATAGGACCTCTTTTTTGGTACCACTTAATCTAATACTGTATTTTGATTATTGGGAAGAAAAGTTACAAGAAACTTAATTCAACAAGCATTTACTATGACTAATAACAGCTATGATGTTGGGGGGGGACTTACAAGTTAGCCACCATGCTTAGGGTTTTTCAGACATTGAATTGTGTAAATCCTCTTAATATTCCTAAAGATAGGACTGTTATCCTTGTTTTATAAATGAGGGAACCAAGGCCTTGCCAGATTTAGTAACCTGATCCAGGTCATACATTTACTAAGTGGCAGATTTGGCGTTTGAATCCACATCTAGTCAAACATTAAAACCCTTTTCACTACGCTATAATGCTTCTTCAGAGTTATTTCGTAGGTGAACTTCTAAAGATGCTGTGAGATCAAAACATTTGGGTACATTAAAACACACTATGTGTCCCTGAATAATATACTATAGTGGTAGGTACCAGAAACTCCATTCTGCAGTGGGAATACTAAAGTATGAAGAGATTATTTAGTCTAATATAGCACTTTAAGGAAGATCTGTGGTCTTGGCCGGACCCTTTTGACATTACTGCAGCAAGAAAGTTATAAAGTACTCCTTATATAACTTCTCTTATTCCACTTCTGTGCTTGATCTGACAGTAATCGTTTACAAAACCCCCTTTGTTTCCCCAAAATGTTAAATAATGGAAGGGGGAAAATTACAGTTTTTTTCCCCAAAGTTATGCACAAATAAGTTGGCTAAAATACAGAAAAAATATGAGCTCTTTTTGGAATTAATTCATTGAAAAGAACCATTACAGTATCTATATCCCTTCCCATCTGGAATTTATTTTTTAAGACGCTCATTGCTTCTCACAGGTTCAATGTTACCCATTTCACACCATTTAACTATTGAAAGCACTTGAAATTCCGGACCATAGAAGCAGAGCCCGTGTATTTCCCCGTGATGCAGCTAATGTGTCAGACTTGTAAAATAGCTCTTAGTGGCAGGCCTCCATTTAGAGAAAGACGGAAACTAGCTTTAAATACTTAGAGCTTTAATATCTAGTCCATTATACTAAAGCAAGGTCTTGTAAAGAGTCAATTATGGGATACTTCTGATTTGATCCACATGCAAGGGAAATCCGCTTCTTTACCTTTAAATCCCTGTTGTAAGTGTCTTGTTTAAATAATTAGTGACACTTTTTCTTTGATCAAATTGATTCATATTGTTATTCTTCTATCTTAATTTAAAACTTAATCCATGTAAAACTCTAAAGCAGATTTTAATCTCTCATAGAAAAAGCTTTCTCCCAAAGAATGGAGATTTCCAGAAAACATTTTACTTTTTAAAACATCATTAATTGATTGAAAATAAATTTATTTTTCTATAGGGAAATATGTGAGTCAATCACAAGCCAAAATGGGAATGTTATTTTTGGTATGTAGAGCGATGTATTTCATACTCACACACAAAATATAAAATACATGCTTAATAGCACGTTTAAGCAACTCATATTACTGAGACCTCTAAAGACAGTCAAATGTAATCTCAGCTTAGGTTTGGGGACTAAAAAGTTTGTATTTGCAACATACTGTCAAAGGGTTAATGTCCCTAATTTGAACTTTGCTCATAATCAAAGAATGATAAATATAAATAGAAACAAAATGCCAGAATTTACTTATCAAATTCAAATTTTAAAAATTCTAATATCCAGTGTTGGTCAGAGTACTAGGACACTGGCACTCACTCTTGTACACTGCTGGTGGATATTAAATAGTAGTTTTCAGAAGGGCTTTACATTACCTCTGATCCAGTAATAACAATTCTAGCAATTTAGAAATCTAGTCTTAGGAAATAATCACAATAAGAATTTAGGTACAGAGATATTTCAACACTGATTCTAATAGTGAAATATTAGAAAAACCTAAAAGTACATGAACAGGGGATTGGTTAAACACATGAGACTTTTACTCACAATTGTATCTCTAGTATATATTAAACAAATGAAGGGATATACATCCTTTGTAAAAGGATGTTGTACACAAATATTCTTATGTTAGGGAAGACAGGCATAATATTTAATACCATTTTTATTAAAAAAATACATACATGTGAAAAAGTTTGGCAGGCTATACAGATGCTCCTTGACTTACGATGTGGTTATGTCCTGATAAACCCATTGTAAGTTGAAAATATCGTAAGTTGAAAATGCATTTAATATACCAACCCTACTGAACAACAGAGCTTAGCGTAGACTATTTTACATGTGCTCAGAACCTTACCTTAGCCTATAGTTGGGCAAAATAATCTAACACAAAGCCTATTTTATAAAAAGTATTGAATATCTCATGTAATTTACTGAATACTATACTGAAAATGTAAAACAGAATGGTTGTATTGGCTGTTTACCCAAGTGATCACACGGCTGACTGGGAGCTGTGGCTCACCCACTGGCCAGCATCCTGAGAGAGTATTGTACCACACCTTACCAGCCTGGGAAGAGTTAAAAATTTGAAGTATGATTTCTATTGAATGGGTATTTCTTTTGCACCATCAAAAAGAGGGAAAAGTATTTAAGTCCAAGCATTGTAAGTCTGGACCATCTGTACATCAAAATGTTAACAGTGGCTATTTCTGGGTTTACAGACTAATTTTTATTTTCCTATTTTCCTTCTCTGAATTTTCTTAAAATAACACGTATTGCTTTCATAATAAGGGTATAATTTCAAATACTTCTGTAAATTTTAAATTATTTATATAAGAAATATATTCTCCAAATATTAAAAAATGCCTAAGAAGACAGCATAAATACTGAAAGTACTTCCTTCCCATCCCTATTCCCAATTCCACTCCCTTTCTAAGATGAAATTACTATTAATAGTTTGGCATATCCTTTCTGACCATTTTTCTTATATTTATATCTTATATATGTGGGCATATATATTTTGCTTTTTAAATTTTGCTCATAAATGGGATTGTACTCCATGAATCTGCAGAATTATAGTCTATTTAGTCAGCTCCATGAATATTTACATTACTTGTCTTCTGGTTTTTGCTAGTATAAACAACGCTGCACTAAACATCTTCATATATGTGTCAGCACATACAGGTGTAAGAATTTATCTAGGATAAAACCCAAGAAACTGAAGTAATAGGTAGATAAGAGTAGGCACTTAAAATGCCTTTCAAAAGGTCATTTAACATCCCCATCAATGTGGTACATTCATTACAATTGACGAACCTACCATTATCACCCAAAATCTATAGTTTACATTAGTATTCACTCTTGGTATTGTACACTCTGTATGTTTGGGCAAATGTATAAGGACACGTATCCACCTTTACAGTATCATGTAGAATAGTTTCAATGCCCTAAAAATCCCCTATGCTCCACATATTCATCCCTCCCTCCTCCTTAACTCCTGGCAACCGCTGATCTGTTTACTCTCTCCAAGGTTTGCCTTTTCCAGAATGTCATATAGTTGAAATCATATACAGACATACCTTGTTTTATTGTACTTCACAGATACTGTGTTTTTCACTAATTGAAGGTTTGTGGCAATCCTGCATCGAGCAGGTCTATCACTACCATTGTTCCAACAGCATGTGCTCACTTCATGTCTCTGTGTTACATTTTGGTAATTCTCACAATATTTCAAACTTTTTCATTATATCTGTTATGGTGACCTGTGATCAGTGATCCTTGATGTTACTATTGTAGTTGTTTTGGGTGCCATGAACTGCACCCATATAAGATGGCAAACTTAATGGATAAATACTGTGTGTGTTCCAACTGCTCCACTGACCAGCCATTCCCCCATCTCTCTCCCTTTCCTTGGGCCTCCCTATTCCCTGAGACACAACAATATTGAAATTAGGCCAATTAATAACCCTACAATGGCCTACAAGTGTTCAAGTAGAAGAAAGAGTCACATGTCTCTCACTTTAAATCAAAAGCTAGAAATGATTAAGCTTAGTGAGAAAGGCATGTCCAAAGCCGAGACAGGCCAGAATCTAGGCCTCTTGCACCAAACAGCCAAGTTGTGAATGCAAAGGAAATGCTCCTGAAGGAAATTAAAACTGCTACTCCAGTGAATGCATGAATAATAAGAAAGTCAAACAGCCTTATTGCTGATATGGAGAAAATTTTAGTGGTCTGGATAGAGAACCAAACAAGCTACAACATTCCCTTAAGCCAAAGCCTAATCCAGAGCAAGGCCCTGTTTCTCTTCAATTCTATAAGGGCTGAGAGAGGTTAGGAAGCTTCAGAAAAAAAGTTTGAAGCCAGCAGAGGTTGGTATGAGGTTTAAAGAAAGAAGCCATCTTCATAACATAAATGTGCAAGGTGAAGTAGCAAGTGCTGATGTAGAAGCTGTAGTAGGTTATCCAGAAGATCTAGCTAAGACAACTGATGAAGGTGGCTATACTAAACAACAGGTTTTCAATGTAGATGAAACAGTCTTCTATTGGAATAAGATGCCGTTTAGGACTTTCATGGCTAGAGAGGAGAAGCCAATGCCTCAAAGCTTTGGCTTCAAAGCTTCAAAGGACAGGCTGACTCTCTTGTTAGGGGCTAATGCAACTAGTGAATTTAGGTTGAAACCAATGCTCATTTACCATTATGAAAATGCTAGAGCCCTTAAGAATTGTGCTAAATTTACTCTGCCTACACTTTAGAAATGGAAAAACAAAGCCTGGATGACAGCACATCTGTTTATAGCATGGTTTTCTCAATATTTTAAGCCCACTATTGAGACCTACTGCTCAGAAAAAAAGATTCCTTTCAAAATATTCCTGCTCGTTGACAATGCACCTAGTCACCCAAGAGCTCTGATGGAGATATACTAGGAGATTAATGTTATTTTCATGCCTGCTAAAACAATATCCATTCTGCAGTCCAAGGATCAAGAAGTAATTTTGACTTTCAAGTCATATTATTTAAGAAATACATGTTGTAAGGCTATAGTTGCCATAGTGATTTCTCTGATGGATCTGGACAAAGTAATTTGAAAACCTTCTGGAAAGGATTCACCATTCTAGATGCTATTTAGAACATTCATGATTCATGGGAGGAGGTCAAAATATCGACATTAATAGGAGTTTGGAAGAAGCTGATTCCAAATGTCATGGATGACTCTGAAGGGTTCAAGACTTAAGTGGAGGAAGTAACTGCAGATGTGATGGAAATAGCAAGAGAACTAGAATTAGAAGTGGAGCCTGAGGATATGACTGAATTGTTGCAATCTCATGATAAAACTTGAACAGATTAGGAGTTGCTTCTTAAGGATGAGCAAAGACAGTGGTTTCTTGGGATGGAAACTACTCTTGGTGAAGATGCTGTGAACACTGTTGAAATGACAACAAATGATTTAGAGTATTACACAAACTTAGTTAATAAAGCAGCAGCAGGGTGCAAGAGGACTGACTCCAATTTTGAAAGTAGTTCTGTAGGTAAAATGCTGTCAAAGAGCATCACATGCTACAGAGGCATCTTTCATGAAAGAAAGAGTCAATCAATGTCGTAAACTTCATTGTTGTCTTATTTTAAAGAATTGCCAGTCACCCCAATGTTCAGCACCTACCACTCTGATCAGTCAACAGCCATCAACAATGAGGCAAGACCCTCCACCAGCAAAAAAAGTTAAATTAAGACTTGATGAAGGCTCACATAATTATTAGCATTTTTTCCACAATAAAGTACTTTATAATAAAGGTATGCCCATTTTTTAAGACATAATGTTATCGTACACTTAATAGACTATAATATAGTGCAAACATAACTTTTATATTCACTCAGAAATCAGAAAATTCATGTGACTTGCTTTATTGCAATATTTGCTTTATTGCAGTGGTCTGGAACCAAACCCACAATATCATAGAGGTATCCCTGTAGTATGTAGTCTTTTTAAACTGGCTTCTTTCACTTAGTAATATGCATGTCAGCTTCTTCCATGTCTTTTCATGGCTTGAGAGATCACTTTTTTTTTTTTTTAGCACTGAATAATATTTCCTTGTATGGATGTACCACAGTTTATTTATTCATTCACCTACTGTAGGACATCTTGGTTGCTTCCAACTTTGAGCAATTTGAATAAAGCTGCTATACATAACTGTGTGCAGGTTTTTGTATGGACATAAGTTTTCAGCTCATTTGGGTAAATACCAACAAGCAATTGTTGGATCACATAGTAAGAGTTGGATCACATATAAGAAGTTACCAAACCGTCTTCCAAAGTGGCTGTTCAATTTTGCATTCTCACCAGCAATGAATAAGAGTTCCTGTTACTTTACAACCTCATCAGCATTTGGTGTTATCAGTATTCTGAATTTGGCCATTCTAATAAGTGTGTAGTGGTATCTCAATGTTGTTTTAATTTGCATTTCCCTGATGACACATTATGTGGAGCATCTTTTCATGTGCTTACTTACCATCTATATATCTTCTTTGGTGAGGTGTCTATTAAGGTCTTTGGACCATTTAAAAAATCTGGTTATTTTCTTATTCTTGAGTTTCAAGAGTTCTTTGTATAGTTTAGGTAATAGTCCTTTATCAGATATGTCTTTTGCAAATATTTTCTCCCAGTCTGTGGCTTGTCTTTTTTATCTTGACAATCTTTCACAGAGAAGAAAATTTTAATTTTATTGGAGTCCAGATTATCAGGTCTTTATTTCATGGATCATGCTTTGGATGTCATATTTAAAAATTCATTGCTTCACCACCAGTGAAATCTTTAGCAAAAACAACAACCAAAAAAAACAGTCATTGCCAAACCCAAGGTCATCTAGATTTTCTCCTGTATTATCTTCTAGGAGTTTCACAGTTTTGGGTTTTACATCATTTAGGTCTATGATAAATTTTGAGTTAATTTTTGTGGAGGGGGTAAGGTCTGTATTTAGATTAATTTTTCCACATGTGGATGTCCAGCTATTCCAGCACCATTTATTGAAAAGACTTTCTTTTTTCCATTGTACTGCCTTTGTTCCTTTGTCAAAGATCAGTTGACTATATTTATGTGGGTCTATTTTTGGGTTCTCTATTCTGTCCCTCTGATCTATTTGTCTGTTTTTTCACCAATACCACACTGTCTTGATTACTGTAGCTTTGTAGTAAGTCTTGAAATCAGGTATTGTCAGTTCTCCACCTTTGTTGTTCTTCAATATTGTGTTGGCTATTCTGGGTCTTTTGCCTCTCCATATAAACTTTATATCAGCTTGTAGATACCCACAAAATAACTTGCTGAGATTTTGATTGGAATTGCATTGAATCTACAGAGCATGTTGGGAAGAATTGGCAGCTTGACAATACTGATCTTCCTCTCCATAAACATGGAATATCTCTTCATTTATTTAGTTCTTTCATTAGCATTTTGTAGTTCTTGCAAATATTTTGTTATATTTACACCTAAGTATTCCATTTTTTGGGGTGCTATTGTGAATAGTATTGTGTTTCAAATTTCAAATTCTACTTGTTCACTGCTGGTATATTGGAAAGCAATTAATTTTTGTATATTAACCTTATATCCTGCAACCCTGCTATAATCACTTAGTAGTGCCAGGTAGGTTTTTTTGGTGATTCTTTCAGATTTTCTACATAGCTGATCATGTCATCTGCAACAACAGGTTTATTTCTTCCTTCCCAGTCTGTATACATTTTATTTCCATTTCTTGTCTTATTGCATTAAATAGGACTTCCAGTCTGATGTTAAAAAGCAGTGGTGTGAGGAGACATCCTTGCCTTGTTCCCAAACTTAGTAAGAAAGCTTTGAATTTCTCTCCATTAAATATGATGTTAGCTGTAGATTTTTGTGGATATTCTTTATTAAGTTAAAGAAGTTCACCTCTATTCCTAATTTACTAGGAGTTTTTATCATTAATGAGTGTTATATTTTGTCAAATGTTTTTTCTGCATCTATTGTATGATCATGTGATTTTTCTTCTTTGGCCTTCTTTTGATGTGATGGATTACATTAATTGATTTTTGAATGATGAACCAGCCTTGCATACCTGAGATAAATCCCACTTGGTCATGGTGTATAATTCTTCTTATACATAGCTGGATTCAATTTGCTAATATTTTGTTGATGATTTTTGCCTCTATGTTTATAAATGATACTAGTCTATAGTTTTCTTTCCTTGTAATGTCTTTACATGGTGTTGGTATTAAGGTAATGCTGGTCTCTTACTTAGAATAAGTTAGGAAGTATTCTCTGCTTTTATCTTCTGAAAATAAATGTTTGGTAGAATTCACCCATGTACCCATTTGGGCCTGGTGCTTTCTGTTTTGGAAGGTCATTAATTACTGATTCAATTTCTTTAATAGGTATAGGCCTATTCAGATTGTCTATTTCTTCTTATGTGAGTTTTGGCAGATTGTGTCTTTCAAGGAATTGGTCTATTTCATCTACATTATCAAATTTGTGGGTACAGAATTGTTCATACTATTCTTTTATTATGCTTATAAAGTCCACAGGATCTGTAGTGATGTCTCCTCTTTCATTTCTGATATTAGTAATTTATGTCCTTTCTCTTTTTTTTTTCTTGGTTAGCTTGGCCAGAGGCTTATAAATTTTGTTGATCTTTTCAAAGAACCAGCTTTTGGTTTCATTGATTTTTTTCTATTGATTTCCTGTTTTCAATTTCATTGATTTCTGCCCTAGTTTTTTATTATTTTTCTTCTTCTTACTTTAGATTTAATTTGCTCTTCTTTTTCTAGTTTCCTAAGGTGGAAGCTTAGATGACTGATTTTAGATCTTTTTTCTTTCCTAATATATGCATTCAATGTTATAAATTTCCCTTTAGGCATTACTTTTGCTACATCCCACAAATTTTGATAAGTTGTGTTTTCATTTTCACTTAGTTCAAAATATTTTAAAATTTCTCTTGCGGTTTCTTCTTTGATCCATGTGTTATTTAGAAGTGTGTTGTTTAATCTCTAATGTTTTGGTATTTTCTAGTTATCTTTCTATTATTGATTTCTAGTTTCATTCCATTTTATGACATTGTATGATTTCTATTCTTTTAAACAATGTTTTAATTACCATAGTTTTATAGAAAGGTTTCAGATCTGGTAAGGCAATTTCCCCCTCATTGTTCTTTATCAAGTAGTTCCCTTATGGTCTTGTTCAGTTTCTTTTCAATAAATAATTGAGACTCAGTTAGTCAAGTTCCATGGAAATACCAGGATTTTGATTTGAGATCACATTAAACTTACAAGTAATTTGAGGAGAACTGACATCTTTCCAATGCTTCTTCCCATCCAAAAACATGGTATTTATCTCTACTGATTCTTCTTTTATGACTTTCACTGAAATTCAGTTGTTTAATTCATATAGGTCATACACATTTCTTGTTAGGTTTATTCCTAGGAATTTATCTGCCTCATGTAACTGCTGGGATATAAGAAATCTATTGATTTTTCTACATTGATCTTTAGTTAGTTACTTTGCAAAATTCTCTTATTAGTTCTTAGAGCTGTTGATTTTTCTAATTAGACTATCACATGGTCTGCAAACAATGACACTTTTGTCTCTGTTTCCAATGTTTATTCTCATTTCTTTTCCTTTTCATATCACATTGGCTTTCAGTATAACATTAAAGAGTAGTTATACTGGGCACCCTACCTTGTTCAAGATTTTGGAGGAAATATTTATATGTTTGCTGTAGATTTCTGATAGATACATTTTATCAAGTTAAGGAAGTTTACTTCTATTACTAATTTACTAAAAATGGCTGTTTTTTGTTTACTTAATGAGGAATAGGTACTGAGTTTTATTACTTTTTTTTAGAGGTGTGTCTGTTGAGATTATCTTTTTTTCCCTGTTAATTTATTAATTTATACAATATTAAATCATCTTTGCATTCTTGATATATATTCTAGCTGGACATAATGCATTTATCTTTTAATACATCACTGTACTTGATTTGTGAATATATTATATAAATTTTTGAATCTTTCATAAATGATATTGGTCTATATCTATGTGTAGACTCCCCTTGTCTAGATTTGGTTTCTGCCTATGAGGCTGAGTTAGAAAGCTTTAGCTTACTCTCTATGTTTTAGAGCATTTTATCTATCAAAAGAAAAAGTTATTCCTTAATGTTTTGTAGAATTTATCTGTACAATACTAGGCTTGATGCCTTCTTAGAGGAAGACTTCTTCTCACTCTTATATTTCTTTTATTATTTTTTATATATTAAATCATTTATCTTATGGAATAGATTTCATTATGTTTCTCTAGAAGGCCTTCCATTTCATTTAGATTTCCAAATTTATTGGTATGTAGGTACAAATTTAAGTGTATTTATTTGTACTTTGTTTTTGGTCAGATTTGTATATTTTATTGGTCTTTTTTTAAAAAAAAAAACTCTGATATTTGATTTTATTCATTGTTTCTACTAGTTTTATTTTTCCATTAATTTCCACTTTCATCTTAATTCATTCCTCCTTTTGGGACTTATTTTATTGTTTTTTTTTTCCTTGTTCTCTGAGTCAAATGCTTAATTAAGTCATTTTTAATTTTTCTAAAATCTTATTTTATAATAATGCTCTAAAGTTTCCTCCAAATATCACCTTGTTTACATTTACTAAATTTTGATACATTGTGCTTTAGTTGGTTTCCATTTCTAAATAGTTTGTAATTTGATACAATAACATTAAGGATGTTTACTTTTTTTCCTTGTAGAGAGATCGGGGGAGGGGGTTATCCTTTAACTATTAATTACTAATCACTAATTTTATTGAATTGTGATCAGAGATTCATGTCATGTAAGATTTATGTTTTTCTGGTATTTTAAAAAATTTCCCTTGTAATTTAATACACAACTAAATTTTGAGAATTTTCCAAGGCTGTTTGAAAATAAATGTATTCTATGTTGGGCATATGTGTATTATTTAAATCAGGCTTGCTTGCTTGTTAATTTAAATCCTCTAATTCTTTACTTTGTGTGTGTACTTGATCATCTGATTTCTGAGAGATGGTTGTTAGAATCTCCCACTCTGTGGATTTGTTGATTTCTTCTTGTATTTCTATCTGTTTTTACTTAATTGTATATTTCAAAGCTATGTTCAAGTTCATAAAAGTTCAAAATTCTTATTTCTTCTTGGTGGACTGTGCTTATCAAAATAAAAAATCTTTGTCTCTTTTCTTGCTTTTAGACTGAAACTAATATTTTATCTGAAATTAATATTGCTATATCGCCTTTCTTTTTTTTAGCATTTATATGGGATATATTTTTCCATTTCTTCATTTTAAAATTTTCCTCATTATTTTATATTATATCAATAGCATATGACAAGATTTTGAAAAACCCAATTGGATTTTCTCTCCTTTAATTGGAGAATTTAACCTATTTACATTTATTTTGACTATTAGTACATTTTGACTTAATCTTACTACCTCATTTTATGTTTTCTATTTACTATGACTTCTTGGGTTTTTTTTTTTCTTACTTAATTTTGTTGGAGTGATTTAGTTCTTTTTCCCTTTATTGCCTTGGAAACTACATATTCCATTTTTCTAGTGGTTACTCTTACACTTATAACATTGACTTTTAAATTTTTATTTTTCTATCTTTTTTAATCATTTGTGTGTATATCCACAAACCTCTTGCCCCTAACACGAGAGTCTTAGCAAGCATTCATTCACTTGCTTCTACTCTCGTCTTTATTCTTCCTGCCACATTGAAATCATCTAGTATTTTAGTTCAAGGTTTTAAATTATTTTTCCTTTTGCAGGAGTATCATTAGATTTATTTTAGGTTTTGTTTCTTCGTTCATCATTTGTTTCTTATATCTCTTATATTTCTCTGAATTCCTTTTTTTTGGAGGGAAGGTGTTGGGTTATATCTTTTAGTAATTCTCTAAAGACAAAGTTTGTGGTTGATAAAGCATCCAAGTCTTACTATGTCTGAAAATGTCTTAATTTTGCCCCACTACTAAATTGTTAATTTGACTGGGAATAAGATTTTAGCTTTAAAATAATTTTCCCTCATTATGTTGAGAAATTATTTCATCTCAATATAATTTTGGTATCTAGTCTTAGCAATGAGACATAAGATGCCAATGTGATATATATTCCTTTGTAGATTGCTTTTTTCCTCTCTTTATCCTTGGTATTCTGATGGAAGCTTGTGATGTAGGTCCTTTCAATCTGAAGGCTTCTATCTTCCTTTAGATCTGGAAATTTTTCTTCTATTATTTCTTTGATTATTTCCTCTCTTGCATCCCCTGTGTTTTCTTTCAGGGGTTCTTCAAAATTCATGGACTTTTCCTTGTTTTCGATGTTACGTTTTCTGACATTTTGTGACTTTTAGGGAGGAGAAGTAGGCACAAATTAGATCACAATTTTAATCTAATCTCTCTATGCATTATTAGGGATATTTTTAAATAAATTTCAAGTCACACTTCTGAATGCAATTGAATTTGGGCTCTGGTTATTTTCCCAAAGAATCTTAATTTTCTACCCTTGAATGGATTCCCTTCACAGGATCCTATGGCATCTTTCAGCCATTCAACCAGTATTTATTTAGTGCCTAATTCTTGCTCAGCATTGTTCTAGGTCCTAAGGATTCAAAGTTTTTTTAAAAAACCCACAAGTTTATAGTCTGGCACAGAGTTTCTCAACCTTGGTACTACCGACATTCTTGACTGGATAATTTTTTGTTGTGAGAGGTTGTCCTGGGCATTATAGGATGTTTAACAGTATCTCTGGCCTCTAGATGCCAGTAGCACCCAATAGATGCCAGTAGCACCACCACCACCCCACTGACGTAACAATCAAAAATGTATCCAGACATTGATCCAGACATTGCCAGATGTCCCCTGATAGCAAAATTGTACCCCCCTTCACACCTCCTGCCACCACTGAGAACCCCTGGTCTAGCAGGAGGAATAACTAGTATAATATGGGGAGTATAGTAGTGGAAGAATATATACAGTAGAGTATTGGCACAAAGAAGGTAATTGTTAACCCTGCCTGGGGTTCAGGAAAGGTTTCACAAAGCAGAAGATACTTGGCCTGGGTATTAAAGGAAAAGTTAGGTGTTTGTCAGCTAAACAAGAGAAGAAAGAATAGTGATATTAGAGAGAAGAAACAGCATGCAAAGACAGAAAGGTTGGAATAGTTTGATGCATTTAAGGAACTCTTAGTCGTTTGGTTCAGTGTATGGTTGGAACATAGATTTAAGGGCTGTGGTAAAGGGAGAAGGAAGCAATAAAGCTGGAGAGGTAGTCAGGGGCAAGGTTAAAAAGGAACTGGCAGGCTATGCTAAGGAATTTGTGCTTTATTCAGTAGTGATGGCAAACCACTGAAAGTATTAAGTAGAGAAATGGCATTTTAGAAAGGCGGTTTTGTAAATGGTTTAGAGAAAGATGAAACTGAAACAGGAAGACTGGGTAGAAGAGAGTTAAAATGATCAAGTTAAGGTCCCAAACTAGGGCAGTGGGGGCTAGAGGGATGTGAAATGTCACAAACAAGCGATATATAGGAGGTAGAATTGATATGACTTAGTGATTGCTATAAGGACTGTAAAGAATTGGGAGGAGTTAAGGACAATGTCAAATTTTGGTGAAAAGAGGGAATAAATGAAGAAGTTCTTAGTGAATTGTGTTTCTAGGCAGAAAATTCAAATAAAAATCCCTGGGGCAAAAGCAAAAAACAACCCCCCCCCAAAAAAAAATGCCCTGAGTATCTTGTAGCTCTGTACTTTTAAACACAATAGACAATAAGTAAATTGGTAGTTTTCAGAAAACCAGAACTGACCCCACATCCCCACAAAAACCCATTGTTTTCTTCCATCACAAGAAATCTTCTCTAAACATTTTCTCATGGTCTTTTTATTCCAAAATTTAAAGAGAATGGTTTTTATATATTTTTTGCATAATTCCACTATTGAGTCAACTCATTTTTGACACATTATTTTAGCTGTTAATAAAGATTGTGAAATTTTAAGCCAAGTTCAGACTATGAGGACTGAAATTTTTTTGTTTACTAATGACATAAAAATAGACAATTGTGCCCATAAAATGACTTCAGTGCCATAAGCAACCATAAATGCCAAATAATTCAGGGGTGGGAGAATTTTTCAGCATCTTAGTTGAAGAACTATGGTACTGAGGACCTCTACTGTTGAGAATATGAATGGCTTCACTGTTAGGATTAAACATTCAGAAAAACATCAACCAGGCATAGGTAATCTGTAGCCTGCCCAAAGTTCAGAAGTTTTTTTCAGAGTCACACGGATGGTTGTGTCACTGGAGCCTATGCAGAAAGGCTTATGAGGTAGAATTTAGGTCTCCTCTCACCTTCTTGACCACTTCTTCACCTTCAGGTACCCAGTGTCCCAGTGCTGTCTTTTGGCTTGAGGCTGCATTGGGCCTGATTACCACAATTTTTGAGGTTTACAGTTTTTCTGAGGCTTTTTTGAGGTACAATTATAAGACAATTTAATGTTTACAAAATTTAAATGCATTGATGCTAAGAGTTGGAAGTAATCTATTACCTAATGCCCCCGGTCTATGCTTAGATCCCTTTAGAAAGGGGAGCAGTTTTTCTATCCATCCACGGCCTCTAGAGAGAAGAGCTCTGTCTAAAATGGTTAGTGCTTAGAAATGTAAAATGGGGCCAGGCCCGGGGGCTCATGCCTGTAATCCTAGCACTCTGGAAGGCTGAGATGGGAGAATCACTTGAGCCCAGGAGTTTGAGGTTGCAGTGAGCTATGATGACGCCACTGCACTCTAGCAGGGGCGACAGAGTGAGACTCTGTCTCAAAGAGAAAAAAAAAAAGCAAAATGGCCAATAGAAATATTCCCTTTTCCAGATAATATTTGTTTTTACTCTACCCAAATGCTGAAATGTTGACTAAAAACACCAGATTCTCCTACGATTTTCTCCCCCACAAAATTTGAATCCAAAAGGTATTTGATTCTGCCAAGCCAGTGAGCCTAGGATACACATTTTTCTTCAGATTTCCTCACAGTCATCTCAAATTTTAAAACAGCACAGTTACTTTTAAAGCGGAGTCTTTGTGAGAAGCTTTTCTCAAATGTCACAAGCTATAGGATTGGGAAAGATTTCTTTTGCGTTTGTATTTAATATCTGCATGGGCATGGCTCTCTATATAATGAACTTCCTCCTTAAGTAAGACTCAGTTCTGGTATTTCCATGATACTCATTAATAGCAATTAAATTGCCCCAAGGGCCTCTCCAGGTATAGTGAGGCTAATAACTATCAGACACACTAGGGCTTGAAGTTAGGCTCTGCTATTTATTAGTTTATTACTAAGGAACTTGTTCAAGTTTCTTAACCTTTCTGACTCAATTTTCTCCTCTGTTCAAATGGTTGGGGAGGGAATAACATATATCTTGCAGGTTTCATAAGGTTTGGATGAGATAGATTTATGAAAACATGTAAGACAGAGACTGGTACAAAATTAACACTCAATGCATCTAAGTTTCCCTTCTCTCCTTTTCCCTTCCCTTTATAAAGAACACGTTAAATAATCAAATGAAAGTGAGAAATATCTGTTTAAAAATATGCCTAAGTGGGATCCTTCACTAACAACATATTTTCAAGGCAAATGTGAGTGAGATCAAATTCTTGTCTTCATCAGATTGTGTTTTTACCACAAGAAAGGCTCTTAAATTAGGGTTAATGCTGATAAAAGGAATTGGGTGTTAGAGGGTGTGATGTACACAAAGTACCAAAGGCATAATCTGTTTTGTTTAAGGAATTCTATAGAATTACAAAAGAGTTTAGTCAACTCCCACAGTCGCATATGAATTGTGAGGTTTGGAACAAGGGCTGGCGAAGCAAAAGATCCTATGGAAACTGAAAACAAGAGAAACTGAAGCCCCAAGTATAAAGGAGTCTCACACCATCTCTAGCACTATCCAATCACATTTATAACACGTAACGCGTGCATTTGGGCATGCTCTACAAAGACAGTTCAACACCTCCTGCACCTCACCTTTGAGGACTCAGAGTTAGGTCATCCTGTCACACACCTTTTTATTAAAAAGATATGTCACACCATATGCAGAGACTCATATGCTGTAATACAAATTCAAGCTAGTACATAAATGTATTTTCACAATGCCAGATGCTTGGGGTGAAATGTGAAAGCCAATGGTTCCTACTCACTGTGAAAAACGAAGAGGGAACAGCAATCTGATCTAAGAAATAGTGGGTGAGCAATCAGGAGACAGGGACCCAAGCCTTGCTCACGCCATTGTGTATCTGTGGGACCTAGGACAAGTCCCGTCAATACGGAGCTTCAGTTTCCCCACCAGAATGCTCTAAATAACAATTCTGACCTGTACCTCAAAGGGAGGAGGTAATAAACATAAAATACTTTGCAACCTTCCTTAAGACAGTGTTGCATAAATCCCAGTCATTACCGCCACTGATACACTAAGATGATAGTACCTTCAGGGGGGCAGTCATCATCTGGAAGACGGAGCTACTAATCACCTCAAATCCCTCAAGTGTGTCAAGTAAAGGGCAGGTGAAAGACACGCAAACTACGGTACTGGTGTCAGGATGATTCTGTATAAGCCTCAAGCCTTCACCATGAGCACTTTGTTTCCAAGAATAAATGATTCTGGATTTCAAGCAACCTCATTGCTATGAGAAGATACAGTCTTGACTAGTGTACCTCTCTTGGGGCTTTAAACCTTGGCAACACTGTTGTGATTCCAACCTAAGCTGAAGCCCACGTGCAGGATTTTAGTGTCAACATAACCGGGAGGAAAGATGCTTATGCTAACGAAGGAAACTACTGACAACCTGGGATTATACAATGCCTTCCTAAATCCAAACTGAAACTTTTATCTGACACCTCACCTCTAACTAATGCAGTCATGTGCAGATCAAATGTTTAGATTGATAAACGCGGCTTACTGGTGTAAAGGACTCACTCATTGACAGAGCCCACAATCCAAAGGTGATTTGTTGACTAAATAGGGAAGATGGGCATCAGACAACCTTGTTTGTCATTTTGCACACTTAATCACATAAATCTCATAAACTAAGTGCATCTGCGTGGCAGGAAATTAAACACTGACAAGAATAAAACCAAAGCTCCCAAATCAGTTCAGACACCTGTTTCACAAGAGTAAGCGTGATAAGATCATCTATGGGTGGTAATTTTTTTCTGTAAGACATTCTTAATATTTGAATATTGACACACATACTTTAGGATTTATTTTCATAAGAGTGGCTACTTTTTATATAATGTAGATGAATGTCATATTCCAGGCAAAAAGCAGACTCAATTCCAATTGAAAGCAAACATCCCTCTAACTATGGTTAGTAATTTATAAACAATATATTTCCTATTTCAGAAGGAAACTTGTTTAGGGATTTCCTATAACTGCAACAAAAAATGCTGCAAGTGACTTAAGTTTCCATACACACACTTGTCCTAGTTGATTCTAATCAAGATTTCCCCCTCGAACCTTACATTGTTTAAATGAATTCTTTACAAGGCAGACTCTAACCTTCTTAAAGTCCTACTATATGAGAATATTATTTCAAGATTGTTTTATCCAAATCAAAAATATCAATTTAAAGACCATAAAACTTGTTTTTACCAAAAAAAAAAGCCAGTCAGTCTTGTATCATTGGCTAATTGCTTTTCTCCTATGTTCCATTTTTTAGTCAAAAACCACAGATATAAAAACATGTACAAAGCAGTTAAACATTTGAGAAAACATTAGCAGAACAAACAGTAAAGTAGAAAATTCTTCTGAGAAAAATCTACCATTTATAGGTAATATTAATTTAAAAATGGTGTTTTAATTAAAAAACCATTTTTAAATAGAAGAGTTTCAATTACAGTTAACCTTAAGCAGAATTCAGTTTTTCTTTAACATGCAAATATGCAGAAAATTCCAGAGATGTTCAAATGCATCAGGCACCTACAGAGCAACATCCAAACAGATAAAACTCAGGACAGATCCATGGTGGGTTTCTGTGGCTCCTGAAGGGAGTTAGCTCAGAGTACCACAACTCTTTTCAAAACATACCAAAGTATGGAATAAAGCATTCCAAGCACAAAATGAGCACTCGACAAGGGCTGCAAAAGAGTCTTTTACCTAATTAAAAGCTTAAATATACAGAACTTCAGAGCATTGCCGGTTCAGCTTGACTTTGCCAAAATAATCAAGCAGAATGAAGCAAAACAAATATGGGAACAACAAGCCTACCACTCTGGTTTTGATTTGCTGCCCATTACAGTTGAGCGGTTTGGCCTGCTCAGGCTAGATGCTTTCAAACGTCTTCCAAATGCCCTATAATGACACCTAATTTTACATTTAACTCTGGGAGGAAAATGTTGTTTTCCTTGTGATAGTATTTGTTCTACTTGAACATTATCAAACTGTTTGTTCTAATCCATTAGGAAAAACCATAATAAGGCTCATCTAGAGCTTTTCCTAGTTAGGGAGGTGACTGAAAAGATTTAGGTCTTTAGTCTGTCTTTAAATCTTCTAAATGAAAGATGATTTACAACTAAGCTACAAAAATGTGAACACTCTCAAGTCTGGAAAGTTTCAGTCTGCATCTAGGTATCCTAAATCAATGCAAAAGACTCTGTCTCACAGAACCAAATTTTACAAAAATCAGGCTCTATGCTCAAATCTTGTTAATAAATTATAAAGGGTTCACATACTATGTTTAAGTTCAGCTAGTTTCAGCTGAGGCACTATCAGTATTTCCCTATAATGTACCATGAAAAGAATATCAGGGCTTGCATTTAGAGATAAAATGGCATAAGGTGCTAGAAAATTGTCACATAAAGATCATTTTCCTTAAGAAAAAAAATATATTTCTAATAATTCGATAAATTGGAATAGGGAGATAAGGTTTGCCGGGCTCTTCAGAAGACTTCTCTAGGTTTAGGTGCAAGTTAAGGTCAATTTTTACAGACAGAATTCTCAAATTATTTAAAATTTTGACCAGTTTAGGATTATCAAGTTTGGGGATCTCATTGGCATAAACTCCTTGGTTTCCCTTTTCTGTACTCAGCCAATGCCCTTGCCCTTGTTCAGAGATCTTATTTCCAGGCAACAAGCAGTACAATGTGGTAGAAAGACCATGGTTAGAATCCTGGATTTGGATCCAGGACATATAATTTTAAAAAGTTTCTTTTCACTGGAGATCATTTTCCTCATCAGCAAAACAGTGGAGTTAGTCCAAATATCTCTAAGAATTCATTCTAGTTATAAAATTCTCTGAGTTCTCAGCGAAGGAGTAGTAGTACTGGCCAATGGAGCCCACGTGATCACATTATCCCGGTCTCTCATCAGACCTCTGGGTGAATGCTGTAAAACTATCCAACTAACTATCTGAGTATTGAAAACAAGAACTAAAGGTTAAGAAATTAGAAGATTTGGGCTGGGCACTGTGGCTCATGTCTCATGTAATCCTAGCATTTTGGGAGGTCAAGGAGGGAGGACTACTTGGGCCAGGAGTTCAAGACCAGCCTGAGCAACAGCGAGACCCTATCTCTACAAAAAATAGAAAAATCAGCCAGGCATGGTGGCACACGCCTGTGGTCCCAGCTACTTGGGAGGCCGAGGCAGGAGGATTGCTTGAGCCCAGGAGTTTGAGGCTACAAGGAGCTATGATGACACCATTGTACTCTAGCCCAGGAGACAGAGAGAGACCCTGTCTCAAAAAAAAAAAAAAAAAAGTTAAAAGACTTGAAAAAATGAAGGTTAGTGAGCTAGATTGATAAAATCTACCAGAGAAAAAATTGCATAGAAAAAATTGTCATGCACGGTGTTAGGTGTACGTAAGTTCCACTTCAGATGGTGAAAGCAGACAAAGGAGAAAAAGAGAAGACAAATCAGGAAAGTCTATGACAAGAACAAAGAGATTTATAAAACAGTGTCAGAAATGACTGTTCCAAAAAATGAATAAACAGAATTTCTCAAAAATGAGGGTGATATGCTCAAACTTTTGGTCCTAGAGGCAGTATGGGTAGCAGCTGGAACACTGAACTAGGACTCAGAAATCAGATTCCAGTTTAGACTCTGCCATTAATTAAGGATATGTTACAGAGAAGCCACTTCCTCTCTCCAGATCCCATTTTATTCATCTGTAAGATGAGACCATCCCAGTTTAATTATCTGCAAGAGGAAGGGGCAGGACTCGATCATCTTTAAGGTCCCTTAGAGATCTTATATTTTATGATTCGACATGGTTAAACAAAACATTCTGCAGTGAACTTAGCTGGGAATCTAAGAAATGCGTTAAAAATTGACGTAATAAAATCCACTTCAGACATTTTGGAAAGATTTGATGACACAGTGGCTGTGAAAGTGTTTTGTAAGCTGTAAAATGCTAAGCAAATGATGACAGTAGATATTATTATTTATCAGCATTTTAGGAAAATGAGTTAATGTTGATGAAAATTTCAGCAATGCCATAGCTAGTAGATGGTCAACACATATTTTCTGAATAAATAAATGGGTTCAAAGTAACATGTCCAATCTCACAATGAGAAAAATTGATAAACAGATTGGAAGATATACAGGGGGAAAGCTCATATCCACATTGTGGAAATAGGAAGCCTAGTTCAATAACAAAGCAGAAGAATGCTTGGAAAAATACATTCCCCCTACCCCCCACTGGAGAAAAATGAAGGTTAGTGAGCTAGATTTCTATTTTGAAGATCCTTTGGTTTCAAAAAAACATTTAAGTGCTAACCATGTGTAAGACTTGACACTAATTTCTTGAGCTTGGAGAGTGGGTGTTCTAGGTTAAAGGAGATAGTTCCTGCCCTCCAGCAGCTTACGATTCATTTGAGAGAATGATCAATACATGCTAACTATGACATAATGTGACAAGTACTGCTAATAGAAGCAGTACTAGGTCCTACGGAGCCAGAGTAGGGGGAATGATTCTGTTTGGGAAGAGGGGCGGAAGGATGGAGAAGATTTTCTGTAGGACATCACTTTTAATCTATACCTTGAAAGATGAATAGGATTTCAGTAAACTAAAAGGCAAGAGAGGCATTCCAGGCAGGAGACTGAAAGAAAACGTTCCAGAGTGGAAATATAAGAACCAAAATCCCAAAGGTAAAAATTGAGCAGGAGGGTGGTTAAAATCTTCATCGTTTGCGCCATAAAAGAGAAGTCACCATCTTCACAATCACTTTCATGATTATAATCCATTTTAAGGGTGATATTCTTGGGCAGGTTGCACACTAACATTAACTCCAAAAGTTAATCATGAATTTCATGAATACATGTGTTTTGCTGGATATTTTACAAAGGAAATTATAAAGATAGAAAACTGATTCTTACAGAGCTAAAATGTAGACTGATGTCGTTTTGGGGATATCACACAGCTTTGTTTTTTTAAACACCGATTTCAAGTCTTAATTTGTACTTTAAAATGAGCTTAAAGTCAACATTGCCTATATTAATTGTCCCCCAAATTATATGGCTAAATACTCATATTTAGGGCTTGGACTCTTTGAGTCTAACTCCAATCACTTTTAAGAACTCTTCTATTTTTAAACAGCATGAGGCATGCAGTGAAGCTAACTTTTCTTACTATGCCTCCAGCATATCTTACTCATTTCCATCTTTTCCCAGTGCATTCTTTTAGCTCCTTCCAGAGAGATGGCATATATTTTACCTGCTTTTCTGTCACATCTGACTGTTTGCTAATTAGTCTGGTTGAAATACCTTTCCAAACCTATCCTCACCACCAGTTAATCAACCTAAGTAGTCACTTTTGAGTGCTGCAGTGCAAGGCATACTATCCTTGCCACATTCCCAGATCCTACTGGCATAGGTCCAGATTTTAGGACTGGAAATTCAATCAGAACCATGCTTTCCTATGGAATTTGACCTTATATTATTTTTAACACATACAGTCCAACAGAAACAAACAGCCATGAAAAGGAACTTCACATATTAAGCACATAGCAAGCTGTTAGGTAAACAGGCCATATTATGCTAAGTATATAGCTGCTAAGGACAACATTATCCTGTAGGTCTCTCATGCAGCAGATTCATTAATATTTTTGCTTTTAGAAGATAGAAGCCCATCCATCTGAATATAGTTGAGTAATAGTAAAGCAGGTGGTCTGGTCTAAGGACCTTCGTAGAAGATGGTTCTGGAATGGTGGGAGAGAAACCCTGGGTCTTTTTTCAGTCCCTTTACATTTCCCATGTTCCACAAAGGTCAAACTACTTTTATAAAAGGAAATTAAATGTTAAAAACCAGCAGTAAAATGAAATCACTATTTTTCACCTAACCCCACCACAGTCAGGGCATTTGGAGCTCATATCTCCCTATTTCCACTAAGCTGTTGATCTCAATTTAGGACTTTTTGAAATGTTACTGACTATTTCACATGCTGCAGTTCTTCAAAAGAGGATGTAATCCTGGTATTTCTTATTTAATAAGTAATGAATTAGATAATAATGAACTGGATGCTCCAATTTCTAAATGACAATCACAGTTTACATTGGTTTCTTATACTGATTATGGCAAATGTGTAAGTACATTTAGTATATGTGTGTTTCTACCTTTAAATACATGCATATTAAGGAGGCAAGCAGGTTATTTATAGGTGCTAATCCTGAAAGTCCTCACTTGCATGACAGGTATATTTTGCTTTAAGTTTGTAAAATTTTCCTTTGTTTCCAAATAGAATAAACCCATTTTGATTAAAGCATATATAGTTTGAGACACATACAATGTAAATGGGAAGATTTTTGTGACAAAATTCACCTCTAGGGAAGACACAGAGACTATATTTATAATAATATTTGAGAGGCAGCATAACATCAGGGTCAGGTTTACAGAAAAACTGTGCCGAGTTTCATGTACCACCACCACCACCACCGCCTCCGCCTCACGTCCACAAAGTTCCTCCTATTGTTAACATTTTGCGTTAGTGTGGTACATTTGTTACCACTGGTGAACCAATATTGATAAATTATTATTACCTGAAGTCCATAGTTTGCATTAGGGTTCACTCTTTGTGTTGTACAGTTCTCTGGATTTTGACAAATGCATAATGTCATGCATTTACCATTATAGTATCGTAACAAAAATCCCACACTCCGCCTATCCATCCCTTCCTCCTCTCCCTGAAACCAATGACCTTTTTATTGTCTCATAGTTTTGCCTCTCCAGATGTAACACACTTGCAATCATACAGTACATACCACCTTTTCAGTTGGCTTCTTTCACTTAGCAGTATGTACTTAACATGCCTCCAAGTCTTGTGGTGGCTTGATAGCTTTTTTTTTTTTAAAACAGAGTTTATTTTTTAGGACAGTTTTAGGTTCACAGCAAGATTAAGTAGAAGGTACAGAGACTTCCCAAATACCCACTGGCTCTTTTTTTGAATCACTGAACACTATTCCATTGTATTGATATACCACAGTGTGTCTATCCATTCATCAATTGAAGGGCATCTTGCTGTGTCATCCAAAAGATTACCAGGATGGCTAAATAGTAGAAAGGACAGCTTTATTGGTGATATTGGTTTGTGAACTGGGAAGACATAGTCTCTGGCATGGGCCAAAGGTGCTCTCTCTTGAGAAGGGAAGGACCAGGTTGGCTTTTATACCTTACAGGGCCAGTATCATACATATTCGGTAGATTTGGGGGAAAAGTTATACATATTTATGAGGGGAGCTGAGCATACATGCAATGGGTAAACATATATGTAACACATCCTGTGTTCACTTTTGGGCGGGGTTTTAACGTTAAAATGAGGTAGAATTTGACTCTTTACATCAGAAGATGAACTATAGGACACAAAGACAGTTTGTGCACAGCCTCTATAAACTGGCTGAAACTGGTTTAAGGTTTTGCAGTTGCTTATCAGAAAAGAATGTTGGTAAGGCTAAGTCTGGTCCTCTATTCAATCAGAGTTTTAGTGGCCTGGGTGGTAAATGAGCTGACAGCTCCTATGGTCAGGGATTTTAGCTGTGGGAATTTAGAAATTTGCCATGCCAGCCAGGCCCCAAACCCTCAACCCATAGGTAACTTTGTTTCCTTAACGTTAGGGTCAGTCTTAATTGATAAAGGGGCATGTATTTTTGTCTCTCAGATCATACTTGCTTTCAATTTTTGGCACTTACAAATAATGCTGCTATAAACATTTAAGTATTGTTGTGTGCACATGCAAAGTACTTAGAAGAATACTTGTGACATAGCAGGTGCCTAATAAATGTTAGATATTACTATTACCTTCATTTTAAAGAAGAAAAAACTGTTTCTAAGAGGTGATTTGCCCAAGGTCACTTAGCTAAAAAGTAGTAAAGCTATAAACAGGAAAAAATACTTACTGAACTATTATGTGTTTACTCCAAAAGACCTATGAATATATGCATTCTGTTGAGTTCCACTGATGATACAAAAATGAAGACATGTCCTCCATATGTACATAAATAATTTCGATGTAATATGCTGAATAGACATTTGCAGAGATTGTTATGGGATCACAGAGAAAGTGACTTTGTGTGTGTGAGAGAGACAGGGTCTCGCGCTCTGTCACCCAGACTGGAGTGCAGTGGTGTGATCACAGCTCACTGCAGCCTCCCAGGTTCAAGGGATCCTGGTTTGGCCTCCTGGGTAGCTAGGACTACAGGTGCATGCCACCACACCCTGCTAATTTTTAAATTTTTTGTAGAGACAGGGTCTTACTGTGTTGCCCAGTCTGGTCTTGAACTCCTGGCCTCAAATGATTCTCCTACCTCGGCCTTCCAAAGTGCTGGGACTACAGGCATGAGCCACTGTGCCTGACCAAAAGGGACTTTTAAATTCAACCTAAAACCTCGGAGGAAAATGATGCCTGAATTGGTCCTAAAAGGTGAGTAAGAATTAGCCAAGCGAAGATTCATGGGAAGGGCTACCCTAGTAGAGGAAACATAATGAGGAAAAGAGGCCTCAAAGGTATGAAACAGCATGTTGTGTGTATGTAACTTTTTTTTTTTAATCCGGTATTATTAAAGCATAAAATTCTAGATGGAGAGATGCCGAAGATAAGATTGGGCAATGGGGGCCTAACGGTTTTATGTGCATATTAAAGAGCTTGGGTTTTATTCGTTTGGTAACAAAGAACCACTGCAGAGTTTTAGCAGAAAGTATTAGGCAGATTGTTCTGGGTGCAGTATGGATGACAGAGCTAAGAGAAGGCAAGATTAGAGAGAGGCAGGAAGCCTGGCTGGACAGCAAACTGTGATGCATGTTTGAATTAAAGCATCAGTATTAGGGATGGAGAAGTTTGTCCTTAGGCTATGTCTGTAGGGCGCTGACAAAACCCAGTAAAAAGTGAAACTGTTAAGAACATTTTGTAGTGGTGATACCTTCAAAACACAGTAATATATCACCAATTTAATAGTTTTTTTAAAAAATGACTTTTCCAATTGTTGGCAATTTACCTGGCTATTACTTTGGTGTCATGCACATCTTTAATCCTACACTTCCCATACTAATAGATGCTAAAGTCATTCACTCAACTAGACTGTAAGCCCCTGGAAGGAACTACCTCTTCTCATATTTATGGAACATAATAGATAGCCCAGTCTTGGATATACAGTAGGCATACTATAAATACTTGTTGATTAGTGAAGCTACTATAGCATGATCTTACAAGAAAAAGTATAATTCTATTATAAAGCTTAATATTAGCTTATGACATGGTTATTAACAGATGTTAGTAAGTTTATCTAAATAGGAGAAATTCTAAAAGCAAAACAAATATTCTCACACTGACCAATAACTACTTTCCAAATCACTTTTATGAAAGTTTTTTGTTTTGTTTTGTTTTTTTAAAACAAAAACTAGTAAGGATATCATGACGTTTCCAGAAAGAGAAGCCTGCCTTTAAGAAAAGTTGCTGCAACATATCTGGGAAAGAAAACCTTTACAGAGACATGATCAAAGGCTTACTGTGTTCAATTTAAAAAGCAACATGCACACCTGCTGAAATACTAGTTCTCGATTAATGTTTACATGGTACGAGATCCTTTAGTATTTTTCCTGTAGCTCTTCTGCAGGATAGGAAGTTGACAAAAGGTTATTTCTTCTTACCTTTTGAAAATCCTACATCTGTCTAGAGGCTGAAACTTCTTTTGTCCTCTTCTTTTGTTCTATTGCACACACTGGTGGATTTTTATTTAAGTGACTCGCTATTGATGCAACTTGTGAAAAGTTCAGCATAACTGGTAATTAAATGAAGGCATTTTAGAAAACATTACAACTTTTGTGTTAATGGGTGTAACCCAAAAGATGAGCCTAGTGAATATTCTCTTTCATGTATTATGACTCCACCACATTAAAACCAGATGATAAATAAACACTGAATATACCTTAAAGTACAAAGTATTATCAAGCAGAAATCATTGATCTTGTACCTAACATGTTAACAATGATCAAACAATATTACTTATGAGTAAGAGAATACAGAACGAACAGTATTGTATTCTATATAAATTGTAATTGCTTGGGCTCATTCAAAAAATATTTTCAATTTGCCTTGAACTTCTTTTCACTGGGAACAATTATTACTAGGAACTATTATCTCTATGAAAACTAAAAATGAAAATGAAGTGAAAACAAGCAGAAAAGTTGCTTAACAAACACCTATTTTTCTATAGATCTGGGAGGTTGGATACTTGAAAGCATTTTAAAGCCAAAAGAAGTTTCAAACACCCTAGATTAACATTGAAATTGACTTCTCCACCTGATTTTTAAATGGGTTGATCTCTGAGGCAAGAAGCTGCATGCTAATTAACCCAGGTTTCATTTTAATTATAAGTTCAAAGAAGAAGCACACTTTGGAAGGTATTACAAAGTTATGGTGACTAATTCTACCTGAGAACTATTTTTGAGAGGTATCTTGAAGTGTTTCGTGTGCGTTTTTGTTACTCAAAAGCAAACCTTTACTTTAGATGTCTTGATCTAAGCATTCCCTACCAATAACCTCCATCTATTTCCATTTTTTTTAACTTCCAGACTCAATATCCATCATGAAAAGAAGGCAGAAAGAAATATTACAAATGTACAAGTCATTACTGTAAGCACTGAAAATAGAATGTTTCTACAGGTTCAGATTTAGCTCATGCATCTCCTGTGTTTATCTAACCAACCACACCTATGTTGACATAGTGATTCACAGAGAAAAATAAGAATCTGCATTTAAGCATAAAGATCAACAAAAAATACCACCCAGGAAAATACTGTTATGAGATCATGAGAAACACTTGACCAGAAAGATGCACAAATGAACTGCCAACCTCATGGCTCAGGTGCCAGAGGATACGGATGGCAGCCAAACCTCTAGTGAGTCCACCTTTGAGTCCCTGTAACAGACAAAGTAAACATAAAAAAGAGAGAGAGAGGGAGAGGGAAGGGGAGGATCGGGGACATGCATCACACTCCAAGCCTGAACAAATGTCCATCGTGAGTCAAAGAAGAGGTGGCCTTTGTCAAGCATACAGGTTATGAAAATTAGCTAGACTGGGGCGGGACATGGGGGTACCTGAAGGATGTATAAAACCGTCAAAAACCAAAGCTCACCCCCAATAAAACTAGTTTCTCAAGCAAATATTATTGAAGGCTAAGGACTGGTCTGAGAATACAACTGTTGCAAGTTCTGATTTAAAGATACAAACATATGGGGTTGTGTGTGGACACAAAACATGGTTATAATCTAGCCTATACTTTAGACTTTATGTGGTTATCTACATAGTTTTACTCCCAAATCCTTTAAAGATTTCGAATGTATGTGCATTTCTCAATAGTGTTAATTTTAATAAAATGCTTGAATTACATATATGGTCAGTGTTCTCCAGAAATTGAAATGTAACTAAACAAAGATTCTTGAGTACTTTCTGTAACTTTTAAGCATGATTTTCTTCAAATGCTTTGTGTCTTAGAGCTTAAATTCTGCAACCCTAGTTGCAACAGAAAAATACGTAGAAGGTATTTACAGTATATTTTTGAACTACAGAAGTATCTTTTATGTCATATATTACCTTGATTATTAGAATTTTCAGCTGCTGAAACAGTTAAACAGGATAGCACTGGGGTTAGCAGGGCACTAAAGGGAAGGAGACCATGTTAGGAGACATCTGTGAAAGTCTTTTAAAGTCTTAAAATTATATAACAAATTTTACAATATATTTAAAATATTGAGTTAAAAAAGCAAAATACAGGAGGATAGGTATGATATAAAACTTAAAAACCACATAAAACAATGCGATACATTGTTTATGGATTCAAATTGTAAAAACAAACATAAAAACGAATGACACAGATTCACACACACTAAGTTCGCTGAAGCCAATATAGCAAAATGTGAACATTTGCTAATTCCACTCATCGGTTGATTGACATTTGGGTTGTTTTCACCTTTTGGCTATTATGAATAATGCTGCTATGAATATTTGTGTACAATTTTTTGTATGTTTTCTTTTCCTTTGGGTAGGTACTTAGGAGTAGAAGTGCTGGGTCATATGGTAATTCTATAACTTCCTGAGGAACCACCTAACTGCTCTTCCCAGCACCTGTACCATTTTACATTCCCAGCAGCAATGCACAAGAGTGCCAATTTCTCCACATCCTCGCCAACACTTGTGTTTTCCATATATTTTATTATAGCCATCCTAGTGGGTGTGAAGTGGTATCTCATTGTGTTTTTGCCTTGCATTTCCCTAATGACAAATGATGGTGAGTATTTTTTCATGTGCTTATTATTGGCCATTGCCTATTTAAGTCCTTTGCCCATTTTTTAATTGGGTTGTTTTTTGTTGTCATTGAATGGTAATATTTTAAAAATATATTCTGGATGTTAGACTCTTTATCAGATACGTGATTTACAAATATTTTCTCCCTTTCTTTAGGTTGCCTTTTCACTTTCTTAATAGTGTCCTTTGATGTACAAAGTTATAAACTTTGATGAAATCCAATTTATCTATTTTTTCTTTTGTTGCTTGTGCTTTTGGTGTCATATCTAAGAATCTACTGCTAAATCCAAGGTCATAAAGATTGACACCTAAGTTGCTTCTGAGAGTTTTATGGCTTTACCTCCTTCATTTAGGTCTTTGTTACATTTAGAGTTAATTTCTATATATGTTATCCTGGATGGAACTGGAGCCCATTCTTCTAAGTGAAGTACCACAAGAATGGAAAAACAAACACCACATGTATTCACCATTAAATTGGTACTAATCGATCAACACTTATGTGCACATATGGAAGTAACATTCATCGGTGTCGGGCAGGTAGGAGGGGGAGGAGGGGATGGGTAAATTTACAACTAATGGGTGCAGTGTGTACTGTCTGGGGGATGGGCACACTTGTAGCTCTGACTCGGGTGGTGCAAAGGCAACATATGTAACCAAAGTGTTTGTATCTCCTTAATATTCTGAAATTTTTAAAAAATCATTAAAAAAATCAGTTGACTATAAACACATGGATTTATTTCTGTAGTCTCAATTCTGTCCCACTGATCTATAATATGTATCTGTCCTTATGCCACCATGCGTAAGGATGTACACACTCTGTACAGAACAAATTGTAAACACTTTTATAATGATACTAGATCATTACTGTTGGTATCAATTGTATTGTACAGTAACAATGTCACCTCAAGGTCCATTGAAATAAGTGGGATGTTTGACTCCACAGTTAATAATCCCAAGCTGGTATTTTTAGTTATTTAGGTTTCATGTGGCTTTCTCTCTTCCTCTTGCTGAGAGCTGCATTTCACTACAATGACATGCCTGTCACAACTCGTAATCTCATTTTTCCCTTCCCAATTCATTATTTATAATGCCTATGTGAATTCAGATAACTGAGCTTTATTCATTCAATAAACATTTTGAGTGTCTACTACTCTGGTTTATGAAGAACTGCTAGTGACTTTCATACTCTGAGTATGACAACACTTAAAATCTAATAGGCATATATATGCACAACTAATTGTAAAACAAAATACGTGCACTACTGAAGGTAGGAATAGTGTTGTAGGAATATAAAGAAGGAAGTATTAATTCAACCCAAGCAGATAGGGCAAAGGTTTCACAGAGGATGTGACATTTAAACTAGGCCTTGAAAGATTAATTGGATTTTGTCAGATCTTGTCAGAGAAAGATGGGAAGTACATTTTAGAGAAAGGGAACATACTATATTCAGGGAACAGTAAGTAATCCAGTGTGACTACAGTCATGGTAAAAGGCAGGTGTGTGTGTGCGTGAGTGAGTAAGAGAGAGACAAGAGAGAGAGAAACAGAGAAACAGACAAGACAGGGCTAAGAAATTAGTCTTGAGTACAGTATGACGGTAAGGAGTTTGAGCTTTATTATGAAGGCAACTAGAAGGCATAAAGGCATAAAGGTTTTTGTCTGGAAAAGTGATGTATTAGTTCTGTTTTAGAAAAAGAACTGAACTGATAGTAGTAAGACTGAGGCCAGAGGGAGTTAGGAGGTTAATTTTTAATCAATGTGTGGGATGATGAGGAATTGGCGATGGGAATGGATTTGTGATTTATAAAAGTAAACCATCTAAGTCAGAGTTTGAGGAGCTTTCTGATGGGTAAAGTGCGCAAGAACGTCCTAGTACATAGACTTTGAGATGCTCAACTTTTGGGTACTATGAGGAAAGAAACCATAAAAAGAGCGCAGACCTTTAGTCACCAGAGTCCCAGCTGTGACTCTGCCCTTTCCTAGCTGCTTAACCAAGTTCCTTAATTTTTAAAGACTTATCATAGAACAGATACATTAATATTAATATCACAGAATTAATGGGAAGCATTGACTGAGATAACATGAATGGTTAGTCAATAAACGTTAGTTTTCTTATTTTCTTTTCCTCTCCCAGATTCTTCACCATATTTTTGATGGTTGAGGTTGCCATATAAGCGAATTTGAGATTTAGCACTATTATACTAATAATACCTTTTAGATTAAGTTAAGGGTTTTTAAGAAAATAGTGACTCTGACACTTCTTTTTAAACCCAACAAAATTATTTTCTAGATTTTGCACTTTGGTATTGGTGCTGGATCATATTACTTAAGGTGCATACCATGCTGTCTTTGGTTTATGCTGCCTCTCTGTTTGGAATGCCCTTCCTCCATCCCTTCTAACAGGCTAGTCTAGCCTACAAGACTCAACTGAAATGTCGCTTCCTTCAGGAAGGCTCTTTTTCCCTCTACCCCAGGTAAAGTTTGCCTTCTCTGTGTCCCCATGTTACCATGTAATACGAGATACTAAATGCAGTGACAGAGTATACTGGGTTATAATTATTTGTGTGCTGGTTTTCCCATCATAGATTATGTCAGTGTTTCATCGGTTCTTATCCTGGGCCTGGTACATGCTAAAAACTCAGTAAATATGTACTGAATGAAGAAATAAAAAAAATTTTTTTAGAATCACCCACCATCCATTGCAAGTGCTTGCAAGTCACATCCGGTCTTGAAGGTTTCCTGCCCTACTTCCTAGCCTGCCTTTTTCCTCAGAGAAATGGCTGTTACAGCTCTGAAGGAACTGATCTTATCATAAAAACCCAGCATTTTAGCCTGGCTCCAGCACTGTGAGCTGTGAGATCTTGGGCAAGTCATTGAATCTCTCTGCCCTTGCTTCTTCAGGTGCAAAATAAGAATAATTGTGGGTTTGTAGCAAGGGTTAAATGAAATAAGACATAAAAGAGCCTTACACAGTGTCTGTCACATAGTGAGTTTTCATCATTTATTGATTACTTATTATCTTCTTTTGTTATAAATTTAAGTTAGAATATAGCTGGAAATGGACTGCATGAAAAATTTGGATCTGTCATGCAATTAACTCTGGTTATTCCAATCATCCAGAGAACTCTGTTAAATTGCTTTTATTTTAAGCTCCACTGTTATCACTAGCACCAGAATAAACCTGTTAACAAAAATAAAATGAAGTAAAACACCCCAGCCTCAAAGTCATTGCCAGTCATAAATAACTTGAAAGTTATTTAAATGAAGATATATTGCCTCCATAATGGGGTGCTGTCTATAAATCAGGAAGAAAAACAAACAAATAAAAGGCCTATTAATGTGAAATGCTGACAATTCTGTGGTTTCAAAGGCCCTACAATTGGTATTTTCAGAAGCTCTAATAAACTGTACATTCATTGTGTCTCCCAAGCCCTACAACTAGAGGAACATGCCCAGAGTTTTGAGGGTAAGTCTGATCACAGTGACTTTAGAAATGGTTGCTTAAGGAGTCAAGGAATGTTTTCACCTCCAACAAAGAAAAATCATGGCTGTTTTTTAGTGAATGAACTGTAGTCCTCCAGGCACCAAAGAGCTTTTAGCCTCTTTCTCACAAATTGGCCATGGGAGGCTTCAGAAAGGATGTATTAGTGTGATGCTGCCATCTACAGCCAGAATTTTCCATATGCTTTGATAAAATAATGAAAAAATAACAATTCTAGGCCTGTCCGGTCAGCATACATTTTAAATAATCTTTCAAGCTGCTTTATTGAATGAGGAAGTGCTCATTAGTTCCAAAAGAATTTTTGGCTGAGGTTTCTCTTGGTTACCAAAGGGACCCATTTTTGTTTCACTTCAAGAGAAATCTCATACAGAAGATGCTTCTACCTCATATGAGTTTTCCCAAATTTCAATGGCATACACATTTCTATTAGATGATATTACTACAGAAATCTTTTTTAAAAGAATTATGTTTGTGTACTTGAATGATGATGTAAACTCACTTCGGAGGAAAGTTGAGTGAAGCTGTGCAACAGTCATTCACAGACAGGATTCAGCCCATGCGGGTGCTGATGCCAGAGTTTCACAGTATTACTCCCTGACTACTATGCCTTGGGGGTTGCTCTTTCTTTTTCTCTTTTCTTTTCTTTCTTTTTTTTTTTTTTTTTTTAAGAAACAGGGTCTCACTCTGTCACCCAGGCTGGAGTGCAGTGGCATGATCATAGTTCACTGCAGCCCCAAACTCCTGGGCTCAAGCGATCCTCCCTCCTTGGCCTCCCAAAGTGCTGGGATTAAGGCATGAGCCACTGTGCCTGTCGGTTTTACCCTCTCCCTCTTGTTTTGACAGCAAGCAGAAGGAAATAAGATGACAGCAGAGGGCATCAGTCTTTTTTCTAGAACACAATGCTGCCTCAGTAATTAGCATCCAACTAAAATTGCATTATAAAACACAGAACATTTCCAGAAATAACCAATTTTACAAAAATGAAAGTCATGCCTACCACTCTCAGTCTCTAACTTGGTTCCAAGTTTGTTTTCTGTGGGCTAAGTATTTGATCTCTGCTAACTGTCCCGTATTTTTTTCTGAATTTTTCTTATGTCTCATTATGAGTCATTTTACTTTTCTTAAGCTAAGTTTGCTTCTCATATATCTTAATGCTCACTGAAAAATGAAATAACAAAAATCAATGTGCATAGTATCTCCAAAATAGTATAATCCACATTAGCTTATTTATACCTTCATAGTGTTTCAGTGTGTTTTACATTAAGAGTTCAACTGGTTTCCCAAAAGTAGATAAAGATACCATAGAAAATGTATAGGTCATATTAAAAATATTATTTAATAGTTTGTTGATATCTTTCCCGGTGATAGAATATATACAATTACTTGATGTTATACAACTACTTTTGGTCATCATAAGCAACCAGGGAACTAAAATACTCTTTACTCTCATTGGGCAGATGAGATAAATGAGGCATGTAAGGGTTAAATGACTGATTCAAGGTCAAGTAATCTGTACAGATACTTACAGTAGAAGTTCTTATCATTCAGGTCTGTACTAAGGTCCTAGCAAGAATAGCCCTCCCCCCCCCTTTTTTTTTTAACCTGTCTAGTAAGAGGTTTACTTCAAATTTTTCATCTGTAAAATGAGTTATAATTTCTCAAATTGAATAGTAAGAGAATAATTTATGATAACCTATTCAATTTCTAAGAAAACTGAGATGCCTTGTTGGAAAGCTTACTGATTATAAAGGAGAAAAGGCTTTATTTAAACTTAAAATGGTAATACTATGCTTTTATAGCTTCAGTAGTACATATTACTAGAAAGTCATTCAGTACAGCAGTAAATTATTTAGCTTGTTTATAAAACAGTTAAGAAAAAATTACTAGCAATCTTATTGCAAAGCAAAGGCTTAAGTAGAAAAATCTAGTTAACTCCTTCAAAATTGATCTTCTGAAATACTTAGATAAAACATAAATATTAATCAATTAATCAATGATCATTACTTATCACTTTGAATCATACCTATGCTTTCTCAAGATATAAGCAGTTTTAGTCTTTTGCACAGCTTGAAAAGACAATTATCATTCCTCTATCACCATCATATATTTTCTCTGGGCATGACATATTTTTTTAATCATCCATTAGAATTATAAGTCAATAGAGGGAAGCAAAAATTTTATATAATCTAAATATTTAAAATAAATTCAGAAACATATGAACTCTTGCAAGCAACCTACTCATCTTTCATCATATTATAAAACCAACACACGCTTTTAATTTTTTTTATGTAAACAAAACATTTTTAAGTAGGATTTGGTAGATGGTAGATTTCAAGTTGAACTGAAAATATGCCCATAAAATATATCCAATTATTTTATTAACTCTGAATGATTTAAATTCTTACAATCAAAGTCTTGAATGAAAAAAAATCGATATATGACACCAAATCCAATAAACAGAAGCAAAAGCACTATATTGTCCAGACACTTTCATTTTAGCACACATCTGTGGTTGTACAACTCTGAATATGCTAAAAAACCACTGAATTACACACTTTAAAAGGGTGAATTATAGGGCATGTGAATTATATCTCAATAAAGCTGTTATTTTAAAAAACACATCTAACTAAACATTCCGTAAGAAAATCCTGCTAGGAAATAATATATGATTTTTTTTTCCTTCTAGGACCATATTTTAGAGTATACACAAAAGTGAAATAAACAAAGTGTTAATTGCAGCCTAGAAAAAGTGATGCTATCTGTTTAGAGTAGGATATTTTTTGTGCTGTAATTACAAGCCTTAAATTTTGATTTCAAAGATTTGTGCGAAATTCCCACTGAAACCAGTGACCATTACACTACAAAGCTTAGGGTATAATTTGGCATATGCTGCAGTATATTTATATTTTTAAAGGACTTTTTGTTATAACTTTCATCTGTTTTTGTTTAACTGACAAAAGGATCATGCAAAGGTTATGTTCTCATCATGATATTTCTTTAAGGTAAATCTGGATAGAAACATGAAAGTTACCCCAGTACAGCAATATAGATTTGAACTCACTGAAAGTTTTTGGAAATAAATATTGCAGGCACTATCCATTTGGATTTTGGAAGGAGGAGTAGTTAGAAGAGTCATTCCTTTCTGGAAAAATAGTTCTGATACCATCAAGAACTCTTAGAATAGGAATCACTTTAGAGATAATCTAATTAAATCCAATGCTCTCTTTGATGAAGAAATAGAGACCCATAAAGGTGAAGTAATTTGCCCAAAGTCACCTATCAAGTTAGTGAAACAGCCAGATACAGGATGGGTCTCCTAATTCCCTAACCAAAGTTTTTCATCTTCTCACTCCCTAGATTACTATTATCTGGTGAAAATAAAAATTTATTAGGTGTTCCCAATTTCTAAAACTTTGTATATAACATAATCCCATATACAGCATGTACTTAAGAAGTATTTTAAAATTATGAATGATTTTCCATTTATTTTTACTGTTTTTTTCTTCACATAACACTTTTGTGAGGTATTTTGTAATTAATCTCATAACGAAGAAAAGTAGGCATGGAGGGATTAAAGGGGGTTAAGGAAAGAGTCAAACAGCAACCACCTCCTTCCAAATTTCACTGTGCTTCACGAACTCCCAAGAGAGTTTCAAAAATCAGCCATTTGAATGAGCCATGAAATGAATAGTATCACACTCTGCTAGAGAGAGTGTAAACTGAAACAACCATTCTGGAAAACAATTCCATGATTTCTCTCAGAAGCCTTTAAAAAATTTTTATAGTTTAACCTAATAAGTCTATGCCTGGGAGCCAATTGCATAAACATAAACCAAGATCTAGAGATACAGCTTTGTAGAGAAATGTTCATTGCAGTAGTATTTATCATGATAAGAAAGTGGCAAATACCAATGAGGGAATAATTAAGAATACCATAGTATATTCATTTGATAATTATCACTGTAACTAATAAAAGAAAATTTAGAAGAATTTAACACAAAACATACCTGATGTGATATAGTGTGAAATTTAAGCAGCAGAAATTGCATATATGGTATATATTTTTAAAATATAAAAATCTGCACATGGAGAAATATAATGATTGTCTTTGGGTAGTAAAAATATGGATGATTTTTCTTATCCAAGTTTTTTAATGAAAAATATGTATTGCTTTTATGGTAGAAAATCTCTAATAAATATTAAAACAAACATCATATGAGCCACTCAATCAAAAACCAACACAGAAAATATAATTAGAATCTCCCATATATAGGCTTTGGGTTCAGATTCCTTTCCAGTATATCACATCATCCAATGCCATCATTTCTCATGTTGTTGCCAAGTGTTTTTTCTTATAAAATCACATATGATTAGTATCTAACATAATATATAGTTCTTTGAGAGTCTAAAGAATACCACTCACTCTAGAGTTTATAAGTACTTCATTCTACTGATTTGCTTCATCGGACTGCACCAATTAAAACCAAGCTGCACATGTCTACCAAACTTAGTTCAGCTGGAAAAGCTCTTCTGGCTGCTTCCTGAGAGGTTTTCTAATTTAAGTTGGTCCATCTTTTACTACACATGGTAAAGTCATTTTTTTTCTCTTTGCACAATGACAGCATTTAAACTCACACAAAAGCTTGGGGGGCCATAATCCCTCATTCCACAAAATCCCAAATTCACCAAAGTTGTCCCACATAGATCTGGAAAGATAGCAAACACTTTAAAGGTCGTAGCAACTGTCTGAAAAGATAATAAAATACTGTTTTGAGCAAGAAAACAGGCCCTGGTGAACTATCAAGTGAAAATTTTCTTCATTTAAAGATCAGAATTTGTTCAAGGGCATTTTGGAGTTCCTGAGTCTCACCTTTAGTGAACTTCCCCCTATTGCTTACACTTTGGAATAGTACGTTCAGAAAGAAGAACCCTTTATTCCTCTGTCTGCATGATTCATGTTCCAACATTTGAAATGAAGAGGATCCTTTCGTGACCAGATCTCAATAAGACAACCATTCAGGCAAACTGACAGCCTGGGCTTCTGCTGTCAGAAATCTGCACATCAATCAATAAGACTCCATATGGCATCTGTTTTCAGTGATCATGTCACTTACCAGCAACATCACATTAAATCCTTGCAGTAAAAATGGGTTCGTTTCCCCACATTCACAGGCAGATGATCTCTGATTTCATGCCCAGACCTCTCACTTTGGGAAGAGAGCACAGTGCAACAGTGTCTCCTGCTGCCGATTAGCGTGGTGACACATGGGCGTGGGAGGGACTTAATCCTTGGCAGTACTCAACTTCAGTCCAGTGTATGCTTTCTCTACATTCAATTAAAGTATTTTGCATTTTGCATTGCTCATTTCAAAATGAAATACCATTGTCTTTGATATTGGAACTCCTCTATTCTTTAGCAATTTTTCACATCCTTTTGATTTTTCACGTTCACTCCCATACTGGCCTGCTCATCACTCCTGACCTCACCTTGAAAAAGCAATACGAGACAGCTAGTTAAACTTGGACAACAGTGATATCAACAGAAGAAGAATCCGAAGTTTAGATGCCAGAGAGAAAATAACTGATGTCAGGATATATCCTTATTGTTTCACAGGTTTGGCATAACACGCAGGGGGAAATCACCCTGGATCAATGCCACTACAACCCACACAAGTACAAGTTGGCTTTTTAGTATTACTTCAGAGCCTTAATGGGAGAAAAATGCACGTCTGGGAGCAATCACACTCAAGCATATATCTTCCTCGGATGCAATTTTGTGAATCCAAAGTGATAAAAAGAAGTTGTGACTTTTGACATTACTGAATAAATTCTGAGGTACTGTTTGAATCAATCAAGTTACTTCTTTCCCTGAAATAAATCCAGTATGTTTACACTCTTACCATATGTCAAAAGAATGCATTTGGAAATCTCATGAATGAGTTTTTTTTTTAAAAAAAAAGCAGGAAGGGAGGAACTCATGTAGAAAACTGCACAATGTTTGCCCCAACTCCGTTTTTTCCAAATTTCTAGTCATTTCTCTAATTTTTAAGATCTGTTCCTGGGGAATCCCTGGTTTTTATTGTCTCTTGTTTTAGGAAAATTTGACAAGCAGGATTGCAACCATCTTAGATGCCAAAGTTACTGTCTTTGAGTGCAAGGATATTATGTTACATATGTGTTCAGAGGTAGCTGAGGAAGATAATTACTTTCCCTGCTCTCAAAGTAACTGTAGTACTGAGGTAGTTAGGGTATAAGAGGAAGTCATAGACTATTAATGCCTCCCATTCCTTAAGAAGCAAAATAGTCCTTTGCTCTAAGATTGACTATAGATCTGGTTTTCTACCTCTCTGCTCTGATCACTTATTGTCTATTTTGGCATGCAGTCATGTCCAGTCTTGAATTATTCCTTAATTGTTGCAGATGTGCATATCTTGCCTCCAGAACAGGACGAACTTACTTAAGGGTACCTTAAACTTGCTGTAGTCCTGCCAGCCCAGTGTACCCTCACTGAAATGATTTGAAATTTCTTTCTGTCTTAGAAATCACAGCGACAACACTAACACATTTTAAAGAGTGTTGTAAGAATCAATTCATTAATATTTGTTCAGCACTTCAGAAATTTAAAGTCCTAAGCATTGCAGTGGATAGCAACTTAATAAGATAATTAACCAACCACTTCTAACTTGAAACTGTGTAAGTATGGACATGTTTTACTTCTGAATATTTTATTCTTTCTACCTTTTATTGGCTTAACTGAAAGTTCTGATGACTCAATTTGAGTGAGCGAAAAAGAGACATTTTCAGTTTGAATAAGAATTACCTTACCACTTAGTAATATTGTTTTTTCAGTACACAAAATGGTTTTTTTTTTTTTTTCATTTTAACATGCCATTTTTAATGCCCTGAGTAGAAAGACTGTTAAAGGTAAACACCTGAGCTAATCCTCTAGTTTAGGAAAACATTTGATCACTGGTTTTGCTTTGCATTTGAGCTGGGATCCTCTTAAACAAGACAACCAACCCCTCCTAGAGTGGAAAGCAACTACTCATTTTTGTTTAAACACAGTTAAACCCTCCATTATGTGTCCTATTAATAATTATATTTGCTTTTGTAGTGTGTTCTGTCTCCTGATCTCTGAGCTCATACCTACTATAATCCTCTCTAAATAAATAACATTCAAGTTCCATTCCCCACAGACCTGCTGGCAGAGACCATTTCCCTCCATTTTTCTAACATTCTAGGACCCAAGCATACAATGAGAATATAAACTTATTTTAATCAAAAAATTAGAATGGAATAGCAATTAGGAGCCACTAAAACTTACAAAACATTTAAACGCATTTACTAATCCTTTTTTTCTGTTAAGATGTGGTTTTTAAACCATAAATAACTCTTAGCTTAAACTATATTAAAGACGGGAAAGCAGAAAACAAATGAAACAATAACTTCAAATCAATAATAGAAAACAATAGAGAAAATCGTTATGAATAAAGGATTATTTTTTAAATAAAAAGTTAGTTTTTCATTTACTCTGCTGAATATTGGGTATAATGCTGTCATTACTCTAACACTACTCTTAAGGGAGAGTTCATTCCATTTTTGCCTCCTCACTGCTCAACACAATGCCTGGAACAATGAAAGCACTCAATAAATATGTAACAAATGAATAAGAGAATGAATGAATGGAGAAATGGCCAATGTACTAATGCGCAGTTTACAGATGTCTCTGAAACAAAGATCTAGGAGACAAACAAAGAATCAGAAATCAAACACCTTTAACCTGGATTCCTCGAAACTAATCATTCAATCATTCAGTATTTGAGAGGTGGCCCAGTTGAAGAAGATATTATGGAAGAGAGGAAAAGACAGAACCTGGGTATTTGGAAGGCTCTATGTAGAGTCTTACAGAGATTAAAATTGGTGAACTCTATTGCCAATAGTGCTTCAACCTTTGTTTCAAATAACTTCTAATATTATTTCACAAATGTCATTCAGTCCTATGTTTATGAGTATAATATTAATATATACAGGTAAAAGATCATATTATTTCTCTAAAGGGTATTTAATTTTTTAAACCATAGCCCCACAGGGGAAAACCACAGGGGAAGCTGATCTTCTTGCTGAAAGGGAACACATTGGGACTTCTCATTGGGATCAGGGTCAAGAATATGCCCAGAAGTGTGTTTATTGAGGGCAATACAGAAAATCTTGGCATATGTTATCAATTTGGGAACAAGTACATGTATCTGTATTGACATCAGGCAATTTGTTAGGCCCAGAGGCAGGATTCTAAATGATGTACAAACAAGGCAAAAATAAGAAAACCATTTAAAAGGCACGTCATTAGATTCAGAACAAAAATATTTCCCCAACTAGTTTATACACAAAACATACCACCTTGTGGAATGAAAGATAAATGCTTTACTATGTTCTGCCACTTATGAATGATGTCAGCACTGTGATTTCACAAAGAAGAAACTTCTTAGCTCCAGATGGTCACCATTCCCTCTCTCTGGTAGCTCTAGTATTCATAAGTAAGTATAATTTTTGTTCAATTCCATTGCATAAAAACACATTGCCTTTTTTCATTGATACAAGTGGATGAGCACACTGTTTTATCATAAGATATACTTTCTTCAGCCTTCATTAATGTGTTTTTCTATATGATTTATTCTTTTACTATAGTAATCACAAGCTTTGCCTGGATAGCCAGAATAGACTTTTAGAAACCTCATTTCTATTAGTTTCTAAGAGGAGTCAGACATGTTTTTTAATGTTTATTAAAGTTTCTGGCATTCAAACAAAGATACTGTTTTACTTCCTACCTGTATGATGATAGGTACCCAGAAATTAATGTGGAATGAAAAGAGTGGATATTTATTTTTTGTGAACATTCATACGCTAAACAACTATCTCAAACCTAACTATTCCCACGATACTATAGAATTTAGAAACCATGTGGTTCAACATCTTCATTTTTAAAATTAGAAAAAGGTAGGCCTAAAGTTACACTATCAGTTAATGGCTGAGCAAAGACCAAATCCCAGGCCTTCGGTACCTTCTAGTACATTTTCTACTGTATGACACCATGTTGCTTAGAAGTAGAGTGAATTTTAAATGGGCTTTCCAGACGGTAAAATTCATTACGCTTAGCAACTATGCTATTTCTTCAAAAGCTATCAATCCCTCATGATTTTTATATTTTATGTCTTAAAAGTGATGCTAAAGTTTCACTCTGATGAAAATAAAGCTATTTTATCCACTTCCTAAATGTGATATTTTAAAAACATGCTTTTTACCTTGAGATTTGCTTTGTTGTATGTGTATTTTTAAAACTAAGATAATGGAAACACTTCTGATTTTTCCATTAGCTATAAAAGCAACGTATTTGCTTCAAGATGAGAAAACAATGTAGGTATTTAAACTGTTGCACATATGAATTTTGCCAGATACTTGGCTGGTCCACATTACATAAGTTTGATGACAGCTATCTTGCAATTTCTAATTGAGGGTGCTTTAAGTAATTGTGCTAAAGCCATGTTCAGTGTGTATAGCAACGAAGAAGCCCAGACACTAGAGAGAAATCTTTCACTAGAGGTGTTAATAGAATCCAAATTCTAGTTTGTCAGGCAGCCAGCTGCAACCCACTTGTGAAATACCATAAAAAAAGGAACACATGAATTTGATACAAGTGATTTATCTAAGAAAGCAGAAATCTGCTGTTTAAAATTCACACTAATTGATTTAAAACAACAACAAATACATCTCTGCTTTTGGACTGTTATATTGAAGCAAGAGCAGGCAACCTAAGTAAAAACTCTTCAGCATCCTAAAAATATGCAATGTTGAGCACATTTAACTTCCATATTTTGAAAAGTTTTTTTAAATGGAATTAGAATACCATTTGTATCATTTCCTTTGTTTAAAAAATGGGTATAAAATCAGAAAAGATGTTTCTTGTATGACTCATAGATGGCAAACAAAATGTTCTACATTCCCAGATGAGTCTTATAATAAAATATTAATCAAGTATACTAGGTTTCTTTTTAAAAAAATCATACATTTGTCAATGAGGAAAAAAAAATATCATGTTAAATATCTTTCTTACTAAAGTTGGCTTGGACTAGCCTATGTCATTATTAACTCATAATATTTTTTTTAGCTGTGAACAATTTAAAGCAGAGATTTTCAAACTATGGATTTTGACCCGTTTATTAGGTCCTGACCAGAATTCTAAAAATAAAATAGACATAGCAGCAAAGGTACATTACACATAGTGAGGATAAGTACTTTCAGTCTTGAGATAAAATGTATTTCTTACTGTGAATTATGGTTAAAAGTTTGAAAAACAATGATCTAGAGTAAAACAATTGTGAAAATCATTGCTAGTTTTCTTCAATATTTTGTGCATGTTTGTCTTCTTTGGTTTCTTTCCTGGTAATCCTTAGCTATTTTGTCCCTAATCATCACATCCTGGAATTTATTTTCCACACTGAAAGTCTTACAGTTGGAAGGAAGAAATATGTATACTAACAGATAAAAAGAAACATGTAGCTAAACCTCCCTGGAAATCAACTTATTTTAGTAAATAAATAACTGGGAGTCAAGACATCTAAATATCATTTCTATAATTGTCACGATACCTGTTGTGATATATTTCCCTAGTATATTTGGTGAGAATAATTCCTGCTGCTAAATTACTTTCCAGAACCCATGGAAAATTAGTATTAGCAGACTAATAATATCGTAGGCTGCTCTGAGCAAGATGTTGGATAATAATACATGGATGGAGAGAGATCTGCTACAATAGCAATTTAAGGCCTCTATTAATTCTCCTCTTTGAATATTTTCTTTCTGATTATTGCTTATATCGTTGGAAATATTTCTCTTAGGTAAGATTTTTTTTCATGTGTTTAATCTTCCCATTACAATCTAAGAGGCTCTTTGAGAGTAGCGAACATGGCTTTTAGGAGTCTATATCACTTTAGGGCCCAGAAAAGAGCTTTATGAACAGAGGTGACTTAAGAGATGCTTATAATAAATAATTAAATAAATCCTGATGAAAGTTGAAGGATACGTGAAGAGTTAAAATCTATGGTGAGGCCAGGTGTGGTGGCTCACACCTGTAATCCTAGCACTTTGGGAGGTCGAGGAAGGAGGATCACTTGAGGCCAGGAGTTTGAGACCAGCCTGAGCAACATAGTGAGACCCTGTCTCTACAAAAAAATAGAAAAATTAGCCAGGCGTGGGGCACGCACCTGTAGTCCCAGCTACTCAGGAAGCTGAGGCAGGAGGATAGCTTGAGCCCAGGAGTTCAAGGCTGCAGTGAGCTATGATGCCATTGCACTCCAGCCTGGGCAACATAGCAAGACCCTGTCTCCAGAAAAATTTTTTTAAAAACACAAAAATTTATAGTGAGCTGGAAACAGACCTTAAATAAATACTAACCTTAAAATAAACTCTGTGAAGTCCATCAGGAATATACACAAGAAGAGATGCACAAGGAGATGAGGTTAAAGTGTTCTAGCTTGTAAATAGTAGGGAAAAAACGGGTTTACGGTTTTGTATATATTTGAATGTATTGCTGATTTTTATGAAACAAAGCTTTACTGATTCCTCTCTAATTTTTAGTTAGATGCTTCCCTATCACTGGGCACTAAAGGCTCTTGCATCATAGTCTTTTTGCTAGTATCAAGCCAGAAGTCAGAGATAACATGTCAACCTGTGTACACAAGACAAATCATGCTTCCCTCCAAGAATCTCATCAAGGGTACCAAGTTAAAAGTAGTAACTAAATTTGATTCCATCTACATAATGGCACAATCAAAATGCGGATATGACAAAAATGTTATGCCATCCAATGCATTCCCTGGGAGAACAACAGAGTCTGGTAGCTAGGTCCAGACTCAAGTTGGAGTCTACTTGGACAGGATATAGATATCACATTTAGTAACTGGAAATACTCTATCAACCCCCTCCCTTCCCCATATCACACTTGATTATCAAGTGGCAGGAGAAATTCCCCATAGGAAAGGCTTGGTTCCCTGCTAGTCCACAAGAGGCAAAGATCATAGAAAGTTCCACAAAGCAGGTCATCTGAGGACGACGGGCAGTAACAACTTTGGGGGCAGTGAAGTTAGAAGGTAAGCATAGTTCTTCAAGCAAAGTTGAGAACACAGCCAGGAAACACTCAATGTTCTAATAGTAAAAAGTTGAGAGAAAAGATACCCAACCAAAAAACCCTGATGCTCATTTTGAAGGCGGTAAAGCTGCCAGAAGCCTGAGACCCTGTGAAAGGAGAGGACACAAAAAGAATTACAGTGACAGAGGTGGGGTCTAAAATGTACCATCTGGGCAGATGAGGATGGCCTGGCTCCAGTTCATTACATACTTTGAGTGAAGAGCAAAGAACATGGGCTTTGGAATCACGTAGACCATGAGCTCGCAGTCTAGCTCGCTACCTGTATGATAATGGGCAAATCAATTAACTTCTGTTAGCTTTGGTTTCTGAAATGAAAAGTAACATTTGCATATTAAGTGCTTAGCTTAGCAATTTCTGGCACATAGTGGGAGATCTAAATGAGATCTACTATTGCTGCTCTTAATAGATTTATTTCTGTAGTTCTGTTCTTGCCCTTGCTTTCCCCTGTGACCATTAATACATATTTTGAGATATCTGACCACAGTCTGAAGGACCATGTGTGCATTGGACCTTGGACTCACTCATGAACTTCAGTAAACTGAGCCAACCTAACCTCACAGTGGCTGGTACCCTGGAGAATTATCTTAGCTGGCAAAAGATTATTATATATTTCATGCCATTTTTGTTGGGAGAAGTATCCGAAGTAGGTGGACTAAAGTAACTTTGCTTTGGGGTGATATGTGGTCAAATTATGGCGATGATTAATTTGTAAGTGCTTTGCGAATAATGATGATAAGTAACATTTGCTTCTAATTCTGGGCTCTATCCTACTCTTTTATGCTCTTCCTGAAGCTCTGAGAAAAGCTTAGATGTACATAGGAAGTGTGTCTAAAGGAAATAAGAAGTTTTTTTTAAAAATTTCTGACTGTATACATCTAAATGAGCAGTACTCCCTGCAAAGGAGTTCCCTTGGGAAGCTATACAAACATTATAACAATCCTGCCGTAGATCAAAACATTTTTGGAACTTCTCTATTAAAATTGCTTTATGACCCAGTTCATGAGCCATACAGAAAAGTCAGACTCATTAATTTATAGTCACACATAATTTTTCACCTCTGATACTATTACCCAGCTTGATCACCCATTTTGGCTCTAAATGATTTTGCTGCTTCCAAAATAAAATCCAATCTCAAAGTGTATTTGCCACTATACCTAGAGTATTCAGGAGAACATATCACATGTTCCAAAGGCAATTCCAAAAAGAATTCCAGAATTTCAGATGCTGGGATAACATCTTCCATGGCAAAAAACTTGCTGAGGGCAACTCTCCTCTGGACAGCAAGTTGTGGTGTTATTCGTTTTTAAGACTGCTCATTCAATGAATAGCTATTGGGTGCTAACTATTGCCAATTTGTTCTTTCACTCATTTACTCAACAAGTATTTAGTGAGTCCCTATTCCTCAATAGGCATTGGGCTGGGGACCCAGAATGGGACCCATGAATGGGACAGACATGGCCATTTCATTCAGTTTGGAAGACAAACATTAGAGAGACTTATAGAGACTCCATGCAGTTCAGAAAACAAACATTAAATAAGTAATTGCAATAAACAGAGGTATAATGAGAATATATTTCACAGAGACCTAAGCTAGTCTATGGATTAGGGTAAACTTTCCTGACGAAATGATTTTAAAGCTGAGATTTAAAAGTTGAATAGGAATACTCCAGGTAGAGGGAATATTGTATATAAAAGCTTGAGGGCAAGGGAGTATGATGCTGCAGGAACTGAAAGAAGTTCAGTATGGCTAGTGCATTTGGAGGAATAGCAGATGACTGGCAGAGGCCAGACCATGCAAGGGCTAATAAGCCATATTAAGAAGTTCAGACTACTTCAGTTGCACATACAGGAAAGAATGGATATGCAAGTCTGGTTGCAGAATGGTTTGGAGAGAAGAGAGACTGGAGGTAGGGAGACTGTTTAGTAGGTTATTACAAAAATCTAGGAGAGGGCCAAGATGCAGTGGCTTGTGCCTGTAATCCCAGGATGTTGGGAGGCCAAGGCAGGAGGATCGCTTGAGCCCAAGAGTTTGAGACCAGCCTGGACAACATAGCGAGACCTCATCTCTACAAAAAGTAAAAAATTAGCCAGGCATGGTAGGGCGCGCCTGTAGGCTCAGCTACTCTAGGAGCTGAGGCAGAAGGATCGCTTGAGGCCAGGAGTCTGAGGTTGCAGTGAGCTATGATGACGCCACTGCACTCTAGCCCGGGCAACAGAGAGAGACCATGTCTCAAAAATAAATAAATAAATAAATAAATAATTTTTAAAATCCAGGAGATGATGATGACAGTAGAGGTGCATGGATCTGAGGAATGTTTGGGAGGTAGAAGCAATAGGACTTGAAGATTTATTGGATGTCAGAGATAAGGGACAGGGAAGAGGTAAGGATGATTATCAGGTTGCTGGGTTGGGAATTAGGGGTATGACAGTGACTTTCACTGAGCTGGAGACACTGGAGAAGGAGCTCTAGTCATCCAGTGGGGAGAGATGATTAGTGGCCTTTTGGATATGCTATGGTTGAGGTGCCAGTAGAGTATCCAAGTAGAGATGTCAAGTAGGTGGTTGGATAACCAAGTCTGTGTCTCAGGACAAGGATGGGACTTGAAACAATTCGCGAGTCATCAGCAAGAGGAATGAATCAGATCACCTAAGGTGAGTGTTCAGAGTGAAAAGAACACAAGGCTGAGGACAGACTGCTGATATACACTAATATTTAAGAGCTGGGTAGAAGAAAAGATGACCACAAAGGAAACTGAAGAGTAAGCCAAAGAAGAGGGAAGGTGATCAGGAGAGTATGACGACATGGAGATCAAAGAAACAGAGCATTCCAAAAGACATCTGTCAACAGTGTCAAGTGTTGCCAAGAGGTCAAGTAATGTTGGAATTGAAAAGTATCTATTGGATTTAGAGAATATAAGTTATAGATGATCCAGGCAAGAGTATAACAAACCCTCTTATTTAATGTGCTGTGAGTGGTACTTGGGAACTAGTCAATGGTCAGATCATCGAAAAAGTGACTTAGTTGGGGAATCATTTTTTAAAATTTACATTCTTTAACACATTATTTTAACCTAAATATAACTGTACATTTATTTGCCAATCTTTTGATATAGGGTCTAAATCTTTCTTTGAATCTGATCTGCTTGTCAGAATTCAGCCTCCGTTATCTCACAGACATCATATCCATAAATATTTTGTCTATAATTCCCTGTTTTGGTTTATTTAAGGTAGATCTGGAACTTAAAGGTCCTCATGAAGCAATTTGGGTGCAGAATCCTAGCTACTTATGATTTCCCCCCGATCTCTTCTTGCTCACCTCAATTCGATGGAAAAATTTAAAGCCATTTTCCTTTTTTGAATCTTTCCAAAGCATTCAACTTAATTTTCACAGAAACACCATTTTATTTTTCCTATTTACATTTTAGGTAATAATTATATAATGATTTATAAAATAATTACTTAAATTACACAATTATAGTAACAAGTATACCCGGCATAAACAGGTTGAATAGACACAACTGACTCTTGGTAAGCCTGTAACTATCTAGTGAGAACAAAATACATGTGTGTACTAGGCAGTAGTGTATTAGCTACAAGCGTTCAGTGTGCTGTAGGCATTGGTCGGTCTGTTTTATAGAGACAATGGAGAGTATCAGTTAACTTGCATTCTGCTGGTTAAATGGAAGGTAATTACGAGAGTTTTTACTTTAGTTATGGGGATGGGTCAGAAGGAAGTTAGATTGCAGTGGGCTGAGAAGAAGTAGGAGTGGAAGAAACAGAAATGTTGAATTAGATCACCCTTCCAAGAAGTTTGACTGAGAGAGAAAACGGGGGTAGCTGAAGACGTAACTATAGTTGGTGGACAGATAAACACATATTCTTAAGGTAGAAGAGACCTGAGCAAGTTTAAATTCTACAAGGAATAGTTAAGTATCAAGGAAAGAGGGAAGATGATCAATAAATGTTCTGAGAAGTAGGCAGGAATGAAATCCATTGCACATGTAGAACAATGAATCTTGGATACTAGGAAAGGCATCATTCCATTGTAATAGGAGAGAAGAAGAAAACTACAGATTTGGGTGCTGGTAGGTTTTTAGGTTTGGTAGCACAAAGGCAAAGGCATTCATATCTGGTAACATTTATTTTTTCCTGAGAGGTTAGAGAAGCCATCTGCAAGAGAGTTAAAGGTTTATGGATGATGGAAAAGACTTGAAATAGTTGTTGCATAGGAGGAAGAAAATGATCATTAAGGAAACACAGTAGGATAGTAATTCAGGGTTGAGATCCTAGCTGAGAGAGGTAAGCACTGTGTTACGTGCTGGGCTGAACAGGTAAAACAGGAGGAGCATGCAAATAAGACATAGTTCCTGTTAATCAAATGGAGGAGAGAGATATATAAACAATTTTGAAAGAACAGAATATATAAATTGTGGTGTGTTGTGAAAATTAGCAAACTAGGGCTACACATAGCAACATGAATGAATCTTAAAAAGTCAATGTTGATTTCACAGGTATATGCACATGCCCAAACTCATCAAGATATGTACATTAACTATGTGCTTTTGGTATGTCAATTACACCTCAATAGAGCTTAAAAAAAAAACCCAACAAAATCACAAAGGCTTTATAGATTAAAGATATTAACTTTTATCAGTCAAAAAACCCTCCAAAAAACCTTAATGTTGAGTGAAAGAAGCATGGTATAAAAAATAAACATAATATAATTCCATTTATATAAAGTTCAAAAACAGATAAATATCTTTCAGGAAAGCACACATATATACATGATAAAATATAAGGAAAAACGGAGTGGTTACCATGAAAGTCAATCATGGTTACTTCTGGGAGAAAGGAAAGGAGTGTGATCAGGAAGTGACATATGGGGACTTCTGGGGTGCCAGTGATACTCTATTTCTTGACCTGGATAATGGCGAATTTAGTATAGATCAGGGAAGCAGGACCACTTCGGGTTATAGGATAAGGGGTTTATTGTAGGAATTAGACCTTAGATGATTGTGGGAGGAGCTGGGGAAGTGAGGTTCTTCAAGAGGAAGTTGGAGAACAGAGGAGTCACCAACTCATCTAGCTGAGAAACCAGGTACGTCCAGCTGCCAGAACAAGACTGCAAAGCGATAACCAGTGGAGAAGTCTATGGGAAGCTATCGGCTCCACGGGTCTGCCGCCAAACGTCTGGTCACAAGCCTGGGACCACTTCTGGGAAGAAGAGAGATATGTGGAGCAGAGAAAAGCAAGGACAAGCTGGAAGCTGCAGGACCTCTACATCTCTCTGTCTCTACACCTGCCACACCCATCTTCAGAGAATGTGGCTGCAGCTTCACCTCTGCCTCCCAAATCTCACACAAGCCACTCTTTTGGCCAACTCTAAACCAGAGCTATACACAGAGGGGAATCTGGAAACACAGTTTCCAGGTTAATCAGTTTGAAATAAAATGATCTGGTACAGGTGGTGACATGAGCTTCATTTTATAATTATCTATTATAATGTACATTTATGATTAGATATTTTTCTGAAGTTATTATAACTCATAGTAAAAAGATTGTCAATCAATCAATAAAAGAATAGACATGCCATTAAATGCTATGTATGATATGTTTCCCTAGTACTGTTAGAGCATGTAAAAAAGTGCTATGAAGCTAAAAGAACTTCAACTCTGCCTGAGGGCATCAGAAAGGTTCCATAGAAAAGGAGACGTTTACATATAGTAGTAAGAATAATTAGCTACCATTTATTGACCACTTACTATGTATCAGACATTATAATACGCTGTTTACTTATATCATTTCATATAATTTTTACAACAATCCTATGAGCTAGACTTTCTACTTTCCATTTTTCAGATAAAGAAACTGAGGTACAGAGAAGTAAATTAACTTGCCCAATGCCACATTAGCTAACAAGAAACAGAGCAGTCATTTGAACACACCTCCAACCACTCTGAGCCACGACTCTCTATTCCATTCGGGTTTTGATGGGCAAAGAGAATTTATCCATCAGGCAGAGGGAACGGCACGAGCAGAGAATGGGCTGCACGAAAGGGTGTGGTTTGCCTGCAGTTTAAGAAGGTCAAGGTGGCTGACGAATGTCTGTGTAGGGGATGGCGAAAGAGATAAACGATAAGCTGTAACATTTGCTGAAGTCTTTTTTATGCCTTGGTAAGTAGGGAAACAGCACTATCAGATTTGTGTTTTAAAATTCTGGCAGTAATTATTTAATAGTCATATAAACCCTCGCATATGGGAGTAATCCTTTTCATTTGGACCCTTTATTCTTTACACAGAACTTTCAACAACATTATTTGTTTTGATTCTCATATTAGCCTATGAGGAATGCAGATTAGTTATTATTATCTCCATTCTACGGACTTCAAAACTGAGGCTCAGTAAGGTTAAATAATTTGCCCAGTGTCACTTGGATAGTAAGTGACAAACTTGGAATGAGAACCCACATTTCTCAGACCTATTTTCTCTTCTTCCTACAGCATGTTGCCTAACTTGACCTGGGCAAATGTAAAAGTGAGGGAAACAAAATGAATCAAAATCTACAAGCGTTTTCCAGTGAATTTTCTATTTCTTGAATTCTAGGAGCTGAGAACTGATTGGCATCATCCTCTTTTGAGAAATTAAATTTTAGCCATAGAATTTCTATTGGAACTAAAATTATATGACTCATAGATATATTTTGATTTAAACCTAATGACAGCAAATTGGTTCATAGTGGGAATAGAGTTATTCCGGATAAACATAAGTTTTGTGTTTAAAAGAAAGGTTTCTAATTGTAATGAACAAGAGAATGTAATTAATCCCAATCTCCAAATCAGAAATTGTGCCAGGAATTTCAAGAAAGGAAAAAAATGGACTAGTATTCAACACGAATGCTAGGGAAAGAATGCTTCCAGAGGCTCTAAGCCCCTCCATGGGAAATCAGTTCCTTCAGCTCCTTAAATCTCCACACCCATACCTTTCATCAACACCGAGAGTTTCCTCAATTTTAAAATTCCTGGTTTGGTATTCTGTTTTCCTTTATTAAAACTCCTGTCATTGCTCTGAAATCTCCACCTCGATTTATAAAGTCTGAATTTATGACGGTCTTGAGGATTTTGTTTTCCAATGGTATCAGATTTTTCCTTTTAATGTAACCAGTGAGGAGGAATATAGATAAGGCCTGAACAAGGGCAGGTGGCATCCAAAAAAAAAAACAAAACCCCATACATCCTTGTCTTTATCCCTTTTTTGCTGCCTTCTGGTCCTCTAAGGAAATGCCAAAGTTTCTGTCCTGACAACTTGCTGGGTCTGTAATGTGACTGCTGATGTGAAGCTTCCCCTACCCCAGCATGATTACGTTGAAATTCAGAATTTTATCAGAAGACAATTTTCTCAATTCATCACCTTTCCAAGGACATTATATGTGTATCACTTTCTCAGAGCGAGCAACAGAAAAGCAACGTGGAAAGATGCCACAGGAGGCTTCTGTCCATTCCAATTTATACCACGACTTTTCTGAATTGCCTTTTTAGCTATTGTAAGTATGTATTGTCCCTCTTTGCACAACTTCTTAGGTGTGAAGACTTAAAAACAAAAACAGAATGCACACAAACAGCATATGTGTGTGCATATAAATGTGTCTATGTGTATTTTCCTCCAAAGCTGAAGATAAATACATTTTCTTTTCACGCAATAAAAAATTGAGGATAGGTGTCAAAGCACTATGTGATTCTAGTATCCTATTAAAATTGGTGTCCTTATAGTCCCAACTACTTGGGAGGCTGAGGCAGAAGGATCGCTTGAGCCCAGGAGTTTGAGGTTGCAGTGAGCTATGATGAAACCATACACTCCAGCCGGGGTGACAGAGTGAGACCCTGTCTCAAGAAAAAGAAAAAAATTGGTGTCTTTACCCACAAAAGCTTTCTCTGTTTCATTATTCTCACTTGGCTTAAAAGATGCTGCTTTATACACAGCCAAAAATATGAAAGATTCAAATACTAAGCATTTAAGTACTGAGTATATTGCAGTATGTGATGTTGGCTTCACCAACCTATTGGCTCCCATCCACAAGAATTCAAAATGGAAAATGTACCTAATGAAGGTTTATACATGACTTCTGGGAAATCTGTTTGGATTTAATTTTGAAAAATTTAACCCTGTTAGTGTTTTCATATAAGTGGTCCCAAAGAGATCTCCGTAAAGTGGCCAGCTTTAATTTACATACTTTGGGGATTCACAGCACTGTAAATGGAAGGGCGGGTCCTGGTCTTAAAATGACAGTTTGCTTGGTTACAGGCAGGACACAGCAGTTCAAAATTAACCACAGTTAACAGAGCTATTCGTTCTACCTCCTGCTTACTTAGCTACCTTGAAGGTTATTCTAACTGCATCTGATCCAATAGATTAGCCGAATTAGATTTAATCCATTGTTCAATACCAATTCCTTACATAGCATTAGACAAATTGTCTAAGTGTCTTGTCTTCTCTACGTGTACAGATGGAGATTATGCCCTTGCATTCTGTGATGAAATACTAAACTGCTTTTTGTTGCCACCACCCAAGGGCTTAGGGCTTTTTCCCATGTTCATGGCTTGGGAAAGTAGCCCTTCCTTTCTCTTGTACTTCCACCTTGTGTCTATAGCAACACACCCTCAAAATACTTATCTTATTTGAATGGGGTCCTTTACTTCTTGTTGAGATTTACATGTAAAAAATAAAAGTATAGGTCAGCAATTGTAGGTAGGTAAAATAGCTCCGTAATCTAGCCTTTTGTAGCACAGAGAACACAGTAAAAGAGCCTGTTTCTGGGTATTTCTATTCAGCCACATGGCTTACTTCTCCAATCGGTCTAATCTGGAGCCTTTTCTGGTCAATATGAGAATGAGATAATACTAGTCCAACCCTCTCTTTATAGAGGTGAGAATTTATGAGCTAGGCTTTCGTGCTTTGACTTATGCTCTTCCCTCTATAGTTATATAAAATCCTATTAATACCTTTAAAAATAAGTTAATATATGTAAAGCTCTTAGAACAGTACCTGTACCTGGTACATGATACTATATAAACATTTGCTCTTGCTATATATATATTTTTTTTTAATTTTTATTTTTTTGAGAGACAGTCTTGTTCTGTTGTCCTGGGTAGAGTGCAGTGGCATCATCACAGCTCACTGCAACCTCAAACTCCTGGGCTCAAGTGCTTCTCCTCCCTCAGCCTCCTGAGTAGCTGGGACTACAGACATGAGCCGCCATGCCCAGGTAATTTTTCTATTTTTTGTAGAGACGGGGTTTCACTCTTGCTTAGGCTGGTCTCTAACTCCTGAGCTCAAGCAATGCTCTCACCTTGGCCTCCCAGAGTGCTAGGATTACAGGTGTGAGCCACCGGGCCTGTCCTTACTAATATTTTTTATTCCAACTCCTTTGTGAAATCTTCCCTATCCTCATCTGGCCACTTCCCTCTCTTTTATATATATATATATATAAATAAATAAATAAAATGGTAAAACCATGTGTTTCTTGGGCTTGTTTTCCTATTTAAACTTACATTGTTTTCACTTGTTTGTATTTTCCTCTCCCGCACTAGACAGTAAGCTATTTGAGGGCAAGGATCATGACTTTTTTTTTTTATCATCCTCCTCCCCAGTTCCTATGAGTTAGGCTTTTGTGCTTTGACATATTACTTTTCAGGCATTACGTCCTTAAAAAAGTGTTCATTGATTTAATTGTAATAATGATCTTCAAAACCAATGGGAAGTTATCAAGCAGTGTAGGCTTCACTGTTAGACTTGCCTATGAATACTGATAGACACCAAATTAGTTTGTTTATGATGTAAACAAATTGGGGTGGCAGTAAGATTAAGCAGTCAAATGGCAGGGGTCAGAAAAAGGTAATTGTAAAACAACAAGAAAGAAAATGCACAAACAATGGGATTAATTTGGGTCAGAATTCACTAAAGCAGCAGGCAGACTGAAGCACAGTTAGGGGCAAGGATCAATACTGGGTAAGTGAATAGGGTAAGCTGAAGCATGGTTCAGACCCCATCTATAGATAGGAAAGAGAAGCTGCAATCTTCAGAAGGCATCTGAAGTGGCTTCTAAGTGTTACATTGATAGGTGACTATGGGATAGGAGACAAAAAGATCATAGTCCCCTAACTAGGAAAGATAAGTCTTTCAACATTAGTTCTGCCCCCAAGATATTTGTTAAAAGTTCTCAGTTTACTAGAGCAGTTTCCATTTACCCGGGTTCATCTTTATGAATATACCTTCTAGAGCTGTGTCTAGATAGTAGTGCTATTTCTTCAAAGAGGATCAAAGGTGTAATCATCAGTTAATTAGAGACCAATTTCAATTTTTTAAGAACTACAGGATTTTCCACATTGACTGTGTTCTCTAGAACTCCTAATAGCTGGGCATTTGATCAGAATACCAATACCATGCCCCCTTAATGCCCACTAAGTGGAATATCTGATGCACAATCTCTAGATGTTTGGTGCTAGATGGCAGTTCTCTAAGTCTAAAAGTTATCCCTTTTAATGGAGTACCTCTAAGAAACACTAGATGGTTCAGACCTCAAATTCCACAGTATTGCTTGCTTACATCAGAGAAGGAGGGAAAGGGAGGGAAGGAAGGAGGACATTGTGTAGGAAGAAAAAATTTAATATTGAGTTTAGTGGGGCAGAGAACAGGAAAATACTGTCTAGACTTAGAGATCACAGGGAATCTGAAGTTAATAGTTTTGATAATAGAACTAAAGAAGATATTTTCCAGTCTTTAAGAGGGTTAAGGAGGACTATCAGTGCAGATGGTTAGAAGAACTTGACCCCCAATCCGTTATCATGCCCTGGGGACTGCAGTTCATCTCTTCCCAAATTTGCTTCTTTTTCATTTGTAGAAGGGTGCACCCTGACAATTTAATTTTTTTAAGTTAGAAAGTCTGCAAAGAACTCAGGGTCTTGAGTGAAGGTGTCTTTTATGTTTCCATCATTTGGACTTTTAACTCTTGAAGAGATTAACCAAACATTTGTGTTTTTAAAGTCTGAGAACTCTGTTGTTGAAGAAAGGGAGTCATCCTTGACTCCCAAATCTCTAGTGGGCATCTGATGTTTCTCTGGCTATCCCAAATTTAATCTCCCTTCCTAACATCACCCTAGGATTTTGGAGGAGGTAAGGATTTTCTTCACTATATTTTGTACAGTCTTGAGGACAGTAAGTCAAGGCACCTTGTCCTCCCTCTATGAAAACTTAAGGGGCTCCCAGATGCAATTATGTTCTGTCCATAAGATCATCTTCTACTCTTACTGTCTTGGCATATCAAAAGCCAACCATACGGCTTAAGCTCAGTTAGTTGGCAGAGCCTTTTCTGGTACTTTCCTTTAGTTCTCTTACTATCAAAACTGTCAACTTCAGCTTCCCAGTGACCTCTAAGTCTACACAGTATTTTCCTGTTCTCTGCCCCACCAAACTCAATATTAAACATCTTTCCTTCCTTCATATTGTCCTCCCTCCCTCCCACTTGAATTACAAGGGTCAGGGGAGAATCAGCAGGACTTCTTTTATTCCAGTGGTAGCAGCCCAATGAAACTGTCAATTAGTTCCTGCCGACCTGGCTCCCGTCGTTTCTAAGCCTAGTTCTCTAACCTTTTGAGTTGTTCAATATCCTTATTTTTTAAATTCCCTTTTTGTTTAAGTCAGCCAGAGTTGATTTTTATAACTTGTAACCAAAGAACTCCGATTCAATATCCCTTTTCCCACACATTTTCTTTATCACTCAGTTCTGTTAATTCTACTTCCAAAATAGACCTGGACTCTATTCACTTTTATACAGTTACTCTGACATCACTCCTAATCCAAGCTCTTTTTTTTAAATACCATATTTCCTTTACCCAGAGCACTGCAAGAGCTTTCATGCTTCCACTGTTGCCATCCACAAATCTAACCCATTCTCCACATCACAACCACATCAATCTTTTAAAATCCAAATCTAATCCTGATGTTCCTCAGTCTAAAACTCTTCAATTGCTTCCCATTGCTTTTAGAAGGAAATTTAAAATCCTTAACAAGGTCAGTGACACCTTTCTTAATCTGGTCCCCAATGACCTCTCCAACCTTGTTTTACTATATTCTCCCCATTTGCTCACTGAGCTCCAGCACCTCTGGCTCCTTTTTTTTTTTTTTTTTTTTGAGACAGAGTAAGACTCTGTCTCCCAGGCTAGAGTGCGGTGGCATCATCATAGCTCACTGCAACCTCAAACTCCTGGGCTTAAGCGATCCTCCTGCCTCAGCCTCCTGAGTAGCTGGGACTACAGTCTGGCTTCCTTTTGATTTCTTGAACACACTCAGCTCCTTACTATCTCAGTGATTTCAGACATGCTGCTCCCCTTACCTTGACTACTTCTCCCTGTCACATATCTGCCTGGCTACCTCCTATCCTGGTCTCCCCTAAACCGTCACTAAGACAGGCTTTTCCTTATTTCCTAATCTAAACTAGTTCTTGCTCTGCTCTTTCAGAGAACTCTGTTCCTTCCCTTCATAGTAGTCATCACAGTTTTTACATATGTATTAATTTATGAAATTATTTGCATAATGTCCATTCATGTACATGACAAGATACAGGCACTGTCCCAATGCCTGTTAGCTTCATGAGGGTAGGAATCACATCTGTTTTGCTCACCACTATATCTCTAGCACCCTGTAGGGCACCTGACTTACAGAAGATCTTTAAGAATCGTCTCAAATCAAATGGCTGAATGAATGTACAGGAGTCATCACATCACAATTTCCTCTTCTACCCTCACCATTATTTCTTACACTAAATCAACTACTAAATCAGCAAGTCTCTCATTTAATCTCTAAAATATGTCTCTATTATCACTGCTACTGATTTAGTTCAGGCTCTTATCATTTCTCACCTGGACCTCTGCTACAGCTTCTAGACTGGTCCTCTTGTCCCCAGTCTTATCCCTCCTTCACCTCTCACACTACAGCCACAGTGATCTCTCTAAAACACCCATCTGATCCTGTCACTTCTTTACTTACAACCCTTTGATAGCTTCTCATCACCTGCAGGATGAAGACCAAATTCCTGAAAGAAAGCCCTAAATGATGGGGTTTCTATTCATCTCTACCTCTCTTTCCCAACTATTCTCTACTTTTAATTTTAAGCTCTTTCTTTTCCCTTGATGTTCCCTTAGCCTAGGACACCTGCCACCCCTTTCTTCACCCCACAAATCTAATATACCAACTTTAATGTCTAATATCGAGTTCAGAAATAGACCTACACATATATGGACAACTTATTTTTGACAAAGGTGCAAAGGCAATCCAGTGGACAGAAGATACTAATTTCAACAAATATTTCTGGAATAACTGGATACAAAACAAACAAACAAACTTGGACCCATACCTCATACCACATACAAAATTTACCCCAAAGTACATGATAGACCTTAAAATATAAAGCTTCTAGAAGAAAATATAGGAGAAAAATCTCTTTAACCTAGGGCTAGGCAAAGATTTCTTAGATATGATATCAAAAGCATGATCCATAATAAAAAACTGACAAATTGGACTTCATTAAAATCAAAAGTTTCTGTTCTTTGAAAGCCACTGTTAGGAAAATAAAAAGACTAGTCACAGACTAGAAGAAAATATTTGCAAAGTATATATCTGATAAAGGACTTGAATCCAGAATATATAAAGAATGCTCAAAACTCAATAACAAGAAACAAACAAACCAATTTTAAAAATGGGCACAAGATTTGGACACTCCACCAAATAAGATATATGGGTGGTATACAAACACATTTGAAAAGATACTTAGTATCATTAGTCATTAGAGAACTGCAAATTAAAATCATTATAAAATGTCACTACATATCCACTAGAGTGGCTAAAATTAAAAAGACTGACCATAATATGTATACCATGGAGTATTACTCAGCAATAAAAAACAACAGTGAATTAATACATCTGGTATTATCCTGGTTGGAGCTAGAGCCCATTCTTCAAAGTGAAGTATCACAAGAATGGAAAAACAAGCACCACTGGTACTCACCATTAAATTGGTACTAACTGATCAATACTTACGTGCACACATGGAAATAATATTCATCAGGAGTTGGGCAGTTGGGACAGGGGTGGAGGGGATGGGAAAACTCACACCTAATGGGTGCGGGGCACACAGTTTGGGGGATGTCCATGATTGTAGCTCTGACTTGGGCGGTGCATAGGCAATATATATAACCAAAGTGTTTTATCCCAATAATATTCTGAAATTTAAAAAAAAAGACTGACCATACCAAGTGTTGACAAAAATGTACAGGAACTTAAAATTTTATATCCTGCTCATGGGAATGTAAAATGGTACAATCACTTTGGAAAACAGTTTGACAATTTCTAAAAAAGTTAAATATACACCTCCTACATGATTCAGCCATTTCACTCCTAGGTATTTACTCAAGAGAAATGAAAGCATATGTCCATACAAAGATTTGTACATCAATATTCATAGCAACTTTATTTGTAATAACCAAAAACTGAAAATAGCCCATTAACATGTGAACAAATAAAATTTGGCATATCAACGCATTGGAATAGTACTCAGCAATAAAAGGGAATTAACTACTCTTATGTGCAAAACATGGATTAAATTTCAGAACAATTACACTATGTGAAAGAAGCCAGACAAAAAAGAATACATGCTATATGACTGTACAATTCCATTCATATAAAATTCTAGAAAAGGCAAACTAATCTACAATGACAGAAAGCTGATCAGTGCCTGTTTGGGGACAGGGGTAAAGGGTTAGGAGACAAAAAGGTGGGAGGGAGGGCCTACAAAGAGGCATGAGACAACTTTTTTTTTTTTTTATTTTTTTTTTATTTTTTTTTTTATTTTATTTATTTTTTTTTTATTTATTTTTTTAATTTCAGAATATCATGGGGGTACAACATTTTGGCCATACACATTGCCCCTGTTCTGCCCGTGTCAGAGCCACAATCGTGGTCATACCCCAAACTGTGCTCCCCACATCCATTCAGTGAGAGTTTTTCCCATCCCTTCCACCCCCCTCCCGCCCGCCCGCCCCCTGATGAATATTATTGCCCTGTGTGATGTAAGTGTTCATCAGTTAGTACCAGTTTGATGGTGAGTACCAGTGATGCTTGTTTTTCCAATCCTGTGACACTTCGCTTCGAAGAATGGGTTCTAGCTCCAACCAGGATAATACCAGATGTGTTAATTCACTATTGTTCCTTATTGCTGAGTAATACTCCATGGTATACATATACCACATTTTATTGATCCACTCGTGTATTGATGGGCACCTGGGTTGTTTCCACAACTTTGCAATTGTGAATTGTGCTGCTATGAACATTCGAGAGCAGATGTCTTTATTATAAAATGTCTTTTTTTCTTTTGGATAAATACCCAGTAGTGGGATTGCTGGGTCAAATGGTAATTCTACTTTTAATTCTTTGAGGTATCTCCATATTCTTTTCCATAGAGGTTGTACTAATTTGCAGTCCCACCAGCAGTGTATGAGTGTTCCTACCTGTCCACATCCCCGCCAACATTTGTTATTTGGGGATTTTTTGATATGAGCCAATCTCACTGGAGTTAAGTGATATCTCATTGTGGTTTTGATTTGCATTTCCCTGATGATTAGAGAAGTTGAGCACTTTTTTATATGTTTGCTGGCCATCATTCTGTCTTCTTTGGAAAAGTTTTTGTTCATGTCCTTTGCCCATTTTTTAATAGGGTTGTTTGATTTTTTCTTGTTGATTTTCCTAAGTTCTGTATAGATTCTGGTTATAAGCCCTTTATCAGAGGTGTAGCATGCAAATATTTTCTCCCATTCTGTAGGTTGTCTGTTCACTCTAGTGATAGTTTCCTTGGCTGTGCAGAAGCTTTTCAATTTGATCAGGTCCCATGTATTTATTTTTGTTGCTGCTGTGATTGCTTTGGGGGTCTTCTTCATAAATTCTTTGCCTAGGCCAATGTCCATAAGAGTTTTTCCAACATTTTCTTCGAGAATTCTTATGGTTTCATGTCTTAGGTTTAGATCTGTTATCCATTGTGAATTGATTTTTGTGAGAGGTGAGAGGTATGGGTCCACTTTCAGTCTTCTACATATGGCCATCCAATTTTCCCAGCACCATTTGTTGAATAGGGAATCTTTTCCCCAGTGTACGTTTTTCTGGAATTTGTCAAAGATCAGGTGACTGTATGAGGTTGGTTTTATATTTGGGTTCTCAGTCCTGTTCCATTGGTCTACATGTCTGTTCTTGTGCCAATACCATGCAGTTTTGGTTACTATAGCCTTGTAGTATAGTTTGAAGTCTGGTAGACAGATGCCTCCCAATTTGTTCTTTTTGCTTAAGATTGCTTTGGCTAGACGGGGTCTTCTCTGGTTCCACACGAAGCGTAGAATTTTTTTTCTAGATCGGCAAAAAATGATGTTGGTATTTTGATAGGGATTGCATTGATTCTGTAAATTAATTTAGGTAGCAAAGCCATTTTTACTATGTTGACTCTGCCTATCCAAGAGCATGGTAAGGTTTTCCATCTATTTACATCCTCTGCAATTTCCTTTCTCAGTGTTTCACAATTCTCTCTATATAGGTCTTTGACCTCCTTAGTTAGATATATTCCTAAATATTTAATTTTCTTTGTTGCTATTGCAAAAGGTATAGCATCTTTAATTTGTTTCTCGGCTTGATTGTTATTAGCATATATGAAGGCTATGGATTTGTGTGTATTAATTTTGTATCCTGAGACTTTGCTGAATTCATTTATCAATTCCAGTAATCTCTTGGTTGAATCTTTGGGGTTTTCTATGTATAATATCATATCGTCTGCGAATAGTGAAAGTTTGACCTCTTCTGCCCCTATCTGGACGCCCCTGATTCCTCTGTCTTGTCTAATTGCTGTGGCCAGGACTTCCAGCACTATGTTGAAAAGAAGTGGAGATAGTGGACACCCTTGTCTGGTGCCAGTTTTAAGGGGGAATGCCTTCAATTTTTCCCCATTCAGTATGATATTGGCTGTGGGTTTATCGTATATGGCTTTAATAGTTTCTAGGAATGAGCCATCTATGCCTATATTGTTAAGAGTTCTTATCATAAAAGGGTGTTGGATTTTGTCAAAAGCCTTTTCTGCATCTATTGAAAGGATCATATAATCTTTGTTCTTACTTTTATTTATATGGTGAATTACATTTATAGATTTGCGTACGTTGAACCATCCCTGCATCTCGGGAATAAAGCCCACCTGATCATGATGGATTATTTTTTTGATGTACATTTGAATTCGGTTGCAAGGATTTTATTGAGAATTTTTGCATCTATATTCATAAGGGATATTGGTCTGTAGTTTTTTTTTTTGTTGTGTCCTTTCCTGGCTTTGGTATCAAGGTGATATTGGCTTCGTAGAATGAGTTTGGGAGGATTCCATCCTTCTGGATATTTTCAAATAATTTCTGCAGTATAGGCACCAGTTCTTCTTTGTAGGCTTGGTAGAATTCGGGTGTGAACCCATCTGGTCCGGGACTTTTTTTTGTGGGTAGATTTTTAATTACTGCTTCAATTTCGGTGCCTGATATTGGTCTGTTTAGAAATTCTGTTTCTTCCTGGTTGAGCCTAGGGAGGTAGTGTGTTTCTAAGAATTTGTCCATTTCCTCCACGTTTTCGTGTTTGTGGGCATAGAGATTTTTGTAGTATTCAAAGATGATGTTTTGTATTTCCATGGTATCAGTTGTGACTTCTCCTTTTTCATTTCTAATTGAGCTTATTAGAGTCCTTTCCTTTCTGCTTCTGGTCAACCTGGCAAGTGGCCTGTCTATTTTGTTTATCTTTTCAAAGAACCAGCTTTTCGTTTCATTGATCTTCTGTATTGTTCTTTTGTTCTCGATTTCATTTAATTCTGCTCTAATTTTGGTTATTTCTTTTCTTCTGCTGGTTTTAGGATTGCTTTGCTCTTCCTTTTCCATTTCCTTAAGATGATTCATTAGTTTACTGATTTGTGACTTTTCTGTCTTTTGGATGTGGGAATTTAGGGCGATAAATTTTCCTCTCAAGACTGCTTTTGCTGTATCCCACAGATTTTGATAACTTGTGTCCCCATTATCGTTTAGTTCGAAGAATCTTTTGATTTCATTTTGAATCTCCTCTTTGACCCAATACTCATTCATCAATAGATTGTTTAGTTTCCAAGTTTTTGGAGGAAGATGTGAGTTTCTGTTGGAATTGATATCTAATTTTATTCCGCTGTGGTCTGAAAAGATACATGGTATGATTTCTATTTTTTGAATTTGTTTAGATCTGTTTTGTGGCCTAGGATGTGGTCAATTTTAGAGAAAGTTCCATGAGCTGATGAGAAGAATGTATATTCAGTGTTATTTGGGTGGAGTGTTCTGTAGATATCTGTTAGGCCCAAATGTTCTAGAGTCCTGTTTAGGTCTTTTATTTCTCTATTTACTTTTTGTTTGGAGGATCTGTCCAGTTCCGTCAGTGGGGTGTTGAAGTCCCCTGCAATTATGGCATTCCTGCTTATTATGTTGTCTAGATCTAGCAGCATTTGCTTTATGTACCTGGGTGCTCCTGTGTTGGGTGCATAAATGTTTAGGATTGTTAAATCCTCTTGTGAAATTTTTCCCTTCACCACTATATAGTGTCCATTTTTGTCCTTCTTTACTTTTATTGCTTTAAAGTTGATGTCATCTGAAATGAGGATGGCTACTCCAGATTTCTTTTGGTTTCCATTAGCCTGAAAAATTGTATTCCATCCTTTCACCTTGAGTCTGAATGCGTCTTTGTGTGTGAGGTGTGTTTCCTGAAGACAACAGATACTTGGTTTGTATTTTTTAATCCATTCAGCCAGCCTATGTCTCTTCAATGGGCAGTTCAAGCCATTTACATTTATTGAGAGAATTGATATTTGGGGTAAATTTCTGATTATTCTGTTGGGTGGTATCTTTTGTTTTACCTCTTGCGTCATTGTGGAATCTGGTTTCTGGGGTTTTAGCCTTTGCATAATTTTACATAGGTGGGTGTCTGTTGTGCTGGTTAGTGTATAATGCAGGTCTAAGCATTTCTTGCAAGGCCGGTCTGGATTTCGCAAATTCTATCAGTGATTGCTTATCTGGAAAGGTCTTTATTTCTCCCTCATATAAGAAGCTTAGTTTGGCAGGATACAGAATTCTGGGTTGACCTTTGTTTTGTTTTAGGAGATTGATGATGTGAGACAACTTTTTGAGGTGTTCGTTATTTTGATTGTGTTGATGGTTTCTTGGGTTATAAATATGTCAAAACTTGTCAAATTATATACTTTCAAGATGCACAATTTATTATATATTAATTACATATCAATTAAAAATGAATAAAAACCAAATAAATGGAACTATCAAAGCACAAGAAGAAAGAAAATAAGATATATTATTTTCATAATCTTGGGTGAAGAAGACCTTTATTAACATTCATTAAAGCTAGAAACTGGCCGGGTGCGGTGGCTCATGCCTGTAGTACTAGCACTCTGGGAGGCTGAGGTAGGAGGATCACTTGAGGTCAGGAGTTTGAGACCACTCTGAGCAAGAGGGAGACCTCATCTCTACAAAACAATAAAAAATTAGCTGGGTGTGGCGGCACGTGCCTGTAGTCCCAGCTACTCGGGAGGCTGAGGCAGGAGGATCATTTGAGCCCAGAAGTCTGAGGTTGCAGTGAACTATGATGACACCACTGCACTGTAGCCAGGGTGACAGAGCAAGACTCTGTCTAAAAAAAATAAAAACAAAAAACCAAAAAAACACAAAGCTAGAAACTATGAATAAAAAGACTAATATAATTCACCACATAATTAACCACAAATTAACCACATAACATGAACTAAGTTAAAAGATAAACTCCAACATATGATACACAAAGGGTTAATATCTTCACTACATAAAGGACTCTTACAAATCAATAAGAAAAAGATAAATAATTACATAGAAAAATGGGGACAAGGCATGCATTTCCTGGTAATTCACAAATGAAGAAAACTAAAATTGTCAAATGTATGAGATGTGTTACTCCATCACTAATAGAAGATTTTAAAATTAAAACAATAAAATACAATTTTTCTTTTATCTAACTGGCAAACATTAGGAACATAGATGATGCACAGGGGGGTGAAGATGTGGAGTACTCTCATACACTGTTGGTGGCACTGTAAATTTGTATATTGATTGGCATAACTCTCTCAGAGAGCAATTTGGCAAGATACATAAAATTTAAAAATATCTCAACACTTAAATCCAGTAATTTGAATTTTTAGGAATTTACTCCAAGGAAATCAAACAAATGCAATATTGTTTATAACAGCTCCAAATTGTAAATAGCCTAAATGTCCACAAAGAGAGAGATTCATTAAATAAATTGTGGTTTACCTCTATGTGGTTTGACTATAAGCAGAATACCATGTCATCATTAAAAATTACCAAGATCTGTACGTATTGACATGGAAAGATATCTATTACGTGAAAAAAGGCAGTTTGCAAAGTACTATGCATAAGTATAATTAAGTTATAAGAGTATTTTGTAAAAATAATCCCAGAAGGATGTACAGCTGAGTGTTAACAATGATTTTTTTCTGACAGGTGAGATTATAGGTAGAATTTCCACTTCTGAGATTTTTGTATTGCCTGATTTTTACAAACAAAGTATGACTTTTTAAGTGTAAAAGTGAGTATAGTAAAAGATGCCCATTCTAGAAAGAAAAATCTGGTCTAAAATGATTCAATAAGAATTTTATGATAAAATAATAAATAAAATTCATTTCTACCTAGGTTTTAAAATGGTCTAATTTGTTCAATGAAAGCTTTTAGAAAGTGTTTCTTCTATTGAAAGATCAGGAATAATTTTCCTGAAATTGATTTTTTAGCTTTGTAGGGAATGGTTCCTAACCAAACAGTTTTGAGCATAGCAAGTACAAGAGCTTGTACGACCAGCTCTGAGTAAAATACATCTATCATCACTTTGTGAGATGACTTCCCACTAAACAAACACCTGGGCTAAGAAAATTAACGGATAAACCAATATTGCAAACCTGGGCTACATTCATATATATCGGATTAGTTTACATTCACATCATTATTTCTTGTTGAAAAGTATTCCATTTAAATAGTTTAAAAATTTGCTTTTCACGATACATTGTCATATTTAAACATACACTGAAAATACTGTAGGTAATGTTATACAAAAGCTATGAAATCCTACAATCATTTTCAAAAAGATACTGTATAATAATCAACTGTGCTGTATATTTAGACATGAAAACAAAGCACTACAAGGAACATAGTTGTTAGAGTAATATGTCTCAAAGTGAATCATCTTCATATTTTAAAAATTCACATTGGGGGATGTTGGCAAGATCAAGGCATGATTAAAGATAATAATAAGTTATATATCAAATGTGAATTACATCATTTCTCTTCACCAAATTTTACCACTGCTGCCTATGACAATTTAAACAAAAAACCCAAACACATTATAAATCATGCACCCCCCCACATGCCCTCTTAAGCAAAAACACCTACCAACTATACAATCAAATTAAAACTGTAGGAGAGATTTATTAGCTTGTAGATGTTCCTAATTATTTGAAAAACTCATCTTATGTTCAATAGCAACATCATTCAAGAGCACAGGGAATCAAATCATAAAAGTGATCATAGAGAGTGTTAATTAAGTCAATGTTCCAGGGCGAAGCAAAGTTCTGGTAGGTATTGTGGGTTTTATTCTATAACGCACACAAATAGTCCTCAGCCTCTGTCACTATCTAGAAGGCTAGCTACGTATAGGAGATACAATAATACAGAAGGTGTACTGGGGAAGGGGCAACACAGAGGGAATGGGGGTAAGATTTATTACCTTCAATTATTTTTGTTAAAAACTTTCCTCAGGGCACAGGCACATAATATATTGTACTTTCCATTACATAGTACAAATGTAAAACATATCTAAAAAACACATTTCGTCTTCATAACATATTAAAATAACAAGTAGGATGTCATGACGTTTATTTGACAGATGGACTGTCACTTAGCAACGTTGTACGACATTAGTTAACAGCAAATTAATATCATCATATCCAATTTTTCTTAACATCTACAAGCTATCAGATTTGTTTACTAATCTAATGGGGCAAAATAGCTAGCTAAAAATATGCAAATGTAATACACATATAATTTTTAAATAGCTGCTTTTTAAAAACTTAAAAACAAACGACAAAATTCAGAAAACAGAGCACTCCAAAACAAACCCCCTCCTCAAAAAAATGATAAAGTAATCTAAAAACTCTGATCTCAGAATCCCAATTTTATCATTCACTAAGGTATTGATTTTTTTTGACAAGTTCACATGTACATTATGAATTGACTCATAAAAATTTTCAGCATATTGTAATGAGTTTATTGTAACCACCCTTACTATATATTAGGACCAGTATCTTTTCATCAACACCAGCTGTTAAGCAAACTCAAATGACACAGTAGATTCATGATTAGTTCATAGAAAAGAAAGCAAAAATAGAGTGACATAAATTTAATTTCATTACACTTTGGCATCTAAAGCCACATTTTATACCCCACTGACCACAAATGACTTCTCTATTGTAAAAACAATCTTGATCTATGCAATGCTAGTAATAATGCCATTCACCAAATGGATGTTAATTTTAAATTCTTCATATCAAATTTTGATGTTTTCTGAAATGATTTTAGTAGTATTGAAATAACATGAGAAAATTATTTCTTGCATATTTATCCTCATTCTGCAGGTTCCTTCTGTTAATATTTTTTCTTTTATCTAATGCACAAAGGGTAGGGACAAAAGAGGAAGGAGAACCCCCAGCCCAATATCAGGGTTTGAATCAAGACAGCTTAACTTTATCTGGCTCTTGGAGCAGTAACAGGAAGGTTTGCAAAAATATGGCTTTAAATCTTTAGCAGCTACATCCTAGAAAAACTTAAAACAGTGATTTTATAGCATTAAAACAGACCTGTTCCTCTATAAAAAGAGTTGTAGTATACCATACTTTTTAGCAAAGAAGTGATAATTTCCTCATGGAAACAAGGAAGACCTGATTTTAGGAATGATTGTATGAAACTTTAGGAAGGAATTTACATGCTTTTTGTTTAAAACTTGCAAATTCTACTTCCTTTGAAGAGCTAACTCATTCCATATCAATATCATGTAATTTATATCCCTAGTTTCTTAGGTATGTTAATTTGGTCATCCCTATTGGATTTTAGATTCCTTTACTAGCATAGTGCTCAGCAAATAGTACATACTCAATAAATACCTGATCGTGAAATTCTAGCAATGTTAATACATTAAAAAAAAATCTGGCTGTATGTTTTACCCTCATAGTTCAATTTTATTAGATAAATTAGTCTGCCTTTTCTACTTAGGACTTATACAGAGTTTCATTTCCCTTTCATTTTATTTGTTACCCCCTGAACTTTCCTTTTTCTTTCTCTTCCCACTCCCAGAAGAGACACCGAAATACGCACCAGCTGTTAATACACACACGTAAACACACACACATCCCAAGTACATATATATATCCAAGTACATATCGCACACACAATCACAACACCAAATACATAACATACCTACAAAAATTATTTAAGAGTTGTATAAGTAAAATTAAGAATTATAAGTTTATATAGTTAATGATTTAGGGAGTTTTATATATAAATAAGTATATTTTGTTCCTATCTTATTGCTTTAAAAGAAATCTAGAAAACTAGATTTTTTTTAGCTTATCTTAAATTGATTTTTCCCCCTAAAATCACTGATCCTTTCTTCTAATGGTTGCTTTACATTATCCAAAAATACAGCAATAATTTCAAACATGTCACATTTTCTAGTTAAAATATTTAATTTTATTAATTTCTTGAAAATTGTGTTCTGCCATGTTTGCCAATTCCATTGGAAGAATGTGGCTGTTACTAATAAAAGAATTTTTAAAAAATCATTCTTGATTTCTTCTTATGCTGGTGGTAGCATTTTTACCTCAATGTCAATGCTCAGCCATTCCTAGATTATGTAACTTTGAGACTTCTGATTATTTTGGGAGAAGTACATCTCGTATAGTTACTGATACACAGACCTAGAACTTAGTAGGAAAACCAAATTCAATTCCTACCCTCATAATAAATAAAAACAGCATGGTTGCTCAATTTCTATAAGTGTAAGATTAGAACCAAGTCATTCATTCGTTATACACAAGGAAATCTATTGTGCCAATTGGAGTCATATCAACAAAAGGTAAATAATATCTGGTAATGTGAGATATATATATACACACACATATATATAAATAAAATGCAATTATATTATGCTATCATTCAAACATCAAAATATTTTAGAGAAAATTTCATTCTATAATTTGAACTATCCTATGGATGGGCACTTTGAGAATAGGCTTATGGAAAGTCAGCATTCAGACTTGAGTTTCTGGCACTAACAACGTGTGGCTGAAAAAATAAATTAATCTTTGTGTTAGCAAATTGCAGTGACATAGATACCATAAATACAAGTTGGCTAATAACAACGGTTTTTAGTGGATAGAAACTGCATATTTCCAGTACCCTGAACGGTGTTTGGTATTTCCTTTGTGAAGTCTAAGGTTTTCAAAAATATAAATGGAATCAGAACATTATTTTTATGATTCTGTATCAAATAAGTAACTAGTTATTATGGGTCTTTAAGCCTACATTAAATGTAGAAAGAAAAAACTTGCAACACCCACTACACACTTATCCAAGTGTGACTCATTAATTTACTGATTACCACTGCATGTGAAATTCTGTCACAATTACCTTTCTAAATATCTCTTCATTTTTCCCCATGACAACAAGTATTTGTAATCATTGTAATAGGCAACAGGGATATAATAAAAAATCCATATATATCTGACCTTTGTCCCAGGTTCCTGGCATAGACAAAAACCCATGGAATTTCTTGAGTGATAGGAGTGTCTTTGTTAAGGCAGGGTCCCTAGATAGCTTTAGGATGAGGGTTGGTCATCAGAAAAAGTGACCACGTGATTAAAAGGTTGGAGTTTTGGACCAGCCTAACCTTCAGAGAGGGGAGGAGCTGGAGAGTTCAATCAGGTGGCCAATGATTTAATCGATCATGCCTATGTAATAACACCAAGGCTCAGGGGAGCTTCCTGGCTGGTGACTTATCAATGTAGCAGTGGCATACCCTGACTCCACAGGGACAGAAGCTCCTGTGCTTGGGACCCATCCAGACCTTGTTCTATGCATCTCTTCATCTAACTGTTTATTTGTATCCTTTATGATAAAACGATGATTTTAAGTACAGTGCTCTCCCGAGTTCTGTGAGTCATTCTGGCAAACTATCAAACATGAGGGGGTTGTGGGAAGCTCTAACTTGTAGTTGGCTGGGCAGAAGTGTGGGTGTTTTAGTAACAAACAAAACTTGTGATTGGTATCTGAAGTGGGGACAGCGAAGGACTTTGTCTTAAACCTGTGGAGTTGGATGCTAACTCAGGGTGGATGGTGTCAGAATTGACTTGAATTGGAGGATACCCCATTGGCGTCAGCCGGTTGGGTGCTGGAACACAGCAACAAACATTTTCATTTTAAGAATTGTAAACTTTTTGGATTTACTTCCACTCTGCCTCCTGTAATATGTAACAAAACAATTTCAATAGTCTTTCAAGAAAAGATGTCAGAGTGATGTCACAGCCATTACTCCAGTTACTTTTTCTAAATCTTGTTTTTGTCTTAACAAATAACAACAAAACTCAATTATTACCTACTTATACATACACAGAATGCACAGGGTGTGAAAATAAAAGCCATCATATGTATATCCAATGGTCTTTATCAGTTATTTTTATAGACATCAAAAGCAAAGCCAAATAGACAACAATTTAATGGGAAAGCAAGAGCTAAAATGCCAAAAACCCAAAACACTAGAAATTTTAAAATATGAACTTTCTGTTTCATTAATGCCTTTATAAAAGTGTCTTTGTTAATTATACAATTATACAATGTTAATTCTGCTATTTAAAACAGAATTACATTAAACCATAGATAAAAAGCATTCTGCTAATTTTTGTTTTTGTAATAAATTATGCAGTGCCATCAAAAAGCCTGGATTACAAATTAAGAGAGCCCTTGAGCATAAGACTATACCCAGAGTTAAAAATCTTTGTAAACATTGGTGAATGCCATGTGTCTCAAGGAATAATCAATTCTAAAGACTGATGAGAAACAGATGAAGCACACAGTAAAGCCACCACGAGGGCTAAGTAAAAGTCCTGGCCACTATTTTTTACTAACACTTAATAGTCAACAGCTCCCAAACATTTGTTAAATGCACTTACTAGAAACCAAGCGATGTGAGAGTTACATATAAAGAAGAAATGCTGACGATTCAGGAAAAAAATAAATGTCAGTTTCTTTACAATACAATTCATTTCACAATTAAAATAATTCATCTGGTAGTAAAATCTGAAAAATACATTTTCCAGCACACCTTATCCACTTATCATAGTATAGGAATATAAGTGGATTTCAATTTGGTGATTTAACCTATAGCTTTAAATCTTTAATAAACAAACTTGAAATTCCAAACTTTAATAATGAAAAGGCCATAACTGAAATGATGTCAACCCTGGATATGAATCTCTTACCAACATGATGAAAGCCCCACTTGTAGAGCTGCACTTCTGGTCAGCAGCTGCATTTTTGTTTTAATAAAAGGAGAAGGGGGTGCCAGCACACCAGTGCGATCCAAGACATGGTTGCTACATAAGCAGTAGGATTAATTGCTTTTCCAGAAAGCTGGAGTAAGCTCTCCTTCCACTGTCCCATCAGGATCAGCTTCCATAAAATGAGTGTAATAAGATGATGTATCACATACGCCAGTAACTCCTACCGGCAGTACTCAGTTGAACAAAGCCATACATATTTACATCAATAAAAACTTCATTGCTACATATATTTCAGACATCACATTTTAGCTGTGTCTTTAACGTGGAGGTAAGGTAGGCTATAAAGAAGCAAAAGTGCATTTTCTTACTTTTTGAAGAATCTGTCCACCTTTCCTCTCGTATCTTCTTTCTAATGAGATGAGGAAAAATAAACACATATTAAAGATTTTGGAAAAACAGTTCAACCAATATGAAGGATCTGATTCAAAAAAATATGAATGACATACATTTTAATTAGCACCCAAATGGTCAACGTATGATTTCATGATTGATGGAATTTGGAGAGATCACTTGATTTTCCCATATATAGCCATGAGAAGGTACATTTAGGTTGTAAAGTACCATGATGATTTCATAGGCTCACACTATACTTTTGAAGTGAACATAGAGGAGAAAAGTTATTTCTAAATTTAAGAATAACACAAAAGGAAGCATGACAAACGTTACCCTCCAACCAGAAAAAGAACTCTTTTCTTTTGGTTCCACAGTCTGGAGCTTATCCACTAAATCATTTGGATTACCAGACCACAACCTAAATGTACCTTCTTGTGGCTGTACATGAGATAATCAGATGATCTCTCCAAAACCCATCAATCATTCTGGGAATTATTGGAGAGCCTAAAAACCATAGGTTTAGGTTTATTTCACAGGTACAAAAGTTCTGAGACTCATTTTGAAATTCTGGCCTACTTTCAGCACAATAAGTGAACTACTATATTAGAAACTGAAGGTTTCCCTTGGAATTTTTTTTTTTAAATGTGGGTCTTTCTCTTCAGAATAGTAGATGGATTATTGTTGTCCAGTGAAATATAAACCAAACCTATCTTTACTCAAATGGATATTACTTGTTGACACGATATAAAGGATCATTTAGGTCTGTGCTTCAAATTTAGGGGAAAAAAACAAAAATAAAACTATGACGTTAAGCTAAAAAATTTTAATCTTCCATACCTTGTTAATATGTGTGCGTGTGTGTGTGTGTGTATGTGTAGCATTGAAAATAGGTAGAAGAAATCTCTATTTTTACTTAGAAATATTCCATGCTAGTTTTAGGAACTAAAACTGCAGAATACTATTTTGAAAGTAAGCTATCAGCTGCTTAAAATGTTTTAACAATATCAACCTAGCATTTTCTAAATTCCTAATAAAATTATTTTTTGTTGTAGCCTTTACCTATCCTGAGAAAAAACATACAATACTATTCATCCTCTATTATGATGTCTCTGATGATTTCCAAACGTTTCTTTGCTATGCAGCAGAAGTGTATGATTTCTGATCCAGATGCTTTAAAAAGCAATTCTAACAAAGAAATTTAATCTGAGCTGAACTTGGCACAGATTCCAAAAACCTATAGGATGATGTTTTGGAAGCTGCTCAAACAAAAGCTGAAACAGAAATATGCATCCACAACCATATATCCCTGGCTGTTAGCAATAAATGAAGGATACAGATTTTTTCCATAAGTGTGGGTGAATAGATGTTAATGCTTGTAAAATACAGTTTAAGTACCAAAACAGTATTTGAGATTGATGCTTTTTTTTGTAAAGCAAAAGCATTTGTTTAATTCACAAGAAGGTAAAAATCAAATAAAGAAATACTGTACATATTATTTGAAATTTATTCAGAAACTTTGGTGCCCACCCTTAAGAAAGGAATTATTTTCATCATGATATGCAACATATTTATGACATAATTGTCTAAAAAATATTAATATAGAGAGACAAGGGTACTTTGAGTCAGTTTCTTCCAGAGAACATGGAATAAGTTGGGTACAAAGGTTCTGAGACTCATTTAGGAGTCCCAGAAGGAGAAGAGAGGAGAGGAAGAATGGGCCAGAAGCAATATTTGAAGAGATAATGCCCTAGAATTTTCCAAAACTCACAAAAATATATCAAGACACATATTCAAGAAGTGTTAAATAACCCACGAACAATAAATTCAAAAGTACACTAGGAACATCATAGTAAAAAGTGCTGAAAACCAAAGAGAAAATATTAAAAGCAGCCAGAGGAAAGAAAGGACACGTGACATTTCAATGAAAACAATGGAAGTCAGAAGACAATAGATTGTTACTTTTAAAGTGGTTAAAGAAAATAACTCCAACCTAGAATTCTACACTCAGTGAAAATATCCTCCAAAAATGAATATGAAAGAACATTTTTAAATAATTAAACATTGAAAGAATTCATCACCAGTAGACCAACACTAAAAGAGATACTATGTAAAAATATATTTTTGTACATTAATCTTTTATCCTGAAATCTTGATAAACACACTGATTATTTCTAGTAGCTTTTTTGTACATTCTTTAGGATTTTCTACATGTTTTCAGTGAATAATAACAGTTTTATTTATTACTTTCCAATTTGTACCTCTTTACTTTTTTTTCTTCCCTTATTGCACTGTCAAGGGCTTCCAGCACAGTGTGTTAAATAGAAGTGATGATAGAAGATATTCTTACTTTGTTTCTGATATTAGGGGAAAGCATTTAATCTTTCACCAAATTAAGCATGTTGTGGGTTATAGGTTTTTCATAGATGTCTTTTTTCAGCTTGTTTGTTGAAAGTAAATGGATGGACTCTGGCTCCAAAATGGCAGTATAGAAGCAAGCTGGCTTCACCTCCCACACACACACTCAGAAAACCAAAAACAAATACACAGAACCAATATTATCACCAGAAATATCCCAGAACTCAAATATGAAGATGAGACAGTTCCCAGAGCCACAGAGAAGTAAAAGAACTCCAAGCAGATGGTAAGAGAATCAGACGTCCACATTAGCAACACCCTCTGCCCATCCTGCCCAGGACCAAGTGCATGGAAAAATTTCCCACAACTCACTGTTTTCACACTTGGAAAAGTGAGATCAAAGTGGACAACCAGCTTTCCCACCATCTTGGGTTACCTGACGAGAGACCTATCTCTGCCTTATCCCACAGGAAGCACTGAGGGTACCTAAAGGGAGAAATATCCCTGAGGACAAGCCGAGGTGAAGAGGGGAAGCAGGATTACCATCCCCAGCCCTAGAAACTCTACTCTGTAACTCAGCCAAAGGAGAGACCAAATCAGAGCACCATGCTGTAGGAGGTTTGTCCCATAGGTCCCTGGGCACCAGCCCCTAGCCAGCCTTTCCACACTGCTGGGACATCCCATTTGGGACCTCCCTTATTTGAGAAGGGCAGCACTCAGATTGTTTACTAGAGGTGAGGTGAATCTAGGCTTAAGGTACCACCTGGAGCTGAAAAGGAGGCAGTGACCTAGTCGTAAAGAACCTCTAAGCTTAGGAGCAAGATGGCTGACTAGAGATGCCTGGCATTTGTTTCTCCCACAAGAAAGGACCAAGGTAACAAACAGCTAAGATTTGACTGGAGGATCAAAGGGGGAGTGCTAGAGTGCAGCAGGGGAGTGGACACACCTGGGTGATCAGACGTTCAGGAGGGCAGTGTGCAGCCCTACCATCTCCCCTGTGGTGGGGGGGGGACAGCAGGTAAACAGAAGATCCCCACCAGACCACATTGCCATTGCAAACACTGACAGTCCTCACTGCAGGAGAGTCCCACAGTCTCTCAGTTTGGAAAGCTGCTGGAAGCTCACACAACTGCCTTGCCCCACATTAGGAGCACAAGGTATACACTCCCAACCCCCACTTACCCCTGCAAGCCAGGTGGCTGCAGCATGGTGCCATCTTGAGACCAGATCCACCTCTGGAGTGTGCCCTCCTCTGGCTACTACACTTCTCCAGCACTGAGGCTGCTCCATCTTCATTCTGCCAAGCCCACACCAGTGGCTAAATGCCACCAACCCCAGCAGTGCAGGGTCTGGGCCCAGGATCAGCTGTGATGCTGGTCCTGCATAGCAGGGAAACCGGGTCCTGCATAGCAGGGAAACTGGCTCCTGCTGCCCTCACTTCCAGCCAGAGGAACAGTCTGGCAGTCCCCCCCAGGGCAGAGCCACCCTAGAGCCAGCCAAACTGCTGCATGCCCTCCCCCAAGTAGAAGAGGCCCTCAAGCCTCTGAGCAGCTGACATGCTCCTGGGCCAGCAGAGCAGCTACGTGCTTGTACCCAGGGCCTGAGTGACAGCCCTGAGGTGCCCCACCCCCTACAGACAGGTATGTGAAAGAAAAATGCTCAATATCACTAATCATCAGGGAAATGCAGATCAAAACCACAGTGGGGTATCATCTCACCCCAGTTAGGATGGCTATTATCAAAAAGACAAAAAATAACAAATGCTAGCAAGGATGCAGAGCAAAGGGAACTCTTACGCACTGTGGATAGGAACGCGAACTAGCACAGTCACTATGGAGAACAGCATGGAGGTCCCTCAGAAAACTAAAAATAGAACCACCATACAATCCAGCATTCCCACTCTTGGGAATTTATCCAAAGGCAAGGAAATCATGGTACCAAAGAGACACCTGCACACATATGTTTATTGCAATACTACTCGCCATAGCCAAGATACGGAATCAACCTAGGTGCCCAGCCACAGATGAGTGGATAAAGAATATGTGGTATCTCTACACCACGTAACGCTATTCAGCCATAAAAAATAATGAAATCCTGTCATTTGCAGCAACATGGATGGAACTGGAGGACATGACGTTCCGTGAAATAAGCCAGGAACAGAAAGTTAAACATCACATGTTCCCACTCATATGCGGAAGCTAAAAAAAGTTGATCTCATGGAAGCAAAACACATAACGGAGGATACTAAAGGGTGGGAAGGGTAGAGGGAAGGGAGGGACAGAGAGCGATTTGTTGAATTGGTCCTCAACCTTTTTGACACCAGGGAAGGGGGGGCAGGAAGAGGTTGTCGCCTCAGCTCCACTTCAAATCATCAGGCATTGGATTCTTATGCGCAGTTTGCAGTGGGGTTCGCGCTCCTATGAGGGTCTGATGCCACCACTGATCTGGGGGGGGGGCGCAGGGGTGGGGCTCAGGCAGTGATGCCAGTGACGGCGAGCAGCTGTGGGTGCAGGTGGGGCTTGGCGACTGGCCTCCTGCTATGCCGCCTGGTTCCTGGCAGGCCGCGGCCTGGGAGTCGGGGACCACAGTGTTAAAGGGTACAAAATTACAGCTAGACAGGAGGAATAAGTTCTGGCGTTCTATACCACTATAGGATGACTATGGTTAACAACAACATATAGTTTCAAATAGGTAGGAGGATATTGAATGTTCCCAACACAAAGAAACAAATATTTGAGATGAGAGATACACTAATTACCCTGATCTGATCCCCATGCATTATATGTATTGAATCATCACTATGTACCCCATGAATATGTGCAATTATTTGTCAATTAAAACAATAAAATAAAATAAAAAGAATAAATGGATGGTAGATTTTCCAAATGCTTTTTCTGCATCTATTGAGATATGATTTTTTCTGTTTAAGTCTATAAATAGAGTGATTACATTGATTGAATTTTAAAAACTTTTAAAAAATAATTATAGATTCACAGGAAGTTGCAAAGATAGTACACAGAGGTCCTGTGTTTCTGGTTTCCACTATCAGTTACATCTTACGTTATTATAGTGCAGTATAAAAACCAGAAAGCTGACATTGATATAAAGCGTGTGTACAGTTCTACACCATTTTATCACATGTGTAGATTCACGTAACCACCACTGCAAAAAAGATACAGAACTATCTCATCACTGTAAAGATCTCCCTAGTGCTACCCCTTCACCACTGCCATTTCTAACCTCTGGAGTACAATTTTGCCATTTGAAGAGTGTTATATCATGGAATCCCACAGTATGTGTTTTAGTCAAGGTTCTCCAGAGAGACAGAGCTGATAGGATATATAGAGCAAGAGAGATGAAAAGGGATTTACTAGGGATATTGGCTCACTCGATTATGCAGGCTGAGAAGTCCCACAATAGGCTGTTTGCAAGCTGGAGAACCAGGAAAGCTGGTAGTACAGCTTGGTCTAAGTTCGAAGGCCTCAGAACCAAGGAAGCTAATGGTGTAATTCCCAGTCTGAAAGGCCCAACAGGCCAAGGGCCCACTGGTGTGAATCCCAGAGCCCAACGGCCAGACAACCTGGAGTTCTGATGTCCAAGGGGGTCTTGGCTCCAGAAGAAAGAGGGAATTCACTGAAGTCCTCCACCATTTTGTTCCATCCAGGCTCCCAGCCAACAGGATGGTGCCTGCCCACATTAAGGGCAGACCTTTCTCACTCAGTGCACCAACTCACACACACCTGGGGCAGCTCAATTATTCTAATTAAAAGCAAAACCACCTGGGTTTCCCCTTCAGCAGAAGAGGCTGAGTAGGCTCAGTACCTAGTGAAGCACTGAGAATAAAAAATGCTTTACCAGCTGAGTACCCCTTAATCCAGTCCAGCTGACCCTCAAAACCAAGCACCACAAGTCTACCCCTTGTCAACTTGGCACCTATATGTATCTCCTTAAACTATGTTTAATCTCCAAAGACGATAACAAGGTCATAGTTCTGCCTAGCATGATGCGACTATCCTGTGAACAACAAAAAGCATACCAATTCCTCCACAAGAAGAGGGGATAAAGCCCTAGAGTGATGTTTACTCCTCTCCTGCTATCTCATAACTTAAATACTATAATGTAAAACTAACCATACTTAAATACTGATATAAACTCAATACACCAGTGCAAGGAAGAGAGGGGAAAAAAACATATTTGCTTAATACATATATGCACAAACATCCTTAACAAAACAGTGAGGAAATACAGCCTTCGTTTCTGTAATTGGTCACATGGCCTTAGCTGGTATTATAACTACCTTCTTCTACCCATCCAGTATTCCCTTTGCCTGCAGCAAGCACCTCAGCTGCTGGTCCTTCACCTGATGTGATGAGTGACTCAAACCTTCATTTCTGAAGGGTCTGAGCCGTTTGTAGTCCTGCCTGGTTTGAATTTTTTGTGAGTTCCCACTGACCTTAATCACCGGGCATGGTAATACTAAGAGAGACTCTAAAGGATCTTCTGTATTCCAGACATACTCTTCCTTACCTCCATGGTGTTGTTGTAATCCAGTTTGCCCTTGGTAGTCCATATCAATCACTCCAGCCAACACCATTACTCCCTAATATAGTTTGGATATTTGACCCCTCCAAATCTCATGTTGAAATTCAACCTCCAGTGTTGGAGGTGAGGCTGAGTATGAGGTGTTTGGGTCATGGAGGTGGATCCCTCATAAATGGCTTGGTGCCCTCCCCATGGTAATGAGTAAGTTCTCACTCTATTCGTTCTCATGAGATCTGGTTGTTTAAAGTGTATGGCACCCGCCCCCCTTGCTTCGTCTCTCACCATATGGCAAACCTGCTCCCTTTGCCTTCCACTTTGATTGGAAGCTCTCTGAAGCCCTCACCAGAAGCAGATGCTGGTACCATGCTTCTTGTACAGCCTGCAGAACCGTGAGCCAAATAAACCTCTTTTCTTTATAAATTACCCAGCCTCAGGTGTTCCTTTATAGCAGTGCAAAATGAATGAAGACACTTCCCTCTTAGCCTGCTGACTCAGAGGCATGAGGAGGCCAAAGTGGCCAGGTGGCTGTCTTAACTTCGAGTTCAATGGAATTATTGTCGTGTTTCCTAATGGAAGCACTCCTCCCTCTGGAACTAAGACCTCCAGGCCAACAAAGCATAAAGTCTTGGGAACAAGAAGCAAAAATGTTGCTACCGGATCACTGGGGATAATGGTGAGTAGTGCCCCTTCCCTTTCCACCCCTTTATTCCTGGATCTGTGAATCCTGGCAATGGGAGAAACAGTACCATATATTGGATGCTGATTCAGAGAACATACAGCATTTTGGAGAACCTTGCACCAGTTCTGCAAAGTACTGTCACCTAGCTGGCACTTTAACTCTGTCTTCAAAAGGCCTTTCTATTGTTTTTTCAAGCAAGCTGCTTCAGGATGATGGGGAACATGGTAAGACCAGTGAATTCTTGAGCATAAGCCCATTGCAACACTTCTTTGGTTGTGAAGTGAGTTCCTTGGTCAGAAGCAATGCTGTGTGGAACACGATGACAGTGGATAAGGCATTCTGTAAGTTCACCGATGGTAGTTTTGGCATTGTGTATAGGGAAGGCAAATCCATATCCAAAGTAAGGGCAGTCTCCTCTGGAAATACCCTCACAGACACATGTGCGGCAGCCCAACCATTCTAACCAAAAGCAAAACCACCTGGGTTGCCCTTCTGGCAAGAGAGAGGCTCAACGCCTAAGGAAGCTTCAAGAATAAATAATGCTTTACCAGCTGCATATCCTTTGATTCAGTCAAGCTGACATTCAAAATCAACCAAAGTGTATGATGTTTTGAGATTGGCTTTTTTTTTTCACTCAGCTTATGCCATTGAGATCCATCCCAGTTGTGTGTGTACCCATAGTTCATTCCTTTTTATTGTTGAGTAGTATTCCATAGTATGGATGTACCACACGTTGTTTAACCACTCACCTACTATAGAACGTTTTGGTTGTTTTCAGTTTTGGGCTATTACAAGTAAAGCTGTTATGTACAATTGTGTATAGGTTTCTGCATGGTCATAGGTTATTGTTTCTCTGAGATAAAGGCCCAGGAGTGCAATTGTTGGGTTGCATGGTAAATACATGTTTAGTTTATTAAGAAACTGCCAAAATATTTGCCAAAGTGGCTGTAAGGTGTTACATTCTCTCCATCAATGTATGATAAAGTCAGTTTCTTTGCATTCTTGCCAGCATTCGGTATTGTCACTATTTTTTATTTTAGTCATTTTGATAGGTGTGTAGTGATATTTCATTGTGGTTTTAATTTGCATTTCCCTAATGGCTTGGGATGGTGAACATCTTTTCATGTGTTTATTTGGCATCTGTATATCTTTTTTAGTGACATTTCTCCTCATGTCTTTTTTCCATTTTCTAATAGAATTGTTCAATTTTTAAAAACTGTTGAGCTTTGAGAATTCTTTATTCTCTATATCAGGCCTTTGTCAGATATGTGGTTTGCAATATTTCCCTCTACTCTATAGCTAATCTTTTCATCCTCTTCATGTGGGCCTTCAAAGAACAACAGTTTTATTTTGATTTCAGTCAAGAAACAATTTATCAATTTTTTTCCTATAAATTGTGCTTTTGGTGTCAAAGAACTCTGTCTAGCTCTGGATCCAAAATTTTCTCCTACTTTTTTCCTTAAAGTTTATAGCTGTATATTTTACATTTAAGTCCATGATCCATTTGTATGAGGTTTAGTTCAAGGTTCATTTTTTTGCCTATGAATATCCAATTGCTACACATCATTTGTTGAAGAGACCATCTCTCCTCCATCAAATTGCTATTGCAGGCCAGGCACGGTGGCTCATGCCCGTAATCCTAGCACTCTGGGAGGCCGAGGTGGGAGGATTGCTTGAGGCCAGGAGTTCGAGACCAGCCTGTGCAAGAGTGAGACCCCCCATCTCTACAAAAAATAGAAAAATTAGCTGGGCGTGGTGGCATGCGCCTGTTGTCCCAGGTCCTAGGATTGCTTGAGCCCAGGAGTTTGAGGTTGTGGTGAGCTATGATGACACCACTGCACTCTATCTAGCCCACATGACAGAGTGAGACCCTATCTCAAAAAAGAAAAAGAAAAAAAAAGAGAAAAACAAATTGCTATTGAACCTTGTCAAAAATCAGTTGAATGTATTTCTTTGGGCATATTTCTGGATTCTCCATTCTGTTTCATTGATCTTTGTGTCTATCCCTCCAGCAAAATCACTCTGTCTTGATTACTGTAGTTGTATAGTAAGTCTTAATACAAGGTACAGTGATTTCTCCCACTTTATTCTTCTGTCAAGATTGTTATAGCGATTCTAGACCTTTGCCTTCCCGTATTCTAGAAGAATCTTGTCTATGTCTACAAAAACTGTTGCTAGAATTTTGAGAGGAATCACATTAAACCTATCTATCAGTTTGGGAAGAACTGACATCTTCACTGTGGTGAGTCTTCCTATTCGTGAACATATGCCTTATCATTTATTTACATCTTCTTTGATTTCTTTCATCAGTATTTTGTAGTTTTTGACATATAAGTCCTATACATATTTTGTTAGACTTGCATCTGGGTATTTAATTTTTAAGTGATTTTAAATAGTATTGTATTTTCCACATAAACTTTAGAATCAGTTTGCTGATAACTACAAGACAGCTGCTGGGATACTGACTGGGATCTCATTTAATCTATAGATTATGTTGGGAAGAATTAATGGCTTAACAATATTGAGTCTTTCAACCCATGAATTTGATTTCTTTCATCAGAGTTTTGTAGTTTTACACATTTAGATTCCTTACATATTTAGACTTATACCTATGTAATTCATTGTTCTGGTATTACTGTAAATGCTATTTTTTTAAATTTCAAATTCCAATTGTATGTTGCTGGCATATTAGGAAAGCAATCAACTATATATTAACTATATATTAACTCCGAATCCTTCAACCTTGCTATACTCACTTATTAGTTCCAGGGCATTCTTTCAATTGTTGGGATTTTCATGTCATTAGCTAATAAAGACAGTTTTATTTCTTCCTTTTCAACCTGCATACCTTTTATTTCCCTTTCTTGTCTTATTATAGAGTTAGAAACCTACAAGATCCTAGGAGTGGCAAGAGAGAAGACATCTTCACCTTTCTCTTGAACTTAAGAGGGAGGCATCCAGTTTCTCACCATTAGATATGACATTAGCTGTAGGTTCTTGTAGATGTTTTTTATCAAGTTGAGGAAGCTTGCGGAGAGTTTTTATCCTGGAATATGCTGAATTTTGTCAAACCCTTTTTATGCACCAATCGATATGACTATTGATTTTTCTTCTTTAGATTGTTGATGTAGTGGATTACATTGATTTTCAAATGTTGAACCAGCCTTGTATGGTTATGGTGTTTAGTACTTTTTATATATTGTTAGATTTGACTTGCCTATATTTTGTTGAAGATTTTTGCGTCGATATTCATAAGAGATATTGGTGTGTAGTATTCTTTTCTTTCTTTCTTTTTTTTTGTACTGACTTTGTTTGGTTTGAGTACTGGGTAAGACTAATTATAAAATGAATTGGGAAGTGTTCCCTTCTCTTCTATTTTCTGGAAGAGACTGTGTAGAATTGGTGTTAATTCATCTTTAAATGTTTGTTGAAACTCTCGAGTGAAACAATCAGGGCCTGGAGATTTCTTTTTCTGGAGTTCTTAAATTATAAATTTAATTTCCTTAATATTTCTATTCAAATTATTTATCCCATAGTAGATGAGTTGCAGCAATTTGCACTTTTCAAAGAATTGGTCCATTTATTTTTAGTTGCCAAATTTATGCATAGAGTTGTTTGTAGCATTCTCTTATTTTCCTGCACAGGCTCGGTAAGTGACATCTCTGTTTTATTATTGATGTTGGAAATTTATGTCTTCTCTCTTTTTCTCTGTCAGTCTTGCTAAAGGTTTGTCAATTTTATTGATCTTTTCAAAGAACCTTTCCTTCATCAACTTTTTTCCTATTGTTTTCTTGTTTTCAATTTCACTGATTTCTGCTCTTGTGTTTATTATTTATTTCCTTATTCTTTTTATTTTATTTTATTTTAAACAGGGTTCAGGGTCGGTAATCTTGTCTGTTCTCGGTTCTTGGTGTACTCCTGGCTGAAGAATGACCAGACACACCAAAAACAAAGCAAGTGTGAAATGAAGTTTATTGAAGAAGCTCAAGATAGGTTTACAGAGCAAGAGCAAGATACGTTCACCACAGAATGGCAAATGGGCCTCTTGTCTAACCAAAAGGCCTATTTCCTTATTCTTGCTTTGGGTTTATTTTGTTCCTCTTTTTCTAGTTTCTTAAGGTGGGAGCTTTAATTATTGATTTGAGACTTTTCTTCTTTTCTGATGTAAGCATTAAGTGCTATAAATTTCCCTTTCAGAACTGCTTTAGTTGCATCTCATAAATTATGATATGTTGTATTTTCATTTTCATTCTCTATAATATATATTTCATATATATGTATATAATTTCCCTCAAGACACAAATTACAGTATTTAGAAGTATGTTGCTTAGTTTCCAGTGTCTGAAGATCACCCTGTTATCTTTCTGCTATTGGTTTCTAGTTTGATTTCATTTTGGTCAAAGAACAAATATCATTTCAATTCTTTTAAATTTATTGATGAATATTTTATGGTCCAGGATATAGTCTGTCTTGGTACATGTTCTGTAGATGCTTGAAAAGAATGCATGTTCTATTGTTGGGTGTTCTGCAAATGCCAGTCCTGTTGGTTAATGGTTTTTTGAGCTCTTCTTTATCCTTGCTGATTTTCTGCCTAGTTGTTCTATCAATTGTTAAGAGTGTAACATTGAAGTCACCAATAACTGTGGGTTTGTCTATTTTTCCTTTTAGTTCTGTCAGTTTTGGCTTCACGTATTTTTTACTTCTATAGCATTCACATTTAGGATTGCTATGTCTTCTTGGTGGATTGACCCTTTTATTATTATGTAATTTCTCTTTGTTCCTGGTAATTTCATGTACTCTGAAGCCTACTTTTTCTGATGATATGCTACTACATTTCTCCTGCTAGCCTTCATTCCTGAGGGACACTGTCACTGGGTATAGAATTCTGAGTCAAGAGCTCTTTTCTTTCGGTACCTGAAAAATATTGTGCCACTTCCTTCCAGGCTCCATGACTTCTGACGAGAAATCTGCTCTCACCTGAATTGTTTTTTCTACAGAGTGAGTGAATTTTTTTTTTTAATTTATTTTTTTAATTTCAGAATATCATGGGGGTACAACACTTTGGCCATACACATTGCCCCTGTTCTGCCCGTGTCAGAGCCACAATCGTGGTCATCTCCCAAACTGTGCTCCCCACATCCATTCAGTGAGAGTTTTTCCCATCCCTTCCACCCCCCTCCCGCCCGCCCGCCCTCAGATGAATGTTATTGCCCTGTGTGATGTAAGTGTTCCTCAGTTAGTACCAGTTTGATGGTGAGTACCAGTGGTGCTTGTTTTTCCAATCCTGTGACACTTCGCTTCGAAGAATGGGTTCTAGCTCCGACCAGGATAATACCAGATGTGTTAATTGACTATTGTTCCTTATTGCTGAGTAATACTCCATGGTATACATATACCACATTTTATTGATCCACTCGTGTATTGATGGGCACCTGGGTTGTTTCCACAACTTTGCAATTGTGAATTGTGCTGCTATGAACATTCGAGAGCAGATGTCTTTATTATAAAATGTCTTTTTTTCTTTTGGATAAATACCCAGTAGTGGGATTGCTGGGTCAAATGGTAATTCTACTTTTAATTCTTTGAGGTATCTCCATATTCTTTTCCATAGAGGTTGTACTAATTTGCAGTCCCACCAGCAGTGTATGAGTGTTCCTATCTGTCCACATCCCCGCCAACATTTGTTATTTGGGGATTTTTTGATATGAGCCAATCTCACTGGAGTTACGTGATATCTCATTGTGGTTTTGATTTGCATTTCCCTGATGATTAGAGAAGTTGAGCACTTTTTTATATGTTTGCTGGCCATCATTCTGTCTTCTTTGGAAAAGTTTCTGTTCATGTCCTTTGCCCATTTTTTAATAGGGTTGTTTGATTTTTTCTTGTTGATTTTCCTAAGTTCTGTATAGATTCTGGTTATCAGCCCTTTATCAGAGGTGTAGCATGCCAATATTTTCTCCCATTCTGTAGGTTGTCTGTTCACTCTAGTGATAGTTTCCTTGGCTGTGCAGAAGCTTTTCAATTTGATCAGGTCCCATGTATTTATTTTTGTTGCTGCTGTGATTGCTTAGGCCAATGTCCATAAGAGTTTTTCCAACGATTTCTTCGAGAATTCTTATGGTTTCATGTCTTAGGTTTAGATCTGTTATCCATTGTGAATTGATTTTTGTGAGAGGTGAGAGGTGTGGGTCCACTTTCAGTCTTCTACATACGGCCATCCAATTTTCCCAGCACCATTTGTTGAATAGGGATTCTTTTCCCCATTGTAGGTTTTTCTGGAATTTGTCAAAGATCAGGTGACTGTATGAGGTTGGTTTTATATTTGGGTTCTCAGTCCTGTTCCATTGGTCTATGCGTCTGTTCTTGTGCCAATACCATGCAGTTTTGGTTACTATAGCCTTGTAGTATAGTTTGAAGTCTGGTAGACAGATGCCTCCCAATTTGTTCTTTTTGCTTAAGATTGCTTTGGCTAGACGGGGTCTTCTCTGGTTCCACACGAAGCGTAGAATTATTTTTTCTAGATCGGCAAAAAATGATGTTGGTATTTTGATAGGGATTGCATTGATTCTGTAAATTAATTTAGGTAGCAAAGCCATTTTTACTATGTTGACTCTGCCTATCCAAGAGCATGGTAGGGCTTTCCATCTATTTACATCCTCTGCAATTTCCTTTCTCAGTGTTTCATAATTCTCTCTATATAGGTCTTTGACCTCCTTAGTTAGATATATTCCTAAATATTTAATTTTCTTTGTTGCTATTGCGAAAGGTATTGCATCTTTAATTTGTTTCTTGGCTTGATTGTTATTAGCTTATATGAAGGCTATGGATTTGTGTGTATTAATTTTGTATCCTGAGACTTTGCTGAATTCATTTATCAATTCCAGTAATCTCTTGGTTGAATCTTTGGGGTTTTCTATGTATAATATCATATCGTCTGTGAATAGTGAAAGTTTGACCTCTTCTGCCCCTATCTGGACGCCCCTGATTCCTCTGTCTTGTCTAATTGCTGTGGCCAGGACTTCCAGCACTATGTTGAAAAGAAGTGGAGATAGCGGACACCCTTGTCTGGTGCCAGTTTTAAGGGGGAATGCCTTCAATTTTTCCCCATTCAGTATGATATTGTCTGTGGGTTTATCGTACATGGCTTTAATAGTTTCTAGGAATGAGCCATCTATGCCTATATTGTTAAGAGTTCTTATCATAAAAGGGTGCTGGATTTTGTCAAAAGCCTTTTCTGCATCTATTGAAAGGATCATATAATCTTTGTTCTTGCTTTTATTTATATGGTGAATTACATTTATAGATTTGCATATGTTGAACCATCCCTGCATCTCGGAAATGAAGCCCACCTGATCATGATGGATTATTTTTTTGATGTACATTTGAATTCGGTTTGCAAGGATTTTATTGAGAATTTTTGCATCTATATTCATAAGGGATATTGGTCTGTAGTTTTCTTTTTTTGTTGTGTCCTTTCCTGGCTTTGGTATCAAGGTGATATTGGCTTCATAGAATGAGTTTGGGAGGATTCCATCCTTCTGGATATTTTCAAATAATTTCTGCAGTATAGGCACCAGTTCTTCTTTGTAGGCTTGGTAGAATTCAGGTGTGAACCCATCTGGTCCGGGACTTTTTTTTGTGGGTAGATTTTTAATTACTGCTTCAATTTCGGTGCCTGATATTGGTCTGTTTAGAAATTCTGTTTCTTCCTGGTTGAGCCTAGGGAGGTAGTGTGTTTCTAAGAATTTGTCCATTTCCTCCACGTTTTCGTGTTTGTGGGCATAGAGATTTTTGTAGTATTCAAAGATGATGTTTTGTATTTCCATGGTATCAGTTGTGACTTCTCCTTCTTCATTTCTAATTGAGCTTATTAGAGTCCTTTCCTTTCTGCTTCTGGTCAACCTGGCAAGTGGCCTGTCTATTTTGTTTATCTTTTCAAAGAACCAGCTTTTCGTTTCATTGATCTTCTGTATTGTTCTTTTGTTCTCGATTTCATTTAATTCTGCTCTAATTTTGGTTATTTCTTTTCTTCTGCTGGTTTTAGGATTGCTTTGCTCTTCCTTTTCCATTTCCTTAAGATGATTCATTAGTTTACTGATTTGTGACTTTTCTGTCTTTTGGATGTGGGAATTTAGGGTGATAAGTTTTCCTCTCAGGACTGCTTTTGCTGTATCCCACAGATTTTGATAACTTGTGTCCCCATTATCGTTTAGTTCGAAGAATCTTTTGATTTCATTTTGAATCTCCTCTTTGACCCAATAATCATTCATCAATAGATTGTTTAGTTTCCAAGTTTTTGGAGGAAGATGTGAGTTTCTGTTGGAATTGATATCTAATTTTATTCCGCTGTGGTCTGAAAAGATACATGGTATGATTTCTATTTTTTGAATTTGTTTAGATCTGTTTTGTGGCCTAGGATGTGGTCAATTTTAGAGAAAGTTCCATGAGCTGATGAGAAGAATGTATATTCAGTGTTATTTGGGTGGAGTGTTCTGTAGATATCTGTTAGGCCCAAATGTTCTAGAGTCCTGTTTAGGTCTTTTATTTCTCTATTTGTTTTTTGTTTGGAGGATCTGTCCAGTTCCGTCAGTGGGGTGTTGAAGTCCCCTGCAATTATGGCATTCCTGCTTATTATGTTGTCTAGATCTAGCAGCATTTGCTTTATGTACCTGGGTGCTCCTGTGTTGGGTGCATAAATGTTTAGGATTGTTAAATCCTCTTGTGAAATTTTTCCCTTCACCACTATATAGTGTCCATTTTTGTCCTTCTTTACTTTTATTGCTTTAAAGTTGATGTCATCTGAAATGAGGATGGCTACTCTGGATTTCTTTTGGTTTCCATTAGCCTGAAAAATTGTATTCCATCCTTTCACCTTGAGTCTGAATGCGTCTTTGTGTGTAAGGTGTGTTTCCTGAAGACAACAGATACTTGGTTTGTGTTTTTTAATCCATTCAGCCAGCCTATGTCTCTTCAATGGGCAGTTCAAGCCATTTACATTTATTGAGAGAATTGATATTTGGGGTAAATTTCTGATTATTCTGTTGGGTGGTATCTTTTTTTTACCTCTTGCGTCATTGTGGAATCTGGTTTCTGGGGTTTTAGCCTTTGCATAGTTTTACATAGGTGGGTGTCTGTTGCTCTGTTTAGTGTATAATGCAGGTCTAAGCATTTCTTGCAAGGCCGGTCTGGATTTCGCAAATTCTATCAGTGATTGCTTATCTGGAAAGGTCTTTATTTCTCCCTCATATAAGAAGCTTAGTTTGGCAGGATACAGAATTCTGGGTTGACCTTTGTTTTGTTTTAGGAGATTGATGATGTCTCCCCATTCCCTTCTGGCTTGTAAGGTTTCAGCTGAGAAATCTGCAGTTAATCTGATCGGTTTCCCTTTGTAGGTTACCTGCTCTTTTCGTCTTACATCTCTGAGGAGTGCCTCATTTGTGTTTACTTTGGTCAGTCTAATAATTATGTGGCATGGTGAATGCCTTTTCACGTTGACTCTCCCAGGAGTCCTGTGTGCTTCTTGTACTTGGATATCGAGATTTCTGGCTAAGCCATGGAAATTTTCCTCTATTATTCCTTCAAATAAATTTTGCAGCCCATGCGAATTTTTTTCCTCTCCCTCAGGGATACCTATGATCCTTACGTTTGGCCTCTTTACATAATCCCACATTTCTTGTATGCTTTTTTCCTGCCTCTTGTTTTTGTGTTCTTTCTCTTCGGCTGATTTATTTAGCACATAGGAGCTGTCTTCTAGCTCTGAAATTCTTTCCTCTGCATGGTCCAGCCTATTCTTAAGGCTTTCCACTGTGTTTTGTAGATCCTTGAATGCTTCTTTCATTTCTAGGATTTCTATTTGATTTTTCCATAATATTTCTATTTCTTTGGAGAATTTTTCGTTCATTTCTTGCATTTTTCTTGTGGTTTCTTTGTGCTGGGACTCAATTTTCTCTTGAATTTCATTGAGCTTTCTTATAATCCATAAATGAAATTCCTCTTCTGTCATTCTACCCATTTCATTTGGGTTGGTATCCATTGCTGAGGAACTGATGATTTCTTCTGGGGGTGGCTTTTCAGTCTGATTTTTCCTGTTCCCTGAGTTCTTTCACTGTTTTTTTCTCATCTGGCCTCTTGGTCGAGAGCTGGGGGTGTTAGAGCTAGTTTATGGCCGTCACCAGGCCCACAATTATTGTTCCTTGGCAAAGCCAGGGAGAGAAGTAGTGGCCTATATTGCCTTAGGTGTATTTTAGCAAGTTTGGTGGATCTTGAGTTAACTCTGACCTGTGGTCTTCTCCTCTTCCCAGTGGAGTGTGGTGAGAATGACCTCCCAGCTTGGGCTCTGAGCTAATGAATTGTACTTCAGGATATGAGTCCTTCGCTCCCTATTAGCTAGGTATTCTGTTATGTCCGTGGCAGACTCTGATTCCCCAGTTGGGGTATGCGAAAGCCCCGTGCTTTGGGAGGGGCCTTGTAGCTCCTAGGGGTTACTTTGACCCTGCTCCTCCTGAGGTTCTGGTAGAAACACAATTTCCTTTGGCTGCAGTGTGACAGCTGAGTTGGGAAAATTCTACACAGCTGAGAGGTTGCTCATCTAGCCACGTGTGTCTGCCCTTCTGATGTGTGTCTCCGCGTGATACTGGTTGATAGGGGGATCTCCAATTGTGCACCCCTTTTCCACCACTAGACCCCAAGGCGAGGCGGGTGGCCGTCTCTATCCCCAGCAGTCTCCACCGGGGGGATGTTCCCACGGGGAGCGGGGAGTAGTGGCCGCTGGAAGCGCTCTTGGGTGGCGCGAGATTCCCTATTGAAGTGGGCAGGATTATGGGGAGCTGCTGTGGTTCAGCCTGTGGCTCTTGAGGTATTTGGTTGTCATGGGAACCAGCAGTTATACCAAATGAGTCACTATAGCCAGGAACCTTCAAAATGAGCGATCTCTGGGGTACAGGAGGGCTGGGACCTGAAGGGCGGGCACTAGGACCAGCACGTAGCAGACTTGTGGGAGGCCAGAGCCGGGGTAGCGGAACCAGATGGACGAGCTGCAAACTGTTTCCAATACCCAAAGGTCCCGCCGCCGCTGCAGTTCCGGGATCTCGTCCCACCTGGAACCCAGGGATGCAGCTGTCCCTGGCCACCACAGGCAAAGCCTGTCTTGCCCCAGCAGAAGAGCCCCGGGCCGGGGCGGGGGGAGCTAGAGACGCGGCTCACAGCTCCGCGCGGGCGGCTGTAAAGATGGCGGCCGCCGCCAGCCTGGCGCACAGCCGGGCTCCGATCGCGCCGGGAGCGCAGTTTTTCTCCGCCGGCCGCAGCGGCAGTCGCTAGCAGCCTCTAAGGGCGTGTCCCGCTCTCCGTTAAACTCCTGGGCCCAGTCCCACTGACTTCTAGTGGCGCAGTGCCGGCCTGCGGGTTCCCGCGCACTGTCCCGGGAAGCTGTATCTAGGTCCCCGCCCAGTTCCTCCCCAGCCCTCAGCAGTCTCTGTATATTGCAGCTGCGAGTTGTGTCTGGCTCTGGCTACTTCCTCCTCTCCACAGGGCTCGCCGTCCCTAGCAACCGCTCTGTCCCAACTCTGGGCTTGTCCCTGACTGCGTGTATGGGGAGGCGCGTAACCGCTTGGGGGGCAGGTCGCGCCGCGCCGACCTGGCGAGCGCGTCCTTCCCGCGCTCTGGGCTCTATTGTGCTCCGCGCGCCCTCCGATCTCTGTGAAAATTTTGTACCTGTTTTCTTGGGCTGGGCGTTCGGCGTTGTTTCTCTGTAATTCGCAATGCTGTTTTCGGAGTGAGCGGTCCGTGCTCGCAGGCCAGAGTGAGTGAATTTCTTACTCACTGCTTTCAATATATTTTTTTGTTTTTTAGTTTCCATGTCCTACATGGATCTTTGGTTTCTCTTATTTGCGGGTCACTCAGTTTCTTGAATATGAAGGTTTATGTCTTTTGCTAAATTGGGAAATTTTGGGGGCATTATTTCTTAGAATACATTTTCAGCAAGTTGTTTCAATTGGGAATTATGAAGATATCTTCTTTAATGCTTTCTAATTTTCTAAGAACTCTATTATAGTCAAAGAACAAGCCTATGCTTTGAAATCTTTTAAATTTATTGAGATTTGTTTATGGCCCAGAATATGGTTTACTGTGGTGAATATTCCATGTGATTTGGAAAAAAAAAAGTGTATTCTGCTGTTGCTTGGTAGAATGTTCTTTGTAAAAAAATAGCTTTATTAAGATATAAATTATATACCACAAAATTCACATATTTACAGTCTGTAGTTTGTATTTATAGAGTTGTGCAACTATCACTGCAACCTAATTTTAGAACATTTTTATCTCCCTCTAAATGAAATCCTACACCCATTATCAGCCAATCCCCATTCCCTGCCCCTGCCCTAAGCAACCACTAATCTAATTTCTTTTTGTTTTTACATTTTAAAAATTGGGATATAATTCACATATTTTACAGTTCACCCATTTAAAGTGGACGATTTGGTGGTTTTTAGTATGTTCACAAGGTGGTGCAACCATCACCATTATCTAATTCCAGAACATTTCCATCACCCCCAAAGAAATTCCATAAGCATTTGTAGTCACTTTCTATTTCCCCCAACCCCCCTAGCCTTAGGCAATAACTAGTCTCTGTCTTTAGGGACTTTCCTGTTCCAGACATTCATATAAATGGATCCATACACTATGTGGTCTTTTGTGACTGGTTTTTTCACTTAGCATAATGTTTTCAAGGGACATCTGTGTTGTAGCATGTATCAGTACTTTCTTTCTTTTTATTGCTGAGTAATATCCATTGCATTGATATATTAGGTTATTAAGTATGAAATGTCCAATTTCCTTAAGTGGTAAGTTTGACAGTTGATATCTCTGACATTTCACTTTGGCACTTCTTGTATTATGTTTACTGTGAAGGTACATCCTCAGTCTTTCAAACGCATATTTTGGCTTTCAAGGTTTTTTTTAGAGCAATTTTTGTGAAACCATGGATAAGTCAAAAATTCAAGTTATTTTCAAATATGAGTTCTGTTGTGGAACCAATGCAGCGCAGACAGCTCAAAATATCAACGAAGTGTTTGGGAAGTATGTGGCTAATGAATGCACAGTACATCAATGGTTTGAGAAATTCTGTTCTGGTGATTTTAATCTTGAAAATGAGCCACGTGGGCAACCTGAGACCAAGGTGGATAATGATGAGCTGAAAGCTATAGTGGAAGCAGCTGAAAGCTATAGTGTAAGTGACTCTATCTCAACAAACACATGAATTAGCAGCAGGTTTGATGTTACTATCCCAGCAATATTGGACCTTAGTCCAATTGGTCTTGGTATGTTTGTTTAGAACTTCTTTGCAGTTGCTTGTTGAATCAATCCCCTTAATCCTGGATTGCTACCTCTCTTTCAGCACTAGATGGTGCCTTAAGCCCAGGGTCGTCTTGGCTCTCACAAACATTTGGAGCACTGCCCATCCTGGATGGCTAGGAAGTCCCAAAGGGATACCCCAACTGTCTGGGAAGGCTGACCAGGGGTTCATGCCCAGAAGAACCATGAAGCATGCCTCCCACAGCATGGTGCTGCTGAACAGCTACTCTGATTTGGTGTCTCCTCTTGCTAAGACAAAAGGCCAAGCTTCACAGGCTATGGTTTCTAGTTCCACCTCCTCTCTTTGTCTCTAGCTGCCCCCAGGGGTTTTTCTCCCTCACAGTGCTTCCCATGGATTGAGGCAGGAATGCTTTTCCTGAAAACAAAACAAAACAAAACCAAAAACACCCAAGATGGTGAGGAAGCTGGCCATTTACCTCAGTCTCACTTTTTCTAGTATAGAAACCACAAATGCAAGGGGAATTTCCCTATGCAGTGCCTGGCAAAAGGAGTGTCATAGAGAGAGAAGTTTGTTTCTCATACCATCTGCTCAGAGTTTTCATCTCTCTGTGGCCCTGGGAATTGTCTCAGCCTCAGATTTGAGTTCTGAAATGTTGCTGGTGATAATCTTAGCACTGGATATTTGTTTTTGGTTTCCTGTGGGGGAGAGCAAAGCCAGATTGCTTCTACTTTGCCATTTTAATGATGCCATTCCTCTCTCCTTTTTACTTTTAAACCACTTGTGTCTTTATCTCTAAAGTCAGATTCTTAGAGATGATATATATATTTAGGTCTTTTATATTTTAAGTTCAATTTTACCATCTCTGCTTTCTAATTAGCATGTTTAGACCAATTACATTTAATTTGTGATTATTGACATGGTTGGTTTTAAATCAACCAACTTACTTTTTTTCTGTTTGTCCCAATTGTTTTCCTCTGTCCCATTTTTCCTCTTTTCTGCCTGATTTTCATTAATTGAATAATAATTGTTTATTCCATTTTATCTTCTTTATCGGCTTATTAATCATATTTTTTGTAGTAGTAGTAGCTTTAAAGATTTTAGAATATATCATTAAATTTTCACAATCTACCTTTAGATAATATCATACCACTTCTTGAATAGTATAAGAATCTCACAACATTATATTGTACTTCTATTTTCTCTCCCCCAGGTATTGTTGCACATATTTTACTTACATACATGTTATAAACACCAAAACACATTGTTGATATTTTTGCTTTAAACCATCTATTATGTTTTAAAGAGACATAAAAATAAGAAAATAATCTTTTGTATTTATTCACATATTTACCACTTTCAGTACTCTTCATTGTTTTTGTAGATCCTGATTTTTATTTGTGTATTTCTTATGCCTGAAGGAATTTGTTTAACCTTTCTTTTAATGATGAATTCTTTCAAGTCTTATAAATCTGAAAAAGTGTTTATTTTGCCTTCATTTTCTACAGATATTTTTGCTGGGTATAGAATTCTAGATTTTATCTTTTGGCATTTTAATGATGTTTCTCTACTATCTTCTAGTTTGCATTGTTTTTTAATAAGAAATCTACTGTCATTCTTACCTTTGTTCCTCTGTATGCAATGTTCCTTTTTTCTCTAGCTACTCTTAAAAGTTTCTCTTTATCACTGGTTTTAAGCAATTTGACTATAATGTGCCCCAGTACAATTTTCTCCACTTTTCTTCTGCTTGGGTTCATTGAGCTTCCTGGATGTCTGAATTTATAATTTTCAGAAAATTTGGCTCTTGGAAGTAGTAGACCCCTGAAGAGAGAAAGTAAGACACATAAGAGGGTGGGAACAACTCAGTGGTGAAACACTGTGGGGTCCTACCCACAATCAGCACACTCTGATCCACTACACTAAACCCTAGACTATAGTTCAGTTGCCTCTTTTAAAGAAAAATGGGAAGCAAATCCTTTAAAAATGAGAAAAGACAAGGAGAGTAACACCCTTTGGGCACCCCAATTGGTTTATGGCACATCTGCTTGCAAGTATTTGTGTACATGGAAAGCTTCAAAGGCATGCCAGGTTTTCTAGGACTCTAGCTAGTTATGGCCAATTCTTGTGCACAAGTTTAAACTAAAGGGAAAATTACATCAAGGAAAATTCAGAGCTCAAATGGTTGACCTGCCACTATAAAGTTAAAATGTCGAGTCTCTTAAGCTCTCTGTCTGTTTCCTTTTCTGCCTACTCTGAACCTGCTAACTTTTTCTTTTCTTTTTTTTTGTAAAATGATACTTTTTAACCTTAAGGTCCTACCTGGTGAGATTTGTAGGAATGCAGATAGATTGGAAAAATTGAACCTGCTAACTTTTTCTACTGATGTTGAGATAAACTCAATGTTTGTGGTATTACTAATTGAAGGCTACTTCCAGATCTTGCAGCCAGTTCTAGCCAAAATGTAAACACTGAAAACATTTTAAACTGAAGACAAAAAAGGGTAAAAGAGGTTTTTAAAGATCAAACTGCCATGAAAACTACTTTACCCAAAACTTTGATCCACAGGCATAATTAGGTTACCTATCAGGACAACTAAACTTCAGCCATGTGAACAAGTTCCAGTTTTGTCAGAAGAAATTTGGATCCAGTTGTCTTTTGCAAACTGGTGAGTTTGCATTACTGTCTCACGGCTAGAGTTCTGAGGTAAAAGCTGTTGGAACTTTGTGTGCGTGTGAGTGTATATGTTTAAATATATTTTGTGTATGTCCATGTATTATATGTTGTGCCTACATGGCTCCAGACTGGCTTATAAATAAAGGAGTGCTCATAACTTAAACAAACCCAAATGCTTTTCTAGTTCATGTGCATTTAGTAATCTTTGATAAATAAGCTGAGTTATTAAAAAGAAAAAAAGTATTATTGGTAAAGTAAGAATAAAAAAAAAGTTTTCAAATTGTCACCATATGTTTTTTTTTGACTGGGTTTTACTGGACATGTTTATGTTCTTAAGGTGTCAGGGTTTGACACAAAGTTTGCAAAACTATGAACCCAGCCAAAGACAAAATGATCTGTGTTTGTATGATTTTTGATAAGTAAGGCCAATTTAATGTATTGTTAGCCTAATGATAATAGCTAAATCTCCTGCGTTATCAACAAATATACCCATGTGTTTAACTTTAAGATTCTTAATTAGGTAAAAATGTAGACATGCCTAAACAAAAATAAGTGTAAGTAAATTAGAATAAATAAAATATCAAATAAATAAGAGCACAGAAACAGAAACTTATGGTTAGAAAAAGAACATTTGGATAAAATCTGGCAATTGTTTCTTCAATTATTTTTCTGCTGCTTTTCCATCCTGGTCATTTCTGCATCTGTTTATATTGGTTGATTTTTCTCCTTCTTATGGGTCTTATCTTCCTGCTTCCTTGCATGACTAGTAGTTTTTTATTGGATGCTAATCTTAGTGAAATTTATGTTGCATGCTGGATATTTGGTGGTCCTTTAAATAGTGTGTGGGGGGGTGTCTGTCCTTTTGGGGGGTGGGGAGCCATGCGAGTAAGTTACTAGGAAACAATTGGATCACTTTGAGGCTTGCTTTTAAGCTTTGTTAGGACTAGAGCAGCCTTTATACTAGGGCTAATTTGGCCCTTCTACTTTGGCAATACCCTTCTTAGTATTCTTCCTGATAACCCATGTATTATAATGCTTCTTAATTCTAGCTGTTGGGAATGTGAACTCTTCTCAGATTTGTGTGAGTTCTTTGAATTGTTTCACCTGATCCTTTCCAGTTTTCTTTCCCTAGCTTTAGTTAATTTCATCACCCACATGTGTAGATCAGTACTCAGCTGCAGACTCAAGAGGAACCCTCAAATGATCTCCAGAGCCCACTCCGTGTGCTGCTATCTCCTCCCCAGAACTCTGCTCTGTAGATTCCAGTTGCCTTGGCTTCTCCAAATTCTCAATTATGTCTCCTCAACTCCGAGAGATTGTCATGCTCTGAGTGCCAGTGCCCACACCCTGCTTTGAACAATCGGAGAGCTTGTTTGTTTTCCTTGTCTCAGGAATCACTGTCCTGTTCTGCCTTTTGTCTAATATTATCTGAAAACCATTTTTTCATAGATTTTGTCTGGTTTTATAGTAGTTTAAGATGAGGTGGATCCAGCCCTGTTACTTCATCGTGGCCAGAAGTGGATGTCAGTACTTAGTCTTTTACTCCCTTTCTCATCATTCTGTCAAAGCAGTTCTAGCACCTCCACTTCACTTAATAAGGGCCATAATTTTTTCCAAGCTTTCAGGATAAATGTCCTCTCATCAATAAATTCTTATTATTCAGCCTAATATTACACCTACACTCTAGTCCAGTATTCTCATGGTTCACTCTCAGGGCATCTGATACAGATTTCTGCTGGTACATATTACCTGGGTCCTGCATCTCTTTGGTGAATAAACTCTTTCCTCCCATAGCAGAGCTGTATACTCCTGCTTGGGCCATAAGATATGTAAAGCAAATGTAACAGAACCAAAAGGAGAAACAACAAATCCATAATATCTGTGGGAGATTTTTAACATACCCCTCTAGGAATTATAAATTAAGAAATAAAGCTGTCATTATTCACAAACAACATAATTATACATGTAGAAAATCCAAAGGACTCTATATCTAAACTATCAGGTTTAATAAGTAAATTTAGCAAAGTCACTGGATATAAGGCCAATATAATAAAGTGATTATATTTCTATTTACCAGCAACAAACAAAACTAAAAAATTAAAAATGATACCATTTGCAATAGTATTAAAATATGCCTAGCAATAAATCTAACAAAAGATCTGCAATTTCTTCAAATGGAACATTGGGAAAAAGTTAACAAGACATAAGGGGGGGGATATAACATTTTCATGGGTTGGAAGACTAAAACGTGTGGTGTAGTTACTTATAAGGTCAACGCAAACCCAATTAAAATCTCACACCTCTCTTTCCCCTTTTCCTCCCTCCCCCTCCCCCTTCCTCTGCCTCTCTCCATCCCTCCTTCTTTCCTTCCTTCTCTCTCTCTTTCCCTCCTTCTCTGGAAATTTCAGAGCTAGTTATTAACTTTGTATGGAAGTACAAAGGGCCAAATATAGCCAAGATAATTCTGAAGAAGAATAACAGAGTTGGAAGATTTACTTTGCCAGTTACCAAGAACTATTATAAAGCAACAATAATTAAGACCATGTAGTATTGGCATAAGGAGAGAAAATGGACTAATAGAAGATAATAGAGAGTCTAGAAATAGATTAATTAATACATGGGTACTTGATCTATGACAAACGTGGAAGTACAGAGCATTGGTAAAGTGATAGACTTTTCAGTAAATGATGCTGGGACAACTGGATTTTATATGGACCACAAGCCATACACAGAAACAACTATAGGTGGACTAAATATCTAAATGTGAATGGTAAAACAATAAATAAAGCTAATAATATAAGAGGCTATCTTTATGACATTGGATAGAGAGATTTCTTATACAGAATCCAAAAATGCACTAAATATGGAGGAAGAAATTGATGAATTGTACTACATTAAAATTAAGAATGTTCATTAAAATTAAGAATGTTCATTAAAAGACGCAAGTAATAGAATGAAAAGGTGAGCCATATAATGGGAAGATATATATGCAACACAAATAACTGCGAAAAAGCTAGTATCCAGATGATATAAAGAACTCCTACAAATCAGTAAGACAGACAACCTATTTTAAAAGGCGGGGGTGATGTGCTTTATTGTTCTCAAAATTTTGATGAGGTGGGCAGGAAGCTGGGAAATTTCTACCTATGCAAGTCCCAGCCCAGGCCTTAGATACTTTCCCTTAAGAGTTCAGAAATCTTTGAGCATGACTGTTAAGAATTGGGCAACAATAAACCAAAAGTAACTGGGAATGAATGAATGAATGAATGAATAAATAAATAATGAATGAATGAATGAATGGCGGTGGTGGGGGCAGGGTGTAGAGATTTGAATGAGTACTTCCCAAAAGAGGATATCAAATGGCCAATCAACCTATGGAAAAGTGCTCAACCTCATTAGTTATCATAAATACAAATTAAAACCACAAATCTCATACCACTACATACCCACCAGAAATGGCTACAATTAAAAGATCGACAATGCCAAGTGTGGGTGAGGATGTGGAGCAACTCGAGCTCTAATTCACTACTCATGGGAGTGTAAATAGATACAATCACTTTGAGAAATTGTTTGGCTGTATCCACTGAAGCTGAACATATGCATATATATACATACTATAATCCAGCAATTTGTTACCTACTTAAATAGTTAACAGAAATACATATTTACACCAAGAGACATAAGGATGGTTGTAACTACATAATTTTAACAGTCAAACACTGTGAACAATATAGATGTCCATCAAAAGTAGAACTGATAAGTAATTGTGGTGTAGTCATATATTAGAATACTAAACAGAAATAAAAAATGGATAAAATACTGATTTATGCAGCAACATGAATAAACCTCACAAACATAATCTTGAGGGAAAAGCCAGGCACAAAAGAATACATACTGAATCATTCCACTTACATAAAGTTTTAAACAAGCAAAACAAATCTATAGTTTATAGTTAGAAAACTGGTTGCCTCTAGGGAGAAGGTAGGGCAGGAGTGACTTGGAGGGGGCCCAAAGGGACTTCTGGGATGTTGGCAATATTCTAAATCTTGGCCCGGGTGGTAGTTACACAGATGTACTTAGTTTGTAACAATTTATACACTTAAGATTTGGATTGGTTTACTTTTCTGAATGTTAATCTATAATTAATAATTTAGTTTAAAAGAGATGCTATCATGCTTTTCATTTAAGATATAACGCATTCGATAATCATTATAGCAAAGGCTGTAAGAACTGGGTTCATTCCGCCCCACCTCCACACGTACTCCCACGCAGACTATATGTTTAGAAATGAAAGCTTCCAATGCAACTCTATACCAAATGAGCAAAGACTGTGGTGCCTGAGTCAAATATCACCCCTCAATGAATGAGCTGGGGACTCTGGCTAAGAGGCTCATCACCTGTTCTCTTCAAAGAAACCATTGAGATTAAATCTACCATGCCCCTTATCCCAATGCTCCCCTAGTCAACCCTAAAGTGTAGGATCTTACCCCCAATTAATTTATCTTTTCCTTCCTGCCATCTTTTAATGCTCTGTAAGCTCTCTGTTCCATCTCCATCCCCAAAAGCTTTGCAGTGGGCCCCCTGGGACTGTGGTTCCACAATCAACAAACTCCCCTGTATCATCACCCTCTTCCCAGATAATTTCCTGTTTCCTTGCTTTAACTGAAATCCAGCTGTCCTCTGAAGACACTGCTTCATCTGCATCCTTCTCAGATGATGAATGTTTATTTCCTTACACCAGCCATTCCTCAGGATCTGAAGGTGAGTTTAGAGGCTACTGTATTACTTTTTCTAGCATTACCCACTTCTATCTCCTGTAAAAAACAGAAACATAAACAAATAAAACAACAACAGGACCCTGATCTTTGGAGTTAATGCCATTCAACTATACCACCTTCTTCCCCTCTAAGTTTGGCACCTTCACAGTCTTTCTCTCTATCCAAAATCCTGCCATCATCCTGAACCACTCCAACATCCACACAGACAATTCACCCAATTACTCATACCTGTCAGTTATTATACCTCTTTATTTCTCATGCTGTCCTTCACTCTACCTCTGCCATAACCCCTATGGTCATACAAGGGACACTGTCATCACTACAAACTACTCCATCTCCAAAATCATAATTTCAGACACATCATTTTCAGACTACAACTTCCTATAGTTCTAGTTTGCTTTTTAAATTCTCTTGCTGCAACCATTCTTAAACCTCACGGGACCTCGGTAGAGACCACTAGCCCCTCCACCTGCTCCTCTACCTTTGCTTCTGCCTTTGAAATCTCACAATGTCAATTACCCCTTTCTGTCTTCCGTATATTCAACCTTTCCTTCTTGACTGGCTCTTTCCCAATATTTAAGTACTTAACTCTTTCCTATTTTAAACTCATACAGATTCTTACTTTATCCAACTTCCTCCTTCAGATACGAGGACAAACTTCAAAGGAGTTGTTTATTTCTCCGTTTCTTCACTTGCTCCTTCTTCATCAATACACTTCAATCTACTTTTATCTCCATTACTCTGTTGAAACTCTTGAAAAAATTGCTAATGACTTCCACGTCACTAAATCCAGTGGATATATTTCAGTTTGCAACTGCAGTAGCATCCTAACTGCTTTCCCTGAATCCTAGCTGCAACCATCTTTAATTTTTCCTCTACGTTGCAACTGGAGTGATCATTTCAATGCGGTTATGTCTTCCCCCGTTTTAACCTTTGAATGGTTTCACCTTACTCTTGAGATACAGTCCAAAGTCCTTAACAGGATCTCCACGGTTCTGCCTGGTCTGTGCTCTGCTTGCATCTCTCCAACCTCATCTTCCATTACTCTTTCTTTGCCCTCCTTCTCCAACGACACTGGACTTTCTTCTTGAAATGCACTATCTTCCCTTTTGTCGCTGGACCTCTCCAGTGGACTTCTCCAGAAGGAACCTGCCAGCGCTCTTCCATCTCTTTTGCTTTGTTAATTCTTACTCATCATTCAGATCTCAAGTCAAAGGTCATTTCCTTGAACAAGTTTTCCCTGACCTGCTTTCCCACCTCTCACATTAGGTCAGAGGGATCTTTTATAGCTCTCCTTGTACTATGTTCTTTTCTTTCATAACACTTATGTCAATTTTGTAATTATACATTATTTTTATAACTTTTTCTTTTTTTCAGTTTTAGATTAAAAAAAAATTTTAATTGACAAGTAAAAATTGTACATATTTATGGTTTTTATTTGTATGTTTAAATATATTTAATATATTTGTATATATTTATATATTTAAATTGTGTATATTTTGATATATGTATACATTGTAGAATGACTAAATCAAATTATTTAATGTATATATTACCTCACATACTTATCTCTTTTTTGTGGTGAGAACACCTAAAATCTACTCTCTTAGCAATTTTCAAGTATACAATATGTTGTTATTAACTGTAGCCATCATGATGTATAGTAGATCTCTTGAAATTATTCCTCCTGTCCAGCTGAAATGTTGTGTCCTTTGACCAACATCTCCCCAGTCTCAGGCCATCCCCTGCTCCCAGCCTCTGGTAACCACTGTTTTACTCTGTTTCTATGAGTTCAACTTTTTTATACTCCACATATAAGTGAGATCATGTGGTATTTGTCTTTCTGTGCCTGGCTTATTTCACTTAGCGTAATGTCCTCCAAGTTCATCAATGTTGTCAACAAATAACAAGATTTCCTTCTTTCTAAAGGCTGACTAGTATTCCATTTTGTACACATACCACATTTTCTTTATCCATTCATCTGTTAGTGGACACTTAGGTTGATTCTATATCTTGGCTATTGTGAATGAAATCCTGGAGTGAACACAGGAGTGCAGATATCTCTTCAACAAACTGATTTCAAATCTTTTGGGTAAATACCCAAAAATGGGATTGCTGGGTCATATGATAATTCTGTTTTTAGTGTTTTGAGGAACTTCCATTCAGTTTTCCATAATGGCTGTACTCATTTACATTCCATCAACAGTGTACAAGGGTTCCCTTTTCTTCACGTCTTCCCCAACACTTTTAGTCTTTTACCTCATTGTTATTTTAATTTGTATTTCCCTGATGATTAGTGATGTTGAGCATTTTTTCATATACCTGTTGACCATTTGTATATCTTCTTTCGAGAAATGTCTACTCAGTTCCTTTCCCATTTTAAAAATTAGGTTATTTGTTTTCTTATTATTGAGTTAAGTTTCTTATAGATTTTGGATATTAGGCACTGAGATGCATGGTTTGCAAATATATTCTTCCATTCCATAGGTTGTCTCTTTGCTCTGTTGATTGTTTCCTTTGCTGTGCCTTTTAGTTTCATGTACTCCTATTTGTCTATTTTTGCTTTTGTTGCCTGTGCTTTTGAGGTCATATTCAAAAAACCTTGGCCAGACCAATGTCATGAAGCTTTTCCCCTATGTTTTCTTCTAGTAGTTTTATGGTTTCAGGTCTTACATTTAAGTCTTTCATCCATTTTGGGTTGAGTTTTGTATATGGTATCAGATGAGGATCTAATTTCATTCTTCTGCATGTATTTGGTTTTCCCAGGAACACTTACTGAAAGGACTGTCCTTTCCCCATTGTGTGACTGTGGCATCTTTGTGAAAAATGAATTGACCATAAATGCATGGATTTATTTTTGGGCCCTTTATTTTGTTGATCAATGTGTCTGTTTTTTATGCCAGTCCCATACTGTTTTGATTACTATGGCTTTGTGATATAGTTTGAAATCAGGGAGTGTGATGCCTTCAGTTTGTTCCTCTTTCTCAAAATTGCTTTGGCTATTGTGGGTCTTCTGTGGTTCCATATAAATTTTAGGGGTTTTTTTCTATTTCTGTAAAAAATATCATTGAAACTTTAATAGGGATTGCATTGAATCTGTAGATTCTTTGGGTAGTATGAACATTTTAGCAATATTAATGCTTCCAATCCATGAACAGGGGCTACCTTGCCATTTATTTGTGACCTCTTCAATTTCTTTCATCAGTGTTTTATGGTTTTAAGTGTACGGATATTTCACTTCCTTAATTACATTTATTCCTTATTTAATTCATTATTTGCATAATTTTTAAATTTATGTGCCCCTTTCACTGGGCTGTGACCTCTAGTATCTGGTTTTGCTGCCCTTTGCATTTCCAGTACCCAGTACAGTCCTTCATAAAGAGTGGGCACTCAATAACTATTGTTGAATGAAGTAATTAAAAAGTCAGCAAGTTTCATAATCTTTTATAACTTTCCAAACATATTAGTATATGTTAACAAATTGAATTTTATTTAGTAAGTCAAATTATTATGAAAAGCTATTCATTTTTCTGGTGTACTATGTTACTAAAATTCTTGGGACAAATCTATTCGCAACCTTAAAAATTCTAAAACCCTTTGGTTACATATATACTGCCCAAGTCAGAGCTACAATCATGAACATCCCCCAAACAGTGCACCCCGCACCCATTAGGTGTGAGTTTTCCCATCCCCTCCACCCCTCTCCCACCTGCCCGACCCCTGATGAATATTTTTTCCATGTGTGCACATAATATTGATCAGTTAGTACCAATTTGATGGTCAGTACCAGTGGTGCTTGTTTTTCCATTCTGGTGATACTTTGCTTCAAAGAATGGGCTCTAGCTGCATCCAGGATAATACCAGATGTGTTAATTCACCGTTGTTTTTTATTGCTGAGTAATACTCCATGGTATACATATACCACATTTTATTAATCCACTCATGTATTGATGGGCACTTGGGTTGTTTCCACATCTTTGCAATTGTGAATTGTGCTTCTATAAACATTCAAGTGCAGATGTCTTTATTACAGAATGTCTTTTTTTCCTTTGGGTAAATACCCAGTAGTGGGATTTCTGGATCAAATGGTAGTTCTAGTTCTTTGAGGTATCTCCATATTACTTTCCATAGAGGTTGTACTAATTTGCAGTCCCACCAGCAGTGTATGAGTATTCCTGTCTCTCTGCATCCACGCCAACATTTGTTGTTTTGGGACTCTAAAATTAAAATAATAGAAGTAAAAACTACAGATGAGAACATTTTATCACTTGGAATGTTAGGACGTGTAAAATAATACATTCTAAGCCCAAACACATTTAACTATCTCACGTTTCACACTTACCAGAGAATATAAGTAAAATATTTTTTCAAGAAACCATTGGCACACAGGCAGATAGGCAAAATGCACGCATGTGTGTGCACACACAGACACACACACACGCACACAAAATCATTAGCATAAAGCTATCTTTGTGGGGAAAAAATCAATTGAATAAATAAAACTGAAAAGCCAGCTTACTTTATTCTTCTATGGGCCTTCTATCTATCTGAGAAGATCAACTTATAAAATAAATACCTTTATTTCCTAAAAAAAAAATAAAATAAATAAAAATTCTGAAACCTTATTTAATGCCCTTGATATTTAAAAAACTGATCACAGAGAAATCAAATAACTCAATTATATAATTTATAAAAGTTGTACAATATTGAAATAATCCTTTCTTTTTTTTTGTTAATTGAAGTTTTGAGTTCACTCCTACAAATTCAAATAACATGCCAATAATAAAGAAGTGCTTTATATTTCGTTACTTCTAAAGGAAGCACCAGTGGCAGCATGATCAGCATAAAATACAGTAATACTTTAATGACTCTTTATTAGAATATACAACAATCCAATTTTTAATAATTTTACGAGCTGTTCTTGCTGGTAAATACATCCTGAATTCTTGCTTAGGACTACATAGCCTGAAGGCAGAGAGACATTAATTTGCAAAATGAGAGTATGCCAAAAAAATTTTTTAAGCTCTCTTGCAAGCTACATGTGACCTTTTAAATCTCACATGACAAATTTCTAAAACTAAATGAGCTTGCTTTCTTAAAAATTGCATCATACCATAATTTAAGAAGGTATAGCCGGGCATGGTGGCACATTCCTGTAGTCCCAGCTACTCGGGAGGCTGAGGCAGGAGGATTGCTTGAGCCTAGGTGTTTGAGGTAGTAGTGTGCTACGATCACACCTGGGAATAGCCACAGCACTCCAGCCTGGACAACATAGTGAGACCTCTGACTCTAAAAATAAAAAAATTAAAAATTTTTTTAAATGAAGGTAGTATTATATGGTAAAATTCATCAGCTTTCTTCTCATACAGTTTACAGAAAATTTATTTATAAATGAATTTATGATGGCTGAAGCCAAATGGTAGCCCAAAATACAACTATGTATACATTAGCTAATAAAAAGCATATGCACACCTTTTTGTAAAGTTTTTCAGTCAGAATATAACGATCCAAGAAAAGTTGTACATATATTTATGCTTTAAAAATTTGTTTAATACTCATCTGCTTATCTAGAAATCCCAAACAAATCGACAATATCTAATCATAGCTGATTTAAAGTTAAAAGACCTTGCCAGAATTTTGAATGTTGACTAAAATTATACCATTCACGTTTGGAATGTACAGTGTCTATCATCAATGATTGTAAGCATTTGTCATATCAATTTGTCAATCCTTTTAGTTTCAGTTATCATACTTCTCTAAATTTGGAAAAGCTCCAAGCTTGTTAAAAGGCAAAAAATTTACACCATTTCAAAAAGAAAATACCTGTAGCAAAATCTTAGTTAATTGGTTATAGCCCCTCAAAAATAGAATTCTTGAGTAGGTAAATGTCGGTATCTACAACCTTCCAAAATTTGTGCTTTAAATGTTTTTGATATAAATATTTATGATGTATCACACTTTCCTGATTTAGTAAGTTGACTATACTCAACCTCTCTTAGTATTTCTTAATGACTCAGGATCATTAATAGAGTTAATTTAGGGCACTGAGCTGAATCTGTGCTCTCTGGAACATAAGCTAGAGCTGACTTTCTTGACTAAATGCTATATGGTAATTTTGATTTCTTATGATTTGTTTCTCATAAAAGAAGTGTGCAGAAAGTACGGCTGCATAATCCCATGGTCAGGGAAATTTGACTGCCATTCTGCAAAGTCAGTCTATTGAATCAAAGGTTGATGTACTTATCTCATAAATTATTTTGCCCACACAAAAAAAATCTCAATTATCTTCATTTGAATTCTAAATTTTCTTCACTTAAATATATGTATCTGCACCTACTTTTTCTCCGTGAAATAATACTAATTAAATTTAGATGGTTCTTCATATTTTCAAAGTGCTTCATTCAATTTTTGAAAATCCTGTACGGTAGACAGCACAGGTATTATTTCTGATTTACAAATTTTTTAAAAACCTGAATTGTAATAAATTAAATTAAATTAAATGACTTGTCAAAGAGTGTATACCTAGTAACTCAAATCTGGCAGTGAGACAGTGAAAAACAAACACAAACAGATCCACAGCCTTTGTAGGCAATTAGAGTTAAATCCTGGCCCTTGTACTTATTAGCTATCTGACATTGGGCAAATTACTTGGCATTTCTGTGTCTCAGTTTCTTCATATGAATGACTGTTAACTATTGTGAGGAATAAATTAAATAATGCACAGAGTAAGCATATATCCTTTTCAACTGAAATTCAGTGTTATTTATATTTATACCGTGCTCTCTCCCACATGAACACTCTGAAATGTGCACAAAACTTTACAGTTTACATGAAATTTAATATATATATATATATATAATTTTATGCTTATTACTTTGAGACACAGGCAGATTAGGTAGAACACCTCTAATTTACAGATGGAAAAATTAAGGTTCAGAGAGTATCAGCAATTTGCCCAAATTTATCCTGTTGTAGCAGAGTAACAAAATCATTGTTTTTATGGTCAATAGAAGAATTTCTTTTCTTTTAGGGAGGCAAATTTTGCTTAGAAGCAATACTTAAGTTTTGCTTAGAGAAATACTTTGGTGTGACACGAGTGAATAAAAACATGAGATTCTGAGAACATAGGTAGCTGGAGACAAGGAAGCAAGAGATAGTTAAACTGCTCCACATCAGAAAGGAATGGGAATTTGGGAATATGGATAATATGGAAGAGAGAGAGGAAGGAAAAGAATTCTTATCAATCTTTAGGGTCACTGAAATACCTTCAAAGAGTAGAAATATTTAATATTCAATGTGATGTATATATTCTTTCAATTTAAATCTCTCTCTTTCCAACCTGCAGTAAACCCTGTGATTTGTGTATTTATATACATAAATTCCTTAAGTAAGATTCTATCTTTTTCTTCATTCTTTTTATTTTCCTCCCTCTTTCCTTCCCCTTTTTCTCCCTCTTTCTCCTCCTCTTTTTTAAAAAAAATATTTAGGAATAGGGTCCAATTCTATATCGGGGTTAGCACAGTGTGAGACAGGGACGGCATATGAAGGAAGAAGAAATGATTCATAGCTGAATAAACTTAACCGAGGCATAAGCTCGGACCTTACGATAAAGAAGAAAACATACCAATTCCACCAGCCAGCTTCACAGAAATCTTGGGTAAAGGAATTAATCTTCCACATGCTGTTCTTATCTAGATTTTAAGGGAATTACAGAGGTACAGCTAAGATTAGTGCCCAGGTTTTTAAATTCCTAATCCAGTATTCTTTCTAATGCCCAAGAGGGGTATTAACTAAGTGGTACAAGTACAGGCTGTGAGTTAAGATCCACTAAGTTCTGGGATGATTTAGATAATGTAAAATACAATGCAATACACTGATCATGAAAATAACATGATGGATTGATATGCAGTAAAACTATTAATAAAAAACAAACAAACAAAACTTGAGAATAGTGTAGGCTGAACTGTATGAAACTGTTTTTATAGTTTAAAAAGGCCAAATATTGGCAGTCTCACATAGGCAAACTTAATATTGAGCAATAGGCACATCTTATTTGCCTTATTTCCACATCCTGATAAAAGTTCTGATTACTTTGGTTATGCCTAGTGTTATTCATATTCAAATGCATGGTGGTCACTTGGTTTGTTAGATGCTACCTATAATTAAGTTCTTTCCTTTTTCTTGTATTCTTACTAGTTCTGTTCTTCTTGTGAATCTTACTGCCTAGAACAGATGTGAATTTAGCAGCCATCAGAGTGCCTTTAGCAAGCCAGAGAAATCAGTGCTTGGCAAAGAAATTCCCTTTTTCTATAGGTAAGTAAGCTACCTCTAGGTCACCTAGAACTTGAGCACATATTTCATATCTGCTTTAAAATGTACAGTCACACATGCTTAGGGTTCAATACACACTGATATTATTTAATTATGCCATCTCTATGAGTTAGGTAGAAGTAGAATTTATTAATTCCACTTTGAAATCAGAAAAAAGGGGGCTAGCCCACTGAAAATTAGATTTTTAAAAAATCAGACTCTGTTAACACCTACCAATTGTCTGCTAAGTATAACATTGGGAGGCTTTGCCTTTGGACAAAATTACACTATTGAGCGTGAGGACCAATTCAAATTATATGAATACACTGTATACACTGTACATACACATTTCCACCTACACCTGATAAATACTTAGGAAAAAATATTTTAAAAAGCAGAGAAAATGACCGACTGCAGTAGCTCCCGCCTCTAATCCTAGCACTCTGGGAGGCCGAGGCAGGAGGATCACTTGAGGCCAGGAGTTCGAGACCAACCTGAGCAATATAGTGAGACCTTGTCTCTTAAAAAAAAAAAAAAAAAAAAAAAAAGGAAAGAAACAAAAAGAAAATAGAAAACTTAGCCCTGTATGGTGGCGTGCCTGAGCTACGCTGCCACCCGCAAGGCTGAAGCAGGAGGATTGATTAAACCCAGGAGTTAGAGGCTGCAGTGAGCTATGGTGACACCACTGTACTCTAGCCTGGGCAACAGGGTGAGACCCTGTCTCAAGAAAAAAAGGGAGGGGGGCAGAGAAAAACAGTGGGACCAGGAAGGAGAGGAGTGACTACAAGTGTGGCTCATTTAGAGATGAAGAAAAAGAGATGCTGTGTGTGGGGGTGGGGGGTGTATAGTTCACTTTGACAGACATTTATTAAGAATCTCTATCCATCCATATATCCACACTAGAGTTGCTGTTTCTGAGGAGCATATCTCAAGGGAATGGAAGACCTACCCCAGTTAAACAGAGAATCAAAATTGTTTATGATTAAGTGATTAAATGTGTAAATAGACAGGAGGCACAATCAGAAAAGTGAGGGAGGAACGTGGCCACAAGGCTAAGGGAAGGCTTCACAGAGGAGACGAGTCCTAAATGGGAAAGGCAAGACAGTCAGGGTGGATGGAAAGGAGTATTCTGGAGTCAAGGAAAAAATCTGACATTGAAACAAACTGGCCAATTGATCAGCTTTATTGGAGCACTGTTTTATTTAGGCTATATCCGCTAATATTTGCTATCTTTTATAAATAAATGACATTTCATTGAATTTAATATTGTACCATTTGTCAACTCATGATGAATTCTTTGGGCACTTCAGTAACTATATCCACGTAGACTAGCAGTCACCTACTCTATAAGCCAGTTCTATTTTATAGTGCTGTAGAAAAGTTTGGTTCATATACTATGAAAATATTTCCATTAAAGAGTAAATATTTTCACTTTTAAACACATACTATAGAAATAGTTTGTGTAGCCTATAATAAATACTTTATTTATAAAATGCTTGGCAATAACTCATCCCTAGTTTAGGGCATAATGTATGAATTTGAGAGGATTCAGTTCCTTGATAAACTATAAAATCATAAATATCTTTCCATAAAACTCACTGGTGAGGAAATATGAAAAATAACCATCTAAATCTATCTACTCAAAACTTTTAAGCCGGATTGTAAAGCTAAGTCCACCTGAACCCTTTATGGGTGAGGATTTCATTCTAAGGCTGCAATAACTTCATTTGCGGCCAAGTCTCAACTCCAGGAGCAGACAGATTACCAAAGATATTCTGGAGATCAGTATGAAGCACATCCTGCTTAAACTGATTATGCTGAAATTGTCAGATCACAAATGACAGCCAATTTCATGCATTTCATTTCCATAAAATTTACCTAATCATAACAGTAATGAAGTAGAACAAGAAAGATGTCATTACAGATTATTCTTTTGGGATATTTAAACCTTAGATGGATATTTTACAAATAAAATTCTGTAGGTCATATATGAAGACACTCAGCAAATGTGATCTTAAGAAAAATATGTTGTAGGGAAAATGTGGATTTAATAAATATATGTTTAAAAATTATACTTTAATTATTTTCTGCTTATCTCTACCTCATTGATTCATTTTAAGAGAAAACTAACATGCAAGTTTAAGTAGTAATTTAATCTTTTTTCCTCTATACCATTTCATCAATAAAAAAGAATGATAAAATACATCAAGGTAGAAGAGCAGCTCCTAATATACAAATTTCTCACTTTTGTACTACTTTTAACTCAGAGCTTCTGAATGGTGCTCTATAATATTCACAAAAGGAAATAGTGTAATAGACATAACTGGCAATTATTTCATGCATCCTTCCCCATAAAAGCCTGTTATGAACTAAGAGAAATTCGTGAGCCTTTTCTGAGACTGTTCTTTATAGTGTGTTGCATAATAATAAGGCCCAATCTGTTGGAAAACAAGTAAAGAAAACAAATTAATAAGGTCATCATTTTGGTCTAATGATGCTTAATGCAGTTTTAGCAATCTGCTCAAGACAAAAGGTGACCACTCAGACATAGCCAATTATGCATTTGTGTGGCAGATGAAATCTTTAATGATGAATCTGATTAACATTCAATAATAAACATACAGGCTGAGAAAATGACCAAGCTACCTCCTGCAAACATCATCAACTAAGGCTTTGTTCAGATTGAGGTCAGACTGGTATTCCAGAAAGGCGCATTAAGATAAAAGTTTATCAAATGTGTTAACATGGATCCCCCTTAAAAAACCGCAAAATCCCTGTTGTACAAAGGCTACCTTTCCAACACCTGACTTGTCTGAACAATTATGAAAATAATAGACTAAACATTTTTATGGGTTGCATGTATTTAATTTTTTAGACTTTAATTTCATTTTAAATTAATTTGGTTTGATCTCCAAATGCTGAGAGTATGATAAAATTGTGCCACGGAGACTTAGCAGTTCCATTGCTTAAGTTTTTCTACTAATGACCCCAATGTAAGCAACTTGAAGCAAATCTGTTTTACTCATGCTATGTTCCTAAAATGCCTTGGATCCAGTGGGGTTCAAGAATTTTTTCTTATATAAATAAGCATTACTTAATAAAGTATGTAAGAGGTTAGGATATCACATATTGTATTTCTAAGACTTTTTATTGAAGTATAGCAAACATCTAAAAAAAGTACACAATAAGTCAAAAGTTCAATGGATTTTCACAAAGTGAACGTACCCATTAACCTGTAACCAGATTAAAAAAAATGGAACATTAAGAAACAGCATCCCAGAGGCCCGTTCCAGTCACTAGATCTCTCCCTACAAGTTCACTAACCTGACTGTAAACACTGTATGTTAATTTTGTTTGTTTTTGAACTTGTGTCTCACTTTTTTCTCTCAACATGCTTGTGAGATTCTTCAATATTTTTTAGTGTAGTTACAGTTCATTCATTCTTATTGTGCAAATATACCACAATTTATACATCTATTCTACTGCTGGTGGTAGATTTTGGATTACTTATCCATTCTATTACTATTTCCACTTTATAGCTACTATGAATTGTGCTGCTACAAACACTTTATATGTCTTCTGGTGAATATATGTATGCATTTCTGTTGGGTATATATCCAGGAATATTGCTGGGGTATAGGATACATATATGTTCAATTTTAGTAGATACTATGAAACAGTTTTCCAAAATGGTTATATCAATTCCCGTTCCCATTAACAGTGTTATGAGAATTCTGGCTGTTCTACATTCTTACGAATCTTTAGCATTTTCTGTTTTCATTTTAGCCATTCTGGTGGGTGTATGGTGGTGTTGTATTATGTTTTTAATTTGCATTTCCCTGATAACTAATGAGTTGAGCATCTGTTCATACATTTATTGGCCATTTGAACACCCTTTTTTGTTAAGTGCCATTCATGTCTTTGGTCCACATTTTGTGATCCAGGTCAAAATGTAATGTCTCCTGAATGTGTTTATAATTAACCAGATGTAAATAAAATTTGAGTTTTTATTCTATTGTAGAAATCTGATAGAAATTGAAATACAGATGATCCCCAACTTATGATGGTTCAACTTAGAATTTTTCATCTTCATGATGGTGCAAAAGTGACATACATGCAGTAGAAACCATACTTTGAGTGCTGATACAACCCTTTCGTTTTTCACTTTCAGTGTAATATTCAATAAATTACATGAGATATTAAACACTATTATAAAATAGGCTTTGTGTTAGGTGCTTTTTCCCAACTGTAGGTGAATGTAAGTGTTCTGAGCATTTCTGAGCATTTTTAAGGTAGGCTAGGCTAAGCTATGATGTTTGGTAGGTTAGGTGTATTAAACGCATTTTCGATTTACAATATTTTCAACTTATGGTGAGTTTATCAGAACATATCCTCATCGTAAGTTGAGGAGCATCTGTACGTCCACATATTTAAGTTTCTGAACTTATAGTGAAACTAAAAAATAAACAAAAAACATCATTAATATGGAATGCTAGTAAACAAACTCATTATAATAATTATGGTAAAGGAAGGTATCAGGTATTTATTATGACTTCACTATTTAAACTGTACGTCTGAGTAACCAAATAATAGTAGATAAAGGGAAATTTCTTCTAAAAGTAGTCTATATGATACAACTGAATAAGGAGTGATAGAATTGGAGCATCACTATTTTGCAACCCCTAATGAATTAAGGGCCCTAGCCATTGAGCATTAATGGATGACTATTAATGAAAAGAGAGATACTTAGATGTTTTATGCTTGTTTTTTCTTTTTCTTTTTTTAGATACAGAGTCTCACGCTGTCACCCACGCTTGTATGCAGTGGCATGATCATAGCTCACTGCAACCTCAAACTCCTAGGCTCAAATGATCCTCCTCCTCAGCCTCCCCAGTAGCTGGGACTACACGCATGTGCCACTATGCCTGGCTATTTTAAAAATTTTTTGTAGAGACGGGATCTTGCTATGTTGCCCAGGCTATTATATGCTTTTTGACAGAAAAACACAATACCGTCTATGAAGTAGACTTGCTAAAGTCAAACTTGAATCTAGTTAAGCCACTAGACACAACTATCAATTTATGAAAAATACAGGTCAGAGAGTCTTGTTCAACTATACCATCGGGCAACAAATCGGGTGACTGCCATCTTAATAATATTGAGTCTTTTAATCCATGAATATAAGATGCTTTTGTTAACCTTATCCCTATGTATTTTATTCTTTTTAAATTTTTCTTTAAAGTTTTTTACTTTTAATTTTTATGAATATGTAATAGTTGTACATATTTATATTTTATTCTTTTTGATGCTATTAAAAATTAAACTGTTTTCTTAATTTCATCTTTGAATTGTTCATTGGTACTGTATAGAAATACAATTGAATTTTGTATATTGATCTTGTATCTTCCATGTTGATGAATTCATTTATTAATGTTAATTTTTTTTAGGGGATTCCTTAGGATTTTCTGTATATAAAATCATGTCACCTGCAAGTTTTACTTCTTTTCTAATTTGGATGACATTTATTTTTCTTACCTTATTGCCTTGGCTAGAACCTCCAGTAATGTTGAATAAAAATGTCAAGAGTAGACATCCTTATCTTGTTCCCGATAGTAAGGGGGAAGCATTTAGTCTTCTCCATTAAGTATGTCAGCTGTGTGTTTTCATTAGATGCATTTTATCAAGTTCAGGAAGTTTCTTTCTATTTCTAGTTTATTGAAATAGTTTTTACTGTGAAAAGATATTAGATTTTATCAAATGCTTTTCTGCATCTATTGAGATAATGATGTAGTTTTTATCCTTTATTGTATTGATATGGTATATTACATACGGTATATTACATTAATTGATTTTCAGATTTTAAACCAAGTTTGCATTCCTGAGATAAATCTCACTTCGTCCTGGTATATAATCTTTATTATGTTGCTGGACTCAAATTGCTAGTATTTTTTGAAGATTTTTCTTTCCCAATTTACAGGGGATATTAGTCTGTAGTTTTCTTTTTCCTTCTTTTCTTCTTCTATTTTTTCGAGATAGGATCTAGCTGTCATCCAGGCTAGAGTGCAATGGCACAATCATAGCTTACTGCAGCCTCAAACTCCTGGGCTCAAGCAATCTTCCCACCTTGGCCTCCCAAAGTGCTGGGATTACAGGCATGAGCCACCGTGCCCGGCCAGTCTATAGTTTTCTTGTGCTGTCCTTGTCTGGTTTGGGGATCAGAGTAATATGGGCCTCTTAGAATGGGTTTCCTCCTCTTATTTTTTTTTGGCAGAGTTTATGAAGGACTGATATTAATTCTTCTTTAAACATATGTAGAATTCATAAGTGAAAACATGTTGTCCTGGGCTTTTCTTTGTGAGAAGGTTTTAAATTCCTAATTCAGTCTCTTTGTTATAGGTCTAGTCAGATTATCTATTTCTTCTTGAGTCAGTTTCAACAGTTTGTACCTTTCAAAGAATTTGTCCATCTCATCTAAATTATCAAATTTTTTTGTCATACAGTTGTTCACAGTAATAATCACTTTTATTTCTTTAAGGTTGGTAGTAATTTGACTTTTCTGTTTTTTTTTTAAATCAAAATAGCTACTGTCAATTTTGTTGAAGTTTTCAAAGAACTCTTTTGGTTACTGTTTGCATGGCTTATCTTTTCCATCCTCTTATTTTCAATCTACTTGTGTCTTTGAATCTAAACTGTGTCTCTTGTAGAAGGCATGTAGTTAGATCATTTTTTTTTAAATCCATTCTCCAATATGTTTTTTGATTGACATATTTAATCCATTTACATTTAATGTAATTACCGATAAGGTAGGATTTGTATGTGCCATTTTGCTACTTATTTTCTATGTCTTATGTATCTTTCATTCCTCTATTTTTCAATTATGATCCTCTTTCATGCTAGATATTTTCTAGTGTGCCACTTTAATTCCCTTGTTTCTTTTTACCATGTCTTTTATTTTCTTAGTGGTTGCTCTGGAGATTACAATTAACATCTTAATTTAAAAGAATTTAGTTCAGATTAATAGTAACTTAATAGTATACTCAAACTTTTCTCCAATATCTCCATTCTCCCCTCCTTTGTACTATTTTTGTCATATAAATTACATCTTAAATGTAAGCTTATCAACACAGGTTTGTAATTATTGCTATGCAGTTGCCTTTTTAAAAAGATAGAACAGGATTATGAATAAAAATACACTTCTACTGTCTTTATATTTATCTCTGTAGTTACCTTTGCCCATGCTTTTTATATCTTCATGTGGATTCAAGTTACCGTCTAGCGTCTTTTTATTTTAGCCTGAAGAATTCCCTTTAGTAGGATAGATTTGCTAGTAACAAATTCTGGGCTTTTGTTTGTCTGAGGATGTCTTAGTTTCTCCTTCATTTTAAAAATTAAGCTTTTTGAGATGATCATAGATTGACTGCAGTAGTGAGAAATAGTACAGAGAACCCGTGACCTTTATTTAGTTTCCTCCAATGTAATATCTTACAAAACTATAGTATGATATCATAACCAGAATGTTGACAGTGACACAGTCAGTACACAGAACATTTCCATCACCACATGCATCTCTCATGTTGCCCTTTTATAGCCACATTCACTTCCCTTCCTCCTGCACTCCTTCCTTAATGCCTGGCAACTGCTAATATGTTCTATTAAATCCAACATCTGGGCCAGCTCAGAGACATCTTCTTTGGCTGCTTTTTACCCTGTGTATTTTGCATACTTTGCTGTTTATTTGAATGTCTAGTCATTTTTTGTTACAAACTGGATATTTTAGATAATACATTGTAGCAACTCTGGTATTTGGTCTGTCTCTCCCCCGGGTTAGTTGTTTTTCTGGTTGTTTACTTGTTCAACAACTTTCTTGAACTAATTGTGTAGCTTCTTTGTTTGCTGTCATTGAGCTGTCTTCTGTTTTTTGGGGGGTTTTTGTTTAAATTTTTGTTTTTATTTTTAAGTCTGAGATCATAGTGGTCACATCTGGGTCACTAAAATTTAGTGATCAGCCAGTGCCACTCAGATTTCCTAAAATCCCTTGCCTTTATGTTTTCCACCTTTTGCCAAGGGAATGTGTGTGAGAAGGCCCACCTTCAAAGTTTTTATAAGACACCTTTACCTTTCACTTCCTTCTTATGCAGGACCTCAAAGTTAGCTAGAGGTGGTTGACTGGGGCCTTCTTCTTTCCCATGTCTTTTGTGAGCATGTACACCACCTTGTTAATGCATGCAGCCTTTTAGAGCCCCAGGAATATACCAGAGCTTTTCAAAGTTCCCTACACCTTTTTTTTTTTTTTTTTTGAGACAGTGTCTCACTCTGTTGTCGGGGCTAGAGTGTAGTGGCATCATGGTAGCTCACTGCAACCTCAAATTCTTGGGCTCAAGTGATCCTTCTGCTTCAGCCTCCTGAGACTACAGGTACATGCCACCACGCCCAGATAATTTTTCTATTTTTTGTAGAGACCAGGTCTTGCTCTTGCTCAGGCTAGTCATAAACTCCTGACCTCAAGCAATCCTCCCGCCTGAACCTCCCAGAGTGTTAGGATTACAGGCGTGAGCCACCATGACTGGCCCCCTATCCCTTTTTACTTCTCCAGGATTTCTCATTAAAGTCCTAGCCAGGCTCTTGTTTGCCACAACTAAAAGCACAGCCTTAGGTGGCTGTGGTGTTGCCAGAAAATTAGTATTGTTTGAGTAATGTCCTGGAAGTAGAACTTTTCTCCCCACTAACTTTCAGTTAAATCAAATAGCCACAACACTCTGGGAATAGAGATTTCCCAGGTAGCTGTAGGTTCTAACAAATTATTGACTGTGCTGTGGGGATGTTGGGTTACTCAGGTACAAGTGGATATACCTGGGTTAAAAATATTAACATCTCTAGAACACATCTCATTTTTATCAATAAGATTGCTCATAATAGCTATAAAAACCACCTTCAGAAAAGCTAGAAACAGCAGAAATAACCATTTACATACAATACATTAGCATGTGTAGTCATTTCAGATTTAAGATTCCCAAACATCTTCGTATTAAAAAGAATCATTAAAGAATCATTATATTGAAAAAGTTAAAAAATAATATCTGAATTTTGGTGTGCTAATATTAGGTAAGATTGAATAAAGGAATAAAAAGTTAACTATCAGGAATGCAGGTGATGGTTATATCCAATTAACAATAATATAACAGAATGTAATAAGTAATGATGGCATTTCCTAACTCACTAATATAAGGGTATAATATGGATGGATATGATATGGGTATAACCCTAAAAGAGAAAGCCATATTTGAAAGATAATTCCCACAGGTCTCCACCAAAATAAGATTATACTTACCCTCTTGTCTAAATTTCTTATCAGGGAAGACAATGGAACAAAACTTTGTTACAGAATCTTTATTACATTTCCAACTGGGAAGAGTAAATTTTAAAGAATAAAATATACAACCCTGCCAGAACTTTTCAGTGTTCCCACACTGCCAATTTTACCTTCCTTGGAAGAAAGACAAGCTCAATGTTTTCCCACAGAGAAGTATTAATTGTAAGGTATAATTCACCAGTCCACAGAGGACTAGTACTTAACTATATTCTTCCTATGAGCACTCAATTAACTGTATGCTTACAAACAGCATTTCCTCTGAATGTGTGTTGAAACTCACCTTATAAAATCCACAGCAGTAGAGCATTTCTTGTTGCTAAGGGACTATGATACTACAATATTTCATGATGCTAAAACAGGAATATTATAGTTTAAATTGTTCATATGCCTAGCTATCATCAGACAATTTAAGCACCGAAATGGGAAAATGTCCTAACCTCTAATTACATTATTTAATGTTGAAATAATGAATGATCCTGCACTTTCTTATAAAGGACTAATTTTAAAGTAATATCAATATTAATAACATATCATTGTTATCACTATGATTATTGATATTAGTTAATACTTGCACAGCTATTGCATCATGCCAGTCACTATTTTGAGTGGTTTATATGAATTAACCCATATAATCCTCATAACAATCCTATTGGCTAGGTAGCATTTCCCCAGTTTTGTACAAAAATAAAGCACAGAGAAGTTAAGTAACTTCCTCAAGATCATGCAGTTAATACAGGCAGAAGTCGAATTTGATATCCAACTGATCTCACTGCACTGTTCACATTCACAACCACCACACTATATTATACTAAGAAAACATTTTTAGAAATCTTAACTACATTTAGTTACCTAGGGATTTGTTTTTTAAAGTGATGTTATTTATAGTACTTCAAGAACATATACCTAGTCTAATCCATAGAATATATTTGCTAAAAGCACTACCATCCTCTGATGGAACTATATTCATAACCAAATTGTTTACATTACTATTGTAACTTTAAAGCTGCTTGGTTTAGGGATGTGCAATAGGAATTTACATTGAGTTAGAAATCTGATCCTTATTTTACAAGACTAATCTTTGGATAGTGTCATTGTCTCCAATGTATATTCAATCCTGATTAGGCTTAAATGAGCAGATTAAAAACACACAAACAGATAAGACTGGCTTACTTTAATAATGCAAGTTTTTAAAGTGTAATGTGGAAGTATAATGTCTCTAAATTTTTATGCTGCCATATTAAAGGTCTTTTTAGTTTTGGCTTTGGTACTTATGGTTTAATGCCAAACTTACCAAAATACTATCTCTAGGAATAGTTCTGTAGTAGTAAATCATACTCTGTATTTGTTTTTTTAATCAATAAATGGCCCTTATTAATTATATTTAGCAATACTTCATAGCAATACTTCATGTATCTTTATCATTACATAAGCATAGGTATGCAAAAGCATCCCCCTATTAAATTTCAGGACAAACATACATAAATTTACCCAAGATTCAGCAATGTTTCTAGAATCAGTTATTTCAGCCCCAATTAAAGGACATGGGAATAGAGACTGGTTGATAAAATTTCTACACTGTAAGTAGCTGGTTAAAGAAAATTCTTTCGTATTCCAGATGGCACTTAAAGATAAATGCCTACAAACAATTTTTAAAAGCCTTTCATAAACCCTGAACTATCAGATTCAACATCTCAGTTTCACTTGTAAAGGTCTAATAGAAAGTTGACTGGAATGTTAAGACTGGATAATGTTTTTGAGAAACATTAGCTTAACATATTTAAAGGGAAAATTTAAATTTAAGACTCTTCAGTCTAACATAGAACAGAAGAGTATAGAAAATCAGTTTAAAAAAAAAAAGAAAAAGGCCAGGCACGGTGGCATGCACCTGTAGTCCCAGCTATGCAGGAGGATCGCTTGAGCCCAGGAGTTCAAGTCCAGCCTGGGCAATATAGTGAGACCCTGACCACCATCTCTTTAAAAAAAAAAAACAAACAGTTAAAAAAAAAAGAGTAATAGCTTACATTTGATAATGCCTCTTAGATAAATTCATTATCTAATTTTATCCTCATAGCAACTCTGTGAGGTATTACTGTCCTTACTTTATGGATGAGGAAACTGTTTCAGGGAGCATAAGTTAAAGTTAGAAAGCAGTAGTCTGGGGTTTAAAACGTTCAATTCCAACTCATGCTCAGGTCCCTTGGGCTTACTGCTTCCTCAAGAATCAAAATTTTTTCAAGAGAAACATAGTTCCTGTTTTCAAATAAAACTATGTATAACTGAGAACACTACTAACAAATCTCCACATTCTACAGTAAAAAATCTGCCTACGTCAATTAAATGTGAAATGGTACCTTTTAAAATTTTCTTTGAACACCAGTTAGTTTTAAAACAGAACTTTGATCATTATGTAAAAATATAAGAATGCAATCTTTCTCATGATAGAGGTTAACATAACACAGAGATAACATAGATCCTGAAGATTCATACTCTAAGAGAAGGTTATTTTAAAAGAAACTTTAAAAATACAATATTTCCTCAGCATTTAGAAATAGCAAAGTAATTTTGCTGAAGCTTCCACATGGTAAGACATCTGTGGCAGTAGCATTGTTCCTTTTACAGTATATTCATAACAATAATAGGTATCACCTGTTGTACATCTGGTTTCAAGACAAGAAGTTTCTCCACATTCTTCAGGTGAACAATCGACCAAATAAACCAAATTTCAAACTTGCAAGGACAACCTTCTTTATGTTGAACTGCCATTTGTATAAAGTGAGCAAAACTACAAGTTTTCACAGAGGAAGTGAGAGCTCCAGGTACTGAATAATTTATAGTGATTCACAAGTGAGCACTTGCTACCTCTTGTAGGAATTAATGGTACTATACAACAGAGGTACTCGCGGCAGAGGGAAGACAGTATACCAAGAAGGAATCTCTTTTAAACACTTCCGTTCCCCCAGTCTTATTTGGGATGGAATTACATTTGTGCCTGGAAGTCACCATCCATTAAATAAAAAAGAGGAGTGGAAACCCAGAATTGAGGAGACATTGGAGGAGGTAGCTCAGAAAAACAGTAACAACACGGCCTTCCACTTGAAGCTCAAGGAGATACGGTTGAAAACATGAAGAATTTGCATAATAATATGACTATGAATCTATGTAAAGTTGTAGTTCTCAGAAAAACTCCTTACAATTTTCCATACTGCAATAAGTCAAAAAATTCTTACAACCACATACTCATTTTTTGATAAATGAGTACATTACCACAAGAAAGAATTTCCAATTCCAAAAAAAATATTGTAATTGGTCAAAGCTGCAAAGTACTAAAGAGAACATTATTAGAACCATATGATCTGACCATATGTTTATGCAAACATTTGTAACCAAAGTAAAATTTGTCATGAATGGTCCACCTTTGAGTGGGTAGCAGCAGGGAAAATCCAAAGTTATAGTTTTAAGTGTCTTTTATACTTAAGTGTTGAATGAATGCATATTATCATAGAACTTGTTACCGTCACATTTTAGACAGGTAGAAAAGAGAGTTTAAATGAATCCATTGATTTTTGAAAATGGGCAAATAATAGATTCTGGATTATTTGAAGTCAGTATCTTGGAATATAAGTAACATGCTTCTCCTTGGCCATATTACTTTAAGGAATGAGTGGAGTTTAGGATTATTTTTGGGTGAGTGCAAGGCTTGGGATAATCATAATGTGTAGCTTATTTCCTTCTATCCAACATTAGAAACAGGTATTAGGAGGATAAAAATAAGTGTGATGAATAGCCTTGAAAGAGGTTGGGAAATTGCAAAAAGGCATTAGGCAACCTGAGACATTTATGCAAAGGAAAAAGTACTTGAGCTTATGGGTCATTTGTTTGTATGTAAATACCCATCCCACTGTTTTTTAGAAACAGCTGGTGGAACCCAGTTCCTTTTATCCTGTAAGTTTGCCTCCATTGTTACTGCTCTTCTCATACCCAGGTTGAGCCTGCAAAAGCATAAATCTGGAGATATATGCCATGGAATTTTTTGGGGGGGAGTTATTATTAGAAACAGATGGATCAATGCCTCATCTGTCCCTATGTGACATTTCTTATTTGTACATTTCTTTGTGTACAAGTTGAGTTTGAGATTCTGTTTTATTTTTTTTGTCCTTTGCAATTCTTAAGACAGCAGAACTTATTTTAAAAAGTTATTTAAAAATTACTTTTCACTTCAGAACTCATATGAAAATGAAAAAGATACCTTATTTACATTTGAAGACTTTAGAAAGTGACAAAGAAGCAATGCAGCCATTAAACAAGTTTACCTTCATTCTTCACTGAGGTCTGATAAGCCATTAATGCCGTTTTTAAATGGTTAAGGGCTGCACTGGCACTGTCGATGATGACATAGATAAATTTCCTTTTTCTGATCTGTACTCTGATTCACTTAAGTGATGGCAAAGGGATTTTGTACAATGTAATTTAACATTCGGGAAGATTCTTTGGATTTTTATCAGTCCATTACTCTTGGAAAACGCTTTTAAAAATATTCCTAACAATAAAATAAGGTGAAAAATATTTAGGAAAGTTTATATTTGGTATATATATTTCTTATTTTCAAAAAAAATTATATTTGTTAATTTCCTAAAAAACTCACTACAGTAATTGATTAAGCTGTGTTTGTAGATGTATGTTAGTAAATCAGAAGAGAACGCTATGGAAAATTATTGCACATAGTGGTAACAATAAAGCAGGTAAATATATTATCATTAAACTCTATTATCACCAAAATGTACTACTTCACATAATAAACTCTATGGTTATAGGCAGTCACAAAGAATGTCATTGAGTGGCTTTATAATTAGTATTTTAATGTGTTCACTTTTTGGTTATCTACAATTGTAACTTTTCCTAAGACTACCTTGAGAAAGTCAAGTTAATATGAACTAAATTACATTAAAAACAATGTGATATGTTGCCATCAATATGACTTGGTCTTGGTACTAAATCTCTCTGGGCCTTGGTTATTCAGTTTAATATAGGGCTGCGACTTCATTACTCTAAAATACTAAAACAGTAATAAAAATATAAACAAATCAAAGCAGTGCCTAAACAAAAGTATCTAGTTTCAAGATAGCATGTGCTTCATCAAGTTTGTAAGAACAGTGCCATTAAATTGGGCACTAATTTAGGGCATATCAGATGCGAAATGACAACGTTTTTGCTACAGACTTATAAATACTGTCATGATGATAGATGCAAAAATAGACAACTTTAACATAGTGGTTGAAAATACTATGTTGAAATTACATACTGGGGGCCAAGATAGTTAGGCAAGGTATACTTAATCCAGTTGGGAGGACATGGTAAACTTCCATAGGAATAATGTCTTAATTGAATTTCTCCGGATAAGTAGGAGTTTGCCAGGTAAAAAAGAGGAAGGGAACTCTGTACAGGTGGAAAAGCATTAGCAAAGGCAATGGATTTGAAATAGCATGGTCTGTTTTTAAAATTATTATCAAGAATAAAGTTAGCAAACGGTGGCAGATGAGGTTGGAGATGTTGGGTAGGACCAGATCACAAAAAGGCTGGTACATCTTCACAGGAAGTTTTGACTTCATCTTGCATAAAGAAGGGTTTTAAACAGGTGAGTTAAGTGGTCTAACATTTTAGATCGACTAACTGGCAGCAAAGATGGAAGGTGAACTTTAGGGGCAAGACTGGCAGCAAAGAGACTAGTTAAGAACTAGTCTAGGGCCAGATGCGGTGGCTCATGCCTGTAATCCCAGCACTTTGGGAGGCCGAGGCGGGAGGATTGTTTGAGGGCAGGAGTTCAAGACCAGCCTAAGTAAGAGTGAGACCCTGTCTCTACAAAAAAATAGAGAAAATTAGCTGGGCATGGTGGTATGTGCCTGTAGTCCCAGCTACTCGGGAGGCTGCGGCAAGAGGATCGCTCGAGCCCAGGAGTTTCAGGTTGCAGTGAGCAATGATGATGCCACTGCACTCTAGCCCAGGCAACAGAGCAAGACTCTCCAAAAAAAAGAAAAAAGAACTAGCCTAGAAAAGAGATTATAAAGGTCTGAATTAATACAATTACAATGAAGATGGAAAGGAAGAAAGCTGAGAAGTGGTTAGGGGTCAAAACTGGCAGAAAGGATTTAATAACCGGTTAGACATGGTGGTTGAAGGAGAAAGGAAACTTGGATGACTTGCTGGCTTAAGATTTTGATAACTAGATAGATGATGGTACTACCAGCTGGAATAGGAAGCGCAGGTTTCAGAAAAGAATTGATTTGTACAAACTGAGTTTGAGATGCTATGGGACATCCAAGATATGGAGCAGACAGCTGGATGAATACAGGCCAAGAGAGGACAAGATTCTCCACAGGAAGCATATAAACTGGGAAGAGAAATGGGCTTTGAAAAGAAGTAATGTGTAACTTTAGCCCAGTTGCTGGTGGGTGAGGGGAGAGTGCAGGAACTAGTCACGGAAAATACATAAGCTGAAAAGCATGTTGAGAAACCAGTTGAGACTGGAAGTCATAACACTTCAGTGGCACCAATCCACACTACTGTACAACTTTCTTCAGCAGTGCTCAACTTTCCAGGCGTAGTAACAGCAAAGACAGACTGTGACATTAAACTAGGTTTGGGGATTTTGCAAGACCAGGATGGGAGAATGACAAAGGTAGACAGTTCAGGACACTAACGAGAGATTAGTTGCAGTGACTGACTAGGGAGTTTAAACTTGGAAGACTGAAGGAGGCCAATAAACTGGGATAAAATGGAATAGGTACAGAAGGAGTAATGGAGTGAAAGCTGAAAGGACAGAGGATGGTGATGGAAGAGAGGTATGTTAGTATTCATGGTTCCATGAGTAAGTTTTAGGGTATAGTCAATGGGAGTAGGTAGATGAAATAGAGGTGAAATCAAAAAAGTTGAAGTCAAGAAACTGAGGCTTTGGTATTACGTAAGTCAATAAGGCGTTAAAAATCTGGAATCGGAAGTTATGGCACCAGAGTACTAGTTCTGACTCTAATGTCAGCAGTTAGCTATGTTACCTAAGGCAAATCTGTTAAATTCTTCGGGTTATTTTGAGAAGATTACTTTTCTCATCAAAAACAATTTACTAAGCGCCTACTATGTGTCAAGGAGTATACTATGCTCTAGGATTGTTTCTGCCCTCAAAGAGCTCCTACTCCTTAATGGGAGGTAATGTATCTTCATTTAGCAATATAAAAATGTTGTGAGATGATTCTGTAAACTACTCCTTTAGAAAAAGACAATGAGGCTTGCTTCCAGATTTCCAAGACTACGCCTTTCATAAGGAGATTTTGAAGAACAAAGGTAGACTAAAATCAATATGAAAGTACAAATATATAATCACAACATTTTGGCATTATGACCAAATTGTGGTTTCATTATGTTTCATTTTCCTCATTTGTAAAATGAGGATAATACAAACCAGTATTGTTGACTTTGGCAGGCTCTTGTGAGAACCAAATGAGCTAATGGTTGTGAAAGCTCTATGATATATATTACACGCCGTACAATAAAGCACTATAGAAGATGTACTTAGGTAAATTAACACAATAATCCAAAGCAGAGAGGCTGAGATCTCTCTGCTCTGGAACATCAGGGAAAACAGCATATCCTGGTACTCATTCAAGAATATCTTACAAAACTGTAAGCATTTTTTCCCATAAAAAAGTAAATCATCTGTCAAGATGTTTCCTGTGTTAAGTGAATTCTGCTGTTAGCTTATAGATCTTCTACTACAATCCTAATTTGAACATACCAGAATGCATATTCAACAAAACGCTGTCGTATGCCTTGCTTCTATTATAGTTCTCATCATACTCTACCATACTGCACAAATGTTCACTTGTATGTGAACTGGGGTATGAGTTCATGGTGGGTATGATCCTTTCCTTACTCATCTTTGGTACCCCTAAAGCATGGCACAGCTCTTGATGCAATACAGACTCTCACATATGCCAGATGAATGAGCGGATGTATGAGTAAATGCCAGGTAATATGAAAGGCTGTTCTTATCCTCGGGGGGGGGGGTCACAGTGTACAGGAGAGACAGACTTATAAATAATTAATTGCAGTATCATACAAAAAGTATTACCTTGGGACATCATAGGCAGGAAAAAGTAATTTTGTCCCAGGGTGGTAATGGAACTAAAAGGCTTTTATATAGAGGCTGACATTTAGGCTAATTGATCAGTTGATAGGAAGTCCAATTCGTATTTTAGAATCTAATTGCATCAGAATAATACTGTTTATGAGTATCTCAAAGAAAACTGCAAAAGTCCAACATTCTTTTTGTAGGTAAAGTTGGTGAAGGCACACCCTTTGGAATGAAAGAAAGAGAAAAGACAATCTCTAGCCCACAACTGAAGGGATAAGGGTTCAGTATATAGGCATGGAGAAAGAGTGAGGGATTGAATGCAGTTATGGCAATAAGAATAAAAAGTCTGTAAAAGAGAAAGAAAAGTCTGGAAATTGGTCAAATAGGCATATATGAGAGCTGAGAAGTAAACACATTATTAATAGAATGCTCCATTCAATTCATTTGGTCAGCAAAAATAGTGTTGGGAGTATAGCAACAAACACAGGCCAAAACCAAAAGTTCCTGACCTAATGGGTCTTACGTGGAATCTTTTCATTGGAATCCATGGGTTTCAATGTTCCTTTGATGACAATTTTTTGTTTGCAATGTGCACAAATTTTAAGATATAAAAATATGAAGTTAGAAATTGAAAATAAACTCTCATAATATTTAAGTCTTGCTAGTAAAGGAATAATCATATAGATTTTACTTTTTTTTTTTTAAACAAAAATCTCAAAGTGCTTTTCAGCACATCGACCAAATTGTAACAGGTTTATTAGTCCTTTGAAGATGCAATTTCAGGATACCAAGATATTAATTATACTAGATTGTTTCAAATTAATAACAGTATTTGGACAGTGCTTCAGAATTTATAAAGTACTTTTACACATCATCTCATTTAATCCTCACAATTTTTTTTTTTTTTGGAGACAGACTCTTGCTCTATTGCGGGGCTAGAGGGCAGTGGTGTCCTCATAGCCCACTGCAACCTCCAACTCCTGGGCTCAAGTGATCTTCCTGCCTCAGCCTCCCAAGTACTAGGACTACAAGCACTCACCACCATGCCTGGCTAGCTTTTTTATTTTTTGTAGAGGCAGGGTTTTGCTAGGTTGCCCAGGCTGGTCTTGAACTCCTGGCCTCATGAGATCCTCCTGCCTTCCTCCCAAAGTGCTAGAATTACAGGCATGAGGCACCGTGCCCAGCCTCACTTTTTTTTTTTTTGGGAGAAAACAAAACTGAGGCTCAACGAGGTAAAGTAACATCACTAAGGCCACCCAGTAAGTAGCAAAACAAAACTCAAATTCATTCCCTTGACCACCTTTGCAAAAAAGCTTCCATATACTCTACTGCCTTTGATTCTCACATTCGATCTATTTCTTATAAGATTGTTATTTATTCCCATTTTAAGATGAAAAAACAGAAGTTCAGAGATAAAATAACTTGTCGAAAGTAAACCAGCAGGTCAAGTTGGAACATGTTTCCAAGCATAATGTAACAAAATCCATGTATATTGCCAATCAACTTTAAAGACTGAAACATGGAAATGTTAATACATCAATCTACTTTATTGTAATTTTTTCTTTTTTTAGAGATGGGGTCTCACTATGTTGCCCAGGCTGGAAGGCAGTGGCTATTTACAGGTGTGATTGTAGTGCACTACAGCCTCGAACTCCTGGCCTCAAGCCTCCCACCTCAGCCTCCCAGTGACACACACCACTGCATCCAACTTTACTTCATTGTAATTTATATTTAGGTGAGCCTATACTCTAAATAATTCCTTAGTTTAAGGTTGTGCCTAATCTCCAACAATGATGCTAAAGATACCCCAAAGTAAGTTTTTATAGTTCCTATCTCCTGCTTTAGGTAATAATTCAGCTTCACAAGCGAAAGAGTCCTGACTGGCAAAGCAAGTTACCTGGCTCCCTTTATAATTGATAAAAAAAAAGATTAACGTTTGAAAGGATAGTTAACATTTAAATATGAATACTATAACAATCAGTTTGCAAAAAAGGGAGAATATACCAAGACCATACTCCATCCAAAATAGTAACAAATCACACTTAATACCTTTAAAACTTTTCAACTATATATGAATCATATATAAAAGATAATGGCACCTAATTAGTTTACATAAATGATATGCCACTTGTACAATTTTAGTACTTTATAATAGCAAGGAGCCAAATTAAACCTTTTAATATTGAGTTCTATAAATATTGATGTAAAATATTTTAATATGAAATTTTGGGGAAAAGCATAAGATAATCAAAATCATATAAATTCCTTAAAAATACTGAGCCAAGAAAATACAAATTTATTATAAGTACTAAAATATCTACCTAATTATGCCTTATTAACAAATATTCCTTTTAATCAGTATTTACCATAACGTTTTCAAAGGTTAGTTTGTGGGAACTTTAAGTTTCATATAGCTTTTGTTTTCTTTCTAATACACTGAAGCTTGTTTATTACAGAGTGGAATTTGGTGTAAGATGGGTTGTTTTGGACCTAGTCCAAGAGGGTTTAGTTACTGAAAGCACCTCATTATAAGGTGGTCTTACCAATAAGGTGATCTACTGGCTCAGATCCCACAGATATTATAACAAGGCTCCATTGTGGAGTACAGGAAGCTGGGCAGCTAATGGTTCTATCAAATGAAACCTTAAGAAACAAAAAAATTTTTTTTCCCAGAGACATGAAAATCGTCTGGGGCTAGTAGATCATAAGCCTTGGTCATTTTTCTAAATTTCCATTTCCTCAAGTGGTGTTCTTTATTGTATGTTTCATAGCCCCACAGATATTTTTTGTTAAGATTTTAGCTTTTATACACATTCATTGTCTGATGTGGTCTCACATTCTTGTTTTTGATATGAAAAATTTCATCAATACTATTTATTTACAAAAGATTGATTGCACTTACCTATGGAAACAGACAAATTATCAAGAATTCATACAGGTTAAAGTAAGTTCCTGTGTAGCTCATTGAGAAATCTGAAGTTTAAAAGAGCATAATTGAGAAGAATAGTGTGGAAATACAAAAAGAATGCCATTACTAAGAGATAACTACAATAACCACATTTGAGCGATTTTATAGTAGGCACTTTGATTTCATGAAATTTTATAAACAGTTCTAAAGAATGAAATATTTTGAATGTGTTTATTATAGGAAAATAATATTACAAAGTCCTATTGCAGAAAAATGGGGAAAACTTTTTAAAAATTTTAATGTTTTGAATAGAAAGATCATAAGAACAAAAATGTGAACTTAGAAGTTGTGCCAAATTTAAAACCATGTAATAATTAAATGAACAGTAGTAACATAGTAGTAGTTTCTCATTAATTTCCAACACAATTCTAGAAAATTTTAAATGATCCATTTAAAATTCAAAAGTCAAGTCATGAAACATCTCCTCTTTATATTGTACCTTTCTTCCATGAATAAAGCCCATTCTCAAACTGGTAGTTTTCTTGGTTTGTGGCCTATATGCTCTATATACTTTCAGTCCTTGAATAAATTCAGTATTAATTATTTCATATGATGGCATGTGTAAGACAAACATTATCTGATAAATTATCTGATAAATAATTTTTACCTTATAGATCTCAAAAACATTAAAAAATAAAGCCAAATGATTTTTTATTTCCACTAACAATTCCTTACTGTCAGTCTCTGTCTATCTAACTATAGTTAGGGAAGGTTTCATATAATGCAAGGATGCACTCTACATATATGATTGATCTACTAACTAAAAATTGATGACTTGCCATGTGCCAGGTACCCTTTTAAATGCTTTTACATGTTTTAACTTATTTAACTCTATAAACATTTCTTTAAAAAGCATGTTATCAGTAATGAAAATGGTCTATGTCCCACTCTATAAAGGCCAGTAGTTTACTTCTTAGACTATCATCTTGGTCAAAGTTGTGATCTTACACCTATTTCAACAATGATATGATTGTATAAAATTTTTGAAACACCTTTTAGAATTCCTAAAAGCTTGGGGCATATCTTTATGCACATTCTTAGTAATGGCAATCTTTAGCTTCAGAGAGAATGAGGTTTTGGAAACAATAAAAAGTCTTATCTAGCTAGGAAAAGGGGATGGCATTTGAGATCAAGTTGGGTAATAATACTAAGACAAGACTATAAAATAATACGCTTGGTTTTCTTATGTAGTTTACCAATTTCTAAAGGCAATTTCAAAAGTCCCCAAAATGTTTTAATTGCAGTATTGTTAAAATAAATATCTAGTTTTCCAAGTTATTATGCACATATTCATATAATTGTTCCCTAAATGTAGATGAGTAAGAGTCACTTCACCTTTTTTACAAAATGGTATAATGCTTTATCTCAAGCATTATGGAACATAAGCAAATGAAAATTGACTCAGTAAAATATCAACAGATATTCCTTTAAATTATAAATTTTTAAAGCTGAAAGGGATTTGTATGACTTTTATAGTACTTTCTGCATTTTACAGATGAAACTAATTCCCTGAAAGGCATGTTGATTGCCACCATGACTTAGCAAATTAGTGGCAGAGCCAGGAATAAAGCCCAAGTCTTGTCTTCCACCTGGTATTTATTTTTTTCACTACACTACTATCATTATCTGTGGTTTAAGAATAATACCAGAGGGGAGAAATAGTTTCACTCTTTCAAAACAATGTAGAAATTATCTTCTAATCTAGTGTTTGGTACTTGTTACTCACTAATCAACTAAGAAAAATATATACTATTAGGTGGGATCTAATATATCCCAAGCTATAGATAAATCCTCTAATTGGTAAACTATCAATTTAAATTTCTTTGAACTATGCTTATAGTTGTAACATCCAATGCTATAGAAGCAAATAAGCTCTATTAAATCTAAACGCCATCAAAATGAAAGCAAACATATGCATATATAATAATTCATTTATCCAAATGAATACAAAAAATAATCCTGATTCCTAGGAATTTTGACTTGAAAATAATAGACCATATACACTACTTGAACAGCTCATAAAATTTCAATTCACATCACTCACAAGAAGTCGAAGTGCCCAATGAATAACAGATGTTTCTTAGAAAAAGATCAGTGAATGCATTTTTGTAATAACATCAGAGATGAGCATCTTTTATAACCATTTTTGATCAGACAAATAGTTTCATTCACAAAAACATAAAACAGTCAAAATTCACAGAAAAAACTACTGTGCTCTAAGGAAACATTTCAGCTGCAGTTATATGTGTGGGTTTGCTTATCAAATTTATATATGAAGTTTTCTATCTTAATAATTGTAAAACTAAAGCTTTATGCCAGAACACATCACTTTTCTCCCCACAATGATGATGAAGCTAAATAATTAGAATTGAAAATTTGGAGTACTTCATTTTGGCATTTTATAATTTTATGTAAGTTTGTTTATAACATGTTTGATTTTAGGCTTATCATACAAAAAAAAGTAAAACAGTTTCAATTAAAAATGCATGCTGTTCCTTAATTTCTCTTAATTACTTATAAGTAGGCAGTTTAATAAGGGAATAAACTTCTCAAGACAGGTGATTTCTAAAAAAATTTCAGACAGATTTGAGGTAAAATCTATAGTGAAGAAACATGGCTGTGGTATGACTAGATTAGACTGCTATTAATCTTTATGGACCAGTATGAAAACAAATGGATGAAGAGAACTACAAAATATGACTATATATGTGAAATTGGCAGTGCCGTAGGAAACTCTAAATATCTATTTATCAGATTGATGAATTTTAAATTGCACTTAGCTATGGAAGACTTATTTGGAAGAAAATATTTTGTATGAATCACTTTATCAAAACTCAAATAGTAAAACTTACATTTCTCAACATAAAATAGACTTAAAAATCTGATGACAATGATTTAAAGTGAAAAATACATCCAAATTTTTTCTGAAAGTACAAAAAATATCCAATGTACAAATTATTACTTACAATAGAGTTTAACATAAGCATGACCACATATTTTTACAGCTTGAGAGTTAAGTATTATTACAAAACACTAGGGAACACACCTTTATTGTTGGAAGGAGACTGTTTAAAGTTCTTTATTTCCATTTCATGAATTTTCCTCAGTTCCAATTAATTTATCCAAGTTGTTTTTACATTACCATCAATATTACTAATTTTATTTTCTTCAATAGGCATGATTCCGTTCAACTTTGGATCTGTGCAAGTCTCAGCTTTCATTTCACTGACTGAATCCACTCCTTTCATAGTTCTAATTTCAAAAAGGTTTTCAGCTAAAATGCAATTTGAATTATTAGCCACCCTATTGCTTCTATCAGTTTCAACTAGGTTGTTTTTTTCTTCGTCTGTATCTACAGGATCATAAAGTTCAGGTGTAAAATAGATAGATTCATCTTCTTCTGTTTCAAAAGCTCTATTTGGAGTGGAATATTTAGCTTCTTCACTTTCTAGAGACAATTCAATATCCGGATCCAGGGTTTCTTCACAGCAGAGTGGATGGTTGGAATGATTTTTTTTAGTAAGAGTAGCATCAATCTTTATTGATGAAATAATGGTTTCTGATTGAGAGCGTGACCCAAATGATGTGGTAACTGTCAGATTTGAGGATTCACATTTATCAGTGAGTGGCAAAACAGTTTTACTTTCCATCTTTTCTGTTTTGAAACTGCAAGGACTAGAGGCACAATTCTCTGATGACCTGAGCTCAGGTGCTGCAGTCAGTATTTTACCAGCAAAATACTGTCCCAAAGAATTAAAGCTAGACCAGCTGACTCTGTTTGTTTCTTTGTTGAAAGTTGGGCTTGTGGATCTGGAAATCACAATTTTTTCTGTTTTCATTGCTTGGATAGACTCTTCCAAGAATGCTGGATCATCTAAGAATACAAAAATTTAAGAGCTTTAACTTTCTGCTTATTAGTAACATAATTGTTAGACTAAAATAATTATTTATTAGAAATAATTAAATAGCTCTATAGGATACATAACTGAGACCCTACAACCAGTAGTTGTGATCTTTCACCTTAGAACTTAAAGAAGAGGTTCATACTTTTAAAAGGGCTTATTGGGGGGGAAAAAAAAGTTAAAGAGGAAGAGGGCTGAGTAAAGGAGGGAACAGGCTATAAAAATTTGCCTTGAAAAACTGTTCTAGACTAATTCCCTTATTTAATAAATAAGAAAACTGACAACTACAAGGCTAAGTTATTTGCTCAAAGTTATAAAACTGGTTAGAAAGATCAGGACTAGAATCTAGGTTTCCCGATTGCCAGGATAATAGCCTTGAATTTACTATGACATTTATTTAGAAGTATACACTACTGGCCGGGTGTGGTGGCTCATGCCTATAATCCCAGCTCTTTGGGAGGCTGAGGTGGGAGGATCACTTGAGTCCAGGAGTTGGAGGCTGCAGTGAACTGTGATCACACCACTGTACTCCAGCCTGGGTGACAGAGTGAGACACTGTCTCTTAAAAAAAAAAAAACAAAAACTACAACATAAGTATTTAATAATTGATTTACTAAGCAATATATTAATTAAAACAATTAAAATCATATTCAATGATACAGACCAAAGTTTGGCAAACTTTTTCTACTACAAGCCAGACTGTAAATATTTTAGGATTTGCAGGCCATATTGTCTCTGTTGCAGCTACTCAATTATGCTGTTCTAAGGCAATACACACAACTACTCAACTCTGCTGTTGTTTGCAATACGTAAATGAATGGGCATGACTGTGTTCCATTAAACTTTATTTACAAAAACAGCAGGCTAAATTTGGTCCATGTGCCATAGTTTAACAATCCCTGATATAGACCATTATTTCTACTATATTTTAAAATATTATTTTTTATCATTTAGAATAAATGTCTCTCACCTCCTGAAAATGAAGAAGTTCATATGAGAAGAATCTATAAATTAGACCAATTTTTTTAGATAGCCTTTGGAATAACATCTACCACTTGTACAGTACCTTTCAATTCTGCGATATTTATCATCTTATTTGACCTTTACAACCCAACCTGGAGGGACAGCTAGGCAGGTATTCTTTTTTTCTATTATGCCTCAAATAGCTTAAGTGACTTACTCATGATCACAAAGCTAGTAAGGGGCAAAGCTAGTTAGTGGAAAACCAGAAAATATGCTGTGGTCTCTTGACAAAAGTTTGTTCCCATTCCAAAACCCTATACTATTTCATTATTTTATAATAACATCGTATATTACAAACTGACATATTTAAGGAAAATCTATACCCAAATAAATATCATTTCACTAAATATAATAAAAGACTTCTCTATCAAATGTAAGTGGGCAAAACTTTTCATACTTTTCTTCTTTCTGGAGATGATGCCACTTGGTGGAGATGGATTTTTAGTAATCATTTTAGGACATTGTGGTTCCTTGATACACATTTTTGCTTCATCTTCCCTAGTATTTGCTGGTGATAGATGACTTGCTGCTTCCAATAAATAAGTCACAGTATTGTTCTTCAAATAGGTCACTTCAACTGTAGACTCATCATTCTGTATACACTTTCTGTCCTTTTTGGATACATCAGTGACCTTTTGGTGCTTTCTGGAAAATTCAGCCAAGGACTCCAGCGCACTTTCAAAAGTTGAATGGTGCTGAATCTGCTGTCGAACCCATTTGGAAAGTCCTAAGGAAAAAAGTAAACCCAGGGAAAGATCTGGTTACTAAGTTATTAAGATACTATTTATTAAGATAAAGCTTACTTTTTGTACAGAAGTAATCTAATTTGCATTTTGAATATACAGAATGGTTCTCAATATTTTTTCCTGTAATTTTATTTCATATGTACAATATGCTCATATATCAGTAACATTTCTCTTTATATGCAGTGATTGTCAAATAGAGAGAGGGAAGAGTCAGTGGGAATAGGGTGAAGAGGGGGAAATGTATTATTCTCTTGTTAAGAATAACTGGTGAATATGGCAGATTAAATTTCACCATAATTTCCCACAAAAATTACCAACCTTTTTCATATAGGGAAACTAGAAGTTGTAAAAAACACAACCTTCCACTCCAATATTCTAAATTTTACTCCTTTTGCAAAAATAAATTCAAGATTCCATTTTCAAAGGATTTTTTGTTCTCCTCCTCCACCAATTCTAAATACGTCTTAAACTATTCTGGAGGTGAAAGAAATACTACTGTCTTTTGAGCAAATCATATCCCCTCTGAATTTTTATATAAATATTTTTAATATATAAGTAATCAAGTGGTAAGGGATATGATTTGACCTGTGACATATAAAAGCTACATAAAAATGAACCATATTAAGAGTTTGAGGTGTTTTGTATTATGACTCACCTCAGAATAAAATTCAAAATCAGATATTTAGACTTTCACAAAATAAATATTCCCTGCTAATGCAATTAGTTTTAAAACTAATATTCCCTGGAGCAATTAGTTTTAAAAGTCACTGTGGTAGCTAGGCGTGGTGGCTCACACATGTAATCTCAGTACTTTGGGAGGCCGAGATGGGAGGATTGCTTGAGGCCAAGAGTTCAAGACCAGCCTGGGCAACATAGTGAGACCTTGTCTCTACAAAAAAAATTTAAAAATTAGCTGGGCATGGTGGCACGTGCCTGTAGTCCAAGCTACTCAGGAGGCTGAGGTGGGATCACTTGAGCCCGGGAGTTTGAGGCTGCAGTGAGCTATGATCACACCACTGTACTTCCAACTTCTAGCCTGAGTGACAGAGTGAGACCCTGTCTCTTAAAAAAAAAAAAAAAAAAAAAAAAAAAAGTCACTATGGTATCATAAGTTCAGATAAAAGAGGGCTTCATGCAACTTGACTACTACTATTTAATTTCAAATACAGTCCTTTAGGTTTTTTGGGTTTTTTTCCTGACACAGTCTTGCCCTGTTGCCCAGGCTGGAGTGCGGTGGCATCATCATAGCTCACTGCAACCTCAAACTCCTGAGTTCAAGTGATCCTCCTGCCTCAGCCTCCCCTGGCTAATTTTTCTATTTTTTGTAGAGACAAGGTCTTGCTCTTACTCAGGCTGGACTCAAACTCCTGGCCTCAAGGGATGCTCCCACCTTGGCCTCCCAGAGTGCCAGGATTACAGGTGTGAGCCACTGCACATGGCCATTTAGCTTTTTTTTTAAATGGAATTTTTCTATCAATTCTCTGTTTGTGCAAATTAAATTTAAACAATAACTATTTATCAAAAGGAATTAATTTGTGTATTGTGTTAGTATTACCAAAATAAGAAAACATTTCACACTCCATGAATCTCAGAAAAAATAAATAAAAACCACCCAGAAATAATGGTAAATTTTAATTCTAAAAATCTCTCAACAAATCTGAATTATGAAGTAAAAATTTCAGTTCTATATTTTAAAATAAAAAAGTTAATAAGCATTTCTTTTAAAGTTCTTTATTTTGTTTGGGGAAAATGATAAATGTACAATTCTCTAAAATTAAAAAATTTTAATATTATAGTTACCTTTTCACTTCAACTTTTTTATAATTAAAGAAAGCCTTTTCAGCGTAAATTGTAATTGTTTGCTTTTGAAAATCTGAAAGAATATGAGCTCCACCTGCTCACTAACTACCAGCACTTAGCATTTTTGCCTTTAGTTACTACTTGACCTAAGCTACTGTGTGCTTCATATGAAAAGGGAAAATAAAATTAATAAAGCAGTATTTTTTTATTTAATCCAGATGGTTATGTTTTACTATCAAACCAAATACAGTAATTAGGCTGTGAAATGGAAAAGGTAGAGTATATACCCACAGACCAGTAATCTGAAACAAAATTTGGCATCTCTTAATTTTATAATGAATTTTTTAGCTTAAAGCTAATATTAAAGTTGCAAGCATATCCCACACCTCTTTGATAACAAGCGGACTCTTGGTATTCACGCTGAAAGTACTGTGTTACTGTCGGATGAAACCATAGGCACAACATTTGTTGATTTGAGTGGGGAAAAAAATGACGATCTACTACCTGCATCAAAGTGGGTAGGAAAATTTGTGATATGCTCTTGTCATAATCCCAACCTCAGAACAGTGCCACGTGACTGGGAGTAAAATCCAAGATCCTAGCTTCTCCCTTGGGAGAAAAGAAGACTGGACTGTATGTCCAAAGTTCTGACTTTAGCGGGGAGGCTACCCAAGGCACTTGCTTCTGTCTTGCCTGTCTTAAGCGGCTAACATGATCGGGAAAACTCTACATGCCTGGGGCGCATGAGAACAAAAGAGCTGGGCAGCATGCTGCTGCTCCAGAGGGACCATAGTACAGAAGACAGAGACTGATACAACTTGATGACAAATCCCTTGGGGGAAAGAAAAGACTAGAGTGTGCATGTAACGTTTTTGCTTTTCAAGGAGCTGCCCAGGGACCAGGTTCTGTCTTGTCATGAAGCACTGACCAGACCTGGCATACTCTATATGCCTGGGACCAATGAGAACAAAAAAGCCGGGCAGCATGCTGCTGCTTTAGAGGCCCCACGATATAAGAGACAAATAAGAGGGTGCAAAAGATTATGATGTCCAGAGAAAAAAAAAACTGGCAAATACCTCTAATTAGAAATCTATATGCACAAGTTTAGAGAAGACAGATCCACAGAAAGACAGAAAAGGTTTGAGGGCCTCCCGGGATGCCTACCTGGGCTGACAGGAGAAGTTCAGTCCCTGTGTGAAACCAGTCTGTAAACACTGTAAGAGGTGACTGTTTTTTCAAATGTATGGGTATCATACAAAGAAACAGGGAAAAATGACCCTGTCAAAGGAACAAAAACTCCAGAAAGCAACCCTAAAGAAATATAGGTTTATGAATTATTTGACAAAGAATTTAAAATAACTGTCAAAAAAAGATGCTCATGAGCTCAAGAAAATGACACAGGGAAAAAAGGTGAATTTCTTTTTTTTTTTATATTTCTTTTTCAGTAACATTTCTATACACCAAAAAAAGGTGAATTTCAACAAAGATAGAATGCAAAAAAAAAAAAAAACTAAACAGAAAATTGGGAGCTAAAAATGCAATAATTGAACTGAAAAAATTCACTAGAAGGCTTCAACAACAGACTTAATCAAGTAGAGGAAAGAGTCAGCAAACTTGAAGATAGGTCATTTGAAATTATCCAGAGAAGCAAAAAGGAAAAAAAAAAACCTGAAAAAAAAAAAAAAAGCAAAGAAAGCCTAAGAGACTTATGGAATACCATCAAGCAGACCAATGTAGGCATTCTGGCAGTTCTAGAAAGAGAAAGAGGGAAAGGAGCGGAAAGCTTATTTACAGAAATAATGACAAAAACTTACCAAACCTGGGGGGAAAAATGACATCTAGATTCAAGATGCTGAGCAAACCCAAATATTTCATAGGATGAACCCATAAGTCCATACCAAGATACATTATAATCAAATTGTCAAAAGTCAAAGAAAAAATAGAATTTTAAAAATATCAAGAGAAAAGCAACTGATTACACACAAGTGAACGCCCATAAGACTGTCAATAGATTTCTCAGGAGAAACCTTGCAAGCCAGAAGGGAATGGGATGATATAGTTAAAGGGCTGAAAGAAAACAAACAAAAAACCTACCTGCCAACCAAGAATACTATATCTGGCAAAACTATCCATCAAAAATGAATAAGAAATAAAGGCTTTTCCAGATAAACAAAAGCTGAGGGACTTCCATCAACACTAGACCTGCCTTACGATATGCTAAATAGAGTTTGCTATATAGCAATATGAAAGTATAAAGTTTGCTAGTAAAGGTAAACATATAGACAAATACAGAATACTTTAAAACAATAACAGTATATAAATCACTTTTAATTTTGTACAGAAGTTAAAAGACAAAAGTATAAAAAAGAAATATGTTAATGATGCACAATATAAAAAATGTAATTTGTGACTTCAATAACATAAGTGTGATGGGAGAAAAGTAAAGCATAGAGTTGTTTTTTTTTTTTTCTTGTTTTAGTTTGTTTTTGGAGACAGGGTCTTGGTCTGTCACCCAGGCTGGAGTGCAGTGTCATGATCATAGCTCACTGCAACCTTGAACTCCTGGGCTCAAGGGATCCTCCTGAGTAGCTAGGACTACAGGTAAGCACCACCATGCCTGGGTAATTTTTTTTTTAAAGAGATAAAGTCTTGCTATGTTGCCCAGGCTGGTCTCAAACTCTTGGCATCAAGCAGTCCTCTCACCTTGGTCTCCCAAAGTGCTGGGATTACAGGCGTGAGCCACCACACCCAGCCAGAAGTATAGAATTTTTGTGTGTAGTTGAAATTAACATGCTATCTGTTGCAAATAGATTGTTATAACTCTAAGATATTTTATGTAAGACCTATGTAACCACAAAGAAAATACCTATAGAAGACACAAAAAAGAAAATGAGAAAGGAATCACAGCATGTCACTTCAAAAAGTCAATAAAACACAAAGGAAGACAGCAAGTGAGGAAAAGAGGACCAAAAGAGCTATAAGACAGACAAAACAATGCAAAAATGGCAACAGTAAATTCTTCCCTATCAATAATTACCTTAAATTCAAATGGATTAAACTTCCTCTTTTACTCTGTTTAGGCTGCTATAACAAAATACCATAGACTGGGTAGCTTAAATAACAAAAATTTATTTCTCATAGTTCTGGAGGCCGGGAAGTCCAAGACCAAGGCACTGGCAGATTCAACGTCTAGTAAAGGCCTGCTGCCTGGTTCACAGACTGCTGTTTTCTCAATCTCACACAGAGGAAGGGACAGGAAAATTCTCTCAGGCCTTTTATATAAGGACACTAATCCCATTCAGAAGGCTCTGCCCCCACGACCTACTCACCTTCCAAAGGACCCATGTCCTAATGCCATCACCTTGTGGTTGAGGATTTCAACAGATGAATTTTGGGGGACATAACATTCACATCACAGTATTTTCCAATCAAAAGACAAAGAGTGGCTGAATGGATGAAAATCTGTTCCAACTGTATGCTATATACAAGAGATTCTTTTTAGATTTAAGGATACACACAGGTTGAAAATGAAAGGATGAACAAGATATTCCTTGCAAAAGATAACCAAAAGAGCAGGGGTGGCCATACTTCTACCAGACAAAATAGACTTTAAGCCAAAAACTGTCACAAGAGAAAAGAATATTATATAATGATAAATAAGTCAGTTCACCAGGAAGATATAACAATTATGAATAAATATATATGCACCTAACATCAGAGCAACCAAATATATAAAGAAAACACTGACAGAACTGTAGGGAAAAACCAACAGCAACACAATAATAGATTTCAATACCCCACATCAATAATGGATACAACATTCAAACAGAAGATCAATAAAGAAACAGAGAACTGAAAAACTCTATATCTCTTCTTTATCTTGGGTCATGAAAAACAAAAAGCAAAACATTATAGACCAAATGGACCTAACTGATATATACAAAACATTCCCCCCAAAAGCAGCAGAATACACATTCTTCTCAAGTGTACATAGAACATTTCCCAAGATAGATCATGTCTGGTCACAAAACAAGTCTTAACAAATTTGAGAAGACTGAAATCATACCAAGTATCTTTTCCAACCACACTAGAATGAAATTAGAAATAAATAGTAGAAAAAGAACTGGAGATTTCACAAATATGTAGAAATTAAACAACACTTTCTTGAACAACCAATAAATCAAAGAAGAAATCAAAAAGAACATAGAAAGTATCTTGACACCAAAGAAAATAAAAACACAACATACCAAAAGTAAGGGATGCAGCAAAAGTAGTACTAATGGAAAGTTTATAGTGGTAAATACCTACATTAAAAAAGAAGAAAGATCTCAAATAACCCAATTCTATAGCTCAAGAACCTAAAAAAAAAAAAAGAACAAACTAAATCTAATGTTAGCAGAAGGAAGGAAATAATAAAGATTAGAGTAGAAATAAATAAAGTAGAGAATGGAAAAATAACTGAAAAAATCAACAAAAATAAGAGTTGGCGTTTTTGAAAAGATCAACAAACTTGATAAACCTTAAACTAGACTAATTAAGAAAAAAGATGACTCAAACAAAATCAGAAATGAAAGAGGAGACATTACAATTGATGGTACAGAAATAAAAAGGATTATAAGATACTACTCTGAACAATTATATGCCAATAAATTGAATAACCTTGAAGGAATGGATAAATTCCTAGAAACATACAATCTACCAAAATTAAATCATGAAGAAATAGAAAATCTGAACAAACCTATAACTAGTAAGGACATTGAATCAGTAATCAAAAACCTCCCAACAAAGAAAAGCCCAGTACTAGATGACTTCACTGGTGAGTTCTACCAAATACTAAAAGAAGAATCAATGCCAGTCCTTCTCAAACTCTTCTAAACAATTGAAGAGTGAACACTTCCAAAACTCATTTTATGAGGCCAGTGTTTCCCTGACAGCAAAGCCAGAAAATGACACTATAAGAAAGCTACAGGGCCGGGTTCGGTGGCTCACGCCTGTAATCCTAGCACTCTGGGAGGCCAAGGTGGGAGAATCACTTGAGGTCACAAGTTTGAGACCAGCTTGAGCACGATCAAGACCCCATCTCTAGTAAAAATAGAAAATTTAGCTGGGCGTTGTGGCGCACGCCTGTACTCCCAGCTACTCAGGAGGCTGAGGCAGGAGATTGCTGGAGCCCAGGAGTTTGAGGTTGCAGTGAGCTATGATGATGCCACTGCACTCTAGCCGGGGCGACAGAGCGAGACTCTGTCTCAAAAACACAAACAAACAAACAAACCACAGACCAATATCCCTAAAGAACACAGATGAAAAAAACCCTCAACAAAATACCAGCAAACAGAATTCATCAGTACATTAAAATGATCATACACCACAAAGTGGGATTTATCCCTTGGTTGCAAGGATGGTTCAAAATATGAAAGTCATTGTGATATACTACATTAGCAGAATAAAGGATAAAAATTATATGATCATCCTAATAGACACAAAAAAGCATTTGACAAAATTCACTACCCTTTCATGATTAAAAACTCTCAACAAACTAGGAGTAGAAGGAAATTATCTCAGCATAATAAATACCATATGAAAAGCCCATAGGTAACATCATATGCAAGGGTTAAGAACTGAAAGCTTTTCCTTTAAGACCAGAACAAGGCAAGGGATGTCCATTCTCACTACTTCTATTTAACACAGAACTGGAAGTCCTAGCCAGAAGTATTAGGCAAGAAAATGAAACAAAAGAAATCCAAATTGGAAAGGAAGAGGTAAAATCATTTCTCTTCACAGATGACATGATCTTCTATGTAGAAAACCCTAAATATTCCCCCTCCAAACCCCAAACAAACCCTTTTAGAACTAATAAACAAATTCAGTAGAGTCACAGGATTCAAAAATCATGCAAAAATCAGTTGCATTTCTACATACAAAAAATCAGAAGAAGAATTTAAGGAAAAATTCCATTTACAATAGCGTTAAAAAGAATAAAATATTTAGGAATAAAAAGTTAACTGAGGAGGCAAATGACTTGTACACTGAAAATTACAGAACATTGCTGAAAAACATTAAAGATGACACAAATAAATAGAAATCACACATTCATGGATTGGAAGACTAAATATTGTTAAAATATCCATACTGAAAGTGATCTACAGATTCAATACAATCCCTATCAAAATCCCAACAGTATTTTTCACAGAAATAGAAAAAAATCCTAAAATTTATATGGAGCCACAGAGAACAACAAATACGCAAAACAATCTTGAGAAAAAAAGATAAAAGCTACTGGCATCATACTTCTTGATTTTAAAATATATTACAAAACTACAGTAATCAAAAAAGTATGGTACTGGCAAAAAAGAAAGACATATACCAATGGAACAGAATAGAGAGCCCAGAAAGAAAACAGTACATATATGGTTAACTGATCTTCAATAAGGGTGTCAATAGGGATACACAATGGGGAAAGGATAGTCTCATCAACAAATGGTGCTGGGAAAACAGGATATTCACATGCAAATAAATGAAATTGGACCCTTATATCATATATGAAAATCCACTCAAAATGGATTCAAGACTTAAAACTATAAGACCTGAAAAAGTAAAGCTCCTAGAAGAAAACAGGGGAAAAAATTCATAATATTGGTCTTGGCAACAATTTCTTAGATATGGCACCAAAAACACATGCAATAAAAGCAAAAATAGACAAGGGGGGACCAAATTAAACTAAAAAGCTTCTGTATAGGAAAGTAAACAATCAATAGAGTGAAAAGGCAAGCTATAGAATGAGAGAAAATATTTGCAAACCATATATCTGATAAGGGTTTGATCTCCAAAATATATAAGGAATTCCTACACCTCAGCAGCAAAAAACCAACAAACAGATAAGCCCAAATAACCCAATTAAAAAATGGGCAAAGTACTCGAACAGACACTTCTCCAAAGAAGACATACAGATGGCCAAAAAGTATATGAAAAGATGCTCAACATCACTAATCAGGGAAACGCAAATCAAATCCACAATGAGATGAGATATCATCACATACCTATTAGGATTGCCAGTATCCCCCCCCCAAAAAAAAATTAAGAAAGAAGAAGAGGAGAAAAGAAAAGAAAAAAAGAAAATAACAAGCATTAGGGAGGACAAGGAGAATTGGAATGTCAAATGGTGCAGCTGCTATAGAGAATGGTATGGAGGTTCCTCGAAAAATTAAAACTTCAACTACCATATGATCTACCAATTCCACTCTTGGTATTTATTTTAAAAAATTGAAATCAGGATCTTCAAGAGATAGCTGCACTCCCATGCTCAGCTACAGCATTATTCCCAATATCCAAGAGGTAGAAACAACCTAAATGTCTACTGACAGGTGAATGGATAAAGAAAATATGGTATGATGTATAGATACAATAAGATGTATTCATAAAATAGTTATTCAGCTCTACAAAAGAAGGAAATCTTGTCAGATACTACAATATGGATGAACCCTGAGGACATTAGGCTAAGTGAAATGAGCCAGTCACAGAAGGACAAACACTATATGATTCAACTTACATGAGATATCTAAAATAGCCAAACTCATAGAAGCAGAAAGTGCAATGGTGATTGCCAGTGGATGAGGGGAGGAGGAGAGGGGGCATTGGTGTTCAACTGGTTTAAAATTTCAGTTATGCAAAATTACAAAGTTCTAGAGATCTGTACAATATTGAGCTTATAGTTAACAATATTGTTAAAAAGCTATTAAGAAGATAGATTGCATATTATGTGTTTTTACCACAACAAAAACCCACAACTTGTTACTATTAGTTACTATAGATTTTACTATAAGCCCAGCTGAGAATCTTACCAGCCATATAGCGATTTGGATTATTCCTGAAGCGATCATCCACCAGAATAAGAGCTCCCCAATCATTTCTGTGTCGAATACACCTACAAAAAATAGGGGGGAAATCAAATAATTATGATGTTGAAAATAAAAGCCAGATTTCTAGTGGGACAGATAGAAATGTGAAAAACTCAATGGTGTGTCAGTTAAATATTCCTTTTTTTTTTTTTTTAAAGAGACAGAGTCTCACTCTGTCACACCGGGTAGAGTGCAGTGGCATCATCATAGCTGCAACCTCCAACTCCTGGGCTCAAGTGATCCTCCTGCCTCACCCTCCCAAGTAGCTGGGACTACAGATGCATGCCACAACGCCCGGTGAATTTTTCTATTTTTAGTAGAGATGGGTCTCACTCTTGCTCAGGATGGTCTTGAACTCCTGAGCTCAAGCAATCCTCCCGCCCTGGCCTACTTTTATTTTGAAATCAAGAAAATTATAGAAAATATTTTCTAAGACCTTCTTATTTAGCTACAAAGACCATTTTTTACCATAAGTATTATTAATAAGTGTATGTTTTATGTAGATGTCCTTTTTACTAGAGTTTTTATCGTGAGTGAACACATAATTTTGTCAAAAATATTTTAAAATCAATTGATATAATCATGTAATTTTTCTTCTTTCAACTGCTAATACAGGGAATCACACGGTTCATTTTCAAATATTGACCCAGCCTTGTATTCCTAGGTTAACCATACGTGGTCATGATTCATTATTCTTTCTATAGATTGTTCGATTCAATTTGGTAGTATTTAAAAAATATTTTTATTTTATAATTATTTTAAAAATTTAAAGCATGCAATTCAATAGTTTTTAGTATATTTACAAGGTTGTACAACCTATAGCACTACCCATTCCAGAACATTTTCTTCACCCCAAAAAGAAACCCTGTGCCTATTAGCAGTCACTCCAAATTATCCTATTTATTCCCCATTACCTCTGGCAACAACTAATATACTCTGTCCCTAAAGTTCCGCCTATTCTGGACATTACATTTAACTGGAATTATATTAATACAATATATAGCATTCTGTATCTGGCTTATTTCACTTAGCGGGATATGTTTTCAAGATTCATTCATATTGTATCATGTATCAGTACTTCATTCATAAGTTAATAGACAATTGCATTGTTGCCACTTTTTGACTATTATGAATAATGCTGCCAGGGTATTTTCCAATTTTCCTTGTGATTTCTTCTTTAACCCACTAGTTGTTTAAAGTTAGTGATTGAATTTCCATGTATTTGTGAGTTTTCCTTTTTTCTTCTGTTACTGATTTCTAGTTTCATTCTTTGTGGTTAAAAAGATACTTTTAATTATTTCAACCTTACAAAATTTATGAAAACTTATTTTATAGTCTAACATATGGTCTATCCTGAAGAATGTATATTTGGCTGTTGTTGAGTGAAGTGTGCTATAGATGTCTGCTAGGTTTGTTTGGCATTGTTGGTTTAGTTTTGTTCAAGAGTTCTACTTTCTGTTGATTTCATATAAAAAATATCTCTTCATTGATATTCTCTAATTGGTGAGGTGAGACATCATTCCTATAATTTCCTGTAGTTCTTTTGACATAGTTTCCTTAGTTCTTGAACATATTTAAACTAGGTTTATCTACACTAAGTAAAATGTCTGGGCTTCCTCAGGGATAGTTTCTATTGATTTGTTTTTTCCCTACTGTGTGGATATACTTTTTTCTTTCTTTACCTGTGTAATTTTTGTTGAAAACAGTACTTTTTTTTTTTTTTTTGAGACAGTCTCACTCTGTCACCTAGGCTGGAGTGCAGTGGCATGATCATAGCTCACTATAACCTCCAACTCCTGGGCTCAAGTGGTCCTCCCACCTCAGCCTTCTGAATATATGAGACTACAGGAACGCACCACCATGCCTGGCTAATTTCCTTTAAAATTATTTTTAGAGATGGGGTCTTGCTATGTTGCCCAGGCTGGTCTCAAACTCCTGGCCTCAAGCAATCCTCCTGCCTTTGCCTCCCAAACTGTTGGGATTTAAAGGTGTGAGCCACCACGCCTGGCCGAAAACAGTACATTTTAAATAATATAATGTGGCAAGCCTAGAAATCAGGTTATTCTCCCTCCTCAAGGTTTTTTGTTGTTGTGACTTTTCTAAAATAATTCTGTAAAGTCTGTATTCTGTCATGTGTGGCCATTGAACACTGCTTGGTTAGTTGAGTAGTCAGCTAGTGATAAGACAGAGATTTCCTTAAATGTCTAGGACCAATATGTCTCCCATTCTTTGCCAGGAGGCTCTGCACATGTGTTGGGACACACTTTCAACCGTCAGCAAGAGAGGTAACAACTCTGCCTTAGTCTTCACTTTCTGTTTCAACAGAGCATCAAGGTGATAGCTTAGGGCCTTCTCAGGTCTTTCCTTAGCATGTGTACATCCCTGATCACGTGCATAGTCTTTCTTACACATATGCTTGGCCCACTAAAATCTCAGGAATATGTCAGAACTTTTAAAGCCCTCTATGGACATCTCATTTCTCAGCTTTTCTATTTAATTTTTTTTTTCTTAGCTAGCCTCTTAATTGCCCCTAATGTCATTTGTTGTCTCAGGCAGCTGTAAAAATAATTGCCTGGATGAGTTCTGAGTCAGGTCAAATAAAGATAGCCTTTTGTTGATTTCATATAAAGAATATCTCTTCATTGATACTCTCTAATTGGTGAGGCAAGACATCTTCCAGAGGACAGGTTATATAATGACAATTCTCTGGGAATGCACTCCAGCCCCATTTTGCCCCTTCCAATGACTGTCAGGTTGCTGGCTTTCACATGATTTCAGGCTGTTGGTTTTTAAGGCTACTGTGAACTTGGAGAGAAGGGGATGGGAATAGGGCAAGTTAAAATGCCACAAAGCTCACTGTTTGTAATGAGATTCAGTCATTTTTCATAAATAAATGCTTTCTGGAAATGCTGTAACCTTTGGTTAATATCTGGAGTTTTGATAAAGTTGAGTCTGACTACTTTTGTCTATTTTCTCATTGCTTTACAATTTTTAGAGGTCTTTGCCAGTTTTGAGGACCTCATCCAATTTGCTAATACTTTAAGAACATCTTCAGCAATGTTCAAGAGGGATATTGGTCTGTAGTTTTCTTCTCGTTTTCTTTTTCTTTTGTTTTTGTACAGTCTTCAGCTGGTTTTAATAGCTGGCCTCATAAAATAAATTGGAAAGGGTTCCATCTGCTATATTCTAGAAGTAATCATGTAGAATTGGTGCCATTTCTTCTTTAAATGTTTGGTAATATTTGCTAGTAAATCCATATCTGTGTGGAGGATTTTTTCAGAAGGCTTTTAACTGCAATTCAATTTCTTTGGTAGAGGACTACTCATATTATCTATCTCATCTTGGGTGAGTTTTGGTATTTTGTGGTTTTGAGGAATTAGTCCATTTCATCTGAGTTATCAAATGTATATGTATAGAATTGTTCATAGTATTCTCATCCTTTTAATGTCTGTGGAATCTATACTAACATTACTTCTTTTATTCCTGATATTAGTAATTGTGGCTTCTCTTTTTTCCTTTGTCAATTTTGCTAGAGGTTTATCAATTTTATTTATCTTTTCAAAGAGCTTGATTTTAGTTTAATTGATTTCCTTTGTTGTTTTTGTTTTCAATTTCATTGATTTATACTTGTTTTTATTATTTCCTTTTTTTGTTTGCTTTACATTTATTTTGCTCTTCTTTCTCTAGCTGCTTAAGGTAGAAACTCAGATCACTGATTTGAGATCTTTCTTCTTTTCTAAAATAAGCTCTTAATGATATAAATTTCCCTCTGAGCACTGCTTTAGCTATAGCCCTAAAATTCTGATATGTTATATTTTCATTTTTGATCAGTTCAAAATATTTTCTAACTTTACTTGAGACTTCCTATCTATGGATTATTTAGAAGTATCCTGATTAATTTCTATGTATTTGAACATTTTTCTGTTATTGATTTCTAGTTTAATTGTTTAATTCTATTATGATCAGAGAACATACTTAGTATGACTTTTTAATGGTCAGCCAGGCACGATGGTGGTCTACATTGGAACTATTCCATGTGCATCTGAAATAAATGTTTATTTTCCTATTGTTAAGTGGAGTGCTCTGTAATGTCAATTCAATCCTGTTGGTTAATAAAGTTGTTCAAATCTTCTGTATCTTTATTAGTTTGTCTACTAGCTCAGTAGAAGAGAGGAATTACTAAGAGAGGAATTTTGAAGTCTCCAACTATAATTATGGATTTGTCTATTTCTTCAGATCTGTCATTTTTTGCTTCATGTATTTTGAAACCCTGTTTTTAGGTGCATACACATTTAGGATTACTATGTCTTCTTGGTGAATTGGCCCTTTTATCATTATATAATTTCCTTTTTTATCCCTACTAATTTTATTTGCTCTGAATTCTACTTTATCTGAGGTTAATATAAGTTATTCCAGCTAGTTCATTGGTATTTTGAATTGCAAGACAAAAATTTCCTTAAAAATTTGAAGATAAAATTCTCTTTTAGCTTCAATATTGCTTTCCAGAAGTCTGCTGCAATTGTGATACCCTGTCTTCTGTATGACACCTGTCTTTTTTGTCTCTGGAAGATTTTAAGACCTTTTCTTTATCCCAGGTACTTTGAAACTGCACAGTGAGATGCATTTTGATCTGGGAAATTTCAATTTTATTTTCTAAGCTCTATTCAGCATTTAAAAATTTGGTATCATGTTAATTTCTAAGAACTTTTTCTTATTTTTTGTTCTTGTTTCATGGAGGCAATATTCTACCTCTCTATGCATATTACTGATACTTTTTTTTTTTTTAAGATTTCTACTATACAGGGGATGGCAAACTATAGCACACAGAGCAAATGTGGCCCATGTCTTATTTTTGTACAGTCTGCAGGGTAGGAATGGTATTTACATTTTCAAGGGGGTTAAGGAAAAAATAAAGAATATGTAACAGAGACTGTATGTGGCTTGCAAAGCCTAAAATATACACAGTAGTCCCCCCTTATTTGTGATTTCACTTGCTGTGGTTTCAGTTACCCATGGTCAACCTTGGTCCAAAAATATTAAATAGAAAATTCCAGAAATAAACAATTCATAAGTTTTAAATTGCATGCTGTTCTGTGTAGTGTAATAAAATCTCATGCCGTCCCACTCAGGACAAAGGTTAATCGTCCCTTTGCCCAGCATATGCATACTGTACACACTTTCTGCCCATTAGTCACTTAGTAGCCATCCCAGTTATCAGATCAAAAAAACATAGTGTATATAGGGTTCGGTACTACCCATGGTTTTAGGCACCCACTGGGGTTCTTGGAATATATACCCTGCAGATAAGGGGGACTACTGAACTGCCTGGCTGTTTATAAAAAAAGTTGGCCAATCCTTGTTCTATTTTATCGTACTGTAACTGTCTGTTTTCTCTGAATTCTTCCCCTCTGTTTTCGTATTGTTGGAATTGGTTTGCTATTCTGGTGAAGACTCTGCACTTACTTAGGAATAAGGTACTACAACACTGACTGGCAGCTCTATAAGTATGGATGGGGCTTATAGGCTGGGAGGTTTTGCTATAGGGTAATTTGGTAGGGATGGGGCCAATTTGTAGACTTTTTTTTGGAGTGGTTAGTTTCCCTAGAGAGGAATACTACATAAGACTGATTGTTAGCCTACGCAGAGCTGAGAAGAAAAAGGGGATGGAGTTCTCACATTCAGTATGTAGAACCCCTATACATAATATGTATGTATTAACCCCCATCTTTAATACATCCTTAAGCTGTGCCTGGCACTGAAGAATACAGAGACACTCTCTGGTTCAGCCTTTCCAGAAGTAAACCTGAGTAGGGGAAGGTGCTAATTGCTTCTCATACTAACTTGCAACCAATCCTCATGTTTTTAACCTTACTTGATACTTTAGAGTGCCCCAGTCCTAGGCTTAGGAATCTGGAGGTTCTTGTTGACTTTCATCACTGCAGATTTATTTATTTATTAAAAAAAATTTTTTTTTAATTTTTTTGAGACAGGGTCTCACTTTGTTGCCCAGGCTGGAGTGTAATAGGGAGATCATCAAGTTATCCTCCTGGCTCAGCCTCTTGAGTAGCTAGGACTATAGGCATGTACCACCATGCCCAGCTAATTTTACTTAAAAAGTCTTTTGTAGAGATCGGGTCTCACTATGTTGCTCAGGCTGGTCTCAAACTCCTGGCCTCAAGAGATCGTTCTGCCTTGGCCTCCCAAAGTGCTGGGATTACAGGCATGAGCCATTGTGCCTGGCTATCGCTGTAGATTTAAATTTGATCTTTCTCTTACCTACTAAGTCATTTAGTCATTCAACTCTTTTCCAGCATTCAAAATATGTTGACACCTCTTAGTATGCCATTGTCTCCTCTCTCACGCTTTGTAACTTTGTAGGTTTGACATTTTTATTCCTTTACTATCATATGATTTTGAGGGGGTAAAGAGTAACATAAATGTTCAATTTTTCCACAGAGACTTTAAAAATCTAAACTTTATAGGGCAATCTTTTTGATATTAAAATAATCCATAGGTTCCAAGGCAACAGACCATAACATTGGGCAGGATAGGAAGAAGATGAATATTGTTAATACTATAGAAGAGTGTTGAAAATCAATGGAAAATCAGGGTGCCCCTCTATTTTGGTTCCAGTTTGATTTATGTTTAAAGCGTCCTATGGTAGAAAGGTATTTACGTTAACAAAACAGTTCAAAGAAAAAGATTTCACCAGTTCTTTTTTCCATTGTTTTCATACTGCCTTGCTCAAATGAATTATGCCCACTTGACACAAAGATTTTAAGTAAAGCAGACTAGTTATGAAACTCAGTGCAGTTGTAACCTGGTTGCAAAACCATCTGGTATGTTTCCAAAGGCTATTATTATATTTCATGGATTTATATTACTTCAAATACTCTAACAGTCCCATGTGGGCTTAAAAAAATAACATTAAAAAATCCAGTTGGTTTCTGCTTACTTTAGATCTTCTAGACATATCCCTCATAAGAAGAGTGCCTCAGAGTATAAGCACATTCTCTGCCAATCAACACGATGAATTTTATTAAATGATATAAAATATTCACTTGATCTTTTAAAAAAATTTTTTAAATTTTATTGATTGATTTTCAAAAGGATAAGTTCCTTTGTAACAAATTGCTACTTGTTGACGATATTGTTTCATTGAAAATCAGTAAAAAGATAGCTGGGCTCTCCATTTTAAAAAAACTAACAAAAATATTAAGTACAGTATTATGTATCATTACTACAAATGCATGATTTTTATGATATTCTACAAAAGCATGTTTTGAAGCTTAAAAGCTCTCTGGGCAATGTGTTATAGTGGGAAAAAGCACTGAACCTCACTAATTCAACAGGCATTTGTTAAAAATGTATGTCCCAAACTGATACACGGTTGATGAAAATGCAAAAATGAACACATGTTCAGGGAAGAATGTAGGTATATGAACAGGCTATTACAATACATGAGATATATGCTATAATGCAGATAACATACAAAATACTATGAGTTTACTAAGGTTTAAATAACTCTAGTTTGAGAAATTTTAAAAGTCCTCATAAAGGACGTGATCTTCAACTAGGTTTGATTGCTAAATTTGCCAAATGAATTGTATGGTAACTTATTGCTAAGGCAGAGAGTAATGAAAGAATACGGTATATTTAATAGTGAGATGTTTATGTTTAATAGTGAAAAATTTAGTGGGTAGAGGAAGGGCATAAGGATGAAAAAGCAGGTCTTGCAGTTTTAGAAGTAGGTGGGACCAAGATGTAAAAGGCCATTTAGTAGCTGTGTGACCCTAGGAAAGTAATTTAATCTCTCACAATCAGTCTAAAAATAAAACAACCAATGAAACACGGAATACCAACATGCATTACTATTGAAAGTGATCAATGGAGGAATGAAATGAGATAATGTATGTGGAACAAGTTTATAAGTGACAAAGTAGGATACAAATATAACTTATTTCATATGGTTTGTTGAAATTCAAGGCATTGCTTAGATTAACAAGAAAAAAATCAACTGAGGTAAGAATATTTATTTTCCTGAAATTGAGCATAATGACTAAAAGTCAAGAATTTCAAATATATATTCAAACTCCCCAAGAAACTATTAGCTGAATATTAAAATTCAAACAAAACAGGTCAATCAGCAGGGAGTGACAAAGTAAGCAGATGAAATGCTTCAGTAACAACTTGCAGCACAACTTGTTTCCATGTAAAATGGGACTTCTAGGCAGAAAAGGCCAGCAGGATGTCAGTAGCTTAACCATAGAACCAAGTCATTCAGTTTGAAGAAAAACACCTGCACAATACCATTCTGAAATGATGGGGAGGGAGTGGGTGATGTGTTGTGGGACTTAAATCCAGTTGTTGTAGTCCTATGCTATCAGTTATATGTAAATCTGAACTCAAACACAATCTGGTCTGCTAATGTGCAAATGGGATAATGTGAGACACAAGATACCTGAGAAAAATCTAAATTCTGGATTTGGCTAGGTCAGATTATGATTAGCTGTAGGACTTCTGGTTGAACTGCAAATGTGTCAAATGGTCATGTTTTCATGATTTTACTCGTTTCTTTTTTCTCTTTTTTTTTTTGGAGACAGGGTCTTGCTCTGTTGCCTGGGCTACAGTGCAGTGGCATCATCACAGCTCATTGCAACCTCAAACTCCTGGGCTCAAGTGATCCTCCTGCCTCAGCCTCCTGAGGAGCTGGGACCACAGGCACAAGCCACCACACTTGGCTAATTTTTCTATTTTTGTCTCACTACATTGTTCAGGGCTGGTCTCGAACTCCTGGCCTCAAGCTATCCTACTGTCTTGGCCTCCCAAAGTGCTAGGGGGATTTCAGGTGTGAGCCGCCATTCCTGGCCTTAACCTGTTTCTTTTATGTGAATTATCCAAATGCCTTACAGCCTCACTAGGTAAATAATTATTACATGGTTAAGCTAATTACAATTTCACAAAGAGAGAATATACAATCTTAAAGTAAGTTGTACAAAAGCTAATTAGTGTTTATAAATTGAGTGTTGATGTCCTACCATATGAATTCATGATACAGTCATATGCTGCATAACGATATTTCAGTCAATGATGGACCTCATATATGACAGTGATCCCATAAAATTATAATAGAGCTGAAAAATTCCTACCGCCTAGTGACGTCTTAGCCTTCCTAACGTTGTAGCGCAACACATTACTCATGTGTTTCTGGTGATGCTGGTGTAAACAAACCTACTGTGCTGCCCGTCATATAAAAGTATAGCACATACAATTATGTACAATACTTGATAATGACAATATATGACTGTTACTGGTTTACGTATTTCTTACACTGTAATTCTTATCATTATTTTAGAGTGTACTCCTTCTACTTGTTTAAAAAAAAAAACAAGTTAACTGTAAAACAGCCTCAGGCAGGTCCTTCAGGAGGTAGTCCAGAAGAAGGCATTGTTATCACAGGAGATAACAACTCTGTACATATTATTTATTGCCCTTGAAGACTTTCCAATGGAATAAGATGTGGACGTGGAAGACAGCGATATTGATGATCCTAACCCTATGTAGGCCTAGGCTAATGTGTGTGTTGTATCTTAGTTTTTAACAAAAAAGTTTAAGAAGAAAAAAAAATTTTAAATAGAAAAAAGGTTATAGAATGAGGATATAAAGAAAGAAAATATTTCTGTACAGCTATACAATGTGCTTGTGTTTTAAGCTGCGTTACTATAAAAGAATCAAGAAGTTAAAAAAGATAAGCGTATAAAGTAACAAAGTTACAGTAAGCTAAGTGTAATTTATTGAAGAAAAAATTTTAAAATAAATGTAGTGTAGCCTAAGTGTACAGTGTTATAAAGTCTACAGTAGTGTACAATAATGTCATAGGCCTTCACATTCACTCACTACTCACTTACTCACTCACCCAGAGCAACTTCCAGTCCTGCAAGCTCCATTTATGGTAAGTGCCATATACAGGTGCACTATTTTTTATATACCGTATATTTATATCATATTTTTACTGTACCTTTTCTATGTTTGGATATGTTTAGAGACACAAATATCATTATATTACAATTGCCTATAGTATTCAGTACAGTAACATGCTGTACAGGTTTGCAGCCTAGGAGCAATAGGCTATATAATATAGCCTAGGTATGGAGTAGGCTATACCATCTAGGTTTGTGTAAGTATACTCTATGATGTTCCCACAATGACAAAATCACCTACCAACTCATTTCTCAGAACATATCCATATGACTGTATACAATGATGATTTAAAAACTAGTGCCACAAACCAGAAATCTCAATGGGTAAGAATTCTTCAAAAATGGAGTATTATGATTAAATGTTGTTTAGTTGGTGTTAATTCTTTAGTACCATGACCATGGCTTGTTTTAACCCTTCTTGAATGATTTGCTAAATGCTTTACTGCCCATTTCTACTTCTCAAAAAAGTAATTGTTATTTTATCTTTTCTTTCTTTAATTAATCAGTATCCTTCAGTTTCAATGTTATCCATCAACATTATCACCATATGTAGAAGACACAGGAAAGTAGATTGCAATCACACTGTTATCTAAACCTTAGAGATGACATGAAAATGAAAATAATATTTTTTTCTGCTAGATGCCTTCTTTACATAGAAGCTGAATAAGAAATTATGCAATTACAAGATCTCATGTGGCAGTATAAGAGATTTTGTTTGTGTTTGATAAAAGTAAAAGATACACGGATTCTACATATTTTCAATTATTGAAAGTGCACTCTGTAAATAGAATACCTCCTCACAACTAGTATACTGGTTTTACTCCCTGACATATTGGGGGTGGAAGGAAGGGGGTTGTTTATCTATAAAATCATCATCTGAGATTTGATGTTCACAAAACAAAACTTTTTTGATTTGGTGGTAAGCTTCCTTTAATAAATATTTACTGAGCACCCCTGTGTGCCATTCATTGTTTGACCAATCATAAAATTTCTTTAAGCTTTAGCAGATAGTGAGTTTTGTTTTGGGTCTAATTTATTCTATTTACTCTTTTCAACTTCCACTTGTGACATCATTGAAAATATATCAGTTCCTTTATTATAAAGAGGAAAGTAGCAAGACTAGCTCTACATATAGCTCTGGTCACAGATAATATTACAGTAACATTATATTAAATTTCACTCCACTTACCTACCAAGGGCCTGGTTTAAGGCCCTGTATGCTTGAATTTCATACCACTGACGGCCAGGTAAAAGACCTCTCAATTTTGAATGGTGGTCATTGTATTGTCGCTTTAGTTCAACCTGATAATTTAAAAATACATTAAAAATGTAGCAGATAATTAAAGCCCACTTTATATATCACATTAACTTCTAACAGGTTGAATATATTTTGTTTTTCAGCACTGATTTTTCTCCATTTCATTTAAAATAGTTTTATTCATCCTTCCATTCCTTAAATTCCCTCATGAATATAATTAACTGTATGATGTCAAACAGTTTTATGGAGATATAATTCATATACAATAAATTTCACACACTTTCAGTGTACAAGTAGATGAGTTTTGACAAATGTATAGTCATAGAACCACCACCACCATCATAATATAGAACGTTTTCATCACCCCCGAAAGTTCCCTCCTATCCCCTTTCAGTCAGTTTCCTTCTGCCACTGCTGGCCCTAGTAACCACTGATCTGCTTTCTGTTTTATCCAGTCATACGCTTTTTTGTATATGATTGTTCTAGGTGAGGGAAAAATGCGCAGGTTCCCCATCACATAACAGAAACACTGTGTTAGCCTGGAGTGCTCAGCAAAATTGTTACAGAGTAGACTAAACAGGTACCAGGATAACTACTGGGCCCAGGAAAAGCACCTAGCACTTTTCTTGGGTGCCTCAGAACTTTCTTGCCCTGAAATGGTCAGCTCAAACTGGCCCTGACTGCTTTAGAGCTGCTTTGGTTGTCCTACAGTGCCCTTTAGCTAACTGCAATACTAAAATCCCCACCTACTGGGAAATTGTAATATCATTAACATAACATGGGTTGTGTGACAGCAGTATGATGGTGGTACTGCCCCTGCATATGTTTCACGATGAACAAGCAAAGATACAACGTAAAAACTTTGCATTATTCATTGGGAAGAGATTTAAAGCAACACCACAGGGTGGGCAGATGTGGATTTTTCATGCAAGAAAGCTCCTGTGGAACAAATTCCTATGCTGCCCAGGAGCAAGTATCCTATTGTCCTAGTAAATAACCTCTAATAAACTCATCTAACTCATCGAGCTGTTCTTGAGTGAGTCATTCTTTGGTCTCTCGATTCCCTCTCAGTTTAGGGGATCATTTTTCTATACTGTCCCGGGATTTTCACAAAGCACTTGGATTTACAACATACATCTTTAACTTATTATAGTCTACGTTAAAATAATATACCACTTCACATATGGTGTAAAAAGTACACTACAATATACTGCCATTTCCCTTTATTGTCCTTTGTGCTATTATTGTCATACATTTTAGTTTTACATATGCTATAAACCCATAAAACATTCTGATTTTTTATGCTTTAAGCAGTACATTATCTTTCATTTTTAAATAAGCTTTTTAGAATAAGTTTAGATTTGTAGAAAAGTTGCAAAGATAGTACAGAGATTCCTTATATCCTTTATCCAATTTCCCCTAATGTTAACATCTTACACTACTATGATACATATGTCAAACTAAGAAATTAACATTAATACATTATTAATAAATAATCTATGTACTTTACTCACATTTCCACTCTTTTCAAACAGATAATTATCCTTTAAAAGATATAGTATTTACCCACAGATCTACCATTTCTGGCACTCTTCATTTCCTTGTGTGGATTTAAATTCCCATCTGGTATCATTTTCCTTCTACCTGAAGAACTTCCTTTAACATTAGTTAATAGTGTAGATTTGCTAGCAATGAATTCCTTCAGCTCTGGTTTTTCTGAAAAGCCTTTAATTCATCTTCATTTTCAAGAGATTTTCTCACTGGATTAAGACTTCTAAATTGACTTTTTTTTCCTTGCAGTACTTTAAAGATGTCTCTTCATCATTTTCTCATTTGCATAGTTCTGAAGAAAAGTCTGCTACTGTCGTACTTCTGTTGGTAATGTCTCATGGTTCTTTGGTAACTTGGCTTATAAAGTGTTGTGTGTATTCTGCTTGAGCTTTGTTAAGCTTCTTGGACCTGTGGGTTTATAGTTTCCATCAAATTTAGAAATTTTTTAGCCATCATTTCTTTGAATATATTTTTTTCTGCCTCCACACTCTTCTTCTTAGACTCCAATTTAACTTTATTAAACCAAATGACATTACTCAACATGTCAGTGATGCTGTATTTTTTTTCACTCTACACTTCACTTTGGATTTTTTAAAATTTCTGTCTTCAAGTTCACTGGTCTTTCTATCTAATCCATCTAGTATATTTTTTATTTCATATGTTGTATTTTTCATATCTAGAAATTTCTTTTTTTTTTTCTTTTATTTCAGAATACTATGGGGGTACAACATTTTGGTTATATATATTGCCCATGCACTGCCCATGTCAGAGCTACAATTGTGGACATCCCCCAAAGTGTGTGCCCTCCACCCATTCAGTGAGAGTTTTCCCATCCCCTCCACCCCCCTCCTGCCTGCCCGCCCCCTGATGAATATTATTGCCGTGTGTGACATAAGTATCGATCAGTTAGTACCAATCTGATGGTGAGTACCACTGGTGCTTGTTTTTCCATTTTTGTGATACTTTGCTTCGAAGAATGGGCTCTAGCTCCACCCAGGGTAATACCAGATGTGTTAATTCACCGTTGTTTTTTATTGCTGAGTAATACTCCATGGTATACATATACCACATTTTATTAATCCACTCGTGTATTGATGGGCACCTGGGTTGTTTCCACATCTTTGCAATTGTGAATTGTGCCACTATAAACATTCGAGTGCAGATATCTTTATTACAGAACGTCTTTTTTTCCTTTGGGTAAATACCCAGTAGTGGGATTGCTGGATCAAATGGTAGTTCTACTTCTAGTTCTTTGAGGTATCTCCATATTACTTTCTATAGAAGTTGTACTAATTTGCAGTCCCACCAGCAGTGTATAAGTGTTCCTATCTGCCCGCATCCCCACCAACATTTGTTGTTTTGGGACTTTTTGATATAAGCCAATCTCACTGGAGTTAAGTGATATCTCATTGTGGTTGTGATTTGCATTTCCCTGATGATTAGAGAAGTTGAGCAATTTTTTATATGTTTGCTGGCCATTATTCTGTCTTCTTTTGAAAAGTTTCTGTTCATGTCCTGGACCAGATGGGTTCACACCTGAATTCTACCAAACCTACAAAGAAGAACTGGCGCCTATACTGCAGAAATTATTCGAAAACATTGAGAAGGATGGAACCCTCCCAAACTCATTCTACGAAGCCAGTGTCACCTTGATACCAAAGCCAAGAAATGACACAACAAGAAAAGAAAACTACAGACCAATATTCCTATGAATATAGATGCAAAAATTCTCAATAAAATCCTAGCAAACCAAATTCAAATGTACATCAAAAAACTAATTCATCACGATCAGGTGGGCTTCATCCCCGAGATGCAGGGATGGTTCAACATACACAAATCCGTATCTCGAAATTTCATCTAAATATTTTTAAAAAATATTTTCTGTTTCTCTCCTTAGCATGCTCATGTTTTCTTCTATTTTCTTTGAACATACAAAACATAAAACACAAGATATTTTAACATCCTTGCCTACTAGTTCTAACATCTCTGTCATTTCTGGTTTTGTTTCTGTTGATTGATTTTCCTCTGTATTAGAGGTTATATTCTCTTCTTTCCATGGCCGCTAATTTTTGACTGGATACCAGACACTGTAAATGTTACATCAATAGTTACTGGATTTTGTTGTATTAATTTAAATAGTGTTTTATTTTGTTCTGGAGTGCAGTTAGGTTACTTGGAACCAGTTCATTCTTTTTTGCTGTTACAGTTGAAACTGGATCTCACTATGTTGTCCAGGTTGGTCTTGAACTCCTAGCCTCAAGTGATCTTTCTGCCTCAGCCTCCCAAAATGCTGGGATCACAGGTGTGAGCCACCACACCCAGCTCAGTTCACTCTTTAAAGGCTTACTTTTAAGCTTTGTTAGGGCAGGTCCAGAGCAACTTTAGTCTAGGGCTAATTTATCCCCAGTAAAAGGTAAAACTCTTCTATTGACTATATCCAATGCCCCATGTATTATCAGGTCTTTTCTGTTCTGGTTGGTGGGAACTCGTACTATTCCCAGACCTTTGTGAGCTCAAGAAATTGTTCTGCCTACTTCTTTTCCTGGCCTTAGGTAGGTATATATCAATCAGTACTCGACCAAAGACTCAAGTGGACTCCTTTGCAGATATCTGGAGCTTTCTCTCTGTGCAGTTCCATCCTCTCTGATACTCTGCCTTGCAAATTCTAGCTGCCATGGCCTCCCTAAAGTCTGTCTCCTCAACTCAGTGAGACCACCAAGCTCTGTTTTATTATCCCTATACTGCAGCCTGGTAACTGCCTCCAGGCAATAATCTCATGCAATTGTGGGGTTTCCTTCCTCTTAGGAATCTGAGTCATATTCTGCCTACTATCCTATGTCTATGAAACACTTTCAAAATAATATCAAATTTTCTACTTCTTTTAGGCAGGAGGATAAATCTGGTCTCTGTTACTCCCTTGCTAGTGAATTTTATTTTTAAAAAATGTTTTTTGTTACTGAAAAATTTGTCTATACCAAAAGAGAAAGAATTGTTTAATATATTTCCATCATACAATATTGTCATTGTTTTGTCAATCTTGTTTAATATGTATCCTTGCCCATGTTTTCTTATATGTGTATGTGTGAGGAAGAAGGAGCATTGGGGTATTTTAAAGCAAACTGTGTAGGGTGACCTATAACTTTGTGCCATTCATATCTTTCTCAGCTATAAATTAGAGACATTCTGGGTTAGAAGGAACCTTATTAAATGCTTGAATAACTCCTTTTAGAATGGGGTCCAAGCGCAAGTCCATGTACTATAGGGCTTAAAAATAGGCTTCTGGGGCTTATGAAAGCCTTGTTTGATCTGTGCCCATGTGCATATTTCTGAGGATAGAGTTCATCGCATTAACCATATTCTCAAAAAGATCCTGAGAATCACTAATTATTAAGAATCACTGCTTTATAACATCTTCAACAAGAAACTCTTTTCTGCAAACTGAACTGCTAGGTAAGTTTTACTGAACTGCATGGAACAATTCCAAAGTTAATTTTTTGAGAAACTGTATAATAAAGAATGATTTTCCAGTTAGATATTAAAATATATAATTATTAAAACAGTATGATACCGATACAGGACCTGATAAACAGAAAACTGGAATACAGAATAGAGTCTGGAAGCAGACCATTGCTTGTTTGCATATAATAAAGGTGGAATTTCAAATCAGTGAGGAAAAGATAAACTATTACACAAATGGTATCAGGAACAACTTTCAAAAAAGTAAGTAACCACCTGAAAAAAGTTGAATCCCTATCTTATATCATTTACAAAAATAGATTCAAGATATATTGAAAATCTATAAATGTTCTAAAAGAAAATATAGGAAACTATTTTATAATCCTAAAGTGGGGAAGACCATCCCATGCAAGACTACAATACAAAAGATACAGAGGAAAACTTTTGACAGATCTCTCTACCTGAAACCTAAACATTTCTAAGGAAAAAAAAGTCTGTAAACAAATATAAAAAATATGTGAGAATATTTCTAACATATATATTAAAGTATTAATATCTTTATATATAATTTCTACATACAATAAGAAAAAGACCAAAAGCCTAAAAGAAAACATGAAAAGGTACATGAAATTATTACTAATAGTGGAAATACAAATAACTTATCAACACATAAAAAGATATCTTACTAGTAACTAGGAATACTAAAATAAAATGCTACTTTTCATGTATAAGAGTGGTAAATATTTAAAAGAAGGATGACATCATTTCCATGCCAGCTAAGATGGAGTAACTACTACTACTAAGTTTCCTACCATACACAGCCACAAAACTGGACAAAGCATATGAAGCAACTGTTTCTAGTGGCAAAGGGCAGACAGTAATTCTGAGCTCCCCGTGGGTACAATTTTTCAGCTGTAGTCCAATGAGCTGACATATAGAACACAGTGGTTCTGCTGAGCTTATTCAGGAAGAGTATGAAAGTTTAGGGTATCTGAAATTCTTGGAATCAGGGGGGCAGGGCAGAGAGGAAGGAACAGTATGGGAGACAGCACTGCAGTCCATGTACAGGTCTTTAGCAAGTTCCTGCTTGAAGGTTTGGCTGCATGTGTGTAGGGTGACACAACCCAAGGCTTACCCGAGAACACATAATACAGAATGAGAATAGAAAAGAGATAAAAAAGGTCAAGGAATACTTAAAGATGTTGGAATTCTGGCCCAGCCACACTAGAGATATGTTAACACCTGTTAACACCCTAGGCAGCCATCTGAGATATCAGAAATGCCAGGTGTCACATTAGGAATAAGGACTACAATTCAGAGTAATGCCTATACTAAACCAGCCCCAACAAAGACTTAACCAAACCCTGACAAGATCCACCGAAAAGACAGAGTTTAAAGATTGAAGACTTAGAGTTTTCTGGATCTCCCCCCAGCAAATCATCAACTCATGCCCACACGAGTTCAAGATGATAAGACACTAACTGAACTGCCTACAAAAAACAAAAAATCAATATTCTTTCAAGAGAAGATAACAGAATCCAGAATCTCTATAATGTACCATCCACAATGTCTAGTATATAATAAAAATTACCAAAATAATGTGAACCATTATAAGGAAAAAAAAAAAGGTATTCAATAGAAAACAATCTAGAGGGGACCCAGCTGTCAGAATAGCAAACAAAGACTTTAAAGCACCTGTTATAAATATATTTAAATAACATAAAAACATGGTTTAATGAATGAACCTTAGGGAATCACAGCAGAGAAGTGAAAACTATAAAAAAAGATTCAAATGGAAATGCTACAACTGAAAAACACAGTAACTGAAATAAAAATACATTGAATGGGTTTAACAACAGGTTGAAAAAGGCAGAATACCCAGTAAATCTTGAGAGATCAATAGAAACAACCAAAGAAATCAATAAGGACAAAATAACTTCATACACGGCAGACATTAAGGTAAAAGAATAAAAGCATATAAAAGCATTCAGTGATGATCTAAACAAATTTAAAATTCAGACTTGAAACAGTACTAATGGATTCGATTTAATATGCAGTGCCTTAAAGTCTCCAGTATGAAAGCATATCAATAATTACCTTTCTCAGTAATTAAACCTACATTCATATTCTATCTAGGTATACTTACACAAAGGCACTGTGTTAAATTAAACTTGTTAACTGGAAAAGAAATAATTTGTATCTACTTGTCTTAGTCTTTTATGTTGCTATAACAGAATACCACAGACTGGGTAATTTATAACGAACAAAAATTTATTTGGCTCACAGTTATGAAGGCTGGGAAGTCCGTGAACATGGCACTGGCATCTGGTGACAGCCTTCATGCTACATAATCCCATGGTGGAAGGTGAGAGGACAAGAGCAAAACAGGGCCAAACCTACTCTCAGGATAATGATATTAATCCGTTCATGAGGGCAAAGCCCTCATGACCTAATCCCCTCTTCATGGTCCTACCTCTTAATATTGTCACAATGGCAATCAAATTTCAACATGAGTTTTGGAAGGGACATTCAAACCATATCACTAGTCATTAAATTAGATATTATAATCATATCCCAATCTAAAGAGACTTAAATCTGTGGGGCATAAAACTGCATTCCTATTAAAAGCAGTGCCATAACAAAAGGTACAACATACCTAGCCTTCATCTGGTCTTCAGAAAGATCTTTAAAACTACATTACCCCCAAAGTAAACTACTTTTGTACGAGATCAAAACACATGACATACAGAATTCAGAATATATATTATATTTATATATACAATTTAATGAGATTTTTCTTGTAAAAAGCTCTCCTTTAAAAAGTAAAATGCAAGTTCTGAGTGAAAGGAAATAATGTATTATGATTTTAGACTTTTCACACTAATTGAATGAAAACAGGAAGTTAATTTTAAGCAGCTCTCAAGAATACTGCAGAAACATTAAAAATATAACACTTTAAAGTAGAAAAATTGATATAATGGGAAGAAGAAAATTTTGGTGGCTGAAAGAAATAATGAATTCAGTTCAAATTTGCAGTTTTGGCTGTGTGCAAGGCATTTGTGCTAGGCACTAGTAACACAAAGGTGAGTTAAAAATATTTTCTGCCCAGCAAGAACTTTTAATGAGCAGAAAAGAACATAAGCACAAATGACTATCAAATAAATATGTGTTAAATTATTAACCTTGATTACAGTGGACAGACAGGAAAGGAGTTGAGGAATGAAGACATGCTATGAATTTAATGCAAGAGTAATGAGGGCCTGACCTGGGGAGGCAAAAGGAACAGAAAGGAGGCCCAGTTTGTAACACACTGTGGAGCTATAGGATCTAAGTGACTAAGTAGATGTGCAGCTTATTAAAGAGGGAAAGCCAAATCACTCCAAGTTTTCAGCTACTGAGAGAAGGAGTCCAATAATCCATTGAGAGAAGACAAGAGACGTTATGTTTGAAGAAGATAAATTTGGTTTATGTCATGTTAAAGAAATGATTTCTAAACCTAGAGCAGAAACTGACAATAAGTACTGAACAGAGAGTCAGCACTGGAAAAGTTGGGAGCAAAGATGATAAAACAACATTTACTGAGCTTCTGTATTGTTCCAGGCACAAGGCAGTGATTACCAGGTATTATCTCACTTAATCCTCACAATAATCATAGAAGGTAGATATTATTATCACACTCCTATGGTGGACATGTTCCAAGACCCCCAGGAGATGCCTGAAACAGTGGATGGTACTGAACCCTATATATGCTATGTTTTTTCCCATACATACATACCTATGATAAAGTTTCATTTATAAATTAGGTACAATAAGAGGTTAACAAGTAATAATAAAATAGAATAATTATAAAATATACTGTAATAAAAGTTATGCAAATGTGGTTTCATTTTTTCTCTCTCAAAATACCTTACTGTACTGTACTCACCTATTTTCAGACCATGGTTGTGTGTGGGTAACCCCAACCATGAAAAACAAAACCAAGGATAAGTGGGGCACTACTGAACTCCATTTTAAAAATAAGAAAATTTAGTTTTAAAAGATTAAGGAACATGTTGAAGGTGACCCATCCTGGAAAGGGTAGAGCTGGGATTTGAAACCCAGGTCTGTCTGACTCCAGAGCTGGTTCTCTTAAGAGCGAAAACTCTAGAGTCTGACACCATATAGCTTTTCTGAGTGACCTTAGATAAGTCAAGCCTGTTGTGCCTTACTTTTCCTATTTAAAAATTGAGCAAGGGAATCTAATTAAATTAAGTAAAAAATGGTTCTAGAATTCTATGACAGCAATTTATTCACCTATAACAAACTGCTAGTATTGGAGGCTCACAGAAATTTACAATTCCTAGCACCTAGTTAATCCAATGTGATATAGTAGGAATTGCTCCCTTCAGCTAGTCAACTTTTAAATATACTGTCCTGGTATGGTGACTCAGGCCTGTAATCCTAGCACTTTGGGAGGCCAAGGCAGGAGGATTGCTTGAGGCCATGAGTTCGAAACCAGCGTGAGCAAGAGCAAGACCCCCGTCTTTACAAAAAATAGAAAGATTAGCCAGGCATGGTGGCACGCGCCTGTAGTCCCTGCTACTCGGGAGGCTGAGGCAGGAGGATCGCTTGAGCCCAGGAGTTTGAGGTTTTAGTGAGCTATGATGACACCACTGCACTCTAGCACGGGTGTCAGAGTGAGACCCTGTTTCTCAAAAAAAAAAAAAAAAAAAAAAAAAGATGTTCTCTCTGTAGTGTTCCTGGATAGGTATATCAAATTGTACAGTTGTCCCTTGGTATGCATGGGGGATTGGTTTCAGGACCTGCCATGGATATCAAAATACACAGATGCTCAAGTCCCTGATATAAAATGGCATAGTATTTATATATAACCTATGCACATCCTCCCATATACTTTAAATCATCTCTGGATTAGTTATAATTTCTAATACAATGTAAATGCTGTGTAAATAGTTGTTATACTGTAGTGTTTAGGGAATAATAACAAAAAAAGTCTGTACATGTTTGCAATTTTTAAAAAATATTTTCAATCTGCAGTAGGTTGAATCCACCAATGTGATATTCATGAATATGGAGAGCTAACTGTATATGTTTATAGTATAAGCCTAATTAAAGGTACAAAGAGTTACTTTCTTGGAAAAATTTTGGACCTTTAAGATAAATTAACAAAACTTATACAGTTGTCTCCCTCATTGGAAGCAGTTTCAGTTATCTGCAGTCAACTGTGGTCCAAAAATATTAAATGAAAAATTCCAGAAATAAACAATTCATAAGTTCTAAACTGTGTGCTGTTTTGAGTAGTGTGGTGAAATCTCAAACTGTCCTGCTCTGTCCCACCCTGACATGAATCATCCCTTTGTCTAGCATATCCATGCTGTACCCCCTACCCACCAGTTAAATCACTTAGTAGCCATCTCAGTTATCAGATCAACTATCATGGTATTGCAGTGTTTGTATTCAAGTAACCCTTATTTTACTTAATATTTAGGTCATTAAATATGAAATGTCCGATTTTGAATCAAAAGTGTAGTTCATTATATCTCAAACAAGAAGCAGTACAATTAATCAAAGTATGTGCCTAAACTATCGACACAGTTTTGCCATCTTAACAGTAGCTTGTTTATGCCAGGAGTGAAGAAGCCCGGAGAGCAAGTGGCAATGAAATCACAAAAGGCATTTTCCACAGCTTGTTGAGCATTGAATATTTTTCCTTGCAAGAAGGATGCCAAAGCCTGGAAGACGTGGTAGTCAGTTGATACAAGCTCTGGTGAATATGGTGGATGACAGAGAGTTTCCAAGTCCAGCTTCTGCAGATTGAGCAGCGTTGTTTGTGTGACATGTAGTTGAGTGTTGTCTTGCAAGAGGATTGGCCTGTCCCTATTGACCAATCGCGGCTGCTTAATCACAAGCATCTTCATCATTTCATCCAATTGGTTGCAGTAGACATCCAACGTAATCAACTGACCAGGTTTCATGAAGCTGTAGCGGATAATACCAGCGCTGGACCACCAAACAGACACCCTTAGCTTTTTTGGATGAATATTCCGTTTGGGACTGCGTTTTGGCACTTCGTCTTTACCCATCCATTGTGCTGAATGCTCGCAATTGTCAAAAAGAATCCATATTTCATCACATATAACAATGTGGTATAGAAATGGTTCGCCTTTATGTCGTGACAGCAAAGAAAGGCAAGCTTCCAGATGATTTCTCTTCTGACACTCGTTTAATTCATGTGGAACCCATCCATCCAGCTTCTTTACCTTGCCCATTTCTTTCAAATGGTCCAATATTGTTGGAATAGTAACATCAAACCTTGCTGCTAATTCACGTGTAGGTTGACATGGATTTGTTTCCACTACAGCTTTCAGGTCATCATTATCCACCTTGGTCTCAGGTCACCCACGTGGCACATTTAAGATTTAAATCACCAGAAAGGAACTTTTCAAACCATTGACATACTGTGCATTTATTAGCCACATCCTTCCCAAACACTTTGTTGATATTTCAAGCTGTCTGCACTGCATTGGTTCCACGATGGAACTCACATTCAAAAATTACACAAATTTTTGACTTATCCATGGTTTCACAAAAATTGCTCGGAAAAAAAAATTTGGAAGATAATCACAAGCCAAAACATGCATTTGAAAGACTGAGGATGTACCTTCACAATAAAAATAAAACAAGAAGTGTCAAAGTGGAATGTCAGAGGTATCAACTGTCAAACTTAGTACTTAAGGAAATCAGACATTTCATACTTAACAACCTAATAATACTTTACTAATCATAACCTATTAGGTATTATTGTTAATCTTTTATTGTGCCTAATTTATAAATGAATCTTTATCATAGGTATGTATGCATAGGAAAAACATAGTATACATAGCGTTTGGTACTATCCATTTCAGGCACCCCCTAGGGGACTTGGAACATATTCCATATGGATGATGGGGAACTATGGTAGTTTTAAGAAGTTGTAAAACTGCACAAGAAAAAATAATTTTTTCAGTGCAGTCTATAATATTATTAACTTTTTTAAACAAAAGGACATGCTTTAGGAAAGAAAACAGAACAGTATACTTTTGACAAGTAGTTTTCAAATTGGTAGGTAGAAAGTTTTACTTTATTGTAAAGAGTAAAATATGAGCTTTTTAACACTGAGTTACAGAAAAAAAGAAAAAAATTTTAAATTTTATTTTATATCATCTCAAAAGAACCTGTCAAATTTCTAAATTAAAACTTTATAACTAGAATATAAAGGAAATAAATTATTTTTGAGGTAATATAAATAGTAAATAATATGGTACCATAATAAAGATTAGATAATATGTAAAAACAATTTCTGAAAATTCAGCAATAAAGCACATGATAATATTTAGAGAATAAAAGAAAAAACACTTTAAAAATTCTATCCAACTGGGGAAAAAATATATATTTCCTGTCTATCAAAATGTAACTGAAGCAGTTTCTCTTTTTTTAACAGTATTTTCCTCAAAGAAATTTGACATCTATACCTTGTTACACATAATAGTTTAGGGGTTTTCAAAATTTCCTACACCATGGACAGACTAATACTTTATAATGATTACTGTTCCTATGACAACAGTTGCTCTAGGAAGTTATTAGTTATGTATGAAATATTTAGAGATAACATAGCAACTATTAGTTTAAATAAACAAAATTATGTCTCCTTGGTCTTTTATTTTTCATTAAAAGAAATTAACTTTTCCGTATGACTACATTACTTTGGTTTCTTGCATATTTTCAAACACTTTTCACAATCCAAATGGCCTTTAAAATACTGCCAATATTTTACCAAGGGAATTATTTTAGGTAAAAAGCAAAAAAACCCGAAAAACAGAAACCTGAAATGAACTGTATATAAAAGTCAACTTTGAAATAATTTTTATCACGTAAAGAAACAGATTTCACATTTAATTGGAAAAAACAAAACTAAGGGTTTAGAAAAAGTAGGAAGTGAATACACTTCATTTTAATGACATCAGAATCTATTTCATTGTACACTTAGGGATTATCAGGCATGAAAATCAATGCCCAATTTAAAATGACATACAGCATATGTGAAAAAGCCAGTTTCTCCTGACAGCAAATAGCCTAAATGTTGAATAAACCAAAGGCTGGAAGGGATTAGTTGAAATGTCAAAAGACAACCTTTTACTTTTACCTGCTCATCCTTATAAACACATTCTTATCCCTCAGGCATGCTTTCCAAACAAATAGTTCCAGTGCAGCAGCAAAAGGCCCAAGGCAAGCTCTGCCATCTTGTAACTGTCAAAGAGATTAGTCTTTGATCTATTTGGGAGGTCATGCCCACATTCACATTAGCTATATAGTCTAACAACATTATACCTGTTGACCAATGCTTCTTTAATGCCTAATGAGACAGACATTTTATATTATGGAAGTTAACTGTGAATGTTTTTTCTAAGTTTTGACAGAAAGTAAACACCATAAACTGAGCTCAAGCGTGGTTTGGAAAGATGATCTTTTAGGCCAGTTAACATTACTTTTCAAATACATTTTACAAGCCTTACCCAAAATAGAAAGCTATACTTAATTGTACTTTCTGGAAAGAGTTTAAGCCACTTGCCCCTTATCCCTAGTAAATTAGTATATGTGCAATTTTGGAGGGGTGTGTAAACAGCAGGGAGAAGGCAAACTACTTTAGCAAAGATTGCAAACTGAAGGTCCATAGTTGTGTTTTGTGTGGCCCTTACTGCGGCTTAAAGTTATTTTAATTTATTTGCCAACATCTAAAACTTCAGCTATTCCACCATTGTCCTCAACTAACTCACTTGTTTAAATAATCTGTTTAGGCTGGGCAAAGTGGTTCACGCCTGTTATCCTAGCATTTTGGGAGGCCAAGGCGGGAGGACTGCTTGAGTCCAAGAGTTCGAGACCAGCCTGGGCAACATAGCAAGACCTCATCTCTACAAAAGAATTTAAAAACTAGCCTGGCATGGTGGCATATGCCTGTAGTCCCAGCTACTTGGGAGCCTAAGGCAGGAGGGTTGCTTGAGCCCAGGAGTTCGAGACTGCAGTGAGCTATGATCATGTCACAGCACTCCAGCCTGGGTGACAGGAGGAGACCCTGTCATAAATAAACAAACAAACAAACAAACAATTTAACTCATTGGATTTTCATTTTTACCATTACATTATAATATGCTTGAGATCAAACAGTAAGTTCCTTAATTTACTCCATGCCTTGGTTTTATTGGAAATGGTATAAGTAACATACTACTTATAGCAGTAAGATAATATAAAATAATCAAAAGGATTATACTGCACATGTCAACAAGAAATTTAGGTCACAACTTGAACACTAGATTATTTTTTTAACTTTTATTCAAACTCAATGGGGTTGACCTTAAATAGCTTTGTATAAGCATAGCCTTTTATAGGTTTTATAAGTAGCTTCTGAAAAAATAAATGGTGTGATAAATATGAGGTGCAACTATAAATGCATCGCTCCACTTTACTACTACCTCATATGAAAGATGGTGGATTTTATCCCAACTCGTACAACCAGGTATTATGATTTCAGGAACAAATGCCTTCCTGAAAGCAATCAACATAAGCAGAATATAATTTTTTTCTTGTATGTAAGCTTGAAGAAAAAAGTTCAAACCTCCAAATAAGACTAAGAACAAATAATCAGCTGAATGCACTAATTAAAAATATTAAGAAAACTTTGCTTCAGAAAAATAAACACATTTGTCTAGCAAACACTCAAGAAGAACAGTTTTATCTTTAGCCAAGGTACAGGGCCTTAAACCTAAACATTTATAGCAAACCAAATCTGGAAGACAGAGACTGTGCATTAGAGATATTTACTGCTCCATATCATCATAGTGTAAACATTTCTATCAGGGTATCACAATATAAATTCCAATGGTTAGAGTTCTGAACTCAGCATAAAATCATGTATGTGAAATAATTTAGCTAGATAAAAGGAATACAGCTGGGTTTATTTTATCTGGCACATTTTCAAGATTTCTGAAACACTAAGTTAACCAAATATAGTATATACATTTTTTTAAATGGGGAAAAATGAGTTTCTGCCAAGAATTAAGAAGCCAGGCTCCCTTGTAAATTTAAAAAAAAAAAAAAGGCAAAGCACATTAGAAATGGTCTTCAATTGTTACTCACTTTCCCTGTTACATTAGGACCTGACCACAATAATCTATCAAGAAATAAGACTCAAGACATACTAACAGCAATATAACTTACTTCACATATGCTTCAAGCCTGCTTTGGACAAGATGCTTTTTGTAGAGAAATCTATATTAAACTTGGTATTATAAATTTTCAGTGTTAAAAAAATAGTCTGAAAATTTCAAATTTAAGAAATTGAACAAAACATATTCCTCTCAAATCAGGTATCTCCTGTTCTCAGCACAGTCAGGAACATTTAAACACTTCTGAATAAATGCTTTGACAATAACAATGAAAGACATCTGTCAGTCTAAATTTTTTTTTTAATTTGTCAATATAAGGGCACAGGACAAAAGTAGAAATTAATATTTTCCTATTAAAAAGTTAATACTAGGGTGGTGTTGGGGGTGCAAAAAAAAAAAGAAAAGAAAAAAAAAGTTAATACTATAAGAAAATGCAAGAAATCTTAAAATGCTTATTCTGTAAAAAGCTGTTAAAAATTTTTTAAGAGTAATAGGCTTTGTGACAATTTAGTTAGGCTATCCATGCTAAAATATTGCTCAGGTAAACCTGCAAATGCTTAAATTATTATCTCTAGAAAATGCCACTATTCATAGTATAGTTTATTTTGAGGGAAGAAGGTATAATGGAAAAAGCTCATGGCTTGGAGTCAAGGCTTTGACACTTAGTTGTTTGACTTTGGGCAAGTCACAGTACCCCCATATAGCTTCCTTTCTCAACTTCCTCTTCTGTAAAAAGAGGGAAATAATTCCTGCCAAGCTTACCCTACAGGGTTGGTTGAAGAAATAAATGACAATGGGCCTGAAACAGCAAAGCATCGTATATTGGAGGTAAATGGGCTGGAAGGTCACAACTTATCCCCTATTTCTGAAACCCAATGTAGATTTCGGTGGACTTTACATTCTGTTGTAATATATTGTCGCATGTAAGTGAAAAAAGCCATAGGACTGTGTAAGGCCATATAGCTATTGCCTTAGTCTGTTCACCCCAAATCATTTTAACACCTGGACAAACTCTCTCCGAAGGAGCTTTGACTATGCTGTTCAATACACTGGCACATAATTTTAGGTGACTTATAAAATAAGTTTCTTTGGTTTATGGAGTGGCTACTTCTTCATCAAATATCAATGAAAATATGTACATTGGCAGGACACATAGAGAACAGTTTTCAAACAGTTTTGAAACAAATCTTTTTCTAAATAACTTCTATAATTGATCTTAAAATTTCTGAGAAATTATAGCTAACACTAGCACTGTTAATATCCTTCACAATACTTTTTGGTCACTTTGCGACCTATGAGCTGTTTTTGAAAGCACTAGTATATAAAATATGCTAGTGACATAATCTAAGAGAATGAGTGCACGGTTTGTCCTGTATTAGTCTAAATATTGTTTATTTCAAATATCTTACAATCTAGAGCTTTCATTGTTAAAATCACATATGAGGGCCCAATAACAAGTGACAAAATGAAGTATTATCTTATGTAAGAAAGCAGTGTGAGGTTATAAACAGAACCATAGGCTTTTAAGAAATAAGCCAATATTAAAAGGTTTTGTTAAGGGTAATGAGTAGTGCTGCATTCTGCAAGTGACAAGAGACCTCTACCTACTTCTATATAACCCTAGAAGAAGGTAAGATCTCTCATGGAAGAAGCCTGTGGATGCCAGAAGATGTAATACTAAGCACTATGGCTCTGGGGAAGTTATATAAGGGTTCAGTGGCAATGGTAGGCATAGAAAGTAAAAGTTAATCCCAGTGAGAGGAGACTTAGACTCAGATTTTATACTAACATCTAAAAACGAACATAAGTAAGAGAAAATATTCATATAAGCAAAAGACTAAATGAGTATTGGAAAATACTGAAAATATACTTAATTCTTTAAAACTCTATGTTACCTCCATAGTCCAACAAACGAAGTATAATACTTTTGCTATCTAGATTTTTATTATTACATCCAAATTATCTTTCAAACATAAGTGAAGTTTTGACTTTAAAAATTTATTATTACTTTCTACCTTTAAAACATTATTACCAGGAATATTTGATGCACAGCTTCTCAAATGTGAACAAGTATTAATAAATGTGGGAATAAGGTATATGAAATCATAGTACTTTGAGAACTGACACTTTATCTTAGAAAGTAATGAAGACTTCTGATTTCAAGAAATCAAAAAAAAAAAAAGACACTTCCTCTTCCCTTGCCTCTGAAAAAACTACCCTCAAATTAAAACACAAATAAGAAAGAGAAACACAGTCACCAACTTCAATTAAACTAACACACATCTAACCCCAACCCCAATAAGAATGTGAAAAGCAGATGGAGAAACAGTAAATGACTAAGCAGAAAAGAGAAAGTTCAAACCAAACTACCCACAGAGCTACTGCTGGGAAATAAGCCAGTTTGGCTTGCAAAAGTCCCAGGACATGGAGTTATAATGAAACTGTTGGAGGATGTGTACCACAAAGATGAAACAGTAAAACAAGAAACAAGAGGAAGATCTGAGACCCAGGAAACTGGCATTCCATCACAGAGGAGAGGCAAATCAAGTGATAACAAAGGAAAATCTCAGGCTATCAGCAGGTAGGTGGGCATAAAGAGCAACTTAGTCCTGATTGAAGCTGGAGATCAGGAAGCTCCAGAAGCAATATCTCCATGGGAAAAAAAGGAACTGACATATTATCTGATAGGTCTGATAGAAAAATTGTATTGAGAGGCATTGCATACATCTATTGGATGGTGACAAATTTGTTCAGATAAAGATCTCTCAAAAAGAAAACAAGGGATGGAGGACAGGAAGGTTTTATTTAACTCTAAAGTTCAAGACAGGAAGGAAATTATTTGATTATAGTGAATGGTATTTTCATAGTCATGATAATGTAAATGATCATAGATTTAATAAAAAATTGTGATATAACTATATTGGGAGGATATAAGAAGGAAAAAGTAGCATAAGTGAGCTAAAATCCTTATCTCAAACAGGAAGTTAATGTCTAAAACTGATTAAAGAAAGATAAAATGGAGGTAAATACCAGATCAAACAGCTAAAAGTGAAAGTCACTGCCTCTCAGAAGCAGGGGCTAGGAGTGCAGTAGAAGCCAAAAGATTGTTATTATAAGAAGCCATCTACTATATTTAGTATATATTAGACTCTTAGTAAAAGCTTTATTGGACTTTTTCAACATGATAAAACATAATTTAAAAACAAATGCACATTGTTCATTTTAATTCACAACATACATTTGTATGTCTTACTATATAAAACAGTGGTGATCAACTGAGAGCAATTTTGCCTACCAGAAGATGTTGGCAACGTCTGGAGATATTTTTGGTTGTTACAGCTGGTGGCAGGGGTGGGAATGGGGGTGTCTTCCTACTGGCATTTAGTGGGTAAAGGCTAGAGAATCTGCTAACCGTTCTATAATACAAAGGACACCCCTCGTAACAAAGAATTATACTGTCCAAAATGTCAAGAGCGCCAAGTTTGAGAAACACAGCTATAAAGTAATTTTAAGCCACAAATCTGGTATACTTGATGTGGTAGGAAAATACACTATGGGTGATTGGATAGCTTATTATACTCCCTGGCACACTGGGGCCATATATCCTTTAGTTAGAAAGTATAAAATGAACTCATTCCCAAGGTTTCAAACCTTTAATCTCAGTGAAAAACAGGAAAGAGTGATGTTGCAAACACTGAACAGTGATGTCTACTATAGTTTTTGTTATCTGAGACCTCATAGCATCATAGTTGCAAAAAAAAAAATCAAGGGACATACTCATCTGAAGCCCATCAACTTGTCTGCAGTCTGTAGGCTTTAAGAGGATCTAAGTAAACTGATTAAAATCCACAACCAAAATTCTCCTCTGAAGAAAAAACGTAAAGTTATTTTCAGAAAAGTTAAAAAACAATTCCACTGGTTCCCTTGAGTCGCCGATTATGCTCTGTGCCAACAGAAGTAGGTAAGTGTCAATCAGCCTTACAAGTCCCCAGGGTGATAATTTCATTTTAAAGCCTTCAACCTAGTCTGAGAGCAAAACTAACACATGAAGGTCAACAAGTTCCTATTCTCACTAAAACAAGATGAACAAAAGAAAATAACTTCACAATTGTTCAAATATCAAAAACAAAAGTTTTTGTTTCTTTTATTAATTATCCAAAGAAATTTGCAGCAATATTTTCAGGCATGGCTTCTTTTCCTAAGGAAATATAACGACATGAGTATTGGGAGAAAAAGGCTATCAACCAAACTTGCTTAAAATTTTATGATTTCAAGTGTATCCACCCTTGATCCCAAAACATCCCTTTACAAGGTACAGAGAATTTTTAAAAATTAACTTCAGCAATTCATCCATTTGTTTTGTTTTTTTGTCTGATCATTTGTTTTTCAGAAAGGATGGAAACAAAGGGTTTCATTATCTTATTTTTCACTGCCCAAGGAAATATACAAGTTGTCAACCTACACAGCTCACATTTAGACTAGGTTTTAATTTTGTAATTTCAAGATATACTTAGAAACTGTATTTTAATAATACTTTTGGCCAAACTATCTTTTTTTTTTTTTAAGCTAGGAAAAAAGTGTTCTGAGGAGGAAAAAAAGGTTTAAGTGATTGAAGATATACTCATTCTTGACTTTTAGAGGTGACAGGGTTTTTCTTCGATATCTGTAATTCAGCCTAAGTATTTCCAAAAATTCCAACAGCAAGTTGCTGGACTCCTAAATGTTAAAGAGTTTAGTATTACGGCACTTTAAGTTTATACAAACAGCTATTTCCCTTGGGTAACCACATGTTATTACTGGGGCTAGATCCAGGTGGGTTTCTGTATCAGATGCTACACTATAACCAGAATTCCACTCCACTCTGACCTCAGGCTCTGTTCCTGGATCTGGTTTCCCATAGCTTAGAATAAAGTCTCAAATCCTGAAAATGGCATACAGAGTCCTAAGTGATTTGGCTCCTAAATACCTTTTGCAGCCTCTATTCACATGCCATTCCCCCCAAATCACCACCTCAGCTTCTTTCAGTTCCTGGAAACTGCTATCCTCTTTCACACCATAGAACCTTAGCATATGCTGTTCTCTCTGCTGAGAATACTCTTATCCATTCTGTTCACCTACAGAACTCCTAGCTTTCTTTCCTATGTCACGTTAAGTATCACTTCCTCAGGAAGTCTTTCTTGATCCCCAAAGACCTGCTAAAATGTTCTCAGGGTTCCTGTGACTTTTCCTATAGCCTTTATCACAACTGTGATTGTTTCTTCATTCCTTTAATGTCAGTATTCCTGACAGACTATAAGCTACATGAGACAAGGGGTCACAATCTGTGTAGTGTATCACTGTGCCCCCATAGTCTATTATAGTACTTGGTACTCTAGCCAGGTACTCAAAAAAATGGTTGTTTCATTATTCTGAATAGTCTTATAATTTGAATCTCAATGTAGACAGGATTCAAATCTCATCTCTCTGGCTCCTCCATCCCTTTTAGGTAAGTCAAAGTAAATTAATACCTGGATGGGAGGAGGTAAAAGGTGTTGCTCAGTTTCACTATTCCTAAGCATCCGAACACCTAGTTTCTATTCCACCAAAACATCTTATTACATGTTCCTGTCCTTTGCTAACTTATAGACATCACTATAGTAATAGTAAAGATTGCATCTTGTTCATTTTTGCACCTACTGCATTTTGTACAAATTAGGCTCTTAGTAAAAGTTTGTTAAATGAATAAATGAATGCTGAAACATTCAAGATCATTAACACAATTATGATAGAAAAATATTCAAAAGGGACTCATGAATCTACTCAAAACTAATAGATGAATCTACTTGAAGGGTTTTTGTTTCTGAAATCAAGTTCATCTTGATATACTACTGTCCACTGCATTCCTGCCCTCATTCATCTATCATGAATATTCACACTGCTGTCAAAGCAACAAGAATGATAAAGGAACAACATCATTCTTAAAAAGAAATCTGTTGGATTTAAGAATTCTAATACTGCCATCAGCTGATAATATTTTGACACCTGAAAGCACTGGTTTAATACAGTTCAATGTGTACTCTATTTTATTAACACTGTTATCCTTTGGGGAAAGCACCCTGTCTTTTTCTGTGGTTTATAATGTGCCAACGATGCGTGGAAGCCTATCAATTTAATTTATATAAGCATGTATTTGTTATAAAGTCAATAACTAATGTAACTAAAATAGATGTCTGTATTTTTCAATCATAAATGTAATTTAAAAAAATTGATTAAAATAACAAATACTCAAATAGTTTGGTACATTCAGAGCTAAGAGAAGTTTCCTTAAAAAAAAAAAAAGAATTCACAATAAAAGAATTGATTATATATGCCAATACTAAGACAGATATTCAGATCACTATCTGAATTTTAAATAGTCCAAATAAAATCTATTTTGGTAACTCAACATACTGTATTACTAAAAAAACTACACAAATTTAAAATTTATTATCTTAGATTATTCTAATCATTATAAGAACACTTCTGGTAATGAGTAGTACTATCAGATTTTATTAAACCAATTATAAAAATCTAACAAACCACTTCAACATTTTTAAAGCATAAAAATTTTGAGCCACATGCCATGGTTTTATAGTTTCCTCAGAGAAGTAAAGGAACAATACCCATGAGGGAGAGTATTTCTATATACTACTAAATTATGCTAAGGAATACAAATAAAATGCAGTTTTAAAATCTAAATATTGTACCATATCATGTCTCACAAACTATGTTCATGTCACCAATTTGAGATGTGAATGCCCGAATTATATAGTGGAATATTTTCATAGTTGTTAGATCATAGTAATTGGCCAAAGGATTTTCTTTAGATATTCATTAAAAAGACAGCCTTGTTATACTGTGACTTAATTGCATTAAAAGAAAACAACTTTTATTTTAGTTATACTTTTTCACTGACATCTAGTCATATAAAAGCCTTGGTTCACTCTCATGCCCTTCAAATACTTTGGTTTAGCGCATAGAAAGTTTTATTTTTAACTATTATACAATTAAGTATGTCCTTATGAATGATCAGAAGCATCTGGGAAAGGTGGAAGTGAAAAAAATCCTCACTGGGAAAGTTAGCTTAATGTTTGCCCTTCAGAGTGGCCCATTATCAACATTTCATAGTGGGTTTCTTTATTTTCAGGTCCCTGAGGTATGTGCAATAAATTATGACTTGAACTAAACAAGTCACACTTGGCTCCAAAATGAAATTTTCCTACCTCTACTTTCTAGTCCCTAAGGTGGGAAGAGGAAATCCTGGTCACAGCCAAAAAAGTCATATTTTTGGCTCTAATATACATTTTCCTGCTTTTCAAAAAGCCAAACTTTGCTATTGAGACTGCAAAGTCTTATGTTAGTATTTTAAACTGTATTTTAATTTTTACTTCCATAATCTTTCTCAAATTTAAGAAAAAAAACTTAGTATCATAAAATTTAATGTCATTACCTTCTTATTCCCATTCAAATCACTTTTCTAATTCAGACAATTATATTAACTTTTTAAATGTGAATTCAAATGAAATAAAGACAATACAGAAATTGGTTGTTTCATTTCTATAAGATAGAATATTTAAAATTTTCATTTATAATAAATTCTACTTATTCCTGCATGATAGACTGAGTATGAATGTAAAAGAAAACCATAAAGTTCTAACTTAAGGTCCTGTAATTTGAAGCACAGTTTTAGTTTTAAGAGTCATTTATGGAAATTATTTAGTTCATTATCTCCCTTTACAGAGATCGAGAATATGGCAGACACGCCCTAAGGTGACACACAGAGTCATACCTTTATAATCCTTTCCCCTTGAGGGCAGAACCTGTGACTTGCTTTTAGCCAATAGCATATGGCAAGGGCTATGGGACAGCCACTCCCTTGATTAGGTTATATTATTAATATATGGTGAAGGTGGTGGGAAGTTACTTCTGCAATTTTATTTTATTTTTCAAATTTAAATTTTATTTTTATTTTCCTTCCATGATTATATTAAGTTGTATAAGACTCTGTCTAAGCCGATTGGAGGTAACAAGTCCTGTTGGCCTCGAGGAAGTAAACTGTCATGTTGTGAGACAGCCTGTGAGAAGGCTACATGGCAAGGAATTGTGAGTGGCTTCTACTCATTCCTGATGGATTAGGAAGAACTTCAGTCCTACCTCCCCAAAGAACTGAATTCTGCCAACAACCTAAATGAGCTTGGAAGAGGACCCCAAGCTCCAGATGAGAACACAGCCTGACCAGCACCTTGACTGCAGTCTTGTGGAACCCTGAGCAGAGGACCCAGCTAAGCCATGCCCAGACTCCTGACTCATGGAACTAGATAATAAATATATGTTGTTTTAAGCCACTATTTGTTACACAGCAATAGAAGCCTAATCCAAAGAATGACAGCCAGTATAATCAATATGATACTCCCTCCATTTATTATGTTCTACTATGTATTAAAGTGTAAGATGTTATTGATTGAGCATTTCCTTCTATAAATCCTTTAATGATTCACAACTGTAACATTGTATTGCCTCCTTAGGAGTCATATTAATGTTTACTACCATCTTGTTCATTATTATCTAATAATTATTATCATTTCTGTTCCTTGAAGTCTCTAGGAATGGAGGGTGGTGGTTGTTTTTTAAAACAAAACCAAATACAATTTTAATAACTTCTATTAAACCTCCAATCATTAATTAAAACATTTATTGAACACTATGTTCAATATTTTAATTGCAAAGACACAAAGATGCTTAAGAAATTATCCCTATCCTTAAGGTACATCATCTAACATTATAAAACTATTTATAAATATTAAATATGTCCTTTAGGAAGTTACAAAGGACACTGTGAAAGGTATCTATGTAAGTGAGTATTATTATACTTTTGAACTGTAACTCCTCTTTTTTTCCTATGATTTAAAAGGCAAATGCATAAAGCAATAATTGTAAGTTATGTTAATGGGCACATAATGAATAAAGATGCAATCTGTGACAATAACAATAAAAGGGAGAAGAACAGAGATTAAGATGATAGTTGTAATCCCCAATGCAAACACTAACAAAATAACTAAAAAATATACACAAAAGGAAAGAAGAGAATCAAAATAGTATACTACAAAGCAACTAAATACAAAAAAGACAATAATGAAGGAATTGAGGAACAAAAAGCATATGATTCACAGAAAACAAACAGCTAAATTAAATGGCAGAAGTCCTTCCCTATCAGTAATTACTTTAAATGTAAAGGGCTTAAACTCTCCAATTGAAAGGCAGAGATTGGCAGAATGGATTTCAAAACACCTGATCCAACTATATACTGTTAATAAAAGACTTACTTTAGATATAAGGGAGTTGGACTTCTACCTTATACCATATGGAAAAATTTACTCAAAATGGATCAAACACCTAACTTAAAGGGTTAAACCTATAAAACTCTTCAAAGAAAACATTAAGGGAAAATTGGCATGACCTTGGATTTGCCAGTGGTTTCCTAAATGACACCAAAAGCACAGACAACACACAAAAAAGTAAACTGGACTTCCTTACAATTTGAAACTTTTATATTTTTTTACATCCCATAGAGGTGTAAAAATAAATATTTTCAACAACTTGTTTAACCATTTAAAAATATTTTAAGGGCTGGTCCAAGTGCAGTGGTGTTTACAACCAATTGATCACAACCAGTTACAGATTCCTTTGTTCCTTCTCTACTCCCACTGCTTCACTTGACTAGCATACATAAATAAATAAATAAATAAATAAAATATATTTTAAGAAATCATCCATAATGATGCTGTGATTTATTTCAGGTATTGACTGCTATATTCTGGGCATTGCCAAATGATAAGAGGTCTTCTTAATCATTATAAAAACTACATGCCTACACTCTTAAAACTTACAAACATCGGTCTTATGAATGGATAGCTAACAAATATCCTCTAGCTATGAATAAAATGCCAGGGCTGGGGACTCCTTTTTGAAGTCACGATTCTAAGCCCTTTGCCATATGTGGTGGGAAATATCCCCTTTCCCTCCATCCCTTGACTTTGGGATTGTGCATATGACGTGCTTTGGGCAAGAGGAGATTAGCAGATGTGATACAAACAGATATTTGAAAAGTGCTTGCACAGTCAAACCTGCCCTCTTGCACTTCTGCCACTGCAATGATAACATGTCTTGATTGGTCTGTTGGTCCATGGAGGATGAGATACAGGTAGAGCAGAGCTGACCCAGCTGAGCCCAACCTAGATCAGCCAACCATTGCAGGGTGACTGAGCCCAGCTGAAATCAACAGAGCTGCCCAACTAAGTCCACGCCTAGATCATCTGTCACTCAGCCACTCCACAGATTTGTGACCTGTAACAAATGATTGTTGTTTTAAGTCACTGAGTTTTGGAGTTGTTACACAGGAAGAACTGATCCAGACATACAGCAACAAGAAACACATTTCCCTTATATCTGGTACTGCTAGTAAAGAATTTCCCTCTTTTTCCATCCCTTTTCCCTGTAATTTGGACTACTCCTGAGGAACCTACTTGACCCTTTCAGGAACCACTAGGGAAAGTCCTTTAGAACCACCTTCCTCCCTTCTACCCAAAACTCATTGATGCTTCTGTTATTCTGCTGTTTTATGCACTTGAGCCATTGGGATTCAGATAAGCAGAACTGTGACAAGTAGGATCATGACTAAGAAACGTCAGAACAGGCCACCAGGTGTCTTTTTTGTATGAAAGATTGAGATGTTGCCTAAGAAGAATTTATCCTGAGGAAAAAAGCATTAAGACCCCAAGATTGGTATAATTAACTATGCCAGAATCATAGTTGTTGGGGAAAAGGTACAAAAAAATAGAAGGTAAATATAATTTTCATTCTTTACAAAAATTTTTTTTAATTTTAAGAATTTTTGGAAAAATAACAAAGGATAACATAAAAATTCCTATATTCTCATATTTTTTAAAATTAAAAGTTATGGAAAAAGTTAAAGACCCTTTTGATAACTACTACCAATATCATTGCTTTCTCCTGTCCTCAGATGTAATCAGTATTATGAGTCTGATACAAATCCTTTCAGGCCTTGCTACTTTGTAAATGTAATATTTAGTACAACCTAGTATTATCCATAAAGTTTATCTTCTTTTCCAGATCTCAAGAAGTCATATGTAGGCCCAAGAAAGAGAGGATACTGGAAAAAACTAAAAGAATTACCTTAAGGAAAAACAATTTATATTTAAGATGTTGGGTAGGGTGTGGTGGCTCATGCCTGTAATCCTAGCACTTCGGGAGGCCAAGGCAGGAGGGCTTCATGAGGCCAGGAGTTCCAGACCAGCCTGCGGAAGAGGGAGACCCTGTCTCTACAAAAAATAGAAAAATTAGCCAGGCATGGTGGTGCACACCTGTAGTCCCAGCTACTTGGGAGGCTGAGGCAGGAGGATCGCTTGAGCCCAGGAGTTTGAGGTTGCAGTGAGCTATGATGACACCACTGCACTCTATCCCACGTGACAGAGCAAGACCCTATCTCAAAAAAAAAAAAAAAAAAAAGTTGGAAGAACATGTGATATAAAGAAGGGAAAGGGAATTTTTCTACTTTAACAAAGCAGCATTAGTGCAATCATGTAAAGCCAGGGTTAAATTATAAGACAAAAGGAGACAATACCAGTGCCAACAGCAATGCCATCGGTAGCACTCAGCTTCAGTGGAATACAGCACTAATGCTGTTGATGGTGAACACAATAGTTTTCTTGAGTAGATGTCAACTGTTTCATCAGTAGCAGTAGTCAGGGCAACATCAGCCATTTTAGGATAGGAGACACAGCCTTGGGCATGGCCATTGGTGCCGTCAATGGGAGCACTGGTAACTGGAGAAAACTCATGGAAGCCACCAAAGTCAGTGGAGGTTGAAAGGATTAGTTTATGAATCATCAGGTGAGAAACCCCCTGAGGACTTTCAGAAATTGTGAGGAGGTTGAGAAGTTATGGGAAGAGTAGGGGCTAACAAGAGAAATATTGTTTATTACTATTACTGTTCCTCAAAGACTGCTATGGCCCAGAGAAATAAAAGTAAAATTATATAATTCACAGTGCCTAGTAAAGTATTAACAATAAAGAGGATAACTACTCTACTAAAGAACTCCTGCTTTGGTATGAGACCTTATGTACCCTCAGTGGAGGGATATGGATCATACTCAATGAGTCAGCTCAGTGGCCAGAAAACCTCAAGTTTTCGTCTCAGATTGCTAACACCTTCAAGGAAGGTGTAAAAAATCCTCCCTGATGAAAGAACCTCAGGTTAAGACCTCAGGCTTCAAATTATTATTATGGTTTTTCAAATATATTGTTTAGGAAACAATCAGTGATAATGAGACAAAACTCCTGTGTCTGGCTAAGATTGAGTAACTACTTTGGAAATATTTCTTCCATTATATGTAATTGTGTAACTGGCCAAAATAGAGCAACTGCTTTCAGGGAGTAGACACCAGACAGCACAAGACTGTAATTCTTGATCAAAATTTCAAATTTTGATCCCTTCCACCTCAGCTTAGCAGGACCACTACACTCTGCTTGTACTTAAATGCCCTATTCTGTGGTCACTCTGCTTGTACTTAAATGCTCTATACTGTGGTCAGGAAATTATACACAGAGAGCTAGGAATCTATCCTGTAATCTATTAAGTGTGTAATAGCATTTTGTCTATAAAAACAATGTACATACCTTACTTAAAAATACTTTATAGCTAAAAAAAAGTGCTAATAATCATCTGAAACTTCAGCGAGTCTTAATCTTTTTGCTGATGGAGAGTCTTGCCTTGATGTTGATAGCTTCTGACTGATCAGGGTGGTGGCTGCTAAACATTGGGGTGGCTGTGGCAATTTCTTAAAATAAGACAACAGTGAAGTTTGCCACATCAATTGGCTCTTCCTTTCATGAAAGATTTCTCTGTAGCATGCAAAGCTCTTTGATAGCATTTTACCTACAGTAGAACTTCTTTCAAAATTGGAGTCAAGCCTCTCAAACCTTGCTGCTGCTTTATCAATTAAGTTTAAGGAATATTCCAAATCCTTTGTTATCATTTCAACAACGCTCACGGCATCTTCACCAAGAGCAGTTTCCATCCCAAGAAACCACTGTCTTTGCTCATCCTTAAGAAGCAACTCCCCATCTGTTCAAGTTTTATCATGAGATTGAAGCAGTTCAGTCACATCTTCAGGCTCCACTTCTAGTTCTCTTGCTATTTCCATCCTGTCTGCAGTTACTTACTCCACTTAAGTCTTGAATCCCTCAAAGTCATCCATGAGAGTTGGAATCAACTTCTTCCAAACTCCTATTAATGTTGGTATTTTGACCTCCTCCCAAGAATCATGAATGTTCTAAAAAGAGTCTAGAATGGTGAATCCTTTCTAGAAGGTTTTCAATTAACTTTGTCCAGATCCATCAGAGAAATCACTATCTGTGACAGGTATAGCCTTACAAAATGTATTTCTTAAATAATATGACTTGAAAGTCAAAATTACTTCTTGATCCTTGGACTGCAGAAGGGATATTGTTTTAGTGGTCATGAAAACAACATTAATCTCCTTGTATATCTCCATCAGAGCTCTTGGGTGACTAGGTGCATTGTCAATGAGCAGTAATATTTTGAAAGGAATCTTTTTTTCTGAGTAGTAGGTCTCAATAGTAGGCTTAAAATATTGAGTAACCCACGCTATAAGCAGATGTGCTGTCATCCAGGCTTGGTTTTTGCATCTATAGAGCACAGGCTGAGTAGATTTAGCATAATTCTTATGGGCCCTAGGATTTTCAGAATGGTAAATGAGGATTGGCTTCATGTTAAAGTCACCACCTGCATTAGTCTCTAACAAGAGAGTCAGCCTGTCCTTTGAAGCTTTGAAGCCAGGTATTGACTTCTCCTCTCTAGCTATGAAAGTCCTAGATGGCATCTTCTTCCGATAGAAGGGTGTTTCATCTACACTGAAAATCTATTGTTTAGTGTCTCCACCTTCATCAATTATCATAGCTAGATCTTTTGGACAACTTGCTGCAGCTTCTCCATCAGCACTTGCTGCTTCACCTTATACTTTTATGTTATGGAGATAGCTTCTTTCCTTAAACTTCATGAACCAACCTTTGCTAGCTTCCAACTTTTCTTCTGCAGCTTCCTCATCTCTCCAGCCTTCACATAATTGAAGAAACTTAGGGCTTTGCTCTGGAATAGGCTTTGGCTTAAGGGAATATTGTGGCTAGTTTGAGCTATCCAGACCACAAAAACTTTCTCTAAATCAGCAATAAGAGGGTTTGGCTTTCTTATCACTCATGAATTCACTGGAGTAGCAGTTTTAATTTCCTTCATTTTTCCTTTGCATTCACAACCTGGCTGTTTGGTGCAAGAGGTCTAGCCTTTGGCCTATCTTGGCTTTCGACATGCCTTCCTCACTAAGCTTAATCATTTCTAGCTTTTGATTTAAAGTGAGAGATGTGTAACTCTCCCTTTCACTTGAACACCTAGAGACAACTTTAGGGTTATTAATTGGCCTAATTTCAATATTGTTGTGTCTCAGGGAATAGGGAGGCCCGACGAGAGAAAGAGAGACATGGGAACATGTTGGTGGAGCAGTCAGAACACACACAACAGTTATCAATTAAGTTTGCCTTATATGGGCATGGTTTGATGCACCCCAAAACAATTACAATAGTAACATCAAAGAGCACTAATCACAGACTACAACAGTTATAATAATGAAAAAGTTTGAAATATGTCAAGAATTAGCAAAATGTGACAAAGAGACACTAAGTGAACACATGCTATTGGAAAACTGGTGCCAACAGACATATGCAGGGTTCCTACAAACCTTTAATTTGTTAAAACACAAAATAAAGCAAAGTGGAATAAAATGAGGTATGCCTGTAATTAACTTTACACAAAACCAATGACTTCTATGGTGATAAAACTTCCTAAGGTTTCAATGGCCTACCTGTAGATCTTTCACATTTGGAAAAGGAATTCCTATTGTTATGACAGCACGGGCATTGTCATCTGAGAAATCCAGACCCTCACTCACTTTACCACGACAAACTGCTACCAGGAGGGCTCCATCTTAATCAACAGAATATAGACATTTTTAAAAGCATACTCAAAATCCTCAGAAATTGCTTATTCTTATCATTTTAAAAAGATCTGATTATTAAGTATAGTAGCAAATTTAAAATAATCAAAATAAAACACGACTATGAGATAAAGTTTTAGAAGTTCAATGTCTTTAAGTAAATAAGGGGAACAAAAATATATTTATATGCAATAGGGTAACAAACCAATTTACAAACTGTTCATCTCACAGATAACTTATACAGTTAAACCACATTAGAATAGCAACTTCCATATGAACTGCGCAATTATGAACAGTGTTATTTTATAAAAATTGAAATTGCAATCATTACCATTATCACCAGAAAGTAAAATTCTCAGAATAATTTAAATAACTCTAATTTGTAAAATACATCATATTGAATCAATATTATATTGAAAAGTACTTAAAACACATACAGAATACTATATATACTCATCAATTATGTTATATTACCTTTACTGTTGCATTGTTCATAAATTATTACTATTAGCCCTTTACATCAAACTCTTCATGGACATTCTCTAACCTAGAAATTTAGTCTTCAGTTATGTTTTGAAAGCTCTAGTTTACCTTATATAATAGAATATAAGCACAAAGTATATTATTTGCATCAAAATGTAGGTTTCATTTGGCTAGAAAGTATGATATTTATACATATCCTAGCTTCCTTCTTGCACAAACTATTTCAGGTGGTACAAGAAAGACTATAGGATAATATTTAAAGGCATGCTGTTTCTTAAAGTTGAATCGGCACACCCAAGTGAAAATATTCACACGAGGACAACTCCAAATAAAAGAATTTCTTTACCCAATTTACATTCTTTTCACCCAGGATTATGAAATACAATTTTTCTCTTAAGTACAATCCATTTAAACAGGTAATAAATAAAATTCTAATAGCACCAACTTCTTCTTACTTTATAATAAAAAATATTTTTCACTGACCACGAAATAATTTGCAATTACCTTTCTCTCCTTTATGCCTGATTGCATCATAGTATACCTGCAGTAATTCATCAAAATCAGTTTTTTCTCCTCCCTGTGGTTCTACAATGACTGTCTTCACCAACTCCAGATTACGCCATAATCCAGTGGAGATCCAACGTTCTTTTAATTTTTCTAATAACTAAAATGAGGAAAGAAAACAATCGATTTTTTGTGTGTCCAGCTAAACAAACTTACCTTTGTTGATTTAAAGTCAATGTGACTATAATGGGACAAAGGCAGGCATATTAACCTTTCCGTGTCTTTACTCATCTATAAAATGAGGAAAACAATATCTCATAATAGACCTGTTACTAGGTTAAATTTATTAACAGATTTAGAGAGGTTAGAATGGTGCTGGCACATAGTAAGAACTCAATAAATATTAGCTGCTGCTACCATTACTATTACCACTAACACTACTGCTACTGCTGTTACTGGTATTAGGTCATTAAATATGAAATGTCCGATTTCGAATTAAAAGTGTAGTTCATTATATCTCAAACAAGAAGCAGTACAATTAATCAAAGTATGTGCCTAGACCATTGACACCGTTTTGCCATCTTAACGGTAGCTTGTTTATGCAAGCAGTGAAGAAGCCTGGAGAGCAAGTGGCAATGTAATCACAAAAGGTGTTTTCTACAACTTGTTGAGAATTGAGTATTTTTCCTTGCAAGAAGGGGTCCAAAGCCTGGAAGAAGTGGTAGTCAGTTGATACAAGCTCTGGTGAATATGGTGGATGACAGAGTTTCTAAGTCCAGCTTCTGTAGCTTGAGCAGCGTTGTTTGTGCAACATGCGGTCGAGCACTGTCTTGCAAGAGGATTGGCCTGTCCCTATTGACCAATCTCAGCTGCTTGATCACAAACATCCTCATCATTTCATGCAATTGGTTGCAGTAGGCATCCGCTGTAATTGATTGACCAGGTTTCATTAGGCTGTAGTGGATAATACCAGCGCTGGACCACCAAACGGACACCCTTAGCTTTTTTGGATGAATATTCTGTTTGGGACTGCGTTTCGGCACTTCGTCTTTATCCATCCATTGTGCCGAATGCTTGCGATTGCCAAAAAGAATCCATATTTCATCATGTATAACAATGTGGTATAGAAATGGTTCGCCTTTATGTCGTGACAGCAAAGAAAGGCAAGCTTCCAGATGATTTCTCTTTTGACACTCGTTTAATTCATGTGGAACCCATCCATCCAGCTTCTTTACCTTGCCCATTTCTTTCAAATGGTCCAATATTGTTGGAATAGTAACATCAAACCTTGCTGCTAATTCACGTGTAGGTTGACATGGATTTGCTTCCATTACAGCTTTCAGCTCATCATTATCCACCTTGGTCTCAGGTCACCCACGTGGCTCATTTTCAAGATTAAAATCATCAGAAGAGAACTTTTCAAACCATCATCATACAGTGTGTTCATTAGCCACGTGCTTCCCAAACACTTTGTTGATATTTCAAGCTGTCTGTGCTGCATTGGTTCTACAACGGAACACATATTCGAAAATAGAACAAATTTTTGACTTATCAATGGTTTCACAAAAATTGCTTTAAAAAAAATTTGAAAGATAACCACAAGCCAAAACATACATTTCAAAGACTGACGATGTACCTTCACAGTAAACATAAAATAAGAAGTGTCAAAGTGGAATGTCAGAGATATCAACTGTCAAACTCAGCATTTAAGGAAATCAGACATTTCATACTTAATAACCTAATACTACTACTATTATTATCTTAGCCATTTCAAAAGCAAAAAAAAAATGACTTTGGTCAAACTTAATATATTTTAAGTTTTCTCTTTAAACCTAAGGTGAAGTTATTTAATATACTTAACTAATGAGTCCTAAAATAAAGATTATTTAAGATCATTTGACTAAGTCTATAGATACACAGACCCATTGTTTGAAAATTTGACCATCATTAATAACCTAAATCAAATAAACATATAAACAGAGACTCAGATAGCCAACAAATAGAAAATACATAGGCACAAACAGAACACTTACAGAAATAACCATGGGCTAGATTACAAAAGAACTTTCAAGAAACTTCAAACAACCTTTACCGTATTGATCACATATCTAACAATTATGCAATGTTAGATTAAAAGTCAATAATACAAGTCTGAAAAAAACTAATAAGCCCAACACCAAAACTTACATTCTTAACATGAGTGAAACAGGAAAACACAGTAGAATTCATGAAATCTTTAGATACGAATGATAAGAAAAGCACTCACAATTCAAAACATGTAGCATGCAGCAATGGCAACACTTAGAAATACACTTACAGCTTAAAATATATTTATTTTAAAATGTGAAAAATAAAGGAATTAAGTATACTTTCCAAGAAGCTAGAACGTGAAACATAGCAAATGCAAAGAAAGTAGAAGTTAATAATAAAGATAAGAGCTGAATAAATAAAAAAGATAAAAGCCAGAAATAGAGATTATATTTTTGGTTTCTTAGAACTTGAGAAATTTATGTACAATGAAATGGCCATAATTCATAAATAAATCTTGAATACTACAATAAAAATGCAGAATATATAATATTAAGTTGAACTGTTTACCCACTTGTTCTATGCCATGAATTCTATGCAATGTGAACCAGTTATTACAGAAACCACCCAAAATTCTCTAAAGAACAGAAGCTAATCAATTTTTATAAGATAATTTATTTCCTCAGAGTTTTACCTTTATCTATTTTTATAAATAAACTTAATAAGATCATAAAACAAATTTTATAACACTAATTAGGAAAATAGTTCATTGCTATTATACAGTGATCAGGGTTCCCTAGTTTTATCCCTAATAAAAATCAAAGTTCCCCATAAGACCATGTTATTACGTAAAAACGTAGGGTTATCATTGATCTAAAAGTCTTTTCTGTTTTGAGTGCCTTTGGCTATCAGAATTTGCTTTTTGAATATGCACTGTTTCTGAATCAAAGTCTCTCACCAGTACATAGAAAATATTAAAAAAAAAAAAAACCTGCTGACAATATTCAGAGCAACAGTGTTTATGGGAGAGCCACACTGGGTCTCCAACTGAAAGAAAAAGCCTACTACAGAGTCAGTGATGTTCCGAATAGTTTATTAAATTACTTAAACTTCTTTATTGAATAACCAGTTTAGAAAAGGACAAAAGTATCTCAAGAGGATATAAAACCAGATGACATATGTCATGAATTTGCACAATTGTTGATACTTAATGGAATTTAATCCAATGATAAACTGTTTTTCCTCTGATTCCTTGATCCTGAGATAATAATAATTTCCAATACTGAAGGTTACAAATATTCAAGATCTGAAGAAAAACCTCCCCCACTACTTGAGTAAGACCATTATGTTGATGATTCCAAAATATATTCCACAATTAGGTTAGAAGATATCTATTTAAAATGAAAAGTTTGAGGAACAAAGAATTGGTAAAATGTACAAAATTTCCCATGAAGAAATCCAGCAGGGATTTTTCTCTAATTATATAGAAAGGAATTCAGAATATCAGAGTTAAATATGATTTAAAATTTTTAAAAGCAGGTATGATGTGCGCAATTATTTCAAATTTGTTACAAGGGATTAAAAAAAGACATAAGGAATAAAAATGTCTACTGATGATTTTTTGGTTTCTTAGAACTTGAGAAATTTATGCACAATGAAATGGCCATAGATTCATAAATAAATCTTGAATACTACAATAAAAATGCAGAATATATAATATTAATCCCATAAGAAAACTTTTACAACAAATACAAAATAAACTATCATATAATGTTACTGGGTCTTTAAAAAAACCTGTTTGCAAAATAATACTGTTGAGCTCATTTACATATCTGAATTAACTTTTGGCTCAAAAGTTGTTTGATTCTATTCAATTTTTAAACAAAATTGTTAGCATATAATAATTATATATACGATTATAATTCAGGGAATAGAAAAGAACAAAAAGGGGAAAGTTGAGACACACCAAAAGCAGGCTACATTTTTCTTTTTGTATTAGAGCTTTAGAACTTTATTGTTAATGCAAATGTTATAACTTGGACAAAATTTTTTCCTTATATAGAAATCATTCAAATTTGCTTTAATTAAACAAGAAGAGCCATTTCAATCCTCCAAACACAGGTAAGAAGTTATTAACTACATTTATTTTCCAGAAAAAGATAGCAAGAGTGAAAAAGAGGGACAAAAAAGCTACCAATAGACAGAAAACAATTATCAAAATGGCAATAGTAAGTCCTTCCTTATCAGTCATTATTTTAAATGAAAATGGATTAAATTCTCTAATCAAAAGACATAAAGTGGCTTGATAAATAAAATCCTGATCCAACTATATGCTGTCTACAACTGACTCACTTTAGATTTAAGGATGCACATAGGCTGAAAGAATAAGGATGAAAAAAGATATTCCTTGTAAATGGTAACCAAAAAACAGCAGGGTGGGAATACTTACATCAGACTAAATAGGCTTTAAGTAAAACACTGTCAAAAGAGACCACAAAAGACATTATATAATGATAAATGGGTCAATTCACCAAGAATACTTAACAATTATATATGCACCCAACATCAGAGCACCCAAATATATCAAACAAATATTAATATTAATAGTACTGAAGGAAGAAATAAACAGCAACACAATAATAGTAGGGGATTCAAATACGCCACCTTCAATAATGAATAAAACATCCAGACAGATTATCAATAAGGAATCAGAGAACTTGAAGAATATTAGAGACGAAATGGACCTAACAGACATATGTAGAACATTTCACCCAAAAGCAGCAGCATACACAGTGTCACATTCCCAACCGCACATGAAACATTCTCCAGAATAGATCACATGTTGGGTCACAAAGCAAGTCATAACAAATTTAAAAAGGTTTAAATCAATATCATGTACCTTTTTCAACCACAACAGAATGAAACCAAAATTAAATAGCAGAAAGAAAACCAGAAAATTCACAAATGTGAAAATTAAACAACACACTTTTGAACAACCAATGAATGGATCAAAGAAGAAATCAAAAGGGAAGTTATGAAATTATCTTGAGACCAACGAAAACAAAACACAACATACCGAACGTAAGGATGCACCAAAAGCAGTACTAATAGGAAAGTTTATAGTGGTAAATGCCTATATTAAAAAAGAAGAAAGATCTCAAGTAACCCAATTCAACACCTTAAGAAATTAGAAAAAGAACAAACTAAACCCAGAGTTAGCAGAAAGAAAGAAATAATAAAGATTAGAGAGAAAAAACAATAGGGAATGGAATATCAAACGAAAAAAATAAAACTAAGAGTTGATTTTTTTTAAGAGTTGATTTTTTGAGAAGATCAACAAGATGACAAACTTTTACCTAGACTAATTGAGAAAAATAGAGACAAACAAAATCAGAAATGAAAGAGTAGACATTGTAACTTATGCCACAGTAATAAAAAGGATTGTAAGAGACTACTCTAAATAGTCATATGCCAACAAATTGGATAACCTAGAAGAAATGGACAAATTCCTAGAAATATACAACCTACCAAGACTGAATCATGAAATAGAAAGTAGGAATGGACCAATAACTAGTAGGAAGACTGAATCAGTAATAAAAAGTCTCCCATCAAAGAAAAGTCCAGGACCTGATGACTTCAATGCTCAGTTTTATGAAACATTTAAAAAAGAACTAATACAAATACAAATTCAATGCAATTCCTATCAAAATCCCAATGACATTCTTTACAAAAATACTAGTAACCCCAAAAAAAAGCCTAAAAGAAAAAAAAGCCCTAAAATACATATGGAACCACAAAGGACCTCAAGTAGTCAAAACAATCTTGAGAAAGGAGAACAAAGCCAGAGGCATCACTTCATGACATTTACATCTTACAGAGCCAACATAATCAAAACAGTATAGTACGGGCATAAAGACAGATATTTAGACCACTGGAACAGAATAGAGAGACTGGAAATAAATCCAGGCATATATAATCAACTGATCTTCAACAAGAGTGTATAATGGGGAAAGGATACATAATGGGGAAAGAATAGTCTCTTCAACAAATGGTGCTGGGAAAACAATAATAACACGCAAAAGAATAAAACTGGACCCTTACACTATACACAAGAATCAACTCAAAATGGATTAAAGACTTAAACATAAGAGCTGAAAGTGCAAAACTCTTAGAAGACAACACAGGGGAACATTTTTCTAACATTGGCTTTGGCAATGATTTTCTGGATACAACACAAAAGCATAGGTAACAAAAGTAAAAACATACAATTGGGACCACATCAAACTATAAATAAAAAGCTTCTGCACAGTAAAAGAAAAAACAGAGTGGAAAGGCAACCTATAGAATGCGAAAAAATATCTGCAAACCATATATCTGATAAGGGGTTAATATCCAAAATATATAAGGACCCCTACAACTCAATAGCAAAAAAATAAACAACCCAATTGAAAAATAGGCAAAGGACATCAATAGACACTTCTCCAAAGAAGACATACCAATAGCTAACAGGTCTATGAAAAAATGTTCAACATCACTAATCATCAGGGAAATGCAAATCAAAACCACAATGAGATATGACCTCTCACATTTTAGAAAGGCCATTATCAAAAAAACTGAAAATAGTAAGTGCTGGTAAGGATGTTGAGATATTGGAATCCTTGTGCATTGCTGGTAGGAATGTAAAATGGTATAGTCACTGCGAAAAACACAAAAGGAAATAAGAGAGGAATCAAAATGAAATAGTATTTAAAAACTTTAACTTATTTCAGAAATATTTTATAGTTTTCAGTATACAAGTCTTCTACCTCCTTAGTTAAGTTTATTTCTAAGCATTTTATTCTTTTTTGGTGCCATTGCAAATGGGATTGCCTTCCTAATTTTCTTTTCAGATAGTTTGTTGTTAGTATATAGAAATACAATTTGTTTTGTACGTTGATTTTGCATCTTGCAACTTTACTGAATTTGTTTATTAGTTCTAACGGTTTTTAAACAAAGTCTTTAGGAAAGATCGTGTTGCAAACAAGGACAATTTTATTTCTTCCTTTCTCATTTGGATGCCTTGTCTTTCTTTTCCTTTCCTAACTGCCATACTACTTATGTTATATAGAAGTGGCAAGAGTGGGCATCCTTGCTTTGTTCCTGATCTTAGAGGAAAAGCTTGCAGTGTGCACCACTGAGTATGATGATGTAAGATATGAGCTTTTCATATATGATCATTATTATGATGAGATAATTTCCTTCTATTCCTAGTTTGTTGAGTTTTTATCATGAAAGGGTGTCGCATTTTGGCAAATGGTTTCTTTTTTTTTTTTTTTAAGAGACAGGGTCTTGTTCCATACCCAGGCTGGGTGCAGTGGTGTGATCATAGCTCACAGTATCCTCAAACTTCTGAGTTCAAGTGATCCTCCTGCCTCAGCCTTGCAAGTAGGTAAGACTACAGGTTCATACCCAACTAATTTTTAAAGAATTTTTGTAAAGACAGGGTCTCACTATATTGTCCATTGGCAAGTTATCCTCCCACCTTGGCCTCCCAAAGTGCTGGGATTAGAAGCATGAGTCACTACGCCCAGACATCAAATGCTTTTACCACATCTATTGAGATGATGCATGATCAAAAGGAGATTCTTTTCAATAAATGGTGCTGGGAAAACTAGATAACCACAGGCAAAAAAAAAAAAAAAAAAGAAGTTAGACATTGCCTACACAATTTACAAAATTTAACTCAACAGTGATCAAAGACCTTACTGTAAGAGCTAAAAATATAAAACTCTTAGAAAAAACAGAGGAAAGCTTTATGACCTTGCATTTGACAATGAGTTCTTGGCTATGACACCAAAAGCACAAGTAACAAAAGGAAAATATAGATACAATCAGACTTCATCAAAATCAAGAAACTTTTGTGGATTCTGTCAGGAAAGTAAAAAAGATAATCCACAGAATGGGAAAAAACATTTGCAAGGCATATATCTGATAAAAGATTAATATCTAGAATACAAAGAAGTCCTACAACTCAACAACAAAACAATTCAAATATAGGCAGAAGACTTAAATAGACATTTATCCAAAGAAGATAAAAAATGGTCAATAAGGACATGAAAAGATGCTCAACATCCTTAGTCATTAAGAAACTGCAAATCAAAGCCACAATGAGATCCAACATCATACCCATTAGGATGACTCGTCCAAAAGAGAAAAATAACAAGCATTGCAAGGATATAAATAAATTGTAACCCTCATATGCTGGTGGTAATGTAAATGGTACAACCACCATGGAAAATAGTTTGGTGGTTCCTCAAAAATTTATAAACATAGAATTATCACATGATCCAGCAATTCCACTCCTAGGTATAAACCCCAAAAGAACTGAAAAAACTAGGTCCCAAATAGATAACTAGTACACCATTTATAGCAGCATTATTCACAATAGCCAGAAAGTAGAAACAAATCAAGCACCCATCAACAGATGAACAGATAAACAAAATGTGTGACCCACATATGATGAAATATTATTCCACCTTAAAAGGAATGAAATTCTGATAAATGCTACAACATGTATGAACCTTGAAAACATTATGTTAGGTGAAAAAAGCCAGACACAAAAGTACAAATAATGTATGATTCCACTTATATGAGGTACCTAATAATAGACAAATTCATAGAGATGGAAAGTAGAATAGAGGATACCAGGGACTAGGGGAAGAGGAGAATGAGGAGTTATTTTTTAATGGGCACAGTGTTTCTGACTGAGATGACTAAAAAGTTTTGGAAAGAATAGTGGTGATAGTTATATAATATCATGAATGTACTTAATGGCACTAACTTCTACACTTAAAATGCTTAAAAAGTAATTTTATGTTATGTATATTTTACCACAATCTTAAAATTGAAAAAATATGAACATACACATAGACACAAATGAATACTCCACAGTAGTGTAAATGAATAAACTAGTTTCACATCTAGCAACAAGAATGAATCACTAACTTATACATATCGAGTAAAAGAAAAAGCAAATATAGATAACTTACATATGATTCATTTATATATATTTCAAAAACAATATATTATTTAAGAAAAGTATAACTTTCAGAAAACAAGCAAAATGAGTATCTTTAGGTTTGAGGGGATGTGATTGGGAAGGGGAGATGGGGGCTTCTAATATAGGAATAATGTCATATTTATTAAGCTGGGTAGTGGATACTCAGATGTCCATTTTATTATTCTTTAAAATGAGCATATTAGTTGTATTCACTTATACACATATTTTGCAAAAGCATAAAAATTAAACATTGCTCAGGTATTACTATGGATGAGTTACAGGAGGGGTTAGAATGGGTACATTCAGGCTACTAATTATATATAATTAAATACAGTAATTACTACATCACTAATGTAGTAATCCAAAGATAGAAGTAGCTTGAATTAGGAAGAGTTGAGAAAAAAATATGCAATATGGCAGTAAAACTCAGCAGAAACGAAGCAAGTGGGAGGGGGACAGGTAAATTCACACCTAAGGGGTACAATGCATGCTATTTTGGTGATGGGAGCACTTATTACTTTGACTCAAATGGCACAAAAGCAATTCATGTAACCAAAAGATTTGTACTCCTGTAATACTCTGAAACTTAAAAAAAAGAAAAAAGAAAAAAAAATATGCAAACCTTGAGAGTCAGGTAAAAAGATAAATGGTACAAACTTTTCATTTCAAATGGAGGCAAAGGCCCACTAAAGGATTATCTGGGGAAATGCTCTTTGTTGAACTCATTATTTACTATTAAGTGAAATTACATTTTAACTTAAATATTTTTGTCCAGTAGACATACAAATCATTTCTGTCCAGGAGAATATATAATCTCAAAAATTACAATTTATTGGCCTGTAGTACATAATCAGTGTTATATTCAGATCAGCAATCTTATATTCTATTCCTTTGTTAAATTGCCTATAAGTGCATAGCTCTTAAAATGGTCTCTGAATTGGCCTTAATATCACACTCATTTCCTCATTAATCAATGAGTTTAATAAAATCTTTGATAGGTGTCCAATTTTTTATATGAGCCATGATTTTATCTTTTTGGATTTGATGACAGGAAAGGGAGAAAAAGGTTCAAAGATACCCTGTAGGTATCTGATTAGTCCAAATACGCTATGATTTGAATATCTGTCCCCTCCAAAACTATTGTTGAAATTTAATCCCCAGTGTGGCAGTATTGAGAGGAAGGGCTTTTGGGAGGTGATTGGGTCATGAGGGCTTTGTGGATTAGTCCATTCATGATTTAATGAGTTAGTGGGTTATCACAGAAATGAGACTGGTGGCTTTACAAGAAGAGGAGGGGAGACCTGAGCTAGTATGCTCAGCCCCCTTGATATGTAATGCCCTGTACACCTCAGTTCTCTGCAGAGAGCCCTCACCAGCAAGAAGGCCCACACCAGATACAGCTCCTCAGCCTTGGACTTCTCAGCCTCCAAACTATAAGAAATGAATTCCTTTTCTTTATAAATTACCCAGTTTCAGGTATTCCGTTATAAGCAACAGAAAATGGACTAAGACAGTGTCATTCACTCATATAGCCAACACTAGGAAAGGACCAAGACTAGAAGGGAAGATTACAAGTTTGTTGCCTTTGAGATATTCAAACTGAAATGTTGACCTGACAGTTGAATATATGGATGTTGTACTTAGAGGTCAGAATTGAATTATAAATTGTGAAATCAAGACTAAAAAATGGAACAAAAGAATGCATATAGGTTAGATTGACTAGCAGGAGAGTACAGATAAAGAAAAAGGCCCAGCAAGAAAATCTTACCTCCTCTCTTTCTATCACACCGCACATCCAATCCATCAGCAAATCCTGCCAGCACTACTTTCAAATTACATCTAGACTCCAAACATTGCTCACTATCTTTACTGCTACCACAGTGGTCCAAGCTACCACCATCTCTCACCTGGATTTAGGAGTAGACTACCAAGCAGTCATCTTGCTTCTTACTATGCTCTCTAGAATCCACTTTCCTCACAGCAGCCATCATAATCCTTTCAAAACTTGGTTTAAAGCCCCCAATGGCTTCCTGTTGCATTTAGAACAAAATCTAAATCCTTACTGTGGTGTGATTTTACCCTAGCTACTTCTCTGATCTCATCTCCTATTACTCCCCGCACCTCACTGTCATTCTGCTACAGCTACACTAGTCTCCTTATTGCTCAAACACACCAGGCAGTCTCCTACCTCAAGGTTCCTTCTGACTGAACATTCTTCCCCCAGAAATCAGAATGATTTGCTTCCTCCCCTCCTTTAAAGCTTTACTCAATGTCACCTGCTCAGTCAGGCCTTCCTGAACCATCCCATTAAAATTCTAAACCACCTCCCCTCACATTCCCAGAATCCTCTTCCCCCCTGACCTTGCTTTAGTTTGCTACATAGCACTTATCACCATCTGTATTAGTCTGCTCATGTTGCCACAACAAAGTATCACAGACTGAGTAGCCTAAACACAGAAATTTTTTTCTCACAGTTCTAGAGGATAAGAAGTCCAAAATCAAGGTACCGGCTGACTCAGTTTCTGGTGAGGACTCTCTTCCTGGCTTGCAGACAACCACCTTCTCTGTTTGCTCACATAGCCTTTCTTCTGTGCACAAGCAGAGAGGGAGAAAGAAGGAGGGACCTCTCCAGTGTCTTTTCTTATAAGGACACTAATCCTATCAAATCAGGGCCCCAGCCTTGTGGCTTCATTTAACCTTGATTACTTTCTTAAAGGCCCCAACTCCAAATACAGCCACACTGGGGGGTTAGGGCTTCAACATAAGAAATTTGGTAGGACACAAACATTCAGTCCACAACATCATCTAACATACTAATATCTTTATATTGTACCTGGTTTATTTTCTATCTCTTACCCTGGAATATAAGAGGACAATAATTTTTGTCTGTTTTACTTATTGCTGATTGTCCAGTACATAGAACAGTACATGGATACACAGAAAGTGATCAATATATATTTACTAAATGAATTTCATAAATGAATGAAAAAGGCAGGCCCAAAATAATGAGGTCAGGGAAGAGAATAAGCAGGTAGGGAAAAAAACTGTAAAATCAGGTGCCAAGGTCCTTAATAAAAGAAGAGCATTCAGATACTTTGTAAGATGACAGTAAAGAGGAAGGGGAAAGAGTGATGTGATTAAAAGACATGAGCTCAGAGACAAGAATTTTTTGTTGGTGAGTTCCCAATTCGTTCGTTCATTCCTTCCTCCCTCTTTCCCTCCTTCCTAAAGACAGGTGAAGGTTTAGAAAGAACAATGGAGAGTAAATGGGATACTGAATCTGATACTACAAGTTATGAGAGGAAAAGATAGTCACAATCTAAAAGGGTTGATGAAGAAGTGGTAATATCCTCTGGGTATATCCAGATTTTAGTTCAGGCAAAGAAGTATGAGGAGCACTTTGAAAAGGGGAAATTTGGTGACTATGAGACAACATTTCCACAGAGCACAATGTGTTTATTTTAATCTCTTCAGTGGAGGTTTTTAAAAAGTACCTTAAAAGCTTTTCATTATGGATTACACAAGGGCTACATGCAAATGTGGTGTGTAGTTCTATAGCAAAAACATACTGATTATTTTAGTAAAAATGGCCTGCAGCAAATTTTTGGTTTCAAAATATTTAGGTCTACAGCTGTTACATTCTCATTGCAGATGAAACTCAAATTGCACATTTGTACAGCTTAATTATTTCTCTCTTGCCAGAGAAATCACACAAATAACTAAACGCACAAATAACTCAATTGATTGTTAAATTCTCTTAAGTATGCTAACTAAGCACCTAAAAATCAAATAACTTAAAAGAAAGTACAATGATGGCGCCATCTCTCAGGTTTTAAGGCTTACATTTGTGAAAAATGTGAGGTATCTCTGTTATAAATTATTTTACATAATAGCTCATAAAAGGTAAATACTATTCACATACAGGGATCAGTGGACATATGTGTTCAGTGATACAGAGATGATTTAATTTACTAATTGGTTTTCACATTACTTGGATTTGTTAACCTCATAGGCAATTTTTTTAAAGTCAGATCTTACAATCTAAAAGATACTTTGGAATGTCCAAGTCTTATCTGGATATTGTCATTTTATTTCTTTCAAACTTCTTAAAACCAGTATCTCACTAGGGAGGCAATAAGTTAGAATGCAACCTAGCGGGGAAATCCTGCATTTACTCAATGTCCATAGTTTTTACATAGTTCCAGATGTTCAGTACATTAATAATACACTAACTCAAAGCCTCTTTTTGAAACTTTAGAAAGTGCAAATTGCATTAAGACCTCTTTGCCCTCATTAATGGTATTGTTACAATCCCAGTCCTCTGGAAAATGTTTTTTGGCATGTGTTTAACTTTATAATATTGCCATTTACTCACTTTAATAGCCAGTACTCAAGTCTTAATGCTTTTAATAGGCCTGCCTAAACAGACTACCATATTTTGTAATCTTATTCACATAATTTATTTCATAGGTAAAACCTGCCATATTTCTCCATCTAAAGATGATTCTTTACTATTCATTCCCTGAGGTACTAATATTTTAAGAAACATTTACTTTCTTTTATTTAGTTGATATGTACACATAGGGGGCATATGTTAGAGATAAACAGTTCCTTTTAAATACTAATAAAAATGGAAAATAAATTAGTAGGGTTTTTAAAATAACATTTTTAGTTATAGTAGAAATATTAATAAATATATCCTTAATTCTTGCCATATACAAACAGAAAATATGAGAAGATTAAATATATGAATTTCTTTTGAAACAACTTCATATTTGGTGATATCTGACTCACCACCTTCACCTCAAGAGGCTGGGTTATATTTCAGGATCAAATTTTCAATGAATACAGATGTAGTCAGTAGTGCACTTAGAGGAATAATATAGAGAAATATTGCCCCTAAGTGAAAGTAAGACCCATTATAGTTGTTGGCAATCGAAGTGGAAATGAAAGATCCCACAGTCCTTTCTGAAAATGAACACTCCCTCTCATAAATTAGTTAAAAGATTGAGGGCTCTGAAAATGTTGGAGCTGCGTGACTGATACCAACACATTTATTTACAGAGTCACTTATTGATATATTCCGATAAAAATACACACTGATACTTACAGTGCAAAAAATTTCAAATAAAATGGCATTTCCAAAATAACTAACACATTTCTTCATGACAATCTACTTTGCTGAAATCTCTTGAAAAGAAAACAGTAAGAATCCAACAGCCATTTATGTATGGAACAAATTCTTAACTCTTTGAAACATAAATTATGAATTACTATTGATTCATCAACACAGTTCATCAATGTCTGAAGTAACCATTTAATTAAAATATACATAATTTGAGTGGTTTCACTATTTTAAAGTATTGGCTTAGTAAATGTTGGCTGAAATCTGAATGAATTCAATCACACAAATTCAACTATATGTTTCATTCCTTACCTGAGTAGATTAACTGTAGGCCAAAAAAGATAACTCATTTTCTATACTTCTGTAAAAAGTCTAGTAATTAAAGTAAACTATAATGAGGTTAGTGCACTTACACTATTAGAATCTAGGCTGAGAGAAGCAAATGAATAATAAGTGACCACTATAATGTTACCTAAAAGTTACTACTTTCAAGTATTGCCAACCTGAATCGGCTATAAACCTGTTGCTGTAAAACTTGTAAATGAAATGCTCTAGAAAAAGCATCACTTCATAATCTAGTGAAAAAGATCCAAAAGAAAAAAATTACAATCAGGTACATAACAAAAATAGAAAGGATTCAAGGCACACCACTACAGAAGACCATCAGATCAAAAAGGAAGACAACAAGCAGAATAAAGAAACAAAGTATCTACACAACTAGAAAACAATTAACAAAATGGCAGCAGTAAGTCTTTACTTATAAATAATTACCTTGAATGTAAATGGATTAAACTCTCCAATAAAAAGACAAAGAGTGACCAAATGAATAAAAAAGCAAGACACAACTATATGCTGCCTACAAAAGACTCACCTCACTTTTAAGGATACATATAGATTGAAAGTAAAGGGATGGAAAATTATCTTCCACACAAATGGAAACCAAAAGAGAGCAGGGTTAGCTATACTTATATCAGACAAAATACACTTTAAGTCAAAAACAGTAAAAAGAGACAAAGAAGGACTTTATACAACAATAAAGGGGTCAATTCGTCAAGACATAACAATTGTAAATATACATGCACCCAACATCAAAGTACCTAAATATATAAGGCAAATATTCAAGGATCTGAAAAGAGAGATAGATTGCTATACAGTAATAGTAGGGACATCAATACCCCACTTTCAACAATGGACAAATCATCCAGACAGAATATTTGTAAGGAAACATTGGACTTGAATAACACTTTAGACCAAATGGACCTAACAGACATGCACAAAAATAACTCAGAGATATTGCAGGTTTGGTTCCTGACCACTGTAATAAAGCTAATATTGCAGTAAAGTGAGGAGCCGTACACATTTTTTGGTTTCCCAGTGCATATAAAAGTAATGTTTATGCTATACTGTAGTCTATTAAGTGTGCAATAGCATTATGTACAAAAAAACAATGTCTTACCTTGATTTAAAAATACTCTGCTAAAAAATGCTGGCACAGAGAACAAACCAAGTACACACTGTTAGAAAAAATGGTGCCAATAGACTTGCTTCATGCGAGGTTGCCAAAAACCTTCAAAATTGCATTTTTTACAAAAAACGTATCTGCGAAGTACAATAAAGCAAAGCACAATAAAATGAGGTATGCCTGTACAGAACATCTCATCCAGCAGCAATAGAATACACATTATTTTCAAATGCACATGGAACATTCTCCAGGATAGAGTGTATGTTAGGCTACAAAACAAGTCTTAGCAAATTTAAGAAGACTGAAATCATATCAAGTATCTTTTCTGGCCACAATAGTATAAAATTAGAAATCAATAACAGAAGGTGCTGGGTGTGGTGGCTCGTGCCTATAGTCCCAGCTACTTGGGAGGCTGAGGCAGGATCGCTTGAGGTCAGGAGTTCAAGACCAGCCTGGGCAAAATAATGAGACTCCCATTTCAAAAAATAAAAAAAGGAGCAATTTTGGAAAATTCAGAAATACATGGGAATTAAACAACATGCTCCTGAACAACCAATGGGTCAATGAAAAAATTTAAAGGAAAATTAAAAAATATCTTGAGACAAATCAAAATGGAAACAACATACCAAAACTTATGGGATACAGCAAAAGCAGTTCTATGAGAAAAGTTTATAGCAATAAATGCCTACATCACAAAAGAAGAAAATCTTAAATAAACAATTTAACATTACTCCTCAGGGAACTAGAAAAAGAACAAACTAAGCCCAAAGTTAAGAGAAGGAAGAAATAATAAAGGTCAGAGCAGAAATAAATAAAATAGGGACTAGAAAAATAAAACAAAAATCAACAAAACTAAGCATTAGCTTTTGAAAAGGTAAACAAAATCAACAAACCTTTAGCTGGACTAACAAGGAAAAAAAGCAAGAAGATTCAAATAAATAAAATAAGAAATGAAAGAGGAGACAATACAGCTGATACCATAGAAATAAGAGACTACAACAAACAATTATACACCTAGAAGAAATGGATACATTTCTAGACACATACAATCTACCAAGACTGAATCATAAAAAAATAGAAAATCCGAACAGACCAATAATGAGTTCTTTCCAATCAAAAATAAGTCCAGGACCTGATAGCTTCACTGCTGAATTCCACCTAACATTTAAAGAACTAACACCAATCCTTCCCAAACTCTTCCAAAAAATCAAAGAGGAAGGAATACTTCCAAACTCTTTATATGGCCAGCATTACGCTGATACCAAAGCCAGATAAGGACATTACAACAAAAGAAAACTACAGGCCAATATCCTCGATGAACGTAGATGCAAAAATCCTCAATAAAATATTAGCAAACTGGATTCAACAACATATCAAAAAGATCATTAACCATGATCAAATGGGATTTGTCCCTGGGATGCAAGGATGGTTCAATATATGTAAATCAATAAATGTGATACATGACATTAACAGAATGAAGGACAAACACCATATGATCATCTCATTAGATGCAGAAAAAGCATTTGACAAAATTCAACATCCTTTCACGAGAAAAACTCTTACCAAATTAAGTATAGAAAGAATGTACCTCAACACAATAAAAGCCAAATATAATAAGACCACAGCTAACCTTATACTCAATGGTGAAAAACTGAAAGCTTTTTCTCTAAGATCTGGAACAAGGTAAGAATGCCTACTTTCGCCACTTCTATTTAACACAGCACTGGTAGTCCTTGCCAGAGCAAGTTAGCAAGAGAAAGAAATAAAATGCATCTAAATAAGAAAGGAAAAAGTGAAATTGCTGCTGGTTGCTGACAACGTGATCTTATATATAACCTTAAAGACTACACCAAAAAACTCTTAGAATAAATGAATATACTAATAAAGTTGCAGAATACAAAAATCAATATACAAAAAATCAGCAGCATTTCTATACACTAACAAACTACCCAAAGAAGAAATTAAGAAAACAATCTCTTCTACAGTAGCTACAAACAAAATAAGAATAAATTTAACCGAGGAAGTAAAAAGACCTGTACACTGAAAACTATAAAATATTGATGAAAGAAATTGAAGAAGACAAAAATAAATGGAAAGATATCCTGTGTTCATAGATTGGAAGAACATTGTTAAAATGTCCACATTACCCAAAGTGATCTACCAATTCAATGCAGTCCCTATCAAAATTCCAATGTCATGTTTCATAGAAATAGAAAAAAGTATCCTAAAATTCCTACGGACCCATAACAAACCCTGAATAGCCATGGCAATCATGAGCAAAAAGAACAAAGCTGGAGGCATCATGCTACCTAATTTCAAACTACACTATAAAGCTATAGTAATTAAAACAGCATGGTACTGGCATAAAAATAGACACATCGACCAATGGAACAGAATAGAAAGCTCAGAAATAAATCCATACCTGTATGGTCAATTGATTTTCAACAAAGGTGCTAAGTATACACAATGGGAAAAAAGTCTCATCAATAAATGGTGCTGAGAAAACTGGACATCCACATGCAGAAGAATGAAATTGGATCCTTACCTCACACCACATATAAAAATCAACTCAAAATGGATTTTTTTTTTTTTTTTTTTAAAGAAACAGGGTCTCATTCTGTCATCCAGGCTGGAGTACAGTGGGCGTGACCATAGCTCACTGCAGCCTCAAAGTCCTGGGCTTAAGTGATCCTCCCACCTCAGGCTCCCAAGTAGGTAGGATTTGGGATTACAGGCATGAGCCACTGTGCTAGGCCTCAAAATGGTGTAAAGACTTAAGCCTACGGCTTGAAACAGCAAAAATGCTAGAATAAAACACAGGGGGAAAACTATACATTGGTCTTGGTAATGAATTTTTTGGATTTGATCCCCAAAGCACAGGCAACAAAAGCAAAAATAGACCAATGGGATTACATCAAACTAAAAAACTTCTGCACAGCAAAGAAGACAATTAACATAGTGAAGAGACAACCTATAGACTGAAAGAAAATATTTGCAAGCCCCAGTCAATAAGGGGTTAATATCCAAAATATATAAGAAGCCCCTAAAACTTAATAGCCAAAAAAATAATAATAATAAACCCAATTGAAAAATAGGCAAAGGACATGAATAGACATTTCTTCAGAGAAGACATACAAATGGCTAACAGGTATATGAAAAGATGCTCAAAATCACTAACCACCAGGGAAAGGCAAGTCAAAACCCTAATGAGATATCACCTCATACCTGTTAGAACAGCTGTTATCAAAAAGACGAAAGATAAGTGTTGGCGGGGATGTGGAGAAAAGGGAACCCTTGTACACTGTTGGTAGGAATTTAAGTTAGTACATCCTTTACGGAAAATTGAATGGAGATTCTTCAAAACTCTAAAAATAGAATTACCATATAATTCTGCAATCCTACTTCTGGGAATTTACCCAAAAGATTTGAAATCAGTTTCTCAAAGAGATGTCTGCACTCCCATATTCATTGCAGCATTATTGACACAGATGGAATTGGAGAACATTATGCTAAATGAAATAATCCAGGCACAGAAAGACAAATATCACATATTCTCACTTATATGTGGAATCTAAAACAATCAAACTCATAAAAGAAGAGAGTAGAATGGTGGTTACCAGAGGCTGGGGCAACTGCCCTTCTTTCTGTCTCTATGAATTTGACTACTCCAGGTACTTCATACAAGTGGAATCATACAGTTATTTGCCTTTTTGTGATTGGCTTATTTCACTCAGTATAATGTCCTCCAGGTTCATCCATGGTGTAGCATGAAAACAACACCCATTTACTATGTCACAGTTTCTGTAGGTCAGAAGTCTATGCATGGCTCTGATGGTGTGTGATGCTGATAGTGGGGGAGGTTGCGTATGTGCAGGGGCAGGGAGTATATGAGAGCTCTCTGTACTGTCCACTCAATTTTGCTGTGAACCTAAAACTGGTCTAAAATATAAAATCTATTTTTAAAAAAGACTACATGACCTATAGTCTTCTCTACATTGAGCTGCTATCTGAAGAATCTTTTCCTTGATGATTTTTCTTCCTTTATCACCTTTCATGTTAGCATGACTTCCTAGGTATATTGTCTTCAAGCTAACATTATCTAAACCAGGCAAATTTTATTTCTAAAAACTCCTCAGAAATAGGACTTTGTACAAAGGCAAATACCAATGCATTGGTATGAACTCTAACCATTCATTCACCATGTCCTATAGAAAGTGCTGTATATTTTGAAAGAGTTTTTTAAAATGCAGTAACCCTTGAGTTAACCTGGCTCCTTAAAATTAAAGGCAAGAGATCGAGAGAGTTCATTTCTGTAATTTACATTTGCTACATTATTTGGGAATATTCAATTATAATATAAAATACAGAAACCCAAGTAGATGGGTGAAACTCTTAAGATGTTAAAATCATAGAATTTAGAAACCTGTAAGACATATTAAAGAGATAAGTACAGCATTCGTATATGAAGATAAATCAAAAAGGATGGACGGACACTAAATATTCAAAATACATTATATATACATGAGGTACCAAATATTCAAGATACACTAAACATACCTGAGGCATATGAAACACTACTCAACATTCATGAAATCTTATTCTGCCACCCGTTGGTGATACCCATCCTGGCTCTATGTATCCTCTGCCCAAGAAAGGCAAATAAAAGCCACAGTGGCTCAGCAAGTGAATTGATGGACTACAGCTATGGCCAGGTGCATGTCCTCTGGCCTTTCTCTAGTAAAGTGTGTGTCAACTGTGCATCTGTTGGGTCCCTTTGCTCAAACCTCATTTCTAGTCTTTGTAACCACACCATCCTCAAGGAAAGCTGCTGTGCCAAAGAGAGAAAGACAAGACATGAACATTGCAACCCAGGATTTAGGTGGTATGGTCCTTCTACCCACTTGTACTCTATTCTTAATGTTAACCTACCCCCAACTCTTTCCCCTTACCTCTTAGTGCGTGTTTTAAATTTATTTACTAAACTATATGATTCAAGTATCTTAATTTGGTGTTGGCTTTTTGTCCCATGACCTCTGGGGTAACCTGCCTGATAAGCATATTTGGAGGCTACCTTTGCATCAAGGTAACTTCCTTCCTGATAATACCTAAATCATCTAAATTCAAAAGGTGTCAAAATGAAACTGTCAGCCAAAAGGTAAAACCAATTGGTTGCTATTATGAAGATTAACTATAGATAGATATTAAAGATTGTAACCAAGATGGAACATCTGGAACCTCCAAGTTTTCCTAGCTCACATCAGGTTCAAAAAAATTGCTTTAATATGGGAAATGCACAATAAATTAATCATAAGTTATATTTAACCAATTTGCCTGTGATTTCCCAAAAAGTACTTCCTATATCTACCCATGAAAAATACAGTTTAGAAACAAGTGGTTGAGGGAACACAGGGAGTTAGAATGAATTCAGCTTCTGGATTTACTACTTGATCCCTGCTTGCTGTGGTTTGAATGTCCCCTCCAAAACTCATGTTGAAATTTAATTGCCATTGTAACAGTATTAAGAGGTAGGGCCTTTAAGAGACGGTTAGACCATGAGGCCTCTGCCCTCATGGGTAGGTTTAAATGCCTTTAAAAGGAGGGTTTTTGGGAATAGGTTCTCTCTGTCTTGCCTGCCCTTTCACCTTTCACCATGAGATGAAGGCCCTCACCAGGTACTGGCACCTTGATAATGGACTTCCCAGCCTCTAGAACTGTGAGAAAGAAATTTCTTTTCTTTATAAATTACCCAGTCTGTGGTATTCTGTTATAGCATCAGAAAATGGACTAAGATATTACCTTTTCAAACTAAGTTACCTAGGCATGCTTGACTCTAGTTTAATCTTAACTTCCCTGCTTTTATTCTCCCTAAATTTTTCACTTAAAAATTATAATCAATATGTTTTTATAAAACTTTTTTGGAGCCAGATGTGGTACAAGTGTATGCATGTTATTTATAGACCAGGGGTATAAATGACTATATATATAAAAAAAACCAAACCCTTGACTACTAAAAACTTTCCAACTGTACTGTTTTTCAGAATATTCAATCACTCAGTTGTTAAAACAGCTTTTCGATATACCCCTTCAGAGTAGATCTTATATGTATCGTCCTAAGGATAACAGTTTAGCTCACAAACAAAAACAAATGTGAAAGCAAATATGAATATAAGAATAAATATGCCAACATATAGGTATTTGTATATATGTGCATATTGTTCGAAATAAAAATAATAGATCCAATTAATATTTACCAGATCAGCCATATTTCACATATTAAACTCTAGAATACTATTATGAAGACAGCATCAAACTAGAAAACCAAGAGTTTTAAGGTAAGTGCTTTCACTAATTAAATGTATATGACCTTGGCCAACTTACATTAATTGTCTACCCAGAATGTAGTATGTGCACAATAAATATTTGTAACAGGAATAAACATATGAATGAATGCTTATTGTTTAATAATGATAACCTACAGGTCACATTTGGCAGGCTTCCAAATTAACCCACCTGGGAGAGGTCTTATGATTCATAGCTTACACCCTGTCCCTGAGTAAAGTATCTTATTGTGACTTCCTCAAACTGTTGACTTCCTCAAACTGTTGATCATTACATCCTACTGACTTAATGAACCTACTGACACTGAAAAGGACATTGACTTGTTTCTGAATCATGAAGTTTTACTGATTGTCTTAGTTGTAGAACATTTTAGCCTGTATGTAAACTGTAGCCAATGAATGCAACTTCTGTATTGCACCCTCCAATGAAAAAGGACAACTCTGAAATGAGGAGTCTCTCTCCTTCTCCTAAACTTTCTTATAAAATCATTCCAACTTGTAACGGACTTTGGAACATGTCCAGCTTTGTTGGTGTGTCTTCCCAGGTCAATCTTCATCTTGTGCTTCCAACAAACCTTTATCAAATTATTTCTGCCTCAACAGCCTTAATTTCAGTCGACAATAACAAAGAGCAGAAGTTCTCCAGAACTACACTTAACCTCTGAGAGATGTACAACCTCCCTATCACATCCGAAAAGCCTCAATGCCATGAAGATTTCTTCTTAATATTATAGAAAAAAATATTCCTTGAAAAATTCAGTTGATCACTTAAAATAAGGCAAACTTATAATCTAAAGAAATTTTGACCTTCGAAATAAGAAAAAAAAAACCCATTCAAACATAGCAATTTAGTTTGTCCTTTAGATTAAATACAATAGAGCTTAAAAATGAGAAATACATCAAACTAGTAGCATTGCAAATTTCTTAACATACAAATTTAATGCTGAACAATACTTATAAAAACTGTAACTATAGAGTGAACAGAAATATTTGCATTTTATCCCTTATCTGACATTCAGTGATGAATGCAAAATGTTCCCCCAGGAAAATGGTTTATGCATCTTACTCATAAAGATGTAAAGGAATATCAAAGTCTGTAATGTACAAATAAAAAGATCCAAGTTGCTACTTTGGCACCAGAAAGTCTCTTTTCAAAATGATTTAATAGAAACTTTCCTATAAAGAGTTTAGAAACACTTCTACCAATAAAAATGACCTCTCAGAGAGATCACTAAAGCAGTGATGCAACAAGTTAAATGACACTAGAGTCAAAACCAACTTTATCTTAGTGGAGGAATGGTGTTTTTTATGAAACTATTGCAATTTCTAGTGACTTTAGAAGGCTCTGAAAGAAATATGGGGGATAAAATCTAGAATAACAATTATCTCACCTTTATCTTTCACAAATGCTGCAATTTACAACAAAAGGAAATTAGTTTTCTCAGTGAAAGAAAGGTTTAAGTAAATCACCCATTCTAATTATCTAGTTATACAGGGGGAAAAAAAATACTTACCATTGTAATGTGTGGTTTGCAAAGGTTTAGACTTTTATCCTATGTTTCTTTTATGAAAATCTGCAACCTTCTGTCTAGTCTTTCTGTTATATTTTCACACAAGCTAAGACAAACTCTGTGATTATAAAAATATTTTCTGTGCTGTTGCTAATGCTGTCCCCTAAGTCGAGAATGTTATACTCCTCATACCCACATCTACCAGTGGAAATCTACCCACCTTTCTTTAACACCCACTGAAACACCATCTCCCCTAAGAAGCTTCTCTGCTTCATTCAATCAAATGTGATCTCTTCCTACCCTTAATTCCACACCATGCTTCTTAATCTCTCCAATGATTACAGATTTTGTCAACGACCGAAGGGACGTGTACACTTATTTTACACCACAACCAAACTGAAATCTTGAAGAGATAATAACTTGTTCATTTTTGAATCTTTAGCAGGGCTTAGCATACACCTCTGCACAAGGTACACAGTCAATAATCATTCCCTCAATGGATTAAGTAAACAAAAATAAATGTGAAGTACACTTACTAGATTTCTCAGAAAGACCTCAAATGTAATATAAGCAAGGTTCTCAATATAAATAATTTTGGTATTTTAAAGAAATCCAATTAAAGATACTAAAAATTCTTTCTCAATATAGAATAAACATTAGTAGGTAAAATTAGGATGTATTGATCTACAGTGTAAATCACAGGATCTTAATTTATAGTCTTAAAATATCTCTAATTTTAAAGGGAACAAGAAAGACTTGGAACAGTAAGAGTTAGTACCCATCCATTCATGTGTTCATTCAACAAACATTTGCAGAGAGCTTATTATGTGCCAGTCATGATGCCTTTGGTACCTGACTAAATTTCATAAATATCATTTCACTTTTACTAATTAATCATCTTATATGCCATACTAACAAATTTTCATTGTAATCATTCTTCTTAACCTTTTTCCTACCCTGACAAATGAAGTTTGAGATAGCGCCTAAGATTCCCACCCTCTGTACACACCCTGCATAAACTCCTCCCTTCAAGTGTGAGTGGGATCAGTGCAAATGCTAAGGTTTTACTATTGTGATTAGGTTACCCTGTACAGCAAAGGTAAGGGGATATTGTGGATGTAATTAAGGTCTGCCTGGGTTGATTTTTAGTTAATCGAAAGGGAGATTATCATGGTGGGCCTGACTTAATCAGGTAAGAGTCCTTAAAAGATAGATTGGCCCTCTCTTGAAAAGAGGCATCCTTTTTGGCTTTGAAGAAGTAAGCTGCCATGTTGTTGAGAGGGCCACATGACTAGGACCTGAATGCAACCTCTGAGAGCTAAGAATGATCCCTGGCCAACAGCCAGTAAAAGACTGGGTACACCTCAGTCCTACACCAAAAGGAGATAAATCCTGCCAATAAACTGACAGACCTCGGAAGCTAATCTTTCCCCAGTAAGCCTCTAATGAAACTGCAACCCCAGCTGATCCATGATAGGAGCCCTGTGATACACTGAGCAGAAAACCCCATTAAGCCATGCCCAGACTCCTGACCCACAGAAAGAGTAGATAATAAGTATGTTGTTGTAAGGTGCTAATTTTATGGTAATTTGTTATGCAACAATGTAAAGCTAATACAATCCCTCTATTTATATTTCAATCCTGGTCCCTAATATCCTCCTGAAATAAATCCTAATGTAGGCTTTCTTGTCTTCTCCATGTTCAATGTCAAACTCTTTCAAAATGAAAAATAGATGACAAGATGCATTTAATAACTCTAGTCACTGTGCTGTGTGACAGTTGGCAATGATACTGACAAGACTATTACATGTTCTGGTTTGATTTGATATCTACATTCTGAAATCAATTAAAAATACATTTTTAAAGGCAACAGAATAAGGACATCCAATTTCAGCTCCAATATGTAAAGAACTTGGAAGTCATCATACCTGTCTTATAAGAAAAAAGCCAAACAAACTAAAAATCAATGACTTTTCTGGGATCCATCAGAGAAATGAGGTCACAGGGCAAACTGCCACCCTGAAATCTGGGGAGACAAGTGAATACAGAGAATCACTGTCAAGATATGCTTACTTGGAACAGTAGCCACTAAAGCCACAAATTGGTAGAAACAATTAAAAGATAATTTTGATGAATTACTGGAGGCAAAATGTAAGGTAGCTTAAAAGTAAGAAAGTTCTAGGGGCTGCAGTCTTAGGGGATCCCACATTTTTGAAGATATTACCTTCAGAAATCCCACCAGGTTCTCACAGTAAAGAGTAAAGAAAAACACTCTTTTTTCTGCCGGAGGGTGGTGCGGGAAGTAGCCATTTTGAAATACACTCAAAACATTTTCCATAACAAAGGTTAGTCCACCAGCAAGGAAGAAGACTTTACCAGAGTCTTATACAACTTGAGGGAAGGGAAAATTACCTAAACTCCAGCTCCCTCCTGTCTCTTCTAATAAGATGAAGAGCTAAGAAACACTTGTGAAGCTCACAGGCAAGGAACACAATTCCACTGAAAGACTGAGACATAATCATAGGATTAGAAGATGCTTCCTTTCCCCTCATTCCTCACCACCACATCAATACAGCTCCGGGATAATAACAGTAGATTATAACTGAGAGAGCTGCAAGGCTCAAACTCTATTTAAGAATGAGTTTTTAGGGACATTTAGAAAGCAACTCAAGTCCACATTAAGAATTAAAGAGCACTGGTAAAGATAACTACAAGGTAAGACATAAAAGTATAATATGTATTTTACAGTAGATATAAAAGACAGTATAAAATGTATTTTTGTTTGTAACTTTTTCCTCCTACGTGATTTAAAAATCAACTGCATAAGGCAATAATTATACATTATTACAGGCAGAAAATATGTACAGATGTAGTTTTTATGACAATAATAACACAAGAAAAGTGGGACAGAATACCACTACATAGGATCAGAGTTTTTGCATACTATTTTTCCCTCCTGTGGGTCAAATGGAGTGATTTTGAAAATTAAGTTAGTACTAACCCAAACTACATCGTTATAGAAACACCAAGGGAATGAATATTACACATTAGAAAAATTTAAATGGCACACTAGAAAATATCTATCTAATATCTATCCATAAGATTCAGAAGGCAGTAAGGGAGGAATAGAGGGGGGAAAAGGCACCAGACATACAGAAAACAAATAGCAAAGTGGCATTCATAAAAACTACCTTATCAGTAATTACACTAAACATAAATGGAGTAAGCACTCCAGTTAAAAGGCAGAGATTAGCTGAATGGATTTAAAAAAAAAAACCCAACTATATGCTGTCTATAAACAAAACACGTTCAATTCAAAGACACAAACAGGTTGAAAGTAAAAGGAACATTATTCAGCCATAAAAAGGAGTAAAGTATTAAATCATCCTACAACACAGATGAACCTTGAAAACATCATGCTATGTGAAAAAGCCAGACATAAAAGGCCACATATTGTATGATTCAATTTATATGAAATGTCCAGAAAAGGCAAATCCATAGAAACAGAAAGTAGATTAGTGGTTGCCAGGGAATAAAAGGTGAGAGTAGGGAGTGACTGCTAATGGGTAAGGGATTTCTTTTGGAGGTCAGAAAAATGTTCTGGAATTAGATAGTGGTGATGGTTGCACAACTTTGTGAACATACTAAAAATTAAATTTAAAAATGCACAAAGAATTTGAATAAGCATTTCTACAAAGAAGATACCCAAATTGTCAATAAGCACATGGGAAAAGATATTTAACATCACCAGCTATTAGGGAACTGCAAATCAAAACCACAAGAGATACCACTTCATACCCATTAGGAAGGCTATTATCAAAAAAATACAAAATAACAAGTGTTGGCAGGATGTGGAGAAATTAGAATCCTTTTGTACTACTGGTGGGAATCTAAATTGTGCAATGGCTGTGGAAAACTATTTGGTGGTTCTTCAAAAAGTGAAATTACCACATGATCCAGAAATTCTGTTTCTAGGTATATATCCAAAAGAATTCAAAGCAAAGACTCAAACAGATATTCAAACACCAATGTTCACAGTAGCATTACTCACAACAGACAAAAGGTAGAAACAACCCAAATGTCCATCAACAGATGAATGGATAAACAAAATGTCACACATGTATACACACATATATGTATGTACCTATATATGTGTGTATACATATATATGTGTATATACAAATATGTGTATATATGTTTGCATATATATGTGCATGTGTACTTTATATATATACAATGGAATATTATTCTGCCATAAAAAGGAATAAATTCTGATACATGCTAAGAGATGGATGAACCTTGAAAATATAGGTGAAATAAATCAGAACAAAAGACAAATATTGTATGATCCCACTTGTGAAGTAGCTACAATAGACAAATTCATAGAGACAGAAAGAAGAAAAGAGGGTAACAGGAACTGGGGAAAGAGATTCTGGGGAGTTATTTCATGGCTACAGAGTTCTTATTTGGGATGACAAAAAGTTCTGGAAATGGATAGTGGTGACAGTTAACACTGTGAATGTACTTAATGCCATTAAATTTACATTGAAAAATGATTAAAATGGTAAATAAACAAAAATTTTAAAAAAATAAAAATCTGCAGAACAATCAATCTTACTATTAATCAGAAATAAACTAAATGGGAATAAAATATGTTCAAAGGATTATTTTCTGTGTCTGTGTCTTTTTTTTAATGCTAAAAAGTTTATTTCAGTAACATTGTAAGGCAACAATTAATCCTCAACAAGTCAGCAAACCAGTGAAAGGCAATGAACAGACACAATCATTCTTCCTACAGCTTCCTCAGTCAGCAGGCTGGCTTGTGGCCCCCTTGGTGGTAACAGCTTAAGGAATCCTATCATGCTTTTCTGTTAAACTGTGGAAATAAACACTTCATGCAGCAGTCATTCTTAGGTCAAACACAAGAACAAACGACTTTGAAATCACAATTCATCAACTTTCCCTAAATATGCAGTACTGTGCTTGATACTTAAATTCTGTAGAAAATAATGCATTTGTTAGTTTGTTAGAGCTTGAAAAGACCCTTTTAGAAATGAGTTATTCAAATGATCAGATATTCTTTTTAAAAAAACCTAACAAGTTTAATCTCAGAGGCTACTGATATGACAGACTGTGTGCTCATTAATAGAGCCATGAATACTGTGTGTAATTTCTTGACCATTTCTGGCATTAAAACAACCTCCCAGAATATTAAGCGTGCCCTAAAACTAGCGGGCATCTTGTTTCTGACTTTGTACAATATCAAAGTTTCATAATGCTAAAGAAAACCAAAACAAAAGAGAATAGTTTGCATAGGGAAATAAGGAAATAACCCAAGGGCAAAAGGAAAATGATGATTACTACTGAAAAGGAGTAATAGCATCCTTCCTGAAGGGGGTGGAGATCACAGGGAACTATGTGTTTTTCATACAATGTTTTCAACATGGGATTTTGCTACTTTTTCTATAAATAATTTCTAGTACTCTTATTTCAGATTAACCACTGGGACAGAAAATACACCTGTATTTTAAAATTCATTGAGAAATTACTACTGTTAAGTTTTTCTCCACAACTGTGATTCTATATAAGATAGACACCCTGCATACCTTATGTACTACTTGACAGATAAATGTAGCAGGAGCCAGACACTTGAAGCAGATTTATACAAAGTCCAGGAAAAGCAATGCCTCCAGTGTGCAGTTTCGATGCAAGTGGCAGCCAGTATATCATCATTCAGCTCTGGCTGCAGTCCTGCTGTCTGCATGGGCCCAGTTACTTTTTAGGGAATCACAAATTAGGCAAGCAATGAAGCAGAAAAATAATCCATTCATTTTGCTAATATATAAATTCACTAAAAAGTATATTTCAATGTTATAATCTCTGTAGTCCCCTGATTGTCAATGTCAGTAACTAAAATTAATATTGTTAAACTTATTCCAAGAAATGAAGTTAGGAGGTGACATTACATTTGTGTTTATATAGTACTACTTTCCTTCTATCAAATGATATATTTTGTCTCAATATATTAATAATTAAAATATATTTTTTAACCAGTGAAACTGACTAATGAAAAGAATATCATTTGAGAATACAGGTTGAAGTATGATGTGCATACTTCAACAAATTGCATTGTTTTCTACTGTAATTTTTTCATTTAAATAGACTTTTTCATTTAAATTTTTTGTCCACTTAAATAACATTACATTAGAATTGGTTCTCCTCTATATACACGAAGAAAAAAATGTACCAAGCCACTTCCTAGCATATCAAAAATAATTCTTACCATGTCTTTGGAGCCTAGCAAAAAAATGTCACATGGACATTTCCTATCTCCCTTTTTGTGATTGTGACTGGAAAATATAAAAAGGTTTTACGAATGTGACAAGATTTTGTTTTTATTTCTTATATAACTCTGGAGTGAGTATAGTTTCCATGATCCCATAAATAACTTTTCTTCCAATTTCCCAGAAGAGATTTCTTTCCATATTTAAGAATTAAAAGTTCTACAAATATTATTAGGTAAGGCCAACTCTCCACATATTTTATTGTATGGCTTAGTACCAGATTTAATTATTAGTTTTCCTAAATATAACTATTTGGTGTAGATGTTCATGCTCTGGAATAAATCTTGTTTTCTATTAAAAAATTTTAAAATGTTTATGTCCATTTTATTTTTAAATATTCTTGCAAAAAATTATTTTATTAATTTTCTTCTGAAAACAAATCCTTTTAATTTAACTACAGGAAGGCTGCTTTATGTATCTCTGGCTAACAAAGTATGTATATATGGAAAGATAGTAGGAGAATCAAAATTATCATTGAAATATATTACTTAATTATGCTTCTGTCCTTAGAAGTATAATTTCCCATGAAGAAAGAAAGGAGAATGCCACTTCTCTACATTGGATTTAGTTTAGATTTTGATAAAATGTGACGTTACTCTCAGGAATTATATATGGTTTCATTGCTTTGAATATTAGGAGGACCAAAATATACTATATAATTTCAATTTAACCCAAAAAATACTGCTAAAAATCAGATTGACTATAAAAAAACAAGAAAAATACATGAAGCAAAATAATGGCAATAAAGAAAGTTTGGCTTAGATTCACTTTATTGAAACATTCAAAAGAATAATTTATGAAAGTGAAAAAGAATGCTCCTTTATCCTTCAACTATGAAAATATCAACTGGCCCCTAAGAATAAAAATCATGTACACATTAACAGTTCTCTTATATAACTAACATTGTTTGACGACTTTTACTCTTTTAGATTTTTAAGTAAAGCAGTAGTAGAACAATCAGGCAGTATCTTAATAAGTAAAACAATATATGATGTTCTGAAAACTATAATTATTACCCTGTTGCTTCTGACCCTAGGGAGCTTATCCTGGTAATTTTAAAAATTACAATGGTAATTTTTTTTATTTAAATGATGTTTTAAAGGCAAAAGAAACAATAAATATTCCGTTACCTTGTAAGATGGCAAGAAACACAAAATTCCTTGGCTCACAGTCTGGCACACAGATAATAAAAGTGCTCCCACTTCATCTTGGAACTCAAATGTTTCAGTATGCTGGAAAGTAGCACAGAGATTTCGACCCCTGGGGCCTGACCCAACGGTACCAACCCAAACCTAGAATATAAATATGTCAGTATTAGAGTTATGCTTAAACATGGAAAAAAATTAATATTTAGTTGGAAGTATTTATATATTGGTAAGAAGAAGATCAAGCAACAAGTTTAACAGACATTTACTTTGAAATTGTTTTTTTTCTATTGCCTTTAATTAATTGTATACAGATTTAATTTATAAAAGTTTTGCTTTAGGTAGATAACTAAATTCTCTTAGAATGAAAGTTCTTTAAAAGCAAAAAGAGTTGTACTTATCTCTTTCCTCAATAGCTTTGCAAAATTAAGCATGTAACAAATTTTTGAAATAGGGAGGGAGGGACAGAGAAGCAAATATTGAAAAATATTAACAATTGATGAATCCAGGTGAAGGATATAAAGACATTCCTGCATTAATATTATTTTATCACTGCGTGGGGTGGCTCACACCTCTAATACCAGCACTTTGAGAGGCTGACGGGAGGACTGCTCGAGGCCAGAAATTTGAGACCAGTCTGGGCAACATAGCAAGACCCTGTCTCTACAAAAAGTTAAAAAAATGAGCCGGGCGTGGTGATGCACACCTGTAATCCCAGCTACACAGGAGGCTGGGGCAGAAAGATCACTTGAGCCTAGGAATTTGAAGATATAGTGAGCTATCATCGTGCCACTGCACTTTAGCCCAGGTAACAGAGAGAGACCCTGCCTCAACAACAAAAACAATTTTCTTTTCAATTTTTCTGAAATTTATAATTTGTCAAAATAAAGTTGAGGGAATCAGTGAGTGAATGGATAATCAAATGTGGGACTGAGTGGAAAAAAAATTATTTTTCCTCTGCTCTCATACCACAACAATCAACACAGAAGATTTCTGTGACAAAATGTGTGGAGTTTTTTCCCTACACGCCAAGGAAGTAAGCAATTCTGCAGTGGACACCAAATGAGTGTCCTCTAATTCAATTCAATTCTCTCTCTCTTTTTTTTTTCAGTGAAGTTCTCCTTCAAAACAATTCAATTCAATTCTGACATTATCTACCTGAAGACAGCTTCAGATCCCACAGGCTGAGGGCTCAGTCCCCAAGACTGCCCCCTACTTCTCATGACAATCTTAAGCCCCAAGTTGTTTTACCTGTGCTTCTAACCCACCAGCTATAAAATCTGGGATCCCACAACCCCTTCCTTGGGTTTGATTAATTTGCTAGAGTGGCTCACAGAACTCAGGGAAACACTGGTTTATTATTAATATAAAGAATATAACAACGGATACAGATGAAGAGATGCATAGGGCAAGGCATGTGGGAAGGGAGGAACCTCCAAGTGTTCAGCTATCTAGAAGCTCTCTGAACCCCGTCCTTTTGTGTTTTTATGGAAGCTTCATTATGCAGGCATGATTGATTAAACCACTGACTGTTGGGATCAACATAACGTTCAGCTGAAAGTCCCAACCCTCTCATCATGTCTTGGTCTTTCTTGGTGACCAGCCCCCATCTTGAAGCTACCTAAGGGCTCCCTGCCATCAGTCATCTCATTAGCAGACAAAAAGATCAATTTTAGAATCAAAAAGATTCTAAAAATTTTCGGAGTTGTATGCCAGGAAAAGGGGTCGAAGACCAAATAAATATTTTATAATATCTCAGGCATATACCCACAAGGAATATTATTCAGCCTTAAAAAAGAAATTCTGACACATGTTATAGCAAGGATGAAATATGAGGACAGTATCTGTAACATGGACAAACTTTGAGAATATTATGCTAAGTAAAATAAGACAGTCACAAAAAGACAAATACCTTATGATTCCATTTATATGAAGTATCTAGAGTAGTCAAATTCATAGAAACAGAAAGTAGAATGGTAGTTACAAGGGGTTAGGGAGAGGGGAGAATGGAGAGTTGTTGTTTAATGGGAAGAGAACTACAATTTTGCAAGGGGAAAAAGTTCTTGAGGTTGGTTGTACAACAGTGTGTATATACGTAACAAGACTGAGCTGTACATTTAAAAATGGTTAAGATGGTAAATTTTATGTTATGTGTATTTTACCACAATTAAAATAAAAAATAATTTTTTTAAAGTTGGGGAAAATATTATAGTATAACAGAATATAGCTGCAAATCTAGCATTATTACCATAATTCAGTGACATTACAAGTTAAATGGACTTTTGTGCACAGGTTAAGAACATAATTAAAGCTTATAATAACATTCTTTTGACAAATATATGCTGAATTTACCAACTTCTTATGTTTATTTGTGCCTCTAAAGAAAGCAACTTGAAAACGTGGAACATTCTTCCTTTACTACTGTTCATAGTAATGTTTCTCAACAGGAATACTCTGCCATTTTGGAAAACAAAATTCTTAGTTATATAGGAGCTTGGCATCCTGGGCTCCCAACTACTAAATGGCAGTAGTTGCTCCCAAGTAATTATGAGAACCAAAAACATCCCCACATATAAACCTGTGTATACAACTTAATAAAGAACTAGAATTGTGTTAGGTGATATTAAGCATGTAGCTAAGTCCTTTAAATTACTTCATAAAAAGAAGCCAGAAGGCATAATGAAAAATGACAATCCAAACATTTCTAGGAAAATTAAAATAACATTTATAAGGCATTGTTATAAAAAATTAAAATCTTAAATCACAGGACTCATAAGAGTACTTTTAATTCATTTCAGATATTCAAACATGTGCTGGACACTTGCTAAATGCCAGGTATTAACCTAGGTACAGAGGAAGAATGGGGATGGGGATGTAAGAAGAAGAAGACCTTCTACCATAGTCTAATGGAAAAGAGAAATACATAATTATACAATAGAAACTAGAGTAAAGAAGTAAAAATTTTCTTTTGTTGATTTTCATTAAAAAACTAAAGATTATTTAAATGAAGAAATTGCAATACAGTCTTTGCATCCAAAGTGACTGGGTTGAAGGAATACTATTTATTATTATTCCCTTTTGTTGATACTATTAAATAGCTGACATTTTCTTTTATTCTAAAACTGAAATGTTGAATTTCCTATCAGGGTTCGTTTGCTTGCACTTCAGGTACTTTCTAAATTGTTTATATGGGATTACATTGAGGTAGACTAAATGCCCTCCAAAAAAAAAAAAGAACAAAAAAAACCTAACCTGTGAGTTTTTAATGACATGATTAGCCTCCAGTTGGATAGTAAAGGTAACACCAAGTTCTGATGAAAAGGATTTCATTGGTGATAATGTACCAGATGTCAAAACAATAGTCCGAACTTTGCCATTAATATCTGAAAAGGCCTAAAATGAAACAACATTAGATACATAAAATCATCTTTAAAAGAATCAATCACATTCATTTAAATGTTGGTATTGCACAAGAAGACAAAATTTTCCTTTATAACATAATGAGCTTACCACAGCTGGATTTAGGCACCAAAAGTTTAGCACATGAACTGCAGTTTTCTGTCGTGAACGTTTCTTACTTTTTGGTAGAGCAAAGAACCCATTTTTATCTGGAATATCAGTCTGATTTATCCAGGAGTAAGTCTGTTGAATAGCAATTTTATAATCATCTGCAAACCTAGATGCAAAGAAAATGCTAATTAAATGGCAAAACTTTATAAAACATATAATAAGCCACCTACATACAATGTAAAAACTGATTATATTACAACTCAATTGAGAGTGCTGGCACCTTCCCCCTCAAAGATAACATTTTCTCCACCACTAATTAAATTCAGTAATTCTGATATAAATCAAGCCATTAAATCATAGAATCAACTGATTCTTACAGGGAATATTAGAAATCATCTAACCACCTACCCCTCACTAGCCACTTTCCAACCCCATTTTCAAGTATCATATAAATCTTGGCAGAACCAGAATTAAAATCTAGGCCTCCTTACTCCCAGTCCAGAGTTTTTTGCACTCTATACTACATGATTAGTTACAAAATAGAAAACAGTATTACGGTTAAAGAAACTAAAAGGTGAGTTATACTTTATTACATGAGACAATAGATAATTTTTACTGAAAGTTTTAAAAATGTTAGCAACAAATTATAAAATTTTTAAGTTCCTTTAAAATATGAGTCTCAATCTTCATCTAGTTTTAATGAAGCTACTGAAATGACGATATCTGTGATCCCATCCAGTTTATAACTTCTTTCAATAAAGAGTCTGTAAAATGCCTAGGTTAAAAAGAATAAAATGTGGTATTTTCTACCATGTTTCCACTATAATATTTCACTGTTAATTTCACCCCTAGAGAGATTACATCTCAAAGTTAAAGTCAGGGACCCAACAACTATGGAGAGAATTTTATAGAAATACTGAAGCCAAAAACTATAAAATTCTTAGAAGAAAACAAAGGAGAAAGCTTCATGACATCAGATTTGGCCATGATTTCTTGAATATGACTCTAAAAGTATAGGCAACAAAAGAAAAAATTTTAAAAACACTTCTGCATCAAAGGACACTATCAAGAAGAGAAAAGACAACTCAGAGAATGGAAGAAAATATTTGTAAAACATATCTGATACAGGAGCAATATCCAGAATATATAAACAACTACTACAATTCTGTTCCTAACACAAAGAAATGTTAAATGCCTTAGTGACGGATACCCCAATTACCCTGATTTGATTAATTCATATTGTATGCCTATATCAATCAAAATATTGCATGTACACTATAAAAATATACAACTATTATGTATCCACAATAATTTTTTAAAAAACTACTACAACTCAACAACAGAAAAACAAACAATGCAATTCAAAAATGGGTAAAAGACTTTAAATAGATATTTCTTTGAAAAAGATATACAATTGGCCAATAAACACACGAAAATGTTCTCAACATCTCTAGTCGTTAGGGAAATACAAATCAAAACCACAAGGAGTTATCACTTGATACGCATTAGGATGGCTATTACACCAAAAACACAAAATAACAACTGTTGGCAAAGATGTGGAGAAATTGGAACCCTCATGCATTGCTAATGGGAATATAAATGGCACAGTTGCTGTGGAAAACAGTACGGCAGTTCCTCAAAAAGTTAAATGTAGGATTACCATATGACCCTGCAATTCCACTGCTAGGTCTGCACATACACTCAGAATAACTGAAAGCAGGACTCAAACAGATATTTGTATCACTATTCATGATACCCAAAATGTGGAAACAACCCAAATGTCCATCAACATAAGAATGGATTAAAAAAATGTAGTATATACGTTACAAGGGAATATTATTCAGCCATAAAAAGGAATACAATTCTGATATATGTCACTACAGGAATGAACTCTGAAAATACTGTAGTAAGTGAACTGAAATAAACCAGACACAAAAGGGTAAATATTATACGATTGCTCTTACATGAGATACTTACAAAGGGCAACTTCATAAGATGAAAGTAGAATAGAGGTTACTAAGGGCTTGGGGGAAGGAGACTAAGAAGTTATTATTTCATGGGTGCAGAATTCCTGCTTAGAATGATGAAAAATTTCTGGAAATTTCTGGAAATGGATACAATGCATCACATTGTGAATATACTGTTCTTAATGGTACTGAATTGTTTACTTAGAAATGGTTAAAATGGTATATGTTATGTATATTTTACCACAAAAAAAAAAACACAAAAAAAATACTGGAACTAGGTAGTACTATAACTTAACAAAGTATAGGGTGGGAGGGGTTGGTTGCTTTTTATTTTCCATATTATATTTCATATAATACAGGAAAGAGACTTTCTGACACTGACAGAAATATATCTAAACCATACTTTTAAAAAAAAACTTAAATATTTAAGTTTAGGACTGGAGGATCATTATTTTAATGATGAATTAATTAAATATATTTATTTACTGATTTCAATATTCATTTCCATTAATAAAAAAAGACTAATTTCAATTAATTTAAGTCTGTGCCAATGAGCAAACACATAATATCTATAACACTTTCTTACAATGTTCCTATTTACTCATCCCAAATAGGTATGTATAAAACACAGGCTAGCACCCTATTAGGCTAATATTTTTAAGAGGAAAATTACAGACCAGATGTCTTTGCTTACCTGCCATTTTGCCTAAAAAGATAGTCAAGCACCATAAAAAGTCCTTTGAGCATTATTTGAGTTGAAGCACTAATAATAGGTACTTCTCTTGCCTCTTCCTTACCATGAATTGGTGAGACTTTTTCTTCTTTTTGAAGAACAGCAGAAAAGTGTCCCTATAAGAAATTATCATATTAAGTATGGGGATGTGGAAGAGGGTGGGGAGAAGAAAATTTTCAAAAGTAAAATGAAACTGAAATGAAATATGCTTTGAAATTTTAGGTGAATGTTTTTGTTAGTTTGGTTTAACCCCTACAAATCTCATGTTGAAATGTGATTGCCCCATGTTGGAGGTAGGGGCCCAATGGGAGGTGTTTGGGTTATGGGGGTGTATCCCTCATGAATAGATTAATGCCCTCCCTGTAGAGGGGTAGGGTGAGTGAGTTCTCACACTATTAGTTCCCACAGAGCTGGTTGTTTAAAAAGAGCCTGGCAACTCCTTCCCTGCTCCTCTTGCTTCCTCTCTCATCATGTGACCTCTGCACAGGCAGCTCCCCTTTACCTTCTTCCATGAGTGGAAGCAACCTGAGGCCCTCACCAGAAGCAGATGCTGGTACCATGCTTCTTGTACAGCCTGCAGAACCATGAGCCAAATAAACCTCGTGTTTATAAATTACCCGGTCTCAGGTATTTCTTTATAGCAACACAAGTGGACTAAGACAATTACTAATACACAGTGCTAACAATGTACTTTGGATTTCCATATTAGCTAAATTCTCCTCAGAGTCAAAGACTCTTTATAATAAGTAGGGCATTGAGGAGATTCATTACATCTTCAGGCAATTAAGGTATTATTAGTGCCCTTCAGAAGTAATGAACTAAATAAATATGTAGCAAATAGCTTCTCCAAGGGGCTTAAAAAAGTTGGTATGTTGCCCTAAATGCCTGAATTATTTCCAGGGAGTAACTCTGATGCTGAGATAATACGTCTATATGATAAGCAAAATTAAAATGATTCAAGGAAACAATACACGCTATTAATAATAAAAAAATGTATGCTAACTGGCTCATTAGTTTTTTACATGGCTTCTAAGTTTTAATGTGGATGTTAAGACAAATTATAAGAAAACAGAAAAGTATGCTTCCCCACATTGTAAAAGAGAAAGTCCTGAATATTGAAGCAATAAAAGATATTGGTGACAACTTTGATGTTTGACAATAAAATGTGTTCAATGAATATAAAATGGGGAATAGTTAAGATAAATAAACAGATAAATTTTAATATTCAGATATATTATGAAATAACACAAATCTATAAGGGTATAAATCAGTCTTCACTGAACAAAACATTAAAGAATACAATAAGTAGAAAGATTTTTCAAAAAGAAACAAATAACAAATGAGAAAGACAACACGAACTTGGAAAAACATTCAGCTCTGCAAATCACTACTGAAATAAAAGTATTAAATTGTTCTTTAAAAATCAAGTCCCCTCAACAATGCCTTACATTAAGGCTACTATTCTTCTCCAACACTGGTAGAGCACTGGAAATTTACTCTAATAAAATACGGAAACTCTGAATTACTGAAAGTGAGGCACTGTACTAAAAACAGAAGGGCTAAATGAAATTCTACAAACTGAATCATGAGACTACTCCAAGCTTGCTTCTAGTTAGGTTACCTAAACATTGGCAGCTGGGTTGGAGGGTAGAAAAATATAAAACTAAGCAATGAGAAAAATAAACAAATAAAAAGTTAATTATGGCTCCATAGGAAATATAAAGTTGTATAAAAAATATAATCAAGTTGCATGATATTACTATCATGAGCTATAATACACACTGGATATTGATACAACTATGCTTACAGAATAGAGTGAAGAGAGGAAAGGAAGAAGGAAAGAAAAGCAGGAAGGGAAGGAGAGACAGAGAGAGAAAGAGCGAGTGTGTGTCAATGTGTGTGAGTGTGTGTTTGTATCTAAAGGAGCTAAATCATCATTATCCTTAATAGGAGGAAGTCAATAGAGAACATCTAAAATTGAAAACTCAAAAATAATAGAACCCATGTATTATTTTAAAAATTGAGGTTAAATATCAGAAGAAACCACCATAAGAGATAAAAGTACACTGTAAAATGAAAATTGGGATTGAAGTGTGGGGCAGAGGAATGCTTTTCTCAATAGAACTAATTGACTATTTCAATTACATTGATATCATATTACTTTGGTAAAAATTAATTTCTAAAAAATTTGATAATCATGATGAATTTCATAGCTAACTAGGATTAGAGCAAATTTCCTTAATCCGATAAAAAATAACTATAAATAACCTACAGTACCCATTTTAAATGGGTGAGTTTTAGGCATGTGAATTATATCTCAATAAAGCTGTTAACAAGGTCCACGCAGAGGCTCATGCCTGTCATCCTAGCTCCCTGGGAGGCTGAGGCGGATGGATTGCTTGAGCTCAGGGTTTCCAGACCAGCCTGAGCAAGAGTGAGACCCTGTCTCTAGGAAAAAAAAAATTCAGCCAGGCGTCATGGTGCCCGCCTGTAGTCCCAGCTACTCAGGAGGCTGAGGCAGGAGGATTGCTTGAGCCCAGGAGTTGGAGGTTGCAGTGACCTGCAATGATGCCACTGCACTCTACCCAGGGCAACAGCATGAGGACCCTGTCTCCCCTAAAAAAAAAAAAGCTGTTAACAAAAAAAACACGTTTAACTGTAGCAAACATCTTACTAAATGGTATAATACTAGTAATTGCTCCTTTAAGGTAAGCAACAAGACTAAGATGTCTTTTTCACTGCCTGTGATAAACAATGTACTGGAAGTCTTAGCCAGCATAGCAAGAAATAAAAACATGAAGGAATTAGAAAGAAAATAGTCATTGTTGATAGACAATAGGATTATCCACATGGAAATTTAAGATGATCTGCGGATGAACGTAATAAGAGAGTTCAGCAAGGTAGTAGACTATAATTTTATTGAAAGAGATACAGGAAGAGATAAATGGAGAACTGTATCTCATTTCTGAATGGGAAAACTCCATATTGTAAATAGGTCAATTCTTTCCAAATTAATCCATAAATTCCATGCAATTCCAATAAAAATTCCAACAAGATTTTTCATGGAGATTTACAAGCTAATTCTAAAATTCAAATGCAGAGTAAAACAAAGAATAGTCAATATAATTCCAACGGAAAAGAACAAAGTGAAGAGATATGATGTACTAGATATAAGCATTTTTCTAAAACTGTAATTAACAAATATGACAGTTTAGATAAACAGAACCACGGAACAAAACTGAGTCCAGTTATAAATTCACACATATATGAAAATTAGATAGGTGGCAGATGTAGCATTACAAATCAGAGGGAAACAGATGGACTATTTAGTAAACATTGTTGGGACAATTCTCTATCTATACAGAAAGAAATTGGATTCCTAAACTCACAATAAAAACAAAAATGAATTCCAGGCTTTATAAAAGTCTTTATAAATATTATGCTTTATAAAAAATAAATAAAACTTTTAAAAGAAAATGTAACACAGGATAAGGAAAGACTGCTTAAACCAAATGCAAAAACCACAATTCATAAAAGAAAAAACACTGATAAATCTGAATGCACATAAAATGAAAAATTCTTGAACAAATATAACATAATAAACAGTCAAAGCACAGACACAAGGCTGGGCATGGTGGCTCATGCCTGTAATCCCAGCACTTTGGGAGGCTGAGGCAGGAGGATCTCTTGAGGTCAGGAGCTCAAGACCAATCTGGGCAACACAGTGAGACCCCATCTCTACAAAAAAATTTAAAAATTAGCTGGGCATGGTGGCACATGCCTGTAGTCCCAGCTACTTGGAAGGTTGAGGCAGGAGAATCACTTGAACCCAGGAGTTTGAGGTTGCAGTGAGCTATGATCACACCACTGCATTCCAGCCTGGGCGACAGAGCACGACCCTGTCTTGGGGGTGGGGGTGGAAAGCACTGATGCAAGAACGTACATGCAGTATAATAACCAACAAAGGATTAGTATTTAGTATTTAGAATACACAAAGAAAATAATCTGAGATAAATACAAAGAAATATTTGCAAAGATGTTCCTAATAGAATTGTTTATTATGCTGGGAAACTGGCAACAACCTAAATTTCAATTTATCAGATTAATCAAATAATTTAGAATATACACACTCACAAAAATGCTACACTGCAACTGAAAATCCTGGGAAAGAATATTTAAATGCAAAATTATTCATAATATATTGGTAAATGAAAAGAGGCTATAAAGAAACATGTATGCTATTAGAAATATATCCATAAGCAAATATATGCATACAAGAAGGCGTGGGTAGACATAAATCAAAATGTTCATAATGATCATCTTTGAGTTTATGAATCATTTTTCTTTGTGTCTTTCTGTATTTTCCAAGTTTTTTCCTTTGACATATATTTTATTTGTACATTTTTTTGACATATAATATATAAAGTAGACTGTACTAATCTTGAGGGTGTGGCTCACTAAACACATACACACCCACATAACTAACACTCCATCAGGATACAAAACATTCCTAGACTTCCAGATGTTCCCTTATGTCCCTTCTTAGCCCAAACTGCCCCCATTCCTCCACAGTCATAACCAGTATTTCAACTTCTATCACCATAATTAGGTTTGTCTGTTGTTAAACCTCATAAAAAAGAATCATACAGATTATACTTCTTTTAATCTGGTTTCTTTCACTCAACATGATGTCTGTAAGAGTCAACTATATGGTTGTGGTAGAAGTTCATTTTTTAAATTGCTGTGTAGTATTCCACTATCTGAAAGTGCCACAATTTATCTATTTTACTGTATATATGAATAACTTTCAAAATACAAAAATTTTATGCAAAAAATATTATGAAAAGATGAAATATGGAAAAATTCTTATGATAGATACCACACTGCATTTTACAAATGCAGTACAAAAATTATATGTATAGCTCGATTAAAATATATTTTTTAGTGCTTGCTTCGGCAGCACATATACTAAAATTGGAACGATACAGAGAAGATTAGCATGGCCCCTGCGCAAGGATGACATGCAAATTCGTGAAGCGTTCCATATTTTTTTAAAAAAGACATTTTATAATAAAGACATCTGCTCACGAATGTTTATAGCAGCACAATTCACAATTGCAAAGATGTGGAAACAACCCAGGTGCCCATCAATACACGAGTGGATTAATAAAATGTGGTATATGTATACCATGGAGTATTACTTAGCAATAAGGAACAATAGTGAATTAACACATCTGGTATTATCCTGGTTGGAGCTAGAACCCATTCTTTGAAGCGAAGTGTCACAGGAATGGAAAAACAAGCACCACTGGTACTCACCATCAAATTGGTACTAACTGATCAACACCTACATCACACAGGGCAATAATATTCATCAGGGGGCGGGCAGGCGGGACGGGGGTGGAGGGGATGGGAAAAACTCTCACTGAATGGATGTGGGAAGCACAGTTTGGGGGATGACCACGATTGTAGCTCTGACACGGGCAGTGCATGGGCAATATATATAGCCAAAATGTTGTACCCCCATAATATTCTGAAATAAAAAAAAAAAAAAAACTAAAAAAAAAAATATATATATATATTTTTTAATAGTCACATGCCCAGAATGCTAGTGGTGACCACGTTAATAATAGTTTTTATCTTTTTTGCTTCAAAATCCTCTTTGAGAAGTGACATCAGCAAGGCAGTAGAATATGAGTCTTCTACTGTCATCTCCCCACAATGCGCCAATTTTCATAACCACTTATGGATGAGAGTACCTTTGTGAGAGTCTGGGATTCTAGCAGAGATGTTCCAGACACCGTTGGAGAAAAAAAATCTGAGAATAGATGCGTTAAAGACGGTAAAAAGAATAGTTTTATATTAGCCACATCACCCCTGCTCCAAGAAGTACAGCTCAATGCCAAGAGAGATTCCCTCAGCCCACAATTCCTCTCAAGGGGGAAAGTGAGAGCATAGGGAGTGATGAATGAAATCACGAAAATGTGTCTCATATATATCAAATGGAATATTACCCAGCCTTAAAAAAGAAGGAAATCCTGCCATTTGCGACAACATGGATGAAACTGGAAGACATTATGCTAAGTGAAATAAGCCTGAAAGAAAGAAAAACACTGCATGCTATCACTTATATGTGTAATCTAAAAAAGTTTTACTCACAGAAACAGAGAGTAGAACGGTGGTTACCAGGGGCTCAGGATTGGGGAAATGGGGAGATGTTGGTCAAAGGGTACAAACTTTCAGTTATAAGATGAATAAGTTCTGGAGATCTAATGTACAGCATGATGACTGTAATTAATAATAATGTATTGTATACTTGAAATTTGCTAAAAGAGTATATCTTAAGTGTTCTCACGACACATACACAAAAAAACAAAAACAAAGGGTAACTATGCAAGGTGATGGATATATCAGTTATCTTGATTATGGTAATCATTTCAAATATACCAAATCCTCACACTGTATACTTTAAATAAATACAATTTTTATTTGGCAATCATACCTCAATAATGCTGGGGGTGGGAAAAACCTCTTTAAATCTATATGAAGAAAACTACAAAAAACTGATAAAAGAAATCAAAGATCTAAATAAATGGAGAGATATTCCATGTTCATGGATAGGAAGACACAGTATTAGTAAGATGTCAGTTCTTCCCAACTTGATCTACAGATTCAATGCAATCTCAATCAAAATCCAACAAGTTACTTTGTGGATATTGACAAACTGATTCTAAAGTTTTATGGACAGGCAAAAGCCCTGAATAGCCAACGCGATACCAGAGAAGAATAGTGAGAGGACTGACACTACCCAACTTCAAGACTTACTATAAAGCTACAGTTAATTAAGACAATGTGGTATTGATGAAAGGACAAACAAATGGATCAGTGGGACAAAACAGAGAGCCCAGAAATACACCCACACAAATACAGTCAACAGATCTCTGACAAAGGGGAAAAAAAACCCAATAGAGAAATGATAGTCTTTTCAACAAATGGTGCTAGAATAATGGCATATCCACAAGCAAAAACATTACTTCAGACATAGATCTTACACATTTCACAAAAATTAAGTGAAAATGAATCATAAATCTAAATGTAAAACACAGTATAAAACTTCCAGAAGACTGGAGAAAATCTAAGTGACTGTGGGTTTGGTGATGACTTTTTAGACAGAACACCTAAAGCATGATCCATCAAAGAAAAAAATTGATATGTTGAACTTCATTAAAGCTGAAAACTTCTGCTCTGCAAGAGAGACTCTTAACAGAATGAAAAGACAAGATACAGACTGGGAGAATATATTTGCAAACACTTTTCTGATTAAGGACTTATATTCAAAATATACAAAGAACTGTTAAAACTCAACAATAAAAAAACAAACAGTCCAACTGAAAAGTAGGCAAAAGATCTAAACAGGCATCTCACCAGAGAAGATACATAGATGGCAAATAAGTATATGAAAGATGCTCAACATCATGTCTTTGGGGAGTTGTAAATTAAAATAAGATACCCCCCATTTGAATGGCTAAAATTCAAAATACTGACACCACCAAATATCGGTGAAGATGTGGAACAACAGGAATTCTTGTCCATTACTGGTGGGAATGTAAAATAGTACGGCCACTTTTTAAATTTTTTCTTAAGAGATGGAGTCTCACTGTGTTGCCCAGGCTAGAGTACAGTGGCTATTCACAGGCGTGCAATCATAGTGCACTACAGCCTCAAACTAACGGGCTCAAATGATCCTCCTGCCTCAGCCTCCCAAGTAGCTGGGACTACAGGCACACACTATTGCGCCTGGCTGGTACAGCCACTTTTGAAGGCAGTTTAGCAGTTTCTTGCAAAGCTAAACATAATGTTAAATTAATCCAACAACTGTGTTCCTAAGTATTTATTCAAAGGAGTAGAAAGCATGTCCACAAAGAAAAAGAATACAGATGTTTATAGCAGCTTTATTCCATAATTACCAAAAATTGGAAACCACCAATATGTCTTTCAGTAGGTGAATGGATAAACTGTGGTACATTAGACAACAGAATATCATTCAATGATAAAAAGAAATGACTATCAAGCCCCAAAAAGACATTGAAGAACTTAAATGCATACTGCTAAATGAAAGACACCAGTCTGAAAAGACTATATACTGTATGATTCTAACTATACGGAATTCTTCAAAGGACAAAATTACAGAGTCAGTAAAAAGGTCAGTGATTGCCAAGGGTTTGGCAGGGGTGGGGTATGGTGTGGTAGAGAGATGAATAGGTACAATATAGAAGGCTTTTAGTACAGTGAATGTATTCTGCGTGATAATGTAATGGTGGATTACTAGGCAAAATCCAGTAGAACTGTACAACACAAAGAGTGAACCATAAGGTAAACTATGGACTTGAACAGTAATGTATCAATATTAGTTCATCAACTGTAGTAAATATACTACACTTTTGCAAGATATCAATAACAGGGGAAACGAGGCGGGGAGTATGTGTGTATGTGTGTGGCTGGGGGTGAAAGTATATGAGAATTCTGCACTTTCTGCTCAATTTTTCTCTAAACCTATAAAAACCACTCTAAAATATATAGTCTATTAATTTAAATAAATAAATAGGAACAAAAAAAGAAAATATATTCTTATCTGTAAAAAAACACTCTTGAAAATATAATGAAAGTTATGCAGCCTCTATCTAGAAAAATGTATAAAAGTACATACTCATAAAATTTTGCATACAACTTCATAAGGTTCATAGTCTTCCAAAGCCTGCTCATGATCTCTATCCATGAACCCCAGCTTTATAATTTCTAAGTTAAGGAAAACAAAATATGAATTTCTTCTCTTTTTATTTTCCAAAATTTTAACTTTTATAATTGACAAAATAAATTTACAACCTCAAAATATTGACTCCTTCTAGCTTTGAACAAAGCAATTAATCCCTTTAAAGACTTGTTTCCTTCAAACTAAATAATGCTATATTTTCAACAATAAATTACCCATTCCATCACTTAAAGATTATCAAATTTAGATAACGAAATTTAAAAACAATTAAATTACTTTATTTTAAAATTCTGGATTATTCACCAGATTTACTTGGAATTTATTCACTACTAAATCACTTCTAATTCACTAAATAAATTTCACAGGTGGAAAAAAACATCTTACCTGCAAAATGGGAAAAGTAGCAGTGGTGATACCCATTTTGTGTAAATTTAAGAGCATTTCATTTCCACTCCATATCTTACAAGATGATTCATAATCCCTTTCTACAAGATGTTCAGAATTTACTTCTAACCAACTGGAATAAAATAAAACAATTTTGTCAACCAGTATCATCCTTATGTGCACTATTTCAACAGAAGAGAATTGTCATTATTGTCATGCACTGATCCATATTCCTTGAAGCTCTTAGGATATGGATGTGGATTAAGACACCTTTAAAAAATAATACATGTCTTATATTACAAAATAAACATTTATACAGCTAAAAAGTAAGCTATAGTGTTTGCTTATAATGTTGTTATAAGTAATGTTAGAGTGATAAGCAGAAATCAGATCATCTTGAGTCAGGATAAGAAATTTGGATTCTATTCAAAGTGCAATGAGAAGGTTTTAAATAGAGAGTTTTAAATAAAAGTGAGACAATCTATTTTAAGTGTTTAAAAGATGATTCCAGTTTCCAAGCCAGAATAGATTGTAAGAGAAAGACAAGAGTGAAAGCAGAGACTTGTTTGAAAGCTGTTACAGTATTCTAGTTGAGAGATTATTCTAGGATGACAGATGTGGAGAGTGAAAGAAATTGATGAATTTGGGATACACTGTTCAGGTGGCATCTATAAGACTTACTGATGAACTGGATGAGGTGAGGCAATAATCAAGAATAATATTTAGATTTTTTAAATTTGAGGAACTGGTAGGTACTGTTTGCTTAGATGAAGACCGGGGGAAAAACAGTACATGGGGAAAGGGAAGGAGTTCTGTTTTGGGTGTAAAGTTGAAATGTCTATTTGATATCCATACAGAGATATAAAGTTGATTGTTGGATATATGAGAATGGCATTCCAGGGAAAAGTTGAGGCTAGAGACCCAGAATCAAGCCTTACCAGTACCACAGATAATATTCTAAGCTATAGCACTGGGTTATATAATTTAGGGAAAATGCAGGGCTAGAAAAGAAATTAGGTCCCAGAAGTAGCTGCTGAGGTACTCCAACATTTAGACACCAAACAGAATAAGAATTATCAAAAGAAATTGAGAAATAATGGACTGTGAGGAGAAAAACCAGAGATGCCACAGAAGTGAAGACAAAAATGCTTTTCAAAGGTGGGTATCAGCAATATCCAACACTGCTGAGAGCTTAAGATAACAGAAAAATAACCTCTGCATTTGGCACTATAGAGATCATTGGTGGCCTTGATAAACACAATTTCAGTAGAAATGTGCAGACAGCAACACTACTAGGATGGATGAGGGAAGAATGTAAAGTGAGAAAATAAAATTAGCAACTAGAGACAACTCTTTCAACAAATTATGTTGTGAAATAAAATGACAAAATTCAACATGGCAAAAATACCACAAGGAAAGCCTCAAGCAGATAGCATAATGGGGTAGAAAGTATTTCCAACTCTTATTGTAGGCAAAGAGTTAATTCCCTAGTATAACCGTTAGGGTGATAGGTACACTAAAAGCCCTGACTTCACCACTATACAATTCATCCATGTAACAAAAAAAATTTGTACCCCCTAAATCTACTGAAATAAAAAAAAAAATTCCCTAGTATACAAAAGGCTTGTGTCAATCAATAAGAAAAAGAATCATCACAAGAACAAAAAAAGGACAGAGATGTCAATAGGCAGTTGACACAAAAGGAAATATAACTGGCTCTTAAAGATGCTTCATTTCACTCACATTAAGAGAAATGTAAATGAAAACTACACTGGGGTACCACTTTTCACTTAGCAGGCTAGAAAAAAACAACTTTCATTCTCTCATACACTGACGGCAGAAGCATACATTAGTCCCCCACTCACTCACCTATTGTGTAAATTTTAGCAATATCTATCAAAATTACAAATAGACCTATGCTTTGACCCAATAATTCCACTTATCAAATTTTCCTATAGATATACTTGAATACATATAAAATGGTATATATTCAAAGTTATTCATTACAGCAGTGTAATAACAAAATACTAAAAACAACCCCCTCTATTAGTAAGAGGCTGGTTAAATAAATTATTGTACATATATCCAATGGAATTCTAGGCAGCTATTTTTTAAAACTGAGAAAGCTTTCTAGATCATGATATGGAAAGATCTCCAAAATAACTGTTAAGTGAAAAGAGCAAGTTGCAGAAAAATGTATGTATAATATGCTACTATTTGTACAAAAATTGAGGGATAAGAGAATATATCTATATTGGCTCATGTATGCATAAACATGCACTGAAAGGTAAACCTGTTTAGGAGAACAGACATGTAGCAGATGGGGACAGCATAGGGTGGAGGTTTTTACTATATAAATTTGTATACGTTTTATGTTCAAACCATGTGACTGTACAGCATTCAAGTTTTTAAAAAGTATATTGTGAACAGAAAAATGCTACAATAAATGGAATGGGACGTAGAGTCAGGGGAGGTTTTTTCTAAGAAAACAAGATTCTAGATCAACAACTTAATGTCTAATAAAAGGGAAATCATAGAATGCAAGTTTTAATAAAATTAGTACTAAACATATTATTTTAGAGTATGGAAATCTTGGTTAATTAAAACCCATCAAACTAGAATCCTACCCAAATCAGAGGACAAAGCAATCAAGTAAAGCCATGATCCAGAATTTAAAAATACATTAATTAAAGTGGGCATTGTTTCATTTCTGTTCAATGTCCTATATACATCCTTTGGGACTATTAAATTATCCTGCTAAATTAGGAATAAGATTCACAATTATTAATTTTTAAAATCAATTATGTTCATTACATTCTTTTGAACAAGACAAAAGGTTGGACTAGCTTTTTTTCAAGAGTTTAACCGGCAAGGAATAACCCATTTCCCAAGTAGCCTGGTTAATCAAAGTTTACTAACTTTAAAATACTCTGGCACAACCAAACATGTTTTTAATATAAAGGCAGCACAAACACATTGATAGACAAATATTCTTACTTAATGAGGCTATAGCACACAGCTCGTAGAGGTTCGTGGTCTTTCTTCCTTATATTATTGTTGACCAAACTATCCAGTTCATCTCGAGCAAACCGAAGCTGAACTTCTGTTACACTGTAACTTGCTGATTCCCGAGCACAGTCCTCAATGTTGTGAGCTTCATCTAAAATGACAACCTGTTCTTTCAGATTTAAATCCATCTACAAGATAAAAGAATTTTTCTGTAAAACATTTGGCAAAATAAATTTAACAGTAGGAGGCAAGATATTTCATTTAAAAATTCACACTATAGTGTGCACTATCTGGGAGATAGACACGCTTGTAGCTCTGACTCGGGCAGAGTAAAGGCAATACATGTAACCTAAACGTCTGTACCCCCATAATACTCTGAAATTTAAAAAATAAAATTCAAAAAAAAATTTCACACTATAGATCAATATTGCAAGTATAATTACATAAGCAACTGATTCTATGTCTTAAATGAAACCTCTGAAACACTAAGGCCAATCATCTACATTACTGAGTTTGCCATTTTTTTACTCTCAAAATACTTTGTAAATCTATCAACAAAAAAAATATGTGTTAAGTGAGCTTGGATTAAGGTACCGCTGTCTACACAGGATATACAATCCCCTATAAAGGAGTTTCCAAAATAGTTTTTAAAACAGAGTATAAAACCTTTAAAAGTAAAATAACAATACAAGATTCAAATGACTCTCAAAATATTAACACAGTGTAGTATACATCTGTTTCATTTTAATCTGTTCTGCAATCCTTCCTTTCAAGAATTGCTCTTCCCCAACTCCCATGTGATGCTGGCAGGACTATTAATCTGTGAAGCAAAGGGTATCGCCACTTTCACAACAGAGGTAAGACTCATAACCCAGGCTTGTCAGTTAAATCGAGTACTCCATCTCTCTGTGGTCACAGTGACTGTCAGGTTCAAGAATAGAGACCCGATCCAAGCTAAGCCAATCAGAGTAATTTAGGGGGACTAATATGAGACCATGTTCTTTTCTCCAGGTTTAGTTAGCCGCTTATGGTTATCTTTGTTCCCACAAGGAGAGACCTTGCCTGAGAATAAACCCATCACTATGAAGAGAGGGTCAAGTATTTTTCCTTGAACTCTTTAAGTTGGGTTTGTGTCACTTGCAATTGAAAGAGTCCTGACCGATACAACAAGGAAATATCACAAAGCAATTGTCAGTAAGTTATACTGAGGAAGTAAGAATACACAGAGGGCTGAAAATGACTGAGGAAGACTATGGAAGAGTAGGAAATATACTAGGGTTTAAAAGATGAGTAGGATTTGGATTTGAACAGACAAAGCATTTCAACAGAAGTGTTATCAGAAGCAGAGCTGTAAGAAAGAGCAAGGTATCTTCAGGGGAATGTGACGTAATTTTTGAAGGGTTCAAGTTAGAGAGATCTAGGTTACACTATTGAGCATCTTGAGTGTAAACTTAAGAAGGATGGACTTTATCTCATGAGCAAAGGGAGCAATAGGAGATTTTTGAGCAGAGAAAGGATGTTAAAAAAACCAATATTAGAAAGACTCACTGGGCATTGATATGTACAACAATTTGGAGGGAAGAGACCTAGTTAAGAGGTAGGAAAGTAGGGGGTAATAAACATAATGCTTGTTAATTTTGAACTTAAAGAAATAGAAAGCTAAGATGAACTGTGCAGTCAGACCTGAAGAGAAAAGTAACACTGACCATATCAAATTATTCACTTTTCATCTTACACTGTAACAACTGCATGTCTGTAAGAAGAAGCAGGCAAATAAACACAAGTGCTGTATCTAAAGTTTACTTCTCAAAAGCTCACAAAGCATAATTTGCATAGTATGCATATTCTCTCAACATAAGTTCTTCAAAACATAGCTTTTTCAGAGAAATAAATGTATGTATGTATTTATTTATCTATTTATTTATATATATATTTTTTATATATATAGAGAGAGAGAGACAGACAGAGAGAGAGATGAGGTTTCACTCTGCCACCTAGGCTGGAGTGCAGTGGCACAATCATAACTCACTATAACTTCAAACTCCTGGGCTTAGGCAATCCTTCTGCCTCAGCCTCCCAAGTAGCTAGGCCTATGGGTGAGAGTCACCACATCCAGCTAATTTTTCCTTTTTTATATATTTATTTATTTATATATATATATATATATATATATATATATATATATATATATATATATATGTATATTTTAGAAATGGAGTCTCAGTATGTTGACTGGACCGGTCCCAACTCCTGGGCTCAAACAATCCTCCTGCTTCAGCCTCCTAAGTAGCAGGGACTACAGATGTGCACTACCACCTGTCTGTAGAGAAATGTTTTTAAATAGTTCTTTTTGACTATTCATAAATGGAAACAGTGATGGCTATAAATGGGTCCCAAATGAGGATAATTTTGCTCCCCAGGGGACATTTGGCAATGTCTGGAAACATTCTTGATGGTCATAACTGTGAGGGTGCTATTAGCATCTAGTAGATAAAACCAGGGAGGCTACTAAACATCCTACAATGCACAAGGCAGCCCATCACAACAAAGTATTATCCAACCCAAAATGTCATTTCTGCCAAGGCTGAGAAACCCTGCTATAATCCCACTTCCATCACTAGTTCTTTAAAACTGCTTGTTAACTTTGGAAATTAAAATGACTAGGTCTAAAATTCAGTTTTTATTAATAATACACTTTAGGTTATGTTTTCAGTACTCTGATATGTTTACACAAATTTATTTACATCAATTAAATATAAAGCAAAAAAACCCACATTAAAACATCTAAAAGCTTTTACATTCAACATTTATATCCCAGTAAGTAGGAAAAAATTTCTTCTAATTTTTACATATATACTCACACTTTCCCTTATTTGTGCATCTAGAAGATAGTTGTAGGGACAAAATACTATGTCAGCATCTTCTATTAGTTCTCGAGCTGTGTAATATGGACAGGCCTTTAGTTTTTTCCCCAGGCTGACAAGTTCCTCTATATCCCAGGCTTTGCACATCCCTTGGAGAGTCTGTAATGTGTGTTGATCACTTATTTTATGAACACCATGATAAAAATAGCAGGATTTTCCCTAAAAACAAATATGCATAACTGAAGCATGAACCAATATTGGAACAGAAGGAATAAAACAAGTTTATCTCAGAATTTTAGAAACATTAAAGCCACAAGGCTATTTTACAAAGGAAACAGATAACATCATATCTACAATCAGAACCATTTTAAAGAAATTATATTAGTCTAGACTCAGACTCAGATAGAACTCCAGATCAGTAGAGCTCCAGATAACTTAAATTGAGGACAATATTTTAAAAATATGTTTGTTGTGGCTTTGTTCTGATTAAAGTCATATCACACATAAAATATTTCTGGAAGAATATACAGAACAATGGTATCACTGGTTGTTTTCAAGGATGAGAAGTAAGTGACTTGGTCACAGAAGTGGAAGAGATTTTTCTTTATAGACCCTTTTGTACTTTTTCAATTTTGGGCCATGTGACAATATTGCTTATTCAAATATAAATAAGAAGGAAGAAAGGTAGATGAGAAGGTTGGAACATCCTAGGGGAAAAAAATAAAGTAAGAGTGTTCACTACAAAAAAATTCAGAAAATACAAAAGAGTACCATAAAAAAAAACCCTAAATTATCTATAATTCCATTACACAAAGAATGTACTATTAACATTCTGGTGTATTTCATTTCATGTTTCTTCTATACATATGTACATAAGGATATCTCTACAATGTGACCCAATAGTAAAATAATGAGAACAAAGCAAATTTTCCCCCAGCATTGAAGATTACTAACAATCCAGCCACAATAAACATTTTCTTTTTCTTACTCACCACTATACTAACGAGGATAAATAAACATATTTATAAAACTAGATTCACTTTTTTTTTACTCTGCCTATTTTATTAAAAAATCATATCAGGAAAATCTTCTTATATCACTATTTTTATATTGCTGCTCAGATATGTACACTGAATATGCCATAGTTTATGAATGGTTTCCTTATTACTGGGCATTTAGACTGTTAACAATTTCTGCTTTATAAAAAATACTGCAGCGAACATTCTTATGCCCATTTCTAAACATTTTCTTACTGTACATTTTTAGAAATGGCATTATGGGATCAGAAACAATGAAGTATTTTTAAGTTTCTTAAAAACATACAACCAAATTATTCTCCAGAAAGTATACACCATTTTGCATTACCTTTTTCCCACATCCTTATCAACACTAATATTATCTTTCATTTTCTTTGTCTTTGTAAAAGGTGAAAAATAGAATCTTGTTTTGATTTGTATTTTTCAGAGTTTCTAGCAAGGTTTAAAAGAATATTATAAATATTCTAATAAGGTTTAACAGTAATTTGTATTTCTTCTTTTATGTTATCTACTAATGTCCTTTTCCATTCTATTATTAGAATAAAAAATTTCATTATGTGCATTAATAAAAAAATAAGATATTAGGCCATGCATAGTAGCTCACACCTGTAATCCTAGCACTTTGGGAGGCCAAGGCAAGAGGATTGCTTGAGGCCAGGAGTTTGAGACCAGCCTGAGCAAGAGCAAGACCCCGTCTCTAGAAAAAATAGAAAAATTAGCCAGGTGTGGTGGCATGTGCCTATAGTCCCAGCTACTTGGGAGGCTGAGGCAGCAGAATTGCTGGAGCCCAGGAGTTTGAGGTTGCAGTGAGCTATGCTGAAGCCACTGCACTCTAACCCGGGCAACAGAGCGACACCTTGTCTCAAAAAAAACAACAAAAAAAGGTTTGATAAAATCCAGTCCTAGCAAGAGTGTCTTGTATACTATTAAAAATGTATAAAATTAGTGGAAGTATAAATGCACACTTTTAGTAGAAGTATAAAGTTCTAGCAGAAGTACATATGCAATTTATCAAAAAACTATCAAAATTTAAAATTTTACCATTAATGTGAATACATGTACACTGTACTGCTTAATAGCTAAAAAACTGGAAATAAATCAAATGTCTACCCACAGGGGACATGTTAAATAAGTAATGGTAAATTAACAAAGAAGCTATAGCCCTTAAAAATGAGTTAGATTTGTCTAGGTGCTGATATGTTAGGCTCTCTAAAGTTATGTTGTGAGAAAAACAGATGTTGAATAATGCATATATAATGATTAATTTCATGTCAATTATCTTTTTAAAGACTATATACACATATATTATAGCAAATACATTTTTAAATATTCTGATAGAATATACATAAAGGTTAACAGTAGTTTCCTTGAAGAATTAAGGAGATTGTCAGAGCTAGAAAGAGAGCTTCTCTTTTCATTTTATGCATTTCCATAATTTTGAATCTTCTAACCACATTACAAGTATTACTTGTCTTTTTCAATTGTCATTTGGGAGTATGTGGTAGAACCATGGGCCATTTTTATTTCATTAATTTTATGTATCTATAAAAAATTAAATGTGATTTTGAAATAGAAAAAGTTCTTTCCCACCTGTCATTTATAAGTAAAAAACAACTATATGTAAAATATATAAATTAAATGTCTATATTTCTATCTATGAACTATCCAAAAGAAGAATCTATGTTTTCAAAACATACATACATCAGTACGTATACAAATGTACCTAGAAATTGCTAGAAACAGAGTAAACCATAAAAGATTAATAACCTATAAAGGAATGTCAGCAAATCAAAGGACAAGACATGAACAGCTCAGGACCAGTTCTCCTGAAGCTCTGTTTTCAGCATGTCAAGGAAAGCTAATTGTTGGTCCCCTAAAGTATTAAAAATGAAAATTAGGAAGAAAGGGTTCACCTAACTATATTTATTTAGTTCATTTTCTACATTATTTTCACTTACTTTGTGTAACCTCTACTACTCTTTCTACCCTTCATACTGTGTCCACTTCCCCATACCTCTATGCCATCTTTTGTTTTTGTTTCTAGTGTAATCAAAGTGGCAATAGACCAGGAGTTAGAAAACTTGGGTTCTGGTTCCTCCTTTCTTGCTAATTACTTATCTGATTGGGCAAACTTCAGGGCCCATTTTTTTTCATGTGACTAGGTATCAAAAGAATAGTTGAACCCCAAGCCTTTTAAGATTCCTTCTGACTCACTGACTATACCATCTCTAAAGTTCCTTACAGCTCTAAAATTCTGTGATTTCAGGATTCAGAGTTAGGTGGAGATGTGCCAATCATCTTTCATACTGAATTTGATACAGACTAAGTTTAATAATATGACATTCACTATCTCTTCATTCCAAGGATCTTCTGTACAATTCAGAAGGCTTAGCTTTGTACAAAACAATCACTAATGTGCCTTCAGAATCTATGATCGTGAACTGTTAATTCTCATTTTAACAAAATATAGATATTCTATATCTAAAATAATTTTTCAGAATTGTCATTTCTGGATCTAGTTAAAATTATTATTTCTTAATTGAAACAAAAGCTAACTTTTAACAGATAATTGCATATTCTTCCAGAATAAGGGTACTTCAGTAAAAGAAATAGTGAACAAAAAACACATGTGCCTTCGGATCAAGCCAAAAAATCAGAAAGTTTACACTTTAAGGGCACTTGGAATGACACCCCTGTGCATGCTGATAGCAAAAGCAGAAAAGCTCATCCTTTTTACTAGTGTAACACAATCCTGAGAGGGGTCTGTCAATTGAAGCGTTATCACACTTTAAGCTCTTTCACTCAAACTGCCAGTTATCTATTTATCATTTCGCTTTGGTAATTCAGCCATAGTTAAACATAGACACCTATGGTGACTTTGTAATTGGCCCTCATTACAATACCAAATTACTCAGAGGGCTTGGGAACAAGAAAAAGAATGTTCACGTATGCCCATTAGGTAAGCATTCTGAGGCAGAATTAGGTCAAGGCAAACCACACGCAGGTATCTTCAATTATTTATGCCACTAATATTCAAAAATAAAATACTTGTTCACTTTAAGACAAACTAAAGGCCAATGAAAAATTATGAATATCAAAGTCTATTGAATTACTTTTTTTTTTTTTTGAGACACAGTCTCACTCTATTGCCCAGGCTGGAGTACAGTGGCATGACCACAGCGCACTGCAGCCTGGAACTCCTGGGCTCTAGCGATCCTCCTGCCTCAGCCTCCCCAGTAGCTAGGACTACAGGTACGTGCCACCACTTTCAGCTAATCTTAATTCTTTTTTTTTTTTTTGGTGAAGACTAGGTCTCATTATGTTACCCAGGCTGGTCTTGAACTCCTGGACTCAAGCGATCCTCCCACCTCAACCTCTCAAAGTGCTGGGATTATTGGCGAGCCAACGTGCCTGACCTACTTTTTATTTTTACATGATTCAAACTTATGAGAGTAAAGATCAATTATAATAGAACACATAACCAGCACTGTAGGATTCTAGAAGATTACATAAAATTAGACTACTTGTCTTCAATACACAATCTTAAACTTTATAACTGCTCTTACCAATGTATGTATTTTTTACAAATACATACTAATTTTCCTAATAATAAGATAAAAATATAATGATAATGACAATGCCAGCAAGTTTTCTTGTATAGGTTATATAGACAAAAAATAAATTTCAAGCATTTGAGGCATTCAGCAGATCAGTTAGGCACTATGGAAAAAGGTCTACTTAAGCATGAAATTTATGAAGTTTTACCATGATGAGCTTTCTCTTTATTTTATTGTTTTTTGAACATCTGACATTTTAATATTTTCATCTCTCTTTGAAGAGAAGCTTTTTAATCTATAGAGTGAAGGGATTTCACAAATTCCTCAGTTAGTTAGAAAGAACTTATATAGAAATAAATATGACTGTAGATTCAACAGTGGTTTTGATTCAATAATTCTGTATTTTCTTCCTGGCTCTGAACAAGTAACTTGAGTTTTTCCACTGGATCCCCTTACTACTTATACTTTATAATCTATTTTAGTATCTATTAAAGTATCTTTTAAATATCCCTAAATAAAGCTTGAATTAATTCTCATCTAATAAAAGAAAGCATTGAGGAAGAAAAGCATAATATGAAATAACGTATTCACATTATATGGTAGGAAGTGATACGTCATGAATGAAACTCTAGGGGCTGTAGCTCATAGTTTTTTTTGTGTGTAGCACCAACTGTGTTTGATAAAATACTAGTGAAAGACAAAGTAACTTTCAAAATATACCAAATAGCACTGGGCATTTCATATACTATCAATTTATGGCTCACTGAGTTCTAGGTATAATTTCATACTTACAACTCTAATTTTAGAGTAAATTAGTTAGCATACTAGAACACAGACTCCCAAATACTGCCCCAAAATTATTTAAAAATCAGTTAAGTCTTTAGTAAGAAAGACTTCTTTTCTATTTCCACCTAGCCAAAATTCATAGTATTCTAAATTCTCCGAAAAATTTCAAAACCACCAATGACATTTTTTTAAGTTAATAATTTAGTATATGTTTTTAAAGAGACGTTTATACTGATTAGAATTATGAGACAGAATAATTATATTTCTAATTCAATTTTTAAAACATCTCAAAATTTGCTCAAAGAGAGATCCTACATAAACTATTTTCTTTTGAAGTTTTTAAATATATAAAGTATAATAATTAGATCTTATTAGACTAAATCATTTAAACACTTTTATCTCCTCATATGACATCATCCACATTTGACTATTTTTGGTAGCAAGATTTAAAAGAAAGAAAGAAAGAAGACATCTGACTACAACGGAAATTAATTTCAAGGAATAAAAAATCCCCAAGCTTTAGGACCAAAACTCATAATTTTAAACTTGACTAAAGATTTTCTTAAGGTAAAATTATTTTCCAAAAAGTATCAATACTAGCAATTAATTTTATTTTCCTAAATTATTTATCACTAGAAATGTACGTATAAAATATATTGAATAACTTTAATATTTTCAGCCTTATTTTTTCTCTAAAACAAAATAACTCTACTCACATTTTTGCCATCCAGCAGTTCCATGCACTTTTCATTTCTGTTGAAGTTACCAACTACTTCAGGATGGACGCAAGTATGATCCCTGCTGGAAAGAATAGTCATTGGGACCCCTGAGTACGCTGTTCTCCGGAGCTCTCTAGTAATCTGAGCAATCTGCTTGTGTGTGCGTGTCCCAAAATATATTTTAGGTATCTTGGATTTCCCCCCATGATCCTTCTTAATGGTATCTGAAGACTCTTGACTGTTTCCTTGTTTAGTAGAACAGCACCTAGAACAGTGGCCAGGGGGCTGTAACAAAGGAGAGAAAAGATAACTAATATCTAAACTACTGTATAAAAAAAATGTTATCAAACCTCTCATGGAATCAGAATCTGTAAGTAATGAATCACAGTGGTCAAATAGAGAGAAATTTCAAGATATTATAGTATCTAAAACTTGCCATTAAAGATAAAACTACAAACTCCATTTCAAATTGGTCCTCTTTCTCTATTTTAAAAGTTATAAATGATGTGTCCATATTTACATTCTTTCTAACATAACTCTCTAACTTTCCAATTCCAAATATTTTAAGAGCATTTTAACTCTCTTCTCTCATAAATTATAAAAAATGATAAGACAAAGTAGAGGACAATTTTAATTTTTGCTTAGGCTTCAAGTGAACTTGTGATACTATAGTTCAGAGTTGATAGTTTCGTTCACAGCATAGCTCATTCAAATATTCCATAATATGCCAATGTTTTTAAAAAGAATTTAAATATAGTTTACAAAGAGAATAGAATTATCAAGCTGAATCTAAAGTATCACTAAAAAACAAAAAAAAAGACAAAGTTCTTCTCTAGCAAATGTATGAAAATGAATGCAAAATATTAATATTTAATAGTGAAGGCAGGTTGCTTGTGTGGAACAAGTATATCTGAAATTCAATTACCTGTCAAGGAATGCAAACCCATCAGTAAAATTATCCAGGATAGCTTTTCCTGGACAATTTCACTCATAATTCAGTTTCATAATTGAAATAGTTATATAAATGTCTCCTCAAACCATATAGAACATCAGGAATATATTCTAATATTTACCTGATTTTTCTCTCGTTTCCAAATTCTCAAATATAAAATAAGTTTAATACCATATATTAGAACTCACAGGTTCTTAACTACTCCTTTCTAAGCCTCAATTACTATACCAAATGAGACAGAAAGAAGCCTCATTTTAGGGAAATACTATAAAATGGTTAATTTATAGAAGTAGTCACTGATGGAGAAAAAAGGTAAATAGCACAGTAACTTAAAAAGATTGTGAACTGGAGAGTTTTAGTTTAGTAGAACAAATACTCTACTTGACTGGCGTTTTTTTTTTTTTTTTTAATTCTAATCAGTAAGATTAGCCTTCATAAACAAATGCTAAGTCATAGCATGTTACACCACAGTACTGGGGATCAAGCTGTCTTTTAGCCTCAACTCAGTGGAAAAGCAAGTTCAAATTACCCAGTCTCGCTCAACCTTGTCCGCCATTAAATATTACAATACATGATAGAATGGGTGTAAATGTGACCCTTCTGGAGCTGTCACTCACTGGGATAAAAGGTTCACTGATGTGCCAAATAAACAGACAGTCAAAGCAGATAAAGTTACAGCCATGCTGGAATTGTTACATTCTCCTATCAGGTTGCCAGTAACAGCAGATTTCATTACAGAGTGCTGCCACATTAAATAGCCAGTTCCAAATATCCTGCCTTCTATATTGGATAATTACTTATTCACTAAAAGGATAAAAAGAAGAATTATGAATGGGGCTCTTGTCAACAGTGAGGCAGGAAACAGCTGACATGTGGTTTATGTTACATAATGTTGCAATATCCAACAATTTATGGTCACACAGAAAATGGAATGCAAATTATATCATATTTGTGACTTAATTCTTTTTTGGCCTTTGCAATGATGCATTAATTAATTAACATACTAAAAAATTAAGATAATTCTAGGTAACAGAATTAGTTTACTTTTTCATACCTTCAACCTTTTTACTCAATTATATTATTTTTCTTCCTTATGATGCAGTTAAATTCACTTGAATATTAGAATGCTATGGCCCTACACATCGTTATGCATATATTATATCCAAGCATTAAAGTAATCCAATAAAGTAGTCTTTTCTCAAGGCTTGGAAAACTTACTTTTTGATGTAACACCTTTCAACATCAATTCTACTTAAAAGTTTACCACCTACTCTTTTTAACGCTACCTTTTTTTCTGACCAAAAAATTCAAACCATACAGAAATATACAAAATAAATCAACTGCCCCATCACAAATAACTTTAAAAGTTTATATACAAAATGTCTAGTTATAAAACTGTATAATATCATCCCTTAAAGGTAAATTTTTTAAAAGGGATGAATTTGGCACTAATCATTTAAATGAATGTTCTGCTTATCTTAAAACGTCATGCTAATAGTTGTACTAACAAAAGCAAAAGATTGAGAACTAATTCCAGAAAACTTCTCCCTAGAGCAACTTTATTTAGGTACCTTAAATTTGTTTTTACTCCATAACTCAGAATATTATAAGCCACAGGAAATTTTATATTAAACATCTTCTTGTTTGGTTTTCAAGTTTTAAAATGATCTGAACTAATTATACCATCTATAAATTGGAGGTAGACTCCTCAAGATGGTTTTCAATGGGTGGTTAGGCAAGTAGAGTATAAGATGGAAATAAAGAAAGTTGATTCCTTTTCCTTTGCATTATTAAAGAGGAATTATTTCTTCAGAAGTGATCTATTATGTTTCCATTTAAAAGATTTGGTACAATCATATTTGAAGACAGAAAAACTGATTGTGGCAGTATAAGAGAATTTTCAAAAAGCCCTTTCTTTAGTAACAAAAGAGAATTACTTGTACCAAAATCAGCAACTTTCAATGCTATAAGATCCTTCCTGAAACAACTGGGAAAAAAAAAAAAAAGAAAGAAAGAAAGAAAGAAAAATGCTATAAGAAAGCTAGACAAAGGATTGTGGTAACAGTAATGACAGGAGGTCAGAGTACCCCCGATCCAATTATTAGGCTAACACTTTACGGCCTCTCTCTGAAATATTTTGACCTAGGGGGTCTTGAAACAATTAGATGGGTAAAATTAAATAATTTTAAATCTCTCATTAAGTATTTCTCCTGCTAACAAATGATCATGTTTATCTTTCCTAAGAATGCTTTCCTTTACCTTTTGCTCTTTAAATTTACAGAAATTGCATTAGGAAACTGGAGAATGAATTTAAAAGTATTCATTCACATCCAATATATATTATGTGCAACAGACAAAACATATGGGGTAAGAGGGAGGTGAAGGATAAAAACTTACCTATAGGGCACAATGTAACTATTCTGGTGACAGGCACACTAAAAGCCTTGACTTCAGCATCATACAATTCATCCATGTAACAAGAACACTTGTAGCCCCTAATATTTTGAAATAAAAATTAAACCAAAAAAACAAAAAAAATGGGCTTCCAAAAACCTGTAAACTCTAAGACCTCTGAGTGGCTACATTCAGTGGCAAATCAAACTCTTTAAGAGATGGCTTCTTCTCCCCAGCTAGAAACTGTCCAGTCCTTTTACTTCAACAAAAGGCAAGAAAACTCAACCCAAGTAACAGCAAAAATGTATCATCATTTAAAGAGAAACACAAGAAATATATGGGGATATGATAGCTGTAATATTCTATATGTTTAAAAATACATTTCAAATCTACAATAACCAAAACTGTTCTTAGAAGATCAGCAAAGATTTTTAGAAAATTTTCCTGGTGTTTAATAAATTCTATCTATTCCCTCTCTTGTCCTATTATATAGAGACATACTTAAATTCTTTGAAAGGATGAAGGATTAGAAGATTTGATCTTGAAAGAAAGGCTAAATGCCAAGTCCTTGCCACTATTTCTTTCACAAAGCTATAATCAGAAGTTCAAATAGTAATATACTACAATGTCAACTTTCTAAAGTTTCATAACTATCTCCAAACTTTCCCCGCCAAGAAAAACCTATGCCTAAATACTTGAAAAATAAAATGAGCCTGGTGATTAAATATTTTAAGAAATGAGAAATGATAAAGAAATAGTTAGAGACTAATTTTATTGCCAGAGAAGAAGTTATTTTGCTAACCATAAATCAGGGGAGCCTCTAAAAGGAGGCTATACATTGAATTCTAAAAGCAGGCATAAAAGAGTATATTTAATATGAAAAATAAGTGTATATAAAGAAGTAGACAGGAAGAGACTGAATAGAAGCTAATTGAATGAAATAAAGGGAAAACTAGGTCATGAAACAGTAACCTGTATTTTTCCATGACTTTCCACATGTGCATGTATTGTCTTTCCAACCACACTGCAAATTCCTTGAAGATAGAAACTATGTCGTATATTTCTTTATATAACTGATTCATTGAGCATGATGTTTTGCACATAACTGTAACTTAAATTTTTTTAAATTGATAGACTTTGACTAAATGTTCCTGAACCAACTACTGTACCCATGCATCACATTTTTTTAATCTGACATGTTTAAATGATGTCCTAATTTGAACTGCTGCACATATCAAAAAGTTACTTCAAAATCAAAAGATTAGCTTTTAAAAGAAAAAGTACAGGACAATTTGTTGTTCTTCAAGGCCAAAAAGAAAAATCATCTTATGCTAGTATTTGAGCCACTTCAGTTGTGAGTGACAAACACATATCCTGATATGTTGATTATTAATAATAACTACCATTTATTAAGGCTATCCCTGTGCTAGCACCTTTCGTGTACTATCTCATTTCATTCATTCATTCTCTCAAGAAACGTTAGAATCCTTGATATATCAAGCCAAGTAGAAGACAAAGACAAGGGTTCCCTCATCTCACTGACAAGAGTGTTTCACTCGTTAACTGTTCTACAAAGCACAGTTCCTGGAGTTTATCAATAGCAGTTTCAGGCAAGGAATTGCTTAAAGTTAGTTCTAAGTCCTTTATTTTCCCAATGCAATTACAAAATATTCCTAAGGGTAAACTATAAACTTTACTTCATAAAAATTATTTTTACTTATTAGCTGACATTTAAATGAAACATTTTCTAACAAGATCCATGTTATATTCCACAAGGGGGAAAAAACCAAAAATTTTCACTTAAGAGATTCCCAGAGTAAGAGTCAAGAAACTTTTTTTGTAAAGGACCACAAAATTAATATTTTAGGCTTTGCGGGCTACAAGGTCTCTGTTACTATATTGGAAAATATCTTTTATAATCCAAATGTAGGGAAGGATTTCTCAAAACAATAAACCAAAAGCACAAATGACTGAAAACACAGCTTCATTAACATGTAAAACTTCTATTTAGAAAGACATCTTCCTTTTTAAAAAAAAATGGTAAAAAGGCAGCACAGACTATGAGAAGGTATCTGCAATGCATAAAACCAACTAAGGGCCAGGTGCAGTAGCTCAAGCCTGTAATCCGAGCACTTTGGAAGGCCAAGGCAGGAGGATTCAGGAGGATCACTTGAGCTCAGGAGTTCGAGATCAGCCTGAGAAAGAACGAGACCTGTCTCTACTAAAAATAGAAAAAAATTAGCCAGGCATGGTGGCGTAGGCCTGTAGTCCCAGCTACCCAGGAGGCTGAGCCAGGAGGATCACTTGAGCCTAGGAGTTGGACGTTGCTGTGAGCTAGGCTGATGTCACTGCATTCTAGCCTGTGTAACAGACTAAGACTCTGTCTCAAAAAAAAAAAAAAAAAAAAACCCAACTGAGGATCAGTATCTATAACCTATAAAGAATTCCAATAAATCTATTTTTAAAAGACGACCCCTATAAAAAGCCAAGAACAGGCAAATCACGGAACAGAAAAGCTGAAAACCTAATAAACATCTGAAAAGATGTGCAACCTAATGCTCAACTTCATCAGTAATTAGGAAAATGCAAATTAAAACCATAATTAGATTCCATTTCATATCCACCATATATTGGGTCTTGGAGAGGATATGAATGAAGCAACTCTCATACACTGCTGATTCAAGCATAAATTAGCACATCCACTTTGGAGAGCAAATTGGTGATCTAGTGAAATCAAAGATACATATACCCTTTGACCCAGCACGACACTGTTAGGTATACATGCTAGAGAAACTCCTGCACATTAAGAGAGACACAAGAGGAATATTAATTGTAGCACTGTTTTAATAGTGAGGAAAACAAGCTAAGTGTATCAACAGAATGGATAAATAAATTGTGGGGCTTTTTCCAACTAATGGAATAACATTTATAATGAAAAATATGAACCAGAGTTGCATGTGTCAACATAAATATGAAAAAAAATGTTGAGCAAGCTGAGTATGACATACAAAATTTTACTCTCCCCATAAAATTCCAAGTAAATTGATGACAGAAACAAAAATATAAAAAGTTTAGGTTGAGAATGAGGAATTGCCACTATGGTAGATAATCCTTAGAGCTAAGAATTGTGGTGAACAATATACCTGAAAAATGCTAGAAGTGCTGCAAAAGAAACATAACACAGCAAATATACTCTGTTCTGGTTTCTCCTCAGTTATTTAATGCCTAGCAGAATAGCTTTCATCATAACCCCTCCTCACCAAAAGTTTTCAACCTAATTTATTAGGAAATAGATTATTAAATTAGGGTCCATGGACCATTACAGAGGGTTTGAGATCACTCAGAAACTATAGACACAATTTTGTGTGCATTTCTTGAAAGTGAATCTATAACTTGCATCAGGTGCTCAAAGGGGATCGTGACTGATCTGAGTAAGGACTTTATTCCAGAATTTATGTCTGATTTTATAATGGAAATAAATGGAAACAGCATTTTATTTACAACCAACTTGGCCAGACATATTTATTCCACAATGGAATAAATAAGCTGATAGTCAAAAGAAGATAATTTTATAAAGGCTTTTCCACTGCTTGTAAGCTCATCTCTATTTTAATGTTTTTAATCACCTAATATTAACATAAGGCTAAAATACTTAGATAGCTCACTAATATATTTTTCTAACTCCATTTTACAGATAAAGTAAATCTAAAAGAGTTCCTCAAGTTGCTATAAAACACATAAACTTGTGAAGTTCATAAACTTAAAACGAAGCTTTAACAGGATCATTTTCATCTACCATTTAACTAAAGCAAAAAAGCAAAATATTGCCTCTTTATTTCAGAAAGTCACGGTACATAAAATGCTAGTGGTAAAAAGACAATGAACACAGAATTACATTACAATCTTTGAGCCATAAAAAAGAGGATTTATTGTTAATCTTTATCAACAATTTGCTGTTGTCCAAGCCATCTAAACAGGTACTGAATGCCTGTTGTGCAAAATCTCACATAAGCACACACTCTAGTAAGATAGCAAAAGTGACAGAACTATACCTTTTCAACTATTCTTTTTTTAAAAATTCAAACAGTAGTAGTACTCTACTGCCAGTTTCATGATTAAACTGCACAAAGCAGCTGTTTATCCACTCACAGCAACCAGCAGGTGAACCTGATTCAATATTTATCACAGGCTTTCACAGATCACTGCTAACCAAGCAAACGTTTTAATTAAGCTGGAACTTGCTTCAAAGAGCTCATTCAAGATGTCAATCAGCAGGTAAGGGATCAGATACAGTGTCAGGTGAGAGTGTGTAATACAAATCCACAACTTTCTTCATCCCATCGCTGTAAATTAGCCTGCTCTAAAGTTCAGACTCTGATTGTAACAGACTGCCAGTCTCCTGGAATGTGTAACTGAAGTCACTCAAATTCTATTGTGAAGGTTGTAAGCAATATGTTAAACTGCAATGGGCTAGCACATTAAGACAGATCCTTTTCACGGCTGTTTTTTGATACCGTAAGTGTTTGTTACCCTACTCTCCACTTACTGTTTACTTTCTTGCCTAGTGTAAATGGGAATTCCTTAACACAGTTGCCCCAGTTTCTGAAAAGTCTTTGTTTCTGTAGAATTAATAAGAATTCTCATTTTAAGAACAAGCATATCATAAAGATGACCAACCTGCTATAAAGCAAAAATTCTCCTAATATAATACCACCTTACACAGATGTAATTATAACACTGAGTCTCAAAGTAGTGATGAGTCACACTGACCATCTTAATGAGAAATACCCTGGGTGTTTATAATTAAAAAAAAAAAAGGAAAAGGAAAAAAGACTCAATGGGGAAAACTGGGGGGTAGAGAAGGAAAGTTCTTCTTTACAAAATAATGCCAGCTAAAATTTGTAAATGGAACAACAGAATTATAAAAATCATTTTGCAGCTCTCATATAATAACTGATTCAGGCAAGCTACATAAACAGATGCTAAAATAATTGGGTGATAAGTTGTTGGGGAACAGGATATTCTCATAGTCTCAAAGTATCACCCTGCAGATTACTCATTAATTGCAAAAGGAAAATGTGCCTTTGCAATGAAGAGACCCGGTGGTCACCACTTTAACCAAGTAGTCAAATTTAGCATCAACAGCAGGGAGACAAATTGGCATATGCTTCCTGATGTGACATAAGAAACATACTTATGTGCCCATCTTGAATAAAACTACTTGATTATTAAATCCAAACAATCAAGACATGAATCAAAAAGAAACCAGGAAAAGAGAAACTGGTAAAAAGACATATGTATTATTTAGTTGGTGAAAATTAATCCAATTGTACACTTAGGATATGTGCACTTGCATATTACATTTCAAAAAGGCTTTTTAAAAATCCTATCCCTGGGATTACAGATAATTTTTAATTTCTCCTTTATGGTATTTTGGTATTATTTAAACTTTCTTCAGTGAACCTTTTAAAATGAGAAAACAAAGCTCTCCTATCATGCATGTCATCTTTCACATATTAACCAAAATGCTATAAACAAAACTTACACGAAATAGATATTTTTGCTTCCTTCACGGGCATAGAAAATTAAATAAGTTATTATCAACATTCAAGCCTCTAAAACAGCACTACCCAATAAAATTTTCTGTGATGATGGAATGTTTGATATCTGCACTATTCACACTATACTTACCATTAGCCACAGAGGGCTACTAAGCACTTGAAAATTGATTAGTGCAACTAACTGAATTTTAATTTTAATTAACTGAAATAAATAGCCACATGTGGCTAGTAGCTACCCTATCAGCATGGATTTAAAGTATTATCAGAGATTCTAGATCTTATAGTGTTTGCAATGGTTACACAGACTGTGCATGTGTGTGCATGTATGTATGAACTTCTCTTTGTAAATTCAAGTTAGAGAGGAAAGAGTAAAAGTACACTCTAAAAATTATGTGCCCATATGTAAAACAGGCTCTTCAGGGTTGCAGCTCATGAAAACTGGGTCCATGATTTTTGTAGATTAGTATGTTTTTTCCCCAATCTTTTTTGTTCTAATCTTTGTCTGAATTCCAATCAGAATCCCATCAAGATTTTTTTTTTTTGGTAATCTAAAGAATGTTTCTAAATTTAATCTGGAAAATAAACTAGTGAGAATAACTGAAACTTTTTACAAAAAGATGGGCAAGCAGGGTATATATTCCTTCAGATGTAAAAATCTAGAATATATGATAAAGATGCTGTACTAGGCACCTCTTTAGACATATGTCATAGCTCATCATCTACATTTGCTGATGAAAGGCTGTACCTAATATGCACATTAATAACACATGACCATGCCCACCAATACTCTCAGGCATAGCAAGACCAATTAGATTCACTTTCCTAGGAATTTGTATTTGGAGCATTTAGATTGAGTTAATTAATTACAGGAAACAGACCAGAACATTTTGCAGACTTTAAGGCTTCCATTTTGAGATGTCATGGTAAGATCATATGAAAGAGGATAAGTACCCAGAAAAACCAGTCTACAAAAAATAATGAGAATTTTGCAGAGGGACCCAGAGATGAGAGAAGAGAGAAGCTGCCTCAAAACTTCTGAGTTCCAGTAAGGGTAGCTATAACTCCTGCATGATCTTTCTTTGGGTGGGTTTCTATTTCTCAAAAAGCAAACTACCCCTGATTAAGTCAAGTGGAATTTCAAATTCCTTTGAAATTACTCAATTAATATTACTCAATTAATATTTAGATAAATGACTATTTGGGGAAAAAAATTAGTTAGGTCCTATCCCACCCCATCCCCCGCCTTACATCAAAGTAGTTTACAGATGGATTAAAGATTGACATTTATAAAAACTGAAACCATGGCCGGGCATGGTGGCTCACGCGTGTAATCCTAGCTTCTCTGGGAGGCCGAGGCGGGTGGATTGCTTGAGCTCAGGGGTTCGAGCAAGACCTTGTCTCAAGGGGGGAAAAAAAAAGCCCCACAAAACCACAAAACAGCCAGGTGTTGTGGCGTGCGCCTGTAGTCCCAGCTACTCAGGAGGCTGAGGCAAGAGGATCGCTGGAGCCCAGCAGTTGGAGGTTGTGGTGAGCTGCAGTGACGCCACTGCACTCTACCCAGGGCGATGGAGTGAGGAACTCTTGTCTCCACAAAAAAAAAAAGAAGAAAAAAAAAAAGGGGGCTCTGTCTCCACAAAGAAAAACCATTGTAACTGGACGACTCTCCTCAAAAATAAAAAATAAAAAAACTGAAACCATAAGACTTCCAGTCCAATATGGTAGATTAGGTACACACATTTTCCCTCCCTCCCACCTGAAACACCGTAAAAATAAATTTAGTTTGTAGCTGAGGTCACAAACTATATCTGGTTGACAATCATGTTTTGAATGCCTTATTATAGGATTTTATAAATTTGAAACACTTAAAAATTATGAGATGAAAATCCATTGTTTTGGCTTCTTCTGGAACAACTGGATGATTGGCCACACTGGACCCACATTCTTATAGGGCAGCCATCAGTTAACATTGAATAGATTGCCACATTTGGATGAGACATAAACTCTTAAGATATCACAGTCCCTATGCATTATATCCATGTAACAAAATTTCACTTGTACCCCATAAATTTGTACCAAAAAAAAAGATACCACAGTCTCTATCACTTGAAGAATGTAATCACATACACTTATACCTAGACTCCTTCATTCACTCATGCTACCTACCTGGTGCTCATTTAAGTTGCTAACCCTGCTACAGAAGTACAAAATGGAATAATGCCATAACAACAAAGAATATGGAGGAGGGGTTCATCAATAAATTTCAGAGTACAACGAATTTCTCGAAAGTTGGGAGCAGATAACTGATGAAAAAGGTGGAAAAAAATGAAGCACAGAGTTCATGACAAGTATCCCAAAGGGGAGTTGGGAGATACCCCATCCAATAGAATCCTACCAAGTCAACAGGTCCAACAGAGGAAGAAAGTGGTAAGTAGGGCTAAAATGGTGGATAATAACATATGAAAAACAGGTCAATTGACCTGATCAGCATCTATTCTACTCCACAACCTGGTACAGAAAGCAGGCAGTTAGCAGACACCACACTGGGGGCCTGGGAGGGAAGAATTAAATATTTCAGAAAGCTAAAGCTTCTGTGGTGGCTTCAAGCTTAAATGTTGGCTTCCCCAAGCAAAGTTCTCATTCAAACTTCTGAAGGGCCCACCATCTCATAGCCAGTTCTCTGCCCAAATTAAGGCTTTTGCCCTCACCATGCCCCAACACCTAAGTACAAAACGCTCAACATTGTGTAACATTCAGTTTACACAAAAGCTGAAAGAGCCTACACCAGCTATTCAATCCTTCTGGCCTTAAATATGAACTGACAATTAAGGTTGACTAGTATATGGGAAAACCAACAGCGTAAAAGAGAACTACTGAAATAAAACAAATGCAAATTCACTCTGGAGGAAACCCATATAATTTAGGAGTCATTTTTAAAAATAAGTAAGCTTTCATTGCTATATTCTAGAAAATAGTACATCCTTTGATAAAGGAACAATTATCACCCAAGAAAGACCTCTTTGAGACTAAAAATCTGAAAACAACGGAGGGTCTGGAATTATCAAAAAAATAACAAAAGAGAATTTCTTTAAGTTGAAGAAGTCTCTTGATTCTTCAGTATAATAAACCCACTAAGTAACTAACATAGTGAATGAAAAAGATACTTAAATATCCAGTCATAGGAGATTATAAACATAAATTATACAACAGCCATTCAACAGAATGCAATGCAGTCATTAAAAATGACATAGAAGAATATTAAATGACATGAAAATATACTATTGATCTATTATTACAAAGACAACTGGGTGTTGTCTTCTGAGTGATGCAACAGCAAGCATAACCATGTGTTATTCCTGAAAATAACAACAAAATCAAATCTGAATTTAATTCAACTTCTAGATCCAACTACCTTTACTGGAGACATGGGAATAGAGGACTATCTTAAAGGACACCACGAAGATACAATCAACCAAATCTTGGCATATGGAAAATTCCACAGATTTTCAACAAATAAATGGCATCTCTCTTAAGAGAAATATCATGTATGTAACTTGTTTGGATTCTGATTTTTTAAAAGCCAACTCCAAAATGACATTTTTGAAACAAAGTTTGGGTATTAGACCAATGAAAGAATTACTGTTAATTTTTTTTTAGCTGTCATAATGTTTGGCTTAAAATGTCACTGCTGTATTTTTAAAAAGGCTTTACCTGTTAGAAATATATACTAAATTGTGGCTGTGAACATTGGCTCATGCCTGTAATCCTAGCACTTTTAGAGGCCGAGGCAGGAGGATTGCTTGAGGCCAGGAGTTCGAGACCAACCTAAGCAAGAGCAAGACCTGTCTCTACAAAAAATAGAAAAATCAGCCAGGCATGGTGGCGTGTGCCTGTAATCCCAGCTACTTGGGAGACTGAAGCAGGAGGATGGCTTAAACCCAGGAGTTTGAGGTTATAGTGAACTATGATCATGTCACTGCACTCTAGCCTGGCCAAGGGAGTGAGACCCTGACTCAAAAAAAAAAAAAAAGAAAAGAGATATATACTAAATTGTTTATGGGTGAATAGATACAATGTCTGCTATCTGCTTTGAAATACTGTAGTCCCTCACTCTTTCCTCCACCCATCCCCTGCCCAAAAAAAGAAAAAAATGGCAAGAAAAAATAAGTAGAAGAGGTAAAATGGAAAAAAAACTGATAATTGTTGAAGCTGAGTGATGGGCACAAAGGGATTCATTATACTGTCCTCCCTCTGCCTTTGCGTATGAAATTTCCTTAATCAAAGTTTTTAAAAACAAGGAAAGCTTACAAATTGCTTTTTATAAACCAAGAACACTGATCCTAACCCAGGCCTAGAAAAACTTTTTCTCACCAAAAATAGCAAGAGAATGAATCTCACTAATGAATATTGAAACAATAAATTCTAAATGTAACAGCAAACAGGACTCTTGCACGCGCGCAGGCACACACACATACACACACCTAAAAAGCCAAGAACAAAAGGATAATTCAGTATTAGGACATCTATTGATATAATTTAACATAATAAAAAATCAAAAGTAAAAAATCATATTCATCTCCACAGTTTAATATTCATCTTGATGAAGACACTGACTAAAATAGGAATAAAATAATTCTTCCCTATTATGACAAAAAATTATATATTTTATATATTTTTTTCAAAAGCTAGTTTTATGCTTAATAGGGAAACACTAAAAGCATTCCCATTAAGGTCTCAAACAAGGCAAAGACAATCATACTTCCTGGCATGCCAAGGACAATCTCAGGCACATATCTGTTATATCTGTTGTTTCATCTTTATTAATAATGCTCTCCCCATCTTCACTCACAAAAGTCTCCTGGTTTGGACAATAAATTATAAGATAATTCTATCTGTTTCCATTATTACTTAACACTTCTTTCTGGAGATAACATAAAATTGCAAAGAAAGGTAAAATGATCACTATTTGCAGAAGATATGATTCTATACTTGAAAAACCTGAGAAAGTTTATTAAAACTATTACAAATAATAAAAGAATTCAGTAATGTCGCTTTGTAAAAAATGGATACACATAAATTAATAATCTTCATATATAAAACCACAACTAATCAGAAACTATAATAGAGGGAAAAAATCCCAATTACATAGAAATAAAAGATAAATTACTTAGGAACCAACCCAAAAATAAATTTAAGAAGTTATTAAGAATACTTTAAATACTACTGAAGGAAATAAAAAAGAATAAGCAATAGAAATGCATAGCATGGTCTTGAATAAGACTTAACATCATAACAAAGTCAATTCTCCTTCAAATAATCTATCAAAACATATCAAGAATATTTTTTAAACAGGCTAATTCCAAAGTAAATGTGTAAAAATAAACAAGCAAAAACAAAATACTTCTTAAATAAAAGAATAACAAGGAGCAACTAGACACTCAAAATATCAATAAGAAACAATAATCAAAACAGCGTGATGGTACTGGCATGTAACTAGATAAATGAATGGAAAAGAGAATTAAAAAGTCCAGAAATACATCCAGATTCATTAAGGAATTCAGAGTATCATAAAAGCATACAGGTAGGGTGCACCTCAACTTAGTGGACAGAGGAAGAACTATAGTCAATAAAAGTTGGAAAAACTGGGTAGTAATCTAGGCAAAAAAAAAACAAAAAAAAAATTACGTTCCTGTCTCATACTATTTGCCAGAATAAATTCCAGATTTAAATGTAACAAACAAAAACCATTGAAAAATGCTAAAATCATCCCTGAGTGAGGAAGGCCCTTCTAAGTGTGACCAAAACCCAGAAACCACAAAAGACTGATAAATTCAACTACATAAAAATAAAAATTTCCTGCATGGTAAAAACCACAATAAACAAAGTCAAAGACCAAATACAAACTAGTCTCAAAAAAAGATTTTTTGCAATTCATAACACAAATAACAAATAAAGAGCTAATTTATTATTAAAGAGCCCCTATAAATCATTAAGAAAAAGACCAACCTAATTGGCAAGGGAGATGACCAGATATTTGAAAAGATACTCAACCTCACTCACAACAAGTAAATTAAAAGTATAATGAGATGCCATTTTTTTTAATAGTCAGGCAAAGATCAGAGTTTGATAACACTTATTTATAAAAGGACACAAATATAATTTGCTTATATATGTATGCATTTCATGTACAATTTACTTACATATTTTATACATATATATATAAATATATATATATATATTTGCTTTAATAATTCTGGTGGGATTCACAAGAAACCAGTGACAACAGTTGACTCTGATGCAGGGAACAGGATGGCTGAGATACAGGGCATGGTAGACATTTTTTTTTTTTCTTTTAGAGATGAGGTCTCGCTCTATCACCCAGGCTGGTGTGCAGTGGTGTAATCATAGCTCACTGCGGTCATGAACTCCTGGGCTCAATGATCCTCCTGCCTCAGCCTCCCCAGTAGCTGGGATTAAAGGTGCAAGCCACAGCACCTGACTGGGGACTTTTTAATATATACACCCTCTTGTTCTCCTTGAATTTTATACCATAGGCATATATCACTTTTAAAAAGAAATAAAACGTGAATTTAAAAAATTAAAATACCAAATTACCTTCCTCTGCTACTACAAGCATATTATCTCCCTATTACGCTGATAACAATGTGTACAGAAGTAGGATATACTGACCTTACCACTTCATTCTTAACAGAGATTAAAGACTCAATGAACATTACTGGTAGAAAAAAGCAACAAAATTAATAAATGAATCTCACATTAACTAAAACTGCACAGGATAAAATTTGTTATTGACTAAAAATTGTCAGAAGAACCAACTACTAGACAAAATTGTAACTAGCAAAAGTTCACCTAAAATATTGAATACATTAGAAATAATAGCCACCAAAAAAACCTAAATGGCAGAAGCCATAATCAATAAAAAACTGACATGGCTTAAAAAAAAATCTAATGAATGAAATGTCTTCCCTGTAAACATTACACAAAATTAGTAAATGACAACAAATAAAAGAAAACAAGAAAAGAAATATTATTTGACAACAGCCTTGCTAATGGGATTCTGATAAATTTTTCTCTTCAAAATCTTTGGTGTTACTAGAATTATTTATAATAAGCAATATCACTTTTATAAAAAAATACATTTTAAAAATACATACACATAAGAGAAAACAAGGTACAGGATAGAGATACTACCAAAGGAAGCAGTAATTAGTTTTTCATGGCTTGCAGAATCATCCTACTCAATTTGATTAGATTTTTGTCTTAGATCAAGTGCCTTCTGGAAAAAATGCACCAGAAAGAGTGACGGAAGGAGAACCTGATCATCCAGTAAGGCCAGTCAAATCAATCGCATAGGTTAATGAAATGACAGAGGAGAAAAACATATTGTTCTCACATCTAATACTGTTCAGAATATTAAATTAAGGGAACAGCTGAGACAAAATTTTCTTGTGCAGGACAGGAGAAAACAAAACATAGTTATAGCTAAGGAAAAGAAGAGAAAGGAAAACTTATAAAAGAAAGGAAAAATAACTGAAGAACATCCAATAGGTGTAAATGTGCAGTGCGGTGTGCATGGGAAAAAGTTTGTAAAAAAAAATAAGGCACTCTACGAATAATATGGGGACCATCAAGTGTTGAGTTTGAAGGTGACACAGTTCCAAATGACAGTGAACTCCAATGTGTAGTAATGCTGTTAAGTTAATGGCTAAAGTAGGTCATGAGTATCGAGAAGGTTGAGGAATGATGGTCAGAATGTGAGATTATCAACATGGGTCATAAAATATCTAAAGATGGTGATTGTTTCTCCTATTACTTCAGATTCACTAAATAACAGGAGAATCCAACATTTTTACTGCCCTGATTCATACAACTCCACTAAAACTCAAAAGTGTCTATCTTTTAAAAACTCATATCTCTTTATGTTTCCAGTTTTGTTTTCAATTATCAATTATCTTCTAGATCAAATGCTAATCTTGCACAATTAGTGCAACATCTGACTTATAGGAGTTTTTACTTAGAATAATAAATATATTTAAGTTTTCCAAAAGGCCACCTTTTAAAGAAATAACAAGAAATGTCTTTAAAAATATAAATGTAGGGACTTCTACTTCTAGCTATAAGGAAAAAACAGAATCTCTCTCTATATATTCTCTCATCATAAACTACTAATAAACTGGACAAAATATATGAAACAATAGTTTCCAGACATTGGACAACAGGCAACATAGGACTGTGATCCCAGAAAGACAAAAAACAAAAAAGGTGACACTTACTTTATCTTCCCTCCACAGATAAAACACAGTAACTGAAAAGAAGAATCCACTAGATGAGACTAACATCAAATTAAAAACAGCAGAAAAAAAAGATCAGGGAATATACATATGTATATATACACAAATACAAACTCACAGATGTATGAAATGTACATCCTCAGTATGAAATGTACTTTGTCTAATATTAATATAGCTACTCCAGCTTTCTTATGATCAATGTTTCCACAGGATATCTTTTTTCTTTTTACTTTTAACCTTTTAACTTTCCATTTAAAATGGGTTTCTTATAAATAGTTGAGTCTTCTTTATTTATCCAATCTGACGACTTCTGCCTTTTAATTTGAATGTTTATACCATTTACATTTAATGTAATTATCAGTGTGGTTACTATTTGTTTTCTATTTGTTCTAATGTTCTTTATTCCCCCTTTGTTTCTTTTCTGGTCGTTGAATTAATTGAACGTGTTTAAGGATTCTACTTTTATCTCCACCATTGTCTTCTTACCTATAACTCTAGTTTTATTGGGGGAGGGAGTTGCTTTAGGGCTTCTAATTTGCTCATTTTAAACTTATCACAGTGTACCTTCAAATAATATTTCACTTCACATATAATGTATTAGAAACTTCTACCAATATACTTCCATTTCTACCCTCCCATCTTTTGTGCTATTTTTGGCATATATTTTACTTCTACATATACTATCACCTCACAGTGTTTTGCTACTTTTGCTTTAAATCATCAGCTATCTTTTAAATAAATTTGCAAATGAGGAAAAGTAATTCTTCCCTAACCCTCCTATTTTCCAGTTTGGTGCCCTTCATTCATTATGTAGATCCAAGTCTCTATAGTGTATATTTTTTCCTTCAGTTTGAAGACCTTCATTTAACATTTTTAAGGCAGGCCTGCTGGCAAAATTTTTTTCCAGCTTTGTCTTACCTTCATTTTTTTTTTTATGGTAAAATATACATAATATAAAATTTACCATTTTAACCATTTTTAAGTGTAAGTTCAATAGTATTAAATATATTCACATTCTTGTGCAACCATCACTGCCATCAGCACCAGAATTTTTCATTTTTCCAAACTGAAACTCCATACCCATTAAACAATAACTCCTTATTTCCCCTGTCCCCAGCCCCTAGAAAATACCATTCTATAATACTTTCTGTCTCTATGAATTTGACTACTCTAGGTACTTCATATAAGTGGAACAATGATTATTTGTCCTGTTATGTCTGGCTTATCTTATAATACTTAGCATTATGTTTTCAAGGTTCATCCATCTTGTAGTATATCTCGGAATTTCATTTCTTTTTATGGCTGAATAATATTCCATTGTATATACCACATTTTGTTTATCCATTCATTTGTCAATGGGCATTTAGGTTGTTTCCACCTTTTGGCTATTGTGAATAATGTTGCTGTGAACAGTGACATACACGTATCTGTTCAAATCCCTGCTTTCACTTCTTTTGGGTATACACTTAGGAGTGGAATTGCTATATCATATGGTAAGTCTATGTTTAATTTTTTAAAGAACTGCTAAACTGTTTTTCACAGCAGCTGTACCATTTTACATTTCTACCAACAATGCACAAGGGTTCCAACCAATTTCTCCACATCCTTGCCATACTTGTTATTTTTTTAATGCTGGTGCTTTGATCTTAAATATTGTTGCTTTTTAATAATAGCCAACTTCATGAGTGTGAAATGGTATCTTTCTATGTTTTGATTTGCATTTCCCTAATGATTAGTGATGTTGAGCATCTTTTTTGTGCTTATTGGCCATTTGTATATCTTCTTTGGAGAAATTTCTATTCAAGTCCTTTGCCCATTTTCGAATCTGATTTTTGTTGTTGTTGTAGGAGTTATTTACATATTCTGTATATTAACCCCTTATCAGATACATGATTTGTAAATATTTTCTCCCATTCTATGGGTTGCATTTTCACTTTATTCATGGTACCCCATAATGCAAAAAAGTTTTTAATTTTCATAAAGTCCAATTTATCTATTTTTTTTCTTTACTGCCTGTGTCTTTGGTGAAGTTTGGTAGTTTTAGCTCTTATGTTTAAATCTTTGATCCATTTTGAGTTACTTTTTGCACATGTTATAAGATACGGGTCCAGCTTCATTCTTTGCATGTGGATATCCAGGTTTTCCAGCACCATTTGTTGAAAAGACTGTCCTTTTCCTATTGAATGGTCTTGGTATCTGGCTGAAAATTATTTGACCATATATGTGAGGATTTACTTCCAGGATTTCTATTCTATTCTACTGGTCTACATTTCTGTCTTTATGCCAATACCATGCTGTTTCGATTACTGTAGCTTTGTCTTAAGTTTAGAAAATCAGGAAGTATAAGACTTCCAGTTTTGTTCTTTTTCAAGATTAACCCTAGGCCTGTCTGCTGAAGGGCTTAGAATAGCAATTCCAATAGCCATGAGCAAGGCTAACTCCCACAACCTGGTGTCTAATATTATTTTACGCTAAAAGGAACCAGGGCTCCTTGGAGAAATGGCTAAGTCCAAGAATGGAGCAGGGAAAAGATGAGACTAGAACATCTTATGTCAAAAAATAAGAAAGTGTTCCAAGAATGCTTCCAAGTTCCAAGATGGACACATGTCAGAAAGATACAAGCAACTTAATTGGATTCCTATTTGATTATCAAAACTATCATGTAATAATGAATTACAACCTACTGAATAAAATGGAAAATCACAAGGTCCATAAAGATATAAATAAAATGAATACATTGAATTTTTGATGAGGACATATTATTTATATGGTTTCTGAGTTCTCCCCTATAAAGGCTAAAAGATAACTGTAAAGTTGTCTTTTTTATCTAGCAGACATCACATTAATCAAATTATCAAGTGATCATTAGTAATGAGAAAAAATGAAACTATTTGCCACCTCATGGGATGCAGTGAGTAGAATGCATCATCACTTCTGTGACATTCCTGCCAAAGATAAAACAACTTCAAATCTATGAGAAAACCCAAATTAAGAGACATTCTAGAAAGGCTACAATATTCTGAAGTGTCAAGATCATGAAAGCCAAGGAAAGACCAAGGAAGTGTTCCAGACTGACGAAGTTAGTAAAATGTCAACTAAATGCAATGCATGGTCTTGAACTGGATTCTTTTGCTATAAAAGCTTTATTCAGACAACTGCCAAAATTTGAACTGGTTCTGAGTATTAGATGGCAGCAATGAATCAATTTTAATTTCCTGATTCTTATGTTCATATTGTGATTACACAGAAGAATGTCTTTGCTTGCACGAAATACACTCTAGAGTATTTCAGGGTAATAGAGCATCAGGTCAACAACTTAACTCTCAAATGGTTCAGGAAAAAAAAAGATATTTGTATTGTACTTCCAATTTATCTACAATTTTGTGAGTATCAAAATTTTTAAAAGCTAACATAAAAAATAAATCTACTGCACAATTGGTCAATTAACAAAACAGTTTTCTAAGATACAGTTATTTTTCCACATCCAGTATGAATGCAAAGCCTCTATATGGTAACTGTAGATTCTCTCACTAAATATGTACACTTATGTCAGCTGGATTGCTATACATATTTCTTTTTTTTTTTTTCTTTTCTGTAGAGATGGGATCTTGCTATGTTGCCCAGGCTGGTCTCGAACTCCTGGCCTCAAGCAATCCTCCCACCTTAGCCTCCCAAAGTGCTGGGATTACAGGTTTGAGCCACTGCACCCACATGTGCTATACGTATTTCATTAAGTGAATCTATATATCAAGAACACTTGAAGAAATGGCTGAATTTTGTCAACTTTCTCTGAAATATTCACCAGGTTCACTCAACATGATAAAGGAGATTTGAAATTGAGAATTATTCTATTTCTACTATAGAGAACACTATGTTTTCCACAAGCTCGCAAAATATCACAATTATTGAAGCCAAAGAAAACTCACTCAAGCAATTACTAATCCATTCTCCCATCCTGCCATAGGTAAATTTGCAGATAAGGCAAGAGAACCCCACTAACTTCTGGCCTCACTTACCAAGATTAAAATAGCATAGAGTTCTAATGTTCTATACCACTATAGGATGACTATCGTTAACCATAATATATTATATAGTTTTAAATAGCTAGGAGGATATTGAATGTTCCCAACACAAAGAAATGATAAATGTTTGAGATGATGTGTATACTCTTGTAATAACCCTGATCTATGTAACTCATGAATATGTACAGTTATTATTTGTCAATTAAAAAGTAAAATAAATCAAAAAATTTTTAAAAACAATAAAAATAGAATAGCATAGAATAAGGGTTGGCAAAGTTTTTCTCTAAGGGGCCAAAGAGTAAATATTTGAGGTTTTGTGAGCCATAAGGCCTCTGTCACACTACTCAGCTCTACTGTTGTAGCACAAAAGGTGCCACAGACAATATGTAAACAAATGTAAAATGTGTTCCCCAAAAATTTTATTTATAGAAACAGGCAGCAGGCTATATTTGGCCCATGGGTCATAGTTTGACAACCACTCCCACAGAAAAAGATTACATCAAAAAAGTGTACATCGAAATAGACCACTTAAAATTTAAATTTTAAAAGCCTTTACTGTAACCATGATGTATCAGGTAAAAAATAAAAGCTATATACTATAATCCTAATTTTGGGGGTAAAAGAATGTATGCATAATATATAATATATTAAATAACAAAAATGGCCACAAATTCTACCTATCTTTGTATATAAGCCCCTTCACAAGGTTACTTTGTAGCTCTTCCCACCACGATGTGAACCCTACCCCTTGAATCTGGGTTTGGTCATGTGACTTGCTTTTGGTGACTGGAACACCAGCAAGCTACATGAACAAAGAGAGACTCAAAAGGCATTGGCATATTACAGCTTGTTCTCCTGCTACTCTTGGAACCTTGGGGCCACCATATAAAGAAACCAGTATTAGCTTGCCAGATGATGAGATATAACCACCTCATAGTCCCAACCAACTGCCAGTCAACTCCCTGAAGCAGAGCTGCCTTGTTGACTTGCAGCTGACCTGCAGCTGACCATAGACACATGAGTGGGCCAGCTAAGATCAGCAGAAGAAATGCTCACCTAAGCACAGCCTAAATTGCTGACCTCCAGAACAGTAAACTAAATAAATGGTTTGTTACACAGCAATGAATAAATAATTATATGTGTGTATCTATATATAAGAACAGAAAGCAGGCAAAATATCAGGAGTTGATATTAAGGAGATTCTTGAATTAAGGATTGATGTTAATAATTTAAGTATACATTTTGGTGGTTTCCAAATTTTCTCTAAGAAACAGATAATGCTTTTGTATTCAGAAAAAAAAATATTATTTAAAAATATAAAATTCAGTTCAACATAAAAAAGTATTTTTCAGCCAGGCACGGTGGCTCATGCCTGTAATCCTAGGACTTTGGGAGGCAAAGGTGGAAGGATCACTTGAGCCCCGGAGTTGGAGACCAGCCTGGACAACATAGTGAGACCCTCTCCCTACTAAAAAATTAAAAACTTAGCTGGGTGTGGTGGTGCGTGCCTATAGTCCCAGCTACTCTGGAGGCTGAGGCAGGAGGATCACTTGAGCCCAGGAGCTCAAGGTTACAGTGAGCTATGATCATGACACTGCACTCCAGCCTGGGCAACAGAACAAGACTCTGTCTCTTAAAAAAAAAAAAAAAGTATTTTTCATTATTCCACTAAATATTGAGAGTCTAAAAATATGACCTTTCTTGACCTGATGTATTTGAATGAATTGACAGATTTTAAGTTCTCACAGAGAGTTTGGGGATGAAAATTACAGGTATATAGAAAGCTAAACAAATGGCAAGACAACTATTAGCACCAGAAAAAATAAATCCTAGTCTGGAGAAAGAACTGTAATCAGTTTTGAATGGTATTTATAGAATTATAATAATGTAAACACCAAATACTGGGAGGTCAAGGGAGAGGAGTAATGAGAGAGGTGGAAAGGATAGTAGGAAGGCAACAGAAAGTATCTAAAACCAAAAATTCAAGAGAAAAGCAGAATAAGCATGTTATTTTTTAAAAAATAGATAAATATCAGAATAAATAGATAAGATTAAAAGTTACTGACTTCAAATAGTGAGAACTGGTAAAGAATGGAACTAGGGCAGGGGTCTACTGCTTTTTTGTTTGAAGCCAAGTGGAACTCTTTGAATCTTACTATACATACTCTGCAAAAAGTTAAAACTTAAAGAGGAAGAAAAAGTCCAAGAATCAATCCAAGTGCATATAACTTAGTATATGATAATACCAAAACTTCAAAACAGGAAAAATTATTCTTTAAGTGACACTGGGACACTGATCATCTATTTGAGAAACATAATTAGAGCCTGACCTCATACATATATTAAAATAAATCCCATTATTTAAATATAAAAGCAAAACTATAAAAGAATTATATAAGAATATTATATAAGAACTATAAAAGAATTATGCCACTACACTCTAGCTGGGTCGACTGAGAGAGACTCTGTCTCAAAACTTGTATTAAGTCATCTGTATTTAACAATACTTTCATACCCTCTTATGTATATGGATGTGAATAAAAGTTGTAAGCTACAAGAAACAGTGATGAATCATGCATTTCCATAATTTGGCCATTGTAAGAATTCATTTATTCAATAAACATATGAGTATCTACTAGGTGCAGACTCTATGCCAGATGCTGGTTATAAAAAAGTGAGGAAAAAAAAAAGACATTATTCTTGTCCTTATGGACAGCCTGGCAAGGAGGCAAACAAAACAAAACAGTTAAACCTACAAATAAATATATAATCATAAACTTTGGTAAGCAGTGTAAAGAAAAAGGACAAGCTGTTGAGATACTAAAAGAGGAGCTAATTGTGAATGAATTACCTACATGGTACCGCATATAATATGATCTCTGACAGTATAAAAATGAACTATCATCCAAAGGTCAACTGGAAGAGTTTATTCAGAGACAGAGTAGTGAGGTGGTTGAGAGGACCAACTCCAAAGCCAGACTGCTGGGTTTTAAACCAGCTTCTACTCATCAGCTTTGTGACATGAACAAGTTACTTAAATATTCTCTGCCTCAATTTCCTTATGTATAATTGGGGAAATTATTAATACCTTCCCCATAGGGTTGTTATAAGGATTGAGTTAAATTCTCTTATTCTGAAAACCATCAAACCCAAAGAAAAGTTAAAAGAACTTGACAATAAAGCATTAACTTACATGAACCTGCATTTGCCAGGTCAATTAATATTTCTAAAGTGTTTAGAAGAGTGTCTGGCACACAGTAAGCATCATATCACCATACATATGCAGTTATGTTAAACAGTTATTTAAAACAAAAGTAAATTAAAACTACGAGAAAATGACTTGTAAAATACTTTTCAGAAAAAATTTGTCATTTTCTCCTGAGATCCTAGAGAACATGAAAGAAAGAGAAAGAGAGAGAGAAAAGAGAAAGAAAGGGAGGAAGGAAGGAAGGAAGGGAGGGAGGCAGGGAGGGAAGAAAGACCAGGTGTGGGTGGAAGAAAAAGGAAAAAAACAGCCTAAAGTCTCCCCAACATGAACACTTTATAAGAAGGCTAACAGTGCACTCTGCTGGACCCAAGTGTCTTCTACACACCAGGCACAAGTAAGAATTAAGATATGCTACTGCTACATTAAATCAAATATAATTACTTTTATTAAAGTATATAGAGAATGTTTGCATTTATTTAATGAATAAATAAAAAGAAGGTATAAGCATAAGAATGTGTCTATAAGAATAACTTCCTATTGTGAGGATTTACTAAAAGAATGAATAGAATATAAACAAATCTAGAGAAAATGATTATGAACAGTGGAACAATACAATATCTGAATGTTAACATTCTTTTCTAAAAAATAATGTTTTTCTTAACTATGTTTTCACCAGGTAGAGACTGATGCCTCACAAGATCTTTGACATATGAGTTATTACTCTAAGAAAATGAATCTAAAATGTAAGGAAAGGGAACAAGAAGTGGACACTGGAGGTCAGTCCCATAAGAGAAGGTATTGACACTATTTTCTGACTTGAAAAGAGAGAAAGAAGACTAGAGATGATAGAAAGATAAAGAGACAACTAATTCTCCAGTCCACAGGTTGGAAACTAAATTATTTTAATAAAAACTAAGAAAATGTAAAAGAAAAACCTTAAAACTATGTCAAATTCAGGGGAAAACCAGAAATCATTAAATGAGTTTATCATTTAATTTACAGTGAAAATTTGTCAAAAATAGCACCAATGCAGGTTTGAAAAGTACAAACACTCTAACATGTATACCTTTGTAGGGATAAGAGAACTAAACCATTAATTTATGAATCCAAATAACTTTGTCTTTCTTTTTTTGAGACAAGGTCTTACTCCGTCAACCAGGCTAGAGTACAGTGGCACAATCATAGCTCACTGCAGCCTGGAACTCCAGGGCTTAAACAATCCTCCTGCCTTAGCCACCCAAGTAGCTAGGACTACAGGCATGAGCCACCACACCCAGCTAATTTTTTAATTTTTTGGAGAGACAGGGTCTTGCTGTGTTGCTCAAGCTGGTCTCAAAACTCCTGGCCTCAAGCGATCCTCCCACCTCGGCCTCCCAGAGTGCTGGGATTACAGGCGTGAGCCACCATGCCCAGCCTCAATTTCTCTATCTAAAAGTTTTGGTGATAAACTAATTTCAAAAGCTGCTGTATAATAAATATTAACACTTATGAAATTAATATACATGAAATTATATATTTTCTTCTACTTCTTTATGAAATCATCTTTTACAAAATCTACAGAAAGTACTTTTCTGATTTATAATAAGTCACTTTACAGACTAAGAAATGTTATACCAGAAACCAAAGTAAGTTCCTAAAAGGAAAAACATACTCTTCTATGATACCCAAAGATCCCATTCTTTACGTAAATTATTTTCTTATATTATGTACATAGAGACAATTAGTCCTCATTCCCTGAAAAACTAGATGTATTACTGAATGCCAAAAATTATGAGAAATTTACTAACAATTTACAACATACAAAAAGGAGAAATGTTCATATTCAGTAAGACTATGTACATTTTGTAATGATTATATTTCTACTGTAACTACTTATTCTATTTTTCTATTAGGAAGAAAAAATAAAACTGAAAATATAGATCATTGTACCTAAGTATTTGTGGGGTTTTCCCCCAACATTCAAAGAGTATATAAAATTACTTTATATATTCATGCTTTTCATTATAGACTACCAAAAAGAGAACAAATATTAGAGCTCAACTATTTGGTCTTTGCATTGCAAAAGTGCTTTGATGTCTTGTAAATTTACTTTATGCATGTTTAATTAGTATGGCATATATCATTTATGTCTTCTTACAAACAAAAGTTCTGTGTGACACTAGTGAAATGTTATCATTTGAGTTATTAGATTTAATTGGGAGATTTAGCTTGTTCAATAAATTTTCAAACTTGTGAGAAATTGTCAGAAACCCATACTGTTACTATTATGCATAATAAATCACTCACTTATGAAAAATTATTCCATCTCTAAAGAAATGTAGTTATACCACCTAAAGCCAAGGAAGAAAACATGTAATTTCCACTTTAAAAATAAAACTGATGGCTGCAAAGATTCCAGAAAAAGAAAAAAATTGATACAAAGGTATAGATATACAGCTATAATTATATTTTACCAATGAGAAGACCATAATAAATGATCAACATATATCAACATACTACATAACCAATAAGAGAAATCAATCAAAGCACTTAGCTTAAAATTATGATACTGAGCCAAGAGCACAGTACATTTGCTTATGGTCAAGTACTCTAGACCTGTGGTCCCCAACCCCTGGGGCCACAGAGCTCCACCGCCCTCCCCCTTCAGTCCATGGAAAAATTATCTTCCATGAAACTTAAGAAGGGGGTGGGAGGAGGGGCCCCACACAGCAGGAGGTCAGCGGAGAGCTTCAGAGCGAAGCTTCATCTCCATTTATAGCCGCTCCCCATTGCTCACATCACCACCTGAGCTCCGCCACCCACCCACCCGTCCATGGAAAAACTGTCTTCCATGAAACCAGTCTCTGGTGCCAAAAAGGTTGGGGACCACTGCTCTAGACTCAACAAGTTCCAGCATAAATATTCTTAACAGATATCAAAAGAATTTTTTACTTAACTCTAAACCTAACTCTTTAAAATTTATAATATTGATCAGTATTATCAATAATAATAATATATAATGCCTGTTAGCAGCATTTAAAGAACTACATACTACCCAAAGCAATCTACAGATTCAATGAGATCCCTATCAAAATACCAATGACATTCTTTACAGAAATAGAAAAAACAATCCTAAAATTCATATAGAACCATGAAAGACCCTGAATAGTCAAAGCAATACTAAGCAAAAAGAACAAAGCTGAAGGCATCACACTACCTGACTTCAAAATATACTACAAGGGGGGGACAAAAAAATTGCAAAAAAAAAAGAAAAAGGAAGAAAAAATATGTATATATACTACAAAGTTATAGTAACCCAAACAGCCTGGTATTGGTATAAAAACAGACACATAGACCAATGGCACAGAATAGAGAACCCAGAAATAAATCTACATATTTACAGCCAACTGATTTTTTAAAAAGACGCCAAGAACACACATTGGGGAAAGGATATCCTCTTCAATAAATTGTGCTGGGAAAACTGGATATCCATACACAGAAGAATGAAACTAGACCCCTATCTCTCACCATATACAAAAATCAACTCAAAATGGATTAAAGACTTTAAACATAAGACCTGAAACTATATAGCTACTATAAGAAAACACAAGGGAAATGCTTCAGGACACTAATCTAGGCAAAGATTTTATGGGTAAAACTTCAAAAGTACAGGCAACAAAAACAAAAACACAAATGGCCAACAAGTATATATAAAAACGCTCAATATCACTAACCCATCAGGGAAATGTAAATCAAAACCACAATGAAACATCATCTCACCCCTGTTAGAATGGCTTATTATCAAAAGGGCAAAAAATAACAAACGTTGGTAAGGACGAAGAGAAAAAGGAACTCTCATACACAGTGGGAATGAAAATTAGTACAGAAATTATGGAAAACAGTATGGAAGATTCTCAAAATAGAACTACCACACAATCCAGCAATCCCACTACTGGTTATTTATCCAAAGGAAAAGAAATCAATATATATAAGGAATACATGTACCCCATGTTTACTGCAGCACTATTCACAATAACCACGATATGGAATCAGTCTAAATGTCCACAAGTAGATAAATAGATAAAGAAAATAAAATATATACTGGAATACCATTCACCCACAAAAAAGAATGAAATCCTGTCATTTGAGGGAACATGGAGGAATCTGGAGGACATTATGTTAAGTGAAATAAATCAGGCACAGGCAGATAATTACCACATGTTCTCACTCATATGTGGAAGCTAAAAAAAATTTAGCTCATAAAGGTAGAGTAGAATTGTGGTTATTAGAGGTTGGGAAAGGGAGAGGGGAAGGAAGGATAGGGAGAGGTTGGTTAACAAATACAAAATTACAGCTGTATAGGTGGAATAAGTTCTAATGGTCTATAGCACTGTAGGGTAAATATGGTTAACAATAATTTATTACATATTTTCAAAAGGCTAGAAGACAGGATTTTGAATGTTCACAATGCAAAGAAATGACAAATGTTTGAGGTGATGGATATGCTAATTACCCTGATTTGATCATTACACATTGTATACATACCTCGAGATATGACTTAGCATTCCATAAATATGTACAATTATTATGCGTCAACTACAAATAAAAGCAAAAAATAAAGATAAGAACTACAAATATGTATCTATTCACTGCTGCTGCTGCTACTTCTAGTACCACTTACTACTTGAACTCTAAGATATGCCACGTATGCTCTTAAATCCTTCATAGGTATTAACTTGTTTAATCCTCACAACAGCCCTGTGAGATAGGTACTATTATTAACCCCACTTAACAAATGGGGAAACTTAAGTACCAAGAGTTTAGAAACTTAATCATGGTTACACAGGTAATAAAGAGCAGAGCTGTGATTAAAATCCAGGCAGTTCCAATTTATGGAAACAACCTAAGTGTTCCTCAATGGATGGATGGATAAAGAAAGAGTGCTATATACATAAAATGGAATAACAGCCTTAAAAAAGGAGAGTCTGCCATTTGCAACAATATGGATGAACCTAGAGGACATTAGGCTAAGTGAAATAAACCAGATGCAGAAAGAAAAATATTGCATGATATCACTTACATGTGGAATATAAAAAAGTCAGATACATGGAAGCAGAAAATATAACAGTGGTTACCAGAGGCAGGGAGGTGGGGAATACAGGACAATGTTGGTCAAAGGGTAAAAAGTTGCAGTTATGTAGGATGAATCAAGTCAAGAAATCCAATGAACAGCATGATAACTATAGTCAATAATACTGTATTATACACCAGAAATTTGCTAAGAGAGTAGATTTCAGGTGTTATCACCACACACAAAAAAATGGTAACTATGTGAGATGGATACGTTAATTAGCTTGACTGTAGTAATAATTTCACTATGTAAACGTATATTAAAACATCATGTTGTACACTTAAAATATATACACTGTTTATTTAAAAAGAAAAAAATCAAGCAGTCTGGGTCCAAAGTCCATTCTCTCAACAAATAAAAACAAAAAAATCCATTAAAAAAACTATTCTAAACAATCACAGCTTATTCTATACTTGATTTCTTCATCTCTGAGCTCCTACATATTAATATTTCTTTCCTTATCTTCATGTTGAAACCCTGCTTATATGGCTCCAGGATTTCAGAGAAGCATTGTAGAAAGAATATATAATAAAGTGACTACAGCATTTGCCAGAACATCAGACTGCCTAGGCAGGATTTAGCTAGCTTTGATTTACTAGCTTTGTGATTTCAGGTAAGTTACTTAATTCTCAGAGTTTCCTTATCTGTAAAATGGGAATAGCAATGGTGCCTGCCTCATAGTCTTTGTAAGAATTCACTAAGATCCTACAAACAAATATTTACTGGGCAACTAATATGTGCCATATGTTGTTCTAGGCACCAGGGATACACATGAAAAAGATTGATGTTACATTCTAACATGGTAGATAAATAATAAATAAGTAAACAAATAAATTCAGATAACAGTAAGCCTATGAGGAAATTAAGGTACCCGTGAAAGAAAATGAATGAGAAAACGCTGGCAGAGCCCAACATACAGCATACATCATGATGATTGACAATTTAACATTAGAAGCTTCTAGAAGATTTCCCCAACTATAAGGCTTCTATGAAGACTACAAACAAAATGCAAATTAAATCCATAGTAACTGAAAACAAATCTGTGATTGCCTGGGAATGGGGAAACAGGGCAGAAATGAAGGTCCATCAATGCATCCTGCACTTAGGATGGATCTTTTCCAGGCATCATTTTGTAGTATCATGTACTGGTCATTTGGAAAATATTTAGTTCACTGAGTTTCAGTTCACTGAGTTTAACAGATCACACAAATGTTCACACATTTCATTATACAATATTAAAAAGTCATATTCTGTAATGTCACCACCAATTTCATCAGAAAAGTGTCTATATCAGAAAACTGTCAAGCTCACAGTGGCATATACAAATTTTTCAAAATTCTGATTTTCACTTGAAAGCTTAAATTTTATCACGCTCACTTTATTATCAAGAATTACCATAGTTAGCCTGTCATTCCTTCAAGCAAAAATGATGTTCCATGGAAAAAAGTGGCTAGTTTAGTTCATAATCCAAACTATCCCACAAGTGCTTTTCCTCAAGCCATTCATCCTACTTCTGTATACAAAGTGTTTTATGAGTACTATTCATTTCTTCTCACAGAATATTAAAAATCTCAAGGGTTGAGTTTATTTATTTATCTATTTATCTATCTATTTATCTATTTATTTATGAATGAATGAATGAGACAGGGTTTCACTCTGTCACCCAGGCTGGAGTGCAGTACAGTGGCTAATCACAGCTCATCAGAGCCTCAAACTCCTGGGCTCAAACAATCCTCCACCTGAGCCTCCTGAGTAGCCAGGACTACAGGCACGTGCCACCACGCCTGCCTAATGTTTTTATTTTTTGTAGAGAAAGGTTCTTGCTGTATTGCCCAGGCTGGTCTCAAACTCCTGGCCTCAGGCAATCCTCGTGCCTTGGCCTCCCAAAGTGCTGGGATTACAGGTGTGAGGTACCCGTGCCCAGCCGTCAAGGGCTGAGATTTAATAAAATTAGGAACTTCTACTCCTTCATCAAAGACATTCTTAAATGAAACTGACTTTATTTTTTAACTGTGACTAAATGATGGTGACGAAAATTACTACTAACACAGGTTGGAAAGCTAGGCTCAATGGCGCACACCTGTAGTCCCAGATACTCGGGAGGCTGAGGTGGGAGGATCGCTGGAGGATTGCTTGAGCCTAGGAGTTTGAAGCTACCGTGAGCTATGATCGCACCACCCCACATCAGGCTGGGTGACAGAGTGAGACCCTGCCTCCAAAAAAAAAAATACATAGGTTGGAGCCACTACCTTGATTTGTGCTAAGGCACCCATCATTGCTTTTATACCACCATTGCAAATGTGAAGACAATAAAAAAGGCACACTAACATATTAATATTATTATAAAAATACTTTTGACCTCACAGTCCACCCCCCAAAAAAATCTCAAGAATCAGGGTGGCGCCTGCCTGTAATCCCAGCACTTTGGGAGGCCAAATCAGGAGGATCACTTGAGCCCAGGAGTTCAAGACCAGCCTGGGCAACACAGCAAGACCATGTCTCTAAAAATAAAAATAAAAATAAATAAAAAACAATGAAACAAACAAAAATCCACAAAGCTAATTAAAATTAATTAATTAAAAAAAAAAAAAAGAATCTCTAGAGCTCCCTGGACTACTCCTTGAGAACTGCTACCCTACAGATACTGAAAGAATTTTGGGAACTGGAGTTCACAAACTTTTGAATGTAGGACAGAAAAAAGAACTTTCAGATCTCTCTCTAATCCAATTCTCTCATTTTATAAATGAGGAACTGAGACACAGAGACTACAGGGTTTACCATCCCACACATTAGTTAACAGAGAAGTGATAGTATTTAGGACTTCTACTGTTCTTTGCATTATATTAAATACTATTCTTCCTCTTTTTTCAAAAATGGATTTAGAAAATTCCACATCTTCCTTCTTTAAACTAAACAATGGCATAAATACATACATTTTGTGGAGAAAAGGAGTTTATCTTTCCTAATGGAGAGTTGAGTTTCACGGTCTTTCCAGAATCAACTTTTGTATCCAAATGGTGTCCTTCCTTTTCAAAACAATGACGTTTTCTAATCTGTAAACACAGAACCAAAATGAAGTTCAACATAAACTAAAAGTTTGACAGGCTAGTGGTTCTCCAGTGTCAAAATAACTCTACACATTTTTTCTGCATCCAAAAAAAAAAAAAAAGACTATTTCTAAATGGCAATTATCAAATAATTTTTTAAAAAACACAAACAGGGCCAGGTGTGGTGGCTCGTGCCTGTAATCCCAGCACTTTGGGAGGCCGAGACAGGAGGATTCCTTAAGGCCAGGAGTTCAAGACCAGCCTGGGCAATATAGCAAGACCCCATCTCTACAAAAAAGTTAAAAAAAAAATTTAGTTGGGCATGATGGCACACCTGTAGTCCCAGCAACTCAGGAGGCTGAGGCAGGAGGATCACTTAAGCCCAGATGTTCAAGGTTACAATGAGCTGATTCTGCCACTGTACTCCAACCTGGGTGACAGAGCGAGACTCTGTCTCAAAAACAAAAAACCCACAAATAGGCACCTCATTACAACACTTAAATGAAATAGAATATAGTAACAACTCATGAATCTTAACCAAAATAACTTTAATTAATAACATATCGAAATTATACTATTGTAAAATCATCTTCCCATAAAATAGTCCGACCATGTGGACATCAAGTATAGTACTATAGCAAAGTCCAATCATATATCTAATTGGAAAACAAATCAAAATTTAAGCACAATTCTACATTGAAAAGAGCTCAATAAAATTTTGAAATGTAAGTAGTCACGATTGCCTACATGATAGGATAAATTACTTGCTTACTATCATTACTATTACTTACTAGATATTTGATAAACCAAGTTGTCTTTGATTAAATTTCTTTTATAAGTACCACTAAGTTTTCTTTCCAAAGTATATCCATGCTATTTCCCACTTGCGAAAGACCTATTTACTAAAGTTATAAGGGGGGAAAAAAGCATTTCTATTGATAATCCCATTCCTACCAAAAATGAAATGAGAACCATGAAGTCAGGGAATAAATGTTTTATGTTGAGCCCTACCTCATGACATGCAACTCTATGTACACATTTTGGGGGGTGGGGGAGGAAGGAGTGGAATCTCTATAAATTCATACTTCACTTGTAATAAAGTAGTTCATTCTATTTCTAAAACCAAAGTCTAATTATAGTAATAAAGATTGCGAGTGGAACAGTTAAACTACATAAGGATGCAAACACCTTTGAGTATACTCAATTAAAAGTACCTAATTACTTACATACAAATAACATACTAATTAATAATCATCTTTTTTATGTATAACTAAATCTATTAAAATCCCAGCCTCCTTACCTCACTGCCATGAATTCTGAGAAAACACTGTGTTTATCCATGAAAAGTACATTTCATTTAAAATTTCTAATAATTCAAGTCTTTTTAGTAATTTTTAGGAATATATATGTTTTATTATATCATGTATTGATCTTAAAAATTCAATAAATAAGAATAAACCAGGCCAGGTTTATGTATTCGGCACATGCCTGTAATCCTAGCACTTCAGGAGGCCAAGGCTGGAGGTTCACTTCAGGCCAGGTGTCCAAGACCAGCCTGGGCAAGATCTAGACTCCATCTCTACAAAAAATAGAAAAGTCAGCCAGTCATAGTGGCATGCACCCGTGGTCCCAGCTACTCGAGAGGCTGAGGCAGGAGGATCGCTTGAGCCCAGGAGTTTGAGGTTGCAGTGAGCTAGGGTTATGCCAAGGCACTCTAGCCTGAGCAACAGAGTGAGACTCTGTCTCAAAAAAAAGCACCATGTAGTTTCACTGTGAATAATCCACTGTAATAACAAACTTCTTTACAACAAATATCTGTATAAAATGAAATTACAACAAATTATCATTTAGTTTACAGCTGTGTCATGACCCAACTAATCTCCACAAGTGCATGAAAACCTGATTAATACTTGACTACCATGTTCACCTAGAACTAACTGGATTATTTTACTGCCAATAAACTCTGTTTACCTGCTGTGTAGTTTCTAAGGGTCGAATTCTTTTCTTCTCTACTTGAAAATCATCATTTTCATCTCTGTATATGGATGCCTGTTTCTTGGCAGATAACTTTGCAGCCAGAGTGGTTTTTTCAGGGGAGTCTTACATAAGAAGTAATAAAAAATTAGCATAAATAACTTATACTTTGGCAATTTTTCTAGAAGAAAGTTGGAACCAAGATGCAAGACATTTCTAAAAATTTCATCCCCATGGTTTAAAACAAAAAACACTAAACATGTTTAAGAAGCACTTCTTTACCACTCAGTTTACTTTACCAAAGATATAACAAACATTTTGAGAAACGTGCTTTCAATAGGAAAAGCCCAATTTTGATTTTATAATAGCTTTATGTGTTTGTAGGCCACTCCCAATAACATGGTTTAAGAAACATTCCTGTAAGATTCTCTCAAGAGACTATATTTCATTTTTATAAGAATCTTTCTTAACAATATCTCAATATTCCCTTCCTACTAAACTTCTCCATGTTCTTTAGACTAAAAATATTGGTTATAGAATCAAGCTCATATAATCTGTCTTTTAATTCCACAACTGAAAGCTCAATCTCAACGTCATCAACAACCTCGAAATCACCAAATAACATTAATTATCTCATTTTACAAATGTGAAAACTAGGTTTTAAAGAAGTAACTTGCCCAATATCATACAGCTAGTAAGTGACAGACTTTGGATGTGACTGAATCCTGCTGTCTGACTCCAAAGTCCATAAATATAACCTGTGGGCATACAGCCAAACATAACACCCTGTCTTCTTGGAACACAGCAAACACATCTCCTCCTTCCTTAATGTCTAACACTGTTCTTAACTATTCCTATACATTGGTTTCCTAAATGTGAGTGTTCTTAAAGATACCTTCCTTCCTCTTTGCTCCTCTCTACACATTCTCTCCACTCCCATGGCTTGAATTCATTTAACAACCATTTATTACACTAAGTCCACACAATGGCCAGATACCGTGGAAAAACCATGAAAAAGAAAAAATCCCTGGCCTTAAAGGATTTACAGACTATTTATGGGGAAGACTTATATGAGCAGGTCCAATACTGTTTTCAAGAAATATGTTTGAGCCTACATAAACACAGAAGTGAACCTATGCCACACAGCATTGGTTTTCAAGTTTTTTCTAAGGAGCAGGACTTTTTTTTTGAAGAAATATTGCTTAAAACTTCCAAAATAGGGATTAAAGCTCTAGAACTTCCCTGATCCACTATCCCCTTCCCCTTACAAGCCATTTTTGTTCTTAAGGTTCTTGGGAACATAGTTTAAAAACCACTATATTCAAAAATCTTAATAGCTTTGCCTTTCATACCTAGGTCTTAAATCTACCTAGAATGTATTTTTATGTATGGTGTAAAGTAAGGCTCTAATTTCAATTTTTTCCCACATGGGTATCTAATAGTCCCAGCATCACTTAAGTTCCTCCTTTCTCCTATGCTCTGTAGGAGCACTTCTTGAAAAACATCAAGTTTCTGGATACATGTGGGACTGAATTTGGGTTCTCTATACTTTTACTTCGGTCTATCATTGTGCTAATATCAGACTGTCTTAATTACTATAGCTTTATATATAATAAATCAGGATATCTGGTAGATCAAGTCTCTCACCTTGACCTGCTTCTTCAAAAGTGTCTTGGCTATTCTTACTCTTTTGCATTTCCATATATATTAATATTTTACATTATACATGTAATTGTGAGCTCTGCATTTCCCAACAAACCAGTAGAACAACCACAAAACAAACCTAGATCAGTGATTCTCAACCAGGGCAATTTTAACACCACTTCCCATCCTGGACACACTGGGCAATGTCTGGAGACATTTTTGGTTGTCCTATTATAAAAGGCAGGGCAGGGGGTATGTATACTACTGGCATCTAGTGGACAGAGGCCAGGGATGCTGCTAAACATCTCAAAACAGACAGCTCTCACAACAAAGAATTATCCCACTCAAAATGTTAATAGTGGCACTGTTGAGAAACCCTGTCCCAAATAAATTAAGGGGTAAATTTACATGGGTCCATTAAAAGGGTAAAAAATGTCTACCCAAAACAATAATTTATTTTAAAATAACTGAACTGCCATGTGCCAAATAAGGGTAATCCCAATTCATAAAAACAAAAATCATATTGTCATCATATATAAAAATGCTTATCTTCCTGTTCTTTATATAGCAGGGGAGTCTGCAGGAAGCTCATCAAAGGGGTTAAGTCTTTAAAATACAAACTTAAAAAGAAGCAAGGTATCTCCCAAATATGTTTTTTAAAAATATCTAGAAATCAGTAAGAAACAACCCAACAGAAAAATGGACAAACAACTTGATTAGGCAATTCACTAAAGATATTCAAATGACCCATAAACATATAAAAAGATGTTCAACCTCACTAGTCACCAGAGAAATACCAATTAAAACTCAATGAGAACACCACACATGCATGAGAATGGCTAACATCTTTTTAAAAACTGGAAATATCAAGTGCTAACAAAAATGTTGAACAATTTTCATATAGTACTACATGAGGGTTGGAGAGTTAATGGGTAGGGACATATAGATTGGTTCAACCACTTTGGAAAATGTTGGCAATATCTACTATGGCTGAACATATGTATACACTATGACTAGCAATTCCATTCCTACATATGTATCTAATAGAAAATACTTACCTATTTGCACACATATAAACAAGAATGTTCATAATAGCATCATTAAACAAAAATGGAAACAACCTAAATGCCTAACAAATGTAGAATAGATTAATAAATTGTGGTATATTTTTACGCAAGGAAATAATAGAAACAAGAAGTACTACTATATGCAACAGCATGTATAAATCTCACAAATACAATGTCAAGCAAAAGAAGGTAGACAAAAGAGTACATATATAATTCCATTTCTATAAAGAGGCAAAACTCGTCAATGGTAACAGAAGGGAGGACAAGAGTTACCTACAGAGAGAAGGGATAGTGACTGGAAAAGAATAGGAGAAGGGCCTCTGGGGTGCTGATAATGTCTTTTTTTATCTAGGTGGTAGTTACAAGAGTATGTTCACTTTGCAAAACCTCATCAAGCTATTAGGATCTGCATTTTCCTGTATTTAGGTTATATCTTATTAAAGAATTTACTTGCAAACATAAACAGAGTATCAGAATACAACCCAGATTTACCCCATTTAGACTATTTTAAATAACCCTGCCTCACAATAATGTTAAAATGCAAGTTTCATATATATATGGACAACTGATTTTTCACAAAGGCACAAAGGTAATGCAGTGGATAAAGAACAGCCTTTTCAATAAATAGTGCTGAACAAGTGGATATCCATATGCAAAAAAATGAACTTGGATCCACACCTCATACTTTGTACACAAATTAACTCAAAATAGATCTTGGGCCTAAATACAAAACCTAAAACTATACCTGATAAAAGACTTGTACTCAAAATATTTAAAGAATTATCAAAATTTAACAATAAGTAAACAACCTAATAGAGACAGGGTCTCGCTATGTTGCCCAGACTGGTCTCGAACTCCTTGGCTCAAGCAATCCTCCTGCCTCAGTCTCCTGAGTAACCGGGACTACAGGCATGACCCATCATGCCCAGCTAAACAGACATTTCATCAAAGAAGATAGATGGTCAGATTCAAGCTTATTTCTTGGGGGAAAAAAACCATACATGAATGGCTAATAAGTACATGAAAATATACTCGAAATATAAGTCATTAGGGAAATGCAAATTAAAACCACAAAGAGATACTACTACATGCCTATAGAATGGCTGAAGTTGACCTTACCAAATGTTGGCAAGGATTTAAAGAAACTGGAACTCTCATAACTGCTGGTGGGAATGTAAAATGGTATAACGACCCCATGAAAGTCTGGAAGTTTCTTAAAAAGTTAAACATACACACTTACAAAGTGATCTAGTCATTCCGCTCCTAGGTATTTACCCAAGAAAAATGAAAGCATATGTCAATACAAAGACATACACACAAATGATCGTAGTGGCTGTCTTTGTAATAGCCCAAAACTAGAAACAATCCAAATATACATAAACAGGTAAGTGGTTAAACAAGTTGTGGTCTAGCCATACAATGGAATATTACTCAGCAATAAAAAGAAACAAACTATTGATACATGCAACATGGATGAATCTCAAAATAATTATGTTAAGTGAAAGAAACCAGATAAAATTAGTGACATTCTGTGTGTCCATTTATATAAACTATAGGAAATGCAAACTAATCTACAGTAACAGAAAGCAGATAAGTGGTTGTTTAGGGAGGGTGAGTCGTGGAGGGAAGGGAAGGGCCTGAGAAAAATGTGGGGAGTGATGAATGTAACATGTTCAGTGTTTTGATTCTGGTGAAAATTTCATGGAGGTACACATATGTCAAAATTTATCAAAGTGTACCACTGAAATATATACAGTTTGTTATGTCAAGTATACACCAATAAAGCTGTTTTTTAAAAGTAAAGGTTGTGCCGGGTGCGGTGGCTCATGCCTATAATCCCAGCACTTTGGAAGGCCAAGGCAAGAGGAACACTTGAGGCCAGGAGTTCAAGATCAGCCTGGGCAACATAGTGAGACCCCATCCCTGCAAAAAATAAAAATAAAAAATTAGCCAGGCACACTGGCATGCACCTGTAGTCCCAGCTACTGTGGAGGCTGAGATGGGAGGATCACTTGAGCCCAGGAGTTTGAGGCTGCAGCAAGCTATCATCACACCATTGCACTCCAACCTGGGTGACAGAGTGAGACCCTGTCTCTTAAAAATAAAATAAAATAAAATAATTCCAGAGAAATTAGGTGGAGACAGATAATCAATTATGCTAACCAGATTTATATAAATTAGGTCTCCTAACAGTAATAATTAAGACTCCTATTACAAATATCAACAGATCCAGGCAAAATATAAGTTACCTTGAAAAGTTGATGAAGTGCCATTTCTTTCAGAAGGTGGTGTATTTGAACTATTGAAATGATGTGAAGTTCCTTGGTTCACATCATCGTTTGCAAAATTCTTTGAATGGCACGTACAACAACATGACAATGGTACTTCAGCCTTTTTACTCAAGCCCTCATCCACTGGCTCCCCTAAAAATGAAAGAATTTCTATTTATAATATATCTAATTAAATAAACATTAATCATTCTCTGCAGCTAGGGTGAGTAACCACCGCAGTTCACCCAAGATTGGGAGGTTTCCCAGGATACAAGATTTTTAGAGCTAAAACCAGGAAAGTACCTGGCAAACCTGGACAAGCTGGTCACCTTATTTGTAGCATCTAATTAGGACACGAGAGAAACATTCATGCCAGAAACATTTATAGAGAAGTTATCATCAATTTACACAATCTACAAAAATCTAATAATCAAAGATTAAGAATATAATAAAAGCACAACCACTCAAGTATTCATTTTATATTAAGATTTATTTAAAAATCAAGCAAGAAGGATTAAAACAAAGACTTAAAGTATATTCTTAATTACTGCTCTACTAGGGGTGGGGAACCTGAGGCCTCAAGGCCACATGTGACCCTCCAGATCCCCAAGTGTGGCCCCTCAACTGAATCCAAACTTCACAGAACAAATCCTTTCATTAAAAGGATTTGTTCTGTGAAGTTTGGATTCAGTCAAAAGGCTGCACTTAAGGATCCAGAAAGTCACATGTGACCCCGAGGCTGCAGGTTCCCCATGATTTATCAATTCTGATACATGAAAAATCATTGGAAATCAAGAAGGAGGGGGAGGATAGGAGGGGTAAAAACCTACATAACAGGTACAATGACCACTAGTCGGGTGATGGGCACACTAACAGCCCTGACTTAAGCATTATAAAAGCTATCCATGCAACAAAAACATTTGTACCCCCTTAATATTTTGAAATAAAAAAGAATAAACTTAAAAAAATAAAAATAAAAAAATAAAATCACTGACATATTAAAAATTCTGATATATGTATCAAAATACATTTGAAGGTCAATGTTCAAATTCAATAAAACAGGTAATTTTGATACCCAAATATAATACATAATTATTATAGGTCTACATTGTGTGCCTACACTGTATACAAATATACAATTCATATACACCAAAAAAGCAGAATAATTTACGTCTTGAAATCAACAGTACTGACACTGTTTTCCCATTTGTACCACATAAATACTACTAATTCTATTTTCCAGACATCTGCCATTGTAATTTTAAGTTATTAACTGGTAATCTCATTTTCCCCCAAAGATTAAAAACAGTAAGAATTGAAATGGATAACCAAAAGCTTATAAAATATGTGTGTGTATATACATGTGCATACACACACATACACACACCCCTCCCCGCCATGGTTCATTTCAAATTCTCCTAACACTTTAGGTCAAAGCCATCTAATCATGTAACTAAAATGTATCCAATACCATTAATATATCTCAGATTCATTTTGTAGATTATAGTCTTTCATAAAAGTAGATACTAATAGCCATTTATTAGCAAATAAAGTATAATAAAAGTAATGAGAAATAAAATGAATTCATACAAATAATATTATAATAAATTTCTGCTTATCTGGCATCCAAAAAAGTAGAAAGATCAACTAGAATGTCTTCTTTTTTATATATTCCATGTTCTAATGCTATGAGGAAGGAACAGGTATGCAAATATTAATATATGAAGGAATTTACTAAGAAAAAAGCAATTAGTGTATGTTACAGCATCATGACAGCCCCATCTCTTGCATCTTTTACATATAAATTATCATCTAATTATTCTCATAATGATAACTTTAAGCATGCAAACTCTTAATTATTTAAATTAGCTAGAACATGGTTGAACCAGTCTGGATAAAAAGGACATTATGCTTTATTCAGGTCCTAATAAGCAACCTGAAGATATCAAGCAACTACTTACCACTAAGAGATTGTTGCCATGCTAAAGCAGAACAAAGTAAGGCCAAGCTTTTTCCACTTCCTGTGGGACTCTCTAACAAACAGTGTTGCTTACTGTTTAATCCTCTGACAATCTATGGACACAGAAACGAATAAAAAAAATCAATAAACATTTTACTTTACCAGGGTATCTCTCCATCAGAAGTACAAATAGAATAGCAGGGAGAAGTGAGGTTGCACTCCAGGGAACACAGCAATAGCAGAAGGAAGTATTAGTATTTAATTAGATCTAGATTTTATTCCTTTACACCACTCCCTAAGATTATGTTGGATTTACAAGCATATCAAGCACAAAAGAAGAAATGAAAAAAGCAATTTGTGCCTTAGTTATGCAAGCACCAATCATTTCTGTAAAACGAGAATGCATTAATACCTATCAATATCTTTGATGACAACTTAATAGGGGATACTGTCAGTGGGAATACAAATTGTTACAATCACTTTGTACAGAAATTAACAACTTCTAATAAAGTTGAAGATGCCCAACTCCAACAAGTCCAGTTCTATGTATATATACCCAAAACCTTTCTCACACAAACACAAGGAAACATGTACAAGAAATTTCATAGCAGTATTGTTTGTAATTGCAAAGAATGCGAACAATGTCTGCCAATAGAAAAATGAACAGATAAATTCTGGTATATTCATACAATTGAAGACTATATAGCAATTAAAATGGATTAACAATCAACAGGGCTACATATTAAAAATAATGTTAAGCAAAACAAACAATCAAGTTCTTCAGAAAGACAGGTATAGTATCATATCAATGCACGAAATTTAAAAATATGTAAAATAATACACTCTATTGTTTATGGATACATATGTATGTAATAAAAGTAAAAAAACATGCCCAAGAAAGGAAAAAAACAAATTCAGGATACTAATAATTTTGCTACCAGTAAAAAAGATATGAAATAAATATGGCAAAATATTAAGACTTAACAAATCTGGAAAGTTGGTTTGCTCAAATTCGTATACTAATTTCTACGTAATTCAAATACTGCAAAGAAATTAAAGGTGAGAAATATAGTATTCTGCGTAAAAAAAAAATGTAAATACTTCGTAGAAAGCAGTAATTCATCAAAGTAAATAGAAGTTCCAAAAGAGCTAAAACATTTTTCAGAATGTTCTTCCTTGCCTCCTAACCGTGGACATATACGGTCTAGTAGTGATCAGTATTATTTTCCCAAAGTTAGATGTTCTTCCAGGTGAACCCAGCAAATATTCTCAATCCATTTACTATCTGAGAATATGAATGCAGTCACATACCCAGTGTTTGTTATGGATCATAAGTACTGTAATAAAGACTTAACTGGGGAAAGATACTTACAGAATTCATCATAGCAAGCTGTGATGGGTAAGCTTTATAAGGAAAATTAATCTTCACCCCACCAATTGTATATTCAGACCACACTGAAGACATTGTGCTTTCTTGTTTACTTCAGATTTCTAACTGCAACATAAATGAAAATCAATATTGAAACAATGCCATTCAAAGAAAACCAGAGACCCAAAACTGGGACAGAAGTCTGGAAATAAAAATTGGAATTAACAAATGTATAAACCAAACAAATAGAAGCAAGTAATTTCCTAGTCTTATAAATCAGTGGTCAAGAGCATGCCTTAGAGTCTAACAAATGTGGAATTACATTGCTGCTCTGCCATGTATTAGTTGTGTGACTTTGGGCAAGTTACTTAACTTCTCTAGATCTCAGTGTCCTCATCCATAAAATAAGGATAGTAGTAACATCTACCCCATAGGATCGCTGTAAAGATTAAATGAAATAATGTGCAAATATACAGCACATGCCAATTAAACAAGAGCTCTTGTAACAATTTAGATCAGATGTAATCAACCTATAGAAACAAATAGGTTCCTGAGACAACTCTCTGTACAATTTCACAGCGCCACTCCTTTTCTCCACCTATTCTGCACCTTCCTGTTTCCCCTTTCTGCAGTCTTCCAGTTAGGAGGAAAAGGCTGTGGTCCAGGAGTCAGGAAGCACAGGTTCTAGATACAGTTTTGACAGGAACTTAGATATGTTACCTTTGATGTGGCTTTTTACTTCTATAGTCTAAGATCCTTATCTGTAATAATCCCTAATTTCAAGACTGTTTTAAGGGAGACAATGCCTTGGCAAATATTAGGTGCTCAATAATTTTATTTAATGGTCAATAGAGTATAATGGAAAGAGGATAGGTTTGGAATAAGGCAAACCTAAGTTTGAATTCCACTGTGTGAATCACTTAACTTCTCAGAGCTTGATTCTTCATCTATGGAATTGAGATAATGTAATACTACCTACCTGATAGGGTTTTTATGAAAACTAGCCAGAGCAGAATGTGCCTAACCCAGTATTTGACACAGAGGAGGTGATCCACTTTAATCCCCCTCTTTCAAACCACTTTTCCTAACCTAGGATCTAGGATTCATAGATGCAATGCAGAGGCAGTGACCTCTTGAAATTGCCTGAGAAGTTTCTCTGCATGATTGCGTTTCTCTGAAGAGAAAGTCCACAGATTTCTCTTCCCATAAAAATATCCTAAGGAAACAGAAGAGAAAATTATACACATTATCAAATGAGTAATTATTTGCAATCGTCGAAAAAATTGGTAAATTCAACCTGGGGATGAAGAGATGGTTAAAAGACCAATTCAATAGATTATGAAGCCAATAATCACATTAACCACAGCTTGTGTGTTCCAAAAGAAGTTAAGAACCACTATTCCAAGGTATTTTCCAGTTCTAACATTTTGCGATTCTATCTGTAAAGCACTGAGAATGAGGTTCGGTGAATCAACTCAGCGCCGGCCTAATTACTCAGATATAACCTAGCAATCAATCCGTCCCCATCCCAGGTGCAGCAGCAATCGTCTCAAAATGAGGGAGTATCCCTCATAAAGGACAAACAAACCGATCTGCCTCCCGCCAAGACGTAACGCCCCGAGCTACTAACAGGCCTCTGCTCAAAGGAGGTTAGGACAGGCTCCCTCCTCTGCGGGTTTTCCTCCCCAAATTTCCCGCCTCCTCCAGCCAGCTGAGATTCCCGAGGCCCTGGTGATCCAATCAACACAGATGAGCCGGAGACGTCTCGGGCGAAGGCAGAAGTACCCTGCTGGCAGGCTTCAAGCCCTTCCCCTTGACTTCCCTCAGACTTGCCTGTCCTGAAGGAAACCGAAGCAACGCTGACTAGGCTCCGATTCACCGGAGAAAAGGAAACCGATTTCTGAGAGCAAATAAAGCGGAGCCCTGGAAGAGAGGACACAAGCCTTAATCCTCTATCTCTTCCTCACTGAGCTGCTACTCCCCCGGCCCGGTTGGCGGGCTCGCGACCTCTATACCTTACCTCCGCTCTAGCTCTCATCAGCGGTCTCAATAACATAGCCCGGGACAAATTCCCGCCTCCCACCCCCTGACTCCCAGCACCCAATCGCCGAGCGAGCTCAGACAACCAATCACCCGCCAAGACCAGAAATCAACCAATCCAGGTACGAGGTTAAAGGGCGCGCACTCTGGCCCCCAGTGGAAGCCTCCGAAATAACAACGGACCTAAGGTACTTGGCGGCACCGGAAGGCAATCACCAGAGGAGTAAACTACTCTAGCGGATCATAGGGGTTTGTTTAAAGGAAAAATGCCTTCTCCGTTTGACTTTTGAAATCGTCATTTAACCCATGTAACAAATACCTGGGAAACTCGAAGCCTCATTCTTAAGGTCCGTAGACCAGCGGACAGGGAACATCTTTAAGCCTTGCCAAGTTCTTTGAGCTTTCATCAGTGCCACTCAGTTAAAATTTCCCAAATTTACTGTAGCCAGGGTATCGAAAAGACTAAGGCGGGAATTGCCAGACTACTGAGCCACACTAGGCGAGAAGGTTTTGTGACAAATGGCTACAGTATTTCATAATTTCAAGGCTTTCCCAGATACTAAAATAAAGCCAGAGATATGCTCTCAAGGTCTCCAGCACATCACCTCTACTTCCTTTAAGGCTTATCTGCCTTCCATCCCGCCTGGGACCAGTTTATTCTTTGCTAAGAAGTACACTTCAGTTTCCTCAAAGATAAGGAGTTAGTCATGATCATGCCAAATTATGTTATTTTTTTAAAGTTCTGTATAGCCTAAACTTGGCTCAAATACGAGCATACCAAAAAGGCAAAACCTGAGACTGTTTCTCAAATTCAGGTAACTAGTTTGGGGAAGGTTTGCCAGGAGGAGAAAGGAGGAGGAGGCTACTTGCTTTGTTTGACTCAGTTTCAGTTCTTTTACTAAATCTTCCCAAAGTGATGAAATTTGTAGTCATAAAAATAAACTCTACCCTTTGACCTAGTAATCTCAGTCCCAGAAATTTATCCTAAAGGCATGATCTAAAAGAAAAAAAGTGATACTACATCAAAGAAAAAATGATACAATACCTATTTGTAATACTAAAAAAATTATGAACTTCCCAATCTAATAATGTAGAAGTGGTTATGATATATCAATTCAGGCTAGGCGTTGTGGCTCTAGGCTGGGCCTATAATCCCAGCACTTTGGGAGGCCAAGATGGGAGGATCGCTTGAGCCCAGGATTTCAAGACCAGCCTGGGCCACATAGCAAGACCCCATCTCTAAAAAAAAAATTAAAAATTAGCCAGGTATGGTGGTGCAGGCCTGTAGTCCTAACTACTCAGGAGGCTGGGGTGGGAGGATCCATTGAGCCCAGGAGATCAAGGCAGCAGTGAGCTAAGACTGCACCCTGCACTTCAGTCTAGGTAATACAGCAAGACCTTGTCTCTTAAAAAAAAAAAAAAAAAGGAAGAAGAAAGAAATTCAGTAATGTGAAAATATATATGGATAAGAAAAGATGAAGGAGTAATTTACTGTTAGTTGGATCTAACTTTGTATTGTCATTTAATGTATGTGGCATAAGAGAAAGGAATACACATAGGCCCTAGAGCCAGACAGTCCTGGAATCCAATCCCTTGAACTGTCCCTTTCAGGTTAACAGTAGTGGAATGAAACACAAAAAACTACAAGTTCATTTGATAAAGAATATGAATGTTTATAAACCAATATTCAAAATAGCTGCACACATCTGTTTTCACTTGAATAAAAAAAATCACATTGTGACAAATTTTATAACCTTAACTTAAAATACATGAATATTAACATTTACTAATATATTTACACATTTTATTTACATCATCAACAAATCTGATGAAAAACAGCATATGTTATATTTTAACACATCAGGTTAACCAGTCTTTGAAAATTGATCCAGGAATATGCACTGCACTTAGCTAGAAAACATACTTCAACTTTTTCTGAACCCCTAGGGGATCCCTATTCACACAAAATATTCCAAGGCCTCAGTTTAAAAAAAAAAAAAAAAAAAATGGGACTTGTATTTAATCTTAAGGGACTACAAAATTGCCTTGTTTAAAAATATGAAAATTCTTATGGTATTTTTTAAGCATGTTTTTTTCACATCAAAATTACTTAAACATTAAGCATCTAATAAAAATTATAAATATTCTATCACATAGGATACTATGTACTTCATGATTTGAAACAGCTACAAACTAGTTCTTGCAGAATACTTTTATGAGGTAGGGCCAGTAGTAACCCCATTTTACAGAGAAGGAAAATGAGATGTGACTATTTGCTAGTGAAAAGGCTGAAGTTAAATTTCTTAAAAACCACACTTTCTTATTAGCCTATCTAACATCTTTTACAAGTGAAGAGGTCTATTTTGAGTGGGGGGAAAAAGGTGTGTGATTGAGGTATATCTCAGAGAGTAAAGAGAAGTACCTTCTACAATGGATACTTAATTTTTAAAAAAGGATTATGGGTTACCTGAATGTATCTGCCTAATCAATGGAAGTTACTAACAGAGGACTGTAAAATCCTTCAGCAAGACAGTATTTTCCACATTTTAATTTTTCCTGAGGTTCAAACACTATATGTATTTTCTTACTCAAAGAACTTCTCAAAGTAACATGGGAATTATAATCCTGATGACAAACCAAGAGCTCTTTAATCCAGTGGGTTTTATTGCTCTAAACATCATTTAATTTGAGACATATTCCCCCCCCTCTGAGCATTAGATAAGTTAATAAAGCATTATAAAAATAAATTTAAAACAAAAAGCTAAATGAGACCTCCTTTCAGGTTCTTCTTTGCACAAAGATGTTTCTGTAAACACTTTTAAACCAGTATCTTAAAATTCCAAATTATTCAAGTATCTCTTTAAACATATGGCTTCATGTATTAGTAAAAATTGAAGCAAATATGTGAAATCTTTAAATCCTCATCTGTATTCCATGGAAAACAATTACAAAAGCTACTTGCCTTTTTTAAAGCCTTCTCAATATTATTTCTTGAAAACTAGAATTCCAACTTTTATTATTATTACTTACATTGCAAGTCTGAGATTTCTATTTGGGTATTTAACTCCTAATTTTTCCTGAATTCTCCTTTCTCTTGATATCTTTTTCTCCCTCCTATCATTGCATCTTTTTTGAACTCTGTTAAAAGCTCACAGTTAAAATAAACACTATTAGGGCTACCCACAGACTCATCTGTATAAGAAATTAAAGGTATGGCAGTCTTTCTTTACTTTGAAAGCTAAATATAAGGCCAAATTCCCTTTCCAGTAATGAATTTCTTATATATGTTCCCAGTGAAAAAAAATCTCAGCTGCTACAATATAAACATACCAGCAAAGTAGATCCAAAGATGTGCCAATCAAATACAAGCAAGCATAATTCTCAGAGTTCTAAATCGTATTCATGTTGAACTGAATCGTTTTAATGATTCCAAGACACTAGTGTTCCCATTTCAGTTTAGAGTTGTTATAAGATGCAGATTCATATAGGGTATATGCAGCAAACAACTTCATTTTTTTGTTTTAAATTTTTTCAAATTCCACTAACACTCATGTTTATTATTTCAACTACTGTGCTTTCAATACAATGACAGAGCTGTACATCAGGATCCATACTTCCAGCGTCCCTGGATCCATTTTTATAAGATGGATCTTTACAGATTTGAGACCATCCACTTGGTTTCTCCTTTATTTGTTGAAGACCTAAAAACATAAGGAAAGAAAAATTAAGGCCAAGAAATCTGGAAAGGAATTTGGCCTTTTTGTTTGAAATATTAAGATAACTCTTAAAAATGAGTTACCACTTACGTGTAATAATTGGATCAATGTCTCTTGTCTGAGTGGCAACATCAGAGGCACAAACTTGTCCTATTTGGATCAGCAAAGACATAATATCCTCATACAGTGGAGGAAATGCTCGACAAAAAGAGACCAAACATGGCAGAGTTGGCATGAAAAAAGCATACCGCTTAGCCTGTGTTAAAACTGTTGGAAAGAAATCAAGAATTTTTCACTTTACAGATCTAAATTCAACATACACAGCCTATATGACATACTAAGCTGTGCTAGAGATACTAAGTTTTCTAAGACATGGGCAGCCCCTACCTTCATAGAGCTCACAATCTAGCAGTCTCAGTCATTATTGAAGATACAAATTCTTATTATGCCCAAACACTGTGCTAAGTGCATTACATGCATTATTTCATTTAATTCTCACAATCTTATAAATGAAGAAAATACTATTATGACACTTATTTTACATGTGAGAAAACTCCTAAATAAGCCATGGAGATGTTAAGAAACTTGTTAAAGGTCATACAGCCAGTTAGTGGTGGAGTTGGGATTGAATTCAGGCAGTATAAATTTCTTAGTCACTACAAATAATTATAACATAAGGAGAATACAATGTAAAGAAAAACGAACAGGGTATTATGGGAACACTGAGAAAGAATACTAAATTAACTAAACCATAACTTTAAAGGATTGAATTATAGTTCATATATTTTGAAGTAGTTTATTTTTGTACCTTTTACTCTACAAACCAGAAGGTGGTTAAAATGTTAGGATATGTTTTAGAACTTGAAACAACTACGATATTATCTCTTATTTATACATGATTATAATTTTCTGGAACTCTGAGCATCTGTAATAAACCCTAACTTGTTTTCTACTGACATAATCACATTCAGAAAGTAGATTTGGTTTCCACTTATAAAATGTGGAAGGCTTATTATATTTACTATAAATCTATGTACTCATTCACAAAATGAAAGATACAATTTTCCTACCTATTTATACCTGCTATACTACAAGCCACATTTGTAAATAAAAAATTTTTCAAAAGAAGAATAATTCAGAAGATGGCATAAGTTAAACTAGTAGTAACACATATTATATCATATTGCCTCATAGTGACACAAAAAACATATTGTATCACTAAATTCAGAAACTATATGTACTAATTTATGTTAAAAGTTTTTGTTGTTGATGTTGATTAGCTACATACCTGTTAGCAAAGTTCCCATAACATTGACAGCTAAACGAGCCACACTAAGTGACTTTGGTAATGCATACTGGATACATAAGTGAGAAAGCAACTGTATAGCAAATATCTGCAATACAAAATCCAAATATTTCACATTTCTCAAGAATATCTTTAAGGGTTAAAAATTATAAAATGTTTTATATAATGTGCAAGACTGGAGAGAGTCTTAAAGCTCCAAAATGTTCATTACCTGTTTTTCAAGTTCTGGCTGTGCAATAAGCTCAGGTATGAAATCCAGACAGATGTGCATAGATGGAATACCCGCAACCGTCAGAGGCAAAAGTTCACACGGATAACCCTAAATCAAAAAGAAAGGGGGAAAAAGTTAGAAATAAGTCAAATACAGAGAAAAATATAAATGAAAAGTTTCACTTCCTTTCTGTAAAAGTTGCTCAGGCGGCTACAGTGCCCTACATGTCTGGCATTTCACTTTTCTGACGCACTAGAATAGGAATAAATTAAATACTTTATTAGGTTGAAAAAATACTAAAAAAATCTGGATTTTTCTCCATATTGTAAAGGACCATGATCACCTGTGTTATCTCTAGTTCCTAAATGATCCCTATTAATATAGTATTCAAAGCCCCCAAGAAAAATAAAGGTCAACCACAAAACATCATTCTTTGGAAACAGACCTGAAAGTGAACAAGCTTAGCAATGTTGGGATCTGCAATGTACATTTGGTGCAACAGACAACAGATAAGGCACTGAACTTCTCGAAGATTACAGAGCAAATTGTCTTCTCCTTCCTCCATCCCCTTATTCGGAGTGCTGGTGGTGATAACACTTTGAACATTCCTTAGCAAGCTGTCTGGATTGATACTGTTTGCTTTCTCCTCTTCAGTAGGTAAGCAAATTTCTAAGAGAATCTGGACAGCCGCACTATCCTATAAGCAAATAAAATATAGTGAATATAAAATTTCTGAGAAGTTGGTTTGAAAACCAAATCTGATTTTGTTTTCATATGAAAGGAAATAATAAAACAACTAGTTTCTTAAAAAACATACATACACAAAGAGGTACTTTTAAGAGCAAAAGTGAGCAATCTATAGAGCAATGATTCTTACCTTTTTAGGGTCATGAAACCCTAAAGAATCTTAAGAAAACTATATACCCTTTCCCTATAAAAACTAACATATATAAACAAACATATTGCATAATTTCAGGCAAGTCACATTTCTCTAAGGCAGATCCATGGACTCTAGCTCAAGAACATCTACTAGAAGGGTATTCTGATACAGTGATATCCAAAACAGGCCCTAGGCAGAAATGACTTCTACCAGAATCTCCTTTCCTTCCTCTCAATCTCCCACCTTTCCCAAGATCCTGTCCTGTATTTCCCTCTTTTTCTCACCTGATTACCAACTAATTAATTCCTCTGAAGGTAACAGTTAATAATTAATGCCTAAAAATCAATTCCCATAGCTCTTTTCCCTTTTAACCTGAAGACAGACTGTTTAAGGTCCTTGTTGTACGAGGAAAGATTCGACCTTACCATCCATTCCACCTGCACAACTCACTATTGCTCAACCTGCAAGCTTGAGTATCATTTCATAGAATAGTAGTTTGAGGGGTGATATACTTGAGGCCTCTATATTTAAAGGAGAGCTATAATCACTGTCATCTAGCAGGAAGGAGTTTCACAAAAAACTGAATATATGACATGCATCTCTGAAAGATAGCCATTGCCTGGAGTAGAAGAAAACAACTACTTGATCTAAATGATTAAGAACTTAATGATTCTTAAAGGTTAGCCTACTTCAGGGGTGGCCTTCTAGGTCCTTAAGTGTGGCCTTTTGACTGAATCCAAATTTTACAGAACAAATCCTTTTATTAATAGGAACAAATCCTATTACGAATACATTTTTGTTCATCTTTTATATTTTTATTTATTGTAAAATGAACATATTTTCAATACCAAAGAATAAAATAAGTTTCAATGACATAATCCTCCCAGATTGACTGGCACAATTAGAACATTAGTAAGCCATAAGGGCTAAATTGACAGCTGGTACGCTCATGATTTAGTTCTAACTTTCCCCGCCTGACTTGCACCACTACCGCACAAGGCTGGTTGGGGAGAATTCGTGGGGGTTCAGTACGCCAGTCTATTATCAGCTTTTGACAACGGTGTACTGTGTTTCTGTATGAAGTGGAATTTGTGAATAGTTTCACAGCTGGACAGTATTTTAATTCTGTCTACTTAATAGCCCATGATGTCAAAGAAGATCAAGAGAACATTGAAGGAAGAAAACAGATTTTTTAATGAGGATTGGGAATTGCAGTATTATCTTGTTTCTGCTGAAGATAAGATGATTTGCTTGCTCTGTGATACTGCAATATCAACATTAAGGAAACTTAATGCTCATCAGCATTATAACACTCATAAGGACCACAAATATTTTAAATTAGAGAGAGATGTGTGAAAGGTTGTACTGCAGAAATTAAAAGATGAAAAGCAAAAAGCAAAGACAATTCTTTCAAGCAGCAATAAGACCTGGAAATACTGCCACTGAAGCACCTTACAAAGTAGCTTATATACTCAAGAAAAAAGGGAAGCCATTCAGTGATGTAGAAATTGTAAAAGAATCCATTGTCGAAGTTGTAGGATGCTCAGACAACAATAACGTTTCAAAGTACAAACAACTGCCTCTTTCAAGGAGAACCATAACTGATTGGCGGCATGAATTAGCCTTCAACTTAGCAGAACAACTTCATGCAATACTTCAAAAGGAAACTATATATTCAATCACTTTGGATGAATCATCTGATACTACTGACTCTGTTCAAGTTTTATACTTCATTTGGGTCATAACAGAAGATTTTCTTTGCTACAAAGAGTTACCTGCATTAGGCACTCTTGTGAACAGAACCGCGGGGAATAGGTATGTCCAAGAACGTTCAAGATAAATGTCATGAAGTTGGACTGAATTTGGTAAATTTAGTGAGTGTATGTACAGACAGTGCACCTTCCATGACAGAAAAACATGAAGGGCTTATTGCACAGATTAAAAAAGTATTAACAGATCTAGATGCTCTCATTTCTTTTCATTGTATCCTGCATCAGCAAAATCTCTGTGCTAAAGGTACTGTTTTAAGTGACACTTTGCAACAAGTTGTAAATATTGTTAACTATATTAGTGCAAATGCAACACGGCATCATCAGTTTCCTAACATGCTAAAGTTGACCAATGAGGTATACAGTGTGGATTTGCCAAATCATTCTACAGTGCATTGGCTATCGCAGGGAAGGGTTAGCCAAAATTTTATCTCTGCAAGAAAAGATAATTAAATTTTTTGAGGAACAGAATCAGCAATGTAAATTATTGAAAGAAGATTTCTATAGGAATGCAGCATTTCTGTGTGATATGTCAAATCAAAACAACTTGAATATTTCTTTGCAAAGTAAAATTAAGTCTACATATGACATGTGACAAAAAATTCAAGCATTTCAAAAAAAGCTATGTTTTTTCAAAACACTACTTCTTCAAAAGGAAATCTCGGATGAACATTTTCCACAGTTAGCAAAGGTCATTGATGAGCAGGATGATATATGCGAATCATTGGAACAATATGCAGCTGTTATAGACCTATTAATTGGAGAATACAATGAAAGGTTCACTGACTTTGAGAATCATGACATCACACTCAAATTAGCATTTCAGCCTCACCTTGTTGATATCACCAAGGCACCTAAAGAACTACAGATGGAATTGATGAAGCTCTCAGTAGATGATATTTTAAAGTCATTGTTTGATGCTAAGAAAGATCCTATTGAAATATGGAAAAATGCAGAATTCCCACATCTTTGGCAACATGCCCAAGAAATGCTTTCTTGCTTTTCAACCACTTATTGCTGTGAATCTACATTCTCCTACCTAACTCAAATCAAGACACCCTTAACGTCACAAATGACTGATACCCATCTAGAGGATCAACTGAAACTGCGGACCTCCTTGCTGCAACCAAATAGTGAAATGCTTTCCAACAAAAAGCAAACACAACAAAGTTATTAAAAGGTTAGTTAACTTTAAAATTAAAAAATAGTTTTCATTTTTTTTGAAATTATTAAGTACATAGTAGTTAGATTTTTACAAAATAATGTACATTTTTAACTATATCTAATTGAAGTTTCTTGAATGCAGCTTTATTTGATTTCAGCTAAATTAATGCAGCCTTCCAACATGAAAAGGTTCCCCACCCCTGGCCTACTTTATAATCACCATGTTTGGGGTGAAGGGTTTTTGGTTGTTGTTATTGTTTTATTTTGTTTTGTTTTTACTTGCAGACTCTGGAGCCCCAGAATGCCTAGGAGTGAATCCTAGCTCTGCTATTTATTAAATATGTAACCTTGACCAAGTCATTTAACCTCTCTGAGTCTCATTTTCCTAATCTGTAAAAATGGAGATGATAATACTCCATACCTCATAGGTTGGTTGTAAAAATTAAATGAGTTAAAATATTTAAACAACTTAGACTAGCACCCACAATACAGTAAGCATGATATAGATGTTACTATTATGATCTAAATCCCTTATCTGAAACTCTCAAAGACAGATTTATTTTAGAACTCAGAATTTTTTTAATGTAATATTATGTAATACCCACCAGCAGAGAGTGGGTAGCACCTTGTAATCAAACATATTAATATTTCTGTAGTGAAACATACTGATATTCACATTAAATGAGATAAAGAATATCAATTCAGGTCAAGTTTTGTTACCAAACGAGTTCACATCAGGTCGTCTTTCTGCCAATTAAATTACAAAAAAAGTATCAGTTTTCATAGCTTTTTGGATTTCTATATTACAGATAAGGGATTGTGAACCTATATTATTACTCCTAATTCCCCTTATTGCCAATGAGAAGATTTCAGAAAATATATTTCAAACTATGAAAACATTTCTACTTTAAAGACCTTAAATCGCTTAACATTTTGTCATCTCACCTCTCTCCTGCATTATTCAAAAATATAGGCTTCAGTAAAATTCTGCATTGTTATAAAACTTTTCTAAATATAAAGTTGAACTGCTTGTATTATGATACTAGTTATCACTGACTATTTTATTATATATGCATTTGTTTTTCTGTTTATTATCTGTCTCCATCTTTGATTTTTTTTCCTACCATTTGATCTTAAGAAACAAATAACCAAGGATTTTGTCTTTTTCACCACTATATCCCCAGTCCCTGGAATAGTACTTGGCACATAGTAGGTGTTCAATAAATCATTTGTTGAATGAACGAACATATATATATAACCTCAGAACAGGTAAAGTCTTATATTTTATTAAAATATAAATCTTATTTAAATGGCTATTAAATTCATATCATGAAGATTATTCCTGATTTCAGTAATATAGTCCATCTGATATAGAGCAAAGGTAACATCATTATAATAGATTCTCCAATGGAAGGAATACACCATATGTCACCAATGTATGCAGAGTGAATAATATGCCATTTAATTTAATTGATTACATTAGTAGGAAAGCCCTTGCCCTTTTTGACTAAATTTTAGCAAAATTTACCTGAGCAGCCAGCAATGCATTTTTCAATTCTTCTCTGGTAACTTCTGGAGCATCAGTTTGCCCAACTAAACCTATTGTATTATTCTGGGAAGGCCTATCTTGCTCTGCTGTTTCCTTCAGATGAGCACTAAGGTAGGCTTTAGATGCGAGAAGATATCCATTCAACATGTGTAGAGTAATATCCATCAATGGGGGGCATCTAAACAAAGAAAGAAGAAAAGAAAAATAAATGAGAAAGAATAAAAATTTATAAATTAGCCAGAACATGATCAATTGAGTTTAAATAATTAGAAAAACCCGAACAGCACGGAGTAGTAACTTTTCTCACTACAACAGTCTCAAAACAAAAGTTTAATATCTTGTTCTCTACATTTCAAGATTATATAAATAGTACTATCTGTTTCATCTTATCAGCTAAAATCAAATACGTACAATGTAAGCTCTGGAGAAAAGATATACATCTTATTCAGAAAATGATCTTATCAGTAAATCTCTTAGATGTGAGCCTACAAAGCAGCTGTCCTCAAAAAGGCATATCCTACTATTGATAAGGTGAAGGAGATTAGAACAGAATATTTATTCTTTTTACTACTATTTCTTCTTTGGAGCAAGACATCAAGACAACTCTGTATTACAAGAGTGGTTCATCCTAGGGAAGTTACTTACTGAACCTCAGTTTCTTCATCTATAATATAGGTACACAGTTATTCATTCCTCAAAGATTGTTACAGGTTAAATACAAATAAGGAAAAAATAGACATAAGAGTTAAATGTAAAAAAAGAAAACAGAAAAAGACAAATTAGTAACCACTAAAATTTTAAATGTAATGCCCTTAGAATAACCCAGAAATTCCACTTCTCAGTTTCCATCACAAGACAGAACTAGCTAGTGTGCTTTATAGGCATTATAGCTGTGTTTATATATGAAACGCTGGAAACAACGTAAATGTCCATCAATATGTCAATGGTTAAATAAAACTATGGCAGTATTTCCCAAAATTGAAATCACCTGGAGTACTTGTTTGAAAAAAAAACTAAATCCCAAGCTCCAACCCAGACGTTCTGAATCAGTTTCTGGAGGACAAGCCTGATAATCTCTACATGGAATACAATGCAGCAGTTAAAGCAAATGAGGTAGAAATATGCATACTAATACGGAAAACATACTGGGAGCAGTAAGTTTTTTTAAAAAAAGAATAAAATAATGCCTACAATATAATACTACTTATGTTTTTTTAAACCATCCAATACAAAAAAAGTAAATATCTCTATTTATTAAATTTGTAAGTACATAGAAAAGTAAAGCTACATACACAGCATTATAATGAAGTTTCCTCCGGAGATGGAACTGGAATTGGTCAAAAGAGACCAAGGAGGAATTTTGTTTTAGCAATGTCAGAATGATAGATATATGAGAGCCAGACTTTTCACTATACACTTTTTTCTTTTTGTTAATCTTTCGCATGTTATGAAACTTTTACTTATTAATGTACATTATGAAAAATTTCATATATGCATAAAAGAAGAGAGAATATTAAAGAACCCCCAATAACTCATCACCCAGCTTCAACAGGTATCTACACATGGCTAGTATTTTTTTTATATATACCCCCATCCACTTTCCTACCACCACTGGGTTGATTCAAAGCAAATACTGACTTTCATATCTTTTATATGTGTATTTTTTTATGTGTATACATCTTTATGTTGTGTGATTTTTTTAAACCATGGGAATGATCACTTTATAAAAAAATTAAATTCTAAAAAGTGAACAAAATTAAAAGGCAAATCAATAAGGCAATGAGGAAAAAAGTGCAATATGTGTACAAAAAGCCGATATCCTTTATAGACAAAGAGCTCTTTAAATCAATAAAAAAGATAGTTAAAAAAAATAAGCTAAAATATTAATATAAAGAAGAAATACCAACAGCCAATAAACATATTAAAATATTCAATCTAATAAGAAAAAAATTAAAATGGGAATCCTTTCACCTATCAATTTGGATAATATTAAATAAAATAGTGCAGGAAAGTATACAATATCAAACCCTGCTATGGAATATAAAGTGGTTCAACCCTTCTGGATGGCAGAATGAAAATATGAATAAAAAGTCTTAAAACTGAGCACATTACTTTTGCCCCAATAATTCCATTTTTAGGAATCTGTTCTAAGGAAATACTCAGAATGGGAAAATACACATAGAATAGTCACCACAGCACTACTGATAACAGCAAAAATTAGAAATAAAATATCCAACAATTGGGGATTGGGTTAAGCATACCATATCTATAAAATGGAATACTATGCAGCCAATTAATATAAGAATATCTATTAATATGATAAAAAGTTCGTAAGTGAAAAATCCAAGCTACAGAAACATATACATTTTGATAGTGTGATTTAACATCTTCCTGAACAACTGAATCACCTGGGGTGATTCAGGGGAGAGGTCACCTACTTAAGTGGATTTTTAACACTGATAAATCATTTGTTTTAGAAACAGCTCTTTTCTAGAAGTGTCATTTACTATGGTTTTCCTATTATTAGATATTTAATGTCATTTATACTGTTTATTCTTCTGATTTCTATTTCCTATGAGACCTTGATCTCACCACACTGTATTTGGCTGATTTTGCAGGCTTTGTCACTTTAAGATTGTCATCTCCATGGCTGATGACAGATGAGTTTAAACACAAACTGTATAGTATTTAGTCTTCTTTACTACAGTTTCTCTCCCCTCTAACCCATGTAGCACAAAGTTTCTTTTCCTAAGTTACAACCTAAACGACCTCGTTAGCTTAACATTCAAGGCCATCCACAGTATGACCCCAATTGAACTTTCCAATTGTAAAATGTGCTCTACTCAATAATTAACCCTCTTCTCCAAGCCTTTTTCACTCTTGCTTCCATAGTTTTGCTCACAGTATTCTTTCTCAAAGTACCTTCCTTGACTCCCTAACCCCCACCATAATACTATCTGTTTATCTAAACTCTATTATTTTTTTCTTCTTCTTTTTTTATTTTTAAGGCTAGTCAAGCCAAGTAGTGGGTAGTGGGAGTGGAGAAGGAACAAAGAAAATCTGTAATTGGTTGTGAACAATTAGTTGTAAACACCACTGCACTAAGACCAGCCCTATCCCCATTCCTTAAAATACTACTCAGGTCCCATCTCTTCTACATCTTTCCTGAATTTTTAACAGCATTCATTTATACATCATTCATCTGCATATGACCATATTATTTAACTTTTCATGTATCTGTCTCATTTCCCCATGCAGATGATAACCACTTTAAAGGCAGGCCCCTCACCTTACATACCTTTGATATTACTTATCATAACAACTAGAAATTCAAATATTAATAATATGGATTAATTAAATTCTGCCTTTTGAGTGGAAGCCACTTCAAAGCAATTGCTTAAGTTCAGCAACTGGCAAGGAATTAAAGCCAAATGCAGAATCAATGAAGCCAACATCACAAGTGAACATGCCAAAAAGGTCACAGTTTTGACACACATAATGATTCACAATGAACCAGTTTTTAAAAGGCTTTTTCAACATGCAAGCAGAAATAGTGTTATTCTTTACTGATCTTGACCGTGAGAGAGAAAAGCCACTATTGATGGTTACCAAAACCAAGAATGATATTTCTCTAAGGCTAGGTTTTATTAACCACATATTACAATATTAAACTGAGTATGTATTTCATGAATAAATACAACAAAAAAAAGACCAAAAAAACTGCACAGTTCATACTGCCTAGTTATCTGCAAGAACACTAAAATATAAGTTTAAATTGAATTTTGTCAATTTCTTTTTACTCTCCAAAGTATAACTCTATAAGAAAAATGAAACTATAATGACACCTACCTGTGAACCCTCTGATCACACCTTAGGACAATGAGAGGATCTATCATCAGGTCATTCTGAGTATACTTCTGTTGTCGTACAAACTTTATTGAAGGTTGAAGTGCATTAACTGTCATTACCCACAGCCTGATGAGAAAATGATCACATGTTCAAAACAGCTATATTATAATTGGAATCTGTAGTCATCCAATACTTTCTATCTTAGAAAGTTAATTCAGGAAAAAATTAGAAAACAGGTGTGAATGAACTTTGAAAAATTAAAAGCTATAGACATCTAACCTATTATTATGTCTCTAAAACAAATAAAGATAAAACAGTATACACACAGAAGTCTCGAAATTTTCATCATTATAATGGAATAATCATGGCATATAAAATAAAACTTGAACTAAAACCTCAGGTATACCATACTTGCTATATGATTCTGTATAAGTCACTGAGGCTCACTAAACTGTTTCCTCATCTATAAAATAGGAATAATACCTGCAAATGAAATAATACTTACCAAAACATTTTGAATTGTATCTGGCCCAATAAATGTAAGTCATTATTCGATATTAACCATTATAAAGTCTGGATGTGAGTTGCCACTTTGAGATTAGACATTAATAGATTATCAAAGTGGTTACTGATCTGACTTCACATCCTAATCACTGAAGGATATTCTAATAGGAAGGGTACTTGATCTCTTACAGTGAAGTCCAGGAGTCCCCAGCCCCACCTCACACACAGAACTTTCCCCTCTTAAATATGAGTGGACAAACAAGGATCATGAGACATTTGAAGAAAGCTTTTACTTTGAAAAAGAATAAAATATACAAACAGAAAAAAAGGAACTCCAAACAAACAAAACGTAGGGATCAGAAAGAAATTTTTTAAAAAACTATTATTAATATCCTTAAAAAATAAAAGATTTTATACATGAAAAAAGAACAAGAGGCATTTAAAAATATTAAAAGCTCTTAGTAATTAAGAATATAACAGAAACTTTAAACTTCAAAGGAGAGGTCAGAAGATAACATTGATGAGATATCCAGAAAGTATATTCAAAAGACTAACAAAAAAAAAAAAAAAGAAAAAAAACGAGAAAATCAGAGAATAAGTCCAAGAGCTTTAAAGTTCAAATTACAAAGAATTTCAGAAAACAGAGGGAAATTATTGAAGAAAGAAAATGTCTTAGAAATGAAGGCATTACTATACAGACAAAAAAGGCCAACCAAGTATCCAGCACTATGAATGAAAAAGACCTCAAAATACATCATCATGAAATTCTAGAAGAGTTTAAAAAAAAAAAAAAAGCCTAAAGTCTTTTAAGAGAGAAAACAATGGTCACCATACAAAGGGCTGGAAATTGGTATAACATCAGATTATTGATAGCAATAATGGAAACTCTAATTCAGTAGAGGCATTGAATTCAATGCCTTCAAATTTCTGAGAGCAAAAATGAACTAGAACTCTACACTTAGGCTAAATATCAATCACATGTGAAAAGAATAAAAATCTTTCACTCATGGAAAGTCTCAAAAAAATTAAGTTTCCTACATTCCCTTTCTCAGGAAGCAACTTACGGAGTGTTCCACTCACTAAAATGAAGCCATAAATCAAGAAAGTGAAAAACATAGAAACCAACGAAGAAGAGAGACAACAGCAATTCTAGTATGGCAATTGTGTATGTCCCAGATAAGAACATGAAGATAGAAAACTCTGAAAGGAATGTCTCCAAGAAAAAATTGTTACTGATATATCATCTGATGTACTATAACTAACTGTAAAGTAAAATTTCCCCTCAATAATGAAGTTTGAGGATGTTAGTTATTAGTTGCTGATACCAAAACAACAACAACAAAAAACCCCAGCAATTAGAAAACAGGCAAGTATTAACTAACTCAGGGTATGTGTTGACTGTGGGGGAGGGCACTTGTACAAGAAAGAAATTGTAATCAAAGGATATCACATAGCTCAACTATAAATACCACTTCTGTAGTCATAATAATATGCACACTAAATATTGCTTTACCCAAAAATTTTTATATACCTGTGTAGGGAGAAATAGGGGAAGGGGAAATGTGTATTGGAGGAAGTGAAACCCACAAGAGAAAAAGTGAGTAAGAGTGCTAAACCTTCATCTTGTATAGTAGGAAGTCAATAGATAATTTCTAAATTGGAAAATCAGGAAATTACAGTTATTATAAGCATATTATTAGTATATATTGGGGGGATATACATGCCAGAATAAAAAGACAAAAGAGCTGAAAACAGTTGTCTCTGGGAAACTAGAGTCTAAAATAGAAAGGTGTGGGGCAAACCTTATATACTATTTAGCTTCTTAAGTTATGTGCATTTATAAATTTGACATAAGTAAAAATTAAATTTCAAAAGTATATATATTCCCAGACTGTACCCCACACCTACTGAATCAAAATCTCAACTAAGTCAAGGCTCCAGTATTCTGGTTTCTAGAGCTGACCAGGTGTTGCTGATGCAATCGTGAACAGTAGAGACCCACTCACTAAAGATAAACTAAGTAACCCAGTGTTCTCCAAACTTTACTGCACCTTGAAATCACCTGGGGAATCTTTTAAACAGTATTGATGTCTGATTCCTACCCACAGACATCTGATTTAATTGGCATGGGTTACAACCTGGGGATCAGGAGTTTTAAAAGCTCTCCAGGTGATCTTAATGTGCAGCAAAATTTGGAACCACTGCAATGATGCAAGACATGATAGTGATCTAAATCATAATTAGCCATAAGCAACTATACCTGAGAATCCTCTTTTTTTTTTTGAGACAAGGTCTCACTCTGTTGCCCAAGCTAGAGTGCAGTGGTGTCATCATAGCTCACTGCAAACTCAAACTCCTAGGCTCAAGTGATCCTCCTGCCTCAGCCTCCTGAGTACCTGGGACTACATGTGCATGCCACCACGCTAGGCTAATTTTTTAATTTTTTTGTAGAGACGAGGGCTCACTATGTTGTCCAGGCTGGTCTTGAACTCCCGGCCTCAAGTGAACTTTGGCCTATGGCTTCCCAAAGTGCTGGGATTACAGGCATGAGCCACCACACCTAACCCAGAACCCACTTTTAAAGAACTTTCTCAAGTTAGAAATAAATCAAAGTTTCTCTCTATTTCTTAAGACAAAGTTTATTCTTCTCCTTAAAGTTATAACAACTGTAATTAGCAGTCTTCAGAAAAGAGTTATATTGTCACATACTCAACAAATATTGACTTAAGTGGTCTTGTGAAGATTTTTTACAACAATTAAGTTTAGGTTATTTATCTTGTCACTGCTATACATTTACGTATTATGTGTAACAATATACTCAATTTACCTTCTAGGCATGACAGTATTAAGAACCATCCACAGTTTATTGACTGTTTGAAGAATTCTCCGTGGAACCCCTGAATTCAACAGCTGGCTCATATTGGATATTAATACATCTGCATATGGTATAAGTTCACTGGCTGACAGTAGAGTCAAGTGTTCTATAATCTGCATCACTTGAGTGTGATTTACTGGGACAGCTGAAAATGCTAAAAAGAAAATTAAGCAGTCATAATCTAAATTCTGGAAAAATTACCAGGCAGGAAGTAATATTGCTCTCTCAGACTATAAGCCAAACAAATCAAGAAAACAATGTTGCTAAAAAGTAAAACTTTCAATCCTAGGTATAGTTTTGACTAAACTTAAAATAAAGGCCTGAAGAAAAATTCATGGAAGTGAAGTTGTTTCATAAAGAACAAAAAATATCTCATTTTTAAAATCACATTAGTGACCCAAAGACTAATCTCATTTTCTTGGTGATTCAGATCGATTTTAAAAACACAAATGAAAGAGGAAAATATACCAAAGTATTGGTTTTAGTCATTAAAATTCATTTGAAAAGTTCAAATTTCTTGACACTTTCCTCCAAGTGCCCCCTTCATAGGATGTAAGGACCCAGCAGATTGCCGTTAGTAAAAAATATCTAGAACTGTGTTCTCCAATAAAGTAGTCACTAACCACATCTGGCTGTTAAGCACCTAAAATGTAACTAGTCCAAACTGATATGTGCTGTAAGTGTAAATTACACCCCAAATTGCAAAGACTTGGGGGAGAGTAAAATATTAATAATTTTTATGTTGATTACATGATGAAATAATACTGGATATATTTGGTTAAATAAAATGATTATTAAAATTAGTATTGCCTGTTTCTTTTTACTTTTTAAATGTAGCTACTAGAAAGTATATGCATGTGACTTGCATTATTAATTAATACATTTCTATTTAACAGTGCTGACCTAGAACATTTATCCATTAACAACAAGTATATTGCCCTATTCCATTGCCCTTTTTCTAACCAGTTTAGGACCTTCCTAAAAACACACCACCTTTTTAGCTAAATAATATAGCACCTAGAAGAGAAAAGTCACAACCATGTCAGAAAGAAATGGTTAAAACTCCTTAAACTCAAACAGAATTACTTAAAATATATTCACCAAAACACTGTTATATCCCCAGGAAAATTCTGCATGACTATAAGATTTCAGTTAGACTAGCATCTCCTTGTACTACAAAGGGGGTAAAAGGAGTATCAAAGTACTATACCTTCTTGGAGTTGTTTAGGAGAGTGGTTTTTGGCATTATTAGTCAGGAGCATTCGCCTTAACAGGGCATCAGTCCCTGTGATTTCTTCTTCACAGATCCAGTCATCCACAATACATAAATGTGGGTAGTTAGTTGCAAGGAGACGTAGTAAAGCTGAATGTAACCCTTGAAAATTTATAGGAAATCAATTCGATTCTCCATTTTCAAACACCAGAAGCTTCCCTATCCGTCTCATTCTTAGCAAGACACCACCCCACAAGGAAAGGTTATGCTCTACATCAGTGTTTTTCAAAGTATGATTAGAGTGCCACTGGCATCAGAAGCTTGGGAAATTTGTTGCATGTGCACAATAATGGATGCCATCCCAGGTGACTATATCAGAAGCTCTGGAATGGAGCCCTGGGAATTTGTACTTCTTGAGCATGCATACCACAGTTCAAGAACGTCTGTATAGTAGTTTGAGCCAGGGAATCTGCTTAAATAAAGATCCCCAAGAATCTGATACACATTGAGCTGGGAACTACTACTCATATCAAAAGTTCTCAAGCTTTCTTCTACGCCATCCCAACATAACAGTCTCCTATCAGGAAAAGTTGTTTGACAAAGCAGTGGTTCAACAGTTTGAGGGGAGAGGAAAGAAAAAGAGGGGGAAAGAATATCCATTTGGGGAAAATTATTTATGGTTTGGAAAAAAACCCACTCAGAAATACTAATAGGCTTGTGTAGAGAACATGGCCTTCCCTCCAACCCCACTGAGAATCACTGCTACAGATGGGTAAAATTTAAGTTCCTCACTTTGAGTATCTGAAAGGTCTCAGGTTGTTTATATACATTTTCTCATTTCACCCTAAAATTCCTAGAAAGTAAGCAATAATGTCTCCACTCTACTGTAAGGAACCAAACAGGTTGAAAGACATGTATTAACTATCCCAAAGTCACACAGCTAAGTATGTCAGCCAACGGAAGCAGTACTGATGATACCCACAATAGGGTGCATTTGTCTTCATTCAAGAAGGGTGAAGGAAGATCAAAAGAAATGGGAAAACCTCCTTTTACCAAGTCAAAGCCTCATTTCTAACATTTTGCCTATAGCCTTGACTATTTATGACTATTGTGTATAAAATTAATAATGAGAAAATCAATGATGACATCATTAAAACGCCTATTTAGTTATACGAAGTACCACTATGCTAAGTATTTGACCTAATAAATATTGTTGCCACTACACTATTATTATCATCATTGTCAGAGTAATAAGAATAGTAGTAGCAGTAGTAGGAATCGAAGCTTGTTAGATCCATCAACTCCTTATTATGCAACTTAGATCAAATCATACCACTGCTTAGTCCCAATGGGGATAATATTTGCTTCCTTTCTCACAGAAGCAACTTAAAACTGATGTTACTACGTCTGAAAAAACATTGTAACAATCAAAAGTGGTATTATTTTAAAGTTTAAATCTCTAAATGCACACAAGAACATATGTACAGTTAAAACTATACTCAACACTCACAAAAAAGACTGTTTACAAAAGTGCAAATTAATCTACATTTCACACTCTCTTTAATAAATCATGCTAATTGCAAAATGCTGCCAAATATAACATTATTTCTTTGGAAATAAAGTATACAAAGATACAAGTAAATAAATGTAGATATCTGGTTAATGATGACCAATGAAAGCTCATGTCCTTGAATCCAACCATAAAGGAAAAAAAATTCCAACTTCAAGGAAAGAAAAATACCCACATTCAAACATTTTAAGGTGTTTAGTTAAGAAAAATATCTAAGTTTTAAAAATACTACTATATTTCTATTCGACAGTATTTATAGTAAAAATATTGTAATATATCCACATTATGGAATATTATAGAACATTTAAAAACAATAAGGGGCCAGGTGCAGTGGCTCATGCTTGTAATCCCAGCACTTTTGGAGGCCAAGGCAAAAGGATCACTTGAGGCCAGGAGTTTGAGACCAGCCTGTGCAGCATAGCAAGACCCCATCTCTACAAAAAATTTAAAAATTAGCCAGGCATGGTAGCACACACTCGTAGTCCTAGCTACTTGGGATGCTGAGCCAGGAGGATCACTTGAGCCTGGGAGTTGGAGGTTGCAGTGAGCTGTGATCATGCTACTGTACTCCAGCCTGGGCAACAGGGCAAGACTCCGTCTCACACACACACACAAAAAAACCAATAAGGTAGATCGACATGCACTGATATGAAAAGATGTTCAAGTCTCCAAGAAAAAATAGCAAGTCTCAGAAAAGGCAGGTGTAACACTATTCACAGTTTTTTAAAAAATTGTTTCTTTACTTTTGTGTATATCTATTAGGTTCAACCATATGAAACTGCTGTTTCTGTAGGTCAAAATTAATTGAATATCTGCAATTAAAGTGTCTGAAAATAACACCAAACTGAAAACAGGATGGTTTACAGTAAGTGAAATAATAGATTCAGTGAGGAAGGCAAAGAGGAATTTCACTCTAGAATTGTTTGAATTTTTAACATTGAGGGCAGGGTGGTTCACGCCTATAATCCCAGCACTTTAGGAGGCCAAGGCAGGAGGATCGCTTGAGGCCAGGAGTTCAAGATCAGCCTGGGCAACATAACGAGACTCCATTTCACCAAAAAAAAAAAAAAAAAAAAAATACAAAAGTTAGCCAGGTGTGGTGGCGTGTACCTATAGTCCCAGCTACTCGGGAGTTGACAGAGTGAGACTCTCAAAAAAAAATATTAAGCACCTATTACATTTTATAACATTACAAACAGTAATATTTTTTTAACAGTTAACTTTTTAGCAGTAAAAAGTAAATAAAAACAAATACCTCCCAACTCCTGCTGCAGCCCTTGAGCCTGTCGAATAAGGAATTTGATAGGAATCTGATCCATTAAAGAAGAAGAATATGATTTGGGCTTTCTTTGCATGGCAGCTGTCAGTCAAAGATAAAAAGAGTAAAATAAAGTGTCAGAAACAACAGAAATCTTAACCGTCAACACAAATGGGAACAAAAACAATGTCAAATTACTTTTAATTCACTTTATCTCTGAATGTAGCACATAAAGGATGAAGAATCACTACCAAAATAGTGGCTACACAAGAACAAGAACATATCTAAGGGCAAGATCTTGAAAATGACCTGAAATTGAAACTAGTGAGGAGAAAAATCATAAAATAGGTGAGAGAAGCCATGTGCAGAAGTACCCTGCACTAAAATAACCAATCAATGAGTCAAAACTTTCCCAAATCTAATTGGGAAGATCAAATACAGTCATGAACACATGGCTTAGAGCTTTATGACTCCAATGTAACTTATAAAAAGAAGGCTTAATTTAGTCATATTATATACAATAGTGGTGACTGACTCTTTTTAAAAGAAGTTAGGCGATAAGAATTTGACCTCCTTCTCTCATAACTCCTACCTTCAGCCAGCCATGTCCATCCTTTTTTTTTTTCTAACAAGTCTATCTCAATTTCTGTTCTTTTGCTGCTATCCTAATTCAGTGGCTACTCATTCTCTGTTTAAGTATCTTCTATGGCCCACTTTCCTTGCCTCCAATTTCACATCTCTTTAATTCATCCTTCACCCTGAAGTCATAGTCCTCTTATTTAAATACAGATTTGTCCACTTTCAGTGAATTCCTAGATCGCATAGAGTAAAGGTCCTTGTCAATCAACACTATCTTTCTCTGTCTCATCTCTACCATATTCTATATGCCTGGCACCCTAATCTCATTCTGAGGTACTTTGCTCGTATACCACAGGAATAAATGAGAATCTTAATCAGAGTGTTTGTAGTTTAAAAACCATATTCAATATACTTATTCTTTTTCAAACTACAATCAGTAAAGCTCAACAATATATTAATATTTTGACTGAGGACAAGAATTATATAAGTGCAAGTGTTAGAATAAAGATTGAGAATCTCTATCTATGTAGGCCATATACCTCTTGATTAGATATAATCACCCTTTTAAATTAATAAATTAGCATCCTAGTTTTCCATATCAATCTTTCATGAACTAAGTATGCATCAGAAAGCAGTTAAAACAATCGTTACAGGTTCCAGTGACAGTCCCTGGGTCTAACACTTACTACTATCCTGTGCGTCGGTGTTCTCCCCTGTAAACTAAAGATAACAACAATCCATCTCACAGAATTCTTGTGAGGATTTTCATGAGTTAACATCTGTAAAGTACTTCAGTAATGTCTGACACACAGCAAGCACTCAAATGTTAACTAGTATTTTTAAGATCTAGAGTCCCCAGATCAGCTTAGGGCGAAGTATGAATATTTAAGTTTCTGGACTTGTGACATTGAAGACAAATCCTGAATACATTTTAATGATACTATCAAAGAACTAGTAGCCCATGAAGCCCCACATAAAGCAATTGTTTCTCTTTAACAGCTCTGAAATATAACATCAAGGATATCTTAAACCTTCAGTAAAAGACTAAACTGTAATTATGAAAGGCCTTTGAGAAGACCACTGGTCTTATACATTTAACATGAGCAATCACTTTTATAAATTTCCTCCAATGTATGGCTTTCAAAGGTTCAAAGCTAACATTTAACCTCATCCTCAGCAAAACTGTAGAAATGTTTTGAATACTATTTACACTGCCCCTTGTTTTTTTTTTTTTGGCATTTTAATCCTTTAAAAGATGGAAAACTTCCCATTTATTTATGAAATTAGCATAAGCCTGATACCAAAGCCTGAAAGGAAAAAAGAAAAAGAAAAGGGAAATAAAGGTCAATTTCACTTGCTTAAACACAGATGAAAAAATCTTAATAAAAAAACATGCAAATCAAATCTACTACCATACTAAAAGAATAATATACCAAGAGAAAGTACAGTCCATTCCAGGAATATAAAAACATTAGTTATACAATGAATTATATAAATAGACCATATAAATTATCTTAATAACTGCCAAAATTGTTTACTTAATGAGAAAAAAATTTTTTTAAAACAATGATACCCTAACAATAAAAGAAATTCAGAGCTTGGCTAATCCAAACTAAATACCAATACCTTTTCTGTAACCAGTGATAACTTGTTAGGAGAAAATTATACAGAATCTATATAAACTACAAAATTTTATTAACAGACATTAAAAAATAACTGGAATAAACTCATTCATAGGTCAATGAATATTTATCGAGTGCTTATTATATACCAAGTAGTAGTCTAGATGTTAGAGATATAGTAGTGAAAAAAAGGACAAAAATTAGCCTTCATGAAGCTTACATTTTACTTAAAATGTAAAATGCTTAAAATTATTATTTTTAATAAATTTAGGAGAAACAAGTAACAGTTCTATTACATGGATATATTGTGTAGTGGTGAAGTCTGGGCTTTTAGTGCACCCATTACCCATTACACTGTACCCAATAGGTACTTTTTCACCCCTCACCCCCTCCCACCTTTTGGAGTCTCCAATGTCTATTATTCTACTCTGTATGACCACGTGTACCCATTCTTTAGCTCCCACTTATAGTGAGAACATGCGGTATTTGACTTTCTGTTTCTGTGTTATTTCACTTAGGATAACAGCCTCCAGTTCCATCCATTTTACTACAAAAGACAGATTTCATTCTTTTTTATGGTTGAGTAGTATTCCATGGTACACATACACACTACATTTTCTTTATCCAATCATTCACTGATGGACATTTAGGTTGATTCCATGACTTTGCTATTGTGAATAGTGCTGCCATAAACATACACGTGTCTTTTTAATGTAATAATTTGTTTTCCTTTGGGTAGATATGAGGTAATAAAATTGCTAGATCGAATGGAAGGTCTATTTTTAGATCTTAGAGAAATCTCCATACTGTTTTCCATAGAGGTTGTTCCAATTTAAATTCCCACCAACAGTGTAAAAGAGTTCCCTTTTCTCTGTATCCTCACTAACATCTGTTGTTTTTTCACTTTTTAATAATAAAAATGTTCACAACTTAATTGAAAAACAAAAATTATTTCATATTCCTAGATGGGAAGGCTTAATACTGCAAAGATATAAATTCCCTCCAAATTAATCTATAAGGCCAGGCACGGTGGCCCAGCCTGCAATCTCAGCACTTTGAAAGGCCAAAGCAGGAGGATCACTTGAGGCCAGGAATTCAAGACCAGCCTGAGCAACAGTGAGACCTCTTCTCTACAAAAAAATTTAAAAATTAGCCAGGTGCAGTGGCGCTCGCCTCTAGTCCTAGCAACTTGGGAGGCTGCGGCAGGAGGACTGCTTGAGCCTAGGAGTTTGAGGTTGCAGCGAGCTATGATGATCCCATGGCACTCTAGCCCCAGGCAACAGAGTGAGACCCCATCTCAAAAAAGAAAAAAAAATTAATGTATAAGTTTAACATAATTTTTATCAAAATTCCAATATAATTTTCTTTTGTAGAACTAGACAAAATTATTATAAAGATCATGTGAAAGATTAAATATGTGAGAGTACCAGAAATTCTGAACAAGAAAAGCATTGGCAAAAGGTGCGAGAAACGTCAAACATAAAAAAGAAAATCCAGAAACAGACATAGGTTTGTAATAAAATTTTTTTTTTTTTTAAGAGACAGGATCTTGCTCTGTCACCCAGGCTGGAGTGCAGTGCCACGATCATAGCTCACTGCAACCTCAAATTCCTGGGCTCAAGCAACTCCCACCTCAGCCACCAGAGTAGCTAGGACTACAAGTGCAGGCCACCACGCTCGGCTAATCTTTTTTAACTTTTTGTAGAGACAGGGTCTTGCTATGTTGCCCAGGCTGGTCTCAAACTCCTGGCTTCAAGCAATCCTCCTACCTTGACCTCCCAAAGTACTGGGATTACAGACGTAAGCCAACGTGCTCAGCCTGGTTTAAAATAAAATGTTGATATACATAAAAGCAATCCTTCAAAGCAATAGGAAAATGACAAGTATGTAATGTTTACAAATAACCAATTATGAAAAAATAAAATTGGATCTCTACCCCATACTTTACACCAAAATTAATTCCAGGCATACTTAAATTTTTAAAATGAATTACTTTGGGAGGCTGAGGTGGGATGCTCACTTGAGGCAAGGAAAGCAAGATGGCAATTTATTTTTTAAATCTTATAATTTTTTACAATCTTTAACTTAGTAGTTCTACATCTAGAAATCTGTCCTAAGGAAAGAAATAATCATGATTATGTATAGAGTTAGCTCTATGAATATTCATTCCCCCATTGTTTATAATGGCAAAGTTTGGGAATAATATAAATGTCCAACAATAAGGAATTTGTTAAACAATGGTATATATTTATGATAAAATATTATGCAGCTATTGAAGATGTTTTAAAAAAAAATTACTGTAACAGGAAAATGTTTAAAATATATTAAGTAGAAAAAGCAGATTAAAAATATATATTATGGTTTCAACTTTGTGAATGCTGTCATATATGCAAAGACTGAAGGGTCTTCTAGCAAACTTCTAACGGTGACTATGTCTGGGCAATAGAATTATGGGTGGTTTATGCTTTGTTCTTTATATTGTTCTCATTTCCTAAATTTTCTCCAGTAAATACTTTTAATAAATGTTTTTATTTTTAAAACCAGCTGTTTTACACAAAGATATGTAAACAATCGGGTAGGTAAAGAAATAAGTTTAAAATTATTAAACTATTACTCTACAATACAGTCCCGTAACTATTGGACTCCTTTTATGTCAAAACTTGATTTAACCCTAGGTTTTACAATTCTGAAACTTCAAACCGTCAAGAAATAACATCTGTCAATGTTTGCTTAAAAGTTTCTACATTTTAGCCGGGCGCAGTGACGTGCACCTGTAGTCCCAGCTACTCAGGAGGCTGAGGCAGGAGGATCACTTGAGGCCAGGAGTTTGAGGTTACAGTGAGCTATGATTGCACCACTGCACTCCAGCCTGAAATCAAGCAAAAAAATTTCAGCTACAGCTCCTTCAGGTTTATCTCTTAATTTATATTTAGTGAATAAGGTCAATAAAATTGTTAAAATACAGATAATTCAGTTACCTATTAATTTAGTCTGCTAAAAGGAGGATTAAGACATAAGGGGTGGCTATGTGCCTACAAATGCATGATTTATGTATCAAGTATACAATGCCTAGATTGCAAAGATTATAAAATGATACTGGAGTTTGTCAGAATATAGGCTTTATTTTATAATACAATAGTTTGGAAAGTAACAAAATACAAGCAAATAAAAAGAACCACCACTAGAATCACTCCTCTATGCACAACTTACCTAAAGTCTTCGTGTTTGCTAGGAGAGCTTCCTCATATGACAGTATATAGTAGAGCACCAAAAGCTGTGCTGTGATACTGAAACGCTGATTAAGGCGGATATTGTCACCCTGGTGGTAATATTATGAACATTTTAGAATAATGTTATATTTCATGAGTGATTTTTTTTTATAGTAAAAGGATCAAAACAGACCATTCAGTGTTGCTGCTCCCAAGCTCAGATAAAATGGGGAGAAATGTTGCTGTGTTCACATTAAACTCAAAGAGTCAACCTGATGTTTAAATGAAACTTGAGATGGCATGGGAGATGACATGCTTAAGTAGTCCTCAAGATAGGACAAAAAAAAACTTCAGCTACTACTCAACAGCCAACTCATCAGGCTGCTTCTGAAAGACTTACAGAAGTCTCAAGTATTATCTGAAATTATCATGAAGAAAGTAACTCCTAAAAAATATATTATATATTTAACACTATTTGTGAAAAATGCAACTGTTTTCCCCTTCTGACAAAATGAGGAAAAAAAGATTTTCATCAAATTCTCCATAAATGAACCTAGGTTGCGGTCCCCAACCCCCAGGCTGCAGCCTGGTACCGGTCTGTGGCCTATTAGGAAACGGGCCGCACATCACTGCCTGAGCTCTGCACCTCCCCCCAACCCACGACACCGTGGAAAAATCATCTTCCATGAAACCGGTCCCTGGTACCAAAAAGTTTGGGGACCACTGAACCTAGGTATGTCTTAAGATTCCTGGGAATCTAAACAAAGCTTTGTTGAATATGTTGAAATGTCACACAATACTTGGTCAAAAACACAATCTCCAGGGCACCCTTTAGACTTTAAAATGAAGTTTTTAAAAAAATTCCTCTTGTCCAGGAATGGTGGCTCACACCTATAATCCTAGCACTTTGGGAGGCCAAGGCAGGAGGATCGCTTGAGGCCAGGAGTTCAAGACCAGCCTGAGCAAGAGCAAGACCCCCATCGCTACAAAAAATAGAACAATTAGCCAGGTGTGGTAGCACATCCCTATAGTCCCAGCTACTGAGGAGGCTGAGGCAGGAGGATCGCTGAGCCCAGGAGTTGGAGGTTGCAGTGAGCGATGATGACACCACTGCACTCTAGCCTGGGGGACAGAGTGAGACTCTGTCTCAAAAAAAAAAAAATTCCTCTATGAGTACCTATTTGACAAACTACTTGGAACTAAAGCTATTCTTTTAATTTTTACAGGTACTCTAAGGAAATGTAATCTCATTTTAAATTCAGAACCACCAGAAGTCCTCTCTGATAGGAAAAAAATATGGAATAAATCAGAAGATAAACTAAAATATAAAAAAACCACTATTTTACCCCAATGACTCCTTGGAAAATATTGAGTATCTCCTGTTCTGTGACTGGCTGATTTGTGGCCTCTGGATTAGATTTAGATGCAGGAGTGAGTATAGAATTTATGTACACGTCAATCAGAGGAAGTAATTGAGGATGGAGTGGAGTGGAGGTTTCACACAGCTGTCTATAAATCCAGTCCTAAAAAAGAAGGTTATAGGCACTGAATCAATTACAGTGAAAAGAAAAAGCAAGCAAAATTATAAAAGCACATAGAGTTTTAAATGATTTATGAATCACTGAAACTCAGTATTAACTTCTGGCAGTTCCAAATATATTATCTTGTTTCATAATTGTCTTTGATTTAAAAATATGAACTACTTTTATTTCTTAATCAAGAATGTTGAGATTATTATGAAGTGTAAGATGAACCTAAAATGGTAAGAAGCTTGGCATTGGGCTTAATCTATTAGTTTTTAAGTAGTGAGAAAAACATTTTAAGTCCCTACATTTCTGTATTTAGAGCACCATTTGTGTTGTCATGGAAGACTTCACAGAAGAGAGGGATTTGGGGAGAGGGATAGTCCTTCACAGCAAACCCTCAGAGAGATGAAGAAAGTGTCTTTGACGAGCACTTACAGGAGACCATCACTTAACTATCTTTGGATAGAGGACATGTAAAAATGTTGGGTATGCATTTGGACTCAATTCTTAGCTATTTTACTTGCTAAAAATATAAAGAAGAAGATGCAATCTACCTGGAAAATAATTTCACCAAATCATAAAAAACAAGGGACAATTAAAAGTGATATATCACGCATATATTATTCATTGTTCTTTGTAAATAAAGGAGCCTCTATTGAAAAGGTTCAAACAGATTTCTTTACCTCCTGGGTTTCAGCCTTTTCTCTAGAGGACCTTTTAACTGTTTGATATAGCCAACTACAACAAATCAAAAACATATCAAAATACGTGTAAGTTAGGCATTAGGTGTCTTTACAACAAATCTACAAATGCTAGTCATGGCTGACCAGCAAATTTCCCAATTTGGTGAACAAAAGCAAAATTTAGAAAATGGCAATTTCTAAGTTTTAATGAAGCAGCATGTGCTATTTTTGAGAATTTAGATGGATTAGTAATATTATACATTTTGTAAATAAGTTACATTGTTTTAAAAATCTGAAATTAGGTTCCTAATTACTATAACTATATAAATGACTAGTAACTTAGCTTAATACCACATATTTTATACACAAAACCCACAGTAAAATCCTACAAACTAAAACAGAACTAGGGAAAAAGCATTACTGTTCTTTGAAATATAAACGTACGGTCATACTTTTATCGATACTTTGTGCTTGGTAAAGGAACGACTCCTGAGAAGCTGGTAAATACAATGAATAGGCAAAAACCCAGTAATGTTGGCACTCAGGTTGCTGGTGACAGGTACTCGAACTGCATGAGCTGTGACAACCTAAGAGGAAAAAATAGTATTAATACACATGATAGAACCAAATATAAAATTTTGAAAGAGGGAGAATTAGTAGATAGACTATAAATACCTAATACAATTGTGGCCCCTAGAAATGAATGATGAATATCAATTATTACATGTTTTAATTATTTCCAAATGATGAGGAAGCATACGGTTAGGGATTTACAAAATTCTCTAAACTTTTATTAGTTTTTAAACATATATCTGTACACGGTGGTGTGATAAGGCAAAAAAATACAAAATTTGGAATCACACAATCTGGGCTCAATGTCTTTGAAAAAGTCACTTTATCTTCTGAATCTATTTTCACATCTACAAAATGGGAGAATGCTGCCTTACCTGTCTCAAAGGATTGTTGTGAGGGAGGAAAAAAAATTTTTTTAGTAAAACATTATATGAATTATAAAGTACCACACAAATAAGAATGTGTCATACATATATCTCTAATTATCTTTCAAAGACTCTCCTTAAAGTTGTCTTCCAGTTGGTTCAAATTTAAAGATAAAAAAAAACTTATGATACTCCTATGTCCTATATATGACTGTTTGTTATATAGGAGTATACATGTGTATGTGTGTTGGTGGGTGGAGGGAGACAATGGTATAGGTATAAGGATATTAATTACCATAAAAGAAGCAACAATTATGGATCCATGAATATTTTCTCAAATACTTCATTTTTAAAGACATATATATTTTTTGTGTTGTAAGATTTAAATTGACAAGTGAATCTGGGAATTAATTTTAAATTTTAGAATAGACTCCTTCACTGAGGAATAAAATATCCTTAGGCTTACCCATGGACAAAAGTGCTAAGGCCAAATAAGAGTATATAAATATAAGAATAAAGAATTTAGAACCTAGCCTGTAATCTAGTTAGAAATAAACCTTACAGACTAAAGGTTTAAACAGGTCTTTATTTTTCTCCCAACAAATCCAAATGATTACCCCTTGTAAGTACCCTACCATCAATATCTAAGACTATGCTTATAAATATCTACTCAAAGTGTCCAAAAATATATAAATTTAAAACACACTTTCTTATGTAATGAGTAGCTGTAAAAATGTATTTTAAATGGATTATTTATAGAAGTTTCAAAGATGAAATAAATCATCACTAGAAATTGAAAAGGAATGGAGAAAGACCATATTATTCTCTTAAGGTGAGATACACAAGTTTTCTCCCAAAGACAAGTTATTAAAGAAAGTTAAATGGATACCTAAGAATAAAAAAAAATACCTGCTCAGTAAAAATTTCCTGTGTGAAGATGGTCTTCATCCTGCTCAAGGAGCTTGGCTTAATTACAATCTAAAATAACCAAAAGAATTCCAACAGCATGTAATAATATAATACACAAAACACAATTAACTCTGTGGATTATCTATTAATAAAACAGCTGTGATATATAATATTAATGTTCAAATGTTCAAGTACTATACTCTGTTTCAGAAGTAGCTTCTCAAACGCAATATTAAAGTGTGTTTTTCCTCAGAAACAGAACCAATATAAAAAGCACTTAGTAAGTACTATTTTTATTTTTATTTATTATTTTTTTTGAGACGGTATCTCACTCTGTTGCCAAGGGTAGAGTGCAGTGGCGCCACCACAGCTCACTGCAACCTCAAACTCCTAGGCTCAAGCCATCCTCCGCCTCAGCCTCTGGAATACCTGGGACTACAGCACGTGCCACCACACCCGGGTGATTTTTCTATTTTTTGTAGACATGAGGTCTCACTCTTGCTCAGGCTGGTCTTAAACTCCTGACCTCAAGTGATCCTCCCACCTCGGCCTCCCACAGTGCTAGGATTACAGGAGTGAGCCACCACACCTGGCCAATACTATTTACTAATATTGGCATTTTAACTTAGTGGAAGGAAATGGATTATTTAATAAATGGAGCTGGGGTGGTTACCTTTCTGTAGGGGTAGGAGGAATACATACATTTATATACTTTTTTTTTTGTACACATAACACCATACACCAAAACAAACTCCAAATAGCTTAAAGATTTAAATGTAAAAAATGAAGCAACAAAAAAGCTAGAAGAAAATGTAGGTGAGCCAAGAAAAGAAAACATTTCTAAGCATAGCAGCAAAATATGAACCACAAAAGAAATACTTAATACACTACTCAAAAATAATAATGATAATAATTTCCACATGGCAAAGTTACATGGCAAAAAAGACTGGGAAAAAGCAATAACAACATATTGAACTAAGGATTACAAGATATATCACTGATTTAATAGTAGCTTTTCAAGGAAAAAAAGGGAAGGGAGGAACACTACCACATTTGCATTACATGTCACTATAAAATGAATCCCAATTTCAATATTAGGTAAAATACATGTCTTGAAATAAATGAAATATGACATATAAGGCATAATGGCATATCTTTTATGCCTTTTAAATCAGTGATAGGAAAAACAAATAAAAGTCTCTACAGAAAAATTGGGATTCTGATAAGCTTTTCACAGAAGAAATCAATCGGCCAAAACACATGGCTTTCAAAAACGAAAGTTTTGGCTGGGTGCAATCGCCCATGCCTGTAATCCCAGCACTTTGGGAGGCAAAGGTGGGAGTATTGCTTGAGGCCAGGAGTTCAAGACCAGCCTAAGCAACACAGCAAGACCCTATCTCTACAAGAAAAATAGAAAAATTAGCCTGGCGTGGTGGCACACGCCTGTAGTCCCAGCTACTCGGAAGGCAGAGGGCAGGAGGATTGCTTTAGCCTACGAGTTTGAGGTTGCAGTGAGCTATGATGATGCCACTGCACTCTAGTCCGGGCAACGGAGCGAGACCCTGTCTCAAAAAAAAAGAAAAATAAAAACAATTATAACTTTACTAGTAATCAAAGAAATGCAAAATAAATGAGACCATTCTTCATCAATCAAATTTGCAAAGATTAAAAAGAATAGTAATGCTCAATGATGTCTAGAGTTTAGAAAAATAGTTCTCATTCACTAATGACAACAGTTAAACTGCTACAATCTTTCTGAAAGATAATCTGGCAATGCTAATAAAACACCTTAAGATAGTCATACTCTTTTACTTAGTAATTACCTTCTAGAACTTTATCCTAAGGAAATAATCCAATGAGTGTATGAAGATATAGATATGTGAGTGCCTGTGCGTGTGTATATATAAATGAGGATATTCACCTAAGCATTATACAGAAATTGGAAAATTTACATGGGAAATATTAAAGGACCTATTAAGAATATCATGACCAGTCCAATGGTGGACTACTATGCGGCTATTAAAAATTATACTGTGTTAGAATATTTATTGATATGAGGAACTGTTACCTATATATTAGCAAGTTTTTTTAAATTACAAAATATGCATGTCATTCTAAAGAAAGAACAAACAACAAAATGTTACAGTAGTATACTAGAGATCTCTGAATGATGGAATTATAAGATGTTTTTCCCTTTTCTGTGCTTTCCAAGCTCTCTGCATTGAATATTATCCTTGTAAATAAATGTCTTTAAAATGCATTTTTAAGTGCTCCTGATAAAACTTCAAACTGTTAAACAATTAAAATTACTGAAATAAAAAACAATCTATTTAATTTATACTACAACAAAATGAATGCCCAGCTTAGAAACACCTTCTTTCAGAAAGAAGTTAAAAGAAAATTACCTTCATCCCCAAAGTGGAACAGACCAAGTCAATGATAGCACTAAGTTGGTTGCTGTGAAAGTACATAGCCACCAACAATAACATCTCCCCAAAAGAAGCAGAGACGCCTGAAGTACTGTTGAAACAAAAAAGAAAATATGAAATTCCAAAGAGGGAATAAAAAAAGCATTCTCAACTAACTGAAACAAATTAAGTCATCTTACCTCTCAAAATAGGCTTCTTCTTTTATCATCCAACTTAGCCACACCACCATTAGCTGCTCCTGTTCAGGTGTACTGTATAAAACATATCAGAATGTCACTGACTTAAATTAAATATGCTAGAATACGAATAAGAAAACATTCTGAAATTATTTTTGGTAGGAATTATTTTTCCTTCCCTATTTTTTTTTCAGCCTTACTCCTTGACAGAATCCTTCCCTATTTTGAAATATCAAGACAAGTTAATGACTTGTTGAATTGGGCCATTAATCGTCATTGAGATATGAAGTAGTTCTACAGCTCAAGAATGAAGAACTTCGCTTTTCTTCATGAATCTGAAAGTCAAACCCTCTCAAGGTCTTAGTTACTGCATTTACAGGTTGGAGAGAGTACACTTCCTCACATTTCTCAGAAAAGCAAAGGTCCTTTGGGATTAAAATGTTAAAAGAACTATATCAGTGGTCCCCAACTTTTTTGGCACCAGGGGCTGGTTTTGTGGAAGACAATTTTTCCACAGACAGTGGAGAGGATGGTTTCAGGGTGACTCAAACACATTACATTTATTGTGTAGTCAAACCTCTCTGCTAACGATAATCTGTATTTGCAGCCACTCCCCAGCACTAGCATCACTATCTCAGCTCCACCTCAGATTATCAGGCATTAGAGTCTCATAAGGAGCACGCAACCTAGATCCTTCACATGCGCAATTTACAGTAGGGTTCACACTCCTATGAGAATCTAATGCCACCACTGATCTGACAGGAGGCAGAGCTAATGCAGTGATGCGAGCAATGGGGAGCAGCTGTAAATACAGATGAAGTTTCACTGGCTTGCCTGCCACTCACCTCCTGCTGTACTGCCTGGTTCCTAATAGGCCATGGACTGGTACCAGTCCGCAGCCCAGGGTTTGGGGACTGCAGAACTATATAACAACTGATACTTATTTCACACAGAAAAAAACTAGTGTTAAAATTTAAGCATCAAAAAGTCACAAACTGAGTACTAGACAGTAACAAGTTAGTTCATCTTTTACCTGAAAAATGATGTTTAATTTATAGAAACCTTTTGAGTAGAACTCAAAATTACATAGGAATAAATTATCATTAATCATAAAAAAAAAAAAAGCCATGCCATGGCTCACCAGATATCAAAAATGGTTATAAAAATATAACAATGACAATGACTTTTTAAAGGGAATTCCTAGATTTTAGATTGAAAGGTACAAGCTGACTTTGACTTGTGAAAAAAATTTTCACTGATCTCTTTCCACTTCACTACAGTGAAAACAGATAAAACAGAAAGCAACTGAAAAGTGTGCTTTTCCTAATACCCCAAGCTAAGAAAATTTAAAAGGTCATTTTCAACTATACCTAAACTTTTATTCAACTAATAGATGACAGTGTTATGTAGTAGAAAGATCACAGACTTTAGAGCCTGCCAGGCCTGAGTGGAATTCCCATCTCTGCTAATTACAGGTAGAGTGATCTTCAACAAGAAACAATCTTTCTAAACTTTAGTTCTCCTAGTTATAAAATATGGACAAAAATACCCAGCTTACAGAAGTAATTTGAGATAATGTTTAGAAAGTACTTCAGGTAAAGAGAAAAGAAAGCACTTCCTGTACCTAATTTTGCACTCTACTGTAATCCCACTGAAACTATATTAAAGGGATTTTCAAGGCATAAATGCCTAAGATATTGAGGAGGGACAACACCACAAAATACTGGAAGTTGGAGAACATACAGATGAGTGGTAACTGACTAAACAGACCTAAGAAAATGTTCTAAAATTAGTTTATGGTGATGACTGTATAACTCTGTAAATATACTAAAAACCACTGAATTGTACACTTTAAATGGGTAAATTTTATGGTGTATAAATTATATCTCAATAAAGCTGTTTATAAAAAATAGAACAAAACAAAGGTAATGAAAAGAAGGAAGGATAAGAAAATAAGATGATCATTTCAAAAAGTCCAATTCCAAATAAAAGGAAGTTTTAAACACAAAACAACCAAGGGGAAGACATTACCAACAAATTAATTCAAGAAGATTTCCTAGAACTAAAGGACATGAGTTTCCAGGTTAAAGGGCCTTCCCACATGCCTGGGACAATAGACAATAACAGACTCAGAGTAAGGCATATCATCTAGAAAGTTCAAAACCCTAGGGACAAAAAAGCTAATCCTGCCAGTTTCCATATTAAAAAAGAACAGGCCACACAAAGGACCAGGAATTAGAATGTCAGACCTCTACAACATTGGAAGTTAGAAGACAATGTAGCAACACTTTCAAAATTCTCAAAGGAAATTATACGCAACTTAGAATTCTATACCCCATCAAACTATCAATCAGATGTCAGAGTAGAATAAAGACATTTTCAGAAGTACCCACTCTCAAAAGAATTTACCTCACACATACCCATTCTAAAGAAGCAAAATGAGAGCAAATGAAAAAAGCTAAGGACAGGAGATACAGGAAACGGGCCAACGAAAGAGGGATGAAGTACGTCCCCAAAATGATGGTGAAGAGTCAGGAAGAGAGCTGTGTACCACCAGGCACAACCAGTAACCACTTCAGACGGGAGCAGTTAAAAGTGCTCCAGGTGAGATTTCCTTAGGAAGAAGAACATTATCTAATGAGTCAGAACATCTTGAGAGAAGACTTAGATTGGCAGAGACTTTGAGGTTACATTAATGATACAGAGAATACCAAGCAAATTAAAAACAAAAAACAGGCTGGGTTTGGTGGCTCACACTTGTAATCCCAGCACGTTGGGAGGCTGAGGCAGGAGGACTGCCTGAGCCCAGGAGTCCGAGGCTGCAGGGAGCTATGATCACGCCCCTGCACTCCAGCCTGGGCAGCAGAGCGAGACCTTGTCTCTAAAAAAACCAAAAAACCAAAACATAGGATAATTATTAATCCAAAAAAAAAAAAAATTGCAGGGAAAAAAAGTAACCAATCATCTACCATATGGTTGAGCTTCCAGTAGTGCATAATCATAGTAATATTAATATAAATAGCTATATATTCATCTAATCAAAATTAATATAACTACACTAGGAGAATGGGAAGATAGAAAGGATATATAGATGTGTTTAGGCCAGAGAAAAAGAAGAAGTAATTTCTAATCTTTCATAGCAGGAACTCAATAAGTAATACCTACAAACAAAAACTCAAGATTTATCAAATACAAACATGTTATTAAAGATGCAGTAGTAACAGCCAAAAGAATCAGCTAAAAGAACTGAAAGATACTGCCACTAGGAAAGCAGAAATAAAAAAGAGGGCAGTAAGGACTGCTATCAACCTTAACAAATTTTGAAGAACTATTTTGACTCTTTTAAACAATGTACATATGAAACTTTGATAAATAAGATGAATGGCATACAGTAGATGCTACTGACACCTTTTCCTTAAAAAATACTGAGACTATGCATATCTAGGCCAATTTTTGTAGTAAGCTCTGAATCCAATGGTATACATGCATTTTAATAAGTAAATAAAGCAGACCTTAAGAAAACAGAACAACTTATATAGCTAGGTACCTGACAAGTGTAGAAAAGGCCAGTAGCATACAAAAGGAAAGTGAAACAAAGCGAACCCCAGCTGGTGTAGCAGGAGGACGGCTTGTCATCAACTGTAGTAATTGTTCAGCTTCTTCTTCAGTTGGTCTAAAAAAGAATACATTATTAGGCTTTACTTTTTTTAGTTGGGGGAAGGAGTAAGAAAAAGCAAGTTTTTAACCTTTTAGATACAAATTTTAACCTTCATAATGATATCTTACTATTTATAAAATCTTTCACATCTTGTCAAAGGTAAAACTGTTGAGAGATTACAGCTACAGTGTTTTTCCTTGGACCAAATACAGGCAGTATTTTATCCTGTATTTGTATTCTCACTTTGTCCTGTAGTGTGAGACCATAGAAAGACCATGCAAGCTGAAACCATGCAACATGAAGTTAATCAATGGTGAAAATTACAATTATAATGTGACCTTTAAAATTTTTTTGTCAAAACATTAAAAATTCTGTTGGTTATAATGCATAGGGAAATTTTTTTTAAAAAAGTAAAACTAGTATTTTTATAGTACTCTAATTGAAAACATTAGAAACATTAAGAATTAAAGTGTTTTACTTCTTTGTAAAAACTTTATCAGAGTAGCTTGAACAACTTTTGCCTTTGTTTTCTTTTCATTGCATAACATATAATACGGAGCATCTTTTCTATGCCTTGGTGAATTATCAAACTGCCTAAGTTTGGATCAGTTTCCAACATTTTATCGTTTGCACTTTCAATCATGAACTATCTGAAAGTTCCTTTAATGTGACGATTTCTGCCAGCAGCATATTCTCTGGGACATCTTCATCCTTTTGTCACAATTTATGCCAACAAGTTCATCTTCTCCAGTTCCTCTGGCTACATATCTAGGGTCTCTCAAATGGCAGCAGTATCTTCATTCTCACAGTCAGCTATTTCTTCAATTTATGTTTGGTTCAAATATCATTTTCAGCATTACCACTTTTTGTTTCTTTGCCACACTTTCAGCTTTATTGGCCAATTTCCTCTTTCAATTACCCATTTTTGTAAAATGTTACATGGGTTTATCACTGAGAGAAAATCAGGCAATACAGGTTGAGTATTCCTAACCTGAAAATCCAAACTCTGAAATGCTCCAAAATCTGAAACTCAGCCAACATGCCACTCAAAGGAAATGCTCATTGGAGCATTATAGATTTCAGATTTCCAGATTAGGGATGCTCAAGCTGTAAATACAATGCAAATATTCCAAAATCTAAAAAATCCAAAATCCAAAACACTCCAGGACCCAAACATTTTGGATAAGGGATACTCAACCTGTACAACTACCTACTTTGCTGTATGTACATGAATCAAATAACAGATGTGCAGTGACCAGTCATCGGCAGACTTTAAAAGAAGTGACGCCCTTGCTCACTGATCATGACGTGCATCTGTTATTCACATAGTGATATGTGGCCTGAAGAGCTCATAGCAAAGTTTGTATTTTACATGGCAACTGAAATTTGAACTGTATTGAGGGATCAGTGTTATTTAAATAAACTGTGGTAACTGAAATTCATGCATATAGGAGACTTGCAAAGTGAGGACTGTAGAACATTATTCAAAAGAATGTTGTATAGTGACTAAACAAGAAACAATTTATGATCTCAGCTTGTAAAAGGAAACATAGGAAAGATTTAGATCAAATACCTGAATAGGCCAGGTGAAGGATCACCACAGACCATTCACTATAGTTTTGTCAAGTTGTAGTGAAATCACAGGTTTCTTTACACTGTGATTAGAAATTGAAAAACTGCTCTTACATAATTCTATTTACAATCAGAAAAAAATAGATGAATACATCCCTGCTACAAATGCTTGGCCTTAGGACTTCATTCTTGCTATAGGCCAGCCCACTACCTAAGCCCAACAGAAAAGCTGAGTCCTCTGAATAAAAGGCCTTCGGCTCACTTTCTTGGGATTAGAAACAAGAAAGTAAAATGACAAAAGGTAAAATATCAAACTATTGAATACTTGAGTCCAGCGATCCCCATCAAAGCACAGTACAGACGTAAGAGTGCACTGGCTTTCACAACATGCTCTTCTTTCAGCCCCGAATACACAGACACATTGGGTTCCATGTCCACATCAGCTTCTTCCACAATTCGGGTACTTCTTACTGTGGGAAGAATGCCCATCAATTCCAGAAGAAGCTGCCTTCTCATTTGCCAAAGGACAGAACTGCTGGTCTCTCTTTTTCTCTGTAAGAAGTATGGATCACAAAAGAAAGCATGGAGCATTTACTAAATTAAAAGGGAGCTCAAACACAGCTCCCCATTTAAACACTTGAAATTGACCTATTTGAGGAGGTTTTCAAGATTATAGAATGACATTTTAACCAATCAAGCAAATTCAAAATCCACTGGTTTGAGGAATACTCACCCTAATTTGTACTGGTTGCAGAGAAAAGACTAAATTAATGAAAACTTGAATTGTAGATTATTTAAATGATACTTCTAAATAGATAAAAATCTAACAGAGTGATATGTGGTATAGGAGAAAGTGTTCAGATTTTAGAGACAGAAGATCTTGGGTTTAAACCCCAGCTCTACTATTAGATGATTATGTACTTTTAGGTACATTAGTTAACCTCTCTGAACCCCAATATCCTTAATGACAAGGAAATAAATATTTTATTAATATTTGAGGTGGGAGGACCACTTGAGGCCAGAAGGTCAAGACCAGCCTGGGCAACATAGCAAGACCTTGTCTCAAAAACAATAATAATAATAATAATAATACTTTCCTTACAGAACTCTTGTAATTAAGAGTTTACAAGTCTATAACCCCCAAAGTTCTTCAGGCAGGGATAATGTCTTAGTCACCTCTCACTCAACAGGGCCTAACAATGTGCCTGACATACAGCAAGCATTGTCTAAGTAGACAAATGAATGAACAAAGATAATATATATGAAAGCAGTTCTAAACTATGAAGGGCTAGGCAAATGTTAGTTAATTCTTATCTTTACAGTGTCTCCAAGTAAAATATGATTAACTTGCTTTAATAATAACAGTAAGTTCAAAAAATAAAAGTTTATTGCATACAAAGGACAATTAGAAACAAGATGAGTATGCCAAGTGTTTAGCACAGTGCCTAAAATATATAAAACATACAATAAATGTTAATTTCCTTTTAAAAGGCAAAGCTTGGCTGGGCATGGTGGCTTATACCTGTAATCCTAACACTTCTGGAGCCCAAGGCAGGAGGACTGCTTGAGGCCAGGAGTTCAAGCCCAGCCTGGGCAACATAGAGACACCCCACCTCTACAAAAACTAAAAAATAAATTATGGTGGTGCATGCCTGTAGTCCCAGCTACTCGGGAGGCTGAGGCAGGAGGATCACTTGAGCCCAGGAGTTTGAGGTTGCAGTGAGCTACCATGACGCCACTGTACTCCACCCAGGGTGAGAGAGTGAGACTCTCTCTTTAAAAAAAAAAAAAAAATTGCAAAATGTAATATATATCCATCAACAGGTGAATGGGTAAACAAAATGTGGTATATACATACAATGGAATATCATTCAGCCTTTAAAAAGGAAGGAAATTTTGATACATGCTACAACATGGATGAACCTTGAAAACATTATGTTAAGTGAAATAAGCCAGATACAAAAGAAGAAATATTGTATAATTCCACTTATATTAAATACCTAGAATGAATAAATTCAGAGACAGAAAGTAGAACAGAGGTTATCAAGGGTGGAGGGGAGAGGAGGAATGGGGAGTTATTGTTTAACGGGTACGGAGTTTCTGTTTGGGATGATGAAAAAGTTCTGGAAGTGGATACTGATGATGGTTGCACATTGTGAATGTACTTAATGCCATTGAATTGTACACTTAAAAATGATTAAATGGGCCAGGTGTTGTGGCTCATGCCTGTAATCCTAGCACTTTGGGAGGCCGAGGCAAGAGCATCGCTTGAGGTCAGAAGTTCGAGACCAGCCTGAACAACACAGCAAGACCCTGTCTCTGCAAAAAATAGAAAAATGAGCTGAATGTGGTGGCACAGGCCTGTAATCCCAGCTACTTGGGGGGCTGAGTCAAGAGGATGGCTTGAGCCCAGAAGTCTGAGGTTGCAGTGAGCTGTAATGACACCACTGCACTCTAGCTCAGGCAACAGAGTGAGACCTTGTCCCAAAAAAATAAAAATGATTAAATGGCAAATTTTGTGTTATGTATATTTTACCACAATAAATGTATATATACACGTACATATTAAAATTACAGAACTTATTTTGATGACCTAACAGCAGTTCTTATGAGTATGATGCAGAATGTTGGAGATTCCCAAGACTCCTTCAGGGGTTCCAGAAGGCAAAAATATTTCCTTAATAATGTTAAGACATTATCTGCCTTTTTCTCTCTCATTCACTCACAGTATACAGTGCACTTTTCCAAAGGCTTCTATCAAGCCAGACATGGAAGAGATTTGAAAAAAAAATGCAATAAAACAATACCATTCTTCTCACTAAATTTTTTTTGTTTGGGGAATACAGTTATTTTTCATTAAAAATATGTTATATTCACATTTAATAGGGTTATTGTTTTTATTTTTATTTCTTTTTTTACAGACAGGGTCTCACTATGTTGCCCAGGCTGGAGTGCAGCAGCTATTTACAGGCACACTACAGCCTTGCACTCCTGGGCTCAAATGATCCTCCCACCTCAGCCTCCCAAGTAGCCACGACTACAGGTGCATACCACCATGCCCAGATGTTGTTATTTCTAAATTAACTAAATAAATACTTCAAAATATTCAGTTTTAATTTCTAATATGGTGAATATCAATAGAAAAAAGTCACATAAACAAAAGCTCTTTGGTATCCTCAGTGATTTTTAAAAATGTAAGGAGGTCCCTGAAACTACAAAGTTTGAGAACCTTTTATCTAATGACATCATTCTAAAAGTGTTTCTTCCTCTTTTAGTAATTGCCAAAATATCCTGATCCTTAGCCTATACAGATATGTAACCCTCACCTGCTGTCCATTTCGGATAAAAGTTCCAAACCAAGTCCGGACTTTCGCATTTGTTCCAAGAAGCAAACCACTAACAAAACAAACCAAGTCACTCACTCCATCTTCACAAGCTTCATTTTTAGTATGATCCAGTGTCAAAGCCACACCAAGGCCTGGCAAGTGACACTCTTCCACCTAACACAGCAAAGAAAACAAATTGAATTCCGTATCATAAGGAAATGGGCCAGGATGCTTCAAAATCTAAAGTAAGTAAAGTTTAGAGAAAGATATCTCACAAAACATAAAACCCCAAAGAAAGGTAATACATCCAGTATGTAATTAAAATTCCAAACCTCAACAAGATTCTAAAACCATCTTGAGAATAGTTCTTAGTCCTAATATAAAGGCCTTTGTCTCATAAAAACAATAGGGTCTCTTACCACCATGCCTCGGACCTTTAGGGCCTGAGAAGGATTCATTTTACACAAGAAGCGCAAGGCATCTGTCCTGCGCCTTCCTCCAAGACTTTCTTCATCTTGCCGTTCTCCATTTTTAATCAGGCCCCTACAAACTAAGATGACAGAAACCATTTTGTTCAGCCTTGAGAATTAATCATTTATGCAGAATAGACACTACAGAAGAAAAAGATCAGGGAACCTGAAAACATCACAACAGAAACTGGTCAAAATGAAGCAAATAATGAAAAGAGACTTAAGAAATGAACAGTACCCTGTGGGACAATATTACACAAACACACTTGCAATTACAGTCCCAGAAAGATAAAGGAAAAAAATACAAAATTAAATGTCAAGAAGTTTTCCCAAACTTTGAAAATCATACCAAGAGACATCATAATCAAATTTCTGAAAACTAGCAATAAAGAGAAAACAAAAAAATAAACAAAAGTAGCCAGAGGAAAAAAGAAACATTACAGAGGAACAGAGATAAAAGTTACTGCAGACAACAGAATGACATCTTTAAACAAGCTAAAAGAAAATGTCATCCTAAAATTTTATGTTCAATGAAAATATCGTTCAAAAATGAGGGTTTTTCCAGACCAAAAAAGCTGGGAAAATTTGTTGCCAACAAAAAATGAAGGTGAGCTGGGCACAGGAGCACGCACCTGTAATCCCACCTACTCAGGAGGCTGAGGCAGGAGGATCACTCAAGCCAGGGAGTTCCAGACCAGCCTTGGCAACATAGTAAAACCTCGTTTTAAAAAAAAAAAAAAGAACAAGAAAGAAGTTCTTCAAGCTATGGGGAAATTATACCAGATGGAAATATAGAGCTACATAAAAGAATGAAAAGCACCAAAAATGGTAAATATGTGTATAAAGAAAAAGACTTTTTTTCCCCCTTTTTTTAGTCTTTAAAATATAATTAACTGTTTAAAGCAAAAGTAATAACAATGTACTCTAAGGTTTACAAAACATGTAGGAGTAAAATTTATGACAATGGCACAAAGGACAAGAGGAAAAAGGGAACAAACAGAAAACAAATAACAAGGTGATAGACTTAAACCTAACCACCACAATAATCACATTAAATGGTCTATGTACATGGTCTAAACACTCCAATTAAGTGACAGAGACTGTCACTAGATTAAAAAGAAACAAGATCCAACTATATCTGTCCACAAGAAATCTACCTTAAATATGAATATACAGAAAGATTAAAAATGAAAAGATGAAGAAAAATATATACCATGTAAACATTAATTGTAAGAAAGATGACATGGCTATATTTATCAGATAAAGTAGACAGACTTCAAAAGAAGGAATATTACCAGGAATAAAGAAGTGTATTTCATAGAGGAAAAAAAAAGGCTCAATTCATCAAAAAGATTTAACAATCTTAAATACACATGAACCCAATAATAGGACTCCAAATTACATGAAGCAAAAACTGACAGAACTAAAAGGAAAAATTGACAACTCCACAATTATGTTTGGAGATATCAACACTCCTCTCTCAGTAATTGATAGAACAAGTTGACAGAAAATCATCTGGGACACAGTTAACAAAGAGCTTTTACATATCATGTGCTATTCAGTAAATCTCTTAGAAAAGTAAGGGAAATATTATCATCAATATCTCCACTTAACAGATGAGAAATTAAGTATCTTGATGGAGATCACACAATGAGTGTGTGACAGAGTCAGGAATTATAACCCCAGATCCAGTGCTTCCTCCTGACCCCCATTCCCAATTCACAAATTACCTTGCTCAACAAACTCTGTTTTTATTTTTATATCACCCACACCCAAACAACAATCTTCAATCACTAGAAGTTTGCAACAGAGGTGAAAAATTTTAGTTGATTTTTCTCAATTCCTACCCTACACTTTTCTGCAAACTAACAGCAGTAAGGCTTAACAATGGTCTGATTGCCGGTATTTCTGATTACACAAATCTAATATTGCTCTCTGGCTATTTCGCAGATGTATGTCTCCTCCCCTTTGCTCCCTGAGTATAGAGACTACATCTTTTAGTTTCTTGGCATTTTTTACTGTCATATTATAGCACTGTTGACTAACGGCAAAAAAATTTTTTTTCGCTACATACTCACCGTAATTAAATTTGCAATGTCAATACTAATTTTTAAATCTCTAAACTCAGTATTTCTACAATAAATCCTCACTAATAAACTTTCAAAAGATAAAATCTCAAATAAAATCCCATAAATCTTTCTTTTTAGCTCAAAAAATAGATTCTGAACATGCCCAAGCAAACCTCTTCAATATCCCATTTTTTAAATTGTATTTACCTTCATTAAAACTATCAGGAACATTGGCCACCAAGAGACACAAGAACCAGGCACCATTTCTAACATGTAGCAAGGCTTCAGCTACATCAACTATAGGAAGCAAGGAAGGGAGCTCTATGAGAAAACAAAGTCAGTGTTACTATTAAAAGGTGACATTTCATTGTATTATGTTTTAAACATCTTTTGGCATTCCACGTTATCTAAAAGCAATTAAATTAAAGTACTTTCTTTTCATAGTCTAGCGCTGAGCTGCCCAATAAGATAACCACTAGCCACATTTGCCTATTTTAATTAAATAAAATGTAAAATAGTTCAGTTCCTCAGTCACACCAGCCACATTTCAAGTAATCCATAGCCATGTGTGGCTAGTGGCTACCATATTGGACAGCACAACATAGAACACTGCAAAAAGTTTTATTGGACAGTGTTGATCTAAAGAGTTAGTTTCATGAAAATCTTTGTACTTTTATGTCCTCTTTTATTTCTATCCCACATACCTATTATAAAGAATTTGGAAAATACAAAAACGTACAAAGAAGAAAATTAAAATCAGCTCTAATCCCATCACTCAAAGTCAATAACATAAAATATTTTAATTCCCCACAGGTATTGTTTTTAACTTTTAACAAAACTGGGATTATATTCTACTTACCACTTTGCCCTTTGCTTTTTTCATTTAACATAATTTAAACATTTTCCAAAATCATTAACAAGCATTAGAATCATTAAATCAAATACATCATTTTAATGCCTGTATAATATGCCATACTATGGAAATAATATAATTTACTTAATCATTGTCCTACTATTGGTCATTTTTTACTTAAACTTTTAAGGTACATGCTTATTAGATGATCCTTAAAATAACACAACATTCCAGGCTAAGTAGTTACACAGTATCATTTAATAAGAAACTGTACATGAAATGTATCTTAGCACTTAGTACAGTACCTGCTTGTAAAATACAAAGTACATCTGCAGCTTCCTCCAAATAGACTGGACTCTCAAAGAGCTCAGAAGATTTGAAAAAAAATTCTCCATTGGACTCAGACACCTAAAAAAAAGAAAAGAAAAAAGATATGAACTCTATTAACTTCAGGTAATGAATTAACTTATAACTATTTTTATAATTATTTGTTGAGCTCATAGACCATGTCTCTTAATATATTACTAATATACTACAGCAAAATATGCAGTATTTGATCAATTTAAACCAATTTAACCACAAGTAGCAGTCACATTAATTATTCAGATATGGCAGTATCAGTCTCAAGAATTGATTTCTATCTAAAATATTTGGAGACATCTAGAATTAAAGGATAAGGCAAGCCAAAAAACGAACTAGGAATGCTACCTACATAAGCTGTTGCTTAAGAAAAGCCAAAAACTGAAAACTTAAAGCAGTATAACAAATATAAATTCATATTCAATTCTGAATGAACTGTTGGAAAAACAAAGAATTAAAACTTAGATCAACAAACATACCTACTAACTTTTTGGAAAATTTCCTACAGTAGTTTCATCACCATATTTCCCAGATAATAAAGAATGCTAAACCAAAAAATTGGAAACCTCCCAGAGGAGAAAGGTCACTTAATTTTATTAGAGGTATTAAGAAAAATATGTAGGAAAAATTTTGGTTGAAATTTAAAAGTATCAGTATAGTAGAAAAAAGAAGGAAATTATTATTTGTGATAGAAAGAAATTTTACAAAGATTTGTAATGTAGCATACAAACTACCTAAAACTGGCTAAAACCCTGCTACCAGTATTTTCTTTGGAAACAGAATTTAGTGTTTTTTGTCCACAATTTATACAACTAGGCTGGGCACGGTAGCTCATGCCTATAATCCCAACACTTTGGGAGGCAGAGGAGGGAGGACTGCTTGAGGCCAGGAGTTCTAGACCAGCCTGGGCAACATAGCAAGATCCCATCTCTACAAAAAATAATTAGTCGGGCGTGGTAGTGTGTGTCTGTAGTCCTAGCTACTCAGGAGGCTAAGGTGGGAGGATCCCTTGAGCCCAGGAGTTCAAGGCTGCAGGGAGCTATGATCATACCACTGCACTCCAGCCTAGGGCAACAGAGGAAAACCCTGTCTCAAAACAAACAAAAAAACCTAAACTTTATTTACTATAAATTAACTGACCCCAAAATTCTAACAGTAAATAACTTTTGCCTCTGAAATTCTGGGCCTAGTCTCATATAAGTCATCTTAATATGAAGATCCAATTTAATTCTTTGTATGATAGACCCTTGACATTCACAATTTTAAAATTCAGAGTTTTAATTAACCATAATTACCCAAAGGTCCAGGACCTAAAGTAATCTATAATTTTGCTGAGAACTTGAATAGCCTTCATTAGTGTACAGAAGCAATTCAGTCATTTAGTGAGCAAGTCTAGCCAATCATCCTATATCCAATTGGGTATTGATACTCCCTGCTCACTGTCACATATAAGATAGTTAATGCTCATCCAATGTCTAAATGAATCACATAAATTTTTGAGTTACACTTCATTATTTTACGGGAAAAATTATATCCTATAAAGGCATTATCAAATTTGGTAATTTGTATAAGTCTTGAGATAAATTCCCTGCTAAATGTTAAGAAGCCATTGTATGGACACCATACAGAAAAAAAAATCCCTATCATAGAGAAAGGCAGGATAGGCATAGATGAGAGAAAATAGTAATTAGAGAAAGAAAGCCTTTAAGACAGGCTTTTAATAAGCTTTCAGACTTTGAAAGGAAAACATATCAAATTAGAAATACAAGTAGAAGAGCATGCAACCTGCCTGCCTTCTTGCCCCTACTCCTGTCTACTTTTCTACATGTAGACATCAAATCACGCATACTTTAAGCTATGGTTAAAAGAAATGCACCTTGTTCATAATTGCCAACAGTTCACTAAGCACAAGACGCAATCGACGAGGTGAATCGCTGTGTTCAAACTCTAATGTCAGTCCATGCTGAAGCTGTGATACCAGGATGCTCTCTCCACTGCCTCCTCCAAGTTTATGCCTAATGAAGTACAAGCATGTAAAAACAACAATTATAAGAAGACTGGTATGGAAATAACTGCATAAAAATTACCTTTTATTGAAATAATCTACAAAAGAATGTATAAATTCCAAATGTTCTCTATTACTTCTGGAATACTATTTAATTTGCCTGTTTCAGGGATTCACACCCTGTGTAAAGATACCATCACAACTGAGAGCTAACACCCACTTCCATTAACAATAGTGGCTTACTAGTGGATTCACAATGGGCAGGAAAGCACATAACATCTGCCCAGAATCTTTGGGAATCAATGTAAGTTTAAAAAGCCTCCCAAGTGACTCCAATAAATCCCTCTAATCTAGGGGAAGTTAACCTACCCACTTTCCACCAAGAGTAACTGGCCTAATTAGTTTAGCCCGAATCCAAAAGTACATGGTCAAACTTCTCTAGACATGTTACAATATGGAATTCAAAAGATCCTAGAACTTTAACCATAAATAGAAAAGATTTAACTAAAATGCTCTCTCGAGTTTAGATTCTCCTTTTATCTTTTCTGGAGGAGCTCTGAAAGCTCAGAAAAACACCTGATTCCCTGTTTTTTGACAAATCCAAGTAAATCCCAATCACATATTATATACCATAACATTACCTAAGCTGCTGTTCTTTGCTGGCATCCTGTTCTAAAGCATGAAAGTCCACAGACAACAATGCAACAATGGAGTTGACAGCTTCCACTCCAGAGAGAAGGCGAAGGATAAGTTTTTTATCCTGAGCCCAGCTTTGGCTCTGGTCAGCAGGAGCACAAAGTGCCATCCGTACCAAACAAGGCAGGAGAAGTCTCAATTCTGGATCACTTAAAGATGCCAGGCGAACAACATCCACCTTCTGCATTGCCTCAAAAGCAAAAGGGCTGACAAACTGAAGGCTTGTACACTCAGTCATTATCACTGTTGATCCTAATGGTAAAAACACAAATGAAAGTCGGGGTATAACTTCCATATATATGACTGCCCCTCTTTTTTAAAAAACCCTCAAAAATATGGTGTATATTTAACAGGCTCCTATGTTAGCAATGTTCCTGGTGCAATTAAAGACAAGGCTTCTCTGTCTCCCTATGTTTCTACTGCCATCTGGAAACTGAGGAAGAAAGTATATTGATGTCTCTTCCAGCCTTAGGAATCTTCTAACATTCTTATTTAACAAAGAAAGAATATCAAGCCCAAAGAGATGAAGTAGCAGGCCCAAAGTAATATTACTAGTTAGTGGCACAATCCAAGGCTGAATCCTCATCAATTAAATCCCAATCCAAGTCTTTCTCCACTATACCAGTCATTTGGGCTCCACAAAATGTAAATAAAAGCAAATGAATGGTCATAGTTAACACATTAACTGCCAAGTGAGCTGTATTTAAATCACACTAGTTTTGAGCCTGGGGCCTCGTGAAGCACATGTAACTCACACGTCTCTTCACCTTGGGAGCTGCATGAACTATTTTTCAAGTTGCATATAACTCACGCACAGAAAACAACAAAAAATAACAAAGTTTTCATTAAACCAGAAAGGATCGTTTTGTTTTCAAAGTTTTTATTCTGTTTTCATAATAAAACACCTTGGCCCCAAGGAAAAATTTGTTTTCTAACGTGGCAGTCAACGTGTTAAGAATGCTCCTCTTCCATACCCCTTTAGTTTCACATTCCCACCCAACATAGGTAAAGAAGTGTTAGGTTTCTTTTTCCCACCCTCCCTGAGTCCGTGGAAACACTAGTAAATAACCTCAATGGGCAGAAGCAATGCCAGCTACAAAGCTCTGGAGGCCACAACACTACCCTATATCCCCTGTGTTACTGGGTGAAAAGCAAATGTCTAGGTGCTATGGGAGAGAGAAAGGAGAGTCCCACTTGGGCACTTCTCTGTCTTCAGGAGTAATCAAAGGTACAAAAAGCAAACAAACAAACAAAAAAGGCAGTGAGCAGATAGCCAAAGCCATCCTCTCTTAAGACCGACTGACTAGCAGAACCGTGGGTAGGAGCTGTGGGCAGAAACTGCTATGCTTTCAAGCAGGAGGAGCTGGTCTTTTAACAGAGGGGCGGACTGATGGGGCAGAGGCGCCAAGACCTGTGAGCTCTCGCCCCGGGCGTAACAGGAGCCAACGAGTCCCTCAGGCTGAGAAAAGTCTGGCCGGTTGCCGACATGGACTCGCTGAAGTCTGAGAAGCGAACGCTTCATACCTTAAGATCTACCCCTCCAGCCTCACGGGACCCCAACCGGATTCCGCGTCCTAGAGGCGGGACGCGGCAGAAATGGAGAGCGCGGCCCGAAGTTGGGCCTAGGCAATAATCCGGATCCCCAAACCCTAGCTATGCCCTGTTGATTCGGACACCAAGAAGTCGGACGCCGGGACCAACCGGGTCGCCGATACGAAGGGGGCACGATGGGGACCCCGCACAATGGCAGAACCAGGACTGGAGGGAGGGAAAAGCGGAAGAGACCTTTTCAACCTGCACCCAGCGCCTTCATTCATCCCCAGCGTCTGACTCCCGCCGGCCACCGTACTGGACTGAGGAAAGGTAGCTGCGAGAGGAAACCTAGAGTCGTCCGCACCGATGCAACTGTGCGCGTGCGCGGCCCCGCCCCTTCCTCCGGCCCGTTTTTCCCTGCCCAGTTTCATCTCCGAAAATTTAGAAATTTATTTTAGTCCCTTTTCCAGAGCTTACCAGCTGTGTCCTCTTAGATAAGTCCCTAAACCCCTCAGAGCGTCAGTTTCATCATCACAGGATTATCATGGCATTCAAATGACATAACGTATGTAAAAGAAATGTTAAAATTGTGCCCACTATTCTTTGACACTAATGGAAGCAGAAGTTCTAGAATCCCAGGATTTGTAGGCGAATTTAAAAAGTAATCTAATCCCAAACCTTCTTCGGCTCCCGACCTCACACACCCACTGTCAGAAGTTAAACAGCCTCCTTTCAGGGTTCTTAACTTAGGGTCCATGAAGCCTTAGAGGGCCAATGCATGGGGATTCAGGAATTCTCTGAAATCTGTTCAAAATTGAGTGCTTGGCACTTCTGGAAAGAGGGTCCGAAACATTCAACAACTTCTCAAAAGGAGTCTGATCACCCAGAAAAGAACCACTAGTCTATATATCTTCATACTATTTCTTGTTCCTGGTTAAATCAACATGTATTTGACACCTTCTATTTACCAGATATTGTGCTAGGAGCTGGAAATAAAAATATTTTAGAAATACAGTGCTTTAAAGTTTCCAAGGCTTTAACAGAGGGATAACCTCTTTAAAAATAAGATCTTTCAACATCGAAGATCAGAAATCACTGTAATATATGTTAATGTTACAGTGTTTCTCAAAATTCTTCCTCCTAACCCACAGTAAAACATTTCACAATGTGACCCAGAACACACATACACTATATATCCACATATATAAATGTTATATATGATAAATATACAATAAATGTATAAATTTATATACTACATAACTATATAATATATGCCCAAATTTATGTGGAAACATTTTATGAAATACACATACTACCTGTTATGTATTTATCTCATTTTTTTAAATTGCTGATCACTACACACTAAAATTGATTTCATAATGGTTACAAACTGTACCAAACTTTAAGTTATTTTAAGTTAATATTAAGGATTTATTAAACACTTGCTAGGTACTGTGATAAGTGCTTTACATCTATTATGTGATTTAATCTTCTGAGGTGGTAATATTATTCTCCATTTTACGATTATAGAAATTGAGACTGAGAGGTTAAGCAATTTAATCTTCATGAATGATCATTTCACAGGAAGAGTGTGAAGGGAATTCAAACATTGGTTTGGGAAATTAATGAGGGGAAGAGGTAGGTATGAACCACATGATTTTAAAGATCCTTTCCAATTCTAATTGTTTATGATCCTTTGTTCACTAATGGAAAAACACATGCAGATTCAATATCTCCATCTTGGCCTTTTTGTTAGGACAAGAGGCCCATTCACCATTCTATGGAGAACCTATCTTGACCTTCCTCAATAAACTTCGTTTCACGCTTGCAAAAAAAAAAAAAAAAAATCTCCATCTTGGTATACAGAGAACAGCAGATCACATCCAGCCTGACTGAGATAGCTGGAGAGTCACGGTGATAAGTGCTGAAGTTATCTTCCTCCAGGTCACCCTCTCCTCCTCTTGCAATTCTTAACTCAGTGAATATCATCACCACCTTGAGTTGAGCAAGACAGAAACCTGAAAGTCATCCTAGACTTCAGTCTCTCCCCCTCATATCAACTTAGCAAAAATCTTTCAAATCATTGAAATATTGTAATGTTTGCCAATAAAATCATTTTGATTATCATTTTATGGAGCCCAGACACCCTAGTGAAAAAAGATTTACTCATGAGCTTTTGAGTTCTTCTTCCTCTTAGGCCAACTACCTAACTATACCAAATCTGTTTTTAAAAAGACCTTGCAGCTCAGATGTTTAATTAGGCAGATTCTCTTCTCAAATGGTAAATAATCCTACAAATTAGCCCTAACATTTAGTTGCCCATAAACCACAAAATCTTTGATTATTAAAGGACTATTTCATAAAATTATGATGTACCCTTTTGTGGTTCTAAAATGTTTGATGAAATAATCTCTTTTTAAGGCCAATGTGGTGTTGAGGCCCTTTACCATTTCTAGTCACAAAAAGATGTAGCTCATCAGTTCTATGATGACTTTTTCCCCACATTTTAACATATCTGAAATTTGAATGTCTTACAACCAATATTGTATTAAATGTTGTTTGGCAGCATTTTTTCTTAATGGCACATAAAATAATGTCTTACAATTATTGGTGTCTTAGATTTGATGAAACATGTTGTGTAGTTCTTATATTTTGTTTACATCAAAAGAGAAGACTCCTTCCTGGAGAAAGTAAACGTTCTCCTTCTGACTTGCTTACTTTTAGTCTTTTCCACTTTATTTTTCAATCGGACTGGATAAAAGAAACAAAGAAACAAAAAGAAGAAAAAAAAGAAAAACACATTAGAATACCTCCTATGTTTCAAGTATACTAGGTGCTTTTATGTAGATTATTGCAGAGTAAATAAGCTTCAAGAAATTAGAAGACCTAGGTATTTAAAGGCAGACTAATGTTCTTTGGAAATAGTCATGTAATTCCAGAAGCACAAGGATCTTAGAAGAAGACATGTAGGCTCCATTTTTCTCAACATGGAACTCTTTTTATAATTAACTTCAACAGTGTGCTTATTTTATCTTTTAAGATGTCTTACATGTTTCACCCTGTCAAGATCTTTTTGACTCTTACACTGGCTATCTGCTTTAACTAAGCAGATATCTTCATTAATGTTATGGATAAAATGTTGAATAGAATTGTGTCCAGTCGAGGTCTATAGTTTAACATTAGAAACATCCCTCCAGATTAACATGGTTCCACCAGTGAAGCTTCTTTGGTTTGACTGTTCAACACTTCCCTGCTTTGGGATAAAGTTCAATTTCCTTAGAGTGGAACTGAAAAGACACAGATTTTTTGTGGTCTATCTTCTTTCTAGCTTGGACTCCTGCCATATCCCACTGTGATGTCTTCATTTTAGTCAGTTTGAACTGCCTGTTTCCCAAATCCTTCTCACAGTTCCTCCTGTCTAGGATGCCTTTCATTCTTTCTATTTGCAAATTCCCATGTATGCTATAAGTCTCACCTCCAATTTACCCTTGCTAAGAGACCTTTCCCTGAAAAACCACCTACCCCTTCACCAGATTAGGTATTCCTCTTCTATGCTCCCAAGACGCCCTTTGCTTCCTTCAACCATAGTACTTAACACATTGCATTATAATTGTTAGAACTCGTCTGTCTTTCCCACCAGAAAGTGAGTACTTTAAAGGCAGAGACCATATTTTATTTCTTTGCTGCTGGCACAGTATAGCACTTAATATTGCCTTGCTGAATTAAAGATACCATGAAACTTTATTAAATAATCTGCTGAATGTTCAGCCCCATAATCTGTCAGTTTATCAATGCTGTAAAAATAAAAGGTAATGAGATTGATCTGGTACTTCTTATGTAGGCACTGCATTGTTATTCATATTACTTTACAGCAGTGGTACCCAACCTTTTTGGCACCAGGGACTGGTTTCATGGAAGAAAATTTTTCCATGGACCGGGGCAGTGGAGGGATGGTTTTGGGATGATTCAAGCACATTACAATTATTGGGTAGCCAAAACTCTCTACTAATGACAATCTGTATTTATAGCCGCTCCCCAGTGCTAGCATCACTGCCTCAGCTCCACCTCAGATCATCAGCCATTAGATTCTCGTAAGGAGCACGCAACCTAGATCCCTCGCGTGCGCAGTTTACAGTAGGGCTCGTGCTCCTATGAGAATCTGATGCCACCGCTGATCTGACAGGAGGCGGAGCTTATGTGGTGATGCTAGCCACGGGGTGCTGCCATAAATATAGATAACAGGTGAAGCTTCCCTCACCTGCTGCTCACCTCCTGCTGTGCAGCCCAGTTCCTGACAGGCCACTGACTGGTGCTGGTCCACAGCCCAGGGGTTGGGGACCACAGCTTTAGAGGACTTACCCAAATAATTATGTTCATCGAGTATGTTTCTAGGTAGAATAAAGGCTTATGGTCAGACATTTGTATGTCCTAACAATAGTAGGTAATTAAATTGTACAAACAGTGTTTTAGTGAAACTACGCCAGCTTCTAATGATCTTGCTGGTAAAGTCAAGTAATTTTGTTAGTAGTTTCTGGGACCTACCTTTTTAAAACTTTAAAAGTGGGAAAGTTGCCCATTTTCACTCTTGCAGGACCCTTCAGTGTTTCACAGCATTTCTGAACTCATACCTGCAAGTTCCTTCAGCATCCTGGATGTAATTCATGTGGGCCTGGAGACTTGAAATCAGTTAACTATCTCAGGTTTGAATTCCATCATAAGCATATTATTTAGAGCTTGAAGACCCTCTTGCTGATCTTTTTAGTTGGGGTGGGTTGGGACAGAAGGGAGGTGAAGTTGAATAGGTACTAAATACTTTTTGTATCCTATCCATCCTTACTCTTGCTGGAAACATATTTTAAAGTCCTTTTTGTTGCCTTTAAGTATCTTTTGTGTTTCTCTTGTAAACCTTAGTTCATTCTGGATTTGACTCTTCTAGAGATCGTAGGTATTAAACAGTCATCCCTCACATCATTATAATTTTCAGGGTTTTTTGTTTTGTTTGCAATTTCCTTTGAGGTTCACAAAGCTGGTTAGAAAGCTATGGTTATTATTGTGTTCATTTACAACTGAGCAAGTTGAGGTATCAAGAGATTGTGTTTTGCCTGAATTCACAACACAGAATGTTGCAAACCTAGGAATATAGGAATCCTAATCCAATAATCAACTACTTGTACTAATATTGCAATAAGAGCCAAGTAATTAGAATTTGATAATTTCATTTAAATTATTTGCAAAACCCACACTTCAACAAAGTTCTGTAGTTTGAAGTGTTTATCGCAAAAAGTCAATTCAAAAATATTTATCCAAAAGTACTTATGTGCCTTACTCTAGTGCTAGGTGTTGTATTGGATTCTGGAGACACAATGGTGAGCAAAATAGACCCGATTTCTGCCCTCATGGAGTTGTTTGGTGAAGACAATCACACAATTAAACTGTGAAAAACACTAGGAAGGCTCCACATACGGCATTGCAGTAAGTGTATGTAACAAAGGAACCTGATCTGAGGCAAGGGTGTATGTGGAAATCATGGGAAGGCTTTAAGGCAGAAATAACTATGGGGCTTTCAATGAAATCAAATGCCTAAGAAGCTAAGAGGAGAACATACAGGAAAGAGGCCCATTTTGAGGCTGTACTTACCTTTAGAGCAAAAGGATTTTCAGCTACCAAGTAAGGAACACACTTAAGAATAGGGATACAAAGTTAAGAGTACTTGTATATGGCAATGGTTTACTCAGATAAGGCAGTTTTATCTAATACCTTATATGGCACTGGATAATGCTAATTTAGACTAAAATCAGGCCAGTTGAGAAATGAAAATAGTTGACAAATACACAAGACCAATAGTTATTGATGCCTGGTTACAAGGAGTTTATGGTTTGCCCAACAGGATATGGTAGTGCCATACATAGTGACAAGAAACACTGTAAGGACCAGGTGTTTTTTGTGGAGGAAAATTGTTGGTTGTAGTGAAAAGTGAAGATGTGCTTAGAACAACAAGGGAATGACAGAAGAAAGACTTAAACTCAGTCAGTCCGAATGCAAGTCTTTAAGACACTACATGGCTTGGGGACATGGCATAGTTTATCACTGAGTAATATTTTTTTTCTCTGTAGTAGGTAGTGGCAAAATAAGGAAGTCTTTAAAACCAACATTTTAACTTTACAAAAGTCACTCTTGATATAGTCCTGTTGGGTCATTGTGGAAAACAAAACAAAAACCAGCTCAAAAAAATTTCTATCAATCTCAAACAGAATTTCTGATTGTAGCTATAAAACTCCAAGAGTAAGGGGTTCTTTAATCCTCATACCAGGATTGATAACTCTCCTACAATAGACACAGGAAAATACTGAAAACTAGAGATTAACAGAATAGACACCTCAGGAATACATTCAAAACAGTTAAATTTATCTTTTGTCATAAGCCAAAAACATAATTCTCTTCCCTTTTCTGTTTATGTGAACTCGTCAAATAAATCAGTGCCCTTTGGACTTCTGTACTCTCAGGGGTATCCAAAAGGAAACCGACTTATCTCAACTAGTTAACAGAGCAAAACTCCCTTAATACCCTGTTAAGCAAAGCCTGGACATTTTCATTTTACATGCTTAAGAGATAATTATTCCTACTAAATGTCCATGCTTCCCTAGAAACTATATTTCAAAGGTTATTTAACCCCAAATGGTTTGAATATGATTTAAACAATGTTTCTAATTTTATCCTGAAGTGGATTCTGTGCCTCTAGATTTCTCAAATACCTTTAACGACTACCATCTGCCACAAGTATTTTTGAAAAATTCTTATTGTTACAAATTTGTCTGAGGCATATTCTAATAAAAATCACTAAACAGAAAAAAAATTGTCAGAACATGTTGCGATTTTGATTCTAGAAATGAAGTATTTATACCTAGAATAATAAGCTGATATTATTTCAAGTCATCTTACCAATTAAATTAACAAATGCATACATTTGCTAATGGTATCAAGAGGTCAAGATAATTTCCATGGGCAATTTATTCATTTCTTCTAGAATATTTTCAAATGTTCACCATATTTCACTACACCTCTCAATCTGTAGTTCTTCACTTTAAAGGAATTCACATGCAGAACTCTGGGAGAAAATTTGTAAGAGAAGATTCTCAGGGAAGAAACCAACTAGCATTTTGGGCTTTCAAAGTATTGGATTTTGCCAAGATGGAGCACACTGGCTCAAAATATAAAAACTATATTTGCTTAAGGTAGGGAACATGTCTATCTCTAAGCAGCTTGAATTCTTAAGTATCAATACCTTATGTATAGTACAAAAAAGCATTTGATTTAAACTATTAAAGAAAAAAATTTCATTTCCTTTAGCAAACCAACAGTTAACATGTTTTTCAGACTGGTTTCAATACGAAAAGTACAATAGAAAGAAAGTGTTGTGAGATTACCCTTAAAAAAATACCCCCTTTTAAAAAAAGTTGATTTGTACAGGTTTTTTAGATAAAAAGATAATAAACAAGGTGAACAAACCAGAGGTAATGCAAACTGTGAGAAAGAAAATAATTTAGGATTAGGCAGTTTAAATAACATATACCTCCTTTTAAAAGATCATTTTTAAAAAATTTACTGGCAGAAACTATTTCAAAATGTTCACAACAATTTTGAGGTATGTCCTTACTCAGCTTTAGTCTGGACAAAAATATTTTAAATGGCTGCTTACAGAACATGGGCAGAGCTATTTTTGATGGATTATTCATTTCTGAACATTTTTCTTACACTTTAAACACATTTACATGATCAAATAGAAAAAGGATAGAGCTAATCGTTAAGTATTTAAAGGTAGCTTGCTTGGACTAGAAAATAAGTAACAAATGATCAGCCTACAAGGAACTGGTATGTATGTAAATATACAATTATCCTGTCCTGTATATACTGTACATTGATACATGATTGAAATAAATCCTTTTTGAAAATAAAATACTTCAAAGGAATTAGAAGACCATTAATCAGTTTCTAGGTTGCCCCTTTCCATTATAAATGACACAAAAATAATATTGCTACTAATTTTCACACAAATTTAAGATGAAAATATTTTCAACAGAATGAGACACCACAATGAAGGCTTCATGAATAATTTATTCCATTTGAAGTTTTGTTTTTTGTTTTTTGTTTTTTTAAAAAGTATAAACCTTTTCATTTCCTCAATCACAATTTGTACAACTCAGTGTTATGGCATTCGGCAGCAATAGTGTTTGTTCCTTATTCTTTTTTGTCACGTTAAAAAGAAAAGCAATTGGACCATATTAAATGTCACTGCTAAACAACAACTTTAAAACGCCCCTCCGTAAAGTGACCAAGCGATTTTGAGAAGGTTGATGCTGACATGTCCAGTAATGACGTTACAATTTGTAGTTTAAACTCAGTAACTTTAAGGTCCACAAATCCAGTTTACTTTGAAAACTAAAGCTATTTTAAAACTTCATGAATACATCAACCTGAGGAGTATTTTAGGTCCCAAATCCAGTTTTTAAATTTATACTCCACAAAAAAGAAAATACATATATAAAAATTTAAACCACAGTTCTGGGCCCATTAAAACACCAAGAAAAACCAAAAGGTTAAGATTTCCAGCTGATTTCTTGGGAGGTGGGACAAAATTAAAATGTATGTTAAAAACATCTTTCCTTAATTTAAACAAACTAAAATCTTAAGAGGAAACCCAGATCAAAATATCACTCATGCAACATTAAATGTATTAATAGATTGATATGCAATGCCATAGTGGATGAGTAGCAAATTATATGATGCAATAGCATTTAAAAACTTCCTTTTAATCTATTCAATTTGAACATTTTAAATAATGCGACATAGTATTTTGATATTACAGTATTAACATAGTGCTTGATTAAAGATCTGCAAATCTTTTGTAGTAACACATTAAGTTAAAAAATTACCTCAGAAGGTAAATATGAAGATGAAAGGAAAATATTTTAATACAGTAATCTGTGCCATACTGACAATTGAGTACGAATACAGCTGAGGATAGTTGACTAAGTAGTAAGAGCTTAATTTTAGTGGTTTAAGAAAAGTTTAGAAATATTTAAAAATTACAGCTACTTTAAAATTTAAGGATTACATATAAGTACACTTGGTGGCCTTCTGGCCAAACAATAAGGTGTACAGAAATTTATTCATACAGTGTTAATTCACAGTCCTGATAACTGAATGGCTTGCATAAGAAAGGTATGGCTAGATGTTTCTCACTGGCTGGAAGCAGACATTATATAATTAATCTTTTTAAATGCCAAAATACTGAACTTCCACCCTGCTTCATAATGGATAACTGCACAAAAAACAGACATTAGCACTGTAACAAAGAAGTCAAGGTGTTGGTAATCCACTGCTATAAAGTATAATATTTTGCTTACCTATTTAAATAAAACAAAACTACCTATTCTTGTCTGTGACAGTATATTAGTAAGTCAGACCCATCATCCTGCACAAAATGCTTAATTTCTTTTCTGAAGTAAGTCTAATGACCTTTTCTAATGGCTATTTAATAACTTTCTATTTGAGTGTGAACTGATATATGAAGGGAAGAAAAAAAATCTTATCAGTAAATCCCGTGTATTTGGGAACTATTCCCTGATTCCCAGATAAAAAGGAATTGTATACTGGGTTCCCTCCTTATGGCTCCATATAAAAGAAACTGTCAGAGAATGATTTTTTTAAAACCTATTTTCAAACTGAGGTGTGGTTACCATAGGTTAGTGATTTTAAACAACTGAGAATATAGCTTTTATTTTTTTAAAGTCACTATTGAGCTAAGTATATAAAAAAGGATACTCTTTTTACAGAAATTCCAAATAAGCATCTTTTCCCTCAAATCACAGATAAGTTTTTTTTTTTTTTTAAGAAAGTACAGGACAAAACAAACTAACATAATCTGTGGCGTGTTAGTATAATTTAAAAACAAATGCAGGGATATGATCTTTAAATTTAATATCAAAATATGCTGACCACTGGGATTGCATTATAATTTTGAAGAAATGATTGAAAATCTTTGTCACCAATTGTGTTTTCTGGGTAGAAAAAACAAGACTTGCTAATGTTTTTATAAACACAATTTGAAGAAGTTAGATTCATAAGAAAGTGATATTTAATCTAAGCATATAGTATTTACAAAACAAGTTTCAGTAAAAAAAGAAAAAAACAAAAAACCAAATTAGAGTTTTGTAAATACAGTTGATTTTGTCCTTATAGATAATTAGTGAACATACAAATAGGAATTTTGCTAGACTGCTTCCAAGAAATATAGGTAGACTTGGCGACTGTGAATTCAAGTCAGCAATGCAAGTAGGAAGCTAACTTGGGCTCTCTTGTGAGCAGCACTGTAGAAAGGATTTTTCAAGGGGGTAAAGACTGCATAAACGCAGCTATCTTGGCATGTGCAAACAAGAAGGGGGAAGTTGTATTGAAGGAAGGGGTGAATTAAAGTCCCTAAAATTCAAGTCCCTTCTTTAGGGAGGTGAGAACCTCCTTGGCATATGCCCTACCTTAATCTGAGCTGTGTAATAGAAAAGTACAGACTCTGGTGTTTGGGACTGCCATCTCCAAACCAAGAAAATTAAATAAATAAAAAAGGCAAAGGGAAACAGGTTAAGTTTAAAAAAATGGTTCTTTCACTAGTGGAACAGAGTCTGAATACCAGAATTCACTGAGAATCTATTTACACCACAGTTTAATTGCACACACTCACCCATACATATTCATTCTCTCACACACATTCCCAATCTTTAATTTAAAAAAAAAGGTCAAACAATCAAGAGTGATTGTTCTTAAAACAATTTGTAAAATGCCTAGAGCTGGGCTAAATTTCAACCTTATAGCAGATCCAGAAGATAAACTTCGTAATTAATAATATTCCCATGCCTAAGTGTGCCACTGCTAAAACTGAAAAAAATTTAAGCATGTAACATTAAACACCAAAATTAGTTTAAGCATTCAGTAGCAAATGTCTTTCTTGTAAAACTAAGTTTCTTTCACTGGAAATGGCCTGAAATATTAGTCATAGCCCTAAACCATAGTACAAAATATAACTGAAGAATTCTCATTTTATTCTAAGTTAAACCACCTAACAATATCACTTGTATATTGCCATCATGTTATTCTGTAAAGGTGTGATATATAAAATGCTGTAAGACCTGGTACCTTTTCAATTTATAAACACAGTGAACTTCATTACTGTACATGTACTCTGCAACTACAGCTTAGCTGTAAATCCTCCACACACAATGGTATGGACATTATTCCCCCTCTATCCCCATTAAACTGTACATCGAGACAATACAAATTTACTGTCCCACCCACCCCCTTACAAAAAAATAATACTCTAAAAGCAACCCTACTGCAACTTTTTAATTAAGACGATTACATATATTTTAGACCAATTGCTTTAAAGCAAGAAGGCAGTATAAACCTTCTAGGAAAATTTTTATAAAAGAGGTTAAGAAATATAAGACAATTTATACATTTAAAAACTTACAATAAATAAGAGATGCAGGCATTTTTGAATACTAGATACTATAATCCAATACAAGAACATCTTGATGTTCTGAAGCCATATGTTGAAATTCATTGTTCCTCGTGTTTCCTCTCCATGCTTTTAATATTCATTTAATATGACTGGGTACTATGGCTCATTACTTTTCACAAATACTGTGACTGGAAAAAAAAGGTTAATTTTTGCTACGAAAATGTTATAATACGTTTTGTATGATCAGTCCTCATCCTAAAGAGTTCAGTATAGTCAATGAAAAATAGCAGGGTTATAGCCCCTCCCCACAAGTCAAAACAATATTTGTTGAAGTAATAAGAATTAGACCCCATCACAAATGACTTTCACTGAGAAGATAATTGTAACTTAATCCTGCAGCGAAATATCCTTTTTTTCCTTTTTTCATGTCCTTTTCTTGCACAGTTCTGTCAAATGAAGATCACAGCATATTCATGATAAAGTTATATAACTGATTCAGCACCACAAAATGAATTGGGAGACATGAGCGTCTGTCCTGGATTGCAGGGTCACAGGTTAGCCAGGAGAGTGCATTGTACTGTTCCAAAACAAACCTGAAAAGCAAATAAATATATAAGTCATGCATTTATTTCCAATGTAGATTATGGAAGCAGTTTTCAATTATGGCATGTAAGATTCAAAATTGCCTTAAAAAAGAGTGGAAGGTATGGAATAGAGAGTCCTTGGGGAGAAAGATAACTAATTTTCATAAAAATTATTCTCAAAAGTATATTACTCATGTTAGAAAAGCACTTATTCTGAATGATACAACTTATCTAGAGATCTGATGGTACACAACTGTAAACTCTGGTCAAATACGAAAAAAATATATAAGGATCAACATTATATTCTTCTAAAGTTGCAATGGCAAACCCTTAATGGTAAAAGAGCTATACCTGAGGACATCTGAAGTCTGATTTGAGTCAAGTGGGTGGGAGTGTTTACTGTGAAGCAGCTCATCAGATTGGACTGAAGGCACGTGGAGGTGCAAAGAGGCCTAAAAATGTAACAGGTAAACAGTCAGCCAAAAGGATAAAAATCTGTTATTTAATTTTACCTTATTCTCCCAATGTATCTTCCTTGATGAAACAAATTTTAGTCCTATGTTATGAATGACAGCCACTATAAAAATGCTTGTTCTCTTTGCTTAACTCATTATTACATAAGTAATTTTCAAGGGCAAAACATATTGAATCTTCCTACTTCCTTTTCTATAGCTTTATTGTTTTTGAGACCAAATAATCCTTTAAAAAAAAGGATTTCTAATTATTTTCTAAGTCTAATTTGCCTAGATGTGCAAAATAAATGTTTAAGGAAGCACTAAACTGATAAACTTGAGTACAGTATAGTATGTCCCTGAGTTACACAAAACTTAGACTATGCAGACATACCTAAGTCTAGCACTGAAAAAGTAACAGGAATAAGCATAAGTAAATATTTTACTTATAAAACTATTAATCTTAAAGAAAGCTACATTTGAATGAATTGTGAACACTCTAAGTAATACAGTGCACAGAGGTCCTCTTTTTGTCCACTCAATTTTATAATAGAAGCTTGGCAACAACTGGCACACCTATTTAGGGATGGCAATGACTAGTGCGAGAAAGGAATGTGCTACAATACATTTCAATTAAATAAAATGAATCATTTTTGTTTGTAAGTCAATATGTATAATAGTGTTAAAAGGCTATGACAAGACAATGGTGGTGTTCACTACAGAAACTCTTGGTACATTTCATTTTATACACTGTAAAAGGCACTATTTTACATTTAGGTGTTCTGTCCTCTACAATTATAATATATGTATCAACTCTTGTGTCATACATTCAGGAATATAACCAAAGATACGTATATTTGAACTGTCTGTAAATGCTTGATTTATGAGTTATAAACAAAAGCCTCATGTTGCAGATCACAACAAATTTTTAAAAATCTAATTAGTACCAGTTCTCTAATTGCTATGATAAAAAGATTTTTAACCATCTAGATAACAATCCACTATTTTTCCAAGCAAAGAGAAACATACCAGTGGTTTTATTGCCTATAGTATGGAAATAAAATGGGATAAATGAAAAAAAAAAAAAAGGTGAACAGAATTATGGTAAGTGATGCCTTACCTGGTAATTCAGAACCAGAAGTCCTAATCTTGTTACACTGTATCTGAGGGTGAATGCCCACTTTACACTATCCTCTCTGCAAATAAATATTGAGTAGAAAAGAATCTGGATAGTCCCTTGGACTTTTTGTAAAGTAGTGTTTCCTACAAAAATGTGCCCTGAAATACTAAGGTAGTAAACTATTAATAGGTGTTACACAATCCTTTTCTTGTGTATTAAAATAAGTTTAAGAAATGCTAGGTAAACAATTTTATTTACTGCTGTTTTTCAGAGCCTTTAGTGTGCATACATGTATTGTGACTACAAAAGTGTGCTGTACTTCCCAAGGGACCAAAGAACCCTTTGTTTTTTGGAGGCTCCAAGGACTACTATTCTGCAGAAAACCGCTTGAAAATATGTTCTTGTAATGAGGTCTGTATAGACCACTGCACATATATTGGAAGTGGAAGAAAAGTTATATGACAAAACTAATTATTACCTTGGCTGACACTCTTTAAATATATTATCTCATTAACAGTCAATTCAGATTGCCAACTCTTGTATTCTTTATGAATGTGCTACAGAAGGTCATTGTTTAATCTCAAATGTCATTGACTCAATGGGATATGGTCCAAGGATATCAAGATTTAATAGCAACAGGCTTAAAAGATAGCAAGAAACCTATTCATCTTGTACCCACTAAAATATAACCCTAAGAAACTAAAGCATACTATCCAACTTTTACCCTAACAAATAAAAATTGGTTAGCAAATATTTAAATTACTATGACTTATGGAATAAAAACAATCAACTTCTGGTGCATTTACATAAGAATAAGTGAGTCAGATCTGAATTTGTTATTTTGGAACAGTAGTAGCAGCAACAGCAATAAACCCTGTATAGGGCTTTCACATCTCATTTTATTTTACCATTATATGATTTATCTTGACTTCAGTTATATCACTTATTAATGAATTTGTTTTAATAAATCATTATGGATCTGAGAATCTCATTACTGTACTTAAAAACCACTCAATACTTTTAACACAGCAATTTACACAAAGCTAGAAAGATATTTTTAAAGAGGTAGTAAATGAAACTAAAAACAAGTATTATTACTAAAATTATAAATCTTTTCTTGAGGCCAGGAGTTCGAGACCAGCCTGGATAACATAATGAGACCCCCGTACTACAAAAAATAAGAAACTTAGCCAGGCGTGGTGGTGCACGCCTGTAGTCTCATCTACTTGGGAGGCTGAGACAGGAGGATTGCTTGAGCCCAGGAGTTCGAGGTTACAGTAAGCTATGATTGCACCACTGTATTCCGCCCTGGGCAACAGAGCAAAACCCTGTCTCTAAAAAAAATAATAATAATTTTTAAACCCAAACTTTTAATCCCCAAAATAATGCAGCATAATGGCAGTGTCAGCACAGTAAGATGTAATTCAAAGAATAATGTAATAATTATTAAAAGATCCAGGTTTTAGTCTTAAGTCTACTACCAATTTATGACTTTAGACAGGTGCTTTTCCGAACTTAAATATGCTCACCTAGAAAATGAGAAGGTTAGACTAGTGGTAATATATAAGGTTTCTCTCAGCTCTAAACTTCCATATGTGCAGTTGAAAATACAGATCGAGCACCCCAAATTCAAAAAAATCCAAAATCTGAAACACTTCTGGTCCCAAGCATTTCAGGTAAGAATATTCAACCTATACTAAGAGCAAGGGCCCCAACAGTTTGACTTAAGAATAATTAAAGTTCAAACTTAATAAAATTTAAAAATTACAGTTGTTTTATAATTAGATAATTCTCTTTGTGATGTCATCTAGAGAGGCACAAGTGGCAACACACTTAAGAACACAGAACTTAGACAAGACAAGCTACGAGACTTCAAAAAGTCACACATTTCTCAGGATTTAAGTCCTCAATTAGGCTTATTTAGGAACTAGCATAGAAATAGCAATACCTTAAGAAAAAGGGGACACTGATATTGTGCTTGAGGACATGCTGACCAGAACCAGTCAGGTAATGGACCCGCTTTGGCAGTTGATACAAAGTAACCAAGGGCCAGTGGTTGCTGAAGAATATTAGTTACTTCATCATGAGATTCTGTTGAAAGTAGCCGATCAGTACCCTGACCCTTAAAAAGACAAAATTAAAAGTGTATTAGTTCATTTGGTATAGCTATGCACCCAATATAAATACAGAATGGCTTATGGCAAATCGTCTCATTACCTTATGATAGCAATTTAACAAAATATTGACAGATACTAAAAAAAAAATCAATTGCTATGTACTTAGAGTATTATAATTAGTAATAGCATTAAAAGAATGAGTTTAAAGAGTTGCATGAGGAAATGAATATGCCAGCTGTTTAATAAGTTTGTATTATTATGCCACGCCCATGGTGTGTGTGTGTGTGTGTGTGTGTGTAAACCTTTGCAGCTGAGTGAAAAATAATATATGTTCAATGAAATTTCTAACTTATTTTCTAATATTCCCTCAACGACTTCCTAAAAATCATCCTGCAGCCTAAAAGGTAGATTTAATTTAGCTCTAGCACTATCTATAACATGCAGTTAATAGTGTTTGGAAAGCATTATGGCAACAAAAAGGAACAATTACTAAGTGATGTTCACTTCCTTTGGATTAGTCAGTGTATTTCTTGGTATTTATTTTAAGGAAATGTATAAAGAAAAATAATATGCATGAAAATATTTATTACATCATTACCTATAACAGAAATAAATATTTAAATGTTCAACATTTTGGGAATGATACAACAAATTATGGTATAGCAAAAATGCAATAATAAATATCTGATTATACTTATTGAAAGTTGCAATATAAACATGTGGAAGGAAGGTAATTTTCTAAAAGCAATAACAGTTTTATTAGGGAGGTGGGATTATTGGTGCTTTTCCATATATATATGTATTTATTTCAATAATCTCATTTCTTTGCAGTTAAAAAAAAGAGAGAAGGAAGGGATGCAAGGTAAGATTGGACAAAGATTCTTCCCTACTAGATTTTTTTTCATTTATTTTTTATTTGTATATATTCATGGAGTAAAAGTAGAATCTTGCTACCTTGATATATTCCATTGTGGTAAAGTCAAGGCTTTCAATGCATCCGTCACTGGAGCAACGCACATTGTACCTAACAAGCAACCTCCCATCATCCAACCCCTCCCCCACTCCCCTACCCTTCCGAGTCTCCACTGTGCTTCCAAGTGTACACATTATTTAGCTTCCCCTTATAAGTGAGGACATGTAGCATTTGTCCGTGTCTGAGTTGTTTCATTTAAGATAATGGTCTCCAGTTCGATCCATGTTGCTGTACAAGACATGATTTCATTCTTTTTTATGGCTGAATAGTATTCCATCGTGTATAGATACCACATTTTCTTTATCCAATCCTCCTTTGATAGACTCTTAGGTTGATTCCCTATCTTTGCTGCTGTGAATAGTGCTGTGATAAGCATGAATGCAGGTATCTTTTTTATATATTGATTTCTTTTCCTTTGGGTAGATACCCAGTACTGGGATTGCTGGATTGTACTGTATTCTATTCTTAGTTCTTTGAGAAATCTCCATACTGTTTTCAATAGACATTGCACTAACTTACATACCCACCAACAATATATAAGAGTTCCCTCTTCTCCGCATACTTGCCAACATGTTATTTTTTTGTCTTTTTAATAGCCATTCTGATTAGTGTAAGATGATATCTCACTGTGGTTTTAATTTGCATTTCTCTGATGATTAGTGATGTTGAACATTTTTTCATATGCTTCTTGTTCATTTGTCTTCTTTTGAAAAATGTCTTTTCATGTCCTTAGTGCACCTTTTTTTTCTTTTTGAGGAGAAGGAAAGAGGAGTTTATTAATTTGCCAGCAAATGAGGAGGTTGGCAGACTCCCATCACAAAGTACCAATGTCCTGTTTCTGAGCAGAAGTACAGAGTTTTTAAAGGTTCTGATTAATCCCATAATCCCATCTTTGGCTAAGACAATCTCATGACCTCTACCTGGACAATTTCCTAGAGCCATCTCCTGTGGCGCAAAGAACAAAGGGCACTCTTGCTCCTCCCGACCACTGGCCTGAGGCAGGGATGTAAGTTTTAGTTCTCAAAAAGGGTGAGGGAATTTTGAAGAGACAGAAAACATTTTTACCTTTTTTCAGGCCATTCTCTCTGTTATATATTGCCCACTGCCAATTTTACCCTTCCATATCTATGGGAGGAGGGGCGACGTAGCTGTCAAGCTACTTCCTGCTGAACTGGGGCAATGTTTTAGGCAGAAGGTACAGATTATCATGTGAAAAAGGGCATAAGCAGTAATTACAACCATGAGGACTGACAAAGTGAAATGGAATGTCGCCTTGCACACAATGTCTGATACAGGGCTGGGTTAGAAAAGAAACATGGGACCTCTAAGTGCAGAGCTATTAGTTGCACCCTGTAGGTGATCTGAGAGACCAGCTTTTGCAAATTCAGAAATCATGTGCAGAAATACTTGTACCAAACAAAGTTTAGGATAACACACCCAGTAGCAAGACAGATCAACAGAAGAGGCAATAGCCTGGGGAAATCCTCACTAAGGAGCTGTCCCTCTATCCTATAGACAGAACCAAAAAGGATTAGCAAAAATATCAACATTTTCATTTTTTTTTCTTTTTCTCAAGCAGATACTTTAGATCACCTAAGGTTGGCCCCTCCACTGGGGGCTACACCTCTTTACTTTGGTATTACGGACCCAAGGTTTCACTTCTGACAATTTCAACAAGGTGTGAGTTGTCAGAGGCACTTTATAGGGTCGTTTCCAACTAGGACAGAGACTTGAAGGAGGCAAACTCATGCATAATGGTTAGCACCTGACTGATTCATTTGACATATTGCTTTACTCTATTTTCTTTTACTTAAGGTTATATTACCATACTTACCTTGGGGTGCTAGGAAGGGTATCTCATAAACTATTTCTTAGGGGCTTAACTTAAGCCTGCTTCTAAAGAACTACACTTGTCTAGAGGAAGGTAAGTGACAATACCTTATCCCACTTTAGGTGGTTTCCATGTAATTTCCATTCTAGATATAGGATTTTGTTTACCTGCTGGGTTACCTCCACTACAGAGGGTTCATTATCACTCTGTATAGAGGAAGGAGCCTATGAACATTTTGATGACCTGTGGGATCACTGAGTCCACCATGTCCAGTGGACCCACTGGGCATCCACTCGAAGAAGTTTATGGGTGACCACAGGACACTGTGTAGTAGATCCAGGTGTAGATGGTAGGAAGTAAAGATTTCCCCGATGGGCACTGCCATGGAGTAGCCAAACACAACGATACCTTGAGCTGTCAGGCTGTCTCTGTAGCTGTCTGTCCATGGCCTCCATCACCAGCATGTTATTCTCCATTTGCTTGGCCTCTTTCCCTGGACTGTTGATGCCCGTCATTCCATCGTCCTCTGAGGCCTGTTCCTGTACACATACGAGAACTCGGCGAACGCCCTGTCAGTTCCTGGTAGGAGCCCATCTTGGAGTGAGAGTTCTTCCAGAAGGATTCCAGTAACCTCAGATGCTCCTTTCTTTCCTCCGGGTAGGACAGCCTCTACCCAGCCCAAAAAGGTATCTACCAATACAAGCCCAGGCACCTGAGTGAAGCCGCCAGTCATCGAAAGGGTGGACCCCCACATGTTGGGCTCCCTGTGTAGTGGGTCACCTTTCTGTCCTTGCACCGCCCCAAGTACATGAACAGTTAGTTACAAACAGGATCCTCTCAAGTGAGGTCCCATCAAATCCATCAAGCCATCACACCCCCAATGTGTGTAATCATGCAGATTCCTCCCAAGAGGCTGAATAAAAGCTCTGGGTGGGAGACGAGACTATGAGAATCCTGTCTCCATTTAGCTGTGCCATCCCAAACGTCAGAGTCCCAGTCTTTACTTTATAAGGGGGTCTAAATCTAGCTGAGGTATCAAGGCCCTGAGGAACAGATCACCTCCAGTGACATCCTTAACTGTTCTGCCAAATGTCCCAATTTCCTCTGGCAATCAGCTCAACTTTCTGTGCTGAAGTCCCAGGTGGCAGTGCAACTGCCATGATCACCGCACATCCAGACAGCCTCTGGAACCCCTAACAGTCATGCTGTAAAGGCTCATTCTCTTTGGCTGGCAAAAAGGGGAGCAGGATTGAGAATAAACAGTCTTCAGTAACTACATACAAGTAGCTGTTACTGCCTGGAGGCAAAGAGGCCATCCTCTCACAATGTTGTTCAGTGGCTTTGAGAAGTATGTCACTGGCCATGGGATGTCTCACCAGTATCTACACTAAGACTCCAAGGCTCATTCTTTGTTTTTTGTATTATTTAAATTCTTTCTGTAAGTCAGGCAACCCCAAAGTGGGGACAATCGTAAGACTCTCTTTTAGTTTTCCAAAGGCATTTTGACAGTCCATGGTCCAGATCAGGGGCTCGATATCTGCCCCTTTAAGGGCCCCATATAAGGGCTTTGCCATCAGTCCAAAGTCTGGGATTCAGACATGACAGCATCCTGCCATTCTTAGGGACCTTAGATAAGTAACCTGTTGTTTATAAATCTGTCCAATTGTAGGTTTCACAAGTACCCCACCAAGCTCTCATCAAGCAGGGTAGGAGAGACCTTTTAAAGCCCCTAACCCAGTCCAGCAGCATTGTGAGGACACTCCAGTCCCAGGATCCTGTCACTCAAATACAACTGAGTACCATATCATTAGTGGCACGTAGATCCGGCACGTATCTATACTCATTGGTTACAGGGAATTTAAATTCTCTCTGTACGTCCCGGGGTCCTTTCAGCCCACATAGACTTACTCACTTTGGTAGCTTTCTTCTTGCCAGCGCTGTAACTATGTGCAGGTCTGTTAAGGCCAGAACTTTAAAATGAACTACTCCACAATGGCAGTCTCCTGCATGTTTCACTAGGCCCTGGTATTCATCTAGCAGGAGCTTAGCAGTGCCCTCATAGGTGAGTTTCTGTCACGTTTGGAACAGATCATAGTGCTCCTGCTGCTTGCCTAGGTCTGCCCCCTGGGCCTGCTGCAAGGAGTTCTCATTCTCCACCTGCTGATGGCTGCCTCACCGCTACTGGCTTGTGGAGTGCTGTGCGCTGCTGGTGCCAGGGGTTGGGCCACAACAGAAAAGTGCCCCCCGCCCTCCAGACCACTTCTGCCCACGCAGCTTAGCACCAATCGAATCCCCACCATCAATCTGCATCTGGGGCTTTGATGGGGAGGCATGGAGCCCTGGGTCCCCTCATTCATAAAAGTCTGCTAATTGGGTTCCCACTGTCAATTTGCACCCAGGGCTTCTATGAGGATATTCAGGTTGGAGCTAACAATGAGGCAGGGGCCCCCGGGCCCCATCCTTCACGGACTTGAAGGAACCATTTGCTTTCCTGAGGGTTTCTTGTTACCTGGAGCCCTTTGAAATTTTGGGCAGGGTTCTTTTCAATGTCCTTTCTTTTTTCCAAAAAGCACGCTGCTTGTACCCCACCCTAGGGTGGCCTTTCCTTTCAACTATCTCAAAGGATCCTTGGCTAGTATAGCTAACAGAACACGCACAGTTTTTAGTTTACTTTAAAAGCCATATTAACCAGTTGTGAAGGATTCACACTACTTCCCTTCCCCTGGTGCCCTCTGACCAAACTGAACTCCCTGTTGGGTAAAGAGAGACCATTCCTGACCCCGCGTCATAACCTAATGGGCATGGGATTAAAGAATTAGTTCAGGTGGCACCCTCCTCAGACCCTCCTATGGTGCCAGGATGGCGGCAGCAGCAGACATTTTTTCCCCCTTGCTGTGTGCCACTTGGCGGTGGGCCGCATGCACCAGTCCTCCCTCCCACTGAGTCCACTCCTAGGCTATGGCCGCTCCCAGCACCTCGCCCCACTAGCTGCAGGGTTCTGGCGGGGTTGGGAGGACCTCATTTATCAAGAATCTTACAAACACAGATCATTTTATATACCATAAACAATGAGTTTATCTTAAGCAGAGAGCTTGAGACTCAACATTTTAACTCTGTAGGGACAGGTCGACCACTTGAGTTCTGAATTTTCCTTGATATAATTTGCTCTTTAGTAAAAACTTGTGCACAAGAATTGGCCATCCTAGAAAACCTGGCGTGCCTTTGAACCTTCCCATTTATACAAATACTTGCAAGTAGAGGGTGTCATAAACCAACTGGGGTGCCAAAGAGGGTCATTCTCCTTGTCTTTCTTTACTTTTAAAGGATTTATTTTCCATTCTTCTTTGAAAGCTCATTTATCTACAAGTGAGACGGTTTGGTTTCCTCTTTCGCAAAAGCACAGAAAGGCCAATACAGATTTAATCTGGGAGAAAGAGCCCATGGAGAAGACCCTTTAGAATGCACCTCCAAATCAAAATTAGGATCCAAACAACAAATTCCTGGGAAAAGAACCAACAGCTCAGAATAAACCAAGGACCACCAACCACCACTTTTCCTCACACTATAGACAAGTGGTATCACAATAATCTTTAGACACAGGTACAAAAACTCACCAGACAAAAATTCACAAACAGTCAAACACAAACAATATAGGGAATTCCCAACACAAACACTCTAAAATGCCACAGCCTATCAATCAAATAGGAATTTTCACTCAACAGCCACTTCCCCTCAAACTCCAGTGCCTACATTGGATTACAAAAACACCATTCTCTTTACACATAGGTTTGTAGCTATATGTTAATCATTCAGCCAAAGTTTCTCCCAAGGGACTTTGAGATAGAGCTTCCTTATGTTGCAACAAAACTCACAAATAACAAACAATACAGGGGATCTTCAACACAAAAATGCCAGGGCCTATCAAACAAATGGGAATCCAAAGGGGACAAACCCACCCCAAAGGGCACCTCAGACAGTGCACTTACCCACAAAGACCCACGGCCTTGACACAGGCCTGCTCCCTGCCTCTTCCAGCAGTCAGGGGGTGCCATTCCCTTGGGGCATCGATGGGCCCACCCAGGGACACCAAATTCTGTTACCAAAAGTTCGACACTTGTCCCCAAGGCCCCATCAGAAGAACAAGGATAAGTGGTTTGAGGAGAAGGAAAGAGGAGTTTATTTATTTGCCAGCAAATGAGGAGGTTGGCAGACTCCCGTCTCAAAGTACCAACATCCTCCTTAGCTCACTTTTTAATGGGGTTATTTGGCAGTTTTTTTGGTTCAGCTGTTTTGAGTTCCTTGGAAATTCTGGCTATTTAGTCCCCTGTGGTTGCAAATATTTTCTCCCATTCCACAGGTTGTCTGCTCACCCTGTTATTTCTTTTGCTGCGCAGAAGCTTTGTAGTTTAATTAAGTCCCATTTGTCTATTTTTGTTTTTGTTGCCTGTGCTTTTGAGGTCTTAGTCATGAATTCATTGCCTACACCAATGCCCAGAAAAGTTTTCCCTAGGTTTTTCTTCTAATATTTTTTTTCTTTTTTCCATCCACAGGCATGGAATTCTTCTAATATTTTTATAGCTTCAGGTCTTACATTCAAGTCTTTAATCCATCTTGAGTTGGTTTTTGTATATCGTGAGAGATAGGGATACAGTTTCATTCTTCTGCATATGGCAATCCAATTTTTACAGCACCATTTATTGAAAAAATAAATATTTTCATAATAATAAGTATGTCCTTTCCCCAGTATATATTGTCGACTTTTTCAAAGATCAGCTGACTGTATGTGGCTTTGTTTCTTTCTTCCCTACTTTAAAAAGGTAAATTCTAAATGGATGCATACTATATTCATCAAATAATCACTATACACAATTTCACTCAAATAAAGATGTGTTATTCAATGAAGCCCAATTAGTTGTTTTTTGTTTGTTTGTCTCTCTGTTTTTGAGACAGGGTCTTGCTCTGTTGCCCAGGCTAGAGTGCAGTGGTGTCATCACAGCTCACTACAACCTCAGTCTCCTGGGCTCAAGCAATTCTCCTGCCTCAGCCTCCCGAGTAGCTGGGACTACAGGTGTGCATCACCACACCCAGCTAATTTTTCTATTTTCTGTAGAGATGGGGTCTCGCTTTTGCTCAGGCTGGTCTTAAACTCCTGGCCTTAAGTGATCCTCCCGTCTTGGCCTCCCAAAGTGCTAGGATTACACGTGTAAGTCATCACACCCAGCCCCAATTAGTTTTTATTTCAAATAGAAGGACAAGACAGCCTGCTTTCATAACTGTTAAAAATAAAAGGGGGAAGTGGGTAGTCAGTGTTTTATCTGTTCTTACGAGAAAATTAATATTTCTATTATGTTTCTTGTCACAGCCCTGATAAAAATGACAGCTCTTAGAGCCATATGATCCTCAAAGACACTGTAATCCTATACCTGAGTAAAAGATATCATGAAGTGACACAAAAACTACAAAAGGAGGACTAATGCCAAGTAGTCTAGCAAATATGGATTCAGGGAAAGCAGAGCCTTAGAGACTCTCTTAAGAATGTACAATTCAAAGTATTGATGTCTATGAGGCATAAGTGCATGAATGTACTATTAATCTCACCTCCTGCTAATTTCTAAGGAAAAAATATTGTTCTATTTTATATATTGATCCATTACTAAGTTAATGAATGACTTTAGATAAACTGAACTTTTGTAACAGGGTTACCTTGCCAGCATCACCTCCATGGGGGTAATGAGATCCTGGAGAATGTACAGGAGACCCAGTTGGAGATGCAGGAAGGATATTAATGATATCAGGGTCAAGATCATCTCCTGTATCTAACAAATCAAAGATAACCATTCCATCTGCTCCATCTAAACCAGGAGAAAGAAAAGAAATTAAATATACCATTTTCTATACCCTATGGTCATTTACCAAGAAAGGTTAAAGTAAATGAATAAATTTTAACCAAAATGAGTTAATTTAACCAACATTTACTGAGTGTCTACCATGTGCCAAATATTGTGCTAAAGGCCATATAAATAATCATGCATAAACAAGCATGTGGTAGTCTAAATAATGGCCCCCCCAAAGATGTCCACATCCTAATTGCAGGAATCTATGAATATGTTACCATAAAGGACTTTGCAGATATGATCAAGCTAAGGATCCTGAGATGGGGAGATTATTCTGGATTATCCAGATGGTTCCAATGTAATCACAGGGGTCCTAATAAGAGGGAGGCAGTAGGGTTAGAGTCAGTGAAGGAGATGTGATGATATTACACTGCTGGCATTCAAGATGGAGGAAGTAGCCATGAGCCAAAGAATGCAGGTGGCTTCTAGAAGCTGGCAAAGGCAAGAAAACATATTTTCCCTTAGAGCCTTTAGAAGGAATCAACCTTACTGACACCTTGACTATAGCCCAGGGAGATTGATTTTGGACTTGTGACCTCCAGAACCGTAAGATAATAAATGTATGTTGTTTTAAGCCACTAAATGTGTAATACTTTGTTACAGCAGCAATAAGAAACTAATACAAAGCAAACATAGTATGTATGAAATGACAATGTGTTTAAAATGGGACTACAGTAGTCCCCCCCTTTATCTATGGGAGATCAAGGTCCCCCCCCATAGATGCCTGAAACTGTGGACAGTACCAAACTCCATAAATACTGTTTTTTCCTAATCATAAATACCTATAATAAAGCTTAATTTATAAATTAGGCAGAGTAAGGGATTAATAAATAACAATAACTAATAATAAAATAGAATAATTATAACAATGTACTACAATAAAAGTTATGTGAATGTGATCTCTCTCTCTTTTTGTCTCTCAAAATATCTTATTGTACTGAACCACGGGTAATTGAAACCATGGAAAGCAAAACCACAAAGAAGGGAGGATTACTGTATTCATGATTAATACCCTATCCTTTATTTATTAAAGATTCAAGTTATATAACACACTAAAAGAAGAGAGAATAATAGCCAGACTTGTGACTTTAGAGATGTGACATTTTCTAAGGTAGCTCAGAGTAACAATAGAATATCATTTACTTTCTCTTCTACTAAAGAGAAATCTATTAAGTTCGCCTAGAAAAGTTATATCCCTATTCTGGCAGTTTATATAAATTATATTATTTTGGTGAGTCAAGATTTTTTAAAAATTTATTTTATTTTTAGAGACAGGGTCTCCCTCTGTCACCCAGGCTGGAGTGCAGTGGTGCGCTCGTAGCTCACTGCAGCCTCAAACTTCTGGGCTCAAGCGATCCTTCTGCCTCAGCCTCCCCAGTAGCTGGCACTACAGGTGCATACCACCACACCCGGCTAATTTTTTGTGTTTTGCAGAGACAGAGTCTTACTATGTTGCCCAGGCTGGTCTCAAACTCCTGGTCTCAAGCAATCTTCCCGCCTTGGCCTCCCGAAGTGCTGGGATTACAGGCTTGAGCCACCGAGCCTGGCCACCAATCAAGATATAAAGAAATACAAAATGAGTTTATATACAGATATCTCAAAAGCACAAGCATAAACTTGTACAAGTGTTTTATGATCAACTATTACCTTTTAAAATGAGTAAAGAGAGATATGCCTGGGTGCAGTGGCTCACACCTATTGTAATCTTAGCACTTTGGGAGGCCGAAGCAGGAGGACTACTTGAGGCCAGGAGTTCAAGACCAGCCTGAGCAAGAATGAGACCCCATCTGAACAAAAAATAGAAAAATTAGCCGGGCATGGTGGTGCACACCTATAGTCTCAGCTACTCGGGAGGCTGAGGTGGGAGGTTTGCTTGAACTCAGGAGTTTTGATGTTGCAGTGAGCTATGATGATGCCACTGCACTCCAGCCCAGGTGACAGAGCAAGACTCTAGCTCAAATAAAAACAAAATGAAATAAAATAAATAAAAAATAAAATAATTAAAGATTTATGGGATAATTCATAGCACCAGTTCTGATATCAATGAAGCAGAAGAATGGTCATATTAGTTTCCAGTTGCTGCTTTAACAAATTACCATAAACTGTTGGCTTAAAACAACATACATTTATTCTCTTACAGTTCTGGAGGCCAGAAGTCTGAGATCCGTTTCACTGCACTGAAGTCAAGGTGTTGGCAAGGCTACACACCTCTAAAGGCTCTAAGGGAGTATCTGTTTCCTTGTCTTTTCCAGCATCGAGAACTGTAATTCCTTGGCTCATGGCCCCTTCCTCCATCTTCAAAGTCAGTAGCATAGTATCTTCTTCTGACCTTGCTTTCCTCTGATTCCATCACATGGCTTTCTTCTCTTCCTTGTAAAGTCAAACCCCCCTCTGTCTCCCTCCTATAAGGATACATGTTATTGTATTTAGGGCCCATCAGCACAATCCAAAATAATCTCTTCATCTCAAGATTCTTAACTTAATCACATCTGTAAAGTTCACTTTTTGTAATATAAGGTAACATTCACAGGTTTCAGGCATAGCACATGAATATGTTTTGGGGGCCATTATTCAGCCTACCACAATGGTCAATACTTAAAAACCTTTTAGGAACAATTCACCTACCATTATTGGGATTAAAAGCTAAATCCAAATTTTCAGTGGTGTAAGTAGCTGAAGCTACTTGCACAGAAGCAGAAGTAGGGAACACAAGTATATGAGTACATGATGTATCCTGTGGGGTATTTAACTGAGATGTCTGCATGTTTAGAGTAGTGCTTCTTCCAAACACAGAACCAGTTGACACAGAATCTGAAGGGAGAAAGAAAGACATTTTCTTTTAACAACTACAGAATAAATTTTATATAATACTCAAAAACTTAAGTGCGTGAAGAATTAAATCTGATATAAACTAAAGATAGCTAACCTGGCATAATAACAAAAGAGCCTTGAGGTTCCATTGCTACCAAGCAAGCACTCAAGATGCTGGGGGAGTCTGCAGCAGATATACCACACATTCTACACATGTCTTTGAGCCTTTTACTTAGAGACTGCAAGTTTCGACGACTCAGCAAACAGCTCCAATCTGTGGATATCAATAGTAAAAAAAAAAAATTCAAAGTAACAGCATTGTTACTACCCTGTAGAACCAAAGTTAAAACATAAAAGCAATAGCACGTGACATATACATAAATTTTTTTTAAGACAGAGTCTTGCTCTGTCGCCCGGGCTTGTCTTGCTCTGTCGCCCGGGCTAGAGTGCCATGCCATCAGCCTAGCTCATAGCAACCTCAAACTCCTGGGCTCAAGCAATCCTCCTGCCTCAGCCTCCCAAGCAGCTGGGACTACAGGTGCACACCACCACGCCCAGCTAATTTTTTCTATTTTTGGTAGAGATGGGGGGTCTCACTCTTGCTCAGGCTGGTCTTGAACTCCTGACCTCAAGTGATGCTCACACCTCAGCCTCCCAGAGTGCTAGGATTACAGGTGTGAGCCACTGCACCTGGCCAGATTTTTAAATTAGTATATTCCTCAAACAGAAACTATTATCAAGCCAAAATTTTATTGCTGATGCTACTCAACATCCTTTATCCCCCTAACTTTAGTGTACACCACATTCAATTAGTATCTGCTGAACAGAGGATGAGATGAACAAGCTGAAAGTGCAAAAAATGGAAGACAACAAAGAAGAACAGTGGTAATAACACTGACATTAAAATTAAAAAATAGTAAAATACCCTTTTAAATTTTGAATTAAGCCATTTGTGGCTTAGACATATATGGTTCCTCTTTAAAAACAAAAGTTTTACTGATAACCTTTGCATTTTATTCAGCATATATACCTAGATGTTGTCTGAACAGCATATGAATTAAGATAAAACAGGAATTTAAATGCTAAATAATAAAAGCACAATTTTACCTTTCAATTCTCCATGACCAATCCTTCCTAGACGACCAATTACAACTCTCCATGGTAACGAACTCATTTGTACAAGTCCTAAGCACCACTCCCAAAGTTTCTGTAGACCAAATCTTCTAGCAGAACCTTTTTTCCGACGAGCCCTATTGTATGGAATAAAGAGACAGTCATAAATATTTCTAAAATTTACATGACATTTCAAGAGAGTTCAAATTTGTGAAAAACTGGTCCCTTAATTTTAATGCTTCACACCTTCACACAAGTCCTAAGCAAGAATATACATAAAATCACAGGTTTGGTATGCAAGTTTATGTTTTCTCAATACACATTACAATACATACTGAAAAATTTTTTAAAGTGTCCATAAACTACCTCAGTTCATTAGAAACACTGCTGTACACAAGCAAATTTTTTTTTTAAAGAGCTAATACTTTAAGTTTTGTAGGCCAACAAGATTCTGTTACAACAATTCAACTCTGCTGCTGCAGCATGAAAGCAACCATAGATGATACCTAAACAAACAGGAGTGACCAGACTTGGCCCATGCATTGTAGTAGACCAATCCCTGCTCTATACTATAAGTTGAAGAATGCCCAATAATACACTACACACTTCTCAGACCAAACAACACTGTTGTATGTTTCCTGCCTACATGTCCTTTATTAGGCAAGTACATAACATAAGTGCTCTGTGGCTGAGCAACAGTAGCTACCACATATTGAGTACTTACTATGTACCAAAGCATTGTGCCCAATCAATTTACATGTAATACCTCATTTCATCCTAACAATCCTATGAGGTAAATAAAATTATCCTGCAGATTTTACAGATAAGTAAGCTGTAGCTCAATTAGCTAATGGAATTTTCCCAAGATCACATGACCAGTAAGTGGCAGGGTTGGGATTTGAACACAGGTCTCTCTGACTCCATCACTGTACCTCTTCACCATTAAAACTCACTTCTACTTTATCAAGATAGTAAAATGACAATACTATCTTTTTCTACTCTCTTTCTCATCCTTTACAGATAAGCATACTCTTTCCAAAGCTCACTCAATTAGCACAAATATCATATAAAAAATCAAAATTGTATCAAGGAAGTAGTAGGAAGCACTATTCTAAGATTAATAATAAAGTCAATAAATCTTTATAACCAATAATATAAAATTAATGTTTCTATATTGTCTCCCCAGCACCACTAAGACCTAATAATCATTAAATATTTCTGCATATAACCTATTTCTAAACTTAAAGTAATAGAACCTTTATATAATAACGAACAAAATAAAGGAGAGAACCCAAATCTTAAAACTGAGTAACAATACACAGATTTGCTTTTCAGGTTCTTTTGAGCAGTGTTCACTAGCCTTGAAACATGTTACCAGTAAAGTTTATTAAATGATAACTCAATAGGAGGCTCACCTGTTGTGACCTATCCACTACATCCTTAATAAATAACCATCTATGATATATACTGACAAAGAGAATTCTAAGAAGGCCATCATTTTCAGAAGATACCTTAACATTTAAATGGTAAAAATTTCAGTCAACAATTTTAGTAAAGTAAGTTACCTCACTCAGTTAATTAGGGGCTATACCTTAGATGGTACATGAGAAAAGTTTAAACATTCTATAGATGCTTTACTAGATTGCTTTATAATTGTAGAAGGGCCCTCTAGTTCCATATTTCAAAAATTTTCAGCTAAAATCACTGCCTCAACCTTTATGACATAGGACTTAGGGATCTTAATCTTTTTTGCCCATGTAACAGAGATTAATCAAAATTATTTTTAATTATCTTAATTGTACAATATAACTATTCACTACAGAAGACATCCACAATCCCAAGGCTTAATATTTTAATGTACATAACCTTCCAAATGGTTTTCTATTCATTAAAAATTAAACAAAAATATATGTGTATATATATATGAACTTTTAAAAATGAGATGATATATTGATACATTTAAGGAAATATAAGTACCTATTTGGAACATCGATGTTAATGATACAAGTTTCTAAAAGTTCTCCATATAGATCTGTACAAGATGCAAGAATCCACCTTTGATCATGTGATAAACAGTAACCCACAAAAAGAACATTATATTTCTGTCCAGCTTCTCCAAATGTTTCTCCTAGTTCTGTCTGTTTGTCCTTCACTGGAGCCAGAATAAAAGGTGGTGTATAAAGTCGAATACACTCTGGTCTCTGTAAAATAAAAAATTAAGGTAGTATGGCACTATACAATCTTAGAAAAGGTTTTATAGAAAATTTGATATATTATTTACCCAACTACAAAATAATTGGAAAATGAGAACTAAACAAAGAACTGCACTTAGTTTTGCATAAAATCGTAAAATGTATAGTCATTCAATAACTTTGGTCAGGAAAGAAATACTTACATCAGGACTCCTAAGAGCAGTTTCCACAGCTAAACCTGGACCAAAGCCAGTCAATGTTTTCACGTTGGTTGATGTTGGAAGTGGTCTCCGACACTGGGTAAAGGCCGAAAAGGCCAGGGATTTTAAATGCTGGGTATAGACTTGTCTATCTTCATGCTTCACGGGTTGCAACAAGTACTGACAAGGAATAATCTAAGAAAAACAGGCAAATATTACAAATGTTAACCTTCCAACACAGAATAAAAGCAACTGTGGGACTAAAACTCTAAAAACTCCTTATTGGAAAATTTAAACAAAACCTAATTTAAATAATAATTTAAAGAATTATGTTTTCTTATTATATAAGCTTTCTAATAGTCAATTTTACCAATGGCTCCTGAAACTAAAGGACTATCTAAAAATCTTTAAAATTTTCTAAACAGCAATTATACTAATACTGCCATTAGCCAGTTGTTATAGTCTATAAAATAAAGAATTCAAAATTTCTTCAAACAACTCAATATGGTTAATTTCTTCCTACTTTTACTTGCAATCTGTCTTATTTAGGTCCATGCTATATTTTTCTACTTAGGCATATGAATTTAAAAACTGGTTTATAAAAGTAACAAAAGAGAAATATTTAACGTATTTAATGCAATCTTTTTATTCCCCATTATTACTGTGGTATGACTGTAACATTTACCTTTAATAAGCTCTCTTAATATTTCTATTATAATATAACTTAAAGTAAAATCAATATGGTAGAACCTGGCTTTTAGAAAACCAATTTAAATACAGAAAGTATTATCTGAAACTTCTGACAACATCAAACTGTTACATATGTACATATTTAACTCATAACATTTATCACTCTTACCTGTACAGAAACAGTACTCTTGATATGAGGAGGAAGAGTCTGGACCATTTCTAGAAAGCATCGAAGTAGCCCCAAAGTCCATACATTAGAAGAGTTAGTGCTCTCATCTTTATTTTCATACGTAAAAGGATCAATTATATAAACAACAATTGCAGGTGGATAGGTGATTGCATGTGAATCACCATCTGTAGGGATTCCCACTTTATCCCGATCCATCGTGCTAAAATTTGAGGTAGAAATAAGAAAAAAAGTTGCACTGTATTTGCTTGGGGTAGCATCAAAGCAGGTTCTTAATACCCCTTCCCCTCTTTTTTTGGGAGGAGGTGTCAGAGAGCCTCCCTGAAAATGGAGGACATTTCCTTCTCCCCAAAGTGAACCATAAACATTGTACATATAATTTCACAGTGTACAAAGACCCTTGCATTAAGAGATCTTGCCTTTAAAAAAAAAAAGAATAAAATTCTTAAAACCATAGAGTATCAGAAACAAAAGACTGCTTAGCGCTTAAGGATAAAACCGAGACAAAGACAGTTCTCTTAGTTTGAGACCTATCCCAAATAGCTGCCCCAAATCACAAAGCTGGCTAGAAGCAGAGCTAGACTAGAAAGAAAGGAAGTTTCCAGACCTAGTCAATATTCTAGTACATTTTAGACTATATACATTTATTTCATACTTCATAACTTCAGTGGTGAATAAGCTTCATTCTTTGATGGGTGATTTTTTTTTTAACTTCAGATCTATTTTTATGTTTAAAATGGATGGATCAATCTGGGTAATAGTTTGTTTTTAGCCACATATATGGGTATAACTTTGGGCACAACTGCATCCTGGGTAGATATAACTAAGCTCAGGCTAACCTATAAATCAAAAGGGAAGCTCATTCAACGTCTTCATCATAAAAGGAATGAGAGCTGTCATCATCATTGCTGTCATCATGAATAACTTGGAATCACTGTATAAAGTACCTGATGTACATTATATCATATTACTCCCATTTTATAGATAAGGAAACATGCTCAGAAAGTTAAAATGCTCCCAAAGTCACAAAGGTAATAAATGGCAGAGCTGAGATTCAAACCTTGGTAAGACTCCAAAGCCTTTGAATATGTTGGCTCAATAGTGACTTCGCAACCACTGGAGTGATTTGCACAGGTAAATCTACTTGACAGTTATGTCACAGAACAGAATCAAATATCACATGGATATTGGGACTAAATGGTTTTCAAAGTCTTAAGTTCCCACCCTGAGATTCTAGGATTCTATCATAAAGATTTCATGAACAGTCTTCATTATAATTTCATATATAGTCAACATTACAAAAACTAAAATTTTAAGAATAAGATAAAAAAATGCTTTATGTTCATTCATGACTGTCTTATTTAGAAAAAAAGCATCATAGTTTTTATATTTTTGCAAAGATCAATATTTTTAAAGGTACCTTTCAGACACATCAGGATGAGGCTGAGTGGGAAGCGAAGATGACTCTCCAGAAATCCCAGCTGTCTGTAGAGCTGATGACTGTTGCCCTCCTAGCTGGCCATTCTGAACTGTACTTGCTTGTGTAGACATGGATCCTGCAGCATTACTGTTCATGCTGCCAAAGGGTGGAAATGAAGGTAGTTTATTTGATGATACTCCACTATTCAAGTTGGAAGATGATGAAGATGAAGTTGAAGCTGTGGTCAAAGTTGAATTAGCTGTGGCAACTGAAGTAGATATGGCAACACCTGAAGTCATTGTCATAGTGCTGCTTGCTGTAGGTGCTAAGGTGTTAGATGGAGTATTAGCATTTCCAGTATTTGTCATCTGAGGTGGAGTAATCAAAGACTGACTTGTAGGGGCAACTAAATTTGGCTGGGAAAGTAGAGAGCTGTCCAATGGCTGGGAAGCAAGATAAGGACCTGAAGAATAAAAACACGTAGGATATTTAATTCTTTATTTCATTGATTGGTTCTTTTTTTATTCTACTTTATAAATAAAATAATAATCTAGTTGACGCTTTCTTGGTAATTATCATCCCTAAACTGCTTGCTAACAATGTAACATATACTAGCTTTCCATTTTCCCCTAGAAACTGAAGAAACAAATTTAAAATGGAATTGAAAAAACCAGAACTTTCATTCAGAATTAAAGAAATGACTACTATGAAAGTACAATAAAATTCTATTTCCTAGGCACAATTGATTAAATGTAAGAAATAGTATCTAGCAAATTTTCATCATACCACTCAAAGAGTGCCTAGACAGGGTGCAGTGGCTCATGCCTGTAATCCTAGCACTCTGGGAGGCAGAGGTGGGAGGATCGCTTGAGCTCAGGAGTTCAAGACCAGCCTGAGCAAGAGCAAGACCCTGTCTCTACTAAAAATAGAAAAACTAGGCGGGTGTGATGGCATGCACCTGTAGTCCCAGCTACTTGGAAGGCTGAAGCAAGAGGACTGCTTGAGCCCAGGAGTTTGACGTTACAGTGAGCTACGATGATGTCACTGCACTCTACCCAGGGTGACAGAGCAAGACTGTGTCTCAAAAAAAAAAAAAAAGGGAGGGGGCGGGGGATCCCTGAATCAAAAGTTGAACAAAAGTTGAATAAATATTGACTACATTGGGAGCTAATTAAAATATAAAGTGGTAGAATGTTATCACAGGGTTCAAATTATAGGAATGTGTAATAAGATTCAATATTTTGGTTCTGCATCTCTTGGATTAAGTCTAAAGGAAACCCATTGATATTTAATTCAAGAGTGTTACATGCAAGTCTTAAATAGCTGTCATTTTCTTAGCTATGACAAAGAACTATTTCTTGGTATTGTTGAGGTTAACCATAAATTATTATATCTCTAAGCTATTAATAAATCAAGAATCTTAATGCTAATAAAAGTTAAAACATCAGATCCTACAGAAGTAACAGAAAGTGGTTTGTAACCCACAATTTCCTCCTACCTGATGGGATTCCTATCCCAGGAATCAGCAAACTTTTTCTTTAAAGGGTCAGATAGTAAATATTTTTGGCTTTGGAGCCACACAGCCTCTGTCACAACTATTCAGCTCTGATTTTATAGGACAAAAGCAGCCAGAGATAATATGTATGAGTATGGCTGTGTTCCAATAAAATTTTCTTTACAAAAACAGTTGGTGAACCAGGCCACACTTCACTACTACAATAAATACAAATTCAATACCTAGGTCATATCTGCAGACTTGTGCATAAAGCTTGAGTTTAGAAAAAGCTTCATTGTTACCATCAGCTGCCTGAGAAAACCATTCTGCTACCAACTTTTCTGACAGTTTCTTTGATGCAGTAGATCCAACTCTCATGATCCCATCCGTTAAGAGTCGAGAAATAGGTCTATGTTGACCTAATCGACAGGACTACAAATATACACACAGAAAGCAGAATTAGTGAATTTATTATAGTATTTAAGTATACATTATAAAATAACGCATTTAAGCTATTTAAAATAAGCTTAATCATTTGTAATTTGTAATTAATCATTAGAGATAAAATTATCAAGGGTGAAAAAGAGCCACAGATCTTTTTCACTTTTAAATTAGAAATTCATTAAATTGATTTCAAAATTAAAATATCTCTGATGAGAAAACATCTAGATAATAATAGCACTGGAACCATTTGGTCTGAATAATGAAAGGTTGCAGAATGCAAAATTAAGCGAGCAGAAAAATGCAGTAATTTTAAGTACACATCTATCCCAATTTATGTATTATAAATATGTATATTCCTAAGTCAAATCAAAATAAAAATTGGTATATAAATCCACCATATATTTGCCAGCTCTCCCTGTAGTTCTGTGGGCCACTGATTTTTGTTAGAAGCAGCTCAGTGTCAAATAAATTTACATTAGATTAAGAAAATTTAGAAGATTTCTTTACTGTAAGAATTTCAAGCCTTTAATAATCTAGTATGTCCAAAGCTTGCTTTCTTTGACAATCAATCAATCAATAAATAAATAAATAAATAACCTAATATGAACTGTGAGTTTCTAAAGGGTAATAAAAGACACAACATTTCTCCAAACCTATTTAGCCTATGGAACTTTTTTTCTGGGTGGATTTTCAAATGTTCCAAATAACACCCTTCGGGAAATATTTATTTATAAAAAACATACTACATATACCTTGTAATTATGTGGAAAATTTACAAGGAAGCAAAAACAACCAGATTAACAATTCAGATTGTAAAAAAAATTAAAATGTAGGTCAAGTGTGGTGGCTTGCACCTGTAATCCCAGCACTTTGGAAGGCCAACGTGGGAGGATTGCTTGAGCCCAGGAGTTCAAAGTTGTAGTGAGCTATGATAGCATCACTGCACTCCAGCCCAGGCATTAGAGCAAGACCCTGCCTCCACTCCCCAAAAAAGAGGAAAAAAAAAAGAAAAATTTAAAGACTAAATTTCCAAGCATTTGTGGGAAAAAGAAGGTATACTGAAGTAAGACTTTTTGTCCCATAGCATTTATAACTTAAAATCATTGCACCTAGTGATGACTACAACATGAAAATTATAAACTAAAAGAACAGTCAAGAATCTCACATATGAAATGGATCTTAAAGATATCTAGCATAGTTTTATTTTACATATGAGGAAAATCAGGCCTAGTGTCATTACCTGAGATCCTGGAGAAGCAGGACTAGAATTTTTATAATGTAATTTCTTCCCTGACTATTTAACAATGCTACCCCTTCCTCTTAGAAAAAATTACTTTAAATGGGACAGATATGCCCTCAGTGTTTTATCCCCCAATACGGCGACGTCCACTGAGATCCATGGCACACACATCTAACAGAAAAACTAGGTAAAACTTGCAAAGACTATAACCGGCTAGTACGAGAACTAAACATCTAGTCTGACATCATCATTACTCTGTCCCTATCAACTGAACTGCCCAGTATATTTTATATATAAACATACAAAATCATAAGGTAGTTTCAAAATGCCACTTCTTTTTAAAATACCTACCTCATATATTGCAGTAAGATCTCTAAAAAAGCTTTTGGCTCCATTTAACAAGGCTTCGTTCTCTGGACATAGTACAACATAGGCTATATCTCTTTGAGATCCATAGGGTTCCAACATAAGTCTCTCCCAATAAGGAAGAGCAAATGGAGAAAGCACCAGAAAATCATAATCATAACCCAACAAAAACGTGGGGATTGGCAGTGGTTCCGGGGATTCATCAGTTCCTAAATAAGAAAGATGTTTTAAGAAAACACTTAAAAGCAACAAATCTTTTTATTTAAATGTCAAAAGTTAATGAAGTCATTATTAGTAAAAATATTTGATTGAAGACAAAAATACTTAAAGCCAGTGATTGAGACATTTCAACAGTTGGGAATTCTTAAACACTCTTTATAAAACGTATTTGACTACCTTAATTTAATTGTGAAAAAATCTGAATGAAAAAAACCTTAGAAGCACAATAAAAAACATAAGAGTTTTATAATGTAAAAAAAATTTTTAGAGATGGGGGTCTCACTATGTTGCTCAGGCTGGACTTGAACTCCTGGCCTCAAGTGATCCTCCCCCCTCAGTCTCTGGAGTAGCTGGGTACAGGCACCCGTCATTGCACCCAGCTGGAAGGGGTTTTATTTTATTTTTAATAAATTTGGGCTGAGGAAAGCCTTTCTAATATTAATATAAAATCTATCCATTTAAAAGTTGATTAATCTGGCCAGGGGGCAGTGGCTCATGCCTGTAATCCCAGCAGTTTGGGAGGAATGCTTGAGGCCAGGAGTTCAAGACCAACCTAGGCAACATAGCAAGACCTTGTCTCTACAAAAAAATAAAATTAGCCAGGCACGGTGGCACATGGCTCTAGTCCTAGCTACCAGGGAGGCTGAGGCAGGGGGATTGCTTGAGCCCAGGACTTTGAGGCTGCAGTGAGCTACGATCACACCACTACACTCCAGCCTGGGTGTCAAGGTGAGACCTTGTCTCTTAAAAAAATAAAAAGATTAATCTGACTATATAAATTTAAATTTTTGCCATGAGCAAACACACTATAAACAAAGCCAAATAATTAAAAACAAATTGGAAAAAATACCTGCAATGCATATCACCAAAGGCTAATTTTTTTTTTATCTTTTTTTTTTGGCCCTTGTCTGAGTGAAGAAAAAGGTTAATTTTCTTATCATATAAATGGTACCTATAAATCCACAAGAAAATACCCAACAAGATCTGCTGTACAATGTTGTATATGAGTCAACAATACTGTACTGTATACTTAAAAATTTGTTAAGAGGGTATATCTCATATTAAGTATTCTTCACCACAATAATCTTTTTTAACACATTGACTGCCACACTAGAAAAAAATTGTTTTTTCCTTGGGGCCACAGTGTTTTATCACGAAAATAGAATAAAAACTTTGAAAACAAAACGATCCTTTCTAATCTAGTGAAAAATTTATTTTTTATTGTTTTCCATGTGTGAGTTATATGCAACTTGAAAAATAGTTCTAGAGGCTCCCAAAGTGAAAAGACGTGAGCTGCATATGCTTCACGAGGCCCCATACTCAAAACTAGTGTGAGTTAAATACAACTCACATGGCAGTTAATGTGTTGAAAAAAGAAAATGACCAACAACCTAATAGAAAAATGGGTAAGGAACATGAACAAAGTTTACAAAAACAGAAAGACTTCTTACACATAAAAATATGCTCAATCTCGAAAGAAAGAACAATTTAAAATTAATAATAGCAAGCAATTATAATGTTTACTATGTGCTTGATATTGTTCAAAGCACTTTGCATGTATTACCTCATTTAATCCTCACAAAAACCATATAAGGCAAATACTATTATTAACTTCATTTTAGAGATGAGAAACAAGAATGAAGAAGTTAAGCAACTTTTCCAGTATCACACGAGAAGTGACAGAGCAGGTGTTTGAAGCTGAGAAATCTATCCTCACAGTCTGTACCATTCACTCTCTCATACTACAATGAAATAACCATTTTTCACCCACCTCCTCAGCACCTTACTGGCAAGGGTATGGAGAAATAGGCACTCGACTACTGGGAGTGTAAATTGATATTGCAGAGAGTAATTTAGCCAATTAAAAAAAATACACACAAGCTTTAAAGCCAGGGATGTGCTCATTATTGAAAAATACTTGTAATGATAACGATGGAAACAATCTATATGTCCATAAACAGTACACTAGTAAAATACATTGTCATATGTAAAGAACAATGGAAAACATATGGCCACTTAAAAAAAAGAAAGAAGTCTGGGCAACATATCAAGACCATCTCTACAAAAAATTTTTTTAAAAAACTAGCCAGGCATGGTACTGTGCGCCTGTAGTCCCAGCCTCCAGAAGCTGAGGTGGGAGGATTGCTTGAGCCCAGGATTTCGAGGTTACAGTAAGCTATAAGTATGCCACTGCACTCCAGCCTGGGCAACACAGCAAGACTCTGTATCTGAAAAAGAAAGATGAATTAAAATGTTTAAAAAATAAAAAAGAAAGATAGCTCTATATGTACTGATAGAAATGATCTCCAAAATCAATAAAGTGCATAAATAAATAAGTAAATATCTACTACCTTTGTTTTTAAAAGTATGTAAAAATTTATACTAAGAAACATTATCATTAACCTGAATTTTTCACAGAATCAGTTTTGTATGAGATTTAACATATTTATCCATTAAAAAAAAGGAAGAAAAGGAAAATACAGGCAAATCTATTACTTTTATATATAATGCATTCTGAAACCATGCATAAAAGTCAAAAATTTCAATGTTAAGAACTATAAATAGATTATTTATTTATTTGTTTATTTATTTGTTTGTTTGAGACAGAGTCTCACTCTGTCACCCTGGGTAGAGTGCAGTGGCATCATCACAGCTCACTGCAACCTCAAATTACCAGGTTCAAGCCATCCTCCTGCCTCATCCTCCCCAGTAGCTGGTACTACAGGCACACACCACGATGCCTGGCTAATTTTCCTATTTTTAGTCGAGACAGGGTCTTGCTCTTGCTCAGGCTGGTCTTGAACTCCTGAGCTCAAGCAATCCTCCCACCTCAGCCTCCCAGAGTGCTAGGATTACCTGGCCCCAAATGTATTTTAAAAGCTCCAGTTATACCCTACCTTTGAAAGACAATCTTCAACAAATAGTTCAAACATTCTAAATGTTCTTTTCCATCACAGGTGATCATAAATCCACTGTATACCTATTTAGAGTATTCATTTACTACTATTGTAGTAACTAGCAAATTTCTTTGTCCTCATTTTTTTTTGAATGAAGAACTTGGGGCCTTTTATTACTGGTATTACCCCTTCATCCCCCACCCCATTTTTAATTCAATTTTATAAAATGATAATACACAACTAAAGTAGTTTTTAGCCTTTTAAAAAATCTTAGCAGTACGACCCTTTCTTCACATAAAATCTTACCATGAAGTCTAATTTGTAAGAACAGGTCTAACTGAAGATGGTCCTTTTGAAGCGAGGTTGGAGAACTCAATAAATCGAATGTTGAAAGAAAGGCTAGGATTGGACCACAGCAGCCTTAAGTTTATGCCACAAAAATATTTAAAGGAGATTAATGTGCTTATTCTAGTTGGGCACAGAAATATGATGAATGATATAAAATCAGTCATTACACATCACTATAAATTACTTACCGTAAGAGCCTCGGCCAGCCATTTTATGAAATTGTTGCCAAGTGAGGGGACCTTGAACCCCCCAAGGTCTTACTGTTCTTTTTTTCTGAATGGCATCCTGAAGAACTGGCTGAAGAGAGAGGAGCATTCGAAGTATATCCTGTGAGCACTGCATACTCACATCTATAAGCATTTAAAAAAAAAAGTGAATAAGAATTGCTATTGCCAACACAAAATTTTAAGATAATACAAAACACATCTAGGGAAGTTCAGGTCTTCATCATCAAGAAGATTAAACATTTGCTTGTGCAGAGAACTGTATTAAGTCCTATATAAAATGATCTGTAGAAATGGTTCTTCTAGATACTTACAACAAAGAAGACACATTAAAAAAGTCACCGTAACTGATCTCCATAAAAATACTCATTCATTACCTGATTGATCGACTTATGTCCAAAAGAGGCAAATCTATAGAAACAAAAAGTAGACTAGTAGTTGTCTTCAGCTCAGAGGGAGGGTTGGAGGGAAATAGGGAATGACTGCTAATGGGTATGGGGTTTATTTTTGTGGTAATGAAAATGTTCTGAAATTGACTGCGGTGATCGCTGCACAACTCTGTAAATACCAAAACCAATCAACTGTACATTTTAAACGAGTGAACTGTACAAGATATTCAAAAAAAGACTGATCAATACATGGTATGATGGTGGGGATGAGTAGAAATATGGGCAATTTTTACTTCTACTTTCCTGTATTGTCTAGATTTTTAATTTTTATTCAGCAAGTATGTATTTTTATAATTAGAACAAAGCTTTTTCTATCTTGAAAATAAATATTGCCATTAAAATATTAACATATAAATTATACTTTGTAGACTTCTAAATTCATTCAAACAAATATTTCAATATTTTGATCATCTACTATATAACAAGTACTATTCTAGGTATTTGGAATATAGACAAAAACCTTTGCCCTTACACAGAACTTGCAAAGGGTATACTTAATGGGGTAAGCAACAACAATTAATCAATAAATGGTATTGTATGTTGGAAGGCAATAAGCAAACACTATAGAAAAAAGCAAAAAAAGCAGGATGGAGAACATGGAGTGGGGTTTGCAATTTTATTAATACATTGGCAAGATGACATCCGACAAGATTTAAAGGAGACGGAGTTACCCACATAACCTGGGGGATGAGTATCCAAAGCAGAGGAAACAATTAAGCCAAAGGCTCTAATGTAGGAGCATTCATGATGCTGCTATAATTTAATCAAAGTATTCCAATATTGCATTTTTATGTTTTCTAGCATTATTTATTTTTACATTGAAAATTTTTAATTGTAATACAAGGGTATTTCTCTCTTCTTTGTTCTAAATTATCTTCTTTGGACAAGTTCTTAAGATAAAATTCATTTTTATGTCTACACAGCTTTCTGGTTTGTTTTGTTTTGTTTTTTGAGATAGGGTCTCCCTCTGTTGCCTGGGTTAGAGTGCAGTGGTGTCATCATAGCTCGCTGCAACCTCAAACTCCTGGGCTCAAGTGATCCTCCTGCCTCAGCCTCCCAAGTAGGTGGGACTACAGGTGCACGCCACTGTGCCTGGTTAATTTTTCTATTTTTTTGTAGAGACAGGGTGTTGCTCTTGCTCAGACTGGTCTTGAACTCCTGGCCTCAAGCAATCCTCCTGCCTTGGCCTCCCAAAGTACTAGGATTACAGGTGTGAGCCACCAAGCCCAGCCAGCTTTCTGTTTAAATCAGTGTTTACTGTTATACAGAAAATGTATACCAGGTAAAGCTCAACATTTTCTTGGCAAATAAGTTGGTTCTTAAAAACAAATAATAGGCTGGGCACAGTGGCTCATGCCTGTAAGTCCCAGCACTTTGGGAGGCTGAGGTGGAACGATCACTTGAGCCCAGGAGTTCAAAGACACAGTGAGCTATGATCAGATCAGTGCACTCTAGCCTAGGCAACATAGTGAGACCCCCATGTCTACAAAAAATTTAAAAATCAGCCAGGCGTGGTGTCATGCACCTGTAATCCCAGCTATTTGGGAGGCTGAGGCAGGAGAATCGCTTGAGACCAGGAGTTCGAAGCTGCAGTGAGCTATGATCGCATTACTACACTCCAGGGTGACATAATGATACCCTATCTCTAAAAAGATAAAATAAAAATAAATAAATAAATAAATAAAAACAACTAAGAGTAAATAAAGAGTACCACTAATGCTACTGCTGCTGTTGTCATTACTGCTAACATTTGAGTTCTTACTATGTGCCAAACACTGCTGTTTTATATGTATTAACTCATTTGATTCTCTCAACACCTTGTAAATTATTGACCCTATTTTAAGAAACTGAGGCATAGAGAGGTTAAATAACTTGCCCAAGGTCATAGGTAGTATATAGTGGTGGAGTCACATTTCAAACCCAAGCAGTTTGACTCTACAGCCTATGTTCTTAACTACTACAGGGTGTCCCAAAAGTTGCCATACACAGGGAAAATGGGAAATTGTAGCTAAATGTACCTTTATTTACAAAATATTACAAGACTTTTCCTTTTTTGTAGGAATTTTGTAGTCTCCACACAAAGGAAACATTTTATAAAATTCTGTAGTGAATATTTTGTAAATAAAGGTACATTTAGTTACAATTTCCCATTTTCCCTGTGTATGATGACTTTTGGGACACCCTGTATATATGGCTTAAAATAATCTTGCCCTTTTTTTGAACCAAGAAACTTGTATCTTTTCCTGTTTTAATTTGGTCCTTGAGAATAATGAATTGGATGAATCATGATACTATGTCATGTACAAAAATTAATCATTGGCCCATGCATTGCCCTCTTATTTAATTTCACAAATTTCCTTTAACAACAATAATAAAATGAATAACTTTAATCTCACTGCCTAAGAACTAGAATATTACCAAAAATAATCTTATTAAGTGTTCCTCCCTATTCTATCCCTTGGTCATTTTTGGACACATACAAAATTTCAAGAATTAACCAGTATTCTGAATTTTATGTATATATAAACAATACATTTAGTTTTGCTTATTTCCTAACTTTATTAAAGGTAATTCTTTAAAAAGATACTTGTTTCCTCTTCATCCCCTCAATATTATTGCTAAGATTCATCTACTTGTTATATATAACTTTATTCATTTTCAGAGCTTATTTAACATTGCACCTATACTATCATAATTACTTATCCATTATCCTGTTGATGGGTTGATTTTTACTTCTTTCAACCTGCATTATAGTTTTAGTTCTCCTGGTAGTCTATAAGCAATTTAAAGGTAGAATATCTTCATAGCTCCCAAAATACCAAGCACAGTGTTTTGCATGTGTCCAAAAATAACTGAATTAGCAAATGACACGAGGACCAAATAAATGTTATTATATGACATATACCACCTAAGAACATAGATTCTTTTTTTTTTTTTTTTTGGTGTAAGCCCAGACAAGCAATTGGAAAAACATAGATTCTTACCAAGAATCACATTTGAATGAGGTTAACTTTCTGTATACATTAGTCTATAACCAAAAGTTAGAAAAGTTAATCAGTAAAACATAGGTTGCCTATACCTGAAGGAAAAATATCTAATTGATAATTTTAATAATAGCCGTTTACATTCATTCAGTACTTAGTATGTGCTAGGCACTATGCTTGATATGGATTAACTCATTAGAGCTTTACAACTACATACAAGTCAAATACTAGTTTACTTCGTTATTACAGATCAAGAAACCAAGATGTTTAACTAACTTATCTAAGACCATATTGCTAGTGAGTGGCAGAACCAAGTCCCACCCCCAGAGTTTGATCTAGAATGTCTGTGGTAGAATGTGAAAACTTGCATTGCTAGCAAGATCTCAGGTGATATTTGAAGCTGCTAGTCTGGGAAACTAGACTTTAGAAACCACTATCCTATCAATTAACTTTCCCACTGTCCAACAACTGCTTCCCTCATCCTTCGCTATAAAAGCAATCACAGGAAAATTTTTACTTCTCCTCTTCTTGTCCAAAGAAAAGCATTTCCTGTATCTGTAACCATAAACTATGCCTTTCCTTCTTACAATGGACATGTTCCTATTTAAGGGTCTACTGATCCCTCTACTTGTGCACTGAATTCTATTACCTCTTACTTATTCAATGACTTTGCTCCTGTGATTTTATCTTCTCTCCTGCCTGTGTTAATATTTCCTTTATGGGGGGTGAGGGTGGGAATGGGTAAAGGGGAGATGTTGGTCAAAGGGCACAAAGTTTCAATTAGGAGGAGTAAGTTTTAGATACCTATTGCACAGTATAGTGACCACAGTTAATAATAATGTATTCTATATTTCAAAATTGCTAAAAGAATATATTTCAAATGTTCTTACCACAAAAAATAAGTAGGTGAGGCGATGGATAAACTAATTAGCTTGATTTAGTCTTTCTACAATATGTATATATATCAAAATGTCACATTGTACCCAATAAATATATATAATTATTGTCAATTTAAAAAATTACTCTCTACAGGATCACTCCCAGTGTACCCCGCCCCCCCAAAAAAACTCTCTTTTAACCCTAGTATCCAATTTCTCTGCTATTTATAGCAAAAGTCCCCAGAGAATTGTCTAAATTTGCTTCTTATCCCATTCCCTCCTGAATGTACTCTCATCAGGTTGATTGAAACTGCTTGTCAAGGTCACCACCAATCTCCATGTGGTCACATCCAATGGTCCTGTCTCAGTTTTTTACCTTGATGTATTGCAGTATTTGATATAGATGACCACTCTCTCCATCTCCAAATATTTCCTATACTTGGTTTCTAGGACACCATACTCTCTTGGTTTTCCTCCTATCTCTATCTCAGTTTCCTTTCCTGGATCCTCCTTTTCTTCCCCACATCTAAATGTCATCTCCATCCTTAGACTGCTCTTTCTACAGTCACTCTCTAGGTTATTTCATCAAGCTCCATAGCTTTTCATACTGATAACTCACACGAAAAGATTTTAATCCCCAGACTCAATCACTCTTCTGAATTTAAAATTCATTATCTCCAAATATGTACTTGACCTCCTCTCCCAGTGTTTCCCTCCTCTGTAGTTAGTATGGCCATTCATCCAGTTGCTCAAATTATCCTTGATGCCTCATCTTTTCTTACATGTATCAGTAAATCTTGTAGGTTCTATTTCCCAGATATATCTGGGTTCTATAACTTAAATCTCTATTGCTTCCAATATTGTCCAAGCTACTATCATCTTTCACCTGGATTACTGCAACTGCCTTCCAACTGATCTATCTACTTCTATTCTCAGTTTCACCACCTCCAAACCCCAGGCTATTTTCCACACAATAGCCAGGGTGACCTTGTAAAAAATAAACAGAAATGGGATCATGTTCCTTCCATGCTCAAAACTGTCCAATAGCTTCCTATCACATTTAGTATAAACTACAAAGGTCTTACATGGTCTATATGATTTTGGTGCTTAACCACCTCTTGCATTTCATCCCCTACCAATTTCCCCGTCACCCAATGCATTCCAGCAACATTAGCCTCCTTAATGTTTCTCAAACTATATAAAGCACAGTACTCCCTCAGGGTCTGTGCACTTTGTATTGCTTGAAACAATTCTTCCCTCATTTAACCACATAGCTCACATTCTCCCACTTTATGTAAGTGTTTGTCCAAAAGCTCCCCTTTAGTAATATCTTTTCTGACAACAGATCTAAAACAGCACACATTTTTCTTTTTCCACTCTTTTACCCTGCTTTTCTTTCTTCAAAGCATGTCACTATTATATAATTATTTTTTTGTTTATTGTCTGTCTTTTCCACTAAATTATAGGCTCAAAAAGGGCAGGGAGTATGTCTAATTTGTTCAACAATGAACTTAGGACAGTGCCTAGCACATACAACGTGCTCAATAAATATTTAATGAGTAAAAGACTATTGAATAAAGCAGATAACTACCAATTTTCTGCTAATTAACATGTGCAAAGTGCCTTTTACATTTCTACGTAAATACATAGAGATTTATAATCACCATACTTTTACTGGTGAAATTAAACTGGTAAGAAATTCTCCCTTTAAAAATGTCATCCTTAAAAGAGTTTTAAGTCCAGGTTTAAGTATCTCTATTAGCTATGCAAGAAACTGCCTTTAATACTTTTTCCTAAGAAAAGTAGTCGTACAACTGAAGGAAAATAAGCAAACAAAAAAAAATTTGTTAGCATACTTACCATTTCTTTTGGACCAGGGATGTAAGCATGAACTTTTCACAAGTGCTTCATCAACTTTTCCTCCTGACATATTATCCATGAACTGACGCCCATGTTCTAATGCAAGGTAGCAGTCATTGCAACAGTCCCGCTCTTCAACACGTACCCAATTGCTAATTACGCCACTTTTGGGAAAAGGATCTTGGTCTGCTGCTCCAAAGGGTGAAAATAAATTAGTGCACTGATCTTGCAGCAATAATATCAAATCATCAGGCAATTTTTCAGATTCCTTTAGTCCTCCATTAACATGTTCAGCAGAGGTAGCCCTGAGAGCTTCAAAACGTTTTTCTGCTTCTTTGCCACAGTCTGTGTTGCGTCCTATGATATCTAGTTCATCTTCAAGAAATAATCCTGAATTGTTTCCAAATTTTCTGTTCATGACAGCACTGAAGCCGCAGGTACACCTATACTGTGCTTCCTGCGTTGGATCTGGAATGTAAACTCCAACATCGGCACCCTTGATATTCATGTTGCAAACACAGATACAGCAACTATCAAAGTTACAGTCTTTAAACAAATTCATAACTGATTCTGAGAGGATGAGGTTTACATAAAGACTGTGTGCTTCAGGGATGGAAGGGACAGTTGCAGGTTCCACAGAATTAAGGGGTCTGCATGTGGATGGGGTAGAAGCTGGTGAATACAAGTCTGAATTTTCATATTTGACTGAACCTTGAGCACTAGCAGGTCCACCAGCTCCACGAGGAGTCCGAGGAGTCCTTGGAGTCGGAAACCTAGGAGTGGATGGAGAAGGAAGAATTCCTGCTCCGCCATTACTAGGAGGTGCACTGCTAGGAGGCATCCCAAAAGAAGTATGGGTTTGAGGGGTATAAGCAGGGCCATATTCTTGATCCATATTACTTCCATCACTACTGTCACCAGGATAAAAGAAAATCAAATACAAAAACAAAGAAACATATTAGTAATGTGAAACAGAACTAAAAATGTCTCAAATGTTTCTCAGTAACATTAAAAATTATGAAAGGACAATTAGTGCAGAAACTACAAGTATAATCAAGTCTTATTTTTAGTTAACATATCCACTCTAAGTGATTGTTTTGGCTAAAGATCAACCAACTAGTTCCAAAATTGTAAAAAAATCTGTATACACTTAACCACATGTAGACATACACACTTATGATCTATAAATTTCTTATACTGGAAATACTCATATTTCCTTGATTCTAAGATGCCACTGATTTAAAAAAAAAATTTTAGAGATGTTCATGTGTAAAAAGGGAAAATGGTAATTTTAAGATGCTACCAATTATGAGACACCTGGAATTCAGAGATAGTATAATGTAAAAAGTGGGGAAAATAAGTCAAATGTACAAACAGGAGTGATTCAGATTTGCAGAGCAAAGGAAAAGGTGCTTCTGAAGACAAATAAAGCATAATGGTCTTAAGTTTTCCAACAGTTTATCCATACCCAACTATTACCATTATAATTAATTAATCAAAAAACTTAGAATTTTTAAAAACAAATATTATTTTTCCAGCATAGTCCTAGGTAGTTCTATGAAAAAAATTAAAGCGATATAAGCATTCATATACTATAATAATAACATAAATCATACCCATCTTTGATAAATGGCATTGCAGGCCCTGAAGGAAGCAATTCCAACTTTCCAACAGTCCAACTCTGGCGGTAAATACACTCTTCTGGCAATTTGATAGGTGGCAGATACTGGCTTGGTAGGGTTTTTAGAGGTGCAAACATGGAACATCCCACTAGAACTTGACAATTTTCAGGCTTATAGACATAAGAAAAATCCTACAATATAAAGACCGTGGGCTTTCAGTATCTTAATCTCCCAGGGGAAAAAACAAAGAAAAAACCCAAACTGACTCTGGATTTATTTTCCTTTCTTTAAACAAAATAAAAGAGAAATATAATTATTTTCTTTTCTTAAATGCATTTTTAACAGTGTTACCACAATTCAGTCTTCAAATTTGTCACCTACAAAACTAAAATCACTATGAAAGGATTTTCAAATATAGCAACAAACTAATTCTGTAAGAAAATATAGGAAGTGAATTATTTTTCCAGAAAAATAAAATACTTACTTTAATTTCAGAAGGTTTTGGGCTACAGAATCCCTCATCAACCTCAATTTTGAACTGTGCTCCTATACTAGAACTATTTCCTTCTAGAACAGTTCCTCCAGGTGTTGTATCCATACTACCATATTCTTTATTATTCATATTCATTGGGGAAAATCCCATAATATGTTGCTCCAATGATGGTGGTGTAGGATACATCTTATGAAGATCTGCAGTGCCTATATTTAATAAAACACACGTTTTAACATAAGACTAAAAAGAGGTGAATCTGTGTTTAAAACAAAGGGAGTGGGGAGCTTTGTTGAGATTAAAAGTTTGTAAAAATTTATCTAGAGCACAGATTTGGGAAGCTTACTTATGCAAGATAACGGGTCCAGATTTCCTGTTTTTGATTCCTTGCAGCTGGCTTTATCATCTGATCCATTCGCTGATTTTTTAGATCCAGGCTATTTAAAAAAAGCACATATTTACCTGAAATTTTACAGCCAATATGATGTCAAAATAGTAATCATTCAGATGTAACTTAAAAGTAAAGCCCATTTATTAAAAGTAGCATTTTGAATTTATGATAGAGCCAAAAACATATTAGATATAGTTGAAAGATATAAAATATATCTTATATAATCACTGACTTCAGATTAATTTCTCTGAATATTTATTTGATAAGCCTCCAAATTAGGAGGGAAAAGTTCCTCCAAAGAAAATGACCATCACTTTCAAAAGACACAAGCAAGATTAACCTAAAACTTAAAATCTATTAAAATAAAAAATAAAACCTGCAATAAGGATTTGTAATTAGCATCAGAATTCCTTCTTTTTTTTTCTGATCTGAACATTCAGAGGAGAATCGCTTCTGTCAGAGAGTAGCGAGTCAGAATTGCTACTTTATGAGTAAAAGACACTCATGAAGTATTTGTTCCCTTAAGTAAAAGATATCAAAGTTCCCTATATAATCAATCTTCCCTCTGAATTCTTATTTATACTTGTGCCTTGTTTAAATACTCTCCTTACCCCTGCAAAAATACTATAACAGGTAAAACTAAGCACAAACTTCATAAAGATCTCATGACAAAGCAATAGGATCCCCTAAGTAAAACTAAGTTTTAATACATTAAAGAAACCAAGTTTTTACCATCTCCAGTCTTTCACCAATGTTTTTAGAGCTGACAACATTCGTTCCATGTCTTCTGTTAGACATTTTGTGATAAATATGCAGACTGAACTCTCACTACAACCTTTCTACCTCAGAGGAACCACAGCTGATACATAAATGGTAGCAGAGAAGAAGGATAAACGTACCAAAGTATTCAAGGATATACCTTCACCTAGTTAAGGGTGCCCTAAAATATACTACATTATGGGATATAGAGTAAAAGTTTATGTATAGCTACATCTACCATATATATGTGTGTGCCTATATATATATATATATATATATATATATAGGCACACACATATACATAAATATACATATATACATATATATAGATATATATGCTGAGAGAGGATTAAAAGCATATATTACATAGGGCAAGAAAGACCGAATATACCACAGAAGTTTCCAGGCTACCTTTATGCAGATGAAAAAGGAATTCCCTTTTATGATAATGCAGCACCCAATTCATTAATTTGCCAGAAACTTGACATTCTAGGGAACCTCATTTTAAGTTTTAGTTTCTTTTATCTTCACCTTTTTCTGTAAATGGGCGTTAAAGATTAAATATTACTTTTTCCCTCTTTCATTGTTATAGCATGTATTTGTCTTAAAATAACAGCTGTGGTGCCAAATAAATTCAAAAGGTGGTATTCATTAATAAATTGACAAAGCATATAATTTTAACATTGATTACTTACATATTCTCTAAACAAGTCAATTTTAGGGTCATTTCTCAAACCAGGGAATTAAAGAACAGAAAAATAATTCTGCTTTCTAAAAACTGCAGAAAAGAACATATGGCAGAAGCTAAAATTAAGCTTAATCACACGTCCTTCAAATATACAAACAAAAGGAGAAAAAAAACAACTCAACAGTTTATAGGTGACACTGTATCAAGACTACTCAAATATGAGTTTAAAAAGCCTGATTAATGGGATTTTATTATAAAACTGGCTGGGCGTGGTGGCTCATGCTTATAATCCTAGCACTTTGGGAGACCAAGGTGGGAGGATAGCTTGAGGTCAGGAGTTCGAGGCCAGCCTGGGCAATATAGCGAGACCCCATCTCTAAAAAAAACTTAAAAATCAGTCAGACGTGGTAGTGCACTACTCGGGAGGCTGAGGCAGGAGGACTGCTTGAGCCTAGGAGTTTGAGGTTGCAGTGACCTATGGTGACACCACTGCACTCTACCCAGGGGACAGAGCAAGACTCTGTCTCAAAAAAAAAAAAAGGAAAAGAAAAAACGAAACAAATTATAATCCTAATCATTAATGGGATACTCACTGTTAATTCATCTTCATCAGAATTGAAGAGATTATCCAGGTCAGTATAAGAGACAGCCAGGTCTGAGTCATAAATCAAACTGGTTGATGGTGGACGGGCATGACTAGTAGGGCGTGGAGCATCTACATACGTCAATCAGAAAAATAAAACAAAAAACTCTACTGCTGACCAAATAAGTATTATTTTATTTATTTAAACTACACATATAAAACCTTAAATTTATAAGGAGATTAAGCAACAAGAAATTATACTTTCCTGTGTAAAATCTAGAAACTTTTTCCATAGAAATTAATTACAAATGATGGTACCTTTCCCAGGAAGCTCACCAAAAGCCAATCGATAACATAGCTAAGTACTCTAAATGAATAATTCATATATCAAATAAAAATATAAACACTATTAGGACAAGAGAATTAAATACACATTTTTATTTTTATTTTTCTAATCTTCTTGAAATGTAAAGGAAGCATAGTACAATGATAAAGAGTTCTCTGGCTCTTGGGCCAAACCCACTATTAATCTGAATCCTAGCTCCGCCACTAATGATATAACCCTTGGCAAATTACTTAACCTCTCTGTGCCTCAGTAATGGCATGTAACAAGAATTAAATGTGATAAAATGTAGGCAAAGCACTTTGCCCAGTGCCAAGCACTTAAATACTTAATAAATATTACCTCTTAGTTAAGCTTGGTTTCCGTACTAGATTTTTATTTTCCTTTTTTTTTCCCCCCAGTTATAGGTAAAAAAATACATGACTGCTTAAGAAAAAATACAAATACCAATGAAAATTAAACTCTCCTATAGTCCCGCACAAGAAAAACAATCTGTAATCTGATCTATAACTTTCCAACTCATTCTCTGTATATCAACTGACTTGAGATAGCCCTCATTCTCAGAAAGATAAAAGTCACTTTCCCAGTGCCTCTACATGTCAGTTCTAAAGATTCACTAGAGCTGTAGTTCTGAAATTTTAGAGTACATAAAAATTATGTAGGGTACTTATTAAAAACCAAGATTCCTAAGCTCCACCTCAGAGATACTCCAGAATGTAGTATATGATCCACATTTTGAGAAAGCTGCACCGCAGGCACAAGAAGGGTATTACACATTTCCTATATCCTAGGGAATATCCTAGGTTAGGTAAATAGGCCAAAAAACCCAAATTGTTTTTTTCGTTTGTTTTGTTATATATATTTTATGAAATGGCTAAATCAAGTTATTTAACATATGCATTATCTCACATACAGGTATTTTTTTTTTATGGTGAGGACACATAATCTACTCTCTTAGCAATTTTCAAGCATATAGTATATTGTTAATTGTAGTCACGACAACATATAATAGATCTCTTGAACTTATTCCTCATAACTGAAATTTTGTGTCCTTTGGCTAACATCTCCCCAAATCCCTCTAACCTCTAGCCTCTGGTAACCATCATTTTAGTCTCTACTTCTGTGAGTCCAACTTTTTTAGATTTCCCAAACGAGTGAGATCATATAGTATTTATTTTCATGTGCCTGGCTTATTTCACTTAGCATAAGTGTCCTCCAGATTCATCCATGTTGTCACAAATGACAGGATTTCCTTCTTTTTTTTAAGGCTGAACAATATTTCATTGGTATATATAAACCATATGCTCTTTATCCATGCAACCATTGATGGACACTTAGTTGATTCCATATCTTGGCTACTGTGAATAATACTGAAATGAACGTGGGAATACAGATATCAGTATTGACATACTGATTCCATATCCTTCAATATATACCCAGTGCTGGGATTGCTGGATGATATGGTAGCTCTATTTCTATTTTTTTAGGACCCTTCATGTTGTTTTCCACAATGGCTATACAAATTTACATTCCCACTAACAACGTCAAAGAGTTCCCATTTCTTCACATCCTTCCTAACACTTGTTATCTTTCATTTTTTTGATAACAGTCATTCTTATAGGTGCAAGGTAATATCTCATTGTGGTTTTAATTTACATTTGCCTGATGATTAGTGATGTTGAGCATTGTTTCATATACCTGTTGGCCATTTGCATGATGTCTTCTTTTAAGAAATGTATAATTGGGTCCTTTGCCCATTTTTTAATCGGATTATGTGTTTTCTTGCTAGTGAGTTGAGTTCCTTACATATTTTGGATATTAATTCCTTATCAGATATATGGTTTGCAAATACATTTTCCCATTCCATATGTTATCTCTTCGCTCTGTTATTGCTTCCTTTGTTGTGCAAAACTTTTTAGTTTGATGTAATCTCACCTATCTTTGCTCTTGTTGCCTGTGCTTTTGGGGTCATATCCAAAAAATCTTATCCCAGATCAATGTCATGGAGCCTTTCCCCTGTGTTTTCTTCTAGTAGTTTCACACTTTCAGGAATTAGGATTAAGTCCTTAATCCATTTCGAGGTGATTTTTGTATGTGGTGTGAGATAAGGGTCTAATTTTGTTCTTCTGCATTTGGATATCCAGTTTTCCCAGCAACACTTACGGAAGGGGATAGTCCCTATTGTATGTTCTTGGTGTCTTTGTTGAAAATCAGTTGACTGTAAACGCATGGATTTATTTCTGGGCTCTCTATTCTGTTCCATTGGTCTATGAGTCCTCTTAACAGCCAGTACCATGCTGTTTTAATTACTACAGCTTTGTAGCAGATTTTCAAATTAGATAGTGTGATGCCATCGGATTTATTCTTTTTGATCAAGATTGCTCTGGCTATTCAGGGTCTTTTGCGGTTCCATACAGATTTTAGGATTTTTTTTTCTATTACTATGAAAGATGTCATTGGAATTTTGATAGGGATTGCACTGAATCTGTAGATCACTTTGGCAAAGAACCCAAACTGTTAATTTGTCAAGCTACTTAAGACTATCTGTTCCTTGTTCAGATAGACTTTTTTCTTATTCTTATTTTTGGTTACCCAGAGACTGATGCTTTCTGTTTATTCCAAATATTAAAACAAAACTTTATCCCCAAAAAACACACACCAAAAGACAACTTCCTTTGCCCTCATCAAAAGTTAAATGGATTTTGCTGTACATCATGGTGACTAAGTTAGTAACAATACACTGTAAATTTAAAATTTGCTAAAAATAGATTTTAAGTGTTCTACCCACAAAAGTAAGTATTTGAGGTAATGCGTACGTTAAATAGCTTCATTTAGCCATTCCACAATGCATACCTATAGCAAAACATCATGTTGCATACCATAAATATACACAATTTTTACTTGTCAATTAAAAAAATAAACAATAATTGTTTAAAAAGTTAAATGGATCTTGCAAATGAACTACTATACTGTGTCTCTCTATTCCATTCACAAGTCACTTTCAAAGTGGAGTCTTGACCACTGTATGCCCAATGCAGGTGCTCAATAAACATCTGTTGAATCAATGGCCTCAGAAACAGCTCTTTTAACTTGTGTATGTGGGAAGAAAAAGACAAAAAAATTCCAACAAAATTTAATTAAAGTTTAATTTAAAAATTGTGTTTTTAGATCTGAGGGATCTTAGGCAATGATCTTATCCAATCTTCTCATTTTACAGGTAAGAACTATTTTTACTTATAAAAAAGGAAAGAAGTTTTGACAATTCAAAACAATTTCTATTACCTGAACTTGTCTCTCTCAATAAAAGATAAACAATAAATCCATCATTTTATGAAAGGTCCCTTTCTATGAAACATATGAATTATGCAAAAAGGAACATTAAAGGTCCAACAATATCAGATCAGTTTGTAGTAACGATGCTGGATTGCAATATTTGGATTAGAAATAAAAGTTTTACCTTGCTTGATAGAGGGACTAAATAATGACATAGCATCTTCTTCATGTGACAACATTGTTACGCTAGATGTCCCATCTTCTACCTGCAAAGAAATATTACACATTAGGTTGAAATATATAATTTACCAATAACAAACTCTATCAGTTATTGAGTAGCTACATGTCAAGTATTCTGCTAAGTGTTCTACATACATTATCACTGATTCTTACAGTAAACAAGTAGGTAGTATGTTCATCTTACAGACAAAAAATAGAGGCCCTAGAGATGATCTGTCCCAGGAAATATGGCTTGATAAGTAGTGGGAGCTGGAATTTTAACTTAAATCTGTCAAATTCTAATGTCCATGTTCTTTCTATTCTACCTGCAGCTTTCCCAGCTACTATTGTTTTCATACTTACAAAAGGACAAAATTTCAAGTACCTGACACATAGAATAGCTGAGTAAAAATTTGTGAAATTAATTCTTTGTATTAAATATATTATTGAATCCTTTTCACAATTTTACAGCTCTCAATTTTCATATTTTGTACTTAAGGCAAAATTTCCATCCAACAGAATTATAGAGTTTTGTTTTGTTTTTGTTTTTTTTTGACAGGGTCTTGCTCTGTCACCCAGGCTAGAACGCAATGGCATCAGCATAGTCCATTGCAACGTCCACCTCCTGAGCTCAACTGATCCTCCTGCCTCAGCCTCCAAAGTAGCTGGGACTACAGGCACGCACCATGCCAGGCTAATTTTTCCATTTTTTGTAGAGATGGGGTCTTGCTATGTTGATCAGGCTGGTCTCAAACTCCTGGCCTCAAGCGATGCTCCTGCCTCAGCCTCCCAAAGTGCTAGGACTACAGGTGTGAGCTACTGGGCCCAGCCTCTAACAGAGTTATCTTATACTTAATTAATCAAATAACTATTTCTATGTCTCATACTTCATTAATGTAAGTTTTTACTTTCAGGGGCACTATAAGTTCCTAAATCACATATTCAAAAATATCAAGTAATTTTTAAACTCAATGATGTATATTTTATTTTATCTTTGAAAACAAGTAATTCACTTACATTATATTTTTAACTGTCAAAATAGTCCAAAAAGTCCTGATTTCAATTATGACAGAAGTTAATGTACTCTTTATCCAATGCAAAAACTTTTAAGGTAAAAAAACAACAAAAATCTTTTCATCATCAGAGGTCAGCTATAATGTGTACCATGTGCCTGATTTGCCCATTCAAAAAAATGTTTTTCTAAGTGAAATGATTAATCTTTCTATACTAAGAGAAAAAAATGAAATAAGTATGGTACTAAGTATGTTACTATATGCAGTGCTACAAAATTATCAGTGACTCTTTAGTATGCTGTGATTTCTCTTACCTTGTGTTTTTTCCCAGCTTCTCTCTCACTATTTTGTCTATCTTTTTTATCAGGAAAAAGGAACTCTTCATCTCCTTCAACAAATGCATATGGGTCAATTTTAGGTTCTTGTTCTGTATCAGATGCTATTGCTGAAAGATACTGATTTTTAATTTGATATTGCTGCACTAATTCATCAGAAACTTTTAAAGGTTTCTTACATTGCACCATTAACCTGCATAAAAAAAAATCAGAAAATTAATTACATTATCCATAAAAGCATAAAAAATTTCCAAAATGACTTAAGTATCATGAGGTTTTTAGAATTAAAGATTACCTAACCTACAATCCCTCATTTTACAAATGAAGAAACTGAGGCATAGAAAGATTTGAGATATCTCAAATTCAGCAATTGAGAAATTGAGCTAAAATCCAGGTCTCCTATCTATATGATCTTTCCATCAAAATATGTTGTCTTTAGGTAACTCACTTTGTTCTCAAGTCCTTAAGCATGCTAACTTGTCCATATTTTCACGGAAATGGGCTCTTAAATCTAATCTGCTCTATAACAATGAATCTCAAAGTGTGGGCTTTATAGTGAGGCAACATACCTTTATATAATTCATACATTTATACAATGAAAGTGATTACTCTTTTCTCACTGCCATGAATAGACATATTTTAAATTAAAATCTTTGAAGGCCTGATTTGTGTTTTATGAAAATAACATTATAGTACTATTAATTCTGGCAAGATGTTTTACCTGGCAAAGTAAAGTTTCAGTGTACGTACCTAAGTTTTTTCTAATCACATTAGAATATCAATTTTTACATTATCAGTCTTCTGGTTTAACATGGTGACTTAAAAATGTGTTTCTCTCTACTCTCCTAAAATAATCAATAAAATGACAAGGGATGACTAAACAAGAGAGAAGACAACAACAGTGAAGTTGGAAAGATGAACTAGTGGATACTGACAGACCAGACAAAGCTGAAATATAAGGCTAAAAGAGGGAAGCCACAAGAAGAAGCAAGCTGCTCTGTATCACAGAACCCTGGAAAACATCAGGACTTTTCTCTCTCTGAAGACCAGGGTGCTTGAAGGGTATGAATACAGAATGACTAGTTTCTAGTTTATATGGGACACTTTTAGACTCTCAAATTCCTATTCTCTCATGTCTACAAAGCTCAGGTCCCAAGCTATCATAACAATGGCAGCCACGTCATGTTCAAAATCCTGCAACAACTATGTCACTCTGAGTAAAAACCAAAGTCCTTGTAATATCCCACCAAAACCTTCCATAATCTGGTTCTTCTTTTCCTTTCCAATTTCATCTTCTACTATTTCTAAGTAAGTCCTCTCTCACTCACACTGCTTCCAAGGGCTTCCCTGATGTTCCTCAAACAGGCCAGATATCCTGATTGTTCCCTTTGTTTGAAACTGTCTTTCAAAGATCTACATGGTCAACTCCCTCACTTCCTTCAAGTCTTTGTTTAAATGTCACCTTCTGTATAAGACCTTATACTGATTGCAATATGCCCACCTGCCTCAGCACTAATCCCCTTTGCCCTGCTCTATTTTCCCCCTATAGAGCTTATCTTTTAACATATTATATAATTTATTATGTTCATAGTTGACTGTCACTCCCACTAGAATATAAAAGCCCCACAAGGACAGGGATCTTGTCTTTGTTCATTAATTATCTCAAATGCCTAAAGTGCACCTGGCATATAATAAGCGTTCAATAAATGTTTGCTAATGAATAAATTAAATCTAAAAGCCACACAGGATTGAGATGTTCTTGCATTAACAATCCTAAAATACAATATCTTGTTCTTTGAAATAAATCATTTTTTACACATTAGAAAGTACTGATGCCACTGCTTATCTGTTCTGAGTATTGAGACAAAAATTATAAGATATGTAAGGTTTGGGAGGAATGACAGTAAACTCTCTGAATGATAGAGATATCGTATCTCAATCTATTCACTAATGCCTAGCACTAGCAGCACTCTATCCCTCATGAACAAAGGACAAAATGGGCCATCAAAACAAAAACTCATTAGTGTCTAAACATGCTATCAAATGCTTAAATGCATATTATTATTCCCAATATGCTCCAGATTTATCCCAAAAACCAAAATCCCAAGTCTACAAAAACTTTCTCCCATGGGAACATAGTGCTAACACAATGTCAATGGGGATACGTTTTACAATTCATCATTAGAATAGTTCTATTCTATAAACAGATGAATATTTCTTAGGAGTAGCTTTGTACCTCACCGCATCGAACCCTAAGTAACTGTCAGCTAAATTGTCTACCAAATATTCACTAACGTAAATCTTTTCAAAATAGTATACCCACTTTGACATGTCCTTTATTATTGAATACTTGAAAGGGAAGTTATTCTCTCTACCCTTCATGTGGAAATTATGTAGAAACAAACATGGTTTGCTAAGTTCACAAGCGGGAAAGTTAGGGCTGGAAAGATTTTAAGTATTCATATTCAAATAACTATTCACAGAGAAGAAAAGACACCACTACTCTGTGTAGAGGTAAATAAAACAACTCTGTTTTTCACATTAAGTTGTCCTCTGGCAGAAACATGAAATCTGCCACACTGTTTACATAGGTAGTTGCTAAACTCTAGTGTGCAATAACATTATTAAAAGGACTGATCCTACTGCACAGGGCTCTATTGAAATAAAAATGAGTAAACCAAATGCATTACCTAAAGACAACTTTTTGTTATTTTATTGAATTGTTCTCACAGACATTGGCATATGCAAAGAATTTAAATGTAGTCAATAATATCAAGAGTTATCAAGTCACAATAAATTTTAAAATAGAAATCATTTACATTATACATTCTTCTATATTTAAAGCTGATAAAAAATAGAAGTAAAAATTGTGATTTTTAAGAGATGCCAGATTAAAAACTAAAATCATTTGTCACTATCCAATTATATAATACACATACACTTTTGTGAATATGAAGAACACCTCTCCTTTCCTCAAAAGAAGTTTCACATACAGCCAAATAATTAACTACAGAGATAGTTTCAATTAGATATAAAGCTAAGTACAGACAAACTGGAAGAGGATCAGGTACAGCCACAAACAGGTAGTGTTGCAAAGCTCAAAGCAAATTTAAATTACTTTTATATTATTCATTAATTTCATCTCCTGCCTTTCACTATGACAAACAATAACATACTGTCCTGAAACGTACTCATATAGAATTTAACATGGCTTATGATAGTATATGCTTTTATGCCTTTATTCAACAAAAATTCTTCCAGACAAGGTATAACAATACTTTAGGATTGACAATTATAGGAGATAAGCTATAGAAGGAAATGTTAAGGAACAAATGATGTTAATAAACCTCAACCTCCACCCCTTATTAAATGGTACTTTTTCCAGTACCATCTCCCATATTTAGAATCAATCCTTAAACAGAGTCAAGCTAGCTGTCAGAAGTATAGCTTTATTGTACTAAAATAAAATAACAAATATAGAAGACTGACTTAAAAGATTTAGAGTACAGTCAAATCAAAACAAGTTTATTTCATCAGACTTCTATGAAACAAAGGCATTCAAAACTACCTTTTAGAGATCAAATAATATATTATAACTATATACATACAATAAAAATCTGGTGTATCACTAATACAATATAGGAGCTAGTTCTATTGATGAACATCATGGTTAAGATATCCTGATATATCCTGACTACAGAACAAAACGTGATGAAATATGCTCAAGTATAGTTCTTTCTTTGCTCAGGGTTTAGAAAGGTTTCCCTCTGAATCAGAATAGCAGACTAGTTTAAGCAACCACAAATTCTACTAAAACTAAGTGCTAAACCCTTAAAAAGAGATATTGAACACTATAATGTTTCTTGGCAGAAATTTTGCTATCTTTAAAATTTATAAGGTCCTTAGCCTCTATTCTGAAGTGGATGCTATCATTAACTAATAGAGAAACTAAAAATAATTAGAAACAAAAAGAAGATAAAAGATATTTGCCACAGGTATGTGTATATCCTGTAAATGCAATATGCTCCACCCACAATTCTTCCCTCCCCCCAGAAAATTCTAACAAATTAGAAAAGGAATTTTACTTTTAATATAGCTGATGAAAAGTTAGGCATAAACTGCTAGACACAGAAGTCTTAGAATAAAAAGGTACTTAGAACTAATAACTTCTATTACTCTGTATTAGTTAGGTAGCCATCACCATCTAAAACTGCTGATTAGAAAAATCAAGAGCGGGGTGGGGAAAAGAAAAAGAAAAAGAAAAACCAAGAGTATTGCTTTCTTTCACTTATCCACTATTAAGGAAGGATAGTGCCACCCCTTTAATAGTGCCATTATTATGGAAGGATAGTGCCACCCATTGTTTCCAGCAAACACTGGAAAACATTTACTTACACCAAACAGAAAATGGATTTTTGCTTAATATAAATAAAACAAACCTCTAAATTTCTCCCACCTTAATTTTCTATGAAGACACATCTGTAAAAGCCAACTAAAAACACTAGTTCTTTATTTCTAGTGATGCATTCTTGCCCTTTACATTCTATATCTACTTTAACTGGGTTATTAATAGTCCCCTATCTTAAGCGTCAGACACATGATCCCAACAGTCTGGTGGAATTACTCTCTAAGCAAGAATCTGAAACTGAATTCACATTTTTACAATGTACATGTATTACACACACATAGCAAAAGTCATATAGCACAAGACAGACGAAAAGCCTGAGCATCTCAATCCCTCTCCTTCAAGGTAATATGAATTAACTGTTTTTATTATCTAATTAGGGTGATAAAAACCTATGTATATATGACCATATATGTATGCATATATCACATTCCTTGTTCCTAAACTTTAAAATCTTATCTACAGATCTTCCCCTATCAGCCTCTACAGATTTCCTTCACTTTAGTGGATATGCCATCACTGTGTAGCAGGACCGTAATTAGTTAGCAAGACCTTACTTTCATAAGGTACGTCAATAGTTATTCCAAGATACTTCTATTTGGAAAAGCTTTTAAAAAATCATAAAAACTAAGTTTGGTATGATTTAGCCTAAAGTGGTTAAAAAGGATGGTAGAGATACCTCCAAACTGTTCTTCCTCATCTTTCCAGCTCATGAAATAAATATGCATAGTCTTTAATTCTCCTGTTACTTCCCTACTTTACTATTCAACTGGCTACAAAGTTCTGAAGAGTCCACTCCACAGCATCTATAACATCCATACATTCCTGCATCCCTGCTTGTAATTTCCTAGTGAGGGCCCTAAATCACTTTTTGTCTGAGCTGTTGAAGCACGTGTTCAAAGTGATCTTCTTTCATACATATGTATTTCTTCATTTCAAATAATCTTTCAATAATGTTACTTGGTTAATTTTTTTCCAAAATCCTTATTTTCCAAAATTTATTTTTTCTCACTCAAAAAACTTGCAGTAAGTCCCCCATCATTTCAAGGATAATATATAAACTTCTAAACATTATTTTGCTATTCTGTTCTATAGCCCTACCCCCTTTTCACATCTTATTTCTCATCATGACACATACTACACTAAGCAACACCCCTATAATCTGTCCATATCAAACTACATAAAGCTTCTGGATCTCCATATATGCAATTAAATCAATCCCCATTCTGTGGCTCTGTGTCCCTACTACATTTTGTTTATACCTCTATCAGAGAATTTAATATGTTATTTTCTACTAGACTACAAATTTGATTTAGAGCCAGGGCTAAATTTATTTCATACCCCAACAGTGCCTCACAGCATCTTGCATATAAAAGAAACTTCAGTTTTATTCAAAACTAATAAAGAAAATGTATCTTTGAAGACTATGAACTTAAAAATAAAGATAATCTTAAGAAAGCAGAAAGATTATGATCTCTGGAGAGCTAGAAAAGAAAATTTTAAAAGAAAAAAAGAAGAATGAAGAGGACTTGCAATTGCCCACGAATTAACTTCATTAAAATTAACTGCTACACATTTAAACGTACTTTCAGAACTCAAAGCATGGAAAAAGATTATAGATATTTACAATGACTGGGTAATATAAATTCACAAATTTACTGATATAAACTAGGCTTCTGAATGGGTTACTCTATGACTAGAAAAGTGTTTAATCATATTACACCTTTAAAACTATGAGTGCTTCTATAAAGAATTTAAGAAGGTTGTTTAAATGCCATCAAAAGAGCATAATAGTAATTCACAGAATTTATTTAAATGACAGGCTTGTCATCTTTGTCAACAGGCTACACCACTTTCTATAAGGAGATGGCTATTCTTCTGATATCTCATCTCAAGCAACATTAACAGCAGATACTAACAAAATCCAACAAAATCCTTTTCACTATGGGGGAAAAAACACCTTTGTTTCAGCATAATATAAGACCATGCCAAGTATTTTACTGTGGTTTGGAGGGACTAAAATAAAATGGGGGGATCTCTCTAATGAAGCTAATCAGTAAACATGTTTGGCCTTTTCAATTTAATAATTGTTATCCTAGAATTCAAATTTCTGTTGAAGGTTATTCATTACATTAAAGTACCTCAACAGTATTAACATTTTGTGTTGGATAATTCTTTTTTATAGGAGACTATCCTGTGCATTGTAAGATACTTAGCAGCATCTCTGGCCTCTACCTACCAGATATCAGTAGTACAACCCCAGTTGTGATAACCAAAAATGTCTCTAGGCTCTGCCAAATGTCACCTGGGGATGGGGCTGGGGAGATAAGAAATTGCCCAAGTTGAGAACTACTACCATAGAACGGTAATTCCAGGAAAAGGACAGAATCATACAGATGATTAAAACATAAAAGAAATTTTAAAAAAAAACCAAAAAACTTCTAACCTACCAAGTATAGAACAATTATATTCCACAAATGCTTCTTAGTTCACGTGTCAGGTAATTACCATATCTACTAATATACTATTAACTACAAAACAAGGCTTATATCTAAAAGTGAATTGTGACAGAATACACATTTTAGTAACTAGTATAATCAAAACAATACTCAGATGAGACACAGAATTAAAATAAAAACCCTTTTATTCAATCTTTTTTTTCTTTTCTATAAGTCAGAAAAAAATGGTGGCCAGGAATAGGCAGAAGTAAAGCATGTTATTTCCTTAACTTATATAGTCATGACCCAGCACCACTCTACCCTGCATGCTACTTTTCTGTATTATGCTTCCTGCTTCTCATTCTTATTCAGTGAGAAAAATGTCAAATAATTTTAGAACAGACTCTAAGGTTAAGCTGTATTAGCTTCTAAGACACCTTCATTTCACTTACAGATACTCATGTACACAAGCAGCCAATACACTTACTTATTTAAAGTAATGGCTTGAAACTTAGATCTTATGAATACAATGTGCCCATTAAAACTCACCCTTGAAGTTTTCAAAACTGAAAACATTCATACCACCACATTTTTACATACATTAAACAAGAAAATAGAACCTGGAAAGAAAATAAGTTTTGAAATAGTGAAGTATTCTAGGGCTGTATTATCACTTCATTCATCCAAACATTTGCTGAATTTCTACTATGTGCCTAGGATTGTTCTAGAGGGGTGGGTGTGTGTGTGTGAGCGCGCACGCATGTGTGTTTATGCTAGAGGAATACAGCAGTAAACAAGACAGAATCCTTGCCCTCATAGAGCTTACATTCTAATAGGGAAAAGACAACAAATACATAATATAATTTCAGATAATGATCTATGCCAAGGAAAAATTAAAAACAGTATACAGGATAGGCAGTGATCTGGGGGAAAGAAGAGAGACAATAGTTTAGATGTAATGGTCAGGAAAATCCTCCCTGAGAAGAAAACTCTTGAGCAGGACTGAATGATAAGAAGGGATGAGCAGTTACCCTGTCTCTATGATGCAATTCTAAAGGCCATGAGGAATGAACTTAACTTTTTGAAGGAACAGCAAGAAAACTGGTGTAGCTAAATCAGGAAGCAAACAGGATAGTAGTAAGTAAGAGTGAAGAACTAGGTAGGCAGGAAACTGCATACAGTCTTACAGATCAGGAGAAATGGTTTAGAATTTTATTCTAAGTGTAAAAGGAAACCACTGGAGGGATTTAAGCAAATAGGTAACATGATATTTAGCTTACAATGATCACCTTGACTGCAATGTAGAGAATGTATATAGAGAAGTATAGAAACAAGGAAACAATTTCAGGCAAGAGCTGAGACTGGCTTAGACTTTTCTATCACATTTAGCACAGATAAGATTAAGGTCTTTCAAGATTTGTTTTCAAGAGACCCATTGACTAAGTATTAAATAAGCTAGTCTTCCATGATTCGTAAGAGTATCCTGATGTCTCTCAATTTAAAACCCAGATTAATTTTAATTAAAATAAAATCATACTAAAATACTTTTAGATTCAAAGTACTAAATGAAACACAAAGGTTCCTCTGCTAAAATGGTAATAAAGAAATTTTAAAAGAGAATAAATCTCTAACAGTAGGGAAAATGAGAGAGAGGCTATAAATGGACCAGACATTTCACTAAATCTCAGGGAAGCTCAAAGTCAGATGAAACAAAGCAGAGAAAATTCATAGCCTAGAATATGCAAGAGGGGACTATAGGCAAACTATATAAAAAACAGGACAGTCAAATGGCCTAGAAAAATCAGGAAAAAATCTGGATTTATATCTATAGACAGAAATAAGAAAAAGAGCTGAAAAAGGAACAGGAAGAGTTCCTTTTTAAAGAAAATGCATAAGCTACCTGGTGAAAACAGGATCTACCATCCTCTTCATTCTGGAATTTTAGGGACAATTTCCCTCCCCTCCAAAAATTCCCTACCCAGTTATCATAAAGCAAAGTATGTGACACTGATACATAGTATATGCTAAAATATTTATTGAATGAACAAGGCATGCCAATCAACAAGCTCTGCCTATATATACAAAGTTTCCAATCAGCCCACCTATTCTCTCACTCTAAAATATGTACAGGCAAATAATTATCATAAATATGACAAGAATCACAGTAAAGAGAAAAACCAAAATAAAGTAATTCTAGAGAAAAAATCATAACATTAAAGAAAGGAATATTATTTTTTTTTAAAAAGATGAGAGTTTAGAAATTTTTTTTAACACATGAGAAACAAAAATTAAGTAGTCAAGAAAGGGCTACAAGAAAGTTGAGGAATCCCCTCCCAACACAGAGCAAAAAAAAAAAGAGATGAAAATAAGAAATACAAAAACTCACCATCTAAATCATAGAAGTTCCAAAAAGAATGGAAAAAAAAGATATAATATTATCCAAGAAAAAGAGAATTTCCTAGTGTCAGGACAAAAAAAAAAAAGGCTTCAAGCTGAACTAGCCCTTCAAGTGCCCAGCATGTTCTTGTGAAATTTCAAAATTCTAAAGCTAAAGAGAAGACTATAAGACTCTAAAAGCCTCATGGAAGTAATAGATCACACACAAAAAAAGTGAGCAAGAATGAGACTGATATTACACATTTCATCTGAAGCACTGGATACTAAAAACAATAAAGCAATGCCTAAGAGTTCCAAGGGAAAATTATTTTCAACTAAGAATCAAATACGTAGCCAAATTACCAATCCAAGCATGAGGGCAAAAATCAAGTCATTTTTAGAAATGCAAGGATGTCAAATTTACCTCCCACTCTCTCTGAGGGAGCTAAAGATATTCACCAACAAAATAAGGGCAAAACTAAAGAGAAGCCACTAGTTATAAGAAAAGTGATATTAACTTAGGAGTCTACTAAAATGAAATCCTAGAAAGAAAACTGGAAAACAAGTCTAAAAAGCAACTGGTCCACATTATAACAGAACACCTTGATAAGAAAGTAATAAATTCCATATAATACATACAATATTTACATTAGTAGAAAAAACATATACACAAATCAATAATGGAAAGTGACATTTTAAGCAAATAATAAAGTCAAAACCTTATTTAACCTATGAGTAGCATTTAAGCAGTAAGAAAGTAATTCAATGACAACAGACTGATGGAGAAGGAAATGTAATCTTTGCACACTCTTTGGCCTTGCACTAATAAATAGGAAGACAGTTCTAATGAGTAAAATGGTGTTTTGTTGTTTGATTTTCACCTTTCAGAAAAATCTATAGATAAAAATGCAAAAGGTTTATTGGGTAGACTATAAACGCATTCAGAACACAGAAAGAAAAGGGACACCTGGAAAAAAGCCTTCTTCTACCCAAAATATGCCATAAATAAAGCAAAGAAGGCAAACCACAGATGGAGGAAGATATCTATAACACATATTACTAATACAGTATTAATACTGAGAATATGCAAAGAATAAATCAGAAAAAAAAAAGAAAAATGGACTAAAAAATATGATGAACAGGCAATTCACAGAAGAGGAAATCTAAATGTCCAAAAACATTTTCAATGACGCTTAATCTCACTAGGAATCTGGAAAACAAGTATTTAGACAATGAGATGACATTCTGCATGCAGCAGATGAGCCAAATTTAAAGTCTTATAATACCAAGTATTGAGGAAAATGTAGTACAATAGCCATTCTCATACTCTGCTGGTTCATGAAGGTGTAACCTCTATACCAATTGTTTGGACACCAACTTGGTGACAACCCTTAACGTTGAAAATGGACATACCTCATGGCCCAGCAATTCTACTTTTTTCGATATATTTCCTAGAGAAATTCTTATATAAGTATACAAGAAACATGTACCAAAAAAGTTCACTGCTACATCATTTGTTATTATGAAAACTGAAAATAACCAGTATGTCCATCTTCAAGAGAGTAGATAATTACTATATTTTGTAATAAGGAAATATCACAAAGCAATTAAAATGAAGAACTAGAGACATGTGTATAAAAACATGTATTGAATAAGTACCAAAATCAGGACAATGGAAGGAAGAATGGAGGAAGAAAAGTACATGGTAGTTCTAGCTGTATGCAAAATCCTTAAGTTGGTTCATGGACATGTAAGTGTTCACATATTATTTTCTCTACTTTTTTGTGGCTAAAATATTTCATAATAAAGAAGTTCCCTAAGGAAAAAACACAGTAAAGAAATTATGCAAAGTTAATACTTAAAGGATTTATTATTGTAAATCCTACCCTGAATCCAATCCTGGAGTCCTAGTATTAAGAACTTACATCACTTCCACCCTTAAATTATAATAGTGACTATTAAAAAAATACATACTCTGTAACTGATGTTACACTTTCCTGTCCAAAAGGTCCAACTGGATCATCCTTGAATTTATCACTTGGAAGTTGAGGTGGTAAAAACTCTACATCTTTTTTCTTTGGGACCTTGTAAAATTTCCAGGCTATATTAGCTTCATCTTCTTCCAAGTTTACTGCTGTACCAACATAAACCGTAGGTTCTACAGCTTCCTGGAACTGAGGTGGGAAAGACTGGGACAAACTGTCTATCCTATCTTCCATTGGTTTAGAAGGAATCAAGGGGTCCGGTGTTGGCATTTGATGATACAAATGTTGACTCTGAGGAGTTGAAGGTGTTTTAGTCACTCCCTCATCAACTACATCACATGGATGAGGACTGAGTGGGGGTGGTTGAGGTGAATTTGCCATTTCGGTGCCATGCATCTGAGGAGTCTTTGCTACATCATTAGTTCGTATGTTTGAAAACCTCACTTGACTGTCTGGAGCAGCAATCACAAGTCTTTGGCTGGCTGAATCTGTGTCCATGCCAACATCATCGCTAATAGATACACGATGGTGAAAAGGAGTCAAGGGGCGTTTCTGTGGCTTTTCACTCTTTTCTTGCTTCTCATTGGTCTTGTGCTTTGGAAGTACCTGTTGTTGCTGGCCTAAAGATGCTGCCTGTCCTTGTTGTCCAGCATTTCTTGGTTTGAGATTTTTGTGCCTAAAAAGTTAAAAGAAAGGTTTAATATTTACAGTATCACTGTTATAGCAAAGTATACAAGTTAACAGTATTAGACATTTTAGATATCATTTGTTTTTAAAGTAGAATGATTTGAATTTACATGGGAAAAAAAACTTTGTTCAGTGACCCAAAATATAAGAGCATGCAGAAAGATTCAAAAAGCCAATTCTCTCATGCTCATTTAATAGTTATATGATCAGATAGCCAAAGATGATTTCCCTTATATAATCAAAATATCTTAGTATCTGAATCAAATACAGAGGTAAGATTCTAGTTAAGATAAAAAGGTATAAAAAGGTTAGAAATTCATCCATTTATAAATGCAACTGATACTTTCCAGTTAGTAATTGTTATAAATTAATATAGTTTGGCTGAACTCAGTTCTCACCTACAGTCCTGCAGGAACTGGCTCTAGCACATTCTACTCTACTGAATTGAATTTAGATCAGCCTGGAAAGCACTGAAATTGACTCATTATGGGCTTCACACCCTAACTTACCTTCTCCCAAGACTTAGCATTACAAAAAGAACGAGCTGACCAAAAAAGGAAAAGAAAGGAAAATGCCTAAAATAATTTTCTCTTCATAATTTGAAGCAATTCTAAACTGAAGAACTTAAAGTATATACCTAAAAATCTAATAATTTCATTCAGAGTTTAAGATTTCTTTCAATGCACTCAGATTTCCAAACTCACTGATTGATATATAAAAATATATTTTACACTAAGAAACTACTTAAAAAATGTGGTGGGCTATAGGGTTTAAACGTTCAGAATTAGGTTTTTCTTCTAAAATTTACTTTTTTGTTGTTAAATCAGTGCTACCCACAAAGAGTATTAAAAAGCAGCAGCAGGCACTTTTTGAAGAACCCTCTATTGAGGGAACATGCTGAGACACCTTTGTGTACAAAGGCTGGCACATCTTAGTGCTCAGGGAAAAAAAAAAAGAAGCATGAAAAGTTATCATAAGAGAAATCCACCATTATCCTGGTGCTAAAATCAAAGACATTACAAGAAAACAAAACTATAGACCAATATCCCTCAAGAACACAGATGTAAACCATTAACAATTAACAAGATACTATATTAGCAACTCAATCTGGCAAAATATAAAAGGATAATACATCATGACCAAATTTTATTTTATTTTATTTTATTCCAGGAATGTAAGGTGTAGCGTTCAAATGAAAAAAATATTATTCATCATATTAACAGAATAAAAGAGAAAGCCATATTCTCTCAATAAATAGAAAAACATACAAAATTCAACACCTATTCATACTAAAAGACTCAGCAAGCAAACAATAGAAGAGAATTTGCTCAATATGATAAAGATATCTATGAAAACAACTATTATCATAACGACTGAAGACTGAATGAATAATTCCTCCCTAAGATTAAGACCAAAGCAATAATATTAGCTCTCGACATTTCTACGTAACATTTTATTGAAGGTTTAGCCAACGCAATAAGGCAAGAAAAAGAAAGAGAACAGAGATTTCAAAGGAACTAGATAAACTGTCTTTATTCATAGTCAACATTAGAAACTGCATAATGAAAGGGTCAGACTGATCATCACCTAATCACTTTTAACATTATTAGACATGGGATGACCAGACATTGTGTTTCTTCTGATGTGACACGATACAAAGCAACACAGCATCATCTATGAAATATTCTTGCCAAAAAAACCTGAAGTTGATCTAATTGAGCCTCCAGATCAGCACTGCCCAACAGAACTTTCTACAATGACGGATATGTTCTGTATGTGGCTCTTGAGCACCTGAAATGTGGCTAGTGCAACTGAGGAACTGAATTTTTCATTTTATTTAAATCTAATTACTTTAAATTTAAATAACCAATAGTGGTTACTACCAGTATTGTTGGACAGCACAGCTCTAGAGATACCTTCCATTTACAGAAATGCAAAGGATAAAGAAGTTAAAACACAGTAAAAGAACAAGTTAAATTACATGACAAGTGAGAAATCCAAGATGTAGGACATTCCACTAACAACTAACTAGAACAACTAACCTAGTTTTACCAACCAAGTCAATGTCATAAGAAGGGGGCATGAGCCTACAGAAAAGACTTAGAAGACTTAACAACCAAGTATTTATGACTTGTTTGAATTCTAGTCAAATAAACTACCTACAAAAAGACATTTCTGAAACAAATCTGGACAAAGTATCATAATACCAAGGAATTACTGTTTATCTTATTAGATGTGATCATGAAATTATAGTTACGTAAGAAAACATTCACATTTTTTAGAGCTACATACTGAAGTACTGTAGAAGTAAAGTGATATTTAAGATTTGCCTTCAAATCTTCAGCAAGAGCATAGCATAGGGGACTTGCCAAATCAAATATCATATATCCATAAAATGGGTATTATGTACTTCAAGAAGAAAGAGAATGGATATATAACTGCTAACATGGAAAAACACTGAGGTTAACTGTTTATTAAAAAAAGTAAGTTGCAGAAACATAGCATGATTCCATCTGTTTAAAAGAAAGAAGGAGGGAAGGCAGACCTATACACATATACAGGAGGAGGAACTTATAATTTTAAATTTTATATTCTTGTGTACTGTTTGAATTTTTTAAATGAGCATTTTTTTTTTGATAAAAGAATTTGTTATAAAACAACAACAATGAACAGCAGGTCCTACCCAATGTAGAATAATCCCTTCTCTGACCAGTCTCTTTCTGAATACTTTCAATGACAAGGACCACGTTACCTTATAAGGAAATGCATCTCCATCATCAAACAGCTCCAGTTATTAGAAGGTAATTTCTTATCGTGAACAAAAACTTGCCTTTTCTATATCTTCCAGCCATTAGTCCTATTTCTAACTCTATCTCTAAAGCTGTATTGTCCAATAACGGTAGCTACAAGTCACATGTGGCTATTAGACATGCGACTAGTCCAAATCAAGATATGCTAAGTGTAAAATATATACCAGTTTTCAAAGACATATTATAAAGCAATGCCAAATATCTCATTAATATTTCATTACTGACTTTATGTCAAAATAAATCAAGTTCAACAAAATATATTAAATTTTTAAAAAAGATCTTCAGCAAGAGAAAAGGTCTAAATGAAGCAACATAGTAAGTGAAGATGGATGGTTAATAAATAGGAATTCATTGTCCAATTCTCTTATTTTTGTGTATATTTCAATTTTGTGTAACAAGGTAGACTAAAACACTAAAAGAAAAACCCAACATGGAAGATTTGAGGTGCAAAATTAAAATATTTCAAGGTCCTTGCTTGTTCTATAAAAAGAACATAGACTCTGATTAACTTTAGACTGTAAGGAAAGCAAACACAATAAATGTTTAAGTCAATTAACAGAATAAAAATAGAATACAAATTCCTAGGCTAGCAGAAGAAAGGGAAAAAAAAAGATAACAATAGCAGCAGGAAAGAGCAAGGAAAGCAAAATGAAAAAAATGGCAGTATCATTCATTTATCAATTATTCAAATATTTGAGTGTCTTCTACAGCAGTTCTCAAAGTATGGCCCATGGACTCTTTCAAAGGTTTTATGGGGTTTAAAACTATTTTCATACTAGCACCAAGACATTATTTGCCTTTTTCTCTATGCTGACATTTAGAAAAATGGTGCAAAAGCAATGGACAGTAAAACTGCTGGCAAATGAACACGAATCAAGGCAGTGGTACCAACTGTACTAGCAGTCACTATTTTCTTTACCACCACACACTCAGTTTTGTTTTTTTTTTTTTAAAGACAGTTTCACTTAAGAATGTCCTTCATTAAGACAGTAAAAATAATTTTTATTAAATCTAAGTCCTTACAAACATACTTTTTATATGCTGTGTGAAGAAATAAGACATATATATAAAGCATTTCTGCTATATAACTGAAGTACAATATAACTACTTTGAGGAAAACCACTTGTACAATTTTTTCAGGTACAAGATTAACTAGCTACTTTTTTCATTAAATATTTTTATTTAACAACAGCAGCAGCAACAACAACAAAAAAAACACTGGTAGATAAACCATAATTATCCAGATTTGGTCATTTGGCAGATTTGGTTTTTAGGTTCTCAAAAACGAACAAAATGAGTCTGTCATTTTAAGGAAGAACAACTGATAAACTTGAGCTTTCAAGCAAGATTTAAAATTTTGGAAAATTAATTGTGTCTGCCTCAGTGAGCATGACAGCTTTCTAATACTTAAATACTTTTCTGATGAGATCACTGGTATTATCAACGAATGAAATTTTTTGATACTACAGCTGGCAAGCTGTATCTGCAGGTTCCACATCCTTGAATTCAACCAACCACAGGTGGAAAATATTAAAAAAAAAAAAATTAACAATACAACAAAAAATACAAATTTTAAAAACAGCTGAGTGTAACAACTACTTACATAGCATTTACATTGTATCAGGTATTGTAAGTAATCTAGAGATGGTTTAAAGTATAAGGAAGGATGTGCATAGGTTATATGCAAATACTACCACACCATTTTATATAAAAGACTTGAGCATCCACAGATTTTGGTATCTGTAGGCGTCCTGGACCCAATCCTTCATGGATACCAAGGGATGACCGTATATGACAAAATGTGCCACCATTCAGAAAGATCTGCATTATTCAGTGAACTGGTATTTTCTAAATTTGTAACACAATGTTACAAAACCAATCATAAGTAAAAGACCCATTTGGTTATTAGTGAAGTACAAAAATTTCATTAATATGGCCTCAGATTCCATATTGCAACTAATCCTTAAGAAACTACCACTTGTCAAATTTTGGTGTAGTATCAAAAGAATATCCACAATTATCTGAAAAAATTATTAAAATACTCTCCTCCCTTTTCCAACTGCATAGCTATGTGAGGCTGGATTTTCTCCATATACTTCAACCAAGAAAATATCCAACAATTCTGAATGCAGAAGCACATATGAGAATCCAGCTATCTTATTATGCTCAACTTAATCTCTTTAATGAGATTTGCAAAACTGTAAAACAATGCCACTCAACTAATTCTTTTTGTCATTTTGGAAAATATAGTTGATGTCTATAAAAAATTTTACTCATGCTAATATGCACTGGGTTTATCATTAATTTTTAATAAAGTAGTGCTTTAAAATTTCCCTAAAATATATAGATGTAACCAACATAAATAAAAGCACTTTAGAGTCCTCACTAATTTTTAAGAGTGTAAATAAGTTCTGAGACCAGAAAGTTTGAGAATTAGTCTACTTTATACAAGGCAGTAAGGAGAGCAGATCTCTATCAATCTGAGGTGAACTATTTGGTTATGTCCCAAGTATATAAGGGATGTGAATAGCCAATAAGAGTAAGAAACTACTAATTGGGGCTATACACTGATAGCAGCGGCTCTCTAAATTTTGACATTAAATCACAGTCCTTTTCTTTTATATAGACCGTCTTGCTAGGCTTCTTTAGAGTGAACTGAATTTTATGCTAGAACTCAATCAAATTGAAGAATCTTTCTAGAGGAGTTGTCCTCAACACACAAGCCAAAAGAGCGATTCCTTTAGATTCTTTTTTTCCTATTGACCACAAGTCCTTAGTACTTTAGTGATAACATCTGAAATCTAATGTATTATTTTTTACGAAAGTAGCTTGCTTTCTAAATGCAATTTTCTCATAAACATTCCACTCAAGTTTAGTATCAATAAATGTGCACTATACAATCTCGCTAATGAAAAATGCAACTGAAACTATTTTAGGCTTCTCACTTACTATAATGGTCAAAAAATTATTTTCAGGACAGTTCTCAAGATCAGTGAAAGCACAAGAAAAACTAACATTCTTTATATGCAAAAACTGGGAGTAAAATTGGTAAAATCTTTTGTGAAGTCACAAGTATTTAAATTAGCCCTCTTGCTCACAACTCATCATATCACCCACCTAGTTTATTTCCTTCCTAGCACTCACTCTTATATTTAAAAAGGACTTAAAATCTTTCTTAAAAACAAATTATCTGCCTCACTTCCAATAGAGTGCAGGCTTCGTAATAGCAGGAGCCTCATAATAGCCTCACTAGTGTATTCTGAGCCTAGGACATCTCCCGTCACAGAGTAAGTGTTCAAAAAGGTCTAACAAATAATTGATAAGTCACAGCAGTATTTTTTTTTTAAAAAGTAAACACAAACAAAAAAACTTCTGGAAACAACCTGTAGGTCCATCAAACCCAGAATGATTAAATAAACTGTGGTATTTCCAATCAGTGGAATACCAAGAAGTTTTTTAAAACAATGAGGCAGATCTATAAGTAACTAATATGGAAAGATCTAACGCACATTAAGTGGAAAAAATAAGCTGCCAAATACACCAAAATAGTATTTGGAAAATATACAAAATTACAGAGAAAAATGTGGAAGGATAATATCTAGTTGGCAAGCAGCCACTTCTAGGAAGAGGGAGTAGAATTTGGGCAGAGATAGAGAATGGTCAAGGGGAACTTTGACTTTATTTGTATAATTTAAACTTTTAAAAATGATATATATCCATGTAAGTAGCTCATATAATTTTACTTTTTTCAAAAAATTTTTAAGGGGTGGGCATGGTGGCTCATGCCTGTAATCCTAGCACTTTGGGAGGCCAAGGCAGGAGGATTGCTCGAGGTCAGGAGTTCAAGACCAGCCTGAGCAAGAGTGAGACCCCTGTCTCTACAAAAAATAGAAAAACTAGCTGGGCATGGTGGTGTGCACCTGGTCCCAGAGCCGGGAGGTTAAGGCAGGAGGGTCACGCGAGCCCAGGAGTCTGAGGTTGCAGTGAGCTATGATGATGCCACTGCACTCCAGCCTGGGCAACAGAGTGAGACCCTATCTCAGGAAAAAAAAAAAAAGTTAAGAGAAGCCTGTATCATCAGTCAGGGTCTAGTCCTGTCTTTCACAAAGAAGAAATTTACTATAAAGATTCAGCTACACAAAACAGAGGAAAGTGAGGCAACCCAGAGACTAGTAACAGCAAGGAGCTTCTATGACTTCTAGGACTAAAAGGACAGTAAGATGAAATAGTCTCACCATATGTCAGAAGCTCAGGATGGTGTTAGAACCATGGCAGGAACTGCTCAGTAGTATCTGGGACCATGGAAGAAGCGGACACAGGGGAGCCAGAGTTGGCTCCAAAAAGTGGTGGAGATGGTGGGGGAAAAAAAAGGGGGGTGGGGAAATACCCTGGCTTCTTCCCTCCTTTCACCCTCCAATCTTCTGTTACTGCCTCCCATTAGCAAAATCCAAAAAGCAAGAGAGCCTAAGAAATTTAATTCCCTACAATACAGAACAGAAAAAGAGAAGGAATAGATTTGAGAGCAAATTGGAAAGATAACTAGCACAAACAGTTATCAATGTGTGCCCTACCTCCTATATTCCCCAGCAGAAAACAAAACACATATGTAGTGACTAAAAATCTGTCTTACCCTCATTTAAAAATTAAATAAGAAACCGGATTTGGAGTGGGGAGAGAACTTGAAGCACAAAATTGCAATAGCAATTTTTTTAAGAAGTAAATGATTAGAAACACTATATCTTTACTAGAGGGACAAACAGACCAAAGCAAATTGCAAATACAGATTATACAAAATTTTAGCTTACCAAATTTCTATATGCCTGGGAGAAACTTCTGAAAATATGAAAGAAAACAATTTTTTAAAAATAAAAGTTCAGCTTAAAGACCAAGAATTTATTTATTTATTTTTAAGAGATGAGGTCTCACTCTGTCACCCAGGCTGGAGTGCAGTGACATGATCACAGCTCACTGTGGCCTCAAACTCCTGAGCTCAAGCGATCCTCCTGCCTCAGCCTCCCGAGTAGCCAGGACTACAGGCACGCCCCACATGCCACCATGCTCAGCTAATTTTTCTTTTATTTTTTTAGAGACAGTTTCTCTCTATGTTGCACAGGCTGGTCTTGAACTCTTGGCCTTCAGCAATCCTCTCGCCTCAGCCTTCCTGGGATTACGGGCATGAGCCACTGCGTGCAGCAAGACCAAGAATTTAAACTTACATTACCAACATGCATTTTTGAGTGCCATCCTCTAAAACCATTTTCGACAAAATACTTAAAATCCACATCTTTTCAAAAAGAATGAAGCAAAAGTCTAGGTTAGGAACTAAAAAAGAACAGCTGCTTGATAAAAACGCTAAGAAAAGGAAAGAAAAGCCTAATTTCATTTAAGCATTCAATTGGTCTTAGACCAGGGATTGGCAAAACATTTCTGTAAGGGACCAGACAGTAAATATTTCAGGCCATACAATCTGTGCTGCAACTACTCAACTCAGCCACTGTGGGGCGAAAGCAGCCATAGACAATAAGTAAATAAATGGATGCGGCTGTGTTGCAATAAATCCTTATTTATGGACACTAAAATTTTAATTTCACAATTTTCATGTGTCACAAAACATTCTTTAATTTTTTTCAACTTTTTGAAAATGTAGAAATCATTTTCAGCTCACAGGCCATAAACAGAGAGTGGGCCAAATTTGGCCTACTGATCAGTCTGCAGACCCCTGGGCTTGCACAAATTATATTCAAAACTAGTGTGGTTTTTATTTTAAACTGTTAAACAGGAGTTAATCTGTCCATATTTTCCAATCTATGAAAAAGAGGCAAGTTTCCAACAAAATTGCCAGACTTTAAAAAATTATACATTCTTTAACCCAAAGTGCCTGCGTAAGAATATTCAATCTATACAAAAACATACCAACCAGAACACTTGAGAGTCTGGAGAGTCTGTCATTGTATTCAAACAAATAGAGCTAATGTAAGAAAAACTTTGGCCCTAACCTGCAGGTACTCCATTCCTTTGGCTTACTTCCATGGGAAAGAGGGGTGACCATCTATTCGATCACAAGTCCTGCCTGGTTAGGGATGTCAAGGCCATTATTGTTTACGTCACTGCAAAAGCATATGATCTACCTTTAATCTGCAGAATAAAATAATAAACTCTAGACAATGTAATCTTAAAGCCTCTGATAACCAAATCTCATCAAAAGGCCCCAAAATATAAAATAAACTGTCTAAAGAATTCCAAGTTCATCCATTCTTCTACCAATCTTTCAACCAATATAGTCCACTTGAAAGCTTATACTTCGACAGCAGAGCTTTGATCCCTTGTAGAATCATGTTTTCGGAATCTTATTTCAGCATTTCACCTATGCTGCCCAAAGAATGTTCTAACAAATTACTCCACAAAACCACACTGTACTTACTATATTTAAAAAAAAAAAATTTGCAGAATTTATCTAGTATATCATCTCTTTTATAAGGACCCCTGGGAGAAATTTCTTAGGCAGTGACATCGAGGAATACCTTTCTCAAGAGACTTATGTGCCTTCTACCTTATAGATGCTATATATAACATAACCCAATATAAAATTCTCCTGTATTTGGCTGTTAGGAAACAAAGCTTTCAGAGTCCACCTCTGGTAACAGTGAAAAAACTTATGTCATGCATTTTTATGTACTTCTATAATCAGCTGCAAATGATCGAATTTTTTTTCTTGGTTTTCTTTTTTAAAAAATTCTAACATATTGTGTTTACATAAGCTACCTCAAATAAAGTGGGGCATAAGTATTCAGTAGCATAAAAAACTATCACACACAGGCAATCAATTGGGAAAAAATCTACCTCAAACAACTGCAATTTGTTCTTTGTGTGGCTTCGACAAAATCCCAGGATGCCACTTTATCAGCTACCTCTTCTTCACACAGACCACCTGATGAAGTGGAATACTTCCTCCTAAGATTCGAAATTACAAGATTCTTTAGAATTCATAAGAATTTTTATTAAACATGAATTTAGCATTAAAATTTTTTAAATCAATTTTTGAATTAAAGAAGTCATACAAATGACTGCATAGTTTAAATATCTTCTAACTATAATTTTTTACCACCATGCAAAATCTTGAACTTGAAAATGAAAATACGTACTTGTTCTGTGCTCTGTTCATATTGCATTCTTGCCAAACTCTATCCACTACATGATTTGCTAATTTTCTGGGTATTTTCCCTCCATGGTGGCTAGTATTATCAGAGTTGAAGCCATCAGATACTGAAGAAAATTTGACCCACTTCTGGGCAGACTGAGGATCAACTAAAAACAAAAAAGAATAGGCTGTAGAATTAAGGTAGGTTTAAAGTAAGGTTTAAAGACTTGGGTTGGCCAGGCATGGTGGCTCACGCCTGTAATCCTAGCACTCTGGGAGGGCAAGGCAGGAAGACTGCTTGAGCTCAAGAGTTTGAGACCAGCCTGAGCAAGAGTGAGACCCAGCCTCTACTAAAAATAGAAAAATTAGCTGTGCGTCTTGGCGTGAGCCTATAGTCCCAGCTACTCGGGAGGCTAAGGAAGAAGCATCACTTGAGCCCAGGAGCATAAGGTTGCAGTGAGCTATGATGATGCCACCGCACTCTAGCCAGGGTGAGAGAGAGAGACTTCATCTCCAAAAAAAAAAAATTTTTTCAGTCTTTTTAATTAATTTGTGATACAACTTGCTCCAGCTACCTGGTAAGCCTATTTATATTTTCAAGCAAAAAGTTTGTTTGTTTGTTTGTTTGTTTATTTATGAGACAGGGTCCTACTCTGTTACCCAGGCTAGAGTATAATGGCATGATCATAGCTCACTGAAGCCTTGAACTTCTGGTCTCAAGGGATCCTCCCACCTTAGCCTCTCAAGTAGCTAGAACTACAGGCAGGGGCTACTGCACTTGGCTAATTTTTCATTTTTTTTTTTTTTTTTTAAAGAGACAGGGTCTTGATATGCTGCCTAGGCTGGTTTCAAACTCCTCATGTCAAGTGATCTTCCTGCTTCAGCCTCCGGAGTAGCTAGGATTACAGGGAGGAGCCAACACATCCCTTTAAAAGTATGTCATTTTAAATACAAAAGCAAAAAATCTGAAACAAGGTATGCAAACTGGACGGTAGTAAATCAGGGTCGATTTCCTGACTTGGAGGACCAAATAATGGTTGCATAGGATAGTATCCTTAGTTTTGGGAAATACATTGAATACGCAGGAGTGATGGGGCATCATGTCTACAGTTTGTTTTCAAATGGTTCAGAAAAAGACCAATGATAATTAATGTGTACATATAGAGACAGTGATAGAGCACACAGTTAGGATATCTGGATGAGGGAATCCTCTGAACTATATTTACAACTTTTCAAGAAGTTTGAAACTATTTTAAAATAAATTATTTTTTATGTGCTTGCTGTACTCAAAATAACAGATTTATCACCAGAGCTGATGAAACAAATTAAATTAATACAATACCTGTTTGGACTTCCTCAGGAGATGTAGGTGGTGTAAGAGTAACCGAAGACATAGCAGGATCTCTTGTGGAAGCAGGCACTTGGTGGACACCCAAGCAAGAAGTTGAACAGTGAGAGGATCCCACAGAGCTAGGAGTAGGAATGTCTGACTGAGGGACTAGAACAAAGCATGCTGGGTAGATCATTCTGACACCAGCTAAAAAAAAAAATGGAGAGGAAAATCAATTACTATTGTGACCATAATGGGATTAGTTTCACTCAAAAGTACTATAATGAAAAAGTAGATATGATATCACATTTGTGTAAATAAAAAATATATTTTCATAAATATATGTTCTTCTGTCATGAGTTTTTTTTTTTAAGTAAGAAACCACAATAAGCTGTTAGTGGTTACCTTTGGTGAGAGAGACTTAGAAGAAAGTAGACTTCCCTTTTCATTTTTAGATCTTCTGTGAATGTGCTTGTTTTCTTTAAATCTTTATTTGCATATTTGACCAATTATAATGTATATTATTTTTTTATTTTTATTTTACAAGTTTAACAAAGATAATCTGGGCACTAGAATTATGGACCTTTTTCTATTTTATTCTATAATATATATGTCTCTATTTTAAAAGTATAATAAATGTGTTTTGTTTCTGTTTTTTGTCATAACTGCTCTGGTAGTAAGGTGTTTATTGAAATTAAACACTGGTAATCTTTTTATTTTAAAAAAATTAGGCAATCTTCACATATAACATTACCATTATGTTGCATTAAATACAGTATTGTAAATTCTAATTCTAATTATCTGCTAAATTATACATTCTCCATGCCTCCCATGTCTCTCTAAGGTGGAATGTATGTCTTCACCCCATTGTCAGGCTTGGCTATGTGACTTGCTCCAGAATGTAAGTGCATGTGATATATGCCACATCCTAACAGGAGCTTTAAATGTGCTTGCAGGGTCAGGGCAGCCTCTCTCACTTCTGTCTTCTGGTACAAGATTAGCAAGTCCCAGATATGAATTACTTTGTTAACTTGGGTCCCTGAAAGAGAAGACATACAGAATACAGCCAATCTGAAAAAAGCTAACCTAGGTAGAGCATATCAAAGCCACAGTCTTTAGGTACATTTTCTGCCTTTTAAGTTAGTGGAGGTGAAGTTTTACCAAATGTTAAAACACTGCATAACACAGGTTGTCAACTTTCCGGCCTCCAACTATTAATTCAGTCACACTTATTCCTGTTCAACCCTTAGCATGCTTCCTTCTAGACACAATGTATTTCCCTGCCCCAGTGACTTTGGCTTGGCCATGGTAACTAGTTTTGTCTAACGCAATGTGAGCAGACATAACATACACCATATCTCAACATAACCTTTAAATACACTTACATGTTTTGGCTCAGACCCTATTATTCTTCTGTTCTCATAATAACAGCATGTCCCACATACAGTACTAGGTACTCATTTAACCTAGGTTACAGAATGAGAAGATATATGGAGCCAAACCACAGCCAAGCTGTAGCCCTTACATAATGTGAGCAGGAAATAAGCAACAAATAAATGTTTGGTGTTGAAAGCCACTGAGGTATTGGAGTTGTTTCTTATTCAGGAAAATCTAACTAATATATATAGTCATGTATTTTCCCCTTAGGATTAATACTCAGAATCCATACCAACAAGAACTTCTACTGCAGCTAAAGAATCATCTTCCCAATCCATATCTTCCTGTTTTTCTTCAGACATCTCCTTCAAGCAACATGAAATAGGATAGAACTGTTTCCATTCACCAATCAATTTTTTTGTAGCTGAGTCAGACATCTTGAATGCCTGTCCTGTGAGAGTGCCATTTAGTCCAAATGGGCTTAAGATAACTAGAAACCCAAAGCAGACATCAATTAAGTAACTAAGGACTGTTACACCAAATAAAATTACATTGAACAGTGTGGCAATTCTAAAAAAGAAAAAAAACTCATAATGATCATTCCAGAGAAAATCAATTTATTATACTTCATTATTGTGAAGATAAAGTAAGAACCACACTGAGTTTATTATAAAAACCGTTAAAATTTGTCAACTCCAAACTCTCGAATAGATAACTGCGGACATTTATGTATCCTTCAACTTGACTCCCACTAAGGAAAAGCAATTTGAGGAAAAACAATGTGAATATATAAATCTTTAAGTACTTAATATTTATGTACTGCTACATAAACTTTAAAAAGCAAACACTAGGTTTAAAATTAAGAACACAATGCCAGTCCTTAAAAACAAATCAGGAATCTTATAAAACACTTCCTCTAGAATTCAACCATTTTCATGATATGAATAGTATCAAAAGTCCCTGTGTATCTATGTTAACTTAAACATGGCTTATATGACCTGATACACAAGATGACCTTGAAAACATTAACACATAACTACAATATGCCACGTAAGAAAACACTTTAAACTATGTTACCACTCATGTTCAAGGATTTTTCTTAATAATACTTGTATTAAAAAACTTATTTTGTTGACTTTAATGAGGAATAAAAAAAACTATCAAAATCATTAAGCTGAAGATCAGCGAGAAATCCTGTCAATCCTAAAATGTAAAATTACCAACTTCAATAAGGATCTTCTTGAAACAACAATAAAAGATCAAATAACCTAAAACAATAAAATATTCTACCTTGAAATGGGCTATTAGACTGTTGAGCAAGGGTGATATGCTCTTCACTGAGAAGATACACAGGTTGATGTTGGTTAATTTCCACGCTGGTACAAACATTGCTGTCTCCATGCAAGAAAAAGGTGAAAGAGCAGGACAAGTGTTCACTAGTAAAGAAGAAAAAGTTATATTTTAGTGATGATCAAAGCCCAAAAAATAAGTTAACCTGCTTTTCTTTATTAAGAAGTTATACCACAAAAATGCATACTGTTTAGCCCAGAAATTCTACTTCATCATCTGAAGGAAAAAATCATGAATATAAGCAAAGATTTAGCTATAAGAAGTGTTCTTCATGGAATTGTTTATATTATAATAGAAAAGGCTGCAAACATAGGAACCAGTTAAAGTTAGGTACACCCACACATACAATTATTATAAAGTCACAAAAATAAGTTAAGGTGGAAGAGTGGGTTTAATGGAAAAGGATAGGCTACCAAAATAGCATGGTCTCAATTTTTTTTCCTTTTTTTTCTTTTTTCTTTTTTTTTTAAGAGATGGGTTGTCTGGCTGGGTGCAGTGGCTCACACCTGTAATCCCAGCACTCTGAGAGGCCAAGGTCGGAGGATCACTTGAGCTCAGGAGTTCAAGACCAGCCTGAGCAGGAGCAAGACCCCATCTCTACTAAAAATAATAAAATTAGCCGGTCATCATGGCACGCGCCTGTAGTCCCAGCTACTCGGGAGGCCGAGGCAGGAGGATGGCTTGAGCCCAGGAGTGTGAGGTTGGAGTGAGCTATGATGACGCCACTGCACTCCACCCACGGCGACAGAGCAAGACCCTGTCTCAAAAAAAAAAAGAGATTGGGTCCCACTATGGCCTAGAGGCCACCAGGCTGGCCTCTAACTCCTAGGCTCAAAGAATCATCTCACTTCAGCCTCCTGAGTAGCTGGAACTAACTACACATACATGTCACCATATCTGGCTCCCAATTTTTTTTTAAAGAGGAAAAAAGTTTTCTCTGGTTAAAAAAGTCTAGATGGGCAACAGAATTGATGGTGAATTAATTTTTATTTTTGCTTATTTTCCCCTCTCTATATATAAGAAACTAAGTACATTTTTTCATTTTATTACTTCTATAATTGTGCTGTATCTAATCAATCACTTAATGTAGTCCCCTCCCAACCAACAAAGTTATTTTAAAGCAAAGATTGATCTTACAGCTGAAGGCATCCAAGAATCAAGGATACATGCAAAATAGTACGTCTTACAAAATTTAGGTATAGCTGGATATACAGGTTGGAAAATAAAAGTTCCCAAGGACAGCAGATGTATCCTGAAGATACAGCTTAGAAACATCAAATAGCCCCGAAGGGAATGAGATTGTACACTAAGAAGAATCCACTTTTATTCCTTCTCCACACATTTATCTTAAAAATTCATCTTCAAGAACCAGTTCTTTAAATTATGACCATTAATCAACTCAAAACCTAATGAATATACCTATAAGCCCTCTTGAATTTTTGCTGGACAAGTCAGGGCATAATGAATTTAAATTAAGTTATAGTAAAAGTAATGCTAGAGCTAACAGAAGTGGGAAAACAGACGGTAGAAAAGAGGTGAACAGCAACACAGAGTGGAGAATTTCTTGATTTTATATATATTAAGGAGTCAACAGATAATGTCTAAAGTTGATAGAATAAGAAAATGGAAATTAAGCATATTATTCAAGTTATAAAAGTAACCAACAGAGACTGGTCCAGAGGTAATACGCTATCTCAATTGATTTTTCAGTGTCACATCAAACTCTTTGTTCTACTTTCATCTGTTTTCACAATTACACTTGACTAGCCTAAAAATTTTTTTAAATAGAAACAAAATCTTAAAATGAAAGTGACAGAAAAACTAAAAATAATATAACTAATAAAATAAATCTTATCTTTCATGATAAGGAATCAGTAAATCAAGGCCTAGAAGTAGTATAAGTATCCCCAGAATTATGGCAGTAATCATTAAAAGAACAAAGAAGCTAAAAAACAAAACAACCTAGTTACTTCTGGGAATGGGACTGAGATATTTAAGCAGGAATCTTTAATTTTTTAAAATTTATAATACCATTCTGTTCTGTTTAAGTTATAAAATATTTTGTTAATTTAAAAAAATTGTGAATTCTATACATTTATCAGTGATTGCTACATATCTTTCCTCACTCCAATAGCTTTTTAAATTTAATAAACTTTTTATTTATGAATAATTTTAAATTTACAGAAAAGGTACAAAGATAACATAGGGAATTCCCATATACCCTTCACCCAGTTTCCTCTAGTTTTTTTTGGTTGCTGTTTTTTGTTTTTTTAGAGACATGGTTCAGCCATGTTGCCCAGGTTAGTCTTAAACTCCTGCCCTCAAGCAATCCTCCCACCTCAGCCTCCCAAGTAGCTGGGATTACAAGCACAAGCCACTGTGCCCAGCTAGTTTCCCCTAATGTTAACGAACGTCTTAGAACCACGCTACATTTGTCAGACATATAATTAACGTTGATAGATTACTATTAACTAAACTCCAATCTTTAACTGGATTTTCCACTGGTGCCCTTTTTCTGTGCCGGGATCCAAACCAAGATACCACACTGCATTTAACCAACAGTTTTTAATAGAAAAGAAAAAAACTAAATTAAACTTGTTGCTCCTCTGAATAAAATGTCAATTTTATTGCAATATCTATTGGTTGAGGAATTATGAAGACTTACACACATTTGCTTTGGTAAAAGGGGTATAAATCTAAAATAATCATCAAGTCAAGATGAGTATAGAAACTATTAACTAATAACAACTTTGAGAACTGTCCACTCAGGAACAGAACATTGTTATTGCTCATTTAAAGAAGCTCAATTGTACTATTGATATCCAGCAGTATTTTCCAGCAATGGTAAGGTACCTGCACTGCAAAACACACAAAAAACCTACCAAATACAAACCCAATTCCAAATGCTCAAAACACAAAACAAAAAACCACACACACATTTAAAAGAACTCTGCATTAAACATAGCATTATATTCAGATCTATATGTACTATATACTAAGCTACCAAGTAAAAGCCAAGTGTTATTCTTTTATTCAACAAATATTTTAAGTTACGCCCATGGCACTGTGCTAGGCACACAACTGATTACAGTTATGGTAAGTGCTATAACAAAAAATCAAGCACAGGAGGCTATGAAATGTCTTAACAAGACAATCTAGATACTTGAACTTTTTTTTTTTTTTTTGAGATAGGGTCTTGCTCTGTCACCTGGGCTAGAGTTCAATGGTGTTATCATAGCTCACTGCAACCTCACACTCCTGGGCTCAAGCGATTCTCCTTCCTCAGCCTCCTGGATAGCTGGGACTACAGGCGCACACCACCATGTCAGGCTACTTTTTCTATTTCTGTAGAGACGGGATCTTGCTCTTGCTCAGGCTGGTCTCAATCTCCTGGCCTTAAGCAATCCTCCTGCCTCAGCCTCCAAAAGTGCTAGGATTACAGGCATGAGGCACCATGCCCGGCCTCTGTAACTGTTAAGGCTGTGTTATAGAGCATATAAATACATAACAATCTCTAAACAGGATTTTTATTTTAGCAAGCCACTAATATTTAATTTCTGAGAGCTACATGCCCATCATGCTCATTATATGTAGTGACATTCAACAGGCAGAAACCAATTTTCAAAGCATTTTTCACTCTTAACTATAATAAAGGATATGAGAGTCTAAAAGCAAGACAAATCGCTAAAAACTTAAAGAATAAATAAAATCCACATTCAACAAGCTAGAATGACTATTTTTCAACATTACAAGCTTCTTACAAGTTTTGCAGGCAACTATAAAAGACTTACATATGTCTTGGTAGAAGGGGCAAATTTTTTAAAAGAGTTTAAAGGGGAATTACTAACTAAAAATACTAAGTCTAGGAAAACATTTATTAATGAAGAGCTGGGTGTAGTGGCACGCGCCTGAAGTCCCAGCTACTCAGAAGGCTGAGATGGGAAGATCCTGGAGGCCAGGAGTTGGAGGCTGCACCACGCCTATAATCATGCCTGCATCCTAGGCAACAGGGCAAGACTCCCATCTCTTTTAAAAAAAAAAAAAGAAAAATAAAGGAAGAAAGGAAAAAAAAAAAGTGGAAGAGACTCAAGCAAGACTAACTATTATGTAGAGAAATTTTAATTTGATTAACTTTAGGGATCAAGTAAGTATGCCATAGAAGTGATTATGAAAGCTATGTGCTTACGTAGTAACTGAATAGCAAATTTTAAAACCTGAATTGCAAATACTTCCAAGAATATTTGTAAATAAAAGCAATAACCTAAGACAATCTCATGTTCTTTATTTTTAAAAGACAAAAAGGATAGGAGACCTGAATTCTTATCCTCATATCTACTACTCCTTTTATCAGTGGAGTACAGTTCTTAAAAATATAGCTTTCAACTGTTTCATTTCATACAAGAAATATTAATAAAAAGATATTCAAAATGGATTTCTCTCATGACAAAAAAAAATGACAAATAATGTGCTAAAAATCTACTTTCCTGAAGATTACTGTAATATGGGAAATGTTAAAAAGTACATTAACTCAACTTCTCTTAAATATTATTTAGGAAGAATTTAATCTGATCTATACAAAAATCATACAGGCTATCTTTCTATTTCCCCAACAGCCTTTCCAGTGAGCACTTGACCATTTTAACTTTTAAATCACAAAAGAAAATTTGGCTTTTTAATGTAAAGTGATAAATTTGCCTCCAAGGGGTCTTTGTAAAAACCCAATATACCAAAGCGCAAAATCAAGTGACGATTGGGCACAGTGGCTCATGCCTGTAATCCCAGCACTTTGGGAGGCCAAGGCAGGAGGACTGCTTGAGTCTAGCAGTTCAAGTACTAGCCTGGGCAACATAGCAAGACTCCGTCTCTACGAAAAATTAAAAAATTAGCTGAGTGTGGTGGCATGCACATGTAATCCCAACCACTTGGGAGGCTGAGGAAGGAGGATTGCTTGAGCCCAGGAGTTTGATGGTTGCAGTAAGCTATGATGAGGCCACTATACTTCAGACTGGGTGAAAGAACAAGACCCTGTCTCTAAAAAAAATAAAATAAAATACAAAACCAGTGACTAATGCTCTCAGCTCCCACTGTTTATCTACACTGCCCTATTTACCAGCAACTCAATTCCAGTGGTCTATGATCAAAGAAAAAACATCACCTCCTATAGTGCTGGCATATTATCCCAATATACAGTAGTCTAATCTTACTGTAATATAAAATGGTTTAAAATAAACTGAATTTGTGCATGACATTGGAGAAAAACTATTCTAAATATGGGATAAAATTGCAGCGATTCTTTAATAAAAGAAAAAAAAAAAGAGAGAGAGACAGGGTCTCACTATGTTGCCCAGGCTGCAACGCAGTGGCTGTTCACAGGCACACAATCATAGTGTTTATACAGCCTCGAACTCCTGGGCTCAAGTGATCCTTCTACCTCAGCCTCCCAAGTCAGAGAATGTTATAGGACAAAGAGAATGTTAAGAAATATCAACATATTAAATTCAGAATGGCTTTTCTTTCAAGGAGAGATGTTGTGATTAATAACATCATCTTAAACACTTTTGGTACTTAGCACTTAGAAAAGCAGAGTTAAAACAAATACATGTAACTACAATGACAGCCCAAGGTACTATTAGCTGCCATTAAGAGTTGTAGAGAACACCAATGCTTTTCAGGAGTTCATAGTGTAATATCCAAAACAAAAGGTATGAGGCAGAATTTTACAAATGAAACCTGAACAATCTTCTGCTGCAGAAAGAAATGTTCCTCAATTAAATACTGAAGTTAAACAGAAGATTCTTTATTTCTAAGACAGAAAATGAAGACATGCTTAAAGATTAAATTGAGCTGTTCTAATAGCAACACTTCAATATTTACACTGCATTAGGCAGTGCCATATCTAATCTATTTTTAGGATTTGTGTTAGGAAGCTACAGAAAAATGATATCCCATTTTGCTGGTGGGAAATCTGAGGCACAAAGAGGTCAAACGGCTTGTCTTAAAATCATAAAACTAGTTAAAGGGAATGCTGACTTAAAATCCTAGTCATCCTAACAACCAATTAAAATATGGGCAAAGAACCTGAACAGATGTTTTTCCAAAAATTATATACAAATAGCCAATAAACACATAAGATGCTCAACATCACTAATTATTAGGGAAATGCAAATCAAGAACATAGTAAGATACCACTTCACACCCACAAAAATGGCCATTATTTTTTAAAAAACAGGAAACAAGCGTTGGTAAGGATATGGAGAAATTGGAACTCTCCTGCATTGCCATTGGGAATGCAAAATAGTGCAGCCACTGTGGAAAACAGTATGGAGATTCCTCAAAAATTTAAACTTAGAATTACCATAAAATCCAACAATTCCACTTCTGGGTATATACCCAAAAGAACTAAAAGCAAGGACCTGAAGAGAGATTTGTACACCAATGTTTACAGCAGCATTAGTCTCAATAGCCAAAAGTGGAAACAACGCACATGTCCATCGATGAATCAATAAACAAAATGTGGTATATCATACAATGGAATATTATTCAGCCTTAAAAAGAAGGGAAATCCTGTCACATGCTACAACATCAATGAACCTTAAAGACATTATGCTAAGTGAAATAAGCCAAACACAAAAGGACAAATATTGTATGATACCACTCATATGACAAATTTATAGAGAAAGAAAGTAGAATGGTGGTTACCAGGAGCTTGGGGAAAGAGAAATGAGGAGTTATTGTTTCATGGGTAGATTTTTCAGTTTGGGATGATGAAAAAGTTCTGCAGATAAATAATGGTGATGGATGCAAACAATATGAATGTACTTAATGCCCCTGAACTATACACTGAAGAATGGTAAATTTTATGTTATGTACATTTTACAATTAAAAAAACCCCCACTCATCTTAATTCCTAGTTATTTTTATTCCATGAATTCAACAGTTTCCAAACTTGTCTTACATTAGGATCTTTAAAAAATTCCAAAGCCCAGGCCATAACCCCAGGTTAAGATACAAGCATCAATAATTTCTTTTAAGCTCTCTAGGTGATTCCCACCTGCAGACAAGTTTGGGAACCACTGCATTAATCTATATTTCTGCAGTCTTCAGAGTAATTTTTTTTAATTCTTAAATTTATATTATTAATATCAGATATTCTTAACATATCTCCATGAAGAAAACAACTATATTAAAATCCAAAAGATAACACCTTACCTGTGAATCCTATATATATTTGTGCTCACTTAGTGAACACATTACTTACATTATACAGTAAAGAATACTTAGAAAGCAACAACTTCTGGTTTACAACTTCAAATGCTCTGAAAGTGTTCCTTTTTACTGTTGTTTTTAAGTATTCTGTTTTTACTATTTCCTATCACTTTAAAAAGATGTATGGCCAATCAAATTGAAATATACTCGAAGTATAAAATAATATATGAGATTTCAAAGACTCAGTACAAAAAAAAGCAAACTATGTCATCAATACCTTTTGTATATTTAATTACATGCTGAAATAATACTATTTTGAATATACTGAATTAAATAAAATATATTAAAATTAATTTCAATGGATATTTGGGGGCTTTTTAAACTTTTTAAATGTGTCTACTAGAAAAATTTATTTATTTATTTATTTTGTGGGCTTTTTAAAAACTTTTTAAATGTGCCTACTAGAAATACTTTATTTATTTATTTATTTGTATTTATTTATTTAAAAGAGACAGGGTCTCACTCTATCACCCAGACTGGAGTGCAGTGGCATGATCATAGCTCACTGTAGCCTCAAACTCCTGGGCTCAAACAACCCTCCTGCCTCAGCCTCCTGAGTAGCTAGGACTACAGGCACTCACCACCACGCCTGGCTAATTTTTTAATTTTTTGTAATTTTGTGTCTCACCACATGCCCAGGCTGGTCTGTGAACTTCCTGGGCTCAAGCAATCCTCACGGCTCAGCCTCCCGAAGTGCTACAATCACAGGTATGAGCCACAAAACCCAGCCTTAGAAAACTTCAAATTACACATGTGGTTCACATTATATTTCCACTGGACAGTGCTATACTAGAAGACATGAAGAGAGTAAATGAGTACTTAAAAAACATAATAGCAATCACTTGAGGCCAGGAGTTTGAGACCAGCCTAGGCAACACAGTGAGACCTTATCTCTACAAAATAAATTTTTAAAAAACCAGCTGGGCATGGTGGCCAGTGGCTTTACTACCAGGTATTCAAGAGGCTGAGGCAGGAGGATAGATTTGAGGCCAGGAATTCAAGACCATCCTGAGCATCACAGCAGGACCTCATCTCTAAGAAAAATACAAAAAAATTAGTTGGGCATGTGCCTGCAATCTCAGCTACTTGGGAGGCTGAGGCAGGAGGATCCCCTAAGCCCAGGAGTTTGAGGTTGTAGTGAGCTATGATGATGCCACTGCACTCTAGCCCAAGCAACAGAGTGAGACCCTATCTCAAAAAAATAAATAAATAAAATAAAACAAAATTGGGGTTGAAGGCCAGGTACAGTGGCTCACACCTATAATCCTAGCACTTTGGGAGTCCAAGACAGGAGGATCACTTTGAGGCCAGGAATTTGAGGCTGCAGTGAACTATGAGCCTGGACAACAGAGAAAGACCTGGTCTCAAAATATATGTATGTGTATATGTGTACATGTGTATACATGTGTGTGTGTGTATATAAAAAAAATTGGGGTTAATAATTATCTTACATACAGCAAATATATCAAAAAGATTTCTTAATTCAGCAGTATATTTTTCTGTAGAAATTAATTATATGGCTATGTCTGTAGTTAAGGGAATGGGGTAAGATTAAAGTATATATTAAAATCAAACATGCTCCCTATTAATATATTTCCCTCCTATACAATCTCATCTGCCACTTAGCAAAACATTTGTCAATATATCCTATAAGATATTGGACTAGCTATCTTAAAAAAAGAATTCTTACTAGTATCCTTTTACCCTAGAAGAATTTAAAACTCTTCCTACATACATAAACTTAACTGCCCATTCAGCTAAATAGTGATAATAGATTCAATATGACAAAAAGTTTAACCAAACACAAACTTAAGAGAGTTCTTATTCAAGATAATCCTACTCAGATGCACCCTCAAACATCACAAGTTTGGAAAGTCTTCTCCTAAGAGACTAAAACCTACAGTAAGTCATTGGGACTTGTTACAGCCCATTTACCTGTGTTCTTACTAGAAAACTCAGTGACTGTCATCTGATCAGTCCCTTGCAATGTAGGAAAATACCTAAACTATTCAAGACAAAACACTGGTCATTCTTTTAACCAATTATCCAAAGTTTGTTCCAGTGAGTAATTATCCTTATAGTTGAAGGGTTCTTTACAGGTAACCAGGTTATATCATTACAATTTGATTCCACCTCCTCTCTTTCAGTCCCTGAAGACTGTTAGGGTTAAACAGATAATTAACTACATGCAAAACAAAGAATATTATAGTTTGTCCTTTGTTCAGGTCAAACCAATTTTGCAGCACAAATTTTCTTCCTTGACAACTCTGTTACTGTTTTTCAGAATGCTTATACCAGTTTAAGCAAAAGTGAATTTATCAGTAAACAAAAATAGTACATATAATGCTTCTGCTTCATAATGGTCTAGAAACACATTAATTTATGATCAATCTTTATCTACCTTCCTTATGTCATTCCACTGAATTCAAGAGAAAGGAAGTCCCAAGTCATAACTAAAAGACTTAGCTGCTTGATTTTTTCCTACTTGCTTTTCTAAAGGGAGAGGGGAAGGTAAGGAAGCTTCTATACAAAAGAGATTTGAGGCCCAGCATTTACCTTACCTGGATAAAGTCAGTTTTTATACCACAACTATGCTTCAAGAGTAACTTAAAAGAGCATACGCTATTTCTGGTAACACCCTGCTAATAAAACACAATCTGAATTTAGCTCCCCTCCTAAATGGGTCAGCCCATGGAAAAACACTAGTGCTCAATTACACGGTTAAATAACAAGTAAAATCTGTTGGATTCATGGAAATCTCCAATTAAAAGTTATATTTTCAATTATTAACAGCCCACTAAAAGAGTTTTTCATAAGGAAAAAGAAAGATTCCAACACTCATGGTCTGTAAGAAAAAAAAAAAAAGAGATATTTCCAGTACCTTGCATGGCTTATTGAACACATTCATTTATCTCTACTTCCTCATGAAAACCTCTCCACATAGATAGTAAAGGGCAAGAGGAAGATGAAGAGAGTGGTAAAGTGACAGCAAAAGAAAAGAGACAGGCCAGGCACAGTGGCTCACACCTGTAATCCCAGCACTTTTGGGAGGCCAAAGCAGGAGGATCACTTGAGGCCAGGAGTTCGAGACCAGCCTGTCTCTACAAAAAAATAGAAAAATTAGCCGGGTGTGGTGGTGCGAGCCTATAGTCCTAGCTACTCGGGAGGCTGAGGCAAGAGGACTGCTTGAGACCAGGAGTTTGAGGTAGCAACGAGCTATGATGACACCACTGCACTCTAGCCCAGGCAACTGAGCGAGACCCTGTCTCAAAAAAGAATGAAAGAAAGAAAAGAGACAGCCATAAAATCTGAATAGCTTTCAAGCAAAGGCAAGAATTTTAACTGACTTAGATAAAGGCAAAGGTAAAGAGGAAGGCGCCAAGATGCAAACTGAGTCAAACCACAGAATCCCACAAAGGCTCAGAAGTTGAAGGTACTGATATTATCTCTGAAGGCAGATATATAGGTTTAACTGAAAACAGAAGGAAGGAAGTTCAAATACAAAGTTAAACTTCTGGATGCACTCTACAATCTTACACAGACAGCCTCTTCACTTTCTTCCAGATCTGTGAAAACCTAGAGGTTCACTCTTTGAATTGGTTGAAACGGAGGGACACAGATCACTTAGACACAGTTGAGGTGATGTATTTAAATGAAAGATTAAGTGAAAATCTAAACACCATGTGAGCGACTCCCCCCAACCTCCTTTCCCCAGTAGGCTCTCTAAATACTGGCACTAAAGCTTATTTATACCCTCTAGTCAAAATACTGAAAGACCCCCCTGGGAAAACTGACTGAGTGGGGAATGGGGGACCGCAGTGGCGGGGGGTGGGGGAGGCCCATACAGCTGGTGACAGTTGGGTGACAGGCACCCAATAAAAATGGCCAGGTCCCCCAACCTTGCACCCTAGTGAAGCCCAGAACTTCATAAGCTGTTCATACATACAACTTCCAGTCGGCATTTTAGTGCCTGGAAGTTTAAGAGAAAATGATTGCTAATCCTAGATTCTATACCCAGTCAAAACTATTGGTCAACTATAAGGGTAGAAAAGAAGGTAATTCAGACATTCAGGATCTCAAAAGTATTACCTCCCATGTACTCTCAGCAAACTACAGGTAGATGGGCACCACCAAAGTAGTAAATAAGATCCAAAAAAGGAGAAATGAGATCTAGGAAATGAGGGATCCAACACAGATAGAAAAGCAAAGGGAATTTCCAAGATGGATACTGTGAAACAGGACTACAGAACAACTAGTCCAAATTGGAAAAGAAGAATGAAAGGTTCCAACAGGGGTATTAATTAACAAGAGAGGGGAAAAAAAAAAAAAAGAAAGAAACTGATAGGTTACACCAAGTCCTTGAAGGAGGGAGGGGAGATTTATACTTCTGGTAGATAGTCTAGGGATAAATTACCAATAGGTACACAGATCAGGAGTTAGCAAACTTTTTCTGCAAACAGCGAGACAGTAAATATTTCAGGCTGAGTATTTTTGGCTTTGCAAGCCTCTGTCACAATTATTTAACTCTGCTTTAGTGTGAAAGCAGCCACAAAACAATCCATCAAAGAATGAGCATGGGTGTGTTACAATAAAACTTTATTTACAAAAACAGGTGGCAAACTATATTTGCCCTGTAGAATGGTAGTTTACCAACCCCTGACATAGATAATTAAGTGAAAAAGAAATACATTAACACCCCAGAAAACAAAAAGATGTACAAGAAATGGAACATATTCCTAATATACTATATGTACTATATGGCTCAGTTACAAATAATATTTATAAAATCATCATAGCATAAATATCATAAATATTGTTTTTATCAAAACTCATAACTATACTGGCAAAATAAGGAAAGGAAGAGGGGAAGGGAGAAGAGTGTGTGCAAGAGTACCAATGTCAGCTGGGCACTGTGGCACATGCCGATAGTCCCATCTACTCAGGAGGCCTAGGCAAGAGGATGGCTTAAACCCAGGAGTTCAAGACCAGCTTGGGCAACATAAGACACTGTCTCAAAAAAAAAAAAAAAAGGCGCCATCAATGTCCAAGTGTTTGGGGCAGGAGGAAGCAAAATAGCTAAACCCTCAATAGAAAGACAGAATTTCAACGTTAGGCTGTCATGACAAAAAAGAAAAAAAAGGAAGTCAATAGATTAATCCTGAATGACTGAAATAACTAAAAACTCAAGAATAAGCATGTTAATTCCTTCAAAATTTTAAAATAGGTAAATTAGAAGAAATGGTTAAAAGAATTAAAAGTGGGTTGCCTCTGAGGAGCAAATGTATTAGCTAAAGCTCAGGATTGCAGCTTTTCATTTTAAATCTTGGTAATCTGACTTCTTAAAACCATATAAATATATATGGCAGATATTGCTAATTGCCTACCCAATATCCATTTCCCCTTTTTTCTTTTTTTTGGAGATAGGGTCTCACTGTCACCCTGGCTAGAGTGCAGCGGTGTCATCATAGCCCACTGCAACCTCAAACTCCTTGGCTCAAGCGAACTCCTGAGTAGCTAGGACTACAGGTGTATGACACCACACCCAGCTAATATTTCTATTTTTTGTAGAGGCAGGGGCTCCCTATGTTGCTCAGGCTGGTCTCGAACTCCTGGGCTCAAGCAATCCTCCTGCCTCAGCCTCCCAAACAGCCAGGACTTACAGGTGCAAGCCACTGCACCCAGCTGTAAGAAAATTCTTGAGAATGTGTAAAAGGGAGCATAAAGTGGTCAAAGAAAACTGAATACTTACAGCACTTTACCAAAGTTAACCTCCTGAATATGTCCGTACTGACATTAGCTTGTTTTATTCCACATTCTCTACAAAGCCATAAGAACTAACAAACCTAAAGAAATAACAAGTAAAAATTTAAACAAAATAGCTTACCTTTTATTTATAGGTTTTTCATCTTTTTCATAAGGCTTTACAAACCACTTGCCAATACGTACAAAGTTCCTGTTCATTAAACACCGTTCCAACAAATTGTGAACTGCTTTGAAAAGCAGAGTACGGCATTCATAGGAAAGTCCATTCTCCCACACTCCATCTTCCTCTTCTAAAAGAGAAATAAAGGAAACAAAAAGTAAAGTAGTGGCACTATATCTATTCAGAGCCAAGTAAAAAACGTTACAGTTTAAACTCTATATTCATAAACCCTATTTCACCCCAGAATATTAAGCAATAATCACTTCCGTATATCTCTAAACATTAAAATGTCAGGTTTCAAAGTGACTCCACAAGGAATAAAAGATCTAACTGCCATGTACTCTATTAAATTATCTGAAAATTATTTTTCCACCTTATATAAGGGCAATGATATCATGAACACACTGACTTGGTTTCTGTATCAATGAAAAGGACACTTGTTTATATAACCTGAAAAACATTAAACATACTCTACATCTATGATGCTAATTTCTAAGGGGGCTCACTTGTTATTTTATCCTAATTCGTCCAGTCATTCAACCTGCCAAAAAAAATTAGCCAGTTAATAATTAAACTCAAAACATTTCACGTCCATCAGGATTCTAATCCACAACTCCACTTTATAGTTTTATCACTTAGTTTTATAACTAAGTGATGAATAAAAAGGAAGCTATTGGCGCAGAGCCTAATAAGCAGTGCACTTATCAGCCACCTTAGGTCTCATCTCAATCAAACGATTCTCATGATTATAATTTGGTATAGAATCCTCTACTTGGAGGAGAAATTTAAAAATTTAAAGACTTAAGTTTTAAATGGCACTTCTGTCATATAAAGTTAATAGCTACCTTCACTAAGTATATGGCCTCAATTTTGCCAGCAAATCTATTTTTTGTTTGTTTTGGAGACATGATCTCACTCTCACCTGGGCTAGAGTGCAGTGGCATCATCACAGCTCACTGCAACCTCAAACTCCTGGGCTCAAGTGATCCTCCTGCCTCAGCCTCCCAAACAGCGGGGACTGTAAGTGCACGCCACCACACCAGGCAATTTTTCTATTTTTTGTAGAGATGAGGTCTCACTCTTGCTCAGGCTGGTCTCAAACTCCTGAGCTAATGTGATCCTCCTGCCTCGGCCTCCCAAAGTGCTAGGATTACAGGTGAGCCACACCCGGCCCAGCACATCTATTAATCACTCCAAGTTAATTTACCAAAAAAAGATTAACATTGTCATTTTAAGCCTGGATGTACTTCAGAAAAAAATTTTTCACTCTCTATTCATTTCCTATCTATAACAAAGCATCCAAGAAATCCTGCTGCAAGTGATAGATACCATGTCAGCATTTTTACTTTTAATATTTTAAATTGCTTAGTTCAAATATAATTAAGTATCCTCCTATAGCCTATACAGCTTTATAAACATTTGATAAACATGGGTCACCTGTTCAATTTTTAAGTAAAAATAAATGACATACCTTTCTCAATTTGACACTAAAAATGTATATAACTATACCCACAGAAAAATGACAGATACACCATGAGCTTTTGAATAAAAGCTGAGACATATGTTAAGAGTCACACATGATTTATATTCAGAACTCATACAACAAATGGGCAAAATAAACATTAAAAAGCATAATGACAGTGGACTTCAACTGCACTAGAAATTCTGTGCCACTACAAAGGTTAATGTTGATTTTATGTTGTTCTTTAAAGTTCCTTCCAGTCAGATGAGGTCCACAGAAATAAAGTGTTTTCTAAATGATAGTCAAATCTTTTCAAAGCAACTAATTGTGGTTTTTCTAAAAAGGTAAGCTTTTAACAAAAAAAAAATTAAGTTTTAGAAAATGACAATACTTGAGAGTTGGAATAAAAGAATTTTTTTCTTTTTTTTTTTGGAGACAGTCTTGCTCTGTTGCCCTGGGTAGAGCAGTGGTGTCATCATAGCTCACTGCACCTCTCAAACTCCTGGGCTCAAGCAATCCTCCTGCCTCAGCTTTGCGAGTAGCTGGGATTATAGGTGTGCACCATGAACGGCCGGCTAACTGTTGTATTTTTGTAGAGAAGGGGTCTCGCTCTTGCTCAGGCTGGTCTCGAACTTCTGATCTCAAGCAATCCTTCCGCCGCTGCCTCCCAGAGTGCTAGGATTACAGGCGTGAGCCACCATGCCCAGCTACATGTTCTTAATTCCAATAGAATTATGTTGGGAATATCTCCCAATTCTTCACCTCTTTATAATCTATTTAGTATCTTTTATTTTCATTAACTTTCACCTCAAAAATCTCCTGCATTCTAAGAAGCACAATGGTTGTAATATTAGCCCTACATAAGTAGCCCTTCCCAAAATCTTTTTCCTAACTACTTGTCAAGTTTTAAAGCAAAGACCCAAGACACACAGTTCCTATTTATACATATCAAAGTTGTACAGTTGCTATAAACTTCAAATAAATTACTCATTTAAAACTTAAGAATGGTAGCACTCTGGGAGGCCGAGGTGGGAGCATTGCTTGAGCTCGGGAGTTTGAAACCAGCCTGAGCAAGATCGAGACCCCGTCTCTCCTAAAAAAATAAAAAATAAAAAATAATTTAAAAAAAACACACACAAAATTAGCTGGGCGTAGTGATGCACGCCTGTAGTCCCAGCTACTCGGGAGGCTGAGGCAGGAGGATCGCTTGAGCCCAGGAGTTTGCGGTTGCAATAAGCTGTGATGACACAACTGTACTCCCCAGGAGGAAGGAGCAAGACTCTGTCCCCAAAAAGAAAAAAAAAAAAAAAACCCAAACTTAATAATGAATCTGCCTACTTCCCAAGAACAGTAAATAAAAAATCTTTATAGTAAAAGCTATAATACAATAATTTATAAATTTTCACATAAAATTCTAAAAATTTTATGGTTTTATTTCAAAAATCTCTATCAGTTAAGCCCGCAATTAAATGACTTAAGAATACCAAATGTGTTTTAAAAATTCTCCCTCATTACTCTAAATTTTATCTAGAGAAACTCAGGTGAACTTAACGCTTTCAAAAGGTAGGGGTTGTCTCATGTCCCCAAATGCCCGAAATTCTCATTAACATTAAATGGGAGTTATGCGTAAAACAAAGAAGTACAGACCACCTGTTGGGGTTTCCTAAAACCCACAAATCACCTATGTGGCAAGTAACTAAGCAACCATTACATTAAAGTAATATAATTTCATTTTTCATTGCTGAGGAAATAATAAGTCCTAATAACACTCAATGACGTGTGAAGGTTTTGTTTTGGTGGGGTCACTTAGAAACAAGAAGCCTACTGAGCTAAGCTTCTAATCTCTTGATGTTGTAATAACCATAATAAAAGTACTTTCTAGCCAGGCATGGTGGCTCAAATCCCAGCACTTTGGGAGGCTGAGGCAGGAGGACTGCCTGAGTCCAGGAGTTTGAAACCAGCCTGAGCAACATAGCGAGACCCGGTCTTCAGAAAAAAATAGAAAAGTTAGTCAGGCATAGTGGCATGTGCCTGTAATCCCAGCTACTCCAGAGGCTGAGGCAGGATGATTGCTGGAGCCCAGGAGTTCAAGGCTGCAGTGAGCTAACCTGGGCGACAGAGGGAGACCCTGTCTCTAAAAAGGTACAACCAACCCACCCAAGACATAGTAATACGCACCTCTTACATTCATTAAAATAAGTCCTTGAATCTCAACACCAGCATTATAATAGCGAGGGGAGGGAGAAAGGGAACACATGGCAAATCTTTACCTAGCTCTTTTAAATTTAATCAACAATAGCCTAATGGAAAGGGTCCGCTGAATCCATTTAAATAAATATTTTCCTCCTCTTGTATCTGTATGCCCAGAGAAGGTTTCAATTCTGCGTTTTTAGTACTCTTCTGTTACTATTAGCATTAGAACTCTTAATCATCAATGTTACTTGAAAATTTTTACAAAGTGTTTTATTTGAAAAAAACACAAAATTTCAAATGCTAAATTTGATTACCACATTTTCCTGAGGATATAGATTATAGTGGTGCTAAAGTATGTGATAAATCAAAATAATTCTCTATCAGTGAAAAAAAATCAAAACCAAAAAAACTGATACACCTAGTACTCAAATTTTTTTTCAAAACTGACATCTTTAAAAATCTCCACAGTAAACAACTGGTAAAAAAGGAATCTTTTTTTTTGGAAAAAGGGTCTTTGCCATAAAAAAGGAATCTTTTCCTATATAATTTTGCTAAACTATTAAAATGTCACATACGCTAATGAACAGTGAATGGACAAAAATTAACATGGTAGAAAATACCACATATTTTCTGAAAGAGTAAAGAGAAATGCTTAAATGCTCAATTAGTGTTTTCCTAATAATTAATAACCCATTTATTCAACAAATATTACTGAGAGCCTTAAGTTGGCAGCATCATTCATGTATTCACCTATAAACCTGAAAAACTTTGAATTAAAAACAACTTAACATGTTGATTTTTATCTTTGACTTGAAAATTTAAAAGATACACTCACTCAAAAAGGACAGCATATAGAAGAAATACGGCAAATGAAGTTGTCACCTAGAAGACTAGCCAATATAAAGAGTTGGGCCACAAGTAAATTTTACAACACAAGATAGAAATGAATTAACTCTCTTTAGACTACCTGGGACACAAAACAATTTTTTAGTTTGGCTTGCACTAGATTGCTCTTCTTGGCTGCTGTTTATCTACTTGTCGATCCTGTTAACAGCTGTCATTGAAGGTTAAAGCCCACTATAATTAATATCCTTCAATAAAAGCACCCAAAATTAAATTCGGAACAACAGACCACTTAGTTTCAGCAGTATCATTATGATGAAATTTGGACATGTTGCTAATATCCAGTATACAGACTTCAGGAGCCACAAAAAAGAACAAATATTTTTAGCCCTGACTGAGTTTGGTTTTTTAGTTCTCAAGGTATCAGTTTTCTAAAAGAGTCTTATCACAATCTAACTTACTACAATTTTTTTTAAGATGATGAACTTGGGAGAGAGAGCAGTTTTCGTTTTTATTTTTGTTTTAAGGGGAAGAATAAAAGCCAATAATGACAATAGCAATAAAATTCCAAAAAGGTGAGGACACAGAATAAAAGTACATAGAAAACTCTTCTCCAAGGACACGCTAATTAAAATGCAACAATCTTGCTCTGAAGCAAACTAACAGAACACTTAAAAGAACCAATCGGTCCCACCCACTGCAGAGACTTTTGACTAGAGGGTATGAGCTGAGATTTTCCCACTACCAATTTTACATCTGTCACCCACTATCACAACCACTAAACAAAGTCTGCCACAAAATTTAACTTAAAAAAAAAAAAATGGCCAGGTACGAGGTGGCTCACACCTGTAATCCTAGCACTCTGGGAAGCCGAGGTGGGAAGATAGCTTGAGGTCAGGAGTTTGAGACCAGCCTGAGCAAGAGCAAGACCCTCCATCTCTACTAAAAAACAGTAACATTAGGCTGAGGCAGGAGGATTGCTTGAATCCAGGAGTTTGAGGTTGCAGTGAGCTCTGATGATGCCACTGCACTCTACCCAGGGTGACAGAGAGGGACCCTGTCTCAAAAAAAAAAAAAAAAGCTGTAACCTGAAAGAAAGTAGTTTTGTTCCCTAATCCTTTTTCTATCAGAACAACTCAACTATCTATTCTACTAGAGAGAAGAGCAGAAAGTAAAAAAATCACATATTTGGCTTTGGGATTCAAGAGATTTTTTGAACAAATATCTTTCTGGAATATTATTGTAAGGCTAATACTAGTTATCACAAATCCTGATGCAAAAATCATCAGGACTTTGCAAATGACTTTGCTAAAAAGTATTGACTACTGTTACAAAATGAGTAACTGAGGGTTTAAAGTACGTATTAAATCAGATTTGGTTTGCTATAACTGATCTTTACCAGTTGGCAATAAAATGAGTTTACATTTCATTTCTACACATCAGCTAAACTTGAAAGGAAAGTAACCCTAAGTGATACGAGAGAAGCTGAAATTTAAGATGCACTGTGAAACCCGACCAAACTCTTCAGAACTGTCAAAATTATCAAAACCAAGGAAAGTATGAGAACTGTAACAGTCTAGAACAACCTAAGGAGAATTGACAACCAAATGTAATGTGGCATCCTGAATGGGATCCTAGGACAGAAAAATAAAGGAAATCCAAATAAAGTCTATACCTTAGTTAATAATAAAGTATCAATATTGGTTCATTAGTTGTAAAAATGTACCACTCTAGTGTAAGATGTTAACAATAAAGGAAACTGAAGGTTACACAGGAACTGTTTATACTAACTTTGCAACTTTTATATAAATCTAAAACTATCCTAAAATAACAAGTTTACTCTTAAAAATACACTATGGATGACACAAAGGAGATAAGGGGGTTAAACAAAGGTAATTCTGTACTTCTGTTATTGAACGTTTGAGTTAAATAAGAAAAACTGAGAATTCTAATCTTTGAAAAAAGGAATGCCTTCCCTCCTTCTTCCACCAAGAAAAAGGGGGGCAATATTATCACCATAATCAAAAACATTTCAGTAACAAGATGTGGTGGGTGCTGAACCAAACAGAAGGACACTGCCTGTGAAGAGCAGGCTCAAGCTAAATTAACCAGCTTTTTAGTTACCACCTGGGTCCTTCCGGTTCCCCTTTCCCCAGTGCTACACCTCCACTTGGAACTCAGGATTGCCTCCAGCAGCTGATGCCACCCCTACTGTCCAGCTGCTCTCTTCTCAGGGGAGCTTAAAAGAAGGAAATAGAGTGCCACAGATGGAAAGAAATGAAAAAGGGGTTAGCTAGAGAGACAGAGGCAGCCTAATTACCCCAAAAGGGAGGCAGACGGTGTCCCTGGAGCAAAGAAAAGGGCAAGACAAATATAGTCCATCTGAAAAGACCTTATTATTCTTTAAGATATGTCTGATTTAAGTAACAACATTCTAAAGTAAATGACAGGTTAAAAAAAGCTAAAACACTGTATAAATACCACTGACTGTGTAAACTAAAACAGCACAGGACAGGCTTTTGGAACAGTAAATATGATCACATACTACTCCTAATTGTATTTCAGTTTACTATTTCAATCACTCCCACTATGATAAATTTTTAAAAGTTATTTACCATTCAATAGCATTCAGCAAAATCTGACAACAATTAAAACCTAATCCTCCCAAATCACTTTCATTCACATTCAAGATCGGTATCTATTTTAAAGCACAGGTACTACCATTTTTGAAAATTATGCTAAAAACCAAAGTTAAACTAAAGAAATCTTTAAAACTGTAACCCAGTTTCAGTAGAGAAAACATATCTGACTGATAACATGCCACCTAGATGAAAAAGAAGAAATGTACATAGTGCTTTACCAACATACATCAAAACAGCTCACCTCTAACTTTAATAGGCTTTTAACTTTCAAAATATTAGTTTACTATGGTAAAACTAAATATCACATATCTGTTAAAATTATCTTTGATTCCACAAAATGTATTGCATGGAATCTTAAAAAAAAAAAGCCTGTTTCAGATGCTCTGCCCAACTTTGCTAAGACCAAAACCCCTAAGTCAGCATCATAGCTTTATCAATAATTATGTTTCATCAATGAACATAGTTTATCAATAGTTTATAGATGGTTGATCAACATTAATACAGGCTGCAAACATCTTAGTAGGTGGTTTTTATGACCACTTAAGGATCAAAATAACTCAAGTACTATATTCAAGTCAACGAAAGAAAAAGGAAGCTGGCAGCCTTAGTTTTTGGCATGACAATTAGAAAACATCTTGCTAAACTCACTAAGAAATTTTATATCCTGACAGAAATACATACATCATATATATACACACACAAACACATATACACGAACACATCATTTTACTTATTTAGAACTACATTACACACTTAGAACTAAGGACTAGACTCTCCAGCAGGCATCTTATTAGGAAAGCTAGAAAAGCTGGAAAGCTTTACCATAAAAGAATTGCATCACTCTCAAAAATAATACTGAAGAATGTGTTCATTTGAAGGTAAAAAGTAGTTATCAAAAAAACCAAATGTAACATACATTCCCACATACACACTGGTCTTACTAAGTATAATAGTTTAAGATACAGATACCCGGATTACATTTCATTCAAAAATAAAATAGATTCTACAGGTCAAATGTACAATAGAAATTTCATAGTATTCAATTTCAAGTAAGAATACTTTTTAAAAAATTATCTACAAATCCAAAATTTACCCGTCAAGAATCATTATCTAACTAGCTTGGTGAAGTCTCTGGTACCTAGCAGCACACAACTTATCATTTACATTCCTATTATCAAAGATTCAGGTAACACTGTCTCTTACAGTCTAAAGTAAACACAAGCTTCAGTAATTACATAAAGAGCTATAGTTTCTCTTTCTAAAGTTAACATTTGGTCATAAAAGTCAAGAAAATAAGTAATCATATTGATTTGATCACAAAATTATTTCTGTGTAACCTTTTAGATTATGACTCCATGTCCTATAAAAGCTTGTCTCATATTAATATAGTCTTTGATAGAACAGTATCTAAAAGAGTTACTTTTGAAAAATAACAAAATTAACATATGCCTTCATATGGCAATAACAAACACAAATAACAATAACAAAATAACTATATGCCTTATAAAAACCACAAGATAAAGTTACATTTCTAGATACTTCTTACAATCCTCTGCATATTCATGCAAAAGAGAGCAGTGGCAGAATTGACTCAAAGGTGAGTTACACTTGGCTTCAACAGTATTATATGACTTTGTCAGGAACTTTATGCTTCCTGATCCTATTTTTCTTAGATTAATGTAACATGCAACATGCCTTCCTTGAGCCCTAACCGCCTGTGAGATATTAAGAAGGAAGCTGGGTGGTGAAAGGAGAAAGTCAAGGCTTAAAAAGCCAGCCATAACACACACGGATAATTTAAGTAAAATAAAACATCATATTGACATAAAACATGAAGCTGAATTTTTTGTGACTTTATACCTAACAGTGTTCCACCAAAACAAAAACAAAAACAAAAAAACCAACTTAATTTGTAATACAAATGATATTTTAGGACAAGTATACAATGTTGCTATATCATTAGTTAGAAATGGTAAGTTGCTTTCACCTGATAAGTCATGGTGAATAAGGTCAGCAAAACTGGGGTCTTCACCCCACCAAAATATCCATAATTCTCTTCTTCCAGGTCTTTGATCTCGCCGCCAAACACCAAGTACATCTGCCTTAAGGCAGCGACTGAAACTGCTCAAAATGGGGTCTTCTTCTGTCACAGGAAACAGAATAGGGGCAGAAGTTGGGCCTTGCCACACATATCTTTTCCATTTAATTCCTGTCAAGTCAGCCTGAAGGAAAGAAAGCATGATTTTTTATTATTGCACATTCAAAATCAAAAGTATTCAATACAAAGTCCCTTATTTCATTAAGACATTACAATTTTTCAATATATGCTTAAAATATTGAAAGCAAATCAAGACCCAAAAAAGCTTTATAATTCTGATAATTCAACAACCAAGAGTTTAAGGAAAAGAACAAAAATAGTTAAAAATTAACATCAACATGTTACTGAACAGCAAACCAATAATGTGTCCCAAGTAGAAATAAAAGAAACTTGATGTTAAACATAAACATGTACTTTAATACTGCACACTGACTATACATTTTTTTCCTCTCCTTAGTTCTATTCTAACTGGTTACATTTGTTCCTTGGTGTCAAACTTTTAACTGAAAATTAATTCTTAAAGACCCCATATCATGGCTCTTTATTCCATGTTTACAGAAGTCATGGCTCTAATGAAGAGACATCTGAACAATTCCTGAAAAAAGTTCATGTTAATTCATCACACACTCCCTTTAGGAAAAGTCAAATAGCTGCTCATAAAGAACTGACAATTCATGCCAGTCTATCTTCAAAGAAGCTGATCCTAAAAGTACCAAAAATAGATTGAGTTGGAGAAGACAGAAATGTAATACCTGTGGTAAGTCTTATTACATTTGAAGAGATACTGATTAATGGACACTGTAAAGAAAATCAACATATTTTATAAGGGGGAAGTGCATTAAAGATCTCAATTCAGCATCATGAAAGAAATTTGACAAAAGGAATTCAACAATTCTTTATCTAACTTAAAGGTGCAAAGCATAAGTTGCCAAAAATGAAACTGCTGATACATGACTGGCAGTTTACACTTGCCAACTAGTTGTGCTCCGCCCACTTAATTCACTTACCTATCACACACTCTTTTAATATTTCTCATAGCACGGGGTGGGGGGGGATGAAAAAATAAAGTCACCCAAACTTAAAGTCATTGATGAAACTAAGCTCTTGTCCAATTCAGGACTAGATATTTGCAACAGTTGGTACTTTTGAAAGTCTTAATGTTACCAGACCGGGGCCAACCTACACAATTGTCATCCCTACATCCAGCTTCCCCAGACTTTCCAAGTCTATAAAACAAGGAGCAGTCTGCTCAAAACATTCTAAAAAAGCAAGCAAAACAAATACAGAAATATTTAGTGTAAAACCACAGCACCACCTCCATTAGTCCCCCCCACTCTCACAAAAACATAATGTTCTAATAAAAGCAAGATGGCTAGAAATTGTCAAAATGGCAAACTGCTTTCAAACTTTAAAAAGAAAACATGAAATGGCATCTACTGGTTTTTACAGAAAGATCAGAAGTCACAAGGAAGAAACTAACCTTGTGTTTGACTCATACAAAAAAATATGAAACGAAGAACTTAATGCCTAAGTTCTGGGGTAATGTTTATTAGGGGAACCAAACTACTCGGGTGAGGCATAAAGGCAGTTGGAGTAGGGGCAATAATGGAAAGTGTGAAGAAAGGATACATGGTCAAAAAGGAGAAAAGCAACAGTTAAGCGAGACACAGAGGGAAATGTTAGTGTCCTGCCGGACAAGGAGCCCAAGTTGAAGACCAGACTACGGTGAGAAAGAGTGAGTCCGAAACAAGACGAGAAAAATGCCAACACTCCTAAAGCAGACAGCAGTTCGGTGGGTGAGCGAACGCCGTCTGCCGAGGCTGGCCGCGGAGCTTCGCCCGGCGCCGGCGCCAGCTCCGGCTGGGCCTAGCCCCGGGACTCGGGCATCTGGATCAGACCCCGGCCCCCTCCCCCACGGCCCAAGGGCGCACCTCGCGGCCCCCTCCCTCCCCGCCGCTAGCCGTGGCCCCGGCACTCACCAGGCAGAAGAGGTTACAGTGACAATCTTCCAGGCTGGCCCCGTTCGGCACGAAGGAGGAACTCATCGTCCCTCACAGCAGCCGCCGCCGGCGCCACAACCCACCATCCGCCATTACCGCCGCCTCCGACCAGAGAGAGAAACACAGACACCGGGGAGGGCGGGGGGGGGTGGTGGTGGTTGGGGGGCGGTGGAAGAGGAGGCCGCCGGGCCGCCCGCCCTCTCCACCCACCCCCCCGCCGCCGCCGCCGCGAGCAGCCCCCGCCGCCCGGCCGGCACCCAGCCGCCCGGGGCCGAGGGCCGGAGACGGGAGGGCTGCGCCGCGCTCGCCCGGCGGGCCGGACTGCGGAGCCCGCGGACGCTCGTCCCTCTCTCGGGGACAGAAGGGATGTGTGCCCCTTCCACAAGAAAAATAATAAATTACACAATAAATAATCAAAATCGAGTCCGAGACGGCAGAACCCAAGCCGTGGAAGGTTCTCCCGGGCGGGGAAGCGCCCGCAGAGGGGCGGGAAGGGCGAGAACCGAGAGGGAAGCCCAGGCCCCCGGCCCGGCAGCGGCGATGTCCTTAAGCCCAGAGTCTCCTCAGTGGCGGAGGTGGTGGCGGCGTCTGCGGGCTCACACCATTCTCTGGCTGTATCTTCGTGCCGTCCCTGGGCCAAGCCGGCCTAATGTCTGCCCTCCTGCGGCCTCACCGCCTGGACGCCGTAGTCTCCCCCATTTTGTGGGCCCAGCGGGCGGGTGTTTTTCCCCCTTTAATCCGAATTCACGGGTTTTCCCTTCGCTTTAATGGCGGCCACAGGGACCAGCTCGCCCTCTCTGCTCGCCCATTGGCCGCCTTAAGGTCACGTGGACACGGGCTCCGTGGGGAGGGGGAGAGAGAAGGGAGTGAGGGAGGGCCGGGAAGCCTTCGGCCGAGGCGGTGAGCCCGGGGGACGGGGCGGCCAGCTGGTGGCTACTAAGAGAGCGCCATCTGCTGGGTGCCCCAGCCAGTGTAAAATGACCCAGGGCCTTGGCCTTATCTTTCTCCTTGCGGGGCAATTGACATACAGTACAGGAGTGTTCACTTCACAAATCAGTGAGATTACAGGGCAATCAGTTTGAATTCTTTGGAAGAGAAAGTGTTGACAAAAATTCCAAGGCATTCTCATTTATTTCACGAGGTCGCTGGGGTGTAGGCAAACCTCTGGACTTGGGAGTCAAGACGATAAGGACGGAGGCAAGACGCATTCAGCCACCTAAAAGTTGTGATATGAAGAAACGTAAACGAAACAATACAGCCTTGTGGCTAATAGCCTGGCAATTAGAGCCACACTACCTGAGTTCCAAGCTTGAGCAAGTAAGTCACTTACCACTTTGTGTCTCAGTTTCCTCATCTGTAAAATGGGGAAAACATACCCCTTACTTCATAGGCTTGTTGTGATGAGTTAATACAAGTTAAGCAGGTCCGGCACAGATAAGCATTGTTAAGAGTTAACTATTGTTGTCATCATTACCTCATATGGTTATTGTGAGGAGAAAGTGAACTAGTGTAGGTAGAGGTTTCACTAGAGTGTAATCTCCGTGAGAACCAGGTCTTTTTTTCACTTCTGTCTAGTGCCTAAAAAGTTTTCTAGCACACCATAGGTGCTTGATATTTGTAAATTTAAAAATGAATGAATGGTAAGAAGAAAGAACCAAATACAACGTTAACGTTCTCTTCCCCATAAAACACCCAGTTCTTGGCTGGATTACACTTCAGTGTAAGCATTCGAAACATTTTCCCTGAAAGTTTTAGAGAGGATTACAAGAAGGAAAGAAGAAGAAAAAGATGATTCAGCTCTTTGGTCTCCGCCACAGAAGCGAGATGACGAAGGGAACGTCAATGTTTGGAAAGCGGCGATCGGCGATGGCAGCAAGACACACACGTTGTGCCGCCGCTGTGGCTCTAAGGCCTACTACCTTAAAAAGCCGACCCGTGGCAAATGCGACTACCCTGCCAAGCACAAGAGAAAACGTAACTGGAGTGCCAAGGCGAAAAGACGAACCACCACCGGGACTGGTGGGATGAGGCACCTAAAAATTGTGTACCGCAGATTCGCATGGATTCTGTGAAGGAACAACATCTAAACCCAAGAAGGCAGCTGTTGCAGCATCCAGTTCATCTTAAGAATTTCAACAATTAGTCATGCAATAAATGTTTTGGTTTTAAAAAATCTGAAAAAAGAAAACAAAGGAAAGAAAGAAAAAGATGATTCGGAAGTTAGAAACATATTGTCCTCAAGGTATAGGGGTTAAATTAAAAAGAAAAAGAAAAAAGAAACATCAGTGAACTGGGACTTATCATAATTTTAATTCATAATTGTCTCTGTAAAACAAATAGTGGACTCTTCCATATCGCTTCTTCAGCCCTGGAATGAAAAGAATTCCTCATTCATCCATTTGTTCATCTGTGGTGGTGAAGAGCCCAGATCTGAAGCCAAAAGCCTGTAGAAAAAGTTCTGCCACTTAACAGTTGACCTTAGATCAAATTTGACCTTAGATCAAATTAATTTCTCTTACTATCAGTTATTGTAAAATAGGGATAATAAAAGTACTTTTCTCCTAAAGTGGCTGGTGAATGAAACAATGTTGGTATAGTGCTTGCCACAGTGCTCATTTAATGTTACCTATTAAAATAATTTTTAAAATCATTACTGAGCACCTGCTGGCTCAACTGAGTGTGTTCCTGGTCTGTGCTAGGCCTAGGATACAAATATGAATAAGATACCTGCCTGTCCCTCAAGACTTCTAAAGAGAGGCAATAAAGGAAGCATTTCCCATAGAATAAGATAAAATACAATGGGGTAATTGTTTGAATACGGTATGTATCAACTATGGCACAATGGGAGCACTAGAGGAAGAGCATAAAAGCCAGAGAAGGCGTCATAAAGTAGGTAGCATTTGAAATCAGATTTGAAGGATAAAATGAATTCTTATAAAGCCCTTTGAAGCAGTTAAATCTTATTAAACCCAATTTAGATCCAAAAGCCACATATCAAAGTCAATTATACAACCAGGACTAATTCAATCCAGGAGCTCAAATCAACTAAGGTCGGCATCCTTTATAACTGAGTGCCAGCACCGGAAGACAGCAATCCCCAGATCCAGTGAGGTTAGAGCTCCTCTGCTCATCTCTCTTTCCGGAGAGATTCCTCAGATCTTTGTTCTGCTGCTTTCCTCAGTCTGAAATATCCTCCCCAACCTCCTTAGAAGTCTTGTCCTCCATTGCCCCAGCCGCTTAACTTGAGCACCTTCCTCAGGACTCCAGCAGCAAGGAGAATCTGCCTGAAACGTACCAAGTAGGAAGTAACCTTTGACTGACCTTTCATTGGAATGTCAATCTTCTCAAAAAGAAGGGAGAGATAGAAGACAAGAAGGGAGGAAGACCCAGAAGAAGAAGTCTGAGAGAGGAGCATGGAAAGGAAGGTGGGGGGAAGGAGGAGAGGGAGAAGGGGAGGGAGATGAGGTGAATGGAGCAAGAGGGAAGGACAGAGGCTGGTCCGATGGCAGTGGGTTATCAGAGCTTATTGACATTAGTGTCACTAAAGTTGGTAGACAACCCCCCACTACTAAATTTGACTGGCTTTAAAAAAAAAAAAAAAGGAGGGAGAGAGACTGAGAGAAAAAAGCAGAAGAAAGACTGAGAGAATGGAGAAGCAAAGTGGATCTAGGTTGCTCGTTCCTTATGAGAATCTAATGCCTAACGATCTGAGGTGGAGCTGAGGCGGTGATGCTAGTGCTGGGGAGCAACTGCAAATACAGATTATCATTAACAGAGAGGTTTGACTGCACAATAAATGTAATGCACTTGAATTATCCTGAAACCATCCCCACCCCACCCCACCCCCCTGGTCCATGGAAAAACTGTCTTCCATGAAACTGGTCCCTGGTGCCAAAAAGGTTGGTGACTGCTACCCTATATGGTTGAGATCATACTATATATACAGTTAACTACACACAATTATTGACCATCTAGTATGTGTCAGCTCATGTATTGACAAGACAGGATATACAAGGAGCTCATAATCTTGCCAGATATGGCATTTGGACAGTTAGACCAACTGGAGTCAAAACTCCATGCCCGATAGCTCCCCCCCATGTGTAAAATGTATGTGTAATCATGGTACCTAAATGTGAGAATTGTTGTGACAATTAAAAGAGATAATCCAAGTAAAATAGGAGAGCCAATCAGGAACTTTAAGGTAAATTGCAGCAGTCACCTTGGGTCAATAATCACCTATTGTCTTCCACTCTTTGAAATGTGGATTCGCTAGGTGATCTGCATTTAAAATTGTTCTGTAACTCCTTCAGCCTTTTAGGGGTTCCATTCTGAGAGGGATGGTGGAGGCACCAGTTTACAAACTACCACCTGGCCTCCAGGAAGGTGACAGGGTTACATCACCTAAGACAGAGAAATCCAGGAAAAGGCACCAGATGCTCCCCACCTGATTCTGAAAAATCACAAGGTCTAGAGCAGTGCTGTCCAACAGAAATGTAATGAGAGCTAAATAAGTAATTTGAAAATTTTCAGTAGCCACGTTAAAAAAGTAAAAATTGGCCGATGCGTTGGCTCACGCCTGTAATCCCAGCACTTTGGGAGGCAGAGGCATGAGGATCGATTGACACCAGGAATTGAAGACCAGCCTGGGCAACGTAGGGAGATAGCAAGACTGTCTCTGCAAAAAAATTTTAAAAATTAGCTGAGTGTGGTGGCACACATCTGTAGTCCCAGCTACTCAGGAGGCTGAGGCAGATCACTTGACCCAGGAGTTCAAGGCTGCAGTGAGCTATGATCGTGCCACTGCACTCCAGCCTGGGTGACAGAGAAAGACCTTGTCTCTAAAAAAAAAAAAAAAGGAAAATAAATAGGTGAAATCATTATTAATTATTTATTTTATTTATCTCAATATATCAGAATTATTATCATTTCACCTGTAGTAGATATAAAAACTTATTGAGATGGTTTGCATTCCTTTTTTTTTAAGCCAAACCTTCAAAATCCGTGTGTATTTTCACTTATAGCATATTTCAGTTTGGACTAGCCACATTTCAAGTGACCAATAGCCATGTTTTACTAGCAGCTACTGTGTTGGATAGTGCAAATCTAGAATCAAAAGCTGAAAGCTAAGGACCAATTAAGCTGTACAGTGAGTGGTCTTGAGCCTACGGACAATATTGATTCTTCTTAAGGTCATGTTAATGGTTTAATGTTGTATTTAATTCAGTAGAAAAAAAGGCTAAGAAGTTATAAACCATTCTATTTAGTGAACACACAGACACTACTTCATTGAGTATAGAAATAAGCAGACCTAAAAGTAAATCAGCAAGTTGAGACAATTAAGGAAACATTTCAGTTCTGAGTGTCAAATATCCTGAATTGTCTCAAAAGTTGCCCTGACATACCATTTTTCTTAGTACTGTAGCATCCACTCTGAACCTCAAGTTTTATTTCTCAACAAATATTTCATTTTAGTAATAATATTAAATTTGAAGTCAATTTCCCCTAATTTCCTTCCTTTGAAATTAGGTTTGTAAACCGTCGTAAGCAAATCAGACATTCCCCTCCCCCATCTTTAAAATTTTTTTTTTCTTTAATTTTTTTTTTCCATTTCTTCTTGGATGCTAGCTTTGGAGCATCAGAACCCATCTTTATTCTACTTGAGCCAGTCATTTGAACTCTCTGGATCTATTTTCTCAAATATGATAAAGAGATTGGGTTAAATAATTGCTATGATTTAACACCTAATATGTGACACTTCATATATGTCAGGCACAGGGCTAAGTATCTTTGCCACAGCTTCTGATGTAAGTAATATGTTATCCCAGTTTTTCTAGCTTGAGATACTGAGGTTTAGGGAGCAATGTTCCTAAGGCCAAAGAGGTCTGTAAGGAATGCTAAAGGAGCCTAATGCATCCTGAGGGGCTCAAGAGAAACTTCCTGGGGAAACAGTTGAAACTAAATCTTGAAGGATGAGTTGGGTTGAGCCAGGAAAGGACTGAGGGGGGAGGGGAAGGAGAAGCCCTGAAGGGAGATGGGGAGGGATGGATAGCTTGGTGTTGGTGGGAAAAGATTTGGCTGGAGAAGTAACCCCGGAGCCCAGTCCTGAAGAGTTTGGATTTTATCCAGAAGAGAATGAGTAACCATTGAAAGACTCTAAACAGGAGCGTGAGGAGCTAAGGTTTGTTTTTAGAAACAAGATACCAGGAGACTTGGGGCATTGTGGTAATCCAGGCAGGAAGTAAAGAGGCCTGAACTAATTAAGAGAAGCTTGTCTAAAAGCATCCTTTCTGTTTTGCATTTATTCCCTCAGTCAAGGCATCAACAAGGAAAGTAGGGAAGTAGAGGAAATCACTTTTGCAAATGCTGAGTATTTGAGTATTCCTTTCTTACTGAGCAGATGATTTTTCTCAGAGTGGCCAAAGCAGAGAGAGGAGAGACAAGTTCTTTTTTTTTTTTTTTTTTTTAGAGATGGGTCTTACTCTGTCCCCCAGGCTGGAGTGCAGGGGCACAATGATAGCTCACTGCAGCCTCAAACTCAACTCCTGGGCTCAAGTGATCCTCCTGCCTCAGCCTCCCAAGTAGCTGGGACTACAGGTGTGCGCCACCACGCCTGCAAGTGTAGTTCTTTGAACCTGCTCCTTCTGCTAAAAAGTTCCAGGCAGAACTTTGGTCTCACAGGCTAATTATTTCTGCCCAGACACAAACTGATTTGCAGTTTTATTGTTCTCTTCCCCCAAGAAAAGGTTCAAAGGAGTTCAAAAGATGTGACCAGCCAAGAAAATAGGAAGATTATTCTAGAATCTCTGGATACTACCAAGAGTTTATAAGGGATTTAAAAGTAATATAAACAAAGGTACTCAAGTTTTATACCATTTCAGCCACTGGTTTTGATATTCATTCACTCATTTATTCATTTAATACATATTGATATTTACTATGTGCAAGGTTCTATGCTAGGTACTGTGATGATTGAGCAATATACAACAGTGCATCAGAAGGATCTCACCCTCAGGAAGGTCTTTAATTCTCAGATGATAAGACATAATATAAACAACTATAAATTGTGTTTGAAAATGCCTAAAATGGGTTTAGACCAAATGCTGTGATATTGAAAGAAAAGGGGGCTACCCCAAGTCACAAGGAAGAAAAGGTTAGTGGAGAAAAACTTTGCATTTAAAGTGAATATTAATTGATGAATAAGGTTTCAACTTGCAGGCTCACATCTGTAATCCCAGCACTTTGGGAGGCCAAGGTGGGAGGATCGCTTGAGGCCAGGAGTTCAAGACCACTCTGGACAACATAGTGAGACTGCATCTCTACAAAAAATTTAAAAATTTGTTGGTCATAGCAGTGCGTGCCTGTAGTCCCAGATACTTGGGAGGCTGAGGTGGGAGGATCTCTTGAGCCCAGGAATTTGAGGTTGCAGTGAGCTGTGATCATGCCACTGCACTGTAGCCTGGGCCACAGAGCAAGACCCTGTTTCTAAAAAGAAAAATAAAAAAATAAAAAAAAGATTTGAACTTGCAGAGATTTGGAGAAGAGCAATTGAGGCCAGTGTTTCCCAAACTGGAGTTTGAGTTATTGGAAATTCCATGTAAAAAGGGTTATTGGTTGTGCTGGTAATTTGCTCCTTGCAAATGACATTTCTCAGGCTCCCTTACCAATTTCCTCGTGGTTTGGTTTGGCCAATGGAGGTAAGGGTGGCAGATGAGGGGTCATGAGGAGGCTGGTCTTTCTCTCCCTCTCCCTGTGCCTCAGATAGTGTCCCCAGTACTGGTTGTATCTTTGCTGCTCCAGCTGCAGATGGACAGCCCCTCTCTCTTGGTCCCAGCTTCTGCTGGGCAGTCCTGGCTCCTGGGCTCTGGTGTGTTTGTTATCTATTGCTATATAATAAATTACCTCAAAATTTCACAGCTTTGAACAACATTTTACTATCTCACACAGTTCCTGATGTTTAGTAATCTGTGAGTGACTTAGCCAGGTGGTTCTGGCTTAGGGTTTCTCATGAGGTTGCAGGCAAGATGTGGGCTGGGGCTGCAGTCATCTGAAGGCTAAAGCAGGGCTGAAAATTCACTTCCAATCTCACTCATGTGGTTGTTGGCAGGACACAGTTTCTAGCTGGCTGTTGGCCAGAGGCTTCAGCTTTCAGCCAGGTGGGCTTCTCCTTAGAACTGCACACAACATGGCAGCTTGCCTTTCCAACAGGGAGAGAGAGAGAGAGAGAGAAGAAAAGAGAGAGGGGAGAAAAGTGAGGGGGGAAGAGAGAGGGAGGAGAGAAAGGGAGAGAGAGACCAAGATAGAAGCTGCAGTCTTTTTGTAACCTAATCTCAGAAGTAATATACCATCACTTTCTGCCACATGCTATTGGTCACACAGGCCACCTGTGATACAGTGTGGGGGGGCTACACTAGGGTGTGAATACCAGGAGGCAGGATAATTGAGGGCAATCTCAGAGGCTAGCTACCGCAGTCCACCCTCTGTCTCCAATAGTTCATGTCCCTCCTACATGCAAAATACACTTACTTCCCCTCCAAGTCACCAAAAATCTCATCTTATTATAGCATCAGCTTTAAGTCCAGAATCTCATCATCTAAATCGAGTCCAGATGCAGTTGAGGCTCCTTGGGTACAATTCTTTAAACATAGCTCTTTGACTGCAGTTCCTCTCCACCTGTGAAACTAAAGAGCCAATTTATCTTGCTCTCCGTACACCCAACATACAATGATAAGACAGGGGTAACAGGATAATGGCTATAGACATTCCCGTTCATAAAGGGGGAAATGGCAGGTGGCAAAGAGTCACTGGTCCATTTTTATTCTGAAATCCTTCAGAGAAAATGTTGAAAGTTCCTTAAGTCTCAAGGCCTGGGAATAATTCTCCCTGGCTCTCAGCTCCATGTTATGGGGTCTTGATTCTGCCCTCTGAATCATTCTCTCTTTTTCATGAAAGAAAAAGAAAGATAAAACGCACACATTTAATCTTTTTAGAGGACCTTTTGTCTGACTGAATAATACTCTGAGGCACAACCTTAACTCTTTCTGAGATTTTAACTTTAGACCATGTTTTACTGGCAGTTCCCTGGATTTGATCTTTGCTCAGAAGCTATATCTTTTTTGTTTGTTTGTTTGTTTGTTTGTTTGAAACAGGGTCTCGCTCTGTCACCCAGGCTAGAGTACAGTGGCATCATCATAGCTCACTGCAACCTCAAACTCCTGGGCTCAAGTGATCCTCCTGCCTCAGCCTCCTGAGTAGCTGGGACTACAGGTGCACCCACCACGCCTGGCTAATTTTTCTATTTTTTGTAGAGACGGGGTCTCACTCTTGCTCAGGCTTATATCTTAATTTTAGCATTGTTTGCCCTTTAGAGAGGCTGAGAATTTTCAAAACCAGCAAATTCTGTCTCCTTTTTGTTTAACAGTTCTTCCTTTACCTTCCTCCTCTCACATTTTACTACCAGCAGTAAAAAGAACTCTTTGCTTAGAAATCTCCTTAGCTAGATAACCCAGTTCATTAGACAAATTTTCTTTTTTCTTTTTAAAAATTTTTAATTTAATTTTAATTTAATTTAATTTTATTTTATTTTTGAGACAGGATCTCACTCTGTTGCCTGGGCTAGAGTGCAGTGGCATCATCATAGCTCACTGCAACCTCCAACTCCTGGGCTCAAGCCATCCTCCTGCCTCAGCCTCCCAAGTAGCTGGAACTACAGACATGCACCACCACACCTGGCTAATTTTTCTATTTTTTGTAGAGACAGGGTCTCACTCTTGCTCAGACTGGTCTCAAACTTCTGGGCTCAACTAATTCTACCGCCTTGGCCTTCCAAAGTGCTAGGATTACAGGTGTGACCCACTGCACCGGGCCTGTTTTTTCTTATAATAATGACTTTCAAGAAAAACAAAACACACTGCAACACCATAAAATGATCATTAGATTGTCATTCTGGGTATAATTTTCCCAAAGAATTTGAAAATAAAATGTCATAAATCTTGAGACATTTTAGGAAGACTAAAATGAACTTTGGAGGTATTCACCTTTGTAAGACTTTCTATTTTCCAGATGGAAGGGGGAGGGGAATAATACTTTCCAAAGCCTTTTTTGTATATTAAAATGCAGAGTAGCCATGATCAAAGAGATGAATTACAAAGAATAATCAGGAATCTAAATATGTACATATTTTGTATCAGTAGTAAGTGGGTTTACTTCAATACAAAACCATTCCATAAATGATATATATTTATACCTTGATCCTCTTTATATACTTACAAAAGTTAAATAACACTTAGAAAACATATGAAATGATCAGATTCACTTTTAGAAAAGAAAATATAAGTAAACCAAATTAAGAATATGTAATTTTTCGCATACTTTACAAAGTAACAGCAGACATTCTTATTATTTTATTATTAAAGACAGTTAAAGTGTTAGCATTGGCTTGTTTTATCTCTTTGTGCAACTAAAGATTCATAAACGACTGAAGTTTTTATTGATATGATGGAATGCCATGTAGCTACCAAAAATGACAAGAATGAAGCTTATGTCCATACATGGAAATATGTACAGAGAGTAATGTAAACAGAAGAGGCTACAAAAGGGCATATATACTGCGATTAAATTATGTAAAAATGTGTGTATGTGTAACAGTGCAGTGGAAAGGACAGTGGGAATCAGAAGAGCTGAGTTCTATTCAAGGCAGGGCTGTCACTGGGCTGGGTTTCCATACCTGAGCAATTTATCTGCTTGCTCTCAGTTTCCTCATCCATGAAATAAAGGAGTTGACCTAGACTGATTCCAAAGCCATTCTTAGTGCTAAAGTTTAGTGATTCCATAGTTCAAAGATTTGGAGTGGCTTATAAATAAAGTTTACTGTTTATTACCTGCTTTCCCATAAAGATGTTTAGGTTAATAATAATATTAAAGGCCACCACATGTCTTCAGTAAGGCTGTAGGCTTTAAAAAATAAAGGAGAGAAATAATACCAATCAATAAATAAGATTCAGTGCCAGATAAGTATACTATTTTCTTTAAACTTCACTTTTAAAAAGGCAATAGGAAGTTACTGAAGGTTCTGGAGTAGAAAAGTGACATGATTAAAGTAGAATTTAATATAAAACATCATGCCTGAAAGGAGAGGAGATACAGGCAAAATGACCTGTTAAAGGGCAATTTATTGACAATAAACTAGGTTGTGAAGACTTGAACTTGGTGGGGGCAGTCATTTATTCATTTATTTATTTGGTGTTTCTGGAGACCCTCACTGTGCTGGGTGCAGGGGGAACAAAGATGCTGTGACTATACAATCACTTTCTAGCCTCTTTCCCAACTTTATTTTCTTCATAGAATTTATCATTACCTACATTTTTACTTATTTATTTATTCCTTTCTCTGTCCCACCCTCCAGAATACAGTAAGTTCCATGAGAGTAGACGGTACGTTGTACATAATAAGTACTTAATAAATATTCAATGAAAGAATAAGTGAAAATTATATTGAGTCTTATCTGTAGAGTCAAACAACTTTTCTGATACACTACTATGGCTTTGTAGCTTCACACAAATTTAGCTCCAAGAGACCTTACAGACACTCCTTGCTATGTTTATGATAAAATCAATTTAAGAAATTATTCCTAGGCCGGGTGCAGTGGTTCACACCTGTAATCCTAGCACTTTGGGAGGCCAAGGCAAGGGGATCGCTTGAGCCCAGGAGTTTGAGGTAGCAATGAGCTATAATGACGCCACTGCACTCCAGCCCCAGCAACAGGGTGAGACCCTGTCTCAAAAAACGCATTAAATATTTGTAGATAACTTAAAAGCTTATAAAATACTTTTACCCCCCAATGTTATTTAAATATTATTTAATCTCTTGGTCCTCAAACAGATTACTACTTTTTTTTTCCCCTAGGAGAATGAAGGGGAAAACTAGAGTAACAGATGTGGGGAAAAGAAATTGGACAGATAGTGAGTTATAGTCTGGCTAAATGCTAACATTTAGTTTTGATTGGTTCGGGTATTTCACTCTGGGTAGAACTGATTTATTATCTTCCAAAGGCTGTCTCTTTTCTTTATCCTCCACTGCTTAGATCATCCATAATTAGTTGTGTTGGAAGGCTGATGCTACTCCAAAAGGAATGTAGGTCCCACTTGTCTCTCAGTCTACTTGCTACCTGGCTCTGTCTTTCACGCAAGCTGGAAACTGGCAGCTCCCCATCTGATTCCTCCCTTTCCAGGTAATCTTTCTCTTAGATTGGCTCCAACATCTGTTGGGGGCCTGTTCCTGACTAAGAAATAAATGATTCTTCCTTTTGTTCTGATATCTCTTTCCTATATTCTTTTTCCTATTTGCCTGACCTTGGACTATTTTTATTTTTTTCTTGTTGTCATTGTTTTGATACTTCCTGGAACTGCACTCACTGATTCTCTTTTCATCTTATGTGTGGGCAGCTGATAACCTCTTCTGTCCCCACTATCTCAGGTTGACAATTCCACCCACTTTCTTGGGTAATTATCACTCACATGCCCTGGGGAACTGTGACTTCTCAAAGACATCTCATTACATTTTTACCATGGCCAGCACAATACCTTGGGGACTTTGGTAATAGTAACATAATAATAATTACCATTATGGAGTATTTACTGGCCTATACTGCTAAGCAATTTATATAGATGATTTTATTTAATCCTCTTCACAACCATATGAGGTCAAATTTGAGCAGGTACGTCAGCAGAGACTTTATTTGCATGATTATAAATTAAACCATATACGAAAGGTAGTAACTGGATATGTTAAGATATATAACTAGCCCTGTACACCAATACCTCCAAGCTCTCAGAAAATACTTTATAGAGATTGTACCTTATGTAGAAAAACTTACCCTGAGCTGGGACAGAGGTAAATTCTGGCATACATTTACTAAATTTAGGAACCACAGATAAAATTGGTGCTAATGTTTCTTGTGGAAGTCAGTTACATTGGTAGCCCACAATCAACCTCTCCTCCTGGCACTTTTGCCCTTATGTAGTCCCCTTGAGTCAGGGCTGGGCCTATGACTTGTTTTAAGGAATAGAATATGGCAGAAGTGACGCTGTGCCTGTTCCAGGCCTAAGCCTTAAGAAGGCCTGGCAGCTTCCACTTTTATGCTTTTAGGAGCCCTGAGCCACCATTTGAGAAGTTCAGGTGGAGAGGGAGATACCCTGGGATATATGGTGAGAGAGAGAGGCCTAGCCTTACCAGCATCCAACTTTGCTTAGCCTTCCAGACATCCCTGATAAGGTGTCAGACACATGAATGAAGACATCCTGGAGATTCCAGCCCTCACTGCCATCTGACTACAGCCATGTGAGACACCCAAATGAGACCAGCAGAACTCACCAGCATGATTGTGGGGTTGAACCACCAGTCAACCCACACAATCGTGAGAAATTTAAAATAAAAAAAAGATTATTGTTTTAAGCCACTAAATTTTGGAGTGATTTTTGTTAAGCAGCAATAGATAACCATGACACTACTAATATCAATAATGTTAAAGTTTGTGGCTGGTTTGGAGTCCTATTAGATAATATTAGGTCAAGAGGCCCAAGAATACCAAAATCCTGACTTAGACCATAGCCATTACTTTCTCCCTCCCCCTCACCAAGGTCTAGAGGGAGAAATATACACAAGAGACAGCGGCAAAGGAAAATAAGCAACACTTAACACCACTAGGACAGCCAGGACCCTGCCTAGTCAAAATGGACACCACCTGAAGCAGACTGCACCTTTCATAGTGTGACTGTCACCTGGCTGTTCCCTCTCTCTAGGCCTGAGACAGGCCTGGGTTGGAACCCCAGGGACAGCCATACCCATATGCATGATTGAGGAACATCACGCATGACCCTGACCACTGGGAAAAATGGCCTGATCAATGTCTTGGAATCTGACCAACCAGATTAGCTACTTCTCTCACAGAGGGGAGAGAGAACAAGAAAGGAGGTAAGGAAGAAGCTGTGAATGTGGCCCCTTTCCTAGACCCCATATGTCTTATTTAGCCTTCACAATAACTCTCAAAGGTAGATATTTTTCTTCCCATATTACCCATGAGAAAATTAAATATTAAAGAGGTTGAGTAACTTGTTCAAGGTCACAGGAGTGGGGAGGAGTTACCTGGAAAAAATGAGAAGAGATGATTTTTGAGTATGGCACATTGGAAAGTCACTTGCATTGTCACCTCAGTTGTTTTTTGTTCAAGTGAAAAACAAAGTCAAATGAAAGTGCTATACCGTTAGAGGCACCCAAGGAAAGAGGGCCCAAAGTTACTCTTTTTTGTGGCTTAATTATAGAACAGGTGGGAGGAAAGTCTCTCTCCCCACTTCAGCAGAGGAGTGGCCGCACACCAGCTGTGGTTGGTGACATGAGTCAGTGACTAGCCGCTCAGAAGTGTGTGTGAGACTGCCCTCCCCCACACATCCTTAAGAGATACAGAGGGGACCTGAGGTTCCAATGATCTCTTTTGAGGACTGCTACTGCCTATATTATCCAATTGTGCTGCCAAACTAGAGTGGCCTGGAGCAATGTGTGTTACACAAACATTACATCTCTAACAGAAAATTATATTTGTTCCACCCCCCACATTCTCCATTCAAGTTCCCAGAAGTTTGCAATTATCCTCAAAAGAAGTTTCCAGACAAGGCTTACTCAGCATTGGTTTTCAGTGGGATGAGACTGTTTTGTTTTGTTTTGTTTTTATTTCTTTAAACTTGGCTGACCATTGTCATCCCACCCCTGGCTGGTGCATAAAGGCCAGTCATGAACCACAGACCTGTTTCCATTCACTCTTCACTTGCTTGTTTTTCTCTCCTCTCCCTGGACTCGTGGCCCTATATGCCAACTTGGTATCTGCATCTCCCTCTTTGCTTTTGTCAACCCCACTCTATTCCCTACTGGACTCCCCTTCAGGCCTCTTGGACTTTGACCTCTTGCCCAGTTTTCAGGTGTACTAACTCCGCTGGCTTGGTAGCCCATATTGACTTAGCTGAGGCTCTTCATACTAAGTTCCAGTATTGCAGAATTCTACCAGCCAACTGGACCTGGGTGTCATGTATTATCCAAGCCCTATGCTTTGGGAAAGAAACTTTATCTGGAAAAAAAAAAAATGACAGAGAGGAGGGAAGAGTTGCTTTTAAACTATACTTGCTGGCACTACCAGCCAAATTTCTACCTGTCTGCCTCTGCACCCCTTTCATTCTGACTCCAGGAGATTTGGAAGTATAAAAAAATCTCCTTGGTTACAACAACTTTGGAAAACTATTTGGCAGTAGCTACTAAAACTGAACATATGCATATACTTTTACCCAACAATTCTACTCCCAGATACGTACCCAACAGAAATGCATACATATGTTCATCAAAAGACATGCACGAGAATGTTCATAGCAGGACTATTCATAATAGCTAAAAACTGGAAATAATCCAAATGTCCAACAGCAGTAGAATGGATTTAAAAAATAGTATATTCATACAATAGACTATACAGCAATGAAAAAGAACGAACTACTGTTATATACAACATGGATGAATCTTACAAATACAATATTGAACAAAAAAAGCCATGCAAAAAAGAATACATAATATATATGCAATTTATATGAAATTCTAAAACAGGCAAAACGAATCAATGTTGTTAGAAGTCAGAATAGTGGTTATCATATGGGGAGCAGTAACCAGGTGGGGACATGAGAGGACCGGGTGCTGGTAATGTTCTGTTTCTTGATCTGGGTACTGATCAGTATGTTCACTTTGCAAAAATTCATCCAGCTGTATATTTGTGATTTATGTACCTTCCTATATATGGTATATATGAATAAAGTGAATGACAGAAAGAAAAATTTTCTTGCCTTCTCCTGAAAATGTAGTTATAAAGAACATTCAAGTTTTTAGTGATTGGGTAAATTAATTTTCTTTTGTTCCCACTTGTCATTTGGGGAAACCTAGCAATGTGTGATTCCTCTGCTATAATGGATACCTGTCCCCTCTGCAAGTGGACATCATGGTATTTGGCAGGACATGACCAGTGGTGTGGTCCACAGCCAACACTATACAGGTCTCCGCCTCTTGATTATCAGGTGGGATGGAAGGAACATCACTGTGGGCCTAGCTCTGAGAAGGATTTGGGGGTGTTCTGGGATGAGTTAACCAGTTTGGCTGGATAAGACAGCTTGCAGGCTGCAGAGCATGGGGCCACAGCAAATCTGAAGGACACTGTTAAGGGCTGAAGCTGGAATAGAAGACCAAAAAGAATACCTTAGTGAATTACTTAGCCAAAGAGGTTAGCCAGAGCAGCAAAAGCTAGGTGCATAACAACAGGATGGAAATGGACATGGAGACCATCAGGGTAGAGCAAGTGGTTTTGGTAGAAAATGGAGTGTGGGAATGAGCAGTTTTTATAGGGCCTTTTATCCTCTATGGAATGGGAAAGAGCTATGAAAGGACTGAGGTGTTTTCAACAAAAATCCTTTACTCTTTGTGCTACTCTACTTTCTGGGCTCTTTGTTTTGGTGACATCCCCCACTTACGTTCTACCTCCAGACTCTCCTTCTAGCTTCTAGGATTTTGGTTCCTTGATCATTTGTCAGCTCTTCTGGCTTCTATGATTTGGGCATCTCCCATTGTCTTGGATGAGAAATTCTACACTTTAACCAACCCCAAACCTTGAGTCTCCCAACCCCTTACAGGTTAACTGTAGTCCTCTCCTTTAGTCACCATCACCCCACCAGGGTGGGGATCCTGAATAAAAAAGAATAAGAGCAGCTGGAATGAAGGAAGCCTATCACTTCAGAATTCAGGATCACTTCTTTGCTGCTGAAGCCCCCATACACCTTCTCTGATACTCTGTCCTGCTCTAGAGTGTTCCCTTTTGGACTGTGTTATTGCACTTGGCAAACTCATGCAAGTTGGCTTGGGAATCTTATAAAGCGGGCCCCTAGTATCTGTCTTCCACACTGGAAATTTCTCCAGGCTATTACAGTCATTTCTTTCCCCTTGGTTTCTTTCTTTTTTTTTTTTTTTTTTTTTTGAGACAGGGTCTTACTCTGTTTCCCAGGCTAGAGTGCAGTGACATCATCACAGGCTCACTGCAACCTCAAACTCCTGGGCTCAAGCAATCCTCCTGCCTCAGCCTCCCAAGTAGCTGGGACTACAGGTGTGCATGCCACCACACCAGGCTAATTTTTCTATTTTTTGTAGAGACGGGGTCTTGCTGTGTTGTTCAGGTTGGTGTCGAACTCTTGGGCTCAAGCAATCCTCCTGCCCTGCCTCCCAAAGTGCTAGGATTACAGGTGTGAGCCACTGTGCCCAGCCCACCCCTTTGCTTCTAATTCCCTTGTTTTGCCACCTATGTTGGTTCTATACCTTGGCACCCCTCTAGGACAGTAAGAGTAACAGGTACCCTACCCTGGTCCATCTAGGATGCTACCCTACTTGGTCATCATTATCCCATTTTATACTGTCAGGAAAGGATAATCAAAATTCCCTTTGTTGGGCTCACTTTGGCAGCACATATACTAAAATTGGAACGATACAGAGAAGATTAGCATGGCCCCTGCACAAGGATGACACGCAAATTCGTGAAGCGTTCCATATTTTAAAAAAAAGAAAAAAGAAAATAAATAAAAAAATTTTTTAATTCCCTTTGTTTCTGTGGTCTTTCTTGCTGTTTACCTGGCTATTTGATATTCTCTTCTAAAACGTTGCAAACTGACATCTGATCCAACAGCAGCAAAAAAGGATAGCAGAAGTCTGCATTTTGGAAACTGATAAAATGGGGTTGAAATCCTAGATCTATCTATCACCTATTAGCTAAACGACTGTGCGAGTTGCTTAACCTTTCTAAGCCTCAGTTTCCTTATCTGTAAAATAGGGATCAAATCTTGGAGGATTGTTGGGAAGATTCTGTAATATTATGTGAGGATAACACCTGGCTCACATGAGCTACTTAGTAAATGCTGACTATTACTATTAAATGCTTTGTTATAAGAACAGTCATTATCTACCTTCTCAGTTACTAAATGGTTGTTAAGGAGTCCAGATGATCTAAAAAAGTAAATGCATTGCTGAGAAGTACACAAATGAATCCCTCTTTGAGTGTCAGCCAAGAGAAGCATAAATAACAAACTCTGCGAAGAAACACATTCTGAGGTGCAGAAGAATGCAACTCAAGAATACAAATTTGTTGGGGGCAGTGGCTCACACCTGTAATCCTAGTACTTTGGGAGACCAAGGCAAGAGGATCGCTTGAGGCCAGGCATGCAAGACCAGCCTGAGCAAGAGAGACCTCGTCTCTACAAAAAATAGAAAAATTAGCCAGGCGTGGTATGTGCCTTTAGTCCCAGCTACTCGGGAGGCTGAGGCAGGAGGATTGCTGGAGCCCAGGAGTTTGAAGTTGCAGTGAATTAGGATGATGCCACTGCACTCTAGCCCGGGAGACAGAGCAAGACCCTCTCCCCCTCCCCTCCAAGAAAGAATACAAATTAAACACCAAAATCACACTACATAATAAAAGGCACAAATATTAAGAAATCGAAAGACTTGAGAAAAAGGCACAGCCCTAGAGTATTGCTGATCCCAGTAAATGGCTTTTGATTGTAGTAGGGCCTAAGGGAAGCTGATTCTAAAATAGTATACATGGGATCTGCCTATACAGAATTCTAGAAAGAAATGGTAGTTATGTTGAATGTGGCAGCAGGCTGAGGTATGAGAGAACAAGGCCACACAAGAAATGCAAGGGTTTGGGCAGCAGTAAGACAAGGGCCAATTAATCAACAGAAATCAAGGGTAAATAAACATCAGAGGGCAGAACAAGATAGGATGACCAAAGTACATGCAAACAGTCTGCAGGGAGGAGAGCAGTTGATTAGTCAAACAGTTAGCCTCAGAGAGGGTCACAGGAAATGTAGGAGGAGAGGCAGAGTTGGAGGGAGAACAGACAGGCACCCAGAGCCAGCAGAGGAGGAGGGCTTGCAATACAGAAGCAACATGCTCTCTGAGCTTCAATAGCCATTACAGTTCTGTCACCCTGGTAAGAATGCATCCTTAGTGAGCCTGGTCTATAATCTTGCTGGTGAGAGTAACTGGGTGGATAGGAGTAAGGCTGAGACTTGACAAGGTTCTCTGGAAAAATATTTCAGGGCTGTCTGCACTGGCTTCTTAGATCCAGGTTTATTCGAGAGTCACTGAAAGAAAGAGAGGACTTGATTGGAGCATGGGTCTGATCGTTAAATTCCCACTGGCAGGCCTCAGGTCCACAGCCTTTCCAGCTAATAAAATGGCAGGATGAGCCATGGTTTCTTTCTGAGAAAATTATTTAGTGTGTCTAGCAGTCTTCGTGGTTATATACCACAGCAGGGAAAAAAAGGAAACATTCTGTCCTGGGATCATGTTTTCCTTTTACATGTGCAATGCCAAGTATATCTTTAAAGAGTCCAAAAGAGTCAATCTTCAAGCCCCTCAGGGAATCTTGTGTTTTTTGGGGTTTTTTTTCCCTTAGAGATAGGGGTCTCACTCTGTCACCCTGGCTAGAGTGCAGTGGTATGATCATAGCTCACTGCAGCTACCAACTCCTGGGCTCAAGCGACCCTTGTGCCTCAGATTCCTGAGTAGCTGGGACTACAGGCATGTGCCACCACGCCCAGACCCCTAAAGGAATCTTTTGTCTGGTGGCGTATCGACTTTTATATAGACAAGCTAAATTCCACAGAAAATTTGGAAGGCCATGTGTCATAGTTGAAAGTGCATAAGTTTTAGTGTCTGAAAAATCTAGTAGGAATTTCAGCTTTACTACTTATCAACTATGTGACTTTGTACAAATTATTTAACCTGTCTGAGTCTCAGTTTCCTCACTACAAAATGGAGATAGTATCTATTGGAAAAAGTTGTTGCAAAGGTTAAATGAGATAAATCGCACCATGCCTGACACACCGAAGCTAATGGCACTCACTAAGTGGTTCATTCTCTTCCCTTTCTGCAGATCTTTGATGGAAAGAGCCATTCTTTCTTTCTTTCTTTCTTTTTGAGACAGAGTCTCGCTCAATCACCCTGGGTTGAGTGCAGTGGCATCATCGTAGCTCACTGCAAGCTCCAACTCCTAGGCTCAAACAACCCTCCTGCCTCAGCATCCGGAGTAGCTGGGACTACAGGCAAATGCCACAATGCCTGGCTAATTTTTCTATTTTTAGTAGAGACAGGGTCTTGCTCTTGCTCAGGCTGGTCTCAAACTCCTGACCTCAAGCGATCCTCCTACCTCGGTCTCCCAGAGTGCTGGGATTACAGGCGTGAGCCACCACACCCAGCCCATACCTTATTTCTTATTGTGAGGTTCCCTCCACCTCGCAACTTATTTGGACTTTTTAGACATACTTGACTGCTGTCTCGATCCTAGGTGTTCTTATAAGAACATAGAGAAATTTGTTATTACAATATGGTAGGCAGAATAATTGTCCCCCCAAAACATCCATGTCCTAATCTCTATAACCTGTGAATATATCGCCTTACTTGGCAAAGGGATTTTGCAGGTGTGATTAAGGTTAAGGACCTTGACATGGGGAGATTATTCTGGATTTTCTGGGTGGGCCCAACCTAATCACGTGAGTCCTTAAAAGCACTGAACTTTTCCCAGCTGAGGTCAGTCAGAGGGAGATGTGACTACAGAGGAGAGTCAGAGAGATGTGATGTAAAAAGGACTCACTGTTGCTGGCTTTGAAAATGGAAGAAGCGAACCATGAGCCAAGGAATGCAGGTATCTGCAGAAGCTGGAAAAGGCTAGGAAACAGATACTTCCCTAGGGCTTCTGGAAAAGAATGAAGCCCTGTTGATACCCTGATTTTAGCCCAGTGAGGTCTGTGTTGGACTTTTACAGAACTGTCAGATAATAAGTTTATGTTTCTTAGACCACTAAGTGTGTGGTAATTTGTTACAGCAGCAATAGAAAACTAATACATACAGGCACGGAAAAGGGCTCAAGACCATGGGGGTAATTGACAGTATGGCTGTCCAATTAACCAACTGATGATTCATAATAAAAGTCTGATGCTCTACTGACTGAGCTATCTGAGCTCTTGATGATTCATAATAATCAAGCAATAAGTGTGGATGATGACACAGTCGAAATGATCTATCTTCCTAACTAATTTTTTTCTTCTAATCTTCAATTTAAAAATGCAGATGTGCCCAAGCAAATTTGTTTGCCCTTACTCAAGAGTGATAAGAGAATTTTCTTAAAGTGTGTGGTAACAAAATAAGGTACATATGGCAGGGGTGCTAAACTGAGCCTAAGCTGTGTCTCTACTCTGAATTCAAACATGTCAGGACATCTCCATATGGCTGGCCACCATTCTAGTCACAGAAAGGGGTAATGTGCTTCATGGCATACATAATAATTGGATTCCTCAGGGCTTGTATGCTGTCCCTAAAGCTCCCCAAAGCTGAGACTCCTGAGAAGTGGCAATTCATTCAAGTTCCCTTTAGCAATAAATGGTTTATATTGTAAAGTTACATATTCATGGAAACCCAGGGAAGGATGAGCAATCAGGATCAGGAAGAACAGGATTAAGAGGGTGGCTGTGGATTCAAGGCAGTTCCAAGGTCTCAGCCACAAGATTTTGTGAATCTTTACTCTTATGTGACTCAGCCACTCCCTTTGTGTCTGCCACACTCTCTACTCACTACTGCCTGGTGTTGATACCATCTACTCTGTGTGTCTTTTCTGCATCATAGGTTCTGCTTACTCATAACTTGGCTCACTCATAACTTGACTTAGTCAAACCTTTGATTCATTCAAGTCCTCTCCTGACTTCTCCAACTTCTCCTGACCCCACAGCCTTTCAGCTTTATTCATGCATTTATTCATTATTTGAAAAATACCTATTGAGCACCTACAATGTGCCCCCATGCAGTTTATTATCTAGACATCACTCAAATAATTACAAAGGTGCTCCAGGTGCATTCTAATTGACTCAGCTTATTAGGATCGGTTGCTGGACGCTCCATGAACTGGCTGCCTTCAGGAGCAGCAGCAGCAACAGGCCATCCTGTTTAGTACCGCATGACCCTGCCCTTCCCCCAAAGGCCAGACAGAGCTGATTAAACTAAGGATTGGCATTTGACCAAGGACAATTAATACATTGGCTGGCCAGCAACCTGCAGTTTGAGTCAAATTAATAAGCTTCCCTTGGAAGGAAGAAATTACAGTGTAGCAGACATTATATAGAATTGACATGTTTACCACAGGGGGATAAACCTTATACTCCAGAGCAGTAATGTAAATGTAGAAGGACTTCATCCATTTGTAAAAGAGAAAGTTAGAAGGCACTCATTTGATTCAGGAACTCAAAGGGAGCGGGGCAGAGAGCAGGGGTGGTTTTGAACATAGTATAGGGCTGTGTTTAGCACTTAAATGACAGCCAGAGTGAGGCTTGGGGAAACTGTGCCAAGTTCCTTGCAGGAAAGTATCATAGCCCTAGATAGGAGTAAATCAATGATAGTTTCCATGAGGTTTGCTTCTCAGGGATTCTCTGGGACAGTCCTTGGTCTGCATAGATTTCAACACAGCACTGGCTCTTATGCCAGACTCCAGATCATCATGTTTACCTTAGGCAGTTCTCAGTGAAGCATTTTAGAGAAGCCATGGCATTTTAGATAAGCCCTAAAAAGGCATCATGGCATAACTATAGCACATGACCTTGAGTCCCCCTGCTGGAACCCACAGACAGGAGTTTCTGTGGAGAAGATCAGATTGAAGGGCAGCCCCTTACACTGTTGATTGTGGGTTGGCAACAAAGTTGTCATGGCTCAGTTAGCTATAGGTTCTCTGTTGTGTTACTGGCGTGGCTGGAAAGGAGGTGAATCCCCAGGGATGTTGCATAGTAACAGCATTCTCTAGGAGGCAGATTGACCAAAGGGCTGGTAGTTCCTGGGAGTCTGTGTCTTCTGGTTTTTGGAACAGGATGTTGGCACATTTGGTCTTTTGTCTGAAGATAGACTTTATTTCGAAATAAAAACACACAGAGAACTAAGTTTCCTCCGGGACTAACTGGTAGTGTGCCCCAAACTTGACTTGGAAAGAAGTATTTGGTGTTGGTCCAGGGTTACTTGGGGTTATTGTGGTTTATGTGGACCCTAGTCATAGTCTTGGAACACAGAAGCAGGAATCCAGGAACTACAGATCTGCCAGGAACAGAACACTGACCGGCAATTTGGGTGTATTAACATTCACTGTGAAAGCCCAGGGGTTGGGAAGGGACAAGCATGAAGGATATTTCAGTATGTGAAAGACGTCTAGCTGCTAGAGACCACCGGCATCCCCCAGCCCTGCTTTGTAGTGTCCTTTAGGGACCATCTGGTTCAGCTTTCTCATGTTACTGGTGTAAATGCCAAGGCCCAGAGAAGCCAACTAACCTTGTCTACTTCAATTAATGGTTGAAGCAAGAATAGGACTCACAGGGTGACCTCCCTTTTAAACGATGTCTGGCAGGAAATGATCATGATCAGAGCTGAAAAGCAGGCGATGCAATGCCTTTCCAGGGAACACCACATTTACACGCATGCTGAGAATCCATGTGTTCAGCAGTTTCCCTGCATGTAGCGATGGTGTTGATAAGATTGTCCTAGATCCTCTGTAATGACTGGTGAATGACATCATTTAGTCATCGAGTCGGGCGGGCCAGAAACCTCAATGGCCCTTCATCCCTGACCCATATCCAGTCCTTCATCAAGTCTGGTCCATACCACCTTCTAGTCACTTCTTTTTCTCTGTAATTACACCCTGGGCTGAGCTACCTTCTTCTCTTGCCTGGACTTCTGAGACAGTCTCCTAATGGTCTGCCCACATTTCCTCCGCCTCCAGTCTACTTTCGTTACAGCAGCCAGTGGTCTTCCCCTCACAGCCTTATTTTTATTATTATTATTAATTAATAGACTTTATTTTTAACAGCAGTCTTACAAGTTTACAGAAAATGAGCACATAGTACAGAGAGTTTCCTTATACCCACTTTCTACTCCACTCACAGTTTCCCCTATTTTTTTTTATTATTTATTTATTTATTCATTTTTGCTCTGATGTCCCCTATTATTAACATCTTGCATTAGTGTGGTACATTTGTTACAATTGATGAACTCATATTGATACTTCACTATTAACTAAAGTCCATGTTTACATTAGGGTTAACTCTTGTATACTTCTATGAGTTTTGACAAATATGTAATGTCATGTATCCACCAGTACAGTATCATACAGAATAGTTTCATCACCCTAAAAATCCCCTGCTCTACCCTAGTCATTCCTTGCCAGTGGTCTTTCTAAAATATAGATCTTCTCCTTTCTCCCCCCTCACTCAGCCTCACCTTGTTCCACTCTCTAGCTTTCTGTCTCTAACCACGTAGGTCTTTCTGTTTCACTTCCTCAGGCTACACTCCATTCTGCCTCCCAGTTTTGCTCCTGCTGTTTCTTCTGCCTGGAACGCCCCTTTCTACCTCCCAGCCCCACCCCCAGGTCTTATCACAGTTTGTAATTGTGTTTATGTGTGTGATTATTGGATTTGCCGCCTTTCTAGACTATGAGCTCCTCACTAGCAAAGCTGTACGTGTATCCACAGTACCTGGCACGCAGTACATGTGTAATAAGTATGTGTTGAATAATATTAATAATTCAATTAATAAATGAACAGAGCAACAGAACAGAATTTCATCTGACTGGGTGGAGCTCGGGAAGAGTACTGAAGGTTCGCAGCGATTGCTAGGGGATGAAAGGGAAGGGCAAACTGATGGGAAACAAGTACAAAGGTTTATTCAATAGGCTAAGAACTCAGCTGAAAATTTGTAGAGGCCTGAACCCATCAGATTGTGTCAGGGGAGAGTGCTGGATGGGTAGTCACAATGACGGGGAGTTTAAGATTTCCAGGGTGGAACTGTTCGGGTAGTAACAAAACACAGGGTGCGACCATGGGAGTCCACGGAAGAGAACTGGAAGTGAAGACGCTGAGTTTGAAAGTTGCAGGACTTAAGAAGCGGGGCCGTTGAGTGGGTGGTCCACAGAGTCAGCAAAACCTCCTCCCCCCACCCTCCGAGAAGAAGAAGGGAGCCATGTATTTAATAAATGTGAGGCTATGACCAGGTTGGTAGATGACAGAGATGAAAAGAGAGAAGGTGACCAGTTGAATGGAATGGACCTCAATGGAGCAGAGGTTTTTCATAGAGGAGAAATTGCTTAGAAGGGTCTTGGGGAACTAGAAGAATGTTGCTGGTGCCGCCCTGTGTTTGGGGCATGAGAGAATAAATAGCTTCTACTCGAAAGGACTATAGGGGAAGTGGTAACCTCAGGGGAAAGCCAGGTTTTGGTTCAGGCTAGCAGGTGAGGGAGATTAACTAGGCCTCTGGTTGCATGTAACCGACTCTAGCTATCTGTGGCCAGTAGGAAGCAGAGGATTGGGGGAGTTAGGTGTCTTGGACACGATGAACAAAATGGTAGCCACAGGCCCACTATTACGGGTGAGAGAGTGCTATGAAGGTCTTTGTGAGCTGGGAAGATACTCCAAAAAGGTGTCCACTATAGACAGTTCTGTGAAGAAGCTGAGGAAGTAGGGGGATTTGTTTACCATCAGACAAGGTTCCACAGGACACAAATAGAATGTCTAGTGGAGTAAAGAGAAGCAGAAGCACAGAGAAATATGGGTGTTAGAGTGGCCTGTGGGTTCCAAATGGTGGTATCAGGAAGGTGGTGTCTACAATGGTAGCTATAGGGGCCTACAAGCACATGGGGACATTTGTCCCATCTGTCCTAAACCCCTGTTCCATTCCAGGTACCTGTCTGCTCCTTCATTCATCTTCGCCCATTGGATTTGAATTTCTGACCTCCTTCACCTCAACCCCTTTCTTTGCCCCAGAAGATCTCTTAAATCTTCACAGTGCCACCAAGCCTTCTGTTACCTCCCTAAGAAGCTGCATCCTGGATTATTTATTAAACTAACACCCGCTGTATGGATCTGATGTTGTTACAGGCTGCCCCACTGAGCCCTGTCAAACCCCCTCCATCTTCTAACTTACCACATTATATTGTAATTATTTTTATGTGTCTCTTTTGTCTTCTAATCTATGAGTGTTTTCCTAGCATTTCTTGTTTCTGTTGATAGTCTTCCCCTCTAATGCTTAGCACATTTCTTGTGACCTAGACAAGGGTTAATTTGTTGAATGAATGAATGACTGAGTGGGTGAATGGACTTCGATCTCTTATTCCCTGTTCCCACAGCCTACAAATGTTGGACTTCAAGAGGTGGCCCCTCCTGTGAGACGTTCCCATTCTTGCCCACCCTTTTCTATGATCACTGACTTCCTGGCCTTGATTCTACGCTTCCAGATATAGACCATCTGCCAGGCTAGACGAACCCAGCTCGAGACACACCCTGTCTTGATTCTTCCTGGCCTGCCTTCCCAGCGTCCTCCCAGGATATGGGCCTGACACATGCTGAAGTGTTTTCTCCATTTCCTAAAATGACATCTCTACAATGTGGGTTGAATCCCCATCCCTGAACACTTGGATTAGGGCCAGGATCACCTGGTCCCTATTCCCCAGACTAATTCTTTGCCCACCTTCAACATCTCTGCCATGCCTAGGGTAAGTGCATGGGATGGCTGAGAATTTACATGGCCATGCTCCTCCCTGATTTCAGGAAAGTGATCACTTCCGGAAGAGGAGGGAAACGGGATGAGACCAGGGACAGGCTACGGGGGCTTTAACTGTATAGGTGATATTTTATTTCTGAAGACGGGTACATAAGCATTCATTATTTCTTAAATCCTTTTGTAATTCTGAAACATTTCAATGAAAAAGTTTAGAATGAAAGGCACTCAGCTTTTGCCTTAGTGGAATGCCTGTAGGTGGACCTGGGGATAGAGACAGCACTGGCTGAAAGACTCTAGAGGCTTAGGGGTGTTAAATCAAAGTGTTCAGCAGAGAGAGGACAGAGGGGCAACAGAGGGCTTCTGGGCTCAGAGCCAACATCTTAGACCACAAGGCTGTAAGCTCAGTTTGACCATGAAAGCCTGTGAATCTATTGTGTTTACGGGTGAAAAGCCTCAAAATAGGCAATTCCCAGCTTATTAGTTTATTTGCTGTCTGTTGTCTGGAACTAGGAACAAGTTTTTCTATGGAAACAATATTACAAAAGGTGACTCTGCCCCAAGGCCAGCCCACAAAAGCTTACAGAATCCTAGTGTACCTGAAATATTGTACTAATAATCCTAAAGATACCGACCACTATTTATAACAGTGTTTCTGCGGGAAAGTGCATTTAGAGTTTTAATACCGGTAACACCTCTTCCTCAGCCCTGTGAGTCCTCTGGACTCTTGACCTTATTCCCACAGTGCTGATTCTTATCAGAATGGCTCCATATTCGGTGGAGGACAAAGTAGTTGCTTTCTGTTGCTGCAGGATTCAAGCTGAAGTTTCAAGCAATTCATCTTCACTGAGCTGACCCCAACCCCTACCACGTAGCCTGGCCTGTGATCTAAGTTTAGCCTTTCAAGCACAACACAGAGCCTCTTATACACACATGCCTTGCTCACCCTCTCACAAGCCAATGCATAAACGCTGTCACATTAGAGATCTCATTTATGTTGCTGGGATGTCAGGGAAGACGACCAAGAGTACTCATTTCATGAGAGCAGTGGTGTGGGAGATGTTTAGACTAGTATGATCCCTGAGACACTGGGAAGGGACAAGTGTGAATAGGGGATAGCATAATCAAGAAGAGAATTCACCCCACATTGGTTGGAATGAGATTAAAAATGTGCCTAAGGGTAAGACACTGGCGGCCGTGGCAAGGACAAGTATCCTGAGTGTGATACAGGTACTCAAACACTCACACTTGGAGAGTTCCCTTGCAGAACTGGACACTGAAAGATCTACGTGGCATTTTGGGCACCTAAAAACAGAATTATCATTTCTTCATAGACAAAATGTCTTTCCTGTTGGCTATGAAGGTTGTAATTGTAGGAAACGTTCTCACTACATCCAAAGTCCCAGCCTCAGTGGTGGAGGACAGTGGCATGTGTGGTCCTGGTGGCCAGGAGAAGTGGTAAACATTCAAGATTTGACCCTGGAAGAGCAGTAGAAGCCACTGAAGGAGAGTGTGAGTCCCTGGGACATTCATGCCTAGAATAACTTTGGCTAATTGGGGCTTAGAGCCCTCGTACCATACAGGGCTTGTTTTAGTAAAGTACTCTAACTGGGAGAATATCTTCCCTCTACTGTGCACAGTCTTGATGGGACTATAAATCAAACTCCTGAGCCAAGGAGCTAGGCAAACAGACGCCCTCCTGGGACTTGAATCTTGAACGGTGTGACCTAGGCACTGATAATATGGTTGGCACCTATTGTCCCAGCACTGTGCCCTCAAACTGCCAAGGATTTCTTACCACCTAAACCTCTAGAGTTGTCCTGCTTCCTCTCTTTCTCCAAGTAGGTTCTTCAGCTTTCCCATTAGTTCCATCTACCTATTATCCTCCTAAAACATTTATTTTTTACTCATGTTATCCAGAGTTTGTTTCTGTTGTGTATGATTGAGGAACTCTATTAATAATACAGACTCTGATGGCAAAAGGTTGATAGATCAGGGAAAATCCATCACAACAACTTGTAAAGCAACTCAAAGCACAAATCTGCAGAAGGCATAGTTATAGCATATCATCTCCATGTATGAAAATGGCAAGCCAGGTGTGGTAGCTCACGCCTGAAGTCCCAGCTACTTGGGAGGCTGAGGTGGGAGAATTTCTTGAGGCCAGGATTTTAAGACCAACCGGGATGATATAGTGAGACCCCTATCTCTAAAAACTAACAAACAAAAATGACAGTTCATACCATGGAGACATGATGAGCTCAACTTTTACCTGTGAAGGTAAAGGTGGGTGGGTAGAGGGAAGGTTAATATGAACATTACCCTGGGAACAGGTTACCAATTCCTAGGCCTGTACTGTGTTATTTATTCTGATGACAAAATAAATATGATGGTTGTAATCAATGGTAACCACGGTTTTGTCTCATTTATTTTGGGAAATAAATATATTCATTTATATTAATGGAAAGATTTTTTAGGAAAACAGGCAGATTGCAGTGCCATTCCTTTATCATCATTTAAAAGAACTAAATGAAGATTCGATGCCAGTTTAAAAGTAATAACTGAGACAAATGTGCCTGGAAATGGCCAAACAGTTGGCCAAATAAAGTGAGGTATGTTTGCCTCACTGCCAACCAGTTGGCATTTTCTATTTGCTTCAAATAGAAGATGATTAGCAAACTGGGTGGCCAAGCTTGTCTGAGAAAGGGCAGGCTACTTTATTCATCAATGCCTGGTCTAAAGTGGTACCATCCACTGCACCAGATGGCCTGCTGGGCCTAATCCTATATGGGATAGCCTAAGCCTCAGTCCATGGGGTAGCCTGGTCCTTAGGCACAGGAGGAGATGTTTCACATCCCAGGGGAACTCAAGTTTGTGGATTCCAGTCTTTAGATTGAAACAATGGTGGACTCATGGGGTTCAGGCATCCTTTTCTCTAGGCAGGCTGGTCCCTCTCCCACCTGATATGAGGCCACTGAAGCATGGATAGAAACTGGAAACATTCAATGTGCATGCTGCCTCTTGATTTCTGGCTCCGACTGGGGGCCCATAATCCAATCATGTCCTGGAAAACCCACTCCCTCTCCCCATTGTCATATTTCTGCCATCATTATAGCCTGTGCCTCCCCTCGCCCCCACTCCCAACCAAACCCTATCTCACCTATGATCTCTGCTTCCAGAGTTCTGGTTGAGCATGAGACTCAGAGGGAAGTGCTTTTAGACACAGAAGTGAAGGAGCTTCCCTGTTACATAGGTGGGACTATACACTAGATCTGGTGCCATGCGACAACCCTTTCTGCATATTCCCTTCAGAGTTAGAGGCAGACACCTTCAGCAGGTGAAACTGACCCCTCCTTTTTGTGACAATTTTTTTTTCTTCCATCTCAGCTGCTTGAATCAGAATTGCGACAGTTTTTATCAGCCTCTCCACCTCCTTCACCCCAGTCCCAGGGCCCTTTGTAATAAAGAATAGGGAATTCTGCCTCTGTAGAATTACCACTTCTATGATTCCTCCATCTGTGCTGTGACTGATCTCTGACTTCTGCTACAGACCTTTACAAAATAAAAACTTCAAGGAGACTACAACTTTACCCAGATGTGGAAGGAAAATAAAAGAAAAACTGCCTTACGGATTAGTAAGTCTAAATCATGGCATTGCCTTTTTGCTTATGTAGTGTCTCAGTCATTTAATGAACAGCATCTTGTATGACTTTTGGGAGGTCATACTCTACCTGCGCAATCTGCTAAGATACTTTCCCAATGCAACATAAACCCGTGAACCAGGTTCCTTGACCACCAGCCATAGCACGACTCCAGGCCAACTCCAAGAATTATGTTAGAGATCTCTATGGTTATCTACATGATTGCCTTATGCTATGTACCCAGCCAAGTTCACTGAGGTATTGAGTTATTCCTGGGATTCTCACAGCCTTCTGCTTTTACTGGACCAAAATTTACCTTCTCAAAAGGAAGAAAAAGTTTCCCTCATACATAAAGTTAGATAAAGCATTCTGGTAGTTGAAAACTTGCTTGTCTCTTTCCCAGCTTTGACTTACCTGGACACAAACAGCCCTACACCTTTGAAACCAACACCTTCAACAGTGCAGTGGGGCCATGTTGCCCCAAGGTAAGTGAGCTATGGCTCTAGTAACAATCAGTCCCCGTGAAAGAAGGTAGCCTGGTTGATATCAACTACCTAATTTAAGAATGGAAATCATTTCCCATGACCACTTTAGAGGTTTGGAAACATCATCTCCAGGTATCCAGTATCCTGTATTTTTTTGATACTATGTTCTTATTCTTTATTTTAAAATTTTTACATTCTGGTTTTTTTCTGATTTAATAACACACAGTGAACCAGCATCCTGTAGTAATATGCTTGGACCACGAAAACCCCCAGCAGCTGAGACAGACCTATATAAGCCTCTTTCTTTGAGTGTTTTGATTTTACTAACTCATAAACTTGGCAGTGAAATGGCCAGGTGAGTTCCCTATTTCAGAGTACCAGGGAGTAGAGGAAACATCTCTATTCTTGGAAATCCTCCTGTGGCTACAACTAACAAAAGTAATCCAATGTCTGATGTTCTTGGTGCCTAGCATAGGCACCTAGTATAGGGCTAGAGTCACCCAGGAGTAAGTCGGGGAAACCCAAACATCATGAAGCCCCTTTACCAGGACCAGCAGTTCTATTTCCACATGAAGGGAGCCTGTCACAAGTACTTTGCTTTTCTATACTGATTCTCTCGTCAAATCATACCTCAAAAGGAAATCCTGCTAATTTAAAGCATTAAGTATAAGAAGATAAAAATCTTAAAGTACCAGAAGAAAATGTGATGAATATTCATCTTGGCTCTTAGATAAGGGAAAACCTTGAAATCATTAAATCAATAGACAAAATGCCAAAATAAATAAATAAGTTCAATGACATAAAAGAAACATATTCCGTATAGCAAGATATCATAATAAAAATAAATGCCAATAATGAGAAAAGATTAATATATTTTAAAGTGTTACATTGCATTTAAATAAATTCATAAGAAAAATACTGTTATCCAAGTTTAGAAAAATAGGTAAAAGACATGAACACACAATTCACCATGGATGAAACACAAATGGCTAAAAAATGTGAAAAATTATTATATATATTGTAAAATCTACAAAAGTATAATTTTACTAGTATTATTTATCAAAGATGTTACCATTGACTTAAATACGTAATATCCAATGCTGGTGAGAATGCAGACAGGAATGTAGATTTGACTAAATTTTCTGTGAAACAATTTGACATTATGTATTAAGAGTCTTAGATTGCTCAGGCTCTTTGAACCAATAATTTTATTTTCAGAAATAGTCTCTAAGAAAATAATCAGAAATGTGGACACAGTTTTATGCACAAAAGTATTTATCCTAGTATAATTTATCATTGAAAACAACCTAAATATTCAACAATAGTGAAAGTGTGGAAGTAATTTATGGTATTACTATATCCACAGGAAATCCATGGCTCCCATATGCGGTCATTAAAAATAATTTTGTTACGTAGAAATACATGTGACATGATGATAGGTGTAAAAGAATAGCAGTCATAAACTGTATTTGAAAAATAAGATTAAAAGACCAATTAAATTGACAGGAGTAGAAATAATTTTTTGTTTTATTTTTCATACTTTTCTGTATTTTCCATATTTTTGTAGCCCAATAAATGTTTTTGAAATTGCCTCGACTTCTCACTAACAGTGATTTCTTTTTTTTCTACAACTTTATACCATAATGAATTTTCTGAGAGTGAACAGAAAACTGCAGTTTATATTATAATTGACAAATACTTTTTACATATTAAGTAATTGCATATTAAATAACTTTGTGCTTTAATATCTATTATCATGGAGCATGATTGAATTAATCAGTAAAGTTTATTTTACTGATTATTTACCGAAATAATAATTTTACAGTTTAGTCTGAACTGCTTTGACACTTTTAGCAGACCCCTCCCAGATGACAGCCTGCAGTACAGATGCTCTGTCAAAGGCTCCTGCCCTCTGCTGCTTTTGCCTTGGGTCATATCTCTGGGCTCCGTCCTTTATCTTGCTCTCTTGGCCGTATCTGACTTCCCTATAGGTTCTTCAACTCGAATCTGGTTCTTAATCTCCCTCAACACTCTTGTCTTGATGTTTTAACAGTTCCCTGCTTCTTCAACCTGATCCCATAGAGACACGGTAGTTTGAGACTTCAACCCAGACCAAGCCCGTGCAGGGATTTCATGAGGCTCTGGTTTTGCCTGGAGTCTTGTCTCAGGTCTCCAGAGCTCCCACCTGGCATGGCACCCTCAATAAGCCAGTAAGGCACGTAATGCTTGATTGGTACTGCTTCCTTTCCCTCTCTCCTCTAAGAACAGTCTACCAGGCCAGGTGAGAATTTGCCTGGGCCAGCTCCCCATCCTGATGATCTGGCACCCTCCGGTGGCTATGGATGGGTGTGTCTTGGCTAGCAGTGAGTTTCAGTGCTAGGTCCTGCTGCAATGTCCCCAGGCCTATTAGCGCCCTCCGGTGACAGTTTAAAGAAGCTGCTATCAGAGATCTGCTATCAGATCCTGACAAGCCTCAGTTTTGCCAGGTCCCTGCACAATTCACCTCCTGAAACTTGATGATGTACCAAGATAGGCTGAGATCTACATTCTTAGAGGGGAAGCCTTTTCTGGTTTTGCATTTGGCAGGGAAGTAATAAGTACTAAATTGAGTGCCAAATGCTGAGCTAAATTCTTTAAATACATTATCACATAAAATCTTCACAACAACCCTGGAAGGTAGGCACCTATTTTTAATCTGCATTTTACGGAGGAGGAAACAGAGGCTTACAGGAGTTATGTAGAAGTCAAGGCTAAGCTTAAAGGTCAAGAGCTCCCAGTTGGTTGATAGCTAAATTTGGATTTAAAACTAGTCCATCTGACTCAGGGTCCATGCTTCACTAGCTGTACTGTCTCTGTAGAAAATTGGGCTGCCCTCAGAGACCATGTTTTATATCATATAGAGGAAGTTAGTTTGTAGCAAGAATAAAGAATTTTTAAAAATATGTAGAGAGAAGCAGAGACAATAGATAGAGCTAGAGTCCTACCAGCGCTAGAGTCCTTGCTTCTAGTTGTTCCCGAGGCCCAGGAGCACCTGTGTCCTTCTCCAGACTCAGTTGTTTCGTCACATAATCCAATCCTTCCAATAAGCTCCCCTGTGTAGATCTGTTTGATGTGGCTTTCTGCCATTTGCAATGCAGGAGCCCTACTGAAACAGGAAATAAGCAGGGTACTTTTGAGTACAGTCAGGTATTAACACCCAGAGCAGTATTAAGCAGGATATGGATGAATTGTCCGATCCACACTGTGTTATTTTGGTTGCAAGGAACAGATTCAGTTAAGTTACTAAAGACAAGTTACTCATTACTCAGAGGTAAGTCAAAAGGAGGGTTTGTAGAAAACACATGTATGTACTAAAACCTAAGTCAACTGAACCACAAAGCCTCAGAAAGAATCGGAACTTCAGCAGTAGCACTAGGGAACAGCCACTGCTTCATCTCTCTCAGGCCTTTTTGACCTGTCAGTGAATCAGCACTACTCTCTCTCTGGACCAGGCTTCTCAGCTTACTCTTCTTGCACCTGGCTACAAAAAATGGCCACTCTAGCTCCTGCACCTCTATGGCTTTCTAGTTTCAGCTCATACCAAAAGCAAAGCTTCCCTTTGTGACACTTATCGTGGGTTCCCAAGTGGGAAGATTTGACTTCTTCTGCTTATCTTTTTAAACCAAAGCACAAGAGGCATAGGTCACTGGATACAATTTATGGCCACCCCCTTAAACCAGGTGTCCAATTAGCTGTGGTTATGGTCATGTGGCCCACTGCCCACTAAGGTGAGTGGGTAGGGATTTTACTAGAAAGGAATGTGAACAGGGCCAGTAATAATTGGCATCTCTAATCAAGCCCACTTAAGTGTAATTTGAACTCTTGCCAATAAGAACAATTAAACATGTTGTAAACATGGGCAACCAATTCCCCAAAGACCCTCTCTAATTATCTAGTTGGCAAGAAAGTTCACCTTCTGGTGCTTATAGGCATGTGTGCTATCCTCTACCTCAAAATGCACCTTCTTTGAGTCCCCAAATCCCGCCTGCACCTGCCTTAAACACTGTGCAGTGAGCTAGACTACTCCACTCACTTGGGAGTCTATTAATTTTTTTCTCCCCTTAACTACACTAAAGACTTTGCTTAGTAAAGCATTTTGAAGATTTAGAAAGTGACTGCTCAGTCTGCATAGGATTTATATCCCAAACAGATGTGCCAAGAAGTCATAGGAATCAAACTGCTATTCTGTGAGTAGAATAATATATTAACTTGCCTTTTAGTAGTTTCGATTACACAGCTGTACAAATTGCAACGAAGTCTTCATAGCTAAAGTTGCTTTTAGCAAAAGCACATCACTTCTTCAGGGTGGAGGTTTTAGCATAGCAGGCACCTTGGGGACATGCATGCATCCTTGTAAAATACTTCTCATTGCTTGGGAGAAAATCACCCAGGTAACTGATATATGGTAGTACTTAACTCACTTTGAGGAATCCTCTGCCTTTCATCACAATAACTGAACTGGATGTTATTTCATAATCAAAATAAGGAATTCCTAAATAATGGTACCATCTTCTTACACTTTTAGTCTCTCTGAGCCTCAGGTTTCTCAACTGTTAAATAAGGATATTAGTACCCATCTTACAGGGTTGTTGTAAGGAGCCAATAAGACAATGTTTATAAAGAGCTTAGCAAACTGCCAAGCATAATAAGTACTCAATAAATGTTAGTTACTATAATTATCATTAAACTTTGTTTTTTACCTTACTATTTTTCAAAGTTTTGGGGTTTTTTAGCGCAGTTTCTCATTTTAGCCTTACAACAACCTGCGGGCAGGCATGGTGGTAATTATATCCCCATTTGATAGTACAATGAACAGAAACAGAAAGGTTAATTAATTTGTCAGGGATAAGTGATTTTTTTGCTAAGGAAACATAGGCAATAATCCACATATCTGATCTCCAATTGATTGTTTCTTCTGCAGAGAACTTAAGTTCTGTGACAGGGACTTTAGTGAAAGGAAAAGTTTAATATTATACTAAAGGAAGAATCCACTACAACTTTCATCCAAGAATTGTCACTTGGTTAGATATATTGTGTGGACATCTATTTTTGGCAGCCTGGAAAGCTAGATAAAGGGACTGTTAGCTATGATACAATTAAATCTTGATTTGAATTACAACTAACATGCATTTTAAAGTTCTTCTGGAGTCTCATGAAAGGGGTCAAAAAGACAAAAAAAGTGAGCCCAAGAACAGGGAGCAATAAGCAAACATAGAAGTCAGAGTTGTAATGGGGAAATGCCAGTACCAGTCCTAGAACAAGCAAACTAAGCTTGGAGGCACGCTGCAAAGTGTGGGAATTACACCTAAGATTCACTGAGCCTAGTTCTGCAAGGGCAGCTTCAGAGATTGCTGATCAACTGCACCCCAGATCTCCCTACAAAATCAAATACAAGTAGTCTCTGGAGGAAAGCAACTCTAAATATGGGTCGTTGGGATTTCCACAAATTAAGTTAAGTAAAATAAGGGCTCACAATAAAAAAATCACCAAAACACAAGCCACCATGAGTTAGGATCAATAGAAAGAATAAACAATAAATTTATATCTGTAAGAACTGAAGAAGTGGAATTGGAATTGTCATATACAGATTATTAAATTACCTTTTATGAACCATTTAAAGAATTTAAATATGGAATGAAATAGAGTAAGAAACAAGGAACTGTTCAAATGATCAGAAAGATAAGTAAAAGAACCAATTAGAACTTTTAGGTCTAATAGATATAGAAATAAATATAGATATAGCTTTTAAATTAACAAGTCAGTGAATGTGTTGAAAACACAATAAAAATAGCTGAAGATAGAATTAGTGACCTGGAAGTTATATCTGAGGAAATTACCCAAAATGCAGCACAGAGAGTACAGGAGACGGAAATTATGAAAGACAGGTTAAAAGACATGGAGGGCAGAACAAGGTTTAACATATGTCTAATCAGAGTTCCAGAAAGAAAGAATAGAGAGAATGGGAGAAAGGCAATATTGAAAAATACAATGTCCAAGCATTTTCCTGAACTGGTTAAAGATGAATCCACAGATAGAAAAAGCAAGGCATATATCAAGCATGATAAAGAGAAATCCACATCTGGACACATTTTAATGAAACTGCACCAACACCAAAAATAAAGACTTTAAAAGTCCAGAAGGGCCAGGCACAGTAGCTCACACCTGTAATCCTAGCACTTTGGGAGGCCAAGGCAGGAGGATCACTTGAGGCCAGGAGTTCAAGACCAGCCTGAGCAAAAGTGAGACCCCTGTCTCTACAAAAAATAGAAAAAATTAGCCAGGCGTGGTAGTGCATGCCTGTCAGTGAAGGCTCTGGGTCGTCCCAGCCACCTGGGAGTCTAAGGCAGGAGGATCACTTGAGCCCAGGAGTTTGAGGTTACGGGGCACTCTGATGACACCACTGCACTGTAGCCCAGGCACCAGAGCGAGACCCTGTCTCAAAAAAAAACAAAAACAAAAACAAAACAAAGAAAAAAGCCAGGGCACCAACAAAGAACAAACAATAAACTACCAGAAGACTTTGTAAAAAAGGAAATATAACAATAGTATATTAGTGCTCACAACAACCCTATGTAGTAGTTGCTATTATTATTTCTATTTTAAGGTAAGGAAACTCTGGCTTGAGAGAGAAAGCCCAAGATCCCACAGATACACAGCAACAAGGATGTATCTTAGAAACAGAATGTTGAATGGAAAAAGCAGGTCATAAAACACTGCTTCAGCCATATGCAACAACATGGAGGAATCTTAGAAACAATACTGAGTGAAAAAAGCAGGTGGCAGGAAACTATACAGAATATCATTTTTATAAAGCTCACAAATGAAACTAAGCAATATATTGCTTAGAAAGACAGACATACATGATTAAATTACTTTTAAAAAGCAAGAGAGGCCAGGTGCAGTGGCTCATGCCTATAATCCCAGCACTTTGGGAGGCAGGAGAATCGCTTGAAGCCAGGAGTTCGAGATCAGCCTGGGCAAGAGAGTGAGACACCATCTCTACAAAAAAGTTTTTTAAAAAATTAGCCAGTGTGGTGGTGCGTGCCTGTAGTCACAGTGACTCAGGAGGCTGAGGCAAAAGGATCATTTGAACCCAGGAGTTTGAGGTTGCAGTGATGCTACTGCACTCTAGCCCGGGCGACAGAGCGAGACCCCTGTCTCATAAAAATAAAGCAACAGAGTGATGTACACAAAATTCAGGGTAGCAGTTACCACATGGAAGGGAGGACAGAAGAATGGAACAGGGAGAACACACACTGCAAAGGCAAAGGTAATGTTCTAGTTCTTAGATTTGGTGGCAGGGAACAGGTACTCATCTTATTATTATGTTTCAAATTTGCACATCACCTGTATTCCTTTGTATGCATCAAATGTCACATAAAAAATAAAAGAAATTGCCAAATGACTGATTTTTACAACATATATTTTTAAATCACTGCTTAATCCTTCTGACTGATGGCTGAGGAGTATAATCAAACTCTAGAATTTAACAGCCAAATTTTGGTAGTGAATCTCACAAAAGCTTTCTACATAATTGGTGGAAGGCAATGACGGAAGTTATTCCTGGCCTGGGATGTTAAGTTCCTGTTCTTCTGTGTTCTCTCCAAATGCAACAGTCTTTTCACACAGCTTTAATATTAAATAAGAGGCATGCTATTCACATCATTTGAATGGGTATCTTCAACTTTGTATTCCAGATGGCAAAAAAAAAAAAATTCTACATAAGAAAAATATGTTTATAGGATAACTATATTAGAAAAAACTAGTTTCATTTTGTATTTAATGTCATGTGATTAAAGTTGGTAACAAAAGAAAAAAATTGGTGTTAAATTTTTTCTTTTGGCAGTAGGATTTAAAATAAATTTACTTTCTCACATCAAAAATTTTGTGAACCAATTAGCTCAACTTTAAAGTAAATAAATACACCTGGGTTGCTATTACAGTAAGATATTTACTCAATAAATTCTACATAGATGTATTTGTATTGGACTAAGTTTACATATTAATCAAGTTCTAATTGCTTTTTAAAGTCAATTTCATGCAAATGTATTTACTACTATTTAAACATTTCTCAGGATGTTTGGAAAGTGCCCTAACCAAAATCACTAATTAACAATTAGAAAGCGAAATCAAATTGTTAGATATTTTCATATTACATCTTAAGAGAAAGAACTCTTTGAAACGATACTTATTTTTTAATCCTTATAATAAATTCAGAATTACTAGATCAATTTAAGAAAATTTCTCCTATTCTCTACATTTCCCGCCTACTTTAATGGTTTGTAATTATCATTAAGACATATTTGAGTTAAATGAGTTACCTGGCACCAACATTGAATTTTACTTGTTTTGTGTGTGCGTGTGTGCGTGTGTGTTTAATGCAATAATAGAAGTCTATACTGTCTTTCCCTAGCCAAAGTCTATAAACTTGATCATCCCTCAAGAATTTCCCTCAGAAAAAATCAGCATCTCATATTTGCTTCCTATGGGAGAGTGTTTATCAGACATAATATGTTCAATTTTCCCTTCATGAAAAATGAAGATTAATTTGTTTTCATAGGGGTATCCCAGCTTAGTGGTTTATTAGGTTTAATGCATTATGAATTGGAAGACATGATTTTTAAAAATTTCTGTGTAATTTTACATTCCTTTGATTAGTAATACAATTTGAAATTAGTGTTATAATTTCCTAGAAAGTAGAAAGGATTTTCCTAAGGATGATTAAGACAAACTCTTAATGCATCCCTATTGAATCTGTATTTACTAATATGCCAGGGCTCCTATGTGCCTCCTATGCCAGGTCTCCTAAATACTCATCATGTTCAGACTCCTGTATACCTCCTATGAAACTCCCCTTATACAGTTGTTTTTAGTTTTTAAAAATGGCATTCATTAGTTTAAATATGTTTGAGAATGAATAGACTTTGACATTTGCAAGGCATTTGTCCAGAGGCCTTTATGATTCCCCAAATTTAAAACAAACAAACAGAACAGCAATAACAAAAATAAAACTCTATAGCATGAAACATGGTCTATGGAAAGAAGAATCAACTTGTGCAGAGAGAAGCAGACTACCAGAGAGCCAAACGCTTGACAGTTGCCCTGTACCCAGTGCCACTTGCTTCCTGAAGCCTGGCTGCCACCCTTTCTGAGATACCTCTTTACCCACATAATAAATTCCCTCTTTAGCTTTAAGCTACTTCAAGTTGGTTTCTGTTACCTGCTTCAAGAATCTTAATACACACGTTTATGCCAAACTACCTGGTAATAAATATAACAAATCATTCCATGCGTGGGCCCAGCGATTCTCAGTTAATGAATCTTTGTGATACCTTACTGAATCATGGCATTAAGAATCCTCTTGTAAAAGGAAGATACCTAAACCAACCTGATCTCACTTTTGCAAACAAGGTTTCAGGGCTCAATGAGCCACCAAGTAAAGAGCAGCCCTTATAGAAGGCTGCCCCTTCTTAATCTGGGTGGTCTACAGGCCACGCCGTGCAGCTAGGTTTAGGTGGTAAGTGAAAAGAGCAGACGGATCTCGACGCACCAGCTCTCCACAATGTAGGTAGTATCTCTGTCTCTGAAGCCTAATACTGAAACCAGATGCTTAGCTTTATGACTTCCTTTTCTCAAACGACAAGATAAGAAAAACATATATAAGTCATCTAGTGTTATCAGGAAGTAATTATTAGTTTTACTGAAAACATAATGCCTTTGAGGCTTTGAAAGTACTAATTTAAACCATTCCTGAAATGAATACATATTCAAAAAGAGTAGTACATAAACTTTGCTTACCTAAGGCTAACATAAGTATTTATGACTCTATCACGTGTGTTCTTCTTTGGAATTTTTCTCTTTCATCTGAAAAGTCATTCTTTCACCTTTTGGAATCAAATTTAGATACAAAGCAATGGCAGCTTGGATTTTGTCCTATGTATAATAAATCAATTGATGCAACTCCTTTCCATTAAGAACAGCCCACTAGGGAGTGTATATTCAGGGTAATTTGAATATATGCTTCCAGGGGAGGGGGAAAGCCCACTAATAGCCCAGTGAGCACGCTTTAAATTAACCTTATATACAAAATCCTGTTAAATTTTAAATCTATGGATTAACGCCATATCTAAATCTATGTTTTGTAAGCATTCCTTAAAGTGTATACACTTTATAGTTAACATTTTAGCAACATCAAGATTGAAATTACACATAGTGTCTCAAAATAGTCTGTAAGCTCCTTAGAGTAGGACTATGTCTTTCATATCTTTTTATCCCCAGCACCTGCATGCCAGGGTGAATTGGAGACTTGTTTAGAAGTGTGTAGAATTGGATTAACAACAGTAATGGGAGAGTTGGGCTAGAAGAGAAGCGATGAACCAGTATGGAAAACATGTAGTATCAGACATAGCAAATGGGCAGAGGCCGAGGGTTATGAAAAAGTGGAAAATACATGAAGGAAAGTATGAAATCTAATTGTGTTTATCTTGAAATACACTTATACCTAGGATATGGACACTGACAAATTTCCTAGGTCCCACCCACTCTGTTGGGGCTATGTGGATTTCAGGATTATATCAGATCTTCTCAGTGAATCAGGATGGCAGCGAGGCGAGATGGAGGAAGAGGCATTGCTATTAGGTAAAGATCCATAGTGCAGCTGCTTGTGCTCAAATCTTGGTGAAGCAGGTATATATGTGTCTCAACCACAAATTCAGGTGTGCAGGGAATGTACATTTATTTTCCTGTAACACTTTATTTCTATTATAAGCTTCCATTCCATCAGGTGTATTAATCAGGGTGTAGTAAGAAAGCAGACACTGCTATAGATGTTTCAGGCAGGAAGGGATTTAATATGAAGAATAAAATGTTTACAACTCTTGGGAATGGGCTGAGAGAGCAAAAGTCAGGGAAAACTACCAATAATCTGATGAGATAAAGAAGTTGCACAAATCTTAAAAGCTATCTCAGCTGCCTACATGCCAAAGCAGGGGGAACCCAGGAAGACACCCAGAAGCTTCTGCAAAATTTCATTTTGCTGTTTGCGGAGGCCCATGTGCCTTTGATGTTGGAGGGACAATAGTGGCTTCTGCTTCTCTTTCACTTTCCAAACCTTACTTGAATGCCTCTCACTGACTGAATCTAAACAAGGTTGTTAACAGGAGAATTTGGGGAAAGTACAAAGTAGTCACTAGGCCTCCTGCTCCTGCAATACCGGGAAGTGCTTACAAAAATAGGGATGGTTTCGAGTACCAACAGACGATATCTGGCACATGGTGCAAATCTAATCTTAGTTAATTCAAAGATCTTTTATTCTTTTTCTGGGTTACAAATGATTTCTGGGTTTTGTCAGGCACTGAGGCAGGGGATGGAAGCTAGAGTGTATTTAGTTTTGTTTTTTTTTTCCTTCAAGACAGGTTCTCACTCTGTCACCCAGGCTGGAGTGCAGTGGCGTGATCATAGCTCACTGCAGCCTCAAATTTCTGGGCTCAAGTGATCCTCCCACCTCAGCCTCCAGAGTAGAGGCTGGGACTACAGGGCCATGCCACCATGCCCGGCTAACTTTTTTTTTAGAGATGAAATCTCCACTATGTTGCGTAGGCTGGTCTCAAGCTCCGGGGCTCAAACAATCCTCCTGCCTCGGCCTCCCAAAGTGCTTGGATTACAGACATGAGCCACCACGCCTGGCCCCACTTTTTTTATATAGTAGCTATGAGATTTCAAATTGAATTATTGAAATATTAATTTCAAATAAATTTTGAATTGATAAACTCATTAACCATTTTATTATCAATGTCCTCATTGCAGTAGCGTGAGTTTTAGGTTACTTTTCTCAATGTTGGTATTTTGTGTCAAATCAAAGAAATTTAAATATTTCCCATGTGTTCATATGATCCATTTCTCTTTATTAACTGGATGATCAAAAAATCCAAAAATCTTCAAAATTTTTATTTGAAATTTAACTTGGTCCCTTAATGAATCATTGTTTTCATTATGATCTGTAATTTATTTTTGTTACAATTTGCTTCTTGGTGTAAAATAATGTCTATTGATTTCATTGCTGATCTTTATCACTCTGCTTCATATTTTATTAATTTTTTCATAACTGTTAATTTTTATTTGAATTTTCTTTCATTAAAAAAAAATACATTTCATGGTGACAAAAAAGGCACTTCCAAATTAGAAGTCTCTAAATTCTCACTTGTTTTACTGAAATATTTCAAAACATCTTTCCACATTGTAGTTTAAATGGTATATTTCAAGTGCCCCTTAGCTGAATCCCAAAAATGCCCACAGCCACTTCATTGCCATATTACAAAAGACAAATGAGACAGAAGAGAAGCCAAAGTGGGGAGATACGGTGGCCTTAACTGATCGTAGTTAAAAATATCTTACTTTTGCAAACTTTACAAAAACATATGACCATGACATTGATAGAAAGAGGGCCATAGAGGTGAAGGTCCCTGGGTGGGCAATTCTGGTCTGGGTCATCATAGGTCCACATCTTATACCTGCCTGACCTTTGGTTTCATTCCCTAAGGTTACTACTTAGTTGACATTCATTCTGTGCCACTGTTGGGAGCCAGCTATCTCCCACCACACCTGGTCATATGTGGAGGGCAGGAAGCTCTACCAAAGGCTCTTTTTACCTGGCTACATTATGCAGACATTTCTCTGGAGTCTTCTTATCTTTTCCCCAGGCTCTATCTAAAAGTTGAAGCTTAGGTCTTTTCTGTACTAGATCATCTAATCCTCTTTGGAGACTCTGTTGCTCCCCCCACCCCTTGTGGTTTGGCTCAGAAGGGGCAAATCATGGCTCCCCACTTCCCACCACGTCCATGGTACCCACCATGTCTATGCACTTATCACTTCCGTTCTGACTCCTCTCCTCCACTCTGACCCAGGGACACCTTTATCTGTTCCAGGAGAAGAAGTCTTTTTCCCCTTAGGACCTCAGTCCTTTCCAGATCAAGGCTTTTGAAACTTAAAAGTCTTTTCTCTGCTTTTTTTGCCTTCCCAAGGCAATGAATGCCATATCATCTACCTGTACAAATTGAGAAAAGGCAAAGGGAAGGAAAGAAAAAATGAATACAAAAGCAAAAGATTAAAATTTTAAATGTATTATCTTGCCACGCTAGTATCAGCTTGTCCCTCTTCACGTTACCTAATGGAAATGAGGTCAGTTCCCGAGCATCACCCATCCCCTTCCTCCTACATCCATGCTGCTTCCTCTCCTGCCCTCCCCCAGCCGTTGCCACCCCCGCTTGAGCCTGCTCCTTGTTCAGTACCCGTGAATCTCCTACCTTAGCCCCTGCAAGGAAATGACACCCTTGGGAAGGGTTTCCCAGGTACCCCTTGTAAGTAAAATCTCGTAAGTAAATCCACCAGGTTTACTATAAAGGGACAGCTGTTACAGTCACCCTACTCTCTCGCTGCCTTCTTTTCACCCATGTCTCTCTCTAATTCACTCCACCGTCCCACCTGGGTCTGCAGCCACCACACCTAGGCTGAAAGGTCACAGAAGCAGAGTGTCCCATGTCCCTAAGTCTCCTTGTGATGACAGCAGCAGCTGGGGAAGGAGGCTATCAAGGTATGGCAGGGAAATTAGGAAAGAAGTAGAAACTCTAGACTGAGGGGAAAGAGCAGGTATTTTTGTTTTTGTTTTGCTCTTCCTGCAGAGCCTCTTCCCCAGAGCAGACTCTGCAGTAGGAGGTCCTCTTACATTCTGCAGGACAATGAAATTTTGTCATCCTACCATACTTCTTAGCCTCACCTTCTTCACAGCTCACCTATGTCTCTCAAAATCCACCCACCCTCCCATTGCCAAAAACTCTTTTCTTCTTACCTGAAGACCCAATCTCTCTTCCTCAGCCTTCAAGACCCAACTCAAAGGACACGTCACCTTCAAACCTTCTAAGTTCCCTCCTCCCACTTCACCTCACCTTCACCATTCTTTTAGCTGGAATATCTCCCACCTCTGAATTTTTGGAACATTTCATTTACCCTTCTTTTATAGTATTGATCACCTTAAACCTTGTGGCATGCTTTAAGCCCATGCCTTATCTGCCCTTGAGAGAGGTTGACGGCCATGAGTACTCTGTGGGCAGGATCCATGTCTGGTTTACATCTATGTCCCCCACAGCACCTGGCATAGTGCCTTTTACATAGCAGATACTCGATAAGGTTCTCTGAATCACCCCCCGGGCTCTTGCTCCATACAGTTGCCATTCCCCTAGAGCCTGGGGCTCTGTATGTGCTCAGTGCGACTCCCTTGCCTACTCGAGAAGCTCCCTCTGTCCCTCTCCTCTCCTTTCCTTGTTCTTTCCCTCTACAATTCCCATCTCCCACCCCTGCTGCCCTGCCCAGTCTCCTAGTCAAACTCAGACAATGCTTCTTTAAAGATAGGCCCTTTTGGCAGCTGCTGATCTCTCCTTCCACGCCTGCTCTTCCTGATGTTTCCATCCTCAGCTCTGCTGATACAAGCTGGCTTGGAGGCTCACTCTAACCAGATTTCACACGTTCACAATGTTAGGCAGGAGAGCCTCAAAGTTCAACTTTCTCCCAGTCTCCCCCAGCCCTAGGGAGGGCTCTTCTTGGAACTGAGCCCAACATTAATAACATGGTAAAAAGGGGGAGACTAGAGTGACACCTGCCTTATAATCATGGTACATTAGCCTTTTCATGTAAGTGGTTTTTCTTGTGGGAGGCAAGACCTAACTTGTTCTAGTTATAAACCCATGTAATGATAAGCTGGGTTCTACTGTAACTTACATTTACCCTCTTGCTGATCTCAAAATACTATACTTGAAAGAAGAAAATAGGCCTGTAAGGACTGAATAGTCTGAATTTTTCTAGTCAATGCCTCACACACACACACACACACACACACACGTGCACACAGCTTAGAGAGGAGGTGTATCTGCCACATTCTACCAATGAGACTCTTGCTTGGGCTTAGAGAAGTCAGCTGTCTGGTTCCAGGTCCTGTGATAAGTAAGTGAATCTGGCTAGAAGATCAGTAGCAGAGGCAAAGGTCTGAAAAAGGGAAAAATGTTTTATGATTTGACTCTTTAAAACCGCCACCCTTTTTGGGAATTAAAACCTGCATTCCTGCAGGAGGCCAGTAATCAAAGGGGCAGGAAAATGTTCTCTGCTGCTTGTTCTCTAGCATCTTAGACCACAGGAGATGGCTCTACAGAATTGTCTGGACAAAGGTCACGAGATCATCTTCGTCAAAGATAAGGTCAACCGAAACCACCAACTATAGTTGAACAATAGCCCAAAGCCATGACGTGTGACACTGGTCACACAGATCCAAGCCCAACCACCGAAACTACCCCCGCCCCGGCCTTTAAAAAGCCCCATATTTCTGCTTAAAGGCAGGATGGTGGACTTTTGAGACACTAGTCTGCCGCCCTCCTCGTTTCCCGGCAAATTAAGAAACTTCTCTTTCCTTTTCCTCAAATCACTTGTCCTCGTTCTTCTTTCTCACTGACTCGGCCTCAGGGACAAGTAGCAAAGCTTCATCTGTATTCACAGCTGCTCTCTGTGTTGCTCACATCACCACATAAGCGCCACCTCCTGTGCACTCCTGGGGAGCGGCTGCAAATACAGATTATCATTAGCAGAGGGGTTTGACCGCACAACAAACGTAATGCGCTTGAATCATCCCGAAACCATCCCCCTTCCCCGGTCCATGGAAAAATTGTCTTCCATGAAATCTGTCCCTGCTGCCAAAAAGGTTGGGGACCACTGGTATATATAACACCGAAATTTCCCTTCTTAGGAAGAAAATTATCACTGGACAATGTGATGTAGGGTGAGCAATTATAATGAAAATCAACATAATTATAGCAGACCCTACTAGTTACCTACCCCAAACATGTTTTCTCCTTCCTTACTGATAGAATCCCTACGTCACTGGGGGCATCAATGCACCCAGCTAAAAGACCAGCTTCCCTTCAAAACCACTTGGCCTCATGAGTAGATTTGAACAATTAGATATAAGCCAAAATGTTATGAAGGACTTGGGGACGAACTCTTTAGAGGTGAGCTCAATCACCTGGGAGGCGTGATCCTTTTGCCCTTCCTTTTTGCCCGTCTGGAATGTGCTTGTGCTGGCTGGATTTCCAATAGCCGTCTTGAACCACCACTAGCTATGCGCCGGAATGGTAGATCTGTAAAATAGAAGGAACCTGGGTCTCTGATGACTGTGAAGCCACCAAACCAGCTGGGAACACCTCCTCCACATGAAAGATAAACGATCTCCCTTATTTAAGCCATTGTTATTTTAAATTTTCAATTATGTACAGCTGAATCTAATCATGACTGACAAACAAGCCAAGTAGCACATTTTGTTGAGTTTTAAATACACAAATTAGGATTTACTTAAACATTTTCTTCCTTTCAGGTATATTATTAAATGACTACAAGCTTGTCTATTTTAATTTTTAAATAATCCTTTGGGGGTGTACTGACTGTAAAGAGGCATGAGGAAGTTTCTGGGATGCTGATAAAGTTTCTTTCTTGATCAGTGTTTAGTTTGTGAAACTGCATTGAGTCGTACCTGAGGTATGCACATTTCTCTGTATATACTTTATACATCAATACAAAGTTTTAAATAGTCATTGTAAATTTGTCTTTCTGAGTGGAATTACTAACCAGTTTAATTAGGATTAGAGATTTTAAAAAGTTAAATTCTCAGAGAATTGTGAAGATTAAATAAATAATGAAGGAAAAATGAAATAATGAATATAAATTATTTAGGCTTTTTTGTTGTTTTGTTTTGTTTTGTTTTTGAGACAGGGTCTCACTCTGTTGCTGGGGCTGGAGTGCAATGGCATCATAGCTCACTGCAACCTCAAACTGCTGGGCTCAAGCGATCCTCCTGCCTCAGCCTCCCCAGTAGCTGCATGCCACCACACCTGGCTAATTTTTCTATTTTTCTGTAGAGATGGAGTCTCAACATGTAGCTCAGGCTGGTCTTGAACTCCTGGCCTCTTAAGCGATCCTCCTGCCTCGGCCTCCCAAAGTGCTAGGATTACAGGTGTTAGCCACCATGCTCAGCCTAAATTATTTAGTTTTAACCTATTTAGTTATACATCCCATGGATATTTTTGGAGAACCTACTAACTATGCATCAGGCACTCAGGGCCAGCTATTACTATTAGTGCTAATGTAATTGTTTGCCTATTTGTTTGTGTTTCTCCCACTAGACTAAAAACTCATGGGGACAGGGACGAACCTGTTTTGTTCATGATATACACACAGTTGTTTAACACAGTGCCAAGCAAATAGTGGCTCTAATTGGAATGAATGACTGAGTGAATACATTATAGGTTAAATAACCTCCTGTGGACCACTAGGAAAATGTATTTCAAGTTCCCAAACAACTGACTTACAAGTGATCTTCTGGAATTCACTTGTAAATTAGGGGCAATCTAGGGCTCTTCAGCATCAGTATTAAATCATGAACTACAAGTGAAATTTCAGGCAATTCTCTTAAAGCTTCAGAAATTATGTAGTCTAAAACATAAGAGGGTAAAAATCATAATGCAATTATCACAAGAAACCATCAAAAGCCCTTAACTACACTAGTTAAAAGGAGTGGAACAGATTAACTTTTTGATATCATAATGAAAATGCAAACACTATGACTAACACACACCATATCAAAATAGAACATTTTCGTTGCATGGCAAGAAAGAAAAGATGTCTGTGTTTTAAGCAATCAAAGAACAAAATTGAAAATGCAAGCAACTGGAAAATGGCAGTCCATAGAAATTCTCTGTTAAAATACAGTAAATGTATGACTATAAATTTTCGATGTAATTTAGAGTATACTCCTTGGTGGCTTAAAAAAAAAATGTCTAGATTCAAAAAGAGAGAAATATGAGTTTGACATCTGTAGGATACCTATTTTGGGGGTGCATACCCAGCCCCCAGTCCTTTCTGTGGAAGCTGCCTCTTGACAAAAGAGCAAGCCTAGACAGCCATTTTTGTCAAACACTCTAGGCACAGCTTATTGGACAATTGAAAAACTCTTGACCTAAACTGAACCAATCAGAATCTTTATCCTGAGAACCTGACTCAGTGGACACTGAGTCTGGAGGTAGAGGTGGGTTCCAGAACTAGAAGGCCAACTAGAGTTGGGGCTGAGGTTGGCATTGTGGCTAACCGTATTTAACAAAAGTCAAAATTATGGGGGAGCAGAAAGTATAAATAAGCAAAGGAAGCTCACTTAAAAAAAAGGAAAGTGGAATATGTAAGTTAAAAAGGGCTGAAGCAAGAGACCATGATTGGAGAGCATGGTAGGGGAATGAGTTCTGTTCCTGAATTTTCAGTTCAGTTTCTGGCTAGCTTTGTTTCTCTCTTTTTTTTAATCATTAAAGTAATCAACTAACACTCCCGCCGCTGCCCAGTATCCCCAACCCTACTTTTTATTTGAACAAATATTTCTTTAGCACCCACCATTTGTCAGACACTGTTCTTTGCACCAAGGGTACAGTAGTAAATAAAAGAGAAAAAAATCATGAATTTATTGGGGTCAAGTGGGATAATTATAATAAATATATAAACAGAGAATTATAGCGCAGCATAGGGAATGTAATGGTAGAGACAAGCACAAAGTATTAAGAGAGAAGAGTATCTTATTTGGCTTATTGTGAACTTCACCCAACATTTTATTTGAAATGAAGTTTTGTGTCTTGCAATGAAGAGAAGCTCTGCTTGAACACCTTATTTAAATAAATACATTTAAATATCTGTCTATCTATATACTGTTCCCCCTCACATTCTTCCCTACCCAGGAGTGGTTAAGGACGCAGACAGCTTACCTAGGTTAGAATTTAGTCTCCACCACTCATTAGCATATGACCTAGCACAAATTATATAACCTCTATATGCATCAGTTTTGGTTTTTTTTAATCTCATGGGATTGCCGAGAGGACTCAATGGGTAATTCTTAAGTCGAGTTTCAGAAGTATACCTGACATTTGATAAGTGCTCAACAATTGTTAGTTGCCATTTTTATTATTGCTGTTCTTGTTGTGGCTGTTATGTTAATCTTGTGTTTGTTGCAATTTGAAGAAATATCAGCTGGGAAAGGATGTGTAGCAGTACTTGTATGTGATTGCCATATTTAAGGTCTGGTCCTCAGCTTTGCTAAACTAAATGTTGTTAGTATACACAGAGACTAGCTCACATTAGTCATACTAGCATATATAGATATCAATGTACCAGTTATTTTGTCACAACAATTTTTATTATCAAATAGGACATTCTGGTGAAGGCACTGGCTCCATTGACTCAACTCTGCTATCAGAGACCCCAGCAGGCTACTTCCTTCCCATTAACATGCTCTTTACAAGCAGCGTAAAATATTATTTTTTCTTAGTAATCACTTCATTCCAGCCCTGCTCCCTGAGGGTACTCACAGGCCACCTTGATTGGATTTTGGGTATGCCCAACTCTTCAGTCTTATTTTAACAGCACATTTCTCAGATCTGTCATTCCTGCTGATGGATGATCTCATCCATCACCTTTTGAGTCTTTTCTAATTTTATTTCTCAGAGGGAAACCTTAACTTCAGCTTTAGGGGTGCAGTCATCCCTAATATGAAAGATCATGTCAACTATTTAAAAATAACTTTATTCAATTTAAAATTACTATGTGCTTGCAGCCATGATAAAACGAACTGATATTCTTTAAGTTGAGTCTAAAATTGTCTTCCTCCCATCTTCTTGGAATCCTTGCTATTTAAATAACTTTAGAGGGGCAAATGCTTAAAGCATTGACTTGTCTACGTGAGAGAAAGTGCTTGGCACTTAAGTATGCTTTAAGAGCTATCACTCTACAGAACAGATGTTTGTATGTTTCGTGGGCATCATAAATATTAAGAACGATGCTCTATGGTTTGGAAAGCATTTCCCATTAATTGTTAATGCTCACTGTGTGGATAAGAGAGGGAAATTCCTTGGGGGAAAATCAAGATACATTTTTATGTCTAACATTACTGCATTTCGATTTCAGGGCTAAAGCTGGAGAGAATTCGTCTCTGATTTCTGGAACATCATATGAAAATTCTAATTAATGTAATGCTTGAGTGTTCCTTGTTCCTTATAGCACCATATTGAGATGTGTAATGTGTAACTATAATAGGGGATATAGAGGAAGGAGAAGGCAGAGGTGGATTCTAAGGCCAGTTCTCCCTCTTCTTGGCTCAGGGATCATGGACTTAGCCTTTCTGAATTTACTTATTTAACCTACAAAATGGAGGCTAATAGCACCTACCTAATAGGGTTGATAATAAATATCTGTAAAGATCCTAGGTCAGTGTCTGGATTGCAGTTAATTCTACTTTGTATCAAATTAGAGATGGTGAGTGTTTGGTGTGGGCTATGCCCAAAAAAGGCCAATGTGTGCCTAAATTCTTTGACTTTTTGGCGAGTAAAGATTGCTTAGTGTTTCTGGCCGTCAGACAGAAAGAAGACTTTGCCCAGCGAGACTTCAGGTCCTTCACTTATGTCCCATATGCAGGTCCAGTGCCTGTCGATCTTTCCCAGCTGCCCATGGCATTTATTCATTCATTGTTGAGGGCCCATTAGGCGCCATGAAGACAATGTGGTCTCTGACCTAAACAAGCTCACTGTCTAGGAGAGGACATAGATGCAAAACCAACTATAATATCACGATAAGTATTACCTCTAGTCAAGGCAATGTAGAGGGCTTTGGAAGGTCAAAGGGAGTACACAGTTCTGTCTAGGTAACAGCTGGAAGTGTATTAAGGAATAAGAAATCCAGGTACCTGACCCAGGCACCAGAACATATGGGATGTCATGAAAACCAGAAATGTGCTCTTTAACTTAGGCTTCTGTACAAAACTCCTTACCTTCCTAGTAAAAGATAATTTGGTTCTGCTTACACCAATGAAGACAATGCTCTCAGATGGAAATTAACAAAACAAAAAATAAACACAGAAAAAAAAAAACCTCTCCTCTAGAGCTGACCTATGTCTGTTGATTAGTTTTGCCATGAGCAGCTGCAGATGAAGTCAACTGAAATTCTGAAATCAAATCATGCATAGCACCAAGCTGTTTTTTCTGGAATGAATTTTAAACTGTTGAACAAAGTCTAAATTTTAAATCCTTTGGTACATCTCCCAAATGGTCTGATTCAGTAAATTGCAGAAGAAGAAGAAAAAAAAAAAAAGAAATGAGAACAAGAATTACGGAAAAATGAGATTTCTTTTTTAAAGAACTTAGACTCTGTATTGCCCAGTGGGAGTGGCTGAACCTCTTTTTACAAATATAATAATAAAAATATTGGGTTCTCCCTAACCCAGGAGAACCTAATAAATGTCGAACAAATATTTTAAGTATATTGTTTTGAAGAGGCACCAAATTTTTAGTCTGTTTTCATGTCTCAGTCTTTCCCCGCAGGAGGAACGGCCAAGGCATCACAGAGGCGGTGGCGTGTGGTTACTCCAGGGATGGGTCTGAGTTTACCAGGCGTGAAATGGGCAGATGCAGGAGAGTCCATTCCAAAGAGAAAAAACAGAATGTGTGAGAACCTCGGTGTGGTGAATCTGGGGGAATAGAGAGCACTTCTTTCTTCTCTTTCTCTTCCCAGACAAACTTCTTCAAAGATTTGTCTACACTTTGCTGTCTCCCTTCCCATTCATTCAGTTCACTGCCATATGGCTCCTGCCTGCACCGCACCACGTAAAGGGCTCCTTCCTCAGTCACCAATGACTTTCTTGTTGATGAATCCAGTGGGTATTTTTTCAGATCTTTACTGAATTGGTTTTTCTAACTCTGATGGCTTCTTCTTCCTGAGATGGGTTTTTCCCCCTTGGCTCCTTGGAACCATATTCTCCTATTTTTTCTGGTTGTTCCTTCTTAGTCTCCTCTTAAGCTCTTCTTCCTTTACCTGGCCCTCCGATGTTAGTGTTCTTAGAGTTGGCCCTGAGTCCCTACTCTTCTCACCTACACCCTCACCCATGGGTATCTACAGGACTCACTCCTATGGATTTCCTTACTCTCTATAAGATGACTCGCAAATCTATACTCTCCAGCCCAGGTTCCTCTTCTGAAATCCAAACCCCATATTCACCTACCTAGATATCACCTAGATGGTTTACAGGCACCCCAAGCTCCAAAATGGGACACATTGTTTCACCTCAAAATATCTTTCTCCTCTAGTGTTACATAGCTCATTAAATGACATTCCCATTAACTTAGTTGGCCATGCCAGAAACTTGGGCATCCTCCTTCAAATTATTATTTCTCTCTCCCCCACCACGTGCTGCCCATTCTAGTCAAATACTAAGTTTTGTCATTTTTAACCCTTAAGTATTTCTTTTTTTTAACTTTTTAAAAATTGTGATAAAATATACACAACATAAAATTTACCGGTTTTTAAGTGTGCTGTCCTGTGGCATTAAGTGCATTCACATTTCTGAATGGTGCAACCATCACCAATATCCACCTCTAGAATTTTTTCATCTTCTGTTAGGTATCAGATGTTTGTTTATTAGGCTCGCACATGGAGATTTGGACCTATGTAAGGAAAGGAGAGAATACAGCCATTGGCACAGGAATCCAGCTAATCTCTCTTTTAGCACCAGGAAGTGGAACCCAGGATCCTCTTCCCTTGAGCTTCCAAGAAAGAGCTCCCCTTTAAATCCTGAAGTGGGGAAAGAGCCTCCAGGTACTAGTGGCTCTAAGCCCGTTGCTCCATGGAAAGTAGGCAAGGATAGGTGAGCAGGACTGATGGTCTGTGTGGGGTCCTCCAGCACCAGGCTCTGTCTCCTCCAAGCTCAGTCGAAGGGCTATAGTAAAAACAAAGCCTGGAATTTGACTAGAGCAATGCTCTACTCCCCTGCAAACCCAGGGTCTGCACAGGGGGTTTCATCCATATACCCTCTTCACAGCCTGGCTAGGTGGAGATGGAACTCTTTTCCACTACAGGCCCTGGAATCCCCCAAATAGAGCAATCATATCTTCCTAACTCCTAAGCTTTTTCAACCCCAAATTCCTCCAAGTCCCTTTGTAATCTCTGCACCTTAGAGGTCACAAAAATAGCTATTATTTTGGCCTACCAGGGAAAAAAGAGACAATGAAAAGTGTCCTTCTCAGAGGACCTTTTCCAGCTCCCTCCTTGTGCAGATGCTCAGGCCCAGAGAGGTGAAGTGTCTTGGCCAAAGTCATACAGCTTCTGTGTGAAGGAACAAGACTAGTACCCGGGCCCCCTCGTCGGAATGCCCTTTTCACTCTTCCACTCTGACTTCCACCCAAATGTGCTTGTGGAAATGAGAATATCGTAAGAAGGGTGACTTACGAGGAAGGCTGTCATGATGAAAAGAGCCCAGGAGTTGAAATGGGAAGACTCAAATTTGAGTCCTAATCACAATTATTGAGTATGTAATTGTTACTGAGCCCTAGTCTCAGTTTCTTTGCCTATAAAATGGGCTAATTTTATTATAAGGCTGCTGTGAAGATGAAAGCACTTAGTAAATCACAAAGCATTATACAAACAAGGAGCTCTACAGGAGGAGTCTGAGATGGGGGGAGGGCAGGAATGGACAGTTTACACAGTTGGGCTTTAGGGCCCTGAAATTGTAGGCAAAGTGTTTTGTGTTTGTGTATTTTTCTGGGAAGAAGATCTATAAGTTGCATTACATTGTTATTTCCCAGAAAAGGTTAAGAAGAACCACTGATGTTAGTACTCGACACCACTATCATCGATCTGAGAACTGTTCTAGTTCTATAGAGAGAAAGATGAACCAAACTTAATCCTTGTGCCGGAGGAATCATTTTTGAGGAATTCATAGGGTTGCCAGATAAAATACAGGTTGCCACTTAAATTTGAATTTCAAACAAACAACAAATAATTTTTTAGTATAAGTATGTCCCATGTAATATTTTTCTGAAGTTCAAATTTAACTGGGCATTCTGTATTTTTATTTGCTAAATCTTGCAACCCTAGAAATTCACTCTCATCAACAGAGAAAAGGTAACTTGTGTTTTGATGAGCTTGCCTGCAAGATCTTGTTATAACACTTTCCTATTGTCAGAGAGCAGGATTGGAATGGTGATGTGTTTAAGAAGCAAAAATGAAAGTAAGACAGCAGCTGCACTGAAGATTAGACACTTCAGGGATTATTTTGAGTTGAAGCATATAACCTTCTTGATGCCACAGCAGGGGCAGATTCAAGCTTTGCATGGCGTGAAATCTATATGGTGTTGGCGGCCCTCAGGAAAAAGAAGACAAAATTGCAAGAACAAAATCAGGTATAAATATGTATGTTCATTTCAATGAAAAAAGAAAGTACAACTACTGCAGGCTTGATACTTAGAATAGCACCTGGTACATAGTAAGTACTCAATAGATTAAAAAACAGTAGAAATCAATGTTTCCTGTGCATGACACATAACACAAATAATATCAAGTGGTTTAAAATTGTGCTGTTACTTTAGGCGTATATAATTGATGAAGGATTAATACCTGGTAAATGAGGGTACTTAATAAATATTTATTAATGAATGTTTAGTTTCTCATGGGGACATTTATCAGGAAAGGAGAGCAGAGAGATGTCAATGTTTTTTAATCCTAACTCTGTCTCTCAGCCTCAGGAAAATTATTATTTTTTTAAAGTTTATTTTATTTTATTTTTTTAGAGATGAGATCTTGCTCTGTCACCGAGGCTGGAGTAAGTGGTGTGATCATAGCTCACTGCAGCCTCAAATTCTTGGGCCCAAGTGATCCTCCAGCTACCTTCCCAGTAGCTGGGACTACAGGCGCTTGCCACCATGCTGGGCTACTATTTCTCTTCTTCTGTTTTTTTCGGGTTTTTTTTTTTTTGGCCAGGCTGGTCTGGAATTCCTGGCCTTAAGTGATCCTCTCGCCTCAGCCTCCTGAGTCGCTGGGATTACAGGCATGAGCCACCGCCTGGCTAGATGTCATATATTTTGAAGTGAGCAAACTTATTTGGGAAAATATAAAATATCTGTATAGACATTTTAGAAAATAATATATATGTTGTACCTTTTCCCAATGTAGCTTTTGCTTTCCTTTTTGAGTATCTTGGATTATAACTGCATGATAGGATTTTAAATTTTGAAATATTGGCTTTCATATTTTATATAGTCATTTTCCTTTCTTCTTAAAGTGCAAGTCCACTGAAAGAAACCATCCACAACAAGGCAATATGCTCATTTTTGATTGTACAGCTTACTGCTAATATAATTGCCCAATTGGTCTTTGTATTAGATATATCAATGTAATAAATATCAGGATTTTTTTAAAAAGTAGCCTGTCTTAGTTTTTTCTCTGTATGTTACATAGGTTTTGAAAAATGAAGGGTTTTTTTTCCAGCTTCAACTCTGCTTTAAAAAATATATACAGACAAGTGTGAAATAAAAGCCAACCTTTTAATTTATTCTATATTATACATCATAAGCAATATTAATAGAGAACTTCTTGACACAGTTTTTTCCCAAAGCATTTGAAAGTTCACACAAATTTATGCATGGAAAACATATGAAAGGGCACCCATCAAAATGCTAGCAGTAATTATCTCTTGGTGATAGTGAAATTATAGGCAATTTTATCATCTATTTCCCTGTCCATATTTTCTGATTTTTCTCAAGTAAACATATTAAAATGTAGAGATAACTCTTGGGAAAAAGAAAGCTATTGCATGAGAAATGATCCTTGGGATATTGAACTTGACATTTGAAAGTCTGAGTTTTCACTTAGCACGTTTTCTCACCAGTAATGGATTGGAATTACAGCTCACCTTGCCATCTGTTAAATGGGAATGACACTCCTTCCTCACAGCTACTGTCAAAGCAGCAGAGGGTGTATCTAAAGCACCTTACATGTTGCATATTATGTGCTTAATAAACTATAGCTCTCGTACCTGCTATTTCTTAGTACATGCTAAGAACCTCAAAATAAACTCCCTTGGTGCCCTTTAAACTTTACTGAAACATGTTCTCAAATCAATAGCAGGTAAACACTTGGATCCTTTAGAAAAGCAATCAGAGAATTAAGATACTTTTTTGTTTCCCAATTTTCAATTAATGAAATATTTCAAATATATGGAAAATAAAAAGAGAAACCCACCCTCCTTCTCACTCTTCTTAAAAGTGAGGCCGGGCGAGGTGGCTCATGCCTATAATCCCAGCTACTCGGGAGGCAGAGGCAGGAGGATCGCTGGAGCCCAGGAGTTCAAGGTTACAGTGAGCTATAATCAAGCCACTAAACTCCAGCCTCGGCAACAGGGCAAGACTTTGTCTCTAAAAAAAAAAATTAAAAAATAAAGAAAAAATGGTGTCTGGTTGTGGTGACTCACATCTGTAATCCCAGCACTTTGGGAGGCCAAGGTGGGAGGATGGTTTGAGGCCAGGAGTTGGAGACCAGCCTGGGCCAGAAACCCCTCCCCGTACAAAAAAATTTTTTTTAATTAGCTGGGCATGGTGGCGCGCGCCTGTAGTCCCAGCTACTCACAAGGCTGAGGCGAGAGAATCACTTGAGCTCAGGAGTTTAAGGCTGCAGTGAGCTTGATCTTGCCACTGCACGCCAGCCTGGGCAACAGGGTGAGACCCTGGCTAAAAAAAAAAAAAAAGAAAAATGTAAAAAGAAAAAGAGTAAAATATTACAGACACAACCAAAGCCCTAACCTCTCCTTTCCCTGAACTTCACTCCCCAGAGGTAACCAATCACTATCCTAAAGTTCACTTATATCACTTCCACAGCCACTTTTGTACTATTTCCACTTATATTCATACTTTCTATGCATGCTATCCATACTTTATGTCTATAAATAATACGTATCATTGTTTTTGTGTGAGGAAACACAAAACCTAATCATAAATTCCTTCCACTTCGAATGCTTTTCTTCCCCATTTTCTCATATTAAACAATAACACTCCTTTTCTTTCTTTCTTTCTTTTTTTTTTTTTAAGACAAAATCTTGCTCTGTTGCCCGGGTTAGAGTGCAGTGGCATCATCGTAGCTCACTGCAACCTCACACTCCCGGGCTCAAGCCATCCTCCTGCCTCAGCCTCCCGAGTTGCTGGGACTATAGGCGCACGCCACCACACCTGGCTGATTTACATTTGTTTTTAATAAAACTTTGCTTTTTCAAAATGAAGACTCCAATTGTAAACTTAGCATGCCACATTAACACGTTTGGCTTTAAACCAATAAAATTACAGAAAGATAAGCCAAATCTCCCTGAAGGCTCCATGTAGAATAGTTTGCAGTCCATATTTTTAATTTTTTTATTTTTGAGACAGGGTCTCATTCTGTCATCCTAGGCTAGAGTGTAGTGGCATGATCATAGCTCACTGCAGCCTTGAACTCCTGGGCTCAAGCAGTCCTCCTGTCTCAGCCTTCAAAGTAGGTAGGCCACAGGCATGTTCCACTGCACCTGGCTAATTTTTTTTTTTTTAATTTACTTTATAGAGACAGGTCTCACTATGTTGCCCAGGCTGATCTGAAACTCCTGGCCTCAAGTGATCCCACCGCCTTGACCTCTCAAAGTGCTGGGATTACAGGCACGAGCCACTGCGCCTGGCCGTAATCCATATTCTAATTATGACTTTTAAAACATTGAACTTAGAAAAGTAATTACCTCTTAATAAGTATTCTTATTAAGAAAAGAGTATTCTTTTCTATGGTTAGATATGTTTAGATACATAAATACTTACAATTGTGTTACAGTTGCCTACAGTATTCAGTACAATAACATGGTGCATAGGTTTGTAGCATAGGAGCAACAGGTTATACCCTATAGCCTAGGTGTGTAGTAGGCTATACCATCTAGGTTTGTGTAAGTACACCCTATGATGTTCGCACAACAACAAAATTGCCTAATGATGTATTTCTTAGAACATATCCCTATCGTTAAGCAACACATGATTGTATCTCATAAGAGACTGGTATCCAGAATATATATAAAAAATCTCTTATAACAATAAAAAAAGACAAATAATCCAATTAAAAAATGACAAAGGATCTAAATAGATATTTCTCCAAAGAAGACATGCAAATGGCCAATATGCAAATGAAAAGATGCTCAGTATCATTAGTCATTAGGGAAGTACAAATCAAAACCACAATGAGATACTACTTAACACTCACTAGGATCTGAGTCAAGAAGACAGATAATGACAAGTGTTGATAAGGACGTGGATAAATTGAAACTCTCATACACTGCTGGTGAGAATGTAAAATGGTGTGCCCACTTTGAAACAATTTGGCAGTTCCTCAAAAGGTTAAACACAGATCTACCATATGACCCAGCATTCTACCCAAGAGAAATGAAAACGTATGTCCACACAAAAACTTGTACACGAAGCTTTATATCAGCATTATTCATAATAACCAAAAAGTGGAAATAGGTCAAATGTCCATCAAGTGATGAATGGATAAGTAAAATGTGTATATCCATACAATGAAATATTATTCAGCAATGAAAAGGAATTAAGTACTGATGCATGCTACAACATGAATGAACCTTGAAAACATACTATTAATAAGTGAGAGAAGCCAGTCACAAAAGACCACATATCATTCCATTTATATGAAATGTCCAGAGGAGGCACATCTATAGAGACAGAAAGTAGATTAGTGGCTGCCTAGAGCTGCTGGAGGACTGGGTAAATGGGGAGTGACATACTGGGGTAAATGGGTACAGGGTTTCTTTTTGGGGTGATAAAAATATTCTAAAATTGATTGTGAAGATGTTTGCACAAATGTGTGAATATACTAAAAACCCGGCTTGTATGGTACGCGAATTGTATTTCAATAAAGCTGTAAATAAATACAGAAATCCAGGAATTTAGCAAATTCCCAGTGTTTAGGAAATGTAAGAACATTAGATCTCAGCCCTCTGCTTACAATCTAAGAAAGAAAATGGGTGATAATGGTCTGTGCATGATATCCCAGCCTATCTCCCCGCTAAGTAAGAACTTTTCTTTGCTTACTAGTACAGAAGCCTCAATATGAGTTTAGTCTTTTCTGGGAAATGCAGAAGTAATTTCTCTGTCTCTCTCTATCTATATATCTACCCATCCATCTATATATTTTTAACCAGAAGGAACCTTAGGGAAAAAATCTAGTTCAGTCCTTTCATTTCATGGTTTATTTAGAAACCCAAGGCCTTATGAACAGATGTATCCAAACGATGACATTGCTAAGGCCATATTCTCAAAGTTGTCACCTTTAGCAGGCAGAGCCTACCCATATAGAAGGTAAAAACTTGACTCAGGGCTTAAACAACATTTTCATTCATCTTCACAATCAATTTCAGAATATTTTTATCACCCCAAAAAGAAACCCAGAATGAGAAACAATAACATTGTGTTCAAAAAGAAGTTGAAACTATAATGTTTGAACTCAACTTTTTTTTTAAATGAAAATCATGAGCTCTGGATGACAGAATCCACATCTTATTCATGTTTGCTTTATACCACCTCATACATAGCAGATGTTCTATGAAAATTTGAATGAAAAAATGGAATGATTAAATAAATAAAATTACTTTTAGTGGGGTGATGTTCTTGGTCCTGATTCAGATGTGTCCAATTTTTCTATTCTGGTAAAAAATCCTTTTGAATGCTGATGCATCATCCAACATCTCTTTTTCCCTAATTTTAATATATATATATATTTTAATAGTGTAATACTTCTGAAATCATGATACATCTCTTATGGTTGATTTATTTGGATAATGTAGTGTTATTTTTCCTGAAAAACTATTATTAAATCAATGGTGCATCTTAAAATCATTGACATCTCAGAGCTGAGGAAATTAACTTACCAATGATAGTTTACCATCAAAGCTTTGTGTCATCAGAAAATGGGAGAGGTGTACATGTAAGTCACTTAAAATTGTTAAACAAGGCTGGGTGTGGTGGCTCATGCCTGTAATCCCAGCATTTTGGGAGGCTGAGGTGGGAGGATCACTTGAGGCCAGGAGTTCAAGACCAGCCTGGGCAATATAGTGAGACCCCATCTCTACAAAAAAATGTAAAAATTAGCTGAGCATGGTGACATGCAGCTGTAGTCCCAGCTACTTGGGAGGCTGAGGTGGGAGGATTGCTTGAGCCCAGGAGTTTGAGGTTGCAGTGAGCTATGATGACGCCACTGCACTCTAGCCAGTCAACAATGAAAGACCATGTCTCAGAAAAAAAAAAGAGCAGGGGGGGCTGGAGCTGCCTCTCAAACTAGCTGTCTATCTTTGGAGGTGTTTATGCAAAAATTCGATGACATCTTGTAGGAAACTATGATAGCCAGTCTCTAAGATATCCCCATGATCATACCTGCTGGTATTCATGCCCTTGTGTCATCCCCTCCTTTAATTGTGTGCTGGACTTAATGACTCACTTCTAATGAACAGAATAAGGCAGTATGCTGGGATGTGACTTACAGACAAGGTCATTAAAGGCAATATGGCATCATTCTCTTTACTTTGTGTCACTTGCTCTGGGGGAAGCCAGCTGTCATGTATTGAGCAAACCCATGGAGAGGCCCACATGATGAAGAACTGAAATCTCTTGCCAACAGCCGTGTCAGTTTGCAGTAGATCTTCTAGACTCAGTCAAACCTTAAGTTGACTGCATCCTCAGCCAACAGTTTGACTGCAGCCTCATGAAAGATCCTGGATTGGAACCACCTAGCTAAGTTGTTCCAGGATTCCTGACCCTCTGAAACTGTGTGAGATAATAATTGTGTTCTGAGTTGCTAAATTTGGGGGTAATTCGTTATGCAACAATAGACAATAAATACAGGGATGTCGTAGATGGTTCAGGTGTCTTGTTGGACTACAGTATTTTGTTTTTTATGGTTCCTTTGACTTTGAGAGCTTATGATCAGGTATGAAATGATATATTTGTCTACAAGATTACTCCCTGATGTGAGTTAATGCTAAGCAGATGGAAACAAATCGCCATTGATACGCGTTACTTTGGGGCCACAGACAGCTTTGTTACAAAGAACCTTACTTTAGGTGTCGTGATGGAATTTTACCTTTATAGACTTAGTGTTAGCTGGGAGGCATGACAGAAAAGGCTCCAGTCTCAGAAGGCTCTGAGGTTCCAGGGGTGAGAAGAAGTACTGATCAGAAAACTTGTACACATAAAGAGCCATTCAAAAACTCCTAGGCATCCGCTCCTGTTTCCTTCTTGCTTCTTCTGTGCTCCTTCTTGTCCTGAATCCATTTCTGGTTACCTGTTCCTGACTTTTTATTTTCCAGCCACTATCTCATTTAATTCTTTTAACAACCTCTTGAGATAGGCTTTATTATTATCACCTTTTTACAGAGCCTCCTCCGTTATCCATCCCAACTCTCTACTCATTTCTGGCTACTGGGTCCCTGCTCTTAGAATCCCTCTTACAGCTAGAATCTTATTGTCCAACTCAATTCTCCTATTTCTTTTCTTTTTTATTAACTGCATATTAATTATATTGTTTATATATCTTTGATCATTTTTAAAGTTCTTTGAACATGTTAGCAAACTTTATACTTCCTAAATATCTTTTAATTAGATTTTCTTTAAATAACCAAGCATTGAAAACTTTACAAAAATGTTAATTATCCTAAAATGGTTGAGGTTCCTTTTTTCCCTTAAAGAGTCTAACCTGGCATGTGTCTTTTGTAGACACACGTATTTTCCAAGGAGCGCATGATTGATTCTCCCTCAAATCAACTTTTTCTAAACAGAAATCCCCATATTAACAGGGCCAATATAATTTAGATGATGGGTGTTAGTTTTTAAAACATCTTTAGTAAGTAAATAAAGAGGAGACGTAAAATGTTGTCGTTTGCTTGGTAAATCTTAATTGTGAAATTTCTTCTTCTTTCAGAACTTTTTTCCTGCTGCATTTGCTGCTTTTGCAGCCATGATCTCTGAATACTTCCTTTGGTTATATCTTCTAAACTCAGAATCAGCTAGCAATTCTTCCACGATAGTTCTTTTCCTTTGCTTCTCAGGAATTCGTGAATGGTAGAAATCAGCTGGATTGTCAACAACGGTGCCAATCTGGAAGTACCTGGGGAAGCCATCTCTATCGTTTTTCTTCTAAAACTTTTTTGGGTCCATGCTTGCTCTCATCTTCAGTGCTTTGAGATAATTTTTCAGTTCGTCTGTGAATTCTGGAGCTTTCATACCAAACCAGCCACCCCCCCCACTGTTTTCTCTCATTCTTTTCTGCGTTTTTTCTGAAGTTGATACTTTGCTTCACTATATGGGGGGACAGAGTAGTTCTTTTCAAAATCAGGTGTCATGATGGCTTTCTGCAGAAGCTCATTTTTCCTTTTCTCCTTGATCTGTGTTAAGGTTCTCTTGCCAGACCGCAGTTTGTCTGCATTGAAATTAACACACAGACCACCCAACTGCTTGATGCTCAGGCCAGGGTCTATGCTGCCGCTTGTCAACTTCAGAAGTTTATTTATTTATTTATCTTTTTAAAGCCAGTCGAATTCAAACTTCAGACGTTTCGCCTTCGTGTTATTTAGTGAGCCTTCTTCGTCACTAAACTCATCTTCATTTTCTCACTTTTCATGCTGTTCTTCCTCTTCGTTTTCTTCCTCAATGGCGACCTCACTGGCCTTGGCTGCCTCTTCGCCCTCACTGCTTTCGTGCGAGCTTCCATCACTGCCGAGAACTAGTAACCCAGAGTCGTCTTCATCCTGAGATGTGTTGAGCTCAGACGTGCACGGTCACCACATTCAAAATCTACACTCACTGTTCACGTCTTCACTGACACCTGCAGGTGTGGATTCTACATCACCGTCACCGCCGCGACAATCACCAAACTTCGTCAGGGCACTTGTTTTTATGGTGCTCCTTCTCTTTTCAGCCCATCTGTCCGCTTCCACAAGGGCCAGTGTTTGAGTTAGTGACTTCCTCATAGCCTCGAAGCTCAGAACGGAGGGCGCTGAGTGGCGTTGTTCCTTCGGGGGCCGAATGCCTGTGAGGGACTAAGCGCGGGGGGCCAGTGTCCTGACGTTCAGAAAGGTTCTTCGACTGAGACCTTTCCTCACTCATTTCTTTTCCTTCGTCTATTATTTCGTGGGCCTCATCATCCAAATCCTTACAATTCTGCTTTCTTATTTCTTTAAGAGATGTAATGTTGGCCTGTTTTTCCTCTTCTTACATTAAAAAGTTGGCATTTTTGCACTGTTAGTATTTTTCAGGATTTCTGTGGAAGGAATCATCATCAAAGTCATTATTTGAGAAATATGGCTTATTTATCTGAGAAAGAGATCTTGCTTGTAAATGAGAAGTTTGTCTGCTATCTGAATCCTCTGAATTCATAGGTGAGTGACAATTTACTTCTCATTTTCTGGTACAATCTTACTATGTTTCTTCTCAGTTTGTGCCTGTAATTTCCTCTGCAAACTCCTGGTTGTTCTCCTAGTGGCAATTCCAGAGAATGAAATGTCTGAACATGATGTCTCAACATCAGATATAGCTTCTGCATTTGATTCTTGGCTTGGATCTGCCAGAGATTTAGCCTTACTTCTGGTTCTTGTAGTTATTTCTGTGGAAAGCACAATTCTAGAAATACCTGAAACATGAGATTCTGCTTCAGAGACTACTTCTTCAGTATGAGACTCATTTCTTGAAGTTATTTTTGGCCTTTTCCTAACACTGGACACTGGAGGGTATGCAATTAAGATCGGCCTTCTCCTAGTTACGCTTAAAATGGGATCCTGGTGCTCAGACACAGAGGAATAATTTAACTCTGCTTCAGAGATCTCTCCATCAGTTGATGGTTCAGTCACCTCTGGTGGTGAGCCTGTAGTTCTGCTCTTCCTCGTTCTGGTTTTAGGAGTTCTAGAGATTGAACTTTGTTTCCCAGTGGTCTGTGATTCAGCAGTACTTTGGCCATCAGATCCAGATTCCTTCCTGCTTTCTGGATGCGTTTGAATCCCTTTAGCAGCAGAACTCTTCTGCTGGGAGCTTTCAGCCAACGTGGCTTGGAGGCTGGCCCAAGCCTGTGCCAATCTGGTGACCACCACCTTCCCGGTCCCTGGTCCCCCAGCAGCCACTGCCACTTCCCTCTGCTCTGGCACCCTGGAAATACCAACTCTACTACTTCTTTACTCTTGGTTCCACGCTTGCACCTCCATCTACCTGGGCCTGCTTGACTGATCTGTGTTTGCTTAAATGTAGGCTTCGCTCCACCCAGCACCTGTGCTGCCCATTCCTGATCTGCCAGATCGTGGGGGTCATCTTCCACTCCTGGCTGTGTTCCAGGGCTAGGAAGCTTCCCATTTGGCCAGTATTCCAGCCAGCCTCTCTCTCCTTGCTGCCCTGGTCAATTAGTCCTAGCATGTGGACTCCGACAGGCACAAAGGTATTAGTAAATTTGGAGGTCTTTTGGGGCAGGCCTCAGGGCTATATCATATTTTGAACACTCTCAGGTGGGGCACCCATCAAGATTAATTCTGTCCTGGAAACTTAGATTTTTGTGATTTCTACTCTTACCTTGTATATATTGAATCTTTCTTTTACTTAATATCTTAAATGATTACCCAAGGCCTCCTCTCTGAAAGGGAAACATTGAAACAATCTTTGGAGATTCATTTTAACCATTCATTTAGAAAATTTTAAAGATGGTCTTTGAGACATGGCAGTAGTAATTGTCTCTAAGGCTTTCAATACAAGTTTAATAAAATAGTGATGTTTCTAAGAGTACAAGCTGGGGCAGAATGGGGCACAAAGAAATAGTTACTTTTATAAACATGTTAAGATCCGCTTGAAAATAACTGTTAATAATTCACGAATCTCTTTACCTTGGCAATTCTATAGGATTCATTATTTTATGCCTCACATTCTTCTTTTCTACTCCAATACCAAGTAAATCAGGCAAATGCATACTAGTTTCCCTAAAGATTCTTGAACAAACTTTTGTACAAACCCATGCCACCAGCTGCATTAAAAGGAGATGAGAGTTATTTTGATGAGCTTAGCACCTATAAAATACGCAAGTAAATTGTGACTATTACTTTCAGTCAAATAGATGATCAAAGACATCCTCTCCTTTTGATCTTAGTTGTTCAGATTTCTATTGCCTTCCTCATCAGTAGAATTCACTAGGTCTATAGATAAAATCTGCAGAAAACTCAGCAATCAACAGGCAACTCCACAGCCTTTTAACTATACTGCTTACCTTATTTTAGCACCTTATATTTCCCTACCACTTTACGCCATGACATTCCTGCATTGAAATCATTACGTAAAACGAAATGTGAAGGGAAGAAGTTGTCAACCCTAGAAAGATCTGAGCATTTACACACCTGGCTCTTTCCAGTGGGCAGTTCAAAGGCAAAGCAATCTAGTCACAGAGGGAGGAGGGTTAAACTGAAATTATGACTATTCAGTGTCTTTATTACTTTGAAGACCAAAGTGTGTTTGATCCTTGTTCTAATACCCGCCTCTTGGTAACACTGTATGAAGTGCACTGATGCAGCTCAGCATCCATTTAGCATTTAATTCTTGCTCATACCACCTTTCCAAACAATCGTGAGAAGCATAAAGAAAATATAGTACTTAATAAATGCTAGTGACAGCGTGGGAAACAAATACTTCCTCCTAAAAGTAGTGTTTTTGACTCATTTGGTCAATATAAAAGAAATACGTGCTTATAATAGAAGATTTTGAAAATGTCAAAGAGAGGAAAGAAATTTTAAAAATCATGTTTATACCCACCATCCAAAAGGTAACCATTAATAATGTTTCAGTGCATTTCCTTTTGGGCTTTTATTCATGCATAGTTTTTAAAAAATTGCTGTGATTATATATATAGTGTGTATATACTTTTGTGTTCTATTTTCACTTCCAATTATAACATAAGCAAAAAAATGCATACTTTGAAAGTTGATGTGAGTTCAGAGTTTAGTAAAAAATATGTGTTTCGCCTGAGTTGGAAGTCAAGATTATAACATTACTTTGAACATTATACAACATATTTCTTCACCATTCCACCACTCCCTTTTGCAGTAAGTTGAACATTATATCTTTTGTAGATTTTGGAGAATGTTATGTTGTTTTTGTTTTGAGACAGAGTCTTGCTCTGTTGCCCTGGGTAGAGTGCAGTGGTGTCATCATAGCTCACTGCAACCTCAAACTCTTGGGCTTACGCGATCCTCCTGCCTCAGCCTCCTGAGTAGCTGGGACTACAAGCACGCCCTACCACTCCAGGCTAATTTTTCTATTTTTTGTAGAGACGGGGGTCTTGCTCTTGCTCAGGCTGGTGTCAAACTCCTGAGCTCAAGCAATCCTCCTGCCTTGGCCTCCCAGAGTGCTAGGATTACAGGTGTGAGCCACCGTGCCTGGCCAAAAATGTTATATTTTTGGACAGTGAATATGATTGCTAGAAGTTATTATATTTTATGACAAAATACATTTGAATTAATAATGTTTTAAATCTGTTAGTTTGCACTAGGTATGACTTTATATCATAAAATATTTTATTCAATTCATTAACATATTACCAAAGATCTAGCATTGCCTTTGAAGTGAAACAATTCTATTTCTTTTAATAATAATAGGCTTCTGGAAGCAATGATTTATAAATTCCATATTACAAATATTTATTAAACTCTTCAGTGTTACATCAGTTTTCCTCCCACACACCCATACTGCAGTCCTGGTATAAGACACATAAGGAGTAGTAATCAAGAATTAAGTTTTTCTTTTTAAAAACTGTCAAAAGCTTGCTACACCAGCATCCAGCGACAGGAGGAGAAATGTCTCCAGTCTACTACGCTTCCCTGCAAGCCAGGTTTTAATTTGTTGAGAAGGGGGGGAAAGCCTATAAAAATCTTGGCAAAATACAGAGCTGCTAATTTAATCAATTTTAGTAGTTAAAGCAGTGATTTCAAGTGCTAACACAATCTGTTGAAAGAACTAATTTCCAAGGTAGGGGAGATTCATTTATTTCTACTTTTCCTTCCCAGTTTTCCAATCTAAGGATATGTGGGCAGCCATCATACATCCACTGAGAGACCCCCTCCCACAGCTTAGGAGTCGTAGGCTCTAACTCAAACCCTGAAAGCACAGAGAAGTAGACTCTTTTCCCTGGGGAGAGTTTTCCAGGGGCAGATGAAGTAGACCTCAGCTGATCAACACCTGTAGTAACAGATCCCTGCCTGAGAGTGCTTTAAGAACTCAAATCATGCCCAACGACAAGAAAGCACTGGGTGCTCTCTACGCATTGCCCTGGGGGAGAGAAGGGGTGCCCTGCCTCTCACCTGATTCTGAAATCTCCCAGTTCTCATTGCCTCTCCTCATTAAATTTCTTTTCTAGCAGTGTAGTGGTACCATATTTTGATATACTAACAGATATGTTTCTAATTCCTGGTAGTTCCTTTATACCCCCATTTAAAGCTATACCATGAGGTATCAATTACCGCGGGGAAGGGTTGTTACAGCCGAAAAGGCTTTTTGGGTATGATGAGCCCAAACCCTAAAAATATCAGAGCATGCACAATTTGGATGATCTCTAAGTGCCACCTCTGAGACTAGATAAAATTTACTTGAGCTGGAAGGATGAAGAGAGAGAATCAGAAGGAAAGAAGGTTTACAAGAAAGTGTCCAGGGACTTTTCTCAGCTTCCGCTCACCCCTGATGAGTATGAGGACTCCACGATAGAGCCCAGGAATGTTTCAAGATACCACAGTCCTGGCTGGGTGCGGTGGCTCACGCCTGCAATCCCAGCACTCTGGGAGGCTGAGGCGGGAGAATCGCGTGAGGCCAGGAGTTCAAGACCAGCCTGAGTAAGAGCCAGACTTTGTCTCTACAAAAAATAGAAAAGACTAGTTGGGTACGGTGGTGTGCCCCTGTAGTCCCAGCTACTCGGGAGGCTGAGGCAGGAGGATTGCTTGAGCCCAGGAGTTGGAGGTTGCAGGGAGCTATGATGACACCGCTACACTCTAGCCAGGGTGACAGCGTGAGACCCTGTCTCAAAAAAAAAAAAAAAAAAAGATACCCACCCAGCATGGTGAGGGCACAAAAAAGTATCTGGGCTATGTGCCTCAGCAGGTAGGACAGAGGCAGACTCAAAGCATCCCCTTGGGCTTCAGCGTGGTGTGGGGAGAAGCAAAATGCTTTCCACACAACCAAGAGTAACACAGACCCGGCCAAGGGCTTAGGCACCCCACTTAGTTTTCTGCAGTCCAGGAGTGGTGAAGAACCACAGAAATGGGGAAAGAGAGTGTATCGAGAGAGGCTCTGCAGTTAGGAGGAGAGACAATGAAACAGCCACCTGGACAAAAGACAGAGAAATCAGATAGGATGTGGTACATTCTGGCAGATGCTGGCATGGTCCGATGAGCAAAGACAAGACACTATCCATCCCTACCCCAATGCTGTGGCACTAAGTAAGTTCCCCGGTCTCAGAGGAAAAGAGCAATGGGGACCCCAAACTGACTAAGGTTTAGTATCTGCCACTTGGCAGAACCACACTCAAAAGAGAAATTAAGGTGTAGAAAGATGGAGAAAGGTACATTTCTTGCAAAACTGATTTGTATCATGAGATTTATGCCAGTTGCAAATATCCCATAGAATTTCCAATAAATGTACACCATAGACAAAATGCTGTGAAAAAATGTCAGATGCATTAGACTTTGAATAAGAGTCGGACATCACGTAGGAATGTGAAGGAAAGAACATCTTTGCTGTGTTCTGATCAATATCTTCAGATTGGAATCACAGCTTTACTGTATTTCTATGGGGGTGAGGGAACTATTTTCCTTAGTTTTTTCAAAAACGGATTGACTGATTCATTAAGATTCTAGAAATAACTGAAGGATTGTACTGCACCGCCTGCTTTCATTAACTGCTCAGTTGATGCACTGACAAAGCACTGTTATCATTTCTTCTCAATTCCCATGGTGAAGTAATCCCAAATGTCACAACCATCATTCGCCTCCCCATCAACTGCCAAGTTGCTGTCATGTCATGATGACCTGGGATAAAGACAGTGGGTGGGGGCAAGGGTCATCAGAAATCATAGATTAGACAAACCAGAGGGGACCTCAGGAGAGCCTTTATTTCAGTTCTTGCTTCCAACCAGGTCCGTGGAAAAATCATTCAAGAAGAATGATTGTTTATTCTATTTTTTTTTTTTTTTTGGAGACAGGGTCTCACTTTGTCATTTGGGCTGGAGTGCAGCGGCATCATCACAGCTCACTGCAACCTCCAACTCCTGGGCTGAAGTGATCCTCCTGCCTCAGCCTCCTGAGTAGCTGGGACTACAGGCGTGCACCACCACGTCCAGCTAATTTTTTCTATTTTTGGTAGAGACAGGGCCTCGCTCTTGCTCAGGCTGGTCTCAAACTCCTGGCCTCAAGTGATCCTCCTGCCTTGGCCTACCAGAGTGCTGGGATTACAGGTGTGAGCCACTGCCCCGGGCCAATTAAGTTTTGAAATCCTGTTTTTTGCTTATAGATGCCATTTATTCTGCAAAAGATCTTGTTCCTTTAGGAAAGAGTTTCTGGCCTAAGTGAGGATTTTGTAACTTGCTCTCTCAGAGGCAGTTTCCTGATTACTAACATGGCGTTTATGCCGTGTGAGAAACCAGTAGGAGTAGCTAGACACTCCTACGAAGTGCTGTCTTCCCCTCAGAAGCTGTTTGTGTGGAGATACTCAGGAGAGAACCAGAAAGAGCTCTCCAGGTTGTGTCAGCTGTGAGAAAGGAAGAAACAAGAAGCAGAACCTGAGGCAGGACACCCCATTACTTAGCTCAAACAGGGTCACCTCATGGGCAGTAGCTATGACAGGGGAAGCCAGAACAGATTTTGGTGGCAAAATATCTGGAAGTCTTGAAGTCTCCCCATGAATCTTGAATGGACATTACTTTGAGACAAAGATTTAAGATGAGTTTGAAAAGAGTATTCCATTCAAGCATGGTGAGAAAACCAGGAAAACATTGTTAAGTGATCAATAAAGGTTAAAGGTTAGTGGAAAATGTAGTAAAGTATACACAGGGGTATACAACTTGTGGGTTTTGTTTTTCCCAATGACATTTTTAATTACATGAGTGATATCAAAATATATTCTCTTTGTAAAAAAAGTAAGCATTAGAATTATGGCTAATGTCCTCTTTGGTCACTTCTCCCTGCCCCCAACCTAATAGTCTCCCCAGGGGTGAGTCGTTCTTCTGTGTTTGGGAGACGACTCTGCTTTTCTGGCCAGTGCAGCCCCTTCACCCTGGGCTAAGGGAAGATGACAGGGCAGAGGGTGGGGGTGAGTCAGTTATTTCCTCTATTCTTGGACACATACAGGTCAAAAGAGATTCATTGAGGGTTTCTCAGTCCAACCAAATCATGATGCAATTAGGAGAAAGAATCTATAATTTTGGCACATAGTCTTTCATTTTTTAATTTACAATATCATTGCCAATTTGTTGCTTTTTGTGTATCTTTACAAAATTTTTTCATTTCTTCGGGCATTTTCTTTTCTTTCATTCTTCTTCTTTTTTTAGAGACAGGGTCTCGCTCTGTCACCCCAGGCTGAAGTGCAGTGGTGCCATCACAGCTCACTGTAACCTTGAACTCCTGGGCTCAAGCGATCCTCCCGCCTCAGCCCCCCAAGTATCTGGGACTACAGGCGCGAGCCACTGAGCCCCGCGCTTTGTGCATTTTCAAAAAAAAAGTAAGGCATATAAAGCCCAACTAATCTTCCATCATTAACCTGGAAGCTTTTCATTCGATTTCCTGTGTCATCAATCTTGTCTTCTCATCTCTAGAATACTGTGGTAATTTCAAAATGCTTTTCTTGTTTCCTATCTTCTCTTCTCACAACTCGCTTCCCTCCAATTCCTCTAAACATGGTTATAGTTTAAAAACATCATTGTTATTTTGTCCAGCTTCACCAGCTTCTTGTAGTCTGTAGAATAAATTCCCAGTTTCTCAGGGTGTCATTCCACAATCTGATCCCTGTATGCGAGTCTACACGCACACCGCCCACTACTCAAACTTCACTTCAGCCGTTGTTCCCGAACATCCCATGCGCCACGCCTGTCTCAACATCATCACCCCAGCCTTCATCCTATCCGAATTCTGTCCCCTTCAGCTCTCTGAATTCAATCTGTCCTTTGGAGTAGTGTGTTAGTTCTGTGTGTTACACAGAAATGAATTTTACTGTGTGGAAATTCTGTACCCATTTGCAGTATAATTTGACAATACATTTCAATAACATAGGCACAGTCCAAACCCTTGGACTCAGTAATCCCACGCCTGAGAATTTATTCTTTAATAAACAGAAATAGAGGAAAAGTTAAGTCAATTATGATACATATACTTTATAAAATAGAATACAGCTATTTAAAATTATAATTAGAAGCACTATATCGCTTATAGAAAATGCTTATAGAAAAAGCAGAAAATAAAATCGTGATTAAATCTGGCAACCTTGAAAGGGAACTAAAGAAACAGTTGATTTGTGAGGTGATGGGATGGTGAAAGAGTGGGTAATTTCTTTTTCTTTTATGTGAATTCCCTTGTTGCCATCTTAAGGCTGTTCTTACAATATATAGTTGCTTTAAAGAATAATCTAGAGTTCAAATTAAAAATATCTGATCAGATCCATGAATTAAATCTTTTTCCTCTTAAGATTTCTTAATATGATAGTAAAGAGGGAAAAAAGGTATTTAAACACAACAGTAAAGAGAATGAAGGGGCGAGGAGCCCTATAAGCTAGGATTAACTTCATTCGAATAACAGAAAAATCTAAAATAATAGTGTCTTAAGATAGAAGTTTATTTCCCTTGTATGTTCCAGAAATTCAGAGGGGGCCAGCCCAGCGGTAGGGACATCAGGCTCCTTATTTTTTGCTTAACCTTGTTTCTATTCCCAAGAAAGCTTATGGTCCAAGATGGCTGTTGGAATTCTAGCCAGTACATCAGCAACACTGCCAACAGGAAGAAGGAAGGGATGAAGAAGGATGTATCCTTCCCTGGAAGGATGCTTCTTAATCAAGGGACACTTTCACTTATATTCCACTGGCCAAAACTTAGTTACAGGGCTGCACCTAGCTGTGGGAAGAATGGGAGATTTAAACTTTATTCTCGGTGGCCACATGTCCGCTTAAAAATTGGGAGTGGGGTGCAGTGCCACGCACCTGTAGTCCCAGCTGCTCGTGAGGCTGACGTGGGAGGATCGCCTGAGTTCAGGAATTCGAGGCCAGCCTGGGCAACATAGCGAGACTCCATCTCTTAAAAAAAAAGGGGGAGGAGTTGTGTTATTAAGAAAGAAGATACTGGGGGACAACTAGTATTCTGCCATCGGAGCCATTAGCATACAAGAAACTTCCTCAGATTTTTGGAAGACAAAAGGCAATTGGAGGACTGGTACTGATTGATGAAGCAGGGCAAAGAAGGATGTTGCAAGAATATGCATTGGATATCTTTAGACAGGATAATCAAAACTGACCTCTTAGAGCTTGCTGACTCTTCTGCCTATTCTAAACTGCTGTTGAACTCCAATAGGAAATTTTTGTTTGATAATTGTACTTTTCAATTCCAGAATTTGTTTCTTCTTTATAATTTCTATCTCTTTTTTTCTTAATTTAATTTGATTTGTTAGAGATGAGGTCTCACTCTGTCACCCAGGCGGGAGTGCAGTGGTGCAATCATAGCTCACTGTAACCTCGAACTCCTGGGCTCAAGTGATCCTCCTGCCTCAGCCCCCTGAGAAGTTGAGACCACAGGCGTGAGCCACTGTGCCTAGCAATCTCTTTGTTGATAGTCTTTATTTGGGGAAACATTGTTCTCCTAGTTTCCTTTAGTTCTCTATTTGTGATTTCCCTTAGCTCTTTGAGCATATGTAAGATAATTGATTTAAGGTCTTTGTTGGCCAGGCATGATGACTCACACCTGTGATCCCAGCACTTTGGGAGGCCGAGGCAGGAGGATTGCTTGAGGCCAGGAGTTTGAGATCATCCTGGGCAAGATAGCAAGATTCTGTCTCTATAAAAAATGTAAAAATTAGCTGAGTATGGTCATATGCACCTGTAGTCCCAGCTACTCAGGAGACTGAGGCAGGAGAATGCCTAAGCTCAGGTGTTTGAGGTTGCAGTGAGCTATGATCATATCACAACACTCTAGCCTGGGCAGTAGAGCAAGACCCTGTCTCTAATAAATAAATAGATAAAGTCTTTGTCTAGTAAGCGCTTTCTCAGAGACAGTTTCTATTGACTGCTTTTCTTCGTGTGTATGAGCCACACTCTCCTGTTTCTTTCTGTGTCTCATAACGTTTTTGTGAACCCAGACATTTAAAATAATATAACATGGTAACTCTGGAAATCAGAATCTACCCTCCTCTGCAGGGTTTGGTGGTGGTGCTGTTTGTTGTTGTTGTTACTGCTATTGGTTTGCTTAGTGACTTTCCTGGACTAATTCTGTAAAGTCTGTATTCTTTGTCTTGGGTAGCCACTGAAATCTCTTTTCAGTTAGCTTAGTGGTCCATATAATGATTAGAGATTTCCTTAAATTCCTTGAACCAATAAGTCTCCCAGCCTTTGCTGAGGGGCTATGTGTGTATGTATTGGGACGTAGTTTTGATGCTCCAACAGGCAGTTTACAACTCTGCCTTAGCCTTAACTTCCGGCTTGTGCAGAGCCTCAAAGTGAGCCAGAGGCAAGAGATTAGGGCCTTTTTAGGGTTTTCTTGGGCATCTGCACAGCTCTGTACATGTATGTGGCCTTCTAAATTGTTGGGAATATTTTAAAGCTTTTAAAAGCCTCCTACAAACCTCCCATGCCCAAGTTTTTCCTTTTTAAGTCTTTTCGTGGGCCTCTTATTATGAGCCCCAACTTATAACACCACATTGGGCAGCTGTGATGTTAAACAGTTGCCATAAACTGTTTTTGACAAATGCCTAGGTATAATACTTTTTGCCCAGGGAAACTTCTAAGTCAAGTTGAATAAAGACAAGCCCTGAGAATGGAGCTTTTCAGAGAGCCACCAGACAGGTCAAATATTGACAATTCTCTGGGTATGGGGCTCTTGCGGAGCTCCAAACCCATTCTGCTCCTCCAGTGATGCTAGGTTTTTGGTTTTCACTGATATTGTAGTTGGGTAGCTGTTGGTTTATAAGGCTACTGCAGAGCTGAGGGGAAATGGGGATGGAATTGGAGCAACTTAAAACACCATAAATAAAGCTTATAAAGTTTTTACTGAATTCAGCTGTTTTTCTGAGTAAACATTCCTTGGATTGTTATAAGCCTTTTGTTAACTCCCAAATTTCTGAAAAAGTTGATTTTGATATTTTTTTCCCCAGTGTTCCTGTTGCTTTTAAGGAGAAGTAGATTTTCAAAGGTCTTTACTCTGACATTCTAGAAGTCAGAATGAACATAAGTTTGAGCTGAATGAGAAGTGCTAGTGCAACAGTAATAGATGACATGGGGACATGGGCCACCTGCTTATGTAACTTAGTTGTGCCCTCTGGCTCTGCATATGCCCAGTTCTGGAAGTATCACTTCTGTCTTACAATGGATTGCTGCTGGGGCTGCTGATGTTATGTCTTAATGGGCAGCTCTGACCACATGGTCAGGTACTTGGTCTCTACTGGGGCCCAGTAGCATGCCAAGAGATGTTTTTTGAATCATGTACAATTCTCTGCTGTAGGTGGCATGGCCTTGCTCCACAGCCCCATGTGTCTCAGTTATGATTTTCACATCGGGGCTGGCGTAAACTTCACATGATGCATTTTCTTATCATAGATTCCTCTAATACCATATGATATGATAGGTCCCATGGCCCAAGAAGCTAGGCTACTTGTGCTGTAGCCTGGAACCACTGTGGAGCCCTTTCCTGCTCTGAGCCTCACACAAAGCTGGTGGACTTCCTTGTCACTTGGTAAGGTTTAAAGCAGTTTTCCCAAGTGTGTAATATGCTGTCTCCAGAGCCCGAGGAGGCCTGCCAGGCATGGTGCTTCCTTCTTAGTGGTGGGAAGTGCAAGAGGGAATAATTTGACCTTTGCTTTGGAGGGGAAATCCCAGCATGCCTGAAACCACTGGACTCCAAGAAACTTCACTAGTGTGGCAGGCTCCTGAATCTTTGTAGAACCCTCTGGAACACATGTGTCTTGTCCAGGGCTTCAACAAGTATTTGAACTCTTGCTTATCTGGTCCAAATAACATAATGTCATCAATATAGTGGACCAATGTAATATTCTGAAGAGTGTCCAGATGGTAAAGGTCCTTTCAGAATTTATTTTCCTTTCGGAATTTATTATTACAGAGAACAGGAGAGTTAACATAACCCTGGGGCAAGACCGTAAATGTATACTGTTGTTCATCCTAAGTGAATGTGAATTTATTCCAGATAGGGATGGATAAGAATACTCTGGCCCAATTTAGCCAGGTGTGGTGGCCCATGCCTGTAGTCCCAGCTACTCGGGAGGCTGAGATGGGAGGATCACTTTAGCCCAGGAGTTCAAGGCTTCAGTGAGCTATGATCATGCCACTGCACTCCAGCCTGGGTGACAGAGTGAGACTATGTCTCTAAAAAAAAAATGAAAAAGAATGCACTGGTGCATTGGTCAGGTTAATGGCTAATACCACACATCTGAAGCCATGTTAATCTGCTCTGATTGCACTTGTAACCCAGCAAGTGCAATTGGGGCTGCTAGTTGGATGAGTTTGCCATCCTTCAGGAACTGTCTGGCATTTTTTTGGGGGGTCACACTGGTGAAATAAGTGGGGAAAAAATCACCCCTGCATTTGTTAAAATTTTAAAGGTGGTTTTAATCCCTGCTGTGTTCCCTGGAGTACAATACTGTTTTTGATTTATTCTCTCTTGGATGGAGAAGGAGGGAGTAGTTTCAGAAACTTCTCTTTGGCCTTTCCCGCTATGATAGCCCTTATCTTACAGAATTGGGAGACGCAATCTACCGTGGATTCTGAGTATCCCTGCACATTCTTGCTGCGTATTACCAAGAACGCAAGACCCTGACTTCTCTCTACTTAAGAGATTTCTTAGGGTTGTGCATGTAGCAACGAGCCTTGAGAGATGAGCTAACATCTCCCTCCAGGACAAAGAGTAGGCTTGCATAGTGCTTATAAAAAATACTATATTCCCTAAGCTCAATGATTTTCTCTCGTTATGTGGCCCACTGAATGTATAGGCATCCATCTGGACCCTCTGCATCGCCTCTATGGGAATTGGGGGGTAAGGGGGACAGATGCAAACTTGATGCTGATGCTGCTTGCTGTGCTCTAATAAAGTCCTTTGTCTCTGACCCAAGAGTCAGAGCAACCAGCAACTGTGAAACAATAACAGGCTAATTTACAGGCTAACAGCTCTTAAGGAGGGTAAAATCCTAGTTCCTCACAGCAATGGTTAAGGAGGGGGCGGTTTCCAACTCCCAAGTATTTCCATTTTAATTACACATTGACTTTATACATTTGGAAACTGAGAAAATCAGGTGGGTCTCTGGACCCACCCAGGGCTGGACCTGGGCCAAGGACTCCATTTATTACCTAGTCCCAATACACTCCCAATGATGAGGCTTTGGGTCCCCAGGTATCAGTGTTAACTCAGGCCTTATATCCAACAGCCCTCAAAGTGTTTGGGTAAGGTTGGGTGCAGTGGCTCATGCCTGTAATCCCAGCACATTGGGAGACTGAGGCAGGAGGATCGCTTGAGGCCAGGAGTTCGAGACCAGCCTGAGCAATATAGTGAGACCCCCATCTCTATAAAAATTTTAAAAATTAGCCGGGCATGGTGGCACACACCTGTAGTCCTAGCTACTTGGCAGGCTGAGGCGGAAGGATCGCTTGAACCCGGGAGCTCAAGGTTACGGTGACCTATGATCGTACCACTGCACTCCAGGCTGGGCAACAGAACTTGCAAGACGCTGTTCTTAAAAAACAGAAAAGTTTGGGTATTGCCCTTTCCTGAGGAAATGGCCATTGTTTCCTTTGCCAAAGGATTGAGGAATCATGATTATATACACTTGCTGTGGTAGTTCTTCCTGGAGACCTTCAGTCTGGGTTCTGGGTTATTGGGGTGACTGTCCTCAAACTCCTAATCATCATCCTTGCTTTTTTTTGGTTATACAGATTGAACAATTCACTTTTTGGCTGCCCCATCTATTTTTCCTCAGGACTATCAAGTTCTTATTAATTTTCTTCCTACCTCTCCTTGGATTAGGTGCTCCTGGCTGTCTCTGTGGTGTTATTCATTATGATAATTGTGCCCACCTTGCTTCTGAGGGTTGAGTGTTATCACCTGGGATCCTACACATTACTCTCAGGGAGTCTACTTGTTTGTTTGTTTTTTTACCATAAACAATGAGTTTATCTCAAGCAGAGAGCTTGAGACTCAACATTTTAACTCTATAGTGGCAGGTCAGGTTAATCATTTGAGCTCTGAATTTTAAAAGAACCAACAGCTCACAATAAACCATGGACTATCAACTACCACTTTTTCTCACACCCCAGACAAGTGGTATCACAATAATCTTTAGACGTAGGTATAAAAACTCACCAGACAAAAACTCACAATCAAACACAAACAATATAGGGAATTCCCAACACAAACAATGTAAAATGCCAAGGCCTATCAATCAAGTGGGAATTTTCATTTAACAGCCACATCTCCTCACACTCCAGCATGTTCATTGGATTACAATAACACCATTCTCTTTACACAAAGGTTTGTAACTATAAGTCCATAGTTTTCCCCAAGGGACTTTGAGATGGAACTTCCTTATGTTGCAACAAAACTCACAAATAACAAACAATACAGGGGATCCTCAACACAAAAATGCCAGGGCCTATCAAACAAATGGGAATCCAAAGGGGACAAATGCCATCCCAAATGGCACCTCAACTGGTACCTCAAATGCCCTACCACAGGGCTGGAAGGGAATCCAAAGGGGATAAACACCACCCTGAATGGTGATGGGAATCCAAAGGAGATAAACACCATCACAACTGGAAGGTTCAAAACCCTCCCCAAATGGGTGGTCTAATCCCCCCATTCCCTAGGAAACCCTTCCTAAATGGTGGCCTAGTCAGTCCCCCTGTTCCCTGGGAACTGTGAATGAGCTCCTCATTCAAACCAGGTTCCCTAGTTCCACTCAACCTCATGACTTCCATCCCCAAAAGGTGCCTCAAAACAAACAGAACCAACAGGAAGTTCTGAAAAACCCCCATATGGGTGGAATCAGGGTCTCGGTGTGCATGCCGGAGAACTTACCCAACAAAAGGCCTGGCGTCTGGACACTTTCCAAATCCATTTCCTTCTCTTCAACTCAGTTCAGGTTGCGGGGAGTTGCATCTACTTTGGGGAGACAGAGATGGGAGTTCCTTCAAGCTAAAACAGGCTCCAGCAGCTGCTGGGACCATCCCGTACTCTCCCACCTTGAAAAGAAGCTGCTCCATCCAGTGAAGACCCATGGCTTGTCCTGGGGCTGCTTCCTGCTTCCTCCAGGGGTCTCAGGGTGCCAATCCAGTGGAAAGCCAATGAGCCCCTCCCAGGGATGCCAAACTCTGTTACCAAAAGTTTGGCACTTGTGCCTGAGGCCGCACCAGAAGAACGAGGATGAATGGTTTGAGGAGAAGGAAAGAGAAGTTTATTAATTTGCCAGCAAATGAGGAGGTTGGCAGACTCCCGTCTCAAAGTACCAATGTCCCCGGGAGCCTAGTTTTGTAACAGCATTTGCTACCATAACACTGGCCCACACATAACAACCACAATGAATTTCCCAACTACGCTAGTGCCCTTCAGTCAGCGCTCTCCTGATTGCTTTGTAAGTAGTGTCCGTTAGACCCTCACATGGAACAGAGTTGGCTGGCACTATACAGAATATCCACTCCAACATGCCCACTTCCCTTCCTCCACCATTTTCCATGATATTTCTAGCATTTCTACTTCACTTATGGTGGACCATTGCTTTTTCCAAACTTCAAGAGGCAACCAAGCAGCTTAATAGCACAATCTCCTGGGATCTTTAATAGTTGTTAAATCTTGTATCACAGGATATTGGTCCTGCATCAATAAACTTGTTAACCAACTTTATTCAGTGGGCCTTGATCCATCACCCTCAAGATATAGTGCCAGATGTACTTTCCTGGCTCCTACTGGAGTGTGTGGTCTAGGTCCTGCAGCTCCTTTGGTGTGTAGTTCCTTTCTCCCTCAGCAGACCCAGCACTTTTCCTGCTGGATTATGTTGTGACTTGACCCTAGTTTCTGGTTTTATAGTGAGGAGAGGAAATGGTAATAGATCCTATGGAGGGCGTGGGTTGTCCTGCAAGGGAGAATCTCTTGTATCATCTTCAAGAAAGGGGGAGTGCTAGCCTTTAACAGGGAGGAGTGGGCTACTTCTACAGGCCCACCACAGAGGATTCCGAAGAACTTATATTGCATTGGCGAAGAGGGTTTTGAGTTCGTTGATCCAGATGTCCCCATCCCAAATCTTAGGGTTCTGCTCCTTACCAATCAGAGCCCTGATCCTGGTATACTAGACCTAACATGGAGAAAACTCTGCTGCTCTTATAATTAAGTCCTGCTCTTATTCCTCAGCTTTTTCTGCCCCTCCCACCCCAGCTGCAGGTGATGAATCTCTTTATGTGCTGCCAAGGAGGGCCTCTGGTTTCCATGCTTCACCTCGTAGGTGATTAACGACCCTCAGCCTTTCATTATCTTTCTCCAATGCATCAAGAGGCCAGAGAAACAGCCATCCAATTCCCAAGTCCCGACACTATTTCCCCTGAAACTCTCAAATGCCCCTCCAGTCCATCCCCTTCCACCAGTGTCCCATTTCAGTTCCCTGCTGCTGCAAGTTTTAACAATGACACCACAACCTCTTGCCAAGGGCCAATATCTATACTAGTGACCAGGTCTTCATCATAAGCCGGCTGTAGGGTGAAAGAGTTCCATCATCCCATTTTAGAGTCTGCTTCTCATGATAACTCCTGGTACCAACTGTCATAAATTGGGTTCCCTGGGAAACAGACTCTGAGATTTACATGCTGGAAGTTTATTTGGGGGTGCTCCAGGGATAGTGTTGCCAGATAAAATATAGAATGCCCAGTTAAGTTTGAGTTTCAGATAAACAAATAATGCAGTATTTGGGACATTTATATTAATTATCTTGTTTATCTGAAATTCAAATTTAACTGGGCATTTGGTATTTATATTTGTCAAATCTGGCAACTCTACTGAGGGAACAGGTGAGAAAGCAGGCTTATGAAGGGGGAGAAGTTGAACTATGAAGCAGTTGCAAGAGAGGCTTCAGCTGACCCTATGGAGAGGTCTACAGGTTGGAGAGCCCTTTAAAGTTGTCCTGCCTTGCAAAAGGGGGCAGGACTTTATTTCCCCACATCAACTAGCCATTGGATGCAGGCTGCTTCACAGCAGTGGGCATGATCTTGGATGAGGTAGCTCTCATCTCAGAGAGGTATTCAGCTGAGGGCTTTCATCTACCAACACCCTAGCAGATTGGGGAATGCCTCAGTCCTAAAGGGGAAAACCTGATTTGACCATTGCATCAGGACACCTACTGAACTAGAATCTGCATTTTAACAGGAACTCCATGTGATGTTTTGCACATTAAAGTTTCAGAAGCATTGGTTTAAGGCTGGTTCTCAAACTTCTGTGTGTATCAGAATCACCTGGAGAGCTTGTCAAACCTCAGCTTTCTGGGCCCCACCCCTGGAGTTTCTGATTCTTTAGGTCTAGAGTGAAGTCTAAGAATTTGCATTTTTAACAAATTCCCAGGTGATACTGAGCTACTGCTGGTTCACAGATTACACTTGTAGAACAACTGGCTTAAAATATACAGACATTTAACATCTTACACTCTGGAGACAAGTGGATATTACAGCTGCTTCTGCTCCTCTAAGATGCCCTCTAAGGACATAGGCTCTTTCTGTTTTTGCTCTGCCAGCAGTAGCGCATTGACCCTTTGTCTTCATGCTAATTATGGTTTCTGGTTTCAAGCTGGCTGCTATAGCTCCAGTTATCACATCCATGGTCAAGGCACGAGGGAAGGGAACAGGGAAGCACCAGCTGTGAATTATTTTTTTATGAGGAAACAGAAGTATTTTTGGAAGTCCCTCATTCCTGCAGATTCTTCTTTTTTTTTTTAGAGACAAGGTCTTGCTCTGCTTGTACCCAAGCAGTCTCACTGTAACCTTGAACTCTCGGGCTCAAGCGATATTACTGCCTCAGCCTCCCAAATAGCTAGGACTACAGGCGCATGCCACCACACCCTGCTAATTAAAAATAAATTTTTTTTATAGAGACGGGGTTTCGCTAGGTTGCCCAGGCTGGTCTTGAACTCCTGACCTCAAGCAATCCTCCAGTCTCGGTCTCCCAAAGTACTTGGATTACAGGCATGAGCCACCGTGCCCGGCCTCACTTATTTTTTTAACTTCATAAATCCATATCATTTTAATTATTTCAATGACATTTGTGATATATTTGTGAAGTGAATTAATTTAGAGAGGACAAGACCATCCCAAGTGTTCACTAATAATTTCACAAAAATCCAATAAACAAAAAAAATACCCTTCAGAACTGCAACTCATTTCTAGGAAAGAAAATGAGATTAATCTAATCCCAAGCCGGTAGTGATAATATTTATTTCAGTAAAGGTGCCCAAATCTGACTAACTTCTCCTTTAACTGTATTTATCTGAAAAGAAACAAAGAAAACACAACTCAGTGGCTTTTTAAAAAAATTTGTTTGCTTAAGGTTTTGGTTTCTGCTATTTTCTTTTTCCTTAAGGGAACCCAGTTTGCAGCCTTCTTTTTACATCTCATTGGCCAGAACAGGGTACATGACCACCCTGGTTGAAGGGACGCTGGGAAGGTGAGTTCTAGGCTCCTGAGCTCTATGGTAGGAGGTGGTGAACCGGAGGAGACTTGAGAATGGCCGCTGAGTTAACCACAAACATTTTACCTCGCGCCATGGAGGGAATCAAAACCAGAAACTTTTAAAAACAAAGTTGGTTGTGGGGAGTGGAACTGTGTGTGGAGAGGGGAGGGGTAGGACACTGGCTTTTCATAGCAAGATCTATCCATTTTGATTTGTTACCATGTTCATGTGTTACTTGGATCTTAAACCCCACAATTCCACTTTTTTCCCCTCATACTTCACTTTGGCAAAGCTTGTTGGCTCAACCTTCAAAAGATTTCTAGAATCTACCATGTCTTGTCATCTCCCTTACCACCACTGTCACTGCTTCTGCTCTTGCCCTACTAGAATTCATGCTCAACACGGCAGTCAGTGCTCCTTTAAAAATATCTCTTTGATGCGCAAAACCCCCCAATTGCTTCTCCTCTCATTTAACATTAAAATAAAAATCTTTGCAGTGGCCTCCAAGCACTTACATGATCTTCTGACCTCCTCTTCTCTCCCCTGTCCATTATAGTCCAGCCAGTGGCCACTTTAATATTCCTCAGACACATGATCATGTTCCTACCTCAAGAGTCTTGATATTTGCTATTCTCTCTGCCTGGAACACTCCCCCCTCTGCCTGGGGCATTCTCACCCAGCCCCCTCCAAATATCCATGCACCAGGCTTGATCCCTCACTTCCACCGAAGCCTGCCTTGACAGCTCTATTTCATACCGTAGGCTGCCTGTGTTGGTGGTACTGTGTCCCCCTTCCCCTGCTTTAGTTTTATTCTCGGCACATTCCACCATCTTATATACTATATATTTTATTTATTTTTTTATAATCTGCCTTTGTACCTCCTATGTCAGCTCATGAGCACAGAGATTTTTGTCTGTTTTGTGCACTGCTGTATCCCCAGGGTCTAAAACAGTGCCAGGTACATAGGACACGCTCATGAAGTGTGTGAGGAAAAGCAAAACCGAAAAAGAATTATTAGATTTATTTTTAAAGGTAAACATACATATTAGAGTTCTCCAGAGAAACAGAACCAATAGGATAGTGTGTGTGTATGTGTGTGTGTGTATGTATATATACATATGGAGAGAGAGAGAGAGAGAGAGAGAGAGAGAGAGAGAGAGAGAGAGAGAGAGATTTATTTTAAGGAATTGGTTCACATGGTTGTAGGGGCTGGTAGGTCTGAAATATGTAGGGCAGGTGGCAGGCTGGAAATTCAGTTAAGAGTTGATGTTGCATTGCAATCTTGAGTCCAAATTCCTCAGGGCAGCAGGCTGGAAACTAGGCAGGGCTTCTATGTTGCAGCCTTCGGGAAAATTCCTTCTTCTTCAAGAAACCTCAGTGTTTGCTCTGGGTGCCTTCAACTGATTAGATGAAGCCCACCCACATTATGGAGGGTAATCTGCTTTACTCAACATCTACTAATTATAAATGTTACATCTAAAAAATAGCTTCACAGCAATACCTAGGCTGGTGTTCAACCAAACAACTGGGTACCATATTCTAGCCAAGTTGACACATAAAATTAACCACAACAGCATAGAAAAGAAAAAAAACCCCTGAAAGTGACACAATCTGTATTCTCAAGGGGAGTTGGGAAAGACAGGTAGGAAGGAAACACAGACAAAGCAAATGTGACATTATAGAGGCACAAAGAAAGTTCTGTGGAAGGGTAGAGCTTTTGGTGGGGGCCAGCTGGGAAGGCTTCATAAGGAAGTGGTCTTTGGGTTGAGTCTTATGGGATAAAAGGAATTTTGATAGGAGGAAAGGGCGTTTTTCACACTAAGGAAACAGAGGCCTGAAAATGCTCGACACATTTGGTTAATGGCCATGAGTCTTCAGGAAGCAAATCCTTGCTACTATAGCATCCACCTCATGTACCTTCAATTCAGTGCTTCAATTATGCTGCCTTAATTTGTTCGTTATGTTTATTTTCCCATGTATAAGTCTTATTTCTACATTCTTGAGAGCAGGCATATTATACTTTTTTTTTATCCTTCATAATCCCTTGCTTGTAGAAAGTACTTAAAATTGTATCTAACTAAAGTATGTGCCTAAGGTGGACTTGCCTGTCTAGGGTTTTGTCTTCTGGTATTAAATTTTCTTTGAGAAACTACCCATCCCCTGGCTAAGTCTGTGTAGTTTAAGTCAATTTGGTCCCTCTCCTGGGACCAGGAGGGGGTGCCTGACACAGCCTTGGCCAATTTCCCTTGGAAATATGACTCATAGGTGGAGGTACTAGGATAGAAAAGAGTCAGAGCTGATCCTTTACAACAGTCAACCCAGAGGAGTCTGCTGACAGATACAGCTATCCAGGTTCCTGTCTTCCCCAAAGCCTGGATGGTCAGCTTTTCCTATAAATATGTGAGCTACCTCACATCTTTCCAATAAATATCTGTCTTGCTTAATTTGGCCAGAGAACCCTAACTAGTACAGTCTTGCCACTGATATCAGACCGTATAATATAGTAAAATACCATTGTGTACTAAGTGTGTGTGGAGACAAGGTGTCCAAGAAGTAATAAACAGTTTAATCTTATCTTGTCAATTGAAGCATAGCATACAAAGAACATAACATTGGGCTTATATTATGTCATTGATTGCATCATGCTAGGTGCCAGGGAGATACAAATGTGAAAAAGCTGTGGTCTTTGCTGGCAGAAGCTTATAATCTAGTAGGTATAAAAAAAAAGATGCCCCAAATAAAACAATCATATTAATTATAAAGGCAGGTTTTGCTATGGTCCACGCTCTTTCTGTTGCAAGCAGCGGCAACTGATTCACACTGGCTTAAGCAATAAAGAGGATTTAAGGGCTCATGCAATGGGGTAGGATGTGGTAGAGTGAGGGACTCAAACAAAATTATTGGGTTTGTTTTCTCTCTTTCTTACACACACACACAAAAAAAACAAGGCTCCTCTAGGCTAATAACATGGCAGTTTCTTACCCAAGAAAAGGGAGAACTCAGTTCCATAACTGTAGATCCTAGGGAAAGACTCTGATTGGCTTGGAAGATATAATGTGAGCAGTGGCCACTAGGATGAACTCAAAGTCATCCCCTCCCTCACTAGGGCTCTGGGATGGGAAGAAGTATTTTTGTCCCTGGGTAGAGACTCTACAGGTCTGTGACACTAGGAGGGCTACAGAAGACTAGAAGCTCGGGAGTGGCTTGAATGGTCCAGGTCTAGGTCTAAGGCTCTGGTGACACCAGGCACCAATGACTTCAAAGCAAGAGGAGCAGAAACACTGGATGGAAGCAAGGGGTGTGCCCTCTGTAGAAGTCCTCATCTTCAATGGTACCCAGTGCCATTAGAAAGGGTCCTCATAGTGTGGTGGTGAAGAGTTTGGCTTTTGGAGTTGGCCTTCTTGGGCTTCATCCAGGCATCACTGCTTATTAGTTCCTCCCAGTACCTTCTCCACAGGGTGTTGTGAGGATTTGCTCAGGTAACATATGCGAACAATTGAACCCAGCATCTTGCTCGTAGTTATCTTTAGTGTTCTTATTCTTATTAAGGGGCTCAACAGGATGCAGAGACCTCAGCAGAAAACCCTAGTGAAGGATAACAGAACAGAAGAACAGGGAAAGGAGCCTTAGACACAACAGGGGTCTTTGCAGCAGGGGGCAGGAGGCAAGGATGGGGTGGAACTAGGAGAATGTTGTCTGTTGTTGTGAGGGTGAATCCACTGTTTTTACTCCCATGCTTCTGAGACCTCAAGAAACGGGAGTTATTCAGGGCAGATAGGGTGCGAAGCTAGAATTTACAGTGAATTTTAAGTGCTTAGCTGAGAAGCTTGGATTTCATTCAAGAGGTTGTGAAGAACAATTGGAGAGCACAGTATTAAGATTAATCTGGAGCTCTATGCAAAGACATCAGAAAAGGGAAAGCTGCAAGAAAGAGAGACCAATTAAAAGATTATTAGCATAGACTGTGGGGGAAGGCATAAGGAGCTGAAATACGATGTCAGCACTAAGAATGGAAACGAAGGGACAGATGTGAAAGAGATGCTTGGCGACAGAACTATCCCAGGATATATAAAGCATCTGCTTGCCCAAGTCTTCCATGTGTTCCAGTCCAAATCCTAGAGTTTTAGAAACTATGCAAAGCAGCACCTTGCCATATGCAAGCCAACAAGCTATTGGATTTTTTGTTGTTTGCATTTACTGTGTTAAACAATTAAATGGTTTTTCTAAATTAAACTTCTAATTATTTTATTGAACACCACATTGAATGATGATTCTCTAGCACAAATATCTTAATTGATTTCCTATTCCCAGATCATTTTACATTTATAGATTTTAAACTATTTTACCATCTGCTGGCCCATTATAAATCAATTATTAATAAAGCATATAATAAGTGGCAAATATGATACTTAACAAAACATCATTACTTATTATTTAACAATTTGCCTGATGATGCAAAAAACCATCATTTCTGTACTGTTACTAACAAATGTTCATTTCTCACATCAGTAGTTTATTTTAATTTCATATTGATTTAATATATTTATTCCCCATATTAAGGTAAAAAAAAGAAATGAAAAAAAATCAGGAGGAAAGGAAATATGACAAATTTATTAACAAATTATAACTAGATAATCAGGATAAAATACAAATATATTGACATTAATAACTTTGTTATTGCCATTATTTGCCACTATCTTCCTGAATTCGGAATTTTGATACTAAATTCAGAACTAAGAATTAGAAACACTTAAAAATGCAGTAAAAAATGTGCAAGCCTGGATAATTTGTCCAGTTATCCAGGCATGAAACTATTTAATACTATTCCGTGATATTTCCTTGTCAATTAGCTGATGGTACTAACAGTGCTATTGTGAGGATTAAAGTAACTTCTGTTAAACTATGAAGTGTGATATATATATATAATGCTATCTTTTTAGTTTTCTAAAATACAGAAACTTAAAATACGCTTAATTAACATTCATGCAGAAATGTAATCCATAAGTGGAATGGATTTGAATTGAATATTCTTAGATAATTTACTAACCAAACACATTTCTCAGCCACATCGATTGGGCCAGGGAGATAATACACACAGTGAACAGGGAGCAGGTGACCCACAAACACTTCCTCACTAGCATTAGCAGGTTTGCCGCACAAAGCAACTTACTTCCCAGCAAGCCCTTTCACTGGAGCCATAAAATAGCATCATTAATTCTTTTAATTGAAAAGAGATTTTTATTAATTTATTAAATCTAATAGTTATTGAGTGCCTATTTTGAAGAGGTAAGCTGAATGTCATAGTGGTTTAAAGCTGCACAACTCACTTATGGTCTAGTAACATTAGTATGAGAGCAGACTTTGGAGCCTGACACCTGGATTTGAATCCTGACTACCACATTCCAGCTTTATTCCCTTGAGAAAATTACTTAAACCTCTCTCAAGATCAGGCTCCTCAGCTGTAGAATAAGAATACCTCCATAGGGTTAGGGTTTCTTTTAAGATTAAATGTGATAAAATTTGTAAAATACTTTGCACAGTTTCTAGTACAATGTATATAATATACATGCTAATATGTGGACATGCTAGTTCTTTTTCTAGACTTAATGTGGTTTATTAATGATGCTTTGCAGACATATTCAGCAACTAGTTTTAGAATAAGTGGGTGATAAAATGGAAAAAGTTAAGTTTGATTGCTACCTCATTTCTTTCCCCAAAATAAATTCCAGATGGATAAAAGATACACTGTAAACATAAAAAATAAAATCATAAAAGTACTAGAAAAAAATAATGTTTTAAACACTACTGAAATACAAAAGCCTCTCTAAGTATGACACAAAACCCAGAAGCTATCAAAAATAAAATTGATAAATTCAACTGCATAAACATTTTAAAAATTCTGCACAGCTAAAAAACACTATAAACAAAGAAAGGATGAAAAATGGGAAAATTTGCAAACACACATCACAAAGACATAATTCCCTCAAAGAGCTCTAAGAAATCAATTAAAAAAGACCAGGAACCCAACAGAAAAAGAAGAAATGAACAGACAATCCACAGAAAAGGAAGTACAAATGACTCTTAAACATATGAAAAGATGCTCAAAATCTCTTGTAGTAATAAAAAAAATGCACATTTAAACTGCAATTGAGACACCATTTTTCACCTAGAAGGTTGATGAAAAAGCAAACAAGTTGATTCCACACTGTCTTGGTGTGATGTGAGAAAACAGGCATTCTCACACATTTTTTGAAGGGAATGAAAATTGGCATAACTCTATGGAGCCATTGTAAAATATCCTTAAAAATTACACATGCACAAATCCTTTGAACCAACCACCCACTTCTAGGAATTTGTCCTACAGATGTACTTTCACCATGCAATAAAACATATGTATACAGATGGTCTCTATTGTTTATAATAGCAAAGCATTGGAGATTGTTTAAATAAATTTAAACAAAAAACATAACACTATCTGGCCATTCAAAGAGAGAGAGAAAGGGAAGGCTTTACATACATCAATACAAATGTTCCTGTTTTCTGTTGCTGTGTAATAACCCACCACATAATTTAGTGACTTAAAACAACAATTTATTATAATCTCTCAAAGTCCTGTGGGTTGATTTGCTCAGCTGGGCAGTTCTCGCTTGGAATCTTTCGTGGGACTGCAATATCATGGTGGCTGAAACAGGAGTCATCTGAAGGCTCAACTGGGTTGCATGTCCAAGGTGGCTTCTTCACTCATGTTGTCTTGTATCTTAGTTGAAATAGATGGAATAGATGAGAACTAGGCAGGAATCAATCTCTCTGTCACTTTGTTTCTCTCTCCACGCAGCCTGTCTACAGGGCTAACTTGGGCTTCCTCACAGTATGGTGGTCTCATGGTACTTGGACTTCTGACGTAGGCAGCTACATCCCCCCAGAACATGCATTCCAAGAGCAAGTATTCCAAGAGGTTGGAAATAGAAGCTGTCAGTCTTCTTAAAGTCTGGAACGTGCACAGTGTTACTTTTGCTGCATTCTTTACTGGGTAAGCAGTCACAGGGCCACATAAATTCAAGGGGGAGGGAAAATAAGCTCTGTGGGAAGAATGACAAAGATTTTTGGAGCCACCTTCAATTCACTTCAACTAATATCAAACATTTCTTAGGTATATTAAGTGAGAAAATAGGGAGATGAAAAATGTGTATTTAATATGGTATATTTGCATTAAAAAAGAATATTTTTAAATGTGTTAGTATTTACACAGATGATATCTGCAATGATACATGTGAAACTGGTAACAGTGTTTTAGAAAGGCAAATTAGATGGCTGGGTGACAGGGATGGAGCGAAGAGACTTTCTACTGTATACCCTTTTATATGTTTTTAATTTTATATCGTGTGCAAGTATTATCTGCTCAAATTCTAAATCCATTTTTACGAAGACACAACATTTAGCACAATTTATGTCACAAGTGAAATAAATGTTGCTTGTGGTGGATAATCTGGCAATACTTCACAAAGTCAATTAAAGATATATGAGTTTGTTATAGAGCTTTGTAGCCTCTTGCTCTTCAGTGTGAAAAGCCTGCCTAAAAGATGACTCAGCTAAAATGGAACCAGTGGTCAAAGCAGCTATAATTGTATAATAGAACACAAAACACCAACAAATAGTAAATCTTCAGGGAGTAACCATAGAGCTAAATTTCCACATTCTTTATGTTTTTCATTAGAATAGCAAACAATTGTTTAAAAAATTCTTGCTCCAACAGGTAACATGATTTTTCATTAGAAATGGTGCAGAACTTAATGTTTACCTATTAAGTCAGATTTGAATAAGAGGAAGGGAAGGAAGAAATGAAGGGAGGGAGGGAGGGAAGGAGGAAACCTCGTTCCTATCTTTGTGAAGTATTTTTATGAAAGTACTGGAATTGCAAAACTAGATGTTTTACTTGGTGTGACTGTGAATGGTTTCTTAACTTTGAGAAACAGTAAGGCTTATTTATAAACTATTGGCATCTCAGCTAATATTACTAACTTGGAAGGCATTTTTTAAAAAACAACAGGTATTACGAGTCTTTTTCCAGAAAATGTCAGATAACTGCAACAGAACAGTAATGAGATTGAGCTGACTACAAAAAATACTCATTTTCAGCAAATGCATTTTCGGCCCATTTGATAGTCTTCCTACTGACGAGTAAAAGTTAAAAAAGTTTTTTTTTCAAATAAATTAAGAGTTTAGGGCAGGCGCAGTGGCTCAAACCTGTTATCCCAGCACTCTGGGAGGCCGAGGGGGGAGGATCACTTGAGGCCAGGAGTTTGAGACCAGCCTGAGTAACATATCGAAACCCCATCTCTACAAAAAATAGAAAAATTAGCCGGGCTTGGTGGTGCGTGCCTGTAGTCCCAGCTACTCAGTGCGGGGGGGGGGGGGGTGCTGAGGCAGGAGGATCGCTTGAGCCCAGGAGTTTGAGGTTGCAGTGAGCTATGATGATGCCACTGCACTACAGCCCAGGCAACAGAGCCAGACCCTGACCCCTCCAAAAAAGAAAAAAGAGGTTGAATTCTTTGTGGCTTTTTTTTTTTCTGAAATGCAATAAAAACGTCATGTTAAAATATAAGATTGCTAAGACTGATACTGGCTTTTGAAAGAATACTAATAACGTTTTAGTTGCTAAGAGTTTCTTTTTATACATAGAAAATACTCCTGCTATTCTTAAGAAGTATTTGAAGATCCAAAGACAGAATTTTGACTGTAGCTTTTACACAATGTTGTCATTATTTTTCATGATGCCAGAAAGGAGGGTACAGCATGTGAATACTATAAGCAGCCTGTGAATAGCTTTGCTTGCAGCAGAATTCAGAAGAAATGATAAATGTGTGCCACTTAAAGTAAGGGTATTGTGAAAGAAAATCACAATGTTTTATGGCAAAATGGGTCCACTGAAATAGGAAAGTTTTAAGTAAAGTGGAAAAATAAATTATGATAGCCTCTCTTAATTTGTCTTGATTCATTAGAGATAAGGAGAAGTTGAATGTAGTGGACATTTGTTGGTTTTTTTGGTTGTCCAGCATCCTCACCTTCCCTCTTCCTAACCCTAGGAAGGAATTCCATGTTGTATGTTTTGTTGATGTGTGGGCTATCCTTGGAACACACCTCCCAATGCCAATGCCCAATACAGAAGCAGAGGGCCAGATCCTTCCTCCAACTGCCCTTTGGTGCCCCTAGGGAGGAGATATAAGGCCTAACTTGAGCAATAAAATGCTCCCTGCTAGGATTTTGCATCTTGAGCGAATGAACCAAAGACCCATGCTCCCAGCAGCAGTAGCATGGGACTAAGACCTTACAGTCTCTGCTGCCTCACCGCCATGGCTTCCCCTGTATCCAAATTTATTCAAAGCCCACCAGCTTTCTGTCATTTTGGTAAGTCTCCAATGCCTACCTATATTATTGAGATATGGGTTCAGTTGCTTGTAGCAGAAACCAAAAATAATACACACTTAAAGCACAAGTTTATTTCTCTTTCACATAAAAGTTTGAACATAGGCATTTTAGGATGCTATGGTGCATCTGGAACCCAGAATACTTCTAGCTGTCTGCTTTGCCATCCCTAAGACATGGACTTCTTCCTCATGAACCAAGATGGAGCTCCAGTCATCACATAGGTAACGGGAAAAAGGAAGAGGTGTTTGCCTCCACCCTTTAAGGGTAAGCCCAGGAATTTGCGCACACCACTTCTGCTTATGTCCCACTGGCCAGAACTTAGTCACACGGCCAGACCTAACTGCAAGGGAGGCTAGGAATGTGCCATGGGTTCTAATACTGAGTAAAAAGGAAAGAATAGAAATTAAATAACAACTAACACTCTTTCTCTCACCATCTGTAATTACTTCTTTACTTAAGACAGCCAGAGATAGCTTCTGTTACTTCCAACAAAGAATCATGTCTGGCCCAGTGAGGAAACCCTAAATGGAATGACTTAGAGAGGCAGTATCATGTAGCAGTCTCTGGCATCACAGTGTACTCCAAGGTGTCAATCGGAAACTGGAAGTCATCCTCATCTTTTTTTCTCCTTCCACGTTTAATCAACCCCTGATCCTCTTTATTCTACCTCTTTGATAATTCACAGTTCCACTCCTTTTGCTTCATTGCCTTCGACCAAGCCTTTGCCATTCCTCCCCAACCCCTATCCCTCTAACTCCACTGCTCCCCTGTGGAATGCTCTTTCTAAAATCTAAATCTGCACAATGTTTCTTCACTCTCCCTGCATAATGCCTCGATTAATTCTTCTTACGGATACAATCCAAACTCTCTTGTGTGGCATACAGGGCCCTTCACTATGTGGCCCTTTCAGTCTCTTCTCTTGACATTCCCGTTGCCATAACCTATGTGCCTGGTAGCTTGGATATTTCCCCATCTCTCAGATAGGCCTCCTTTGATGAGAACCCATCTTGCTTACACATAATATTCAGGTTTTCTGGCCCTATAAGTGGTTCAGTGTGGCAGGGAAGGAGGATGTGGTACAGTATGCTGTCCACACAGGTAAGAGACTACCACTGCCCCATTTTCAAGGGGTAATTTAAGAGCAAGAGATGTAGCATAGTAACCAGAGTATTATTCATGCTCATCTCTACCCCCAGTCCTAAATACTGTGCTAGATACCAACAACAATTAAACACCAGTAAAATGACAGGTCATAGAAATCATGGAGACAACAGTGGATTATCATATGCTCTGATCTACATATATTTCAACATTCATCAATAATTTAATTAAACATAAGTCATCTGTATGAGTTCAAATTACTATAACCTAGTATAGTCACAAATTACAGATATATGCATGAAGGTCATATTTTGCTCTGTCAAAATACTGCACCATATACAGATATCAATTAAGTGAACAATGTAACAGCAAATCATTACCCTCTGACAATGAGAAGAAAGAAAATGCAGTTAATATGTGCAAATAACATTAATGATGAATATGAAATGAAGCAATGTTTTCTCATCAGGATGATAGTGAGTAAAATGAAATAATGACTCAAGGACATTTATTGGACAAGTTTCTACAGTAGGATAAATTCTTACACGTATACACTTATGTAGCAGAAAGTCAGATGAAGTAGGATTAAACTGAAAGGAATCCAGGTTCATATTACAAATGGCAAAAAAAAAAAGAAAAGAAAAGAAAAGAAAAAAAATTAAACTGAAAGGAAAATACTTGAATTAGACAAAATATAGATGTTTCCAGTGAAAGATCATCACAGGTATGGATTACTGAGCATGTTATAGACTCTCACTGGGATGGACAATTACCTGTCTAGAATAACTTAATTATGATTCTGCACAGAGGTATGAGGCTGAATTGATGACTTCTGCACTAGGATTTTATAGTTCTATTGAAAAAAATATAAAACCTGAACAGTTTTAAATGTAAATTTATTATGAGGCACATAGTGGAATGCACCATATAAAGATCAAATTGTTGATTTACAGAGGTGAAATCTATAACCTGGATTTTGTGGGATCCAGGTTCTACACAACCTTTATAGAATATTTCTCTATAAAAAGCCTGATATAAAAAGAATCATAAATTTGATAATTCTTAACAATCTAATACTTCCCTTCACTTAAAGGTATATGACATTGAATTAATATGATATCACATATAAATGATTTAGGTTGCTCTTTTATACTGAAATATGAAATTACTCATCTACAAATCTAGCCTTTCCAATAAGGCTACGGGGTGGATGGAGTAAAATCAGAATTCTCTGTTATTCATTCCACTTACATGATTGATGCAGGCAAGTGGGTAATCACTTGCAAGTCAGTTTCAGATGAAAAAATAGTCTTTAGTCATTACATTGCTATAAACATTGAAAATAGCAAAGAGTCAAAGAGGTAAGCAAAAAAAAAGAACTGGTTTTATTTATACGCATTAAAATGCTAGCACAAATGAATCTAATGTTTATAATGATAAATATTATATATACACAGTTCTTAGAAAGAGAGAATATAGTATACCAAAAATCATTCAAAATCTTTCAACTAGGATGTAGCAGTCTGGTATATTTCTTCCCAGTCTTTTATATTCATAACATATTATTAACAAATATCACACTAGACTTTTTTTTCTCTTGTGTTTATTTTTACTTAATTTCAAGCTTACAGGAAAGTTGCAAAAATAGTACAAAGGACTTCCTTCTACCCTTCACCCAGATTTCCCAAATGTTAACATTTGATCACACTTGCTTTATCCTTCCCTCTCCCTCTTTCTGAAACTTTTCAAAGTAATTCAGCGATACATGTCCCTTTATACCTCAATCCTTCGTTGTGTATTTCCTAAAAAATAAGGAATTCTCTTGCAGTAACCACAGTACAATGGTCAAAATCAGGAAATTAATATTGATACAATACTATTATCTAATCTTATTCATGTTTCACCAATTCTCCCAACAATGCCCTTCATAACAAAAGAAAATCCTGGATCATGCTTTGTATCTGGTTACGTCTTTTTAATTTTCAGTCTTTCTTAATGTTTCTTAATATTGACACTTTTGAAGGATAAAGACCAGTTATTTTGTGGAATGTCCCTTAATTTGGAGTTGTCTGATGTTTCCCAAGATTAGGTTCAAGTTATGCTTTTTTGGCAAAAACACCACAGAAGTGATGTTATGTTTTTCTCAGTGTATCCTGTTAGGAGGCACATGATGTCAATTTGTCCCATTATTAGTGATGTTAACTTTGACCAGGGACACAGAGTTTTGCATCCTACATTTTCATTCACAATAATATTATGAAAATTTCTTATGTCTTTCAAAATTCTTAGAAAAATCATTCCAGTGTCTATTAAATATTTCATTTATGAATGTGCCATAATTTGTTAACTTATCATTATTCTGTTTCATGTATCCCTGCATTAGTAAGGACTTCCAGAATAATATCATATAACAATGGAGTTAGTAGACATTTTATTGCACTCCTGATTTTAATGGAAATATTTTTAGTGTGTTAACATTAAGTATTTTATTGGCTGTTGGTTTGAAATAAGTTTTTCATAATGTTAGGAAAATACTCTCTAAAAGTGTGATTAAAATTCAAGAGCCATTACAGAAAAGGCATGGAAAGTTAAAAAAAAAAAATTCAAGAGCCAGAGAGCTCCCATAATCCCAGCTACTCAGGGGGGCTGAGGTGGGAGGATCGCTTGAGCATAGGAGTTCAAGGCCAGCCTGGGCAGCATAGTGAGACCCTGTCTCTAAAAAAAGTTAATTAAATTAAATTAAAGTGCCAAGAAATGTCTGGTTGTTCAATTAATTAATTCATTTATGACCATAAACCCATAATTGCCCACCTGCCACCCCAACATATACGTATGTTATATATGTGTTTGAGCTGTATTTCTTGCCTATGCTTTTTTTCTCACCCTCTGGAAACTGTCTCTTGTGTATTCCTCTGGAACTTGCCATTCAGAAACTGCTCCCTCAGCTCCTCTCCTCCTCAGAACAAATCTATTGCATCAGCAATTTCAAGTTCTACCCTCTCCACTCTAGGCTTTGTCTAGCTGCTGACCTTGGCTGAGGGATGAGAGAAGAGGGTGGGGTAGCTACCTTTATCCAACTGGGTGTGGATGTAGGTTGTCATCCTTTCTCTGGTAAATGCTCAGTGGCCAAGGATACTGTGTCAGTTCAAGATCTCCAAGAAGCAGATGCTGTGATTGAGTTAGGAGTACAAGAAGTTTATTAAGGGGTAATACTTGCAAAAGATAAAGGGCAGGGTGGAGGAAGCAGAATCTGGCAGGGAGAACCTCAAACTATGATGCAGATCTGACAAAGTCTCAGCTAACCCATGGGGAGATCTGGAGCAAAGACTGCACGCTAGAGGAGTCTTGCATAGGACAGAAATGGCCAGGCCTTCGTATCCCTGCTGTGCTCTGTCATTGACTGGGGCTACCCAGGAAAAGCATAGGCCCCAGCTCAAATGCTGCGTCCTGAAGATGTTGTAACTAGAGGCTGTCAGTTAACTGTACTCCCTGCAGCTAAAAAGTTCTTTCTCGAATGGAGATCTGGGTAGCTCACCACCATGACTGCTATAGGTATCTTCTGTGTGGCAGATACCCAATTGCCCACTCCCTCCTGAGGCTACTGTGTGGGTTCTTTGGAGGTCCTGGTGGAGCTTCATCACAACTCAGTTCCCAGGGCAAAAAAAACAAAGAACTAGAAACATTCCCTTCCCCCCACCAAAAAATCCTCAGTTCCCAGTCTTGGGAGATCTGGTATCAGCTTCACTTATTCCACCTCTGTCCCCATCTCCCCCAGCACCAGTGGATACCCACAGCCTCTTGCTGTTGGGGTACCTTCAGCCAGGGGTTTAGCTCTCTTGGACAGGTAGCTGCCTTCTGTAGACCACCTCCTGTGGTCCCTTGGGAAATGCTCACATCCTTGTCCTGAAATGCAGGGAAATGCAGGGTGCTCCCTCAGACCCTGTTTCTGCCTCTCCGTCTCTCTCCTACTCATTCTTCCCTGGCTCAGACAGGCACAGGTGGTAGATCTGGTGTGTCATGTAAGCAGATGTCCACCCAGGATACCGAAATGCCAGTCACCCCTTCTTGCAGGCACCCCATCCCCACCCCACACGATTTCCAAGAGATCCTCTAAACATCTCCAGTTTCACTAGGCTTGCTTTGGGGAAGGAAGGGACTCACTCTTCACCATAAACACTGCACTTCCCACCAGGCCCACGGCTCTCCTGTCCCAGGATACTCATGAGTCCACAGATGTGCTCTCTTGAGTGAATGACAAAGGGGTAGAGTTCCAGAACATGCTTCAGGATTGTACAAACCCCAGGTACAAACTTATATGAAAATCCTTCTTTATGTATATTGTAGCAGGAAAAAAAGAATGAAAACCACTGTTGCAGAGACAGGGTATATAAATAGACCAAAGAGATAAGAACGAGGATCATACTTTCTTAAGACTTTTGGGAACAAACAGATAAGCAAATGTAGTTAATTATAATAGTGGACATTAGAAATTTGCCTCTCAAGCATTGATTATTTCTTTTCCAAGTCACAGCTAGGGTTACTGTATACAGGTTGTGCACTGCACAACTCCAAGGTCTGCTAATCATATTGCAGACTGTGTAAATGGTGACCCTTAGAGCTGTGCAGCATCGTCTGTATAACATTCACAGCAAACTTGGCCACAGTCCTAATTTTCCTTTGTGATCCACTGCTTACCGTTTCACAGTCAACACGATCTGATAGGATACCAACTCTGGCCCTAGAGTTAGAGCACATGACCAGGCCTAATGCATCCCATTCCCCTGGCTTCTGGGTCAATGGTGGGCACATGAACTATAACTAGTCCAATCAATTGGATTACAAGTCTCTTGATGGGAATGTACAGTCTTAAGACATCATTTTCCAAATGAAAATGCTGATTTTTTTACACTAATGGTACCTAATGAAGACAGCAACTATCAATGAAATGTGTCAAAATTAAGGACTTATGTTTTTTCCAAGCAATGATGATGGCATCTTCAGTTAACTTACTTAACTTAGCCACTCTTATCTGGTCTCTCTTGTGCCCAGCTGATACCATTGAAATAGGCTGCAAAGGGTCTAGTAAATATGGTCTTAGATAAAAAGTTTTTATCTGATCAGAATGGAGGCTGAACCACAAGCACTCCATAATCCCTTAGTAACCAGTCAAGGCTAGAACAAAATGGACCAGCACATGTTGGGAGGTAGTACGTTCCCATCACTGCAGGTGATCAAACCCAGATTGGGAAATTGCTTATAAAACATGTAGTAAAGGGGATTTAAATGTCCACTGGGGTCTTGGACTATTATATTGCCAAGGTGATGCCTTCAATGTAGGCTTTTAAAATAGTAAAGATATTCAAACATATGCACACAAACAGAAACATGATACTCTTAGAATTAAATAGATTGTGCTATAGATTTGCCTCCAAAATTTTTTGGAAGCACAAGAGTGTGAAGATGCTTTCCTTTGCAGGGAAACGGAATTGTGATGGCTGTATGTCAAGATTATGAACCAGATTCTCGGGTGGTTTTCTTCACAATTTTGTTGAGATAGTCCATTTCTTTGTGCATTATGTTATTTTTATGTCACTAATTTAAAATTTTAAGAAGCTTTCTCCCATATATTTTCCCCATATAGCTATCTAAAAAACACATACACAACACTGTGACTAATTTTTTTTGTCATTTATGTCTTTCACTTCACCAATTTATTTACAGATTTATGGTTCATTGACTTTCCCAGTTTGAAAATTAATGCTAAATCAATACTTTATATAAATTTGTTATGCTTTTACTGTAAATTATTTTGCAGTAGATTGTTTGACTGATGTAGTGTAAAACTCTATTGTATATAAATGAAAACATTAAGCAAGTTGAAAGCATACAATCAGCTAGCACCCTGATATAGCAGCTTTTGAGTGAGAAACTATATAGCATTTTTATGTAGCATATGGGAAAACTGTGCAGCATGGGAGTTTTTAGCATTAATTCTACAGTTGTACTAAATCTAACATGTCAGTCTCTATCTGCAATCCAGCCAGATTTAAAGTGCTAAGTTTCCACTGCTGCACTGAATGCTGAATTATCTAACACGGTGGTGTTCGAGGAAGCCTGTCTTCATAAAGCAAGTCTAGGCTCTTTAGCATCTACACATGGAAATCATCTTAACTACTAGGTATTCCAAAATGTAGTTTTCTTTCAAATTCAGGAGTCTTTCCAAAGTTGCTCTCATGTTTTGAGCAATCTATCATCTTTTAAGTAGAAGAAAATCTCTATCAATAAAATGTAAAGAAAAAAAATTTGTTTAAATTCTGATCATCACATTTTCGGGCTTACCTTTTATTTCTTACCTATTTCTCTGCTTTTGAAAAATCATAAACGGGAAACTGCACAACTGACTCACATAAGTAAGAAATTGTACATAACAGCCATCATATTTTTGTTTTTTTCTTTTTTCTTGCTGCCATTGAAGACAGAACAATTGTATTTTTAAAGGGACATATATCACAAATGTACAGCTCAATGAATTTTCACAAACTCAATATATCCATATAATCCTCAACCAGATCAAGACGCAGAGTATTACTAGCTCTTCAGAAGCCCCCTCATACTTGCTTCTAGTCATTAGCTGCTCCCCCCAAGGTAACCACTATCCTGACTTCTAATTGGTAGGTTAGTTTTGCCTGCTTTTATACTGTATATAAATGGAATAATACATTAGGTCTTTTGAGAATGACTTCTTCCACTCAGTTTAGGTTTGTGAAATGTAGCAATGCTTTTGCATGTAGTTTGTTCCTTCTCATTGTTGTATACCATTCCATTGTTTAGATGTACCACAATTTATTTATCCATTCTCCTGTTGATAAGCATTTGGATAGTTTGTAGATTTTGGCTATTACAAATAGTGTTGCTATGAACATTCTAGAGCATGTCTTTTAGTGAATCTAGTATGAATTTTTGTTGAGTATATATTAAAGTACTATTTTCATTCTACAGTGATATTGTTAAAACATCTACTCCCATCTAATATGTGCTCAGGATCATGGACAATGACATTTTTTTTCCAGTCCTGATGTTAGGACGGCAGCCTACAGTTTTTCTGGTACAAGACGGATATGACATTTCAAAACATCCTAGTAAGACATTTGGAACATATACAGATCTTTATAGATTTCAAACCTTAACTCAGCAGTGTAAGAAATTAACTCTATTTTTATATTAAAAAAAACCCTTAATTTGTTTTGAGCCCCTATTCTGCCCAATGGCAGAAACTTAGTTTCTGCAGAACGCCCCCTCCTGCCTTTCCTGTGCTGCACCTAAGTTCCAGCAGTGAACGTGATGCTGGGGCCTTTAGTTGCCATGTATTCAGGCCACTGTTCCTGCCTGGAGCCTGCCAGGTACTGGGACACCTTCCTGGTCCTAGCTGCCGACCTCTTCAGGTCTGCTGGCCCCTTTGCTGGGGTAGGGTGAGCATGCGGCCTCTGGGCTCTCTTAGGCCTGTTGCCTGCATGCTCCATGTACACACTCATGAATACCCTTCCTTTGTGCCCATACCCTGCTGGGCCCATAGACACTGTTAGTCAGAGTGGAGGAGGTAGCTTGGATCTCCATCTGTTCTTCCAGATCAGTGTTGATGGCATGAACTCTACACCGTGAATCTTCTAGGCCTTGGATTTTTGAAACTCAAAAGCCCAGGTTCTTACAACTGAAAAGGTTTTCACCTGTATCATCCTTTGCTTGAGGCAATAAATGCTGATGACTGCAGGGGAATGGAGGAGTGGATGGAAGGGAATATTGTTACAACACTTAAATATATGTTTCCTTTTGTTACTTCTTTTAACTCCTTTCATAACTTCTTATTTTAAAAAACAAACAAAAAACTTTCACAATACTACTTTAAGTTTACCATGGTTACAACTAGATTTACATCACATTGAATCCAGTGTAGACGTTGGTAAAACTGATAGCTGTTTGTTGTTTCTAAAATAGTTTCACATTTCTGAAGAAAAGAAAATTCAATAATTGCAAACTACTACTAGCTATCATTTATTAAGCACCCAATTTATGCCAGGTGCATTGCTATCAACACTGTACGTATTTCCTTATTTAATTTTTACAGCAACCCTATGAATGAGTGTATTATTTCTTCATTTTATATATGAGAAAACTGAGGCACACCAGGTGAACTAACTTGCTCAAGGTCACAGAGCTAGGCTTTGAACCCACTCAACCAATAACTGGCATTGAACCAAGAGTAAATGCAAATAACCACCATGTTACAGGACCTCAATGCAGCGAAAGAATAGGATCTGGCAACTTTGTTATTACTTTCTCCGTTAAAATCCAGGAAGAAGTGCCCTTTCAGAGAAGAAAAACTGATGGCTCCTTAGTACTGCTTTCTGAATCTTGATTCCCACAGATTATATGTACTAGGATCTACTGTGTAAATAGCAGAGTGAATTGATTGAACTATTTGTTATAATTTCTAAGGTCAATTTGCAACATATAAAATTATATATAAGCAAGCAGCCATTGAAAAATGTTTGCAGAAGGCTTATGAACTAAAGTTGATAAAATGTGTTAAACAATATGTGGATGCACACACACACACACATGCCCACCCCACATAACAGACAATCCCAACTGCTACAGTGCTTGAGCAAATATCTTTAATGAAATTTAAGTTTAGTTAATGCCTTCAAAAATAAAAGCAGCTGGTTGTTTTAATGTTATCAATGAGAAAGCTGTGATCTAAATCATCCGGTGGAATTAAAAGTCATTTTTATTTCACTACTTTAAACTTTGGCCCTGAAATAAGGGAACAAACCCCACAGTTTTACATTTTGCTTCCTACTAACTAAAGGAATGCATGCTCATAACAAAACTTTCAAACCTTATAGAAATACATGATATAGAAAATAAAAGTTCCTCATAAAATTATCTCCCCAGAGATTATCATTATCAATAATCTGCTATATATTTGTTCAGATTTTTTTTTTCTGTCCACACATGAGGTCGGCCTCTATCTGTGGATATAGTTTTTAAAAAACACAATACCAACTCCAAAAGCCTTTGGAGAGCAATGTAGATCTTCATTACAGCTTTGAGAAAATGAATAACATGAAAATTACATTGCATGTCATAATAAAACTTCCAAAATGCCCACTTTTTTCTCCATCTCACAAAACTGCTCTTTCTTTCTCTCTCTCCCTCCAAACTCATAGCTACCCTATCTCAAACCTACTTCCTCTCCTATATCTTTTATTTTAAGTTTCCCTATTCACAAGTGAAGCAGTCTATAGGCGTTTCCAGTTTTCAGCCTAAGTGACCCCACAGTTGGATAATTAGTCAAGTAAATAAAGGATGCTTCCTCCTTAGAAAGGTTGGGAGGACAGGAGCAGCAATAAAAAACACTCATAATTTAACATTTCTTTCCTTTTCACACATATGTGGCTGTATCTATTATATAGTTTTTGTGATTAGTACTAATGAGATTATACTCTATGTTCTCTGTAACTTACTGTTCTCATTTAGTAGATAGACATCTGTCAATGTCAGTATAAATAGATCAGGATCATTTTTTATAGTTGCATAGTTTTTATTATATGGATGTTTCACAATTTACTTAACAGGCTGGGTGCGGTGACTCATGCTTGTAATCCTAACACTCTGGGAGTCTGAGGCGGGAAGATCACTTGAGCTCAGGAGTTTGAGACCAGCCAGAGCAAGAGCGAGACCCCATCTCTACTAAAAATAGAAAAATTAGCCAGGCATCATGGCGGACCCCTGTAGTCCCAGCTACTTGGGAGGCTGAGACAAGAGGATCGCTTGAGCCCAGGAGTTGGAGGTTGCTGTGAGCTGTGATAACGCCACGGCACTCTACCCGGGGCGACAGAGCGAGACTCTGTCTCAAGAAAAAAAGATTTATTTAGCTAACCCCCTATTGTTGGACATTTGGTGATTTCCAAATTTATGCTATTTTATGTAATGCTGCAATGCATATTCTTGAATGAGTAGAGTAGAAGCTACCTCATCCAACCCTATTGGGACCATCAGTTGGTTGATCAATCAGTTCAAGCAAGGAATCATAAAAATTGATACAACATGTTTTAAAAGTTTCATATTAACTTAAAACACATAAATGTGTTTTTCTTCTCCAATCTTTTGACAAAGTGTCAGGGGCTTTTATTTCAACAATGAGTTCAATCATTATAGTTCCACATCATGTTTCTTGCATAAACCATGCCCAAAACACATGGTTTATAATTTCCCATTTCAGTTGTTTTCAAGTGTAATGTTCAGTGGGCTGTGGGCATCTGTTGGTATACTTCAGAGAGGAAATTATAGTGTTGGTTATTCTGGTGAATTGGTTAGATAAATTCCTAGGAATTAAATGACTACAGCAAAGGGTATATGAAATTTTAAAGTTATATAGCTATTGCCAAATAGCTCTCCAAAAAGGTTCTGCCTCTGACATTTTGGGCTGCACGATTAAAAAACAAAACAAAACAAAACAAAAAAACACAAAAATTTTCCACCAATTTATGCTTCAAAAATATTGTGTGAGAGTTTTTGTTTCCCAGACATTCTTACCAATGGTGGCTATTATGAATAGTTTAAATTTAATGATACTATTTATTCATTTATTCAATAGTATTTACTAAAATTTCCATGTATAAAATTAACTCAAAATGGATCATAGACCTAAATGTAAGAGCAAAAACCATAAAATGCATATAAAAATAGGAGTAAATCATTGTGATCATAAGTTAAGCAGAGTCTTCTTAAATATGGCACCTTTAAAAGCACAAGTGACAAAAGAAAAAAATAGAAAAATTTGACTTCATCAAAATCAAAACTTTTGTGTTTCAAAGAATACCATCAAGAAGGTGAAAGATAACCCACAGAATGGGAGAAAATGTTTGCAAATCATATACAAAGAGTTTCCCCTATCTGTAGGAAATGCATTCCAAGACCCCCAGAGGATGCCTGGAACTGTGGATAGTACCAAACCCTATATATACTATGTTTTTTCCTGTACATACATACCTATGATAAAGTTTAATTTATAAATTAGGTACAGTAAAAGATTAACAACAATAACTAATAGTAAAATAGAACAATTAGAACAATATACTATAATAAAAGTTATGTGAATACGGTCTCTCTCTCAAAATACTGTAATATTTTGGGACTGTGGTTGACTGTAGGTAACTGAAACTGAGGAAAGCAAAACCATGGATAAGGGGGACTACTGTATCTGACAATGGACTTGTATCTGGAATATATAAAGAATTCTTACAACTCAATAAAAAGAGAAATAACCCAATTTTTAAATGGGCAAAAAATAGGAATAGACATTTTTCCAAGAAGATACACAAAGGGCCAATAAGCACAAGAAAATAAACTCAATTTCTGTTTTAGCCTGTTTGTGCTGCTATAACAAAATACCAGAGACTGAGTAATTTATAAACCAACAGGAATTTATTTTTCACAGTTCCAGAGGCTGGGAAGTTCAAGATCAAGGCACTGGCAGATGTTTGTGTTTGGTAAGGGCCTGTTCCATTGATGGCCTCTTCTCACAGTGGCATCCTCACATGCCAAAAGTGGGAAGGGCAAAAGAGGGACAAAAGCTGTGTGAAGCCTTTTTTTTTTTTTTTTTCCTTGACAGGGTCTTGCTCTGTCACCTAGGCTAGAGTGCAATGGCATCATCATAGCTCACTGCAACCTCAAACTCCTGGGCTCAAGCGATCCTCCTGCCTCAGCCTCCCGAGTAGCTGAGACTACAGGAGTGCACCACCATGCCCGGCTAATTTTTTAGTTTTTGTAGAGACAGGGTCTCATTATGTTGCTCAGGCTTGAAGCCTTTTTTATAAAGGCATTAATACCATTCACAAGGGCAGAGCTCTCATGACCTAATCACCTCCTAAAGGCCCCACTTCTTAATACCATCCCATTAGGTCTTAGGTTACAACATGAGTTTTGGAGGACACAACCATTCAAACCATAGCTACATCATTAGCTATCAGGGAAATCCAAATCCAAATCACAATAAGACACCACCTCACACTGACTAGGATAGCTATAATAAAAAAGAAAGATAATAACAAGTGTTGGAGAGAACGTGGAGAAACTAAAACATTCACACATTGCTGGTGGGAATGTAAAATGCTTCAGAATGTAGTTGCAACCACTTTGGAAAACAGTCGGTCCTCACGTTTACACATGGAGTTACCATACAACCCAGCAATTCCACTCTTAGGCATAGTCCCAAGGGAAATGAAAATGTGTCCACACAAAAACTTGTGCATGAATGTTCATAGCAGCATTCTTCATAATAGCCAAAAAGTGAAGACAACTCAAATGTCCATGACGAATGGATAAATAAAATGTGTTATAGTCATACAATGGGATATTATTGGGCCATAAAAAGGAATGAAGTACTGATACATGCTACAACATAGATGAACCTCGAAAGCATTATGTTACTTGAGAGGAGCCAGTCACAAAAGACCATACATTGTATGATTCCATTGGCATGAAATGTCCAGAATAGGCAAATCCTCTTCTGGCAGAAAGTAGATTAGTGGTTGCCTAGGGCTGGGTGATGAAGGAAATGGGGGATGACTGCTGATGGGTATGGGGTTCCTTTTTGGGAGTGATGAAAATGTTCTAAAATTGACTGTGGTGATGGTTGCAGGACTCTGTAAATATACTAAAACCCATTGACATATACACTTTAAATTGGTGAATTGTATGGTATGTGACTTAAACCTCAATAAAGCTGTTATATTTAAAAAAATACTATGTGTCTGGCAATTTTCTAGGTGCTACAAATACCGTAGTTGTCATAAATGTCTTCTATTTACCCTTCCAGATCCACCCTTCATCCTTCTCCACTCTCCCCTCTGCCCTTAGAGGCTGACCTTATAGACAACATTGAAAGGGCTCTTGTGCCTTGGTTGGGTTTGGCCAACTAGGAGCCCAGGCAGGGAATCAGAGTGAGAAGGAAGATAGAATCAGGGTATTTGTTATTTTGGCTCCCTCACTGACAGGTCATCTTGGGCTGGCTGTGTCTCTGTAGTGTAGGTCACTGCTCTTCCAATGAAGCCGATTTTACATGCTGTCTCTTTTAGGTTCAACTAACCACTATAACTAAACCCCTTGCCATTTTGGGTCTGAAGATGGTAACATCACAGGTGCTACCAGCTCTAGGATACTGTACTAGTCTTTGTGGTTCCCCTACACTTGCACCTTTGTAAATAACCCTTTATTAATAAAGGGTTATTATTATTAAATAAATAACCACTTTGTAAATTAATTTAATTTACCATATAATTGAGCAATAAAAAGTAATGAAGTACTGACACATGCTAAAACATGGATTAACCTTGAAAACATGCTAAGTGAAAGAAGCCAGTCACAAAAGACCATAGTACATAATGTATGATTCCATCTATATAAATTGTCCTGGAATTACTCTGATTGTACCCCCTTTTTGCTGTTGAGACCCTTACTAAACTAGACAAAGCCTCTGCCATCTTAGAGCTTTCAGTCCAATGGTCAAAGAAAAGGAATAAATTAATAAGAATGTCCCAGGCAGAGGGAACAGAAGTGCAATGGTACTGTTCCAGGCAGAAGCTTGTCCTGTTTGTTGTGCAGAAAGGCCAGTGTGGTGAATGTGGAATGACTCAGTGGGAGTAATAAGAGATGAGAGCAGAGTGGTGGGCAGGGCCAGATCAGAAAAAATTATATGCATACTATTAAACTTCTTACTTGTCCAGTTGTGTTTGACTAATATGGACAAAACTTATATAAATAAAGATAGAGCTTTTATTGTTTGTAATATAATCTGTTATTTGCATTCTTGATTTTAAAATCCCATGGTTTTTATTATAGGATTGCCAAGTACATTCAGGACAAGAAAATGCTTAATTTCTGACTCATAAAATATAAATAAATTTAGATGATCAAATATATAAGCATGTCTTGAACTTACATATAAATCATTAAGAAAGACAAATCAGAACATGAGATTCATGATATACTTTCTTTCCCACCACCTGACTCCTTAAAGGAGAGATCTTTTTCATCCAGTGCTCTAGGTTTTGTTTTGTTTTAGAAAAAGAGGGTTTTTTTAAATCTTAATTTTTATCTTTAATTATTTTGGGTACATAATAGTTGTATATATAGGGTACATGTGATCTTTTGATACAGGCATATAGTGCGTATTAATCAAATCAGGGTAAGTGGGGTATCCATCACCTCATGCATTTATCATTTCTTTGTGTTAGGAACATTCCAATTCCACTCTCTTAGTTATTTTGAAGTATACCCTAACTTATTGTTGACTATAGTCACTTTGTTGTGCTATCAAGTATTGTCCATTCTATCTATCTAACTATATTTTTGCACCCATTACCCATCCCCACATTATCCCTACCTCCCCACTCTCCTTCTCAGCTTCTGGTAACCATCATTCTACTCTGTCTCTATGAGATCAGTTGTTTTACTATTAAGCTCCCACATATGAGTGAGAACATGAGAGATTTGTAAGAGTTTATTTTTTAAGGAAAAGAAACTCCTTTGAAAAAGTAGAAATGTGCAACTGGCCAATTTGTGTGGAGTCTGATCAAGCAACTCTTCCTGTGATGATGGTAGTATTTAAGGTGAAGAAAATTTGCCTGTAAAACAAATATTGCCATATACATACTGATTTTTTTTAAATCTACATTTTATATTTTCATCATAGCTTTTCCCTAATAAAACCTTTGTGGGTGTTTATAGGCCTCCTTCTCTGGAAAATCTGCAAGCAGCCTGGTAGCTTTATATTTACATGAAAGCAAAAGATCAAACTAGGAATAGATTAGAGATGGGGAAAAGACTAAGGATCATACCCAAAGAAATCAGTTGAGAATCAGCTTTAAGTATAAATGAAGCACAATTAATATTTTAGAGAGCAAAAATTCATAAAAATAAATATTATAATTAATCGTTTCTTCCTACATCTTATAAATGCTATCATTAAACCCATTTAAGATTGAAAATAAGTTACATAATGCCATGGGTGAAGATTTTAAATAAAGAGTTGCCAGGACGAGAGTCAAAATTCTCCAGCGTAAATTCACTGACAAGGGATTGCTGTGCAATCTTTTTAAAAATCCTAGTACACAATTTATTTACTCTAAAGAATAGGGCACGTAGAGTCATAACTTCTTTGAACCTTAATTTTTCTATCTGCAAAAATATAGTACTAGTTTTTACTCCTTAAAAGTCTAATTCCTAGGAACAAATGCTTAGGCACTCTCAGTTTCTGACTGATTGGAGCGCCCTCATGTGTGTCCCTGTTGTAATGTTTTAGGTATCTGAAAATGATAGTATTATTAATCTTAGCAGCAGAACAATTAATAATGTCTTTATTTTCCCATTTATGATAGCTTCAAGTATCAATAAATGCTAAAGAGTGTGGTTAATCCTACTACAGTTCACTATCAAACTTTTTACGTGCCAAATTTTATTCTAAAGCAATTAAGTTATTGTTTTGATTTAAATTTTAATTTAATGACATAAAGGATTTTTTCTCTTAAAACTTCTAAGATAAGTTTTTCATTATAACATTATTTTAACCAGGCACAGTGGCTCACACCTATAATCCAGCACTTTGGGAGGCTGAAGTGGGAGGATTGCTTGAGGCTGGGAGTTCAAGACCAGGCTGGGCAACAGAGCAAGACTCCGTCTCTACAAAAATTTTTAAAAATTAGCCGGATGTGTTGGTACGTGTTTATAGTCCCAGCTACTCAGGAGGCTGAGGTGGGAGGACCACTTGAGCCCAGGAGTTTGAAGTTGCAGTGAGCTATGATCTCACCAATGCACTCTTGCCTGGCAACAGAGGTGAAACCCTGTCTCTAAAAAAAATTTTTGTAATTAAAAATAAAAACATTATTTTATTATCATTCTTAAAAGGAAATATGTAGTCAACTAAGTTATTAATTATAATACATGATAGCTTGAGTTTTTCCAAATAAAAATTTACTTGTCTAAATCATAGTAAAGTGATTTCTTCCTACTTAAAAAGACTACATTGCAGGGAGCCAAAAGAGAATCTCATTTTTTAAAAAACTGTACAAAAAATAAAAATTTCATAAATCCAATCACATTTTAAATGGCATTCATCCAACAAATCTTTACTGAGCCCCTACTATGTGCCAGGATTGAAATGTCATATTGAAGGAGCCCATAGCTACTAAAGTAAAGCAAAAAAGTATTGGGTTTTCTTCCTTCTGTAAAATGACCTGGCAATAACTGCCTCACTCAAGAGAGTTGCTGTAAAGATCCAATAACATGACATATGTAACCACATTTTTTAAAGAGTGAAATATTATTAAAATGTTTACAAGAGAAACTTTGGTGGTTCCAAGCACATATTTTGGGGATTGCTTTGTGTGTGGAAAATCCTTGAATGTGAGGCTCTGCTGATTTTTTTAATTAAAATTTTTCTTCAAATTTTTCATGACAGGAGAGGAAGTGGGAAGACAGGATCATGTCACCTAGGAAAAGTCTGAGCTACTCTTTTTTTCATTGCCTCTTACTTTCTTTCTGTCAGCAAGGCATGGCATGGACTAGTTGGAGATGACACTAGTTAAGCCAAGATGTCAGACTGGCTACACTGGGCTAGCCAGAATGGAGCAATGATTCTACCCTGGCAGAAGCCAGAGTTTTTCACCTTCCAAAATTCCCTGAAACCAGACACCTTTCATATTCAAACGAAGGCAGTGTAGTAGATGATTCTTAGTGGCTCTCTGATCCTAGGGCCCTGAGGAAAACTGAATAGACTCCTTTGGTGTCCTCCCACCATGGGTTGGGAACCCATTTCCTACTTTCTAGCTCTTCTTTCCTATCTCCCATATATCCACAGCCTCCCTTCCTGCTGTCCTCTACCCATTCAAAATCCTCCACGGTATCCCTAGCAAAGCTCCATGCCCACAATTCTGTCTCCTCCATGCCCCTGTTTAAATTCTCATGTTCTCATATGGCCTATTGTTCAATTGTCTCCAACCTTTTAAAGTGATGACCCCTCCCCCTCTGATTTTTTTAACTTATTAGGGAAATTATTTAACATATCAAAAGTTGTTAAAAGAGTATAATGGCTCACACCTGTAATGCCAGCACTTTGGGAGGCCCTGGTGGGAGGACTGCTTGAGGTCAGGGGTTAGAGACCACCCTTGAGCAACACAGTGAGATCCTGTCTCTTCAAAAAATTTTTTTAAATTAGCCAAAAAAATTAGCTGGGCATGGTGGCACTCGCCTGTAGTCCTAGTTACTTTGGAGGCAGGAGGATCGCTTGAACCCAGGAGTTCTGGGCTGCAGTGAGCTATGATTGAGCCACCGCACTCCAGCCTGGGTGACAGAGAAAGACTCCTAAACAAACAAACAAAAAGAATATAATGAATCCTCATGCACCCATCATCCAGCTTTAACTACTATCAACACATGGGGAACTGCAAGCAGTTAGACTTGGCTAAAATATAGCACAAAAGTGGGTAGTGATAAGAGAATCAAACAGAACTTCTGAAATGAAAATTGTAATATTTGAAAGTACAAAATCAATGGAAAGATTAAATACCTGAATAGGACAGCTGAAGAATTAGTGGCCTAAAAGATAGCCCCAAAGAAGTTGCCCAGATTGCACAGAGACAAAGAAATGGAAAGCATGAAAGATTATGGGTCATGGATGAAAAAGTGCAAAGGTCAAATGTACAATAGGAGTTTCAGATGAGATCGGGAGCATTCAGGGTGGTATGGCAGTAGACCATCAGGAGTTTCAGAAGGACAAAATAGAGGGAATGGGGAAGAGGTCATATTTGAAAGGTTATGACTGAGAATTTTCAAGAATTAATGAGACCCAAATTTTTAGTTTGAAGAAACTCAGTGAATCCCAATCCAGATAATTAAAACGAAATCCACATCACGACACATCATAGTGAAACTACAGAAAACCAAAGAGAAAGATCCTAAGACAGCTAGAGGGAAATACAGCTTACCTACAAAGGACAAATGAAAATGACAGCAGATTTCCCAACAGCAACAGAGGAAGCCAGAAGATAGCGGGATAACATCTTTAAAGTCTGAGAGGAAGATAACTGTCAAACTAGAATTATGTCCTGGCAAAACTATCTTTCAAGAAAGATCTTGAAACAATGATATTTTTTCAATCACTGGATGATGGAAGATACCAGCAGCTAGGGAATCAAATACCCTGTAGGTAATTCTTTTTTTTTTTTTTTTCTTTTTCTTATAGGTAATTCTTGAGGTTTCTCATGAGAAATTCTGAGAAACTGGAGTTTGTAGAAGTTGTGAAAATTCATAGGCAAGAATACAAAAAGACTAAGGAAACAATGGCTTTAATCACAATCACCACCAACCCCACTTCAACTTTTAATCTCAGGAGCACTTTGGTTACACCAGAGGTGTATGGTTCAGTTTTGCAGATCTCAGAGGAGGGAACAATTCCGCTCCATTTCCTCATGGCTACCACCTCCTAAAAGGCTTTCCTAGGCCTCCCAGCTCCTAGGAGGAGTGATTAATATGATTGATCAGAGTCCAAGGCATTCACTGGGCCTTATTTACTTCTTCCTGATGCAGGTATCTCTTCTTTTCTACCTCTTACAGGGGCCTCCTATGCAGACCGTGTCATGTAAGTTTCAGGGAGAAGAGAGAAAAAGTTCAACATTAACAGAGCTCCATAGTGGGAGTTATTGGATTCTCATCCCTTGTATATACCTCCCTATAGCTCCCCTAATCTGGAATGTCAAAGAGAAGAGAAGACCCAGGCATTCCTTGGTCCCTGGATTAATACCATAATAATGCCTTGGTACCTCCTCTGTGTCTTCTAATGTAGATGTTCATCCTTACCCTAAGGTAATGAAGACTACTAGCTGTTGTCCCCACAGAAAGTACAAGAAGGCTTCTCTGCCTGATCCAAACACATGAGAAATAACTAATCTTCTCTAGGCTCATTTTCCTCATCTCCAAAGGGAAGAAAAATACTGAATTCACAGGGAATTGAAAGTTAAACATCTTGATGAAATCACTTGGCACTCTAAAGAGGCTAAATGTTTATTGTATTAGAATAGAAACAGAACAAATTGCAAAAACTGAAACTGGACCCAAATATACACTGAATTTGATATACAATAAAACTAGCATTCCAGATCAGTGGAAGAAAGATGGCTTATTCAATAAATATAATGAGACAGCTGGTTAGACGTTTTTTAAAAAAAAAAAGCTGAATCATTACTTTACGCCAAAATAAACTACATATGTATCAAAAATTAAAGATAAAATATGATACCATAGAAGTAATAAGGGAAACATGGATGAATATTTTTATAATCTTGGAGTGGAAAAGGCCTTTTAAAGCATGTGTTACCAAATTCAGAAGCTGAAAAGAAATTTTAGTTATAAATTTGGCTACATAAAAATCGAAGACTTAGACCCTTTAAAAAAACATAAAAATATAAAACAGCAACTCAAAGTAGTGTAAAAAAAAAAAACTAAAAAAAAATCCACATAAAAATAATACTGTAAAAAAAGAAGAGACATACCATGTTCTTGACTAGGAAGAATTAATATCATAAAGGTGCCAATTCCTCCCAAATTAATATATACATGCAATTCCAATAAAAATACATTGATTTTTTTTAAAAAATGGACAGTAATCTTTACATTCATACAGGAGAATAAATGAGAATAGTCAAGAATATTTGGAAAAGGAAGACCAGCAAAAGGGATTTGTCTTTGTATATATTAAACTTAAAATGAGGCCACAGTAAACAAAACAGTATGATATTTGCACAGGAATGGACATATAGATCATCAGAAAGAACACAATCCAGAAATTGATTAAACTACATGGGAATCTAATAAAAAACCAAGATGGTTTTATTTATTATATGGTGCTGGCATAACTGAGTATACATCTAGAAGAAAATAAAGCTAGTTCCTATGGCAAACACCACAGTTGCCTACCCAATTTCCATTCAGAACCCTGATTTGGTTTAGGGCAGCAATATGCCTGATCAGAACTTCTGACCTCCCTAGACTCCCTTAAAAATAAGAGTGTCCATGAGATGTAATTAGAAGTCCAATGGGTAGAACTTCCAGAAAAGCTGTTGTTTTCTTGATAAAAAGAGATCTGCCTCTTGTCCTTTACCCTGGTATCTTCTTCCTGCCTATATTGTATAAATGTGACCCTAAGAGGCAGCCTGGATTTTTTTTTTTTTTTAAAGAAACAGAGTTTTGCTCTGTTGCCCAGGCTGGAGTACAGTGGTGTCTCATTGGTACACTTTACCTTTAAACACTTTAGCGTATGTATTGTTAACTAGAATTCAGGTGGGTTTGGTTTTTTAAATATATAAAGTGAAATGCACAAATCTTGAATGTACATTCAGTGAGTTTTGACAAATTGCATTCACCTGTGTAACAATAATTCTTACCAAAACATAGAATATTTTCATCCCTAAAAGTTCTATATGCCCCATCCCAGTCAATTCCTGGCAATTAATGTTTTATTTTATTTCTTGTCTATAAATTGTGCTTTCCACTTTAACATCCTAGAGGAAATACAAAGTTGTTCTTGAAAAGTATAAGAATTGTAAAAACATGAAATAGGTATTAAACCCTTGCCAGAGACAATCACTGTTTCGATCTTTTTCACCACTGATTGAGTTCTGTTATAGAAGTTTGTCTTCTTGTGCGAGGCTCCTCTCACTCAGCATGTTTTTGAGGATCATTCATGCTGTTCATTCATTCATACTGTTTGAGATTCATTCATACTATTGTGTATTAATGGTTGTTTCTTTTCATTGCTGAGTACTGTCCATTGTATGCACCATAGTTTCTCTATTCTCCTGTTGATATAAATCCCTGCTAATCTATACTACCATGAAGTTCAGATAACTGGTTTTTGTTTACATTAAGGTTATAAATGATGTTTATAATAAACACTGGAATCTTTTCAGCATGTGGAAGTACTATCTGTATTAAATTTATCAGAGTCTTTAAGTAACATACACTAGAGACTATGCAGATTAGTTGTGTTCACTTACCACAAAGGACTAAAATTTAAAACTAAAACAGCAGAGGAGTCTCATTGACCTCCTGATTTTATCTTTTTCTCTTCCTCTACAGCAGTGCTTCTCAAAGTTGCATGTGCATATGAATAACCACAATAACTAGGGGAGCTTGTTAAAAATGCAGATTCTAATTCAGTAAGTTTGGGATGGGCCTGAGGTTCTGCATTTCTAATATACTCCCAGGTGATGCCAAGGAGTAGCAAATATCTCCAGCCAAATTGCACTGCTTATCTTTCTCTGAACCTGTCATGAATTCCCATTTTCATACTGTATTTTCACTGTTCCCTTTGCCTATAATGTACTTTCTTTTTCTGTTTATCTATGATTTGACACAACTTTCAAATCTAAACTTGTTTCCTGGCAATATGTTGGATTGAGAAGATGGAGGAAACCACTCCCTGACTTGAAACAAATGGAAATGTTGAATTTCAAATGATGGTAATGATAATGATAATAGTTAACATTTATTGAGTATTTACTATGTGCCATGAACTGTTCTAAGCACATTTTGTTTTAATTGATCTAATTTTCACCATTACTCTTTGAAGCAAATACCATTATGATCCTGATTTTAAAGAGGAAACTGAAGCACAAAGACAACTTTGTCAGGGCTATACAACAAGTTAGTGTCGAAGCTCGGATTTGACACTAGGTAGGCAGCCTAGTGATGTTTCAAATACTATGTTCTCCTCTCTCTCTCATTTTCTTAAAAACAAAACAAAACAAACAAACACACACATAACAGAAACTAAAGGCAAGGAAAGAAAATCTTCAGGTACCAGAAATGAAGAGGGAACTAAAAATTAGAGTGGTGGGCTGGGCATGGTGCCGCAGGCCTATAATCCCAGCACTTTGGGAGGCTGAGGCGGGAGCATTGTTTGAGGCCAGTAGTTTGAGACCAGCCTGATCATCATAGTGAGACCCTGTCTCTACAAAATATAGAAAAATTAGCTGGGTGTGGTGGTGCATGCCTGTAATCCTAGCTACTGGGGATGTTGAGGCAGGAGAATCACTTGAGCCCAGGAGTTCGAGTCCAGCCTGGGTAACATAGTGAGACTTCATCTCTAAAAAAGATGTCTTTAAATAAATAAATAAAAATTTAAAAATATATAACACATGTTGTAGAGGACATATTTGTATATGCATTGATAAAGATATAAAAGGCTATACATGATGCCGTCAACAGTAGTTACCACAGAAAAATGGGACTTGGGATGAATAGGAACAAGAGACTCACTTTTTTAAAATTTCCTACTATTTTATCTGAATATTTTTATAAGTATATATTTTACAATAAAACTAGTAAGAATATAAAGAGATATCATATTCAGATAGAATCTCTTAAGTTTTCATTAGACTTTTTTATATATGCATTCAATATTTGTCTAAACAAGCCATGTCTAAAATTATGCATCATGAAAGTAACTTCAGGCTGGGCCTGGTGGCTCACGCCTGTAATCCTAGCACTTTGAGAGGCTGAGGCAGTAGGATTGCTTGAGACCAGGAGTTTGAGATCTGCCTGAGCAAGAGCAAGACCCCGTCTCTAAAAAAAATTAGAAAAATTAGCCGCGTACGGTGGTGCGAGCCTGTAGTCCCAGCTACTCGGGAGGCTGAGGAAGGAGGACTGCTTGAGCCCAGGAGTTGGAGGGTGCAGTGAGCTCTGATGACGCTTAGGTGTATCAATTAAAATAGACTCTATAAACGATCGCTGGTTATACAGCATTGAAATTATTTGTCAGACTTTTTAATAACCACTTTATTAGTCTAGGAATTTAGAAAATCTTTTACTTTACAGTTTAAAATAGAAAAAAGAAAAATATAAGCTCCAAGTTTAGCTCACTTTTCACTGAGCTGGGAGACAGCTCAGACATTGCTGGTCTACCAAAATACCAATAATTAGTCTGTTTTTATAACTTACTCATTTTAATACATAACTCAATAAGCAACAAGTTCATTTATATTATAATTACCTATGATTATTAAAGTATTTAGCAGTCTGCTGTGCTAGAGAAAGTATGAAAATCTACAAAAGCATATTTATTTAAAATATGACTGCTGATCAAAAAAAATTCATACTTTAGTGCTTTAAAAGATATAAAGTTCTGGCCAGGCATGGTGGCTCACGCTTGTAATCCTAGCACTTTGGGAGGCCAAGGTGGGAGGATCACTTGAGGCCAGGAGTTCAAGACCAGCCTGAGCAAGAGCAAGACCCCATCTCTACAATACATAGAAAAATTAGCTGGGTGTGGTAGCATGTGCCTGTAAGTCCCACTTACTTGGGAGGCTGAGGCAGGAGGATCACTGGAGCCCAGGAATGTGAGGTTGTAGTGAGCTATGATCAAGTCATTGCACTCTAGCCTGGGTGACAGAGGGAAACTCTGTTATTCATTCATACATTCATACATACATACATACATACATACATACATAAATAAAGTTCTGCACTTGCCCTCATTAAATTAGGCCAAATTAGTCCTAATCTAGTCCACTAAAAAATTTATAAAAATATTTCCAGTGTTAGGCTTTATCTCAGATAGGAGACTACTGGATATGAATAGAATACAGGTTGACCCTCCATATCTGTAGTTCTGCATCCTTGGATTTAACCAACTGTAGATCAAAAATATTTTTAAAAAAAGAAACCTACACACATAACAATAAAAAATACTACAAATTTTAAAAAATACTACAAATTTTAAAAAATACAGTATAACAACCATTTACATAGCATTTACATTGTATTAGGCATTATAACTAATCTAGAGATGATTTAAAGCATGCAGGAGGATGTGCATAGGTTATACGCAAATATCACACCATTTTATAAAAGGGACTTGAGCATCCTCGGATTCTCGTATCTGTGGGGGTCCTGGAACCAATCTGTGAGTTCCAAGGAACAACTGTGTTCTTCTTTACATATAAGGTAACGTCATTTTCATTAGTTACATACATAAGAGAGTTAGCACACTCATCTTTGTAGGAGTGTTTTAAAATGCACTGGGATTTGTTTCAATCAGGTAAGGTAAAATAAGGAGACATGGAGATGACTGTCATGAAGAAAGATTTTATAGTCTCAGCTCCCTGGAAACAGCAGGTATGCCCTGCCACACAGGGCCACACTGGGAAGTACCAGGATTGTCAGGAGACAGAAGGAATGAGGAGAAAGCATTGTCAAGAGTTTATTATGGCTTCTGTAAGAAGGAACAGGCAAGGCAGGATAAACAGACTTAGGAATGGCTAGTTTGAATAATTTCAGCAGGCTGTGGGGTATAGGGCCTGTCTGAAGTTGTCTGGTACCTGGCCCTGGGGTGATGAGGGCAGGGGAGATAGTGGCCTATAGCATAAGAACTTGATAAAGGAGGGAGTTGGGGGATATGGGCTTTGGATTGGTTGGTTTAGTTAAGAAAGGTGTGCTCTCAGGTAAGTCCTTCACTATCTCTAGGAATTAGCTAACCCTGGGAAGGGGCAGTCCCTCCCCAGTCAGCAAGGCCCAAGATGCCAGAGCATCAAGGATACAGAAAATAAGAAAATATAAATAAGATAAAGGGAGATGGGAGATGCTATTTGTACATAAGTGTGTATATATACATATATAGTGCACATTTCTACACATCTATACACATACCAATAATGATATAGTGAGTAAAAATCAGAAAATATATGTAATTAGGAGAGATATTACATATTCATATAATATAAATTCAGGGAGTACTTTAGCATTTGCATCTCTCCCAATAAACTGACAATTAAGCTCTTGAAACTAAGCTTCAAAAATTAAACTTCTGTATTGAAATGGCATAGTGACAATTGGCTGATCATTACAAAGTAGTATATTTAACTAACTCATGATGACTGTATCTAATTCATGAGGCTTACTAATTCGAATGGTTTGAAGATTGTATTTTTAATAGAATTCAGTGGCCCCTTTTAACCAAATACGTTTAAAATTTTACTGAATTTTTTCTCTATATTATTAATTGATGGCTAAAGTATTTCTCTACAGAATTATGACAAACAAAATAAATATAAAGGTTTTAGAATCAGGAATAAAATAATAAGTAGAAAATGCTGGGCATTTTTTTCATCTAATGAAACGTAAAGGAATTAACGTGGTGACTTTAAAATTATATGTTAGATGAGTGTTTTATGTTTTGTCAGTATATTGCTTATAATTATACAAATAAAGAAAAAGCAGAAAGGCAGATTTTACTATAAATGTGGATTTGTGTGTACAATAATAATCTTAAATAGCAATACAGAAAAAGAATACCTCAAGTGTGTCGGTCTCAACTTTGAATAATCATGAACTAAAGTGGACAGTGTAATTTTTTTTTAATTGGCTGCCTAGCATCACCCTTCCTATTCGGGGAAGATCCTCCGTTGAACATGCCATGGTGACAGCCAAGTCCCAGCTTCCCATTACAAAAAACTGTAACATTAGATATTCTACCATTCTTCCCTTGCCAGGCAACTAATGTACAGGAATATTATTTAGGCTTGGCCAATCAGATTCTCTCATTTGGAACTTAAAATCTTGAGTGAAGGACACAAGGACACAAGGACCCAAGGGCAACTGGAGTACAGTTTTTTGGTTTTGGTTTTTTTTTTTTTAGATACAGGGTCTCGCTCTGTTGCAGTGGTGTGACCACAGCTCACTGCAACCTCAAACTCCTGGGCTCCAACAATCCTCCCATCTCAGCCTCCTGAGTAGCTAGGACTACAGGCACATGCCACCACCCCTGGCTAATTTAAAATTTTTTTTTGGTAGAGACGAGGTCTCACTATGCTGCCCAGGCTGGTCTTGAACTCCTGGCCTCAAGCAATCCTCCTACCTTGGCCTCCCAAAGTTCTGGCATTAAAGGTGTAACTGGATTCAGTTTTGATGATTGTGGCAGATACTGAGGTGGCAAAGACCTCCCCAGTTTATTCAGGTGGCATGCCCTCAGTTGTGTTTTCCACTGCCTGGCCCCACTTGATTGTTGCATGTTTTCCAAGCCTCATCATCTAATAGCTCTCCCAATAATTTTATAAGTTCCCCAATATCATTTCAATAAATTCCTTTACTGTTTGTCCATGAGACTTTATCAACTATTACTTTAACAACATAACAATAAGAATACTTATCAAATATTATTCCAATTCTACATGAGAAATTGATTCCAAAACAATATTAATATGTTCACCCAAAGCCTTTGAAATTACAGTTCCAATGAAAATAAACAACACTGAATTTTTTCCACAGTGTAAAACAGTCTTTAAAGATCACAGTTGTGTAAAACTATTCACAAATAACATGATCTCATATCTAGAAAGTCCTAAGGATTCCATAAAAAATTTATATTCATGTACCACATAAATATACACAATTGTGTGTCAATTTAAAAAGTATCATGTAGTACATGTACAGAAACACCACACTGTGCCCCATAAGTACAATTATTATGTGTCAATTAAAAATTTAAAAATTATATTATAACTAATAAATAAGGACAGTAATGTTGCAGGATCAATAAGCAAAAACCAATCATATTTCCATACACTGGCAATGAACAATCCAACAATGAAATTAAGAAAATAATTCCATTTACAATAGGATCAAAAGAATAAAATGCTTAGGAATAAATTGAGCAAAAGAAGTGTAAGACTTGTACATTGAAAACTACAAAACATTGCTGAAGGAAATTAAAGATGACCTAAATAAATGAAAAGATATTCCATATTTATGGACCAGAAGGCTTAATATTATTATCATAGAAATAATCTCCAAACTGAACTACAGATTCAAAGGAATCCTATCAAAATCCCAGTTTCATTTCTTGCAGAAATTGTCAAGCTGATCCTAAAATTCATATAAAAATGCAAAGGAACCTAGGGCACCACTTTAAAAAGTTTTAAAAAAGTAAAAGAAAAAAAAGTACAACTAATATGCTAAGATAGGAAAGAAAAATGAAATCATATAAAATGTTCAATGAAAACCACAAAAGGCTGAAAAATGGGGAAATGCAAAGGACCCAAAATAGCCAAAATAATCTTGAAAAAGAAGAACAAAGTTGAAGGACTGATAGTTCCTGATTTCAAAACATATTATAAAGCTACAGCAATCAAGATAATGTGGAACTGGTATAAGAAAATACATAGAGATCAATGGAATAGAATCGAAGCCCAGAAATAAACACTTATGTTCATGGTCAACTGATTTTTGACAAAGATGCCAAGAAAATTCAATGGGAAAGATCCCTCTTCCCTGTGTGTAGAGTAAAAAAGAAAGAAAGAAAATTCAATGAGTGCTGGGACAATCAGATTGCAAAAAAATTAATTGGGACTCCTACTTCATATCATATATAAAAATTAACTCAAAATGGATCACACACTTAAATGTAAGAATTAAAACTTCAACTTAAAACTCCTGGAAGAAACATAAAAGTAAATTTTCTTGATCTTGGGTTAGAGAATAGTTTCTTAGATATGACATCAAAAGCACAAGCAACCAAAGGAAAAAAAAAAAGATAAACTGGACTTCAGAAAAAAACTAAAAATTTTATTGCTTCAAAAAATGCCATCAAGAAAGTGAAAAGACAACCCACAGAATGGGAGAAAATATTTGAAAATCATATATCTGAAATGGGACTTGTATTCAGAATATATTTTAAAAACTCTTGCAACCCAGTAAGACAAAACCCACAATTTTTAAAAAAGCATCTGAAAAGACATTTCTCCAAAAAAGATATACAAATGGACAATAAGCACACAAAAGATGCTCAATGTCATTAGCCATCAGGGATATGCAAATCAAAATCAAAATGTGATACCACTTTGTACCCACTAGAATGGCTATAATAAGAAAGACAGTAACAAGTGTTAGCAAGAATGTGGAGAAATTGGAACCCTCACACACTGCAGCTGGGAATGCCAAATGGTGCAGCCACGTTGGAAAATAGTCTGTCAGTTCCTCAAAAGGTTATCATATACCCCAGTAATTTCATTCCTAGGTATATACTCAAGAAAAATGAAAAAATATGTCCACAAAAGACTTGTACACAAATGTTAGTATCAGCATTGTTCACAATAATCAACAAACAAGAAACAACCCAAATGTTCACTATCTTGTAAATGAATAAACAAAATGTGGTATGTCCATACAATGGAATATTATTCTGCCATAAAAAGGAATGAAGTACTGATACATGCTTCGACATGGATAAACCTTGAAAGCATTATGCTAAGTGAAAGAAGCCAGTCACGAGGGCCACATATTTATGATTCCATTTATATGAAATGTCTGGAATAGGTAAATCCATGAAGCAGAAAGTAGATTAATGGTTTCCAGTGGCTGGGGGAATGAGGGATTGGGAAATGACTGCTAATGGGTACAGGGTTTGTTTTTGGAGTGCAAAAAATGTTCTAAATGGGTAACGACGATTACACAACTCTGTGTATATACTAAAACCCATTGAATTGTATACTTTTAAAGGGTGAATTTTATGCTATGTGAATAATAAAGCTACTATTAAAAAGCACACTTGAGGTTTGTTGTCTGGTACACAGAGGTGACTTTCAGATTTGTGCTGGTGGCAAGAGGGGGAAAAACAACTGCAAGTGCAGTAACTGCTGCTAAAGAAACACCAGCAGCTTCTAATTTTATACTGTCCTATATTTTGCTGTGAGTTTCGTAGCTTTCAATAATGCTATACTAGAGGCCAAAACAAAAATGCCTTTTATATTTTATTATAACAGCTAAACTGGGAAATAAACTCACCAATTGCTTTTCAAAAAAGGAAATGAGCTAAAAACAACATAGATGTAAGTGGAGATTAAATAAACCTTTGCTCAGTAAGATGAGTGTTTCACAGGAGAGGGAGAGTTTGGTAGTAAAAATAGTTTAAAGTGTTACATTATTTTAAAAAGCATTTTGTTTCATTTACTGTAGATAGCCAAACATATGGTAAATCTGTTGAATAGTAAAAAGAAACGACATCTTGTTTCCATTTTCCTATTCCGTTCAGTTCATCTCTTTACTGTAATCATTTCCATTGTGGGAGGATATTAAATTTAAATCAAACTGAGGGGAAAGCAGCAGTAGTTATGTTCATAAATTCATGTTTCTTAGCACTGCTGCCTCTTACGGGCATTTTATGAAGAATACTATGGCCTGACTAGTTAATATTTTTTTTAGATATTTCAAATTGGTCTATTCTTCCTGGATCTGATCAAATTGGGAGTTTCTCTTCTTTTCTTTTCCTTTTTTCTTTTTTTTAAGAGACAGGGTGGGAGTTTCTTGAGCAAAGAGCTCTTTTTATAGGTCAAGAAATCTACTTATAAAGAGAAACAAAAGATTTATATAATTATGATATGAACATTTTAAATAAATTTTAATACTCTTTCAGGAGAAAAGATCTGGAACTAGTAAAGAAGCATTTGAGGAATGGTATCAAGTTTGATTTGTAAAGATAAATAATAATTAACATGTATAGTGCTTACCATGTCCTTAGAATGTTCTAAATGCTTTATATGAGGGAGTGTGTATGTACATTCAAATGCATATATATGTGTGTACAAATGTTTGTGTGTGTGTATTTCTTATTCCTCACCATTATGTAAATAAAAAAAAAAATTCTTAGGCCAGGTGCAGTGGCTCACACCTATAATCTTAGCACTCTGGAAGGCCGAGGCCAGAGGATTGCTTGAGCTCAGGAATTCGAGACTAGCCTGAGTAAGAGCTAGATCCCTGTCTCTACTAACAAGAGAAAAATTAGCTGGGGCGTCACGACCCGCACCTGTAGTCCCAGCTACTTGGGAAGCTGAGGCAGGAGGATCACTTAAGCCCAGGAGTCTGAGCTATGATGGCACCACTGCACTCTAGTCCAGATGACAGAGTGAGACTCTGTCTCAAAAAAAAAAAAATTCTTCACCACAACCCCATTAAGGTGAGGAAACTGAGAAAGAGCAAGGTTAAATAATCTGTCCAAGCAAAACTCAAGGGAGTTTGGCATCGTAATCCATGTTTTTCATAGTTATGCCATGTTGAGTATCAAGAGTTCTGAGAAAAACACTAAATAAGCCAATAAATCCTTCCCACCTCCTGTTTAGTATTACACGGTATAAAACACCAAGTGCTTCTTTGGCCACAGGATACATCTAAAGCTTATTGTAAATTTCTTCTATAACTGTGCTCCCCAACCCCCAGGCCTCAGACAGGTACCAGTCCTGTGGCCTGTTAGGAACCAGGCCGCACAGCAGGAGGTGAGCAGAGGGCAAGTGAGTGAAAATTAATCTGTATTTACAGCTGCCCCCACCACTGGCATCACCACCTGAGCTCTCCGCCTCCTGTCAGATCAGTCACTGTCTCCCATCACCCCCAGATGGAACTGTCTAGTTGCAGGAAAACAAGCTCAGGGCTCTCACTGATTCTGCATTATGGTGAGTTGTATAATTATTTCATTATATGTTACAATGTAATAATAACAGAAATAAGGTGCACAATAAATGTAATGCGCTTGGATCATCCCAAAACCATCCCCCCACCCCCCCAGCCCGTGGAAAAATTATCTTCCATGAAACCGGTCCCTGGTGCCAAAAAGATTGGGGACCGCTGTTCTAATAAGAAAGGGAGTGACTAATTTGTTTTTGAACCCTCTTTGACCTATGACAAGACTCTCCAGATTTAATGACTAATTTTTTTTTTTAAATATGGAACACTTCACGAATTTGTGTGTCATCCTCTCACAGGGGCCATGCTAATCTTCTCTGTATCATCCAATTTTAGTATATGTGCTGCCAAAGCAAGCATTTTTTTTTGTGAGACAGGGTCTTGCTCTGTTGTCCAGGCTGGACTATAGTGGCGTGATCATAGCTCAGTGCAACCTTGAATACCTGGGCTCAAGCGATCTTCCTGCCTCAGCCTCCCAAGTAGCTGGGACTACAGGTGTGTGCCACCATGCACTGCTAATTTTTAAAACTTTTTGTAGAACGGGGTCTTGTAATGTTGCCCAGGTTGGTCTCAAACTCCTGACCTCAAGTGATCCTCCTGCCTCAGCCTCCCAAACTGCTGGGATTACAGGTGTGAGCCACTGTGCCCAGCCCTAATGACTAATTTTAAGATTCTAAACAATATTTCAATCTAAAGTACATTACTTTAGCATCAAATGTAAATACATTTAAAAAGATGTATTAAAAATAGGTTAATAAATCCATGTCTTTATTTTCCAGGTTAACCACTGAGCCACGTAATAGTATAGAAATAAGTTTTTATATAAGAAACATACCTACTTTGATAATTTGCATGGATTTTTGGCTTAAAAAAACAAAGGAAAACATACTTTGTAAGATTATAATCAACTCCATACAACTAATTGCTTTGGAACAATTCTCAAAAGACATTTTTATTTTGGGAGAGAGACAGAAATTCCGTCCACATACTCACATATACAATTCTAATTTCTGATTGATCTTACTTAAGATGCCAACTCTAGAACCAGATTGCTCTATGACATATTTCTTAAAAACATGTATTTAAAACATGTCCATTTTGTGCCAACTGCAACTGATTTGATAGTGGATGACTAAAATTCTGTGTTAATAAGGAATCTGAGGCTCAGTCCAGGCTGAACAAGAGGGTCTTTGATATTAATTGTCATTATCTACAATAGGTATGGGTAAGCAGAGAGGTAACACAAATGCTATATATTTACCATCCCTGAATTAGTAGATACAATTTCTGTAAAGAAAAAGAGATTAATTGTACTTTCTACCCTCACAGAACTTAGAGTAAAACTAGGGATATAATATAAATATGCCAAACCAGTAAAGATCATTTTTAATAAAAATAATACCATTTTACTATCCCCCAAAATGAAAAATAACACTCCATATTACTCCTCAAATGTTTAGGGAATGAATGCCTGAGCCATCAGCTGTGTCACATAAGGGTGAAAGAGGAAGGAAACAAAAATTTGTGTTAAAGGAAGCAAGCTGAGGCCAAGATGCAAACAAAGTAAGAGATACAATTGCGCAGGAGGAGAGGAAAATACATTCTATGAGGAAAGGGGGACAGGAACAAAGGAAAAGAAAAAATAAAATTTTCCTGTCTGGGGTAAAGAGTATTAAGAAAAAATATCCAAAACTTGCAAATAAGTAGAAGAGATTACTAGGGTCCTTTCAATGGAATGCAGGATGTCCTTTAGACTGTGGGAATTCTCTGATTATACAGAGAAATACATCTTACATCTTAATACATCTTAATTTGACTTTCTATTGACTAGGCTCCTTTACAACTTTATATGGGTAGTGGTTAATTTATGGAAAACCGATAATGCAAATAATTCCTGTCAGACAGCAATCCAAATTATTCTTGTCCTTAGCAATACAAATACAAATCTGGTAGAGATTTAATGGTTTTGCATCTGGTAAAAAACATAACTCCAAGTATTATGTCTCTTGTCTAATAGGAATTTGCATCTATTAGCAAATTTATTTCAGCATTCCTTTGACTGATTGACTACATAAATTCTCTGTTCCTCAAAGTTTTCTTTGACCCAGTCTTACTTTATCTTACATGTTCCCTCATTAAACAATGAGTTGAATAAAATATCTGACATATTGTTTAAATTTGCATGAGTCATGTTTTTAACTTTTTGAAAATTATATTTTAGCAAGAGTTTATATAGGAAAGTAATAAGCTAGACAAACAGGAAAAAGGAGGACCCAGAAGACTTTGGATTCAACAGTAATAGGTAACAGGAGCAAAACAAAAAGTGCCACCACACAGTTAACAAATACAGTCAGCCTTCCACATCCATGGGTTCTGCATCTGTGGGTTCAACCAACCATGGATCATAAATACTAGGAAAAAAAAAAAAGGATGTTTGCATTCATACTAAACAGGTGTAAACATTTTTCCTTGTCATTATTCCCTAAACAATACAGCATAATAACTATTTACATGGTATTTACATTGTATTAAGTATTATAAGTAATCCAGAGATGATTTAAAGTGTACAGGAGGATATGCCTAGGTTATATGCAAATACTATGCCATTTTATATAAGGGACTTGAACATTTGTGGATTTTGGCATCCATGGGGAGTCCTGGAACCAATGCCCTACGGATACCAAGGGACAACTGCATCTACTGTCTTCTAAGATGATAAAACGGTGACTGAGCATTTATTACTCTCTAAGGTTGTATTTGTGCCTATGTGGGTGACTGTGTAGGTATCCTCCTTTTCACAGCAATTTCGGAAGCTGTAAGTTTCACAAAGAAGTTTGGTAAGAAAGATTCCAAGAGATAGGAATAACTCATAGTGTAGAATGCTGCAAAAATGTCAAGCAAGATGAGATTTGAAAAGTGTCCATTTATTCATTTACTCCATCAATATTTATTGGCTACTTAGTATATGCCAAGAACTGTACTAGGCATGAGGCACAGTAATAAACAAAACCAAAATAGTCCCTACTGACATTTAGTATAGTGGAAGAGACAGACATTAAATGACTAATTTAAGAAATAAGTGTTTCAAGACTCCAGTGCCAGCCAAGATGGAGCAGTCCACTAAAGCCTATCTCTACTGCTAATTATTATAACCACTCTGGATAAAATACAAAAAGCAACTACCTGTGTGCTCTGAAAATATGTAAACAAAAGCAGAGTCATATTTGGAGAAGGAGCCCACATGGGAGTGAGCTTCCCTGTATGTGTGTGTTTGTGTATGCGTGTCTTTTACCTGAGGGTGGGTGCACAATGAGCTGTGGCAGTGGCAGTGTATATAGCTGAAATTCCCTGAGAAACCCTGTCTGTGTAGATTGAGGAACTCAGAAATTAGGTCCCTGCGTTTCAAAGAGTTGTAAGGGAGAAATCTCCATTTTTTCCCTCTCTGTATTTCTCTTGCTATGGCAGTGACATCCGCAACTAAAACTCCTAGAGAAACTCCATCATTCTGGCTCTAGGACAGAGGCAGGAAGTTGAGAAGAATCCCAGAGAGGAGAGCTGGAGTAAGATACTCCTACCTCTGTGTACCAACCAGCATATGCCCAGGGCTTATTCCTGGGGTGCATATTCACAGACCACCCCAAAGCAGCATAGCAAAGGCCTTGAAAACTGAACAACAATACAAAGCACAATGTAAGTCCAAGACTACCCTGGAGGTGCACAGATAGATGTAGGACAGATCCAAAGCAGCACAGCACAGGTTTTGTTCTGATATTGGAACTGACTGGGGGGAAAAAGGGGCAAGACAGACCTTACAGTATCAATCCAGGATGAGTGACTGCTGAAAACAACAATCAGCATTCTCTGGAGGATTTTAATAGGACCCAAAGATTCACAAAATAATATTCAAAAGATTCAGGATACAAACTGGCATTATTCAATATGCAAAGAGTCAAGAAAAAGTGACCAATTCTCAAGGGAAAAGACAATCAACAGATACCAATGACAAGATGATGGAATTATCAAAGACTTTAAAACAGCTATTATCATGTTCCACAAGGTAAAAGTGAACATGCTTTAAATGAATGGAAAGATATAAGTTCTCAGCAGAGAAAAACAAACTATGAAAAAGAACCAGAAAAATTTAAAACTGAAAAATATATCTGAAATTAAAAAATCACTAGATGGGCCAGGTGTGGTGGCTCACATTTGTAATCCCAACACTTTGGGAGGCCAAGAGTTCAAGACAAGGCTGGGCAACACAATGAGACATCATCTCTACAAAAAATTTAAAAATTAGCTGGGCGTGGTGGCTCGTTCCTGTAGTCCCAGCTACTCAGGAGGCTGAGGTAGGAGGATCACTTTAGCCTAGGAATTTGAGGTGGCACTGAGCTATGATCATGCCACTGCACTCTAGCCTGGGCAACAGAGCAAGACCTTGTCTTCAAAAAAAAAAAGAATTATCATGTGATCTAGCAATTCCACTTCTGGATATATATCCAAAAGAATTGAAAGCAGGGTCTCAAAGAGATATCTGTACTTTCATGGCAGCATTATTCACCAAAAGTAGAAGAAACCAAAGTATCCATTGACAGATGAATAGATAAACAAAATGTTTGCTACAATGGAATATTATTCAGCCTTAAAAAGGAAGGAAATTCTGACACATGCTAATACACAGATGAACCTTGAGCACATTATGTTAAGTGAAATAAACCAGTCACAAAGACAAATACTGTATGAAGTACTTATATGAGGTACTTAATGTAGTCAAATTCATAGAAACAGAAAGCAGAATGGTGTTTGCCAAGGGTTGAGAGAGGATGGGGAGTTGTTGTTTAATGAGTACAAAGTTTCATTTTTGCAAGGTGAAAAAGTTCTGGAGATTCATTGCAAAGCAACAGAAATCTACTTAACACTATTGTACTATACACTTAAAAATGGTTACTATGGTAAATTTTATGTTATGTGTATTTTATTGCAACTAATAGTTAAAAAGTAAAAAAAAATATAAAGAGATATAGCCGAAAAGCCAACAGAAAAACTGGAATGCTAAAAGTATTCAAATAATCCAAAAGGCGGCAGAAAAGTAAAAAAAAAAAAAAAAAGGGAACAAACAGAAAACAAACAATAAAATGGTTACCTAAGTCCAATCATAGCAATAATTATACTAAATGTAAATGGCCTAAACAAATTAAAAGCAGAATTTTTCAGATTGGATTTAAAAGAAAAGATTCAATAAAATAAAATAAACAATCTATAGATAGGTTAAGAGTAAAAGGATAGAAAAAAACATAACACAAAAAAAACTAATCAAAAGAACTGGAGTTGCTATGTGTTACCAGGGATAAAGACAGATACTATACAATGTTAGAAGATCAAATCACCATGAAGACATAACAAACCTAAATATGTATGGCCCTAACAACAGACCTCCAAAATATATGAAGCAAAATCTGATAGAACTGAAAGGATAAATAAACAAACTCATAGTTATATTTGGAGACTTCAATACTTTTCTGTCAGTAATTGACAGAACAACCAGACAGAAAATCAGATTGAGAAAACCTGAACAACACTATCAACCAACTTGACCTAACAGATATCTGTAGAACACTCTACCCAACAACAGCAGAATACACATTCTTTATAAGTGCACCTGGAACAATCACCAAGACAGATGATGTTTTAAGTTATAATACAACATTTTAAAGAACTGAAATAACAAAAAGCATGTTGTCTGAATATATCAGAATTAAATTAGAAACCAGTAATAGAAAGGTACCTGGAAAATCCCAGTATTCAGATATTAAATGACACAATTCTTTTTCTTTTTCTTTTTTTTTTTTTTTTTGTTTCTTTAAAATGACACACTTCTAAATAACCCATGGGTCAAAGAAGAAGTCATCAGGAAAATTAGAAAATATTTTGAATTGAATGAAAATTAAAATACAATATAAATATCAAAACTTATGATATTCAGCAAAAGCAGTGCTTTGCAGGAAATGTATAAAATTATATGCTTATATTATAAAAAAATAAAGATTTCAAACCAATGATCTAAACTTCCACCTCTAGAAACCAAATAAAAAAGAGCAAATTAACCCAAAGCAAGCAGAAGAAAGGAAATAATAAAAAGCAGAAAGAACTGAAATTAAAAACAGGAAAACAACAGAGAAAATAAATAAACCATTAGCCAGGTGTGGTGGCACATGCCTGTAGTCCCAGCTACTTGGGAGTCTGAGGCAGGAGAATAGCTGGAGCCCAGGAGTTGGAGGTTGCAGTGAGCTGTAATGATGCCACCACACTCTAGCCCCAGCAACAGAGCACGACCCTGTCTCAAAAAAAGAAGGGGGAAAAAAAAAAGAAATAAACCAAAATAAATGCAACCAAATTTTATTAAAAATATTAATAAAATTGATAGACTTTTACCAGATTGACCAAGAAATAAACAAAGATGACACAAATTACTAACAGCAGCAATGAAAGTGCTAACATCACTACAGAGCTTACAGATTTTAAAAGCTAATAAGGGAATATTATGAACAATTTTATGCCAATTGTTTGCACAAACTACCAAAGCTCACTCAAGAAGAAGTATAGAACCTGAGTAATACTATAACTGGAATTTGTAGTTTAAAACCTTTCCATTAAAAAATTTCTAGGCCAGATGGCTTCACTGGCAAATTCTACCAAACATTTGAGTAAGAAACAATACCAATTCTACACAATCTCTTCCAAAAACAGAAGGAGAAGAAACACTTCCCAATTCAGACCAGCATTAGTCTGATACCAAAACAGATAAAGATATTATAAGAAAACCAATATCTCCCATGAACACAGATGCAAAAGTCCTCCACAAAATATTAGTAAATTGAATGCAATATATAAAAAGGATAATACAGTACAACTCAGTGGGGTTTATTCTGGAAATGCAAGGCTGGTTCAACATTTAAAAATTAATTAATATAATTCACCATATCAACAGACTAAAGAAGAAAAATCACGATTTTTCAATAAAGGTAGAAGTAGTAATAGTCAAAATTAAATACTCCTTCATGATAAAAATTCGTAGCAGTCTGGTCAGAGTGCACTGGTGTTTACAACTAATTGATCAATTAGCTACAGATTTCTTTGTTCCTTCTCCACTCCCAATGCTTCACTTGACTATCCCCCCTGCCCCCCACCCACAAAAAGATTCTCAGCAAACGAGGAATACAAGGGAATTTACTTAACCTGATAAATGCACCTACAAAAAAACAAAACAAAACAAAAACAACAACCAAAAAAACTACAGCTAACATACTTAATGGTAAAAGACTGAATGTTTTCCCCTTAAAATCAGGAACACAGCAAGGATGTCTACTCTCACCATTCCTATTCAACATGGTAGTAGCAGTTCTGGTTAACACAATAAAGCAAGAAATAAAAGGCATAGGGATCAGAATGGAGGAAGCTGTTACTATTTGTAGACAATGTGTCTACAATCTACAAAAAAAGTTTTGAAAACTAATAAATGAGAAATGGGCAGTCATTCAAAGCCATAGCTTTTACTCCAAATTATCTATCTCCAGATCCTTATATCAAACTGTCAACTGGATATCTTTACCTGCATGTCTCAGGAACTCTTAAGACTCAGTATTCTCAAGCTGAATTCATTATTCTCTCTCTAAACGTGGTCTTTAAGAAAATTCCCTATTCTATTTGGTAACACCACCAATTTACTTATTCTAATATTTATAGCTTTCCAATATTCATGTATCCATCTGCTCATGCTAACAAATGGAAATTCATCTTAGACTCTTCCTCTTCCCCACCCTATCTAATTGGCCAGTTAGGGTATCAGTTAATTTTTAATATGAAACAAACTGCCCCAAACCTAGAGCCTTAATACAAAATAATTTTTATTTCCTGTAGTTGTGTGTGCTGCCTGGCTGATTCTTCTGGTGTGAACTATCCCAGTTGCAACTGGATGATCTAGGATGCCCTCACACATATCTTTGGGGCTTCAACTGAGAAGGCTGAGACAGCTTCTAGGGCAGCCTTGATTTAATCACATGGTGGCAAAAGGGTTGCCAGCAGAGTGTTAAATACCAACGTACAAGAATTTTTCAAGCCTCTACTAACATTACAATTGCTATTATCCCAAGAGTGAAAGTCAGTCATGAAAATGAGTCTGGGAGGAAATTATCCAAGGGTATGGATACAAGTACGTGTAAAAAACTTGATGTGGAACATCTTTTGCAGCAACATGGATGGAACTGGGAGCCATTATATTAAGTGAAATGACTCAGACATAGAAAGACAAATACCGCATGTTCTCACTTGTAAGTGGAAGCCAAGTAATGTGTATACGTGGAAGCAGAGTGTGGAACGACAAGACTCAGAGGGGTGGGGGTGGGGCAAATGATGGGAGGTTGCCTGGTACGAGGTGCATTGCACCAGTGATGGATGCACTGAAGGGCCTGACTTTACCACTATGCAATATATCAATGAAGCAAAATTGCACTTGTACCCCATGAATATACACAAATAAATTTTTTAAAAAAGAAAAAAATTGGTGTGGGCAATGGGAGGAGATGGGGTCATAACTACAACCATTTACCACACTTAATCCTATTGATTCTATCTCATAACCTCTCCAATTTCATTCTTCCTCTTGAATCCCACTTCACTGACAAGTTCAAGACCTTCTCACTTTATATCTGAACGGCTTATAATAGTTTCCTAATTCAGCCTACATTGCTACAATCTATTAGCATGTGAATTTTCTGAAAAACACACATCCAGTCACATAACTGCTGCTTAAAACTAAATAGCATCCCCTTGGCCATAAGAATAAACTACAGAATAAACTCCTAAGCGAGGCCCACGAAGTCTTTCATTTTCTAGCCCTACTTACCTGACTTATCTCTTACTATACATATATACCCTACTCTTCCAAAAATGAAAAACAGTCCTTAAGGGACCATGGTATTGAAATACGACTTTCCACACAATGTTGTTTCTATCTGGAATGCCCTATTACTGTTTGTGTGCTAGCAAATATCAACTTATTCTTCAGGTTTCATCTTAAATGGCACAAATTTAATAAAACATTTCTTGCCTGACAAAGTTAAATGCTCCTACCTCTTGCTTCCACTATATCTCACACAACCTTCAATTATAGTGTTTACTCCGATATACTCTAATTATTTGTTTGCAGACCTAACCACTTCCTTCACTGCGGGATGGGAGCTCTGTCTTTTTTATGACCATTTCTCTATCATCTAGCACTATTCTTGACACTCAGTAAGTACTTGGCAAATGCTTTTTGAATTAATCAATTAAAATTAAAAAGTCTATTTCCAACATTTCAGATGCCAATGGAAAGAAAATTTATCGGATAATAGCCTGTCATCAAGTCAAATATTCTCAACTCAGCACTCTTTACTTCTTCAAATATGTCATGTTTTAGTCAATTTATGTGAGTGAAATGCAGTTCCAAGCGCACTAATAAACTTTCAATATGCACTAACTTTCAGTGTTATGAATATGTTAAAGTAAGAATTTAAACATTAGGTATACTAAATTTACAAACGTACCAAAACATACTGGTGCTCCATTGTGGCCGCTGCTGAATTATGCCAGGTACTTTTTTTTGTTTTTTTCCTAAATTTTCATACATTTTAAAGTTTACAATAAAAGTATTCATGTTGTACTTGGAATGGTAAAATATATACAAGTATGTCTCCCTGAAAAACTTACTACAGTCCAGAGCCTGGACCTCAGCCTTACTGACCCAGAAATCTAATTTGTCAGGAACTCTTAAATTAGTCAAGATCAGAGATACTTAAGTATACTGTACCCCCGACCCTCCAAGCCAATGTCTTAATCGACAGTGAGAAGCTGATCTAATACTGGTTTTGGATTTTTTTAAGCGCCTCTCTACCCAAGGGGAGTGATCTGGTAATAGAACTAATCTGATTTAAGTACAGCCTCAAAATGCAGGTGAGGTTAAACACTGGATTCAGTATAAGGTATTCTGATTAAAGGAGAAAATAAGGTGCAAACAATTTCATTGTTAAGGAATCTCAAAAGGCACACACCAGCAAACTAACTTGGGCAGGGTAGCTGTTAATGGTTTTAAATCAGGTCGTCACTAATAAAAAGACAAAATATAACTTTTTCAGTAGACATTCAACTCATAATGTCTGTATATATGCGCAAATTTACCTTCTCTGAGGAAGACTGAACCCCTCCCCCAGGTTAGTTCAGCCCACATTGCATGGAATATTTAATTTCAAGAATTAGCAAAAGACATTTACTTGACGTCAATCTCTATAAATACAAAGTACTAAAAAGAAAACGTAGAAAAGAAGTTTGCCGTTCAGAAAGGAAAGGCTGTTGGTGGTTGTGGGGGACATGCATAAAATAAATTTTGTATCATTTGAAATTTATTTGGGCCACGGGATCAAAAAGGCAGGATTTTTTTCATTTTGTTTTTCCTTAATCACCTTTTAATTTTAGATCAGCAGAAGAATTACTGCGAAGACAGTAGAGTCCCCTATGTTCCACACAAGACAGGGTTTTTCAAATCTAACTTCTACTTCCACCCCCTACGCACACTCTCCCGCACTTCTCTTTGCTTCTAATCTCAGGTTTCGGCAGGGCCTAGTTCGCACAGCGCAACTTCACGATTGCAACGAAAACCCAGTTCAGTTAAAACTCGACCGCCCGGCCCCAACTGGGTCAAGAGTTTAAGCCCGAGAAACCCGACCCCGGAAACCCGAACGCTCTCGCCCCACCCAGGCCCGCTCTTCGGAAACGCGCCGAACCCCCGCCCACGCGGCTCCCGAAGCCTTGCGAGGGGAGGACCGCGAGTGACGAGCCGGGGGCCGGGGCTAAGACAGCCCCGACTTCACCCCCTCTCCGAGGGCAGCTTCCCGGAGTCTAAACAGTTTTAACCTCAAAACGTCCAGGATCTCGGAGGCGTGTGGCGGACTCCACATAAATACGCAATACGGAACACCGATTTATTGTTTAGTGCCACGCCCGCAGGCACTTCTGAGGTGCAGCTCGCTCCTTTCGTAGCCGGCAGACCCGGCAGCCGCGCGCCCGCTCTCGGCGTGGGGCGGGGCTTGGACGCGGCGCGGGGCGGGGCGGGGCACGCGCGCGCAGCCGCCGCCGGCGCCGGGCCGGAGTTGCTGGTCGTGGGGTTTGTGGGTGATGGATCTGAGCGAAGGGCTGGAGGCGGCGTGTGCTGCTGTTTCTGCGGCCGCTGCCGAGGCCTTCGTCCGCTCCTGGTCATGCGAGGTCAGGCCTGGGGGAAGCGGGCGGAGGAGGCGGCGGCGAAGGGGCTGTGGGGAGAATAACTGAGGCACTCGAGGCTCGGACGTGGGTGGAGAACTCGCCCTCGGGGATGCCGGAAGAGTTGTTTGTGTTTACTTATTTTTCTCGTCTTTCTTATCTGTGCGTGAAAAAGAATGGGAGGCTTCTGTGTTTTTATTTATAGAAAAGAGCTGCAACTGCCTTGTCCAAAGTCGCTCTGCAGAGGTTTGAGGAAATAAATAGCACCCGTGACGTCGGAGCCGGGTGAAAGCCTTTAGTGAAAAGCAGTAAAGCGCCAACCGCCACACACAGTAAATGCAACAATCCTAAGAGTGAAATAGAATGACACAGAACATGCCCTGACGTTAACTCTAGCTTCTTCCTAGAGAAAGGGAACAAACTCGGCGGTCTGGGATAGGCTGTGCGTTTCGTCAGCTGGGATTGCGACTCCACGCTGGATCATTTAGGGATCCTTCCCTGCCAGCGTCCTCTTTCCTGACACCTCCCTCGCCCCACAGTACACACGGCACCGACGGTGGCATTTTACTGGGCAGACTGTGTAACTATCCTTTATTCAGACTTTTGAGTTACCTAGCAATTACATGGTGACTCCCCACAGTATCCCTATTTTAAAAAGGTATTTAGGTAACATTCTGTTGGGCGGGGAGGTAATATTCTTGGTCGCACCATTAATTAATAGGAACCTTATGAGCTTTGGGAAAGCTGTTTCAGCATAAAATGAAATTTGTAGGTCACATGGGTGAAATGTTTATTATCTATGATGATACTTAAGGCATTAAGATGTAATGTTTTTTCTTCTTAGCATTTCCAAGCATTAAAAAATATGGACTCACTTTTCCTTATGAAACTTCTTTGATGTAGAATCTATATCACAGATGAAACTGCTCCAGTTGGGCAAAGTAAATGTGCCAAAGTATCCAATATGAGTACTACAACTCATTAATATCTGCTGGGCACCCATATTTCATAACTATTTTGATGAATGCCTTCTGCCATTAGAGAACTGGAGGCATCTGGAGCTCACCTCTTTTTGGTAGCAGATGTTCCCTAAAAAATAATTTGTGTAGGACAGCAGAGCCTTGGCATCAAAGGAGAAGGGGGAGTCTAGTAATATGTCATAACCTGAAAATCCATCTGCTGTGATTATCTGCCACTCCTTTAGTGAAAGAGAACACCTCACGAGCAATGTACCGCCTGTATTTTAACTGTTCACGTAGAGTATTTTATGTTCTTTGATTTTTTAGGAGACAGAGCCCTGAAGCAAAGAAATCTGGATCAGAGAAAAAGCATTTAAGGGCCATGCAAGGCAATCGTAGCCAGCTGCACAGTCCTCCAGGAACCAGAGGCAGTGAGGATGCCTCAGCCTCCCAGTGTGTCCATACAAGATTGACAGGAGAAGGTTCTTGTCTTCATTCTGGAGATGTTCATATCCAGATAAACTCTACACCTAAAGAATGTGCTGAAAATCCAAGCTCGAGAAATATAAGGTCAGGTGTCCATACCTGTACGCATGGTTGTGTACACAGTCACTTACGGAGTCACTCCCATACTGAAGGACGGCAGCCTGATGATACTGCCACAGAGTCTGGAGAACATGGTAGTAGCTCCTTCTCAGAATTCCGCTATCTCTTCAAGTGGTTGCAAAAAAGTCTTCCATATATTTTGATTCTGGGTGTCAAACTTCTTATGCAGCATATAACAGGTAGGGCATAATAAAACATTAACTTGCTTAATTGCTAAATCAGTTAATTTTATTTATTTATTGGTAATCTACTTTATGCATTTCAGTTACTTATTTTCTGTTAGCTTTTAAAATTGTATGTTTCCTTTTAATTCGTGTCATTGTTAGCTTATGTAATCCTCTTTGATTTTTTTTCTTTCAATTAATTGGAACTTATTTTCTAACAGGAATTTCTCTTGGAGTTGGGCTGCTAACAACTTTTATGTATGCAAACAAAAGCATTGTAAATCAGGTTTTTCTAAGAGTAAGTATAACAAACAACTAAAAAATTAACTGTTTCTCTCTACAGAATTTTAGAGAAATAATTTTGAGAGAAATAGGAAATAACTTTTGAGAGAAAGAGGAAACAATAGGATATATTGTAACATTCATGGTATATTAAATTTGTTATCTAAATGATCTGGAATAAATTATCTGTCCTAATGCTGAACTGCTTTACTTTATTTTTTGTATATTTGGTTCCTGATAAAGGAAAAGCAGACAGAAGGATTAAAGGTTTAGAACATACTATTTGATCTGACTTGGCAAGTGCCTTCATGTTTTATGAGTTAATTTGATCATACTAAGTAATATTATATAATCATTAAAACTTTAGTTGTTGCACTATAAGTTTTAAAATAACTAAATAATGATTCTGCTGAGAGAAAGCAAGTAAGAACAAAATAAAATAACTAAAAATGTATCGCTGAATAAAAAGAGTGTTAAACTGTTTAGGTCTCTCTTAAAATTAAACTCAAGGAGTTTTTCCATAACATAAATTATAAGAATCCTAGTCATATAAATCATTTGGAAAAATAAGATAAGTTTATAAAATTTCATCCTAAGGCAACATTAAAGGGCTGTCTGTTTAAAGGATCATGCATTCTGACCTGGAAATTTATAGCAGAACATATCAAACTATAAAAATTTAAGTCATAGTTTAAAATTAGTAAAACTTTGAATTAAACTAGTAATTTAAAATTTGACTTTAAAAGTAAGATTAAAAACAAATTACCTTATAAAATAATTATCTGAGAATTTAAAAAATTATACTTATAAACCTTGATTAAGTTAAATGCATTTTAAAAATTCTGTTTTGTGGGGAAGGCACAAAGAAGGGAACTGAAGAGGTAAAGTTTGCTTTGGCTGGGTCCTTTATGTCAGCTTGTAGAAGATTTGGCTTTGAAACATAGGTAAGGTTTTTCATACAGTGAAGAAACTTGTATTTTAAAAATTTCTTTAATATAAGAATTGTTTTGTTCACTAAAACTGAGTGACTATGATTGACAATTTAACAGATATTCTGTATTTTGTTAAGATTAATCTAGAAAAATATTCTGAGCTAATAAATTAGTCATTACAGTAAAACAATTTAACATCTAAAATTCTGGCAAAATCAAAGTAACATTATGAAATTGTTTATCTTTCAGGAAAGGTCCTCAAAGATTCAGTGTGCTTGGTTACTGGTATTCTTATCAGGATCTTCTGTTCTTTTATATTACACCTTTCATTCTCAGTCACTTTATTACAGGTAATTAGAAGTCCAAATACACAATTACATTTTTTATGTAATCATATATTCCATGGCACTTTGCATGTATCTTTATGAAATATATTTTAGTTCAGTTTTTACCTGTCTGCTTTCATGATTGAGAGACTTATGACTTATTCACAGTTGTATTCTCAGTGCCTTGGCACATAGCAGGCACTCAATAATATTTAATTTTTTGATACCTAAGTTTTTATGTAATCTGTATATTAAGTACCATTAGGTTGTTATTGTTGGTCTTTTTGTGTGTGTTTTTAGAAGTACAGGAGAACACTCACTAAAGGACAGTAGTTGGTAAGTTTCCATGTCAGGTGGGAGTGTTCTGAATTTTCAGCTTTTATCAGATAATTAGAAGTCCTGGTTTCAGTGGAGTTAGAGATATGGACAAATCTGGGATATAGTGTGGAGGTGGAGCCAGTACCACTCAGATGGACTGGATTGGGTAGATGGGTGGGAAGAAGCCAGAATGACCTCTGGGTTTTTAGTCTTAGCAACTGGCTGGATGATGGTGCCATTTTATTGGGCTGGGAAAGACTGGGGAAGGAACTGATTTAGAGGGGAAGATCAGTAATTTTGTTTTGAACATGTTAAGTTTGAGAGACCAAGTAGAATTGTTAAGAAAGTGGTTCTAGATACGTGACATGAGCTCGGGATGAGGTTAGGGCTATAAGTTTTGGTATTCTCGGCATATGGTTGATATTTAAAAATGACAGGACTGGACAAAACTAACCAGAGAAAGAAAGTGTAGATAGAGAAGAGGGCCCAGTACTGGACATGACCATAGTTAGTGGAGAAGCAGCAAAGGAAATGTTGCAAGAAACCATCAGTGACATATGATAACAACTAGAAGAGTGTGGTGTTAGAAGCCTAGAAAGAAAATAATTCAGGGAGGGAAGATTGAAAAAGAGAAGTCACCTTGAAATTTAGCAATCAGAGGGAATTGGTGATCTTGACAAAAGCAATTCAGTGGAAAGGAGAAGATGGAATCCTGATTGGAGTTGGTTGAGGAGAGAAAGGCAGATGTCTGGTATTAGTGAGTTTTTTAGTTTACAGGCTACAAAGGTGTCAACCATGACAAGCTATGAAGACTTTTTGTTTTATGAAGGGAAGATGTGAAATTCAAACATTTAAAAAGTCTCCTTATTTTATTTTGTATTTATTTAATTTTTGAGACAGTCTCACTCTGTCACCCTGGGTAGAGTGCAGTGGCATCATCACAGCTCACTGCAACCTCAAACTTCTGGGCTCAAGGAATCCTCCTGCCTCAGCCTCCCAACTAGCTGGGACTACAGGTGCATACCACCACGCCCAGCTAATTTTTTCTATTTTTGGTAGAGGTGGGGTCTGGCTCTTGCTTAGGCTGGTCTCGAACTCCTGACCTCAAGGGATCCTTTCCTCAGCCTCTGAGAGTCCTAGGATTACTGGCGTGAGCCACCATGCCAAGCCTAAGAAGTCTCTTTAAAATAAGCAAATTGATCTTCCAATCCATTTATATGTCAACTCTGACATCATCTTGCTGAACTCATATTTTTTACATATCAAATTAAAGTAAAATATTTGTAGCGAATTAAAAACCCTTATCAATACTTTTGTATGTTACTCTGGTAAATGTTGATGTTTTTCTCTTGGTAGCTTAATTTTTTTAAGTCCTACTTTGGACTATTTGAGCTTCTGGGAAGTACTCTGGATTGTTGGAATTACAGACTTCATTCTGAAATTCCTCTTCATGGGCTTAAAATGCCTTATTTTATTGGTGCCTTCTTTCATCATGCCTTTTAAATCCAAGGTAAGAAACTAACTTATGCTTTATTGGAATGATATTAACAAACCACATTAATGCTACTTAATCTTTGTTTAAATGACTCCTTTTCTAATTTTTCAATTTGCTAAATAACCTAATTTTAATTATCTATATTATCTCAGCCTGGCAACCATTTGCTCAAGAACTTGAACCTAAATATTAACCTATTCGGATAAAATCAGAATAATAAAAAAATCAGTCCCCATATCATATATGGGAAAGTATTATTTCAGTTTGTACTTCTGTTCTCCTTCAGGGCATTATTAATTGACTATATACAATTATTCAGTGGCTTCCCATACTCAATAAAAAACTGGTCACGTAAAAAATGCTCGTAAAAGTAATCTTACATGTTTTTTGTAATCTTGTGTGGTTTTTTTAATCAGCAAAAACATACAAGTTTTACTTGTATTATACGTAAAATATTTTTACTATCATTCTTTGGAAATTCTTTGAAAGCAAACCACCCAGTGACTGGAATGTGTGAGAACCAGGTTGAGGTGGTCAGTCATAAATATAACCATTGTAAAGATTAATTTTATAGTTATTTGTATTATTGTGTCATATACTCACGATATTCTCAGTCCATATTAAGTATTTGTGCTGTGTTTCTAAGTAGTTTGGGTAGATCTATTTGTTTTTTCCTTCTTTTTTAGGGTTACTGGTATATGCTTTTAGAAGAATTATGTCAGTATTACCGAACTTTTGTTCCTATACCAGTTTGGTTTCGTTACCTCATAAGCTATGGGGAGTTTGGTAATGTAACTAGATGGAGTCTTGGGATATTGCTGGCTTTACTCTACCTCATACTAAAAGTAGGTAACATTGTAAGTCTTGTCACTGTGTAATGATTCATATAATGATTACTGATTTTACCTAACTACTTTTGTCTTTAACTGTTTTATAGTTTATTTTAGCTTCATATTACTAGTTTGAAGTAATGGCAGTTCTATATCTATTTAGAAATGGAGAAATGGAAATAGATATCTTTATCTTAATCCAGTGGTTCTTAGTTTTTACTGTGGGGAAGGGGAGTGGACCTCCGTGGAACCTGGATTATCTAAGGGAGGAAAACAAGTGGAATAGAACATACTTATCCTCAACAGTGACATCTGTCATACACATAATTCTTAAACTAGTGGAGAATAGGCTCCCCTCAACTCAATAATCACTTTGTTGAACTTTAAAATCTAAATGTTAAGAAGTACATACCAGATAAAATTGCTCTGTCCTTGACACAGTTAAGTTTATACTTGTCTTGATCAAATTGTTACTCTAGATATTTAAATGCATTTCAGTTTGGTTAAGAGTTGGCTCAAATCTATTAATTGAGTAAAATATCCAGCAATTAGACTTTAAAAATATTTAGAATGAAATGATTAGTTGTAATATATACTGAACATTAAGTTAATATAATTTAATTTTATGGGATTTAAGCTTTGATTTGGGGGTTTAGCAGATAGGGCTCTTTAAGTTAATAAATTCTCCCTTATTTTCTTTCCCAGCTTTTGGACTTTTTTGGACATCTGAGAACTTTCAGACAGGTTTTACGAGTATTTTTTACACGACCAGTAAGTACTTCTTATCAGTTAAGGAAAAACACGTTTACCTAATTATAAAAATTTTTTAGTTTAGCAGTTTTATAAGTATGGATTTCATAATGAGATGATCCTTCCCTTTTGAGATTATTTTCTAGTACTTTGGCACTTGGGGCAATAATGATTTAGGAGGTGTATCTCTAAAATCAGTTTCTTAAATTGCACATTGACAGCCACCTGCTAAACTCCTTGCAATGCATATGTATTTGAATGAATCTCTTGCCCCTTCAAATCACTTGATGTTTTTAAAGGTTTATAAACACTTCCTTAAAAATCTTTTCATGAACTTTTGTCCTTTTTTTTTTTTTTTGAGACAAGGTCTCGCTCTGTCACTCAGGCTGGAGTTCAGTGTTGTGAGCATAGCTTGCTGCAGCCTTGAATTCCTGGGCTCAAGGGATCTTCCTGCTTCAGCCTCCCAAGTAGCTAGGACTAGGTGTGTGCCACCACTCACAGCAATTTTTTTTTTTTTTTTGTAGAGACAGGGTCTCGCTGTGTTGCCCAGGCTGGCCTTGACCTCCTGGCCTCAGGTGCTCCTCCTGCCTCAGTCTCCCAAAGTGCTGATATTATGGGCATGAGCCACCTCACCTGGCCCCTTTTCCTTTTTTAATCCACAAATAATGGCTTTGTGTATTTCCATTAACTCCTTATTCAGCTTCGATGAAAATGTTTCCACAGTAATTTATTGTGTATATGAAGAAAGTACATTACCAAAAATCATGTCCCTTGCAGTTTTCTTACTGGAGGAAATTTCCCCATTGCTCAATTCTGTGTGCACAAGTAGGTTCACAGCATGGAATTTAACAATTGGTTGAGACTCCAGTGTCATTTATAAACTTGATTATTATGTGACTCTATTGATATTACAAATTGCAGTGAAAGGGTGTCATAGAGAAGGCTATCTGCCATATTTATTAGCTTCAAAGATTCCTAGTACCTAGGTGTGGTCCCCAGAATTAGGGTTTGATCCTCAGCTTTGCAGTCCATTAGGTCCTTAAACAATTATTGGTCAGGGCTCAGGGGGACTGATATACAAGAATGCCAACCTAATGTACTGGTTAAAAACAAAAAAGGAGCTGGGCGAGATGGCTCATGCCTGTAATCCTAGCACTCTGGGAGGCCAAGGCAGGAGGATTGCTTAAGCTCAGGCGTTCGAGACCACCCTGAGCAAGAGTGAGACCCCGTCTCTACAAAAAATAGAAAAATTAGCCAGGGCTGGTGGTGCGTGCCTGTAGTCCCAGCTAGTTGGGAGGCTGAGGCAGGAGGATCGCTTGAGCCCAGGAGTTTGAGGTTGCAGTGAGCTGTGACGACCATACTCTAGCCTGGGTGACAAGAGCAAGTCTCAAAAAATACATAAATAAATAAAAATAAAAAAGGATTATGTCTACAAAGTGGACCAGACTGACCAGGCACCTCTTCCCTAAGATAGAGTTAGCAAAGTAGAAACAAGTTTTGCTACATCCTATGCAGACTTCTTTAGACAAGATACAATAAAATTGAGAGTTCAGCTTTGTCCAAGTTAATTCAGTTGATGATTATGTGTGAGTCATTTTGTTATAATTGATCTAGTAAGATTTGTGCTGAAGTACCCTCAATAAAATACTCTGATAGTCTTTCTCTGAGACAAAAGAAGTATAGAGAGGATCAGTTATCAACACTCGGATTTATTCCCAAGTTTCCCTGAGACGTCCTGAACATGTATATACATGTTCTTTAACTTCACCAGGGAAATGGCAGTCACCATCAGGATAAGTCTTCACCTGGAGGGAGTCTCCAAAATGCCAAAGAGTGATGTTTTAAAAGCTTGTCAATATGAATATCTGCAATGTACTCTGCTAAATGACGCTTTACTGAAGGGAAATTGGCAGCAAGATCATCTAACAGTATCCTGACTTGTTTCTGGAATCTTTAGTATCACCAGTCTCAAAAAATCTTAGTTTTTAATATTTTTATCCTTTGAGTTTTAGTTTTTTATCTTCTTAGTATAAGATGTTTAGGTCATAACTGCAGGTATGTTGATAAGTCATGACTGTACCTGGATGTTCTTTATCTCTTTTTCCTATCATTTCTATAGAAAGCTGCTCTCATTTTTAACATTTTGATTCTTCCAAATTTCACTGAGGGTTCTTAACTCTCATGTCTAGTTAATGACTAAGTTCTACTGAATTTGGTGAGGAAGTTAAGATCTTAAGATCTGAAATTTTTTGTATTAGAAGAAAAGGAAGTTCAAAGAATTCCATTTTTGTTCAGTTAATTTTGACAGTTATTATACCATTTGACATTATTACAGTTCCTGTCCAAGTCTTCCTTATATTGAATTCATTTGAAAACCTTTCAAAAAATACAGATTCCTGGGTCACATGTCTGGGCCCATTGAATCAATATCTAGTATGGAACACAGAAATCTATTTTTTTTTAATTTTCTGTTTAGAGACAGGGTCTTGCTCTATTGGCCAGGTGGGAGTACAGTGGTACAATCATAGCTACTGTAGCCTTGAACTCCTGGGCTCAAGTGCTTCTCTCACCACAGGCTCCCCAGTAGCTGGGACTGCAGGAGCATGCCACCACACCTGGCTAATTTTAAAAAATTTTTTGTAGAGATGGGGTCCTGCTATTTTGCTCAGGCTGGTCTCAAACTCCTGGGCTCAAGTGATCCTCTCACCTTGGCCTCCCAAAGTGCTAGGATTACAGGCATGAGTCACCACACATGGCCTGGAGATCTGTTTTTAAAGCAGGCTTTCCACATGAGTTACATTCAGCCAGCCAAGCTCTGGACTGACTTTATGAACCACTGCCATAGTTAAGTGGGCTCAATTTGGCAATCCTGGGTCATATAAGAATATAGATTTTATAATATGTATATTTCAGATTGCTTAGTCTCTTAACACAGTTTTGTTGAATTTGAAGCACTGTCATCTTTTGGAAATCCAGTGGATCTAACAGTCTTCCAAGATCCTATTATGTAGTACTATATTTAACGATTTCACCTTGGTTCAGTCAAGATGTGGTTCTCCATATGTGGTTCAGCTTTGAAATGTTTATATCCTTTGGGAAAGTTTTCAAATGCCTGGTTCCGGGGAGATTAGAGAAGTACAGCATCACCGATGTATTTGAGGAACAGGAAAGAAAGAAATTTATAGGTGAACAGAACTTATTATCTTCATAGAGTTATGGAGTAGCTGCCAGCAAGAGACAGTGTTCAGATGTGGATGATATTTGTTCAATATGTCAAGCTGAATTTCAGAAGCCAATTCTTCTCATCTGTCAGGTAATTATATTTTTAAACAACCTACATACAACACTTCTCTGTGACTTGCAAAAGTCACATTTATGTTTATTATAAGATTATAAAAATCTACAATGTTTAGTGAAGAAGGTAGCATTCAGGGTACAAATTAGTAATTTTTTCATGATTAGGGGTCTGGTAGATTGGCTAAATCTTGTCCCTGATGTTCTGACAATTTTTATAAAGAGGAGTGTATGAAGGGGAAAAAAAATTCAACTGATTGAATACCAAAGTGATTGGAAAACAGGCTATTTTTATAATTGGATACTAGTCTTTTAGAATAATACCAACATTTGTTATTGGATTGTGTTACTTTATGGTAGTTACTGGTAACTCAGATATTTTATTAAGCTGTTAATCTCAAAGGTATCACCTAGGGATAGCTTCTATTTTGTTAAAAATGGTTAAATAGATAGTGTTCTCCTGACTGTACTAACACCACTGTTCGCTGTATTGAATGTGTCATACTCTCTCCATTTTCTCATACATAAAATGAGAGGATTAGTGCTCTCCAAAATCCCTTTCATTCTCTACAATGTGATGAATTTAAAATGTTTATCAAATATAAAATCTAGTTCTTAATTCCCTTACAGCATATATTTTGTGAAGAGTGTATTACCTTATGGTTTAACAGAGAGAAAACATGTCCACTGTGCAGAACTGTAATTTCAGACCATATAAACAAATGGAAAGATGGAGCCACTTCATCACACCTTCAAATATATTAAGCTGTATAAACTATTAAGGCCACAAACACTAATCTCAGTTCGTTACAGTGACCATTGATAAAGGCATTAGTATGGATTTTCAGGGCTAGAAGAAAAATGTTTCCAAACGGTTTTTGGAACATAGTTAAAACTTAGGTGTGTAGTCCGTTTCATCAAAAGATTAAATGAAAGAACTCTGTGTTTTAAAATATATGTAATGTTCAACCTAATGTATATGCAACATTTATTCTATCCTAATTATCTGACAGGTAATTGCAATGTTAAATTGTGTTTTCTTGTTGATGTTACCAAAATAGCAATTTGAAACTAGAACTTGTGGTCTTAGGGAACTCAGGTATTCTTTCCTGACATTGTTTTCAGAATAAAGAATATTTTTCATAATATTTTAAGATACATATTATCTGAAAATAGAATTTTCTTTAGCATTTTATAATTCCCATTCTAAAAATTGTTAAAATTTTCACAATTTGTATTTTTAAATGAAAGCTCTAAATGTTATATTTTACCTGTAACAATCAGATTTTCTAAGATTTACTGAGGATGATATATTTTAATATTGTATTATTCTCTATAGTATGTTTAGTAATCATTGAGAATAAATGATTTAAATTCATTTTGTTTGTGGACCTCATTCATACATGCTTCCTGCCTTCAGCTTTATTGTTCATGATCTTGTTTTTTGTATACTGCCATGTGGTATCTTGAAGTAACTATTGAAATAATTCACATGAATTATAAACAGCTGGCTTCTTTGATGAGTTGAATAATGTAAAAAACAAGGCAAATGCCCTAAAATCTGAGTGCCCTTATAACTAGTTTTCTCCAGATAAGTTTTGGAATCTTACGCCGAAGTGCCATTAGTTGGGAGGTTAAAGCTTGCACTCAGAGGCAGCCAGGAACTTTGGATAGTGTGGTTTGTTCACCTGTAGGTATTTGTGCAGGGTGGTACAAAAGGGGACAAGGCACTTTCTCCCTCCCCTTGTTACCTCCAAGTAAGAAGCTGAAATCTATAACAGAAGACTGAAGGGCTGCTATTGGTAATATCCTAAGTTTAGAGTACAGGCTTCTACCCATTTCTCTATTACCATCTATCTATCTGTTTGTATACAAGTAAAAGATGGTGGGAAGAAGTTAGGAGGCAGAGGTAGAAAACAAATTTGCAGTATTGATAAGACAAAAGCTAAACCAGCACATGGATTAATAAGGATAGTGAACAACTGGCTATAGGTGAAGTAACTTTCATGCCTGTATGGCCATCCAAATTGACAAAAGAACATTAGGAAGCCTTAAGTTTCTTCTCTAGGTAAATACTGCTAGGTTATAAGTACAATGTTTCTATTCGTTCAGTTATAATATATTTAACTCTATTATCTAGTTTGAGAATCACTGCAAATATCATTTCAACAGCTTCGTGGTGATGCTAATAGTTGTTATTATTTAGGTACACAGCAAGGGATTAGTGAGAAAAGCAATTTGGGATTACAATTTGGCTGTGAAAGACAGCCAAGATGACTTCTTGTTCAAAACACAAGAATGCCATTTTATTTCAGCCCTATTACAATGCCTATTTACTATACCTACTTACCCTGTGGCTATTCAGACAGCTTTGTTTCTTAATATGATTAAATAACCAAGGAGGTCCATGGTGGACAGTGGTGGGTCTTTTTGAAATGCAGTTTATGTATGAATTGAAAAGGGGGAAAATGTAATAGAGCTATCCACTAACAATACTGATGAGCTGGAAGCATTTCTGTCTATCCTATGATTCCTTCACCTCAAAAAAGGGAATATAGAGTCAAAAACCCATTTATTCTGTGAATTTAGATCATGACCTCTAGAAGATTATCTTAACCAGCATTGAGATGTTACTATGTTTTATAAAAAGGCAAAGTTGGTTTGAAAACTTCTGTAGAGAAATCCCTTTGGCAAGCGTGATATAACTCACAGATAAGTGGTTTATACAAAACGCCCATCTTATACTAGATATATTGAGGCATTAGTTTAAACAGATTTTTGTACTATATTATTTTGTGCATATAGATCAAATTATCAAATGTAGCTGACCAGTGTGGCTGAACAAATTGTTCACTGTTGGCACAAGAAAGTCTTCCTAGTGTTTTTATGTGAAGCTAGTCATCACATAACTTGTCACATGTGCTTTTTAAATTTTATTTTTATTTTATTATTCATTTATTTATTTTTAAAGGCTAGTCAAGTGAAGCAGTGGGAGTGGAAAAGGAACAAAGGAATTTGTAACTGGTTGTGATAAATTAGTTAACATCACTGCACTCAGACCAGCTGTACTATTTTTTTAAAGCAAACAATTCAAGCCTACTATTTGCATAACTTGAAAATCAAAATGTGTAACATCTAATATATAAAAACCAATACTAAAACTATATATTTAAATAGCTTCAATTTCTCAGCAGAAAGTTTTACAACTGTCATTTCTTACATACATATTTATTAAATATGAAAACTTGAACACATCTGGCATGTTAATGGAAAAAAAATTATTTAAACCATTTGTACACCTGATATGTACACTAAGTTATTTCTTCCTATCTTAGGATAATAAAAAAATAAATCACTTCTATTTTATGTTCATTCAAATTGGCATTTAATTTCTATTTACATTCATTCAATCCAAAATCAAATAATACAGTAAACTAAATACAAGATGAAAAGCAGAAAAGGTGTTACCCTCATAGCACTCCTAATAAGGCAGCTGAAGAATTTATTTACTCTGATAGATGCAAAGCCAACTTGGGATAGGAGAAAACAATAGTTTAAAGAGCAAACACAAACATAGGTGAACTCATCTTTCAGATGTTACTCCAGATATAATCCACTGAGATAGTACTTGTGCTGTAGTGTTAAGAATCACACAAGAAAAGTACTGTATTAATCACCAACAGACCACAGGTTATATGTGACAAATACTTTATGATAGTTTTGTCCAACTTGCTAGTGTCTACTCCTATGAAAAAAGATGTTTGGACACTGATATTTTTATTTAAGAAATTAACCATTTTCAAAGCCTCAAAATCCATTCTTCATAAATTCAACATTTCTCATGGGAATAATCTTAGATCTAGCCCTTATAAGCTAGGAACCATATGATTAACTAAATATTCAAAATATTTAGATCCTATGTTAAATATAAAATCTGAGGCTCAGTATATTATCTAAGATGCATCTTGTTTATAATCATTTATTACCTACAGTAAAGAATGTTGAATTTATGGAGTATCATACATGCATCCTCCCCCCCGGCCCAAAATTATCTTCTATCTCAAAAAATAGTATGGAAAAATCCTTCTTGAGGGATTCAAATTAGTTAAGACCATAAAGGGGAAAAAGAAATAACATAATTTTCCTAAAAATCTGGTTCAAGTTCAATAATTAATACTTTACATTGTTAATCACAGCTGGTTTATAATCCCAGTTTAGTTATTCTATAATGCTACAAACCTTACAAAATCAAATTAGTAAACATCAGTGATTACATTTTAATTAAAAAACAGCATGTATAAAATAAAAAAATATCTTGTAATAGCTGATTTTAAAGGAAATAATCAAGTGATGAAAGAAAAACACTTAATCTCTTTTATACACTTACCTGGTATAATCATAAAGAACCCTCTTAGAAACTCAAAACTAGTAATATTGACATCATATTTTAAACTATGCTTGGATTTTTACAAATAAATATAGGGTAAGCCATATTGCATAGGTGTGTGCTTTCTGTCTGTGACACTAATGTGACACGTGACATGTTTTCACAGTCATAGTAGGGATATCCATTTATGAAACACAAGTTCTCAAAAAACTTGCCACAGCATGGGAAAGAAGTTTCATTCAATAAATGTGAAGTCAGAAAAACTATGTAAAGGTGGATGATAGGTGTGCAATTAATGCTTTTTATGCAGAAAAGTTGCAGTGTTTGCCACTATTGCTGGCAGTACTGATTATGAAACATGGTTTAACTATGTGGTGGTTATAGCCAGCCAATCACAGTGCACATGTTACTAGCAAATAGGACTGATGAGGGATATTTTGGTGTAAAAGTTTCACTGGAATTTGGTCAGGCAGTCAACACTACAGTTAGTAAACACATTTGAAAACAAATATCAGAGTAGCACAAGCCATTTACAGTCTGAAATAATGGCTGTACCACCATAGCTTTTTGGGTTCTGTTTTTTCAGACATCACAAATTGTCAGAGAACAAAGATCTGCACTTTAAGTACAGTTTCTGCCCTTAATCATAATTGTAACTTCTAATTTACCAGCTACAGTTTTAAGTTCTCAGTAGGCTGCTGCAATACGGGAGGAGGGGGTCTAGAGGGAGTGATTAAAAAAAAAAAAAAAAAAGGCTCTCTGTCCAAAGATGAACTTTTATCAATTCTTTCAATTATTGCCACAATTGAAAAGGTATATTTCCAATCATCTTTCATGGTTCTGCTTTTGCTTACTGTCATAGGATTTCATCCCATCTCACTTGAATTGCAATTTAAATAAGCAAAGCCTTGCTCTTTTCTGACTGAATTCAACATGCATAAAGAATTTTATGGCTTGGATCCTATGGCTCAAAAAGTTTTGAAGAACATAGCAAGCAGCATCTATTTAAAAATATCCTAGGGATGCAAAATATTACAAATTGACTTTGCACACTCAGACTGAAGACATTATAAAAGACAAACAAAAAGAGGTGATAAGACTCAACTGCAACTGCATGATCATCTATTATACCAGTATGCACTGAAATATATTTTTATAAAGCTCTGCAGATATTAAACCCTTTCACCAGCTAAAGTCATGGAAATGCTCTCTTTAAGGCAGGAAGTATTAAGAAAGGTAAAGTTACCTTTATTTTTATTCTTTGTACCTGTAAATCACTTATGTAGATTTTGTTACAATTTCAAAAACAGTGTCCTAGTTAGCATGTTTTCTAAATTAAGCCACGAAGTTTTCTTATTCACTGTGGAAGACATTCATTAAAAGGCCATCAAGTATTTTTACAATCAACAAATGTAGCCCCAGTATAGGAGGAAAAAAATTAGACCTTTTTTCCTTTTTAAAACTGTTGAGAAAAAGAAATATAAGGAAGGTAAACATAAAAACAGCAAAAAGAAGTAAACCCTAAAACCTTACCAATATGCTGTAAAGAGATTAGACAGAGAGTGGACCATAGCAACACCCTCTTCCCCTGGATATCCCTATCTCCCTCATTTTGCCGCCCTCAGTATGCATTTTATCCTGACTCTCTTCCATTGTTCTTCAGCCTTGGGCTGAACACATTTGGCGTCTTGAACCAAATACTGGTATAAGAACAGGTGGCGATTTTTTTCCAGTGCAATGCAGGGCCAGGACAAGGATGAAATGTAGGACATACAACTTGTGCCCATTCCAAGGCTTCCAGTTAAGCTTAGCACATAGCAGTACTGCAAGTGGAAATGATTAAATAGATTCATTTGTTTTTTCTAGTATTACAGACAGGTATTGCAGCTGGGTTACTGAAAATAAACCCCAGGTCCACCCCAACCCCTCAAACAAGCCACAGCTGTGGTTAACAATGATTCACTTGCATTTTATTATTTCACCGAGCAGTAAAAACGAAGTTGTCGGTTTTACTTCACTGCACAACATAATTTCACTTTACAAAGTTGGGATGTTTTCCATAATGAGCTGAATCAAAAATCTATTTGAAAAATATATATTTATATAAAAAAAAGATTCAGGTTGTTTGCACGTAAAACATCAATTGTTAAGTTTCTTTTGTCTCTGATTCCATGTTGCTGGAAAAAGTTTGACCAAGCTTGCATGCTCATTTGTCCTTAGTTGCAAGTATTAAAGGCAATTTCGTACTTTGCCTAATGAAAGGATAATCCTCCTTCGACATGATCAGAACTCAACAGTGATTCAGAAGCAACATCCTACCCTTAATACTGTCAGTTTTGAGCCATCAACATGAAAATCCTTGATAAGGTTGAGAAGATGTTGCCAGGAATCAATTAATTGACGTGCCTAAGAGTTCCGCAACACAATTTTGCTCAAGTTTTTTTTTTTTTGCACCATTGATTGATTTTTAAAAATCCATGTTTATATTTTCCTCTGTCCAAAGTGTTCTATGTAATGACAATCTTTGAGACTGTCATTTTGAGTCTTCTTGTTTCACCTTGCAGGATGCTCACACATCCCCTCCCCACCTATTTTGCCTTAAATTCATTAAAAGCATCACTCTGTCATAGATTCATACGTAGGTGCTCTGGCCGTTTGGAGATCATGGGAAAAGCTTGTTTTTTGTATGGCCCGGAGTTCGGCTGTCGTATTGGAAGTGGTGCTGATGCTTCCCCACTCATTGTCACATCCATCTGCTCTATTCCACTTGTTTCCATTGGGTATTCCACAGGTGTCTGAGGATTTGCCGTGCTGGCTGAAGCACCTCTTGCCCAGAAATCCCCAGGAGAAAATTTGACTGGGCTTTAAGACAAGGAAGAGCTATCATTCATTTGTCTCAAGGATCATCTCAACAAGAAATATTTCCCTTTCATTTAAAGGGAGTTGGGTAATATGACATTTATTTTCATTTAATTTTATTTTCATGTGGGTTAGCACAAAGGCAAAAGTCAAGCCATCTCTCCCCTAGACTATCTGCTAGAGTTTCCCAACTGGTCTCTTTACCTGTACACTTGACTCCAGAAACCTCAATGATATTTTTTTAAAAAATCATTTTTCTCTCCCCTGTTTAAAACAGCTTTCCATCGCATTTAAAACAAAATACTTTTCCAAATCTCTGCCATTCTTACTCACCACAGGGATGTCCCTTTCCTTTCCAAGAAAAGGCCAAGTTTCTTCCTCCCTCAGGGCTTTTGCACTTGCTGTTATTCTGCCTGCAACCTTTTGTACCTCCTATTTTTGTATGGTCGGCCCTTTCTCTTCATTACTAGATGTTACTTCACCAGGGAGCGCTTTCTGTGACCACCATGAGTAGAAGCCCCCTTGTTTTTCTCTGCCGTCTACCACCACACTTGGCACTACTTGTAATTATATATTTTTTGTATTTCCTTCTTTGTGAATTGACTCTCCCACTAAATTGTAAGCTTCATCAGGACAGGGACAATTCCTGTATTATACGTATTTTATATATATATATATACACACATAACATCCATTATGTAGCACAGCCCCTGGTGCACAATGAATGTTGAGTGAATGGATAAAGAGGACATTTGCCAGTGCAGCATCTTACTTTCAGGAAGAAAGATAAACCATACAGCATATCATAGATTAGTCACAGACTACACCTCTGCAATATAAGAAGGTGTAGATGCTGTGCTTATGTCAACCAACAAGAATATGACAGATCTTTCATTTATGTAATTTGGCATAAATTTCTTAAGCAATGCTCTTCTAGGTTAAAAAGAAAAGACAGTGAGAATAACAGAGTCTAAAGTACCTGACAGGTGTTCGTGGGCTGCCAATAAATCTTCGAGGTGATCGGATTTTTGGTTCAAAGGAAAACTTCTCTTTTACACTTTCAAGTACAGATGGAGCCACATATGTAAAACCCTGAAAGACAATAGCAGTAGACTACAGAATGGCATTTTGTCATATACATCAAGAAAATGGGGTTGTTCAGTCTCTGACACACCAGTACAATGAATGATGCATACCTGAAATCACCGATGTGCATATTCTCCCATCTCCTCAATCTCATTTTCTCACCTGTTAACTTCTTTCCAGCTATTTCTTGAGGGAAAGACCTCAAGAAAGCAGAATTCTATTGAGCCCCATATGCCAGCAAACAAAACTCCACCCATTGATAGGAGCAGAAAAAAAGGAAAAATGTAGGCTCCATATTAAGAAGTTAAATACAAAGAGAAACGGAAAGAAAATTCTAGTGTTCCGAGCCACATACATATAAGCAACTAAGATTATCACCTCCAAAACAGTTTCTTGTAATTAGGCCAAAGCAAAAACAGAATTTTCTGACTTGGTATGGGTGATCTATCTGGTTTTTATACCAATGATTGGACAGAATTTGGACTGATTGACTAATTAGAGACAGGGTCTCTCTATGTTGCCCCAGCTGGAGTGCAGTGGCTATTCACAGGTGTAATCAGTGGTGCACTATAGTCTCGAACTCCTAGGCTCAAGCGATGCTCCCAACCTCAGTCTCCCAAGCAGCCAGGACTAGGTATGTATATCTGTACCCAGCTAGAAGTTAGCATTTTCTTGAGGAGTAAGTGTCAACATTACAAAAACCCTCAATAATAACAGGCAAAAATGTAGTTCTGTTACTGTTAGTTCTTTCTTGGACCTTGCTATTAGGCTAAAAGCTGTGATTTCTCTTGCTGTCAATGTCTATTCTTTTAACAATCAGTCCTTTATTAATCTTCCCTTCTACTTATTATAATCTATGAGTGAACACTATGCATTACAGTAAATAACCTGACCAAGGCTTTGGGTGACGTCCCAAAGAGTGAGGTGCAATTCTGCAGCACATAGGCTTTGTGACAGTTATATGTGGACTTCAGGCCACTTTCCCACATGTTCTAGTGGTCTAAAGCTGTAACTACCAGGAGGACCAGGGTGCCCCTTAATCATCTTTGAATTTCCTTTAATTCTGTGATAGGGTCTTATAATAGGAATCGAAATATTTGTTAACTAAAGTTGCTAGAACCACAATCTCCAGATAAGTGGTATGCTACTATTTTTTTTTATTAATTTTTAAAGAGATCCATTTTATGTACAGAGTTCTGGTTACAACCTAACAATTTAAATAATTATTAAAAGCTCAACAATACTTGGGCAAAGAAAGCTTAACTATTAATATGTAACTTTTGCTACCACAACTTTGGATTTCTTTGTAGCTAGGTAAGATGTTCCTAGACTATTTTTATCGGGGAAAAATTGTCAAATCAGTTGAAACTCTGCAATGTCCAATTCAAGAAAAGGTCTCTGTGTTAAATCAAAGGTATAAATTCCACATCAGTAGTACATAAGAGAAAAAAAGAAAGCAATACCAGAATTAAAGTAATTTATGCCCACTTCCCTAACTGAACATGAGAGATTTTACTACGGGAATTACAGTGACTTTGCATCATGCACATATCACACTTTAATAACATGCACTCGCTCATCTTTCATCTCTTTACTCATCTTTCATCTTATGTAATTAAAAATACTATAAGATATTTTCCATATATGCTTTATTCTTCTATATTGATAATTTATAGAATTATTACTACTCTTCAATGTTTACTCAAAACCATACTGTACTATGGTAACTTAAGAGTAATTTTGACTATACACAATTTTTGCATTCCATGCTAACTTTAGAACTTACCCCCCCACCTCCTAAGATACAACACTACTTGTGTTATACTGTGAGCAGTGTGGGGGAAGAAAAGCTTGAGAATTAAGTTAATGACAAAAACAGTGAACTCAGAAACACACAGGGGAAAAAAAACACACCCAAATGATTACTTTCCCCAAAGCTGAGTCTACCTAGAGGTAGTCCAAAAAGAAATGACAAAGGATGCAAGGATAATGATAAATGGCGAAGGAAACAAAAGATACAAAATGAAGCAGATGTTCATGGGACACCGTAAGTATGGTAATAAAATAAACATAAACATCTATGATATTTAGGCAAAATAGTATGCATTGATGGCCATCTGATGGCCATCATTTCTGTTGGTCAGTATCTAAAAGCTTTTCTATCTGAGGAGACAAGCTATAAATCGATAGATACTTCTACAATGAGAATTAATTTACTATCACATATGAACCAATATATTTTGATGTCAATATTCACAATTAATGTTAAAAATCCCCTACTGACTTATGTTAAGAGTACCAAAAATCTATAGTTGTTTCAGGAATAAAACACATGTAGTTAGTAATCTCTTTTTCTCCTTCTGCTATGGCTGTGTGGTTTTTGACCGAGATGCTAAGCCAAGTATTTTACATCTGTGGCCCATCCAAAAAAGGAATCATACACTCCAAAGAATTTCCTCTAATTGCTAAAATGAAATGATGGATTATGAAAATTAATTTTGTAGGTACCAATAAGTTATAAGGGGATGGCTTAAAAAAAAATTAGCCAGGTTACCTACATGAACTGGAAAGCAAGCAAAGGGAATTTTCTTTGAAGGGCACATCCTCATATTAAATTTCCCATGGCTACATGGAAATTCTTTCACTTACCAGAAAGACCTGGTTGGCACTTTCACTGAGAGTTGAGTCATCTGGGCTGTCAACAGGTGTCTGACGTGTAAACTTGGAATCAAACTGACTCACATCCTCTTCAGATTGCTTTATAAAAACAAAATGATTAGAAAATGATGAATAATCTATATTATACATACCAATCAAATACATTGTATCCAGATAGAGTTCTTTTTGCAGGGGTTGACTGTAATAAAATATCAGAATAGTCTTAGGCACAGACTGAAGAAAAGAATGCAGGTAAAAAGTAGTAAGAGTCAAATTGTATTTTCAAATCTTAAACATGCATTCAAATAGATTTTAGTATAGTTATCATTCCTATTAAAAATCTGAATATTAATTTTCCCTTCTCAAAAAGCTTCAGTGTGCCTAGTCCACTGGCTAAATCCCTGTTTAGAGATAATTTGCTCTGTTGGCTGCTGCAGGTTTGTAATAAACCTGCAAAACCAATGAAGCAGAGTTAAAACACAAATCACAGTTGTAAGATGCTGCAGTTAAAGTTTCTCTCCATAGCTTATTTCATTCCTTTAGATTTCTAAAGGAACAAAAATAATATTCTGCTCCACATGAGTTATATTTTCTTGTAAAAGAATAGTTCTCACTTAAGTTCTATCCACCAGATTTACTTCTTTAATTCTTTCTCTTTCTCAATATATCTAGACTTCAGCCAAATATAAGAAATAAATACCAATTTAGAAAATCTGACTTAATACTAAAAGATGACCACATTGAGCTTATTTACAAAATATACTTCTGAATAAAAAGTTGAAGACATAGTAACAATGATCAACCCAGTAACACTGTGCACTCTTAGAGCCCTGATTTTGATCTCTAAATTCTATTTTCGACTAGAAGGAACCAGCATTTCTCGAAGAAATGGCCGATTCCAGGTGTGGGGTAGGAAACATACAAGACAAGCACAGACCATCAGTTTCCTTATTTTCCTCTCTGGTACAACATCAGACTATGTGGCCGTGTCAAAAGGACTCAGAAACCAACATGAAGATGCATCCAGTGTCCAAAGATGGGAAAAAATTGAGAATCAGTAAAAATAACTGCAATGGATTGAAACACAAATATGTTTAAATGTATGAGTTCATAATGATACTAAAAAAACCCCACCAAATTCACTGGTCAATTTTGGAAGATGCTAGGGAACTAATTCATTATTTTGAAAGCTGGGAAAGAATCAAATATTTATCCCTCCCTTCCTATATGAATTGTACCTTGTGTAACTGAACAACTGATGTAAAAGTTTCTCTTTACAGAAGAATTCAGCTAACAAAAAAAGAATGAATAACCATTAGAATAAGACCATTTCACAAAACCCTAATGAAATAAAACTAGGCCAGAGTTCCTCAACCTCAGCACTACTGACATTTTGGGCCTGATAATACTTTGGCTCCTACCCACAAAATACCAGTAGCATCCCCTCCCCTCAAATTATATGCTTTCATGTATACATACCAACAGAGGTTTAAAGGGGGGCTCCACCTTCCGAGCCAGAAGTTCTTCCCAGTTAATGTGTCTAAAGAATGGATGAGCCTAGGAAAAAAAAAAGAAAAGTAAAGTAGAGGGGAATAGACTTTACTAGATTGACAAATTAACTGCCTTTTTGAAGTTACAAGTCACAAAATAAGGTAAACTTATAAGCAACTACATAAAATCCTCACAAATACATAAAATTAGTATTATCTTCCCCCAAAACTCCAAACATGCCAATCCCTACTTGAACTTCTCCAGCATCCCCAGGACCAGCTCCAAGACGAGAAGCAGCATTTCTTTTCAGCAGCTTTAGGGAGGAAAAAAAAATACTGATGAAGAATCTTGAGTCGATTTGATTTTTTTTTCCTTTTTAGAATTTGTTTGTCTACTTTGCCTTGAGAAAACATAATTTATTAATTACTACTAAATGTTGTTTGAGAAAAAAAAGAAAAACCTTTAAACAAATCTGTACTTTGCCTTCAAAAACTGTAGGCTTTTTTGGTTCAATATCTATGTATGATTCTTTATTCAACATATTCATTAAATTCTATCTTGTTAAATCCTAGTCATTGAAATTTGTAGTGTGAGTGCCCATTTAAGAACCCTACCTTTTTGAGCAGATCTCTGGCTTCTTGTGTGAGGTAGGGAGGCAAATTGAGTTTACATTTGAGGATTTTGTCAATTGTTTTCTTTCTATTCTCCCCAGTGAAAGGGGGCTAAGAGTAGAAGAGAATGAAAAATTAGCACATAAGAAACAAATTTTAAATAACAATATTACCCATTTCCTGAATTAGTCAGTTATGCATGGAGCTCAGGCCAGTAACCTTAGAACTCTGGGAGGCCAAGGAAAGAGGATAACCTGAGGCCAGGAGTTCAAGACCAGCCCTGAACAATGTAGCGAGACCTCATCTACAAAAAATAGAAAAATTAGCCAGGCTTGGTGGCATGTGCCTATAGTCCCAGCTACTCAGGAGGCTAAAGCAGGAGGATCACTTGAGCCCAGGAGTTTGAGGTTACAGTGAGCTATGATGACACCACTACACTCCAGCCCAAGTTAACAGGATGAGACCCTATCTCAAACACAGAAATGTATGCTGTGAAGTAGGCTAACTGCTAAAGATCTGTAGTGTTTTAAAATTCTTTTTTAATTTACATTTACTTTTAGAGACAGGGTCGCAATATGTTGCCCAGCTTGGCCTTGTACTCCTGAGCTCAAGCAATTCTTCCACCTCAGCCTCCTAAGTAGCTGGGACTACAGACATGTACCACCACACCCAGCAGAACTGTAGTTTTTACGCAACAGGACAGAGGAAGTAGCAATGTTCTGAAAGAAAGCCTGGGTTTCCACCATTAATTTGTTGTGAGATAATAAGTGAGATGTGATTTTATGATTTGATTTCTCCATTTATAAAATAAGGGCATTATATATTCAACATCTATTTCACAGGTCTGTCATGACATAGATCTTAAATGAAAATGTTTTTAAAAGTATGGGATCCCATACAATTCCAAGGCATTATTGTGTTAAACTGCTGATAACAAATCTTTGGGCTTTGAAAATAACTCCACTGGTAACATTTTCAAAAAGCACAGGAAAGGTCTCTTGCTATAGTGATTTTATAACTACTAAGCACAGACCATAATACATGCAGCTTTTAACTGTGCACCTACTGCTCCAGTCAGCATGTCATACATTAATGCTCCCAAACTCCACCAATCCACAGCACGATTGTGGCCACTTCTCATCAAGATTTCAGGGGCCCTATAATGAGAAAAATAATATGCCTAAAAATTATTCACTCATTTGCATATCATCTGAATTTGAATTTTTAAAATACCATATACAGCCAATGATGCTATAGCAAACAGGTATTATTCCTCAAACCAGGTAAAAGTTAGCTATTACCCCCAAACCAATTATATATCTTTTAACATGCTCACATGTATTCTATTGTTCCACAAAATGTGTGTGTGACTGTTCCATCATGAATAGATTCTTTGCATAGTCCAAAGTCTGTTAGTTTCACATGACCTACAATGAAAGACAACAGTATGATTATTCTGAGAATGTGCAGAGTTTGAAAATATCATAAAAGATAATAATCTATCCTTCCATTTAACTTTTCCTGCATCAAACTTTTCTTGAAGATGTCAAGAACTAATGAACTACCATCCATAAAATGTGACGCTAACTGTTTAAGGCTATGGCAAAGTCACCTTTTGCCGATGACATAATTTATCTAGTAAAGAGAAAACAGAGAAAAAAGTCAAACAGCTTGTCTCAGGCTCTGATTCCAATGTAAATATACTACACTCTGATACATAAAAAGAAACAGGGCCTTTATTTTCACAGAACACCTGACACACTCAAGCTTATAGGTCAAAGAAGAAGTTAACTTTTCTATCACTCCCCTATTCTATCCTGTGCCTTAGAATTCAGAATCCAGGTTTTGGGGGGTGGGAGGGAGGGAGAGACACTGATTCTCATGATGTACTTGGTTATCTTTTCTCCTTTAAAAATAAAAAAATGAAAGAATAAAAGCACAATTTGGAACATTATTATATATTAGCCTCTGTTGTCCATATACCATTTTCTGTCCAAGAATATGAAACAGTTAACTACCTTATGGATCGTTCTATGAACATCTAAGGATCAGCAGCTGCTACCAGCCCCCTAGATACAATGAGTTGGCTAGTTGCACCTTTGGGGTGTGAGTGAACTGCCAACTCTACCCAGCCCAGATTACTCTAGCATGAATTGAACTGTCTGTAGCAGCATGCAGTTGTAGTCAAGGCTTCTCTACAGCTATATAGATACCAGTCTCTCTGTATGTTTGTTGTCTCAAATGGCAAGAATAAACCGATGCCTTCTAAACATTTTATTTCCAAGGTTACATCAAATACCTGGGTTTAATTCTAATCCTTTCCTTTTTCCCGAATTAGCAAAACTTTTTTTGTTTTACAACACTAAGTTGGCACCAAAGTAAAACTTATTAAACCAAAATTAATGTTTTGACTAGCTTTTGCCTTACAACACTTTATGTAAAGAAAAGCTAAAAAGAGTAAAGATTAAACAAAAAAGGCAGTTGGGTAGCTATTATCCTCAACTCCCTTTAATCTCATCAATCATAAGTACCTAAATACTTAAACATTAGCAAGTATTATGATGCCATAAATTCTAATGGAAGAAATGTATAAAAAAGAGAGATGAATATGGGGCTTTGAAAATGGCCATGACCTATGTGGGAGGATTTTAAGATGATTATTTACTACAGAATTGTTTACGGTATATCTCCACCTTGGTGATTAAGCATGATATTCTCCGGCTTCAGGTCTCTGTAGATGATCCCCTTTTGATGTAGATGCCCCAAAGCCATGGAGATTTCTGCCAAGTAAAAGCTGGAAACAAAAGTGATTTAATAAAATTAAAAAGTAATCTACCCAAAGCAGTTTATGTATGGAGCAAAATTCCTTCAAAGAAACAGACATGCACCAAAGACCAAATTAGTGGGATAGGGGGATGGATGGGGAAAAGAGATGGCATAGGATGCTGCCAAAGGCATGGGGACATTTATGTTTCATTTGTTTTAGTGGAACTATAAAATGTTTTATTCTGCCATTAGAACATACTGCTAAAATTGCAAAGATGTCCAGAATATGCTCAACTGTCACTGGTCATGATTTGTTCTGTTTGTGTAGGAATTAGGCCAATAATCATTCAGAGCAAAGCAAATTTCTCCCACCCAAACCAATTTTAAAATCCCATAAGAAACAGGAACTTTGTTATTATCAGAGATCAAATCTTGATTTCAAAAGATACCTTATAACCTGACCCTTAGAAGCCCATTCACCCCTTAATGCAGCTACGTATTTACAGACAGCTCACGCCCACAGGGTCTGCCCTCCCTCTTGCCAGCCAGCCCGCAACTATAAACTGTGTGACACTCAAATTTATCTACCTCAAAAGAATAAAGGGCTGGATCAACCCTGTCTGGATTCGAAAAGCACAAGGCACTGCAATACTGGCTGCATAACAATGTTGCAATCCTGCAGATTACTCCAGGATGGAGAGGGTGTGTCCTAGAGGACTGAGGCAGTTTCACAGCCAGCACGACCACAAACACAGCCTCCAACACGGCTCAGAGAGCCTCCTCCAAAAAAGAGCACTTCATCCCTAAGGCTCTTAAATGCAGCTTCTGTGTTAGAAAAGGCCTGAAATTAAACAATGGAATGCAGTTTGGTAATTAAGGTAGAAAAAACATTTAAGTGTTGTTTTCTATTCAATTAATGTGTAGGATAAACTGATTTATTTTTACCCAATACTGTCACTTCACAAAAGGATGTGTATATTTTTAATTTGAAGCAGATGTTATCTTTAGAAATAGGAAGGTAGATCCCATCCTGGCTATACAATCCAGACATGTGCAGGCTTATCACCTCCCTAAGACTGCACCTAGGGAACTGGAAAGTCTGAAAAAAAAAAAGAGATGATTTCTGATACTTTCCATTGTTCCACATTTAAAGTTTCACTGGAAAGCCACACTCACCCACAGCCAAGACAGGCAGCTTACCAATTCAAGGAAAGAAAGCTGCAATGAGAATGGTTCTGTTAGGAACAACTGGTGTACAGAGTGGTCCACCCAAGGCCTGAGGGCAAAGGAATGATGTAACCTCCAATAGCTGTCCAGTCCCAAAGCTGCTTCTCCCCATTGAAGTCCTGAGTGACTAACTGGCTCCAGATCAATTTATTGAATGATTTGGCTGACCACAGTGGGAATGGGGCTTTGCTTTTAATTTTATCAATACCTGAATCTATGCGACCACGAAGATTTCACTTACCAGGCTGTGTCTTCCATAAATATTCCCTCTCTTTCTAACTGCATAAATAGTTCTCCTCCTGTAAAGAAAGGAAAAAACATTAGAAATAAAACAATTTTTATTTCCAACCCACTTTTTTTTTTTTAATTCAGAATATTATGGGGTACAACACTTTGGCTATATATATTGCCCATGCACTGCCCGTGTCAGAGCTACAATCGTGGACATCCCCCAAAATGTGCTCCTTGCATCCATTTAGTGAGAGTTTTTCCCATCCCCTCCACCCCCCTCCCGTTCCAAACCACTTCTAATGAGAGAGTTTGGGCTTCTCTTCTAACCATAATTAAAAAACATCTGCCTCTTAAAAATAAAAAACAGATCCTAAAAATTATAGGTTTTAAAATTAAGTCCTTAGGATTCTGTTTTTAGCAGCATTTTTATTCTTCTGTGAAGTATATACATTTAAAAACTAGAACTAGAACTGGCTTGGAATTCTAGGCTTTACATCCACAAACTTCAAAATATTTGTAGATTCCAAACTTTGGGTTAAAAAAATCTTGATTAAAGTCTCTTTAACATTTTACCCATAAGTAGAAAACTGTTAGTATACAATTAAACCACCCTCACTAAGTTTTAGTGATGCCCATATTTCATATTTTCTGAACCCTTAACCAAACTGAATGAAACTGGCAGTGGCCTTATAAAAAATATGGCACAATTTGAGTATAAAAATAAATAATGATAATAAAGGGTTATATCCCAATGAATAATCTTGGAATCCATAAGTCCACAATGATGTAAATAAATGGATAAAATTAATTTTTAAAATGGGGGAGAAAGGAAAGTTCTTTATTACAGTAGAATGCCAAGTAACAAATGAAGGAGGCATGATGGAATAAGAAAAATCACTTGGCAAACAATCACAGTTAATTGTTGCAGGCAAGAATCAATGGATGCCAAAACTGAATGTGAGAAAGCTTGATGAGAGATGAGATATTTAAATAATCTCAAAGTATCTCTTCAAAAGATACTTATTAATGGGGAAACTTCACGAGGGAAAAAGACCAGCAGACACTACCTTCTACATGTGACCAAAGTTAACATCACTAGTAACAGGATAAAGATATCATGTACCTCTTGATCTGATGCACTAAGAAGGACACAATGTCACTTTGATGGTCCTGCCAAAAATGCATAACCTGAACCTAATCCTAAGGAAACATCAGCTAAATTCAAATTGATGCATTATATAAAATAACTTGCCTGTAATCTTCAAAAATGTCAACATCATGAAAGACAACAGAAGACTTAGGAACTGTTCCATATTAAAGGAAATTGAGGAACGATATTACTGCATCAATGTCAATTTCCTATTTTTTATAATTTCAGTATAGTTAAAGATACTGTCCTTGATTTTAGAAAATATACATTGACATTTTAGTAAATGGAAATCGTGTCTGCAATATTCTTACACAGTTCAAAAAAAATTATGTGTGCATGTGTACATGTATACATATATAGATAGGAGGATAAAACAAAACAAATGTGGTGAAATGACAACATTTGGGTAACCTAGGTGAGGGGTACATGGGAATTCTTTGTACTATTCTTAAAACTTTTTTGTATAAGTCTGAAATTATGTCAAAATAAAGTTACAAGAAAAAATGGCAATAGTCACAACGAAGTTGCTAAATTCTGCAGCTTTCTATTCCATGTTATAAGCTACTGTGAAATCTCTGTTTCTCAGAAAACTCTAGTGTGTTTGCTAGAAATAGATCCTGTGATCTAGAAATGATATGGAGAACAAGAAGTTCCTAGGAGTTGGTAGGCCCTGGAAAATGTGGATGATTTTCCACATACCTGCATACCCTAAGGCTACATTACAGTAAAAATTCTGTTGAAAGATGTAATTCCAAAAATACTCAGTATCTTAAACAATACTGTGAATAAGTTTTTCTACTTCAGTTTAGAAAGACATATTTCAATGGTTTATTTGAATTATAGTACCTTACCCCAGCACAATCTGATGGCTTTGTATCAATTAGGTGTTTGTTATTTTGTTAAGTGACTGATCACAAAGGGATTATGCTAAAATTTTACAGACAAGGAAAAACTTAACCTTTAAAGTTTCTTTCATATTTGTCAGCAAATATAAATATTTGGTCACATCTGAATTCCTTACTTCAAAGCACTTGTCAATTTTAAGAACTATTGATCATAATGGGAAAAAATATTTTTCCACTGAAAAATGTTTTGACCCAGTTTCTGGAGCAAATGCAAATAATTACACCAAACTCTGTGTACTGACCACTGAGATACTCAAGGATGAGGTAGAGTTTTCCACCGGTCTGAAAGGCATAAATTAAATCCACAATGAAGGGATGCTTTACTTCCTCCAGAATATTCCGTTCTGCTTTTGTATGAGCTGTATCTTTAGCATTTCTTACTATCATTGCCTAAAGGAAAAGAGATGATCTATAAGAACAAAATAGTGAACATTTTTATTCTATAGCAACTGGAAAATCTATTTTGTGCTTTTCTTGCCAATATTGAACTATTAATCACAGTTCCCATTAGAAACTGAGATGCGGTAATGGAAGATGTTCACTTTTTATACACATCTGTGCTGTTTGGATCTTTTTTTTTTTTTGAAGTGAACATGTAAATAAAAACCTAAAGATACATTTTTTAAAAAATCTGTAAGTAGATCAAGTCTACTTATATATTCACTAACTGTTGAGTATCTACCATGTTCTAGGCTCTGTGCCAAGCAGAACTAATAGAAAGAATGCTCTGTCCATAGAAGCCCAAAGTTTCAGGGAAAAAAGACAAGTGAATGGAGGTAAGCATAGGATGCTATGGGTAAACAGGGAAACCATGCAAGAAGTCTTCCTCGAGGTGGTGATACCTAAGCCCTACCTTGAAAGTTATTAAAATGAAATATGGAAGGTAAAAAAAAGCATTCCAGTGCAAAAGAGGGTTGACAGGCTAGGATACATCTGGGGAATCTACAAGTAGTTCAGTATGGTTAGAAGTGGTTAGAGATTAAGCTGAAGAAGTAGGCAGAGGCCAGGAAATGGAAGGCCCTAGTACCTAGGCAAAGGTATTGGAATCTTACCTCAGAGGCAAAGAAGAAATGTGGAAATGAGTGAAATGAGGAAACTTTTGGCTTTAAGAAAGTCAATTCTATAGCAGTGTGGGTAGAAATGAGCCTAGTTAGAGGCTAATTCAATAAAATAAGTAAGAAGACCTATAACTAAGAAAATGAGGGTAGGGAAAAAAAGGCTAAAGGTATATAATTTGCACTTGCTGACTAACTATATACAAGAAGAAATGGTGATACCCTTATTTTTGCTTAAGTAAAAGGATAGATAATGGTATCATTCAATAACAGGGAACGGAAATGAAAGAAAAAAAAGATTTGAGAACAATGATGCACTGTTTTGGAGATGCTAAATATAAATTCCAGAAAGTTACACTGATATACCTCTAGTAGTTAGAAAGCAAATACACAAGGTTATTAGTTCCAATATTATCTGTGAAAGTGAAACACTGGAAATAACCTATATGCCCATACATAGGATACGGGCTGAAAACCTATGTGTAAAAGAATGTGTAGAAGCAGCTGTAAAAAGAATAAAGAACATGTCTACGAAAGCAAGGTGCAAAAGAGCACATAAAGTATAGCAGCACATATATTATACTATCTTTTGTGTAAGAAAGGGGAAATGAGAATAGATATAGGTATCTGCTTGTATCTGCAAAAATGAACACTACTAAGATAAACCTAAAGCCAATGATAATGGAAGGGCAGGAAAGGGAATAAGACTTTTGAGTATACCTTCTGAGTAAAACCTCAATGGTTTTATCATTCATTTTTTTCTTGCCTAAATCAATTATTATTGCAATTATAAAATGTAGATTTTTATTTCTGAACTATATTAATGTTTTATACATTCCAAAAATAAAATGAAATCAACAAGGATGGGGTGGAAAATACAACTGAAAACTTTAGAAATACACAAATTTAACTGAACATCATATTAATAACTTTACTACAGAAAAGAAAAAACATATTTAATTAACTTTAGACTACATACCCTTAGAGGCCTATATGTAAGCATAAAAAAAAATTGCAAAGAAATCCTAAACCACACTTAGTAGGTTTGTAGCTGGTAGTAGTATGGGTATATTTCTCAAACTATTATGCATGTATTGTACAACTGAACAAATGAATACAATTATTGATGTTGTTACCAGGGTTCTCACTGTGCAAAAAAGGAGATGTAAATATGCACTAAGGGAAGAAAAAGAACCCTGTGGAATTGGACTGGAATTAGGGTATCAATATGAAGCCATGATTTAAAACAAAAACAAAAACTTCTACCTCTGTCCACTGAAAGAGCCAGAAACAATAACAGCTTAGAAGCAAGAAGCATAGCTAGCACCCAGATCTAGGTTTGTAAATACTGTATTCTTTACCAAAAGAAACCCGGGTTCCTTAAAGAAATGGATGGTTCTATGCCAGAGTCAGGGAAAGTGCAAGGCAAACCTGGAGCACTCTATTATTACCAGAAAGTAAGTTAGTGCTCAAAAATCAATGGGGATATGTTAAAAGGATGTAGAAGCTTTTAACAAGGCTCTCACTAGAAAAATCTGAGACAATTTGAGAACCAAAATGAATAATGACAAGGCCAGGCTCACATCTGTAATCCTACCACTCTGGGAGACTGAGGGAGGAGGATCACTTGAGGTCAGGAGTTCGATACCAGCCTGAGCAACAGCGAGACCCCGCCTCTACCAAAAATAGAAAAAATTAGCTGGGCATGGTGGCCTGCAACTGTAGTCCCAACTACTCGGGAAGCTAAGGTAGGAGGATCGCTTGAGCCCAGGAGTTTGACGTTGCAGTGAGCTATGATGATGCCACTACCCTCTAGCCCGGGCAACAGAGCAAGACTCTTGTCTCCCAAAAACAAACAAACAAACAAGAAAACCCAAAATGAATAATGACAGAAACAGGTAACACAAAACACCAACAAAAAAAGGTCCATACTAATTCTTTTTTTCTTTAAAGAGATGGGGTCTTGGTATGTTGCCCAGGCTGACCTTGAAAACTCCTGAGGCTCAAGCTATCTTTCTGTTTTAGCCGAGTCTTTAAAAATAATCTTAAAAGAGAGTATAAAAACAACTTCTTTACAAAAGAATGACAATACAGAAAAAATAAAAATAGAAGAGTCTCCATTTTATAATCACTATTGTAATATTTGATTTGGGCAAGAAACAATAAATGATGATAAAACCATTAAGTAAAAGATTATTAGGGGACAGGATGTTCACAGTTTCTATCATTCCATAGGTCATTTATTAATTACAACAGGAAAAAGATACCTGTACTATGGAAAATCTGGTGGATGACATTCTTTTTTTTTTTTTTTTTTTTTAAGAGACAGGGTCTTGCTCTGTCATCCAGGGTGGAGTGCAGTAACATGATCACAGCTCACTGTAACCTTGAACTCCTGGGCTCAAACTACCTTCCCACCTCAGCCTCCCGAGTAGCTATGACTACAAGCACATGCCACCACACCCAGCTAATTTTTTTGTTTTTAGTAGAGACGAAGTCTCACTATGTTGCCCAGGCTGGTCTCAAACTCCTGGCCTCAAGCAATCCTCCCACCTTGACCTCCCAAAGTGCTAGGATTACATGTGTGAGCCCAGCCTGGACACTACCTTAACCAAGTGATCAAACTCAACCTCACCAAATAATGGATAGACTGACATAACGTGCCCCCGAGCCCATGAACTGGGAACACAATGACACCTATGTAATATTCTTGCAAAAAGTGTTTAATCTATTTAAAATTTACAAGTATTTTCATGAGGAAACAATGAAACCCAAATCAAGGGATAGTCTGCAAAACAACTGGCCTGGACTCTTCAAAAAAATGTCAATGTCATGAAAGACAAAAATAGGTGGGAAATGGCTCTAGAGTAAACTAAAGAGACAGGACAACTCATACAATGTGTGATCCTTGATTAATCCTGGATATTAAAAACAAAACAGCTATAAAGGATATTATTGAGACAACAGGGGAAGTTTGAATATGTGCTATGTATTAGAAAACAGTATTGTATATCAATGTTAAATTTCCAAAGTGTGATAAATCATACTGTGGTTATATATGAAAATGTCCTTATTCAGGAGATACATACTGAATAATTTAGGGGTGAAGTGCTATCATGTTCTGAAACTAACTCTCAAATTGTACAGCATAAAAAAATAATTTAAATTAAAAATTGGAGTTTACATAAATATACATATACATATATGTGGCGACAGGGAGAAAGGGGGGGCAGACAAAGAAAATATGACAAAATGTTAACAACTGATGATCATTTTACTATTCCTGCAACTCTTCGGAAAGTACGAAAAATTCCAAAGATATACTATTTTTGAACTGCTCAGGAAATTTGAATTTTTAAATAAACAATTGTGAGGAAGTCTGAGAAACCAGCACTAAGAAATAAGATGAAAAATCAGTGAAGTAGAATTCATAATAGTGAAGGGAGTTTCTAAATGCTGTGGTCAATATCTCCAATGCAAAAGAGAGGTAAATTAAGGATGAACTAAGAAAAGACCACTGGATTCAGCAATTGGGAAGCTGGTGATGACCTACAGGACAGGAGCTTCATTGAAATAGTAGAGTCATGCTGGGCACAGTGGCATGTGCCTGTAGTCCCAGCTACTCAGGCTGAAATGGGAAGATCTCTTGAACCCAGGAGTTCAGGGCTGTAGTGCATTATGACTGAGCCTGTGAATAGGCACTGCACTCCAGCCTGGGCAACATAGCAAGACTAGGTCTCTTAAAAAAAAAAAATAGTAGAATCATAAGTCAAAATACAGTGAATAAAAAAAAGAATAAAACAGGCTGATACCACTACACTCTAGCCTGGACAACAGAGTGAGACCCTGTCTCAAAAAAAAAAAAAGAGAGAGAGAACAAAACATGAAAGAAGAGATGATAATGTGGATTCTACTTCTCAAGAAGTTCAGCTACAATAGGCAAAGAGGGTGATAGCTATAGGGAGACTCTGAGTGAAGGAAGGTTTTGTTTAGCTAAATATGGCAGAGGCAGAGTATATTTAAATGAAGAAAAAAATCAGGATAGAGGATGGAAAGAGAGAGGACAAGTGACAAAGCAAAGTCCCTGAATAGGCAGAAAGGGATGGTATCCAAAACAGAAAGGAATTAGCCTTGGCAAAGAGGAGGAACACATCTCCACTAAGACTGGAGAGAAGGAAGTAGAGGCAGGTAAAAATGCAGATTAACATGGTGTTGGGTAGGGACTAGTACAGAAGTCGAAGGAAATCACATCTGACAGCCTCAAATAGGAAGAAAGGCAGTTGGCTAAAAGAAGTAGAGAGGCTGAAGGAAAGGCTCTAAACAGTTGTAGAGAATGGAAGGATTTCTCTAGGGACATGTAGAAAAATTACTGGGGATTGCTTAGAGTCCAAATGAGTTTTGGATTATACATTTTTCCCAACAGTAATCTATAGGTTTGTGTGATTTCTGCCAGTAATGCTCAGTAGTTGAGATACAGGAATAAAGGAGCACTGACAAGTGAGCTGATTCAGATTAGGACTGTCCTGAAGATAAGGTCAATGGGGCTAGCAACTGAATGAAGTGGCAGACTATGCTGATTTGGCTGGATTCAGAATAAAGTGAAATAAGAAGGGGGCTAAGAACTTAAGGAAAAACAGGTCAAAGAACTAAAGGGCTTAGGGCTAAAAAACAGGCATTGTGGGAATAAAGAAAGTTAGAAGTGAGAATGTTATTGTTCCATGAAAGCCCAATATTCCAGAGGTGGAGAATACAGTCATGAAGTGGAATGGAGGTGAAAGCTGATGGAGTTGAGATCATCAAGGAATTAGAAGGCTAGGCTATTGATTACTTATTCAATACAAGGATAGTGAAAACACCTGGGATGACAAGACTTGGGAATGGGGGAAAAAGACTGAACTATGTATTTAAGTCTTCATAAATTTAAAGGGAAAACCAGGAGATGGTAGATAAAAGGTGACAGAGTGGTTTAGGCTTAAACATCAAAGGAGAAAGGGCTTTGACCAAAAGGTAGATGAGTAATTGTAAGAATAAGCTTATCAGTTCTTCCCTTGGATTACACAGTAAGCAAAGTGAGAGACAGACTATATTTGTCTCAAATGCTAAATCCCAGTATCTAGTATAATGCCTGGCACATAGCAGGTTCTCAATTGGTTTAATAAAAGATGGAATGGAAGAAGTATGGCCAACTTGAGACCCACAAGCCTTTGGCCAGAGTTCTAAAATTTATAATGCAGAGCAAACTAATGCCACGGGCAACAGTATTTTGCTTCCAAAGTACATTTTGTTGCAACTGGTAGAAAGATGGTTGTTAATAGTCTTTTCCTCAACATTCCACCATACAAATACTCAAATGGGACCCCTCCTGTAAGAAGTAAACAGTCCCAGGAGAACTGATAAATCCACACAGAACGGCCACCTACAAACAACTTACTTAAGACAAGGGGACATCTTGTTCTACTCTGATTTCATCTTAAAGGCTAGGAAGAGGTATATTCTTACCACATACTCAGGTCAGAGGGGGTTAGTACTCTCTGCCTCCAGCATAATAAAATCAGAAGGAAGAAGCTCAAAGGGGCCTATAGTCATCTTACCTAGGAATTTAGGAATTAAAACCCTGGACCTAACCCTAGTAACTTCTTCACTTTCATTAGTTTTGCTGTGAGCTTGTTTTCAAGGACAGCAAGGAAGGAGAACAGTGTCTGATCTCTAGCCAGGCTTGGGGAAAGAAGAACCCTAAGAGTGGGAAATAATGGTAATCAAGCAAAAGGAGAGGCAAAGTAGCTTAGGTCTTAGAGGACTGGGCCCAAAAATGAGGCCTGACACTTAGCAATAACTAAGTGTATGAATTTCCCAATACACCACCCCCACCCACCTTGAGTGGAAAAAAAACTAATATCCTCTACTTTTCACTAAAGATACCTGTGCCAAACACATTTTTCACTCAAGGTATAATTATGATTAATATGGTCAACCCTCATTATCAGGTACAGATAAGTAATATACTAAAAGGAATGAATTACTTAAGAATCTTGACCAGTAATTCTTTCAACATTTCTGGAACAAGCATTATTATACTGCTTTCAAATCTATACCTAACATGTTTTACAGATTAAAAAAAAAATAATTAATCTCAAACGAATCCAATAGGAAAGCCAGACAGCAGATGTTAATCCCAACTTACTGAAGCAGAAATTTATGTTGAAAGAATACCTACATGGTTTCTTTAAGACCATCACCAATGAAGTTGTGGTCATAGTATTTGTTCCTTGGCTTTTAAATTGAGGAGTCATTTGTACTGCTTAATAAAAATCAGCAAGAAGATAAGGACCAAAGTATTACAAATCTTATAATTTTTTTAAAGGTCATTTTGATTATCTTTTAAAGTAGTTCTCTCCTGGAATTTTTGTTTTAAGACAGTGGAATCTTTTCAGAAATCAATCCTAAACAAGAACAAGAAACTGAACACACATAATCCATCTTCAGTAAATGTAGTAAAATATGGAACCCAACACTCAAAAGATAAAGGCAAAGTGGGAGTAAAGCACTGTTCCATGACTTAGTAGAGTGGGGTAAGATCAAACCTAAGTGCCTGCAAAGAGGAATAACACAAAAGAAGTTGATCCCATCTATAGAACAATAGCAAACTTAAAAAATTAAAGGCAAACATTTTTAAAAAAGGAAAAAGAATCAGAGGACTTAGAGGCTGCAGAAGGCGGAAAGTGGAGGGCTAAAAACAGAGAGTATCTGAAAGTCTGTATAAAGAACAGATAGACCAAAAAGGTTCCCATCTCCACACTAAGTCAAAGAACTAACCCAAGGAGGGGCAAAAAAAAAAAAAAAGTGAAGGATTAGATACACAGAGTGAGTGCTAATGTAAAAACTCAACTTTAGTCTACATGTTGAAAGATAAGATCTCCATCCCCTCTCTCACCTACCTCCAGAATGCATTTTCCAGGCAAAAGAATGGAGGCTTTTTTCCAGCACCAATTGATCCATCAGACCTCTAGAAAGCAGACTCACAGACACTATTATTTGGAAGTTCTTGGTCAATTGCCAATTAACCACTTGACTGCCCTGCAGAGAAGCCTACACACATAGAACTTCTCATCAGCTTTTCAGAGTTCCACTCTTAAATATGAATAATTAATGAAGGACATCAGACATCTAAAGAAGGCCTCCTTAGAGACTAACAGAAAAGACTAAATTGAAGTCAAAGAAAATAGGCACTCAAAAAAGAGACAATGCATGGAACAAAAGAACATTTCAAAGAATTATAATTAAAACCTTCAGAGTGATAAGAAATGATATTGTACTCATAAAACAGGATGCTATAAAAAGTAAAAGCAACAGAAAGAGTTCTGGGGAACCACAAATAGCTTTAAAAAAAATTTCAGTAAAAGAAAGTAAACAACAAGACAAAGAAATGGACAAATGAAAAAGATAAAAAAAAAATTAGATGATCAGTTCAGGAGGTCCAACATCTAATTAACTGCGATTCCAAGAAGAGAAAACAGTAGGAAGGAAATTATCAAAGAAATCATACAAGAAAATTTCCTAGAACTGAAAGATTGAAGCTTTCAGATTAAAAGAGTAAAAATACATAAGAGTCAAAGCAAAACACATCACTATAAAAATTTAGAATATCAGAAATAAAGAGAAAATGTTAAATATTTTCAGAGAAAAATAGGCCATGTAGAAAGGATTACGAATCAGAATGGCAAGAGACTTCTCAATAGAAACTCTCAAATATAGAGGAAAGTGGAGCAAAATTCTGAGTGAAAATGATTTTCAACTTCAAAACCATACCCAAATGATCAAACAAGTATAAAGGTAAGGAAATTCTCACATATGCAATATTTTCTTAAAAATTTACCTTCATGTACCTTTTTCTCAGGGAGCCACTAGTAGATAGTCATCAAAATAAGAGAACAAGGGCATAAACTAAGAAAAAGGAAGATATGGGATACAGGGAACAAAGGATCCATCATTGAAGGAGCCAAAGAATTCTAAGGATTATGGTGAGGGGAGAGTATAGTAATGACAGTTATGCCTAGACAGCTACCAGTCCAGAGAGCAACAGAGGGATAGAAAATTAGTAAAAGAATGCCTCTGGGAAAATAAATGAAACTGATAGATTATAACACTGACCAAAGAACATCAGACTAAAAGGTGTTTTACAGAGTTGTTGGAAGGTGTGGGAGGACAATAGTAGATTCAAAGAAAGCAAAACAATGAGAGGATGGGAAGAAAGGAGGGAGCAGTAAATGAGATTAAAATCCTTAACTATCATAATGGAAATTAAAATTACTGAATTAAGAGATAGCAGTACATGCTTATTACTTAGAAATATGGAGACCAGAAACAGCCAAAAGAGTTATCTCAGAGAAGAACTGATTCCACCCTCAAGCAGAAATATAATAGTAATAACAACAATGAAACATAGCTCACATTCTAAAAGGAATTATAATTGCATTAGAAATACTTTTATTTTTTTTTTAAGAGATGGGATCTCATTTATGTTGCCCAACCTGGCCTCAAACTCCTGAGCTCAAGTGATCCTTCTGCATCAGCCTCTCACATAGCTAGGACTACAAGCACACGCCACTGTGCCTGGCTTGAAATACGTTTTTTTTGACTGAGACTTTTAGCCCAAAATTTTATAGCAATTAAGAATACAGTGTGGGGAAAAAACAAAGGGGGTAAGGGAATCACCTTTTTAAGCACCTTCATGGCAAATATTTTCCCAGTATTTGCTCCTGTTACTTTTCGTACTTGAAAAACCTGGATAAAAAAATAAGTGTTTGTATGTTATTAAAAGCCAAACTATGTGAGTCATACTCCCTTAATTCCTATTTATAAGAAACAAATGATACAGTAGTTTATATTCTTGTAAAAACGCCATGAAGGACTGTGTGCAAAAATGACCAGCTAAAGTAACAGACCACATTAAAGATTTATTATAGTAGTGACATCTGTTAAACATGAGACTTTCCTGTTTGTTCTGCTGACATCTGGTGGCAAAACTGGGCAATGACTGTGTGATGATGAGCACTCCTTTTACTTTATACATAAAATCCTAGTTTACTTAGAACAAGCTATAATCCGGGTTTCCAGAAACATAATATCAAACTTAAAAATTATAAAATATTTAATAAATTTCTTCCAGGGGTGCCACTGTTCTTGCTTCACATAAAACTTTATAATAGTTGATAGGAAATTATTGTTTACCTATACCTTAAAATGTCTAGTTATTACAGTTGGCCCTCAGAATCCACAGGTTCTGCAGCCACAGATTCTACCAACCATGGACCAAAAATATTTAGGGAAAAAACCAATAAAAACTATACAACAATAAAAAAAATATAAAAAATACAGGATAACTATTCACATAGCATTTATATTGTATTGGGTATTATAAGTAATCTAGAGAAAATTTAAAGTATCATCTTTAAATCAGGGAGGATGTGCATAGGTTATATGCAAATACCATGCCATTTTATGTAGGGCACTTAAGCATCCGCAGATTTTGGTATCTGCACGGGTCCTAGAACCAATCTTCCCCCACCTCCCGCAGAGACGGAGATGACCGTAAACATTTTCATGCAACAGTTAAAATATATGAGATTCAAAATGCATGTGTTATACATTCCAGGATGATTAGAACATATTAGAATGTGTCCTCAAGTGTAAAAATAAACTATAAATGTTGTGCTTTGCAAAAATTAAATTTAATCCTTAAATTAATAATAGTTCTTAAATTTAATCCTAATCAAGTTGTTATCTAAATTCTGTCTTTTGATAGAGAATGGCTTAATATAAGTTTTCCTGGGCAGAACTTATAAAGGTGAGGTCTTAAGTTAGAAATCCTTGGGCAAAAATATGAAACTAAGTTTTCTTCAGTTTTCTTCTGCCTTTTTATTTCCTTGAGCTTCCTAACTCTACTGCTCCAGATACTGCAAACCAAAGAAAACCAATTCAGATTAAGGTCTCAGTAACAGATAACAATTTAAAGTGCCATTCCCTTTGAAAGTAAAGTGTAGTTTGTTATTAAAGAGGATACCATTTAACCAAAGGAAAGAATGAATCCTCTAATAACAGACTCTGCCTGGCACAGTTGCCTATTTATTTATTCAACAAATATTGACTAACATGTGCTAGGCTTTTACATGTATAGTGGTAAGAAGAGGAAGGAAAACAACTTTTGTACATCCCTCAAATCACACCAGGTAAGTGGTCATGGTCATGTCCTTTGCCGATGGCTAACAAAAATTGAAGACGACTGCTGGAATCAGGATATAAAAATTAATCTATCCAAGACAGACAACAGCTCTCATTTCAAAAATACTTCCTACCTTTCCATAGCCCCCTTTACCAAGTACTCGAAGTAGCTCAAAACATTCTGGTCTGATTTTTTCTGGCCCTCTGTTCACACTAGTTTCTGAGATTTCAAATTTCTCACAATGTTCCATGCCACTGGGAAGAAAAGCACCAAAAGTAAATTTGCAAAACGTTAAATTACCTTCAGCATATTGTTAAGAAAGAGAAGAAAGAGAAACGTAATCCAATTAAGTAAAAGGAAAAAAGTACATGACAGCAAATTTAGTATCTGTGCTCTAAGTAAACTGATGATTCAATGACATGGAAGGTCAAGATTAGGGTGGCCTGATAATTATCTGCTTGTTCACAGAATGCGCTATTATTTTTTCATAAGCATCAACCACTCCCAAGCTGAGGTAAATTAGAACAAGTTTATAAAATTGAGAAAGGAAAATATCTTCTAGTTATTCAAATTTAGTTCATTCAAAATGTCAATGAAATTAGGTATTATCCAACCTCATTTGGCAACTTCAGCAGAAAATCTGGAATCTTTCTAAAACGACCCAATTAGTTCAAGTCTTTATGCTACAAAAATTCTTTTTTTTTTTTTTTGAGACAGAGTCTCACTCTGTCACCAAGGTAGAGTGCAGTGGTATCATAGCTCACTGCAACCTCAAACTCCTGGGCTCAAGCAATCCTCCTGCCTCAGCCTCCCAAGTAGCTGGGACCTCAGGCGCCAGCCTCCACACCTGGCTGATTTTTCTATTTTTGGTAGAGATGGGGTCTCACTCTTGCTCAGGCTGGTCTCAAACTCCTGAGCTCAAGCGATCCTCCCACCTCAGCCTCCCACAGTGCTAGGATTACAGGCATAAGCCACCACGCCGGGCCCCAAAACTCTTCCTAATAAAATTTACCCATGCATCTTTCCACATCTAACTTTCCAAGTTATTAACTTGATTAAAAGAATCCAAAAGGGGTGGAAATTATGTCTGTCATTCAAATGCTTTCTACATGAGCAATCTATCTTCTTAGTCCCTTCTCATACCAAGGCTTTTTACTTGAAGGTAGGGCAGCAAGCAGATTAATCACCATACTCACTCAATGGAGCTTGTCTAAAATGACTTAAGATTGCAGGGATCTCTGTTTGAATGATGTATTAAAGCAAAACAAAAAGCATTTGACTTTTTGGGGAATTTCTACAATCTTTCAGTAAGAAAAAGTTAGAAATGTGGTTTTCTATATTAAACTAATAAAAATTTCTAATTGACTCAGATTCATATTCAGTATGCTCTAAATTTGAACAAATTTTTTTCCTCTAAATCCATATACTACATCAAAACTCTGGATATCTTATTATATTGATCAGGTTTTGGTGCCAAACTCAATAAACCAAGTCTACAAATATGACTGGATATTTAAGAACAGGTTATTGGAATCACATGATAACTATGAACTGCAACTGATATAACCTACTTGTAAGAAAGACAGCACAATGAAAATCTTTTCATGTAAAACTCACAGTTCATATGGTCCAACTCCCCCATGGTCCATGCTTTCATTTAACTGACCCTGAAAAATATGTTAAAGTTTTAGAAATAACCTCACAAACATAAAATTTTAACATTTAATGTTTTACCTCATAACTGAAAGAGAATGAAAGGAATAAACGAGCTTAAAAATTCTGTATACTTCAGTAACAGGCAAATATGGTAATGAACAAAATAAAGTACACAAACAATACTACAGAGATTTTATTTTTAATTTTATATCACAACTATAGAGGCTATTCATCAATAATCTAAACACAAAACCAAGCGATTTTTCCATCGAAATTTACATTTATTAAAAAAAATTTTGAGTATTATGAAACTAAAGGCAGTACATTCTAAGTATGATTTAATCAATCAAACGATTCATACAAGGTGCTGGTCTGATATGCTTCTGATACAGACTAACATAATGCTATGAACTAAGCCTATGGTAACCACAACTATTCCAAGATATGTAGTGTACGATGTGGCAGATCAAGGCAAAATAATTAAGCAGTACTCTCAAATAGTTAGAAGTCATGCTGGCTAAACATTTATTTTGACCATAGAATAAACAGGTGCAAAATTTAATTAACCTCCTATATACTAGCAATGAACTCCCAAAATGAAATTAAGATAACAACCCCATTCACAACAGCATTAATAAGAATAGCTTAGAAAAAAATTTAACAGAAGTATAAGACTTATACACTGAAAACTATAAAATATTGCTTAAAAAAAATCAAAGAAGACCTAAATAAATGGGAAGGCATTCCATGTTCACGGATCAGAAGACTTAACATTGTTTAGATAGCAATACTAACCAAATCGATCTACAGATTCAACTGAATCCTATCAAAATCCCAGGTTCCTTTCTTGCAGAAATTGACAAGCTGATCCTAAAATTCATATAGAAATGCAACGGACCAAAAATAGCCAACACAATCTTGGAAAGAAGAAAGCTAGAAAACTGATACTTCCCAATTTCAAAATTTATGACAAAGATACAGCAATCAAGACAGGGTGGTACTGGCATAAGATAGACATATAGATCAATGGAACAGAATTGAGAGCCCAGAAATAAACCCTTACATTTATGGTCAACTGATTCTCAATAAAAATGCCAAAAATACTCAAAAGCAAGGAGACAGTCAATACGTGGTGCTGGGACAATTGGATATCTACATGCAAAAAAATTAATTTGGACTTCTACTTCATACCATGCACAAAAATTAACTTGAAATGGAGCAAAGACCTAAATGTAAGAACTAAAACTATAAAACTCTTAGAAGGAACACAGGAGGGAGTAAATCTTCAATGATCTTGGGGAAGGCAGTAATTTCCAATACACATCACCAAAACCACAAACTAAAGAAAAAAAAAACCCAATAAATTGGATTTACTAAAAACTTAAAACTTTTACACATCAAAAGACACTATCAAGAAGGTAAAAAGAAAACCCACAGAACAGGGATATATGAAGAACTACTACAATTCAATAATAAAAAGATAAATAACCCAATTTTTAAAAATTTTTACTTTTTTAGAGACAGGGTCTCACTCTGTCACCCAGGCTGGAGTGCAATGGCATGATCATAGGCTCACTGCAACCCCAAATTCCTCCTGGCTCAGTCTCCTGAGTAGATGGGACTATAGGCATGTGCATCTATGCCCAGATAATTTTTAATTATTTTTTGTAGAGACAGGGTCTTGCTCTTGCTCAGGGTGGTCTCAAACTCCTGGCCTCAAGCAATCCTCCTGCCTCAGCCTCCCAAAGTGCTAGGATCACAGGCATGAGCCACTGCACCTGGTCAAATAACCCAATTTTTAAAAATGGGTTAGGATCTGAGTAGGTATTTCTCCAAAGATATACAAATGGACAATAAGCAAAAGAAAAGATGTTCATCATCATTAGTCATTAGGGAAATGCAAACCAAAATCACACTAAGATACCACTTCACACCTACTAGGATGGTTATGATCCAGCAAATCTACTCCTAGGTATCTACTCCAAAGAAATGTAAGTATATGTTCCACAAAGACCTAGGCACAAATGTTCACAAAAGCTTTATTCACAACCCAAATAAACAACTCAAATGAACATCAACTGGTGAACAGATTTTGAAAAATGCAGTTTATCCATACAGTGGAATACTATTTGGGCCTAAAAAGGAATCCAGTACTGATACATGTTAAAATCATGTTTTGATCCTCAAAAACATTATGTTAAATGAAAGAATCCAGACACAGCAGACCACATACAGTATGATTCCATTTAGATGGAATGTCTAGAAAAGCCAAATCTATAGAGATGGGAAGTAGATTAGTGGCTGCCTAGGGCTGAGGGTGAGAATGAGGAGTAACTGTAAGGGGACCCAAAGCTTCTTTTTAGAGTGTTAAAAATGTTCTAAAACTAAATTATGGTGATGGTTGCACAACTCTGTAAATATATTAAAACTCACTAAATTGTTAAAAAAAAAACAGCAGAAATTTAGTTATTGATATTAATAATACAACACACACAAAAGGATATCACTTAATTAAAAACTGGCTCTAAAATATTAGAAGTCTTTAAGCAATCAGTGCCAAAATTTTAGAATCCAAAAGACAATAAGTGAACATACCTTTTTTCAAAAGTACCAGTACACAGCCAAGATACATAATACTGATATTATTCTTACATAATAGATGTTCAAATGCCAAAACCCCCACACATTTTTAGTCATAACTTGCTCATGGTGTGAACAAGTCAGGAGGATACGTAATACCAGGGAATGTATGTTTCAATTATTAGACTGAGGCAAATGGATGGGGCAGTATCAAGGGAAAAAAAAAACAAAACCAGTTCTTACCATTTCAACTGGATACAGTTTCTTTTGTGTGGGGGAGGTGGGGGTGGTCACAGCTAAAGTTTGGTTTGGTTTTTTTTTTTTTGGTCTCTGTTGCTCTACATAATCACCCCTGGTGGCTTCACTTTAAAGACAAAAGACTACCTTCTCTTAGATGTGATAAAACTGGTATTATGTAATTGTTTTTTCTTTAATGTTAGTTTTACTTAATTCTAAATTAAAGACCACAGAGTAGTTAACATAGAACTGTGACTTTGAAGCCACCTCACAAGATATGCCCTGTAGCTATGTTTCATTTCCGGAGCTGGCCAGGCCTGTATTGCCACCTGCATCTGTGTTTATAACTTCCTACCGTTACCTTCTAGAACAGGAGCACTAGAGGTACAAATCTTTTCTGCTACTAGTGTTGCCTTTAGAAAAGTCTCACACAAGAAGCATCAAGCTAACATTATAATACACACTGACAACTCTCTTTCACAGGAAACTCTTTATTCATAATTTTCTCTGCTGCCTCCAGCTTTATGACCTATCCAGTGCCTTTTCTGTGTGCCACCATGATTGACAGTGTAAAATTCTGCTCATCTAAGGTACTACAGAGGATATATTGTTTCAAATTAGCCCACCAGAATGACTATTTGCAAAGTTTTAAATTAAAAATGTATATAAATTCAACTTAGGACGCCTAAAGTCCCAATGAGAGAGAGCACATTTTATAAAAATTTAAATAAATTGTTCCACAATGGGTGCAATTATCCTTAATCCAGATATTCATTAAACCAATTATCCACTTTGCCTGACTGTTCACCCATTTCCTGATAAGATTCAGTAACTCAGATGAATTGGGAGAAAGGGGTAAGCTATGCCCAAAATCTTGGGGTATTTAAAAATAGTTGCTGCTTTATGGTAAGTTTATATTACAAGGCAAGATAAGTATTAATAATGAGATTTTTTCTATATTTTTTCATAATCATGAATATGAGTACATACTATTTACACAGCACTTTTTCAAAAATTTTAAACTTTTTGCTCAATAAAAATCTGATGTCCCAATCCAAAACTTGTACAGTAAGCCTCTGTGATTATTCCAAATTTTATTTTATTTTATTTTTTTGTGGGAAGCAGAATCAAATTTTAAATTAGTAGAATAAAAAGGAAGGATTTTTTAAATTGCATTACAGTTTTCAACTACTCTCTTAATGATACAGAAAGCAGAGAAGATTCTGCTATTTTTGCAATCTAATGGAATTCTCTGGAGGAAAATTTTCCCTTAGTTTCAACTTGCTGCCCCAAATGATACCATCACCAGTGAAATGAAAAAACAAACAAAAAAGACCCCCACCCCCCAAAAGACAAACCAAAAAAACCTCTTACAAACTGGCTCTAACACATTCCTCTGAGGTATTTAATCAGGGTCTTTTTTTACTCAGGTGGCAGACATTCAACTTTGTCCATAAATGTACCAATTTAGTCTCTTCATCTTTTAATCTCTAAAGAATTAACTAAACTATGTAAACACATTACAGATTCACTCAGCATAACTATACACCTAAAAAGGCACATATCTCTAAACAGGATCAATAATTTAAAAAATAAAAAACACCATGATACAACGGTTGTAAAAACACAACACCTCTAGTTTAACTGCAAATTAAGTCTCTAGGCATAGATGATGGCAAACTTGAATGATTGGTTCCTTGGCAATGAGAAACACTGACAAACTGTATTTCTGTGAACTAGCTAATTGCTTAATATTCCAGGATATTTTGAGAGTACTGTATTTTATATACTTTATTTCATGTAACCCTCATTTTGCACAGAAGAAGAAAATGTCAGATTAAGCAATTTACTCTAGGTCACATAGTCAGTGAGTATGGCTGAAAGGATTTGAATTCAATTTTGACATACCATGAAGAAACACATTATGAGCAAGACTAGTAAATGCAATGAAGAATCTGTGCAATGAAGCTTGCTGAAATGAGTCAGAAGACACTACCACTATGTGATCTTGGGCTACCATCTATGTCTCAGTTTCCTTACTACAAAATGAAGAAGTGAGGCTACTCTGATATGCACCAATGTTAAAAAAGTTTGTATAATGAACTAAAGGTTATAGATTCATCAATAGAAACTATTATAAGATTTTCTAAGAATCTAAACTCTCATTTTTCAGAATTATTTTTAAATTTTTTTTATTTGAGAGTAATTTGGAAGTCACTGAATCTCCCTGGGTTGCCAGTCCAATCTCACTCCAACTCTTCCCTTGTCTACCTTGAGGAACCTCTTAGAATAACACACTCAAAAGAAACATTTTCAACTCCAAAAAGTATTGCTAAGTAAGATATATTTTACTGAAGGCTCTTTCTCAAAATCCTCTTTAATTACCTCTGCTCTTTCCCCAAAGTTCCTCTCCCCAAGGTCACATTTCTTTCTCTTTCCTATTTCTATCAATTTTTCTGGCCTCCTCCTCATACTCTCTCAAAGTCCTACTTGCTTGTACCCAGCGAAACAAAAGCCCTGGAACACCTACTGTTCCTGAAACAAGAAAGAGAAAAGAAAAACGAGGTCCCAGTTCATAACAGGAATCTATAATTCAGTATTGTACTTTCAAAGAAGAATAAACCCATGATCTGGAAATTCTCAGTTCAACTAATGAAGATATATAGCACCCTTCCTATCCAGTTTTCCTCCTTGCCTTGCTCCAAAGCCACTGCCATATGGAATCTGCATAACTGATGAGAGTATGGCATATGTAACGAACGTAATCCCATATTTGTTTCCAATTGTATTTAGTGTTATCACTATATTCGCTTAAGAGGCTAATTGGAATTCCATATGAAATCATCAGTTTAAAAAGCACACACCTCAATAACCACGTTCTAAACCAAGTGATTTTGATTTAGTCTCATTTGATTATGAAAAGACAGAATTTTTCTAGCCCGCTTAGTTTCTTGAAGTGTTCAAAGTTCTTTACATACAGCATCTCAATCTTCTGTCAACGGAAGGGCACATGTCAGAGGAGAAAAATTGACGCTGAGGCAAGGGAAGGGAAGCCCCTATGCAGTAGAGCAAACATCTGACATCAATCCTTAATCCACGTACTGACACAGACAATGGAATTTAGAACCTACATTACCATGAGGTTGTCACTGATGACCATTTGTTCAGAATCAGTGATTTAGTATGACAACGCCGTTTATGAACTTCAGGTGCAATTTGTGATTCTTCAATAAATTTATCTTGAAAAAAGAATGATATTCCATAAAGAATAACAAACCACTAAGACAACAAAGGTAAAACCAAGCTGTGCATTAGGCAAAACAATTCTAAATTTAGCACCCTAAATTACAGCAAGGAAAGCCCTCACACCACCATTCACAAGTGTCTGTTCAAGCAATTTATTTTTGGCAAACCAAATCACAGCTGTCAACACTGGTTTTTTTCCACCTCAAAATTACACAAATTATTCTGAAAAAATACAGACATCTTCAACTCGGGGAAAAGTTACAAATGCCGTGTGTCCTTATAAATGTTTATTTTAAAAAGTCACACGGAAGGGAGTTAAAAAAAAAAAAGCAAACAAACAAACCCTGGAAGATGCAGCAGAGCCCCCTTGCTCCCGAAATAAAACTCCTGGTGGCTGTAACAGCAGCGGCAGTGCTACTCCTGACAGAAGTTTTCAGCTGTCACTTCTAACAGCTGAGCGCTTCCTAGGAGAGAAGCGACAGGCCAAGAAGAGAGATGGTTGTGGGAAGTCTGAAGATTTAATACTTGAAATCTTACACTCGAAGGGAACCCTTCCGCACTTCACCTGCACTTACAGAATGTCCAGCAAGCGCAGCCCCCTGCCCCCAACACAAGCTCACACCACCCGCGCCCCGCCACACTCAAGTCCAACAGCTGGAAGAATCGACCACGCGCCCTTTCTCCTTATCCCTTCAAACAAACTGCTCGCGGCTGCGCTGACCCGAGGCTAAGGGCGCGACCTGCACCTGCGAGTCCCGCAGAGGCCTCACACCTAGGGCCATGTCCGCCCCGCCCGCTCCCCAGCCTCGGGCAGCGCGGCGCCTCAGCTCCTCCAGGAGCCCCCCTGGGTCTCCACGCTCCAGAACACGCCGGGCTTCCTGCGCCCGCGCCGCCGCCCCGGCCCTGTCACCTCGGCAACCCCCCTTCCCGAGACCCCGGGCCTCACCCCCTCCTCCAGCTCATCCTCAGAGCCCGCGTCCTCTGGCTGGTCCAGGTCTATGTCAAACACTCCTGCCATGTCCTCAGCTTCCCTGTCTCGGAAGTCCGGCGCTGGGTAAAAGCCGTCCCGCCTCCGTCGTCGCCTCATGGGCCCGGACCCGCCGCAGCCACCTCCGCTACTGCCGCCATCACTGGCTGCTTAGGCTCAGTGCGTCTGCGCCTAGGCCCTAGACTGGCTCCTCAAGTTCAGTGCAAGAGCATGCGTACAGGGTTCCATGAAGCCAAACTGTGGGCAATGGACATGCGTAGAACTATGGCCAGGAGCCAGGTACTGGCAGAAACATGCGCAAAACACCACCCGAAGCCGGGCATGAAGATTGGAGCATGCGCATTGTCAGCTAAAGAGTTTGGTAGACAGTGAGCATGCGTACCATATCTGAAGTCGCTAAATTGAAATTGAACATGCGTAATTAACCTTTCTGAATAGGAAAAAAAAAATACACAACAAAACTCTTCGTTTGTGGAACATGCGCGTTCGTTCTCAGAGGGTCAGTGTTGAAAGTGAGCATGCGCATTGTGAGAGGGTGGGTCCTCTGAAGTTTGAAAGGGATAGAAGCGGCTGGTCGGTGGGCTGTCCGTGAGTGGGGTTAATGGTGAGCTCCTGGGGTTAAGGGGAAGCTTCCGGGGCCGATCGGGAAAGGGAGAGTCTTGGCTTTGCCGTTTACTAGTCCGGTGGCCTTGTGAAAGTCACATAACCTTTCAGATCTTCAGTCTCCTTATCTGTACATTGAGGATAATAATACCTACTTTTTGGGTTTGGAATTATAAGTACAATGGCTCACAACCCACTGCTCGTTTCCAGTGCTTCACAGACCTGATTTGAAGTCTTTATCAAAAATTGTCTCTTTTCGTTGTTAAGAATAATGAAGACCTGTTGTAATATTTCATTTAGTCTTCTTTCTCCAAGCACCATCTTTCTTTCTGTTGTATCCGAGCTAAACAGTCTTTCTTATAAGTTTTACTAAAGTTACCAGGCTAGAAAGGTGGTTGGTGGAGAGAGTAAGTCATTATTTAGAAGGGAGAAAATTAATGTTAATTGAATGTACGACTGTTGGGTTCACTTCTGCATTCTGTGTGTCCGTGTGGGTCAACTGTGGTACTACTACTAATTCCTTCAACCAGCATTCATTTTGTTTTGTTTAGTTTTAAATGCATGTTTAGGAAAATAGTGAATACAAATCAGATTTTGGAAACTACTGAGCTGTGTATGGATGGGTATGAGTAGGGTCAATCACAAATCCCAAAACCATATAGAATAAGAGAAGAACTTCCTTGAATAACTGGCTCTTTCCTAGCACTCTGGGAGGCCGAGATGGGAGGATTGCTTGAGCTCAGGAGTTTGAGACCAGCCTGAGCAAGAGTGAGATTCTGTCTCTGCTAAAAATAGAAAAGTTAGCCAGGCGTCCTGGCAAGTGCCTGTAGTACCAGCTACTCGGGAGGCTGAGGCAGGAGAATCGCTTGAGCCCAGGAGTTTGAGGCTGCAGTGAGCTACGATGACACAACTGTGCTCTACCTAGTGTGACAGAGTGAAACTCTGTCTCAAAATAAATAAATAAATAAATAAAAACTTAAAAATAACTGGCTCTGTAGACAATATACCTATTTCATTTACAACATTATATACAAGGCATTCTAAAATTATTTTTATTGATGTATAATTAACATATATGACATTTTATTTGTTCTTACTAGTAATGTAGTTGTTCTCAAAGCCTATATTTTGTCTATTACAGGTTGTTCACTTTTTTGAAGACATAGGTCTAGATTGTGGCTCAGCATGTCAATAGTGACGGTGCAGCTTGGTCAGTGTGGCAATCAGATTGGTTTTGAAGTGTTTGATACCTTATTCAGTGACTCACACAGTTCCCAGGGACTCTGCTCTAAGAGAGAGAATGAGGCATATCGAGCATCTTGCAAAGAACGATTCTTCAGTGAGGAGGAAAATGAAGGTAAGTGGGGTCTACAGACCTCTCCTTTACTCTGACATAGCCCATCTCTTCCAGGCCAGGCTGTCCACGTGGTATCTGAACCCCATCCCTTTCCATCTCCCTAGGCAATGACTTTGCTCTTGACCCTTTGTTTCTATGTTAACCATCTTTGCTTCTCCGGTGGCGTTTTTCCCTCACCACATGCGCATGCTCCCATCTCAGCAGTCTAAAACCAACCAGACAAAACTTCTCTCTTGACTATAGCTTTCTTCTTCCTTCTTATCTCTTTGCCTTCTCATCTAAGATTCTCAAAGGAGAACCCTGCTTAACCAACTGTAATCCTGGTTCTGCCCCTCAACACCACTGAACCGCTGAAGCTGCTCTGAGAAAAGTTTCCAGTGACCTTCTAATTTACCAGATCCAGCTGCTGTTTTTCTGTTCTTTTTTTGAGATGGGCCCCCACTATGTTGTCCAACCTGGAGTGCAGTGGCTGTTCACAGGCCTCGGGTTCCTCAGTAGCTGGGACTACAGGCAAGTGCCACTGTGCCCAACTTGTTTTTCTTCTCTTAATTCACTTAATTTCTCAACTGGATTTGGTAACATTAACTGTAAAACTCCCTCCTTGAAACTCCTTCTTAATCTCTGTACTTTTCTTCTTCAGTGGTTATATCTCAAGCTTTCCTCTGTCCCCACTTGCTGTGGTCCCCAACACCCCAGGCAGTGGCCCGTTACCGGTCTGTGGCCTGTTAGAAAATGGGCCACACATCACCACCTGAGCTCTGCACCACACCTGTCCCCCCATGACACCCCACCCCCCCATCCTCAGTCCGTGGAAAAATTGTCTTCCCTGAAACCAGTCCCTGGTGCCAAAAGGTTGGGGACCACTGCTCACATGTATAGTTCTCTCTGGGCAATTTCAGTCACTGTCATAATTAGCTCCATTTTTGGTGCTGGTGACTCTCAAACCTCTAGCCCAGTCTCTCTTCCAAACTTCACACAAACTATGGGATACTTCCACCTGCACCTCCCATGCGAGCATCAAACCTCTTCATACCCAAGGCATTCATTATCTTTCCATTAGAACCTGCACTCTTACTGCCACATACCATCAGACGTCAAGATCTGCTTACGTGACTTTCTATGTAGCTCTTGAACGAGTTCTCCCCTTTCCACCCTTACTGACGTTGCCTTAGTTCTGGCTCTTGTCCTCTATTACCTGGACTGTTTCAAGACACTCCTGGGTTTCCCTGCCTGGAGTCTTATGTCTATCACATCTGTCCTCCACACTGCTGTGTTAAAAAAGACATCTGACTATTCCTCCCCTGCTTGAAAATTTTCAGTGCTTTATTATTGCCTAAAAGATAAAGTTCAAGCTTTATAGCATTGCCTGCAAGGATTTCCAAGATCTGAGCCCTGCCCAATTTCCATCTCCATCCATCACTTCTTTTACCCCCTCCTTCTGTTTCCCCAGCTGCAACAATTCTGAGCTATATTTGTGCCCATGGTAGTTTGTACTCTGAATATGCTGCACCTTTGGTGTGGATTTGTTGTGGGTAGTATCATGTCGTACTGTGTTAAGTGTTGATTTGTTTTCTCTCTCCCACTAGTCCTTCTGGGGCTGGTTTGATGTCGTCTTCATCTCTGTATTCCCAACGCGTGCCGCACATGGCATGTTAAGACACAACAGATGTTTTTCCGTTTTTGTTTTTTCCGACAGATATTTGTAGACCTGACTCAAATGATCATTTTAGCCCACACTGATTCTTCCTGCTTAACAGAATGCTGGGCTTCATGAACATCTGCCTATACCTGCTGCTGCCCACCTGGATTTCTAAGCAGTGTGACAGATCTTTCTATCCCCAACCCCTGGGGTTTTTTTCTAGACCTAGAATTTTATGCTCTGAGTTGCCCAAGTAAGACATATGAAATATTTTTTTTCTTTTGAATTTTTTCACTCTCTAGTTCCAATTGCCCGGGCTGTACTTGTTGACATGGAACCTAAAGTTATCAATCAAACACTGTCAAAGGCTGCCCAGTCTGGTCGATGGAAATATAGCCAGCATGCATACTTCTGTCAAAAACAAGGTTCTGGAAACAACTGGGCATATGGGTAAGAATAATTCCTCATGATTTTCAGTTTAGTTATAGCTACATAGTCAATTAATAGTCAGTGAAGTTACAACTGCACAGTTGATATACCAAGCACACAATCTTGAAATTGTTGTTTTAAAATTCATAATTAGACTTCATCTAGAAGAAAAGCTCATTCCATCTCTATGTCTGTGCTTCAAGTACAGGTAATGATGAAACCAAGGATTTCTTTTAGCAGTGTTTTCTATCTTCTTCACTGTCATGCTGCAAAGTAACTTCTTATCAATACAATATCCATATCTGGAAAGTGTTCCAGTTATAGGGAATACAAGGCAGTAGTTCCCAAACTTTGCTGCACATTAGAATTTCCTGGGGTTCTTTGGAAAATCCCAAAGCCTAGGGCTCACTTCCAGGGATTCTGATTTAATTGGTTTGGGGTAAAGCCTGGATGTTGGGATTTTTCAAAGCTCCCCAGGTGACTATAATGTGCAGCAAAGTTTGAGAACCACTGCTTGAGGACTGCTGTTATGAATATTGAATAGTATGTTGTACTGTAAACTTACACAACTACCTGGTAATTGAAAGCTTCAGCTAAAGGAATGGTCTATAAAAGATAGCTTTTGAGGGGAGGGGAGGGTGGAAGAGAAGTTGGTTAATGTGTACAAAAATACAATTAGATAGAAGGAATAGTTCTAGTATTCAGTAGTACAGTAGGAAAATTGTAGGTAATAATTTATTTCATATTTTAAAATAGCTAGAAAAGAATTATAATATTCCCAACACAAAGAAAAGATAAATGTTTGAGGTGATATATATCCTAATTATCCTGATTTGATCATTACACATTGTATACATGTATCAAAATATCACATGTACCCCCAAAATATGTACAACTATGATATAGCAATAAAAAAATACAAAAAACAATGAGGTATATAATCAAAACCAAAAAAACCCCCAAATAAATAAAAAAGAACTTTCTGTGCCCTGTAAATTCAATCTCCTAGTCCTATTCACCTTTTAAATATATTTAGCTTGTATGTTTAAAATTTTGTCAGTCAGGGTACCTGTACCTTTCATGAGAGTTAGTTCACTTACATAGTTTTAGAAAACTTTCTATCCTATATCTTTTTCTCTGCATTGTGTCTCTCTGGTTAAACTGAAAGGTTTGTATTTGTTTCTTTTGCCATTGCATAGTTACTCTGTTCATGGACCCAGGCATGAAGAATCTATAATGAACCTAATCCAGAAGGAAGTGGAGAAATGTGACTCTTTGAGTGGTTTTTTTATCATAATGAGTATGGCTGGGGGCACAGGATCTGGGATAGGAGCCTTCCTTACACAGAATTTACAAGATCAGTACTCGCACTCTTTGAAAATGAATCAGATTATATGGCCTTATGGAACTGGTGAGGTATGAACATATTAATTGAAAATGTTATGTTTTATGTTCTTTGCAATTGAAATAAATGTGGGTAATAGGTCAATCTCACCCTTTCTTTGGAAATGTTAAGTTACAGCTTCAGGAGTGATTATACAATAGGGTGCTTTCATGAGCAATTCATTTAACTTTGCTTAAACTTCTCCAAACAAATGAGATGTCCTTCTTTTTAAAAATTTTAAGGAAAATGATTTTGCTGCTTCTCTCAGGAGCCCTTTCCTTAGAATGCCCCTCTGGCTACAGTATGTAAAGCAGAGACCTTGACTTAATGCTGCAGTTCATGGTGCCATTGCCAACCTTCAAATGGTTTTCATTTCTTTCCACTGGGAGGAACTTTCCATATAAGTCAATTTCCTATTGATCAGCCTAGTTGGAGAAACAAAACGGAGGTGAGACAAGTCACTGTAGGAAATGATATAGGAAGCAAGTTTGGTAGTAATAGCCAATGTTTGTTGTGCCCTTAGTATGTACAACGCAGTGTTCTGAGTGCTTTACTTGCTGTATATCACTAATCCTTACAACCCTAGCAGTCCATTACAAATGAGGAAACTGAGGCATAGAGAGATTAGATAACTTGCCCAAGGTCTTACAGCTAGAAAGTAACAGAGTCAGGATTTGAACCCAGGCAGGATGCCTGTAGAATCTACCACTATTATCTTCTCCTTTTCTTATTTCTGACCTTTTTCTCTCCAGGTTATTGTTCAGAACTACAACTCCATTTTGACTCTTTCACACTTGTACCGATCTTCAGATGCCCTACTTGTTCATGAGAATGATGCTGTCCATAAAATATGTGCAAAACTGATGAATATCAAGCAGATCTCCTTTAGCGATATAAATCAAGTCCTCGCACATCAGCTGGGAAGTGTGTTCCAGCCTACTTATTCTGTGGAAGGCTCATTTCACTACAGAAGAAATCCACTAGGTATTTTTCTCCCTGCATGTTGTTTGTAGGAAAGTCTTATATTCTGAAAGCCTCAAAGTTTATTCTTCACTGTCTCCTCCCCTTTGCCTGATGATACCCTCAGTCTCCCCCATCTCAAAAACCTTCCTTCGGACCTGCCTAGCTCTCTGAACTGTCTTACTGGAAAGTTTTGAGAACTTGCTAAATTTTTCAAAAGAATGGTGGATACCCACTGCCTCTATCCTTCAAAATTCTTTCTCTTATTTTTTTAATAGCAACTTTATTGAGATATAATTCACATAGCATACAATTCACCCCATTTAAAGTGTATAATTCAGGATGCGCATGGTGGCTTGTGCCTGTAATCCTAGCACTCTGAGGCCGAGGTGGGAGGATTGCTTGAACTCAGGAGTTCGAGACCAGCCTGAGCAAGAGTGAGACCCCCATCTCTACTAAAAATAGAAAAATTAGCCAGGCATTGTGGTGTGCACCTGTAGTCCCAGCTACTTGGGAGGCTGAGGCAGGAGGATCACTTGAGCCCAGGAGTTGGAGGTTGCAGTGAGCTACGATGATGCCACTGCACTCTACCTGGGGCGACAGAGCGAGACTCTGTCTCAAAAAAAAAATAAATAAATGAAGTATACAATTCAATGTTTTTTAGCATATTCACAAAGTTATACACCCATGATATTCATCACTTCATAAAGAAACCCTGTACGTCTTAGCAGCCACTCTGCATTTTCCCCCATTTCCCCCAGTCTTAGGTAACCCCTGATCTCCTTTCTGTCTCTATAGATTTGCCTATTCTGGACATTTCATATGAATGAAATCACACAATATCTGGCCTTTTGTGATTGGCTTCCTTCACTTAGCATGATGTTTTTAAGGTTCACCAAGGTTGCAACATGTATTTATTCCTTTTTATGGCTGAATAATATTCCATTGTATGGATATATCACATTTTGTTTATGTGTTCACCAGTTAATGGACATTTGGGTTGTTTCTACCTTTTGAGCCTTTATGAACAATGCTGATGTTAACATTAGTGTACAAATTTTTGTGTGGATATTATATTTTCATTTCTTTTGGATATGTATCTAGGAGTGGAATTGCTGGATCATATGGTAATGCTATGTTTAATCATTTGAGAGCTGCCAGACTGTTCCCAAAGTGGCTGCACCATTTTACATTCCTACCAGCAGTGTATGAGGGTTCCAATTTCTCCATATCCTTGCCTCATTATTATGTCTTTTTTATTATTGCCATCCTAGTGGGTGTGAAGTTGTATCTCATTGTGATTTTGATTTGCATATCCCTGATGGCTAATGATCTTGAACATCTTTTCATGTGCTTATTGACTATTTGTATATCTTCTTTGGAGAAACATCAGTTCAGATCCTTTGCCCATTTTTAAAAATTGGGTTATCTTTTTGTTACTGAGTTGTATGAGTTCTTTATATGTTCTGGATACCAGTCCGTTATCAGATATATGATTTGCAAAAATTTTCTTTCATTTTGTGAGTTTTCTTTTCACTTTCTTGGTATCCTTTCTCTTTTTTAGGCCTTGCTACTGGTCTCCTCTCCTTCCTGTCTTCTAACATGGCGCTCTTCAGCTATGGCTTTCTAGTCTCCAAATCCAGTACATCTCTTAGCTTGAATGTCTGGCAGCATTTTATACTTGACAGCTCTCTCCTTGAACTTCCTTCCTCAGCCTGTCAGCTTAAGGTCTTCACTGTCCTTCTTCTCCCTCCCTAATCGCTCTCTTTTGTATTTCCTGACCATTTTTACTTTCTTCAGCCCCACAGACATGCCATTTCCCACCATTTCTTCCTCAGCTCTTATTCTTCAAGTGGTGCCTTATCAGTGCAAATCATCTATCTGCAAATGAGACCTTAACCTTTACCCCATTCCTAATCTCTTTCCCAAACAGTTGCATATTCAACCTGGGAAAGCTGAGAAAGAAAACAAAACAAAAAAGCTTGCCTGTTCCAGTTTTCTTAGTTGCCTTCTGCTTCTTCAAATTTAGCATGTTCTGAATATATTCATTATTTCTTTTCCTGCCTTTTCTCCCCTCTCGCCCCACCTAAACCAGTTCCTCCCCTTCCGCAATTCCCTGTCCATATTACCCACGTTTCTCCCCCATCCACTCCTCTCATCTGTATGCTCAGACCTGTTGTTGCCATCTCTGCCGGCTGTCTGCATTCTTCAGGGGTTCAGGGTCTCAGCATCTCTCAGTTAATCTTGTCATGCTGTCCCACAATACAAAGCAAACCAAAGCAAATTAGCCTTTCTGTTCTCTCTCCAATCTCTCTCTCTCTTTTTTTTTTTTTGCATAAAAATAGAAGCTTACATCTGCATAGACATTCCTCTCTTAAGATGGTCTTTTTTTTGAGACAGGGTCTCACTCTGTTGCTTGGGTTAGAGTGGAGTGGCGTGACCATCATGATCACAGCTCATTGCAACCTCAAACTCCTGGGCTCAAGCAATCCTGCCTCAACTACCGAGTAACTGGGACTATAGGCACACATTACCAAGCCTGGCTAAATTTTTAATTTTTTGTAAAGACAGGGGCTCACTATGTTGCCCAGGCTGGTCTAGAACTCCTAGCCTCAGGTGATCCTCCTGCCTCGGCATCCCAGAATGCTGGGATTACAGGCATGAGCCACCACTCCCAGCCCTTAAGATGGTCTTAATCCTACTTTCCTTCACTTCTCGGCCTTTTAGCTAAGATCAAGTCTAGTGTCTGTTCTTATCAGTTTAATCCTACTTTCCTTCCCTTTGCCTGCCTCTTCCCCCTCTAGTCCATTTTACACACTGGCTCCAGATGAGCCTCCCCAAAGCACAGCCCTAATCCTTATGCTCTTTTATGCATAATGTATGGCTTATGCATTACCTGCTAGATTTGTCAGAATTTTTTAGCCTGGCATTCCCTGACCTTATTATACCCTGAACCATAACTTTCTAGCTTTATCTGCTGCCTTCTCTGCTTGGGTCCCCATCTATATTTTTCATCCTATCTTTACTATCTTTCTTCAATCTGGTACTTTCCTGCCCTGGCCCCTTTTCTCAGTATTCTCTCTCCTTAGAAGTTGCTTACTTCATTTTATATACAGAGAGAGAGAGAGAGAGCAAGCAAGTGATCCTCCCACCTCAGCCTCCTGAAGTGGTAGCATTACAGGCATAAGCCACCACTCCTGGCCTCTCCTTAATTCTATTTCATTGTAACTACAAGTTTCTAATGATAGATATATTCCTCTCTTAAGGAATTACTAATCCTGTCTTCCTTCCAAGTAGGGTTTCATGTTAACAGGTTTTAATTATCATTGAACCAGAGAAAATAAATAAAAGATCAAGGAGAGTTCCTAAAGGAATACTTAGTGAACACAGAATTCCAAGAAAAGCATATCACCTCTCATGCTTACTTTTTTTTCCTGAGGTTTAGCTAAATATTTCATGTACATTTCCAGTTACTCAGCTTCTAAATTCTTGTTTCCTTTTTGGCAGAGTATCTTTTCTCACCCATGCTAAAATGGGTGCTAAAATGAAGCAAAGATGTGGTCTGTAATAGATATTGTCTCTGAAATTTTGTTTATATTTTAAAGTTTAAGCAATTCTGCCATTAGAGGAGAAAAAACATTTGGCCCAGAAAAGCTTCAAATCATGGTTGTGTATAGGCCAGTGGCAACAGTGTGGAATTAAAAAATTTAGTTCAGATCTTTTTTTCTTTCCAGGAGACTTAATGGAGAATTTAGTTCCCCATCCTGAATTCAAGATGCTGGGTGTTTGTAACATTCCTCAAATGTCTGAGAATTCACTGGCATACAGCACGTTTACTTGGGCTGGCCTCCTCAAGCATTTGAGACAGATGCTCATTTCTAATGCAAAGATGGAAGAAGGTAAAGGGTATTTTTAAAATATGCAGCCCACACTGGGAAAAATGCGTGTCCTGGAACTCTCAATATAAACTGGCTTGGACCGGTTGAAATAATGGTCCCTTCTTCTGGCCTGGGAGGCTCCTGCAGAAACTCACCAGGACATCCTAGGAGGGCTTCTTAATCCCTTCACAGTTTTATTACCAAAAAAATATTTCAGATGAATGCCATATTTTAAAAAAACTTTTTATTTTATTTTAATCAAAGTAATATATGAATATAGGTTTACAGATCAAGTAGGCAAAACTCATTTAAGGGTGTACTTAAATCCACACATTGCACTGTATGTAAATGATATCTCAATTAAAAAAAAAGTCAAGTAATGTGCAGTGTGAATTTATGACAAGGAAAACAGCAGTCTCCTGTCCTACACTTCCCCATTGCCCAGTGGAAATTACTTCCAACATTTTTAGCTGTTTCTTCTGGAATTTGCCTCCGTATTTCTAAATAGCTTGCTTATATTGTTATTTGTTTTATTTTCCAGTTTTAGATATTATCCATTGCATTTGCAGTGTGAAAATTGAGGATTGAATAGCTTTATACGCCCTCTACACAAACACGAGCACACGTGCATTTCCACTCACTTCACATTCACCTCTCTCCTTTCTCCCAGTGTAGTTATAACACACTTTGGGATTAGATCAATTTTCAGTGTTTGTATTACTTTTGCTATGTAAATATGATTCACAGTAGAGCTATGTACTGTGTACACAGATTACTTTTTATTTCATGTACGCTTTCTTTTTTCCTCCTAGAGTTAACAATTGTATTTATTTGGTCAATATTCTCTACACCTAGCACTAATTTTTTTTTTTTCTTGAGACAGAGTCTTGCTCTGTTGCCCCGGCTAGAGTGCAGTGGCATCATCATAGCTCACTGCAGTCTCAAACTCCTGGGCTCAAGCGATCCTCCTGCCTCAGCCTCCCAAGTAGCTGGGACTATAGGCATGCACTACCATGCCTGGCTAATTTTTTCTATTTTTTTGTAGAGATGGGGTCTCACTCTTGCTTAGGCTGGTCTTGAACTCCTAGCCTCAAGTGATCCTCCTGCCTCAGCCTCCCAGAGTGCTAGGATTACAGGCATGAGCCACTGTGCCAGGCCCCTATCACTAATTTATCCTGAAACTTTTCTGTAAAAAGAAATCCCTTCTCAACATGTTCAAACCCACCAGGTTTTTCATTATCTGGTTGGAGACATCCCTCTAGAAGGCCTTCATCCTCCTGTCCCACTCTGGGCTGATTGCTTTTCAGGCTTAATGAGCCACCAGTACTGGCACCTCTGTTTGCCTCACCCTGTATCATATCCCCTGTTTCCTAGATTTCAGATCTTCCATTTTCTTGGTTTCTTCCCTCATATTGCTGTACCATACCTTGCAGGAACTTCCTAAGAAAGAATACAGGGAAGGTAAAGTTTTTGAAGCTATAAATGTCATTATTCTGCCCTTTTATTTGAATGATAGTTTGACCAGGTATAGGATTCTAGGTTGGGAATCATTTTGAAGGTGTTGCTTTATTATCTTCCAGTTTGCAGTGCTGCTGTTGAGAAATCCCATGCCATCCTGATTTCTTTTTCTTTTTTTTTTTTTTTTGAGATGGGGTCTTTCTCTGTCATTCTGGGTAGAGTGCAGTGGCATCATCATAGCTCGCTGCAACCTCAAACTCCTGGGCTCAGGCGATCCTCCTGCCTCAGCCTCCAGAGTAGCTGGTGGGACTATAGGCATGAGCCATCACGCCCGGCCATCATTCTGATTTCTAATCTGTTTTGTTCTCTCTTGAAGCTTTTAGGATTTTCTCTTTGTCTCCAGCATTCTGAAAGTCGTTGATGTAGGTCTTTTGTTTATCTCAGTAGAATGTAAGTTTTATGAGGCCAGGGATTTTTATCTGTTTTGTTTACTGCCATATCTTTGGAGCCTGGAACAGTGGCCCAACACATAGTAAATGCTCAATAATTACTCATTAAGTGAGTTACTCTGGGCACTGCACGGACCCTCATGGACATTGCAGATTTATGTGGGTTTCATAGTAAGGTGATATGCCTGGCTATTTTATTGGTGGGCTCCCAAATATCATATTTGGCATACCTTACCTCTTGATTAGTTACTTCTCTCCTCCAGTCTCTTTCGTGAAGACAAGAGAAGCCTGGCTGCCAGTCTTTTCAGAGCTGGATGGGGAAGACATAGATTGTTACCTTTCCCTGTGACCCTGTGGAAGCTTCCACTTGGTGACCTGGTTTTCCATAAGGTTTTCTGCAGGGCTGTCACTGAGGCTAGAGCCTCATAGGTTTAGCCTTTTCAGAGCAGAAACTTCCTTCTAGGATGGAAAGGGGCACTCTCCCTGTTATAGGGAGTAGGAAAGGGGTCCTGGGCTTTCATTGCTTCTCATACAGATTTTTAACTAATCCTCCTTTTTTCCCCCCATTTTTGTTTTATTTTGTTAATTAATTAATTAACTTCTTTATTTTTGAGGTCTTGCTCTGTCACCCAGGCTGAAGTGCAGTGGCACAATCATGGCTCACTGCAGCCTTAAACTCCTGGGCTCAAGGGATCCTCCCACCTCAGCCTCCTGAGTAGCTGGGATTACAAGTGTGAGCCAGCATGCCCAACTTTTTCTGCCTTTAGAAGTGCCTGGCCTACTTCCAGGACCTCAACTGTGGGCAGAAGTTTTAGTTTTTTCTGGTTGCTCAGTCAGTAGCCAGTGGTTCAATTGCTTTCTAGCTTCCAAAACTTTGTTCCCATTACCTTCTCTCCTGTTCCCTTTTCTTGTTCGTGCCTTTTAAGAAGTCCCTTTATTGCCTTAGTAGGATTTCAAAAGAGAGTGGCAGTAAACCAGTATGTTCAGTCTGTCATGTTTAACTAGAAATCACTACTCTGTATTATTTTAGTAGCATAAATTATACCACAAATTAAAATAACTTAGGTTTCAATACTGTGAAAGTAGATTTTCTCAATATTTACTTGTAATATTTTATTGATTTTAGATTATAATGCCAGAGGTTTGGAGATAAGCAGAAAGTTCACATCTTAAAAGTAGTACTTCCCAAATTTTTTGGCCACAGTACCTGTTTTTCTAGAAATACTCGTTAATATCTTAAGGAACACAGTGTTCCTTAGCGTAGTGTGAGTCTGGTATGAGAGCTCTAAGCTCTGTTAGGTCAATAAACCACAGTTTGCTTATTTTCTCATGCAGGACATTAGGGCATCAGCATTTTTTCACAGTTATAGAGTTTGAATTATAAATGTTTTCATATATATATGAATATATAGATGAATAAATATATTTATGCCACAAACCAGATTGAAGAATCTAGTTTTGTAACTGTTCATGTTATCAGACTGTTCTATATAAAGATAGATCCCATTTCTATCACCATCAGCAACGTATCTGTTTCCACATGTTCCAGCAACAGGGGGAATGAGTGATCCAAGAGGGAGCAAGGCAGAAGTTAATGTCTTTTATGACCTAGCTTTGTAAGTCACATGCTGTCATTTCTGCGACATCCTTTTGGTTATTAAGGTCCAGCCCTATCCAGTGTGGGAGCGTGTTGCCCAAGGGCCTGAAAGGGGTCATCTTAGAGGCTAACTACCTGCCCTCTGCCACCTGTCCCTAATGAATCTGATCCTTCCACATGCGGAATACACTCATCCGCTCCCAAGGCCCCCCAAAAGTTACATCCCATTAGCACACCAGCCTCTAGTCCAGAATCTTGTCCTCTACTTGTGGTGTGGATTTATACTCCTCAGTTGAGATTTCTTAAGTATAGCCCTTTGAGTATAGTTCCTTGCCTCCTCTACAAACTGGTGGAACAGGCATGGGATAACTGGTAGACACTCCCTTCCAAAGAGGGGGAAAATGAAAGGCACACAGGAGTCATTAGTTCATAACAATGTACCAGGGCACAAATGCTGGCAGTTTCTTGATTAAAATATAAGGCCTGGAAATAATGTTCCATGACCTTTGGCTTGGCCTTCTGAGCCAAGCTAAATAATAATTGTATTTCTCTGTTTATTATTATGTTCATTTAAAACATTTTAAAATTTTATGTCACAAATTGATTTATTTTTGCTAATTTGGGTTAATTTATATCTGTGAGAACTAGAGAGAATTAGACCTCTGAGGGTATATATAAACACACTTTAAAAACAACTGGCATTACATTATACATATTTTTTGTCTACAACCTTTTTTCAGCATAATATTTTGTGGCTCTCTTTTCAAGTCAGTACATTTAGACATGCCTCATTCTTTTTAATAGCTATGTAGTTTTCTATAATACATATGTGCCACAATTTATTATATGCACATAGATTATACAGTCAAATAATTCTACATAGCTGGTTGTAAAAACTATCAGTTCACAGCCTTCCCTTATTTTCTCCTTCCCAGAGGCAATCATTTGCCTGTACTCTTTTGCCGGCCCTTTTACTGTTTTCACTTATTCACTGCCATTTGTTGGTTTCTCAATTATTTAGGCATTATCTATTTATTTCCTACTATGGAAGGTTAGGATTTAGCTTTTCCCCTCAACACACTGGCCTCTAAGCCCTACAAATACTCTTCTGTCTCCTCATCCTTCCAATATAGCAGTGTCATCATTTGGTTAAGCCAATATTCAGCTTTACATTATGACCGAGTAAATGCTGTTCGCAGCTGAGCCACATAGTATACTGTGATTATTTTTCCTTTCCTGTATAGCTTTTTATTTAGGGTTAATAATTGCCTTGTTTTCTTATCTGCTTAGTTTTTCTATGTACCTGTTGGTTATTCAACCCTCAGTGTTTCTCTAGTTGTCTAAATTTTTTCTTGATATATTCAGGTGTTTTGTCAGTTTTATCTTCCTTAAAAAAAAATCTCTCCTAGAGCCACTGACCTGCTTCAACCTAGACTTTTTGCCCTCTACAGCCAGTGTACATTTGTCATCCTGGAGATTCCCTTTGCCTATCTCCTGTGTTGGATATTCTGCTTGGACATAGACATAGCCCCAGTTACCTTGGGGAAGCGGAGTGAGAGGTCATGGTTTTTATGGTTTTCACTTGATCTCTCTGGTTTCAGTACAATACCCTGCCTTTAATTCTGCCTGGAATTTCCCTAACCACAGACCCTTAATCATATCCTCTCCAGAAAATATGTTTAGTTTTCCGCTGGAGTATGGGAGTCATCATGGTTTATAGACAAGTTTAGCAACATTCCTTAAGCAGGAGTCAAAGGTAGATGTGCTCTATATGATTGCAAAGCCAGCTTAAGAGCCAATGGCTTTTAGTTTTTCATGGATTCCCTTAAGGAATGCTGCATCACTAATGTTCTGGAGGTACAGAGAACAATAATGTATGAAAAAACACAGGCATCATTAATGTAGAGTCAAAAGTGATAGTCACTGAATGTGAAAACATTTTAGGAATACCTTAACCAATTTATTTTGTTAAATTTTTCCCTTTATATATACTCAAGAATGATACATGATTTTAAAAATCTGAACCTAATTTACTTTAAAAGAACTCTTTCATTCTGTTATAGCAACAGGAGAAAAAAAAAAAAAAAAAAAAAAAAAAAACTTTCAGTAAATATAAAATTTTAAAATTCTAAGCAGTGAGTACGTTCCTGACATAATTTAATCTACTTTTTTCCTTATAATGAGTAATATCTTAGATTGGAGGAAATACAATGTTATGTTTATATATCCCTTTTTGTTACATGGATTGCAAATACTTTTATCTATCATTTTTGTCTTCTGTATGGTACCTTTTACCCTATGGAAGTTTTATATTTTTATGTGAGCAAACCTATAAATCTTCCTTTGCAGATTTTGAGCCTTGTTTACCCTAAAGATACAAAAATGTTCTCCAGTATTTTCAATAGTCTTATATTTACTTTCTTTTTTTTTTTGGAGGCAGAGTCTCACTCTATCACCCAGGCTAGAATGCAGTGGTGTCATCATAGCTCACTGCAACCTCAAACTCCTGGGCTCAAGCAATCCTCCTGCCTCAGCCTCCTGAGTAGGTGCTACTACAGATGCATGATACCATGCCTGGCTAATTTTTCTATTTTTTGTAGAGACAGGGTCTTGCTTTTGCTCAGGCTGGTCTTGAACTTCTGACCTCAAGCAATCCTCCCTCCTCAGCCTCCCAGAGTGCAAGGATTACATTACAGGTGTGAGCCACTGCGCTCGACCAATAGGTTACATTTAAAATTTAAATATTAACCCATCTTAGATTTATCTTTATTTTTGACAATGCTTTTTTTTTTTTAACTTTTTCCCCTTTTTAATTTTTATTTGTTTAAATTTCCTTTTTTTTTTATTTTTGAGACATCAGTTTTTCAAGGGCCCACCTTTGGATTGGCTTATTCATTCCTTTTTTTTTCTTCTTGAAACTTTTCAGACAGAGTTGATTATACCTATCTTTTATTTCTGAGTAATACAGTAATAAATTATCTACCAAGTACTACTTTGATAGCATAAAAATTTTTAATAGCTTTACTGATATATAATTTAAATACCATATGCTACACCTATTGTAAGAATACAGTTCAATGATATTTTAGTAAATTTACACAGTTGTGCAACAATTGTCACAATCCGGTTTTAGAAATCTCTATGACCCCAGATGTTCTGTCATCCCTCATGTCTGTTTATAGTCAATCTGCATTTTTATTCATAGCCCCAAACAACCACTGATATGCTTTCTGTCTGTATAGATTTGACTATTTTGGACATTTCATATAAATGGAATTATATAATATGTAGTCTTTTGTGTCTGACTTCTTTCACGTAACCTAATGTTTTTGAGATCCATCCATGTAGTGTATATCAGTAGTTTGGTCCTTTGTATTGCTGAATAGTATCCCATTGAATGGATATACCACATTATTACAGGTCCAACAGTTGATGGACATTTAGGTTTTCATTTTGTGGTTATCATGAATAATGCTATTACGAACGTTTGTAACAGCATCTGTGGACATACGTATTGTTTTCTCATGGGTATATACCTACAAGCTTCATTGCTACGAGCGTCATTGCTGGGTTGAGTGATAAGTCTATGTTTAACCTTTTAAAAAGCTGCTAAATTGTTTTCCAAAGCAGCGGTACCATTTTACATTCATTCCACCAGCAGCGTAAGAGGGTTCCAGTTTTTCCACACCCTTGCCAACATCTGCTATTGTTAAAGTCTTTTTGATTATAGCTACTCTAATAGAGGTGAAGCAATATCTTCTTGTGGTTTTAATTTGCATTTTCCTATGTCAATAATTGTGAGCATTTTTCATGTGCTTTTTAGCAATTTGTTTATTTTCTTTGGTGAAATTTCTATTCAAATATCTTTCCAGTTTCTTAATTGGTTTGTTTGGCTTATTGAGTTATGCATACTAAAATTTTTGATTTGTTGTATTTCTGTTTTTGCCGAATGTCTGTTATTATGCACTGAATATTATCCCTATCCTATGTGCAATTTAAGAGTATTTGGCCGGATGCAGTGGCTTACGCCTGTAATTTTAGCACTTTGGGAGGTCGAGGTGGGAGGATTGCTTGAGGCCAGTAGTTCGGGACCAGCCTGGGCAACATAATAAGACCCCATCTCTACAAAAAAATAGAAAAATTAGCCGGTGTGGTGGCACGCACCTGTAGTTCCAGCTACTCAGGAGGCTGAGCTAAGAGGATCACTTGAGCCCAGGAATTTGAGGTTACAGTGAGCTATGATGACGCTACTGCACTCCAGCCTGGGCAACAGAGTGAGACCCTGTGTCCAAAAAAAAAAAAAAAAAAAGTATATATTTTTTAAAAATATTTCTGTTTGACTAGTCAATTTTTTTTTTTTATAGACAGAGTCTCACCCTGCTGTCCTGGCTGGAGTGCAGTGGCTATTCACAGGCGAGATCATAGCACATTGCAGCGTGGAACTCCTAGGCTCAGGCAATCCTCCCGCCTCAGTCTTCCAAGTAGCTGGGACTACAGGTGCATGCCACCACGCCTAGCTGACTAGTCAATTTTCAATCTTAGTTTTGTTTTGTTTCTATATCCCTTAATATTTTTTGTGTGTTTCTTGTTTGAGGTACATACAGGCCAACCACTGTGGCTCATGCCTGTAATCCCAGCACTTTAGAAAAGCATATACAGTGAAGTTTACCCTTTTCTTAGGTGTATGAGTTTTGACAAACATATACAGTGTATAACCACCACCACAATTGAGGCAGAGTATTTCTACCATCCCCCAAATTTCTTTCACACCCCTTTGTAGGCAATCTCTCCCTCCACCGCTATACAAACTACAGGAATTTTGTTCTTAATTGTTTTGCCTTTTCCAGAATGTTCTATGCATGGAATCATACAGTATGTAATCTTTTGAGTCTAGCTTGTTTCACTTAGCATAATGCTTTGGAGACTTGTCAATGTTGTTGGATTTATCAGTAGTTCCTTTTTATTGCTGAGTTGAATTCCGTCATATGCACCTATCACTATCTTTTGATATTTGATGATGAATATTTTATGCCTTTCTCAGAATTGAGTAGTTTGAATCACTTTAGGTCAACTAGGTTAGAATTTTTAAACCTTTACAGGAAAAACCAACTTTCGTGTATCAAATAAAAATTTATGAGCCAGAGCTGGGTGCAGTGGCTGACGCCCTGTAACTCAGAAGGCTGAGGTGGGATGATTGCTTGAGGCCAGGAATTTCAGACCATCCTGGGCAACATAGTGAGACTCTGTCTCAAATAAAATTATGGAAAGTACACATACCACAAGACATCTTTCTGCTCTTGTTCAAAGTCATTTATAAAATCTCTTGCTTTTTTTTCTTTTGGTAGGTATTGATTGGCAAGTACGACCTCCTTTATCAGGACTTCCTCCTCTTGGTAAAATGCCTCTCAACAAGGAGCTTCATTTTAACACTTCCATTGCTAACTTGGTCATCCTTCGTGGGAAAGACGTGCAAAGCGCAGATCTGGGTAAGAAGTTAAGGTGAAAATTAAGATGTACATTTTGCACATGTATGTGGTACATGATATACATAGTTTTTTAAAAGTCCCGTATTGTATTTACTCTTAGAGAAAGGAAAATAATAACTATGTGCTTCAGTGGCAAAATGTAACCATTGTATCAGTTAGTATGTGACTGGACACCAAAATAGAAGTGGTTTAAACAAGATAAAAATTTTATTCTTTCTTCCAAACATCTGGTCTCTCTGTCATCCTTACTGTGTGGCTTCCTCCTTATAGTCCAAGATACCTGCTTGAGCTTCAGCCATTAAATCACATAGGAATAAGCAAAGAAGGGCACATCACAGTTGCATTTCTATCTCATTTACTGGGACTGAGTTCTGTGCCACATCTAGCTGCAAGGGTGGCCGTGAGTACACTTAAAATTTGGGGATTCTATTACTAAGGAAGAAGGGGAAAACAGGAATTAAGTGCTAGGCAACCAGTAGTCTCTGTGAGCAGCATTTTGTTACCAATTTTTCAGGAAGTTGAAAGAGCTGTATTCTTATTAGCCCTGTTTTTCTATGTCAGGTCTCTAGGTTCATTTTATCCTCATTTGATGACTTTAGTAGTATCACATTTGCTACTTTGTTTTGTGTGTGTGTGGTTTTTTTTTTAATAGAGATGGGATCTCACTATGTTGCCCAGGCTGGTCTTATACTCCTGGCCTCAAGTGACCCTCCCAGCTCAGCCTCCCAAAGTGCTGGGATTACAGGTGTGAGCCTCTGTGCCTGGCCACGTTTGCTACTTCTTGCTGTGGTATAAAGAAAACCAAACAATCTACTCCCTGTAATACCCCTTAGACAAAAAACTAATAACGATTTAAAATAGATCATTTCAGCCAGGCGTGGTGGCTCACACCTGTAATCCCAGTAACTTGGGAGGCTGAGGCGGGAGGGTTGCATGAGGCCAGGAGTTTGAGACCAGTCTGAGCAAGAGCGAAACTCCATCTGTACAAAAAATAGAAAAACTAACTGGGTGTGGTAGTGCACACCTGTAGTCCAAGCCACTTGGGAGGCTGAGGCAGGAGGATCACTCAAGCCCAGGAGTGTGAGGTTGCAGTGAGCTATGATGACGCCACTGCACTCTAGCCCGGGAGACAGACCAAGACCCTGTCTCAAAAAAAAAAGGAAAAAAAAGAAAATAGATCATTTAAAGTCAATCAGATATCATACTTTCTTCAAATTCTTCATGCTAGATTTTAAAATAAGGAAAATTTTTTTTTTTTAGAGACAGGGTCTCACTCTGTTACCCAGGCTTGAGTGCAATGGCATGATCCTAGCTCACTATAGGCTCAAACTCCTGGGCTCAAGCAATCCTCCTGCTTCAGCTTCCTAAGCAGCTAGTACTACAGGTGTGGGCCACCATGCCTGGCTAATTTTTCTTCTTTTTATGTTGTTCAGGCTGGTCTTGAACTCCTGGCCTCTAGCAGTCCTCCCACCTTGGCCTCCCACCATGTTGGTATTATAGGCATGAGCCACCATGCCCAGCCAAAATAAGGAAAATTTTAAAAGGATATATAAAGTTATCTAACTTACAAAAATTCACGCATAACAAATGACACAAATGTACAAGGTATTCTTGTGTAGATGTTCATTACAACATCTTTCACATTAACAAAATATGGGAACAACCTAAATACCCAAGACTAAGAAACTTTTTTTTTAAACTAGGAAACTTCTTAAACAAATTGTGGTATATTCACATAAGGAACCTTTAAAGATAAGTGATATTTATTGATATAAAAAGAGGTTCACAACATATTGAATGAAAAATGCAGTCTGGACACAGTAGCTCACGCCTGTAATATCAGCACTTTGGGAGGCCAAGGCAGGAGCATCACTTGAGGCCAGGCGTTTGAGACCAGGCCTGAGGAACATAGTGAGACCCCGTTTCTATAAAAATTTTGAAAAACTTAGCTGGGTGTGGTGGCACGCACCTGTGGTCCTAGCTACCTGGGAGGTTGAGGCAGGAGGATCACTTGAGCCCAGGAGTTCAAGGCTCTAGAGAACTATAATCTTGCTACTGCACTCCAGCCTGGTGACAGAGTGAGACCCTGTCTCTGAAATAAATGAATGAATATATGAATGAAGATTGCAGAAGAGCATGTGTGTAAAGTTACACACAAGGAGGGTCAACAGAATGTTCACAGTCATTATCTCTGGGTGGTTGCATTTTAGCTTTTCTGGTGACTTAAATTTTCTTCTTGATACTTTTCTGAAAGGTGTGAATTATAAGTACTTTTTTTGTACAATGAATAAGGATCATTTATCCAAAAGCAATATCATGGTAGTTTTATTTTATTTATTTATTTTTTATTTTTTTAGAGACAGGGTCTTGCTCTATTGCCCAGGCTGGAGTGCAGTGGCATAATCACAGCTTCCTGCAGCCTCGAACTCCTGGGCTCAAGTGATCTTCCTGCCTCAGCCTCCCAAGCAGCTGGGACTACAGGCATGAGCCACAATGCCTGGCTTTTAATGCTAGTTTTAAAAGGCAAAATAAAAGATTTCAGGTGAAATAGATAAGAAAATATGCATTTATTAAGTTGTTTTCACAATTATTAATTTGTACTATCAAGAATGGCTCATGTTGTTTTTACTCTAGAGGGATTTAAAGATCCAGCTCTCTATACCTCCTGGTTAGAGCCTGGGAACGCTTTCAACGTGTGGAAAACCCAGCGAGCCTTTAGCAAATATGAGAAGTCTGCAGCGTTGGTCAGCAACAGCCAGTTCTTAGTAAAACCACTCGATAGGATTGTGGGCAAAGCATGGAATATGTTTGCTTCAAAGTAAGTAAAGAATAAGTCTACAAACCTTTCTAATCTTAGGCAGATTATATAGTGTTAAAGCATGAGGTAGAATCTACAGTACGCATGGTTACCACTTGGTAGGTAAGAAGCCTTGGGCATGTTGCTTCAGGCTTCATTTCCTCATCTATATAACAGGTCCTAATCGAGAAAATTTGTGGTGAGGATTCAATGAGATAATCATGTCAGACACCTAGTACAATGCCTGCCTACTAAATGCTCAGTAATTGTTTGACATTATTATTATATTGATATTGTGGTGTTGTTGACTAAATGAATAGTTTCTAAGCCACATGAAATTAAAGTAGAAATTTCATTATAAGGCAGGGACACTAAGATAGTTTTCAAAACCAAGATCCTCAGGAACTGAGTGGAAGAGATCCTGATGTTCCCCAGTAAGATATATGGTAATTTAAACTCTGTTTGATACTAAGAAAAGTTCACTTGATACTAAGAAGTGTTTTAGCAGGTTTCTTGACCTCTACCACAATTACTTAATGTCAAAGCAAAATTCCTCAAATGACTGAGCAAGGCCTCTCCTTTGAGTAGCTAGGATTCCCAACAGCCTAGCCATCCTGCGTGTGGCGGTTCCATAACCCCCCACTCCTCAGGACTCTGAACTCTTGTCTTCTTCAGGGGTCATTCTCTTCCCACTCTCTTTAAATGGTAGCATTTAAATGTCAATTTAATTCATATCTGCCCTTGATATTCGTTTTGGACGTGATTTCTCCTGCCTCAGAATATTTTGGGGGGTGGGAAGGATTGAGGACCACCCTGGCATGACTACAAATTAAAGGTCTGAAAAGCACTTGGGAGGCTTCACCACATTCCTAGAACTGGATTGATGTGTTCTCTAGCTTCAAGCCTTAGATGAAATTTTTCAGGCACTTTTTAGAGTTTATATTGAACCCAGTCGTCTCCTGTAGAGTGTTAAATATGTGCTGGGTGGACAACCAAATCTGAACATGCTGCTTTTTCCTGTGTGCCTCTTCTTGTCACTCTCTTGGACACTAAAAAAGCAGGGAGTTTGACATAAATTCTGAAAGCTCATTAATCTTTGGAGTAAAAAATGTAGCAAATGTAAGACTTCTAAGAGATTCTGTGATCTTCAAATGTTCATGAGCTAGAAAAAGTCTATTTATTGTTTGTTTTTAAGAGTTATTTATTGGCCTGAAATTATTTATTTTACATTTTCTGTTTGTGTGTGTGTGTGTGTGTGTGTGTGTATTTTTTAACCAGAGCCTACATTCATCAGTACACAAAATTTGGAATTGAAGAAGAGGACTTCTTGGACAGTTTCACATTGTTAGAGCAGGTTGTTGCCAGTTACTATAACCTCTGATCTTGAACAAAGGAAAAAAGTATCCTGAAGCATTTTTGGACTAAAATATTTTCAATACTACTTTGCAAGGTTTTCAAAGTCCTAACTGTTAAAGTAACAAAGTAGAATGCTGAGTCCATTCTGCATACTATACTCACAGAAAAGGAAAAAATCTTTTTAAATGAAGAATAGCATGTTTTCAATGAAAACATCTACTTGGTATTTCGTTTGTAAGAAAAAAATTGGGGCTTCTATAAAGAACTTTGGAAACATTTTGCTGAGATGCTGGAACTCTGGAACTATCCAAGAAAAGGGAATATTCTATTTGTCTTCATGTTCCTAAATCTTTCCACTTTATTCCAAAAAGGATTCACTAAATATGAACTAAACTTTCATAGCACAATTTTAAGCTAAGAAATTGTAATTGTGTAGAAATGCTTTGAACCACAAGGGGGAGATGTTGTCAAATGCTACAATGTGAACATCTATTTTTAATATTGTATAACAGGGTAAGAGTTTCCACGCTAAGCAGCTATTTAAAAATAAATGTCAGAATTTTGGTAAGAAATGCTTATGCATAAATAAAAAATAAGCAAATATGTATTTTGCTTTTTTTAAACTCTGAGTATGAGAAAATTGGGTCACATTTTGTTTTGGATCTCGGAATGCCAGAGCAGAAATTGATTTTATTAAACTATTCCTTTAAAACTGCTCATAGGGGCCAGGCACGGTGGCATGCGCCTATAATCCCAGCGACTCTGGAGCCTGAGGTGGGAGGATCCCTTGAGCCCAGGAGTTCGAGACCAGCCTGGGAAAGATAGTGAGACCCCCTGTCTCTTTTTTAAAAAAAAAAATTGCTTATAGGTGTTTAGTTGGAATGGATGATGGCTATATGCTTTGCATTAAAAGGGGTAAGAACTTTCACCCAAGTTTTTCACTAAGTTGAGAAAATTATCACCAAGGAAATACAGTGCTTGATGAAAATGACATACAAAGATGTGGTTTCACTCAGAAGGACAAAACACACTTGAAAATTGGCAAACTAACTTTGAGGGAAATGGTGTATTTCCATGAAACACATCACATGCAATGTATTAACAAATGTAAAATGGGAAACAAATACGAACATGTGTCCTTTCAGCCAAATCTACCAGTAGTGACTTTTATATGGAAAAATGACAGTTCACAGCTTCCCTGGTTTCTTCCTTTTCTTTCCATATGGAAATAATTACCTTTTTGCTGTTTTTCTTATCAACTGTTGCTATGATTTAAAATACTGAACCATATCTTATTTCTAAGGAATGTAAAAAGTGGTCTGTTCAGCTGCTAAAAGGCACACCCCACTGCTGCATTTCGTTAACCCAAGTATACTTGAAAAATAATTAGATCATAATTTTACAAAACAAAGTTAAAGTAATTGTTTGGGCACTGAAGAGATCCAAAGACTGAAACAATTTTCCAGACTAAACCAGCATTAATGAAGATCTGTGACTGAATTATCTCACTAGGGGTTAAGCTGACTTTGAGGAACCTTGCCAGAAGTTAAGCTTAAAGAAAGTCATAAGTTGAAATCCTTTGATATTTGAGAAAAGAATAGGGCCAAGTATATTTCTAATTTGGCAACTCATGGAATCAAAGGCAGGTGAATATTAGAAGTAAACCCCAATTAGACAAGCTCTGCATCCATTCACTTATGCAATTCGACTTTTTTTTTCCCTTTCTGAGACAGGGTCTCATTTTGTCACCCAGGCTTCAAGTGATCCTCCTGCCTCGACTTCCCAAAACACTGGGATTATAGGTGTGAGCCACCATACCCAGCCTTGATCCTTTTTTATGATCCACAACTGCATTATTTGATAAGTGTGGATATCTAAATATTTTTAAGCTTGTTTTAAACATTTACATGGAAAATAATTTTTTCTTGTCTATTTGGAATCACAAAATTTTTGCTCTTAGAGTTGTGATTTTAAGTTAAAAACACAAGGAAGCTAATATCAAAGTTTTAAGATAGGGAGTAGCATTGGAAATGTACTTTCATTTGTGTGGAGAAAATGGCCATACAGCCAGGACAACATTAGAATCATAAACTCCTGGGCCTACAGATCCAGAAAACTTTGAAAATATAATTTCTTAGATTACTAGGTAACTGGCTTACTATGTTTTCAAACATCATCCTGCAGAGGCAGGATGCACCCCTGTAGACAGTGAGTACAGTGTAAACTCAAACTATATCTTATTTTCAAGCCTTTTCCCTCTTTTATCTCCCCCCATTTGTGCTTTTCTCAAGAGCTCTTTACTCTGAGCTGTAGAGCCTATTTGTTCCCATGTATTCCCTCTTTCCTCCAGCTTTGAGCTCCCCATTCCCCTTACTACTCAGAATCTGCAACATTTCTCCTTTGTTTATTTATTTTTTTAGAGACAGGGTCTCACTCTGTTGCCCTGGCTGGAGTGCAGTGGCACAATCGTAGCTCACTGCAGCCTCGAACTTCTGGGCTCAAGAGATCCTCCCGCCTCAGCCTCCTGAGTAGCTGGGACTATAGGCACATACCACTGCGCCTAGCTCTTTCTCCTTTATTTTACCCATCACTTAGAACTCACTGTGTGCCAACAGTTCACTGTTACCAGCCAATTCATTCACCCAACCGATAACTATTCAGTGCCAGGCATTGAGCAAGATGTTAAAGATAAAGGGATCAATACCACGTAGTCTAAATGAAGAAACTCACAGTGCAGTAGGTTTCTTTGATTGTCTGGTGTTACATTTCTAGCTTGCCTAATTATTGCTTATTATCTTGCCTGTGTGCATATTCAGCTTTTTTACAGGAAAGATGTGGTCCAAGAAAGAACAATGAACTGGGAACGCTAGTCTGGGCTAGATTTAAATGTTGAAACGTCTCTTCACTGGCTCTGTGGACTCTACTTTGCAGTGTACATACCAGTGATTCTTCTCCTGACCACCATGTTTATCACACTTGAATTCCTGTCCAAAACTTTGTTTTAAAACATGTTCCATATGTCCCTATCCCACTATTCTCTCCATGAGCCCAAGGTTTGGCAGTCAACCCTTTCTTGTTCTGCCACCTACGTACCAAATATGGCTTTACCCACTAACTTGTCATTTTTGGCCAAGAATCAGTTATTTAATTTAAGAGATATTTGCTCATCTGTATCAATCACATTGTTTCTTATGGGTTTCAGGAATGTGAGCTAAAAAACCTGGCTTTATATTTTTAACTAAATAACATCCTACTCCTACACCCTGAAATGTCTCAGATGAGGCAATGTCAGCCTTATTAATAATAGATGGAATCCCATTTCTGCAAGCAGGAATGTTTGCCCAAGAAGCTAAGATAAATATTTCAAGTTTCTGGGAAACACAGTATTGGGTCAGTGTAGGACAAAATATGGCATTCAAGCTATGGAAAAGGGGGAAATGATATAAAGTCCTAATCACTTAGTCTGTAGGGAGCCAGTGAAGCAGGAAGAGATGAAAAGGAAGGTCAGGGAACTGATGATGCTCCCAAAGAATTGCTAATAACTTACAAGCATTTAAAAGAAAAAACTTGATGGTTTTTGAATTATCAACTTTACCTAATGAAGAATAGCTTAAAAAGAAAGAGTAAGCTAAGTTACATGTCACTTAGCAAATAATGCTGTCTTACCCGAATTTATCTCCTTTACCAATGATGGAGCCAATATAATGGGTACTTTTTTTTTTTTTTTTTGAGACAGAGTCTCACTGTGTTGCCCAGGCTGGAGTGTAGTGTCTATTCACAAGTACAATCATAGCACTTGTGAACAGCCTTGAACTCCTGGGCTCAAGCAATCATCCTGTCTCAGCCTCCTGAGTCACTAAGACTAGAGATGTGCACCTCTGTGCCTGGCTTTGATGGATACTTTTGTATGAATTTATAAATAATTAAATATGAATTTAATTATTTATGTGGTAAGTACATAAAAATTCAAAGGTTCTATACCCATGCTGTCCAGTAAGGTAGTCATTAACCACATGTGGCTAATGCTGTAAATGTAAAATAGACATTGGATTTCAAAGACAATATGAATAAAAGAAACATAAAATATTAGTATTTTAAATGGTTGAAATGATATTTTGGACATACCAAGTTAAATCAAATTATTCAAATTAATTTTACCTGTTTCTTTTTACTTTTAAAATGTAGCAACTAAAATATTTAAATTAGATTTATGGCTTGCAATATATTTATGGGACAGGGCTGTTCTAGACATTTCAGAAGCAAAGTCCCAGGAATTGTAGAAACTGGAGTTGAACAAAGCTTATCCTTTCTAGGTGAGAGGTCATGGGAACATGATAGTAAGAAACATGACATAAGGCAAAAGATGGGAGTTTCCTTTTTGAAAAAAAGAGGCCTTTGCTTAAGCTCAACTCATACGATCACTATGAAAGAGGCAGGATGTGAACTTAATTCAACAAACATCCATTGAACACCTGCAAGGAAAGACACTGTGCTATGATAAGGTGACAAAAATGAGTTAAACCTGACCTCTGTCCTCAAGGAGTTCACCACTTGGTGTATTCTTTGCTGCAAAGCATGTGCCTAGCTCAGGGTAAAGACTCCATGATTACTGAACAGCTTAACATAAATGTCTAAAAAACTCTGGAAGAGATGTAAAGCTGCAAAACTACAGGCACACAGTGAAGCCTGTTAAAGCTCCCATTATTAGCAACAGATTGCACAGGCAGTAGATGAAACTAAGAACCTGAAAATATAAAAATTAAAAATCTTGTCTCTGTAGCAATCTTATACAATTAAATGCCATTTAAGACTATGTAAATTCAAACAATATACTGAGAATAAAGAATTGCCATTGCTGGCAAGTCCTTGCCTGAAACCTAAATCCCTTATCCTGGAATTCAAAGCTGTCACCCACTGTTCCCTTTATGTGTGTATAGTAGCCAAGGCATACAGAAATGGCTGTTAAATGTTGTTATGAAAAACACATGGGCCAGGTGCGATGGCTCACACCTGTACCTGTAATCCTAGAAGTTTGGGAGGCTGAGATGGGAGGATTGCTTGAGGCCAGGAGTTCAAGACCAGCCTGGACAACACAGTGAGACCCCATCTCTATAACAAATAAGAAAAATTAGCCAGGTGTGGTGGCTCTTTCCTGTAGTCTCAGCTACTCAGGCGACTGAGGCAGGAGGATTGCTTGAGCCCAGGAGTTCGAGTCTGCAGTGAGCTATGATTACGCCACTGCATTCTGGTCTGGGTGATAGAGTGAGAGACCCTGTCTCTTAAAAAACAAACAAAAAAGCTCATGGATTTGTCTATCGGATGATGCTTAATTTCTTTCAGAAAGAACAGGGATGGAGCAAGTTATCATTGCTTGTAGTTTTAAAAAAACAAAATCTTAAAACCCCAACATAAAGACAGGATAACTAAAATGATTTTTTAAAGGACGTTAACAGCTGGAGGCAGTTTGAAGAGCGGAGGAATGAGTCTAGTGAATCAGAAGGTGGTAAAAGAGGTAGAAGTAGTAAGAAACATCTTCGTTCTATAAACTCTCATGTAAACGGGGTGTAGGAACTACTGGATGCTCCAGTTTCATCCTGGAGGCAGGAAGAAAGGAGAAATTAAAGACTAACTTGGGGTCCTATTGTCTCAACATGTTCTAACGAACGCTGCCTACTCTAGGGAAGACTAATAGATATACCACAAAACAATGTCTAGGAGTATATAAAAGGAAGTATATAAAGTAGGAAAACTTTCGTATATGAAAGAACTTTTTACTTCTTCCTGCAGAGACCAGGGATGTCTTTTATGCTTGGATGGATTCTTTACAATTGAAGAAGAAAGTACAGAACATCTTAAAATTTCTTTGCTCTCTACATTTTTCTAAAAGCATTGTTTCTCCCCTCCTACCCCCCTCTGGTTTTTCCTTCTGAAATTGTGCAAAGTACTGTCATGCACATATTTTACCAGATAGACATCTAATTATGTCTGATTCCATCAGAAATCCAGGAACAGTAACACCCCGATCCTCCCAGGCTTCGAAAACTGCACTCACCTGGGAGAGGAATACTCAAATTTTGTACCTCTCTTCTGCACCACAGGATTATCACACAAGTAAATCTCTCCTTCTGAACTCTGGTGCTCCTGGAGAGTCGTGTAATTGTGGTCATATGTTGTTTATTCTGAGCTCCTACCCAGCCAACTTCAATAAGCAATAACTCATTTACTGAAACATGTAAACAACCCCAGTACCAAAGCAGCCAAATGGAAAGCTGCCTTGACCACATGCTCTAGAAGGTGTAATAAAGTTGTGATTCTGCCTTTTGGCTTGGCAAAGGCAGTTGGGAAGATGCCCTCACAGTAACTTGGGAACACTCATGACATCTGGGTTCTAGGTGGCTGCCACTGCTGTCTAGGCTAGCACTGCTGGAATCTTGGACTCCAGTAGAAACATACAGGAAATCACATTGCCAAACTTTTCTCCTTATAAAGACAATCTCTCCAGGAATTACCATCCTCCTAGTTCTCACAGGGAGGAGCCACTGGTTAAGTCAGCAGGATACAACTGGGGAAAGGAATTTTTAAAGTTTCCTGTGACTCCAAAGTCCAGTCGCAGTGCCATCACTTCAAGAACAGCAATGCGTTACAAGTTAAGGCTTACATTATGACTTACAGGAAACTACAGAGCACAAGTCCAGCTTATTCACTGACAGAAGTTAGACAGTGGTATGATGGACAGCGTATTCACTAGGAGTATAGGAGTTAGAGAACCTAAGATATAGACCCATTATAGGCCCCACCATTCTACTGGTTATCATCTTCCCTCCATGTGTTTAAAACAGAAGAGTCTCTCTTCCTCAAAGTTGCTCCTTATATATTCCTGGCTTGCTGATTGCCATCAGTATCCTTTCAGGGTTTTGGTTCCTTCTTCATCTTTATTCCACCACCTTTAATCCAGCCTTGTACCCTGGCTTCTATTTGGGTAGCATCTCCTGCCTGCCTTTGAATCCCCATTGCTGCTTCAACTAGACTAATGCAACATTTATTCTGCAGATACTGATAGCCTAGACGTGCCAGGCCCTGTATGTGGCCCTGGGCAAACAGTGGACCCTTAAGGGGTTTGTGTTCTAGTGGAACAAACAGGTCAAACACAAGAAAATAGACAAATTCATTGTGAATTAGGTAGATACTTTCAAGGAAACAAAACAGGGAGCTAAAGCAAAGAATAACAGTGGACACAGGTAGAAAGACTGCCTGTAGTTGGCTCATTGGTCTTGTTTCTTCTACCCCCTTACACATAGCGCCCCTATTTGTTCTTTCCTGGTGTCTGTTTTTTCTTGTTAGAATACCTTTCCTCTCCCTACCCCTATCTTGCCAATTTAATTTCTAATTCTTCCTAGTCAGCAATTCTGTCTCTCTTCTCAATTCCTTTCTTGTGGCACCACCTCGCTCCACATTGTAGTTATCTGCGTATAGGCCTAACGCCCCTAAGACTGTAAGATCCTGGACGGAGGAGATCATGTATCAACTGCTTTGTCTTTTCTCCGCAGCCACAGCAACTGAAGACATTTTTTTTTTAACGTGGCTAATGCTACTACCGGCCCTCATGATTTCAAAGGGTTGTTATGAAGATTAAAAAAACAAAAACAAGACATTAAAATACTTTGAAAATGAAAAAAGGACTATACAAATAGGAATTGCTTTGTAATCATAATTATAGCAAACTCCACTCTGGGAATCTACCCACACAGGATGGCTGTGGCTTTTCCAACCCTGTGATACAAGGAAGCACAAAGGCTGCTCATCTGTTTAAATGACACAACTTCAGGTTGTGGCCTTGATTTTCTGTTGTCTCCCTTTCTCTATCGACTACCTTGTAATCACAAGAGGAAACAAGTACGCTGAAGCTTGGACTTTTGCACTGATTTCTACAGAACAGAATGGTTAAGAGCCAGAATGCCCAGGTTGCTCTACTTCCTTATTTCCCCTGACAAATTACCGAACCTCCCTGCCTTAATTTCCTCATAGGGTTGTCGTAAGGATTAAATGATTAAATACAATACATGTGAAACAGCATTGAAAACAGTGCTTGGTACAAAGCAAGCAATCATCATCAAAGTTACAGTAATCCACTGTGCTTCCTGGTACAGGGCACAGAAGAGTTCCTGGGAGCTCATCTTGATTGCTGGTGGTCAGTGTTCATACAAAGAAAATACCATGGAGGGAACACAGGAGCAGGAAAGGGCTGGTGCAAGGGACAGAATGGAGCAGAGGTGTCTAAAGAGCCTTCAGAGTGCGGCCAACCAACGTGAGGTTGGGCAGGAAAGTACGTGTGGTATAAGAGAGGCTTAGGAGGTGTTACTCAGGTGAAAGTGACTGAGAGCTGCTTTTCAAGAGGCTGTGAGGTGCACTGAGAAATGAAAGGCGGAGAAAGGCTCCTCTCCTTATTCTCGGCCTTCATCTTTTTAACTAATGAAAAGAAATTGAGGAAAACATGGTTCTCTGGGGACATGGTGAGCCAGGCTTCAGCACTACTGCCCAAAGAAGTGAACCTGAGCAGCTCTTTGTTTCCAACGCAACAGATAAGTAGCCAAAGGAAGACGGTGTAAGTCACCCCTCACCTTCAGGGAAAGGCGGGACCATCCCTCTATTCAGATCCCTAACTGCGTTCCCATAAAGCTTTTTTTCCCTATCAGAAAGAGACTGGAACACAATTAGGCAATGCGGATGGGCTGCTTCAGTCAAAAATCGCCTGAAGGAAAAAGCTGTGTCCCCCAAAGGGGATAGATGGCAATGAAGGGACGCACCATATTTGGGATTAGATGGGGGTAAGAGATGAGCGACTCAGAGGCCTCCTTGAATGAACCAAGACTGTTCCTCAAAGGACTTTGGGTGAAAAGCCATCAAAGCAAGTTCCACAGAAAGATACTCCTCCCTGGGACTTCTCAAGAGATGGCTGTGACTGGTAGCTTACATAGGTGGCTCAGGGGTCCCATCTAAAGTCAAAGTTGCCCAGAATAAGCCAGAGCCTTCCCCTCAAGAATTCAGGAATGTGGTTTCCAATGCAAATAAAGACTAAATTATGGAAATAGTGCTGGAGTGTGTTCAACCACTCCCTCTATATCCTTTTGAGTCATCTGGAAATGGTTAATAAACAGGTTGGACACCTGGGCTGATTACCCTTGAAGGGAATTTCCACACAAACCCTATTTAAAATTATCCTCTTCCCTTCCCAAAGCAATTCGGTTCCATCCTCCAGACCAAAGTGTGCCTTAAAGAGTCCAAATTTCCTAAATATGATTCTCGGCTTCCTAAGTTAGAACAGCAACTGCTGCTGACACAAAGAAACAAGGAGCCAAGTAACTTTGTGCGTTTAAAAAAAGTCTATTTTAAATTAAGAGGAACAGATGTCCAATGTTTCAAAAAGCCACACATTTGTGGATTTGGCTGACAAACCTTCTAAGCTGCATTTCATTTCTGTTCCCATAGAGTCAGCCAGCCACTTGCAACTGACTCACTCTGTGGGCCACAGTTTGGGCCAGTCTCCTGACTACAGAATTAGAATCCAGATATCAAATGAGTCGAGGGTGTTTGGGTGGAAAGCAGGTGTTAAAAGCCATCTAAAACAATTTCCCCTCCCCTTTTAATTTAGTAGTATCAACACCCACACAGCAAACTGTGCAGGGCTAGTGGGTCAAAGAGAATGAGCCAACAGCTGACACCTGGCAATCCCAGCATCATAGAATTCTAAGGGCAGTGAGTAAGCAGCTGTCTAGAACAGGTTTTTGTATAATCGCTTTTAGGAATATTGGTTAAATATGCAAATACATGTAGGTTATTTGCTACAATTCAAGGCCTCACCCCCAAGGCAAACCCATTCATTACCTCAGGTGAACTCTTGGCCTTGCTGGGAAGGGAGGGACAGGAACCCAAGCCTCTGTCCACCAGACACAAATGACTCAATTGCTTCTAGAGTTTAAAGTACATTATGTACTTTCTTTTCTTGTTGTCTTTGAGAATAAAGGAACAACATCTTCAGATACAACGGTTTTTGTAGTATGCCATTTACCATGTTTTGTGAATATCAGAGAGGCTTTGGTTGATGTTAGAGATGAAATGGTACTTGGCTTTCAAAAATTGCTGTTAAACTTCTGCTTAGGTTGTTTTAATTTTTTGTGGCACATTAAATTATGAGTGAATAAAATGAATCAATTTTTTGTGTTTACTTTCTAACAGGAATGAGACTTTGAGGTCTATTGAATAAGAGCTTACATGCTATCAAATAAAAAAAAATTTTGTTTTTAAAGAGACGGGGTCTTGCTCTGTCGCCCAGGCTGGAGTGCAGTGGCCCAATCATAGCTCACTCTAGCCTTGAACTCCTGGGCTCAAGCAATCCTCCTGCTTCAGCCTCCCAAGTAACTGGGACTACAGGTATATGCCACCATGCCCAGCTAATTTTAAATTTTTTTTTAGAGATGGGATCTCACTATGTTGCCCAGGCTGGTCTCAAACTCCTGGCCCCAAGTGAACCTCCTACCTTGGCCTCCCAAAGTGTTGGGATTATGGGAGTGAGCCACAGTGACTGGCCCAAATCAATTTTTTTATGGTCTAAAACCTATTTACCCAGCAAATTTCACTGGATATTCTAGACTGAGCTTTTTGTAACAAGGTATTAAAAGCTGATATTCCCTTTTTTTCTGTACCTTCCAGATTTTTTAGTATTAACATTCCTTATAATGAAAATAAATTAGAAAATAACATTTTTAAGGTGGGAAAGTTAGAAAACTTTCAATTATTTCATAAATTTTGTGTATTTGTGCTTTGTATGTTGTCTTGAGTAGGCTACCTAGAGGTTTATTTTTAATTTAAACAAGGTTTTGGTTTTAAGTCACTAATTTCTGCTTTCCTCTTTAATAATTTGGACTTTTTTGTTTTAATTTCTTTAGTAAAATATTCTTTTTCACTTACCAAAAGCCTGACAGTATCTACTCCAAAACAAGAGCACATATGCTAAGGGAGCATTTAAAAATATATTTTTATTTCTGGAGTGCAGTGTTGTAAAATTCTTGCAAATGCTTGTATCAGATGCTTAGTCTTTGATGAATGTGAAAATTGGGGCTATACTAACATTTATTGCAGTACTTTACGTGTTATCCAATTCATTCTTTAGACAACCTGTCCATATATCTCTCCTATTTTTATAAATCAAAGAAATCTAAGCTCAGTTAAAAACTTTCTCAGGTCACATATAACGTGGCAGAAATCTAAACCATCTCTAACATAGACACATGGAGGTGAATGGGTTTTAAAATATCTGTAAAGGCCTTTTGACACTAAAAGGTTGGGAATCTCTATTAGCACATTACACAGAGGTCAGTCTAAACTCAATTCACCCCAGGGTACAGGAGGGCAACTGGTTATTTTCTTTAGCTAGTGCATGATTTGTATTCATTGAGTCACTGCCCCCCACCCCCCAGTATGTGTGCTATGGGGGACCACAGGGACTTCCCATAAGTCACTGTTGAATGACTAGTGAAAACAGAAGAGCCTCATGCTGTCCAAGAAGGCTACAGACACCAGAGAGTACACTGGGGACACAGGCTGAGCTTGTTTGTGTAGGAGCACTCACTAATGCATCCGCTTCAACAATTAACTAGGGTTATTTAAGAAACTTCATTCTAGCCTTGTCTTTTCTGGATTCTTAGAGAATGGGGGTAGGTGGCCACTATCCAAATGAAACTAAAAGTCTCTCTTCCAGGCCCCACACTCCAGATTATGCACACACATGCAGAGAACAATGGGAACACTGCACACTGCACGTTTCCACATTACATCGTCTGTTTTAAGGGAGGCGCTTCTCAGTTCTTAAGTGTGTAAACTGCTTGAGAGTACTTAGAACATGATAAAACACGGTAGATGTGTAAGGCACAAAATGAGACTTATACAAAGCAGAGATGGAATCAGAATTCCCAGGCCCTCTTTTTTATTTACAGTAATATCAAACCATCTACTTGCAAATTTTCTGGTCTCCATCAGCTGGAATGACCTAGGTACTGTATATCTTTGGGATCATGTAGTCATGTACAAGAAAGGAGCAAACAATCCACTGGACAGCAGGGTACTACACTGCTCCAGCTGGAATCCAGCAGGAACATCTGAGCATGCCATCCCAACACTTAAAGGAGGAAAGAAGGAGAGCTGCTCTTCATTTGTTTTCAAAGCGAATTCATTTGAAAGATGGTGAATAAATGGTCATCATTAAGTCAAATGTATTAATCAATTAGACCTTCAGCCTAGAAAACAAAGTTTTTCTTTTTCTAATACACTACCCTGAAACAAATTTGTCAATAAATCCCAAACATTTAGTACAATATAGTGCAATTTATATTTGCTTTCCTCTTGCCTTTCTTTAGACAAACACCAAATAAAATGCAGGTGAAGGAGATGAAACACAACTAGAGGCTGACTTAGGAACTCAGACTAACTTCTAAAGAATCTAAAATGTTATGTTGGTTAATGTGAATCTATTTAGAATAAAACATTTGAGTACTGCTTTTCAACTGCTAGAAAGTCTCCCGTGGCTGGGGGTGTGGGGGAGATTGTTATAAAGTGTAATAACCTTTTCAAAACTCACAAGGCAGGTACTTGTGCTTTATTTATTTAGTTGTGGTCATGGAGACTATCCCAATTTCCCATAAAATACTCTCTCAATACTGCTGCAATATCATGGCATAAAGGACTCTAAGTGCCCGTAGACATAAGGACCAGAGTTTTGGATCATAAACCATGATGCTGGGTAATGTCTGAATGAGAACATTTGATATGGATGGTCGGATGAAAGATACCAAAATGTCAGACAGCCCATCGACTGCTGTTGCCATGAGATTCAACAGTCAACATCAGTCTGATAAGCTACCCGACAAGGTGGTACAGCCATGGAGATGTCACGACGGTAGGCAAAACAAGCAGACATTCAGGCAGCATTTGATAAAACAAATCAGGCATTTCTGGCCTGTTGAGATTTAACCCCAATTCTATTCTGACACAATGTCAGTATCAATTTTCCTAAAGGAAAAAAAAAACCACATTAAGAATAAAACATTTACAGAAAGGTAAGAAAATTGGGTTACATATAAGTAAATTTCTGTCTGTTAAAACCAGAGTACATGCTAGCAAAAATTAACATAGATATGAGAAAGTGTGGCTTAAAAAAATGAGTAATCTCTCTCCAAAGTCCTTTGATTTGTATATTATCAACTCTCCTCTCCAGTTTTCAAAAACCAAGAAATCCCCAGGCTAGGCCAATCCCAGAGGTGCCATTTAGCAATGTGTAGCTGCCCAATTTCAGCATAACAAAAGATGCCTTGGTGGTGGCTCTTTCATGAAAATAAATGAAGGTTTAAGAAATTCTGGTTGTAGGTGGATTTGGCAAGGCTGCCATTCCGTAGGTAGAAGCTAAAAGGAAGTAAAAAATCAAAACGCTCAAGAAAACGGACACAATTTTGGAATGATCAAAGATGTCTTTATAAAGTTTTATCATGACTTCATTCTAAATATACAGAATAAAAAATGGTGTCCGCTCATTTGTGAGACACCAACCAGATATTCCTTATACTGTCTCAAAATTTAAAGATCAGTTTCCCCAGAGGGTGTGCAATGCATCATAAAATGGCCTTTTTTGAGGGTGGGAGAGGAAGGGTTGGGCAGGATAGCATATTAAATTGTACCATGATAGACATGCAAGACTGTTATCCAATCTAGATAATTTACATACATTTTGGTAACTTAGAAAAACAAAGCAATCATTTGTGACAAGCCTAAAAAGCCTGACATATTTAACATACTCAGGAACTTTTTTTGTGTGGTGGGAATTCTCTAATTGTACCATGTGGGCCTTTTGAAAAGTAACAAATAGAAGGCCAGTTTCTGTTAAGTTTGCTGCTGAACATCACATTCCACCCGAATAAAATACAACAGGGATTGAATTAAGGGTGGATACCTTACCTTAACACACAAAGGAAAAGTATGTCAGTGCAAAATATGGACTAAACTGCTTTCAGGAAAAAAGTTTTTAAAATTGATATAGGTTGGAAAAGGGAATTTTCCTTCCTGGTTTAGAGTCCTCCCAATTTAAGGCAGAACCCATCCATTCTAATTTCTGTAGTTAAAAACTTTCTCTGCTTATTTAGTTTTCTCCTCTGAGTTCAACCGCTGCTGGATTCGTTTGGCATAACTTTGTGCCATGGAGTTAATGATAGACAGGATGAAGTAACACACCATCACAACGACCAACTTCTCAAACATCCAGGACAACCAGTTTTCTCCCTGCAGGAACAAACGCAGAACAATGCAAGGAGAAAGGCTTCATTAGTTCAGTAGTAAAAAGGGGATCATCTATAATGCTTTAAAAAAAAAAATAATGAGAACTTGAAGCTTATAACTGATAAAGTCTAAACAATTAGAAATGAAAAGTGTGTGTCCCCAGCTACCCTGACACCTACATTCAGGCCTTTTTTATACTCTGCTATCCCAGTTATCAAGATTTCACTTGTTGGATGTAAAGTGAATGTTGCTACATAGACTTTAGAATGGGGGAGAGTGTGAAGTCATCTCTTCTTTTTAACCACAACTTAAGAATAAAGCCTTTGATTAAATTCTACTCTCTGAAGTCACCAAGCAGATACTTGCTGAGTACTGTCAAGACAGTTAAATATTTTTGTTCCAGTATTAGGAGCTGTTTTTAAAATATAAATCTATTTCTGAGGTCATGCTTGGTCAACTGAGGGCAGCAAAGGGCCGCAAGAAGAGTGTAAGGCCATTAAAAAAACAACTGTGCTTCCTTCACGTTTCGCATTTCAGGTTATTGCTTACTCATCCTCTTCCAGTCACTTCCCCTTGCCACAGAACTGTTTACAGAAAAGACAGGCTTGGTTTAAGTTAAAGTTTTATAGTTCAGCTATGTTAAGAGCCTTGGTTTGTTAAAAAAAAAAAAAAAAAATCATTTTCCCATAGCTAAAAAGAAAAGTAAAGCAAAAATGGAGGAAGATATTCAAGTTACCTCAGAAAATCTAATACTTTGTTTTGCTGTAAATTTTAAGTTTTTAGTCTCCTCAGGAAGTTTGTCTACTAATAAATCATTTAAGATCAAGGCAACAACTCATTCTACAAAACAGAACCATTATTTTCCATTAGCACTACCCTTGTTTTTGGCAGAAGATGCACAAAATAGAAGTTACACTTTCCGGTTTAAGACAAAGACAAATTTCCCAGTAAAGTATACACAGACAGTCTCAACTTCTGTTAAAGAAGACGGCCAACAAACCTCACTCTATTTGCCTAAAATTGCGAGTGAGAGCAGTTACTGTAATTTCAGCCTGAAACTGCCCAGGTAGGAGAAGAAACCAAAATAAAGTCTCACCTGTGGTGTGCCCATTTCGCTTCTGTGGTGAAGCTTTTGCCGCTGAGCCTCCAGGTATTCCTGGAATGGCTTCTGCAGAGATGGACCTATGCCCGGGACAGCACTGGAAGCAGGGTACAGTAGCCCAGGAAAAAGATACATTTGGGAAGAAAAGCAGAAAAACGTTAAAGAAAATCCACTTACCGCCTGGACTCAAAAAGCAGGGATTGAATAGAAAGAGGAATAAAATACAACAGAGAGCTGCCGAAATCCTGTCTACTCTTTTTAGTGGATAAAAATTCTTCCTTCTAACAACTCCTTAAAGGAGCAAAATCTCTCCCACCAACATGTCTGGGAGAAACTAAGAGCTGTAAATCAGGAGCCACTACTGGCAGAAGAGTTAGTCCTCAGAGTGAGGACAGCTCAGCTGATACTGCACACTGGTGTGGTACAAAGAATAAAATGAATGACTTCTGAGAAGTCCCACATTTATCACCACCAGTTCCTGTAAGAACTGGTTTGAACCGATTAATAAGGAAATGACTTATGCTTGTGTCATCCCTAGTTGAAAAAGAAACTGCCCGCCCTCTGTCTGACTCGTCCCATCTTCGCAGAGGGGGCGGTCCCTTCTCAATCTGAGTCCTTATTAGGACAATCTGTGCGTCATCCTTATCCAAAAAGAATGCATTAGCAAATTTGGGAGGCACCTCCCACTCGTCAGAAGTCAGTGATTAACAAAGGAACAAAGAAGGAACTGTGAACCTTGAATCATTTCATGGTTTATGGTAGATGGTTTGCACAGAAACTCCAGTACAGTACTAAACAACTTGTTCTGAGATGATTGGGATAGTGATCTCTGATAAATTTATGTACTCGGAGCTCCCTCTCACCCAGAATACGTGGAGGCAGTGCTGTTAAACTGGTTTGGTAACTGTAGCTATCAGGCTCTATTTTAGACAGGCTTGTAGGCATTTTTAAAATGGTAACTTGGGGCTACTTAGAAAATCAAACACCCGTATTTTCTGTACCTTTAATTCAATCATCTGTTACACTAGGGCTAAAAGGTAAATAAACCCAAACTTTTTCCTAGGGTCAGCAAAAGCTATTCCAATAAGTATTTGCAACAGTGCCTGATGCTCTCCCTAGTAAGTATACTGATTTAAATTAACTTCACCTCTTTTCTAGAACAATTCAGTTACTGCTTTTTGTAATAAAAGGCAGAGGAGTAGGAGAAGAGAAATTTTTTTGCTACTATGTTTACCAGAAGCGAACACATTCCTAACTCCTGGCTGATATTTTTCTTTGATCCTACTATCTATCAACCACCAGACACTTAACTGAGTGAGTACCTATTCAGTGTCCAACACTGAATAGTTGCTATTAAAAAAACTCCGAAACAAACTGCAAGGAATAGTCCATGCCTACAAGAAACTTAAAATCATGTGGATTTAAAACACATGCACACATACACAGACAAACAGGAACTGATCTGTGTCAAAAAGAATTTACAATTCAATATTAAATTTTTTGGTACAGAAGACATATACTAAAGGAACTGGAGACAGAAAGGAGAGATCAGTGTGGGGTGAAGTTGTCAAAAAGGTCTTTTAATGAGTATGAAGGATGTACAAAAAGGTCTGAACGAACATACATGGTAAAGGCACAGGCTGTACTGATCAGACCAGAAGACCTGTGACAGACATCAAAGACAGACGAGGGTGGTGAAGTCACATTCTACAGTCTCAGTGTCTCTCTCATTGACTATTTACCTTTCTATCTATTTATTTATGATTAGTCAAGTACAGTAGTGAGAAAGGAGTAAAGAGGAGAACAAGGAGTTTTACCCGTGACTGAGAACAATCAGTTGAGATAAGTCACTGCCGTTGAACCAGCCTCTCATTCATTTTTTTTTTTTTTTAATGAGACAGGGTCTCACTCTGTCACCCAGGCTAGAGTGCAGTGGTGTGACTGTAGCTCACTGTAACCTCCACTCCTGGGCTCAAGTGATCCTCCTGAGAAGCTAGGACTGACTACAGGTGTGCATCACCACGCCTTGCTAATTAAAAAAATTTTTTTGTAGAGATGGGGGTCTCGTTATGTTGCCCAGGCTGGTCTCGAACTCCTGGCATCAAACGATCTTCCCACTCAATGTGCTGGGATCACAGGAGTGAGCCACTGTGCCTCGCCTGATGTATAACTTCAAAGAATTACCTTGGGGCTAATGCTGAGATTAATTTACCAAGTTGTCATGTATTACATGCTTTGAGGAGTTTTTGGTGGTATGGGAGATGTCTCTATGCAGATTCCCATGAAAGACTAAGAAAACAGTTGAAAACAGAGAAGGAGTTAAAAGTTTTTATAGCAATGTATTGACCAGAACTGTTAATATATTAAGCAAATACCACATGATTTGAATAAATCTAAAAGTTAACACATTTGAAATCTAGGTATTAAGTTGTATATAGCCAATTATTTGTCAGATCCTCTTAACCTTTTATTATGTATTCATCAAAATTTTAGTTACTTCTATTTCCATTTCTGTATCTCTACAAACAATGGCTTAGGCTACTGATACCTCTGCTTATACAAGCACTCTTATACTAGAGTTCTCTTAATTATCACTAAGGCTATTTTAGTAATGAACTAGATAAAAATTGAAATTACAACTGTCACTCTTAATACACATTTAAGGCAAACAATAATGCCAGCCACAACCTCATTCCTCAAGTTATTTTCTTTTTCTTTTTTGAGACAGGGTCTCACTCTGTTGCCCAGGCCAGACTGCAGTGGTGTCATCATAGCTCACTGCAACCTCAAACTCCTGGGCTCAAGTGATCCTTCTGCCTCAGCCTCCTGAGTAGCTGGGACTACAGGCGTGTTTGCCACCACATCTGGCTAATTTTTTGTATAGAGACAGGGTCTCATTATGCTGTCCAGGCTGGTCTGGAACTCCTGGCCTCACGCAAACTTACTGCCTTGGCCTCCCCAAATGCTAGGATTACAGGTGTGAGCCACCATGCGGGCCATCCTCAAGTTGCAGGGTAGGGAGAGATAACCTGAGTCACAGTTCAGTTGCTTTCTGTAGTAGTCTTAGAAAGCAGTCTAGACCATTCTCTGAAAGCTATTCAATTCAGAGCAATCCCGGGCACCTTGCTAGGACTCACATCTCGATCCACAGTGAGTGAGTAAGTCCTCCACCTGCCATCAGGCTCTGATTAAGTTCAAAGAATTACAATTTTGTGTTATAGAACATAAAGTAGGAGGAGAACAAACACACAGAACTATTTTTCAGTCAACTATTAGACTAAAATATACTTAAACTAGCCTTATAAATAGCCACTTGCTCTAGGTAAGAAAGCCTTAAGAAAAAGAAAAAAGAAAAAGAGAAAAATTATCTCATTTGCTTTTACTTGCTGTGGACCTTCAATATGGTGGGCAGAAAAATCTTAGTGGGTAGTAGTATATTGGTATTTTTATTCTTGGCATAAACAAACAGCAAATGTAACATCAAAAAACAAATTTCTGCTGGGTGTGGTAGCTCATGCCTGTAGTCCCAGCTACTTGGGAGGCTGAAGAAGGAGGATCACTTGAGCCCAGAAACTGGAGGCTGTAGTTGGTTATTATCACACATGTAAATAGCCACAGCACTGGAGCCTGGACAACACAGTAAGACTCCATCTCTAACACAAACAAACAAAACCCAGGCCCTGCATGGTGGCTCACACCTGTCATCCCAGCACTTTGGGAGGCCAAGGCAGGAGGATCACTTGAATCCAGGAGTCCAAGACCACCCTGGGCAACATAGAGAGACCCTGTACCTACAAAAAAATTTTTTAAATTAGCTGGGTGTGGTGGTGCATGCCTATAGTCCCAGTTGGGAGGCTGAGGCAGGAGGATCACTTGAACCCAGGAGTTGGAGGCTGTAGTGAGCTATGATCACACCACCAAAACAAAACAAAAGTCCAACAAATTATTTTAACAACAATTCTTGCACTTTTGTTGCTGATTTTAAAAAAGAAAAGAAAAAGCCCTCAGAAATGCAAACAAAAGATTTTTAAAAATTAAAGAAAAAACCCACAAAACTCCAAACCCACTCCAGGGCTCAAAATTGGTTTCATGGGAACATTATTTTCCTATGCTTACATAACTAGACTCAAGATAAACTTCTTTGCAAACTTAAATACTGTTTAAAAAATCCATTCAAAATAACGTTTGTGCAAAATTCTGTCAAGTGCCCTGACCAATTTGCAAACAAAATCTATTATTTTTCTATAGTTTTTAGTACATGTTACTCTGCTTTTGGAAATCACTTAGCTGACAAGAGATCTGTATTTTAAGCTCTCCTCATAATCTCATTATAAAGGTCTGCACTATTCTCTGTATCCACAAACGTCAGAAAATCTTCCAGAGGAAGCATCACAATTGGCAGAGGTTGTATAGAGAGTGGGTGGGGTGATTACTCCTGTTTTTCACAATGCTTAAATTTTCATTTGTTGTTTAATATGGAGCACACACCCATTCCAAACACGCCTAGAATTCATCGGTCATTATTATTTCTGTTTTTCAAGGGACTCTTCAAATTGTGTAAGTCTCAAACAAGTTGGTTCACCAGATATAAAAAACACACCACCTGATTTACTTTGAATTTCGATGACGACGACGATGACGATGAAGATAGTCATCAAACTAGGACTTGCTTTTAGAATATCTGAAATCTTCCTCAAACTGTTCATGATTCTGTTTCAATTTTTCCAGCCAGGTGTGTGTTTTGCATTACTATGTGTCTTCATGAAACTGGGGCACTGTGCTTAATAACACGGAAAGAAATGAACTTAAAAAATATATTGATTTGTCTTGTTTGTTTAACCCTATTTACAGAGGGCATACTTAAAGGTTAATCAGTCGAAATGTCCAAAAATATTACATGGGTATTAATAAAGTAAATTTTTAATTTAATACAGGCTCTGCTCCTTTTTCATCCACTTTTTTGAGGATCTTAGCATGAATGTGAGCATGTAAGTTATATTCAGTTTCCTGAAAAACATACTGTCTGACACGGGTTCTTAGTAAGGAGGCTATAGGGTAATAAGCCTTTTTTCTTAGGAAAAAGTCTGGGCCCAATGGTTTTTACCTTTACTTCATTGTTTGTGCAGTACTTTGAGGCTGGGTTATTTAACATCTCTCTGATGATTACTCATAAAATCTAACTAGTCTCAAGATATGATCAGTCAGATCCTTGAATACTTATAAATGAAAAAAAATGTTTTTAGGAGAAGATTCAGGTTGGGGTACTAGTAAAAGAAAGGGAAAAAAAGGTTCAATCCTACTGCTGCTATAATTCAGAAAGCAGAACAGAACTCTTTTGAAGTAGACTACTAATGACACTGTTTTTGAAAGCACCAAAAGTAGCTTTTAAGGGCAAAGCAGGCTAGACCAATGGTCTGCAAACATTTTTGAGAGATATGTGTGTGTGTATATTATATATATGTTACTTACCCACATAGTAAAATACATAAATATAAATTTCAAAGGACAAAGTAAAGATAAAATAAAAAATTTAAATGTCTTAGGAATTATTATGGCTTTCATGCTATCATTAGGAATATCTGAAGGCATATTATATACTTGTCCTTTATTATCTCTTTTTTTTAGATGGGGTCTTGCTGTATCGCCCAGGCTGGTCTTGGACCCCTGGCCTCAAGAGATTCTCCCGCCTCAGTCTCCCAAGTAGCTGGGATTACAGGTGCAAACCACTGTGCCTGGCTTGTCCTTTATTAAGGTTTGATAATTTCTAGACTTTTTGGCTGACTTTTGAGAATCTGATTAGCTTGTCATTCTTTTTACCTCCTAATGTGGCTACTGAAAAGCTTATACTAGGAACCAGTGAAATGTCAATGCTGCAATTGTTTTTTTATGTTCCCTGTGAATACGTAATGAGTATAGCAATGCACCACATAACATTTCAGTCAATGACAGACCACACACACAAGGGTGGCCCTACAAGATTATAACAAAGGTGAAAAATTCCTATTGCCCAGTAGCCGTACTAACCTTAGTACACTTTACTCGTTAGTTTGTGGTGATGCTGGTGTAAACAAACCTACTGTGCTGCCAGTCATATTAAAAGTATAGCACGTACAATTATGTATAGGATATAATACTTGATTATATATGACTATGTTACTGCTTTGTGTATTTACTATACTATACTTTTTATTGTTAGAGTGTGCTCCCCTTTTACTTATATTTTAAGAAAAGTTAACTGTAAAACAGCCTCAGGAAGGTCCTTCAGGAAGTATTCCAGAAGGCACTGTTACTATAGGAGATGGGAGTTCCATGTATGTTATTGCCTCTGAAGACCTTCCAGTGGGACAAGATATGGAGATGGAAGAAGTAGTGTTGATGACCCTGACCCTGTGTAGGGCTAGGTTAATGTGTGTGTGTTCATACCTTAGTTTTTTGTTGTTGTTGTTTTAGTTTTTTTAGAGACAGTCTTGTTATGTTGCCCAGGCTGGTCTCGAACTCTTGGACTCAGGCAATCCTTCTACCTCAGCCTCCTCCCGAGTAGCTGGAATTATAGGTGCGTGCCGCCATGTCCAGTTTCTTCTGTCATTTTTCTTTATTTTTTTTCTTTCTTTTCTTCTTTTTCTTTCTTTTTTTTTTTAAGGGGGGAAATGAGGAAAGGGGTCCAATTTCCTTTTTTTTTTTTTTTTTTTGCGACAGTCTTATTCTGTTGCCCTGGGTAGAGTGCAGTGGCATCATCATAGCTCACTGCAGCCTCAAACTCCTGGGCTCAAGGGATCCTCCTTCCTCAGCTTTCTGAGTAGCTGGGACTACAGGCACGTGCCATGATGCCCAGCTAATTTTTCTATTTTTTAGTAGAGATGGGGGTCTCACTCTTGCTCAGGCTGGTCTTGAACTCCTGAGCTCAAGAGTTCCCACCTCGGCCTCCCAGAGTGCTAGGATTACAGGCGTGAGCTACCGTGCCTTTGTGTCGTTTTTAACAAAAAAGGTTAAAAAGTAAAAAAAAAAAAATTACAAAAAGGCTTATAGAATAAGAACATAAATAAAACACAGCTGTATAATGTGTTTGTGTTTTAAGCTAAGTGTTATTACAAAAGCGTCAAAAAGTTTAAAAAATTAAAAAATTTAGAAAGTAAAAAAGTTACAGTAAGCTAAGGTCAATTTATTATTGAAGAAAGGAAAAATTTTTAAATAAATTTAGTGTAGCCTAAGGGTACAGTGCTTATAAAGTCTACCAGTGTACAGTAATGTCCTATTCACTCACCACTCACTGACTCACCTGGAGCAACTTCCAGTCTTATAACTCCATTCATGATAAGTACTCTATGCAGGTATACCATCTTTTATCCTTTATACCATATTTTTACTGTACCTTTTCTATGGTTTAGATACACAAATACCATTGTGTTACAATTGCCTACAGTATTCAGTATAGTAACATGCTGTATAGGTTTGTAGCCTAGGAGCAATAGGCTATACCATATAGCCTAGACGTGTAGTAGGCTATATTATTTAGGTTTGCGCAAGTATACTCCATGATGTTCCCACAAGGATGAAACCGCCTAAGGACACATTTCTCAGAATGTATTCCCATCCTTAAGCACACATGACTGTATTATCTCCATTCTAGCGTTTCTTTAAAAGAATCTTTTCAAGCCACTTGTCTGTTTTATGAGGGTTCGTTTAATTAAAACTAAAAATTCTCACCTATAAATCTGATTAATGGGGTACAGAAAAAACACAATAAATTATAATAAGCTAAAAGTGAACAAATCATCGCGGGGCCCACAGTAAGCCTCTTTTGTATTGTGAAACTCCCACTCTTTCCTTAAACTATCTTTGTACTCTCTCTGACATGTGATTTTCTGACATGGATTGAGGGAGTACCCATCAGACCTAAGCTACATCCTCAATGTATGTATAGCCATATAAATTTTTTATATATGTGTTACCACAATAATGTTATAAACATTATAAAAATACACAAAAAGGAAAATAAGATGAAAATAAATAGAAATAGAACTTCTATTATTTTAGTCCCACTCTGATGGTTGGAGACCACTGGTTTCAACCATGAGGCTAAACTACAAGGGGTACAAATATTATACCTTGTTCCCAAAAGGTAAAAAACATCTTAAGGCTTAGTTAGCAGACCAACGCAATGCAAGACTGTTAGGTAATATATCAGAGAAAAAAAACCATTTCTACAAAAATGTACTTTAGATGTCTCCCTTTCTCTCGTTCTTCTAATGGACAACTATAAAGAGCACCTTTAAGAATCTGGATAGACAAACCTCAAGAGACTGAAAACCTATGCCCACTGTTATAAATTTTAATTACATTCCAAATGATATCAAAGCCTTTAGAATTTTCTTGATTGAATGAGGACCACTGTGTGTAAATCAATAAATCAAATTTATTCTCTGACCCCAGAGAATTCTTCTATCAGTTGAGATTTGGCCCAGGAGCATAGTAGTAGAGCCCTAAATAGAAAATGCTCCTCTTCTAACTAAAGCCAAGAGACTCTTCTGCTGAAGAGATTAAATTTTACATTTAAGGTACCAGCAGGGTATATTTTCGGGAATGAAATAAAAGCCCCTCCCCACCCTACTCCCATTAGGTGATGATCTGTCATCTGCATAAAGGAGGCAATGAGGGTGTGGTATAAGTTCAGCAGCAGGATGGACTAGCGATTCCCTTTCTTGGTAACAGTCTTGTAAATAATTCTCCATTTTCAGAAATGTGCACATTTTAGTCAAACATTGTAGAGTTAAAGTTTCCTCCCCACCCCCTAGGCAGTGATCTAAACAGGCTTAACGGCTAGTATTTTAATGAGTTGTCATTTCCTGTCAGATAAAGATTCTCACAGTATTTAACCACAGGTTTCCCTGGGGACCAACCAATACTAGAGCTCTATTCATAGTGACTCAGAATGGACCTCAGACTCCTGGCCTGATTAAACAATGATAGATTACCCTCGGCATGAAACTCTCTTTCCTCCTAAAGCGGACTGCTCAGAAAAGGGGCGGGAGTGCGGGTGAGTTTATCATGCAATCTTTCCGAAGAAGCCAAAGGCCGCTGTGCCGCCTCTCATTAATATTTACAGCTTTCCAGCCCTCAGAGATTAGAGGAAAAAAAAAGGGAAAAAATTTAAAAAGACCACCAATTGTTATCTAATTAATCCAGGAATTAAGTAAATGAACTGGTGCTAACTGAAAACCTACATATGTAACCTAGTAAAAATAGGATCTAGTAATCCTGTGTGCCTAGAATTAAAGTGTTATTATCTTTACCATTTAAATGAATCAAGTATGAATCTTTGAAACTGATATTATAAGAAAAAACTGTTAACTGATATATTCTACTTGCTTTGGATATGAAATGTGGTAGCTCACCCAAATCAAGTTCCTTTCTCCAAGTTCAAGGACTTCTTAAAAAAAAAAAGGAAAGAAAGAAAGAAAGAAAAGAAAAACAAATCAAGTTCCTTTACATCCCAATATCTTGGAAGAGCACACCAACATAAAATAAATTCAGGACGAAAATTATACTCTATAATAGAAAATCTAGGGCTTTCTCAAATATACAAGTTTGGATCAATAGTCTCTGGCACCTTCTAAAACTCATTGTGATTCAACCTCAGGATTTGGGATTAAAACATCTTGGATTTCATTCACATCTGTGCCCCTTTCAAATGATTAAAACCTCTTTTGTACTCAAGTTAGTACATTGTGTGCTGAGTGGTATTATAAACACATGACACCACCCGTTTCTTCCTGATTGTGTAGAAGACCATTGCTTTATCCAGGTGTATTTTGTCAGGTGTATTGTTGCTACTGCCTCACAGCATATTTTTATTACAAAAGAATTTGAAATCGCACTTGCTTTTGAACATTTGGAATTGTTTTCTATAAGAATCAGAATGGAGGTAAGACCTCCTTATAATTAGCAGCAACTCTATGAAATATGCTATCATTAAAGAGAAGCTCTAGAAAACAAAACCAGCCTTGCTCAGAATGAAGACTTGAGCAGCAGCAGCCAAGTAGGCATTTATGTTAATGAATGAGGCCAGGGCTGAAGGAGTGGTCTATAAGAACCAAGTAAAACTGATTGGTGCCAAAACAAAACCCTGTTAAAAATCAATTGATTTCATTTATAGAAAACGACAGACTGGTGGCAAAGTTGCCCGGGCTGGAGTGCAGTGGTACAATCATAGTGCACTATAGCCTTGAACTCCTCAGCCTCCTGAGTAGCTGGGAGTGTCACCACACCAGCCTGGTGGCAGCTTTTTATAGTGACAGATCTAAGCTGGCTTGAATACTCACTGAGATCTAACAATGAAAAATCAGCAATAGGCAGCTGAAGACCCAAAGGTCAAGAATAAAGAATAGTTTACAGAATTTAAAATTTAAGGTGAGATGGCACTGAAGCTTATTGCCCCGGGGATAACTGAAAGTGGGCATGATGGTGACAGGATTAAAGAAAGTGACAGTATTGGCTGAAATTCAATCTTACCTAAGAATAATCTAGTTATTCCAAATATTAGTTAGGCAGAAAATCACTAAATACAAATAGATAACTAAGAAAAAAAAGTCATGATCTCTGCCCTCAAGGAACTCAATCTAGAAGGATGCTGGGGAAGGAAAAAAAAATGCACTTAAACCAGTAGGTTTCTCACTAAAAGTTACAACAGTAGTAACTAGCTACAGCTGCGAACAGGTGGATACAGGTGTGTGAACAAGGAGAGTGGACAGAAAGAATTCATGCTGACTCCCTATCAATTCACATGGCAGCTGTTTGAAACTAGAACTCTGGTCCAAATCCCAGCAAATTACCTCACTGCCTTCTACAGTGCTCCCCTGATGTCCCCTTCTCTACCTCAAGACATCTTGGAATCTTCACTCCAGTTTTCAAGGAAGAACTGGTTAAAGAGGATAACCAATCTACTATGTTTCTTGATCCTATCTCCATTTATCTCTTACCATTTATATGAATTTAACTTCTCTGTGCCTTGGTTTCTCCATCTACACAGTGATAGAACCTCACAGGTTTTGTGTTATGGATATTATTATTATTATTTTTTGAGACAGAGTCTTGCTGTGTGGCCCAGGCTAGAGTACAGTGGTGTCAGCCTAGCTCACAGCAACCTTAGATTCCCGGGCTAAAGCGATCCTCCTGCCTGGGACTACAGGCGCATGCCACCTTGCCTGGCTAATTTTTTCTATTTTTGGTAGAGACAGGTCTCGCTCTTTCTCAGGCTGGTCTCAAACTCCTGACCTCAAAGGTATCCTCTTTCCTCGGCCTCCCAGAGCTTGTGAGCCACCACACCCAGCACCACACCCCGGCCTTGTTATGGATATTGAATAAAAATTTATGTAAAGCATCTGGCATAGTGGGTGCTTACTAAATGTTAATTTCCTTCCCACATCCTTCCTTTTTTCATTTGAATTTTCTATCTCTAGCTTTGTACTAGATAGAGTCTTACCTCAGCCTAAAATACACAGTGGTCTCTCCTATTTAATGAATGAATGTATTCATTTAGTCAATAAATATTTATAACAAAAATATAGAAGGGCCAAGTGTCAAAAGAGAAGGATATATAAACTACCATGAACATGAAGAGAAAGGAGTTTTCCTAAACTGCAGAAGGAGATTAATGTTAAAAATCAGAGTGTACAACTGTGTCTCAGCAGCTGGGGTCTTAAACCCTATGTTAAACTTTAATCTCTAACCTTTTTTCAGATAATACACATGTTTATGTTCCACAATTCCATACCTTTTTCTGATTATTTTACAATGATCAAAATCAAAGAGAATCAAGTACATGGACCATTTTATATTTTAAAATGAAAAGGATAGATTTTCTTTCCGTAGAAGAAAAAGTCCAGGCTCACATAGCTCATTCTGACCACTTTCCATAGAGTGAGGAACAAGAAACAACATTCACATTCAAGTATTTAATTACTCACTGGTTAAAATGATCTCTCTTGCCACAGGCAAGCCTGACTCTGAGGTCAAACATCAAGTTAATTCAGAAATAGGAGACAGCGAAGAAGAGCATGGAACATTCTGTATCTGGTAAAAAGTCTCTGTTCCAGCCAACCCCATCCCCCAGCCCTCAAGTTCAATGATTGAGTTATGGAAACTTTTCTTGTGTGGTGAAACTGGGGACTTTGTCTTCCAATAAGACCCTGGCAACCTGACAATGAGCCAATGTTCTGCATATGGTTTGTTGCGAGTCATATGCTTAATGTTATTTTCTGGGAATTTTCATCCTCTGTTTGGTGAGAATACCAGAACATGTCATTTTAATCATGCTTTTTAAAGTTAGATTTGGTTATACTCTTTGAGAAATATGTACAGGTCTTTCTCATTGGAGAAAGTCTAAAATTAAATAAAAATTAGTTTTAAATAGTAATTAAAAAAAAAAAAAAGACCACAACAAATGTACTGACTTTTGAGCTTGAAAGTTCTCTGTTCTTTGATTCTATCCCTTGACTTATTTCAACCTAGGATACCAAAGAGTAAAAAACTCTATTACATGCCTAATCTTTTTAGAGAAACTTTTAAAAGAAATACCTGCTAAACATACCATGAACCAAAAGGCTATTATCTACATTCTAACCTCTCTCAGAATATATGACTAATTATGTCTTCTCAGATTTACATATATAACTAGACCAACCTTTTGACTGAGGAATGGATACTAAAGATACCTTCCCCAAACCTAATGACACTGGCAGCTACTTTCCAGAACTGTCCAAGAAATAAATCTATTAATTATAATTTCTAATTGGGAGATGGAAACTTTAAATTTAAAATGCAGGGGTAGGGCCTATATTCTCTCTGGGACCTTAGGACTGTCATACAATGTCATATTATACTAAAAATACCACAGGCCAAAGGCATATTTAGGGTATCATATTTAACTAGACCACTCCATAGTTACATTTAGAATAGAAGCCCTTTGGGGCAGGCATCAGCATAGCATTCAAATCTCGGAAAAAATTAGTATTAAATCTGACCACCAGAGATGTAACTGTCAACAGTAATTCTTTCATCTTTCCATGCTACCTGTGGGGAAAGCGAACAGACTGGCCTGGCAGGCCACAGGTACATCTGTGTTGTGAGTTTGCCCAAATTTGGCCCTATACAAAACCAAGAGTTGAATTATCTTGCTTATATCCAATGTCTCTTTTTATTCACCATTTCCCACTTCCGAGTTGTCCTTTTCATCATTCTCTTAGGCTCTTTCCTATGCCTCCACCTATCTTGTACTAAGAAATGCTCGTGGAAGCAATGGTCAAAACAGCAGAAACAGAAACAATCCAAATGTTCACTATTGGGAGACTGGATGAATAATCAGTTACCAATGTAATAATATATAGCAGTCAAAATGAATAATCTTCAGTAATACACAACAATATTAGCAATATATTAAGTAAAAAATCCCAAAAGATTACATACTGTATGATACCCTTTTTATGAGGTTAATGAAACTATTAATAAAATAAAAATTATAACCTATTCCAGCAGCTGTAGCTAAAAAACAAAATAAAATAAAAATTACATAAGTAATTTATTTATAACCTCTCTCAGCTAATTTTCTTACCAGTAGGAGGAAAATACCTATCATGCAGGGCAGCAGTTAGAAGTGAACTAATAATAAATATTACAATATATATAAAGTAGCTACTATGTTCAAACAATAGTTTCCTCAAGAATTATTTGTATAATCTTTGATGAAAGGCTTTGTCTTGGCTAAAGTCATTTTACTGATCAAGGAGTAAAGTAAGATGGGTACTTTCTTTAAGGACAAGTAGGCTTTCCCTACATCTTCCCTGAGGGCACACAATATAGTCACTTAGAGGTCTACCTTTTCATCTACAGTCAGTAGAAACTCTGAAAGATGAGGCTTTAAGAACACAGGTAATATTAAACTTGAGATGAAGCTTTGGAATGTTAACTCACTGATATGAGTGTGTTTCAACTAAACTGTAAAATATTTGGTTATAGGACATTTCACATTTTGACTGGGGTTGGAAAGGTTATCAGTGGCCTCCTGAACTGGAGAAGAAATACTACTCAGAGAAACATGTTCGAAAGAACAACAAGTAGAAGTGGATGCAGAAAGAAGTTAAATAACTGGCCTGTGGCAAAGTTTATATTCAAATCTAGTACTGTTTTGTCCAAATGCTGTGCTCTTTTCACTATACCACTCCCTAGCTGTCCTTACTCCTGGGATTCATTTTTCATCCTTCCTTGCCTTAGTATCTCATAATTTTATCTTAAATTTGAACTATTGCCAGCTTTTTTCTTGCTCGTCTTTTGATTTTTTTCTCTATTATGGCAATTCATCACTCCTTTATTTGTGGGTGCATAGTTTTAAATATCCTTCAAGAGACTGCATTCCAAACTTTACCAGTTTAGTATGATGATTTGCTATACAATTTAGTTTTAAGCAGTGTGAAGGGGAGAGCTAACAACTGAAGAAGAATGTTTCTACAGCAAGTTAGGGGCAGTACTTTCAGTTCAACTCAACAATGGGTCTAGTGAGCCAATGTGACTGCCTTCTCTTTCCTGAAATAAATTACTAATCTATTTACTATGATATAAAATCATAAATTTAGGCTTACTTAAAATTCCTTCTTTTCATTTAACTTAATCTTCAGTTTAGGTGTGGTGAATCTACTTACTAATTTTCATTTGAACACTTATATTTAAAAGCATTTCCTACTTCAAAATGTGGGAAAACAAATGTCACCTTCAATTGGAGAATCTGAATAAAAGATAATGTTATTACTGACAAAGGCTAAAAAGATACCCTTTGGCATCTGATGATAAAGCATTACCTGCCAAGTCTGATTATTTATACTGTTTAATATATTATCTAAAAAAGAAGCTGAAGTAATCCCTGTAGATAGTACCGGGAAAAAGATGAGGATATCAAGATATTCCAACATTATTTTCTCCTGAAAATAACTTTTAAAATATGACACCAACCATCTAATTCAACAAAAATCTGAATCCAGTTGGTCTTGAATATGTCAGAATAACTTTATGCAAAACCATCTTATCTTTAAGAGGAAAGGATCACTGGAATTTTTTTGAGGGGCCATGCTGGTGGAGTTTAAAAGAAACTACCGATTTGAAAAACGTAAGGTATTCTAACTTAACTACAATGGCCCAAGCTTAATGGCACTTTTATTTCTATTTACCATAGATAAATAAACATGGTCTTTGCCACTGAGAAGCTTACAGGTTAGTAGTGAAAAGATAGTAATCACATAGCCACAAACATAAATTAAAAATACAACTGTAAGTGCACATAGTACATACTGTGGTGAAGAGAGGTCTTTGGTAAAGAGAATATTTATCAAGTCAGGAAAGGCTCTCTGAGAATGTAATAGCTGAAATCTAGAGGACATTATCTACGCCAGTGATTCTCAATGAGGTGGGTTTGACCTCACGCAACATTTGGCAATGTCTGGAGACATTCTTGATTGTCATGACTGGGAGTTATTAGTGGCATGTAGTGAGTAGAGGACAAGGATGGTGCTAAATAAATATCTTACAACACACAGTTCCCCATAACGAAGAATTATCTGGCCTAAAATGTATAATGTAAAAGTTGAGAAATCTTGAACTAGGCAAAGAAAAAAGCACGAGCCAACGACCAGTGGTGGGAGACTCAACTACTCAAGTATGGACAAGGTGGTTTGAGCAGAGAAAACTAGAAGGGACAGATCATACAGGGCTTTATAAACCCTGTTAAGGAGTTTTGGTGTTTTCTTAAGAATGAAGGGAAAAACAAGTGAAGAGTTTCAAGAGAAGGAGGAGGAGCTGGGAGGTGAGGACATATCCAGATTAAAATTTCAAAAAGGTTACTGACTGAAGTATGGTGAACATATTGGAAGGGAATGAAACTGGATGTGGGTAGATGAGACAGGCACCTAAGTAATTTAACTTGTTAGAAACTTCAAAGGCTGGGAGGAAAGAGAAGGTAGTAGTGGTGAGGATGCACACGTAGTTGAAAAACTTCCTTTTATAAATGTTTAGTATGGGAAAAGGACAAAGAAAGAATGTGGGCTATTACTTTTCAATGAGCTCTATAATGTGTAGGTAGGTGTGGTAGTTAACCATATGTCCTTTTAGAATTCTCTCAAGATGGAGCAGTAATCTCTAAGAATGGATGAAATGTTTTCCTTATATTAAAAAAAAAAGGGACAAGAATATTCCTTCTTGTCTTTGAATGTGATGTATGGTGAGGTATAGAGCACTTTATTTGTAAGGATATTCAGGCAGCAAAAAACTGGAGTAATTAAATTTTAATGTATAAGTTATAATCCACATTTATAATCAGAAGCTTAGGAATTAATAAAACCAATGACTATGTTCTCAAGAATATATTTTTTCCTTAATTATTGTATCAAAACTTAACTGGATAATATTATTAAAAACTATTTTATTATAAAGCATATCAGATATAGAAAAGAGTGAATATAATATATAATGTATGGTTTACAGAATAATAAAACCAATACTCACAAACTCACCACCAAGTGGCAATTTTTTTTAAGCAACAAAAATTTTCATAAATGTTTTGTTCTCTAAGTGTCTTTTAAGATAAATATTTATGTTAAAACTAAACAAAGGGCACTTCAACGTGACCCTTTTCCACCATGGGACAGTTGTACTATTAAATGAAAAAACCTCTCCCCTGTAAACAATGAATAAAAAAAAAATCATACATGAACAATAAAAAAAACGAAGCACAAAAAGAAAGCAACAATTTTTGGTTTTATCTCAATTTAATACCTGACAGTATTCATATTCCAGTTGAAAGTTAATTTGATTAGCCAAACAAAATGGGTCTTTTCCTTACTGTTTTATCAAAGTGAACTCAACAATTTTGTGACACTGTCATTTAAATCATATGTTAAAACTGGTCTTACTCACTTCTTAAAACTAAACCCCCAAATAAAAGGGTTAGATAGTTTAGCCTTTTAAAATGGCCTAATTTTTCTCTAATGAAAATAATAGAGGCCTGATATATTTTGTTAATATTATACTATCTTATCATGGCTTATTTAATGAAATCTAAAATTTTATGTAAGATTTATCTTTAAATTAAATGCCACTGTGTATCTGAAATCCAATTTTGGCCAAAAGTCACAGCATTGTACTAAAGCACCATTAAACTGTAATGATACTGTAATGATACACATATTTTATATAAAAGTATTTCTTATTTCTTTGGAGGGGCTATAGATTCAAACTCCAAAGCTTCTTTTAAATCAAGAATTATATGACTTGATATATGTATGGCTTACAATTTAAAAGGGATAACTTGAACTTGATCCTTTCCTGCTATAGGACAAGAAAGTCAATTTAAATAATAACAGGGCAAAAGATTATTGCTTCTCAAAAGATAAAAGAGCTATCTCAAAAATTCAATTCTCATTCAGTCTTTTACACATTTACTCCCATTCAGTGATGATATTAAATTAGTCCTTAAAGAATTACTCACCCAATGAAAGCCACCATCTGCTCCACTATGTGCTTGCTGAATGTTATTATAACAAAAATTTTCTGTAAAGAAAACACCAGTTAAAATAGTCATAAAAAAAAACCCAATATAAATTTACATTTCTGATAATAGTCTAAAAAGGTGAGATTATACCCCTAATTGCAATTTTTAAATTTCTTTAAAAATAAAAGATACTATATAATTCAAGTGTTACTTTGTATTTTATTTCATTTTATTATATTTTATTATTTATTTATTTTCTTGCTCTGTCACCTGGGCTAGAGTGCAGTGGTGTGATCATAGCTCACTGCAGCCTCAAACTCCTGGGCTCAAGTGATCCTCCTGGCTCAGCCTCCTGAGTAGCTGGGACTATAGGCATGTGCTACCAATGCCTGGCTAATTTTGAAAATTTTTTGTAGAGATGGGGTCTCACTATGCTGCTCAGGCTGGTCTCAAACTCTTAGCCTGAAGTGATCCTCCCACCTCAGACTCCCAAAGTGGTAGGATTATAGGCATGAGCCATCTTGCCTGGCCCACTTTGTATTTTAAAGATGTTCTTTCTTAAGCACAGCTCTCGTCTTGCTAGGATACATGACCATATCTCAGGGAAAATATGAGCCATGTAATCCAAGAATGGGAAGGAAGAGTGGATATTTACATATCCAATGTATCTCAGAATTGTGTATATAACCGAAGTCATGGGTTCCCATATAGCCCCCACCACTGAAATTAAAGCTGATTACCCCGACAGGGGTCTGGGCTAAATTTAATCCAGAAGATAATGAAAAGACTATACATCTTTCCTGGAAAGTTTTTATAGAAGTACCATGAAAAGTTTCATTCCCAGATCCTGAGTGAGCTTGGTCTTTCAGGCTTAGGGTTAAGGGATCCTCATCAGAACTGGGACATTTTCAGTTTGATGTTAATGAGGTACTCTTCTCCATTAAATAAAAATGTTGCTACTTTACGTTACTCACAAGTAAAGATGTCTTTAGTGGCTAACGGGCAGCAAGTATTTTCAACTCAGTTCAGCAAATGTTAACATAAGATACTTGCCATGGATAATATAAAACATTGTTAAAGGTTTTCAGGGAATACAGATCTGAGAAGGAGCACTTCTTCAAAGCCCTGAAGAAGTTTATTAATTTTTCTACAAATAGTAGAAAGATAGCAAGTACAAAAAAAATATATATATATATAAATATAAAAATATAAATGCCATTAGTGGTAAAAACAAACAAACAAATAATGTGTTATAGAAGTTCAGAGAAAGGAAAGGTCACATTTAACTGTATGATTAGAGATTCAAGAAGCTGATATTTAAGTTTAGCTTTAAGTATGAACAATTCTGGATTCTCTCTCTAAATTCCTGATAACAAACTCTTTAGTGGTGTTGTTATTGTTTGTTAAATAATTACTTTAGCCAATGTAACCAAAGGAGAGGGGAAGAAAATAAAATAATTAACAATAGTCTTGTTATCCGACCATTAGGAATCTCAGGAAAGTAGGTAGGGTTAGACCAAAACATACTATTTCAGGTAAAAGATTAATAAGGCAATGTTACACAATTGTTACATGAATGTTATGAAGGCAATACAGCAATTATTATAGATAATGTAGGGAGAAAAGCATTAATATATGGGGGCCCACACCAAAAGCCAGTTATTTGGAGCTATAAATCTTTTATTAATCAACAGCGCTAATGGTTTTGCCTCTCAGTGATTTCACCACCATGAGCTTTCCCTACCATCATTTCCTAACATTCAAAATAAACCAATGCCCAGATAATTGCACAATTTCATTGCTCAAAAACAAAACAAGATTTTCATTTTATATGTAACAGCTTGAAAATTCACTGTTCTAAGCAAGACATAAAATGTGTCAGACATTTAAGAACATGTCTCAGAGTCTTTCAGGCTGGAGATCTGAGTGGGGATTCTACCAAATAAACAAAAGGCACAGACCACCAAAGAGCCCCCCCACCAACCATGTGTACAGAGGCAACAAGGGATAGGGCAGTGTAGGAGGAAGAAAAGATATGGGTAGGGGAACTAATGGTGCCAGAATGAACAAAGAAGAAACCATCTGTAAAAGAAAAACAGCATCTTTCAATGGAAAGAAGAATCTTAGATCCAGTTATTAAATATTTATTGAGTGTCTACTATGTGCCAGATGCTATTCTATGCATTAGATTACCTCAGTGAAACAGACAAAAATCTCTGCCCTCCTGGAGCTTATAATTCATGTATGTGTGTGTGCTGGTGGGTGGGAAGGTAGAGAGGCAATAAACAATACTCATGCTAAGTAAGTTAAATGGTACATGAAGTAATATAAATGAGTATGTTAACTTTCTTTATTATTTGGGAGAAAGGCAGTATCTCTAAGGATCCTTCTACAGGCAGAGGACTTGACCCTGTCTAGTGGAAGGGGAATTCCTGATCTAACATTATAGGTGAACTGATTTGAATTTTTTAAGTGAAGGTTAACAGCAAGACATCCATAAAAAGAACAACATTTATCAAAGAAGGTTGTCTAACTTTCAGCAGAGGAAAAACGGAAGAAAGAAAAACTGATGAGGAGACCAGTTTACTATTAGAGCACAGAAAAAATCTGTGTGAGGGGGCTTCCCCCCTATTACTTCAAAAATAGTCAAAATGTTTATATTACTAGTATTGTTTACCCAAGGAATGAGAAATGTTTGTTACCCTAAGCTACATCTGGATGTACATCAAGTGACGTGCCTTTACGAAGTATGTCACTATGATACAATGGAACATAGTAAACATAGCCCATGATCTTAGTTTAGTGAAGGAACTCAGATTCCTTCCTTTCAGAAAATGGATTTTAGCTTTCTTTTTTTTGCTTCTACATAGGTACAGGAATGAACTTTGTCTTTACAGAGCTTGGTTTGAATTCTAGGGCCTTAGGCAAGTATTTCACCTTCTTTAACACAGTTCCCTCGTCTATGAAATGTGGATAATAACTACCTCACAGGACTGTTCTGACAATGAAATAAACAATGGAAATTACCTGGCGTAGGTCCTGATTAATAGCAGGCATTAAACAATTTAGTTTCCTTAATCATATAAATAATCTATAGTTAAGAAGGTAATGTAAAAGAATGGAAAGAACACCAAACTTGAAGCCAAAAGACTTGGGTTCAAATTCCAGCTGTTACTCTCTTAGGCAACTATTACTTATTAACCTTCCTATGCCTAACAATTACAAAATGGGTACAGTAATACCCAGGACTGGATATTATAGGATTATACTGTATCCCAGGACTATAAGAATTAAATCAGATAACATACACTAAGTGCTTTGAAGTGTGAAGTATTACATAAAAAAATTAAGCATTATCATAACTTGAAAAAAAATCTCAGAGTGTTTAAAAATATACTAGTTTTGAATCTTTCTGAAATGAAAGGGCCAATAAGTTGCATACACTATTACTATAGATAGGGTATTTATAGCACAATAAATTTTACTCTAATATATAGAAAGTTACCACATTCAAGAGGTATAAAGCAGGATACATAAAGTTTACAGATTACAAGAGAAGTTGCTGTTATAAAAGGAACTAAAATAGGGGTTGGGTACAATGGCTGACCCCTGTAATCCCAGCCTTTTAGGAGGGTGAGGCAGGAGGATCGCTTGAGGCCAGGAGTTTGAGACCAACCTGGGCAACATAGTGAGACCCCTGTTGCTACCAAAAAAAAAAAAAAAAAAAAAATTAGCTGGGTGTGATGACGTGTACCTGCAGTCCTAGCTACTCCAGAGGCTGAGGCAGGAGGATCACTTGAGCCCAGGAGTTCAAGGTTACAATGAGCTATGATTGTGCCGCTGCACTACAGCCTGGGTGACAGCATGAGACTGTATCTCTAAAAAAAATTTTTTTAATTAAGAAAAAAAAAGGAATTAAAATAATCTGTTGTTGTTCTTTAGGTATTAAGGACTCCAAAAAGCTAAATGATAGCTCTCCTCTTCCCCCAGAAAGAACTAAAAATATTAAAGAAAAAATTATCTTCAGATACATTGCAAAATAATTTATTATTCATCATATTTTATTATTTCAAAAAATCCTGTTATGATATTTTAAGTCTTCACCAAAGTAACTAGCATTCCAATATTTAAAAACCTGTGTTCACTGAACAAACGACTCAATGTAAGTGGGAGGAAATATATTCCTTGAAGGAGGAAAAACATATCCTTAAAATTCTGAGCAGTTATTATGGGAGGAGAGTAGAGGACAGACTCAAACTCATCCCAAATGCCAACATTTAAGATTACAAACTGGGCAGGTAGAAGCAGCTGAAGTTTTCCTGTTTCAATCTTCCCTTCTAAGAACTAGAGGTAGAAAGGTGTTAAGAGGAAACTTTGGGGATAGACACACTTTAAATTATTATGGATTCATACAAGGGCAGACAGATTACTTCACGGTTCTTGCCCTTCTTTTGGTGAATACTTCTCTTTGTTGCAAACTACACAGATTAAAAACAAATTCTTTCCAAGTTAATTTTTACTTTATTCTACCGAGATTTGCCCTCAGAAGGAAACAATTCATATCACAGTTCTAGAAGCACATGTCCCCTTCCCCCTCATTTAAGTTCTTAGCCTCTTTTCTCTCCTTTATTCATACACACATGCATGCGTGCACAGACACAAACACCCTATCCTAAAGATTTTAAGAGTGGCTTTAAGGACTAGCAGATTCTCACTTCTCTAACCACAACCCACATCTCCTCGCCTCTTCAGAGACCCTTTTCTTCCCCATTCTACCCCACACTAACATCTGGCTGGTTTTCAGTAAAGGGCATTGGTGCCATGAGAGGAAGTGCTGTATAGAGTTTGTGAAAGAAAATAAAAATTAGTGAAAGGCAGTATTCTCTCAGCTTGTGGTCAGTAAAGAAACTTTTTTTTTTTTTGACTATGTATGTAAAAAAAGATGTGCATTTTTTTACACAGGAACACTATTTTTGTTTGGTGAAAGTCATGGGCAAATGGTTTCACAGGGCAAAAGATAAAATAAAGAAAGAAAGAAAGAAAAGAAGGAAATAAAGAAGGAAGAGAGGGAGGGAGGAAGAAAGAAGGAAAGAAAGAAAACAAGGAGACTCACTAACCTCCAAATGACATTCCATGCTTTACTACCTAAGTAAGCTACCCACCAAAAAAAACAGAAACTATAACTTTATTGGCTTAGAAATGAGCATATGTTTCATTGCTTTGTAATGGGTTCATCATCATTAGGCAGTGAAGCAGGGGGTATAATTACCTGGATATGCATTTTAATTATTGCTTTTCCAATCAGGGTGGCACCAAAGAAGGTCCAAAAAGGTACCAGAAAGTGTCCACATGTTATTCCAGCCAGATCAAATAGAGGATTTGGAATCTATAAAGAGGAAAAAAAGGACTTTTATATATAATCCAAAGAACAATTTAATTTTATCATCCATTGACATGTGGTGTTCTGTTTTAAGCCTTGCTTATACTGCAAAGCAAGGTATGGGTTCCCTGATCAGTACTAGACTGCTCAGAAGGAGGTTAGGCAAGTATTCTCATGTGTCTGTAAGCTGCATCTTATATTCATCTTAGGCATTCAATCTGCTCACAGCAAACCAAGCTGTCCTTTTGCTTATATTACTTATAGCATCACATGAGAAGATGGATAAAGCCAGTGGATCTGCAGGAATTTAATCCCATTCAGGAGATTCTTGGCTATTTGGTGGCTGTTTTCTAAGTTGAGGTATGAGTGAAGAAAGAACCTTAATTATATGAATTAATTGGCTTATAATCTATTTCAGTAGTTACTAGGGTTCTAAAGTCTTTAGCCTGAAATATAAACATTATCTAGAATTTTAGAAAGAAAATCAAGTACAGAAATATGAGAGCACACAGATTCAGATGTTTTGAATACTCAGTTCCAGACAAAGAAGTGATTCACAACAAATACCTTTTCCAAACATTCCCACATTTTAAGAATGCTAAAAAACAATTTCATATAAAACGCAAAGAAACCACAGCTGTTTTTGAGTACTTCATCCATTTTTCTCCCACAGAAGTATTCTGCCCTTGTGGCTGTTGGCTGAAACATTTATAAGCCAATTAATTCATATAATTTCATTTTTGAACTTTGAAAGAAAAGCCTACTTGTTTAAAATATATTTGTCACATATGGTCTTTAAAAAATAATGCCATCACTAAATTAGAATTCAACTATTCTTTTGTTAGTAACACTTGGATTCAATAACTCATTTTTGTTTTTCTCATCCAAATTCAAATGCTTTATACAATTTCATTTCTTACAATCAGGTAATAACAATATCATTTGCACAACATTACATCTGCTATTTCTTGTATTTTCTCATGTGACTCTCACAACTCTATAAGTTATAATTTTTTTCTTTGATAAAAGGTTATAATTCATTTTGAAATGAAAATAAATTTAAAGTATATAAGAAATGTAAATCAGAGTAGATAAAAAAGAATTTGCTAAAATGTTGGATGCTTCCTTCTACACTGGATACTCTCAGAAGAGCATAATCAATAAATTTTTTATTAGATATGCATGTTATTTATTCTTTTTTTAAAGTGATAACTAAATATACTGAAAGAAAGATTAGAAATAAAAGAACTAGGTAGTTGCTTTGAGATACTCGCTCAACTAGGAGTTTTACTTATCTTAGCTTAAATGTTAACAAAATAACTAATTAATGAACTCCTTTTTACCTTAACTCAAGTATGTAGAAATATAAATATTAAAAATCTCCTAGAAAAAATTCCTAGAGGGCAAAATTGCACTTTCAATTTATGATAAATATTGACTATGCCCAATCAAATATAAATAATAACAGCTGGTACAGAAAGATTTTTAGCAGTTAGGAAACAGGCACAGATGAGTGCCAAAGAATATTTTTTTCTTCAATAAATCAAAAGTACTTATATTTTCCCCAGGAATAATGACAGCTAATTTTTATTGAATGCTTTGACTTGTTAGGCACTTTTCTAAGGGCTTTACATCATTAACACACTTTATATAATATCATTATACCCATTTGACGGATGAGAATAGTGGGACAGACAGGTTAAGCAATTTGTCCAAGGCAAATGGCAGCAGAGCAGGATTTGAATCCAGGTAGTGTGGCGCCCAAGCTTGTTCTTTTAGCCCCTAAGCTAAGGACATTATTATCCATTAGGCATCTCAGTTAATCCCATTCTTCTGGACTTCCACAGTATCTCTTACTTATTACTATATCTCAATTGTCTCTCTCACTAGACTTCAGGATGCTTGAGGAGAGGGTAAAGAACCTTTCATTTCTTCATACCTAGAATACAAGGCTGAGGAATCACAATAAAAAATTGTTGAGCATTTATGTTCTAGGCACTGTTAGTCACTTCACGTATAACTTAAATTCTCACATCAGCCTTGGCAATGAGTATCTTATTGCCTCATTTTAAAAATTGGAAAACTGGGGCTCAGAGAGAGTAAACTGACTGAGGTTAGATGGCTAATAACAGGCATAAATGGTTTCTGAATCCAAGTCAGCCTGAATTCGAAGCCCATTCTCATACCTGTACCTTGCTCAAATAGTTATGATCAATACTGTGATAAAGAGCTTCTGCATTAAAAAGAAGTTAGATTACAAAAATTTCTTGTATTGCCAGGACCAATAGGTAGTAATTTAGGCATATGTGTATTTTAGAATCTCTCTATAATGCTGATATCACATCATAAATTTTAGCACTTTGGTGCCCTAATTTTTGGCCATTTGCTTTGCTAAGGTAGCAGAAAGCTCAAAGACATATTCATGTTTTAGTATATAATGAACAAAGTAGCTATATGTCAGCAGATAATAATTTTGTGAATTTTATTCATAATCACAGTTTATTTCATAATCAACCAGGTGCCTACGTATTCAGGCTAAATACACCACTGAACTACCAACAATTACGTACAGGCTACCAAAAAAAACTTTGATCAAAGTGGTCCAGCTCAAATATAACTTGTTTCTATTATGTTAGAAAAGGACCAGGATAAACACCAACTCACCAAGAAATGTCAATTTCAGAAATCTGAAATTTAAGACCTTCTCTCTTTCTTTTTTTTAAAAAAGAGAAAGGGTCTTGCTCTGTCACCCAGGCTGGAGTGCAGTGGTGCAATTCATAGCTCACTGCAGCCTCGAATTTCTGGGCTTAAGCAATCCTCCTGCCTCAGCCTCCCAAGTAGCTGAGACTGTAGGTGTGTGCCACCACACCCGGCTAATTTTCTCATTTTTTGTAGAGACAGGGTCTTGCTATGTTGGCAAGGCCGGTCTCAAACTCCTGGCCTCAAGAGATCCCCCTTCCTAAGCCTCCCAAAGTGCTGGGATGACAGGCGTGAGCCACTGTGATTGGCCAAGACATTAAATGGCTTCTTAGTTTATGGTAGGCAAAGATGTCTTTATCTTTGCCACAGATGTTCCCATTACCTCGCCAGGAATTAATGTTACTTTAGACAAGTTTTACATGAATTCTCTCTCACAACTAATACTTGAAACTTTGAAAAAAGACTTCCAATCTCTAAATCTGGCAGGGCGTGGTGGGTCATGCCTGTAATCCTAGCACTTAGGGAGGCCAAGGTAGGTGAATTGCTTGAGGCCAGGAGTTTGAGACCAGCCTGAACAAGAGCAAGACCCAATCTCTACAAATAAATACAAAAATTAGCTGGGCTTGGTGGCATGTGCCATAGTCCCAGCTACTCAGAAGGCTGAGGTAGGAGGACTGCTTGAGCCCAGGAGTTTGAGGTTGCAGTGACCTCTGATGATGCCACCCCACTCTAGCCTGGGTGACAGAGCAAGACCCTGTCTCCAAAAAAAAAAAAATCTGTGGAGAATGAAGTAACTGTTATTTGGTTAAATGTACACTTCATTATATATTCTTCAAGAATAGACTTTTTGTCTCTTTTATTCTTATTGAATCAAGCCATTTAGGTCTGAAGTCATCACTGCATGACGAAATACTTAAAAGTCAATAAACAAGATCTGAACCTATCCAACAGAAAGCAGCTCATTTAATGAGTAAAGTGAATGATTCACAAAATTGCACACCCAATAAAAGTGACAGCATTTTTATTCACTCAGGAGTGTATCTTCAAAAACAAATTGGATCCAAATATAACCCTACCATTTAGTGAAATTTCTCACTTTTAATACAATTCACTTACTGAAGCACAGGCCAAAATTCCAAAAAATCCAACCTTCTGTACTAGGTTTTGAACTGCCAGTTTAGCCCGGGAGGCAAAGTCCTGTAAAAAGGGGGATTTTAAAACATTAATGAAAGGGAGGAAAAGAAGGGAAATGGCTCTTTATAGAGTTTATTATATAAAATATTTCACAACCTGAAGGCACTGATTCATTTAATGAGCAAGATGAATAATTAAAAAGATCACAACAAAGACTATGCTTTCAGGGATCATTTCTATAGTTTGTTACTAGAGAATTTTCTCTGAACATGTAGAATAAAAAAAAAAAATCACAGCAGACTGTTCACTGGAAAATGTGCAAATAAAATAATGATAGAATATTACATGCTTAAAAGTTAAACCCTTAAAACACTGTCACTTCATTTTTTAGGATTCTCTCTGGATTTTCTAGGGATGAACAAAATATCATAAATCAACCATGAACCAACTCATTCTTCTGGAAATACTAGCCTACCACGTCTATCTCTTTCTCTCTCCTTCCACAATTTGCCAGACTTAATCTCTGATTACTACTGGGGTAGAAAATCATAGGGTTTATCAAGAGGACCAATGAAGACACCTCTGCTGATCACTAGCCAGAAGATGGAAAAAACAGTTATGCAGCAATAACTAAGCATTCACTACTGCCAAAAGCAAAATAACACCCTACATTTGCACAGCTTGTGCTAGTTTTATAAAACGTTTTCATAAACATTTTATTTGAGCCTTTCAATAATGCTGGTGTATAGGTACAGCAGGTATTGTTATACCCAATCTATAGACCAAAAAACTGCAGCCCAGAAAAGTTAGGTGCTCAAGACCATAAAGTTAGTTAGGGATAAAGATAGGAAATGATTCAGTCTTCCGATTGTGAACTCAGAGCTTTTTATTTCACTATGCCATCTCCTCCCATGCTGAAACATGCATTCGGCTGGCTAGTTTATTTCCATAATTTTCTTCTTTTGGCATGTTGATGCTACAATTATATATATTTTTTCTTAGAAGTCTCAATCTGAAATTCGACTCTCATTCTTTTCTGGTTTTAAAATGGTAAATACTTTAATCCAAATTCCAATGAAAATAGTTCATAAGATAAAAAAAAATTAGCTTAATATGTGAATGCTTTTTAAAAAAGTCTTCATAGAACCTTTTCTTCTCTCTATAGTTCAATGCTCTAATAGATAATAATCTTATAGAAAGGTCAGAATATAGAAGCTGAAAGGATCCTTCACAGAATAGAAACAAGGTTTACAGCCAGAAAAGCAAACTGGCTGAAAAATATACATCTCTAACCCACACAGAATGTGTGTATTCCCACTTAAAAAAACTTTGACAAATAATACTAAGTAGAATAGCCCTACCAAGTTACCACAATAGGCAATACTGAAATTAAAAAAACAAAACAAAACAAAACAAAAAACAACTTTCCCTACTTGCTGAGGATGGTGAGAAAGTCAAAGGAATTAAACCAATGAACTATGTTTAAAAAGATATTACTAGTCAATACACTTTCAGGTTTAGGTATATAGGTTCTCAAAGCTAATCATTAGTTAAATTCTACAACAAAATTTTGCGATTTTATAATTTATTTCCAAAGACAGAATTAATTTTTCTTTTTGGGACTAGGCTTATATTTTTAGCAAATCAGTTATATCAGATTTAATATTTTTAAAAAGCTGAACTACTGCAGCAAAGGGCATTTTCAGTTTTTATTCAGATTTCTAACTGAAGATTAAATTTTTTCTTAATATCTATTGCATTAAGTATGAAATACTGATTTCTACTGATTTTGAAACTGTTTAAGAATATATAATGAAATCAGTTTTCCTAGATAGCATATTTTAAAACAAATTACAGTTCCATTTATTTTTAACAATTTATATAATTAGTCCCCAAATTACTAAATTTGTAATCCAACTGAAGCACTAAATAAAAACTAGTAAGCCATAATGAAGAAAAATGTTTTAGGTGTTTAAAGTATCAACAGATACTATTGGATTATAAACTAGTTATAAAATTTTAATTATTATAGCCCAAGAATTAAAGATAAAATCAGGAAAATGCCTTCCTTTACAGCTCCTAAGATCTTCATAGCAAATCCACTTTCAATGAGATGCAAGAGTGTACTCAACTGCTAAGAAAAGGGAAAATAAATGAAAAAAAGTATATAAATTATATTTTAAAGGCAGCCCATTTTTTATAAATAAATTTTCTAAGTCAGATATAGGTGGGAATATTTCTCTATCATGGCATTTATGTAGTCCCTAATATGTAATTATAGAAAATTAGATTTTCTCCATTAAATGGTATAGAAAAGATCAACAAAGTGTATTTAGAATATTTGGTGTCCTATTTTCTTTTATCTTAACTTCAAGGCTTTAGAATCTTCTATTTTTTTAAACCAAGTGACTAAGATTGTGCCATCATTTCAAACTGATGGAATTTTTCTACTACATAGTTACATATATACCTACACAAATTTAAATGAGAAAAGAGGTATGATTGTACCAATTGGTTTATATAAAGAAAAAAATGATTAAACATTATGCAGATCACCTAATATACAAATAAAGATATTTAAGACTACAGAAGTTCAAGGAAACACATTTTTCAAAGATCCTGAAAAAGAAGTCAACTCAATACAGCAACCATTATTAACAAAAGACAATAAGTAAGAAGCCATTTTTCCCCTTTGAGGCAGAATTTCTTTACTTAACAGAAATTAGACAAGAACAAAGAAAAACAGACTCCTTGTTCTTTCTGGTGCCTGGGTGCTCCTCATTAGTTATCCTTAAGGGTGCTTCAAAAATCTTTATTTGAGCGGAAAGAGTTAATCTATCCAAACAAATGAAGTAGAAACCTTTTACTTTTTTTTTTAATTTGAAGCTGGCATATATTGCAAGGAAAACAAGTAAAGTGCCCTTTTAATGGAGAGTTTTACTTTTTAAAAAGAGTGAAAGCCACCTACTGAAAACGAATTTCATAAATTTTATTATGTATTTAACATACACAGTGACCATGCTACTTTCAGTTCCTAAAATTTTTTCCAGATCTTTCACAATATTCTCAGAATTAAAATTACATTATATATCAAATAATCCATAAACATTTATTGAATATTAAGTCTGCACAATTGTTTCATTACAAGAAATGAGCATTAGCAGCATATGCAGTTTGATAGAATATTTTCGTGATTGTTTTTCCTTGCCAATGTATTGAAAACAAAGTCAGGGAAGCACTGTATTGGTCTTTATACCAAATCTAAAATATTTTATGATAGTAAAATAACTCATGTTTAGATTTCATAAACAAAATTACATTTTATTTTATTTTACTTTTAAATCCATATGTATAAAACTTACTGATATGGTTTTAAAGACTTTATTTAATAATTTAATTGAAAACATTATTCTTTTATTGTCCAAAATGTTCTACATGTTAAATGCAATTTTATTTTCCTTGGTGCTCTGTAGTTTTTAAAGTTCTTTATTTTTTTAAAAAACAACTTGAGTGTCTTTTCATTATTTATGTAATTTGACAGCTCTTTCTTATCATGTTGATTTTAGAATAATATTGTCCGTGAATTAAAGTATATATATTCCCACTTGCCTTTAAAATATAGAGGGAGAATTTTATTCTATGTATATTATTTGTCAGTAAACTCAACTCTTATCACCTACACCCACCTACCACACAAAAAGCCCTTCTACTAATGTTTAAAAAACCATTTTAAACAAAATTTGATGTTCCAAGTAAAATAAATAAGCCAAGTAAAAATGTGTACCAATTATAAACAATACTTTTAAGAAAAAATGAAGAAAAAGATTACCAAATAAATTAATATGTTTGGTATTCAATGTTCAAGTTAAATATCAAAGCAAATTAATATTTCATTTTAATAGTTTTGGAGTATTTGTGAGAAGAATGTAGCAAGTCCAATCTGATTACTTCCTCAATTGTCATTCTTCAGCTTTTCAAAAATCTGTAACAACTAAAACCAAATTCCTTTTAATAGTTTCATTTCTCTGTATTCACATTTCACAACTTTTACCTATTTCACAATTTAAGCGCCCGAGGACAGTTTCATTCTCTAACTCTACCTAAATAAGTAGCATGCATTTATGAGTAGTAATTATACATCATTTTCTACCTTTTTTTCCACAAAAATAAACCAATTACAGGTAAATAAAATTGCCTTTCCCATCCCTACCCACAGTAATTGTGTATGTAACCAATCATGCTTCTGGAAGAGCAGGAGACACAAAAAATATTTTCCCAAACACTATAAGAAGACGGATGAAGAGAAGTTACAGTAATTCCTTATCACTGAGATTTCAAGGATTAATACTGAAAAACAGAGGTTTAAGGTTGAATATTTTGCATGATTCTTGCTTCACATTTCTTTTTCCTATGAAAGATATTTATGATTAAGGGAGAAGAGAAACTACAAGGCTAATTATACTTAGTCTGCAAAATACTAATCTTTGAATCTAATGTTGTTAAACTTGAAATATATGAAATAACATTTATCTTCAATGGGTAAACCTTTCCATATTACAGTAGTCTTTTCATTTTCATGATGAGTGACCACATAAAAAGATCTCTTTAAAAGCAAAAGAAAATCGCTAAACATGATAAGCGAATGTCATATTACTAGAGATAAATGTGTATTTGATTAATATCTTACGGAAATTTAAATTACCTGCCTTCTTAACCCATTACAGTCAAGCATGGCTTAATGACGGGGATACATTCTGAGAAATGCATCGTTAGGCGATTTTGTCATTGTGCAAACATCATTGTGTACTTACACAAACCCATAGCCTACTTCACATCTAGGCTATTTGGTGTAGCCTATTGCTCCTAGGCTACAACCACATACAGTGTGTTACTGTCCTTAATACTGTAGGCAATTGGAACACAACAATATTTGTGTATCTAAACATACCTGAAAAGGTACAGTAAAAATATGGTGTAAAATTTAAAAATGGTATACTTATATAGAGCACTTACTATGAATGGCACTTACAAGACTGGAAGTTGCTCTAGGTGAGTCAGTGTGTAAGTGGTGAGTGAATGTGAAGGCCTAGGGAATTACAGTACACTACCAAAGACTTCATAAACCCTTAGGCTACACTAAATTTATTTAAAAATTTTTTCTACAAGCTTTTTCTACTTTTTAAATTATTTTTTACTTTTGGAGATTTTTCTTTTTTTTTTAAACAGAGTGTTACTCTGTCACCAGGCTAGAAAGCAGTGGCATGATCATAGCTCACTATAGCCCCAAATTCCTGGCCTCAAACGATCCTCCTACCTGACCTCCCAAAGTGTTAGGATTACAGGCATGAGCCACCTTGCCTGGTCTTTTTGAGCTTTTTTGCTAAAAACTAAAACACAAACACATACATTTACTTAGGCCTATACAGGATCAGAATCAGCAATATCACTGTCTTCCCCCTCTACATCTTGTCCCACTGGAAGGTCTTCCGGGGCAATAACATGCATGGAACTCTCATCTACTATGATAACAATGCCTTCTTCTGGATTACCTCCTGAAAGACCTGTCTGAGGTTATTTCACAGTTAACTTTTTAAAAAATGTAAGTAGAAGGCATACACTCTATAAAGATAAAAAGTATAGTATAGTAAATATTATACATAAGCCAGTAACATAGACATTTGTTATCATCAAGTATTATGTACTATACATAATTGCATGTGTTTTACTTTTATATGACTGGCAGTGCAGTACGTCTGTTCATACCAGCATCACTACAAACACGTAAATAAGGTGTTGCACTACAATGTTATGACAGCTACAAGGTCACGAGGCAACAGGAATTTTTCAGCTCCATTATAATCTTGTAGGGCCACCGTTAATAGGCAGTCTGACATTGAAATGTCCTTATGTGGTGCATGACTGTGTATGTTAAAATTTCTGCTGAGCTAATAATGCTCTTCTTGGATTTGAATGCTAAAGTGACTCCACAGCCAATATTAAAAACCACAGAGCAACTGTTTCAATAATAATTCCTCATGTGTAATGGGAATTTATGTTAAAATACACTATATTTGTTAAGTTCTTGTGCCACCTAAAAATTACTTGCTGGTTCCTGTGTCCTCGTCAAATATGTATGCTAAGCAACTACAACTCTATTAGGCAGAGATGGAACTCAACAGTAATCATGACTTAATGTTATAAGCTGTTTCAGTATAGTGGACAATGACTCTTAAACAATAACTTGTTATTAAGACTCTAATAACCATGTACTTAAATATTTTCTAAAATGAAACACGTACACATAGAGAACAATACAATTAAAGGGTACAATTAACTATTATCTTCATAGAAACTTCAATGTAACTCAATCTTTTCTAATGCAATTATAACTCACCATCTTCAAATCTTTCTCCTTGAACACAGACTAAAAAGTGCCTTAATCACTATTTTCTACTTGTTATCAGGGCTCTATGAGTTATCTCCATTTAAAAATATACAGCATTAATTAACTGAATTCAAAGTGAACAAAATATTTTATCTTCTGTTGACTTCCTTAACAATATCATTAAAGCAACTGCTTATATTTCAGTATTTCATATTTGAGTAGATTCCCTTTAAATAATTGAAGCATATTATTTATTCTGTTTTTGAATTATGATATAATGAACTCAATCACACTTATGGGATAAAGATTGTGGTTAAGAAATAAATTCTAGAATTACAAAAAAAGGTAGGGATATTGTTGAAATAAAGTGATCATAAAAGTATAAATTTAAAAGTTAATAAATTTTAAATTACTAGGTGTAAGATGGTGGATAACAGAATACACATGGCTTTACCAACAAAAAGTGATCAGAACTGAGTTGTGTAACTACTCCTGAAAATAAGATATTTTAATATCCAGCTGATGGCTTATACAGTTGGATCAAGCCAACTGTAAAATCAGAGATGAGCACTGGCATTCCTATATATCAGAAATTAGGATAAAACTCTATAATACTACAAACAGAATGCATCACATGAACACATTTCAGAAAAGCAGAGAAATTTTATTCTGAAAATAGCTTAAGAGATTTAGAAGTTTTAAGTAGAGACTGTGTATAAACTATGCAATATAAAAATGAGATCTCATAGCTATCAAAATCAATGAAGGCATGCTTAAAATTATTACACCTTTCAAAAATTATGTGAGAATTGATCAATATGATTTTTTTCACTTAAAAATATAAACATGGAATATATAATCCACTGTGAACACCACACATAACAGAGTGTTGTGCCAAAAGTAGGAAGGTATAAACTATTTTATTTATGGGTCAAGATCAGGATTGAATGAATTTCTAGATGTATAGATGTATTTCTGTTACCAAATTTACTTTAGAGTGGGTAGGGGGGAATAATACAAGTATTTTTTAAAATTGAGGCACAACATACATACAGTAAAGTATACAAATCTAAAATGTACATTTCAATGGAATTTTACAACAAACACACCCATGTAACCACCACTGAGATCCAGATATAGAACATTACCAGAACTCTAGAAACTCCATTGGTGGCATTCCTAGTAATTACTCCTTCCCCCAAATAACCACTATCATTGACTTCTATTACCACAGATTTAGTTTTTCCTATTTTTGAACTTTATATAAATGGAACTATACAGTATGTTCTCTTTTATGTCTGGCTTCTTCAGCTCAACATTATATTATGTCCAGGTAATTCATCCATCCTATTGCATGTAGCAGTAATCCTTTTGCTGCTCTATATCATTCTATTGTATGAATATATCACAATTAATTTATTTACCCTGTTGGTGAACATTATGGTTGCTTCCAGTTTTAAGCTATTATGAATTATGCTGCCGAGAACCTTTTTTTTTTTTTTTGAGACAGAGTCTCATTCTGTCACTCAGGCTAGAGTGCCACGGCGTCAGCCTAGCTCACAGCAACCTCAAACTCCTGGGCTCAAGCGATCCTCCTGCCTCATTTCCCGAGTAGCTGGGACTACAGGCACAAACCACCATGCCCGGCTAATTTTTTCTATTTTTAGTAGAGACAGTGTCTTGCTGCTGGCTCAGGCTGGTCTCAAACTCCTGACCTCAAGCAATCCTCCCGCCTCAGCCTCCCAAATTGCCAGGATTACAGGCGTGAGCCACCGCGCCCAGCCATGCTATGAACATTCTTGTACACACATCTTTTGGCATATCCTTCTTTTGAGTATGAACCTACAAATGGAATTGCTGGATCACAGGGAGTATATATGTTTAATATTAGTAGATAGTGCCAAACAGTTTTCAAAAATGATAGTACAGCAACCACAAAAATAAATAAATAGGATTTGATTAAACTAAAAAGCTTCTGCACAGCTAAGGAAATAATCAACAGAGCAAAAAGACAACCTACAGAATGAGAGAAGATATTCGCAAGCTATATATCTGATAAAGGGCTAATATCCAGGATCTACAAAGAACTGAAGCAAATCAGCAAGAAAAAACAACCCCATTAAAAAGTGGGCAAAAGACATGAACAGAAGCTTTTCAAAAGAAGATAGACAAATGAATGGCCAATAAACATATGAAAAAATGCTCGATGTCACTAATCATCAAGGAAATGCAAATTGAAACCACAATGAGATATCACCTTACCTGTGAGAATAGCTTTTATTAAAGAGTCCAAAAACAATAGATGTTGGCGTGGATGCAGAGAAAAAGGAACGCTTATACACTGTTGGTGGGACTGCAAATTAGTACAACCTCTACAGAAAACAGTATGGAGATTCCTCTAAGAACTAAAAGTAGACCTACCATTAGATCTAGCAATCCCACTACTGGGTTTCTCACCCAAAGGAAAAGAAGTCATTTTATCAAAAAGACACCTGCACTCAAATGTTTATTGCAGCACAATTCACAATGGCAAAGATGTGGAATCAACCCAAGTGCCCATCAATTCATGAGTGGATTAACAAAATGTGGTATATATATACCATGGAGTACTACTCAGCCATAAAAAAGGATGAATTAATGCCTTTTGCAACCTTTTAGATGGAAATGGAGACCATTATCCTAAGTGAAGTACCACAAGAATGGAAAAACAAACACCACATGTACTCACCATTAAACTGGAGTGAAAGGATGAGCACACATGTGTACAGAGGAATGTAAAACATAGTGGAAATCAAGCAGGGGGGAGAGGGGAGGTAAGGAGGGGCAAAAACCTAATGGGTACAGTGAACACTATTTGGGCGATCGGCACGCTTATGGCCATGACTGAAGCATTACAAAAGCAAAACATGTAACCAAAACATTTGTACTCCCTTAATACTTTGAAATTTAAAAAAAAAGTGACTGTAAATCAAGTTACTCTTAATATTGCTTCCATGTTACCAGCTGATAACAAACCTCAACTGAAAAAAAATCTGAAGGTTTTTCCTCTTCTACTGACACTTTTTAAAGAGTATGTTTGTGGGAATTAGCATCTTTGATAAATCTAACACATGAAAATTGGATAAATTCAAGGAAAAAAACAGGAGAAAAAAAGCTTTTTTAAAATCTAAGTTTTAGAAAAACAACTTATAACATTTTGAAATTTACTACCAATTTCCTTAAAAATAAGATAGAAAGAAAACAAAAACAGATAACTGCTTAGGAAAAAATATATTTTTTGCTCACACAGAATTTTGGAAGACAAAATTAGAACCTTTTTCAGAAACCAGAATTCTTTTTTTTTTTTTTGAGACGGGTTCTCGCTCTTGCTCAGGCTGGTCTCGAACTCCTGAGCTCAAGCAATCCTCTCGCCTTGGCCTCCCAGAGTGCTAGGATTACAGGCGCGAGCCACCGCGCCTGGCCATCAGAAACCAGAATTCTTATTTAAAAGCAATTAAATTCAACGAAATAAATCCTACTATGTGCAAGGTAATAAAGAATCAAAAGATGAGGACATAGTGGTTTACTCGTTCATTCAATAAATGTTTACCAAGTGTTTGCTAATGCCAAATACTATTGTAGGAGCTGGGAATACAACACTGCAGCAAACTAATAATCTAGAATGGAACCTCATGGAGCTTACACTCTTGTGGGAGGAGACAAAAACTAAACAAAAAATAAGTAAATTATATGATTCATTAGAAATAAAAAGTTGCCTATAGAAAACAGAACTGGGAAGCAATGGCAAGGAAGATTTAATTTTAAACATGATAGTCAGAGAAAGCCTTACAGAAAAGGTAATCCAAGATATTTGATCAAAATCCTCAAGGAAGTGAGGGAGTAAGTCATGCTGATAATCCACAGAAAGAGAGTTCCAACAAGTTTTTTCTCTCAGGAGAAAAATACTCTACTGTGTGTATGGGGGTAGAGGGTGCAATAGGTAAAGAGAGAAGAGGAAAAAGAGGTGGATGAAACCTACAATGCAAGGGAGAGCAAAAACAAGAGAGATAAAAAGTGCTATAAAGAGAAGCAGAATACAAAGACCAACAACTCTACAGTCTCATGATATCAAAATGATCAAGCATTGACAACATTAAATCTTTTAACTTCTCTGAGTCACAGTTTGTTCATCTTTTCTGTAAAATGGTGATAAAACTATCCATCGCTATGACAGGTATGAGACAAAACTGATTATGGGACAAAATTGTTTAGGCTGAAGTTATATTGCTCAGGAAATGTCAAAAGATGAAAAAACCTGACACAATGAAATCTTGTCTGAGTTCTCAGACCTTATGATAAGCACAGTTCTAGTGCAATCTCACAACTAAAATAAGAGGTTTTTGTTTTGTTTTTAATTTTAAAAAAGAAAAAAGAAACATGCTAATATCAAACAAGGAAGGGGGCTGTAAGTCAGAAAGGAGGGAAGGAAGGAAATGCATTAAGAATTGAAAGCTTATCAAATCTGCCCACAGTGCCACCAATTAGTTTACCCAATCCTCCACCACAAGAAGGTGGAAATGGGCGAGATTACTTTTCCTGAATGCTGGTTCTTAATCAACATGTTCTTGCCTCCAGAAAATAAGAGGAAATTCTGTGGTTACCTGAACCTGCAATGGTCATCTCACTATGATTACTAATCTTAACACTCACAAACAATCCATTAGATAGAAAACATTTCTTGTGTAACCTAGGAGGAAAGAAGAGAAGGAAAAAATGGTTTCAGAAGGCTGTGTCTGGGGCTGACCACCAGCATTTATTAGCATGTTCAGATAAAAAGTAAAGAAGGCATTTTTAGAAGTTCAGACAAGCATACAGTACTTTCCCCCTTTTTTTCTTATTTCAGCCAAGCTAAAATTAAGGTCTAAGTTACTAGCATTAAAATTGGCCAGTATCTGCAGCTTCCTTTTCCTCTGTCTCTCTCCCTGCTTAGGTTTCTGTTGAAAAGAAACTATATGGTAATTGTTAGGCAGGCTGGTATCCACTCACTCATATTGGTGCCTGCCTAGCCCATAGTAGAAATAATAAGGGACTCTGTAGCCCAACAAGAACAAGTACTCTAGACACTCAGGGAAAATATTCAAATATGCAAGATTTATTAGAACAAAGTAAAGGATACATTATACAAGTAATACATTTTTCTATTTTTCTCTCTTTTTCCTGTATGATGCCAGTATTTCCTTGTCTGATAATTACTATTTCACCAGAAAGAGTATTTCCCAAATCTTAGCTGATACTAAGGGAGAAAAAAATCACCTTTCATTTTTAGCACTGTGTAATTGATTGTTTTTTGGTTATAAGTAACTAATGAATAACATAGTTAATATATTCTTAGATTCAAACTGAAGTTATAAAAACAAAAAAAATATGACAATCTGCTATAGTATGAAACATAACAATGCTACTAGTCTATGAGGAAAAAAGAAAAAAAGTCAAAATGGTTAAGACAAATGTGACTTAAACATCCAAAGCTATGAAAACTAAGCCAGTATGGAATTTACAAAACTGTCAGGGACAGAAAACTTAAGAGACTGAAAGCAAAGGAAACAGATAAATGGGAACTTTTCTATTAGGAGACATGTAAATAGTGGGATTCTTTTCTGAGATAGAACTAATTTTACTTAACAAATTTATAAATGGCCCTGGAAAAAGAAGGAGAAAGGTTAAGTTCCAAATCTACAGTTGAAATTATATCTAAAGCAGAAAGTGACAAATTCATGACAATAAACTGAAAGACCTTACACACTTGAGCAAGCAAGAAAAATGGCAGGTCAGTTTCAATAACGATAACAGTAAGATAACACATTTAGGGAAAATTTATCTAAATATAAAAGGATGGACTATAAGCTATGAACAAAGAAAAGGGAACTGGGAGTGATCTTAAACTGTTTATGAAAAAGTCAGTAAAATTCATTGCAAAACAGGTCCATGGTTCTAGAAATCTGAAAAATAAGTATATCAACATAGTAATTGACTCTGGAAAATCATGTGCAGTTATGATAATTTCATGTTAGAAAGCAGATAAAAGAATCAGGTAAAGATCTATGGAAAAAACAAAGTGACCAAAGAGATTTGGGGGCTGTTAAATATAAAAAGTAAATAATTACTTTAGAAGGGCTGAAGAAGGAGCTAAGTGAAATCCATAAAACTATGAAAATTGTCAAAAGAGGAAATGGGAAGTGTTTAACAAATCTTACAATCCTAGAATGAGAGTACTCTTTATAATTTGAGCAAGGTAAATTTAAAACAAAGAAATGGAAGCGGTGCTTTATACAGGCTATAAACTTCCTAGAGTCTTTCCTATAAGAAGCAGTAAAAAAACAAATTTTTACAAGTTTGGATAAATTAATTGATGCAGACTCATGTCAGGGAAGGGGACAAAGAAGTCTAAAGTATATTCCTACTTTTGAGGAGAGCACCGAATTAATAATCATGCCCACTTCCTAAGATCTCTACACAGTGCTTTTGTTTAAAAGTGTGACAGTTATATTTTGTATATTGTAAGATCCAAGACAGGAAAAATGGGAAGGAGATTCTATTTAGAGAAATCTCCTTAAATACCTAGCAAGAAAGAACTGCAGATCAATCATGACAAACTAAACATCTGGGCTAACTAGAAATAAAGCCACGTTTGCAATAGGAAATGACTATAATAGTTCTCTGCTGTCCATGTCTTCCATTAAACTCTGATCTTGGGCTAGCACCCCCGGGGAGCTCTCAGCAGTTATAACAGAGGGTGGGTTTGTGTTTAGCATGTTACCAATTTCTAAACTTATGAGCAAAACCACAGAAGCATAAATAGTCTGTTGGTCTAAGTTTCAATGAAAGGGACCTTTCTAAAGGCATTTTACAAAAGGTGTTTGAAATACAAACCTGAAAAAAACCCTTTATAGTTTAACAAAGGTAACCTAATACTTACCCACTGCTTTTTTTCCTTCCGTATCTGTAAACAGGTGTAGAAATGAAAAAGAACAAAGCAGACATATCACAAAACTATATTCTACTCCAATGTGCAAAGTAAACTAACAAGAAAGACCTTAAATATTTATTCTTACTGTGCTTTGTTAATGACTAGGAGGTATTAAAAAAATTTTTTTTTCATGTGCTTGCTTTTGGTAGAATGACTAGGCTGTATTAACCTCTTATTTTCACTTGAAAATTATCTGCTTTCAATTAGAATTGCTTTGTCATCAAAACAAATTTTTTCTATTTTTGATCACTGAGAGTTAGGGAGAGTGGCTAGAACATAAACACTTTCAAACCTCCATAATTCTATATTCTTTCCTGTGAGGAATGTTCTAGAATGCTTTTTTCTCTACATATATTTTGTTACAAAAAAGTAAGCAGAATAAAAATAACTTTTAGGAGGTTGAATTTAAATGTTTTCATTAAATTTATTTTTAAAATAAATGTCTGGCTGAAGATGACAAGACTAGATACAAAAATGAACATGTAAAAACAAATGGCCTCAGGAATGCACAATGAGCAGAGAAGTTTCCCAGTGGCAATTCATTTAGCAGCTTGCATCGAGTTGCAACTATCATTCCTGTTCAGTTAGTTGATAATATGAGAATGGGTTAAAGAAATAGAAGAGCCAGAAAAGGAAGAAAGATTAAAGTCTGAGAGCAGGGTGGTGAGAAGAGTTCAAAATTAAGTAAAAGCTTCCTAAGAACGCAAATAAAGGGAGGCATGAAGAATTCCACCATAAATCATGCTAAGTGTGCTTAGAAACTACAACTACAGAACTATTCTAAGTGCTACCTTTTCTTGCTGAACAAAATGCACGCAGTGACCTTTGGTACCAAAATTTAAGTGTGCTAATAGTCAAAATATCCTGCACCAGAATCCATCAAAAGACCACTTTAAATTGCTTAATTTTGATGGTACTTTGTGGTAAAATCACGAGCCAGCTATGAAAGAAGATCTAGCAGTCCTGCTGTTTCAAAAACTAAAGGTTATTGGGTGTGGTTGGTTGATTCTGAAAAGAGAAACTACAGTAAGCCTTGGTAGCTTTGACAACGCCTTTAATGATAAAGAAATGTGTTTAACATGTGTCTCTAATGTTCATTATGGTAAAGTTTATCAGTTTAACTCTTTGCAAACAGGCAAGAGACCCTGAGAGCAGGAAGCTTTTCTGTGGAACTCCTGACGCAACACAAACCATAGCAGTTACTGCAAAGCTTAATGCAAACCCTCTAGAGTCCACGTTGACAAATTCTTTGACAAGCCCTGTGGTTACAGGGAAGCTGGTTTCACTCTGACTCATTCCTGCTCAAACAGTTTACTGGAAATGAAGGGGAGGGGGAATTTTCAGAGAAGTCATGTGATGGCCAGACAAACCACAACCAGTAAAGGTTCAACAGAGTCAAAAACAGGTCCCAGCAACAACTGACACCCAAAGTGTTCAAATGATACTGAAGTATATAAAAATGAGTTCTGTTTGGTTTCAGATCATCTACACTATGAACTCTTTCACAAATCTGTGTATGTAGAGGAACAGATACTTCACAGGGGGAAAAACCAGCAGGCATTGACATGGCGTAGGAAACTGCAAATACTTCATAGGAAAATGTGCTTAATAGGGAATAACATAAATGGAACCCTAAAGCACTTTAGTATGTAAATAATCATTATCAAATGTTTTCCCATAGTCTCTAAATTCAACTGGTCAAACACATATTCTGTCATTATCAAAAGAACCCTAAAAGACCCATTCATTTTCACCTTGTACTTTGAAGGGGATGTTCATTAGGTAAAGGTCTATTTTTTCACTACATAAAAAGAAAAGGCAGTGGCCATAAGAATGAGAACTACCACTATATCTGATGAACTTTTTTTGGTTCTAAATGTTTTCATTAATAAAATAATGTAAATAACTTGAAGTTTCTAAATAGGATAAGGACCATATTAATCTTAAAAAAGTTTTTTTGGCCTTGCATAAACTTAGTACAAACTATTTAAGTACTATAGTCCTAAACAGAACCTAAAAATGTTCTCTTAAAATAAGATTAAATCCAGAAACCATAAAATAGCCTCTGAGGAAATACTCTACCTAGGATGGTCTGCAGACTCATGAATGATACTTAATAGAAAGACAAGATACTCAATTTAAAAATGGAAAAAAAACTGTGTTCTTTTAAAAGGTGAAGCTTTAAAACTTTTATTTCTTATTGTTTAATTTGTTGTTTTACTCAATGTAAATTAAAATTTACAAGTCACTTAACTTGATGTCTTTTATATTATCTTCACCCCTTGTTCTCAGACAACTATTAAACTCAAAGATTCAAAACAGTTAAATCTTCTTTTCTTACGTAAAATGTTTTATGTTCACTGCATTTTACATTTTATTTTGCAGCATAGTAAGACTGAATATTCATAAACATGTTTCACTTAATGCTACACTTTCTCTTAATTGATATTTCATCATTTATTCAAAGTATCTACTGTATGAGTAGTATGTGCAAGACTAGGCAGACATTGTTGAAAATATACACATTTTTGAGGCCTCTTCTCAAGGAGTTTACAGACTCCTGGGAGAGATAAGAAAAGTCCATAAATAGTTTTAAAAGAAGGTAGAATGTGATCAGTGACACAAAAAAGATACAGCTGGGGTGCTCTAGGAATTCCAAAGAGACAATTTGAGAGGAGTGAAGAAGATGACGTGAAGGTAGGAAGGGAGTCATAAAATACCTCATGAAGACACCAGCAGCACATAAACGTGAAAGGTAAGAATGAATTAGAAAAGTGGTCATGTAGATGGGAAGAAATGACCCACTGTAGGCAAAGTTATGAAAATGAACAATACCACATGGTTGCAGGGGAAAAAGCTGAATTATTCCAATTCATCAGAACAAGTAATTTTTAAACTTAAAAACTTCAGAGTTTTTTATTTAAAAGAAATCTGTCTCTTTCACATACACACACAGACACACTTTTGTTGTTGAATGGGTATTACAGCAGTTTCTTAAAGTTCAATTGGAAAACCATCAATGCAGAGGATAAAAAAATTGCTAAAAAGGCCAGGGCAGGGGCTCACACCTGTAATCCTAGCACTGTGGGAGGCCAAGGCAGAAGGATTGCTTGAGACCAGGAGTTCAAGACCAGCCTGAACAAGAGCAAGACCCCGTCTCTACATAAAATAGAAAAATTAGCCAGGCATGGTGGTGAGTGCCTGTAGTCCCAGCTACTCGGGAGGCTGAGGCAGGAGGATCGCTTGAGTCCAGGAGTGTGAGGTTGCAGTGAGTTATGATGCCACTGCAGTCTAGCCAGGGCACAGAGCAAGACTCTGTCTCAAAAAATAAATAATAAATAAATAAGTAAATAAAATAAAATAAAGCTGTTAAAGGGAGGTAAGAATGACATGTAGGTTGGGGCCAAGTAATGGAGGAAATTGGGTTCAATAGTTTAGATTTCACTCTACACATAACTGGGAGCCATCAAAGATTTTTGAGCAGCAAAGTTCTATGAACAGAGGTATTTTTCAGAAAATTATTTTTGTTATTCTGTGTGGGAAAAGAATGGAGGAAAAAAACTGGTACAGTAGACCTATTAGGAAGCCACTGGAAATGTTCAGATAAGGGTTAATAAACACCTGAAACAGCAGTGGGAAGGGAAAGGAAAGGGTAGATATGAAGATACTGTGAAAATAGAAATCTATATGCCTTAAAGAATGACTGGGTATGGCAGGCAGGGTAGGAGTCAGATTTTGACCTGAAGCAACTGTGAGGATGGTAATACCATTAACAGAAATCAGGAACAAAGAAGAAAAAGAAGATCATAAAGAGAAAAAACCTTGCATGAAACAGTCCATGAAGCAAACAAACAACTATCTAGACCTAACTTTTACCAACAATGCTAGAATTGCTCAAAGTCATAAGAAGCGACATTCATTCATGTCTACCTCCCACAGACATCTAATAAAAACATGATAGAAAGCTAAGAGCAAAAGGAAGTCAATTTAGTGCAAAAATACTGCCTAATCTCAATACTATACTCATGAAAATAAATCAGGTATCATAGGAATCAGCATACAAATAAATGTTTAAGTCATCTTTTTTCCCCTTAAAATATCTACAGTATAAAATCCAACCACTAGTCAAAACTAGAATTTAAGCAAGTACTTAGCTTTAAAATTGTTACCTAGTAACAATTTCTTAGTAAAATCACATATACCCTTTAACCTAGTTGGAGGGCACATGGCAAAGCAATGAGAGCCAAGTTGTTTTTTTTTTTCTTTTCCTGCTGATAATAGGAAAAGTAAATTCATTCCACTAAGAGCTTTACTTTCGAGAATAAAAAACATATATTCTAACCCATTCTCAAGGAATCTTAAAATTTAAATTTCCACTTAGTTATTGATTTTATTTAATTTGCTGTTTTAGCTATGGTTGATCTGACTTTTCCATATTTTATTGCTCCTATCAAATTGGAGGTTTTACAAATACATGTATCTGGGAGTAAATTCTAGCAAAGTCAGATGAACTTTGGATCCTTGCTAAACTGATTACTATGAGAACTTCTAAATCAGAATCACTAAGACATGACTAAAATGATGTCAGTAAAGTTGTAGTTTACCAAATAAATAAAAAGTTAGTATCTTTTAAATACACCCTAATAACTATTTGCAAAAAATAAGAAAAAAGATCCAAATTACAACAAAATATAAGACAAAACTAACATATTAAAATCACTTGGAAAATAGTGTTGGAACAATATACAATTAATTACCTAAAAAAGAGAAAAGTTAGATCCCTACATCATATTGTATGTAAAAGTACTGTAATGGATTAAAGATTTAATTGTAAAAGAATAAAACTATAAAAGTACTAAAAGAAAATACAGCCGACTATTTATTACATAATCATAAAGGTTCAGAAAGATAATTTTAGGCATTACTCTAAAATAAAATGTCTAACATATTGGAACAAAGAAAATATTTAAACCTCTTATGCAAAAAGTAAATTATAACAAAACATACCCAGTAAATGACATGGGAAAACTATTAGGAATTAGGAAATAATACTGGCAGCATATGACAAAGTGCATCTCCTTAAATATATGAATCAGAAAGAAAATGAAAAATACACTAAATATAAAAAATAGATACATGAACCAGTTATATGAAATTCTTATTTTCTTTTTATCTATATTTTCACATTTTATTATAACAAATATTCTTTGTAATCAGAGAAAGTTGTTATAAAAAGCAAAGACGTGGAAGATATTTGATGACATGGAAAAATGTTCACAGCACGTTTTTATATTCAAAATAAGTCACAAAACAATAAATAGAATATGATCTCTCCCTTAGGAATATAAATATAGAGAAAAGACTACAGGGCACCTACCAATTTTCTACAATGAGCTATATAACTTAGAAATAAGAAAATAATTTTTAACATCAGTATCATGTCTATGATATATAATGTGAAAAAGGAAGTTGAGACTAAAATTTATGATTCTATTATAGTTTTTATAAAAAGTTATATATGCAAAGAAAACAGTCTGGCATACAGTGACTATTAGCCTACTTTGGGAAGAAACTATATGGGCTTTCACCCTTTTAAAATTTTTTTCTTCTTTCTTTTCTTTTTAGGCTGGCCAAGTGAAGCAGTGGGAGTGGGGAAGGAACAAAGGAACCTGTAACTGGTTGTGATCAATTAGTTGTAAACACCACTGCATGGCTTTCACTTTTTTTAATACTTCTGGAATGTATAAATCTTACTCCTATAAGAGCTTATGTAATTAAAAACTATGCAAATCTGTAAAAAATAATAGGAGCAAAGAGCTTAAGACAAATTTGTGGTTGAAAATATTTAAAATGTTTTTAAGATAGTGAATTTAAAAGTAAAATGAGAAAAAAAATCCTTTCAAATTGTTATATGTTTATTTGCATAGTAAAAACATTAGAAACAAAAACATGAATGTATCACAACAGTGCATTAAAACAACTGAAATATAATAGATCTTACTTGGATATGGTAATAGTCCACAGTGTTAGCAATGAAAAAATAAAAATAAAACCAAAAAAACTTCTTTTTGTGAAACCACAGGAAGAAACTCTTCTTTGAATAATGAAGTAAGTAAAAATTAAAAATCCCACACAACTCGTCTAAAACTGGGAAAAAATATGTAAGGAAAAATTATACCCACATACACTGAAATCTATAATAAGCCACAAAATTGATGAACACCAGTCAAAAAACCATGAAAGGGAATAAAGAAAAGAAAAATCAAATAAGTCAAAATAGGAGAAAAAATTTTAATTAGTTCTTCATTTTTTATTGCATTAACCTGGATGAAATGTTGTTCCATTGTGGTATGACAAGCATATCACCGATCTCAGAGTAAGAAAACTGGGCTAAGTTTTGGCTCTGAGATTCACTGGCTGTGTGTTCTTGAGTGTGTTTCCTTATTTAAATCAGGGATAATATGTTTTACTTCACGTGTAGTGAGGTAATTCAAATACCTAATACACAGATTTTTATTGACTGTAGAAAGAAAATTAATAGGGAAGATCATAAAGCTGTCACAGATGAGTTATTCTTTTCTCTTTTACAATACTTCACTTAATTATTCTGTATAATCAGTTGACAGTACATATCATTACAATTTTGGATAAAAATTTTAAATAAAATATTCATAGAGTATATAATTTCTGACTTAAAGGACATGAAACAGAATGTGTACATTTTGTTACTTGATTTTTCAATATAAGCAAATATGAAATTAGGGAATAAGAAATGTATAGTTTATCCTAAAACAGTGATTGTAATTATTGGCTTTATAGTATGAAAACAGCCAAACCTCATAACCAACAGAAGTATTATGTGCAGTCTCCTTTCCACGACTCAAAACAGATGGAAGTGGAATTAGAGAAGATCCAGTGAAAAAGTAAGTAAACCAGAGCCCAGGAAGGGTGGGGCGGGGGAACAAGGGAAGCTAATTAAGGGGTACAAATATACTGTTAGATGGAAGAAATAAAACATAGTGTTAGATAGATCAGTAGGGTGACTATAGTATACAATAATTTACTGTATATTTCAAAATAGCTAGAAGAGCATAATACGAATGTTTCTAACATAAATAAAAGACAAATATTTAAAGTGATGGATATCCAAAGAACACTGATTAGATTTTTACAAATTATACAATGTATTAAATTATCACATGTACCCTGAAACCATGTTCATATCTCTTATGCATCAATAAAAAATAAAAATAAAATAAAATACTTAAAAACAACAAAAAAAACCCTAAAATAATCAGTGCTATAAGACATGAATGAAAAAGATTATTACCCTAAAAGTAGATAAAGACCGAGAGAAGAAATGGTCAGTCTTTAAAAGCTCAAAGTATATGGATAAGAGGAAGCATGATTTAGTTTTTCATCAAATTCTAGAAGATCTTGGTGTTTGCAGTTGAACTTTTGGATGGCAATAAGGTGACAGAATACATTATTTATAATCCCAAAATCAAAAAGTTGCAAAGAATGAAATGAGTCTTCCAGTCTGATGTTGTAGCCAATGTAGGGAGTAATATGGATGGGATCATTTAAAGATACCACATAGAGACAAGACACTCATTGTACATCTGTGAGCAACCTGAATGACTGTTCTTGTTTTAAACCACTAAATATTGGGGTAGTTTGTTATTCAGCAATAGGTAAATGGAATACCCTGTCTTAAAAAAACCCCAAAATATAGAAAACAGAAATATGAACTGTGTCTTTGATGAAATTGACATTAATAAATGATGACAGGGACAGATGGAAGAAGATTATACCTGAGAGTTTGCAAGGGAGGACATGGAAGAGAAGCAAAGTGATTCACCCCACAGAACCCCGGAAAGATTCTTCTGCAGAACTGCCAGAAGAGGTTGGGTTAGGGCTGAAAACAAGAAGATTGTGTAAGAAGTAGAGTCCCAGGTCCCACCTTTACTTAGCACAGCCAGGCAACTCCCTCCATCAGCCCAGTAGGAGATATCATGTATAGTCTCTAGACAAAGTGAACCAGAGGCTCTAGGCTCAGGACGTATTTGTGATTGTGTTTGGGCAGGTATCCAGAGATAAATATTAGGACCACAAAGATTACAAAAATTAAAAGGATGGGTGTTGGAGGCCCAACATCAAAGCAACCAGAATTCCAGGAAGCAAGAATAGAGACTAAAGAAGAAAAACTTTCACAGAAAAAATGTAAGAACATTTCCCATAACTAATAGACTCTACATTGACAATTTTCGAGCACCTAGCAGAATAAATTTTAAAAAGACCTATACCTCATATAATGAACCTAAAAACTTCTAGAGAGAAAAAAACAAAACAAAAATAGACTACTTTAAAGAGGACTCAGAAAGGCATTAGTCCTCTCAATACCAGTATCATAAGCCTGAAGACAATTGAACAATGCATTCCAAATTCTAAGTACAAAAAATGATTTTCAACCTAGAATCCTATATTTAGTCAATTAAGTATGAACGAAGGACACGCTTGTTTAGAATGTAAGGTCTCACATTTTCCATTTACTCACCCTTTTTCAGAAAGCTATTACAGAATGTATTCAACCAAAATGAGGGAGTAGATCAAGAAATCCAAACCGAGAGAGAAGCAACTGTGCAGAAGGCCAAGAGAACAGCAAGTCCAGATTGGAGTAGGAGCATGGGGGGCTCCAGAGTGATGACTTCATGAAAATAATAAAATTGATATTATTTTATAGGTGTTACCAAATGGAATGTGATATCAAGAGGTGCTTTTACAGAGCAAGTAGAAGGGAGAGAAGACAAGGCATTTAAAAAAACTATGCAAACGAGAAAATGTTAATGCCAAAAAAACCCAAAAAGCTTTTTAAAAAAGGGAAAAATAATCACAGTACCTTAGTTGGCTTAAGAGAGAACAATACGTATTATCATTCAGCATCCAAGTCATAGTATAAAAATTTATAGCTGCAAGCCACCTTATACTTATTATACTTCAACTTGCTGACTTCATATAGGTGAAAAAGAGTTTTAGAGCTGTTAAGTGGTAACACCACAACTCAAAAGAGGTATCAGTTGTCACAAGTGGGGATACTCACCTATCTACTTCTGTGGATGGAATGGTTTCAGTAATTGGAATATATCAGTGATGCTGGCATTCTGAGTTTTGGTTCTATCTCTAAGCATGTAAGATTAGGGAGGTAAGAACTTCTAGATCTGCAGTTTTCTATAAAATTAGAAGAATGATACTTTTCCATATACTACCTCAGAGTTAAAACAAGGGTCATACCAGATACTGGATTTAAAAAATATTAAAAATAATTTTAATGAACAAACCTGGGAAGTAGATGCATTTTATATTTAATCTTTCAAAAATCTCTTTTAAATCCTTTTCATTTATATCTATATTGATTTCCAATGCCATCCCTAAGATGGAGACTCAATCATTTAACAATGTTCTTGGCCAGGTGCAGTAGCTCATGCCGGTAATCCCAGCACTTTGGAAGGCTGAGGTTAGGAGGATCACTTAAGGCTGGGAGTTCTAGACCAGCCTGGGCAACATATCCAGCCCTCGTCTTTAAAAAAAAAAAAAAAAGAAAAGAAAGAAAGAAAAATCAGCCAGGCATGGGTGGCACACACCTGTAGTTCTAGCTACTCAGGAGGCTGAGAGGGGAGGAATGTTGAAGCCCAGGAGTTGGAGGGTGCAGTGAACTATGATGGTGCCACTGCACTCCAGCCTGGGCAACAGAGTGTGACTCTGTCTCAAAAAATAAACAAACAAAAGCCAAACAATGTTCTTAGGAATTTTCCTAAGAATAAAACACCTACTCTGTAACACTGAGATAGAGTTTGGTGCACAGATTGTGCTAAGGTCAAAAAGCCTCAGCCAATTATGTTAAAGCTTGCCTAGGCCTGGAATTTAGTTTTTTTCTGTTCTGGAAGTTTACCTTGATCATTTTGAGGAAACTCTCTAGAACACTGAAGGGTAAAGAGTGATTAATCTAACTAAGGCAAAAGCTAGTTTGAATTGAATAGTTTGAACTGTTAAACATTATTTAAAAAGAAAAGTTCTACTATTGTCAAGTATAATACTGCATATTGCTTACTAGTATAGGGCTTTAGTAACTATTTAAAAATTCAAAAAAAATTCATATATTCCCTCAGCAAACATTTCAGCATCTTTGTGCACTATGGGGTATGGAATGATGATGAAGTTACAAAGCTGCTTTCAAAAGGGGAAATGGTCACTACAGAAATAGCCATATTATAAGGTTTCATTAGAGAGATACAAATCAAGTGGTATGAAGTTCAGAGAAACAAGATTAATTTTATTTATCACTTTACTTTTACATTAAAAAATCATGACGAATGGGTAGAATATATATATATTTACAAATAGGTGACATTTATAAGTTCCTTGGGGTAGAAAATGACTTCTTACAATCTTGCTACTAAATTTGTTTGGAAAAATCTTTTTCCCTACTGATAAAAATTACATTTATCCCAACTGTCCTTTCTTAATTAGCAGTTTCAAAATTACTTTTTTCCTCTAAACACGATAAACTATATTTGATGTTATTTTTTAAAAGTTAATTAAGAAGTTCTATTTTGGACTCAGATTCTAGTCTACCTATTTGTTCCCCTTACTTTTTCAGCAGTCTGGTTGAGAATACTTATAAACACATGGAAAAAGCGTGTTTCAGCTCCTTAACATCATTGGCAACATGAATTTACCCTGGTTTCTGACAAGGTGTTTTTAACTTAATTTGAGCTGTCTTATCAACTTTTTTCTATAATTCTGTATTGTAAGATCATTATCATTGTTATATTTCAGCTTTTCTGAATATTCTATCTCAAGTCAAACTTCACTTTTAAAAATTTTTTTATTTTTAATTATTATGGGTACATAATAGTTGTATATCTTTATAGGGTACATGTGATGCTTTGATACAGACATATAATGAGATCTCTTTTTTTTCTTTTTAGTTTGGCAATTTTCTTTCTCAGAGTAACTATCAATAATTTTACCTTAATAATAACCTCTTTAGGGATAATTAAAATGTTCTATTTTTCCCTCTACTGTTCTTACTTGTGCAGTCTCTGCATGTTCCAGCATCTCTTCAAATTCTTGATACTCTTCATCATCTGGTTCAGCGCCTGAGAGGCGAGCAGCTCTGGCCATGAAATATGGAGGCAGCTCTCCGATTGCTGTACCAATACCCTGGGTGAAAAAGCAAAATACTTACACTGATGTTGTGTTCTCAATACAGTGATACTTAACAGATTAAATCTATACTTTTCTATATCACCAAAAGCATTTTGAGATGCAATGTGCTGGGAGGGGAAAGCATAAGCTACATTATCAAAAGGATAAGAGTTTGAATCCTCGCCCTAATTCTGACCTATATGATGCCAGGCAAGATAATATACATAAAACTCTCAGACAGTAATTGGCACATTGTAAACATTAAATTAAGTTTAGTCCTCTAGCATGTCTACTTAGACTCTTTTTTTTTTTTTGTCAGTCTTCCCCCCTCTTTCTAATATCTAAATGATCTGGTAATAAGAATTCATTAGTATAGTTGTTAGATAAATATTCTGTAGGAAATCTTCTGGTATTTTGGATGTTGCTTTAATCTCAATACAACTTTTTTTGTGTTGAGTTAAACTTTTAACAAATTATGGTTAGGAAGCCCCTTGAAAACACAACATTAGGATGGGTAAATTTTCACTACAGGAAAAATGTTTATTTCCTCAGGATACTGAGTGACTCATGTTTCAGTCACTTTGTGGACTTTTGTTTTTGAAGATAATTTTTTTTTCAATCAACTTAGGACATAAGTATGAAAACAAAGGTTAATGAACCAGCAACTTGGTTTAGACTTAAATGGCTTAAATACAGGATAGATAATAATGCAATAGGCACACAGTCTCTAGGGAAATTTTCAACTCTGAGACATACACAGTGAATGAAAAAGCTTTGCTAGTTCTCAAAAGCAAGATTAAGTATTTCCCTTTGCTCTGTCCTATGGCTTTTCCCCCAAATGCCTTGGAAAGAATCCTCAAGAGACCTTATCAAATTCAAACATTTTGCATTCACAATGTGTGGAACCAAGTATAACTACAATATCCACATATGACACAACAGCTTTGAAAAAGAATACTTAAGTGTCAAAAGAATAAGCCTATATTTGGCTAAAAAACAGAGAAAGAGAAGGGAGGGAAAAGAGATGTACATACATGGATATAGGAGTAAAACACAAATTATGTACTGCTAAACAAGAAAACTTAATGTTGGTCAACTTTGGAGAACCAGCTTATTATTTAAAAAACTGGTAAATAAAGGGATAGAATCAAGGATTTATCCTTTTTCTATATGAACTATATCTCAGGTTAACTAAATTATGACAAGGAAAAGTTTCTCTTTAATAAAGGTATTCCAGCTAATAACTAAGAACAAAAATAGTATAATTGGAATACCACTATTTTTAACTCCTAATAAAACAATAGACTTATATAATAATGGACCATCAATGGTACTAATACCACAACAAAAGAAAGACAACCAGATATTATTTATTGTGCCTCATGACAGAAACACACAAGGCTACAAAGTGTATTCCTGTAAAAACAACAAGAAGAAAAAACAACTTCAAGCCTCGCAATCTATCAACTCACAGGAAACACAAGGAACATGTTTAAGTTCCACCAACCAGAATACAATAAGTAAAATTCAAACTGTAGGAAACTCCATTTGACAAAGCAGTTTTTTCAATATAAATGTGAAAAGAAAAACAAAGAAATAAACTTAATTAGGAAAATCTGAACACCAACTGGATAATGGACTTTAAGAGACTACTGTAATTTCTTTTAGGTGTGATAATGTTTTTTAGGCTCTAAGGCTGATATATTTACAGAGAAAATGTGATATGATATCTGGGATCTGCTTCAAGACAATTGAAAGGAGAGTGAGGAAGGGTATGGATAAAACAATATTAGCTATGAGTTAATATTAGCTTTGGTTGGGTGAGAGTATATTAAATTCATTTAATAATTTTCTGCACTTTTGGGGAAATTTTCCATAATAAAAAATAGGAAGAAAAGTAATTATAACATTTTATTCAAAACATGAACTTCTCTTAAGTTCAAATGTAAAGCTCAAATGTTAAGTCAAATGTTTAACTGCTCTGAAAGCAATCATATGATTCAAACTCATGACAAGTTTCCTTAAAGTTAAAAAGGAAGTAACACAATGGACTGAAATGAAATCAAGAGCTATATACTATCTTATACATAGTTGACCATATTTACTGTTGTATTTTAATTCTGCTCATGTTTTCCCATATTAGCAAGAAACAAGAATGGTGATCTCCAGTCAGTATTCTGTTACTATGCAATAAGATAAAAGATAATATAGTCATCCAGGTAGGTCTTCTAAAACACATTGTATCCTAGACACAGAAATTTATTTAATCAGTTATCTCAAATTAGATACTGAAGTCTCCTGATTTCACACTTTTTATAAAACAATTTTATAATTCTTTATAAAATTCAAACATATAACATTTGTATAAAATTCAAATATAAAGTTCTTTCTATTTGTTTATATACAAAACAAAACAAAAACTGCAGAATACTGAAACTGTCAACCTAGGTTTAATTTGCTTCCTATTGCAAAAGAAAGACAAGTGGTATTTTTATTCAGAATGCTGTCCTAAAAACTATCTACTACATACCAACTTATTGCCCTTATGTCTCTGCTTCTTGAACTGGAGAAGACTTCAATGTGCACAAAATATGCAAACCAAGTGAGAGACACAGTATCTTCCTGGAGTGTTGATTTTATTCAAAGATTTTAGGAGGGAGAAAAAATTTGAATTTTTGTGCTTTTTAAAAGTTTTGTTCTTGAGGACAATTTGTGACTAATTGTATAACAGGTTATTTTAGTTTCTGTTCTGTGGAAAGTATAAAGCATTCCAACAAAGGGTTTTAATGTAGTTTTTTTTTTTTTTTGGCACCCATGCTGTTGATTGCTAAATGTAATGGTCTGATCATGATGCTGAATGAATGTGTCTTTAAAAAAAAAAAAAGTTTTGTTGGCCAGGCATGGTGCCTCAAGCCTATCTATAATCCCAGCACTTTGGGAGGCCAAACCATTGCACTCTAGCCTAGACAGCATAGCGAGACCCCACCTTCAAAAAAAAAAAAGGTAGCTGGGCATATGGCCCACAACTGTAGTCCCAGGTGCTTGGGAGGCTGAGGCAGGAGGATCACTTGAGCCCAGGAGTTTGAGGCTGCAGTGAGCTATAATAGCACCATAGCACTCCAGCCAGCACCATAGCACTCCAGCCTGGGTAACAGTGAGACCCTGTCTCTTTAAAAAAAAAAAGATTTTGTCAAGTTGACTCAGAAGCAAATCAGCAGCATTGTGCTTTTATATTGGGAAATGCAAGTTTAATGATGAAAATCTGGAGAGCAGAAATTTTTATATATGCTGATGACTCAGAAATTATACTAGTTTTATATTATCAGCGTGTTAATACTCTTTAAACACAAAGTCATTTTTCTATTAAACATTCCAACTACAAATATGAATCAGAGGTTAGATAAGCAGAGGTTTGGAGGATAACCTTGAAACCACCAAGAAATTCAGGGCTTTTACGGCAATGTTTAAAAACCATTATACTCAGCTGGTAAAATCACCAGATTGTTTTGCAAATAAGAGAGAAAATCTGCTTGCAGCTTCCATTGAGGTCAGCTTTTAAATGTCCCTAGAAAGGAATGAAATCCTGACATTACTACAACATGGATGAACTTGAAAACATGCTAAATGAAATAAGCCATCCAAGCCAGGCATGGTGGCTCACACCAGTAAACCCAGCACTTGGGGAGGCCAAGACAGGAGGATTGCTTGAGCCCAGAAGTTTGAGGTTGCAGTGAGCTATGATGACGCCACCGCATTCTAGCCAGGGCAACAGAGCAAGACCCCGTCTTAAAAAAAAAAAAGAAAGAAAGAAAGGAAAGGAAGGAAAGAAAGAAAGAAAGAAGCCATCTAGATACTAAATGACAAATACTGGATGACTCCACTTATATGAGATATCTAGAACAGGCAAATTCATAGAGGCAGAAAGCAGAATGGAATACAGGTTACTGGGGTGGGGAAGAAGAGGGAATGAGAAGTTACTGTTTAGTGGATACAGATTTTCTATTTGGGATGACAAAAAAGTTCTGGAAATGGATACTAGTGATGGTTACACGACATTGTGAATGTACTTAATGCCACTGAATTGTGCACTTAAAAATGATTAAAATGGTGAACTTTATGTTATGCATATTTTACCACCACCACCACAATAACAGTAATAAAACATGAACTAAAAGTAATAATTAACTAATAGTTAAGGCTAAACAAATAGCCTTAAAAGGCGATGCATTCTATCTGAAAGTTATCACATACGCTATTTTCTCCTCTGCCCTGCTGCCAACCCCACCCTCACCACCATCTCCCCTTTCCTCCTCATTATCCTTAGATCTCAACTAAAACATGGTTTCTTCATGAAAATCTTCCTTGAATTTCAGATGAGGGCAAATTCTAGTGTTATACAGTAGATTTCTCCTTCATAGCACTTATCACAGTTTATACTTACATATACATTTTTCCATCATAACTATTTCCCCCACTAGAATGTAAAGCTCAGTGCAGTTAGAGACAGTTAAGATTTGCTCACGCTGAATCCCTAGTGCTTGAATGCTTAATAACTATTTGTGGAATTCATGAATGAAAAGAAAATTTGTGGAGCCTTGCATTGGTGAAATAGCCAAATTATGGAAGTTCAAAAACAAGCAAACTGAAAAAGGTACCTTACTGATCAAAAATACCCAACAATTTGTTTTATGTGCTCCAAAGGCCTATATAAACAAGTTGAAACTGAGGTTGAGATTCTCTATCTTGTAACTGGAAGTACTAGGTATGTTAATGACTTTACTGATTCAATATATTTACAATAGTGAAGTCTGTAAAGATATTTTAATTTGCAAAGTACAAATTAGACAAACATTTTAAACAAGATATCTTTTATAATCAAGCAAGACATTCCCCTGAAAAAAAAAAAAATGAATGTGGACACAAATAGAATGAAAACTATGAAAGTGTCCCAACCTTGGATACTACTGACTTTTTATGAGTGTGTGCCATTTTATCGTACAATTCATTGGCATTAACTGCATTCCCAGTGTTGTGTAATCATCACTATTGCCAACATTTTTCATCACACAAATAGAAACTCTGTATTCATTAAGCATTAACTTCTCATTCCTCACATCCCATAACCTCTAATTTACTTTTGTCCCTATGATCTTGCTGCTTCTAGATATTTCACTAAGTGAAACCACACAATATTTCTCTTTCTGTGTCTGGGTTATTTCACTTAATATAATGTCTCAATGTTCATCCAAATTGTAGCATTTATCAGAAAGAACTTCATTCCTCTTCATGGCTGAATAATATTCCATTGTATGTGTATACCACATTTTCTTTATCTGTTCATCTATTGAGTGACACTAAGTTTTCACTTTTTTGCTACTGTGAATAATGCTACTAAACAGTGAAGTACAAGTATCTGTTTGACTCCCTGTTTTCCTTTGTTTCAGGTAGGAGTTGAACTGGAAGAGAGTCATATGGCAATTCTATGTTTAACTTTTTGAGGAATTGCCAATCTGTTTTCCACAGCAGCTGAACCACTTTTCATTCTCACCATCACATACGGGTTCCAATTTCTCCATATCCTCACCAATATGTATTTTCCATTAAAAAAAAAATATAACAGTCATCCTAATGGGTGTGAAGGGGTATCTCCTTGGGGTCTGGATTTTCATTTTCCTAATAACTAATGATGTCGAGCATCTTTTCATATGCTTGTTGGCCATTTGTATATCTTCTTTGGAAAACTGTCCATTCAAATAGAGTTGTCTTTTTGTTGCTGGGTTGTAGGAATTCTTTAATATTTTGAATATCCTTATCAGATCTGTAATTAATAAATATTTTCTCCCATTCTGTAGGTTGTCTTTCCACTATCTTAATAGTGTCCTTAGATGCAGAAGAGGTTTTAAGAAGTTCAATTCATCTATTTTTTCTTTTGTTTCCAGTGCTTTTGTTGTTATATATAAGAAATCATTGCCAAATGCAACATGACGCAGATTTGTCCTTATATTTTCTTCTAAGAGTTTTATACTTTTAACCCTTAAGTTTAAACCTTTGATGCATTTTGAGTTAATTCTTATATATGGTGTAAGGTAAGGATACAAATTCATTCTTTTGCATGTGGATATTCAATTTTCCCAGCAGCATTTGTTGCTGAAAAGTCCGTCCTTGTAAATGTTGAGAAAAGGAACCAATTTAAGCATAATTTGATGTGTTATTTTTTTTTACATGACAAGAGACAGTTACAAAGAAGAAAAGAAGAAGATCAAACAAACATTTGACCAATTAATCAGTATTTACTGACACTCCTAAACTATGTGCAAAACTTAATGCTTATTGCTGTGAGAGCAATACATTTAAGGTACAGTTTGTATTTTTCAAGATCCTAAATTTTTATTTGGGGAAGAAAGTCATTATACTAGCCAAGTTAATTAATTTAAGGCATGTATGAAGCCAGGCTTAATAAGCACTATAGATAATACACACTATAGAAATTTGGAGGAGGCAGTTATCACTACTAACCGGGATGGTGTTTTCCTTTGCTGTCATTAGAGTTAATCCAGCTACATAAGTAATTTTTTTTTTTTTTTTAGACAGGGTCTCACTCTTTTGCCTGGGCTAGAGTATAGTGGTGTCATCATAGTTCACTGCTACCTCAAACTCCTGGGCTCAAGCCATCCTCCCGCCTCAGCCTCCTCAGTAGCTGGGGCTATAGGTGCGGCGCCACACCCAGCTAATTTCTTTCTATTTTTAGCAGAGATGGTTATCTCAATTTTTCTCAGGCTGGTCTTGAACTCCTGAGCTCAAGTGATCCTCCCGCCTCGGCCTCCCAGAGTGCTAGAATCACAGGCTCGAGCCACCACACCTGGCCCATAAGTAATTTTTGAAATAATAATATTAAGAAAAATAGAAAACCGAATTTATATACACAGTCCCTTTTCTAGCTTGTTCCAAGTATCTTCTGTTATTCTAATAATAATTTTTTTTTCTTTTTAATGGGGGGAGGGAAATTACTCAAGCTGTCTTGTTACTTCCTGTGCTTAATTAAGTCTGTAATAATAATTTTTCATCAAAAGATTAATGTCGTCAAATTTATAAAACACATGCAACTACTATAATGAATCTGTTTCCAGTGTTTATAAAACAGCAACAGGAAACATGACAATTTTTCCTGTCTTTCATAGTGAACAAATTCAACATATGGCATTTCCTTTATGATTCCTTTTTATTTAGACAGGGTCTCACTCTGTTGGCCTGGCTAGAGTGTAGTGGTGTCATCATAGCTCACTGCAACCTCAAACTCCTGGGCTCAAGTGATCCTCCTGCCTCAGCCTCCTGAGTAGCTGGGACTACAGGCCCGTGCCACCATGCCCAGCTAATTTTTCTATTTTTAATGATAAAGGAGCTCTGGCTCCTTTATAATTCTTTTAAAGCAAAACGTGATTGCTAACACTTAACTGTGTTTCAAAATCCTGCCTCTTCTGTGGGTATGGTATTCATGTACATTTTAATGAGTTAAGATTTTTAAGTGATCTGTTCCACAATCTTTAATTTCCTTAGATATTGCTAGGGGAAAAAAAGTCACAGGAACATAACTTAATGAACCCAAATGATGAGTTAGAAAAATAATTCAAATGATAACAGAAATCTTTAACAAATAAATTTTTCCTCAATGATTGATACCTGAGCAAATTTAAGCACATAGCAAGGAGGGAAAAAAAAAAAAAAAAGTGGCCAGGCGAGGTGGCTCACGCCTGTACGCGAGACCCAATCTCTACAAAAAATAGAAAAATTAGCCGGGTATCATGGCGTGTGCCTGTAGTCCCACCTACTTGGGAGGCTGAGGCAGGAGGATCGCTTGAGCCAGGAGTTTGGGGTTGCAGTGAGCTATGATGACACCACTGCACTCTGTCCAGGGAGACAGAGTGAGACCCTGTCTCAAAAAAAAAAAAGAAAAAGAGAAAGAAAAAAAGAAAAAAAAAAGCTTTGTGTGTGTATTAAAATACATCTGCCATTAAACGTGTTAGCCAAGAAATGTCTGACCTTACTTTATAGCAACTCAGAAAATGAAATGAGTCCTCTAAGAATATACACAGTATTTTAATCTAGAAGTGAGACATACAACATTTACCAATGTAATATTTATACATAACTACTTGCTAAGTGTTTATCAGGTATATAAACACTGGAACAAATTTTACAACATGGTATATAGTTGACCCTTGAACAACATGGGTTTGAACCACGTGGATACAAGTTATACCAAGTGTGCCTATCTGTTCTGCCTTTCCTTCCACCTCCTCCACTTCTTCTGCCTCTGACACCCCTGAGACAGCAAGACTAAACCCTTCTCTTCTTCTTCCTCCTCAGCCTACTCAGTGTGAAAACAGCAAGGATGAAGACCCTTATGATGATCCACGTCCCCTTAATGAACAATAAATATATTTTCTCTTCCTTATGATTTTAACATTTTCTTCTCTCTAGCTTACTTTACTGTAAGAATACAGTATATAATACATACAACATATAAAATACGTGTTAATTGACTATTTATGTTATCAGTAAGGCTTCTGGTCAACAGTAGGCTATTAATAGTTAAGTTTTGGGGGAGTCAAGAGTTAGGATTTTTGACTGCATAGGAGGTCAGCGCCTCTAACTCCCCCATCGTTCACAGGTCAACTGTAGTTCCATCATCTATACTCCTTTTCCCTGCTGTTGTCTATTTGGCATAGTCACTTCTCTTCTGAATGACATTCACAAGTAGAAGAAGCTCTAAAAGATGTCTTCTGCCTCGGAAGTAGACAGCTAGTGACTTCATGAATCATTTACTGACTAAGTATATGTTTGGATTCCACTTCAATAAGGTACAACATAGTATCAAGATGGTGAGGTTAGTTTTACAGAAATATGAAAATGTACATCTTACCCACATGCAGGCTTCAATCCTAACTTTTGAGATGATACTCCACAAAGAAATGGCTCCTTCAATGCCTTCTTCATCTGGACAAATAATCTGATCAGGATAGGGTGGTTCAGGGAAATTAACTGAATTGCATTCATAAGCAGCTAGTGTAACTGAGGCTATATGTGGACCCTACAAAACAAGTAAGAAATCTCTGATGAAAAATATTAAGAAAAAAGGAATTATCAATACATAAGTTATTTTAATAGCACATGAACCACTATATAAGAAAAATCTTAGCTTTTGAGGAACAAAATTCTGTCTATATAAATTATTCCAAAATGCAGTTTGAGAAAATAATCCTCCCCTGAATATCTCCCTGGCTGAGTTTTTTAAATATTCAGATTTATTGAGTTATAAATAGTAAAAGTCACTCTTTTTAGGTCTACATTTCAATGAGTTTTGACAAATATATTCAGTCATATAGCAACAACCAATCAAGATATAGAACATTTTCATCATTGTGAAAAGATCCCTTGTGCTCCTTTATAGCCAATCCCCTCCCCACAATCCTAATCCCTGGCCAACCATTGATCTGATTTCTGGCTAGATTTTTATTTTATTTATCCATATTTTTCATTTGTCAGAATGTTATCTTCTGTGATAAAAACTTCCCGAACCCCTGCTCTTTTAGGCACAATTTGAGACTATCACTTTTGTCCTCAGTTAAAAACAGTTGGTGAAATAACTACCTAATTTAACCTTTCCAGTGAAATACTAAAACAAAACTAAAACTGTGAAAACAGTATCAGTGAGTTTTTCTTTTAAAGTAATTTTTCCTACAGAAATTTTTATGCTGCTTTGTTCCTTTAGTTTGAAATATTACAAATTAACAATAATCACATAAATTAAAATGTATTACTTTTTAGATGTGTGATAAAGTCTTATACACAATGGTTCCTAAAAGCACAAGATGGGGTGTCTGCGTGAGAGTCAACTAGGGAGTTGGTTAAAACATAAATTCCTGGGTCCCTTAAGCACAGATTGATAGATGCCCTCTAGCATACAGCCAATAGCTGTTAGGAAGAAAAATGTTATTTGTGGGATAAAATTACTTACACACGCAAGATTTTGTTACTAACCATACTGTGTGAATCTGAACTTTCTGAATCTGAAAGTTCCTATTAAAAATTTCTCCAGTGCTTTTTCATAGTCAGTCCCCCCCAAAAGTAAGTAGTGTCTGTGTGTAAAAGAATCTCTTAAGATCACATGGTAAAAGAATTTGTGGTTCAAAGTACATAAGATGTAGTGATGAAAATAAAACACTAAAGAAATCCTACTATTAAGATAACAAAATTTTTTGTTTCCTTTTAATATAAAAACATTGTTGATAAATCTAAGCTACATTTATTCCTAAATACAATAGGCATTTTCTGTTAAAATAAAACCCCCAAAAATAAAATTCTACACTTAATACTGAATCAGTTAATTATTAGGTTTTTTCTGGACCAAAAAAATCCATGTGAATTTTTAGTCTTTGTTCCTCTTTCTCTTGGGTTTTAATTATCGGAAATGCATAAATGTTAATATTTAAGTTTAGAATAATTATAGAATATTTTTAAAAGAATGCTTTTGATTATTTAAGTTTCTGAAAAACTATGATTAACCATGAAATCTATAACTGTTTCTTCGAATACTACATGCATAAAAGAGATTTCACGGTTGGGGGAAAAAGAATTATTTTGTGATCCTACAAAAAAAACACTGAGCTTAAAGCTTGTGGTATTCAGAATAACTGCATAATTAGTGAAATATTTCTCCTCATATAGTTACAACTAACTATCAGGTGTAATTGATAAAAAACTGTAACTTCCACCTTTACTGTTAGAAAACACAAGAGAGATATATAAATGCCAATAAGTGAAAAAGAAGAAAAAATTTAAGAGTTTGTCTATGCTGTCCCCATTTAACTGTCCTCTTTGGCTACAGGTATAGTCTACAGCTGAACTCTTGAAATAAATTTTAGGTGAACAAAAATGGAACTGCCCTGGGTGCTAAAATAGCAAGATTTGTGGGGTATATAGGAAGAAAAAAACTATACTTCCATCCCAGAAATATAGATAAAAAATGTATCCCAACAGATTAAACACATTATCCAATAAAATAAGAGTTCTTCATAATTTTAGTTTTTAGTGATTTTTAAAAGGGAAATTTTCAACAATCTGATGAGAATTTTTTTCCTCAAGTCTCTGATTTGAGACTTCTTTATTCTAAAGAAGTCTGTTCATTCACTCAACTAAACTGATATAGTTTCCATAACCGCACTAATAAGTCATGATTACTCAGCCTTAGAGGAAGATGTGGCGGTTCCCATACAAAATGGACACTAACAACTCAGTTTCTTGTCCTTTGTTCATTCTCAAGACCCTGTTTAGCCCATATGTTGACATTTCAGTTTAAACTATATTAGCCGATAGGAAACCTCACAAGTTCTTTTCAACATTATAGCTTAATGGTTCCTAAACATAACCAATCTGAATGAAATAAATACAGGTTTATATGAAAAATCCAAAGAAAAAACTAAAAAAAAAAAATTTTTGATTAAAAGTTTTAAAAGTTACACATAATTCAATCTTTTAAGTGTATTTTCTAAAAAGTGCAAGTTCTACTATAATGTATCAAATAAGAAAGTCACATTTTGACAATATTAAACATAGAAACAAGGGGGTAAAGACACACATAGCTATAGTATAAATAGAAAAGGCCAACTGGATAGAACCACCACAAAATATAAAATTTACATATGTACTGAGAAGCAGGTTCCAACTTTCATGGGATCATGCCTTGGGATCCTGGCCTGTGGCTAAAGGTTTTCTGCCTGAGAGCATGATGAAGTAATTGATACCAGACTTTCACTCCTACAGCAAACAACTAGAAAACTGGACAAAATATAAGGAACAATTATTTTCAGACATTGTACCACAGGCAGTACAGGGCTTCCGATTAGTGAGAAAAGGGATACAAATGAGGAAACCATATGATGACTCTGGCTTTTTGTCTGCAGACACATTCTACATCTGCCAAAATTTGGTTATCCAAAGAGGAAGAGCCCAAGCAAAGCATGGAGTTCCTGCTGAACTGAGAAGGAGATCAGGGTTCAGGGAGGCTGAAGCAGTTGGAATTTGTGGGGAAGAATACCAAAGAAGAGGGAGCTACCAGAGAGAAAGAACTCTGGAAATCTCCAGTCTGTCCACTTGAGACTTTGGCATACAAAGCTGCATCGCATGCTAAGGTGAGGCTACATGAGGCCATGCAAAGAACAACTTAATTACTGGAGAACTGTAAGCTAAACAATTCCCAGAGTTTACACAGGACTGGGAAACAGTTGTGATCAACCAGCTAGAGAGAAGAGACTCACCACTCACAACCACAAAGTTCATGCCTTAGATGAGAACTGAATTAGCCCTACAGTGAAAGCTACTCTAGATCAGCCTTAACAGGGTTTAAAATAAGCCTTAAAAAGATCAAGCTGTGGCTGGGCATGGTGACTCATGACTATAATCCTAGCACTTTGGGAGGCTGAGGCGGGAGGACAGCTTGAGGTCAGGAGTTCGAGACCAGCCTGAGCAAGAGCAAGACCCCATCTCTACAAAAAAATTGAAAGATAAGCCATGGTGGTGTGTTCCTGTAGTCCCAGCTACTCAGGAGGATTGCTTGAGCCCAGGAGTATGAGGTTGCAGTGAGCTATGATGATGCCACTGTACTTTAGCCCAGGTGACAGAGTGAGACCATGTCAAAAAAAAAAAAAAGATCAAGCTGATCCACAGGAAACTTCACTGCCCTCCAAAACAAAACAAAAATAAAAACTATCAATGCTCTATCGAGAAATATAACAAAATCCATACAAGGAATAATTTAACACCACATGTCCAGCATTAAATAAAAAGTACTAAACATGTGAAGTAGGAAAATATGACCCATAACCAGAAGAAATATTGGCCAAGAGAAACAGACCCAGAAATGTCAGAGATAATGGAATTAGCTAGACAAGGACATTAAAACAGTGATTATAAATATGTTCAAGAATTTAAAGCAGGAGTTGGCAAACTTCAGCCCACAGGGTCAAATCCAAGTCCACCTGTTTTGTAAATAACATTTGAAAGAATACATTTATTTACATATTGACTCTGGCCGTTTTTGTACTACAATAGTGAAATTAAATAGCTGTGACAGAGATCATATGGTCTATAAAGCCTAAACTATTTACTAACTGGCCCTTTATAGAAAGAGTTTGCTAATCTCTGACTTAAAGGAAAACATAATTTGGTGATCCAAAGAAGAAGAGCCCAAACAAAGCATGGATACAATAAAAAAAGAACTGGAAAGTATTTTTTAAAAATCCAATGGAGCGTCTAGAGCTAAAAATATAATATCTAAGTAGAAAATTCATCAGGTGGATTATCAGCAGATTAGATGCTCCAGAAGACAGTATTAGAGAACTTGAAGACAGGTCAATAGAAAGTATCCAAACTAAAGGTCACAGAAAGAAAAGCCTGGAAAAGAAATAAATCTCAGTGACCTATAGGACAACAAAAATTAGTCTAATATAAATGTAACTGAAATTGCAAGGGGGAGGGGATGTGCAGAAAAATACTAGAAGAAATAATGGCCAAATATTTTGCAGATTTGATAAAAAATATCAACCCACAGATCTAAGAAACTGAACAAACCCCCATCAGGATCAACACAAAGAAAACAAAACATGTAATCAAATTGCTGAAAATCATCACAATCACATCATAATCTCATTGCTGTAACTCAATGATAAGGAGGAAAATCTTAAAAACAATCATAGGGGATAAAAATAACATACTATCTATAGGGAAAAATAGATAAGCCTTTTCATTAGAAATAATGCAAACCAAAAGACAATAGAATTACTTCTCTAAGGTGCTGAAAGAAAAAAACAAACAAACCTGTGAATCTAGAATCCTGGGAAAATATATTTCAAAAATAAAGATGAAATTTAAAAATTTTCAGATAATCAAACGCCAAAAAATTTGTTCCATCAGATATTCACTATAATAAACGCTAAAATAAATTTTCAGATGGAAGAAAAGTGATACCAGATGGATACTTGAATCTATATAAAGGAGTGAAGAACACTGGAAATACAGAAGACTTTTCGCCCTCATTTTAATCTCTTTAAAAGATAACTAGGCTGGGTGTATGGTGGTTCACGCCTGTAATCCTAGCACTTTGGGGGGCTGAGGTGGGAGGATAGCTTGAAGCCAGGAGTGCAAGACCAGTCTGAGCAAGAGTGAGACCCCATCTCTACAAAAAATAGAAAAATTAGCCAGGTGTGGTACAGTGTGTGCCTGTAGTCTCAGCTACTCGGGAGGCTGAGGCAGGAGGATGGCTTAAGGCCAGGAGTTTAAGGTTGCAGTGAGCTATGAAGACGCCACTGCACTTTAGCCAGTGAGAGTGAGAGTCTGTATCAAATCAAAAAAAAAAAAAAAGAAAAAAGAAAAAAAAGATAACTAGTTGTTTAAAGCAAAAACTATACAAAGAACTGTGGGTTTATTACATATTGAGAAGTAAAAAATATGAGAAATAAAATGTATGACAACAAAAGCATAAAGTATAGGAGGAGGAAAACAAAGAATACTATTATAAAGTGGTTACATTATATATGATATGATAAAATAACCCTTAATAGTTCATTTTGATAAGTTAATGGAGCACATTGCAAACCTTAGGGCAAACGCTAAACAATTTTAAAAGAAGTGTAACAAATGAGCCAATAAATAAAATGAAATACTAAAAAAAGGTTCAGTCCAAAAGAAGTCAGGAAAAGAGGAAAAAGGAATAAAAAATAGATAGGACAAATAGTTTAAGGGTAGACTTAAACCTAATCACATCGATAACTACATTAATTACAAACAGGACAAACATATGAATGAAAAGGCAGAGATTGTCAAACTGGATTAGTACATGCTGTCTATAGGAAACCCACTTTAAATATCAAGACCCAGTAAAGTAAGAGTAAAGAGATGAAAAAAGATAAACCATTTAAAAAATAATCATAAAAAAGACGGAATGGCTATATTAATATTAGACAAAGTAGATCTCAGAACAGATAATATTACCAGAGATGAATAGGGACATTTCATAATGGTAAAAGGGCTAATTCTCAGGAAGTCAGAACAATTCTAAATGCGGATGTAACCAATGTATCAAAATGCATAAAGCAAAAACTGACAGAACTGAACAGAGAAATAAACAAATCCTTAATTATAGTTGAAAATTTCAATGCCCATCTCTCATTAATTGATAGAACAAGTAGACTGACATAATCATATGAACACAGAAGATTTGAACAACATAGAAAACTCCACCCAACAACAGCCAAATACATAATCTCCTCAAGCACACATGGAACGTTTGCCAAGATAGACTGTATGCTGTGCTATAAAATGAGTCTCAACACATTTAAAAGGATGTACCAAGTGGAAAGGTAAAGATCAATAAAGGGAGTATTTCTTAAGGAAAAGGGGCAAATAAAGGTTCTTTTAATTTTTGGTAACTCAGTATAGTCGTTCTAAATGAAATCAAATCAACAAGATAGCTCAGCTATTTGTGACATACTGGACATCTGGTTTTGCTTCATTTCAAAGTCCCATATATCTAGTCTCATGAGCTGTATTACACTATATTTTCCAAAGTTTGATAATGGAATAATTTTGCCTTGTCTAGGATAAAAGATATAGTGGTTGGCCAGGCAAGAGTATGTCTGGGTGACAACAAACCAAGTTAGATCAAAGAGTAAGATTTCTAATAAGAACAGATGTAGGTATTTGTTGTGGAAAAAGATGTTTTAACTTTTTAAAACTGTTTTTAGAGAAGTTTAAAAAGTTACATTTCCACATTTACATTCTTTCATGAGTAGTGTAAAAAGGAAGTTTTAGTGGTTGAAAAAAAATTAACTAAGATAATTGTATATAATCAATTTTTACTCTAGCTTCAGGAACAGTAATATACTACTAGTTCTAATTAAGAGAAACTCAGAATTAAAAAAAAAATTGTCCTAAACAGATAAAATTATCATTCCTAAAATTATACCAAACTAAAATATCCCAATCTGGTAGAGAAGTTTTAAGTGGTGCCCTGATAATAATGTAGTATCTACATAAGCCCAGAGAAAGAAATCCTGGTGCCACAAACACAAATTAGGGTCTTTGTAAGGAAGGGGTGAATATATTCGTACTTTAACCTGTGAAAAAATTATATTAGTAAAATGATAAACTAGTATGTACACTGCTGTTTCATTTTAAACAAATAAACCATTTTCTGGATTTTGTACTTTTTAAGTTCTTTGGATTTATACTAGAGCAGCTGATGATTTACTATAATGTACCTTCCTCATATACTTTGTAGCATTGAAAGGACTGAAAAGGTTATACTATATCTATGTTTCGTAAAGAAATACAGTATACAATCCACAAGACCAGAGAGTTTGGGTTTATTTTAGGGCCCTTATGGAGACATCTTTTAAAAACTAAAAACCCCAGACAATCACATTAATCAATTATGAGCCTAATTTACCCAAGTGTCTTTATTCAACCAAGATAAAGAATATGATATCACATTAAGAATGCTGTAATTCTAGCATTTTGGGAGGCTGAGGCAGGAGGACTGCTTGAGGCCAGGAGTTCAAGACCAGCCTGAGCAACATAGGGAGCCCTCATCTCTACAAAAAATAGAAAACATAGCCGGGCATGGTGGCATGCGTCCACAGTCCCAGGTACTTAGGAGGCTTGAGCCTAGGAGTTTGAGGTTGCAGTGAGACATGATGACGCCACTGCACTCCAGTCAGGGCAACAAAGCAAGACCCTGTCTCAAAAAGACAAAACGAACAAACAACAAAAAAAGTGCAGAATATGATTGTGAATATGAGTATTTGTAAGGAAGATGAACAGACAAGAGAGACAGACATACATTCTTCCACTTCAGATGGCTCCTTTAGAACTGATAAAACATTCCTAAAAACTGGAATTGTTTGTACAACATCTGTAATGTCAATTCACAGCCTAATCCATCATCTATACACAGAAGTTAAGCGACATCCCAAAGGCAAAATTTCCAATAAGTTTTGTCTGGAAAGTTTAGGGCAAAAGTAATAAAGTTGAGAATCCTGTGCTGATTCACTGGGAAAACATTTGTTTGCCACACTCCTTCACTAAGGAACAAAAGCAGTCAGTGGTTAGTCTGGAATGTGATTCATTAGGAATATCTGGGTGATAAATAAACAAAAGGGGATGACAAATGGTTGTCTGTATGACTTGCAAAACCTTTGTTTTCTTTTAGGGGACGTTAGAAACCCTTTTGAAAACACAGAAATTCTTCTCCCCAAATTTTTTTTCATCATTGCTATTCTCATCAGAGTAAGAAAACAATTTATGTTTTCTGGTCTACAGCAAATACTTCTAGAAGGCTAAAGTATAAACCTATTGACTCCAAATGGGCACTGACAAATTTAACTAGTGTTTATATTCGTTTTATGAAGAAAGTCCCAAGTTATGTCCTTGCTCCCCTTTTATAAAATGCAGTACAGTATGTCAAAAAGCAGTAACTTGGGCATTAGTTAATGCTGGCTTCAGTTTTCTAAATATGTTGGTAATTTATTAAGTATAATACAACTTCTATTTCATCATCTTCATTTAACAAAAAGCCTAATAATATTATAATAATACCTGTGGTACCTAGGTTACAGGGCAAGAATATGAGATTATATTATAAAAGTGCAAGTATAAAATCACTAGCCAAAACAAAAGCATAAACTCTATGTGGTATTAGTTCATGCTCCAAGTTGTAAGTTACTGTCTCCTCTAAACCTAAGCAACTTTTTTTTCTTTAATTTTTATATTGGGGGGGGGGTTTGTAAGGAAGGTCATCTAATTGCATTGTCTTTTTTTGTGGAGACAGAGTCCTCACCCTGTCTCCCTGGGTAGAGTACAGTGGCGTCATTGCAACTCAATGCAACCTCCAACTCCGGGGCTCAAGTGATCCTCCTGCCCCAGTCTCCCAAGTAGCTGGGACTACAGGCAAGTGGTACTGACACTCGGCTGATTTTTTTTTTCCTTGAGACAAGGTCTTGCTCTTGCTCAGGCCAATCTCGAACCCCTGAGCTCAAGCAATCCACCCCTCTCAGCCTCCCAGAGAAACTAGGATTACAAGCGTGAGCCACTGCGCCTGGCCCTCAAGCAACTTTTGATTGTAAGGTTGACTTAAGTGTTCAGGAGAAATGGACTACATATTTATGGAGAGAGCTTATTAAAAAAAGGCTAGTATAAATTGTTTAAAATTTATACCCAACAGAACAGATTTAAACTAAACTGAATCTTCTTGGCTTTCACTGAAGCATACATTAATAAATAGTGAGTTAAAGGCAGGAAGTTAGCCAGTCTGTGCATACCCCTTTTGCTTGGCAAAAACCCAGCCGTATGTCCCAGAGACCTTGGTTTCTTCTTTTGATGTGGTGATGCTCATAAGAGTTAATACATGAGTCATTCCTTGGGGAAAGACAGGGAGAAGAGCTTTCATGCCCTCATCAAACAAAAGGCAAACAGACCTTTTCTAAGAAGGGCCTGCTGGTCTTCCTGAAACAGCCCTGAGTCATTGCATGCTTATAGTTATAGTTATACCTTTAGAAAGCAACATCAAATCATACCAGAACCGTAACTTTTGGCAATTTCTTCCTTGTTTGCCTTCAAACAGGGATAGACTGGTGAGCAATGAAGCAATAATCAGAAGTCAAGGAGAAAAGATAGTGAAGAAGTTGGTTTACAATTTTAAAAGAAGAATTATTCCACCTCATGGCATTAACAATTACTACAATATTTCTCTTATTGAAACTAATTCACTATTTAATTTCAATCCATATCCATGAAGTTTCCCAAATAACATTTATTTTCAGTAATAGCCAAGAGTTAGCAAGAATCAGAAATGTCTATACCTAAGGAAAAAACAACTTTAAAATAGCATAGAATACTATAAAGTATTTGTTCATTAAAGGAATCGGAGCGCCATATACAGAAGTGTTTATATGAGAAAGCAATCAAGATGTCAGATTTTTTAAATGTACAGTTTTTACCACATATTTTAGTGATGAAATAATCCCAAACTTTAAAGCAGAAACAGACCTCTGAACCTTACACAGAGGCAAATATCTCACAACTTACTTTCTTTATATTTCATTTATAACAAAGAGCCCAGTATTTTTTCTGTAAAAATGGTCATATTTTAAAAATGGCTTATAAATAAAGGATAACTTTTCTACTTCCAAACTGCTTCTAGAAAAGACAACTCTAATGCTTAAAACATGCGAAAATCCCTTTCATTTTAATCCTCGAATGTGAGGAAGTCCCGTGGTTAAAATATATGGCAAAGAGAAAAATTGTAAAATATATCCAGTCTTCTATTTGTAGCTAAATATTTGGGTGCTTTTTGAAATTATAAAATTTTGATAGTTTTTCTTCTCTTTACAGTTCTTTGTGTAGAAGCTGGGCTTATTTGAAAGGAATAGAAGGCTTTCTTAAGCCTTTCTCCAGGAAACTGCTCCACCTAGTGTCAAAAACTGTACATATATCACATTCTATAGGACTACATTGTAGCCAGTGTACTCATTCTCTTTGTTATTGTTAAATAGAACAGACGTTATAAATCATTAATGGCACATACAGTTTACAAATGGCTCTTTAATCATCTTCTTGTCTTGTAACTTGATGAATCATCATGTACACACACATAAGGAGTACGTCTAGGATACATTTTTCTTTATGAAGTACCAAAGTTCCTGTTTTTGTAAACTTGCCTGTTTATAGATTTATGAATCATATTTCTCTGTTAATAGGAAATAATTCCAAGGTGGCTACTGAAATAACCCCATCACTTCTCCCAAATGTTTACAACATCTAAATGTTTTTTAAAAATAAATTTTATTGTGCACATTGCAGGTTTGTCACATGATGTCACAGGACACATATAGACAGCAAAATGGCTACTGTAGTGAAGCAAATTAACATATCTATCATCTTACATAGTTACTTCTTTTTGGACAAGAATAGCTAAAATCTACTTATTGAACAAAAATTCCTAATCCAATACAATTTTACAACTATGGTTCTCATGTTGTACCTTAGATCTCTAGACTTGTTCATCTTACATACAAAATCTAAATTTAATCCCTAAGTTATTTATTTCTCAAAATGGTGCAATGTTGTAAAAACTGGTAAAGAGTAACTGAACATAACAATGGTTTTATGAAATTGGAACCAAATCTTGCTGTCATCAGGCAGCTCATTTAGAAGAAATTCTTCTGCTTCTCTCTGCATGAAAAATTGTTTCTTTTTCCCTCGATGGTTTTCTATACAACTCAAGCATATGCACAACTATATTTTTTCCCAAAGAATCATGTTAAACTTAGTATTTCTTGATCAGGAAGACAGAAATGATAGTAATTATATGGCTATTGGATGAGTCAAATGTGTAAAGCATCATGTAAAAATCCTTAGAAGATGGCTAAGCTCATTAAAGCTCCCAGGCTCAACATGCTTCCTCTGGTGTACTATTGTCATTCAATGAGTTAGAGCAGGGGTTAACCAACTACAAAGCGCAGATCAAATCCAGCCTGCTGTCTGTTTTTATGAGTATAAAATTCTATTGGAAAACAGCTACATTCATTCATTACATACTGCCTATGGCTGCTTTTTCACTACAATGACAGATCTGAGTAATTGCACAGACACTGTATGGCCAGCCCACAATGCCAAAATAGCTACTATCTGGTCCTTTATAGAAAAAGTGTGCTCTCTAGCCCTGGGTTAGACCATTATTAAGGTAGAAATTTTGGCTCAAACAAACAGGCTGCATCAAGATGCACCAATGAAGTCAACGGCAGCTATGTTCTCTTTGTGCAAACATTAACTTATTGTTTTTACTCTGGGTATAATTTCCACTACATTAGAGAGTAAATAAGCATTCCTGGATTACTCGTACTGAATATTCTAAAAGCAAACCTGCTGCATGCTTGCTAAGACTAAAATAAATCTGTCAATGAATTTCTGGGAATTAATATCCAAGAGATGAGTTCTTAGAAGATGCTATCTTGAAAAAATCTGCCAGGCACAGAAGCTTTTTTGTACCTGATCTATGTATAAACACATGAGTGAAATCAGTAACTTACACTGCTTGCCAGGCAAAATTTGCTCAAGATAGATATCAAAAGAAGCTGGGCGCGGTGGCTCACGCCTGTAATCTTAGCACACTTTGGCAGGCTGAGGCAGGAGGATTGCTTGAGGCCAGGAGTTCAAGACCACCCTGGGCAATATAGTGAGACCCTGTCTCTAAGAAAAAAAAAAAAAAAAAGTTAGCCAGGCACTGTGGCATGTGCCTGTAGCCCTAGCTACTCAGGAGGCTGAGGCAAGAGGATTGTTTCACTTAAGCCAAGGAGTTCAAGGCTGCAGTGAGCTATGACTGTGGCACTGCACTCTAGCCCTGGTGACAGCGTAAGACTCTGTCTCAAACAAATAAACAAACCAAAAAAATCAATTGTGGGTAACGTTCCTTACAACTTATTAAGAATTTCTAAAATCTGAATTCAAAATGATTGCTTTTAAAAAATAAATCAGAGTAAGAATAGTGATAATGCTAATTATAATAGCAGCAATCATTTATTCAACACCTTATGTTTACTAGGCACTGAGCTGAAAATTATACGAGTTATTTCACTTAATCCTCAAAACAGCTTCATGAGATAGGTACTATTATTATCATCTCATTTAGAGTCGAATAAACTGAGGTTTAAAAGTTAACAAATTTGCCAAATATCACAGAACTCAGTTTCAATCACTTGTATATTCTTGAATATTGAAGAAAAGGATGGAATTAAAGTTAGTAAGTTTGGCATTATACCTGACACTGGGCATACCATGGGAGTTATGTCCTGCATGTAAATATGTATGTCACAATGAAAAGAAAGGCTGACGATAACTATTAAACTAATTAATGAACGTAGGAAATCATTAAGAAAAAAATCATTTTCACCTACATGCATTAAGTGGTCTTAGGTACGCATATATCCAGATAAATAACAGACTATGTCTCCAAGCTAAGTAGAGCCTTTTGATGGTTTGGTTTTTGGGTGATGTTGCTATACACACACATATTTACATAGAACAGAACCTGCAAATATAATATAGTATATTGGTTGTATCAGCAATGCCACCTAGTGGCAGCCAAATATAGACACACTTAGGAAAAAAAGTTCTAGAATGGTTTTTAACCTTTTATGGATTACTCAGTCTTTGGAGAATCTGATGAATACTATAGATCTTCTCTTGCCAGAAAAAAAAAAATGCTTATTTGTAAAATCACACAACAAGTATAGTTTTTTGGGGGAATTAACAAGCCTCCTGAGGCCCATTTTTTGACCATTAAACCACTATTCTTGCATAAACAGTATTTAACTTTTCGTTTTTGGCTAGATCTCTAGTCTCTGCAAACTACTAGATTTAGACTGTACTCAAATCAAGTTACTAAATTTGATGGTAGCCTAAACTAGTCATTTTTCCCTGTTGATTTTCATTAAATTTAACATGGATCAAACAAATACTAACTTTTACTAGTAACGTTTAAAGAAATGATAATGACTTCCAGACATCTGAATTTCAAGTTGTAACCTTTGAATTATATCTAAAAATATAAATAAAATTGTTTATTGATAAACTTAAACATCAAGGCAAATTTTCTATTTGAAAGTCAAATATACAGTTATCTAATATTTTAGGAATTATAATAACTCTTTTAGATGACTTTTTTCCTTTTCTTTTTTTTTAAGAGACAGGTTCTTCCTCTGTCACCCAAGCTGGAGTGCAGTGGCAAGATCACAGCTCAAACTCCTGGGCTCAAGCCATCCTCCCCACCTCAACCTCCCCAGGAGGTACAACTAGACGTGCATGACCATGCCCAGCTAATTTACAAAATTTTTTGTAACATGGGGGTCTCACTATGTTGCTCAGGCTGGTCTTGAACTCCTAGCCTCAAGTGATCCTCCACCCTTGGCCTCCCAAAAGTGCTGGGATTATAGACGTGAGCCACTGTGTCCAGCTGAGATAACCATTTAGTATACAATCAATTATAATTAACTAACTAATACTTTCAAAAAAGTATTACTTTTTTGTAACTTCAACACTGGAGGAATCATTCTAAATAAAAATTTTAACAACCTAATTGGGAAATTTTGCCTATTCAGGAAATTTTTTTTTTTTTTTTTTTTTTGAGACTCTGTCACCCCAGGTAGAGTAGCTCACTGCAACTCAAACTCCTGGGCTCAAGCGATGCCCCTACCTCAGCCTCCTGAGTAGCCAGGACTATAGGGGTGAGTCACCGCACCCAGCTAATTTTTCTATTTTTAGCAGAGACAGGGTCTTACTCTTGCTCAGGCTGGTTTTGAACTCCTGAGTTCAAGCAATCCTCCCGCCTCGGCCTCCCAGAGTGCTAGGATTACAGGCGTGAGCCACCACACCTGGCTGCAAGTTATGTTTTATCAATGGTCTTTCTTCATGTTCCCTGTAACAGCCAGGGAATCCCAAAAGGAATTCAGGAAAGAAAAGATCTAAGAACTAAAAATCATCTGGTCAAATGGAAATGGCATATGCTGGGTCTATGTTTATATTTCTTTTTAAGTTTAACAGATTGTTCCCCAAGCCCCTAAATATTGATTTTTCCCCCCTCTTTTCTATATTGGCCTTTCATTCGTATCTGCTCACCACAGTCTAAAAAAGCCTTTTTTTGGTGGAAAAATCCAATACTGATTCATGATTAAAAAAAAAAAACTCTAAGCACACTAGAATTAGAGGGGTACTTCCTCAACTTGATAAAGAACGCCTACTAAAAACCTATAGCTAGTATCATATTTAAGGGTGAGAAACAGAGACTTTCCCATTAAGGCTGGGAACAAGGCAGATGTTCCTCTTACAACTTCTATTCAACATCATACTGAAAACCCAACTAATACAGTAAGAAAGAAAAGGAAATAACAGGTGTACAGATAGGAAAGGAAGAAGTAAAATTATCTTTGTTTGCAGATGACATAACTGGCTATGTAGAAAATCCTAAAGAATCGACACAAAAGTCTGGAACTATTAAGCAATTACAACAAGGTTGCAGGATACAAGGTTAATACAAAAAAGCCCATTCTTTTTTCATATACCAGCAATTAATATACATGATCCACCAATAATGCTTTTCAGTATTTACCCCAATTAATTAAAAACACTCCACACAAAAGCTTGCCCAAAAATGTTTACAGCGAGCAGCTTTATTCATAATTGCCAAAACTTGGAAGCATCCAAGATATCCTTCAATAAGTGAAGGGATAAATGAACTATGGTGTTACATCCACATGACTGAATATTATTCAGTGATGATAAGAAATGAGGTATCAAGCCATGAAAAGACATCTAAGTGAGAGGCCAGTAAGAAAAGCATACATGCTCTGTGACTCCAACCATGTGACATTCTGGAAAAGACAAAACTATAGAAACAGTAAAAAGATCTGTGGTTGTCAAGGGTTTGAGGGTAGGGTAGGGAAGAGGAGGATAGGAGCAAATAGGTGGAGCACAGGCATTTTTAGGGCAGTGAAATTATTCTGTGTGATACTATCATGGTACATATATAACATTACACATTTGTCAAAACCTATAAAACTGGACAACACAAGGAGTGAACCCTAATGTAAACTATGGGTTTTAGTTAATAATGTACCAATATTGGTTCCTTAATTGTAACAAATAAACCACACTGATGCAAGATACTAATAGGAGAAACTCTGTGTGTGGGTGGGGAAAAGTGTATAAGAATATTCTGTCTCTTCTGCTTAGTTTTTCTGTAAACCTAAAAGTGCTCTAAAAAATAGAAGCCTATTAATTTTTTTAAAAAGTGTTCTTAGTCCTTTACAAATTTCCCTTCTCTTTCTATCCAACCACTGGTACCAGCAACTTACGTGGATAAGGTTAAGATTTCATTTAACTTGCAGCATAATTACAGTATCCCTTTAAATTTCTCTTTTCAGATACTTATAATATCTAACAAATGTGAACAAGTGAACACAATTGTCTTCTATATAGCTAATGGCATCAACATTGACACAATCACTGAAGTCAAAAACCAGAAGTGATAATGACACAAAGCTTTTCTATATAATTTTGATATAATAATTTATATATAAATATACGGAAAGCTTTATATAAAAACTGTTACGTATAATGTAACACAGTTTCAGCAGTTCTCTGATCTCTTCGTACTTGCTGAACTAGTATAATAGATATAATACTAATATAATGAGAAACAGAGATAACTTCCTTCAAATAGCTCTTGAAGAATTCCTTCTGAAATTGCATAAAGGCTAACAACATTCCATTAAACTTGTACTCTGATCAAAGGCAGAAGTAACTACTTCATTTATGGGCACAAAGATTTGATTTTTTCCTCAAATCAACTTTGTAATAAATTATTTGTATGTTTCAAAATCTTTTACTTGATACCTGGATCAACAGAACTAGAATAACGGTTTCACATGAAGACATTTTATGAATGTCATTTTATTAAGATTTCTCATGAATATGAAAAGAAACAGGAAACATGAAGTTCCTATATTTCAAATTTCTTTATCCTAAGTTTTTTTTCTTTTTTTTGAGACAGAGTCTTGTTCTGCCACCCTGGCTACAGTGCAGTGGCATCATCATAGCTCACCGCAACCTCCAACTCCTGGGCTCAAGTTATCACCCTGCCTCAGCCTCCTAAGTAGCTGGGACTATATGCGTGCACCACCATGCCTGGCTAATTTTTCTGTTTTTTGTAGAGACGGGTCTCGTTCTTGCTCAGGCTCATCTTGAATTCCCGACCTCAAGCAATCCTTCCACCTCAGACTCCCAGAGTGCTAGGATTGCAGGCGTGAGCCACTGTGCCTGGTCTATCCTAGATTTTTATGCAATTTAAAAGGGGTTCATTTGAATCCCTTTTAAGGTTCAGCAGAATCTGCTATCTGGGTTGCTTTTCAGATGCTTCCAAATTAACTTAATGTGACAAATGAATTCTTTAATCTGGTTTCCCCAAGGGATATCAGAAGACAGGTCTAGATAAGAACAGAAAGGTATCCTGTAACCTGTAATTCCTTCTTTTCCCCTCTCCCTCAACCTCTACTAGTGAAGGTAGTGTTATTCTACTAATAATGTAGTTATTAGAGAAACAATGATCTGGATTACTTCCCTAGGATTTATATCCCTATTTGAGTTAAATCAGCAAGCAAACATGAACATAATTCTAAATTCCAAGTTTTAAACTACCATAAACTTGGAGAAATTATGTATTATAGATTAATTCCCAAAGTATTCTTCAGACCATTAATTCAGTACCCTTCTAGGCCAAGCAATCATCCCTTAATACTTATAATATTTGCTTCAGAATGAATTCATTATAGTACAGAGATTACAAGTGTTTGCAGTGATGAATTTTATTCAGCAGTCAGTACTGCTACAACACTCTTTTGTCACCTGTTTTTCTCCAATGAAGATCAAACTGTTTTCAAATACGGAATTGTTTTCAATTTATTATTCAAGGACAGAAACAGAATGAAAAAAGCAAGGCATCTAGGGCACAAAATTTAATGAGGCACTTACTCATCAGCCCTGTACTTGCATGACCCTGAAAGTGCCTATTTAAATTTTATGCCCTAGGTGTCTTGCTCACCTCTCCCTAGTTCTAGTTCTGATATTATTTCAGTATATTTGTGAATGTTCAAAGGAACACTTATCTTTATTCTCTCTTATTGCAACTAGTGAAAGGGTATTTTTCAGAAGGGGCACTTTTTACACTTTGGCTCAAAGGATTTAAGAAATCATTTAGTTCTACATATGTAATACTTCATCAATTACATTCAATAAGAATACCAAAATCACTATCCAAGTGTGTACAAAGTGATAGAGGATGTAAGGGTAGACACCATTTCTCTATTGCTGATTAACAGAGAAAGTAAACTGGCCAAATTCATTCTAAGCCTTACATGGAATTTTGTACATTTAAATTAATTTCACCCATTAAAATGACAATTGTATAAGCAAGAGAATCATTATTCCAAAATCTGAAAGGAAAAAATAATCTCTGGGCTGAACTCATTTAAATAAATAACCTTATTTGCTTAACTAGGTTTTTCCCTTTTTTAAAAAAAAACCTCAACCCAAAAGGAAAAACAAAACTTAAAGCACTGATGTAAAAATCAGAATGCTTATAAAACACAAAGGTAATTAAATACAAATCTTATAATTTTAACTTCTAGAGTAAAAGCACTAATAAAAATCTCTTCATTTTTGCTTATTAAAAGAAAATTATTCTTACCAGATAAAGCAGAAAGGTGTGCAGCCCTGTTCCAAGCCCAACAGAAGACAAAATTCCTAAGCCTATCCAGTAGGCATACAAAAGAAATTGTTTCTCTATACGTTGCACATACTGAAAAAAAAAAGGGATGAGGTGAAAAACGTAAATTCTTTGTAAGAAATGTGGTATTTATAAATTATCATTAAAATTAAACAAACCAACTAAAATAAGTTTCAAATAGGAAAAAAGATTAAAAACTCCTTGAAAAGGCTTAATTTCTTTAATATGCAATAGCAGTAACAGCAAAAAATTCATCTAACTGGAATAAAGCTCTTGTTTCTAAACCTTTGAAGTCCTACTATTTAGAGGACATAGGAAAAGATGAAATTACTAATAGGGTAATTATGAGGATAAAAATTTCAAAGACACATTTAAAAGAAATGCAGTTAAAACTATAAAAACTTCTCTGAGATTAGAGATAAAGTGTTTTAAAACATGAAATGATACATTTAAGAACCATTTCCTACTAGAATACATTAATGTTTTGCTATTTTAACAAAAGGTGTTAACAAAACGTCCTATTTTCCTATCAGTAATGTACTTGTGGACTATAGGAAATGAACTTGTATTTCTATACAAATAAAAACTAACCCTCAACTTAGGATAAGAGGCCTATCTGTTTGGATGGATCACAAAAGTGTGTTATGGAAAATGTGAAAACTTCGGCAGTAATTAAAGGATTCATGCTGCTTTGACTGATCATCTTCAGGAAACTTACATTTAAATCTTTGAAGGTAAAAAGGAATCATATATTAATGTAACAAACACAAATGTTGAGCAGCCATAAGTTAACACCACAAAAATATTTTTAGTGTAGGCCCTTAAAAGTAAGACATTGAGATACCAGTTATGAAATAATGCTGAGGGTAGAAATTCTATAAAACCCATATCAGTCCCATTTTGAAACTGGGATTACAGAATGTGTAAGACTGGAAATAGAACTGCTGAACCTCTTACCTGTTGATGTGCTCCTTCAACATAATACGTAGCTATAAGCACAGCAAGCAGCAGTAAAAAAGACACCACAATGCTTTGACGATGCCATAATCTTAAAAACAAATTAAAAAAAAAAACCAAATATCTCAGTCTCACTTTTAGGATTCATTATTCTCAAAACAATTTCTTGTTGAAGCAGTTAGGTTATCTAGCTCAGCTACAGAATCAGCCTTTCTGGGTTAAGCTCTTTCGTCCTTAAACACCATGGCCTCTTGTGGGTGCAGAAGGGGGGTCAAGGGAAGATACATGGACATAGAACCCAATTTCTTATCATAAACCCCATCATAGCCTTTTTCTTACCCAAAGCCTTATCTTGTTTACACTCTAACTTCTAAATTGGAGAGGCATTATAGTATAATAGAGCACTGGCCTCCAAGTCAGAGGATCTGGGTCAGAGACCCTTTGTGTTGCACTTTGGGCAAGACACTTAACCAACCTTATTATGTTTTTTGTTTTTAAAACCTTATAATCATATACTTCTTCTACCTTCTTTATGAAGTTGCCATAAGGATCAAAATGAACTGAAAAATGTTACAAAATGCTTTATAAACTCTTAGTACAGTAAAAATGTAAGATAATAGTACAGATAACAACTTGGAAGTGCATGCCAGAAAATGATAAAGCATGTAAAAGTTCAACTTGCTCTCTATGATATTTGAAACTGGGTTTACAAGTACTAAATTTAAAGATACAACACATTCCCATGGCAGAATCTTTTTTCATTGGCTCAAACTATCAGTAAAACTACCACATATCATGAACCTTGTCCTGATAAAGAATCAGTGTACCTCACGTACACAGGCCTGATTTCTCCTGAAGGTAAAACCAGGAGGAAAAAAAAAAACCATCATATTTTCAGTCCTCTCCCTTGCGTGAAAGATTCAACATGAAAAAAAAAAAAATTCAACATGAGACAGCGGTCAACTGTAACAATCCAATGAGCAAATAGCAATGTTTCCCCAATCTATTTTTCTTCAAACTACAGAAAGGAGAATAAATATGTTCCTATGATAATATTCTAAATTTGATTAATCCATTTTGATGGAACAGAGGATAGGGAGTAGGAGAATGTTGAGGATTTCTAAAATTAGTAAATAAGGTTTATATAAAAAGTAATGGAAGACTCTTTACTTTGAGGTCCATTCCTTCAAGATTACAAGGATTTCCAGAGAAAAATACTGCAAGGTAATGAGTGGCTGTCTCCACAGGACAATATTCTGCCTTTCTTCCCGATCCCTCCTCTTCTTTTCATTCATCGAAGAGGGGTCTGAAAAACAATAGTGCAGAAGTTAAACCAGAATTTCTAACATTTATGCTCACTCTTTCCAATCACTTTAAAAATTCATCCACCTTCCCATCCCACATCTGAAAGACTGCATATAAATCTTAAAAGTATAAACAACATAATTCACATCTGGGTCATGCAAGTTTAACAAGTTCGAGTACTAACCTGAGATCACCCCTTCTCTAGAGGAGGCAGCCTCAGGAACACAATTCTAGTTACTGTGTTTGAAAACTGTAGCAGAAAGCCAAGAATTGTGGTAGGTCCCCGTATCTTAAGCCTCAACAGAATTTCATTTGTCTATATATCTGCCTACCTCCTCCCTTTCAATCAGTGGCAATCTTGCAGGATATTCTTTTAAGCAGTCTTGGAGAGGGATAGTACCATGTACAAGTGCTTAATACATACTAGATGAAAAGAGTTTTACCCATGTTGCAAGTAACCATTAACAGCAAGCCTAGAGTCTTGAGAAATGACAACTAGTCCAGACTTAGCAACACCTAGTGGTTTATAAAGGAGATGAATTACAGTAGTTACCCCTCATCCGTGGTTTCAGTTACCCACGGTCAATTGCAGTCTGCAAATTCATAAGTTTTAAATTGCATACTGTTCTGAGTAGTGTGATAAAATCTTATGCTGTCCTACTCCATCCAGCTCAAGTTGTGAATCATCCCTTTGTCTAGCATATCCATGCTGCATACATTACCCCATTACTATGTAGGGAGAAACAGTGCATATAGTTTTTAGTACTATCTGCAGTTTCAAGCATACGCTGGGGGTCATGGAACGTTATGTACCACAGATAAGGGGGAACTACTGTATTACACAATAGTTGCCACTTCTTAATCAGTGAACTAGAGAACCGAGGCCAAAAAAGTGCTTACCCTTTGCCAACTCCCTGATCTGACAGATATGAGAACCTTTTGTAGAGAGTGTCCTAAAGAAATGGTACTGAAAATTTGAGCAGTTGAATTTGGGAAGAACTATAGATTTTGGGAAAATGAAATGTCTAGACCAGGTGCTTCTACCCCAATCTTAACATTATTTTTTGCAATTACTTTACTATCAGAGCACAAGCTTCTACTCTTGTACATTACTGGAGTAAGTCTAAGTTGGTTCACCTTCTATGAAGGGCATCATTTCAACCTAACATCATATTATAGAGCAAAGTGGTTTTAGATCTCAAAATGTGGAGGCAAATTAGTTGGTTGCAAATCCTGGCTCTGCCATCTACCAGTCATGTGATCTTGGGCAAGTTAATAAATGTTTCCGTGCCTCAGTTTTCTCTTCTGTAAAATGGGGATAACAATAGTATTAATACTTACTTTCAGAGTCATTGTAAGGATTAAGTGAGCTAATACATAAAAGTTCTCTTTAATAGTTATTTTGTAGCTATTAGATGTACCATAATTTTAAAAAATATATATACATAAAGTTCTTGGAAGAGTTTGATACTTAGTAAGTGCCCAATTAAGGTTGGCTATTACTGTCATCATCTATCGAAATTACATACACATATACTGTAAGCCAATAATTTCATTTCTAGGAATGATTAGGTATAAGGTGAAATGACTTGTACAAGTTAATTCACTGCAGCATTGTTTGTACTAGCAAAAGATTGTCAACCATGTAAATATTACCAACAGAGGACAAAGGAGTGATTAAAGTATGGTACACTCATACAATGGAATGGAATACAAAAGAATAAGTTTTTCATGTATAGTTACAGCACAATCTCTAAGAAATATTAAGTAAAAAACACATGGTACAAAAGAGTAAGTATGACATGCTAACATTAATTTTAACACAACTGCAGATGGTTCGTGAACATCTTACTTGTTGATGTTCTTATTGTTCCAATTAATATTACAATTTAATCTAAAAATGGAGTGCATGCATATATAGCACAGAAAAACAATAAAAATAATTATAAGACTTTGTTAAAAACTGCCTACGTGGCATCAATGTGTTACATCCAATGAGTGAAACAGTAGAGTATATAAATGTATGTGCTTGCTGAAAGGAAAAGAAAAACAGCATGCAAAAGCTCCTAATGGAACACACTGGATGTATATGCAGTCCTGAATCCTGAACTTTATGAAACTCAAACTTACTGCATAAGTAACTCAAAAGTCAGATCTGTGCCACAAAATGTCCTCTGCAAGGAAATATAGTGATTAAAACAAACAAATGGTAACTACTGTTTCAGATAGCTTGCATAATAAAAGAGAATTTCTGTGATAACATTACCATACTAAAGTATTATCTGCGATTTGTTCGAGATGCCAAACAATTCAGAAGTTATAATAAAAAGAAAACCAGTACAATTACCAGAAAAGAGAAACTTTTCATGTTCCTTTAAATGCATGAAAGAAAGTTCCTACTTAAATCATCCATATCAATAAAAGCCATCATTTTCAGGGCAAATGTATAAATAAGAGTCAAATATACTAAAATTTATCATGAATTCCAATTTGGTTAACATATAAGTTCATTCATCTCAAAGTAAAATTTAAAAATAAATCTGTAATAATCACATTCTAACTTTTTTGATAATTATATATTTAAGAACAGCATAATAAGTAAATTTATAACCTACTTTTAAAGTTACAAAATAGCATGATAAATCTGAGCACTGAGCAAAGCCAAATAAACACTTACAATACCATAAGATAAACAAATACTAATCTTGTACTTAGAACACTGCTTATGTGACTGTCGCCAGGCTGTTTATGTAATCATTGTGAAAAATCACTTTGTAGGCCCTGACTCATAATTTGATTTACAATGACAATATTAATAACAGATAAAAAGTATTAGAAGTAATATATTTCCATTTTATTACAATGAAACGTTTTAATATATCATTTAAACCCATAAATCGCCTCCCTCCAAACCACCACACTTTACCTGTGAAATTTCCATTATGTTGTTCCTTGTTCATTGCTACACGTCTCTGATCACAGTTTTTTCCATTCTCTGCCATTTCATAGATAAGTAACTCTTGAGGAGCTAATACAAAATAAAATCCAGCAATACATTATATACTTCTGCTTTGCAGCTGTGACTGAATAAAACTTAATACAGAAATAACACGGCAATAATATCCCACATGCTATGTAAAATATGTTTACACTTTATTTTTTTCTTTTATAACCAAGATTTGAACAAGTTATATAGAAATTCTAATACAAATTGTAAAAATATAAAAGCCACGTAGTTGTAAACCTTTTCCAAGTAATTATTCCAGTGATTTTCCAGATTAAAATTTGGAGGCATTTTGTCCACAGAAGAAGGATATTAAGTACTGGCACCTTCAAATATTGACAAACTATAAGCTCTAAAGTCCTTCTAATTCATAATTTAATATCATACACATTGTCTACTCAAAATTTACCTTATCATTTTTACTTTTCTACCATTTTATCTTTCATATTCCTTTTAACATTATTAGGAAAAAAATGGATTATATTACCAAAGATGTCCCAAATATTGACACATGAATCAGTTTTATTTACAAAACAATTCTATTGAATAAAATATAGGCATAGAAGATAAAAATTTTACATGTTTAAGATATGTTAAATGTACTTTATTCATATCATGCTTCATATTACAGGTACAAATGCTTTTACTTTAAATCATTGTAATACAACACATAAATTGTGCTGACATAATTATTCTACACAAAACACCAGATTGCCTGTGACTGTACCATTCTTCAGGTGTTTTGTCTCGCTCTATAGCCCCAGATAGAGTGCAGTGGCATCTTCATAGCTCACTGCAACCTCAAACTCCTGAGCTCAAGCGATCCTCCTGCCTCAGCCTCCTGAGTAGCTGGGACTACAGGCGAGCACCACCTCGCCCGGCTAATTTTTCTATTTTTAGTAGAGATGGGGTCTCACTCTTGCTCAGGCTGGTCTTGAACCCCTGAGCTCAAGTGATCCTCCCACCTTGGCCTCCCAGACTGCTAGGATTACAGGCATGAGCCACCTCGCTCAGCTCTTCAGGTATTAATAAAGCAAATCTTTCTATTCAAAAAGCTCATCATTTCAAACAAAATTAAAACTTTTGTGCTTCAAAGGACATCATCAAGAAAGTGAAAAAACAACCCACAGAATGGGAGAAAATATTTGCAAATTATGTATTTCATAAGAAGCTTATATCTAGAATATATAACAAACTCTCACAACTTAATAATAAAAAGCAAACAATCCAATTTAAAAATGGACAGAGGATCTGCATAGATGTTTCTCCAAAGATATATAAATGGCTAATAAGCACATGAAAAGATGTTCAACATCTTTAGCCATCAAGGAAATGCAAATTAAACCACAATGAGATACAACCTCATACCTATTAGGCTGGCTATAAGAAAAAAGACAGATAATGACAAGTGATGGTGAGGGTGTAGAGAAATCTGAACCCTTACACCCTGCTGGTGGGAACGCCAAAATGGTTCTGACGCTTTGGAAAACAATCTGTCAGTTCCTCAAAAGGTAAAACATAGTTACCACATGACTCAGCAATTCATGAAAGTTCATAGTATTTAATAGCATTATTGTTAATAGCCAAAAGGTGGATACAATCCAAATGACAATGAATATAAAAAATATGGTATATGCAAACAATGAAATATTACTGAGCCATAAAAAGAAATGAAGTACTGACACATGCTACAGCTTCGATTAACTTTGAAAATATTACGCTAAGTGAAAGAAGTCATTCACAAAAGATCATATTATGATTCCCATTTATATGAAATGTCCAGAATAGCGTATCCATAACGACAGAAAGTAAATTAGTAGATTAACTGGAGAATTGGGGTGTGGCTGCAAATGAGTTGTGGGGTTCTTTTTGGGGTAATGAAAATATTTTAAAATTGTGGTGATGGTTGCATAAGTGTGAATATACTAACAACCAGACTGTACAGTTTAAATGAGTGAATCACATGGTATATGAATTATGTTTGAATAAAGCTGCTTAAGAAAAAAGTCATCAGCAGAAACTATCAAAATCTCCAAATATGTTCATAGGAAAAGAATGGTATACTATTTTACAAATCTCTTTCATTTTCTCTATATTTAATAGTAGCCCCAAATTTAAGAGTATTCTCATGATCAAGTGGCTCAAATTTTTCTATTTTATGAGCTGATTTGGTGACAGTTCAGAATTCAAAGTCAGATTTATGAGTTAGGGGATTATATTATGAAGAAAGAAAACTCAAGAAATCACTTTTTAAGATGCTTGTGTAAGTTTGTTCACCTATTCATTCAACAAATATTAACTGAGTGGCACAGCACCCTGCATGTACCAGAAATCATGCTAGATTTAATTTAGCTGATTAGAATATGATATGGTCATGGGTTCAATCTTCCTGCAGTTTCTTAGTTGGTGCTATTTTACTCCTTGACTAAACTCCTAATTATAATAACTATTTCCAAAATTTATGCCTCATAAAGGAAAACAAGCAAAAGACAACAAAATGACTGAACAAAAAGCATACATTCATCACTGCAACAGAGATTCTCCTTTTTTAGATACAATTCATTTGTAAACACCTTTGTTGTGTTGCCTTCATTTCTCAATGAACAAATAAACATATGGAGAAATAAAGTGTAGGTTTCCATTAGCATAGATAGCCTCAAGTAAATAATCGTAAGATTTAAAGTCTGAAAATCTGGATTTGCATACCAGATTTGCCACTGACTAGTTATGAAATCTTGAGCAAGTTTCATTTTCTCTAAGCCTTGATTTTTTGAATCTATAAAATGAGGACAATAATTGCCACTTTCAAAGGATATGTGGATGAAATAGTGTGTGTGCACATGTATATTTGTGTGTATGTGGGTGTGTGTAACTCTAAATGCCAATACATCAAATGGGTAAGAGGTACATGAAGCATAAACCTTCAAACTGCCTAAACTAGAAAAACAACTTCATAGCACATGCCTCAGTGCTACCGTATCAGTGATGCCAGCATTGTTCATTCAACACTCATTTAAAAAGTACTGGGATCTCTTAAAAGTAATGCGGACTAGGGATATAAATATGAATAAGATGAGGGCCTTGTCCTCAAGAGGGTCATAGTCTGGTAAAGAAGCCAAATAAGAACAAGATATCAATTAGAACAGAAGAGAATGAAATAGATATTTTAATAAAATTACATGGAAAGACAATGTTTTAATTCAGTGGGAAGAAAACAGCTTTTAGAGTCTAACAGAATTGGGTTTAAACCCACGCTTCACAAGTAACTACTTCATGAATTTGGACAAATTTGTAAATCTCTCTAAATATCAGTTTAATTTTATAAAAAAGGTAAAACATGAAACACATCAAAGGATTATTATGATGATCAAATGAGGTAATATATGTAAAATATCAATACTTTGCCTCATATTTCATGTGAACTCAATATATACTAGCTGTTAATATAATGAAGAAGATGATGAGGAAGAAAGTACTATGGGAGTTCAGAGGACAATATATTCAGAAGAGTTCACAGAAGCTCAAAGTTTGATTCTGCAAACTTAAGCTATACTTCTGCAAAGATGTAGTCAGAAGATAATGCAGCCCAAGCAATTAAAAAAAACAAAGATGAAGTAATTTTGTGAAAATATGTAAGGCCAGAGCATCACAATGGGTTTACGAAATGGAAATCTATTCCACAAATCTGGATTTTACTAACTAAAAAAATCAACTTAGGATGTTTGAAATGGAACCACATAAAAGAGTTAAAGATTTTCTACCTGCCAGTATTTAACTTGAGGCTATACTTAAGTTCTGCAAATACTTAAAACTATGTGGGTTCAAATAGTTTGAACCATTTCAAACACAGTTCAGCCTACATCATAATAAGTAAAATTTAATTAATTTGTGGTGAAAAGATAAACAGGGCACAAAAGGGCTTGCATTATGAAGAAAACATTCTAAAACCTTTCCCCCTGCAAAACACTGATAACTGAACTCATTTACTCCTTCCCATAGAGCCATCTTCAAGAGATAAAAGAGTTTTATCCAAAACAACTTGGGTCCATTTGAGTTTGTACTTATAACAATGGTATTGCACAATTATTTAAAGGTTTTGTTTTTAAGATATTGCAACAGGAATTTTCATTTGAGCAAATAATGTGTTCTTACACAATGTGTTTAAGAAGAACAGTCTCAAAAATTCTCTCTAGAAAACAAAAAATAATAGTCTGGAATTTTGTTTTGTAAGAAATAACCCAGGGAACTAAGTTATTTGCTTGTAATCAGTCTATTTCTTCACAAACAAAATAAATTTGCAGCTTTAAAAACAACTTCTCAAAAACTTTTGCCATTCCCAAAAGAAAGAACTCCAGCATAAAACCAAAGAAGCAAAGGAAAGAACCACTAGGGTTCTAAATAGTTGAGCTTATAAAAGCACCAAAATGCATTTTGACCATTTAGGATGGCTTAAACTCCTAAGAATAAAATCACCAAAATAAAAGAACCACTGGGGTTCTTAATAGTACTTATAAAAGCATCAAAACTTTTCTGCATTTTAACCATTTTCAAAGGAGCTTACATTATTTCTCGCCTTTTAAAATTCCTTTGAAAACATCCTCAATTCCTTTGCCTCCTTTTCCCCCAATCCCCCATACTGCAAAACTGCAATGCCCCTGGAACCCTGGAACCGCCTGCATTCTTACAATCTGCCTGAGCAGCCAAACTGGAGAAAAACCACACAACTGCTCAGCCACTTTAAATTCACTTATTCATTTAACAAATATTTATCAAGTGTCCATCCTGTGCCAGTTATTGACATGCCAAATCTCAAACCTCAAATGGATGATTCCGACCAATGAACTTTTTCTTATTCTTACAACTATTTCATGCCTTGCTTTCTCTCTTCAAACTTCCTGCCCTACTTTTCTCCTTTCTTATTCTCAGCCATTGATTCTGTTTCTTAGTTTTGAAAAAACCATAAAAGCAGAGGGAGAATTCCCCTACCTACTACTAAACCTACTAAATTATTTACAGCTTCACCCATGTTAGCATTCTCTCTCTTTACAAGTAGGGCAGTGTCCTCTACCTACCAAAGGCCATTACGTTATTACACATTCTACATATCACCCTCTCTCACCTCCTCAGGGACTTTGCTCCTTCAGTTTCTCTCTCTCTGTAATCAATCTTTCCTCCCTTATTCTCACCAGCAGACAAGCATTATCCAGTATTTCCCATTTCTCAGTTCTCCTTCATACACATAATTCTCAAAAGAGTTGCCTACATACACAGTCTCCATTTCCTCATCACCAAATCTCTGCTCAATCCATTGCAATATGACTTCTGTCCTGACAAATTAAAAGAAATTGCTTTTGTCAAGATTATCAATGATCTCTATGTTGCCAAAGCCAAAGGACATATCTTACTGAATCTCACTTAGCTTCACTGAACGCAAGTATCCACTCCCTCTTTCTTGAAATACTCTCCCTTGTTTTTCTTCCTATTTCTCTGGCTACTCCACTGACAGTTCCTCCTGTTCTACTTCCTGGAGTTCTTCAAAGCCTGGTCCTAGATTCCTTTTCGTGTTATCTTTATACTCTCTCCCTAATGATGTCATCTATTCACTCAGCCTTAAATAACCTCTACATACTGACAATTCTCTCTTTCAAAAGCACAATGATGTCCCATGTGATAGTACTTCATGACAGTGCTTTATGAATATTCTATAAGAGTAATTAGAATCACAGAAGGGAATTAGAGAGTATTAAAGCCTATCCTACTCCTATAAATCACAGATAAAGAAACACCCCAGAGGTAGAGTGACCTGTATAATGTCACACAACAAGTTAGTGACAAACCTGGAGGCAGGACCCAGATACAGGGTGATCTTAGGAGCATGTCGACTTATTGGGAAAATACTTCTATCCCCCAAAACCAAATTGAGGATTATTTTTCTGAGAATTTTGAAAGGGACAAGCTCAATCTACAAAAGTAAAGTAATGTAAGAGCTGGTTCATAAATGTGATTTAAGAGTTGAAGACTTAAATCTAATTAAGTTGGAAATTATGTTAAACTGGGAGACATTATTAGGTTGTGCTCAAAACTATACTGCCTGAGTAAAAAACAAGGTGACTGGTTTTATGAGAGCTTCAACAAGAAAAAATGGTAAATATACCTCTAGCACAATACAGCAGAAGTTATCTGATCTATAAATCTCATATCTATTAGGGCACACAGCATCATGATTATCAAGGCCTTTGATTATCTTGCTATCCACATTTGTTTGAGTCCATGCTCCCAAATAATGTTTTAATTATAATATGGCTTCTCATGTAGATTAGCCTATAAGGAGAGAACATGCTTATAACGGATTGAATTGTGTCCCCCCAAAATTCATGTGGTGAAGCCCTAACCTCCAATGTAACTGTATTTGGAGACAGTGCCTATTATGAAGGTTTAAGGTTAAATGAAGTCGTAAGGGTGGTACTCTAGTAAGGACTCATGTCCTGATAAGAAGAGACACTAGAGACCTTTCTGTTCTGCCTGTGCACAGAGGAAGTGTATGTAAGAACATAGGCAGAAGGTGGCCGTCTGGAAGTCAGGAAGAGAGACCTCACCAGAAACCAACCCTACTGGCACCCTGATCTTGGACTTCCAGCCTCCAAAATTGTGAGACAATAAGTTTCTGTTGTTTAAGCCACCCAGTCTGTGGTATTCTGTTATGGCATCCCTAGCAGACTAATACAAAGATGACTGGTATAAATAAGAGGATCCAGATCACAGGATAGTAGTATTTTTTCTTTATAGTATTAGAAAACTGCTATTGTGGGTTTGTCAATTTGGTTTGAATAATTCTACACCCTAGAGTACATTCAGCTATATGTTTACTAATTCAAATTTCTAAACTACACAACTGAGGATGAGACCTAAAATGTGACATCTATACCAAGTTCCAGATACCCTGAAAGGATTTAACCACATGGCCAGCCTATCTTTTATCCAGAAAATACCCCATGTACTTTATTGCATGTGTCTTCAAACTGCAACAGTGACTACTTAGTCTAGCATCAACATAACCTGTTAATTTTACTCATTATCATATTCATCATTATAAAATGACCCATTTTATAGGGAAACAGGAGAACTTGGTACCTGAAAGCTGCCAATATATCTGATTGATCTGAGGCCATAACAGGACAAGACACATTTGGACTATGTATTTTACCCGTACTCCACACACCCCAGGACTAAATCCACCCACCCTATTCTAATTCTGTTCTCCTTCCCAGCTCAAAGAAGTTTTATATTTTGTAGTTAAAAAAATCCTACCACCATCACTTACTAGGTGTATGTGACCTTAGGTTAAATAATTTAAGTTTCTGCATTTGAACATACTTATATAGTATCCCCATCCATATTTTCATGTCATCCATAAGTGTTTTTGGTTTGCATTGGGGGAATCTCAGTAATTTGGCTTCTTTACTTTAAGACAAATTATGTAAGTGCCCCCACATAGTGATTGGCACATAGCAGGCACTTAATGTTAGTTTCTCCATGCCATTTTCATGAGTGTCACAATTTTCTAAAACAATCATACTGAATATTACCGTCAGTGTTCACTCACAGGTACTTGCTTTCCATATTTCTATACTATATAAGAGCCTACATAACTGGTTTCACAGCCTACATAACAGAAGCATCCACAGAATCAGAATAAGCTTAGTTTGTGTTAGATAACAAAAATGAATTATTTTTCATCAATCTAAATATTTTGAAATGTACTACAAGGAAATCTGTTAAAAATTATGGCATAAAAGGGCTCTAGTCTACATAGCAAGGATGAGATGAAATAATCATTTTTAAGGAGACCACTTTTCACAATTCAATGAAGTAGCATTACTTTTGGAAATTTGTGGTGGAACAATGTCAGTAAGATTTCTGATGTGGGAGTAAATATGAAATATCCTTAGCCTGTTTAAAAGATTGAAATGTCCTCAAACAGGAATCTAACACATATTCCTGACATTCAATGGAGCCTACTTTGCACTAAGAGTGCATATATGTAAGTTAGTTTTGTTTGTAAGAATGATGCTGTTGAAGTAAACCTTACAGTGGATGGGGTGAGAAGACAGAAATAGGACAGAAGCATAACTCAGACATCAAGTAATACATTTCATTGTGAACACTTATGTAGATATAAGAAATGCATTAAAAGACTGTAACAAGCAGATTTTAAATTCAGCTAAAGAGTTTAAAATAAAAAGTTGATATTAAAATACATGGGTCTTTTTTTGTTTGTTTCTGGCAAAAGAACTTGGAAAACACTGCAAAAATCAGCTCACAAAGGTTCTTTGTAGGCTGTACATCTAGTGCTAAGACTATAATACTCCATTCATTTTAAACATTAGCCGCACTTGTAATGAAAAAACAATGTGAAACTAAATTACTGAAGTGTCCCTCAAGCAAAACAAAAAACATTTAAGGATGACATAACAACTTTCTGAGTAACATAAGAGTTACTGGAAAAGTTAACAAGGTGAAAAGAAAGTAAGAGTAAGGAAGCCATTGATTCTCATTTTCTTGGCAACATTATTCCAAAACGAAACGAACATACTTCCTTTTAAGAAAATAATCTAAATGAATTCTGCTTTCTTACAAAAATATTAAGTCAGCTTTCTCAATAAAACACATTGTTCTTCATGTAACGCATACAAAGACAGATTAATTTATGTATTACAACTTTCAGTAAACTTTCTTGCTTCCATAAGTGTCTTTCCTTAATTGGATTATTTAGTGCAATCAGCTACAGACTACTTCAAAATAGCTGTAGATTTCCCTAAAACTATTCAGGTTAAGGAATTGCAATTTACTCTGATAAACTGAATAAATAATCTAAGTGAGTAATATATCTTGGCCAATGAGGTTTTGATACAGTTTTCCACTTGTGCAGGGGTATAAAGCCAAAGACAATTCAAAAACAATGCACAATATCAGAGTGACTATCAGATCATCTGACTCTCTGAGTCAGATAATAGCAGCACATGGTTGTGCCAGTTAAAGAATGTGTTTTCTGAAAATTAATTATGATTTGAATGGGAACATATGAAAAAAATTCCTTAAATCTTTGTGAACTTTCTAAGTCTTGGAGAATTAGACAAATTAAAACCCCAAATTAGGATATAATTTAAAAGCACTCAAAATCTCCAAGAATCTCCCAATAATGGGTTAGTAGGTTACGAGAGTATATACTGCTGGCCTAAAATGTTTTTCAACTTAATTTAGTGACATGTGAAATACATTCAGCTCATCGCAGGCTTCTAATCATTGAAAAAGGCCACTGCTCCAGATCCAATTTTTAATTAGATAAAATTTTAAGTGAAAATCCCACTTAAAAAAAAGACACAACCTGGAACACATTTGAGGGACTCCCTTTTTGAGAGTCTGACAGGTCTTGGAGAAGGCTTCTTCATCTCTCGCTTTCAATATGTAAAAACATCATTATATGTTCTTTCCTGTTAAAACATGATTTTATTTTCATGAAGAAAATGCACAACTTATAAAATTACAGCTTAAAAAAATCCCATTTCTCATTTTATCCTAATCTACTTCTAGATGTCCCTACAGTTTTTCATAACCAATGCAATCTTAGCAAAATGTTTTCACCAAAAACATGGGGGAGTAAAAGAAAGGTCAAAAATTAAGATAGTGAAAGGAATACCAGACTAGACTTGGGAGATTCAGCTAACTGTGAGAACTTGGAAATGTCATTTCACATCCCTGATTCTCTCTTTCTAATTTAGTTGTTAGGCACAAGGAGTAAATGATTGTCATAATTTCCTTTCTATTCTAATAGTAAAAAAATTCCAGGCCAGGTGCGGTGGCTCATGCCTGCAATCCTAGCACTCTGGGAAGCCAAGGCAGGAGGATTGCTTGAGCTCAGGAGTTCGAGACTAGCCCAAGCAAGAGCAAGACCCTGTCTCTATTAAAAACAGAAAAAATTAGCTCGGCGTGGTAGTGCACCTGTAGTCCCAGCTACTCAGGAGGCTGAGGCAGGAACATCGCTTGAGCCCAGGAGTTTAAGGTTGCTGTGAGCTATGATGACGCCACAGCACTCTAGCCTGGGTGACAGAGCAAGACTCTGTCTCAAAAAAACAAAAACAAAAACAAAAAATTCCTCCTAGTGCAAGGGTAGGGTTTTGGATTTATGTAATAAACTAAACTATAGTGATTTTTAAATGATAAGTCACATCTGTATAGTGACATCATTTAAAAATAGATTAACTAACATGATGCTAACAAACCTCTGTAGGGGACAGTTATTTTTATCCTGGCTTTTTACAACTGAGAAACTGAGTGCTCAAAAGGCCCCAAATAGCAATTCAGCAGCATATAAATGTCAAAGCAGGAGTTCAACCTCACTTTTCCAACTCCAAATTCATTAGTTCTTCTACCATACAAAATAGTCCAGTGAAAGTATTTTCAACTGTCTACAAGGAATTCCAGAGTCACAAAAAAAAAAGAAAAAAAAAAGACCAAAAAATAGCCCCAGAAGTTTAGCTTGTCCTAGCATTTTCAAATGTTCCCCATTATTACAATTAACACAACACTCATCCCTATTGATTCTTACTACTTAAACTGACTATATATGAAACGAAGATGACTTCACCTTTGCCTCTTTTGGTCATTTATTTGTGGGTTATTACTGTTTGTGTATTTCTCTGACAAAATTTTAAACTTGGATTGCTTAATGGACTTTTCTACTGCTCCTAAATACCTGGGGAATATAAACGAGCCTTTAATAAGAAAATAAGTTAAATCACAGAATATTTTCAAATGACTAAAGTCTATGCTTCATATTATTTATATCAAAACGAAGAATTTGATCCAGTCAATTCTAAAATTTATGATCTATGAAACATAACTTTTTTATTATTCACTATTTGGGAAAATACTGACGTGCTACATGTTCTCCATCTATTAAAATGGTAGTAATGACTGGGTACAGTGGCTCATGCCTGTAATCCTAGCACTCTGAGAGGCTGAGGCGGGAGGATTGCTTGAAGTGAGGAGTTCAAGACCAGCCTGAGAGTGAGACCCTGTCTCTACAAAAAATAGAAAAATTAGCTGGACATGGTGGCTCTTGTCTGTAGTCCCAGCTGCAGGAGGCTGAGCAGAAGGATTGCCTGGGCCCAGGAGTCTGAGGTTGCAGTGAGCTATGATGATGCCACTGTACTCTAGCCCAGGCAACAGAATAAGACCCTGTCTCAAAAAAACAAATAAATAAATAAAAACTTTTCCTTTCTGGAATACATTGTTAACAAAACAAAAAGGTACACCACAGAATGAGAGAAAATATTTTCAATACATATGTGTGACAAAGTTCTTATACCCAGATAAATAATGAAGGCAGTGTTGTATTAGTGTAGAGAGGAACAAACTGACCAAGGTAAGATTCTTGTATATTTGGAACTCTATAGCACAGAGATGGCAAGACATATCACTGGAGGAAGGAGAGAGTATTTGATAAGATGAATTGAAAAATTGGTTATCCAAGTAAGAAAAAACATTTGGATTCCCTACTTTGAATCATGTTCAATTCCAAATGGATTAAAAATTTAAAAGTCAAAAAGCAAAACTTTTAGAGGGAAACATAAATACTTTCCTGCCTTGGGATAGAGAAGGATTTCTTAAGACACACAAAAGAGCTATCCATAAATGAAAAGACTGATAAATTGGAAAACAACTAAAATGAAAATTTACATCCATCATGAGTACCTTAAGAATGTGAAAACAAAAACCAAAGAAACATATAACTGATAATGGACTAGTAGGCAGATTACATTAAGGATCAATAATGTTAAGGAAAAGACCCTACAAAACTAAAATAGGCAAATGATACAATGAGGAATTTCACAGCAGAGAAAATATGTATGGCCAATAATTAAGATATCTATTTGCCATCACTGACAATCAAAAAATATAAATCAAGATTACAATGAGATACCATTCGTATCAATTAGCTTTTGCTGTGTAACAACCTAGCCTCAAAGCTTAGTGACTTAAAAAATAATTTAATATGTCTCATGATTCTGGGGCTTAGGTTAGGCAGTTCTGGTCTGGGTTAACCTGGCTCTTGAACTAGGCAGGCAGACCTCACTGATCTGGGATTATTGCTCTGCATGGTCTTCCTACTTCCGGTAGATCACCCTGTGCCTTTTTCACATGGTGGGCTCAGGGCTCCAAAGAGCAATAAGAGAGGACAAGCCCCACCATGCAAGTGCTTTCCAAGCTTGGGCTTGTGTCATACTTGCCTATGTCCCACTGGCCAAAGCAAGTCACATATCCAAGTACAGAATCAAGAAATAGACTCTAGAAGTAAAACCACATTGCAAAGAGATATGCATACTATGGTGGGAAGAATTAATTGGCCATTCTGCAATCCTGCAACCCACCATTCAATTTTACAATCCACCACATCACTTTTACATGAATTCTTTTGGCAAAAAGTAGAAAGTACGACAATAGCAAAGTTCAGGAAACAACTTTTAAAGTTGAATACTGGCACACACTATGCCAGCAATTCTATTCCTAGGTACAGAATGACTATGGTTTGAATGTGAATGTGCCCTCTCCAAAATCCAGGTGCTGCCAATGTGATAGTATTAAGTGGGGGCTAGGCTCAGTGGCTCATGCCTATAATCCCCACACTTTGGGAAGCCCAGGCAAGAGGACTGCTTGAGCTCAGGAGTTCAAGACCAGCCTGGGCAACATAGCAAGACCCTGTCTCTTAAAAAAAAAATATTAGCTTGGCATGGTGGCATGTACCTGTAGCTACTCACCTGTAGTCCTAGCTACTCACCTGTAGTCCTAGCTCCTCAGGAGGCTGAGCTAGGAGGATCGCTTCAGCCCAGGAGTTGGAGGTTGCAGTGAGCTATGATCGCACCACCGCACTCCAGTCTGGGTGACAGAGCAAGACCCTGTCTAAAAAAAAAAAAAAGTGGGGCCTTAAAGAGGTGATTAGCCCATGAGGGCTCCTCCTTTGTGAATGGGATTAGGTACCCTTATAAAGAGGCCTGGCTGAGGGAGTTCACCCTTTTTGCCCTTTCGCATTCTGCCTTGTGAGGATACAGGGTTTCTCGGTTTCTCCCCTCTGGAGAACACAGCATTCAAAGTGCCATCTTGGAAACAGCAACCCTCATCAGATGCCAGCACCTTGATCTTGGACTTCCCTGCATCCAGAACTGTGAGGAATAAATTTCTATTCTTTATAAATTACCCAGTCTGTGGTATTCTCTTGTAGCAGCATAAAACAGACTAAGACAAAAATCTGTGCCAGGAGTGGGGTGTTGCTATGACAAGTACCTAAAAATGAAGCAGCAGCTTTGGAACTGGGTAATGGGCAGAGGCTAAAACAGTTTTGAAGTGAATGTTGGAAAAAGGCTACACTACTGTGAATGGCGCATTAAAGGCAATTCAGGTGAGAGCTCAGAAGAAAAAAACTGTAGGGAAAGCCTCAGTCTTCTTAGAGATTACTTAAGTAGTAATAAACAGAATGCTGGTAGACTTATGGAAAGTAAAAGCCATTTTGATGAGGTCTCAGATGGAAATGAGGAACAAGGTATTGGAAACTGGAGGAAAGGTCATCCTTGTTACAAAGTGGTAAGAACTTGGGTGAATTATATTCATGACCTAGGACATTATGGAAGGCAAAACTTAGAAGTGATGAACTAGGAAATTTGGCAGAAGAAATCTCTAAGCAGCAAAGCATTCAGCATTTGCATGACTTCTCTTAACTGCTTATACTAAAATTTGAGAAGAGGGAAACAGTTTATAGATGGAGTATGTAATCAAAAGGGAATCAGAACGTAAAGATTTAGAAAATTCTCAGGCTGGCAATGTAAAGAATGGAAAAGTACATTTAGGAGAGAAAACTAGGGGTGTGGCCAAGTGACCTTTTGATAAAAAGATTAGTATGGATAAAAGGAAGCCAGGTGCTATTTATCAATGCGAGAATGACCTCAAAGGCATTTCAGAGATCTTCAATGCTCCCCCCCACCACAGGTCCGGAGTATAAGGGCCTTTAGAGAAGAAAGATTGAAAGGGAAGGGCCCAGGATGCAATAGCAAAAGCTATAAACAACTCAAATGTTCATTGTCAGGAGAACAGACAAACTGTGGTTCACTTACATAATGAAATATTAGACAGCAGCAAAAATGAATTTTTCATTTACTCATTTAACAAATATTTACTCAATACATACTATGTGTCAGACATAGTTGGCTAGAGATATAGTAGTGAAAAGACAAAAATTAAAACATGTTATCCGATAGAGATAAGTGCTGCAGTATAAAATAAAATTGGTATGTGCGCATATGCATGTGTTGGTGCACAATTTTTAATAGAGTCCATAGAGAAGCCTTCTCTGAGAATATGACAGTAGAGAACAAGCAGGCAAAAGCATGGGGAAGGGCACTGCAGAGAAAAAAAGAAGACTTTGAGGCAGGAATCTGCCTGGCATGTTTCACTTACCAGTAGTTATTAAGGTTACTGATAAATTTAAATATTTAAATGTTTTAAAATTAGGGTTTTGCAGATATATAAAATTGATTTCAATTTTATTAAAATGTCATTTTTGGAAAGAAAAATCTATAAATCTTTAATATATAATATTCAAAGACACTAAACTAGCTTGGAATATAAAGAATTATTGGAATACAAATAAATATATTTACATCTGACTTGCATATTATCTTTTAACAAACCTTTATCAGTTAAATCATGACAGAAAATAGAACCCTATAAGACCCCAGACATCTCTACTATTATTTAATAAAGACTGAAGAAAACTCTTCTGCCACATAGAAGCCAGTACTGTAACCTTGAAAGCTTATGAGAGGCAAGAGATCCTTGGATATTCTTGACTAATGGCCTTTTGTAACCTGCAGACCTGAAAGTTTCTAGAATGACCTAGACTCAACAATGAGAGAAGTGGTTAGCTAGATCAACCAATTTACCTTTACTGAACTTTTTTCTGTCTTTATCTAGACCACACAGCAACATTTGACAAAACTGACCATTTCTTAAAACAGTTCTGAACAAGTAAAAACTTTAATATGCTTTAAACTAATAATAATAATAAATATGAAAAAAGTGAAAAACCTCTGTGTCTTATCTGCCTTTTATTATTCCTGCTAGATGTAACCACGTTTATTAGTTTTGTGTATCTGACCTTTCTTTTTTCAAATGTTCCTTTTGCTATGGTTTGAATATTTGTCGCCTCCAAGACGCACGTTGAAATTTAATCCCCAGTTTGGCAGTATTGAGAGGTGGGGCCCTTAAGAGGTGACTGGGTCATGAGAACTCTGGCCTTATCAATGGGTTAATCCATTCATGGGTGAATGGGTTATCATGGGAGTGGGACTGGTGGCTTTATAAGAAGAGGAAGAGGACTGAGGTAGCACACTTAGCCCCCCCACCATGTGATGTCCTGTGCTACCTCCAGGCTCTGCAGAGACTTCCCCCCAGCAAGAAGGCCCTCACCAAATATGGCTCTTCAATCTTGGACCTCTCAGCCTCCATAACTATAAGAAATAAATTTCTTTTCTTTATAAATTGCTCAGTTTCAGGTATCCTGTTGTAAGCAACAGAAAATGGACTAAGACACCTTGTTAGTCTTCTTTGCCAGATCTTTCTCTTTTACCTGACCTAGGCCCTCTCCTCTTCTCTGTCTCCCCAAGTGACTCATCTAGTTCCATGATTTAAAATTCCATCCTGAATATGTATTCTGGTTCTGACCTCTAGATTTATATATGTAAGAGCACCACTTGGATAATTCGTAAGTATCTCAAATTTAACATGTCCTTCCCTACCCATACCTACCCACCTTCTTGTAACAAACAAATAAACCTGGTCCTTACTAAACCCTTCCTCTCTCAGTACCTGGCACAACCATCCATCCAGTCACCAAATCCAGACACTTAGTCATCCTTGACTCTTCTCTTTTTCTTACCACTCATCTAATCCAGGACCAAGTCCTATTCCAAATATATTTAGTATCCACACACTGCTGTCCATCTTCTTGGCCACCCCTCTGGTCCATCTTCACCCCCCACTTGGACTATCGCAGTAAATTCTAAACTTCTCTCTCCATTTCTATTCTTGTCTACTTCAATTCACCCTTCACACATGAGCAACAGTCAACTTCTTATAGATCATATTACTTCTCTGCTTAAAATTGTAGAATGATTTCCTATTGCACTCAAAATCAATTCAAAATTCATTCCCATGGCCTGCAATGCTCTACATGACCTCAACCCTGGGTACCTATGTGAGGAAAAACCCAAACAGTGTTTTTCTCTGCTGTCACACCACAACAATCAATACAGAATTCCGTGACCCCAAAGTATGTGGGGATTTCTCCTCACCAGCAAGCAAGTAATCGGCGATGCAGTGGACACCAGCTAAGTGTCCTCCAATTCAATTCCAACACTACCTACCCAGAGATAGAGTCAGATCCCACAGGTTGAGGGCTAAGTCCCCAAGACTATCCTCCCTTCAGACACCAGTCACAAGTCTGGGCCTCCAGAACTTCTGACCAACTGGCTTTAAGTTGGGGTTTCCACAACCTCCTCTTTGGGTTCGATTAATTTGCTAGAGTGGCTCACAGAACTCAGGGAAACACGTTTACTGGATTATTACAAAGCATACAGATGAAAAGATCCATGGCGTGAGGCATGAGAGAAAGGGGCACAGAGCTTCCATGCCCTCCCTGGGAGCATCACCCTCCAGGAACTTCCATGTGTTCAGCTCTACAGAAGCTCCACAAACCCTGTCCTTTGGGCCTTTTATGGAGACTTCATTGGTTGTCCATGATTGAAACACGGACAACCATGTCAAAATGTGATTGGATAAAAAGGGTATAATCTAAACCCACCAAGTCCTGTCTGTCCAGATTTTTCTTGGCTTCTGTACAGCATTCCTTCCTCGTAGGCGGCAGGACTCTCTGGAACAAGGGTCTTTTGAGCCACAGATTAGAGTCCTGCCTTGGGCAGGTGAAAGGGCAGGAGAAGGTCAGAGAGAGAGATTCTATTTTCTGAAGCCTGCTCCTGAGGCTTAAAGGGCCCCAGCATTTCGATGGGAGTTACAAGCCAGGAACTGTGGATTAAAAAAAAAAAAAAAAAAAAAAATATATATATATATCATAATACCAGAGTATCTTTCCTACATCATCTCATGTGGCTGAATTCCAAGTCTACCATGCTTCAGACTCAAAGAGGCATATATTCACATTGTTAACTCTCTCTCAGACCCTTGTTTGCTTCCTTCATAACAATTCTTGTTTCCCATTGTTTTCTCCAGAACCTGGTATAAGGCCTAGGACATAAGATGTTTGTTCATTGACTGGATGAATGAACACATAAGGCAATAGATGTCATGGGACAGTGATCTCTCCGTGCACAAAGAGTAAGGGCTAGAAGACATCATTAAGTATCAAAAGAACACTTGGTTTCAATTCCCAAATTCTGCGTTATGGCCTACACAGATAATGTAATGTGTTAGTAATACAAAAAGGTTAACAGAATGGCTTACAAGAATGCCTCATTTGGTTAAGAATCCCACATATGTTGTAAAATAGTCACAAAATGAAATGTATATGCTGAGATATTTATTTACTGAAACGTCATTAACAATGAGCAAACAATAATTAAGTAAGCAGCTACAGAAAGGCATGCTTTCAAAAGAGGGTTGGGAAAGAGTTCTTAGCAATAGCTCAGGGGGCCACATGATGACAACGATCACAGTCATGGTTAACAATATGCTAGGCACTGTTCTAAATGCTTTACTTAAATCTATTCATTTAACCCTAACAATAAAGGTACTGACTTCATTGTCTAGGAGGAAACAGAGACAGCCAGAGGTTAAGTAGCTAGTAAAAGGGTTGCACAGTAATAGAGCTGAATTTGAACCAAGGCAGTCTAGCTTTATAGCCCTGGCTCTTAACTGGTCCTTCCAGATAATCTATAAAGGCCAAAGCTATTATTAAAGGACCTCAAGAACAAGAGAAAACATCACAATAAACTCCTGAAAAGATAAGGAATGCTAACAAACACTTTAGTAAGTATAGGTAGCCTAGCTGGGAAAGGATTACTCAATGGATTGCCCTTGCTTAATTTAATTATGCCTTAAACTTTAAGTAACACCTTTAATCTGACACAGAAAAGTGTCTCTAGTTCAAATTGCCTTGATACTGCAAATCAAGGACCATAATATTTTAAAATGAGCTTTACATAAGGGTTTACATAATATACAACTTCAGTTCAGCAAACGCTTTCAAAGTTGTTTTCCCAGACAAAGTAAGGAATTTCTTGAGGCAATATGCTCTTTAAAAGTTTACTCCCCAAAACATTTGCAAGGTTTTGTGAAAGGAGATTAAGGACTAACACAATCACAACCAAATTTTCCCTTCAATTCATCTAATTTGTCAGGATTCTCCAATCTAAAGTTCATTTCCACACCAAGAAGGGAGAGACACACAAAGGGCACTTGGACAAAAACAGGAATTAGAGTAACACCTAGAACTATCATCTCCAAGAAAGGAGAGAGACTTAACAGGTTTTGTGAAATCAATGGAACAAAAGGAGTACCCAACAAGACAAAGAATTAATTCTTCTACAGTGGCTATTTACCCAGAATGAAATAACCAGAGAAATGACTCTTTATATAATAGATAATTAATGTAATAGAATATTAAAATTACAAACAGCTTGGGGAAATATTTTTAGCAGGAGCAAAGAAATTAATACAGCTCCGTCCTACTCTTTTGCAACTTTTACTAAGTAGAGACATGTGTTACAAGGATCCTCTGTCATTTCCAATCGCCAGAAAGAAGACACCTCAATACCTGATAGTAATGAAGCATGAACTCAGAATAACTATTCTGAAGAATATAACTAGTTTTCTTTCCTTAATGCATTCCACTGCAAATCTCGCCAAGCACAGTTTTTGTTATCCTACAATTTGTAAGACTAAACCAGCTAAAAAAGGAAAGAAAATTTGTAAAAAATGTTTACATATGTGTGTGTGTATGTGTGTGTGGATAGATAGATTCCATTAAATACATAAGAGAAAACATTTTCATGCAAACCAGGAAATATTACCAAACCATATCAAGATGCCTGGGGACAACCCTAGCAGAACAGAAAGTACACTTAGGACCTTAGTTACAGTTCAGGTTCTGACACTATCTAAGCCAGATGACTTCAGGCAAGCCAATTACTGATTGTTCCTGGGCCCCAATTTTCTCCTTTACTAAATGAGAATCTCTAACTATATGTTCACAGAGGTTCCTTCTAATTCTAAATATTGGTCCCAGTGAAACAATAAGGTTTCTTACTTAATACAAGTATATAAGTAAGGTAGGGCTATGTCTAACCTTTAGTTAACTACATATAAGCACCAAAAACTTCAGCTTTTTTTGCTCTTGGAAATTTTCAAGTGACAATACATGATGACCAAGAAGGATCAGATTTAAACTCCCAAATGCAAAACATACTCATTTTCCAGCCACCACTTATTAACCAACATGACTAATTCAATGGATCACAGTATCAAACTATTCTTGGCTAGCTTTACTGTCTTCACAAGTAGGGCAAAGATCATCTCATAAGAGTATGTGATAATATTTTCAGAAAATCATGTGAAATAACAGTATTCTGTACTGACATATTTCCAGCTTTCACCAATAAAATGATACCATATTGTCATTTATATAATAATTTCACATTTAGTATCTCACTTAATCCTTGTGACAATCCTGTGAAATAAAGTGAGCAGTACTTTTATCAACACAATCCAGACCAGCTCAGAATGTTAGGTAACCTGCCAACCATTACTTAATGAATGTTGGAGCCCAGACTTCAATCCAGGTCTTCTGATTTAAAGTTTAATGATCTTCAAAATCCTAAAAAGTAGTGATTCAAGCCAAAAGCAAGAAGAAGTTAGAAAAGTAAGAAAAACTGGATAATCAGTCCCTGGATAAATAAAATCGAACAAAAAGAATATAAGATCAGATTTGGTGGTTATACAATCAATAAGCAAATTTACCAAATGTTAAACTAATGATACATCCAATTATCATAATTCCACATTTCAAAAATCTTGTCACCTCATTTCAAAGATAAGTATAAAAAAATTTTCTAACTCAAAAGTAAGAATATGTAAATTAAATAACAAACTGTTCGCTATAGGTATAGGTAAGCTGCTAAAGGGCATCAAGCCATTTATTGAAGTATTTCAGAAACCTGGTTACATGTGTGTTTTCTTCGTGTGTCAGAGAAATTAAACTGTATTAATCAACTGTGGTCAAGTAAGATATATTCCTCAAAGGCAAAAAAAAGCTTCAGTGCTTTAAAATAATGTAGGCAAAGAAGTATAATATGAAAGATTTCTATTTGAGAGTTACTTCATACCTACACAAATCAGTCACATTTGTCTGGGTACCACCATCCCTCTTCCACAAGTCAATAAAAACATAAGCTAGAATGCATAACATGCTGCCTAGTAAATAGTAGTTTCTTCCTCTCATCATCTATGCTAAAAATATACAACAATTAAAATCAGAGCTAATGACAATACAAATAATAGGTAGTAGCAATCAGAATATTAAATTCTCTATCATTACAACAGTAAGAATACGTGTACAAGCTTCTCCAAACGATCAACGCAAATCTGTCTACAAAATCTCTGACAAGCCCCAATGGAGAATTGAAAGACATTAAAGTTAGGATAAGGAGGGATGCTGCCAAGATAAGCAAACAGTGCCAATCTATATATTATTAGATTTTTGCATGGAGTTGCAGGGAATAAAAAGATGATTGTGTAAAATCTACTAAAGGTCATAAATAATCTAGCAGTGTGACATAGGGCCACATACGGCTGCTTGGAATTTCAGAGATTTTTCGACCTTCATGTTTTACTGCAAATACCTCCACTGTAATGAAATACAGGAGCCGGGAGTCAGGGGTTTGAAAAGGCAGAGAACTCTATTTTTCATTAAAGTAGTAGGATATCTGAGGTCCTCCGCAGGGGCTCTACAGAGCGAAGGCCCATTCTCTTGACGACCCTGAAGCACCAGCGCTTTAGATGGCACTTGCACGCCTCAATTTCGTTTAGGAGCGGATACATTTAGCATCATGCGCTAAAGGTTGGGGCGAGCAAGAACCAAACTGACAGATCCTGAGAAACAGCTCGGTCGTCAGCAGGGAAGACCTTTTCCATTTACTCTAAAGTCCTGGACACACCAGGACGAAAGGGTACAGCTTCTAAGCTCGCAGAGAGGAGAACGAACGGTCGGGAGTCCGGTGTCTGGGTTCAATGTCCCGGTGACCAACCATGAGGAGGTGTCCCAAATAACCTGGCTACCGCCAGGCTGAGACACTCAGCATGAGCAGCGCCCTAAAACACTGCTGCAAGTCGAAATTACGGTGCCCCAGATCTGCAATAAGTGGGAGAGCTCCGGAAGAAGCCAAGCTCCGAGGACAATCTCAGGCTTCCATCCCCAACTCCCCGCGTTAGCTTACCTACCCGCTCCGACCCCGGTTTCTCCGGATCTCAGGATCCTGGAAGCGGCTCCTGACCGACTCTCACACCCGCCGCTGGGCTCCGGCCAACCGGAACTCGTCGCGTCACTTCCGGCCCGGTCTCCCCACCCCCGGAGACCGCCTCCAAAGGAGAAACGTTCCCCGCCTCCCTCGGGCAGCCTCGGTTGATCCTCGCAGAATTTCAGTTCGGCTCTTGATGCGGGCCCTGTGGGTGTGGCAAGAGGAAGAATGACTGGTTGCTGCGTGGTTCTTGATCCGGAACTTGTTGTCCAGGCACCCCGGAAGAGGTAGCGCGCACAAGAGACGCGTGTTAGCTGCCTAGAAGTGAAGAACGGAGGGCACGACTGAGAAGAAGAGGTGCTTTAGGTAGGTTGGCTCCCTACACGGCGAGGGAGAGGGCTGCTATTCTCCATTCTCTCTCCAGTTGGAACGTTTCTTCCCACCTCATTCCATAACCCACCCCCCCTTCATTTTCTTGTCTTCCGCCTAGTGGCCTCGGGAGGCCTCTGTTCTTGTTCTGCGAGCAAGCTGCTGGGGAGGGGGAGGACCCAGGATTTCTAGTTCCCAGCAAAGCCTCCGTTCAGGTGGCATTGATGCGCTCTCTTGAGAAAATATCGAGCAGGCCTCAAACTGTGCTGAGTGTTCATTGAATACCTATTGAATACCCACAGCATTTCAAGCTGTTGAGCTCTTCGTGGAAAGAAAAGGTTTCTGTGAATATAATCGAAAGATTTGTTCCCCCCATCACACAGAAATATTGTCTAGAGAGGTTTTTACTCCCTTAACATTATACCCCAGGCATTGTCCTAGACCCTGGGGAATGTACAGTAGTTATGTCTAAGTGCCACAGAAGCTCTGAAGAGGAAATAATTAAATCTGGGGGCTGGTAAAGACTTCACAAACTGTGCCATTTGAACTGGGCCTTTGCAGGTGAATAGGATGTTTTTCTTTGTGTTTATTTTAAATTAGGAAGAATAGAAACTAATTTAGGTGAGAGATTGTTGCTTGAAAGGACCTAGTAATTTGGGGTGGCTGAATAGTAACAGTATGTGTGAGGAGAGGAAGTTGAAAGGATAAAGTAGGCTGTAACCAAATTGAGTAGTGCTTTGAATTCATGCTAAGAGATTTGTGTTTTATTCTCTAGGTGTTTAGCAGATAATTTTTGAGCAGATAATTTGTATGTGTTTTGCATATTATGGATTAGGAGGAACTGGGGAAAGAATGAAGCAAATGTGGGAAGATTAGAGATAGAGTTGTTTATTTTGGAGACTTTGGCAAGGCTTTTGGCACTGGTAGTAGACATAGAGGGATAGGTTAAAAACACATACATTTTACAGGATTTGGTGGCTGGATGTGGTAGGGCATAGGAGGAAGAAAAGTCCAAGTTTACTTAGAAATCAAGAATACAGAAAGTTTGAGAGGGGAGGGAAGATACTGAGTTCAGTTGAGGACTGAAAGTTTAGAAAACTTAATAGATCTCTAAATGTTTAATTTTAATTAATCTAAGTTTACATAACCACATGTGGGAAATAGCTACTATTTTGGGCAGCGTAGATATTTACTAAAAAGAGGGCCAAATGTATACAGTTTGGTAATACATATATCAGGGGCAAATAGAGGATGTAGAGCTAGAGAAGGAGACCGTTGAAAAGCTATCAGAGAGAAGATGAGAATCAGGTGAAAGTTGGGTTAAAGAATTCAAGAGAGGAAAGTGTAAAGGTTTAAAAGTGATCAGTGAGTGGTGCAGAAAACTCAAGATGAGGCCTAAAAAGAGGCAACTACATTTGGCAATTAGGAAGTGTCTGGTTCCTTAGCAATTTCAGTGGGGTGGGAAAGAGAGGCAGCCAAGTACGATGATTAGGAGAAAAAGAGATAGGTAATTGAAAAAGTTTGGAGGTAAAGGGAAGAGGAAAAATGAGACAGTGGTTTAAGTGTCAAAGAAGATTAGGGAAAGGTTTGTTTTGTTTTTGTTTGAGACAGGGTATCGCTCTATTGTCTGGGCTAGAGTACAGTGGCATCATCATAGCTCACTGCAACCTCAAAGTGATCCTCCTGCTTCAGCTGGGACTACAGTCGCATGCCACGATGCCTAGCTAATTTTTCTATTTTTTTGTAGAGACAGGGTCTTGCTATGTTGCACAGGCTGGTCTTCAACTCTTAGGCTCCACTGATCCTCCCACCTCAGCTTCCTAAACTGCCAGGATTACAGGTGCAAACCACTGAGCATGGCAAGGGAAAGGTTCCTTTAGGATGGAAAATGCAGAGGGGTAGAAGGCAGTGAAGTAGATTTAATGGATGGAGTGTGGTTCAGGAAGCAGTGGGATTAAGAGCACCTGTGAAACTGGTTTAGTCAGGCAGGAGAATTAGAAGGCACCAAAAGGAGAGTTTTATAGGACCTATTTGTTTTATTGTCCTGTCACTGCCCAGGATTATCTGTGAGACTAAGAATAGTTATTTTTACTTTAGTCTCAAGCACTGGGCTCATTGATGTGCTTATCATAGGTATACAGAAGAAGGGACAGACTGACACACTCTTGTAGAGGAATTAGATGATAATCTGATCGGGCTAATATGAGATTAGAACATCCTAAAGAACAAAGATATGAGTGTTAGTTTTAACACTTTGTAACATGAGACTCCATTGAGATATGAGACATAAAAAAATAGTAATTTCTGGAACTTTCACTGTTCTGTTTCTGATCTTACTGGTATATTAGATAAGCTTTTTATCATGACCTTTAGATAGGTATGTTTTATAGTTTTATGTTTTATATGTTTCTGCCACTTATTATTAGTTATGTTATTGTGGATAAGCAGCTTTTCTGTTTGGTCCACATTTTTCTCATCTTTAAAATGAAGCTAATATCTTCCTTTTATGTTCATAGCAACAGTAAATGAGATAATGGATGTAAAGGATTTCGTATGTTATCCAACACATAATAGATAGTTCCTCTGTATAGAGCAGTTCCCTTCTCCAGATAGTACCTGAATCTGGTAAATGGGATATTTGGTTACTTTGCAACCTAGAAATTGATGCAGAGAATCCTTCTAATTGTTGGCATAGAGATTAGTGTACCTTTTAAGAAATAATTGAATATTTGTTCAGTTTGGAGTCTGATAGGTTATCAAGGAGAAGTCCTGCTAGTATGTAAACATCATGTAGCAACTGAATGATAGATGCATTATGAGGTAATGTGGGTTTGTAAAACTTTCTATTATAAAGAATTTAATTTTTTTTTTTTTTTTTTTTTGCAAAGACATCTAGAACCATAAAGTATTATGTCAGTGCAGCCCTGTCACCGTGTTTAGGAACTCTGGTGGAAGCGGACTGAAACTAGGTGCTCTAAAACTTACCATATGTGACCCTCCTTCTTCTGGCCATTCCATGTCACTCTCCTTTGATCCCTAATGTTCATTTTCTCAGGATTATGTTTTAGTCCTTTCTTCATTCTACTTACTTTTCCACTTGTATCACTTCAATAACCTCCTCTATATGTTAGGCTCTCACATCTGTGTTTCCAGCCCAGGCCTTTCTGACCTTTATACTGATAAGTCCTTTTTTTAAAATTTTTTTTTATTTTCTAGATATCTCTAACCACGATGTCTTTCAGTCAAACCAAACCTGAATTCAGTATCTTTTCCTTTCATACCTGCTATTTCACCAGAATTCACTTTATCAGTAAATAGTACTTTTATTCTCCATTTGTTCAAATATAGGTATCATTCTTAACTTCTTCCTTTCTTTTATTACCAAACTTCCAATCGGTCACCAAATCAGACAGATGTGCCTTGGCCACTTCTCTTCTGTCGCATTTCCATTACTCGTGTCTAGGTGGCCATCATCTTGTCTAGTCTACTGGGAGAGGCATAATAATGTTAAGAACATGGGCTCTGGATTAAGACTAACACTTAGGAGCTGTGTGAATTTGGGCAAACTACTTACAGTTTCTCTTCCTTGATTTCCACATCTGAAAAATGGGTATAATAATTATATACAGATGTTCCTCAACTTAGGGTGGGATTACATCCTGATAAGCCCATCCTAAGTTGAAAATAGTGTTAAGTAAAAAATACATTTAATATAACTGACCTACCTAACTTCATGGCTTATTTAGCCTAGCCTACCTTAAATGTGCTTAGAACACTTACATTAGCCTACAGTTGGGCAAAGTCATCTAACACAGGCCTATCTTATAATAAAATGTTGAATATTTCGTGTAATCTATTGGATACTGTACTAAAAGTGAAAAACAGAATGGTCGTGTGGGTACTTGAAGAAAGGTTTCTACTATTGAATACATATCGCTTTCGCAGTATTGTAAAGTCGAAAAAAAAATCTTAAGTTGAATGATAGTAAGTCTGTGACTGTCAGTATTTACCTTAATGTGCTGTTGGGAGCTTTAAAGGAGACAGGTCATATAGAGTGCTCAGCCAAGGCCTAATACATAGCAAAACATTTAGTAAATGTTAACTGTTATTACATTATTGCAGCCTCCTCATTTGGTCTCCCTGTATCTATTCTTGCCAACTTCTAATTCATTCTTTACATTGAAGCCCTAGGTGACTTTTAGAAAACAAGTCATTTTGCTGCAGCAGCTTCCCATTGTCCTTAAGGTAAATTCCAAACTGTTGACATGGTTTATAAAGCCTTCTTTGATTTGGAGTCTGCCCTTCTTTCTGTCTCTATCCTCTGCCACTCTTCCTCTCCATCTTTCAGCTATCTGGACTGCTTTCAGGTCATTTGACATAACCATATTTCTCTCTGCTGGTCTTCCCACTTGGTGTTCTTTCTGCCTGGAATGATCTTCCTTTCTCTTTTCTTACTCATCCTTTGTTGAAGTTTCAATATCATTTCCTCAAGGAGGCTTTTTCTGACCTTTTAAACAGAGCTAAAGCCTTTTATATACTCCCATAACACCTTTTCACAACATTTACAACCCTTGTAATTATTTGTCTTCTCCACTCATAACAGTGAACAACAGACAGTGGCCTGTATTGTTCATCACTGTATTCTCAGCCTAATAACATGTCTGCCTGGCAGATAGCCAGTAAACATTTGTTTTATTGAGCTTAACTTCTCTTTTCTTGTCCTCAATTTCTTCATTTTTCATATGGAAATAACCCTAACTTCTCAGTGTTATGTGGATCAAATGACAATACATGTCAAAGTATTGTTGAAATTTTGAGTTATAAAAACAAAGTGTTAAAATAAAATGAAAGAAATTCAATATTAGGATTGAGCCACTTCAAAACCACTGTTACAATGTAAACTCCATTGAAGAAGGGACTTTTTGTGTACTCCTACTTTGTGTGTACAGTGTTTGAAAGGAGGAGGCAGTGTATTATAAAAATTGAAAGAATTGAGAAGGTGAATGAACTTAGTGACATACTCCTGACTATATTTCAGATGTTCATTTCTGTAGCTATGTTTTGGACTTTGTATCTCTTTTTAATTTTCCATCTCCACAATCAAGGCATCTCTCTCTAATCACAGCCATCTGCCTTTCCAGCCTACTTTCTTCACACCTGTTCTTTAATAGCCTGCCTAGATAAATAGCATCTATCACTTTGCTGTCCTTAAATCATTCTCTAAGAATATAGGTCTCAGGTCTATCATTTCAGACATTCTTGTCCTCATCCTAAATTCCTTTGCACCATTGTGTCTTGGTGCTTATTCCTGGTAAAATTCAAACTTGGATAAATCCAACTATCCATTCTAATAGGAAGGGAGAGTAAAGGATGAATGTGGAATACAGGTTAGTTTGTATGCTTGGAGGAAGTGACTAGGTAGTTTCCTCTGCAATTCTGCCATACCTTTTATTTCAGTAATTCTCTTCTCTCCGTCAGTTTGTCTTCTGTATGACCTCCTTCCCTCCAGAGAATAACTTCCTGCCTCCAAAGCCGTAGCCCTACCTGGCTAAAACTCACATTGGGAAAGGTGCCCCATTTCCTTTGCAAGACCAAATCCCTTTGTAAAGTCTTTCTCTATCTTGAGCATCTACCTACCTTTCATCTGACTCCATACCACTGACATTTAAATATGTTCATTTCTTCTTAAGGGAAAAAAAAACCCTTACTTTTCCTTTTCTCCATGTCCCCTTATATTCACTGCCTTTTCTTTTTGCTAACTTTCTTTCTCTATTTCTTGACCCCACCTCAAACTAGTTTCTGCCCCACCAAAGACAATAACCCCTTTTTTGCTAAAACTAATAGACAAAGTGTGTCAGACAAAGTGCTGTTGACCACATTGTCCTTCTACAAATATGTTTCTAACTACAATCTCCTGGTCTTCCTGCTTCCTTGCCTGTAGAAATTGGGCATTTAAGAAGGTAGCTCCAGAAAGGACTGCAAATAGAGAAAGGGTACAGAAGGTTTTTTGGTAAATGTTTCAGAAAGTGTCTGAAGAGTAAAGGATTCTAACAGACTCGAGTAGTTGTAGGTTTTATAGCATCAAGTAGCAATTTCAGAGAAATTTGTTTTATTTCCTCAGGGATAGGATTTGAATTTGAGATTGCAAGTGTGGGGATATCGGGTTGTTTTACTTTTCTTAGAGATGGGGTCTTGCTATGTTGGCCTCCACCTTTTGGGCTCAAGTGATTCTCCCACCTCAGCCACTGTACAGCTGTTTTACCCTTTTATTAACTGTACCTCTGACTTATATTCAGCCTTTAAAAGCAAGATACAAGCAGTATAATGTGCTAAATTATACATTTATAATTTGGAGACATTATAAACAATTTATTTATAGACATTGTTTTCTTCAGAGATTGAGTGTAATTATTGTCCTCGAACAATTACTGGAGGCCTCTCTCATTAAAATCCTACTATCTCCCAATCCTGCTTTGAGATCTGGAGACAGCTGTGATTTATATGCAGATCTGTTTGCAAAGGCACTGCTTTATATTTATTTCTGAGTTAGAGACTGAGTCTTAAGGCCCTAGAGCAGTGGTTCTCAACCCAATCAGACTGAACCCATACTTTTTATAACAAATCATTAGTAACAAATGTAAAATGGTGCAGCCAGTTTGGGAAATACTTTGGCAGTTTCTTAAAAAGTTAAACATAGAGTTATCATGTGACCCAGCAATTCAATTCCTAGGTGTATGCCCAAGAGAAATGAAAACCTTCATTTACACAAAAAACTTAAGTGTTCATAGTAGCTTTATTCATAGTAGCCAAAATGTGGATAAACCTAAATATCCATCAGCTGATGGATGGATAAAATATGGTATAGCCATACAATGGAATATTATTCATCAATAAAAAGAAGTGAAGTAATGATACATACCACAACATGAATGAACCTTGAAAATGTTATGGTTTACAATAGAAGCTCGAAACAAAAGGCTACTATTGTATGATTTCATTTATATAAAATGTCCAGAATGGGCAAATCCATATGGCACAAAGTAGATTAGTGTTCGCCAGGGGAGAGGAAAATGAGAAGTGACTGCTAATTGATAAAGGGGTTTCTTTTGGAACAGTGAAAATGTTCTGGAATTAGATAGTCTGATGGTCACACAACTTTGTGGATGTGTTAAAAACCACTGAATTGTCTAGTTTAAAAGGGTGAATTTTATGGTATATGAATTATATACTATCCTGAGATGGAAATATTTGATAATACTGCATAATCTACCAAACGTATAATTTCAAAAATGTTAATATAATGTCCTAATTTTAACATAAAGAAGAATAAAAAGGAAATTTATGATAAAATAAGTATTTCCAGGGCTGTCATCTATGCTGTGCCGATTATACACTACACAATTTTAAGGGTGCCACCTACAAGCACTACAAATACGGTGGCCCTATGTTTATAAATGCTTGGATAGTATTCCACTAGAAGAAGAAACTGATGGTTGTACGTCTACATGGAAGCATTATGAATCCAATGGCCTCAAATGTAGACTGATATAGGTGTTTTATTGGTGACTTAAATATCATGAACATCTTTGCTGGGCTAACCGGATTTTCTAAAATAATAAAGGATAAAGAATGATATTCTTTTGTTTTATATGATAGGTACACTTTTGGAAAATTCAATACAGTCTTCAACTTAATGATTTTTCGATTTTATGATGGTGGGAAAGCAATACCCATTCAGTAGAAACTGTACTTCGAGTTTTGAATTTTGGTCTTTTCCCAGGCTAGTGACATGCGGTACGATAGTCTCGCGTGATGCTGGGCAGCGGCATTGAGCCACAGCTCCCAGTCAGCCACGCGATCACGAGGGAAAACAACTGATACTCGACAGTGTACTGTGTTGCCAGCTTTTTTGGATATTGTGTTTTGTGTTTTCACATCCCATCATGTCTACAAAGTGCCCATCTGTGTTTCCTGCTACTGGTGAGATGAAGAAGAGGAAGGCAATTACTCTTGAGATGAAACTCAAGATAATTACCCAGCATGAAGGTGGCAAGCCAGTAATGGCCATCGCACGTGAATTTGGATTTCCGCAGTCTACAATTTCAACCATCTTAAAGGATAAGAAGCGAATCATTGATGCAGTGAAATCGTCAGCATCGGTTAAATCCACTGTCATCACAAAGAAAAGAGCTGGGCCGATTGATGATATGGAAAAATTACTTGTTATGTGGATGGAAGACCAGATACAGAAGCGCGTACCACTTAGCCTACTGATGATCCAGGCTAAGGCGAGAAGTCTTTTTAATATGCTAAAAGAGCATACCAGTGACCCTACATATACACAGATATTTAAAGCAAGTCATGGATGGTTCCAGCGGTTCAAAAGGCGTCATAATTTTCATAATGTGAAAGTCAGTAGTGAGGCAGCAAGTACAGATACTGAAGGTGGCAAAGCTTTTAAGGAACAGTTGCATAGTATGATTGTGGCTGAAGATTTTTGCAGTGAGGAGCTGATCAAACTGAAGGAAGGAAGAACTAAAGAAGTTGAGGCAGAGGAAGAAGTTATACCCAAGGCACCAAGAAATTTCACAGCACAGAAACTGGCAGAGGCGTTTGCTGCTATCAACACTGGGGTGCGGATGTTAGAAGAAATGGATGTAAATTGTGAGAGATTCAAAAAAGTTGACAGGCAGATACAGGATGCTCTTGCTTGCTATAGAGAAATATATAATGAAAAGAAGAAACAAACCGTACAGTCAGAACTTGATATCTTCCTGAAGAACACTATGCCTGCTAAACCATCAACAAGTGTTGATGACCCAGTGCCTTCTACCAGCTATTCTCAAGCCTCAGAAAAGAGAGAAATTGATGACCCTGTTACTGTAGCATCCCCATCATACACCAATTAATTTTATTTCAATGCTTCAAACATTCTTCAGGCCTAGTGTGCTTTTAGCTGTGTACATTAATGGTGAGTACTCATACAACCATTTTGTATTTCACTTTCAGTACAGTATTTAATAAATTATATGAGATATTCAACACTTCATTATAAAATAAGCCTTGTATTAGATGATTTTGCCCAACTGTATGCAGTGTTCCGGGCACGTTTAAGGTAGGCTAGGCTAAACTTTGGTGCTCAGTAGGTTAGGTGTAATTAAATGATGGGTTTATTGGGTCGTAACCCCATTGTAAGTTGAGGAGCATGTGTATATGTTAAAACTATGCAAAAAAAATTTGTGTTCATATGTAAAATGGAGTTCTAATCTCAGATATTAAGTTTTTCACCTGCACTAATGCTCAATGGGACAACTCTTCATTTTGCACAATTTTTAGCATTCTTGCTCAGGCCTGGTCAATGTCAGTAAGGCACGTCCTCCAGGCCCATTGACATGACAATGGGAAACTTCTCTGAGGTTCTTCCAGGGGAACCTTCTTTGATACCTTCTCCACTGAAAATGACTGCATTGTGAAAACGCAGATTAGCACTGTACTCCAAGAAAGGGCTGAGTTATTTTTGGTTTCTTAGATCTTTTAGGCATCTTGGTAAAACAAAACATTTCCTTTCTCCACAAGACTTAGGGAAGACTGAGGAAGAGTTTTTGAACTTGATGTGAGTTTGCTCACATTAAGATCCAAAATGGCCAGGCACAGTGGCTCACACCTGTAATCCCAGAACTTTGGGAGGCTGAGGCAGGAGGATCCCTTGAGGCCAGGAATTCAAGACCAGCCTGGGCAACATAGCAAGGTCCTGTCTCTACAAAAACATTAAAAAAAAAAAAAATTAGCCAGGCATAGTGGTACATGCCTGCAGTCCCAGCTACTCAGGAGGCTGAGGCAGGAGGATCACTTGAGCCCAGGAGTTGAGGTTGCAGTGAGCTATGACGGCACCACTGCACTCCAGCCTGGGCGATAGAGCAAGACCTTGTCTCAAAAAAAAAAAAAAAATGACTTAAACTGCTTCATGTGGATGCTTGAATCTTTCCTAGTACATGGGGTGAGAGGTGGGGAGTGGAAATAGGCTGCATGCATAAGATCCAAAATATATTTTGCCTTTTTTCTGGATGACTTCATATAGTTCTAAAATATTGCCTACTGCTTATAGTCAAAGTGTTTGTCTGATAAACCTATACCTTATTATTGCTAGATTGTGATAACTTTTTTCCTTTCCCTTAAGATGCCCTCCAAATCCTTAGTTATGGAATATTTGGCTCATCCTGGTGCTTTCACCTTGGCTGCTGGAGTTGCTTGTGGCATGTGCCTGGGCTGGGGCCTCCGAGTACGCTTTGGGATGCTCTCCAAAAGCTTGACGAGCAAGACAGACACAGAGACTGGAACTGAAGCAAGTGTCCTAGGAGAAAATGGAGAGTACAAAATGATTCTTGTGGTTCGAACTGACTTAAAGATGGGAAAAGGAAAAGTGGCTGCCCAGTGCTCTCATGCTGCTGTTTCTGCCTACAAGCAAATTCAAAGGAGAAACCCTGAAGTGCTCAAACAGTGGGAATACTGTGGCCAGCCCAAAGTAGTGGTCAAAGCTCCTGATGAAGAAACCCTGGTTGAATTACTCACCCATGCGAAAATGCTGGGACTGACTGTAAGTTTAATCCAAGATGCTGGACGTACTCAGATCGCACCAGGCTCTCGAACTGTCCTAGGAATTGGGCCAGGACCAGCAGACCTAATAGACAAAGTCACTGGTCACCTAAAACTTTACTAGGTAGACTTTTACGATGACAATTCCTCTATCACATGTGTTTGAAGCCTGTCAAATTCTAACAATAAAAGCTGAATTTATTCCCCCGATTTAAATATTCTTGAGATGAAAATAAAATCTATTCCCATGCTCTTCCATCATATACTTGGCAGTTAGAGTTGTCATCTTGGGCTTAAAAAAAAAATACTGCTGGTTAAATGATCTTGGTGATTCAGGTGATAGATGCTGAAACAAATATTTAAGATGAGAGAAACAGGTCTTGATAAAATTGTATTAAAAGGGGGGAAGCAGCGTTTCCCTATGCATAGTTAGGTCCCTTTGTGTGTGGGTAGCTAGCTCTTCCCTAAGACTATGCTGCTGTCCCCCTTGGAGGATCACAGGTTCAAGGATATTCCCACTAGATTCAAACTGCAATTTGTTCCTCTGTCACTTTTTGGACAACTGATAGCCCATTTTATAATAGATCATGGTATAGCCACCCACAATGGAATCTCATGGTTTAGTATCTGTTTAGATTTTTGTCTCAAAGTCAAGGGTTTGTAGCAATGATATAACCCACCTGTGCAGTGTTTCATGTTCACTTTCCCTGACTCTCACTGGCCAAAGGTTATCAGCAGTGGTTCTAAATCATCGCTTATAAAAATTTCTCTACTTTCCCCCTTTCCTCTGACAGTGAAGCCATTGAAACTTGTGAAGAAACCATATGTACTGTGTAGATGGACATGAGTGGGCCCATGTAAGAATTTATGGTAATCGAAGTAAATGTAGTTTTATTATCCCTGATGTTTCTTTTCCTAGAACTTAGAACTAGACTATTAAGGGTGTCTTATTTTTTCCCTTTTGGGTTTTTTTTTTTTTTTTTTTTGAGACAGTCTTACTCTGTCACCCTGGGTAGAGTGCAGTGGCATCATCATAGCACACTGCAACCTCAAACTTCTGGGCTCAAGTGATCCTCCTGCTCCAGCCTCTCAAGTGTGCACCACCACACCCGGCTATTTTTTTCTATTTTTAGTGGAGATGGGTTCTTGTTCTTGCTCAGGCTGGTCTTGAACTCCTGACCTCAAGTAATCCTCCCCCTTGGCCTCCCAGAGTGCTAGGATTACAGGTGTGAGTCACTATACCCAGCCCCCTTTTGCTTTTTTTATGTATTTGGTATAATTCTAATAATTACTATGTTATACTAGCTGCCCAGAATATGAAGCAGAAGATCCCAACTCCCTAAACGCACATAGCTTCCTGATCATTGTCTTGCTAGAATCCATTTTTCTTTAAAGCCTTCTTTTTGGAGGATCCTGATAGTAATTTCTAAATTCAGTATATCCCTAAAAACTATAATGCTGCCAGGGAGAATTTTGGTAATAGGCACATTTTAAGTGGCTGTAACGATCCATAGTTAACTATAACATAAGCAACATTGTAGCACAATTTCAAGGTCTAAGGTCATTGGTGGAGTCTGTGGGCAGAACACTGAGACTACCACAGCCAGTCTTGAAAAGTTCTGGTATTTGGTCCATCTTACAGAGTTTATGTAGGTGTATAACAGCACAGGAGAAGTTGCAAATGTGAATGATGCCACAATAGCAACTGTTTCTACACGGAACGTTTATACTGGCTTCAAAAGTGATGCAATAACATGCAACAACATGTAGGACTGAATTGAACTCAATCCTAACTGTATGATTTTGACTCAGGTAATTTCTGTGGCTTGCCTCAGACTGATGGCTCCAAATTCAAAGACAGTGCATTCCCAACAGGATGGCCTTGGGTGGCTGACTCAAGTAACTAATAGAGCATGGCATATCTACTAGGATGAATAAATAATACAGAAATTCTGGTACATCTGTAAATATACTTGCTTTCTAGTTCACCCATACTTAGTTATTTTATGGGACTTGTACTGTTATAGTTCTCTAAGTATACTCTGCAGAGCCCATGGGGTCTCTGCAGGGTCAAAACTATTTTCATAATACTAAGCCATTTTCTTTTCCCTGTGTTGACACTTTGCACTGGTGATGCAAAAGCAACGGTAGGGAAAACTGCTGGCACCTCACACCAGTCACAGCAGGGGTACCATGGTGTTCTTCACTCACTGGCATTCATTAGGCTTCACTTAATATCCTTGATGAGGCAGTAAAAAATGTTTTTGACCCATGACTATTTGTCTTAGCGTTCTGTGTAACATTAAACACTGCTGCACACAAAGTATGGTTATTGGCTTAAGGAAAAGGACTTGTGTGGCTGATCTCATGAGCTGACTAGCTGTGTCATGGAACATTTTTACTTGTAATAACTGACAAATTATAGTTACTCAAACCTGGCTGTGTGTTTGAGACATTTTCTCATGGATAACTGAGCCAGTCACTTCAAGGAAAAGAACTGACAGTATTTTGGAAAATTTGTGTCTGCCTCACTTCCAAGCTTCCCCAAACTTAAGACTTTCCTGATGAGATCAGTGTTCCTTACAAATGATTTTTTAATATATAGTAAAATGGGTCAACTTTGGAAGAACTATATATTTCAGTAAATCATTATTTTCTATATATCAATGCATAAGGTTTTTTATGTTAACATGCATCGAGTTTATTACTGTTAAAGGGTTAATATTTTTAAAAATTTCTAATATACTAAATATCAATAGATATAAATGACAAACTAAAGCTCTTTGGGATGTTTAATAATTTAAGAATATTAAAATCTAGAATGAGAATGTCTACATGACTAAATTTACAAAAATGTCAAGTAACGCTAGGAGATCATTAGTCAGTTTGCACTATTATACTAGTGGTCATGTTGATACAGTTTTGAACAAGTCTCATATATTTGTACAGTGGCTCTATTAGGATACTAGCCAAGATCATTGAAAGCTTGCTTGCCCTTGGAAGCTTTCCATTAATCTCTCTCCCTTCTTTCCTCCTGTTCAAGTTACATTTAGAGAGTGGGAAGAACTTTTAGTACCCTTGTCTGTTTTTAGTTCCTTCTAGAACATCACCTTTGATAAACTCAGAGTAATGTTAGGGAAGATTCTTGGCTTAAAGTACAGTTTATTACCAGTTATTTTTACCACTTAGTGTACACTTACAATTGCCCAGTCTTGGGCTAGGTATTTTGTGATTTAAAGATAATTGCCAAGTGATTCTGCAAAGTACTCAGTGTTAATATACAGATGAGGAAACAAGCTCAGAAGCTCAGCTTGGCTCAGGGCTTGAACCTAAGTCATACATCACAGAGGTTTCTCTTTCTACTATAGCCAGGTATGGATGGCTTAGGTGGCAATTTAACATCACAGGGAATGGCATGTGATTAAGGCTTTTTTGTTTAAAAATAAAAAATAAAAAAGCACCAGTTTTTCTTTAAAAAAAATTGTTTGCTGTAAGAAAACTTTTACTGAAGTATTTTTAATTGCTCCTATTAGGGAAGGTAAAAGAAAAATCATCCCACTGATAAAAACCAGTTGATTGGAATTATAGGAACGGTCCAGAACGAATCTTGACACTGAAAAGAATGAGCTTCTAGGGACCATTACTATTCTCCCTCGTGATTTGTTGACAATGAAGAAAGGCAGCAGAGATCCAGGAACACATGCACAGCCAGGGCCTGAACAGCAAGATGTTTTCACTACGACAAACCAAAAGGAATTTTCCAGCTAATGCTCCAATTTCCTATATGAAGATTTGGGGGGTGTGTATGGATTTAAGGTGGGGGAAGGGCTCAGGGGTTTTAAGTTTTTAAAAACTCTTCAGTGGAGCTTACGGTATTTGCCTAAAGAGTTACAGAACAATACAAGGCTAGGCAAGGGGCTATGTGTAACTAACTATTGAGGATTAAGGGATAGTGAAATGAACTCCAAGTAGTAACATTCTCAGCCATAAGCAAGAGTTGAATTCACACACCAGTTTAAAAAAAAATCAATTTAAAATACCCATAATTTGGGCACCTTTAGAAACAGCATGTTAACTACATGTTCAAATATATTTTATTTCAAGTTAATATAACCTAACATCCATGATTTGTTCATCTAAGTGAAATTCTCATCACTTGGTTAAAATGTTAGAGATGGGGGAAATGTAGCCCACTCTAGTAGTGACTGGTTCTTTCAACTATTGTATGTTACCTTATTAATTAGCTACAGGAATGTACATGATATAATACACAATTTCTTCACATGTCCCCATCCTCATTCCACTTCCTCTCATGCCTCCCTGCATCATGCCTCAGTATCCAATATGAAACTACCAAAACTATTCTTTTGGTTTGAGAGATATTTAATTGAAACTGCAATTCTATGTTATTTCCACAGTCCAGTAATTTATTTTAAATTTGAGTAAGTTCAAATTCCACAAAACAAAACTGAAGAACAGCAATATTTTGTTTGAATTTCTCTCTTCTGTACACTCAGTGATCTAAAACACCACAATATCCAACATACACAAACCTCAGGGAAGGGTTAGTACACACAAGATTGGAATCATGGTGCTCTTTGTTCCTGAATGGAATGGTCCCACAGAAAAAGCACAGGATACAGCACAACATAAGGGCACCTGTTACATATGAAGTGAGCAAAACACACTAGCATTTTCTATATGCGTAATGGGGAAACCTGCATAGGTTAGAGGGCCTTTGATGCTCATGTAAAAATCAGGCAAGTTTTCTGTATGCATTTTTCAAATAATTTGGAGAGCACTGCAATCCAATGTAGGATACGCTGATTAGTGTTGTCTTTGTTGGCATTGACAGTCTTGCATGGTCATATACCAGTATTTTTGCCTTAGCTTTTCTTTGAATAAAAGAGATTTAAATGCATTTAGACAGTACATATTAAGCTGTTTACATACACTAAATTTAAGAGATTCAGTATTAGAGTTTCTTTGTTTCTTTAAACACTACAGAGTGCAAATCAGGTTCTTCACAACAGATTGAATATTAAGCAGTTCTTCAAAGAATGAGGGGGAAGAAAAAAAGCCCAAATGAATAAAACATTGAAACTATTCCCCTTTGAAAATAAATTCTAAAAATGATGTGGAATGTGAAATAATGTTTTAACATAGGTGATCCAAGTTTATAGTTAGAAACAAAAAGTAGTCCTTCATGACAGGTTACAAGAACACGTTGCCTGTTTCCCTCATTATAAACTGAGAAGTGGGTGAAGACGATGTTTCAGTATGAAAATGGGCGACTACAGGATCCGCTTTCCATCTCACATGCTGTACCCAAAACCAGGTTGAGGCTGTCCATAGGGTGGTGCGGTATAACCATAACCAAAAGGTGCCTGGGGAGGGACGGCAACACTGGGTCCTGCTGTCAGCATCAACTGGGGCTGACCTAAAGAAGAAAACAAAAAGGAGCAGGGGCAAGGAGGCAGAAGAAACTGTTAGCATTCTCAGACTAGAACACTCCAATCTCCCCACTCTAGCAACATAATCACAACTGAGAATGTATTGTGTTGGGGGACTTTGGACTGTCCCAATTTTGGTATGACTTTTTCACCCTAAGAAGGGCCCTGCCTAAAAAGGCAACAGTGCAGGGCCAAGAGCTAGAACTTTGTATCATTTAAAGCATACTTGATGTGATCAGGCCAGACATCTGCCAACAAGCCTTTCACATGGTATGTGCACATTACATTTAGTGACACAATAAAATCACAGGAAGGCTTAGTTTTTAAAATGACATGTTTTAATATATAACTGAACTTTTAAAGTTAGATTTAAATTTCTGATTTAAACATGTCTAAACAGTATTGAAACTTAATGCATTTCTAGCAAAGAATCCAGTACTAATTTAGAGACAGTAATCAAAAATAAGACACATTCAAATCGGCATGAGGTATGAAATGCATTAGGTATGAGATACATTAGAACATACACGTTCTATCAAATACTATGTTGATATTCTTTCTCAGGTTTAAATAGTTGTTGCCCACATACATAAACATGACCTGTAGGGAACCTGCCTTACGTGGAGAGAGAAAACACGCAACACTCCTCCCCACCCCCACAAAACAAGTACTCTTAATCTCCCACTAGAACGTAAACCTAGATTTCTCCAAGCACAAGTAACCTTATGTCTTTCCTTGTTGTAGTTAACAACCAAAGTTGTCTTTAGTTAGCAAATTCTTTTTAGAAACCAGTTTATAAGAAATCATCCCTAACCTTGATACTGACATCTGTCTTGAAATTCCAACCTCATTTTCAATTGCCCATTTAAACACCCTGAAGGCAAGCCAAATTCAGTAGGTACCCCCCAAATTACACCCACCCTGTTTTTGTTCCTACTGTTTCCTATCTCAAACATGTCAAACATCTTGCATCCATCTCTAAGAATCCACTTAAGTATACCTTTCTCTAACTTTATCAAAACTATCCTGTCCTCTAAATTCCCAAATACTTTTTATCTATAGTAAAAAGGAGATAATGCCATAATAAATGTATATATTATTTTCCTCAGTAGCCTGAGATATAATGGTCATATTTTTATGCTCCCCTCAAAGAACACCTGGTTATAGTGCTTTAACCTATATACCCTTCAAATTTATTGTTCAAATAAATCTGTTCACCAGATATGAAATGGAAAGGCGAAGTAATTTAGACATGCAGGTGTATGAAAAAATTAAACTGCCTTAAATATTCACTGGAGAGTTTGAACATCCTATCTCTCTAGAAAGTTCTCGAATGGAAATACTACCCAGTTCTCTGCCCCAGTTAGAATTTAAAGTGAGGATGTATTCTTTATGTAAAGCATACTAAAGCCAGCCTTGGCATATTCAAACACCTTTTGCTCTTCTGAAAATTGAATTCATCAGTATTTCTTACTCAGTAATTTATAAGCAAGTCATCAATCAGTGACCAGATGATAGGGAAACATTAGGTTACGATCTTAAACGACTATTGTGAGATTTTTCCTTGCATTTAAGATTATTTTGGTGAATAATATCAATGCCTGCTTTAAGACTGTTCTCAGAAAAAAATAGGACAGTGAAGGAGTATTCCTTAACTCAGCAAGCCTTTTTCCACTTTGGAAGCTTCTTAATTTCTATTTTGAGGCAGACTCTCTAAAGAATTAAATGTTTGTCTAATGTATTTCTTTGAGGTAAAAAGAGAGAGATTACCATAAACAATGGGTTGTGTCTCTGTTGCTTGTTCTTCTTCTTTTCTCAGTGATTCTGAAGCGTCTAATTTATCCACCTGGAGAAAAACAGGTTGTGTTAATTAGTACCCCAAAAGTAATATGAACTTGGGTTTATGGCAGAAAGTGGAAAAGCCTTAGTATGTTAAATTCTGTCAAAATAAAACAGACTAGAAAGAACATTCTCAGTCCCCCTCAAAGTCAATGACAATGTTCATACTTCAGTCAAGGTGGTTTTCAGCACTGTCATTATAAACCCTCAGGATGGAGGGATTTATAAATGCCACAGAAGCTCACGCCAGGCTAAAACTGGGCATGCTAGGATGCAGCCTGAGGGAGGGAAAGAACCACTTTTTCAAATAAAGTTTAAAACCTATCAAACATAGTAATGAACTCATGAACTGGCCAGACTTGCCTCCCCAGAGGAAATGGTATCCAAAAAAGTGAAATGAGTCTAATGAGAAGCACTTGTGCAGAATAAACTATTTTTTGCCAATTGTGTACAGCTTCTGCTGATATTGGTTATAGGTGTAGACTGAAGTTTAAGATTCCAGTGGCTCCCTATTCAATCTTTTTGTATAAAGGCAGGCTGCACATTTTAATGCTACATGGCTCTATTTTCTAAGAGGTAATTATGAAAGCCCAATTTTCCCAACTTTTTTGAGAAAGAAAATTTTTGCTTTTAATTAAGCCAAAGAAGTAAATGGCTACCGTATGCTAGCTATTCTAAATCAGAGTGTATAGTATCAGACAGAAATAATTCTGTAGAGGAGTCCAAATGTATTAGTGAAAGAATGTAGCTAGAATGCCTGGATTCTTCCACTGACGAGTTGTGTGTCCTTGGCAACCCACTGCACTGGCCTCCAATTTCCTTCTCTACATAATGAGAAGGTCGAATGGAATTATCGCAAAGTTTCTTCTAGGGCTAACACGACTTGGTTCTGTAATTCTGTGATGAATCAGAGAGAAGTGACATTACGACCCTGGGACTAGGGAATCTCCTTCACCATACAACTTCCATTGCCTTTTATGCCATAATGTATTTGTTTTTATAAATGTATTTAAAAGTTGGTATCTCAACCAAAGCCTTATAATTGGTATATCATTATACTCTAAGTAAAACTACATTTTATATCTCAATGTTACCTATTACTAGTGGTTTTCAAGGTCATAAGTGTGCTCGGTGAGACTGGGGGGCAAAGTGCAGGGAGGAACGTTTTATGAATGTTTACTGCATGTTCCTCAAAAAGGGAAGTGGTGAAAAATCACTCTCAAAAAAGACATGCAGACTTCAGTGAAAAAGCTATAAAAATCTGGTCCTAAAAAGGTTAAAGTGGCACCTCAGTTCTATGTGAAACTATTAAAATAGTGCCTTTTAGTCTTCACATAGGTCCATTAAGGTTAGGACAGTGTTTTATACTTATTTTAATTGTTTCATGTTTAATACCATAAATATTGGTCTAATCCATCTTACTTTGTCAGGGAACTGAAAGTCTGTGAAAAGTAAGCCTAAGCAGACTCTAGATTTGTGCAAATGAAATGTGGTTTTTCTACCCTAAGATGGGTTAGTTTGCTTTTGTATAGTATTATCCTATTTTATAGCCTAAACGATCGTGTGTTACAAATTACCCAATATCAAATTAAAGACTATTACGGAATATAAGTACTATGTGAATTACCCACTGTTTGGCATCCAAACTTACAACAAAAATTATTACACCTATAGAATTTAAAGCACAGTTCTGTGCCACCGAGGGTCACATGGGGTCTTGCTAACTAACCAGTATCCAAGAGTGAGCTACAGAAGTTATACAGAAAAATACATGGATGCCTGTACATTAATAACTTATAAGAAAAAGAAGAAAACTGAAACAACCAAAAAGCCACCACTGCATAATACACTTCCAGACTTTCAAGGAAAAGAATCTAAAGTGAATACGTGTTTAAAAGTTATGTCTGAATCAGATATTAAACATGGAAGTCCTATTACAGAAATACATGGAAGACTTAGATGTAGCAATATCACAATGTCCAGGCATAGACATAGACAGGTTGGGCACAGGGAAAAAAATTAAAAATTCTGAAGGAATAGCATCAAGCTAAGCAAAAATTTTTCATTTTTCCATATAATGGGACAGCCTCTGGCCTAGGAACACCCAATTTTTATTTCCACTGACCCAATTTAGATTGATCAAAAAAGAAAAGCAGAGAAGGCTTTTATGAAAACAAGCTTTTGTTAAGAGCTGTAACAAAAGTTTCTGATCCTTGGATTTAAAAAGAAAAATTACAGATAAGCATGTCACTGAATTCAGTTCCATCTGTACTATTGAAAATTCACTAAAAATGTAAAAGGCTTTTCCACAAAGACTGCAATATGCTGCAGAGGAAAAGTTAACATGCAGTCAGTTATTTGGTGTATGTGTGCATGAAAAAAAGGCAAAAGTACTGAAGCAAGAAGTGAGATCTGAAGATGACTGTTGCTATACAGGCTCTCAAGAAACACACACAGCCCACAGCAATGCCGTAAGAGTTTCAAAAGTAGTATGATGTAATTGCAATGACTGTTGTACATGCTTGATTTGAAACAATGCATAACACTGCAGTTCAATTACCTGTTTTTCACACACACGCTTTCTAACTGCCTTGCTTACTAGCTGCTGAAGGGTCTCACACACAATGCATTTTACTCAGGTTTGCCCTAAGTTCCAGTGGTGACTCCAGTTTGGTTCAACATAATCCCAAGGCATTGTCCCCCACACAAATTCTTTTAAATTTGTTTCAACTCTCCTTTACCTTCCCACCATTTTCTAACCACAATTTGATAACAGATATAAATTTCTAAGTTTGTTTCATTTACGTTGGGTTGGAGAAAAGCCAATGAAGAAAGCAGCAACCAACAGGTGCCTAAATTTGACCTTCTTGGACAAGCCAACTGATCAATAAGAGCAAATTTTGGTAGCTTCAGAGGTGTGGCCTTATTACAGAAAGTAGAAGTTAATATTGTTTCATTACAAACAGAAATAATCCATGTTGCTCAGCAACAATTATAGCAAGCTTGGCTCTCAGGATTAAAAAGGTTTTGTTTCCTATTAAAAATGGACTAGCACCATAAGAACTGGACACCTGGAGAAACATGAGGAAAGTCTCTTCGGAAGCAGCTAGTATCTCTTGTATCTACTTTCAGCAAAAAATTAGTAAGAATCAAGAGATCAGAAACTGGATCACAGTCCTTCAATAACAAAAAAACCCCAAAAAGGCTTTTAGGGCATGTATATACATATATAAATTCAACAACTGTCAGGCAAGCTCACAAAATAAAACCAGAGGCTGTTTTAATTTATTTCAAGTATTAAGAAAGTCCTATTATGGTCCAGATACCCTGACAGGGAAGAGAAATTTCCTGATACTTTGGAATTAATATGGAAACTCACCATGCTCAGTTTTTAATAATATATTTAAGAGAGACTGTGAACCAACTACTGATTAGCCTCCTGCCCTTCCTAAAGCCTATTAGCCGATTAGTAGCAAACATCTACTAATGTCCTACAGCTCTATTATAGTTATGTTTCAAGGGACTTGCAGAGGCTTTAGTGAAAATTTATTGGGGGGAAAAAGCAGCAGCAGCAGTGTAGAAAAGGAAGGAAAAAAAATCATGCAAATTCCTTAGACTTAGTCCTCCAGACTTAAAGATGGAAAAGAATCAACTTTCACCTTTTCCTTTATTGCATCAACCTGCAAAGGAATTCAGAAGGTGCAGCTTAGAAAAAAATCAAATTCCATATTGAGCATAAAAAGGTAGAATCAGCAACAAAGGTTTAAGGGAGAAACATCTAACACTAAAAAAGGTATGAGAGAAGTGAAAATAAAGGGCATACTGGAAGCAAAATGTAGAATTTTTTTTTTTTTTTAACTTCAAAGCTTTCTGCAGAAGAATTTATGCTATAGTCAGTGTGAAAGAAAGCAGCTTAATCGCTAGTAAAATATATAGCACTTAGGTTAACAGCAGCTTAGAGCCAGGTCTCACAAGTTGGCACTATGCATAAGAAAAGATGCTATTCTTATCTATGGCTAAGATAAGACAACTGTTTTTTCTTTAACACTGAACTTTACATAGAAAATGTTAATCCTTTAAAAATTTTAACTAAACACAATGGTATTTAATTAGGTGATATCCTAAAAAAATTCAGTATACTGGGGATTGTTAGTGCTTTTCCTCCCCCCCCCCTTTACTCAGGCAGGCTGAAAAGATCAGATGTGAGACTCTGATTTTAAGCATGTTTTGCTTTGACGAAATGGATTCTTTAAAACCATTTAAAAATGTTGTACAGTGAGAAAGCTAGTAACTGTAGACAATAGGGTGAGTAAAATATTCTGACATCAAAAAGGGACACTAAGATGAAGAGTGAATTTTATAAGGTGATTATGCCCCCAAGCTTGTATAATGTGTTTTTAGGAAATGTGATTAATTGTTAACCTCCTATAACATTTTGAAATTGGGGGTTAGACTTCCAAAAAATTGTAAAGATTAACAGGATATTAAGAATACACATGCAGCTTTCCCAGGGGAAACAGGCACAGACATCATTAAAGTCAGGAATCAACCAAATAAAAGGAAATCTATAGTACTAGTTATGAACATCTGAGTTACAGGGACTAATTTTGAGAAAGATGCTATTTTGAAAAAAAATTTTTTGTCAAATACTAAAAAACAAAATATAGAATGTTATTCACACTGAGGGTAAACATTCTGACAAGCTATGTTTAAATTCCCTTTCAAATCAATAAAATTTCCAGAGAACAGGCACATTTTATGATCAACTAAATAACTTCTACTAGAGAAAAAACATTTTAAAAAACCCCTGCATGTAGAATTTTACGTATCTGCAAGATAATTAGTTCTGAATACACTTAGAAGAGTCATTACCTTTGTCAAATATTCCTTCATGACCTGGATGAAATAGGGCATGGCAAAATCCATGATATTGTGCCTCCATGCAGTTTCCAGGACAACATCAGGCCTTAAAAGATCGTAACAGGTAAAGAGACAAGCTCCAAAGCACTCTCTTTTTTCTTCCTGCAAAAACCACTGCAGGAGTTCCTCAGCCAACTCAGTATCTTTAGATTCAGAGGCATACTGCATTGCATCCTATTCAAAGGAAACAGTGAAGGTCAAGAATTAAACCCAAACATGCTGAACTGGTAATCCAAGTAATACAATGGAAACTTTCCAAAAGTGTAAATCTGCATTTCCAAGGGGAAAAGAAAGTCTCCTAGTTATATAATTTAAATTAGAATTTTGAAAGAAAAGGAAAAGGACAGGCTTTTATTGAACAGAGGTAAGTTCAACCTCAATATAAGACAGCCCCTAGAATCAAGAAATCCATTGACTTAATTGCCATCTCTTCAAATGGGAGCTTAAGGTCAATTCTCATATTCACCAAACTGATACTTTTATAGAACACAATCACTTGATATATATTATTTTAGGATTGGTTTAACAGCCCTGCCCCCACCAACTTTATCAACCTTGTAAAGGCTGTCTTTCTTGCACAGCTCAACGCTCTGTTTCCAGCGATTGTTGCCTTTGAAGAGATAAGCAGCAATTCTTCTGAACTCAATGAGTTCATGTTTTTCCAAACGCTGAGCAAGCGAGATATTGTCAAAGTTGTCATAAGCATCTATTGATGTTCGCAGAGCCTTAAAAAAAAATAAAACAAAGCCATCCAAATGCCAAATCAGTGTTTTAACATTTATATTCCATCCTTCTTGATTGATGATCCCATTATATGGTAACATGTAATATGACAGCCTAGATTCAAGCATCAAACTAAAAGTTAAAATCTGTGAACAGTTATCAAGTTTCTTCAATCTAATTTTATGACAATAATGTCCTCAAAGGTACTGTGAGATTTCCTAAGATACAATTTTGTCCAAGGTTTTTAGTATCAAGGACTAATTTGATGGTTATAAAATTGAAAGGATTTGTAATTTGGAGGGTAACATTTTATGCTCTAGGGAAACTCCTCATACAACTCAGCATGATACTCAGCAGTATTATGCTGAGTATCATGCTGATACTCAGCATGGGCTGAGTCTAAAAGAAAATCTTGCTGACAGCAAGAGAAAGAAAAAACACAACTAGCTTAACCTTAACCATAACTAGCTCAATTTTGCTTATGCAAAATCCTTCATAAGAGAAAGTTTACTAAAAGACAAATACTAATAAGATATTGGGAAGAAAAATAGTGAATAGTTAAACACAGTTAATATCAAGTAAGTTTAATAGACTAGGTTAGATATTAAAGACTTTTTTGGTCCTAACTATAATCTAAAATTAACATTAGAGATAAAGTAACTGCATCTTTTTTGTTTTGTTTTTAGAGACAGGGTCTTGCTACATTGCCCAGGCTAGATTTGAACTCCTGGGCTCAAGCAATCCTCCCACTTCAGCCCCCCGAATAGCTGAGACTACAAGCATGTGCCACCTGTGCCCAGCTCCCATCTTTTTTTCTAAAGCAATATCTTATACAAGATCTAAGCAAAATTCTGAAAACATGGCACTTAATTAGGAGATTTATCAATCTTGAAAACCTTACTAAATTTAGATCCTAGGCATACAAGTACCTACTGTTTACAATCCTACAGGATAATGGGCTTTTTTATGGCAAAACATACCAACTTTACAACACAATCACAACTTGAGTTTTGAGAATATGTGCAAGAATCAAAGGTTTTACCTGATAATCTTCTTCTGTAATAAAGAGATTGTTCAGTGATTCATTCACAGATTTGTTGTTGTGGTTCTGAACTGAACGCAAATATGGTTTCACCAGTGGTAGCTGTTTAACCTTTAAAATAGTTTGTTATAAATATAGCACATTATTAAAGTTCCAGGAACAAAAATTATCCAAAAATGTCTTAATTCCCTGCTATGAAGTTTGGTTTAAAATTATTACCTTGCTAAAATAATTGACTGCACGAGTGTGATCCAACCTTGGAGATAGCACCATCAGCAAATCATTTAACAATAGAGGCTTGAATTCTAAGTAGAACTGTATTGCTCTGTAGTATAGTTCCACATTGGCAACCTAAAATGGGAAAACTCCATATATTAAGTCAGAGTTATTTCCTAATGAGCTTTTTCCTTCTGAAGCCTTTACCTTCTAAAGAAGGTACACACCTTGGTAATGATATCTTTGAACTGCCCTTCTTTCCATGCGTCAGTTGGATGATTCATCATGGTAATTATGGCATTATCATATTCTTCATACTTGTCATACAAAAACACCAGTTCTGCCCAAAGATGAGCTTGTTCTGCAGCTCTTAGCACCTGCATAAGAAAGATTTCATTGCTTTAATGTGAGTCTCTAATTCGAACTAACAGCCTTTAAAAAAAATAAGATGCTTTAAAGTATTAGTTTTAGCTACAGAGTTGCTACACAATGTTAGAGGCTGGTTACCTTAGGAATATTCACTCTAGACCAGAACAGCTCCAAATGCTCCCTCATCTTCTGAGGCTTGAATTTAGAATATAAAATAGCTAATTCGGTAAACATTCCCATGTGAGCTCGCTCAAGTCCCAGTGCTGCTTCCAACATGGTTATCAGTTCTTCAAAATATCCACGATCCTAAACAAGAGAAATTTGCAATTAAAGACAAGAATATCTGTGGGAAAGGGTCTCAGATCATAAGAAAGGCTCCTGTTCATTACCTGATAGTAGTTGATAAGTTCCTCTAATTCATCTGCATGTACTACAATATGAAGCCCACACATCTGAGCAAGACGGAATTCTTTCCCATCGACACAGGCGAAGCAGACCTAGAATAAACATTTCCTCTATGTGAACTCAAATGTAAACATGGGTAGTGTTTTCAGCTAATCAGTTTTTTTTTTTTTGAGACAGAGTCTTGTTCTGTTGCCGTGGGTAGAGTGCTGTGGTGTCATCATAGCTCACCACAACCTCAAACTCCTGGGCTCAAGCGATTCTCTTGCTTCAGCCTCCTGAGTAGCTGGGACTACAGGTGTGTGCCTCGACACCCACCTAATTTTTCTATTTTTAGTAGAGACAGGCTCTCACTCTTGCTCAGGCTGGTCTTGAACTCCTGAGCGCAAGCAATCCTCCCACCTCGGCCTCCCAGAGTGCTAGGATTATAGGCATGAGCCACCTCTCCTGGCCTCAACTAATCAGTTTAAAGAGCATTTCCAAATAGATCTTAATTCTTCATGCAAACTTGTGTTTACGGTACCTCTTTCCATGTTCGAGTACTGTTAGCTTTCCGAGCTCCATCAACAGCTGCCTGATATTCACCCAGGTGAACCAGGGTAGATGCCAGGCGTCCAAAATTAGAAACATTATTGTACAACAACTTAGCAGCATCATACATTTTTTCATCATAACAACGGTCACCAACCTGGGGGTGGAAAAGATAATCCCTTTTCAGTAAGATGTTAGCCTTAGCTCAATCCTCTTTCCAAATTCACACCTTAATACTGAGAAGCAATTTATATTCTAGTAAGATTTTTCCTGGGAATACTTCAGATATGATGTGTTGATCCTACCAAACTAATAAAGTTGCTGAACTATTTATTTTTTACACTGTTTAAAAAAATCTGAAAAGAAAACCCACTTGTTGGATATGAGCATTATTCGGCCCATTGATGAACTCTTCTAACTCTGCAAGGCGGTTTGTCTTAGCCAGTGCAAATATCAATTCTGTTTCCACATAGGACTCTCGAGCCTTCTTACGGGCCATCTGTAAGTACTTCACCAGTTCCTCCCAGTTTCCTAAGTACAGAAAAAGAAAAAATAAATCCAAACACTAACGTTCTAGTTTATCTTTTCACCTAAGTAAATGAGAATTGCTATTAATTTCCTTTTCAAGGAAATGTTATAGAGAATAACAAGAGTAAGCTGTGCAAAATTACACTTCTATATTATCACCGATGAAACAAATAGGTGAATTCCCTTTTTCCTTAAAGTTTTAAGATTAGAACTCTATCAGGACTTTGTGAGACTTCAAAACAGAAAATTAATCTTCTCTGTAGACCTTATAAATTCACAAAATGCAGCCTCTCTGTGTGTGGACTAAGATGGAGGGCTAAAAGTTTTTATGAGTAACCATGTAGTATCCAACTCCCACATAATTCAGAACAGCTAATGCTTAACTTAATCATTTTCTGAGGTCTTAAACACATAAAGTAGGAAGTCATACCACTAGTATTGGCAGCCTGAACAACTTCCATGTAAGATGAAGGGTCATCTGCTTTGATGTAAGAATCGATGGCTTCTTTCACCATTCCTTTCTGCAACTGGGCTTTCGCAAGCTGACTCCACACCGCAGGTTCATTGCAGCGCTCGGCAAACTCATATGCTCGATCCAAGTTTCCAATATGTTCAATCAAGACCTGGGTAACCAATTTTCGAATTAGGCTTATGGTAAACTGAATCTTAACCACGGCAATTACATCTAAGCTGTTAGCATTTTATTGCTCTTCTATTGGCACAGCAATCAATTATATCCACCCTCATAGGGCAATGTGTACACTGAATCAAGAGAAGGCACTGCGTACAGTAATTCGACTTATGTAATCTGAAGATTTACCTGTACTGCTGAAGTATTGACATCAAATTTCCGGAAAATAGCAAATGCTTCTTCAAACAGCTCATTGCTGATGGCAATATTGGCAATATCTGGGGCATCATAATTATCAAGGCGGTTAATATACTCCATAACACGTGTACGGTCAGCCTTAATTGCAGTGAGGATGAGGAGGTTTTGTAGATTCCTTTAAGAAAAGGAATAAATATTTTATTTACTTATTTATTTTTTGAAACAGAGTCTCACTCTATTGCCCAGGTGAGAGTGCAGTGACCTCATCATAGCTCACTGCAACCTCCAACTCCTACGCTCAAGAGCCCACCTCAGCCTCCCAAAGTGCTTAGATTACAGGCATGAACCACCATGTCCTCTAGGAATAAATACTTTAAATGTAATATTTTAAAAGCTTATCAGTCATAAAAAATAACCACTGTGGCTAACAGAGGGGTTTTTATCTTAGGAGGTAGGGTAAGAAGAGGGAGGGTATTAGCAGAGTGAGAATTCAGGCAACTTTCTCTTTGTCTCTTTGTTCCTTCCCAAAATTGACAGGTTACAATTAAAGACTGACTAAAATAGCCAATGGATTGCTCTGACAGCATACCTGTGTTCACTGAATACAGAGTTATCAAGGACAATTTTCTCCAGCAGTTCAATAAGTTCATTAGGAAGGTCTGCAGTCATAAAAGCCTTGACAGTTACTGATACTTCTTCAGGGTCCTGAGTCTCAGACAAAGCTGTCTGTACAACCTACAAAGGATATATGGGGAAAAAGTACTGAGAATCAAGGTGGTTTTTAAAGATAAAAGCCTGAAATAGGCAGAAAAGAATAAAGTAAAAAAAATACCTTTAAATTTACCACTCAAAGGTCTTTCTACACAAATCTACATGAATACACACTAGGTATAATTCTACTCTGTTGAAAAATTACCCTAATTATAGAGTTTCTATCTTTTCCCTGATTAAAACATCATCCATATTAATATTCATCATTATCACTTTAATGGCTACACATAATTCAACTACAAAGATGTAGAATTATAAAATCTGTAATTCCTCTGGTTTTAGCAATTTACATGGTGCCCAGATACAGCAAAGATTATTTTTCCTGGGAAGCTTTGTATCTACTTGGGAATGTTCCTTAGAAGTGCTTCCTACGAAAGGAATGAAAAATTAATAGCCTTCAATCTACTCTTTTCCAAATGTTTTATTTATACTTCTGTCAGGAAAATTTAAGAATCATTATAGTAACTGTCAATTTTTAGGGTTTTAAAATTATATTTTCAATTTTATATAGGTACAAAACCACATCTCATTTGCAGTTCTATGCTTATTAGTGAGATTTAACATTTACCCACTTGGTCTTTTGTATTTTCTCTTAACCAATCCTTATCCTTTGCTGACTTATTGTCTTGAATATTTCCAATCAATTTAGCCACTTCTCAGGTGTTAATAATAGCAATCCTTAATGTTTAATTTGCTGTTTTCCTTTTAACTATGATGAACCAAGAGAGTTTTATACAATTAAATCATGTCTTTTGGGATGTATTTTATTTCTCCTAATGTATGTAATATATACATATATTTGTACTTATGTAAATTTACATCCATTTATATATGGTACAATTTTGATTTTCTTCTACTTTGTATTGCCTTCTCTCATAGCTAAATATGATCCATTTGAGTATATTTGGGTATACGATAAGGGAAAAGATTTTATTCATAGTTAAGAAGAGCCTAAAACACATTTGCCAATTTTACCTGGTCAATCAGCGGTCTCCTGTAAGGATTGCTTTCTAGTAGCACGCTACCCCACAATTCTGGATCCTTTCGACGTACCAGGTAGCGAGAAAGACTTTTGAAGAGGGAATTCTCATTGCAAACCTAAATGAGATATGCAAGATTAATTTCAAGGTAGGAATAAAGACTTCTTATAGAATGACTTTAATTTTAAAGGTTATTTCCTATCATTTAAACCCTGTTTATTGTTTTATAGGAAAAAACAACCATTACTTATACATATAATCTTGAGTGGGTCACACCCCAATTTTTCCTATTAAAATTCAACCAACAGATAAAACAGTTATCAATTTCTGGAGGCTTTTAAAAAGCACCTTGATATTGGATCTGTTTTTGGACTTTCTGTTTTATTCTACTAGTCTATTTATGCCCTGGTACTGCACTGTTTATTATAGAGGCTCTGTAATATGCTTCAATATCTAGACTAATCCACCTTCATAGCTTTCTTTTGTACCTTCCCAGAGATGGGGAGGGTATGAAAAGTGCCTTGTGTATTGTGTGCCAGAAGATAAGCGCTCAAAGAATGATGAACCCAAAACACAAAGACATGGAACCAGACTGAAGAGGTTCCCATCAGCCAAAACAGGGACAGTGTGAGCATCATAATAACCCATTGAATAAAACAGGCATCCACACGTCCATGAATACATGAGTGCTGAAAGATAAATGTGGAGAAAGTGCTGGAGTTGGAAAATCTTCACTTTGCAACCAACACATTAAGAATGGTTTAAGCAAGAATTAATAGATGCTAAATTGGGGGAGGGAGGACAAGAGGATATTTGCATAGTCTTAAGTGTCTACTCATAGACTGCTTTATATCTGCAATAGGATAAGTAATAATTACAAAATGGAGAAATGGGACAACTTGATTAAAACTGACATCACAATGGGGATGAACAGACATCACATGCCTGGATTTAACAGCATGAGAAAGATGAAACACCACTTAAGTATATTCTGGATGGAAATTTATAGTCTAAATGTAACCAAAAGGAACAATCACAGAAACTCAACACAGAAACTTTTTTTTTTTTTTAAGGTGAGTAAAAACCAGAAACTTTACATTTAAATGAAATATACAGAATAGGCAAATGCATAGAGACAGAGCACAGTTGGGTGGTTGTCAGGGGCTGGGGGAAGGAGGTATGTGGGACTATTTAATGAATATAGGGGTTTCCTTTTGAGGTTATGAAAACTTGGAACTAGATAAAGGTGGTGATTATGTAGCATTGTGAATGTACTAATTGCCACCGAATTGCTCACCGTAAAATGGTTAATTCAATGTTATGTGAATTTCGCCTCAATAAAAGATTACAAATAGAAAAAAAAGACTATCTTTTACAAAGATATCAATGTCACAAAAGACAAAAAAAACCTTAAGAACTATTCCAGATTAAAGGAAACTAAAGAGACCTGACAACTACATGCAATATGTGACTACACAGGAAATAAACTGCCACAAAGGACATTACTGGTCAATTGACAGAACTGGAATAAAACAGATTTTTAAAAGTATCCTATCAATGTCATACTGACTGAAGTTGGTATCAATAATGTGGGTATGAAAGGCAATATTCTTATTGTTAGGAAAAAAACCCAAAGGGGTATAAGGCCATGACAAATACAACTTATCCTCATATGGTTAAAAAATTATGTGTGAATGGTGTGTATGAAATAATGTGAGAACACAAATGATAAAGCTAGTGGTGTTAGAACATTAATAGGCCAATCAGGATAAAGGGTATAGACTTTACCATTTTGGGCACTTGTAGGTTCACAATTATTTCCAAATGAAGTTTTAAAAAAGCACCCACCACCCAAAAATACTCTGTATTACCTAAAATCACTCCCAAACTCTCAAAATTCACCAGTCTGACATACAAGAGGTTTAAAAAAAATGCAGCCTTCTCTGTACACATTGAGCTAGCAGTACTCACATTAATAAGTTCCAGATCACACTGGCCACGTTCATAAGCAACACAGGCCAAATGTGGATCTCTCTTCTCACAATACTTTCCGACAACACGACTGTCATAATAGGGATTTTCACGAAGAAATCTCTCTGGGTTGTTATTACTGTCTATGTAGATTTTGGCTAAGGCATTGTGAGTAGCAGGTTCCTCACAGCCCTCATGAATTCTGGCCTCTAGCCAAGGCAGAAGCAGTTTCAGTCTAGGAAAAAATAAATAAGCAAAAAAACCACAAACATACAAATGCTGTATTATAAATAACACACTGTTGACATGCTAACTATACAAGTACCTTATGGTCTATAATGTGCTTTCACATACTTTTTTAAAATAGAGATGGGGGTCTCACTAAGTTGCCTAGGCTGGACTGCAGTGGAGCTAGGTATGATCACAATGCACTTTTACCTCAAACTCCTGGCCCCAAGTGATGTTCCCACCTCAGCCTCCTGAGTAACTAGGACTACAGGCGAGCACCACCACACCCGGCTTTACATTATTTTTAATTCTCAACAACCCTATTACAAATTGGGAAATTAAGACTCAAAAGATGACTGAGTTGCCTTCTTATATACAGAAGGTATATAAGACTTTTTTCACTCTCTGCTATAAGATATACCTATCTACTTATATCTGGATATAAGAAAGATTATAGATTCATAGACTGTCCTTTCTTTATATCAGACAAAATATCTGGACTTTAGAAAATTTTGTTTAGGGATAGGATGGGGATGTGATATGGTATAGGCCAAATTATCTGAGGTTCCTTTCAGTTTTTAACACAATTAACATATGACATTACCTTCAGCCAAAGGGGGCAGTACCCGAAACACACACTGGGAATAAAATCTGCTAGTTTTAGAAGCTTTGGTTTAATAGTTCTAGCTGTCATGATCTATGAAGGATCATAGTTACGCTAAGCTACACCTTACATTTCAATTTCAACGGTCCTGATGACCATACCTCTTTTACTTATGGTTTAAAAAATATATATATATATACATATATATATATATAGGATCTTGCTTTGTTGCCCAGGCTGGTCTTGAACTCCTGGGCTCAAGTGATCTTCTTGTCTCAGCCTCCCAACCATGGTTTAAATATTAAAAGCAGCCACAAGAGAAAAAGCATTACTCCAATATTTTGGCTATCAAAGTAATGTAGCTATTATGAACACTCCCATGAAAGACACCTAATTTTTTAAATTAATAAAGGCAAAAATCAAGCTTCATGTGCAACCCAAGCAGCTGCGCCATGTCAGCTGAAAGAATAAAGAAAGGCACACCTAGACTAGTGATTCAGATAAGAATCTAGTTGTTCAAAATATAATTTGCCAAAGACCAAGTTATCTAACTGTAATTGCTATTTGCTTGGAATATGCAGTAAGACTATTTTTTAGTTATTCGACTTAAGACTCAACTGAACCTCTTTGTAAATGTTAAATTGTTATAACCTAAAATGACATCAAACTAGGCCCAAACTTTTAAGTTAGTATTATACTGTGTATCTATTGTCTTTAAATGCAGAATTTTTCCATTCTGCATTTAAATGTTTGAAACATTCTAATACAAATTCTAAAAATACCATTAGTACGTCACTTATACCAATTCAGGTTAAAATTAAATCTCATAGGTTTTCTTGATATCCTTACTATAGCCAGAGTAATTTCTCACTATTATACCAATTCACCAACCTCATTTACTACCATTAGCACATCCCAAACACTAATTCCTAAAAGTATGCCAGCTAAAAAAGGGCTTCAGTCTAGTAAGCTATAGACGCACTTACACTATATTCTATTCGAAATTCATAATTCCTTTTATCACATTAAGGAACTAAAAGTTAAATATCAGTTTAACTCAAGAGTTGCACAGGAAACTCTTTTCCCTCCTATACTTGAAAAAACACCATACTATGTATCAGTGAAGAATAAGTTGTTAAATATATTGGTATCATACCTAACTAAAAGGAGGCTTACTTATATAGTTTACATTAAAAAATTATACAAAGTCAAACCACATAATTAATTATAAACATGCAAAAAAGTGATCAACCAGGTTAACAGATTTTCTATATGACAGCTGTAATGTTTCAGAAAACAGATTTTTTTCCAGTGCTGTCAACTAGCTTATCACCTCTAAATTAGGTGTCTCCAGGAAATTATTCTCCATGTGTTACTGAGTAGCTTTGAGGCAACTGACTAGTTATATTTTTATCTATTACAATGCTAAGAAAGGCTACTAATTTATCCCAGTTATGAAGGTTCAAATGGTACTACACCTGTTTCTTTTTTCCACCTCAGCAACAAGCTCATCAGTAGAGAATTGTCCTCTTACAACAAGAATCAAGTTTTTAATGACATCTTCCGAACAATCAACATCAAGTAATCCTCCAATAACCACAGGAAGTCGACTTGGATTCACCTATGGTTTAAAAAAAGTAGAAGAATGCCATTATGTTCATAAGCAAAGCAAAGAGGAATTTAAAACAAATAAAACCCATTTCCCTCTTTTAAACTCAGTTTTACAATTCAGTAATAAATTAAAAGTCTAAATTTGCAGCTAGACAGGAATTTAGCAGGAAGTCCAGCTAAAAATAAGACTTCATGGATTAAAAGTATTGGAAGCACTTATATTATATTCCCCTCTATTGGTTTGGTTAATTAGTTACCTAGGCATGCTCCAAATGGTAAATAAGTCCAAAGAAGCTAAAGTCAAAGAATGACTGAAAGAATGTCTAATAAAAAGCCTCCTATAATAGCAACACTGCCTTTCTATTTCTAGAGTTAGAGGGTAAAGTTACTAATATCTATATTTAAGGTGGCTTGAAAGCTGTGCTTTGGCATCTAGGCCCTCTGCATGGATACTTCAGGGCCTATCAAGTCAGTAGGGCCCTAGACCATCCAACTTCTTCCAACTACAATAGTTCTGTTCTTATGTTTTACATGCTTGGCATACATATAAAATTTTAATCAAGAAAGGATTCTGCTGAGACAAAAAATGTTAAAAGGTACTGTAGCAGACCACTCTTATTGGGCACATAGTTTCAAAAGGATATTTCCAGAATATGAGAAATAATATCTACAAGAAGATTATACTTTTTTTTAAACCATAAATTTTATTGAAGTTTAACATAGTCACAAAAAAGTGCACAAATCATAAACAAATAGCTCAATAAATTTTCACGAAGTGAACACATCTGTATTATTAGTGCCCATCTCAAGAAACAGAACATTACCAGAACCCCAGAACTTCCCCAATGCTATCTCCCCCATCCTAAAGATAATCATTATCCTCTCTAATACTATGCATTAGTTTTGCCTGTTTTTGAATTTTATCCTATCCAGTACCTTTATATACATGATTTTGGATCAGAATGTTCCAAATACCGCTTAATAATAAAAACTCTTACGTTATAACGTCCAAAAATTTATTTTTTTTTATTTCAGAATATTATGGAGAGAAGATTATACTTTTAAATTACCTCTGTATTACTTACCTTCTGTACATATATCTCTATATACTTTTGAAGATTATTTCTATACAAATAGAGCACCAAATCATGGACGAAGTCAAATCGATCACACACAATGATAAGTGGTAGCTGATCTGTTAGTTTCGCTTCCTGAAAAAAGGACAAGCAAAAAGAAGCCTTAATTTTCTCCTTCTATAAGGTATCAAATCTACATAAAAAATGAGAATCTATTCTAAACTAATGGGAGAGGCTCACACAAACTTGGCTCTTTCTGTTAAAGAAAGAAATGCCCCAATAGTTAAATGTGCACATCCCACTGTTAGTAAATTTTTACTAAGCAATACTTAGATTCACACAGCAATATACTAGGTCCTTCCCAAGTACAGCCTTTTACAGAAAAAAAATAAGGAACAGATTAAGATTTGTGAGCCACCAGTGGCTCTCAGGTTATAAAATCATCACATTGGGACTTTCACTAATACTAACACTTCAACTGAATTTGGACTTGACTTAACTATAGTCACATTGTCAAACATATGGCATAAATGGCTCACGTTTGTTTCAAACTAATGATTTCTTTTCTACCCCTTCCCAATTCCAATCTGTAATATATAACCAGCCTCTAACATTCTAAACATTCTATTATAGTAAAGCCTATAAGGAGCAGCATGATGGTGATCGCCAGGAATTAAATACACCACATGTTGCTATAGGAAAAAGACCAAAAAAAAAAAAAAAAAAAAAAAACCATTTAAAGAAAAGACATCTTTATACTGTCAACTGCTCTTACCATTATAATACCAAACTACAATCCTACTTGTAGATTGACACAGAAGATGTGATATACAGGTAGGTAAGACCTGTACTGGGCATTTACCTGATACATGTCCTGTTACATTCCATAGACATAAGGTACAGCACAAAAAACAACAGTTTCCATCAGGAATTCATTTATACACAGTGAAACATTCCTCAATAAATGATTCCTCTAAGATAGTCTACTAAAGAACTAGAACTAAGCAGGGTAGAACTTTCCCCAATGACAGCCACTAAGAACATTATTTGCACAATATATTTGCACACATTATTTAGGAATCAAATAGTTCTTAAGACTAGGGCATATCAATCACCCAATTATAAATAACGTGAAGATTAGTCTATGAAGTATTCAGAGAAGACCAAGGTAAATCTTAATTTAAATTTAGCCATCCTAAATTAAAAAATAAAAATGGCTGCAAATCTGAAGTGGAAGTTCAGCTGCAGATTTTTCACATTAAGGAAAGTCTAAAGCAAGTATTGTTTAACACCATGGAAACTCCATACTAACAGCTGCTACAATCATTTCTAAAAACAATGTGTCTGCATCTACCCATGTACAAAATTACAGCAGGTCATGTTTTTCCCTACTAAATGAACATCAAAAAATTAGTGGATTAACATATAAGTCTTCTTCCTTACCCTTAAGGAAAGGATTATATTATACTATGTGTTTAATATACATATAAAATATTATATACTTTAACATTTAGGGGAAAAACATACTTGCAAGTAATCTAAGATTACTTATTCTATTCTCATGCATGGATGTTTGAACTTCTGTGGCAAAAAATTCCACCTTTATGGAATATTAACTTCATTCCAAAAAGAAAATTTGAGATGGAAAAAGTAGATGAAAATCAGGATATTTTCTTGATTGCCTAAATTTGCACATGATTTCATACAGGGAAGTATGTTATTAACATTCAGAATTATTAACCATTTACTAATGGTTAATTATCCAGTTATAATGGTTGAAGATTTTAAGATCAAATTTGAAATTATATAAACACCTTCAGAGATTTTCTTCAACATAAATTTGTTCATGAATACCTAAGAACCAGACTTTGTTCTTAGGCACTGGAGATACAGCAGGGAACAAAGTAAGCAGAGTCTATTCCCTCAAGGGACTTACATTCTAGTGGGAAGAGACAACGCCTCATAGTGGTTAAGTGTTACATAAAAAAAAACAAAGCAGGGTAAGGGGGAAGTGAGAATGGGGTAGAAATGGGTTCTGTTTTAGACAGGGTAACCTGAGACATCCTCTTTCATGACATTTGATCGGAAACCTGAAGAAAGTAAAGGAGAAGATCATGAAGATCTGAGAGAAAAGTAGTCCAGAGCACAAATAAAGGCCCTGGAGCAGAAGAGGGTTTAAAGAGTTCCAGGAATAGCAAGCAGGCCAGTGTGGGTGAAGCGGAAAAGCAGAGAAAGAATGGCAGAAAATAAGATCAAAGGTAGCAAGAAACAGATTATGGGTGTGAAGAAGAGTTCTGTGCTTTCTATGGAGAGCTTACAGTTCCACAAATTTAGGGCATGAGTCAAATGATGCTAATGACCCCTTTTCATCCTGCTTACAGGGTACTTTAAAGAAGTTATGCTCTACCAATCTGTCTTCCTAGCGGCTAGCACACAAATGGCACTCAAACATTCAAGATCAGATTCAGAGAATTTTTCTTATGATCACAGAATTTACATAAAACACCAATAACCATGCAGCCAGTACCTCAATAATAATGATGATGAGAGGCTCTGTAGCTACATACTATAGGTCAATTAGGAAAAGTGAGTAAATGGTCTAATACATTTATTCTCACTACGGGAATGAGAGGCTGAATATGATACTAGCATCTTAGCATTGAGCTCCCACCTCAGAAATTATTTAAACCTAAGACACTAGGTTCACCTCTAATTCAGGCTGGACATAAATTCCTTCAAAGTGTTAGGAACAACTTAAAATCAAAGAGAAAAAAAACTTGCCTGATGGAAATCCCATGCAGGCTGACTCCACCGTATTTCCAAGGCCCAGACACACAGCTTATTAATAATAGTTACCACCTAAACAGCTATAGTATTCAAGATACTTGATAAATACCGCTTAGGCTGAAGAAACTGAGGATGAGGCTAATATTACTTAACTTGCCTAAGTTAATGACTAGACATATACTGAATGAACAATGGCTAAACAGAATTTGTAACAGGTCTGACCGTTACACTCCACATCCACTCCCCTACTTTATCAGGCTTGCACCTAGTTCACAAGTGTGGAGGGGGAATCCTCGTCTAATTAGATTACATAGGCTAAGCAACCTAAAGCAGTACAGTAACATCTTAGTACCCAAAGGATTTTTTTAAAGCTCAAGAATGCCATAAATGATGCTCTCTGTAACAGTTGGTGGGGGGAAAAAAAAAAGAATGTCATAAATGATAATAGTTTATTTACTTCTACTTTACATCTACTTTACATATACATGAACTCAAATATTAAATCCAAAGCTACAGAAATTACAACTTAAGTATAAAGGTTGACAGCTCAATAAAAACAAAAAAGAAATCATGTAAGAATCTCGTATTTTTTAAAAAATGAAACAGTAATGATAATCAAAGGAGGACGTGAACCCATATTACAGGTACACTAGTCAAGCATAGAGCATCAAATCTTTCTTGTTTAGAGTTTTTTTTTTGGACACCAGAAAGTTTTGTTTCAAACACATCACACTAGCCAGGTTACCCAGAATATTCACAATGGCCAAGACATTATAAAACTCTACTTTTTTGAAAGTTTATCTTTTAATCTAAAATGTAGAGCAATTTCAGCACTTTGACTACTTCATTACACTAAAACTCCTTAATCTAGAGCCCAGGTAGTAAATTCTTCAAAAGAACATTCTGCCAATGCAACTATAGATTACCTACAAATGATGACAGTTTGGAAGTAGGAAAAGCCTGTTTTTTATACTGAATTATACAATAAACTTTATGGTTTTACTTTTAATTTAAAAGTCTTCCAGAAGACAAAAAATACGTTAGAACTTTCTATAAAGTCTCTGGAATCATTTCATACACACATACACACATGCACACGCAGTAATCTGAGTTACAGTTTTCCTAGTCTTTTATAGAGAGCTGCCAACTTTAAAGCTTTATTTCCCTCACAAAGTAACTGATAGGTATAAGGATAAAGCTAAGTTAAACATTAAACAAAATTAACTGCCCTTAGGGCTGTTCTAAACAGTTCAGAATCTTTCAACCATTACTCTTCACTCCAACACAGGCAGTCCTTACTTCTCTACAACTGAATTCATGTGTCACAAAGCTTTAATTTATGAATTATACATGATTAATATTTTAGTTTCTGGAATCAGGCAATTTGATGATAGGGATAAACCTATATTCTTTAGACAACAGACCCCCTTGCCTATAATAGAGGTTCCTCAAAATGATACGGAGAGCAAGCTGATCTTAATATTCAAAAGAAGCCTAAATGATAGTCTAAAATGACATTGACAGTATACAACCATTTTTCAAACTTCTTTCCAAAATTAAAATGAAAGAAATGAAATTCCTTTGAAATGGTGTTATTTTTTTCTTCTTTTAAACAGATGGTCATTCTTAAGTATTTCTTACTATTTTCCTTCCCTATTTCATAGGAAACCACGGACTATTTAGAAGAAATAATTCAGCACACAACTTGAGAATGCTAAGAATTTGACATTTAGGGAAAAAAGATTTTAAAACTGACCAAATCCCTGTAGAACTGCTCATCTTCAACCCAACTAGAAAACACATTACCCAAAACCACCTACCTTGAGAAAATTCTTGACTCGTTCAGGATCATAGCAGTTGCTTTCTCTGCAGATTCTTTCTACTTCTTTAATCTGCCCAGTCTTGCAAGCTGCTTGAATATATTTAAAGTGCACATCTGGGTCCTGACTAAAGTTAACAATGGATCCCAGAAAATAAAAAAGACCTTAAAGAAACAAATAATTGAAATTAAGCATAGGTACACTTTTGAGAATGACAGAACTGAACAACATTTAAGCACTTAAGAAACATTTTTATGCTGAATACTCCGAAATATAAATTGGTTGCTTAAAAAGCTCAATAAGAACACTAATTGCTCTAGTAACCAGTTCAATAAAATGGATTTGCACTTTAATCCCCTAAGAACATAAAATTCATCCCAGTGTTTTCTCGTGGTTTAGAAACAGTTAAGAACAGCTACTCAATACCAAAGCTAACTATCACACCACATTCCATATTAGAAATTTTAAATGAAGTCCCCAATATCAGTTGTTTTACAATATACAGTTAATAGGAAGCATACAAAAGTAATTTGGAAAGAATTTAATGCAGTGCTATCCAAAAGAACTTTCTCCAACAATGAAAACTTTCTTTATCTATGTTGTCCAATATGATAGCCACTAACCACATGTGGCTACTGAGCACTTGAAGTGTGGCTAGTGTGACTAAAGAACTAAATATTAAATTTTATTTAATTTTAATGACTAAGTATAAATTACATGTAGCTATTGGCTACTACTGAACTAAACAGTGTAAATTTAGTGCATGGTTAACATTTTGAAACAGAAATTTAAGAAAACTAGTAGAATCTCTTATCCCTCTGTCTAGAGCATTACTACCATAAAGTGGGGAGAAAAGGTAATTTGGGACCAGAATTTAGCTAATGAACATGAGACACACCCAACAGTGATTACAATAGTACTCTGTACAGCACTGGTTCTAACTAGGGGTGGCTTTCCTCCCAGGTGACATCTGGCAATGTCTGGAGACATTTTTAGTTATCACAACTGGTGGAGCAGATACCACTGGCTTCTAGTGGGTAGAAGCCATGAATTCTGCTAAATATCCTACATGCACAGGACAACCCATCCCACTACAATTATCCAGCCCCAAATGTCTCTAGTACAAGGTTGAGAGATTCTGCTATATAGTGACAAGTCACAAAATGTCCTTGGCTAGAATCATTTGCCATTATAAGAGTCAGACACATAAGCATGAAATACTATACCTGATCATTAGTATAGGCTGAGTATCCCTTATCCAAAGTATTTCATTTTTTGGATTTTGCAATATCTGCATTAATTATACTTACCAGTTCAGTATCCCTAGTCTGAAAATCCAAATTTTGAAATACTCCACAAGCATTTCCTTTGAGCCTCATGTCAGTGCTCAAAAGGTTTGGGATTTTGACACATTTCAAAATCAAATTAGGGACTCAACCTGTATTTTCATCTTACACAATTATGACAAAGCCACTCCCTATTTTTACTTTAAGATTCTATCTTTAATTCACCTATAAAATATCCAAGCAGATAGTCTTGTTCACTGCATATCCTTAGGTCCCACATAAAAGGGCCTTGACATTTACTGAATAAAACTTAAAATGTTAAAATGTCCCATAAAAGTAAGGTATTAGAAAGACAGAATTTGTAATAGTCTGATCGTAGAATAACTCTTCTTAGCTAATTTTTAAAACTCAAACTCCTAATTACCTTCAAAACTCTTGAAAGATTCAAAAAGTTCAATCAGAGACTGAGTTGACAGTTGCTCGTGATACTTAGAAGCCACCTGAACACAAATCTGCAGATTCTGACGAATATTGGCAGACAGCATGGCTCTGAGACATTCTAGAGAGTCTTCTACTGATAAGGACCCAAAGTAATTCACTAACCACTACAAGACAAAATAAATAAATAAATGATGAATAAATGAAATAATGTCAAACCTCAGAGTGATATGAGATTACTAATATACAGTACCGCAAACACATTTTCAGTATACCAATTAATCACAACTAACACCATCTGTTAGGTAAGAAACTGAAATACCTCAGGGTTAAGAAGATGGGTGTGAACAACCGCACGCTTTATATCATATAAATCAGTGAAGTGTTCTAATGCACGCTGCAGTAGGCCAGCCTTTTCACACAATTGAGCAATATGAGCCCGGTCATAATGCGTGAACATCTGATTCCCCAGAATAGCATCTGCAACCTATAAAACCACAAACAGGATGAGTTTATTTTACCACCCCATTTATATCAGTAATTCAACATCCAGATTACCTATTAAGATCCAACAGTGAATTGGTAAAGGAAATAAAGTACAAAGGCACATTAAGCTAAGTTTTCTTAAATGAGGAATAAGCATCTCAGTAGCTATGAATAATGATCTGAGAAGCTCTGAATAATTACTAAAACAGTGTTGGAAACATGCCTAAAAAGCATGAAAACACATACTTGAGGCGCATGCATAAGGTTCATCTCAAGCAATCGTGTCTGCAAAGGACCTTCAGATGGGCGATTATTCTTCAGAGCATCAAGCAAGAATGCAGTACATTGCTGAATTAGATTGTATTCCATAAAGACGTCCACAATCTACAAAAAAAAGATTTAAAAGAAATGGTTTTAAGACACTGTTGACAATATGTAGATGAAATTAAGCACAATCTCTTTCTTTACATATAAAAACTTCAAAGACCAAATATCAGATTTAAAGAATATTATTTGGACAACATAATTTGACACTTTAAAGAACAAATTTTTGTCCTCTGGAGAACACAGTTACTTCTAATTCTGGTAAAAACAACTACAAAATATTTTAAGATAGTATTATATAACAGCAAAATACAATCAAATTGACAGATTTAAATTTTTATGAGCTTTTAAAAACATACAAAAGCAAAAACAATATGAAGAACTCTGACTCACACTTCCAATTAGCATCTCTTCCCTCTCACCTTACCCAGTGGCAGCTGCTATTCTATTTTATTATTCCCATATATTTTTCATATTTAATACACATACATCTCTTAATAAGATGTTTGTCTGCATGTTTTAAAACTGTATACAGATGGTATCATACTGTCCATTCTTCTGCAACTTGCTTTTTTTGTAAGAAACTTGAGGTTTATCCATGTAGACAGACAATTTCTACAAACTGAAAGTTTAACCCATTCTCCTTCAAAGCTGTTTAAAAACAGATCTCCCACTCTTCATTTTGATCAACTTCTACAGAATACATTTTAATGCCATTACCTGTGTGATGTCAGCAAGAGGCTCTTCATCCTGAACTAACATTTGGGCAAACTGCTGTCCCTGATCTGGACTGATACGCATTACATTTCTCAGCAGAAATATCCAGTCTGGAGTATATCCAACCTACAAATGGACAAAGACTTAAACCCTGCTGCAAAGTTTCATTTTTTAAAGCATTTAAAGACTTTTTCCACAATGAAATCTTACAAATATAGAACTACTGGTGAAAGCACAAATTCATTTTCAATTTAAGATGCTCAATTAGATCTTGGTTTATATAAGCCCTTGGTGATGACATATTTGAACAATAGCTGTAAATTTTTGTAATTGGCTTATCCATTCTTAATGAAAGAGCATTTCAGAAAGTTTGTTCTAACATGCTAAACATGCCCCTGCTATCTTAAATTCTGATAAGCCATGAAGAGTAATTGTCTCCATTTTTCAATAAATGTGAATTCAATATATGAGAGCTAAGAGAATTTTTATATTTTTCCAAGTTAAATCAACATTTAAGGAAATTCACTATTAAAGTAAGAGTATAGGCTAATTTCTCTCTCAATGTTTTAATGAATTATGCTGAGAATTTGCTTCACTGAACTCACTTTTTTAGCATATAAAACAATCTTCTGGACTTGACCTGTTTCTGCAAAGCACTGAATGACTTTATTGGGGACATTAGCCCGTAGGTACACACTAAGTGCCAATGTAGGGTCCACAGATTTCACAAGATCACCCAGTTCTTCGGAACATTCCAGCTGTCCAAAGGAAAAAGAGATTGTTTAGAGATCCATGAGCTGTTTTATAAATGAGCATTTGATACTACTTCCACTATAAATAATAACTAGTATGAGAGGTACACAGTTACTCAGTTTCCCAGAATATATTATCCAGGAGTTGTGGTTGGTAAAGACTCTTGATCTTGTATTCACAGCAATATCTCAGCAGAATTCTCCACATATCCTACTTAAACAAAGATAAAAAGCCCACCAAGACTTATAGATATTACCAACTACCTTGTTAGGAATGTAAGTACTTTATTTAAAGCAGAATCTTGTACTTCTAACTTATAAGAATATTCAGATATCAGATCCAATTTTTCAAAAATATGTATATAATGTTATCAAATGAAATTTGATATTGAAAGAGCCAGATAAAGCTTACCATAAGGACCATTATTAAATTTGGATGTAACCTCTATGTCTGAAGGATTTAAATTCCACTATCTTCTTTACTTTTGGATTTAAGGTAGTAAGGCGGGACACTAATTTCACAAGGTCAAACAGACAGATAAACATTTTAGAATTTTTAGGTAGTATAGAAGCAAATACCCTTCTCTGTATTATTCAATCTGCCTTACTCAGTCAGCTGCCCAATCTGGAAATCAGCTTTCTAAGCATTCTGCTTTATATATTAGAGTTGATTTACTACTTTTAATGATTACTTGGGCTCTTATAACTGATATTCAGGGCTGAAAAGTAAAAAGTGGCTGGGTGCGGTGGCTCACGTCTGTAATCTTAGTGCTTTGGGAGGCTGTGGTGGGAGGATAGCTCAAGGCCAGGAATTCAAGATCAGTCTGGGCAACATGGTGAGACCCTGTCTCTAAAAAAAAAAAAAAAAAAATTTAACCAGGCATGGTGGTGCATGCCTATTGTTCTAGCTCCTGGGGAGGCTGAGGTAGGAGAATCACTCGAGCCCAGGAGCAAAGCTACAGTGAGCTATGATCACTCCAGCCTGGGCAAGAGAGTGAGACCCTGCCTCTAAAAAAACCAAATAAAAATTAAAAAATTAAAAGAAAGTAAAAAGTTCTATCAGCCGTCTATACATCTTAACTGAACACGCTAACTAATGAAGAGTTGACCAATGTCTCTTTTACCACAAGTGGATCCCATATGACTATTCACAAAAAAGGGTAGTGATACCCAAAAAGCTTTCACCTTGTTATACAGGTCAACTCAATTACCTTGGCTGTTCCCATCCTCCCTTATCTTAAACAATTAGGATGGACCTCAAATACTCACTAGTATGGCTAGTAACTATTCTTCAGCAGACATTCCTGTCTAAGCATCCCACCTCTGAAGTATTATCCTCCAGTATCCTATAAGACTGCCAAGAAGCTGGGTTAAGAAACAAGGACTTAGAATTATAATGTAAAAATAGTACCAACATATACTATTGCTGAAAGGTATCATAATATTAAAAGTTATTCACTATTCAGAGTGCTTTAAAATAGTACACCTCAGTTCTTGACGGTGACATAAGACATGGAAATTCAATACTACAACTTTGTGGAGAAAGGCTTTTTCATGGTGGCATGAAGAGAGTAACACTAATGGACTGCTTAAAGTTGTTTGCTGCCTGACAAATAAACAATGTCTATTGTTTATCTGTTTCTCAGTCACTATTCCACATAAGACATAATGTGATCTTGAAAACATACTACCATTACATGCTCTGTGTAAAGAGAAATTAGTAAGTACGGAGTGAATATAAAAGGCATAGAGAAGTCCCATAGCAAATAAAGCCAGTTAACATTAAGAAAAGGTTCATATTTAAATACATTTCAAAAAACCAAGTTAAATATTTTTCCATGTAACACTAATTAAAATTCTGTGAAATCACTTTGGAAAATAGTATTTCACTAATTGGACATCCCTGCTGTCTTAACATATCTACAATCCAACATTTTACGTAACATTTTCCTTGCACACTTAAGCTTACCAGCAGCAAATACTACAATGTTGATGATATTTGGGTAGTTCTAAAAGAAAAGATGATACTTGTAGGGCTGGAACTACTGTGCATCTCAAGTGTGGAACGTGGTAGGTAAGAGTATATTTCTATGTCCAAATAAGTGTCACATGTACTAACAAATATGATTGATGTAAGCATCTCACACTAAACTTTTCCTAAAGCAAAAAGATAGCAATTCCCTTCCAGTTTAGTTGTTTTAACCACCAAGCAAGAATCCTGGATTCCATTTAAAAAACCTAAACAAGAGAAACATATCCCACCCCAAAATCCATAAAAATATTTTCAAAAGGAAATAAGCATATGCATCTTATGCAATGTATGTTTTTCTTCTGTTTCTACAAGCAATAAATAATTGATGGAGACATTAGGGTACAGCCTAAACAATTTAACTTGCTAACATGGTTTTAATTCAATCAAAGCAAGATCATGACAACACAAATTAACATACCTTATCTTCTTTTAACCATTTCTCCAAAAGCTGTTTCCGCCCCTGCTGAAGTACAGGCCTACACAACTCTAAGGATTCATATTTGTTCAGCTGACCCTGGTCCAAAAGGATTCCAAAATATTGAAGTAGAGGAGAAGTTTGACCTGGCTGGGCTGGGACACTCTGGAACCGACGGATGGTGTCTGGAGTACGAAGAATTCCCTTTAAGAAAGAGAAATGTTAAAGACTCCTCAACGGTGATCCGAACATCACACTAATAACCCCACAGGTCTCTCAGGTCAATCTTAAAGGCATGAGTCCATCTATTAACACCAAATTTCAAATCTTTACCATCTGTAGTGAAGATTCAGTCACTGCCTGTCATACTTCTAGTTCAATGTTACCAGATTATTCATAATCAAAAATATACCAAACTTAATTACAATGTCAATGTATAAGAATAAATATAACCATAAAACAGTTATAGCCAGTTATTATCCCAAGTTCATATTAAATTAAGTACAAATTTCATAATTAATACTGGTTAGGAATGCAAAGTGTTGATTCAATCCAACATAAACCAACATCAAAAGTAATGGGAATAAATTCAGCCTCCTTTCTGATGCTGTACATACCACAGATTGGACACAATTTGTTCATTTCCAACTTTTGGCAATAAAATCACTAGCTGTCATTTATGACGTCAATGAGTATTACACCTAAATAACTAAACATTATTACTTCTATGTAAATCATAGTTTGCTACATCTACATATCCTTCTAACGTTCTCAGTTTTAAAAAGCTAACCAAATCTATAGCACAGAAAATTACCCAAATCTAGAGGCATTGACAAGTAACTATCCATTCCAGCCTAGGTGACAGAGCAAGACCCTGTCTCTAAAAAAAAAAAAAAAAATTTTTTAAATAATAAAAATAATTTAAAAATAAGACAAGCAACTGTCATATAATAGTAAAGGAAAATGTAACATGAAAACAGTTTTCCTGTGGAAAGCTTGTTCCTCTTCCAGAAGTATTATAAACAGAGAATATTAACATTAATCCAATCATGGCAACTTCATTTTCATAGCTCTTTACCTTTGGTGCATTAGCAGCCACCTTTGCTGCCTCTGAGTAATTTCCCTGGGCAAAAAGAGCATTAAATTTCCGGGCAAAAAGTTCTTCAGCACCAGCTAAATTGTTCCGTACAGCCATTCTCAGAGCCAAATCTGGGTTTTGTAGGACGTTAGTGATATAAGGAATTATGTTTTCTTCTTCCACACACACTGACAGAACCTGCAATTTAAACATTAAAGGATGGCTGCAATGTATTCATTTGAATATAAATCATATCAAATCTGTTTAGAACAGGTAACCACTGAGTCACAAAGGCAATGAAATTTTGGAATCATGACAGCTGCTTTCTGAAAGAAAGAAAGAAAAGAAAGAAGAGAAAGAAAAGAAAAAAAAGAAAGAAAAAAGACAAGGAGAGAGAAGATTAAGGAGGTTCAAAAACAAGTGCCATAGGGTGCTAAGCCATTTTATTGTTCCTAAAAAAGGACCATTCTGTAACATAAATAACTTCTTACTTCATATTGTCCAAACTAACTGCTTTGATATCATCCATTCATTCTTAACGTAGTCAATATCAAAGACTAAGTCTCCCATTTAATTGAGCTCTGAAAGACAATTTCTACACAGTTTAAAAATTCTTGGGGAATGCAATCTTGACAACCTACAGAAAACCACAGTGAAGAAGCTATGAAATCTAAATGAAATCTAGGGCTCACCTGGAGGAAGTTTAAGGTATACTCCCTTTAATTTTAGGATTACTTTTTAACAAGAATTTTTCAGTAATTTTCTTTAACTACATTTGCATCCCTAGAGGCCAGATTGTATACTCAATGAGGGGGGGGACCCACTGAATCCTCAAGCATCGAACATAATAATGCAGCGTACACAGTAGGTGCTTAATAAATATAGCGTCAGCAAAGAGCAACTTCTAATTTCTTGTTAGGAAAAGTTACCTACCCTCAATCCTCCTTAAAACACCTGCCACAGAATGCTGCCCTGCTTGCTCCAAAAGTAACTACTGTCAATTGCCCTACAGAAACGGAGCCCTTCCTTACCCATCCATTCCTCTCCTCATTGCAGAGCTGGTTACAAACTATTTACATTATCCCTAGCAGCACTTCTCAAGCTATTATAATTGCTTGTCTGTTTCTCAGTCACTGTTCCACATGCAGAACTGGGCTTGTCTTTGTTTAACTATATTAATAGCAACAGGCAGTATATAGCACAAAGCACATATTTGTTGAATAAATGAAAATGGGAAATTTCTGCCCCAAGATCAACAATAATTAAAAAATACTTGAGAATTCAGTGAATCAGATAGTTAACAGTCTGCCCTGCCTATTCTACTATTCTCTTTCAGGAAAATGAAGAAATTTTAACCTCCAAGATTTCATTTCTGTAGGTCAGACCCCATTCCCAAAGCTTAGGACATTCTGTACTACAATGTGTCATCCTACTCCATATTAAAACATACCATTTAAAAGAATTAATTACTTTCTTTATATTCATTTGCATTCCTGAGCCCTACTCTTAACTCTTACCCGCTATGAAGAATAAGAAAGATGAACAAATCCAGTTCCAACTACACTTTCTGAAGCTTCCTATTAATCACTGCCTTAGTCTTCCCCAAACACCAAATCCAGTTTCATCTTTATCATACTTAAAGACTATTCTAGCAGATTTCTAGATACCAGTACTTGATAAGATGTACAGGGAATAGAGAAGATTCCAGTATCTTCATAAGTACTCAGTTTTATCAAGTGTAGAATTTAAGCCAGATTGTGACTATAATGTCATCTTGATTGCTTTTGCTACCAATTGAAGCCACACACTCATCCATTCTGGACATATGCCCTGCTATTAGTTGGATTTAAGTAAAAGAGGAGAAGAAAGCCCTGAGGCCTAAGGTTACTATAAACACTCCTCTCTTTACTCAGAGTAGCTGCCACATAAAAGCTGGAGCTGGGGGAGGCAAAGTAACAATAAATAAGTTTCCAGAATCTGAGTTATGAATACCAAAAAAGGAATCATGAAACCATTCAAGATACTTTAGTTTAGGCAGTATCTTAAAATATCAGCACAACAGAAATAAAAAGGTCCCTGGCTTTATAACTTCATGACTATTAAATTATCACTCACCTAGTTCACAAAAAGGCCAATTCATTCTTGATTTTTCTAAGAGAGAAACATACAACTGAGTAACTGAAAGCTACTGTGTTTTTAAAACTGCTTCTGTGCCAGACACTGACTGGTGCTATACAATTAACCAAAGAATAGTGACTATGACAATTAACTCAGTATAAGTGTTATGAGGAGGGCTACATAAGTTATAGGGGCATAAAGCAGAAGCGGCTAACCAGGTCTGGAGTTGAGGTGGGGGATGGATAGGTAGGGAAAGACTCCCTTTCCCTAGAAGAACTGTCTCTTCATATATGTAACATTTTTTAAGAATTGAATAAAGGAGAAAAAAAATCTACTTCCTTTGCTTAATATCTGGGAAAAATACTAATGTGGAAGAAAACTAGTAAAAGGCAAGACCAATAACAGTATGAAGCTTTTAAAATTTTAGCCATTTTTCAGCAAATTAAGATACTTCCTGGCCAGGCGCAGTGGCTCATGCCTGTAATCCCAGCTCTTTGGGAGGCTGAGGCGGGAGATTAGCTTGAGGCCAGGAGTTTGAGACCAGCCTGAGCAACACAGCAAGACCCTGTCTCCATAAAAAAATAAAAAAATAAAAATTAGCCTGGCATGATGGCATGTGCCTGTAGTTCCAGCTACTTCGTAGGCTGAGGCAAGAGGATCACTTGAGCCCAGGAGTTCAAGGTTACAGTGAACTATCATCATACCACTGCACACCAGCCTGTGTGTCAGAGAGAGATCCTGTCTCAAAAAAAAACAAAAAAAACCCAAAAAACGTGATATATTCAGAACAGCTGTTATTTTCCCTATCAATCAGATAACTTTCCAGGCACCCCACAATAGGTATTGTAACATATTACCTTTTAACATGAAATATTTAGTAATACTTAAGGAGTTAGGAAAAGGGATGTAGGTTAAATTCTTTTCCCTGTAGTTGAAAATCTCTGTCTTGGAGATAAAAGAAAGAAAACCCCTAAAAAAGTATAGTCTGTCACACGTGACCCTAAATAGTTTCTTTCCGTAGAGTCACTTCTTTTGACAATAAAGACACATATGCATAATCCTAGATGGCTATATGCCAAACAGTTTCTCTCCCTGAGACAGGATTAAATAGAGACTTTGTATTCCTACAATTCTGTATTTTTATGTATGTATTATTTTCTGATATCCAAAGTTACCATTTACTTTTTGAAAAAGGGCTAATGGTAATGTGTTATTTTATTATTTTTTGGGTAATTTCTCTTTTAATGTACAGGACTATTTCCCACTCAGATTATTTTATTAACTTAAGTTTCAAGTTTTCCTTACTTGTCCCTTTCTGTTTACTCCAATTATTCCAGCTGTGGCTTCATGAGGCGCAGTAACAAAGATAGTTTCTCCACTGATTCTATTCATGTAGATGCAGGTACCAGTCTCAAGATCATAGAGGTGGATATAACCATACTTAGTTATCAAGAATACCACATCATGCTTTTCACTGATCTGTACAAAGAAAATCAACACTTTAATAAAATAATGAATCTGCAAACAGAGAATAAAAACATTTAGTCTAATTCCATTTTAGAGATGCTGGAATTCTAAAATTTTGACAAGAGGCCTATAATGAAAAATTAAAAGCTAAGATTTAAGGTTTCCTTCATTTTTACAGCACATTTAAATATGGGATACCCCAAGCTCTTACATGAACAGAAGAATTGAATGAAACCTGTAAAATAAAAGGGAAGACAATTCAGAACAACGTATAATAACCCAGTTTACATATTACAGGCGTACCTCATTTTACTGCACTTTGCAGATTGTGCATCTTTTACTAACTGAAGGTTTGCAGCAACCCTGTGTGGAACAAGCATTATTTTTATAATAGCATGCACTCACTTCGGTGTCTCTGCATCACATTTTAGTAATTCTCACAATATTTCAACCTTTTTCGTTATTATTATATCTGTTATGGTGATCTGTGATCAGTGATCTTTGATGTTACAATTGTAATTGTTTTGGGGCACCATGAATCACACTCACTGTCTCATGTGAATAAGGCAGTGAACTTAATCAATAAATATTGTGTGTGTTCTGACTGCTCCACTGACCAGCTGTTCTCCCATCTCTCTCCCTTTCCTCAGACCTCCCTGTTTCCCTGAGACAAAACAAATATTGAAATTAGGCCAATTAATAACCCCACAATGGCCTCTAATGTTCAAGTGAAAGGAAGAGTCACACATCTCTCACTTTAAATCAAAAGCTAGCAATGATTAAGCTTAGTGAGGAAGGCATGTTGAAAGCTGAGACAGGCCAAGGGCTAAGCCTCTTGAGCCAAACAGCCAAGTTGTGACTGCAAGGGAAAAGTTCTTCAAGGAAATTAAGTGCTGCTCCAGCGAACACATGAATGATAAGAAAGCCAAATAGCCTTATTGCTGATATGGAGAAAGTTTCAGTGGGCTGGAGAGAACAGCAAAGCAGCCACAACATTCCCTTAAGACAAAGCCTAATTCAGAGCAAGGGCCCTAACTCTCTTCAATTCTATGAAGGCTGAGAGAGGTGAGAAAGCTGCAGGAAAAAAGTTTGAAATTGGTAGAGGTTGGTTCATGATGTTTAAGGGAAGAAGGTATCTCCAGAACATAAAAGTACAAGGTGAAGCAGCAAGTGCTGACGTAGAAGCTGCAGCAAGTTATCCTCTTAAACATTAATACATAGAAGATAATACTACTTCTAAGAATGATCCTAGAAGATCTAGCTAAGATCATTGATGAAGGTGGCTATGCTAAACAACAGATTTTCAATGTAGACAAAACAGCCTTATATTGAAGATGCCATCCAGGACTTTCTTAGCTAGAGAGAAGTCAATGTCTGGCTTCAAACCTTCAAAGGACAAGCTGACTCTCTTGTTAGGGGCTAATGCAGCTCGTGACTAAAATTAAGCCAGTGTTGATTGTTCATTCCAAAAATCTTACGGCCCTTAAGAATTATGCTACATCTACTCTGCCTGTGCTCTAAAAATGGCACAACAAAGTCTGGATGATAGCACATCTGTTTATAGCATGGTTTACTGAATATTTTAAGCCCACTTTTGAGACCTACTGCTCAGAAAAATGATTCCTTTCAAAATTATTACTGCTCACTGACAATGCTCCTGGACATTCAAGAACTCTGATGGAGACATACAAGGAGATTAATGTGGTTTTCATGCTTGCTAACACAATATCCATCCTGAAGCCTATGGATCAAGGAGTAATTTCAACTTCTAGGTCTTATTTAAGAAATACATTTCATAAGGCTAAAGCTGCCATGGATGGTGATTCCTCTGATGGATCTGGGCAAAGTATATTTAAAACCTTCTGTAAAGGATTCACCATTCTAGACATCATTAAGAACATTCATGATTCACATGAGGAATTAAAAATATCAACATTAATAGGAGTTTGAAAGAAGATTCCAACCCTCATGGATAACCTTGAGGAGTTCAAGACTTTAGTGAAGGAAGTAACTGTAGATGTGGTGGAAATAGCAAGAGAACTAGAATTAGAAGGAGCCTGAAGATATGACTGAATTGCTGCAATCTCATGATAAAGGAGTTGCTTCTTAGGGATGAGCATAGAAAGTGGTTTCTTGAGATGGAAGCTACTCCTGGTAAAGATGCTATGAACATTGTTGAAATGACAACAAAGGAATAAGATTACTACATAAACTTAGTTCATAAACCAGTGACAAGGTTTGAGAGGACTGACTTCAATTTTGAAAGAAGTTCCATGGTGGGTAAAACACTATCAAATAGCAATGCATGCTGCAGAGAAATCTTTCATCAAAGACAAAGTCAACTGATGCAGCAAACTTCATTGTTTTACTTTAAGAAAGTGCCACTGCCACCCCAACCTTCAGGAACCACCACCCTGATCAGTCAGGAGCCATCAACATTGAGGCAAGACCCTCTATCAGTAACAAGATTGTAACTCACTAAAGGCTCAGATGATCATTACTATTTTTTAGCAATAAAGCATTTTTTTAATTAAGGTATATACCTTTTTCTGACATATGCTACTGCACACTTAATAGAGTACAGTGTAAACATAACTTTTATATGCACTGGAAAATCAAAAAATTATTGTCACTTGCTTTATTGTGGTAGTCTGGAACCAAACCCACAATATCTCCAAGGTATGTGTCAGAGTACATAAAAGTCCATGTATTATTTTACAAATAAACTTTTTTTTTAGAATAAAGCATATTCTTTTAAGTACCCCTTAAATTATATCAACGGTGAATAGTGTCTGGATTAATTTCTTTTAAGAGGAGAGATTTTAAAAGTCATTTGTTTTGCTTGACATACCTGCATTGCAACAGGAAAGTCATTTTGTGCTTCTGGAGGAAAGAAAACATCCACTGCCTTCTTTGGAAAGGGTTGATTCCCTGTAGGCGGTGTGCCAACTTCAATGATATGTAACTATTCAAAAGAAAATAAAATTTATATAAACCTAGATCTTTTTAGCAGTTGATCATAACAGCTTTATTTGTAACCCCCAAATGGAAATAATCCAAGTATAACCCAAGTGTCCTGTAATAGATGAATGTTAAACTGTGTTTGGTACATCCATACCACAGAATACTTGGTAATAGAAAGGAACAAATACCTCATGGTCATTACACTGAGTGAAAAAAAAAGAAGCCAATCTCAAAAGGTCACATACTATATGATTCCATTTACACGACATCCTTGAAGTGACAAAATTATAGAGACAGAGAATAAATTAGTAGTTGTCAGGGGTTAGGGATGGTGTGGGAGAGTGGGAATGGGTGTGACTATTTATAGGTGCGTGTGACTTTAGTCATGATGGAAATCATGGTGGTGATAATGAAATAGTTATGTATCTTGAAACTACTTGTGATAAAATGACACAGAACCATACAATTGTACCAATGTAAGTTTCAAGGTTTTTGTACTATACTGTAGCTACGTATTAAATAAGATGTGAAAAACCGGGTAAAGGACACAGGGGATCTCTCTGTACTGTCTTTAGAGTTTCCTATGAATATGTGTTATTTAAATACGTTTTAAAAAGTCAGTTGAATATCTGAAATAATAACACCTCAAAAAATCTACTATAAAGTCCATAGAATGGTAATACATTACCTACAATGGTACTTTCTTGTGGCTTTCAATTATTATTTAGTATTTCCAAATAGAAATCTAACAAATTATTAAATTCATCTCTGCCTACAAATCGACTCTAACACAGAGGGAAAGTGTACACCTAAGCTTTGTTGTCTCTCTAATCACATACATCCCCATAAACTAGATGAGAACATTTTGGTTTAAAATGTCCAATGCTAAGCCAGGCATGGTGACACACACTTTTTGTCCCAGCTACTTAGGAGGCTGAGGCAGGAGGATCCCTTGAGCCCAGGAGTCCAGCCTGGGCAACATAGCAAGACCCAGTCTCTTAAAAAAAAAAAAATCTGATGCTGCACATCAGCCAGACAAGAGAAAATCAATAATGTCACTAAGAAAGTATTATATATATATTTTCCTTAGAAATGTCAGGAATGAACAGTCAAAAAATAATTGTTTACAATATAATACCATATGAAAATTATGGGGTCTCATCCTTCATTAGGAATAGCCACACTGAAAAAATGAAATCTTCCTTCAAAGTCATGGCAGACTACAAAATAGTACTACAAAATTAAAAATAGACTAAAAATAGACTACAAAATTAAATAGGCTCAAGAACTTATAAATAGGTTTTCAGATACTATACAAAAATGATATTGAAGCTTTTTCCAGTAAGACTTTTGTTCAAAAGATGTCCTGGCCTTATGTTTTAAGGATAATATATAATTTCTACAACCTATGTGTTTGTTTAAATTCCATCAATTCAGATCTAAGTATCAGTGCTTTCCATCCTTACCATATTGAGAGGTTGGTAGGATTATTCCTCAGTTTAGGGATTCTTACCCTGAAATTTTAGGTAGAACTGTACCTTTTTGCTTATTTTCCTTCTCTGTTGAGACATAGTAGATGATCACATTTTAAGCAATTTCTACCTTAATTTTTTAAAACTTCTTACACCAAGGAAAAAGACAATGTTCTAACAAAGTTGAAGCTCAAGTTTTCTAGCCTACCCAAAATCTAAACCCTCTTCCTGATTGGGGAGCAGGAGGGAAGGTACTCTTTACAAGTTTTTATAGCAGGTAGAGCTAGCCTTCCATTTAGGAGCATCAATCACCAAATATTTGTTTTCCAAACCTCTCAGAGCTAAGATGCAGGCATGTGACTTTGCTTATACTGCACGCTGAAAAGAGAGCTGGGGACACAAAGTTATTCAGACTTCAGAGATTCTACTCTGGTAGTGGAATAGAAGCAGAAGAGTCCTCAGAGTTCTGTGGCATGGTTGTTGGCTGGGACCCTTGTTGCTGCCCGCTCTCCCTTATTCCTCCTCATTTTCCAAGCTTGGTTATACAGCCTTCCTAGCTATTGTAAACTATCCAATATCCTTTCACTAAATCTTCTATGCTCTAATCAACCAGACATTGTTTCTGCTGTCTGCAACTAAGAACTCTAACATACAAAGTACTTCAATTTGTCCAGGTGATTCCAATATGTAGCCATGGTTGAGAATATCTAATTTAGGGCAATCTGGTCTACATTCCATCTATATCAAGCCACCTAGGGTATTTACAATGCAGATTATGGGCACCACTTACTAAATCAAAATCTTTATATGTATGGCACACAAATGTGCATTTTAGCAACCCTAATGATTCTTATGCATAGTAAAGTTGAAAAATACTAACTTAAGGACTTTGGTAAAGGCAATCAAAATAAAGAATATCAACAGCTAACATAAAAAATTTTGAAAGAATATGATTCAATTTAGACAAGTATCACTGGATGTAGAATTTGAACAAAGCCACCACAAATGTGAATATTAAGACAAATTAACCTTGAAGGGAGAAGACTATTTGAAATTAGATAACTAATTAGTAGCAAAAAGACAGAGACAAGTTGTCACTAACATAATTACCAAGCTTACCTTCCCTCCAGCTTGACCCCGGACTGCAAAACAAAATAACGTTGATTCTTCTGCATTTCCTTCCATCTTAAACTGTGCGAAGCTAGCTGCATGTCCTTCAATGGGCTGAGATACTTTCCTATCTACAGAATATAGCTGCATAGCTCCCACCACACGATTTTGCTACAAATGATCAAAGAGAATAACATTTGGGGACCCAGTGAATCAGTAACTCCCAGATTCTTCAACTAGTGAGATAATTAGAATGTTTTATCATCTTTAGAAGGATTTATAATCGTGTTATTTAGTCTCTCAATGTATATTTGATACTTAATATTTACCTCCAAACATTATCTTATTAAAGCTTAACATGAATGTTTAAAATGGACCTCATATACATCTTAAAAGAAAAGATATACAAGTGTTCATTCTGCAGTAAAGTACGTATACTCCATAATAAATCCCAAATCATTCATACAGGAACTCAATCTGCAAGAGCTAAAAACACTTGGTAAGAGTACTCTGAAGTTATATGGCATTAAGGCAGCAAACTTTACTTCCTTAAAAAACAACAAAAAATAACAACAACAAAAAAAAAAAAGGAAGGAAAGGAAGAAAAAAAGCCTTCCAAAGTAAGTCAAATTCAACAGGACTGAGTATAGAAGACTTAATTTCAAAATAAACTGCATTCTGGGCACAACAATTCTCAAGACCTCTTATTTATCAAAAACTCGAAAAGTGTTACCTGTGCAGATATGCCAGTCAGAAGTAACCACTTTTGCTTTGCATCTGTACGATAATTGATAATCTGACACCCTGCAAGGCTAGAATGGCGATCAAACATTTTCACTGGCTGAGACTCTCCTTCCATACTCCAATGATAAACTGCATTATCCGTAACAAGAGCAACCGTATTCAAAGAGATCCATTTCCAAAAGGTGACATCATCAGTCATGGTATGGGCCTTCATTTTACTTTTCATTTCAATGTTAAATATCTGAAGGGTTTTCCCAGCTAAAAACAAAATCAAGAATTATGAATCATTAAAAAGGTAAAGTTTAGGATGAAGACCTAACTAGACAAACTCTGTAACATCCAAACAAAAACGGTTCTATCATGAGACCAATAATCAACTAAAGAAGTCACATTAATAAAGCAGCTACCATTAAAGAGAAAATAGCTGAGACTAAGCAATCTACATCTACATCTTAAGCAAAAACTATATTACCTCTAATAAACACATTTTAAACACATAGTATGACTTTCATGGAATTCTAAATCCGAACTGAAAATGAGTCTAAAGAACAGCTTTTCTTAAAAATAATTGAAAACAAAGTTGTAACCTTCATACTTATAATTATGTTTACACATACACTAAGTTAGTCGAGTACACAGGACAAAGCACATCTGATAGAAACACATGGGGAAAATGTCTACTTTTTCAAAGGCAGTCATCTCTTCGAACTAAATCTTCTGGAAACTGCTTTTTAAAAAGAGGATCTACTTCAACTCTGCCTTGTTACCACTAGCAGGTAAGAGAAGTGCATGCCACATTTAATTGGTTTAAGATACAAAGGGAAGGTAGAAGTGCTGGAGGAAAGGAAAGGGAGACAAAGGAAGAGGACAGTTTCAGATGCTGTTAATATACTGGAGATAAGAACAAAGTTCAAGCTTCATCCAATTAAGAAAGCAGGCATTTAGTAAAAGAAGGATGAAATTTGCCTTGAGTGTTAAGAGTCCACTGAGTCAGATGCAAGGGCTTGCACTTGAAATCTGAAATCCATCAAAGTCCAAAAAGTGATTTGGTTTAAATTAACAGAAGTCAAAGCCCACAGTTATGACTAGGCTATTGAGATTAGTCTTTAGAGACTAAGGAAAACTCCATTCCTGAGCCACAGAGAATCTGGCTCCTGAAGGACAAAAATTATAAGATTGGGGTGGAGGGGCTCAGAAGGGAGACAAAACATACAGCTTTATACTATGACCCTTCTTAGCACATGTGAAAAAGCTTCTTTCATAAAACAAAGAATGTTATTCCCATTTGACACAATATGTAAACCACAACCAGATTTGAAAAATTGTGAGAGTTATAGTCCTGTTTATAAAAAGAAACCAAAGGGTTTAAAACTGGCTTCAGAGGGAAGCAGTACTTTGGTATGACTTACTTTCCTTTGCTGCCTTCCCCGACCCCCAGGTTATGAGACTTTTATTCTTTTTTACGTAAAAGGGGTTGGAGTATATGTAAGTGGGATGGTTTGGGGAGTGGGGCAAGGGATGATAGCTTAACTCCATAGTGCAGACATCTAGGCACAAATCTATGATGCTACTGTACAATGCTCTGAAAATCTTTTCAATTTGTTCTTTTTATAGAACAGGACAATAACTAATACAATCTAATTTAAGATAACTCACCATCTGCACACATAAGAAAGCATTAAGAAATGTGATAAGATAACAATAACATTAAAAATAGAAAAGAATTTTGACAAAATTAAAATGATGGCCTTTTAATAGTGAGGTGTGAGGGTTACTTAGCACCTAAATTTAAATTCTTTAAGGAGGCTGAAGGAAGCCTAATACCCTAAGTGTAATATATTAGTTTTAAGGAAGTAAAATGCTTACTGTCATAAAACATCTGGTCCTACGTGAAAGCTGAACCATCTTTCCTTGAGATGAGATCAACTCTTAGATATATCTGTTTCAATGTGCTTGTCCTACCCGCCCGCCCCATTTACTCTCCAACCAGTATTATCACCAAATACAAAGTTTAAATCATGTAAAGAAAAGTCTGTTTAAAAAGTGTAGCCCTTCTAACAACTCACTCACAAATTGATCAAGAGATTACTGGGAACTTGAACTCTTCCTCCTACTATCAAGAAGAAAAACAAAGCAAAAAAAAGAAAGGCAATTAAATGCCTTTTTTAGAGTCATAATTTGTCATTTAGTCCTCTTAATTAAAAAACTTCTGTTTTAAAGGGTCAATTACATTCTCATTCTAAAGTTTAAAGGAAAAAAATTAATAGAGGCTTCCAGACAGCATGAGATTCTTTGAACTCTATATAGACGAATAAGCTGTACAGTTCCCTGTTGTGACAATTAAAAGTTTATCTGAATAAACTCAAACACCCTTAACTCCACAGCTTTAATACCCACCTATATACATACACACTTTTAACAATCAGTGTAAATTCAAGCCATTTTTAGAACCTGATAATGTAAATGAACACACAAGCCTGAAGTACAAAAAAGGGCACAGAATGAAAGGCAAGTTTATCACCATAACAAAATTCTGCAATGTTTAGGTGCTAGTATTAGTAAACTATGCTGTATTCCAGAATATGAATCACTAATTTATTCCCTCTGTAGAGAGATATGTTTAGCACAGTCTTATCATACCACAAATATAAAATTTAAATTTATTCTAAAACTTAAAATTATTCCAAGTAGATCTACCCTAAGACATGTCACAGAAACATTCCAAGTGAATGTCATGAAAGTTTAAATCGAGTTCAGTATTTGCCTTAACCTTGCAGATTTCCTTTAACCAAATTTAATCAGTATACTAAAAAGCAGACTGTAATTATTGTATTTGCATAAAATATATATAGGAAGAGTTTTAGGGAAAAATCCACTATCTTTTATACCTTTTAGTGCAATTACTTTGCTAGCTGGATTCATGATGGCGCTGTCCGCTGAAATTGGTCTTCGAATTGGATTACTTGGGTCATTCATATCAATGATTACCACCTGGGCCTGCTCTCCTACTTTTTCTCTAATGCAGATGAATTTGTCTGACTCCATTGTCAGGGTACTGAAGCCAATGTTTGCTGGGTTGATACCCAGGTTCTGGAGCTGGAAAAAAAATTTATAAAAACTATGTTACCAAGTGGATTAGAAAGATTTGACATTCCTACATTGCCATCATTAAAAATCCTTACTTAACCATTAATGCTTTAAGGTCAATGGTGACATCTCCATTACATTGATTAAAGTAAAGCAATTAATAGCCAAGTATTAGATCTTCTCTTCTTTCAAAAAATATGGTATTCAATTGTTTCAACTAAGGTAGAACAAATAGAGATGAAATTAAAGGGAAGAGTAACATTTAAGAGATAGCATTTATGGTTCAAGAGATTTGAAGTCATCAATGTTTCTTGGTTTATTTTAAGATCTTTGAACTATTGGACCTGTCCTCTCTTTATCCCCTTTAACATTTAGTAGTTACTTGTTCATATGCATTAGCCTTCGGGAATCTGAAAAATTAAGTTACAGCATAAAAAGATTTAAAATGTCATAGAGTCCTTGATCTAAAGGAACTTGGAAATGGCAAGAGCAAATAAAGCTGCAATACTGTGTAAAAAGTGCCAAAACAAAAATACACAAGAGGGACCTTGCCAAAGAAGGCTCCAAAGCTGAGCCAACATGTTTAAGAGAGGTAGGCTAGAGAATTCTCAACAGAAAGACCATGTGCTAAGGCACAGAGATATGAAACTGTGGTCTGCTAAGGGAACTACAAGGTCTTTTGTAACATCCGGCAGGGCAGGGTGGGGAACCTGTGGCCTCAAGGCGACATGTGGCCCTCCAGACCCTAGTACGGCCCCTTGACTGAATCCAAATTTCACAGAACAAATCCCTTTATTAGAAGTATTAGATCTTCTCTTCTTTCAAAAAATATGGTATTCAATTGTTTCAACTAAGGTAGAACAAATAGAAATTAAATTAAAGGGAAGAGCAACATTTAAGAGATAGCATTTATGGTTCAAGAGATTTGAAGTCATCAATGTTTCTTGGTTTATTTTAAGATCTTTGAACTATTGGACCTGTCCTCTCTTTATCCCCTTTAACATTTAGTAGTTACTTGTTCATATGCATTAGCCTTCAGGAATCTGAAAAATTAAGTTACAGCATAAAAAGATTTAAAATGTCATTTAAAATCCCTTTATTAAAAGGGATTTGTTCTGTGAAATTTGAATTCAATGAGAAGGTTGCACTCAAGGATCCAGAAGGCCCCATATGGCCCCGAGGTTGCAGGCTCCCCACCCCTGAAGGGAACTATTTAAGGGTTTTAACAAGGAAAATAACAGAATTAGATTTGCTTTGTGTACTTAGAAGATACTAAAGTATCTGCTAAACAAATATAGTGGATCTAAAGATGGTAGATCTTTGAAAACCAATTAAGTGTGTAAGAACAAAAGTCACTTGTTACTGGAAGGGAATCTCTACCAGACTGGGTCATTAAAACTCTGGTGACCAAATGTGGTATACCAGATTAAGTCCTACTAAAAGGCTACATGAAGGCTTTATTTTATTAGCCTTGGCCAGAATAAAGTGCAGTTACATTAACTTAGTCACTGAACACCAGGGGAAAGGAGTCAAACAACTATCTAACCATTAATACAAAAATAGAAATAAAGTAGATTAACTTGTTTTATAAGCTCAAGTATAGCTGCAATGCAAGGCAAACACACCAGCTATCAGGTACGCAACTTACAATGAATTTGGTTACAATAAAACTTTATAAATTATTAATTTTCACTTCTTCATGACTTTAACTTTTATAGTTACTTTTACTTCCAGAAACTAAAATGGAGGAACATAAACATAAATGGTCCCCCAAAACATACAAAGGGATTGTGGGTGGACTTAAGGGAGGCCTCTTCCAAACCACACTGTTGATCCAGTTTCAGGGCAGGTATTTACATCTATTTTTCTTAGTACAGGGTCCTTAGACTCTTGGTAAGTTTCATAGTTAACTTTTCCAATAATTGGAGAAAATATTCCAGTGACTCATGGTGTTCATAGAGCTATATACTTTAAAGCAACAAGTTATTTCCTAAACTACTCTGTAAATAAGAATTCTATGTTTCTAAGTCTCTACCAAGTCTTCACCTAAGGCAATTGTGAGTTTCAGCTGTCACAGGTTAAGTCCCACAGTGTTTGAGAAAGTCTGAGTAAAAATAGTGTTAGTCAAGTAGGGAAATTAAAAGCAAAACAAAGATGCAAACCACAGACACTACTAACTGAACCCAAATGATTCTAACAGATTCCTTCCTACCCTTCAACTTCAGAGGCAGGTGGAAGATGACTATAAGAAAACACTACTAGAAGAGATAATGAAGAGGAGGAAAAAAGAGAAGTCAAGCAACCTGTGCTTACTATTTCTTGCTAGATCCCTAGAAAAATGCAGTAAGAAAAATATGCTGCACCCGCTAGCAATAACCTTCAGCCTCAAGGTGTTTTACTCATAGAAAAAGCAAAGATTTGGTTTTAAAGGGATAGGGTTGCATGCAATCCTTGCAATCTATGTAATCCTTATACTCTTTTCTCATTAAACACATTCTACCAAGAAAGCCATGCATATATATTTGATCTTCTCTACCAAGAATGTACTAGTACTATTCAAAATACTCCATGTGAAACAGACATGAATCCTTTATTTAAAAAACAAAATTGTCTCTGCAGCTTACTGGCTCAGAAAAAAAAAGTTAAAAAATTTTTTTTAAAAATAGCAAAATTAAACAGGAAATAGCAAACTCTTAATGTTACATATTTAAACATATTTAAAAAGCACACTTAACTGACGGCCTTTTACACAACTAAACAGAAAACTACTTCCTAAAAAGCCTTTCCTAGTTGTTAGGAAAAAAAATGACAGCAACTTCAAGAGACCTATTCCCATTGGTTAAGTTACATTTAACCAATGTTAAATGTAAGTTACATTTGCTTCCCCCTCTTCAAATAAGGTTAAGTAAGATAGTTTTCCTTAGTGGTGTTACTTTTGAGTGAGAATGCCCAGAGCGCTAAGCAATTCTTCCCATTATTTTCTTGTCACATATTCAAAAGAGAAATATACTAAAACATACAATAATAGGACAAATCACCATCATTAATCACAATTCTGGCTTAGGTACACCCTTAGAGTAGGATCATATAAATGGGTTACCATACTACATAACTATGTCTAATAAGATTTGTATAAAAACTTTAAAAATGCAACATAATACTTTCAAAACAGCACATAACCGTAAGTATTCTTAGTCAATTATAAAGGTGTGATGGTATATGAGCTATAGCACAGAAACTGAATTACAGACTGTAGAACAAACCATGCATAAATTCAGAGGACATAACACAGTCTCCAAACTTGGAGCTATTTTCAGAGGACATACAATATCCAAACTATAGCCACATTTTTTATCCTCTCAATTGGCAAAATGTTGTCACTGTTGAAGCTGGAGATATTCTAAGAAATGCTTGGAAATTTCTATAATAAGTTATAAAAAGTTTTTTTTTTAACTTAACAGAATATTTATTTTGCTGTTTTAAGAATATGGAGTCAATAAACTGGAGTCAGTGAAAAGGTGCTACATATTTTTTTGAATAGTTACCATATGCCTATGGTAAAGCAGTCAAACTGAACAAAAGGGTATACTGTGAGAAGTATCCACCCCATCTTTCCAGTAATACCCCTCCCCCAAGCAATCAGAGACACTTTTGCATCTCAGAGATATCCTACAGCATATGAAAGTATATATTTTCATCCTCCCTTTTCCTAAAACACTAATGGCAAAATGCACAAAAGCATACAAATTATCAACTACTTCCTTCTTTTTATAAAAGAGCACACAAAAGCTCGTTTCGTTTCCAGGTTAGATTTTGGTTTGCAAGTAGCACTATTTCGGGACTTGATGTTTAAACTTGGATTCCAAAAGGTAAGTAAACAGATTGTTAATCAGCCAGTCTAAAACCCTGGAGTACGCTGGAGTAACAGGTTACAAATGATTAAAGAAAAAAAAGTTTCCTTTTCCCTCTCCTCCACTCCCTCTCCCATCCCAATGTGGATTAACATTGGGGGCTAGGGGGAGTAAAACAGCCTTCTTAGTTTTTGTACTGAGAAAACAGTATTTCAGATTCCCATAGAGAACACAGAAGCTGTGTGTTATCTGTTTCCTCATCTAAAATATGACAGTTACAATATCTATCTCAGAGTTGTGAAAATTTAATGTGAAGTGCTAAGAACAATTCCTGACACACTGGAATAGATATTGACTACTAGTAAGTAAAACACATCAGTTCTTTAGCTAGCTCAAGGTTAACTTTTTTGCATTTGTATTTTATTATCTGCTTAATTCAGCTGTCTGTAAGGTTGGCTGAAACTCTGGGTGTGAATTTCTTTTAACTACTGATAATAGATTAGTGGTCTTTGGATGCTTAACTTACTCATACACTGAAATGGTTGGGGCGGGTGGGCAGAAAAGGAAATTACATTTTAAGAGTTCCAATTCTGCTGTTTAATTTGTCTAACTGAAGTTGCAGAAATCAGAACCTTCAAAACTATATAACATGTTCATGCTAAGTAACCGTATTTTAATTCTTATTTTGAGGGGCATTGTAGAACAGTATTGCTAAAGCTTTCTAACTTGGCAAATACATCTCCAACACCTTTGCTCAGGGAGCAAGCTGGGAAAGCTAATGCGAACAGATAGCATAAGGTCAGTATCATCAAAAATTCTCTTTACCCTAAAGAGCTTAGGACTAAGAAATAGAAGGTAAAATGGAAAGCAAGCACATTTCTCAAAGTGCAGAAGAGTTGAAGCCACCTGGTTTAAAGACACACACACACACACACACACACACACACACACACACAGGTACCAACATTACAGCTTTCCAAAACTAGTTTCCAAACGTCTCCTAATTGCCCATGCCCCACAATTCCAGGTCACCTTATCCAACCGAACTTTAAGCTCCTCAAATAAAATAACTTTTTTAAAGAATGGAAGCCTCTTCCATTTCTGCCCTTTAATATGCTCAATTAAAGTTTAGAGTCCAAAATCTTCTCATACAGAAATACAACATTCCTTTTACTATATGTATACCATGAATTACTTTGCAGGACAGTTATAGATGAAAAGAGACAAGAAATCCAGGAGTCCACACTAATACAAATAATAAAATATATAAATTTAAAAAATAGAAGGAAAAGCTGTTCCTTACAAAAGAAAGCTAACCTAAAAGTGGTGAAGGACTAATGGAATTTTTAAAAAGTCATTATCTGGCAATCGTCAATGGATACTAAAACTAATGGTTGAAATTTTGAGGAATAACAGATACTTACATAGTCTCAGAGTATCTCCCTACAAGATTCTTACTACAAAGGAAAACAAGATGGTGGAGAAACTGGTAAGATACAACCTTTATCAAGTGATCAAAGTTTTAATATCACTAGCAATGAGTCAAATTGACAGCATGTCCTTCCCAACAATGATGTGCTAAAAAGAATACATCTCTTCTGTGGTATATTGGCAAAATTATATAACCTGAAGCTAATCATGGTAAACCCAAAATGAGAGACATCCTACAAAATATCTGATCTTTTCTCTTAAAAAAAAAAAAAAAACTATGTCTTGAAATACAGAGTGTTCCAGATTAAAGAAACCTAAAAAGACAGGGAGGACCACTCAATGCAACTCACAATCCTGGATTTTCTTTTGATATGAAGAACATTATTTGATGAAATCTAAATAAGGCCTGAGATAAAAGTATTCTGTCAAAGTTAATTTCTTGACTTTGACAAATGTAGTATGATTTTAGAAAACCATTTTTTTATTCTTAGTAAATACTAAGTATGTAGTGGTAAGGAGGTATGGCTGCAAACTACTTTCAAATAGTTTAAGTATATATAAAGGCAAAAAAGGATAAATCAAATATAGTAAATTGATGAATATAGACAAAGAGTATCTATGGGAATTCTTTGCACCGTTCTTCCAACTTTTCTGTAAATCTGAAACTATACAAAAACATTTTTTTAAAAGAAATTTCAGATATAACCGAAAGCAACAATGAAGATCTTGCTTGGATCCTGATTTAAACAAAGCAAATAACATTTGGTGGCAATAAGTGAAATCTGCATATGAACTGGTTTTTAGATATTTAGGGGTTCTTAAAAATTAGGGGAATACAAAGATATAATGATTATAAGAAAATGTCCTTATTTTCTAAAGATAGTATTTAGAAGCTGGAGTATTTAGAGGTGAAATGTCATGATGGCCTAAATTTCTTTGAAACGTTTAAGCAAAATTTAAAAAGCAAATATAGTAAGATACTATTAAAAATCTACATAATGGAAACATAATTCTCCCCAGTCTTATAAAAGCTTGGAAATTTTATTTTTAAAAAAGTTTTTAAAAAGGAATTCATCTCTACTCTTCTCTACAAAACTTGAGTATTAAATTATAAAAATTAGACTTATTAGGCAATTTACCTTACAGCAGGAAGAATACAACTTCACAAGGTAAAGATCATAGACTAGTCACAGACATAATTCAAGCACAATATTTTATGCTCTGTAAATGAGCTTTAAAGTAGGTGATCCTGCCCAATCAGAACTGAGCAAAAGGATTGCTGCACTGTTCAATATAGCAGCCACTGATCACATTTAAAATTCAATTTCTCAGTCACACTAGTCACATTTCAAGTGCTTAATAGCCATATGTGGCTACTGTACTGAATGGCACAGAATATAGAATATTTCCATCATTGCACAGTTCTATCTTAAAGCACTGTTTTCAGAAGTTTTCCTTGGGAGTTCAATACGAGAAAAGGAAAACTTTAATATTATTAAACTCTGGCAAAATATGATGGACAGTTGGTAAAGAGACACCCATCTTATATAGACAAGAAGTGAGTTTGGAAATACGTAGAACTTTCAGGTTTCAGAGTTCACAGGTATGCACGGGGGCTTAAAAAAAAACCCTGGAAGATACAAAAACTGTCAATCAGTACACAGCAAAGAAAAGAAAGAAAGAAAAAATCCCTGGAAGAGTCAATGCTAGGAAGCAAAACAAGAGCCCAAGGAAAAGCTCAGTCTGAGTGTCTCTTTTGCCTCAAAATAAATAAATAAAAATTAAAAAATATATATATCACTAAACATTCAAATGGCTAAGGCCTAGGGTCAGAAGGAACTGAGAAGAACAGTATTCAGCCAGGTGTGCAGCTGTAATAAGATGCAGTTTCTTCAAGAACATGAGAAAAGGGAGAACCAGTCTCTGTGCCTGGTAAGCTACCATTGCCTCAATTTCTAAATGTTCATCAATATCTTAAAGCTTTTCAGAAAAGAATATACAACTATAAGATGAATCCCTAACTCCAAAAATGTATAACAAATGCCCAAGAGATTATATTAAAATAAAAAAATACAGTATATATTTTTTTAAACTTCAGCATTACTAGATTCAGATATCCAAGTTAAATGCTCATTGATTTTTAATGCTTTTAGATTTGTTTTCCCTGCCTTGGTTCTGAAAATGTACTTGATTTGGTTGTAAATGTGGCAAACAGAAAAGGGAAAGACAACATCCACCTTGCTTGCGGGAGAGTAAGGCATGCTTAGGTGCTGCATGAAAGGTTAAAGTGATTCAACACACATCAAGCACTTAGAACAGTGTGGGAGCACATAAGCACTCAATATTTTAGGGATTTCTATCTCTTTAGTCATCTTGTTCTGGGACTATGGTATCATGACATAGACTGTCCTAAAACAGATTGGTTTGAACATCAGGCTACTAATGTTACATATTCAAGCCTTACCTGGCCCAATTTGCTTGTTCACATGCTCCTAAAGACAGAATGGAAAACCCTGACATATCAAGGAATCAGGAAACCTAGTGGTGTCGAGTCAGCATCTTAATAATATACATTAGTGACCAAACTATGAAAATATTGTTAAGAGGACCAAATAGGCCATGAATATACTTTATCCAATAGTATATATTTATTAAGAAGGGCAAAAAATGCTAGCATAAGACATACAACCAAATAAAACCACGATATTTTTCAACACCCAATTGTTCAACTAGCTAAAAATGACTCTCCATTAGCACAAAGGATCACTCACAAATAGTTCAGTAAAAAAGGTATATATAAAGGCAAAAAAGGATAAATCAAATATAGTAAATTGATGAATATGAACAAAGGGCATATATGGGAATTCCTTGCACAATCATTTGCAATGTGTTTGTGCCTACAAACACATGATTAAAGAAGTAATAGGTTTGCTTTGAGCCTACTAATTTCAAACAGGTCTCACATCTGATCAGATAGGAATAAACTCATTAGAAACTGGTTTCTTTATATTGGTATCAGAGAATTTTCCTAATAAATGACCAATAAACTTATAACAGAACTCATTTACCAGCTGTCTCAGCTAAAAATCAAAATACATTAAAACTTGTGTTTATGAGAGCATTACTAAGGACATATGTTTCACAATTAGTGCTTAGCTATACACTTACCAGATCCTTCCTCCTTGTTTCATCTGAATAGTGAAAATGTAAAGAAGTATGCATGACCTACTGTATTTCAGATGAAGCTATTTTGTAAGTGTTCTACATATAGCTTCAGTTACCTTTGCTGTACGAGTATCTTGTATCTTGATAAGGACTTGAAGAGGTGTTACTACTACAGAGTTAAGAGGTCAACAATTTTAGAGAGACCTGCTGATACTTGGAGTCATTATGATACCATTAATCTCCCAATACAGGTACAAGTATGTCCTTGAAGATTTGGTTAACTTCCTATCCCAAGTAGTTCACTCAGCATAATTTCCTTTAAAAGCTCCTAAACATCCTCTACCTTCTTTTTCAATCACAGTGAAAAAAAAAATGCTGACAGGCGCCACTTCACTGAGCCCTTCCTGAAAACTAGCAGAACGTCAAATAAAAGCTGCAGTTGCTGTATTCCACAGGAAATTATGAAAAATGCTGAGAATGCAGCATTCCTTTAGTTCGTCCATCAACAGGATACCAGCTATTGTTTTCTGTGGGCTCCACAGATTTCAAGCAACAAATTAAAATGCCTTTAACCCTTGCTGACCCCACACTTAAACATACAGATTTGTTTCTCTACTCCATGTTAGCCTTTGAGAGAATCATTCTCTCTTAGAATTTTTGACTCTGGTCACTAACTCCAAACTGTAAGCAATACATTCAGGAAAGGACCCCAGTCAGAGCCAGGGGCTGTAGGACTACCGGCTTTGGTAAACTACCAAGAGACTAGAACAATTTTTCCTACTTGTAACCAACTGCTGACTGGAAATTTTAAAAAACTTTAAATTTCACTCATTCTTTAAAAATAATCCAATAATTAGATGAATTATTAGATCAATTAAGTCAGCTCTGACCCAACTTCAGGGGAATATAGGAAAGTTTTTATGCCCCAAACCTTGGAAATGGATATGACTTTCCAAGATTATGTCCTTTCCTGTGTAAATGCCATTCAACAGCTACATTTTATTTGGGAGGTGGGGAGTGGGGGAGAGTATATCCAAACCTGCCTTTCAAACAATCAGAAAAGAGGCTTACTTTGAGGGTTCAAGATTATAATACTTAGTGCCAACTTAATATAATGACCTTCACAGGATGATGAATACATCTTGGCAGACACCAAGGGCTTGGTTTCCTGGTATGAGTAACTAAAACGTCTGGTCAGTCTTCTTACTATCAAAGCTATAAAGGTCCTAAAGAAACTTCATTATATGACACACTTTCCCAATGACCTCCCAAAATGTATATTTAAGTGGCAGCCTAGTGTTAACATGCAGTTCAACCCCATCACTACTGCACATAATCATGGATTTTTCTAGTCTATACCAAGAGACCTGCCAGGAAATTAGACATTATGCTCTATCACTAATTTTTCTAGTTAGATCAAGCTGATCATTCAAAGCATGATCAGCCTACCAGGTGCTACCAGTTAGAGGACTAGAACCATTTTATTTCACAACTGAGTCACCGGAATATTTTCCTGTTAATTTAAATACCACAAATATCATTTTCAAATGAGTGAATGAAATAATCAGCATGAGGAGTTACAGGTTATCTCAAAATCATTTATTAACAAATTGAGGGGAGTTCAAAGCAACATTAAAATGATTAAATGACTGATTCGTTTTCAGTTAACGGCTATTGAGCATCTATTACTTGGCAACTTAACATCAATTCAATATTTTAAGTACAATTTTTGTGTAAAATTATCTCCTTTGTTTACTTTGCGTTAACCAGTGGTCCCCAACCTTTTTGGCACCAGGGACAGGTTTCATGGAAGACAATTTTTCCCAGGGATTAGAGACCACAGTCAGACTATAACCTGGTCATTACTACTCAGGAAACAACCAATTGGGAGAAAAAAACCAGGTTTTAGTCTCAGAGGGTCTTGGGGAGTTTAAACTGTAGCTTATGTCCTCTAAAAAGAGGGAAAACACCTTCCATCTCAAAAATTATGGACACTGCTTTACTATCTGAAGTTTAGTGTTAAAAAACTAAGATTACCTTGATTTTTGTGGGGTCAGGGAGAGGGTGTGCACTGGATGCTTGTAGGTTTTTTTGTTTGTTTTTTTAAATTCATGGTACTAAAACTACCTCAGGCCTATTCCAAACACCAAATCCTTTTAATCTTGTTTCTTTCATATCAGGAAAGCTTTCTTCCATTGTCTGAAAAGAGCTTCCATTCCAATTATTTTTGGCTTCTATAATTCTTTAATTTGTAACCTATCACACATACCACTTTAATTCTGGATTTACTTCTGAATTCAAAAATCTTAAAAACAATCTTCAAGTTACTCTTCCTTCCACATTGCTGCTTCATTCCACAGAGACAATTCTGCTCTTTTAACTGCCTTCAGGACCAATTGTTTCTGTATATTTTCTGTTATGACAACCCGTTATCTCCATGGGTCTTTCTGTTCCTTTTATACCAACTTTTTCTGCATGCCACAGATGATGCCAACAGTTTTCTTAAGTTTTCTTCTGGTTCCAGCAGAAAAAAATTTAAGTATTTCTTCAGGTCTCTTCCCAGCTCTTTAGTTAACCGTATCATTTAAACAATTACTGAGCAGCTACTGTGTGCTAGACACTATGCTAATGCCAGAGAATTCTATAGTAAACGAGACAGTCCCTTCTACTCACTGCATAACAGGTACACAGCAATTATGATGGTGCCATGAAGTTATGATTCCATTTATGTGAAACATCCAGAATCCATAGGGATAAAAAGCAGATTAGCAGTTGCAAGGGGATGGGAGGAAGGCGGAGGGAAACAGACTGCTTACTGGGTATGAGGTTTCCTTTTGGGGTGATAAAAATGTCTTGGAACTAGATACAGATGATGGTTGCACAACACTGTGAATGTCCTAAATACCTCTCTAAAAGGGTTAATTTTATGTTATGTGAATTTTACCTTAAAAAAAAAAAAAGCCTTTGGTCCCTTTAAATTATAAACTCTAAGGGATTAGATATGCTTAATGTATAATTCAAGTAGTCATTTCACTTAACTTATAGAGATAAATATCTATTGACTTGGAAATGTTTTCTACTCTTCACATTTCAGAAACCATTTTATTTAAACTCTTCATGAGTTTTTGACATTAGTGGTTTCATTAGTACTGAAAAGTCACCTCCATTCCAAAGTGCTTTTTAAAAATTCGTTATAGTGCAATCATGTGGTGCAATTTTATAACATGCCTCAAATTTCCATTTGCATATTAGAAGAGTTCTTTTTCACTTGTCTTTGGATGTATTTAATAAATTTGTGATCTCTAGAAACATACCCCTAATGGACTGTTTTTCAATTTAAAACATGTGCTTATAACATTCAACAGTTCCAATTGTGAGGCCATATACAGAAGAATTATTAGATGTATAAACTTTACCTCTTACCAATCCAGTTGATTTCAAGCCTATGGTAGCCTTTGCCAAACAGCATTTTGGTGTTCAAAACAGAAGTGACTGTGATAGGACACAATACTATGGAAACTCAGTAAAGATTTTAACAAGTAAACTTTTTTCCTGGAGGATATTTATGGTAAAAAAAAGAAACCTGCCTTAGATTTGCATAGTTCAACATGGCTGAATATAGAGTATTGCAGAGAATGGGGAAAGAGATGGGTTTTGCAAACGATGTTTTCCCTATAGGTTTTTTTCTTCATTATTCATCCCTAAATGAGATCTGTGCAAAGTCAGCTGTTTGCCAAGCAAAGCATATACAGATAGTCTGGCTTCACTCTGTCCCCTTTGGTGTTTTTTTTAAGCCACCTTTCTCAGATGAGCAGATAGTCAGAAATAAATGAGAGCAATTCTCAATCCAATTCCCATTTTTCATCTACTATGATTCCCCTAGTTTCAAATGAGGGTCATCAAAAACTGCAATCTCTGGGACACCCAGTGTATATTGCTAGGAGGGTTCTTCCTTTCCCTACTCCACAAATGGACTGGATGTAGAAAATGCAAAAGAGGAAAGAGTCTGGTATAACTTCAAGATCTTGGTTTCAATAACTGGGTAGATAGATGGCAGTTTTGTCTTTTAGTATGGCACATATGTTCAACTCAAGTAGACAAAGGAAGACTCCCACAGGGTATAGGGGAAGAACTAATATTTGAGTGTAAGGGCTAAGTATGATTCTATAAACACAAACATGTATTATAGTCCAACTTCAAAATTGTCAGGAATTATTATTTCAGTTTAATAAATGAGGAAGTTGAGACAAGCTAAAAACCTGAAATAATCAAATAGATAAAGCCCAGATTAAACATCAAGACATTTTCCAGAATAGCACACTGCAGAACTTAAATTTTTTAATGTGACAAAATATGGTTTTAACGGACCTGGTTCCTATTCTTTCAGAAATAACCTTTAAAACCTGCTTTACTTCAGAACTTAAAGAAAATCCTTATTTACTTAATGATTTAGAACAGGAAGTACTAATAGTGCTGACAGTTCTGCTCCAAAGCACAATCCTACAAGTTTGTAACCATTGTTCCTTCTACCATTACGCTACTCAAAATAAGCAAGCATATTCTACTCCCACCTTCCTTTCCTACCCCCTTTAAACACAATTGTCTTCCGTAAGTTTCTATTTCAAGTTTATTAGTATAAACACAACAACATGAATTTATAGTAAAATAGAAAGCAGAAATTTCCTGCATTCACTAGTGGCTTCATACTGGGATACATTCACTCTTGTCATTAAGGAAAAGTCTACAGAAAAGTTTTAAGAAGTTCAGCCCTATGAGAGGGATGTAGATAATCCTAGTTACAAGTTAACCTGATCCCAATCATTTTGCACAAGTTTCCAGTGGGAACTTGGATAAAGCCCTTTAGAAAGCTATTATCTAAATAATCGCTTCAGGCTTGGAAAGTCAGATGTTAGTTCACTGGCTCCTACTTTTCTCATAATATAAAAAATATTGCCCTAAAAACAAACTAGAATACTAGAATCAAAGGACACCACAGCATAGATACAACTGTAGTGTATTCTGTAGTTCTAATTAAACAGATCATTTACCAAATTAGGCAATGTGCCAAAATCAAAGAACAAGTATTAAAAGTCTGACTGCCCACTAGCTGTGTGACTCTACAAGTTACCTGCTATGAACTTCACTTTCCCTATGTGTAAAATAAGGCTAACCCTACCTTACTGAAGGGATTCCCTTCCTAATTAAATGAGATAATGAACATAAAATATCTAACAAAGTTCTTGGCACATAGTAGGTGACCAAATAGCTATACGTGGCCAATGTATTTTGATTTTATAGATTCGATTTCAGGACAATTAAGATTTGATGAATAGTTCTTCCCTTGAAAGTAAGAAAAAAAATCTTAAATTATGTCTTCTATAACCCAAAAGAAGAGACTCATGAAATACAAGTCTGACAGATGGGTTTTGCATAATACATTCAGATCCAAGCTTTCAGCCATCCCTTGAGTTAAGAGCATTAGCCACACAAGCACTTGGCCAAGAAAGGGAGAAATAGACACCTAGAGCTGTAAACTTTGCTATGGCTCATAAGACAGGTTGATTTTCTGAAGTAGCTTTAGCATGGCATATATGCAAATTAATTTAGAGAAACAGCCTCATTCTGATAGAAAGGACTAAAATATCAGCTATGAACTTACTTTCTATCTAAGTGAGAATATTCATTTCAACACTACCACCTTAAAAGAGGACATATATAATAACACTAACAAAGGCCTGACTGGCATTCCATATGGTTATTTCATTAGATATGACTGATCAAGTTTCTCAAATAGGTCTGATCAAGGAACACTAAAAATATAACAATGGCACACAATGAGAGCTCACGGAATATAATAAAAGGTTAATTAAAATTTGGGGGGGCAGTTTCAGAGCATGATCAGTTTTATATCATATTAATATTTGTATTAAATTCTGCACAATAGCAAATGTTCAAATACATAAAAGATCCACAATCAAGTAGACAACATCATGGTTGGAATGGTGTTTGCCAACTAAGCAATGCAAACAAGAATGTAAGGTGCAGTCTTCTCTTGTTTACCACTTTGTCCTTAGAGTCTAACATAGTTCCTGATATGTAAGTACTCAAATCTTAGGTGAATGCACTAACTCCAAATATTTATAAACCTTAAAATCTAGGTCTGCAAATGAATATTGTGTCATTAGTTGACATATCTGAATAAAGCATACTAGACAAAAACTATACAGCTAACAATTAATGCTCCTAAAGTGCATTGTTATCAAGTACTTCCACATACAAGATCTCAGACCCTCATAGTAACTCTGTGAGGTAGTATGCCTTAACAGAGAAAAAGCAACACAGGTTACTGTGTTGTCCAATATGGAAGTCACAGGCTACATATGATATTGAGCACTTGAAATGTGGTTACCATGACTAATTTTAAATTAATTAAAATTTAATAATTAATAACTGATAATTGACTCAATTACTGGAAAACTTAAGTATCTTTGGAATCACTGAGATGTGCAAATCTGCTTTCCTAACTATAAATTTTATGAACTCTAAATACAGATCATGTATTTCCAATAAAAATGGGGTCTGAATTGATATGTGCTCTAAGTATAAAACACACACTATATTTAGAAAATTTAATACACAAAAAGAATGTAAAATATCTCAGTGAATTTTATACTGACTACACATTGAAATAATATTTTTGGGTATACTCAGTTAAATAAAATATATTAAAATTCCATCTGTTTACTTTTAACATGGCCACTAGAAAATTTTAAATTACATGTGGCTCACATTTTTTTTCCTATTGGACAGCATGGGTCTCAACAACCCCAAACCTCTGCTCTGTCCACTATACCACATTAATCATCTTTTAAAAAACAGAGAAAAGTCACTCCTTTGGGCCTAAGTCCAACAGAAAAAAAGCATACTAGGATACCGTACAGCTTCTCCTCTTAAGGCCACTTATTCCATTTCTTTGAAATATTTTGTATTAGAAGACCCAGGTACAAATACCATTTTGACACTGTTCCTAATACTTTGAGACTCGCTTTCTTCACTTGTTTAAGAAAGGTGCCTTGGGGAATGAGTGAAGATCTGAAAGTACCCAGCCACATTCACAGCACATAACAAGATCTCAAGAAGTCTGCTACTAGTCATTGTTCATCACCATCACTTTCCAAAAGAGACAGTATTCAGCAAGAATTGGTTCCTCATTTATACAAGCCACACTGCAAGTGCTCAATATCCCTACGTGGCTAGTAGACACTTCTACCATTGAAGAAAGTTCTATAGGACAGTAACTCTCAAAGAGGAAAAACCACATCATTAACACTGACAGAAAAAACAACTTGTTAAATATAACTCAAATACCATATAGGATTAAATAAAAGCATTGAAAAATAATTTTGCCAAGGTGAGGACTGAATGTAAATAGAACCTTTTAAAACCAAGGTACACATTCCAATTATGGTCAGAAACCATTGTTCCAAGAGCAAACAACCAAGGTTCCTAAAATCGTGAATTTCACTGCACATTAAAATAAAAATGTTTGTGGTTCTACAGACACACCATTCCATGCCTTGTTTCCTAATCAAGTGAAAGCATTTTTCACTAAAATTAACCACACCTCTTTAAACTAAGTTGGCCACTAAGAAAATCCTGAAAAATGTATCTTGAACTTGGAAGCTATTCCCAGGCTAGACTGCAGCATAATTCCAGGCAATACCACGTACAAACAGTACAGCTAAGCACATAGCATAGTAGTATTGCTTTTTCTTTGCAAACCAAAATAACCATGGCAAGAACCCCTACCATTCAACTCAACAATACATTCCATGCCTGCATTTACGGATCAAAGGGCAAAAAACAGGGTGGGGAAATTTTTAATTGAAGACCCAAAGAACCAGGAGTACAATGGAATTTGTCGATTGCCATACAGATACTTAATGTGCCAAATAATTGAGAATTGCAAGCCAACATTTTACATGCAGCCTAGGATTTTATTCAGAATCTCCAACTCTAGCAATGTCTTGCTCAAATAGGCACTCATTTGCTGACTGCTCAGTCTAAACATCCTAAAAAAGAAAAAAAAACTTCATAACTTAAAATATTAACATTCATTTGCTGCAGTTCCAAGCCTTGATGACAGATCCTTCAGTTGGCCAATGTAGTTAAGGGGTATAAAAACAAATTCATTTACATTTCACCTTTTGAAGTTTCACAAGCTAACTCTATACTCCTACCCAAGTTCCTTTTTTTTAATCCAGTTTTTCTAATTGTTTCAGAAAATTTTCTGCTACTTAGCAAACTGGCAGAGGCTCAGAGGCCAATGACCCAAGATGCCAATTAAAATAATCCTTATTGATTTTAAAAAAGGGAGGACATAAAAATGTGAAGTCAGGAGATATCCTGGAAGATGGTGATTTGGGCTCTTTGTGCAATTAGTTATTATCAGCTGGAGCATACAGTTCTACCAGCTAAGCTTAAGTTTAGGCATGACATAGCACTCCAAAAAACAGATGTGGTCATCTGGTATTTGGTATTTTTCAAGTATATTTGCAAAGTTGCTTTATAGACCAAATCTTCAAATTACATGAGAAGGAAATGGCTTCACTCAAGTATTGGAAGAAACTCTGAACCACTTAGAAATCAGACCTGTACTAAATCTGTCTTTAATTAGTGACCATGTTGGATTCCAATCTTTGGGATCATTGATCATTAAATAGTTCTTGTCTTCTCTTTAATAGAAATGAAAAGCTATTACTCAAACCATCACTGGTCAACAAATAAGATTTACTAGTGGGCTATACATCTGCCATGTAGAATAAACAGCAGCTGTACCTGCTTCTCTTGTGTATGGTTTACAAACATTTGTCTGCAGGAAGATATTTCAGATTCACTTTAGTGTGAGGATAATCCCATGTTTTTCCCTGTACACTCAAAAACAATACCCTCCTAACCCTCCATATTCATTTGCCACCCCACTTTAACAGAGGTAACCACAGCAATTAAACTTGGATTGATCACAAAAATAACTTCTCCATGTCCATTCTGTTACTTAAAATTTTTTAACCTTTTGTAAAACAGTGTTTTTACTGTCAAGGTCTATTCCATTATGTCAGATGAGTTATTTGAAAACTATAAATGACTGAAGAAACTGTATTATTTAACTCATTTTGTGGATAAAGATTTATTATTCTTTACATTTCAAACCTTAAAGGTAAGGAATTCCTTGCTAGTGCAAGCAAATGTAATAATACCTGTAAAGAAATACGAAATTATGTAACTCATAGCCTGAATATTAAATCTTTTTATTAACAAGAATCCTTTATGTATACCAATGGGATAATGTAAATAAAATTGCCTTCAATGGTTAAGAGTCCAATAGGTCACTAGTATTAGTGTCATGTCATACCGTTATGAAATTAGCCCTTCAGAAAATTGAGCTGAGGCAGGCTTCTTTAAGGGGATATTTGAAAAGAAAGCAAATTAATATGAATAAATTATTTCAGCTAAAGTAAAAACCAGTATTAATGAACCAGGAAAATTAGAAGCTCTGAAGAGGCTTAATTCAGTGAAGGCTTCCAATGGTCACCTGCCTAGGCTGGCCATTGGCATGCTGCCAGATAAGACAACAATATGTTGCCTCCAGGATAAGCAACTGTGGGGAAGAACTCTAGAACCTACTAAAGGGAAGCTAGTTACAGGCCAAATAACCCTGCTGTCTCAGAGCACGTGTGCTCTATCCCGAGGGCTCTGTTCAATTCCATGCAATCCTGAGGATGATACTCACGTCAATCGCACAACTACCAGCAAGACTCCAGAAGACCCCAAGATAACCTCTGTATAACTCTTTCCCACCTTCTAGAACCAAAGGGGAGGAGGGGGTTAAGAACCACATCACTCCCAGAGAAATCAAGAAAGGGAAAAAAAGACGACTTCCCCTAGGGACCTTGACCCCACGCACTCTCTGAGACTGACATTGCCCTAAGAAATGCATTCCCCGGTTCTACCCTCTTTCTGTTCCTTCAGTGACCTTCTGTCCCTACTGCCTCGGGGAAGGCAGGAGACTAGCCACCGCCGTTCCCCCCCCCACCCCCACCCCCGAGGAAGGTGCCTTTCTCAGTGGAAAGCTGCAGAGGAAAGAAGAAAAAAGGTTGCTCCTCCCCAACCCACCCGCCCCACAACTCCCGGGTGCAGACACGATGAGGGGAAAGAGAAGAGCAATGGAAGGTGACAGCCCTGCACTGGCCCAGGGAGTGATGAGAATCCTTACCCCGAGAGAAACACTCAAGAAACCTCCCTCTCACCCTCCTACCCAAATGAATGAAGTGACTAAAATGGTGAGGAGTGAGTTAGGAAGCCCAATTCTGGCCATCCAGGAAGCAAGACAGAGAGGCCTTCGGACCCAGGCCTGGCCTCACAGCCCTCAGCCCTTTGCACTCCGATTCTCGTCCTTTCCATACAAGCCCCATCATTTAACCCTTTCTAAGATAGCGCCCCCTCCTCCATCTACCCCAAACACCGATATACGCCCCCGACCCCCGCCCCAGTTCCTAGCCTGCCCGGGCCCAGACTCTACCTGCTTCTATCCTTCCTACACCCTCTCCACAGCCCTCACCAGCCCGGGCCCGGCCGCACCTGGAGATGCTCCTGAAAGCGAATTGGCAGAATCTGGGCCATGGCGCTGTCGGGGGGTATGGTCTCCTCCTGTCACTGGGGCTGCGGGGCAATTGCTGCCCGGACTCTCCAAGGGAGAGGAGGAGAAGGGGAGGGGGGAGGCTGGGCTCAGCAGGATACTCTCCGGGGACGCAGGAAACTGGCAGGCGGACGAAAGAGCTCAGGTCGGGGGCGGAGGCTCCAGGGGCCGGGAGAGCCGCAATGGCGGAACCGGGCGCACCGCAGACTCCGGAAACGGCTGAGCCCTGCGGAAGGATCCCGGCGACAGAACTCCGCCCTGTCGCCTCACCCCCTCCGCCTTATGTACCCCTCCACGGAGCGCCGCGCCGCGGCCGGGCGCAGGAATTCGGGGCGCAGTGCGCAGAGAGCCTCGCTGACTGATGCGGCACGAGGAGAAATAGAGGAACCGGAGGGACTACTTTTTTAGACTCATCACTTTCCCCGGTCTCCAGCTTTTTCCTCCCTCCCCCACCGTTTTTTTTTTTTTGCATTTTGCCACATCATGCGACTCGGAGCGACCGACGTCATTTCCGTAGGCGCTTTAGGTCCCACCCACGTACTTCCAGGTGCACGTGATGCTCATGGGGAAGGGTCGGCTGATTGCTGCCAGAATGGAGAGCGGGTGCCAAGGAAATGCGGCGTCTCCTGGGACTGAGGTGGCTGTTGGGCCACCTTGAGGCATGGCGGGTGCTGCTCCCTTCCCGTGCGGCCCCTGCCTGTTCCGACTGAGCCCCTTACGAGCAGGACGTGGCGTGGGCAGATGGGCCCAGCCTCCCGCCCTCTCCGTGACTCAGGGAAACGGCCCCGCTGCGGAGCGCTCCTTGGCAGCTGGCTGCAGCGCTCCGCCCCCGCCTCGCTTCCTACAGCGGGTGGTTTCTTAGGTCCCGGGGAGGAGGGAGGGAAATGGGCTTGAAAATCCCCCCTGCCCTTACACACGCTCTCTGACGGTGAGAGAGCCTGACGCGCGGATTCTAAGTACAACCAGCTTTCTCTTCGGGTGGTGGTAGAAAATTAGCTCGAAGGACAGTGAAGGCCATTTATGAGGTTTCTCAAGCTGGCCTTACGATAGCTTTTCTTAACGTTTTTGCGGACATTTTGGCAGACATGTATCGGCCTAGTTTAGTAATCTGTCAGATTAAGAATTTGAGTATCATAAATGTTAAATGATTGGACCAAAATTGTAAAACTGGAGGATTTTTTTAGCCACATCAGATTTATGAGTCTCAAATATTTCGGTAAGGATGGTTGACAAAACAATGAAGGTTTTTGGAGGAAAGGGATTAACTATTAGCCGTGTATTTCAGTGGGACCACCTCAACATTGCCTGTAGGTTAACAGCGTAGGATATAGCGCTTCAAAGGCGGAGCATCGTGTCTTCTTACGGCATTAAGGTATCTACGGCATTCATTATCGATTAATAACCTTCCCAGTACTTTCTCGCTAAAGTATAAGCTGTAGTAATATTTCATAATAGCACCAATAAAGGATGAAAGAATTTAGTTCTATACCTTTCATCTTTATAAGAGATGTGATTTTTTTTTTTCACCCAGGAAGATCTCCAGAAAAAAACTCAGGTCCACGATAATTATTTTTGTTGCCCTTTTCAGTTAAAGAACACAAAACCCTGTTGGGTATACAATAATTTTGTGTGTTAAGCAGTTTTGCTTAGAGTGAGAAGTCTGCTTAATCATTTTAGTTGCTTTTAGTGTTTTTCCCAAAATACTTACTATGTCTCACATACTGAGGATGAGAGAAGAATCTGGAAGGAAAGGGAAAGGGCAGAGACTTCTGCAAAGCAAAGAAAAGCCTTGCCACCATGTTCTAACAGTAAATATGTATGCTTCATTTTGTATTGTTACTGCAAATACTTGAAGATGTTTTGTGTTCTGCAACATTTGAAATGACCTTTCTAATACCAGTCTAATAGTAGCTGCTTTAAATCCTTTTTGGAAATACACAAATTCTAAATTAAAATTTTAAGGGAGTTACTGTTTTATTATAGTAATGCAGTAGCTTAATCAAGTTACATTTGCAATCTCAGAATCTGGGATACAAGAGCTATACCATGAATGGGCTACCAAAATTTAGTTTATTAATAAGTATCTTGCATTTTCAATATAGACTCTGTAAGTTTAAGTACATTTAGAATTCTGAAAGCAATTGATTTTTAACTTAGATATTTGGTGTGGAATATCTAACCAAAAAGTACACTGAGGTTCTGTTTAAAGTAACTGCTGTGTCATCACGCACAGAAATCTAATGAGTGCATTGTTTTAAGAAATCATTTAGGGAGAAGAAAAATAGATTATGATATTCTGGATCATTGTGAACACTCACCATTCAAATCAATAAATCCAAAATTTTTCAAGAGAGAAAAAACGTCCAGATTAACATTTAAAAAACCAAAAACCCACTTATACCTTTTTAAAGATCAATAATTTGGGTGGGGTAATAAGAGATGTTTTTTGTGGGAGTATGCTGTTCTTGCTAACAGTGTAGAGGCAGGAGAAAGGTTGTCAAATGCCTGGTTTAGAAACCCCCAAAGGCTTAGGCCTTGTTAAGTTACCTAAGCAATATCTGAATGGCATTATTTTCAGGCATTACCTTAAGTTAGAGGGGAGAATAGATAATGTAATAAACCAGAAAATAAATCCTGCATCCCAGAATGCCTTTTTTCTATAATAATCTAATAAATCTAATCAAATAATCCAGTACTCTTAATAAGACTGCTATGAATAAATCATCACTCTGGCTTTTGGTTTCAGAAAATGTTTTAGCAAGGCAGCCACATTAATAAATGGCCAAGTTCTTTCAATGTGAAACTATTTTTGTCAGAATGTTCATCAACAGTAGGTCCTTGTCATGAGTCATAATAAGTGCAATTAGCAAAAACTACATTGCTTGATCTGTTATTTCAAGGAGTGCCAGTTTCTCAAAACCTTATACAAGAAGCCTGTATTGTACCACTAATTTTATATTTTATGCCAGGAACTATAATTACCCCCAGTGGAATGACATCTCAAAAAAAAAAAAAAAAAACCCTTTCACTGTAGGATTCCTCTGCAGCTGTTCATCTTTAAGCAGACATGGCACTAAGGTCCCTGACTTTTAAAAACAGCTTGAACTAGCTGCATTGCGAAAGTCACATCGGAAAGGTATTTCTCAGATATTCAGAGATTAGTTTTAAATTAGAACTTTAAAATCAATCCATTGTATCAAATATTTATAATTCAGATTTTAATGAAGCCATGAAAGATATATTTTATTGTTACCCAAGTAAGATACTTGGTTTTACCATTTAAACAGCTTTGAAACATCTGGGCCCTCTAGGGCCACTGATAGGAATCCCATCGAGATTAGACTGACTAGGTCTTTATCTTGTCATGCAAGATAAAGAATAGCAAAAAGATAAAGACCTGGATATCAAATGCCAGTAAAAAAATGCCTTCTACAAGGCACTGACTATAGGCAAGGCTTCCCCTCAAAAATGAAAAATGAAGGAAACATTTACAAAGCAAGAAAAAAAATTTAATGGCCTTTTTATTTCAGTATGAAATGGACCTGAGCTTATACTCTTGACATCATTCAATGCTCAGGTTTGTCTTAAACCTTTATATATTTATATAGACAAGTTTTATGATGTATCATGGATGGCAATAAGATGTATAGTTAGTCTTTACCCTGTATCAGCATTGAGCACGTTCCAAGTGAAAAGGCAAAACCAGCCCTTTGGGGATCCAACCTAGAATGTAGTAACATTATATAGGCCCCTCCCATGTCTTCTAAATCAGATCCCAGCAGAGGAATGGAGTGGTTCATGACATTACCTTAAAAAGTCATCTCACGAAAGTTGGTTTAAATATAGCAATTCACAGAACATTGTGGACAGAAAAACCCAGAAGCATTTTAACTCTGATGATCAATAGAAAGTTAGATGCCAAGTAACAAATCTCTTTTCACATGCAAAAACAAAAGTCACAAGAAGCTCTAATGTTTACAAGATCTAAAAATCTTATATCAATGAGGGTGAGAGTGTGGAAATGCCTGTTATGGGCTATTTTTTTTTCCTATTTCTAAATATGTAGAACTCTCTGTTTTCATCTCCTAGAGTTATTACTGTCACGAGTTCAAAGCAAAGCATGACCCACAAATATTTTCCCTTAGCAATTTTGAAGTTTTGTCATACTCTAGGGATAGTTCTGCCAGTAGCAATGCACATCTGCAGCCTTGTTAATGGTAGTAAACTCTCACTTCCTCAGAATAGTTAAGGACTGAGATCTGGTAAACAAAGTTTTGGTTAACTCAATAATAACAATGTTCCAAGGAATTATAATCTAATGTTCTTCAACAAACATTTTTCAGTACCTACAATGTAAAATTAAATAATCAATGTTAAATTCTTTTGTAAACCCTTTTGGAAAAAAATTGATAATGGGGAAAGCAGTTCTGAATGTTGAAGCCCTCAGGTTCATCACAGTGAACGGTTTTTATATAATACTCCTGCAAATGTAGCCTGATCTGAATATGTACCAAACCTAGGACACACTAGGATTTACTTTTTTTTAAAATGCCTTATGTTATCCTGTCATGACTGTTAAAAGTATATTACTGTGTAAAACAAACCAAACACCTGGTTATTTCCTTTTCCTGGTTGCTCATATTCCAAATAACTGTGAGTTTAGGGTTCTATGTATAGAACCATATAACTACTATTCATAACCCTCTAGTGATGAAAAATATATAGTATTCATATGAGCCTACCTCATATTTATTGATTTAAATTTTATTTTTCTTTTCTGAGCCAGCCCCATTAGCAACAAGAAAAGGTCTCTTTAGGTTAGTTCCACCAGCCACTGATCAATTGGGATCAGTAGTCCCAAATACAGTAGTCCCTCCTTATTTACTGGGGATATATTCCAAGACCCCCAGCGAATGCCTGAAACCTCAGCTAGAACTGAACCCTATATACAGTATATACTGATGATAATGTTTAACTTATAAATCAGGCACTGTAAGAGACTAAATAGAATATCATATTATATAAAATAGAACAATTATAACATACTGTAATAAAAGTTACATGAATGTGGTCTTGCTCTCTCAAAATATCTTAACATACTGTAGTCACCTATTTTTGGACCACAGTTGAACACAGGTAACTGAAACCTTGGAAAACAAAATCACAGATAAGGAGGGACTACTGTACAAAGCTTTCTACATGGTGAAAATAAAAACTAACCTGATAAAGACAGCTCTTACAGTCTCTATATTTTATTTACTGTCTAGCTGAGCCATCAGATCAAGATGTGGAGATGAGATTAAAATTCCATTTCTTTAAAGGGAACTAAACGAAGTAGCAGACTAGCACACAACAGCACAATATAAAAGGAAAATCCCAGCCCAACCTGCCTTTCAAATATTTCAATCTGCAAGAATGAGTAGCACTCAAATCATTCTTCATTTGACCTACTTAGCGTTAACCCAAGATACAGACCACACATTGCAAAACACCCTTGAAAACACCCTTCTCAAGGTGACACTGATAATCTTTCCATTGTTTTACTCTGGTTCCTCACCCCACACAAATTGTCTCTCTTTTTGTTTCAGTCCAAGTCCTACTCTTCCTTAAAAACTCAGCTTAAAATCCATTTACCTTACTACTCCAGCTATTATAGCATATCGACTGCACCACCCATTTAATTTGAAGCCTCAGCTAACTTCATTCACACTTGGAGTTAGCACAACAATCATTTATAAATACATCCCACATGCAAAGCACCAAACTGGGTGCTGGGCTATATTTTGGCTTAACTCATCTCATCCTACGTTTTGGCCAAGAATCAAGTAATAATATTATTAGGTCAGAAAAATATGGAGATTTTATCTGGACAAGTAATATGATTAAATATTTTCTTTGAAATCTTTAACAGTTTCACAAGGGAATTTTGTATTATTTATATTTTAAGTTTAAAGGAACAGTTAACAAATAATAGGATTACTCTGAAAATCTTTGGGAAAATAAATATTACAATTAAAATTTATTGATTTCTGATATTATGCTCAGTCCCATCAGCTCTGCTGTGAAGAAAAGAAAAAGGAAAAACAAGAAAAATCTGACATTTCATTAAATTAAGACCTTTTCTTGCAAATGAAATGTTCCTTTAAATTAGAATGGGAATGTGAAAAGTAGCTTTTCTGGATTCAAGTACAAGTGGCAAAAAACTGAAATCAAAATAATAATACAGTCATCCCTTAGTATCAGCAGGGGTTTGGTTCCAGGACACCCTCCCCAGTACCAAAATCTGGCAGATGCTCAAGTCCCTTACATAATATGGGTAGTATTTGCATATAACCTCCATACATCCTCCTGTATAGTTTAAATCATCTCTAGACTACTTATAATAGCTAATGCAATGTAAATGCTATGTAAATAGTTGTTATACTATTTTGTTTTTTATTTGTATTATTTTTTATTGGGTTTTCTTCGGCATATTTTCAATCCAATCTGCAGCTGGTTGAATCTGCGGATACAGAACGCCAGATATGGAGGGATGACTGTATTTCTTGACATGTGAAAAATATTAATACATGAAATTTGAATTTCATTCTCCATAAAGTTTTATTGGAACACAGTGGTATTTGTTTGTTTATGTATTGTCTGTTGTTGCCTTCATACTACAATAGCAGAGTAGTTGCAACAGAGGTTGTATGGCCAAAAAGCCTAAAATATTTACTGTCTGGCCTTATCAAATTCAAATCAGGTAATTTTATTATTTCCTATAGATAGTTTGAACATATTGAAAAAGTGTTAAATATCTAAATATGCAAATTAAGGTAATAATAAGGCACCTTTTAATCTACAATTAGAATATTTATGAGGGACTATAAGGGTGTAATAAGATTGGCACTTTCCTACATTGCTGGTAGGAATATGAACTGGTTCATCTGTTCTGCAAAGCAGTTAAGAAGCATGCATCAGAAGCCTCAAAAATCACTTTTACTGCTATACAGAACTTGACTGTAAGAACATATCACAATTTATTAAACCTTTTCCTTATTGACAGCTATATATATATATATATATACACACATACATACACACACATACACTGTGTTCAAATTTTTACTAATAGAAATAGTGGTAGAGTTAACATTTTAATGAATGCTGTATTTAATATTTTTATGGATGCTGTATGTAACATTTTTATGTATTATGTAATATTTAACATCAGCAATTGATGCTAAATCTACAGGAGTAAAATTTTATGAGGAACAGAATATAAATCTCAAAGAGTTCCTAGGATTTAAATCTAGAGATGAATGAGATGAATTTACTGGGTCACAGGTTGTACACAGCTCCAACTTTACTAGATATTGCCAAAATGTTCTCTAAGAGCAATTTATTCTCCTACAGCAACACTTTTCAGGCACATTAAGTGTGGCCAATCTGGTAGGAATGAATGGCATCTCATTCATTTTCATCTGCATCTCCCTAAGTATTACTAGTAAGATTTATTATCTTTCCTTATTTATCAACCATTCCTGTTTCCTCTTTTATGAAATGACTGACCATGTGCTTTGCCCATTTTTATATTATAACACTTGTCATAGTTTCTTTTTGCTCTATTCTGTTTAGTAATTTGAAGGTGAATTCCCATTCTTTGAAGAACAAACTCCTTCATAACCACCACCTTTCCTCCAAGGTTATTTCCACCTTCTTCCCTCAACTAGATCCAGCATTCCCTTTATACTTTTCTCACAACCCTCTCAATGGAAATTGAAAAATGGAAATTCTTTTTATCAATACCATTGTCACAATTATTTCAAAGCTGTAGTGATGTCCTTCCCTTCTAACAAATCCATATATCCCACAAAATAATTCCAAATTCCACAGGTTGGTTTTCAAAGCTTTCCATAATCTTACCCAACCAACATTTTCAGCCTACTACTACTCTCCTATATATATATATACTCTATGCATCAAATAAACTGGACTGTTTGCCACCCATATCAAACGCCCCCTGGGACTTTATAATTCTCTGTCTTGATCCATGCTCTCCCTAGTACCCATCTGTTTATCAAAAATTCATCCTTCAAGGAAAGCTCTTCCTTACAATATGGTACCAACAAATAAATATAGAAAAGAATTAAGAAAAAAAAAATCACCACTTTGCGACCCTTGGAATAAAACTGATTCAAATAAGAATCAATTGATGATGAATCCAGATGGTCATATTTTATGAGGAAGAAGATATTTTACATAATTTCACAGTATCTCCCCCCAAATTACTTATGAATTATAAGAATAACTAGGTTGAAGAATTAAAAACACCCTAACCAAGTGATCAAAATCAATATAACCAATAAGGGACAAATGCCATGTACCTCCAGATGTGACATCCAAGGAAAGACATTGTATCGCTTTTGCAGTATACAAGTCAAAAATGCATGACCATTTATCATTAGCAGAGAAAAAGAAGAAAAGAAAAGACAAAAAAAAAAATGCATGACCAAGAGGAAACATTACAGAAACCCAAATTGAGAACATTCTATAAAATAACTAGCCTACATTATTAAAAAATGTTAATGCTGTGAAAGACAAAAAAAGACAGAGGACTGTTTCCAGATTAAAAGAAACTAAACACAATATATGATCCTTGAATCCCAAACTGGAGAAAAATGCTATAAAGGATGTTATTGAAACAACTGATAAAATTTGACTATGGACTATAGATCTAGAATATGTGTTTAATAAATATTTACTGAATTAATGGCACTTTCATTCCAAGATTCTACACAGCCCCCCACACCACATCTAAGGAAATGCCTTGATACATACACCTGAGAAGAGAAACTGACAGGACTAAATGATTATGTGTCTGTAAGCACTAAAGATAAAGATGTGTTCAAATTAAAATGCTGGAAATGTAAAGAGAAACCATTACCACTCACCTTACTTCAAGGAAAAACACATGGATTTGTGTCCTCATGAGATTTTTCAACAAAGTCTTCAAGTTTCTAATATTGAACATAAAACTGTTCAGGTTCCAAAGGAAATAACTAGAAAAGAGTTACCTATAAAAAAATTTAGATTCTTAATTTTTACATAAAATATCTAAAAACACACGTTATACTGTCTTTTGAGTTTAATGACACTAATAGCTTTATTTAACAAACACTGAGTGACTACTATGTGCAAAGCACTATGCTAGGTGCCATGAAAGATACAAAGATGAAAAAGACATAGTTCCTGCCCACAAGGAGCGTATAATCTAGTGAGGAGACAGACAAATACACGAATAATTAGAATACAAGGCAGTAAACAAGAGTGGGCAAGTGCTGAGTGTGGCCTGAGTGTGATACTAGCTAGCCTCAAGGTTCCAATTTGAAACACTGGTGAAATAGTGTTGACTGCTTTGAAAATCTCATCTCAAGATCGGCATAATAGATGTTTAAATGGTCCTACCCAAGCAGCAGGAGGCAATAGAGTAGGCCAGGTGGAAACATTGTTTGAAAGCACTGTCACACCTACATACATGGTGCTGATGTTAGTATGTAGGTACAGCTAAAAAAAGAACATATATATATATATACACACACACTCATATATATATATATATCTATCTATATCATCTGTCCTTTGGTTAATGGCTATAGCTAATGTTTTAAACAATATACTTTTATATAAAAAGGAATTTGTATAATCCAAGAAAAATCAATTTAAGGATTAATATTAATTCAAGAAAGTATCCTGCCATAGGCAATTTTATTTACTAATTGATTCTTTTCTCTAAATATCTATAAAGCTCTGTAGCAATTAAACAGTTAGACATCTAAGTATTGCTGAGTAAAACCTCTTATGTTCAGCCTTCTGAAGGAAATGGTCACATACCTGATATAACACTATTCTAATAGCAACAAGAAGGCCTTAAAGAGATTTAAGGAAAATAATTTTTAATGCTTCAATGCAAATGGAATACACGCTGATTAAATACAATTCAATGTTCTTTGAAAATATCTCAATGACAGCGTTTGATACCAGTTAAGGCCAGCAGAACTGAAGTGAAGAAAATGTTACATGTATTGTCTTTCATTGGTTTCATGTATCACTGCCTGTGACTATGGCAACCCAATCTTTTCTTTGAAAATTCCACTTATTGGTGTTGATGAGCTTTGATTTATGAGCTTTGATTTGCCCATGGGCTAAAAACAGCTGCTGACCACTTCTTCTTGGTAGTACGGTATGAAACAACTGGCAAAATGAAGTACATCTCCTGGCTGCTTTTCCTACTTCCTGAATTGGAGGGTTCACCGCTTAGCCCGTTTCCTTCAGTGTGTCACTGTGGTCCTGGGTCCTCTGCTGCTTTCTCTCAAGGAAACGAGCCCGTGCATCTGATATGGATTTGTCATCATTTCTTCTCTGCATTTTCTTTAGGACTTCTTTTGATATTCCACCTGAAAACATTACAAATTAATCCAATAAAACTTTAGCTTTGAGATTCAGTACTAGAAATGGTAACACTTCTAGAGAAAGAGATGCCCTAATTTTTCAATGTTAAGAAAAAGAATAAAGAGGAAATTAAATTTTGCCCTTTCAAAAAAAGTGATGTAGCCTATGGTTAAAAAATTAAGAGGACTGAGGCCAGTGATTCAGAAAAATGGACCCTAATTCAAGCATGTGGCACAGTGTTATAACACTGCAACAAAATGCCTAGTGGCTAACATTTCTAAAGACTCGTCTATAATTTCCTGGGCAAAATTCTTCACCATTCTATTTCCCAGTGATGTTAATAAGGAAAATACAATATTCTCCATCATTCAGTTTTAATTAGCTTTATTGAAAAGCTTTTTGTGTATGTGAGCTTATAACTAAGTTTTCTGTCCTAGTTCAGTACCACAATTGTTATGCCTCCCAACCAGGGACCTAATGTTTCATGGAAAAAGCCCCTTGGGAAAAAGGAGTTTCTGAAGTAATAATTCACAAAATTTTATAAACAAAAATAGCAAAGCACTGCTGGGAAGTAGTATGGCATAGTGGTTAATAATAGAACAAATGATTCACTCACTCTTTAGCTGCTTTACATTTTCCTTATTTGTCCATCTCCTCCTTGCATCTTCTCTCACTTCACGTCGAGCCACACTGCTCAAATCATGTGCATTAAATTCATGCAACTTGGGTAACAAGTCTCTCACCCATTCATAACGAATTGGACACACAATTCTTGCGTAGACTTTGGTGGTAACTAATACCTCATGAAAAATGATCCATTCAAGTTTGGTTTCCTGTTCATGAAGCTATACAAAAGAATTCATTTAAGTACGATAATTCAATAACCTGCCCTATTCCACATTAGACCAACCAAATAACAGCCCAAACCTTTCTGAATGAATTCCTATCTTCTTTAAACAGGAGACATGAGCCAACCAATACCTCTCTCTCTCTCTCTCTATATATATATATGTTGCATATGTTTATGTATGTGCACGTGTGTGTATATATGTAAATTTAACCTCAAAGCAAAAAGAAGACATTTGTATATTACTTATTTTTACACCTTCACAAATTTCTCCCCTTTATTAAAAATAAGGTACTTACTGCTGAGGAAGGATGAATGTGAACTGGGCTTCCACGTCCATCCATTGTGCAAAACGTTCTCCCAACAGATCTATAAACAGAAAAACAAAATGCTAAAGACCACAAGTAAGGCAATGAAGTAAGTAGAGAATTAAGTTCAACAATACACAATTATAGTATGTTCTACTACAAAGAGTGTTATAAGCAGAGGTTTAAATTTATTCAACTGTCACTATAACCTGTCTACTAATTAATCTTAAATTAATGATACAATTTAAATAGTCACTACAGTTAAGTATAAGCATTTCTGGTCAATAGTAATAATATTAACAATAATGTTGTGTTTGTGGTTTAGAGTTTCCAAAATGCTTTCATAGCAAAGCCTCAAATGAGCTCTGAGAGCCAGGCACTTTATTAAAAGACGGTCAAAACTGAGACGCAAATAAATTAGCTAGCCTTCTCAAGATCACACAGCTAAGGCATGGTGAAACCAAGTCCTAAATATAGTTCTTCTGACTTAACTATAGTTTCCTTACATTATATTATGCTATATCTCTTTTTAAAGGGATAAGTGATTTTTCACTATTCTAAAATCTGATAATTAGAAAATTTCACCTATCACTTTTCTAATTGATGCTCTTAATTTCAAATTCTTATCCTCTTCTACACTTCCCTACATAAATGTCATTCCAAAAAACTTGTTAAAATAATAGCCCTGGTTCAATTGTCACAACTGATTTCCTATCGTACTTTGTAAATATTCTTAGTGTAGCCCAGATCAGACTGCATTATAATTATTCATTTACATATATGTGTCCTTCACTAGACTTAAGTATCAACAAGAGTTCAGGACTCACATGTTACTCCACCTTTCTATCTTCAGTACCTGCCCAGTGTTTGGCACACAACAGGTAACTAGGACATATCATATTTTTAAAATTCTGAAACAATGTAAATTTACAGAAAAGTTGCAAGTACAACACAAAAATCTTTTTTTACCTGAACCATTTGTGAGTAGGCTGCCAACCTGATGCCTAAATACTTGAGTGTGCATTTCCTACAATCAAGGATATTCTCTTACATACAACCATCAAAATCAGGAAATTAACACTGATACCTTACTAACATGTAATCCTCAGACCAAACTGAAGTTTCGCCAAATGTCCTAATAATATCCTTCATAGCAAAAGGATCCAGTTCAGAATCATGCAGTGCCTTTACTTTTCATGTCCCTTTAATCTCATTCATTCTAGAATTCTTCCTCAGTCATTCTTTGACTTTTATGATCTTGATACCTTTACAGATTATAGACTAGTTGTTTTGTAATATTTCCTTCAATTTGAGTTTGTCTGTTTCAGGATGATTAGATTCAGGTTATGCATCTTTGGCAGGAATATCACAGAAGTAATATTATGTTTTCCTCATCCTTTTCTGTCAGGAAGAACATGATTTCAATTTTTTCATTACTGATGATCACTTTGCTTGATTTAGGTAGCATCAGCCAGGCTTCTCCACTGTAAAGTTACTTTTTTTCCTTTGTAATTAACAAGAATTTTGTGGAGAGGAGCTTAACTATGTAAATCTATTTCTCACTAAACTTTTAATTTACTGTTTATTAATCTGTATTACTATAGATCCATGATTTCACCTTTTATTAAGTGAGTTATAATCCATTACTATTCTTTATTTTGATACTTAAAATGTCCCATATTTGATCAGTTGGGGCCTCTTCATGTTGGCTTCTATGTACTTCTGATATGGCCTCAACCTTCATTAATCACTTCTTTGCTTGCTGGCAAAATAAGATGTTCAGGGCTCATCTTGCACTTTCCCAGCCCCATTTCCCCAAAGAGCCTTGATTCCTTTGAGTGGCAGATGGTTGTTCCAAGTCAAGACCTGGGCATTAAGTGTATTCATTGCTCTTATGGCATTGCTGCTCCCAGTCCCTCTCAGAGCTAGGTTATATATGTATGTATGTTACATACATACAACACATATTACATAAATACACACTAAAATCTATTTTTATTCCCATATATGTCCATCCATCCATTCCTCTATACTGAAAACCGTAACTTCATAATGATATACTGAAATTTCAATTCAACACCACATTCTCATCTTCTCCCTTTCAGTATTTCTAACTTCCTTCACTATTATTATTAATATAATTATGTGATTAATTCCTTTGTATATAATGAATCTTCCATCACCACCACTGTTACTCCTTTCCCTATAAAGACGCTCTCTGCACTACACTCAGACTGACATCCCACACCAAAAACTGCTCAACCTTCAAGCTCTCCCACTCCATGCCAAGCTACCCTTTCTCAGGGATGGCATCCTCAACCTGTTTAGCTTTCATAGTCCACACAGAGCCACCACTCCACAAGTAAACCCTTGTCACTTGCCTTAGGTGATGATAACCCACACTGGACAGCCACTCTACATACACTCCCCTCATACCCTGCTTCAGTTCTAATACCCCACCACTCTGAGCCACTGCAGCTCCCACTGCACAAGTGACAATTATGAAAAAGGTCATTGTAATTGATGTCATCATCATCACAGAGCTTAAATCACACCTTCAACTTTAATATTAAATAGTTCAATATTGTAGTCAAATACAGTAGTTTTTCTTGATCCATCTCTCAAGCTCTTATTGCTTACCTTCGGGCTACATTTTTGAAATAGCCTGCACAAAGACATCTTCGTAGTACTTCATGTTTAGGGCCTTCAAAGGTCTCTCTTGGGAAATCACTTTGCTGTAGAAAGAATATATATATACAGTGGTAAATATCATAGAACAATTTGAAATAATCCTTTATTTTGAAAAATCCACATTTCTAAAGACTTCTGCTTCTGGCTAATATGGAGTAAGAGGGACTAGATTTACCTTTCTACCTGAGACAACCAAAAAGTGGACAAAATATATGAAATAATGATTTCCAAAACACTATATATCAGGCAACAAAGGACAGTGACTCCTGAGAGACAGGAAATAAATGAAGTAAGCCCAACAACTGCCCCAGCTTGCAGCCCTGAGAAGACTGTGGACCACGGTGCAAAGAAGAACCACCCAAATGGAACCCAGAGGAACTCCCTGGGTTAAGGAGACAGAGCTGAGAATCCATGAAGGCCAAGGTGGCTAGAATTCACAGGACAGAGTTCAGGAGAGAAGAGAACTGCACAGAGAGAGAACTCCAGAGAGATGTAAAAGGTCCTCCTCTAGTGTTCAGCTGAGTACTGATTAACACATGAATGTGAGGAAACTACCAACTCAGGAAAAGAACCTCTCAAAAGGATTGAAGTAACAGTGCATGGTGTTTACACAGAGGTAGGAATGATGCTTGTTCCTATAAGCCAGACTAGAATATTTTACAGCTCACATGGTTTTGAGAAGAGTACTCAGAAGGGTCTTGCCTCAGTAGTGGGGAATAACTAGCCCTGTACAGAGCACTGCTCTGACCCCACCTACCAAAATCATACAAGCAAGACCCAAAATGATGAAACCATTTCAAAGTAACTAGAATATAAAAATATCCAGCACCCCACAAGGTAAAATTCACAATGTTTGACATTCATTGAACAAGTTATCAGGCATGCAAAGAAGCAGGAAAGTACAACCAATAATGAGGACATAGATTAATCAATCAAAATCAAACTGACACGGATGTTAGTTATATTTATATTATATGTTATAACTGGATTGTATATGTTCAAAAAGTTAAGTAGAGACCTGAAAAATAAAACAAAAACTTTTAAAGACTCAAATCTAGAGATAAAAATTACAACATCTGAGATGAAAAACATAATGGATGAGATTAATGGCAGATTAGACGTTATGGAAGAAAAGATTAGTGAATTTGAAGACAAAGCAAATAGAAAATATTCAAAATGAAAGAGAGAGACAGAAAGTAGGATGGTGGTTTTCAGGGGTTGGGGGGAAAAGGAAATGGGGAGTTATTGTTTAATGGGTACAGAGTTTTAGTACGGGATGATGAAAAATTCTAGAGATGGAGAAGTGGTAAAGGTTGCACAACATTGTGAATGTTCTTAATGTCACTGACCTGTATACTTAAAAATGGTGAATTGTATGTGAATTGTGTTTTACCACAACAAAAAAAAAACAGAATTGAAAAAATAACAATTATGCTAAGTAAAAGAAGCCAGACCCAAAAAAAAAAAAAGAGTACCTACTATATGATTCCATTTCCATACAATGCTAGAAGGTACAAACTTATGTACAGTAAGTCCTCACTTAATGTCATTGATAGGCTCTTGGAAACTGTGACGTTAAGCAAAATGATGTATAACTAAACAATTTTTTTTTCTCATCAATGTTATAACAAAACAACATTGAATAAAATAACATTATTCTAGGACCTGCTGTATGTCATTTCATTCAAAGTCAATTTACAAGAACCTATTGATGATGTTAAGAGAGGACTTACTGTATAGTGACAGAAAGCAGATCAGTGGTTGCCTGGGTAAGCGAGGCAGGAGGATCTGGGAGGTGAGATGGATAGATTACAAAAGGGCATGAGGAAATTTCAGGAGGTGATGGATATGTTCATTATCTTGATTGTGGCGATGGTTTCATGGGTTTGTGCAGATATCAAAACTCATCAAATTGTACACCTTAAATATGTGCAGTTTATTGCATGTCAATTATGTATCAGTAAAGCTATTTTTAAATATCCTCATTTCTGCAGATAAAATTCTTTTATTACTACTAGAAATTCTTTCATGGAGTCAGGGAGATGGCTACACACAGAAGCAAGAAGAAAGGGAAGGTGGTAGAAAAGAAAGGGTGATAAGAAGTAACATACATCAATTAAAATTCAATATGAAACATATAGGTCCAAAAGCTCAAGAAAAAAACCATTATAGCAATCACCTGTTTAAGTTTCCTGATTAGTTCTCGAAGTTGAGCTTCCACACGAAATGCAGAAAATAAGCACCTCCAATGAATCCAATGTTTTTGGCACCATGAAGCTGGAGCTCCACTGTAAAACAAAAATACTGGTATCTTAAAAATCTTCTCTAAGTAAAAGACAGTCTAACATTCTCATTTCTATTACGAAAAGTAAAAATCCATAAGCAACTGTCAACTCTTTCACGAAACCTGTCCAAGTACTGAAAAACTGTTTTAGGAAATTTGAAAAAACAATTAAATTAATATGGGTGACCTTGATTAAATTAAAATATAATTTGTAGATGGGTTTCTTTATATATCTATATTTTACATATATGCATTAATTTAATCATGTTCTCATCTAAGCTGCCTATATAGAAACAAAATTCTATAAGGTCATTTTCAGGAAAGGTTTGGGGAGAGAAGAAAGAAGAGAACCAATATTACCTAATACATGCTTACTAAGTAATAGTCACTTGATAAAGTTAATCTCACTAATATTCAAAATACCTTGTGGTCAATATCATTCCCACTGAACCTCAGCATCTAAAGGCACATAGTAAGTACATACTAAAGCTATTTATCAAATTGACATTTTCTAGTACAGAGGACTACCTCACATACCTTGATTTGCATTGTTCAAAGATGACAGCTAAAGTTGCAAAGTCATTAAATCCTCCAGCTTTAGCTGCCAATTCTCGATGTCTCTGTTCTGCTTCCTTCTGGTACTCTGGATCAACTAAAAGAGAATCAAAGAGGCAACTTAGTTCTATTTTACATTAAGTACCTACATTCACTTTGTTTTTGCAAGTACATTTAAATCTGCCTCACTCTGTGGGGTGAAATTAGGTAGAACTGTATTAACTCTTCCTGGAGGGTTCTAATTTCTCCCAGAACTCCTTTTCTTCTTCTAACCACACTTAAGAGATTTACCAAAATAGCAACATTACATCTCCCAATCCATTTGCCTTTAAAGTAGTATTTGGAATTTACTTTTTAAATGACTTTTTATTATAATAGTAACCCATGCTCATAGTAAAAAAACATATAATGGTATAAAAAGATATAAGGTAAAAGTGTAACATTCCCCAGTTTGTCACATTATCCATAAACCAATTCTCAAGGCCAACCACTGTTAATTATTTAGTATGGGTCCTTCCACATATTTTCTATATGCATGCAAGCATAAGTACAGAGTGTTTTATTTTTATATAAATGGGATGTATGTTCTGAAATTTCCTCTATTCATTTAATAACAGCTTCATGGAAGTACACGTAGGATTATTCATTCTCAAAAATAGCCACATAGTATTTACTCCTCAGAGGTATAGGGAATGTAACACAATTTAACCAGTCCTTATTTATCCAATTCCCAATTATGGGCAATTAGCCATGATTAGTTCCATAGATGTAGAACTAACCTACTACAAATATTTTCTCTTCTTTTTTAACTTTATATTGAAGTATAACATGTACACGAAAAACTACATAGGTCTTAAATATGTAGCTCAATCAATGTCCACAAACATAACACACCAATGTACCCAACACCCAGATCAACATACAGAATATTCCCTGCATCCCAGAAGCCCCTTTTATGCTCTCCTTCTAATAACTACCCATTCTCCCCCATAAGGGTAACCATATCCTGACTTCTAACCCTACATGGGTTTTGCCTGTTTTTACCTTTTGTGTAAGTGGAATCATACAGTATGTACATGATGTATATGGTTTCTTTTGCTCAACATTATGTTTTTGAGGTTTACCTGTTAATGACTTTGATACTACTTCCCCTGATCCCAATCAGATGTTCTGTCTGATTGCCCAAAGTCCCCATATAGCATTTTACCCAGGCTAATCTTTCACAGTCCCATTTTTTCAAAACTGCATAGGGATCCTTCCTTCATCCTAACACATCACACTACAATGCCTATTCCTTCAGTATAATTATCACAGCTAGATTTAGCAGAGGCACAATGTCGCCTGATTCGGGGGAGCAGCACTTATATAGACTACAATGTGAACATGCAAAGAAGCAGTTCCTGATACTAGGAGGAAAGCAATCTGATTAAAGAAAACATCCATGAAGGTATAAAGTCTTCCATCTCAGCCTTTAATTAGCTTCCAACTGTGTTACCTAGGTAGCAACTGATGGAAGCAGCTGGAGACAAATAAAATTGAGAATATGATTTATCTCAGACCATACAAATGGCCCTGCTAAGGTGAAGATATAAATGATTTTTAATGCCCATCTCTTAATCCACTCAGGGATACTAATTTTTAACCCAAAACATCTCATTTCAAGCACCTAACTACCATACCCCAAAAGGTTTTTTGCCCAAAGTTAAATTGCGTTAGACTCCAGCATCAACCCCATCCTGGCTCTCAACAGTAGGAGACAAGCCTACCTATGAGTCAGGGGCTCCTGGGATTCCTGAATCATGGTGTTTCCTGCTATAGATATGTAAAGCCCCAGCTGCCTGTGTCCCTTGGGTTACAAAGCCTTGGAGAAGCTTCCAACTACAGTCCAGTTCTTTTCTTCCCTGCCTCCAGCTGACCCTAGAAACCTTCAATTTGGCTGTAATACCTACAACAGGAATTTATACAAATGATTCACCATCTCTTATTAAGATGTCAGAATTACTTTGTAATAAAATTTAGTGGATTACAATTTTAAACTTAGCTCATATTTTGTGAAGATTAACTCTGCATGGCTTCATTTCTGAAGGATGGCATTAAAGAAAAAAATAAAGTTAAAAAAAATAAATGGATGGTCAGTGTTGGATCTCTTATTTAAAGTGGCTATTTGCTCAAACTTTAAAAAAAATTTAGACAGCACATTGCTACCTTGTCTCTGTTTCTCTCACTGTCTCTCTCTTTCTCCTTCTGTCCCCACCGCTACTCTCAAAGTTAAAAGAAATGATAGAGTATATTCTTATTCCTCTTCTCTATATCTTTCCTCAAAAATAACCTAATTAATTAAAATTAAAACTGGCAAAAGTCCCACACTAAATTCAGGGAAGGGATAGGAAAACCTAAACTCATCTACACACAGTTGTTACAATCTCAGCAAGTTTATCCTCTAACTAAGTGACAGTTTGATTAGCCATCTTTAATTATTTTTTCAGTAGACTTGTCATTTTCTTTAGCTTATTAACTTTCCCCAGATGAGATTCCATTATCAGTTTTACCTTATGCCAATGAGGCAAAAACTATAAATAAGAAGCTGAAGCAGCAAAACAAAGCTACATCAGCTGAACTTCTCCCTTTGGGAAGATAATTCAATACTTTTGTATACAACAATCAATCAGAAACCAAAACTATTATATAAAAAAGTTTTCAGTAATAACAGTCCTCAGAGTTGAATCAGGGCAATGAGATTATTAAGTGCCACATACACATGATATATCCTTTGTTTCTAAAAATATTACAGTTAAAACATTTAAAATAAAAATTTTAGAACCAACCCAACGTTATTTTAAATTTGCTCCATTTTAAGGCACTTAAGTATTTAACAGCCCTCACTCCACTGTCTGACTTCTAAAGCAATAACTACCCTAGCAGACATTGTGTACAGAGTTTACTACAGCAAAAGAGAGAGATTACTACATATGTTGAAAGAATCATCATTTTGATGTTTAAAACGTTGCTTCAATGTTCAGATCTGATAATATGAGCCAGTTTTACCAACGATAAGTATATAATAAACTAAATTAGGTCATCTACAATGACTAAGACTCAGGCCAGAAAAGATTGCTTAACCTATAAAGACTACAAATGTACTTAGAAGCAGGTGGAAAGCCAGCGCACATTTTGGGTGTAACAACATCGCAGCAAGTCACCTGCTCAAAAACTGAAGCTGCATCTTGTAGCAGCTGAAGTTCTTAATGACTCAGGTTTAAAAGCCTACATCATTTAAATATATAGCAAGAATATCTCTTTAAGGATAAATGTGAAGCTAGTAGCAGTTTTTGTCTCTAGGAATCAAACCTGGGGACTTGTTTTGGAGGGAAACTTACTTTTCACTTAAATTCTTTCCTAGTGTTTGAATTTTTAACTATACATATATATAGTTGACTCTTGAACAAAGTGGGGGTTAGGGGTGTTGACCTCCCCATGCAGTCAAAAATCCACATATAACTTTTGACTTCCTGGAAAACTTAATTATTCATAGCCCACTATTGACCAGCAGCCTTACCAATAACATAAACAGTCGATTAACACATATTTTGTATGTTGTATGTATTATATACTGTATTCTTAAAATAAAGCTAGAGAAAAAATGTTATTAAGAAAATAATAAAATACATTTACAGCACTGTACTTTATTTATCAATACCGTTAAGTTTACCTCATCTATTTACAAGATAAATTGCCTGTCTGAAATGGTGGGCAGCTGCACATCTCAATCTGCTGTACATATCAAGCAATTCAACCTTTTCTTGTAATGTCATGACTTTGCTTCTTGGGAACATTTCCAGCATTACTAGTGGTACTTTGTATGGGTCCCATAGTGTTATTCAAGATTTACAGTACCGCACTAAGCACGAAAAATATGTGAGAATCACAAGAGATCACTTTTTACTGTGATATACAATTTACTGGAGAGATGAAATGCTCACATGGAGATGATCAGCGTCACATGGCATTTTAAGCAGATACTCACAATACTTGAGCTCACCGCAATAGCAACAGGAGGCAGCTATGAAATTATTATAGTAGTACAGCATGTATTACTGTACTAATAAATTAATTTTATACAGTTATGATATAAACTATATCTTTACATTTATTTACATTTCTGTCAACTGCAAATGGCACCATATATGGTCTGTATATATTCGTGTATGTATTTGATAAATTTTAACCTTTTATAATAGATTTGTGCATATTCTATGGTAATAAATGATAAAATAGACTAGTATCTACATATATTTTATGCATCCATGACATACCTAAGTTTTTCTTAAATTTTTTGATATTTCTAGGCTACAGGGTTCATCAGTGATTTTTTTCCAAATTGTCACAAATCTCAAAAACATTTTTCAATATACTTACTGAAAAAAATCCACATATAAGTAAACCCACACAGTTCAAACCCGTGTTTGTTCAAGGGTCAACTGTATTGGGCATGGTGGTGACAAGTTAGGTGGAGACTCTCTCCCAGAGAGACATCTATTAAACTAGTCAAAATTATCAAAGACAATTATTCAAAGGCTCTGGAGATTGATGGAAGGGTTTACCACAAACCTAACCTATGGAATTAAGTAAGAACAGTAGGAAGGATGCCCCCCTCCCCCACAGCTCTACGTGTGTGGAAGAGCTATTCTAAAGGCTTGGCAGTCTCAAAGCAGCACCCTTTCCCTGACTTGCAGTTCCTACTCTGTAGGGAAGATCAGGGCAGAACAGCTAAGGACAGCCAGTGCAGTCCCCTATTCCCCCACAGCTCTGTATTGCAAAAGAGCTGTTCCAGTGGGTTCAGCAGCTGAGTGGTAGCTCCCACTACTCCGAGCTTCCTAGAGTTACTCCAGGTTTGTTTATTGTTTTGTTTGTTTGTTTACAGCCAATAAATATGCAGAGATCACATCTCATCAGGCTTTGTGCTGAGGAAGATGAAATGGTAGCCACAGCATCAGTTCCCACCATCCCCCAACCCTAAGCTTCTGCTCTATAGGGAGGATCCAGGTGGGGCAGCCAGTGAAAAGCAGGCCCCCATTCACCACCCCACCTCAGCTCCTGCTCCATAGCACGGAGATTATTTCCAGGGGATGATGGGGCAAGCATCGTCAAATATTGGCAATACCATGCTCTGCCAAGTTGCCCAACTTTATTGGGAGCAATTTATGCCCCAGGGCACTGTCTAAAACAATAGAGCAATCACTTAGCAACCGGTAGAGACTAATAGCTCACAGCTCAGTGTGACACCAATAGAGGCACAGGAGCCAAAAATTTAACAAAGACATCAGTGAAAGAGACAAAGAGAAACCTAAAACCATAATCATACTGGTGTTCAGGAAGAATGTGCACATGCCCAAAGCTGCACCTTCTGAGTGGGAACATCTAAAGAACATCTAAAAGAGAGAGGGAACATCTAAACCTCTGATCCTTGGCTGAACATAGGACAAGTTCATACACTCCCTCAACTATGAAAGTAGTCTCCAAACCATACAACACAGATGGCTTAAGAGGCTTAGGTACAACCTCTGACTGAGCATCAGCAGACCAATAGAGTTGACAAGTACAATAAATACATGAAAACTTCACTAGAGGGGCTCAGCAGTAGGTTTGAGCTGGCAGAAGAAAGAATCAGCGAATTAAATTTTTTTTAAGACATGGACAAAATATTTGAACAGACACCTCACAAAGAAATACAGATAAATGGCCAATAAGCACATTGAAAAAGGGCTCAAAGGTATTAGTCATCAGGAAAATGCAAATTAAAACCACAAAAAGGTGAATAGAATGTATAAAACGAAAATGATTGGCTATACCAAATGTTGAGGATGACACATAGTGCAAGCTGCACTCTCAAACACTGCTGATGAGATTTGAAAATGGTACAACTACTTAGGAAAAGGGTTTGACAGTTTCTTAAAGTTTAACATACACCTACTTAGTATCACAGCAATTTCTTTCTTAGGCATTTACCTTACCCAAGAGCTATGAAAATACATACCTACAAAAGTTTTGCACAAGATATTCAAAACAGCTTTACTCACACATAGCACTAAACAAAACAATTCAAATGTCCACCAACAGATTAAAGCGTAAACCAACTGCAGTATGTTCATACAGTGGACTACTACTCAACAGTAAAAAGAATAAAGCACTGATACATACAAACAATATGGATTAATTTCACATATATTATGTTGACTAAAAGAAGCCAGACACAAAAAAGTACAGTGTATAACTCTATTTAGATGAAGCTTCAGAAGAGGCAAAACTAACCTGAAAAGAACTAACCACTTTTCTGATTTTCTGAAAAAATCAGAAAAGTGGCTGACTAGGGGTAGGTGGGGTGATATCTGACTCGGAAATGGCACTGAGGGAATTTTCTGGAGTGATGAAAATGTTCTGTATCTTACAGGGGTGTGGGTTGTATGGGTGTAAGCGCCTCACAAAATTCATTTAATTATACACCTAAGATTTATGCATTTTACTATATGTAAATTTAATCTAAATTAACTGTAAACGAATATCAAACTCTATTTAAATAGGGTTGCCTTTCACAGTAGTATAGCTTAGCAATTCTGAAACTCCTTTCTGTACATGAGGGAAAACGGACAATTTGAATATGGACTCTGGGTTAAATAATAATAATGTATCAATGTTAAATTTCCTAATTTTGATTAATGTACTATAGGGTTAAATAAGAGATTGCCCTTGTTCTTAGTAAATATAGATGTAAATATTTTGTGGTAAGGGAGCATAATGTTTCCAATTTATTCTTAAATGATTCAGAAAAAGTACATTTATATATATATGCATATGCATACATATAATATATATATATATATAGAGAGAGAGAGAGGGGTATAGCTAAGGGGACAAAATGTTAAAATTTGCTGAAACTAGACAGAAGGTATAAAGGCATTCCTTTACTATTCTTGCAACATTTCTGTTCACCTTTGAAATTATATTACAATAAAATGTTACCAACAAAAAAGGCTAACACCAGACTGGTTTTTATTTTTTTAAATATTCCAACGTGGAAAAAAACATTTTCTTTTTCTAGCCTTAAAAGACTATTAGAGTTGGATCACCTTAACTCTTTGGTTTTACAAATGAAAAGATGAAGTTCAGAAAACCTAGGCCCATAGTCAGATTAGGTAATGATGGAGTTGGATAGAACCCGGCATTGTTAACTTCCACTTCAATACTCTGTAATAGTTTTTGGAGTATTTTTAGCTCTTAAAAAATTTTTTTTATTAGAGATGGGGTCTGCTATGTTGCCCAGGCTGGCCTCAAATGAGCCTCCTGCCTTAACCTCCCAAGTAGTTAGGACTACAGGCACATGCTACTGCGCCCAGCAGTGTTTTTATTTTTTTTATTTTTAAATTTTTTTTGAAACAAGGTCTCACTCTGTTACTCGGGCTAGAGAGCAGTGGTATCATCACAGCTCACTGCAACCTCAAACTCCTGGGCTCAAGCAATCCTCCTGTTTCAGCCTCCTGAGTAACTGGAACTACAAGCACACGCCACCACGCCTGGCTAATTTTTTTATTTTTTGTAGAGACAAGGTCTCCCTATGTTGCTCAGGCTAGTCTCGAACTCCTGGCCTCAAGCAATCCTCCCACGTGGGTCTTCCAAAGTGCTTACGGGTGTGAGCCACCACGCCCAGCCAGTATTTTTAGTTTTGATACTACCTAATGAAAACCAGTCAACATTATTTATTGTATATAGTATTTTATTAGAAAAAAATTGCAATTAGGGTATTACTACAATCAAAATTCTGATACTTAAGACTGAAATCAATTTGGGGTAGGCAGTACACTGATTAAATTACAGAGTATTTTTATAGAAAGATGTTTCCTCCATTATAATCATGGCAATAATAAATCAATCTGGACTCAACACTCACAGTCTACAAAGGGATAAAGCCAGTGAGACAGCACACTCTATTGTCTGGCTGCAGAGAAGGTACACTGTCTATTCAGAAGCTCCTTGAAAAAAAATTACTCCACTAGATGAAAGCAAGGCTGACATGTATCAAATTAAGTTGTGTCTTATACTGACATATCAAGAAAGGAAAGAAACAGAAGTTTAAAGACATGGAAACTTCAAAAGAATTCCCTAAGGATATAAGGCCTGAAATACCTTTTCTTTTGATTCTAGGAAAAAAAGGTTAATATATTACTAATGTACTGTGAAAGAACAAAGGTTCACCTTATTATCTTCCTTTACTAGTGACAGGAAATGAACTCTTAGCCAGGAACATTATACATTCCCTGTGCCAAACAACTAAGTTAAAGGATAACAAAATATAAAAATGGTTTATCCTTAGTTTTCTGCCCCAGGGATAGGCATATGGTAAACCTTCAATAAATGCTCAGTGAATTACTGGAGATACAAATAAATGGAGAGAGATTCCACGGACATGGAGAGGAAGACTCAATACCATCAAGATGTCAGTTCTTCCCAACTTGATCTATCCCAATTAAAGTCCCAGCAAGTTATTTTGTGGATTTCAACAAACTGGTTCTAAGTTTATATGGAAAGAAAAAAGACCCCGAATAGCCAAAACTATGTTAAAATGGAAGAAAAAAGTTGAAGAATTGGCCCTACCTAACTTCAAGAGTTACTATAGGCCAGGCACTGTGGCTCAGGCCCATAATCCCAGAACTTTGGGAGGCCAAGGCAGGAGGATTGCTTGAGGCCAGGAATTTGAGACTGGCCTGAGCAACACAGCAAGACCCCATCTATACAAATAAAAAGATTAGCCAAGTGTAGTGGTATGTGCCTATAGTCCCAGCCACTCGGGAGGCTACGGCAGGAGGATCACTTGAGCTCAGGAGTTTAAGGCTGCAGTGAGCTATGAACGGGCGGGCCACTGCACACCAGCCTGGGTGACAGAGCAAGACCCGGTCTCAAAAAAAAAAAAAAGAGTTACTATAAAGCTCCAATAATCAACAGTGTGATACTAGAGGATATTGCAGTCATGCTGACAATTGCTGAGATGGGATACGGCAGTGCTAACATCTTCCTGCGAGTGCTGCTGCTTAAGAAGTACATGCTGACCTACTGGGTGCTGGTCTTCCACTTCCTGGGGTTCCAGACAGAGAACTGCGAGCTGCCCGTACTCTGCCATCAGTGCCTCCTGACTTTGGTTCAGCGCTACAAGGCAAACTTGGCCACAGATTAGAAAGAGGCCCTCCTGGAACTGCTCCAACTATAGCCCCATCCACAATTTTCCCCTGAAATCAGGCTTGAGCTTCAGAACACAGCCCCCTGAGATGTGGAAGATGTTCCCATCACCATGCAGTGAGGAAAACAGTCACCTGTCCTGGTCTGAGGGGTGTGGGAAGACACCAGGCTCCCTGATGGTGACTAAAGATTATACCGAGCCTTAAGGGAGGAAGACCCAGAGGGTAGTGACTGGTTAAAGGGGTATCTGTGGCTCCCAGCCTAGGACAGGGAGGATGGAGGGCCTGGCTGGCTCCCTCCTCCATTCTAGGCCTTCCTTCTGCTCAGTTCTGGGACTGACTTGAGAGACAACACCCCAACATTCCCGCTCTCCGGCTGGGACTTGGTTTAAGTACTTTCTCTCTGGCTGTTGTAAAGTCACTGGGATGCAATAAAAACAAAGGCAGGTATTTATTGGAAAAAAAATAGACAAACAGATAAATGGAAGAGAATAGAGAGTCCAGAAGCAGACCCACACAAGAAAAGTCAAGTGATCTTTGACATAAGAGCAAAGGCATTCCAACAGAGAAAGGATAGTATTTTGAACAAATGGCGCTGGAGCAACTAGACATCCAACTCATAAATGACAATACTGGAGAAAATCTAGATGACTGTGGGTATAACAATGACTTTTTATTGTTTTGTGGAGACGGGGTCTCACTACGTTTCCCAGGCTGGTCTCAAACTCCTGGGCTCAAATGATCCTTCTGCCTCGGCCTCCCAAAGTGCTGGGATTACAGGCATGAGCCACCGTGCCTGTCCAACAATGACTTTTTAGATACAACACCAAGGCACAATCCACAAAAGAAATAGTTGATAAACTGAACTTCACTAAAATTAAAAACTTCTATTCTGAAAAAGGCAATGTCAAGACAATGAGAAGGTAAGCCACAGACTGGGAGAAAATATTTATAAAAGATACATTTGATAAAGAACTATTATCCAAATTATGCAAAGAACTCTTAAAACTCAACAGTAAGAAAACAAATAACTCAATTTAAAAAGACCTGAACAGATACTTCACCAAAGAAGATGTACAGATAGCAAATAAGCATATGAAAAGATGCTCAACATCTTATGGCATCAGGAACTACAAATTAAAACAACAACGAGGTACCACTACATACCAATTAGAATGGCCAAAATCCAAAACACTACTACTAACAGGATATGACACAACAGGAACTCTCAGATTCACTGCTGGTGGGAATGTAAAACAATATAGCCATGTTGGAAGATAGGTTAGCAGTTTCTTACAAAACTAAGCATACTCTTACCATATGATCTAGCAATTGAGTTGAAAACCTATGTCCACACAAAAACCTGCACACAGATATTTATAGCAACTTTATTCTTAATTACCAAAACATGAAAAGCAACCAACATGTCCTTCAATAGGTGAATGGATGAACAAATTCCATACAATGAAATACTATACAGTGATAAAAAGAAATAAGCTATCATGCCACGAAAAGAAACAGAGGAAACTTAAATGCATATTGCTAAGTGAAAGAAGCCAATCTGAAAAGGTTATGTATTGTATGATTCCAGCTATATGGCATTCTGGAAAAGGCAAAACTATGGAGACAATAAAAAGATCAGTGGTTGCCAAGGGTTTGTAAGAAGGGATGTAGGGATGAATAAGTGGAACACAGGGGATGTTCAGGGCTGTGAAACTATTCTAAATGATACTGTAACGGTGAATATGTGTCATTACACATTTGTCAAAACCTATAGCATATACAACACAAAACAGTGATCTCTTTAGTTAATAATAATGTATCAACATTGGCTCAACAGTTGTAACATCACACAAATGAAAGATGTTAATAACAGGGGAAACTGGCTGGAAGAGGTAAATGTGAACCCTCTGTTCTTTCTGCTTAATTTTTCTGAAAACTTAAAAGTGCTCTAAAAAAGAAAGTCTATTAATTAAAAAAAAAAAATGCTGGGCGTGGTGGCTTATGTCTGTAATCCAAGCACTTTGAGAGGCCGAGGCAGGAGGATTGCTTGAGGCCAGGAATTTTTGAGGCCAGAAGTTTGAGACCAACCTGGGCAACATAGTGAGACCCAGTTTCTAAAAAAAAAAAAAAAAAAAATAGCCAGGCATGGTGGTACATGCCTGTAGCCCCAGCTACTCAGAAGGTTGAGGAGAAGGAACCCTTAAGCCCAGGTGTCTGAGGTTGCAGTGAACTATTATGATGCCACTGCACTCCAGCCTGGGCAACAGAGCAAGACTCTGTCTCAAAAAAGAAAAAAAAAAAGAAAAGAAAACAATAAACAACAACTTATCAATAAACTTCTTACCAGGTCTAATGAAGACGTTTTCCACAGACAACATTGCTGCTATTGGAAGTAGCAGATCTTCACAATCCAGAGAAGCAGCCTTTATTACTGCACATGTGAGATGTGGAGGGAGAGGAAATTCCACCATAGACAAACCCAATCTGGTCACATGGCCACTCCTTAATAGAAAGAAAAAGTTCCCAAGTCTTTCTACATTGGGAGAGTATATAAATGTAATGTTCATCATTCAGAATAAATCCAATATAATTTAGAATACCTTAAATCACCTCCAGGAATTCAATTCAATATAAGAAAATAAAACACTGTGGCCATTGATAAGAAGAACATAAAGATGATAAATCTCTACTGTCAAAAGCCTTTAACATCCAAATATTAAATAATGAGGCAAAATAAAGCAGTATAATAAAAGATACAAACATGCTACTGAAGCATAAAGAATGCCCTTGAAGAAATGAGAGAATGATAATTATCAAAACTTGTCCCTTCACACAATCATGAGAACAAGGACTCTGGCCCTCTTATCATTTTTATGTACTCACCATAATGCTTGGTAATGAATGGTACCCAGTAAATTACTTGTTAAATAATACCAATATTAAACAAAAATGGTTTTATGGTATAGTTTTTACATCAGAATTGTAAAGAAAGACTCAGGACAAATTCTAATTTCAGGTAAAACAATCCATCCAACTTAAATCATTTTCTACTGATAAAGGAAGGTATATTTAGAACCCTGTTTAAAAAGAGATCAATATTTGGTCTTTTTGTGGCTTTTTAAAATTTTACCTGTCAATAGCATCACACTGGTAAAGTTGTTTAAGAGCTTCTAAAATAAGTCTCTCATTAGGTGGATCCAAATAGGGAAACCTGTGTGTTTAAATGAGACATGAAATGAGAGGCCATTCCTTGAACATGGTAGGATTTTATACACATATGATGAAAATTTCTTTAAAAGGTTTTGGTTTTTATTTTTCAAGTCCTCCTCTTCTTTTTGTAAAACATTCTATGGGCTGGGCATGGTGGCTCATGCCACCCAGCACTGTAGGAGGACAAGGTAGGACGACCACTTTAGGCCAGGAATTCAAGACCAGCCTGGTCAACATAGCAAGGCCCATCTCTAACAAAAATAAAAATGAAATAAAAAAACAAACAAAAAAATTCTATGATCATGACCAGCATTCAGCAAAAGAGGAAATAATTTTTTTTCTGAATCACACTCCTTGAATTCAAGCAGCACTTTTTTTTTTAATCCCCTTAGCTGGAACATTCTTACCATTCCTCTCTATTTAGCTTAATCCTGCCCCATCGTTCATGGCTAATGTCAAGTCTACTCTCTTCTGCAATTCATTTTTTCCCAAATTTTTATAAAACAGTGGAGAAAAATTAATTGAAAGTGGCTGCAAATTATAAATTGTTCAATAGTACCTCAAAATGCTTTTAGATAAAAGGGGAAGTATATTCAATTTAATTTTGCCATATTTTTGTCATATACGTGTGCATGTGTATGTACTTATTTTCTGCTGAACTATCTGAAAACAAGTGCAAATACAATGCCACTTCTTCACGCCCAAATTATTTCAGCATACCTCTCCTGAAAAAATGACATTCTCTTAAATTACATAATTTTATTAATGAGCATAATAAAATTAACAAAAATATTCACAAAGGCTAGCAGAGTGGCATATAATCAAGCATGAGTATATATTTTTTAAAACTAGGAATAACAATTACTTAATACGATCTGCACTGGGTTATTTTCTCCACCTTAAATCTTGAGATGAAAAATCATCTACTCCTATTTCTCACCTTGAAAAAGGTCCAATAATGGACAAAAGGTCCAATACCTTACATAAATGTCCATTACAGGATTGACAACTCTATTTAATAATAAACAAACAAAAATTTCTTAGACTGTTCTATTGTTAGCTTTCCTATAACTTGTACCAACAAGTCCTGGTAGCTTCTAGAGCAAGAATTGGCTAACATTTTCTGTAAAGGGCCAGAGAGTAAATAGTTTAGGCTCGCAGGCTGTTTGGTCTCTGTCACAATTACTCAACTCTGCTGTTATAGCAAAAGCAGACATACGTAAACAAACGGGCATGGCTACATTCTAATAATATTTTATTTACAAAAATAGTCAGTGAGCCTGGAACATAGTTTGCCACCCTATGCTACAGCAATATCAAACTAGTCAGCTTCCTCTTCTATATAACAGTAAAAACTATTTTTTGTAAAATACTACAAATTCTAAAAACTGCAATAATTTTTCTCCCTTGATTCCACCAATTATTAATTGTGTCAAGCAGTCTTTATAAATTATTTGGTTTCTGTGAGACCTACCATATCTAATTACCATTACCATCCTCTAGCTGCGGTCCCCAACCCCTGGGCCGTGGACTGGTACCGTTCTGTGGCCTGTTAGAGACTGGGCTGCAGAGCTCTACTGCGCCCCCACCCCCACCCCAGCATCCATGGAAAAGGGGGAGTGGCACAGCAGGAGGTGAGCAGCAGCAAGCTGGTAAAGCTTCATCTGTATTTACAGCCGCTCCACCCATCGCTCACATCACCGCCTGAGCTCCCCCACAACCCCCCTACCCCATCCCCGGTCTGTGGAAAAATTGTCTTCCATGAAACCGGTCCCTGGTGCCAAAAAGGTTGGGGACCACTGTAAAACACTCTAGTTTGTCAAACTCCTCATTAAACTTGATGATAATCAAAATTGAATTCCAACTGTTGAGTAACCAACACAGGAGAGGAATGCTATAATTCCCTGTCGTATAGACATTACAGTTTGCTAATATAACCAAAGTCTATGCCAGTGGGATTATTTTTATTGTTCTTTTTAAACAGAACCATAACTGCAAGCTCATATAAAGTTTGTGGTGATCTGATAATTTCAGATCTTTCCCACGTGTATTTCCTTATTGTGCATCCAAAACACAAGATATAAGACGTATTCTAGGCTAGGTGCAATGGCTCACGTCTATAATCCCAGCACTTTGGGAGGCCGAGGCAGGAGGACTGCTTGAACCCAAGAGTTCAAGCAACATAGCAAAACCTCGTTTCTACAAAAAAAAAATTCAAAAATTAGTGAGGCATGGTGGTGCATCCCTATAGTCACAGTTACGTAGGAGGCTTAGGCAAGAGGATGGCTTTAGCCCAGGAGTTCGAGCTTACAATGAGCTATGATCACACCACTGCATGCCAGCCTGGGTGACAAAGCAAGACCCTGTCTCTAAAAAACAAACAAACAAAAAAAAGATGTATCCTATCAGATTTATACCTTGGTCGTTTTTGCCCACGCTTCTGGCCTATTGAGATCATTCTAAAGCTTAGTTTTAATCATCTGCCAACGAGATATCAAGATATTTTCAGGAATCTGACAATCAAGACTTCAACATTTTTGTTCAGTATCTTCATTAAAATGCTTATCAGGAAAAAGCTAAGTTCAGCACACTACCAGTAAAACTTCCATCTAGGCTACACTACACAATTAATTGATGCTTTTTGGATTTGGCTATTTGGCAACTACAGTCTATTCAGCAGTACTGTCATCTATAGATGACTTTCTTATTCATAAAGATATCAAATACAATTTTGTTAAATACTGTGTTGAAAACAAAGTACATTAGGTTAACATTCAATAAATTCTTGTGGAGCACCCATTATGTGGATGGTCCTGTCCTCAAACGGAAAAGGAAACGGCTTATAATGACATATTCATTGTGAACTATTTGAATTCATACTCATCATCATTAAATTCTCTTAAACCCATTTTTCAAGAAACTATGCTAGAATTTGCTAGGAATCAATGTCAAGCTTACTGGCCAGCTGTTTCCAGAATCTACCCTTTTTACTAAATGAAAAAATCAGGACATTTGCCTTTCTCACAATTTTCTGGTAACCTATTCTGCATAATTTCCCATAGATGGTTCACAATAGCTCTGACATTAAATCTGCAAGTTCTTTTAGTACCATGGAAATAATATCTAAATGCTCAAGATAAATTCACTTATGGTAGTTAGGTTTTCTCTCATTATTTCCTAGTCCATCTTAGTCTTCAATTTCTTATTCAGACTCATTCTTGTCTTTCCAGTTTTAAAATCATTCTTGAGGGAAGAATGGAAAAGGAAAGCAAAATAATAATTGAGAATCTCCATTTTATTTCTGTCATCTACGAATACTATACCATCTATCCCAAACACTGGGTCCACCTCTCCTCTTTTTGCATACAACTTAAGAAGAGGAAAGTCAGGTTTTCCTGGTCTCTTGTATTTTGGGGATTTTTAGTACATCCTAGGTCTTAAGACTTAAGATGGAAAAATAACTCAGTGCAGATGATATTAAGTAATTATTGTTCCTATTTTTCTAATATATATTCATTCTTGGTTAGATGCTGCTCTGCTTGTGGCTCTTTCCTTCTCTCTCAATGGTATCATTTATGATTACAGTTAGCATTTCATTTATTACATGCTTTCTTCTTTCCAGAATCTACACATTCTCACTTAGAAAATCTCTAGTCTTATAATAACTATCCAAAACATTTTGAAATTGGCTTTCCAAGAGTATACAATACATATTTGGGTATACCTAGTAATCACTTATTATTATGAATTTAAAGAATTTATGGTCACCTTTTCCCAAGGTTCCTGACACTTTCAGATTCCCAGCCAAGTAAGACCAAAATAAAGAATAAGGCAGTACTTTCCTTCATTACTCCCTCTACCATTTCTGATTTGGAATTTCCATCCCCTACAACAATATTCTGTCCTATACCAATAAATTACATAGATTAACATTTGACTAACTTAATAGTTGTTCTGTTTTCTCCTTCATGTGTCTAAACCCTGTTTTCCCAATATAACTGAAGCTTAGTAAAAACAAAAAACTGCACAGTACTACTCTGTTTTTCATGGTATACAGTACAATGCTGGTCATACCAAAAAAGCTACAAAAAAACACTTTCTGACTGGAATTAGGATCATTAATACCTTTCATTACAAATAAACAGTAATCACCAAGTGATCCAAATAAACATCAGCTGGAGGCCACCCTATCAAGCCAAGGTTAAAACATGAGCAAAGGATCAGTTCCCAGGAAAGCAATGCAATGAAGGCTTTTATTTTGGTCTAGCTGAAAAGCAACCAGTATGAAAACCAACCTTGAAAATAAGTTAGCTGCAATTATCGGGGATATGTGAGTCAAATACTGCAAAATAATTTTTGAGGAATATCCTGGCTCCAACCTAACAAGTTTTTCTTTTTTTCAAATTTTCCACATACCTTATGACATCGTGTATGGCAAGGCACTTTAAGGTCAGAACTACAGATGTCAAACTAGTTCTCTTAATCTCAGGGATCACATGGTCAGGCATACACTGGTTCCAAAAATCTTTACTATATATCCGAAAGCATTTTCCTGAGGAAGTCCTGCCAGCTCGGCCACTTCGCTGTAATGCCTCACTCCTACAGAAGGAAAAAAACCAAAAAGTCCCCAAAATGTTTTGTGGGTTTCCCAAGTAATTACTTTCTATCCCCAAACCAACTAGAAATTATCTAATCAATTGTTCCTTGAACAAAAAGGCTTGACCCAGAGACTTACTTTGAAATTGGAACCACCTCCAGGATGTCCAATCCTAATCTGGGGTTGTGATTTAACTGCTTCACAAAGCCACCATCTACCACATATCTAAGGAGAATGAAAGAAAGTTAAGTTTCTGGAAATAACAGAAGACTTGTTAATTTTTAAACACTTTGGGCTCTCCTTTTCTAGCAATTTAACAACTACACAATGCCTTTTGTGTTAAGTATAAAATCTGAAAGTCAAGAAATTGGAATCCTTTTATGTTGCTGGTGAGAATGTAAAATGGTTCAGCCAAAGTGGAAAATGGTTTGGAAGTTCCTCAAAAAGTTAAACACAAAATTACCTCATGACCCAGCAATTCCATTACTAACTATACACCCAAAAGAACTGAAAACAAATAATCAAATAAATATTTATAGATAAATGTTCATAGCAGCACTATTAATAATACCTAAAAGGTAAAAACAACCTCAATGCCCATTAACCATTAATGGATGAATGGGTAAACAAATTGCAGTATATATACAATGGAATATTATTAGGCCATAAAGAAAGAACGAAGTACTGATATGTGTTACAACATGGACAAACCTCAAAAATATGCTAAATGAAAGAAACCAAACACAAAAGGTCACATATTATATGACCCCATTTATATGAAATATCCAGAATAGAAAAATACATAAAAACAGAAAGTAAGACTGATAGTTGCCAGGGGCTAGGGTGGAAAGGAGAATGTGGATTAACTGCTTAATGGGTATGGGGTTTTATTTTACAATTTTATTTTTACAATTAAATACCCCTTAGTTATTCACTTTTAAATGATTAATTTCATTTTATGTAAATTTCACTTCAATTAAAAAAAAAACAAACTTGAAAGTCAGCTTTAGACCATTCTAACAGGTTCAGAATCTAATTCCAACTAGCCGTTAAAATACCACTTTAAGCCAATTAAATGGAGAACAAGTCAGGTAAAGAACTAAGCTAGGAACAGTCATAAGTCTATCATTCACAGAAGACAGCATTCTGAAACATGCTATTTAATGGCTTTCGCTTGTGCTGGAAACAGAAAATTACAGATGTCAATTTATTCAGGAGAGCTGCTCCCCTAATCCCATAGTGAAATCATTATTTTTAAATTAAAAGAGAAAAGCAGAGGAAATTAGACTTCCTCTCAGACCTGGGTGATCATTTTACCCAAAAGAAATATATAGGATCTTTGGGATTCTGGTCTAGTCTTTCAGTGGCAGAAAGTGAGACTTAGATAAAGACATAAAATATATTGGGTAAAAGATAAATATCCCAAAGGAACTTGGGTTAACAGTCTGAAAGAACTTCACATTAGCTATCAGTCTAGAGTTAAAATTTCCAAGTGTTTCTCTACCAAATTTACTCAAAAATGTGATGGCATCACTAATTATATCCAAAAAGATAAGGGACCTACATCATAGCTCATTTTCATAAAAAGGTGAAAAGTGAGAGACAATACATCCTGATAAACACTAGATAAACAAAGTTACTCTACCAAATGGGGCTACAAGGTAGAAGGGAATATTGGATCATTTAAGGTATATGCTGATAATGAGAGCACAGAAAAGTAGGTGTGGCTTCCTATTTAGTGAAACCCATGAAGCATTACACATAATCTTAAATTTGGAAAGGGAAAGCTTCAAATTGCCAAGTACTTAAAGTGTCAACAGCCAGGCGCGGTAGCACACACCTGTAGTCCCAGCTACCGAGGTGGCTGAGGCAGGAGTTTGAGGCTATAGTATACTATGATCGAGCATGTGAAGAGCCACCACACTCCAGCCTGGGGCAACATAGTAAAATCCCATCACTTTAAAAAAAAAAAGTGTGAACAGGAATACAGTGTGTACTTCCCATTCCATTTCCTGCTCAAAGCAACCAATAATTACAAAAAAAATTGGTAATCACAAAAAATAATAGATTACAAGTTAAGACCATTAGAAAGTAGGTGAGAAGGAAATTAGGAGAGGACACAGAGAAAAAAACTCAGTAATGTTTAGTAATAATTAGCTAAGTGGCTTTCTTGACTTCAAGAAAAATTTCAAAAGTTGTACCTGATTCCATCTATTGTCAAAGATGTTGCAGAAATATTGGTGGATATGACACATTTTCTAATTCCAGGAGGAGGTGGCAAAAATATTCTCCTCTGTTGATCTAAAATATACATAAAGAGAAAAGACTAATTTACAACATGCATTTGTCAAACTCAAGTTTTAAAGAACTCACTTTTTTCACTAAAAACTGTTTTCTTTCTCACTGACTTTTACAGTGTGAAAAAAAATTTGTTTTCTTCCTCTCTTTAACAATCTTGAATTCAAAATATAATAGCAAAAACTATTTCTTCTTCACCTGAAACTGTTAAGATTTCAAAATCCATGAAATCACAGGTTATTATTGTCAAAAAAAAAAAAAAATACCTACAGGAGAGTCTTTTGCTCCCTTTGAAGATATTTTAACTGTGGCCCTCCTCTCCATTAAAAGGCACATATGTAAACACACAAAAATATTTCAAACAATTTTAGGGTATTCAGAGTTTCTCTTTTGGGTATTCATGAACTCCAGATTAAGGACTTCTCTCTGCCTTAAAGACTGATTAGCTAAGCATTTTTTTTGAGGGGTAAGGGTGGGTGTCTGCCTAACTCATGACTACTTCTCGAAAGAAGTAATATCACACTTATTTCTACTACTCACAAATTCTGAAGGGTGGGCCCCAGCAGCAATGCTTATATAATAGTATGGTACCTTGCTTCTCTGGCCATAGTTTACAGTACCAGGGATAAGCATTTTCCCCAAGCTGAGTCAATTTAATTCTCTGGTGAACATGGAATAAGGTCCAAGAGATGTTGAATTTGATTAAGTTAGTCTCTTGCAAAGAGGAAAAATAAATTTGTGAACCACAGGGAAGTAACTAAGGTACATGGATAAGAGAAAGCTAGCCTAAAGAGAGAAAAGAATGAATAAGCCATGAGAGTTGACAAGAGTGTAGTTTTATGTTCCTGGCACTTCCTGGGTTTAAAAGGACTGTGAAGTAAGTAGAAAGATGGTTTTGGCCAGACTTGCTCTCCTGCCAGTTTAAGCAGAAAACAGGGCAAGAAAGTTAATGTACGCAAGAAAATCACTACAGCATGAGGGAAAGGAGATAAGAGAAGGCTGGTAAAGGACAAGTCTCAATGCATTCTGAAAATTGTTGAATTAGGAACAGTAGAATAAGTGAGTTGGTAGAAACAGAAAGTAAACATCAGAGAGCAGATGTTTAAAACTGAGATGTCAGAAATGATAGTAATGATAAATTCCAAGATGCAAGCATTTGAATGGTTGGCTGAGGTGGAATAAAGGAAAAGATCAGAGAACTTTAATGCAAGGGAGTTGGGCGGATGTCAAAGACATCCAAAAATTAGGAGTAATCATTCCAGGGGATACACAAGCCAATCTACTGGGATATAAAAAGAAATCACTAGCATTTCTATTTTTCATAGCATCCTTTTAAACTTTTTATATGTGTTTACTATTACATATATTACTAAGTAGTACATACATATACTTTAGGGAAATATTTTTAAATGCCTGACTGCCATTTGATTTCCAGAAGATATGCACATATTCCTTTAGAAAATTCACTTTTTCTACATGAGCAATCTCAAGTTATTTTCTTTCTAGCAGCCAAGAAAATCTTAAAAAGATAAAGTAGTCGGGCAGGCCCAGTGGTGTGTGCCTGTAGTACCAACTATTCAGGAGGTTGAGGTGGGAGGATCACTTAAGCCCAGGTGTTCAAGTCCAGCCTGGGCAACATAGCAAGATGTCATCTCAAAAAAAAAAAAAAAAAAGAGACGAAGTAAAAACCTGTTTTCAAATAAAATCTTATAAAGATCCACGTACTCCCAATATATAAAACATCACAAAGTTGAACTATTACGAGGGAGAAAAAGAGTGGCACAGATGAGTATCAGCTTTAAAATCATGGAAGTAGGCCAACCATCTCATTTTATGAATAAAAAACCAAAGCCCAGAGAGCTCAAGTACTGGTCCAAGATTTACATATGGATAGGCAAATTTGAAACAAAGTTAAGCAATGTTGCTATTCCTCCATATCACAGTAAAATTAATTTTTCAAGTAAAAAGTGCTAGAAAGGTCACTTATAAATGTTATCTGTAGAGAAGTTTTGATATAAATCAAAAAATAATTCCAAAAAACCTTTTATTTCAGATTTAAAGAATCTGGTGAAAAGCATATGTGTTAAAATTTTTTTTTCAGTTATTTCTTATATTTAGGTAGCTCATTTCTTCTAGATAGTTCAAATGAGTAATATGCTACTTTATAGTTCAAATTATATGTTTATACATTTATTTATTACTGATTTACTTTACTACAATCTAGCTCCACGAGGACAAGGGCTTTCTTTTATTCAAGGCATATCCCCGGTACCTAAATCAATGCCAGGCTTATAGTAAGTGCTCAATAAATAATTGTGGAATGAATTAATAAACTAAAATTGCTTTATATAAATGATAAATTAAAAGATCCTTCTACCTTCAAAATCTCACTTTACCCTAAAATTTTACATAAATTAGAAATGTCCTTTCTGAACACATTTATCCATAATAAAGTCTGTTTTTCAATCAACCTATTTCTGAAAGTCCCTGATTTTAGTTTTCAGTTCAAGCAAAATTTCATATTTACCATTCTGTTCACAATAAAGTCCTGAAACAGCTGTTTTGACAAGACTCACATCTGTTCCACATTTTACATTTTCCCCACAAACTTTAACATCATATTCCACAGTTACAAACACATTCCAATTTTATGTTTGTTTATAAAGAGTTGGAAAAATGTTAAATACTTATATTCCTAAAGCAAGTTCTCACCCTCTAGGAAGGAAAGGAAAAATACTTTCAAGATAAAACAATCCTCAGCTGGGCACGGTGGCTCACGCCCGTAATCCTAGCACTCTGGGAGGCCAAGGCTGGAGGATCACTTGAGGTCAGGAGTTCCATACCAGCCCGAGGAAGAGCAAGACCCCGTCTCTACTAAAAATAGAAAAAATTAGCCAAGCGTGGTGGTGCAAATCCCAGCTACTCGGGAGGCTGAGGCAGGAGGATTGCTTGAGCCCAGGAATTTGAGGTTGCTGTGAGCTAGGTTGATGCCACGGCACTGTACCCTGGGCAACAGAGCGAGACTCTGTCTCAAAAAAAAACAAAAAACAAAAAACAATCCTGATTACTTCCATTCTCTGATTTTCCCATCTATGAAAGATTCTGATACACCTTACCCCACTTATTCCAGTGTCTGATAAGGTACTAGGATGTTATTAATAAGGAGGACAAAGGCCAGGCATGGTGGCTCACACCTGCAATCCTAGCACTTTGGGAGGCTGAGGCAAGAGGACTGCTTGAGCCCAGGAGTTCAAGACCAGTCTGGGCAACACAGCAAGACGCCATCTCTACAAAAAACAAAAAAATTAGCTGGGTGCACTGGCACGCACCTGTACCCCCAGCTACTCGGAAGGCTGAGACAGCAGGATCACTTGAGCTCAGGAGTTTGAGGTTGCAGTGAGCTATGATCAGGCCACTGTACTCTAGCCTAGGTGACAGAGCAAGACCCTGTCTCTTTAAAAAAAAAAAAAGAAATGAGAAAAAAATGGTACAGAGTCAGAAAGAGGTTCCAAAGTCTACCAAGGATATTGAAGAAAGACCACTCAACATTCTTAATGGAGTAATGCTCCTAAAAAGATGCATATATATGTTAAGGCTAATGAACCTTCCTCATAGAATTTCTTGTCCCAAATTCCCCCAAGAAAGAGTCCAAAGCAGAAATATGTTCATGTGTGTGAATAAAAGGAACGTAACTTAATGTAATAAACTTCAAAAGCTGTCAATCAAAGAGGGAGAAAAGAAGACTCTAGAGCAGAACTAAGAGGTACAACACTGCTCAGCTCAAACTCTATTCTGCCCCAAGAAGTTATTTGGGTGAGTCAAAAATACCCTGAAAATCCTCACTAACACAGCTGAAAATCAAACTCCTGACACAGAGAAAGTCTTGAGATAATAATTAAATGCAGCTGAAAAAGAGGACGGAGCTGGAAGGAAATTAAAAAATATGAGAAACAGACAATCCAACATAAGAATAATTGGTGTCCCTGAAAACCATCAAATGGGACATAAGCTGTATTCAAAGATACAACACAAGAGAATTTCTCTGAAATGAAAAATTGAATCTGCAGATCAAAAGAGCACATCAAAAATGTTCTTCATCAAGTCTGTGGTGGGGTGATGGTTACATATGTATATATGCTGTCAAAACTTAACAAACTGTACACTTGAAACAGGCATATTTTATTACATACAAATCATATCTTAATGAAGTTGATTTTTTAAAAAAGCACATCAAATTCCAGGAAATTTTAATCTAAAATAACACCAAAAAACACCTTAATTAAACCTACTGAACTTTGTGGATAAAAATAGAAATTTTCAGGCAATCAGACAGAAAAAGGAAGTCACTTACAAGGAGGGGAAAAAAAATCAGGCTGGCCTCAGACTCCTCCACAGCAACATTCAATGCCAGAAGACAACAGGACAACGTCTACCAAGTTCTAAGGAAAAAAAAGTGTGATCCAAGAACATAAACCCAGCCAAGATGTAGTTCAAGTACAAAGTCAAAAAGCCAGCCATTCTCAAACATGAAAGAACTAAAATACATAAATAAATAAATAAATAAATTATAGTACTCATGGGCCCTTCTATCAAAAAAAAGGTAACAAAATCCAGCCAATCTAAAATTAAGAAAAAAATAACTTAGGAATGGGAAAACCATGGTAAAAGGACTGATGGTGAACACCAAATACATTTGAACAATATAAAAATAACTAACAAAAATCAGAAAGGGAGGATACAGAAAAGTAAAAGTGCTTATCTTTCCAATAAGGGAGTCCACAGATAAGATTGCTAATCAAATATGGGCTAAAAAAAAGATATTAACTTCAACTACTTAATATTTTTCATCTTTTTAATTCTTAAAGCAATCTTTTATAAAATATTATCACATGAGGTAAAGAAAAAGATTTACTTGAAGTTTAACAATTCCTTCACATAAATTCAAGTTATTTACATATTAATACTTTCATAAAAAGCAATAGTATAATATCACTTTTAAAAAGTATTTCTATCAACCTACCTACCTACTTATCCTTCTATATGTGTATACACACATACATACACACATACACACACACACACACACACACACACACAGATGTCTCAATAATGCTTTTCCTAAAGTATAAATATACTTATTTCTGGATGGAAAAATTTGAGGTAATTTCTTTACTTTTACCTTCCTAATTCTGCACACTGCTTGAATTGTTTATAATGAAACTGTATCATTTTATCCTCAATTAAGTAATTTTTTAAAAAGAAAATTGAAGCAAATATGCTGAGACACTAACAGTGTGTTAATTCTGCTAGTGGAAAGTGGATTTTTTTTTGTACTTTTCTAAGCTTTTTAAATTTCTGCAAAAGTAAAAAAGAAAAACATAAAATAGCACATAAAACATAATCCCATTTTTCATTTAAAAAAGACCTAAAAAATAAAAATATATTTAAATATGTAAAGAAAAAGTTCAAGACAATATACCCCAAAATGTTAATAGTGATTGTCACTTAGTTGTGTTGGTGGATCTGGGAGATTTTAATTATTTTCCTTACTTTGCTGATTTTATTAAAAATAAGTATAAATTGCATATTTCTTTATAAGACAAAAAAATTTTCCCATTTAGGGAGACTCCACATAGAGAACAAGCTTTCATATGAAGCTCACTAGCCTTCTTACCCCACATCTTTAATCTTAACATCTAAAGAATCTACCTTAGACAAAGTCAAATTCTAGGTACTTGCCACATTGAGGTAATGTTTCTGCTTTGTAGGCAAAATAAAGAAAAAAACAATTTTGGATTTACGTAATTATCTACACGAGCAGGTTTTTCTCTTAAAATGTTGTATACTAGCTGAGCATGGTGGCACATGCATATAGTCTCAGCTACTTGAGAGGCTGAGGTGGGAGGATCTCTTGAGCCCAGGAGTCCAAGTTCAGCCTGGGAAACATGGCGAGACCCCTTCTAAAAAAAAAAAAAAAAAAAATCCAAGCTCCTACCCTTTTCTTCACGTATTTTGAAAATACAAGTACTGTTATATCCCCTTCTACTGAATAAACTACCAGTTATCAAATGCAGATCTGCCATACGAACATCACTTAGCCTCTATCTATAAAATAAAGAAGTCTGATTATGTAAAAACATACATGTGGGTATAAGTGTATTTTTCTAGAGGAAAAAAGGTGTGGTTTTCATCACCTTTTGAAAGGAATCTGAGATCCCCACACTCCCTAAAAGGCTAAGAAGCAATGAATTAGATAATTACTTTCAGTGATAAAATTCTCTAATTACATGCAAATATTTGCCATTTATAAAATAATTGGCATATTTTAGTTCATAAATATTTGTGGAGTTAGGCTTTCCCTAGATGCACAAGACAAAAGAATTGCAATACCCAGAACAAAAACGACAAAGTCAGAAGAGGGAAAAGGTGTGAGAGAAATAAGAATAAAGTTCTAGATATAGTATTTGATACAAGACATTAAAAGAATGTCAGCAGAAAATAGGAAATCTGGAACTTACTTTAACAAATATTTAATCAAGACTTTCTCAGCATACAGTACTTGCCCTCAAGAAGTTCATAATCTCATAGAGAGGAAAAGACAACCATAACACAAGGTAGAATGTATTAACTGCCACAGAGGTACAGCAAAGCACAAAGAGGTTCAAATGAGGAAGAGATCAAAGTCAGGAGAATTCAGAAAATGTTTTTATAAAATTGCCTGCACTAGTAAAACAAAATAGCCAGATTCAGCCAGTGAGAGGGGAGAACAAAAGGGAAAGGAGGAGTCCAGGTTAAGGAAATGGCAAACACAGAGCAACATAATAGATGAGGGAGGAAAAGAAATAAAAATATCTCCTACATTTTGAGCTTGAGAGAACAGTATCACAAAGAGCGGGGGTTAGGGGTAGGCCACCCCAGGGAGCAGGATCATATAACCTTGGCAGAAGGGATTCCACAGCACCTCTCCACTTTTGACAGATGAGAATTCTGGATGTCAATTCGGGAGATATTTTAAGACGTCCCTTCAAAATAGGCAGCCACCCTCATGGCTAGCCCAGAAATAATAGCAAATATAAAATATCTTACCTCATAATTTTTACCTATTCACTAAACCTAGCTATAGGTCATTTTGAACCCCCTTACTCCCTCTCCTCACTCCCAAGTGCAAGTTTTCTATCCCTGAAACATAATAGGAAATAAAGGAAATAACATTATAATAATGTCTCTCTCCATCACCCATAGTACCAATAATAAAGAAAATTAAGTCCTGTGTTGTATTAACAAGGCTAAAAAAGAAATCCTAAGATCCCAAGCACCTACCACTCTCTCCCTACTTCATCCAATTCTACCTCCCCCATCACTCAGCACCTCATCAGCAACGTGTGAATCCTTCTTTGCACTGTTATCAACTGCTGCAATAAATATTATTATGCTCATAATGGATCACCAGTAGCTTGCCCTTGATAGTGCCCTTGGAAACAGAAGAGAAACTAAAATTTAAAAATCCTTCAGTAATGGCTCTACTCACACCCAGTCACACATCTTCACCATTCATACATATATAGCAATACAGAAAATCACACACCCTGGAAATTAAGGCTGAAAACAGGTTGAAGTCATGTTGGAAGCATAATGAATGCCAGGTTATTAAGCTGGCATTTTAATTCAGTTGGCAGTAGGGAATGGCTGAAAGTATCCAATAGAGGACTGACATAATCAGAGCTGTGCTTTTGGAAAATTATGCTTACCACTGCAGGTAGGATGGTAAATTAAATTAGAAAAATGAGTTAGCAGACTATGTAAACAACTCAGGAAAGCAAATTGAGAATCCAAACTCTAGCAATGAATAAAAAAAGAAAAAGAATGAAGATCTTGACAAGATAAACGTAATAGAAAACCTGTAGGAGTTGCCACTTGCTTGGACTGAATGATTTGAGATGACACGATGCACAGACCAGAAATCCCGGTGAGGAGACCTAGGAGGTCTAGAGCACAGGAGTGAGACTGAACTAGGGACAGCTCTCAAGTGTCATCCACAGAAATGACAGGTGAATCCTAGGAGCCAACCTCTCCAAAACAGAGAATTCTAAGAAAACAGCAAGCTAAGGATGAAACCTTAAGAAACAATCACACTTAATGGGGGACAAAGGAGAGGAGGGGAGGGAAGTCTGGCAACAGCCTCAGAGAAAGAGTAGTCAGGAGAACCAGATAATTAAATATTATCTCAGAGGACAAAATTTCAAGAAGGATAATATCATTTGTATCACAAAATCAAAACACAAATACAAAAAGTCATGATATTTGAGAAATAGGAGATCACTAGCAACCCCAGATTTCAGGAAGTTAAATAAGAGGCAGTAACAGATACAGAACATTATTTTCAATGTGGCAGTAAGAATAAAATCATTTACATGGAAAAAATATACACATATATACTTAGTCAATGGTTAGTAACAAAGCAACCATAATGGGCTTTGAATTTATCAGTTATAAAATAAATTATAAAAGGGTCAGTGGACCAAATCTCTAAAAAACAATAAAGACCTTAAATATCCAATAATGACCCTAAGAATTCCCTTGATGATGTAAAAATCTAAAATAGAGATCTGTGTTTCAATAGAGAGAGTAAGGGCCTAATATCACCATAAAAAATCCAAAATAGCATGTGGTCTATGGTTCTTTACTGACACATATATTCTAAAACTTTGTTAGTATAAGGATAAGAGTCACCTACTCGGCTGGGCACAGTGGCTCACACCTGTAATCCTAGCACTCTGGGAGGCCAAGGAGGGAGCATTGCTTGAGCTCAGGAGTTCGAGACCAGCCTGAGCAAGAGCAAGACCCCATCTCTACTAAAAATACAAAAAATTAGCCAGGCGTGGTAGCACACACCTGTAGTCCCAGCTACTCGGAAGGCTGAGGCAGGAGGATCGCTTGAGCCCAGGAGTATGAGGTTGCTGTGAGCTAGGCTGATGCCACGGCACTCTAGCCTGGGCAACAGAGCAAGTCTCTGTCTCAAAAAAAAAAAAAAAAGAATCACCTACTCAACAAAAACTGTAATACACATAAAATATGAAAACATTTAAATGCTAATCCCAATCAAACTCCAAAGAAGAGGCTATAGTTAACTTGCCTTTGGTTTTACAAGATAAATTTCATAATACGACAGTTTTACAAATTCTAAACTTCATTCAACAGTAATTATTATGACCAAATATCAAGAGTTTGCATTTGCTCCTGGAATTCACAGAAGAATAAGATCATTCTTGAAAAGCAGACTAATACATGGCTAGTTAAAAGCAAAACAATCCATTGTGTTTAGTCTTAGACATATCTGGATATATATGATTTCTAGAAGTTTTGTGGCAATGGCAAATTAGGTTTGATTTCTGGGGCTACTATCAAGAAACTACAGTCCTCAGGCCAGGAGTGATGGTGGCTCACGCCTGTAATTCTAGCACTTTAAGAGGCCTGGGCAGCAGGATTGCTTGAGGCCAGGAATTCAAGACCAGCCTGAGCAACATAGTGAGAACCTGTCTCTACAACAACAACACAAAAAAAAAAAAGAAAGAAAGAAAAATTAACCAGGCGTGGTGCTACGTGCCTGTAGTCCCAGCTATGCTGAGGTAGTTTGAGCCCAGGAGTTTGAGGTTACAGTGACCTACCATGAGCCACTGCATTCTAGCCCAGGCAACAGAACAAGACCCTGTCTCAAAAAAAAAAAAAAAAAAGAAAGAAAAAAAGAAAAAGAAACTACAGTCCTCATTCCAAAAAATTCCCACCAACATTTCTGTTTCGCTGGGACAGGACATAGCCCAGTATTAACAACTACTAAGAGAGACATCTAAGGCTCTTGAAAAAATGAGTACGAAAAGATTTCAAGCAAAAATCACTCCTCTCAAGGAATGCTAGTTCTCTAAATGTTCTGTTTCATGATCTGGGTGTTGGTTACAAAGATGAGGTCAGGTTTGTGAAATTCATTGACCTAAGCACTTAAGAGCTGTGTACTTTTCTGTATATACATGATTATTCAATAAAAAGTTTGTAAAAATCAGTCAAATTTTGTATTCTAGGGAGGAATTACCTGTTGTCATAGATCCATAACATGGCAATATTAATAAGCCATCTAGGGTGGTATCTTGAACATCGTAATCATAATCAACAGACTCTGCCATCTGAAAAAGTAACTCACAACTTTTTTCAATTTCAAACTGGCCTGAAATGGAGAGGGAAAAAAATTTCAGCAACTGAATAGCAAAATTAGTTTAAGAATAAAAAAAGTCAAGATTAAAATTAGTTTTGCCTAAGAGTTATTTTAAATACCATTTGATCTGAAGATGAACACATAAATTATACCAAATTTCAATAATAGAATTCAAAGTAGAAGAAACACCAGTTTCCAAGGAATTTAAATCTCTAAAGGAATAAAAACGTTTATCATCTTCAAGACTTTCATTTTGTTAACACAGTATTTGAGAAGACTCACTGAATTGTTAACATAGGGTCAGCTAATCCAGAAGCCATTGCATTTGTGTATATTTCAAAATACTTAAGTAACTTCCAAAAGGCAAAGAGATTGTTACAATGTCTTACTTCTGACATTAGTACAAGGTAGAGAAGAGAAGCAAAGAAGTGACTCATTTCTGTTAGTAGAGTGCTGCTACTTGAAAAGTTACACCACTAGTCTGGGATTTAACTGTTTTATTTTTGACCTCCATAAAATGACACAGGCTGGTCTATGATATATGGATTCCACACCTTATGTACTGCTATCACACAGTACCACCCCACCACTCAAAGAAGAAAGAAACTGGTGGGATGTCTTTTGAAATAATGGAATTAATCACTCAGACTCAGGTCTGTTTAGTCAGGTTACAGCTCCATATAAGACTGACCAATAAAAATAATATTTAACCCCTTAATTTCTTTCTTCTAAAAGGTCAGTGTATTTACAAATATTTACTAATGAGCCTGACATTTGATATATCTTTTATCTAAAGCTATTCAGATAAACACAAAAAGCTAGGGCAATAGTTAAGAAGACCCCAGATTTCCCAACAGAGGTAGCACTCTATCTGGGTGCCACATTCCTCACTTACAAATAGCAAATATTTTTAAACTGGATATTGAATGCTCACCAGTTAGAAAAACCAAGATGTCTCCAGCCATTTCATTCAAATGGATATCCATGGTCACTTTAACAATCTAAAGCAAGAAACACAAGCATAATATGCTATCGAAATAGTCATTCCCTTACCACCACCTCTCTTACTCCACAGAGAAATTAAATTTGGTTTTCAAAATTCCTAGGACCCATAAGGGCTATCATTAAAATAGCAGGGAACACATGAATTATCACACTACCCAATCAACTAGAATCATAGATATAAAAAAAGACATAAAAAGGATGCCAAGTAATACCGCTTGAATATATGCAGTATTTTCTCTGTCTCGTGGGCCAATCAAATTGCAGAATTTCTCTCTGACTGGATAAAGCCTTCCAGGTATATCAAATATTGGACAATTTCCAAAGAACGCAGACAGCTTGGCTAATTCCATAGTTGCTGACATTACGACCACCTTTAAATGCTCCTTCCTGTTAGGAGACTTCTCCTGAAATAGCTTCTTCAATAAACCAAATAAGATATCCTGAAAGAAAAGTAATTTTCTAGTAAGTCACAAGTGTACCTAACAGCAAACCTATTTCAAATATATTGCTATCCTAACCAAGGAATTCCTATTTAATAGATTAAAATATCAGTAAGAGGAAGCAATTCTCTATACAGTAAAAAGCTACCCGAAACAAGTAAACTACTTACTAATAAAAAACCAATATATTAATACTCACTGTAGTTAGAGTTCTCTCATGGGCTTCATCCAAAATAATCACACTGAATTTGGTAAGATTTGGATCTCCCAGAATATGTTTCAGTAAACATCCATCAGTCATGTATTTGATTGCTGTCTCCTAATGTTCAAACAGCAGATTATATCAACTTATAGTATCATAGAAATTCACTACTACTTTCCCCAACTAAATTTTTCCCCAAAATGTACAGATATTACATGATCAAACTAATCTGACTAAATAAAAGAGTAGATAAAATCGTCTAACAAAGATGGTAAGTTATGAAACGTGATCTACACAGAGATAGGGAAAAAAGAACAAAGGTGGGTATTCTTGGATAAAACAATGAAAGTCATAAGAAAATACAATCAAGTCAGCAGAAAAGTGGCAAGATAGTGCAATGGCTTCAGGTGAGCAAGCTGTGGGAAACAACATCTCCTTGCCTCAGCCACTATTTTAGAGGATTCAGGGAAAAAGGTAGAGGAAATGGTACTTCCCACTCACTCTTTCCTCTTCCCTATCCATTGTCCTATTAAAAAAACAGTGTCACTCAACTAGCATTAAAACAAGGTGAGAAAAACATCCAAAGACTAGGAGTAACAGCAATGATATTCATAAAACAAAGGAAGAAAAAAAAAAAGAGGGAAAATCCCTAACAGTGACCATTAGAAAGTCAAAGACAGTATTCTGGGGAGTCATTTTGTGCCACATTTGATGGCCATTTCTGTTAGAGAACATGTGTAAACCAGGGATTGTTTTGCATTTGGCACAGGATTAAGAAATCCTGTAACTATTCACTATCAAAAAGAAAACAATTTTAAATTTGTTGGTGCTGTGCATACAGAAGATGCTTAACACTTAATAAGTAACTTTGTTAATTAAGTTGTCAGTTTTCCATTGACTTCAAGAATACAAACACGTAACATGGATGAACCTTGAAAACATGCTAAGTGAAATAAACAGGACACAAACTACAAAATAGTACCTAGAATAGGCAAATTTGTAGAGACAGAAAGTAGAATAGAGGTTACCAGAGGCTGGCGGCAGGGGGAATGAGAAATTTAATCTATTGTTTAATAGATAGAGAGCTTCTATTTGGGATAATGAAAACTTCTGAAAATAGTGGTGATGGTTACACAACATTGTGTATGTACTTAACACCACTGAATTATACACCTAACAATGGTTAAAATAGTCAATTTTGTTATGTATATTTTACAATAAAAATTTTTTAAAAATACAAACGTAACCTACATGTCAAGGATTCTTACAGCTAAAAAACATAAAGTAAGAGAATCCTAAGAAAAATAAATATAAGTAACTTATAAACTAATTAAGGAGGGTGAAAATGGGATGAGCTAAAAGCATTAACAATGGGCAAGAAAAATAAATTCTAACTTAAAACTTTGTTTCTTTAAAATATATATGGAATTTTAAAGTTAAAAATCTTTTAGAACTTCCTCCACTCTTTCTGTTAAGTTATTATTAAATGAATACCAACAAAACTTTTGTACCTTAGAGCTGCAATCATCAAAACGAACTTGGTATCCTACTTTGGATCCCAAAGTGCATTTCATTTCTTCGGCCACCCTCTGAGCAACTGATATGGCAGCTACTTTCCGTGGCTGAGTCACACCAATCATACCGTATTGTGAAAACCCTATCAAAACCAGAGGTTAAAAACACAACAATGTTAGCAATTGTTTCTTCCTACTAGAGCAAAATTGTTTCTGGACAATCAATACCAACTGCTTGAATGTTTCCAAAACCCTGCAAATTAGCAACATACTGTATTACTGTATTAAGCACCATGGAAATTTAAATATTAATTAACACTAAAAATGCATATTAATAACCATTCAAAATATATAAACTTGAATTAGGATTGAGGTTTTGTTTTTTTTCTTTCTTTTGAGACAGGGTCTTGCTATGTTGCCCTCCCACCTCAGCCTCCAAAGTAGCTGGGATCATAGGCTCAAGCCACCACACCCAGCCTTTTGTTTTGTTTTTTCAATTTGTCTAAAGATTTACTCTAAAGAGTAAACCATGAATTTTAAAACCTAGGAATCCATGAAATCCCACACACTTCCTAAAATAAATTTACCTTTGCAACAGGTAAATATTTAAAACTGGATTTAAATATGCTACCTTTCACAGATTCTATAGGCATTTTATACCATTTTAATAACTCTGACAATGGAGATGCATCTTACAATTGATGGCACTTTTTCATTCCTAATAGTACAGTAGTCCCTCTCATCCATGGTTTTACTTTCTGAGGTTTCAGTTACCCACAGTCAATCTCGGTCCAGAAATAGTATGGTATTTTGAGAGAGAGAGAGAAAGAGAGAAACCAAATTCACATAACTTTTACTACAGTATATTGTTATAATTGTTTTTTTGTTTTGTTTTTGATCTACAAGTCAATGTCCTATCTATTTTATCATTACTGTTGTTAATCTCTTACTGTACCTAATTTATAAATTAAATTTTATTATAGGTATGTATAATATGTATAGGAAAAAAACAGTATATATAGGATTTGGTATTATTGGCATTATCAGGCATCCACTGGGGGTCTGAGAACATATCCCCCAATGATAAGGGGGGACTACTATATATAAAATAGTGGTCTTAACAGATGGCATCTTAGATTTGAAGCATTAGAATATGTTAATATAAGAAATGCTTGTTACTTTCTAATATAATTTTGCTCTTTACCAACCTTATGATAGAAAGTTTTGTCATACTGAAGGGAAAGACATTTGTCAAAAGAAAATTACAAAAAATTTAGTTTAAAGACTTCATTTGGCTTTTATTTGTGATTCTAGTATGGGGCAACAACTCATTCCATAAAATAAAGTGAGTGTTCCAATGAGCCAAGCAGAGGACATTGGTTTTATAGACAGAAAAGGGCTGAAAGAAGCAGAAACAGAAAACAAAAAGCAGATTGTTCATTTCAAAGTTACTTTTCTTATAAAGGTGAAAGCAGAGGGGGTTTTTTTTTTATCATGCCTTCTAAAACTGGTCTGTTTGGGGATTTAGCCATTATCTCTCTCTCTCCTGATTTCTCAGAAGGTCAGATGAACAACTTCATTTCTCATCATGGTGGGGCTGAACATCAGCATGAGTAACTCCATTTTGGATTGGTTTGTTGGACCAATGCAGGAGCTCAGTCCAAACCAACAGCCTCCAAAAAATTTTATTTAACATACTTTAAGAATAATTTGTTAGCTAGCTTGGTGCTGGCAGAATCAGGGAATAAATATTTACCTGATAATGCTCTGGAGAAAAAACCAAGAAGTACTAATGTCAGTAACAGGTATCAACATATCCCTCATCCCTCAAAATTATTTCAATATCCAATGGTTAACAGTCTACCGCAACACAACCTTCTTCTATAAAAGAGAATTAATATCTAGATATAATTCTATTTGGAACTATTAAGATAATTAAAAATGGAAAAATCTAACTTCCCAACTAATTCCTGAATCTGAAATAAGGCCATAAAGTAGCAAGAGAGACATAGGGAGGGTGTGCCTAGACAAGTGGGACTGTAAAATAAATAGTGGGCATTTATGCAGTACAGAAGTCCTATTAGTCTTCAAGAAGAGGATTTTTTTTAAATACTCCCAACATTACCCCAGAATAAAATTACCTGCTTCATATAGATATTTTGGGAGTTGAGTTGTTTTACCACTTCCTGTATTTCCAGTAACAATAAGGAATGAATTGTCCCTCACAGCTTGAATAAGCTTTTTTCTTTGTTTCTGAATAGGAAAAGTTGGAGTAGTTCCTCCCTCCTGTGATGTGCATCCTTTCTCTTCTGTAATAACAGAAAAACAATTGTGCAATTAAAAGGCCTTTAAAGATACCTTTGACTCAATACATCAGAACTGAAAATAGAAAGGCAATAGAATCTAAGGGCTGGAAGGGATCAATCCATTACTTCTCAGATAAATCTCCTGTGTACAATTCATAAGCAAGGGTTTATAAGCCCAGAACAACTTTTTGGTGAAATCAAACAACTTGAGCATTTGTTCATGCATAACTCAAAATACTTTTCAAAGTAGGCATAGCGCAAGGCAATGCATATACATGCATACTTACACAGAAGCACAAAACCCAATTTTATTAAACACCAGAACAAAAACTGGAACACAGAAGAAAATTCTCAGCTGGATTAGAAGCCACCTGTGTTTGCTTCTGATTCATGGTTCAAGTTAGGTCCCTGTTCAGAGTGACTGATATCCCAGAAGGCCAAGTGGTGGGTAACCATGGAAACTGGCTCCTGGAAACTGGCTCCCTTCATACAGTACCCAAAGGCAAGCTGGCGGCCCGACGAAGGAGGGGGGGGAGGATGAATGGGTAGAGAACAAAGGCTTTATGAGTCTGTTTAAGAGCAGAACGCACTTCGGCGTTGGGGTTCACTTTTTTGTCCCCCAGCAAGGTTTTCACTCAACTTGGGTCTGGGACCGCCCCCCTCTAAGCCAAAGTGCTCACTGGACGCAAAGTTCGCCACTGGCTTGGAGGGCCAAGAGAACGCCGCGGCTTCGTCCCCACTCTTCTCTACCAGCCAAAGGCATACTTTCAACCCCCAAAACCCGCATCCCGTAACTCCCACTGGCTTCCGTAGCGTCCCACGGACCGCACCTCTGTCAGCGATGGAAACAGCCGAGGGCCGCTCTTCCTGGAGGTCTCTTGAACGCTCACCCTCCTCCTGCCGCCTTGGCGCCCTGCCCGCGACGGCGGGAAACCGGGACATAGACCTGGCCCCGAGCGGAGGTGAGCACGTCCACCGATCTGAAGAGATGGGAGGGGGAAAGGCGAGGGCGCGGCCTGATGACGCAGAAGTGTTTACTTCCGCGCGTGCGACTCGAAGTGAGGGGAGGGGCAGCTGCTCCTTGACGTGGCGCTAGGCGGCTAGGAAGCTCTGAGAGCGCGCGGCTGGATCGGGAGCCAAGTCCCCTCCCACAGGGGTTTCTCGCCAGCTGCCATGTGTGCTCACCCCCGGCTGCTAAGCCATCCCCGAGGGCCCGAAAGCCCTCTCCTGTTTCCCCTCTTGGGTGCCAAAGGGCGCAGCGACACCGCTTTTCTCTGCCACAGTGGTCACTATAGCCTGTTCTGCGTTCACAGACCTGACTTGATGTGACCCTTTGCTGGGAACTGGAACCATCCCAGAGAGCGTAATCAGCAACTCACTCTGACCTTTCCTGTGTTCGAGGCACACAGCTACTGAGTTGCGGAGCTGAACTTTTACTTCCGTAGTTTGCAAAACTTAGGTCCCCAACGCTGTTTATTTCTTTCGTAGGACCCTGCGTTTTAATTTATTTGCATGTTTCTTCTACCCCCAACTAGACAGTAAACCCCACAGAAGCCAGAACTTTAAAACACCACTGTTCACCCAGCGCCCAGCACAGTGATTTAACTTGGGCTATCAAATATTGAACTTGCATGGATGAATGAATAATTGATCTCCGAAGAAATTAAGCTCACTTTTAATAGAAGTGCATTTTTTTTGGAAACCTCAATAGCTGAAAAGTTCAACAGATGTACAACATCTGAGGTGGGGTGACTTTCAGAAGAGGTACTTTGCAGGGCTGGTCTTTCTGTTACAGAACCTGCCAATTTTGTAAATAGTGTCAACTGTAACAAAATCAATGCAATGTGAAGATTGTTTCTTGGACTTTTCCACCGTTCCTGCTGTTAGAATTAACCAACACTTACTACCAAAGAAGACAACTCAAACTGTCACTTCACTGTCAACTAATAGCCCCTACTGTCTGACCAGACTTCAAAAGATGTACCTACTATAAGGTTATTTGACCCCAAGATTTTTCTGTGCTCATTAAAATGACTTATACCAATTCCTTTTAAATGGGACTAATCAACAATGCCTAAAATGCAAGTTTATCAGATTTTGAATGATACCAAATGAGGTAGAACTTTCTAACAACTTTATATCTCAAAACCTGGGTACTACAGGAATAGATCTGGTTATAGGAGACCACCCCAGGTTTCTGTTGTCCATTAGGGGCATCTCCCAACCTTCTGGATTAGGTTAGGAATTCAAAATATTACAAATCAGAAGAACAAACAAAGCAATCATACACTTGCAGTACAGGCAAGGTATTTGGTGACCTCAGTAAGTATTGCAGTATGGGGCAGCTATATCAGTGACATAATATAGGCACTTTCTAAGAAAATGAACAGAATCATTTCAGACCAATGATGGTTACCTTTTACTGAGCATATATTAGTCAAATGTTTAATGTACAGTTGACCCTTGAACAACACATGTTTGAACTTCCCAGGTCCACTTATACCCAGATTTTCTTCTGCCTCTGCTACCCCTGAGATGGCAAGACCAAACCCTCCTCTCCTTCTCTTCAGCCTACTCAACATTAAGATGAATAGGATGAAGACCTTTATGATGGTTCACTTCCACTTAATGAGTAGGAAGTATATTTTTACTTCCTTATGAATTTCTTAATAACATTTTCTTTTCTCTAAGTTACATTATTGTGAGAATACAGTATATAATATGTATAACATAAAAATATGTGTTAATCAACTGGTTATGTTATTATGGCTTCTAGTCAACAGTTGGCTATTAGTAGTTAAACTCTTGGGGAGTCAAGAGTTATACATGGATTTTTTACTTCAGGGGAGGGGGTCACCCCTACCCTTGTGTTGTTCAAGGGTCAACGGTAAATTATTTTCTTTATTTCTCACAAAAACTCAGAGAGATAGGTTATTATTATCCCTAATTTTTGCATTTTAGAATCAACATTCAGCAACTTGCCCATGGTGATGAAACAAAGAGCTAAGAGGGTGAGGATTCAAAATCACACTAATAACTCCTATACTGTATTGGCAGATGGAATTATCTTGGTCTTGGTGCCAAAATAATGTATTTTCTTCCAATTCTTGTAAATCAGATAGAACTGGCCCCATTCTTGTATGAGAACCACCCAATGAGAGTATCCAGAATAAAACCTGCAAGCCAATAATGAAGAAAAATAAAAGTAAAGACCTCAAATATTGTTTAACATTGTTCATTTTATAACCAAGGACATTTAAAACATGTTACCATTAATAATCATGTGCTTGGGGCTATTCCAAATTGGAAGATCAACAATTATTTCCTGCCCAGTGAGTTTACAAATTACAATGATAAACGAGACACAAATACAGAGTAAAAATAGAAAATACATGGGTTGAGTCTGGGAAGAAAGGTCAATGTCCCCAGCAACATGGAACCTATATCTTGCTGTCTTGGAGTTACAAGAAAAACCTGAAAGAAAAGCTATTTAAAGAAATGTGAGAAGTATAAATTATAGCTTGCTGCTATTGCTGCATATGCAGTCTTTCAAAACGTTTTTGAATCCAAGCAATCTGTTTTGGAGCATCCAAAAGAGACAGGAAGGAGGCTCGACATTAAAGATCTACAAAAATGGAATAGAATACTTAAGTCATCTTCAGGAAGGAAAGGAAAGCATAGGACCACTGTAGTGATGGTTAAAAGGGATAAGTGATGCAAAAAGGAAAATTATCAAAGATATTAATACAATAACAAAGTTTACAACACTAGACAAATGGTGAGATGTAGAAACCTAATAATAACAGAATCTAATTGGCAACAGAAAGAGAGTGAGCAATGGTATCAAAGTACACGGATTTTTAAAAACGCACTCATCTGATCAAAACAAGAGTTGTTTTAGTAAAGAGGAGTAGATTGAAGCCAGATTGTGGATGGATGAGAGAGAATTAGAGAGCAAACTGAAATTGTACTTAATGCATTAGGAGATGTCTGGTTACAATCAACCAAGGTAAATGAAAGGGAAGAAAAGAATAGCTGGAAAAGGATGCTGCTACTGCAGTATATATGTGATAATTAAGAAACGACTTGGTCAATGAAATTATTGGGGCAATCGAAGAGGTGTTTAGGAGAGTTGAAACAGGTACTGAGAATAGCAAGTTCACATTCTGAGAAAGGATGCCGGACTGGAGGAGAGAAAACAAACTTTTAGTCAAGACAGGTATTATATAATAAATTTGCATTTTTGGCAGATTTGTATCCCAAGGTGTGAATCTGATTGTTTCCTTTTTCTATCTCACTAATAAACCAAGGGCCTTTCTTCCTCCCCAGCCCTCACCAAAGCAGAAACAAAAATCCAAGGAAGGCTGGGCACTGTGGCTCATGCCTGTAATCCCGGCACTTTAGGATGCCAAGGCCGGAGGATCACTTGAGGCCATGAGTTTGAGACCAGCTTGGGCAATATAACTGTCTGTGTCTACAAACAGTTTTTAAAAATTAGCCATGGTGGTGTGTGCCTGTAGTCCCAGCTACCTGGGAGGCTGAGGCGGGAGGATCACTTGAGCCCAAGCAAGTTTGAGGCTGCAGTGAGCTAACTGCAGTCTAGCCTGGGTGACAGAGTGAGACCTAAAAAGAAATCTATGATGAGTTTGTGACTTAGCAGTCTCAAAAGAGAGGGAGGGGAGCTTGTACTATGAGTCAGGTAGTGTTGGACTGCGTGCCACTGTTACATATCCTATTAACATGCTCATAGGATATTAGCAATTTGAGGATTTGGAAGAAAATAATTAGATGGCCATATCATAAAATTTAGAAAAGTAACTTTCGGTCGAAAAGTAAAAGATATCATCATCACACTTTCTTTTCTTTTTTTAATCTTATGTTTGAAGAATCCAGATATTGGCTGACCTGAAGGTAGTGAGTTATCTCACTTGTTTGTTCACAGTAAGTTACAGATCAAACTCCTTATTTTACTACTTTCCCCCTTCTCACTACTGCACTTGACTTGTCTGAAAAAAAAAAAAAAAGAATCCAGGTATTAAGATTTGAGTAATTATCACAAGCCCAGTCACCAAGCAGTCATTAATTCATTCACCAATATTATTTGACTGAGAGCTTAATAGAGATTGAGACACTTCTAGTCATTGTCAATGAAAATCATTGCTTTACATGTATGCATATAAACCTTAATAAATGTGTAGAATCCCCATTAATCTACTAATGAAATAGGGCCTCTTGCAAATGAAAGCTCAGTGTTTAGCTTCCTTTTATTCATTCGTGTATTCATTCAGTAAATATTGGAATGCACAGCTATTATATGCACCCCCTTTTTTTTCAAGACAAGGTCTTTCTCTGTGCCCAGGCTAGAGTACAGTGTTGTCATCACAGCTCACTGCAACCTCAAACTCCTGGGCTCAAGCAATCCTCCTGCCTCAGCCTCCTAAGTAGCTGGGACTACAGTCAGGCATCATTGTGCTTAGCTAACTTTTTTTTTTTTTAGTAGGGATGGGATCATGCTGTGTTGCTCAGGCTAGTCTTGAACTCCCAGACTCAAGTGATCCTCCTGCCTCAGCCTCCCAAAGTGCTAGGATTACAGGCCACACAGAGGTATAAAAATATGTGTAAGACATAGTCATTACCTTCAATGACATTTTCATCTAAACAAGGAGATAAAATATTTAGAGGAAAAACTAGCTAGAGTGAGCAGGGAAGGCTTCTTGGAGTTAGTGGCATTTGAACTGAACTTTGAAAGTTGGGAAGATTCAAGTAAATGCTAGGGAAAGAGTCTAGATAGAGCAAATTTCACAAAAGCACTAATAGAGTGATCAAGATATTATTAATTATAGATTATTGAGGAAGATGTAATATTAATGTTCTATCTCTGACCATGGTCTCTGTAAATCTTTCAGTTGCCTGAAGGTGGCAAGCTGGGTTTATTTGAGAAACTTTACCGTCAACACTATTTAAAAGAAAAATGAAACAGTACTATTTCTCTGAAGAAAAAAAAACTTTCATTGACATTTAACTCATAAAATCAAAAAGTGAAAAAGACTGAAACATAATCATTTACTGTATATATTTAGTATTATTTGTCTTAAGCCATAGATTTTGTATTGCAAGTGCTTTTCATTTTAATATCTTAATTTTTATTGTCCATATTGATTTCTCTGTTATGGTATAATTTTTTCATAGGAGAAAAAAAGGAGCTTCTATTTGTAAGTATTACCATTAAAGTCTGTGATAAGCATTATAAAAAGTCTTCGAGATGTGGTCAGGTTTATTAAGGCATAATTTCCAAATGATATAGTTTTTGTGAATAGTTTTAAGAGTTTTGACAAGTGCGTGTGGTTGTTTAACCACCACTATTATTAAGATATAAAATGGTTTCATCACTCTAGCAAATTCCCTTGTGCCCCTTGTGCCCCTTGTGCCCCTTTGTGGTCAGTGCCTTCTTTCACCTCCAGGGCCTGGCAACCACTGATTTGTTTTCCATTTCTATAGTTTTCCCTCTCTCAAAATGTTATATGAATGTAATATGAATATATGAATATGAATATGAATGTAGTTGTATAGTATGTACTCTTTTTTGGTCTGGCTTCTTTCATTCAGCATAATTGCTTTAAGATTCATCCAAGTTGTAGTGTGTATCAATAGTTTAATCCTTTTTATTACTGAATAGTATTCCTTTGTATGGATGTACCACAATTTGCCTATCAATTTATTACCTGAGAGACATTTATGTTATTTTCAGTTTGGGGTGATTATGCATAAAGCCACTATAAACATTCACATACAGGTTTTGAGTGACATAAGTTGCCATTTCTCTTGGGTAAATAACTAGGCATGGAATTGCTGGGTCAGATGATAAATGTATGTTTACAAGAAACTGCCAAACCGGTTTTCCAAAGTGACTGGATCATTTTGCACTTCTACTAGACATATATGAAAATTCCAGTTGCTCTGCACCCTTGGTAGGATTTGATAATGTCAGTTTTTTGGTTTGTTTTAGCCATTCTAGTAGGTGATAGTGGTATCTCATTATAGTTTCAATTTGCATATCTCTATGACAATGATGTTGAACATCTTTTTACGTACTTATTTATAATTCATATATCTTCTTTGATAAAGTGTTCAAACCTTTTGCCCATTTGTGTGTGTGTGGGAAGGGTTGCTTATTGTCTTATTATTGAGTTTTGAGAGTTCCTTATGCATTCTGGATACAAGTCCTTTGTCAGATATGTGCTTTGCAAATATTTTAGCCTAGTCTATGTCTTGTGTTTTAATTTTCTTAATTGTGTCTTTCAAAGAGAAGTTCTTAATTTTAATGAAGTTCAGTTTATTAATTTTTTCTTTTTTTTCATTGTAAGATATTTAGCAGCAAATTTTTTTCTTTTATGAATTATGCTTTTGGTGTGGTATGTTAGATATTTTTGCCTAATCCAATGTCATAAAGATGTTCTCATATGTTTTCTTCAAGTGTTTTTATAGTTTTATGCTTTACATTTAGGTCTATAATCAAAAAACATTTGAGTTGATGTTTTTATATTGTACAAGGTATCAGTCAAGGTTTTTATATAGATGGATAGATAGAGATCTAATTGTACTAGCACCATTTTTTTCATAGGTGAAAAATTTAGCCAAGGAAGGGACTTACACTTTTATTTTATTATTTTATTTTTTCAGTGACAGAGTCTTGCTCTGTCACCCAGGCTGGAGTGACAGCCTGGAGTACAGTGGCGCGATCATAGCTCACTGCAGCCTCAAACTCCAGCAATCCTGCACGTCACCACACCTGGCTAATATTTCTTATTTTTTGTAGAGATGGGGGTCTTGCTATTTTGCCCAGGCTGGTCTCAAGCTCCTGGCCTCAAGCGATCCTTCCACCTCAGCCTCCCAAAGTGCTAGGATTACAGGAATGAGCCACGTGCCCAGCCAAAAGCAACTATTTATTTAAACTGAAAAGTATTGTTACCTTGAACTGACAAGTTTGGGTTGGTTTCTTTCCTCCCATTATAGAGCAAGGTAGAAGTTTGCAAGGAAAAATCGGTTCCTCATAGAAAATAAAAAGAAAAATTTTCTTTGCATATTGCAATTATAATGTGGGTAAATTCTTAACGCCACTATACACATTATTATAGGATTATTTTTGCACATTATGTTTTTTCTGTTGATGTTAATGCCTTTCCTCAATTTGCACTATTACCCTTTTTGAAATTTACTGTGGTCTCCACTGTATTGACCAAGGAGGCTCCAAACGCAAATACCAGCTTTGTCTGTTCTGGAAATGACAGGCGTAAAGCATAAAGCAAGGGGCAGAAAGGTTAAGAATAGACTGTGTTCTGTGCAATCACAAGAAAATGCCCACCCAGCCATTCTGCCCTTCTATTTAATTTGTTCCTTTCCTGTGTTCTAAATGCACTTATAATTAGGACCATAGAAAACCATGTGCATCATGACCACCATTACTCACCACTGTGACCATTCTCCTGGGTAACACAGAACATTTAATAGGCCTGTCCCAGCATTTAATAACAAAGGAAAAACACATGGCAGATCACGATAATGATTTTGTGTCTTTCTGTAATGATGAAAGAAAAACCTGATCCTGCATAATAATCGCTTTGTTATTCATGGAACTTAAACAGCATTTCCTCATGAATTTTAATGTGCCATCCATTTTCTCACTACTTATCCCCACAATTCTTTGTGAGCCATTGCAGAACATTATTTTCTTATCTCTTTCTTTCTTTCAATGATATAATTATTCTATCTAAACCAAAGAAATTTAGGATTTCACTTTTTTACCGTATTGGTCACATAAGGCTAGTCTAGGTTGACATTAAATAATCCGGAAAGATCAAGCTATGCACTTATGATTTCTGTACTTTTTTTTCTGTATGTCTGTTACTTAATTTTAAAACGTTTACTTTTAAAAAATTATCTGAACATTCTGCCTTAGTGGTGGCCATGAATCTTTTGTTCAGTGTTCTAAAAGTTTAGGAAGCATTTGCAATATTTTTCTTCTTATTCTTCTTTAGTGGGCATAATTCATATTGAAATTCAGTCCTGCATTATGTGGAGACAGAGTAACCTCAAAATTAACTAAGACTAGACTAGATTTTAAGCTATTTAAGGACACAGATTGAGTCTTACTTATCTTTATAGTCTATGAAGCATCTAGCTCAAGAACTTCCAAATAAAAGACCCTCATAAATATTTTCTTAATAAATAAAAAGTGTCTTTTGCAGAAAACAAATAAGTAGTTGTCAGGGGCTAAGGCTGAAAGGAGGAAATTGACTTTAAAGAGGTATAAGGGAACTTTTTACAGTGATGGGAATATTCTACATATTGATTGTGGTGGTGGTTACTGTATGCATTTGTCAAAAATTATACATGGAAGATTAGTGAATTTGATTATATGTAAATTATATCTTAATAAAACCAATTAAGGAAAAGATCTTGTGATAATATCATGGTTTCCTTATACGAATAACTAACAACAAATGCTGTTAATGAATAATTAGCATATTCTTTATATGAACAAATAACCTAATTTCAGATCAACCTTAAAAATTATTAATTTCTTTATTGAACAGCCAACAATTTCTTAAATACTATCATGTGTCTGGTCATGTACTGGATGATTTATGTTCCTCTTAAAGCTCTTATACCAACAAGTGCTGTGAAATAAAAATTATTATTTTAACAATTGAGCACTGAACAAAAGATTCATGAATGCCACATTTTTTACAGGAATAACAGTTTTATACTGAGGCTCTGAGAGGTTAGGTAAACTTGTCTAAGACTAGATATTTTATTTTTTAAAAATCAGTACATGCATACATACAGTTTCAAAGAGACTGAACTAAACACATATTTGTGATTTAGGAATTTTGAGGAATTGGATGATTTTGTCCAAAAAGTACCTATGGTAATAAAAATAAAAATTTTAATTCAGCAAATCATTATTTGCTTACTCTATGACAGGACTGTACTAAATATTTCAAGGAATACAATGCTGAAAATACATAAACTTTGCTTTCCAACCATATACCATATTAGCCAGGCACAGGGGTGCGTGCCTACAAGTCCCAGCACTGCCTGTAGTGCCAGCTACTCAAAAGGCTGAGGCGGGAGGATCGATTGAGCCCAGGAGTTTCAATCCAGCCTGGGCAACATAGGGAGACTCGTCTCAAAAAAAAAAAAAAAAAGCATATACCATATTAAAAAGGTATGAGATATATAAATAAATAGCAGTAATACCAAGCAAAGTGTAGGGCTAAACTAAGATTAAAAGTAATTTTGCATTCAAGAAGGAGGAAGTACCTTCAACTTCAGCAAGTTGGCTAATTTTAAAAACACCACCAGCTATGAAGAAGAATTTAGGAGAAGTGCAAGCTTAGATGTTTCTGGGATTAAAAAAAAAAAAGAAAGGCAAAAATTTTTCTCCTTCCCTTGCTGCATTTATTTATTCTCAGTATGCATGGTAAAATAGATGCTATTCCTTAGACTTCCTCATGGATACCTCTCGTTTTGGTCTCTGCTTAGGCTTCCTTTGCAGAAAGGCCTTTCCTGACCATACTACCTAAAAGAGTATCTCATCACTCTCTATGCCCTCTTCTTTATTTTTCTTCATATCATTGATTACTATTTGACATTATATTAAGCATTTCTTATTTGTTTATCATGTATCTCCTCTCCCTGTATTTAAGCTCCATGGAGAAGGGCCCATGTCTTGTTCACTGTTGTGTCTCTAGCACTTAGATTAGGACTTTGTACTCTTTGTTGAGTGAACAAATGGATGAATGAATTTTCCATGGGTCTTTCTGACTGCAATAACTCATCTCCAAGTCTTTCAGTATTCATTTGAATTCTACTAATTTTTCACTTCATGGTTATTTGACTTTAGCTGCATATTAATATTTTAACTATTTTGAAGTAGAAACATACTTTTTTGAAGCAAGGCACATGAGAGAAAGATTTGAACTCTAAGATATGTCTATGGTTTAGTGTAATCTTTATGAAACTAAATTATGACAACACTTCCCTCTTCTCTAGGTCTCAGCCTGGGTTCCCTAGAAAACATAGCCTGAGAAAAAGCTTACAGAGCTCATGTTTATTGTGTGTGGGGAGAGGGACGAAGATGAGCACCATTCTAGAGAAGAAAGAATAAGGGCCATAGTTTCTCGGAGATACAACTGGTTGCCTGGTCATATGGAAACATCTCCAGAGAAGCTGTATGGAATCTGTTGGAGGACAGAGAAGAACAAACAATTCATCTCCCATGAGTTGTGTTACTTGGCTTCTCCAAGAAGCCACTGGGGAAGCCAGAGGCTGCATATGTTCAGTCATGAGGAACTAGGTTCTGGAAACTGCTGCTGCAGCCCAGTCCTCATCCGCAGGAGTTTGCTTCACCCCATTCTTTTGTTTATAAAGCCCTGGATTCTGCTATCATCTCCTATCACCCTCTGGCAAGGAAGCAAGCCAAATGGCTGTGACCTCAGGGGGCAGGTAGAGCCAAGCAGAACAGGGATGGTATAAACACACTCACTCCCCAGAAATTATTCAGGGCAATCATTTCTAGCAACCAAGACTGAGCTACGTGTGATATGTGGCTGCATCTAGCTTGTCTCCAAGTGCTCACTCCTCAGTGGTATTTCTAGTTTAAATTTCCTAATTCTGTACCTCATTTATTCTACATGCCTACATTCTCTTCCAAAGTAGTGGGTTTGTTTTAGTTTTTTACCTTTCAGAATTTTGTTCAGCAATTTGAAATGAAGAAAAACCTTATGCATGATACAGTTATTCTTATTCTTTCCTTTTTTTTAGAGATAGGGTCTTGCTGTGTCACCCAGGCTGGAGTGCAGTGGCCCAATCATAGATCACTGTAACCTCAACCTCCTGGGCTCAAAAGGGCTGAGGATTCCCACCTCCGCTTCCTAAGTAGCTGGTACTACAGGTGTGCACCACCACACCTGGCTAATTTTTCTTTTTTTCTTTTTTGTAGAGATGGGGTCTCACTGTGTTACCCAGGCTGGTCTTGAACACCTGGCCTCAAGTGATCCTCCTGCCTTGGCCTCCCAAAGTGCTGGGATTATAGGCTTGAGTCACCATGCCTGACCGATATAGTTATTCTTGAATATTCTTTATTCTATAGATTGGGAATCCTTAAATCATTCAACAAATATTTATTGAACACCTACTATGTTTCAGGTGCTATTCTAAGCACTAGTACTACAACAGTTAATCAACGCTTACAACATGAGGTATACAAGCTATAGAACTGGAATGAGATACAGAGAAACAACCCTTTAATTCTCCAAGATTTCATGAAGTATATGCTGCACCAAGTTTTATGTTCCTTCCCTATGTGAGATACCAATACTGGAAACTGAGCCATCATTTCTAAGCAGGGCACCTGAAATGCCCTTAACCATGGGAAGAACTTGGAAAACTTACAAAGGACCCACATCATTGCTGGCCAAGAGAGCTGAGGGGGAGAATTCTCACGTGGTAAATGTCAGGTTAAAATTAGGTGGAGGTGAAGGGCTTTCCAGAGAATCAGATAGCAGATGTCAGTTATTGATGACCAGCTTGATGTAGACATCTAAAAATGAGGATCTCTAAATAAGACATTACTTAAGCTAGACAGGGATTTGATCCCAGAATGGCAGGGCTGATTGGTCTTAACCAAATTGGATGGTCAGTTCTCATGATGCTGGGACTCAAAGTAAAGTTTGAAGAAAAACCTTATGCATGATAAAGTTATTCTTATTCTTCCCTTTTTTTTAGAGATAGGGTCTTGCTGTGTCACCCAGGCTGGAGTGCAGTGGTTTCTGGAGTCCCAGAAACAAAAAAGTACAAATAACTAAAGTTTACTCTGTTAGACCACTAAGTAGATGATTACTCTCCACTGAAGGGTCTCATTTATTCACATATTCAAATAATTACAAGTGCTAACAAATTACCAGGTGCTCTGCTAGGTGTAGGAAATACAAAGATGAGCAAAAATTGACATGGGTCTTGCTCTCACAGCGTTTATAGTTACAACTAAAACTCTATCAAGAGCTATTAAGAAAAGCTCAGTTGTATGCTGAGAGCATATACCTGAAGGATGTTCATGTCAGAGGAGTGAGGTTTGGGCTGAGATTTGCATTCCCAGGCTGGGAAGGTAGGCAGGAGACTGAACATTCAAAATTTTGTAGGTTGTAGGGATTTTGATCTTTATCCAAAGATCAATTGGAAAACTATCATAGGTTTTTAAGTAGGAGATTTGAATTTTGAAAAGATCACTCTGGATGTTGGTGGAGAGCAGATTGGAGATGGACAGGAGAGGGTTCAGAGACACCATTTAGGAGGCTATTATAGCAGTTCCAGGCAAGAGATAACAGTAGCTTTGATCAGGAAAGTACTTCCCTGAATAGCTGAAGTGCTTTTTAAACTGAACTTTATAATCGGCCTTGTCCTTTAGTCTCCATCTCCTCCCCCACCCCCATCTAGTTTTAAAACCTGTTCACAAGGACGTCAAACCCTTACTACTGTGAGGTCACAGCCCCCAAAATGCACATTACTAAATGTTTTCAAATGTCTTTGCCTCCATTTTTACTGGTTCTAACAGATGCTCTCTACAAGCATGCACTGAGCATTCAATGAGGTCTTTTCAGGCTAATGTGTGTTCCTTGAACAGTACTTTATTGCTCTAAATAAAATAACTGAGAGAAGGTACCACAACATAAGAGATTATGTGAGAACTTAAATGGAAGGTGGTGCCCCCTTTTTGAGAAATTCTGTAAGGAAAAATCTTGCTTTATATTCAGTCATATAAACCACCTGCTTACTATGGACATTGTAAGAACTGGGGTTGCAATGGTGAAAAAAATGCAGTCCCTACTCTCACAGAGCTTATATTCTAGAAGGGGAGGCAATTAGAATAAAATATAGTAAGTGCTATAAGATATGAAGTACAATAGACAAAGGAGACATGATAATTAAATGCAATATGATATCTTGGATTGGACCCTGGAACAGGAAAAGGACATTATGGAAAAATTAGTGAAATCTGAATAAAGTATGTAGTTTAGTTAATAGTATCAATAGTATTGTACCTATATTCATGTCTTAGTTTCGACAAATGTACCACGATTATATAACATGTTAACATTGGGGAAGTCGGGCAAAGTATGTATGGGAACACTCTGTATATCTTTGCAGCTCTTCTGCAAATCTAAAATTATTCCAAAATAAAGAGTTTGCTGAAGAAGGAGGAGGAGGAGGAAGAAGAAGAGAAAGATGATTTGGGAGCCCATAGCAGTGCTACCGAACCTAATTTGGGGATCAGGGAAGGCTTTCAGGGGAAGGGATGTTTAAGCTGAGGACTGAAGGACAAATAGAAGTTAACCAGTCAAGAGATATTGGAAGAGATGTCCAGAGATAGTATGTGGAATGTTTAAACTTCCAGAAGCAAGAGAAAGCATGATGAATTCTAGGAATTGAATAAAATTCAGTATGGCTGGAGCTTAGAATAGGATGGTGGGATGGGGAGGAGAGGAGTGGCAGAAGATAAAGCTAGAGTGTTAGGACACCACGGGCCTTAAAAACCATGTTGAGAAGTTTGAATTCTGAGGGCAATTCCAAGAAGAAATAAAAGTGACTGATACATACACTTTCTAAAAACCTACTTTACTATTATAGTAGTCAAAGAAATGAAAATTAAAGTCATTGGATAATATTGTAACTTACTCAATTACCAAATCTCTTAAAATTATAATATTCTTTGCTGCTGAGGGTATGAAGAGAGAATTTCTTACCCTCTGCTGGTGGTATTAATCTTTCTGGAAAGCTATTTGGCAATTTAAATACAAAGGTCCAAAAGTGTTCATATCCCTTCATCCCTTCAATTTTACTGGAATGTTATTTTAAGGAAACAGTCAGAAACATTATTTTTAAATTAATGTAAAAAGAGGCTCCTTATTATTAATGACAATACAAAATTTTAAATAGTCTAGGTGCCAAAAAATAGGGACATAGTTAAGTAATTATATTTCCATATGATGAAATATTATGCAAGTATTAAAAACATTTACAAAGAATTTTAATGATACAGATTATATATATTTATATAATATATAATTAGTATGCATATATGTGCATCATCTGTAGACAGAACTGGCTACATAATTTGCTGGGCCCAGTGCAAAATGAAAATGCAATTATCTCTTGCTCAAAAACTTTTAAGAATTCTAAGAAAGTCGCTGGGTGCGGTGGCCCACACCTGTAATCCTAGCACTCTGGGAGGCCGAGGCAGGAGGATTGCTTGAGTTCAGGAGTTCAAGACCAGCTTGAGCAAGAGCAAGACCCCGTCTCTACTAAAAATAGAAAAATTAGGCAGGCATTGTGGCATGCACCTATAGTCCCTCAGCTACTCTGGAGGCTGAGGCAAGAGGATCACTTGAGCCCAGGAGTGTGAGGTTGCAGTGAGCTATGATGGCTCCACTGCACTCTAACCCGGGCAACAGAGCAAGACTCTGTCTCAAAATAAAAAAAAAAAATAAGAATTCTAAGAAAGCAACAATAAAGCTTCAAACCAAGCGTGGGCCTCTTCTAAACATGGGCCCTGTGTGGCAGCACAGGTTGGATGCTCTTGTACCCTGTCTGTAGAAAAAAAAGACTGAAAATATCCCAAAATGTCAATAGTAATTATCTTTCTGTTTGGGGATTACTGATTTTTATTTCACGCATTTAAAATTTTTGTCACAATAGACATATTACTTCTATAATCAGAAAAAAAAACCAGTATGTCTTTTAAAAAGACCCAAATTATACTAAAAGCAGCACTACAATGAATTGCATTATATTTCACTTTTAGGCTCTTTTAAATATCCATTTGGGGCCACTGGGAATAAGAGATTCTATTTTTAAAGTTTCTATACTGTGTTTTTGAGTCACTGTAGAGAATAGAACAGGACATAAAAATGAAATCAGTTCTTTGCTAAGTCAAAAAGAAAAAAAGCAAGCACAAGCTGAACCACAAATAACACATTTCTGTCTATTTTTGTCCCATATAGAATTAGCTATTTGGTTGGACATTGAACATTTGCTTGAATGGTGTAATGCTGAAAATTCCTTCTCCAGCATCCCTAGACCTATATTCATACAATTGGCAGCCCACACTGGCAAAAGGAAGGCCTGCAAGAGGCCTATTGAATCCTGAGCACATACTTAAGTCCAATGAGGGATTTAGCAATTCATTTTTTTTTAATGGAGAAAGATTGCATCTGAAGACAATTAAAGACACTTTAAGTGAGAGACCATTAAGTGAGTTAAAAATCATACAGAGGGTATTTACAATGCATTCTTTTAGAAGAAGTTACACAGAGAAGCTTTAACAAGTTGAATTCTTAATGACATAACTAGCCATTTTGGCACTAAAGTACAAAAGCCAAGGCAAATCATTTCATCCATTTAGTGCCCCAAAGGACAATCTGTCTAGGTACAAGATACTGTCCCTGCAGAACCCTTGAGTGCAGGCTTCATATTTTGGTATATTCTCTACTGTATTGTGCATTCAATTAATACCTCTCCTTGTGCAATTTCAGACAGAAGGAATATGAAAAAGAAAAATGATTAGTTATTTGTCATTCCTTCCTCTCTCCCATATTCTATTGCTTGTGTTTCCTGAAGAAAAGCTTTCCTTCAGAGAGAGTACTTACTGAGGAGGTAAGGATACGACTGAAGGAGCCAAAAGAGGACAACTTGTTCCACACTAAAAGGGGAAAGACACGCAAAGCAACGATCATGGAGAGGAAGAAGAGGAGGAGGAGAGGAAGAGTGAGTGGCAAAGACAGAGAGGGAGGCTGAACAGATTTGAGAGACAGAAGAGAGAAGGATGCGAGGCTGCTGCTTAAGGCGACAAACTTTAGGGAGAGAGAAAAGCTTCGAGTAGGTATTTAAAAGGTGCTGCTAGTGGTGTATTGCATAATCCCCTTTTCTGTCTCCCTTGAAAGCTTCAGTTAAAAATGTCATCGTTCACCAATATTTTTGTAGTGGGATTTGTGTTGTTTGGGTGAGATGACATTTGAGAGGAGCCTCCCTGGGAAGTCAGAGAGGACTAAAGAGGCTGAAGTACACTCACGTTACAGATCAGAGAGGGGAAGAGGAAGGACCCCTTTCTTTCATGTTTGTTTGTCACAGGCAAAGAGGTGATGCACACTCATTTGTGTTTAAATTTATCTGGTCTGCAAATGTTCCCACATTTAAGTTTTAGTTGTTCACTTATTACTCATTAATTTAACAAATATCACTGTGGCTCCTACTGTTTGCCACTTACTATGCTCAGTTGTTCCTGGGGGTAAAAACCAAGTATTAAAATACAAACCTGGTCCCTGTCCTATTGGAGTTTACAGTTTAATACCTTATGACCTAGTGGGAGGAAAAGACCCAAAACAAGTTATGAACAAATATAGCAAGTAAAGGTACTATAACATGTTATTTTTTCAGTTTTGTTTTTTTTTAAAAAAGCAAAACTTTTCAGACAATTTAATTATGAAAAAGTTGCCATGTTTTATTACAATCTGACTGTAGGGAAAAGGCCTCTAGCAGACCAATTCATAGATTTACTCTTGACATAAATATGTTATAGGAAAATAGAAAGGTTAATCATTTTAAGCTTAGATATAAAAGAATGCTTGTGCAAGGTCACTCTACTCAGTTAGATGACCAGGTGATTGGTTTTCCCAGAACAGGTCCTAATTTAAAGTTCAAAGAAATTTCTTAAGCATTTTATCAGGAATGCAATTCTCTTCCCAGAAGGAACTTGAGAATTACCTTCCAAAAAGTATTCTGTCCCAGTCCAGGTTTGGAACAATTTTCTCTAAGAAAAATTGTTTTCTGTTATAGAATATTCTCTATAAGAGAATATTTTCAGTTTTTTTTAAAGTGTGTGTATATATATATTTTTTATTTTTATTTATTTTATTTATTTTTTTTGAGACAAGGTCTCACTCTGTTGCATAGGCCAGAGTGCAGTGGCGTCATCATAGCTCACTGCAGCCTCAAACTCCTGGGCTCAAACGATCCTCCTGCCTCAGCCTCCCAAGTAGGTAGAATTACAGGCACACACCATGACGTCCAGCTAACTTTTCTATTTTTAGTAGAGACAGGGTCTTGCTCTTGCTCAGGCTGGTCTCGAACTCCTGAGCTCAAGGGATCCTCCTGCCTCAGGCTCCCACAATGCTAGGATTACAGGCGTGAGCCACCAGCCCAGCCTTCTGCCTTTCATTTCTCATCTCTACTTGCCTTGGCTTCATTCCCTGACTCTTGGTGCCTTCCAGCTTTCTTCAAGCTTTCTTCAGGTGAGGGAAGATAGGTCCAGTAGCCTCCAGCCTACTTCTTAGCCTAACTACCTGAGCTTTTCTCTCCAAACATGTGTACATCAAATCCTGGGGAAGGTCTTTGGTTGACCTTGAACCAACCACTCTGGTCAGGGGAAGGAACTCTAATTGGCCAGAGCCTGGTCATGTGCCTACCCCTGAGAGACTCAAAGCCCTATGAAATGGGGAAGAGTTAGTTCCCCAACGGTAAGGGTCACGTAGTTATCAAAAGAAGGGGAGAAAAAGGATGCTGGAAAAACAAAAATGACAAAATCCAGAATAATAAGGAAATTGAAGATAAATTGTTTTACGAGAGCAGCACAAAAGAAGTGTAAAAACTACTACGATCCAGCTTGGCCTTACCCTCCCAGCACCCAATTAAAATCCTCTTCTTAAAGAGTAATTTTTTCATGAAATGAAACTCAGGATATTGATAAAATGCATCAGGACAGGAAATAATCTTGCTCTCCTCAGAGGTGTAGAGAAAGGCAAGAACTGGAAGTCGGTTCCCCCATGGAGGTCAAATAGGCACAGAAAGGGGCAGAGGTATATACAGATGCTAGGAGCAAATCTACCTCTGAAAGTTACAGCAAGAGACAACAGGTAACAATCCAAGAAAGCAGTCAGTCCCCATTGGCTCAACACAAAGAAGTTGGAATGTTTCAGATGGTCGGCATTAATGTTTCCCTGTGTAGATCTCCAAATAGTGAGAGTCAACTGTCAGATATGTAGGCTGAAGTGCAGTATGCCTTCAGTCCCTAGGTATGATAAGAACAGAGACTGATAAGGACAAGGCAGGGCCTCAGGTCTAGAGAGAGTGTGGTTCTCAGTAGGTTCCTAAGTCAGGCATAGGGAACAGAGATGTAGTTACACAAACTGGTTACCAGAAAATCTGGTTTGGAGACAAGTCAGAAGCCCAGTTATTGGAGCATGAGGTCAGAGCTGGTCTAGCAATGAGTATAACTTTGTGCACCAAATCTCTGGATGATGCTGAAACAAATCTTCCAGAGGCTAAGATGTTTTAGAGGCCAGATGGTTGGTATCTGTGAAGACAGGGAGGACGTAGAAGTTGGGAGTGAGGCAGGTTCTGACAGACACAAGGAAAGATTTTACTATGCAGGCTGGATAGACTGTGTTTTTTATTAGATCAAGTCCCAGAGCAATACTAAAGTACAACAAGGGAGACGTTTAAAAAAGAGGAAAAGTCCACATCTGATTTGAAGTACCCAGGGCTGTGGGAATATCATGACCGGCAAATTAGGTACAATGCTGGAGCACATTTGGATAAGAATAATTTGTATTATTGATTTGTATTCATCTCTAAGATGTGCCTTTCTCTGTGAAGTTCCATGGATAAAGATTCAGCTTCAGTTTCTATCTCGAAACCTGGCACTATTTACTTACAACTTAAAAATACAAGTGAATCATTTACATATCTCCTAGAAACCAGAGTTTGTATGTTATATACCTCAAGTAATTTGGGTAATGCTGTGGGTTGAGGTTTTTTTTCCCTTTCTATATTCTAATTAAGCCATCTATCACTTCGATGTGACAGTTTTCTCAAGTATACTCTTCTTAAAACTATTAAATTTTATTTAGTATCCTATGGTGTGAAGAATTTTGACACCTAGGGAAAATCTCATATAAGTGGTCATCTGTTATTTTTTGGAGGGGAGATGGGAAGGAGTCTTCTCTGATCTTCTTCTTTTGAAAGCTGTCACTCTCCTACTCCATGGGATTCTGGTGGGTCTGTCAGATACATGGGTTTAAATTCAGAACTCGCTTGATTCACAACTTCTATATCCTCCCTCTCCCCACAGATACCAACCATCTGGCCCTAAAACAAATCTCATGGGTTTAGGAACCAGGCTGCCCAATCAGAGTACCCAATTCCCCTAGTCACACAATTGCTCAAGGACAGAACAAGTAACATAATCTAAGTTCTTTCCAAAGATTGATGCAAACGCTGGGACAGTAAGAGCTGCACTTTTTTCCCTGGAATTGCTAGCCATGAGAATAACATAAGCCTGATCTGTTATCTGGCTATCTTTGCTTCCATATGGAGAGAGTCTGCCTGAAAACGAAGCCACACAGAGAAAAATAGAAGACGAGAGGCAAAGAGAAAGGTAAAAGGGAAGATCTCATGGCATGATGTGCACACTTAGATCCAGTTATGCTTGAAGCAGGACCCACCCCTTGGACTTCCCATTTCCAGCAGCCTGTGCATTCTCTTTGTTGCTTACACTAGATTGAGTTGAGTTCCTGTCACTTACGGTTGAAAGGGTCTAGATGTTAAAAAAATCAACAATCCAGCCACGTGGAACCTCGTGACACTAACACTAACCCTGGTCACCACATGAATGCTGACCAGAGGTAAGCGTTATTAGTTTTTGCTTTGTTGGGGGAACATTTGAGAATTAATTTTGTGCTATGTAATTTCCATTTTTGTCTCCAATTTCCACTTGTTGCAATTGCATGCAATGAAGTCACAGGAAATAGACTGAATAATAAATGGGTTTCATTTTAATTTAGCACCAGGGAGTTAATATCGGGCCACAAAACTTTAGATGCGAACTTGCTTTTCTGATCATTTTTGATGACAGTATTTTGAAACAATTTAGTTCATGTATGTGCTTGCAAATAAGGAGTAATCTTGCAAGATATTCAAGTATATTGCTCTCTGTCATTGGGCATGAATGAAGTAGGTTTCTCGGTATCACTGGGTATTTAAAAGAATGTATAAAAATCACATGATTATTCCTAACTGGTGTCCAATATGTTTCCAGCTTTGCTGTTTGGAAGTTCAAAGCCAATCCAACTCTTGATCATTTACATGTGTTCTTTCTGCTCCTCTGGATGCTTTGAAAATCCCTGAGTCTCTGTTGTTCTGAAGTTTCACAGTCATGTATCTTGGTGTGGGTCTTTCCCCGTTCCTTGTTCTGAGTGGATCCTTTCACTCTGGAAATTGATTTCCTACAGGACTGGGGATTTTCTTTTTTTGTTGTTTTTTTGTTTTTTTGAGACAGGGCCTGGCTCTGTTGCCCCGGGTAGAGTGCAGTGGCATCATCACAGCTCACTGCATCCTCAAACTCCTGGGCTCAAGTGATCCTCTTGCCTCAGCCTCCTGAGTAGCTGGGACTACAGGCATGTGCCACCATGCCCAGATAATTTTTCTATTTTTTTGTAGAGACAGGGGTCTCACTCTTGCTCAGGCTGGTGTAGAACTCTTGGCCTTAAGCAATCCTCCTGCCTTGGCCTTCCAGAGTGCTAGGATTACGGGTATGAGCCACTGAACCCTGCCTGATTTTTCTTTCTTTTTTTTTTTTTTTTTTTGTAGAGACAGGGTGTTGTTCTTGCTCAGGCTGCCATGTGTTATTTTTTGGATAATTTGCTCCTTTCTGTTTTACATGTTTTTATTTCTTCACCCCACTTCATTAAAAAAATATATTAATTAAGGATCTACCGTGTGTCTGGTTTTGTTCTAGGCAATGATCAAAACGTACAAAATCTTTGCCCTGGAGGAATTCACATTTTAGGTAGGTATTGTACATTCTGCAGCAATTCTACAATTTTCTTTTTTTTCTCTCTCCAATTTCCATCTTATTTCTCCTTTTTGTTCTTCTTTCTGGAAGATTCTACAACTTCATTTTCCAACTCATTTATTAAAGTTTTTACTCCTGCAATATTTTCAGTTTCCAAGGGCTCTGTATTATTTCGTAGGTGCATACATATCTTCCCTTTTCTCCCTGAGAATATTTTTAATAGTTCTATTATTTACTTATTTATTTTGCTTCTTGCATTATCTCAACAACTCTACATTTCTTTGTCCTGATTATTTGTTTTGGTCTCTGTTTTTTAATGATAAGAACTTTTATTCTCACCTATTTGTATTTAGACGCTACAAAACTGAGAAAGCGATTGGCAGCTGTGTCCGAGAGTATGGGACTTGTCAACTGCTAGGCTTCACTTGTAAGGTGATTGGTCAAAACCTAAATTTCACTGAGGGATTCCCCCATCCAAATTGTCTTATCTATAGTTAGGTTGCCAGGGTTTACACATGATGTTCCAGCCTCAAGGTGGATTTACCCTAAAGTTAACTATACTCAAGCTTCTCACAGAATGTTTTAAATTTGGCATAATAAAATGAAATTAGAGAGCAGCTGCCTGATGCAATTTGTATCAGAAGAATACTTATATTTGGAAAGTTGACTTTGTTAAACTAGACTTTATTGCAGAGCTGCCCAACAGGTTTGCCACAGATGGATTATAAACATGCTGAGGTATGGACCCCTTCCCTTTGGTCATTGAGGTGCAAGTAAATGTGAAACAACCAACCCTCCAAAAAAAAAAAAGCCTTGATTTGTAGCATTTGCTAATTTTTTATTTCCATGGTAAATACTCCTACCATGGACAATTTCAAACTACCAGTGAGATGTCACTGAGTGCAGACTTGGGAAGAAAGGTACACAGTTGGCTCTCGGGAGCTTGTAGGAGCTGGCTCCAGCACACCCCAGAACACTTAAGTTTTTGGGGGAGCTAGTAGAAGTATCAGCAGCACAGTACCCGCCCTGGGTTGTCACCTTCTGCTGGGAGCAGTCTTGTCAATTTACCCCAATGTGCTATTCAACCATTTTCTATTTTTTTTTTTTCCTGAATGTCATGACATGAAGAAGGCTGAGAAGCCTTGCTTTACTGCATTTTAAAATTTCTAAAATATTGGATGTGTGTGTATCTCTTTCCACACATGAAACTCAATTCACTAAGAAATACTAATCTTTTCTTGCAAGTATATAAGTAATATTCCTTTTGAGGCTGTACAAGAAGTTTCTTGTTCTATTATAATCTCCTCTACCAAAGTTTTCAAGAAACAATTCAATATAGAACATATTGAGCAATCCTGGTTTTCTGGAAAATACTCGAAACAATAGAAAAACAAATAAGACACTAATCCTACCCTCACAGAGCACACAGTCTAGGGGAAATGACTCAATTTGGAATAATACAAGTATAAGTTTATTAATGTTTGGTAACAATAAATAAAAGACTGATTATTTAATATTTTTAATTTACCCTTTAAAATTTTTGGCACTTCTATTTATCTTTATTCGGTAATATACTTGAAAAGTTGAGGAGAAGATCTGGGTGCCCCCTCCAAAATAAAACAGAAAACAAAAAGTTGGGGAGGAAAAATGTTCTTTACCTTCACTGAATAAAATAAAATAATTGAAATTTTAATTTTAATTTTAGAAGTAATTACATGCAATGATAGCCTAATTTTGTTGGCATGGTAGTTAACAGACAGCTGCCTTTATTTTAGATGGAATTGTTTTTGGTTTTTTGAGGACAGAGTCTGGCTCTGTTGCCCCAGCTATAGTGCAGTGGCGTCATAATAGATCACTACAACCTCAAACTCCTGGGCTCAAGCAATCCTCCTGCCTCAGTCTCCTGAGTAGCTGGGACTACAGGTGTACACCACCATGCCCAGCTAATTTTTTCTATTTTTAGTAGAGATGGGGTCTCCCTCTTGCTCAGGCTAGTCTCGAACTTCTGACCTGAAGGGATCCACCTGTCTCAGCCTCCCAGGGTGCTAGGATTACAGGCGTGAGCCACCGTACCTGGCTAGAATTGTATTTTTAACAGAAACCATTCTCACTGTTTATTTTGACCTTCTAAATAGGAAAAGCAGTTTGAGGGTTGAATATTTATCTACTGAGTTTGATGGAGCCAATGAAGATAATCCAGGTCAACAGAAAAAAATTAATTTAATATGTTTCTCACTTAGCTAATTCACAAAGTTGACAATAACTCATATCTACAATAGCTACACTAAAAAGTCCATGATAAATTCAACCTTCTTCAGAAGAGAAAAAAAAATGCTATAAATTTTATGAGAACTCATATTTTAAAACTTCATTAATTATTCAAAATAAACTAAAGTGACTTTATATAGATTTCAAGATTGTCTTCTCAGCATGAAGATTTATTACAGTGTTTCATTACAGCTACTCACCTACTTATGTGAAAAATTAATATATCACAGCATTGTTTCTCAGGCAGTAGTTAAAACAAGAAGAAATATTTCACTAGATAGGATAAATAATCAAATGATAGACTGTTGCAGACTTCAAAGTGCATCTTTTCATAAATATAGATTTATTGGGAAATTTTCCCTCTGGAGAAGATTTTTAAATTAAAATAACACTTTACTTAAATACGTAAGAACTTACATATGGAGGATTACATTTTAATGTTGAATTAAAATTATTACTATATATTTCATTTTAAATTAGGATAATTTTGGCCAGGTGTGGTGGCTCATGCCTGTAATCCTAGCATTCTGGGAGACCGGGACAAGAGGATCACTTGAGATCAGTTCCAGACCAGCCCGAGCAAGCGTGAGACCCCATCTCTACAAAAAAATACAAAAATTAGCCAGGCGTGGTGTCACATGCCTGTAATCCCATCTACTCGGGAGGCTGAGACAGGAGGATTGCTTAAGCCCAGGAATTTGAGGTTGCAGTGAGCTATGATGACCCCACTGCACTCTAGCCAGGGCAGCAGAGCAAAACTCTGTCACAAAAAAAAAAAAAAAATTAGAATAATTTTTAAATTTTTTTTTCTTTTTAAGAACCAAGAGATAAAAGCAAGATAGAATAATTTTAATTGACTAGAAATATAGATGATAGTAACAGAAATAAGTAATGTTTATTGGGTACTTAGTATATGCCAGGTATTCATCCAAGCACTTTACATGTTTCTGTTATTTAATTTTCACAACATCCCTTAGGTACTATTGTTCCATTTTATAGGTAAGAAACTAGTAGTCGTGGAGGTGGAATTAAACTTAGGCATCTGAGCTTCAGAGCCAGCCCTCTCAACGTGACCAAGTACCTCCATGTGTATAGCAGAGACAACCTAAAGAAATAGCAGACATCATCCCTAATTTCCAATGGCATCTATTAGGGTGCTTTGGTTGCAAGAAATAGAAACTAACTATGGCAACTCAAACAGAAAAAAATTTGTTGGAAGGATGTAATGAGCTTATGGAATTCGGGGAGGGCTGGAAGAGAAGACTTGGACACAAGCTGGAAGCAGGGCAGATCTGGAGTGTCAGGGACAAGAATTACAAAAAAGCCTATGGCACAGGTGGTCTGATCCCAGGACACCCTCTCAACTGGGATGCATTGACTCCAAACATCCACAGCCTTTTTTTCTCTGTGGCTTAGGACATGAGTTTCAGGGAGAGAGTGTTCAATTGACCTAGCTTGGCCAGTTTGGATCAGGGAAGAAAGTGGGGGCTGATAACCAGGCAAGGAGATTGTATCCAGCCGAGAAGAGGTTCCTGTTATGAGAGCCAGACTTCTGGGGTTTAATATTAGCTTTACCACTTAATTAGTTAGGCCACATTCAGTAATCTCTTGTTGGCTCAGTTTGCAGATTCATAAAATAGGTATGAGAATAGTATTTACCTTTTTGGGGCATTTGAGGAACAAACAAGTTAATATACATTCAACTCTTAAACATGGCACAAAGAAAGCCCACAATAAATGTTTACTTTGATTATATTCAAAATTAAGAATAAACAGATATATTAATTAACAGTTAAACATAAAGAAAGGGCAAAACCTGTTTTTTCCCTTTCCTCTACCTCTCAATAAATTTTTAGGCCTTTTGATCAGAATAAAGATATGCCTCAGGAATACAAAAATACACTTAGAACACTTGTCATATTTTTCCATTTGTGTTCACAGTTTTTTATTTACAATAATTTTGCTTTCTCTGAACATGTAAAGATTTTCATCTGGGCCCCAACACTAGAGAATTGGTAAAAAATGTAATGCCAGAAGGAACAGGAAGATATGAAAAACAGAACTGTCTCCAGTGGTTACATTGTATGGAGTTCTGTGTTAAAAATTAAAATGGTTCCTATTGTTACTTTGAGCTAGTTTGGGAAATGTATTTTTCAGAACTAAAGTTTTGACAAATTTTAAAAGCATCAATTCAGATTTATTTAGAGAAACATAAAAAAGGATATACATATTTATGAGATATGACTCTGAGCTATTAAATGTGCTTGTAGTAAATACTTAAAAATTTAATCAGTTGAGATTAATTGGGAGGTACTCTGAATAAGTAAAATTTATTTATTAAAAGTTTAGGAATTTCATAAACTGTAGTTGAACAATTGCCTGAAGCTGAATGGCCTCTCTTTGAAAGCTCTGTATTTGTGCTTATTATGAGGGTGACGGCATTTTTCAGACAGTAGTCTCAACCCTCTTCATTTGTCAGCAAATTAATAAACTTTTCTTCTCTTAAAAAAAACTAGGAATTAAAAGATTTTAAAAAGGAAAACAGTTTATTATTACATAAAGGTCTCCTATCAGGTAAGATAGATATAGCACAGGAAAGTAACTCCCAATGCTGGGAGCCACTTGAAGTCCAAGTGGGTCCTTGGCTTTGCACAAGGAAGAATTCAGGAGCGAGCCAGCAGTGTAAGTAAAAGCAAGATTTATTCAGAAACTATAGAAAATCTACTCCACAAACAGAGTAGAGGTTAGTTCTCCCTACAGAAGAGAACCGGCCCCATGATTCCTATTACTCCTCTATTTAAGCAATGCCTTAATTATAGGCTAAACAAGGGGAGGAATATTCACATAACTTGTCCTTTCTCCATCTTCTTTTGGTCAGGGTAGTTTGAAACTTTGTTTTGAGACTTCCTAACTCAGTTAAACAATGTTTGCACAATAAAGCAATGCACAAAGCAGTGCCCAAAGCAATGCCCAAAGGGTACCTGCCAGTTAGTTCCCTGTCTCAGATATATTTGTAATTAGCAGCATTTCTTACATACTCTTAATTATAATGAATAGTTTAGAAAACAAGAAAAATGAACAAGTTTGTTGTTCTAATCTAGGTGGTTTAAATATCACCCTTCCAGCTGATTGCTTGAGCCCAAGAGTTCAAGGCTGCAGTGAACTATGATTGCACTGCCACTGCACCTCCAGCCTAGGTAACAGGGTGAGACCCTGTTTCTTAAAAAAAAAAAAAAAAAAAAAATCACTCTTCCAATATCATTTTATTTCAGGATTTTCAAGAGTGAGCATTTTGCCAGTCAAGGTGAAGTGATTACAAATTATGAATGGGAAAAATCTAGTTTTCAAGATTGTTCCCTACGTCAGGAGATACCAAACCATTTTCATCTAGGTCAGTCCCATTGGGTTGGTTGTAGCTGCCAGTTTGTGGAGCTACAGTTACAATGGGCGGCATGTTGAGGTCCCATTCAGTGTCAGTGGGAAGGAGAGCTGTGATCAAGTAGTGGTTTCTGCCAAGCTGGGCAGGAAGAAGTGGTACATGAGTACACTGCTCTACTACATCTGCAAGAAGCTGGTATCCATTTGAGAGCTCTTGGCCCTGTATTAGAACTTACAGAGGGAAGAATGGAATAAAAATGGTGAAAATATGTGCATGAGCCAAGACAAGAAGCATCTTGAGAGTAAAAATGGGAGGTGCAACAAAGGAGTAGAAAACTGACAAAAAGAGAAGGGATGCAGTGTTAATTTTGATGTGTAAAAAAAGGAAAAAGGTACGGTGGTGTTCAAAGTTTCTCTGCCAGTGGATTAGTGGGCAAAAGAGTATATTGTTAGGTATTATTATTTTTAAGGTAAAACTCTTTCCTTTGTTATTTATGTTCATTGTAAAGTTTCAGAAAATGCAGAAAACCCAGACATTCTAAAGGTATCAATTTGCATGAGAAGGTTTTGGAGAGGGATGGAGATGAAGGCGATTGTTAGGGTGTGAAGTCCATACGTGGACTGAGGAAGATTTCTCAGACAGTGATTAGGATATACGGAAGTAAAAGTTTATTTTCCAAGAAAGAAAGAAAGAGACAGAGACAGCGACAGAGAGAGGGAGAGGCCGCGGCCCTGAAGAAAAGGTAGAGGGTAGTACCAGTCCCAGAGGAAAAGCAGCTCAGTGTTTTTAAAGGGTAAAAATGGCTTTTTTTTTTTTCTCTGCTTCAGCAAACTGATAACAGAAGCAGCGGTGAAGCTGTTGCAGGTGTTCTTTATTTTTCTCTGAGAGGCTGACTTTATCTGAGTCCTTGGAATCTGGTTTTTTGGCAGGAACTGAGGTAGATAGTTGAAGTGGGGAGTTTGCACCCCTACTGTCTGCTTAGGGCTCTTCAAGGTTGAGAAAGAACTCTTAGAGATAACTAATTAGGACACAGGTATTTTAATTAAAACAAAGGGCAGTTGTATTATGAGTTTATTTCCCTTACTTTCTGTTTGATAGTTAATTTTCCTCTGTTAGGTTGTTAGTAAGGCCACCTGTCAGCAATGAGGAAGCAGAGTGGTCAGGATGGGGACAGCAGCATGGTGGCGCCATCACGTTAAAGGTGGCCAACCAAAGGCTGCGAGGAATACCACTGCTACCCGAGAAGGGTAGGTTTATAAACTTTCTGCAGCGAGGGAGAACGCACACTAAGAGAATTGCAGGGTGTCTAGGTAAGAAAGAGTTGGGAGCATCATTTTACTCACCACTATACTAAAGAGGAATGAGGGATCACCTTGTTATAGGATGTGGGCTTGTGCTGGTCGATTTTGGGGGTAGCAGGGGCTTGTTTTAGATTGAGTTCTGTCAAGAAGCAGGGGCAATGTGATGATTGGGTATCTTAATTTTTACCTAGGAGGTAGAGTCACTCATATAGCTACAACAGGGGGGTATTTTGTTATTTTTGTGATTGTTTAATGTCCTCATCTCTGTCCATGTTCAGATACAAGTAGGGCGTGACCTTGTTACTGTGTTGTTCCACTGTGGTTACCCAGTGACCTTGTCTGATTATTGTTGTTATTCTGTGAAGACTGTTTAGTGAGGGAACACTGTGGACTAGTTGGTAGCTGCCAGTTTTAGGTTGTCAGGGCCATTTTGCTGTTGTTCCACTCTCTCAATCTTGGACTCAGACTTGTGCTTGAGTTTCCACATGGGACTCTATGAAAGCCAGGTGACAAAGTGTGACCAAGAGTTTGGAAGAGGGATAGTCCCCCTGTATCTGTATGGTTGCCATGTAATTACTTTGAGAGTTTGCTGCTTCAGGAATGCTCTCGGTCTGATGGCAGCGTCTTCGCCAGGGCTGGGGTCTGGGGGTGAGAGGGAGCTGCTGCCCTCCTGTGGCTTCCCAAGTAATTACATCAGTGACGGCTCATGCTTAGACTTCCTGAGGACTTGAGGAACACGTTGAGGCAGGGCAGAGCACAAGGAAAGCAGAGTAAGAGCCAGCAAAATTTCAGGTGTTACTGTTAATGTGGCCCCATTCATACTCTCAACTTGGTGAAGCCTGGAAAAATATGGATTGCATGAATTGTAGGTTTTTAATGATCATATATGGTATTGCCTTTATAATCAGAGAAGGTATATGTTTAAGATAACAGAATAAGAATTTAAACATTTGTGTTAGACCAAGAAAGGACCGTGCAACCTAGAAATTCATAATAATTAAAGATGAGGGGGTTAGAAAACTTTTTAATATCAAGGGTTACATAAATAAAGGTTGAAATTTTACTTAAGTTGGAGAGGATGCCGAGAAATTGAAATCCTTGTACATTGCTGATGAGAATTTAAAATAGTGCAGCTGCTGTGGAAAACAGTATGTCAGTTCCTCAAAAAATTAAACAGAGAATTATCATATGATCCAGCAATTCCACTTCTAAGTATATACTCAAAAGAAATGAGAGCAGGGACTTGAGCAGATATTTGTACATCCATGTTCATAGCAGCATTATTCACTGTAACCAAAAAGTGGAAATAACCCAAATGTCCATTGCCAGATGAATGGATAAACAAAATGTGGTATATACGTACAATGGAATACTATTCAGCCTTAAAAAGGAAGGAAATTCTACATGCTACAACATGGATGAGCCTTGAAGACATTATGCTAAGTGAAATAAGCCAGACACAAAAGGAGAAGTATCGTATGATTCCACTTACATGAGTTACCTAGCGCAGTCAAATTCACAGAGACACAAAATAGAATGGTGGTTGCCAAGGGATGGGAAGGGGAGAATAGGGAGTTATTGTTTAATGGGTACAGAGTTTCTATTTGGGAAGATGAAAAAAGTTCTGGAGATGGATGGTGGTGATGGTTGCACAACAATGTGAATGTACTTAATAACATTGAACTGTACACTTAGGTTAAGATGGTAAATTTTATGTTTTGTATATTTTGCCTCAATAAAAAAAATACCGATTCTGGGCCCCACACCAGACCAATTTGAGTTGGCGCAGGGAAGAGGGACCCAAGGGGGCAGGGCCTGAGTATAGGCATTTTTTTAAAGCTTCTCAGGTGATTCCCATGCACAATGAGAGTAGAGAACCCTGCCTCAGATGATGTCTAAGATTCTGCTTTGCTTCAACCACCCATGATTCTAAATAAAATGACCCAACAAGCCAGAATGAGGGCTGCCAACATTTTGCCCCAATTTCATAAATACGAGCAGTGGCTTCCTTTGATAAATTGCCTGAATCTGAATTGCTAATGGACTTACACTGCTTCTTTTCCAAGTTATTTTTTTCTGTTTATTAATTTTGCTTCCTTTTCTAAAATAAATTGATCTTTTCACAAAGCTTCATTTGACAGATGTACAAGTCTCCACTCAATTAAGATTTTTATACATAACAATGGATTCTAATATAAGTTGTTCTTATAGAAAACACTATATGTCTATATTCAGCAAGATGTTTCTTTGCCAAAGCCAATCTTTTTTGAAGCCTGGCATTTCTGTTTTACCTGTCACAAGTTTCAAGTCAGTTTTTTACCTAAGGCTTCATTTTAAAGTAATAATGGTAGAATAATTTTTTTCTAGATAAATTATTTTAAAATAGTTGAATTGTAAACACTAAAAGCACTGAGAAAGTTTTCAATAATGAACGTTTGAAGTGACACAACAAAAGGAAAACGTGGGTTATTTTACCGGAAATCTAATTGTTTTATAAAATAAAGAGTTGTTTGAAGTATTCCATTGTCTGATGTAATAATCACAGGATATTGAGCCAGCCTACAAAATAAGAGTTAGGCCAAATCAAAGATGAAGTGGAAAATATTTTTAAATGTTTCCTATCTAAAATGGGAGAACTGATGCATGTGAAATGAAAAGTAATAGCTTTCTGCTCTAGGAGATTTTTTATACGTATTGCATATACATCTACTAATGAGTTTTGAGTAAAAATTGATCTTAGAAAAACAAGCTTAATTGAGTTAAAGCTTCTAGAAGTTAGTATTAAAAGTTTTTGCATTTCTCTTTTAGAACTTCTGACTTGAAATTTTCCCTTTAAAAAATGTATATTAGCTTTGTAAGTTCTCAGTGAACAGTGTGGCTTAAATATGCTATATACCAATGATAGCTATGAAATTATTGAATTAATTTGCACTAACAAAGGAGCATATTTTTGTGTTTTGTAAGCCACATTAAGATACTGGATTCTAAGTTGTTGCAGACAAGGCATTTATTCTTGGAATCAGTTCAGAGCAGTCAAAAGCCCTAATAATAAAATGTGTGGTTTCAAAGAGTAAATATAGTATTTTCTCTCCAATACCTTTCTTTCATTAAAAAAAAATTTACTAAACATTTATTACTTATTATGTGCCTTTGCTCACTTCTATGGATACAAAAATGATAAATTACATTCTTTTTTAAAAATTTTTCATTTTTCATTTTTTTTTTCCATCTGTGAGCCCTGGTTGTGGAGACCTCTCTTCACCCACATTCACCCTGAATCAGCACTGGCCCTTGGTGGCTTTGTTGGTGTAGCTGCCCCTCACCAGGGAAAATGGAGTGAGTGACCCTGCTGAACAGCTCTTGGCCAACTGCCTGCATGGAGCTCTACAAAGACAATGACTGGCAGCCAGGCCTGGAGGCGCCAGAGCTCTACCTGGCCATCATCCCGGCTCCTTCCTTACAGAACTCTAGCCCAGGCGGAAACAAGATGACAGCTTGAAGGCTCAGGATTCACATCAAGGTAGATGGACACCAACCAACACTCACACCCTGCCAAGCCATGACCTGGGGTGTGAGCATGATGGGCCCAAATAAAGATATAATATGCATATGCAGTATGGTTAGATACACACAGAATATGACAGAAGTATAGAGGAGAGAGGGAGGGAAGGAGTCAGAGAAGACTTCCCTGGAGCAGGGCACATCTGAGCATGTAGTATTTCTTTGATTTAATGTAGAGGGTTCCTCATACTTTGTGATTAAAATGCATTTAAACCCATTTTTAAAGCATTTTGGGGTTTCAGTATTGTATACCTAAGCATTTAGATCTGGTTTGGTATAGAAAGCACTCAGTCTTATAAAAACGAAGTAGAAAATCCTCTTTGGTTTGAACAGAGGTGGTCTCGAGAAGTAAGGGATGATTGCCCCAGTCTTTCCCAGCCCATTCCCTGCGAGGCCTACCTGTCTCAGCTCTCTGGTTTTGATTCCCTTCACTAACATTAGCACATCTGCGCCCAGCAGTGTGGACAACACTCTTTTGCTGAGGACCAGAGGAACAAGTCTCTCATTCTTCTGTGATACACCACTGAGTCTTGTCTAAGGAAAACTAAAAAGAAATTAATTTCAGTAAATATAAATATAATAATATGTTATAATGTAGAATATAAACATTATACAAATAATATTAATATAGAAATGTGTAAAATAATATATAATATAAAATAATATATAATATGATAATGTATAAATATGATTAATGTTATAAATAACATAAATTATAAATAATAGAAAAGCCAAGGCAATCTAAAAAGCATCTCTGAAAGTCTAAATTTCTCCACATGGTTTCCAAGATTTTCATAATCTTGCCTTGCCCCCAACTTTCTCTCCAGCCTTATCCCTTGCTATTTCCCTTTGTATATTTTGTGTTCCAGTGATGTCTGATTGCTCTCAGCATCCTAAATAGGTCAGTGCTTGCTCATACTTTCACACCTTGGAACACGAGGGTCCCCTGTGGGGGTTGGAATGACTCCTGTTCCCACACTTCCTCTTCAGCTGTCACCTTCTCTGTGAGGCCATCCTTACCTCTCCAGGGTGGGTAGACACCCCACCATGGATTTCTCAGAGCACTTGGGCACATACCTTCACGTCAGTGCTTCCAAAAATTTCTTGAACTATAGTATTTGTTTAAAAACAGATCCCAGAACCACAGAATTTCCATGGGAGAAGCCTGGTAATCTGTATATTTAACAAGCAGCCCTGGGGATTCTCATCTTCAGAAAAGTTTTGGAAAAACTGCTCTATGTCATAGCACTTCTCATATTGCATCACAATTACTTGAGTTATCTGTCTCTCAAGAGCCTGTGACCTGCATCTGTTCATTTTTGTATTCCCGGTCCCAATATAGTACCCAACTCACGGAAGGAAGCAAAATATAAATGAATGAAAATTAAAACGTATATGTTTCTTATCATAAGAATCCTGGAAACATTGGGAAAACACTTTTTTTCAAAATTCTTTTTCTTTTTTTTTTCCCCAATACGTAAACGCAAAGGGAAAACACTTTTTTGACTTCCGCATCCTCTTATTCCAAGATAACTACCCTTTACCTTTGCTAAGTTGCTCTTAACTGAGTTGGTTCCTCTTTCTTAGCATCTCAGCTAGTGACTTATTTCTCACTATCCAGGTGCTACACTTCCCCAAAGTTTCGCCTATGCTAGGATTAAGCCTCAGTTTCTTCTGTATGAAGAGAATGTTAATAGTTCCTCCTTCGTAGTTTTTTTTAATGAGAAGTAAATGGAATAATATATGTAAAATGCTTAGCACAATGTCTAATATTAGGAAATGCTAAATAAATGAGGTAATAATAATGACAAAGTCCAGTCAGACATAGTCACTTGGGGGATGTTATTGCCCTTGTGAAGCCAAAGTATAAAAAAGGAGCCCACATGTGATGCTTTGAGCCATCTTGAAGGGTACACTTGAAGACTTAAAAACCCTTTCCCCTGTTGCCAAATTTCAACATCCCTTCTGATTCAGCCTTTCTTCCCTTATTGCTATAATAATCCATATTTCATGGCAAAAAATAGTATTATCAAGGAAGACAGGAAGAGTTGACATGTTAATGCAAACTTTGTTCCTATTTGGAAAAGTTTGTCCTTGGAGATTTTCTCTAAATATTTGTCTTTCAAGTTCTTAGCACCTTGTAATGTTTAGTACTTTTCCATAAATACTGATTTCCAAAGGATCAGACTTTTAATCACCATCTCGGCATCTCCCCGTGATGTCCAGTATCAATATATCAATACCAGAATATGGTCAATTCTGTGCTAGGGGAGAAGATACTGGCCAAATATTCTGGGTCCAAAGAGACTGTAGATTATTGACTCTGTTTAATAGACAAAGAAATGCAAAATGACAGAAGGCTGTGTTGTTGCCTAATCCTGAACAACAAAGGAGAAGAAATATTAACCCAAGAGATTTGGCTGCATGCCCAGGCTGCTTAAGTGATAATCCAGAATAACTCAACTCCAACTGGTTATCCCACCCCTTTTTAAACCTCTGCAGTCAGCACATTTTTCCCCTGCTAAAGGCCAATCTCCTTTAAAATATAATCTTTACCTACTTTAAACCTACAAGATCCTTTCAGAGCTTCCTAGTTAACCTTTTGAGGTTAACACTCGGATCATGATAAATTTGTAGTCTTTCCAAGCCTTGGTATCTGCTCCACCCTACTCTGGTGCCTTCTGTAAGACTCAGATCAGACTGACCTAGGGGAAGATGTAGGTCTAGGGGGAGCAGTCTCCCAAAAGTCTATCCATCTTAGGTCTATAATGTAATGAGACTTGAAATATAGAATCTACAATAAGACACAAGGTACTTAAAAAAGCCTCAAAGCTATTACATTTTAATGTGAAACAACCATAATAGCAACACTAATCTGAATATATTGTGGTCCTTATCCCCATCTTGAGACATACTCAAGTGCTTTTTGGTGGAAATGCAACCTACTAGCAGCATTTCCTTTTTTCTGGTATTTAAAGTTGTGAGACTGAATGAAACATGAGTATAGACAGAAAAGATACGATAAATCACTTCTCAAATAAATGAAACTGCCTATATCAAATGACTTATTTATCTGCAATAAATTTGCATGCCACTGTGTGGTCCCATGTGGTTCACATGACCCTTCCAGATTTAGAAAGTATTTATTGAATACCTACTATATACTGGACATGGTTCTGGGTAAGGTCTCAAACATTGTTATTATCTGTCTTCTTTTATGGATAAGGAAACAAAAGCTTAGTGAGGTTAAATCCCTTGCCAAATTTTGAACATAATTCAAAATTAGTGTTACACTATTACATCCTCTACTAAAATATACAAAGCAAGATGTCTTTGACCAAAGGGGAATAGAGAACTAAAATTTTTTTTCTTGTTTTTCACGATTTTTTGCATTCAAGAAATATTTAAGGAATATTTATTGAGCACTTACTGTATACCAGACACTGTCCTAGACACTAAGGATGCAGTAGTTAATGAAACATAATGTCACAGAACTTTGCAGAGCTTACATCTGAATGGGAGAAGATAGCAAATAAACAAATGTTTAGACAAGCACAGTGGTTCATGCCAGTAATCCTAGCACTTTGGGAGGCCAAGGCGGGAGGATCACTTGAGGCCAGGAGTTCAATACCAGCCTGAGTAAGAGCGAGACCTCGTCTCTACAAAAGATAGAAAAATTAGCCAGGTGTGGTGGCATGTGCCTGTAGTCCCAGCTACTCAGGAGGCTGAGGCAGGAGGATCGCTTGAGCCCAGGAGTTTGAGGTTGCAGTGAACTGGGATGACACCACTGTACTCTAGCCCAGGCAACACAGTGAGACCCTGTCTCAAAAATAATTAATTAATTAATTAAAAAATAAACAAGGGTCAATAGGTAATATGTAAAATAGCTGTATGTGTTGAAAGCTCCACATTATTCAATCTAGTAGTAAATTTCCTGCTCTCATTTTTCTTGTCCTAGCAAGCAGCACCTGTTCCACCTTTTCCACAGGTGATCACTCCCTCCTTGATGCATTTTCTTCACTGTATACAACAGTAGCTACCACAATGGCTATTCTTTCTCAGTCTTCCGTACTGGTTCCTCCTTATCTTCCTGACCTCCACACATGGAGTGTCCCAGGACTCGGCCCTCATATCTCTTCTCTGCCTATACTCATGTTTCATTCAGTCTCACAGCTTTAAATACCATAATGCACCGATGAACCCCAAATAGATATCTTTATCCTGGGCCTTTCCCCTGAATGTCTGAGTGTCAGCCCTTGGATATCTAATAGGCATCTCAGACTTAATTTAAAAAAGGACTGAAACTTTATTCCAAACTTCTAGTTGCTCAGGCCAAAAATCTTGGAGTCATCCTTGACTCCTTGCTTTCTTTTATCCCCAAATCCGACTTATCAGCAAATCCTGGCTATTTCTACTTTCAAAATACCTATGTCTGTCCCCCTCTGTCCATTTTCACTGCTACCACACATCTCTCATCTGTTTCATTGCAATAGTCTCCTAACTGGATTCCTGGCTTTTGCCCTTGCCCCTTCTATTCAACAACCAAATTAATTCTTTTTAAAATATCAGTTAGCCCATGTCATTCTTTTTTTAAAAAACTGTCCAATGAGGCCGGGCACAGTGGCTCACACCTGTAATCCTAGCACTCTGGGAGGCCGAGGCAGGAGGATCGCTTGAGCTTAGGAGTTCGAGACCAGCTTGAGCAAGAGCGAGACCCGTCTCTACCAAAAATAGAAAAAATTAGCCGGGCGTGGTGGTGCATGCCTGTAGTCCCAGCTACTTGGGAGGCTGAGGCAGGAGAATCGCTTGAGCCCAGGAGTTTGAGGTTACTGTGAGCGAGGCTGATGCCATGGCACTCTGGCCTGGGCAACAAAGAGAGACTCTGTGTCAAAAAAACAAAACAAGACAAAAAAAAAATGTCCACTGCATTCCCATCCATATTGAGTAAAAACCATAAAGCTCCAATGGCTGTCAAGGGCCTGGATGGTTTGAACCTACTGCTTCTCTGACCTCATCTTCTACTCCCACCTCCTTGCTCACTGCATTTTCAACACTTTGGCTTCATTGCTCTGCAAGCATATGCTCACCTCAGGGCCTCTGAGTTTGCTGTTCCCTCTTGCTGGGACCCTGCTACCACTCATGGCTCCCTCCCTCACATATTTTAAGTCTCTGCTCAAGTCACCGTATCAGGGAAATGTTCCCTGAGTCCCTTATAACCACTTCCTTCCCCTTGCCCAGCTAACAGAACTTGTCACTAACTGATATATAATATGTATCTTTACTTCTTTTCTTCCCACTAGAATGTCAAGTTTCGAATATAAGTTCTAGGTCAATAGGGAGTTGTCTTGTTTTTTTTCCTTAACAATCTTTTCTTTTTTTCTTTCTATTTTTTTGTTTAAATATATTTAGGGGATACAAGTGGTTTTTTTGTTACATGGCTGAATCGCATAGTGGAGAAGTCTAGGCTTTTTTTTAATTTTTAATTTTTTTCATCGTCCCAAGTAATCCTATAGTCTAGGCTTTTAATATACCAGTTACCTGAATAGTGTACATTGTACCCAATAGGTAATTTTTCATCCCGCACCCCTCTCACACCCTCTCCCTTCGGAGTCTCTGGTGTCCATTAAGTTACTCTGTGTGACCATGCATACCCATTGCTTAGCTCCCACTCGTAAGTGAGTACAGATGGTATTTGGGTTTTTGTTCCTGGGTTACTTCACTTGGAATAATGGCCTCCAATTCCACCCAAGTTGCTGCAAAAGACATTATTCCATTCTTTTTGATGGCTGAGTAGTGCTCCATGATATATATATACCACATTTTCTTTATCCACTCCTCAGTTGGTGGGCACTTAGGTTGGTTCCATATCTTTGCAATTGTGAATTGTGCCGTGATAAACATACAGATGCAGGTATCTTTTTAATAAAATGACTTCTTTTACTTTGAGTAGATCCCCAGTAGTGGGATTGCTGGATTGAATGTAGATCTACTTTCAGTTCTTTGAGAACTCCATACTATTTTCCATAGAGGTTGTTTAATTTACATTCCCACCAACAGTGTATAAGCATTCCCTTTTCACTGCGTCTGCACCAGCACTTATTTTTTAAATATTTTTTCTTTTTTTTTTTTTTGAGACAGAGTCTCACTTTGTCGCCTGGGCTAGAGTGCTGTGGCATCAGCCTAGCTCACAGCAACCTCAAACTCCTGGGCTCAAGCGATCCTCCTGCCTCGGCCTCCCGAGTAGCTGGGACTACAGGCATGTGCCACCACGCCCGGCTAATTTTTTCTATGTTTAGCAGAGACGGGGTCTCGCTTTTGCTCAGGCTGGTCTCGAACTCCTGAGCTCAAGCAATCCTCCCTCCTCAGCCTCCCAGATTGCTAGGATTACAGGCATGAGCCACCATGCCCGGCCCTAAATATTTTTTCTTTTCTAAAAAATTAATCTAAATTTTCAATTATTCAAAAATTTATTCTATTTTCTTTTGTTTTTTTCTCTCTTAACCATTAATCAAACAGATGTTTTCTGACTTTTTAATAATGTCCATTGTAACAGGGGTAAAGTGGTATCTTATTGTGGTTTTAATTTGCATTTCCCTAATAATTAGTGATGTTGAGCATTTTTTCGTGTTTGTTGGTCATTTGTTTCTCTTCCTTTGAAAAATGTCTGTTCATGTCTCTTGCCCACTTTTTAATGGGGTTATTTGTGTGTTTTTTTGATTTGTTTGAATTCCTTATAGATTCTGGATGTTAGGCCTTTGTCAGATGTATAGCTTCTGAATATTTTCTTCCATTTCGTAGGTTGTCTATTTACTCTGTTGATTATCTTTTGCTGTGCACAGAAGCTTTTTGGTTTAATTAAGTCTCATTTATTTGTTGTTGTTGTTGTTGTTGTATTTGCTTTTGGGGTCTTAGTCATAAATTCTTTACCTAGGCCAATGTTGAGGATAGTTTTTCCTGGGTTTTCTTCTAATATTTTTATGACTTCAGGTCTTACATTTAAGTCTTTAATCCATCTTGAGTTAATTTTTGCATGTGGTGAGAGATAGGGATCTAGTTTCATTCTTCTGCATGAGGCTATCCAATATTCCCAGCACCATTTATTGAATAGAATATCCTTTCCCCAGTGTGTGCTTTTGTCTGTTTTGTCAAAGATCAGTTGGTTGTAGGTATTTGGCTTTATTTCTCTATTCTGTCCCATTGGTCTATGTGTCTACTTTTATACCAGTACCATGCTGTTTTGGTTACTCTTGCCTTGTAGTATAATTTGAAGTCAGGTAATGTAATACCTCCAGATTTATTCTTTTTGTTTAGGATTGCTTTGGCTATTTGTGCTCTTTTTTGGTTCCATATGAATTTTAGAGTTGTTTTTTCTAATTCTGCGAAAAATGACATGGGTATTTTGATAGGAATTGCATTGAATCTGTGGATTACTTTGGGTAGTATGGATTAGTTGTCTGTTTTGCTGTACTCCTACATTTGAACAATGCCTGGCACACTGTAAGTACTCAATATTGACTGAATGAATGAATGGCAATCAGGAGTGAGTTAGTTTGTTTCAAATGATAGAAAACCCAGCTCAAACTATCTAAAAGAAGAAAAAGGAATTTATCTGCTTATGGAACTGTCAAAGAAAAAAATATCAACAAATTGAATTTAAAAATCTAATTGGCTTTTATTAGCAATTCATGAATTGGGCAGCATCCCATCTACAAAATAGAAATGCACTCTGATGAGCTGAGCAGAGGAGTTGGGCTTTATAGGCAGAAGAGACTGAAGAAAGCAGAAACAAGGAGCAAAAAGCAGATTAGTCACTTCAAAGTTACTTTCCTTATAGGGTTAAAGCAGAAGGGACTGCCTTATCATGCCAGCTCAGGTCAACTGGGCCCTTGTGAATCCATTGCTGTGAATCTCCCGTTTTTTGGAAAACTGGCCCATTTCTAAGTTTAGTTTGACTATGTGCCACCTGGCTCAAGTGACTCCATTCAGGTTTGGTCTGGTCAGTTGGGGTCTAATGCAGAAGCTCAGTCCAAAACAATGGCCTCCCATAAATTTTATTTAACATAACTAGAAAGTCAGGGAATATACTGGCTTTGGGTATATCTGGAATCAGGGGTTCAAATGATGTTCTCGGGACTACAGCTTCCTTGATGTCTCTGTTTTTCCTGTGTCTGTGCTGACTTTATTCTCAGGCAAACTTTCATTTTATGGAAGGAAGATTATGACCAGCAGTGGCAGGTTAATGTCCTTATACCTCCAAGCAGAAAAAGAAAAGGCTTCTCATTCCCATCACTATAAAATTAAGTCCTGGGCCTGACACGTATTGGCCAGGATTGGTCACATGTCCTCCCTTCCCAAATCAATCACTGTTACTGGGAATGCAACGCTCTGATTATCCAGGGGCCACTTGCACGCCCCCTCCTGGAGCTGAAGGTGGAGCCAGCACCACAGAATTCCATGGAATAAAACCATGGTGCTGTTAGTTGACCAAAGGTCAGTGGATGCTGGGCCAACAAGTAATGACTATCTATTACATCACCCATTGCCCATACTGGGCAGGCTCTGAAACAGCCACACAGCAAAACCGAGGTGTAGCAAGATTGTGTGAGAGCCCAGCCTAACTACTGGTGTGGGAATCCACAGAAAAATGCAGTCTGGCTTTGCTCAACTAGGTCAGCCACTGTGCATTTGCAGTGTTTGCAGTATAGTCTAAGGATATGACAAGATCCTCACAAGGTGACTCACAACTACAAGACATTTTAAAATGTGAGGACAAAAACTGAATATTCAGGTTGTTGTTAATAACTTAGTGCCACTTTGAGGATAAAATAATTCCCAGCTTTAGTTTCTTCCTCAGGAAACTGCAAATAGTAATATCTACCTCATGGGTTATTGAAAAGAGTATCATAAGAAAATGGTATTATAGTTCCTGGCAGAGAGCAGTTATCTCATAAAACTTAGTTTCCTTTCCTTGGACTTGAATACTCTGCTATATTTTTATATAAAGTATGTGAGTCGTGTGTTTATGATATCCTAAACAGCTAATAGTTATTGAGTACTTACTAAGTGCTGGACAACGGACTAAGTACTTTACATTCAATAGTTCATTTAAGCCTCCCCATAGCCTTTTGAGGAAGGAAATATTATCCCCATTGCAGAAGATGAAGCACAAAAAGGTTACATAACTCACCCACGGTCTCACAGCTAGTTAATAGTAGCGGTGTTAGTTCAAACACAGGCATTCTGACTCTAGGAGCGATGCTGTAAACCATGACAGCGTGCAGCCTCTTCCTGAGAACATCTATTTCATCCACTTTTAGCTGTTTGTTTTCTGTCACCTACCAAAGGCTGCCACACAAATAAGTACTTAATAAGTACTTATAAATATGATGGGGTGACAGACATGGAGATTTGCCTATCTTCTGCCAAGAAAGAATCTGAAGTTCAGCTTTTGGCCATACTCTCCCTGGGTAGCCTAGCCAATGACGGCACAACAGGACTGCTAGGGCCTGGCCATTTCTTTTTTTTTTTTTTTTTTTTGAGACAGAGTCTCTCTCTGTCACCCCGGCTAGAGTGCAGTGCAGTGGCATCATCATAACTCACTGCAACCTCAAACTCCTGGGCTCAATCAATCCTCCTGCCTCAGCCTCCCGAGTAGCTGGGTGCGCGCCACTGCGCCCAGCTCATTTTTCTATTTTTTAAAATAAGACAGGGTCTTGCTCATGCTCAGGCTGGTCTCATACTCCTGAGCTCAAGTGATTCTCCTGCCTCGGCCTCCCAGAGTGCTAGGATGACAGGCATGAGCCATGGTGCCCAGACGGGCCTGGCCATTTCTGCTCAATGCAGGACTCCTCTGGTGGGCAGTCTTTTTACTGTAGAGCTCACTTTGGGGTTGGCTGAGACTTTGTAAACTCTGCACAATATTCTCTAATGCTCTCCCTGCACAAGCCAGCTCCCTCCCTTTTATCTTTCACAGACACTACCCCCTGTCCTAACTGATCACCTGCCTTCCTAACTCCTTCTCAGCATCTGATTCAAGGAGTGGTCTGAGAAAGCAGGTGATAAGAAGGGGTTTGGGTTGGGACCACTCACCACTCAGCCTGTAAAAAGACTGCCCACCAGAGGAGTCCTGCATTGAGCAGAAATGGCCAGGCCCGTCCGGGCACCGTGGCTCATGCCTGTCATCCTAGCACTCTGGGAGGCCGAGGCAGGAGAATCACTTGAGCTCAGGAGTATGAGACCAGCCTGAGCATGAGCAAGACCCTGTCTTATTTTAAAAAATAGAAAAATGAGCTGGGCGCAGTGGCACGCACCCAGCTACTCGGGAGGCTGAGGCAGGATTGCTTGAGCCCAGGAGTTTGAGGTTGCAGTGAGTTAAGATGATGCCACTGCACTGCTCATCTGGGATGGTATATGGGGCAGGGAGAGTTTGTGACACAAGGTGGCAGCCCAATTGCTAAAACTTTCACTGGTGGGGACTTGGGAAAATATTTCAGTGGAGGGAAATGTCCTGGCTGGTGCAACAATTCAGACTTTTGAAAGTACATGGATGAGGGTGCAGGGAAGATGGAAACAATGCGCATAAGGACAGTGAATTGGTTGGTTATTATGATGTTGCATTGATGCTCTAAGGGGAGAGGTAGTGGATAATGAAAAGCCAATACCATTAGCAAACAATTGAAAACTAAGTATGGAGGCCAGAGGGTCTCTTTGATAGTTTAGAAAGAGGCCCTTATTCCTACAGTGGAAGAGCAGAAAAAGATAAAGGTCAAACTCCAGACTTAATAATTAGGGTTGCAGAGTTTTAAACATGATTGAATGCTCAGCAGATTCAGGTCTGCTGTGTGATGATCAGGGCCCCAGGACAAAAAATTTGGGACCCTGACACAAAATTTGGGCCATTTGGGTGCATTCTCCAACTAGTTTTATTCCCTGGACTCTTCTGAATCTTCAGAGGCTGCAGAGGTGCTCCTCCTGCTTCCCCCCCCCATTAGAGCTGGCGCTCCCCAAGTGTGAAAAGATACTATAGAAGCTTCAACCTCACGAGACAACAGGAGTCCCCCTCAGCATCTGCCTCACCTTCTCTCCTGGCTCTGAATCAATAATTATGTTAAACTGCAGTGTAATTCAGCAGAGTGTGATAAGAGAGGAAGGGATTATTTCCAAATGGAGCTGCCAGAATGAGCCAGCACTCACCACAAGGAGCCAGAGAGTACTCCTGGGACTGGTTTTGAGGGTGCTTGATCAAGGGGGCCAGAATATAACACTGGTTAAAGGGCAGTTTATTAAGATCCTATATCCCTACTCTCCCAGTACATGGGATTTAACACCCTGGCAAGGGCCCCAGGGGATGGTGCAAACCCACTGCTAGGGTGGCTCTTAGAAGCATGGAGAAAGCAATGGTCCATACTGAATGAAGTCAAAATATCTAAATTGTCCTGGCATATGGGAGAGGAAGGAATGAAGATGCTGAGAGAAGTGGGTGTGTCAGAATTAATATTTTATGTAAGGCCAGAAGACCACCAGAGGGTTATGTTGCACACATAATGTTACACACAAATGGAGCCCAGAGTGTACTCCATTTGCCAAGGCCATCAGGAATATGCTAGTGAGAGTGGTGCCATCATCAGTAAGAAGTCCAGCGCTGGCTGGGTCTGTGGGTAGGAGAGACTGTCACAGAGCTGGGCTCATGGCTAGCAATGGTCATGATGGGGTCCTGAAGCAACAGAGGCCAGGGGGCAGCACTTAGCCACCAGAAGCCAGGGGGATTATATTATAATTAGTGTAATGATTGGCAAAGTGGAATGGCAGCCAAAGGGGCTTGACCCAAAGAGAGTTGTGGAGATGGTTCATAGAATTTGGCATCCCAAAGGGCAAAATGGATGGACAGGCTATGAGGATATGGCTTAATATATATAATCAAAAGAAAACAAGAATGGAGGACCAGGAGGCTGCAAGCAGTTGCTCTAACAAAATGTCATGACTGGGGACACAGCAAGAGTCCTACTTGAACTACAAGATACGGCTCCTGCCTGGGCACTTGAAATTCTTTGTGTCCATGAATGAGCAAGTAAGAACAAGAGTCACCATCTTGTCGAGGGTAATTGGCCCTTATCAGCAGGAGGAGGTATAGCTGCTGTTACGAGTTGGGGGAAAAGAGGAATATGTATGAAACTCAGGTGATCCACTTTATGGTACTCTCTTGCCCAACTAAGAATGTATATGGACAAGCACAGCAACCCCGGCTTGAGATACACGAGGTTACCAGTGGCTTCATTCAGGAACGAAGGTTGTGTCACACCACCAGGCAAGTCACTATGACCAGTAGAGATGACAGCTGGGGGTGAGTAAATTTAGAGTAGATAGTGGAGAAGAGAGAGGATGAGTACCAGTTGCAGCCACAACCAATCTGCCTCTTCTAAGTTTCTCTGCAAGAAGAGAGGTACATTGGAACCCTGGCGAAGCTGGTCCCTAAATGTGAATGGGGAAGTGGAGCTGCATGGTACAAGGGGTGGACTGTGGCATATCATGAAGCCACATCACTTGGCCCTCCCTTCAGAAAAGAACTTCCAGGAGCCAGGCACAGTGGCTCACACCTGTAGTCCCAGCTCCTTGGGAGGCTGAGGTGGGAGGATCACTTGAGGTCAGGAGATCAACACCAGCCTGGATGATACAGTGAGACCCTGTCTCTAAAAAAATAAAAATTAAAAAACCCATAAGCTTAAAAGTAAGCCTAAAAGGGATCCAACTAATTCCAAGAAAGTAAACTCATGCCAGGAAAAGAAAAGAAAAAAAAAGCCAATACTATTTAAAGGAATAAAAAAAAAATCCAGCAACCAACAATGTAAACACACAATGCCTGGCATCCAGTAAAAAAAATATCAGCTATACAAAGATGCAGAAAAATAAGGACAATTGCCAGGAGAAAAAACTGAATTGATGCAGACCTCAAAATGACAAACATTATACCCCAAAGTACAGCTGAATAACAACAACAACAAAAAAAACAACTTCCATTCAGCTGCAAGGAAAGTAATTAGTTGACAGCCTCCAGCAGCAGCATCTTCAGACTACCTCAGTTTCCAAGCTGAGGCCACACGCCACACTCTTCTTAAATAGCCCTAGATAATAACTGCACAGTGGAAGTAGTAGGGGCTGACTATTTCTGGCCAATGTGGGTATCCTCTAATTGGCAATCTTTGCTTGGGAGCTTCCCATTAAGTTGGTGAAAACTTTGTCAGATCTGCATTGTATTCTGAGATGTTCCTGTTCAATCCTGTTTCCTCCCCCACTTTTCTTTGACAAGTATCAGATCAACATTATGGTCCAAAGGCTTTATCTGTCCAGTGCTGCTGCACAAGGGAGAACCTTGTCTCTTTAACAAGCATTTCACCTGAATCAACTGCTTATGCTCTTAATTCCATCTCATTGTCTGCTTCCTGGGACTGACATAGATGGTTACAAGAGATGACTTCCTCCCTAAGGGATGTTAGGCAAATAAGCTCTCTAAACTTCAGTTTTCTCAGTGTAAAATGAGGATAATATTAACTCTCTCATTGGGTGGTTGAGAGGGCTTAAATATTTAAATATTTAAGATTTTCATGCAAATTAAATAAAAGAATGCATGTAAAATGTGAATTTAATAAATGTGAGTTGTTATTCTAATGAAGAGGTAAGGCCAACTATGGATGAGAATTCATTAACTTTCTTCACTCCTGATGGATATGGTCGTTTGCCCAGCATGGGAGAAATGTGATTTTTTTTCTCCTATTACCATTAACATCTTCACCTTCAGTGAGAAAAGTATTAGTTATGCCAAACCAAGAAGATAAAAATTGACCTCAAGTACAAGTAATTGTAGTGGTTTCTAGAAATATGTTTTTTGATATAATAATAATCAAATTTTGAGATGAAAATTGAATTGTGATTATGTAACCAAATGTAAATCTACATGTTAAAACACAAAGAACACTATATATTTTCCATATCTAAAAACTCTATCACAAGGTTGGGAAATTTATTCTCCTGCAGTGAATTTTGATGTAGTATTCATAAGTCCATTACCATGATACATTTTAGTTTTCAATAATATGTGGTTTCCTTTTTAAATAAAAACTTTTCATTTGATCTCATTCTCAAGTATAAACATGTACACATTAATTTGGGCTAAATTTTTTGCAAAGGTAGAAAGACGAATACCATTAGGAAATTTATCCAAATGCTTAGAAGAGTCTAGCTCAGCAAAAAAATATTTACCATCCAGTGTCTATAAACTGCCTATGATGAGGTTTGTGCTGACTTTAACTCACATCTGAACTAAATTTATGGTACAAGGCCTTTATTAAAGTATTTATTACTTCCTCTGGTGAGTCCTTCAGCTAGTGGAATTTTAAGACATGTAACCTGAAGGATTTACTTAATTATATTCTATATTTGATTTTAATGGAGAAACTAATCATTACAGTGCACTAAACCATGAGATAGAAATAATCATCCTTCAGGACAGAAGCTGATACCCTTTTATGTTTAATTTGGCAATTTTCTGATAGCTGCACCATTTTCTGCATCTGTTGTGGGGATTTTTGGGGTTTTTTTGGGACAGGGTCTTACTCACTCTGTCACCTGAGCTAGTGCCGTGGCGTCATCATAGCTCACTGCAACCTCAAATTCATGGGCTCAAGCGATCCTTCTGCCTCAGCCTCCCCAGTAGCTGGAGCTACAGGCGTGCACCACCACGCTGGCTAATTTTCTATTTTTTGTAGAGACAGGGTCTCACTATGTTGCTTAGGCTAGTCTTGAACTCCTGGCCTCAAACGATCCTACCACCTCAGCCTCCCAAAGTGCTAGGATTACAGGTGTGAGCCACCTACATCTGTTGTTTTTAAAATTAATTTTGAGGAAATTTCCTTACTATAGGTGGACAGTTTGAAGAAGAAAAATTCTTGCCCTGGGAAATTCTCACCCAGAGTAATTTATTTAACCTTTCCACCAAGGACACCCCCTCCCCCAACTCAGATTAATGAATTCACAAGTTTGAATGTACATGCTCTTTTTGGGGAAAAAAAAAAAAGGGTTTTTTTTGTTATCTGCATAGGTCTGGTCAATTAGTATGAAAATGATTGCCTTTTCTGTTTCTTAGAATATTATGCTAAATCTCTGTTTCCACCACTGTCGTAACAACCCTGATGAATGATCAGTTGGATGTAAAATCATAAAGACACACCTGGTTCAAAATAATAACCACATTTCCCCCCCCCACTTTAAAAAGACATTAAAGCTTAACATTATATAGTCCCCATATTCCATATCTAGTCATTAGTTGCTATTTCACAAAAGTAAAGCCACCAACACATCATGTAATATTTCTTCCTGTTCCACTGCTGCTGCCTGCAACTGTTTAGAAATTTTCTATGCCTGTATTTGCTTCCAATATTGCATACATTTTCTTCTCGTGCTTAAAAATAAATGTCAACTTCTTGATCTTTTCTTAAAGATTCATTGCCAAAGATGGTTTCACAGCAGGGGCCTTCCTAGGGAGAGAGTTGGCTCACATGCCCACTAAGAACATAACCTGGGAATGATGGAAAAATAATTATAATCGATGTCAGAGAGCATATGGGTTTCCACCAAGAAGCCTGCCAAGCAGGACCTGCACTAATATTTTCCATTCATTATCAGTCAGACTCTAGCAGACAATTTCCTCATATTTGGATAAATGAAAGTCCAAATCTCACACATATTTCTCCCACATCTGAAAGGTTTCTGAGTGAAACCAGTGAATACTTTGCATTTCTTAAGCTTAGTTTCCATAAAACCACATTATTGTGTTTTCTTGTCTATAAATGTGAAACTGCCTTATTTCTACTGCATCCTTTAATCTGGGTGACCCATTAAGGTCAGTACACACATAGAGAAAGAAATGCACCCATTTTAATGTATACACTGAAAAAAACCCACATTTGAAAATCACAGTGCTTTGTGCTGATGTGTGTTTCAGCTGGACACACCCCGACAAAGAGTGTGTCGTTTTTAAAAGAGGAACGATGCCTAGTGATTAATAATTAAATGGAAACAGAAACTCCTGGTGCCTATCATCATGGACTAAGGTCCTGGGTGTTTTAAGATCTTTATTGTTACGAAGTGGCTTTCCAAGTATTTTTCCAGTGAACTTATATTTTACTTTACCATCCACCCTGCTTCTCTTAGGATATATGCCAGGTGGTGGCATATAGTACTCTTAGCAGAGAATTTTCCGTCTGTGTGATTTCTGAGTATAGGGAAATCAGAGGTGAATTTGAATTTTCCTCACAAACCCCTGTGATTCAAACATTTGAAGGGTGAGAGCAATCTGCCTCTTTTCTTACATGGTGGAAAGATAAAATTCAGTCTCTCCTAAAACAGCATTTTATTGTTTTCTAAGCGTAAGTAAATCAATAAATACAATAAATACTTTCTTGTTACAAAATGCAAAGAGTAGACAAAGGGACGTGGGTGTATATTCTAATTTAATATTGATGATATTTTCTATGTTTAGAACACTTTAAGCAAAGAGAAAAATGAATTGGAAATGAGGTTGCTGTTTGCTACTGTGGAGCACAATTCACAGGTCTAGTACTCAATTAACACAGATACAATTAACTGGGCAGCTGCTTCTCTGTCCTAAGGCCCCTCTGCTCCTATTGAAACATTCATTATAGTTGCCCAGCTTTCAAGTCGTATTCCAAAACAAAGGATTTTTAAAGAGGAGTGTGTATCGATATTGTGATTCCGCCCAGGCATGTAACCTGACCCTGGTGCCCACTGCTAAAGTTACAAAGATGAAATGATTTTTTTTCCCCCAAGCTGCATGATCAGCTTTTGGGAAGACTTTAACTTCACTTCTTATTTTTCCCCCAGGATATGTCTGTAAAGCCTTAAGAAAACTCCAAGATGACCAATATCCCTAAAATAAACCTGGGTGCAATTCTGTATTTGCAGAGTAAAATGAGTCAGATATGGACATTCTCACACAGCAACTAACTGTTTAGAGCAGGATGAAAACCAGAACTCAAAGACTTAAAGCATTTTAACTCAGAAAAATATTCTAGCTATATTTTCTCTGCAACTGGTTTGACAAAACCTAGAAATCAAATTTTCCAAATACTGGTCCCATGTATTTTGTTAGGATACTATGCATAACATCAAAAGGCCCCATAGTTCATTCACCATTTGTGGTGTCCAAATAAGATTATAGGAGTTTTCTTTTTCCTGACTAGGCTGTGCTGCGCTTATTAATAATAAAAACTCTTCACCCACTCATTCAGTATTAAGGCAGACTGCAAAGCCCTAGTGACTTATGTTCTCAAGTTTATTAGTAAGTTGCTTGTTTAGAAATAAAAATTGTTTTTCCTTAGACTCAGTGGTATAAATGGTAGTTCAATTCCAAGCATAAACCCCAAATCTGATTGACTTCTAAGTCATAGGAGCAAAACCAAGCCTGAGTTCCAGCTGCTGGGAGTGAACACCTGTGCTGGTTACTCTCCATGTATCACCTGCTCTGTGCTCTGGAAGGCTGGCCTCCTACAACTGATTTGTTCACCTGGGCTCTGTTGCTGGCTGGCTTTTAGTTGGCTTCAGTCAAGGATGGGCACGGACCAGAGATGGGAGAGTAAGAGAAGAGAGAGGTGGGGTATTTCTTCAGCTGTTCCTGTCCTGCTTAGCTGCCGCCCATCTGGCAGTGGCTGTGTCCCCTACAAGACTACATCCCTAGCTGGGCAGCCTCCTCCACAGCTCCAGCTCTTCCTGAGCTCTGGGAGCACTGTTCGCTCCCTTTGGCCCCCAGTCTTGGGGGTATAATGGCTCTTTGCTCTTGCTATTCTCTGGTATCTGAACATCCTGTGTTGGTTCTCTTAACCTTGTCCATGCCTCAGCTAATAATACCTTGGTTAAAATTTCTTCATTTGTACCATCTAAACAGAATTCCATTCATCAAGACCCTGATGGAGAGAGTAAAGGAAGAGGAGGGAAAAGAGTTTCCCATTCCTTTCCTGGGTGCAGAAGTCGCTGGTGGAATTTCAGGCAGGATCATTCATGTATCTAACAGGTATTAATCACGCTCCTCTTATGTGTGCCATTCATTGTGAATAAAGCAGACCCAGTCCCTGCCCTCAAGGGGAGACAAACAATAAACACACAAATGAATAACGAAAATAGTTATGTTTTGGGAAATCTTATGTAAGAAATAAACGGGGTCCACTGATGGGGAAGGGCAATTTTCGACAGGGTAGTCAGGGAAGGCCTCACTGAGGAGGTGACATTTAACTGAGACCTGAAGGTTGAGAAGGAAACAGCCAACGTGCAAAGAGCCAGCAGAGAGCAGGGGAGCTGAGTCCCGGGCAGAAGAAGCTGAAAGTGGAAAGGCCTGGAGGTGGGAAAAGAGCTTCGTGGGAAAACCAGGCCCCGCGGCGGCTGTTTAACTTTGGAGGAAACGAAACACAGGTATTTGCAAGCCGCAGGGGTCGGAGGGAAGACAAGTGCGGCTGCAGGAGGGGCCGGGTGGAGAGAGGTACAAGATGAGGCGGGACAGGAGCTTGGAGGAGGCTGGGCGGGGCCCTGTAGGCCAGGGTGGAAAGTACAGATTTTGTTCCAAGTACGATAGGAAGCCAAGGAGGGTTTCGAAGAGCTGAGTCATACGATCTGGTCTATCTTTTTAACATACAAGATCACTCTCGCTGCTCTGTGAAGAAGGACTCGGGGAGAAATGAGTGGAACCAGGGAGAGCAGTTAGAAGGCTGTTAAAATAATCCAGGCAGAGACGACTACATTTCATTCTCAAGTTGTGGGAGTGGAGACGGAGAACAGCAGACGTCTGCGAGTCTCGTGTTGGAGGCAGAGCCGACAGGACTTGGGGAGGTTCAGGCGTGGGGGAAAGGGAAGAGTCAAGGATGCTTCCCAGGTGGTTTGGGTCACCGGCTGGATGGTGGAGCTGCTTGTGGAGAGGAGGAAGGCTAGGAGGAGAATAGGGGTGGGAAGATTGTCACGGCGAAGATGTCTATGAGACATCCAAGGGCAAATGTCAAGCAGGGAGATGGCTACCTGAACCTGGAGCTCAGAGGAGGAGCTGGAGCTGGAGGGTCATTTTTCCAGTCTCTTAGTGGTCAAGCAGGCTTCGCAGGTCAAGCTGGCTTACGGCCAAGAGGGACCTTCACGGGGCCTGGACGGACTCACTAGAACTCTAGCTGGGGTGTACATGTGAAGCCCCAATTAATAAAAGCATTCCTGTACCTTGCTTTGTCGTGAGTGTGCATATTTTCTTTGAAGAAAAGAAAAGGACGGCTAGTCAAATACAAGATTTGAGAATTCCGAGGCTCCTGACTAAATACCATCATCGTAATCTTGCCTCTAGAGTTCCAGTTTCTGCATGACTTAATGTTATATTTAAAAAGCAACTCCCAGAGTCCAGTCTGAGTGACATACAATACTGTCCTTTGAGGAGACACGTGCCCATAGTAAGAGATAAGGTTCCAAAGCTTTTCATGCCGGTTGCCACGGCAACAGCAGCAAGAGCTCTGGCAGTGGGAAGGAGGAAGAGGGAGGAGAGAGGAGAAACCAGAAGCTGCGGTGGCTGCTAGTCTTTGGAAAATAACTAAAGGCAGATATTTGCGAGCGGCATGGAGGACACGCCCTGTACATCCAGGGTGGTTATAAACATACAGTTTGTAAGTGGACAATTTATTCAATTTAAGGGTCAGAGATACACATGAAAGCTTTATCAGACTAGGGGACTAGGAGTACATCATGCATCTGTTTTATTCCCTGTCCCCAGTGGACTGCCTGGGGCTCCATGTACTGGAATAAATGAGCAAATGAGGTTTCAAAAGAAGAATCACTACCCTACTTATTTAACATGTGTTCTAAAGTTGTTAGGTGGACAGATCTTTGGGGTAAAGATTTTATTTCACATCGAAACCATATGCATAGTGTGGTCAGTGATTACAGGTTGACAAGCCCGAAAGGAAGACTAACCCCCAAGCCAAAGGACCAAGTCAGGAGGTCTCACTCTCTGGGGTTGAGGCTGAGAATTATTCACTAACCATGGATAGGATATTATATAACTTTATACTTCTCATCAGGATCCATTCTATCGTAGGCTTGGGATTAGATTTTTGAGGCGATTAAATATCTATACACTGGGCATGTAATGAAGGTTATGGAAATAAGGAAAGGTGATGGTGTGATTAAGGATGCAGTCAAAGGCCAGGTGCGGTGGCCCACATCTGTAAACCTAGCACTTTGGGAGGCCAAGGGGGGAGGATTGCTTGAGGCCAGCAGTTCCAGACCAGCCTGAGCAACATGGTGAGACCCTGTCTCTGCAAAAAAGTAGAAAAATTAGCTGGGTGTGGTGGCACAAGCCTGTAGTCCCAGCTACTCGGGAGGCTGAGGCAGGAGGATCACTTGAGCCCAGGAGTTTGAGGCTACAGCGAGCTGTGATGATGCCACTGCACTCCAGCCCAGGTGACAAGGCAAGACTCTGTCTTAAAAAAAAAAAGAATACAGGCGAAAAGGCAGGGTTTCCTGTCAACCCTAAAAAACAAGGAAACTTGAGTTAAAATTTGTTCAAGAGAGTTTAGTATATCTGATGCTCACAAATATGCAGACATTTGAAAGGGAAAATTCCCAATGCTGTGGACCCTTGGATAGCCTATGTAAAATATCCCTCGAGACTTTTCTTTTAACTGTACTCTAATTCTGTGCTCACCAAGCACTCAATATTTTAATTACCAATTCTGTTTCCTTTATATGCTGGAGAGAATACCCAGCATAAGAAGCATGTATATCTAATAACTGTAAATGTACATTCCCTCTCCAAATTGCACTGAGAATAAAGTTCAAACTCCTTGCCAAGGTCTCCCAGCCCTCATGACCAGCACCTGATGTCCTCTCTGACCTCAACTGCTGTCGCTCCCTTCCCCCTTGGCTCTGGGCTCTAGTCGCTGGGGCCTTCTTTCCATCCTGCAATTCCACAAACTCCTTCCCACCTCCAGTCTGCCCCTTCCAGTTTCACCTGCCAGCCATGCTCTTCCCCACCTCTCCCCATGCCCGGTTACTTCTTACCTTCCAATCAGGTCTCAGGTCAAATGTCACCTCTCCAGACACAGCTCTGCGCCTTCTGTTGCAGCCTTTCCCCTTTTACCTCCCTATCCCTTAGCCTGTTTTATGTATCACTATGTAATATCTTATTTGTTTATCTGCTTATTATCTAATTCCCCCCGCTGGAGTAAAAGTCCAACACTGCTGTAGCCCGGAGTCAATACTCAACAAATATTTGTTCAATGGATTGAATGTGGGAAAGAATGAAGTATGAGTTGCTATAGACAAGAGAGAGGAGATGCCAATAGAAGGGCAGACCTGAGGTAAATGGAACCTTCCCTGGTGCCCACCCTGTGACTTTCACAATGCACCACTCATTGCGTATGGCTTGTCTTTGTTTTTGTATGTCCCTTTACCCCCACTCTACTTTAGACTGTGAACAACTTGGGGACAAGGACCATCTCGTTCACGCTGGCATCTCCAATGACCAAATAAATGTTTGTAGGATCCCTCAATGACCTGCTGATGGATTGGGCTGTTCAGAGAAAAATTTGACATTTTCTGTCAGGTGAGCCAACTTGATGGCTGGGCAAAAGCCTGTCAGAATGGAAAGTTTCTATGAGGAAAAAGAAATGTGTATGTGGGTAGTGACAGCACCAAAAGATGGTGTAGGGTGAGTCCTTTAACCCTTGCTTTTCTGTTATCTCCAACAGCATCCTCCAATCACCCCTAAAAAAAGATTCCAGGCAATTCCCCAAGTTTCCCCCATTCCAACCAGATTGCTCCCCTGAGCTTTTCCTGCTTAGAAATGCCAGCATCATCCCTGTACATGGGAGTCAGACAGAAACAGCTCTCACTTGACACAAGTCCAGAAAGGAACTTATGAAAACAGTCCAGCTGAAAATAAGGGGGCACAAAGGAGCACCAGGAAGAACTAGCATTCAACAAAGAGTGATTGGAAAGAACTGTTTAATGTTTTAAACATTGCCAAGCTGAGTAACATGAGACTGAACTTGTTATTTAGCTCAACTATATATAGTTTGCATCCTGGAATTCACTCATACTATATATAGAGTTTTATTCATGCACTTGAGCTGATTCTGTGTGCTGGACTGAAGTGTTCCAGTGGTGCCAGAAATGAAGAGAAAACGGAAACCTTCCACGGACCTCTGGGCATGTTCATTACCGCCATTGCCACTTTCACAAATACATGGCGGCGGCAGAAAGCTAATTGAGACCAGTCATGGAATAACAGGGTAGAACCTGGCTGAGGGAATACTTTCATTTGAGGAGTTCCTCTGGAAAGTATGCCTCCTTCCAATCTTTTCCTTGTGGAGTATTTAAAGACTAACTACGGTCATCATTCAGAAATAATACATATTTAAAGAGGGCTTAAAGATCCAAATAATTACCCAGGTTTTATAACAAAAAAATAGCACAAAAATAGTTTCTTGTCTTGTTCAACTCAACAAAACAGTTCTATTAAACTGCTCATCATTAACTGGCTCATAAATTTCAGTTTTTAGAATATAAGCAATTTTTTTTGAACTTCTGCTCTTTCTTGATTGGAACAGCAGTATTTCTGACCTGCTTTGAAAAGTAAAATGTTCTCTGAATAGCCTATTTCAAGCTGAGGATCTCTTCTTTTAATTCAGGAATCTCAAATTGCTTTTGAAAAGCTACTTTTTATCATCTCCCTAAAACTTGAGATGTCTGGTAGAACTGAGCACTGAAAGTCAAGTCCCTAAGGGATAGGGGAGTCTCTATTAAGGGGTGGTGTCGTAGACATTTAGTGTTTTCACTGTCCCGCATCTAACAATATACTCCAGTTTCACTTTGGGGAACTATTTCTCCCTTTCTTTCTATCTGTGCACTTCAGATGAAGCACTTAACTCCTGTGCCCACGGTGGAGCATATGACCCAGACTAAGCCAGTGATAGCATGCTATCCCTTTGGTTACAGTGACTGGTTGACAGATGGGCAAAGGATTCAAACCAGGCCAATCAAAGCCCATAAGACTCAATTCTGGGACTATGATTAGAGCTATTAGAGGAAAAGTAGATCTTTCTCCTGTAATGGATTGTTGTGATGCTGATAGCCTGCAGATGCCAGGGACCACTGGCAGGGTTTAAGAACAGAACCAACTCCAAGGAAGTAGAGCTGAGGACTGGATCCTAGCATTCTCTAGTCTAATTCCTGAACCAAGCTGTGCCTGAAGATCTAGGCCTGGACTTTTCAGTTTACCTCATTCAATAAATTCCCTTTTGTGCTTAAATAAGTTGAGGTTAGTTTTCTGACACCTGCATCAGATGCAGGTGGAGCCTGCAGAAAATTTAGTACTTGAGGAGAGTGGGTTGAGGATTTGTGGAGCTGGTGGAAGCAATGGGCATGAGGACCTATCAGGAAAGGCCTAAAGATAGATTTGTGGATCCCAATCTACTTACTGGGGATCGTGATCATCCAAGTAATTTTTATTTTAATTTAATTTTGTGTTTCATGACTTAAAAATCAAAACTAAATAGGAAGGGATGCACAAATAGGTCCCACTCCTCTTGCCCCTCTTTCGCTCCATGGGTAACAATTTTTATTGTTTTTTGATTTATTCTTCCAGTATTTCTTTATGCAAATATAATCAAATATGAATATATTCTTATTTCTCCCCTTTCATTACCCAAAAGATAGTATGCTTTGTTCTATTCTACACGCATTTTATTTCTTCAATATATATTCATTCAAAGAGTACCCTTTCTTGAAATTCTATAGTTTCTTTGATTATTCCTGGTTGCTTTCCATATAATATTTCAAACAGCTCAGAGCCTTATTTAGCATATCCTACCACTTCTCTGCTCTGTTACCGTGGAGACATCTTGGTTTAATACTGGAGAATTCTATTTTATCAGTGTTAGAGAATTCAAATCAAGCAGCTGAAATATGGGTCTAACTCTAAACTAAAAAACAAAAGCAAACAAACAAAAAAAAAACCAAAAGAAGAGTACTGTGTATATTGCCACCAAATAATCCATGATTTTGAATAGATGTCAAATTCAGTCCTCTTGGTTGGGCAAAAGAATCTCTGATCAAAGTAATATACCGACCCACCTGCTCTTAACATTCACAGATCTCTTACTAACCCTTTCAACAGATAGTGGCTTAAACAGGGCTTAGATGAGGTCTGACAGCCTCAGAACTGAGGCCTGAAACCATGGGATAATTCTAAAAAATTATATTCAGCCTTCAATATGAGAGAAAATGTCTAAAAATTTGAGTAGCAATGAAATAATGGGTTGAAAATCAAAGGCAATCTACAGATACACTTCTATTTTCACTACAGAGATACTTGATAATTCACCCTATCCTGTTAGGCATTTGGCACCTGGATGGACAAGCACAGTGCTTGGCATGAACTGGCTGCTGACTCTTTGTGGGTAAAGGAACAAATGAATGTCTCTGCACAGTGTGCTCATCACTGTGTTCCCCTTATACCTAGCGCCAAACCACCATCTGTAGGCGTTAACTTAGTTTGTTTGGGTACTTACACAAGGGTTTCTGAGCTGTATTTGATAGGGAAAAACTATTTTAAGAAAAGGGAATTACCACTGGATCTTATTTTTCTGGTCACTTTTTCTTTTCTTATATTACAAAACTATGTATTGACGCCACCCAGTGAAGGTTGACGTTTTCTCTGGATTGGTTAGATTTTATTTCTTTTTCTTTTTTCTTTTTTGAATTGGTTAGATTTTAAATGAGTTACATAAACACATTTCCATTTTTATGGTTTCATGCAGGTCTTAATTAGAAGGAAACGAGCCTGTTCTTTTATCCTTTAATAAAATAGTATTTATTGCTTATTTTCCTTGTGATCTTCTAAAATTCCAGCTGGGGAGTTAGAAGAGTCATGAGAAAAACATTTTTAAATTTTAGATAAATATATTTGCCATTTATGCTTTACCAAGCTACAAAACCCAAGGGATAAAAGAAAATTCAAAGCAGACATTCTCAAAGAAAAGAAGCCTTATAACAATATAGTTATAGTTTTTTTTTAAAACATAGCCTTAATAATTAAGGTTAAAGCTTCACTTTTTGGTCCTAAAAGTGAAATATTTGTTTGCTGTACAGGTGATACTATGAATGCATTTCCAGATGCTTGGCTCTTTGGAACAATTATTGAATATACTTTATTCTAGAATATGTGCTACTTTTAATTAAGGTAGGTGGTTTATGCTATTGCCAAATTTCAATAATTTTATTTTGGGTGCAATAAAGCAATCAAAGAACATATATTTTGGAGCTAATGCTATTATTTTAAGAAAGCACATTTTATAAGGGCTAATTTGGCATAAAACGTATTCCAGTCATAAATCTGAAGACTCAAAATGTGATTTAGCTCATAGATTTACACTTGTAAAATCAGCAAGGTTTTAATTAAAAGTCAATAGGTTATGCCTAAGCATCAATGAATTTTCACCCTGGGGCATACACCATTTCAATGTTAAGTAGCCTAATAGAAAGCTCTTTACTTTCAGGGTTTTATTTCTTCACTAACACACCATGTGTGAAAAATCTATTCTCAGCACAATATATTGCACAATGGAGTTTGATTATTTACATATGTTTCTGCCGTTTACAAAACCTGTATTGTCCTCAGAAGCTAGTACAGAGTATATTAGTCTATAGACTACAAACAACAGAAAAAGAAATTGGTCTACAATTTGAATAAGACTGGAATGCGTAACCAAGGTACAATGGAGACACTCCTTGTTTGTGGCTTTTTTAGAATGTAGTAAACAACTGTCTTTCAAGGACGGGTCACCAACCAAAAATTGTAACAAAGCAAACTCTTAAGGAAGCCGCTCAGAAGAGAAGCTAGTACATTAGATGGGTAATTCAAAGAGAAAAATGAAGGAGACAAGGAAATCCACAAGAAGATCTGGCCATCAAGAAATCAGAGCTTATATATACTTAACTAATTAAAGTCTGATTCTGTTATGATGAACACCTAAAGATCTACAAACAAGTACAACTACAACAATGAAAGTTTTCTGTCTGTTTCTTTTCTCCTAACAGCTAACTACACTTTTATGGAGCTTCCACTTCATCAGTTTTTGCTCATCAAAGATCTTTGATTCACTTTTACTCTTTACTAATTTAATTGGCAATGATGCTGTTATAAATATCAAATTACTCTTCATGAAATTATCTGCTTTATAATGACTAAATGTCACCATTAAATTCTAAATACACTTCTCTTATAAAAATGCCTGTGTGGAATGAATCATTTTTCTTTCACGGTTTTGTTAGAGCTTCTTATCAGTCATAATTTAAAAAATAGTATCAGGGCACCGATCTTCTAGGTTTCAAATCATTTTATTGGGCATTTAAGTCTAATACATTTGTGCCCTTGTTGCATTTGTGTCAGGGTTGTTTGTATTGGACCTGAGGTTTTACAAAGTAGTCGATGTGGGATTAAATTAATTTAGGTCAGGTTTTTAGTCACTGGCTATCATAATAATACATTTTCTACTATGTGCATATTTCTAGAACATTATGGTTTCGCTGTCTACTTTGTAGAATTTGCAACTCCTTTGATTATCCCAGAGAGTTTTTTTAATCCTTAAAACAAGACTAAACCACTTACATTTAAAAAATATAATACATATGTTTAAAAATAAAGATATATATTATATCCTCTTTGGAGAGAGAAGGAATAACTCCAAACTGAACTCAAGGAGATGTGGAAATTTCTTTGCCTTATATTCATTTACTTACAACAGAGAACTCTTTGTTCGTATCTGGTGGCAAAAGAGAAGTCCTAATGATCAATATTCCACAAGATTCTATCCAGCAAGCCTCGACAAGTATTGAATTGCGTTTTTTGAATGTTGTTTGCATAGTTTAGGTAAAAAAAGGAAATGTCCCGAAAGAAGCAATAGAAGAGGAAATAAATTCCTGTGATGTTAAGTTCCTATAAGTGTATTCTAACGACTTAAACATTACTCAACGGGCATGCTGGTCAGCTCAAGTTGCTAAATGAATATAGTTCCCAGGAGGTTAATAAGTATACCTATCACCTTTGGAGAACTCTAGTTACAGGTCGGCCATTTCCTCTTTCTGTCCCTACCTCTCAATAAATGACTTCTGTTTTACATTACCCAGAGTGGCCAAGTCCAACTTAAGTAAAACATCATGGTTCTTAATGAGAAGAATTTCGAATGCGTTTTGCCTTCGTAGTTAGCTTTCAGTGAACAGCCAGGGCTAAAGAACTGTTATTAAAAGAGCTGTATTTTCTTTACAGCCAGTTCTTGCCCTGGGACTAAAGCATGTTTGGTTAAGGATACTAAATTGAGACAGGCTCCTTCATTTAAAAAGAAAAAAGATTAGGAACAAGTTCTGCAATGTTTTTATAATAACTCAAACTGAAAGCAAATGAATGTTCCATTTTTTAGCCACACAAGAAAGAATGAGTGTATGTTTCATTGTATATATTTTTCAAGTTATTGCGAAGAAAAGACAGTTCTTTACACAAACCCTGTTTGGATTGAGTTCTTAGGGATAAAAGAAAATGGATTAAGTATTTGTCTTGAGATGCTACAGCTCCGAGAAGAGGGGACTGAGAGATTGACAAAAGTGTTAATTGCTCAGACTTGAAGGGACTGTTCCTGATTTGAGATACTTTAGGAGATAGGATTTTTTAAAAAATGAATGTTTGGTAGTGTTTACCTTTTATATTTCCCTTCTTTGAAAACTGGCACTCTCAAATTCAATTATTATTTTTATTCTCATTCTTGACCAGCTATACACATCCCCTGTTACCTTCCCTCCACTGCCTATAATATATGGCTTCATGTATCTTCCTCGGTTTCCTCGTTTTACCCTCCTTCCCTCTTTCTTCCCCTTCCCCCTGAAGACCATTTATTACTAAGCAGTGTTTACAGTCCCAAGCACAAGTCTTACAATAGTCTAAGGCCTTCCCGTTCCTCTGCCCACCATAGGTACCCCATGTACTTACTGCCCAGTCCTGTTATTCCTGAACTCCTCTGGTCCTACTCAGTCCCTTCTCAAAAGATAAAGCAAGGAACTCTAAGGCTGAAAATATATCCAACCAGAATGAGCATGAAAACCAGCCAAAGAAAATTCAAACTGAAAGCAAATCAACATTTTCCCTTCTCATGTTTATGAGGAAATACAGGATGTGGGTCTACATTTGTGTTATCTCACACATAGTTTATATAGTTCGTGAGAGAAAGAGATTTGGGTCCTGGCTCTGTCATTTATTGTCTGGGTGATCTTGGACAAGTTACTTAACCAGATGCCTGAAATCCTCTCTGGAACAATGCAATGTTATAAATATATGACCTTGCTCAGACTTAATTTCCTAATTATAAAGGAAATATAGCATAGAGATTAAAAGCATAAGCTCTGGACTTAAATATACTTGGGTGGGAGTCCTGGACATTCCATTGACTTGATAGGTGGCCTTAGTTTCCTCACTTGTGAAATAGGGCCAGTAATACACAGTATCAACCTCATAAGCCTGTGGCAAGCACTGGATGAGATACTGCATAGAAAGCTTTAAAAACAGTGCCTGGCACTCCATAAATGTTAACTATTATTATCAATAATGCTGCTATTTTTAATAGGATAACATCATGACAATTAAAATCTTGAAGGCTATATCACAAAGTTAAAAGTGAGATACCATTTTATGGAAATAATCTATATAAAAGGAATTCCAAACACATTTAAGTGCTATTGACTCTATTTTACTTATTAACACCCCCTTTTTAGAGTTGTCTTTTCTGATTTTAGAAGTGAAAACACACTTGCTTAAAAATGTTCTATGTTCTTTCAGACGTTTAAAATACAATACAAGGGGGTGTAATTTAGGGTTGGAGCACACGCTTAGCATGCACGAGGCCCTGGTTTCAATCCCCAGCACCTCCATATGTACAAACCATCCCCTGTGAGTCACTTAGTAGCTGTCTTGGTTATCAGATTGTTGTCGCGTTGTTTGCATTCAAGTAACACTTGGCTGGATGTGCGGCTCATGACTAATCCCAGCACTTTGGAAGCCTGAGGTGGGAGCATCACTTGAGGCCAGTTCAACACCAGCCTGGGCAACATATCCAGATCCCATCTCTATAAAAAAAAATTAAAAATGAAATACATATATATTAATTTATATTTTTTTAAACTAGGGTCAAACCATATATACTCTTTATAACCTGATTTTTTCATTTAACAATACAAAATGGACATATATCCATATAAACAAATAAGAGACTACATCATAATTTCTAATGGTTGTAAAGTATGCTAGCATATGGTTATATCATCATTTATTTAACAAATTTTCTATTCTTGGACAATTAAGACACCTCTAACTTTGCTATTCAAAACAATAATAAAATAACCAACTATCTATCTATATCTTTGCTCACAACCAATTTTTTTCCTTAGAAAAATTCTTAAATGTAAAATTTCTTGATTAAAGAGTATGTGTGGCCAGATGCAGTGGTTCACACCTGTAATCCTAGCACTCTGGGAGGCTGAGGTGGGAGGATCACTTGAGCTCAGGAGTTCAAGATCAGCCTGAGCAAGAGCAAGACCCCGTCTCTACTAAAAATAGAAAAATTAGCCAGGCATCAAGGCATGCACCTATAGTCCCAGCTACTCAGGAGGCTGAGGCAGGAGGATCACTTGAGCCCAGGAGTTTGAGGTTGCTATGAGTTATGATGACACCACTGTACTCTACCCAGGGCGACAGAGTGAGACTCTGTCTCAAAAAAAAAAAGACAGTTTGCACGTAAATGAATAATTGGATGAATAATGTAAATATTTGCCTACTTGTTGCTATTGATTAGAAAACTCTAGCACTAGTAGTATTCTTGCAAGTGACTTAAGTCTCTTTCTACACCTCAATTAATAAATAAGACTATGGCTATACCAAGAGATAAATGACTTTTTCAGTCACAAAGCTCATGTTTTTAAAAAGCGGCAAGCAATTTTATTGTTCTTCGTATCCGTAATTTTGGTTTTTACACTTGATCACTGTTTCAGCTACTATTGCTGTGTAACAAATTACCCCAAAACTTAGTGATGTAAAACAACCACCATTTTATTTTGCTTGTGATTTTGGTGAGTCAGGAAATTGGGAAGGGGTCTGATGGTTTTATCCCAAGTTTTATCTTGGGATCTCTCAGGCAGCTGCAATTGGATGTTGGCTGGAGCTGCAGTCATCTGAAGGCACATCCAAGATGGTTCACTTCACATGGCTGACAGTTGATGCTGGCTGTTGGCTGAGAGCTCAGCTTCAGCTGTCTCCTGGATGGCATCCACATGGCTTCTCTAGCAGCTAGTGTCAGGGTTGTCAGATTTCTTACACTGTGGCTGACTTTCCACGGAACGGTATCCCAGGAGAACCAGGAGGAAGCTGTAACACTTTTAATAGCCCAGCTTCAGAAGTCACACACCATCACTCCATCACTTCCTCTGTACTCTATTAGGCAGAGCAATGATAAGCTCATTCAGATTCAAAAGAAGAGACATAGAGCCCACTGCTTAACGGGAAGAGTGTCAAAGAATTTGGGGATCATGTCTTAAAATCACCACAGCCAGCTTGATCATTTTTGGCATAGGCAGCTTATGTTTTAGGAGACTTAATTTGGTTTCAGGTATAACTATCTTTAGATTACATTTTTTAACTTTTTATTATAGGGGATTGCAAACATATATAAAAGCAAACAGAATGGTAAAATGAACTGCTGTGCACCATTTCCCAGCTTTAAAATTTATCAACTCATGGCCAACTGTTTCATCTACACCTCTACCTGCCTCTCCCCATCCTTGAGTCCCATATTATTCTGAAGTAAATCCAAGACATCATATTGATTTATCTGTAATTATTTTAGTATCTCTCTTAAAAAGATAAGGATTTTTAAAACAATTGGATCAATCATAAGCAATTAATAATTGCTTAATATCGTTAAAAATTTAGTTGGCATTTAAATCTTCAATGTCTCATAAATGTTATAATTTTATTTAATTCATTTCAATCAAGATCATAATTAGGCCCACATATTGCGATTTGTCTTCAAAGTCTCTTTAAATTTCAGGTTTTCTCCTGCTATTCCATTTTTCTATTCCTTGCAACTTCTTAGTTGAATAAACTGGGTTATTTGGCTTATAAAATTTCCCATAATCTGGGCTTTGCTGACTACACCCTGTGGTGCAATTTTACTTGTTTGGGTTTTTTAAAATTTGTATTTTCTATATATTGGTAGTTGGATATATATGCTTAATCAAATTCAAGTTTGATTTTTTTTTTTGGTGAGAGTACTTCCTAGGTGGTGGGTTCTTTCTTCAGGAGGTACATATTATCTGGTTGTTCCTCTTTTTGTGATATCAGCAGCCATTGTTGCTCAATGCTTAAATCCATGAATTAATTAAGAATTACAAAATGGCGATATTTTAATTCAAATATTCTTTTTTCACTTGCTAGCTGGAAGTTCCATAAAGAGAAATTTTTCCTCATCTACCATTTCGTTACCCAAGAATACAGTTAGAATAGGAAGAGCAGAATGGCAAAATAAATGCTTGGCTTATTCCCTTTGTTTTCCAGTCTTCAGAATAGTGAGTTAGTATACTACTTTTTAAAATACAAATAGGGATTTATTTTGCAAAAGAAAAAAAAACTTTAGAAAGTATATTGTATAAGCCTTGGTGAGTTTTTTGTTTGTTTTGCTTTTTACATCTCAATGACATAAAAATAAAAGGCTAGGAATTCCCAGACTGACAGTTGTGTGCAGCCCAAGAGAGTGCTCTGCCCAGGAAGGAGAACAAATGAAGGTTCTGGAAGAGTTCTGGGGAAACTATAGAAATGACATGCACGCGTATTTGGGAAGCATTGTCGGATATAGATAATGGGTACTGAAATCCTTGGGTAAAATTGGATGGGTTCATGGACAAACAGGCAAATAAAAAAATAGCCATTTTTAATATAGGAAAAATGAAGATTTACAAGAAAAGAGGTATATTTGAAAATACTACTTGGCTTGTCTGTTAACAATATTTGCTTGGCCATAATAATGTAAACACTGACTTTCGGTATAACATAAAATATCGATATGCTTATGTAGGGAACATGGGAGAAAGGGAAATTGGAAAGGTGTTATGAAAAAGCAAAACCCTCATCTAGAATATTATGCTGGGAAATCAACAGATTATATCTAGTATCAATCAGCCAAGAAGTTAAATAAAAGCATATTATTTAGAAAATGGTGATAAATGTTAAAAGGAACGGCTAAGAGTTGCGGTGATTGCCTCCAGAGAGTAGAAGTAGGGGGTACATAGGAATCAGGCAGGGAACTGATTTTTTTAATTAGAAATCTTTAGGCAATGTTACCTTTTTATGCTGTTATATACAGTCATGTGGCACTTAACAACAAGGATATGTTCTGAGAAGTGTGTCATTAGATGATTTCATCATTGTTGGAATATCATAGAGTGTACTTGCACAAACCTAGATGGTATAGCCTACTACACACCTAGCCTATATGGTATAGACTATTGCTCCTAGGCTACAAACCTGTACAGCATGTTACTGTCCCGAATACTGTAGGCAATTGTAACACAATGGTGAGTATTTGTGCATCTAAACATATCTAAACGTGGAACAGGTACAGTAAAAATACAATATTATAACCTTATAGAACCACCATTGTACATGCAGTCCATCCTTGACCAAAATGTCATTATGCGGCACATGACTGTACATGTATGAAAGTAGAAATTAATCTAAAAATACAGGGATATATCATCCATGCAATGTGAAAAATATAGAAAAAAGAGAGCTGCAAAGTAAAGATTCCAACTCTAAGGTCGGAAAAAAACAACACACAGAAATGTTTCAGCTTGTGTTTTATATGTGGATTTAACGATGATCTCTTTCACTCTATGGACTTACGGTGGCTTTCTACTGCCTTACAAAAACAGAATCAATATGTTTTTTTCTACTTCTAGGGCATTCTCAACCACAACCACTAGCTTTCACTTAAGTCCTTCACAGATTATTCAAAGTCACTTCATTTTATCATTTCATTCTCAGCTCTAAGTGTGATTTCAAGCTAAATCCTCTCCTGGAAACGGCCTATCAGTTGCACTGATCTCACTGCACTGCCCCAAGCCATTATGGAATAGTGGTTAAGGACATGGAGCTCTAGAATCCAACAGACTCAGTTCCATCCCTGCTGGGCCACCTGGGGGTGAGACAACCTTGGAAGTTGCTCTCTATGCCTCAATTTCTTCATCTGTTCATGGGGATAGTACGAGTATCTATCTAACAGGTGTAAGGATTAAAGGAGATAATATTTGTAAATAGGGTAAGCCTTCCAAATAAATATGTGTTCATTTATTAAAGAGCAGGCAGATGTGCATTCAGAGGCATCTCTGCTAACTCTTATCTAGAGAATTAAATGCAGTTGTGTTCCTGAGCAGGTGAACTGGAGGAGTTCTTTTACACAATGCCTCAGAGGGACTAGCTCTTGATTGGCACTGGAGGTAGAAAAATCAATAAGACACACCCCCGACCTTCAAGAGGCCTAAGACTAGAGCAGGAAGCAGACATATACAGTAGTCCCCCCTTATTCGCAGTTTTGCTTTCTGAGGCTTGATTTACAGGCAGTCAACCAGGGTCTCAAAATAGTAGGTGAAAAATTCCGGAAATAAACAATTCATAAGTTTTAAATTGTATGCAATTCTGAGTAGCATGATGAAATCTCTTCATCCTGCTCTGTCCCGCGCAGGACTGAATCATTTGTTGTTCCAGCATCTCCACACTGTATATGCTACCCACCCGTTAGTCATTTAATAGCTGTCTCCATTATCAGATCAACTGTCTTAGTATCGCAGTGCTTGTGTTCAAGGAACCCTTATTTTACTTAATAATGGCCCCAAAGGGCAAGAGTAGTGATACTGGCATATTGTTATAATTGTTCTAGTTTATATTAGTCATTATTGTTAGTCTCTTACTGTGCCTAATTTATAAATTAAACTTTATCATAGGTATGTATAGGTAGGAAAAAACAATATATATAGGGTTTGATACTATCCGTGGTTTCAGGCATCCACTGGGGGTCTTAGGACATATTCCCTGTGGATAAGGGGGGGACTATTGTAATGTGGTAGGTGACAAAATAAAGGTAGAACAGGGAATGTGTTCACCATGACTGACTGACTGGGGACACCACAATTTCTCATGTGGTGACAGTTGTTTTACATAAGGGCATTTAGAAGAAGGTTGTAGACTCTTCCCCCATTGTCACAAAGAGAAATTTTTTGTAATTTGTTGTCCCTTCCCAACAATGGGATAAAGATATGAAATTTGCCACCACAGTGGTACAGATGGTGGTTGCAGTGGTGAAACTTGCAATAGGTAAGATCTCCTAAGTTCATCATAGATTGTATTGAGTATCTCCTGAGCCCCGCCTCAACTGCAATGGACACATGGATGATGACAGCACTGGGCTGGCAGTGGGGGAAAAGCACCAGGAATGTGGCCAAGCAGGAGGGTCTGATGGATACTAAAGGAACAAAGAAGTTGTGTAATGAAATTTGTGAGATGAAGAATTAACCTTACCCAAAGAGAGGTCTGGTCTTTGCCCTCAGCTATCAAGAGCTGATATCTAGGCCTCTGGAATATCCTGCCTGATCAGAGTGTTTTTGTTTGCCTAGGGGCTTTGACCATTGGAAAGTCTAACCATGTGATTTATGATGGAGGTTTGGGTCAGGCCATATCAGTTCTGACCTCCAAAAGAGGCTAGAGATTAAAAGTCTATGTTATTGAACTCCCATAAAAACTCTGGACACCAAAGGCTTGTGTGAGCTTCCCTTGTTGGCAATACAGAAGGTCCCTGGCTTACTATGGTTTGACTTATGATTTTTCAACTTTATGATGGTTCAAAACTGTTGCAATTTTGATGTAACATCCAGTATTCAATAAATTACATGAGATATTCAATACTTTATTATAAAGTAGGTTTTATGTTGATGATTTTGCCCAGCTGTAGGCTAAGCGTTCTGAGCGTAAAGTTTAAGGTAGACTAGGTTAAGCTATGATGTTTGGTAGGTTAGGTGTATTAAATGCATTTTTGATTTATGATATTTTCAACTCATGATGGGTTTATTGGAATGTAACTCCATTGCAAGTTGAAGAGCAGCTGTACTATGTGCATATTATCACACATCATGGCCAAAACTGCATGATAGTGTAAGGAGATGACCAGAAGCTCCATGTTTGGATACCTCCTGAAATCTGCCCTTGCATCTCTTCCCTTGGCTGATTTTAGTTTGTATTCTTTGCTATAATAAAACTGTAACCATAAATATAGCAATTTCCTGAGTTCTGTGAGTCATTCTATGAGGGAGGGTATGAAAACACTTCTGAATATGTAGCCATCTAGTCTAAAGTTAGGGTGGTCTTGGGAACCCACAAACTTGCGGCTGGTGTCTGATGTGAAGGCAGTCTTGTGGGGACTGTGCCTTCCAGCTGAACAGTTAGCTAAGCTCAGTAAGCCAAGCACTAGGAATTTCCCAGGGCAGAAGGACCATGTGGGAACTGAAAGTCCTTATAGGTGAGTATCAAACCTTGGTTAATTCTCTAGGCTCTGCTGTGGCCCTCTGCCCACACCTATAACCACTGAGCACCCACCTCAGGTTCAGCACCTCTTTCCTGCAGTTCCAAGTCTCAGAAACAAATTCTGACCTTAGATTGCAGGGGTTTAGGGAGCACTGACCCAATGTTCTGGAACTCGGTCATCACTCTGGCTGGGAATGGGGAGAATAGCATAGGAGTTCAGGGCAAAGCCTTCAGCAATAGACAGACTTGGTGTACCAGTCAGGGTCTTACTAGAAAGACCATAATTCAAGAATGACTTATTTATTATAAAGAGATTTCCTACAAAAATGTGGGTGCAGGGAAACCAAAAGGTATAGGGCAGTAGCAGCCCTGGACTCAAAGACACAGAGAAGGAAATGGAAGAAGAGGATTCTGCAGAGGCAGGCAGTTTGTGGCATGGCAGGCCAAAAGCAACCTCTCTTTTCTTCCCTCTTATCTGTGGGGCTCTCCCCTAACAGACCCTACTGGTGCTAGGAGTCAAGGGCCACTGTTGATGCAGCTCATAAGGTCAGCTTCTGGGGTGGAGAAGAGCAGAAAGCTGATCTGGAAGGATAGATGGAAGGTATTTACACCTGGATTCAAATCCTTGCTACCTACTAGCTGTGTGATCTTCAACATGCACATGAGTTCCTTCATCTACAAAACAGTGCTTTGGTGAGTAAGAGCCAAAAAAAGGTAAGGCACATGAAGGGCTTGGCGTAGCACCTACTTCATAGGATAGGCTCAGTATCTAGCAGACAGTAAGTAGCACAAACTAGGATTTCTGCTCTGCCTCTGGCTTTACGCCCAGCTCTAATAATTGGGCTCTGACTTGCTCCTGAGACCCAGCTGTCCCCAGTATCCCATTCTGATCACTGGATCCAGGTTATTTTCATTGTGCTGGAGGTCCTGTCTTGTTATTCGCTTAATCCTGGGGCCTTCTAGGAATGGCACCTTGCTGCAGGCTTGTAGGTAACCATGGAAACTGGCTGCCTTTATCAGATAACTAAAGGCAAGTTGGTAATAACCTGAATGATGATTGGGAGAGAGGCTGAGAACAAAGTCTTTTATGAGTCATGTTAAGCAAAATCCATACTCCAGACCTGGAGGTGAATATTTTCATCCCTCAGGAGAGTTAGTACCCGGGTCTACATTGGGAATCCTCTCCCTCAAGCTACACTGCACAAAGGACACAGAGTGTCCTCACAGTGCAAAGTAGAGTTGAAGGTCCCCGTGCCATTCTGCCTGCTGATTCCAATGAACTGTGCAGGAGCCATTTTTACTGAAAAGCTCTTCCCGCCTCCACCTCCCCTGAGGCCTTGGTTCAGGAAACTAGGACTAGGTTGGTCAGAAGCAGAGTGGAACAAGTCTACAATTTTAGAGAAGCAGGGTATATTTGTTTGCTAGGGCTGCTGTAAGAAAACCCCACAAACTGGGTGGCTTCAACAACTGAAATTTGTTGTCTCCCAGTTCTGGAGGCAAGCAGTCCAAGATCAAGGCATCAGCAGGATTGGTTCCTTCTGAAGGCTGTGAGGAAGAATCTGTCCCATGCCTCTCCCCTACCTTCTGGTGGCTTGCTGGTAATCTGTGGTATTCCTTGGCATGGAGAAGTATACCAATATATGCCTTCCATGTATTGGTTTACAACTTTACCCGTAATTCCTATCTCCCTGAAATGTATAAAACCAAACTGTAACCCAACCACAGCAAGTCCGCTTGCTCAAGGCTTCTTGAGCGTGGTTCTGGGCCATGGTTCCCAAACTTGGCTCAGAATAAACCTCTTTAAATTATTTTACAGAGTTTGGGCTCTTTACCATTGACAAAGTCATATAGGATTAGGGCCCACCTTAATGACATCATCTTAACTAATTACATCTACAACAAAGCTATTCCCAAATGATATCACATTCTAAGGTACTGGGGCTTAGGACTTCAACATATGAATTTTGGAGGACACAATTCAACCCATAACAAGGGGTATAGGTGGAGAAAGGCCACCCCATGACACCTGCCCTCGTTCTGAAATATTGACCCTCCTTGAATTTCTCACCCCTGGGCTACCTTCCTATCAGGAAGCCCCTGATATTCTGGGGTTTTGCCCTGTAATATCTAGTCTTGGCCCTCTACCTGCTCCACTTCAGCAATCCAGTTCCGTCTAGTTCCAGCCTTCACTCCTGGGAAGACACCTTGGCATCACTATTCTGCCAGCATTTGTACTGTCAGCCTTATTAGACTTCCTCCAAGTTGAGTATGTTTCTCTTAGAACTGGCCCTACATCACCGGGTGCAGCTAATCCAGGTCCTTGTTTGGCTGTGCCCCAACCTCTGCAAGTAATAGGGCCAAACCCAGCTGCATTCTAAGGGAAGCCAGCAAGGTTTGAAGTTCATGGAAGTGGGAGCAATAAGCAGGCATTTAGATCCAGACAGGCAAGGCTCAGAGCTGGGTGGAAGAATGCTACAAAATGGCACAGATTAGCAAAGTTAGAGTGCAACTCAGTGGATCTAAAAGTGTTGACACTTGGCTCTATTTCCCACTGCCCCTTGTATGGATGACCCAAGCCCACAAGTTCTATGATATTGGCTAGCAGGTAGTTTCTGGGTATGACAGACTAAAACTGCGGCTACTTTCTATTGAAATAATGTACCCACACAAAATTAGACAGACTCTTAGGAAAATGATGGCTCTTCTTTGGGGTATTTCTACACAATACTATACCTGGGTTTTGACCATTGATCTAGGACAGAATGTATCAATTTGCAATCTGACCTAATATTTTAAGCAGCTTTCGGGGCATGAACAGGTATCTTTTCTTTCTTCCCCAGGGAGAGAAGGGAGTCTATGAGTTCCTGAGATTTTAACACTGGGCTAGAACCAGGTCCCCCGAGTGCTAATAATTATCCTACACACTTCCTAGCTTGCTCAAAAATGCCTACACTCTTATGAACAGGGTCAGGAGCACCTGATCATTTTGAAGAGATAATTTCCCCAGATGAGAAGTGAACCACATAAATAGTCATTATGTGTATCCCCTCCTGCCCCTTCTTAGAAGCCAAAGTGTGATTTAATGTATTTTAGGAACTAAAGTTCAAAATGTGAATTTTCTATGTAGAGAAAGCACTTAAAAGGCACAGCAGACAGATTAAATATATTCAAAGATCTGTCCTTGGCCCTCTCTTCTGTTTTCCTTGACAACGTCATTCAAACTCCAGCTTGTGATGGAGGATCACTCCCCTGCCTGTGGCTGTGGCTTAGTCTGATCTCTGGAGGGCCGGGTTCTAAGTCTCTACTGCCCACTGGAGATGTACCTATGACATCACAAAATCAATGTATCTCAGAGGGAAGTGATCATTTCTACGCTTTTCCACCCAACTCTACCTCCTTACTTCTTGCTCTGGGACCTCTTTTTTCATGAATGATACTACCATCCTGTTTTCATCTAGGCATGAAAGTGCTAAGTCAGTGATTCTTAGCCTTTTTTGAAGTCTCCAACACCTTTGAGGTTGGATGGGAACTATGGACCCTCCCCAGAAAAAGACACATTCACATAAATATTTGCCCAAAATTTCAGGGGGTCTTTAGGCTCCCCTAGCTAAGCAATCTTGATTTTTCCCTTTTACTTCCTAATAATACCTGCTCAAGAACCTTCAGTGGCTCCCCATTATCGATAAAATATGTCTCTATTGCTTAACCTGGCACTTAGAGCATATCATGATCTGACTGCAGCTTATCGTTCTAAAAATAAATGGGTTAACACATGCAAAACCCAGTACTTGACAGCCAGCGAACACTGTGGAAGTGTTAGCTATTATGATTATTACTGTCCTTTGTGTCAGTCCACCTAATTTCTCACTTGTCCCTTTACCCTTGCCTGTCCTGTGTTTTGCTCCCTTTGTGCCTTTTATTCTCTCCCTGCCAATGTGTCCCAGTGTCCCTAAGTCCCCTCACCTTCTTAGATCACGGTTTCCTTAACTTGAGCCCCCATCCTATAGGAGATCCAATCTCTTCTTCAATATTCTGAAGCAGGGCTATTTTACCTTCTTCAAGTTGGGGCTTATCTGCTCCTGCCCTGAACCCCTGTTCTGGGTTTCTCTCCATGGGCTCTGCTGTTTCTGAGCATCTGTGGCCACTCCCCACACCTTGCCACCATCAGCATGGACACAGCCCCTCCTGTCTGTCCCCCCGCTAATGTCATGTGATTGTATGTACCCTGGCAGCCAGAGCCATCTTAAAAATGTGAGTCCGCTCATGTCACTTGTCTAATCAGAACCCTTTAATAGCTTCCCATCACACCTAAAATAAAATCCAAATCCCTCCCTTAGCCAACAAAGCCATACCTCTTCTCATACGCAGGGCAGATCTAGGTTTTGTGGGGCCTTTGAAACTTATACAATTTATTGGGCGGGGGGAAGGTTGGTGGTGAGCCTCTTTAAGAAAAAAATATAAAATCACAAATAAAAAATTAAATTAAAATGAATATTTATTTAGAATTCAAGAAGAAACCACAATATATTTCAAATTTACAAAAACTTACAAGAAATATCATCAAGTTTAGAAAAATAACAAAATATATTTTTTATGAATTAACTGCTTAACACAACTGTAATACTTTTCCCTACATTTTTTGGCTACATATTCTTTGTCTCTTCATATGACAACAATTTTTAATATCGTTTTAAATTTCGCTTTCTAAGGAAAGGATAGAAAGATAATTCGTCTGTCCTCCAGCATGGTTGCTCAAACTTTGATTTTCATGATAGTTTTAAAGAGTTTCTTTCAGCTGCACAATTCATTATTATGTAAAATTTTAGGACATTGTCAAATTTGGCCAAACCTCTATTAAGTTTCTATCAGAGACTTGCTGTAAGATTTTAGGGCATTTCATGGTTTCTTATTAAGATTCATCTGATTTGATTTGACAATAACCATTAACCAGTTTGTTTTTGAAGTCCTTGTTTTGGTAGTGAATTCATACATACATACCTATGATAAAGTAAAAATATATAGAGAGAGTAGTGAATTCTCAGTGTTATGTTACTTTCATTGATGTCAATATTTCATGTCAAATCAGCAAGAACTCAAAATCTTTTTCTGGTGGGTTCCTATGATTCTCTCATCTTCATTAACTGTATTATCAAACAAGCTAGGAGTTTATCTATTATTTTTATTTAAGTTTTGTCTCTTCCTCTTGACACATTAGTATTTTCTGTAGAATCTGAAATTTTTGTTGTTTAATTCACTTCTCAGTGTCAGAGTATTTACTATTGACTTAATCACACATCGTCATCATTTTTGTTTTATATTCTACTAATTTTTTATCTGAAAATTTTTCAGTTTCTTAATAATGTAAAGATTTCAAAAGAAGGTACCCTTCATACTCAGATCAGAAGTCTATAGCTTCTTGCTTTTTTTTTTTTTTTTTTAATTTTTTTAGAGACAAGGTCTCACTCTGTTGCCCAGGCTAGGGTGCAGTGGCATGATTATAGCTCACTGCAGCCTTGAACTCCTGGGCTCAAGTGATCCTCCCTCCTCAGCCTCCCAACTTCTTACTTTTTGTTGAAATGTTCTAAAATGTCATTTCCTTAGTTTCACGGTAAATCAATCTCTGATTATAGTGTGTGCTCCTAGCCTGCCCTTCACCATGCTCCAGCCACCTGGCCACTTAGTTCTTTGAACAAATCAAGCTTGTTCCAGCCTCAGGGCCTTTGCATTGGCTGAGATCTCTCCCTAGAATGCTCTGTCCCTCAGATCTTCACTTGCCTGGCTCCTGCTTGTTATTGAGACCTCAGCATAAATGTCACCTCCTCAGAGAGGACTTCTTTGAACATCCTGTCTTAAGTAGCCACCAATGCTTTCTATCGTATCAACCTACTGAAAGCTTTACAAAGCATTTGTTTCTCTGTCATAATTTGTACACTTATCTGTTTCCCTTACTAGATTGTAAGCATATGAGAGCAGAAATCTGATCAGTCTTGATCACAATAGCTATTTGTTGAATAATCAGTATCTTTTACAGAAGGTTTTGAGATAATGAAAGTGTTTAATGGATACTGCTATTGCTGAAGTTAGTTGGCCCCTTCTGCCATGGGGAATTTAGTTACTGGCCATCTCTTCCTGACCTACAGCCTGCCACCCTATTACTGACTGATCTCTTTTCATAGAATTTCTTTACCTCCTTACTTTTTTGGGTTCTAAGCCCCTAGAACTCCTGTCCTGGGGCCTGCCCAAAGGAAGTAAATATCATTTTACATTGGGACAGCATCTCTATCTCAAGGAAGACACCAATTTATTGGCTTCTGCAGAGAAATTCAGTTTCCTCTTGACTTCCACTTTCTCTCTTTGCCCTAGGGCTTGCTTTTCATAACCAAAAAACCCAACAATGAATTTTCCTAAAACAAAGAGAAAATCTGTAGCATGCCCCACGATGTGGAAACTGTTGCCTCATTTTTTCTTTAATGTTGGTCATAATTTTCCCTTCCTTTGACACTCTTATTTCTGTACATCTGATTTTTCTCCCATCTCTCAGGACCCAAATATGAGAACTATAATTTTCCACAAAGCCTTTCCTAACTTTCCAAGTCAGAAATAAATCTTTTCCTGAACTTCAATTGTATTTTTTCTGTATTTGTCTTATGATACTTACTGCTTTCTATATTATATTATATTTCTTTTTTTTTTTTTTTTTGGCCATGGAGGCTTCACCCTGGATATATTATATTTCTTAATATACATATCTTATCTCCCCTATAAAATTTTAAACTCCTTGAGGCTAATTTCTGTGTTTGGTTTATTTACAGTGCACAGTACCTTGCAAACAGTGAGCATTGGCTTTAGGGTTAATCCTGTCCATATATAAGATCTTGAGGACACTCCCGAATAGTGTCATGATCTTCTCAGTTGACATAGTTTCTACTTCCTGGAGGAATGAAACTGGGATGGTCTTTGAAAACGGTTTCACTGGTGAGCGGGCCAAGTGGTTTGAATCTCCTCATTGTTTACTTAGTGTTCCGCGATACCCCTTAGATTGGGGGTCGGCTATGGGGAAGGTCTGCTAGTGAGCATGTGTTTTTCAAATGACATTAAAACTGATTAACAAAGAGGGCTCACTTCATCATCAAATTGGTACTAGAGTGGGAACATCAGAAAATGGATATAGGATGTGAATATCATTAAATATTAAGCAAAATAATGCTGGAAAGTAGAATATCCATATGGATTGTTAGAACAGGGGTTGAAGAGAGAGAACCAGTATTTCTCCCTTTGTCCAGATAGGGAAATGCAGCATAAATAATAGTGAGGAAGAGGAGGAAAAGAAGAAGAAATATTTATTTAGTTATTTGTATGTGCTGGGTACTTCAGGTACATTGTCTCATTAATCCAGTGAGGTAGTGTTAGGGACTGACTGTGTCTCACCAAAATTCATATATTGAAATCCAAGCCCCCAATGTGATGGTATTTGGAGGTAGGACCTTTGGGAGGTGGATAGGTGATGAGGGTGGAACCTTCATGAATGAGATTCGTGCCCTTATAAAAGAGACCCCAGAGAGCTCTTTAGCCCTCTTTCTGCCACATGAGGATCCAAGGGGAAGTCAGCAGTCTACAACCTGGAAGAGAGCCCTCACCAGAACCGACCATGCTGGTATCCTCAGACTTCCAGCCTCCAGAACTGTGAGAAATAAATTACTGTTGTTTATAAGCCACTTAGTCTATGGTAGTTTGTAGAGCAGCCTGAACTGACTAAGACAGGTAGATAATATTCATTACACAGGTCACTAAATAGAGGTGACTCTAAATGTAAGTCATGGAGCTGGGACTCAAACCCAGTCCCGTCTATTTCCAGGGCACAAGTTCGTGGGTGCTGGGGGCGGGGGGGACTGTGTCAGAGAGGAGTGGGCTCCCAGTTCCAAAGAAGCTAAAGATGTCAGAACAGGTCAAAGGTCACAGGTCCTTCCAGCACGCCCCCCACCCACCCCCCACCCCCGTCCCCCACCACCAGCAGCTGCAGGCACCCCAGCCCCGTTGCTTACCCTCCCAGAAGAGCAAAGCACACTGCATGCCTGGGAGTGTGTGAGCAGACAGAGGGGTAACCACCAAGGCTGAGAGGGAAGAAAGGGGCCTCACTGAGTGTGCAGTGGTAGGCGGTGTTGGCTGGAATTATTTGCCTTCATCTCTAGCTGAAAAAATAGAAGTTGCAGGCAGAGGTATTTTACCTTGTGCAGCTATGTGCCAGGAAAGGTACTACTGAGCCATTTTGATGCAAAACAGCCCAGTTTTACAGGCTGTTTCAGGCTCTGTTTCTATTGTGACCTTCTTACTAAGGGCCAGACACTGTGCTAAAAGTTATACCTGCATTATCTCATTTAATCCTTACAACAGCTCTGTGACACCAGGGTTGTATTAACCTGTAAAAAACTGAAGTATAGCAAGATCAAGGAATTGCCCCCTGGGTGTCACAGCTAATAGAGAACATCTAGCAAGTAGGACCCAGATCTATCAGAAATTTCAGAATTTTGACTACTGCTCTCTCTGCTGACTCCCCATGAAGTTGTAGCCCACCATAATCTTTATCAAAAGAACTCATGATGTGATCCGACTTAAATAGATCCAGCTACAGTCTTCCTATCAGCAATGCTAGGATAGTGTTTTATACATAAAAACTGAATTGAATTAGATGGTGCTGACAAATCTCTTTAATTACAGATGTCAATGTCATAGTCTACAAACATACTGAAAAAGGCAGAGTAGACTTTTTATTCACACCACAGAAAAGAACTAAAGTCCCATCCTAATTTATCAGAGCCTTCTATTTCCTGTAACAAAGCAGAACTCACAAAATCAGGATCCCAAGGTAATGTGTTTTTCTCTGACTAAAAGTACAAATGAGTCAGATGCTGTCATTGCTGTTGGAGACAGTAGTTAGGTAGGCACGGCTGCCTTCGTGAACAGCTTCCTTCGGAACAGCTCCCCTGCAATGAGTGGGGGAAGAGAGCCTTTTGGCTGCCTGCTCTGGCTCCCCACTGTATCCCCAGATGCTAACACAGTCCCTGGCACCTCGGAGGCTCTAGGTAAATTGGTGTTGAAGGTCAATGCACCTCTCTCGGGGTAGTGGGGTTGGGAACAAGAGTTAATGTTTATTGAGTACCCAGTGTGCATCGGTACTGTGCTAAGCGCTCGGGAGACAAAGGTAGATTCAGGACAGCTACATAACTTGCAGAGCCCAGTGCAAAATGGAAATGAAGGGCACCTACACTTTGTTCAAATACTGTAGTATTAAGAATTTCAAGATGGTGACAGCAGGGCATTGAACCAAATGGGACCCCTCTGATCATGGGGTCTTGTGTGACTGCACAGGTTGCATGCCCAGGAAGCCAGCCCTGAGTGAAATAGAAAGTTTCTGTTATCAAAGGGCAGGGCTGCCAGTTCAGTGGGCAAGACAGACAAAGACACACACAGTGATAATTTGGTGTGATAAATATGTGTGTTGGGGGAAGACTGCAGGGCATTATGAGAGCAGAGATTCATTTAGACCTTACAAAGGCATTGTAATGCCTGTGTTAAACTTATTTAACAGCTTTATTGAGATACAACTCACATACCATACTATTCGATTCTTCCATTTAAAGTGTACAATTCAATAGTTTTTAGTATATACACAGAGTTGTGCAACCAACATCACAATAAATTTTAGAACATTTTCACCCTTCCAGAAAGAAACCCTCTACCCATTAGCAGTCACACACATTTTCCTGTATTTCTCCCAGCTCCTGGCAACCACTAATCTACTTTCTGTCTCTATGCATGTGCCTATTCTGGACATTTCATATAAACGGAACGATAAAATATTCTTTTGTGACTTTCTTCTTTCATTTAGCATAATGTTTCCAAGGTTCATCCATGTTGTAGCATCACTATTTTATTCCTTTTTATTGCCAAATAATATTGCATTGTATGGGTATACCATATTTTATTTATCCATTCATCAGTTGATGGACATTTGGGTTGTTTCCACTTTTTGGCTATTAAGAATCATGCTGCTATGAACATTTATGTACAAGTTTTTATGTGGGCATATGTTTTCATTTCTTTTTTATGTACATACCTAGGAGTGGAAGTGCTGGGTTATATGGTAACTCCATGTTACTATATATTTTTTGAACAACAGTTTTATTGTGATATAGTTCATATGCCATAAAATCTACCCTCTTAAAATGTACAATTCAGTGATTTTTAGTATATTTACTGAGTTGTACAACCACTATTATCTAATCCTAGACATTTTCATCATCCCCCTCCCCGCTGCCCCTGCCAAAAAAATCCCATAACCACTAGCAGTCATTCCTTGTTCCCCACTCCCCCTAGGCCCTGGGGGAAGATAGACAGAAGCCACTAATCTATTTTCTGTCTCTATGGATTTGCCTCTTCTGGATATTTCATATAAGTGGAGTCATAAAATATAAAACTTTTTGTATCTAGCTTCTTTCACTTAGCATGTTTCCAAGGTTCATCCATGTTGGAACGTGTATATACATGTATATAATCTCCTTTTTATAGATGAGGAAACTAAGACTCTGGGAAGCTAAATGATTTACTTAAGACCACATAGGTGGTCAGTAGCAGGATGACCAACCATCCTAGTTTGCCCAGAACTGTCCCAATTTTAGCATTGAAAGTCCCACGTCCTGGGGAGCCCCTTAGTCCTGGACAAACCAGGACGCTTGATCACCATCCTTGGGATTCAGCCTCAGTCTGCCTGCAATGCAACTTGAAATGGCTTTGTGTGGTTAAGAGGTGCACTGTTCTTCAGGTGATTCCAAACCCACATTTCCTAGAACAGTGTAGAAAATTTGGACATTATCTCAATATCCCTTAAATCCATCTCTGTGATCCTTTCATTTATTTAAGTCTCCACTTTAATATTACCCAAATTGCCCTCCAACTTCTGCTCTACTATTTTTTCCCACAATTTACTTTAATTATGTTTATTGTTTCTGTTTGTCTCTCCCCACTGGAATATAAGTTTAATGGGACCAGAGATCTCTGTATTTTTCATTCAAGCATCCCAGTTGCCTAAAATAATGTCTGACTTGTAGTGTGTGCTCAAAAAATTTTTACTGAATAATCCTTATGAGACACCTAGACCTCGTGTCAGGATGTCTACCTAGCACATCTTAACATCCACCAGGAAAGTGACCAACAGTCAATAAAACTCTTAAAATTCCAAGGCATAGTATGAAGTCTCTTTATTTTGAAAAGTTTTAAACCTCCAAACAAGTTGGAAGAATAGTTCAATAAACATCCTAAACCCTTTACGTAGACTTACCAATCATTATCATTTTGCCACATCTGCCTCTACACAGAGAGAGAGAGAGTGTGTACTTTTTTAAAAGTAGGATGCAGCCGTCATGACATCTCACCCCTAAATATCTCAATATGGATCTCCTAGAAAAAGGACATTCTAGTAAATAACCACAATATTGTTATTATCAGACCTAAGAAAATTAATGTTAGTTCAGTAACACAATTTAATATACTATCTCAAATGATCTTAAAAATGTTTTTATAGGCCAGGTGCAGTGGCTCATGCTTGTAATCCCAGCATTTTGGGAGGCCGAAGTAGGAGGATAGCTTGAGACCAGCCTGGGCAGCATAGTGAGACCCCCCTCTACAAAAAATAAGAAAAATTAGCCTGGCATGGTGGCTCACGCCTGTAGCCCCAGCTATTCAGGAGACTGAGGCAGGAGGATCACGTGAGCACAGGAGTTCAAGGCTGCAGTGAGCTATGATCGTGCCATTGCACTCTAGCCTGGGCAACAAAACAAGACCCTATCTTTAAAAAAAAAAAAGTCTTTTATAGTAGGCTTTTTTCCGCTCCAATCCAGGATCTACTCAAGATATATACATTGCACTTGGTTATCTCCTTAATCTCTCTTAGTCTAGAAAAATCCCCACCTTTTGGTGTTCTCTATGACATTGAACTTTTTTGGGAATCCAAGCAAGTTATCTTGCAGATATTTTCAAATTCTCCATTTGCCTGATTGTTTGTCAAATACTATCATTTGTCATATTTATTAGCTGGTGTGTTTCTCAATCACTGTGAACTCATAGAATTTTCACATTTCATTTAATGTATTATAATCCATTACCATCATTATTTTTTTGATGCTCAAATTGTCCTAAATTTGGCAAGTGGGACCTCTGAGATTTGAGAGATCTTTACAATAATCTAATGTATGTGTCACAAAATGTGATGGGTTTGGGGGACTAAAACTCTAAAATGTAGATTATATTCATATATTTTAAAATACATTTTGGATAGTTTGTTGGTGTAAAGTGTTTGCTACCTAAAACAAGTTTTTAAAAAATCTGTTGATGGTCCCTTTGATTTTCTTAAAAGATGTATTATAGAACATTTTCTTTGAACTTGATGTTGATGTATGATAATAGGACTTCTTCCCAGGAAACTCAAAGGATTTTGATCTTTATATGTTATTTGAGTTTGTAACAAGAATTTTAAATAACTTTAACCTCAACTTTTTACAGTAGCACAGTAAGAGTTGGGGAATTGGTACAATTGCATTGGATGCTGGATCACTGCTGCATTTTCATTTCCTGAGCAATGTTGATAGAATGTGAAAATAGGAGGAAACTTTAAATAGCCCCAAATAGAGAGGATTGGGTTGGGTTGCAGGTAATAGAAAACCAGATAAAAAGGGCTTTACTCCATGGAGCCTGCATTTTTTTCTCATGTAATAAGAAACCCAAAGGTGTTCAGTTAAGGTCTAGTGGAGCTGCTCAATTATATCATCAGAACTTCCTCTTTCTCTCCACTCCACCATCCTTCATGTGTTGCTGTTGTCCTCATGGTCTTAAGATGGCTGCTGAACTTCTAAGGTGTTCCATCGGTGTTCCAGGTCAGGAAGAAGAGGGAAGGGTTAAGAGGCCAAACCAAATCATCCCTATTAAAAAACTGTCTTAGAAGTTCTAAGCAGATAGTTCTATTTATATCTTTTGGCTAGAATTGGAACACATGTCCCCTTACCTGCAAGGGAGTAAAAGAAAACAAAGGAGAAGGGGACTACAAATAGCTTTTTGGCACCCAAAAAACAGTATCTTCCACAGTCATGTAAATAGGCATCTTTAGTTGACATTTTATAAAAGTGACATCTAAAGAAATTAACACGGTCATAGCCTGTGTGTCTGCTATTCACACAAATTTTTTGGAACATCTTCTATGTACAATTACTTCACTGGGGACATAAAGAAAACAAGAGATATACTATTTCATTTGCTTTCCTTGGAACACATTTTTGAAAGTCCCAAGTACTAAATCCTAGGACTCAGGAGACAAACAGGTGTGCTCAGCTTTCTGTTGCCTCTTCACAACAGTTTCGAATCCAATCAAAACACAGAGGACTTGAATCACTCCACTGAAATACTATCTCAGTCAAAAATTCAATGCTCTCCCATGTAAATGGTTCCCTTTGTGAAAAATTATCCTAAATTAAATTATATTCAGACAGCCTTGGCAAACTAACCTCAGTAGCTAGGTAGGGACAGCATTATCTCCAGTGGTTATAGTAACTTTGGCAGGATATTTATTTATGTATTATACTAAATGATAGCAGAGAGCTATTTTGGGGATTTTACCTATGAATATAACTTAAAAATCATGATGATAGTACCCTAATTCCTTGTCTTAGTAGGCAAAACATAAACATGTAAATTTCCTTAAAGAAAACTGTTGCATTAGGCAGCAAACTGTCTTAAATCTTCTAGATCAGAGATCTGTGTTCCACAGAGCAAATTTGTATTGCTGCCTATTGTAAATAAAGTTTTATTGGAACACAGCCATATCCGTTGGTTTATGTATTGTCTAAAGTTTCTTTGCAACTACAAAGGCAGATCTGAGAAGTTGTGATGGAGACTGCATGGCCCTCAAAGTCTAAAATACTTACTGTCTGACCCTTTACAGAAAAAGGTTTTTTAAAAAAATTTTTTATTTGTTTATTTTTTTGAGACAGGGTCTCGCTCTGTTGCTCAGGCTAGAGTGCAATAGCATCATCATTGCTCACTACAACCTCAAACTCCTTGGCTCAATTGATCCTCCTGCCTCAGCCTCCCAAGTAACTGGGACTACAGGTATGCACCACCATACCCGGCTAATTTTTAAAAAATTTTTTGTAGAGACAATGTCTCGCTAAGTAGCTCAGGCTGGTCTGGAACTTGAGGCCTCAAGCTATCCTCCTGTTTTGGCCTCCCAAAGTGTTAGGATTACAGGCATGAGCCACGGTGCTCAGCCTGAAAAAGTTTTATTTATCCTCTACATTGCATATATTAGGTGCTCAATAAATGCTTCATGATTTAGTGAATTAATATCTTAAGACTTTTTAGTTGGATATGAAAAATTAACAAACTAGCTCTTTCTATAGATTTCTAGTATAATAGTTCTAACAAATCTAAACACAAAGAACTTATATTTCCCTAATTTATCTGGTATTTGCTTGTTTGCTTGTAGTTTGTTATTGCTGATTGAAGACCACTTGCCTTGAAAGGGTCATGTTAGTGCTTTAAGATTCCAGAATGCAAATTGCTCTATATCCAAGAATTGCGCTTTGGGCTAAATATGTCTCACTGACCTGCTTTATTTGGCTTGCATAATGCTGTCATTGTTTGTTTTTAAGAAACATTAGCCATCAACTTTTAAAAATAAGGAGACTTCACATGATAATCCAGATTTCCAGCTTCCCTTGAAAATTTGAAAGATCTGGCAACGCGGGTGCACAATTTGGTTAGGCCTATAACCAGCTGGGGCTGAGTAGCTGTTGCTTCCTTAGATGGGATGAGTGCTATCCAGTTTACCGCAGTCCCTACCACTCCCTACAGCCTTACCCTTGGCTGCCCCCTTCCAGGTACCTTGTCTGTGTGGCAACTTCCATAGACATTAGTATTTAGGGTCCTTATTCTAGAGAAGTGTCATTTGCTACAAAGGCCCCTGAACTGCAACACTAGCTGATAACTACACATTGGCTTCATTTTCCAGGCTTGAAAACAGACTTGTACATCTAGAGACAAAACAGGAAAGAGTAACAACGCTATAAGATGGTCACGTTCGTTCCAATTAGGAGGCAACTTTATTCCCCCACCTCCTCTTTCCTTTTTCAAACAAGCCTGAGGACGCACCCTCTTTCCTTTCGGCTATTCAGCTCCTTCCACCCACTTCATCTTCTGGAGTTGTTTACCTCAAACCCTGGTGCTGTTTCCCCAGTTCCCTGCTTCCTTGCTGCCCTTGAAAACAAACACCTTGGTCCTTTTTGTTTTTAGAATTTGACTGCTAATCGCTACAGCGAAATAGACAGGAAATAACAACAAGGAGGAAATTACAAAATTTAAAAAGACCTTACAGTTCTTAGTCATAGTCCCTGATTCCCTTAATGAGGTGGCACCTGGAAGTACACTATTTTTATTCTCTCCTGTTAGACTCTCCCAGTTGGCGGATTATGCACAAAGGGCCTGAAGAAGTGCCTTGATAGAATAGGGACCATTAGGTGGCAGCACAGGGTCTTTCCACAGTAGGCAGATGGCTGTGAGGCACCAGATTTTCAAGGAAGGGATAATTTAGCGCCGTATCAGGGCAAGCATTTGGGCTGAGCCCAGCGTGAGAGTACAAGTCGGCCAAGAGACTGCCGGTCGCGCTGTGCTGCCGAGTAGCCAGCTGTGGGATTCTTGTCTGTGTGCCTTTCCTCTGATAAGTTGATTATAGGAATCTTCCAGGCCAACACCTGGATTTGCCAGACACGTAAACCAAGGCCCTGAGAGACTGGACTCTCCTCTTGGTGGTGTCGTGGCTAGGAGTCCAGTCAGATGTCTTTGTGGTTCCACTAGTGCCAGCTTATCCTTCTGGTCCATCCCTCCCAGTTAAAAAGCATTTATTGAAGTCTGTTTAGTATGGTTAAAGACTAACTTTCCCAGTTTCAAAGGTGAAACTAAGAGGGAGTTCTTTGCCTCTGATGAAGTGGAACTTTACACAGGAAACAGAGACTTCCCAGACATGGGAAAACAAAAGTAGGCTTTATGTCTGCCTCCAGTTACCTAACCCACCTGGGAGAAAAGTGAGGGCCTCTAGTCCAGAAGGGGGAGTTATCGCTGTCAGCATGCTGTGCAGGCTACAGTGTGCTCCCTTTTATGGGACCAGCTGGTGTAATTGTGGTTCTCATCAAGCGTAGCCTAGCATCACAGGGCTGGGCCATGCATATCCGAAATAACTCACCAATCCTCTCAAATTACATTAGTGAAACAAATTGTATTCCTAGATTTAAACACAAATTCAAACGACTGCACTATAACAAAAATGTCCTCAGGCTTCAGTTAATTTAGGGAGCAGTCTAGTAATCAAAGGGAAAAACCTTATTGCAAAGTAGCATTTGTTTGAAGGGCTGGGCCTCAGAAGGGAATTTTCCTGGGAACTATTACCAATATAAAGTCTTACTTGTTTATGTTGAAGCACTGTACTGAATGTTATAAGGCCTTGCTACTACTCAAAAGTGTGGTCTTCCAACCAACAGCAACACCTGGGAGTTGGTTAGAAATATAGAATCTTAGGCCCTAACCCATTCTTACTGAATCAGCATCTGCATTTTAGTAAGATCTGCACATGCATGTTCAAGTTTGAGAAGCACTGCTTTAGGATAGCCAAGAGAAACGGCCAATAACCAAACACCCTTCCTCCTCCAAAATAGTCCCTACTTCACAGAGCTTATAGACTAATTTAGGAGCACAAACCACACATGTGGAAAATGGCATGAAAATGATCATTAAGAAAATAGGTCATTAGGCCAGGTGCGGTGGCTCATGCCTGTAATCCTAGCACTTTGGGAGGCCAAGGCGGGAAGATCGCTTGAGGCCAGGAGTTCAAAACCAGCCTGAGCAAGAGCAAGACCCCGTCTCTACAAAAAAATAGAAAAATTGTGATGGTGCTTGCCTGTAATCTCAGCTACTTGGGAGGCTGAGGCAGGAGGATCGCTTGAGCCCAGGAGTTTGAGGTTGCAGTGAGCTATGATCACGCAGCTGCACTCTAACCTTATCTCAAAAAAGAAAAGAAATATGTCATTAATGCCATGTGGACTGCCCTAGGACAGATAGGACACACACATTTGGAGAGGGTGCAAAAGAATGATTACAGTTAAGAGGGGTCAGTCTGGGCAGTGTTTGTGCAGGTGGTGAGATTTTATTTGGCTCTTGAATAAGGTGATAAGCATGTATTAATGGAGAAGGAAAGGACAGGAAAGGGCATTTCAAGTGGATATATCTTCATAAACCTGGGAGGAGGCAAATTATAAATTCTAGGCAGTAGCCTACAAATACTTTATTATTTTATGCATGTTCCCAGACTATCATTAGATCTTTCCAGCTACGCAGATAGCTGTGGCTGCACGTGTATCTAACCTCATCACAGGTTACATATTTTGGTTTAATCAGTAGTTCTCATGGGAATTCTTCAAATGTGCTCACCAATATACATATAAACTTTTTTTCTTTGGATTCATACAGGCAGGTCCTCACGCCTTCCTTTCTTGTGCATTCCGCTGTGTTTTCTAGCTCTTCTTTTATAATTGGGTAAAAGGAAATTCCTTACATGTGCATTCTCCTAAATTGCTTTTGCCTTTCTTAAGGCTGGTGCAAATCTTCTCTGTAAAGCTCTTAATCAGATCTCATAAACGATTAGCCCAAATGTGTTTTCAGTTTCTAAAGTTAATCATCCTTGAGGGCCAGGAGTTACTATGGAAATGGGGAACTTGTGGTTGTGTTGTGGTTGTGTCTTTACGTCTAGATTTAGTTTGCAAAGCAAAAGTGATTCTAGGGAAGATGAAATCAGGAGTTTTGGTGTTTATTTTCCAAATGAGTTGGTGCAGCTGTAACCTGCTTATCTTCACACATAACTGACAGTTGTCCCAGAGGCGAAATAGTGGGATGGAATGGAGAGTATCAGAGCACCCCCACTGGGTGCCTGAGGGAAGGCATAAAGGGCAGCCTGTCCCCTCAGCTTCCTGTAGCAACACTAGTGAGGCTCCAGAAGAGAACTTTGGTCATTTGGGGGAGATAATACCCTTTGTATCATTCTTTAGAATAATTCACCCATAAGTTCAGGGACTCTCCCCCTTGTCTGAGCCCTGCTGTATGTTGCTAAAATCAGTATGGAGCCCTGGGTCTGTCCAGGTGGCATCTGCCCCTTGGCTTCAGGGCTGCAGATTCCTTTGCCCAGCAATGCTCTGGAAGGGGCTGCCTGAACTGCCCAATAGCAGCCAAGTGTCCATCTCTGTCAGGACCTATCAGCAAGCAGCTTGTCACCAGCCGCCCAGTACACCCAGAAAAAATGGCTCCTATATTCACACAGATAATTTGGGTTGATAGGAATAGCATCAGGGGAAGAAAATCGTGTCACCAAATCAATACTTACACTTCACAAATTAATGTCTTGACTCTGGCTCTGAGTTTATATTCAGGAGGACACTACTCCCAGACAACACTAAATGGAAAAGACATTTTGCTCCCAACAACAGCAAATTCCTTTTTCTTAATGAGGAGTCAATCAGAGACTTGATATATTTAATATTAAAGAAAATCCATTGAGAATATCCATTAACTGTGAATTTTATGTTTGTTATAGCACACTTCTAAGACCTGCATACCTGGCATGAATGCTGGCTTGAATGAATCTTTTTACACCCATGTTCATAGCAGCATTGTTCACAATAGCCAAAAGGTGGAAGCAACCCCAGTGTCCATCAACAAATGGATGGTAGACAAAATGTGGTAGATACATACGGTGAAATATTATTCATCCTTAAAAAGGAAGGAAATTCTGACACACAATATAACATGGATAAAACTTGACAACATTATGCTAAGTGAAATAAAACAGTTATAGAAAGACAAAGATTATATGATTCCATTATATGAAGTACTTAGTCAAGTACTAGGTCAAGTTCATAGAGACAAAAAGTAGAATGGTCATTGTGAAGGGTTGGGGGGGCAATGAGAAGTTACTGTTTAATGTGTACAGATTTTCAGTTTGGAAAGATGAAAACTTTTTGGAGATGGAATGTGGTGATGGTTGTACAACAATGTCCTTAATGCCACTGAACTGTACACTTAAAATGGTTAAAATGATAAATTTATGTCATGTACATTTTGCCACAATAGGAAAAGAAAAGGAATAAATCTTTCACCCATTAGCCAGAGAGTAAGTTCTTTATTTAAATAGATCACAACATTGTGGGGTCCAAGGAGATTTCTTAGAAATGTTCAGTAGAGTAGCAATGGTTTAACCCCTGATTGAGTTTACTTTTGGACATAAATTCATAATCATAGAGGCTGACAAACTGATTATGCATCAATCGGTCATGCAAAACAAAACACAGATTGCAACACAGTGACATAAGTTTTACCAACTAGGCAGTTTTCCTGTCTTGTAGATCAGGGCTTTTCAAGCTTCAATGTGCATGGGAATCACCTGGGCATCTTGTTAAAAATGTGGATTCTGATTCAGTGTGTTTGGGGTGGGGCTTGAGATTTCTGTTTGTCTAACCAGTTCCCAGGTAGTGCTGATTCTGTTGGTCCAGAGACCCCATTTTAAGTAGCAAGAGTGTAGACCTCTCTGTAATTAAGATTCTCATCCACACCTTGGAGGTAACAGGCCCCTCGTTACAACTGAATACAGGCATCTCCAGATTTGGATGGTCTCCTGGTGATATGAATTATTTCCGGAATTCTCTCACTTTTCTTCTTACAGCCATCAAAAGTCAGGTTTCAGGCCGGGCAACGTGGCTCACGCCTGTAATCCTAGCACTCTGGGAGGCCAAGGTGGGAGGATTGCTTGAGATCAGGAGTTCGAGACCAGCCTCAGTAAGAGCAAGACCCCATCTCTACGAAAAATAGAAAATTTGCTGGGCGTGGTGGCACTTGCCTGTAGTCCCAACTACTCAGGAGGCTGAACCAGGAGAATCACTTAAGTCCAGGAGTTTGGGGTTGCAGTGAGCTATGATGACGCCACTACACTCTAGCTGGGGTGACAGAGTGAGACCCTATCTCAACAACAATAACAACAACAAAAGTCAGGTTTCAGGGATCTACAACTCTTTATTTTTTTTCCCATTCCAAGCATGGACAAACCATAAATAAATCCCTTGTCCTTATCCTCTTTAGGTATAGTCCAGATCAGCTGCAATTTCTAAAAGCAAGGGAGGCAGGAAGGAAGGAAGGAAGGAGGGAAAAACACACAGAGAGATTGGGAAATAAGAAAAATATCAAAAGCAAAGGACTTTGAAGTCCTCTAGCACTCTTTCAGTGGCTCCCCATTGCTTTCAGGTTAAAGTTGAGATTCCTTACAGGGGCATACAAGGGCCTGATGAGGTCTCTGCCCACCTCCCCCAGTTCATCTCTTGCTTTCCCCTTCCTTGTACTCTATGTTCAGCCATATTGAATTCTGTTCTTTCTTACCTTTATAGTTGCTCTCCCCTTGATCTGGAACCTCATCCTCTCCTTGTAATCACCTGCCAGGCATTATCTCTTCTGGAAAGACTTCTGTAACCATGCCACTGCCCTTGGTTCCTACCCTCTGCGTTGGGTTGTCCTTCTCTGTCTTCAGTTGCACACTGTGCTTTTCTCTATCACAGCACTTCACAGTGTCTTTTCATTGTATTCCCTTGTCTACGTCCCCCTCTGGTCTGAGCTCCTTGAGGGATGGGAAGATGTATTTTGTCCCTAGCACAGTGTCTAGAACGTATGAGGTGCTCAAACAGTGCTAAAAGAATGAGCAAATGCAAAAGAACTTAACATTGTATGGCGTTCAAAGAAGACATTGCTTAGTTCCTAAAACGCCATGAAGTTGCCCTCAGAATGACTTTTCTAAAGGTCAAACCCATTGACACCGATTTCTGTGTTCCAGCAACTGCAACTGAGCTCCCCCTTTGCTGATAAGCTATATTTCCCCAGCTTCCTCATTTTCTAGTGTTAAACACATATCTTCTCCTGAAGACCAAATACAAAGAAAAATACAAGGTGGTAACACTAGTTTTTAAATGAAATTTGGGGAAGGCTAGAATCTCTTTGAATATTAGTATGCTAGTTATACTCTTCTTATTGCCAATTTGACCCTAAAATAATGCTTTAAAATTGTAGTGTCTCCAAACTTGAGGTCTCTTGGCACCTAGCAGTTACTAGCAGTCTCCAAATTGGTATATCTATATGTATATTACATATTGTTGTACAGATACTGCCTGCTTTATGCAATGTACTGTGCCAGGGGCTCCTACTGTCAAAAGCTTTACTCTTTAATGGGGAAATGTCACAAATACTACACTAGAATTCTCAGCAGCTTTGACCTCCTTGACTGCTTCCTCCTTCTCTTGTCTCCTGTGACGTTGAAAACATTGGTCTCTCCTGGTTCTCCCGGCTGTTCTCCGGAGGCCACTTATGGCTTGGCTTTGCTTTGCTGGCTCCTGTTCCTTGGCCAGTCTGTCTACATTTGTGCTCCATAGGGTCTGTCCTGGTGCCTCTTCTCTTCTCACTGTTCAGCTCTACCTGGTCTGTGCCATTTAAGTCCATAGCCTTGGCACTTACCTATCCCCAGCTCAGTCTCTAGCCTCATCTTCGTCATCAACTCTAGAGAGATTTCTAACTGCCAGTGGGCTTGTCCACCTGAATGTCATGCAGGCATCTCAAACATAGCATGTCATTATCTTTTCTCCTGTTCTTCTTCTATTCCCTACTGTGGTTAATGGTGCCCTTGTTTCGCAGCTACGTAGGCTAGTGATTTCCAAATGATTCATAACTCCTTCCTTTCCCACATCATCTCCCAGCCAATCAATTATCAAGTCTTGTTGATTTAATCTCTCAATTCTTCCTTGAACCCATTCTGTTCCCCCTTTTTCAATCAAGACCTTACTTTGGGAGGCACAGGCAGGAGGATTGCTTGAGGCCAAGAATTCAAGACCAGCCTGGACATCTCTATAGAAAAATTAAAAATTAGCTGGGCATGCTGGCTCTTGCCTATAGTCCCACCTACTTGGGAGGCTGAAGCAGGAAAATCACTTGAGCCCAGGGGTTCAAGGTTGCAGTGAGCAGTGAGCTATGATCGTGTCACTGCACTCTAGCTTGTGCGACAGAGACAGACCCCATCTCTTAAAAAAAAATCGACCGAATCGCTTCTCACCTAGATTATTGAAATAGCCCCCTGTTGATTTCTTAACCTCCAATCCCTCCCTACTGCACCTCTTCCTTCAGACGGCTGCCAGAATATCTTTCTACAGCTCAAACCTAATATTGCTACTCCTTACTTAAAATTCTTCAGCATATCCCTTTTATCTGTCAAATACAGTCCAAAGCCCATAGCAAGATCTATGAAGTTCTGTGTGACTTACGTTGTACTCTGCTTACCATTCAGCATCCTCTTTGGACACTCTCCTTATATACCCGAAGATCCCCACATACCAAACCACTTGCCATTTCCTCAGTACACCATGCTGGCCCCTCTTTCGGGGGCTTTCTAGTTACTCTGGAAATTCAGCCTAGAAAACTTCTGTTATCTTCAAGAGCCACTCAAATGTCATCTCCTTTGTGAAGACTTCACCTCCAAGTGCTCAGGGCATGCTTCTATTATAGCACCTCTCATGTTATGTGATAATTATTTTTATATGCCTCCTCCCCTCCTAGACTGAGCTCCTAGAATATAGAAACCATGTCTCGCTCTATTTTGTATCCTGGACTTTGGCACAGTCCTTGGCACATATCAAGCTTTCCATCAATGTTCAATGAGTGAATGCCCCAATAATTGAATGAATAAATAATTGACTGGTACAAAAGTTAGAATGACAGCAGTAGGAAAGGTGCAAATAAACTGCTGCTGTTGAGTGAGTGTTCAAAGAACTGGGTCAGATTTCTTTGAGAGACAAAAAAAGACTTTGTATAATCAATTACAATCTCTCAACTTAGCCCTATATATATAATATTTTTTTTAAGAGACAGGGTCTTGCTGTATCACCCAGGCTGGAGTGCAGTGACACAATTATAGCTCACTACAGCCTTGAACTCCTGGGCTCAAGCAATCCTCCTGCCTCAGCCTCCTGAGGAGCTAGGACTACAGGCACACACCACCACACCCAGCTGGCCCTATATATTTGCTTATGCCTTATGCAAGGTCAGTTCACTCAGTCCCAGGCAGGGCCCACTCCTTCTCCAACTTCCACCTCCGAAATGAAACTAGCTTTGCCCTTTCTCTCTCTTTTATAATAGTAGATCTTTACTTCATTTTAGCTTTGCATATGGTTTATTATAATAATTTACCTATTTGTAAAGGGAGATCCCTTCTTTATTCTAAAAAGGCTTTAAGTGCATGCCTCATAAACTGTGTGTTCCTACCATAGCTTCTTGTATAGCAAGTACCCAAAACATGTTTGTTGAATGAAGAAATAAAGGATTGCTTAGACACCACTGGTATTTTCAAGTTGCTCAGCAAGTACTTGTACCTCTTGAGAACTGGCTGTGGTAATCAGCTGCAGCACTCTCCCTACCTTGCGTTTCTGTCCATTTTCAGTTTATTTAGGGTATATCTTGCTTCACTCAGATCTTCTGAACTTAGAACACTGAAGGCCTGTGTATCTTCACGGCTCATAGCTCATGTAGTGCTGAGCTGCCCCAGTGTGGTTAATGTTTAGTCCCTAAACCACCAGTTGAGTGTCCTTAAATCTGAAAGAATAACTAACACGCAATAGACAGCTTAGGTTTATTTAGTGACTTCACCATGTGCTTTGCAGATATCACCTCAGTTATCCCTTTAGTGTCCCTCTCAGGCACATGCTATCCTCCTTTTCAAAAAGAGTAAAGAGATCACAGAGCAGAAGGATACAAGCCAAGGGTAATTACTGAGGGGCCAGATTAAGGAAAGAAGTCTAATATCCTCTATTTCCTTTTTTTTTTTATTTCCAGAGTGAGGAGGGGGGTTCAATTTCCTTTTTTTTTTTTTTTTTTTGAGACAGCATCTCACTCTGTCACGCTGGGTAGAGGTGCAGTGGCGTCATCATAGCTCACAGCAGCCTCAAACTCCTGGGCTCAAGTGATCCTCCTGCCTCAGCCTCCTGAGTAGCTGGGCTATAGGCACTGGGCCCAGCTAATTTTTCTATTTTTAGTAAAGATGGGGTCTCACTCTTACGCAGGCTTGTCTCAAACTCCTGGTCTCAAGCGATCCTCCTGCCTCAGCCCCCTCAGAGTGCTAGGATTACAGGCGGGAGCCACCGCAGCTGGCCTAATATCCTCTACAATGTCCCTACAGGTCTGCTGTGTATAGCGGCCCACTCAGAATTTAGAATCCAAATCTCTGGATTCCCAGCCCTGTGCTTGACTTGCCAGGTAGTAATGGGATGTCTCCATTTTCTATAAGCTGAATTGTTCCTTCAGAGCAGAGTTATAATTTTATTTATTGTTTTTTCCCTTCTATCATGGACACGTATTGGTTGTGGCCCCTTCTCCCGTCCTCATAGGTGCCCAAATTTCTGGAATTGGAAAGGGCCCAACTTTCCCATATCCAGGGGTAGACCCCACTGGGGATAAGCCAATCAGTGTATCCTATAACACTGAGCTCATGACTTAAGATGGCCTATGACCTATGATGCTCTACTCAGAGTGGACTTCAGGAGTTTGCAGGGATTGCTGGAACTTGGACTCTTCTCAGCCTGGCAAATAGTATGTCTTAGATCTGCTGCAGCCATAATGGAAAGCTTGAAGCTGCCAGGAGAAAGGAGGGGTTCCATCGTGTGGTGGCTAAAGAATGAATCCAACCCAGAGGAAGCAGAGCCAAGAAATGGATCCATGTTCTTTGGGCCCTGGATCAACTTGTGCCTGGATCTCCAATGAGACAAAAATTCCCTTTATTGCTTAAGCCTAAACAAGAGGTTGTTTTATTTCACTTGAAACATTAAACTTTCCAATTGACACATCCTAGTTAGATTATAAACTGTGCCAGCAGAGACTGTATTCCTCTTGATCACCATGTATCCCCCCGCACATAGTAGGCATTCAATAAATACCTTTCGAATGGATGCATTTTGGCTGGAAGGAACACCATCTATAAACTCCCCTTTACTCAAATCACAGCTAAGGAACCTGGTGTTCTATAAGAAAGTGATGATGTGGATCTCAAGGCCAGATCTCACCCTAACACCAGGCTTTTTCTAATCACCAGGAAGTGTCGCATAAAATATGTTCGGGTCTTTGAGGAGGCCCAAAATTACAGCCTGCTGCCTTCTCTGCGAGTATTGAATGGAATCAGAAGATAACGGTAAGCTAGATGAGGACCATAAATTACCTTTATTACTGATAAAGCTGATATTAGAGAATGTGGCTTGTATTGTCAGACAAATGAGCTCCCTAATACTCAAAATTAGACAGACTTGGCCACTCGGTGACAGGCAGCTGGGCCGGAATGAGCCTCCCCTTCCTACCCCACGGAAGAAAAGCTTGCTCCCGAGAAGAAAAGAAGAGAGGATGATACAAGGCACAGTTTTTCTTTCCAAACTCACCAATCATATTAAACCATTCCTCCTGCTCGGGGCAGAGTGAGCAGGTGGAGAGAAGTCAGGAGTGTTATGCAATTTGGGCTCCTTTCAGAAAAAAGAAAACATAAGGGGTGGGAAGACCCGGTCTCCCTCACACACATCACATGTGATGTGGTCAGGTCAGTTAATTCTGCTTTGTTTTCAATCAAAATGGGTTACTTTTCAAAGTGGTAGAATTTGTTTGATGTCCAAAATATAACTCTCCATTGAATAACTCACACATCACGACAACATCAAGCTCCCAAAGGAGTGAGAGATCTTCACTTAAAATCATGCAAAATTCAAAGGGAGAAACAAGAATTCATGACAAAATTACACAATCAGGGGCTCTAGGTGGCAATAATCCTCTTGCTCGCTCACCATGCCCATCAAAGGCATTTCAAGAGCACTGAAAGCTCACACGCTTCCCACGCTGACTGTCAGTTTCTTTCTGCATGATCTCAGAGCCACACAGTGCGTTATTAGTCATGGGGAGAGCAGAACCAAAGTTTAACTCCTTGGTGGCACCAGGGGAAATTGCACTTCAAATTGGATTCCAGGAAATCCAGGGAAATACAAGACATAGGAAGTCTGTTACCATGTTCTCAATTTCCCCAATGTCAAGGCTGGGGCTGTGAGCATTGTTCAAAACAAACGGTCAGGCCAACATTATGTCTGTCTGCCACATGCTTTTGGTTTTAATCACCAGGGCACTTTTTCCTGCTTCCGTTTTTTTAGAATTCTTTGTTTTGTTTTGTTTTTTAAGGTAAACATTTACCATCTAGGCTTCAAGAGGCTTCCTCAAAAAAACCCCTGTTTGTAGATTTGAAGTTTGGTGCACAAAATACCAGCTCAACTGGACAATAATGACCCCCCATATTAGCCAAAATTACATTTAAAATTCAATGGGTTTTACTGAAAACTGGTGTTGGCTGTTTGATGTGACTGAGCCCAGTGAGAACCAGAATGCCCTGAACCCAGCATGCATCTCCTCTGTTCTAGCTGCTAAGACAAAGTTCTGCTCTAATCCCACGTAGGTCCTTGGTGCACTTTTTGCTGGAGGTCACTAATTAGACTTTGCCGGCCAGTCCTGGGAGAGAACCCAAGCTAACAATGGAAACCTAGAACACAGCAGATGGAGACAGTATGTTCTCATCCTTTCTTCTCAGATGTAAAGCTATTTTCTCATCTATACCTGCCCCTATTTTTACCATCAGAAGCTCTCCAATGCCACTTTAGCTATCAATAATTGGCACTGAGTTTTGGAATTAACAGCTGCTCAGAATCAAGTCCAAGGATGCTCCATAGAAACCACTTCCAGAAAAGCAGATCTGGGGATTACTCAGCTGCCTACCTGTCCTCCAGTCATTTTTCTTACCCCACACAAAATCATTTGCTGGAAGAACCTGAAACTTGAACCATATGCCTAAGTGCCCAGTTCTGAGTATGCGGTAGATATTCGAGAAATACTCTGATTGATTGATGAGTACCTGGAGGAAGGGTATGGACCGTTCCATGAGGATTTGCTGTGTAATTGATAATGAAGAGCATCTCTCCTGCTGACTCATAACTCCTCTCTTATTTCAGGCCAAAGACCTCAGGGACAGATTTGGGTAAGAAATTTGGCCTCAGGGAAAAGCCAATGAAGCCTGTTCATTCTCCAGAAGAGAAGCAATAGGCGACTGCCAGCTGTGATGGATACATCTCAGTCTTTGCTAGTTTATCTCACTCGTGGACAGGACCAATGAGGGGCCCTTTATGAGGCTGAACTTCCCGCTCACCCATGCTAATTAGAGACATGATCCAAGACTTTGCTTACTTTTCCACAGCTTCTGCTTATACGGGTGCATGGAGGGAGCCAGTCCTCTCAGCGCGACCTCTAAATGACTCTTTCCAGGACCGATGGCTGTGGGGCCTCCAATCACTTGAGAACTAGGAGGCATATATTTTTAGAGACATTCTGTCATCTGGGCAGCCTTGAGTGGATGTTTTCTCTGTCTTTCCTCAGCTCCTGATCTAGTGGGTTTGGAACAAGAAACCCTCCCAGGGCTGCAACGTTTGGGAAAGTGCCTGCAAATGCCAGAGGGGGGGCAAGGGGGACTCCCTCAGTGGGCACAGGCAGAGATTTATGGACCTGCCTTTTCCCTCATGATTCTGCACAGAGCTTCTTTAAATTAACCTCAGCCCAGCAGCTATCATGGGGCCTGCTGTTTACAGCGGAGACCGAAAGCGTGGAGATGCCACCCCTGTTTGTATACTGACCCGATGGTCCAGGAATCATCTCCTGGGTCCGAGGGCAAACTTTGTTCTGTTTTCTCTGTGCAAAATACCAGAAAGCCTCTGCCTCAAAGAGGTTGACTCTGTTGTCAGCTGTGGGAAAAAACAGCCAGAGTTGCTATTTACACCCTGAACTGCAAGCTGGGTAAAAATAGCATTAGCAGCTTGGTCCAGCTACAAACCCCACTGCAGAGAGAGATTATTTTTGGAAGAGAAGATTTTCCTCCCCACCCACAGATCTGAAAACGGTTACCTCCCCAGAAGAAGAGAGGAGAGACAATCCCATGCAAAGGTGAACCATACCCTCTTCCTACCCCACTGCCCAGGACAGTACCCCAAGAGCCAGACTAGAAATGCCCTCCCCTGACAGCCCAGTCAGGCAGCACAGACCTGTAGGTGACCTAGTTCAAGGTACAGTGAGAATTGATTAACTCTGACCACAGCTAGAGGAGGCAGCTGTCTGGGTCTGGTTGCTGCCACGACCCTGTTGATTGTTATCACTGTTAGGCTGTTTGCCTTTCAAAAAAGAAGAAAAAATTGACCAAAAGAGTACATAAGACCCCCAAACAACAGCTCAGAGCCTTAGGGCTGGAAATGACTCTGCAGCCCTCTCTCTCAGAATGGGCCACGATAAGGCTATAAAATGATGAACAAATTCCCATAAGCCTGGTCTGTTCCCACCTCTGTATTGAGAACCCCTGACAGCCGGGCTGAAAACTCTTCCCTCAGGTACTTGTAGAGCTTGGGACCTGGGGTCTGGGGTCTGGGGTCTGGGGTCACAGGATCTCTCTCAGGTTCAGGAAGTGACCCATATGATAATCAGTGGAAGAAAAGCCACTCCTTAGTATTATGCTCTTCACTCTGTAAAAAGATATTTTCTAGGTATGTCTCAGTAGATGATGACACCTGTGTAACTCTAAAGAGATATACACACGTGGATAGTTCTTAACACGTGGAACTATGTTAAGGATATGTGAAAAACAGCAGAAGAAGATATCAGATCAATGGTGTCATTAAGTTATTCTTTAATCTGAAAAGGCCCAGGTCACCCACAGCTGAACCCAATAGGTAATAAATATTTTCAGGGAGGAAAAGAAAACACCTCCCATGTCCTACCTCCACCCAAACCTCCTTTTGCAGAGATCCAGGAACCAAAATGAATCTTCCAGTTTGATTAAACATATCTAGGCATACCTACCCAACTATAAGAAAGGTGACACTGTGACATGTCACTCCCCCAACTTCTCAGCACCTCCCACCCAACACGCACACAGACCCTCATCACCCTGGCCTCAGTGTGAGTACTGAAGTCGTGACAAAGTGGAGGACAGCTGGGTCTAGGCAGGACAAGTGGGAAAGGTGGGATGTGCCTCGTGCACACAGCTCACCACAGCCTGGCTTTTCCTCTGGAGTCAGGCAGATGGGGTTATAGTCCCATCTTTGTCACCTGCTGGCTGTGTGACCAAGTTACTTCACCCTTTGAAATCTCAGCCTTCCCCTCTTAAGAGGGGCGATGATACCCACCTGTTGGGGTTGGTGAGATCTCTATGAAGCATATTACGTAAAATGTGTCAGTGCCTGGCACCGAGAGAGGGGTGCTGTGGATCCAGAGACCAGGAGCAGTTCTACTTCTCCTGGGACACAGCCTGAGTCAGATTTGGGGATCTATCTTGCTCCCAGCTGCCTGATGACAGTGACGCTACCAAATTACTAAAGTCTTGACTCTCTGAGAAATGCATTGCCTTTACAGAAATGACGAAAAACTTCCCCACAGTTTGAGGCCCTTCTGCATCATGCCCTGCACTCGCTGTGGCGTTTCACCTGAAAACAGTCACCTCCAAGCAGCCAGAAACAGAATCTCCCTATTTGGATGTCTCTGCCAACGGGGTGCTCTGGCCAGCTAAGGGCTGGGTCAGCACTGGCTTCTCAGCTGAGGGAGGCCACAGAAATGCAGCCCCAGTGCCCCATTCCAAGTCGCATCGACTGATGCCATGGGGAGGGAAAAGTGGCTCTCTGCTGAGTCATAGCTATTTAAGCTGTTGGCACTCGGGGCTCTGAGACTCCCCAAGGACCTGGGAAAGACAGCTGCATATCCTTTTGATCAGAGCTGCTTCAGGTTTCTATTTCCAAAGTTGAGAAATCCAAATAATGCTGACTCCTGCCCAGGAACAAAACGAGCTCAGGTCTTTCTCACTGACCTCCTGCTGGGGATTGTAGGCCAAGGTGGCCAGGCTCTGCCCTGCAGCCTAAGTCAGCTTCCTTCTGAGTCAGCTTTCTTCACCTCCCTATTAATAGCCACTGCTTTGGCTGACTCCACTCACAGTATGATTATGGTTTAATAATACATCTCAAACAAGGAAGCAGGAAACTTCCTGGAGCTGGGCTGCACGTGCTCCAGCCCAGAAATCAGAGGCTGGGGCTCGGTTTCCCCCAGCAGGGGCAGTTGGATAGAGAAGTCGGGGAGATGAAGTAATTGGCCTCAAAGACAAGTCCCTGCTTTGAGGTGTCTGTCTTGCTGAGCTGCCCTTTGTTTAGGGCAGGAGACAAGCATGCAGGCCAACTGTTGTTTATCGGAGCATTTATTCTCAGATATTCTTGGGCAGGACTGAAAAAGTGTGGCTATCTTATCCAATAATGCAGATCCCTCAGCTCCCCCTGGATGGCCAGTTCTGGGCCAAGCTGGGGTTAGTACCTACCAAGGTCACCTTTTCTCAGTCACTACAGTAACAAGGTGGCCTATTAGAGAGACTCGGGTTGTCTGGATGGGACCGGGTGCTGAGAGCAGACTGGACCCCAGCAAAAAAATAAATAAATAAAATAAATTTTTTTATGCCACCCCCCCTTCTCTGTTTCTCCCCAGCAAAAGCAGACAAGCTAAATACTCTTTAGCATTAGGTTTGTACTGATAAACAATGAAGTCAGGTCACCCTGTAATTTTTTCTAGCCTTCCCAAGCCTTGTGGGCCCCGAATGGTTTAGAAGCCAGACACCCTGGGTTCAATTTCTGACCCAGCCTCTTAGCTGAGAGGGCTTAGTAAATTTATTCCACTTTCTGAACCTCCATCTTCTCATGCATATAAAAGGGATAATAACATATCCTGAAATGGCTTTAATGCAAATAAAATGAGACAACTTTGGAAAGTATGCCTAGAACAGTGCCTAGAATATAGTAGGTGATCAATAAACTCTCTTAATCTTCTTTCCAGAAAATAAATGACAGGAAACTGTGAGGGCAGAGCCAAGGCCATCCAAACCCCTCACACTAGTGGGGAGACATGACCAGCCTCTCTAATTGTGCACGCCCATGACATAAACATCTCTAACATGAAGGCTCCTGAGAACAAGCAGAACTTTGTTTCCTTTCTCTGGATTCATACCATTTAGAAATCCCAAAGAGAGGCCCAGTCCGGCCTGTGATGTGTCTTACTGAGGCCAAAGTGAGAAGTCTCCTGACTCCATTTATCTCTCCTAAGGACAGTTATCAGAAGTCTCAAGTTCATAAACAGAAGATGGCACCAAGAAAAAGGAGGAGCAAAGGGCAGGGAAGGGCTTCCATCTGTTCCATCACCATGTGTGCTTATCTACATTTCAAGGTTCCCCTTAAAAGAACCAGGTCAACCAGGCCTCAGGGTGAACCCTGCTATCAGGAAGGAGAAAGAAAATATCATGCCTGTCCTGTTTTTCAACCTGCTGAGGAATAATCTGTTCCCAAACACCTGATTATTAGATGACAAATAATGGTCTCTTTAACCCAGTACCAGATGGCTGCCCTCAGCTGACTACTGCAAGTCTGGGAGTGTGGGGGGCAGGGGCAGACTTTGTTCTTGCTATGGCTGGGCTGGTGCCCTGCTTGCCAAAAGCTCCCATATATCTGATGGGAGCCAGCCAGAGCTCCTGGCAGCACAAAGTGGGGCAAGCCCCAGCATGACCTGCATCCCCCCACCCCCACATTCTGCCCCCAACTGGGCATTGACTAGGGGCAGGTGTGGGGGAGGAGAGAGCTGGGGCTGAATTGACTTAGGCTCAGTCCCATAAAAGCAGCCCAGAATTCCCCTCACCTCCTGACACCTCGCAGGGACTGGTCCTCATTTCCCCTGTCCTTTGTGTTAAGTCTCACCTGATTCTCACCTACATGCAAACATTGAGGGGGATGAGAACTCTGTGATTGATTTACATGCCACAAAGCCACCCTAACTTAGGGATCAGCCGCTCTACACCATTCGCTCCTTCTGTCACTCAACAAATACCAGCACTGAACTGTTCTAGGTTCTGAATACATATTGGTGAATAAAACAAAGATAGTCTCTGCCCAAGGGGTAGAGCCAGACAATGAACATGGAAATCAATAAATATATACTTGTAGATCATGGGAAACGCTACTGAGAGAAGTGCTCGGGTTCAGTGATAGAGAATAGTGGGGGGGGGAGGTGTCTGATTTAGGTGAAAAAGTCAGGGAGGGCCTCTCTGAGTAGGTGACATTTAAGAACTGGTGGGATTTTGGTGGCAGCTGCCCATGAGGGTCTCGTTTCACTATTCAGCTAAAAGTGCCCTCCCCTCGATGAAAGGCTCTAAGAAGGACGAAACGGTACCTTAGCCAGGGGTGCAGTAACAAGCATTCTGGAAGAAGGGAGGAGGCCACAAAACCCTCGTTCCAAGTCTCCTGCTCCAGGTGCATTTCCTTCTCTTCCTTTTTTCCCCCACCCCTTTCCTCCCAGGGCCTCTCTACCACATTTGTTTCCCTTACAAGCTTCCTTGTTCCTGTCCCGTAGCATGTTCTCTTTATGGTAAGGACATTTCCCTCCCGGCACAGTCCAGAGAAGCCCTTCATGGACTCACGGTCTTTGAAAACACTTTTCTCCAGGGACCCCACAGTCCTGTCCTTGAATCTCTGGGAGTCAAATAGCTTCTGACCTGCAGTAGATAAAACTCACCATTCCTGCTGAGCCAGCAGGCTAATTACAGAGTCTGATTTCTCTAACTCTTTATCTCAGGATTGTTTTCCTAAATTAGCATTAGCTAGGTGGATATCAGGCTATCTACCCCCTGAGTTATGGAGTTGGCCCGCTAGACTGTTGTGAAACCAGCTCGGACATTGGAGCCAAACAGACCTGGGTTTGAATCCCTCCCCCTTTACCAGCTTTGTGACCTTAGGCAAGTCATGGGTCCTCTCTGGGCCTCGGGTTCCTTATATGCAAGATGAGGAGGAGAATAATATCTACTCTGCAGAGTTGGTGTAAGAATCAGCCGAGAGGGATCCAGCAATCCCACTACTGGGCATTTATCCAAAGGAAAGGAAATCAGTATATGGAAGATACATCAGCACTCAGTGTTTATTGCAGCACTATTCACAATAGCCAAGATATGGAATCAACCTAGGTGTCCAACAACAGATGAATGGATAAAGTAAATGTGGTATATATATACCATGGAATACTATTCAGCCATAAAAATGAATGAAGTTCTGTCATGCATAGCAACATGGATGAAACTGGAGGGCATTATGTTAAGTCAAATAAGGCAGGAACAGAAAGTTAAACACCACATGTGCTCACTTATCTGTGGAGGCTAAAAAAAAGTTGATTTCATAGAAGTAAAAGATAAAACAGAGGATACTAGAGGCTGGGAAGGGCGGAAGGAGGAGGGGAATAGGGAGAGATTTATTACAGGACACAAAATTATAGGTAGATAGGAGGAATAAGTTCTAGTGTTCCATACCACTGTGGGATGACTATAGTTGACAATAATATATTACATAGCTTCAAATAGTTAGAAGGATATTGAATGTTCCCAACACAAAGAAATCATAAGTGTTTGAGATGATGGATATGCTAATTACCCTGATCTGATCACTATACATTATATGTATCACAACATCACTATGTACCCCATGAATATGTACAATTATTATGTACCAATTAAAAATTTTTAAATTCTTTAAAAATTTAAAAATGAAAAAAAATGATGAACAAAGAAAATGCTAAATATGTCTTAATTGTTAAGTTTTTAATGAGCATTTAGTGTAAAGTAAAAAGTTAATGACTAATGCAGGGAGAGTAATTAAAAGTAAGGAGGAACTAAACGTGAGGGGATTGACAAATATATTATATTAAAAGAAATGGCCTCTATTACCCCCCAAAATTTCCTCATGCCCATTTTCAATCCCTCCTTCCCACCTGTCCCCTGCCTTCATCCCCTGGCAACCACCGGTCTGCTTTCTCTTACTATGAATTCATTCATAGTTTGTAAAATTTTATATAAATGGAATCATAACAAATGCATTTTTTCTTTTCTTTCTTTTTGTTTTTGGTCTGGTTTTTTTCACTCTGGAGATCCATCCATGTTGTTGCATATAGCTATTAATTACTATTTCTCTTTATTCCTAAGTGTTCTGTTGTATGGATATACCACAATTTATCCATTCATCTGCTGATGGACATTTGGGTTGTTTCCAGCGTTTGACCATTACAAATAAAGCTGTTATAAATAAGTCTTTGTATGGATAGAGGCTTTCATTTTTCTTAGGTAAACACCTAGGAGTGGAAAGTTTGGATTATATGTGAGGTATATGTTTAACTTTTTAAGAAACTGAACAGTTTTCCAAAATTTTTCTGCTGTTTTACATTCCCAGCAGCAATACATGAAAGTTCCAGTTCCTCCATATCTTTGCCAACACTTGGTATAGTCAGTCATTCTAATTTTGGCCATTCTAATAGGTATGTAGTAGTATCTTATTTCGATTTTTAATTTCCAGTGACTAATGACGTTGAGCAACTTTTCATGTGCTTATTTTTCATTTTTATATCTTTTTTGATGAAGTGTCTGTTCAAATATTTATCTATTTTTAAAATTCAGTCATTTGTTTTCCTATTGTTGAGAGTTCTTTCTATATTCTAGGTAAAAGTTCTTTATCAGATAAATAATTTGTAAATTAAAAAAAAAAAGAATTACCCAAGAGACATGCAAGATGGAGGAAATGTCATAGGTACACTACACTGGGAGTCTTGGTTATAATATCAACTATAAAATAATCTGAGTAGATTTTGGCAGTGACTTCTATGAAAGTGATTGATTGCTCTGTTAAGAATGGTGTCCAGGTCTCCATTTCACCAACCACTTGGCCATAGTAGCTCTTTAATCTGTGTATTGCTAAGAACCAGGTGAAAGCAGGACACTTCAGGACCTAGGAAAGGGCATGGATCCCAGAATCCCAGACTGGTAAGATTCTGAGAAAAGTCTAGTCCAAGTTCTTGCTATAAGGCAGGACTGAATTGAAATCTCAGACAGATGAAATCTTTTCCAATACATAGTTGAGCAGCCACTACCAATGCTGTCCTGGTGGTACTGCTCCTGTGATAACAGACACTTTATTGTAATTACTTCACTCAGCCATTCAATCATTAACTCAAAACAAACATTTATGGAACACCTACTATGTACCAAGTACTATACAAGCCATGTGGGATATAAAGGGAACAAGACAAAGTCTTGCTCCTCGTGGAAACCACCTATATGTAGAGACAAAAGAAAAAAAGAAAGGGTAGGAAAAATAAAGAAAAAGAAGGGAAGGAAGGAAGACAGGAAAGCAGGAAATGGACATAAGTGATATGAAGAGAATAAAACAAGGTAACAGGATAAAGAGTGATTGGAGGAGGGAGGGATGAGGTGGGGTGGTCAGAGGAGGCCTCTCGGAAGAGGTGACATTTGATCAGACACCTGGCAGATGAGAAGAAGCCAGGCATGAGCAGATCCAGGGAGAAAGCATCCTAAGCAGAGGAGACCTCAATACAAAGTCCCTAAGCAGAAACAAGCTTGATGTGTTCAAGGCACCAAAAGAATGTCCGTGTGGCTGTGGGTCACAAGGCTGCAGGTGGCAGACAGAATTTATAGGACCTTGAAGAGTTTGAATTTCATTCTAATTGCAGAGGAGCAGCAAGGTCTGATTTATGCTTTGAAAAGATCACTGTGGCTATTCTTGGAAATGTACTGTAAGGGGCATGAGTGGAAGTCAGGAGGCCAGTTAAGGAGGTTAGACTTGCATATGGGTTATATATGGGGGTTAATAGAGAGGAATCAAAGATGACTCCTAGATTTTGAACCTACTAAACCGGGAGGATGGTGGTGCTGTTTAATCAGATGGGATTGTTGGGAGAAATCACTTATTCCATGTCTTTCTCCTCCTCTAGAGAACCTGGAGCTATTCGGAATCATCACTTATTACTTCCATGGCTAAACAAGTGCATCAGGGCTTAGTGGTGGCCTGTTAGGATCAGCTCACAGTGATCTCAGGAGGTGGTCTAATGGACTGCAGCCTTCTCCGGGACTGTGCTCTGCACCTAGAGCACATCTCCACGTGAGGCCAGGAACCAGGACCCCGGCCGGGAACTGGGGACCCAGCCTAGATCCCTCCTTTTCTTTCACTAAAAGGATGAAAACAGAAAAGTTGTTGAGCACTTACTGTGCTCAGACACTGTTCTAAGCACATGGTTCTCATTGGATCTTTCCCACAACCCTATGCTGTGGGTGCTTTCATTATCCCCATTTTACCAATGAAGAGACTTAAGGATTAAGTAACTTGACCAAGTCACATTGCTAGGAAGTGCAGGGAACATGGAGCCTGGAGCCGTCGCCTGGGAGTTAACCACTACACTACGTCAAGGTGGAACAATCCTCAACTCCCATGGGTCCTGCCTTCTTCATCACACTGTCCTTTGTCTCTTCCCCTCTGTCCCCATGGGCACTGCCCTAGTTAGGTATTTCATCTTTTCTCATCTACAAGATTGCTGCATCCTCCTAAGTTACCTCCCCGCCCCCATCCAGCCTTCCTGCCTCTCTCTAATCCTTCCTTCCATAACCGACCAAGTTGGAATGTGATGCTTATCTGACCATGTCATGCTTCTGTTCTAATGGCTTCTTGATGCCTGTGAGTTAAAACTGAAACTCCTTACAAGGCCCTTCAAGACCTGGCCCCAATCTCCCTGTATAGCCTCATCCTCCTCTCCTGTTTCCCTTGAGCCCTGTGTTGCAGGCGCAGCAAACACATGTGCAGTCTCAGATCTGAGTCCTGGGGCTGAGATATCCCCTCCGCCCACAATGCCTATGCCTTTTCTCCTCCACGCAACTCCCTGTGCATATGTGGGTGCACACACACGCGCATACACACGTAGACACAGCTTGTCTGGTGATTCCTACTAATTCTTTGAGACTCAGCTAAGATGCCCTCTGGGAAGCCCTTCCTCACTCTCACAATCAGATTTAGGCACCTCTTCCCCTTCTCTGGCATTGCTGCTTCATACCTCTGATCAAGCACAACTTTTTCATTGTAATTTTCTCTTTACAATTTCTCTCTTAAAGAATATAAGGTCTGTGAGGGCAAGAACCATAGTTACCTTGTTACTATTGTATCCTCATCTGTACATGTTTATACTTTTTTTCTTTTTTTTTTTTTGAGACAGAGTCTCCCTCCGTTGCCTGGGCTAGAGTGGCGTCATCACAGCTCACTGCAACCTCCAACTCCTGGGCTCAAGTGATCCTCCCGCTTTAGCCTCCCAAGTAGCTGGGACTACAGGTGCATGCCACCATGCCTGGCTAATTTTTTCTATTTTTAGTAGAGATGGGGTCTCGCTCTTGCTCTGGCTGGTCTCAAGCTCCTGAGCTCAAGCAATCCTCCCACCTCAGTCTCCTATAGTACTAGGATTATAGGTATGAGCTACTGTGCTTGGCCAAAATGAATTGATTTTCAAAGTAGATTCTGAAATCTGGGAAACACTTTGTCTTCACATTTTCCCTCTGTCAAACTTATTTACCTGAAGATTGTTGCTACAATCGGGCTCCGGTTTGAAGTAGAATGTATAGTGGTTAAGAATGAAAATTCCATCCACATTCATCTACCCCAGAATAAAAAATAAGTAATTATAAAAATCAAAAGAGTCACATTACCTGGGTTTAAAACTTGGCTCTACCATCTGCTAGCTGTGGGCCCTTAAGAAATCACCATCTCCCTAAGCGTGCTTTCTTTATTGTAAAACTGAGTTAATAATAGGACCTACCTTATAGGGTTAACGTGAAGACTAAGGAGAAAGTACATGTGGAACCCTTGGTCGCTGGCCCGGAGCTAGTGCTCAATACATATGAGCTATTATTAGTAGCTATTTTCCTGACAGCTTCACTTGACCCCATTGTGTCACCATCACTTTTCGAACCAAATGTCTGCAGTCTGGTTCTCAATCATGGGCACTCAATTTCAGCAGGCTTTACATTTGCCATTGTACTGGGTCACCCTGGATACAGGGCCTTGGGGAAAATGGGTCCAGATGGTGTCTGAAACTAAGAGTAGCCTTGAACTTACAAGTCATGATTTATTGCCTAGATACCAAAAGTAAGCTTTGCCAGTCAGTCAGCAGATTACCTGAATTCTTTAAAATTCCCACCCCTCTGTCTCCCCTGCCACCCCTCACTCTTTCTTGCATTTGGTAGAAGAGAGGTGATTGGTGTAGCCAGTTCAGGATATAAGCAGAAATTTCTACTTGGAGGAAAAGGAGTGGGGCTTACAGACTTTCAGGGTAGGCTGTGGGGTGTTCTGTTCCTTCCACTGGCAACACAGAGATGTAGACAGAGCCCCCAGTGTGAGTGTCCCACACACAGCTGGAAGGAACGCCTTCCTTTCGATTCTCACACAGAAGAGGGGGTTGTAGTCTCCATTTCAGACTTGAGTGTTCTAGAATCTGAGCTAAGCAGCCTCTTTTCGAGGTTATCATAATCTCACCAGAGCCTCGAGCTAAATGGCCCAGATTATAAATTGCGAGGTTATCCTGTAAATGTGTATGTCAATGAAGTGAATGAGGAGTGACAAGAAGAAGAGGAGTCCTCAAAAGGATTTAAAGACTATTCATGTCCAATGACTTTCTAGAGCCACTAAGAAATAATGTAATTTTGGGTCAAGGGTGAGGTCTTCCTTTAAATATGCAATCCTTGATAATTGTTTACACGTGGCTATCTTAGCAGTGCGAGCAGCAGCCCAGCCATCTTCCTTCAAGAACTGGCATTTCTGGTTGAAAGTAGACTAAGTTGGACAACAAGGCTTAACAAAAAGGGGTTGATTTTTAAGCTACACTGAGAACAGTAGAAGTACATTTTCCCACATGAATTAACCAGAAAAAACTTGGCCAAAATGTGTGTTTCCTACCTAGATGGGTGACAAAAAGGAATCGTATTGGAAAGGTTATGAGATCCCACAGCGGGGTGGCTCTTCCCAATGCCTACTCTCTCATTTCTTTGTTCATTCTTGTCTTTGTATTTTCTTATGAAACAAAAAATATTTTTGAACTATTATGGAAAGTCGCCCTTAAATTTTCTCTTGGCTCTGCACCTCATTTGGTCAGATAGGATTTTCTGTACATTTATCCCAAGAAAGGGATGTGGCAGTAGAAATCAGAAGGGAAAAAAAAAAGTGTACACATCTATCAGAATGACTCAATTGAAAAATAAATAAGTAAATAACAATCCCAAGTGTGGACAAGGATGTGAAGCAACTAGAACTCTCATATACTGCTGCTGGGGATGCAAAATGGCACAACTGTTTGGAAAAATAGTTTGTTAGTTTTTTATATATTGAAACATCCACTTACCCTATGACCCAGCAGCAATCCCACTGCTAGGAATTTACCCAAGAGAATTGAAAATACATACACAATATACACAAAAACCTGTTCACAAATATTTATGGCAGCTTTTTCGTAATAGCCAGAAACTAGAAACAAAACAAATGTCCATCAACTGGTGAACACACAGGGGTATATTCATACAATGGAATACTGTTCAGCATTAAAAAGGAACGACCTATTGATCCATGCAACAGCATGGATGAATCTCTAAAGCATTATGCTAAGTGAAAGAATCCGGACGCAGAAGGCTACATAGTGTGTGGCATTCTGTAAAAGGCAAAACTACAGGAATAGAAAATAGGGTTGTCAGGGGCTGGGGATGAGAAGAGGAGATTGATTACAAAAGGGACAGGCGGGAACTTTTGGAGATGATGAAAATATTCTATATCTTGACTGTGGTGATGGTCCCACAACTGTATACATTTGTCAGAACTTACTTTATTTAAAAGAGTAAATTTTGCTATATGTAAACTATATCTGACTTGAAAAAATACTTGTATCTGCCTGGCTTTTGAGTTTCAAAATCGTAGGCCATCAGGGGTGAGAAAAAAGACTCTAGACAAGAACAAAGTATTGGGGAGAAAATGCCATAAATGAAAGCAATGTTTCTTCACTTCCGTCCCTCCCTTGAACGGGATTCCCTAGACCAAAGAGATTAGGGAAGAACAAGGAAGAGGAAATCATGAGCGAGATTAGTGCGGCCTAGAGATGAAGAGGCTGATCTTAAAGGGACCCCACAGAAGGACTGGAGTCCATGTTCACTGACTGCCCAGCCTATGACTGAGTGGGCCCACACTGTCTGCATCGAGGCCATACTGATGTGGGCTTTCCTTGGACAACAGACAGCACGTCAGCCTCTGACCAGCCAGCTGAAGTGATTCATATTTGTGCTGCAAGACTTTGCTCAGCTGTCTGTCCAACATAGCCCACGTGGAGAAATCTGCCTCCTCGCTGTTGCGTGAGTGACTGCCAGCCACCCCGTACTCCCTACCACTTGTACTTAGGTTGAACGGAATGGAACCATTTGAGGACCTTCCCCTACTGCCTCCAGATGTGGAAAACATGCCTGCTTTCCTTACCTTTCCTATCCTCTAAACTTCTTTCTCATGTACCTTATTGTTTCCAGTGGAGTGGAATGGAGGTAAAGCTAAAGTGATCTTCGCTTTCCCCCACATATGCTTCATAAATATGACTCATTTCTTTTTGGTTCGGGTTTGAAAGGAATATTTCTTTTGATATATTACCATCCTTACATCCACTTCGTTATTCCTTGTCAAACATTCCCTGAGCTTTCAGTCTGGGTAGCTGTACAGAAAGAGTCTGGGTCCCTGCCCTTGAGGGAGTCCGAGGGAGGGACACAGACAATACAGCCTGGTAAGGGCCACAGCAGAGGCCCAGGTCAAGCGCTCAGGGAACGAGTGGAAGAGGGGCCACAGCAGCAAGGCCCATGGGAAGACTTTCTAGAACTTTACTTTCTAAATAGGAATTGCTGTGGCAACTTTGACCTTTTCTTCAATGGGCAACTAACCCCTCCCCCTTGTTAAACAAGCATCCCCAGGGGGGATGAGAAAACTCCCAAAGGGCAGGGACTTCGTCTGTTTATCTCTAGGATAATGCCTGGCTCATAAATACTTGTTGAAAGGACATGTGGGTGATTGTCTTTGGGGATATTTAGCATTTGCCAAATTCCCTGGAAAGAAATATAAACTATGTTTAGAAAGTGCGTGCAAAAAAAAAAGGATAGTTATCTATTATATTAATAATACTTCTCATTTGTGCAGTGTTTCACATGTGTTCTTCCACTTTGAATAACAGACGTCCATGCCTTGCCCTCACCGCTACTGAAGCAATAATAATGAGCATGTCAAGCACTACTTCAGCTCTACAGGGCTGGGCTCTCTCCCGGCACTTTAAGTGCATGATCTCACGTAGTCCTCACAACAGCTCTTTTTCACAGATGAGTCAACAGTGTCTCAGAAGGTATCTGACCTATCCAAGGCCACACCGCTAACAAGCGACAAAACCTGGAGGTCTGACTCCAGCGCCCAGGTTTGAAACCACGCAGGCCTGTGCAGCTGGTGCCCACAGGCAGGAAGGACCTTTACGGGTATTCTCATGTTGAGTTCTGCCTGCCTTGTCGCACTGCTTGCTTTTTCAGGCAAGCCTCCCTCAGTCTAAACCTGGGTCTACCCAAGGCAAGAGGAAGCATCTGATGCACTGGACACAACAGGTCCATGCCAGGTGTCTCTGTGGGAACCCTGACCTTTTCTTTGCAGGATAACTACCCACTAACTTCCTGAGGTCCCTCCTGCAGCTAGGGCCCCAGGAGGTTAGTGGCTCTCTCTTCCCTCTAGCCTCCTCTCTCAGATGGCTGGCACTCTCACTGGTAAACTATTTCTTTTATAATATCATTGCGATCTAAAACAAAATGAAATCTGAACCTTGGGTATGTCTTGTCGCCATGGAAACAACTTCAAGCCTGAGTGCCTCCGGAGATGTGGGTGCAATTCTTCCAACTGCTGTGGAAATAAGTGACTGGGAACTGGACAAAGCTAAAACGAGGTTCTGTTGGATTAGTGGCAGTTTGGGTAATAAACACGGCATGTTCCGCATAGGATTATGTCATCAGCAACAGCATTATCAGCATAGTCTCAATTTTCGACAGTGTGCTGGCGTGGTAAAGAATATACCAGTCAAATGAGCGACAGTATAGATCATTCTGTCGACTTTTGGGAAGGAATGTTTTAAACTCTATTAAGGTGGCACAAAGAATGTGGTAAAAAAAAAATAACATAAACAGTAATAAATTTCAAGAACATTCTGTGGAAGCAATTTTGTTTCTGGGAATGGGAAACCAAAATTTTCCCAAGAGGCTCCATTATTAAAGCCATAAATAAAGCATCCCCGATCTGATTGCTTGGTTGCTTTGCTTGCATGGATCACTCCGGAGAAGTGGCTCAGAATTTGACTCAGGCAGTCCAGGGGAGGCTGGGAAGGTCAGTCTCACGACGCTCTGCCTTCTCCTCTCCAGCATGTTGCCTGCACACCAGACCAGCGTGCAAGAATAATGAGCACATTTTGCTTTATTGAAGATCACCAAAGATGGTTACCATAAAATTTAAGGATGAATTTTCTAGCTGATGCCTTCCTTTTCTTCTTTCCATGAATGTACACACTCTCCTCTAAAAGTAAAAGCAACTAGTGTGGTGCAGGAACCACTAGTCTGATTGCCTACGTGGTTTGGTTTTGAGTCCCAGTAACCAAGGTAACTTAACCTCTCTGGGTGTCAGTCTCCTATGTAGGGGCGGGGTTACAGGGATGAATGTTGGATCCTAAATGTCCTATGTGCTAGCAGTGCCCATCATAGTGAATTCCAATAACTCAACAAAAAGATGGCAAGTGACACTTGCTAAGTGCTGGGCACTTTATGGCTGTTACTTTATTTGACCTCACAATAACTTATGTGGTTGCTGGTATCCCCAATGTACAGATGATAGAAACTAGTCCAATAGTTGCAGTGACTTTCTCAAAGTGGTGAATGTATAAACATGCAGTCAAGCTTCAGATCCCCATCTGTGTAACTCCAAAGCCAAGGTTCTTTCCACTTGACTGCTAATTTCTGAGCTCATGAGCTTGGGATAAATCATTAACATTATTTTAATTCAAAATAAATATAACTCAATAGTTCTGTCATAGTTTTCAAATAATTTGCTAATGGCTTGGAAACTTCAGCTTCTCTAGCTATTCTTTCTCTCATTAAAATAATCCCGTATCGCCTGGGAATTAGCAGTATCTCCATGCAACATGAACTCTTAATCCTTGGCTTGTTCCAAGCTGCCCTGGAGAGTTACCCCTGAATGGCCCCACAGAGATGTTGTCATGTGTTAGGACACCTTAGTCACTGTCACGTAGGCAGGTTTTTGAATTTTCATCTTTTTAAATCACTTTGGACAACTGAAAGCAACCCTTTTTTATCCTAAGAAGAAATATAAAATCAGAGTGCTTCAATCAACAGGGCTGAAATCCTGTAAGATAATGGTATAATACAACTCAGCTCTTCCTCAGTTCTAAGCTCTGTGCTTCTAACGCTTGAAAGGCCAGGATTTCCATTTTATGAAAAAAAGAATAAAACATGAGAGTACGAAGTAGCCATGACATTTTGGGTGTGTGCTTAGACCTGCCAGAAAGGTTCCTGTTGGCAGACAATCACAGTAGGCTGCAGCCACAGATAGGGTGTGGGCTTCAGAGTCTGAAGAAGAGTTAAAGTTTCAGCTCTTCCACAAGCTTGATATTCATACTTTCTGAGCCTCAGTTTCTTCCTCTGTAAAATGGGGGGATTATTGTTAAAACTAAACAGTGTACACAAAGAGCAAATGTAATACTCTTCATCTCACCCTCAATTCAAAACAGACTTGGGGCAATGTGTGATGACAATCATTTTACTGACTCCTTACTTTGTGCCAGGCACTGGGCTGAACATTCCCCATAGATCATCTAAGGGAAATCAGTATTTGAACCTGGGTGCTCTAGCTCCAGAGCCTGCCCTGTGCCCTGCTCTAGGACGCAAGCCATTTATTGTATCCAGATTAAAGGATTTATGAGCAATTGCTTCAGCGGAAAGCAGGTGCCTGTGAGGGTCCAGCGTGAGAGTCTTGGCTGATGTGGCTGGAGATTTGGCCAACAGTGGGGAGAGCCTTGCATACCCCTTCCTTCTCCCAGACTGCATAATTAGTACCTCTGACTTTCTGCTCCCTTGGGTTAGGTTCCCTACTAGACTAAGCACATAATAGGTGTTAAAAAAAAATGCTTGTAAGATAACTAAATGCAAATAATAATAAAATGAACCATTTAGCATATGTAGGAAACATTTTATACTTAACTTCTCCACTCTCCTCTTAAGCACACTAACATGCTTACACAGATTTTTTTTTTTTTTTTTTTTTTTTTTTTTGAGACAAGTTCTTGCTCTGTCGCCCAGGCTGGAGTGCAGTGGCCTGATCAAAGCTCACTGCAAACTTGAACTCCTGGGCTCAAGTGATCCTCCTGCCTCAGCCTCCTGAGTAGCTGGTACTATAGGTGTGCACCACCACACCTGGCTAATTTTTCTGTTTTTTTGTAGAGACAGGGTCTCATTCTTGCTCAGACTGGTCTTGAACTCCTGGCCTCAAGCAATCCTCCCGCCTCAACCTCCCAGAGTGCTAAGATTACAGGCATGAGCCACCACACTGGCCTTAAACAGATTTTTTAAAAAGCTGTTTATTCTCTACTGTCCCCATTAATTCAATATCCATCAAGCATTTATTCAACACCTACTATTATTAATGGAAGGGGGGAGGACTACATATGTAATCCATTAGAGAGTATTAAAAAACAACAAAGCCCAGCTTACATTTAGCTATGGAGTACACAATACTGTTCAGGTAGCATTGACTTTTGTAGCTGTTTTATGTTCATTTTCTAACTTGCATTACCTGAGCTCTTACTTATTAAGCAGTCAAGGTGGACAGACTAGGGAAGTGTCATGTGAAGCTACACCAGAATTAACAAGGCTGAAGGACAACCCAGGGTGCAGTCAGATTGCTTCGATTCTGGACCTTGTCACTAGTAATGAAACCTTGCAAAACCTCAATTTCAACATCTACAAAATGGGAATACTCAGCATTTGTCATTGCTTTCCCACAGGGTGGTGAGGACTCTTAGGATAATGAGGAAATACCTGAGGACCCTGCACAAGGTCACATAAGCAAAGCACCAACAACACAGGGTCTGGGACAAAGCAGGCACTCAGTGAACACTAGCATTCTCCCCTCCCTCTCTCCCAGCCTGAGGTCCTGGACAGCCACTGTTGGGGATAAGAGCTTGGGCGAGGACCGAAGGACTGCTGGCTTGATACTGCCTCATGCATGTTGTCTTGTGCATGTTATTTTTTTCTCTCATCCCTCTCTGCAAAAGGCAAACAGGAATGAAATGATAACAGGCACATCCACTGAAGCAAAACGGGCCACAGGAAGAAGATAATATACTCAAGGACAAATAAAAGTTGACTGTAGCTGGGCCCAGAACAGGTAGGTGAAAATTTGTGGGGAGTAGAGAAGGCATTTCCTTTTTTACAGAATAGGCTTTTAAAATGTTATTACCAATGTGAAAAACACACTTTTATGTGGTTTTAGTGTCTTCTTTCTTTGCCATTTAGGCTGCCTGTACAAGGTGAGAATTCCTTAAGATACAGAGGAAAGCTTTTGAAAAGGTACTTAAAAATATAGTGTAAAATGATAATGACGATGCCTAAACAAAATTATTTAGACTATGTTTAATGAAGGCACCAGAACACAAAACTGTGCTTACAATGATTGGATATGTAAGACTATGTGTGCATATGGATATGGCTGGAGGAAGGGTACTTAGAAAACAAAAACAGCTCATTTACTAGGATGACAGAATTGCCTTCTCTGGTGCCTGTAATCAAATAGATGTTTGATAAATATTTGTTGAACGAGTGAGAAAATGTGATATGCCATATAACTGAATATTGATCTCCCTTTGTTAGACAATCATTCAAAGATGATGACGCCACCTCTTTTTGACATAATTTTGTTGGTTTGACTTCTTTTTTCCCCTTTACTTAATGCAATTCTACCTCCACCAAAGAAATTGGTGTCATCAGAAAAGGGTGCAGAGTCTATGAATACAGGGCTTAGTACACAGAACTGGATAAAGGTCACTCATGCATTTCTGATATCTAATGCCAGGAGAAGCATTTGCAGATAAGCAGGGGACCTGCTTTTTATTCATTAATTGGCAGACTGTCTCTAGGAAAAATAACCCCTTAGGGTCTCAGCTGATAGATCTGTGACCAGAATTAGGCAGAAAACCTCCTATAGGCCTTTTAGTGCTTTGAGTGTTAAATGTCAAGATAAAACATACTGGGTCAATGAAGAGAAGCTCTCCAAAGAGTTAATATTTGAAAACTTTATTTTCTCAAATGAGCACCAACACAGATTGGAAATATGACAGAAACAATGCACTTTTCTTTAATATTGAATCACTATGTACAAATACAAGAAAAGGTGAAGACAAATTATTTGAAAACAATTACCTTTGTTATTGAAGCAAAGTGACCTGAAAAATGCCACCGAAGGAAACAAAAACAAAACAAAACAAAACAAAAAACCCAAACCCAACAAATACAGTTTGTAAACACAAGCATAAATAGATTCCGTATTGAAAGACAGTCTCTGCAGGTTGGGAAAAGGGGACCAACTCCCTCTTTCACCAACATGTTACACAAAAACATGTGGGAAGATAGAATTTGGTAATATGAGAATAGCTTGTTTCTTCTTGGCTTTACCTTTTATTGCCAGTAGTTTTCATGACCGTACTTTAATTTAAGAAAATTAAACATCTCTTTCTTCTACCTAGACAACAGGGTTTTTTTTTCCTCATTTGAGGCAGATTCTTTTAAAATATATAAGTTGATTGTGTTCAAGATTTGATTTCCCAGATTCTTTCTGAACCTGAGGCAATCTGACCTTAAAAAAAAAAAAAGCTGTTTACCTATAAGATATGTGTATTATTTTATAATTGTTCTTTTAACCCAAACCAGTTAATGTTTAACATGATGTGGCTTCTAAAACAACTGGAGCCCTGGGATATGTGATTCATACACTCACATCTTAGTGAGAAACACAGATGTCACTCTGCTTGATCTTCACAAACAACAGATTTCCTTTACAGTCTGTAAAAGTTGAGCACACAAAGCAAGAAAAAGGAGCAAACCGGCAGCAGCTCCATGCTTAGGAAGACAAAATCCTCGTGGTTTGTGCTGTTGGTCCACTCACAAACAAAAACAACCAGAGAGAAAGAGAAAAAAAACTTTATGCGCCCGAGGTGTAAACTGTAGTTATAGTGTCCCCAATAAAAAAGAAAACAGGAGGCACAATCCAAAGTGCTTTTACACACACACATACACACACGCAAAATTAAAAACATGACTCCAATTTGTTGGAAATTCTTCCAACAAGAGGAATCACTCTAAGTTGTTACTACTAAATTAACTTGGTTTTATTTCTCTTCTTTTCTAGCCAATACTGGTGCAAGAAAACATTTCAATTCTCAACCTGGTAATGTACTGCAGAGTCTGTTCCACTGGGAAAAAACGCAGACAGGCATTGCTTTAAAGCCTTGATCCAGATTAAAGTGATAGAGACTTAAAAAAAAAAAAAAAGTATATTGGTGATCACTGTTTCCCTTAAAATACACTTCAAGAAATGCAGAGGAAACCATAGAATTTAAAATGAAAATAAAAAGTGCTCTCAGGGGATCTGAGAAAACAGCACCAAATATATTATTTAAAAAATTAAATATTATTTACAAAAGTATATTTCACAAGCAACTGGTTCTTTTTTTTTAAATATATACCCACTTGGAAATCTTTTTATAAAGGGGACACTTCTTCTGCACACACTGACCCACCAGTAAAGATTTCCTCTATCCTATCTTTGTGCTCTTTCTGCCACAGGAGGTGGGGCAGAACTCAGTCAGGCCCAGCTGACAACCTGTGGGTATCAAGTCTGGCTGTTCTTGATTAACATCAAATCCACCCATCAGCAGCCTGAGACTAATATCCTGAGGGGTCTGGGTATACTGCAGGGTGGCCAAGGGCGTATGACCCAGAGTAACACAGGGGAGATGAAACTAGAGAGTCTGCCAGCTGGACTTCAGTTCAAAACGAAGGCAGCTGCTGGCTGAAGTACAGAACTTCACACCTTTCCCGTGCTCTACTCCCCGCACGCTCCCCTCCAAACTCTGCCAACAATCTCCAATTCCCTGAACCTACCTGGGGTGAATGAATGAGGTCTTTGGTTATGCTCTAAGTCGATAATTTGGTGAGCAAATTAAAGAATGAACTAACTGAGGCCATGAGTTAATTTAGCGCCTCCATCACTCAGCTGTGGCCTCTCCAATACGGCTAAATTTTAGATAGACAAACCATGAACAGAGCTAAAGTTATAAGAAGCACTTTTGGTTTCACTGACACAAAGGGAAAGCCTAATGAGTTGTTTTTTTTTTCCCCCTTGTAGTTATGAAAAAACCAACACACTACTCAGATCTCTCGCACCAGGTATGGTGCCATGCACCCATTGGATGCTCAATGCAAAGTAAATGAAAAAAACCAGAACCAGGGTCTGATTGGAGCCTGCTCTGACCCATGCAATAGTCACAGGCCTCATCCCCAAGGAAGAACAGTGGCACATTGGTCTCTTTCTCTGCCCCTTGAAAATTCTAGGGCATCCCACGTCTGGTTTCTGTATGTCACCACATTCCATTTTTAGTTTTAAAAATATAACACCTACCCATGTTTAACCCCCATTTTTTTTTAATGGAAAGGATTATCAATAAACAGGACATTCCCTGAGCAAAGGGTCTAATCAAAATCCATAAACAAAGACCGCTTCCTTTGGGAGGGGAAGGAGGAGAGGGGAAAATCCATGGTTTCTGTGCTGGCAAGCCAGCTTAGGAATGTGAAAGTTGAAAAATGTTTTGTTTTGTTTTTTATTGAGAACTTGGGCCTAGGAGCCAGAGGAACTGTTTCTCTGGGAGCAGAAATTAAACACTTCTTCTGAACTTCAGCCTGCCTTGCAGTAAAGTGGGGAGAACAACTTACTCTCCAAGGGTTACTAAAGCACTAGAAAGAACTGGACAAGAAGCCTTGGGAAGCAAAATTCAATTTCTAAGAATCCATATATGTCTTACAGAGGTGCTCTACTGCTACCCCTGGAGCTACCTTGCCTTCTGTCCGTCCCGCGGTCAGCACTGGCAGGGCATGACCACGCCCATCTCAGGTTTCCCACTCTGCCATCGCACACGGACACACACACAGGCATTTCCGCCGTGGACTCACTCCCTATGCAAATTTGGTTCTGCTGTAGATACAATTCTAAAAATGTCCTGGGTTGTCCGTTTTAATCTTGCTTAATAAATTTTATATTATTATCTCCATGAACTCACTCTTTTGTGAAACTTTCAAGATGGATTTTCCTATAGGATCAGCCTATTCGGAGAATGAGAGGTTGAGAATCACCTAACACACACGTATCTTAACAACAATGTTTTCAGTCTAAGAAATGAAATTAACTCAGTTAAATGAGTTTCGGTCATGCACCTTATACTGGCTGAACTGCTGCAGAACAGACTTCACAGTGTTGATTAAATGTAACAAACTCCTCTTTCTCTCAAGAGCCTTACAGGGGTTTATTCTCCACTTCCCTAATATAACGAAATTTGGATGCGGGGGTTGGGGGGAATATCGGAATTTATAATCCTCCCCCACTGCTGGACCACACCGACAGGAGATTTCTCTCCACACAAGACATTCAGGTCCAAGGGGAACAACTAGGACATGAGGAATCTACCAGCCAGGTTATCACTAAGCTCAAAGCCTTTGGCGTCTCTTTTCCACAGTCCACAATGATAGAACTAGAGAAAAATACCTGCCGCTCTATGAACAAAGAATGGCTGATGCCACTGAAGCCAATGCACATCCAAAGAGGAAAGATGCACCCAACCTGTACTGGTTCAAAATCTCAAGTATTCTTGGGATGGCCCTTACCCAACCCCCTCCCCCTTGCCACATTACTTTTATTAAGGGTCAGAGAAAAGGTCAGTCAGAATTGCTAACTGATTCTACTTTTTATTTTTCTGGCTCAATATCTGAGCCATTTCTTCAGGAGCTTCCAAACTGCAGTCCCCTTTGTTCCCTGCTCTCCCCAATTACTGATTTTACCTGGTTGCTCGTCAAAGCCTTTGGGATGTTTGGATCTTGCGCCCATTGCAAATGGCAGCTCCCTCTCCCCTTACCTACGGCTGTCTAAAGAGGCAAAGATGATGATCGCCCAGAGGCCGAGTGAGACATCGGGAGTCATCAAAACCCGCTTGGCCTTTTCTCAAGTCACTCACTGCTGCCAGGACACTCCCTAACTTGGCCCAGGAGACCAGGCCCTTGCCCTGCCAACTAGAATCAGGGCTACATTGTGTGCTCATTTGCTAACCTGGCACATTTGGTGTCAGGGACAGAGGCTTCTGATCAGAGAGAATGCAGTCATGAGGTATTTTTTTTTTTCTCTTTGTCCTTTTAGACAAGTCGATTATTTCAAGCCTTAGTTATCAGGTCTCCAGGAGCAGCTCGATTCTGTTCCTACCTCCACCCTCCCGCCCCCTACCCACCCTCAGGACCCTCAGGGTTCCCCCTTTTCCCTCTTCCTCTCGCCCCCCGTGCCACTGCTCTCCTGACAAGAGGCAATCAGGCAGCTCTTGCATGGGCCCTGGGGCCTTGACCAAGGTGGGCTGCCGCCATGCGGTCAAAGATCTGTTCCTTCCGTTGTTTTGTTTTCAGCCAACACTAGAACAGAGAGATAAGCCAGGATCAACTCACAAACAGATACAAAGCAAAGAGACAGAGAGACAGTGATTTAGAGGCCGGTCACCAGAAAGATGGTGTCAGGGTGGGAGGATGCCCCAGATGGCAAGGCCCCTAAATGGATGGAACCAAGTGTTCAGTCACTCTCTCACGCTTGGGTAGAATGTTCGGTTGGATAGCGTTCACGTGGACACTGGGTTGGGTGGATGCTGTGCGATCAGTCCCAGCCATTGTCCTTGATCATGTGTGCTAGTTCAATGATGTATTTGCCTTCTTTATATTTCTGGCTGCTTTCAAAAGCATGTTCCTAGGAAACACAGAGGAAGAGAAAATACACTGAATGACCAAAGACAAGAAAGTGACTTTTGTAGCACGGAAGCAGAGGCATTGCCCATGGCAGGCATTAGGACCAGTGAGGTCTGGCCCTAGCTTCACCCAGACTCACTGGGAGAATTCCTACCTCTCGAGTACTCTACGTCCCCTTCACCTAGCTGCAGAACTGAGGCAACACCAGGACTTTCTCAACATTACAAAAAAATTTCTTCAGGAGCCTTGCTCTTTTAGGTCATCGCTCAAATGTCATCATCTCAGGATGTTCTTTCCCATCGACTCTACTTAAAATCCCAGCTTCTACCCCAGCACTCTGTCTCCCTCCCTCCTGCTTTATTTTTCTCCACACACTTATCACTTTCCAACATACATTATAATTTCCATTTATATTTTGTTTATTGTCTGTTTCCCATGACTACAATATAAACTTCATGGAAGACATAGATTTTCATGTTTAGTTCATTGCTGTATCCTAGAAGACTGCTTGGTGAATGAATGAGTACATTTTTGTGTGTGTGTGTGTGTGCGTGCGTATGTATACACATATACACACAGACATACACATATATATGTGGGTAAATCTTAGGGGACCTTGATTTCTGGTGCTAACAGAAGTTTCCTCTATGGATATATCCATAAAATTTCTGTGTCATTCCTGCTAGTTTCTGGGAATACAGGAAAATCTGGCTATAATTTTAAAGTTGTACTTATTAGGCTTAGAGAAAAGACACCCAGCGAGGGAAACAAAGTATTGTGAGACCAAACAGGTTTCCTTTTTATTTAGTTTTTCTTGATGCTTCTATGTCAGATGTACAGAGACAGGAGTTATATAAACTCCAGGCTAGAGAACCTGGCAGCCCGTAAGTGCCACCCAACCCTCTGCCAGGACTCCAGAGGGAAAACTCAATACATGCCGCCTGGCAGGTTACTTTTCTAAACTCACAGCACTGTGGGCTTCTCCCAGCTAATAAGCCCCACAGAACAAAGTCCTGCATAGGTGTGGGATAAAGGGTTATTTTAATTTTCAGAGATAGATATATAAGAACATTTTGGTGTATTGTCTGAAAAACACTGGTCACCTGAGTGATTATGTGGCTACGGTTGATGTGCAGAAGCAGTGGACATCAGCTCTTCCTCCGAATTAGTAAGGAACGAAATCTTATACTCAGTAGGTACTGGGCCGCAGTTGTATGTACTGCATCTTCTGCCTACAGCTCAGGGGCTTTGGGTTTCAGAACAAGAGTTCAGATGTGGGTCTCTTGTTGAGAGGGGAATTGGTCCATAAAGTGGAGAAGGGAGAGGAGAGGGGAACCAAGAGAGAATAGAGAATATGCAAACGAAACAGAAACACACACACACACACACACACACACACACACACGCACGCACGAGCTGGGGCCCAGCAGCAATTTCCCTGACACTTCATTATTCCCTGGCTGTGTGTGTGTGTGTGTGTGTGTGTGTGTGTGTGAGAGAGAGAGAGAGAGAGAAAGAGAGAGAGAGAGAGAGAACACACAGGACAGAGGAATGTGGTTTGGGAGTAAGACCTATTGTTCTATAGTGATGTGTTCAAGGGAGGAGGGAGGGAGGAACAAAACTAAGAAAGTGAGATTTCCTATTAAGGAAAAAAAAAAAAAAATAGCCCCCAAGCCACACAGGCACTTGCAAAATGTCAGAACTGGACTCCAGGGGAAAGAGCCCTAGATCTAGAGCCTACAGAAATGCCCAACTGATTGTGCTCCTACTGCTTCCCAGCACCGGGACATCACCTAACCACTCAATGTCAATAACTTACAAAATTGGAATATTTACACAAGTTCACAAGATTGTTGTGAAGGTCAGAAGAAATAACAGAATGAAAGAATGAAGCCCTACTCCTGACACATAAGAGGTGATCGATAAATATTTGGGGTGTTGGACATTTCCCTACTGTCCTGCACGTGTCACTGTATTTGTCAATCTGTTTCCATGGCACTCTCCTCCCTGGCATCATAACTCTAAGCGCTTTGAGGGCAGGGGCTGGGTCTCAATCATTCACTTTTGTATCCAGTCAAAGACTTTCAATAAAACTTTGTCAAATGAGTGAATCATTTTACCTGAACCTCAAGCAAGGAGCAAAACCAACAAACTCAGGTTTATTTTTTGTCTCTACTCCAACACATCCTCAGATCCTCAGTGGAATAAGAGAGCCAAGAAGTTGGGAAACAGAGGAGGGGCAGAACATTTCTGGATAATCAAACCCAAAACTGGCCCCACACCCGCACCCTGCACTCCATCACCTAGAGGAGGCCTGAGACCGCACAGAGGGAGTAGACTTGGCCAAGGTCAGCTTCTCCCACAAGGAACAACCAAGCCAACCATAGGCAGCTGTGGCTAAACAATTTTGTCATCACAAAACACACTGTTTAGGTTTTTTCTTTCTAATCCCAAGCATTTCTAGGGAGACGTGGAAAATGGAATCTAAAGGCAGTGCTGCCAAGTGCCACTACCAACTCCACCTGCAGAAGGTTTTTTTTTTAAATGATGTGCACATTTTCAAACTTTATTTAAATGGAATCATACTTTTGTATCTGGCATCTATTGCTCACATTATTTTATATATATATATATATTTTTTGTCCCCCAATAGATGTTAATTTTTTTAGTTTAGTATTAGGTTCACAGCAAAATTGAGCAGAAAGCACAGAGATTTACCATATACCCACTACTTGCCCCCAGACTCCTCCACTATCAAAGTCCCATACCAGGGTGGTATATTTGTTACAACCAGTGAACCTACACTGACACGCCATCACCACCCTGCGCAGTTTTGACTACTCCCCTTCAGGCTTCTTCTAAAGCCAATGCAGGTCAGGAGCCACGTGACGGGATAGGGAATTTGAGACATTCTGCATGGAATGAATTGCCTTCCAAGAGTCAGGAAGACCAATTTTTCAATATCCTCATACTCAAACCCACTCTATAAGTATGAGGAAACAAGGAAACTTAGCACAAAAGCCAAGTAGCAGGTCGCCCAAGGATGCACAGCCAAATAAGTGACGGAGCCCAAATTTGAACCTGCCTCTAGCTGCCTGGGTGGTACTTAGCTACTAGCCAGGGGGACTGCAGTGGCTATGTCTATGGTTGTGTAGTGACCCTAATGCATGTTAGAACAATCAGTCCCCAGTGTTAAAGCAGCGGATCCCTGCCCTTCCCTCCTCTGCCCTGGGAAAGGACTGCTCACTCTTCCTAGACCCCAAGGGGACCTTAAAATGTTTCGCTAAGTTAAACAATGAAAGAAGAGTGTCCATTTGGGAGATCCCAGCCATGACTACATAAGACAGTGGATGTTAGTTAAGACAATGTTTGATGATGGCTAGCACATGGCCTAGGACCTAGGAAGTGTTTTAAGAACACTTAACTGGAGCATCTGCCAAAGGGGTGGGGAACCTGTGGCCCTGGGGCCACATGTGGCCTTCTGGAATCTTGAGTGAGGCCTTTTGACTGAATCCAAATTTTACAGAACAAATCTTTTTAATAAAGGGATTTGTTCTGTGAAGTTTGGATTCAGTCAAGGGGCTGCACTTGGGGATCTGGAGGGCCACATGTGGCCTTGAGGCCATGGGTTCCCCACCCCTGCTGGACACTTGGCATATAGTAAGCTGTCAGGAAATGTTATATACTATTATAACTTATTAAATCTAAAGGTGTGTGTGTATCTCACGGGTAGGTGTGAAGGAATGAACAGGAGGGGGGACATGTCAGTGAAAAGGGAAGAAGGAGTATGGAGGACAGATGACTGTACCAGGTACTGCTTTTTGAGCTCCGTTACCTGGCCTGGTCTAAGACAATTGCACAACACCAAGGGAAGCAAATATAAGAAAACATTCTTCTAGCATGAGGCTCTTGGCTATTCCCTTCATAGCCCTCTACCAACCAGACTCCTCTATACTTACATATTTCCAGCCCAGCGTGGTTTTGCAGTTTTCACAGTAAATGTCTGCAACTGCATGTAGTCCTGTTAGCAACACACGCTCTTCTGCGGGCCCACAGCCCACATTAACTCTATGTCGGGGACAGAAAGGGAGAGTGGGTAGTTAGTCACTTGCACTTCATCAGTCATTCACGCTGAGCTTCCAGCAAAAATTAACTAGGCAAGGCTGCCCCAAGGGAAGCCAACACTGAGGAGAGGATGGTCTAAAACTGAAATGAATAACAACCCCCAAAAGGTTGGGACAAAACGGAAATATCTCAGTTGGAATGAATTTGAGATCTGCAAGTTGTGATGCACTGGGTCTACTAAAATAGTCTTTACGGTTGAGATTTTGCTTAGAATTTAATTTTTCTAACAAACACTTTTAATCTTGTGACTTAAGGGGACAAAATGACAACCACACTGTGACATCCACAGCCATGAGCACAGGTCCTCCAAGCTTACTGAGGACTGAATGAAGCCGAAGATGTTGAACATGACAGCACAGTCTGGTTCTGACAACAAGGAGGAGTGAGCCCCAGTGTTGGATGTGCTCTGCTCCTTCACAGAGTACCTGACTCAAGCTGAACACACTAGATTTCCAGTTTTACAGTTCATCTGGCTTGTGTGAGCTTCGCTTTCCTTTCCCAGGGAAGAGGTCATAACTCCTGTGCCCAGCGATGACGAGGGCTGTGCACACTTCACTAAGTGGCCCTTGCCTCCTCCTTAGGTTCTCATGCTGAGGCGCTCTCAGAAGCTCTTCAGCTCCTGGGACCACAGCCCTCTGATGTGCCTATTGAGGGTAGTGTGGTAAATATTATTATTTTTAGCCAGGGATGCCACCCAAAAAATTCCCCAAAGGTAACTGACTACCAATTATGGAGAGTAATGCTCCACAGGGTTTCCATTGTGGTAGAGAAGACAGGATCCATTGTTTAATTAGCATTGAGAAGTGCTTTCTTTCCCATCCCATCCTTCAAAATTTACACTAAGCAATGGATGTACCATTCAGAGACACTCACACTGAGTTAAAGAGGTACGCTCGTCCTTGACTTCCTTGGAACGACTGAAACGTAAGAAAACAAATCGATCATTAGATATTCATTTCACCCACCCATTTCGGAAACCAACCCAAATCACAACAAGCACGACCTTCCAGGATCGACACAGCAAAACGGAGCACGGAGCCAGTTAATGGTCCAGCTGGCAGATGGCATGGGGGAGGCGGCAAAGGCAGAATAAACAGAGCTACAAAGCTTAAACCAGCCCACACATGGACTGTTTTCACCAGCCCAGATGAGAAAATTTTTTAAAAACCAAAAATCCCAAACCCCACTATGTGATTAAAAACTTCCTTCCTCCTGATATTGCTTGATATAATTAATCCACCTGAGATAATTAATCCATATTGGCCTTTCCTGGTCCCACCTGATTTCAGCCATCTGTGCTGGCCATAGTTTCCCCAGGCTGGCCCAGGCACGGAGACCAGTACGAGCACTTCTGCTTGCCCTCTTGGTCCAGCCCTACCCAAGGCAGTAAAGGCCTAACCCAGGAATAAACTATCAACCCCACACTTACCCCTTGTCTTGCCTTCTGGTAGATCCTAACTGCCAAGACAGTTACAATGCTCCTAAATGGGGGCATGGAAGCCCTCCTTTTGAGGTGTAAGCAATTTGATCTCTACATTGCAGAAATGCTCATTAAGCAGCAATCCCATTTCAACCTCTACCTTAAATACGAGCTTCCTTCTTCCAGCCAGAGGGTGGCAGGGAACAGGAGAAACAGGAGCCAAAGCCTGCCATGCAAGTTGGCGTCTATTAACACAGGCCTTGTCCATGTTTTCCTCCTCTGGTTACAGTGAGATGTCTACCTGACATGAGCCTGCCATGTTCTGCATTGCTGCCTGCATTTTTAATGTGGTATTGTATCCTGAAGTTAACATCCTGGTCTGCTCTGAAAACCACTCTAAACAAACAAACAAACAAACAAGGGACTCTCCCATGACCTCTGTTATTCAGTGGCTGAAGAAATCTGGGAGTGACTGGTTAACAGACGACCAGAGGGTAGGAAAGCACCAGACACAGATCACACAGCACAGATCACTACCCACGAGACAGTCATTTTGCCAGATGAGCAGGACTTCAGGGGTCAGTGCCGCTAGGCAGAGAGAAAGGCAAAATTCTGTACTTGTGGAAAAACTGCCTCTGGGGCAGCTGGATTGTTGGTTGCCTCCAACATTCAAATGCACCAGAAGCCTTCACTCCCAGGTGCAACTGCAAGGAGCAAACAGACGTTCTCCAGCTGCTGCCCAGACCTAAACCAACCTAAACCAACTCCTTCCTTTTTTGAGTCTTGCAACATCTGTGGGGATCACAGCATTTTCCAGGCTACAACTGAGCAGCTATGAGTGTCAGAACCTTAAAATCTGGAACCTGGAAGTCTATGCTGAGTGTTTGGATGAGACAATATCCCAGGGACACAGGTCTGGATTTGGACAAACTGGTAGTTCGATCTTGGAGCACAAAGACACCCCAGGACTTCTAGGGTAGCAAAAGCTTCAAGATCTGCCCTCACCCCCGCCCCCAGCAACTTCTCTTGCTACTTCCCCACTCTGTCCTTTGCCCTAGTCAGGCTGAACTTGCATTTCACCAACTTTGGCCACACTGTCCCCTCCGATGGGCAGGCTCTTCCACCTGACCGATGCTAAGCCTCTGCTCAGGTCCCCTCTTTCGTAAGGCTTTCCCTGACCTCCCCAAAAAGAGGCACCCAATGACATCAATGTTCTGGACCCTTCGTATTCCCTATGTTTTCCTTTTTCTTAGCACCTAGAACCCTGGATTTAAATCATCTGTTTATCCTCACTAGATTGTAAGCTCCCTGAATGCGTGGGCCATGTCTTCAGTCTTTCTCTGAAACTCCAGCACATAGCACCTGAATCTGGCATATAGTAGGCATTTATTAAATATTATTCTATGAGTGAACTGTCTTTATTTTGTTTTCTATAAACAACTTTGTTGAAGTATAACTTACATATAATACACTGTACATATTTAAAGTGTACTATTGGAAGAGTTTTGATACCGGTATATACCTGCAAAACCACCGCCACAATCGAGGTTGCAGACTATCCATTGTACCCAAACATTTCCTTATTCCCCTCGGAATTCTCCCCTCCTCTCATCCCCTTCCCACTTGTGCATCCACAGGCAACCAACCACTGCTTTCTGCCACTATAATTTGTATTTTCTAGAATTTTTTATAAATGAAATCGTATAGGGTGTAGTATTTTTTGTCTGGCTTCTATCACTCAGCCTAATTCTTTTAGGATTCATCCATGTTGTCGCATATATCAACAGCTCATTCCCTTTTTGTTGCTGAGTAGTATTCCATTCTGGATATATGGTTCATTTCTTTTTGGTTTGATTTTTAATAAGAGATTTGCACTGGTTGACCTCCAAGTCCTCCTCCAGCGTCAAAACTACATTCTTTTATGATTCTGTGGTCCCAAGTTATAGGTAATTGGGAGTGTCATCCTCTAAGAAATATTCGCCAAGACCTTCAAGTTCAGAGCTTGCATGGAGGTGGCTATGGGCAAACAAATCCTAGAAGAAAGTAGACAGGAAAATAACATGAAGCAACACAGCTTCATCGTTTATGAGGGAATGACCTTGCAGAATGCACTGACTTGTTTCGCCAGCACTCATGGATCATCTACTCTCTGTTAGACCTAACTGGGAAGGCAGGGAGAGGAGCAAGACTGTGAGACGTTCCAGGGCAGCAGTATCCCCAGAAGGTATGCAAGACAATCCTCCAGAAAATCCTTTTCTCCAGGGAAGGGAGAAAATACTAGAAATTTTATCTATTTTTATCTTTTAAAAAAGTTTCACTAAACAGCTACAATGTATGGATTATCAGGGGACCTTCCCTGGGCTAGTATGTGTCATACGTATATAGGTATCTGGAAGGAAGGATGGGGGCTGTGTGTGTGGGAGGGTGGGAGTTGACAGTGATGCTCTTCTTCTGCCTTTGCTTTCAGGATATTGTGAAAACTGTTGTTTCTGTGCTACAAGATGTCACTAATAGTACCCTTTGAGAAATGTGTCATTAAAAAAAAAGATGTCAATAATAAAGCTGATCTTGCAGGGTACAGTGGCTCATGGGAGGCTGAGGTGGGAGGACCAGTTGAGCCCAGATTTGAGTCCAGCCTGGGTAACGTAGCAAGACCTAGTCTCTATAAAAAAATAAAAAATAGCTGGGCATGGTAGCACACAGCTGTAGTCCCAGCTACTTGGGAGGCTGAGGTGGGAGGATCGCTTGAGCCCAGGAATTCAAGGTTACAATGAGCTGATCACATCACCGCACTCCAGCCTGTGTGACAGAGCAAGACCCTGCCACTAAAAAAAAAAAAAAAAAAAAAAGGCACTGAAGCTGATCTCATAAAAAAAAAAAAAGATCTTTAAACAGCAGGATCTTTGCAATTTTTTGTAATGGGACAGAGTACCACAAAGAGATTCACTTACAGCAAAGTATCTGAAACTTGTTATATGGAAATAACTGGCATTTGACAATGTTTTCATTTTATATGATTTTTGTGGCTTAAAAATGTTACAAAAATGAATTCAAAACAATATTTAGAAGAAAATTTAGAAGAAAATCTTTGCTACCTTGTATTAGAAAAGAGTTCTTAGTTACTGCAGATCATATAGGGCAGAGAAAGAAAAAAAAAAGTTCTTAGATACTACACAAGAAATATAATCTATAAAAGAAAAAAACTGATAAATTGAACTTTATCAAAATCACTACATATTAGAATTTTTTTTTTTTAACTGACAAAGCTAAGTGCTGGCAAGAACGTGTAGTAACTGAAACTCCCATACATTGCAAAATGGTACAGCTACTTTGGAAAAGAGTTTGGCAGTTTCATTTACCCAAGTGAAATGAAAACCTATGTTCACATAAAAACCTGTATGAGAATGTTTTTAGCAGCTTAATTCATAATCACCCCAAACTGGAAATAACCTAAATGTCTCTCAACTGGTGACTGGATAAGCAGACTGGTACTTCCATATAATACTGCTCTGTAATAAAAAGGAACAAAAAAATAAATGCCACATATTCTCACTTATAAATGGGAGCTATCCTCTGGCTATACAAGGACACAGAGTGGTATAATGGACACTGGAGACTCAAAAAGGGGGAGGGTAGGAAGAATGAGGGATGAAAACTGACCCATGGAGTACAATGGACACCATTTGGATGATGGCTACAAAAGTCCAGATTTCACCACTATATAATATATACCTGTAATGGAATTTAACTTGTACCCCCTATTTCTATTTAAAAAATTTTAAAAAGGGAAAAAATATAAAATAAGAAGGAACAAACTATTGATACACAGAACAACGTGGATGAATCTAAAATGCCTTATGCTAAGAAGATCAATGGTTCAGAGTTTATGGGTAAGGGGAAAGTTTGACTGTAAGAGTTAACAAGGGAGATGGAACTGTTCTGTTATCTTGATAACTGAAGAAAGTTATTCTTACGCCCTATAAGAAAGTCTAATAATCACTATTAAACTATGTATTTATAAGACTATAAGACTATGCAGTAGACTATCAGACTCTAAAGAAGATATATTAAAACTAAAAAAGAAAACCCAAAAGTCATAGGACTGTACACCAAAAGAATTACTTTTACTGTACATAAATGTAAAAACAAAATTTTTAAAATTCAATAAATTTTTTAAAAATGATGATCCATTTCTAAAATCTATGTCTGCACACTGTATTTCTATATCTGTACAATTAGGAATTATAAGCAATTCCCTAATTTTTTTTTGTAGAGACAGGGGTCTCGCTCTTGCTCAGGCTGGTCTCGAACTCCTGACCTCAAGTGATCCTCCTGCCTTGGCCTCCCAGACTGCTAGGATTACAGGCGTGAGCCACTATGCCCAGCCAATTTCTTAATCTATTTAAAAATATTCCAAACAGTTTCAGAGGGGCTTGAACCCTTGTTAAAAACCACTTCTCTGAACATTTTGCCAGAACAACTGATTGATTACCCTCACCTTAGGACATACCTTTTGAATCATTGCATCAGAAAGTGATAAATCAAGATTTCTTTTTAAAGGAGCATATTCAATCACATACACCTTCAATAAAATAAGATTAAAAGCAATTTTACAATTGTTTACTTTCCCTTTCATCCTTTTAAATTATATATGTAAATGTTTATTTTTAAAAACTTATTTGTTTATAACATACATATTACATAGCAGCACACATACATTATTTTTAATTAAGTATACATATATTAGGACTATATGCAAACATTTTACTGATGGGGTATGTAATTTTTAAAAGTTTGGAGGCCATTGTTCGAGGGGTTCCAGTCTGCTTCCAGGCAGGGCCTAAAAGTAACTTTCTCTGGCCTCACACAGATTAGAATTCCTAGAGAGAGCAGGGGTGGAGGGAGGGTGCATGGCAGAGAAGAGAACCACCAGCCAGGCCCAGACACACCTCCGAGGGCCACTGGGTTCCCCCAGGCCTGTTCTGAGAGCATGCTGGCAGAGGCCCACACTCTGCAAAGTGTGCTGAACTCAATCAGGGCTGTCCTGGTGGCTACACCTACTTGGGTACCCCCAGATGAGCAGTGTCTATGAACCTCTGTTTCCTCAGCCTGGCATTCAGGACTAGCTGCATTTTCTGAGGCAGAACTCTGGAAGTTTTTCTACCATGGCTTCCACCCTGGGGCCCCTGCCAAGTCAACATTTATGATGTGAAAAACAGCCACAGAGAACAACAGGCATCTTGCAAACAGACACAAACAAGAATAGCCCGGCTGGGTTGCTGTATCCTGTGGGGCCCAGCCTAGCCTGGTGCAACCTGGCACAGCCTGGCACTCCCTTGAGTGAGGGTGGTACCGAAGGTGGGGAGACCGAAAGGAAGTTAAGGAAGCAATTAGAATGAAGCAAACAGAATTTCAGACCAGGAGATGCCAAACAGACTGTCAGACACATTTGTTTGCTGTCATTACTGCCAGGCAACAAGGCAGCTCTTTTCCATGTTGTGTATCAACTAAGGCTGGTGTGCAGGCCTCCAGGAAGGGTTTTTCATTTTGTTTTTTTAAACTACACAAAACTTTTCTTCTGCCCTTTAAAGTAAAGTAATAGTTCCAGGCCCAACCCTTCCAGCTAGCTCAAAGGAACGGAAAGGGCTTTGAGTTTCCTGTTTAGTAGCCAAAACCACTGATTTCTGGCCCCTTTGAAAGTCTGGAAGGCAGCAACTCCTTTTAAAAGTAGAACCACTGAAAAATGAATACTTTGTGGGCGAGGCAGCAACAGAGCAAACGTGCACCTTTCTTCCCCTTGGTGATAGGAGCAAGTTGGTCCTCACCTCGGAGTCCGATTCACTTGGACAGACTCTTCCCAGCAAGAAGGGCCCAGCAGAGGAGCAGAGCCTCCCAAACCCTCGCCCCTTGCTCTGCCGGGAAAGATCAACCACTGTCAACTGAGCACAGGACTCAAGAGGTGTACAGAGAGATGGGGGACGGAGATGCCCACCATCCTAGCCAGCTATAACATCTGGGAGCCAGGTGACCCCTTGCGTATCTGCATAGGGTGAGAGGATTTAGTCTTGGCATCAGAAAGTTCAGGTTCAAATCTTGGCTTTACAATTTCAACTTACTAGCTACTTGACCTTAAAAGAGTTATTTAACCTCTCTCTGCTTCAACATCTTTTTCATGTGTAAGTAGAAACCATGCCTATGTCACAGGGTTGTTGAGAGTAAGTGAAATGAGGTAAATGAGGTGCAGAGTAAAAAGGTCCCTATCTTTCCCCTTTGGCCTTTTCAGGAGCCTGGAGAAGAGAGGGGAAAAGGCTGACTCTAACCTACTTGGTTGTCCAGACTTCTTTTCTTTGGTGACTTTGGTCTCCCTCTTTCTCTCCTATTATGCCAAAAGGCAAGGCTTCCCCAACTCAATGTCTCCATAACAATGGAAGGATGTGACTGAAACTCCCCGTGACACTTTCCAGTTATAATTTTCTATGAATCCACCCCGCTTAAACCATTTGGCACTTGACTCTCCAATCTACCACTCATACACACAGTGTTAACGGCATGGGCTTTAAAGAGTCAGATTGCCAGGGTATGAGTCCTGGTTTTGCCATATACTGGCTATGTGACCAACTTGAGCAAGCTAATTAGCTTCTCTGAGCCTCATTTTCCTACTCAGTAAAATGGGCACAGTAAAATAATACTCTCACCCACACCAGATTTGCCTAATAAATAAGATACTGGGTATGAAAGTGCTTCGTAAACTTCAAGGCTCTATGTATTTTGTTATAGTCAGAATTTGTTTCTGTTATACAGCTGTACTGGGGCTGAGTGGCTAAGCTCTGTACTCCCAGCACTTTGGGTGGCCGAGGCAGGAGGAATGCTTGAGGCTAGGAGTTTGAGACCAGCCTGGGCAACATAGTGAGACCCCCATCTCTACTTAAAAATTTAAAAATTAGCCAGCGTGGTGGTGAGAGCCTGCATTCCTGGCTACTTGGGAGGCTAAGGTAGGAGGGTAGCTTGAGCCCAGGAGTTTGAGGCTGCAGTGAGTTATGATCACACCACTGCACTCCAGCCTGGGTGACAGAGTGAGACCCCATCTCTTTATTAAAACAACCACCACCACCACCTATTGGTACAAACCTAAAGTTGAATTTTTTAAAAATTGAGATATAATTCACATTACCATCACTCTTTTAAAGTACACAATTCAGTGGTTCTTAGCATACTCACAAGGTTGTGCAGCTATCACCCCTATCTATTTCCAGAACATTTTTACATTCCAAGAGTAATCTCACACCATTAGCAGTCACCCTCCATCTCCCTTGCCCGCAGCCTCTGGCAACCATAAATCTACTGTCTGTCTCCAGGGGTTCGCTCAAAGCACTATATATTTTAAGGGATAGCTACAATGAGCTCCTTTTAAAGTCCTTTTAGGCATCTGAGATGACTGAGAAGGTAGCACAAGTGTTTAGGTAGAGACACAAAGGAGGAGCAGAGCGCCCTGAGAATACTGGGTAAGCCACCAACTCAACACATGTGCCATTCTGCAGGGAAGGGCCAGACTAGTCCTGTCCCCATTCTCATTCTTTTCTCCAACCATGGTTAGGCCTGATGAGGTCTCCTATTTTGGGTCAAAGTAAGCCCAAGTAGAATAGCACGGGATCCTGTTTGGATTTCACCTGTGAGGAAGCGTATGGGGAAAGTGAGAAGGGTGATGATAAAGAACAAAGATGAAAACTTCCAGATTTAGAACCTGAGTGCTACTGAAAGAAACTGCAAACATTTAGCTAAGAGGAAAGAAGATTAAAGGGGATTTCTTCCATCTTCTCTGCAATAAAAACAAGAGGAAATAGACTTGGATGAAAATAAGAGAGACTTTGGTTAATCACAAAGTAAGAACTTCCTGACTCTGTGTTTCTTCCATACTGGGACATAGGCCACCAGGAAGGACTAGGATAGAACAAAGCCATTTGTATGTGTTCATGGTTTACAGAAAAGGTTTCAAGTATGTGTCTAGAAACCCCTGAAATGGGGGTAAAAAGCATGTGTGCTGCCTAGGAACAGAAGGATGGCTTTCTTAAGGCCTCTCTTCCCATGGCTTTGAGCTATGGTAGGCCTTAATTCACCCTCACATTCTCTAAACAGATGGAAGGAGGGGCAGGGAAGGGACTGGCTCTAAAGGAGGAAATGTCTGCTGTGTGGAGTCATAAAATTCCAAGGGCATGGGAGCATTCAGATGCCTGGAATTGCAAAAACAAAAGGTGGTAAGGGGGCCTGGGTGCCACATTTTATTGCTGAAAGGGGGAGACTCCGGGATCTAAGCCACTTATTGATCACACCTTTCGAATTTACCTTCCTGTTGACCAACATGAACTGGGCCCAACACAAACTAGGCCTATCCGCTTTCAGGGAGAGGCCCAGAGAATGGGATAGAGAAAGATCCTAAAAGATCTGCTGCCTCGTGATGTCATGTCTGCTTGATGTTCAGTGGAAAGGATGCAGGCTTTGGAGCTGAGAGGCCTTGGACTCAGCCCTCACCAGCTGTGTAACCTGGGGCAAGTCATTTCACCTTTCTGAGCTTCATGGTCCCATCGACAAAAAGGAGAAATATAATGTCTATTTCCTATTCCAGAGGTACACTGTGCAGATTAAATGAATGTGTGTGTATTAAGCACAGAGCTTGGCTCATAAAAGGCATTTAATAAATGTCTGTCTCCTTTTACACCACCACAGGCTTTCACGATTTAAAATGGGAGCTGCGTAACTAATCTGGAAGGGCTGGGCTGTCCTGCCAGAGCTCCCCAGACTCTCTTCCAAATCCCCCTACAGCTACAGACCCCACAAGCTCCTCTCCCACATCTCTTCCAACTGCCCCAAGAGCCTCAGATGGGGCTTAGGCAGTATGGTTGTTTTCTGCTGAACCAAGAGCAGGATAAGCCTCTCGTCTGTGGCAAAGGGTTCGTTAGGCCAGCAGATGCCAAGGTAAACATGCAGCCAGTGGGAAAACAGATGCTACCAGCTCTCAGCATCCTGCAGAGAGGGAGTGAGGCATGGGAAGCATGCCTTTTCCAGAAGGATGAGGAGTGGGGGGTGCCCGTGATCAGATATCCCTACGCTGTACAGAAGAGAGGCTGACACAGCACCACACCCGGTCTGTTCAGGGATGCTAACTTCTGAGTTAGAGACTGAGGGTGATATGGATCAGGATGTGATGGCAGTCAGCCATTAAGAGCTGGGCCCTTCGTGGTTCAAATATAAACCTAAAACTTTAAAAGGACTGAAGTAATGGAGGTCAAATTTCTTTTGGCCAGGCGCAGTGGCTCACGCCTGAAATCCTAGCACTCTGGGAGGCCGAGGCGGGAGGATCACTTGAACTCAGAAGTTCAAGACCAGCCTGAGCAAGAGTGAGACCCCGTCTCTACTAAAAATAGAAAAATTAGCCAGGCACGCACCTGTAGTCCTAGCTACTCAGGAGGCTGAGGCTGGATTGTTTGAGCCCACGAGTTTGAGGTTACAGTGAGCTACGATGATGCCACTGCACTCTACCCAGGGTGACAGAGGAGACTCTGTCTCTCAAAAAAAAAAAAAAAAATTTCTTTCAAAGCCATTAGGCCCTTGAAAATTCAGAGTTGCTAGAGTTAAAAAAAGATAATGCAAATTAATATGCCTCGGAAGAAGAAATACCAATCTCCTGATTTATGTTTCAGTCTACACTCCTGTTCCCAAAGCCCATTGGGCACTGGCAAATGAAAAATGTCCTTATGCTTCAAAGGATGCCTATGAAGTCAGTGGGCAAAATCTACAACCCCCAAAGTAAGTCTTCCCAGCAACCAATCTAGGTAAAAAGGCCCAAGAAAGCCACTCTCCAAGACCCAAGCCACATGCTACAGAGGGGACTGCTTTGAAAATATTTTAACAAGCAATCACTATAGTGAAACTGGAGGGAATTTATAGATGAGATTGAGGTAGCTCATAAAAATGAATTAGAAATTATGAAAAAACAACAGTAACGGCTCACACTTATATGGTGCTTGCTATGTGCCACGTTGGATTCAAATTGTAATTCAAAGCAAAGTAATTTAATCCCCATCAACCCCACGGGGTAGGTACAATCATCCTCCCCATTTTACAGATGAGGAAAGTAAGGCAAAGAGAGGTTAGGAAACACGCCTAGGGTCAAATAACCAATCAATGACAGAGGTCCTGGCAGTCCAGCTCCAAAGTCTAGGGGAGAATGAATATAGGGTAACAAGAGTGTTGTCCAAATAACTTCCTAAAAAGAAGGGAACCTAAACAGAATTAGACAGCCTACCCACTCTCACCCCTGCCAGGCAAGGCGAGAATTAAAACTGATATGTATATAGGACACCAGAATAAGAAAAGCACTTTCACATATGTTAACTGATCCAACCTCCAAAACAACAGAAGAGGAAAGTGAAGTCCAGAGCTGTTAAAGTAACTTCCCCAGTTTTACACAGCTTGTAAGTCAAGGTCAGAACTTTAAATCTATGGCTCCTGACTCCAAGTCCCAAGATTTCTCTAGAGGGTATTCACTTGGAATTCAAAGAATTCACTTCTTTGATGAAGAAGGATGGATCAATCTGTCAGAACTTAGGAAAATCTTTTAGGCTATTCAAATTCCTCTGCTCTGATTCCATATTTACTCAGCAACTGCCTAAATTTAATTCTCTCGCTCAAGTGGGTTTACCTTCAAGGAAGATAACACACAGTCCGAGCTTTCAGGATTATCTGCTCCACTATAAATTAATGAATTAGAATTCTGGCTTACCAGTTAGCTTCCTGTGAGCTGTGTTACAGTGAATCACTTCACCAGAGCTTGGTCACTCGAGTGAATGGATAATATTAAATTTGTAGATCTACAATGTTTAATGGTGATTTAGGACCACCAAGGAAACATTCTCTGAGTCCCAGCCTAAAAACAGCTCTTTCCAGCTCACTACTGAATGAATGAATGATTCTTATTTCACAACTTTGGGAAAAAAATAATTAATAGTTAAGAATCCCCTCAAAATCCCTTCTTTCTTTGGTACTTGGACTTCACAAAGAACCATCAGAGAATCCAGAAGAATGCTTTGGGAGTTGTAAAGAGAAACATTTAAGTAATCACAGTCTGCTGGGATCTCAGACAGTGGACTGTAGTTTGGGTACAGTGGAGGATCTCAAAACAAAACATCCATGTGACTTTATCCAGTTTTAATTTCATAGACTCACAGACCATTGGGACTTGAAGGACCCCCCCCCCCGCTAAGGTGGTCAACCACTCACCTGAAACATGACTCTTGCCCACATTTCTACCAAACCTCTCCTTAAATACTTTCAGTGAAAGAGAATTCACTACCTCCTGAGGAAGTCCATTTTACTGCCAAACACTCTGACAATGCCAAAATATCTTATATGAGCTGATCTCTATGTCCTTAGAGCTCCCTGAATCCCCTATTGTTAGATCCTTGGCACTGTAACACTTTGGGTTACAGATTTAAAGCTCTATCTTGCCCGTGCCAAGGTTTCTTCTATGATCTAAACTTCTCCCAGTTTAGTGGCTTGGTATAATGAAATAATTATGTAGTTGGATGAACTAACTAGATTTAATTCCCAATTCTGGCACCTTCTCTGCCATGTGCTCTTGGTTTGTTCACCTCTCTGGTCTCAAGTTCCTCATCTGTGATATGGGATAATAATATCCACCTTCTTTCTACCAGTCCCTTCAAATTTTTCAAATGTGGCATGGTCTGAGCATGACCTGACCATGTTCGTCATTGTCTTCTATACTAGGTGTTCCCTAAACACTTTCCTTTCTTTCTAATGCTAATCAAAGCACAAGGCCTTACTTAAACAATTATTAGCCTTCAGGTTGTATGTACAAACTAAAGTAGGTTGATCAATATGTTCTTTCTTCCCTGCTGTGGCAGTTGTCCAGCATTAGGCTTTCCTCCAGTGATCATATACCTTTAACCTCTATATTCATATACCCTCAGGGACTGGATTTAGGAGTAGAGTTATATGAAACAGTATGAAGGAAGAGACAATGTTACTGAAAACGGTCATGGTAGTAAGAGTTAAGGTGGGGATTGAAGAAATCATAGCCAGAGTCTCACGAAAGATGTTAGAAAGATTTGAGCATAGGGTGCTTGCCAAAGTGCAAAAGCTGGGCACTCGTGATTCTTGGTATTCCCTCCAGAAATGGAACATAATTGGATCAGAATAACCAGCCCAACCACTCCCACCCCCGCTAGGCAAGGCTATGTAGTCTGCCTCCAACTAGGATGTCGTCCCTGGGCAGATCCCTGATGCTCTGAACTGGGATTGCATCATCTGTGAAATGAGGGGACTGAGTAAAGTCTCTTACAAGGGTGAACATTCTGTGAGTCCACATTCTCAAGAAAATATCTGCCTCACACATTAAATGAACATTTCTAACTCTGAGTTAGATTACCTTCATGTTTTTAAACTTCCTGTTTATCTGCATAAGAAGCAGGTTTTTTCTGCTAATCAGCTAACCTATCTTATGTGATTCTTTGCTTAAGACACTCATCCTCAAGACATAGAAACTTAAATACCTTCCAAATATTTTGGTGCTCAGTTTTCTTCCTTGGCCAGCATAAAAGTACCAGGCTCATTGTGAAATACCAGGCACTGGAAAATCATCTCCTGGGCAAAAATGGGGGGCGGGGGGTGCAGATCTAAATGTCCAATAATAAAGGAATGGCTCAGAATCTTGTGGTATGGGCACATGAAGAAATACTGTGCCTCCATGATTATAAGTCAACAAATACTGAATAAGCAGCCCTGTCCAAGCCTGGGCTGGGCACCACAGAGAACAAAGCTAGTTGATCTAGCCATGTAGAAAACAGGACTAAAATACATAGCTTTCATGGGAGAGTTAGCAGGGGCAAAGAGGCTGTGAGGCCTCGAACACCAGCAGAAGCCCAGGCGACCCACCAACCGTGGGTTAAGCAGCTAGAAGTGCATCTGTATTGCTGGTAAGGACTCCTCACCGCAGTCTCCCTATATCCCCATCTCTTTCCTAGGGAGAAGAATATTCAAGGAGGAAGTCCTGACATGTTTGCAACACATAATAATATTAATAAAAATAACAATATCTTATAATTTCTATAGTTTCATGTGCCTCAGGGCATCGTCATAAGCACTATTTCCTATGCGCCTCATGACACCCCAGGGGGATGTGCAGGGAGGAAAGATGACAGTGGGTGGGCGTGGAGCCAGTCCTAGAACCCACATCTCACAAAGCCCCTGCCTCTCGTGCAGCCATCTACTTTGTGTTGTGAGCATTGTCTGTTGCGCCCACATCGAAATACAGGGCACTCACCACTCCTCCACCACTGATCTTTCCTTACTGAAGGGGGTGGAGAGGGTGTGGGATCCTTAACAGCACTGGGCAGTAAGTCTGAAAGCAGAACTTGTTAGTTTCTAAACAAGGACCAGCCAGTTGGACCACAGAGTGGGTGTTTCCATGCAAATTCCAGCACTTTCATGTTGCTCCATGAACTGAGCCCAGCCATGACAGCAAGCCGTGGTTTTCTGCAGCCAGCTAAGGAGTCTTTGATTAGGTTTAGAGAGGAACTTAATTAGCATCATGGAAACACAGAGCAGTTTTCAGAAAGGAAAGGTCAGCTGCAAGCCCTAGCATTTGCTATCGGCCATCTGCCAAGCAGGAAGTGCTACTCAGATCTATTTTTAATCATCTTCCCTAGGCTAGGGCTCCTGGGAGAATTCAGAGGCCAGGGTTATTCCAAGACAAACATTTAATTGCTACCTTTCTGTACACATTTCTAAACAGTCCCTGGATACTGAAGACCAATGTATACATAAAGGACTAGTTCTTGGGTTCTGTCACTCTGGCATCTACATACAAGGTTATCTTTGGAAGCCATGCCTGGGGACCACTCCTTGGGAAAACTACCTGAGACTGTCTGGGGTATCAACTAACTCCACATAACATCATAATCCCTATCAGCAGCAGGTTTTGGGTATTTGCTTTGCTTGTAAGTGACAGGGAAGAGGTGGGAGTTTAGGCCCAGGAGTACGTGTTCGTTCACTCCCCAGAGAAGTGAGACCAGTGAAGCTAACTGCGCAAACTTCCTCGTCACTCCCATTTTTAAGCACATTTATCACTTCATAAAGGTAAATTAAAATGAGCTCATCCAGGCAGTAATCTCATTTGTTACTAAAGATATGCACTGGCTAAAGAAAGGGGAGAGGTTTCATCTCAGTTCCGAAGGACCCGGCGTGGCTGGTCTATCCAGGCGCAAGAACATTTTGTCCACTGGCTTCTTCCCTGTCCTGTCTCGCAGCAGCACTCCCGTCTCAGTTCAACCCAGCCCAAGGAATGAAACGTCTCAGAGGTCTGGACAGGGAGTCTGGCACAGCCAGGGCAGATTGTGTAGAAAGAGCCTGGCTCAGGCAGCCCCTACATTCTCCCAGCCCACACGTCCCACACAGAATTTCCGCTCTCTTGACACTCACAAACCTTCAGCCTCCAATTCCCATCCCAAGGTAAAGCCTAAGCATATGTACAATTGTGCCCCAGCCAAGCCAAGTTCCATCTGCCAGTAAAAAGACTGGGGACGCACAGCTAGCCACCACCAGAGCCTGCCCCGTCCAACACAATGCCGGGGAGCTTCAGGACCCACTGTGCCCGCTCACATAGGGGTCTGCTCAGGGTTTGACCCACCTCTCTGCCTTTCCTCTGCTCTCCTCTTATGAACTTAACTGTCAGTGAGCAGCCGGTGGGAAAGGTAAGCCGAAAGGGCACCTTGGCTGTGGGATCTTTGCCTAAGGATGTGAAATAGGAGACTGGGTATTTGGGGCAACTTAACACCAGCCAGAGCCCAGCCAGAGGGCCAGGGCGGAAGGACTGATGAGACACGTGTGTGCTTCACAGAAGCTCTAACTCCCCTGGCTGGGGGCTGGAACCCCTCCCTGCCTTCCCCACCCCAGGAACTCTTCTCTACTGAGCTGGGGCACACATGTCCCTGAAGAAAAAAAAACAAAAAAGGGCCACCATACAGGGTCACTCTCCCTGACCCAGTTGGACCACACATTAATTAGGGCTCCTGAGCCCTGCTGACTCTTGAGTTCCTCTTCTTGTCTGTTTTCAGGAGAGAAGGGAGTTAATCAGCAACCAGCTTAAGAAAGGATGACTCTCTGCCCCTGCCGAGGATCACTAAGGATCACCTGTGCTCTTCCTCCACCCCCTTCCGCTGTTGGCCATGGCTCTGTGGGCCAGAAAACCCTGTTTAAAAAACAACAACAACAACACAGAAGACATCTGGGGTGCCATGTTTAGTCCAAGTGCAAGGGCTTGGGAGCAGGCAGACAGCCTGGGTAGAACCAAGAGAAGGGCCTGGACTGGGTTCCTGGGCTAATTCAGAGCAAGAAATGGGCTGTGTGACAGAGCAGGGACCATGGGATCAGGCTTGAATTCAAATTCTGGTTCTCCCATTTCCTAGCTGGGTCCCCTTGGTCACCTCAATCTGTCTAAGCCTCACTTTCCTCATTTGACAATGGGGATAATAGTAGTATGTCTCCCTTTGGGTTAGTATGAGACGAAAGACGTGATTCACATAAAAAGTGTCCAGCATGGTACCTGGCATTTAGCAAACACTCAGTAAAAGGATGACTATTATCATTATTAGAAGAAGGCTTCCAAAGAGCTGTTCCCTTTTTCAAACAAACGTCAGTGAAACCCACCCTTTGGACCTTCAGGGAGTTACTATGAGTGGGAAGGGCTGGATGGTGGGTAGTGGAGAGCAGGGACAGCATGTGTAGGTATATTCCAAGTATTGGGAATGCTTGTCGTAGAGCACTGGCTCCCAAATATTAGTACTAGCTGCATCAGAATGGGGCTGGGGTGAGGCAAGCCAGAAAGCTAGAACACACAACTTAAGGAGGCACTACTGCTGACGTACTCACACAGCCCTGAGAGTAAGTACTTCCCTAAATCTTGAGTCCTAGGTGACTTGCTTCCCTCAGCCCGTCAGGGCCCTGATTCTATATCACACTGAGACCTTCAGAATAGGAATCTCTGGGGTGGGACCTGGAGATCAGCCTTTTTATCCCAGGTGATTCTCACATGCTGTCAGATTTGGGAATCACTGTCTAAAGAATCCCTATTTTCCAAAGCCAGTTTTCAACTACTCTCAGGCAGGCCATAAAATACATGAAGACTACAGAAGCCACTTACTTCCCCCTTCACTTGGCTCTGTCCCAAACTTCATGGCTACACGAAACCCATCAGAATTCTGCAACTCAGTTCTCCCTTTCAATTAATAGAAAAACTCATAAATGTGGGGCTGCAATTGCCAGCTTACAGTGATTCATTGAGCATCACTTGAGAAGCCAGGAGGCTCAGGCGAGACAGAGTGGCCAGGCCCTGTAAGCCCCCAAGCCCCAGAGAACTTATAAAGGCCCTCTTCTCAGAGTTCTGGCTGCTTGCTGTTTCCCGAAAGGCATCACCAGGGAGGGACTAAGCCTGATTATTATAAACAGCCATGGCATGTTATTGATGCTTACTAACTTCTATACAACATCAACATGCCTAGTCACACAAAGCCCAAGGATATATGGTGTACAGAAGCTAGAGAGAAGTTGATTTTCAAAAATAGGCCATGTTAAAATATTCTCAACCACTTTCAATCAAATCCTATCACTCCCTTGCTTAAAACCTTTTAATGGCTCCCCACAGCATCCAGAATTGACTCTCAACTCCTTAGTTTGGCCTTCTGGGCCCTGCATGATCCAACCCTGCTGAACTCCTGCATCCCTCAAAGATGCCCTCACCATCTGCCTGGGCGCAATCTCCTCTGCCATGTTTCTCTGTCTCTGCTCAGAATGGACTCCTCTTTCTTGTTCACTTAGTAAACACTCCTCCTGCTCTTTACCCCCATAGCATCCCAACAATTACCTACTCAAAGGATGTGTTTCACATCACTCCATATCCATTTTATAATAGTTTACCTTTTGCCTTCCCATTAGATCATAAGCTACTTACGGGCAAGAATTTTGTTGTGTCCATTTCTGTATCCCTAGTGCCTTGTACAGTAGTATTCAATATAGGCTGAATGATCAGAGAGGTTAAATGATGTGTACAATGCCACACTGACAATTTAGTGCAAAGCCAGGCATGGAGCAGAGGGTGCCCTGACCCCTCATTCAGGGCTTTTAAAATGGTGCCACTGATGCTCTGTCAGCAGAGCCCCACATTGTTTTCCCATTAGAGTGATGAGCTCATAGGAAACTATGTGTGCTGTCTGGCTTAGCCACCTTGTAACCTATGGTGGGAACTCGTGGGTGCTAGATGGCTGGGGCTGAAGTCTGGCCTGTGGAATGGAATTCTCCACGCAGCTAACTGACACCAGAATGTCAATCAGACCTTGTCAATTAGCCTAGTGCCTCAACCCCTGCACCCTCCATCCCAAATGTAGCCATCATGCTGATTTGAGATTCCTCTTGAAATCACAGAAACCCATTTCTTCAACCCATTTCACAACAATCATTCCAATCATCCAGCCCAGAGGTAGGCAAACCAGTCCAAGGGCTAAATTGAGCCTCTCACCTGTTTTGCAATTAAAGTTTTTCTGGAAAACATCCATGTTCATTTGTTTATGTTTTCTCTAAGGCTGAAGAGTTGAGACCATATGCCTAAGAAAGCCTAAAATATTTACTGTCCGGCCTGTACAGAAAAAGTTTTGTAGACCCTTGGAAATAGCCCAAAGAAAAGGGAATCAAGACTCTAAACAGCCGCTCCCTCCTACCAAGGGACTGGCTGCCCCCATCCTGGAAGTTAGTGGACCAACTGGCTTTTGAATGAAGTCATTTCTTTTTTTAGCACTGGTTACAGGCCTGGGATCCAGGAGGAGATTTTGCCTGTCAGAAACACACAGGAGCCTGAAGCACCTAGCACGTGGCCTGGCATACAATCAAGCTCAATTAATGTTTATCGAATAAATAAACAAAGGCATGGGAAATGAGCCAGTCTGGGCCCTGGACAAAAGTCCATCTTCCTCCTGTCAGTTTCAAGGTGACCAGTCACACAGGTGCCTGGCAGCAGCCTGGTGACCTAGATTTGTCAGACCTTATCTTATCGGCTTTCCCTCCTCACATATTTACCCAGCACCAAGCTGGCCTCTTGTTGTTATAGAGAAGGAGACAGGACAGGGAGGAGCTCTCCTCCTCCATGGATACACTTTACTTTTTTTCCTTCTCCTGCTGAGGGGAGAATCAAGAAATATGGGGGCTTGGAGCTTAAAGGAGCCCCATAATGTCTAGTTTCACTCACTTCCTCTCTCCCCAGGTTTCCGTGTCTGGGATGAACCTTAAAGGCCTCCTCAGAGCCCTACCCTATGGAACATATGTCATCTAAAGGAGAGAGTCCAGCTGTGGGTGAAGTCCGGCAGCTTTCAGAAGGTCAGGAGTATAAACAAAGCAACCCCCACCCAATGGTGAGAGGCATGGTGCTGAGAACACAGACATTCCTCCAAGGACACATCAGAAAACAGCAGGCTGTTTCATTAGGCTGCACCAGCTCAGGCAAGACACTGCAGGGGACAGTCGGGGAAAAAGCTGTATACATTTGGGCATCTCATGAAAATCAGGCAAACCAAACGGAAAGCAACATGGAAATGTTGGCTTGTCAGCTGCCCCAGATAACCGTGGGGCCAGGCTCAGAATGGAGATCCCGTTTCCACTGCCACCAGCTGCTCCTTCAGATGCTGGGCCTTCCAGTAACCAAAGGGTACTGGGTACAAGCTCAGGGAGGGCAAAGTTCACATCTGCTTGCCACTGTATCCCCAATCTCTAACTTGTAAGAGGAACTCATGAAATGTGGAACAAATGATAGTGCTTAGTTCAGGAGGTTTCACTGTGGGATCTTTGTTTTGGCAAGGAAACACTTCTGTCCCCTCATGTATCTGTTGGGAAGCTAAGGTTACAGTGAATGCTCTCAGTGGGGCCAACCCTAACAGGAAGGAAAAGGAGCTCCTGGGCCCCCAAAGATAGATAACTTTCCTTTTGAAGACCAGAAGTTACCCCTTCAAAGACCCAAGGGTGTTGGAGGACATGGGGGGAGGGGAGAACCAGTGCCACCTGCTCTGCCTCTTGACAGCACTGTGGTCTGGAGGGGAGGGAGTTTATGGACTGATTAGATGTTGTTGTTTTTAGGAGGAGATTAGCAGCAGCTGGTGGAGCCATCTCCTCCTCTCTTCCTCTCCTCCCCGCCCCCCTCTGACTCACTGTCCAGCTACCAGCAATAAGCCAGAGAGGGGAGGGAAACAGCTAAAGCTCTCCTGGGCTTGGCAGCCTTTACCCCAGAGGCGAGACTCTGGGTCACCAGGTCAAACCCTCCTCTCAGGAGTTTTGCTGAGTGCTTTGGAAACAAAGGTATCAGAGATTCTCTTTTGGTTTTGTTTTTTTAAGACAAGGAAAATGGAAAATGGCTGCTTTCAAAAGAACCCCCCATGGCCACCCTGAAGCAACACAAAATGAACCCAACTGACAAGCAATTCTCAGCTATGGCTGCAACACCCAGGCCAGGGACTTCTTTTCCAGCTGCCTGTGTTGCTATTGTCACAGATTGAGGTCTTTGCGTGGGTCAGAGGCAAAATAACCACCTGACAGACTGGAAGGGAAGAGGGCAGGGACAGATTTTCCCATTTAAATTCTAGAGAGGCCTCACTGCTACTTGCAGGTGAGGCCCAAGAGAGCAGCAGTGGAAGGCCCTACGTTATTTAATTACCTCCCGAGACCTGGCAGTCCCCTTGGAATGATAAGGAACAAGAGACTCAGTGATTATAGAGGCCTCAAAAGACCACTGTTGACAACTGTATGGCTCAGGAGCAATAGCTGAGACTCTCAAAGAGAAACGAGCAAATACACCAGGACTGCTATGGGTGCCAGGCCCTGGTTAGGTTTGAGTGTCACTTGCCATTTGGTTTTGCTTAGTGAATATTCATAGAGTAACAACAGCTACCAACATTTATTGAGCATTTACAATATGTTAAGCACTGTGTTACCATTTCCACAGTTCACATTGACTACCTCGTTTAATTTCCATACAAATCCTATCAGGTATCTAATATTAATATTATTCCCATTTTGCGGATGAGGCCGTTAAGACACAGAGGGGTTACTTAACGTGCATAGCTACCAAGTGAACACGCCAGGGTCTGAACCCAGGCAGTCTCGCCCAGAGGTTATGATGTTAACTGCTAAGTTATGTTGCCCCGCAACACCTTATGCTACTACACTAGAATCAGAAGATGGGGGCACTGCAAGGAAGTTTAGATAGTCTAGTCTATTGCACTCACTTGGATGCACAAAGAAAAAGGAGAGCCAGAGAGGAGCACCGTCTTGCTCAAGAGTATCCAGCTTGAGACTTTCACCTCCCGGTGGCCAGGCTGCCTCCAGCATTCACGGGTGCCTGTTACGTGCAAGGCCATATGTGCCATGGTGGGGAGGAGGCAGCAAAGTTCAACATCAAGGGGCATTCGGTTTCTCTCTGGGCCTTGGTTTCCTAATTTGTAAAATGAGGAGTTGAATTAGAAAACTCAGGTTCAAAGGTACTTCCAGCTCTCAAATTCTGAGTTTATGACTCCAGGACATTTAGAATATTCTTAGGAAACACGACAATTATACATAAAAAAATGCATATAAGTACAATAACACAGACCACACCACAAGAGCCGTTATAAATTGCCACATGAACAACCAGGCAGTGAGTACTACAGACATCCAGAGTAGGGAGAGTATCCTATAGAGCAGGAAGACTTCCCAGAAGAAAATATACTTGAGCTGGTCTTCAAGAATTGATAGGAATTGAATAGAGAGAGAAAAGAAGGATGATTCTCCAGGCAAGGGAAATGACAGGAGGAAGAAAGGGTAGGATTTACCACAAACATTACTGAGAGAGACCATGAAATAGCCAATGCCAAAAGGAGCTACCTAGGCCACACTAGCTGTGCCAAAAAGGCGTTCATGCCTGGATCTGAACCCATCTGGTGAGAACTTATGGCCTTAGGCAAGTCACTTAATCCCCACCTTGATGGGGTGTTATAAGAGTAAGGAAAATTTCTAAAGGAGTTCCTGGCACACAGTAGGTACTCAATAGCAACAATGCATATTTTTCATCCTGTGTGTTTTCTATGGCACCAAATACAACCTCATCTGCAACACTCTTCTGCCCTCCATGGTAGGCCTTGCATTCACATGTTCCCTAAAGATCACAGGCTGTTTGAGTGCAGGAATTATGTTGGGCCTTGGAAGCTAAGCAGGGTCGGGCCTGGTTAGTACTTGGATGGGAGGAATTATGTTGGCTTCATCTCCTTATCCCTAGTACCCAGCCTAGGGCCTGGCATGTTGCGTAAAGCACAAGAAATATCGAACTGTGTAGGACAGTGGATTCTGGTCAGGCCCCAAAATACAAACAGCCAGCAATGGTGCAGATTTACCATTCCAGAGGTTAGAGAGAGTGCTAGTGCTCAAACAAAAACATAGGGGGAGGGGTCCTGCACCTACTTCTCGTTTCCCACGGTGAACACCTGTTGAAAAGAGTGTCTTTGGATTTTGACTAGGAACGCAAGCTTGAATACCAGTGTCTTTGCTGAATGCCTAGACACTAATGTACAAACTAAGTTCATGATTGGAACCTTATAGGCATCTGCAAACCACGGAGTTAATTTTCAGGGTACATTTCAGTGCTCAAGTCAACATTTCCTTTTGGTATTTAAAGTAACCACATAGAAAGGACTATATTTGAGCAGATTCATGCTCTAGCTGCCGGCAGTCTGCAGCAAAAAAAATAAAGAAAAAAAACCACAAAGATGATTCACCAGATTTGGTCCTAGCAGCTTCCTTTATAATAAATTGGCGAGTGACTCTACATGTGCCCAGATCATTAATTTTCACAGGGAGCAGGCATGACTGTGGGACAGGTCTGTTTCCCATTGAAAGAGTGTGACTTCCTGGACTCAATTCCCCTTGTTCATGCCACAAACGATCCAGACAATTTTTTTAAAAAAACCATAGAATGCTTGTACTTCTTTGCCAAGCAGTGGGCAACAAGTATTTACTAAATGACCACCATGTGCCTGGAGCACATTCAGACCATGGTAAAGGACATACGAGTTGCCCCCTTTCTTCATTTCTTTTTTTTTTTTTTTTGAAACAGAGTCTTGCTCTGTCACCCCGGCTAGAGTGCAGTGGCATCATCATAACTCACTGCAACCTCAAACTCCTGGGCTCAAACAATCCTCCTGCTTCGGCCTCCCAGAGGATTACAGGCATGAGCCACTGTGCCGGCCGAGTTGCCCCATTTCTAGCCTCTTGCTCAGCAGTCCATCTACCAAACCTGGCAACACTGACCATTTGCTGGTCATGTCATTACTTGCCCAAAAGTCTTCAGGAGCACCCAACTGCCAACAGGATAAAGTCCTAACTTCGATTCTTCTAATAATCTGGCTTCAACCTACTCTTTCAATCTGTTTTCACAGTTTCTCAATGTCTAACCCAAAAGAATGGCTGCTCCCTGCCTCCGGCTCTTTGTTCCTGCTGCTCTTTTTACTAGCTCCTCCGTCTACGTCCACATGGCGAGATTCATGTTTCTAGGCACAGCTCGATGCTACTTCTTCCACCAAGTCTTCCCAGAACTTCATTTTCTAGAAAGACGGATCAAGTTTAGGCGTTTTTTTCTTTCTTTTTTTAACCAACAACTCCTTTGAGAACCTGATGAAAGCTATGGAACCCTCCCTAGGAACATGCACATGCACACAGAATTACACATATAACTTCAGGGACCCCTTGAAGCCACACCATGGACCCCAGATTGAGACTCCCTGATGAAGATGTCTTTCTTGGAGTACTAATAGTCATTCACTCAAATATTCACTGAGAATCTACCAGTCTTAGGAGCTGTGCTGGTGCTAGAGACACAAAAATGGCATCACAATCATCTCCTCAAGTAGTTCACAGGCTAATGGGAGACATGCGTCATCACACTGTGTTAACTGCTTTACGAGAAACATAAGGTAAAGTAGAAACTTTAAGAAGGAATGACTTATGGATCTATTATCTCCCCAATGAGAACAAAAGTTCCTTGAGGATAGTATCTTTGAGGGTAGTATCGTAATACCTAGTGTATGCTGCACACACACACATATACGCACACACACATAGAATACACACTTAGTATTTGTGCAACGATAGAATGGAGCCAATGAGAAGAAAAAGCAAGTATAGGCACAGCCCCCACTGCCATCACCCACATATGCCAGAAACCCTTGTGATCCCATTAAAATGGTCCCGTTGTGGACCAACTATGCCATTCAAATTATCCCAGACTAATTTGGGCTCATTTTACCCTGAATTGGTTCAATCTCTGTCCCTAAATAGGGAAGATACCATAAGATACTGTATTTTACAAGCTCCAAATAGTTTCATTTCACCAAGAAACACTGTAAACTAACCACATCCCTCTCTGTCTAAACACTTTCTGTACAGACAATCCACCTGTCACTCCTTCCTGAACGGTCAACAGATAGTTCTGGAGGAATATGGAAGAGCTGACACTTCATTAGTAGGAGACAGGGCTTTCAGAGGTCAGATAGTTGAGGAAAAGCAGTAAGTATTTTGAAGTTGGGAATGTGATTCTCTTTACAAAAGCCAAATTGGTTGCATATGTTTTGAAACTGGGCTTATTGGGTTATGCTAGAACTCTTCAATAATTTATCACTTCTGCCACTGCTGTACCTTCAAAATGCTATTTAAGAAACACTGACATTCAACAGCAAAGCAGCAAAGGCACCCACTATGGTATGGGTCATACAGAACAGCCGTTCTCAACCTTCTGTTTCTTAGAACCCATCTATCATTCTGGTAAAGAGCCAGGTCCCACCATTCTAGAAACAAAAGGTTTACTTTTTCTGAAATGGACAATTATACATGCAACCTGGTGTTTTTTTCTCTCCTGTTAAAATAGAAAGACTAGTTTTATTCAAATACGGTTTTTGTAAAAATCAATGTCATACATCCATTGGATATCAACAAACTCAATAAAACTAGAGGTCAACATATTTTTTTCAAGTTAGATAAGTGTATGGAATAATTATCTTCAAGACCCACATCTTATGTTATATATGTTATATATAATCTTTATGGATTATGCTGGGTGATGTGACATAGCAGACACTAACACTACTGGTAATACAACTCAATGCTCACCATACCATTGTCCAGGGCACCTAAAGAAAAAGAAATGAGGGGATTTTTAGAAATTCTGTTCCTGTATTTATTATTTACATGAACTTTTCAGGACATAAATAATTGCATTCGTATTTTAGAGAACAGTTTTACCTGTACATCAAAAACACAAACTGGTAGGCAGTGGGAATTAAGAGAAACAAATCCCTACGCTGACAGGCACAGCATAGGATGGGACAGATCTTTGTACTTTCATACCAGCATCCCCTCCGCACTACCTCTAAGCCACTACGTTGGGGGTATAAAAGTCTTTTTGAGACTCACTGGTGTAGAAGACCAGGGCTCAGAGCCAGAGGTGGGAAACTGAGGGCAGAGTCAGCCTCTCAGCAGCCACTAGATCAATACAAAGCATTAGAACCTCTTATTCCCTGCCTCTCAAAGCAATTCTGCATCTAATTTCTAGGTAGGAAGGGAAAACAAAACTGTCACCACTGTAAGCCCAATGGAGCCCCACAGGGAACAAAAACAACCTATGTCCCAAATATCCCCAACTTCAAAAGGACCGCTCAGGCCAGGGCTCCTCACACAGAACACAGTTGAGGGGTGTGAGGTAGAGATCCCTGCCTCTGAGGCTGTGACCTCAGGCTGGTTCCCGTATCACCTGTGGGCTATTTCCTCATGAAGAGGGGTTGGATCAGATGATCTGCAATTCTCGGAATCCCATATTTGTCACCAGATGATAATCTCACCTAAAGATCTGACATGACAATAACTTAAATAGTTTGAAGGTGAGAAAAGATTTCTTCCTTCCATCTGCACTAGACACCCACTCTACAGCCTCCTGGAACACCTTTCCTTCAATGACCCAGAGCACTAGGGCAACCTGTGCCATGGAATGAAGTCACAAGTCCCCAAAGTGGTGTGTAACAGATTAATCCAATTTACCTTTCCTAAATGGCCTACTCCACAATGCCATCAAGAGGCTGGCAGGAGGGAGGCACGGGGAAGGACTACAGACAGAAATTTTTCATACAAAAGCCACACAAAGATTTGGGTTTCCACAACAGATCGTGTCCACTGAAATGAGTGTTTAGATTATTCTCACTTAGGGCAACTAACTGCTCTAATTAAAGCTATTATTATTTTATAACCAAAGCATATTTTTATACTAGGGCTTGCACCATTCAGCAAGAAACAACAATGTGAGCAATTCCTCATGCCAACTCAAAATACCTCTGCATGCAAACACTTCAGCATTTAGACCACAACACCCCCAAGAAAGAAACTGTAGGACGCCTCAGCACATTCCCTAGATAGTTCTGTCATCAATACAAAGAGTTCCCCCCACCCCCGACCATCCTACAGATCAAATGCTGTGTTACCTTTCTATAGACCCACTCAGCTTTCTGTTGCTCTTTCCTCATATCCAACTCCTGTGCCCCAGGTTCCAAAGCAAAGCCATCTTGGCTAAACTAAATCTGCTTGGTATCAGGCAGAAACAATTCGCTCCAACCCACCCCCTTGCCTTTTTTCCTTTTTGGACAGTAAGACCAAGACAAGCAAATGGACTACTTTATATTTGCATAGAGCTTTGTAACTTGCAAACCACCCACACATTCATGATCTCACCTGAGCCTTGTAACAACCCAATGAGAGAAACCTGCTCCCTTTCCCCAGTAAGGTATGCCTCCCCCATAGGACTGTTACGGGGATGGCACATAGTAAGCACACACTAAGTGCTAGCTCCTAGCCATTTGCTATGATCTGAATGTTTGTGCCACCCCCATTCATATGCTGAAATCTTTACCCAAGATGATGGTATTAGGAGTTGGGCCCTTTTGGAGGGTGATTAGGTCGTGAGGGCAAAGCCCCTGTGAATAGGATTAGTGTCCTTATAAAGTGGCCAGAGAGATCCCTCCCTTCTGCCATGTGAGGTTACAGTGAGAAGGAGCTGTCTACGAACCAGAAAGTAGGCCCTGACCAGACACTGAATCTGGTAGTGCCTTGATCTTAGACTTTCCAGCCTCCGGAACTGTGAGAAATAAATTTCTGTTGCGTATAGGCTATCCACTTTACGGCATTTTGTTTTGGCTGCCCTAATGGACTAAGACACCCATAAACAGAGCAAATATTATTTTACCCATCTTACGAGCAAGAAACTAAGACGCAGGTTAAACAGTTGATTGCAGGCAACTAAGCTCCTAGGGAGCTACAGCAAGCTGGAAAGCCCAGTGAGGGATTCTTTGAACCACCATGTCAATATAGACCCTAACTGTTTTTAAAAACTTACAACTACATTTCCATGTAGGCTTAAGCACACTGATAGGAAGGGTGCCTGAAGTTCTGGTCCTATTCCCAGTTCTCTGCTGCCATATACTCAGACCTTTGTGTCACTTCTCCACAATGAACGGAGACTCACTTTCCTTTTTTGCACCAAACAAATGTCAAGCTTTCAGACCAAAGGCCCTATATTACAAGTACAAAGTATCATTTAATTACACTGCTGCTTCAGCTCCAGTTATCTGCTTTCCAGCTCCTAACTCCCACTGGGCAGATTCTGAAACTGCATAGGAGATTAAGTCAAGAAGGAAGAACAGGAGATACATTCTCTCCTTGAACTTTCTTAAATAGAAGAGAGGGAAAAAATGAAAAGAAAGGCCTATTTTCCAAGGAGGGGGCTGGGGCAACGATCTTTCCATTAAGCAGACCTGCATAAGAATCTATAGATTATTTAACGCCGGGGGTGGCTGCAGAGTGAAATAAAGGAATCTTTGTGCCATGCCAACCACAGCTCCCTCACGCTTTCCCCACAGTCAGGCATTTCACCCAACTCTCTAAATCATCAAGCTCTAATGCACCCCATCTGTGCACTGGCTGGAGCCAATGAAACCAAAGCCTGTGCTGACTTTGGCCTGGACTTGTAAATGAGTCTTTCTGCCCCAAAAGGGGCAGGAAGGAGGACATGAGGCAAAAAAAGTCTTGTTTTGCTCATTACTTGTCTTCTCCCAAGGTTCAAACTCCATCCATCTGTCTACTTGGTCATTTCTTTGAGCCCTTGCCACAGGTCAAATTCTGACTGGGAGACACAAAGCTGACAGGCCATGGCCCAAGGACGTGTAAGGGCTCACAGGACAGAGGAAGGAAGTGAAGGAGGAGGGATGCTCTTGGTAGAGGCACTCCTACCTGCATATTCAGGGAATGCTGCCTAGTGCCCAGCGGCTGAAACAAAGTGAGGAAGTGGCAGGAGACCTAACTCAAAAGCTAGGACCTGTACACCAGGCCAAAGAGATAAGGCATAAACTTTGAAGACCATTACCATCTCCATATATTCAACTTCTGCCTGTCTTACAAGGCCCAGCTCAAACAACCACCTCTTCCTGAATACCTACTCCAAAGTAATCACTCTCTCTTCTGTGAGCCTGATTTGAGATCTTGGACAACTTTTATGAGTCTCAACTTCTCCATCTGTATAAAATACGACTAACATCACCTAACTTAAAGACTTCTTATGAGGGTTAAGTGAGATGACATTTATAAAGTGTCAAGTAGCAGCTTTTACTACATAGAGGGTACTAAAATATACTTTACTGGTACCTCAATTTCTTATGATACACAGCACTTCTTCCTTATATTAAAATGATACCTTGGCTTCCCCACTAGGGATAGGCAAACACTTTCTCTGGAGATTTCCCAAAAAAGGACAATTCACAATTCCCCTCCAAGTTTGCAGGCCCACTTCCAGTGCCCGGAGGACTGATTCCTCTCTTCCCTCACTGACATAGCATCCCCACATCCAAACTTCCAGACTTAAGGGGTTCCCCAAAATTCCAAGGGAGTCTGAGACAAGATGGATTAGTTTAAAGAGAAGAAAGCTAAAGGCTGACTGAAATATAAGCAGCATAAAGGAGAGTAATTAGCAGAAACTTAGAGAAGGAAAAGTGGAGCACAGTGAAAGTCTGGCCAGAGGATAGGGCTCCAGAATTCAAGCTATGTGGTAACCCTAGACCCTGGAATAGGCCTAGAATGAGGGGTTCAGTCCTCAGGCCTGATTCGAGAATCCCCACTACCACAGATTTGGTTGTCTGGGCAGCCTTTTCCACTTCCTGTGTCAAATCAGCCAGCTGGACAGGACTGCTCTATAACTGATGGCTGGATCCTTCACTCCTCTCTGTCTGGGGCTACCAAACGAGAGGCAAGAAAGCAATGCCACCTTTTCCAGCAGCTCTTATAAATAGATCAGAACATTGATTAAAGAAAAAACAAACAAACAAAAAACCAAGTTCAAGCCAGGCACAGCGGCTCATGCCTGTAATCCTGGCACTCTGGGAGGCAGAGGCAGGATGGCAGCTTGAGGTCAGGAGTTCAAGACCAGCCTGAGCAAGAGCGAGACCCAATCTCTACTAAAAATAGAAAAAATTAGGCAGGCGTAGTGGTGCTATTTGGGAGGCTGAGGCAGGAGGATCACTTGCGCCCAGTTTGAGGTTGTAGTAAGCCACAGCCCTCAAAAAAAAAAAAAAAAAACCAAAGCCAAGTTCATCTGGGTCTGCATAAAGGTTTGTTTGTTTTTACTTTAATGGTAGGAAGACTAGGTTCTGGGTAAAGACAGATGCTTTTTAAGGGAAAAGTCTCCCATGATGTCTTTGTCATGCAGCCTAGTAAAACCTGTTTCTCCTCCCCTGGGAATCTAGGGCCAGGAGGGAGGTAGCTCCCCTGAGAATGCTGCCTGAAGGATCCAGCTCCTGGATTGCACAACAGGGATGCTGGGTTTAGTTATTTATTAATAACCCATCTAGCTCCAACTTTAGGAAGCAGCTGCCAAAGCTCCTCAGGAAAACCAGGGTTCCATTCTTTCTTCTCATTATGACCAAATTACACACCGTATCACCTCATGTATAAGACCTAAAGACCCCAACAGGCCAGTGCGTCAACTCTTCAACAAGGCATTTTTGGTCCTCCCCAAAGACCACCCATTTTAGTACTTCCACAGTCTCACAACCTTCCCAGGGACTATTTCATCTCAGCTAAGGAACCCCCTCTCATAAGACATTCACTTTCTTAGAATTCAGTTTCACAGCGTTCACCTGCCAACCTAAACCAAGCAAGCAGAGCACACAGCTCCAATCACTGCTCAGCCCGTCCCTTTGCTGGCCTGCAAGCTGCCAGCCCCCAAAACCTCCAACAGGGATGACGTCTAATTTCCCAACTAACAAATTAAACTACTACCCTGTCCGTCCAACTCTGAGTTATTTCTCAGTTGAGTGAGACAGTCATGCAGGTCAGCCTCCCCTGTAGGAAAGAAGGAGTACAAATATCCTGGTCTCCTGGGGAGAACTCGTACACCTCTGCAACCTTAGGAGCAGTAAGCAACCTCAATGGGCGTAGGCAAGGAAGGCCTGCAGGAAACATGTACCTTGGAAATTAGTTCATCATGATTGGCCAAGTGAGCTCTGCAGTGAATGCAGCTGTAGGTCCGGTGGCAGGAGGGCAGGTACGCCTGGAAAGTCTTGGACCTTGTCATCTTCACCATTGGCGCTGCTGAGCGTGGGGTGAACTCCGGGGCGGCCCACGAGGCACTCCCACAGGACGGGTCGCACGGGAAACACCGGAAGACACAGGTAAAGGCCGTGGTTTGGCAGGGGGTGGGTGTGGGGCAGGCTCCACACACTGGTGATGTCTTCAGAGGAAGGACCCTCAAGCAGAGGTCTAGAGCTGGTTCTCAGCAGCCTGCAACAGCAAGATAAGGGGAATATCATTAGCTGATTGAGTGGGGCTTCCTGTAAAACAAGTAGAGTCCAACTGACACCCAGACAGAGGGCAACAAAGGATAAAATGATCCCCTTCTCTGTTTCTTGTATTATGCCCAAGATGCCCAATGAATGAGAAAGAAACCACTGGAGACTCCAGTCTTGCTGCTCTTCTAGAGTGGGAGGTTCAATATTAACTCAGCACGTTCAGCACTTACCCATGTACCCTTCACCAACACCCAGCACACCAGCATCATCACCATTCCCAGGCAGCCCTAGATAAGGCCAGGCTTGAGGATGTGCTACCTACAGCCCCAGGGAGAGGACTCCTAAAGGCATCCCCGTCCTGAGCCAACCAAGGTGAGTGGCAAAAGGAAAAAGGGAAGTTCAGCCTTTAAATACTACATCCAACAGTCACATATGGATTTCACACCCATTCCCAGATGCCGAGAGTCCAACACCTGAAGCTATCACCTGCAGAAGCAGCAAATCCCACGCCAGCCTTTGCTTAAGGATTGAGCATGGGATACAAAGGATCAACTCCCTGACCGGCAGGACCCTAACGGCTAGCCGGCTCTTTTGGAAGAATTGAGTCTCTTTCCAATACCTGACTCAGAAGTAGGATCTCAGTACATCTTTTTTTTTTAAGTGAATGAAATCAATGGCATAATCAGACTCCTGCATCTAAAATTCATAATAACAGTGAATTTTGCCAGAATTTCTCCCAAACTCTCAGACTTTCCATTACTCATCCCACAGTATCAGACATCTCTCCCACTACAGCCTCAGTTATTTTATTCTGTTGGGAATCAAGGACACTGAGAAAGTGGGGTGGCCGCCAGGGTAACCAAGTGAGCAGGCAGTCCAAGTAAAGGTGAGGGCAGAGCCACAGGGTCTAAGACTCATGCTGCTTCTCTGTGGCTCACCTACCTGAGGCTTCGGCACCTGTCTATTCCCTGGGCTTCACTAATGGGGGTGGTGTTTCCACTTGCCTACCTCCCAGGAGAGCTGTGAGTGTTAATTAACACCTGCGTCATTCTTTGAAGATAAAATTATTTAGAGAGATGGGGGAGGAAGACAACAAAATCAGATCTTCCTTGCTGGATTACGTCTGGGATCCATCTGGATGTTTAGAGAAAGGCTGCAAGTCATAGTCCTCTTTTTCCTCTAAACCTCACTGGAACCAAATCTTAGAAAGGGCAGCTGTCCTCCTCCCTGACATCCTTCTCACCACAGAAGTCACCAAGGCAACCATACTCCTGAGACTCTTCCTGAGTGGCCAACACCACTGCCTGGCACTAGGGTGAAGGACAAGAGCAGTCACCACCCCTTATCCCACAGTAAGAGCATGTCCCTTCTGCAGTCCTGGGCCAAGGAGGCTCCACATGCAAGGTGACCAATTACATGTGAGACGTCTGACTACTGAAGGGACTCAGACTTACGGGGCCAGGGTATGATGTCATCCCTGCTCGGTCTCCCACTTCTGTTTTTAAAGCCATGAAATCAGGTTATACTGAGCATTATAGAAGTACTTAAAGGAAATAGAAGTGGGAAATAATTCCCTTAACTTTGCCTCAGAGTTAGGCCTGGTCATAACAGGAGATGGGGAAGGAAGATACATAAACCCTGGGGTCCAGAGCCCCCGCATCACATGCTAGGCATACTCTGGGTAGCAAGTGAGGTGAACAGACAGAGCAGCCATGGTAGACCAATGCTGTTGGGTGCCCAAGTATCACAGGTGGTAGAAAGAGCCAAGTACCCCACTTGAAGATTCTTGAAATACTCAACCTTTCCAATACTCCTGTTCCAAGACAGCATTTCCAGGAAAGGAAGGGGTGGTAAGTTAGGGTAAGGAAATAGGAAAGTGAGCAGTAGGCTTTTCCCAGGCCAAACACTTCAAGTCCACAGCTTTCGCTGCCCGCTGGGGAGCACAAGGAGCACCGCACCCATCCGTCTTATACAAACACTGAGGGAAGAAAAGGAAACAATGACCCTGGGCTGCCAGTCTGGGTTTACAGAGCAGCTACAGTCTGTTTTCTTACACGTGCAGACAGCTTCTAAATTATGCATTTCCCCAGAGTAGAATTATTTCTTCTCTCACCTCTTTTCTGTAGGAAACCCCAAAAAAAGTTCATAGGCGGAGGTTTCCGGTTATGCTTAGCTTCAAATCTGAATCCCAAAACTTATTCAAAGCTACCGTCTGCAGAATAGGCATTTATAGTATTAAATGTGAGTTTGTCACATACAAACACACACTCATGTACACACATTCATTCCTCACCACAGCTCAGAATTCAGAAAGACAAGAGTAAAATCCTCCACGCAAGCAATGGCCCAGACTGCCCGGTGCTAGGAAAAGCCTGGAAAGCCTGGACAACAGGCATCAGACTTTGCTGCCAGTCACCCTGCTCCTCTCCCTCTTTAATATGAATTCACAAGCATCCTGAAGAGGCCATTCCTTCCCTGAGAAGAAGATGGGGCGGGGGGAAGTGGCTTGCTGAAATAGGAATCTTGTTCAACTGGTATAGGACAAACTAGAAGAAATGAGGGGGTGAGTGGAAGGCAAGATAAAGCGGGATCAAAAGAGGCCTGTGGGGCTGAGGACAAAGAGTGGGCTGAGTGACAGGAGAGAGCTGGGAGCTAGGGACCGAAACACAACTGTCTTCTTCACTTTTAAACAAAAATTGTAAAAGTTTCATCTTTGAGTGGATTCTTAGGAAGGAAAATAGATGGATTTTTTTGTTTAAAGGAACAAACGAAGAGTATGGGGCTGCAGAACACGCCATTTTAATTTTTGGACTTCAGACACTGTTAATGGGGCCACAAGGTTCATGGGGCTTTGTGAGTCCAGCTCATTGAACATATTGGGTGTCCAAATTGATTTCTAACAATAATCAAATGAGCTTGATATTTAAAAGCCTCGGGGCGCAGGTACAAATTAAACACCCTTTTGAGCAAACTAATAATCCATCACAGTGGAAATTGAAGGAAGATTTGCTACTACCCCCAGCTGGTTCACGCTGAACAGCATGGAAAGAAAAAACGTGAAACATTATGATTAAAAACAAAGATCTTCAATACACCACCTCAAGAGCCAAATGCATAGGGAACGCACACCAAACCTGGCTGGCCCACCTGACAGACGGGACTTTTCCACAAGGAGTCACAATTGCAGCTGGGACTCCAACCAGAACCTTCTGAGTGTCACCAGGACAGAGGGGTAGGAGGCTTGAATTCTCTAGTTAAGTCACGAAAGAACTTATTAATGATGGGGAAGCAAGGCTGGACGGACCACCACACACAGAGCCCCAGAAACTGACCTGTGGAGGTAGAACTCACTACAAGCAGTAACTCCTCCAGACACAGGACCGGCCTGTCCCTAAGGCGTGCCTCTGTGTTGCTGGTTTCGTGGGGTGTTTTGGAGTAGGCGAAGACTGGAAAAGAAGTGGGCTCTGGAGTCCCACAAACCAGTTCTACTCCTTTCTAGCTGTGTGACTTCTGGCAAGTTATTCAACCACTCTGGCCTTCAGCTCTAATAATACCAACCTACATAGGGTTCTAGGTATTAAATCAGACGATCTAAGTGCTTACACAGAGCCGGCACACAATCCATGCCAAAACTGTAGTGGTACAGGAAAAAAACAAAAATGCTGCTGCTTAAAACAGGAAAGAAAGAAAGAGGAGGCCTGAGAGTCCAGATAGACGTGGAGTTCGGGGTCCTTTGAGAATGTCTTGTTTCTTCTCTTTTCTATTCAACCGGAACCAGACGCCCGTGTATAACTAGATGCCTTCTAGTGGAATGGGTGGCCTGCCCCTTCCTCCCACTAGGACCCTTCAACCTGTCTGCGAGCACCCCTGTGAGATGGTACGTCTTGGACAACATCTCTCCAAACCTAGAATTCTTTTCACAGCTCCATCATTTACCAGCTGTGTGACCCTGGACAATTACTTAACCCCTCTGGACATCACTTTCTTCATTAAAAATAGGGGTAATAATATTATCTACCTCATAAGGCTCTTGTGAGGATTAACTAACTTAATAAAGTCCTCGGCATATGTGCCTGGCATGTAGTAACCGTGATTAATTCCAGGTGTGTATTACTGCTGACATCAATGGCTTCAGACTCACCTAATACTCTACCTTACACTCTACACTCCTTTAATTGAACTGACATTTAAGAGTCTACCATGTGTCAGCAACTCTCTTAGGTGCTCAGGATTTGGCAACCTGGACCAAACTCTGCAGTTCCCCCTAAAACACCACACTTGCATTTCACGCTTCCACGGTTTTGCTGAGGCCATTCTACCCACTCTGACACAAGCTTCCCACCTCTCCTCACCAGGCCCTTACTTGTCCCTGGAGACTCAGCTCAAATGTCACCTCAACAATGGGCTTAGTGGCCCCTCTGTGTTCACCTCTATCTTAACCCTATTAAAATTGAAATTATCCTTTCCTGCCTCTGTACGCTCTACCAGAAGTAAGCTCCAAGAGCAGGGACCATGTTGTCGTCATTTTTGTACCCCCTCAACCCAGCAGCACAGGGCACACAGCAGAGGCTAAGTATCGCTGTGCAATTGAACTTCCTCTGCTTCCCACTGGGCGACTGACTGGACCAGCCCACCTCCCTGCACAGGTAACACACATGAGAGGCCCTTTCCTTTCCTCTCCAAGGAATAAGGAAAGAGTAAGGTTACTCTAGGTCCACAGGCCCCATCTAACCCAATTCTCCCCTTACAACTTCCACTCAGCTCCTGTGCTGAGATGCCCAGGAAAACCACGATTCTTCTGGACTACAGATGACTTTTTAAATCCTGGGTGTTAATCAAAGGCCTGTCACTGGCATTCTTTACATTGTTGAGTCTAGGTTTAAAAAAAAAACAACCAAAACACCTCTTAGAAAGCCTACAAAAGGACTTTATGCTAGCTTTGAAGACAGGAGGGTAGGAGCATGAATGAGTAGCCACGTTCAGTTCTACCATCCCTGAGGGATGAGAGGAGCCCTGAATGGAGGCAAGAAATAGTGACGGCAGTGGAAAGGGAGCACAAGCCATTTCTGGGACGGGGAGACAGAAAAAAGAGAGATAGAATGGCTACGGAAGACCTTTATCCCAGGACAATTGTCTTCCTTCCCCACCCTAATCTCACCAGCACCCTGAACCCTCAGAGGAAGCAGAGAGACCCACGTTCTCTGGCCTGCCTAACGAGAGAAGTTGGCAGCAGCGTGGGCCAGCGTGCAGGATGCAGAGGCAGATGGACTTGGGTTCGGTCTTGGTTCTTCTCACTAGCTACATTATCACTGGGCAAATTGCCTGAAAGGAGATAACAATAGTGCCTACCTGCTAGAGGGGACAAAAGAATCAAAGGAGATAATGTAAGTGTGGCATTCAACATAGCACCTGGCACATGGTTAATGCTCAATAACCTTGATTAGCTACAATCATCCTTACTAGCAAAGGAAGAAAAGCACAGCAATCGTTTCTAGTCACAAGACCAAAAGGAACAGTGTTCACAGTGTTCCTGTCCCCCAGGTTGACTTACAGTGGTTAGGAGGTTAGGGCCTAAACTAATCCACTTAAAGGTACATTGTGGTTTAAGTAGGCTTTTTTGGCTTAGCTGGGGACCTGATAATATTGCTGTCATTCCTAACAACAGACCACACCATCACTTACTGCATTAGAAAAGTTGCCTCTGTGGTCTGCACTGACTCTACTAATCTCAGGATAAGGCCACTGTTGAAAACTTCTTTGAAAATCCCCTATTAAAACTGCTACCAAGCTGATGTGCAAGACATGCAGGAAAATCAATGTCATCATTTTATAAATACCTCTTTTATAGCACTGGACCCAGGTGGTACTTCAAATCCACCTAGCTGATAATAAAAACCAGCCTGGATATTCAAGAAGCCATTCTCCTTCATAAACAAAACCAGCCATTCACCTCAATCCAGGATACAGGGTCTAGTCTTGATTTCAGGGGGATTATCTATCAGATGATAATCCTACATGATCTCTAGAATTCCTTCAGCTCTTAAAGTCCTGATTCCATGTAATAATGATGTCTCTGCCAGAAGAATCCTGTCCCAGGGCAAAGTATCCACCCACCAACCTTCATTCTGTTAAGACATTGGTTTCAGTGAGGTCACAGAACACTCCAGCCTCACAGAGTCCATTCAGAGACGGCTACCAGACAATGCCTTTGCAATGTCTATTAGCAGAGCAATGTTTTACCACATGGCTCTCAGTTCAGCACTTTACCTGGGGAGGCCTCCACGTGAGGCTTGATTCTGTTGAACATATGCATACAGAAGAGGCAGGTTGTTCAGGACACAGATTTTCTGAGAGAAATTTTTCCCGTGGGCAGTCAAAGAGGAGACACCGAGCAATCCAGTGGACAAGATTCCCAGTGCATCCCAAGAGTCCCTACCACGTAACCATCTTCCAAGATTGTCACTTAAGAGCGTCCCTCCCCGAAGACAGACAGCATAACAAACACCGAAGTGTGCCTGAGTAAAGGGTTCTACGGGGGTCAAATCTGGGCAGCCCAAGAACATGGATTTCTGATGGCCTGGCTGGATCCAGTGATAAAAGATAGACCCTCTAGAGGAACGCAAGAGCTACAGAGCCTTCTGGCAAGGCTTCATGAATATCATTTATCACAACCAGGATTCTGAGTAACAAAAATATGGGCAGTCTCCAACGTACCAAGACCAAATATTGGCACCTTTGAATGCTAACACTATTTGCACTTGGTGCCACATTTGGCTGCTTTCTTCTGAAATTCTCCTTAATGGGCTTCACCATGCTTCTCCGGGTTCTTCTCCCCCCTCTCTGACGGAGCCTCTATCTCCTTAGCTGTTCTCCTCCTTCGAGGTGCTTCCACAGCGTGCCCCCGATTGCCTGCTCCCTGGCCACTCCCATCTACACCCTCTCAAGCCTTCCAAACCTGTGCCTTCTGCCCCTGGACCCATGACCCCTTTTCTAAAGGACGCCTCTAGCTAGCTCCTGGGAAGGCACTTCAAACTAAACACGTCCAAAGCCATCTTTCCTTTCCCCCCGGCTCCCATCACTTTCACCCCAATTCTGTTCCTTCTTCTTGAATGCCCAGTCGCCCAAGCAGAAAACACCCTTTACTCTCCTCTCCCCTTCATGTGCCTCCTAGACAGTTGGTTCTGCCTCTTAAAGCCACCCTCCCACTGCCAACCCACAGGCACCAGCAGCAGCACCATGAGAGCCCCATCCTCTCTCATCCTGGACTACTGTGACAGCTTCCTAACTGGTCTCCCTGACTCAGCTCTCACCTCTCCAGCCCATTCTAGAATTCTATTTATAAAACACAATCTGATCACATCTCTCTCATGTTTCAAAACCTCCAGTGGTTTCCTAGCAGTCTACAGGACATGGTCCAACCCCTCAGGTGGCACCATGAACCTGGGCCCCATTCTCCTTATATTCTCATCCCCTCCCCACCCCACTCCAAAACCTGTTTCCAACAGATCAAGCTCAGTCACTACCCTCTTCCTCTTGTCAAGTTGTTTCAGCTATTTGCAATGCCTGCTTACCCTATCTTCTCTGCCTTATAACTGTCTGCTCATCCCTTAATATTCAGCTCAAGCAAGACCCCAAGCAGAGATGGTGGCCCCTTCTCCCAGCACACACACAAAAAATTATTTTTTCTCTGGAAAGGCATTTTATCACACTGTTCATGTATCTGTGTCCCCACCAGACTGGACTGGGAACTTCCCGCAGTCTATGCACCAGTCTCACCAACACCTCCCCCAACCCTCAGTGGCTTCCCCAGGACTCACAGAGCCAGGCATATTGGAGATTCTTGATAAATGTTAACTGAGTAAAATGAGTGACCGTCAGTGAAACCATGCTGCCATGCAAAGCTGGCATTTTTAAAAATCTCCTTACTTACTTTGCCACTATCCCGTACATTTAAAATATCCAATCTGGGCATTACATGGGATTCATACACCATTAATGCTCCACAAAGTTAAAAAGCCAGTAAACTCTTCTGACACCAACTCGCCTGGGCTGGCAGATGGAGCCTGAAACTCCATAATACCACGAAATCATGGCTTAGATGAGCCATGCCACATGAACCTCTAATGGTTTTACTGGCCTGCTGTTTGATAGCAGAAACATTTCCCATTCTGCCCACACCTCCGCCAAGGCCCTTCACACAGTCTGTGTATCCCCTAGGGCAGCTTCTCAAGCAACCCTCCCCAGGCTGGCAGTGACTCCTAGACCCCTAGAGAAACCCTCAGACTTCCAACCTAGGAGTCTTCTCCCAGGGTGGTCCCCACAAACCCCCCAGGGCAGTCTGAGCTGCTGTTCTAAGCAAGACTGAGTTAGAGAACAACGAAGTGTCAGACTTGGTTCGGGCCAAGAAGGAAAGGGATCCCCCCCCAACCCTGCCTCTCCCGCACATGCAAGAGGCCAAATCTGCCCTTTCACCCAGCTCTAAGAGACTACCACCCTTCAACATCAGCCCTTTCTTTTGTATTTAATCATGCCCAGAGATGATAATCCTGGTTCAAACAAAACAAATACGTTTTCCCATGATCTGTGACCCAGAGAGGGATGTGGTCCATCCGTCTGCCCCCAGACAGGGCTCTACTTGAACTATAATGAAAAATAGCCATTTAGAAGATCTATCAAGAGGTTGGTCCGAGTGCAGTGGTGTTTACAACTAATTGATCACAACCAGTTACAGATTCCTTTGTTCCTTCCCCACTCCCACTGCTTCACTTGACCAGCCTTAAAAAAAAAAAAGAAAAAAATAGAAGATCTATCAAGAAAACAACATTTTGGAAAATAGGGTAAGAGATATGGCCTATCTTCAGAAGCTACTTTACCAGGGAACACCCCCCCTTAGCCTCCTCCAACTCCCACTAAGTCAGGTCCTCTATTCCACATGCATAGCACCATCCAAAGCTGTATTTTTACTTTTATTGAGGCAATTTTTTGATTGATTGTCATCTGTGTTTCCCACACTCAAATATGCGCTGAGTAAATGAATGTGTTGTGGACTGTGGCACCGTGTGACCTTGATTTCTCTTTAACTGCTGGTCCCCCAGGGCACAGCTGGGGCCCCAATTAGCTACAAACCATCCATCCCAAATCTGCCAATACAATTCTGTTGTTCAGCTGTCAGCATGCCTTTGGCTTTCTGACTTTAATCTCCCAATTCAAATAAATCCAAAACTCTAGACTGACATCTGTGGCTGGGCTCCCTGCCTTTCCACAATTGGAATTTGGAAATTGAACTTTTTAAAACTCAAGAGCAAAAAGGGGAAGATGCACTTTCGAAAGGATGCCTGTATGTTTAAAGACCCAGGTATCACCAGCCCAAAGACGAATGTATTCTGTTCTAGGAATTATTAAACTGTCATCTAGTGGTGCCCCTTACTGAGGGAGAGTAAAGGGGACAGGGTAGAAGAGAGACTGATTCTATAGCAAATTTCTGGGTTTCATTTCCACATGGGAATGACAGATTTCACTAAGAGTCAAAGCCTTGTTTACTTTTAGGCCTGGTACATGAAGGGGAAACATGCACGTGGCCAGTGCAGCTTTTTCATATAATTTTAAAAACCTCCACAAAGCTAGTTGTTTATGGGTCAGCCTTCCTACTAGATTGCGAGCCATTCCTGGCCAGAGACCATGTCTGGTTAATCATCCCTCATACCTAGTCCAAAGCCTGGAAAGAAGAGCTCAGAAAGCTCAGTAAGCCTTGGTGGAAGGAAGGTAGGAGGTGAGGGGAGGCTGGGAGGAGGCCCAGGAGCAACTGCCAATCAGCCCCCAGGATTCTAGAAAGCATTAATTCCCTATTCTGGGCCCATGGGAAGCCAAGTACTTGATAGACATTATCTCAATTCACCCTCACAACAACCCAGGGAGGCAGGCATTGTTATAATTCTCCATGTTTTCCAGATAAGGAACAAGCTCAAGTTAAACTAACTGCCCAAGGTCACACAACTAGAAAGGACCAGAACCAGGATTCAAATCCCCTACCCCACCCCTCAGGTGGATCCTTCCAACCTAGACAAGCCAGAGAGGGGTCTGCCAAAATGTATTCTTGGTCCCTGTACCCTCTAGAGCTTCAAGCAGAATGAGAGAGTCTAAGTCAATTAATTATAATGCAAAACAAAGATGTCAAGTTTTCTTAAAACACCACCAGACTCGCAGAGGAACACTTCAACATTCAATTGCAGAGATGGGAAAAAACAAATGAGGGAAGGGAATAACCTGAACCAGGAGGTGGGACAACAGATTAGGCACAAGAAAAAGCTAGTTTTCAGTTCTTGTTGTACCTTCCTGCTAATGGGGCACTTAGCTTTAAGGCTGCAGTTAAGTGTGGGGATAACTTTTTTCCTCAAATCCTAAAGGACAAATTAAGAGCCTTGTGAGCAAAACTAAACTAAAAGCCCTATTTAATTTAGGTTTACCTAATACTCATGTTTATACCATTAATACAGCAAACACTGAAAGATAATTCATTTCTCCCTATGGTCCACTTGGCCGTGGGTCAATTTAGGGAGGGACCCCCAACAGAAAAAGGCCAAAGTGGTAAAAGAACAGATAAAGGGGAGGCAAATATAACGGATGACACACACAGGAGTAATACAAACAGAGGAAGAAAAGAAGAGGCAAAAATAGAAAGAGCAAGAAAAGGAGGCCAAAGGCCAAGGACGCTTAGCAGTTCTGCCAGAGAGATCAACCACCACCCCAGCGGTTTCCAGACCTCAGACATATGAGGGGTTGGCTGCTTTAGAAAACTGGGAAATGTTTTTGGGGGCGTTGTTACTATTTGTTTGTTTTTATTACTGATTCCCCACCCTGAAAATTCTGACTGTGTAGGCCTTTGGTGGGGCCAAGAAGTTCTTAAGGCAGCCAGGTTTGAGAATCACTAGAGACAGTCTCCCGTGAGGACACCTATTATCCATGTCAACTAGCCATTGTTCACAGCCCTTCTTCCTTGAGTTCTACTGTGAACAGAAGTCACAATCCACCTCCATAGAGCACTCTAATTGCAGCAATGGCAGCCAAACAATATCACAGTGTTCTCTTTCCCCTACCTCACCCTGAATGGCTACTGAACATTCTGACACCTACTCTTTTATGTTCATGCCTCTTTGTCTTTGCACACCATTTCCCCTGGAGTATTACTGCAGGTTTAAATCCTCTTCATTCTTCACAGCTCCACCTCCAAAAAGGCCACCCTTCTTTCTGTATCTCTGTGATGACTCTAAACTCTGTTACTTACACATATGCCTTTATCACTCTGATTGGAGTATGTGCTGTTAGGGGCAGGGTCCATATCTTAACTCATCTTTATTTCTCATAAGCCTTATCATGTATTGAATGATAATACAACAAAACCAAGGCTAAATTTCAGCCCTAAGCCAGAGGTTCCTCTTCCCTAGCTCAAAATAGGAATCAAAATATTCCTGACTGGCAGGATGTATTCCATGCCTCCCCTCCCTAGCCCCAGGTATTTGAGAAAACAAAACAAAACAAGTCATTGGGAAGGTCAGTATTTCTTTGAACTAAATTTATTATCAGATAAAACAAAATAAAGCCACTTTCACACCCAGAAGATCCTGTTTGTGCCTCAGTGGCACCCATCTGTCAACTGTATATCAAGCCTTCCTCCCCACCCCCCAGAAACAGACAAAAGAACTCAACTCCAGATACTAACCTCATTCTGAGCCAGTAATCTAGTTTCAGATCAAAGCCACTTAGTCTGGACATACCACATTCTCAAGACACAGGGGAGAGGTGACTGTCCTGTAGCTCAGGAAACCACAAGTGTTGCTGACCCATCCAAGTAATAGGAATACAGATGGTGGCATTGCACCTCACTGGCAGAATGCTCCTTTGCCCAATTACAGAGAGAATGCAGACTTTGCCTAGTATTGAGACACAGTGGGCTATTTAGGGTTTAGGTCTGGAGTTGGTATTCTTCCAGAACGTGCAGGAGTAGAAAGAGCCCTTGGCCTGAGAAAGGTATGGTTTATAGTCTGTGCTTTGCCCTAATTAGTGCTGTGTCTTAAGTAAGGCCTTTTTGCCTGTTCAAGCCTCAATGTTTCTATCTCTAAAATGTTAACAGCTAAATGGATTTTAATACCCAATCCAGCATATATCTAATTAACAGAAACTTATAAATCATTAACTTGAAATTAAAGAAAATAAAAATTACAAGTAACACTGAAAAATATTAGGATATAGGGCCCTACATAGTCACTAAAATCAAGCCACACATTTGGCTCTGTACTTCCTGGTAGCCAAAACAAAAGGAGAAATGTGATCAGTTATAAATTTCCAATTATCCACAAAAGAAAAAGCATACCAGTTCCCCTGGAGAGGCAAAGCTTTTCCTGGCACCACATTCTGAAAGAAATTTCTTCCATGCACTTCTTAAAGGGAACATCAAGCAAGATTGTAGCTAAAGTCTTCAATAAAATAAACCCTTATAAGAACCATATAACAAGTTATATAAAGCTATTTCTGACCGTGTCCTTCCATGAAAGCAAGGGGCAGACATCGAAGTTCATCTCAGTAAAGACAATTCTGGAGAGGCTGAGATAATATAGCCTGAGTATGGCAGCTTTCTGTTAGCCCAGCTTAATCAAGTATAAAACCAAGAATGGCTAGAAGAACAGGTAGACAACACGTCCTTCCAAAAAATTCTATAAATATTACTTCTAACAAGTGGGTATTTGTTAAGAGCTGGGCAACAGTTTGTGATTAGATGATCTCTAAATTCTACTCCAGCAATCTAGTTTCAGATCAAAGCCACTTAGCCTGGACATACCACATTCTCAAGACGGAGGAGGGCTGACTGCCCTGTAGCTCAGGAGACCACATTTCTGTAGATATAACTAGGTATGTGGCATTTCTGGTCTTCATTTACTTACACTAATTTAAGGCTATGTGCCTGGTTTCTCTTGCATTCTCTCATTTAATTCCTCCCATTAATCCTGTGTGATAGCAACTATTATTAGTACCATTTTACAAACAAGGAACAAAGATTTAGAGAATTTTAGTAGATAGCCAAGGTCACACAGCTAATTATCCAGGTCTTTCTGGCCCAGGCTCTTAGCCCCACTTATAGTGCCTCCTGGTATCAATGAAATGTGATTACTGATAGAAATGCTAATGTTTGTCAGGAGAAAACAGTGAGGTCTACAAAAAGGTTACTGGGGGAGATAAGGGTTGTTTATTAACAACAAAATAACAATGGAGCTTTTGCAGACTTTGCCAATCTATAAATGGAATAAAGGGATGAAAAAATTGTGAAAAGCAGAAATTGCAAATGAAAGTAATCCCAAGGGAATACTATCTAGTCTCAGGAAAAGAAATTCTCTTTTCCTCTTCTTCTCTTAAAAATAAAGTATGATGGCCTACTGTAGAGACTTTGACGTTTAGAGTCTAAACCTTCGCTCTTGCATTCAACCAACAGATATTTATCCAGCACTGACTCCACACCAGCTACTGTCAGCAGTAAGCAAAACAGAAAAGCTCTCAAGCTTCCATTTTAGCAAACAAGTAGATAATATGTTTCCAGATGGTATTAAAGTACTTTGAAAAAAATAAAGTTAAGGGGATTAAGAGAGGCTGAAGTGCAGAAGGGGAGGAACTGTTCTAGATAACTGGTCAGGGAGACCCAAGTGAGATAAGGAGTCAGGCATGCAAAAATTTGGAGAAAGGGCATCCTGGAAAGAGGTACTACCAGTAGAAAAACTCTGTGACGGGAGAGGAGGAAGCAGAAAAAAAAAAAAAAAAAGAAAGAAAAACTCTGTGACAAAAACAAGCATGGCATGTTTTAGAAACCTCAGGAAGGCTGGTGCAACTGGAGTAGAATGAAGCAGAGTGGAGAGTGGTAGATGAGGTAGAAGTTGGGAGAAGGGACAGGCCAGGCATGCCTACAAGGAAAGGAGTTGGATTCTATCTGAAGGGCAATGAACAGGAAGCCTTTGGTAAACTGTAAATAGGGAAGCAGCATATCCTGATTCACTTTTAACCCCTCCAGTGCCATATTCACAGCCATATTCACAGGGAAGAATCAGGCAGGAGCAATTTTTTTTTTTTTTAAATAGACGATCCTTTAAAGACCCAAGTATTTAACACCTGTTGTTAAGGATAACATCACTGAAAACTAAGAGCTCTAACAAAATATCTTTAGCCTGCAGGCCCTGGCTAGCTTTCCTTCATTGTAGGCTAAAGTATAAAAATGATGTTTCTTGCTTTTCCAAAGCTTTATACTCCTTTATGCTAAGGAGGATTCAATTGTCAGAGCAAAAAGTGGTTCGCTTGACAGACTCTAGGGAAAACACCAAGATACTTTAGAAAGGGAACTGATCCTGATCCTCCATTTGAATCTCACCTGAACATCTCTTCCCTCTGTTTTCCTATCCTAGTATAGCCTATCCCTTGCCATCCTTCTATTGCTTTCTTTTTCCCATATGCTCAAAACCATACATTCTGAATGTGAGCTGCTTGGCCAAACTGAATGCTATTAAAGTTAATTCAAACAATCCCACAGTTAATGTTCTCATATAAAGCACACCTTTGGCAAGAAGGACCACAGTTGAATTTGAATTTGGATAATTTAGAGTCCTTTTTGAAGATAAATTGCAGCTCTAATTCAAAGAAATTTCTTTTACCAACATGTTTGGACACAATAACTAAGAGGGAAAAAAATCTAGTGGCTGCATCAGCTTTGCGTGTGTTTGTGCTGGAAGGCAGAGGTACCAGCATCAGAAACTGAATGCACAACAAGATCCACCTGCACACAGGAGCTGGGACGTCACATGGCAAAAAACCAGGACTGGGGTAGGCAAAGAGATATGGGAACTTTTGTCTCTCATTAACACCTGATGATAAACAAGCCCTGACTCCCCAGGCCCCAAATAAAAAGAAAGTCATCAGCCTGACTTTCTTCCAGGCCACACAGTCTGGAATACCCAGATACCAAACAAAATCAATCTTTTCTTCTTCTAGCTAATTGTTAATCCCCCAGGCACAATGACTGTGTGGCTGCCTCAAAACCATTAACATCATCAAGACAATAAAAATTCACATAATCTGAACAGTACAGCAACTCATCTGCACTATTCACATCCCCACCCCCACACACCCGGAAACATCCAGTGGTACAGAACAGTGAACAGCAGGCCCTCAAAGGGGTTGGGGTAGAGCGTGAAGGCAGGGGTACCAGTCTCTCATGGCCAACTGCTTCATGGCATTTGAAAACAAACAACACTGTGCCCTTGGACTTTTCAAAGCCTAAGCTTGTGTGACTGGTGGCTAAGTGATCTTGGGATTGCATAGAGTGTGGGTCACATCCTACTTTGCACTCCATACCCAAGTTAATGCTTTTCATTGTTCATTGCCCCAATTGCCACTAGATCAGGGTTTCTTATCAACCACCTGCATCACAATCTCATGGGCTACTTATTAAAGATGCAGATTCTTGTGCCTGAAAATAAACATTACCTTTATGCATACTTAAGTCTGAGGACCTCTGCCCTAAAGCAATGTTTCTCAAACTGTGGGTCATGACCCTGCTTGGTCACGAAATCAGATTAATGGGTCATGACCAAAACATTGATTTGTTTTTAATGAAGTTAAAATATCTTATTAATAGAGCATACTGCAGGTAGTAAGGGTAATCATTGTTTTCTGGAACTTATTTCAGTTGTAGACCAATATGCAGTGCTATAAAATGTATTCCTTAACTGTGGATCACACTCAAAGTTTGAAAACCATGCTCCTAGAGGGAAGAAGGAAAACAATACTCTTGTGCATGGTGTTTATTTTCCACTTTCCACCCCTAACTCCAACCTTCTTGATTTTAGTTCAAGCAGAAATCTCAAGATAGATCCAAGACATTGCCTAAATTGATAAGGCAAAGCCCAACTGAGGAAGGGGATGAGCCCAAGGCCCCCACTCCACTCCTGCCTGAGACCTTATCATGGAGCTGGGGACAAGGGATGGTGCCAAAGGAAGTTTGCACAGCTATCCTCAGGCTGGGCCTGTGCCCAGGGGAGAGAACTTGTAGCCACTCAAATCACAGTTCAGAAGAATGAAAATATTCCTCACCAGAGGCAAGACTCAGCCTCGGAATTAAGGGCTAAGGAAGGGAGGGGTGGGTGGACAGAACTCAGGTTAGGCCCCGGGGTCCTGTGGCAGTGTCTCAGTAAAAGGAAAGCCAGGGAAGGGTGAACCCAATCTCACTGATCACAGGTCCTGTGACCCCCAAAATCAGACTGGAGAGCATCCAAGGTGTGAGATCAAGTCCCACCCCAGAGCCAGTGAGGTGACTTAGTTAACTTCCCAACCCCCTAGATGCTTTGCGCCTCTAATGCTGTGAGTAAGTGGGGTACAGAGAAGCTGACCGCTACCCTTCTTGCACAATGCTCTGGGACAGAGAGCCCCATCTTGCACATTTTGCTGGAAGAAAGGAACAAGAAAGGAAGGACAGGGAGAAAAAGATGAGCAAGTAGCTGTCGTGTTAACTTTAGACTCACCAATGGCAAGGGACTCACCCCAGAGAGCCTCCCAAGTTACAAGAGAGCAAATTAACAAGGGGGCCAGAAAGCCAAAACCCCAGCAAAGCTCAGGGGCAGTTCCATTTGCCATTCACGGTGGCAGGAGGAGGGTGGAGGGTGAGGGTGTCAGATACGCACCAAGCAGAGAAAAACGGAGGACACTCACTCGGCTTTTTAAACTCTTGCAGCTAAGAGTGAAGTCAGAGGTAGCAGCCCCTTGGACAACAGGTCCAAAAGAGCAGGTGCTCCCCCGGCCCCACGACGGGAGAAGAGCCCACCACACGGGGGAAGACATCCAGAGATCAGCGGCCAAGGAGGGTGAACCAGAAGCAGTGAGAGGTCGGGGCTGCCCCTCAGCGCCAGCTCCTGGGAGGTACTCGCTGGAGAGGCCCCTGCATTCCGTGGGGCAGGAGAGCACCGGCGCCCACCTCCTTGGCAAGGACACTGGGGAGGCTCCGGGAAGCGGCCGGGCAGGAACTCGGCTGCGGTTACCTCGGCCGGGGCCGGCGAAGCGCTCCCGGGAGCTTCGAGGGCGGCCAGTCTCCCAGAGGCGGGGCCCCCGGGGCGGCGCCCCCGGACCCGAGTGTCTCCACGGGGGACGCACCGTCACGCGGGGACAGAAACGTCCCAAGCCCCACCCTGACCCCACGGAGTCGGGACCCGCGGGGACTACGCCGAGGCGGCGGCAGCAGCGACCCGGTCTCCCCGTCCCCTCCGCCAAACCTCGCAACCCAGACTCGCCCCGCTCTTCGCACGGGTCCCCGGCCCCGACTGAGGGGCCCGCGCCACCTGGGCTCCCTCCGCGGGCCGCCGCGGGGCCCGGCAGTGTTTGTAAACAAACCGGTCACGGGCCCCGGCGGCCAGCTCCCCGCCCCCGGCGCCCGCACACCCGCGGGCACCCCACGCGGGACGGAGGGCGCGGGCCCTGCGCGGGAGCCGGGCCGGAGGGGCCACGGCGCCGGCGCCCAGTGCCGGGTACCCAGAGCCCGCGCTGACAGCGCGCCCCACGCCCACGCGCGCGGCCCGCGCTGCGCTCCCGGCTCGCTCACCCGGCGGCAGGCTGCCGCGTCCGGCCAGCGCCCGCCTCGGCTCCGCGGGGGTGCGCAGCAGCAAAGCACGGCCCGGCTGGACCTCGGGCTCCCGGCGCGCTCTTAAAGCCACAGTCTCCGCCACCGCCGCGGCCGCCACTCCGCATCCCTCCGGTCGGGGCCGGGGGCTGCCCCGTGACGGACGCGCCCCCGCACCTATCCCCTCGGCTCGGCACATAGCAACACGCTGCGGGTTGGCCCGGCACGGCCGCAGCCCATCCGCGTGGAGCCAATCAGCAAAGGACGGAACTCCGCCCCCCGCTTCCCCTACCTCCCCCCCCCCACCCCCTGCCCTGGCTGGGCTTGGGTGCGGGGAGTGGGGCGAGCGTCAAGTCCGCCCTCCCGTCGAGGCGACCGGCCTGGGGGGCAAGGAGGAAGGTGATGAAGCTGGGTGGGCTCTCGGCGCCTCGGAGGAAGCTGTTTATTTGGGCTTGGGGTTTGTCCCCAGGTTAAGGCTGGGATTCCCAGAAGCTAGGGTGTGTGTGTGGGGCGGAGGCCAAGATAGTAATTACCCCCTTACCCGTAAGCCATCCCTTACCCAGAGCCTAAGTTACCAGAAGTGGCCCTCAGGACCCGGGGCAGTTGGATTTAATAAGATAGTGCCAGTCCCACCTGGCCCAGCCATTACCTGCTCGAAAGCTAGGCACTTCCCCCTCTTCTCTCTGCTCTGCTCGTAATTTCAGAGAGTTCAAGGTAGAAAAGGGGTTTTAAGGGAATTGGAAGGCCCCCTATTGCTGCTGATTTTCCAGGGGTTTTGGAGGGAGAGGAGGATGGTTAGCCCAGGAGAATAGGATGATCAGAGTGACCAGAGGGGGAGGAGTCCACGTTCTGGGTCAATGGGGTGGTGCTTTTCAAGGAAGAGAAGGTTAAAAAATAAGCTCTTGGTAGTCAGGAAATCCAGGGAGGCACCAGGTGGGTGGAGTGGGGCAGAGTCTCCCAGCAGGAAGGCAGGTCAGTTTGATGAATGCTGGCAGGGGCAAGGGAAAAGAGCAGGTCCAGCCTTTTCACTCAGCCACTGGGGTTCTGCAGCTCCTCTGAGGAAACCACATGTTTTATTGTGCAGCTATCAGGATGTGAGATGCTTAATGAGACACAGCTGACTCCAACCTCCTTCCATACACCAGTTTGCCCGGAAACCCAGAAGGGTGGTAGGGCAGATCCCCAGGTTGCTCAAAACTTCACCTACAACTCCGCCTAGCTGTCTTTAAAATATATTTGGCCAACCAAATTGTATCCAGTTAATATACATTGCATAGTTGGGTGTGAATCCAGTCCCCAAAGTTAGTAAAAACAACAAAACGCCTCAAATACATCAGTGTCATGGCACTTACATATCAGCTCCTGGGGACTATGTCATTGTTCACAATTGACTAGTTTGGAGAGTCTAAAAAAAACGCTTTCACAAAAGAAAGAGTCACAAACAAAAACCATTTAACATTTAATCCTTAATCTAAGAAGAGGTGATGATTCTTTAGATTATCAAAAGCTTGCTGTCTAGCCCTGATCCGCCTCTTGGGCAAGTTTGTCTCAGGCCCAGGTTTCCACAGTTTAAAACAAGGAAGGTTGAAAAGGGATGATTTCTCAAGTCCCTCCCAGCTCTGAAATTTGGCCAGAAAGTCAAATTTGTTCCAACGTTTCTGCAATATTGTGCTGGTGAATATTTGTGTTGCCACATCACCACTTCCTAACAGTAGATGCTGCGTTAGTTTAGCACCCTAAGATATTGGTATGTTATGCAACAAGACTGGTGGCTACTGTTTCTGTTTAAATAAAAGATAATGTTAGCTGAAGAGGACTGGCCTGGTGCAGTGGTTTCAGAGGGAGCTCTGAGGACCCCTGCAGGCCTGCGGTGTGTATGCAGGGGACTGGAAGAGGCCCCCAGACCTTAGGGTCAGGAGACAGGAGAACCAACCCGCCAACAAAAAAAAGATTTATTAAGCCTGATCATGCCTCTTCCCAGTCCAAAAGAGCTAAGCATTGTGAGTTGGCAAAGAAGAGAGACATGAAACAAAGAAGTGGGTGAAACAAAGTAGTAAAAGAGACTGCTCTTCCTCTCTGAACCCAAACACCTTGAATTGCTGCTCAGAGCATTTACTCAGTGTCTGTGATAGGCAGAATTTCCTGCTTGACTTGGATGATATATTCTGAAGAATTTGCTGGGCCTGGTGGCCTGCGCCTGTATTCTCAGCTACTTGGGAGGCCAAGGCAGGAGGATCACTTGAGCCCAGGAGTTCCAGGCCAGCCTGGGCAACATAGCAAGACCCCCATCTAAAAAAAAATTAATTTAATGAAAAAAAATATTCTGAAGAAATTACTGAGAAGAGAGAAGCTGAGGCCAATGGAGAGTTTGTGAGAATAGACAGATATTTTTCGTGGAGGGCAAAAAAGATGGAGAGATGTAGGGAGAGACATAAATAAATTTGTTCACAGTCAGTCAGAGGGCTTTTTTTTTAAAAACCCTCGGTGGTAAAAGTTTGAGATATTCCTGCCCTCACAGATGGTATAGCAGCCTGGCTTTGTCAGTGGAACAGTACCCCTGTCTCCTCTGTGAAGCCAAATTCATTCATTCCCAAAGCCTTCACAGCCATTGTTTTCCAGTATTCTCTCTCACTAATCCTATGTTGCCATATCTGTGCTACTACTATGGTGAACAAGGTCACTTTTATGTGTTTATCTTACTCAACCTCTCAGAGCATTTGAAATAATTAACTACATCTTCCTTTCCCTTACCTTGCCCCAAATCCATCAGCAGTTCATTTCAGCTTCACTTCAAAAATATGTATTTGCTCTGAACACATCTGCCTCTATTGCTACCACCCTGGTCAGAAGCCACCAACATCCTAGAGTAAGCAACAGCCTCCTGACTGATCTCCCTGTGTCCAGTCCCTTCTCTACACAGCAGCCAGATGGTACTTCTTCAAAACAAACTCCTTATGGTGGCCCACAGGCCCTACTAACCAAGCCTGCCAACCTCCCTGGTCTTCCACCATCTGTCCTTTGCTCAAACTGCTGCAGTCAAGCTGGCCTTCTTTCTGTTCCTCAAAGATACCAGGCCTGTTCCTGTTCTAGGGTGTTTTTATTTGCTGTTCCCTCCACCTGGAACACTTTGGCCCCAGAAAGCTGCCTCTTCACTTTTTGGTTCTCAGGTCAAATCTCCAGAGAGATCTTCCTGACCACCCCATCTTACATGCCTCCCCCACACTGCCATCATACCTTCTCCCAATTTATTTTCTTCATAGCACATATCTCTCTCTGAAATCATCTAATTCATTTATTTTTGTTTGTTTTCTGTCCCATCCAGCTCTAAAGTGTAAACTCCATGAAAGCATCAGGGACCTTATCTATCTTGTTTCCTGTTGTGTCTCCAGTGCCAGGAACGGCGTCTGGCACTCAGCAAATAATTGTTGGTTGAGTGAATATCTGAACAAATCAATGAATATGCCTACTATGTCATAGCTTTGTCTGTGCAGTTTCTTTCACTTAAATGTTGTTCTCTCCTTTGTCCCCTTTCCCTACCCCTCAAATGTCACTTCTCCGGAGGAGTTTACCCTAGCCTCCCCAGGAAAATTAAGTTTTCTCTTTTCAGTACCCTGCATAGCACTTTATTCATAGCTCCATTACATCACCCAACACTTCACACTCCCAATTAAGAGTTATCTGTGATCTGTCCTCTCTGCCAGTCCCTCCTGGCCTGGAACCTTATCAGATCATCCTCACATTTTCAGCACCTAACACATGGTAGGCCCTCCCTAAAAGTTTATATCTGAATTGAATCCAGTGGGGATCCAAGCGGAAATGGATCGGGTCCATTTTCAGAGTATACCGATCACCAGATGGCAGCCTTTGTAGTATGATAACATTAAACCTGAAATTTCAGGATATTCTATAATAAAAGGGGCAACCTACATTTAAAATATCACAGTACAATAGAAACTTCCTGAAGGCTAACCGCTATAGGCTCTCACACCACCATACCCCCTGGGGAAACATCCAGCTCTGCCTGTGTGGGAAGGGGAGTTGCTCCTCACAGGCCTCACTGTAAGTCTCTGCCCCCAGTAACGTCCCATGACATTACATCACAGAGGAGGGCCTGGTGCGATCTTCCCGCAGACAGATTATGGTAACAGTGCTTTGTTTCTTTACATACAATAAGTGCTTTCTCTGATCCCTGTCCAAGTCTCTCATTTTCAGTCATGAAAGTGGCTGATTATGTGTTTTTGAGACTGTTAGTGGGGAAGGGTTGTACCTCAGCCTTCCTGAACGTACCTAACAAAACAGCTGCTACCATTTATTGAGCACATATTGTGTACAGAGCAGTTTCTATTCTATCTAGTTATATTTAATCCTCAAAGCAACCAGAAAGATATTTCCCTCCATTTTTAAAAATAGCTGATGCTATGGAATTTGAACCCTGATCTATCTGGCTTCAAAGCACATTCATTCTTTTTCTTTTCCACCATCAAAGAGTAAAACTGCTTACCTTCTGTTATCCTGAAATATCCCAACCACCTTTACAAGGAAATTCAACCAAACATCAAACTATTCCACAAAGCAAAACCCCCTGCCAACCTGGAAGGCCTAGAAGCAAAAGTGGTGAGAGTTTAGCATCTCCCTTTTAACAGTAACAATAATATTTATTTGGTGCTTCCCACATTCTAGAAACTGGTATAGACACTTTATATGCATTGTGTAATTTAATCTTCACAACTTTATGAGGATACCGCAGGTCTCCATCCTTTAACCACAGTTCCAAAGTCCAAAAAGATCTGAAAATCCAAAGTTAGGCAAACCTTATGTGACATGAGGTCATTTATAGTCTTTATTAATTCCACATACTATAGTCATGTGTTTCTTATGGAAATATTGATGTCTGAAAGAATCCAAACTCCTTTGGGTTTTCTGTAATATACAATATACGTGCTGAAAAGATTCTAGAATCTATAACACATCTGTCTCTGGGCTTCAAATAAGGGTTTGAGGACTGGCAAGTAAACTTAGGCCCAGAGGTTAAGTAATTTGCCCAAGGTCACACAGCTAATAAATGGTTGAGCTAGGATTAGAAACATATTTGAAACTGTGAAAAAAAATTTTGGAATACATATGAAAGACTAAGGGCTAATTTTTCTAAAGGCAAAGGACATGAAGTGACAATTCATGGTAGAAGAAAAGGAGATAACTTGTAAAGATATTTAAAAAGTGTTAAGCCTTATAACAAGAAAAAATAAAATTACAGTAAGGTACTATTTTTTTCTATCAAAATTGGCAAGTAGTAAAAAGTTCAATAACATTGTGTTGGAGAAGATGTGAAGAAACAGACACTCATATGTTGTTAGTAGTAAGGTAAATTGGTACAATTTCTATGGAGGGTAATTTGGTAATTTCTCTGAAAATTAGAAATTAAAATCTCTCAAAATCTCAAAATTAATATACTCAGAAATTTCACTTCTAGGAATTTATCCTTAAGATATACTCACACATGGTGGTATATGTATACCATGGAGTATTACTCAGCAATAAAAGACAATGGTGAATTAACACACCTGGTGTTATCCTGGTTGGAGCTAGAGCCCATTCTTCGAAGTGAAGTGTCACAAGAATGGAAAAACAAGCACCACTCGTACTCACCATCAAATTGGTACTGACTGATCAACACTTATGTCACACAGGGCAATAATATTCATCAGGGGGCGGGCACGCGGGAGGCGGGTGGAGGGGATGGGAAAACTCTCACTGAACGGATGTGGGGAGCACAGTTTGGGGGATGTCTACGATTGTAGCTCTGACACAGGCAGTGCATGGGCAATATATATAGCCAAAGTGTTGTACCCCCATAATATTCTGAAATAAAAAAAAAAAGACTCTATCCCTGAATATATATCCATACCTGCTACTCCAGAGCACAACCCAACAGCAAGAATCTCAATGATCATAGGCAATTCAATTAACCTCCCAAAGCCTTGGTTTCTTCATTCTTAAAATGATGGGCGTAAGTGAATGACCTTCAAAGTTCCCCCCAGCTCTTGCCCTCACTGGTTCTAAACTAGAAATAAATCAACCATCTCATTATTACAATGCAAAAAAAAAAAGATATACTCATACATGTACATAAAGATATATGTAATAGGATATTGTAAAATTGTTAGTATTAGCAAAAGACTCTAACTCCCTGGGTAATGTAATTTTGCAGTTGATTAAATCCCAGACATTTTGCAACTCTCTAAATCTGATGATAGCCAGGCACAGTGGTTCACACTTGCAATCCCATCTACTTGGGAGGCTGAGGTGGAAGGATCGCTTGAGCCCAGAAGTTGGAAACCAACCTGGGCAACATAGCAAGACCCCATCTCTAAAAAATTAGCTGGGCATGGTGGCATGCAGCTGTAGTCCCAGCTACTCAGGAGACTGAGGCAAGAGGATTGATGAGCCCAGGAGTTTGAGGCTGCAGTGAGCTTTGATCGTACCACTGCACTCCAACCTGGGCAACAGAGCAAGACCTTGTCTCTAAAAAAAAATAAATAAATAACTGACAGTGGTGGATGATTATTTTTTCTGTCCAGTAGAAGAGAACCTAAGAGTTTATTATTTTGAAACTGTAGGACATTAACCAGTTTTGTATCAAGCTTAGGAATTTTATTTCAGAATTTCTTTTTATCCATTGACTTTACAAATCTCAATTTTCATACTCTCTTTTGAACAGACTTTGTCATTCTGGCGATTTTTTCCTTGATGGGTTAAATAAAAATGTAATACATACTTTCTATGCATTTGTATTAGAAATATTCTTTTCACCTTTTGAGACTAATGTTTTGAAATAATCTAAATCTGTCAATAAAGGACTGGTTGAATAAATTACAATGCCTCTATACAAAGGAATACTACGCAGCCATTAAAAAGAGGCAGCCAGCTGGGCACCATGACTCATGCCTGTAATCCTAGCACTTGTGAGGCCAAGATGGGAGGATTGCTGGAGCCCAGGAGTTCAAGGTGGCAGTGAGCTATGATTGTGCCACTGCACTCTAGCCCAGACAACAGCGAGAGACCCTGTCTCAGGAAAAAAAAAAAAAAAAAGGCAGTGCTATACATAGGTGCTCCTTAGGGGCAAAGAGTAAGTCTTAGTTTGTTTTTGGTTATGATAACAACCCCAAAATATCAGTGTCTTACACAAAAAACCTTTCTCCCTCATGGATATGTAGGGCAACTATGGTGGCACTACTGCAGGCTGAGGGTCACAGGTTGGGTTTAGGTTGGTTCCCAGTATCATGTAGGGACCCCTGCAGTGCAAGAAGTACATAGAAACATACAATGCCTCTTAAGCCTCTACTTAAAACTGACACACTGTCAATTCCACCCACAATTCATTGGTCAACATAAGTCATATGGCCAAGCCCAAAGTCAAGAGGGAAGAGAAGTCACAATCTGCCTTCTTTACTGGAAGAGTATCCAAAGTTACATGGTGGAGAGCAGGATGTATAACCTATCACAAGAAGCAGCAAACAATAATCCGCTCTATTATAGTGCTCAATAAATATATGTTGAATGAAGGAAGAGTGAACAAACGCCAAGATTTAAGTGAAAAAAAACCCCATAATATAGAACAATTGTACAAAGTATGTCACCTTTTTTTTTTAAAAGACAGGGTCTCACTATGTTACCCACGCTGGAGTGCAGTGCCTACTCACAGGTGCAATCAGAGTACACTGAAGCCTCAAACTCTTGGCCTCAAGCAATCCTCCCTCCTCAGCCTCCTGAGTAGCTGGGACTATAGGCATGTGTCATTGCACCTGGCTTGTTTTTAAATATATATTTATATAAAGTATGTACACAAATATGCTTGAATATGTCTTTACTATCACCAGGAGAATGCATAAGAACCTGGTAACTGTGGTTGCTGCTGGGGGGGAAGAATTGGGAGATTAGGGGTTAAGAAGGGAGGGAGCCTTACCTTTCCATTTAGTATCATGTATGTGCATTACCTATTAAACAATAAAATTAAATTTTCTAAGGAGGAAATTAAAAAAACAACCCAAGACTGACTATAAAGTCCAAACTCTAAAACCCCCTACTATAAACTGTCTTTTGGTTATGACAGATTTATTCTTCTTTTTGTTCTTAATTCGTTGCAGACAAACTGGACGTGGGATCCTTTTTGTTTCTAGTTCCTGCAGACTTACTTATAGCATAGCATTAGTTATCACGAAATTCCATCTCAATAAATTTTTTAATGTTTTAGAGCAGTAATTTTCAAACTCAGTGGAAACCTCCCCATTCCTGGGAAGCCTTGTAGGCAGAGTCTCTGAGGAGAGAAGAATAATTAGTTCGCTCTGATTCCTTCAACCAGATTAGCTCTTTTAGCTGTGTTGCTTCTGAGTTTAAATAAAACCATCTGCTTAATAGTAAAACGTGACAATGACTATGGGTCCCTCATACTCTGTGGTTCTGTATAGAGCTGTGTAGTCCTTAAGCACTCCCAAAACTTCAGATAAAGTTCCCCTCAGAGAGTGACAATGAGCAGAACCAAAATGTGCTGGAAGAGATTGAACATCTACACAAAAGGCTCACCTTGTCAGCAAATGGGTGGCTAGAGATTTAGCCAATTTCAGGGATTAGGGCATAATTTTTAGGCAAGAACGACTGTATATTGCTATTGTATCCAAAGCTGTAAAATAGTCTCTGAGTGAATCCATTGTATTGTATATTGTCTGAAGAATAGCCTTATTCATTACTGAGTTATCCCAGGGAAGAACAGAAATGCCACAACTGGAGGGGCTGACAGTGGCACCTCACTCACTAGTTTCTTCTCAGCATATGGTGTGGCACCTTGCAGTTAACCGTGTCCTGTTTAATGGCTTTACAGATTGTATTACAGTATTCCTTTTTCACTAAGTTAATCCTCACAAAATGGTCAAGGGCTTAACAAGATTCCTGCAAAGTAACCACAAATTGAAGGTAATATTAATAATTAAAGCATAAGCACAAACAAGAAAATGGTTACCTTTAATACATTTGCCAGCCTGTTTGTCAGCCACATTACTCAGTAAAAGCAAAACCTTCTTGTCCCATCTGACAAGAAGATGATGATACCAAAAAAAGTATAAATTATCCACAGATGATTTTTTAAATGGATTTGCAATTTTTTCTTGTTAGGAAGACACGATCAGAAAAATTTGGAGACCCCTGGTCTAGAAAAGTAACCCCTGAAGAACAAGAATTTGCTCCAACATTGTGCAAGCAGAAAGTATCCAGCCGGAGTCTGAGGTTATTTCATTCTGCTTAATCGGTCACCCCTACAGAGGGACTGAATGAATCCAGCAATTGTAGATTGATGGTACTATCCTTTAAGATTATTCAACTCATTTCTTAATTGCATCCTTGATTTTCAAATATAACTTACGGTTCTTATTTGACTCCCCTATTGTATTTCTTACAGGTAAGGAATGCACCATCCAGTGGTAATGTCTGGCCATTGCGTAATTCAGTATTGGTCTCTTGTGAACTTGGTTAATATGGGTCCATCCGTCCCCAAGAGACTGCTCACCTCCAAATGTTATGACAAAACAAGTTCCTAGATTTGTTAAGATCATACGAAGACCCTAGAGGACAGTGACCTTCACATTCCCCAGATGATTTCTCCAACTCAGCACTCTCTCCTGGCAATGCTGTAACCTAAATTCTTCTACAAAAGACTCTGAGAAGCAATCTGGGCTTTGTCTCCAAAAGAAGGGAGTTTCTAGCTCTGAATTTTATTAATTCTGTAGGACTTTTAATGGTATACTTGCTTGACAACTTTTTCTTCTGTGGCCTCAGTGTTCGAACAGTGTCAATTCACTAACTCAAAAGTTTAACTGTTGCTTTGGTCTGCGTGGCACTGAGGCCCAAGCTCTCAACAAAGGTTTGTCAGACAACACTGTAGCCAAGATAAACTGACACACAGAGCCGAGTTTCCAAAGGCTCAGAGCAGCCTCTCTGATCTTCCAGCACACTACTGTGGAGAGTGCTAAGTAATTGCATGGCCAGCTCTACTCATCCTTTCTGCTGCGTTCTCCCTCCCATGACTGGGCTCTTCCTTCTTTGTATAAAACTGAAATAGATCCATTTCCTTTAGTCAAATGACAACATCATCTGCTGTCCTAGCAGCTTGGCTGACCAGACTTTTATTTTAGCCTCACTGCCTGATTGGAATATTCCAACTCCAGCAATTTCTTGGGGTTAGAGGCAGCCTAGGCAGGAAGGGTAATATTTGGGCCCCACAGAATTAGGCTGACTTTAGATCAGTTAGAACCACAGTTCTAATTGATGTCACATTTACCTACCTGTTAGAATAGAAAGAACTATTTAAAGTAGTTGGAGCTGGGTGTGGTGGCTTATTCCTAAACTCTAGTTTTAGCTTTGGTTATATATGAGAATCACTTTGTAAGCATACCAGTGCAGTGCCATACGCCTAGGCTACTCTGACTTAATTGGTGTGGATGCATTTTAAAGCTCCCCAGGTGATAAGTGCAGTCAGTGAGGAGGACCATGGACTTGGAATCTTCTATTCAAAGGGAAGGGTTTGAGGCTGACCAAATTCTTTCCTAGGCCTTCTGGTCTGAAGTGCTCCTGGTTCATCACCACACATTCCATTTTGCAATTAGCTCACAGACATATGTGCAAAAAGCTACAAAAGTAAAAATGTGTTCATCATACAAAGCCATTCTTTGCAGGCTGCAAGACATTTTCTCATATATTCTTTCATTTGACCCTTAAGATAGCCCAGTGAGGTAAGCAGGGAAGGTATTATTATCCACAATTTTCTGTAAGGAAATTGATATATCCTGGGCCAAATGAGGACCCAGTCTTCTGGTTTTTGTTCAGTGCCATTTAATTACATCATACATACTTTGCAGTGGCACTGAATAACCTCAACTATCACATATAAGGAGGAAATCCTGTGCAGGAGTTAAGAGCAAATATTTTAAAATGAGATGATAGGACCTGGGTTTGAATTTTAGTTTTGTCATTCACTAGCCCTGTGATCTTGAGCACATATATAATCTCTTTGAGACTCAATTTTCCTTCTCTGAATATGGTACTGGGATATAGTACCAACTTCAAATGGATAACAATGAGATACAATTGTTGATACTCACATCATATGACCATGCTGCATTTACCTACCTACCTGTTAGAATAGAAAGAACTATTTAAAGTAGTTGGAGCTGGGTGTGGTGGCTTGTTTCTGTAATCCCAGCTACTCCACAGGCTGCGATGGGAGGATTGCTTGAGGCCAAGGAGTTCAAGATCGGCCTGGGCAACTTAGTGAGATCCCGTCTCTAAATAAATAAATAAATAAATATAAAGTAGTTGGGTTCCTTTATTCTATTAAAAGTTTTCTTTGGTATTAACCTTTGCCTTTCCTTACCTGATACTGCTGCATAAGGGGATCAATTGGTTTGCGAAGGTGGCATTTCTCAGTATAGTCATCAAATGATTCCCTTTAGAACAGAAATCAGAATTCCAGCAAATCCATCATTTTAAAGTCTTCTTCACTTATTTTACTAAGGCAGTCCTTCATCAGATGCTTTTTTAAAAAAATTAATAGACAATTTTGTTTGTTTTTTTAGACTTTCTTGTCTCAAACTTAATAGACAATTTTTTGAGCAGTTTTAGATTTACAGAAAAATTGAGCAGAGTACAGCGTTCTCATATAACCCACCCTTGCACAGTTTGCCATTATTAATATTTTATGTTATTATGGTACATTTGCCACAGTTAACGAACCAGTACTAATACATTATTATTAGCTTAAGCCCATAGTTATTCAGATTTCCTTAGTTTTCACCTAATGTCCTTTTTCTGTTCCAGGGTCACATTTAGGAGACCACATTACATTTAAAAGTTGCCATGTCTCCTTAGGCTTCTCTGGGCTGTGACAGTTTCTCAGACATTCCTTGTTTTTGATGGCCTTGACAGTTGTTTTTTTGTTTTGCTTTGTTTTGTTTTTAAAACTGGGTCTTGCTCTGTTGCCCAGGCTGGAGTGCAGTGAAGTCATCATAGCTCACTGCAACCTCCAACTCCCAGGCTGAAGTGACCCTCCTGCCTCAGCCTCTTGAGTAGCTGGGACTATAGGCACACACCACCATACTTGGCTGATTTTGCTATTTTTTGTAGAGACAGGGTCTCACTATATTTCTCAGGCTGATCTTGAACTCTTGGGCTCAAGCAGTCCTCCCTCCTTGGCCTCCTAAAGTGCTGGGATTACAGGTGTGAGCCACTGTGCCTGGCTGGCCTCAATAGTTTTGAGGAGTTCTGGTTAGGTATATTGTAAAGTGCCCCTCTACTGGAATTTATCTGATGTTTTTCTCATGATTAGACTCCGGTAATATGTTTTTGGGAGGAAGACCACAGAGGTAAATTGCTATTTTCATCACATCATATCAAGGGTGATACCGGCAATATGATTTATCGGGGTTGATGTTGACCTGGATCACCTGGATGAGGTAGTGTTTGCCAGGTTTCTCCACTGTAGTTACTCCCCCCACCCCTTTCCATACTATACTATTTGGGTTTTTTCCCCCCATACTATACTCTTTGGAAGGAAGTTGCCATGCACAGCCCACACTTAAGGAGTGTAGAGTTATGCTCCCTCCTTTAGAGTACAGTATTTACATAATTTATTTGAAATTCTTCTGCGTGGGAGATTGAGCAAAAGCTTTAGTGTGTAAACCTATTGTTATCACCCAGAAAGTCATAACAATGTATTTGGTGGTGCCCATAGTCCTGTATTTTCCAGATTAGAACCATAACGGGGTCTAGGGAGACCTCTCCTGGTTAAATAAGAACATAACCAGCCAGCTACAGGCTCTAGTCTTATGCCACTGACATTCCTTCAGTCCAGTGGTTCTTAACCAGGGGAAATTTTTCCCACTCAGCCTCAGGGAACATTTGGCAGTATCTGGAGACATTTTCGGTTGTCACATCTTTTGGGGAGCGATGCTACTGGCACATAGCAAGTAGAGGCCAGAGATGCTACTAAACATTCTACAAAGCATAAGACACACACAACAAAGAATTATCCGAGCGAACATGGCAATAATGCCTAGGCTGAGAAACCCTGTGGCCCACAGCTTTATAAAGGTCACAGATATGCTCAAAGGAATATGTTATAGTGGGGAGAAGGAAATACTATTTTGTGAAAAAAACAGGATGAATTCTTCAAAAAAGAATGTACAGCTGGAAAGGTAGCAGAATATGCCACCCAAATTATGTCACTTTGGCATATTGGTTATTTTGAGCTGAAGACAATTGAGAAGCAGACACAAGAAAGGCTCTCTGCACCTATTCACCTAAATCAGGACATAAATTTGTAAATGTTTCCCCCTCTCTCCTTTCTACCAAGGACAGAAGTTACTCACTGGAGACAACTCTAGACCTTTATCAGGCCAGAGAGGGCACCCAAGGAATCTACAGAGCAAATCTTACTGACTAGCCCTTATCTTCCATGAGTTTCCCTGATATATTCACCTTCCCACAGTTTGCCCTGCCCTAGAAACTCAAAGTCTTTTCCCTTTATGTTGTCACTTCCCTACCAAATGTGTTGTTCTTTTGTTAAGATCCTAAATGAATCCGGCTGGGCGTGGTGGCTCAGGCCTGTAATCCCAGCACTTTGGGAGGCCGAGGCAAGAGGATCACTTGAGGCCAGGAGTTCAAGACCAGCCTGAGCAACACAGCGAGACCCCATGTCTACAGAAAAAATATTTTTAATTAGCTGGGTGTGGTGGCTTACACCTGTAGTCCCAGCTACTCGGGAGATTCAGACAGGAGGATCTCTTGAGCCCAGGAGTTTGAGGCTGCAGTGAGCTATGATCACGCCACTGCACAACAGCCTGGGCAACACAGCAAAACTGTCTCAAAAAAAAAGAAAAAAAAAAGATGCTATATAAATCTAGGTTCTAATCACCCTTTGATTTACTCATTACTCAGTACTCCCGTATGTATGTGAAAGAATGTGTTAATAAAGTCTCAAATTGGCCGGGCGTGGTGGCTCACGCCTGTAATCCTAGCACTCTGGGAGGCCGAGGCAGGAGGATCGCTTAAGCTCAAGAGTTCAAGACCAGCCTGAGCAAGAGCGAGACCCCGTCTCTATAAAAAATAAATAAATAAATAAATAAATAAATAAAGTCTGAAATTCCTGGCCTCAAGAGATCCTCCCTCCTCAGCTTCCCTAGTAGCTGGGATTACAGGTGCATGAGCCAACACCACCACCCCCCGACAAGCTCTCCTACAAGCTCAACACTATTGGTCATGGACGAGATAAAAGAAATGGTGAGGCACCTCCTGGAAATGTGCAGTTTCTATGTGGACCAACCTTGTGCACATGGATGTAAGTGACAAAAGCTCATGTGGTGGAGTTGAACAGAAGTAAATGACAAATGGGAAGCTGTTCTGACTGGAAGAAGTGCAAGAAGAGGAAGAAACTGGATCAGGGCCCGTGTTTATTTATTTATTTACTTATTTTATTTATTTTTTTTTTAGAGACGGTCTCCTCGCTATGTTGCCCAGACTTGTCTCAAACTCCTGGCCTCAAGTGATCCTCCTACCTCAGCCTCCCAAAGTGCTGGGATTACAGGCGTGAGCCACCACATCTAGCCAGAGCCAGAGTTTTGAGGAGATTATGTAATAAAATTGTCTATTTCAGATCATTTTTTAAAACTAAGAACAATTTTGACAGGGAAAAAGCACACCTCCAGTCCTATTACAACTACAATCTGCAACTATTAATATTTTCAGTTGCATCTCGGTTCCTATACATACATATTTCTATGTTGTTACAATTAATTAATATAACCACTTCCTATCTTCTTTTTTCACTGCATTGAATATTGTATCTGAAGTATTTTTTCATATTCCTGGAGTCTCCATTATCTTTTTGAATGTCTATATGATATCCTATAATGTAGGTAAACCATACTATAGCCATTCTCCTACTGTTAGACAATGACATCATTTCTAATTTGTCTCTTTTCTAAATACCCTTGTAATACAGTGGCTTTTTCCAGTTAAAGTATTTCCTTAGGATACCTTTCTAGGAGTCAGATTCTTGGGTCAAAGAGTATGAATAGTGTTTGGCAACACAGCAGAGTGGAGAGGAGCACAGAACATGGAATTAGACAACCTGGGTACAAAACTCAGTTCTGCCCATTATTATAATATCTGTGTGGCTTTTGAACACTTTTCTTGAGTTCCCTGAACCTCAGGGGCTTGCGGTAATGATGAAATGAGATGATGTATACCAAGTGCGTGGTATAGATCCTGGCAAATACACAAATTACCATAATTGTTATTCTTTTTCATTTTCTTGTTTTTTGTAAGGGTCCTAATACTTATTGCCATGTTGCCTTTCCAAAAGATTGTACCAATTCTCAACACCACAGGCAATGCAAAAACTTGCCCTTTTTACTACAACGCCACAAATTTTTTTTTTTTTTTGAGACAGAGTCTCACTCTGTCACCCCACCTAGAGTGCAGTGGCGTCATCATAGCTCACTGCAACCTCAAACCCCTGGGCTCGAGGGATCCTCCTGCCTCAGCCTCCCAAACAGCTGGAACCATAGGTGTGCAACACCACGCCCAGCTAATTTTTTCTATTTTTGGTAGAGACGGGGGTCTTGCTCTTTCTCAGACTGGTCTCGAACTCCTGGCCTCAAGCAGTCGTCCTACCTCCGTCTCCCAGAGTGCTAGGATTACAGGCGTGAGCCACAGCGTCTGGCCACACAGATTGTTTTAAAGTTAGCTTAATTGTTAGGAATAAATTTTTATTAGCTTATGTTGCTTTAATGGATGAATTATCTTCCTAAGAGTGCAAAACTGTAGGCAAAGAATATTTTGAAATCACTTTAACCAGAAAAAGATAGATTGGGGGGGAAGGGCTTGGATTTTATCACTTGTCAGAGAAGTTGCAGTGAGGTGAAGAAAGTACCTGACGTTCTTGGCACTTAAGCAAGGCCTTCAGCTGCATTGTATTGACCTTTGATTAGGCCTTGCTTCCCCGCTAGTGCCCATGGCACTTGCAGCAATGGCACCATGTTCCTGTTCTACAAACATCTCCATTTTTGCCCTTCTTGTTTTTCCTGTAGGCCTGTAAGATTGTACTCCTTGATGGGCACATGGGGTCACACACAGATTGCTACACTCTATATATAACTGAGCATTCCAAGTGAGAAAGAATATTCTCTGACTCTTCTTAAAATACTCCAAGTGCTTTCTCTTAGGCTTTGTGGCCTATAATATAAAGAAAGTAAAATACAAGAGTCAAATTGATAGATATTTCTAACATTTCTAACATCTACACTTGCTATGATAACTACAGAAAATTATAAGAAAAACTCTAACCACTATTAACCCTTTAGAATATCTACCTCTAGACATTTAAAATTTTTATTTTATTTATTTATTTATTTTAGAGAGAGAGTCTTGCTCTGTTACCCAGACTGGATTGCAGTGGCCTGATCACAGCTCACTGCAACATCAAATTCATGGGCTCAAGAGATCCTCCTGCCTCAGCCTCCTAAGTAGCTGGGACTATAGGCACACGCCACCATGCCTGGCTAATTTTTGAAAATTTTTTGTACAGACAGGGTCTCGCTATGTTGTCTAGGCTGGTCTCAAATTCCTGGCCTCAAGCAAGGCTCCCACCTTGACCTCCCAAAGTGCTGGGATTACCGGGCATGAGCCACTGTGCCCAACCAAGACTTTTTCTATAAATATATAATTTCTTTTTTTTAAATGAGATGTAAATCATGTGGTATATGCAGTGTTATTTCCTGCCTTTTCCAGCTTACTATTACATTGTAAAACATTTATCCAGGTCTTTAAAAACATGATTTTTATTGGCTGCATAGGTAGAAACTTGAGCATATTTCACTTAATGATTCTATTGTTATACATTCCGGTCACTTCTAAATTTGCACAATTATATATAATTTAGTCATAAGTATACTTTAACATATATCTCCATTAGTTTCCTAGGGCTGCCATTCACAAACTACCACAAACTGGGTGGCTTGAAACAACAAAAATTTATTTCCTCACATTTCTGGAGACCAGAAGTCCTAAGTCAAAGTATCAGCAAAGCTATGCTTCCTCTGAAACCAGCAGGGGAAAATCCTTCCTTGCCTTTTGATCTTCTGGTGTTTGCTGGCAACTTTGGCATTCCTTGGTTTGTAGAAACATTAATCTCTGCCTCTGTAGCCACATGGCCATCTTCTCCCTTTGTCTCTACATGGCATTTTTCTCTCTTATAAGGACACCAATCATCTTGAATTATTATTATTATTATTATTATCTTTTTAGAGACAGGGTCTCACTCTGTTGCCCAGGATGGAGTGCATTGGCACAATCATAACTCACTGCAACCTCCAATTCCTGGCCTCAAGTGATCCTCCCTCTTTAGCCTCCCAGAGTGCTTGGATTACAGGTGTGAGCCACCATGCCCCACTTGAATTTATGATCCTCTCTACTCCGGTATGACTTCATCTTAATTTAACTAATTACATCTGCAACTACTCTATTTCCAAATAAGGTTACATTCTGAGTTACGGGGAGTTTGGACTTCAGGAAATCTCTTGGGTGGACACAATTCAACTTATACAAATAGAATCACAGGATTAACATATATGAACATTTTCAAGACTCAATACATCTTGTCAAAATGCTCTTCAGAAGGTTGTACTAAATTTATTCTGTATGTTGAGTGCTTGTCTTATGATACATTTGCCAGCATTAAATGATTTATTTTTTAAACCTAACCAATTTATTAGATAAAAATATTCTTTCATTGGTTTAATCGACCTGCATTTGATCAGTGAGATTGAACGTTTTTTTCCATGTTTGTAGCTATTAGGCTATTTGTATTTTCTTCTGTAAATTGTTTATGTATTTTGCCTGTTTTCTATAAGGTTTTTCTGATTTGTAAAAATTAATATAAAAGTATGTTCACCTGTCATGTATCCCATTTATTTTATCTATTTCTAAGTTGTTTCTTTTTCCTTTTAACTTTCAATTTTTATTGGTGAATTGAAGTTTATTATTTCTTTTTCTGCAAAAATTCTGAGGTTTATTATTTCTTTTTCCTTTTATACATAGAAAGTCATACCTTTCTAGAATTAATTAAATATCCATATATGGTTTCTTCTAAATTTTTTTTTTTTGCTTTCTTTTTTAGATATACTTCTTTAAAATCTGGAATTTATTTTCAGTGTATGGTATGAGGTAAGGTCCCAACTAGGTATTTTTATCCAATTTTCTTCACACAATTATTGATAATAAATTTTTTATCTATTGTGATGTATCCCTTATAAAATATTAACTCAATCTTTTAAAAGTCCTATGAGATAGGTAACTATTAATACCCACATTTTATGCCTAAGGAAGCAGGCAAATGTTTGTTTAATGAATACAATTAAAATGTCATGGACTCTTATCTATCCCAATGTTTGTTCAAGGATAACTGTGTTTCATTGATTTGTCTTGGTTTCTGTTCTAGTTTTGCTTATTGAAATAGCATTTTAAAGTATGACAAAGACCAGGTATGGTGGCTCACACTTGTAACCCTAGCACTTAGGGAGGCTGAGGCGGGAGTATCACTTGAGGCCAGGAGCTCAAGACCAGCACAAGCAACATATCAAGACCCCGTCTCTACATAAAATACAAAAAATTAGCCGGGCATGGTGGTGCACACCTGTAGTCCCAGCTTGAGGCAGAAGGATTGCTTGAGCCTAGGAGTTTGAGGTTGGAGTGAGCTATGATGATGCCACTGCACTCTAGCCTGGGCGACCAAGAGAGACCCTGTTTCAAAAAAATAAAAAAATAAAAAACGAAATAAAATATGATTGGGCGAGGTCACACCTACACCCACTGTTATTTTGCAACACTTTCTTTGCTAGTCTTGCCTGCTCATTCTTCCAAATAGACTCTTTTACCCATAATTAACTATGAAAATTTTCAAATATAGAAAAGCTGAAAGAATTGTACAGTGAACACCCAGATAAAATTTAAAATCATTTTGGAAGACTCAAATGAAAACAAAAACAAACCCAAAAAATCCTCTTTGAGAAATCAATGGTATCCACACTAGGAGTTAATTTGATAATATCAGTATCTTTGTACTAATTGCTATTTTCCTTCAGAAATATGGTTTATTTTTCTCTTATTAAAGTATTTCTTTGTGCATGATATTTTTCTTTTGGTTGCCTTGATGGAATCATCCAGAGGAAAGTCTTTTTCTTATGAAATTTTCACTGGTTATTGTCAGGCATTGGGGATACAAATTAATGTAAAAAGTGTGTTATCTAGTAGAGGGGTGTACTAGCCTCTTAGAAGAATTGTTAATTAATTCACTCATCATGACACCTATTGAGTGTATGTTGTATGCCAGGCTCTAATGACACATGGATGAATGTGTCCATTTCTTTGCCCTTGGGTAGACTCTTAGGAAAGATACTAATAAATAGAGGGTCAAAATATTTCAAATCAGGATAATAAAATGCCACAATGAAGGTTGAAAAGGCTCCATCAACAACGTAATATTTGGTATATGATACTAGGTTTTAAAAAAAGTTCATCAGGCAAAGAAAGGGGAAAGTGCATTCCTTGGAGCAGAATGACGTCATGTAAAGATATAGGAAGTTGTGAAGGGCTGAGGTAAGGTACATGGGGATTGCTTGGGAGGTGTTGAATAGCACTGTCTGCACAGAAAACAGTGCATTTGTTTGATGCAGCTGAAGTTTAGGGTATTTGGAATGGGAATGGATTCTGGAAATGTAGGTAGAGCTGTAGTATGTTAAGGAGTTTGAACTTTATCATAAAAGTAACAGGATGAGCAAAGGTTTTGAAGCAAGACTTTTGATTAGAATTTGTTTTTGATGAAGATCTTTCTGACACCAAGGATGGCTTGGAATGGAAGAGAAGAGGCTGGAAGGGCGGTGAAGTCACACTGTGAAGGGCATTGCACACCATAGGGAGCTTAACCTGCCATTTGGACCTCAACCTGGAGGCAACGGGAATGATGGGGTCAAGTAAGTTGAAAAGTACAGTGTGGCGACAGTAGTAACTGTGGGCGTTCAGGGGAAGGAATTATCACCACATAGGAAGACAATCTTGTTCTTGTAGCCAAACCTGGTAGGAATCCCAATGCTTCCACTCATCCTCTGTGAGCAAATTTTATAGCCCTTTGAGCCTGATTTTCCTGACCTATAATTAAATAATAAGGCTAACAATACCTATCTAAGTACCTGTTATGAGGATTAAATGAGAAAAGCCTGTTAAATGCCAAATACATAGTAGGTACTCAATAAACGTTATCTCTGACCATGCATCTCCTACCTTGATTGAGTTTATAGTTGAGAAACTCACATTTTTATTTACCACGATTTCATGATCCTGTACTTCTCAAAACCCTCTATCCATTTCATTTCCCACCCCTATCTTTATTGAGGTATAATTGACAAATAAAGATTGTATATATTTAAAGCATACAATTTGATGTTTTAATATACATATACATTGTGAAATAAGCAATTAACATATCCATCACCTCTCATAGTTGCCATGTTCTTTCTCTTTTGTGATGAGAACTCTTAAGATCCATCCTTTTAGCAAATTTCAAGTATACAGTACGGTATTGTTAACTATAATAACCTTGCTATACATTAGACTTTCAGAACTTATTCATCTTGCATAACTGAAACTTTATAATTCTTGATCAACATCTCCCCCTTTTCCCCTCCCTCTAGCCCCTGGCAACTATCATTCTACTCTATTCTTCTGTGAATTTGACTGTTTTATGTTCCACATATAAGTGAGATCATACAGTATTTGTCTTTCTATGTGTGGCTTAATTCATTTAGCATAATGTTCTCCAGGTTCATCCATGTTGTCACAAATGGCAGGATTTCCTTCTTTTTAAAAACTTGATAATATTCCACTGAATATGTTTACTACCTTTTCTTTATCCATTCATCCATTGACAGACATTTAGATTATTTCCATGTCTTTGGTATTGTGAATAATGCTGCAATGAACATAGGAGTGCAGCTATCTCTTTGACATACTGATTTCATTTCATTTGGATATATACCCAGAAGTGGGATTGCTGGATTGATCATAAGATAGTTCTATTTTTTATTTTTTGAGGAACCTCCATACTATTTTCTGTACTGTAGATTGTACCCACCCATTTCATTCTTCACATCTACATTCTTGCATTTAAATTCCACCTTAAGCATTATGTTAAGTGAAATAAGCCAGGAACAGAAAGTTAAACACCACATGATCTCATTCATTTGTGGAAGCTAAAGCAAGTTGATCGTCATAGAAGTAAAAAGTAGAACAGAGAATACTAAAGGCTGGGAAGGGTAGGAGGAAGGGACGAATAGGAAGAGATTTGTTAAAGGACACAAAATTACAGCTAGATAGAAGGAATAAATTTTAGCGTTCTGTGCCACTGTAGGATGACTATAGTTAACAATGATATACACTTTCAAGTAGTTAGAAGGAGGATATCGAATGTTCCCAACACAAAAAAATGATAAGTGTTTGAGACGATGGATATGCTAATTTCCCTGATCTGATCACTGTATTTTATATGTATTGAAATATCATTATGTACCCCATGAATATGTACAATTATTATCAATTAAAAAATATAAAATAATTTAAAAAATAAATTCCACCCTAAGACCAATTTCTTTGTGTTGTATATGTCTTATCCTCTCCCTGTGAGGTCTTCTAGATCTGGAGGGACCACTTCCTCCACCCTGTCCATTGCACCCTGTTACACATATCACATTACTTAAGATTTGCTTTGCTAATTCTGCCTGATCCCAGGGTCAAAGTTCTTGACTATAGCACAAGCAATTTAACTTAAGAAGACAATGACTTATTTATTTTCCTCTTCTGGCTTCTGAGAAAATAATACCGAACAACTCAGCAACCTGGGGAAAGTGAGAAACCTAAACCAACACCCCCACATTCTACTGCCTTCTTGGCGTTGGGCTCAGAAGTCAACCAACTAACGTCTTTGCCAATAAAATCTCAGTACCTGAAACCCAAAGATTGACATCATTGTCCCCAAACCTGTTTTTCAATCTGTAATCAGCTTTTAAATTAGTCACAGTGTTCATTATCAAGAAAAAGGAGTATCTCATATTCCAGACAAAAATTAATTTGTAAGTGGATCCAGAGCTGAATCAGCAATTTAGTAATTCATTTGTTTAACAAATATTTATTGAGACCTTCTATGTGTCAAGCATTGTTCTAAGCTCTGAGATACAGCAGTAAACAAAACAAATTCCTCACTCTCGTGGAGCTTACATCCTGGTGGGAAGAGACAGATAATAAGGAAACATATGAATATACGTAAAATATGTCAGCTGGTAATATGTGCTAGGGATGAAAATAAAATAAGATAAAGGGGAGAGATAATGAGAAGGTAGAAAGGGCTATTTTAGATAGGTAAATTTGTTTTCTTTCTTTTATTTTTCTTTCTTTCTTTTTCTTTTCTTTTTTAGACAGGGTCTTGCTCAGTTGCCTGGGCTAGAGTGCAGTGGCATCATCATAGCTCACTACAACCTCAAACTCCTTAGTTCAAGCCATCCTCCTGCCTCAGCCTCCTGAGTTGCTGGGACTACAGGTGTGCGCCACCACACCTGGCTAATTTTTCTATTTTTTTGTAGAGATGGGGGTCTCTCTGTGTTGTTCAAGTTGGTCTCAAACTCCTGGCCTCAAGCAATCCTCCCACCTTGGCCTCCCAAAGTGCTGGGATTACAGGTGTGAGCCACTGCACCTGGCCTATTTCTCTTTTCTTAATTATCAAAGTATAACATACATGTTGTAAAGTATGTAAAGTGTAGGGCTATGTGCAACTTGATGAATTCTTACATACACTCATGTAACCACTGCACAGATCAAGAAATAGAACATTTACAGTGTCCTAGAAGGTTCCCTGTGCTCCTTTCCTGTCAGTGCCCTCTAAGAGTGAGCTACTATTCTGACTTCTGTCGCCATTGATGAGTTTTATCTGTTCTTGAACTTCATATAAATGGAATCATAAAGTATACATCCATTTGTGTTTGGCTTCTTTCACTCAACATAATATCTTGTGAGGTGAGATTAATCTATATTATTACCTGTAAAGGTAGTTGTTCTCTTTATCATTATATAGTATTCTATTGCATGATTATATCACAATTTATCCATTCTCCTGTTGATAACATTTGAATGATTTCCAGTTTGGGGATATTGTGAATAAAGCTGCTATGAATGTTCTTCTATATGTCTTCTGGTGTGCATATGCACTTATTTCTTTCGGGTATATGCTTAGGGGTATAATTGCTGGGTCATGGAGTAGGTACATGTTTAGCTTTAGTGATTAATGACGAACAATGATTGAACCAATTTACATTCCCACCAGCAGAGTGTGAGAGTTCAAGTTCCTCCACAACCTTTCCAACACTTGATCTTGTCAGGTTTTTTCATTTTCGCCATTCTATGTGTTTGTAAAGTGACTTTTAAGCAGAGACCTGAAGGAAGTATGCTCTACTTGAAACACTTTGCCTCTAAAAGAGAAATACAAAAGTCTCGAGGCAGGAATGTGATGTTGAGAAGCAGCAAGAGGCCAGTGTGGCTGGAACTGAGTAAGCAATGGGAAGAATAATAGGAGATGAGGTAAGAGAAGCAGGGGCTGAAGCAAAAGATAAAGTGAGCCATTGGATCCAGCCTTTGGATTTTTTGTTGAGGGAGAGGAAATCATTAGAGGGTTTTGAGCAAAGGAAAGACACAATCTGATTTATGTTTTTAACTGGGCCGCTTTGGCTGCTCTGTTGAGACTAGGCTGAAGAAGAACAAGGGAAGAAGCTGGCAGGGCTTTTGTAGTAGTCCTGGAAAGAGATGGTTTTGGTTTGAGTCAGGGTTGTGGCACTGCAGGAAGCAAGAAGGGAAGAAACTACCCTTTATAAAATTAATAAAGGGCCACAAGGTGGGAACTATGGTAGGGGAAATATATATATATAACCAGCCATTGTTTCCTAGCTTGCTTTCCTATAATTTCTTACTACTCAGGAATCATACAGCTGATGGTCATAGAGATTCTTAGCTTTCTTCATTGCTCCCATAGATAACATCACCCTTGTGAAACCTAAGGCTAGTTACCAGGCCCTGCATGCCGGTGGAAAGCCTGATTCACCCAGACCAGTGGCCCATACCAAGGAACTGACTCAACTGGTCTTGTGATCCCCACCCAAGAACCAACTCAGCAAAGAAGATGATTTCTACATCCCTATGGTTCCACCCCAAACCCAGCCAATTAGCAGACTCAATTGCCTAGACTTTTGCCCACTAAACTATCTTTAAAAAACCCTTTCTCCCAAATTTTCAGGGAGATGGATTTGAGAACTTCCTCCTATCTCCTCATATGGCACCTGACCTGTAATACTAAACTCTTTCTCTGCTATAACACCAGCTGTCTCAGTGTTGAGCAGTGGACAATGAACCTGATTGGGCTGTAACGGGGATCTGATTCTCGATACGTTTTGAAGGTAGAGCTGACAGGGTTCTTTGATGGGATTGGAGTATGAGAAAAAGAGAGTATCAGGTATGATTCTAAGTTTTCAGTCTTGAGCAGGATGGGATTGAACCCAGGTCTTCTGTACAAACTTTCTGGTAAAATTGATCATACAGAGAATCTAGCAGGAGTCCCTCCTTCAAACCTCAACTCATAACATCAAGTTTAGGAACTATTCCATGTGACAAAGCTTTGCTGGCGTAGCCTTGAACCTACTTACACCTGTAATCAAAAAGTCATTTCTACTGGAGGAATGCAGTTTACAATGATAACCGACAAAGAGCGGCTTTGTTTACACATCTCCCCCAAGGGCTCTACACATTGCACAAGTCTCCCATGGCCAGTTGCTTACCTCAAAAACAAAGCCTTTTCAAAAGCAGAGAATTAAGATGTGTGAAAGAAGCAAGAGAATCTAGGTCAGAAAAGCTAAAGCCTTCTCACATGAAAAGAGCACAAAGTTATCTGCAATGCTTAGTTAGGGTAAATAGAGCTCTGGGTCTTTCAAAAGTGCTCAGAAATGACCCAGACAGGAAACAAAAGTACTCCTTACTCCTCTTATTTCCCAGTGCAAGAGCAAATCTACTGGGATTGCTTAGGGCATTCACAGAATGAAATGATCCTGGTCAATAAAAAGTTCAAGATTCATATTAAATATGTACAACACAGCTGTTTCGCTTTCTTGGAGAATTACCTGAAATGCTTATGAGTCAGTTTTCCTACACAACAATAATAAAAACCCATAGATTGCTGCCTTTACTGCCTTAACATGGGGCTGAGAAGAGAATACTATAATTTGTGTCACTGTACTCTGAAAAAGTGGAATTCAAAAACTTGCGAATGATAGAAAGAGTATGGATAATCATCAGTAAGCTATGCTAGAAATGAAAACATGAGGAAACGGCATCTTTCACTGGCTTCTTCTGGTGACAACTAATGGCCCGCATCTTTAAGTCACTGGTCAGAACCCAGGGTGGAATTTGAGATTGCAACAGGTTCACCAGTGCAAAGGTAATTTGATCATTCACATGAGGATTAAATCCACAGCCTTGGCCTCATCACCAGGTCCTAATTAACTAAACTAATCAGTCCTTTATACCAGGGTTTGTCAAACCGTGGCTCACAGGCCAAATCCAACCTGTTTTGTAAAAATGGATTTTACAATTTTTAGATGGTTAAAAAAAATCAAAAGAAGAATAAAATTTTGTGACACATGAAAATTATATAAAATGCAAATTTTCGTGTCTATTAATATTTATTGGAAGATAGTCCCACTTATCAATTTAGGCAAGATCTATGGCTGCTCTTGCACTGCAATGGCAGAGTTGAGTGGTTGTGACAGAGACCCTAGAGCCTGCAAGGCCTAAAATATTTGCTATCACCTTACAGAAAAGGTTTGCCAATTCCCAGCTCAGTATCACACTTGTGTATAAGAGACAGAAATAACAATTGAAAGAACTTATATTTCCAAAATGCAATTGAGGACACATCCTGGAAATGGAAAAGTGCAGAAACAAAACTGGTTCATGTCGCAGGTATATAGTTTTTACCTGCAGCACTCGGCGTTCGTTCTTGCCAGGCAAAAGAAAGGAGAATGATCACTTTTCCAAAAAGGAAAGGAATACTAATCCATTTAATCAGCTACCATTCATGTTTTCTGGTCTTAGATTGTCTTTTTCCATGGGGATTTAATAAAAGAGAAGAGCGTGCTTAGAGTCAGGTAATACACGATAGTGATTTAGTCAACCGCACACGAAGTTGGGTTAAAATTTCAGAATGGACTTTCAGAACAGGAACTTTACCTGCTTTTTTCACTACTGTAACCCTAGAACCTGGCACATTGTGAGCACTCAAATAATTTTTGAATGAATATATGATAATAAGTTCTCTGCATGTACTTCTGAAGAAAGTCAGCTATCCCATATTATATTTTCTTTGAGCTGTGTTGTTACAGAACTGTTTTGTTCTTGGCTTCTAAATACTTTGGGGAAACTGAAGCAGCGATACTTCATTACCTCTGCTCAGCCTGAGGGTTAGAGCCTTCGAGAATCTAGTGGCTGTAGGCATCCTCTCTGTGCATATGTCAAAGGGCAAGTATGGTTATCATTTAGTGAAGTCTCAACAGGAAGATTTATTTTTGACTCCAGTTTACTGGACTGGCCAACGTCAGACAGGTCTTGGGACACTGTGAGCAGAGTCACGTTTACAACCTTGCTCAACCTCCATTCCTGGAGTCAAATCTCCTTGAAGTGTTTTTCAAAGATTGCTGATTATGTGAGAAGAAAATACTGACCAAGACAAAACAAAACCAAAACCTAAACCAGAGAGCTCTTATTTACACAAAGGAGGTTATTTTATTTTCATTCACTGAGCACTGAAAAAAGTTCATAAATCTATAGATCCCTTAGCTATTTTTTGAAATTGCAAATATGGGATTAATTAAATTATCTGAAATATTAGCCCTGAAGAATTATGTGGTTGTTGCCCACCCAAAAAGAGAGGTTCCATAGCTCAGTTTCTTTTTTCTTGTTCTTTTCTACTTGAAGTTGGGTTTTTTTTGTTTTTGTTTTTGTTTTTGTTTTTTTGAGACAGAGTCTCACTCTGTCGCCCTGGGTACAGTTCAGTGGTGTCATCACAGCTCACTGCAACCTCCAACTCCTGGGCCTCAAGCGATCCTTATGCCTCAGCCTCCCTAGTAACTGGGACTACAGGCATGTGCCAACATGTGCAGCTAATTTTTCCTAATTTGGTAGAGGCTAATTTTTTTTCTATTTTTGGTAGCGATGGGGTCTCACTCTTGCTCAGGCTGGAGACTCTCCAACTCCTGGCCTCAAGTGATCCTCCTGCCTCGACCTCCCAGAGTGCTAGGATTACAGGCATGAGCCACCATGCCGGGCGTCTACTTGAAGTTTTAATGAGCAACCACTATGTGCTTCATATGCGTTTTGCCAGGTTGGAGAAGAGGAAAATAGCAGAGGTGAATAAAATGAGCTTTCTGCATTCTTAGAAGCTCAGTGTAATAAAAGGGTTTTTTTTGTAGTCACTGTAATACCCCAAGGGAAAGTTGATACACCTGCTCTACATATTGCAAACAAATAGATAAATGTAAGAAATCTCTCCTCTACTGAATAATACTTACTTGAGTTTTATGACAACAAAAATTCCATCAAGAGTACTTTGGAGTTTTTATGGCATCATTTTAAATCTCTTAAAGATTGTTGCCTAATTAGTCTCAAGAAGGAAATAGCCAGAACACTACCAGTTCTCAAAAATATTAAGTGTAATACAAATGTACTACCAGCTAAGAATAAAATCTTCCTTTTGCCTAGCATAAAAAAATGAAGAAAATACAGAGGAATGTCAGTTCTCCAAGTTCTCTACAAACTTGGATACTAAATATTAATCCTTGTTGTATGTATCATGAGTTTTGCCGTCAGAAAACTACAGTTTGGATATTCACTCTGCAATTTATTTGATGATCAACCTTGGGCAATTTTTGGAACTCTCTGAGCCTCTGTCTCTTCATGCCTACCTCATAGGACTTCTACAAGAATCAAGTAAGGTTACATATATAAAAAATGCCTTATAAATTGTAATTACTCATCAATCCCTTGAAAGTAGGAACTGCATCTCACTCTTTATTAAATCTTCAACTTTGAGGACAGTGCCTGTTACATAGAATATACTTAATTTTGATTGAAGGAATAATTCACTATATAAATATCAGTTCTTACACAGCAACTTTTAGTATAATTAATGGATTTAATAATAGGAGAGTAACTGAATATAAGATGACAAGTTAGAAACCTTCCTTGGACTATTAAGCTCTTATTCTAAGTCTTTCCTTCTAAAACATGATTTCCTTGATGGTAGGGCCCAACCACAAAGTTTTGTACACATTAGACACTCCATACATGTTTATTAAACTAATGAAAACTGGATGTGCATATTGAGGGAAAAAATCATTCCAAGGCTGATGGTGTGGATGCCTTTTGTTTTGAAGATGATTTTACTAATAAATATCAGCTGGATATCGTGCTTCAAGTTTTCTCAATAGTTTGCAAGGAGCCAGCCCCACCATTTCTCTCAGGTTTCCTGTGAATGATGACACACTTTTGTGAAGGCACATTGCCAGAGTTCAGTGATATGGAACAATTCTTCTCAGTAAGAAGTGACAAATTCTAATGTGGATCGAAGTCACACCAGCATTTCATTAACTTAAGGTTCCAATTAATTAAACTAACCAGACTATGAAATGGCAAAGATATCAGGCAATTAAAGGACCAAGTAGGATTGCAGGGTCTACGAAAAAGATGCAGTATGTATAAATTCTGAGGATTAAATGTCCTTAAAACTTTTGGTTTAAAACCACAAGTTTATTTACAATTTTTTTTTCTTTAATTTGCCTACTCATATTATTTGTCCCTATTACTTTTGGGTTGTTCATCTTTTCTTTCTTCATTTTTACGAGCTCTTTGTAAACTAAAGAACTTAGTCCTTCAACTACCATATGTGTTACAAATATTTTTCTCAGTCTTGTGACTTTAGACGTTTTTTAAGAGATGGGGTTTCTCTCACCCAGGCTAGAGTACAGTGGCTCAATTATAGTTCACTGCAGCCTTGAACTCCTGGGTACAAGTGATCCTCCTGCCTCAGCCTCCTGAGTAGCTGGGACTACAGGCGTGCACCACCATACCAAGCTAATTTAAAAAAAAATTTTTTAGAGATGGGGTCTCGCTATGTTGCCCAGGCTGGTCACAAACTCCTGGTCTCGGGCAGTCCTCCTGCTTGGCCTCCCAAAGTGCTGGGACTACAGGTGTAAGCCACCGTGCCCTGCCCAGCCTATCTTTTAAAACAATTTTTATGGTTTCATTTTTTTAACATTTAAATCTTTGCTCCAATCCTCCAAATACCCTGACTTGATCATTACTCATTCTATGCATGTAACAAATGCATGTACCTCATAAATATGTAAAATATTATGTATCAATAACAGAAAAAATTTTAAAAAATAAAATGTAAGAAAAATAAATAGGCTGGGAACAGTAGCTCACAACTGTAATCCTAGCACTCTGGGAGGCCAAGGCAGGAGGATCGCTTAAGCTCAGGAGTTCGAGACCAGCCTGAGCAAGAGGGAGACTCCCCCCACATCTCTGCTAAAAATAGAAAAAATTAGCCAGGCGTGGTGGTGCGCGCCTGTAGTCCCAGCTACAGAAGGCTGAGGAAAGAGGATCACTTGAGCCCAGGAGTTGGAGGTTGCTGTGAGCTAGGCTGACGCCACGGCACTCTAGCCTGGGCGACAGAGCAAGATTCTGTCTCAAAAAAAAAAAGAAAAATAAATAAATAAAATAAATCTTTGCTTCATTTGGGATTTATTTTGGAATAAGGTGTATGGTAGAGATAATTCTTTATTTTTTTATTTCCCAAATGATTAGTGTTAGGTATGTGGTCTTTACCCTAGGGAAGGTTTGCAAAGCCAGAAAAGGGGATGGGAGGGAGGAGGGGAGATAAAAGGCAGCTGAGCAGGCAAAACCAGGAAGGTCTGCAAGCCTAAAAGGGGGATGTGACTGAAAAGAAAGACATCTCAAGGACTAGCCGTTTGCTACGGCACAACTTCTTCCCAAACTTCAAGGACTTGCTGTGTAGTGCAATTATTGTTTAATTCCCCCCCAACTCCACCCCCTCCTCCCAACCCTCTATAAAAAACTCACTAGACCCCAATTAGGGGTAGACGCCCTTTTCGGCCTCCACACACCTGCACCCAGGTGCTCAAATAAACAATTCTTTATATTTTGGGGCTTCCCGTGTTTTCCTCTGGGCTCCGACCTAACAATTAGCAGATGTTACAATACCACATATATAATAGTCCCCTTTTTCTAACAGGTTTGAAATATTGTCCTTATAGTAAACTAAATTCACACTTGTGTCTTTCTAGAATCTATAGATTTTGTTTTACTTTTTAATAAAAAGTAAACTTTTAGTGTTACAAAATCAGTTTATGAGCCTTATGAAAACTGAAAAATATAAAAACATTATACTAACACAACCCAAAATTACCTTACTAGATATTCTTTTGAGATATTTTTCTATAAAGAGATATATTGATACATATATGCATTTTTACCAAAATGAGCTTATATACATGTTGCCTTGTAACCTGCTCCATTTTAATGATCTCTGCCCATTCATTTCAATAAATTTCATCTCATTTAATATTCCTATTTGTATTTCACCAATCTCAAAATGGCCTTTACTGCTGGTTTATCAAAAGCAGAATCCAATCCAGAACCATGCATCTGGGTGTTAGGTTCCATAAATCTCTTAATCTTGATGAAGTGGAAATGCAGTGCGGATCTTTATCAGCCCTTGAGATTTTGCTCTTAGAGTATATACTGATGTTTCCACTTAGAATTTGAATGACTATATATCAGGAATGTCATAGAAGGTATTTCTGCCGAGCCTGGCAGTATCTCAGACTGCACCCTGAACCAAATACTAGTTGCATATGAAAGTGTAGGTCAGGCAGCAAAACACTTAAAACATTCAAACAGAATGTCGAAAGAAGAATGTGGACAAAGAAGTGACCTCTATCTGATCCTGCAGAAAGAAGCAATCAATACCCCCAAGAAGGGAGTAGGCCAGGGGAATAGTGGGGCTACAGGATGTCTGTTGATTAGGAATTTTTAAGGAGTTAGTACTAATAATTAGTTTCAAGAACCCAAAAGAAAGACACCAGAAATTGAAAGAATAGTAAAGCCATTTAACTCTTATGTTTCCCTACAGGGGCTCTTCAAAAACAGTTTGCTAGATTTTAAGTGTTTTTTCACAATTTTAAATATTATTCAAATCAAATCCTTGGTTTGTGAGAAAGTTTTCAAATTGAATAAGGAAGAGGTAAAACAGAGCAGTATCATGAAAATCCTTCACAATCCATTGGTGTAGCCTACTCTATCTTTTCACAGTGTTAAAATATCCTACGAATCGTACACTTTTGGACAATCCAAAACACAAAATAGACTGCAAAACAAGAAAAGTAAGCTATAGAACAATATGAATGGTATTACTCATTTTGTGAATAACATATCATTTTGTGAATAGTATATTTGTGATAAAAATTGAATAATTTGTTTATACTTGAAAATATTCCAAATACACAACAGATAATTGTTATCTTTGGGAAGTGGAACTGGATAAAGAATGAGACATCCAGTTTTTACTCTATATATGCCTATAGTTTTTGGATTTTAAAAATAACAAACATTTTTACCCCTTATTTTAACATGTCCTTTGATGTTTCCTGACAACCGGAACACATGACATGTACAGTTGGCCCTCTGTATCCATGAGTTCTGCATCTGTGGATTCAACCAACTTTGGATTGAAAAAATTGCATTTGTGGCCAGGAGCGGTGGCTCATGCCCGTAATCCTAGCACTCCGGGAGGCCGAGGCAGGGGGAATCGCTTGAGGTCAGGAGTTCGAGACCAGCCTGGGCAAGAGCGAGATCCCCATCTCTATATAAAAAAAAAAAAGGAAAAATTGCATTTGTACTGAATGTGTACAGACTCTTTTTCCTTGTCATTATTCCCTAAACAATACAGTATAACAACCATTTATATAGCATTTACATTGTATTAGGTATTATAAGTGATCTAGAGATTATTTAAAGTATACGGGAGGGGCCTGGTACAGTGTTTCACTCCTACAGTCCCAACGACTCAGGAGGCTGAGACAGGAGGATCCCTTGAGCCTAGGAGTTCAAGGCTGCAGTGAACTATGATCATGCCACTGCACTCCAGCTTGGGGGACAGAGTGAGACCCTGTCTCTCTAAAAAAAAAGTATATGGGAGGATGTACATAAGTTATATGCAAATACTATGCCATTTTATATCAGGACTTGAACATCTTTGAATTTTGGTATGTGAGGGAAGTCCTGGAACTGATACCCCACAGATACTGAGGGACGACTTTATTGTAAAAGTGGTACAAGTTAAAATACAGACATTAAAAACACATTCATTGATATAGTGTAATCATTGTCATGGCTGTAACAGGATAGGAGTGGCTTTACTGTAACAGGAGTCACACTATTTTTTTTTTTTTTTTTTAGAGATGGGGTCCCACTCTTGCTCAGGCTGAACTTGAACTCCTGAGCTCAAGCAATTCTCCCACCTCAGCCTCCCAAAGTGGTAGGATTACAGGCGTGAGCCACCGCGCCCAGCCCAAGAGTCACATTATTTTATCAGGCATTTCTTGTAGATTAGAGATGGACACAGCAGCAAAGCACAGGGAATTTGAGAGCAAACAAAGGTGGGTGTCAAGGAGCTGGAATGGGTTGCTTTATGTAGTTGTGAGTGTTCCCAATTACTGCAAGAGCACAAGTGGGGAGTAGATGCTCTTCTGTCGGGGATAGAAGTATAATATTTCTGTTTAGGTAAGTTTAGAATAGATGATCAATAAACTCTAGAATTCTAAAAATATTAACAATTCAAATATTTGCATTTACTCAACTTCTGAAGACAAGTGAAATAAACATTTCTCTTTCCAAATTGTCAGTCTGATTAGCCTTCTATTAATTTAAATTTTTATTATCATTATTATTATTATTGAGACACAGTGTCACAGCGTCACTCTGTCACCCAGCCTAGAGTGCAGTGGTGTGATCATAGCTCACTGCAGCCTCAAACTCCTGGGCTCAAGTGGATTCTCCTGCTTCAGCCTCCTAAGTGGCTGGGACTAAAGGTGCGCACCACCACGCCTGGCTATTATTATTACTTTTAATTGTGAAAAAAACACATAACATAAAATTTACCTTCTTAACCTTTTTTATTTTTGGATGGCATTTTATTATCAATGTCAGTTGGCCAGTTTTACACAGATAAGTTTATCAAATTTACTTTGAACTTATTTTTTTAATTACATTTTAATTTAATCCATTTCAACCATTTTTTTCTTGCTTCCCCCACTCTTTTCGAACAACCATTTTTAAGTTTACAGTTCAGTAGTTTAAGTACATTCAGATTGTTGTGCAACCATCACCACCATCTAGCTCCAGAACTCTTTTCATCTTGGGAAACCGAAACTCTGTGCCCACTGAACAAAAACTTCCCATTCTCCTCTGCCCACAGTCCCTGGAAACCACCATTCTACTTTGTCTCTTTGAATGTGACTACCCGAGGTACCTCATATAAGTGAAATCATACAGTATTTGTCTTGTTGTGACTGGTTTATTTCTTGTAACATGGTATCTTCAAGGTTCAACCATGCTGTAGCATGTGTCAAATTTCCTTCCTTTTCAAGGCTGATGAATATTCCATTGTACCTATATACCACATGTTGTGTATTCATTCATCCATCAGCGGACATTAGGTTGCTTCCCTTCCATGTGTTAGCTATCGTGAATAATGCTGCTATGAACATGGGTGTACAAATATCTCATCAAGTCCTTGCTTTCAATTCTTTTGGGTATATACCCATAAGTGGAATTGCTGGATCATATGGTGATTCTATTTTTCTTTTTTTAAGGAATTGCCCTACTGTTTTCCATAGCAGCTGTGCCATTTTACATTCCTACCAACAGTGCACAAGGGTTCCAAATTCTCTACAATCTCTAACACTTGTTATCTTCTGTATTTTTCTAATAGCAGCCATCCTAACAGGTAGTGCGAGTGGTTCTAATAACTATTTTATTTTTTTTAGAGACAGGGTCTTGCTCTGTGGCCCAAGGTGGAGTGTAATGGCACGGTCATAGCTCACTGCATCCTTGAACTCCTGGGCTCAAGTGATTCTCCTGCCTCAGCCTCCTGAGTAGCTGGGACTACAAGTGCACGCCACCACACCCAGCTAATTTTTTAGTTTTTTGTAGAGATAGGGTCTCGATATGTTGCCCAGGCTGGTCTCTAACTCCTGGTCTCAAGCAGTCCTTCCACCTTGGCCTCCCAAAGTGCTGGGATTATAGGCACGAGCCACCACCCCCAGCCTCTACTAACTTTTAAAAATGAGTTATCTGGGAGAAGTAATTCCAAAAATTAATGAATTTAGAAAAAGACAACATTTTTTCCTGAGAGAGATGTTGCCATAGTTCTCAGCGTTTCTCACCTGAGTCAAGTGGTTTGTTTCTTCTAAGATCATATCATTTATCTTAAGTTTCTGCTGGGTTAAATTTGGATTGCTTTTAGTGATCAATAGGACCAAGTATATCCCATTATATTTTGCAAAACCACCTAAATGTTTCTTAGTTCAGAATCACATGACCTAAAAAATGATGACTGCAGGCTTATACCCAACAAAAAGGGAAATGAATCCGCTACAGAAGAGAGGGGTTAGGAGAGAACCTGTAAGGGAATATATATTAATCACTTATCAGAACTTTTTGCTTAATAGACAGAACTATAGATTCATCATTGGTAAACTTTAATATTTGACCTCAAAGATCACAGAAGACAGAAAAGGTAAAATGCATGTATTTTTTAAAACTCAAATTTCTTTCTTTCATAAATAAGGTGAAAATGGTTAGAACGAAGAAGTGAAAAAAAATCCTCTAGAGCCTGGCATGGTGGCTCACGCCTATAATCCTAGTGACCTGGGAAGCTGAGGGGGGAGGACTGCTTGAGGCCAGGAGTTCCATACCAGCCTGGGCGACATAGTGAGACCCTGTCTCTACAAAAAATTTTAAAATTAGCCAAGTGTGGTGGTGCGTGCCTGTAGTCCCAGCTACTCAGGAGGCTAAGGCAGGAGGATCACTTCAGCACAGGAGTTTGAGGTTACAGGGAGCTATGATCACTACACTGCACTTCAGCCTGGTTGACAGAGTGATACCCTGTCTTAAAAAAAAAAAATCCTCTGTGTAACACCATGCAAGAGTTGTATTAAACGTTAACATTAATGTTAAATATTAAGCATCAAACATTAATGTGTTAATCCAAAATCTTACTTGGAAGACAAAAGAAAACAATTACATGAGAGCTAACTTTATTCCTTTTTTTTTTTTCTTGGAGACAGTCTCACCCTGTCACTCAGGCTAGAGTGCAGAGGTGTCATCATAGCCCACTGCAACCTCAAACTCCTAGGCTCAAGCGATCCTCCTGCCTTAGTCTCCAAAGTAGCTGGGACTACAGGCGTGCACCACCACACCCAGCTAATCTTTCTATTTTTTTGTAGAGACAGGATCTTGCTTTTGGTCAGGCTGGTCTTGAACTCCTGGCCTCAGGCAATGCTCCCAACTCAGACTCCCAGAGTGCTAGGATTACAGGTGTGAGCCACCTCACCTCGCCTGGGGACAGGGCCTTTAAAAGGTAATTAGTTAAGTGAGGTCAGGAGGGTGGTGCCCTAATCCAGTAGGTGCACCTAACCCAACGTCCTGATAAGTAGAGTAAGAGACATCAGAAAACTCTGTCTCTCCATGATATTCTATTTAGCTATTCTATCCTCTTTCAATTGGAAAAATCTCAGTTTTTTATACTTTTCTTCTCATCCTACCCTGGAGTATAAGAAAAAAGATACCTCTTCCTTCTCTTTTTTCAGCTCTGAATTACTTAACTAGACCACAAGTCCCAAGTGCAGGAATTGTTTAGCAAGACTCACAGCTATAACTCAGGTGCTTGGCAAGGCAGGCATTCATAAATATTTGTTGAATAAATTACAACCCACTCAGTAAATATTTGTTAAATAAATTACAGCCCACTCAGTCGTGAAGAGATCTTTGCTCACATGTACTCTTTGTTCAATATCTCCAATCTCTTTCCACTAGGTCCTTCTTGTTTTCACACATTTACAAGCGTCCCCGTTTAGAACACAACTCACTTGATACTGCTGCCCTTTCAAATGTCCTGGTTCTCTAATTCCTTTGAATAAGTGGCTGATTTTTACTAGCCTTATTTAGTACCATTCAGTCCTCTTCATTTTTCTTTGCAATCTGGTATCAGTTTCATCAACTATAGAGATAAATGAACCATAGTTACAGGGGCCTCCTTTTAAACCAAATGTAGTCATCCTTTCCCAGCCTTTGCCTTCCTTGATCTCAACGTTCTGTTTTGGGCACTGCTGATAATCACTTTCTTTCTTAAATTCTCTACTTTCATGGGGTTGAGGACGTTGTACCCCCCTACTTCTATTTCTCAAACCACACCTTCTCTGTCTCCTTTGGGTATATTCTAAGCTTAACTTTCTGCTCAGTCTTTTTCCCCACTCAACTCTTCCTTTAGAATTTATTTTCTTAATTTCAATGATCAACTGTTTTGTGGTTAACTCTTGTGAAATCACAACTGAGTTGATTGCTTTCATTTTAAATGCAAAATCTCAAGCCTCAAATTAGCACTGAGAACTGCCCAGCAATCCCACTATGCTTCTAATACATTCACATTCCCACTCCCTAAAATGTCTATAACAAGCTTTCTCTTTCCTGAAACCTTTTACGCCCCTCCATTCTCAGTTTTAGCTAAAGACCTTAGCTCATCTGTCACTGAGAAATTAGAAACCACCAGATGGAAACTAATCTTCCTATCACCAAAGCTACAAAACCTGCTTTTGTTTGTACCTTGATTCTCTTCTGTTACAATGAAGAGTTCATCTTCCCATCAAAAGTCTCCACTTATATTCCACTCCTCTCCCCTTCTTTCTATTCTTAGTAGCCACCAAGCTCGTTCCTGCCTCAGGGCCTCTGCACAAGCTCTTCCCTCTGCAATATGAAATCTCAAAACATGCCACGACATTGTTGAACCTTGAAAACATTATGCTAAATGAAATAAGCCAATCACAGAAGGACAAATACTGCATGCTTCCACTTATATGAGGTATCTAAAATAATCAAAATATGAGTCAACTATTAGTCAAACTAACAGTCAAGCAAAGAACAGAGTGGTGGTTGCCAGAGACAAAAATGGAGAGTTGCTAACCAATGGCTTAAGATTTCAGATATGCAAGATGAATAAGTTCTAGAGATCTGCTGTACAACATTGTGCCTATAGATAACAATACTGTATTGTACACTTAAAACTCTGTTAAGAGGGTAGATCTTATATTTAGTGTTCTTACCACAATTGAAAAAAAACACTATTAACACTTTGGCAGATATCCTTTCAGACTTTTTAAATGAATATGTATAAATTTTTTTGTTTACACAATATACAGTTTTACGGCTTAGTCTTTTCACTTAATACTATTTCATATCAGTAGATATAGAACAGTAATATTTTATATGGCTCTATCATGATTTAACCAGTCCCTAATGTTACATATTTAGGTTGTTTCCAATTTTTCACTCTGCATATGCATCTTTGAGTACTTGTCCTATTTTTTTCTTAGAATATTATTCCTAGCACTGGCATTTCTGAATGAAATTCAGAAATTGATCCTCAAAGTGTTCTGCCAATTTATGTTCCCACCAACAGTTCATGAGTGCTTGTTCCCCCATGTCTCTTACCAAAACTTTCATTCTTCCCCATGTGAGAGTTGGAAATTGGTATCATACTCAATGTTGTTTTAATTTCTAAGTCTTTTATTACTAGGGAAATTAAACATTTTTCATGTTTTTGGCCATTTACATTTGTGAATTACCTGTTCATGTCCTATGCCTGTCTCCCACCTTCCTTTCCTACCTACCCATTGATTGTTCTTGAGAAGTTTTTGACCAGAAAGAAGAATCATAAACCATTAGAGAATTGATTGAATAACAAAAAGCTCAGAGTGAGTCAGTAAGGAAGGGAAGAAAGAAGACAGGAAGGGGAGGGGAGAGAGGGAGGGTTTACTAAAGCCTGGAGGGGACAAAATCTTAAAGATTATAAATGCAAAAAAAAATTTCTTTTTGCAGAAAAATTTCTATTTCAATTTTATGTGGAACTCATGTATGAAACAGAAAAAAGTGGAGTAGCTCTGGTCAAAGTGGGAATGGGTAACCCATAGCCATACCTGCTCAGTCTCCTCTTGCCCAGCAGAGGCTGTCCAGGACCTACCTTGTTATCTTAGGGCTTCATGAAACTAAATTTTAAAAGTACTGAACAAACAAGACTAATATATTTGTATTCTTTTCATAAACAAAACAATGAGTTAAAATGAGTTAAAATTATGCCCGTTTTGAGAGAGCGAAAAAAGCATAAATGAATGGGAAAATATGTTATCATTCAATCTATCTATGATATGAACCATGCTATTCACAACCTAGGCATCTAGTGTGGCATGGTAACATTCAAATCGCAAGTAAAATACTGACAAGGAAATAACATCACCTCTAAAGTGCTAGCTTTTGCAAATTCGTATCTGTAAAGTACACAAAACTCCTAAATGTAATATACCTAAAGCATAGCCACTTAAACTTCTGTCATTTCAAACTCAAGTGTACCCATATTCATCATCTCTACCACCAAACTGGTTCCCCTCTCCAAGTTCCCCATTTTCTTGCAGCTTTGGCCTTATTAGTGACTTTCCCTTCTCCTTTAAAAAAGCTTACCCAGGCACCAACTCATTAATTCTTCCCTTACAGAGACATATTAATTCATCATTTCCCTACTTACACAGCCATTACTTTCATGGGGACGCTTATTACTTCATGCCTGTATTGCTGCAAGAGTCTCCCATCCTGCAGACCAGCAGTCCCCAACCTTTTTGGCACCAGGGACTGGTTTTATGGAAGATAATTTTTCCACGGACTGGGGGTTGGGGGGTGGCTCAGGCAGTGATGCGAGCGATGGGGAGCAGCTGTAAATACTCTCATCTCCTGCTGTGTGCACACCACCCCCCACCCTCCACTCCCCCTCCACCCCCCCTCAAGTTTCATGGAAGACAGTTTTTCCATGGACAGTGGAGGGGGGGTGGGCGGATCTCTGCAGCCCAGTCTCTAATAGGCCACAGACCGATACTTGTCCGCGGCCAGGGGTTGGGGACCACAGCAGGGTAGACTATTGCCAAATTACTTTTTATGCAAGCTAATGTCTGATCTCTGGCTCTTGCACCTACTGCTTTAGTTTTGCTTTTGTTTTGGTGCCTGGTCTTAGTCTATTTTTTACATTTTCCTTTGAGGACTGAAATGATTATGTCATATTACTGCCTAGCAGTTTTTGTTCTTGTTTTTAATGTCTCAAGTTTAGCCACTTACTTGAGACATATACCTTTCAGTTCAGAACAAACTCTTGACCCTGGCAATCATGGCTTTCCTTAAATTGTCACGTCTATGGCAGATTCTGTTTTGACTTTTTTTGTTTTTTTTTTTTTAGAGACAGGGTCTCACTCAGTTGCCCAGGCTGGAATGCAGTGGTGTGATCACAGGTCACTGCAGCCTCAAACTCCTGGGCTCCAGCAATTCTCCCATCTCAGCCTCCTGAGGAGTTTGGGTTACAGGTGCATGCCAGCGTACCCAGCTAATTGACTTTTTTTTTCCCCCCAGCTAATTGACTTTTTAAAAAAAAATATGAACTCTTTCTGGGGCCACCATGTTGCACGACTCTAGGAAGAATCATTCACATTGTATTCTATATTAATGGTTTCCCATACTGCAACATACTATGATTTATGTTTTATCTTCTCTTTTCCCAACCTGCCATAGCCATTCTTTCTCCACAGTGTGGTGACTACAGGTGGGCATCTGTAGTCCCCCTCAATATCTAGAACCAGTCCTGGCCAGAAATGAGAGATTTAAGAAGCTCTGGAACTCAGTACCAGTTTACCCCTATAATTACTTCCATGTTATCACTCTGTTTTTTGGTTCTGTTAAATAAGCTTCTTTCCAAGACCCGGGTCCTAGTTCTGGTACTTTGTGTCCTATTTTGCCTTGGTAATCTGTCTAGGACCCTAGTCCTACAGAGACAGTCTCCCTACTTCATGTTATAACTCCCTCATGTCAATTGCTTGCTGAATTGCCTGCCACTTATAGTTCATCGCTATGTATGTGGGATACTATGTATGTGGCATGCTAGACTAAACCTATAGCTATGTCTGTGCTAGTTCATACAAACAGAAGGATATAATCACATCTTTTAACCACTTTTCTAGCCTCTCCCACCATGCTGTTCACTATGCCTAGTAATTCCTATCTCAAAATGAAAGAGCATTGAATCTCTTTTAAAACACAATGTCTCAATCAGAAAAGAAGCAGCATTCAGATGTTATCTGATAATGAATATCAACTCCCTTATTAAAAGATACTATGTTTTTATTAAGAGAATTAAAGCCACCTTGACTATAAACTCATCAAACCTTTAAAACATGATTTTCTAAACATCTTTACCATTTTGTGTACCTTATAGTCTATTGACACAAAATATATGCTGGCCATATAATATGACCTGCTCTGAATCATAACAAAGCATAATTTGGAAAGAAGAAATAAAAAGAATTATATTAAACATGATCAAAATTATCCCTAGCAGATATAATCATAAATTATAATAAGTGAAAGTGAAAATGACTGAGTTAACGGATTACCTACCCAAGTTATTTGTTCAAACACCAAGGAGCAAATTCCTTACCATAAAAGTGCTTCCATATTTTTTTTTACTCTAGAGAGAAATCTCAGGTGCATTTACTCCTATTATCAATGCATCACCTTATTAAATTCTACCAAAAAAATCTATAAAGCATATTTGGAATTAAAATTGTAAAAAAAAACCCAAGAACCCTTATTTTGTTCTTTTAAAACTTTATTTCAGTTTAAACAACAAAGCAAATGATATTTATGTCATCCAGGGACAGATGGGAGAGTACAGTCATCTTTCATAGCTGTTTAGCTGCCAAACTCCACATGAGGGATATAATCTAGGTAAAAGACACTTACTATTCCAGATTATATTTACCTCATAATCTGAGATCAGGAAAATTAGTCAAAAAAGATTAGAAATAGACTTACATGAAGTCACATCCAAAAAGCTGAGAAAGTGATATCTAATACTTTGGAAAATTCTGTTTCTACTTAACACTCAGAAGAATGAATTTTTAAAGATCAGAAATAGGAGGTCCATACCATAAGTATTAGGTACAATGATATGTACTTTCATCAGTTTAATATGACTACTAGGATTCAAGATGTCATGTAAAATCTAAATGTAGGCTCAAACAGTTAGTCAATGCCAAAAATGGAAATCTTACATTTCTTTAGAGGAAACATAAAAATATGACTATTTGGATCTTGTCTTAATTTACAATTTATGAGTCCATTTTTAATGTTTAAAAAAAATGGACTGGGTAGAATTGTTATACACCTCAAAAAGGTTTCAAATAGAATGTCCCCATTAACAACAGCAACTGAGAAATCTAATTCAGTCTACAGATTTCGTTTCTGATCAAGTAATCAACTTTTAGTTATTTCCTTGAGTCTGCCTGCTGTTTACAATGTATAACTTGCCAGATTATATCACTGATTTCTAAGCTCTTCTTCCGTTGTATTTTTACCCTTTAACTAAGATGTACCTAGAAATAACAAGACAACACAGAATAGCTGTAATGGCCTTCAATAATTTTCTTTTACTAATTACTCACTCTTATTCCAGTGAAGGCTAATGTCAAATTTATCCAATAGACTTTGATTTCAGAATTACTTACAATAGTAGAATACTGCATCATATACAGAAGTCTTGATCAATAATCTTCTACTTACATCCCATAATCAGTTATCTTTCTAAACAATTTACAAATGTAGAATATGTAATATTGTTTAAAATAAATATACAATATATAGTTTCTACATTCTCATACAGGCTTAAAAATGAGGTAATAAAAACTTAACTGATTAAACCTCTTACCATTCTGGAAATGGCCTAGGGAAATGATGGTGAAATATTTTTTTCTTAGGTCTTTTCTTGTTTTCTTTGAATGCGTCCAAGTACCTTTTTCTATGCTGAAAAATTATGTAAAAAATCCTTAAGCTTTGTTGGATAGTCTGTCATCACCCCTGTTGCTCCCAAATCAAAAGCTCTTTTGTACTCTTGTTCTTCATTTAATACCCAAATATATACCTGAAAATTAGAAACATGAGGACTATGAGAAGAAATATTAAAATAGAAAATTATTTTCATAATAACATTTATCCAATACAATCTTAGCACATTTAGAAATAATCTTCTAAAGCTGTCATTTTAAGAAATCATTAGACCCTTTTTAAAAACTCCACTTTACTCATTAAATATGCACTGTCCCACCCACCTGACATCAGCTATTCTCACCTATATATAAGTGGACTCTAGCTACAGAAATACCACTGCTTTATTGCTAAATGTAAGGAAGAGGTTAAGGTCCTCATTTGTGAATCAGTAAGGCAGTATCATCAGAGTCAGAAACCAAATTAAGTCAGTTAAAAGTGAATAACTGGAAGGGGGCTTGTGCGATTGAAAAAATTATCATAATCTTAACTGCTGAGATCTTCACCTTCAGAACTACTTGAGCTGAGCGAGGTGCAACAAGCTTCTCATAGTAGAAGAAGCAAAAAGATGAGGAATTAATGCAGGACTAATATCATATTAGCATGAGTTTAGTATTTAGTTTACTTAATCACAATGCTTTAGCAAAACAAGCAATGGCTTTAAGTAATAATGGATGCTGTGGATGAATTTATATCTTAACTGCTGGATCTCCTTTCTCTGATGGCTGCTAGCTGGTGGACAACCAGAATCTCCTTTCTATTCCTTGCTGCTACTAGATTCTTAGGAGACCCATTCTTGCTGACACAGCTCAATGGAGAAGAGGCTTCCTCACTTTCCCTGCTGAAGCCATATTGAGGATGAGAAAGAGCTGGGAAGTATTTGTTCCTAACTTTCCACGTTAAAATAAAGCAGTAAATGTGGGTCAAGTTCTATAATATCATAGTTCAGTTACATAATGGATTAGTCTTTTGTAAACTATTTTAGAAACATTATGTCCATTAATTATACTATCCTATATCTAGGAAAAAAGCATTTTTAAGGTCCAAATAACTGACTTACAGTGAGCTTTTAGAATACAAACCACTTGAGCAAGATGGGAACTAATTGTACTGAAAAGTTATACATGTTATTTCTATTCTGTCTATAAGAATGATTAAATAACAGAAACTAGAAATAGTTTAATACCAATTAAAAATGCATCCTTGAAAAGTAGAAATTAAATGGAACAAGGCAAAAAAGAATAAACTCTGTGGCAGAGAGAAAAGATAAAACTAATTTTCTGAGACTCTCTGAAAGAGGAGCTAAATAATAAAACGTGATTTGGGACTATTAAAATATTTAAGCATTCAAGATTCCATTTTAAAGCAAAATACAGCACAATTACTTTGTGGTTTTTACCTAAAATTAAACTCAACATGTCTAAATTAAGGCATTTTCTTTAAAGTACATGTCCAACCTGTAGGTGGTATGTCTTTCTGCTGTTAAGATTTGGTGCAGATTTTTCTGAAAAATGTGCCATAGGCAATATGCGTTTTTACATATGCTGTATTGCTACACTCCTTTTCACCATGTTTTTGACTGTGGGCTAGTGGAAACAGCAAAAAGGCAAAAGGGAACGGTTATTTATCCCAACTCTGCTACTAACTAGCTAAATAACCCCAAGTAAGTAATTTAACTGGGTGGATGGGGGCTCAGTTTTCTCATGAAGTTGGATGAGATTCTCTCTCAAGATTCCTCCTAAGCTTTTGTGACTAGGAATTAAGCTAGTTCTAAATGATTCACATACAACCATTTGCATAGTTGGTGCTCAATGTGTCCTTGTTACAAATTACATGTGGAAAGCTTGCACTAAATTTTAAGTGTAGTACTTAATAAATATAGCTAAAGCAATAAATGCATATTAAGAAACTAAAATTCTTACATATCAGAAAGCCAGATGAGAAACTTTTGACTTCTAGACATGGTGTGTGGTTCTTTTAGCCTAGGGTAAAATAAAGTTTGAGTTACTAATTAGAAACACAGGAATATGTCAGTGTGATAAAATAAAACAAGTTCAAAAATGAAAACAGTGCCTTGTACTAGTATGCTCTCAAAAAATATCTCTAAAAGGACAAAAATAAAATAAAGTACAATTGGGTTCTATTTCCACTGGTCTCAAGCTAACTTTTTGCTATCACTATTCAAAGGTAAAAAAATAAATAAATAGAAGTTATCTTTTCAGAGACCCTGGTGTCCTAGGCTCATGTCTCTTCTCTCTTTTGGTGACACCTCTTTCTCCTGCTTTGTCTGCTATAATTTAGTATATGGTAGATTTAAACACGTAACCAAACTATACTATGGATTAAAAGATACTTTGGGGTAAAAGTGAGACATTTAAAGCATAATTTTCTTTTTTTTGAAATATTTGTACACCCAGACCCTAGCCTTTTTAATTATCTTTACTACTAAAAGAGTTTCCCTGACTTCTCAGGCCTCTGCTGAGTTCCTTCTTTCAATCTCTTTGATGCCTAGAGCAGCACAACTACCTGTGTCATTACCTTTGTGTTGTGCCCATAGGAAATCTGTGATTAGCCTCTCTACTAGGAAGATTTCTCAGCTTCTTTCTAAGTTTATCAGCACACAGTGATTTTCATTCTCCTCAGATCTCCATTTCTTATTTCCTTTTTAACTCCTCCTGTCTATATTCTTAAGATAATTCTGAGAGTCCCCACACTTAAATTCATTTTTTTCTTTCTCTCTGAATTCAGTTCTTATTAGAAGCTCTCTAAATAAAACACAGGTCCTTTATTCTTCTAACTCTGGCCCAGATGGAAAGTCCTGGTGCAATTTCAGGAATCTCAGGGATTTAGTACCTCAAATACTAATTACCTCATTAAACAATTACTATATTGCCTTAGGAACTATCCATTGTCTTTCATAGAAATATTAAAATACACAAAAAAATTCCATATGTGTCTTAATCCATAATCACTTTTTAGAGAAAAGATTAATTCTATGCAGTTTGTTCTTATGTCTGTATTTCAATATTTGCTTCTAAAACACATGAAGATAATCTAGAGCACACAATAGTCTATTCCAGGCCAAAGGAAAGCTAAGTACTTTAGGAATAAATGTTTGGGAATCATTTTAATCTAGCAAATGAAAATAGTTTCTTGTAGACAAGAAGCATTTTCTCCTCTTTTATCTGATAAACAGCTACAAAGATTGTTAACAAATATAATTAGGAATAGATAAAATAAACATGCTCATCACTAAAAAACTCAAATTGGAAAACAGGCATGAAATAGAAACTGAGCACAAGAGTACTGACCAAATCGTTTTTCCGACCAATATTGTCTAATGACTACCGCACTTATGTTCTGCTTGATTTTTTTTCCCAAGTCATTAGCACTACTGAGACATTCTACAGAAGATGAAAGCTTTTCAGCTTGATTTTTTAAAATTCTATTTTGGGTATGAAAAATGTTTTCACGCAAGTGAAATCACATTTAAATGATCTCAGGAACTCCAAATTCCCTTGTCATGACTCAGTCATTATTAAGAATCTCAGCTAGAAATCACATTCTAAGTGTTTAGGATTTTGAGATGAAGCTATCTTTCTTTAATAACAATAATTTAACAATTAAAGCTATCACTTAGCTATCACTTAGATTGCTGAGCAATCTAAGTATTTTATACATTTTTACCTTTCTAGTAAACTAATGAGTGAAATGCAAGGCATTCTACCTAGTAGAGAAATTACATAAATACAGAAGTATTTTATATAAACTAACTCGACCCTTTTCTTTCTCCTATCTCCAGAGGTTTTTGAGGTGGTGGTGGTTTTTCTTCATAAATGTATTACAGAAATACTATTGGAGAATCTGGAGTTTAATAGAATTTCAGCTGCATATAGTTGTCAGTGAAGTAGAAAGAAGTAATGGAAGTTGAAGGGCAATTGCTATTTGATGTCAGAATAAAAGAATTATTAACCTTCTGTAATTAAGCTCAATTTTTTTGAGATGGGATCTAGCTATGTTGCCCAGGCTGGTCTCAAACTCCTGGCCTCAAGCAATTCTCCCACCTCAGCCTCCTGAGTAGCTGGGATTACAGGTACATGCCACAACACTAGGCTCAAGCTCAATTCTTTTTACCTGACTTCTCACTCCACAGGCATAGAAAATCATTATAACCTGAGATGGGTCTAGATTAAGTACAGATAATCCTTTATTATTCATTTTGGAGAATGTGTCTTAATTATATCAAAAAGCATCGTTAATGTAGGTCAGATAATATAGCATGGAAATAACTATAGAAATCTCGTCCTTATCATTTATATTGGCATTAATGAGCCTGTATCTTAGTCCTCCCATAACTGATAATTGATGAGAACAGGGTAACCACTTACTTCAATATGATAGAAGGCATTGGGATTTCAAAAAACTGTTCTCGAATGGGCACAAAGGGCAAGAGGCCAGTGAAGAAAAGGCCAAGAATGAGCAGAACACGTTGTAGACTGAAGAGTATAGGAATATCTGAATTCTAAAAGACACAAACGATATTATATGTTACTTTACAACTGCTCAAATAAAGAGGATTATTTCACAGCCCTCAAATTTTGCCAAGACTATATCTTGACATCTATTATAAGCATTCCCTGAATTATAAATATCCATTGACAAACATACCACACTTAGAAATGGCTAGTCCTTGACAAATGGGTCAGGATCTACCTTGGAGTCTTATAGTGTAATCAATATTACTAAAGCTTCTCTATTCCCTTCTCTCTGCTTTTACAACACCATTTCTGTCTGTTGGTTATAGTACTTACAACTAGAGACTAAACATACCAGAATCTAATAGAACAAAATGAAGAGATGAATATGTAAGATATTCAGTAACCTTACTCCTGTTTTAAAAATATATAGCTATATATCTATACATATGAGTATCTAGAGATATATATCAATATTGGTACAAATACATTATCTTTCAGCCATGTTATAAATCAAATATAAAATATAAATAAGATTTTAGGCCAGGAGCAGTGGCTCAAGCCTGTAATCCCAGCACTTGGGGAGACTAAGGCAGGAGGATCACTTGAGCCCAGGAGTTTGAGGTTGCAGTGAGCTATGATTGTGCCACTGTACTTCAGCCTGGGTGACACAGCAAGATCCTGCCTCTAAATTAAAAAAAAAAAAAAAAGGAAAAAAAGGATTTTGTAAGCTAGTCCAAAAATCTAACCACCATCTTAAGTTTCTATTGGAAAATGTGCTCAAGAGCCCAAAACTTAAAATGCAAACTTTATATATTATATATATTTTTAATTGAGCTAAAATACACATAACGTAATTTATCACCTTAATGATTTTTTAGTGTACAGTTCGGTGGTTTTAAGTATATTCATGTTGTTGTGTAACCAACCTCCAGAATTCTTTTCATCTTGCAAAACTGAAACTCTATACCATTAAACAACTTCCCATTTCCCCTTCCTCTTCCCTCTCCTACATTTAAAAAAATAAAAATAAAAATTATGGTTGAATAAAATTTTTCTATAAAAAGAAATATATTAAAAAATCATGCAAAAAGTAATTTATTTTAAATAATTAGCTATAAATTACCTCCTTGTTTATTTTAAAAAAATGTAAACAAGTTTGAGAATTTATTTTGCTCCTTTGTTTACATGGTGCTTTGTAATATTTATGGCTTATTTATATATAGGTTTTTCAGCTGTAACACAATATACTAGTCCCTGAAAAACCTTGAGTTCTACAAATTCATACACTAAGGATAACAGAGCTTATGAGAAAAATAGGGTTGGGGCTGACTCTCAAAACTCATGCAACGTTGGAACCAGACTACTAAAAACAATAATTGATACTTCTGGAGAGCCGTGCAAGGCTGCCAGTGAGGGGTAGAGGAACAATATACTGGCAAATGTTTAACAACTGGCTGTACTCCACCTTTTTTTTTTTTTTTTTTTTTGAGAGACAGGGTCCCACACTATGTTGCCCAGGTTGACTTGAACTCCTAGGATCAAGAGATCCTCCTACCTCGGCCTCCTGAGTAGCTGGAACTATACAGGTGCATGCCATCGCACCTGGCTTATACCACATATCTTTTAAATTAGAATTCTGGATGGGACTCAGGCATTTGAATTTTTTTTACTGTTCAGGAAATTCCAATCTACAGCCAAGTTTAAGTGAGAATAAGTGCCACATTTTGCCATCACCAATGTTTGCTCCGGATTCCTTTTATTTTTATATTTTGAGTTTCTAGCATCTGAGAATTAAAGGGCTAATGTAAAATTCTTATAAATCATACTCAAAGAACTGCAAAAAATGTATCACTTATTTATACAGCATGCTGGTATTCTGATCAACAAATTTTATTGAGACATTTTTACCATGATGTTTGAAAACTGCTGCTGAAAGGTTTTGGGAGTTTTTAAATTCTAAAATGACAGAAAGCCAGAGGCTTCTGGAAAAATATGTGAATCAAGGGAAAAATTCTGTGATTGTGGGCCAAAAGTGAGATTTTATTTTGAAATAATTATAGACTCAAAGGAAGTTGCAAAAATAGTACAGTCCCACGCACCCTTCACCTAGCTTCCCCAAAATGTGACATCTAATGTAACTGTAGAACAGTATCTAAACCAGGAATTGACATTGGTACATTACTATTAATTAGACTACAGACCCTACTCAATTTTTGTCATTTTTTAAAACTGCATTCATTTGTGTGTGTGTGTACAGTTCTATGAAATTTTAACCCATATATAGATTACCACAAGCAAGATACAGAACTGCTTCATCACCACACAACTCCCTCGTGCTATCTTTTTGTATTTGTTCCCACTCTCTACCACACTCTCAGTCTCTGTCCCCTGGCAGCCACTAATCTGCTCTCCATGTCTACAGTTTTGAGAATGTTATATAAATGGAATCATATAGTGTGCAACAGTTTGAGGTTGATTTTTTTCACTAAGCATAATGCCTTTGAGGACCATCCAGGTTGTTGCGTGTATCAATAGTTCATTCCATTTTGTTGCTGAATAGTATCCCATTATATGGAGATGCCCAAGTTTGTTCAGCCATTTACTTATTGAAGGACATTTGGGTTGTTTGCAGGATGTTGCTTTTATGAATAAAGTTGCTATAAACATTCATATATAGGTTTTTGTGTACATGAGTTTTCATTTTTCTGGAATATGCCCAAGATGAGATTGCTGGTTCATATGGTAAGTGTATGTTAGTTTTATAAGAAACTACCCAACCATTTGAGTGTGGCTGTACTATTAACATTTCTATCAGCAGTCTAGAAGAGATCCAGTTTCTCTGCATCCTTTCCAGCATTTGGTGTTATCACTATTTTTTATTTGACAATTTTTTCGGTGATGTAAAAAGATCAGCAGGCCTCTAGTACATTATCTCCCTTGCAATAACATCTGAAAACACCATCAGACAATAATTATTTACGGAAAAGTCTTAGTTCTAAGTTCTTAGGGATCTAAAGCAACTCAGCCCAGTAATTGCTCTGTTCTCTCCTTTGGTATACAAGCTATCTTAGGATCACACAGACCCCGCTACACATAAAACTTACTTGCCTTAATGAGAGCCTCAATTGCATTTTTAATTCTAATTGTGCTGACTTTGCATATTTTTGCCTTCTTTGCTAGGAAGGAAGGCCTTCCTGAAGAGTTCTTCATATTTGAGAATTGCTACTTATATCATGATATTTCTTCTGCACTATCACTTGCATTCTAAAAAGTCTTCAGTGTTCAAGACTTTTTAACATTTTTAATTTCAAATTCTTTTAGCTGACTATATCTAAACTTGCTTATGAAGGTTTAGCATATCATTTCAAAATATATCAAATTAATTTTTTATAGACATATTTTCTTCAACCAGAAAATTTTCAATGGGTAGATGGCCCTGCTTTTATATACTGCCTGATAATCATGACCTTGGCTTAATTTGATTAAGTCTGTTTGTGGGGTAGGTTAAAAAGAAGCTAAAGCTATAGAGTTGAAGGACTGAATACTTTCTTTAATTCAAAATTATACAAAAAATTCCAATTACCTAACAAAAGACAGTCATTAAAAGACAGGAATCATATTTTGTCCTATAATGCACATAATAAAATACTGGTAAACAATTAATATTAGCATGTGAAAATAATAATTCTGTGAACTAGTCCAACTACAGTGAACTTAAATGGCAAGGTCCAAATCTATTATCTCTACTATATTATTAATAGTAAAATTCTGGCTAGTTGCTTCCACCCAGTACCATCTATCTTTATATGAAGGCTATGAAATAAGAAAAATTTTAAAAATTATTACTGTAAGAACTTATAATTTATAGATACACAAGAACAACAAAGAGAGATCATTCTGTACCATTTTTGAAGCTTACCTCTTTGTAGCACTTTTCTACAATTTCATAACTGGCATTACCCCACACTGTTATGTGTTCTCGTTTATACTGCTTCACCAACTCTGAAACCTACATGTGAAAATTCAAAATTTTATGCATGTGCCTGTTTGTAAATCCACTAACAACATTTAACCTAAAAAATGAATTATAATTGACTATCTGCCAATGGATTGTACAAAATTTTAGAAGAACTAATATACAAATTCAGACTATTTTATAAAATACAAAAATTATTTACATTTTACCATTATATAATTTATTTAATAGAATACAACTATTTAGTAATTTGACATAAACTAGCCATAAATGAAACAAGCTAAACTAGAAGTTAATTATATAAACACCAGAATGATTGGTTCATAGGAGCTTACTTTTATCCACGACTGAGTTTTACCAACTCACTCTGAAAATAGGCTCTCCTACAGCAAAGTGATCTCTTCTATTATTTAAAACAATGCTGATCCCTAGAGTATCACATTTCCTTGACCACTATCAATCTGTGCAGTCACCTACTCTAACCTTATTTAGTTTGTGAAATCGGATGCAACACACCCAGAGGAGGCAATGCCTTGAGTACCTTCTTAATCAGCACATTGTTGTTGACTTTGATATCGATGTTAATGGGAGTGTTAGGAAAGGCCTCAAAAACTTCCTTCAGTAATGGAATTCGGTTATCTTTTCCTTCACATTGGCATGCTGAGAAAGCAAGATTTTTAAATGTATTTTTAAAAGATAATTTTACTTTTTTGATGATTAGAAAAGTTATAGGATGGTATTCATTAAAGAACATTTACAAAATAAGGAAAAGTATAAAGAAGAAAAAAAATCATGTAAAACCTGACAACTTAGATACAATCATTATGACCATTTGATATACTTTCTCTACTCTTTTTTCCTATGCATAAATCAATATAGTAATAATATAGTGTGCCTGCAGATTTTAACCTGATCTTTTTACATGAAAACAAATATTTTCATGTTGATACACTGTGTTTATAATTTTTATTTGAATTTTTATTAATTAAATTTTTAAATTTTGAGACAACTATAGATTCACAAGCAGTTGTAAGAAATAATACAGAGAGATCTATGCACCCTTTATCCAGATTTCCCAATAGTAACCTCTTGCAAAACTACAGTACCGGCCCTCTTGTTATGACGGGGTAGGGGTGCTCATTCAACATCTATGGCAAATTTATCTTGCTCTTGCTCTGTAAACCTATCTTGACCTTCCTCAATAAACTTCGTTTCACGCTTGCCTTGCTTTGGCGCGTCTGGTCATTCTTCGGCCAAGATCACACCAAGAACCAAGAACAAAACAGACGACTATGACCCGACATAATCAGTTCACATATATTCAAGTTTGGGTTGTTTCCTGTTTTTAATTATTATAAAAATATAGTTATTTATACTTTTCATGATAATTAAAAACAGGAAACAACTCAAACTTGAGAACATACTGTGAAGGTTGCAGATACCAGGATGAAATCACTTTTGTCAGACCCACACAAATACAGCAGGGAAGCCACAAAGAGAAGGCTCATACCTGAGAGAAGAACTCATACATGTCTGAGATAAGAACTGTTTCCAAGGACTTTCTAAAAACCCATAAGAAAGCCTTTCACACCCTTCATCCATCTTCTGCTTTGGCAAGATATCACTACACATTCTTTAGGAATACAGTAATTCACATGAGATGCCTTGCCCAGTAATGGCACCTGCACTAATGTACTGACAACTCTGGCTTTGAGCCTCTGGAACCAATGAACTCTGCTTCTAAGCAGATTATGTGAACCTCTCCCTTTTTACTAATAAAAGCTTCTCTTTACCCTTCCCTCACGAAATGCACTGGCTTGCCATTTCATGCATTCTGTATTATAATCCTTATTTCTCATTCTCAAGTAAACTCAATGTATTTTGAGATAATCTTCTCTAGTGTATTTTTTTAGGTTGATACTACATATAATAAAAAAATGTTTAAAAAAAACTACAGTACAATATTACAACCATGATATTGACATTGACACAACCTGCTAATCTTATTGTACTATGAATTTAAAAGGTTTCAAAATACTCCATTGAGTAGCTACATAATAATTTAATTATTTTAATTTAACCATTCCCCTACTAGTAGATACTGAGATTGTTTCTAAAGTTTTGCTATATCATCATTGAATTTTTCAGAGATTGAGAATAACATTCAGGCAAGGGAAGTATATACTAATTCAGTAATGTGTCAAAGAATTATATTGATGCAGTTATTCAAAGAAAATTAGAGTAATGAAAAAATTAGAAGGGGATTTCAATCATTCTTTGTATTTCCTGAGGATTATTTTCTTTACTCTTTCTGTAGCCCCTTTGACTCTAATCATTTTTGTAAAAATTTCTCCTTCCATCTGAAACTTCAATTCCACTAATCTGTGAATAACTAAACGGTGAAAAATCCTTTATTCCATTGTATTGTATGGCAAGTCAAAACAAAGACGCATATCAAAAATTTAAATTAAATCCATGTCAGAAAATTAAATTATTTATAAGAATTCATGGGAAAAGCAGCATGTAAATTAAAAAAGGAAAAAGGAAAAATCTGTTACTGTACTCTTTGTAATTCTGATGCAGATCTGGGTCATTCTGATGGGACTGTCAATTACTTGGTTCTGCTTTCCTGGCCCTGGAGTAAGCACATGATCAGTCTGAGACCCTCTTAAGCATAACAATATGGACACTGGGAGAGAATGTCTGCTAAAATCCTCAGCTGAATGAATCATATACATGCTGCCAAGGGTCTATCTCTATGTGGAAGAGGCGTCCCTGAGAATAAAGCTAACACAGATGAAAGCAAAACCAAGAAATGGAGATAGAGACCAATTATTGCTTGAGTAACTGGAACCAGTCATGTCTGAAGGCATATAACCCCTGGACTTTCTAATCATAAGAACCATGATTAGGTTTTATTTTTTGTTTAAACTACCTTGAGATGGGTGTCTAGCACTTATAACTGAAAGCATTTAAACTTATCAAAGACTATACAATTTTAAAATTATAAAAAATGTTTTAATTAAAATAAAAAATAAAAGAAAATAAAAATTAAGTATATAGTGGATAGCTATTTTTTTTTTTTTTTACCTACCCAGCATTCTTCCTTCCCTTGGAAAACTGTACCTCCCTTATTCCACATTGTTCTGATAAGGCTGTCAATCATAGTACCCACTCCCCACTCACCCTCAGGGGTTGGCATAAGATTATAATAGCCCCATCTGTTTGCTTTAAGATGGCCACATGACCCAAGCTGGGCCAATCAGCATCTTTCCCTGGGACTTTTCTCTTGAATCTCATAGGGAAGACTGCCTTTTTCCCCTGGAGGCATAGTGCAGGCAAATTAAAAAATTAATTTAGAAGTCAAAAGAATTGCCATGGGGCAGTAGCTATTCACACCCAAGTAAGATATATGCAAGAATCAACTTAGAAAAAGGTCAAACAGACAAAACTAACTCTGGAACAGCAAAATAACACATATAATAAGGATAATATTGTATCTAATAGTGAGGAGACAAGGAAATTAAAATGTGTGCTAAGAAAAAAAATGTGCTAAAGTGATATAAAGATATATTAAGTTAGATGCCTCAGCCAGCACAGAATGCAGAAAAATATTTGGAAAAAGAGAAGTTTGTCCCAGCATTTTTCTGGTTAGAGGATAAACAGTTAGGAAATGGTGAACTATTAAAAGGAAAGAGGAAAATAACAGGAAACAGGTAAGATAGGCAAGGAGTATGCTATAGGATGTGATGGATGATGAAACAGTGGCCCCTACACCATGCTAGAACTTAAAACTGATAATTACAGTCAACTCTAGATTATCCAAATTATGTATTTCATGTGGAAATACATAAGCAGGATAGATAATAACAAATCCTTTGGTTAGCACTTTTTTATGCTCCTTCTTTACATTTCCTTTTTAATGTAGCCTGTGACACATCAAAGAACCCTTTAAAAGAAAATACTTCATTAATTCTTCAGTAAAGTTGTAAACAACAAAGAGAGCAAGAGGCCTGAAATTCGTATATCTCTAACAGTCTCTCCCTCCAGTATTTAAAGAAAAGTAAGCAAGAGTTTTAAGCGGGCAATAGGATAGAAAAAACTGAACAACTTTCTGACTAATGTGAGTTAAGTTTTTCACTACTATGTATTATTCTTTGGGTTTCTTTCTGTAGAGTCTCACTATGTTGCCCAGGATGGTCTCTAACTCCTTGCCTCAAGCGATCCTCCCACCTTAGCCTCTCAAAAAGTGCTAGGATTATAGGCATGAGCCACCAATCCTGGCCAGCTATTTATTAGTCTGTTTCAAATGCAGTCAACTTCACATTTGAGGAATAGTCTAAAGTTAATTATGATATGTGTTGAATGCAATATGAAATGAAAGCTTATTATTCTTTACAGTTGTCTGAAACTTGAGAGTACTTGGCATTGCTATTAATATAGCACTTGAGAAGACTGTTCAGATGGAGAGGCAATATAGTATAGGCTGAATACTGGCCTGGTAAGGAAGAGACCTAGTTTCAAGTTCTAGCATTGTCATTTACTTGCATGCACTTGATCAAGATAATTTGCATGAGACAGTCTCAAAGGTCTCATCACATTCAAAAGTTTTAGGACTTTATGAAAGAGGTATAAAACTAGAAAAAAGTTAAACCATTTTTTTCCTCAAAGGATCTTTTAATCTTTGTGGGGCTTTGGCTTTGTTCAATAACGGGAAAAATATAAAAAAGTTCACTTCTGAAATTTTCTTAACCTTCACAAGTCCAAAATTGACACAAATATTACAATAGTTTGGCAAGCATAATCCTATAAATTACAGAATGAAAAAAGTTTCTTCAAATCAACATAGCTTAATGATAACTTACCCGGAAGGCAAAGTCAAACATACATGAGATTTAAATATCTCTTAGAGATAGCTAATTTTAAAATTTTTATGATTTTTATTTGGCTTTCCAAAATTTCCCTATTAATGAGAAATTATAATGGCCAATTTTAAATCTAGTTCATGGAAGTTACAGTTCTTTTTGAAAATTAATATAAATAGGTCCTTTTTTTTCAATATGAAAGGGGGAAGTATAGAGGGGAATTCAATTTCCTTTTTTTTTTTTTGAGACAATCTCACTCTGTCACCTTGGGTAGAGTACAGTGGCATCATCGTAGCTCACTGCAACCTCAAACTCTTGAGCTGAAGCGATCCTCCTGCCTCAGCCTCCTGAGTACCTGGGACTACAGGCACATGCCACGATGCCCAGCTAAATCAATAAATCCTTGACACTTATCCAAGATTTCAACTATATGCAAACCATACCAAGATTTGTATATTTGAATCATTCAGAATGTGAGGCTGACCTGTGATAATGAGGGAACCTATACCTGCTCAGCACCTGTGTCTCAAGGTGATATATTTCCCATTCTAACATGCAGTAACTAACAAATTAGGTCAAGGGACATGTTTCTTTGTGAGAAATGTTCCCTCAAAAAAAAGAAAAGTGCTAAGTGAAAAGGACTAGAAAATAGTTTATTTGAGTGATAGAAGTCTCTTCAATCATTTAAGACACAGAGCATCTAAATGACAGAATCAAAAGTTATAGACTGAACCAGAAAATATCTGAAAGGGGTCCTCCTTCCCACTTATTGTTATTTATTCTTTATAATATTTTTGATGGATGACTACTCTAAGTTATAGTAATATTCTAGAATTTGAAACTTTAGAAGAACAATGTATTCCTAATAATATCAGGGTTTCTTGTAATTACTACTCACGTTTAAATTAACTGCATATGAATTTAAATTGAATGAACCAGTCAACTCTTTGGGCCTGATCACATCAGGGTCAGATGACTATCAAGGTTTCAGATTTGTAGGCACGAGAGAACAAGCTTAGAGGCCAGTACTTTTAGCAAGAATGTATGATGGACAAGAGAACACACATGTGCTTCTTAGCATAAATGTTAAACAACAAATGAGAAATATTACCTCTTTGAAATGTGACATCCAGTTTGCCAAGGTAAGGTGGGAGCTCCTTTAAAAGATATGATAGAAAAAAGTTAACTTTCAAAAAATAAGAAGTATTTTAGTGTCTTACATTAAGACATAAAATGAAGATTTCCTTCTTCAAAATAAAAAGAGCAAAACACCACGTTTACCTAGGGCACCCTTTAACAAAACAAAAAAATCCAACAACAAAGTATGTATAGTCAGATTTAGGTAAAATTAGTAAGAATTCTTTTTTATGTATGTTATGCATAGAAAATAGAAGAAATAAGAAAATATTTTATGATAACAATGATTAATACATTTGATGATTATCTGTTCTTAGTAGGAATGAGAAATGGTAAAGCAGGTGCTAGTGTTTGAATTGGGATTTCTACTTCCACAGAATGTAATTTTGTCTTCCCTTCCCTTTAAAATAGAAGCTCTTGGGGTGACGGGGTAAAAAAACAAACAAACAAAAAAAATAGAAGCTCTTCAATAAAGAAGAATTTGTTAATGTCTATCTAAATTATAAATATATTAACCCTTTTACCCAGTGATCCCAGTTTGGCATTTATACCTGTTTATATATGAAATATGTATGTATAAGGTTATTCACTGCAGCATAGGCTATGATGGCAAAAGATTAAAAATAACCCAAGTGGACTTGACAAACAAACTGTGATACATCCACACGATAAAATACTATGCAGCCATAAAAAAAGAAGCAGCGGTTTCTGTATCAATATGAAGAGAGATCTCTAGAATTCATAGTTAATTGAATAAAAGGCATGATGCAAAAAAAAAGAATAGAAAATTGAATGAAAAGAAAAGAAAAATAATAATTAAATAGAAAAATCTTTAAACTCACTAATAATCAAAGAAATGCTAATTAAAATTTAATATAGCAAATTAACAAATCTTTGATATAATTATAATATCCAATAATGGTAAATATTTTTTACCCAATAATTTCCCTTCTGGGAGCACATTTAGAGAAATAATTTTAAATATAAAGAAAAATTTATCTTTATGTAAATAACTTAAATAAATATAAATATTTATATATACATCTTTATAAATATATCATTTTTTTTCTTTGAGACAAGGTCTTACTCTATCGCCCAGGCTGGAGTTCAGTGGCTCACTTATAGCTGACTGTAACCTCCAATTCCTGGGCTCAAGCAACCCTCCTGCCTCAGATTCCCGAGTAGCTGGGACTACAGGCACGTGCCACTGTACTTGGCTAATTTTTAAATTTTTTTGTAGAAACAGGTTCTTGCTATGCTGCCTAGACTGGTCTTGAACTCCTGGCCTCAAGCAATCCTCCTGCCTCAGCCTCCCACAGTGCTGGGATTATAGGCATGAGCTACCACGCCCAGCCTGTAAATATATCTTTATTTATACCTTTATAAATAACTTTATATAAGCATCTAAAGACACAGAAAGTTTTATCTTTACTCACAAACATGTACAGTGCAGTGTTATCTATAATGGTGAAAACTTAGAACTAATCCAATGTTCAACAATAGAGGAATGGTTAAAAATAACTATATATCCACACAATGGAATAATTGCAATCATTTGAAATGTTCATGAAAGATAAGCATGGAATCTGAAAGGCTAAATATTGTATGATTCCAACTATATGACATTCTGGAAAAGGATATCTCTAAGGAGACAGTAAAAAGACCTGTGGTTGTCAGGGGATGGGGGAAGGGAGGGCTAAATAGGCAGAGCACAGATTTTTAGGACAGTGAAACTATTTTGCATGATAGTATAATAGTGGATACATGTCATTATAAATTTGTCCAAACCCAAAAATATACAACACCAAGAGTAACCCTAATGTAAACTATGGACTATGGGCAATAAAGATGTGTCAATGTATGCTCAACTGTAAAAAATGTATCACTTCCACCAAAGTTATCAAAAGAGAAGAGAAAAAAAGTACCACTCTGATACAGATGTTGATAGTCAGGGAGGCTGTGTCTTGTATGGGTAACTGCGTGGGTATGTGAGAACTCTGTATTTTCCACTCACTTTTGCTATGAACCCAAAACTTCTCTAAAAAATAAATTCTACTTTTTCTTAAAAAGCATGGAAAAATGTTTATCATGCTATAATGTTAAAGTGTTTAAAACACAATATACATAATACACAGTAAGAACACAAATCTAAACAAACCTACAGTGTATACTATACACAGAGATAGAACTTTGTTAATATAAGTTTTCTTTAGGGGGTAAAATTAGGCATTATTTTTAGTTCCATTTATCAATATTTATTACATTTATTATAATGAGCACATAAACTCTTATGATCAGATTTTTATATTTTTTAATTTTTTTATTTTTAGAGATAGGCTTTTGCTATGTTTCTCAGGCTGGCCTCAAACTCCTGGCCTCATGGGGTCCTCTTGCCTCAGCTTCCTGAGTAGCTGGGACTACAGGCATGTGCCACCATGCGCAGCTATGATCAGATTTTTAAATGGTGCTTTCGTATACTTGAAGACTAAAACTAATACATATCTTTAATCTGAATCAAATAAATTACAGAATACTTCAAACAAGTTGAACCCCAGTAGTTACACATCTGAGGACTTCGGTAATTTTTTTTTTCTTATTTTTGCCTTCACTTGGCATGGAAGGACTTTGATAATTTTATTAAAATATATATAAAAATAAGTGTCCACAGATGTATTGCTATGTAATACAGATCCTTATTGGAAGTCAGAATAGTTTTTCAAATTTCCTTTGACGTTCATTATTTAATCACTATCACTGAAAACAATTATTTATTGAAGCAATGTCTGGCATTTATTGTTTTAAAAATCTTACAGGCCCTAATATTTATTAGATATTAGTTTATCATGCATATTTACTTACACAATACTTGAGATCAGAGATGTTTACATTGACCCCAGTTGATCTCTTTAGATTCTCATCATGTGACACTACAACTTGTTCATCTTTTGTGATATGGCAGTCCAATTCTAGCATATCAGTTCCAATTGTAACTGCACTGAAGAAATAAAGAAAAGAACAACATTCTGAAATTTAAGTAAACATTTAGGTTACATGCACCACATATAACAACTCAGAGTTACAAATCCTAAAAAATCCTATAATACTAAAATATCTCCTCAAACCATCATCTATTATGACTTATTCATACGAAAATATTCTAAGTGAACTAAGAATAAGAGAATCATGTCGCCTCCTTTCCATAACCAGCTATTCTTAATTCTGGCAACCCAATACAATGGAAAGAATACTTAAGACCAGAATTTAAGATATTTAGGTTCCAGTTCCTGCTTTGGTATGAACTTGTATAACTTTGGGCAAGTAAATTCTCCTCCCGGGGCCTACATTTCCACATCTATACAATGAAAGGATTAAGAAATAAGACAAGGATGCTTGCTTTTATCATTTTGATTCAATATAGTACCGGAAATTCTAGCAATTATGCAAGGAAAAAAAGCATCCAAATCAGAAAGGAAGAAGTAAAATTATTTCTGTTCACAGATGACATGATCTTATATGGAGCATACCCTAAAGATTCCACCATAAAACTGTTAGAACTAATAAACGAATTCAGCAAAGTTGCCAGATGCAAAATCAACACACAAAAATCAGGTGCATTTCTATACACTGAAAATGAACAATCTGAAAAGGAAATTAAGAAAATAATTCCACTTATAATCACATCAAAAAGAATAAAATACTTAGAAATTAACTTAACCAAGGAAGTGAAAGACTTGTACAATGAAAACTACAAAACACTGCTGAAAGAAATTAAAGAAAAAATATATATATATAGTTAAAATGTTAATACTACCCAAAGCAATCTACAGATTCAATGCAATTCCTAGCGAAATCCCAATTTTTTTTGCAGAAATAGAAAAATCCATTATAAAATTTATATGGAATCTCAGGGACACTGAATAGTCAAAACAATCTTGAAAAAGAAAAACAAAATGGAGGACTCTGATTTCAAAACTTACTACAAACCTACAGTAATCAAAACAGTATAGTACTGGCATACAGACAGACATATAGACAAATGGAACAGAATAGAGAGCTCAGAAATAAACCCTCATATATATGGTCAAATGATTTTCAACGGGAGTGCCCAGGCCATTTAATGGGGAAAGGACAGTGTTTTTAACAAATGATACTGGGAACACTGGATATAGCACATAAAAGAATGAAGCTAGATCCTTACCTAACATCACATACAAAAATAAACTCAAAATGGATCAAAGACTTAAATGTGAGAACTAAAACTATAAAACTCTAAGAAGAAAACACAGGTGAAAAGCTTCATGACATTAGATTTAGCAATGCTTTCTTGGCTACAACACCAAAAGCACAGGAAGCAAAAGAAAAAATAGACAAATTGGACTTCATCAAAATTAAAAACTTTTGTGCATGCAAGGACATTATCAATAGAGTAAAAAGGCAACCCACAGAATGAGAGACTATATTTACCATCACATATCTGATAAGGGATTTATACTCATGATATATAAAGAACTCCTATGACCCCAAAACAGCAAAGCAAACAACCCTATTCAAAAATGTGCAAAGGACTTTTGTAGTAGATACTCTGTAAAGAAGATATACAAATGGGCCAAAAAACACATGAAAAGATAAGCAACAGGAATAATCCTTAGAGGGCCAGGCCCATCCTAGCACTTTGGGAGAGCAAAGCAGGAGGACTGACTGAGGCCAGGAGTTGGAGACCAGCTTGAGCAACAAAGCAAGACCCCATCTTTACAAAAAAATAGAAAAATCAGCTGGCGTAGTAGCACCGGCCAGTAGTCCCAGCTACTCGAGAGGCCCAGGCAGGAGGATCACTTAAGCCCAGGAGTTTGAGGCTGCAGTGAGCAATGATGATGCCACTGCACTCTAGCCCGGGCAACAGAGCCAGACCCGGCTCAAAAAAAAAGGTGGGGGGGCGCCTTCGGCTGAGCCTGAAGCAGCTACAGCGGGCGGAAATGGGGCGCTTTGGGGTGGGGTGGTGTTGTGTTATCCTGCCAGGAGCGCAGAGTGAGGGCCCAGACAGCAGGTGCTGTGAGGCAGTAGGTTGGGGGGACTCCAGGGCGGGAGGGGGCTCCTTCTGAGGAAAACGGAGGAGAGTGAAAACCTGTGATGAGATTTGGGCCCGATCTCAGAGAATGGAAAGAGGTGGAAGTAGAATTTGAAGAAGAGAAACAGGCCTGAAGTGTGGGGAAGGAGGCCATGTGAAGATGAAAATGTGCGTGTGGAAGGGTGGGAAGGGCCCTGATCAAAGGGCAGTCAGAGAGCCACAAGGAAGTTCCTCAAGTCAATATCTGAGTGTTTTTGATAAAGGTGACCGCACACAGAGAACCCAGTTCTATGCTCTCTTCAATTGTCCTCTACTTATTCTATAATATAATTCTCAATTATTTTGTCCTATAGATGGAAGAGACCCTCTCCTCCAAGGCTCTCAATTTTAACTAATTTGCACAAAGTTTTCCAAAAAATGGCAGTTACGGTATTTGCTGGAGTGTAGTTTAGCACGTGCCTGTATAAATATATACTATAGAAATAGCATGTTGATAGAGCTGCCCAAGAGCGAAATGGTGAAATGGAAAGGGAAGCTGAATGTAGTGTCCACAGAAAGTCAAGTACATAAGAGACAGGAATTCTGAAGGGCGAGGGTAATATAAGGACACAAATTAAAGAAAGAATAAATGTGATAAAGATAGAAGTGAAAAAATGGTAAGAGGAAATTAGAAGCATGATGCCTAGGCAGTGTTAAAGACTGACAAAGAATTGGTGATGATGAAATTATTTCTTCCTTCCTTCCTTCCCTCCCTGTTCTTTCCTTTCTTATTTTAATGTTGTCCCATTCTTTCATGTTGTCCTATCTTTCAGCCCTTAAAGATTATTTGCTGACCCCCACCCCCATCCCCAGCCCCCACTGCCTGTGATCTAGAAAAAAGAAAAAAAAAAAGATTATTTGCTTCTCATCACACACACAAAAAAGATTTTTAAAAAATCATTATGGAAATGCAATCAAAACCACAATGAAATACCACTAACACTCATCAGAATGGCTAATATTTAAAAAAAAAAAAAGCAAAGCCAGAAAATAACAAGTGTTAGCAAGGATGTGGAGAAATTGGAACCCTATGCATTGTTGCTGGGAATATAAAATGGTGCAGTTGCTATGGAAAATAGTATAGCAGTTTCTCCAAAATTTGATCACAGAATTACCATATGATCCAGCAATTTCACTTCTGGGTATATATACAAAAGAACTGAAAGCAGGGACTTGAGATATTTGTACAACCATATTCACAGCAGCGTTATTCAGAATAGCCAAAAAGTGGAAATAACCCAAATGTCTACCAACTGATGAATGGATAAACTAAATGTGGTATTGACATGCAATGGAATTTAATTCAGCCTTAAAGGAAAGAAATTCTGATACACATTATGACATGAGTGTACCTTGAAGACATTATATGAAGTGAAATATCCCAAATACAAAAAGACAAATATTGTATGATTCCACTTATATGAAGTACCTAGAATAATTAAATGTAATGAGACAGAAAGTAGAATGCTGGTTACCATGGGCTGGGGGAAGGAGAGATTGGGGAGTTATTGTTTAATGGATACAGAGTTTCAGTATGGGATGATGTAAAAGTTCTGGAGATGGATAGTGGTTATGGTTGCACCACAATGTGAATGTCCTTAGTGCCACTGAACAGTACACTTAAAAATGGTTAAAATGAGCCTGAATAAGAGTGAGACCCCATCTCTACCAAAAATAGAAAAATCAGCTGGCACAGTGGTACATGCCTATAGTCCCAGCTACCTGGGAGGCTGAGGCAGGAGGATCTCTTGAACCCAAGAGTTTGAGGCTGCAGTGAACTATGATGACATCACTGCACTCTAGCCCAGGAGACAGAGCAAGACCCTGTCTCTAAAAAAAAAAAAAAGTAAAATAAATAAGTAAAGACTGTAGTCCCAGCTACTCAGGAGGCTAAGGCAGGAGGGAGGATCTCTTGAGCCCAGGAATTCAAGGTTGCATTGAGCTATGATCACGCCACTATACTCTAGCCTGGGCGACAGAGTGAGACTCTGTCTCTAAAAAAAAACATGCAAAAAACAAAACAAAACAAAACTGCATTAGAGAAATGTAAATTAAAACCACAATGAGCTACTGCTACATACCAACCAGAATGGCTAAAATTAAAAGGACTCACAACATCAAGTGTCAGCAAAACAGTGAAGCAACTGGAACTCTCATATATTGCTGGTGGGAGTATAAATTGGTATAATCATTTTGGTAGGTATAAATATACAACTACCCTGTATCTCAGCAATTCCACTTCTGCTTAAGGATATCTGAGAGAGATTAGTGCATTTGGCCATCAAAAATCATGTTCAAGATTATTTTTTTTGCAAAATCATGAATGAATTTTTCAGATATAAATAGACAGAAAAACCAAAGACAAAATGTAAATACTATATGATTACATTTATGTTATCAAGTATAGGCAAAAATCAATCTATCATAATAAATATTAGAATAATGGTTATCTAGGGGTAAGGGGTAAGTACTTCCTGGGAAAGGTTGCCAGGGTGCTACAAATATTCTTTTTTTTTCTTTTTTTTTGAGATGAGGTCTCACTATGTCACCCAGGCTGGCCTGGATCCCTCAAGGGATCCACCCACCTCAGCCTCCCATGTAGCTGGGATTAAAGGTCCAAGCCACAGTGCCCAGCCAGTGCTAGAAATATTTTAAATCTTTATCTGATGGTGGTTACAAAGGTGTATATGTATGTTAAGATTCATTGGGCTGTACACTTAAGATATGTGCACTTCACTGAATGCATAATATACACACAATAACAAGTTTTAAAAAGTTATTCTTCCTCTCCTTATCTGCTTTTACTTGCCCTTGAGGTCTAAGCTTAGAAACCACACTTCAGGATACCTTACTTCCCATATCCCCCTAGACAAGTTTAGGCTACCCATTTACAGATTAGCAAATTGCCATCTCTTCCTGTAGCACCCTGTGTTTACTCTATCATAGTACTTACCACACTGTTTTGAACTCACCTATTTATCTTCCCAACAACTTGCCCAATTAGACATGAGCTCTTTGAGGAAAGGGTTTGCAAACTCTGTCTTGTTTACGATTGTATTCCTAGTGCCTCAGCACAGGGCTTTGCATAGCAGGTACTCCATAAATTATTTGTTAACATGGAATAAGTGAATGAAAAGAGACAGCTCTCTGTATATGTAAAATGCCTACATAGCACTTTATGTATCAGTTACCACAGATGATATTTCAAGGTTGAAGAAAAACTAAACATGAGTCAGGCAGGAAGAAAGTTTTAAAAAGAAACAATTTTTCTTTTTAAAATTCCAGATGGCAAGAGCAAGAGCTAGGGTTAAAGAAAATATAAAAGTAGATAAATTACAGTTGTATAATATATTCCCATGTAGTCAAATTGTTTCCAAGTGGTTTCATATAAGGTCACGTCTCCACAACTAGATATTAAAGTCATACAGAGGAAGGACCTGTGTCTGTTCCATATTTTCTAATATTGATGATGTTGGGCACACTGTAGGTATTGAACACATTTCTAAATTTGTGGAATGAAGCCACCGTTTTATTTAACAACACATTTTAAATTTTAATTATCACCAAATTAGCACCTAAATGTTCATCAGTCGCAACCCAGATCCATAGTAAGTAAGAAGTAGTCATTAACATGTAGTCATTTCAAAAAATAAAGTATTCACATGGAATGGCATTGCTGCAGTATATTTGAATGAAAAAAAGTAGGTATAATTTCACTGATGTAAAAACAAGTTTATACATTTTTTTATTCTATTATTATTATTTATTTTTGAGACAGAGTCTCTCCCTGTCACCTGGCTAGAGTACAGTGGTGTCATCATAGCTCACTGCAACCTCAAACTCCTGGGCTCAAGTGATCCTCCTGCCTCAGCCTCCAGAGTAGCTGGGACTACAGGCATACGACACCTCACCCAGCTAATTTTTTCTATTTTTGGTATAGATAGGGGCCGGCTCTTGCTCAGGCCGGTCTCAAACTCCTGACCTCAAGTGATCCTCCCACCTTGGCCTCCCAGAGTGCTGGGATTATAGCATGAGCCACCTCACCTGGCCAGCAGGATTTTAATCTAATAAACACTGAGCAGCCTTTTAAATACAACAGCTTTTGCAATCCTTATTTTGTCTGTGAATCTTCTAAGTGGGGTAAATATATCTTCTGTTTTATACTTAAAACACCTAATATAAAAATATTATAAAGTCATGTGTTGCTTAATGACAGGGCTATGCTCTGAGAAATGCATCATTAGGTGATTTCGTCCTTGTGCGAACATGATAGAGTACTTACACATACCTAGACGATACAGCCTACTACACACCTAGGTTATATGATATAGCCTATTGCTTCTAGACTATAAACCTGTATGGCATGTTACTACTGTACTGAATACTGGAGGCAATTGTAATACAGTGGTAAGTATTTGTGTATTTAAACATATCTAAACATAGAAAAGGTACGGTGTAAATATAATATAAAAGATAAAAAATGGTACACCTGCATAGGGCATTTATTATGAATGGAGCTTATAGGACTGGAAGTTGCTCTGGGTGAGTCAGCAAGTGAGAGGTGAGTAAATGGAAGGCCTAGGACATTATGTACACTACTCTAGACTTTGTAAATACTATATACCTAGGCTATGCTAAATTTATTTTTAACATATTTAACCTGAGCCTAGTGTAACTTAGTTTACTGTAACTTCTTAACTTTATAGACTTAAAAATTTTTTTTACCTTTTTATTCTTTTGTAATAACACAGCTTAAAACAAAAACACAGCTATAAAAAATTTTCTTTATTTATATCCTCATTGTATAAGCTTTTTTCTATTAATTTTTTTTTTTAACTTTTGAAAATTTTTGTTAAAAACTAAGCCACAAACACACTAGCCTAGGCCTACACAGGGTCAGGATCATTGATATCACTGGCCTCCACCTCCACATCTTGTCCCACTGGAAGGTCTTCAGGGGCAATAATAGGCATAGAGCTGTCACTTCTATGATAACAATGTGTTCTTCTGGAGTGCCTACTGAAGGACCTGCCTGAGGATGTTTTAAAGTTAACTATTTTTTTTTATAAATAGAAGGAGTATACTCTAAAATAATGATAAAAATTATAGTATAATAAATACATGAACCAGTAACATAGTCGTTTATTATCAAGATTATGTACTGTACATGAATGTACGTGCTACAGTTTTACTCAACTGGCAGCACAAGTTTGTTTACACCAACATCACCACAAACGTGAGTAATGTATTGTGCTAGAGACATTACAACAGCTACAACGTCACTAGGCAATAGGAAGTTTTCAGTTCCATTATAATCTTATGGGACCACCATCGTATATGCACATGGTCCATCACTGACTGAAACATCATTATGTGGCACATGACTATATATCAATTAAAGAATAAAGTTTTAAAAATTAAATAAAGGTTTCTTAATGTTTCTCAGAAATATGTGGTAAATCATCTGGTTAAAAAGAAAGAATGTGGTTGTGGGAAATGCAAGCATCCAGTGATAGAAGTTGGATGAAATAATTGTTAAGATCCTGGGCCATTCCAGATCTAATGATTCTAAAATTATGAAGCTGGCAAAATTTCCCATTGGAGCTAATTATTTCAACATTTTCTCTTACTTCACCTACTTCTGAGGATCTGCCCCCATCTGCATCCCATTCCAAAAACCCAGTGGCCACTTACTGCCACTGTAATGAGGCCATTGTACTACCTAGTGTCTCATACTACAATACTTCATACAAGCCCACCTGCTCCCCCACGCCTCCTTAAGTAACACCCTACCCTCCCGCCACAATGTTCTGTTTACTACTGGTTGTTAGAGGAAAACAACCCCCCAAAAATCCTGGTTCTTTGACATAAATGATTAAGTCCTTAATTTTCGGTGTCCTCTTCTAAAGCAGTGGTCCCCAATCTTTTTGGCACCATGGACTGGTTTCATGGAAGACAATTTTTCCACGGATGGGGGGTGGGGGGTAGGGGGTCAGCAGAGCTCAGGTGTTGATGCGAGCAATGGGGAGGGAAGTAGCTGTAAATACAGATGGAGCTGGCTCCCACCCCTTCCTAACTTTCATGGAAGACAATTTTTCCATGGGGAGGGAGCGGGGCACAGGAGCTCTACTGCCAGGTCCCTAACAGGCCACAGAGGATATTAACCTTTGAAAGAGAACATTTGTTTGCCAGTTGTGTGTTTACTAGAACCAAAAAGAACTAGGCAAACAAATACAGTCTTTAGGTTTGTAGAATTATTTTTCTAGATTTCTAAATTTCCTTAAATATTGTTGTTATACTGTGTTTTTAATTAAAAATGTAGAAACTATAAGCAACATTCATAACCTATATACAGTTTAAAATAAAATTCTAAGATACTTTTTATATTATAGCTAAAAAAAATTTGGTACTACTGATTTTTGGCCATGTGCACATCTTACTTCCTTTTTGTTTTGTTTTGTTTCGTTTTGGTATGAGTGTGTGAAGAGAGAGTAAGAGCAAGAGTTATCTACATTTTCATGTATTTTTAAAAAATTATACCTATTACCTAAGAAATCTTTCTAAGTATGAAGTTTGCCTCTAGCTATTTCTAGAAATGTTTAGGAATTATTTGAAAAATATTTTCTATTTATTATATGTTTACTGCTATTAACAAGCTAATAAAGATTTAGAACAGTAGTAAGTATATATAAGGCAATTTGTAAATTATCTTAGTAAAATTATCCCAAATTTGATATGTAAATAGCTAGAACATAGTGAGAAAAGAAAAAAATTTTACCACTTTGGCCTTCAAAAATTTCCATGAATAACAACATGCACCTACTTCAATTGAAACACCAGATATTTTTATAGCTGAATTTCTGACAAGCTGATGACAAACACAAGAAAAAAGTTAGGGAAGCCAAGGCTTCAACATCTCCTGAAAAAGAAATAAAAACTCAATATCTAGAAGATGTGAAAGAAACTCCACAGAAACAATGCATAACAACTTACAACAGACCCTATGTTAAAGAATTTATTTTAATCTCATTTACTCCTCACAATATCGAGGTTGTATTATTATTCCCATTTCAAAGATGAGATAATTAGTCATATTAATTAGATATTCTAAAATTTATCATGAGAATCAGGTCACTGATTAATTACTTTGACTGTCTGCCAACTTACACTTCCAGCTATTGCTAATACAATTTGTTTCTTTCTCCTACCATTCATGTTAATACCATAGGGATCAAATTGTCCTATGGGTATTTACAAAGGCAGCCTGGTTTAATAACCTAGTTTTATTAGCCCTTAAGAACCAGATTTTACATACTGAAGGTCTTAGTGACTCTGTGTTTGTGTGTAACATAATTCCTTAGTTTTTGGTTCTATGCTTACTATGGAGGAGGTTCTGTCTTTTGCTAATATTCAGCTTTATTCCTGAACGCCCCATTCCGTATATCATTCAGTGAGCAATTAGTGAGAGCCTATTCACGTCAGAGCATGAGCTAGGCATCAGGGATTGAGAGATCAGTAAGAAAAGATTCCTGCTCCTAAGGCCATATTCATAACCTATGGGAGATACTATTTGTGAAAGCATTTTATAAACTACATTAAAGGACATTTCATAAATTGTGAGATACAATTATTTTTATTTGTCATTCCTAATTACTTCTTTAGTCCCACTATAACATAATGAGTTAATTTTTCCTACATTCCTAAGGTCTTTTCAATTTCCTAGACATATTTTGTCTTAATCTGAATTTTTTTTTTTTTTTAAGCGACAGGGTATCGCTCTGTCACCCAGGCTGAAGTGCAGTGGCACAATCATTGCTCATTGTAAACTCGAATTCCTGGGCTCAAGTGATCCTTCCGCCTCAGCCTCCTGAGTAGCTAGTACTTACTACAAGTGCATGTTACCACACCCAGCTAATCTTTTTCAATTTTTTGTAGAGGTGGGGTCTTGCTATGTCTCCCAGGCTGGTCTCAAACTCCTGGCCTCAAGTGATCCTCACACTTCCGCCTCTCAAAGTGCTGGGATTATAGGCCTGAGCCACCATGCCCAGCCATTTCACATTTTTAAAATAGTTTCTTCCTCTCTTCAAATGATAGCTCTTCTAGCCTTGGTATCTTCTGACTTTCTGGTTAATCTTAACCAGGCTTCCCACACCAACTATTTATAATTTCTTTAATATCTTCTCATCTTCACCTCCATGTCATAATTTATATATTTTATGAAATGTATATCTAAATATGTACATAAATAAGATCTAACTTTTAGCTGGTCATTATATTTTTACTATCTCTCCCTCAACTACTTATCCTATCAAGTACACACCATACTCAAGCACAGTATTTCTCTTTGCTGAGTATGTATTTATAACTCTTCAGCTTTTTAATAAATGTTATCTTGAAAATACTATGTTTAAACAATTTTTTCTTGTTCATGAAACATGTATGTTAAAAATAAAATCTTCTAAATGTCCTAGCAGTTAAACAGTAAAATATTAGTACATTTTTTTTAAAAGTACAATAAAAAAGTACGTATCGCCCAGCCCCCAAATTTTTTAAAGTTATAGAAAGCTGCCTCATAGTTAGAGAAGGCTGTGCCACTTTTCAGTAGTTGCTATTTGAATAAAACTATATGAAAACTGCTGAAGATAGGAAATATAATGTATTTAGCAAGTAAAAACCATCTAAATTAGATATCCTTTAAATATCAAAAAAGTTTTCAAAGGATCAAAATCTTCAAAAATCTTTTAAAAACTGTGATATTTTCAAATGTACCATCCTTAAAAATAACTTATTCAACCCAGTGTTTTAATTTCATAAATAAAACTGGTTGGTAAAAATTTAACAAAAAATATAGAGAAAAACTTATGAAATAATATACTTTAAACATAAAGAATACTAAAATTACTCAGTTATGAGTAGTTTTTTCCCCCAAGTTATACATATCATCTACACCCCATGCAACAAGTGATGTATGATTGTGTGTATGTGTGTGTGTGTGTGCATCTCAGTAGTAACTGTACACATAAAATTATATAGCTATATTTAGTTATAGCTAGTTAGCCAGCTATACAATCTAAGTAGAGAAAATAACTTAAATAAAGTAAATTTAAATTAAAATAGTCAATTTCACACTCTGTGATAGGAGGAAAATTTTTGCATTTTCGTAAGACCTTTGAGATCATAGCTAAAAGGTATCATATTATAGAGCTGGAAGAGTAAGAGATAACAAATACAAGGAGGATAGGATTTAGGTGAAACTGGAATATGGAGCAGCAATACCCTTGGACCTAATAGGAAAAATAATCTCAAAGTTATCTTTGGATGGTAAGAAGCAGAACAAAAAGTTAAGTCAAATTCTCCTTATTATATACATAAAAATGGCTCAAAAATTATACAAGAAAATATTTTTCTTACTAATATATGGACAGGTAATGTCTTTCTTTGGGTTTACTGTTCACATTCCTTGCTTTATTTTTGAGGGAAAAGAAAACAATGTTCTCACTGTTACCATAGACTGATGATAATCACTGACTCTAAGACAACAAACAAAGTTTTAATCAGTTTTCATTCCTGTCTATCCTACTGCTCTTCTGTGAGGTGCTCTAAAAGACATCTATATGAAATATGAATAATTTATAAATAGGAATTTTAAAAATTTACCTTATTAAAAAAAATAAGATCAACAGATTGCCAGTTCAGGTCTGTACAAAAATTAACGGGTACAAAGACACATAATCCTATTCATAAATAGCAGCCAATGTAACAGTTGTTTCATTTTCTCTTTCTCTCCGAGACTAATTAGCATTATACACAGTACATTCCTTGTTACAAATGTCTTCTTTCAGCTTTGGAACTATAGTATCTTTTGATTACCCAAAACTCTGATCTAGTTTTTCAGTAATACAGAAGCCAAACACTCTTTGTAACACTTTGGACTAACTAAATTAAAAAAGCAATCTTAATAAAACAGAAACTACTATCACAAATGGATGCTATATGTACACTATCCTCACTTTGTGAATCATCATCACTTTAAACTGTAAAAGAAAAGAATACCTTTCCACATACTTACTGCTGAAAGGCTGCCATTGTATTTTCTAAATTTTCTCCAGCACCTGTGAAAACATTAAATTTAAACTTCATTTACTTAGGCATTTTGAACATTTTGCTTTTCCAGAAATTAATTTTAATAAGATACATCTAATGAATCCTGATGTTTATTTTGTAGACATCACAAATGTTTCAAAGAGTGTACTGGTACAGGTTGAGCATCCCTTATCTGAAATGCTTGGGACCACAAGTATTTTGGATTTCAGATTTTTTTCAGATTTTGGAATATTTGCATATACACAATGGGATATCTAGGAGATAGGACCCAAGTCTAAACATGAAATTCTTAATGTTTCATATATACCTTACAAACATAGCCTGAAGGTAATTTTATACAATTTAAACAATTTTATGCATGAAACAAAGTTTGTGTATATTTAGCCATCAGAAAGTGAAGGTGTCACTATATCAGCCACCCATGGGGACGAGCTGGTTGTTTGGCATCACCATCATTCCTTACTCTGAATTTATATGCTACCAATAAGCAATGATTTTCTTACACTTACTCACACAGACGTATTTAACAGTAAAAAATATGACATACCATTAATACAGTGAAAACATGTGTTCAGGGCAACTAAGCAGCACAGTAGCATAACCAGAATACCTGTATTGGCTGTAAAACAACAGCAAAAACAAACGGTTTTAATTTTTTAGGTGAGAGGAAACATCAGAAGCAGTTGGGGAACCAGGAAGTGGGACCTCTAGGCATGAGGAGGCATTCTGCTGGGTGGCTCTTTGAAATGTTTCACATGCCTCATTAACAACATTTTTTATCTTAGAGGTCTCTCTTTGAGTTTGTAAACTGACGTGATTTCTTATTATGAATGCACACTGCTCTAGTCCTTTAATAAGCTCACCACACATTTTTATCATGTCGTCTACAGGCACTTTTTTTGCTGTGTTAACAATGACATCTTCATCGTCACCATTATCATGATCATCTACTTTGACTCAAAACCATTTTGGCTGTTTCACCGTCAATCAATGAATAAACAACTGGACCCTCATTATCAATGTTAAAAACTTCATCAATATCCACCTCTTTCCATTTACTGACGGACTCTGAAGGCATATTTTTTGCATATGTAAGGAGGTCAGGTATCATTTCTTTCTCACTTGACATATGGAATCCTCAAAAGTCACCACCTTGTTCACCATCATCACTGAATATAGTCAAAGGCCAAAGTTTGTACCAGGCATGCACAATTCTGTCTTTAGTCACTGTGTTCTAAAAATTAGCAACAGCATATACAACATCCTTCATGCCAACCTCCTTTTGAAAACCTTCTGCATCTCTCAGATTTGTTAAAAGAAAAAAAGAAAGAAGAAAGAAATCCTTGTACACCCATGCCTCTGTCCACTGCTGCTAGCACACTGCTGAAGAAAGTGTTTTCATATTTACTCTTCATTGACCTACGGATATACCCTGGTCACATGGCTGAATTAATGAAGTCACATTTGGGGGAAAGTACATCATAAGCATTATTTTTTTTTAAGGCAGCCACAGATGCTGTGGTTATTTTTGATAAAAACTTCAGCTGGAGGATGACCAGAAGAACGGTTGTCAAGGAATAACAAAATCTTGCAGTCATCAACCAGTCCAGCTTCCTGGCAGTGAGCAAAAGCCACTGGTACAAAATGTGAAACCAGTCAGAAAAGATGTCCCTGGGCCCAGTGCAGTGGCTCACACCTATAATCCTAGCACTCTGGGAGGCCAAGGTGAGAGGATTGCTTGAGCTCAGGAGTTTGAGACCAGCCTAAGCAAGAGTGAGACCCTGTCTCTACTAAAAATAGAAAAATTAGCCAAGCACAGTGGCCCACGCCTGTAGTCCCAGCTACTTGGGAGGCTGAGGCAGGAGGACCCCCTGAGCCCAGGAGTTTGAGGTTGCAGTGAGCTATGATGACGCCCTTGCACTCTAGCTGGGGCGACAGAGTAAGACTCTGTCTCAAGAAAAAGAAAAAAAAAAAAAGATGTCCCTGGTGATCTGTCCTTTTTGTTAGCATAATGCACTGGTAAGAAAATCACTCCTTAAAAACAGCAAAGATGAAAGCTTTTGTCTATCACAGCAAGTAAACTTATGCATGCCTGCTGCTTTAGCACATCCCAGCACAGTTATTCTGTTCTTGGCATTTTTAATTCCGGTCCCATCAGCTGTAGTCAGCGTCTTTCTGGGGCAATAATGCCAAAACAGTGATGTTTCATCAGCATTACAGACTTGTTCTGGAGTCAGCTTCTCATCAGCGATGACCTTGGCAAACTTGTCAATGAATTTTTTCCACTGCTTCATGATCAGTAGATGATTTATCACCACAAATGTTTAAAAATTTAATGCCATGTCTTCTGCAACCAGCCTGTTGAATAGTCACAGTTCCCTTCAATTTTTCAGTTCATTATGATAGATCTTTGCTTGTTTCATGATCAGCATATGATTAAGTGGCAGGTATTCACTGTGATGTCAATGGATTCACTCTTTCAATACGTGATTGAGATCCTCATTTTTAGCTTTACGTAGTGCTTTTCTATTTTTCATTAACTTTTGTTCTTCACTTTCAGCATAGACAAACTTCAACAGTTTATCCTTTTGTTTCTTCAGATCATATATTGTGGTCAATTCAACACTATATTCTTTGTAAGATAGTTCACACTTACACCATTGTCCAGTTTCTCCAACATCTTGACTTTCTGTGCTATTGATAAACATAAATACTTCCTCTTTTTCTTATCACTGTTACCAACAGTGGTAATCTGGAGGCCATTTTGACATTTTCAACAATAATTTTTACACCACTGAGCAGATAATAAGCCAAAAAACACAGTGAGTAATACACGTAGGTCTTGGCCCCATGTGGGGCATTGTGGGGAACCTGCCATTGGTGCGTTCAACCTGCACATGTGCCATTTTATTACCCTTTGTGGCTGTGCTTGCTTGGGGGAATCTGGGCATATGTGGAAAAGATATATCACAACTGAAGGGGGCTGGGAGGGTCTTTTTCTCCTTGGAGATGCTGAATAAACTGTGTGTTGTTTGCCTTTATTTTGACTGCAACCTGTCACATGAGGTCAGGTGTAGAATTTTCCACTTTTGGCATCATGTCATAAGATGCAACAAGTTTCAGATTTTGGAGCATTTTGGATTTTCAGATTAAGAAGGCTCAACCTGTATTTTGAATTGTTTTTTAGCTGCACCAGTAGGAATCAAAGATCAAACACAGCCACAGCAATGCAGGAGGGTTAGAAGAACCTAAGCATGATTTTTAAACTTTAGTATCTGCTTATTTGTCAAAGGAAAGACATAAGAGGATTTGGTACACATAAAGCTCCCCAGACAGAGTTAAACAGTCTCTCCTCTGCATCTCCACAGACTCTTATGCATATTACTACTAAAGCATTTATCATATTATAGCATAAATTATTTACCTATCTTGCTCCTCCCTTTCCCATGAATTGCTTAAAAGAAGTGACTATGTTTTAACCACCCTGGCTCAAGGCAGTACAGTGTAGTGGTTAAGGGTGAGACTCTGGAGTCAGGATGCCTGGTCTCCAGTCTATTTAATATTTGTGTGACCTTGGGAGAATTACCTAATCTCTCTGTGATTGAGCTTCCTTATCTACTAGAATGAGGATAATGATGGTACCTATTTCATAGGACTGGTATAATTAAATGAATTAATATTCAAGGTACCATAAGTCATCAATTCCAAAATGATAGCTTTTCACTTTCCAATGTCTCTAAAGTTAGGATACATTTTAAAATGGATGGTGTATAATAATTTGACAGGCTTTTCTCTTTCTTAACAGTACAAAAAAAATTGTGCACTTTATAACCAATGGCATTAGATTCAATGAAATATTAGAGTGAACATTCAGTGAAAATAAAGGATTCTTGCTATCATTATTATTACTATTGCCATTATAATAGTAACTGGTAAAGAGTAGGTACTTGGAAAATGTTTACTAACTGGAGTAATAAGTAATATTGTAATGAAAAAATGCAGATTTTGATGTGAATATACGAAATGATAAAAAATCATCTAATGTCATATACTAAGAGTCAATTACCTTTACACATACTAGTCATATGTTTTTAAATATTTTAAACTAAAAGATTTCAGTATTACTAAATAATTCATTAAATATGCAGGAAAAACACTTTGGAAAAACAGCCAATTTCTTCTCAATAGAAAGAAGCAATTCAAGTTTAGGGGACTCCTTAAAGTACCTAAAGTACTTAAGTATTAGCATTAAAATATTTTATATACAATGCCATCTGAACATATTAGCAAGAATATTAATTTTTCTTCTTTTTTACATTGTTAGACTATTTTTTATGACAACCTAATTAATAATCAACAAAAACACAAGGCATGCAGAAACAAATGGATTTGTTTTAATGCTCTAAAGTTCCACCACTTTAGCAGAGGGAAAGGGATAGTCATGTGAAAAATGCTAGTTTGATTTTAAGTTCACTTTGGTTACTACAGTCAATGCATGATAAAAAACAGATGCAGTAAATATGGAGGTTACAGTTTTTTCAAAAGAAAGTGTCTTTTTTTTTTTTTTTTTAGAGACAGGGTCTTGCTCTGTCACCCAGAGTGGAGTGCAGTGGCCCAATCGTAGCTCACTGTAACCTCAAACTCCTGGGCTCACGAGATCCTCCCACTCAGCCTCCTGAGTGGCTGGGACTACAGGCCCATGCCACCCCACCTGGATATTTTTTTTTTCATTTTTTTGTAGAGACAGGGTCTCCCTATGTTGCCCAGGCTGGTCTCAAACTCCTGGCCTCAAGCAATCCTCCCACCTTAGCCTCCCAAAGTGCTGGGATTATAGACACGAGCCATTGCACCCAGCCTGAAAGTGTCCTCGTGAGGTTTGATCATCCTTGATTAGATAAAGTTAGTTGGCCCTTGTTGTGGTCAAAAACTATGGAAATACATTATATTCAGATAATCAGTATTCAAGAAAAAAGCACTCTAGAATATTATCAAAAAGACAAGAGTGCTATAGGGGTTAGTAAGTTAAGTTAAGCTACTGACCACTTGTTGCACCAAAAAGCAAGGAAGTTAAAAAGACAAAAGCCAGCCTGAAGGACCTCTCACTGGCCAAATCTGGGACAATGCTAGCACCAAAATAATGACAGTGACAGATTTTAAACCACTGAATAAAATAGGAAGTTCTGAATCCATTTTAATAAATAAACTGAAAGTTTGATGAGGAGTGAAGTATATTTACATAATTAGTTTCAAAGTATCTCCTCCAAAAATACTTACTATTAGTAATCGTAAAGAGAAAAAGAGTAACTTTGTAGTGGAAAAGCCCGAAGACACCACCTTCATCAAGTGGTCAAAGTGCACTTCATTCACTCCTTCAAGCTGTTTTCTGTGTCCTTTGAACTTCCTTGCTTTTTGGCACACAACACAGCCTGGGCTAAGTTGCCCAGGCTGGAGTGCTGTGGCTATTCACAGGCGCAATCATTGCTGACTACAGCCTTGGGCTCAAGTGATCCTCCTGCTTCAGCCTCCCAAGTAGCTGGGACTACAGGCACACACCACCACACTCAGCTCAGCAAGTGGTAGTTTCTTTCTTTCTTTTTTTTTTAATATGGAATGCTTTACAAAGTTTTGTGTCATCCTTGCACAGAGGCCATGCTAATCTCTGTATCTTTCCAATTTTTTAGTATATATGCTACCGAAGTGAGTACAACTGGTAGTTTCTTAAAAGATAGTTGCAATGTGGAATCTGAACCATAGCAATAACCTCTTCACATTCTTATTACACAAAAATCCATTCACTGAATTATGCTAATCTTCTAAATGTTGATACATTTCATTACACAATATTTTAAAAATCCCAATGTTCACATCTGATCTCATTAGGAAAGTCTTTAAGAATTGGAAAGCTGTCAAGCTCATCATGGTGGAGGATACAGGTTTTCCAAAATTCTAATTTTTGCTTGAAAGCTGAAATTTAATCATTGGTACTACCTTTTAGATTTTTTTTTTTTTTCTGAGACAGAGTCTCGCTCTGTCGTCCTGGGTAGAGTGCAGTGGCATCATCATAGCTCACTGCAACCTCAAACTCCTGGGCTCAAGCGATCCTCCTGCCTCAGCCTCCTGAGTAGCTGGGACCACAATCATGCGCCACTACACCTGGCTAATTTTTTTTTCTATTTTTTGTAGAGACGGGGTCTTCCTCTTGCTCAGGCTGGTCTGGAACTCCTGACCTCAAACAATCCTCCTGCCTCTGCCTCCCAGAGTGCCAGGATCACAGGTGTGAGGCACAGCACCTGGACCAGGAAAGAATATTTTTAACCTTTCTTTGCTCCCTGACACACTCCTTATGGGAGCAGAAGTGACTGAGGAGGAAGAGCTGTCTGTCTATCTGTGATTCAAACCTTCAGAGCCCTCTTAATTCAGAGTGGCTCAACCTCATAAAGAACAAAATTTCTGCTCATCTATACATAAAGTTTGCAGGGTAGGCCCTGCCAATGCAAGGAAAAGGCCTCCATTTTAGTGTTAAGTTCATTTTAGAGAGGGCATTATACAGCCCAAATTCAGCTCTATTAGTAATAAAGTTAATATTTTGACTTCCATCTATTTGATGCCTGCATTTTATTTCTAAACTGTTTGCAAACTTGGGAAGGAAAAATAAGCAGTGTTATTTTTTAGCCTTCTCAAATCCCAATGGCAAGGACTTTGTCTTAACATGTTTTAGAATATTCCACAAAATAGTGTTAAATAAATATATATAATGTTGGAAATTACATGATATTTGAAATTTGTTTCAAAATAATCCGGGTGAGAAGAACAGCAAGGATATAGACGAAACAAGATTGGGCATAAATTGATAATTATATCTGAATGATGGGTTCATGGAGCCTTACTACGTTTGTATATGTTTGAAATGTGCCATAATAAAAAGATCAAAAGACATTTATGAAGGTAGGATAGAAATTCAGTACTCTGAAATCAATTTCCCCACAGTCAACATGATTTTTACTACTGATATTTACATTTCAAATCTGCCTATTTATGTCTGCTTTCCATATTAATTTTAATTTTAATTCACTTAAACCTAACAGCTTAAGCATGCAAACATTGTTAAGCTCTTTCATCTAGTAAAGGTATCGATTGTGTTGGTTTGTAAAGGCCCCATAATGTTTTACCCATATCAAATTCATGCTCTCTGTGTAAGAGAACTGTAATAGCTACAGCCTTCTGATAATCTATATGAATTTCATAGAATTGCAGTTTATGGATCAAGCATTGTAATAGTGCAGAGTTTCATTGGGCTTAACCAGGTGTGGGAAATTGTTGAGTGCTTTTATAAAGTCATAACATTTTCAAGGACATGGATGTGATGGGTCATTTAATAAGAAAGAATAAAACAGATTAAACATAAAAAAAGATCTTTCCTCTATTTTATAAGTTTATTAACTACACAGTCATTACTAAAATATTGAAAGGTGGTCAAGGCATTAATAATTATCAAAAGCCAGATACTGTGCTTAGTTCTTTATACATTATTTCATTGAAATCCTTACAACCACCATGAGATATTAACTATCCCTACAAAAAAACTGGCTAAGGTCACACAGCCAATAAGAGGAACTGGGGTTGAAGCACAGGTGGCATGATTTCAAAGCCCATCCTTTTTATCACTAACTATGCTGCAGTTTTCATGCTGCCACTCATATAGGACCTTTTATTTCAGCTTTATAGATAAGTTATTCATATTGACCCTTATTACCATATACTTCTACTTGTTTGTAAAGCTTGAAGATAAATTCCACAGTGATAATCCCCACAAATTACTTGTTAGATCCATATGGTGAAAGTCTGGAGAGTAACTAAGGGACTAATTAAAAAGTATGGCAGTCCTCTCCAAGGAATTATTTAGTGGTAACTCTTCTTTCATGAAATGGTTTGAATTCCCTTTCTCTCCAATTATCGTCAGATAATTCACAGAAACAGGCTTGCCATTAATTTTCATTTCCCCCAATAAGCAGCTTACACAATTCCTGGCTCTGCAAATAACTATTTTAACATACAAATAAATTTTAATTTTTAATTAGTATGAAATGTGGAAGAGAATGAATACCTATCACAGATTTTACATGCTGTCCTAATATATAATAATTTGCTCATAATTCCTCTGCGTATGTCCTCCAATCTCCCTCTTTACCAGTTCACATTTTTTCATTTCTTTGAGAAAACCTTCTCTGAAAATTCCCAATTCATTTTATTTATTGCTTCACTATATACTTTCCAATTTTTCATTCTATATTACTTTTCCTCCCTTACATAGTGCTTCATAATTACTTTATGATTTGTTAATCTATGATAGGGTGGGAAAAGTAAAGAAAGCATTCTATTTGGTATTTTTTACTTGCTTTAAATGCTGTGAAGGAAAGAAATATCTTTCCTGTTTCCTTCTTATCTCCCAAGTGTTTTGTATACCAATAAATGTTCAATAAGACTTGTTTTACAGTTATACTTCAACCACCACTATCATTAACATCCTTGTAACCTAACGTGTGCTTGTGTGATGTTTATGAAACCAATGACAAATATGACAATGTACGTCAGCCACAAAAGAACAATCTTCAAAATTAAGTATTTTCTGATATTGTAAAGGATAGCTTAGTCCAAATAAAACATATCCTCATGTTTGAGGATATGATTCTATCTCAACTCAAAATGGAATTATTCAGTAAATCATGCAATAAAGTGCCTTCTTCATTTCTAAATTCATTTGTTCACTCAACATTTATAGTGTGCCTTGGAAACAGTATATATGACTTATATAAGAGCATAAAGAGCCTGAAAGGACTAGAGATGGTATATACAAAAGAACATTTCTCAATACGGGTTCCCTGGAATACTGCAAAATTGTTTTTATATTTCAATGGAAAAACTAAAGAAATTTATATTTGCAGATATAAGAAAAAGATTAAATATATCAATATAGCTATTATGTTATCAATGGCCTTTAGAACTGTGTGCCATATGCAAAAATATCAATAAATCACACAACAGATCACCTAATGCACAGAAGGATGATAATCAAACTGTATGTTGATACACAGCATTTACCAACTATCACATGTATGTTCTCTTCATTTATAAATGTTTTAAAATCTGTTTTGTCATAATATCAATAATTTTTATAGAACAATATTTAATTTTCCTAAATTTATATACAGTTTAAAAGTTTAAGAGATATATATATCCATTGCTAAAAATAAGTACATTTTAAAGTTTGTTTTATTAAGCAGGATAGTACTATTAAATAAATGATAAATTACTCCACTGCTAATAAGCCATCAATAGGAATGAGCAAGCCAGCTGTCAAAAAGTCCTCATTGATCAGTAGGGAAGAGTTCCCTGATAATATGAGTGAAGGAACAAGAGCTGAGGAGAATCAGTACCCTGACAAGGAACATGTTTCAGGTATAACTGTGGAATGCTATTACTAAATAATACTTCCAACGACACTTTGAGACTCAAATTGACATCTCAATTTTCTCCTTGAACAACCAATTAAAGCTTAGGGCCCAGAAGCAGCCAGTGTCCAAGAGCAATCCTTACGCTCAAACTGTCACCCACCAAATTAATCTGTGGCAGGATGCCCAGATTCTGACAGTTCCCTGCCTTGAGATGAAGGGCAAATGACTAGGAGAAAAGGTGGGAATTTGATCAACTGGGGTGATATTTTTTTATTCTTTGGCCACTAGGCCCTAATAAACAGAACTCTTTCTAAAATGCCTGCTGCTTAATTCTCTAGCTAACTCAGTGGGCATCTGGAATAAATGTACATACAGTATGATTTCCAAACGTAGGAAAATTTGTCCTTAAAGAGTACACTTGAAAATGTTAACAGAAGGCCAGGCGTGGTGGCTCACGCCTGTAATCCCAGCACTTTGGGAGGCCAAGGTGTGAGGATCACTTAAGGCCAGGAGTTCAAGACCAGCCTGGGCAATATAGCGAGACCTCTGGCCTGTGCCTATAGCCCTTAGCTACTCAGGAGGCTAAGGCGGGAGGATCGCTGGAGCCCAGGACTTTGACGTTACAATGAGATATAACCAGGCCACTGCGCTCCAATCTGGGCAACAGAGCAAGACCATGTCTCTTAAAAAAAAAAAGTTAACAGTTAACAGAGATCATCTCCAGATAGTAAAGTTTTAGGAACTATTTTTTCTTTTTTCACTTTTATGTTTTCCAAATTTTCTAAAATGAACATGAGTTAGTCATGCAACTAAAAAATATATTACAAAAATATTAATGAAATTTATAATTTCATACAGTAATCAAGAAAATCACCTTTGAGAGTATTGCTTGTTCTTCATCTAATCCAAAGCATATAGCTTTAGTCCTATTGATGTTTCATCAACACATTGTAATTATAAAAAATGTTCTTTGATCAAATAAATTTAGGAAACACATGGGAAGTACCTACCACACAGTAGATAATTAGCAGACAATTAGTTATTATTTTTATTACATGTTTAGAGACATGAGAATTAATAAATCTGATCCCTGCCCTTGAGGAACTCATAGTCTAGTAAGGTAAGCAGATGTATTAACAGGTCCTGTTACAACATAAAGCAATACAATGTATGCTTTAAAGAGGTAACAACAAAGCCTACAGCATTTAATTTTTGAAACATTAGAGTATTTTCTACTTTAAAGGACAATCTTAGTAAAAGATAAAGGTGTTAATTAAAACTTTGAAAACATAAGTATAGATCTCATACCTTCTCAATGAACTCAAAGTTTTATTACAAAACACAACTGTATCCACACTTATATTTCTAAACAATTTCACAGTTTTCAAAGAGCTTTTTATACACCTGATAGTCATAACAACCCAAGGAGGTTGGCAAGGCAAACACTCCCCATTTTATAGATAAGGAAACTAAGGCTTATTCCCAAGGCTACCCACTGGTAGAGCCAGAATCTGACTCAGGTGCTTTAAATCTTTTATCATAATGTTTTTGTAGTAGACACAATATAGTAGACAATATGAGTTTCAAGTTATACCAATCCAGGTGCATATACTTTATATACACAGAACATCAATGTTTTAATATTGGAATGGTCATACATCTGGTTTACAAGAAATATCAGGTATTTGCAGTTAGGGCAATAGAGAATAAGCCCAAATATTCGCAAATTGCACAGAGAGACCAGTGATTGCTATTATCAGTGTCCAAGACAAAAATTAAATGCAATCAAGGAGGTAACTCCTTCCTAGTTACCTATGTCTCTTATTTTCCACAGACTTAGTATCTTAAGTTATAAAGTGTTTTATCTCCTCTAGCACTCTGGATTTAACTTTATTACTCAGTGCAGACACCCAGCAAAAGCACATTAAGCACCAACACATGGGAACTTACCACAGTGCTTGTAGGACCATTGTACAGGTAAAATAGATTTTCAGTCTGCAGATATTTAACAAGATTACCATGAAAGGTCCAGTTACATCTTTAAATATACAAATACTGATGTCACATTTACAAACAATGAAAGGGAATTTTTATATAAGGAGTGATATTGAAATGACTTACTATCTAGGGAGAAATATTTTAAAAGTATTTCCAACAGTAAATGAGAATTTGAGATCTAGCTTATCCTGGCTTTGATACTTGCTGTGATGATCTAGCACATATTTTTTAACTCCTATAGAGTGCTGTTTTTTTTTCACCTGTAGAGTGTTACAAAATTTCAAAGATTAACACGTATTTCTTCTAAAATAAAATTTTGATCATTTATAATGAGAGTTTAGATAGCTTTTTATAGGACCTAGTTTTGTTTTCACTTGGGGTTTTTAGTAAGCACACTTTTCTTTTTGTAGTATCAGTAAATCAGTAAACACAACTGTAGTGTGTACTGCCTATCCCCTGAATAGGACTACTATCATTGAAAATTGCTTCTACGGCAACAAGTTGAATTCTAAAAGTTGGTCCCTGGTTCCAGTGGTTGAAGGCACATTAGTAGTTACATGTCATCCTACAGTTTAATCATGTATCTGTTAAAACAAATAAACTGAATAAGCAATAACATGGCATTTAGCTGACAACCCTTTAAAACCTTTGATGCTTTCCATGAGTGAGAGACTACAATTATTGAAGTCACTTATTAGAACTCTTTAACTGATAAGACTATACAGATTATACAGAAGAAGTATAATGTATTTCTGTGATATGCAAAACCTTATTCCTTGGCCAATACTTGATAGAAAAGGTGTTATGGCACTAAATAAAGTTTTAGACAGTAAACTCCTAGAATTTACCATTTCAAGTATGTATTATACTATAAATTCCAAGCAATTTTAATCTGGTTTAACATTCATCCCTAAAGAGCAGTTAAAATTGATCAAAATAATCCAATTTCAAAACATTTTTTACATTGTGCTTGAAATGCAATGCAGACACATTATTACACAATAATTGAGAGGCAAAGATTTGGCCTGTTATCTGGGAAATTAGAGGGTAGACTACCTAAGCTCCTTTTAGCAAAACACTTTTCCAAAAGAAACTTATCTTTGTTTTCTTTAAACAATTACTGTCCTGTCATAAACTAAATCACCTTTTAGTCTTTTGGAAATCCACGTGTCTTTGCTGGGGTGCAGGGTGGTGCTAAAAAGCAAACAAACAAAAAACAGGTGCAAGGTTTGTAGCCCTGGGAACCAGGATGCTCACAGTTCCTGTCCCAGTTCTGCCCTAGCTCTAATTGTGACCTTGGGAAATGTCCCTGTCTTGGGGACTCGGTTTCCCTCTCTTCTCAATTATGAATGCTCGGAGCGTGGGATAGGATCGGCCCCCAGACACCGCAGACACCGGCGCTACAGCTCGCTCCAGGTTCACACAGATCCTCTGCCCTGCTCGTCGCCCTGGCTCTCCCCATCCCCTCAGCCACCGGCTCGCTCCGAGCAGTCTGTTCCCGGTTTCCCCCGCAGGGCACCCTCGGTTCTGCACGGCGCTCCCCCCTTGTGCCTTGCTGCCAGGAAGGGACCTTGCGATCATCCTTCCCCTCGCCGAAAAACGCTCCATCTACCCTGCATTCTCGCCCTGGTCTTTCCCCCTTCACAGAACCCCTGACATTGCTGCCTCGAGAGACCCCCACCGTGGCTCTGACTCGAGACCCCTTTCCTTCCCTCCCCTCAGGGGACCTCCCCTTCACACCGCCTTCACCTCCGCAGCAGCCCTTCCTCGAACTCCCGTGTATTTCCATCCGCTGCCTTTCGCGGAGGTAGGTCCAAAGGACCCTCAGCTAGACTCGGTTAAAAAAAAAAAAAAAAAGCCTCCCCCACCACCTCCATCGGGTTCTGGGGACCCCTCTCACCTCCGCGGTGAGAGATGTGTTTACTGAGGAATCGCTGCTTCTTTCTCTGATGCAGCAAGGTCGGGTATTTAAGCAACAAGAATGAGGTCACCAAGTACCCTCCCAGGGTAGAGAGAAGGTAAAAAGCTGCTGTGGAAGACATCTCAGGCACCGTGTGGGAAGTCTCCCACCTCAGGGCCCTCTGAACTCCGCTGCGGCGGTCGCAACGGCTGCGGCGGCGGCGGCTGCTCGCGGTCTGCTCGCCCCCAGCCGGCGCCAGGGCTGCAGCGCACTTGTAGGCGCCAGGCTACCGCGCAGGCGCAGCCGGACCCTTGCGCCCGAGCAACAAAGGGGCTCCGGCACGCAGGCGCGCTCCGACTCCCGAGAAGGAGCCTGCAGAGGTCGTGGAGTGCGCGTTTGTCACCTAGCTTTGTGGTCGGAGCCGCAGCGCTGCCAAGAAGCTCCAGACTGAGAAAGCTTGCAGACCTGCTAGTGTCTTTGCCATCGCTCAGGCAGAAAAGGCTATTCCAGGATAGCCTTCGGGAAAGTCTGACATAATTGGATAATGCACATCAAAAAGGAAAGATTCTAGGGTACGTCTTAGCCCCTACTCTAGGAAATGCAAAGAATTGTTACCGATGGAGGCGTTAAAGCTTAGTAAAACAAATAATGAACACCTCCATTTAGTAAAGAGAATTTTCCCTATTGCCAAACATACCATAAAAGGGACTGGTTTATCAGTCAAATATCTGAGAGACCAACCGGCTCCTCTCCTCCCTCCTTTCACTGAGAAAGTGCAATCCCCGTGCCTTATACACGATAGGCACTGAAGAAATATTTGTTTACTTACAAGTCCATTTAAAATAAGGAAACTTTGGCAAGGTTATAAGATATCACTTAAAAATCCTAGAAAGACCAGCAGCTAAATTCCAGAAGGCCCTACTAGTTTCCCTTTCATCCCACACATTCCAAACTACTAACACGCTAAGCTACGTTAAATGCATGAGAATTAACCCAGGGTTGAGGGAGAAAATTTAGCAAGAAGAGCATGTCTCCCACAGAAGTAGAAAGCAGACTGATTATTTAAAATCTTGTGATTCCCGACTCTGGCCTTGAGCAAATCACTCAGTCACTCTTTCTTCTATTTCGTTATCCGTAAAATGGGGAATTTTTGACTAACTGAAAACTTCCAACTCTTACATTCTATTGATGATCTTGGTTCCCAAAGATTATAGCTTCCTTTAAGAGGAGTAAAACAAATTGAGAAGAAGAAAAAGAACTAAGTATGAAATTCCCAAATACAACCAAACTGTAAAAATTTTAAGGAAACTAAAGGATTGAAAAATGTTGTCTTCTGTTAGGAATTAAAGAAAGCATCTGGGCTGGGTGTGGTGGCTCATGCCTGTAATCCCAGAGCTTTGGGAGGCCAAGGTGGGAGGATCGCTTGAGGCCAGGAGTTTGAGACCAGCTTGAGAGACATAGCAAGACCCTGTCTCTACAAAAAATCTAAAAAGATTAGCTAGGTGTGGTGGCACGCACCCGGCACCTGTAGTACTAGCTAAACCCGAGGCTGAGGCGGAAGGATCACTTGAGCCCAGAATGCCAGTTTACAATGCGCTCTGATTGTGCCACTGAACTCCAGCCTGGGCGACAGAGGGAGACCTTGTCTCTTAAAAAAATTAAATTAAATTAAATGTATTTACTTTAATTTAATTTAATTTTTAAAATCTCAACCGTCTTTTATCTTTCCAAAAAGTCATGTTTTTCCTTAAGTGACCTTTCTCCCTGGCTTCTAAGAAGTCATTTGTACTTCCAGCAGTACCCCTCTGCCCCTCCCCATCCCGTATCAAGATGGTAAATAAACCCCAAATTCTAGCCACTTCCTGAATCACATTTCTTTGTGAACTCTTGTGCATATGTAATTAAATCTGTTTTGTTCCCTTGTTCATCCTGCTAATGTGTCTTTTGCCAGTTTAATTTGGAGGCCCTCAATTATTAAACCTAAGGAGGGTAGAGGAAAAGTTTTCTTGCCCGACACAACTTTTCTGTAAATTTGATGACTGCTTCTTATGATGGGCATAGACACACGTATCTGATAAATATTACAAGAAAAATATCTATGTAACTAAATATATTTAATCATCAAATATGGAGGCACCTGTGGCTTAGCAGAAAGAGCACTGGATTTAGAATCCTTAGAGCTGTATCATTTACAAACTGAGTGACTTTTGGAATATCACTTAACTTAAGCCTCAGTTTCTACCATCTGCAAAATATGGATAATAGTATCTAACCTCACAGGGCTGTTTTGAGGATGTAATGAAGTCAAATCAAAGCATTAAAAGTATCCTACATAAATAAAGTATTATGTCAGGAGGAAGAATTGTTTCTTTCTCTAAAATACTACCAACAAACTTGGGAAAAGTGTACAGAATTATTCAAGACAAGTAACTAAGCAGAAGCACATATACCTCATTGGAAGCCCAAGAAAAATAACACTAATTAAAAAGCAGGCAAGCCATAGTAGTAGAAAAGCATCTTTAAAAAAAATTGCACTAAGGCTGGGCTTGGTAGCTCACGTCTGTAATCCTAGCTTCTCTGGGAGGCCGAGGCGGGTGGACTGCTTGTGCTCACGGGTTCGAGACTAGCCTGAGCAAGAAGAGACACCCCCCCCCCCCCCCCCCCCCCCCCGTCTCTAGGAAAAAAAAAATCAGCCAGGCATCGTGGCGCGCCTGTAATCCCAGCTACTCGGGAGGCTGAGGCAAGAGGATCCCTTGAGCCTAGGAGTTGGAGGTTGCGGTGAGCTGCAATGACGTCACTGCACTCTACCTAGGGTGACAGAGAGGACTCTGTCTCCACACACACACACAAAACAAAAACAAAAACAAAAAAACAATGCAACTAGATGACCCTTAACTTTTTAATTAAAAAAAAAAAATTGTACCAATGTGACCAGAGATGTCTTCCGAAATGAAGGGGGTCATATTTTGAGGGTAATTTACAATATCCTCCAAAGTTAGTAAGAAATTATTTAAGCCAAGAAAGGATATTAGTGCAAGCAATCAATTAACATAGGAAACAAAAGTTTTGAAAAAGAAAGGGAAGGGTATCAGAAATCCCTGGCCTGCACTTGACTAGTCTGAAAAAAGAGAGAAAGAAAGAATCACTGGCCCATTTCATTCTAAAGAAAAAACTGAAGTCTGGAGAGTTTAAGTAGCATGCTACTTAAGCAAGGCTACACAGCAGTTATAACAACAAGGTTACCAGCTTTCATTCAATTTAAGAGGTTAGAGAGGATAGTATTGATCTTCTGAAAAAGAAAAGATCTTGAAAAAATAGTCCCCTTCTTTATATAAGATAGCATTAGGGAAATTCCCACTTAAAAACTGCCCTTTGAAGTATATCAGAGGTGCCAGATCCAGGAAGCAGCACAGAGAAAAGAACACTTGGGTTCTAGTCCAACAATTCCTTAACTTGTCCTTTCAACCTCATCTCTGCTTGCATCACACAAATCTTTAGTGGTCTATACAGCAGATGCAATTGACTAGGGACATACATTATTGTGACCAGAAGGCATTTACCCAAGAGTTCTGAAGGAAACCATAAATTAAATCGTGATACTACTGTTCAAAGTAAGACAACAGCTATAAAAAATAGTGAGTATGCTGACTGGCAGACTGCCATCGGGATTCCCAACTATGGTAACAGAAATCTGATATTAGGTTAGACCATGGTTTAATTTTCTGGAGGGCAATTTAGCAATATGTATCAAAATGTAAAATGTGTATATATATCCTTTGACCCATCAATTCCAGGTCTAGGAGTTTATTCTATAAAGAAAACTTCACAAGTATTAATAAGAAATACATGTACCATCATATTCATCATTGTTTGTAGAAGTCCTAAATATCAAACAATAAAGGACAGATTAAGTCCTTCATTTCTATCATGGTAATCAAAACAAAGCAGTCATTAAAAATGATAATATAGACTTTCATTTATTGTCAGGAAAATGTCTACTATATAGTTAGTAAATAAATTATTACAATCTGGTCCGATGGTAGTGGGTTATCAGAACTTATTAACATTAGTGTCATTAATGTTGGTATACAACCCCCCACTTCTAAATTTGAATGGCTTTAAAAAAAAAAAAAAAGATTACAAAGTGGGCTCAGTGGCGTGTGCCTGTAGTCTCAGCTACTGGGGAGGCAGAGGTGGGAGTATCACTTCTGCGCAGGAATTCAAGACTAGCCTGGGCAACATAGTGAAACCCTGTCTCAGAAAAAAACTACAGAACAAGATGGATTCTATGATTGCATTATGTAAAATTGAATACATATCTATATGTGCATGCATGCATAGAAATGTCTAGAAGGATGTTTGCTAAAATGTTGTGAGTGATTAGCAGAGCAATGGAATTTCACATAACTTACTCTTAATGTTTGTTTTTTAAAAAACTTCTTAAACAGTAACAGATACAATGACCACATAATAGTTTTACAGAAACAACATAGGTATGCTCAAAAACAATGTTTTAATGGGATTACAAACTAGGAAGCCTAAAATTTACATTGAGAAAACTGCTAGGATAAATAAATAAAGGATAAAAATCACTTGATACTCAAACATATATAATTTAGTAGAGGAAAAAGAAGTAATTATCAACTGATACTATATAGTCCTCTGGAGTATTTGTAATAAAAAGGAACCATAGGATATAATTTACATTTTAGAAATTTTCCTTATAGCTTTTCAAACAGACAGAAAATTATTTTTATTGCTATAAATATGGGCGGGATTTTTTTCAGTATGGCATGGTTTTGGAAAAATATTTAAATTGTATTTAGAAGATGATCAGTTCTAATATATCAGTTACAAACAAGGAATAATAATTATCCCTTATATTTATAAACAGTTTAGTGTTTACAAAGGACTGCAATTAACACAATTTTTTTTTTTTTTTTTTTTTAGAGACAGGGTCTCACTCTGTTGCCCAGGCTGGAGGTCTGGAGTGCAGTAACATGAACTCCTGGGCTCAAGGGATCCTCCTGCCTCAGCCTCCCAAGTCGCTAGGACTACAGGTACATTGTGCCTTGCTAATTTTTAAATTTTTTTTGTAGAGTCAGGGTCTTGGTATATTGCCCAGGCTGGTCTCAAACTCTTGGCCTCAAGTGATCCTCCTGCCTCAGCCTCCCAAAGCACTGAGATTACAGGTGTGAGCCATGGTGCTGGGCCAACATGATCTTTTTTTTTTTTTTTTTTTTGAGACAGGGTCTTGCTCTGTTCCCCGGCTAGAGCACAGTACAGAGCAGAGTCATCCTAGCTCACTGCAACCTCAAACTCCTGAGCCCAAGCAATCCTTCTACCTTAGTCTCCCAAGTACCTGGGACTACAGGTATGAGCCACCACGCCTGGCTAATTTTCTATTTTTTGTAGAGATGGGGTCTTGATATGTCGCTCAGGCTGGTCTCAAACTCCTGGCCTCAACTGATCCTCCTGCCTCGGCCTCCCAAACTGCTAGGATTATAGGCATGAGCCACTGTGCCTGGCCCCAACATAATCTTATTTCAAGTGTTTGAACCTTGGTTATCCTTTAATGTGGGTAGAGGAGTGATTCTGCCCATTTTACAGTTCAATAAGCTGAAGCTTTAAGTGGGATCTAATGTCCATAATGTTAGGAGTTGCGGTAGGCTATTTCCTCAAGATACCAACCTAATGAGCTATTGTGTCCACTTAGGCCCAGAGACATTATAAAGAGCATTGAAAATTAAACTATTAGCTGGTCTTTGTGCAAAATTATGAAGAGTTCCAACCTATAAAATGGAGTGCAGTTCTATTTGCCACATCCTAAAATAGACACAAAGTTGTCGGAGATGGTTTAGAAAAAGGACAACTCAACAGCCTAGGGATTTAATAGGCTACTTTATATAAAGCATAAACAAGCAAAACCTAAGCCCAGTTTGACATAGACCACAGAAAGATACAAAAGGAAAGGTACAAACCAAGTCTAAAAAACTGCTATATGTCATGGTGCTTAACCAGTATTTTTCATGTACTAGGCACTGTTTACCTGATTATAAAAGGTAGACTAAAACTAACCAAGACTTATTCACCATCTCTTAAACTATTAGAATTATGAGGAATCTTTAAAAAGTAAATTTAAAATAAATCACAACTATTATCAAGAATTTATCTATGTGCTCCTCTATTAGGAGCTTTATATATATTCCTTTAATCTTCACAACCACCCTCTGTGATAAATAGGAATTATTACCATTTTACAGAAAATAATACTCAGGGATTAAGTAAACTGCCTAGGTTTTTTAAGTGGTGGAGTCAATCTACTATAGTACTATTTTATACAGGAGAAGATATGGAACAACAGAGAATATAAGAATACAAAAAGTTTTAATCATTTTATAGAGAATCAAGATTCATACTCTTAAAAGAAACTAAGATGTTTTGGGGGCTCATACCTAATTTTTCTGAGATTAAAATCAAAGAGAATAAACTTACCTATTTACATGTCTTAAGACCAGAGGCAAGGTTGGGCAGAGTGGCTCATGCCTGTAATCCTAGCACTTTGGGAGCCCAAGGCAGGAGGATCGCTTGAGGTCAGGAGTTCCAGACCAGCCTGAGCAAAAGTGAGACCCAGTTTCTACAAAAAATAGAAAAATTAGCCAGCTGTGGTGGTGCATGGCTGTTAGTTCCAGCTACTTGGGAGGCTGAGGCAGGAGGACTGCTTGAGCCTAGGAGTTTGAGGTTGCAATGAACTAAGATGATGCCACTGCACTCTAGCCTGGGCAACAGAGCAAGACCCTATCTCAATCAATCAATCAATCAATAAAAATAAAAAGACCAGAGGCAAAATATTCAGTTGGAGTAAATGACGTGCAGTTTTCATTCTTATATTTTCTAAGAAGGCAGAATAACAGGAAGAGTATAGATTCAAAATCAGAGTTCTGAATTTAAATTCTGACTATGCCAGTTCTTATCTATGTGACCTTCAATAAATTATTTAACCACTCCAAGCTTTAATTTCCTCATCTATAAAATAGGGATAATTTCTATCTTGCAATGTTTTGAGGATTAGAGGTAATGTATATAAAATACATAGTAAAGTACCTAACAAGTGAGTATTCATGAAATAGCTAATATTATTGTATGCCATTCAATAAGAATAGCTATTGTTATTTTTATGAATCAGGCTTCCTTAGTCCCATTTTTCTAATTTTCTTTCTTTTCTTTTTTTTCCTCACAGTAGGAGCTGAATAATTTTGTTTTCTGTTCTTTTGAAGTCTTTTTTTTAAGTTTCAGATATTTATTAATCAGTGTAATCCTTAATACAATACATCAGCAAGATTTTATTCATTTAGAGAAGAAATATATCCTAGTTAAGTGGAAAATTGTGAGGATGGCTTCTGGAAGATCTTCATTCTAAGCAGCCTTTATAGTGAAACATTTGGTTTAGAGTCTGGAACTTCTTTCTTCAGTTTGCTATAATCCACATTCACTGAGTAGAACTTGTATTGATCATTGGGACTCAGTTTGTTCCAGGGTTCTGGGTTATTCTTTCTGTCTCAACTAACATCTGGATTGAACAATGCCAGACGCAAGACATACAGTGCTGCTCCAGTACCTCCAGCTCCAATAAATACAAAGAGGGGGATCAAGCTTGGATGCTTCTTGGCCTGACCGAGGATCTGGCGAAGCATGTTTGCAACAGAGGTCTCCGGTCTAAAAGGAGACGAAAAACAAACCTGCCTGCTAAGCCCTGAACTAAGTCTGCACCTGGAAATCTTTATGTTTTTTAAACTACAATACAGATTCACTGTTTAAGTAGTACAAGGGAAACTAACTTTAAGTAAACCAACGTATGAAGTCATTTAAAAAAATTAGAACTTAATTTACTTTACAAAAATATTATACTGGTCCTTTAAATAGTAAGCACTCCTTGAATAAGATATGAATTAATTCCTCAAACTTTAATGATATACAACTTTTCATGGACGCTTCAAAAGACTTACCAATAGGTCAAAGGATGTCCTGTGAAGTCCCTTCTGACCTAGTGATTGTTCAAAAAAATCAGTTTGAAACATCTGCTAAGCAAAGCACAATGCAAGTGCTGCTACAGAGGAAGTGTAATTTTATTTATTATTTATTAATTAGAGGCAAGGTCTCGCTCTATTGCCCAGGCTAGAGTGCGGTGGCATGATCACAGCTCACTGCATCCTTGAACTCCTAGGCTCAAGTGATCCTCCCACTTCAGCTTCCCAAAGTGCTGGGATTATAGGTGTGAGCCACTATTGCCCGGCCAGAAGAAATATAATTTCTTTAATAAAATCATCACTTTTGAAATTTGCCAAAATAAGGTTTGTATGACTAACGAGAAGGTGGTTAAGCAATATTATTTGTTCTTATCAGCAATACAAATTGTATAGTTCACATGTCTCGAATACAGCACTCTGTAATCCTATTCATGGATTAAAAACAAACATATTAGGGCAATTGTCTTTTAAGCAGGTTATAAAGACAAATAGCATAAAAGCTTGATATTTAAAAACTCTACAGAAATTCAAATTAGGATAGCTTCTGCAACCAAAAATAATCAAGGAAAATCATTTGCTAATTTAGGCAGGAATGTAAGTTGTTCCATATAGAATGCCACCAAAAAAAGACACAGAGCCAGCCCAGTGGCATGCGCCTATAGTCCCAGGCTGAGGAGGGAGGATCACTTGAACCCAGGAGCTCAGGTCCAGCTTGGGCAACATAGTGAAACCCTCATCTGTAAAAAAAAACAAAAACAAAAACAAAACAAAACAAAACCAGAAAAAAGACACAGGTTTGCTCTTCAAAACCTATTTGTTTCTACAAACTACTTTTACAGTTCCTTTGGCCTACAATTTTATACAGCCTGTTATTCAAGTCTTAGAGGCTTTTAAAAAACAAAAACAAACAAAAACTATTAGAACATGTCCTACAGAGCATTCCAGCTGTATTTCCAAAATGCAGTGTACTATTTAATAAAACCAAGGGCCATGCTTAGTACAAAGCAATTGTGATTTTAAAAATTGATATACAGCTACTCAGAGGCTCAGGTGGGAGGATCACTTGAGCTCAGGAGTTCGAGACCAGCCTGGGCAACATAGTGAGATCCTGCCTCTAAAATAAATAAATAAAAATAAATAAATAGGGCCAGGAGCAGTGGTTCACGCCTGTAATCCTAGCATTTTAGGAGGCTGAAGCAGGAGGATCGCTTGAGGCCAGGAGTTTGAGGCCAGCCTGGGCAACATAGCAAGACCCTGTCTCAACAAAAAATTTAAAAAAGCGGTGGTTCATGCCTGTAGTCCCAGCCACTCAGGAGGCTGAGGCAGGAGGATCATTTGAGCCCAGGAGTTTGAGGCTGCAGTGGGCTATGATCATGTCACTGTGCTCCAGCCTGTGTGGCAAAGTGAGACCCTGTCTCTAAATAATAATAATAATAATAAATAGATAGATAGATAGATATAGAAGAGAAGGAATGATCAATATAAAAGAAAAGGAGCTAGGCATGGTGGTGTCCACCTGTAGTCCCAGCTACTCAGGAGGCTGAGGCAGGAGGATCACTTGAGACCAGGAGTTAGGGGCTGCACTGTACTACAGCCTGGGCAACACAGCATGACCTGTCACAAATAAAAAATTCTATCACTTAAAAGAAAAGGATGAAAAATAAGAATGGGATGTAAGAAGAATGAAGACTAATTTTCATATTTGCTTACAATCTCCTTTTCCTAATCAAACTATAGTAAAGCATGCATAAAAATACATCCAATTAAATTACTTCTAGATTGACTGTCAGTTATATGTTCTTCCTGTATATTTTTAAATCAAAAACCAAATAGTGGCTTTAAATGTAGCAAGATGTGTTAAATACTATATTTCATATATATTGAGACTAATATCTACAATTCTGTTTGTCCTGCATTTCAAAATCAGTGTCTCTAGAAAAATATAATCTATTACACTAGAGTTTAGGCATCTTAGCTTATTTTGCACAAAAGGTCTAGTGTAATAAATAGATAGTGATATGGTGGCATATTAAGTTGATGCTGGTGAAAGTTATCACAGATTGATAAGATTTGTATCACTTAGCAAATTGTTTTACAGTATAGGAATTTTTAAAGAATAAAGTCTGCATTAATATCTTGGATTAAAATATTTTAGTTCAGATAACATTCATTTAAAATATGGTATCTCATTAGTCCAAGAATAAAATGGTAAGAACAAAATAATCTAAGTAAAGTACCAGAATTGTGAGTCAAACAATTGTACTTTTTTTGTAATTGAGTCAAATCAGTCCTCCTACCATTACCAGATAACTTAATGTATCAACTTGTTTTGAAGATAATTTCAGGAAAACCATCTTAAGGAAAACATCATTTTAGCAAAAACAAAGTTTTGGTTCAACATGGTTATGCAACATTCAGTTATGATAGAAACATGTTTTATTAGGATGGTGAAACAGAAACAAGAGAAAACACAGGTATCACCTATGTATTTTATGTCCTTTTCTAGAACAACCAATTTTTATAAGGAAGTTGTAGCCCCATTTATAATAAATATCAACAATATCATGAAACAGTGGAACAATTATTGTCCAAATACTGAACTAGTATAACCAAAACACATTTTGGGTTTGGGAAAACACGGTATACACATACCAAAAAAACAATCCTCACATGCCAAAAACAAAAACCAGCTCAAGTTTAGGGTTGAAGTAGCTGGAAAACACTTATTGTGTTACTGCTTTAAGAACCCCACGGAGCACCTTATAGCTCATTAACTGCACATTTTCCTTAGGAGGGAAACAAGGTCCTCTCTCAGTCACATATGCATAAGGAAATCTCAAAACCCAAAGGCCATCGGGTGGAAGGGTGATTTCTTGTTTTTCTGGGTAGAATACTGGACATGGTGGTGGGCCTGGTTGAACCTGAAAAACACAGGTAATATAATTATTTTTACATTTCTCAAGAAAGGCCTGAAAGAGAAATGCCTAAACAAACAATAGGTTCAAGGAGCATACAAGAATAAGCAGACATGGGTATACTCCTAACTCTAATCATATCCAATATTACATTATTTAGTCTCAAATATTACCCTGCTTTTCTACAGATTTTTAACTTCAAGGTTTGCCTCTGAATGAAATGACATGAACTGCTGGTGTGAACTGATTAAAATACCCACAATTTATTTTTTAAGAAACAGAATATTAGGTATAAAAGATATTTAAACTTAAGACCTGGTTAATGAAATAATTAGTTTTGACATTATCCTGTACTTTTTAAAAACAATCAAAACAAGCATCAGCATTTTTTGTTTGTTTCAGTTGGGGAAGGTCATATTTCTTACCTGAGGCATTAGTATTATCTGTAAAGGAGCATCAGGAACCACAACAAAAAGCCTCATAAGTTGAGCATAATGTGGTTTTAGCCCTCTACCCTGAGATGATGACAGAATATACAAGGGCATATCACTATTTAGGGCTTTTAAAGCTGATTCCTTTGGCCCACTTCCCATTACTTTCATTACTTTGTCAGGTCCAGAGCACATGAATCTCCGACCTCGAGAGTCTTCATATTCAAAGCCCACAAAAGCTCGAGCTATGTCATCTCGCCGTCTTCCTCTTCCCATTACAACTGCACTTCTCTTTCCAGGAATAGCTTTATTTGGAGCAGGCCAAGAATTTGTGTCTAAGTCTCCTTCATCTTCAGCTCTAGTCCTGATGACAATGTCCCAAGGCATAAGATAGTTTGTTCCTGGAATAAAGCCCTGTTGGTCCAAACCTGTATGAAAGTTATAAGACTTAGCAGGGCCTAGTTTAACCAAAGACCAGCTGGAGAATTTGGGTAGGAGACCTTTAGGGCAATTTGAATGTAGCATGCCTGGGAGATATTCAACTGTGGATGCCTGTCGATCAACCAAGTTTGGTCTCTTCTCAGTTTTTACTTCTCCTTGACCATGAACTTCTGGATTATCACCTCCTGCTTGTGGATCAGCTGGATAGGTACCTAAGCTATCTGTGGATTGGCCCAAACTCAAAGCTAAACTCAGGCTTGTGCTCTCTCCTTGGGTTTGAGGTTCTTTTTCTTTAAGTTTATCAGCATCTGAATCTGGAGGAGCAGGAGAGGATTCATTTTTGGCAGGAGCAGGATCTGGAGTACTTGGTTCAAATACTGGGAAATTGATATGATCCAATTTTCCACAACATTTTTCTTCCAGAAGCTATAAAGGGGAAAAATAAAACCCTGTAAATTTGTCATTCATTCATTCATTCATTTTTTGAGACAGGATGTGGCTTTGTTGCCCAGGCTGGAGTGCAATGGCATGATCATAGCTCATTGCACTTCAAACTCCTGGGCTCAAGCTATCCTCCTGCCTTAGTCTCCCGAGAAGCTAGGAATACACGCACGTGCCACCACGCCTAATTTTTTTATTTTTTGCAGAGACTATGTCTCACTATATTGCCCAGGCTGGTCTTGAACTCCTGGCCTCAAGTGATCCTCCCCCCTTGGCCTCCCAAAGTGCTAGGATTTCAGGCGTGAGCCACTGCTCCTGACCTTTTCAATTAAAATAACCCATTTTTATTGACAAGCAAGATCAACAATCAATGTGTAAGCAAATAAGTACATAAAAAGAACTTGCCCTTGTTTATATATCACACTGAAGTTACATTTGCTTTTATAGATATTCTGCTTCTGAAAATATGTATTTTTACTCAGACAATATTTAGCAAAAAAAGAGAGAAGAAGAAGAAAAAATTCAGAGTCTACCTGATAAAAGTCATAGTTAGCTGCCTTGATATCAAAGGGATCATCTCGAGGTGCTTGTTTCCTTCCACAGTTACAGGAACCGGTAGATCGAGCTCGGCTATTGTGATATAGCACAGGGGGATTTCTATCAGCCTCTGGTTTTTCTCCTGGAAAATATAACAGTCACTATTAATTTCACGAACACAACAAAAGTCAAATTTACTTTGCATTCTACAACAACTAACCACAAAAATTCTCCAAATAGTTCTGTGGAAATAAGAAACACACACACACAAACCTTGACTAAATATGCAAAACAGAAGCAGCAAATGAAAACATATAAAATAATTAAAATTTTTAATCTAAAGTTTTGAGTTTCTAAGTGAATTTTTTCTCCTGTTACCATTATCATGGTGACCTTACACTTCCTAACATTCATTTTAATTCAACAAATCCTCCAAGATAAAAATGTTAATAAGAAATTTCTGGAAATCTGCACTACTTAACTCATTTAACAATTCACAAGGGTTCATTCTTTAAATACAAGAAAATAAGAAAGTAGTCAAAGCTGTTATTTTCCTTTTACAGCAGGTGAGAGAAAACTTAGTGCTGATGCATCTAAATTTCTGCAGGGCTCTTTTAAAAACATCAATACATAGTGAACACACTATCCTAAGACAAGAATAAAAACACAGCTCAAAGTTTTGATTCCAAAATGCTAAAAAAATTTTAGCTACCTGATTTGGGTAATGAGTGAAATTTGTGTACACAGTGTTGATCAGTTAAACTCCTCTCCTCACAGAGCTGATGGCCATTGCTCCAAAATTTGTAGCAGTCCTCATGTAACTGCATGGCATATTTGTGAAAGGCTGGACCTCTAGCATGTTGACTGTACACTCGAAGAGCCTGGGCAAGCTGATTCTTATGAACAGTCATTGTGTAATTATGAGGCAAATTTGACTGGTAGGCACTATGGGCCATGGGTAAAGCTTTTTGGCACCGGTTTTCTGAGAATTTTGTGTCAATATCCAAAAACCCTTCCAAAACTTTAATACTGCTTAAAATCTTAGATGTAAGCTCCCCAGTGGGTGACCCCAAGTCCTCATCTTTCCCTTCAATAGCTACTTCATACAGTTTTGAAGCTGCTGAGATCCACTTCTGATAAGTGGGAAGTTCAAAATGGGAAGGCTGTGGGTTCCTGCCCACACTGTCATCAAAACCTTTCTTGCTTAGGACTAGCTCCACATGCTGCCACAGGAATTCCCGAAGAGTGAAATCCACTAGCTGGCCTGAAGAACTGGAACTGCTGCTGTCGATGTGAAAGGAAAGTTGTTGTCGGCTGTGCTGCCTCATCACCTGATACCGCCTAGGCCCAGAAAGGGGTGCAGGCACTAGCAAAGATTCCGAGTCCTTCACTGTACAATGACTCCTAAGTTGGTCCAGCAACATACCTACTGGGTCCTCCTCCTGGCTTCCAGGAACTATGTACACAAAAGCTTGGTTGGCAGGCACAGTAAAGAGGCAGTTGATACTCTGATTAGTCAACACACGACTCTTCCGGAAGATTCTATAGATCTGATCCTCCAGGGCATGCTGAAGTCTCCTTTTGGGAGAATGCTTCTTGGGCTTGTCTGGATGAGCTGGGTCTTGGTTTCTAGGGGGTTCCACCTTGAGGGCTCCATTGAGTTGAAAGAGGAAAAGTAGTCTAGGTGGGCAAGGTCGGCAGTTTAGCTTCCAATCTTTGCCAACTGGACAATCCTTAATGGCTGTTTTAAGGAGGGGCAGTACTTTCTGTCTCAGCCCATCCAGGGCTCTGAATACTCGATCATAAGTGATGTCAAAGGAACAGGTGGGATGGACCAGAAGCAGGATGTGACAAACAGAGAAAAGGTAAAGGAGACTGAGGCACTGCAGCTTTTCCTGATGCTTCCAGAACTCGTGCGCTTCTGCATGAGGTAAAGAGAGGCCACCTCCAGCTTCCCCGCTCTGAAGAGCCCGACAAGCCCGTAGAAGCTGCGTATTGTCACAGATGGAAGTGAGAAGAAGATAAAGAACTTTGCTTTCCTGATTGTAATAGGCCTGCAGAAGGCTGTAGTCCTGGGAGCCTGGCTCAGTTCGGTTACCTTCCGTGGCAGCTACACCTCCCCGAACTGGATCCCCGGCTGAAGCCCCAGGGTCCCCGGCTCCACCGGCCTCCCCCACGACGCCAGCCTCGGTGCTGATTCCAGGGCCTGGATCGCCAAAATCTTGGTGGCGAAAGAGGGGAAAGACCTGTCGGTCGCACACTGTGTTCACAAGAGAGAACTTCTCGGAATTCAGGCGTAGAGCCGTCTTGCCAAAGATTCCAACCACGCAGATCTCATCCTCCCGCCATGGAGGCTCCGGTCCGCCAGCCGCGCTTCCTCCGCCCTCAGTAGGGGACCCTCCGGAACTTTCAGAGCCCGTCCAGGCTGAAGCTCCCATTAGAAGCTCTCGCAAGCTGACAGGACCCGCCATGGTGTAAAGAGCCTTCTCTAGAATCCTTCCGGTCCGCCAGTAAAACCAACCGGCTTTCGTCCAATTTTGAAATCCCTCCTCCCCTTCTTCAGTTCCTGCTTTGCTCTCACTTTGGTTCCGCCTCCTGTCCCTCCCCTTCTAGCTTACGCCAAGGTTTTCGCCCGTGGTCTTATATATACCACAGCTGGTTTAAGAGTTTCCACAACTTGAGACTGTAGGAGTTGAGGTACCAAAAAGACAATCGAAAGAAAGACGTTTGCATTTCAAGGAATACAAAACACTGCAAAAGAAGAGTTTCAGGGGACTCTTCTTGCAGTAGAAAAGGCGTTCAATTTAAGCTCTAGAACCTTGCTTATATACAAGGTGTAGACTGCAGATCGAAGCAGAGGGAGCTTGTTAGAAATGCAGAATTTCAGGCTCCAACCCAGACCTACTGAATCAGAATAAACATTTCAGCTAAATCCTAATGATTTGTACACACTGTACAGTTTGAGAAACACCGCTTTCGAAACATCTTGCAAAGCAGGTGAACAGATTTCCTTCTCCTGCCCTATTCATAAAGAAATATAATTCACATCAAAGGAAACAAAAGCCAGTGATTTTGAAACGTTTGTAGAGTACAAGCTTAAAAAAATAATTTCTCAGGCTAGGAAGAATAGATACCAAAATGTTAACTGTGGTGGGATTTGTCTACTTTTTTCTTCTTTACTCTGCCTTTTAAAGATTTTTTATTTTAATTGTTTAATTGGCCTTATTTTTAGAGCAGTTTTAGTTTAACAGCCAAATTGAGCAGAAAGTACAGAGAGTTGTTATGTATCTCCTGCCCCCATACATGCACAACCTCCCCCAATATCAAAATCCCCACTCCAGAGTGGTACAATTGTTACAATGGATGAACCTTCATTAACACATCATTATCACCCAAAGTCAGTAGTCTACATTAGTGTTCACTTTTAGTGTTATAAATTTTATGGATTTTCACAAATGGTTTATGACATGTATCCACCATCATAGACTCATACAGAATAGTTTCACTGCCCTAAAAACCCTCTGTGCTCTGCTATTTATCCCTTCTCTCACCTCCCGACCCCTGGCAACCACTGACTTTTTTACTGTCTACGTAGTTTTGCTTTTTCTAGAATGTCATACAGTTGTGATCATACAGTATGTAGCCTTTTCAGATTGGCTTCTTTCACTTAGTAACAAGCATTTAAGTTCTTTTCATGCTATGATAGCTTTTAGTGCTGAAAATATTCCATTGTATGTATATACCACATTTATTCATTCCCCTGAAGGACATCTTGGTTGCTTCCAAGTTTTAGTAATTATGAGTAAAGCTACTACAAATGTGTGTGCAGGTTTTTTGGTGTGGACATCCTCTTTTATTTTATATTTCTATTTTCCAATTTTTCTACAATGAACACTTTGTTCAATTTGTAACAATATTTTAAAATTCTTTAAAGAAATGTAGAAAGCTTTAACTCATTTTTAATTTTGCTAGAATTTAGGAAATTCCTAAATTTAGGAAGTTTGAATAATTAGATTTTTTAAAAGTATTCTTTGTGGTTGTTTGTCTGTTTGTTTTCTGAGACAGGATCTCACTCTGTCACCTAGGCTACAGTGCAGTGGCATTATCATAGCTCATTGCAGCCTCAAACTCCTGGGCTCAAGTGATCTTCCTGCCTCAGCCTCCCAAATAAGTAGGACTACAGGTGCATGCCACCATGCCTGGCTATTTTTAAACATTTTTTGTAAAGACGGGGAAGGGGGGTCTCACTATGTTATTCAGGCTGGTCTGCAACTCCGGGCCTCAAGAGATCATCCTGCCTCAGCCTCCCAAAGTGCTAGGATTACAGGCCACCATGCTCGGCCTATTCTTGGTTTTAAAGTGGAAATGGAATTGGATCATTTGTATTTAAGAAGTTCTTTTTTTTTTTTTTTTTTTTTGGTGAGACAGAGTCCAGGCTAGAGTGCAGTGGTGTCATCATAGCTCACTGCAACCTCCAACTCCTGGGCTCAAGCGATCCTCCTACCTCAGCCTCTGGAGTAGCTGGGACCACACCTGGCTAATTTTTTCTATTTTTAGTAGAGACTGGGTTTTGCTCTTGCTCAGGTTGGTCTCAAATTCCTGACCTCAAGTGACAGAAGTTCCTATTTGGAATGTCAAATAATGACAATAAAATAACATAATCAAACACGTTACTTATTCTGTGCATAGCTCTGTGTTAAACCCTTGTCAAGAATTACCTCATTTAATTCCCAAAGGAAGTATGGGGACCTAATTACATTTAAGTTTTATGCACTTTTCTATATGTATTATATTTCTAGTAAAAAAAAAGGCTACAAAGAGAAAAATCAGAAGTTTTATTAATCTTTATTTAAAAATGTAACTTGGTCAGACATCGCGTGGCTCACGCCTATAATCTCAGCACTTTGGAAGGCCAAGGCAGGAGGATAGCTTGAGGCCAGGAGTTTGAGACCAGCCTGGACAACATAGTGAGACACTGTCTTTCCAAATAAATCGGTCAATAAATAAAAACATAACTAGATACACCTTGGTTGTTTACATTCTCTGGTTGCCATTCAGTCTCAAAAATAAACATTGGAAGCATATGATAAGCAATAGTTTAATGAAGCCATAATATTTATAGGGTTCTCAATATAAAATGGTTACAATATAAAATCTGTCATAAAAATTAGTAAAAGATGCAAGATAGAACATATTTTAATACTGGTACAATGGCAGTAGCAGCTTTGCAAATGCTTATCTATATGATTTCTATAGCATTTTTCTTATGAACTTTTATTCCACAAGAATGGTCAAATCATTTAGAATAAATTGACAGAGTATGTGGTGTTTTATAATGTTATAAATGTTAAAAGTGTCCCATAAAGTATTATTCTGTTACAAATACTCAGCTGCTTTATTATCAGTGATTATTCCCTTTACTCTTACATAATATAAATGCAGCTAGCAGGCTTTTAAAAAAACTTTTACTATTATAGAAACAGATATATCTCTTAACTTCACTACCTGTTTAATTTTCATCCATAAATGTCTTCTAAAACATAAATGTGGGTCTCATAAACAAGACTGCCTCTTTGGTGCTATACATTGTCCCCAGGTCTACTTTCCAGTCTGGTGACTTTCCAGCAATACTCTACTTGGCATCTCAAAGCAATATTTATCTGTGGAAATACAGGCATTTCTGGGAAATTGCTGTTATCTTTTTAGCCAAAGCTAACCTGAGGATATTTTAAGGATATCAGGTAGCTGCTCCCTGTCAGACTACAAAGTTCAGTAAAGATCTGAAACCCCTTGTTTCCTTTCGATGAGGAGCTTCTATCCTTATTCTTGGAACTGCAGAGGAAGATAACAGCATTAAAACTAATCCTGTGCCTTCAGTCACACTCAACATAATGAGAGTTCCTCTTCCTCCATGTTACTTAGTACATATGTGATGGGGATCTTGGCCAACTTAGTACTGTCCACTGCTAAGCAGACATATCTGGCAAACTGGGGCTCTCAGAAATACAGTATTTGTCAACTTTGCAGGGGACTGACTGATAAAGTTGCTAAATAAAATACAGGATGCCCAGTTAAACACCCAGATAAACAATGAATAATTTTTTTTAGTATAAATGTGTCCCGTACAATATTTGGGACATATTTATACTAAAAAAATTTTGTTGTTTAATGTGACATGTTTATACTTAAAAGTTATTTGTTGTTTATCTGAAATTCATATTTACTTGGATGTCTTGTATTCTTACTTACGAAATCCGGCAATCTTAGACTGGCACAATTATTGCTTTTGAATACACAGGCTGGTGAGAACAGGGAACCAGGTCTCACAGTGAACTCAACATGGACTTCAGAGAATCCTTGGCAAGGCATTGTGGAAAATATAAGGTTCAAGAAATTTTTATTTAGCTGCATGAACGTGGACAGCAGATATAAAAATAAGGAATATCTCAGATGTTGGTGAGCCAGATTAACTACCTACCTAAGGTGTTACAAATGATACATTCTAATTTTTTTCTTTTAGAGATGGGGGTCTCTCTATCTTGCTCAGGCTCAGCTATTCACAGGCATTATCTTTACACACTATAGCTTAGAACTCCTGGGCTCAGCAATCCTCCTGCTTCAGCCTTCAGAGTATCTAAGACTATAGGTGTGTACCACTGTGCCTGGCTAGTCTAATTTTTAAAGTCACATTGGGCCTTTCACTTCAAATCTTGTTGGAAAATATTTGCATTTGGATAGAGGATGATCTTACCTCTTAATTGTTTATAAAACAATTATAGAAATAAAATCTCTCCAGCTGACACAGAATTTAAAAGAAAAAAAAAAGAAAATCTAGATGGTCTTTTTCATTGATCAAGTTTGTAGTAATGAATGTGTGTGCCTTACAGGATGCAATACTTTTCTTTTTTTTTCTTTTTTTGGGGACAGGGTCTTGCTCTGTTGCCTAGGCTGGAGTGCAGTGGCCAAATCACAGCTCACTGTAACCTCAAATTCCTGGGCTCAAGCGGTCCTCCTGCCTCAGCCTCCCAAGTAGCTGGGCCTATAGACACATGCCACCACACCCAGCTAATTTTTAAATTTTTTGTGCAGACAAGGTCTTGCCATGTTGCTAAGGATGGTCTCGAACTCCTGGCCTCATGTGATCCTCCTGCCTTGGCTTCCCAAAATGCTGGGATTACAGGCATGAGCCACTGTGCCCAGCCTACTTTTCTTTTCAATTACCCAAGAATACTCAGGATGAACAGGAATCAGGCTATTTTCTTAATGTCATAACTGTACCTATGCAGTACAAACTGGAGTTATCTAGCTAAATTTGAACAACCTCTCTAACCTAAATTGGGTAATTCCAGGATAAACATCACTTTGGACATTGCATTTTCCCATCTGGTTCTCTTGCTGATTATGCAATATCCAAATATCTGTAGCCACTTTATACCACAGTATGTGTGGATTCCATACCTACTCTAATTCTTAAAATTGAATTATATTAGTATATTTATAACACCCTACTATATTTTAAAAAAAGGATTTGGGTGATTTTATATTTTAGTTTTTTGCCTTTTTCTTTTTTTAGAGATGGGATCTTGCTATGTTGCCCAGGCTGGCCTGGAACTCCTGGGCTCAAGCAATCCTCCTGCCTCAACCTCCCAAGTAGTTGAGATTACAGGATCCCACCACTGTGCCTGGCGTGGTATATTTTATGGATCATCACATGGTGTTAGGCAGAGCTGGCATTAGTTTTGTTCATCAAAGCTGCTTGAAGAATGTGGTAGAGCTTGAGTTGGGCTTCTAGGGTGCGCCAGCTATAAAAAAAAAAAAGTCCCAATTATAATATGATTTGTGTTCCTGTGGCCAATACAACTCTCCTTCCTCAACAGAACCCAGATTTGTTGCAGGGCAGCACTATATCCAGATTCTAAAAACCACTTTTCCCAGTTTCCCTGATGTAATCAGAAGTTCCCGGATAAGGCCTCTTAAATTATTATTATTATTGTTATTTTTAGAGACAAGGTCTTGCACTGTCACCCAGGCTAGAGTATAGTGGCATGATCATAGCTCACTGCAGCCTTGAACTCCTGGGCTCAAGTGATCTTCCCACCTCAGCCTCTCAAGTAGCTGGGACTATAGGTACATGCCACTATGCCTGGCTAATTTTTTTTTTTCATTTGTGTGGAAACAAGTTCTTGCTGTGTTGCCCAGGTTGATCTCCAACTCCTGGTTTCAAGTGATCCTCTCACCTCAGTCTCCCGAATCACTGAGATTACAGGCATGAGCCACTGGGCCAGCTCAGGGCCTCTTTAAAGAGATGAGGGGTAGCTTAGCTAAGACATCCTTTTGCCTTTTTCCTTTCTCCTTCTCTTGCCTAGAATGTGGACAAGCGACTTCAGGAAGTGTAGCAATTTTGTATCACGAGGATAAAAACCACACATTAAGGATGGAAGAACAGTGATGACATGGTGAAGCTACTGTACTAGTTGTAAACTTCCAACTTCTCAAAGAAATATCTAGGTGAGAAAAATAAGTCCCTATTTGATTAAGCCGCTGTAGTCAGATTTCTGTTACCGGTAGCCAAATGCAAAACCTAACTGATACAGTTGCTTCAGAGTTAAAGGAAAAAGGAAGCCTAAGGCCTGGATATGAAAAGTCATTCTATGTTTAACAAAAATTTTTACTAGACATCCTCCTAGGAAATGGATTTTGGGAGCAATGACACATGGCATAGGTCTTAGCCATGGTTTTTGTTGTTGTTGTTCAATATGTGGGTTTATTGTTTACTATATTTTTATCTGTTTCCATAGTTCCCAGCCCACTGTACTTATTTATAGGGTGGGGCAGTGACAACAAGGATCCTAGAGAAAAGAAGGGGCTAAGACCTTCAGTGAGGGTTCTTCCCTTTGCCCCTACCCTTCACAATTTTTGGTATAACCAAGGAACGTGATTGAGGGTAGACTCCTATTGCATGCTCTAAGAGGAGGAAAGAGGAACATGGCCACACCTCCAAAGAAGGCTGTACAGTGCCCAGGAGGACCAAGTTGATTGACAAGAGAGAAATCATGCTGTCCCATAAAAGGCACTGATTCTTAAGGAGGGAACAAAGGGAAGACAGTGTTGGGGCGGGACAGTATTGGCAGGGGAGTCTGTGGTGTGTCTCTGCTGCCAGAGGGAGAAGGAAATATAAGGTTTAAAGCCAAAGAGGCCAGCAGCCCTATGTCCCAGAACTCCAGCAGGGGTGGAAGAAGGATGGCTGCTCATCACAGATCCAATGATAGAGGTGATTAACACAAACAGGGTTTGGAAGAAATCACAGCAGGGCCAGCTGATCTACTGGATTTTGGTGTGTGGGTCATACATGTAGGTGACAAAGAGGAAAGCTACCAAGACCTTTTCCTATAACCCTGCATGGTCTGACTCCTATCTACATCTCTATCCCTGTCTTTCACCACTGTCAGACTCCCTCTTTTTTCTTTTTTTTTTTTTTTTGAGACAGGGTCTCACTCTGTCACCCAGGCTAGAGTGCAATGGCATCATCATAGCTCACTGCAACCTCAAATTCCTGGGCTTAAGTGACATTCCTGCCTCAGCCTCCCAAGTAGCTGGGACTATGGGTACATGCCACCATGCCCAGCTAATTTTCCTATTTTTTGTAGAGATGGGATCTCACTATGTTGCCCAGGCTGGACTCAAATTCCTGGCCTCAAGTGATCCCTCCTTGCTTGGGCCTCCCAAAGTGCTAGGATTACAGGCATGAGCCACTGTTCCTGGCCAGGCTCCCTCTTTATGTTACAACCACACTGGTCACCTTACAGTTCCTTGGATAGGCCATGATCCCTCCCAGTACAGGACCCTTACACATGATGTTCTTTTTGCCTGGAACTCTTTCATTCCTGACATCCATGGTATCCACCCCACACCCTACCCCACAGTTACCTTTCCCAGTTAATGCTTCTCTTTCAACTCTCACATCAAGCATCATCAGTTCCTAAGGGAATCTTTCCTAGATGATCCAGGCTAAGTCAAGTTCCTCTGCGGGTTCCCACAGAACCTTGTTCCTTTCCTTCACAGCACTTATTGCAATGCATTATACAAACATGGGATTATTTGATTAATGTCTATTTTCCCCATTGGACTGAAAGCTCCAAGACAGTAGGTCTGTGTCTGCCTTTGCTTACCACTGTATCTCCAGTACTTTAGCACAGTGCCTGGCATGTAGGAAGTACTTAATAAATACTTATTAAAGGAATTAATAAAATCAGACATTCACTGATAAAATAGAGATGATAATCCTAGCTATATCTCATAGAATTTCATGAAGCCTAAATATGAAAGTATTTGCAAAGCATTTAAAAATTATTAGTATTACTAAAAAAAACTGCTTTAAATTACAAATCTAAATAAATTATTTTCAAGAAAAGGAACCATTTCATTTTTTTTCACCCTAAAGGCTTACCTGAAACTTTCTCCTCAAGGCCTGGGTCATTACTGGGGTCAGTCCAGTTCCTGTGTCCATATTTTCTTTATTGGTAAGGGGAGTACCACCTGGGCTCCTGCAAAGGTATTGCAAATATCAGTAGTTGTGTTTTATTACAACTTTTAAAATGGATTTAGAAAGCATAAAAACAAGAGAATGTATTACCTCTCTACGTTGACTTTTCTAAGCAGTTTCCGCAGATCTATCTGGCTTTTACTAGGAGTACTAATAAAATAAAGGTATAAAAATTAGAACTTGCCAGATTTTATCATTTTTTTCCCAAGGCAAAGCAGCCATTTCTATAGGCAACATCCTAGAAAGTAGTTCTATTCGTTACGTTAAAAAATTGCAGTGGATGCTGATGGGAGCATAAGGTGATACCACCATTCTAATGAGTAATACTTCTTGATCTAGTAATTATACAAATCCATCCTAGGGAAAAACTCAGCTATGCACACAGATGATGAACATGGATGTTCATTAAAGAGTTATAGAAAATAAAAATTATAAACCTAAATGTCTCAAAACAAGATTTTATCTATGAAGTTTACATACAATGAATTGCATATATTGAAGTCAAATGATACTTTAAGCTAAGCTAATTTTTAATAAGATAGGAAAAAGTTCATGACATATTACATGGGAAAACCTATATCTACAATGATTACACACAAATACACATATTCCATTCTTTGTTGTTGTTTTTTTTCAAAGATGGGGTCTTGATCTGTTGCCCAGGCTAGAGTGCAGTAGTGCGATCATAGCTCACTGCAGCCTCAAACTCCTGGGCTCAAACAATTCTCCCGCTTCAGCCTTCCGAGTTGCTGGGACTACAGGTGCATGCCACCATGCTTGGCTAATTAAAAAAATTTTTTTGTAGAGATGGGGTCTCGTCAAGTTGCCCAGGCTGGTTTTGAACTCCTGGGCTCAAGTGATCCTCCCAACTAGGCCTCCAAAAGTGCTGGGCTTACAGGCTTGATCCACCACACCCAGCCAACATATTCCATATTTCCTTCATTCCAAGTCATATTAGTTTTCATATTTTATTCTTTTGGAAATCAGACTATTTTTTAAAATTCTTGATAGTATTTCTTTTCTCCCAAAATCTGTTATTCAATCAATGGTGTATTTTGTAATAAACAGCATATTGAAATGGAAGCAATAGAGTACATGCCCAGAAAAAGACTAAAATGATAACAGTATGTTAACAGTAGCTATCTCCAATGATATGATTATTTAGATGATTTTTGTTTTCTTCTCTAAACTTTTCTGTAGATTTCAATTTTTCTATAATGAGTATATATAACTTTTAAAGTTAGAAATAAGCAAAAAATCATTCTTTTAAGTAGTAGTAAAATGTAGTGCTGTGAAGTTCCTTACATTAAGACATTTGTAACTCGAGTTGATAACACTTTGGAGTTAGGTTTCAGGGTAACACGCTGCAGGTCAGAGACAGTAACTAGTGGATTCCGTGCCTTCGGTGATGGTACAAGCTTTAATTATAAAATGAGACATTATTAAAAACACATTTTAAAATATCACTTAAAATATAAACATGCCAAAACAACAAATATCTGAGTGCTAAGTATGCATAATACATATTTACTACTCTACCCAATTTTTATTCCAAAGCTTCAAAGTGTGTCCCTACCTCTTCAGACTAATGGTTGGGAGATAAAGCTGCCTAATTAAATAATTTTGGGATCTACACATTTTGTTGAGGAGATTCAAAACTACTAAAATAAAACATCAAATACTTAACTTGGAATGACTTCTATACATAAGGCTTATGCTTATTTTCCATAAAGGGACAATCAGGTTAAAGGCAGAAAGGCCATGTATATGGCCAAGGACATCTTACCTTCCTCCTTTCATCAAAACTCTGTGTCTTCTTTAATTTCACAGTGAGTAGATCTTTAACTGTTATCTGCATGGGTCCATCTTTTTTTAATGATCTAGTCTTAAAATACACAGACAAGTTAGGATTCAAATTGGAACTAGGACAACTGGTGAAATACAAACCAAAATCTAGTTTTTAAAGGCTCAGAGTTAAGGGTTAACTCTTATTTATCCTAGGAACCTATCAAATTCTTTCCACCTAACTAAGAATGATCCTGTTTTCAGTATCCATGGATGCTAAGGCTATTGAAAAGTATTCATCAAAATGTGAGGCTTTAATAATAAATAAGAGATGGGCTAGTTCCCTGACATAATGCATCTTCCCCAGGAGTCATTATAATAAGACGGAAGCTGAAGGAGTTACTCAGATCTAAGTGAAGTTTTGCCTCAAGTGCCTAGAAAGATGACTCAGTTCCCACAGAGTAAGTATGTATAGTCAGAGAGGTATACATTAGGAAAAATATAATAGGCTCTGGATTTAACTCGGCTATTTTAAGCCAAATGTCTCTGTTATGAAAATTCAGCAGGTTTTAAAACAGGGTTATGCCTACCTTAGTGATTCATAAGTATTCTAGTCCCCTTGGCAGATAACTAACTGCACGGAAGATTGGTTCTCTAGCCTAATGACATTAAACTTTAGAATCCACCAAGTCTTTTTGTTCTGACTTCACTCACTCAGCAATCTTCTGTTCGTAATTCGGTTTCCTAGGGAGGTTTTCTTTATGGTAAAAAGATACGCTGAGAAGCCAATAGGAATCTTCTACTCTACAGGGTTTCATACACATCACTTTCATTTCTAAATCCAGCTTCTGTAAGTTCCCCGCGGACTGAGTTTTTAAAAACACTGTAATTAACATAATTAAGATAGGAATCAGAACAAAATATAGTCTTCCAGTCCAAGCCCTTAGACCAGCCTTCAATGGCCACTTTGCTTTATTCCCATATTACACACTGACCAAAACACATCATTACTAGATTGTTTCCTACCTGAAGTGCTTTAGTGAGATTGGATTTTCTGAGCAGCAAAGGTGCTAGTGGTGGTGGGGGAGGAGGCAGAGGAGGAGGTGGAGGGGGTGGCGGTGGAGGTGGGGGAGGGGGAAGATGACTGGCTGGCTGTAGCAGAGTGGGAGGAAGTACAGCTCCAGCTCCGGATTCTCCAGGGGTGGTTAGAGCACAGGCAGGCACAGTTGTGAGTTTACTACTCATGTGACACGTTTGACCACAGCTCGGACAAGAAGAATTTTCTGAGATGGCCTGGAAAAAGATATTATATTTGGTAAACTAATTAATACATTTCACAAGTTAACTTGGTTCTTGCAGCTGAGAGTCATCAAAATAATAGCTACCGTGTATTGAATACTTTCTTACTGTACCATGTGCTGCATAATATTTTCTCATTTAATTATCACAAGTTTCTTCATTTCATTCATTCATTAATTCATGTATTTGCTTTGACTGTGCTATATGCCAGGCACTGTGGGTACAGTGTTAGCCCTGTCTGTCACCTCATGGAGCTGATAGTCTGGTGAGAAAAGACAGATATTAAACACAAACACAACTTGAAACAAAACAAAATAATACTTCAATAGGAACAATGAAGTGCACTGTGAGCATGAACAGCTGGAGGCTTGGGGAGTGACATTTAGCCATGATCTCAAGGATGAATTGAGACTTACCAGGTGAAGGGAGATGAGGACTGAGGGAAGAGTTCCTCGTAGAGGGAAAATACTTAGTGCAGTCAAGAATATAGTACATTCAAGAAACTGATAAGAGGCCAAGGGGCTGGAACATGACTGTTGTAGGCTGAATTGTGTCCCAAAGTTCATAAGTTGAGTCTTAATATCCAGAACTTCAGAATGTGACTGTATTTGGAGATAGGGCCTTTAAAGTGGTGATTAAATTAAAATGAGGCCATTAGGGTGGAACCTAATCCAATCTAACCAGAATTCCTATAATAAGAAATTTGGACATGCACAGAGACACCAGGGATGTGCTCACACAGAGGAAAGACCACAAGAAGACGGCCATCTACAAGCCAAAGAGAGAGCCTCAGAAGAAACCAACCCTGCCAACACCTTGATCTCAAATTTCTTGATTCCAGAACTGTGAGAAAATAAATTTCTGTTACATAAGCCGCCTAGTCTATGATATTTTGTTATGGCAGCCCTAGCAAATGACTGCAATAACCCTGTGAAGTAAAACGGTTATTAATTTTCTGTGGCTGCTGTAACAAATTATCACAAACTTAGTGGCTTAAAACATTTGAAATTTATTTTCTCATAGTGCTAGAGGCTAGAAGCCAGAAATTAAGGTGTCAGCAGGGCTGTACTCCTGCTCAAGGATCTGGGGAAGAATCAGTTCCTTACCTCTTCCAAGTTCTGGTAGCTGTCAGTATTCCTTGGTTTGTGGCTGCACACTCCAATCTGTCTTTGTGGTCACATTGCTCCTCCTGTATGTGTCCTTCTCTGTGTGTCTTTGTTTTTTTTTCTGGATACCTCTCAGACAATGTGTGTCTCTCTTATAAGGGCACTTGTTACTGGATTTAGGGTCCCCCTAGATAATCCAGGTGATCTCCTCATCTCAAAATCCTTAACTAAATTACATTTGTTAAGACCCTTTTCCCAAATGAGGTAACATCTTCAGGTTCTGGGGATTAGGACCCAAATATTCCTTTTTGGAGGCCACTATTCATTTAATCCCCTACAGATGATACGGAGGAGTGAAACGACTTGCCTTTCTCTCTTTTGGCTAGTTCATCTTGAAGTACAAATTCTGGGAGCAGGGGTGGAAATCCAGAAGCTTCTCTCCAGACCAATAAGCATGATGTTGAAACGTTAAGAACAAGGGCCTTGCTTAGGGGACTTTGGAGGAGATATTTACAGTTGTTTTTTTTTTCTGCATGCTTCAGTTAAAAAAATAGAAACCACTCTGAGTATTTAAAATGGGGGAATGTAATAAAGGGAATTAGTTACACTTGTAATGGAAGAGCTGAGAAGCACAAAGGGGACAGTGAGGCAGTCCAGAGATTAGCACCCGCAGAAAGCCACCAACACCCTGAGGCTGGAGAGACAAAGGGTAGAGGTGGTATATCCAGAGGTTGGGAGCTGGGTTTATGCAGAGAATCAAACACAGAGGATTTATCTAGTGGGAGCCAGGGCCAGGGAGGTAACAACCACCATTGCTGGAGAAATCACCCAACCCAGAGGAGGGGGAGAAACACCTTGTCTTCTCCCTCTCTCTAGTCTCTCATCAGTGTCTCCTAATAGCTCAGCATAACCAGAAGCCAGGTGACATAGAGCTTGGGAAATGTAGCCTGCAGGGGTCAGCACCCCCAACAGTATAGAGCAGAGCCTCTGAGGTGGGGCAAACAGATCCAGGGACTAGCACTTACTTGTGCCATTCCTGCTTATTCTGGTAAAAGCACCTTGGGTTTCAGATGCGGGACAACCCCTTCCCTCCCTCACTCCACATGATCAGCTTGGGATACCCACTAAAGGATGTAATCCAGGCCAAGTTCTCTCTGCTGAGGTCATTCTACGAAAGAATCTGAGGCTGCCAGCAGCCATGTTGCTACCACAACAGAGAGTCTGTCAGAGAAGTAATCATACACAAAAGAAGGTAGAACCAGAAGATGGGGACAAAGCCAGGATCCTGACAATATCATTTGAGCCTCAGCATCTAGTTATACCCTAGACTTATTGGCTATATGGGCTTAAGTCAGGGTTCATTGTATTTCTGTTACTTGGGGCTAACAAGAATTTTGACTGACACAGCCTTCTAGGAGCATTCTTAAGGAATGAAATAATACAAGCTTCATTTTGTAGGCCTACATCACCATTCTCCCTAATACATTTGGATTAGTGATTTTGGGTTAAAATATAAAAGGAGCTGAAATAGGAGAAAAGTCATGAAAGGTAAAGAATGTGTGTACTAGAATATGTGAAGAAGAGAAGGGAAGGTTTACAGAATTATTTCACACATACACACACACACACATTCATTCTAGGCTTTTATTTATTTATTTTGATATTACCCATCTTTCTGGATCATTCTAGGCTTTTAAAAAATTTAATTTTTTTTAAAGAGATGGGGTCTTACTATGTTACCCAGGCTAGACTCAAGCTCCTGGGCTCAAGCAATCCTCCTGCCTCAGTCTCCTGAGCAGTTGGGACTATAAGTATGTGCCATCATGCCTGGCTAAAAATTTTAATTTTTAAAGCCTGAACTTTAAAAACAAAGTGTTTGAACACTGCCTAGTCACCAGCAACAAACTGCTCAGACCAAGAAGTTATAAAATAACAATGAATTTTCTCTAGAACCAAAGTCTCAAGTGGTCAATTAACTTTATTTTATGCTTTAAAAAGTATTTCCTATATTGTTATTGAATAGGTATTACATGCGCAGAGCAAAAACTCAGAAGATACAAAAGGGTATACAATGAGAAAGCAAGTCCCTTCCCACCCTGACCCCAGCTACACACTGTCTGTACACAGAGGAAAATAGTGTTACCAATTTCTTGTGTATTAGGGTGGAATAATTTTCTATATCCTCATCCATCCCTGGTTGGACCCAAGAGACTTTACTATATAGATCACATCTCAGGGCTCCCTGGCCCTCTGGCTTGTAGATCAGAGTAGAGGAGGAAGGGTCCTATAGGGGATCTCTTGCAGGATGGCTGGATCTCTCAAGGGAAAATTTCAGCTCCTGGCAGAAAGACCTTTAAGGTCTCCGGGTTCTGATAATCTCTCTTTCCTCTTACCCCTTCAGGCCTAGGGTGGTAAGAGAATTCTGCTTTTGCAAGACCCAGAGTACTACATGATCCTTTGTGTTTCTCTACATCCTGTCTATACCTTTGCAAATAGTTCCTTTATTAAACTCTCTTCAAATTATCTTGAGTGTGTCATTTGTTTCCCTGTTTCCCACTGGGTCACTGACTGATAGTGTCTTTCCAAAGGCATTTTTTTGCATGTACAGGCATATAAGTACATATATGTGTGTATAATAATTCATATATACATGTTTCTATCTATGATTAAAAGTCTATATATTTTAATCATACATGGGGACATCATATAAACACTGTTCTGCATATACTTCTACATTTAATTTAATGCTGTGTTCTTTTTTTTGTTGTTAAACACAGGGTCTTGCTCTGTTGCCCAGGCTAGAGTACAGTGGTGCTATCATAGCTCGCTGCAACCTCAAACTCCTGGGTTCAAGGGATCCTCCTGCCTCAGCCTCCCAAGTTGCTAGGACTACAGGCATGTGCCACCATGCCTGGCTAATTTTTCTATTTTTTGTAGAGATGGGGTCTCACTATGTTGCTCAGGCTATTCTCAAACTCCTGGCTTCAGATGATCCTCCAGCCTTGGCCTCCCAAAGTGCTAGGATTACAGGTATGTGCCACCACACCTGGCCCTGATTCACTCTTAAGTGAAGTTGAGCACCTGCTTGTGTATTTAAGATCCATTGTTATTCTTTTTATTTATGTTTTTTTAAGAGATGGGGTGTTGGTATATTGCCCAGGCTGGCCTCCACCTCCTGGGCTCAAGCGATCCTCCCACCTCAGCCTCTGAGTAGCTGGGACTACAGGAGTGTGCCATCAGGCTTGTATTCCTTTTCTGGGGGTGAACACTATGCTCATACTATTTCCCCATTTTATTGTAGGTATTTTTGGTGTCAATTTATAGAAGTTCTTTATATATTCATGAAATTAATCCTTTTAGTGACATTTGAGCAAATATTTTTCTCAGTTTTTAAGTTGGTTTGGTTTATAATATCTTTTGCCTTGCATAAATGTTTGACTTTAATATCTGAATAGTTATTTAAAAATTTACAAGCACCAAAGCCCAGGAGTTTGCGGACACAGTGAACTATGATCAGACCACTGCACTCCATCCTAGGCAACAGAGTGAAACCCTGTCTCTAAAAGAAAAAAAATTTATTAGCAGCAGGCTAAAATGTTTTCAGATCTTCTACCTTGATACTGACAATGTTGAACTTTGAGCCCCGTGATCCTGGAAAACAAGGATGGCTAAAAAATTTCCCCATCCTAGCTGGGTATGGTGGCCCACACCTGTAGTCCCAGCAACTTAGGGAGGCTGAGGTGAGAGGATTAGTTAAGCCTAGGAGTTAGGAGTTTGAGTCCAGCCTGGGCAATATAAGGAGACCTCGTAAAAAAAGAAAAAAAATCTCCCCATCCTTTTATATTCCAGGAAACAGCTTACTATAAAGAACCATCCTTTTCCATATTATTTAGATAAGACTTATGGATAACCTCTTTGTTTATCTATGACAAGGCCAGACACAGACCCTCCAAATTCCCATTCTTTGTCTCATAAATGATCAGCTGAACTGTTTGTTGCCACTGACCAATCTGGATAAAATATCTGCTAATTTGACTTGACCAAACTTTAGTCAGGCTTTACCCCTCCCTGCAGGCCCTGGGATCTTGATCTACCCTTGGGCTTAAGCAAGCACTGGAATGCTAAACAACCTCTCCTCCCAAGAATTGGTTGACCTCAGGGAAAAAATGTTCCCTGGTCAGATCAACTGTCTGATGAGATTACCATACCTGTTCATCTCACTTCCCCACACTTGGTTCCTTCTAATCTTGTTTACTCCTCACTATAAAACAAAAGCTCTTTCTGCCTGATGTTTGAGATGCTTATAAATCTTAAGACCAGAGCATTTTCCCTATTGCAATAGTCTTACCTAATTCCAGATTTGTTTTTTATTTGACAATACCAACCTTCAGTGCTTCCTGGAGCTTGCATACTTCACTTTCCAAAATGCAAATCTGTTGTTTTAGACCGTGAAGTTCTCGGTGGGAGATATGAGATGGAAAGATGGTGTCTTTCAATACTTCTAAACTCTGAAATTCATAAGTAAACAAGCCTGAATCCTATGAACAATATGATAAGGACCAGAAAAAAGAAACCAGAAAGTGGTTTGATTTATTTTTTGTTTGGTTTTTTTGTTTTTGTTTTTTTTGCCTTAGTAAGACCCAAGTTTGATGTATGTTTCATAGAAGCAAAGGCAGACAGGACCCCATAATTTCATCTTTTCTTTCTTTTTTTAAATATGGAACACTTCACGAATTTGTGTGTCATCCTTGCGCAGGGGCCATGCTACTCTTCTCTGCATTGTTCCAATTTTAGTATATGTGCTGCCGAAGCAAGCACCATAATTTCATCTTATCTGAGCTTGGCCTGAGTCTTGTGCTCATATGAGCACAAGTGAGCTCAAGTGAGCTCACTCATCTGTATTTACATACAAATACCAAGTGTGTAGAAAAACTGTATTCCTGAAAACAGGTATGTCAACTTCATACCTGGGCTATGCAATTCTGGCACCAGGTGTATATAGACCATACTCTATTTGTCCAAAGTTTTATTCTATCTCTGATGTTGGGAAAGTTGAAGTTCCAGGATAATCTTAGCCAGCTTCTGCTACGCGATATATCTGTTGAAGAAATAATCACTCTGTAGGAAAAACAAAATCGAAAAAAACAAATAAAAACCCCTAAGTCAGAATAATAACCTCTAATTAAAGAAGAAGCTGGCTTTATAGTATGACTCAGAAACAGAGACTTCCCATAGCCAAACTCTTCATTAAATTTTACATTAAATTTTTCTGGTTTTTGTAGAGACAGGGTCTTGCTCTTGCTGGGCTGGTCTCAAACTCAGGGATTCATTTATCCAACAAATATTTATTATGTACCTATGCTCCAGACACCAAAGATTCAATAATGAATAACATAGATAAAATCCTGCCCTGATGGAGTTTATGGTCTCATGAGGGAATAAAGATAAAAAATGAACAAACAAAGAAATAAAATATATGGGTTGCCAGATAATGAATAAATGCTAAAGAGAGAAAAATAACGCAAGAGAGGGGAAATGTGAAATGTTGGATGGAGGTGAAATTTTAGGTAGGGAAGCCCCAGAAACTGTCACTGAGAAGATGACTTTTGAGAAAAAACCTAAACTAAGTAAGGAAGCTGGCAATGCAAATATCTGAGAGAAGAGCAGTCCAGAGAGAGGGAAAAGTAAGTGCAAAGGCCCTTAGGTGGAAGTTTGCCTGAAGTGTTTGAGGAATAGCAAGGAGGCCAGGATGACTAGGGTAGACAGACTTATTAGAAAATAAGGTCAGAGTCAGATCATAAAATCCTTGTGGATCATACTAAGGGTGCTAAATTTTTACTCTAAAAGACGAGGCCAGGTGTAGTGGCTCAAGCCTATGATCCTACTACTTTGGGAGGCCAAGGCAGGAGGATTGCTTGAGGCCAGGAGTTTGAGACCAGCCTGAGCAAGAGCAAGACCCTGTCTCTACAAAAAACAGAAAAATTAGCCCGGAGTTTGAGGTTGTAGTGAGCTATGCTGATGCCACTGCACTGTAGCCCAGGGGACAGAGCAAGACCCTGTCTCAAAAAAAAAAAAAAAAAAAAAAAAACAAAAGAAGAAGAAGAAGAAGACATTGGCAAGTTTTAAGCAGAGGAGTAACATGACATGATTTTCATTGGCTCACTCTGGCTACTATATTGAGAATACACAGCTGGGGGGCAAGGACAAAAGTAGGAGGACTGTTAGGAGACTTTTACAATATTCAGGAGAGATAGAAAAGAGTCAAGAATGGCATAATCATGGTTACTGCATTTGAAGGGTCTGTTTGTTTTTAAAAACTTTTTGTAAAGACAGCTATAACAACAAAGTTATTGTGAAAACCTGCACCCTAGGGTTCCTGAAACTCAGAGTCTCTTTCAGTAGCACAGAGAATAAATGACTAAACTTTACCAAAACTAAGATTTAAATTCCAGTCCTATGCCCCTCTTTCATCACTTGGTTGTCAGACTTATACAATTAAATTCACCAGAAAAAGAGAAAATAGTTACTGTGCATTTGAACATAATTCCTTGTGATTTTCACTTCATTTGAACTCTTAAACTATGACTGCCACATAAAACTGAGGATGTCCAGTTAAAATTTAATTTCAGATAAAGGATGAATAACTTTAGTATATATTCCAAATGTTGCATGGGACATATTTATATTAAAAAATTATTGATTGTTTATCTGAAATTCAAATTTAGCTGGGTGTTCTGTATTTTTATTTGCTAATTTGGTACCTCTATCCCAAATTGATCAGATCTCTCTAGTGTTTTCTCTGTTCCCCATTATGCCTTACCTTTCAGGTGAGGGTGGTGGAGGAGGAGGTATAATTAGCTTGGACTGTAAGTGAGGGGCTTCTTTTTTCTTGAATAATCTTTTGGCTTTGGCTTTTAGCTTTCTTCTTCGTTGTTTGAACTTGGGCATGATTTCTGTAGAAAAATTTTTTTACATTTTTTATTAAAGAATAATATATACATACAGAAAGCGCACAAATCTCAAGTGTATTGTTCAATGAATTATTATACTGTGACCACATCCTTGTAACCACCACCTTGGTTAAGAAATAGATCACTACCAGCATCCCAGAAGTCCCCTGGAGTGGAGGAAAGTGTAAACTCAGATTTAAACTCTCTATGGAGAGACCTTGGCCTTGGCATTACATTACTTTCTAAGTTTCTTTCCCTTTCTTTATAACAGAGAAAATGACTATAGTTGGGTTATGGTCAGTTATTAAAAATGTAAGTTTCTTTACCAGCAACATTTACTGAGCTTCCACTGTGATAGGTAGAGTTGGCAGTGGGAGGAGAACACCACGTTAACTGTTAATTGAATGCCTCTTTACTTTTAGGCAATTTCACATATATTTTCTCAGTTAATCCTCACTATCCTGCAAGGTATTACCCCTGCCAAGGAGGATTTTTATTCCCATGTTTACATAAGAATAAATTGAGGGTTAGAAAGATTAGATGATCTGCCAAGGCAATGCAATGAAGTATAAAGTCCAGATCTGTAAATCTTCAAAGACTTGTCTTTCTAATACACTGCAGTGCAGTAATAGATTAAATAGCCAATATACTGTACAACGAAATAACAATTACCCCAAACCTGATGCTTGGGTATTTTAAAACATTTATTTTAAAGCATTTAAAAAACATTATCTAATATATTCATATTTTCATCCAGATTCTTTTCTGAAGAAAATTAAGTCAGAGCTAGTTTGAGCTGAAGTTCCAGAAGGGCTTAGCTGGTTTTAGTTGTTGCTACTTGAGGAACAAAAATGTTGTTATTCTAGTAGCAGGACTGAAAGTGGTCTCAAGGCCTGGGCCTCCTTCCCTATAAACTCACATTTGAATAGGAACAATTGGCCTTTAAAATACACATTCATTCCACTTTTGCTCACTCAGTAATCTTTCAGCACTTGGTATGGGGCACTACACTTGCTCAGCTCTCAGATTCCACTGGCTGAAGAACTCCCCCCACCCTGCTGCGGATTGTAAAAACTGAGTAGCTTGGTTCCAAGACTTGCAGAGGGCACCCCTAATGGCAAAGGGGGACAGTGCATGTATCAACAATCATTTTCCTAGAAGTGAAGACTCTTGATAGCATCTTATTAGACTATTGTCAGGTCCCAAATTAACAGGGTGCTTTTCTTAATTGTTCTTAAAGATCTTGGAAGACACACCAAAAAAGAGTCAGCTGACTTCACCTTTGTTATATCACTTTTACTTCCTGCTGAGATAATGAAGCTTCCTTCATTAATCACAAGGATGTCTAAAGGATTGATTGATTTTTTTAACAAACTTAAAATAACATACACAAAAAACATTCTGAATGAAGATATCTAGGAGAGCCTCCCAGGAAGGAGCAATCGTGTGGCTGCCTAAAAAAAAGGTTAAATCTCATGAAATCCATGCCCAAGACCTTCTATGGAGAAATGGGCTCCCAAAATGTAAGGAAAGGAATGGGGTAAATGAAGAAATCAGATTAGAGCCCCGGGAGGCTCCAGAGGTTGTAAAGATAACTCTGAATTACAAAGGCTGGGATGGAGCTGGCAGAAACTGGCCACTGTTCCAGAAAAATCCCCCCCTTCCCAAACTTTCATTCAAACCTTCTATAAAACTCTCCACTCTTCTCCTCCTTGGGGCGGACGCCCTTTTGGTCCTCTACCCACCTGCACCCAGGTGCCCAAAATAAATGGCAATTTACCATGCCCCCAGGCTTGCGTGTCTTCCTCTCGGCTCAGACCTAACATTTGGTGCCAAAACCTGGGAGACGGGGCACACCGGGTGGACCTGACTCCGGGACTCTAGAAGGCAAGACTTGCAACTCAGTAAATTTATTTTTAAAATTTTATTTATTTTTAAATAAAGATGGGGTCTCCCTATGTTGCCCAAGCTAGTCATAAACTCCTGGCCGCAAGTGATCCTCCCACCTTGGCCTCCCAAAGTGCTGGGATTACAGGTGTGAGCCACTGTGCCTGGCCATAAATCAGCAAATTTATAATAAATGTATGCATATATATTTATGAAACATTTATTAGCACATTATTGCTCCACTACCATTCTAAAATATCATGAGAAAAGCAGTAAAGGAATAAGGCATAAGCCCATAGGGTACAGAATGGGAGTAAAAACTACAGGAGATGTCAACTAAATTGTGGAAAATGGAGCAGATGGATGAGTGGTAACTGACTTGGCAGAGCACCTGAAAGCTGAGGTTTGACTGCCTGAGATAGGGAAGCCAACAGGAAGTCAGCCAATTCCCAGAATCCTGGGAAGATTTGAGAATTGAAGGCACCCGGTACCTTTGAAGGTTTGGGGTAGGACTAACGTAGGATTGGTTGAAAGTCTTCAGGATTGGATAGGCCTCTGGATTCTGTCCTCCAGTCCTCCAGTCTTTGCAGCCAGGCAGCTGCCCTACGTTCATGTCTTTCCCTGTAGTGATGGACAAGTTTATCCTCTGGAGAAGTTGCACCATAGAGGCATTGATTCTGAGCACCACAGTCATGGGATATAGCAGGGTCGTGTGTGTGCCACGATACAGAAAATGGAGGACAATCCTGAACCAAAAAGTGAAACTTTCAGTCCCTCTCCTCAGCTCAGCATCCCAAACAAAGGCTACCAGGCTTAGTTCCCTGCCTCAACTCCCACCCCTTCTTCCCCACTGCAGGAGACTAGAAGATTCCTTTCCAGAGAAATTGGTTGGCCCAAGAAAAAAGATCTCCAGATATTGCCATTTGAGGTTCCCCCCAAGATGGCTAAGTCCTTGATCAGTTACCCACTGTTAACAATATTCACCTCCCTACTCAGAGCTTCCAATTATTTTTTTTTTGCCTTTCATTGACATATTTACAGCCAAGAATCATCAGTCATTTTAGGAAAGTCTCTAACATGAAAAATAGAGACCAAAATAAATAGGAAAAAAAAAAAAAAGCACTCAAAGGAAATGGAGAGAATACAGAAAGCAGAAGAAAACCTAAAAAAAAAAAAAAGAGTCCAGGTGTGGTTGCTCACTCCTATAATTTCAGCACTTTGGGAGGCCAAGGTGAGAGGATTGCTTGAGGCCCAGGCAACATAGTGAGACCCTGTCTCTATAAAAAATTTTAAAATTAGCCAGCCATGGTGGCATGTGCCTGTAGTCCTAGCTACTCAGGAGGCTAAGGCAGGAGGATCACTTGAGCCCAGGAGTTCGAGTTTACAGTAAGGTATGATTGCACTACTGCACTCTAGCCTAGGTGACAGAATGAAACACTGTCCCCCCACAAAAAAAAAAAAAAAAGAAGTTAGAAAATGAGATATCGCATTCATGAAACAAGAAGGATAAGCAAAAGCTTTTAGAAATTAAAAGTAGCAGAAATTTTAAAATGCAATAGAATAACTAGAAGATAAAATTTTAGGAGGGAAGAGAGAAAATGGAGAGAATTTATCAAATAAACAATACAAAAATATTTCCTAGAACTGAAGGAGTTGAATTTTCAGACTGAAATGTTCTACTTAGTACAACACATAACAGAAGATCCACATTGAATCATGCTATCATTTAGAACACCAAGAATAAAGGTTCTAAAAGTTTCCAGAGAGAAAAAACAGTCCAGATACAGAGAACTGAGAATACAATGGAATCAGACTTCAACAGCTACACTGGAATTCTGAAGGAAAATGTTTTCCATCATAGAATTCTCTATCTGGCCAAACTTTCAGTCATGTGTGAGGACAGAATTAGGATAAATGATGGGAATTTTCAGGATAATTGAAAAATCTTGGAAAGACAGCAGTAGGCCTAAGGCAGAGGTCAGCAAACCTTTTCTGTAAAGGGCCACATAGTAAATATCTTAGGCTTTGTAGGATATATGGTTTCTGTTGCAACTGCTGTCACTGTAACCCCAAAGCAGCCATAGATGATACTCAAACAAAGGAGCATGGCGGTGGATGGTCACTGAAATTTGAATTTCATATAATTTTCATGTGTCACAAAATGTTATTCTTCTTTTGATTTTTTCCCAACTGTTAAAAATGGTTATAAACTGTTTTTAGCTCACAGGCCCTAAAAACAGTAGTTTGCTGATCCCTGGCTCAGAGCACAGCCAGTGAAGACTGGTACAGGAGTACAGAGGGCTTCAATAACAATGTCTCTAAGGGAAAACAGAAATAGATAAATCACCTAGGGTGTTAGAGCATTCTGAGTGGAGTTTTCCTGTTTTTCTGTAAACGTGGGGCCAAATTACTGATAAGTTCTTAAAAAAATAAGTACATAAAAATGGCGAGGAAAAAAGATGTAAAAGATGTATAAGAAAAGAAATCTTAGTAACACTATACATTCAGCTGTTAAACAATATTTGAAGTATAAGTACTGTTTATTTAACCAAAAATGATGACGTAGGTGTGTGGGGAAGACAGAGAGTGGAAGTCAGTAGTTGTCTAAGTTTATATAGCATCTACGATTAAAAAGCATGATTAAAAAAAATCATGAAGTAATAGTATAAATATTATTTAGAAACATGGAGGTAAATACCAGAAGAAACAATTACAAGAAAATTGATAGTGTTGCCTCTGGCAAATGGGAGTCAGGATTATAGAGGGATAATTTAGGGGACTGACATGTTTTTGTTTATTTGTTGCTAATTATAATAAACTTCATGGTTGTATTTGACTTTTAAACTTTGGTATGTACTATTAGCTGGAAAAATAGAGTACCACCATTCTGAAACTGGGCTCTCTCTCTCTAGCCCTTTCCCGGTGGTTGTTTCAGTGTCTATGCATTCAAATTTCTAAAGAGTCCTACACAAGCCAATGTATGTCATTTGGAGATTGTCAGTGAAAAAAATGTCTAGAAGCTAAATCATATTTTCTTCTTTCTCCTTCTCTGTGTGTGTGTGTCCTGACCTCTGGGTCATCCTTGCTCTGTCTAATCACCTTTTGATTAAATACAGCAATTGGCACATGCAGAGAATTAGGAGAATACATCAAGTCTATCAGGGCATAATTCCTAGATTGTTGTTCCAACCAAAAATAATCACAGCTCTTCCAAAAATGAAAGATAACAAATTCCTATCTCAAACAGAACAGAGGACTCAACAAGGTAAGGTTTCTTTTAGTATCATTGCCTTATTAAAAGCATTAGGCAGAGGATAACTGTTTAATTGAAAGAGTATATAGCAGTTTTTCTCTAGCTTAAAACACATATACTTGTCCCCTTTCCAAAAGGGTAATGAGATGTACACATTCTTTTTGCTGGATTAGGTGAGATCATAGATCACTGCAACCTCAAACTCCTGGGTTCGAGCAATCCTCCAGTGTCAGCTTCCCAAGTAGCTGGGAATCCAGGCGCACACCACCATACCCAGCTAATTTTTCTATTTTTTGTAGAGACGGGTCTTGCTACATTCCTCAGGCTGGTCTTGAACTCCTGGGCTCAAGCAATCTTCCCACCTCAGCCTCTTAAATAGCTGGGACTACAGGCACGTATGGTTTGGCTCCTGTTTGAACAAAAGAAAATTGAATCTCTCTTTCATCTATGTGGTAATTCTTTTTCTTTTAACCTCTTTCATGATGCAGAGTATGTGGTACTTCTTGTGACTTTTCAGTAAATTTCCACTATTAAAGGTCAATTTAATTCAATACTAAAGCCTTATGTATTTTTAATTTTTTTATTTTTAGAAATTTTTTATTACAGCTGCCTGGAAGACTCAGAACCAAGTAACCTTGGATATGAGCTCCCTCTTATGTATTTTTTAAAATTAATTTCTTCTTACTCTGGTTTCTCAAACAATTTGAAAAATCATTAGAAACATAAACATATCCTAAGCAATTCTGTGATCTCTAGAAATTACTCTGATTTTCACTTATATCCTCTTTTCATTAAGAAAAGATTTCCAGGCTGAGGAATCAGAAAACACTGATACATCTAGAGCTGTTGATAACAAATCAAACAATAATAAAGCAAAGACTATATTATATATAAGTAGTGCATCAGTTTAAATAGTGCGCCCTTAAACCAAAGTGTCAAGGCCCTCATACCGATTATTTTTATTTTTATTTTTTTTTGAGACAGAGTCTCACTTTGTTGGCCTGGGTAGAGTGCAGTGGCATCATCGTAGCTCACTGCAAGCTCCAACTCCTGGGCTCAAGCAATCCTCCTGCCTCAGCCTCCCAGAGTGCTAGGATGATTACAGGCATGATCCACCATGCCTGGTCTCATACCCATTATTAATTGTAAAGCAAATACCTCTTCACCAGAGAGGTGATGTGTTTTTTTCTAAGCACCCAAGCACTTACATCTGTGATTATAAACTAATTGAATAGTCTTCCCTAATTTCATGTGCTTGAATTTTAGAAAATGTTCACATCGGCATTGAATACCATGCTCCAAAGAAATCCAATTCTGGAGCTGCAGAGGCAAAATCCTGCAGGAGCCACACAGGGAACATACACGAGTTAAGGGTAAAGAACTGTGGAAACCTGAAGAGAGCACATCCTTCCAAGTTCCAGATGACAATTGCTCCATGGAAATTCTGGTTTTTATGTGAAATCACCCATTTTTCAAAATGTTGCTTAACTTTATTTAAACTACCTTGTAGACCAGAGGTCCCCAACCTTTCTGGCACCAGGGGGACCAGTTTCATGGAAGACAATTTTTCCATGGGGGCAGAGGCTGGGGCAGAACTCTGTGGCCCAGGGGTTGGGGACCCCAGTTGTAGACCAAACTAAACAAGTCATGGAGTTTTTGACTTCTACCAACTCAATAATTTGTTTAATCCAGTCAGTCAGTGTTAAGTCACAATGATATTGGGATATTCTTTAGCCAATCATAATTTTTAAATACTCAAACATGAAAACAGGCTGGTTTCATGAGAATTTTTATTGCAGTATGTTTAGCTATTGGTCACTAGAATGTTATATGAAAACTTATACATCCATCAGCCATTCACTTTGTAACTTTAAAAAAAAGATAATGTAATCAGAAATATATTTTTCAGGGCCATCCAGAAATTCCTCTAGTTTTATATGATAGACTTTGGTGTTAGGTACAAGATAAAGTTGAATAGGGACGTAAACATTCACATTCGTAGTAATTATTAAGAAGAGGAGGTATACTATAGTAGTTAAGAGTAAGGACTAGGAGCTATATTACCTGGGTTCAAATCCTGGCTCTACTATTTACCATCCTCTGACCTTCAACAAATTCTTAACCTTTCCGTGTCTTAATTTCCTAGAATAAGGATAATAACAGGAACTCACTTCAGGGTCGTTGTGAGGAATATATGAATTAATCATGTAAAGTATTTATAGTGCCTGACATACACTATAAATACTTTATGTAAGTATTAGCTTTATTATTATTCTCTGATTCTTTTTAATCCACAAATTCAGTTGGATTTACCAACATACACCAATAACTTGCTATGAAGATGAATAAGACAAATCCCTACCCTCCAAGAGTTTATACTGGGGGAGATGGATAAGCAGAAAGTAAACAGGTAATTTCAATACAATATGGTATGTGTTATGATGGAATGTGCATATGTTATTAATGGGGAAATAGAGGAAGGGCACATAATTTTCCTGTAAGGGTTGGAGTCCTTGGAAAGGTTTTGCTTAAGCAGAGTTTTGAAGAAGGAGCGAGGCTAACAAGGGGCTTGGGAAGACTCATTCCATCAGAGGAAATAGCATGAGCAAAAGCATGAAAACATTTAATAGGAAGGTATGTCAAGGGATCCACAGACAGGATTCAGTGTTACTAAAGCATATGCTGCAGCATAAAGTTTTGGTTAGGAGCAATGAGAGATAAAGGAGGAGGGTGGGTAAGGACCAAGATATCAGGAACAACAATAGATTGTAAGCAGGGAAGTGTCATGCTCATATTTGTATTTTAGAAAAAACACTTTGGCAACATTGGGGATGTTGGACTTATGGGACCAAGAATGAAGGCAAAGAGACCACTTAGAAGCCTACTACAACTGCCTAGGGGATGAAGACCTGATTATAGGAGTGATAGTAGGGTATCTAAGACATCTAACTGCTTATGTTTTGTTTTACGTTCAAAGTCAGAAGTTCAGAGGAATGATACTAGAGAAATACTGGAATCATGAATGTATAGATAGCAAGAAAAACACCACCACCACTAGGAATGGATGAAATTACCCCGAGAAACACGTGGAATAAAAAGATCTGTGAGCTGACCACCAATCTTTGAGGGCCACCATGTATAAGGAGCAGGTGGAGAAGGAAATAGAGATGGTCAGGAAGGTAAAAAGACTTAAGAGACAATGGAAGCCCCCATTGGAGTAGAGGGTCGTAAAAAAGAGGGTGTGGGCACAGTGTGAGGATGAATCGGAAATATTTCTCTGATTAATTCATCCTGTCCCTTCTCCTTACCATCCCTTCCCTTTCTGCCTTCTAATTCACTTGCCTTCACCATCTTTCCCCTGTTTTTGTCTTTTGCTATAGTCTATTTTTCTCTACTCTTTTTATTTTGAAAATGTCAAGCATTCAGAAAATAGAAAACTTATAGGAATAGTATAATAAACACTCATATACCATTCACCTAGATTTACCAATTGTTAATTGCCATATTTGTGCAGGAACTCTGTCCATGTGTGTATGTACAAATATGTACATATGTATACATATATAAAACTTTATAGGTTTTGGTTGAGTAGAATTAGTTGCAGACATCATGATACTTTACTCTCAGATACTTTAGCTTATGTTTCCTAATGTGGACATGGAAATTCTTCTACAAAACCACAATCACAGTCAGGAAATTTAACCTTAATATGATTTTATCTAATAAACAGTCCATATTCAAATTGCCACAATTGTCTCAATAATATTCTTTATAGCTTTTCCCTCTCCCCCTCCACAATGCATTTTGCTTTAGTCTCCTTTGATACATAAAAATTCCCCAGCCTTTTTTACATATATATTTGCTTCTTCCCACATTCATTTATTTTTCTTTTTTTCTTTCTTTCTTTCTTTTTTTTTTTTTTTTTTGAGACAGAGTCTTGCTCTGTCACCCTGGGTAGAGTGCAGTGGCATCATCACAGCTCACTGCAACCTCAAACTCCCGGGCTCAAGTGGTCCTCCTACCTCAGCCTCCAGAGTAGCTGGGACTACAGGCACACATCACCATGCCTGGCTAATCTTTATGTTTTAAGTAGAGACGGGGTCTTGCTTTTGCTCAGGATGGTTTTGAACTCCTGAGCTCAAGCAATCCTCCCGCCTTGGCCTCTAAGAGTGCTAGATTACAGGCATGAGCCACTGGCCACATTTATATTTTTGAAGAGTCCAATCCAGTGGTTTTGGAGAATGTTTCTCAGTTTGGGTTTGTTTGAGTGTTCCTTCAATGATCCTCCTCCCTTCAGTCTTTCTCCTTGCCAGTTCATTTTCCACACCGTACCAGAGTTAGTATTTTAAAAGAAAATATGATCCAGATATTCCCTTACTTAAGTATGTGAAGGTTCCTTTACCCATAAAATACAAATTTCTTAGCATGCTTTTCACAACTTAGCTTTAATGGCCCTTTGCACCCTCATCTCTTTTGTGACCAGAAGTTTGTACTTCAGGTATACCAAACACCAAATGCTTACTATAGTGTTACCAGCCTTTCCTCCTGTTTGAGGTATCTTCCTCCAGTGTAACTTATACCTAGCCTTCAAGATTTTGTTACTTTATAGTACAGATATTAGTTGAGTGCTTATAATCTAGTAGGCACTATGTTAGGTGCTGGGATACAATCCTGAACAAGATTCATAATCTCTGTCCTTATGGAATTCATACTGGCTGAAATGTTATCATCTCTTTTGTGCTACTATAGCACTTTATACACATGTTTATTATAAAATTTATTATTATTATTATTTTTTAGTGATGGGGGAGTCTTGCTATGTTGCCCAGGTTGGTCTTGAACTCCTGGCCTCAAGAGATCCTCCTGCCTCAGCCTCCTGAGCAGCTGAGACAACAGGCGCAAGCCACAGCATTTGGCATAATTTGTTACATTTTATTGTAATTTTGTTTGCATGTTTGTCACCCTGCTGGACTGTGAGCTTTTCAAGGGTATGATAAATTTTATTTATCTTTGTTTCCCCAGCATCTAGAGTATAGCAGGCATTAAATGTTTCATTCAATAAATGAATGAAAGAAATCATTCCTGCTAAGGGTTAGCTAGCAAGTGTTCTTTTAGTTAAGGAATATGTTTCAACACAATTAAATTCTCTTAGGGAGCTTTTTAGTTCTTCAAATCATACCACGTCTTCATATGATTAAAGGATGGATCCAAAACTATTTTCCAGTAGAAAGATGCAATAAATAATATAGTAAGAATTACAATCTTCTGTAGGAGTCAGCACTACTGCTTTAAAACTCTACCCAGTGATACGAAAAGTTCTTTGGTCAGGGGCACTTCCAAAGCTGTGGCAGCAACGGAAATGACAGTTGCATTTCATACTATCTTCCTAAAACACATTTTTATGGAGATTTCTTACACTCCCCCACAAATAGCCTTCAATTAATCAAATTCCATTACCAGTTCAATCGATCCTTCTTGAACACCTATAGCACTATTTCTGGTACTTGCATAAGCACGTAATTTTACGTTTTATGCTGTGCAGCACTGCTTTTTTAGTCACTGTTTTGTTTCTCTAAAGAGACTGCAGCTCCCTAAAGTCTCGTCCGGCACAGTGTTAAGCACACAATAAACAGCCCACACTTTTTAACTTGACATTCTCACAGAATTCCGGACAATATCAAGGCATATAGTAATACTCCCAGTCAAGAGTGTTACTTCTCAAACGCAAAAAATGTACCTTCTCAAACTTTAATGGGCATAAGAATGCATATTCTGATTCCGTAAGTCCGGATGGACCCCGATAATTTGCTCCCTAACATATTTTAAGGAGTGTTAATTAAAGGGAAGTGTGGTTAGGATGGAGCCAGGCCGAGCACTTCTTCCCCAGCCCCAAACCTCCCTTTCCCCGCTCCATCTCCCCTCTGCGTCCAGCCAAAGTCCCCACCTCCTTCAGCCATTAGAATACAAGCAACAACAGGCCCAGCTACGCTACGGAAGACCCGAGCCCAGATAACAAAGAAAGAATCGTCCCTGCACTTACTAGTCTAAGAGCCTGGGGATTAGATGCAGTCCGGGCAGTGGCCTCTCCCACGCCATAAAGAAAAATTCAAAATTAAATCCTTGTCACGGAAGGACCAATCATAGACATGGTCTCTCCACGATTCGCTCTCCTGGTACTAGAGGGAATAGCCTGGCTTGTGATTGGCTGAGATAGCACAACGCTCCAGCCAATCAGAGCTGAGGCGCTTCTGCTATGAACAAGGAGAAGGCGGGAGAGAAGGGGAGGGGTCGCAGGAGAGGAAAGAAGGTGTGTTACGTCCCCTATGCTGTCCGTGGAAGCTTTTGTGTAATTGGTTGGCTCTTCTTCCGATTGCACCAATCGCAAGCGCTTCTCTGTGGGGCCCTAGCTATGAAATTGAAAGTAGAGAAGAGGAGGCAGCCAATGGAAAAAAATCAGCCAATCCTCCTGCGGCGTTTTGTGTCTCTGCCCAACAGGAAAATGTGTTTCATGAGGAGGGGCGTTACCTAATCGCCAATGGGCGGGCGCCGGTGGAACGGAGGAGCCAATGAGTGCGAGACTTTGAGTGACAGCTGTCCAATAGAGACCCTCAGTGCTAGCACGGCTTGCGGCTTAAGCGCCGCCGCGGTCTGAGGAATGTCAACTATTCAACATGGAGGCGGAGGTCGATAAGCTGGAATTGATGGTGAGTGCAAAGGAAGGAGTCTACTGTATTATTTCCCAGGCCCGAGTTGGGGCGCATTGAGTCCCGGAAATTGGGCGGGAGCTGGACCAGGTCTAGTTCCCCCTCTGTACGAAGGAGCCGCCACCGCCTGGTGTCTAAACCGCCGCGGGGAAGGGGTTACATCCGGGAAACTCGTCATGGAAATGGCGGGAGATGCTGAAGGTGCGGGGCCTTTGGAATTTCTTGTTCCTTGCCCTCACCTTTCCATCCCTCAAGGAGCTGCGCCTGGTGCAAACAGCGTTCTATGTTTCCATCAAAAAAAGGTGTTCCTGGAACGTTCTCTAAACGCCCCAAGAATAGGAGAGGTCGTTCACAGAAAGGGGGACGCTGGGTGGGGTGGAGAATAAACCGAGGGGGGCGGGGAGAAATCCCTTCAGGGCTGAACTGTTCTTGTTCTCAAAGGCGGGCTGAGAAAGTCTTGAGAAAGGATGCTAGACTTGCGTGCACAACTTCTTGGCGACCAGGGAAGCCCCTAGACCCATTTTTGTTTGGCCCAGACAAACCTTGGGTGAGGGAGAGGTGTGAGCGATGGGGATCTGAACCGCCAGCTTTTTTCCTGGAGCGCGGGCGGGATTGGGACAGGGAGAGCACCCTGCTCTCTAGTTGCCCAGTTTCATTCATCTGTGAAAGTAGAGGGCGGGAGCGAAGAATTGGAAGGGACTCCCGCTGTTGCTGGAGTGTTTGGCCTGCCCGAGGGCACCAAGCTGAGAGGTTGTCCTTCTAGTTTTCTTTAAGGATCTTTCCCTCACTTGTCCTCTTTATTCCCTTCCTCCGGTCCCTAGACTCCAGCTTGATCGCCCGCGCTTTTTTCTTCTTAGTTCCCTTGTTCTGTCTTCAGTCCTGTTTCTCCTGCATTATCATTTGTTTTTCAAATTGGACTGGCTTCTTTAAAAAAGTAAAATTTGGGGGAAGCTTCCGTCATTGAGCTCCTGTCGGGCTTTTTTGTTTGTTTGTTCAGGAAAATAACAAGATTAAGTAAAAATAAAAAATGTAAAAAAACTTTCTTCTTCATCCGCAATCCGTCCCTCCTTCCCCCGCCATTCCCTAGCATTACTGCTTAGGTATGGTTAGTGCCTGTGTTGCCCTTTTCGAGCTGAATCTTGGGTTTCTAACTTCCGCCTTGGGAAGGACGTGTGGTGATCCTGGAAGAAACTGAGTACCACTCTCACCCCCCATTCCTATTCCAGAAAAAGTGAGACCTGGTTGATATATCTTATTATTTTCTTCTGTGTTAATGAATTGGAGTGCGTCTCATATACAAATTTGATTTGAAGGCTTTCATTGCTTTTAACATTTTGTGTTTAAATTTTCTTTATGGAGGGGGTGTGAGGATGGAAGGGGTAGGGAGAAATAGCAGGGCAGAAGGAAGAATTTTCTGCAGATGTTCAAACCAGTAATAATGAACTTTTTGTCAAAGTTTTATTTTTATCATTAACTATCTTTTAAAAAACAAACAAAATATTAAGTATTGTATTAATAATTTGATTCTATCAACAGGCATAAATGTTTAGTCTGTCATGACCCTTCTCCATTCTGAATTCCTCCCTCTAGATACAGATATTTCTGCTTAATTGTTAGATGTTAATTCTGCTTTTAACAGGTTGTTATTTTCCTCAAGTTGACTGTTTAATGTTTAAGCTTTTTCTGGACTTAGCAATAGAGTCAGTATTCCCATAGGACTTCTTTAGATTGAACAAATTCTATTTTAAGGGAACAGGGATTAAGTAAACATCTTGAAAAAGGTAGGTTTTAGAAAATTATAGGTAGCCAGACTTTTAAGCTTTTAGATATTGTTTGGATGATGGGGTAGTTTTTAAATTCTTTTTGAAGAGAAGAAGAAAAGAAAGGAGTTTTTTTCTTTCTTTTTTCCCCACTTTTTTTGCCCGAGTTCACAGAGCTAGTAAAACATGCTGTTAGTCCTACTATATATATCATATATATGTGTGTTTGTGTGTATATGTGTGTGTGTGTGTGTATGTGTGTGTGTGTATATATATATATTTTTTTAAAGAGACTGGGGTCTCTGCTATGTTGCCCAGGTTGCTGGTCTTGAACTGCTGGCCTCAAGCTATCCTCTCACCTCAGCCTCCTGAGTAGCTGGGATTAGAGGCACAAACCACCACCCACGCCTGGCTTTTCCTTTCTTAAATTCCTCGCAAGTAAATTAGTGGTAGTTTTCTTTTTTTCTGTCTTTCAAGTTATTAGTTTGTTTCCATAATTACTAATATTAGGGCTTAAAAATGTATTTGGACTTTTATCATGGTTTTTAATATTACTGCTCTGTATTGACTAGATAGTAGAAGACAGTGCCTCTCACCTTCAGATTTGCCATGTGCTTTTAGAAAAAAATGTTATTTCTGTGAGCTGGTTTAGTTTCTAATATTTTAAAAGTAAATAATTTCCTTTGCAATCTTCTGATTTTTGGTTTTACATTACTTAAATAAAGGATTTGCCAAGGAACCAGTATTGATTATTTAATAGGTGAAAAGAGAATGCATACTATTTAACTTCGAAAAGAAGGTGCAGTGACATGTCTCTAATCCCAGCCCTTTGGGAGGCAGAGGTGGGAGGATCCCTTGAGGCCAGAAATTCGAGACCAGCCTAGGCAACATAGCAAGACTATGTCTCTACCAAAAAAATTTTTTAAAAACTTTGCGGGGTGTGGTGGTGAACACCTGTAGTTCCAGCCACTGGGGAGGCTGAGGCAGGAGGCTCTCTTGAGCCCAGGAGTTTGAGGCTGCAGTGAGCTATGATCCTGTCACTGTAGTCCAGCTGCCCTGGCTCAAAAAAAAAAAAAGAAAGTGTTTATGCTAATTTTGAAGACCGCCTGATCCTCTTTATTTAAACATTTTTCATATTTCTCTTGTTTGTATTAACTTCCAATTCAGAAAGGTAAACGTTTGTCTTTTAAACACTTGTCTTTAAACCTGATACTTGGCTAGCAGAGTTAAATATTCTGTAATTTGAGTTATATGGCACAAGGTGTGAGGCCAAGACACTCATGTTCCTTCCAGCTGTCCTGAACATGAGTCCATTTCTTAGTAGGTTTAATCCAACTAAGTAGCTGAACTGAACCATTTAAAGGGAGGTTGGTGAAAATAATGAAATGTATTTCTGCATCAATCAACATTACTAATGGGGGAATAAGCTCATTGTAGGGTAATCTTTGTTCTCTAATTTTTTTCTCTTCACTTACTGATTGAGTGGTATTTGTCTAGGGCCCTCCTTTTGTGGTACTACTACTGATTATACACAAAGGGTGATGCAATGTGATACTATGATACTATTTCTATTTCTGGGTTTACATCGGACTTTTGAATGGATTCTTACCAGTTGAAAGGTTAGAATGTTAATTGGCTTTAAATTGCCTCCCGCTGTTGTTATTTTCTCTTTGATATTTCTAAGTTTGAAGGAAATGGAGATGCTTTCTGTCTATATTTAAGATATTTTACGAGTTAACTGAAATTTTAAAATCTCCTTCTATAGTATTCATTTACTTTTTTTTTTTTTGACAACACCTTGATTTCATCCATAGTATTCATTTAGATAGAGTTAATGTTCTGTTTGGAGCACATTGATTTCCTCCCTGGCAGTCTCTTCCCTTGTTATAATATCCCTTAGTAAATTCTTGAGATAAAAAGCCATGAGATGGTAAGTGCTTTTTGGGTTTTTTTGGTATTGTAGTTTAGATTCCAGAGTGATAGATTATGTAGAAATTGAGAAACTTATTTTACTCTTCATTTGTTTTCTTTGATATTCTTATTCAAAGGGCTCATTTTATCTGGCAGTTAATTAATTGCCTTGGAGAAGGAGCTAATCAACATCTCGGCAGAAAACAGAAATATTTTTCACAAGTTTGCCTTAGTTTTATAACCAGTTTTGTTAATACCAATCCTAAGGTATTAACAATAACCATGTTAATTACCACTAAGGCTTAGGACATATTTACAAAATTCCTTTTTACACCTATACATGTTTCTGTTTGAATGTTAATTGTGTTTTAGGCATCAAAAAACAATATCACTTTAATATTTAAGTCTTATTCTTTCTTGTTAAACATTAATATAAGTGTTCTTTGGTTTTGGATGTTTTCTGTCCAAAATGGCAACCCTACTTTAAATTCTTTTCACACTGAAGCTTCAACTGATGCAAGATGCTTTTGTGTTCCTTTCCTACTTACTACTGCTGACGAATGCTCTGACTTTATTGCACTACTGTACTTTACAGCTAGCAGTGCAATAGTATTGTCAAAGCATCTGAAAGCAGGATGCACGCCAGAATTTTGATTCTTGCCTTACGTCTTTCTTCAGTATCTGTGAATAATTTACCACAACCTTTGTTGCTGAAAACTATAATTTTGTTACTAACAGTGTATCGTTTAGAAAGTCAAAATTTGAAAAAAAATAATTAAAAACTCACTATTGTATTGCATTATGAAACACATTGAGAGAATACTTTTTATATCTAAGTTGTTACGGCTTGTCTGAATGAGTAGTGTCTTTACAATTTGCTGTTTTCTCTTAAAGATTTGGATAGGTTCTGGTAAATCTTAGGTTTTATTTAATTGAGTTTTATGATGAACTGGTTAAGTGATGAAAACAATCTCTGCTGTATATTTCCTGTAGTTACTTGCCCCAAGTCTTAATTGGCGTTAATTTTATGTATTATGTAGGAAATGCTTGAGTTTAAAACCTAAGAATGCTTGTTTTTTTCTGTTGGTGTTTTTTTTGTTTTGTTTTGTTTTGTTTTCGAGACAGAGTCTCGCTCTTTCACCCTGGGTATAGTGCAGTGGCATCATCGTAGATCATTGCAACCTCAAACTAACTCCTGGGCTCAAGTGATCCTCCTGCCTCAGCCTCTGGAGTAGCTGGGACTACGGGCACGTGCCATGACACCTGGCTAATTTTTCTATTTTTAGTAGAGACAGGGTCTCTCTCTTGCTCAGGCTGGTCTCAAACTCCTGAGCTCAACCAGTCCTCCCTCCTTGGCCTCCCAGAGTGCTAAGGATTACAGGTATGAGCCACCTCGACTGGCCTGTTTGTTTTTTGAGACAGTCTCACTCTACTGCCTGGGCTGGAGTGCAGTGGCATCATCATAGCTCACTGTAACCTCCAACTCTTGGGCTCAAACGATCCTCCTGCCTCAGCCTGCTGAGAAGCTGGGACTACAGGTGCGCCCCCACCACGGCCCAGCTAATTTTTCTATTTTTTGTGGAGACTGGGTCTTGCTATGTTGCTCAGGCTGGTTTTGTTACAGGTACATACCACTGGACCTGGCAAAACTCACCAATTTTGAGTGTACAATTTAGTGAGTTTTAACAAATGTATATAGTCATGTAACCACCACAGCCGGGATGTAATAGAACATTATCATTATGTTACATTTTCATGTGCTTATTTGCAGTTGATATGTCTTCTGTAGTGAAGTGTTTATAACCTTTTGCCTGTATTCAAATTGAGTTGTCTTTTTATTATTGCATTGTAAAAGCCCTTTAATTTTCTCTCAGTCTGTTATTTGTCTTCTCATTTAAAAATTTTTGATGGAGTTCAATTTATACATCTTATTCTTCTATAATGTATGCTTTGTGTATTCTAAGAAATATCTGCCCAACCCAAGGTCACAAATATTTTCTTCTGGAAGATTTACAGTTTTAGTTTTTACATTTAGATCTCTGTCCATTACAAGTTAATTTTTGTATATGGTGTAAATTAAGTGTGGAGGGGTTTTTTTTTTTTTTTTTTGCATATGGATATCCCATTGTTCTAGTACCATTTGTTGAAAAGAGTATCATTTCCCCATTGAATTATCTTGGCTCCTTTAAACAAATCAATTAAGAATGTATGTGGTTGCTCAGGCTGGTCTCGAACTCCTGGGCTTAAGTGATTCTCCTGCCTCAGCCTCCTGAGTAGTGGGGACTACAGCCACACACTACCATGCCTGCCTTGGGTTGGTCTGTTTTTGAATTCTGTTTTGTTCCATTATGTTATACCACACTATCATAATGGCTGTAACTTTATGGTAAGTCTTGAAATTATAGTAAATCTTGAATGGCCTCAAACTCTGTTCTTGTTTTCCAAAACTGTTTTGATCATTTTGCATTTCCAAATAAGTTTTCTGTCAATTTCTACAAAAAAAGTCTGCTGAGATTTTGGTTGGGATTATGTTGAATCTAAAGAACAAGTTGGGGAGAAGTGATATCTTAACAATATTGAGCCTTCTGATGCATGAACATTATATATCTCTCCATGTATTAGGTATTGTAAACTTTCTTTCAACTGTGTTTCACAGTTTTCAGTGTATAAGTCTCACTTATAACTTTTTAACAGTCTGTTTAGTGTGATTTCTGCTGGTGCTCTGTATCATAAAAAGAACAAGAACAGTTACCATATGTGTTCTAAGTACATTGAATTTCAGAATAAAGCAAGCAATATGTTAAGAAAATGTCCTTAAAAGATGGCTGGGAGAATAAATACCAGAGGGAAGAAAGATACCTGAGATGTTAGGCATAAACTCATGGACATCATTTGTAGGAAATGAAGGACATGGATGCTCATTATAAAGTCATTTTATTCCAAATTTTATATATACATTTTATATATAAAATCTCTTTCTGAGTTACACCACCCTGGCCCAAAGTGCAGCTGATTTCCACTTCTTTGGCTTTTAATTACCATTTCTTACCATTCATGAGTGGGTTGTTAGAGCAGTGGGTGGAATTTTCTGTTTTTAGAAGAAGAGCTGAGGGGAGAAAACTGGTTCATTTGGGGACCTTGTTTCTTTTCTGAAAAAGTGAATTGATAGCATTTCTTCTAGATATGTTACAACAAAAAAAGCCTGTACAACTAAAAGGATTCTTGGGTAAAAGATTATACACTTGTAGAACAAGAATTAAAAATATGTCAGTTGGTGTTCCTGCTTATTCAGGAAAAAAAATTACATCGGTGAAAGGAGGGAAGGTTTCTTCTGCCATTATGAGCTCATTTAAAATCAAGTGGGAAATTTTCTTGTTCCTCGGAGCAAAGAAAGCTTTAAAACAAACTAAAAATACCTCACTGTTTCTAGCCAAACATAATACAGAGCTTCAACATTAAGAATATTCCAGACAAATACAGTTTTTTCTTTTATTTATTTATTTATTTATTTTTTTAGAGACAGAGTCTCACTGTGTTGCCCAGGCTGTAGTGCTGTGGCACAATCATAGCTTACTGTAACCTCGAACTCCTGGGCTCAAGTCATTCCACACACACCACCCCCCCAACCCCCCCACCCCTGCCTTAGCCTCCCGAGCAGGACTACAAGTGTGTGCCACTATGCCGAGGTAATTAAAAAAATATTTTTGTGTGTGTTTTGCCTTCTGTAGTACACTCTAAGGAAGATGGTTGTATCTGTGATAAATTCAAGGCCATATATGCTTTAAGATCCTGTAAAAGATGCAGAATTTTAAGAAGTTAAGAATAATTTATTAATTATACCACATTCAGAAATAAACCACTTTTAACACTGATAATGTATCCTTTCCAACTTTTCAATATGTATACGCACACATTTTCCAAAAAGAGGTCATATCATACGCAATGCTATTTTTGTATTTAACAAGTCATAAATACATTACCATGTCAAATCTGTCTCTATATTATCATTTAAAAAATTAATGGCCTTTAAAAAGATCATAAAAATAATAACTGCTTATTGCAAATACTACAGAAATACATAAAGTAAAAAGTGAAAGCCCATCCCCGATAGATGTTAAATTGTATTCTGTCATTTTCTTTTTTAAAAGTTTTTAAAATTTTTAATTATTATTGGGTACACAATAGTTTTATATATTTATAGGATACATGTGATGTTTTGATACAGGCATACAATGTATTAATCAAATCAGGGTAATTAGGGTATCCATCACCTCAAGCATTTATCATTTCTTTGTGTTAGGAATATTCCAATTCTGCTCAACAATAAGTATACCATAACTTATTGTTGACTATAGTCACTTTGTTGCATATATTATCATTTTCAATAACTGCAAGGTATTCCAAATATTGATATTTTTAAATGTAACTTTTCATTCTAATTCAGTCATCCTATCTCCCCAGTGACCTATGGCAGTTCTCCCCCTTTTTCTCCCTTAGGGATTTATTACACATCAAGGTTCTGGGCTAGGACCCAGGTTCAGTAAATAGGGATTTTTCAAACTGTTACTCCTGTACCGTATGTAGCTTTTCTTGTATAATTTGTGACTCTTTAAGCCCTCTACTTTTGGTGGCACATATCTGTAGCTCTTTTGTTAATGGAGTTGCAAATAAAGGTAACAATGAGAGTATTCCTGAAATAAATTTGTTCTGTCTCTTAACTTGAAACCACAGGTAGAAAAACCCTGCCTAACTTTTGAGAGTGTTAGTGGGGCTAGGGAATTCTTGAAGTCATTATTAGTTTTTTGTGTTAATATATGACAATGTCTACTTAGTATTTTAATTTTGGTTCACGATGTAAGAGGAAGGCATAGAGAAATGACTTTCAAAATATTAAGTAGTTTTAAAATTTTTATTAGAGCATAGGTATTACAGATAATGGATATTTTATATACTTTTTTATTTCCACATTTTCAAATGAGTATATATCACATATTGTTAAATTCTAACAAATATAAAGAGAGAAGAAAGAATAAAGTATCATGTTTACTGTAAGTCTTTTGGTTTACAAAATGATAATTTGTGCTGATCTTTAGTTCCAGAAAGCTGACTCTGATCTGGATTACATTCAGTACAGGCTGGAATATGAAATCAAGATGAATCATCCTGATTCAGCAGGCGAGGTAATCTGCAAATTAAATAAGCCTTTTTTAAAAAAAGTCCTTTTTAACCGAATATTTTATAAAAGAATTTTCTGATAGTATTTCTAATAGGAGTAGATAAGAATTATACTATTAAGTTTGTGTAATCTTAAAATCTTGTTGTGTTGGAAGTTTGGTCATGGCATACTGGAGAGATTGTACTGATAGTCAGTGAAATTTGTTGCTACTTTCTTTTTTAACCTTTAAAAAATAATCATTGAGGTCACAGGTACAAGCTACTGTGAAAACCTCTGAAATTCCAAGAGAGAATACAGCTACCTCTAAGGCAGTGGTTCTTCAATAAGTTTGAGGGGAGAAGTCCTGGCAGTCATGATATTCTCTGAGGAAGGTGATGATATACTGTTACATTTCTTTAATTATATGATATGATTTTTGCATAAAATTATATATTTAGTTATTCTAAGTTTAGGTTGATTAGAAACATTAACTCTGTTTATATGCCATAAAATCATAAGTATACGTGTTCCTGGGGATAAAAGTAAACAATCTCCAAGCATTATGTGTTAACATTAATTTACCACTTAAATCATTACTATATCTTTGGTAGTACTTGCCAGCAGACAAGAAATATCATATTTTACAGTTTTTCAAAAAATTCCACATAATTAAAAAATTTTTTTTGGCTTGGGTAGAAGAACAAATTAAAGTAACATTTTATACAAAATTGGGAAAACTTCATGAATGTTCAGTTTTTACTGTTTATTTCATGGAATCCCAGAATTCTCTGGGAGTGTAGTTTGAACTGTTTTAGCTCCCTAACTGACTTGATTTCTTCTTTGTCTTTTCCTTTTCTTTCTGACTGAGGAACAACTAACCATTCTGGTCCAGTGGTACCACCTAATGACTGGCTGAAGGACTCATCTGAGTCAGTATCTTTCAAGTACTACTGTGCAACACATTTCATTTAGTGCTCCCACTTTTCCTCTGCCTTCTATCTCTCATCTTTGTTCCACCTCTGGTTATTTTTCTTTTCTACAGCTTTTTAAAAAAGCAATTTTATTGAGCTATAATTCGTAGACCATAAAATTCACCCTTTTAAAATATACAATTCAGTGGTTTTTTAGTATATTCACAGTGTTCTGCAGCCATCACCACAATAAGTTTTTGAACATTTTGATCATCTCAGAAAGAAACCCCATACCCATTAGTAGTTACTCCCTATTACTTTTTCTTGCCTCCCCACCAGCTTGCAGCAACCACAGATCTACTTTTTGTCTTTATATATTTGCCATCTGAACATTTCACATAAATGGAATCACATAATATGTGGCCTTTTGTCTGGTTTCTTTCACTTAGCATAATATTTTCAAGGTCTATCCACGTTGTAGCATGAATCAGCAGTGGTGTGGTCATAGCTTACTCAGCCTTGAAACCCTGGGCTCAAGCGATCCTTCTGCTTCAGCCTCCCAAGTAGCTGGTACTACAAGCATGTGCCATCACGACTGGCTAATTAAAAAAATTTTTTTTTAGAGATTGGAGGCAGGGGAGTCTCGAGATACTGCCCAGGCTATTCTTGAACTCCTAGCCTCAAGCAATCCTCTTGCCTCAGCCTTCCTTCATTTCTTCTTCTTTTTCATTTTTAATTGAGACAGGGTCTCTCTAGCTCTGTCTAGAGTGCAGTGGTATCATCATAGCTCGCTATAACCTCAAACTCCTGGGCTCAAGTGATCCTCCTGCCTGAGCCTCCCAAGTGGTTGGGATTACAGGCATGGGCCCAGCTAATTTGGGTTGCACTCTTGCTCAGGCTGGTCTTGAACTCCTGACCTCAAGTGAGCCTCCTGCCTTGGCCTCCCAAAGTGCTAGGATTATAGGCTTGAGCCAACTTGCCTGGCCCCTTCATTTCTTATTATAGCTGAATAATATTCCATTGTATGGCTATACCACATTTTCTTATCTATGCATCAGTTGATTGGACATTTGGGTTGTTTCCACCTTTTGGTTACTATAAATAATACTGCTATGAACATTCATGTACAGGTTCTTGTATGGACATGTTTTCATTTCTCCTGGGTACATACCTAGGAATGGACTTACTAGCCATATGGTAACTTGTTTACTATTTTGAGGAACTGCCAAAATATTATGACCAAAGCAGGTCAACCATTTCACATTCTTGGTTTTTCAAAAAAATTATGGTAAAATATACATAATATAAAATTTACCATTTAAATCTTTTTTGAGTATACAGTTCAGGGGTATTAAGTATACCACATTATTGTGCAAGTGTCATCACCATCCATCTCCAGAACTTTTTCATCTCCCTGAACTGAAACTCTGTACCCATTAAACTACAACTCCTCATTCCTCCTCTCCTCCATCTCTTAGCAACTACCTTTCTACTTTCTGTCTCTATGAATTTAACTACTCTGGGTACCTCAAATAAGTAGAATCATATGATATTTGTCCTTTTGTGACTTATTTCACTTAGTGTAATGTTTGCTTATTTTACTTTGCATAATGTTCTCAAGATTCATCCATATTGTAGCAATCAGAAATTTCTTCCTTTTTAAGGGTGAATAATATTCCATTGTATGTATGTACCATATTATGTTTATCCATTCATCTGCCAATGGACATTTGGTTTGCTTCCACCTTTGGCTATTGTGAATAATGCTGCTGTGAACATTGGTGTACAAATATCTGTTTTGAGTACCTGCTTTCAACTTTTTTTCAACTCTTCTCAACATTTTCAGACACACTGCATGTTTCCTAAGTTTCATTTTCTTCCATGGAAACATCCCTTTTCATGCTCTATCCTTCTCCAATCTGACCTCCTGCTCTATAGGCCTTCTGCATGGCTGTCTTTCTGGGATTTCTTTACCATCATTTTGACATATGCCTTTATTTTATTCCTGTGTTGGATCACGTTTCACTCTGTCTTGTTTTATTTCCTTGACGTGGTGAAGCATATCCTTTAGAACTGCAGTCCCCAACCCCCAGGCTTGAACCAGTACCGGTCTGTGGCCTGTTAGGAACCGGGCTGCACAGCAGGAGGTGAGTGGTGGGCAAGCAAGCAAAACTCCATCTGTATTTATAGCTGCTCCCCATCGTTTGCATCACCGCCTGAGTTCTGCCTCTTGTCAGATCAGTGGTGGCATTAGATTCTCATAGGAGCACAAACCCTACAGTAAACTGTGCATGTGAGGGATCTAGGTTGCGTGCTCCTTATGAGAATCTAATGCCTGGTGATCTGAGGTGGAGCTAAGGTGGTGATGCTAGTGCTGGGGAGTGGCTGCAAATACAGATTATCATTAGCATAGAGGTTTGATTGCACAGAGACCATAATAAATCAATTGCTTGCAGACTCACATCAAAATCCTGTCAGTGAATGGCAAATGACAATTAAGGTGCATCTGTTGGCAGGCTTTATAGTGGCAAGTGAGTTGATGTACTTCAATTGTACAGCTGCATCTGGTGGCAGGCTTTAAGTCAGAATCCGACACTTATTTTAGCCCACGTGTGGCCTGCCCATTATTTTATTGACCATTTCTGACCATGCCTCTTTCCTGTACTGTGCACTTGTCTCAGTCACAGTTTTGGTAAGCCCACAAACTAAGCATAGCAAAAATGAGTAAAAAACAAACATCGCTGGAGAGCTTCTTGGAAAAGGGGGAAAGACCCATTGATGAGACAGCAGAGGACTCTAAGACTGCCAACAAAATGAAAGCTGCATTTAAAAGAAAATACCAAGAGTCCTTCTTAAATTACTACTGGTTCATTGCAACAGGTGATTCAAATTCTCCAAGCCCACTTTGTATGATATGTGTTGACCGGCTATCCAATGAAGCCATGAAACCTTCAAAACTGCTTTACCACATGGAGACCAAGCACCCTGCATTAAAACAAGCCTTTGGACTTTTTCAAAAGAAAAAAATGTGAACGTGAAGAACAGAAGCGATTATTGAAGTCCACCACTTCATCAAATGTGTCTGCATTGAGAGCATAATTCTTAGTAGCTAACCACATTGCTAAAGCTAAGAAGCCCTTCATTACTGATGAAGAATTGATCCTGCCTGCTGCTAAGGATATTTGCCATAACTTTTAGAGAGGGTGCAGTTCAAAAGGTGGCATGTGTTCCTCTTTTGGCTAGCACCATAACTAGACGAATTGATGAAATAGCAGAGGATATTGAGGCACAGTTGTTAGAGAGGATTAATGAATCACCATGATATGCAATCCAGGTTGATGAGTCTACCGATGTTGACAAGAAGTCAACAATGCTTGTTTTTGTGTGATATATTTTTCAGGAGGATGTGCATGGGGATATGTTATGTGCACTTTTGTTGCCAACCAACACCACAGCTGCAGAACTATTCAACTCTTTGAATGATTACATATCAGGAAAACTGAGGTCATTTTGTGTCAGTGTTTGCACTGATGGAGCGGCTGCCTTGACTGGATGGCTTTGTGGTTTCACTAGTTAGGTCAAGGAGGTCGCTTCTGAATGTGAGTCTATACACTGTGTCATCCATAGAGAGATGCTGGCTAGCCGAAAAATGTCACCTGAACTAAACAGTGTTTTGCAGGATGTGATTAAAATTATCAACCACATTAAAGTACATGCCCTTAACTCAACGTCTGTTCACTCACACAGCTCTGTGAGGAGATGGACGCAGAGCACACACGTCTTCTCTTATACATAGAAGTGAGATGGCTTTCTTTTCTTTTTTATTCCTTCTTTTTTTTTTTTCTACTCATGCCTGCAGTGAGGAAGAAGTGAGATGGCTTTCTAAAGGTAGGTCACTGGCCAGAGTTTTTGAGTTATGAGAACTGCTCCGGAGATTTCTTTTAGAAAAACAGTCACCACTGATAGCACATTTCAGTGACTCAGAGCAGGTCGCAAAACTTGCTTAATTGTGTGACACATTCAACCTGCTCTATGAACTCAATCTGTCACTTCAGGGGAGAACGATGACTGTGTTCAACTCGGTACATAAAGTGGCTGCATTCAAAGCCAAACTGGAATTATGGGGGCGACGAGTGAACATTGGGATTTTTAACATGTGTCAAATATTAGCAGAGATTTTGAAAGAGACTGAGCCAGGGCCTTCTTTCTCCCAGGTGGTGCATGATCACCTATCTCAGCTTTCAAAAGAGTTTGAGCATTACTTCCCAACCACAAAAGACCCCCAAACTGGGAAGGAATGGATTTGCGACCCATTTGTGACTAAGCCAGGTGATTCAGCTTTGTCTGTGCTAGAGGAGAATCAACTGCTTGAGATAGCAAATAACAGTGGTCTTAAAAGTGTGTTTGAGACAACTTCAAATCTATATGTTCTGGATTAGAGTCAAGGCAGAATCTTATGAGATTGCCACAAAAGTGCTGAAAAGCCTGCTTCCATTTCCAGCATCCTATCTTTGTGAAGCAGGGTTTTCTGCAGTGACAGCAACCAAAATGAGATTACGGAGTAGACTGGACATAAGCAACACACTTCGGGTATCACTGTCTCCCATTGCCCCCAGATGGGACTGTCTAGTTGCAGGAAAACAAGCTGAGGGCTCCCACTGATTCTGCATTATGGTGAGTTGTATAATTATTTCATTATATATTACAATGTAATAATAATAGAAATAAAGTATATAATAAATGTAATGCGCTTGAATCATCCCAAAACCATCCGCCACCCCCCCACACACCCCTGGTCCATGGAAAAATTGTCTTCCATGAAACCAGTTCCTTGTACCAAAAAGGTTGGGGACCACTGCTTTAGAAGAATGTGCTAAGGAAGCATAACCTGAAGAAGAGTACACAGAAAGTTGACTTTTTGAGACATTGAATGTTTGAAAAAGTCTTTATTGCACCCTTTATTTAATGCTTTACTTGATAAATGGTTTGCTTGAATATAGAATTCTAAATTGGACATTTTCCCTTAATTTTAACATCATTGCTTTGTGGTTTTCTAGCTTCTAATGTTGCTGTTGAGAAATAGATGCCATTCTGATTTCTGATTCTTTGTGTGTGCTTTCCTCCTCAATCCTATGCTCACCCCACCACCTTGCCCATCTCTTGGAACTTTCAGAATATTTGATCTATGCTGTGGAGTTTATAGTTATGTTATAGATCTTTTCATTGATTGTGCTGTCACTTAGTGGGACCCTTTAACCCTGAAAACATATGAACTTGAAGTGTTACAACATTTCTTATCTAGTATATTCATAAGAAAAGAAATCTTCTTTTATGGCCTTTTTTACCAGTCATATTTGGACCTCCTCCATCTACCCTGTGTTTTTCTTATCTTTTCTTAGCTGTTTTCATTTTTGTGGTTTTGTCCTTACTTTTTGGGATATTTCTTGGACTGTATTTTCTAGTTCTTCTACTGGAGATCTTTTATTCAATACAATATTCAGAGGTCTAGAAACATGATGAGAAATGCACCCCTCAGGGTAATGGGGCAGGTCTCAATGTTATTAGGGTTTATAATAAGTAGATACCCCAAAAGTCATCTTAATATATACTATTCCTCTACTTACCAGACTATGTTATTTCTTCTCTCATATCAAACAAACCACCAGGTTCTCTTAACTTTTTTCATGCTGTCTCCCTTCTGTCTCTTTCCAACTTCTGCTGCTCATGCTATAGGCCTTGATCACTTCTTGCAAAACTATTTTAACAGTCTTCAAGATAGATTTCCTGTCCCTATTCCTTCCTGTTAGCATCATTTTTATTTACCATTTACATCATCACAGGCCTTTAGAGAAAAATCTCCAAGGAAGAGGGTAGAAGGCCAAGAACTGAGCCTCTTCCTATAGCCACGAGCTAGGGTCCATAAAGGAAATACTTGAAGAGTAGGAAGATAACCAAGATAGTATAGTTTTATGGAAATCAAGAATTCACTTTAAGAAGATGGAACAGGAAGAAATTAAGGAAAGGCAAGAAGAAGAGTGTCAAAAATATATGCTATATAGCAAGACTGACCTTTTGATTGTTTTAAATAATTTTTTAAAAGATACTAGTCTAATGGGGTGTTAAACTGAGGAAGTATATTATTATAGGTTCTAGAAGCTTTTGATGATAAATGGAATGAGAAAAATGAAACTGATTTTGAAGTGACAACAAAATCAAGATAGGGGATTAACTTTTCCCCCCAGTATAGGACAGATTTGAAGTCTGTGCAAAGGGAGATATTGAAAAGGTTATTGAAATACAGGAAATTTAAGGTTCTGGAGGATATGGGGAGGAAACATTAATAGTAGTGGTAGTTTTAGGAGCTGAGTAAGGATGAGAATGTCCACAGATGTTTTCATTTGGGGATGAAAAGCAAGGAAGTTGGAGTTTCTACTGGATAGTTTCTGTCTTCTTAGCAAAGCAGTTGGTGAGGTCATGTGCCAAGAAGGAGTGGATGGGAATTGGAGGGAGTAGAGAAAGTTTGGAATAGCTGGGAACCATTAGGGAATGAAAAGAATTACCAAGTGGCAGAGCTTAAAGTATCTTTTATGGAACAGTGGCTATTTATATTACAAAATGAATTTGAAAAACCAAGTTTATAAATACAGGTGAGTTGGCATGAATTTTGTATTTTGTATATATATAAATAAATTAGTATGTACACATACTTTAGCCCCATCATAGTGTGTTTAAGAATTTTATAAGTGGTTTCAAGTTATCTTATTCTTTAAGAATAAATCAAAATAGTGCCTTTAATCTTGTGCTGAATAGCATTTAAAATTATATTTTAGAAACACTATGTAATTATTGTGTAATTATTGTAATTATTGTGCATCCAGTGTTATATATTTAAAGTGACCTTATTAGCTGTTTATTATTGCTAAAATTTTTTGTGGGTTGTTTCTGAACCTAGGCTATAAATTCCTTGAGAATAAAATCTAGGTCTTATACTTCTTTCTTCTCTACCTCCCATCTTCTGTCACACAGTTGCATAATTAAATACTCAGCAGTGTTCAATTAAATGAATGATAGACTATGTTGTATATATAGTATTTTAATTCTTAAAAAGAAGCTTAATTTTTCCATTTCACAATTTAATGTATATTAACTTTCTTCCTGATGTAGAAAAATCCAGTTACACTCTTAAAGGAATTGTCAGCGATAAAGTCTCGATATCGAACTTTGTATGCACGCTTTAAACCAGTTGCTGTTGAGCAGAAAGAGACTAAGAGCCGCATTTGTGCTACTGTGAATAAGACTATGAACATGATACAAAAACTACAAAAGCAAACGGACCTGGAGGTAATGCTTTCAATTGAGAGGTTGGATTTGTATAGTTTTAGTTCTGAATGTTGCTTTGAAAGATAAACCCCACCACTGGTACTCACCATCAAATTGGTACTAACTGATCAACACCTACATCACACAGGGCAATAATATTCATCATGGGGCAGGCAGGAGGGAGGGGGGTGGAGGGGCTGGGAAAAACTCTCACTGAATGGATGTGGGGAGCACAGTTTGGGAGATGACCACGATTGTAGCTCTGACACGGGCAGTGCATGGGCAATATATGTAACCAAAGTGTTGTACCCCCATAATATTCTCAAATAAAAAAATAAATTAAAAAAAAAAAAAAAAGAAAGATAAACCCCCAGTAACTTACATTTGGAAATTCAGCAGTCTATTTGAACTATTGGTATAAATGAGATTTTTCTTCATACCCTGAAGTATAATAGCTCTTATCTCCTTTGATATTAAAATAAACATATGGACTTGACATGGTTAATGAAGAGGTGTGCTGTCTTGGATGATGTAACCATGGCAGAAGGGAAAACGTGCTTATACTTATTAAATCTACCAGCTCTGCTGGTTCCTATAAGTACTAGTGAGACTGAGAAGTCTGGAAAGCATCTATACCAGTGACTCTTTTTAAAATTTTTTTAAGTTCTCCTCTCCTTCATTTGAGTTGGCAGGGATGAAAGGGCTGGCTTTCTCCATACCCTCCCTCCATTTCCCATCCCCATCTCATTTAGTGTAAGAATCCTTGTAATTGTGAATCTCTATCACTGATGTGTATACAACTCTTCAGATATGTTGGAGTAGAAAAAAAGATAAGAGCTGCTCACCTAGGCACTAAGATTTTGAACTGAAAACTAAAGGATTTGGCAGCATTTTCATTTACTATCAAGGAAAAGCTGGGGCTTTAGAAAGAAAAGCTGTATGTAGATGGAGTCAAACAGTAGAACTAAGTTTTCTGGGTGAAGGATGGCCAATACGTTTTATCTCAGGTGCCAACTGCAAATGTTTGCTTTGAGTGCTGTATTAAAGAGGTATGTTTTCATTTGCCAACTCTGAACTAAATTATGACTTAAAATACTTTGAATTATGGGCTTGTAACTAGAGTAAATTTCATAGGCTGACTACCCAGGTCAATTAGATCAAAAATTCTTTATATTGCAAATAGAGGGGGAAAAAAGAGAACAATATGTGGTTAAAACAATAAAACGATACCTTAGATGTATCTGTTATGTCACAAGGAGATGAATAGTGGAGGAAGGAAGGGCAATTAAAAAGGGAATAGAGGGAACAGGGAAATAGAATTTAAAACAGTAATGTTGGTGTCACATGCTAATGAATTAAATGTAAAAAACGTATGTATATGATAAACTTTTATAAATACAACTCAAATCACATATTCTTCATTGTATGTGATCAAAGCCTGACAATAGAAGCACATAACCTTATTGGTGGGAAACAAATCTTGAAGAGAGATTAAATATAGTTCCAGATGTACATATCAACATATCTGTATAAAAATCCATAAACTTACTGAAGCACAGAATAAATTTGGGTGAGTGAACAAAGGGAAAAATGGTATTTTGCATGTTTACTACAAATTGCTCCTGCTGGGTATAATAAATGGATGTTATATTTCTGATTGAGATTACAGGTACAGAAAAATATCTATATAGTGATAGAGGATTTCAATTATCTGAGTATCTGTAAAGGTCTTCATTTAGTTAAAAGAAGAAATAATCTGGCAGTGGGTCATACCTATAATCCTAGCACTTTGGGAGGCCAAGGTGGGAGGATCGCTTGAACCCATGAGTTTGAAGTTGTAGTGAGCTATGATCGTGCCACTGCACTTCAGCCTGGGTGACAGACAGAGAGCCTGTCTTAAAAAAAAAAAAAAAAATCTGAAATGAACAATAATTTTGTTCAGCTTTCAGGCAGAAAGCTAAGGGAGCTTTCACTTTGGATCACATTAAGGAGAAATGATTGAAAAGTAGGTTATAAAACTTGAAAAAGGAGGTCATATTTTAGAACCAATGATGGTCAAGTGGGGAAATGTTGGCTATAGTAGATCTTGAATCTATTACTTTAAAATGAGAGTAGTAGAAAGTTTAGAGAAAATACAGGTGTGATGCTCAATCTTCTCAGAGATGTTTAAGATTAAAAGGGATTGTTAAAGCCGGGCACTGTGGCTCATGCCTGTAATCCTAGCACTATGGGAAGCTGAGATGGGAGGATCACTTAAGCTCAGCAGTTCGAGACCAGCCTGAACAAGAGCAAGACCCCATCTATACTAAAGATAGAAAAATTAGCTGGTGGCACACGCCTGTAGTCCGAGCTATTCACCTGTAGTCTCGGCTGCTTGGGAGGCTGAGGCAAGAGGATCACGTGAGGCCAGGAATTTGAGGTTGCAGTGAGCTGTGATGATGCCACTGTACTCTAGCCAGGGCAACAGAGCAAGACACTGTGTCCAAAAAAAAAAGGGGGGGGGCTTTTGTTAAAATTTTTATGATATAAATGTGAAAGAAAAGGAAATGACATCTGTAGAGAGTTGCATAACCAGAAATAGTTCTATGAGTCCAGAGTTTAAAGGATATGCAAGGTAGAATTTGTAAAGGAATTTCAAATATTAAAAGGTGTTTATCAGTCATAGGGACAAAGAGAATAGTTAAGAAAGTCAAAGGCTGGATTGAGCTGAGGCCTCTGAAATTTTCTAAAATAACCAAAAGGGCCTTTAAAATTATTTTGGGAGCATAAAGAACAAAAAAAGGGTAAGTCTGCTTAGGGCAAATGATACTTTGTTTAGAGATAACAGAAAGCAAAACTGTTTAGGTATTCTCTTGCTATAACCTTTATCAAAGAGAGTGGTTTTTTATTTGGAGGGTAGAAAATGTATTTGAATGGATAATATTCAAAAAGAACATTTGAATTCATATTAAATAATAAACGGAACAGAAAAGGAGATGGGAGAAAGGGAATATTAATTTCCTCATCTTTCTTAGCTGATTTAAGACATTGAGATTTAAATATACTTAATTATAAAGGTGACCACCAAAAGAAAAATAAAGGGGACTAATTTATGTCAAAACAAAAAAATAGCAAAACAAAAATAACAATAAATAAAAAATAAAAAAGGCGTTAAAAGTGAAATGTGTGGTATTCCATTGTTGCTCCAAAATATTTGCATTAAAGAAGAAAAATTTCTACAAACTTGAGGTTGGTTAACTTGACCTTAATTCCTGGAAAATTTCGTTGAGGGTTTATTAAACAGATGATCTGAAAGCTCTTGCACAGCGATCACAAGGAACGACATGGATTCGTTGAAAACAAACAAGTCTTGCCAGAATAATATCATTCCCTTTTTTTGAGGTAGAAAAAGGAAATCTTAACTGTTTGGGTTGCTGTAAGGCATATGATTGTTTTTCTTTTCTTGTCTTGTTTCTCTTTTCTTTCTGACAGGGTCTTGCTCTGTCTCCTGGGGTAGAGTGTAGTGGCGACTTCATAGCTTCACTGCAACCTCAAACTCCTGGGCCTGAGTGAGCCTCCTACTTCAGCCTCCCAAGTACATGGGACTGCAGGTGTGCGCCACGACACCCAGCTAATTCTCCTATTTTTTGTAGAGATGGGGTCTTGCTTCTTGCTCAGGCTAGTCTCGAACTCCTGGCCTCAAGCGATCCTCCTGCCTTGGCCTCCCAAAGTGCTAGGAATACAGGCGTGAGCCACTATGCCCAGCCTATGATTGTTTTTCATTTTATCCATGTGAACATGTTGGGCAAATGTGAGTTTGATCAGTCAAATCAACAGCATATGAGAATCAAGTAGGTTCTGGAGGTGTTCTAGAGCTGGGTTGTCCAATTTATATAGGCCACATGTGGCTATATAAATGTAAATTTAAAGTAATTAAATAAAATTTAAAATTAAATTCATCTACCTATTGCACAGTGCAAATATAGAATATTTTCAGCATCATGGAAAGTTTTATTGGACAGCGCTGCCCTAGAGATTCTGATTCTGTAGGTCTGGGGTGTTCCAGATTTGACAGTCTCTCTAGAGATGACCTATATAGCTAGGCAGATTTATAACTACTTGAGTGATTCTTCAGGTTGTACCTCCTATTAATTCCCCATATAACCCTTTGTTTCAGCCAGCCTGCTTATTGGTGCTCTGTGAAAGTCTCTTACAACTTCCCTTCAGCTTCCCTTCTTCCTTTTGCTTTTGCTCCTACCTTCTTTTGGTGGATACCGTGGCTGGTTGTTTTCTCAGAATCTGTTCTCCTTTCCTGACTACTGGAATACAGTCATACACTGCATAACAATGTTTTGGTCAAGGATACAATGGTGGTCCCATAAGGTTATAATACCATATTTTTACTGTACCTTTTCTATGTTTAGATATACATACTTACCATTGTGCTACATTTGCCTGCAGTACTCAGTACAGTAATATGCTGTACATCTTTGTAGCCCCGGAGCAATGGACTATACTATATAGCACGTATCCCTGTTATTAAGCAACTGGTGACAGTACTGACTTTCTTGAGATGAGTGTTGTCTCTCATAGTCACGTGCCTGGGGTGAAGCTGGCCCCATCCTCAGCTCTAAGGGTTTCTCTGATTGGCAAGGGGAATGGATTTTCCTTTAACTAACATTGGTTCAGGAATGGGTTTGTAACCCAAGTGACATGAGAGGAGGGAAAGTCTAGAAATAGGTAACTAGGAAGTTTCCTCACTGCTGAGCGAACCCTGGGAAGAGAAAGCATCTTTTCTTCTCCTGGACATTGTGTGTAGATGTGACACTATTAGAGCCATTTTGCTGTCAGCTTGAGGGTAAAAGCACCATCAAGGATATCAGAGCTGTGAGATGAAAAAAACCAAGTCCTTACATTGTTAAGCTGCTGAATAAGTCAACCCTGAAGTCTTTCCTTCTTCTGAACTTATTGTGCAATGATAATAAATTTTATTATTCATCAACTTTGAAATGTTTCTATTACTTGCAGCTAAAAGCATTGGAATTATTCTTCAAAATTTAGCCCAAGTCTCTACTTCTCTGAGAAAATTTTCGTACTATTTTTGTTCATATCTTTTTCAAAATACAGTCAGTCCTCCATATCCATGAGTTCCACATCCATGGATTCAACCAACCATGGATCAAAAATATTCAGAAAAAACATAGATGGTTGCCTCTATACTGAACATGTAGACTTTTTTCCTTGTCATTATTCCCTAGACAATACAGTATAACGACTGTTTATATAGCATTTACGTTGCATTAGGTATTATAAGTAATCTAGAGATGATTTAAAGTATACAGGAGGATATGCCTAGGTTATATGCAAGTATGACACCATCTTTTATAAGGGACTTGAGCATCTGTGGATTTTGGTATCCTGGAGCCAATCCCCCACGGATACTGAGGGACAACTGTACTTTTAGAATATGGCATCTAAACATAATTCTTTGGTTCTGTTAAATTACAGTCCTTAAATTGTTTGATTTCTTGGTCTGTTTCTTCAACTTATTTATAATTGCAAGTTCCTTAGAAGTTCAAACATCATAGTACCTGTATATAGATAGCCAAATATCTATATTTTTCCTTGCCTCCCTAAATTTGAGATTACATACATAATATAAGCTTATGGAAACATTTATTGGTGTAGCAAAGCTGAAGTTAACTAAACTAATTTAACAGTCTTTAAAAGTTTTTGAAATAAAGATTTTGTCATTTGTTTTCTAGCTGTCACCACTGACTGAAAAAGAGAAAACTGCAGCAGAGCAATTAAAATCTCACATGCCAGACTCATGAAGAAATGGACTTCCAAAAGGGAACTCTAACAGAGAAGAGATCAATTCCAGAGAAATTTAGGAGGATGTCTTTTAACACTTGATGACTAGAGATGGGGGGCTGGTGAAGGAGGAGGTTTGGCTTGAATGACTTGAATGATTGGCGCTGTCCAATAAAACTTTCCATGATGCTGAAAATATTCTATATTTGCACTGTGCAATAGGTAGATGAATTTAATTTTAAATTTTATTTAATTACTTTAAATTTACATTTATACAGCCACATGTGGCCTATATAAATTGGACAACCCAGCTCTAGAACACCTCCAGAACCTACTTGATTCTCATATGCTGTTGATTTGACTGATCAAACTCACATTTGCCCATAATGGTGCCTTTCATATGAGAGAATATAAGAAGGGCAGATATATGAATAAAGTTCAGCCAAAAGGATGAAATGGGAATAAAGGGATTTACACACACACACAGTCTTGTAATTTTAGGCAAGGAAGTCTGTTAACGCTATTTTGAATCTGTTTTCTTTTTGTGTAGTTGGGATAACGTAGATGTTCTGGCCTATCAAAAGAATTTCAGTCAGTCAGTATGTGAATGAGTATGCTTTGGAAATTAAAGGATAAGCAAAATATTTGTATTGTACATCATATATAATTTCATTTTTGAAAATGTTGATTGCAGACGTGGGCCTATTATTGGTGAGGCTGCTAATGTTGTCAAAACTGCAAGAGAGTTTCAGTCTAGGTCCAGTTGCTCATTGCACAAAGATCCAATTATTGAGTCAACGATGATTGCCAAGGAAGAAAGGAATTTTAATATGACAAGGGTCTTGTCTTGTTGGGAAAAAGGGGAGAAGCTGCCTCAACTCTGTCTCTGACTAAGGGAGATCATGGGCTTTTAAAGGAGGGGCCACATGCCTTGGGGCGGGTCCTGGTGAATCTCACAAAGGGCTACATGCATTGGGGACAGGTTTTGGGGGATGGTGAATCTTGGTGTCAGGAAGTCTGCCCAGGGGCCTTCAGAATCTCAGCTCCTTTGTCTTGTGGAAGACATTTCTGGGAAACAACTTGAAAGGTAAAGTAGTTAAGGAGAGGATTATATAGGGGTCATTGAAATTTGTTCAATGAGGGGGTCGGTTACACTAACATATGACCTGTAATTTCCCACAAAACCTAGCTAAAAGTAATAAGCTGGCTTTTTCTGTGACAGCCTCACATACGTTTATTTACTTATTTTTGTATTTATTTATTTAATGCCCTAGATGTGCTAAGAGGACTCACTTTTATTTTTTCCCTATTTCTTCTGCCTGCTAATGTTGAGCAGCATGAGCTTTATTTCAAATGCTATTTTAGACTGTCCTTGTTGTATTTCTTGTTTTAATTAATTAGTTACTTATTTTAGAGATAGGGTCTTAATATGCATTATGTTGCCCAGGCTGGCTTTAACACATTAACTGCCATGTGAGTTGTATTTAACTCACGCTAGTTTTGAGCCCCAGTGAACTCAAGTTGCATATAACGCACACACAGAAAACAAAAAATAAATTTTCCATTAAATTAGAAAGGATGATCTTGTTTTTGAAGTTTTTATTCTACTCTCATAATAAAACACCATGGCCCCAAGGAAAAAATATTTTTTTCTAGTGTGGCTGTCAATGTGTTAAACTGCTAGGCTCAAGTGATCCTCCCGCCTCAGTCTCCTGAGTAGCTGGGACTATAGGTGAGTGACACCATGCCTGGCTTCTGTTGTAGTTCAGTAATACCTCTGTTCTCCTTTAGCCTATATTATTTTATTTGTTCATTCCACATGAAAGTTAAGAAACTGAAATTAGAGGAGCACTTACCTGCTACTTGCCAGTTTTGCGTGTGTCAATTTCATTATTTATTTAAAAATAACTATTGGCAATAAGGTAATTGCCTAAAGTTGGGACAGATCTTGATACAAAGATATGAATCACAGGATTATTTGTAATAGCAATACATATACACATCTGGTGAATAGGAAAATAAATCATGTTGTATTTATATAATGTCAAGTTGCTAATACATTATTACTGTTAATGTTATGGGAAACGCTAAAGCTTACTAAGGGGGGGTGGGGGAGGGAGAAGCAGGTATTACAGTTTTGTAGTTAAGATTGGGCTTTGGAGTCCTACTTGAGATGGAAGTTGCAGGTTTTAAATTCTAGCTGTGACCCTAAGCAGATCACTTAACTTCCAAGTGTCAGGATAGTTGGAAGGACAAACCAGGATGGTAAACTGTTAAAGGGTTTGGTATGTAGTAAGCCTTCAATGAATTTAACATATATGTAATAAAAAGTAGGCATTGAAAAGACTAGGAAAAAATGCATCAAATATTAATTCTGCAGGTTATAAAATTATACTATTATACTAACATAATTTAAAACTTTCTGTTATGAGCATGTATTTGTCCATTACAAACTTATAATAGCTGAAAAACAGGGTTCTGAGAGTAGCTTCAGTTAAAATTGTCCTGTCTAGTTTGAATATTTCAAGAACAGAAAGCCTCCTGTTTTTAAATTACAAAGTAAGTTACACCTTAGTATCAGATATTAATTTTTTTTCAGTACTCTAGCAATTAATATTAAGGAAGCTCCTGTAATGGGATGGCTCTATGGTGTGATGATTGGTGGGATTGAAAAAATGGTATTATCATGAAGAGGCCATAACAAATTCTTAATACTGTAGTATTAAATTGGTTTTGCTTTCACTGGGGGGGGGCGGGAATGAGATTGTACTATTTTTCCTCTATGATTTCTGTCACATTTATCTTCTAAATGTTCTTCTCCTCAACCCCCTTAAAATTGTTCTCTACGTACTTCTCAATATATTCTTTTGTTTCCCAAGCCTTAAGCCTCTGTGGATAAAATATAACTTCTTCCACTAGCTCTAGATCTGTATTTCCAATAAAACCCCCTACCTGAATGGTCAAATTGAACATGTCCAGAATACTTCCTGATTTTATTATTTTGTTAGTGGCCAGCATCTGTTAGCTGGAATTGAAGCCTGTACGACTAATTTGCATCCCTTTATCTTCTCAGTCAATAAAATTGTCCCTGAAATTGTCATAGCGTCCAACCTCCAATTTTTTAATCTTTTTTTTTTAATTTATTTTTTTAATTTCAGAATATCATGGGGCCTCCAATTTATCTTCACTCTTACTTCCCTAATTTAGACTTTTTATTTATCATCTGGATTATAATTGTTTTCTATGTGACTGTAGTGTTTTTGTCTTAAGTTATAAGTAATACATGTTTAAGAAATTAAAAACCATAGGCATACCTATTCCCCAGAGGAAATCTGCAAATAATTTCTTCAGGCGTTTCTACATGTATACTAATTAGAAAAAAAAATTTTTTTTGCAAAAATAGGTTGATACTTTACATTGTACTGCAGCGGTACTTAAGTTTTTTTCATTTTAAATATTTTGTCACGTCACACATCATGTCGTTCATCTACCCTGGTTTTTTTTTTTTTTTTAGAGACAGTGTCTGGCTCTGTCACCGAGGCTGGAGTATCATAGGTCACTGCAGCCTCGAATTCCTGGGCTCAGGCGATCCTCCTTGTCAGCCTCTCAAGTAGCTGGGACTACAGGTGCACCATTGCACCTGGCTAATGTTTTTAAAAAAATATTTTGTAGAGAATGGGGGTAGTGGGAGTGGTGTCTCTTTATGTTGTCCAAGCTAGTCTCAAACTCCTGGCCTCAAGCAATCCTCCCCACTTTGGCCTCCCAAAGTGCTGAGATTACAGGCATGAGCTGCTTGAGATTACTGGCCCACTCTGCTTTTTAACAGCTGTAATCCATTATATAGATGTACTATAATTTTTATCAGTTCCTTATTAATAGACATTTAAGCTGTGTAATTGCAAGTTATACAAGTAATATAACAAATAAACTGTTTAATAGCAAGTTATGCAAGTACTTAATAATCAAGTTAGGAGATCTGTCTTATGGGGAGGGCAGCAAGGACAGCCTTTAAAGCTGTGGTCCCCAACCCCTGGGCCACTGACAGTACCGGTCTGTGGCCTGTTAGGAACCAGGCCACACAGCAGGAGGTGAGCAGTGGCAGGCTAGGGAAGCTTTATCTGTATTTACAGCTGCTCCCCATCGCTGGCATCACCACATAAGCTCCACCTCCTTTCGGATCAGTGGCAGCATTAGATTTTCACAGGAGCTGGAACCCTACTGCAAACTGTGCATGAGAGGGATCTAGGTTGCACGCTCCTTATGAGAATCTAATGCCTGATGATCTGAGGTGATGAGGCGGTGATGCTAGTGCTGGGGTGTGGCTGCAAATACAGATTATCATTAGCAGAGAGGTTTGACTGCACAATAGATGCAATGCCCTTGAATCATCCCAAAACCATTCTCACACCGCCAGCCCTGGTCAGTGGAAAAATTGTCTTCCATGAAACCAGTCCCTGGTGCCAGAAAGGTTGGGGACTGCTGCTTTAAGGGATTCTGATGGAGCAGATAGATCATAGGCTCCCCAACCCCAGGGCTTGGCAAATGACTTCAGTTTAGCATCCTGCCAACTAAATTATTTTTTGCTCAGGTTAGCCAGAATCTGACTTTGTGCTTGCAACCAATGGCCTCTAATTAGTTGTACAGGTTTTTCTAATTTTTCTCTATTATGAACTAGTGCAGTAAGTCCTTAAACATTTTTGGGTTCTTGGGCAAATATACAAGAACGTATTTTAATATTTATCATATACATATTGCAATTTGTCTTGTCTTCTACTACACTGTTCCTTGAAAGCAAGGACCACTTCTGTACTGTGTTCCATAAATAATTCTTTTGAGGTAGAATTCACATAACATAAAATTAACCATTTTAAACTGTACAACTGAGGGCATTTTAGCACAAATAGTGGTGTGTAACCATCACCTCCATGTAGTCCCAAATCATAATTTTTAGTGAAAGCATTTTTCAGTCCCAGGTGAATCTTTCTAAATTATATCTTGTCCATGGCTCACCTAGTTCAAAAAAAAATTGTTGCTGCCCACTACTTGTAAGTCCAAATGCCTGCTATTCAAGAACCTCTTTCTAGATCATTATTGATTCTCTACATGTGCACTCTAGGTTGGGTTAAGTACAATAACTAGTTGCTTGCAATAAATAGAAAGGAAAAATTAAATTCAAATTAGGAATTTGATGTATGCTCTCGGTCTCACACCTTCAATTCTTGCATTCTTTACACATCTCTTCTGGCAGGAAATTGTAGAAAGCAGATCCCAATTATAGGAAAGCTGGATATAGCTGATACCCTTTTGCCTTGTCAGTAAGTCCCACGGCGACAGTGGCAAGAAATGAAGGGTGGAGTGTAGGTCTGACGTCTTCACAGTCGGTGGTCCCGTCTTACCACCAAAATGTGAAGCGTCACCTCTCCAGGCTTCACAATCTGGAGCTTTCTAACTTCATTTGCTTCGGTAGGCGGAACAGAAGTTTTAAAAACCTTAGAATCTGTCTTTTAGAGAAAGAGAACTAACCTTAATCCATCCTCTGGACCAGGTTTCTCAAAGTGCGGGTCACAGACCACCTGCAACCGAATCAGCCAGAGTGGCTGTTGAGAGCGCGGATTTCCTGGGCCCCACCGTAGACTCTAGAGTCTGAATAGTTAGGGGTGTGGCTCCGAAGTCGGCCTTCTACACCAGCACGCCAGGTGGCTCCGGTCTTTGGCGCGCAAAAGTTTGAGAAGCTGCGGTGCCGCCCCTCCGCCGAGGAGGGCGGGACTCAGCGAAGCGCCACGCTCCAGCAGCGGGCGCCGGCTGCAGCCCAAGGCACGCAATCCTGGGAAAGAGCCGCTAAGTCTCGTGTGCGCCCCCTCACCGCGGGAACTAAGTGCCCGCCTCCCGCGCATGCGCGTCGGCCCCTTTTTCGCCGTCGCGCCTCCGCCGGCTGCCCTGGTTACCGTTGGTGTTTGCGAATTCTCTGTAGCGCCTTCTTCGCTTGAGACCAGCGTCGCCCAGCTCCAGGCGGCGGTTCGATACGCGCGCGCCCGTGTCACGTGGCCGGGGCGGCTAAGCCGGCAAAAAGCTGCGGTCACCGCTCGCTCTCCCGCTGCGCTCCAGGGCGGGCGCTTGGGTAAAAATGGCGAAATGGGGGTAGTCGCCGCGGAACCTGAAGCGATGGGGCGCGCAGGTGGGGCAGTTGTCGGAGCCCCCTGACGTGTGCGTCGTGCTGTTCTCGGCGACTTGACCTGGCGACCTCCGGCCGTCGCCTAAGAGGTCAGACTACAGAGTCCGCGGGTCCCAGGGCCCCGCCGAGAGCCGAAGGCAATGGATGAACAGAGTGTGGAGGTGAGGGGGGGTTGAGGAGAGTATGGTTAGTCTCCCTCTTCTACCCAACGAGCGTTTTTTATTCGGGGCGCCGTGCCCTGGTCCTTCCTCCGGGAAGGTACCCCGACGCCGCCCCTGCGGCTGTGGAGCTGGCTGGGCCAGTGGGGGGGGGATGCTGTGCTCAATCTGCAGCGGGCGTCTTGTGCTCGGACTCTTCCGCAGTCAGGTGGTGCGTTTATCCTGGCGTTTTCAAGGATGTCTTGGCACCTTGGTGCTCATCTCCACCAGGTATTTGCAAACTATAGCCTGTGCAGAGCAAAACTGCAAATTCATCAGATGAATGTGTCCTGCGATTCGTCACCAGTTCTTGCAAGTTGATGAGCTGATCCAAATCTCCCTCCGAATGGATAATCATCTTTCCCTCAGCGGTACATTTTGCAGGCTTCTGCCCTTCCTAGATTGAATGAGCAAATACTTGTACTATCTCATTCTACTGTAGTTTCCAGAACAAACTATTCTTTTTATATCTGACTCTTGTAAGCTGTGATTTCAGAGGATAGGGATATTTACGTAAAGGCTAGCAATATAAAAGAAGAGTATGTTTATTGGACAGATATGTAATCACTGTCAAATTTTGGAACTTTCGAATACTAAAATACTAAATCCTTGCTTCTTAGTAAGGGGTAAGTATGTTACTGGGTGCTCCACTTGAAACTAGTTCATCCAGTACTCTTGTCCACTTCGTAGTCGGTTACAGAACCTGCAACTCGCAGGTTCTTTCTGGCCCTGCAGAGTCATGATTAGACTCATGGGTAATTTTCTTCTTAGTTCCTCATGTGAAAGTATTACAAAGTTTCTGTAAACTTACTTAAGTTTTAGGAGGGTTTAATTCTCTTGGAGTGGCATAAAATAAATGTCAGTACTGTAAAAATAAATTTAAAATATGCAATAACAGTACATTTAATTAAGGTCTGTTTTCTTGTTTTAACTTGTCAGTTACTTCCTAAATTGATTAACTGAGGCTTGGAAAGATAATACTGTTTCTTCTGTTTTTATTTTTTTGTTTTATTTATTTATTTATTTTTGGAGACAGTCTCTCTCTGTCATCCAGGCTGGAGTTCAGTGGCATAATCATAACTCATTATAACCTCAAACTCCTGGGCTCAAGCGACTTTCCTGCCTCAGCCTCCCAAGCAGCTAGGATTACAGGCTGGAGCCACCACGCTTGGCTGTTTCTTCTATTTACATAATTTTTTTCTTTCTTCCCAAGACCTCATAAAGCTACCACCAAAGTTTTCAGTAGGGGCAGAATCTTAGGCTCAAGTAAGTAGCTAGTTGATTGCAGCATCAGTACAGAAATTCAAATTTCTGGATTCTGAATTAGTTTCTCTATGCATCATAGTACACTGCCATTGGGATAAGTGTCTTTGTAAGACTTTTTTTTCCTCTAAATTATAAAAACAATTTATCCCCTTTGGGGAAATTGCAGAAAAAATAAACAAGTTCTTTTTGCCTATTCAATCATGTAGTCTGCCTTTTTTCCTTACTGTTATGCATTGTAAGCATTTTTCTGTATCATTAAGTCAAGAACTGTTTTTAGTGACCATTATAATCTATGTTTAACTGCCCTAAGTTACTTAATATTTGGGCATGTGGGCTGTAGCCAGATTCTTGTCATTATGATTAATGCTTCAGTGCAAATATTTGTGCATAGGTCTGCGTTTGCATTTTATATCTTTTTGTTAGGACAGAATCATCGTGAAGCTTAGAAAAAAGGAAGCATATTTTCCAGGTGTTCTCAGGTTCCTGGACCTTAACTAACCAAGTCGTGCTATGGAATATAGTTAAAACTGAGATACCAGACCAAAATAAATGTAAATGTCAAGTGAGTTATTTTTAGCATGCTTTTTACTCTCGATTCAGTAGTCTAATCTGGTGGGCCTTACATCTCTTTTTATTTTCAGAGCATTGCTGAAGTTTTTCGATGTTTCATTTGTATGGAGAAATTGCGGGATGCACGCCTGTGCCCTCATTGCTCCAAGCTTTGTTGTTTCAGCTGTATTAGGGTGAGTTGGATTTCTTTACATGCATTTAGTATATATAGGATATATTGTAAGGATTAACCATTTCCCTTATCTTTTTCTTATATTACATTTTGTGCCCTTTTGAAAAATGTTTCTTAAATGAATGTTCCTTAATAGAGAGACCACCAATTTGTATTGCTTAGTACTATGGAGATGAATAAACATTAAATGATAACTGCCATGAAATGTCTGAATATAGCTGGGTGCCTCTGGAAACAAAGCCCGCTGTAATTTTAAAATAATTACATTATTAAATTCACTGTACATTTCACAAATACTTATAAAGTTCTTGCCTGTATAGTGATTGATGTTGAGGGATACTAAGATAAATGACAAAGTGGCCGCCTTGAAGGAGCTTAAATCTAATAGAGGGAATGGACTTTAGTATTTATATTGAAGAATGTGTAGTATCATACAGATGCATTTAAAAAGTGCTGTGGGGCTCAGAAGAGGGAGAATTTATACATGTTTGTTGGGTAAGATGGAAAAAAAGTGGGTAATGGGTTCAAAGGCAAAGAATAAAATATAATTTTATAGTTAGAAGAAACCTTAGAGATGAATATAATCTAGTGGCTTTATTTTTTTTTTCTTATTTTTAACTTACTTTCCACAGCAATCTAATGACTTTAAAACTTGAGTGTAGGTGAACCCCTCAGACAAAATTATGAGAAAGTTCAAGATGCAAAACAGAAGAACTTATTTTGGTTGTGTGGGGGGGGGGTTCAATAGCACATCTACAGAACACAGTTGAAAAGTGCCCTGCTCACATTACTCTTTTTTAGTTTTTATTTTTTGAGACAGGGTCTTACTCTGTTGCCCAGGCTAGAGTGCAGGGGCATCATCTTAGCTCACTGCTACCTCAAGCTCCTGGGCTCAAGCTATCCTCATGCCTCAGCTTCCTGAGTAGCTGGGACTATAGGCGTGTGCCACATAGGTCCCGCTAATTTTTCTATTTTTAGTAGAGACGGGGTCTCACTGTTGCTCAGGGTGGGCTGGAACTCCTGAGCTCAAGCAGTCCTCCTGCCTCGTCCTCCCAGAGTGCTAGGATTACAGGCATGAGCTGCCACACCCGGCCCACATTACTCTTAGATTATTTCCTTTACTGAGAAAAATCAAAGGCATCTCACATGCTCTTCACCTCAAAATTTCTGTATCTTTATTCTTGCCTAAGGCAGGTAAATATCCCTTTGTCAAGAGTAATACCTGTAACACAAATAATTTTCTTGCAGTCACACAGCTAGCAAATGGTGGTGCTGGATTTGACCCTGGGAAGACTGACTCTAGAGCCTGTATTCTTTGCCACCACACCATGTGCAGAAGACGTAGGTTGCATATGTTAGTTTTCACACTCATAAAGGGAGATTCCATCAATCTTAGCCTTGTTTCCTCAGCTATAGAATTCACATAACAAGATCTGCCTCAGGATAGTTATGACATTAAATGAGATAAGCTTAAAAGTAATTCAGAAATTATAAAGTACTATCTACTTGTAAGGTATTAATTATATTATTTAGTTGTTAAAATAGCAACTAATACACATAGCATTTATCCACATTTTATAAATGGTGAAACTGAAGACAGATTAAGTAATTGATCTCCATCTCTATAGTTTATTTAGTGGCAGAGTCTGGATCTGAACTCAGTTCTTTTGATGACAATCCTGTGTGCTTATGGCCTTTGGTTATTGTCTTATACCTCATTGATTCTGTGTTTCTTCATTGTAACTCCTTCTTCCTCCTGCCCCTTAAATGCATTTATTTCTTAGTTCTTGCTGCTGGCATTCTCTATTCTGAGGTTTCTGGGAAATTCATCTACTTTGGGAAATTTGATTTACTTTTGCAGCTTTACTATCATTTGTATGTGTATGGCTTCTAAATCTATTCCTTCAGTGTTGACTTTTAGATGTTTTATCTGGTTGTCCTTCTAGCATCTTGAACTTTGTTCAAGATCAAATTATTCATATTATTTTCTCAAACTGACTATTTTCTGACCATTTTCTCAAACAGAACTTCTTTCTTTTTCTGTTCTGCTAATCACTCACACTGGTTACACCAATGATTTTTTAGTCATGTCAGTTATTCTCTTCTAGTGCCACTTATTTCTGTCCACTACCTTTTCGTTTCTATTATTACCATTCTGATAGAGAAATATGGATATATATTACCTCATGCTTATATTATTATAGTTACTTTCTTTTTTTTTTTTTTTTTGGAAACAGAGTCTCACTCTGTCACCCTGGGTAGAGGGCAGTGGCATCATCACAGCTCACTGCAACCTCAAACTCCTGGGCTCCAGTGATCCTCTTGCCTCAGCCTCCAGAGTAGCTGGGACTACCAGCTAATTTTTCTATTTTCAGTAGAGGCAGGGTTTTGCTCTTGCTCAGGCTGGTCTCGAACTGCTGAGCTCAAGGGATCCTTCCGCCTTGGCCTCCCGGAGTGCTAAGCTTACAGGCATGAGCCACCGAGCCCGGTCTCTATGTGTCTTAAAGAGATTATTTTCTGTTGTAAAGTTGATTTTTTTAAAAAAACTCTGTTTTCTTTGGTCTTCTGTTATACTAACTTAGTAACTTTACCATCTAATTTATTTACTTCTGCATTGTAGAGAATTAATATACACAGTTCTTATGCTAATTACTCATTCTTACAAGTTTTTGGAAATAAAGGGACTGCTTTTCCCATGAGAAGTGGACTTTTGTTGTAGTTTAGTGGTAAAATAGTTGTCCCTAAGAGTCTAGTTAATGTGTTTTTGTTATGTATATATAGTGTGCCTAAAACTCTACTTACTTTAGGGGACGTAAGAAGTTTTGTGTGCTATCAGAAGACATCTAAGGTCCTTTATGATCTGCCTCTTGATCTTGCACTTTTGAGCTATTTAAAAAAAAATTGCTTTGTTAATGAATTTCCTTCTGTTTACTGTCTGTTTTCTGTTATAGCTAAAACTATTTAAATGAGTTTTTCTTGTTTTTCTTAGGGACCAAAGAAATTATAATGTTCAGGGTTATTAAAAATGGAGGAATCCTTTTCCATATGCTCTTTTTTCTTCTAGCTTTATTTTCTTTGCTGTGTAGTACGTTGTTTCTTATCATTTTAAGTCTTTTATTTTCCTTTAAAGTTTCCTGGGGAATTTTATTTCTGAGTTAATTATTTGACTTCAGGTAAAACCTCATGTTCTTTTATAGAAGTAGAAAGGGATAAACAGAAATAACAGATAGTGGAAATATATGGATGTGCGATTATAGTTATTTACCTCTGAACCTATTTACAAGACAATTAAAGTTTGTAACTATAAACCTGTCGTTTTCTGAAAAGTATTCAGAAAATCTTAGCATCTCCTCTGTATGTGGTATAAAACTGCTTCTAATTCAGTAATAATTTAAATTATTAAATTAATAGAATTTGGGGTTTTCAGAGACATTATGCTCTTCTAAAACCTTTTATAATAATGAGGAAAGCAAGGTACCTAGATGTTTAAATTATTGAACTATAAAACTCTTTTAAGCGTTAAAAAGAGGTTTTTTGTATTGCTTATTCATATTTTAGGTCTAATTTATATGTCTATAATATATATACCTCAGAATTAGCTTTTCAAAAAAAATTTAGTAGTATGTTAGTTAGAAGTAAATGATGACTATGGTTTATTTTGGGCGGTGGCAGTGACAGTATCATTATTATTTTTGTGATGATTATCTACACCTTACCTGTGAGAATCAATATAGTCTTAGAATCACATCCTTTCCTATGGGAGAATAGGCTCTTAACAGCTATTTTGGGATGAGTTTTGTCCCTTTGAAAGTTTGTCCCTATCAGGATGATAATGAGAGGGAGACAGCAGATTGCCTGTTATTTTTGTAAGTATCTCTAAAATTAATTTAGGCACTAGAGAGTTAAACCCATTAAATTTGGTTTATAAGTATTCAGTATTTACACCTTAAAGTACTGGTGTGTTTACAGTCAAAATCTAATTCTTTTGCCTCTTTAGCGCTGGCTGACAGAGCAGAGAGCTCAGTGTCCTCATTGCCGGTAAGTGTTTTGCTACGATTATTTGTGAATTTGGAAAATAGTAAGGTGATGGGGTTAGAGTGTGTGCTAGGATTCATAAAGGAAATGTTTTTCTGCAATCTGCCACATTTCCCTTCTTTGTGAATACAGTTGAATAGAAAATAAGCAGTCTGTCTAGAAAAATACAGAAACCAATTCATCTGAATGCATTATGTTTGATATGTTGTACCCTGGCCTATCTTAGAAAACCATTGTATAACTTCTTACCTTTTACTTCTTTACCTTTTTCTACCATTCAGATAGTAGAGATAAATATAAAATAAAAGGCTTCTAATTCTACACTTCCTACCCTATCTTTTCATAAAATAACACTTTCAGAAGAAATTGTTACGTTTGGTATCTGTTCTAGACATTTTTGTGTGTGTGTGTATATATATATTTTTAAGGCTCTAATCCAATATATGCATATATTGATATGTATACCTATATGCTTTTACTTAAAACAGAAAAATGATATACTGTTTTGTGATTTGCTTTTTTTATGTAAAATATGATAGATATCTTTTCCTGATAGTATGTACACATACGTCATTTTTATATTTTTATCTTTTTTATTTTTCCTTTTTCTGTAGATCAGGCAATTGTATAACATTTTTAAAAAGCCGTTTGAATAAAAATCCACTGTATGACTGACTATATTAGGTTGTTTCCACTTTTGGTTATTTCAAGTAATGATGCCAGAGTGCCATCTTTTGCCCATTTTTCTTCTTGTATTATTCACTTTTCTCACATTGGCATGTAAGAAGACCAGCACTATCAAATAGAACTTTCTATTATGATGGAAATATTACATTGTCCACTAGAGTAACCACTAGCTACATGTGGCTGTTGAGCACTTGAAATGTGTCTAGTGTGACTGGTGAAATTTTGTTTTTATTTAATTTTAATTAATTTGCATTTTAATTTAGTCACATGTGGCTAGTAGCTATCATTTTGGACAGCACAGCTTTAGACTAAGGAGTTGAGAATGCAGTCTGTATTCTGAATTGTCAGAATTGTTTCTTTTGTTCAGTTTTTTGTTTGTTTTTGGTAAATGATGTAGTAATGTGAAAACAAGTTGCAAAGCATACTTTTCATCGTCTTTGTTTTTATTTTACTAGTGTTATGGTATAAGTATGAGTGAGACCTTTATTTTGAGGAATGTGTTTATTTTAGAAAATAATCTGAAATTACTGAGTTAGAATATATGTATGGATTTTTTCCCCAGTGCTCCACTCCAACTACGAGAATTAGTAAATTGTCGTTGGGCAGAAGAAGTAACACAACAGCTTGATACTCTTCAACTCTGCAGTCTCACCAAACATGAAGAAAACGAAAAGGACAAGTATGTCCTCAATTTCTTTGTTCAATATTTAGTAGATTTTGCCTTCTGTTATTTTAATGACACTATATTGGTAGTTCTCTTTTAGTTATTTATAAGTAAATAATGTAATATTCCCTAAGTTTTTAATTTGTTATTTGATGTTCCTGTTAGGTAATATTTAAAATGATTCGTTCTTATTCGATAAGTCATTTGATAATACAGTGTTACATCTTATGTTCATAAGATGTAAGATTGAAGAATTTTGATCATATCTGAAGGGTTGTTACGGGGAGCTGATAAAGGAAAGATTGGTAATGTGGCAGTAATTGGTTTTTCCAGGTGAAGACCCTACAACATGGTTAATTACAAGGCTTCACTGTCTAGCAGTAATAAAATAACTTGAATTAGGAGACATTCCAGGACTCTCAAACGTTTAGATATAAAGCCATATTACTTTCTGTAGATTCACAACACGTTAAAGTAAGATGTTAAAACTTCAGGGGGCATTGGAAAAAATTTATACCTGTTTCTTTGTTATGCTGAGGAAATAGAACCATAGAGAGAGGCTTAACTATGGTGATATAACATGTTAATGCATGATCGGAATTAAAACCCAGTGTTGTTTCCATTATTATTCTAGTTAAACTATACCCTTGAAGATTTCTGTTACTTCTAGCATTATGGAAGTCTTACCGAAAATAATTTAATCTTTTTTTTTTAAATATGTAATAGGACATTTCAGTATTTTCCCTCTGACGTGATCTATTTGGAAAGACCCTTTACCTCTTGTTGGGCCTCTTTTATTAGAGCATTTCATAAAAAGAATGAAACTGCTAGCTTGCTAATCTGCCAGTCATCTGTGCTGCCTGATGCCTGCTGGGCCCCGTGGGTTTGCTGAAGGTGCATATAGGTCATTGATTAAGAGTTGTTCTGGTAAATTTCCTACATTGTAAAAGCTGTATTATAAATTTGGTAGTTTGGAGGCCGGGCACAGTGGCTCATGCCTCTAATCGCAGCACTTTGAATGGCCAAGGCAGAAGGGTTGTTTGAGCCCAGGAGTAATAAATTTGGTAGTTTGGAAATCTTGCTAAATGAGCTTCCAGACAGCGTCTCATATGCTGTTTCTTCTAACTTCTGTTAAATTCCTATTTGATATTCACATTACTTATGAGTAAAAAATATAAAATATAGACATATTTAGATATTTTCTCTACGCTCAGTGTCTTTCATCAGTGAAATGCCTTTTAAAAAGTGCAAGAGTATCACTTCTTGACCTTTTGGCTAAGATCAAGTGTAAAAAAATGCAGGAGTATGTCTGCTTTATAAGAAGAAAAAATGTAATTTAAAAAATTTTAATTGTAAAATATACATAAAATTTGCCATCTTAACTGTTTTAAAGTGTACAGTTCAGTTTTGTTAAGTGTGTTTACATTATTGTCCAGCTGATTTCCAGAACTTTTTCATCTTGCAAATCTGAAACTATACCCAATAAAAAGCTACATCCCATTCTCTCTTTCCACCAGCCCCTGGCAACCACTATTGTACTTTCTGTTTTTATGAGTTTGACTACTGTAGGTACCTCATATAAGTACAATCATATGGTACTTGTCTTTTTGTGACTGGTTTATTTCACTTAGCATAATGTCCTCAAGGTTCATCCATGTTGTGGTAGCATGTGTCAGAATTTCTTTCCTTTTTAAGGCTGAATAATATTCCATTGTATGCATATATCACATAGTGTTTTCCCATTCATCTGATGATAAACATTTGGGTTACTTCCACCTTTTGGCTATTGTGAATAATACTGCCATGAACATGGGTGTTCATGTCTTCAAGACTGCTTTCAGTTCATTTGGTTATATACTGAGAAGTAGAATTACTAGATCATATGGTAATTCTATTTTTAATTTTTTGAGGAACCTCTGTACTGTTTTCCATAGTAGGTGTACCATTTCACAGTCCTACCAGCAGTGCACAGGTTTCCAATTTCTCTGTGTCCTGGCCAATACTTACTTTTTGTGGTTTTTTTGATAGCAGCCATCCTAATGGTGTGAGATTTGGATTTGTATTTCCCTGGTGATTAGTGGTGATGAGCATTTTTTCATGGGCAGAAATGTGTATTCAAGTCTTTTGCCAATTTTTTAATCAGGTTTTATTGTTGAGTTATAGGAATTCTTTATATATTCTGGATATTAACCCCTTATCAGATATTTGATTGCAAATATTTTCTTCCATTCCATACATTCCATAGGTTGCCTTTTCTTTCTGTTGATTCTGACCTTTTTTTTGTTTTTTTAAAATTGAGGCAGGACAGGGTCTCTAGCTCTGTTTCCTGGGCTAGAGTGCAGTGGCAGTGGTATCATCTTAGCTTGCTGTAACCTCAAACTCCTGGGCTCAAGTGATCCTCTTGCCTCAGCCTCCTGAGAAGCTGGGACTACAGGGGCATGCTGCCACACCCAGCTAATTTTTTTTATTTTTTGTAGAGATGGGGTCTCATTGTTGCCCAGGCTGATCTGGAACTCCTGGCCTCAAGTGATCCTCCCGTTTCAGCCTCCCAAAGTGTTAGGATTACAGGTGTGAGCCACCTCACCTGGCTGATTCTGACATTTAATGCACAGAAGTTTTTCATTTTGATGTAGTTCAACTTTTCTATTTTTACTTTTGTTGCCTGAGCTTTTGGTGTCATATCCAAGAAATCACTGCCAAATCTAACGTTATGAAGCTTTTCCTCCATGTTTTCATCTTAGAGTTTATACTTTTTGGTTGTATATTTAGGTCTTTGGTCCATTTGGAGTTCATTTTCGTATATGGTGTAAAGTAAGGGTCTATATGAGTCTGCAAGGGCTGCCATAACAATACCACTGACTGGGTGGCTTAAACTATAGAAATCTATTTTCACTCAGTCCTGGAGGGTGGAAGTCCAAGTCAAAGTGCTGGCAGGATTGGTTTCTAGTGTGGCTTACCTCTCTGCTTGTATACAACAGCCACTTTCTGTCTCTGTTCTCACATGGCCTTTGCTGTGTGTATGTGCACTCCTATTATCTCTTCTTATACGGACTGGTCCTGTTGGATTTGGGTCCCACCCTTATGACTTTAACCTTAATTAATCTCATTAAAGGCTCGATCTAGAAATACAGTCACATTGTGGGTTAAGGCTTTAACATATGAATTGCGGGGGTGGACACAATTCAGTCCACAGCAGAGTTCAACTTCCTTTTCTTGCATGTGGATATCCAATTTAAGAGAAGACTTAAAATTGAGTTTTTCATTTTCCGTGAGGACCTGGTTTTTTGTATGTGTGGGTTTTTTGGTTTGTTTTTTTGTTTTGAGACAGGGTATTGCTGTTTCCTGGGCTAGAGTGCAGTGGTATCATCATAGCTCACTGCATCCTCAAACTCTCCTGGGTTGAAGCGATCCTCCGGCTTCAGCGTCCTGAGTAGCTGGGACTATAGGCGTGCGCTACCACACCTGGCTAATTTTTGCATTTTTTGTAGTGACGGGGTCTCACTATGTTGCTCAGGCTGGTCTTGAACTTGTGGCCTCAAGGGATCCTCCCACCTTGGCCTCCCAAAGTGCTGGAATTACACAGGCATGAGCCACCACACCCAGTTGGATCTGGTATTACATTGTACAGTTAATCACCTGTCTTGATTATCATTATCATGGACCACATGTAGGAAAATACTTGTGCATGCATACATACATATGTAGGTATAGACACAAAATCAATCTGATTATTAAACACTTGCCTGAAATGTAGTAGTAGGGTAGAATTTATCATCTGTAGTGATGCTAGGAAATGATGCAATATTTGTACCTTTTTTAAGAAACAAATCTGCATTTTTGCATGTGATTATAAAGTCCAGATTAATAAAAACAGTACTCTAAAAAAACACATGTAATTCTTTTTCTTTTTTTTTTTTGAGACACAGTCTTGCTTTGTCACCCAGGCCAGAGTGCAGTGGCGTCATCACAGCTCACTGCAACCTCAAACTCCTAGGCTCAAGAGATTCTCCTGCCTCAGCCTCCGCAGTAACTGGGACTACAGGCATTTGCCACTACACCCAGCTAATTTTTCTATTTTTTGTAGAGACGGGGTCTTGCTCTTGCTCAGGATGGTCTTGAACTCCTGGCCTCAAGCAGTCCTTCCACCTCAGCCTCCCAGAGTGCTAGGATTACAGGTGTGAACCCGGCCTCCACATATAATTCTTTAGCTTAATTGACGGAAGCCATGGAGTACATTTTATATTGTGTTTCCTGAGATGTAATTGTTTAAAATTGACTGACCTGTTTGCCCAAGCTTAGGAATTTGTTGAGGTAATTATGTTTTAACTTTAATTTATTTAATTTATAACTTTATTTTCTTTTCATAATGTATAGATGTGAAAATCACCATGAAAAACTTAGTGTATTTTGCTGGACTTGTAAGAAGTGTATCTGCCATCAGTGTGCACTTTGGGGAGGAATGGTGAGCAAAACAAATTCAGTGTATTCTTTTTAGTTAGAGATTTGAAGGCACTGAAATACTTGTTTGATTTAAATATAATAGGATATAGTATCATTTTACTTTTGTTTAGAGAATGAAAATTAAAATGCATCTGCTTTTTAAATGCTTTATTAAAGATACTGTATCTTCTGTTATTCCAGAAGAACCTTTTTTGTAGGATATTTGATGTTAAGAGATTACCTCTAACACAAATGTTTTATTTTAACCTAATACCTATATAACTTATACTGTATTCATTTGCACATCTTTTGTTGTAGGGTCAAGGTCTTTTTTTGGATTAAAGGTCAGTTGATCTGATATACTGGCCATGATATCCAATTTTGGTTTCTTTTAAATGGAGCAAGAACTTAAATACTCATGAAACAATGAGTGCAGATATCTAGATCTTATAATTTTATTTTTTTATCTTGTATTTTCTTTTTTCCAATCTAATTCAAAAGCAGTTTTTGAAGGCAGTCTACCTTAAAACATTCAATCAAGTCTAAAGCATTCAAGTTAGTTTTCATAGAAGCAGCTTTTTGTTTTATCATCATATTCTATCATTTAATATTTAGTTAAATGATTTACTTACAATAATAAGTACAATTGGCATAAATAGCTTGAGAATAAAGATAATAGATTCTTAGTGGGAAAAATAAGTGTTAGGGGGAGCAGGAACGGGTACACATCTAGAGTTGTCAGCCATGAGAATTGATCATTCTGTGGGCAACAGCCAGTATGTTTTACACAGAGAACGGCAGGCCATATTGGTTGAGTTCAAGTCAGAGAGCTTTCTGTTATAATTTGCATACTAATGTGGTGACTAGAAAAAATTAAGTTCCCACAATTTAATACTTAAATGGATGGGTTTTCTAAGAGGCAGTAGAAAGGTTTTTTTCCATATTTAAAGTGAATGCGTGAAACATCTTTTTTCTTTTGGAGACCATAGTGGCATACTTTGTCTAGATGAGAAAATTCTAGTAAGAACTTAATCTGTTATAGGAAGTTTCTTATAATAGAAATGTAATAGTTCTACCAGTCAAGAGAGTTATATATTGTAATACTAAAAATGGATAAAAAAATTCTTTTTAGGTTGTTAGCTCCAAAAAATTGTTTTTTGAGCTGAATGCAACTGGGCTTGTGTGGCTAATTTGTATTAGCCTTCTATCTCTGTGGTAACTCTTTGGGGCGGGGGAAATGGGTTTGTTGCTTTTGCTGATTACGTACCCTGGGTTTTTTCCTCAAGTGTCTTTCCAAGTCATTCACCTGTGGTAGAGACTGGGAATTTGGTGATGACCAAGACAGATAGCAAACAGTTAATTCTACATTTAATCCATGTGATAAATTTGAAGATTAAATATAGAGAGCTGATGAGAGTACATAACTATAGAAGCTGACCCTGTAAGCCTGAGCTAGGCCCCAAAGGAAGAATAGGAGTTAAGAGGTATAGAGATGGGAGTGGGAAGATGGAGAATTATTTCTGAATAAGAGGGAGTAACTTTTGCAAAGGCCCGGTAGAAAGAAGTTTGAGGACATTGAAGAAGGCTAGTGTTGCCTGAGAGAAGAGTGAGATTGTGGCAAATGGTTTGGCCTGGAGTTAAGGGTTTTGGTTCCTTCTACTGAGTCAATTTCTAGGTAAATGAATATTTTGCTGATGTTACGTTATTTACAATGTTGAAAGAATTCCCACGTGGCCAAATGATTTTAAGCAAGCATTTTGGCCTGCTTTAACAAAATAAAGGTAGCTAAAAAGATAGAATTCATTTGAAAATATTTACCTGTTTATTAGTGTTCATGGAATGTTACGAGGGAATGTGAATGCAGATAAGATATGTAAAATGTTCTAAAACTATTTTTATTAATTTAAATAGCATGGTGGACATACCTTTAAACCTTTGGCAGAAATTTATGAGCAGCATGTCACTAAAGTGAATGAAGAAGTAGCCAAACTTCGTCGGCGTCTCATGGAACTGATCAGCCTAGTTCAAGAAGTGGTAAGGTTGCTGTTAAAGATCATTACCCTTTTTATACTCATATTTTGTAATATAAATCAATCAGATGTTGAAGTAAAGATTTTCAAGATTTGCAAATTTTGTAGGCTCTATAGTCAATCTCATTAACTTCAGACTAGCTGAGGAATTTGCTTCCAAAGCCCTGGTCTCTAAGGAAGCAGTTAGAGCCAGAGAATTACCTCTTATGCAGAATTAGAAAGTCAATTAGTGAGCTAAAGAAGTCTGTGAAATCTATTTGTTATAGAGTCAATAATTGACTTCTAAACAGAGTCAATATTGGCTTTTACAGAATCATTAAAGTATACATTCTTTGGATCTCTGCTTTTGGGAGAGGTTCTTCTACCAAGGAATGAACTATTTCTGATGTCCTGAATTAGAACACCACAGAGTTGAAAAAGTAATACTTAACACTACTCTTCAGATCTTACATGGGTCAAACAGCTTTGGTGAGCTATTTATTGTGTTATTTCTATGGAAAAATATGATAAGCTCCAAACAGTTAAGTTCTAAATATATTTTTAGAATACATTCTGTTTAAAGTTGCCAGAATAACCGTTATAAATCAGGTTTGTGGACCATTCCTAATTTAGAAACAAATGTCATCTTTGTTTTGCCCCTTATGGAATCAAGAACCAAATCATCATGTGTAACGTTCTTCATGCAGAAAATAGTGTCTTTGAATTGCATGTATACAAGCAGTTTGGATGGTGTCTGTTTGGCCTCCATCTAACTACCTTTTTGCTGTTATTTTTTCTTGGCAATATTATAATATGGTCATTAAGGAGAGTGTTGTAGATTGAGATTCTCACTGCTTATATTTATATAATAATAGTAAGTATGAGAAATACATCTTTTTATTTTCTGTGGTATGCCGGTTCGAAATCTCTTACATACACTATGCGATCTTGGAAAACCCTATTTTTTTTCTTTTTGTATTTAAGTCTGAAAACAAAAACAAAAAAACTTTGTCAACTAGAGTAGATACTGGTTTTTTAACAATTTTCATTTGTTTTAGGGTTTTTTAGTATGTGAACTAGCTTTACTTTTTTTGTTTTTGAAAAGCGGTTTCCTATCAGGGATGATGGGGTTTCAAGTACGTGTTCTGTGTTATGTTACCTAAATCAATTTTTTGTAATTACAAATCTTACTGTCTGACTGTTAAAATATCATATACTTTATTATGCTTTAATTGTTTATTTTTAACAATCTTTTAAAACTGATTCAGTTCAGTGCATAGAATTTTTTAAAGCCGTAAGTTACTTATGCTATATCAACAGTTTAAAAATACTATTATTGACTTACAGTTTTTAAAGAGGGAGTCAACTGACTTTAAGAATAATTTCAGGCTGGGTGCAGTGGGTTGCTCACACCTGTGATCCCAGCACTTTGGGAGGCCAAGGTGGGAGGATTGCTTGAGGCCAGGAGTTCAAGACTACCTGGGGCAACATAGTGAGGCCCCCGTCTCCACCAAAAATTGAAAAAAAATAATTGCAGTGATTGTATTAATGTCTCTTTACTTCTGTTTTTAAAATTTCTCCAGTTAAAGTTATTTTTACATGTTTATCTTCTAGGAAAGAAATGTAGAAGCTGTAAGAAATGCAAAAGATGAACGTGTTCGGGAAATTAGGAATGCAGTGGAGATGATGATTGCACGGTTAGACACGCAACTGAAGAATAAGCTTATAACACTGATGGGTGAGTGTTTTTGCATACCACTGGGGTACATGGTGCTTTGAGCCTCCTTGAGGTTCAGTCTTGGCAGAGTATGCTTGATGAGTTGTTATAGGATAGGAAGGAATCTTGAGATTTTAGGCTACTCCATGTTGTTATAATCCGGATAGATGTCTGACTTGTATTTATTATAGAAATGATTGGAGAGAAGTTTGCATAGCCATTTGGGTAAGAATCCTTTTTGTTTTATTTTGTTTTCTTTCTTTATTTATTTTTTTTGAGACGGGAGTCTCACTATGTTGCCCAGGCTGGTCTCAAATTCCTGGGCTCAAGCAATCCTCCTGTCTCAGTCTCCCTAGTAGCTGGGATTACAGGCACATGTCACCACACTTGGCATAGGGTAAGAATCCCAGTGGCCAATGGTCCTCATTCTTAGGTAGCATTTTTTCAAATGTAGTTAAAATTTCTATTACTGATGTCCCATTTCCTTTCAGTCCATTTTCATTGAAGATAAAGAACCAACGTTTGTAAATATCAGAGTAGTCCTCCCCAGCTTTTTCTTAGAGATTTAAAGTCTTGGTTTTTGGTTTCTAGTAGGTCTCATTTTAAATCTGTTAATTATATTTAGTGCTCACTTTGAGTGAACAGAAGACAGAGTTTTTTCTATTCTCTTTCTCAACAATAATCAACACAGAAGACTTCTGTTACCAAATGTGGGGGATTTCTCCCCACCAACAAACAAATAATCAGTTTTGGAGTGGACACCAGCTGGGTGTCCTCTAATTCAATTCTGACACTACCTGGAGATAGCCTTAGATCCCACAGGTTGAGGGGACTGCCCCCAAGACTGCCACCTCTCCCCCCAGATACCAGTTACAAATCTGGGCCTCTGGAACTTCTGACTGACCGACTTCAAGTTGAGGTTTCCACAACTCCCTCTTTGGGTTCAATTAATTTGCTAGAGCGGCTCACAGAACTGAGAGAAGCACTTACGTTCACTGGATTTTTACAAAGAATATTTTAAAGGATACATATAAACAGCCAGGTGAAGATATGCATTGGGTGAGATCTGGAAGGGTGTTAATGTAATATTGGATTTCTTTGAATTCACAACCCATTTATTTATTCCTTTACCTTAGCTACTATTCTTCCTTTTCTTTATTAATAACCTTTGGAAGGGGTATTAGAGTTGCCACTCTGTTGGTCTAGATTGCAGGCAGCAGTACTAGTCTAGGATATACCTCCTGCTCAGTCCATTACCATTCAGATAGGGTAAGATTACATAGGTGCCAAACTAGTGGGCTATTTTTACTACTAGGCAGTATTCACTGTTAACCACAGTTTTGCACAACCTACCTCCACTAGGCCCTTAGAAATTCTGGCATGAGGTTTAAAAACATAGAGTTTCTTGCTTGGAGTCATCCCTCCTAGCACTTTTAGTTGCAGGTCTGGTCCTAGGACTAGTGCATCAGGTAGGGGAAAGAGAAAAAAAAGTTGAGGTGACATGGGGAAGAAAGAAAAAAGTGTGATCACTATACCAGCATACTCCTCCCTTGGCAAGAATTGCATCATTACACCAGCATGTTCCACCATCCCCTCTTCCCAGATCAACCAGAAAAACGGAAGAAAATCTATTGGGAACACTTCTTTAGTCCTGGTTATGTTGAGTGTGAGTACACACTCACGAAGGTATGTAAGCTAGTCCTTTATGCTTTTATCTGTCCCTGTTTTAGACAGCCAATGTTTTTAATTGCATTGGTTAAACCAATGTTTTTAATTCTATTCTCCAGTTGCACTGGAGAAGTGGAAAATCAAACTATTACTCTGAGTAGGATATCTCTTTGCTCATTGCTGGACATTATGGGCTGTACAGTGTGTTCCTTGGTCTGAAGAAATGATTGGCATTATGTGCCTGAGAGGGTGCAAAGGAACATGTCTAGATTCAGACCATCTTTGCACTGTTGCAGTACCTCCATATCCACTTACTTCATGACCACATCAAGAGAGCATATGAATGCTTGTCGATTCCAGTCACCTTCAAAACCTAGAAGGCTGCTATTCTGATGGGCATCCACATGTCCTATTTTAATGTACCCCTCAAATTTCCATAGGGGTGTGCCCCATATGGCCATCCCTTTAATAGGCCAGGTTTCCATTACCCTCTTGCCTCAGTGTATGGCCTGGCTGTTGGTCACTGCCTGTGAATCAGTAAAAACCCAAACACAGGGGCTTTTACACTGTTCAACTTTTTCATCATTGCTATGAAAGTGGCGTGCAATTCAGCTTACCAAGCCAATTTGTTTTTACCTTTTTTAATTAGAGCGGCAGCCTGCCAAACCAGAATTTTTGTCCATTCACCTTGAAACTGCCATTCACAAACCAAGCAGTTCTTGGTCAGTCAGTTGAGAGCTGTTTATAGGACACTGTAGAATTCAGCAGCTGCTGGATATAACACAGTTCCAGAGTCAGTTGTAGGGGAAAAGAGGCTCCCTGTGTATGAGTATCCTCTCCTTGTATTCCCCAGGTAGCATGATCTTGTATAAACATTTCCGTTTTATTATGGAACTCTTCTGGCCATTGCCATCCCCGTGGAGTGCTTCTCTGACATCACCGAAGAAATGATGGTTATTTCAGGTTTCAAGATCATTTTATGTCCTTCAGTCATAGGGGTGGCTTAAATTAATGTCCCATAACAAGGTAGTAAATTCACTTCAAGTCGAAATTCTCTAGTCTAAAGTCCCACTAGTCGTCGGGAGGTGCTCTTAGGTTTTTGCCATAAGCCCCAGTAAACGGTCCACTGAGGGCTATCAAATGGAGAATTTGTCCCTACCAGCATTCCAGCTTCTATTCTACAGTGTGAGCTCCGGCAATCCTACTGGTTCCCATTTATAATGTCTAATTAATACTGCTTGAAGGGTGGATTTACATGCCTTCTATTTTACAGTACTATGTAGGGGAAACATTCCCCAGTCAGGTAAAGGAGATACAACTTCTTTACATAAAGCGTGTTTAAACATTCCAACTTTCATAATCCTATAAACCTTTACATTTTTGTGTTGTAGTCCCAGGAACTTCTCCACTCCCACAGCATTTTACCTTCTTTTGTGCAGAAGGCTGTGGGTTCCCATCCAGGGGATTGAGCCAAGGGTCCCTAGTCTTTTTGTCAATCTTTACTTTGATTAACCTACTTCAGCATTGCCCCAAGCAATTGTTTAATTGTTGGTCAGCTTTCCCATTGTAATCTCTCTCTTCCAGCTTCTTTATTTTTATTTATTTATTTTTTTGGAGACAGGGTCTCACTCTGTGGCCCAGGCTGGAGTGCAGTGGCGTCATCACAGCTCACTGCAATTTCAAACTCCTGGGCTCAAGTAGTCCTCCTGCCTCAACCTCCGGAGTAGCTGGGATTACAGGTGTATGCCATCTTGCCCAGCCTCACCTCATTTCTTAATAACCATCTAAAGGCTTCCATTCTGCTGGATCAAGTCTCTTTTTCTTCTTAGTTTCATCCCTATCAGTGCTTTCTTTATTCACCTTATTTCTTAATAACTGTTTTAAAACTTTCCCCTTTCTGGGATGAGTCCTTTGACTTTCCCTTTTGTCTTTCCCCATTCTCATGTTAATCAACCTAATGTTTTTATTAGGATCTTTAGGACCCATTAGGGAAAGCTGAGAAAGCAAATTTGATAAGGCTTCCTGAACTTTCAGTATTGAGTATTAAGATTACATGAGGGGCCCATGCAAAAAGGGCACCCTTAACCACAGCATTTACCATGACCCGGGTAATGGGCATAATCAGCAGATGAACGTGCTGGTCATCATAAAGCCAGTCCCACGTGGCTTGCATACTAAGCATATCAGCTGCTTCATCTGGGGTGCTCTACTGGCATTTATTTATAGGGGGAGTTGGGCAGTCCCCCTTCTCAGGGTAAACAGACTATGATGGCTTTTATCCAGTCCACCAGGCTGGCTGTTCCCTCAGGGATAACCTCCTGGATATAGCCATATGTGATTGTTCCATAGTGAGTGAGCTATGGATCTACTCTGCAGCATTTAAAACCAAAGTTACTGCCTCTAAATTAGTTACTCTCACAATCTATTTTAGTAGTAAAAGTTCCTCAGGAAGCTGATAGTACTGACGTATAAAATGTTCCTTCACACTGTACCCCTCAAGTCTCAATAGTTACTTGGTTTTTCCCTTCCCCTATATTGACCACCTTCTTGGTAATCACAGATCTTAGAGGTACTTTTATTGTCCCTGCATAATTTTTACCTTATGGGTCAGCTTTGAGGCTAATGGCCAAAGCTCAGACTTACTAAAATCTAAGGTTGATTTAGTATCAAGGTCTGACCCAGCATTCTCTTTTTTTTTTTAATTTATTTTTTCTCCACCCCCACCTCCTCCCAGCATTCTCTTTTAATTTCATTTTAGCTGTCACAGATAACAATAACCAAGGGTTGAATATTTTACTTTCTTCTTACTAGTTTGCATTTCCTTATGCATCTGGTGAACCAACTCCCTGGGAGTTGGATCCACGTCTAAACTTTAGTGCATGCAACACAGCTGCAGCTTCATACCATGAGTGACCACTTGGCCACCCAGGAATCAAAGGTTCTTCTTCCCCCACCCTTTCATCCTTTCTCTTCCCAAACCACGTTTCCGTGAGCCAGGGCTATTCTAACAAATCCCATCACTGCTACCAATTGAGTGGAAAAAACATACTCAAGAGTTTTTTCTATTCTCTCACTCAACAACAACAATCCACACAGAAGACATGTGTGACCAAATGTGAGGAATTTCTCCCCACCAACAGATAAGCAATCAGTTCCGCAGTAGACACCAGCTAGGTGTTCTCAAATTCAATTCTGACACAGTCTACCTGAAGATAGCAGCAGATCCCACCAGGTTCAGAGAGCTTCTGGGTAGCTGAACAGGTGGTGTTTTACAGGAAGGTGAACAAGAACATCTGCATGTGGGGAGAGTGGTACGCTCCAACTCCACAGGGACAGAAGTGCCTGTGCTCAGGACCCTTTAAGACCTCACCCTATGTATCTTTATCTGGCTGTTTATTTGTACCCTTAAAAATAACTTTTGTACTAAACCAGTAAATGTGTTTCCTTGAGTTCTGTGAGCTGCTTTAGCAAATTAATCGAACCCAAAAAGGGGGTCATGGGAACCCTAACTTCAAGCTGGTTGCTCAGAAGTTCTGGAGGCCTGGACTTGCAACTCGTGTCTGTGGATGGGGAGGTACAGTCTTTGGGACTGAGCCCTCAACCTGTGAAATCTGATGCCATTTCCAGGTAGATAGCGTAGGGGCCAAGGAAAAACTTCCCTTTCACCCTCTGAAGTTTCACTCAAAAATCATTTCACAAAAGGAAGTTAATAAGAGAAGTGGCATACAGATTTATTAATGTGTGCATGGGGGAGAACCACAGAGTCATTCCCCTCACCCCCCAATAGGGTTCAGAAGCTTATTTACCCTCTTGAGGTTATAGAAAGAATGGGGGCTTGGATTTTAGCAAAGCAGGTTATGGTGGCAAATTAGGTTATGGGAGGAGGAGAAGAGGCCTGGCTAGCAAAGGTGGTCTTGTTGTATAGATGAAACCTCACAGGTAGCAGCCTTCCTACCTGGTGAATGTTTCTTTCAGATCTTTAAATGATCAGACTCTCAGTTAATCTTTTCTAGATCAGGACTAGGGAAGACCTCAGGGAAAACCTGGCTGTATCAATGCAGATTTTCTCTACAGATGCAAATTTCCACCACAAAAACACCTTTGCAAGGCTACTTCTGTTTGCAGGCCCTCTGAATAGCTATCTCCAAAATATGTCAAAGAAGTATATTTTGGGGTGAAATATTTTGATTTCCTTCCATAGTGTTGGAATTGAATTATAGGACACCCAGCTGGTGTCTGCTGCAGAATTGATTGATTGTTGGTGGGTAGAAATCCCCCACATTTTGTCACAGAAGTTTTCTGTGTTGATTGTTGGGTAAGAGAATAGGAAAAAAACAGTTTGTGTTTTTTCCACACAGGTTCACCTTTTTGGTTCTTCAAAGATTCTCTCATTCTTTGATTGTGGAGCCTAGTATTGAACATAAAATTTAAGTAAGAGTCTGATCAAATGCCAAGTTTGTTTGGTTTGGTGATCTTACTGCATCCAGTGTTTTGCTGACTCAAAACCACCTTTGCATTTTTCATGGTAGTCCAAGGTGAAATATATGTGGACTTTACTAAGTGAACAAAGAATTTTTCACTGGTTATCTTGTTTCTCCAAGGTTTTAACTGTGCCTTTGTGTCAACCAAAATACTATTTTGTCCATTTTATTTTGAACTTCTTTTAAATAAGATGCAAATATCTTTGAGATTGGATATTCTCATATTATTTCATGAATTGTTTTTATATTATAACTCTATACTATCTCATTGTTAGTTTTTTTTCCCAGAGTCAGCAGCGAGTAGTCTTAAAAATCATTCTTTCAGATTGAATAGCACAGTTCATCCACAGAGTGGAGGAGTTAGAAGACACCTGAAGGCATTGATTATACCAGTCACAGTGCCACTTAAAGATTCCGTTAGGCCAGGTGTCAGGTGTGGTGGCTCATGCCTGTAATCCCAGCACTTTGGGAGGCCGAGGCAGGAGGATCACTTGAGGCCAGGAGTTTGTAGCCAGCCTGGGCAACATAGTGAGAGCTTGTCTCTACAAAAAATTTAAAAAAAATAAGCCAGGTATGGTGGCATGTGCCTGTAGTCATAGCTACTCAAGAGGCTGAGGTGGGAGGATTGTTCGAGTGTAGGAGTTTGAGACTGCAGTGAGCTATGATTGCACTACTGCACTCCATCCTGGGCGACAGTGAGACCATGTCTCTTAAAAAAAAAAATCATTATGTAAATGAAAATCATAATTGCTCTTAGGCTCTCAATTTCAGTCATTCTTATTTTTTGAGAACTTTAGATGGTCTTTGAGATTCCCTTAAGTTCTTTAAGCCTTGTAGAGTACTGGAATGTTGGTATAGGTTGGGAATTTTTAAATCAAGGGCTTCTTTACTGTTAATGTATTCTTAAATAGTAGCCAGACACATTTGCATGTGGTCCTGTTGTTCTTGAGTGAATTTGGTTCATTGCCTCATTTATTTAATCAAATCAACTAAAAGTCAAATAATACTAAAGTACAGATCTCTTAATTTTACTAACTATTTAACTGACTGAAATAATTTCCCTTTCCAGTAAATGAATTTGCCCTGCTTTTGTGGTTTTCAGATTATTTTCCATTTTGGAAAGTTACTGTTACTTTGTGATTTCCAAGATAGTTTTTATAATTAAATAGGATACTTTCAGGTTTAGGGTATCTCTAGAATAGTCTCGTTATAAGCTTGCTATTATGAGGAACTTCAGACTTTTATTCATACCTCAATTTCTACCACTAATTTTTAAGTTGAATTATGTATGGCTAATGTCTTAGGACTGTGGGATGTGGTGGTGGTAGCAATTACCTCTGGTAAAAGTAGACCCCAGTTAATAGTTTATTTTGACTCCCATGTGTCTTTTTGCAATCAGGAGCTTCTAATTTGGCTTCAAAAATAAAAGTTCTATCTAGTAAATGTCTCTTTATCAAATAACACTACTCCATTGATATAACTTCTGGTAACCTCATGTGATATGCTTCTAGTTTTTCAAATTTTGTGGTTTACAAAGAAAATGGTCTGATTTGGCAAGCGTGCCTATCTTGTCTTTTTGTTTTAAAAACGTAGAAAGCAGTTTCCTTCTTCCTTTTTTATAATAATAATTTCTGTAATAATAATTTCTTTATTCCTTTCTGTGTCCAGCTTCTTGAGACTGTTTACCTCTCTGGGCATTCTTTTTTTCAGGTCCTTCTGTGTTCAAAGGACAGACCTTTTGCTTACATTCATGTAAACATCTGGCCTACTTACTACATATATCCCTCTTTTAAGCCACAGTTAAATTTGGGGAAAAATTATTTCAGAATAATTGACTGAATGAAATTCATGTTATTGCTTCTTCCAAAAGGAAGATAAAGATCTAGAAAAGTAAATTTTTTACTTAAAGTATATTGTCATTGTATTATACATTTCTTAGATTTGTTTGATAGACCTAAATTGCATTTTGTCTAAAGCTAGTTAGGTTTGGTTCTGAAGTTCTCTTTTCAAAGCTACTATAATATTAGATTCAACCTCTTAAAGGTCTCGGAAAATGTTTAGGGTATCTGTAGTGATGAATTTCTGTTTACCTGAAATGCATTCTTTATTATTGAATATGTTCGGTGGAGGTTAATTTTATTCTTAAACCAGTGATGAGCCTGAGTGTTGATGTTTTGCTGTTTTTAAACAGGTCAGAAGACATCTCTAACCCAAGAAACAGAGCTTTTGGAATCCTTACTTCAGGAGGTGGAGCACCAGGTGATTAAATATTAAATGTAATGAAATAGTCTTTATCTTTTTTTGCCCATATGCTTTAAAAGTTGTTTTTTTTGACAGAGATTATCTATGTGATAAAGCAAAAGATCTTTGGATCTAGGTGCTATAATGGGAATTTTTATGAAATAGGAATCAGCTGATTCCTCTCAAGTTTTCTGTTCATATTTGAGAACTACATTAATAAGATTTATTTTGCTTTGTAAGAATAGAATTATTTTTACTGAGAATAACCTATGGAAATTGTAAATCTACATAAGATTAAAATCTCCCCACATGGTGACTTGAGTGGTGGCTTTGAGATACTATATTGTTGCAAATTACTTAAATATAGTGATTCCTATACAGAAGTCTAGAATTTTTATTTATTGCCAGGCGCGGTGGCTCACACCTGTAATCCTAGCACTCTGGGAGGCCGAGGCAGGAGGATTGCTTGAGACCAGGAGTTCAAGACCAGCCTGAGGAAAAGCGAGACCCCATCTCTACAAAAAATAGAAAAATTAGCTGGATGTGGTGGTGCACGCCTGTAGTCCCAGCTACTCCAGGAGGCTGAGGCAGAAGTATCACTTGAGCACAGGAGCTTGAGGTTGCAGTGAGCTATATATGATCATGACATTGCATTCCAGCAGCCCAGGCAACAGAGTAAGACCCTGGCTCACCAAAAAAAAAAAAAAAAAATTTATTGAGGAAATATCAAATGCCGAGGAAATATCAAATGCCAAATAAATAATAGGCATTGTTTTAGTTGTTTGGGATACAGCAGTGAACAAAATGGCAAAGATTCTGTCCTGTGTTTATGTTTTAGATTAGGCATGGGTGAGTATGAAGCATATAGTAAATGAGTAAATACATGGTGTTGCATCAATATTTGATATATTCATTTGTCTTGAACTTGTTTGGAATTCTTCAGTTTCTCTCTATACCTTATTCACAGGTGCCTCATGAGATTGTTATCTTAATAATCCTGGGGATTCCCTTCACTTCTTCCTTGGGTTGAATCCCATGTTTCCTGATTCCCATGGCTTCTACTCTCTTGGTTTACTTATTTGTTTTGGTATCACACTTCCCTCAGTAGCTTTCCAGGAAGGGTAATTAGAATAAATTTTTCTTGACTGCGTGTCTGAAACTATTTTTATTTTATTTTTACACTTGATTGACAGTTTGGCTGGTAGGATTCAGTATGTAAATATTTACTAAATACTCTTGTTTTTTCCATCAGTACTCCCTTTCTTAATTGTACATATTGTTTTCATAGTCGAGAGATTTTATTTTGTCCCCTCTAGAGAATAAACTTGCAGCCTTCTGTTGGAGTGATGGGGCAATTTTAGACCAGCTGTGGTGGAGTAGGGGTTGAAGATCAAGGATTTGTATATTGTGTTTTTCTTAAACAGCTTTATTGAGGTATAATTGACATAAAATAAACTGCATTTATTTATTTATTTATTTATTTATTTTGTTAAGTCAGAGTTTTGCTCTTTTGCGCAGGCTGGAGTGGAGTGCAGTGGTGGGTTCACAGTTCACTGCAGCCTCGAAACCCTGGGCTCAAGCAATCCTCCAGCCTCAGCCTCCTGAGTAGCTGGGGCTACAGGCATGTACCGCCACGCCTGGCAAATTAAAAAAAATTTTTTTGTAGAGACGGAGTCTCGGCTATGTTGCCTAGGCTGGCCTCGAGCTCCTGGCCTCCCAAAACGCTAGGATTACAGGCGTGAGCCACGCACTTGGCCAACTGCATGTATTTAAAGTTCGCAATTCGATAAGTTTTGATAAATGTGTATACCTGTGAGACCTTCACCATAGTGAAGATAGTGAACGTATCCATGTTCTCAAAATCTCCTTGTGCCCCTTTGTACTGTTTTTTTCTACCCTTCCCTCTTCATGCAACCGCTGATCTGCTTTCTGTCACCATAGATAAATTTGCATTTTCTAGGGTTTTATATAAAGAATTATACTGTGTACTCATTTTATGTCTAACTTCTTTCAGCCAAATTATTTTGCTATTTATTCATGTTGCTGTGTGTATCAATAATTCTTTCCCTTTTATTGCTGAGTAGTATTCCATTGTATGTATATACCACAATTTGTTTATTCATTCAACTCTTTTTGGTCATTTGGGTTGACCCTAAACCCAAAAATGCAGTTTTTGGTTGTTACAGATAAAGCTGCTATAAATGTTCACGTACAGATCTCTACATGGACGTATATTTCTTTTTCTCTTGGATCCACCTAAGGTAGAATGGCTTAGTCAAATGGTAGGTGTATGATTAACTTTGTAAGTAACTTCCAGTAGTTTTCTGAAGTAACTGTGCCATTTTTATATTCCTACCAGTAGTCAATGAGAGTACTAGTTCCTCTTCCACATCCTTGTCAGCACATGGTGTAGTCTTTTTTCTTTTAGGCTTTCTCATAAGAATATCTAATTGTGGCTTTAATTTATATTTGCCTAATAACTAATGATGTTGAGCATCATTTCTTGAACTTAAATTTATCATCCATATGTCTTCTTTGTTGAGGTGTCTGTTCACATCTTTTGCCCATCATTTTATTGACTTGTTCATTTTCTTGTTGGATTTTCGGAGTTCTTTATAACATGTATATCTTGATACTTTATTTATTTACTTTTTATTATGTTATGTTTGTTATGTTATGTTATGTATGAGACAGAGTCTTGCTCTGTCGCCCTGGATAGAGTGCAGTGGCTTCATCATAGCTCACTGCAACCTCAAACTCTGGGCTCAAGAGATCCTCTTGCCTCAGCCTCCAGAGTGGGTGGGACTACAGGCATGTGCCAAGACACCTGACTAAATTTTCTATTTTTAGTGGAGATGGGGTCTCACTCTTGCTCAGCCTGGTCTCGAACCCCTAAGCTCAAGCAATCCTCCTGCCTTGGCCTGCCAGAGTGCTAGGATTGTTAGACGTGAGCCACCGCACCCAGCCTAAGATATTTATATTTATATCAGATATTTATATTGATAAAGTCCTTTATCAGATGTATACTTTGCAAAGATTTTCCTCAAGTCTCTGATTGGTCTTTTCATTTTCTTAAAAGTGTCTTTTGAAGAGGAAGATGTTTTAATTTTAATTTAATTTAATTTAATTAATTAAATTTAATTTAATTAGATAAACTCTAATTTATCAATTTGTTCTTTTGGTGTCATATTTAAGAAATCTTTACCTAACCCAAAGCCACAAAGTTTTTTCTCCTGTTTTCTTTCAGAAGCTTCATTGTTTTAGGTTTGATATCTAGGTCTGTGGTCCATTTTGAGTATTTTTGTACATGAAGTGTGGATCTGAGGTGTTTTTGGTTTGGATAGATGGCTGTCCAGTTGTTCCAGCACCATTTGTTGAAAAGCCTATCCTTTCTCCACTGAACTGCCATTGCATCTTTTAAAAAAATTACTTGTCCACATATGAGCGGACTCTCTATTCCATTCCATTGATTTGTTTGTTTTCATGCCAGCACTACACAGTTTTGATTACTGCAGCTTTAAGTGTTAGCTCTCCAACTTTGTTTTTTTTTCATGGATTCTTTTGGGTATTTCAGATCTTTTGCATTTCCATATGAATTTTAGGATCAGCTTGTCAGTTTCTACAAAAAAAGCCCTATTTTTGGATTTTGATTGGAATTGGATTGTATCTGTAGATCAATTTGGGGAGAAATGATATCTTAACAATACTGAGTCTTCATTGCATGAAGAAGATGTGTCTCCCCTAGCAGGTGTATCTCTCCATTTATTTGGGTCTTCTATAATTTCTTTCAGGAGTATTTTGTAGTTTTCAAGGTGCAGGTCTTTCACGTATTTTGTCAGATTTATTTGGTATTTCAGATTTTTTTGATGCTATAGTAAGTGATTTTTTTTAAAACTTGAATTTCTGATTGCTTGTGGCTATACAACTGATTTTTGTATATTGATCTTGTGTCCTGTAGTGTTGCTAAATTCATTTATTAGTTCTGGTAGCTGTTTTGTAGATTGCTTGGATTGCCTATAGGTAGTCTTGTCGTCTCTGAATAGAGACAATTTTCTTTCCAATTTGGCTGCCTTTTATTTCTTCTTGTCAGATTGCACTGGATAGAACCTCCAGTACAATGTTGATTTAAGTATGATGTTAGCTGTGGGATTATTGTAGATGTTCTTTATCAGGCTTAGGAATTTTCCTTCTATTCCTGTTTGATTAGAGTTTTTATTTTGAGTGAATGTTGGTGACAATGCATTCTGGCTGCTATAACTCAATACTGTATAGGTGGTTTATAAATAAGAGAAATTTATTTCTCACAGTTCTGGAGGCTGGAAAGCCCAAGATCAAGGTACCAGCAGGTTCGGTGTCTGGAGAAAGCCTACATCCTACTACTTGCTATGTTCTTACTTGGTAGAAGGGATAAACTAGCTCTTTGAAGTCTGTTTTATTAGCACACTAATCCCAATCCTGAGGGTTCCACCTCATCAACTCTCGAAATCCCACCATCTAATACTGTCACCTTGGGGGTTAGGATTCCACATGTGGATTTTGGAAGGACATAGCATTCAGTCCTTTGCAGTTGGGTTTTGTCAAATTCTTTTTCTGTATCTATTGAGATCATATTTTTTTCATTTTTAGTTCTTAATATGGTGATTTACATTGTTTTGCTTTTTTAAAATAGTAAACCAGCCTTGTACTCCTGGGATAAAAACCCCAGTTTGGTTGATGTATTTTCCCTTTTGTCGTGAGGTTTGATTAGTTTAAATTTTGTTTAGGATTATTGCATCTTTGTGCATGAGGGATATAGACTGTTGTTTTCTTTTGTTGAATTATCTTTGTCTGGTTTTGGTATCAGAGTAATCCTGGCCTCAAAGGTGTTTTAAATTATGTCTTCAGTTTCCTGAAAGAAATTGTATAGAATTGGTATTGTTTCTTCTGTAGATGTTTGATAGAATTCACCAGTGAAGCCACTTGAGCCTTGTTTTCTTAATGGAATGGTTTTCAACTACACATTCAATTTCTTTAAGAAAGGATAGTAAGTTAATGTTATCTGTTTCCTCTTGAGTCAGCTTTGGTAGTTTGTGTCTTTCAAGGAATTATTCCATTTCATTTATTAAATAAATTGTTGGATTTATTGGCATAATGTTTGTAATATTTCATTATTATCCTTTTAACACTTGTAGAATCTGCAGTGATGTCACCTCTTTCTTGATGATGGTAATTTGTGTCTTCTTTTTTCCCTAGTCAGTCTGGCTGGAGGTTTATTGATTTTATTGATCTCACAGAACTAGGTTTTGGTTTGTCCTTCTGTTTCCTATTTCACTGATTTTTGTTTTGATCTAATTATTTTTACTTTTGCTTAGTTTGAGTTTAATTTGCTCTTCTTTTTCTAGTACATTGAGGTGGAATCTGGGGTTATTGATTTATGGTATTTATAACTAAAAAATTTTAGAAATACTTTCTTATATGCTTTGTAATTTCTTCTCTGACCCATGAATTCTTCCAGTTAGTATGTTATTTAGTTTCCAAATATTGGGAGATTTTCCTGATAATTCTATTATAGATTTCTAATTTAATTCTATGCTTTGTGTAACTTGAATCAATTTTTAACTTACTTACTGAATTTTGGACTGTTTTATTCCCAGAATATGGTATGTCTTGGTAAATATCCTATGTGCACTTGAATAGAATGTATATTCTGCCATTGTTGGGTGGATTGTTTTATAAATGTCAACAAAGTCAAGTTGGTTGATGATGTTCAAGTCTATTCAACCCTTTCAGATTTTCTATGTACTGTTTTATCAAAAACAGCCCTTTGTATCCATGGGTTCCACATAAACAGATTCAACCAACTGTGGATCAAAAACTCAGAAAAAAACCCCAACAATAAAAAAAAAAGAAATTTTAAAATACAGTATAACAACTATTTAAATAGCATTTACACCATATTAGGTATTATAAGTAATCTAGAGATGATTTAAAGTACGGTCAAGCATGGCTTAATGATGGGGATACATTCTGAGAAATGCATTGTTAGGCAATTTCATCATTGTGCAAACATCATAGAGTGTATTTACACAAATCTAGATGGTGTAGCTTACTACACACTTAGGCTATATAGTATAATCTATTGTTTCTAGGTCACAAACCTGTACAGCATGTTACTATACTGAATACTATAGGCAGTTGTAATGCAATGGTAGATATTTGTGCATCTAAACATAGAAAAAGTACAGTAAAAATATGTTATAAAAGATAAGTGGTTTAACTATATAGGGGCACTTACCATGAATGGAACTTGCAGGATTGAAAGTTGCACTGAGTAAATCACTGAGTGAGTGGTGAGTGAATGTGAAGGCTTAGGACATTACTGTACACTACTATACACTTTATAAACACTGTACACTTAGGCTACACTAAATTTATAAAAGAATTGTTTTCTTTCTTCAACAGTAAGTTAACCTTAGTTTACTGTAACTTTTTTGCTTATCTGCATAACAAGACTACCTTGCCAGCCAGGTTTCCTTTCTCCCTCCCATTCCCTGTCCAGCAAAAAAACCCCTGTTTAGTCATTATCCAAGGCCCTCTGTTTCTTAAAAGAGAACCCCTGTACCTCATTGGGGAGAGGATGGCAATGCTTGTGTGACTCAGTTCTCAGGCTCATTTCTCCCTTTTGGCATAATGAGTTTTGGGGGGTCCTGAAATTTTTATTTTTCCCTATGTAACATTAATAACCAATCAATACAAGATAAAATTAAAGATCGATCTTTTGTGAACATAAATGCTAGAATCTTAAATAGTGGCAAATCAAAATCAGTAGGATACTTATGAAAACAAAATATACAAGATCAAATAGGATTAGTCAAAGGAATGAAAGAATGTTTCATTATCAGAAAAATCTCTTCTTGATTGTAACTGTTATAGCCAGAGCTGGATACTAGTTAGTGGTAAAAATAGATTTTATTCAGGAACTCTTCTATTAGGGGAATTAAGCCCTCGTTCTTTCTTTTATGTGTCAGTTGTGGCCACAAGAAAAGACACATACAGGAGGGGCTTGAGAAAATAAAGTTTATTATACTCACAGGTTCTAGAAACAGGAGGTACTGCATGGCATGCCACACCACACTGAGCCACATGGGGAGGGACCAGGGTCTGCCTGGAGGGGGAGAGAGGGAAAAGCCAGAGAATGACCCAGAGCCTTTGTTGGGGTTCTCATCAAGGAATGGGCAAGGCAGGTAGGTATGCTGAGTAAGTTTAGGATTGGATAGTTTGAATAATTTTGGTGAGTCCTAAACTATAGAGTGGGCCCTAGTTGCCTGGTAGCTAATGGTGGGATCATTAAGGCAGAGCAATATTGCCTCCTGGGATATATGGACCAGATAGAAGTCATGGCTCTGGATTGGTTAGTTTGCATATCAGAGGTACATTCCCTGCTGAGCCTTTTTTTGTCTCACAGTTAGCCAGGGAGGGGCAGTCTCTCCCCAGGCAGAAAGATTTTTAAGATGTCAAAACATCATAATATACAGAAAATAAAAAATATAAACAATACAGCAATTCAGCAGATTACAGAAGGCAAAACCACATGAACATCTAAATTGAATGAATAGAATAATATTAATTTTTAAAATACCGTTGAATTATATTTGGTCCTCATTCATGGCCCAATTATTTAGCAGTCTAAGAGTAAAAGGGAACTACCTTAACTGGATAAGAGGTATGTATTTAAAGGTATATAAGACACTTAATCTAAATGGTAACATTTGAGAAACTCTAGGTTAAAGTTAAGAATTATCCAGGGTTGTCTCCTGGCAGTACTTCTATTCAGAATGTACTGGTCCTTGTGGTCCAAAAGACCACCAGGATGGCTAGCTAAATAGTAGGAAGGAGAGCTTTATTGTTGATAACAGTTTGCAAACCAGGAAGAGACAGTCTCCAGCTGTTTTGAAGGTGCTCTCTCTTAGAGGAAGGAAAGGGCAGGTTGGGTATTTTGCTTCATAGGGCCTGTATCACCCAATAAAGTCTTACATATTCAGCAGGTTTAGGGGAAATGCTATATTTATGAGGGTAGTGCGCAGTGGGTAAACATATATGTAACATACATCCCAATTTGGCTCTTAACATCAAAAGGTGAATTATAGAACACAAAGACAATTTGTGTGCAGACTCTATAAGTTCCTCGAAACTGGCTTAAGGTCTGCAGTTGCTTATCAGGGAATAATGTTAGTAAGGTTGGTCCTCTGTCCAGTCAGTTTTGGTGTTCTGGGTTGTTGTAAATCAGAGTCTGGAGGGGTCTGATAATTTGCCTGATAGCTCCTATCCTTAGGTAGTTTACCAAGAGTGTTGTTTTTTCCTGTAGCCATTAGAATTTAGGAAGTTGCCTTGCCAGCCAAGACCTGAACCCTCAGCCTGTAGGTAACTATTGTTTCCTTAACCTTAGGGTCCCTCTTAGTTGATAATGGGGCATCTGTTTTGGTCTCCCAGATCACCTCCTATTTAGTGAATTAAGGCAACAAATATGTTATAAATATAGAAAGGAAGAGTTAAAACTCTTTATATGCAGAGGATATGGTTATCTACATAGAAAACATATAAACTGTTATACCTTTTTAGTGAGTTTATTTGGGTTGCTGGTTACAAGATCAAGATATAAAAATCACTAGTGTTTCTACATCAGGAATAACCTGCTGGAAAAAACTCATTCATAATAGCAATGAGAAAAGAAAAATAGCTCAGCAGTCTGAGGTATGTGAGGTATGCAAAATATAAAGAGCCCAGAGAGATGGGAGTAGGGGACTTCTGTCAGTCTCCTCTTCCACCCCCATGCCTAAGGGGGATTATTTAAAGTCATTTTGTTCCCTCCTAATTGCCTCACCTGTTGTTATCTTCCTGTTGCTAGAATTTGTGAAACAAAGAACAATGTGTAACCTATCCATAGCTTATGTTATTTTCATGTAAATTCTTGGTAAAACAATTTAGGAACTGCCTCTTCTTTTCCTTCAAAAATCCAGTTGTAACTGTGGTTGATAGGTGCATATATTTTGGGCAACTTGAATCTGCAATCCTCAGGCTTGGCCCAAATAAGCTCTCTACTTACGTTAGTTTTGCCTCAGCTTCTTTCTTTTAGGTGAATAGCAATAAAAACTATTAAGGGAACTGTGAATAAATCTAGAATGAAGAAATAAATCTGAACAAAGAAATATCCTGAATCATTGATTCTCAGATGTACATTTTGTCATATTATGCTATCTTTGAAACAGGATGTGTCTTAACAGTTGATGTCACCATAATTTGTTGAATGCAATTTGGGGCATACACACAGACCCGGTGGTCTTCAGTATGCCTGAAGAACAAAGAGAAGGTTGAAAGTTTTATAAAAAGAAGAAATGTTATGTATTATTTTAACATATAGTTCATTGGTACTTGTAAAATTTTAGGGAGCTGGCAAGCTCTGTTTGGTGAGTGATGGCAGTGGGTAAAACCAGTCTTAAGAGTTGCAGCAGGTTGTTTCAATAGCTATTAGGTAAAACTGGTTTCAGGTTAAAACAGGTAGTTTCATCGACCAGGCTTGCAGAAAATTACATTCTTGGCTCTGTCTGAGTGCTTCTTCCCCCCTCCCCCACCCTCTTGATCCAATTCATATGATCAGCTTTCACAATGAATTATAGTATATTGATCCAAGGGAAAATTCAATATTATAATGGAGTTATTCTCCCAGTATTACTCTACAAATGCAATTAAATCTTAATTTCAACGTGAGTTTTCTCAGAATTTGATAAAATTCCAGTATTAATATGAAAGAGCAAGGGCCCCAAATAGGGGAAAAAAAAAAAAAGAACAAAGTTGGAGCTCTTGTCATACCTTTTATCAAGACATGAAACCACAGTATTATAATTATGACACTGGTATTGGCACACAGACAAATAGATAAGTAACACATAATTAAAAGCTCATGAATAGACACCCAGGCATATATGACAAATGGAGGATGGACTTTTCAACAAATATTGACAGTTTTATACATGTGGAAAATAAGTTTAGATCTTCATCTTACTCTGTACACAAGAATCAGTTCCAGGTAGATTAAAGGCCTAAATGTGAAAAGCAAAATTTGATTATTTTTTGAGGTGGATATCTTTGATACATGGGAGAGAACGATTTCTTTAAGGCACAGTAGGCACAAAATACAAGGAGAAAGACTCAAATGTGTTAAAATTAAAACTTTTTGAACCAAAAAAAATCTTTTTTTTTTTTTTTTTGAGACAGTCTTGCTCTGTTGTCCAGGCTGTAGTGCAGTGGCATCATCATAGCTCACTGCAACCTCAAACTCCTGGGCTCAAGTGATCCTCCTGCCTCAGCCTCCCAAGTAGCTGGGACTATAGGTGTATGCCTGGCTAACTTTTCTATTTTTGGTAGAGATGGGGTCTCACTCTTGCTCAGGCTGGCTTTGGACTACTGAGCTCAAGCAATCCTCCTGCCTTGGCCTCCCAGAGTGCTGGGATTACAGGCACGTGAACAACTGTGCCTGGCTTAAAAATCTTTTAAAAACTAGACTGATCAAGTTTAATGCAAAACTTGAATAAAAAAAAAACTAGATTGAGAAGCCATAGACTGGAAAAAGTTGTGTCATTCTTAAAACTGAACAGGAATTGGTATCCAGAATTTATAAAGAAATGCATCTTAACCATAAATAGCTAAAATGATCTCATAAAACATGAGCAAGGGATATGGAGAGATCCATAGATCCTAAATGACTGTAACTGAGTCCAAGCTCATGCTACTTGCTGTAGGACAGCCACAATAAGCCGAGTGACAACATGTTGGTGCAAGGAAGGTGAATTTTATTCAGAGAGCCAGCAAACCAAGAAGATGGTGGACTAATGTCCTAAAGAACCATCTGAAGTTAGTATGAACTTTAAGCTCTTTTTTTATGTTAAGAGAAGGGGGAAAAGGATGTGGGTTGCAATAGGTAACCGAGGACTACAGATATCTGAGTGTCAGCAAGGATCTGAGGAGGTTGTAAAACTTCTTTGTTCTTGGTCAGTTAACTTTGGAGGGCATAGGTAAGGTCACAATGTTCCCATAAATCTTGAACGTAGCATTGATATTCGTATGTATAAGTTCCTTATCTCCCTGGGAGTTAGTTTTGGGAAAGGGATGGTTATCATCTTTTTTCTAGAGTTGAACTACAACTATTATTAATAATAAATTTTTCCTATAATTAGCTGGCCTACATGCAGAGCTAAGTGGAGCTAAAGGTTATTACCATAGGAGGTCAGAAGCAAAATGGAGCTAGTTACATTAAGCCTCCCTTGCACTGTTACATGACCAGTAAATGTGAAATTTCACTGATAAACTGGGCAGTGTTTACTAAAACCACTGCAAAATGTCATCTTATTAGATTGGCAAAAATTAATAAGTAAAAATATAAATGTTGACAAGGATACACACCAGAGGGAACTTACTGCTGATAGAAGCATAAATTTGTTGAACTACTTTTGAGAGCAATTTGTTGATATCTGCTAAATTTATCAATATACTTTAACCAGTAATTCCAGTCCTGGAGAAACTTCAATATGTGTACAAGGAAGTGTTTACGAGGGTCTTCACTCTGCGTTAGGGTGGGAATTCATACATGAGTGGAGAAAGAATTCTCAACACAAAGATTAGGGTAGAAAGAAGTAAAAGTTTAGTTTACTTTTTCTGAGAGAGAAGAGAAGTGGTGCTGCACCTGAAAGAGAGGGAATTGCTGGCGTGGAGGACAAGTGGCTTGGAGTTTTTATTGGGAGGTTGTAAAGAGGTAAGGGAAATTTATTTCTGTGGCGTAATTTAGCAGGAGGCAGCTGTAAGATGTCAGGGTGTCCATTTCTCCTATTTTTTTTTTCTTGCTCTGGAGACTCAGAACTGGTTTGATGCATGTAAAGAGGAAGGATTTATACTTTCTTTCTGTCAGCTCAGCTCTTTTCAAATGCTGTAAAAACATCTCCGCAGATAATTAATCTGAAAAGACAGGTAATTGATCTCAAGAGCAGTGAGTTTAAGGTTAATGTCCCTGTCGTCAGTCTTACAGACAGCGAGTTAGATAGTTTATGTTTTTCTGTTAGATGGTTTAGTGGTAAGGCCGTCCTTTCACTCTAGAGTTATTTTTAATAGTGAAGACTAGGAAGCAACCTAAATGTCCATTGATGATAAGATAGATAAATTGTGCTATATTCATACAAAGGTATTCTTTAAAACTGTTGAAATAAGTCTATGAATGTCAATACAATTAAATCTCAAAAACAGTATTGAATGAAAAATGTAGGCTGCATGGTAGTATTTATGTGAAGTTGGGAAACATTCAGAACATTGTTTATGGCTGTATATACACACATAGTAATTGTGGAAACCACATGTATGGTGATAATAATCTTCAGCTGAAGGAACGAGTTGCCTTTGGAAGAAATGGGGTCAAGGAAGGATATATTTAGTAAGCATCCAGTAAATATTTATTTAATGAAAAATACAAATTAAAATTGTATGTGTATATATACACACAGTAATTTTAAAATAACATGCCTTAAAATCATAAATAATATTCAAATAACATTAGATCATTTATTTAAGTCAATTATTCAAAAAACCTTAATGTCCTGGGCAATGCCTGACACATAGTAATATGAATGACAAAATACGCTGCTGCTTGTTTTTTCTGCCCTATTATCAATTACCAATGTCTTGTTGGTTGATCGAGTAGCCCAGTCATATCATATCATTATTCTTGGTAAACCCAAGGCTATAAGCTCTGATGTAGATCATATGATGTGATATAATTATTCTTGGTGAGCTATAAGCAACTGTTATTTAAAACATATAAACCCAACTGTAGTGGGTTTTATGAATATCATCCATACAGCATTTGATAGTATGTTAGTTTGCTAGCACTGCCGTTAACAAAATACGGGATGCTTAAACAACAGAAATTTATTTTCTCGTAGTGCTAGGGGCTTGAAGTTTGAGATCCAGGTGTTGGCAGGTTTGCTTTCTCCTGAGGTCTCTCTCCTTCGCTTGTAGATGACTGCTTTCACACTGTGTCCTCACACGGGCTCTTCTATATGAGTGCCCACTCCTGGTATCTCTTCCTCTTGTAAGAACTCCAGTCATGTTTAGTTAAGACCCCACCCTAATGACCTCATTTTAACTTAATCACCTCTTTAAAAATTATCTCCAAATGTGGTTAGTTCTGAGGTACTGGGGATTGGGCCTGCAACATACAAGTTTTGGAGGGACGGGAGACACAATTCAGCCCACAACAGATAGTTTACAAAGCTGTTTTACATACAGCTCCATGATCCTTAAAACAAACTCAGTGCAAGCAGTGGTGGATTTATTATTCTAGTTTTATACATAAACAGACTGAGAGTTATGTAATTAGTGGTAGAATTAGAACTTCAAACTAGTTTTCTTGAATACAGAATCATTTGTCTTTTTAACTACCGTGATTATTTTACTGAAGTTAGTTTTCTCACTTTTTCTCTTTAGCATAACTTAAAGTAGTGTTTCCCAAATTGATATAGGATAAGATTTGGTGTGTGTATTATATCTTAACATTTCTGTTACCTGGAATGCAATCTGAGAAATGCTTGCTTTTAAAGGCTTTCAACATACAGGATTTGTTCTTTAGTATATACATAAGAGCTTCACTGTACCAGTCTGAAAATATGTTTGTAGTTGCTTAAAATTTGACTTACCCTAAAATGTGAGGAGAGAAAATTGCATTAAAATAAGTACACTTATTCAATGACTTTACTGTTAGAATGGAAATAAATAAACCTAGATCCTTTGTAGATTGTTAATTTTCTTTGAAAGAGTCATTTTATTTTTCTTTATTTTTTTCAGCTTATGACCAGAATAATTGTCATTTCCTTCCTTAGTAAGAATTGTGCGATGCCAGTAAATAGTAATTTTGTTTGTTCAGATAATTTTTTTCCTCACACAGTTGCGGTCTTGTAGTAAGAGTGAATTGATATCTAAGAGCTCAGAGATCCTCATGATGTTTCAGCAAGTTCATCGAAAGCCCATGGCATCCTTTGTTACCACTCCTGTTCCACCAGACTTTACCAGGTACGACACAGTTTTTAAATTTCATCTTCATTTGAAGTTTATGTGCCAGTGCATATACTTGTTTTAAAAGAATGTTTGTTTGTTTAACTCCATCTCTTTTTAAGGTGCTGTTTGTAATGGTGTGGTCTGGTGAGCTCTATTTTATGCATGTAGAACTAGTCCCCCCAAAAAGTCTGCTGGACTCACACTTGAATGTAAAGAGAAAATGATAGTGAATTAGGAATTGTTTTCTTCCTGGTGCTTCTTTTTCCATAGCGTAGAAAAAATAATCAATCCCATTAGCTTCATCAGTGTCTATTTATTCTTTTACTTACCTTTTGAATTAACTTATATCTTGTTACATAAAACTCAGAAATGGATGAATGCCAAAAGAATTTGAAGGTGATGTGATGTTATCTCCATAGTCTAAAAGATGTGGGAGGAAACAATTATTGTAAAAAGTTGCAGTCTATATATCTTTTTCATTTTCATTTTGGGCTGAATCTTACTATTCTTCTGAACAGCATCTTCTTTTAAGCATAATTAGAATTACACTATGCTGTTAGATAAGTGATTCTTAACTCTGATTATATATTAGACTCATTTGAGATTCTGTTGAAAATTATCAATGCTGGGCCATACCATACCCCAGGCCACTTGAAATCAAGTCTTTATGGGTATATTAGTCTGCTTGGGGTGCCATAACAAAATACCACATCCTGGGTGGCTTAAACAACAGAAATTTATTTTCTTATACTTCTGGAGGCAAGAAGTCCAAGATCAAGGTGCCAAAAAATTCCATTTCTGGTGAGGACAGCTTGCAGACAGCTGCCTTCTCACTGTTTCCTCACGTGATCTTTTCTCTGTTGATGCACGGAGAGAGATCAGTCTCTGGTATCTCTTCCTCTTTTTATGAGTATACCAGCCTTATCGGATTAGGGTTCCTCCCTTGTGATGTCATTTAACCTTAATTACTTTCCTAAAGGACCTATCTACAAATACAGTCATGTTGGGGTTAGGGCTGTGACATAGGAATTTTGGGACACACAATTCAGTCCATAATACTGGGTACAGATGGGCATTTTCAGTTTGATCTTTTTAAATCTCCTTAGCTTATCCTTAGGATGAGGGGTGAAGCCGCTGTTTCAGATAAATATTCTGGTATGACAGACTTAATCTATCTTATATTTTAGAGATGGATTATGGAATACTATCAAGTTTTTCTAGCATGTTAAAGGCTGTGGTACATTTAGAAAATAGCCTTTCTTATAAAAATGTTTATATATTGAGCTGCCTTTTCTTTTTTCTCTAATATATGATGCCCTCTTATGGCCACAGGGCATTCATTGTATTAGAGTATATGGTGTAAGCCAGGGTTTCTTAACCTTGGTATTGTTGTCATTTTGAGCTGGATAATTATTTGTGGGGTGGGAGGCGCACCCACTACCCCCTTGTAGTTGTGACAAAAATGTTTCCAGACATTACCGAATATCCCCTGGGGACAAACCCCTGGTTGAGAATCATTGGTGTGAGCTCTTGTTTCTCATCACATATGCATTCCTGAGCATCGTGACTACCCACAGTCCTATTGATAGAAGGGTAAAATTTTTCTGACAAACAGAACTCAGGTGGTTCTCACTCTTCATTTCTTTCTTAATTAACAAATTTGATACAATATTCATATCTCATTAAAGCACTGAATATTATTAAACAGACTAGGTATTTGCTCTCATTAAGTAGATTTGGTTGAAGTAAGAATGTTCACCAATATCCCAAGGATGCCTCTTCGCTGGTGTGGTCAGCTATTTTAGTTTTGAACATACCTTTTCTGAACCATTCCATCATTCATCGTTCTATGTTATGAGTAATGAAACATAGATTTGGACATAAGTAACATCTGTAGACATTAGTGCTTTTCAATTTTTTTTTCTTTAAACTCCCATGACAAATTATTGTTTTTCAATTTAAAGTGTGGTTCATGGATCACGTATATAAGAGCCACCAGGGTGTTTATCTAAAATGCAGATTCCCAGGCCTACTTCCCCAAACTCTTTAGAGGTGGTATCCAGAAAATGCATCTTGGGCATCCTAAGTAATATAGCACTAAAGTTTGGAAGCCATTGATACATGTAAATTGCCATCCTTATACCACTTTCAGCAGCTCATCAGGCAGGCAACAATGCTTATCAGTCTGATAATTAAGCGCCTTTCATTGGTAAAGATCACCTTAGGGCCCTCTCTGTCTCTAGTAATGCTCACTACCTTATTGGACATTTTGGCTTTTAACTTAACTCTAATTCTTTCTTTTGTTTTTTTTTTTTTGAGACAGAATCTTGCTCTGGCACAGGGACTAGAGTGCAGTGGTGTCATCATAGCTCACTGCAACCTCAAATGCCTGGGCTCAAGCGATCCTCCTGCCTCAGCCTCCCAAGTAGCTGAGACTACAGGTGTATGCCACCACGCCTGGGTAATTTTTCTATTTTTTGTAAAGACAGGGTCTTGCTGTGTTGCTCAGGTTGGTCTCCAACTCCTGACTTCAAGTGATCCTCTGCATCGGCTTCCAAAAGTGCTGGGATTATAGGCGTGAGCCATCACACTGGCCTTAACTCAAATTCTTATAGAAACTCAGTTTATTAGTTGTAACATACAGGAAGCAGGTGTTCATCTATTGATGTGTTGATCAGCAAAGAAAAGAGGGCTAAATTAGAAAGACCAGCATTCACTGATATTAAGTTACAGACCAAAGTTTATGTGTGTGAAACAATGGTGTTTCTATTACCTTTAGTTCCATTAGTTAGTGATTGGTGATGGAGCCACAATGGAGGAAAAAAAGTCGTTAAATCAGTGAAGTATTATTTATTAAAGACTATATATCCCAGCACTGTTGAAGGTGCTGCATAGGAGACACAGAAGAGGACCTAAAAATCTTTTTGGGTAAATATTCCACATTAAATAGTAGAGAATTCCTTATTGAAATCTAATATTTGTTATTCACTTATATATCATTTTATATCAGAAATTCTGAAAAGGGTTCAGAGTAGAGACTGGCATGGTCAAGAAGACTTTATAACCTAGAAGGGAATTGAGGCCGGGTGTGGTGGCTCACACCTGTAATCCCAGCATTCTGGGAGGCCGAGGTAGAGGATCGCTTGAAGTCAGGAGTTGGAGACCAACCTAAGCAACATAGTGAGACCCTGTCTTTACAAAAAATAGAAAAATTAGCTGGGCATGGTGATGAATGCCTGTGGTCCCACCTACTCAGGAGGCTGAGGCCAGAGGATCACTTGAACCATGTGTTTAAGGTTGTAGTGAGCTGTGATGGTGCCACTGCTCTCCAGCCTGGGCAACAGGGCAAGATTCTGTCCCCAAAATAAAAAAATTTAAAAAACAATAAGAAAGGAATTGAGGAAGACCTTGAAAGATACATGGAAATTTGTTAGGCAAATGGGAATGGGGTATGTATGCATAAACAAAAATATGGATGTAATAGGAACTGGTATATTTGGAGGACAGTAAGGAAATCATTTCAACCAGAATTCGATGGGTTATTTATTGTTAGGGCATAGTAGGAAAAAAGACTGTATATGTATCTTCAGGGAGGACTTAAAAGATAGAATAGTTAACTCTCAGTCCATAGGGAGTTTCTGGGAGAAATGGTCAAGTTGGGGTTGGACATGGTGGCTCATGCCTATAATGCTAGCACTTTGGGAAGCCAAGGCGGGAGGATCACTTGAGGCTAGGACTTCCAGACCAGCCTGGGCAACATAGCAAGACCCCATCTCTACAAAAAATTTAAAAATCAGCCAAGTGTGGTTGCACGCCTCTAGTCCCAGCTACTTGGGAGGCTGAGGCAGGAGGATCGCTTGAGCCCAGGAGTTCAAGGCTGAAGTGAGCTTATAATCGTGCCACTGCACTCTAGCCTGTCAATAGAACGAGACACTCTTACAAAATTTTAAGAAGTAATGGTCAAGTTGGAAAGGAGAACCAGTTTTTATGTAGCTCACCAGTCTATTTCCTTAAGGAATACATGGATACTTGTAGTCTCCCCTTTCTTCCCTTTGTTCATGAAGTTATGATGAGGTCACTGATCTAAAGACTTATAGATCAGTGACTTACAGATTTCTGAGCTAGAGATGGTTTGAGGTGAGTTTCTCATATTCTGTGAAGCCAAAGATTTACTGGCACCATCATGAGATGAATCCAGTCATCATAAAGACGGGAGTAATCTTCACTTCTAAGAGAGAAGGAGAAATAAAGTTATGAGAACATAAAGTGATACCTTATATACAAGCACAGAATGGTAGCATCAATCAGTATGTTTGAAACTAACCTCTGAATGAACATAACATGGAGATGTTAAAAAATATTTAAGGATCATGGAATTAGATGGCTTAGCTGCAGCTATAGCTTTGTGTATGGGTGTAAAGAATGCAAAAGAAATTTTTGAGCAAATATTTTCAGCTCTCTATGAATCTGTGGGTGAATATTTATAAATATTCATCCATTCAGTGAATATTTGTGGTTTTTTTTTTTTTTTTTTAAAGACGGGGTCTCGCTCTTGCTCAGGCTGGTCTCGAGCTCCTAAGCTCAAGCAATCCTCCCGCCTCGGCCTCCCAGAGTGCTAGGATTACAGGTGTGAGCCACCACGCCCAGCCATTCAGTGAATATTTGAATGCTAGTTGTGTTCCAGGCATGTGTTAAGTGCTAGCAGTCTAAGCACAATAGAAAGCTCTCGTGATTTGTGAATTACAATTTACTGAGAAAAATAGATGATTGGAGCAACAATAAAATGTGATGACTAGTGATAGGGGAAGTATATGTATCCTGTTTAATGCTACCCTGTAGTACTAATTTCTTATAATGCTATTTGTGTCTAAAATGTTTTCCCTAAAGAATATTACATATGTAGAAGTATATCACATATACTGTAGGATTGATTGATCTGTTTTCTGTGCTGTACGTGTGATAATTTTCTCTCAGCAAGTGAGAGCTAGGGCAGACAGTACTGTATCCTCTTGGGTAGTAAGCATTCGAACCTGTGCTCTTTACTCGTAATCTTTCTACTTCACCATTCTAAGTTGAACATGGCATCTCCTGCTGTTTATTTTGTGTTCTGATGAACTCTTTTGACCTTTGATGGCTGATAAATTATGGCAATGATAGTCTGGACTTAGAGGAAAAACAATAATAACAACACAAGAAATATATCTCACTGGTTCTTAAGGACATGGAGGAAGAAATGGTATGCATATTAGCAGGCAATTGGGGATTCTTTGAAGTCTTTGCACTTTATGGAGGATGTTCTGAACTTGGTGGGATAACTGACCAACACTTGTGTGATTGAAAGTTGCACTAAATTATAGCCAAAAACATGTCCCTATTTGAGTAAATTTGAAGACTGTACAAGGAAGACTCCATTAGAGCTCTGATTAGGTTTATGGTTCCAGGAAGGCTTCCCAGGCACTAATTGCATTGGTCCTGCTAATTGGGGTTTGTATATATTGAGAGCTAGGAGAGTATATAATGGGAGACCTTAGAGCAGACTTCCAAGGGCATGTGACTTCTAATCTATTATCTGAAGGGATAGTAAGGATTAACTAGGCAAAAGGATGTGGGGATGGGGAATGTAAGTCTTCTAAGGAAAGGTAACAACTGATTAGGGTTATGATAGGAGTGCTTGACATAGTTTATCTGGATAATAGATTATACAATTAGCAATCGCAGGGCAAAGTCTATCTACTTACTGTGAAAAAGATGTGACCTATTTAGCTGTATGTTCTTACCATAAAATAAATAATAACTTATTTTTTAGCTATACTATATTTTCACATGGCAAACTACTAATTTCTTTAGGCATTATCACAGTGTAACAGTGCTGTAGATGTGTCTTATATCTTATTTTGATAACGACCCAAAGTTTGAGGAATTGAACTTTAGAAAATTTATCTGGAGATGTGGTAAAGTGGTTTGTGATTTATTGTTTTGGTGAATTTGTAACTTTATGTATCAAATTTATAACACTGTGTTACAACGCCGTATGATAGCGTCGTTATAATAAATGGTGTTTTGATGACTTTTGAGGTGTCCTAATAACAGTACCACAAACCATCCACATGATCCAAGGATGGTTAGCAGCAAAAGGGGTTATCCCTTAACCCATCTCCTGTGGTTATAGTTCAGTTCTTTTTGGAGAAGATTGGATGGATCTAAAGTTGCTTGAGGTAATCTTGCCTTGCCAAGAAAGTGTTAATGTGCTAGTCCATTTCAATTGTCCCTTAAGTGATTATATATTTTAGTAAGTAGTCTCAGAATATTTAAGGTCTGTTAATATTTCCCATAATTTGTTCTGAGTTTGGAAATTAATTGTGATATATTTGATTTTGCTGTTTCTTTTCATTTTTTTAAAACCTGTTTATATCTGTTTAATAATTCAGTTTCCGAGCCTAAGCATCAATTTCTTACTTTTTCCTATTTCCATGAGTACTTTTTTAGTTTGTGTCTTGTACTTATTTTAATATGTAATCATATATTGTATTGCCTTTAAAAAAAACTATTTAATTGCAAACTTTTGATAGTTGCATGAATTCATTTGATTTCATGTTATATTTAATAAGGATTTGAAAATATTTCTTAGGGACTTAGTTTAATAAAGTTTTCAAGATATTACTGAGGGACTTTTTTTTTTTTTTTTAGCTAAATGGAATCTTAAATTTATATAACCTAAATAGTTTTTTTGCCTTTTGCTTCTTTTTAGTGAATTAGTACCAGCTTACGATTCAGCTACTTTTGTTTTAGAGAATTTCAGGTAAGAGTTCTTGACAACTGGTTTTTTGTATGTATACATAAAGAAGAGCCAAGAAGGTTTCATTCCTTGGTAGGGTAGAGATTTAACGATCTCAGTTTAGTAGTCTTAGAAGAAACAAGTTTCCTGTTAGAAACAGAGTCTGTTTTAGCTTTTGCTAAGGTAGGGGACTGGGAATACAGAGGTTGATGAGCCCCTGCCTGTCCATCCTCAGAAATAAAAGTGGTGGGAAGAAGTCCCTTGGGATCCATATTATCTCAGCTCAAAGTGAGGAACTGTGGATAAGAGGCCATTATTATAAGAAATTTGTAGGCTTTGTAAGTTACATGTTAATTTTGTTAGCATTTACTGCTTTTTATCTAAGATAGAAGCAAACATCTTAAAACACAAAGGTTCTAAGGGACTTGTCTTCAAGGGCAGCATGGAACTGGGAACTAAAAATACAAGGTCTGGGGGAGGGAGGCTCCAAATAGGCAATAGCCATTAAAATAAGGCCACACTGTGAGAATTTATACCCCTTATTTAATTTTTCTTTTCTTACGGCATTATTTTTTGGCTAAAACATAGCATCTTTGAGGTTGTCCCCACATATCTTAAGGTTTAGCACATGTTCTCTTATTTTTCCATGTTAAAAAAGAATAATTATCCTGCACGGAAGTGAGAAAGAAACAAATTCCAGGTTTTGGGTTTTTTTGTTTGTTTGATTGTTTTGTTGTTTAGTGATGAAAGGCTACTTGTTGAAGCAGTAATTAAATTCAGGATACTTAGTGATAACTTGTCCCTTAAATGTCACAATTTTGAGGGTTTTTTTCCCCCTGAAACTTAAAAGATATTGAATATTTCAGTATCATTAAATTTTAATTTATTTCAGAATGTAAGTATGTCTAAATTTATACAGCGGGATATATTTCACAGCAGTTTTGATTTTGCGATTTGGTTGATTTTCTTTTTCTTTAGCACTTTGCGCCAGAGAGCAGATCCTGTTTACAGTCCACCTCTTCAAGTTTCAGGACTTTGCTGGAGGTTAAAAGTTTACCCAGTAAGTTTTTCATATTTCTAATAAATTTTGAAAGCAAGGTCTTTTTTTCAGGGTTCTATGGTATACCTGTTCACTTTTTAGTGGAGTAAGAAAATTAAAGTAATAATTTTATATTTCTTTATGGTGTATATAACTAAATCTATGAAAAACTGAGTTAAATATGAATAGTATGAACCCTGACATATTAAATTTTATTTCTGGTTTGTAGAAAGATATTTACTTTAGAAGAAATGTTTAAAGTTCTTTGAAAAATCATTTTAGGCTGGGCACACAGTGGCTCATGCCTATAATCCCAGAACTTTGGGAGGCCAAGGCAGGAGGATCACTTGAGCCCAGGAGTTCCAGGCCAGCCTGAGCAATATAGCGAGACTCTGTCTCTACAAAAAAAATTAAAAATTAGCCAGGTGTGGTGGCATTCATCTATAGTTGCAGCTATTCAAGAGGCTGAAGTGAGAGGATTGCTTGAGCCCAGGAGTTCAAGTCTGCAGTTAGCTATGATTGTGCCACACTGCACTCCAGCCTGGGCAACAGAGTGAGAACCTGTCTCAAAAAAAAAAAAAAATCATTTAAAAAATACAGATAAAGGAAATCATCAAAAACACATGTATACTGACTGTATACTCAATGATACATTTCAGTATGTTCCTTTGACCCGTATTTTTCTTAAATTGGTAGCTGCTTCCAGTGGTATAATGAGTCTCAAGTCTCTTCCTGTGGCAAGAATGTAAGCAGTAGTGTGTTCATTTGTCACATGATATCTAGTTGTATCTCTCTTTGTGATATTAGCAGCTATTTTGTGCTCATTTCCTATGTCTCTGTATTCATTGGTAATTGCAAAATATTAATATTCTCATTTTCTTGTTTTTCACTTACTAGTTGTAATAGTTTCATAAAGAGATGCTTCCCTTCTTCTGCTAATTTGGTTACCCAGTATAACAGTTCATATAGAAGAGGCAGGATTCTTTCCCTTTATTTACCAGTTTTTTTAATTTACCAGTTTTTTTAATCTTCTGAAAGGGACTAATTAGGTTTGGTTTTATTTTTTAATATCATTAAGAACACATGGATTTTCACATATTTAATCTCTTCAACTTGGCTCCTGAGTCCTTTTGCCATGATTTCAGTAGCCCTTATGGTGACCCTAGTACAGTTGACCCTTGGGCAACATGGGTTTGACCTGTGCAGGTCCTCTTATACAAGGCTCTTTCTCAACCAAAGGCTGATCAAAAATACAATGTGCTCAGGATGCAAAACCCACATATACAAGGGCCAACTTTTCACATACATGGGTTCCGCAGGGCCAACTACAGGACTTACGAGTATGCATGGATTTTGGTATAAGTGGGGTCCTGGAACCAATTCCCCCAAGTATACTGAGGGATGACTGTAGTTAGGTTTCTGTGTCTTCTATGACAAGATATTCTAGGTTCATGTTGTACATTTCCTACTCCATACCTGGAATTTGCCATTTTATCCAAGGAGCCCTGATTCCTTTTAGTGGGAATTTATTATTTATTTATTTATTTATTTTTGGCGACAGAGTCTCTCTCTTTCGCCCTGGGTAGAGTGCAGTGGCGTCATCATAGCTTACTGCAACCTCAGATTCCTAGGCTGAAGCGATCCTCCTGCCTCAGCTTCCCGAGTAGCTGGGACAACAGGCGCGCCACAACACCCGGCTAATTTTTCTATTTTTAGTAGAGACGGGATCTTGCTGTTGCTCAGGCTGATCTCAAACTCCTGAGCTCAAGCAATCCTCCCACCTTGGCCTCCCAGAGTGCTGGGATTACAGGCGTGAGCCGCTGTGCCCAGCCAGGAAATTATATTTTAAGACCAAACAGGGTGCTGGGGATGCTTATGCTATCAGGTTGGTCACTGTTTCTAGGCCTCTTTAGTGAAATACATAAATAGATGTGTTTAAGTGTTTGGTGGTCTGTAATCATTTTTTATTTTTAAAATAGTTTTTCAAAAATGGACTTTTTTTTTTTTTTTTAAATAGAGACAGAGTCTTGCTGCTTTGCCCAGGCTGGAATGCAGTGGCACAGTCACAGCTTACTGTAACCTGGAACTCCTGGGCTCAAGTGATCCTTCTGCCTCAGCCTCCTGAGTGGCTAGGACTATAGGTGTGTGCCACCATGCCTGGCTAATTTTTAAAAATTTTTTGTGGAGGTGGGGGTCTCACTATGTTGCCTGGGGTGGTCTGGAACTCCTGGGCTCAAGTGATCCTCCTGCCTTGGCCTCCCAAAGTGCTGGAGTTACAGGCATGAGCCACTGCACCCAGCTAATTTTTTTCACAAAATTGAGCAGAAAGTACAGAGAGTTCCCATATACCTTCTGACCTCACACATGCATAGCCTCTCCACTGTTAATATCCCATGCCAGAGTGTTACATTTTTTTTACAATTGATAAATCTACATTAATACAACATTATCACCCAAAGTTCATAGTTTACATTAGGATTCATTCTTTGTGTTGTACATTTTATGGGTTTTGACCAATGTATATATTTATTTTTTAAAGATAAAATAACTTGAGTGAATGTTCACATTTATAATTCAAAGTGAGGACTATATACTATTAATATATAGTCTATAATTCAAATTGAGGACTAGAGGACTATAGAGGACTATAGAGCTACCTGTGAAAGCCATAGGAAATGATAGAATTAGAGTATCTTATGATTAGTCACTCATTTGCTTAATTTCACTTTACAGACACAAAATCTCAGAATAGGAATGCTAATTCTACCATCAGAATGATTACTGAGAACTGTTAAAAACATTTTGTTTTTGCATATCTTCCCCATGTCTGGATAACAGTTTGATTGTCCAAACCTTGTTCTCTAGTATATTTTACTGGAAGGCCTAATGGAAACAATATTCCCTGAGTTGTCATATGTTAAAAACAGTTTGTGCCCTTTATTCTCTAAAGCTGGTATTGCTGGATATAAAATCCTTGGCCCATGTTTTCTTTCCTTGAGTATCTTAAATATGCTGTACCATTTTCTTTAGGTAAAGTCTGATAATAAACTAACTTTCTTCCCTTTAAAGGCATTTGCTGGTATTATCTAGCTACCCAAATAATCTTTTTAAGTCCAATAATTTACTATTATATGTTTTGGTTGTTCTGGGTCAATATTCTCAGTTCCACGCTGGACTTTTTCAATAAGTCGTTTCAGATCTGTTTGGTTTTTTTAGAAAAGTCTATCTGAATTTTAATTTTAGTTTTAAGTATTTGTGTTATTCCCTTTCTTTCTGGGGACTTGTGTAATCTGTATTTTGAATCTTCTTATCTTCAGTATTTATCACTTTCTCTCTAGTCTTTTTAGCTGTTTATGCATTTCTTTTTCATTTTTAAAATTTTCCTTTGGGCCGGGCACGGTGGCCCATGCCTGTAATCCTAGCACTCTGGGAGGCCGACGCAGGAGGATTGCTTGAGCTCAGGAGTTCGAGACCAGCCTGAGCAAGAATGAGACCCTGTCTGTACTAAAAACAGAAAAATTAGCTGGGCTTCGTGGTGGGTGCCTATAGTCCCAGCTACTGGGGAGGCTGACACAAGAGGATCACTTGAACCCAGGAGTTTGAGATTGCAGTGAGCTGTGATTGCACTCTACCCAGGGCGACAGAGTGAGACTCTGTCTCAAAAAAAATATTTTCCTTTGTTCACTTACTTCTTTTAACGTATTCATTGTGTTTATTTGCTTTATGTTTCTCCTGGTTCAGTCTTTATTTCCTAAGTAACTTTTAAAAATTCCAGTTCTTTCCTTAGATCTATCAGTGGATTTCTAAGCTTTTCTAATTCTGATTTGTGGTATTCTTTTACATGTTATACAATTTTCTTAATGTCTTTTAGGTTGTTTTGAAATAGGTTACAGTTTTGATCTGCTCTTTGATTATGTCTTTCTGGAGTGCTTTCATTGTCTGTAGGGATGTTATTCTGCTCTTTATTCTCTCTTTTATTTTGGAAAATAATACATAACATAAAATTTACCATCTGAACAATTTCTGAGTATACAGTTTGGTAGTATAAGTATATTCACATTGTTGTGCAATCAGTCTCCAGAACTTTTTCATCATTGGGTTATTTGGTGGGGTTTTTTGTTGTTGAGTTGCAGGAGTTCTTTATATATTCTGATTATTAGCCCCTTATCAGATATGTGATCTGCAAATCTTTTCTTCCATCCTGTAGGTTGCCTTTTTATTCTGTTGATTGTGTCCTTTGATACACAGACGTTTTTAAATTTTGATGTCCAATTTGTCTATTTTTACTTTTGTTTACTTTTCTTTTTTTTTTTGTTATTTTCTATGTCATTTCAAGGAAATTGCCAAATCCTTGCCAAATTCGATGTCATAAAGCTTTTCCCCTATGTTTTCTTCTAAGAGTTTTATAGTTTTAGATCTTATGTTTAGGTCTTTGATCCATTTTGAGTTCACATTTTGTGTATGGTGTAAGAGTCCAACTTCATTCTTTTGCATAGTGGTTGTCAGCGTGATGTAGCAATCAAAAATATGGTTGCTTGTTTTATGAGAGATTTCTTGGTTCTCCTCTCTTCCACTTTTATCTTGACCTTCTTCTTTTGTCTTCATTGTTTCTATGCTGTTTGTCTTTTATTTCACTTGTAGAACTTTCTTGGTAATCTGGGGCCTTGTCCTGAAAGGCCTTGGATATTCCTTTTCAAGAGTTCATAATAAGTAGACTGCATTTAGTTTTTTTAGGCTTTCTTATATTAGGCCCCCTTGTATTTAGCTAGTATTATATTAAGCAGCTCTTTCCAATTTTACCTGTTGAATTTGGCTCATGATACTTTTCAGTTAATAACTCGTGGGTACTTTGCTGTTCCGCTATTCTCTGGTCCATTCAGATGCTGCTCTACTTTGTCCCACATAATGTTGGTAGCATGCAGGTCTTTGGGGTGTAATTGGTTTGTCTGTAACTGCATGTATTTTGGGGATTGTGGAGATAACCTCTCATCTAGTTTTGTTGTAAATGTGTGTGGGCTTTTGGTTTTGCTGTGGGGTATGTTCTTTGTTTTGTTTTTATGTTTGGATTTGGAGAGTTGCAAAAACTATATTGCCATTACAGCAGTCTTTCCAGAATCCTCTACTTACTGAAATAAGTCTTAAAGCCAGTATTTTGTTATAGGTGCATCAGGCGTGAAAGTAAAACTATTAAGAATTTTTGTTCCTTAAAAAATTTCTTGCTTTTCTGCTGGCATTAGGTTAAAAAAAAAAGAAAGAAAGAAAGAAAAGAAAAATTTAATATTACTACCTGATAAATAAAGATCAAGGGCCAAAAATGTTCATTCCTTTTTACTCATTAATTTCACTCCAGGGAAATTTTTCTAGGAATAAAATTAAAAGAAAATGCTAAGCTATTTTACCAAGGATGTCACTTGATTTTTAATATCAATATAATTTGTGATATAATTTACATTTAACAAAATTCAGTAATTTTGGCAAGTTTTGCCAATTTATACAGTCCTATAGTCACCACCACAGTGATGACTTTGACTTTGAAAAGTTGTCGTATTCCCCTTTTCAGCTAATCCTCCTTTCCTGGCTCCTCTGCTTCCATCGATCTGCTTTTGTCACGATAGTTTTGGTTTTCTAGGATTTTGTATAATGGGATCATACAATAAATAATCTTTTGTATCTGGCTTTTTCCACTTAGCTAATGATTGATTTATTCATTAGTATTTATTGAGAGATAATCATGTCAAACCTTAAAAGCTGCCTCAGGTCCTTTTCAAGCAAGGTAGACTAGAAATGAAGGGGTTATTAAGTACTTGTACCCCTTTATAGTCATATCCTAATAGACACTGGAGGTGTGTAAGGCTCCCTGTCCTCAGGCCTCATACTCTGGTTGGGAGAACAGATGTTTAAACAAGTAGTTATAATAAATGTGATCCTTTTAAAAAATATATGCCTGAGCAAAGTACTGGGGAAATATAGAGGAAGTAATTATTTTTATAAAAATCTCTGTAATAGAGATTTAAACACCTTCTCAGTCTCTGGACAGAATCTTATGTGGAATCCTAACATAAAAAACAAATAGAAATTACATTTAATTACTTTTAGCATTGGGTGTTACCTTTTCCTATGTTATCCTTTTTTTGGTCTTAATAATTATTTTTTGTCTCGTTTATAATGAAATTTTTTTTTTGCCATTGGGTCTTAGTTTTTTGTTAGAGCTGATTTGTAAAAGTTCTGTATATGTTAAAGCTCTCAACCCTTTTCATGATTGTTGATATTTTAAAAAATTTGTTTGCCTTAATATCTTCATTTTTTAAAAAATGTACAAAAGTTTAAAATTGTTATAGACTCAAATCTATTAGTCTTTTCATTATTTTTATTGCTTTGAGGCTTAGAAGTACTTCCCAATTTAGATATCAATATTAATCTGAATTTTGTATGTTTGTTTTATTGTGGCCTAATTTTTTATATTTATATTGCTCTGAAATTTGTACAACCTCTTATTCTTTTCTTAGGATGGAAATGGAGTTGTCCGTGGTTACTACTTATCTGTGTTTCTGGAACTCTCAGCTGGCTTGCCTGAAACTTCCAAGTAAGAGATGTAATTAAATAACAACCTGAATGTGCATTTATATACATTCCCCCTAGCAATTAATTAACAAAAATTAATTATGTTTATGTCTGTTAAGATGTACACTAGTATAGAATCTTTGGCCATAGTATGAGGGCATAGATTGGCAGTTCTCAAAGTATTTGGCCTCAGGTCCCTGTATACTCTTTTTTTTCTTTTGAGACAAAGACTCAGTCACCCTGGGTAGAGTACAGTGGTGTCATTTGAGTTCACTGCAAACTCAAACTTCTGTGTTCAAGCGATCCTCCTGCCTCAGCCTCCTGAGTAGTTGGGATTACAGGCACACGCCACCACACCAGACTAATTTTTTCTATTTTTGGTAGAGGTGGAGTCTCGCTCTTGCTCAGGCTGGTCAGGAGCTCCTGGCTTCAAGCTATTTTCTGGCCTCGGCCTGCCAGAGTGCTAGGATTACAGGTGTGAGCCACCAGGCCTAGCCGGTCCCTGTATACTCTTAAAATTTATTGGGAACCCCAAAGAATTTTTGTTTATATGGGCTATATGTATTGTTATTTTCTGAATTAAAAATTAAAATCGAGAAAAATTTCTAAAAATTGTGATTCACTTTTAAAATAACTATAAGCCTATTGTGTAGTAACATAAGCAACTTTTCTTATGAAAAGTGACTATTTTTCTAAAATAACTTTTTTTTTGAGAAAACATGTATTGCTTTGCATTTTTGGAAATCTCTTTACTGTCTGGTTTGACACATTGAATGCCATGGGAGTTGTATTTAACTCAGGCTGGTTTTGAGCCCAGTGCTGCATGAAGCAAAACCCTGCAGTTGGTTCATGAAAATCTTACTTATTGATGTTCTTATTGTTACAATTAATATTGACAATTTAATTCTAAAAATGTGGATTGTGTTGCATATAACTCATGCATAGAAAACAATAAAAAATAACAGATTAGAAAGGATCATTTTGTCTTAATAAAACACCATGGCCCCAGGGAAATAATTTCTTTTTATAGTGTGGTAGTCAATGTGTTAAAAGAAGACAACTTTTATATTTAATTTCTTGCAATAAATTATTTTGTTTGAAGTATGTATATAAAATCTGGCCACACAGATTCTGAATATCATGTAGTTGGGGAAAGTTTAAGTGAGACATAATTCACATACCATCAAATTTACCTGTTAAAAATATACAATTCAGTGGGTTTTAGTACATAAACAGAGTTCTAAAATCATCATTGACATCTATTTTCAGAACATTTTCATCAGCCCACAGGGAAACCCTGTACCCATTAGCAGTCACTTCCCATTTCCCCTTCCCCTGGTACCTAGCAATCACTAATCTACTTTTTATTAAGGAGGAGTATTTTTAAAAGCAGTGTTAGATAATTGTGGATCTTCTTTGATATTACATCCAAACCGAACATGTGGTATAGTTTGTTATATGTCATTTGTGATGTGGAATCTGAAACCACATAAGTTAAATTTTTTTTTTGTTTACTGTTACATGAAAATCTGTTGGTTTGGTGTGGAATGTCTGCTTTCAGCTAATAAGGAATAACAGTGATGGGATTTACTCTTCTACAACAACCAAAACAAACAGAAACCCCATGAAACATTTTCTAGACACTGGAATGAGGTGACAAATGAAAGCAATCCCTGAGAGAGAAGAAACAGATTAGCTCTATGATTCTCCAGCTGGCAGCCTTGAGAGTTTTCGTGATCCTCCCACCTCAGCCTCCTGAATAGCTGGGACTTCAGGCACTTGCCACCATGGCTAATTTTTAAATTGTTTGTAGAGACAGTGTCTTGCTATGTTGCTCAGGCTGGTCTGAAGCTCCTGGCCTCAAGTGATCCTCCCGCCTGAGCCTCCCAAAGTGCTGGGATTACAGGCGTGATTACAGCCTCAAATTGAACTCCTTGAAATGGAAGTATGTTTTAGATGGAAAATAAACTGGATGGGATGAATGACAGATTAGATATTGCAAAAGAAAAGATTAATGAACTTGAAGGCATAGCAGTAGAAATTATCCAAAACGACACGTAGAAAAAATAATTCCAAAAAGTAGAACAACTTTAAGCAGCTTAATATAAGATAATTGGAGTCCCCAAAGGAGGGGATGGGTAGAGCAGATATTTGAAGAAATAAAGGTAAACTTTTCCAAACTTGATGAAAACTTTAAACCCACAGGTCTAGGAAGCTAGGTTAATGAACTACAAGCACATGAAACATGAAGAAAACACCAAAGAACATCATAATTAAATTGCTCAAAACCAGTGATAAACCACCAGTGGAAAAAAAGATGTTATATACAGAGGATCAAAAATAAGGATGAGATCAGGCTCATACCTCAAAATTATTAAAGCCATATACGATAAACCCACAGCCAATATCATACTGAATGGGCAAAAATTGAAAGCATTCCCCCTTAAAACTGGAACCAGACAAGATTGCCCACTATCTCCATTTCTATTCAACATAGTGCTGGAGGTCCTTGCCAGAGCAATCAGACAAGAGGAATCAGGGGTATCCAAATGGGGGCAGAAGAGGTCAAACTTTCACTCTTCGCAGATGATATGATATTATATCTAGAAAACCCCAAAGATTCAACCAAGAGACTACTAGAATTGATGAATGAATTCAGCAAAGTCTTAGGATACAAAATCAGTGCACACAAATCAATAGCCCTCATATATGGCAATAACAGTCAAGCCGAGAAACAAATTAAAGACGCAATGCTTTTCACAATAACACCAAAGAAAATTAAATATTTAGGAACATATCTAACTAAGGAGGTGAAAGACCTATATAGAGAGAATTACGAAACACTGAGTAAAGAAATTGCAGAGGATGTAAACAGATGGAAAACCCTACCATGCTCCTGGATAGGTAGAATCAACATTGTTAAAATGTCTTTGCTACCTAAAGTGATTTATAGAATGAATGCAGTCCCTATCAAAATACCAACATCATTTTTTGCTGATCTAGAAAAAATAATTCTACGCTTTGTGTGGAACCAGAGAAGACCCTGTCTAGCCAAAGCAATCTTACGCAAAAATAACAAATTGGGAGGCATCAATCAACCAGACTTCAAACTATACTATAAGGCTATAGTAACCAAAACAGCATGGTACTGCCACAAGAACAGAGACATAGACCAATGGAACAGGACTGAGAACCCAAATATAAAACCATCATCATACTGTCATCTGATCTTTGACAAATTACACAAAAGCGTACACTGGGGAAAAGAATCCCTCTTCAATAAATGGTGCTGGGAAAACTGGATGGCCACATGTAGAAGACTGAAACTAGATCCACACCTCTCACCTCTCACAAAAATCAACTCACGATGGATAACAGATGTAAACCTAAGACATGAAACCATAAGAATTCTAGAAGAAAACATTGGAAAAACTCTTATGGACATTGGCCTAGGCAAAGAATTTATGAAGAAGACCCCCAAAGCAATCACAGAAAAATAGGGACCTGATCAAATTAAAAAGCTTCTGGACAGCCAAGGAAACTATCACTAGCGTGAACAGACAACCTACAGAATGGGAGAAAATATTTGGATGCTACACATCTGATAAAGGGCTGATAGCCAGAATCTATACAGAACTTAGGAAAATCAACAAGAAAAAATCAAACAACCCCATTAAAAAATGGGCAAAGGACATGAACAGAAACTTTTCAAAAGAAGAGAGAATAATGGCCAGCAAACATAAAAAATTGCTCAACTTCTCTAATCGTCAGGGAAATGCAAATCAAAACCACAATGAGATATTGCTTAACTCCAGTGAGATTGGCTCATATCAAAAAGTCCCAAAACAACAAATATTGGCGGGCATGTGGACAGATAGGAACACTCATACACTGCTGGTGGGACTGCAAATTAGTATAACCTTTATGGAAAGTAATATGGAGATACCTTAAAGAACTAAAAGTAGAACTACCATTTGATCTAGCAATCCCACTACTGGATATTTACCCAAAGGAAAAAAAGACATTCTAAATAATAAAGACATCTGCACTTGAATGTTTATAGCAGCACAATTCACAATTGCAAAGATGTGGAAACAACCCAGGTGCCCATCAATACACAAGTGGATTAATAAAATGTGGTAAATGTATACCATGGAGTATTACTCAGACATAAAAAACAATAGTGAATTAACACATCTGGTATTATCCTGGTTGGAGCTAGAGCCCATTCTTCAAAGCGAAGTATCACAAGAATGGAAAAGCAAGCACCACTGGTACTCACCATCAAACTCGTATTAACTGATCAACACTTATGTCACACATGGCAATAATATTCATCAGGGGGCAGGCAGGCAGGAGGTGGGTGGAGGGGATGGGAAAACTCTCACTGAATGGGTGCTGGGCACACAGTTTGGAGGATGTCCACAATTGTAGCTCTGACATGGCAGTGCATGGGCAATATATATAACCGAAGTGTTATACCCCCATAATATTCTGAAAAGGAAAAAAAAAAATGAGGATGAGATCAGATTTCTCATCAGAAACAATACAAATGAAATGATAATAGTGTAACATCTTAAAAAGACTGGACTGACAGAAAAAAAATCTATCAACCTAGAATTCTGTACCCACCAAAAATATCTTTTAAAAAATAAAGGTGAAATAAAGACATTTTCATACATATTTTAGATCTGGACTATAAGAAATGTTAAAGCACATGCTTCAGGTAGAAGGGAAATAATGCCAATTGGATATCTGCATCTAAACAAAAGAGTGAAGCACCAGGATATGGAAACTGCAAGGGTAAATTTTAAAAATTTATTATTAAAAACATTAAAAGAGAATTGACTGTTTAAGCAAAAATTTTAACATTGTGTTTTTAGGTTTATATCATATGTAGAAGTAAGACACATGACAACAATAACATTAAGGTCAAAAGCTGAGCATGTAGACATAAGCCTAATTTTGAGAGATTCTGACACTATATGTGAAGTGGTATAATATTATTATTAGTTTCCTTGGTGTGCTGTAACAAATTACCACAAACTTGGTGGCTTAAAACAAGAGAAATTTATTTCCTCACAGTTCTGGAGTCCTGATATCTGAAATGTCTATTGATTGCTAAGCTAAAATCAAAGGTCCAGCATGGCTGTGCTTGCTGCAGAGGCCCTAAGTGAGAGTCCATTCCTTGCCTCTTCCAACTGCTGGTGGCTGCTAGCAGTCCTTAGCTTGTGACTACATCCCTGCCATCTCTTCATCCATTATGTTGCCTTGTCTTTTTCTGTCTCTGTCAAATCTTCCTCTGCTTTCCTCTTGTGATTATTTTTAGGGTCCACCTGAATAACCCAGGATAATCTCTTCATCTCAAAATTCTTAGGTAATCAAAGGAGCATGCCTCCTTATTTGCCATAGAAGATAACATTCACAGGTTCCGGTGTTTGGGATGTGGATATCTTGTGGGGGAAGAGGTTAGCATTATTCACCCTACCACAACTACAAACTATTAGGTCATTAAATATGAAATGTCTGATTTTGAATCAACAGTGTAGTTTATATCTCAAACAAGAAGCCATATAATTAAACAAAGTATGTATCTAAACTGTCAACACAGTTTTGCTATCTTGACCATAGCTTGTTTATGCCAGCAGCAAAGAAACCTGGAGAGCGAGTGGCGAGGAAATTGCAAAGGGCATTTTCCACAACTTGTTGAGAATTGAATTTTTTTTTTTTTTTTTTGCTAGAAGTGGTCCAAAGCCTGGAGGTAGTGATAGGTAGTTGGTGCAAGGTCTGGTGAATACAGTGGATGACAGAGTTTCCAAGTCCAGCCTCTGTAGTTTGAGCAGTGTTGTTTGTGCAACATGTGGTCTTGTGTTGTCTTGCAAGTTGATTGGCCTGTCTCTATTGACCAGTCTTGGCTGCTTAATTGCAAACATCCTCATCATTTCATCCATTTGGTTGTAGTAGACATCACTGTAGTCGATGGACCAGGTTCCAGGTTTCATGAAGCTGTAGTGGATAATACTAGTGCTGGACCACCAAACAGACACCATTAGCTTTTTTTGAATATTCGGTTTTGAACTATGTTTCAGCACTTCATCTTTATCCAACCATTGTACCAAAGTCTTGTGATTGTCAAAAAGAATCCATTTTTCATCACATGTAACCAATATGGTGTAGAAATGGTTTGCTTTTATGTCGTGACAGCAAAGAAAGGCAAGGTTTGAGACAATTTGTCTTCTGACACTCGTTTAATTCATGTAGTACCCATCTATCCAGCTTCTTTACCTTGCCAATTTGTTTCAAATGGTCTAATATTGCTGGAATAGTAACATCAAACCTTGCTGCTAATTCACGTGTGGGTTGAGATGGATTCACTTCCACTATGGCTTTCAGCTCATCATTATTCACCTTGGCCTCAGGTTGCCCACGTGGCTCATTTTCAAGTTGAAAATCACCAGAATAGAACTTCTCAAACCATCGATTTACTGTGTGTTCATTAGCCACATCCTTCCCAAATGCTTCATTGATATTTCGAGCTGTGTGTGTTGCATTAGGTTCCATGATGGAACTTATATTTGAAAATAACACGAATTTTGGACTTATCCATGGTTTCACAAAAATTGCGCTAAAAAAAATTTGAAATATAATCACAAGCCAAAATGTGCTTTTGCAAGACTGGGGATGTACCTTCACAATAAAACTAAAACAAGAAGTGTCAAAGTGAAATGTTAGAGATATCAACTGTCAAACTTAGTATTTAAGGAAGTCAAACATTTCATACTTAATAACCTAATATAATGCCACTGCTAAAATAGCAGACATGTAGGTAATAAAATAACAAAGGAGATAAAATGGAATTATGAAACAAAAACTGAAAGAAGATGGAAAAAGGGAAAAGGTAACAAAGAACAGATGGGACAAATACCAAGATGTATTAATGTAAATAGTCTAAATACCCCAATTAAAGGGCAGAGGTTTTCAGATTGCCTAAAAAAGCAAGATTCAAGTACATACAATCCATGAGAAATTCACTTTAATTATAGAGAGAAACTGTGCTGGTAGTAGGCAGAAGCAAATTGAAAGAGTTATTTTAATGTCAGGCAAAGTAGATTTCAAAGAATATTACTAGAGATAAAGAAGCTCCTTTCATAGTGATAAAAGGATCAGTTAAAGAAAAGGATGTAATTCTAAACGTATGTTTATGCCCCTGATAACAGATCTTCAAAATATGTGAAGGAAAAACTGATAGAACTATAAAGAGTAATAGACAAATACCTTTTTCTCAATCAGTATAATAATAAATGGGCAGAAAATCATCAAGGATATAGTACACTTGAATAACACGGTCAGTCACCTTGACCTGATTTGCATTTATAGAATGTTCCACCCATCAGTAGCAGAATACAAATTATTCTTAAGTGCATACAGAACATTTACCAAGATGTAGGCCATATTCTGAACCATAAAACATGTCTCAATAAATTTAAAAGGATTCAACTCATTCAAAGTATGTTCTCTGATCAAAATAGAATTAATTTAGATATCAGTCACAGATATTTTTAAAATGCCAAAGTATTTGAAAGCTAAATAATACACTTCTAAATAACCCCGAGATCAAAGAGGAAATCAAAAGGGATTTTGTAAAAGTATTTTTAACTAAATGAAAATGAAAACAGTACCAGAATTTTTAGTGTAGTATAGTTGCTAAAGTGGTAGGAAGGTGGAAATTTATAGCACTAAATGCCTATATAAGTGAAAGGCAGAAAGATCTCAAATCAATGACCTCCACTTCCACTTTTCATAGACTAGAAAAAAGACCAAGTTAGATGAAAAGTAAACAGAAGAAAGGAAATAATAAAGATCAAAGCAGAATCCAATGAAATAAAAAACAGAAAAGCATTAGAGAAAATCATTGAAGTCAAAAGAAAAGAAAATTTGAGAGCTAACTATGATTTTTAAGAATTATATAATAGTAAAGCTACAGTAATCAAAATAGCATAGTATTAGCCTGAGGATACACAAATAGATCAGTAGAATATAATAGAGTTCTGAGAGAGATCCACATATGTGAGGACAACTGATTTTTGACGAAGATGCAAAGGCAGTGCTACAGAGAGAAGATAGTCTTTTCAACAAATGGTGCTTGAACATTTCAATATCCATATGCGAAGAAATGAACTTGCAGTCATACCTCATGCCATATACGTAAATTAACTGAAAACTGATGATAAGACTTAAATCCTAAAACTATAATATTTACAGAAGAAAACAGAAAATCTGTAACTTTGGATTAGGCAATGATATTTTAGATACAACTCAAAAGCACAGTCTATAAAGTAACAAATTTATAAATTAGACTTCATGAAAATTATGAACATCCCCTTTTCAGAATACACTGTTAAGGGAATGAAGACAAGGCACAGACTGGGAGAAAAATCTTTGTAAAGCATTGATCTGGTAATGGACTTGTGTCCAGAATATATAAGGAACTCTCAAAACTTAACAAAAAATAAACAACCTCCCCTCCTCAAATAGGCAGAAGGCTTTTCAGGTACCTCACTGAAGAAGATATATGGATGACTATGTAAGATGTAAGATGTTTAATGTCATTAGTTTTTTTTTTGTTTGGAGATAGAGTCTTGTTCTATCTGTTGCTCAGGCTGGAGTACAGTGGCCCAATCATAGCTCACTGCAATTTCCAACTCCTGGGCTCAAGCAATCCTCTTGCCTCAGCCTCCCAAGTAGCTTGGACTACAGGTGTGTGCCACCATGCCCAGCTAATTTTTAAGTTTTTTATAGAGATGGGCTCTCCTTTCGTTGGTCTTGAACTCCTGACCTCAGGCAGTCCTCCCGCCTCCACCTCCCAAATTGCTGGAAGTGTACGGGTGAGCCACCACACCCAACCTGTCATTAGTCTTTAGGGAAATGGAAATTTAACCTCAATACAAGACACATACTCTCTATTAGAGTGGCTAAAATTTATATGTCATTCAAAGACTTTTACACACATGTTCATAGCAGCTTTATTTGTATATATACAGTCAACCCTAATTTTCATCAGCAGATGAATGGATAAACAAATTTTGGTATGTCCATATGGAATACCACTCAGCAATAAAAACAAATGAATTGTTGATACGCACAATAACATGGATGAATTTTAAATTAATTATTCTTAGTGAAAGAAACCAGACCAAAAAAAGAGTACATGTGTGTGATTCTACTTACAGAAAACTCTGGAACATGCAAAGTAATCTATAGTGACTGAATGCAGATGTGTGGTTGCTTGGACATTGGGGGGACAGGCAGGGCTGATAGGGGTTGTGAGAGAGAGGGATGGTGGATATGTTTAGTATCTTGATTGTGATGATATCAAAACTTATCAAATTGTGCATTTCAAATATGTTTCAGTTTTACTTCAGTAAAGCTATTTTTTTTTTTTTTTTTGAGACAGAGTCTTGCTCTGTTGCCTGGGCTAGAGTGCTATGGCGTCAGCCTAGTTCACAGCAACCTCAAAGTTATCCTCCTGCCTCAGCCTCCCGAGCAGCTGGGACTATAGGTGTGCGCCACCACGCCTGGCTAATTTTTTCTATTTTTTTTAGTAGGGGGGGGGGGTCTCGCTCTGCTGAGGTTGGTCTCGAACTCCTGACCTCAAGGGAACTTCCTGCCTTGGTCTCTCAGAGTGCTAGGATTACAGGCTTGAGCTGCTGCTCCTGGCCCAGTAAAGCTGTTAAATGAAAAAACAAACAACCAAAATTCCATTGGTCTGTCCTGTACTTTGTACCTTTTTTTTTTTTTTTTTTTTAAACAGAGAACGGGGCCTTACTGTGTTGCCCAGGCTGGTCTTAAACTCCTGGCCTGAGGTAGTGCTCCCACTTCGGCCTCCCAAAGTGCTGGGATTACAGGTGTGAGCCACTGTGCCCAGCTTGTCTTATACTTTGAGTGGATCTTTTACCCATTCATGATTTTGTTAACATAATGCATTGATAATTTGGAAAATAATGGTTTACTGAATAGTTGACGTGTTTCATTATATAATATCAATTATCACATTCATTGATATCACCATTTTTATCAGAACAGTCTTGAAATATTGGAAAGCTTTTAAACTCATAGTGGCACATTTTCCAGAATTATGATTTTTTTCACTTGAAAGTTTGTGCTTTTTCATTGGCAACAAATACTGACAGTTGTTTTTCTTAATAATTTTGGTCCAGAAAATGTCTGTCAGATATCCACAACTGAATAACCCTCTGTCAGGTATTCTTTCAATTTGTTATTTCATCAAAAGTAGCAATTAATTCAGATTCCAACTTAGTTGAACAAAGTGATTTCCATGTGACTACCATTGCATATCACTGTGCAGCACGGGTACTTTATATGTATTTCCCATTCTGTGACACCCAAGAGTTGAGGTTTGATAACATTAATTATTTTTGTTACTTCATCAAAGACATTCTTGAGAGACATTGGCTTTTTTTTTTCATCTGAAAGTGTGTGGTGGTGAAGAAGACTGGTATGTTTTAACTGCTGTTGCTTTTGCACCTTTAGTGCAAATGTCAACAGTGAAAAGGGCAAATAACCTTATTTCTATGAAAATGGTTTTGACTTTGTGGATTCCTGAAAGGATCTTAAGGACTGTTCCGCATGGGTACAAAACTACACTTTAAGAACCTCTGGCATAGAGTAACCTCAGTGAAGAATATCCTCACCACCACTGATGAGTCAAACTTTGAATATTGCTGGTGGAATGGAAAAGATTCTGACTTGTGAATTTTAAGTGTGTTTTCATCATATCTCTGCTCCACATCTGCTGTGTGATCTGAAACATTGGACTCATCTGTATTATTACAACAGCTAACATCTGTGGAATATTTGTGCCAGGCACTATGCTTTACATACCTGATTTTGCCTTCTCTACTACCTTGGGAACTAAAGGTTCTAGTACCACTCCCATTTCACAGGTGGGAATACAATGGCTTAGTTAAGTAATTCACTCGAGTTTAACATTGGGACTGAAAAATCTGGGTTGAACAGATTTTTCTGTCCTTTGTTTTTAACCACCAAGCTCTTTTGAGTTGATCTTGGCCCAAATTATAAGAAATTCAGTCATCATTGGATTTTGTTTATATCCCTCTACTACTATTAAATCTTAGGCCTCTCTTTATCTCTTGATTAACCTATTTTCTGATCTGCCAGTATTTCTTGGCTTAGGAAAATTCTACTTCCTAACTTACCTGGTACATAGATTTTGTGACACTTCTACTGCCTTTGGTGCTAGTTTCATCTTGATGCTGTTGTTATTGACCATATACACTTCAGAAGTTTAAGTTCACATTGTCTTACAAACAGTAATAACATTATCATTGATAATGAAGTAATATTCAGGATACTACGTTTGAAAAAAATTGGAAAGTTTGCATTTGTTAGATATTATCTAAATACCTTAATGAGACTGTTATATTCTGATAAAAACAGATTACCTTATCTTTTAATTCACTTTTCAGTAAGCCTAGAGATGAGTACTGAATACTTTTTCATTAAATATTGAAATGTCATTCAATTATAGAATTCAGAGTTTAACAGTGGGTTTGTTTAACTGCCAAAATATGGAATAAAAACTTAAATCTTTGTATCATAGTCTAGTAGGTTTTAATATCAGCTGGGACTCTGCAGAAGTACTTACATAATTTCATTATGCTTAAATATCTTTATAAAGATTTGTGTTTCTATATACATGTGTGTGTAGGATTTCAGGGGAAATTTGCCCGTGAGTGACATCCTGCAATTGACTCTTAAAGGTATTTTGCTGAGTGACTTATTTTAGAGAAGGGAATTTCCTTGAGTCGTTTAAAGCTGCTGTCCCCAACCCCCAGGCCGAGGACCACACCACACAGCAGGAGGTGAGGGGCGGGGCAGGTGAGCCAGCAAAGCTTCATCTGTATTTACCACTTTTCCCCACGGCTGGCTCGCCTGCATCACCGCATAAGCTCTGCCTCCTGTCAGATCAGTGGTGGCGTTAGATTCTTATAGGAGCGGGAACCCTCCTGTAAACTCTGCATTCCAGGGATCTAGGCTGGGCGCTCCTTACGAAAATCTAATGCCTGATGATCTGAGGTAGAGCTGAGGTGGTGATGCTAGCACTGGGGAGTGGCTGCAAATACATATTATCATTAGCAGAGAGGTTTGACTGCACAATAAATGTAATGTGCTTGAATCATCCTGAAACCATTCCTCACCCCCCGATCCCCACCCCAGTCCGTGGAAAAATTGTCTTACATGAAACCCGTTCCTGGTGCCAAAAAGATTGGGGACCGCTGGTTTAAAGAATAAGTAGAGCTTTCCCTAGAGAGGTTTGCAGTCCTGTTAAATTTATTCATACTTTCAGTTTGATACAAGGAAAGAATTTAAGTTGTAACATTCAAATTTAAGCTTTTAGTTTTATATAAGGTTGGGGTTGAGATGCTTTGTAGGTAATTTAACTTGGATTAAATGTCATGTTTATTGGAAACCGGTGTGTCATGGTTTTAAAGAACCAATGAAGATAAAAGAATGATCTTTTTTTCTTAAACATTATATGCCTTTCACATGATATGGTGTAGAGCAGTGTAAAAAAATATATGCCTTTTCATATAAGACAACTGATTTTTTGAAAACTATTTTATATTAATTTCAAGCTTTTACCTGTACTTGATCCTGGACATATATGACCATTTGCATTAATGTTTTTTCCCCCCAGATTTTTAGTATTCTTGATTATTTCTCCATGAGTCTTGAGCTTTTACAATACTCATTTTTTACATAGCGGTAGTTAACCATTTTAAAATCCACAATTCAGTGTAATTTAGCACATTCACAATGTTGCACAACCACATACATCTCCATAGTTTCAAAATATTTCTATCACCCCAGAATACCCTGTCCTGTACCCATTAAGTAAACATTTCCCGTTTCCTCCTTACTTGTTCCCTGTGCAGCTACTATTCTGTTTTCTCTCTGGATTTACATGTTCTGGATATTTCATATAAAAGATTATACAATGTGAAACTGTTTTTGTTTGGGTTCTTTCACGTAGTGTAGTGTTTTCAAGGTTCCCCCAGGTTGAAGCATATATCAGAACTTCATTCCTTTATATGGCTGAATAATATTCCATTGTATGTATATACCACAGTTTGTCTATCCATTCATCTGTTGATGGAAACTTGTGTTGTTTCCACCTTTTGGCTATTATGGATAATGCTGCTATAAATATTCACATCCAAGTTTCTATGTGGGCATATATTTTTATTTCTTTTGAATATATACCTAGTTGTGGAATTGCTGGGTTATGTGATAATTCTGTTTAACTTTTTGAGGATCTACCAAAGTTTCCCACAGTAGCTGTACCATTTTATATTCCCACCAGCAGTGTACGAAGATTTGTATTCCTCTACATCCTTGATATCAGTTGTTATTTTCTGTTTTTAATTATAGTCATCCTAGAGAGTATGAAGTGGTATTTTATGATGGTTTTGATTTCCATTTCCTTAATGACCAGTGAAGTTAAACATCTTTTTATGTACTTTGGTGTGTCTTCTTTGGAGAAATGTCAATTTATGTCCATTGCCCGTTTTTTAATTGAATTTTTTCTCTTTATTGTTGACTTACAAGAATTCTTAGATACTAAACCGTTATAAGAGATATGATTTGCAAATAGTTTCTCCCATTTGTTAGGTTGCCTTTTCACTTTTTTGATAATGTCCTTTAATGCACAAAAGTTTATAGACTTTATCTTTTTGTAGACCTGAGAATTTTATAGAATAGGATGTGGAAATCAGGATATATTGGCTTTCCTGCATATCCACAGTTTCTTTTTTTTTTTTAATTATTATTTCGGAATATTTTGGGAAGACTAAAATTTTGGCTACATAAATTGCTTTTGTACCGTTTGAGTCAAAGTTATAAGTGTGCCCATCCCCCAGATAGTGTGCATTGTAGGTGTGAATTTAGCCATCCTCACCTTCCTCCTCCCCATATTTTCTATTAAAAAATTTAATAGCTTTGAATTCTGAGTATGCAGTAAGTTGCTTTATTATAACTTGTATTGGAAAAATATAGTAGAGAGTTTTAAAATTTATATTTTAAAATTGCATGCTGATAAACCTCAAAGGATAATAGAAATGACAGAATATTCATATCTGATGAAATGTAAATAATGAATATATAGAAAAAGTCTTGCATATGTAAAACAAACAAAAAAACTTTCAAGTATTTGTTTATACAAAATTTATTTTTTGAGGTGGTGTTGTATACCTGATATATTGGTAAACATTTTTATGAGGGGAAAAAAGACCTACTGCCAGTTATGTTTTGGGTAGCCCATTCAAAATACTGCTATTTTTATAAATGACACAATTCTTTCTAAAAGAAATGTAATTATATATCAGCGAGTTTCTTCTCAGGTAATTACTTAATGACCTTAATGTTTAGACGAGTCTGTATTTTATTCATCCTTTACTAACAAAATAGCAATGGTCTGGTTTTCAATTTTAGGTATGAATATCGTGTAGAGATGGTTCACCAGTCCTGCAATGATCCTACCAAAAATATCATTCGAGAATTTGCATCTGACTTTGAAGTTGGAGAATGCTGGGGCTATAATAGATTTTTCCGTTTGGACTTACTTGCAAATGAAGGATACTTGAATCGGCAAAATGATACAGTGATTTTAAGGTAATAGGAAACATTTGATACTGTGGCTTTTATTGTGGGGGAATAATATTATCAAAACTTTATCTCTGAACTTCAAGTCAGTGACAAGTTGAAAAAGAGACAATAAACAAAAAAAAATCTTTATTTCAAAGTCCATCCATTTAACAAAGATGACTATTGAAACTCATACTAACTATAATCTTAACATTTTCTTAACTGTTTCATTTTAGGAGTCCTTTGTAGTCAGTGTATAATAAAAGTCAAAAATTTGTTTGACATCTAGTTAGTAATTCCATTAAAAAGGAAACTACTAAGCCGAGTGTGGGCCTGTAGTCCCAGCTACTCAGGAGGTTGAGGCGGGACGATCTCTTGTGCCCAGGAATTCAAGACCATCCTGAGCAACATAGAGAGACCCTGTCTCAAAAGAAAAAAAAAGGAAACTACTATTTCCAGTAAACATAGTAATATTCCATTTATCTGTTAAACTTTTAGCAACCTCACCATTTGGAAATCTAAGAATAGTGAGGGATCAAGTGCTTATTTTTCACTTGACAGTATATATATACTATTTGGGTGACTGGTTTTACACATCAATTTTATAAAATGATTGTCAGTTCTTTCAGGATAACAACAAATTAAAAGTAAGGGAATAGAAATGAAAATTGATGAAAACCCACAGTTTTCATTGTTGGTATGTTATTTGCAAGAAAGCACAGAATGTAAACACTATAAAACAACAGTGCTATTTACTGTTGGGGTAGCCTTTACAGGTCAGAAGTTTTTGGGCATCATTACATTATATTATAATTTGATGATCAAAATGGGAACCTGAGTATTTAAAAAAAGATTCAAATATGTTCTGAACTGAGAATTTTCAGAGTATTTAAAAGTTTAAAAAGGTTTTATCAAAACAATTTTACAAGTTTTTTTCCTTGGGAGTAATCTACAGTGGTCCCCAACCTTTTTGGCACCAGGAACCAGTTTCTTGGAAGACAGTTTTCCCACAGACCAAGTGTGGGGTAGGGGGAGGTGGAGCTCAGGCGGTGATGCGGGTGATGGGGAGTGGCTGTAAATACAGATGAAGCTTCTGCTGCCTCACCTGCTACTCACCTTCTGTTGTGTGACCCGGTTCCTAAGTTTCATGAAACACAGTTTTTCCACAATTTTTCCATGGATGGGGGTGGCATGGTGGGAGTGGGAGGTGGAGGTCAGGCAGTGATCTGTGGCTGGGTTCCTAACAGGCCACTGGCTGGTACCCAGCTGGGGGCGGGGAGGGGGTGGTGAGGGTTGGGGACCACAGATCTGATACACTCCTTAATCTCACTTATTCTGAGCTCTTTGTTCTTGAGCGTGCTAGATAAATGAGTTGCTGTCATATCAATGTTTACTATTAGGTGTTCTTCATAGCTTTTCTGGGAGTATAAAGAAGTGAAAAAAGGGATAAGATTTTCAGGGTTGGAAAAAACATTCATGTTTTTGACATATCTTCTTTTAGGAGCCTTATTTTAGTTCTATTTTATAACCTTTCAGGCTTTTGTTTTGGTTTTTAATTATTCACCAAGAGAAATAATTCATTGCTATTTCATACTTCATCTACAGAGAGGATTGCAAAATTATTCAAACATCAATTTTATCAACCTACAAAAGAACCATTCTTTATATCCTTAGTCCTTTCCTTGTTGGAGTCACAGAAATGTTGAATCTTTCTGATGGCTGTGTGAGAGAATTTTCTTTTTTTAATGCACTTTAACCTGGCCTCTAGTTTTTTAATTAGGCCATCCCTGTTTATAACAAAACCTTTATTTATAGACTTGTATATTAGTTCAGGAACATATTCCTTTTGTGATTTAATTATAATTTATTCAGCAGCATTTCTTGAGTCTGTACCTCATGCCTGACGCTGGGCTGATAATAAAAGAATAGACATGGTTTTTGTCCTCAGGAAACTCAAGATGGAATGGGCAGATAAAAACAGAATTTACTACTCTATAAAATAACATTGTAATAGTGGGATAAATAAATTGCTGTGGGGTTCCTGAAGGGGCCTTCTAATTATCCTATTACTCATAATATTTATTTAATGAGAGATTGCTCAAAATTTAAACCTCATTTAATTCAAGATTCTAGTGGAATAATTTTATATAAATAAATATATTTATTTTATTCTTTCATTAAAAGAGAAAGTTAAATTATACCTGCTTGCTTTTGTTTTAATGGCACAAATATTAAAAGTAATGTGCAGGGTTAATAACTTGTTTGAAGGTCTTACTCTAATGTCTTCCCAATGAGTCCTGTCCTACGCAGTAAGTATCCACTTAGAATGGTGGTTGAGTAAATCATCTCTGTCCTCTCATGCATGCATATCCTTGACTAAAATTAGATATCTACTGGAGGAAACTATTAGATGGTTAGTAGTTTCTTACACTAGGTATAAAGCCCTAAAAAAACTGAATGGTAGCTAACATAAGAGTGGTAGGGTAGAAGGGCTGGAAGGGGTGAGAGATATGTAGACTTCCAAATTAGTTTTGCCTCTGTTTCTTTTTTTCCACAAAAACACCTTTACACATGCACTGCAAATGTTTTCACTATAAATATAATTGTGTTAGGCTATGCAATAAAGGTAGAGGTTTGTTTGCTTTAGTATGTATTAGTTTTTTAAAAATACAAATAACAGCTGGGCATGGTGGCTCACGCCTGTAATCCTAGCACTTTGGGAGGCCAAGATGGGAGGATCACTTGAGGCCAGGAGTTAGAGACCAGCTTGAACGACATATCAAGAACCTGTCTCTACAAAAATAGAAAAATTAGCTGGGTGTGGGGGCACACACCTGTAGTCCCAGCTACTTGGCAGGCTGAGGCAGAAGGATCACTGGAGCCCAGGAGTTTGAGGTTACAGTAAGCTACGATGACTCTAGCCCAGGCAACAGAGCCAGACCCTGTTTCAAAAAATAAATAAATAAAAGGAAGTAACTCTGGATAGATCAAGATCTTATCATTTATCCATTAATATAATTTAATATAAATACAGTACCCTTTTATCCCTAATCCTAGCTGAGATACACCATATTGTAATATAGGGAGTTTTGTTTTTTTGGTTTTTTTGTAGGTTTGATTTTGTTTTTGTTTTTATTTTTGTTTTGAGACAGAGTCTCACTCTCTTGCCTGGGCTAGAGTGCCATGGCATCAGCCTAGCTCACAGCAACCTCAAACTCCTGGGCTCAAGTGGTCCTCCTGCCTCAGCCTCCCAAGTAGCTGGGACTACAGGTGAGCACCATGAGGCTCAGCTACTTTTTTCTATTTTTAGTAGAGGGGGTCTCGCTCTTGCTCAGGCTGGTCTCGAACTCCTGAGCTCCAGCAATCCTCCCTCCTTGGCCTCCCAGAGTGCTAGGATTACAGGCGTGAGCCACTGCAACCAGGCAAAGGAGTTTTGATTTTAAGCTGCTTTCTGAAGGGATTGATGATATAGTTTATTTAGAGCATGTAAGTAACTCTTTGGGGGACATTAGAAAAGTACAGATTGAGTTGGACAGGTGACTTTTTCAAAACCTTATGTCATTATAATTTGTGGACTACGTGTATAAATAGCGAGTACCAGGAGCTTTGAGTTCATTTGAACTTTGGCCTTATAACATAATCAAATTAACCAGAATTGCAGAATTTATAATTATAGATTCAAGGCTAGATTATGTTTTACTGTTTGGATTATTTTTATGTGGAGCTATTCTTTTAAGATTTCAGGTACGTTCACCAACTTTCTTTCAAAAATGCCGGGACCAGCATTGGTATATTTCTCAGTTGGAAGCTGCACAGACTGGTTATATCCAACAAATAAACAACCTTAAAGAGGTAAGGAAATAACATCTATTTCTGGTTTAGTGTTTTGTACTGTCCTTTTGGCTTGTTACATTTGTAATGAGATTTTGGATATTTATTGTTTGTAATACTGTAAAAAAAAAAAAAAAAAATCCAGTTATCCTGTTCCCATCCTTATCACCTTTCAGCTTCTAGTTCTGTACTGTCCAATTCAGTAGCCACTAGCCATATATGGCTATGTAAATTTAACTTAATTAAAATTAAAAATGTATTAATAGTTCTTTGGTTGTAGTAGCCACATTTCAAGTGCTTGTATTAGGCATTGCAGATATAGAATGTTTCCATTATCATGTAAAGTTGTATTGCATGGTACTGCTCTAGTTTTAGGTAAACTCTTTGTGTTTCTCTCAGTAACTTTAGGTATTTCTGTTCCACAAGCTATATTTAGTGGACTCTAAGCTATAGAATAATTGAAAATTGCCCGATCTTGAACTCTCACTGTTGTTGAATGAGCACTGGGGAAGATCAGTTAATGAATTTTTATTTTACAATGGTAAACTAAATTATGTAAGGGATGTTTCTTTTCCCCTAATGAAACTTGGGATGTGGTTGGAGGTTTGGAGTGCTGAGAGTGGTTAATAGATGAGGGAGGAAAATATGAATATATAAATAAATACATATTTTCAGAGATTTTCATGTTAAGTGTCCTATTTAAAACTGCCTGTTTCACTATACAGTTTGCTAATTATATGTGTAGCTTGGGTTGGATATGAAAGAAGAAGGATAAGAATAAATGGGGTAATTTATCTTTGTCATAGATTTTTTTCATAAAAGGCAGGAGGGGTTGAGAGAAATGGTTTTAGGAACATCTGGATGCATTTTTTTTTTTACTTGAAACATTTTTTACTGTGCCAGCGAGGCACTGCTTATGACTTTTTATTTGTGTTGTTCTTGTTTTAAAAGAGACTTACTATTGAGCTGTCTCGAACTCAGAAATCAAGAGATTTGTCACCACCAGATAATCATCATAGCCCCCAAAATGATGACGCTTCGGAGACAAGAGCTAAGAAGTCTGTATGTTCTGACATGCTTCTTGAGGGTGGTCCTACTACAGCTTCGTTAAGGGAGACCAAAGAGGATGAAGAAGATGACGAGAAGATTCAGAATGAAGATTATCATGTAATAATTAGGCCAATTTTAGATTTATTTTGTGTTTGATGAGAGAAACAATAGGATCATGGCTTTTAACATATAATATACTAATACAGTGGGCTGAAAATCTTGTTTAGTGATTTTCATTATTAATGTATGTGTGCCCTTATGTAAATGTTACTATATATAAGTCAGAAGTTGTTGAATCAAAGCATTTCAAAGTTCTAAAAATTAGCTTATTGCAGAAAACTATTCATTGTATAAAACAGACTGTGATGGATATTCTAGAAACTAAACTGTATAAATTGTGGATTTAAAAAATATGTTCTATTTCCATTCACTGAAACTAGTAGGTACTTTATCATTGCATATGTGGGTAGAATGATTTAGGATTTGGGAGACTGCCAGGTTTTGTCGCAGCTAAACAACAACCAGAATAAGAATTCAAGAATTGGTTGCTATTTTTAAGTAAGACAGGGGTACAGAGACAAGTGAAGGTTTTTTTGTAGTAGTTGCTATTTTTTAAGATGAGAGAGAGGCCAGACATCGTGGCTTACGCCTGTAATCCTAGCACTTTGGGAGGCTGAGGCAGGAGGATTGCTTGAGGCCAGGAGTTTAAGACTGACCTGAGCAAAATAGCGAGACCCCATTTTTAAAAAAAAATCAGCTGGATGTGGTGTAATGCACCTACAGTCCTAGCTACTCCATAGGCTAAGACAGGAGGATCACTTGAACCCAGGAGTTTGAGGTTGCAGTGAGATATGATGACACCACAGCATTCTAGCCCAAGTGGCAGAGTGAGACCCCATCTCAAAAAAAAAAAAGGAATGACTTCAGTTTTATGTTAAAATGAAGGAGCCAGTGGGGAGACAGATTGAAGATAAGGTTAAGCGCATTGATAAGTAAGGAGATAGTAGGGGTTGGCATGGAGCACTCAGGTGTAGCAGTTAACTGACAGACTGAGTAAAAGGAAGGGTGGAGTTTATAGGTAAGGCAGCTGAAAGTTGGGGAAGTTTATGCTTACTAGCTTGTATTTTTTCTGTGCAGATAGATGACAGTGTTATATAATGACATTGAGGATGATAAAGGTTAGGCAGAACTTGTTACTCTGTGAGGAACCTTACTGGAAGCTGACATGGAACATATGAAGCATTTCCAGTAAGATTGATGGCCCAGTTGAAGTTGGCAACCATAAATCAGTAGTAGTACCAGCCAGTGTGGTTGTGTAATTTTCTCTACAGGGTCAGCTGCCTAGGCGCAGGAGCAGAGAATAGAAATCTGGTAACTTTTTTCTTTGGTGCTTGGTTCATGGGCTGGATGGGATGTTCCACTGAGTGGAAATATTTGGAATAGAAATCTTGTTTTCTTTGCCTTGATCTAGCATGAGCTGTCAGATGGAGATCTGGATCTGGATCTGGTTGGTGAAGATGAAGTAAATCACCTCGATGGCAGCAGTTCCTCTGCTAGTTCCACAGCAACAAGTAACACAGAAGAAAATGACATTGATGAGGAAACTATGTGAGTATCCCACATTAACTACCACTATAAAGCATCTAAGTGGTAATTATTGGAAGCATATTAACTAACTCAGGCTTAAAAGTGGGATTATTCAGCAGTTTTTTGAAAGAATCAATAGCCAGTTTCCTCCCTCTCATCTCTGGGTTCTAAGCCCAGAGTTTTTGTTTTAACTTTTTTAGAGACAGTACCTCATTTTGTCTCCTGGGCTGGAGTGCAGTGGCGTGACCATAGCCTCAAACTCCCAGGCTCAAGAGATCCTCCCACCTCAGCTTCCCGAGGAGCTGGGACTATAGGTATGCACCACCATGTCTGGCTGATTTTTGTATTTTTTGTAGAGATGGGGGTCTTGCCATGTTGCCCAAACTCATCTTGAACTCCTGGCCTCAAGTGATCTTCCTGCTGCAGCCTCCCAAAGTGCTGATATTATAGGCAGGAGCCATTGGGCCTGGCCTGTTTTAACTTTTAAATTTTAATTTTGAAATTATTTTATACTTAAGAAAAGTTGCAGAAATATTACTTAGAATTTACATATACTCTTCACACAGATTCATTCCCCAAATGTTAATATTTTGCTTTGTTATGTTTCTCTTTTCTCTGTATATAATTTTTTTCAGAGACACTTGAGATTAGTGAATACACTTCTCATTGTCTACTTCCTATAAGCAAGGATATTTTTTACATAATTATTGTACAGTTATCAAAATCAGGAAATTAACATTGATGTAATAATATATTTAAAAATTTGCCAGTAATGTCCTTTGTCTGGTTCAGGAGCTATTATCCCAGGATCACATGTTACATTAGGTCTTAAATCTCCTCGGTCTGCTTAAATCTGAATTTTTCTTTTATTTGTTTTTCATGACTAACACTTTTGAAAAATACAGAATTGTTATTTTGTAGAAAGTCCCTCAATTTGGATTAATCTGAAGTTTCCTCATGATTAGATTGAGTTTATGCACTTTTGGCAGGAATACTACAGAAGTAATGATGTGTCCTTTTCAGTGCATCATATTGGAGTGGGGGGAGCATGTGATGTCAGTGTATCCAATTACTGGTGATTAATTTTGATCACTTGGTTGACGTAGCATCTGCCAGGTTTCTCTACTCTAAAATTACTACTTTTCCCTTAGTAATTAATAAGTATCTTGTGGGGACATATTGTGAGACTGTAAATATCCTATTCTCATCCTACTTTTGCTTACTAATTTTAATTTCTGTTAATGATTCTTGCTTGAAAATGATTACTGTGTTGATTGGCAAATGATGATTTTCTTATTCCATTATTCCTTCTACATTCATTAGTTGGAATTTAAGGAAGAGCTTTCCCCCTGCCCCATTAATTGATTAATTGATTAATTCATTAGTATGGACTCATGGATTTTCATAGAATTAAATGGTTTAATTTTTTACTATCATTATTTATTTCATTGCCCAAATTAGCTCAGACTTGGCCAGTGGGAACTTGTTATAGCTAACTCCTGTGTTCTTTTGACATGTCCCCATCATTTTTAAAGCCCTTTTTTACTTTCTAGTACTACTAGACATTTGAAATTCATCTTGTACTTTCTTGGTCTCAGTGTTGGCATCAGCTATTTCACAAAAGAGTAAGGTGAGAATTTTAACACCCTATTTGACTCCCCTTCATTCTCACAAATAAGCTCCTCAAAATAGAACATTTTTACTTAATGTTCTTCCTTTAGAATATGTAGCAAATTGTCTAAAATGGGTTAGCTAATTAAAACATGAAGCCGCAGTACCTAAATCCCTGAATCAGAAGTCATTGTTATAGTGAGACTTTCAGAGATATAAAATAGAACTGGTTAATTTGAATCAACGTGAAATATTTACAAGTGATTCCTTTAGATAGTGATTCTGTAAAGTGAAATCCAACTTGCTGATGGCTTAAACATGAAGTTCTGTCTGAATTAATTTCTTTGTTATGTCTTTTGATTTTATTTCAAAATTATTCTAAAGGCAAGTTGGGCTTTATGTAAAACTTCCATTACAACCTTTCATTAGATTGACTTTTTAGTCCTTTTTCTAATAAAAAGTTTAACTATGTTCTGTCTACATACATACATGTACAGTAATATTTCAATTCAAACTATTTTATGTAATTCATAGAAGTAACAGCACAATTAAATCTTGAGCTATTTTGGGCACTTGGGGAATCATAAAATGTTAAATCTTAGAGATTAAGGTTAATTCCTTCCTTTTGTAGGTGAGGAAATAGGCATACAGTTTGTTTGGATAATGATTATGATAAATAGCTTTTTTAACTAGAACACATTCACTTAACAGACTTTTCTTTCCTTCTCTCTTTCTCCACCTTCTCCCTCAGTGGTCTTTCTATGATAGTACTGTATGTTTTCTTCCTGCTGTTTATTTTTCTTTTTATTTTGAGATACTTGCAGATTCACATGCAGTTGTAAGAAATAATGCAGAGATCCCAACACTCTACCCAGTTTTCCCCAGTGGTAACATCTTGTCAAACAGTACAACACCACAATCAGAATATTGATATTGATACAGTCAAGATATAGAACATTTCTATCACCATAAGAATCCCTCATGTTGCCCTTTTATAGCCACACCCACTTTCCTCCCACCTGCGCCCTCTCCTTAACTCCTGGCAACCATTCATCTGTTCCCCATTTCTATAATTTTGTCATTTAAAGAATTAAAGTTACATAAATTGCATCATACAATAAGTAACCTAAAGGGATTGGCTTTTTTCACTCAGCATAGTTCTCTGGAGATTCATCCAGGTAATAACTAATAATACAGGTATCAATAGTTTGTTTCTTTTTATTGCTGAGTAGTAGTCTGTGTTGTGGATGTACTACAGTTTGTTCAACCATTCACCTATTAAAGGACATCTGGATTGTTTCCAGTTTTTTGCTACTATGAATAAAGTTACTATAAACACAACATGTACAGGTTTTTGTGTCAACGTAAGTCTTCATTTCTCTTGACAAATGTAAATGCTGGATCATATGTAATTACATGTTTAGATTTTGAAGAAATTACCAAACAATTTTGTAGAGTGGCTGTAATGTTTTACATTCCCACCAGCAGTGTATGAGTAATCCCATTTCTCTGAATCCTGACCAGCATTTAGTGTTGTTACTAAGTGTTGTTTTAGTGTTTTTATTTTAGCTATTCTGATAGATTTGTAGTGATATTTCATTGTGGTTTTAATTTGCATTCCCCTAATGACTGATGATACTGAACATCTTTTCTTTTCTTTTTTTTTTTTTTTTTGAGACAGAGTCTTGCTCTGTCACCCTGGGTGGAGTGTAGTGGCATCATCATAGCTTACTGCAACCTCAAACTCCTGGGCTTAAGTGATCTTCCTGCCTCAGCCTCCTGAGTACCTGGGACTACGGGTGCATGCCAGGATGCCTGGCTAATTTTTCTATTTTTAGTAGAGACAGGGTCTCACTCTTGCTCAGGCAGGTCTCGAACTCCTGAGCTCAAGCAGTCCTCCTGCCTTGGCCTCCCAGAGTGCTGGGATTACAGGTGTGAGCCACGGTGCCCAGCCCCTGAGCATCTTTTCATCTGCCTGATTTACCATTTGTATATCCTTGTTGGATATACAACATGTTTTTTGCCCATTTTATAATTGTATTATGTTTGTTTGTTGTTGATGTATTTTTATAGTAAAAATTCAAAATATGAAATTTACCATTTTAACCGTTTTTAAGTGCAGCTCAGTGGCATTAAGTACATTCACATTTTTGTGCAACCATCACCATCATCCATCTCCAGAACTTTTTTTATCTTCTCAGAGTGAAACTCTGTAACCATGAAACAGTAACTCCTCTTCAGCCTCTGGCAACTACTGTTGAGTTTTGAGAGTTCTTTATATATTCTAGATGTTAGTCCTTTGTTGGATATATGCTTTGCAAATACTTTCTCCCACTTGGTAGCTTTTCTTTTCATCTTCTTAACAGGGTCTTTTACCAAGTAAAAGATTTTAATCTTTCAACAATGTTTTGTAGTTTTCAGAATATGTATTTGGCACCTCTTTTGTTAAATTTATTCCTGAATATTTTGTTCTTTTATGCTATTGTAAACAGAATTGGTTTTTTAAATTTTTTTTTTCCCCAAGAGATAGGGTCTCACTCTGTTACCCAGGCTGGATCATTGCTCACTGCAGCCTTTAATTCCTGAGCTCAAGCTATCCTCCTGAGGAGCTGGGACAACAGGTGCACCCTACCATGCCCAGCTAATTAAAAAAAATTTTTTTTTAGAGATGGGATCTCTCTGTGTTGCCCGGGCTGGTCTTGAACTCCTGCCCTCAAGCAATCTTCTCGCCTTAGCCTCCCAAGTAGCTGTTATTACAGGTGTAAGCCACTGTGCCCAGCTAATTTCATTTTTGGATTGTTCTTTACAAGCACATAGAGATACAATTGATTTTTGTCTATTAATTTTGTGTCCTGCAACCTTGTTGAACTCATTTATTAGTTCTAATAGTTTTTTAGTGGATTCTTTAGGATTTTTCTATATACAGTCATTTCATCTGTGAATAGACTTGCATTTACTTTTTCAACCTGGATGCCTTTTTCTTTTTCTTGCCTAATTTCTCTAGCTAGAATAGCCAGTACATTGTTGAATTGGTGCGAGCAGACATCCTTGTCTTGTTCCTGATCTTAGGAGGAAAGTGTCCTGTCTTTCTCTACCAAGTATGATGTTAACTGTGAGTTTTTTGTAGACACTCTTTATCAGGTTGAGGAAGTTCCCTTCTATTCCTAGTTTGTTGAGTGTTTTTATCGTGAAAGTGTGTTAGATTTTGTCTAGGGTTTTTGGTTTTTATTTTATTGATATAGTATATTACATTAGTTGATTTTTGGATTTTAAACCAACCTTGCATTCCTAGGATAAATCCCACTTGGTCATGGTGTATAATTCTTTTTATGTGTTGCTGGATCCTGCTAGTATAGTCATCCTTTAGTATCCATGGGGGGTTGATTCTAGGACCTCCTTTGGATACCAAAATCCGAGGATGTTCAAGTCCCTTATATAAAATGGTGTAGTGTTTGCATATAAACAATGAATATCCTCCCATATACTAGTCATCTCTAGATTATTTATAATATCAACTACAATGTAAATGCTCTGTAAATTGCTGTTTTACTATATTGTTTAGGGAATAATGATAAGGGAAAAAAGTCCATGCATGTTCAATACAGACACTACTTACTTACTTATTTTCTTGCTCTGTCACTCAGGCTGGAGTGCAGTGGCCTAATCATAGATCATTTTTACCTCAAATTCCTAGGCTTAAGCAATCCTCCCACCTCAGCCTCCCAACTAGATGGGACTGCAGGCCCACGCCACCATACCCGGCTAATTTTTTTTTTTTTTTTAGTAGAGATGGGGTCTTGCTGTGTTGCCCAGGCTGGTCTCGAACTCCTGGCCTCAAGTGATCCTCCCACCTTAGACTCCCAAACTTTTGGGATTATAGGTGTGAGCCACCTATAATCCAGCTAGCAATTTTATTTTTTCTTAACATTTTTGATCCTTGGTTGGTTGAATCCATGGATGTAGAGCCCATAGATACAGAGGGCTGACTGTATTTTGTTGATACTCTTAGTAGTGTTGTATGTTTCTCTGAGGCTTTGTTCTATAGCCTGCTTCTCCCCCCAGACAAAATCTCTGAGCCAGCATTTTAAAGCTGGAGTAGAGACAGGTGTGCTTCTTCCACTTTAGAAGCTGAGCTAACTGGGTGTTGGGGACTATAGCCTTAGCTCTTCTTAGTTTGCCTTTTTAGGCCTGGGACTTCCGCCTTATGAATAAGCTGGGGGCAGGGGTGATCTGGGCCCCAGAATTCTCATCATGCTGTACCCAAGTAGACCCTTTATTCCATGAATGGGTCTGGGCAAAAGAAGGGAGCTTCCCACCTCATGGCCTCGCATGCCTGGACCTTAGCATGAGCAACAGGTAGCTGGGAACAGAATGAGAAATGCTGATTCTGCCCCTTCCAGGAATATAGCCCTCCTCTCAGGAGCTACCGGAAGGAGGAGGCCTACATTCTTGGCTGCACTTGTCTGGAGTGGTATTTCTGTATTAGTAGGGGAAGATGAGTGGTCTTGGTTCAAATACTGCAGGTATTCAATGTTTTTACCAAATTTTTATAGCTTTTCTTGAGTAAATATTTCTTCATGTGCCGTATGCCCTTCGGACCATTTCCAGAGTCATTAAATGATTGTTTTAAAAATAATTTTCACCAGTTTCACTAGAGAGTAGTTCTGCAAAGCTCTTCATACTGTCAAGCTGGGAGCTGATCTTGAGATTTCTTTAAATATCCAAAATTAGCATTGATTTATACTGTTCCAAATAGTACTTTGTTGCTTAAAATAAAGTAATAGTGAATGTTTTTTAGTATGAGAGACTTTGTGAGGTCTACTAGGAAGCAACACCCTGTTTTCTGAAATATTTTAAGAAAAGAGTATTTAGTCATATACAGTAATTTGGGCTTTTAAAAAAAATACTAATATGTAGTGTTTTAAGCCTAGTTTACTACCATTAGGATACCAATTCTCTGAAGCTATAATCTCTTCTTACAATAGTTCTCAGGCCATCTTAAAATTTAAATGTTTTAAAAATTAAATGTTGCCAACATATCTTGATATTTTTAAAAGGCTGCTTGGGTATTAACACTACTGATATTTATGATAATGACAAAAGTCTTTCTCATCTTTTTTGTATTTAGAACTATCCTATCTTCACAGGAGAAAGCTATGCACTGTTATAAAATTTGTTGAGTTGTGATAAATCATTAATTGTATTTATTCTATGAGAATGATGAATTTTGTATATATTTAGGTCTGGAGAAAATGATGTGGAATATAACAACATGGAGTTGGAAGAGGGAGAACTCATGGAAGATGCAGCTGCTGCAGGACCTCCAGGTACAGAAGCCAAACCTACCCCTCACCCCCAATCCCCACCCCAAGCCATTTTGTCTCTGCTTTTCCCTGACCATATTATATTTTAATAGGTGGTAGCCACTGCTGTGCATGGTTCATGGTGTTGGAAGTGCTCTATCTTGTAATAGTATGGATTTTAGAGTTTATTACTAATGATATTTAAAACAATAATGGTAGCTAACATTTACAAAATGTTCTTTCACACCAGGTACTGTGTGAAAGCACTTTACGTGTACCTTATTTCATTTACTTATAAAATTCTATGAGACAGGTTCACTGATGCATACATAGTGAAAGTAAGCAACTTGCCAAGTTTTCACAGTTTAGTAAATGAAAGAGATGAATTGGATCCCCAGGTTTGTCTGGATCCAAAGTCCGTATTTTATACTATTTCTTTCTGATGTGTAAGTCTCATTTGTATATCTTGCTTGACTATAGAATGATCTGAATAGAGTCATTGAATCTTGGACTTACAAAGGATCTTTAGAGAGCTCATTTTAGAGATCAACCAAATTCAGAGATTTAGAAGCCTGATCACATAGCTAGTTGTTGGTACAACCAGACTAGTATAGACCAGTATAGAACCCCCAGATCCTCTTGTTTTGGGACCCAGTTTTTCCCCCAAATTATACTGCTCCTCCTGGGATGAACTGACTTACGTAGTGGGTGTTTGTTTTGTGTTCTTGGATCTGTTTAATTAAGTATGTGAATCCTGGTTAGAACAATTAAAAGCCAGTTTTATACTGCTTCTGCTTTACCCGTGTTGCTCTTAGTATGAACACTGGCATGTTTTTTAACATGCTTTGATAACAAAAATCCTTAAATGCTAGTCCTCACTATTTCAACTTCCAGCCTAAGCCCTATACTCTTCCTACACCTCACTTTAATCCTGGGTGATCTCATCCACACCTCTGTTTCAGTTACTATCTATATGTTGATTAGTCTCCAAGTTCTCTCTTTAGTCTTTATCTTTCCCATGACTTCTAGACCCATGGAGCAGTCTCAGTGTGACTCAGCACCTCCAAAATAGGAATCGTTATCTTTCCATCTGCCAGCCTGCCTGTCAGCAGTACCTGCCATCTTAGTGACTGATAGTGCTATACATTCTTTACTTCTTCCTCTCTCTCAAACTCTACTTTTAATGTATTACTAAGATCTGTTGGTTCTACCTCCTAAATAGAGCATGAATTCATTTGTTACTCCCACTCTTTTGCCATTCCTAGTCCAGGCCTCTGTTTTTCACAACAGCCTCTCATCTGGGTTCCTTGTATCCATTATTGCTCCCCTCCATTATATTTCCCAGAGCATGAATTCAGAATGAGGGGTTTTTTCCCCCTTCTAATTAATACCTGATCATGTCAATTCTCTACTTAAAAACCCTTTATTGGATTTCATTTATTTATGGGATAAAATCCAAATTCATTAATATGGCACACAAGTTGTTCATGTCCTGGTTCCTGTTTATTTATTTAGCCTTACTTCTCTTACTCCTCTGCATCATTCCTTAGTCAGGAAGAACTTCTTTCAGCCTCTCAAATGTGCCATGTTATCTCTCACCTTTTTGCTTCCCAGTATGTTCCTTCTACCTTTTCCTCATCCTGGGCATAGTCAACTCCTATTCCTTCATTTTAGCCTATATTTCATTTCTTCCTGGAAGCCCTCCGTGACTGTTTACTCTACGTACCTTTTCCTACTCTTTCAGATTAACCTATTAGGACATTTATTAAACATTGTAATTGCTTATTTAGCTGCCCATTTTTCTTGTTCGTCTCTGAGCTCAGGCCAAGATCACGTGTGTCTTCCTCACATTTGTATTCCTACCATTTAACACAGTATAATAAGGGATCATTTACTATTTTCAGATAAATGTTGAGTGAATATACTTTATTACTAATTGTTGAATGTAATTTTCAAGATTTTAAAAAGTGTGGAAAAATTCAGAAACAATCTTGCTGTAAAATGGAAGATTGTTACTGAGTTGAGGCTATGGAATATTTTTCAGTCTTGTGTGTTTTATTTGAGTTAGGTTTATACTTTCCTCTCTTAAACTGTGTGGTAGGGAAATTCTCATATGTAAGATTTTTACACACTCAGAGTAAACAAAGGTTATTTTTAAAAAATTTTATTCATTCATCAAAATATTTACTGAGCATTTAACTTGACCTGGGTATTGTTTTACAATCTGTAGATACAGTGTTGAATAAAAAGATGTCCCTGTTCTTATGGAGCTTAGGTTCTAATTCTAAATATTCTATTGTAATTCAGGCACTATATTCTAGGTGTTGAAGATACAATAATAAAACAGTTTATTTTTATTATATGCTTTGGGAAATTTATATATTTGGCAAACATTTGAATATCATGCCAATTTCAAGATTTCTGGAAAATATAACAAAAAAGTAATTTATAACCTAAAAGTGAATAGATGTATGAACAATTAGGTAGAATATGACAGTACACATACAGAAGATTTCTATACTCCCTCCTCCAGGAGATGGAACATAATTTCTCACCCCTTAAATGTAGGCTAGCTTCCAAACAGGCTTTTGAACAGGACAGTGTCAAAGGGGAAAACGTAACTTTGTAGTAGAGAAACATGGCAAACATTATCTACCTAGGTGATCAAATTTAGCATCATCAGTGATAAGTCATGTACCCTTGATATGATGTGTTGAGAATGGCACTTTATATCTATGGTGTCTTCCTCCTAAATTCCTATAAAAATAATCTAACCATAAGAATAAAACCACACAAACCCCTAATTGAGAGGCATTCTACAAATACCTGACTTGTGCTACTCAGAAACAAGGAACATCCGAGTAACTGTCACAGACCAGAGGAGCCTAAAGAGCCATGACCAACTTAAACATAATTTAATATTCTGAATGAGACTCTGGAACAGAAAAAGAACATTAGGGAAGAACTAATGAAATGTGAATAAAGTATGGAATTTAGTTAATAATATATCAATACTTGTTCATTAGTTGTTATAAATATACCATAGTAATGAAAGATGTTAACAGTGGAGAAACTGGGTGTGGGATGTACAGGAACTCTGTATTATCTTTTCACCTTTTCTGTAAATCTAAAAACTATTCTAAAATAAAAAATTTTTTAAAAATAAGGCAGTGAACAAAAGCTGGATTAGGTGTGAGGTGGGGCAGAGTGTGGAAATGCTTTTTTGTTATATGCTAATTATGAAGGAATTCAAGCTTGGAATGGTTAGTGGAATATTTAGAAATCTCAAAATATTCCAGGAGTAAAAATGATAAGAACCCAAAATAAGGCACTTGGGATGGAGAAGAAATCTTTTGAGAGATGTTAAGTAGTTAGAATCTATAGGACTTGGAGTCTAAATGGATGGGTTGGAGTTGGTGGAGATTTCAGGATGATTCCTTATGGTTTCTGGCTTAGGTTGTGCTATTACGTAAGGTAGGAATTCAGTAGCAGGAGGTAATATATTCAGTTTGATCCATATTGAGTTTGAAAGACCTGTGGGATACCCACGTATTGATTTCCAGACTCCTATGTCTAACTGCTTATGGGATCTCAGGTATGTAGTCTGGCCTAGAATTATAGTGTATTGATTTTTTTAAAAAAAGCATAATTATTTCTATTAATCACAGTAAATAAGTTAATTAAAAGTACTATCCAAACGACTTGTCCATAATATATTAAAAATTTCTACAAATCAATAGACAGCCTTTTAGAAAAAAAGAGCAAAAGACTAGACACTTCACAAAGGAGGCGATCTAGATGGCCAATACACATTTTAAAAGGTGCTTAGGCTCTTTTGTCAGAGAAATGAAAATTATGTGTCCCATTGTCGATCTCTGGAGTTTATCCTCCTTGGAGTTTATTGAACTCCAATAATTAGAATTAATATTTTTTATCATAGTTGGGAAAATTTCAGCCATTATTTCTTTAAATATTCTTTGTGTCTTTCTCCCCTCTCCTGTGGGAGAGTCACTCTCATTATGTGTATGTTCTTATACTCACTGGGGTCCCACAAGTTCCTGAGGCTCTGTTCATTTTTCTTCATTGTTTTTTCAGCAAATGTCAAATTAAAACCACAATAAGATACCACTGTACACTGACCATATGGCTAATATTTTTTAAAACTGGCATTACTAAATGTTGAAAGCATGTGAAGATACAGAAACTCTCATCCTGCTGGTGGGAATGAAAATTGATACCACTGCTTTGGAAAACTGTTAGGCAACATCTGCTAAAACCTAACATACACATGCCCATGGCTCCGTGAGTTACAACAGAAATGTGAGCCAGTGTTTGCCAGTAGATTTTTACGAGACTGTTAAGAGCAGCGTCGTTCTTTTTTAGTTTTTTATTTTTAAGAAAAACAGATGTAATTTATAACAAAGTAAAGAATGAGAAAATGTCAAGTACACTGGAAAGGTAGTTTGGGACTGGACTGTACAGGGCCTTGAGTGTCATACTAATGCATACAGGTACTGTGCTATAAAGAACTCAGATCAGTGTGACATTTTAGCAGGATTCATCTGGCTTGGCACAAGAGGAGAGGAACCTGTCACCAATCCATTTGCTTTTTTATAGGGTTTTTTTTTTTTCCTATATGAGCTTCAAAAGCAGTTACCTGCTTACAATTTTAGTGGCTTTATTCTTTTTTTGGTTTTTTGAGAAGAGACTTGCTCTGTCAACCCAGCTAAAGTGCAGTGGTGTCATCATAGCTCACTGAAACCTCAAACTTCTGGGCTCAAGCAATCCTCCTGCCTCAGCCTCCTGAGTAGCTGGGACTACAGGTGTGTGCCACCACACCCGGCTAATTTTTTTCTATTTTGTGGTAGAGATGGGACCTCAAACTCCTGACCTCAAGCGATCCTCCTGCCTTAGCCTCCTGGAGTGCTAGGATTATAGGCGTGAGTCACCGTGCTTGGCCAGCTTTATTCTTAATTGACAAATGCTAGAAGCAACCCACATTCTTTTCCAATAAAATAGAGAAGTAAATTGGATATGTTCATATACTGTGATGCATAGTAATAATGAAAATGAATAAACTACTGCTATGAACAGCCATATAGATGAATCTCATTGAGCAAAGAAGCAGGATATAAGAGTTCATACATTTATATAAATTCAAAACAGGCAAAATTAATTGATTTGTTTATGTTAGGATGAAAGTTACCTTTGGGGAGTAGGAGTAGTGAGCAATTTTAGGCGTGGGGGAGTTCTGGGGTGCTAGTAATCTATTTCTTCATCTGGATATGATGACTTTGTGAACATGCATTAGGCTATACATGTATTTATGAGACACACACAGAATGATGGCAGTAGTAGCTCAGGAAGAGGGAAACTAAAATAGATGCTGAAGCCTTTGAAGACTGTGGGGGAATACAATAGTGGGTAGAAAGGTGGGAGCGTGTGGAAGAAGAGTAGGCAAAGATTATAAACCACAAAGGAAAGGAGTTTTTGTTCAGTGATAAGAGTAATGGCCTGGAAGAGCAGTGAGAAACAGGAGATTGCTAACACTGCTTTCTGTACTGTAAGTACATTTAACATGGGAGAATGAACAACTTCCATTTTTAATGGAGAACCAGATATTAGGGCAGTAGATACCAAACACTGGGTTTACTATACCTTAGAACCACCTGAGTAGCTTTTTGGGAAAAGGTCCTGGATCCCACTTCAGTGTTCTTATTTGGTATATCTGGGAGAGAGCTAGGAATCTGTAATTTTTAAAATTCCTTCCCCTGACTGATACACATTTTGATTTGGGAACTCCCCAGTAAAAGAAAAGAAGTACAAAACAGTTTCATTGTGAAGGAGGAATAGTTTCCTGCTATTTATTAGGAATTGGAGTGGATACACAGGCTGGGAAGAAAAATTGGCAGTGAGATAATAATCCTTAGAAGAGGAAGTAGAAGAACTGGGAGAAAGTGAGAACATGAGGATGTAAAAAACAGAAATTACTAATTGGCTTGAAGGTTCTGAATAATGAAACTTTTCTCCTAAGTTATTTCCTGCTGCATCTCTTTGAAACACACATGGGTAGTCAGAACCTGATTATTTTATAAGACTTTCTTGCCTATAACCTTTTTAAAATGTGCTGTCTCTTTAGAATGTATTTAAATAGCTTTATTAAAGGAGGACCGTTTTAAGCAACATTTCCATACCTGATATTTGCTAGGCATTATACTAGGCACTAAAGAAAAGTCACTTGTTTTCCTTGGCTTAAGGAGCTTAGTCAGATATAGGTGGTATAGGCATGACATCTGCTCATCAATGTCTATAATATGCATCAGTCATTAACAAGTTCTGTCAGAAAACTTCACATTGTACTCCAGTATTTGATTAAGCTAGAAGAAAGTCTACCAAATTGTAATGACCTGTACATTTTGCTGTCCAGAGACCTGGATGAGATTCCTATTAAGTCATTAAATATGAAATGTCTGATTTTGAATCAGAAGTTTAGTTTCTTATATCTCAAACAAGAAGCAGTACGGTTAATCAAAGTATGCGCCTAAACTGTTGACAGAGTTTTGCTATCTTAACCGTAGCTTATTTATGGCAGCAGCAATGAAGCCTGGAGAGTGAGTGGTGATGAAAACACAAAAGGCATTTTCCACAGCTTGTTGAAATTTGAGTATTTTTCCTTGCAATAAGTGGTCCAAAGCCTGGAAGAAGTGATAGTCAGCTGGTGCAAGGTCTGGTAAATAATGGTGGATGACAGAGAGTTTTGAAGTCTAGTCTCTGTAGTTTGAGCAGCGTTGTTTGTGAGACATGTGGTCGAGCCTTGTCTTGCAAGAGGTTTGGCCTGCCTCTGTTGACCAGTCTTGGCTGTTTAATCACAAGCATCCTCCTCATTTCATCCAATTGGTTGCAGTAGACATTGGCCAGGTTTCATGGAGCTATAGTGGATAGTACCAGCACTGGACCACCAAACAGACACACTATTAGCTTTTTCTGATGAATATTTGGTTTTGTACTGTGTTTTGGCACTTCATCTTTATCCAACCATTGTGCTGAACTCTTGTGATTATCAGAAAGAATCCACTTTTCATCGCATGTAACAATATGGTGTAGAAATGGTTTGCCTTTATGTCATGACAGCAAAGAAAAGCAAGCTTTGAGATGATTTCTCTTCTGACACTCGTTTAATTTACATGGTACCCATCTATCCAGCTTCTTTACCTTGCCAATTTGTTTCAAATGGTCCAATATTGTTGGAATAGTAATGTTAAGCCTTGCTGCTAATTCACGTGTAGGTTGAAATGGATTCACTTCCACTAGAGCTTTTAGCTCATCATTATCCACCTTGGTATCAGGTCACCCACGTGGCTCATTTTCAAGATTGAAATCACCAGAAGGGAACTTCTCAAACCATTGACATATTGTGTGTTCCTTAGCCATGTTCTTCCTAAACAATTCATTGATATTTCGAGCTGTCTGCACTGCATTGGTTCCATGATGGAACTCATATTTGAAAGTAACACGAATTTTGGACTTATCCATGGTTTCACAAAAATTGTTCTGAAACAAATTGGAAAGATAATCACAAGCCAAACCATGCATTTGAAAGAATGAGGATGTACCTTCACAATAAAAATAGCACAAGAAGTGTCAAAGTGAAATGTCAGGCATATCAATTGTCAAACTTAGTACTTGAGGAAATGAAACATCTCATATTTAATAACTTAATATTTTGGTGTCTAGTTCTTTGGAATCTGTTATACCATGGGAATTTATCTTTCACCTAAGACCAGTGGGTTGTGGGATATAATTTCCTTTCCCTCACCCACACTCTTCATTTCCCCAATTGTGCACATTGTACACATTGTTGTCTTTTTATTTCTAGGGCTCAACATGGGGTTGATACTTACTTCTGAATTCTAGGTTCTAATGAGGCCTCTGGTCAGTCACTCTGCTAGTATACATCTCTCTGACAGTCTGGTTTCTTCTTTGTGTTTCTCATCATGAACCTGAATTCCCAGGAGATAGGTCCATAGACAAGTAATTCAAACAATGTTAGCCAGTTTTTTTCTTTTAAGTATACTTGAATTTGTGCAAATATACACTTTATATGCATTTTCTACATCTCCATTTCTTTTGCAGGTGGTAGCCATGGCTATGTGGGTGTCAGTAGCAGAATGTCAAGAAGAACACATTTATGCTCTGCTGCTACCAGTAGTTTATTAGACATTGATCCATTAATTTTAATACATTTGTTGGACCTTAAGGATCGGGGCAGTATGGAAAATTTGTGGGGCTTACACCCTCGCCCGCCTGCTTCACTTTTGCAGCCTACAGGTAAAATAATAACAATGACAATTTCCCTTTTTTGCTGTGGTTCTCTAAAAGAACTCTTGAGTATTCATTCCAGTATTTCAGCTAAGTGTTGGAATATGGTGTATTTCTGAAGCAAATTGATTTTTTATTTTGTGCCCAAAAAACGACATTTATATCAACCAAATTAATTTTTTTGGTTTTGTTCAATGGTGTTTTGTGCAAAAACAAAGTAAAAATGCCTGTAAGAAGGTTTTTAATATGATTTGCTATTTAGAGTGAGCCTAACTGACTGATTCACGTGAAGTACATTGTCTTCTTTGCAAATGGACTTTGAGTTTTTCAGGCCTCATGAATTCCCTGACTTCCAAGTGGAACTGTGTATAAATTGAACATAGAAAAAGATTTTACTTTTTACCCATGCTTCAATATTCAATAAGTTAAAAATGTATTCCAATTGGCAGCAATGTTTTATGTGCAAAGGTTATTTGTTAAAGAGAAATTACATTTGTTTTACTGTATTAAGATGGAGATTTGTATCATCATAATTGGGCTTTTTGAAACTCTTGGGGATAGAGTCATTTTGGACAGCTAAGGATTTACCTTTAAAAGCTACATTTTAGGGCTGGGTGTTGTGGCTTATGCCTGTAATTCCAGCACTTCGGGAGGCTGAGGCAGGAGGATTGCTTGAAGCCAGGCATTCAAGACCAGCCTGGGTAACATAGTGAGACCCATCTCTACAAAAAATTGAAAAAAATCAGCTGGGCATGGTGGTGCATGCTTGTAGTCCTAGCTACTTGGGAGGCTGAGGCAGGAGCATTGCTTGAGCCTAGGAGTTTGAGGTTGCAGTGAGCTATGATGACACCAGTGTACTCTAGCCCAGGCAACAGAACAAGACCATGTCTCCAAAAAAGAAAAAAAAAATGGGTATTATAGATGAGACTCTTAATTCTGCTTAGCCTTATGAGTTAGGACAGTCAGAAAGGCTTCTCATCTTATGATGTAAGACCCCATAGCACTTCACACTTTCCTGTCTTTGCACTTACTGTGTACAGTACTGTCACAGCCATACCAGGTTCATTGCCCACTGCTCAAGAGGAAGCCAATATACTGAGACAGCAGGGGTTACAGCAGAGAAAGAGTTTGATATCACAGTTACCATGCAAGGAGACGGGAGAAAGTTCTCAAATCTGTCTCCCTGAGAATTTGGCAGAAAGGGTTTTAAAAGAGAGTTTGGAGAGCAAAGGACTAGGCAGTTGGGTCACCTGATTGTCTGGGTTTGGGGTGGAACCATAGGAGGGTAGAAATTGTCTTCTTGTGCTGAGTCAGTTCCTTGGTAGGGTCACAAGACCAGTTGAGTCAGTTCCTTGGTCTGACTAGGCCATTGGTCTGAGTGGGTCAGCCGATCCACTGGAATGCAGGGCCTGGAAGATATTACAAAAACCTAGCCTTAGGTTTCACAAGGGTGATGTTATCTATAGGAGTAATTAGGAAAGTTAAGAATCTTCATGACCATCAGCTATGTGGCTTATGACTAGCAATTAGGACAATGGCTAATTATATATATATTTTTAACTATACCTATACCTTTGCAGAGTTCAGGCCCCTACCACAGTTCCCACCTTGTGGCTCTTCATTAATTTTATAAAGGGTGGTTTAAGTATTGAAATTGATTATTTTTTATTTTTCCCAGCTGGACTGGGAGCTTTGTGAGGGTAAAGACTGGGTGTTTTTCTTGTTCACTGTTGTATCCCCTGCCCAACACAGTGCTTAACATTTAAAACACCTTAGTACATACTTATTGACTGATTATCAGATGATGAGGGTTTCTTTAATTTTTTTTGTATTTTCCCATTTGGGGTTTTTACTTCTCCTCTCCCGTTCTTGTCAGTTTCTAGTAATAAACTGAACTGTGTGGGTTAGTGGAGATGTTCATATTTAAGTCCATGTAGATGTGGAGTGGGAGGTGGGAGCCACAAAGATTGTTTTAGCAAACATGTTAAGTATTTTTGTGCTTGGCCTAGAATACAAAGATCACTTAAGATCTGGTCTCCACCGTGAAGTTGTTCATGGTCTACGTGTTTGTCTTCCCTATTGTAATGTAAGTACTTTAGGAAAAATACAGTCTGTGTACTATACAAATTTAGATGAGAATTGACTTATGAGAAGGGGAGAAGTTGATGGTACAGATGCCTGAAAGAGGGGACATTTAAGGTTATATCTGCTGAGTTTGAGTTGGCAGAGAAAGCAAAGGGAAGGAAGGGAAGGAAGCAAATGGAAATGTGATAGAACAAGGCCCGTGTACTATAAAGAGTTGTGAGTAATTCTAAAAGATTAGGGTATATTTGGCATGGAGGTAGAAGATAAAGCTGCTGAGAAATAAGGTAGAATCAGATAATGAAGGGCTTATGTGCCTTGCTGGTACTTTCCTAAATGCTATGTGGGGATTCTAAGCAGGAAATTAATGTCTTTTGTGTGGTGGTGTTTTTTTTTTAAAGTTGGGGTCTACTCGTTCTGTTGCTCAGGCTGGAGTGCAGTGGTGTAATCTTAGCTCACTGCAGCCTCGAACTCCTGGGCTCAAGTCAGCCTCCTAGCTCCCTGTGGTCAGCTAGGACTACAGGTGGTATGCACCACCGTGCCAGGCAGATTTTTAAATTCTTTGTAGAGATAGTGTCTCACTGTGTTACCCAGGCTGGTCTTGAACGCCTGGCCTCAAGAGATCCTCCTGCCTTGGTTTGTTGAGATTATAGGCGTGAGCCATCATGTCTGGCCTGATTTAGGTTTTGGAAAACTGCTCTGGCATCATGGTGAACAACGCGTTGGATGGGAACTGTGCTGCAGAGTGCTTTCACAAACACTGAATTTTGTGAGGCTCACAACAAGCCTGTTACATGTATATTATTATCTTCATTGTATAAATAAACAAATGGACTCAGAAAAGTTGATGGACTAAGAAAGTTATGGTATCTAAATGGTGGACCTGAGACCAGATTCCAGCTTTCTACAATCTCTGGTCATGTTTTGTTATGAATGCTTTCAACTGCAAGTAACAAAATGCTTGTAACTGGTGGCTTAAATAATACAGGCACTTAATTATCATGTGTATTATGAAATCTAGAGGTAGGTGATTCCAGGATCATCAGGTACTTAGAGGCAGGGCACAAGATGCTCTTCCTGTGATACTTTTGCTTCTTCTCTTACAGTAATAAGATAGCTGACGTAGCTCCAGGCATCACGTATTCACAGGAATGTGTCACTAGCAAGAAGAAAAAAGCTAGGCAGGAAAGAGACCTTATTCCTGTTACCCTGGAGTTATTAATATCAAGATCACTGACTCTGGAGGCAGACTCTTAGGTTTGAATTCAAGCTCCTTTCCTTACTAGCTATGTTACCTTGAGTATGTTATACAGTCTTTCTGAGTCTTATTTATAAAATGGAGTTAATAATAGTACTTTCATAGACTTAAAGTAATACAAAAAAAAGTAGTAATGCTTAACTTACCTTATGAGGTTGATAGGAGAGGATTAAATGGCTTAATATTTTTGCCCAACACACAGCAAGTTCTTTATAGATTTTTGTTAAATAAATAAACACAATAAAATCTCCCTATCTTTCCCAGAAGTGCCCCAGTAGTCTCTTGGGTACAATCGGGTCATGTGCTCATTTTAAACACTGTCAGAAAGGAATGAAATTAGACTAGTCATGGACCCAGTATACCCTGGGGCTGAAGGAGGGACCTGATCTCCCGGAGCACATTGCTGCCCTCTTGGTTGATACCTAAACACAATCTGGGTCCTTTTAGAAAGATACTACAGAAATTGGGGAATGGCTGTTGGGCAGACCACAATGTCTAACTTTCACTGTACTTCTTCTTGTGTGGCAGAAGGTTGCTATAATGTTTAAGAAGGTTCACTATCATTTCTGCTAATAAAGGATTTGTTCATTGTCTAGTTAGGGTACCTGGTTTTGTGTTTTTTTTTAATTTGGCTTGGTTTCTTTTTTCTTTGAGTCAGTCATACTGTTCTTTGATTTCCAAAATATCTCCCTCTTTTTACCTTCCTGCAATAGAATAGAAGTGTGTATTTCCCTTACTTGTGCTTTTTAAAATATTTTTTAAAATACTTAAAATAGTAGGGGGAGAAGAAATTAAAAACAACTTCAACTACTTCTCTGGGAAGAGAGAAAACTCACTTTAGTGGATGAAAAAATTCAGTGAGTGGACAATATTTTATGGTGTTCCATAGCACTTAATAGATGCATCCAGTAGTTTAATAAGGCAACTTTTTGAATTTAGTTAGAATATATATTTTAATATAACATTATGTATAGCACATTTGACAGAGTATTTGGCTTTTAAGCTTTTCATTTTTTCAATTATGGACATAAAAGCTCAGTGTAGAAAATTTGAGAAAAGTGGAGAAGTATAAAGAAGAAAGCACAAGGCAGTAGAGCAGCTTATAAATTTTTAGAGCTAAATATATAATTCAGATTTGAGTGATTATGATGTGACTCAGATTCTAACATTGAAAGTGTGAATAAAGTTAGGACTCTTGTGTCTATCTTTATTTTCATTAATGGAATTTTATGCATGCTTTTTTTTGAGACAGAGTCTTGCTCTGTCTGCAGTGGTGCCATCATAGCTCACTGCAACCTCACACTCCTGGGCTCAGGTGATCCTCCTGCCTCAGCCTCCTGTGTAGCTGGGACTACAGGCACGCACTACCACTCCAGGCTAATTTTTCTATTTTTTGTAGAGACGGGGGTCTCGCTCTTGCTTAGGCTGGTCTTGAACTCCTGGCTTCAGGCGATCCTCCCACCTCGGCCTCCCAGAGTGCTAGGATTAAATACATAATTGTAAATACATAGGCAACCAGGCCCCGCCTAATGCATGCTTTTGTTGTTGATACCACCTAAAGCACCTTAGCTTATTTTACACATCGAATTTGCATATATTCGTGGTACAAAATGATTTCATGAATGTTAAAGTTTATATTAACATGATTTGTCAATTTCTCTCTGAAGCATCATATTCTCGAAAAGATAAAGACCAAAGGAAGCAGCAGGCAATGTGGCGCGTGCCCTCTGATTTAAAGATGCTAAAAAGACTCAAAACTCAAATGGCTGAAGTTCGATGTATGAAAACTGATGTAAAGAATACACTTTCAGAAATAAAAAGCAGCAATGCTGCTTCTGGAGACATGCAAACAAACCTTTTTTCTGCTGACCAGGCAGCTCTGGCTGCATGTGGAACTGAAAACTCTGGCAGAGTACAGGATTTGGGAATGGAACTCCTGGCAAAGTCATCAGTTGCCAGTTGTTACATACGAAACTGTAAGTGAAAAAGTTCTTATTAGTGTCGTTTTCTCCATATGTTATTTGAGAAGCTAGTTGACTTTTTTTTTCCAGGAAAATAATATTTAAACATCTCTCTTTGTGAATTAAGACTACAAATACGTGCAGCCCTTTTTCCCATCCAAAATTGATTCCGTATATTTTTTATTATATAATGGAGCTAACATTGCTCGACTGCTTACTCTATACTGGGCAATAAGCAAGACAAAATTCTTAACCTCTTGGATCTTGCATTCTGTGATGGGAATCAGACATTAAAATGTATACACAGTTAACTAAAGATAATTTCAGTTGGTTAAAAAATGCTGTAAAGGAAACAACAGAGGAGTGGGACTGGGAGGAGCAGATGAGAAGTGTGCTACTTTAGTTGGGGTGGTCAGAGAGAGTCTCTGAGGAGGCAGTGTTGGAGCTGAGACTTGAATGTTGAGAAGGTGTAGCCATTCAAAGATCTAGAGGAAGCAGTGTTCTGGGTAAACAGAACAGAAAATGCAAAGTCACTGATACAGGATTTGCTTTGCATGTTTGAAGGATTGAAAGAAGACCAGTATGGCTGAATATGGTGAACTAAGCAGAGAGAAGAGAATAGTAAGGAGATAAAGTCAGAGAGTTAGGCAGGATTTAGATCAGGTAGGGTCTTATAAAACCTCAATTAGGAGTTTGAGTTTTATTCTTATTTTAGGGGGAAGTCTCTAGAGAATAAAAATCAGGGGAGTGTTTTTAATCTTATTTACTCTTCACAAAGATGACTTTGCTTATTGTTTGGAGAAGGGTCTGAAAAGAGTTGAGAGCAGGAGTTGTGAGACCATTAGCAGCTTGTTACAATAACTTGTGTGAAATATAGTGGCATATTCTGGAGTTTTAACAGTGGGAAAATGGACTTGCTCATAGGCTAGCAGTCTTTATGGACTGAGGTTTCCATCTTTCTTAATTCTCCCAAGGATGGTATATAACTAGTACTATTCTGGATGCATAGGAAAGAAGTTAATCAGTTATTTGCAGTTTCTATGAATTTGACTATTCTAGGTATCACATATGAGTGGAATCATACAATATTTGTCTTTTTTGACTGACATTTCACTTAGCATAATGTCTTCAAGGTTCATCCATGTTGTTGCATATTGCAGAATTTCCTTTTTCTTTTTAAAGGCTGAATAATATTCCATTGTATGAGTATATAACATTATTTTTTCATCCTTTGATGGACATGTGGGTTGTTTACACCTTTTGGCTGTTGTGAATAACACTAATATTAATATAGGTGTACAAATATCTGTTCAAGTCCCTTCTTTTCAATTTTGGATATATGCCCAGAGTGGAATTGTTGGATTATATGGTAATTCTATTTTTAAATATTTTGAAGAACCTACGTCATACTGTTTTCTATAGCAGCTTCACCAATATTGCACAAGGCTTCCAGTTTCTCCACATCTTCACCAAACACTTGTTATTCTCTGGGTTTGTTGTATTTTATTTTATTTTTTAATTTTTATTTTTATATATATATATATATTTTTTTTTTTTTTTTTTCCAAAAGGAGAGCTTTATTTCTTGTGAAGGATTTCGCAGCCTGCAGTGGCCATTCTGACAGGCTGGGAAACACTACTCCAGCCACAAGTGAGGAACATGTGTTTCAAGCAGGAGAGAAAATGGAACAGGATTTTATACTCTGGTTTTTTGTTTTTTTGTTTTTAATAATAACCATCCTAATTAACGGGCGTGAAATGGTATTTCATCATGGTTTTGATTTACATTTCCCTAATGAATAATGATATTGAGCATCTTTTTATATGCTTATTGGCCATCTATATATCTTCCTTGGAGAAATGTCTGTTCAAGTCCTTTGAATTAAACCCATTTTTAAAATTAAATTTAAATTTTTTTTTTTTAATTTTCAAACGGCACTTAAACATTTTAAGTGATGAGGACATGCACATGGGTGGGAGTTCTCAATTGTGTTTTGAAATCCCAAATTAATGAGCATGATAAACTGTTATTGCTGGCACTGGCCTTACCCCAAGTGGCACTCACTCTCAACTCTGAGTCCTTGGTGGGTCCCCCCCATACCTCCCCTAATCCCCACCTTTTCCCTTTCCATTGATTTGGGATAGCTCTTATGCCAATCACAGGGGGAAGGGGAGTGCAGTCACAGTGCATGGGGTTCAAGGTCACAGTAGGCAGAGCAAGGGGCATCACAGTGCAAGTAAGTCAGGTTGTTCCCTCTGTTCAAGTCCAGGTGTGTGCCACAGCAGTGCAACCCATGGTGGACGACCCAGGAGGCGGTGGTGGCAGCAGTGGCAGTATCCTTTCTTGCCTATATTTATCTGTGCTGTTTGAAGCTTTGTGACCCATCAGGACCCAAGAGCTGTCTGATCACATTATTGGGCTGCCTCCTGTCTATGGGTTGGGAGATCCTGGTTGTCCTGTCAAAGATGGGTTTCTTATGCTCTTCCTCAGGGGTAGCACTGCCCAGGATCCACTTCTAGGCTTCAGCATACTCCACCTACTGCTGTGCTAGGGACACTTGACCAGAAGGGGTGGCCTGCTGGTGGAGTTGGGACTGCTGACCACACTGTTGCTGGTGGGCCTCTTGAAGATGTGCATCTTTGGAGGGGGTCCCCTGGGAAGGCTATCATCCTAAATCACAGTGAGCACTTTGGGAGGAGATTTAGATTTCCCCAAAGTCAGGCAGCTCCTCATCTTCCATATTACTTGCTGCTTTTCCTCCTCCCTGCCCCAAATTGTTACTGTTTTTTAATTGACACATAATTGTAAATACATATGGCATACATAGTGATATTTTGACATTATATAATGTGTAGTGGTCAAATCAGTAATTAGTATATCCATCACCTCAAATACTTTATCATTTCTTTGTGTTGGGAACATTCAAAATCCTCTCTTCTAGCTATTTGAAAATATATAATAAATATTTGTTAACTCTCATCACCCTGTAGCATTGTATAACACTAGAATTTATTCTTCTTATTTAGCTGGAATTTTGTATCCTTTAACCAACCTCTTCCTATCCTCCCTCCCCCCTACCCTTCCCAACCTCTAATAACCACTATTCTACTCTCTACTTCTATAGGTCAGCTTTTTTTAGCTTCTGTATATGAGTGAGAACATGCAGTATTTATCTTCCTGTTCCTAGCTTATTTGTTTAACATGATGTCCTCCAGTTCCACCCATGTTGCCACAAATGACAGAACTTTCTTCTTTTTTATGGCTGAATGTTATTCCACAGTGTATATATACCACATTTTCTTTATATCCATTCATCTGTTGATGGACACTTAGGTTGATTCCATATCTTAGCTATTGTGAATAGTGCTGCAATAAACATGAGAGTGCAGATGTCTCTTTGATCTACTGATTTCCTTTCCTTTGGATATATACCTAGTAGTGGGATTGCTGGATCGTATGTTAGTTCTATTTGTAGTTTTTCAAGGAACCTCCATACTGTTCTCCATAATGGCTATACTAATTTACATTCCCACCAACAGTGTGTAAGAGTTCCCTTTTCTCCATATCCTCACTAGCATTTGTTTTTGTTTGTTTTGTTTTTGTCTTTTTGATATTAGCCATTCTAACTGGAGTGAGATGGTATCTCCTGGTTTGTGGTATGTCTTCTTTTGAGAAATATCTATTCAGGTCATTTGCCCATTTTTTAAATTGGGTTATTTGGGTTTTTTGCCATTGAGTTGCTTGAGTTCCTCTAGATATCAATCCCTTGTTGGGTGAATAGTTTGCAAATATTTTCTCGCATTCTGTAGGTTGTCTTTTCACTCTATGGATTTTTTCCTTTTTTGTGCAGCTTTTTAGTTTGATATAATTGCATTTGTCTATTTTTGGTTTTTGTTGCCTGTGCTTTTGAAGTCTTATTCATAAAATCTTCTCCCAGACCAGTGTCCTGCAGCATTTCCCCTATAATTTCTCATGGTAATTTTTTGTGTCTTACATTTAAGTCTTTAATCCATTTTGAGTTGATTTTTTTAACAAGGTGAGAAAGAGGTAGGGGTCTAGTTTCAATCTTCTGCATATGGATATGCAGTTTTCCAGCACCGTTTATTGAAAAGACTTTTCTTTCCTATTGAATGGTTTTGGCACCATTGTCAAAATCATTTGACCATATATTGATTTTTTCTCCCTTCCTCCTTCTCTCCCTTCCTTCCTTCCTTTTTTTTGACAGGGTCTTGTTCTGTTGCCAGGCTAGAGTGCAGTGGTGTCATCATAGCTCACTGCAACCTCAAACTCGGGCTCTCGGGCTTAAGCGATCCTCCTGCCTCATCCTCCTGAGTAGGTGGGACTACAGGCGTGTGCCACCACGCCTGGCTAATTTTTCTATTGTTTGTAGAGACAGAGTCTCGCTCTTGCTCAGGCTGGTCTTGAACTTCTGGCCTCAAGTAATCCTCACACCTTGGCCTCCCAAAGTGCTAGGATTAGGCATGAGCCACCGTGCCTGGCCTCTTTTTTTGTTTTGTTTTAATTTTCATTTGAGCGTATATACAAGAGTTTATTTCTAGGCTTTCTATGTGTGTATTTTTTACTAAAATGGGCTATATTAATGTTTGATACTGATGGGAATAATCCAGTGGAGGTGGGTTGGAGAAGGGATAATTGTAAAATATGTAGAATTCTCTTAAAATAAGACAGTTCGGTAGAAAATGAATAAAGGTTGTTAATAGGCTATTAACAGAAGAAGAAATACAAATTAAAAGATATTCAACCTCATCTGCTATTCAAGGAAATGATAAATGAGAACCAAAAGAAGTACTACTTTTTGGATGGACTTTTGCAGTTGCAAAAAGACTTTGTAATGTATTTTGCAAATATAGTTGACCCTCGAACAACATGAGCTTGTACTGTGGGGGTCCACTTATACCTGGATTTTTTTCAACCAAATGCACATGGAAAATACAGTATTCACGGAAACCAACGCTCGCATAGGAGGGTGGACCAGAATTTTGTATATGCGGTTCTGCAGGGCACACTGAGAGACTTGAGTATTCGTGGATTTTGGTATATGCTGGGGTTCCTGGAACCAGTCCATTGCATATATTGAAGGACAACTATGTCTTCCTCATTGCCACTTTTTTTTTTTTTTTTTTTTGCTAGTCACAAAGTTTTGAAATTTTATTTTAGACATATGTATTAATAATATTCATGGTTTGGGGGATCTTCTGTTTTTATTTGGATAGAAATAACCCTTAGTTCCTTTTGATCCTTTCTGTTTTTTAATTTTTTTATGTTTAGGTCATTAATCCATATATAATTTATTTTATATAATGTGTGAGGTAAATCCAGTGATTTTTTTCCCCAAATGAATGAAACCACTTTTCCCAATATGAAATGCATCCTTTATTATAGACCAGATTCTCATATTGACATGGTTCTGTTTTTGAACTCATTCCTATAGGTTGAACCAGATGAAATTGCCAATACACACCTGTTTTTGACCTATAAAAACTACAGTTTGATATTGTTCAACCTAATATTTTTTTGTGTCCTTTACCACACCAAAACTTTTTTTTTAACTTCTATAGTTTTATAGTTTGATACAATGTTTACTTTATTTTGTTTTTCTTTTTCAAGATGTTGTTGATGATTGTTGCACATTTACTCTTCCTGTAAAGCATTTTTACTAGGACTGCATTATGTTTAAAGACTAATTTGGGGAATTGACATCCTTTCAGCATCAAAGCATTTGTGTCTAGGAATGTGGTATTTCTCTCCATTTATTCAGGTCATCTGCTATATACATGTACTTCTTTAGAGGTTTAGTTTTCTTCATGTAAATTCTGTATATGTCTTGTTAAATTTATATATGTATATATTATAGCTTAGGTTGCTATTGTGAGTAGGATCTCTTCCCCCACCATAATGTTTTCTGTATGTTTCTACTGACATACAGGAAGACTATTGGTTTTTTATTTATTCTGTATTCAGCCAACTTAGTGAATTTTTTTTATTAATTCTAAGTTTTTCAGTCAATTATTTTGAATCTTCTAGGTAGACAATCATATCATCAGCAAGTAATCATAATTTGTTAATTCCTTGCCTATTTATTTACTTTTTATATTGCATTGTCTAGGCTGGGACCTCAACAATGCTAACTAGTAGTAGCAGTGATAGAATTCATGCAATTTTTCAACTCTATTTAAAAATTCTTTTAGTTTTTTTCTTATTAAGTTCAGTTTGCTATATGTTTTAATGGATAGTTTTTATCAAGTTAATCCTATTACTAGTAACAACAAGAATAATAATGGCTAACATTTACTAAGTATTAACTATGTGCCAGATATTATTCTAACTATTCTAAGTAACATGTATTAACTCAGTTAATCCTAACAACTCCACAAGATATTATTTTTATCCTCAATTTACATAAGAGGAAACCAAGACAGCAGACATTGAATAATGTTCCAAGAGTTTCACAGTAGTAATTGGCAGAGCCAAGAAGTTGAGCCTCATAGCCTGTACCCTTCACCATTAACCAAACTGTCTCATTTCTTACTAAGAGAGTTTTTCTTTTTACCTACTTATTTATTTATTTATTTTTAGAGACAAAGTCTTACTCTGTTGCCCGAGTTTTTCTTTTTAAACTGAAGAAGTTGTATAGAATAAGATCAAATGCTTTTTTGACATCTGTCAAAATGATTATATTATTTTGCTCCATTACTTCATTAACATAAAATTAATTACATTAATTTTCTAATGTTGACCATTCTTGAAATACTGGAATGAAACCTACTTAGTTTTTATTGTTTTGTTTTGTTTTGTTTTGTTTTTATTTAAAATAGAGACGGGGTCTCGCTCTTGCTCAGGCTGGTCTTGAACTCTTGAGCTTAAGCTATCCTCCCGCCTCGGCCTCCCAGAGTGCTAGGATTACAGGCGTGAGCCACTGCACCCGGCCCCTACTTAGTTTTGATCTATAATTTTTTTAATACACTGCTGTATTTAGTTTGCTAATATTTTACTTAGGACCCTTGACTATGTAGCCAAAGTGAAAATCAGTCTATAGTTTCATTACATTATCCTTGACCCATTTGAGTTCCAATTCTATGCCAGTCTTACAAAATAAATTCAGAAGCTTTTGTCCTTTTCTGTGCTGTAAAATTATTTTTCTAGTGCTTTGGGAGGCCGAGGTGGGAGGATCACTTGAGGCCGTGAGTTCAAGTCCAGCCTGGGCAACATAGCGAGACCCTGTCTCTACAAGAAAAAAATTAGCCAGCCGTGAGGCATGTGTCTTTAATTCCTAGCTACTCAGCAGGCTGAGATGGGAGGATCACCCTGAGTGACAGAGTGAGACCTTGTCTTTTAAAAAAAATAAAATAAAATTACTTTAAATACATGTTATCTGCTCCTTTGGTTTATCCAACTTTAACAAACTTTTAGTTGATGACACTCATTAATTATCTGGTAGCTCTTTCAGGGATAGAACTTTAACAACTTTTAAAATTTCTATTGTTCTTATTGGTCTCCTCATATTTCTGCTGCTACTTTAGTCCATTGCCACAATTAGTTTTTCAAGAAAATTATTCATTTTATTAGGACTTTAAATTTATTGGTATAAAATTGTTATTCTATTTTCTTAAATTTTTAAAACTTCCTCTGCATATGGATTAACTTCTTTTTCACTTATTTCATTGCTTATTTCTTCTTTTCTTCCTTGATTTGAATTGCTAGAGGGGCTCGTCCGTTTTGTTCATCTCTTTAAAAATGTACTTTTTAAATTTTATCTACTGTCTTTTACCCTTCTGTTGTTTCTGTTTATGTCTTTGTTAATGCATTTCTCTTTTTTTCTCTTAAGCAATAATTTGTTTATACTTTGCAGTGGAGAAGTTGATCATAATTTTTTCTAACATTTATCTAAGTCTAAGAACATTTTACCTCCATACCCATAAACAGTGGCTCCCCATCTCCCCCAGCCCCTGGTAACCACTAATCTACTTTTTCTCTATGGATTTTTCTTCTTCTGGACTTTTCATATAAATGGAATCATACAATATCAGGTCTTTTATGTCTGGCTTCTTTCACTTAACACAACCTTTTCAAAGTTCTTCAATGTACTGTGTATTAACTTTATTCCCTTTTATGGCTGAATGATATTTCATTGTATGGCTGTACCACATACTGTTTATCCAGTCATTAGTTGATTGGCATTTGGGTTGTTTCCACTTTTTGGCTATTATCAGTAATACTACTATGAATATTCATGTACAAATTTTTGTGTGGTCATATGTTTTTGTTTATCCTGAGTACATACTTAGGCATGGAATTGCTGGGTTATGTGGGAACTGTGTTTAACTTTTGAGAAACTGCCAGTGCCAGAGTGTTTTCCAAAGCAGCTGCACCATTTTATATTCCCACCAGCAGTGTGTAAGGGTCCAGTTTCTCCACACCCTTGGCAATACTTGTTATTGTCCCTCTTTTTTCTTTGCCCATTGAATTGCCTTGGCATCCTTTGAAAAAAATCAGTTGACCATAAATGTAAGAGTTTATTTTTGGACTCTCAATTCTGTTTCTCATATATATAGCAGTACCACACAGTCTTGATTCTGTAGTTTCATAGTAAGTTTTGAAAGTGTGAGTCTTCCATTTAAGATTGTTTTGGGGGCTGAGCATGGTGGCTCACACCTGTGATTCTAGCACTTCAGGAGGCCAAGGTGAGAAGATCACTTGAGGCCAGGAGTTTGAGACCAGCCTGGGCAACAGTGAGTCCCCATCTCTATCAAAAAAAGTAATAATAATAATAAAAAGCCAGGCATGGTGGTGCACACCTGTAGTCCCAGCTTCTTGGGACGCTGGGGCAGGAGGATCACTTGAGCCCAGGAGTTTGAGGTTGCGGTGAACTATGGTGATGCCATTGCACTCTAACCCAGGCAATAGAGCAAGACCCTGTCTCAATACCAAAACAAAAAAAGATTGTTTTGCCTTTTCTGGGTCTCTTACATTTTCATATGAATTTTAGGACCAGTTTGTCAATTTCTTTAAAAAAAAAAATAGCTGGTATTTTTATAGGGATTGTGTTGAATCTGTAGATGAATTTTGGGAGTATTGCTTTGTTAACGACATTAAGTGTTCCAATCAGTGAAGACAAGATGTCTTTCCTGTTGTCTTTATTTTTTTCAACAATGTGTGGTAGTTTTCAATGTACAAGTCTTATATTTCTTTTGTTGAATTTATTCCAAAGTATTTTATTCTGTTTGATGCTATTGTAAATTAAATAGTTTTCTTAATTTCATTCTCAAATTGTCTTCTGCTGGTGTATAGAAAGACAATTGATTGTTTTGTCTTATATCCTGCGACCCTGCTGAACCTGTTTATTATTTATTAATGAATCTCTTTTGATTTTCAATTTGTTTATTAATTTGTAAAGAAAAGAAGTTTATTTAGCTCATAGTTCTTCAGGGTGAGAAGTTCAAGGGCATGGCCCTGGCTTCTGGCAAGGGCTTTCTTGCTGCATCACAATATATTTTTATATTCTTTTTCTAGCTTCTTGAGTCTATTCACATTAGGCCATTTAGTTTCCTTTTTTTTTTTTCTGATTAATTCACTTTAAGACTCTGCATTTTCTTTTCATTACTATTTTAGCCACGAACATTTTGATTTGAAGTGTTGTAATTGTGATTTGTTTCTAATTCAGCATTGATTTTCTTTTTAGTCCGGTAATATTTTATAATTTCCAGGTATTTTCATGGGTATATTTTTGTTTATACTTAGTTTAATTGCATTGAGATTGTTATGATTTTCTTAAGGAGTTCACAAATAACCTTCTAGATAATCTTCTAAATTAAGATTCTGCTCCACAAGCAACAAGATAGGAATACTTTTTCATAAATCCCCAAGTAAATCAGTTGGGACTACAAAGTATCATTTTATTTTTGGACACAGTATACAGAACAGCTTCCATGCATGGTAAGATTAAACTTTTTCTGACTGACTAGTGAATTTTGTGTTATTTGATCATATTCAAAAATGTTTTTAAATGTCTTTGCAGCCACAAATAAGAAGAGTAATTCACCCAAGCCAGCTCGGCCCAGTATAGCAGGTAGTCTATCGCTTCGAAGAGCAGTGGACTCTGGGGAAAATAATCGTTCAAAGGGAGACTGTCAGACTCTGTCTGAAGGTAAATTTGGGAAGTTCAGAATGTAATTTCAGTGGGTAGATGTCTTTTATCAGAAATTGATGTTATGGTGAAGCTTTAGACCTTGAAATGTAGTAAAAATGCTAAAGTTCTATTTCAGAGTTTCTTGACCTTACAACAGAACAGGCCCTTAAAGAAATGCAGCCATTAGACTGCATATTCAGTACTCCTTAATTTTAAATACCTGTCATCAAAAAGACTGGGATATATTTTAAAATTGTTTTTGAAGTTTTTACATAGTTTAAAAATGTATATATAGTGGATTTTCTAACCTGACTGGAAGAGATTTTTAGTGTTTATTTGCCTTTCTGAATATTCATCTTCCTTTTTTGAAGGTTCTCCAGGAAGCTGTCAGACTGGGAGCAGGCACAGTTCTCCTCGAGCTTTGATACATGGCAGTATTGGTGATATTTTGCCAAAAACTGAAGACCGGCATTGTAAAGCTTTGGATTCAGATGCTGTTGTGGTTGCAGTTTTCAGTGGCTTACCTACTGTTGATAAAAGGAGGAAAATGGTCACCTTGGGGTAAATTAAGTTCTTTTGTTTACATAGTGGAATAATAGCTAATAGCTTTGTTTGGAACTTTGAAGTCTACATCATAATGAACAAAATTAATTTCCACTTTTTTACTTTTTTAGCAGGCAGAAAGTTCATTTACTGCATTAAATTGTAACTTTTAAAGTATCAGAGTCCTTACTTTTTTTTTTTAAATGGGATGACAGTACCAGAAGTTCGGTTTAAATATGTTAGAGCTCATTTTCACTGAAGTTAGGATAACAGTGACATATAACCTTGTGTGAACTCTGCCTTGTTAAGATTTTTGTGTCAGCTTTTTTTTTTTTTCATCTGTGCCACACTTTTCAAAGACATTTGTGCTGAGCTATATTATGTGTCACAGGTCTTATATTTTGTATGGAACAAAACACTTCCAGTGATTTTAACACTGCTTTTCTGCTTTCATCTTACCTTTTTCTCTCCTCTTCTGAAAAGTATCCTCAAAACTCATAGTTGAAATTTCCCAAAAGGATATATGGTAGTTGACACATTTATCTCTCTCCCAGGAAACATAAACTCAAATCCCAGCCATGGGAATTAAACTTCTATTCATTGAGAAAGTAGGGTGATTATAGAATGTATTGTTTATGGATGTGCTAGATGAGCCATTACTATCCATCTGCTGATCTATTTTGTGGATATTAAATACATTTCTAAATTTAAACAGTGGAATAGTTTTACCTTGGAGACTTTGAAAAGAACTTTGAACTAAATTTAGAGGAAGATTAACATCCCTTAAATTTACTTAATTTTATATAGTTTCAAAGTTTGGTTCATTATCAAATGTAAAAGAACAGCTGGTGGTTTAGTTTCCTGTTGTGGCTCAAGTTTCAGCAGTAGAAAGATGTTGGAAAAAAATCACTGGAGATTGTCTTATTTTCCCCATTACCCAGCCTGGTATACGTGTTCCTTTTAAGTTAAAGCTGCAGCTAACTTTTGTATTTTATTTGTTGTAGAGATATTTATATCTGCCTTTAATCATAAAAATTAAATGTATATGAACATAGACTTTTTTTCTAGAGAGTAAAATCCTATACAAATAACTGCAGCTCTTAGCTGTAATCCTCATTTTAGAATTGATTGTGTCTGCCGGCCTGGTTCATGCGGATGCTATCCGACTCGTGTCTTTTTTTTCCCTGCCTGATTTAAAGTAGTGTAGGCAAAAAGTTTAAATACTAGTGATAAGTGGTTCAAAATGGAAGGAAAAATGAAAAATTCTCCATCCTTATCTCTCATCTGCCTATTTTTCCAACTCCTGCCCACACATATTCATGCTGCTCTTAAGTTTTTGTGTATGCTGTGTCTTCTCAGTTTTTATGTATATTTAAGCAACTGTGACTTTGTAGCTTTTTCAATACAAAAGGTGTACTTTGTTTTCTTACTCAATAATATATCTCAAAAGTCTTCCCTATTAGAACATATTATTTAGAACTTCTATTTATATTTATTTCAACTGAAATTTTTATTGAGATAATTATAGATTCACACACAGTTGTAAGAAATAATACAGAGAGATCTTATGTACCTTACCTGTTTCCCCTAATGATAACATTGTGCAAAACTGTAGTACAATATCAAAACCAGTATATTGACATTGATACAGTCCATCATTTTATAACTTTTTATTGTGAATCTTTAGAGAAATATTTTAAGATAAAATTTGAAATTTGGTATTAAACACCAGTGCATACACCCTATGCAGTTTGGTGCCTCAGTTCCAGGAAAGGAAAATACAGATATTTTGTCACTTAGTAGTTATATAAAAATACCAAGTTGTTTTCTCCCTCTTTCAGGGCTAATGCTAAAGGAGGTCATCTGGAAGGAATGCAGATGACTGATTTGGAAAATAATTCTGAAACTGGGGAGTTACAGCCTGTATTACCTGATGGAGCTTCAGCTGCCCCTGAGGAAGGTAGGGGATGATAAAATTATAATTAGGCAGGAGGCAGGAATACTGATCCTTTTTTGGTGGTGGTGGGAAGGGGGGTCATAGGGAGTGGCTGGTTTAGTAAAAATGTTTCTAGTAAAAATGTTTCTGAGATCTGCTATCTGACATACTTTATCTGAGCACGGCATTCATTGTGCCCACTGGATTTGATGTACTAGGATATTAAGCGCAGAGAAAGGCAAAATGGATAATTTACCACATAAAAGGACATGTCTTACTAGAAGAGACATTTAAGGGGGAGAAAATCTGCAGATAGTTCATTTGTTCAGTCAATAAATATGTTAAGCCATCTACGTGCCAGGCATTAAATTTTTGCTAGATGTGCAAAGATGAATTTGGCATGTTCACAGTCTTATTGGGAAGACATGCTCCAAAACAATGAATTAGAATATTAAGTGTTAAGTCTTAACATTTTTTAAAGTCAGTCTTGATTAGTCTGTAGATTGCTTTTTTCTTCTTATAAAAGCATTCCAAGTTTTAACCATTTTTAAAATCCCTTATGGTGACCAACCTCAACTCTGCCAACTTATTCTCACTTAAACTTTCTGGTGTTTCTTCTACATATTCTTCCAAGTTCATGATTGTTTATTTAAAAGCATAAAAGACATTTTGTAATTTGGGGTAACAGAAGGTGCTTGAAACAGTGCTATGTGTATTGCCCTTGCTGAGTTCTTTATATGTTAGCAGGAAAGAATGTCAACTTTCCTAATGATACTTGACATTGAAATTTTTTTCATTTCTCAGTGAAACTCTACCACCTTCTATCTCTGCGCTCATTTAAATTTCAGTGATTGATGAATTGTAGCTCAAAGCATATATACAGGTGCCAGCATCTACCTCTGGCTGCCCTGTGGAAAGATTGTGTGGGTGGTGGCATTTGCAGGTTTTTCGGTTAAAGAACACTAAATGTTTTGGTCTTCTTTCTTAGTTAGTGCTCCTGTAGTGGGCAGCATTATTTCAGTTAGAAGAGATTAAATGGAAAGGATTCTTAAAGTGATGTCTTGATTGTTAAAACATTAAGAAAAAAATATTATGATTGATAATCTTTATAGAAAGGGCCTGTGGGGATTAGCTACTTTCTATATGTTTATACGTACTGGTTATAAATTGTAGTGGCTTAATTCTTAGAGCATGTACTGTAATTACAGCTCATTTTTTCATGCAGTTACTTATGAAATGCTTCTAATTTGCCTGATATTGCACTTAATGCTGGTGATAAAGTAATTCATGGATGTATTATCTAGTTCAGAGTTTCTTCACCTTGGCACCATTGTCATTTTGGGCCACATAAGTCTTTATTTTAGAGGAACTGTTCTCTGCATTGTAGGGTGTTTAGCAGCATCCTCAGCTTCTAACCACTAGGTGCCAGTAGTGCTTCCCCCCAGTTAAAACAACCAAAAATGTCTCCAGACATTGCCAAATATTCCCCTGGGAGACAAAATCATTTTCAGTCAAGAACCATTAGTTGAACTGCATAACTCTCAACCAGGGGTGACCACTCCTTGAGAATCACTTGCCAGAGTGGGCCACAGTTACTAATAGGAACAAGTTGTAGCTCTCAGATATGCTGTGTATGTATGGTAGGAGGGGTCAGGGAGAGCAATTGAAAAGCACTGGTTAGGTGGCAGACAGACTAGTTAATAGCCAATTATAATATCAGATGATGAGTGCTGTGATAGGGTGTATAGGGAGCTCAAAGAAGAGATATATAATAATAGAAGATATTTACTAAATCCTCACTATGTACCAGAGACTGCTAAAGACTACCAGTATTATGTTATTCTCAGTACAATTCTATGTAATAGTTACTTTTGTTATCCTGGTTTTACAGGTCAGTAAGCCGAGGCCTAGAGATATAACTTACCTTACCCAAAGTCAGAGTTAGTAATTGGAAGGGCTGGAATTTGAACCCAGAGCCAATCCTCTTAACCATTACCTCTTAACCATAACCTGGTCCCTAGTTTACCCTTGGAACACCATCCTGAGGGGTAAGTAGGAGCTAGCCAGGTGAGGATTGGCAAAAGATGAGGCCAGAATGGAGGCAGGCAGAGGTCAGAGCATGAAGAGTTATGCTGTATGTCCAGCTAGAACATGGACTTTGTCCTTTGAATGCAATTTAAGCAAAAAGTGACAATAAAATTATGTTTTTACACTCCTACTCTAGCTGCATTGTGGAGAATGGATATGGGATGTGGAATTGGGGGCAGTAAAACTGGTGGGAAGCATGTTACATTAGGTGAGAGATGATTTTGACTTCTTAATTTCAGCCTCCAACTCATAAATTCACATTACCTTAGCAATTTTTCTGTGTAAAATAGCTGGTTATCATGAAAAACACTGAAAGTTTTTGACATCAGTTTCATTTCTTATTTAAAGCTAATTGACAGTTTATCCTAAACTGGAAAAAGGCATTTGCTTGGCCACATTTAGGATCTGCAGTGCACTATCCAAGTTTTTGAAAGTATAAAATTATTCAGGTGGGGTTTAGAGCTAAGGACAGTGTTACTCAGTAACACACTTTATCTTTATATATGGAGTGTTGTGGTAAGCACCTAGAACTCAATAAGAAAAGTTGCTGTAAACATGTAAATCAACAGGAACACAAGTACACCCTTGCAGGTTGTTGATATCTAAACTGTTTGTTTACCACCAGAGTCCCAGGATAGGCCATGAGAAGGACACTAACTGATGAGGCTGAGAGAAGAGAGGTACAGTAGACAAAAGGAGCTCTGTGCCTGTTGGAATCGGCTTTGTTTGTAGAGGAGAATGGGACCTTGCTGGGTATTCTTCTTCTTTTTTTTTTTTTTTCCTTATTTTTTTTTCTTTTTTTTTTAGTGGCTCAGGAAATAGATGCTGGGTATTATTCTATCAGCAGGAGCCAGTTCTCAGGAAAGCTTTATTTTTCACACCTGTAAGCCTTGGTAAACAGTTGAGTGGATTTGTATTTGTGCTTAGGAGAAACAAGGCTCTTTACTAGAGCTGAATACACATAGAGAAGACATTCTTTGTAAAATCACTGTGGGTTTCTCTCTTTCTTAGAGGGAGGCTGTCTCAAGAAACAGTGGTACTGGCTGGGAATTTGGGACTACTAAGGTGGTCTCTTAATTGCTCTTAAACATCAGTAAAAATGTAACTTTTTTCTTAGACATCACAGTCATGAATAGGCATTTTCCTTTTTAACTGGGACTATATGGAACAATTTGTTTAATGGCCTGATGCTGAAAAGCTTGACTTTTTTTTTCCAGTTGATAACCTACGGAATTCCTGTAAGTAGGACAGTTTCTTTCTTCTGTGTAGAACTGGTGAGTTCCTGCTGAAGTGGCACAGACCCCTTTCAGTTAAGTCAGCAGTACTTGAAACACCCATCCCAGGAAAAAGCTTTGGCATGCCTTTTAAAAACCATGCTGGCAGCCTATTTTAGAGAAATACAAATTCTGACGGTTTGCCATTGCTGATCTCTTTAAGGATAATCGATTAAGATGCTTTTTACAAAAGTTATCAAAAAATCAATCAACTGACTTAAATAATAAGGAAAATTAACTCTCTTATATTAACAAGAAGTCTCCCAATAACAAGAAGGCACACCTAAATAGGGCAGTTTCAGGATTAGAAATTACCTGCTCAATGTCATCAAGAACTTTTTTTTTTTTAATCCCATCTGTTGCTCTGCCATTGTCTGTGAGTTGCCTTAGCTCCCCTCAGGGTGGTAAGATGGTTGCTACAGTTCCAGACTTCATGTGGAGTCAGAACAACATTCTGGGAGTAGTAAAGGATTATTTTATTCTATATATCTCTGTTTATCAACCAGGAAAACCTCTCTCAGAGAGCACCTCAACAACGCCTAACTTCGTCTTACATCTCATTAATCATTGGCAAAGAAAGTTGGCAAGTCCAGTCATTTGGTACACCCACCCCCCACCCCCCACCCCCGCGAACATGTTCCAAATGGCCATGTGGAAGAGAGAAAATACCTGAACAATGTTGAGTTTCTTTTAGAAAGGAAAAAGGCATGTGACGTATTAGTGAATAAAATATAGTGTCTGCTGTACCAGGTGGTTAATGTATTTTCCAAGCATCTGAAAGTTGAGCAACTTGTTTAAGGGAGTTATAACTCAAAAGTTATCTTAACTGAGCTTATAATGGGTACTCCAAAAATATGGTAGGTGATTGATATAGAAATACCATATTTTAGATTTTACTCTAAGATGGATGCAGATTTCTTTTGTATTAACATCTCTGAAGCATCTTACAATTAATGGTATCTTGTAATTGCCATCAATGATAGCCAGCAACTTGTCTTTTTCCTTACATTCACAAAGGTAGGAGACTTCCAGATCTTAGTACTTGATAAAAGACCAAGTGGTGTTTTCATGCAGGAATTCCTTCCTAGCATTTCTTGGGAAATGTATGTTTTCCTAAATCCTGAGAAAAATTGGTCAAAAATTTTAAAAATGGAAAAAACTATTCTAATTATCCTGTTAGAATTAATTTTAACAATCAACACAGAAACATTACTGATTTGAAGGAATCCACTTATGGCAAATTTCAAGTAAAAACTGGAAACACTGATACCTAGATTCAAAGGTTAAGGTCAACAGGAGCTCCTTGGGGAGAAGTGATCACAAATCAGTCCTGATTGTAGCTGTTGCCATTCTATGTGTTCATGGCCCTGTCTGCTGCTAAGTAAATAAATATTAATGAGTTTAGTGTACTTGATAAAAATTCTGTGAGTGGTGTTCCAAGGAATAAGTTTTTAAAGCAAATAAGTCCTTAAATTGGCATTTTTGACAAGTGATTCTGTGCATTACTGTAAACCTTGCTGAGAGTTCTAAATGTTAACATCATTCAAATACTACCCAATAATGCCCACAGGAGGTCCAGCATTTGAATATTCACTGTAGGGCACAGTTCTTTTTTTTTCCTTTTCAGACAGCGTCTCACTCTTTTACCTGGGCTAGAGTGCAGTGTTCTCATTATACCTCACTGCAGCCTCAAACTCCTGGGCTCCTGTGATCCTCCTGTCTCAGCCTCCTGAGTAGCAGAGACTATAGGCACACGTCACCATGCCCAGCTAATTTTTTTGCTTTTTGTAGAGACAGGGTCCCTCTATGTTGCTGAGGCTGGTCGCAAACTCCTGGGCTCAAGTGATCCTCCCACCTTGGCCTCCCAAAGTACTAGGATTGCAAGTGTGAGCCACCATGCCTGGCCACAGTTCTTATAAATAGTAATTAAACAATTTTTTAAGATATTCATGTAATGAATAAACTTTGAAAAAGTATTTAAAGAATAACTTTTTTTTAAAAAAGAATAGATTTTGGAAATTCCTGAGAATTCCAGAGAATCCTAATTCATTGTTTTTTAATCCTGTGGGTTATTATCTGTCAGGAATTCAGAAACACTAATTGCAAGAGGTCAAGGTTGTGCGCAGAAGTTCAAGAACTCAAACATGCTTTGTTTTCAACCATGTTGAGGACAGTTCCATGAAAGGCCACAAGATGGAGGTGACATTTCACAGAAGTATCTGGTTTTAGTCTCTTTAGTGAAAAGTGTCACTCTTCACTCTTTAGGGCAGGAAAGTTTTTTTCTTTGCTGAAGATGGAGAAGATTTCAGAAATATCCATACATTCAGCCTATATCTTCTAAATATTTAAGGCAGAAATAGTGCTGCCCAAACTGTTCCTAAAACAGAAGTGGAAAAATTTACCAGTAAAGCCATATGGGGCTACAGTGTTCTTTGTTGGAAGTTTTTTTTAAACTACAAATTCTGTTTCTTTAAGAGTTGAAATACCTATTTATGTTATCTGTTTTTCCCTGAATGACCTTTGGTAGTTTGTGTCTATCAAAGAATTTGGTCATTTCATCTATGTTCTTGATTTTGTGAACAAACAGTTGTTTATACTATTTCCTTATTATCCTTTTAATGTCTGTAGAATCTATAGTGACGTCCCCTCTTTCATTCCTGATACTGGAACTTTTGTTTGCTCTCTTTTTTCGTAGTCTACCTAGAGGTTTTTCAATTTTATTGATGTTTTCAAAGAACTTCCTTTTTGTTTCATGGTGGTTTTTCCTGTTGTTTTTCTGCTGATTTTGTTTGTTTATTTCTGTCCTTTATTATTTCCTTTTTTTTTTCTTTTTGAGACAGAGTCTTGCTCTGGTTCTTGGGCTAGAGTGCAGTGGCATCATTATAGCTCACTGCAATCTCAAATTCCTGGATTCAAGCTATCCTCCTGCCTCAGCCTCCTGAGTAGCTGGGACTACAGGTGTGCACCAACACACCTGGCTAATTTTCCTATTTTTTTTTTTAGTAGAGATGGGGTCTCACTCTTGCTCAGGCTGGTCTCAAACTCCTGAGCTCAAGTGATCCCCCTGCCTCAGCCTCCCAGAGTGCTAGGATTATAGGGGTGAGCCACTGTGTCCAGCCTATTATTTCCTTCTTTCTATTTGCTTTGGGTTTAATTTGCTCTTTTTCTATTATGGTTTCTTGAAGTAGAAGCTTAGATTATTGATTTGAGGTCTTTTCTTTTTTAATATAAGCTTTTAATGCTATAAATTTACCTTTAAACACTGCTATAGCCACATCCCATAAACTTTGATATGTTGTATTTTTATTTTTATTCAATCCAGAATATTTTTTACTAATCCTAGAAAATTGTTAGCCTTTTTATCTTAATATATTGTCTCTCCTTTGTTATTTTTGCTGTCTCTACGGCAGTCTGTTTGATACAATTTGCACCATTCCTTTTATCCCCTTGTTTCTTAATCTCTTTTTTTATAATTTTCATCTCATTTTTCTTTTGCACTCTCATTAGTTTCCTCAGCTGTTCAATTTTATTAATCTTTTTCAACTTTGCCTAAGCCATCTATTAATATTGTAATTTTAGTGCCTGTATCTTTCATTTCTAGCGAATATATTCTTTTTAAAATTTGCCTTTTCTTTTTTCAAGTTAAACAGAATTGTGTAATCTTTTACAGGTTCCATTTTATGAAAAATTCTTTCTGTTAGCTTTATCCTTCTATTTGTGTATCTGCTGATTTTTGCTTTGTTTGGATTGTTTGCCTTATTTTGAGCACAGCTTTTTGAGACTCCCTCCCCAACCCCCATGAGAATTCTTGTAACCTATCTGTAATGTGAAAGCTTCCCTCCAGAGGAGTATTTTGTATGTGTCAAGAATGTTTATGATCATTTTTTTTTCTTTCTTCTTTTTTTTTTGAGACAGGGATCTCACTATGTTGCCTAGGCTGAATTCGAACTCCTAGGCTTAAGTGATCCCCTCCTGCTTCAGCCTCCTGAGTAGCTAGGACATCACGTGTGCACTATCACACCTGGCTTGTGAGCATTTTTATATCATCTTTAAAGTCCTTGTTAGATAATTCCAACATCTGTGTCATCTCAGCATTGATGTTGGTTGGTTGTCTTTTCCTGGTTCTGCATATGCTGAATAATTTTGGATTGTGTCCTAGACATTTTCATTATGATTGTATGAATCTCTGGGTCTTGTTTATTCTGCCAATTTGCTGGTACTTCAAATTCTGGCTTCACCAATATGCCTGTTCCTATTTACTTTTCAGAGTCCTTAAATAGCTATGCCATGCATCTGTCCTGATTTTATTGCTGCATTCATTGGGAAAGGGTGGAATGTGCTTATTCCATCTTAGCTAGAACCTTCCCTCCAGAGAGAATTTACATTTGCTTTATTCAAATAATACTAGCTACTGAAAAATTTTTATGTTAATTTCTTGAGATTTTTAACCTCAACTTTAAATCTCAAACCTAAATTTGGCCTGCAGACCTTACTTTGAATTTTGAGGTGAGACTTTTTCTTCTTTCTACAGAGCCCAGCAGAAACAGACAAAGTTCTTTGCTTTTTTTCTGTGCCACTAGGCAGATTTTTTCTGTTCCTTCAAAAAGAATTTTAGGGCCAGGCACAGTGGCTCATATGTGTAATCCCAGCACTCTGGGAGGTTAAGGCAGAAGGATCATTTGAGGCCAGAAGTTGAAGACCAGCCTGGGCAACACAGCAAGACCATGTCTCTACAGAAAATTAAAAAAAAAATAGCTGGGCCTGGTGGCACATACCTGTAGTCCCAGCTCGTTGGGAGGCTGAGGCTGGAGGATCACTTGGGCCCAGGAGTTTGGGGTTGCAATGAGCTATGACTGTGCTACTGTACTCCAGCCTGGGGATCAGAATGGGACTCTGTCTCTAATTTAAAAAAAAAAAAGAAAGAAAAAGGAATTTTAGCTTTATGCAGAGTTTTAGTCTCAGTTTCAACTCCCTTTCTATGGTGTGTCCATTTTTCTGTCCCCAATGCTGTGTTAAAAATCTTTACATCAGGCTTTCCAGGGCAGCTGTAATATCTGACCCACTAGTGGAAGTATCTTTCCTTGTTTGTGACACCTGTGGATTTCCCTTCTGTCTTTTAAATGTGGCTGTCCATTAAAATAATGTCTTACATTTATACTTTATCTAGCTATTCATAAGGATTTGCAGCAGAAAGATTTTCAGGTTTTCTTAACCACTATATTGCTGAAATAAATACTTTCAATAGAATTTTTCTTTTAAAATTCAACTGATGTACACAAAAAATTAGAGGCCCAACTAGGATAGAAACTAATTTATTGCTAGAAAGGCCAGAATTCTTAATGTACTATGTGCGTTTATATAATTTTATGTTTTAGGCTAGAGACTATTATTATGTTTACACTGAATTAGGATTAAGAGTTATTTCCATCTCTTAAGACTCTAGAAAAAAACAGAGTGTTTGATTTAGAAAAAATGTTCTCAGTATAATGAAATTAATACTGGTTTTAAATTATAACTTTCAGGTACTGTGGAAAGGGCAATTTTTAACTTTCAGAACAAAAATAAAACCACTGCTCTAAATAGCTAAAGAGAGTTGAGGTTTCTGTGGTTACTTCCATCTTTATTTCATTTGGTGTTTAGGTTCTTGAATTCTTGGCATTTGATGTAAAATTCAGCAGGAATCTCAGTTTAGAAGATAAGGATATATCCATTTCCTGTCACTTGCAATGGTTTCTTCTCAGAAACACTTCTTCCCCTCTTTCCTGCCAGGAATGAGTAGCGACAGTGACATCGAATGTGACACTGAGAATGAGGAGCAGGAAGAGCACACCAGCGTGGGCGGATTTAACGACTCTTTTATGGCACAGCCCCCAGATGAAGGTGCAACACATGGTGTCATTTTACACAGATTAATAAAACCATCGCTGCTGCTTCTTTTTCTTGTTGTTGTTCTGCTGCTACTTCTTCCGCTTTGCTGCTTTTGCTTCTTCTGCTTCTTCTTTTTTTTTTAATTATTGTCATTTGTGAGACAACATTCTTTGGTAAACTATATGGTGAGTATTGACAAATTTTGGTAGGTAATGTTTGGCTTGGTTAGCACCTAGTGAGTGCTAATTGTTGGGTAGGGAAGGGGTCCACAACCTGCTTCTATATACAGCCTATGACCTGAGAATGGCTTTTACATTCATTGTAAACAGTTGTAAAAAACAAGAATTTTCAACAGAGGCCATTTCTGGCCTGCAGTGCTTAAATATTTACTATCTGTCCTTAATAGATAATGTTTGCCAACCCCTGGGGAAGTTTCAGATGTTTGACTTTTTTTTTCAGAGATTTTTCTAGCCTACTATAAGATAACTTTTTAAAATTAACTTTTTCGGATTTCTTAGAAATGCATGCAGATTATAGAATTTTTTTTTTTTAATTTTTAAATTAAAAAATTTTTTTTAAGAGACAATTTCACTCTGTCATCCAGGATGGAGTGCAGTAGTACCTCATAGGTCACTGCAACCTCAAACTCCTGGGCTGAAGGGATCCTCCTGCCTCAGCCTCTGAGTAGCTGGAACTACAGGCATGCCACCACCATGCCTGGCTAATTTTTTTATTTTTTATAGAGATGGGGTCTTTCTATGTTGCCCAGTTTGGTCTCCAACTCCTGGCCTCAAGCAATCCTCCCAACTTGGTCTCCCAAAGTGCTGGGATTATAGTGCTGGTATTCCCATGCCCAGCCTTGGAATCATCAATTTTTACTTCCTCCTTCCCCCAAAAAAATTCTTAGGAAAAAAACTCATCAAGGGAAACCTGCTGTTAATGTTTTCACTTATTTTCTTCTGTTTTTATTTGCATTTCTTTTACCTAAATATTTTATAAATAGTTTTGTATTCTGATTTTTTTTCACTTAAATGTATTTTATTTAAAATTTCATAAACTTCATTTTTTATGGCAACCTAATATTCTTTCATATGGATATGCCATAACCATTCTATTGTGAAGCAATTTTCTAAAATTCACGGATTAAACAATAAAAGGATATACTGTGAAGTTAGAGAAATATTCATTTAAATTTACCCAGAGAACTTAATAATCTGAGCATCCCTCCGCAAGATTTCCTGGAATTGTCAGGCTTGTGCTAATTGTTAGCTTTATGGTTTATGTATTTCCCTGGTGTTATGGTATCTTTTTCAGAACAGAGCCAAGTGTTAGATGATTTGTAAGTATTAAGGCATCTTTAGTAATTTCCTCTGCTTCTAAAAGAAGCATCCAAATTTTGGGCAAATTATTTTGAGTGTTGGTGCATTTTTGTAGTGGTGTTTTTGCATGTGCAGTTTAATTGGCTTTGAAATATATTTTATGTTTGCAGTGTCTTGAAGTCTTGAGAAGAGTGTACATCATTATTTCTTGTTCCCTTCTTCAGCTGCCCCTACAGTGTCCCTAGGAGGACAAAGTGGAAGCAATGCCTTTTGTCTAAGTGTGGGTGTCTCTTACACATTTTTTCTCCTTTATTTTTCCTTTTTGTTTTCTTATACCTGACTCAGATCACAAATTCTCTGAAGTCAGAGATTTGTTCACAATCCAGCACATCTTTATCGCTTAAATAACTCATTTGGTAAGATCATTTAAAGACTTGGGAAGGAAAATACTCTTCTCGTTATATTATGTGCTTTTAAGTTTTAAAAGTTTTTGGCTTGGTCAGAAGGATCTATTAAAAAAGTAAATAAATAAATTTTAAAAGTTTTATCTTTTTATTTTTTACCTTAGATACACATTCCAGTTTTCCTGATGGTGAACAAATAGGCCCTGAAGATCTCAGCTTCAATACTGATGAAAACAGTGGAAGGTAATTGCCAAATCAAGAGAACTGACTTGCAAGTTACCTTGATCCTGAATTTTGCTGTAGTTGGTGCTCAAATTTGTCATCAGTCAGATAATCAGATTTGGTCTTACTTTTCATCATCTCTACCTGAAATAGTAATTTGGAAACTGTTAGAAAATACCACAATTGTAGTATAAGACAGTAGTACATGGGGGAAAAATTAATAGGGTGGGAAGAGTTCTTTGTAGTGTAATGAAATAACAATGTAGGCCTCAATTAATTTAGTAAATTTGTACATTCACAAAAGGCAGTTTGTCTACTACAACAGAAGGCCAACTAACTGCCAGAAATTTACCTACAAACAGTGCATGCACTCAGTAACCTGTTCAGCATCGGTGCTCTTCTGTCTTTGGCTAGACACTCAGTTGTGTTTAAATGACCACCTTTATATTTAGAGTTTTAATCACAGTTTATAGTTTCATTAGTGTCTGTAGATTAGTGAACAGAACAATTATTTATGAACAGATTCTGCCCTATAGACACTTTGTGTGAATAACTGAAGTAACACTAGACTGAATCTCCTCTTTGGAGTATGTTGACAAACTAAAGTTTATCTTTTCTCACTTGTTCAAGTACAGGCACACTTTTTAATGGCACATAATCTCTCTGTTGTGTGACTTTTGCAAATGTAATTTTAAATAAAGTAAGTTAATGTGGATTGGTTATGTTCCTGGTCATATGGACACGTGTAAGATTATTTAAAATTATTTCATTTTTTCTGCTTACTACATAACTGTGATGCAACAAATATTTTAAAACCCTCTTTTATCCTTTATTTTCATTTGTTGGACATTGATTTCAGTGTCAGTACATTTAAAGATTCATACATATTGCACAGTGGCTTACATCAAAGTAAAACGGTGATAGAAGGTTTTCTTTCATACTCATAATTAGCCCAAAATAATTGCCAAGCTTTGCCATTGTGCTACTGCATTTGTGTTTGAGCTGCTGTATATTTGTGAAAATTACACTGAAAGTTGACTAAGAGATTATTGGAAAAAGCATGAATAATTATATATACACATGAGAGACATTTCATCTGGTGTATTTTACTTAATGAATATTGTTCACTTTTCCATGTCTGATATCTTGCCTGAGTGCCCTAACTCATAGTTTACTTTTGTTCAAAATAGTTTGCACTTTTTGTTAATAAAATGGACTTGAGAAAATATGCCTCTGCTGTTTATTACAAGTGGGACCAGAAACTCCCTTTTGCTTCTCATATTGCCTGTGGTTATTTTGCAATGTAGACAGGATCAGACATTTGATTAGTTTGTTTTTAGTTTTGTGATGAGAAGTGATGGGCAGCTTTTATCCCAGTCATTCTAAAATCACAATAAACCTGAAAGACCAAAAGATTTCTTCAGAGATGATAGTTTTAAATTCAGACTTGTTAGTTTTAGTAGTGGAGTTTTTGGAAGACGTAATTCCTCCCCCAGTTCCTGGTCATCTTACATATTAATACTAAGTCTACACCCATTTCCTCAGTGATGCCAGGCACACCAGTGTTTTCCCTCTTCCTTGATATGGTTTACCTACCTTGGCTATGCTAGATTTTAGGTAGCAGTGAGGGAAGAGACACAGAAGAATCAGTTGCTCTGCTTTGCTTGTTCTACTTTCTTGTACTTTATGTACCCTAATAGGGTCCTCACCGTTTTGGGTTTTTTTTAACCTTTCCTCTTTTGCTGAATAATTTCTCTTAGACCAGCAGTCCCCAACCTTTTTGGCACCAGGGACTGGTTTCATGGAAGACAATTTTTCCACAGATGGGGGCAGGGCATGGTTTCAGGATGATTCAAGCGCATTACATTTATTGTGTAGTCAAACCTCTCTATTAATGATAATCTGTATTTGCAGCCATTCCCCAGCACTAGCATCACCACCTCAGCTCCACCTGAGATCATCAGGCATTAGATTCTCATAAGGAGCACGCAACCTAGATCCCTTGCATGTGCAGTTTACCATAGGGTTCGTGCTCCTATGAGAATCTAATGCTGCTGCTGATCTGACAAGAGGCAGAGCTTATGTGGTGATGTAAGCAATGGGCAGCGGCTGTAAATACAGATGAAGTTAGCTCGTGCACTGCTTACCTCCTGCTGTAGGGCCCAGTTCCTAACAGGCCACAGACCTGTACTGGTACCAGTCTGTGGCCTGGGGCTTGGGGACCGCAGTCTTAGGCTTTCTGCTCTTACCTTGCTTCAGTATGTAGTATTTTTATCTCAAGTACATTCCTGGAAAATTTCTCCTTAATACGGTTTTTTCTTAGGCCTAAAGATACAGTATTAATGCTGGTATTGTGCATGAGCATATTGCTTCTGTACAACTTTGACAACCTATGTCATTGAATCTGTAAGTAACCTTTGAGGTGGATGGGTGTATCCTACGTATTTGGTGTAGACAACCCTGAGGTTCAGGGAGATTGTGTGATTCTCTTCAGGTTTAACACCACTGGCAGGGATGGAATGAAGTGCTGGTCTGGTGCCTTTTCCACTTAAACCAAACCCAGCATTCTGACACCTAGTAATTAAAAACCTGAAGATTGTCCTATTTTTTAATCTCTTAATTTTGAGATAATTTTAGATTTGCAAAAGAGTTATAAAAATCATGGGTGAGTTCCCATACCCTTCGCCTAGCTTCTCCTTTTGTTGGTGTCTTACATAATTATAGAGCATTGATCAAAACTAAGAAATTAATCTTGGTTATGGTATTCTTAACCAAACTACTGAATTTGTTCATAATTCACCAGTTATTTCACTAATGTTCTTTTTGTTCCAGAATCCCACATTGTATTTTGTTACCATGTTTCCTTAGTGTCTTCTAGTCTGTGATAGTTCCTCAGTCTTTCCTTGCTTTCATGACCATGATATTTTGAAGAGGACCAGTTATTTTATAAAATTTTATTCTATTTGGGTTTATCTGATGCATTCTTACATGAAACTGAGGTTATGCATTTTGGGGAAGGCTGCTGCAGAGGTGATGTGTACCCTTCTCAGTACATATGAGGTCAGTAATTTTTATTGGTGATGTTAACCTTGATTACTTGGTTAAAGTGGTGTTTGCCAGTATTCCCTACTATAAATTTACTATTTTGCCCTCCACAATTACTAAAAATTTGGGGCAGATACTTTGAGGCTATGCAGACACCCTGTTTCTACTAAATTCTTGCCCACTGATTTTAGTACCCACTAGCGGATCTTTTCTATAACAATTATTACTGCAATGTTCTAATGGTAGTTTTCTAGTTCCCTAATTTCTTCTATGTTTTTTTATTAGACTACTGTAAGGAAAAGTTGTCCCTTCTTCCCCATTTACTTTTTTATTTATATTAGTGTGGACTAATGTATATTTGTTTTGTTCTTTGAGTTATGATCCAATACTGTCATTATTTTGTACTTGGCTTGTTTCAGTTTTGGCCATTGGAAACTCTTTCACATTGGCTCTTGTGTCCTTTTGATATGTCCCATTCTTGTGTGGTTATTTTAAGCATTTCTTTACTTTCTGACACCATGAGATACTCCATGCTTGTCCTGTATTTTCCCTACCCCAGTCATGGAATCAACCACTTCTTGAGGAACCATGGTTCGTTTTATTGGATAATAGTATTTAGAAACAAAGATATAGATGCTGTGTACTTACTGTTACTAGAGTGTCACTGCCTCTAGTCCCTCTGAGTGGATAGAATAAGAAATATATGTATACAGTCATCCCTCAGTGTCTGTGGGGAAATTGGTTCCAGGACCCCCGTGGATACCAAAATCTGAAGATTTTATATAAGTCCCTTATGTTCCTGGTCATGTATGCCTTATATAAAATGGCATAATATTTGCATATAACCTGTGTACGTCCTCCCATATACTTTACATCATCTCTAGATTACTTGTACCTAATATAGTATAAATGCTATGTAAATAGTTGTTATACTGTATTTTATCATTATATTCTTTTAATTGGTTTTTTAAAAAATAGTTTCAATCCATGATTGGTTAAATTCACAGATGCAGAACACAAGGGTATAGAGGGTAGATTGTACTTACTCATGCAAATATGCACATTTATATGTGTTTCTGTATATATCTGTGTAAAACTGTATTTTTTTAAAGAAAAACTGTAAGCCTCTATTGCTACCGATTCAACACCAATTCAGCTCCACAGGGCTCATTCTAGCTTTTGCTCTTATTTAATATTTATAATGTCTTTCTTGAACAGTGAGAAGCCTGGCTGTCATTAGAAACAAACTTACTTGTAAATTATACAAACTAATATACAAACCAAGTAGTTTCAGAATTGTTGACCTCTATACCCCTGTGAGAAACAAATTTACCTCCTAGAGTATAGTGCTTATATACAGTTATTTTTGTCTTTATCTTTTCAGTATTATGTCAAAACACTTTTTCAAAGTTATTTAGGTTCTTAGATTCAAAATTACATTAGTTTCTTTCATTCCTATCCCCTTCATTGTGATTATGTGATTCATTTGTAATACACTTAGATCCATCTGTTATAGTCTACATTCTGTCCTCCTCCACATATCCTGGTTGATTTTTTAATTTACGTACATTAAAATTCAGTATATCTGGTATACAGTTCTGCGGGTTTTGACAAATCATGTATCCACCACCATGATACTACATAGAACATTTTGGCCATTCCAAAAATTCCCTCATGCTGGCCCTTTATAGGTAAATACCTCCTACCCCCAACAACTCCTGGCTACTACTGATCTGTTCTCTGTCCTTTTAATTTTCCCTTTTCCAGAGAATCATATAAATGGAATCATATTGTGTAGGCTTCTGCTTAGCAAAATGTAGTTAAGTTTTATCCATCTTGTGTGAATCAGTACTTCATTCCTTTTTTATTGCTGAACAGTATTCCACTGTATGGATATACTACAGTTTATTCACTTACCCGTTGAAGGACATTTGGGTTATTTATAGTTAGGGTGATTATGAACACTTGTATACAGATTTTTGTGTGCACATAGCTTTTATTCTCTAGGGCTGCGGTCCTTAACCTCTGGGCTGAGGACTGGTGCTGGTCCGCAGCCTATTAGGGCCAGGGCCACAGAGCTCTGCCCCCACCCCACCCCCACCCCCGTCCATGGAAAAATTGTCTTCTGTGAAACTTAGGAAGGGGGAGCACATAGCAGGAGGCGAGCACTGGGTGAACGAGCGAAGCTTCATCTGTATTTACAGCCGCTCCCCATTGCTTGCATCACTGCCTGAGCTCCCGGTCCCACCCCACCCCGCCGGTGGAAAAATTGTCTTCCATAAAACCGGTCCCTGGTGCCAAAAAGGTTGGGGACCACTGCTCTGGGGTATTATATGTCTAGGAGTAGGATTGTTGAGTGTGTAATACAGAGTTGTCTGGCCTTTGTCCCCAGTTCCTGGGAAGTACCCTCTAAGTCTTTGGCATTTCCCAAGTGATGGGAGTTATTTATGGTGGGCCTTGCTAGTTTATGCTAACAGGATGGCTCAGGAATGGGGCTGGCCATGCCAAAAAGGCCAACCATGTGATTAGAGGGTTGGGGCTCTGAACCATGATAGCCCAGTTGAGTTCAGCCTCATTGTCAATGATTCAATCATGCCTACATAATGAAATTCTGATAGAAACTCTGGACACTGAAGCTTGAATGAGCTTCCCTGGTTGGCAGTACTCTGTATTGACATGTATCAACATGTCAGGAGGGTAACTTGTCTTGAAGACAAGGAACCTTCACATTGGGGACCCTCCCAGACCTCACCCTATGTGTCTCTCCCTTTGGCTGGTTCATATTTGTATCCTTTTGTCATAATAAAACTGGTCATAAGTAAAGTACTTTCCTCAGTTCTGAGCCCTAGCAAATTATGAAACCTGAGTTGGGATAGTAGGGACCCCCAAATTTGTAGCCAGGTGATCCAATTAAGGATGGCCTCAGGACCCCTGGACTTGGAGCTGATGTCTGAAGTGAGGGCAGTCTTGTGGAGGACTTTGCCCTTAACCTATGAAGTTTGGCCTATCTCTAGGTGGCTGGTGTCAGAACTCATTGCACTGGGTCATATAGTAAGTACATTCTTAACTTGATAAGAAGCTGCCAAACTTCCGTAAGTGGTACCATCATTTTGCATTACCACCAGCAACCCTAGTTTCGTCTCACAAACACTTGGTACTGTAGTACTGACAGTAGTCAATAGTTTTTATTTTAGCCATTCTGATAGGTGTGTAATGGTATTTGTTTTGCTAATATTTTGGTGGGAATTTTTGCATCTATGTTCAAAAGGGATATTGATTTGTAATTTTATTGTTTTGTTTTCATCAGATTTGGTATCAGTAATGCTGATCTCATAAAATGAATGTTCTCTTTTCTGGAAAAGAATGTATAGAATTAGTGTTATTTATTTAACTGTTTGGTAGAATTCGCCAGGGTAACCATCTGGAAGGTTTCTTTCTCTTAGGTGTGGTGTTTTTGGAATTAATCCTACTTGGTGTTCTCTGAGCTTCTGTGCTTGTGGTTTCATGTCTGTCATGAGTTTTGGAAAACTCTCAGCTATTGCTTCTTTAAATATTTCTTCTACCTGTTATGTCTCACTTCTCCTTCCAGGATTCCAGTTACGCACATGCATATGTTACACTGCTGCTATCCCCCAGCTCTTGTCTGTTATGTTCTGGGTTTGTTTTGTTTTTCTTTTTTCTTCATTTTTTTTCTGTTGTGTTTCAATTAGGGTAATTTTTGTTAACTTGTATTCAAGTTTACTAATTCTCTTTTAGCAGTGTAGTGTCTACTGATTAGCTGATTGAAGACGTTCTTCATCTCTGTCCTTCATAGCTAACATTTCTATTATAATTTCACTGTTGCTGAAATCACCCACACGATCTTCCATGTTGTCCACCATTTTTTAAAATGTATTAACCATAGTTATTTAAAATTCTCTCAGTTTCAAAATCTGTTGTATCTGAGTCTGGGTCTGATAATTGCTTCATCTCTTCAGAGTGTGTTTTTTCTTGCCTCTTCATAGCCTCTGTATTTTGTTAAAAGTGACACATCTCGTGTAGGACAGTAAATAACTTTAGTGAATAGCTTCTACACCTGAAAATGGGCAGGCCTTTCCTGCTGCTTAGACCTTTATTGCAGAGATTGAATTAGGCTAGTAATAAGAGTTGTGCTTGGTTCAAGGTTTGCCTTTGCTATGATTAACCTTAGTAGTTTCAGGTTCCTATAGTCATACTTTGTATTTCTGATTGGGGTTGGATTACCAGAGCAGTGTCTCTTTTGACCCTGAGATTACAGGGTCAGAAGCTTTATACTGTGCCTCAGAGAGGGTCTCTGTGTGTTTTTCTTGCTCTCCTGTCCTTCCAGAAATATTCTGTTATTTGAAGCTTGACTGTGGGCCGGGAAGGGGCTGGCATTCTTGGATTAAGCTATAGTTTTAGGCACTTTTGAGGGGGGCGGGTTTTCAGTTTACTTTGATATATCAGTGATATTTCTGCCCCTTCCCCAGGGGTAGGGCTTTTCTTCCCTCAGCTGCAATGACTTTTTACCAGTGTCCTAAGAGCAGCAGTATTTGTGGCCCTTTTCTCCCATAGAATAATACTTTTGTTCTATAGAGGAGATAGGAGAAAGGGTCTGGTGAGTTTCTTGACCCTTCCCCAAGGCTGCTGTATACCTCTCCTGGGTAGGCACCACAGTTAACACTTCTTAGGGCTCTTACCAATCTTTTCTTCCAGCACCTGGTAGAGTTTTGGAAGAAAAATCCTGCAAGAGAGGGGAGACTCCCCCAATTTCTGCAGGCCTCCAGGAGTTCACACTGTATTATAGCCTTCCCCAGTCATCACTTTAGCTAACCTATTCTGTCCAGTGTCTGCTCACAGCCAACCTACATAGACTAGTGCTAGTGTTTCCTACAGGCACCTGCCCCTCTCTGGATTTAGGGCTATTTGGTTAACTCTGCAACCTCAGCTTTCCAATGGATTTGGAAAAAGTCATAATTTGTATCTTTTCATTTTAAGAGTGAAAGCAATGTTCCCAGCTCTACATCCAGAGTGGAGGCTGGAAGTGCTGTGATTTTTAAAAAATATGTAAAGTACACATTTTGTTGAAATTAACATGAATCTAATTAATTTTAAAACCACAACTCAGAAAATGAGCCATTTTTAATTTTTTATCCGAAATTTTATTTTTAAATTATACAGGTGATAATATAGAAATTTGGAAAATAGAAAACTCCAAGCTTATATTCAGGGCAATTTGAATCTGTGCTTCCAGGTTAAATAAATAAATTTTTAAAAAGAAAAGGAAAACTCAAGAGCTGTTTTCCTTTTTGTATATTCATTTTAGTCTCTTATGTAGAGATATTTTTAGATTTCTCCTTGTTCTACCTCTGGTTCCCACATCAACCAATACGTACCTTCATAGTGTAGATTTATAGAAGTTTTAAAACTATGCCTAAGGATGCTTAAGAGCAAATGGTAACGTTAGCCACTCTGTAGTTGGGGAAGTATATCGTATGGGCTGCTCCATTTCTAAACACTCTTTTCTCTGGCTGACACATTGACAGGGAGTCTTCCATTCATGCTCTGCAGAGCTCTGCCCAGGCAGAGTCCTTGCCTGAATCCTACAGGTCCTTTAGTGTCTCCTGGTGTGTATTTGGGAAAGGCTGCTCCATAGGTTTACTTCCTATTTGGTTTTATTTGACCTGGTGAGCCCATAGCAACTGTCTGTCTTAATTGGCCACCCCTAATGCTCTGGCTGTCATATCAACCAGTGTAATGACTGGCAGGGACAACTTTTTCATCTTTGGTTAAACTCCAGTTACTCATTTGGAAATGGTTTCTCCAAATGTATATCATTCCTGGCAGTTTTTCACATTTGTTTCTCTGGTCTGTCCTAAAGCAGGATCAGAAAAATCAAATAGAACCTCTGTGTGAGGGCCCCTGCTTGCACCGTGAGGGCAGGGCACATCTCATCTGGAGGTTCCATGACTGGGGCAGCACCCTACAGCTCAGCATAAGAGGTATGCTAAACCCAACTGCCCAGGGAGGAGTACTTTCTCACTGAACAATACTTAATGGTTTTGAGTCTCAGAAAAGAGCCTGATTTGTATGAAATGTAAATAACAAAGGATCTTTCATAAGGTTATTCCTAGGCCAAGCAAAAGTAGGTTTCCTAAAGTGCAATAGCGGAGTGTTCTTTACTGATTGCTCTTAAGATGACATATGACAACCCTGCAGTCAAAGGAAATGATCAAACACTATCTATGCAGACGATCATGTCTGATAATTTGGTAACTTGGGTAAATTTCTGTTGAAGTCAAGTGATGTTACTGTACCTAGTGGTTCACTTATATCTTGCTGTGTGCTGCTGCTTCAGAAAGAGGTATTCCTTTTGAACTAAGTAATATTGTATTTAGGGGGTTTTTTCAAGTGTAAATAACACTTCATAAAAATGTTCCTTTTCTGTCATTCCCTACTTTTACAAACCCCTTGAAGTTACCATCCTTTCAGAATTTGTTTTCTCAATTCTTGCCTCTTTGAGTTCTATATAAAGTTGTGCTAAGGACGAATGAATTTAGGGAATTAGGCGTTGAAGACTGAAGATTGTTGTAACTATATTTAAAGGCCTTGTGGTGAGGAAGAGGGACAATGCAGTGTATTTGTCTTTTCAGGTTTGATTCTGTAAAATAGAGATCGTCAGATTGAATGAATGGATTCTTTGTGGCAATAAGATACCAAATTATAAGCAAGACCTAAGGCCATGCCAGGCAAGGGTTAAATTGTGCACCCCTCCACTTAAAGAGTAAACTATTAATCTGTTCTAACTGCCACAAGGTTTTTTCTTCAGCTGTCTAGCAGCTGAACAAGCACTGGCCCCAGAGATAAATAATATTGAAACAATTGCAGCTCTCCCACCCCCAGGCACTGACTGACACCCCCACGCACCCACTTCCCATCCAGTTCCACAAGCCACAACTACTGCTTTGATATTGGGCAAGAGACTGATTTCTGTAATTTTACTGATAAAAAACACCACAGACTCAAATGTTTTGGTAGGCTCCTGGAGTCCTGTAAAAGACCTCTTGATGTAAAGAGCTGAATTCCACCTCATTTTAATGTTGAAACTCCACCCCAAAATGACCAAGGGATGTGTTACCTATGTTATATCACTGTGCATGCATTTGCTCCCCCTCACAAATATTCATGACTCCCCACCCCTTGCTAAATATGTATGTTAAATCCTGCACGGCTTAAAAGACAGCTTCCCCCCCCCCTTTCTGCAGAATGTGTACTTTTGGCTTTCCCAAGGTCATGTTACCCCAAACCGCAGATTGTCTCTTGCTGAAAAATAAAGTTTCTCTTTTCTCACGATCTTTTTGATAACAACAACTTCATCCCTTTAGATGCAGATGTCTTGCTCAGTTGGCTTCACTTCTGTCCTCCATATTGTCCTTTCTGTTTCTAGCTTATCCACAACCCTCCAGAAAGACTTGCAACCACAACTCACCTAATTATTTCCTTACTTTCTTCTAGTTTGAAACTAAAAGGGGAAAGCCTCAGTGAAAGGGAAAAACTTTAGTGGTTGGATGCAGAGTTCTAGGAATGAAGTCATTGGGAAGATTTGTGGAGTTACCGTTTAGCCCATGGCAGGTCCTGTTCCTCTTCTCTTTTAGGATTCTAATGCCTCTATTTCCTTCTCCCCCCAATTAAACTAATGGAGAAGACATGTATAAAAGATGAAATATATCATCTCTTCTGTGTTTTCTGGGGGAAAATAATGTTATGGCAGCACTTAGCAAATTTTCTTTTTAAAAATGTTCCAAGCTTAAGAAAACTACCACCCCAGAGTAGTTTTTTTCCCCCCAGTTCTGAGGGAGTCTGCCCAGATTTAAACACTGAATAACTTATCTTTCCTTTAAATAAAAAGACAAATGACTAGTGGTTTTAAGTTGTTGGGTTTTATTAAGATAATTGGCAAAATTTCAACATTCTCCTTACCTGTATGAACAGTTTTAATAAATAAAATATGAAGGATCACTCATGATTACAACTGAACTGAAAAGTGAGCTGTAGAGCAGGTTTGTAAATTGACAAATTTACTTGGTAAGGAATTATTCACTTCATTCATTTCACTCCATAGAGAATTCTTTTGCAGAGAAATGTCATGAACAAGAGAACAAAGCCTGTCTCACCAAAGAGCACCTAGAGTAAGAGTTTACAGTGATGTATCTGTGGATTATATAATACATCAAAGTTTATTAAAGTATTTCCTTTTTCAAAATCAACTGCTATATCAGTCTGGAGTTCCCTGTCCTATTTCCTGTTTTCTAATTAGGACAATAAATAGTCTTGGAAATAGATAAAATGTTGCTAGAGGAAGTAACAATTATTTTTGAACACAGTACCATTTGTCTGGAAAATAGTTTTGTTGTAATACTGGCAGTATCTTACTTTGTTTTGCAAGAGACATTTAAGCTATTCACAGGTCAAAAAAGAAGAGTGGGTATTTGTCCTTTAACATCACATGATTTTCAAAGGTGAAAAAAAAAGTTTCTTGTGCTTATTTTATGATCCAAAGAAAAATTGTCGCAAATTAAGGAGTGAACAAAATTATAGTATCCCCTTTTATGGCCTTGCTTAGGTGAAAGTGCTCATTGAGTGAATAAATTAGGCTTAAAAACTAATAATTTAGACCACAAATTCTCAGCAAGGCTTTGATGGAGAAGGAAGTACTGAACCACAGCAATTTGATCTGTAAACACCGAACTGCTCTATGTGTCATTTTCATCTGCCCATTGGATGCTGCACTTCTTAACTGGCACAATGTTCCAACAGTGGAGTGTGGTTGCCATGAAAATGCAGTGTTGACATTATACCACTATAAATGTGGTCAGAATTAGACTCAGTGTTGTTGACATTGACATTGTCCTTGGAAAAGGTGTTACTTTCAAGGAGCCTCTTAAATGCAACTGTAACTTTTTAAACTTATTAATTCAAGGACAATGGATGGCACTTCTAGGTAAAGAAAAGGTATATACATATGTGTTTCTACCCATCCTTTTTAGTGGAGACCTAAGAGGGATTAATAGCCCCAGTGTTTGATGCTGTGATGTTGCCTAACCTCAGATATCCCTCAAAAGTACACATCTAAAAAGTGAACAAAGAAAACCTTTAAATTAGGGACTGACTCCCTTTGAAACTCACAGTGAATGTACAAGGAGTTTGTAATGACTTCAGTTGGTGACTTGAAGTCTGTTTCCCTACCAATATTACACTCTCTTGTTTATGTTAGTTTTACTATTTCCTATTCTAACAAAACTCTTTTAGCAGGCAAACAAATTGATGCAGATCATGTCCGATTGGAAAAGGGATACTGCCACTCTGTAAGGATTGAGTGTAGAACTTTCACCACCACGAAATTACACAATGAATAAAAGTACAAAACACTTAATTCACAGATTATACCTCAGTGTTAACAGTTAATATATATTATATAGATACTTTTATATTTGTCTAATATTTTTAACAATCACCAGATACACCATCATTAAATACAAGTTACAGAAATGTGTAGATACCATTAGTTAGAGGGTTACTTATTGCTTACTTCAGCAAGCAGCAAATAAGGGCACAGGATTTGAACTGAAGGGAACTACTTTCTATCACCAGTGGCATTAAGATATAACACTGCATTTCACAAAGCACTGCTTTTTATCTAATTTATAGAACCAAGAGCAGCATATATCAGACCAATAACCACTACTTTAGTATGTGTTATAGAATTTTAAAGGACTTGACTTACAAATGGTACCTAACTAACTACTCTATAAATATGCATGTTGTGAACAAATGAATAGTAGCTATTTTTACAATATTGGTTTATAACGACCACACTAGAACTACTTTGCTTTATTTTCTAGAGAGAGAGCTAATGGTATGAGAAATGGAATTAACACTGCTATGTAGTCAGACCTACAAAATCCAGACCCTTAAAGATGGGTCTTTGTTTGTCCCAGTCTCATCCAGCCATTTTTTCCCCATTGAAAAACCCTATATCACTTGTAACTTTTTCCTTTCACTTTCTTTACTCTGATCAAAAACATTACCAATAGACTATAGAAATTTTTTAAAATTTGTTTTACTTAGCCAAGCACTTTAGATTATAATGTGTACCAATATTCTGCTGCCTCTGTTTTCTTGTTTTCTTAGATAATTTGATTTGGAACCAACACTGCACCTGATGGGTTGTTAACAAGATCTAGGCTTCAGAAAATGACATATATGAGTGAGGTCCATATATGGGGGCAAAGCATCAGAATGATGAAGGATTCTAGTTCTGTAGTTGGAGCCATGTTTACTCACTCCTTTCAGCCATATGTCACAGACTTGAGAAGAGAAGAATTGACTTCAAAATCAAGAGAAAACAAATACTGAAAAATCTCTAGTTACATCCAAGTTTTTAAAAATAAAATCTGTAGATTAACAATCTGATCATAGCTAAAGTGAAGCCGTTTTTATTTGGGTTTTTTTGTTGTTGTTTTTTGTTTTTTTAATATAGCTATACTGGCGCCCAAAATATGCTACAGTCATCTATGTCTTTAAATTCAGCAATTTTAGTCCTCCAGTTATCAGTCTGGGGAACATAAGTAATTGTATTATCACGTAAAAATATGATTAGGCAAGGACATTTCTCAGCAAGAGCGTTTAGTGCATCCTAACAGTATGAGTAATCACTGCAACGGGCTACCCTTGTCCATTGGCGGGGCTAGTCCACAGTTGACTAAGGGAGGGTGAGGCCAAGACATTCATGATTCTCAGAGAATCAGGGGCTGCTTCACTGAATGAATCATTTATTTATTTATTTTCTGTCTTTAGTTGAAGATATGTTCCTAGCTTGAAACTGTAGAAATAGCAAAAAGTAGATAATTTTAAAGTATCAAGAGTAACTATTGAAATGAGAAGCACATGTTCTGTATCTGCAGTCAGAAGCTGCATGTAGCAGGACACTGGTGTGTCCTTCAATTATAACTAAACAGGCTTGGCTCTCAGTAATCTGCATTCTCCTTTGCACTTGGCCTCTGGGCTCCCTTTAGGCAATACTTTCAGCCTCCTTCATACCAATTCATTCCCTTGGGGGAAATAATTTTAGAGACATTAAAACTAGCAATTTTCATTCTCCAAAACCACTTTTTATTTTATTGTAGTACATGCCTTTGCTGTCTGAACTAAAAAATAAAGGCAAAAAATAGAAATGCTATTTGATTTTCTTTTTAAATGGCATTTTGATTCTACTATATTTGTACCTGACATCATCTCCATTAAACCAGTTTTATTCCTGAGATGAAGGTACAGTGAAAAACACATTAGCGTCACAGATTAAAACCAGTTGACAGTGGTCTCCTAAAATGCTAACTAATAAAAATTCCACCAAAAGCACCATAATGGGTTATGAAACCCCCAAAAAGCTACAGCCCTAGGAAATGTTTTTTAATTCAAAAATGTCCAGTCTATTATTTTACAGAAAAAAATCAGTAAATCTTTTTGACTGTAAACTGCCTCACAAGTCTGAGAAGATGACACTTTTACACTAGTTTTCCACTTTCATTGTTACCAGTTAAAATCCATATGGCTTTTAGTCTTTTGCCTACCCCAAAATGGTGGGGGTGGGGGGATGTTTCCTTCATAGTCCCCAGGATTTTGAGGAACATCTCCCAACTAAATTTAATTCTGCATTTTTTTCCATAGATATATTAGGCACATCAGCCCAGATTTCAACTGTGTTGAGATTTCAACACTATATATCCTGACATAACTCACAAGTTTCCACTAGTGACGTGAAGGGATGGTGGGGAGGGGGTTGTATGTAGGTGTGGAGACACATCACAGGGACCAGTTGTATAATTTTGCAAGTGAAACTGCCAATACTTTGTTTTAGATTGAAAACACTGTATTTTGAGTTTCCTAGAGATCTATTTACATTTAAGAATTGAGCCATCCATGGATTCATAATGAAGCACATGTTTTAGAAATGTCTACCTTGTTTCTACTCTGATAGTGGTGTTTTTATTGGGGGAGAGCTAGCTAGCCTACTTTAAAGAAAAATTATTACATTTTATAGCTCCAGGGAAGATCTGGGTATGGACTATCATTACTCTTTCTGAGCTGCTTCATCATGTTTTCACTGTACCCTTTCCAACTATTTTGCCTCCATGGCAGAGAACTTCTTAACATCCTGTTTCTCCTCCCACTTCGAATAAGTGAGGATAGGCTAGTGCCTATTTTGTGGGAAGGCTCTTGAGCAAAGAGAAATGAATAAAACTTTGGATTAAACCTGAATCCATGCCGCCTCTTTGAGTAGTGGTGGCGTAAATGAGACAATCTAGAAACTCTGTTTCCCAGGGATTTGAACTGTTCATTTTCCAACTCAGAAAAGACAGGAGACAAGATCTCCATTCTGTGTATCTGCTGCCCTGTTGAGCCCAAATTGAAAGAAGCGGGAAACTCTCCAGCACCACTCCATTGAGGCAATGATGATTGAACTGATTTTTTCTCCATTATTAGCTCATTAATAAGATTTGCTTTCTTTGGTGCACCAGGACCAAACATCTCAACTGGTGGCAAAAACTGGGCACTGTGAGGTTTGCTTGCTTCTATTTGTGTGAGATCTAGGTAGCCTGGGTCTTCCAGCACGTTGATTTGGGACCCTGGGCTCAGGCTAGTTCTATCAGTGAATGAATCCACACGCCCATCATAGCCTAGATCGGCTGGTGCTGAGCACTGGTGCTGAGGCCAAGGGCGTTTGCACTCTCCATGATTCTCCTTATCATCCCCACCATCTTCTTGCCCTCCTTGAAAAGAGTTCTCTGTCCAATCTGATTCCTCACTAACATTTACAGCTTTGTTCATGTCCCTCAGGAATACCACAATAACAGTGATGTTATCACTTGACCCAGCATCACGAGCTGATGCCACTAATTTGTGGGCAACCATGCTGCTGTCTCCGTTATTCTCTTTCAAGTGGTCAGACACAACTTTCACCGCCTCATCAGGGTTTACGGTGTCATAGAAGCCATCACAGGCCAGAATGAGGTAGTCTTCAGTCCCATCCAAAACAGTAGAGGCAGAATCTGCATCCCCACAGATATACGGCTTGTGTTCAGCATCTCCTGTGGGAATCAGGAAGTAGGGCATCAGAAGTCAGACTTTGGTTCACCTTGCGTGCTAAGAATTTTTATGGCCAACACCATGACTCTGATCACAATTTACTCAATTGTGAACTGAATTCAGTGGAAAGAATTTATAAAAAGTTTTTGATAAAATACTTGAGTTCTCTGGTAATCAGATGCTGCTCACTCCTTACCCCCAGTTAAATAATTGCCGGTCACTGGGCTTAATTACTTACCTAGCTTAGATTCTGAATCTGTGCCTCTGGCTATGATTTAGACTTAGCTGAGCAGAGCAACAATGTCAAATCTAAACTTGTTGCTGTACTGAAAAATTCAGTCCTATGTCAAAACTCTGTTGATTTAGTAGATCTGTTATTTTACTGGTGGTTAGATTTGATTGAATTGAGATTTGAGAACAAGTCCACATTGAAAGAAACAAACCAAATTTCTGATCATTCTCTTCATTAAACACTTAATTTTTCTTCTATCCTTGTCTAGAAATCAAAAAATAGCTTCATGCTGTGAGCATGAATTAAGATTTGAGTTACACGGGATTTTAAAAATCAAGTCCATCTCCCTCAAGCCAGGAAAAGCTATGTGGCTGATACAAGGGCACACACAAGGGAAGTAGAATGCAGTTCTCTTGATTCCCACTCTGCCTGGCTTTCTACATTTTAATGCTGTTTTACTGTAACTTCTAGCGAACAGACAGAAAATGCATGACCATTTTTCTCTTGTTGTCAGAGATTCTCATATCCTTGCTTCATGTTTCTGATCCCCCCACCTTCTGTCTTTATTGTTATTGTGCATCCCCCACTTACTAACAGCTGTGAGACCCCCAAGGCCTTTCTGGGCCTTTATTTCTTTTTTTTCTTACATAGCTCATCCATTCACAGAATGACATTTGAGCTGAGCCTGGAAGGATACGACAGAGAAAGTCCCTCAATTAAGGGAACGGGCGTAAACAAAGACACAGGGGCAACTGTTAGGGCATAATTGTAGTAGAGAGTAGAGGGCTTGGAGTAGAGGGAGCCTGGAGACCTAAGACCCATATTAAACCAGATTACTGAGACAACTGATCATCTACAATGTGTTTAGAACTTTCAGATCCAGAGCACTTCCAAATCCATTCATTATTTTCCTTTGGATACTTGGAAAGAGCCTAGCAAAAGAGTCCTTAGCCTATCAGGTAACAAAATAGCTTATGACTACAACAAGGGACACGCATTCACTTCTTTGTAAAAACAAAAACACAAGGTACTGAAAACAATAATTCTAGAGTAGGGTATCATAAGTCATTGTTAAATAGCATTTAAAAAATAATAAAAAAGGCTGGGCGCAGTGGCTTACACCTGTAATCCCAGCACTTTGGGAGGCCAAGGCAGGAGGATTGCTTAAGGCCAGAAGTTCACTACCAGCCTGGACAACAGAGGAAGACCCTGTCTCTACAAAAAATATTTTAAAATTAGCCGGGCATGGTGGCACATGCCTATAGTCCCACATACTTGGAAGGCTGAGGTGGGAAGATTGCTTGAGCCCAGGAGTTCGATGTTGCAGTGAGCTATGATCACACCATTGCACTCCAACCTCAGCAACAGAGTGCGACCCTGTCTCTCAAAAAAAATAAATAAAAAATAAACTCCAGATATGTACAAAATCTTTATCAATTATAAATTAGTGACATATAGCTTAGGCATTGAGGACACCAGCACTAGAGTCAGACTGCCTGGGTCCTAATCCTAGCTCTTCCACCTGTTACCTCCACAACTCTCATCAATTACTGTCCTTTCCATTGCACTAAAACTGAAAACTGAACCTTTTGACTAGGGGAAGATAAATTGAATATAAATAAATGTACTTAAGTGATACAACTATATATTCATTGTTCTGGTATCTGTTAACAGGTTCTCTTCTACCCAAGAAAGATTTCTCTCCAACATTTCACGTCCCTGTTTAATCCTCAAATAGGCCCAGAAAGCTCAATAGAAACCCTGTGGATGACTCTGCTAGAACCAATGTGAGCAACATGCCTTCTCCAACAGGTTGCTTGATTGGATATGCAGAACAACAGATAATTGCTTAATATAATTACCTGTGTTAGTGTATCTATTAGATAAGAAACTAGTCTTCTGACCCTGTAAAAATGCTCATCTTCACTCCCTCCATTCATTCTCAAACATACAACCCTCTCATCTGACTCATATCTAGGCTAGTCTCCATTTCTTTTTTTTTGAGACAGAGTCTTGCTCTGTCGCCTGGGCTAGAGTGCCATGGCGTCAGCCTAGCTCACAGCAACCTCACACTCCTGGGCTCAAGTGATCCTCTTGCTTCAGCCTCCCAAGAAGTAGCTGGGACTACAGGCATACGCCACCAGGCCCCGCTAATTTTTGCTATTTTTAATACAGACGGGGTCTCACTCTTGCTCAGGCTGGTCTTGAACTCCTGACCTGAGCGATCCTCCCGCCTCGGCCTCCTAGAATGCTAGGATAACAGGCATGAGCCACTGCGCCCGGCCCATTATTTCTTACAGTAGTCAGAACCATCTTTCTCAAGCATGGTTTTAATTTCATCAATTTCACTTCTATACTATAATGTCTCCCAGTTGCCTATTAGAGCTAATTAAAACCCGATCCTGAGATTCAGTGTCCTCCACCAATCTACTTTACTAAATTTCCCTATCCCCTACTCTACCTGACTGTATTATTATCATTATTATTTTCTGAATTCCACTTCTAAAAATAAATGTGATCTGACTCATACTGTTCCCAAAAATATTGTTTTAGTGCTTCAATTAAAAGACTACTGCAACTGTTAGTTTGGAACAGAACATACAAAGATCTGCACAGAGAAAATGCTGCCAAAATTCTGGCTTTTCACCTGCTCTATAGTTGGGTGTCAAATTCATGACATTTCACCCCCAAATTAGATAGGAAAGCATGAATATCCATTTCATGGTAGAAATGGCAACATCCTTTTGTCTTCATCCTCCTCTCTCCATATGTTAGGAAACATATCATGCCTCTGTCAACTTTGGATCATAAATCTGAAGGGCTCACGGGGAGAAACCTTTGAAAGGATTTTCATTCTCAAAGTTGAAGTATCATTTTTTCCTAAGTAGAGTTAAACTCTGATCAGAAGTCCTTTTTCTTGTCCCTTTGTAGCCCCCTATTTTATTCCATGAGTTTTCCAAATCTTTCTCACATTCTTCAGCTCCTTCATCCAGTTAAGCTAGTGGATTTTGGTAGATGGCCTAATTTCCTACTTCAAAGAAAATTAAGTTTATCAGGCTTGAATTTCCTCAATTCCTACTCCCCCCACTTTTTTTTAATCCGTAGAGATTCACCTATATCAGCTACCATTTCCACAGAGTAAGAGGTGTCCCTTTCTCTTCCCAAAGCTAACCTGTTCTGTTGGTCCTATCTTCCTAGGACTCTGGCTTCTCTACTCTCTTATCTTCACTTTCTCCTCTGCTTGTGCTCTTTTTCCTACTAACATGCTCAAATCAAAAATGTCCTCATCCTAAAAATAGAAACAGCAAAAGGAACTCTTTCCAAATCAGTTTTTCCCTCAAGCCACCACACTATTTCCTTTCTCCCCTTCACCATCAAACTACCCAAGAAACTGAATCTACACCTGCCCCTTACGTTCTTGCTTGTTCTCCCTCACCTGACTGTTCTCTGTAACCTGAGTAGTGGGTTTTTCCACCTACCAATCTGCCTCATCAGTTTATACCCTCCTCCACATCCCTTTTTAGCTGTCCTCATCTCTAACAAACTGTCAGCCTCCTGAGTGATCATCCATGTAGGCGCTGTCTACGCTGGCCTATCTCCCATACCGTCACTACCAATATCTTTATGAATGCAAATCTGATCATGAGGCCCCTCTGCTTATTCACCTGGCAAAGTCCAGACTACTTAGCCTTGCAATAAGGCCCATCTCGGTATGGCACCAACACTTCTAATCTCTTACCACTCCTACCCTCTCTCTGCTCTAGAGTCCTGTACTTGTTGTTATTCCTGAAATATTCCTTGTCCTTTCAAACCCCTGTGTATTTATACTTCCCTATTCCTGGGATTTCCTTCCCTACACACTATCCTCCACATCCAACTCAAAGTCACTTCCTCTGTGCAATCTCCCTTATTTTCTCTTAGATTGTCACGTATTCAAGGACCTTCTTCCCCTGCTTTAGTTTCCCTTTGTGTTATATTTTTAGAAGCAAGAAAAGGCAGTATCCTCTAGTAAGGCAGTTCTGTAACAAGCATTAAAGATACTCCTCAATCCTCTGACAAAGACAGGTAAGATCAAGAGGAAGAGGTCTTTGGTTAAGAGTTGTCAAAAATAATTCCATATAGGGTGTATTTTAGAAATGAGAAATTCCCCCTTTTTGGCCTTATTCTAAAGCTAATAACTCCCTCACGTCTAAGGTAAAGCCAACTCTCAATTTTTCAGAAGGTATTTGTAGAATCTTTTAGCTCTCTATTTCCCTTTCAGCCTTCTGCTGCTTGTATTTGGGCCACTTCACAGTTTGCCAGCACCTTCCTAAAGAGTGAGAGGAACTCAAATCAGTGGTGAAACTAAATCCTTTAAGATTTTCTTAATGTTCTGGAATTTTTTCGGTAATGATAAACTAAATTTGGGGACTGGATGTGAATTCCATTCATTCATGTTATCCCTGTGGCCAATTACTTCATTTCTTTAGGGAAGCAGAGATTAAAAACTGCAATATATATGCATATATACATCATCCCTATATATACACATATTGATTTATTCTTTTTTTAAAAACCAGGAAATGAAGCTAAGCCATGAAGCCTAAAAATAAGAAACCCAGGGCTCAAAGTGAGACAAAGACAGAAACAGATAACTTAATTCTTTGACCTATACCCTTACAGTTTCATTGACTTTCCCCAATTTTGAAAAAAAATTTAAGTCCCAGGGAGACAGATTGTTTGAAACCCCAGGGTTATCTGACATATTAGTATATTCCACATATAGAAAATAGCTTTCATGTCAAAAGAACAATGTTTTTCCCATGAATTTATTTTCTGTTATTTACATTACTTTAAAAATTCATTGAAAAAACTAAAAAATATAAACAGAATAAATATGGGTAAAATATGGAGAGAGGCTTCCATTCTCTGGAAAATACTGATTTAAGCTAAATATGACCCAAAATGGAAGGAAATGAGGATCACAGTGGTTTTAAGCAGATTTGTGTACTAACGATTAAAGGCTTCCATTTTTAAAAAAAAGGACAGAAACTAGTAAATTTTTCATTTCTTGATATGGTTCCCTTTTAATAATGGAATTTAAGTATATAAATGGACAGGATTAATTAAATCAAATAATTAAAAGAGGCATTATCCAGTTATTATTTTAAACAATAATAATAAGCACTCTGATAATATAAATTGTCATCTTGGGTTCCCTTGTGTCAGAGTAAGTATAAGACAATGAGCTAGAAGAGGACAATTTGGAGACACAAAAATTTGTTTTTCCTACCAATAGCTCTGGAGACCGACAGACTTCCATTCACCCTCCAGGCACCAAACCAGACCACACAACCTCCAAGGGCCTCAATTCGCTGCTTTTCATCCTAAACAGCAATGCAATAAAAAGAAGCAAATAACTGGATTCAGGGTTTATTCATCAACTTTAACAGTAAAACAACAACTCATCAGCTTCACCAAAAGTTTCTCTTTATTTCTCCACTGGCGGTGGGCACAGTTGCTGAGATAATGGCAACAATTATAATGATTGACTCCTAAATAATAAATAGAAAACTGCCTTTATGGCATGTGCTGTAATAGAACAGACCATACTTACCTCTCTGTCTGGTTTGTGTGGCTTCATTAGTTCAACAGCTTGGCCCTTTCTCACAAGCATAACCTGGGAATCACCCACCCAGGCCACATGTAGCATGTTGCCTCTGATGAAAGTCACCACTCCTGTGGTCCCACATCTCAAGCTCTGAAAATAATTTAAATAAAACTAGAGTCAGTGAAGATAAATAGACACTAAATTCTCATTAAGAAGCAAGTTATAATCAATATATAAACTTTTTAGCTGGGAGCTAGACTATTAATAATGCAATTTCACAAATACACAGCAATTCATATTTCTCAATGCATTTTATGTGCACATATGTATTTATGTGTGTGCATATACATTAATCCACCTGATCTGTAACAGTTATGTGACTTGCCCAAGGGCAGGTAACTGATTAGTACACAAAACAGAACTGGAAATTCTTTTTCCTCCCAGTCCTGTGCTAAATCCACTACAACAATACTTAAAGATTTCAATATTCTGGTCTCTGTTTCGTTACTAACCTACTATTATGTTCAGTGGGAGAGTCCTAGCTGTACAAAATCATATATAAAGCATCTGACTGGTATACAACAAATGCTCCCAGTCTCTGGGTATTAAGATAAGGAGCCAAGAGATAGCATACATTCCCTGGAGTACTAAGATGCTTTTACCTTTAAAAAAAAAAAAATCCTCCCTACAATATTTTTAGGGGCCTTTGCTTTTGGGAACATTGCATAAAGAACTAACAGCCTGGAATTTCACTGCAGTAGCTACCACTGTAGTTAAAGCTCTTGATCCTACTATACCAAAATGACATCTCCGTTTGACATGAGTCACCACCAAATGAGCATGACTTTCTGTTTCTAAGGACCTGGCCTAAATTAGAATCAATGCGTCAGGGGTGGTAAAAGGCCCCTTGTATCCAAAGAGAAAACAACTTCTCATTTTCCCTACATAGGGAAAGTTTGTTATAAATCCTCACCCACCAATAAAATGTCTTCCCACACAGAATGTTCAAAAACTCAGCCCCTTAGAACACATGATAAAGACACTTCAGTGCATGTGCCCTGGAGAGAACAGGAGGTAGGGCTGCTTCACAACAGGAATAGCAACTTTTTTCCCAGCAGTTAGCAGCACATGGATGCACAAGAAGGGGAAAAAGTGACTGCTGAGACAAACCTAAATTATTCAAGAGAACTATTGGCAGAACTGAGAGATACCAGGATCACTGACAAAACAAATGAAGTAAACATGGGCCAGACGAAAAGCCATAATTTTGAGGAGACAGAGGAAAAGGAATAGAATAGAGGATGAAGAGGACAAAGTGATTCTCTTTGTTGCATATTGGTGAGGACAGATCACCTATCAGGGGCCTGGTCTTGTCCTCAGTAAGAATAGTGAGAGCCAGCAGCTTCTAGAGAGACAGAGCCAAGCAGAACGCTGGTCCTCAAGGGACTATAGGAAGATATGAGGGCAAGAGTTGTACTTTATTTTCCAGCCCCACCTCTTTATGTGGACGTTAGTGGTTAACTGTTGTTGAACTTGAATATTAATCCAAACTTGGGTGACGAAACAGAAGGTAAAGAATATTTCTCTTGCTTAATACCAAATAGCTCTAAATTATTGTTTCATTAATTCTAAGCCCCATTGTTTTGTAGCATAACTGTGAGATCAAAGAAATGGATTAAATGATTACCCTTATCTCTCCAAGTTAATTTTAAAAAGAGTTAATGTTTAAGTCATAGGGCAGGAGGCTTATTTTATGTATCTAATTCTGTAATTACTTTTAAAAATTAAAAATTATTTTTAACTGGTCCCCAGTTAAAAATCCAATATAGAGTACTGTAGTTAATTATGTACCAATGCCCAGAATGGTAATTAATTTTTTTTTTTACTTTTAGACCTTAATATAGAATCCCTGTCATTCATTCAGAGTAAAAAACTTAGGTCTGATTAAACTTATCAATATAGGATAAGAGCTATGACTTCTTGTCTTCCCGTTAAGAGAAAATCAGTTCAAAGATCACCTAAGGATTCACCCTCTCCAAGCAAATTTTCCCTCAAAAGATACATAGCAAAACACTGCCTACCCATTTAGAACCAAATGTATGGAAGTAATCCCAGTTTCTGTTTCATTTTTAGACCATTGTTTTATTCACCATATCCAATCTTGTCAGCATGAGTCTGCTTAGAGAGATGGTCCTGGTGTGAACCTGACAGGCAATGGTGAATAAAAGAAAGATAAAACTCACCTGCCAAATCCAGCAATGATTACAGAAATGAATCCAGAAAATTACAGCTTGAGAGTTTCTATACAGTACATCACTGTATCCCACTGAAACTATTTCTAAAGAGGGAATTAGACTTCCAACTACAACAGGAGCCAACACCATGGGTCAAGAATACAGTTTGGATAATGTCTGCCCAGAAAGAGAAAATCTAAATAGCCCTTTAACCACACAGACCAAGCTGAGGTCTGCTAGTGCATTCATAGCTGGAAAGTGGCATACCTCCCTGGCTGCTTTCTGCACAAACCGCTCATCAGTGACTCGGAAGGCCCGGCACAGGGCTTCAGCAGGATCATGGGGGAACATCTCCTGGCGTACTAAGTTAACATGGAGGTGAACAGAGGCATAAATGGCAGCATCCACTCCCCCGTGGCCATCAAACACTGCAAAGTAAGCTTGTTCTTCCTGGTCCTGTCAATAGAAACAGAACAGTTAAGGGAGTTGGGTATAGAATGATTCAAATGAACCAAGCCTCTGGAATCACTGTTACGCATCCTTCTCCTCCACTGCATTTGTCACTCAGAATAATGAGACCAATTGTTTCTCTTTTCTAACATGCCTGATCAACTGCTGAAATACCTGCAATATTAGGGCATCTGTGTTTACACACCAGAACACTGGAACACATCATGCCCAATTAGCTCAGGCTGAAGTGCTTTCTCTCTCTCTGTGAAAGTTGTTGTCTTGTACCATGGAAACCACCCACATATATTTGCTTCTAAATTGCTATTAGAAGTTGGAGGGAGGGGGAGGAGAGAAGGTATGAGGAGGAATTGAGCAAAAGCTGTTCTGGATTGAGTGCTTTTTTCAAAATACAAGTATTTTAATAGTAAAATTAGAACCTGAGAACAATAGAAAATAGTTGGCCTTCCAGCACAAGGCCAATTATGTTCAGATTTAAAATACATAAAAACATGAAAAGCATATACATGCTTCTAAACTATAATACCTCTTTCATAAATCATTCATAGTCACATTGAATTCTCACCATAAATAGCACAGTGTCTCTAAACTAATTAACCAAACTTGAACCACATCAGATGCCCAAATGCTCTGTGTGGCTGACCACTTTGCCTCACCCCATGATCCAAGATCTACCTTCACATTCCCTTGCAAAGGCAACTGCTAGAGGAGGATCTTCCAACCCTGTGCTTTGTCTTGACAAAAGAAACCTAATCATAAGATTACATTTCAACCATTAAGTAGTTTGCTTCTTCATCTTCAACTCAAGTGTTTAAATCTCAGATCTGTCTCACTTAGGAGATCTGTGACTCACTGAACTCTGAGTTCTGAGCTCTCATTAGGCAACAGTAGGTGATGGTTTTCCTATGTAAGTCTTTTGACTTCTTTTTCCTTAGGCTCTAGGAGCCTTAGAGGAGTCCAGGCCCTGTCATTGAATCTTGAGCAAATCATATAATTTTCTTAACGCCTATTTTCTCTTAAGAAGGGCTAAGTTGCTATCTCATCGGGATTTGGAAGGGCTACTAGAACAACAGGTATATCTGTGCTTTGAAAAAGTTCTTTTTAAAGGGTATATTACATTTACAAAAGTACCAAATATAAATGTCCCTAGAATAATAACATCCAAATGCTGTGAAATCTATGGCTAATACACATATGACAATTAGTTCATTCAGCAATTTAATGCCACTGAAGACTGATTAAACAGAACTATCTAGAAATAATCCTGACATGGAATTTCTATGTCCACTAAAGCAGTACTCATTTTTAAGCAACTCAATATAGCATAAGGAAGAAACAAAAGGGAGCCAAGTGGATTTATAAAAAAAAATAGTATAGCTTCTTTTTTAAAAAACATTTACTAATGTTTACTGATGTTTTCCCTATTATAATAATGTTTGATGATTTAGACTAATAGAGAAGTATAAAGAAGGAAATAAATATCACCTATAATCCCACCATCCACAGATATCGAGTCTTTTTTATATACATATGTTTTGTTTTGTTTTGTTTTGTTTTTGAGACAGGTTTTCACTTTGTCACCCAGGCTAGAGTGCAGTGGCGTCACCATAGTTTCACTGCAACCTCAAACTCCTGGGTTCAAGCAATCCTCCTGCCTCAGCCTCCCAAGTAGCTGTGACTACAGGCACAAATCATTACGCCTGGCTAAATTTTCTATTTTTTGGAGAGATGGGGTCTCACTCTTGTTCAAGCTGGTCTCAAACTCCTGGCCTCAAGCAATCCTCCCGCCTCAGCCTCCCAAAGTGCTAGGATTATAGGCGTGAGCCACCGTGCCTGGCCTACAGGTATATTTTTAAAATAAAATTAGGATTATACTGTGCATAAAATTTTATATCCTACTTTTTGTTATTTATCATATCATTAGCATTTCCCCATGTCATTAAGTATTATTCAAAGACATTATTTTAAGTGGTTTATAATATATATCTATGAACATATGATAGTTATTCCTTTTTATGATTTAGATCATTTTCAATATTTTATTATAAATGATGTTATATAAAATATTTATGTCAAATAAAACATAGATCTAAGACTTTTCTGTATTTCTATTTCCTTATAATAAAGAATTAAAATGAAATTACCAGGTCAAAGGGTGTGAAAATCTGTAAGTTTCTAAATATATGTTGCCACATTGCTCTCAAAGCCTGTTTCACTATAGCAAGGTGCTCTTTTCTGAGTTAGGCCTTTAGGCTGATTTTGAAATTAGAAGGCAAAATAAAACCCAAACAAGTCAACAAACAACAATAATGCCCTTAAATATGAGTATAATCTTAAAGTGAGTGTAGTGACATAAGACAGTCACACAGGAGCCTTTTGGGTTACATTTACATGGGCATGGTATTGGAAACATAGACAACAGCTGATCCATCTTTATAACATAAGCACCAATTACCAACCCACCATCACTGCTGATTAGACCTTGACAGCTAAAATTTAAATTTAGCTGCTAAATAAAGGAAATGTTGTGCTTTGTATAAATTACTACATTGACATTTTTAAGTTATGGACTTGAGTGAAGAAAAGAGGCAAATGACAGGCAAAGGAAACAAACCTACTTCTGTTTGCATTAACCTAATATATTTAACAGAAAAAGAAGAGAAAGTTAACAAGAAAATAGTTATTAAGCTGACAAGGCTCATATGGATCCAATTTGTCAGTCACAGAGACTAATGAAATGTAATTCCAGCTACTTTCCTATCCCAGAGACCAAGATTTTAAAAAGAAAATCACATGAAATCAGAAAACTGTCTCATCCTTAATCATTCTTTTATGTTTGTGTTGCTTCAGCAGCATAGTAATGTGAAATCTTAATAAACACCGTTTAGTTTCCTTTAAAAAAACAGCTTTATTGAGATATAATAGGTTTTTTTGGTTTATTTTATTTATTTATTTATTTTTGCTTATATATGTTCATAGAATAGCTCTGGAAGGTTACACAAGAAGCTCTCTTGCCTTCATGGAGGGGAACTGAGTATCTGAAAGACTAGGATAATGAGAGAGAAATTTTTATTTTCCCGATTTTGAACCATGTGAATGCATTACCTATTCAAAATAACATAAAATAAATAGTTCCTTTCTCTTGTCTAATGCAAGCAAATTTGTGCCACTTTGCATTTAGTCCTACTCTAACCTATCCGAGATACTATTAGAAATACATCAGAAGTTATTCTTTTCTAACAGGACCATGAAGGTGTTTGTTTTATTTTGTGTTTTAAATCTGACTCTCCAGAAGTGCCCTTTACCTCTAGGTTGAAGAGCATATTAAAGTCAGGAATGCAGACATGTTTGTCCTCCATTTTCCTGCGCATGTTTTTGATGGCATGGATTGATGTCTCATAATAAAGCTGGGGTCTCCTGCGGAGGGGGAAGTCTTTCACCCAGCTGCAGCAAATCTCGTGTAGTTTGCTGAAGACAGAACGGGCCAATTTCACTGTCTCAATCTCTGTGAAAGAAACACAGAAACCCCCAATGAAGAGCCTTGTAAAACTGCTTTTCAATTGCCTTCTCGGTAAAAACAGAAGTAGGTCACCTTAGTCAAGTTCCTCCTTAATAGAAGAAATTTATCCTTCTCAAGAAAAATGAAATGCTTCTGAAGAAAGAAAATGACAACCTATCTAGTAGAAAATCATCAGCCAGCAGCTGCCATCAAGATATCCTTAAGTCATGAGGAGAAAACCTGTGGCCAGGGTTAGGCCTACTCCTTGGCTTGATGTCTTCCAGCCCAGGAAGTGCTCTGCCACACAGCACTCTAGTTCAGAGCACTGGTTCCCTTTTGGTTGGCTGCTGTGGTTATCACATGCAGAGCCAGGCTGCCTCTGCTTAGAACAATGCTACAATATGAACAGCAGTTACCCAGCTAATTGGAATACAAAAGGCCTATGAACAGCTTACAAACTATAGGAATGAAAAGAGTTTACTCTGATTATCATTTGTCTTTGTCCCTCCCTTTGTTCCTGACCGCTTTCTTTACATCCAGTTCCCTAACTTTTCTCTCCTGTAAATGACCATCATTTGGAACTGAATTCCATATTTTTGCTATTCGATGTATTTGTTTATTAAAATTTTAGGCAGTAGTTTAAACAGGTTAGCCAATAGGTTAACAAATGAGTTAAAAGTTTTATATTTCTCTAAGGAAAAAAGTACTTAAATTCCATCTATATGTGTGACCCTGGATAGAAAAAAGGAGACAACCACCAGGGGAGCAGCCTACTACATCAGCTGAAGTCTGCTACGTGACCTATTAGGTAGAGTAGACTAGCTGACTTCTGAGGCAGACTTGTATCCCTCAGCAGATGGACAGGTGTATAAGCCTTTCAAGCAGCACTGAATGAATTGAAGAGATTGTATCTCACATCATTTAACCCTCCACTCAAGTTGTCCTCCACTTAAACTGCAGCTATTGAAATATCCAAGGGGAGATTAGGTTTTCTCAGGCCAGTATTTTAGAGGGTCCTCTTACATCTCAGGTAAAAAAAAAAAAAATTTAGAACTTAAATTTTTTTTTTTACTTTACTAAATCAGATATAGCTTGACAGCCTGAGAAAATATGTGCCAGATGGGTAGTGGCTACACATGCCTCCTCCAATCTAGAACACAAATCCCAAAGAAGAGAGACTGTATGTTCCAGAACAGCCTGGTAACTTGGACTACCAATTTTATTCCCAGTCCTGCCTCTGTCTTAATCTGTGACTACATTTACCTGTTTTCTTATTTAAAAATTCTTTTTAAAATGACTATATTCAAAAAGCTGATCTCAAGTTTTTTGTTCCTTTTTTCTCCTTATTAATATATTACAGGGTGGTAAATCCTGTTTTGTGCTTTGTCCTCCTTAACATTTTTATATAACTGAAAATCAAGGGTACACTTGAAAGAGAAAAGAAGTTCAAAGAGCAAATACAGCCTGAAGAGATATGCACAAGAAGAAAACTGAGGCCAGTAGACAACCTAGCATTTTGATTATTTTGAGCAACTCCAATTTTTTTTTAAGCCCTAACTGTCAAAGACTATTTCTTTCAGCCAGCAATTACCTACTTGTATCACTCCAACCCATCTGGTCTCTGCAGTAGTACTGGCCCCCAAATGCAGACCCTGAGATGGATATGTCCTCATTTGACTCAATCATAACAGAGGATTACAAAACAAGTGAATTTGGAAACTTTGAGGACGAATGGGGTGGGGTGAAACAAATAACTGATATTAACTATCAGGATAGTTCCTAGATTCCCAGATAATAATATAAACCATTATATCATTTTTTGGTTTGTATATTATTATTATTATGTAGACCTGTGCTGTCCAATAAGGTAGCTACTAACTACATGTGGCTATTTAAATTTAAGTTAATTAGCCAGAAACAATGGTGCATGTCTGTAGTCCCAGCTACTCAGGAGGCTGAGGCAGGAGAATCTCTTGAGCCCAGGAGTTCAAGGCTGTAGTGCACTATAATCGCACCTGTGAAAGAATAGCCACTGCTCTCCAGCCTGGGCGACATAGCAAGACTTGTCTCTTAAAAAAAATAATAAGTAAAATTTAAAATTTAGTTTTTGGGTCACATTAGCTATATTTTAAGTGCTTAATAACCACATGTGGCTAGAGGTCACCACATTGGACAATACAGGTAGGGAGCATTTCCATCATTGTGCTGTCTATTGGACAGAGCTGGTATAGGCAGATTAAATTGGTTAGAGGAAACAAAACCAGTTTCCTCTAGTATCTGGCAAACCACTAGGTCTGTTCATACCCCCTCCCAGTTGCTCCCTCCATTGTGTTCCCATTACACTTTGTTTATAGCTCTTAACCACATTTTGTAATAATAGATAACATTTATTATTTGCTACATTCTATGTCTCTAGAACATATCACAAATAGGTAAAACTATTCTCAGTCCTATGTCTATCTGACTCTAAAATCCATGCTCTTCATCTCCCAAAATCAGACTGCAGATAGAGACTGCTTAATTGTCTTTGATTAGCCATAGTACAGTCCCTAGCAGATAGCAGGGGCTCATTAGATGTCTATTGAATAAATAAATATGCAAACTTATATAAATTAAATAACCACTAAAATATTAAAATATGTATATGCTTCTTGATTGTCTTCTGCTTCATTCATCTCTCCATCTCTTTCTACAATGGTATCATTCTCTTTCAGTTACTATAACTTTAAAATGTTTTAATATCAGAAGGACTAGTTTTCCTACCAATAACTCTTAATTTTAAAAGATGTCACTTGGGGCCGGGCTTGGTGGTTCACACCTGTGATCCCAGAACTTTGGGAAGCCAAGGCAGGAGGATTGCTTGAGGCCAGGAATTCAAGACCAGCCTGGGCAACATAGTAAGACTCTATCTCTACAAAAAATTTAAAAGTTAGCCGGGTATGGTAGCATGCAGCTGTAGTCCCAGCCACTTGGGATGCTGAGGTGGGGGGATCACTTGAGTCCAGGAGTGCGAGGCTGCAGTGAGCTATGATCGCACCACTGCACTCCAGCCTGGGTGACAGAGTGAGACACTGTCTCTAAAAAAATAACAATAAAAATATGTCACTTGGGTAGTTTGACATTTATTTTTCCTTTCTAATCATTTTGCCAAGTTTGGGCAAAAAAACATGTTGCTATTATGTTTTGGATCACATTGAATTTATAGATTAATTTGTAAAAATTGACATCTTTTTCATATTGAGTCTTATCTAGGAACAAATTATATTGTTTTATTTAAATCCTTTTTATGTTGCTCAATAGAGTTTTAATATAGGTCCTTCATATTTCTTCATCACTTTATTTCTGGTTGCTTATTTGCCATTTTGAATCAGAACTTTGCTTTAATGCATCATTTGAAACCTAGCAAACATTGCTTTCTTTCAGTAACATTTCCTTCTTTCTTTACTCTCAGTCCATGTGCATCTAGGGGCAAAACATATGATTCAGGTCTAGAATCACATTCCTCTGGCCACAGTGATTGGTTCAGGAATAGGAAATGATCCAAGTTGGGCCAATTAGAGTGAATCCTGTGACAAATGTAAGAGCAACTGAGGAAATCTATTCTTGTTTTCCTGCTCAAGTTGAACTTGGGCAAATGAGGACCCGGCACTCCTAGCACTCACCCTGTCACCACATGGAGCCTGAAAATAAAATCAAGATGAAAGGGAGCATAGCTGAGAGTTGGAGAAACGCCAGGTGCTGTTGATATCATTTGAAGCCTTGAATCCAGCTGTGTAGCCCTGACCGTGAAGGGTAGCCAATAAATTCTGTTTCGCTGAAGCCAATTGGAGTTGTGTTTTGTGGTCACAATGGAACAGTTCCTGAGTATACATTAAGCATACAATACAAGATTTTAGTTTAGCCAAATTTTGTCCTATGATATCCAAGATATATCCTACTTTATTAAGAATATTTTTAAAATTAGGAATGGATATTGAACATTATCAAATGCTTCTTTTGGCATCTTTAGAGGTTATTGTGTTTAATTTTCTTTTGACCTATTAATATATAAATTATGCTAATAGACTTCCCGATATTTTTGTTTTGTTCACTGCTGTTTCCCCAGTACAATACTAAGCATATGGTAGGCCCTCAATAAAATATTCATTGAATGAATTAACTGTTGTACTCAATATACAAATATTTTAAGTTTTTTTATGTTGATTACTAAGACCAGTCTATCCTTTTTTGGTTTTGTCTCAGACAGGTTTTGGTATCCGTGTTATACTATGCAAATTTTCCTCTTTCCGTGTGCAATTAGAGCATTCATTTTAGAAAGCACTGGAATTATCTGCCTTTGATCATTTGAAAACGTTCACCTGTAGCATCACATACTCTGTGACCTTTGGGGAGACAGCTCCTCGGCAATTTCCTCAATCTCGTTCTTCTTAGGTAAACTTGGTTAATTTATATTTTTCTAGAAAACATCCAGGTTTTCAACTTATTTACACAAACTTTCTAATTCTTTTAATTTCCTCTGTATTAGTGTTCTTTTTCCCTTCTTGTTTTTAATTTCTACACTGCAATATTTCAAATTGGTTTTAGGTTGTCTGGACAAGAGTTATATCCACCAAACTAAATTTGTACCAAGTCAGACATGCAAGGCCACTTAGCAAACATTCTGTTAGGGATGATGTAAACATGAAAAGAACTTTAAGGATTTTTTCTAAAGTCTGTTTTTGGAAACAACCAAGAAGAGAGACAAAAGGCACTTCAGTGGGGACTTCAAGCCAGTGACAGCAGGCCTTGTTCAGTGTGCTCATTTCCCCCTCTGATGTATGGATAAACACAATATGCCCTGTAGAGTCTCTCCTCAGGGCAATTCACACTGACTGATTTGGGTTAAGTAAATTAAGGATTTGCAAATAGTTGAGAATTATAGTAGATCAGTCTAAATCACAGCAATAACATGGAGACATTCCTGGGTAATCTCTTGGAAACATTTAAAATCAGAATAACAAATGATATCCACCAAAAGAAAAACTCTTCATTTCACTTTTGCTATCTTATGGGGTTCAGAAAATTCTCCCAAAGTAGGCATATAGGAAAACACTTCAATCTTGCTACACAAAGTATACTCCTTCTGCAGGGAGTGGTGTAGGACATCAGTATATAAATAATTGCTGCTTGAAATGGAAAAATAAAACAATTTTTAAAAGGGGGTACAAAAAGGTGAAAATTATCCAAAATAGCAGTCTATCCCCTCACAGCTATAAATTACTCATTAGTCATTAATGTCACTGTACTGAGCTGGAGCTGAAATCAGCCATTACACTGCCTGGAATGAAGCAGAATTTAATCTCTCTGTCTTTTCATTATAGGGCTTTTACTTTATGCATCAGTACCAGAGGAAAGACCAGTGCTTTGTAGCAGGAATCCTATCCAACTTGACTCTGGAATAATTTGGTTCTAGGTGAATCAATTACTCTCAGTAAAAATAAGAAGAGTAATTCCTTCCTTGCCAATTTTCTGTCAAAAACAACCTAGAGAGATAAAGGAAGAACAGAAATGTTAACTTTTATATCTGCCTCACATTCTCTGGAATCTAGCTACTCTGATTCATTAATATATGCTTTGCTCCTTATGTACCATGTTTAAAGGCAAATGGTTTAAATAGAACAAATAGCATGAAATATTAAAATTTCTTAACAATTTTGAGTAGTAGTTCCCTAGTTTTTACCCAAATCTTTTCTTTAGATCCTGTCAAATATGTGTAAGCCTAAGATACTAATAAATATGCCTTTGTTAAGAAGTAGAGCCTCTGAGTTAAATGGGGATATTAAAAAAAAAAAAAAAAAAGAAATAGAGCCTCATCATTTTCCTGGGGGAAAAAAAAGACGTACAATGATCCATACAATTAAATCACATATTACATATTTGTCATACAGAACTCTATTTATTGGTAGATACAAAATTTAATATGATTAATGAGAAGTTTTGTTACAACTGACTTCTTGAATATTTAAATCTTTTTACTTAGATTCTTAAAAGTAAGCTAAAAATTTTAAGTAGGTTTTGCTCAAACTCTTCCTCCCCTCACCCACTCATCCTTTTGTTGTGTCTTCACATTCCTCACTTTTGTCTTTCCATTTATGTGGATATTACTCATGACAATCTTCTGTTGCTCCAATTACCTTCCATATACTACTCTATCTTTTTTAAAATACACTTGTATTTTTTCTCTTCTTCCCTCCTTTTATTGATTTATTTGAAAAAAAAATTTTGATTTTTTTTCTCCTGCTACCAGTGGGTAAATGTAATTAGATTTAGTATTTTGCAGGACCATGCATGTGTAGGCCACTACACATGAGAAGATTTTAGTATTTTTAAACAAATAATATAGAAAGGTACTTACCCACAGTCCCTTCTGTGCCATCCATTTCCTTTGGGATATAATGTGCAGAAAGATCACTCTGAAGGACTTCGTCTGACGTGGCTCTGGCTAAAGCAGCAGCCAAAAAGGAAGGGCAATTACTGAAAGAAAAAATAAAAGGCTACTTTGAGCAAGAAAATAAGGAAGTAATACATTTAATATTATTAATAATTAAATATTAATTATAACATTATCTAGAAACAAAATTATACCTTTAAACAATATTTCTTGACTGCATATTATGTGGTAGGCACTCTGGGCACTGGGTATATATTGGCAGACATGGCCCCTGACCTCGTGGGGCTTACAATCCAGTTAGGGAGAAAGAAGATAAATAAATAAACATATAGGATATAACTTAAAAGCGGGATAAGTTTTATAAAGGAAGCAAACAGGATACAGTGACAGAGAATAGTAGAAAAGCATGTGTATAGATCTTTTTTGAAAGCTTGGTATGTTCAAAGAACTGAAAGAAACCCAGAGGAGATGACACACAGTGGGTAAGGGGAAAAGTGGTAGGGAATAAAGTCAGAAGAATAGGCAAAGTCCAGTTACATGGGCCTTTTAGAGCATGATAAGGAATGTGGATTCTACTCCAAGTGTAATGAAAATTCACTCAAGATTGTGAGCAAGAGAGTACCATATTAAGACATATGAATTAAAGTATTGCTTTGACTGCTGTGTCAAAGGAATTACAAGGGAGAAAGAATAAAGGAGGGGCCAGATGTGGTGGCTCATGCTTGTAATTCTAGTACTCTGGGAGGCTGAGGCAGGAGGATTGCTTGAGCTCAGGAGTTCGAGACCAGCCTGAGCAAGAGCAAGACCCTGTCTCTACTAAAAATAGAAAACTTAGCGGGGCATATGGCCCAACCTGTAGTCCCAGCTACTTGGGAGGCTGAGGCAGGAGGACTGCTTGAGCCCAGGAGTTTGAGGTCACAGTGAGCTACAATGATGCCACTGCACTCTACCTGGGGCAACAGATTGAGACTATGTCTCAAGAAAAAAAACAAAAACAAACAAACAAAAAACCCAAACAGAAATCTTAGAGCTGGATAATTCAATGAATGAAATGAAAAATACAACTGAGAACTTCAACAACTTAGTAGAGGAAGCAGAAAAAAGAATTTCTGAACTTGAAGACAGGTATTTTGAAATAACTCAGACAGACCAAGAAAGGAAAGGAAGAAAGAAAGAGAAAAGAAAAGAAGAATTAAATAATTAAAAAGAATGAAGAAAGCCTACAGGATCTATGATATACCATTAAGTGAACAAATATTCCCATTATTGGTGGTCCAGAAGGAGAAGAAAAGAGAAAAGGTGTAGAAAACATACTTAATGAAATAATAGCTAAAAAATTCCCAAGTCTTGGGAGAGAGAAGGACATCCAGATCCAGGAAGCTCAAAATTTCCCAAACAGATTCAACCCAAACAGGTCTCTCTGAGGCACCTGATAGTCAAAGACAAAGAAAGAATTCTAAAAACAGCAAGAGAAAAGTGTCAGGTCACATATAAGGGAATCCCATTAGACTAACAGCAGACTTCTCAGTGGAAAACTTACAGACCAGGAGAGAACTGGATGATATATTCAAAGTACTGGGGGGGGGGGGCTGATAGCCAAGAATATTATACCCAGCAAAGCTATCCTTCAGAAATGAAGAAGAAATAAAATCTTTCTCAAACAAGAAAAACTAAGGGAATTCATCACCACTAGACCAGCCCTATAAGAAATGTTCAAGGAACTCTTATGTCTTGAAGCAAAAAGACAATAACCACCATAATGAAAACATGCAAAATTATAAAATTCACTGGTAGAGCCAATACACAAAGAAGAAAGAGAAAGGAATCAAACCTTACCACTACAGAAAACCACCCAACCATGAACAATAAGAGAGGAAGTAATAAACAATGAATATACAAAACAATCAGAAAACAATCAATAAATGACAGAAGTCCTCACCTATCAATAATAACCTTGATGTAAATGGATTAAATTCCCCAATTAAAAGATACAGACTAGTTGAATGGATAAAAAATACAAGACCTAATTATGTGCTGCCTACAAGAAACTCACCTCACCTATAAAGATACACACAGATTGAAAAGTGAAGGGATAGGAAAAGATATTCCACACAAATGCAAACCAAAAGCAAGCAGGTGTAGCTATACTTATATCAGATAAAACAGACTTTAAGTCAAAAGCTGTAAAAAGAGACAAAGAAGGACATTATATAATAATAAAGGCATCAATTCAACAAGAGGATATAACAATTATAAATATATACGCATCCAAAACCAGAGCACCCAGATATATAAAGCAAGTATTATTAGATCTGAAAGGAGACACAGACCCCAGTAATAGTCAGGGACCTCAACATCCCACTCTCAGCTTTGGACAGATCATCTAGACAAAAAATCAACAAAAAACCATCAGATTTGAACTGCACCATAGACCAAATGGACCTAACAGACATTTACAGAACATTTCACTCAACAACTGCAGAATATACATTCTTTTCATCAGCACACAGAACATTCTCCAGTATTGACCATATGTCAGGACACAAAACAAGTCTCAAAAATTTTTAAAAGTTGGCCAGCTTCAGTGGCTCACATCTGTAATCCCAGCACTTTGGGAGGCCAAGGTGGGAGGACTGCTTGAAGCTAGGAGTTTGAGACAAACCTGAGCAACTTAGCAAGACCCCATCTCTACAAAAAATTTAAAAATTAGCTGAGCATGGTGGCACACACCTGTAGTCCCAGCTACATGGGAGGCTGGGCTGAGAGGCTCACTTGAGCCCAGGAGTTTGAGGTTCCAGTATGCTATGATCATGCCACTGCACTCTAGCCTGGGTGACAGAGTAAGACCCTGTCTCAAAAAAAAATTTTTTTTAAGTTGAAATTATATTAAGTATTTTATCTTACCATAATGGAATAAAACTAGAAATCAACAAGAGAAACATTCAAAACTATACAAATACATGGAAATTAAACAACATGCTCCTGAACAACCAATGGGTCAAGAAAGAAATTAAGAAGGAAATTTAAAAATTCTTTGAAACAAATGAAAATAAAAACACAATATACCAAAACCTATAGGACTCAGGAGAAGCAGTATTAAGAGGCAAGTTTATAGCAATAAACGCCTACATCAAAAAAGTAGAGATTTCAAATAAACAACCTAACAATGCACCTCAAGGAACTAGAAAGCAAGAAATCAAAATTCAAAATTTCTTTCCTCTTCAAAGATTAGAAGGAAAGAAATAATAAAGATCAGAGCAGACATAAATGAAATTAAGACTAAAAAAAAGATGAATGAAACAAAATGTTTTTTGAAAAGATAAACAAAATTGACAAACCATTAGCTAGACTAACTAAAAAAAAAAGAGAGAGAGAGAGATGATCCAAATAAATAAAATTAGAAATGAAAAAGGAGATGTGACAATGGATACCACACAAATACAAAGTATCATTAGCAACTTTTGTGAACAACTATATCCCAATACATTTGAAAACCTAGAGGAAATGGGCAAATTACTGGACACATGCAATCTAACAAGGTTGAACCAAGAAGAAATAGAAAACCTAAACAGACCAATAACAAGTAATGAGGTTGAATCAGTAATAAAAAATCTCCCAACAAAGAAAGTTCCATGACCAGATGGCTTTATTGCTGAATTCTACTGAACTTTTAAAGAACTAATACCAATTCTTCTCAAACTATTCCAAAAAATTGAAGAGGAGTGAATTCTTCCTAACTCATTCTATGGGGTTAGCATAACCCTGATACCAAAACCAAAGAAGGACAAAACAAAAAAAGAAAACTACATGCCAATATATCCCTGATGAACATAAATGCAAAAATCCTCAACAAAATACTAGCAAACCAAATCCAACAACAAATCAAAAAGATAACATACCATGATCAAGTGGGATTTTTCCCAGAAATGCAAGGATTGATCAACATGTGTAAATCAATAAATGTGATACATCACATCAACAGAATGAAGGAAAAAAACCATTTGTTCATCTCAATAGATGCAGAAAAAGCATCTGATAAAATTCAACATTCCTTCATATAAGGGAATCTCCCTTATATGGAGGAACTTTAGGAACTCTAAAAAAATTAGATATAGAAAAAAAGTACCTCAATGCAAGAAAGGCCATATATGACAAACCCACATGTTACATCATACTGAATAGGGAAAAGCTTCTCCTCTAAAAACTGGAACAAGACAAGTTCCAGTTCCTCTAAGAACTGGAACAAGAGTGGTGACACTCTCACCACTCTTATTCAACATAGTACTGGAAGTCCTAGCCAGAGCAATTTAGGCAAGAGAAAGAAATAAAGGGCATCCAGATTGGAAAGGAGGAAGTCAAACTGTCCCTATGTGCAGATGACATGACCTTATATATAAATAAACCCAAAGACATCACAAAAAAGCTCTTAGAACTGATAAACAAATTCAGTAAAGTTGTATGATACACAATAAACACACAAAAATGAGTAGCATTTCTATACATGAACAATGAACTAGCTCAAAAAGAGATGAAGAAACCAATCCCATTTACAATAACTACAAAAACAATAAAATACGTAGGAATAAATTTAATGAAGGAAGTGAAAGATCTCTACAAGGAAAAGTATAAAATGCTAATAAAAAAATTGAAGATGACACAAAAATTGTAAAGACATCCCATGTTCATGGCCTCGAAAAATTAATATTGTTAATATTAATTTCACAGCTGTCCTCTGCACAGCAAAGGAAACAATTAACAGAGTGAAAAGACAACCTACAAAATGGGAGAAAATATTTGCAAATTATTCATCCAACAGGTTTAGTATCTAGAATATACAAGGAACTCAAACATTTCAATAGCAAAAAACCAAACAATCCAATTAAAAAATGGACAAATGATCTCAACAGACATTTCTCAAAAGATTACACACAAATGACCAACAAATATATAAAAGTTAAAATGACCATACTACTTACAGCAATCTACAGATTCAATGCAATCCCTATCAAAATACCAATGACATTCTTCACAGAAATAGAAAAAAAAATCCTAAAAATTATATAGAACCACAAAAGACCCTGAATAGCCAAAGCAATCCTGAGCAAAAAGAACAAAGCTAGAGGCATCACACTACCAGACTTCAAAATACACTACAAAGCTATAGTAACCAAAACAGGATGGTACTAATATAAAAACAGACACATAGGCCAATGTAACAGAATAAAGAATCCAGAAATTAATCCACGTATCTATACCACTTAATTTTTGACAAAGTTTCCAAGAACATTCACTGGGGAAAGGACAGTCTCTTTAATAAACAGTGCTGAGAAAACTGGATATCCATATGCAGAAGAATGAAACTAGACCCCCACCTCTCACCCTGTGAAAAAAATCAACTCAAAATGGATTAAGGACTTCAGTAAGATCCAAAACTTTAAAACTACTAGAAGAACACCTAGGGTAAATGCTTTAGGACATTGGTCTGGAAAAAGATTTTATAAATAAGACCTCAAAACCACCAGCAACAAAAGCAAAAATAAACAAATGGTATTATATCAAACTAAAAAGCTCTGCACAGCAAAGGAAACAATTAACAGAGTGAAAAGACAACCTACAAAATGGGAGAAAATATTTGCAAATTATTCATCCAACAGGTTTAGTATCTAGAATATACAAGGAACTCAAACATTTCAATAGCAAAAAACCAAACAATCCAATTAAAAAATGGACAAATGATCTCAACAGACATTTCTCAAAAGATTACACACAAATGACCAACAAATATATAAAAAAAAGTTCAACATCACTCATCATCAGGGAAATGTAAATCAAATCATGAGATATCATCACACCCCAGTTAGGATGGCTATTATCAAAAAGACAAAAAATAACAAATGCCCACTAAGCCATCAAGAAAGGGCAGATTAAAAGCACCGCTTTTGGATGAAGTGGCAGCATTTTGTGTTGTTTTGCTTTAATTGGTGGTGTGACAAGGTGTTGCTGGGGCAAAAAAAATAACAACTGCTAGCGAGGATGCAGAGAAAAGGGAACTCATATACTATTGGTCAGAATATAAATTAGTACAGCCATTATGAAGAACATTATGGAGGTTCCTCAAAATACTACAATATAGGATCCAGCAATCCCACTACTCAGTATTTATCCAAATGAAAGGAAATCAATAGATCAAAGAGACATCTGCACCTCCATGCTTATTTCAGCACTATTCACAATAGCCAAGATATAGATGGAATCAACCTAAGTGTCCATCAACAGATGAATGGATAAAGAAAAATGTGGTATATATACACAATAGAATAGTATTCAGCCATAAAAAAGAATGAAATCCTGTCATTCGTGGCAACATGGATGGAACTGAAAGACATTATGTCAAGTGAAATAAGCCAGGAACAGAAAGTTAAACACCACATGTTCTCACTCATATGTGGAAGCTAAAAAAAGTTGACCTCATAGAAGTAAAAAATAAAACAGAGGATATTAGAGGCAAGGAAAGGTAAAGGGAAGAGGGACATAGGGAGGAATTTGTTAAAGGATACAAAATTACAGCTAGATAGAGGAATAAGTCTAGTGTTCTATAGCACTGTAGGATGACTATAGATAACAATAATATACAGTTTCAAATAGCAAGAAAGAGGATACTGAATGTTCCCAATACAAAAAAATGATAAATGTTTGAGATGATGGATATGCTAATTACTCTGATCTGATCACTGTATATCATAGGTATCGAAACATCACTCTATACCCTGTAAATATGTACAATTATTATGAGTTAATATAAAAAATAAAATATTTTTTAAAAGAAAAAGTATATGAACAACTTTTGTTTTTGTTTTGAGACAGGGTCTCTCTCTGTTGCCCAGGCAGTGCAGTGGCATCATCATAGCTCACTGCAGCCTCAAACTCCTGGGCTCAAGCGATCTTCCTGCCTCAGCCTCCCAAGTAGCTGGGACTACAGGTGTGCATCACCATGCCTAATTTTTTAAAAATTTATTATAGAGTTGAGGTCTCACTATATTGCCTGGGCTGGTCTCAAACTCCTGGCCTCAAGCGATCCTCCCGTCTTGGCCTCCCAGAGTGGTAGGATTACAGTGTGAGCCACCATGCTTAGCCTTAAACATTTCCTTTATTGTGTTATCAGCGTAAGTATTAGTATACAATTGATCTAATATAGCATACATTTTGATAATTAAACTTAAAAATTAAAATTTTATTGGAAATTAAGGAAGAAAAAAGAAACTGTACCCAAGGAATCTCATCTGCACCTGGGCCTGACCTCAATGAGATCTTGGACCTCAAGCCTGAGCCTGGTGCCATATGGGATGAGACTTTGGGAGACCGTGGGGGTGGGGATGAGTATATTTAGCATATGGGAAGAACATGAATAGTATGACCAGAAAAAACTGTGGCAGATTGTTTTTCTGAATAATATTTCTGATCCCACATGCTATTTTAGGACCTTGCCATTCCCCATGAAGAGGTGGAGTCTGTTTCCCTTCCTTTAAATGTGGGTGAGGCTCGGGGACTACCTTGATTAAAAAATCTCTAGCAAAGTGACACTGTGTGACTTCTGGAGTTAGGTCATAAAAACCCACAAGGCTTTCTCCAGCTTCTTCCTTTTTTCCTCTCTCTCCCTCTGGATACTTGGAACCCAGACACTATGCTGTGAGGAAGCCCAAACTAACCCATGTGGAGAAACTACATGAACAGGCTCATGTGGCTATAAACTGAGGCCCCCCCCAGCCAATAGCCATTATCAACAGCTTGACATGTAAGTTCACAGGCCTTTGTATGATACCAGTGATGGCTGAACTGTGAATATATTAAAATTATTGAATTGTACACTTTTTTTTTGATAGGGTGTCTCACTCTGTCACCCAGGCTGAAGTGCAGTGGCCTGATCATAGCTGACTACAGCCTCAAACTCCTGGGGCTAAGACTACAGGCATACGTGACCAGGCCCAGCTAATTTTTTTTGTTTTTTGTAGAGACGGTGTCTCGCTATGTTGCCCAGGCTGGTCTCGAACTCCTGGCCTCAAGTGATCCTCCCACCTCGGCCTCCCAAACTGCTGGGATAACAGGCATGAACAACCACACTTGGCCCCAAATTGTACAATTTAAATGGGTAACTTTTATGGCATGTGAATTATATCTCAATAAAGACGCTAAAAAAAAAATCACTGATTTTGTCAAGAACCAATGAAAAGTGGAAGTGAAAAATCAGACTAGAATGGGTCGATTAGTGAGTAGGAGGCAAGGAGGTTTGGCAGAGAGGGGAAACAGAGATATGGGGCAGTAACTGATAGGGGACAGGGGAAAGGAAAAGTTGCGATGGTTGTTTTAGAATGATGTAGAGTCTGACTGTATATGAAATGAAATGATCCAGGAAAGAGTGTTAGATAATGCAGGAGAGAGAAGGGATGATCAAAGGAGCAAAGTTCTTGAGCAGGCAAGAAGGGATGAGATCCAACCTACATGTGGAAATACTGGCTTTTGATAGAATGAGTCACATTTCCTTAGTTGAAAAAAGAAGGAAGAAAATGGATACAGATGCAGGTAGGTTTTTAGATTTGTTAGCAGGAAAAAAGGATGCTCCCATTTAATGGTTTGATTCAACAAATATTAATATTGAGGCCTACTATGTGCCAAGCACTGTTCTAGTACTCAGAATATATAGGATATATATGAACAAAAAAGACAAAACCCCTGCCCTCTTACAGGGGTTATAGTGCTGTAGAGTAGTAGTACTATCAGACATTGCTAAGAGATTGTTGGAAGTTTGAGGTAATTTTTAAATGAAATCAGTTTTTCTGATGGTATGACTTTTTCCATCTGTGCTCAATGTGCTGGCACATGTGTAGATAGGAAGAATTGTCTAGTTCATCAAGATTTGGGGTTTTGCAAGGTAGTACCATAAAGTGAAAGAGAGACATGGGAATTTAATATCTTTTTAAGGATGTGATTATGATGTTGGACCATGGACTCTAAGTTGGCTAAGAAAGAACGAACAGACTTGAGTTGTAAATCAATGTGGTCTAAATGTAATTAAAGAATTGTAGGTGGGAGTATTTGGGCACAAAATCTAGGGCAGAATGTTGTAGTCTGAGAGTAGGATGCTTGTGTACAAGATTTTGGAGCTGATGCAGATTTTGATAACAAGGTCTAGGTGAGACAAAAGAAGTGAGTGCTTCAGAAACAGAAAATGGCAATGCTTACACTCTAAGTCCCCAAGGAAAAAAAATTTTGGAAAATTCTCTTTATCATTCATCAGTATTTTTCACATTGCAAGTTATGATCCATTAGTGGGTAATGAAATCAATGTATGAATTATGACTAGCATTTTTTAAAAAACGAAACAGAATAGGGTGCATGAGGTAAGGCTAAGTATTGTTTCAGTTATGTATGTGTGTGTATGTATATGTGTGTGTGTGTACATATATATACACATATATGTATGTACATACTGAATCCTAATTATGGTGAAAAAAAATTTTTGAAAGCTACTGCCCTTTAACAATTATGAAACAAATTGATGGGATCCCTTTAAAATCCAAATGCTTTATAAACAGTATTACTATTTCTCCTTCCATGCTATCTAATTGAATTTTTCTTGATGGGCCAAAATTTTCCTTCACAGTCCTACGCCCTTTGTCTGCTTATCTTTACCATTCTGTCATGCTTTACTCTGATTAACTGGACATATTCCAAATATTTTGCCTAAGTGGACTTTCAGTATATAGTTTTGACATTTACCTGATTCTTTTGTTGGTTGTTAAATTTATATTACCTGGTTCTTTTGTTGTTAAGTTTACACTAAAAAATGATCTGAAGACCTTTATTGTAATCCTGTTCCCCAGAGTTCTAAAAAAAAGATTATGTTTTGTGTAATTATCAACTATCTGGATATAGGTTCACCAAAGGTAAGAATACGAAAACTTTAGAGAATAAGGCAAGAACCATTAGTCTCATTAATGTGTCATCTGCAATACATTTTTAGTCACAGTTAGTATAATTTTTTACTTTTGTCAGACAGAATGAAAATATTTTCAGTGAAGTAGGGAAGAGGATTAGCTGACTAATAGCTAGATAAAACATCAAGCTAGACGCTTCACCCACATCAGTTATTCCTACATGTCAGAAAGCTATAACACTTAGCATGAATAATTTCTTATGGTTTTGACTCTCAATTGAAAGTGATTATTTCTGAAAAATCAGAATTGCAAATATATTTTAAAGCACAGTCACATCAGAGAATATTTGATACACCTCAAACAAAAGCTTATCATTAACACTTGTCATTTTAAGAGAATTTCCAGGGGTTACTAACATGATAACAACATGGCAAACTGCTTTCTTTCATCATATCTCTTCAAATGCTTGAAAGATCCTGATACAGAAGATTTTAAAGTTTGGCAAATGTAATAAGCATAGCAAATACCAGAAGAGGGCCAATACTCATGGCAGTTTGGAGAATTAGGCTTACAAATGTTATTATGTTGAGAACACTGCTAAAGTACACAATGATTAGAAATTTTTTTTAACTTTTGTAGTATGTATCATTTTGGGAGACTGTATATTTTAAAGTCAAATTAATCTTGTTAGAACCCTCAAAAACAGTCTAAGAATAATCCTTTGCTTTTTATATATATAAACAGATATTTTGAAGTGTTTTCCATTCTTATCTTCAAACAATTCACATACTGAGAACAAAAGGAAATGTGTTTTCATACATACCAGTTTGTTACTTTCTTGTTTGTTTTAGGCACCAAAGTACAGATTTTATATATTCATAAAGATAAAATCCTTATCTATTTTATATCTAAGTCTTACAAAAATTATATACGTAAATACCTTTTGAACAATTTTGAAAAGTCATTAATTAGGGAGCAATTTAGTTTTAATTTTTAAGTTTAGTCACATAAGTAAAACATTCCACTTCATTAAAACTATCTATGTTAATGAATACATGAATGCATATCTCAATTTCTGAGAATACTGACTTCCTCAGTGTTATATATTGTAAAGCTAAAATCCAGGCTCTATTAAATTTTCATAAACTGAGCTCTGTAAACAAAGCATGGGGTCTTGCTCTAAGCTAACAATAAGTGTTCTTCAGACACAAACAAAAAAACCCACAAACCTTGGATTCATGAATGTTCTCATTGTTTTTTGCTACTGCTCACATTGGCTAGCATCATCTTTATCCTCCAAATATTTATCTGGGTAGTTCAATCTTGCTTCCTAAATTCTTTTTTTTTTTTTCTTGGTACATAGTCTCTCTCTGTTGCCTGAGCTACAGTGCAGTGGTGTCACTGCAAACTCAAACTCCTGGGCTCAAGCGATCCTCTAGCTTCCACCTCCGGAGTAGCTGGGGTTACAGGGGTACACCACCATGCCTGGCTAATTTTTCTATTTTTTCTAGAGATGAGGTCTCACTATGTTGCTCAGGCTGGTCTCAAACTTCCAGCCTCAAGTGATCCTCCCACCTTGGCCTCCCAAAGTACTAGGATTACAGACGTGAGCCACCATGTCTCCTTCCTCAATTCTATTTAAAAAATAGCCATAGCTCAAAACACACTTAGTGGAAGATTTTGAATTGTAAAAATATAACTACATTCTAATGACCTTTAACAGTTCAGTAATACTATTTATACAAATTATTTTAGCTTGTTTTAGTATCTGGGGGCAGTATTTAAGAAGGAGACAGATGTTAAATCATTATAAGAAATATCCAAATTATCAGAATTAGTGTATCAGCACAGAGAGCATTTCAGTACTGAGCACAATCATTTCTTATGCTCTAGATTAGTATAGATTTCTTTAGATTTCATAATGAGGCCAAGCCACTGGAGAATCCTTAGCATTTCCTTCACCTATAGTGCTTGCAGGAGTTAATTATTATATACGGGTCCTTGTCACCTATAGATATTAAAAGCTATTACTTGCACATTCATAGATATCTCAGACACTCAGAAATCACTTTAACTTATTATTTTTAAAATTTTTTTAGAGACAGGGTCTTGTTCTGTTGCCCAGGCTAGGGTGTGGTGGCCCAATCATAGCTCATTGCAACCTCGAACTCCTGGGCTCATAAGTTGTAATTTAAACACTCTGATTTCTTGGGAAAAAAAAATGGCGGTCTGATAGAGTCCTCCCACTGCACCGCTCCCAGGGAAGGAGGTGAAAAACGTCATCGGCTACCTGCGAGCACGGACCGCTCACTCCGAAAACAGCATTGTGAATTACAGAGAAGCAACGTGGAACGCCCAGCCCAAAAAAACAGGTACAAAATTTTCAAAAAGATCAGAGAGTGCAGGGAGTACAATAGAGCCCAGAGCGCGGGAAGGACGCGCTCACCAGGTCCAAGTAGCGTGACCTGACCCCCAAGCGGTTACCCATCTCCCCATCCACTCAGTCAGGGACAAGCCCAGAGTTGGGGCAAAGCTGTTGCTGGAGGCAGCAGGCTCTGTGGAGAGGAAGCAATCACCAGAGCCAAACAGAACTCTCAGCTGCAATATATAGAGACTGCTCAGGGCCGGGTAGGGACCGGGGGGAGATACAGCTTCCCAGGACGGTACACGGGAACCCGCAGGCCGGCACTGCGCCACTAGAAGTCAGCGGGACTTGGCCCAGGAGTTTAACGGAGAGCGGGACACGCCCTTAGAGGTTGCTGGCAACTGCCTCCGCGGGCCACAGGCCAGGTGAGAAAAGCTGCATTCCTGGGCACAATTGGAGCCCTGCTGTGTGCCAGGCTGGCGGCAGCAGCTATCTTTAAAGCCGCCCGCCCGGAGCTGTGAGCCAGGTCTCTAGGTCCGCCCCACCCCGGCCCGGGGGCTCTTCCGCTGGGGCAAGACAGGCTTTGCCCTTGGTAGCCAGGGACAGCTGCATCCGTGGGTTCCAGGGGGGACGAGATCTGGAACTGTAGTGGCAGGACCTTTGCGTACTGGAAACAGTTAGCAGCTCGTCCATCTGGTCCTGCTACCCCGGCTCTGGCCTCCAACAAGTCCGCTACGTGCTGGTCCTAGTGCCGGCTCTTCAGGTCCCAGCCCTCCTGTACCCCAGAGATCGGTCATTTTGAAGGTTGCTGGCTATAGGGACTCATTCGGTAAACTGCCAGTTCTCATGACAACCAAACACCTCAAGAGCCACAGGCTGAACTAGAGCAGCTCCCCATAACCCTGCCCACTTCATTAGGGAATTTCGCACCGTCCAAGAGCACTTCCAGTGGCCACTATTCCCCCCTCCCCGTGGGAACATCCCCCTGGCGGAGACTGCTGGGGATAGAGATGCCCACCCACCTCGCCTTGGGGACTAGTGGTGGAAAAGGGGTTCACAATTGGAGATCCCCCTATCAGACAGTATCACATGGAGACACACATCAGAAGGACAGACACACGTGCTAGATAAGCAACCTCTGAGCTGTGTAGAATTTTCCCAATTCAGCTCTCACACTGCCGCCAAAATAAATTGTGTTTCTACCTGAACCTCAGGAGAAGCAGGATCAAAGTAACCCCTAGGAGTTACAAGGCCCCTCCCAAAGCATGGGGCTTTCGCATACCCCAACTGGGGGATCAGAGTCTGCCACGGGCATAACAGAATACCTAGCTACTAGGGAGCTGCGGATTCATATCCTCAAGTACAATTCACTAGCTTAGAGCTCAAGCTGGGAGGACAATCTCACTACAATCCACTGGGAAGAGGAGAATACAACAGGCCAGAGATAACCCAAGATCGACCAAACTTGCCAAAATACACCTAAGGCAATACAGGCCACTACTCCTCTCCCTGGCTCTGCCAAGGAACGAAAATCGAGGGCTTGCAGACAGGGCCATAAACTAGCCCTAACACCCCCAGCTCTCGACCAAGAGGCCAGATGAGAAAAAACCAGCGAAAGAACTCAGGGAACATGAAAAATCAGAGTGAAAAGTCACCCCCAAAAGAAATCATCAGTTCCTCAGCAATGGATACCAACTCAAATGAAATGAGTAGAATGACAGAAGAGGAATTTTGTTTATGGATTATAAGAAAGCTCAATGAAATTCAAGAGAAAATTAAATCCCAGCACAAAGAAACCACAAGAAAAATGCAAGAAATGAATGAAAAATTCTCCAAAGAAATAGAAATATTACAGAAAAATCAAATAGAAATCCTAGAAATGAAAGAAGCATTCACAGATCTACAAAACACAGTGGAAAGCCTTAAGAATAGGCTGGACCATGCAGAGGAAAGAATTTCAGAGCTAGAAGACAACTCCTATACGCTAAATAAATCAGTCAAAGAGAAAGAACACAAAAACAAGAGGCATGAAAAAAGCATACAAGAAATGTGGAATTATGTAAAGAGGCCAAACATAAGGATCATAGGCATCCCTGAGGGAGAGGAAGAAAATTCGCATGGACTGGAAAATCTATTTGAAGAAATAATAGAGGAAAATTTCCATGGCTTAGCCAGAAATCTCGATATCCAAGTACAAGAAGCACACAGGACTCCTGGGAGATTCAACGTGAAAAGGCATGCACCACGCCACATAATTATTAGACTGACCAAAGTAAACACAAAAGAGGCACTCCTCAGAGCTGTAAGACGAAAAGAGCAGGTAACCTATAAAGGGAAACCGATCAGATTAACTGCAGATTTCTCAGCTGAAACCTTACAAGCCAGAAGGGAAAACAAAACAAAGGCCAACCCAGAATTCTGTATCCTGCCAAACTAAGCTTCTTATATGAGGGAGAAATAAAGACTTTTCCAGACAAGCAATCAGTGATAGAATTTGCGAAATCCAGACCAGCCTTGCAAGAAGTGCTTAGACCTGCATTGTACACTAATCAGCACAATAGACACCCACCTATGTAAAACTACGCAAAAGCTAAAACCCCAGAAACCAGATTCCACAATGATGCAAGAGGTAAAACAAAAGACACAACCCAATAGAATAATCAGAAATTTACCCCAAATATCAATTCTCTCAATAAATGTGAATGGCTTGAATTGCCCATTGAAGAGACAGAAGCTGGCTGAATGGATTAAAAAATACAAGCCAAGTATCTGTTGTCTTCAGGAAACACACCTTACACACAAAGACGCATTCAGACTCAAGGTGAAATGATGGAATACAATTTCCCAGGCTAATGGAAACCAAAAGAAATCTGGAGTAGCCATCCTTATTTCAGATGATATAAACTTTAATGCAACAAAAGTAAAGAAGGACAAAAATGGACACTATATAGTGGTGAAGGGAAAAATCTTACAAGAGGATTTAACAATCCTAAACATTTATGCACCCAACACAGGAGCGCCCAGGTACATAAAGCAAGTACTGCTTGATCTAGACAACATAATAAATAGCAATGGCATAATAGCAGGGGACTTCAACACCCCACTGACGGAACTGGACAGATCCTCCAAACAAAAAATAAACAAAGAAACAAAGGACCTAAACAGGACTCTAGAACATTTGGGCCTAACAGATATCTACAGAACACTCCACCCAAATAACACTGAATATACATTCTTCTCATCAGCTCATGGAACTTTCTCTAAAATTGACCACATCCTAGGCCACAAAACAGATCTAAACAAATTCAAAAAAATAGAAATCAATCCATGTATCTTTTCAGACCACAGCGGAATAAAATTAGAAATCAATTCCAACAGAAACTTACATCTTCATCCAAAAACATGGAAATTAAACAATCTGTTGCTGAATGACTATTGGGTCAAGGAGGAGATTCAAATGGAAATCAAAAGATTCTTCGAACTAAACCATAATGGGGACACAAGTTATCAAAATCTGTGGGATACAGCAGAAGCAGTCCTGAGAGGAAAACTTATCGCCTTAAATGCCCACATCCAAGAGACAGAAATGTCACAAATCAGTAAACTAATGAATCATCTTAAGGAAATGGAAAAGGAAGAGCGAAGCAATCCTAAAGCCAGCAGAAGAAGAGAAATAACTAAGATCAGAGCAGAATTAAATGAAATCGAGGACAAAAGAACAATACAGAAGATTAATAAAATGAAAAGTTGGTTCTTTGAAAAGATAAACAAAATAGACAGGCCACTTGCCAGGTTGACCACAAGCAGAAAGGAAAGAACTCTAATAAGCTCAATTAGAAATGAAAAAGGAGAGGTCACAACTGATATCATGGAAATACAAAACATCATCTTCGAATACTACAAAAATCTCTATGCCCACAAACACGAAAACGTGGAGGAAATGGACAAATTCTTAGAAACATACTACCTCCCTACGCTCAACCAGGAAGAAACAGAATTTCTAAACAGACCAATATCAAGCACCGAAATTGAAGCAGTAATAAAAAATCTTCCAACAAAAAAAAGTCCTGGACCAGATGAGTTCACACCTGAATTCTACCAAGCCTACAAAGAAGAACTGGTGCCTATACTGTAGAAATTATTTGAAAATACCCAGAAGGATGGAATCCTCCCAAACTCATTCTACGAAGCCAATATCACCTTGATACCAAAGCCAGGAAAGGACACAACAAGAAAAGAAAAGAAAATTACAGACCAATATCCCTTATGAATATAGATGCAAAAATTCTCAATAAAATCCTTGCAAACCGAATTCAAATGTACATCAAAAAAATAATTCATCACGATCAGGTGGGCTTCATTCCCAAGATGCAGGGATGGTTCAACATATGCAAATCTATAAATGTAATTCACCATACAAATAAAAGCAAGAACAAAGATTATATGATCCTTTCAATAGATGCAGAAAAAGCTTTTGACAAAATCCAGCATCCTTTTATGATAAGAACTCTTAACAATATAAGCATAGATGGCTCATACCTCGAAACTATTAAAGCCATATACGATAAACCCACAGCCAATATCATACTGAATGGGGAAAAATTGAAAGCATTCCCCCTTAAAACAGGAACTAGCAAGGTTGCCCACTATCTCCACTTCTATTCAACATAGTGCTTGAAGTTCTGGCCAGAGCAATCAGACAAGACAGAGGAATCAGGGGCATCCAGATTGGGGCAGAAGAGGTCAAACTTTCACTATTCGCAGACGATATGATATTATACATAGAAAACCCCAAAGATTCAACCAAGAGATTACTGGAATGGATGAATGAATTCAGCAAAGTCTCAGGATACAAAATTAATACACACAAATCCATAGCCTTCCTATATGGTAATAACAATCAAGCTGAGAAACAAATTAAAGATGCAATACCTTCCACAATAGCACCAAAGAAAATTAAATATTTAGGAACATATCTAACTAAGGAGGTCAAAGACCTATATAGAGAGAATTACGAAACACTGAGAACAGAAATTGCAGAGGATGTAAACAGATGGAAAACCCTACCATGCTCTTGGACAGGCAGAATCAACACAGTAAAAATGGCTTTGCTACCTAAAGTGATTTACAGAATCAATGCAGTCCCTATCAAAATACCAACATCATTTTTTGCCAATCTAGAAAAAATAATTCTATGCTTCGTGTGGAACCAGAGAAGACCCCATCTAGCCAAAGCAATCTTAAGCAAAAAGAACAAATTGGGAGGCATCTATCTACCAGACTTCAAACTATACTACAAGGCTATAGTAACCAAAACTGCATGGTATTGGCACAAGAACAGAGACGTAGACCAATGGAACAGGACTGACAACCCAAATATAAAACTAACCTCATATAGTCACCTGATCTTTGACAAATTCCAGAAAAACATACACTGGGGAAAAGATTCCCTATTCAATAAATGGTGCTGGGAAAACTGGATGGCCATATGTAGAAGACTGAAATTGGACCCACACCTCTCACCTCTCACCTCTCACAAAAATCAACTCACAATGGATAACAGATCTAAACCTAAGACGTGAAACCATAAGAATTCTTGAAGAAAACGTTGGAAAAACTCTTATGGACATTGGCCTAGGCAAAGAATTTATGAAGAAGACCCCCAAAGCAATCACAGCAGCAACAAAAATAAATACATGGGACCTGATCAAATTGAAAAGCTTCTGCACAGCCAAGGAAACTATCACTAGAGTGAACAGACAACCTACAGAATGGGAGAAAATATTTGCATGCTACACATCTGATAAAGGGCTGATAACCAGAATCTATACAGAACTTAGGAAAATCAACAAGAAAAAATCAAACAACCCTATTAAAAAATGGGCAAAGGACATGAACAGAAACTTTTCCAAAGAAGACAGAATAATGGCCAGCAAACATATAAAAAAGTGCTCAACTTTTCTAATCATCAGGGAAATGCAAATCAAAACCACAATGAGATATCACTTAATTCCAGTGAGACTGGCTCATATCAAAAAATCCCCAAACAACAAATGTTGGCGGGGATGCGGACAGATAGGAACACTCATACACTGCTGGTGGGACTGCAAATTAGTGCACCCTCTATGGAAAGTAATATGGAGATACCTCAAAGAATTAAAAGTAGAATTACCATTTGACCCAGCAATCCCACTACTGGGTATTTACCCAAAGGAAAAAAAGACATTTTATAATAAAGACATCTGCTCGCAAATGTTTATAGCAGCACAATTCACAATTGCAAAGATGTGGAAACAACCCAGGTGCCCATCAATACACGAGTGGATTAATAAAATGTGGTATATGTATACCATGGAGTATTACTCAGCAACAAAAAACAACAGTGAATTAACACATCTGGTATTATCCTGGTTGGAGCTAGAGCCCATTCTTCGAAGCGAAGTGTCACAAGAATGGAAAAACAAGCACCACTGGTACTCACCATCAAATTGGTACTAACTGATCAACACTTACATCACACAGGGCAATAATATTCATCAGGGGGTGGGCAGGTGGGAGGCGGGTGGAAGGGATGGGAAAAACTCTCACTGAATGGATGTGGGGAGCACAGTTTGGGGGATGACCACGATTGTAGCTCTGACACAGGCAGTGCATCGGCAATATATATAGCCAAAGTGTTGTACCCCCATAATATTCTGAAATTAAAAAAAAACAAATAAACACTGTGATTTCTCCATGTTACCACAAAAATAAAAATGTATATATATGAAGAAAAATTATGGATCACTATTGAAAGGTGGCCTTACTAATAACCCACCTAACAGAGGAAAATAAACTATCAAACAGAAAGAGAAATAAACTCACAGCACATAATTGCCCCGGTGAAGAGAAAATTCACAGTACAACTGCCCTTTGTTTTGTTTAATTAAACACCTGTGGCCTAACTCGTTATCTCTAAGAGTTTTGTTTTCTCAGCCTTGAAGAGCCCCAAGCAGACAGTAGGGGTGCGAACTCCCTGCTCCATCTCTCTGTCTCAGTTCCTGCCAAAAAGCCAGATTTCAAGGGTTCAGATAACCCAACCTCACAGGGAAAAGGAAAAAATAAAAAGCACCTGCCACCACTTCTATTATCAGTCTGCTAAAGCAGAGCGGGGAGGGTGGGGGAGCCATCTTTACCCTTTAAAACTCCAGGCAACTTTTCCTTAGTAGCCCAGCATTTCTTCTCCTTCATCGGTGTGCCATGGTCACTCACTCCCTCTCTCTCTCTCCTTCACTCTCTCTTTCTTTCTTTCTCGGAGAAATAAATAAACTTTTACTTCTTTATATCCTAATCACTGTGTAAGAAATCTTTCTCCCCAAATGGACGAATTTCACACCCTTTCAACTATTGATTTTGGAGCATAAACATATATAGTTGCACACTGAGAGAGACCTAAAATTTCTGTTAACTGGCTGGGCGTGATGGCTCACGCCTGTAATCCTAGCACTTTGGGAGGCCAAGGCAGGAGGACTGCTTGAGGCCAGGAGTTCGAGACCAGCCTGAGCAACATAGTGAGACCCTCTCTCTACTAAAAAATAGAAAAATTATCCAGGTGTGGTGGCATGTGCCTGTAGTCCCAGGTACTTGGGGGGCTGAGGCAGGAGGGTCACTTGAGTCCAGGGGTTTGAGGTTGCAGTGAGCTATGATGATGCCACTGCACTCCAGCCTGGGCGACAAAATGAACAAGACCCTGTGTCAAAAAAAAAAAAACAAAAAACAACTCAAAAAACCAAAACAAACAAACAAATGTTCTGTAAACTTATTTAATTGCTATTCAACTAACTTGGAGGCCGAGTGGGGTGGCTCATACCTGTAATCCCAGCACTCTGGGAGGCCAAGGTGGGAGGATTGCTAGAGCTCAGGAGTTCGAGAACAGCCTGAGCAAAAGTGAGACCCCATCTCTACTAAAAATAGAAAAATTAGCCAGGCGTGGTGGCCTGCACCTTTAGTCCCAGCTACTCAGGGGGCTGAGGCAGGAGGATTGCTTGAGCCCAGGAGTTTGCAGTTGCTGTGAGCTAGGCTGATGCCAGGGCACTCTAGCAGGTGACAGAGTGAGACTGTCTCAAAAAAACAAAACAAAACAAAAAAACCCTAACTTGTTGGAGACAGGAAGTTATAGCAGAAATATAAGGAGTTAGAAAGGTTGATTCTAATTCTGTCTGGGTAACTGTAAAAAAGATGCTTAAACTATTTGGGTTTCAGTTTCCTCAACTAGAAAATTAAGAAACTGGGATAAAATAACTCTAAAGTCTCTTCCATATCTAAAAATTCTACTTCTATAGTTCTATTTCAAATAAGGTTTTTAATCTCCAAGATGGGACAAAGGCAGTTTAAGAGTATAGACTAACACTTCAGATTTAAACAAATGTTTTCACATAGTCGAGTATAGTGGAAACAAATTGTATTTATCTTTTCTGTAAGTAATTTAGGAATACTCTGCTTTATGTACTAGGTATATTTTAAACGTTGAATGTATATTTATTTTGATCAACATAATCAATCCTTGCAGTGAACCCAGTAGTTAAGAAAGAATCCTTCAGATTTTGTATAGCTTGTTTTCTTGAAGAGACACACCTATACCATAAACTTCATATAAAATAATCTTGTTACTAACTAGTTATGAAATTTTATATTTTAAACAATAGAGTACTATTTCCTACCTCTTTTAAAATATTTATGTATAAGAATTTATTATTCTATTCTCCATGCTATAGGCTAACATCAGTCCAGTGAATTCATATTTTCCATTAGAGAAAAGGAGTCAGATTGGAATAAATACAAAAGCTGGCTTTCTTTCAGCACTATTGCCATCTTGTTATAAAGCAGAAACCACAAGAGATATATAGATTATAGCATAAAAACATTGAATTTGTACTTATTTTCAAATACCATGGGTGGATAAGTTCTGTTAGATGGACAGGATAGTATTTTAGTTAGATCTTTTTCTAAGTTGACTTGTTAGTATCTTCCACACGCATTTTACGACAATATACATTTTAAGACTGCAAACTGAATTCGTGTTATAAACCAAGCCAGGAAGCATTTTCATCACAATACCAAACCTACACAAATCACTAAAGACATTATTAGTTAAATTAGAGGTTTAAAAGTCATCCTTCCTGACATTGGCAATGTGGGCGTCTGCACAGCACCCACAGCTGTGTTTCAGTAGTCTTGGCATAGAATTACTAAGGTAATAAAAATTCTTGAAGGTGGGAAGTTTCCATCAATTAACTTTGAGAGACTCGTCTGGAGCAGCCTCATCTCAGCCCACATATTATGATGATGCTATCTACTCAGTATGCCCTTGCTAAGATGACAGCAGTTAAATGTTGAATTTCTGATCATCCTCCCACCCCAGTTAATCATATGTATTCTAAATCTAGAATAACACATTAAACTAAAAATAAAGAAGGCAAATTCTCCACTTGACTTAGTATTCTTTTTCTTAGTGGACTAAATGGAGTTATAATCAGGGCTAAATTTTTTCCTCTTTAAGCTGTTTTCTTTCTTTCTATAGCAACCTCTAGGAATGCCACCTGGAGTTAGTTGATTGCAATGCCCACACATCACAGATTCTCTTCACTAGCTTTTCTAAACCTAAATAATATAACCCACCAAGTGGCTAGTTCCTGCCGTTCTGGGTTTGGGGTTCTCAAAACAGACGCCTCATTCCCTACTGCTGTTGTCAGTATAATCTTATCAACCATTTGATTACACTGACCAGGCTGACATGCAAGCCAAATCAAACAGTATCCTAAGTTTCTATGAATAGCAATCTAGATGCTACAAATTCACCAAAGATCAAACTACCACTAGTACCACAAGATCACAAAAGAAGAGAGCTTAGCAGTAACTATCCTCCTTGTGATCCTTCTTCCACGACCAGAAGGAATTAGATAGCACATCTTCACTGAAACAGCTCTTGTTAGTATCACCAATGTGATCTTCCTGTTGCTACATCCTACAGTCTATCCTCAGGTCCACTTCACTCAGGAACCTTTAACTACTAATCATTCCCTCTTTGATGAACTTTCTTCTCTAGACTTCTGTAACATACTCTCTAGACTTCTATGACATCATACTTTCACAGGGCTCTGTCTTCTCAGCATCCTTCGATGGTTCTTCCTCTTCTCCTTGCACTTCCGAATCTTCTTATTATATTGTAAGTCTTCTCTTTTACCTTTTGCATAGCCTTTATCAATTTCTAATATGCTATAGACGTTTCTTATTTATTATGTTTACTGATTATTTTATGTCTCCACTGCTCCTCCACTAGACTGTAAATGCTTTTGTCTGCTTTGGTCATTGATGCCTGGTGCCCAGATCAGTGCTTGGCACATAGTGCTCAATAAACATTTGCTGAATGAATAAACTACTGTTTTTCTGATTTATATATGCTTAAGCCATTCCCTAACTCCTTAGAATGAATGTTCCTTAAGAGTAGAAAATTAATATATTTATGAAAGAATATCCCATATAACATAATATTGAGTTGTTACATATAGGCTATGAAATTTGGGCTAGTACCAGTAAACAGGTGATAACCATTAGCAAACAGGAATTATGGTCATAATTACACTTTTGTTAACTCAAATAATTAGTTTAAGCTGAAGCCTCATTTCTGTTAGAGTCTTTAGTCCTCGCTAAGAGATAATGTAGTTAAATTTCAAAAGTATGTATAGTTTTTTAATAGGAACTCAGTTTCAACCAATATTTTGAAGTGATTGACAATTCTTAAGAAAGCAAGGGCCTTACTAAAATGACACATAATTATTCTTTGAAACACAAATGGAAATAGAACTGTAATGATTCTAATAATACATATTACTATTTCTGGATATTAATTTAGGTCATAAGCTGTAACAAATACATTTTGAATACAATATTGATGTAACAAAATTATATCATATCTTCTTTTCAGGAAAAGTAGCTGCAATTTTTTGAGCTCTTACTGTGTGCCAGCTAATGTATTAAATTCTTCATATCCTTTATCTCTTTTAATTCTCACAATAACACTGTGAGATGTATCTGAAATTCCTTTTTTTCTCTAATATAATATGACTGTTATGAAATTCCTCAATGAAGAACCTGAGGATTAGAGAGGGTAATAGTTGAGCCTTATGTTATGTTATTTTATTTTATTTTATTTTATTTAAGACAGGGTCTCGCTCTGTTACCTGGGCTAGATTGCAGTGGCATCATCATAGCCCACTGCAACCTCAAGCTCCTGGGCTCAAGGGATCCTCCAGAGTAGCTGGGACTACAGGCACACACCACAACTTCTGGCTAATTTCTTTTTTATTTTTTGTGGAGATGGGGTCTTGCTATGTTGCCCAGGCTGGTCTCAAACTCCTGGCCCCAAGTGATCCTGCTGCCTGGGCCTCCCAAAGTGCTGGGATTACAGGAGTGAGCCACCACACCTGGCCTGCAGCCACATTTTAAACCTGGGTGTGTAAGTCTTGACAACTATGTTGTAAACCTCCAACAGTACAATTGTTTATACCAAGAACACATGTGGTAATAATTATTCAGATTTTGATAGAGAAAACTGAGATACAAGATAATCTGCTAAAAGTTGCATAGTTTGTCAACAACATGGTGGCTACAGGGAAACGTGTTACCTGGATCTGGGCCCTTGTTTTTCCATGAACATAGACATATTTATTCATTTATTTTAATTAAAAATACATGCCACATTATTGTTGGAAAAAAAATCAAACTGCCACTGCACTCCAGCCTGGATGACAGAGTGAAACGTCTCTTCTAAGAAAAAAAAAAAAAGTCAAATTGTACTAAAGGACTCATAATGAAAGAAAACCCTTTCCCATTTTTCTCTAAGCTCCAGAGACTGCCAGCCTCAACTCTTCTAGCCATTCTCCTTTTATTTTCATCTTTCTAAATAAAATGTTTATACTGATATTTCTTAATTTTTCAAAATTAGGTATCAGATATATTATCTTTCCCCCATGGTAGAAGAGATCTTAGTTCTTTTTGATTTCTTGCTTTATCAATATTAACTATATCTCTTACCAAGATAAAGTTTTAATGTTTCTTCTCACACACACCACTCTCCCCTCCCTCAGTTCTCCCAATATTTGGTTAAATCAGTAAGTTTTAAAATATATTATAGTTATACAAATAGCATAAACTGTGAACAGTGTACTAAGACCACAACTCCTTTTTTATACGACCACAGTCATGGGTCACTTAATAATGGGGATACATTCTGAGAAATGCATCATTAGGCTATTTCATCATTGTGGGAACATCATAGACCGTACTTACACAAACCTAGGTGACAGAGCCTACTACACACCTAGGCTATGTGGTATGGGCTATTGCTCCCAGGCTTTAAACCTGTACAGCATGTTACTGTTCTGAATACTGTAGGCAATTATAGTACAATGGTAAGTATTTGTGTATCTAAACATATCTAAACAAACAAAAGGTACAGTAAAAATACAGTATAAAAGATAAAAATGGTACACCTGTATAGGGAACCTCTATTATGATTTTATGAGACCACCATTCTATAAGCAGTCTGTTATTAACCAAAACGTTACTATGGGGTGCACGATGGTATTTTGTATTCCCTAGAGTTGATAACTGCTTCATGTTTTTCATTGTTGGGTTTTTTTTTGTTGAGACAGGGTCTCTCTATGTTGCCTAGGCTGGTTTCAAACTCCTGGGCTCAAGTGATCCTCCTGAGTAGCTGAGACAACAGGCATGTACCACCTCGCCTGGCTGCTTCATTTTTTCATTTGCTTTGTTTCCAACACACCTATCAGTATTTTTTTCCAAATGCTCAAACATCATTGTGGCATGCTATTCAATAATAATATTTTTCATATGCTCAAATAAATCAGTTCCTTTTTTTTTTTTTTTTCCTGGAAAACTCTCTAGGCTAGGCCTGATGTAAAAATGACATCCTGGGACTTCCTTATGGAGCTCTTCTGTGCTGGATCACCTGTTCCCTAGATCCCATGTTTTCCTTTTTCTTGTTTTATTAACTTGGTTTTTAGATTTTACTAGAGTATATCCTCCTGTTAGTTTTACTACCTTCTACTATCTCTTACCCTTATTCTCCCAGTGATTTTGGGTCATATAATATATACACTGCCAGAGCTTATAACATGTAAATTCTGTCCTAGAATAGTAAACTCCACATTAATCCTATGGATTCTATGCTCACATCAGGTCTACATTTTCTTTATCACTTGTTTAGCTGGGGTATGTACTGTAATAGTTTCTCAAGAAAGCATCAGGGAAATTATATTATCTGAGTTCTTGCATGTTCAAAAATGTCTGTTGCCTTTTAATCCGAACAACAGTTTGGCTAGATCTTGGGTTACACTTTCTTTCCTTGAGGACTTTATATTGCTCCACAGTTTTCTGGCACTGAACTTTTATCTGAGGAGAATTCTGAAGTCAATCCGAATCTTTCTTTCCCTCATGTGTTCTTTTCTTCTTCTCTGGAGTCATTCTTTAATTTTTGCAGTCCAATAACATTCCTGGGTTGTGTCTTGATGTAATTATTCTACGTAAATTTTTCCTGGCTCGTGATGTGCCCTTGTAATCTATAGATTCAAGTGTGCATTTGTTTCTGAATAGTTTCCTTGAAATAATCTTTAAATATCATATTCTATTGAATTTTATTCTTCAGAGACAATTATTCTACTTTATCCATGTTCCACATCTAATATTGGTTCTCTATTCCTTTTAACACTTGGTTAATTTCCATTTTGTTTTGCTTATTTTTTCACAATTTTCCCACGTCCCTATGTTTTTCAGAAATGTCTATTCTCCTTTTGCACTTCCAATATGCCCTTTATTTCATTGACAATTTTACTTTTCTCTTCCCCTTATTTCCTGAGCTCTGTTAACTAAGGCTTTTTCTTCTGCACAAAATCTTCCTTGACTTATCTCTGCTTTGTGTTCCAGTTTTATCAAACCATTTACAAGATTAAGTTTTTCTATTATTCAAGGCAATATATTTTATTATAACTTTCATCAGCTCTGTTTTTCACTATCAGCAGTTTTTCAACTGCCATTTATTTTTATTTTCATTTTGTTCTTTTCAACTATTTTATTATAATCTTTTTAAATAAATTCCCTGATTTCTTTATAATAATTAGCCATCTATTCTTCCTGGACCAGCTATTTGTAAGAGGTTCGTGTGAAGAAGTGGCAAGACTGTGTTTTAGGCTAGCAAGAATTCTCCCCAGTTCACAATGAAGTTCCTTAGGACCATGGTTGTCTGAGGGAGTTATTTTATTCTTAACTGCTCCCCAGCCAACGAACAATTGGCAACTGCCAAGCTGCTCATAATACAGGGTCTCTTTCCTCACAACACCTTTTTAAAAATATGGTATATTTCCAATTCTTCACTCAGCTCCTCCTTTCCTCCTTTTCCTTCGTGCCCAGCTAGGTATAGAGAAGCTCCTGCTGGTAGCCTCTGAATGGTTCCAAAATTTTTGATTTTTGCCCCTCAGAGCACACGAACTTCTTTGGAGAATACACTCTATTGGCTTTTACCAAGACCTGCAGATGTAGGCATCCTGTCTCATCATTTCCTCAAACCCACTCGGCCTTTGTTGCATTTGGCAGCCCTTACTCAATTTTGTGATTTGGTGTTACAGATATTTCCTGCTCTTATTGAAGATGATATTTATATTTTTCTCTCTTCCTCTAATTTTTTTTCTGGTGATTTCTGAGAGAAGCAGACAATATCATTGTTATTATATCATTTAAAATATGTAATGAGCCCATATTTTTTACTAGGGATTGAATTGCTTTTCAGATAGTGGTAATTACTCTTATACTATAGAGACATATGCATTAAGTATTTTGATTCTTTAGTATACAAGCAAGATAAAATGATAATTTCTTGAAGGAGTGCATATTTGGTGAGTTGAATCAAATACATTCAACTATGAAGCATAATAAATTAGAGAAAGAAGTGATTCCAGAAGGAAAACTGATATGTGAGGAATCAGTAATTCTATACTCTAATTCTATGCTGTTTAATTTATTACTATGACCTTGTATTAGTCATTTTGTCCTCTAATTCTTCTCTGTAAACCTGAAATCTTTTTAATTGTTGTTTAACTTTTAATGGAATTTAGAGATCCTGATTAAATGTAAATTTATAACAACTGAGTAATAGAGAGTTAATATCAAATCAACCACAATTTATGAAGTATTTATAATTACCTTCCATTCTCCTTCCTGCCCTCTAAATTATTCCAATAAGCCTAAGGAAGACTAAAGCTGGGCAAAGTCTGTAGCAAATTATAGATTTCTTCCTTCTAGCCTGAATAGCATATGTGCAAAAAACAACTGCAAACCAAAATTTAAATAAATCACTGAGGAGGAAAAGTGTGATTTTATTTTCCTACTTCATTTTAATCACACATGATTATAAAGAAATTCCAGCAAATAGCCTTTCAGATACTTGATTCTTATAAATTGTGATAGAACCTCAAGTATATTCTCAAAACAGAGGTAGTAGGCAGAATTTCTGATATTGAAAATAATGACAATGTATCCCATCATTTTTAAGACTTTCCAAAGCTAACAGAATTTTAAATGATGAATCAAGGTTAAACAAGTTAACCTTATTTATAATGATGTATATAAAACAAAATAACATGGTAACATATAGAAACCCAGTAGTGTTTCATATTGGTTCTGTGAAAACTTACATCCAGCCAGAAACATAATAAGCTAGTGACAACTTTGAGAGGTTATTGCTTCCTTTCCTGCTCTTCATGGAGTAAATAAGGAAGGATTGCTTTTGAGGGTATGAAATGCTTTTTCCCCTTCTCATTATTCTGTTATAAAAATGTTTAAATGTATAGAAAAATGAAAATATTACAGTGAATATTCATATACCCATCTATTAGATTGTGCCATTAATATTTTGCTATCCATCCATCCATTGATCAATCCATCAATACATCCTATTTTTCATGCATATTAAAGCAACCTAGAGATATCAGTACATTTCCCCCTAAATATGCATATCATTAATCAGAATTCAATATTTGTTTACAGGTTTTAGTAAAATTTATATACAATAAAATGTACAAATCTTATATGTATATTCACCAAATTTTGATATATGCATGTACCTACATAACTCAAATCCCTACCAAGATATAGGACATTATGATTACTCCAGAAAGTTCCCTCAGGCTCCTTTCTAGTCAATCCTCACCTCCAGTGTCCCACTGTTCTCATTTTTTTCCACCATAGGTTAGTCGTGTCTCTTCCTGAACTTCATATAAATGGACTCATATAGCATGTATTCTTTTAGGTATGGCTACTTTCACTCAGCAAAATATTTTTGAGATTCACCCACGTTATTGCATATCAACAGTAAATTCGTTTTTATTGCTGAGTAGTTTTCCATTTTATTAATATACTACAGTTTACTTTCCTATTGATGGACATGTGAGCTGTATCTAGTTTTCGGCTGTGATGAATGAAGTTGCTATAAACACTCCTGAGTGAGTCATTTTGTAGACATGTTTTCATTTCTCTTAGGTAAACACCTAGAAGTGGAATTGCTGGTTCACAAGGTAGATGTATATTTAGTTTTATAAGAAACCCCCAGACCTTTTCCCAAAGTTACCATTTTTACATGCTTATTGACAATGTATAGCGTTCTGGTTGTTCCACATCTTTGCCAGTATTTGGTGTTGTCAGTCTCTTTATTTTTAATTTATTTTATTTTTTAGAGACAGGGTCTTACTCTGTCACCCAGGGTGGAGTGCAGTGGTGCGATCATAGCTCACTGCAGCCTTGAATTCCTGGGCTCAAGTGATCCTCCTGCCTCAGCCTCCAGAGTAGCTGGGACTACAGGCGTGTGCCAGCATGCATGGTCTCAGTCTTTTTAATTTTAGCAATTATGATGGGTGTATAGTAGTATCTCATTATGAAATTAATTTGCAAACAAATTTTTTCTTTGATTTGAGATAAAATAATATAATAATTTCTTTCAAATGTCAAATAGCCCTGATAATAGTATTATATAAGAATGCTAGAAAAAGTTTTCCATAGTGAGAAAGTTGTTTGTTTCCGGTTGTATTTGTTAGACAAAGCAATTCTACTTTAAAATAAGCACATTGGCTGGGAGCGGTGGCATGTGCCTATAATCCCAGCTACTCGGGAGGCTGAGGGAGGAGGATCACTTGAGCCCAGGAGTTTGAGATTTCTGTGAGCTAGGGCAACTCTAGCCTGGGTAACAAAGTGAGACTCTGTCTCAATCAATCAACAAAATAAAATAAAATAAAGATGTTAACTGCAGCAAAAACCTAGAAACAACCCAAAAGTCCTCAATAGGGCACTAGTGAAATACAATAGAATACAATGCAGCCATTTAAAAGAATAAGGTATTACAAGAAATGACAGAGGCAGTTGAAAAAAATTTTTTAAAAAAGAATAAAGGATAAAAAGAAAAGAATAAGGTAAATCTATATATTCCGCTACAGAGAGGTGTCCAAGATATATTATTAAGAGAAGAAGCAGCTGGGCATGGTGGCTCACACATGTAATCCCAGTACTTCGGGAGGCTGAGGCAGGAGAACTGCTTGAGGCCAGGAGTTTGAGACCAGCCTGGGCAACATAGTGAGACTCTGTCGCTACAAAAAATTAAAAATTAGCCAGGAATGGTGGCATACGCCTGTAGTCCTACCTACTTGGGAGGCTGAGGCAGGAGGATCACTTGAGCTCAGGAGTTGGAGGCTGCAGTGAGCTATGATAGTGCCACTGCACTCCAGCCTGGGCTCTAGCCTGGGCAACAGCAAGATCCTGTCTGCAAAAAAAAAAAAAAAAAGAGAAAGAAGCAAGTAACAAAACGGTGTTAGCATTTGAAAAAAGGGATTTAGATGGTGACATGTATACATACTTCTAAGTAAATTAACAGCACTTACTTTTGGGTAGTAGGAATGAAAAGTTGGGGGAACTTTATACTTTTCATTTTTCTGTATTACTTGAATTTTTAATCATTATACTATTTTTATGAATAAATAAATAAGTGGTGTGACCAGGGTCTGACAGTTTTTATTATATGAGCTATTTATTTATTTGTTTGAGATAGGGTCTCACTCTGTTGCCAGGGCTAGAGAGCAGTTGTGTCATCATAGCTCACTTGCAACCTCAAACTCCTGGCCTTAAGCAATCCTCCCACCTTGGCCTTCCAAAATGCTAGGATTGTAGGCATGAGCCACTGCCCAGCCTATACGAGCTATTTAGATGTTTTAGGTAACATAGTGGCTGGGATTAAAAATCGTCTCCTTTAAGAATCAACCCAAACAATCCAAGTGCAGTAGCTCGCACCTGCAATCCCAGGCACTTGGGAGGCTGAGGCAGGAGCATCACTTGAGCCCAGGAGTTCGAAACTATAGTTGGCAATGATTGCGCCTGTGAATAGCCACTGCACTCCAGCCTGGGCAAAATAGTGAGATTGTATCTCAATTAAAAAAAAAAAAGAATCAACATAAGCATGCCCTATATCTCAATCTCCATATGAAGCCACCATCTCCCAGGTAATCCCTTATATCATAGTCTCTCATCTCCATTAAGCTCTATACATCCCTTAAACTGATCTAGACCTATATCCCTCCTCCCCAATCCCCAACCCTTCTACTACTCTGCTCTCTGGAACTCAAGGTCGGTCATCAGCAAATCCCTTATCTTCAGCCTCTTCTCTGAGCATTTCATTCCTTTTACCTTCTTACATTAATTAATACTTGACTCTCTTAAAGATACCATTTTCCTTGGAGCCCTCTCAGGTAGTTCCAGTTTTCTCTTTCATCCCTCAGATTATGTGGCCTTGTGGTAGGTTAGGTGTCTTCCTTGCTTTTTATTGCCACCTACAGATCAGTGTACCTCTTTTCTCTCTAAATAACCTTTGAAAATCATGCTATTGGGTTTATCATTCACTGCCCACTTCCATTACAGTCTTCAACAGACCTCCACATCACATGGCTTCATTACTTGAATTTTTTTTTCATTACTTGAATATTTTAGCACCTACCTTACTATCACTGTCTCCACCACAACTCTTAAAAAGTTTTGGTTATTTCAATATCTACACAGACGATCCTTCCAATGCTCACACATCTCTGTTCCTTGACTTCCTCACCTCAAATGATCTTGTCCTCCACCTTAACTCAGCCACCCACTCCCAAGATCATCCCCTAGGCCATGTCTTACTAATAACTAAACTACTGTCATAATATCCATTTCAAGCATCCCACTCTCCTCCTACAACTCCTATCTTTCCAGCCCCTCCCTATAGTACATGCACTTCAACAATTTTAACTCCATCAGAACACTGAATCCATTTTCTCTTCAATCTTCACTACCCTCCTTCCTTGGCCCATCACTATAATCACCCGCTTGCATAAACTCTCAAATCTCTTATCTTTCTGTCCCTCTGCCAAACTTTGTAAAATCTTGGTTAAATCCAACTCTCTTCTTACTTAAGGCAGCATCCAAACAGCTGAATGTGACCAAAGTAAAATTCAAACATAATGACTTGTCTCCCTTTAATTTATAACTACTAACTTTAAGCAAGCCTTTTCCTGTTGTCTAACTTACTATATATTTTTTTAATCAACTTATTCTTTCCTCCTTCCCTCTCATTCTCATTGAAAAAATAGAAATAGAACTCACATAATCTCTCATCACCAAATCTACTAAACTACGTGCATCACTCTTTCTTTCTTCCTATACAATGGCAAAATCGTCCGTGATCCTTTCTAAGGCCATCTCTTCTACTTATCCACTTGATTCTATCCCCTCTTACCAACCAAGAATATCACTCCGGCAATTGTCTTTCTCTCTTACATTATCAATTTTCCCTCTCTACTAGTCACTTCCATCAGCATGCAGTGTTTCCAATGTTACAATACAGGTTTCTTGACCAACATCTCACCACCCCAGTCAATGTCCCATTTCTCTGCTGCCCTCTACAAACTTGAAAGGGCAATCTGTACTTGCTGTCTTTACTCTCTCTATTCCCATTGTCTCTTAAACTCATCCCATTCAGGCTACAGTTCCCACTGTTTCTCTGAAACTGCTCTTATTAAGATCACAATGGCTTCCATGTTGTCCGAATGTCAATTCTCATCTTCATTTTATTTGCACTATCATCAGTATGTGACAAAGGTGATCATTTTTCTCCATCTTGAAATCTTTTTGTTGCACTTTTAGGTCACCACTTTTCTTGGTTCTGTTTCTATTTTAATACTTCATAAGGTGCTCCTTTTGATCTCTTTTGCTGGTTTCTCTTTCTCTTCCTGACCTCTAGAAATAGTAATGCCCAGGGTTCAGTCCTTGATTTTTTCTCTATCTATACCCATTTAATAGATTTCATCATGTCTCATGGTTTTATGTATTACCTATATGCTGATGCCTCCCAACTGTATGTTTCTGGTCCAAACCTCTCACCTGAACCCCAGACTACTCTTGGATATCTTGGATATCCAGTGCCTACACTTGGATATCTAATGTACATTTCAAACTTATTAACATGTCCCAAAACAAATTCCTAATTCCCAACCTCCTTTTTGCCAACCCTTTTCTCCTATAAACTTCCTTATTTCAGGCCAAAAACCCTAGAGTCATTTTTGATTCCTCTCTTTATCTCACACCCTAAATCCAATCTGTCAACAAATCTTGGTTCCATCTTCAAACTCTGACTACCTGTTACCACTTTCATAGATACCTCCCTAGCCTAAACCATCATTATGCTTCACCTGAATTAATGTCATTAACCACTAACTGGTCTCCCTATGTCCACCTTGCCCTCCCTCTACCCCATAGTCTATTTTGCCCACAAGAGACAGAGATGTCCTTCAAAAATATAAGTCAGTACCAATGTTAATTTCTTAGTTTTGATAAATATACCATGATCATATATCACCTGGGAGAAGGGACATACAGGAACTCAATGTTTTCAATTTTTCTGTAAATCTAAAATTTTTCAAAATTGAAAGTGGTTTTTTTTTGGGGGGTAGGAGGCTTTATTCTTTTGGCAGATCCTTTTAGTCATTATAGATATTGCTACACTGTTAATAAAAAAATATATACTTCTCTGTAAAGCATTTAAAAAAAATTCCAAGGATGAGATGGCTGAGGTCTCAGCTCAAGTATCTCCAAATACATTGTTGTCCATTCTCTGACCTTTCCGTGTGTTATTTTTTGGTTGTTTTTTGGATCAATGCCATCTGTGAGCTTCTGTGGTACAAGCTTTTTTGTAGGGTTGGATTACTTCAGAGCCAAATCCTGGGATCCACATGTTCCACTTGTGCTCTAAATGCTACTGGACATCTTTTACCTCCAAGGTGCTGGACTTGCAATGCAGAGCAAGCTGGCAGGCTGCTGTTGCCACACTCTCGATAAAATCAGCAATCTGCAGCAGCATCTCCTCCACATCTTCATCTAACTTCTCATTAGGATCCAATTCTCTTACTAAGTCCTGTAATTTCTTCTTGGTCAATACCTGATTGTTTTCAGGGCTAAGAGGACCTGCTGTCCCAGGAGTGCCTGGTGTCTTTACCACTATAGTGCTATTGGCCATGGAGCCTTGTGGAGGGGTGCTGGCTGGTTGTGGCTGGATGAGAAACTGGAGAGGTTGATTAGGGCAGAGGGGCCAAACTGGTTCATAATCTGCCAAGCTTGGACTTCAATTCATAGAGCTTATCAAGATCCTCTTTCTTTTTGGAGCTGTGAGGACCAAGGCCAATCAAAGGCAACAGCGTCTATCTCCCCACGATGTGCGGAGATTGCACCAGTGAAGCCGGTTGGAGTGCACAGCCCTCTCCAAGTACTTCCCAAAATTGAAAGTTTAAAATTAGGCAACTCATGTCATTCACTGCTTAAAACCTCAGTGCCAAGAAGCACATAGAAGGCACACAATAAATATTTATTGGATGAATGGATGAAAGCTGAATGTTAACTATTTAAGACTTCAAGTTCAACCATTGTACATTTCCCAACATTGCCTCTTTCCATCTATGAATTGCTATTCTTCTGCCAGGTTTAGTACGTGTTTCTAAATGCCACATTCCTCTCATGATTTTCTTTCTTCTCTCACACACAATGACTATTCCCATCCATTATCTTCTGAGAGCCATAAACCTTCAGGCATTTCTTTGCTTTCAAATTTAAACTTAAGTTACCTTTTGATAGCACTCTGAATCAAACCACTGTGAAAATCATGAAGCTGAAGGCTATAGCTCTGCTTCCATTTATGGTTCAGTATAGAATACTTGGAGTTTTAAAGATATCAACATCCCAGTTATTCAGATAAAATTTTAAGCCTCATAACTGTAGCTCATAAAAATAATCTCTTCTCTGTATTTTACCTGGATTCAGATTTGAGGATCAAGAAGCAAAGATTATGGATAAATATACATCTTTAAAAGTATCTGAATAAATGTTTCTTATTCAGTTTTTTAGAAGCCTGCATTTTAAAAGTATATATTGTTTTAAAAAGCTATTTTTGGGAATTTATGGTAGGTAAAAAGTACCCTACTAAAGATCATAAAGTAAACATTATAAATCAGAATGAGATAGGATAGTGTTAAATCGAGCCTTCTATGAAAGAGGATTTTCTTCTATTTGATACAAATTCCAGTAACCTAAGTAATGTCTACCTGATGAAGGAATATGCCCTTAGAAATTCTACTGGTTAAATAGTTCCGTTTCTGAAGGAACTATTTTTAAATAGCCTTAAATATACACCAAACCTCCAATACAGTTGGCAGCTTCAGAAAAGCTTAATTACCCTCTTATTCTTTTAACCATCCAAATAAACCAATCCAGTGACTATCATAGTACTCATTACCAGCTGTGAGCACAGTCAAATGGATTCCCCACTGTTAAATTCAGAAAATAAACTAGAAGAAGAAAAAAAAAAACAGAAAAAAGGAAAAAGAAATAGTAATGTTGACAGGAAAAGTAACAAAATACAGCAACCAGGGACAAAATGAGAATCCCAGCCTGGCTTTTGATACTGAGAAAGATCTGAGAAACCATTTTTAGGAATTCTGTGGAAAATATCTAGGAAAATGCTTTCATTCATAGTGGTAAAATAAAATTCAACTAAGAATAAAGTAATTTACTGTGATTTTCTTTAACTGCTACTCCATAGGGAACCAGAGAATAAAATTATAGTTTGGCTTTGAAAAGATCTGATAGGGTCAGTAAACGAAAAATGAAAAAACTAAGAAAAAGAAAAAATGATGGATTGTAAAACTATTTTTGTGCAGAAGAACCACAACAGTACAATGTATGTGTTATTCTCACAATGAGAAGAACAAATAGTTGGCAGTAGATCATTTTACTTTCCAGCTTTAGCTTCCCTTCTGAATTCACCATAAAACTGGTCTATGCTGCTTAAATTAAACCAAGAATAGCGGCATCAAGCTGAGTAAATCTGATTGCAGAGCTATTGTCTATTGCAAAACGGTTTTCAGAAAGATGTCTCCCTAACAGACATGCTGAATTATAACCTTAACCACAGCAACATATCTGAGCATTGCCTTAGGAAAAACTGTCACAGAGTAAATGGAGTAAAAGAAATAGGAGAATGTATACTATATAAAAAAGTGCTATAATATTCTAGCTAGGAAAACAAACATAAATAGATAATAAACAACAGCAATAATTATAAAAATAATAAATTCTAAGCCTCACCAGAAAAAAAAACTCAACACATTAGGTGTACCTTTTAATTTCCAATGAATACAGACAGTTCTTAATAGTTACTGAGGGAATCTCTGTTAACTAGCTTACTAGTGGTATATAATAATATCACACATTTGTATAGTCCTTTATGTTTACAAAGGGTTTTCACATATATTATCTCAGTTAGCCCATACCAATCCCTGTGAGATAGTATAATGAGTATTAAAACAAAATCATAGAATTGGAAGGAACCACAATATTCATCTAGTCAACTTTCAATTTGCAGGTAGGAATTCTCTCTATAGTATCCCTAACATCTGATCAGTTAGCTTCTGTCATAATTTCTTTAGTGACAGGAAATCATAAGCAAAGGCTTATGGAGAATGAACAAGGCTTAACTGAGTATTTATTTAAATAGGATCAGGGAAACAAGGCAATAGAAAATTCTACTTCTACCAGGTATTATTTTCTTTATTGAAAATTTATTATGTGCCAGATACTGTCTTTATGTACAGGATCTCTTTTAACCTTTACAACAACCTGTAAGGAGCAGCTAATAGCTGCTTAATTATTAGGAATATTTTGCTTGCAACTATTTTTTTCTAAATTATTTAATGACCTTTAAAATCTACTTAAATGGAGAACCTCTGAAAATGCATGTTGAATAGTAGGCATAGCTAAAGATAAGCTATGATTATTCCCATTTTATAGATGAGAAAACTGAATTAAGTGAATTAGCCCTAGTTATATTTAGGAAGTAATGGAGGCGGGACCTGAAACACAGATCTTCAATCTACTAATCCAATATTAATTCCATTCCACATTACAAAGTGGGTAAGCTACAATGCATTTTAATAGAGATAAACATTTTTAAATCTCTTAAATTTGCAACAAAAATAAAACTATTTATTTTTTGGCTATAATAATAGACCTTAATACAGCCAACTCTGAGTTGAATGAGAGTTATCAAGATGTAAGATTTAGGGCTTTTACAAATTAACAATCTACTGACCATATGTGATTCAATATAGTCTTTGGTCATTGCAACCACTGATATGGTACACTTGTACATTACTACAAAAACAGGCACAAACAGCCAAAGCCTGACCCTCCTCTCTCTTCCTCTCTCTCTCTCCCCACCTCTCTCCCATAAGAACACCACAAAATGACAACAACAATCTTTGGTACTAAGTAATAAATAATTGCAGAAGATAATGAGAAATGTCAAAACTTTAGATTTAAATTAACTTTGTCACAGATTATGCGTACTTTTTAGTGAGTTTAGTCCATGGAAAATCATAAAGTGGGTAAAGCTTTCTCTAAGATCAGGTCTTGTTCACATGTTGTCTCTATATCAAAATTTGTTCGTTGATTACTTGGGTTAAGGTAGTGTTTGCCAGCTTTCTTCATACTCTTTTTTTTTTTTGGAAGTCAGCCCACACTCAAGGCTGGGGATGGGGGTTAACTCTACCCCTTGGAGAAAGGCACTTTACCTCTGTGGTATTCTTCCCAAAAGCCCATCACCTGAGTTTAGTCTTTTGGATAACATTATCGGATAAATCCAAATTGAAAAACATTCTATGAAACATCCAGCCAGAGTTCTTTAAAACTATTAAGGTCATTGGAAACAAGGAAAGACTGAGCAACTGTCACAAACCACAAAAGAATAGGCAATATGATGATTAAAAACAATGTATTACCCTGGATTGGATCCTGGCACAGAAAAAGGACACTGGTAAAAAAAAAACTGATCAAATCCAAATTAAGCCTAGAATTTAATTAATAGTAATGAACCAGTGCTGGTTGTTTTCTTAGTTTTATCCAATGTACCACAATAATGTAAGATGTTAACATTAGGAGATATGTAAGAGGTAGATGGGAATATTATCTTAGCAGCTATTCTGTAAACCTAAAATTATCCAAAACTAAAAAGTTTGTTTTTTAAAAACTCTGCTCAAGGCTAGAGGCTTAAAAACTCATTCATTACCTTGCTGACTATAAGACATAAGAAAAATCAAACTGTTTTTCCTACTCTTAACACTTAACATATTACTTCTGACACCAGACATGTGGGTTTTTTACCCCACACATCAAGCAATTCTCTAGCAGACACCAACTGGGTGCCCTATAATTCAATCAATTCTGACACTATCTACCTGGAGATAGATAGTGTCAGATCCCACAGGTTAAGTAAGGGCTCAGTCCCACAAGGTTGCCCCCAGTTCAGAAGTCCCAGGTTGTGAACTATACTTCTGACCAACCTAATATAAATTGGGGGTTCTCATGACTCCCTCCTTGGGTTCAATGAATTTGCTAGGGCAGCTTACAGAACTCCGACAAATACTTTATTTACTATTGCTGATTTATTACAAAGGATATTTTAAAGGATACAAATGAACATCCAGATGAAAAGACACATAGGGTGGGGTTTGTAATGGTCCCAAGCACAGGAGCTTCTGTCCCTGTGGAGTTAGGGTGCACTGCCCTTCCCAGCATAAGGAAGTGTTCTTGTTCACCAACCCAGAAGCTCTCAGAACCCAGTCCTTATCTGGGTTTTTATGGAGGCTTCATTATGTAGGCATGATTGATTAAATCTTTGGCCATTGGTGATCTGCTCGATCTTCAGCCCCCTTTCCCCTTCCCATGGGACTGAAAGTTCTAACACTCTGATCCTGTGGTTGGACCCCCCATCCTGAAGCTATATCTAGAAGCTTCCAGCCAATAGTCATCTCATTAGCATACAAAGAAACACTTATCACCTTGGAGATTCCAAGAGTTTTAGGAGCTGTGTGTCAGGAAATGGGGATAAAGACCAAATATATTATTTTTTGTTATAAATCACAATATCACATTGATCATCTCCTACAATTCTACTCTTTCCTCAATCCACTCCAGTCACACTGGCCTCCTTGTTATTCCTCAAATATACTAGTTATGTGCTTACTTTAGGCCCTTTCACTTTGCATCATTTCCTCTGCCTGGAATGAATTTTCTTCAGATATTCATATGGTTCATACCCTCACTTCCTTCAAGTCTCTGTTCACATATAACATTAGAGAGGATTTTCTTACCCACTCTCTTCAAAAAATACCTCCTTATTATCTTTCTCATTACTTATTTGTGAATGATTGTCTGTCTCTCTCTTGCCCTCCACAGGGGCTCAGCTTTGTTCACTACTTTACCTTTAGCACCTAGAACAGCACCTACTATATAGTAGGCACTCAGTAAGTATTTGTTGAATGAATGGACGACTTTATATTAAAAATAGACAAAAGAAAAATCCTTTAGGGATATCTGCATTTTAACAAGAACAAAACCTTAAACCAAAGGAATAAACCTCTAGTATTGCAATTTCAGATATCATTTTTAACCAGTAAAGGTATTTAAAAATGCAGAACAGCCTTCAAACCACTCCCTTGAAATCATGTGTACATTATTGCTTATTTCATCTGGTCCTAAAGCCCACTCCATTCTTTACTAAGGTCCTCACTATCCTGTAGTACACAGAAAGGTGGTTAAATGTTATTCCCTATTCCTGTGTTTCAATGAAAATAGGGGAAAGAAATGTTTAGGGACTTATTTTAAAAATAGAGGGAAGACTTCAAGTTTCAGTCCCACTTATAAGAAGCTTGGAAGTGGCCACTCCATCCTAACAAGTAAAAACCTGAACAAACTGAAAAATCAACAACTCTTCTTAGATCCTCAAGAGAAGTGAGGTCACAGCTGTTCCTAAAATTAGAGAGAAAGACAGGAGTATACAGAGAATCACAACATACCCAAGCAGAAAACTCCATAGGAAGCATGCAGGGATAGAAAAACCTGAACTGTAATTGACAAACTGCTGGAGACTAGGTATGGAAAAGTCTGAGAGTTAAAAACTCTAGGATGACCCAGTCAGAGGGGAGCCCATACTTTTGTGAGGTTTACCTCCAGAGCACTACCAGGTCCTCACAGTGAATATTAGAGAAAAATCCCCGCATACATCTGGCATGGGGAGGGGAAAAGGAACAATGTTGAAATATGGCAGAACACTCTGTTCTTCTTAACAAGGTCTACCTTCAGGGGAAACTAGTTAACCAGAGTCTAACCTACTAGGGTTTATCAGAGCTTAACTGACCGGGGGGAAGGGAAATATCCAACTCCAGCCCACTCCAGCATTCCTATGCAACCCAAGGGGGAAGAATAAACAAAACAAAATCTGAGAAACATGTGTGAAGTTCACAGTCCAGAGGTGTACGCTCACTAATCATAGGAATATAGGATGCTTCCCCTCCCTCCACACCTTACCACATTACTAAATGCCTATTTTTTTAATTTTTATTTTTTAAATTTATTTTTATTGGTATATATTCATGGGGTACAAGTGCAATTTTGCTACATTGATATATTGCATTGTGGTGAGTCAGGGGCTTCGGTGTGGCCATCACTGGAGTAACACACATTGTACCCACCAAACCACCTCCCATCATCCACCCTCCTCTAACGCCCCACTCTGAGTCTCCATTGTCCATCATTCCACACTCTGCTTCCATGTGTTCACATTCTTTAGCTCCCACTTATAAGAGAAAACATGCAGTATTTGTCTTTCTGTGTCTGAATTGTTTTACTGAAGATAATGGCCTCCTACTATTTCATTTAGTTCTGCTCTGATCTTTGTTATTTCTTTTCTTTTGCTAACTCTGGATTTGGTTAGTTCTTGTTTTTCTTGTTCTTGAGGTACAATGTTAGGTTGTTAATTTGTGATTGTACTTTTTTGATGTATGCAATTAATGCTATAAATTTCCCTCTTAGCTGTGCTTTTGCCGTATCCCACAGGTTTTGGTATGTTGTATTTTCATTTTCATTCATTTAAAAACATTTTAAAATTTCTGTCTAATTTCTTCGTTGACCCAGTGATCATTCAGTGGCATGTTGTTTAATTTCCATGCGGTTGTATAGCTTCTGAAGTTCCTCTTCATATTGATTTCTAGCTTTATTCCACTGTGGTCTGAGAAGACACTTGATATGATTTTGATTTTTTAAAATTTGCTAAGACTTGTTTTGTGGCCTAACATGTGATCTATCTTGGAGAATGCTCCATGTGCTGATGAAAAGAATGTGTATTCTGTAGTTGTTTGGTAAAATATTCTGTAAATGTATGTTTAGTCCATTTGGTCTAAATTCCAATTTAAGTCCAATGTTTCTGTGTTGGTTTTCTGTCTCAATCTGTCTAGCGCAGCAAATGGGGTGTTAAAGTCCTCCACTATTATTGTATTGCTGTCTAGCTCTTTCTTCAGGTCTAGTAATTGTTTTATGAATCTGAGCGTGCCAATTTTGGGTACATATATATTTAGGATTGTTATATCCTCTTGCTGAATTGATCCCATCATTATATAATGGCTTTGTTTTTCTTTCCCTTTTTTTTTTTTTTTTTACTATTTTTTATTTAAAGTCTGTTTTATCTGATATAAGTACAGCTACTCCTACACTTTTGGTTTCCATTTGTGTAGAATATCTTTTTCCACCCCTTTACTTTCAGTCTATGTGTGTCTTTATGGGTAAGGTGAGTTTCTTGTAAGCAGCATATATTTGGATCATGTTTTTAGATATATTCTGCCAGTTTATATCTTTTGTGTGGAACATTTAATCCATTTATGTTCAAGGTTAATATTGATATGTGAGGCTTTGTTCCTGTCATATTGTTAATTGTTTTCTACTTGTTTTATAAATTCTTTGTCTCTTTCTTTTTCTCTTTTTATCTTTGTGGTTTGATGAAATTCTTTCATGTTGCCATTTGATTTCTTTCTCTTCCTCCATTGTGTGATTGTTTTATAAGACCTGTGGGTTTTATATTTTCATGATGGTGGATAGCAACCTTTAATTTTCATGTTTAAGACCCCTTTAGGCATTTCCGTTAGGGCTAGTCTAGTGGTGACAAATTCTTTCAGCATTTGCTTGTCTCGGAAAGACTATTTCTCCTTCATTTATGAAGCACATTCTGGCAGGATATACAATTCTTGGCTAACAGGTTTTTTTTCTTTCAATGCTTTGAAAATGCCATTCCATTCTGTTCTTGTCTGTAAGGTTTCTGCTGAGAAGTCCACTGTTAGTCTGATGGGTTTTCCTTTATAGGTGTGTAGATGTTTTTCTCTTGCTAATTTAAAATTCTTTCTTTCACTATGACTTTAGATATTCTGATTATAATATGCCATGGTGAAGTCCTTTTTGCAATGTGTGCTTGAGGATCTTTGGGTCTCCTGTATCTAGATGTCTAATTCTCTTGATAGACTTGGGAAGTTTTCATCAATTATTTCCTAGGATAGATTTTCTATACTTTTTGGTCTCTCTTCCCCCTTGGGAATATTGATAATTCGTAAGTTCAGTCATTTCATATAGTCTCAGATGTCTTGAAGGCTTTGTTCATTCCTTTTTATTCTTTTTTTCTTATTTTTATCTGACTGGATTATTTCAAAAGACCTGTTTTGAGATTCCTTCTTCTGCTTGGTCTAGTCTATTATTAAAGCTTTCAAATATATTTTGTATTTCCTTCAATAAAATTTTCAACTCCAGAATTTCTGTTTGGTTTTTTTTTTTAAAAGATATCTATCCCCTTGGCAAATTTCTTACTCATATCCTGAATTGATTTCCTAATTTCTTTGTGTTGGTTTTCAGATTTCTCTTGCATTTCATTGAGCTTCTTTGAAATAAATATTTTGAATTCTTTATCCAGCATTTTGAGAAATTCTTTTTGATTGGGATCCATTGCTGGACAGTTGTTGTGGTCCTTTCGTGGTGTCATATTTCCTGCTTTTTCACATTTCCTATATTCTTCCATTGATATCTGTGCATCTTGTGTAGCAGTCACTTGTTCCAATTTTTTGAAATTGTTTTTGTAGGGGAGAATTTTTTCCTGAAAATGTATATATGTTGTTGGTTGAGTAGGACACTTGGACTTTGATTTGGGTACCTGTGGTAGTGTGATCTTTGTATGATTTCTTTAGTAGTACATGGTGTCATATCTGTGATTTTCTCAGTGGCTTAGGATATGGTTATTAGTTGAGGCTGTGATGAAATTTTGCTGGGGACCTGGACACCAGCTGAGCCAGTCTTCAGGCCCCAGTGGTGGCAGGAGTGGGCTGAGTGTGCCTGTTTTTAGGCCCCAGAGTAGCTTAAGCTGGCACCAGTGTTAGTGAGATCTGGACGGCCAATTCTTGGGCCTCCAGGTGGCTTGCTTGGAAGGGAGCAGTGGGTTGGGTGTGTGGGCGCATTCTCAGGCCCCTGGACAGCTGGTGTGATATGGGTGGTGGCAGTAGCAGTGGTGGGACGCATGTGGTCAATGTTGGTGTTGCTGGTAGCTGCAATGGGTTTGGTAGGCTAGTCCCAAGTCCCACAGCTTCCCATAGCAGGGTGGTGGGTATTGTCCTATGAGTGCTTAGGAGAGCTTGGTCTCCTCTGTCCATCCCCAGAGGGTGGCAGCTGCAGCCACATCACCTCAAACTCAGCTCAAAGGCAGGGTGCAGCTCAGCATTAAACTCTCAAAATTGTGCTGGCTGTGGGCCTGAGATCAGACAGGATAGGGCCCCTTTCAGGTGAGTGGTGTGGGCAAGAAACTGGGGGGAGTGTCATCTGCTCGAGTCTTAGTCTCAACAGCAGCCCATAGCAGGGTAGTGGGTATTGTCCTAGGTGTGTGTAGGAGAGCTCAGGCTCCCCTATCCCTCCTCAGCCAGCAGCAGCTGTAGCTGTGTCAGCTCAAATTCAGCCTGAAGGCAGAGCCCAGAACTAAATTCTCAAAATGGTGCCTTGGGCCTGCTACCAGAGAGGGTGGGGCCCCTCCCAGGCAAGCAGCATGGGCAAGAATCTATAGGGAGTATGATCTGCTCATGTCTCCATATCACAGCAGCCATTGCAAGGCATTGCAACAAGAGCCTGGTTTCCCTGTCCTTCTTCACTTGTGTGGCAACTGCTGTGTCATTAGCCTGATCTCAGCCTGAGGATGAAGAGCAGCCCAGCTTTGAACTTTCAAAATGGCACCTTGGGCCTATTACCAGGGAGGATGGGGCCCTTCCCAGGCACACAGCATGAGCAGGAAGTTGTGGGGCATGTGGTCCACTTGCATCTCAGTCACACAGCCACCCATTTCAGGATGGTAGGTATTGTTCTGGATATGCATCAGAAAGCCTGGTTTTCCTGTCCTTCCTTGGCCAGACAGCAGCTACACCAACGTCAGCCCAAACTCAGCCTGGGATGAGATGCAGCCCAGCATTAAACTCTCAAAATGGCACCTTGAGTCTGCTACCAGTGAGGGTGGAGCCCCTCCCAGGCAAGCAGCATGGGCAACAAATTGTGGGGACTGCAGTCCACTCACATCTCAGTCTCAAAAGCAGCCTAGGAGAGAGGTGGGAACCTTCCCAAGGGTGTGTGGGAGTGGCAAGTCTCCCCTCTGTCTCTGTAGATCCCCGGTATGTAGGCTTTCAAAATGGCACCCAGCTGAACTGCTCTAGGTCCACATGCCTGTGGGATTCCATGTGGATTTCCTTTCTGGAGCAATGTCTCTGTACAATCTCTAGGCAACTCTCTTAGGCCCAATGCCCACATGGGTATAGCGTTTCTTGTGCAGCCAAGATGATAAAACCCATTTCAGAGTATGGAGCCCTGTAGGTTTCTCTCTCACTGTTTCCCTGGAACCAGGAGCTTCTCTCAGATCTTAGCCAGTCCCTGGCCAGGCAAGCTGTCTTGAATTCTCTCCTTACTTACTTTTGGTGCTTCCTGTCACTTCTCTGGTGAATCCTAGCATTCCCTACTAGACCATCTATTCAAATGTGAATATCTGCTTACTATTATGGTTCCTCTCAGGTATATACTACCTGTGCCTACTTGGTCATCTTGAGCCTCTCCTATCACTAAATGCCTATTTACAACAGTTTTTTTACCCAGTACATCATGTCCAGCTATCAAGAAAAAATTACAAGACACACTAAAAAGCAAAAAAAAGTTTGAAAAGACAGAACAAGCATCAGAACTATATATGTATTTCCAAAGAAGATCAAAACAAACAAACAAACAAAAGAACTAGGCCAGGTGTACTGGCTTACATCTGTAATCCTAGCACTCTAGGAGGCTGAGGCAGGAGGACTGCTTGAGCTCAGGAGTTCAAGACCAGCCTGACCAACAGCGAGACCCCGTCTCTACTAAAAATAGAAAATTAGCCAGGTGTGGTGGTGTGTGCCTATAGTCCCAGCTACTAAGGAGGCTGAGGCAGGAGGATTGCTTGAGCCCAGGAGTTTGAGATTGCCGTGAACTACGATGATGCCATCATAGCGTGAGCAGGCAACACAGTGAGACCCTGTCTCAAAAAACAAAACAAAACAGGAACAAAAAGAAAGCATCAGAGAAGAAATTAGTGAAGATAAAGATAAAATCTTTTATTTTTATTTTTCTTCATTGACCTAACAGATAACAGTTTGTTCAAAATAATAATAGCAACAATGTTTTTATTATGTATGCTTATGTATATGTCTTATGTAAATATCTATATCTATATCTATATGCTTAAGTATGTTTACATATAAGTGAAATGAATGACAGCAACGATACAAGGTATGGGAAGTAGGAGTTAGGATTATTTTGTTATTAATATAATGTACTCACGCTGTCTGTGAAGTGGTACAGTGTTATTTGAAAGTGGGTTTGGATTAGTTGTAATTGTATACTATATATTGCAAACTCTAGAGCAACCACTAAAAAAAGTAAATAAAATAAATAAATAAAGAAGAAGTATAACTTAAATGCTAAAAAAGAGAAAACAGAATCATAAAATGCTCAATTAAAACCACAAAATGCATAAATAGAGAAGACGACAAAAATAGGAACATAGAGCAAGGGCAACAAATAGAAAACAGTAACAAATGTGATAGATATTAATCCAACTATATCAATAATAACTTTGAAGGTTGATGGTCTAAAAGTACCAATTAAATGACAGAAATTGTCAGAGTGGATCAAAACACAAGATACAACCATATGTTGTCTATAAGAAATCCACTTTATGGCCAGGCACGGTGGTTCATACCTGTAACCCTAGCACTTTGGGAGGCCAAGGTGGGAGGATTGCTTGAGGCCAGGAGTTTGAGACCAGCCTGAGCAAGACCAAGACCCTGTCTCTACAAAAAATAGAAAAATTAGCCAGATGTGGTGGCATGTGCCTGTAGTCCCAGCTACTCAGGATGCTGAGGCAGGATGATCCCTGGAGCCCAGAAGTTTGAGGTTGCAGTGAACTATGACACCACTGCACTCTAGCCCGGGTAACAGAGCAAGACCTTGTCTCAAAAAAAAAAAAAAAATCCACTTAAAATATAAAGACACATATAGATTAAAAGAAAATGGATGGAGAAAGATATACTATGCTAACACTAATGAAAGGAAGGCAGAAGTAGCTATATTAATTTCAGACAGAGTAGACTTCAAAGCAAGGAAAGTTATCTGGGCTAAAGAGGCACCTTTGGTCATACATAAATACATATCATACATAATGATAAAGGTGTCAATTCTCCATGAGGACATAATAATCCTTAACATATATTTGCCTAACAACAAAATATGTGAGGCAAAATCTGGTAGAACGTCAAGGAAAAATAGATGAATACACCATTATAGCTGGAGACTTCAACACCCCTCTATCAGAAAGGGACAAAATGCAGCAGGTAGAAAATCAGTAATGACATAGTTGAACTCAACAACACCATCAGTCAACTGGATATAACTGATATCTATAGACTACTTCATCCAACAGCAGAATACATATTCCTTTAAACTCACATGGAACATTCACTAAGATAGATTACATTCTGGGCCATAAAACATACATTAACAAATTTAAATGAATAGAAATCTTACAATGTCTGTTCTCAGACCTCAATAGAATTAAACTAGAAATCAATAAGAGAAAGATAATTGGAAAATCCTAAAATATGTGAAGATTAAACAACATACTTCTAAATAACATATGGGTCAAAGAAGAAATCTCAAGAGAAATTTTAAAATATTTTGAACTAAATGAAAAAGAAAGCACAACTTATCAAAACTTGTGGGATGCAGCAAAAGTAGTGCTTAAAGGGAAATTGATAACATTAAATGCATATATTAGAAAAGAAGCGTTAGTCCGTTTTGTGCTATGGTAAAGGAATGCCTGAGGCTGGGTAATTTATAAAGAAAAGAGGTTTATTTGGTTCACAGTTCTGCAGACTGTACAAGAAGCATCATATCAGCATCTGCTTCTGGTAAGGGCTTCAGGGAGCTTTCAATCAAGATTAAAGGCAAAGGGCAAGCAGGTGAGTCACATGGCTGGAGAAGGAGCAAAGAGAAGGAGGAGGTTGTCTCCCAAACAACCGACTCTCTCACAAACTAATAAAGTGAGAACTCACTCATTGTGGAGAGGGCACCATGCCATTAATGAGGGATCCATCCTCATGACCCGAACACCTCCTACCAGGCCCCACTTCCAACACTGGGGATCAAATTTCAACATGATATTTGGAGGGACCAAACATCTAAACCATATCAAGAAGAAAAATCTAAAAAGACCATCTAAGCTTCTAATTAGGAAACTAGAAAAAGAAGAGCAAATTAAAACCAAGATAAGCAGAAGAACAGAAATATTAAAAATTAGAGCAGAAATCAATGAAATTGAAAACAAGAAATCAATAGAGAAAAATCAATAAAACTAAAAGCTGGTTCTTTGAGTAGATCAATAAAATCAATAACCCTCTATCCAGGCTAACTAAGAAAAAAGGAGAAAGGACACAAGTTACTAATGCCAGAAATGAAAGAAGGGACATCACTACAGATCCTATGGAAATGAAAAGGATAATGAACACTATGAACAATTCTATGCCTACAAGTTTGATGACCTAGAAGAAATAGATCAATTCTTTGAAGGATACCATCTGCTAAAACTCACACAAAAAGAAATTAACAATCCAAATAGGCCTAGATCTAGTAAAGAAATTGAAGCAATAATTAATAATCTTCCACAATATAAAGCATCAGGCCTAGATGGGTTCACTGTGGAATATTACCAAATATTTAAGGAATAAATTACACCAATTCTCTACAATCTCTTTCAGAAGACAGAAGCAGAAGAATACTACCTAACTTGTTCTATGAGACCACCGTCACTCTAATACCAAAACCAGATGAAGATATTACAAGAAAAGAAAACTACAGACTAATATCTCTCATGAACATAGATGCAAAAATCTTCAACAAAATGTTAACAAAGCAAATCCAACAATGTATAAATTATACATCATTAAATAAATAAAGGAATCATACATTATGACCAACTGAGATTTATCCCACATATGCAAGTCTGGTTCAACATTCAAAAAACAATTAATGGGCCAGTGGTTCATGCCTGTGATCCTAGCACTGTGGGAGGCCGAGGCAGGAGGATTGCTTGAGGCCAGGAGTTCAAGACCAGCCCAAGCAACACAGTGAGACCCTGTCTCTACATAAAATATAAAAAATTAGCCGGTAAAAAAAATAAAAATAATAAAATAAAATTAAATTAAATTAAAGAAAAAATTAGCCAGGTATGGTGGCGTGCACCTGTAGTCCCAGCTACTCAGGAGGCTGAGGGAGGATTGTTTGTACCCAGGAGTTTGAGGTTGCAGTGAACTATGATGATGCCATTGCACTCTAACCTTGGTGACAGAGCGAGACCCTATCCCAAAAAAAAAAAAAGAAAAAAAAAAGACCTGTTGTCCATAATATACTAAGAACAACAATAAGAAAACAAACAACATGATTAAAAAATGAGCCAAAGACCTTAACAAAGACCTCTTCGAAGATATACAGATGACAAATAAGAATATGAAAAGATGTTTTACATAATATATCATCAGGGAAATGCAAATTAAAACAACTATGATATATCACTATACACCTATTAGAATGGTGAAAATAAAAAAAGGATGTGGAGCAACAGGAACTCTCATTTATTGCTGGTGGGAATGCAAAATGGTATACCTAACTTTGGAAGACAGTTTGGCAATTTCTTACAAAACTAAATATACTCTTACTATACAATCCAGCAATGAGTTGAAAACCTATTCCCACACAAAAACCTGCACATGAGTGTTCATAGCAGCTTTATTCAAAATGCCAAAACTTGGAAGTAACCAAGATGTCCTTCAGTAGATGAATGGATAAATAAACTGCGGTATATCCTGAGAATAGAATATTATTCAGCACTAAAAAGAAATCAGCAATCAAGCTCATTTATTTGATATTACTGAGTAAAAGGAGCCAATGTGAAAAGTCTACATACTATATAATTCCAACAATGTGACATTCTGGAAAAAGAAAAAAACTATGGGAGACAATAAAAAGGTCAGTGATTGTGCCAGAGGTTAGGGGGCAGGGGAGAGATGAATAGGCAGAGCACAGAGGAATTTTAGGACAGTGAAAATAGTTTGTATACTATAATGGTAGACATATGTCATTATAAATCTGTCCAAACCCGTAGAATTTACTACACCAAGAAATGAAGCCTGATGTAAACTATGGGTTTTGTATGATAATGTGCAGATTCATCAATTTAACAATGTACCACTCTGGTGGGATATGTTGATAATGATGGAAGTTATGCATGTGAGGGCAGTGGGTATATGGGGTATCTCTACAACTTTCTCTCAATTTTGCTGTGAACCTAAAACTGTTCCAAAAAAATAAAGTTTTAAACAAACAAATAAACAAAAAGCAGAAACAAACAGGCAAACAGGAAAAGAACAGAGGGAATTAATATGATCAGAGTCAAAGTAGGAAATCAAAGCCTCATTTTTGAACGTGTACATTATGGAATGGACACCCTCAAATAAACAACTTTGGAATGGTGTCATTTTAAAATATGAAGGGCTATATATCTAAAAATAATTTGCCAGATTTGATAGGGGCATATGTTATTCAAATAATACAAATGGTGCCAAATCATATCATATAGTATTCTTTAATTTCAAATTTTAACTTAGAAGACCAGAGTCTATGAGCTAGTTTTAGTTCTGACAGTCATATTAACATCCACATATTTCTAAAGAATATTGTACACCATATGGCATGGTATCTCAGCTGTATACATGGTATACAGCTAAGCATCACAAACTCAGGGTGTTCTTACGTCAGCAGGCCAACTGCTTCCACTATATCACATTTCTACTCTCTGCCAAACTGTTTATGTATAAGACAAGGCTGCTAAAAATGAACTAAAATGGTTCTCAGAAGCAAAAAGTGTTTTATTATAATTAAAATCCAAGGTACAGCTCAGGTGAACTCAAAGGTATCAAGATAACCAAAATTACTAACAAAGCTATGCCAGCCTACATATTCTTGCTTCAGGTTATTATAATAGGTAAAAAACCCGATGAACCATTATATTTATTCTACTAATATTTACCATCTGTAAACATATACCATAGGATGATCCCTTTTTATGTTTGGAGCATAGGAAGATATATAACCCAGTGACTACCCCAAAGTACTTTATAGTTCCTTGAGAGAATTAAAACATCATGCTGATTTACAAGTCTTTCTTATATATTTCACTCAGCAGGCTTGGCATTTATTATCTTCTTTATTTGTCAAATGAAGAAATTTGAATTCAAAGAGGTTGAGCATCTTGTTTAATTATACAGAGTAAGTAGTATAGTAGTATAGTCCTAATCTATAGGAGATCAGAGGAGGGAGAAATTACTTCTAACAAGGGCAGTAATTTTTGTACTACTGGCTGACATTTTTACGCTTTGAATCTGATTTACGGGCTTATCCTTCAACAGACTTAATTCTGCCAAAAATCCAAAAGGTCTTTCTCACAGGCACAACACTATCCTTTCCCCAAATAATCTGCTTATCTAGAAGATTTTGCCAGCCCCAACATCATAGTTAAAAGCATTGGCTTTGAATCTGTATTAAAATCTGCATTCTGACACCTACTATCTGCATGATCTTGAACAAATTACTTAAACTCTTGAACTTTTCATTCATCTGTAAAATGAACCTACTATCTACCTTTCAGGGATGGTTGTAAGAATTAAATGACATAATTAATATACAATACTTAATATACAGAGCTATGGTATTTAGTATTGTGCCTGCTTTAAAGTAAATAATAAATAATGGTCATATTATTTCCATTTCCTATGGTGGTAATTGTGTGGGATTTTACTCTTTATCAACTATAATTCATCCTTTTTATCCTCTATACTTAGTTTTATTCATATTAGTTCAAGAATGTTTTTGAGGATCTGCTTTGTGCTCTGCCAACCCCTCAATCCTACCCTCACTCCTGGCCTTTTATCAAAACATGTAATCATACTATTTACTTTGGTTTACTGTCTGGCTTCCTCCTTTAGAACACAAACGCAATGAAAGCAGGGACCTTATTTTTTTTCCTCACTGCTTATCCCTAGTGTCTGGTAAATGGCTACTGAAATATTTGATGATTGACTGACTAAATAACTGACCGACTGACTGAATGAATGAATGAATGAGTAGGACATGGTCTTTTCTTTTGACAATCTTAGGGTCTTATAGGGAGAATACCCTAATTAAACAGATAATCTGAATACAAAACGTAAGGCAGACTTATGAATTAGATGCTGTTGAAATCCAAAAGATGGCCGGGAAAGCTTCCTGGAAGAGATGATATAATCTCTTAGCTCTTTAAAATATATTTTGGCTGGTCTGAGTGCAGAGGTGTTTACAACTAATTGATCACAACCAGTTACAGATTCCTTTGTTCCTTCCCCACTCCCACTGCTTCACTTGACCAACCTAAAAAAGAAAGAGAGAAAGAGAGAAAGAGGGAAGGAGGGAAGGAGGGAAGGAAGGAAGGAGAAAATACATTTTGCTTTGATTCTTAAGTTCAGCTTGCTCTTTTCCTCCAGTGCAAAAAAGAAAGCCAACTAACATTTATTCAACCTTTATAATGTTTCAGACACTATTTTAGTGGCTTTCATTTAATAACTCATTTAATCCATAAAACAGTTCTATGAGATAGATACTATTATATGTGAGGAAACTGTAGCACAGAAACCATAAGTAATTTGCCAAAGGTCACATGATTCAATATCAGGCATTTTGTTCTTAGCCATTCCAATGACTTCCCTCTCAAAATCAATCAAAATGCTTTTTTTTAAATGAAAGAAAATAAAACTGGCCTTATAAGGATGTTTTCTTCTATAAGGAAAGAATTTAGATTAAGAACCTAGCTACAAGTTACTCATTTTCTAAAAAGTGGTAAGTTCTCACCCAATGCAGTTTTCATACTATAATAATTCTGCAATTCAAATGTCCTATAACATTATTCTTTATCTCAATATATTCTCTAAAGAGGATTGCATGATTTAAAATAATAGGTCAATAGAATTTTAAGTATATACTCACAGTACTAAAAGAGAGAACAAAGAATTTTAAATGTCATATACCTTGTTTTTTTTAATAACACTGCCATTGAACTAACAAGGGAGTTTGCCTTGGCTGTACATGTGAGAGAAGTCCCCTAGGAAAGGGGATTTCTGGCTCTAACAATAAGCCTTGTATTTATGGAGAATTCCTACATGCTCACTGGTCAACCAAAATTGTCCTATTTGTCCTTTATTCTTTGTAAGAGAGACAGCACTCCAGGAATTATCCCTACACTTTCATGTATCATCCATTTCCCCCTCTCTAACAGGTTATTCTATCAGTATATAAACATTCTATAATACCTCTAACCTTTAAAAACATAAAAAATTTTTTAAAGGCTGTTATTTCCCTATTTCACCATTCCCCTCTGCAACAAAATTCCTTGAAACAAATGTCTACGCTTATTTACTGTCTTCACTTCCTTTCTTCCCGTTTTCTCTTGAACCAACTGTTCACTGAACCTGTTTTTGTCAAGGTCACCAGTAACTTACCAATCTAATGATAATTTCTCAAATCTCTTTTTATTTGACTCATTGGTAGCATTGGACACAATTGACTTCTCCTCTCCTTCTTGACACACTTTCTAGGCTACCCTTGGTTTCTTTACTAAATAGCGATGTCCTTCTCATTCTTTGCTGGTTCCTCCTCTTGTTCCTGATTTCTAACCACTGAAGTGACCCAGGGCTCAGTCCTTCAACCTCTGTTACTCTCTGTCTACACCTACTCTCTATATAATCTACCCAGTCTCCTGGCTTTGAACATTACTATTTCCTTATTATTCCCTAATAATACTTACTTCTAGCCCAGACTTCTCATCTGCTCAGGCCTTTATTTCCTTGTGCTTACTCAGTGACTCAACTTGAAAGTCTAACATATGTTCTAAACTTAATATGACTAAAGACAAATTCCTGATTTCCAGCTCCCAAACTTGCTCCTCCCACAGTCTTCCCAATCTCAGCAAATGGCAATTCCATTTATTGACAAAAGTCTTCAAGTCACCATTAATCCCTTTCTCAATCCTACATCAACAAATACTGCAAATACTGTTGACTTTTTTTTCCAAAATATATTCAGATTGTGACCACTTCTCACCATTGCTACAGCTATCACCTTTTCCTCCGATAGAGAGTCTAATAGCTGGAATCTGCCTCCACCACAGACTCACAGTCTATTTTCCATACTGTAGCCAAATAGATCTTTTCAAAATGTAAGTCAAACTCCAATGAAATGAAAAATTAAGGCAAGGATCGTTAATGAATGTCTACACCAATAAATGAAATTGTGGTACTGTAGTTATATAAAAGAATATCCTTATTTTTAGGGATGAAGTATGTAATGTCTGCAACTTACTTCCAAATGGTTTAGCAAAAATAGATAGATAGACAGATATAACAAATAAGGCAAAAATGTTAATGGTTGTTGAAACCAGAGAGTGGGCAAACGGATACTCATTGTACTATTCTTTCAACTTTTTTGAACGTTTGGAAATTTTCATAATAAAAAGTTGGGAAGAAAAATGTGAGTCAAATTATGTCTCTCTCTGCCCAAAACCCAATGGCTTCCCATTACATTCAAAGTAAAAGCAAAGTTCCAACAATTAAAGTTCCTATAAGGCCCTAAATAATCCAGTTCTTCTCCCCGCTCCACACACCACCCCTTACCCTTAACTATCCCCATCACTCACTTCTTTACAAGCACACTGTCACTGTTTCTCAAACATACCAGGCACTCAAGAGCTATGCATTGCTGTTCCTCTCCCAGAAACACTCTTCTCTCCTCTGACGGAAGTATACCTTTACTTCAGATGAGACACGACTCTTCCTTATCCCTATAAAAAGCAGCAGTCTCCTCTCCAATTGTTGATGTTTTCTATGACCATTACCTTCCTTTATTTTCTCTATAAATCTCATCACTATCTGATATATATCTTTGTTTTTGTTTATTGTCTGTTCCCCCAAACTTGTGCCCTCCATGAAGGCTGGGACTTAGCCTGTTCACTGTTACATCCCCAGTGCAAAGGACAACACTGGCACATAGTAGGCAAATAAATATTTGTAACATGAAGGAAGAGATGGACACATAAGTAAAATTGTTGGGCAGCATAAATTGTTTTTCTGATTATTAATTTAGATGAATATCCATGAAGAGATCCATAGTGCAAAATTTAAAAAGAAAAACTGGAAATAAGGAACCCACATATTCTTTCTTAGAAACAAATGAATGCCAACATTTGTTATTTTCATCTTTATGCTTTTCATCAATAGTTCTCATAATGAGAAATAAAATAAAAATTCTCAGAGTTAAGTTCACATACTGAAATTCACAATGAAATGTTCTTGGTCATTTCTTGCATAAAATATCACTTTTATGCAAAAAAGCTATAGCTCAGAAAACTAGAGGGAAAACATGATCTTGAAAAACAAAATTCCAAATATAACTAATAAACTAACTTGGTTATTTTAGTGTGAAATAGCCAATTGACATTGATTTATAGACTAAGTATACAAACATTCCTTGACTTACGATTGGGTTACATCCTTAGGTAAGTTACAAAATACTGTGAGTCAAAAATGTACTTAATACACCTAACCTACTAAACATCATAGCTTAGCCTAGCCCACATTAAATGTGCTCAGAACACTTACATTAGCATAGAGTTGGGCAAAATCATCTAACACATATCCTATTTTATAATAAAGTGCTGAATATCGCATGTAGTTTATTGAATATTATACTGAAAGTGAGAAACAGAATGGTTGTATGGGTACCATTATAAAGTCGAAAAATTGTAAGTCAGGGACCGTCTGTATTTAAGTCATTTATAAAAAACTGTGACAGTGGCTTCCTATGGTAACTGAACCAGAGCTAAATGACAGAGGTGGAAGAAAGACATATTTTTCACTGTGTACAATATTCAAAAATAATTTTTTTAAAATATTGCATGAAAACTTCAACTTCAGGCATGAGACCAGGTACTTGGACAAACTCTTCCACTGAAAATAACTAAAAATGCTGTTAAAATTTTTCTTTAATATATCCATGAGTTAGCAAAAATTTGCAGAATATTCACACCAAAAAACTAGGTAAAGGCAGGGAAAGCCCAGAAAAGTGAGGTGAACACTGAAGCTGGCTTTTGCCTTGAGGACATTTGCAGACTGGTGAATCTAAGCTTTGATTTTCAGAGTCTAGATTGCTTTGTGGGTCAAGAGACAAGCCCACAGTGTGCCTAATGTGAGTATGTAATAGGAGATACTGTCATTAAATATGGATCCCTTCCAGTTGGGATATTATCTGGTGGAAAAAAAAAAAAGAAAGAAAGAAGAAAAAAAAAGATAAATATGGACCCCTCAAAACCACCTACCCTCTGAATAAAGGTAAATTGGAAAAAACCACTCTTCCAACCACAAATACTAGAAAAATCACCTGTTTTTAACCATAGCATTGAATGGAGATGGGAAAAAATTCTGTGGATTCAAAACCTCAAATGTGGCTCACACAAAAGCTTACAACCCAAAATCACACTATCTGTAAAGTCTGGAAAATTTTATGCTAAGAATTTAGTTGAAAGTTTTCCTAGACTGGTAATATCCCTGGAGCACCCAAAAGAAGTAAACTCAAAATTCTGTCTGAATAAATCTAGGCCTCATCCTAGGCCTCAAATAATTTTCACACATAAAATTTCAAGGAAAATATAGCTCACAGTCAAAATCACAAAGCACACAGGGATAGAAGTCACCATTAGTGAAAGTCCGTAGAAACAAAAGACAGCAGAACCACAAAATTAGATGTGGTAATTGCCAGGTTCAGACTATAAAATAGTTATGTTTACTATGTTTTAAGAAATAAAAGACCAGAAAATATAACAATAAGCCAATCAGAAAAATAATCAAACTATCAGAAATTAAAAATACAAACTAAATGGCACAGTCTAAGAGCTGAATAAATAAATTTGAAAAGAATATTAGTAAATTGGAATACAAACCCGAAAAAAATTTTTTTCCATAATGTAACACAGAGAAGCAAAATGTGAAAAATGTAAGAACATTATAAGAGAAAGGGAAGACAAAGAGTGCAGGTCTAACATTTAAACAGACTTCCAGAAGGAGAAGGGAAGCAATGAGAAAGAGTCATATTTGAAGGTATAAAGGCTGAGTACTGGTTAGGTTTATATATATGATTACCTTTATAAGAAACTCCCTGATCTTTTCTCACAGTGGTTTTTTCTGTCCTTCTGACATCTTTCCATCATTCTTTGAGCACCTTCTTACTTTCAGGGACAAAATGTTCCAGGATCATCTGATATATCCTCACCCCAGCCTGGAATCAGCAACTCTTCCAAAGAACTCTGATTACTTTTCGTGACTAATAGTATTTATTAGGTTATTAAGTATGAACTGTCCGATTTCCTTAAATACTGTTTGACAGTTGATATCTCTGACATTTCACTTTGACACTTCTTGTGCTATTTTTATTATGAAGGTACATCCTCATTCTTTCAAATGCATGGTTTGGCTTGTGATTATCTTTCAAATTGTTTTTCAGAGCAATTTTTGTGAGACCATGGATAAGTCAAAAATTCGTGTTATTTTCAAATATGAATTCCATAGTGGAACCAATGCAGCGGAGATAGCTTGAAATATCAACAGAGTGTTTGGGAAGGATGTGGCTAATGAATGCACAATACGTCAATGGTGTGAGTTCAATTCTAGTGATTTTAATCTTGAAAATTGAGCCATGTGGGCAACCTGAGACCAAGGTGGATAATGATGAGCTGAAAGCTGTAGTGGAATTGAATCTACCTTGACCTTTGCGTGAATTAGCAGCAAGGTTTGACATTACTATTCCAACAATATTGGACCATTTGAAACAAATCAGCAAGGTAAAGAAGCTGGATAGATGGGTACCGCATGGATTAAACAAGCATCAGAAGAGAAATCGTCTCGAAGCTTGCCTTTCTTTGCTGTCATGACATAAAGGCAAACCATTCCTACACCATATTGCTACATGTGATGAAAAATGGATTCTTTTTGACAATTGCAAGTATTTGGCACAATGGTTGGATAAAGATAAAGTGCTGAAACACAGTCCAAAACCAAATATTCATCAAAAAAAGCTTATGGTGTCTGTTTGGTGGTCCAGCTCTGGTATTATCCACTACAGCTTCATGAAACCTGGTCAATCGATTACAGTGGCTGTCTACTGCAACCAATTGGATGACATGATGAGGATGCTTGCAATTAAGCAGCTGAGATTGGTCAACAGAGACAGGCCAATCCTTTTGCAAGACAATGCACAACCACATGTCACACAAACAACGCTGCTCAAACTACAGAGGCTGGACTCGGAAACTCTCTGTCATCCACCTTATTCACCAGACCTTGCACCAGCTGACTACCACTTCTTCCAGGCTTTGGACCACTTCTTGCAAGGAAAAATATTCAATTCTCAACAAGCTGTGGAAAACGCCTTTCATGATTTCATTGCCACTCGCTCTCCAGGCTTCTTCACTGCTGGCGTAAACAAGCTACTGTTAAGATGGCAAAACTGTGTCGATAGTTTAGGTGCACACTTTGACTAATTATACTGCTTTTTATTTGAGATATAATAAACTAAAATTTTGATTCAAAATTGGACATTTCATATTTAATAACCTAACAGAAACTCAAATTTTGGCATTAGGTGTGCTCATTGATATTCGATGTAACTATTCCCAGGCCTTCTCAGTGAACAGAGGAAGAGAATATAAGATAGGTATGAATATATGCATATATGTGTGTGTATATGTGTATATATACACACAAATACACACATATATATACATACACATTTTCATCTCTATTTTTATATCTCTATAGACATAGAAAACTATATGTTCATATTGATAGCTTTAATTCCAATCTAACACTATGAAGCCCATTCTAGGTTTCTCCCTTTACACAACTCTAATTCCCTATTCCAACAGTAAGGGACTTGGCTCTTTTTATCCTTAATATATTTACCTATATGAACGATCCTACTGTACGTAACCAATTCCTGATTGCCATCATCCCACGCCAACCCTGCACCAGTGTTAGCCTCCTCCTGCTTGGACCCCAACACTCCTCATTGGGCCCCTGCTGCCTCTACCCTCTGCAAATACTCTCCTTACACTAATTTAGGCTCTAACACCCCATAATGCGACAACACCACCACCTTCCCACATGGACTCTCTCCTTACCTCTCTCAGGCTCTGATACCTCACACCAGGCCACCCCCATAGGATACCCTCTTCACCCCACTTGGGCTCTGATAATCAATGCCAGGATACCCTATCATGTGGACACCCTCTTCACACAATTCAAGCTCTGACCATCTGTGCCAAGATGATGCCCCCCATGTGGACACCTTCCTCACCCCATTTAGGCTCTGACATCCCACAACAGGACAGAACTGCTGCTTCCATGACCTCACACAAATATCTTTCTTCCCATGCCAGCCCACCCCCTCCTACACAGATGCTTTACTCACTCCATTTGGGCCACCTTACTACATGGATACTCTCCCATGCAGATATTCTCAACATTCTACATCAAATTACCCTTCTACATGGATACTCCCTTCACTAACACCCTGTGCCATGCTACTCCCACCCTGTTCAGAATCCAAAAACTGATTCTGGGTCACCACCCCATCCCACACCCATGGGAGGATGCCCAATTTGTTTGGCCTCACCCAGTGGCTTTTGGATTGAACTGGTCAAAGATGTGGGAGCAAGGGAAGGGAGGGAAGAGGGAAACAGAAGAATTTTAAAGAGCTTAAAGTTTTTTAAGTTTTGAAAGTTTTTATTGTGACAAATGAGATTGCTTCTTGCCTATTAATTTATCTAATTTATGTTGGATTGATGACAATGCAACTCATAGGAGATAATGTATATTGAAAGTGTTTCTATGTTTGTTTATATAATACTCATAATGGGGGATCCAGTCTCACAGAGGTCTGTTGACAAGAATGGGAGAAGAGAATTTTAAATAAATTTTAGCAAACTTGGCATATTTTTATATGATCACTTGAGCCTAGGAGTTCAAGGCTGCAGTGAGCTATGATCATGCCACTGAACTCCAGCCTGGGCAACCTGGGCAATAGGGCAAGACCCTGTCTCAAAAACAAACAAACAAACTATTCCAGAAACACAATATTAATTTAATATGAGAAAATCAATCCTCATAACTTTGGGGTAACAAAGTTTTCTTAAACAGGACACAAAAAGCTCTAACCTTAAAGGAAACTATTAACACATTGACTATATTAAAATTAAAAACTTCTGTTCACCAAAATAAACCTTTAAGAGAGTAAAAAGGAAAGCCACTAACTGGGAGAAGATATCTGCAACACATATAACCACAAGGTCTCCTATTAGGAAACATAAAGACATATATATCTGTAAGAAAAAGTCATACAACCCCAATAGGAAAATAGTCAAGACTGGTATAGCACTTCATATAAAAGGATACCCAAGTGGCCAATATATACATATGAAGAGGTACTCAACATCATTACTAATCGTGGAAATGAAAATTAAAACCACATGAAATACTGTTTCACAACCACCAGAATGGCTAAAGTGAAAAAGACCGATAATATCAAATCTGACAAAGATGTAGAGCAACTAGAAATTCTCTTACACTTGTTGATGAAAGGGTAAATTGGTACAAACAATTTGGAAAACAGGTTATTGTCTTCTAAAGTTAAACATACTCTATGACTAGCTATAATTATGTCAAAACAGATAAAAAAATGAAATGTGTGAACATGTATACCACCCAAAAGAAATGTGTACACATATATAACAAAAGATTTGATTTAGAATGTTCATAGCATTATTCTTCATAATAACTGAAAACTAGAAATAACCCCAAATGTCCAATAACAGTAAAATGGATTATTCATACAACAGAACTCCATGTAGCAATGAAAAGGAGCTCCTGCTGCAGGTAACATGTAACTACATAGATGAAATGCACAAATGTAATATTGATCAAAACAAGCCAGTCATACAAAAGATACTACATGATTTCATATAGATAAATTTCAAAAATGGGCAAAACTAGCCTATAATGCTAGATAGAAACCAAGGTAGTGGTTAATTTGGGGACAGATGAGGATATGAATTGTGACTGGGAGGTGGCATACAGAGAGCTTCTAGGGCACTGATAATGTTGACCTGTGTAGTAGTTATGTAAGCATGCTCACTTTCTGATAATTCAACACGATGTACACTTACAATTGTGCATTTTCCTGCATGTATGTTATACATCATTAAAAATTTTTTTAAATTAAACCAAAGAATTGTAAATACAAAATAAAGGATAGTGGTTAAAAGTCAGAGGCTTAAACAATTTTGAAGGCCCTCTATAAGAATACATTTTTTTTTTCTGTAAAAAAATTAGGTACAGAGGCTTGGAAGGAGCCTGTGCAAGAGAGGGGCACTTCCAATGTCCTGCCTCATAGCAAATCCTCCTTTGGTGGTTGTCTGTAGGAGATAGGCATGATGGGGTGCTACAGGGTAGGGCAAAGAACAGTGCTAGTAATGTTCTAGTTCTTAAGTCATGTGTCATGTAACATGCTTTTAAATTACATATGTATTTAATATATTCTTTTTCACACATCAAATATTCAATTGTTTTTAAAAAATTAAAAAGACTGGACCGGGTGTGGTGGCTCACGCCTATAATTCTAGCACTCTAGGAGGCCGAGGCGGGAGGATCACTTGAGGTCAGGAGTCCTATACCAGCCTGAGGAAGAGCGAGACACTGTCTCTACAAAAAAATAGAAATATTAGCCGGGCATTGCGGCGCGTGCCTGTAGTCCCAGCTACTTGGGAGGCTGAGGCAGGAGGATCACTTGAGCCTCAGAGCTGGAGATTGCTGTAGCTACGCTGACAGTGGGAGGCTGTCTCCAAAAAAAAAAAAATAGCCCCAATTCTTACATTTCCTGACTCTCAGCTGCCAAAATATTACCTCTGCCCAAAGATCTTGTCATTACCAGAAATTGCCCCGCCTCCAAAATTACTAATTCATACATCCCACTCATCAACCACAACCTCCTATCTTCCAAGTTCATTTGTTCAAGTACACTACTTCAGGTTGGGCGCAGTGGCTCCCGCCTGTAATGCCAACATTTTGGGAGGCCAAGGCAGGAGAATCACTTGAGCTCTGGAATTCGAGATTGCAGTGGCAGTGAACTATGATTACGCCACTGCCCTCCAGCCTGAGCAACAAAGCAAAACCCTCTCTCTAAAAAATAAAAAAAATTTAAAAAATAAAGTAGGGGAAAATAAATTCAGCTGCTTATATTTAAATTCTACTCACCTGTATGATATCTCATAATAATTAAAAGTGGATAATCACCTTCTTTTCTGGAAAGATTTATATTCTAGTTTGAATATATAATAATAAAAACAAAGTGGGTTATATTTGATGTATCTCAAGCACTATAAGTTCAAGTGATCATTATTATTTGCTCCTCACTATGTGGCAAAGGCATTTGCTGGCACTAGAATTTTGGCAATGCAAAGTTTGTATCTACTTGGTGAACAAGCGAGAAATGTCTCAATTCCACATTATTTTATTGTTCTCCTACATTATAATTTTAATTGAATTCTGATTTACTTATGGAATTAAAAAGGAGAGAAAAGTTTCATGTCAGTTTAAAGTCATCTTTTTTAACAGTGGAAAAATCTTCATTGTTTTTGGTTATAAACATATTAATATGGTCATTACAAAAACATGGTTAATAATAAGAATAAAAAATCTGTTGGTGTTCTACATGAAACAATAAAATACATATAGATAAGACATACAAAATGTAAAATGAAGGGCATAAACACTTAAAATTTTTTAGATTAGATTATCCTAGTCCCTAAGAATTTTAATGGTTCCTCACTGTATCTACATTGTTCTCCACTTTATATAGTTTAAGCAGCATCATAGCTATTGTCTCTCTTATCTTCCCACTAGCTGCAATAAAAAAAAAAACCAGGCATACCATCTATAAACATTAGTTAAATTAGTTAAATTAATGAAGCCAAAGACATTACCCTGCTTGCTTTGAACAGGGACACAGACTAATTAAGCAGCCTTATTGGTAGACAAATGGTTTAAATTAGCTTTTCCAGTTGCTGAATTTTAAAATACTTCCTAGTTGTAACTGATTTTTATTATGTGACATTTGACTGTACCTGGTTGCTAGAGGTATCTTTAGAATAAGCAGCCACATCTAAGGGAAAATGTGCAATATTTGAAAGAAAACAGAGAATGGGAGAGTCAAGCAGAGAATATGAGGAGTATCTGGAGGCCACTGAGAGATGGCACAAAAACAGACAGAGTTTCAAAACATCAGAGATATATATTTACACAATTTCCCCCATCCCACTGCATTAGATGGTACAGGATTCCCCGTGCATTCGGGTTCCTCTGTTTAGGGTTTTCTGTGCTACTCCTGATTTACACTGGTGTGGAAAATAAAAGGTGTGTTCTATTATTCTTATAATAAGAATTCTGTTGATTAACAACTATTTAAAGGCACTTCAAGAAGGTAAAGAGAATACTATTGATTTCTCTCTGCTTGACACTCAGTTAATCTGGAAAGCCAAAATGATTTGATCCCTTCCTAATAATACCATTAAAGTGGAAAGAAGTCCATTTTTCAGTTTACACTGAAACTTACCAAAAGATCTAATATATAATGATTTTTATTATCCTGAGTTTTATTTTTAAAAATTGCTCTTGAGTATCAATAAATCATATCCCTATATGTATTTACATGTTGTTTCAAAATATTCTACAGCACCCAAGATATATTGGTATTTGTTTGGCTGTAGAATGCTACATTATCTGATGAACAAAGGGTAAACCGTAAAGAAACTGTACTTGATAGCTGTGAAAGTTGCTGGCACCAAAATGTAGTCATTTATGTCAAAACCCTAATGAAATGGAGTCAGGAGACCATAAAGGGGAGCACTCATGCACAAATGCCTATAATAAGTCTTATCACAAGACATTCCTGCACATAGACCAGAAAAAGGACTTATTCAAGAACTTCCTCAAAACTGCAGTATTCCAGAGAAGCTGCCTACACAAGGACGCTTACCTAGCAATGGCTGTCTCCACCAATGAATAAATGCCAACTCCTACAATGGGCTTCTGTGACCTACAGACTTTGATTCAAAGCAGCTCACGTGGACTTCTCTTTGTCTTAAAAATCTCCCTTTTGCCCCAAGCCCCTCTGATATGCCTATGATCCCTCATAGCACACATATCTCAGATTGCAGTACCCTGCTATTCCAAAATAAACTCTTTGGAGAGTCATTCTCTCTGTCACTCATTTTAGGTTGACATAGCTAACTAGAGAAAAGTTTTAACAAATGGTTAGGGCAGAATGACTAATTATTCAAAATAATTCTCAAGTATTCACATAAATTTTGTCATTTTCCTAGTGTGACACAGTAAAAAATAAATACATGGTTTCTGCCCCTGTTTGCTGGCACACAGCTCCTAAAACCCTTGGAATCTCCAAAGTGATGTCTTTTTGTACGCTAATGAGATGACTGGAGGCTTGGGCATCCTAAATAGCCTCAGGATGGGAGCTGGTTGCCAGGTGAAACAATCAGGTGATGAGAGTGTTGGAACTTTCAGCCCCAACTCCTGTGACCTCCAGGAAGGGAAAAGGGGTTGAAGGTTGAGTTAATCACTAATGGCCAATGATTTAATCAATTGTACCAACATAAGGAAGCCTCCATAAAAACCCAAAACAAGGTTCAGAGAACTTCTGGGTTATTGAACACATGAAGGTGCTAAGAGGGTGATGCACCCAGAGAGGGTGTGGAAGCTCCGTGCTCCTTCCCCATACCTTACCCTATGCATCTCTTCCATCTGGCTGTTCCTGAGTTATATTCTTTTACAATAAACTGGTAACATAGTAAGTAAATTGTGTTCCTGGGTTCTGTGAGCTGCTCTAGCAAATTACTGAATTCGAGAAGGGGGTCATGAGAACCTCCAATTTGTAGCCAAGTCAGACAGAAATGTTGGGTAACCTAGGGACCTACTACTTACAGCTGGCATCTGAAGTGGGGGGCAGTCTTGTGGGACTGAGCCCTTAACCTACGGAGTCTGCACTAACTCTGGTTAGTGTCAGAATTGAACTGTAGGACACCCAGGTGGTGTCTACAGAGAATTGGAAAACTGTTTTGTGTGGGAGAAACCCCTACATGTCTGGTGTCAGAAGTGAAGTAGTAAGAATAGTTGAGAAAAAAAAGTTTGTTTTTCCTATGCACATAGTGTAGGTTTATAATTAATCTTGCTGTTTATTTCAATAAAAATCATTCTTTTAACTGCTTTTAATCACTCTTTTCTCTCTTTCTATTCCATGAGTACCATTACTTCAATTACTTAATAACACATTTGCCAGTAGTAGCTCAATAAGAACAGAATTATATATAGTAAAAAGTAATAGATAATTAGCAACAAGATAAAATATCACGGTCATTCTTATTTGGGCATTATTATGGTACTAAGAGATATTTTTTCCATGGAAAAGCACTATAGAAACTTACAATTAACCACATAAGAGTTAAGGTAAACTTAACAAAGTAGCAAAGGAAAGGATTATAATAAATTTCTTCCAGCTTTTATTTCTCTAAAGTCTTCAGTGGTAAAATTATTGGAGCAGAGGGCAAAAGATCCCCAAACACCTTAACTTAGCATATCTGGCCCATGCTGTCTTTCTGCCTGCAACTTATTCCTCCAGTACACCCTTTGCCCCAGCCATATGCAATTACTTACACAGTAGAGGTAGACATGACTATATGTTATGTTGTTTTATGTTAACACAACCTCACAGATGCCATTTCCTCAGCTTGAAATTCCTTTATTTTCTTCTTCAGTTAGTCAACAACTCTTACTGGGCCCTAAAAAACTCAGTTAAAGCATTACCTTCTTCAGGAAGCCTTGTTTGACTCCTTCCCTTCCACTTCTATACTTTCATAGCATCTCTTTTATTTATTATACTATAATTATTAATTTACTTATATATTTTTCACTATTTGCAAGCTTCTTTAAGATAAGGACACACATTCAACTTTTTTCTCTATCTCAGCTTTCAGAATAGTATAGGCCTCAATAATGATTGTTGAGTGTCCTTAAAATAATTTCAAATTCAAGTAAAAGTCATAATAATACTATCATGGTGGTGATTGCTGAAGGTTGGGATGGCTGTGGCAATTTCTTAAAATAAGACAATGAAGTTTGCCACATCTATTGACTCTTCATTTCACAAAAGATTTCTCTGTAGCATGCAATGCTATTTGGTATCATTTTACCCACAGACCTTCTTTCAAAATTGGAGTCAATCCTCTCAAATCCTGTTGCTGCTTTATCAATTAAGTTTATGTGATATTCTAAATCCTCTGTTGTCATTTCAACAGTGTTCACAGCCTCTTCACCAGGAGTAGGTTCCATTTCAAGAAACCATTTTCTTTGCTCATCCATAAGAAGCAACTCCTCATTCATTAAAGTTTTACCATGAGATTCCAATAATTCAGTCACATCTTCAGGTTCCACATTTAATTCTAGTTCTCTTGCTATTTCCACATCTGCAGTTACTTGCTCCACTAAAGTCTTGAACCCTTCAAAGTCATCCATGAGGGTTAGAATCAACTTATTCCAAACTTCTGTTAATGTTGATATTTTGATCTCCTCCCATGAGTCACAAAAAAAATTTTTTTTGAAGAATGTGAGCCTAAGTTTTATTTGTTAATTTCTTGCATTTGAAGTACTTTTTGAAGACATCCTTGGCCTGAGATTCTTTGCCATAGTCCTTAACTACTACACAACTGCAACCAACCGCTTTATAGGGTTTTCCCTCTGTCAATTTTACAGAGGCCTACCCAAGTTTCTGGTCTTCAATCTTAATTAGGGTGATTTGGTGTTCAGCACAAAGGGCCTCCATACATAGGCTCATCATAGTTGGATGCAAGCACACAAAGCCTTGTCTAAGCTTCACAAATTCCATAAGATAGGCCATCATGGATGTGGGTGGGCTTCAGCACCTCTTGTAAAACAGTATTAATGTCCACTACACCTCCAGCAGCAACACCTTCCTTGGCCATGGTGGTGGGTTACAGAGGAAGCTGAATCTTGAATACACCCAAGCCTCTGCCTCCATGTGACTTGGTGATGGCAGCAGGGTACAAATGTTCTTAACGTCATCTAGAATGATGAATATTTTCCAGAAGGTTTTCAATGTACTTTGCCCACATCCATCAGAGGAATAACCATCTATGGCAGGTATAGCCTTACAAAATGTATTTCTTAAATAATAAGACTTGAAAGTTGAAATTATTCCTTGGTCCCTGGTCTGCAGAATGGATGTTGTGTTAGCAGGCATGAAAACAACATTTTTCCCCTTGTATATCTCCATCAGAACTCTTGGGTGACCAGGTGTGTTGTCAATGAGCAGTAATATTTTGAAGGAAATCTTTTTTTCTAAGCAGTAGGTCTCAACAACGGGTTTAAAACATTCAGTAAACCATGCTGTAAACAGATGTGCTGTCATTAAGCCCCTAACAAGAAAGTCAGCCTGTCCTTTGAAGCTTTTTTATTTTTTATTTCAAAATATTAAGGGGGTACAAATGTTTTTGGTTACATGGATCACTTCTGTAATGCTTGAGTCACAGCTATAAGTGCATCCATCACCCAAATAGTGTTCATTGTACCCGTTAGGTAGGTTTTTGCCCCTCCCCTCCTCCCTTACCCCTCTGCTTGATTTCCACTGAGTTTTACTTCCCTCTGTGCATGATATGTGCTCATTAGTTAGTTCCAATTTAGTTTTTTTTTTTTTTGAAACAGAGTTTTGCTCTGTCACCCAGCCTGAAGTACAGTGGCATGATTATAGCTCACTGCAACCTTGAACTCCTGGGCTCAAGTGATCCTCCCACCTCAGCCTCTAAGTAGCTGGGACTATAGGTACACACCACCACACCTGGCTAATTTTTTTTTTTAAGATATGAGGTTTCCCTATGTTGCCCAGGCTGGTCTCAAACTATTGGCCTTAAGCAATCCTCCCACCTCAGCCTCCCAAAGCACTGGGGATTATAGGTATAAGCCACTGCACCCAGCCAAATTTAAACCATTATCTTGCAAATGACCACTGCATGACATTACAAAATTAGGCATGGGTGAAAAATTCAAATTGCAAGATAGATCAATGGATTTTAATGTTAACAGAGTACTAAAAGTTTACTGATGTGGTTCCAGATTCCACATTGTAACTAACCTTTAAGAAATGACCACAAGCTGAGTTTTGTTAACAGTATCAAAAAGAATATCCACAAGTACCTAAAAAGGCTATTAAAAGTAACCTCCTCTTTTTAAACTACATATGTGTGGTCAGATTTTCTTCAGATACTTCAACTCAAACAACATATCACAAAAATTGGAAAAAAAAAAAAAAGAACGTACCACAAAGATTGAATACAAAAGCAGATATGAGAATCTACTTATTAAGCCAGACTTTAAAGAGATTTACAAAACTGCAAAACAATGCTATTCTTCTCAATCACTAAATTTTTTTTTGTTTTGGAAAAAAGTGTTTTTCATTTAAGATATGTATGCTAATATGCAATTAATAAATGAATTAGTACATTTAAAATTTTTTTCTCATATTTAATTTCTAAAACAATAAGTATTATTAGGTATAAGCCATATCAACAAAAGCATGTAAAGGAGTCCTGAAACCAAAAAGTTTGAGAAGTTCTGGGAAAGATAAATACCAAATTCAGGAAAGTGACTACAATGGGAGGGAAGGGGCAGGCACAAGATTAAAGAAGGGAATGCAGGGGGGCTTCAACTTGAATCTCTAATGCTTAGTTTTCAAAAAAACTTTGAACAAATACGCCCAAACATTAAATATGACAAATAGGGTGGTGGGTATATGGGTGTTTGCTTTGTTCTTTTTTTTTTTCTATACTAGTCTATATTTTTGGAATATCTCAAAGAAATAAAATCTAACACAAGCATGTATCCTAATTTTTACCTAAGTATAAACTTTTTCCTCTGCAGTTTAGAATCCATACAGGTTAGTACAGAGCCTAGTACATTACTGTGCTTAGTTTTTCTTGCATAGAAAAACTTAAAACATAAAGGAAAAGCCGATTATCTGGTTCATTATTTGTTCCTTTCCAAATAAAGCAGCTTCATCCAAATGAAAAAAGAACCAACAAAAATAGATATCACATGAGATGTTTACTGGTATAAAATGTGTAACTATTTCCATTTCATATGGTATGCAATTTTGAATTAAGACAGACTTATTAAAATAATACATATATATCCATTTGCAGAGAGGCTTAATTGATTGATTCATTTAAAATTTATTTAATTTAAACTATATGTAAGACCCTGTGTTAAGTACTAAGGATACAGAGGTGAATGAGAAAAGGTCCCTGCCAGTAAGGAGCTCATAGTCTAAAGAATCCTAACAAAGAATTAACATAAAATGTGATAAATTTCAGTCCCCCTGAGAGGGTTAAAAAAAGTGTGATAAATGTTATAAAAAAGGCATGTACAAAGGGACATGAGATCACTCAATGAGTATTGGAGAGAATGCTAATTCTGTCTGAGAGAGCTGGGAAAAGTTTCAGAGATAGGATAACATTTGAGCTGGGACTTGATAAATGAGTAAAAGTTCAACAGAAAGAAAAGAAAAGAAAATGCATTCCAGGTAGGAATGAAAAAATATGCATGTATTTATATATACGTGTGCATGTTTATACACACACACACACACAGAGTTGATCCTCATTATTTACAGAGTCTGTATGTGCATATCTATTTACTCACTAAAATTTATTCATAACCCTAAAGTCAATACTTTCATAGTCATTCATGAACATGCACAGAGCAGCAACATATTTGAAGCACACATTCCCAGCTGAGGTCAAACACAGTGATGCTTGCTCTGCCTTGTTGTTTTAGCTCTCACAGTATCCTTTTCTTGGTCTTTTTAGTGCTACATTTTTCACATTTTTATGCTTTTTGCTGGTGATTTTACTGTTTAAAATGGCCCTCATGCATAGTGCTGATATACTATCTAGTGTTCCTATGTACAAGAAGGTTATGATGGGCTGTATGAAAAAAATACGTGTGTTAGATAACCTTCATTCTTACGTATAGTCCTATTGGCCTTGAGTTCAGTGTTAATGAATCAACAATATATATTAAATAAGGTATCTTTAGGCAGAAACACACATAAAACAAGGTTGTATTTATTGGTTGATGAAAATGTCATGAACAGAGGCTCACAGGAACCTAACACTGTATTTCCTCTAGGAGCAATGGTTCTGTATTCACTGATTAAGTGTTTGTGGTAACTTTATAAAATGTGACTACTGTGAATAATGAGAAACAACTACGTGTATATGTGTGTGTGTATACAGTAGTTAACAAATGTTTCTTTGAATAAAATTTTTATTTATTTATTTGTGAATAAAATTGATAGGAACCACTGACTACTTTGATTAGATATACATAGCATATTATCTTATCCTGAATAAGTAATGAACAATCAACCATAATGAAGACAATTGATAGCTTATTATACATATTTATAGTCTTTAAAAAAAATTTTTTTTTGAGACAGGGTCTCACTTTGTCAGCCAAGCTAGAGTGCAGTGGCACAATCATAGTTCATTGCAGCCCCAAGCTCCTGAGCTCCTGGGCTCCAGTGATCCTCCTGCCTCAGCCTCCTGAGCAGCTAGGACTACAGGCATGTACCACCACACCCAGCTGACTTTTTTATTTTTCATTTTTGTAGAGATGATGTCTTGCTATATTGCCTAGGCTGGTCTCGAACTCCTGGCCTCAAGTGATCCTCCCACCTTGGCCTCCCAAAATACTGGGGTTATGGGCGTAAGCCACCACACTCAGCCAACTTACAGTGTTTAAAGACATAGTCTTTAAAACCATCACTTTAAATAAGCGTGGTATTATGAGGTTTCTAGTAAGGGCAGTAAGACCTCACATAAAGATAGCTAATATACTTGCAACCACTTAAGAGTGGAGTAGAAATTTACAGAAGCAAATGTGGCATAATTTTACTGATTTAGTTATTTCTACAAGGCATAATTGTGGACAGTGGCAAAAGTAGTATGGTAAAAACTGCAGTAGAAAAAAAATCTAAAATGATTTTTAGAGGTTTCCTCAATCAATTAACAGAATTGGACTGACATTTTCCCAAAGTGATTCCAATGAATGAAAAACATATAAGCTTCCACAACGGCAGCTCATTATAATGAAAAAGAAGCAGGTAATATCCTTAAGCAGCCAATTTGCTATAAGGTTAATCTTTATAGAAAAGTGGAACAAGCAAGTTATACAATATTTTATGAAGATCTTTTTAACATTAACATTTCCTGTAATAATGATTCCAATAACTTTGAAGTATGTAATTCAAAAATTCACATTTCCTTTACACTAAAACAGGGAAAATGAAAAACAGAAATGGACCTAAGCGAACACATAGACACTTGAGGTCATGGCTGAGAATTATGCCATAAATCTATATCTGTTTAAAATATTACATTTTAAATTCATAATGACATTTTTCCCATCTTTGCTGAATGGCCTGCACCTCTTAAATGATATTCAACTGTCTAACAATTAAGAGCTACATATTATGCATTTTAAATATTCATTTGTAGTTTGGGAAGGCAGTTTTCAGAAACTGATGAGATTGACAATTCCAATGGGTGAAAGTTTTCTAATAATTTCAAATTCTATTTAAAAATACAGGAAAAAAATGGGGATGAAAATCATTGTTTAAAGAGAAGAGTCCAGAGAGAACAAAAGATCAAAAATTCATAATGCAAGGAAAACCAGCAGAAGTTTTCATTATACATATAGCAGGTAATTCTAAAGCTAGTTCTATGGATACCATTTACTCATAGTCAATGCTTAAATTTGTATCTCCAGTCATACTTCTCTTCTGAACTACAGGTTCTTATATCCAATCACACACACTCAATATTTCCAGTTAGATAGGCATCCCAATCTTAACTGTCCAAAACCAATCTCTTGATTTTCCCCTTAAGCCTGTTCTTCCCAAGCCTTCTCCACCTTAGTAAATGGCAATTCCATTCTTCCAGTTGCTTAAGCCAAAATCCTTCCCTTCTCATATACCACATAAACAAATCCTATTGTTTTTCCTCTCAAAATATATCCAGAACCTGACCACTTACTACTGCTTCTAAGACTACTTTCCCTAGTCCAAGCCATCATCATTTCTTACCTGGACAACTAACTACTACTAAGTCTTTCCCTTTTTCTACCTTTTTTCCTCCTACTCTAGTCTCCACAGAGCACCCTGAGTGAACCGTTAAAAATGTAAATCATGTCTCTGCTCCCTTTGGGTTTCAGGAAAAAAAAAAAAAAGTGAATCATGTCCTTCCTCTGCTCAAACACTTTATTGCCTTCCCATCTTATTCAGGGAAAAATTTAAAATCCTGACCATGGCTTACAAGGTTCTGCATGATTTAATTCCCTGCTACCTCTCTGACCTTGTTTTCTAATACTCTCCTTTCACTTTTGCTCCAGGTCACACAAATCTCTCTGCCAGTCCTCAAACATGTTGAGCATTCTCTTACCTGTCTCTACACTTATTGATTCCTCTGCCTAGAAAGCTTTTCACCCAGATAGCCACATAATTCACATCTTTCAAACTTATTTCAGATCTCTACTTAATCTTATCAGAGAGGACTTCCCTGATTACCTTATTAAAAAATAGCAAACTCCCTATGTGCCTGTACCTCATCATTCTCTAGCAGCTTACCCTGCTTTTTTTCATAGAACTTACCACCACTTGACTGAAAAATTTAGCATTTATTTTCTGTCTTTTTCCCATTAGAATGAACGTAAGTTCCTTGAAAAGAGGAGCCTTCTGTGTTTTTTTTCACTGCTATATCCTTAGGACCTAGAACAATACCTGGCAAATAAAAGGCACTGAACCAATATCTGGTGAATTAATGAATGAAATGAATTCAAATATAGTAATTATTTTAAAAGGCCTCACTTATAATGTCAATAAACCTAAAGCCCCATAAATTAATAATTAAATGCTATAATAACTTTGTAAAAATTTACTAGCTAGGATGCAAAGAACTTTATATATACACAGTAGTTACATTTCTATAATTTAAAGTGTAATTCCTATTTGAGGACCTTTTTAAATACTTTTTTTTTTTTTTGAGACAGAGTCTCACTCCAGGTAGAATGCAGTGGCATCATCATAGCTCACTGTAACCTCAAACTCCTGAGCTCAAGTGATCCTCTTGCCTCAACCTCCTGAGTAGCTGGGACTATAGGCGTGCACCACCACGCCTGGATATTTTTCTATTTTTAGTAGAGACAGGGTCTCACTCTTCCTCAGGCTAATCTTGAACTCCTGGGCTCAAGTAATCTGCCCACCTCGGCCCCCCAGAGTGCTGGGATTACAGGTGTGAGCCACTGTGCCTGCCCTCATTTTTAATAGACTATTTTTTAGAGGAGTTTTAGGTTCACAGCAAAATTGAGTAGGAAGTATAGAGTTCCCATATACCCTTTGCCACCACACATGCACAGCCTCTTCCCACCATCAGCCATCCTAGCCCCAGGTAACCACTAACTTCCTTTCTATCTCCAAATATTTGCCCTTTCTGAACATTTCATATAGATAGGTTCATAAATATGTAATCTTTTACATATGGCTTCTTTCACTTAGCATAATGTTTGTAAAGTTCATACATGTTAAAGCATGTATCAATAGTATGTTCTTTTTCTATTGCTTAACAGTAATCCACTGTATGGATGTTCACAGTCTGCCAAGGTGGTGCCTTATCTTTCTTTTGGGTCAGAGAATAGGAATCCTCGAAAATGCCAGTAATTAGAGATGGTAAAGGGGAAAGGGGGAAGAAAAGGAAATAAAATCATGGCTGAGTAAAATCTGTTCCTAACAGAGATGGGAAAAGTCAAGCTCTAGCAAATTAACTGGAAGTAGAAGAACCTGCCCTGAATGTGGGAATTCACACTCTTTCCATTGGATCCTCTGACCTAAGCTTGTTTACTACCACTTGCTTATTATAAAGAGGAGGGTGTGGTCCTGGCTGCCAGCCCCTGTATCTATATGAAGAAATCTGGACTATTTTTTCCAGGTGCACAAGGAGTTGCCAATCCATTATATAATTAAATAGTATAGCTAAAAGCAAGTATAAAGTATTTTCAAATAACATTCATCTGATGACTTCTGGCAAAAAAATTAGAAGATTTAGCATATGTATTTATCCCTTCCCCTCATAAAATGATAGCAAAATAATTTAAAAGGTTTAAATCCTCAAGGACAAAGCAAACAGAAGAGAGAGCACATGGTATGTGGATAAAATATTTCAATAAATTTTTGGAAAAGGGAGAGCAAATGGAGGAGTGGTATCTGATTTATCAGGGTGGAGGAAGCTATAACCTCAGGGAATCACAAAGGTGGACACTGATGATAAGAAAGCCAATTCACTCCTAAAGAATCTGGGAAAGCCTCAAACCTTGGAAGTACCAAGTGGATGGAGGGGAAGCACAAAGTGAAAAACAGGATAAAAGTCTGTGTATGTGAATAGTTCATTGCCCTCCCTCCCTACTCCCACTCATAGAATGCCAGCAGCTAAGTGCACACACCCTAGCACTGGTGGGAGAACAGAAGTTTATCCTCTAGAGAAATTGAAAAGGAGTGTTCTAGACTTGAGGACCCTAGGCCAGATAGAGAGTAGAGGTGGGACAGAGTGGAGATAAGATAGACTGAAAACAAAGGGATTTTTTTGAAATACCAAATGGTGGGACTTTAATTTCGCTAACCACTCTACCCTACCCCACCACCAACCCCAAACACTTGCACTTTATTGCCCAGGCAAGAAATTGAATAAATCTTTTTTTTTCCAGTTCAACTTTTTATTTTAATAAAATCAGAATATGCACAGTGCACATGCAATGCTAGGATCTAAACTAATACAATAAGCAATTACTAAAGCTACAGTGACTTGAGGTTCAATCTAAAACAGTGGTTAAGTCTTTTCTAGAGGCACAGCATACATAACCCTAGAGAAAAGTCCTCCTCATAATGACATATGGCCAGGTCTCCATCCTAACAAGCAAAAGTGAGGTTTACCCACAATAAGTTTTATTCCTAAGAGCTTTTAATCAGTTTAAAATAAATATATACAGACTACTAAAAGTCATCAGACATGAAAAAAATCCCTCAATAGGAAAGATTAAAATCAGATGTCAAAAGAGCTATTTGATATTTAAAATAAATTTGCTAAAATAAGGCATTCAACAGAGGTTACAAAAATCCCCAGGAGGACGGGCATGGTGGCTCATGCCTGTAATCCCAGCACTTTGGGAGGCTGAGACACTTGAGGCTGGGAGTTCAAGACTAGCCTGGGCAACATAGAGAGACCCTGTTTCTGCAACAAAAATTAAAAACAAAAAGATCAGCTGGGTGTGGTAGCCCATGCCTGTAGTCCGAGTTACTCAGGAGGCTGAGGCAGGAGGATTGCTTGAGCCTAGAAGTTTGAGGTTATAGTGAGCTATGATCAAGCCACTGCACTCCAGCCTCGGTGACAGAGCAAGACCCTTTCTCTTAAAAAAAAAAAAAAAAAATCCCCGGGAAAGTAGAACTACACATGAGATGGAAAATATGAAAGGAAAGATAAGATACTTCAAAGATCAACCTAAGGAGATTAACGTTTGACTAATAGGAGTTCCAGGAAAAGAAGATGGAGAAAAGAGAGGGAAGTAGGTATTATTATTATTCCCTTTTTACAGATTTTTGAGGAAAACTAAGAATGTAGATGTTAATCTGATAGCTAGTAAGTGGCAGAGCTGGAGTTCAAATCCAAGCAGTTTGGTGTCATAACTCACACTTTCAACTATTATGTACTCCTATCTATCAAAAAATATAAGGGACTTCCCACATAAGAGTGCAGATTTAACATGTACATTCAATTTACTCCCTCTAAAAACCCTACTAAAACAATAGTTAAGGCAAATTTTAAAATACACAATCCTATAGGGTAAGGAGTAAAAGAGAAGAAGAAGAAGAAAAAAGCAACAGATTTTTGTAAATCAGAAAGTAGATGACAGAGCGGTAACTGACTTAACAGAACAGAGAGAGCCAAGTCCTAAACTGGCAGTGAGGAAAACTGAGAGAGCCAAGTCCTAAACTGGCAGTGAGGAAAGCAATATATACCACAATATCCTCTAAAGGCATAAGAATTGGCAAGATGAAGTACCTATAGAAAAGGGGGTAAGTGGAGAGTGGGATGGATAAAATAAGAAAAATTGAGTGAAAGCTATTTAAGAATCTATTACCTCCCTAGATCCCCTTCCTCCCTTCCGTATCCCCACATGACCACTTCTCCCTAACTCCCCAGTCCTGGCAGAAGTCTGCAATTTATTCCCTGGAGAGGATAAAACAGGAAGACTTGTGATTAGGGGATACCGGCCACAGTTGAGGACATAGGTACCATCCTGAAAACCAAGGGGACTAAGTGACCCTATGTATAGGTGAATACTGAATTGAAAGATTAGCAGCCCTCTTCCCCTATTCTATTGAGCCAGGCAGATTAGAAAACTCTTTTTTGATGAATCTGGGTTGGCATCAGAAGGTTCCCTAGCAAATGGCTCAACCAGGTCATCCTACAATAAAATTCAAAATCTACAAGTTCCATCCATGTGTTTAGGCCTCCCAATTGGCTTTTTAATTCACCCATTCTTACTTAAGAACAGACTACTAAGAATTACCAGATACCTAAAGAAAGCCTGTATATGGAAGATAGAGACCAAAATCAACAAACGAAAAGAAAGCAATCTGGTTAAAAAGACACCATGCAAGGAGAAGAAAACTTTAAGAAAAAAAAATTATTTCCAAGAAATACCTGAAACGAACAAAATAATAAAAGAAATATTCAGAACACAAAGAAGAACTTTTAAAAATTAAAAATGTAATAACAAAAATGAAAATCTTAAGAGAAGGATAAAGTTGAGGAAATCTTGGGATTAATAGAGTAAAAAAGAAAAAGAAAAGGAAAATAGGAGAAAAAACCCCTGAGAATTTTATTGACAAAACAAACAAAAAAACCTTCAATGTCCATCAATACAGTATGGTTAAATAAACCTTTATGGAACACTATGAAGTGGTTATAGTAGTACTGCTGTGGAAAGATCTCCATAATAAACCATCAATTGAAAAACGATGCAAGTTGCTAAAAACACAGGCAGTATGACCCCATTTACCTAAAAAGGGGGAAAAATCCTCCACAAACCATATATTTCTTTACATAGGAACAATATGTAAATATACAAAAAAAGATTTGGAATGAAACATATCAAAGTGGTGATATCTGGAGGGGGGAGTGAGATGGAGGAGGAAAGGGAAAAAGGAACATTTTGTTGTTATTGTATATATTGGATATATTTCTATTTTTTGGAAATTTTTGCAATGAAAGTGTTTTCATGCATTGCACTTATGTAAGTTTTAAAAGACAAAAAGAAAAGGAAAGAAAGGAAAAAGTGAAAAGGAAAATAAAAAGGATTGGTATAATCTCTGGATATGTAGGGAATATTATGCTTAATTAGAATCTCAAAAACAAAGGAAGACTAAACAAAACAAAATAATAATGATTTTACTTGCTGTGTAACATTCCACTTGCTGAGTACATTAAAATTACCTCCAAAAAACTTCAGACAGAATAAAATCTACAGGAAATGAATACTTTATATTGTTTATATATATGTTTATATATATATATAAAAAAAAATCTAAGGCATCACAAGTGGTGTACCATCATCAGCTTAAAGGAAAGCTCTTTCACAACACAATCAGAAGAGAAATTTTCTCCTTACAATTATACTTTTAAGAAGTCTGTGATTCTAGCCAAAAGATTACATATATGTTTAGGAGATATCACCAGATTTTCCCTAAAAGATTGTAACACACTCTTACTGCTCTATTCTGGTAAAATTCTTATGTTTATGCATCTTTGGTGTAAAATTCTGCAGGAAACTTCATATTCCTGATCCTTTCAATTAGGAAACCATTAACCTTACATTTAAGCTAAAGGAGTTAAAAATATACCACCCTGACATACTGACTGTTATGAATTAAAGGCACTTGAAAAACAGCAGGTGCAAGAAGATCATTCTAACCTCTGTTCTGTTTCTTAAAAGCAGGAGATGAAATTCCCATGTGAAAGATACTCTCCCTATACCAAAAGGAATAACATCCTTATCCTCAAAGATAAAGTTGAGACCAAAAGAACTCCGCACAGACCTTGTTAAAATAACTCTTATCTTTTAAGCCTTGCCACATAATTTAGTTGTTTTTTTTTTTTTTTTTGTGGAGACAAAGTCCTCGCTCTTTTCTCCCTGGGTAGAATGCAGTGGCATCACTGCAGCTCACTGCAACCTCCAACTCCTGGGCTCAAGCGAACCTCTTGCCTCAGCCTCCCGAGTAGCTGGGACTACAGGCATGCACCACAACACCCGGCTGGTTTGTTTTTTCTTTCCCTTGAGATGAAGTCTTGCTCTTGCTCAGGCTGGTCTCCAACCCCTAAGCTCAAGCAATCCACCTGCCTGAGCCTCCCAGATAATTTAGTTGCTTTTTCACAACTCAACTATTTTTGTCCAATTCAGTATATCAGTGATTGACTCTAACTGCTTCTTTGGCTCTTCATTCCCTTATGAGGGATCCCATGCTATATAAAACTTGTATTGAATAAATTTATATGCTTTTCTCCTGTTCACGTCTTATATGTCAATTTAATTCTTGGGCCCAGTTGGGACCCTAAGAAAATGGAAGTAGAGTTTTGCTGTTCCCACAAAGCCTAAGAGTTCAGGAAATGTGTGTATGGATAAAGTTGAAACCCAAATCTTTTTAAAGGTTAGTTTATTTCAACATCTAACCTTTTTTTCCTAAATGATATCCTAATTTTAGATTTTAACCTCGTGGTCAAAAATATGGAGATAACAATTAGTTGGGCCCAGTGGCGTGTGCCTATACTTCTAGCTATGCAGGAGGATCACTGGAGCCCAGGAGTCCAGCCTGGGCAACACAGCAAGACCCTATCTCTTTTTAAAAAACCCAAAAACTTCAGCCAGAGATTTGACTGAAAAAAAAGAAAAAAAAATTTAACCCCCCCAAAACATGGAGATAACAATAAGGTACTACAAGTAGTCTTTTGTTTCGAAGATACTGAAAATATGTACATTAAAAATATTTAGAAGTGTTCCTAATTCTGTGAGCAAATGCTTTGATGCACATTTTGCAACAAAATCAGAATATGCAATTAAGGTACCCCACTAAAAATAAAAATTCTATTCATACAGAGTAAACCAAGTAGTCTAAAGGCTAAAGTGCCTCCTAGCTGCCAAATTCAAATGTCTGGATTATTGCAGAGACACCCTACTGTTATCTCTAGCAAGAGTCCTGAAGGACAAAAGGAAGAAAATATATGACAAGATGGTGAAAATAAAATCATTACAGTGTGGTACCTCTTTTGGATAATTCATTAGTTTCATATTATCATTTCTTAACTTAGTAACAATATTCAACGAATTACTAAAAAGAAGAAATGAACTAAACATCATCCTTTATTTTGTTCCCCAAATTAGAATAGCAAAAGTCATTTTTCTCATAGGCTATATTTTATAACTCTCTAAATTGATGTTCCAATTCATAAAATATACTTAGCTTTTAAGTGATCATCTATTCTATATTTGCCATTTGTTTTTTTTCCCTAGCTGGCAGATTAAGGTCTGTTTTACTGAATTTAGTAAACTGATGGCTTTCTTAACATATTTATCATGACAAATACTAAAAACTAAGTAATCTAAAGCCACTCCTTAATTAGAAGTTTAGCCACAAGAAGTAATTGCTCCTTTAGCACTTGTATTTTTTATTTACTTATTTTTATTTTTTACTTTTTAGATAACAGCTTCATTGAGATATAATTCACATAATAAATTCTTATTACTTAATCCTTTTACCATAATCTCTCTTTCAACTATCACCTAACTACTCAAAGAAAATATCTCTTGTTCATTGTTCCATTTATGAGCTGTTAACCCTAAGAACAGCAGTGCAGTAGCAAAAGATAGTTGGGAGTTTTGACAAAAAGTTAGAAATAGTTTCTAAAGCTCCTTTCAAAGTATCCAAAAGTTAAACAAAAAAAAAGGAAAGAAAGAAAGAAAGAAAAAAACAAAGTATGCAAAAGTCCTCTTCAGAATTTCCACAAAAATTTCCTAACTCTATGATTCAAACTATCTGCTTTTCTTCAATTGCCAGCATTAAATTCAATATAAAATCTTTAAAACAAATTTTTATTCCATACTACTTTATGGGTTAAAAATACTTTTGTGGGCTGGCCTGGAAATCTACCATTTATAGCACTTTGTATGGAAAAATACATCAAAAATTCTAAAATAAATTTTAAAACAAACTTTTAGAATGCAATTTTTTTGAGATTGAGGTTTCCTATAATGTAGGCCAAAAAACTCCCAGCAATCTATAAATTATTATAAAGAGGCATATGCCTTTTTGGTGGGGAATTGATAAGTTTAAAAACGTAATATGTGAGCCAGCTTTCTATTATTTGAAAAATAGGAATTAAGAGAATTTTAAATGCAATACCTTTTTATTTTTTTTTATTTTTTGAGACAGGGTCTCACTCTGTCCCCCCGGCTAGGGTGCAGTGGCATCATCATAGCTCACTGCAACCTCAAACTCCTGGGCTCAAGCAATCCTCCTGCCTCAGCCTCCTGAGTAGCTGGGACTACAGGCATGTGCACCCAACTAATTTTTCCATTTTTTGTAGAAACAGGGTCTCGCCATGTTGCTCAGGCTGGTCTTGAACTCCTGGCCTCAAGTGATCCTCCTGCCTCAGCCTCCCAAAGTGCTAGGATTACAGGCGTGAGCCACTGTGCCCGACCTACTTTTATTTTTTTTAATGAATAAATTCATCCTGATAGAAAAAGCAGTATCTTGATATTCCTTTTTCTTCTCATTAAGGGAACCTTATCCTTTTCCTTAATAATGAGAAAAAGGCTCCAATTTACCTAACGATGTGCCAAGGCTACATGTGTTGGCTATGCAAATAGTTTTAGTATATTGTCAAAATTTTAAAAGCAAAACATTTTATGTCTATTTAAAATGTCATCTTAAATTCAATTAACATAAATTTTAGAAATAGTAAGTAGCCATTAAAGTCAACATGCACATTTTCATCTGGCAGGTATATTTTAACCAACTACTTCTTAAAAGTATCTAATAATAATTTTACAACTTCTTCTTCATCTTCTTTCCCAACATTTAATGTCTTAAATATCTTCAGTCTTCTAATTGACTATCAGTTTGTGACTTACCATTCTATAAATAAATTTTGAAGCTTTAATCCTTTTCATTTTAGGAAGATGACTAGAAATAACAGGTAGCCATGAACAAGTATTTTTAGTTTGCCAGTATTTTAATTTCCTATAAAAATACAAAAAAAAATATCATTGTATCATCACTATTGCAGATTTCAAAATATCACCCTCAAGTGTACAGAATTCCCTATTAATTACTATTCTGGTTATCTACAGGGAAGCAAAAAACTGAAAGCAATGTAGACATTAAATGTAGGGAAATGCTTCCTAATCTACTGATAAAATGAACACTATAGTCTTCTATCAATACAAAGAAAATACTCTAAAACTCACTTAAAAAGTAAAGGACAATAAAAATATAGCTTTTTCAAAAAAAATCGTGATTCAAGAGCAAGGGGGAAAAATATATAGCTTTTTCAAAAATTAATCAAACTCATTACAATTTTATCCATATATAAACATAACAAAATTTTTATCCTTGGAAATGAAATTTTATAGAACATGCTACAAACTACAAATGCACACCATTGAATGAATAGCATCTTGAGTCCTTCCTTAAGGCAAAAACAAAATTTTGGAAGCAAATAAAAACTCGTGTTTATATACCTTTAAATCACAAACCATAGTGCTCATCATGCAGTCAGTGTAATAAGATACAACATTCAGGCAACAGAAAAACATAAACCCTTTTTTTATCCTTTGAAGAGATGTAAATTCATTGGTACTCCATGAACTTATCCTCTTCAGATGAAGTCGTTGTACTAGATCTCTCACTAATGATAGTGCAGATGTGCTGACATCCTTGGGATTTTCACTATGATTAAACTAGCTGTATCCCATCTCATGGGTCTCTTCTTTGATGAGCTGCATTTTCCCCCTTTCTGTATTATCCATAGCGTTAGTAATGATTAGAAGTAAAACAGACTTAATTATAGTACCTTTCAAATAAAGTACTAAATATAGTTCTTTGTTCAGTCAATTGTGATTGTCCATGAATCACAGGAGTGTTTAAAATAAGATGCATAAGATTCTATTAAATTATGTGCTGGGACCTAAGTATAACTGGTTCCATGAACAGATTTCAATGACCCCCTGAATGTTTTTTATAATCTTCTTCCTTAACTATTTGACCTTTTGAATCGTTTCCCAGAAATGATTTTCTGCAAGACAAAGGAGTTGAGATTCTGAAGGCCCCAGGGCAGATTTCCTGGAGCCAAGACTCATCTTCTCTGACTTGCCCCAAGGCACGTGGCCCTTCCTTAAAAAGCCCATGATCTCCCATGGTCAAAGGGAGGGATGGATTTGAGGCAGCTTCTCTCCACAAGACATCTTTCATATTAAAAATTCCTTTCTTCCCGGGCAACCCTCAATAACTGGATCTTTGTGCAATGAGCTACTGGACCGAGACTGAAACCCCCATGCAGTTTCCATAACACAGCTTTTTGTACGTATTTATAAAACTGAGACAACTTATATTTAGAGAATTATACTTTTAGCAAACTGAACTTTGTTCTGCCATATGGGTGTCAAAATAGGCAAAACTTGAAACACTGGGATTTACAAGTATAGTATGTATTGTGCCCATTCATTTTGAAACAAAGAAAAAGCATTTCTTCTATAGGAGCCAACCAAAAAAAGATGAAAGTAAACTTGAGACCTAGCTACAGTCTCAGAGGACATCAAGAGGAAACCCTCTGACTCACATTTTTACACATTTCTCAAAGTGTCAATCCACGTTTTCTTTCATTGGTTCTTTTCCCCAAACCCTCCTTTTTCTTTCCTCAAGAGAGCTAGGTGCCTGCTGCTAATTAGACAAATTAATATTGATACAAAGATAATATGTTATTTAACACATACTACAAAGCTCTTTGGTGTGGAGGCTAAAGTCACTCCATCTTGGATGCTAATCCACCATGTTGACTTCTGATTAACCCCAGTCCCAGGAATACCTCCAAGATTTCTACTTTATTTACTGTTCTTTGTGTAAGCAAAGATGACCTTGATGTTATCCTAAACACATACTTACTGTAAATCCTACCGTTAGGCATGTTATAGGTTGTGATGCACATAGCATTTTTGCCTTTCCCTGAATGGTTGACTTAAATTGTCCTGCACATTCTTTCTGGAGCACGCATATACTTTCCTTGTGGTATATAAGTCCAGGGTTTGGGGGGTTAGCGGTGAGGAGGTCTACCTAACTTGCTCCTACCCAAGACCACACTTCTGTCCATAAGTTCCCCAATAAGTCACCTTTTATGACAAACTGGATTTGTCTGCCTCATTTTTTGGTTTCTTGCCTCCTTCTGCTTTTGGGGATTGATTTGCACATATGGCCCTTTCACAAAACACTTGGTTATTGAGTTACTTGGTGATAATGTTCTGTTTCTCAGGTTCATCATAATATGTTAATTTCCTAATATAAAAGAATCTAGAGTGTAGTCTGTCAAATCTTCGCTTTTTGTGTTTTGTGTTTATAATTAGCCACGTAAGGACAATCACATTGTTTTTAGAAATAATCATTTTATAAGTTAGAGGGACACACATCAAATTCATAAGAGAGTATGCTTTATGGGAAGAGAGAAGAATGAGGTGGGAGGTAGGATAGGAGAGGGGAGGATAAAGGGTACTTCAGCTTTATTAATGCTTTGTTATTTTTATGTACAATATTTAAATTTTATAATTTCTCAAAATAAAAATTTAATTTTAAAAAACTGTAGAAATTCAAATATACTACTCATCACAGCCAACTAATCTTCTTTACATAAGGCTGCACAGGAAATTGCAAGGTGAGGCGTTTCCAATGGTGATAGACTATTGGAGTAACTTTTTCCCCTAAACCTTAAAAGTCCCAATTATCCAATAAATAACTGGAAAAATGCCCAATCTCTCTGAGGTAGTCCAAATCAAGTTCTTATTTCTCAAAAGACCCACATTAATACATATTACCACTGTAACTGATATCTCCTGTGGTCCAGAATCCACTTCTACCTGCCTAACAACACCTTCACATAGATGTCTTATAGTATGAACACTTTTGCATAATTCATCTTATACTCTCAGACATGAAATATTATTTTCATTTGGGAAGATTTCTATAACTGTTACACTCTTGATAGAACTCTCAAGGCTACATAAATATAATCAGCCATAAAATTATAACACATAAATCATTTTCTGTTTGTTCTTCAGTAATGAGAAATTGGAGAATATACAAATGAACAGTGACCAGATCATACATGAAGATAGAACTCTGACCCACAATCTCTTCAGCAACCAGCCTGGAAAGCCAAATCATAATTTCTGTAGCAATTAGCCCAGAACAGTCAGGATTTGATCAATGACTGCCAGCTTCCCTACTTTTTTGCCCCCACCCCATCCTTTGCCCCTGGCATGCTTTCAACTCAGGGCCAACCAGAGAAAGCCAAATATGTTCCCTGAATTAATTCCCTAGGATGTCATGCTTCTAGGTAGCTGGACTTCAACTTCCCCATGCTAACAACCTCCAATCAGAGCATACCTAATATCTTCTCTTTTTTTCCACCATAAAACTTGCCTACTCCCCTTTGAGTCTGCCCAATGCAAGTGATGGTGGCTGGCTTCCTTGTTACAGCAAAATCTGAATAAATGGCCTCTGTTGGTTCTCATTTAGTCGGGCTTTGTTTATTTCCACAGTAATGTAAAAACCATGCAAAAAGAAAATTAACACTATAAGCATTTTTTCTAATCCAACTAAGATCACACTTCAGTCTTCCCCCCTCTACCTACCTCTTACTCTGTTTGCCAGCCAGCCCACCCAAACCAATTTACTTCTTTAGATATAGTTTTCCATTGCTTGGAAAAAAAACATTTTGTATTTTCCTTCAACGTTGATATTTCAGACTCAAATTGGTATAGTTTCTTTCTTGGAAACTGTGATCATTTGAAAACAATATCCAATGAAAAAATTGTGCTATATTTTAGAAGATTAATAATGCTGATGGTATAATATAGAACTAAATAGTACAATAAAATACCTGCTGTCAATCTGTGAATATATCTGCAAAAAATGTCAGCGGGTGATTCCTATATTTTGTTGATATTGAAGAGATAAATCATACCAACTTACAGATAGTTATGAAAATTTTTCTGTAGTACATTGAAGTCGTTTTGAATAAAATGTGAGCTTAGGCCTACGATGATGTGAAATTAAATAATTCAAACTTAAAGCTGTTGGAACTTTAAATTATTTTGAGGCTTGAAAGGAATGTGGCTATGTGGCCTGAGTCATGTAGCATGCAGCTACAACTTATGCTGTTTCCTGTAAATGATTACGAAAGGCCTTATGCCAGAGATAAGACCCCCTCAGATCATCACCCCTACTCAGTGAATGTTAAAGCAATCTTCCTTGGAGTATAGCAAGCTGTAACCCATCAAATTGCTATAGGGTATGTACTAAACTAGTATGGAAAAATGTTGCAACTCTGTTAACTGAACTCCCCCACTTTGGAACACTGACCTCATTCATTTGGAGTCTATCTTTTCTGAGTGGCTATCCTCAAGCTTTGTGCTCGAATAAACTCTGTACTTACTCATATTTTCTGAATCTCATCATTTAAGGCTGAGAATGGCATAACTAATGTAAATGGAAAATTTAATAGCTTTATAGCTACTATGGATAACAGCACAGAGGTTTCTCAAAAAACTACAAAGAGAACTACCATATGATACAGCAATCCCACTACAGGGCATTTATCCAAAGGAAGGGAAATCAGTGTTAACAAAGACACATCTGCACCCCTATTTCATTGCAGCACTATTCACAATAGCCAAGACATGGAATCAACCTAGGAATCCAACAACAGATGAATGGATAAAGAAAATGTGGTCCATATGTACAATGGAATACTATTCAGCCATAAAAAAGATGAAATCCTGTCATTCTTGGCAACATGGATAGCATCGGAGGGTAATATGTTAAGTGAAATAAGGAAGAATAGGAACAGAAAGTTAAACACTGCATGTTCTCACTCATGTGGATGCTAAAAAAAGTTGATCTCAGAGAAGTACAAAGTAGAACAGAAGATACTAGAGACTGAGAAAGGCAGAGGAAAGGGAAGAATGGCGAGAGAGTTGTTAAACCATACAAGATTACAGCTAGATAGGAGGTAAGTTCTAGTGTACTATACTACTGTTGGATGAATATAGTTAACAATAATATATAGTTTCTTTTTTTTTTTTTTTTTTGAAACAGGGTTTCACTCTGTCCCCCAGGCTAGAGTACAGTGGCATCAGCCTAACTCATAGCAACCTCAAACTCCTGGGCTCAAGCGATCCTCCTGCCTCAGTCTCCTGAGTAGCTGGGAATGCAGGAGCATCCCGCCAAGCCTGGCTAATTTTTCTATTTGTAGTAGAGACGAGATCTTGCTATGTTGCCCAGGCTGGTCTGGAACTCCTGGCCTCAAGTGATCCTCCCGCCTCAGCCTCCCAAAGTGCCGGGATTACAGGCGTGAGCCACTGCGCCTGGCCAATACCTAGTTTCGAATAGCTAGAAGGAGGATATTGAATGTTCTTAACACAAAGAAATGATAAATGTTTGAGATGGTGGATATGTTAATTAATCTGATCTAATCTCTGTACATTATATGTATCAAAACATCACTATGTACCCCATAAATATGTACAAATATTATGTTTTATTTAAAAATTTTTAAAAATAAGGATTCTGTGAAATACTCTAAAAAAAAGTAACGGCTTTACAAGAAAGGATAAGAAGGATGAATCAAGAACATTATATTCTCGGCTGGGTATGGTGGCTCATGCCTGTAATCCCTGCACTTTGGGAGGCTGAGGTAGGAGGATTGCTGGAAGCCAGGAGTTTGAGACCAGCCTGGGCAACACAGGGAGACCCCTGTCTCTACAAAAAAATTTTTTTTAAATTAGCCCAGCATGGTGGCATGTGCCTATAGTCCTAGCTACTCAGGAGGCTGAGCCCAGGAGTTCGAGGTTACAGTGAGCTACAATCACACCACTGCACTCCAGCCTGGGTGACAGAACGAGACCCTGTCTCTAAAAAAAAAATTAAAGGAAAAAAAGAGTATTATATTCTCAATCTCATCTTTTGGATTTGGTAACAAGGAAGTTTCTTAAGGAAGTGAAAAAACTCCAAAATATTCTCAATTCTTTGTGAATATGTGACATTTACATACCTGAGAAAAGAATGAAAACTTTTTCAAAATATTTATTAGATGAACAAAGTATAACATGTAGGAAGTAGCAGTTTATAGTAAACACACTGGATGGGATTTTACCTAATTTTATTTGCTATGACAGCATATCTGGCAGCATTTATTAAAATAATGAAAGTTTTATGAATTTATTTTTTTAAACTGCAGAGAAGTGAATGACTTGCTAACATCATTTCCAATTATTTATCTTTTTTTTCAACCCCATGTCAATGCAGCAAATATTTTCTAACATCTATATTATGTGCTATTACAGAAAGTTTTACTAAAGAGCTTCAAAGTAGAACTCAAGATGTTTTCCGACCTCAAAAGAAAGAAGCAACATTTCATTGGTAAACCTCTGAGAAAAATTACTATTTTAAAATGATTTGTATACATAATAAAAATCCTAACTATATGGTATGTACTTTACTAAGGACTATTAAAAATTATTTTCATTTAATTTTTTGAACAATCCTATAATGTAAGGTACTATTAACCTTATCGGTGAAGAAATTGAGGCACAGTGAGGTTAAATAATTTTTCCTATTATCAATCAGCTAAGCAAGTAGTAGAACTAGAATTTAAACTCAGTCTGATTAAAACCACTATCCACACTGTACTGCCACTGAGCCATTATGCCCCAAGAACACAAAAAAACACTATGCTATTGTAACAAAACCAAAATACAAACAAAAACTGCCTCAGTGATACAAAGTAAAAAACAAAAATACAAACTTCCATTCAATATGGACAACGGATTAAAATATTTTATCAATGTTAAATTTTCTGAAGTTGATAACTGTTCTGGGGTTATGTAAGAACGTATCCTTATTTTTAGGAAATGTGTACTGAAGTATTTAGGGATGACAGGGCATAATATATGTAAGTTATTCTCAAATGGCTCAGAAAAAAGTATATACAAGTAAGTAGAGAGAGCAAAGATAAATAGGGCAAAAAATAGGTTAATTTGAGAAAAGAGTATAAGGGTGTTCTCTGGACTACTGTTGCAAATTTTCTGTATATTTAAAATTATTTCCAAATTTAAAATGTTTTTAAAATTTTCACATAGAGAAGAAGATTTCCCTAGGGTAAAAATAGCTATTATTACTGTATTAGTTTGCTAGGACTGCCGTAACAAAGTACCATAGACTGGGTGGCTTAAACAACAGAAATTTTTCTCACAGTTGTGGAGACTAGAAGCCCCAGATCAAGGTATCATCAGGGCTGATTTACTGAAGCCTCTCTATTTGGCTTGTAGATGACTGTCTTCTCCCTTTGTCTTCATATGGGCTTTCCTCTATGTGTACTTGTGTCCTAATCTCTTTTTCTTATAATGAGTCATATTGGATTAGGAATTATCCTAATGAACTCTGTATATGAAAATAAAAATTTCAGGACCCTTCATCAGCTCTTTATGCAAAAAGGAAGGTCAAGCCTGGAGGCTGAGTCATGTGAACACCCCCTTCAAAATGAATAGCTATTACTAACTCCATGCATTAGTCAGATCTCCCCAGAAAGGTAAAAGGACTTAGGCATCTACAAAGGACTGCCCCCACAGATCATTAATAAGGATATTCTTTGCTGGCATAATTGATTCTTCCTTTACTCCCTTTTTCTCAAACATTCACCTTATCTTATATAAAATGTAGATTTCCTGGGACTCAAGGATACAACCATTTACCTCACTACCCACCCACCTCCTCCTTTTTCTTTCTGAATGCCCTCTCCCCTTATATACTGACTTCCCAAATCCCTCTTTGGAACAGACACAGATGCATCTGTGGCTTGTGTTTTTCCTGGGCACATCCTCAAACTTTGGCTTAATAAACCTTCATTGATTGAGATCTTTGTCACAGTCACTTGTTTTGGGTTGTCTCATAACGGTGTCTGTGAAGGGACACCTTGGAGTAGGGTCCCTTTTGACTTGCAGCAATTCTATTGGTGCTAAGGTACTGGCTTGAGTTTAACTATGACTGTGAGGCTCACCAAGGCTCAACAGCTGCTCTCTCCAGAGGTTCCTCCATCTTCCAGAATTTCTGGTTTGAGATCCAAGGCTTATTTTGCCAAGAAACTCCCTAAAGGAGTTATGCTTGCTTCTGATGAGGAAGGTAAGTTTCCTGCTTCTGTGCTGACAAAAAGCAGTCTTCAGCTTGGACCCCACCTCCATGTAGGAGCTGGATTGGGCTTTCATTTTGGAATTTAATAGCTGAAGGTTAAGGTTTATTGACAGCTGGCTATAATCTCTCCTTATGCTTAGAGATCTCAACAATATATAAATTGTTCGATCACTTTTTCTATTTTTGGTATTGGTCTGTCTTACATTAGATTTGACCAACTCTTGGTCAAAACTGACAGAAGGTCTAAATTATGGGAAACAAGACCTCTAAAATTGACTAAAACCCCCATAGCTGCAATAAGTCAAGTTCCACCCCTAGAGACACCAGCCAGTTAAAGGAAACCAAAATATTTCACCTCAAAATTTATTTCTTTGACATATTTTAAAGTGGCACTTCCAACAAAGATTAACTAAGAGTCTGACACCTTTAAAAGTTTGAGAAGAGACATTCTCTGAGAGCTGCTACCTTTTAATTAAGGTGTTTTTTTGTTTTGTTTTGTTTTGTTTTGTTTTGTTTTTGAGACAGGGTCTTGCTCTGTTCCCTGGGCTAGAGTGCAGTGGTGTGATCATAGCTCGCTACAACTTCAAACTCCTGAGCTCAAGTGATCCTCAGCCTCCTGAGTAGTTGGGACTATAGGTGCACCACTACGCCTGGCTAATTTTTCTATTTTTTGTAGAGACAGGGTTTCGCTATGCTGCCCAGGCTAGTCTTGAACTCCTGGCCTTAAGCAATCCTCCTGCCTTAGCCTCCCAAAGTGCTAGGATTATAGACATTGCCACCATGCCTGGCAAGCATTTTGTATAATTCCATTTTTCTCCTTTCTTGGCCTATCAGTTGTAATTTTTTTAGTTGTTGCCCTAGAGTTTTTTTAGTGGTTTCTCCAAGAGTAAATATAAAATGTAAAAATACATTCACAATAACTAAATGTAAATTAGTTGTAAATTACATTTACAACTAATCTGAGTACACTTTCAAATAACACTATACCACTTCACTGGTAGTATGAGTTTGTTGTCTGATATTAATTTTTGGGAAATTCTCAGTCATTTTTTCAAATATTTCTTCTGTTCCTTTTTGTCTTTCTCCTCCTCCTGGTATTCATATTATGCACATTATAACTGTTGTAGTTGTCCCACACTCTTAGATAATCTGTTCTGGGTTTTTTTTCAGTCTTTTTTATCTTTGGTTTTTAAGTTTGAGAAGTTTCTATTGCATATCTTTCTCAAGCTCAGAGATTCTTTCCTCAGCTGTGTCCAGTTTACTAATAAACTCATTAAAGACATTCTTCACTTCTGTTACAACGTTTTTTATCTCTAGCATTTTTGTTATTTTTTCTTAGAATTTCCATCTCTTTGCTCATATTGACTGCTTGAATGCTGTCTACTTTATCCATTAGATCCCTATTAAACTATTAATGATAGTTTTAAAAAATTTCTGTTCTGATACTTCCAACATCCCTGCCATATCTAGTTCTGATGCTTGCTCTTTCTCTTCAAACTGTTTTTTGCCCTTTAGTATGTCTTGTAATTTCTCTTTGCTAGCCAGACACGAGGTACTGGGTAAAAAGAACTGCTGTAAACAGGCCTTTAGTAATGTGGTGGTAAGGTGTGGAGGGAGGGGAAGCATTCTATAGTCCTACAATTGGGTCTCAGTCTTTTAGTGAGCCTGTACCTTTGGACTGTGAACTTTACATATGCTTCTCAGTCTTTCCTCATTCCCTACCCCTTAGCTGGGACAAGATGGCTAGAGTGGGCTGGAGATGGGTATTTCACTTCCTCCAGGTCAGTTAGGCTCTGGTTAACTAGTTTCTCTTTAGGGCAGACCTTATTAAGAAGAACACAGTGCCCTGGTGTATTTCAACATGGTTCCTTTACCCCTCCCCTTGTAAGAAGCATGAAGGGATTTTTCTTTGATAGTCACTGTGAAGATTTGATAGAGCTCTAGGAGGTAAAAATCACAAAGGTGTGGGGGCTACCATATGACTGATTCCCTTTGGAGTTTTAACTCTCAGAGTTGTCCACAGTAAGCCCCCAGAAATACACCAATTAAAATTCAGATTTCCATACCTGGGCACTGGTACCCGTAGAGGTTGCTACTCATGGGTTTCTGCTCTAGTAAGTTGTGAATCTCTGTATTTACCTGTTGGTATCTACAATTTTGGGGGCAACAATCTGCCCTGTGACCTCATGGTATACCATTTTAACGTTTTTTTTTTGTAGCCACAGACCATGAGTTTTGGAAAGTATACCATTTTAAATAACTTATCCCATTTGGTTGAAAATCATGAACCGTGAAACAAAATACTAGCAAACAGAATTCAGCAGCATATTAAAAGAATTATACACCATGGCTAAGTGGGATTTATTCCTGGAATGTAAGGATAATTGATCAATGTAACATACCACATTAACAGAATGAAGGAAAAAACCCACATAATTATCTCAATTGATGTAGAAAAAGCATTTGAGGCCGGGCCTGGTGGCTCACACCTGTAATCCCAACACTTTGGGAGGCTGGGGTGGGAGGATTGCTCGAGGCCAAAAGTTCAAGACCTGCCTGAGCAACATAGTAAGACCTTGCCTCTACTTGAAAAAAAAAAAAAAGCATTTGACAAAATTCAAAACCCTTTAATGATAAAAACACTCAACAAACTAGGAATAGAAGGAAACTACCATACCATAATAAAATTCATATATGAAGAACCCACAACAAACATCATACTCAATGATAAAAGACTGAAAACTTTTCCTCTAAGATCAGGAACAAAGCAAGAATGCTCACTTCTTCACTTACAGCCTACAGAGTGCTGCAAGTCCTAGCCAGAGCAATTAGGCAAGAAAAATAAATAAAAGGCATCCAAATTGGAAAGGAAAAAGCAAAATTATCTCTGTTCCCAGATAATATGATCTTATATGAAGAAAACCCTAAAGATTACACACACACACCCCTAACCTGTTAGAACTAATAAACAAATTCAGCAAAGTGGTAGGATACAAAGTCAACACACAAAAATCAGTTGCATTTCTATTCACTAAATATGAACAATCTGAAAATGAAATTAAGAGAACAATTCCATTTATAATAGCATCAAAAAGAATAAAATACTTAGGAATTAACCAAGTAGGTGAAAGACTTATACAATGAAAACTACTAAACATTTCTGAAAGAAATTAAAGAGAACATAAATAAATGGAAAGACATCCTATGTTTATGAATTGAAAGAGTTAATACTGTTAAGATGCCAATACTATCCAAAGTGATCTATTGACTTAATGGGATCTCTATCAAAATCCTAATAGCAGTTTTTGCAGAAATTGCAAGCTCATCTTAACATTTATATTGGATTTCAAAGGAACCTGAATAGCCAAAACAATCCTGAAAAGGAAGAACAAAGCTGGAGGATTCATATTTTCTGATTTCAAAAGTTACTACAAAGCTACAATAATCAAAGCATAATGGTACTGGCATAAAGACAGACATACAGACCAATGAAATACAATAGAGAACCAAGAAATACACCCTTGCATATATGGTATTTTTACAAGGATGTGAAGACCATTCAATAGGGGAAAAGACAATCTTTTCAACAAATGGAGCTGGGAAAACTGGATATCCACATGCAAAAGAATGAAGTTGGACCTTTACCTAGTATTATATACAACCATTAAGTCAAAATGGATCTCTGACCTAAATGTAAGACCTACTACTATAAAGTTCTTAGAAGAAAACATACGGCAAAACTGCATGACACTGAATTTGACAATGCTTTCTTGGATGTGACACCAAAGGCACAGGCAACAAAAGAAAAAAGAGACAAATTGGACTTTATGACAATTTAAAAATGCTGTTCATCAAAAGACACTATCAACAGACAGAATGGGAGAAAATATTTGCTAATTATATATTTGATAAGGAATTAATATCCAGAGTATATAAAGAACTCCTAAAGCTCAACAACATAAAAACCAAACAACCCAATTCGAAAATGGACAAAGGACTTGAATAGACATTTTTCCAAAGAAGATATACAAATGGCCCATTAAGCACATGAAAAAATGTTCAATATCACTAATTATTAGGGAAATGCAAATCAAAACTACAATGAGGTACCACCTCATACCCATTAGGATGGCTACCATCATAAAAACAGAAAATAATAAGCATTAGTGAGGATGTGGAGAAATTAGAACCCTGTGCGCTCTTGGAAATGTGGAATGGTACAGCCACTGTGGAAAACTTTTTCCTCAAAAAGTTAAAAACAGAATTACCAAATGATCCAGCAATTCTACTTCTGGGTATATGCTCAAAACAATGAAAGCGGGGTTCCGAAGAGATACTTGTATCCCTATATTCACAGTAGCATTATTCACAATAGCTAAAACATGGAAGCATCTGTGGTGGCTAAAGCAACTCCATCTTGTATGCTAATCTGCCATGTTGATTTCTGATTAACTTCTGTTCTGGGAATGCCTCTAAGATTTCTACTTTACCATGTAAATCCTGCCCTTAGATCAGAGCAAGATTGCCCACAACTCCTGCCCTTAGGCAGATTCACATAGCATTCTTGCCTCTCCCTGGGTCACAGTGGGGGGGGTGGTGGTAACAGTGTGGGGATCCACCATTTTGTCTCCTTTCACTGCTGCCCAAGACATGGTTTCTGTTTGTAAGTCCCTATTAAATGTTTCTTTCTGAGAAATTGGATATGTCAGCTTCTTTTTTCGGCTTCTCAGCTTCCTCAAACTTTGGCGCTGACCTGCTCACCACTGAACACAACCCAAGTGTCCATTGACAGATGAATGGATAAGCAAAATGTGGTACATATATACAATAGAATATTATTCAGCCTTAAAAAGGAAAGAAATTCTAACATGTGCTACAACATGGATGAACCTTGACATCATGCTAAATGTGATGTCAAAAAGATAAATACTGTATGATTCCACTTAAATGAGGTACTTAATATAGTCAAAATCACAGAGACGGAAAGAAGAATGGTGGTTGCCAGGGGCTAGGAAGAGGGGCCATGAGGAGTTGTTTAATGGGTATAGAGTTTCAGTTTTACAAGATGAAAAGAGTTATGGACGGTAACGTTTGTTGCACATTAATATGAATGTACTTAATAACTAACACCATTGAATTGTATAAATGGGTAAGATAGTAAATTTTATGTTACATATATTTTACTGCAATAAAAGAAATTGGGGAAAAAAATCATGAACCATCAACTGGATTGAAGAAGAATGAATCTGTAAAAGTAAATCCACTTGCTGGGTTGTTATATACTACCACTGGTTCCTTCATGAAAATATTAATTAATGAAATGATTACTACAATTACACAAATATTTATAATGTCAGAAATTTCTAGCAAGTTAGACTTGGTCATACATTTTGCCTAAGTGATTGGCTATACCATTAAGACTGTGCATTCATATATAGGCAAAGCCTATTCTAGTGCAGCAAAGTGATCATGCCATTCCCAGACTGCAATACTATATGTCACATATATATGAGAAACCAGTCCAATTATCTAATGAAAATAACACTCAATAATACTTGAATAAAATGTTATCAGTAGAAATATTTAACTTTAAAAATTTGGTCTTGCCTGGGTGCGGTGGTTCACACCTGTAATCCTAGCACTCTAGGAGGCTGAGGCAGGAGGATTGCTTGAGCTCAGGAGTTCCAGACCAGCCTGAGCAAGAGCAAGACCCCATCTCTACTAAAAAATAGAAAAATTAGCCAGGTGTCGTGGAACATGCCTGTAGTCCCAGCTACTTGGGAGACTGAGGCAAGAGGATTCCTTGAGCCCAGGAGTTCAAGGCTGCAGTGAGCTATGATGATGCCACTGGACTCCAGCCCAGTCAACAGAATGAGACCCTGTCTCAAAAAAACCCAATGAGTTCAGGTAATAAAGTCAGGACTTTTTCACAACTTTGCAATGCTTTGGAAGCTACCTCTAACACCTTCTGACTTTTAAACTGAACAGATAAGCATACTATAGAGATACTCATATGACATGTATGACATAGTCATAAAGAGTTAAGTGTTTGTTAAAGTATAAACTTAATTGTATATTATTAAAAATCTATAATTACTGTATATTGAATAACTTGTTGATAGATTTTTTATTCAGAATTACATATTTCTTCAAATTTAGTGCTATATTTTTGATCTTATTAGTTACAAATGTGAAAATATTTTTAAAAACAAAATACAAATGCAATAAAAGTGCAGCAGAGGAAAAAATTCCATGATTCTGATTTCAAGTTTAAGAGTTTCATTCTTGAGATGTCTAGTGTCTAACTTTATTATATTTTTGCTTAGATTTACCTTTTTTGTTGTTGATACAAATATTTATATTTATGGGGTACATGTGACATTTTGTCACATAGACTGTGTAGTAATTAAGTCAGGGTAGTTGGGGTGTCCATCACCTCGAGTATTTATCATTTTTATAATTTAGGAATATTTCAAGTCCTCTGTTCTAGCTATTTTGAAATATACAATACATTGTTGTTAACTATAGTCACTGTACTCTATTAAACATTAGAACTTATTCCTTTTATCTAACTGTATATTTGTACCAACCTCTCTTTATCCCCCCACCCACACACCTTTCCCAGCTTCTATCATTCTATTCTCTATCTCCATGAGATCAACTTTTTTAGCTTCCACATATGAATGAGAATATGTGATCATTGTCTTTCTGTGCCTAGCTTATTTCACTTAGCATTATAACCTCCAGTTCCATCCATGTTGCTGCAAATGACATGATTTCATTCTCTTTTATGGCAAAATAGTATTCCATTGTGTATATATACCACATTTTCTTTATCCATTCCTCTGTTGATGGGTACTTAGATTGTTTCCATATCTTTGCTATTGTGAATAGTGCTGCAATAAACATGGGAGTGTAGGTGTCAGTGTAGGTGACTACTGATTTCTTTTCCTTTGGATAAATACCCAGTAGTGGGATTGCTGGATCGTGTCATTGTTCTATTTTCAGTTTTCTGAGAAATCTCCATATTGTTTTCCATAGTGGCTATACTAATTTACATTCCCAACAACAGTGTATGAGTTCCCTTTTCTCTGCATCCTTGCTAGCATCTGGGTTTTTTGTTTGTTTGTTTGAGGTTTTTTTTTGTCTTTTTAATAATAGCCATTCTAACTAGGGAAAGATGATATCTCATTGTGGTTTTGATTTACCTTTCCCTATATCTGTTGGCCATGTCTTCTTTTCAGAAATGTCTATTCATGTCCTTTGCCCACTTTTTAATGGGATTACTTGTTTGTTTTTTTTTTCACTGTTGAGTTGTTTGAGTTCCTTGCATATTCTGGATATTAGTCTCTTGTCAGATGAATAGTTTGCAAATATTTTCTCTCATTCAACAGGTTGTCTCTTCACTCTGTTGACTCTTTCCTTTGTGTGTAGAAGCTTTTTAGTTTAATATAGTCCCATTTGTCTATTTTTGTTTGTGTTGCCTGTGATTTTGGGCCTTAGTCATAAAATCTTTGCCTAGATCAATGTCCTGAAGTGTTTCCCCCATGTTTTCTTCCTGTAGTTTTATAGTTTCAGGTCTTACATTTAAGTCTTTAATCCTTCTAGTGTCTAACTTTATACATAAAAACTATTCATGAAAAAATGTACACTAAACTTAAAAATTAATATGAATGAATGGCACAGTAGAAAATTTCCATAAAGCAATGTTTTCTATCTGTGTTATATTATTATTGCCATTACTCATTAATTAAAGGCCATGGATCAACAGCATGAATCCCTTGATATGAGGCACTGAGGAGGATACAACATAATTTTTTGGTATTTTGCCAAAATTGCATAACCTCATTTCAATCATGAGAAAACATCAGACAAAACCAAATTGAGGAAGTTCTACAAAATAACTGATCATGACTCAACAAAAGTGTCAAGGTCATGAAAGTCAAAGAAAGACTGAGTTACTGTTATAGACTGAAAGAGACTAAGGAGAAATAACAACTAAATGTAATATGGAATGCTGGATAGGATCGTGGAACAGAAAAGGACATTAGTGGAAAATCTGGTGAAATTTTAATAAGTAATAAATTTTAGTTAATAATATTGTACCAGGGCTTATTTCCTGTTCTTGAGAATTATACTATGGTTATATAAGATGTTCATATTAGGGGAAGTGAGGTGAGGGATATAAGGGAACATTGTACTATTTTTGCAACTTTTCTGTAAGTCTAAAATTAGTTTAAAATTTTTTTAAAATAAAATTAAAAGCTACACAAGCCCAGGAGTTTCAAGTTGCAGTGAGCTATGATCATGCCACTGCACTCCAGCCCGGGTGACACAGTGAGACCTTGTCTCAAAAGAAAAAAAAAATTTAAAAGCTACAGTGGGAAGGCCCTACAATATTACAGATAATAACATTTCCCAGACCATTTATACTAACATCAAAAAAATGTAAATACTTTGGTATAAATCTAACAAAACATGCATAGGATCTGTGTGCTGAAAACTACAAAATGTTGATGAAAGAAATTAAAAAATGACCTAGATATCTGGAGAGACATAGCATGTTCATAGATTGAAGACTTAACATAGTAAAGATGTCAGTTCTCTCAAAATTGATCTGCAATTGGTTTAATGCAATTTCTATCAAAATCCTAATAATAATTTTGTAGATATGGACAAGTTGATTCTAAAATTTATATGGAAAGGCAAAGGAACTAGAAGAGCTAAAAGAATTTTGAAAAAGAAGAATGAAATAAGAGAAATCACACTATCTTTTTAAAGACTTATGATATAGATAATAGTAATGAAGGCAGTGGTATTGGGAGAGAGATGCACGTAGATCAAAAGAACAGAAAGAGTGCAAAAATAGATTCACACATTTACTGACAACTAATTTTTGACAAAGGTGTAAAAGCAATTCAGTGAAAAAAGGATAGTCTTTTTAACAAATGTTGTTGGGACAATTGGTCATTTATAGGCAAAAAAATGAACCTCGACCTAAACATCACAATGTATACCAAAATTAACTCCAAATAGATCATAGACCTAAATGTAAAAGTATAAAACTTTTAGTGGAAATATAAGGGAAACATCGTGACCTAAGTTTAGGGAAAATGCTCTTAGATATGACACCAAAAGTACAATCCATAAAAGAAAAAAATTGATAAATTAGACTTTATCAAAATTAAAACTTTCACTCTGTAAAACATACTATTAAGAAAATGAGGGGAGAAAGGCTCTTTTTCCTTTCTGTCTGGCAGCAACCATCAGATAAACCAAGATGGGTGTGTACAAGTACATCCAGGAGCTATGGGGGAAGAAGCAGTTTAATGTAATGCTCTTTCCTTGGAGGGTCTGCCAGCTCTCTGCATTACACAGGGCTCCCTGCCCCACCTGGCAGGATAAAGCACACAGCCTGGGATATAAAGCCAAGCAAGGTTATGTCATATATAGGATTCGTGTGGCTATGGTGGCTGCAAATGCCCAGTTCCTAAGAATGCAACCTATGGCAAGCCTATCCATCATGGTGTTAAGCAGCTAAAGTTTGCTCGAAGCCTTTAGTCTGTTGCCGAGGAGTGAGGTGGATGCCACCGTGGGGCTCTGAGAGTCCTGAATTCTTACTGGGTTGGTGGAAACTCCACATACAATTTTTTTGAGGTCATCCTCATTGATCCATTCTATAAAGCTATCAGAAGAAATCCTGACACCCAGTGGATCACCAAACCAGTCCACAAGCACAGGAAGATGCATGGGCTGACATCTGCAGGCCGCAAGAGCTGTGGCCTTAGAAGGCCATAAGTTCCACCACGGTATTGGTGGTTCTTGCTACGTAGCTTGGAGAAGGCCCAAAACTCTCCAGCTCCCCTGGTAGTACTAATATAAATAATGTTTGTAAAATTCATACCTAATAAGCAATTTAGGATGGTCACGTCCACCTAAAGGTGTTATTTGTCCATTAAAACTAGACTACAGATTGTTTCATGAATGCTTTGTCAAATTATGAAGTTCAAGTGCAACAATGTTTGAAGACTAAAAGTGATGGTGTATGCTGTGTTTCTAATAAGATAAACTTTTTTTTTGTTTTTGCTTTATCTTATTAGGGAGTGATATGTCAGTGTTTAAAACATGCTGTGTGGTATAATAGCTGTAAAATAAATTCTTTAAAAGAGGGGAAAAAAAAAGAAAATGAAAAGACAAGCCACAGACTGGGAGAAAATATTTTCAAGCACATTTGACAAGGAATTTATATCTAGAATATATAAAGAACTCTCTAAATTCAACAGTAAATAAATACTCCAATTAGAAAATGGGCAAAAACTTCACCAAAGAAGTTTTGGATAGCAATTACATAAAAAGATATTCAACATCATTAGCCATCACAAAAATGCAAATTAATGCCAACATGAGATACCACTACACACCTATTAGAATGGCTAAAATAAAAAAAATACTGACAATACTGTACTGGGTTGAATAATGCCGCTTGAAAAATTCATGTCCACCTGGAACTTAAGAATGTGGCCTTATTTGGAAAGGTCTTTGCAGATGTAATTAAAATGAGGTCATACTCCATTAGGCATGGCTCTGCCAACATCTTGATTTTGGATTTCTACCCTCCAAAAAGCACCACTTAGTTTGTGGTAAATTGTTACAGTAGCCCTAGGAAATAAATACAAATAAGTGCCGGTGAGGATATGGAGCAATAAGATCTCTCCTACATTGTGGGTGGGAATGTAAAATGTCTCTGCCACTCCGGAAAACTGTTTGGCAGTTTTTCATAAAGTTAAATGGACACCATACAACTAAGCAATCACACTCCAGGGTATTTGCCCTGGAGAAATAAGAACTTATGTTCACACAAAAACCTGTACATGAACGTTTATACTAGCTTTACTTGTAGTGGGCAAAAACTGGAAATAACCCAGATGTCCTTCAATGAATGAATGGATAAGCAACCTATGGTATATCCATACAATGGATTACTACTCAGCAATAAAAATCAATGAACTATGGATCTCAAGGGCATTATGCTGAGTGAAAAAAAAAATTTCAAAAGGTCACATACTCAATAATTCCACTTATATAACATTCTCAAAATGACAAAAGTATAGTGATGATTCCACTTATGTAACATTCTCAAAATGACAAAAGTACAGTGATAAAGAACAAATGAGTGGTTGCCAGGGGTCAGGAGTATGTATGTATGTATGTACTTGTTTGTTTGTTTGAGACAGGTCTCACTCTATTGCCCGGGCTAGAGGACAGTGGCATCATCATAGCTCACTGCAACCTCAAACTCCTGGGCTTAAGCAATCCTCTTGCCTCAGACTCTTGTAGCTGGGACTACAGGTGTGCACCACCACACATGGCTAATTTTTAAATTTTTTTGAAATCCACTTATCTTCTAATCAGCTAATTTTTTAAAAAAATTTTGGGGGGAGCAAGGTCTTCCTATGTTGTTTAGGCTGGTCTCAAACTCCTGGCCTCAAGTGATCCTCCTGCCTCTAGCCTCCCAAAGCACTAGGATTATAGGCGTGAGCCACCGTGCCCAGCCAGGGTGTGGCTATAAAGGGATAGCACGTGGGAATTTCTTTGGGAATTCTGTATCCCAATTGTGGTTATGATTACTTGAATTTATACATGTGATAAAATTCCACAGAACTATACGCCAAAAAAAAAAAATTCTTTTAAAAGAAGATTGCACGTAAAACTTGGTGAAATCTAAATAAGGTCTGTAGTTTAGTTAATAAATAGTGTTGTACCAATGTCAGTTTTCTGGTTTTGGTAATTATACTATGGTTATATAAGATGTCATTGGGGGAAGCTTGGTGAAGAGTACATATGAACTCTCTTGGTGAAGAGTACTATTTTTGCAACTTCTATGTGAGTCTAAAATTATTTCAAAATTGAAGTTTAAAAATTCCTGTTGCCTTATTATGCAGAACAACTTAATTCTCAACCTACACCCCAGATTATTTTTTTTAAAAGAGTACCAATTGTTCTAATTTAAAAACAAACAAAAATCACTGTATGTTTCATATGTGTATGTGTGTGTATGTGTGTACATATAGCACTAGTGGAAGCTTTTTCCTTAATTTCAAGCATATAAAATTCTGAAGTAGACTCCTTCCTTCAGAACAAACCAGAAATCCTGGGTTGGTTTATTTTTTATCCCATTACAAATATAACAACAATATTTCAAAAGAAGATGACAATAATTTGTTCTAGTCTGTGCTGGTTAGAGCCTACCTGGAATATTGCTGTCGATTCTGGGTATCACTTTAAAAACAGTTAGTTCAGGAGTGAGTGACCAGGATATGAAACAATAGTTTCTGAGAAGTAAATAGAGGAACTAGGTTATGTTTACTCTAGAGAAGAGATAATAAAGTTCTAAAATTGTCTCTAAATCTACAAAAGGTTATCATGTGGAAGACAGATTTATTTGGAACACTCTTAGGTGTAGAATTAGGATGAACAGTCCTACAGAGACTTTTGCCCAAGATAAGTAGACACTAAAAAATAGTGCCATCCAAAAAGGAAATGGAGTGCCTTGAAAGATAGCGAGTTGCCTCTCACAGAGAGAACAAAAGCATTGACAATAACGTTGACCCTTCAGGACTTCTGCTTTAAAATAGCAGATTGTATACATGCACTAATCTCAGAAACCTCCTGAAATGCGAAATTAAAACAACAGAAAAACATGGAAGAGATGACAGTGGACAACAAAGATTAACAAATTTTTAGAAGCAAGAAAGGGGATAAAGGAGTAGTAACATTCAGTTAGCGGAACAGAGAAAGCTGAATCCAAACTATCTATGAGGGGGATGACACCAAGAATCTAGCTGGTTCTCATCAAAGAACTCCAGAAATCTAAGGAACTGGAGACACCAGTTATCTCAGACAGCAGAGGTGAGGAGAAATGTTAGAAACATTGCAATTCACTGAAACTATATACACAAAAGAAATACTTAAGACACCCTTCTTCTAACCCCCATACAGCCAAACAACTCTTCCTCTCTCACACTGGAAGGAGAGGAAAGGCTTATTTTCTGATTAAATTGAACCAGAACAGCTCTATATTCAAAGACATAAGGTGTAGTGAAGGGTACAGGTAAATTACCTTACTGAAAATAAGAATACTGTGTGAAAAATTACATACAAACAACTGTCTTTCCCTATTCAGTTGCCAAAATACTGGCTAAAGAGGAGTCTAAAAGCTTTAAGAAAGAAAAAGGAAGTCACGTACAAACAGGATCAGGAATCACAATGCTATCATCTTTCTCAATAATAACAATGGAAACTTAGATAGATTGATATCTTCAAAATTCTGTAGGAAAATAATTTCCTAACCTAAAATTCTATACTCAACCAAAGTATCAATCAAGTGGGGGAGTAGAATAAAGACATTTCAGGTTAACAAAGTCTCCAAAAAAAATTAACTCCCATGAATCTTTTATAAGAAGACTATTAAAGGATGTGCACCAGCCAAATGAGGAAGGAAACCCAGAAAGAAAAAGACATGAGAACCAGGGAACTGAGTTTCTAATAAAGGAAAGAAGCAACAGGAACTCTGAAAATGATGGTAGAACTCCAGAATGGCAGCTGTATCAGAGGTCTAGAGAGCATACAATCCAGATTGGAGCAGGTGGATTAAAGGCTCTTGGATAAAAGTCTTTTTTAAAAAAAAAAAGATGGTTATCTAACCATTTTCAACTATACTGACAGTGGCTTTACAGTTCCATTGCAGAGTTCAGAAAAGACACGATGATAGGTACCTAGAAAATTAGGCAAATGAAAAATATTAATAGATAATTATTAACTCCAGGAAAAACAAAAGGTTGTACAAGAAAGAAAATGTAAACACGGTATATAGTAGTTCAGCTGCGAACAGTATTTATATAATTTGAACAATGTAAACATTATTTTGCCCAAAGTTGAGCTATGATTATATAGGGAGTGTGTTGGGGGAAAGTAAGTGGTAGCAGGAGTTGTATAAGATTGTTAAATCTTTATATTCCAGAGTAGGAAACTAAGAGTTAACATCTATAGTTTAAAAAGCAAGAAACAACAATAGAAATATTTTTTTTTTCTTTTTTTAGAGACTGTCTCACTCTATCACCCAGGCTGGAGTGCCATGGGGTGATCTTAGCTCACTGCAGCCTCGAACTCCCAGACTCAAGCAATCCTCCTGACTCAGCCTCCTGAGTAGCCGGGACTACAGGTATGTGCCACCACACCCAACTAATTTTTCTATTTTTTTGTACAGACTGGGTCTCACTATATTGCCCAGGAACTCCTGGGCTCAAGCAATCCTCCTGCCTCAGTCTCTGAAAGTGCTGGGATTACAGGCACCACACCAAGCCTAATAGAAACGTTCTTTGCAGACAGAGGTAAATCCCAGAAGAAACGATTTAAAGAATTAAAAATAGTTGCCTTCTTTGCTGTTGCTGTCCCAATGTAAAGGAAAAAAATATAAAAATAGTTGTTCCGAGGAGAACTGGGGGATAAGGTAGAGTAAGAGACAACTCTTTTTATAATAAGCTTTACAGTATACTATTTTGCTTTACAAAAAAAATTATACACGTGTTATACTGAATAAAAATTAAAATTATTTTTAAATCTATAGATTCTATGTCTCACTTCCAGACCCACTGTGTAACAGAATATCTGAATACATCTACTTATTTAAATGGCCTTAAAAGATTATAACTGGGTAGTTTAGTTGGATAAAACATTAGTGTGAGATCATGGACTTAAAGCCCAATGCAGGCTTTGCCATATTCCATGGACTCAAAAACATACCCTCAACCCTAGCCAACAGATTTAAATAAGTATGCAGTCTTACAAAGAAGACCACAAGAGAGATTTTAAACGGGTCAGCACAATCCATCGCTATTACAAGAAAACCTTCCTAAAAGTATATAAGCCCAGAATGGTGGCTTGCACCAGTAAGCTACTTGGGAGGCTGAGACCAGAGGATGGCTTGAGCCCAGAAATTCGAGGCTACAGTGAGCTATGATCATGCCACTGTGCTACTGCTGATAAATTGAGACCCCATCTCTTTCATTAAAAAAAAAAGAATATAAGACCCATACAGATAAGGTAGTAACAAAATCTTTGTACATTAAGAATAGTACTGTTTATAGCAGCACAATTCACAACTGCAAAGATGTGGAAACAACCCAAGTACCCATCAGTACATGAGTGGATTAATAAAATGTGGTATATGTATACCATGGAGTACCACTCAGCCATAAAAAAAATGGTGAACTAATATCTCTTATATTAACCTGGATGAAACTGGAGATCATTCTTCTAAGTGAACTATCACAAGAATGGGAAAACAAACACCACATGTACTCACCATTAAATTAGAACTAATCAATCAATACTTACGTGCACATATGGAAATAACATTCATTGGAAATCAAGCAGATAGAAGCGGGGAGGAGGGGATGGGTAAATTCACATGTAACGGGTACAGTGCACACTATCTGGGGGATGGGCACACTTATAACTTTGACTGAAACAGTACAAAAGCAATTTATGTAACCAAAACATTTGTACCCCCATAATATTCAGAAATAAAAAAAGAATGATACATGGAAAAAACACCACAAATGGCAGAATAAATTCAAATATATCAGAAATTATATCAAATGTGGATGAATTAAACTTTTCTTTTAAAAGAAAAAAAAGAATAGTAAATTATATTAACAAGTTAAAACTAATTTGTCTTGCAATAATTTTTATTGTGTAATTGGATTAAACGTACATTTAATGTACTTCATCCTTCAATATAGCTTATCTTTGAGGTTCTGCTGAATTTTAGTTGCCATAACAACCTGAGTAAACCCTTTATTGCTGTAGATATCTGTAGCTATTTATAAATTTAACAGCTGGGTCTGTCCAGCTAAATTTTTTATAAAACACCAAAGCAGTTTTCGTTTGCTCTGAATAAACTTGGGGAAAATGTTGGGGGCCATTAAAACTAAAATTTCCATATTTCTATCTTAAATACAAAAATGTACTATAAATTGTACACAATAAGGCAGAGAACGGAAAAATAACGCATTTTCATTTCATTGATTCCTGAAGAAATAGCAATAACATAAAACTTTCTAAACTGTGAGCTTTTTTCTGAATTGAAATATGCTTAGTTTTTTGTTTTTGTTTTCATTTGAGACAGCATCTCACTATGTGTCCCAGGCTGGTCTTGAACTCCTAGGCTCAAGTGATCCTCCTGTCTCAGCCTCCCGAGTAGCTCTGGGTGTGCACCACCAAGCCCCGCATGCTTAGATATTTTAAATGAATTTCTTCTCTCCATAATTACACAATGCAAGGCAAAACACAAAGAAGCAAACACTGGCATTCACATAAAACAACATTTACTAGCAGCTAAGGCAAACTAAATTCATTAAGAAAAATAGAATAAATATTTTACAAGTGAATATTTTCTCTTTTCAAAATGATTGTTTTGGTTCCATTAAAATAACTAATAATAATTAGATTGAAGAAATGTCTGCCTTCACTGATATGAGGTTTTTTTCATAAAATATATGACTCAAGTTTTTGAGTACATGAGATTATAAAAATAAAAGGTTTATTCTGCAGCATGTAGCAGTTGATTGGCAGCTTCTCAGATAGGATCTGTGCCCATGTACAGAGTCTCAGAAAGTGTTGGTTCGATAGATCATTCAGATTAAGACTGCTATATTTAGGACAACCTACAGTTTTTTCCCCATAGGAAAACAGTTTTAAATTATGTATAAATAAATTTATTGACTGATAATTGTTAAATACATTTTTCTGCCTTAGATTGAGATTTTCATCTTTGTGCTCATCTCTTTTCAAACCCTTTCCCCAACTATAACTCATGTTTCAGAAGCATGAGTTATATCCTTTACATCAGTATATTTGGGGATACTCTATTAATTTGTATGAAAATTAAATCTCATGCCTTGCCCACATTTAATCTAATCAATGCTTAATTTTGCAGATGTTTTACAATAATAAAAGACTGTACAAAAAAACAATTTCCGGGGGCTGGGGGAAAGAACTAAACAATAGATGATCCAGATAGCAGCCAGCAATGTTATTTTCAAATTTTAAAGAATAACTATAGGGGCATAAGAACCATTCTCCCATATTCATTACTGTTGTATTTTGATATAAAACATATCTAATCTTTAAATGAGGTCTTTGCCCTTTCACCTAAATTTTTCAGGGAATAGCATAATTACAATCCTGAGAAACCATTCCTGTGCCTGGAATTTCAAGTAAGTCTGTCTTTCGTGCAAATACCCACATGATTATTTTCCCATTACTTTCACAGTTCCTTTCCTGCCCATTCCATTCCTTGAACAACTTATCACAAATGCTTACATGACAGGAATCTGCCCATTTCAGTTTCTCTTAAACTAGATACAATTCTTCTTAGGTGACAGAAATGAGGATAAGACCTTATTTTTATATTTTTCCTTTAAGTTTAAAAAGTGTTCACGTATATTATATTATCCTCACAATAATGCTTCTACATGGGTAAAACAGGTATTATTATTCTCATTGGAAAATTAGAAAAACTTAGGCTCAGAAGCATTTGCCCCAGGTCAAACAAGAAGTGCAATAATAATCAGAAGTCAGCTCCTCCTGATATATCCTTTTCAGAACACTTTGCTGCCTCACTATTTTATAAGTGACAAGGAGGAGAGAGAGGGGCAACTGACTTTGGCAGCCTTCAGTTGTCACAGACTCTGAACAACAGAATCAATTATAATCTATTCTCTCCAACAGCAAGGTCTGGCAGTTTAGTAGACCTGACTGATACCACAATTTTAATTATCAACTAGAGGCTTAAACTTAGGCTTTTTATAATAGAATTTCCCCACAGGGGGAAAAAAAGGAACATTGTATTTCAGAAAAGAACCATCTATTAAGTCTAAATCTTCACATTTTCTTTTTTGGGGGGAAGGGGGGGCAGGAGAATGTCTGAAATCTTCATATTCTCTATGCATAGCCAGCTAGTGTTTGAAACATAAATTATCTTAATCAAAGAGCAAGTTTACAAATGCCTATGGGCTATACCTTTAGGAATATGAACATATTCTATTTTTAGTAAATACTTAATCCTAGTGTAGGGGCCAGAACAGAAGGGGAGACAAACTGGCTCCACCTTTGACATTCTTCCTACCAGCTAACAACAATATAGCAAATACCTAGAGGTTGTTCTAACTGTAATTATCAGCAAAACCCATAACAGAAGCAGAAGCAGGCTCATATCCCTTCTTGCTTTGGAGAAAGAAAGAGATATATGGGACTGTCCAAAAAAATCAGACTTAGCAACTTTACCTCTAAGTAAACAACCCATGCTGCTGCTCGCGTTTTATAATGCCTGCTCCTATTCACATACTTATTTATTTCATTCAGTACTATGTTTCCGCGTGTTTCAGTGCCTCTTTTCCTTTGGTCTCTTTGCCAATTTTTTTTTTTTTTTTGCTGTTGTTACTTGCCTAACTCCTTTATTATATCCTTATTTCCATCTCTCTTTTTGGTAATCCTCATCTCTATCTGCGCTGTCTTCTTCCTGCCAAATACTTTCCTGAAGCTGCCACCTCAACTCCCACTTAAAGCCTTGCCTTCATCAATAACTTATGCTTTAAAATGATCTCTTAATTTTTCCTTGCTCTCCTTTCAAAATCTCATTACCTTGACGTATCTCAGTTAGTTATTAGAACAGCTAGTTGACTAAAGGAACATAACTATTGAATAACTAGTGTCATTTTAGACAGGATGGGGGAGAAATTTGGGAAAGGACAGTTTTCACATTTTCAGCCCACTCTCCCCCTACCTTTAGCAAAGAATAATGGAGTTGTAAACCCAGGAAAACCCTTTCCCCAACTCCCTAGAGTCTCAAAATAATTTCCCCTTATTGTTGAAGAAGGCTTTAATTACTATTCTATTTCCATCTCTTCTACTAGTTTCCCAAGGCCCTTGCTATCCAGTATTTGCTCCTGAATGAAGGGAATTATTTCTATTACATTGGGAAACTTCCTACCCTATCCTAAGCAAATTAAATCAAACACCCAAGGTGTGTGTATCTATGTCAAAGGATGTATGATTATTCTGGTTTCTGAGTGGCACTAACTGAAGAAGGGGCTTTAATGCAGGAATCTTCATATCGAAATGAAACAGTTTTCTTCTTTTTCTAGTGAACTCTTTCCTCCTCTTCATATGATCATAAAAATTCAAAGTTTAGATGAAGGTCTACAATATTAATTGTATATAATGCAATCACTTATATGAACTACTTAGCATTTATACTTTATCATCATCCAATTAGAATTAAGCACACCATTAAATGTTTCAGATTATGTTTTATTTGATTATAAGGGAATTTGGTATCTATTCGGTCTTCATAGTTGGTTGTTCATACAACATGGTAATCTGTTTATCTAAAATTAGTAGGTCCATTGCTACGATAATCCTTAATTATGACTCACTCCCACAAGTAATTCCCTTTATTCATGATATATTTTAAATACATTTATTTTTAAATATTTGTTTATATATCTAAGTGAGATAAGATAACAAAACTTAGACAATTCTGTTGAGCTTCTAGCACAATTTGGACACTATACTGAAATGACAGTCACTGATGTGTATTCAGTCTCTATCATATTCATTTTAACTTACTTGTATAGTCTGTGTTTTAAAGTAATTTATGTACAGAAATACATATTTTATATATTTGCAGACTACATATTTGTACTCTAATAAGCACATTCCTTTAGGGCTTTGATCATGTCTTTTACAGTTGAATCCCAAGTAATTTGAAACAAAAAAACCCCACATTTATTGAACATTAATGGGTCCTGCACTTAGTTTAGCATATCACATATATTATCTTCTTTAATCCTCCTAGTAATCCTGTGAAGTAGTACTATTATCAAACCACATTTTCCTGAGGGGAAACTTTTGGTTTGAGAGGTTTAGTATCTTGCCCAAGGTCATATAATCAGTAAGGAGAGCCAGGATCAATTCCAGGTCTCTCTGACACCAAAATCCATGCCCTTTATCACTGTGTTAAATTACTTCTCATATATTCAAGAAAAAATATGCAATTAGAAGTAAGGCTATGGAAAACCAGGAGGCAGAGATCAACAACCATAACAACAATTATAGTATTGGATTTCATCATCTTATTTGATAAAGACTTATAAAGAAAAAACAATGTATTTATTCATCAATTTATTTTATTTCATTTTTTTAGAGACAGGATTTCACTGTGTTGTCCAGGCTGGAGTGTAGTGGCTATTCACATTTCGATCACAGTGCACTGCAGCCTTGAACTCCCGGCCTTAAGAGATTCTCCCGACTCTGCCTCTTGAATAACTGGGACTACAGGCCCATGCCACTGCTACTGGCTATTCATCAAATATTTACTGAGCACTTACTACGCACCAGGCACTGTTCAAAGATTCTTGTCCTTATGCAGCTTACCTAAAGAGATTTTTTCCAGAAAGCAAGACAGTTTCAAGGAAGTAGGAGAGAAGCACTACAAAATAATAAACAACGAAGAGGAGGTTGTGTCAGTAGTAAATTTTACCCAGGATCTAGATGATCTAATTATCATTGGCTCATATATGGGCTGCTAGTACCTGAAACACCAAGAAACAGTGAACTTGTGATCTATTTTTAAAGCTTACACTACTTAAAGCTTGTATATAAGAGTAAGTAGCCTTCAAATCTCTATAATTAAAGTCTAATTACCTTTTATTAGCTATATCTTCCAACAGTAATATTAAGTGTCTTGGATTCATCTTTATTGTAAACTCCAAAAGATAGGAATAAAGATCTATGTTATCTTCATGAGTGCCAACATATAGTCACTAAAATATGCTTGTAGATAAAGATGTACTGAATTAAATACGAACCTAATACTTGTTACTTGTGTGACCATAGGCAACTTATTTAACCTGTGTGCCTTAAATTTCTCATCTATAAAATAAAGACAGTAAGAGTTCCTACTCAACATGGGTTGTTGTGAGGGTTAAATTAGATAATGTGTTTAAAGCACTTATCCCAGGGTCAGGCATATAGTAAGTACTGAATAAACCTTAACTATTTTTAAGTACTGTCTCCTTTTTTTCCCGTTTAATATTATTTACTTTTCAAGTATGGTACTGATAATAGACTAGATACAGTATAGATTTAACTTTAGAAAAAAAACTGGAATGTATTCTTCTTGGGAAATTCAAGCTTTTTCTAGGAGATAAGCAAAATCTAGTGTTTTATTATCATACAAGTTTCAGGATGCTTGGGAATCTCAAGTGTTAACCAGTTTGAGAAGTAGCATGATTATTTATAGAATGTTTCACTTGCTGGAATACAAGAATCTTTCTAACTTCTCAATGCATGTATGCCAAAGAAATCAGTATTTAATATTTCAAATTTAGAGACATAAAAAAGAAAAAAACTAAAAAGGCAAATCTAGAAATGTTATTACCCCCAAATGGTAACATATTTGTGAAATTCCAAAACATTTTCTTATTTTAAAATGAAATAGTAAACGTTTTAAAAATAAGGTAACAAAAAGTCTTCCAAAACTATCTGTTAAAACACAATGCATGCCACTGTGAAAAAGTTGGGCAGTTCCTCAAAAAGGTTACCATATGGTCCAACAATTCCACTTCTAGGTTTACACCCAAAAGATTTGAAAGCAGGGACTCAAACTGATACTTTGTACACCAATGTCAACAGCAGCATTATTCACAATAGTCAAAAAGGCAGAATCAGTCTGAGCGTCCATCAACAGATGAATGGATAAATGAAATGTGGTATATATATATGCAATGGAAATTATTCAGCAATTAAAAAATGAGGTTCTGATACATGCTACAACATGGATGAACATTGAAAACATTATGCTAAGTGAATTAAGATAGACACAAAAGGACAAATATTGTATGATTCCACTTATACAAGGTACCTAGACCCAGAATAGGCAAATTCATAGAGATGTAAGGTAGGATACAGATTACCAGGGGCGAAGGAAAGGAGGAAATGGAAAGTTATTGTTTAATGGGTACAGAATTCTATCTGGAATGATGAAAAAGTTCTGGAGATAGATAGTGGTGATGGTTTATAGAACATTGTGAATGTACTTATTGCCAATGAACTGTACATATAAAAATGGTTAAAATGATAAAATTTGTTATATATATTTTACCACAATAAAAAAATTTTAAACATAATGCAGGTTGAATATATATAATATTCATATATGCACTGAAGAGAAGGAAATATTTTCAATTTAGAAATAGGAAATCCTTTATTCCATAGTTAAAATGACAACTATAAAATATTTCTCTTATCATTGAGAAGGGGAGAATTATGTATGGTAGCTCAACATCACAATCTTCTTACAACAATGATTAGCATATAATATCCAAAAAAAGGAATTAATTTGTTATTTCTAAACCAAGACTCAAAAGCAATATCAAAATCATTCCTAGTACATAATCACATTTGATTTACATAATCTGGTATGAAATTTTTTCAAAAAGCATCAAAGGAAAAAAAAACACCTCAGAAAATATTCTTTGAAAGGAAAAGCATTAACAGAGCTATAAATAAGTAAAGGCAAAAGAAAGCCCACATCTTCCCTACTCTTTCTAGGTATCTCTAGTAGAATATATGCTTTTTTAAAAATTATTGACTATATTTCAAGAATGATTCATTGGAAGTCTGATAAAAACTATGTGGTGGGGATCAAAATTAGGATGGAATTACTATATACTAATTCTGCTGAGATCCAAAACAATATATATTCTCCAGGTAAAAATTCTAGTTTATGAAAAGTAGCAAATCACGCGAGCCACTGAATAGTGCCATCAGTTTAGGCTTCAAGCTCCCTATCATGTTGTAGTTAAGATTGCTAACATGGTGGCACTCAGTTATAACAATGTCTCAGCCATAATTTCTGGTTAACACTGACTTTAAGGAACTCAAAACAACATTCATATATTATATCACTCTCACATACCTAATTATAGTTCATTTGGTAGAAGATAGTTTTTATTTCCCTACTGAGAATTCTGAAGTAAGTTGAGGACAAAGGTTAAGTGGTTTACCCAAGAATTCAATGGCAATAACTTTAAAGGAAAGAAAGAAAAGTGGATGGACTTTTATCACGGAGCATTCACATGTACCAGCTAGAAGTATTTCTGTGCTATAAATAAATACTTCTTATAGCTCATGTAACTTATTCCTTAAGGTAACGTGTGCCACAGAATTGCACAACTCAAGGGTTCACCATTCACATCTCTGTCTATGCGGTCAGCAAACTTCCGACTATGGGCCAAATCTGGCCCAGCACCTGTTTTTGTAAATGAAGTTTTATTAGAATACAGCCACATCCATTTGTTTACATATTGCCTATGGCTGTTTTTGTGCTGTAACAGCAAGATTGAGTCATTGTGACAGATATCTTACGGCTTATGGATGGCAAAGCCTGAAATATTTTCTATCTGGCCCATTATAGAAAAAACACTGTCAACTCTTGGTCTGTGTGAATACTGCCCCTGGAATAATGTGGTGTACAGCCTATACAGCAGCCCTGAAACAATTTACTGAAGAAGGTATTATCAGTATTTTACAGATGAGAAAACTGAGACTCAGTAATACCAAGTAATGTGTCCCAAGGTCATGTAGCTTTTAAGTGACAAAGTTAGCTTTCAAGCCCAGATCGTTCCACTGAATCACACAGACCATGTAAATATTGGGGGTAGTAACAAATACCTCCTTTAGCTGTTGTTACAAGTCTCAAATATGTACACCAAAGTATTATGGAAATGTTAGCTGTTATTATTACAGAGTAAATATTAAACACCCATATAGTTTAACCTTATATTCTCCTTTATCTCTCCATAAAATTGGTGCTTTTGCCATGTGTACCTCTATATCTACCAATCCCTCAAAATAAGATCTTCATATTCCTATTCCCACCATCTTCCATTTATCAAAATACTACTTCTTTTCTAGAATCATCTTAAAAGCCATATTCTTAATGACACCTTCTCTGACTCCCTAATCAATATTCATTGCTCTTTCCTATGGTCCTCTATAGCATGTTATTGGAAACTGTTTAATGTTTGTTTCATTCTTTTTTCTAGTATTTACTGATATATTTCTATTTCCATTACATTATTATTTTACATTATTTAGGAGACTATTTCTTATTTATGCTTACATCCACCTCAATCTCCCTTTCCCTAGGCACATTAGAGTGCCTGCCAAAGTTCCTTGTACATAGTAAATACCCACTGAATTGGACTCCCTGACATTGTACACCTAGTTCTGCTCTATGTTCCCATCTGTTGCTCATTACACCAAATTAGGTTGCCTCCAGTACATCTGTCCACTTCTCAAAAGGGAAGAGGAAAGCTAGAAACACTTCTAAGTGAAACATAGACAGAATTTTTTATTTCTACAATGTTCAGTATGACATTTAATACTTCAAATGAAAACTCCTCTCTATAACTTAGTAATTTTTCTTTAAAAGAGTGACATTTCATCAAGTTTATCAATATAATCCATTTCCCCATTTAATCTTTAAACCAAATTGTTCATACTCAAAGCCTCTCACGAACAAACGCAATGTTCCAACTCAGCTGTTGGCGGCACAATGTGTTCACAAAGAACAACCCCTACTATCTTGGCAAGAATTATAGAATTAGCTAATTACAGTACAGTCTCCTTTATCTGTTTTCATTGGGATAAGGAGCAATCTGGATAGATCAAAAAGCAAATGATCCAGAAAGACATCTTAGGGTCTTTCGCAAATATGTAAGTCCCACTAAGTCAATTTAGATTAGGCTTTTCTCCACATGTACATAATTTTCCTATGATAGTATGAGAAATTCCAAGATGTGAGGTTTTCATGAGAAAGAGGCTAAAAAGATCCCATTGTACAAGGTAGCCAAGACAAAAATGTTTTGGGCAAGCTGGAGATTAATAAGGGCCTGAAGTTTGACAAAAAGAGGGTTGAGATACATAAAGCAGAAGATACTCCCTGCCATAAAAGAGCTTGGGTTTTCTTTGGGGGAGAAAAAAAATAAACATATGAAATAATTTGAGAACAATAATCTTATAAGCAGTGATTCAAAATATTTCCCTCATCTCTCACTGCTACATCACAAATTGTTTTGACTACTGCCATAAAACAAACAAACACACAACACTGTTTGGGTCTTAAGATTGAGCCACAGAGACTGAAGGGAAGAAGGATATTATTTTTCATTTTTCATGATTTGTATTCCACTTGCCTTTGAAAGGACTTGAGGAAACCAATAGAGTAAAACAATGTGTGCTATTTATGGTCATAACAAAAATATATCCCTCAAACAATGTAGGAAAGTAAATAAATCTGGGCACCTGAGGTGATCAGATGACATCTGGACTAAAAAGATGTGAAACAACTTCAATCTCCCACCATTTTCTTACAATAAAATGTGAAACAACTATCAAATGTATCTTTCACTATGAATTCTATGATAAAGTTCTTCAACAGACTATATTAGAAATCCCTATTCTTAGGGAATTTAGAGAATAAAAAAAATAAAATGGAATTCAGAGACATCTGTCCTGCCTTTATGTTTAGTTCCTCATCTTTTAATAACTAAGGAATTAATGAACAAGATCTTATGTATTTTTTTCTTTTCTAGCTAAGGATGTGAACTACAAATAAAAAATTTAAAAAAAGCACAAATTCATTCACTTCATACCTGGCTAATGAAAAATTAGTAACATTATATAGAGACAGGTAAAGGGATACTTCACGGTCACATAGACACCTATAGTTTAAGACAATAGTTAACAATACAAAAGAAGAAAGTCTCCATTTTTTCCTACTAATTTTGTTCTCATTGCACAATGCATAAAAGTTAATGACAGGTTTTGAAGACATAAAACAATTTGGTTGCCAAGAAGATTTTGATGCAATAGTGCAAAGGATAAATTCTAAAATTTCTCTTTTAAGAGGCAGAGTCCTAATTTATGCTATTATTGATACATTATTTCTCCAATTTTTCCCTAATGAATTAACCAAAAATATTTCATATATTCTACTCAAGGCAAATACAACACAAATTTACCCTGGAAAAACCTTTTTAACATAAGTCACATAAAATTACTAGCTAAAATATGAAAATCATCTTGAGATAAAGTACCAATGAACATAAATTCACAATCAAAATCTCAAAACATATGAAGCAAGCCACTGACTGAGGGTCAGCAGAAATAATATACATGACATTCAGACCCACAAAGTGAAATTATTGGCTACAGAATAAAATTTAAAGACATAAGAAAGGATTTTAAAACTATGACTAAGGAACACTACTCTATTCAATGAACAGGCAAATTTGAAAAAGAACCTAATGGAATCTCTAGAAACTGGACATATAATAATTAAAATCAGAAACTCAGTGGACAAATTAAAATGCAGGGTAAATGAAGCTAAAGTGAAAATTACCAGTCCAAACTGGAAGCTCAGATCCAGAGAACATACCCAGATGTAATATGGAGACATAAAAGAGATGGAAAATATAAAAGAGAAGTTAAGAGATAAGGAGGAAAGGGTGAGAATGTTTAACGTATATAACTAGAGTTCCAGAAGGAGAACACAAGGAGAATAGTCAACAGGCAATATTTAAAGAAGTAATGCTAAGAATTTTTCAGACTTGATAAAAATCATAGATTCTCAGAATAAGGGAGCCCAACAAATCCCAAGCAGGACAAATAAAATGAAAACCGCCTATATAGATTGTCATGAAACTGGATAACACCAAAGACAAAGAAAATATTTTAGAGGCTATGAGAAAGAAAAGACAGATATCTGAATGAATATCTAAAGCATGTAATTTAGGAAGAAGGAAACTTGGAAGAAAGGTCCGAGATGTTGGAATCCTAAGGAAGCAAATTATAAACATGAATAAGTCTAAACAAACATTTGATTGTATAAAACAATAATAGTAGGCTCAGTAGCTCACGCCTGTAATCCCAGCACTTTGGGAGGCCAAGGCAGGAGGATAGCCTGAGGCCAGGAGTTTGAGACCAGCCAGGGCAATATAATGAGACCCCATCTCTACAAAAACATTTTTAAAAAATATAGATGGGCTGAGTGCGGTGGCTCAGCCTGTAATCCTCAGCTGAGGCAAGAGGATCTCTTGAGCTTAGGAGTTCAAGACCAGCCTGACCAAGAGCGAAACCCCGTCTCTACTGAAAATAGAAAAATTAGCGAGGCATCATTCCACGCATCTGTAGTCCCAGCTACTCGTGAGGCTGAGGCAGGAGGATCACTTGAGCCCAGGAGTTGAGGTTGCAGTGAGCTACAATGATGCCACTGCACTCTACCCGGGGGACAGAGTGAGACCTTGTCTCAAAAAATAAGTAAATAAAATAAAATAAAACAATAATGATAATGTCTAATCTATAGAATTAAATAAAAAGTCGAATTTAAATACCAGACAACAATCACCTTTAAGGAAGATTATCAGAGTTTAAGCATTTGGAAGTTCTTATAGTATAAGGAAGTTGGGAAAATATTATTGATTAATTTTGGATTTTAGGTTAAATATGTATGTTAAGGTTCTTAGAATAATCAATAAATAAGTATAATTTGTAAAACTTCCAAAGAAGGTCAAGAAAAAGAAAATAGGCTGGGAACAGTGGCTCATGCCTGTGATCCCAGCACTTTGGGAGGCCGAGGCAGGAGGATGGCTTGAGACCAGGAGTTTGAGACCAGCCTGGGCAACATAGCCAGACCCTGTCTCTACGAACAAATTTTTAAAAAAATTAGTTGGGCATGGTGGTGCACACCTGTAATCCTAGCTACTTAGGAGGCTGAGGCAAAAGGATTGCTTGAGCCCAGGAGTTCAAGGTTGCAGTGAGCTGTGACTGCACCACTGCACTCCAGCCTGGGCAACAGAGCAAGACCTCATCTCAAAAAAACCCAAAGAAGATGGTATAAATAAATCTGTACAATTATTACTTTTAACAATAACTGTAAATGGACTAAAATCTACACTTAAAAAGACTCTCAGCCTAGATGTTTAAAAATTAAAAGCCAGCTATATATGTTGCCAAAAGACATGTAAAATACAAGAAAACAGATTGAAAATAAAAGGCTGAATAAAGTTGTTCCAGACAATATAAACCAAAAGAAACTGGTAAGAGATATCATCAAATAAGATAAACTTTTACACAAAAAGTATTACTGAAGTAAAGAGGGCCACTACGTAATGATAAAAATTTCCATTCACCAGGAAGACATAATAATTCTGAACTTTATGTACCGAATAGCAGAGCTACAAAATATTAAAGAAAATATCAATAGAATTACATGAATAAGTCAACAAATTCATTACCACAGTGGGAAAAGTTAACTGATCTGTTTCAGTAAGTGATAGATCAGACAAAAAAAATCAGTAAGGATATTTAAAACTTGAATGATATAATTAACAAGTTTTATTTTATGATCATATTTAGAACCAATAACCAATAACTGGAGAATACACATCCTGTTCAAGCACACACAAAATGTTTTTGAAAACTGACCATATGGGAGGCCATAAAAATTCATAATAAAAAGGAAAACTATGATAGAAAATATGTAAGTAGAAAAACAACTGAGAGAAAATTCATCTTTATAGAATAGTTCAGCTATTAGATTCAGAAGAAATGACAGAATTACACAGTCACTATTTTGAATCACTAATGGAATATGAATCTGGGCAAAAATCATCAATGGCAGCTAAAACCATTAGGTGAGAGGCTAGAGGAAGACTGAATGATCAAGCTGAGGACACTGGAAACTTCTGACCAAACTTAACATCACAAAGGAAGAAACAGATATTACTTGCCTCCTGTTGTAATGCAATATGAAGTATACAGTACCACCTAAGAACTATTCTTAACAAAAACTCAAACCTAAGTCTGATCAAACCTCTAGTGTGCATTATCCAATCTGGTAGCAACTAGTCACATGTAGCTACTGAGCACCTGAAATGTAGCTACTCTGAATTGAGATATGCTGTAAGTGTAAAATACACATCAGATTTCAAAGGTTTAGTATTTTAAAAAATGTAAAATATCTCAATAATTATTTATATTAAGTATGTGTAGAATTATTTTTTATATTGGGTTGAATAAAAATAATTTCATTATTTAAAATAATTTCATCTTTTTCTTATTTTTTAATGCAGCTACCAGAAAATTTTATATTATATGGCTTGCATTTGTAGTTCATGTTATTTTTTTTTTTTACATTTTTTAAAAATTCAAAATACTAAGGAGGTACAAATGTTTGTTATATTTTGTTATATAGATACCTAGTATAATGCTTAAGTCAGGGTTTTTGGTATGTCTGTCACCAGAATAGTGTTCATTATACCTAATAAGTAAGTTTTTATCACACACCTCTCCTCCCATCCACCCCGCTTCTTGGCCAATGTCCTTTATATCTCTTTGTGCCTGTGTGTACTCATAGTTTAGCTCCCACTTATTAGTGAGAATATATGTGTTTGGTTTTCCATTCCTGAGATACTTCTCTTAGGATAATGGTCTCCAGTTCCATCCAAGTTGCTGAAAATTATATTATTTCATTCCTTTTTATGGCTGAGTAGTACTCCATGGTGTGTGTATATATACACACCACATTTTCTTTATCCACTCATGAATTGATGGGCAGTTAGGTTAGTTCCACATCTTTGCAATTGTGAATTATGCTGCAATAAACATTTGGGTACAGGTGTCTTTTTGATAAAATGACTTCTTTTCCTTTCAGTACATACCCAGCAGTGGGATTGCTGGATCAAATGGTAGATCTACATTTATTTCTTTGAGGAATCTTCATATTGTTTTCCACAGAGGTTGTGCTAATTTGCAATCCCATCAACAGTGTATAAGCATTCCTATCTCTCTGCATCCATGCCAGCATCTATTGTTTTTGACCTTTTAACAATGGCAATTCTGATAGGGTTAAGATGGTATCTCATTGTAGTTTTAATTTGCATTTCCCTGATGATTAATGATGTTGAGTAGTTTTTCATGTTTGTAGGCCATTTGTCTATCTTCTTTTGAAAAGCTTCTGTTCATGTCTTTTGCCCACTTTTTGATGGGGTTTTTTATTTTGTTCTTGCTGATTTGAGTTCTTTGTAGATTCTGGATATTAGTCCTTTGTTGGATGTATAGTTTGAAAATATTTTCTCCCATTCTGTAGACTGTCTATTCACTCTGTTGCTTATTTCCTTTGCTGTGCAGAAGCTTTTTAATTTAATTAACTCCCATTTATTTATTTTTGTTGTTGCAGTATTTGCCTTTGGGGTCTTAGTCATAAATTCTTTGACTAGGCCAACATTTAGAAGAGTTTTTCCTGTATTTTCTTCTACAATTTTTATGGTTTTATGCCTTACATTTAATTCTTTTATTCATTTTAAATTAATTGTTGTAAATGGTGAGAGATAGGGGTCCTGTTTAATTCTTCTAATTGGATAGCATGTGGCTATCCAATTTTCCCAGCACCATTTATTGAATAGGGCTTTCTTTCCCCAGTGTATGTTGTTGTCTGCTTTGTTGAAGATCAGTTGGTTATATGGTTTTATTTCTGGGTTCTCTATTCTGTTCCATTGGTCTATGTCTCTACTTTTATACCAGTACCATGCTGTTTTGGTTACTATAGCCTTGTAGTATAATTTTTAGTCCAGTAATGTGACACCTCCATATTTGTTCTTTTTGATTAGAATTGCTTTGGCTATTCAGATTCTTTTTTTTTGGTTCCAAATGAAGCTTAGGATTATATTTTCTAGGTCTGTGAAATAAGATGTTGGCATTTTGATGGGAATTGCACTGAAACTGTAAATCACTTTGGGCAGTATGGACATTTTAATGATGTTAATTCTGCCAATCCATAAGCAAGGGTTATTTTTCCATTTGTTTGTGTCATTTGAGATTCCTTTCATCAGTGTTTTATAGTTCTCCTTATAGAGATCTTTCACTTCCTTGATTAAGTATATTCCTAAAAAATAAAAATATTATTTTATTTTCTTTGTAGCTATTGTGAATGGTATTGAGTCTTTGATTTGACTCTTAGCTTGACTGTTATTGGTATATAGAAATGCTACTGATTTGTGTACATTGATTTTGTAACCTGAGACTTTGCTGAATTTGTTTATCAATTCTAGGAGTCTTTTGGTGGAGTCTTTAGGGTTTTCTAGATACAAGATCATATCAACTGCAAACAGGGATAGTTTGACTGCCTCTTTCCTGATTTGGATGCCCCTAATTTTTTTTTCTTGCCTGATTGCTCTGACTAGGTCTTCCAGCACTCTGTTGACTAGAAGTGGTGACAGTGTCTTGTTCCAATTCTTAGTGGGAACGCTTTCAACTTTTTCCCATTTGGCATGATGCTGCTGTGCTCTGCGTATACAGCTTTTATAATTTTGACATAAGTTCCTTCTATGCCTAGTTTGTTTAGGGTTTTTATTATGAAAGGGTGCTGAATTTTGGTGAATGCTTTTTCTGTATCTATTGAGATGATCATATGATCTTTGTTTTTGCTTCTGTTTGTGGTGAATCACATTTATTGATTTGCTTATGTTGAATGACGCTTGCATCCCTGAGATGAAGCCCACTTGGTCATGGTGGATTATTTTTTTGATATGCTGCTGAATTCGGTTTGCTAGTATTTTGTTGAGGATTTTTGCATCTATGTTTATAAGGGATATTGGTCTGTAGTTTTCTTTTTTTGTTGTTTCCTTTCCTGGCTTTGGTATCAAGGTAATACTGGCTTCATAGAATGAGTTAGGGAGGATTCCCTCCTTCTTGATGCTATGGAATAATGTGTGTAGAATAAAACCAGTTCTTCTTTGTAGGTCTGGTAGAATTCAGCTGTGAATCCATCTGGTCTGGGGTTTTTTTTGGTTGGTAGACTTTTTTATTACTGCTTCAATCTTGTTGCTCATTATTGGTCTGTTCAGGATTTCTATTTCTTCCTGATTCAAACTGCAGAGGTGGTGTGTTTCCAGGAATTTATCCATTTCCTCTAGGTTTTCTAGTCTGTTTGCATAGAGGTTTTTGTAGTATTCACGGATGATATTTTGTATTCCTATGGTATCAGTTGTAATGTCTCCCTTTTCATTTCTGATTAATCTGGCTAGTGGTTTATCAATTTTGTTTATCTTTTCAAAGAACCAACTTTTTGTTTCATCAATCCTTTGTATTATTTTCTTGGTTTCCATTTCATTTAGTTCTGTTCTGAACTTTGTTATTTCCTTTCTTCTGCTGGCTTTGGGTTTGTTTTGTTCTTCTTTTTCTAGTTCCTTGAGATGTGACATTAGGTTGTTAATTTGTGATCTTTCTGTCTGTTTGATAAAGGCATTTAAGACTATGAATTTTCCTATTAGACTGTTTTTGCTGTATCCCATAGATTTTGAAAGCTTATGTCCCCTTTGTTGCTCAGTTCAAGGAATCCTTTGATTTTCATCTTAATTTCATCATTGACCTGAGGATCATTCAGGAGCAGCTTGCTTAATTTCCATGACTTTGTGTAGAATTGAGTGTTTCTCTTGGAATCGATTTCTAGTTTTATTCCCCTGTGGGCTGAGAAGATATATGGTATGATTGCAATTATTTTGAATTTTCTGAGACTTGTTTTGTGGCCTAAGAGATGATCAATCTTGGAGAATGTCCCATGTGCTGATGAGAAGAATGTATATTCAGTAGTTTTGGGGTAGAATGTTCTGTAAATGTCTGTTAGATCCATTTGTTCTATAGTCTTGTTTAAGTCCATTGTTTCTTTATTCATTTTCTGCTTTGATGACCTGTCCAGTTCTGTCAGTGGGGTATTGAAGTCCCCAAGTATTAAGATGCTACTATTTATTTCTTTGCTTAGATCTTGCAGAATTTGCTTTATGAATCTGGGAGCTCCTGTATTAGGTGCATACATATTTAGGATTCTTATGTCTTCTTGTTGAATTGCTCCCTTTACCATTATTTAAATACCATCTTTATCTTTTTTCTTTTAATCATTGCTGATTTAAAGTTTTTTGTCTGATATGAGAATGGCTACTCCTGCTCATTTTTGGTTTCCCTTTGCCTGGAATATCATCCCTTTGAGTCTGTGTGTATCCTTGTGAGTTAGATGTGTTACCTGGAGACGGCAGATATTTGGGTTGTGTTTTTTCATCCATTCAGCCAGTCTATGTCTTTTAAGCAGGGCATTCAGACCGTTCATGTTTAGTGTTATTATTGATATGTGGGATGCTGTTCTGTACATCATGTTGGATGATATCTTATTGCTTTGTTTTCCCTCTTGTGCTATTGTTTTATAAGAGATGTGAGCTTTAACTTTTGGGTGTTTTCACACTGGTTGGTATCTATTATGCTGTTCCATGTATAATGCACTTTTGAGCACTTCCTGTAGGGCAGGTCTAGTAGTGACAAATTCCCTTAGTGTTTGCTTGTCTAGAGAAGTCTTTATTTTTCCATCATTTATGAAACTTAGTTTTGTAGGATACAAAATTCTTGGCTGGCAGTTGTTCTGTTTAAGAAGACTAAAAATGGAGTCCCAATACCTTCTGGCTTGTAAAGTCTTCACTGAGAAGTCTGCTGTTAGCCTGATGGGTTTTCCTTTGTAGGTTGGTTGTTGCTTTCAGCTTGCAGCTTGTAGAATTTTCTCCTTCATTTTGACTTTGTCCAGGTTGGTGATTATGTGCCTGGGAGATGTCCTGTTATCTTTGAATCTTCCCAGTGTTCAATGATCATCTTGTATCTGGACATTTCAATCTCTGGTGATGCATATGGAATTTCTCCTCAATAATTCCCTTGAATAGGTTTTCCATGCTTTTTGCTTTTTCTTCTTCTCCCTCCGGAATACCTGTAATTCATATATCGGCTCATTTCACATAGTACCATATTTTGCTGAGTGATTGTTCATTCTTCTTTATTATTTTTCCTGTGTCTTTGACTGACTGGATTAGTTCAAAAGCCTTGTCTTCAAGCTCCGAGAGTCTTTCTTCCGCTTGGTCTAGTCTGTTGTTGAAGCTTTCTGCTGTGTTTTATAATTCCCTAAATGACTCTTTCATTTCTTTAAGTCCTGCTATACCCTTTTGTATGCTATCTCTTTAGTGAGTTTTTCATATTTTTAATTTATGTCCTGAAATTTTTTTTTTTGTTTCTTTGTTTTGGTTTTCAACTTTCTCTTCAATTCCATTCATCTTGTTTGCCATTCATATTCTGAATTCCATTTCAGACATTTTGACAATTTCCTTTTGGTTGAGGTTCATTGCTGTGGTTCTATTGTAACCCTTTGGGGGTGTCAAACTAGCTCGTTTTTTCATGTTGCCAGAATTCTTTTGCTGGTTTCTTCTCACCTGAAATATTTTCTCTCAGCTCAGGGCTGGTAGATTTGTGGTGTGCCTGTTCTCCTTTGCTGGGAACTCTCCTACTTAGTGAGGAGGAGGAGAAATCCCTAGATAGTGCTTTTGTGTCCTACTCTGGAGGACTGACCTGGCAGGATAGGGGCGGATGCACTGAGAGCCTATTAGGCAGCTGTTCAACTATGTTCTCCCGTTCTCCTGTGGTTGTCACAGTCCAAGCTGGTGCTGGGGGATATTCATTTGGATTGGTGGGTTGGTCCCCAGGCCACTATTGAAAGCTTGGGCAGGGGGATGGGCAAGTCCCTCTCCAGGGAGGTGGGTGGCATGACCTTGGCCAGCACCTGGGCTGGTCATGGGACCTTGGCAGGCACCTGTGTGGGTTGCAGGACCTTTGCAGTTTCCTGTGCAGGGCACAGTAACTTGGTGGGCACCTGAACAGGTTGGGGGTCTTGGCTGGTCCCCAGGTGGGTTGCAGGACTGCAGCTGGTGGCAGGGTGGCTCCACAGGCTACAGAAGCTGGGCCACCCATAGCTGGCAGGGCTGGGGTGATGTGTGGCACCCCACCAAGGAGTTGCAGTGGCTGGAGCTCTCCCTATGCCCAGGTCCAACTGTGACAGCTGCTATGGTACTACTCAGATGGCCGTGGTGGTGCTATTGAGACTGCAAGACGGGGGCAGCAGATGCTGAGGGCTGTGGGTGCCTGCTCTGCTCAGATCCCTAGGAGGCAGTTGGGGAGGGATGTTGGGGGAGTTACATAGCACCCAGTCACAATGTGTGTGACAACACCTACCCTCCCCAATCCCTCTCTGACCTGGCAGGGGTACTGGGGAGGCAGCTGCAGCAGAGCCGACCCCTCTGCAGAGTGAGTGTTCTGGGACTGAGAGCACAGATTGGTGTCTGTTGCCGTGACCTGGGACCAGAAGTTGACAGGACCCCACTCTACCCACTCTCTGGTGCAATGCTGCTGCAATCTCCAAGCAGCTCCCTGACCAGTTCAGAGGCCTGTTGTGGTGGGGGAGCCCCCTCACAGCTTGGATTTCAGTGTCCACTGGGGGAGTGCAGAGCCCTGGGGATCTCTCACCTGACCCTTCCCCACATACAGACACTTCCCCCAGTACCTTCCAATCTTGCCAAGTAGATCACCCTGCCTCTCTCCTTCCCGCTTCTGGCATCTCCAGTTGCTTCTCTGATGATTCTGGGACAGTCCACCCATGGGTGAACCTCTACCTGCAACCTTTGATCCTCTCCTTGAGAGCATCGAGTGCAGGCTGCTTCTAGTCCACCTTCTTGGTATTGGTAGAAGTTCTTCAGGCTTAAGGAAAATCATACCAGATGAAACCTCAGAGGTTAAGATGATTCTTTAGGACACTAGTCCACCATCTTTGGTTTGCTGACTCTCCAAATAAATTGTTTTCCTTGCCCCAAAACCTTGTCTCTCAACATATTGGCTTTCCTGTGATGAGCGGTATGAGCTTGCACTCCACTACAGGTAGGCTGTGAAAACTTAAGGCTTTTTAGTGTAATTCTCAAAGCAGCCACATGGCTCTTAGCCACTTTCCGTCATCTTCAGAGGCAGCAACACTACATCTCTGTGACCATTCTTCTGTAGTCCATTTCACATTATATTTCTAAGCAGACAGTATGTGCTACTCTAAAACTACCATTTTACAGAAAATAAATATAAAAACATATTAAATGACATCACAGGAATGCAATTAGCCAAATCCAGAATTTGAGAAAGTCAATCAACAAATGATCTAGTTTCTTCAACATATATGTGGCAAGAAAAAAATGGAGGGATAAGAAACTGCTACAGATTAAAAGGGATTTAAGAGACATATCAAACTAATGTAATGAATGGAGCTTATTTGGACCCTGCTTTGAATACTAACTGGATATTAGATGATATTAAAGAATTATTAATTTTTTGGTGTGATAATGAAATTATAGTTAAATTTTCAAAGAAAAAGAGTTTTCTTACCTTGGAGACACACACTGATATACTTATAGAAGAAATGAGATTCGTTTTAAAATAATCCAGGTGAGAGGTTCGATAGAAGTTAGAAGATACAAAAAACAAGATTGTCCTTATTGGTTGTTTGGGAGTCATTGTTCTATTCTGTTAACTTTTGTGTGTGTATTTTTATATGTCCATACTGAAAAAGCTTAAAGAAAACTAGATTAATCTTTTAAACTAGATTAGTGGTTGCCTGGAGCTAGGGATGGGAATAAAGAGTGACTACCAATGGGCACAAGGTTTCTTTTTAGAGTGATAGAAATGTTCTAAAATTAGATTGTGGTGATGGTTGTACAACTCTGAAAATTTACTAATTATCATCGACCCCAATAAAGCTGTTTTAAAAATTGACATTTAATTATATACTAATTTTCTCTCTCACTCCCTCTACCTTCCTCACTTCTCCCTATCTCCCTCCTTCGTTTCTCTCCTTCCCTTTCTCTCTCTCTCTCTCACACACACACACAAACACATCCCTAGGAAGAAATCTAACAAAAGACTATGAGTTTATAAAGCAAATTATAAAACTTGATTGAAAGACATTAAGATAGACCTAAATAAATGGAGAAATACATTATCTTTAAGAAAGTTCTTTTCAAAATGATCTATCAATTCAAAGTAATTCCATATAATTTCAACAACAATCCCAACAGGGTATCTTATAAGACTTGACAAGTTGATCATAAGGTTTATATGGAAGAGCAAAGGACCACGAATAGCCAAAACATCCCTGAAGAATATTCTGGAAGATGACCCTACTAGGCTTATTTTTAAATTACAGTACTTAAGCCAGCACAAAGTTGGTACATATATAAACCACCAATTTAACATAATATAGACCTTAGATATACATGCCTGAAAATACGAAAACATGATAAAGGTGGCATTGCAAATCAATGGAGAAAGGACAGATTATATATATATAGGTATACACACAAACACACATGTACACCCCTAAGAGAACTGCAGGATCCAAGGACATTTGCATCTTCAGTATTACCAGGTAACACCAAAATAGTTTTCCAAAGTGTTTGTAACAGTTAAAGATTCCCACCAGCAGTGCATACGGGTTCTTGTTCCCCCACATTTTGTCAATATTTGGAATAATCCAATTATTTAATTTCTATAAATCTGGTATGTGTAAATGTTTGTTTCATTGAGGTTATAATTTGCATTTCTTTGATCGCAAATGAGATTGAGCATCTTTTTAATATGTTTCTTGGCTATTTTGGTGAAATGTCCATTAATTTTATTTCTGTTTATCTACAGGTTTGTCTTTTCCTTATTGATTTGTGAGAGTTCTTTCCTTTCATTCATTCATTCATTTATTTATTTATTGAGACAGGGTCTTGCTCTGTGGCCCAAGCTGGAGTGCAGTGGTGTCATCATAGCTCACTGCAACCTCCAACTCCTGGGCTCAAGAGATCCTCCTGCCTCAGCCTCCTGAGTAGCTGGGACTACAGGAACGCACCACCATGCCCAGCTAATTTTTTTTTTTTTTTTTTTAGAGACAACATCTTGCTATGTTGCCCAGGCTGGTCTTAAACTCCGGGCCTCAAGCAATCCTCCTGCCTCAGCCTCCCAAAGTGCTAGGATTACAGGTGTGAGTAATCACGCCTGGAGATAACTCCTCTTTACTTTGAGTTGTATGTGTTGCAAATATCTTCTCCCAGTTTATGGTGTATTTTTTAGATTGCCTTTTTAAAAACTGAGATATAATTCACATACTACAAAGCTTACCTTTTTTAAAGTATACAATTCGATGATTTTTAATATATTCACAGAGTTGTACAAACATCACCATTATCTAATTTCAGAACATTTCTCACCTTGACAGAATTAGCCAAAAGGCACATTTTCACTTTATATACTAACTACTGCTTAAATATAACTTACATTAAAAAATAAGCAACTGAACATTACATTTGATTCAACTCAGATGTTTATTTATTGAATGGCTACTCTATGTAAGGTATTCTGAAATATATAATAGTAATATAAAAGATATAGTCCAGCCGGGCACAGTAGCTTACACCTGTAATCCCAACACTTTGAGAGGCCAAGGTGGGAGGATTGCTTGAGGCCAGGAGTTCAAGACTAGCCTGGGCAACTTAGTGACACCCTGTCTCTACAAAAAAATAAGAAAAATTAGCCAGGTGTGGTGGTGTGCACCTGTAGTCCCAGCTACTAGGGAGGCTAAGGCACAAGGATCATTTGAGCCCAGGAGTTGGAGGTTGCAATGAGCTATGATGACGCCACTGCACTCCAGCCTGGGCCACAGAGTGAAACCCTGTCTCAAAAAAATATATATATATACTCCTGACATTGTGGGATTAGAGGGCAAGACTGAAAATCAAGTAGGTTCACCAAAATATTTTCTTTAAAAAAAACCCCAAAATCCTTTTATTATAGAAAATATCAAACATATACAAAAGTAAAGAGAATAACAAAGTAAACCCCATGTATCCAAGTTCAACAATTATCAATATAAAACATTCTCATGCTACTATAATTAGGAGGTACCAGCATTCACTGTAAAATATGAAATCTACTAAAATCTTCTTTAAAATGCAACCATGACAGTATGAATTAGAAAATACAGAATGAGATGATTAGATTATCTTGCAGTGGCCACTTTCATACTCATTCTGTCTCATCCCTGTCTCTCAATTCTATATTACAAATCCCCAAAGACCTAGTCTGACAAATGGTGAGCCCTCCTTGGAAAGAGGAGAAAGGGAAGAAATTTAATTAGCAAAGGTAGAACTATCATTAGGAAGATAGAAGAGCAGAAGGCTGGAAACTCTCACACATTAAGTTTTTTCCCATTGCATTTTTTATCATTTATTAGTTAGAAAAGAGATCTAATTACTCTTTTAACTAAATTCCTATACCGTCAACAACTAACTTTTTCCAGCTATCCCCTTTCCACATAGTTTACATTTTTAAACATATTAACTTTCTCAGCAAAATCAAAATGATGGGTAATAACATGGACTTTGGAGTCAAAAGAGTTAGGCTTGAATCCCAAATCTGAGGCTACAAACTGTGTAACCTTAAGCAAGTTATTTTAATTCCAGATGCTTGTTTGCTTATTTGTAAAACTGAGATACTTCCTTCTTTCAGAGGGCTGTTCAAGAAGTTTAATGAGATAAAGTATATGTAGCACTTGATATATAGTAAGTCCTGTCAATTTTCCTTTCCTCTCACGTCCTGTCAGGTGACACTTAACTTGACCAATTTATTTAAAAATTCTCCTTGCTTGGTATGAACAATTCATCTTGCTTTCACAGTACATACAAATATAAATGCCAAAAGCAACATCTCTGAATCCTTAAGAACATCATTTGAAGTACTCATATTTATATTTTCTGTGTCTTATTAATTAAAGCACATAAAATAAACACAACTGAAAATCATTAATTGAACTAATTTTTAAAATCAATAGCAACTTTTTAATTTTTAGTTTACTGCTGATAAAGCATGATATGTTTAAAAATTTTAATAATAATAAGCACTTGCTATATGCCAGGCACTATGCTAAGTGCTTTGCACATAATTTATCATTTAATGCTCACAATAACCCTATAATTATTTCATAGATGAAGAAACTGAGGAGACTTAAAGAAGTTAGCTAACTGATCCAAGGCAGCATAGTTAGTAAGTGACGAGCTGGCACAGGTCTATTTGATAGTAGGTCTTGTTCATGATTACTTATGATTATTTCTCTTATTCATGATTATTCCACTATAATGGCTCCTATCACTATATAATACCTCCTCTTGGTGGATATGGAAACACATGGGAAACTCTGAACAGACAAAAAGTTTGATAACTAGACACATATAACAATTTCTTTAAAAAAAAAAAAGGCAAACCAAACCAAGACAATTTCTCTAGTACTATGGAACTAATTATCTGAGTAAACTTGGCAGAATCTGACTAAACTTTGTAATGTAGGATTTGAAAAGCTAGCCCATGTTTTTCTGGAAGTCGTATGAGTGGTTTTCTCAAAAATAGAAAAATGCCTAGGGTACTGTACAAGGGAAGACACCCCTGGTTTTCCTACTTTTCCTTGTTAAAAATTTATTGGTGCTCCAGGGATATTGTGGAACTGAGTCCTATTTATTACATAGCTTAATAAATGTTTCATACCATTTGACATCATAGAGCATCATTATACTAAATGCATCTTTCTGACAGAAATGGCACCTTTCCTATACAGATGACTCCTTGATGAGATTTATTTACGGTTGGTGAATAATATTTCTAAACTCCAAAACGTAACACATGAACTGCTGCTGTCACAAATTATTATGTTTAGTACTTAGGGGTTTTTAAACAAAAACCATATGGAAAAATGGTCTTGATTTAAATAGTTTAATTAATTTTTTCTATTGAAAATAGAAAAATGTGCTGCAAATTCTACTTTTCTTTTATGTAAATAATAATGAGTGAAGACTAACTTTCCAAAAGGGAAGAATATTTTTACCTTTTTATATATCTTTTTCTTTATATACCTGTCAGAAAAAGGGACTTAAATCCAATACTGACAAGTATTTTGCTCATATTATGCACATTTATTTAGCATTTTCCCTCCCCAAACCACAATTTTGGATCCTGCTGTCCTCTCTATAGATGGGAAGACATGCCAGTATAAAATAACATAAGGAATAAAGAAGAAAATATAATAGCATAAATACAAGTATTTGAACCCAATTCATTCACTGAAAATAATAGCCAATACATTTAAAAACTGAATGATCAGTTCTCATATCCTAATAAACTATAAAATGACTCTTCCTTCACACCTGTTCTGTTGCATTTGTTGTGCCCAAAACATGAACCTTACACAGAAAGCTAGGTACTATTTATTGAAAATAAATATGATATTGAAAGAAAAAAATCCTTCTTAATGTTTATTTAGTTCCATAGGTCTATGGAACCATAATCTGTGCCATACTTATTTAGTGGATGGGATCATATGAGTCATACCTCTCATTTGACAAGTTGAACTTATTTTTACAAAAAGACTTTGTCAACATTGATATATTAACTTACTTGAGAAGAACAGTCTGAACCTCAAGTTAAAAAGTTACCAGAACCGGTCTGGACCCATATTGAAATAAATCACATACCTTTTGGTTTCCTGTTCTTAAATACAAGTGAAATGCTTTTATATAGGTACAAGGATAACATATTTGCTTTCTTCACATTAAAGAGAAAAAATATTTCCAGATCCTAGATCCTTGATGATCAGAAAATGAAACTACACATTGTTTTCTAATTCCTATCATACTACAAGTATGATAACTTTCCTTCCATTTGGGGTTATTTTTGTGAAGTCACATATTATACCTGAATATCTGGAATGAAATTATATCAGTTCGTACAAATAGATCTGTGTATCTATATGGAGATAATAGCATCATTCAAGAATAATGCCTAGAAGATTCTGTAACAGGGTATATTTTAACTAATATTTTCTCCAAATTTTCAGCATCAAAGAGCTATTTATTATACCTGATCAAAATATTTAGAAACTATAAAAAGTAGATAGCATATCTTTAAAATTTAGTATAATAATGAAACTTAAGTAAGTCACAATATGTAAAGTAAAAACTATTTTTATGCACTTGAAATACCATCTTCCTTTGCTCACTATTTCCATATCTTCCAAAGATTTATGAAAATATTGAAAAAATATACATACAATTCACTAAAAGCTGGCAATTAAAAGTGACAAATCTAGTTAGAGAATACTGTTTTGGTAAGAAGAAGAAAATAACACTGGAAGTCAGAGCACATATCTCATCATCTGTTTTAGTGTATTACTTTTAACAGTAAAATAAAAACAATTAAGCTTCAAAAATACTTTATGATAGATATCACTTATGATCATGAAAACAAAAAAATTTCATAACCAACTACTTTAAAATTTAAAATAAAAAGCACTTGCATTTAAAGTAATGTTTGGGTTATGTATTTTAAAACACTATTGTTAAAAAATTCATATTTGCTTCTGAATATATTGGCAAGGTAGTACTGGACTACCCCATTAAAAGCATAAATCCTGGCAACCCAGAAGACAGTGGTGGCAGAACACACTGATCTGGGAGTCCATTAAGATATCTCTACTCTTCAGTATAGTTTTATTCTCCTACAGGTTACTGTTACAGTAGTTCTCAACTGAAAATAATTTTGCCCTTTAGGGAACATTTGTCTGGAGACATCTGGGATTGTCAAAAGTAGGGGGAAGTGGTATTTAGTGGATAAGGCCAGGTATGTTGCTAAACATCCTACAATGCCCCCCATTAATGAATTATCTGGTTTGAAATGCCAATGGTGCCAGGATTGAAAAACCTTGTGCTACAACATACATATTTCACACGAACACTCACATAGGACCTTTTTGTATGTTTTTGCATATAGCAACCCTCATAATCTCCAGGCCAACAGAATTTCTCCAGTCATGCATCAGAGAGGAGAATAGATAATAGGATTGAATGAAGAGGCATCAAATAAATTTAAATACAAAAAGGAGGAGAAATTCAAGTTAAATAATAAACTCAGTGAGGTAACAACAGTGTCTATGAGCAGCCTAAGTACTAAAATATCATCGCAGGTATTCAAGAACAGTGATAAAATTAAAGTTACTTAAGGAAAAAAAAAAGGTAAAAGTGAATGCTTTTGGAGGGAGTGTAGGTAGGTAAGAATGGGAATAGGGAAAGGTGGACCCAGGAATTACTGTTTTCATTGTAAGCTCATCTATACAATTTGATGATTTTTCAAAAAAAAAAAAAAAAGACTCATGCATTATTATGGAATTAGATAAATAATTAACTGGAAGTGCTATGTGGTTTGTTAAGTAAATATGGATAGCAGTAAAAGAAAGAAAGAAAGAAAAGAAAAAGAACTGGGGGCTCCAAAGGACAACCGTAAACTCTGAAACAAATATTTTTAAAACAATCCTAAGGCATGGAGAACAACTAAAAGCAAGTAGAAATTGGAGAAGAGTCTATACTTGAAAGAAAAGAACAGCACTGGGTGAGATTTGTTTTGTTTTTTAATGGCTTTTTGCCTAAGAGCAGGCCCCAGTCTGTGCTGAGCAACTAAAACTCAGATAAACTTTCACTGTCTTGAAGGACTAGAGGTGACTGTTGTAGCTGGAAAGCAAGGGGTGAAGTAACAGAAAGGATAGACCTAATTTCTGCATATATACTTTGCCCAAATTCCGGTTGATGCCCGAACAACATACACAAAAAAGAATGGACGCAGTCTAGCTGAGTTTCAAAGAATTAAATAAAGATTTCTGTTGCTGCTCATCACAGAAGATAGTTTGGAGTTTGATTCTAGACAACTTAACTGTCTGCTAAAACAATTAATCATTTTTAGAGAACATAAAAGAATCCAGAGTCTCTATATCATTCACAATGTCCAGGATATAATAAAAAATTAGTAAATAAATGAAGAAATAGAAAAATGAGACTCACATTCAAGAGAAAAGGTAATCAAATGGAGATCAGCCTTAAGATAACTCAGATATTGGAATTTGAAGATGAGAACTTTAAAGCAGTTACTATATCTATGTTCAATGACATTAAAAAAATGTTGTAATGAATGAAAAAATAGATGTTAGCAGAGAAACAGAAACGTAAAAAAAGAAGTAAATGAAAATTCTACAACTTCATAATATGGGGTCTAAAATAAAAAGTCACTGGATGGACTTAACAGAAGATTGAAGATGACAGAGAGTCAGTGAACTTGAAGACAGATCAACAGAAATTATCCAGAGAGAGAAAAAAGACTGCACACAAACAAAACAGAGCCTTACTGACTGGTGGGTAATAACAGAAGGTGTAAAATATGCATAATTAGTGCCCCAAAAGGAGAGACTAAAAGATGGGGCAGAAAATATTTGAAGAAATAATGAAAAGTTTCCCAAAATTTGATAAAAGATATAAATTTTCAGATTGAAAAGCTTAGTGAGGCTGGGTGTGGGGGCTCACACCTATAATCCCAGCACTTTGGGAAGCCAAGGAGGATTGTTTGAGGCCAGGATTTCGAGACCAGCCTGGGCAATATAGCAAGACCATGTCTTTCCAATAATAAAAAATTTTTAAAAATCAGCTGGGTACACATGCCTGTAGTCCTAGCTACTTGGGAGGCTGAGGCAGGAGGACCACTTGAGCCCAGGAATTTGAGGATGTGGTCAACTATGACCAGGCCACTGCACTCCAGCCTGGGCAACAGGCAACAGAGCGAGAGCCTGTTTCACATTAAAAAAAAAAAAAAAGAAGAAAAAAGAAAGCAAGCTTAGTGAACCCCAAGCAGGAGAAATATATATGTAACCGACCACATCTAAGTATATCATAATCAAACTGACAAAAACCAAATATGAGAAACTCTTGAAGCCAACCAGAAAAAAAAAGACCTAATTTCAATGGACTGATGACTTCTCATCAAAAAAAAAGAATGCAGACAAGACAGTGATGTCTTTAAAATGATATAGGAAAAAAGAAACCTGTTAACCCATAATTAATATCTAGTGAAAATATCCTTCAAGAATGACAAAAGAACTAAAGGAATTTTAAATAAATGGAAACTGAGAGAATTTGTTGCTGCAGTACTGCTAGAAATGCTAAAGGCAGTTCTTCAGACTGAAAGAAAATACCAGAAGGAAATTTAGAACTTCAGGAAGACATGATGACCACTGAAAATGGTAACTATATGGGTAAATAAAAGGCAATTTTCTCTTAGTTTCTTGAAAATGTACATGACTGCTGAAAGCAAAAATTTAACAGTGTATTGTAGAGTTCATAATAGGTATATATATAATACATAGGACCACTATATCATAATGGACAGTGAGCGGGACTAAATGAATCTATACAATTGCCAAGTTTTTATATTTAATACAAAGTGGTATGGTATTAACCATAAGTAAACAGTGAAAAGTTGAGGATATACAATGTAATCAAGTACTAAGTAAATAATACAAAAAGATATAGATTTAAAAGCCAATAGATAAAAAGAGAAAAAAAAATTAAAAAAAAAAAAGCCAATAGATAGTTGTGGTGAGCTAAGATGATGCCACATCACTGCACTAGCCCAGGAGACAGAGCAAGATTCTGTCTCACACACACACACACACACACACACACACACAAAAAGCCAATAGATAAATTAAAATGGAATTTTAAAAATATATATTCAATTAACCCAAAGGAAGGCAGAAAAGGAGGAATAGAGGAACAAAAAACAGATGAAATAAAAATAAAAAATTGTAAAATGGAAGACAGCCCAACCATATCAATAATCTAATTAAATATACATTGACTAAACACTCCAAATAAAAATATAAACACTTTCAAAATAGATTTTTTTTTTTTTTTTTTTTTGGAAACTGGGTCCTGCTCTGTTGTTCGGGCTCAAGTACCATGGCATCATCATAGCTCACTACAACTTCAAACTCCTGGGGTCAAGCAATCCTCCTGCCTCAGCCTCCCAAGTAGCTGGGACTACAGGTGTGCACCATCACACATGGCTAATTTTTAAATTTTTTGTAGATATGGGGTCCTGCTATGTTGCCCAGGCTGGTCTTGAACTCCTGGCGTCAAGCGATCCTCCCACCTCAGCCTCCCAAAGTGGTGGGATTACAGGCGTGAGCCACCACACCCAGCCCAGAATAGATTTACCGGCCCAGAATAGAATTTTTTCTTAAAGCAGGAGACAGCTACTGTATATGCTGTCTATAAGAGATATATTTTAAATATAAAGGCAGAGATAGGTTGAAAATAAATAGAAGGGAAAAGATAGGAAGTATAAAGAAGTTAGAGTGGCTAGCCTTTAATATAAGATAAAATATTTTTCAAGACAAAATATTACCCTCCATAGCAAGCACAAAGCAAAAACCTATAGTAGATTCACACAGCAGCAGAATATACATTCTTCTCAAGTGCACACAGAACATTCTCCATGACAGATCATGCGTTAGGTCACAAAAAAAGTCTTAACAAATTTAAGAAGATTGAAATAATATCAGATCTTCAGACCAAATGATAGAACTAAATCTATAAGGAGAAAACTGGAAAATTCACAAATATATAGAAATTAAACACCACACTCCTTAGTGTTAGTTTCTAGACTGCCATGGCATCAGCCTATCTCACAGCAACCTCAAACTCCTGGATTCAAGTGATCCTCCTGCTTCAGCCTCTCAAGCAGCTGGGACCACAGACATGTACCACCACGTCTGGCTAATTTTTTCTATTTTCAGTAGAGATGGGGGTCTCACTCTTGCTCAGGCTGGTCTCAAACTCCTGACCTCAAGTGATTCTCCTGCCTCGGCCTCCTAGAGTGCTAGGATTACAGGCGGAGCCACCACACCTGGCCAGGAATATAATATTTTTTAGAGCTGTATTTATATTAGCTTCAAAAGATAAATTACTTAGGAATAAATTGAACAAAAGTTATACAAGATTTCTACACTGAAAACTATAGTATATATATGTGTGTGTATATATACATATGTATGATGCCCATGGATTGGAAGACCCAAGATTTCTATTCTTTGCAAACTGATCTATATATATTCAATGTAATCCCATTCATATCTCCACCAGTAATATAGAAACAGAAAACTTGATTTTAAAATTTATATGGAAATGCAAAATACATAGAAAACCCAAAGCAATCTTGAAAAAGAATAACAAAGTTGGAGAACTTGCACTACCTGATTTCAAGATTTAACATGAAACTACAGTAATCAAGACAGTATGATTCTGGCATAAGAACAGACAAGTAGATCAACAAACCCTAACAGAGAACGCTCAACAGACCCACACTTGTACTATCAACTGATTTTTCACAAAGGAACCAAAGCAATCCAATGGGAAATAGAAAATCTTTTCAACAAATATTGCCAGAACAACTAGATATCCATATGGAAAAAAAAAAGAACCTCAATCTCTACCTCACCCTATACACAAAAATTAATTTGCAATGGATCAGATACCTAAACATAAAGCTAAAACTATAAAGCTTCTATAAGAAAACAAAGGAAAATATCCTTGCATCTTGGAGATAGGCAGAAGTTTCTTACGGTAGGAAAGTAATAACAATAAAAGAAAAAAATTGATAGTCATCAAATTTTTAAAATTCTGCTCACTTAAGACATCACTGTAAAAAAGAATAATTCACACAGAAGAAAATATTTGCAAAACACACACCCAACAAACATTGATATTCAGAATGTATTAAGAACTCCTACAACTCAGTAAGCAAAAAGACAAACAATAATTTAAAAGTGGGCAAAATAGTTGAACACTTCACAAATGAAGTTATATAAATGGCTAATAAGCACATAAAAAGATCCTCAAAATCATAAGTCACCAGGGAAATGCAAAGTAAACCACCAGATATTATTACACACCCATGAGACTAGCCAATATTAAGAAGATTGGGAATACCAGATGTTGGCAAAGAGATGGAGCAGCTGGAAGTCTCATACATTTTTGGCGGCCATATAACAACTTTGGAAAACATCCAGTAGAGTTTCTTAAAAACTAAATGCATACCTACCTAATGATCCAGCATTTCTACTCCTAGATATTTACCTAAAGAAATAAAAGCTCATTTCCACAAAAACAATAGCACAAGAATGTTCCTAGTAGCTTTATTCATAGTAGCCAAAAAACGGGAAACAGCACAGATGTCCATCAACAGGAGAATAAATGACAAAACTGTGGTATGCTCACAGAATACTACTCAGAAATAAGAAGAAATAAACTACTAATACATGCATAACGTGGATGAATCTCAAACAACATGCTGCCTAAAAGCAGCTTTCCACAGAAGTGTGGGGAACCTGCAGCCTTAAGGCCACATGTAGCCTTCTAAGTCCTTAAGTGCAGCCTTTTGACTGAATTCAAATTTTATAGAACAAATCCTTTTATTGAAAGGGGTGCAGCAGAGAAACATGAAGCTTTTCTTGCCTTCTTTGGTGCTTAAAAAAGAACAATCTTGGCCAGGTGCAGTGGCTCACGCCTGTAATCCTAGCAGTCTAGGAGGCTGAGGCGGGAGGATTGCTTGAGCTCAGGAGTTTGAGATCAGCTGGAGCAAGAGTGAGACCCTGTCTCTACTAAAAACAGAAAAATTAGCCAGGTGTGGTGGCGTGCACCTATAGTCCCCGCTACTCGGGAGGCTGAGGCAGGAGGATCGCTGGAGCCCAGGAGTTTGAGGTTGCAGTGAGCTATGATGATGCCACTGCACTCTAGCCCGGGTGACAGAGCAAACTCTGTCTTAAAAAAAAAAAAAAAAAAAAAAAGAGATCTGGATTTGGTATTAGGTGACACTTATGAAAAGTATTTATACTTTACATATAAAATACCAAACTCAAGAATAACCATGTTGAAAAATATCAATTTTATTATAAATCTAAGTGGTGACAGTCCATATTTCTACTGTGATAATTCAGTTATTGTAAGAAAACCTTAGATATATTTAAAATATGTTATATAGTCAGATTATATAGAAGTATTAAATTCTACTTATCAAGGTAGACAAAATGGATATTGAGACCTTGTAACTGTAGAATTGTACAGATATAAACAAATAATACTGTGACGTATTTAATGTAAAATTTACACTCCAGATCTCAGGTGTAGTTTGATTAACTTTATCACTATATAAATTAAACATGATAATCAGTATTTTACAAAGGCACTAATAAATTTTAAAATGTGATGTTCGTATATTATATGCAGTAGTATATATGTATGTGAGTACATATTATATATTAATACATATATGCATAGAGAGAGAGAAAGATTATGGGAATCAGCAAAGGAGGAGAGAACAGAAACTTGAGGTAAAAAGATGAAAGGAGTGTAACAAATCAGGAAAGTTCGAGAGGAGTAAGAGAATCAAGTTCAAATGGAATAAAAAAGGAGAGCGAAGAGTATCTGCCAAGCCAAAATAATTATTAAATACCCACTAAAAAAGTAGTAAAATTCATGTAAAGTAAAATATCACTGTTCCAGGTATTTATAACCATATTACATAGACAGCAGTTGAAAAACTATAAATAATTATAGTATAAGGCAAGATACAGTAAACATCATGTCCTAGGGAAAAAATAAAATAAAAGCTCAGAAAAGAGAGACATACTTAACCTGGAATCTTCAAGGGAAGTTTCAGGGAGGAAGTAGATTTTAAATGGCCTTCAAAAGATGGGTTAGATTTACATAAGCAGACAGGAGAAGGAAGGGTACTTCTAGGAAACGTGAAAAACACATGCAAAGAAAGACACAAAGGTGGGAACAAGAATGGTGTGTGGGGAAGAAATGGGCAAGGAAGAAAAGTGTTAAGTGTAATCTTAGCAGAAAATTACCCCCCAGACCACATTAAAATGAAATTAGGCAGAAAGTTCATGTGAGGAATAATGGGAGGGAAAATGGTTAAGGATTACAGGGGATATTTGTAGAGTAACATACTTCATCAGAGCCTTAGTTTTCTTTCATTAAGTAGACCCACCTGTGTGCTCCATGCTACCAGTCCCTCTCATCAGCTGTCTAACCTCTATGTACGTGATATGGCCCACTATTCTAAAAGCTCAAAGTCCTAGTGCTCACTTAATAACTTCTGGAAGGAAAATACTGCCCCATTCACATGGGTCCTGTATTCCTATACCAGGTGGATGAGCAGCAAAAGTTTTGTTACTAATGAAGTAATTCTTAACATTTTTGGAGTTACAGACGTCTTTGAGAATCTAATAAAAGTTTTTCATTACTTCAGCAGATATTGAACATGTACCCATGTACTGGGGAAAAGGTTAAGAACAGGACAGTATCTACCGTCAACAAATGTACAGTTGGGCAGTAAAGACAAAACATCATTGAACAACTGTAGGTTGCCATCTCTGATCATTTAAATTAGGTTTTCCCTGTATTCCTGTTCATGTCCTTTACAGCATTTATCATAATCTGATAATCTGTGATAATTTCTATTCTGGTTATCTAGTTCTGCATATTAAACCACCTTAAATTTAGTAGCTTAAAACAATTCGTTCTCTTTCAATGTTTTGTGGATTGACAAGGCTCATCCGTGTAGTTCTCACTTGATCTTCTCACTTGTGGTTGCAGTCAGATGGTAATGGGGGATGAAGTCATCTAAAGGCTCAACTGGATTGGATGTTCAAGATGGCTCATTCACATGGCCAGTTGATTCTGGCCATTGAAATTCAGCTGTGGCTGTTGATTGGAGTACGTACACAAGACCTCTCCATGTGGCTTGAGTTTCTTACAACATTGTGGCTGGGTTTTAAGAGGGATTATTTCAAGAAAACATTGCATTCCAAGAGACCCAGGCAGAAGCTATAAGGCTTCTTGAGACCTAATCTCAAAAGTTTCAAAAATTACTTTTGCCACATTCTATTGGCCAGCCCAGATTCAAGGAGAAGAGAACTAGACTCTATTTCTTGACACGAAAAACATGATGCATAGAGAAGTTGATGGTGTCCACCACAGACTATCAAAACTGGCCATTTATTTAATACCTGCCTTTCCCACCAGATCAGAAACTCTATTAAGACAGGAACCATATCTGCCCTCCTTCTGGGCTATATACACATCACAGTGGCTGGCACATAGTAAGCCCTCAAATGTTTGCTGAATTAATTCATTTACCTTTAAAAATTTCAAAAGTACACCAAAAGTGCCACAAAATTATGCTAGAATGAAAATTCTATAGTGCCTGACTTCAAGATATTTACTTTCTGGTGGCAGAAAGAGACATCTAAGTGAAGCCTGAGAAATTAGGCTACTTGATAAAATGGGAGTATGTGATTAGATAAACTATAACACTTGTTGAATGTCTGAAATATGTAACAGGGTTCTTGTATGTCACATCAGGAGAAGGCAATAGGCTAGGTATTTGCATGGTATACATACATGCAAAGGGTCACATCTGGGAATCATCTAAGAAAAAATGAAAATAAAGATGCCCTTTATTCCAAGAGAAGTCAGCTGTCAAGTGAGCAAGAAAATAACTAGTGGATCATAGCTGATTTTTCTGATACTACATCCTACATTGAGACAGAGAGGTTAGCTAGTGAATTTTGCAGAGTTCCTAGGATTAACTCACAGAGACACATAATGAAAGCAGTGAAAATTTAACCTCCTACTAGAGAGAAGAATGTAAGTAGGAAAACAAGTTAGAAGGAAATGAGTAATGAAGACCTGAACTAAGGTGGTTGCAATAAGAATGGAGAATGAATCTGAGACAGATTTCAAAGGAAAGAGTGATGGAATGACAGAAAGTAGATGAATAACTACTTTCTGGTGAGCCTGAAGGAACTCTAAAGAGATGCTGTTTGATGAGGAAAGAGGCAGAATCTTGATCTGGATATATTGAAATGAAAAGTGAAATGTTTCCTTTGTTCCCTTAGAATTTTGGGCTTGAGCTCCAGTGACAGGTGGAGCTAGAGGTGTAGAAGTCTATCAGCATAAACAGACTTAAAAAAGATCATTTAATTGCTTTTATTCGTCAATCTCTCAGTTCAAAACACACGAACATTTTATGTTAGGTTTGATAGTCCATTTTGTGGTATGTCATTATGAAATTTCACAATTTTCAGGATACAAAGACAATGTAGCTGAAGCATCTGCCAGTTAATTATTAGGATTAATTCAGCTGATCTGGCTGGTTAGGTGAGTTCCGGATCATTAACCAAAAGCATATTTATCAAAAATCATTTTAAGTAAAGGTCAAGTCAGTGAATTCATTTTTTCTCTTTTCTTTTATCCTTTCCCCTCCAACAGAATGAATTCATTTCTTTAACTCTTTAGTTGATTAGTTTTAATCTTTATAAGAGCATTTAAAGGAACGTTCAATTTGTCTGCCCTAACTCCTCCCTGCTATTGCTGCCAGAGACTGTGAGGCAGAGAAAGGGAGAGGACTAGACCTAAAGCTTTCAAATTCTGCACTGATGAAGAATACATTCATTATTATTATATTCCTGAATATGAAAAATTCTTGTCTGTCCACCTTCTCTTCAACAGCAGCAAAGAATTGAAACAGAAACAAATTGAATTCTTTCAAATGTTACTAAGAAGATGAAAACTGATCAATTAAAACTAGTTAAAAAGAAGTAAATTCAGGGAATTGGCATTTGGTGAAGTGGATTGCTTCTAAGTAAATGTACCCTTCCTCCCTCACAATTACATGCGAAGCTGTACCATGACAAAAAGAGTACTATTCTACCAGACTGAAGAGGGCATACAAATAACTCTAGTCACCTTGTTAATCTTGACCTTGTTAACAGTCTAACTCTTTGGATGAAAATCAAGGGGAAAAAGAGTTTATGTACTTTGATGTGCTCAACAACTTCAAAAATAGAAACCTGGAACAAGAGTTTGTGTAGAGAACTGGCATTTTCATGTTTTAAAGAAAACTGTTATCTCTGAGTGCGGCAAAAGCAATTTTTTAGACCATTACATTTCAAAATTACTGTTTCTTTTTAAGCATCATTTTATTCTTACAATTGTAATTTTCCTCTTCATTATTTCAGGCTATAGCAATAATTATGAGTTGTAGATAATTATTTCAAATACTAAACACATTTAAATTGAAATAGCTACTAACTGCTGAACACTATTAACTGAATATACATTATATAAGATTTAGATGTCTGGATCAGAAATGCTACTATTGTGTATATTCTCCTTGAAATAATAAATTTAAATCTTTAAGACATCAGGAAATTTAGATTTACATTTAGGTATTAAAGACTCCTAATTCATTTTCCATTTTCTTTAATGCATTATTTACTCACTGAGTAAAACAATTTCTGTATTGGTTATGTATGCTCTCTAAGTCCTTTGAAATGGCAAATACTATTCAAATGGGAATAATACAAAATGATTAGTCCATGGGCTTCAAGAATAACAAATTATTAAATCTACAGAGAAAAATCAGTTTTTAGACTCCCATTTTTAAAAAACAAATTTTGGGCCAATAATGCATTAGTACTTAAGTCATGTGTGTTCAAAGAACATCTGCACAAAACACCTAATCTAATATAATCTATTACTGTGGGAATCTTGTCATCATAACTATTTACATCCAGTCTGGGAGCTAGTGAGGTCTGGGAATCAAAGCCCTATATGCTATCTTTGCCACTTACTAGTTATATGACCTTGGGCAAGTTATCAAACTTTTCTGAGCTTTGAATTCCTTATCTAATAGAATTTGTGTGAGAATTAAATAGGATTATGCACATGAACTATGTGGCACATAGCTTGACCCATAGCCAGAGGTATCAGTTGCTATTGTCATGTTAAATGGGTCAACTTAACATCTCTCCCCCTCCCCCAATTCTCAAAATCAAAATTATATAACTAGTCTTTAGTGGTTTTCCATATAAGTTTGGAAGAAATCCTTCCAGAAATTTATCTAAGAAAATTATCCAACAGAAGGCTAATAGTTTATGCACAAAGATTATGAACGCAATGTCATTTAAATAAAAAATTAGAGTAAACACAAATATTCAAAGTAAGGGACTAATTCATCAAATTATGTATAACCTGCAGATGGAACATTAGACAACAACAAAAAAATATGGAAATCTACATAGCAATACGGGAAGTGTCTATCATATATTAAGTGAAAAGGGCAAAATACATAATTAATACAATATGATTGCAACTGTAAAACTTACGTCCATGGAGAGGGTACTAGAAGGGAATGCACAAAATAGTGAAATCATTGTAAGGGTGACAGAATTATGCATTACAGTAGTCAGTACCTCCTTGTCCATGGTTTCACTTTCCACAGTTTCAGTTACCCACTGTCAACAGCAGTCCGAAAATATTAAATGGAAAATTCCCAAAATAAACACTTGATAAATTTTAAATTGCATGCCATTCTCAGTAGTGTGATGAAATCTCAAGCCATCTTGCTCCATCCCACCTGAGACATGAATCATCACTTTGTCCAGCATAACCACCCTGTATATGCTACCCACCCTGTTAGGCACTTAGTAGCCATCTTGGTTATTAGATTGACTGTCAGGTATGGTATGGCAGTGCTTGTATTTAGGAACCCTTATTTTACTTAACAATGACCCCAAATTGCAAAAGTAGTGATGATGACAAATAAAATATGCTAAAGAGAAGCTGTAAAGTGCTTCCTTTAAGTGAAAAAGTGAAGATTCTTGACCTAATAAGGAAAGAAAAAAGAATCATGTTTAAGATTGCTAAGGTCTATGGTTAAGAACAAATCTTCTACCCATGAAATTGTGAAGAAGGAAAAAGAGATTCTTGGTAGTTTTGCTGTTGCACCTCACACTGCAAAAGTATTTAAGATGGAAAAGGCATTAAATTTGTGGAAGACATGAACAGAAACGATTTCCAATTGATACAATCAGCAACCAGGTTTGGAGGCATCCACTGGGGGTCTTGGAACATATCCCCTGCAGACAAGGGAGGCTACTGCACTTTCTCTCCTATATTCCATAGATTTTATAATATTTTTTATTAAAAATAAAAGTTATACTATTCCTTTAAAAGTTCAAGTGCCAGTACAATTCAGTGGGGGAAAGAATAGTTTTTTCAACATATGGTGCTAGGACAGCTGAATATCCACTTGCAAAACAATGAATTTGGACCCCTATCCCCACCAAGCACACAAATTATCTCAAAATGGATCATACATCTAAACGCAAAAGCTAAAACTGTATAACTTTAAGGAGAAAACACAGGAGTAAATCCTCACGACCTTGGATTAGGCAACACCAAAAGCAGAGTGACACAAGAAAAAATGCATAAACTGGACTGTATCAAAATTAAAAACATTTGTGTTGCAAATGATACCATTAAGAAAATGAGTAACTCACAGAATGGGAGAAAATATTTGCAAATCATATATCTGATAAGGGACTTGTGTCCAGAATATATATAGAATTCTTACAACTGAATAATAAAAGACAACCCAATTAAAAAATGGGTATAGGAGGCTGGACACAGTGGCTCACACCCATAATACCAGCACTTTGGAAGGCTGAGGTGGGAGGATTGCTTCAGCCCAGGCATTCGAGACCAGTCTGGGCAACATAGCAAGACCTTGTCTCTACCAAAAAAATAAGAAAAATTAGCTAGGCATGGTGGCATGCATGCCTGTAGTCCTTGCTACTCAGGAGACTGAGGTAAGAGGATTGCTTGAGCCCAGGAGTTTGAGGCTGCAGTGAACTATGATCGCCTCCTCCAGTTAGGGTGACAGAGCAAGACCCTGTCTCCAAAAAAAAAAAAACAAAAAAAACCCAAAAGTAAAGAATTTGAATAGACATTTCTCCAAAGGAGATATACAAATGGCCAATAACCATATGAAAATATGTAAATCAAGCCAATACATTCAAGACATTTGAACTTGAATTTCCTCTATAACATCCTTACCAAAGCAGTAAACAAGCCTTGGTCAAATACTATACACATACATTACTGCCTCTCAAGGCATCCTGTTATTTTCTAGATAGCTCTAATCACTACAAAATTCTTCCTTCTTTTGGGCTGAAGTCTTCCTATAATCTTTGGTCTCAGAGCTGTTTTATGGCTCAGATTAAGCCTAATCCTTTTTCCACATGATACTGTCATTTGGACATATGTCAATTTTCTCAAACATGGTACCTAAATCTGAATACATGCCAGGTATGGCCTAACCAACCTCCCTTGTTCAGAAAACCATAATAATTCAATTTTGGCAGGCAGATCACACTGTTGATTCATATTAAGTTTCCCAGTAAAATTCCCTTTGTCATAAATGCTCCTATTAGGCTATTTATCCTTCATCAATTCTTCTTTCAACTGATTTATTCCAACCCAAACGCAGGATCATATATTTAGTAATACTAAATTTCTTATTTAAACCAATCTGTTAAGTTCTTGTTGCTACAGACTTCCAAATTATTTTCATTGCTTGCATAAAGGTCCATCAAGCTTTTTGTGTCATTTCTGAATTCGATCAACATGCTGTCAATGTCCTTACTCATTGCTCACCTCCAATCTTCAGGCATTTTCCTATTTTCAGTAATTCCTCAGAGTTTAGCTTTCTTACCTACAAGTAAACAGCAACCTCAGATATAATTAGTTCAGGTTAGGAAACAAAGTCATATTGAGCAGTTAAGATGCTTTCTTAATTAATTTCACCTATACTGGACTTTAGTTCTCCTTTACTAAGTGATTTTTTTGTTGTTGTTGCAGAATAAAGATTGTTCTCCTCGATGGAAATACGGAAACAAAATAGGAGCTGTTAATATTAAATAGGCATATATCTTCTGTATTCTTGTTTCTGAGTATAATTATAAAATCTTTAAAATTATCTTTAACATATTCCTCACATCTGTTAATTCTGAATTTTAACTTTTCTGACACACTTAAATTTGCCATTTTCTATATTCACCTCCTATAAATATCCTTTATAAGATTTGAGTTATGATTGTTCCAATTGGAGTCACAATTTTAGTTGCATTTGCCTTTTTAAAAAACTCATTGCTATAATTTATAATTGTAAAATTATACAATCATTTTTTAGTGTTTCCCAACTTTCCTAGTTTCAGGTCATAAGGTCATGACTATATATTTTTTGTTCAATTTTTTAAAGTTTTCTTCCCACAATCTAAACAATGTATGTATGTAGCTACTTCTAGAATTCTCCAATACAGTTATCACAAACTTCATAATGATATGGTCTTTTTTTCAAAAGTTTTCTTCTTTTTCAGCTTCTGTTTCTCTTAAGACTTTATTTGATATGTTTATTTTTTCTTGTAATCCTTTAACTTAAGTCTTCATTTCTGAATTTTTTTTTTTTTTTTTTTTGAGACAGGCTCTCACTCTGTTGCACGATCTAGAGTGCAGTGGCATCATGTCATCATAGCTCACTGCAGCCTCTAACTCCTGGACTCAAGAAATCTCCAAAGGTTTTTACCATTCCTACCAAGTAATTCTTCCTCATTGGCTATAAATAGATCCAGACCAGCAGTACCCTTCATTGCATCTTCTACCTCCCCCTATATTTACTAAACAAATAACATTTTTTGTCAGAAAAAAATAAAAACATAGTAAGTAAAAAAAGATTTTAAAAAATCTAAAATCTTACCATCCAGAGAAAATCATTGCTAATAACTTTGTGTATATCCCTCAAGACTTATCATACAAATATATACTTTTATCTTACATTCTAAGAAAACCTCAGCAAGGCAAGAATTTGTCAAACACCCAGTGTTATGTTTCAAATGCATTTGGTTGGCCCTGAAGACTGCTGAGAAATCTGTACTTTTGTTTAAATGTTTCTCCTATCCAAAAAATATCTACCCTTAACCCAAATGCTTATAAATTTTACATTCATGCCTTAGCCAACTATATTTACCATTATAGATTCCCAGCCTTCAATTCAAGCATTTTGATAAAATTAGAACTCCTTTCACAAACTTGCCAATCTTCCTAATTATAAGAGTTGTTATCAGAAGCAATGATTAGATGTGTCAATTTGGACTAGTTAAATGTAATGGTATCCAATACAAAAGCAATTCCCAAAGAATTAACATAAAGAGCTATAAATTTCTAGAGGAAAATAGAAGAGAATAGGTGGGGAAGGTTAAACCCTTCTAAACATAACACAAATCCCAAAAGCCATAAAGAAAAAAATTAGCCAATTCAACCAAGTACAAAAATTTAAACTTCTATATAAGAAAAAGATTCCATAATAAAGACATTTTATACACTGGGAGAAGCCATTTGCAACACATAACACTCAAAAGGCTAATATCCATAATACATAAAGATTTCCTACAAATCAATAATAAAGGTAAAAATAATACAAAAGTTCATAAAGGATATAAACAAGCAATTTATAGAAGAAATATAAGTCACCAATAAGCATAAGATGCCAAATCAATATATTCAAATAAAACATTTTTTTTTTGCTCATCAGATTGGCAAAAATTGAAGTTGAAAATAGTGTTAACAGCATCGGAAACTTTCTCTGTCATATACTACTGGAGTTAGTGTAAACTGATATAAATATTTTGAAGGATAATTTGAAGAATTTTTTAAAAATTTTAATGTGCATAGCCTATATTCCAACAATCTCAATTCCTGGAATTCATCCTACAAAAATATATGCAGGTGTGTACAAAGATCTACATTTACGAATGGCCACTGCAGCATTCTTTGTAACACAAAAACCTGGAAGCAATACAAATCTTCATCAATAGTGGAAAATTTAAATTATGATCCACCTATAATGGAGTATTATGCAGCAGACAAAAGAATAGGGTAAATCTTTACATGTTAATATGAAAAGACAGCCGTGATACACTAAAAAAAATTTTAAGGTGTATAATAATCTCATTTTTGTTTAGGAAAAAAACTGTGTGTATAGATATTGATTTAAAGAATGAATGCATAGAAAAATCTAAAAAAAATATACATCAAACTGATGAAGAAGACTTTTACATTTTAACACTTTAGTAATAATTTACTACAACCAGCATGAGTTACTTTGGCAAATACACTCACACATTTTTAAATAATTACACCTACTGGCAAAAAATTGAACTAAATTTGTCCAATAAAAGGGGCACAACTGAATTACAGAATATTCACACAAGAGACACTATTTTTCCAACTGCAGGCTGCAACCCATTAGTGAGATGCAAAAATCACTTTGAAGGGATGCAACAAGCATATTTTAAAAAATAAAATACAACAGAAAATATCAGAATGCATTACACTTAGTAACTATTGTCTTACAATTTTTGATATAATTAAATATTTATATGTGGCCTGATCACAAAGCAAAATGTATTTCCTACTATGAATTTTGAACAAAACCACACTAGGACCCTTAACTTTTCAACATTATGTTTTCAAGGAGTATTTAATGATTTAGTAAAATGCTCACTTGAAAATGTTAAAATGAAAAAAGCAGAGCACAAAACTATATGTGCATATATGTATCTTCTCAATTTGATTATAAATATATTTGCATAGAAAAAAGGACTAGAAAAGACTTTCCTAAAGGATGGCTATTTGGAGTGGCAAAATACAAGTAATTTTTCTGTTCTTTTTCCTTACAGTCTCAAAAATTCCTACAACGAGCATGTGTCTTTTATCTAATCAGAAAAAAATTGCTATTTAAAACATATATTAAATTACTATGTATATTTTGCCACAATAAAAAATATATACAAGCATATATTTATTCATCAAGTACTTACTGAAAACCTCCTATGTACTAAACATTCAGTCCATATTATAGGTATTGAGGATAGGATGGTGAGCAAAACAAAGTTTCTGCCTCATGGAGCTTATATTCTAGTAGGAAACTCTATAGAATAATACAGAATAAATTCCTTATATAGTAAGGTAAAATTCTATTTATGTGAGAAACAGGGCATTATCATTCTTTCAACAGTATTTCATGCTTTATGTACCCTTCTAGAGGTACTTGTTACCCCCCCATATACACACCATACTGACTCCTCCTAGCCATCAGGTAAAGTGGTACTTTAATAACAATCAAATCTTCAATTTATATTTTTTAAAACTTATATACTTTGGGTAAGTTTCACACTGGTGTCAAATTTAGAAAAGAAAAATATTTTGTTCATAAAAAAGATTCATTCTTTTTCCACTATTAATGAAATGACAAAATACAGATCAAAGGAAAAAAGTTCAAGAAATATCTTCTCATGTGAAATACAAAGTTACAACGATCCTTTCCCTTTAAGAGTTCTACAGATAATTCAGTGTTCAGACTGCTTTTCAATTTACTAGATTACAAATTTACATTGGAAAAAATAAAAATATCATAATTATGCTATTAAAAGCCATGATTAAAAGCCATGATTGCTGGGCACGGTGGCTTGCACCTTTAATCCCAGTTACTTGGGAGGCTGCCGTGAGCTATGATTGTGCCACTGCACTCCAGCCTGGGCAACAGAGTGAGTCTGTCTCTTAAAAAAAAACAAAGCCACATGATTGGGCATACCTATGACCTTATTCAAGATTTCCATAGCCCACCTCCTCTTTTTGGAACTCTTAATCTAATGGTTAAACTCTCCTTCAATTTCCATTCTGGGTTTTTCTCTAATTTAGTTCTCCTCTTCTGAGCTGTCCTGATTTTAACAGAGGCTGGTGGTATTCAATTAAACCACTTAAGAAGTGAAGTGTTTTGAAGGGACAGATTAACTTTTAAACATAATTGACATATTAAAACACAGCCCAATATTCATAAGTTCATAAGTCAGATATTTCTACAAGGTGGTTAAGTAATTTTCAGTATTTATTTATCAAAATTAAGAAATAAGTGACACCTAAAATGACCGATTTGGTGAATTAAAAATGAGGAAATGACACAGATCAAGGACAAATATTTTATTCATGTGTACCACAAAGACATTAATTTAAAAATGTACTTTTTGTAGAAAAGACTTCAGTAACTTTTATCAGAAAAAATATATTACTAAACATCCTTTTTATATAAGTTTTCAAAATCAATATGCAAATTTATCTAGCCTTTTTTATTTCATAAAAATCCATTAAGTGTTCTAATAGCTTCTGAAAAGAAAATTAAAATTATTTGGACTTTCATTTGGGTCAATCAGTGCTGAAGATATGACTATTCTCCCCACCTTTTTTTTTTTTTAAACTACAAATGACCATCTATAATCACAAACATCAAAAATGGCATGCTAAAAGAATCTTCTGAAATCCAACTAATTTTAAGTAAATAAACTTTGATATTACTAAATACAATCAGTAAAAGCAAGGATAGCATTAAAAATAATTCAAACAAGATATTGTTTAGATACAGGCTGAATTTGTTTAAAATATTTACTTGGAAACATCTGCCATCTAATTGCTGGAAAATGCTCCTGGTAATGATTACGACAAAGTCAAATGAATTGCTAATTAAAAATATAACAACATTTTAGTAGAGTGGTGTAGAGTGGCAACTCTGAAGCTCTTAGATGGTACCAACTCATATCCTAGCCACTTACCAACTGTGTAAACTTAGACAAATCTCTTACTTTGTACCTCAGTTTCCTTACCTATAATATAAGGATGATAACAGTGCCTATCTCTCATTTGTTTGTTATGAGGATTACATGAATTAATGTATGCAAAATACTTGGACCAGTGTTCTATATTACAAGCATTATTTAAGCATTTCTTCATTACTATTATAAAGACAGCTTAAGTTGATAAAACTATAACATCACATTAGAAATAAAAGAACTACCTAAATGAAGATTTATATTAGACTTGCTTGCTATAGCTTATCCTAGTTCTTATCAATTCAATAATGCATAAGTCAAGATAACTGGCATTCTCATTTTTTTTTACTCACCACTATACTAATGAGGATAAGTGGCATTCCATGAACAATTTCCTATCTTTAAAAAATTATAGATAAAACATTCACAGACAAGTAAATCTAGAATACAATTTGTTACAGAAAAATAAGGAGAAAAATATATTATTAAATGTTATCTAAACCATAATATTTCTGGCAATACTATTAGTCACAAACTATATTATAGAGAATCATGCCCTAAAGGCAATCTATGCATATAGCAATATAAGGATGTGCAGATACTACGTTCAATACATCTTTTCTTAGTCTTTAATTATAAAACCATGGTGATTTACTTCAAATACATTCATAGAAAATGGTCACCAATATTGGAAATTATTTACATCTAACTATGCTTTTTAAGATTGAACGTTCTAAGATACTGAATATTGGTCTTCACTGATATATAGAAAAATCTGCACTGAAAATATCTTGTTTGCTTTTTTCTTCTTATATTTTATACTCTACTATGTACTAAATGTTAGTTTATTATTTTTAACATTACACACATCTGTAATTCATTTAAATGCAACTTTTATTTGGATTCCTACATTCTCCCTAATGCAGTGGTTCTCCAACTTCAGTATGTATCAAAATTACCTAGAGTTTTTATTCAAAACAGACTCCTAGAACCTATAGAAATTCTCATTCACTGGATATGTGCAGGAGCACAGGAATTTGCATTTTTAACAAAACACTCCAAATTATTCTGATGTAAGTAATCCATGTCCAACACTTAAGAAACACTGCTCTAATAATACTTTAGTTTATGATATACATGCTATGCTTTAATTCATTAAATATTAACTCAGTGCCTTATAGGTACAAGGCTTAGTGCTGTGGATCAAACATGAATTCCGCTTCAAGGAAGGTATAGTTTAATATAGGAGATAAGACAGCATATAAATAATTTATAATAAAAATGAATTATTATATGTCTTCTAAAAATATAAAGATAAAATACTGGGGTAGTTCAGGGAGGGAATGATACCATAGCTGACCTCAGGGAAATTCTTCTTATAGGAGATAGCATTTGAAATGAGTGTTGAAGCCTGTCAATAGATTGTAAGGGCAGAAAAAATAAACTCATAAATAATTCTCTCATTGAATGATAAATGTGTATATTAACATCACCCCTTCAAACTCAGAAAAATTATTCCCTACCTCCTAAATTTTTTATGTTGATTTATTATCTGGGTCATGGTCTTATATATCCAACAGCAGCTTGGTGTGTTTCTAGCTCTCCAGATATGTCCTTGAAAGGATCTGTTTTAGAACTTTTAGTACATTTATCCTCTGAAAGATAAGGTCACACAGTGGATACTGATACAGAGAAACATACTCATCCTTTCACAAATCTTTAGGAAGTAAATAGGATTTAAGCATAGTTGAAAATGGAAACACTTTAGGCAGTCTTCAGTTCTAAAATCTCCACACAGCTTGGCATCAGGTAGCATGATGAGAGAAATGATCAGGGGAAAAAAAAAAAGAGAGAGAGAGAGAGAGATTTTACAATTTAGAAGCTATTATTCTAAAAGCCAAAAAAAACAAATCAGAGGGCAGAAGTAGAGCATAAGGCTCTTCTGTTTCCTGATTATATGGCATTTTGTTTAACATACGTGGCTTTTCTATGACTTTCAGTTTTTAAAATTCCAGTATCTTCCCAGAAATGCAGCAAATACAGTCTACAGAGCCCATTATTAACTGAATCAATGAATGAATGAATGACTTCCAGGTCATTTCTCTGTTATTTCCTGCAGGTTTATTGTCCTTTATTAAGAGAAATAAAAGTTAGCCAGACAAGCCCCAAATGGGCTATGCTTTCTCACCTCCAAGCCATTGCACATGGTAATCTCTCTGCTAGAGTGCTCTTCAGCTCCCTCCTCTTCTTGGCTAACTCCTACTTAGTCTTCTAAACTTAATTTAAGCGTCCCCTTCCAGAATCCAATGGCCTACTTTGGCACACCCGCCTCAGTGTCCCCATGAAATCCTCTGCATTGCAGTGTCTTAACTCTTATCAGTGTACTGTATAAAGGCAGCAAGATAGCAAGCTTTGGAGTCAGACACATCTGAGTTCAAATTCTGATTCTACCACTTACTGTGTGAACTTAGACAAGTTACCTAACATCTCTAAGAATTTTCTTATATGAAAAATAGAGAATAACAGCATGTAAGGTGCTTAGCTTATCACTCCATACATATATAATAGAATTAATAATAACTTTTATTATACTCACATTGTATTGTACTTGCTGGTTAACTTTTCTGACTTTTCCTCTAAACCGCACACTTCTTGAGGAAAGGCACATGCTTATTTCTGAATAAGTAGCATTTAGCACAGTGTTTGGCATATGGTAGGTACTTAATGGTTTTTTCTGATGAATAAATATTACTCCCATTATAGTAAAATTAATTTGCCACTTGAAATCTTTCTGTAATGAGGTGGAAAACAAGTGAATAAGTAAAAAAAAAACAAAACTCATTGATGTCAGTTGTCAGTTTCAAAAAAAAAGGATACTGTCTTTAATCATTTTTTTAAGAATTTACTTTTAATTATACTTATGAAATACCAAATGACTCGTATCTTGCTTGAACATAGGTGATCATATATGCCTAAGGAACTGCATATCTATAATTTTTTCATGATATATATTACAAGAATTACCAAGCCACATAGAAGACTATGTTTATCTGACAATCACTTAGAAAAGTTACGGTAAAATAAAAAGCCTTTTAAAACCAAAGAAATTCTCAATATAGAAAGCTTAATTAATTAAAATCTCTTATAGTCCTTGGGGGAATGAGAAGAAATTTAGTTTTGTACTTTGTTAATTTTAACCTATATAAGAATATAAAAATATACTAATTACCCAACGTAATATTTAATGAACTTTTCTTTTTTTAAAATTTCTATTGAAGACAGTAGTTTGATCATATAATGGACTTTTCTATTATGATGTTTAATTGGCTGGTTCAAATAACTTCAAGGTACTAATTTTTGCTATTCATTTGTAAGGTCTCATTCTGAGAGAATGTTTTTATTTTATATTTGATCTTCAATATATTTTAATTAATTAATTAAACTTAGAGATGGGGTCTCACTATGTTGCCCAGGCTGGAGTGTAGTAGCTATTTACAGGCATGATCATAACGCACTGCAGCCTCACACTCCTGGGCCCAAGAAGTCCTCCTACCTCAGCCTCCCAAGTAGTTGGGACAACAGGGATGTGCTACCATGCCTGGCTCAATTATATTTTAATCTTCAGTATATTTTTATAGACCTGCACTAAAGCTAATATCACTTGTCCTATTTCCTCTTCTTTTCCTTGACTGTCAAAGATAGTTTTACCTTAATATTATACTTAAATATAAACTGGATATTTTAATATATAAAATGGAATTCTGGTTCTAAAGGACAAGCTTTACTTTGAGCCATTTTTGAATTAATTATGCAAAGGAATGATTTTATAATGATGATTCCAAAACTATGTTACAGCATATGGATCCAATGGTGAGGGTTATAATCCATGACACCTTTAGAATACACGTGATCAATGCATTATGTTAATTTATAATCCATTGCTTATTAATAACCAGTGTTTATTGGCTTCTAAAAGATCACATACTGAATATATGACATTAATACAGATTGCAAACTAAACAAAAATATTTCTCTTTTCTTTTCAGTTAACTTAAAAAAAGGATTTCTTTTCAAAAGAGACACTTGTTCAGTAGATGGCTATTATATTATTTCTGTAAATAGCATAGAAAATAGGTGCCTTTGGCTACTTAATTAATATTGAAATTGAAAAATTTAAATAGATTGCAGGATTAGTCAAGTTATGGAAAAAAATATCTCCAGGCATTTTAGTAAATGAAAAATGATGGTTTTTAAAAAATTTTTGCCATTGTTATGAACCATGCAGTAAGTTCTGAACTATTTTTTTCAGTCTATTATTTAAAGAATTTCTGGATTTTAAATTGTGTTTTTAATAATTGTTAACTTTTTCTTTTTTTTTGAGACAGAGTCTCGCTCTATCACCCAGGCTAGAGTGCCCTGGTGTCAGCCTAGCTCACAGCAACCTCAAACTCCTGGGCTCAAGTGATCCTCCTGCCTCAACCTTCCGAGTAGCTGGGACTACAGGCGCACACCACCACACCCAGCTAATTTTTTCTATTTTTAGTAGAGGTGGGTCTTGCTCTTGCTCAGGCTGGTCTCAAGCAATCCTCTCACCTTTGCCTCTCAGAGTGCTAGGATTACAGGCATGAGCCACCTTGCTGGGCCACTTTTTCTTTTCTTTCATTAGAGGCAAGAGTTTAGAGAAATATTTGGTGCAAAACCCTTAGACTGCTCTTTATCTACAGGTAATACCTCAGCAAGATAGATTTTTTTGGGTGGAAAATAAAATAAAAATCCAACCACCTTTTCCCCCTCAAAAGGGAAGTTAGTTATAGTTAGCCAGGAAAGTAGATGCTCCATGCAGAAGAAACATCTATCTACAAAAGCAGAAAGGCAGGAAATAACATGGTATTTTTAGAGAAACACAGTGCATTCAATAATGCTGGAAAATCCAGTAAAGCTAGACTAGAAGGGAAAGAGACCAGTGGCAGGGAAATTAGATGGGAGACTACTAATTAAGGCAAAAAGCCTGAACGAAGCAAATGGCAGTGGTCAAAATTCAATTTCTACATTTGCATATTCACTGAGATTTTTCCTTGTAGGAAATATGTTTGTAATATACCATGAGAATCATAAAATGAAAATCAGAACTATAACCTCTCAAGTCAGACTGCCTATGTTAACATCCTAGTGACAACACTGATGGTGAAAACTTGTTCTTTAAATTCTGTCTCAGCTTTCTCATCTGCAAAATGGGTTAATAATAAAACCTTTATCATATACTTTGTTATGATTAAGAGTTAGTAAATATAAAATAGTGCCTAAACAAGCTCTCAATAAATGTAGTACATAGCAGCAACAGAAACAGGAAGAGCTCATTACTCTTATTGGTACTATAATTATTGTTTCAGGTACAGACACTGCTCTGCAGGTTTATACTGTTAACTAAGTCTTACAGAAAGATATTTCTATTTATCAATCCAAGATGAGAGAATACTTTGGGCAAAGGGTTTCTTTAATGCAAAATTGTTTTTATCTGTCTTAAAACACACTTTCTAGATGCATAGTTAACTTTCCATGTGACCCTGAAAAGTTTAAAATATTGTTGTTTCTCTGATTATATATAAGTAGATTGTGAATAATAAGACAAGTATCTTTCTAAGTAATAGATGAAACTATAAGCTGCCTTAAACCAAGACTACATGAACTAATAAATATTCAGAGCTGCCAGAAATCAAATACCAAAACTTCAGAGATCATTCCTATTGCAAAATCACTGCTATCTTGATTTAATGACTGTCACCTCTCATATTTATCTAACGTGTTAGTTTCAATAAAGAATATGATTCTTGCCTAAGAATATATATCATATACCTCAACAAATTAAAAAAAAATACTACACATTCTCTCTCTCTCTAAGGGAATTACATTTTATTTTTTGTTGTTTGTATTTCTCATGCAAAGGTGATGTTAGCTGTAATACAATATTCTCAAAAAATAGGCTTATTAGTATTTGTTTTAGTTTTTGTATTTAGATTCACAAAGTAGAAAAAATGTGAATAACAAACTACTATATAAGGATCAAAGATTAGATATTGCACTTTGTGGTAAAAGCAGGTCAAATACTTTAATCCATAAAAGACAACAACTGTAATGTTTCTGTGGAATCAAGTCACCAGGAAAACAATTATCTTTGATATTTCTAACCAGCAGGCTAGTCTTTTGGTTCTTTTTCTTTGTTGACTTAAACTAAGATAGGAAATAATGACCTGGTCTTTCTCAGAGCTATACACCAGAAGTCTTAAGTGAAATTATACATGAGGAATTAAGAATACTCTCAATCTTTTAACTAGCTCATTACTCTCCATACAGTATCACTGTTATTCAAACTTGTCATTGTTCACAATATTTTCAAAAGAATTTACAAGAGAATACTCTTTTAAATCCATGAAAAATGTTCATTACAAAGTTGTGGAATGTTAATCAGTAATGAGAATTGCAAACATTTCCATAGCCAGTTGAAAATGTTAACAAAAACAAACACACACACCAATAAAAACATAAAATAGGAAGCCAAGCTTGAAGTGGAGATGGGGGAATGGAATATTCTATTCTTTCTCTTCCCTTATCTTCTACCTTTCAGAGAGTAGAGAAGGAAAATAATAATAAAGAGAAAGAAGAGGATGAGAACAGGCCTATAAAAACTGGAAAGAAAACAGTCCGGTAGACTAAACAAAGAAAAAGTTGAAGATTTATAATTTATTCAACAAACATTTATTGAGTATTTACTATGTGTCAGGAAGTGTACTAGGTACTGCATATACAAAGGTGAACAAAACCTTTTCTTTATCTGTTGCCCTCAGACTGGGAGACACTAAACAACACATAAATATATATAAATTTTGATAAGTGGATATACAGAAAAAGTAAAGGATGCTATGAAAACTGGAAAACAGGACTTTAGACCAGAAGTAAGGAAACACTTCTATTTTATTTAAGATAAAAAATAACGGTTGAATTGGACAGTTGGAGAAAAGAGGAAAACAAACGTGCAGAGGTCCTGAGGTAGGAGAGAGCATGGCAGTTTCTGGGAACTAAATCATACCACTGTGATTGGAGCACAGTAATTTATAAAGAGCAGAGGCTGATCAAAGTGAGACCACATAAAGTAGCCAGGGGCAAGATTAGGTGAGGCCCTGTAGGTTTCATCAAGCATGGTAGATTATACCCTAACTATAATTTGAAGACATTATGGGTTTTAAGCAGAAAAGCAACATGATCTACTTCCAGTTTTAAAAGAGCACTCTGATTGCAGTATGGAAAATTGTTTGGAGGGAAATGTGGAATGAGAAATACCAGTTTAGAGTATTGCTCTATCCTAGCTAAGAGCTGATGATAACTTGTACCAGGTTGGTGGGAATGGAGACAAAAAGAAAGGGACAGAGTATTTTGTTTTTATGTAGAAGTGAAATTAAAAGACCTCTAAACAAAATAACTAAAATGTTTTTCCCTCTTGCTTCTCTGCTGTGGTGTGCAGAATTTCTAAAATGGCCCCCCAAAGATGCCCCACTGTAATCACTGAAACCTATAAGTACTAATGCGACATCACTCCCGTGATTGTGTTTATGTTACAAGTTGATCTTAAGACAGGCAGATTATCTGTATGTGCCTGATCTAATCACATAAGCCCTTAAAAACAGAGAGCTTTCTCTGGCTGGCAGCAGGAGAAGCCTGAGACATTCGAAGCATGAGAAGGATTCCACGTGTCACTGCCAGTTTGAAGATAAAGGGAGCCATGTGAGAAGGTGAGTGGCCTCTAGGAGTGATAATCAGCCCCTGCCTGACAGCCAGTAAGGAAACAGTTGACCTCAGACCTACAAAAAGGAACTAGATTCTGTTACCAACCTAAATGAGCATGGAAGTGGATTCTTCTCCTGAATCTTATGGCTGATACCTTGACTTTGGCCTTGTGAGACTTTAAGCAGAGCACTGAGCTGAACCTGCCTGGACTTGTGACTTATAGAACTGTGAGATAATAAATGGGTGTTGCTTTAAGCCACTATGTTTGTTTTGTTATGCAGCAAAACTATATTTATCTGCAACCCCATAAACGATGTGAGGAGAAATTAACAATTCAGTCATTTAAATCAGATTATTTTCTAGTTATAGAAAGAAATCTGGGGAAAATTAATTCAGCTTGCTATTCTTCCAGAGGCTACATAAAGATGCATTTGGGGATTGGAGTGAGAACCCCTTTGTGATATTATGATAGGTTTTCATCCATAGTTCCTGGCTCATAACTCCCACAGTCTTTTGTAATATAATGTTGGGGCACTTTAGGCCTCAGGAAACAGAGTCTCTCTCTCTCTCTCTCTCTCTCTGATCTTCTCTTGCCCTCCTTTCACCTGCCGAAGGCAGGACTCTAATCTGAGTGTGGGTCATAAGATCCTCATTCCAGAGAGCGTCCTGCCCCGTACCCTAGAACAAAGAAAGCTGTACAGAGAGGCCAAAAAAAATCTGGACAGACCTTGCCAGGTTTAGATCATATCCTTTTTGTCCAAACACATTGCTACACAGTTGTCAATCATGCCTATCCAATAAAGTACTCATAAAAGGCCCAAGAGGTGAGCTTCCAGATAGCTGAACATGTGGAAGTTCCTGGAAAGTGGAATGCCCAGGGAGGGAATGGAAGCTCTGAGACCCTTTCCCCATACCTGGCCCTATGCATCTCTTCATCTGTAATATCCTTTGTAGTAAACCAGTAAACATAAGTGTTTCTCTGAGATCTGTGAGCTGTTCTAGAGGGGGTTAAGGGAACCCCAACTTGAAGCCAGTGGGTCAGAAGTTCTGGAGGCCCAGACTTACAACTGGTCTCTGCAGTGGGTAGAGGCCAGTCTTGGGGACTGAGCCCTCAACCTGTGGGATTTGACACTATCTCTGGGTAGATGGTGTCAGAATTGAGTTGGAGGATACCCAGTTGGTGTCCACTGCAGAACTGATAGCTTGTTTGGTGGTGGGGAGAAACCCTACACCCGACATTTGGTCATAGAAGTCTCTTGTGATGATTGCGTGGTATGAGAGCAGAGGAAAAATACAGTTTGAATTTTTCCAAAACACCTGTTAAATATGATTTTAAAACTGTCAGATCTGTATTAGAATTAAAGTTTTTGTTGTAGTTATGGTTTTTTTTTTAATATTAAATCTAAACCTGAACTGTTCTTTATGGTAGCCACTAGTCCCATATGGCTATTAAGTATTTGAAATGTGATACTCCAAATGTACTGTAAGCATAAAATATACACAAGATTTTTTAAAATTGATATAAAAAATGTAAACTATATCATTAATATTTTAATGTGTATTACATGATGAAATATTGGATAATATTTTGGATATACTGAGTTGAATAAAATAAGTTGTGAAAACTAAATTCACCTGTTTCTTTTTATTTTTTAAAGTATGGTTAATAGAAATTTTAAAACTATATATGTGGCTCATATTATATTCCTACTGGACAGAGTTGGTATAGACTTTTAGGCAGTCCTCTTCTAAAATGCCCTAAATCAAGATCATAGTCAGCTATAAGTATTCTCTTTCCCACATAGTTCAGTGGATAGCCAGCTATCCACCAAGGTTTTGTACTCTTTTTCCATAGTGTAGAATTGTTTCTTGGAATTAACTGCCAAGCCAGCAACACATTTCCCAGCTCCCTTTGTTAGGAAATGTAGGTGGTTGCCATATGACTTGAATTCTAGCCAATGGAAAGTGAACAGAAGTGAAATATGCCACTTTTAAGGACTGGCCCTTAAAAACCTCCAACACCATTCTCCACTCTTTTCTTATGTGTGATGGATAGATGTTGCTAGAGCAACCTTGGAAACCATATGAAAATGACAGAGCCTCTATCAGCCTGGGTCCCTTAATGACTCCTTAAAATACAGCTCCTTCTTCTCCACTGAAGGGACTCTATGTGAGCAAGAGTAAATTAATATTATATTAAGCCTTTTGAGATTTCAGGATTTATCCATAACTTAATATATGTGTAATATCCAAAAATTAGAAACAACTTACATGTCCATCAATAGGAGATTGGATAAATAAATGACAGTACAATCATACAATGGAATATGTAGTAGCTAAAATGAAAGAAATAGATCTACATGTATCAACATAAATCTTAAAAAAAAGAGTTAGTCTCAAAATAGCTAGTTAACACAAAGAATAACTCCACCATATATTGACAATACAAATTCATGTGTAGCAAAAATATTAAAACATAGACCAGAAGGATATATTCCCAGAATTCTCATATTACCTCTGGGAAGAGAGAAAAGGGAATGGGTTTAGAGAAGAGGATTACAAGGAAGTCTTCAATTCCATATGAAATGTTTTATTTCCTTAAAAGAATCTGAAACAATTATGATAATTTGTTGAAACTGGATAATGATATTTTATTTTATTATTCTCTATTATATTCTAAATGTTTAAATTATTTCATAATACCAACAATCTTTTTCTTATATAAATACCTGCTTAGAGAGTAAACTAGTAAAACTTTGTTAGAGGACATTTTTAAACTATGTATCAAAAGCCATAAATATCTTTTAATATAGCAATCCCAACATTAGAAATATATCCTAGGAAAATCAGAGACTTACTCAAAAAACAACCATCACAATATTCTCAGAGTAACCAAAAATTGGTAACATTTGAAATATCCAATAGACTTGTGATTAAATTACTGAGCACTCATTAAATAATTACAGAGAACATAATGGGAGATGAGGTAAGATGTGTGGGATATAGATGAAAGATTGAAAACTGCTGAGGCCGAGTGATGAGTATGCTATTTTATTTTTTATATACTATTAAAACTTCCTAAGTTTTTAAAAAACAAGTTAAAATAGTAAGAACAATTATCTTTTTTTTTTTTTTTTTTTTTTGAGACAGGGTCTCACTCTGTCACCCAGGCTAAACTGCAGTGGCATGATCGTAGCTCACTGCAGCCTTGAACTCCCAGGCTCAAGCAATCCTCCTGCCTCATCCTCTTGAGTACCTGGGACCACAGGTGTGCCCCACCACATTCAGCTAATTTTTCTATGTTTTGTAGAGACAGGGGTCTCACTATGTTGTCCAGGCTAATCTCAAACTCCTGGCCTCAAGCGATCCTCCTGCCTTGGCCTCCCAAAGTGCTAAGATTACAGGTGTGAGCCACCAAGCCTGGCTTTTTTTTTTTTTTTTTAAGTCTCTTAGCTCATTCATTGGATCAGCCAATATTTATTGTGTGTTATATATGAGCCTGGCATCGTAGGACCTAGGGATATGATGGCAAATGAATAGCTAGTAATGCAATGCAATTGTCTCCAAACATTTGCTCAATCACCCTATCAAAAAAATTGAGTATCATGAACCCCCAATGTATGTAAAAACTGAGTATCATGAACCCCCAATGTATGTATACTTCTTTATTATACATATAATATATACACACACACATACCATTTTCACTAATAATATTTTAGTATTTCTCTTTTTAGAGATGCAGTCTCACTATGGTGCTCAGGCTGACCTTGAACTCCTGGGCTCAAGGGATCCTCCTGCCTCACTCAGCCTTCTGAGCAACTGGGACTATGGGCACACCACCACCACACCTGACTAATATTTCAGTATTTCTTTAGGCAGTATTTCCTTATTTCATATACACCCATATTTCACATAATCTACTTAATAATTCTATTTTTGCTGATTTCTCAAATATGATTATATCATCTTTTTAAAAATCTAATGTAACTAAGAATGGGAGAACTGCAGGCTCTTAACTTTAGTTGTTTCTTATGCTTGCATTATCAATATTATGTCTAACCCATGATTTCTTTGCAGAAATTTTTAAAAGCCAATTGTCCATTTCATGAGGGTTGACTTTGTTAAAACTAGGAAATTCATAAATTCATTTAATCAGGCATAGGTAAATTGCAATACTTTGTAATATCCTCAAAATTAGAGGAAAGATGCCATTGTCAACCCCACTCTGAGCTGTGGAAATTTTACTCCCTCAGGATACCACATCTACCATGTTTGACATGCAATCAGTTGTCATACTGAACAAGTTGCCAATCTCAATAAATATATCAAATACTAATAGCAATTTCATATTTTAAATACAAGTAAACAGATTTTAATATTTTCTTCCTTTGCCCCAATGAATTAGTTTAGGTGCTTTGAAGACTACTGGTCTAGTGAAGGAGCTATAAATATTTGTTGACAAAAATAATGAATGTAAAAAGTACTTACAAGAAGAATAGCATTGGGTATTATGGAAGGGCACATGGAAGGGTCTCCTAACTCACTGAGTGTGGGAATAGTGAATAAAGGCATCCTAATCCTGCCTTTATTCCGTGGTGTTAAACAGAGACCTAAAGAATGGATATGAGATTGAATGGGGTAGAGGTGACAGTGGGTGTCAGGGGAGTATGGTATATTACAAGCATAGGGAATAGTATACTATGTGTAAAGGTGCAGAAATAAGAGCAAGCACAACACAAACCAATATATTAGTAATCTAATATAGCTGAAGCGTAGTTTCTAGAGGTATAGAGGTGGGATGAAGTGGGTGGATAGTGATTCTAGAGATGAGGCTGATGAAGTAAGATTATAAAACCTTACCTTTGGATTTTATCTGGAGGGCAAAGGAGAGATAGGTGATGAAGGGTATGTAGTAAAGAATTTGGCCTTGCCAAAAGAAAAGTCTAGACTTTGCCCCCACCTCTTGGGAGGTAACCTCTAACCCTCCAGAATTTCTGGAGTAACAGGAGTATTTTTATTATTCACTGTGGGCCCTTTGGACCACATGGTATCAGCCTGACCTCTGCAGAGGACTGGAAACTGAGTTCAACCATGGAGACAATCAATCAATAAGACTCAATTAAAACTCTGGACACTAAACTTCTTGGGTAGGTAATACTTGGTGTATTGCCATACATTCATGCTGGGAAGGTAATGCATCCCTGAGGACAACAGGATCTTCACACCTACAACCCTCCTAGACTGCGCCCTATGCATCTCTTCCTTTGGCTGGTTCTAAGGTGTAGTGTGTCCCTGTAATGAACCACATCCATGAGTATAATAGCTTTCAGAGAGTTCTACAAGTCCTTCTAGTGAATCAAATCTGAGGGTGGTTTTGAGAAACCCCCAAACTTGCAGTTGATGCCAGAGGTGAGGGTGGTCTTATTCCTTCTCACTTTGTAGCTGGACCCTAACTCCTTACAATTGGGGTAAGAAGTCTTGAGCAGACTTAGCAGTGTGGAGGACTCTGCCCTTAACCTCACAGTTTGGCTAATTCTGGGTAAAGGGTAAGCAGTGTGACAATTAGACAATCTACACAATCTAGATTCTAGAGAACACTTTGGCCACACTGAGGAAAATATATTGCAAAAAAGAAAGACTGGCAAGAGATGGAAATGATGATGGGAATGGAGAGAGACATATTTATGAGATATTTACAAGGCAGAATTAACAAGACTTGACTGAATGTGAGGGATGAAAGGAGAAGTCAGGGAGTATCAGGTTTTGTTTGTTTTGGGGGAGGAAGAGGAGGCTGGAGGATTGAATTCAGTTTTGGACAGTTTAATTTGAGGAGCCTTTTAGACATCTGGGTGGAGCTGTTCCATTACCAGTCAAAGCAAGGATGGAGACAGAGTTGAGTGCCTTTAGCATAACTACAATACTGAAGTCAAGTGAGAGACTACTATTGACTAGGGACAAATAAGTCAACCAAACTAGAGAAGGTGGTCAAGGACAGAACACCAATATTAAAGGGATGGGCAGAGTATTAAAAGCTCACAGAGGAGAAGTGTGGCAGCCTGAGAGTTAGGAAAAAAACCCGGAAAGTACGATTAACACTGAATGGTATTTGTTTTCTTCTTTTTGCTTATGTGAATTTTCTCCACTTCTTACAGTGAACATTACTTTTTAATAAGAAAAAAATCTGTAATTTAAAAATGGATATTATATAACTTGCATCCATGTATTTTTCCATTTATATATACGTAAATGAGACAAAACTTAATGATTTTCTGACCTATGTCAAAGTCATTAATGATTCACACAATTCTATATAACTGAATTATTAGTGTCTATAACTAATGATTTTCTTTTCCAAGCCATTTTTAAAGTGCCTACCCTCATTACTACTGCAAACCATCTGAACTACTTAACTTTGCCAGGCTGCTTGGGATATCTGTCTCCCCCTTGGGAAGTTCAACAAACACAAAACGAATAACCAAGGAAACAACTGTTACAAAAATGTGATGACTTAGAGCTCTAGTAAAGACTTCAGAGTATTTATTTCTTTTGGATTAAAACAAATAGATTTATCCCTAGTGTTGTATACAGAAATTAATACATAGTATTGACCCATATAACCTACACAAGTAGCCCCATAGTCAGTCATATCTGCTGCAAAATCAATTATAAATTTGCAAATTATTTCAAAGTTATAAAATATCTTACCTCTACCTTTTCAAAGAATCTCTCATTAACCTCAGAGATCCTAAGATTATGTCTTTAGAAATTCTTTTAATCTCTTGAGGGCCTTTTAAAGTTAGAGAAAGGAATAAAACATAGGTCATTTTTATACAAGCAGTTTAAGGTTCCAAATCACTGGAATTTTTTATTGACAAGTAAAAGACTAAGTCAGCAAAAGTTCTAAAGCATTGCATGAATTTATTACTGATTCTTGAGGTTTAATTGAAACAAATTTGATTAAATTGTCCCTTAAAAAAGCATTTACAGTCCACAACAGAGGTCTTTCTCATCCAAGGGGATTTTTGCCATTTTTGAATATTTTTTTAAATGTTACATATTATTTTTATCTAGTAGAGGAATGTAAGTGCAAATTTCCCATTTTGAAGCTTAAAGACAAAAACTTTACCCTAAATAATACTGCTCTGAAAAATGTTTAAGTTGCTAATTATAACTATATTTTGTTCATTTAAATCTTGATCTTATCTAAGTAACCGCTTGTTTTAAGTTAGTCCTGAGCTGAGTTTACCAAAATGAAGAATGATACATGTCTGCTGTTCTTACTCTAAAACCTGAGAGAAGCAAAATAGAGAAAAATATGTCACTATATTACTTCCTTAAAAAGTAAAATTTTAACCAGTGTATACATAAATCAGTATTGAGAAGCACCTTTATTTCTTTTTTCTTCAGAGAACCTCAATCTGTTTAACAGCTATATATTGTATATTTCTGAAATACTGACAGGAAAAACACACTAGAGACTTACGAAATGGGTATTAAATTCAGTGGTATTTTCTTCTTACACTAGTTCCAACAATCAGATTGGTGAATATATAGTTCAGGTAACTTCATTTAGAAATTTTAGCACCATTTGACAGGCATGACACTTAAAGACTGTTAAGAATTCCCAAACACACACAGTTAGTGGGCATTTGAGAAAACATTTAGGAAAAAAAAATCTTTACTTTCCCCAAATAAGCAATTCCAACATATTCATAATCAGATTATTTCAAAGTATTTCCTAGGGAATTTGAGAAACCAACATTTCAAATACATCAGTGAGAGTTTTGAGGTTCCGAGATTATATTGAAAAATGTTGGACTAAATTGTACATAATTTGTCAGTTCTGAATCTGGATCCATAGTTTTCTCATCTGTAAAATGAAGTGCTTGGAAGGAAAAATGATCTATCCCTGCAGAGTCCTCCAGTATCGATTCTTGTGACTTAAGTCATATGCTTCTTTTTTTTATAAATAAAATAAAAACTAAAAGCATCATTATAGTTTTTTAAACTATTAAGGACCTTAAAGATACTTTACATAAACAAGGCAGCCATTTTAAATCTGAATAAAAATTTGTTAATAGATTCTGTACAAAACACTGTATAAATGATGAAATCCCTGATTTAAGGGGAAATATTTTCCAACTTTAATTTTGCTACTTTTATTTCAAATTCAAACTTCTGTTCTCAACTAGATGGCCATTTTATCATTTTAATCCTTTTTCTAGTTTTTATTTGTGAAATGAATCTTGCTTCCCTTCCACATGAAAAAACACACATCTTACCCTCATCTTTATATAAGTTTCATTAAAAACAAACAACCAACCTTCTTGAATAGCTAATGTTCAGGGTTGTATTAAGCTAATGACGTTTTTTGGGACATTCTCTACTCTTTGAATTATTTCTTTAATTCTGTAACTGCATTGGTAAAGGTAAGAATTAACTGTCAAAACAGAACTAGTCTGATGCTGAGATAAATTCCTTCACTTTGGTAAACATTTCCATTATATTTTAAGCAGGAAGCTTTATCTGTCTTTAAATAGTGTTAAAAAAAGACATTTCACAAGCCCTTTTCTATTATAGTTTACAAAGACTAGAAAGAAATACTTTAAAATCTTAATACTGTTTATCTCTGGGTGGTGGTATTACACACCATTTTATTTTTTACATTTCTCAGAAAGCATTATTACCTTGGTAATCGAACAGTATTTTTACATTAAATTTTATATAGCTTATAGTGTGAGACATCAACATAGTCTACTTCTACAGGAGACTTGTTAAATGCTTTTTCCCTATTGATAAGCAGCTGTTTTAACAGGAGAATGATTTGATCAGGTGTCTTTAGGTTTGATGAAGACAAAACGGCTTTATTTTCCAGGCCCTTCTTTTATTTAGGCTTTTGAGAAAATCCAAGAAGTGAGTTTGAACTTAATTACAGTGAATCTTGCGGTAGTAAACTTTTTGGGTGGCCACAGTAACACCTTTCATTGTAACTATCAGCTGAATGGTAAAAAGACTCCCAGGTTTACCAACGTTTTCAGAGACTTGTTAGTATTCTCCTCTGTCATTATTTCGGAACAATTCCACTTAGAAAGAAACGCAATTGTAAACCGTTTCTATTTCAGGCCCATAAAAACCAGAACTGGGCTGAAAGGCAAAGCCTTGACCTTTCTATTTTAGACTTGCATCTGTGTAGCTAAGCCATCTGCTTTCTCCCCACCCCATCTACTTAATGGACTGAAAATACTGCACCTAATTGCAATTTTATCAAAACAGCCTGACTTCCACTTTAACGAATTATGACTCTGTCTTTCACCTGAAGGCTCGCTTGTACAATTTTGCTTACCCTTCCCTCCCAATTCCTTCCCACCTCCCTCAATTATGAGTTGTCAAATGTCTTTAAACTAAGATACTAGGCTCCCATGTATTAAGCCATCTAAAAAGCTCTTCACTTTCAACATTGAGCACCTAATGGAAAATCTACTCCGATCTCTCCTCATTTGAATATGGGGCCGGTATTATTAATATTATCATTGTTGCAGTTACGCAGGAGGCACCTCGCAGCTCAGCCTGGAAAGGAGTCGCGTCTCTCCGCCACCAAACAACAAGGGACCCAGCCTGGGAAAAGACAGACTAGGGTGGGAGGAAACCTCTGGGAGGAAGAAGGGAGCCGGGAAGAAGAGGGAGCTCAAGACTGAGAGGTAGGAAGGGGAAAGGGTGTGTGAAGTGGAGCAAGAAGCGGGCGGCCGAGGTGAAGGGGCATGAAGGGCCGGGCCTGGCGGGAGGGCGCGGGGGGCCCGGAGAGCGGCTCCAAGGCCTGGCGGGAGGCGCGGGGGCCGAGGCGGACGTGGGCAGCTCGTAGCCGACCGCCCGAGTCCGAGCCGCGGGGGCGCTTTCAGCGACGGCGGGCGCAGGTGCGGGGGAGAAGGGCAGAAAAGAGAGCAGTTTAAGGGGCCGAGGGAGCCGCGTCTGAGGCCGGCGCGGCGCGGACAGCGGGCCCACCCCAGCCAAGCCCCGCTACTTAACTATTTGTAGAGCTGCTGCAGGCACAGGTCCAGGCTCTCGCCCTCCACCTCCTCGCGGGTGATGCGCTCCGACAGTGGCCGCGGTAGTGGGGGCAACGGCGGCAGCTGGGGCTGCGGCGGCGGCGGCGGCGGCGGCACGGCCGAGTGCCCCGGGGCTACTGCCGCTGCCTCCTCCTCCTCCTCGCCCTCTACCGCCGCCGCCTCCTCTTCCACCGCCTCCTCCTCGGGTTCCGGGTCTTGCTCCTGCTCTCCCTCCTCCGTCGCGGCTACCGTGGCCGCCTCCTCCCCGGGTTCCTCAACCAAAGCCTCGGCCGCCTCAGCGGCTACCAGTTCAGGGTCGGGCTCGGGCTCGGACTCGGGTTCGGGTTCCGGCGCCGGCTCGCCACCGCCGCACGGTCCGCGAAACTCGCCCAGGAATAGCTCCAGGAAGCGCCGGTAAGTTTTCTCCTCAGGGCTGCAGCCCGCCATCGCTGCTCATGCCCGGGAGCCGACCGGGAAGTGGGTGGGGTGGAAGCCTAGGAAGGGGACCGGGCTGCTTTTGAGTCTCGGGCTCCCGCAAGGGCGGTTAACAGCAGCACCTGCACGAGCGATCAGCACTAGGTTGCCTGGAGAGGGCTCCCGCAGGCGTGCGCGCCGCCGAGCGCGGACGTGCGCGGCCCGGGGGCGGAGCGCGCCGCCCTTCTCAGGTCTGGAGGGAAAGTTGGCGGCGGGTGCGCGCGCAGGGTCCTGCGGCGGCCCACCCTCTATCCCTACGAGAGCTCGGCCCACGCTGCCTAGAGACTGTCACCATGGCAACCGGTTCTAATTAAGAATTTCAGGGTCCCTCCCGTCGAGTCCGTGGAGTCGAAAGGACACTCGACTCGCCCGCTCTCCAACTCTAAATGTCTTTATTGGATGTAGATGAATACCCTAGCCTCACTTGGTTAAGGTGAACTCCAAGACATCTCCAAATCTAGCTTTTGGTTCCCACTTGGTTTGCATTTATTCATTTTCTTTATCTGTTCCTGCCTTGCCTTATGGTATCTTTTAAAAGATACCACGCTGTGAACACCTTTTGTTGATGTATTGACGTGACACTCACTGAATAAGTTCGGGGAGAGGGAGCCTCAAACACCTACCAAGTGATAGGTTCCTTTGCATAGGTTCTCTCACTTGATTTTGTGAAGAAAATGGTGTTATCTTCATTTCTCAAAAAGAAGAAACTGAAAATTATGATAGTAATTTACTTGCTTCAGGGTCTCAAAACTTCTAGCCATGGCGTTGGAATTAGAACCCAGGTCGTTAGTCTCCAGAGCCTTCTAGACCATTTTTCCTGAACTCTTCTCTGTCTTTGAAGATTCAACACAATGTGTCTATATAATGCCTTATTTTTATTGCGCATCATAGTTTACAAGTTTTTTTTACCCTTTAATCCTTACCACAGCCCCTTGAAGTACAGGACATTATCATTGTGATTCCATTTTATGGATGAGGAAACAGCCTTAAAGACACAGTGACTTTTCTCAAGGTCACACACAACCCAGGTCTTTTCACTGGATTTACCCATTTTAGTGGATTTCACCCATTAGTTTTCCAGTACACCAAGATTCCCCTTTTTAGTCTTTGCATAATACGTATTATATTACCTAATATGTATTTTTTCTACATTTTGTTTGCTCTTCTTCCCCATCCCCCCAAGTCTGTTTTTCCTTCTTAGATTAGAACTGAAATGACTTTAAATGATTCTAATTTTCTTACCAAACTACACACAAGCCTATTATTTTCAAGCCTTACTGAGGGGAGTGGGAGAGGGAGAAGCTGTGTTGTTATACAGCTGTATAGATGATAGCATCATTACTGCATACTGCCATGTCCATGGCAACATATAATTCAGCAAAAACATAGTGATTCTTTCTCTGCTTTGAAAAACATGTTCTCACAAATTATCCACCCCATCCTCTCCATTTATTGTTTCTAGGTTTCAGTTGGATTTAGGGTCTGAAATACCACTGTTTCCAGTCAGTTACTAATGGCAGAAGAGGGAGTCTCCCTGCCAACTGTTTTCATATAATACTGTATTCTAAATCCCTGACCTGATACTGTTATTTTAAGATTAAGTGGGTTGAGCTCACTAATGTAAATTATGGAATCATGTAAAATAGTTCCTTTCTCTCCCCTACCTTGAGATTAAATAATACATGATGGAAAGTATATAGTGAGTAATGCACTTGAGTCCTCTATAACTATTTATTTTTTTCTCAAAGGTAAATGGAAAGATCCAATAAGTCTGTTTCCAGACATGCTGAATGTATTTACACATGTTTTGTTTAAAACATCACCAGTGTAGAGCAACTTCTCTATGAGATGCCAAGAAAGTCTTTAAACTTCTCATTTGTCTTTGTTTTCAATCCACCTGTTCATTTCCATTTCAGAATGTCTAGAAAAGATTGACAAAACTTTTGAGGCTGCAAACCTAAATGTCCACAATTTTACATTCCAACAACTGTTTAAGATCTCAGAATTTGACATGATGACATTTAGTTCTAGAGTACATAGCTGTCAACTGTAACAATTTATATCAAGTAACACCTTCCTACTTTGTAATGTAGTTGCCTCCCTCATCTAGATGACATTAATTTATGACTCAACCCACATATCAAAGGGAAGTGATATAAATTGGGGAAACATTACTACTAAGAGTAAAAGAAAAAGCCCACACCTTCATATTACTATAAATGAGAGGTGTGTTTGCTTATATTAATAAAGATATTCCTTTACAAAGATCAATATGGGTCCTATTGTATCTATTTGACAAAGTAGCTTTACCAGAAGGTTACTGATAACAGTGCTGAGATCTCAGAGCAGCTGTGTAGGATGATTTTGCCATTGTCAAGAAGTCTTTTTAGTAATTACTTTGTATTGCTTTGCTTTCCTTTTCAGTTCCTCTCCTCTTATACTTCCTTAATCCACTTTCTCACTATCTATTAAAAAATATTGAGCTATAAAAAGCTTAATGTGTATCAAAGGTATTAAAATTTTTTGAAATATTTTTCTCATAAAAATTGTTCTCCCTCTAACCCTTAGCTCTTTGGAGGAAATGCACAATGTCTTTTTGTGGACATTAATGGTAATGATATTTATAAGGTTAAAAAGAATTGTTGACCCCCTCCTTCCCTGCAAGCTGCACATAGCAGTGCCTCTGTGTTGCTTTTTCTTATTTTTCCCCCATTTCCCCTTACTTTAAAAAAAATTGAAAAAAAGAAAAAGAATTGTTGAGTTTGGCAGTTTCTTGTATGACCCAGCAATTCCTCTCCCAGATGTTTCCTCATGAGAAATAAAATACGTCCACCACACACACATACACACACACACACACACACATACATACACCCCAAACACAAAAAAACCTTGTACATAAATGTTCAGAGCATTTTTATTCATAACAGCTCAAACCTGGAAACAACCAAGATGGCCATCAACAAGTGAATAGATAAACAAATAAGTGTATTCATACAATGGAATACTACTCAGCAATAAAAATAAACTACTGATAAACACAACATGGATTAATCTCAAAAACATGCTATTCTAAAGTATGCCTGTTTTATCTATTTATAAGAAAAAATAGAAATACTATTTCCAAAAAACCCCTAATTTTGATTTGCTAATTGTAAAAAAATTATTGATTTGAAGCTAATATCATATCTTAAATAATAAAATATACTTCATGTTTACATAAAATATTGAAATTTTATATTTTTGAGAGAGTGTAATAACAATAATGCATATGTAGCTCAAATCCAATGGTCTCAAAAATCAGTTCTTATGTAAACGTTTAAGGCTAGGCCTAACGAATGTTAAGTTACAAATATAAAAATGTGTATTTTTTCAATCATATTTTAAAAACTGGATGGAAGGCTAATATGTAAATAGTTTTAAAAAATTAATTTGATTGTGTTATCAAATTGACTAGTCAGGAGAAACAGAATACCTGACAACTGAAAACACAGAGAACACAGAAATGTTTTCAGATAGAAACTTCCTTCTCTTCTACATCTCAGATCAATAATATAATTTAAAAATCATCCCTATTTGCTGCCAAAAATATTACTGCTATAATAATTTTTTATTCCTTTTCTACTGCTGGCAAATATGGTCATATTATAGCAATAGTCTAAAGCTGTCAAAATTAACATTCATGTCAGGTAATAACAGGCCTACATGCACTATATTTCACCAGTTTTAAAAAGCAAATAAGTCAGTCCCCAAAACAGATTCTAACCTTTTTCTTAATGTTTTAACCATTAACAATAACAATCTTTCTTTTTATCTAGCATGGTTTTTTGAGGAACCAAAATTATTTTTGAACTTATGCTTACAAAAGAGGAAGAGGGCCAGGGTAAAGGTAATTTGATGATGGCACTATAAATGGCTAACATGTGATATGTTCCTTCTATAATGAATAGTTCTTTTAAAATGAATTGACTCCATTAAAAAAATCCACTTAGACATTTTGCTACTAGTTTTCACTTTACAAAAACCAAAAAAGTGCTTTGTGGTAAAAATTTACTTTTATTATCATCTAATTTTTAATTACCTTTATAAATTTGCTTAGAATAAATACATGCAAGAATTATATTGATCATGTCCTATTCTAGTCAGCAGATGCCTATTCCTCACTCCGGACTATTCACCAAAAACCCCACCTGCTTTTTAAAATGAAAATGACATAGTCAGCTACATATAAAAACTCTTCACAAAGGTGTCTTCTGTGCTTAGATAGTACTGAATACTTTATTCTTAGTGTAGCTGATGGAATTGAGCCACAATGACATTTGTGACTCAAAGGGAAAATGGAAATGATTCCATTAACCTAGAGTGCTGTAACATATGGTAATCATAGGTGGTAGAATAGCTGTGTCGGACAAGGGTAGAAGTAAGCCATGTGGCACAGACATTATCAATTACCACACATGGTAACCATGCTGACACAATGCATCTTTTCCAGAAAGAAAATGATTTGGGCATATGAAGTAGTTTGCTGCCTTATGAAAGAGTGATCTATAAATGACATATCTGGCACCAAAATAGCACACGTGGTTTCCAGTAATTCTGCAAGATCTGAGAATTAAGATTTAATGAACCTCCATATATCTAAATAATAGTACAATACCTTGCAGTTATTTGTAGAAAGACAGCAAATCAAAATATGTATGCAAAATAAACTTGGGTCCCTCACATATAAAATTATTAATTTAAAAAATATCCTTTTAAATTGTCACATGAAATTCTGGAATTTTGTATCTCTGGAAATATATGCAATAATTTCATGACTCTTTAAAGTATAAAGCCTATGGGCAAAAGTTCAAGATTAGATCTAGGCTGTAGTGGAAGATGGAATTGCAATTATTTGTTCCAAGTATTGGCAAAAATATTGAACTGGAAGGAAACATGATGAAAATTGTGTTTTAAGAAAATTTAATGTGCAAACATTCCTTCAGATAAGTGCAGTATGGATTGAAGAAGAGAGATTGAAGGCTGGAAATAGTTGTGCCATGGGAGATAATGAGAAAAGACTGGTGTCAGTGGGAACGAAGATGAACAGAAAAAGCTACAAGACACTGGACAGGAGCATCTGAGATTCTAACGAGGCACCTAAAGACACAATTTGGGAAGATCTGACAACCCACCCAGAGAGGTTCTCAGTGGCTGTTCCAGTTATCTACTCCTGCAAAACAAACTACCCCAAAACTTAGTGGCTAGAAGAAAAACTATTTTACTATATTTCACAGCTCTGTAGTTTGACTGGGCTCAGCTAGGTGGTTCTCACTTGCAGGTCTCAGAAGTTGCAGTCAGATAGCAGTTGGAGATAAAGTATCTGAAGGGTCAATTGGGCTAGATGTCCAAGATGACTAACATTACACTTTTTTCATTTATACTAAAAAAGATTGAGTGGAAAAATGACTAGATTGCAAATATTTTTCAAGATACTTGATTGTGTTGCCAAACTGGCAGTTGATGCTGGCTGTTGACTGGGAGCTCACCTAGGGCTCACCTACATATAACATCTCCAACATGGTGGCCTTAGGGTAGTCAGACTTCTTACGTGGTGGCTTAGGGCTTCAAGAATGAGTGTTTTATAGAACAGAAGTAGTGAAAGTGGGCAGGAAAAGTGAGTGTTCTAATGAGTAAGACAGAAGATGCATAGTCTTTTATGACCTACTCTCATAAGTCAATAGTATTACTTCTATGGTACGCTATTGGTCAACAGTAATAGGCCCATTTTAGATTCAAGAGAAGGGGACATAATACACCTCACCTCCTGATGGGACAAATGTCAAAGAATTTGTTTTAAACTACCATAATGACATTTATCTTCATGAATTTATACAAAGTTCAGCAACTTGAACTTGGAAGCTCAGAAATACAAGTGCTGCAAATTTCATTACATGAAGGGATATTAACTAATACTAACAAATCTCACAAGAATGTATAAAAATCACAATGACAACATATGAATTTGCAGTGAGAACTATTCCAAGGAGGCCAGACATTTGAATTGATCTGGCTGTAACCAAAGTACCTGCGAAATCCAATTATCAACAGGTTGATAATTGGTATGCATGGAATCAGATAAGTTCATTATGATTCAAATATTTAATGGCATCAAGCTGAGATAGTCTGATGCAACCAAGAAAAATGTAGAATGACACTATGAGATGTCATTTTAAAAAATCTTATCAAATTGTCAAAAAAGATAAAATACTGTGTTGTCAAGAGTGTGGACAAATAGCCACTCTCAAATACCACTGGTGGAGCTGTAAACTGGTAGTTTCCCTGGAGGATAATTTGGCAACTTCTATCAAATTTTTGAATGCATATACATTCTGATCAATTCCCTGTATCCTCATAAAGAATTGAATTGACCTAAATATCCATCAATAAAAGTGATTAAATAATAGTATATTCATTCAATGGAATGCCCCACAGGAACTTTTTATTTTTATGTTTTTAATATTAAGGGGGGGGATTGTGAGGAAGGTTGTCTAGTTGCATTGTTTTTTTGTGTGTGTGTGGAGACAGAGTCCTCACTCTGCCGCCCTGGGTAGAATGCGGTGGCGTCACTGCAGCTCACCGCAACCTCCAACTCCTGGGCTCAAGTGATCCTCTTGCCTCAGCCTCCCGAGTAGCTGGGACTACAGGCGCGAGCCACGACACACGGCTGATTTTTTTTTTCCTTGAGTTGAGGTCTCGCTATTGCTCAGGCTGGTCTCAAACCCCTGATCTCAAGCAATCCACCCACCTCAGCCTTCCAAACAAAGCACCTTTTTAATGAGAAAATTCTACATGTACAGGTAGAAACAAGGTGCAGAACAGTGTGTATATTATTTAAAATTTGGGTGTTGAAGAAAAAATATATTTTAGATACCTGGAATAGCTCTGGAAGGTCATATAAGAAGCTGGTAATGATGGTTGCCTCCTAAAAAGAAACTGAGTAAGGGACAGGAGACAAAAGAAGACTTACTTTTCATTGAATTTTCAATCTTGTGCCTTTTAAATTTAAATCTCATACAAATATTACTTAGTAAAAACAAAAAGTAATTTTAAAAAAAGACCAGAAAACATTTTTTCTCTTGAAGAACTGGTATACTTCCTATCATTAGACCAAGAGAGTTATGTTAACCAATTGTTATTCTTTTTAAAAAAATATATTTTTTTCTTATTTAAAGAATCCTAATGATAATCAACCAATTAGGTTTTCTTTGCCTTGGTTTACATGACTTCTTGAAACAAACTCTCTTTCCTTTGCCACTTGGCTTTTGTCTTTTATCTTGTGTTAATTTTTTATTTTGGAAGTAGGTAGGACATAATTTCCATGAATTCTCAAGCTCTTCTGAGTAAGCCCAACCTTTATATCCTCATGAAATAAGCTACACATAAAATCACTATCAGAGTAACGGTGTTTAAAAACTCACATCATGACTGGTACACTCGGTGGCTCAGTCTATCTGTCCATCTGCGGGTATCATCATGGCGGACTTGGCCAGTCAGGTGCTCCTGGGCTCAGGTCTCACCATCCTGTCCCAGGTGCTCATGTGGGATATGAGGCTGTGCCTCCAACAAGAGGACAAAATATTTTTGGGTGGAAAGTATGTCAGCTTCCTGGCCTCTTTTGTTATGTTCAGCACATTGCCAGCAATGATGGGAGGCCTGGGTTGTTCACAGGCTTAACTCCAACACTGTGTTCAGGAGTCCTTGGAACTGTGGTCCATGGCAGTTTTACAGCATTACCAGGACTGTGACAAGGGTGAGGAGTTAGGACCTGGAAATGTGCAGAAAGAAGTCTCATCTTCCTTTGACCAAATTACCCAGGAGACAACTGAAGAGATGATTGCTGGGTTGGCTGCTACCCTCATCACATATCCCTTCCACGTGATCACTCTTGAGATCTGATATAATACAATTCACTGGCAGAGAATCCAAGTACTGTGGATCTTGTGACTCCATAGTAAACATCTGTTGGAAAGAGGGCATCCTAGGATTTTTTCACAGATCTTGTTCCTCACCTCCTAGGTGACATCATTTTTTTGTGGCTCTGTTAACTCTCTGAACTACCTTGTCAATACCTATGCACTGGACAGCAGAGTTTCCACCATGAATGAAATGAAGTTATTCCCAAGCTGTCATGGGATTTTTTGCCAGTATGTTGACCTATTCCTTTCTGCTTGTCTCTAATCTTATGGCTGTCAACAACTGTGGGCCTGCTGGTGGATCTCCTCATTATTCCCCAATATATGCTTCTTGGATAGACTACTGGTGCATGCTACAAAAAGAGGGAAATATGAGCCGAGGAAACAACTTGTTTTTCCAGGAGGTCCCCTTTGGGAAGACTTACTGGTGTGACCTGAAAATGTTAATTTGAAGATGTGGGGCAGGAACAGTGACATTTCTATAGTCCCAGATGCACAGAATTGTGGGAGAGAGAGAGAATGTTGATTTCTATACAGTGTGGTGTGCTTTTTTAATAAACATTTAATCTTGGGAAAATGAAAAAAAAAACACCTCACATCTTACTACACATAATGGGAGTCAAATGGATAGTTGAAACATAAAGAGGCGGATGTCAATGGTGAATTAAAATTGAAAACAAGCAAAGGAATATACTGTGGTCAAAAAAACATGAAATCTTGTCAACATATTTTATGCCAAAATCAGTTCTGAGGGAGCAAAATGTTCTGTAAATTTTAACAGTAACAGTAAATTTAGGCACTGACGTTAACTAAAAATACATATTATGAACAGCCAGACTCTTTTCTGCAATTCGATTTTTTTTTAAAAGCAATAGAACAATTCAACATTAAGTCTCAAAACTGAAATGCAATATATTGCAATGGGAATCCTAGGATTATAGATTTTAAAATAAAAATGTATATATGTCACTCTTTTCTGTGTTGATCATTTAAAGTGAATATTTAATAAAGCCTCTACAAAAGCAGAAACCACAAAATTTAGACCAATGAATTAAGCAATCATTTCGTCCTATCTTGTTTTATAAATAAGGTAAAGACATGATAAAATAAAGGTGCCAAAATTGACATGGGTTGTTAATGTCTCAACTGGAATTGAAATGCATGTCTTCTAACTCTAGTCCTATGTTCTTTGCTGATATAGGATTTTTTTTTTCTTTGACAGGAGGTCTCACTATGCTGCCCAGGCTGGCCTCTAACTCCTGGGCCCAAACAATTCTCTGGCCTCAACCTCCTGAGAAGCTGGGACTAATTTAAAACTAATGAATTGTTTATTTCTGGAATTTGCCATTTAATATTTTTGCAGATAACAGAAACCATGAAAAGCAAAAACCACAGATAAGAGGGGGACTGCTGTCCATTTTGTTTACCCATTCATCTGTTGACAGACAATTGGGTTATTTCTAATAGTGTTTTAATTGTTTATAAATTTATATAAGTAACGTCTTTGTTTCCTGAACCTTTTATGGGCTTTTATTGTTTATCAAGTTTGGGGCAATTGATTTGTCTTTGGTATATTTTCAAGCTGTTCTACCAGCTTAAATTTTAACCCTAATAGGTTTATTTTCATTTCATTTATTTCACTTCATTTAGCTATTCTTATTTACTCTCTCATTACTGTCTTTTCTTTTTCTTGTTAATGTTCTTACTAAAATGTTTGCAACTAGTGACAAAATTACACTATAATGTGGTAGAAAAAACATAGGACTGGCCCATCTCACAGAAAAAAATTTTTTTTTCTTTTCCTGTCTCAAAGAAAAAATATTTTATGATTCCACTTATATGAAATATCTACAATAGGCAAATTCATAGAAATAAATTTATTTTGGAGCTGGGACCTTTGGTAGAACTTATTTTTATCTTTTATTTATTTATTTGGAGCTGAAATTCATAGAAATAAAAAGTAGATTAGGGATTACCAGGAGCTGGTGGGAGGGGAGAAAAATGAGTTATTATTTAATAGGTACAGATTTTCTGTTTGGGGTAATGAAAAGTTTTAGAAATAGTGGTGATGGTTGCACAATATTATGAATATAATTATTGCCACTTAATTGTACATTTACAAATGGTTAAAATAGCCAATTTTACATATAGCTGTTTTACCACAATAAAAAAGTAAATATAAAAACCAAAATACTATATTTATAACAAAAAATGCTCAGAAACATCATCTTATGCATGACCAAACAGTATTTTTATCTGACCATTTGAAAAACAGAATTTATTCTAAATCTTATTTGAAATATTTATTCATTCAACAAGAAGTAAATATGTGTTAGGCACTGGATGAATGAAGGGATGGAAGGAAGAAAAGCAGACAGGCCAGCCTAGCAGTCCACCTTACAAGTTGCCAGTAGGATCAAATAAAATGATGTAAAAGTATTTCCTGGCTGGCTGCCTGTGGCTCACACTTATAATCCTAGCACTTTGTGAGGCTGAGGCAGGATAGCTTGAGGCCAGGAGTTTGAGGCTGCAGTGAGCTGTGATCGCAACACTGCACTCCAGCCTGGGCAAGAGAACAAGACCCTGTCTCTATAAAAAGGAAAAAAAAAAGTGTTTCTTAAATAATAAAGCACTATATAAATATGTTTTAAGTTACATATCCCCAAAATGGAAGCTAAAAATATAATATTTTTCTGGGAAAAAAATGCAACTTCAATAAAAGATGTTTGTAAAACCAAGAAAGGATTGGCATAAAAAATTATATGCACATTTGAAAAAGTATAGAGATTTATGATCAGTTAAAGATATTGGTGGGATGATCGCTAAGGTTTCCTCTAGCAATAAAGGTCTATAACAATTTCATTTGAAATGTTAAGCCTCTATCCTAAAAATAAATAAAAACAAAACCTTAAATTAGGTTATCTAAGTTTTTAATTCTATATTTTATACCTGTAATAACTTACTTGGGATCAAACTGAGTTTCCAAATGCACCAGAGTAGAAAGTGTTTCTCAGAGCAGAGCAAATTTTGAATTGCTAATATTTGCTTGTTCTTCTCAGAATGAGTAATTTTAAAAGTAGACTATATTAATAACCTGTGTTGTACTAACTGTGGCCGAGGCATTAAAACACAGGGTGACACAAAAAACAATGAACATAAATTTTGTGTGTGTGTGCAGATATATTTGTGTTTGTAAATGAATTACCAGAAAGGGTGATCATAGTAATGACATGAAAAGGTGTAAAAGGCAATATACATATTTTGGATTTACCTTACTAACCACAAGATGAAACCTGGATGCAATCATTGATTTGCCAGAAGGTGAGACTTTAACCAATTTACTAGTCTAGCATTAGATGGCAAGCCTATATAAATTGTGGGACGATAGGTGTACTGTCGCATCATGAGTTAAAACCAAGTAACAGAAAATACTAGTGGGAAAAGTTTGTATTTACATATATGTTATAACTAAGAAATAATATTTGAAAAATAAAGCTTTCAAAAAGGAACTGCCCTTTCTTCAGTTTCATAAATGGGAATGACCATCTATGAATGCAGTTTAAAAATGGTAACACATCTGTTACAGTGTTTTTCAAACTTTAATATGCAAATGAATCACCCAAGGATCATTATTTCTTGAATTATGTTACCATCTGATTTGAGGGACTAAATAATGGTTCCTCAAAGATGTTTACAATCTAATCCGTAGAATTTATGAATGTTACCATACATGCCAAAGGGACTTTGTAGACGTAGTTAATTTAAGGATCTCAAGATGGGGAGATTATCCTGGAGTATCTTGGGTGGCCTCTAAATGTAATCATAAGTGTCCTTATAAGAGGGAGGTCCAGGGAGTCAGAGTGAGAAAAAGGTCACGTGACAATGGAAGCAGAGAAAGACAGTGGAAGATTCTACACTGATGGCTTTGAAGGTGGGGCTAAGAGCCAAGTAATGCAGGTAGCCTCAAGAAGCTAGGAAGGCAAAGAATTGGATTTTTCTCTTGGGCCCTTCAGAAGGAATGCGGGCCTCCTAACACCTTGATTTTAGACCAGTGAAACTGATTTTAGACTCCAAAACTGTAGGATAACAAATTTGTGTTCTTTTAAGCCACTAATCTCTGGTTATTTTTTATTTTTTCAGACAGGGTCTTGCTCTGTTACCCAGGCTAGAGTGCAGTGGCCTCATCATAGCTCACTGCAACTCAGTGGGCTCAAGCAAGCCTCCTGCCTCAGCCTCTGGAGTAGCTGGGACTATAGGTGTGCACCACCATGCCTGGCTAATTTTTCTACTCTTTTTTGTAGAGATGGGGTCTCGCTATTGCCAAGGCTGGTCTTGAACTCCCTGACCTCAAGCAATCCTCCTTTCACCTTGGCCTCCCAAAGTGCTAGGATTACAGGTATGTGAGCCACCACATCCAGCCCCTGTGGTAATTTATTATAGCAGCAATAGAAAACTAATACAAAACAATTACAATTTCTTTAAAATGGAACTTATATGTTTATTAAAAGCATTGTTTAATAACATTAAAAATCGAGTAACAACTAAAACTCCAAAAAGAAATTTTAAAATTGTGTACAACTGTTAAAAACTGTCATAGAAAAATTTAATTATTATACATGGAACACATGAGAATATAGTAGGATTATTAAAAAGCAGGTTACAAAATGGTATAATTTTTTTTTAATTTACATATTTTTAAGTGTCCTAATGGTGCTATATGTTGAATTGTGTCTCCCAAAATTCATATGTTGAAGCCCTAACCCCAAATGTGACTATATTTGGAGATAGTGCTTTTAGGAGACAGTTAATGAGGTCATAGGGGTAGGATCCTAATGCGATAGGATTGGTGGCCTCCATGCATGTGTACTGAGGAAAGAAAGCAGCCATTTGCAAGCTAGGTAGAAAGCCCTCACCAGAACTCAACCATGCTAGCTAGCACTCTGATAACAGGGCTTCTAGACTACAGAACTATGAGAAAATAAATTTCTGCTGTTTAAGCCACCTAGTCTATGGTATTTTGTTATGGTGGCCCGAGCAGACTAAGATATATAGTAAATGTATGTTATTTTTATGACTAGAAAAAGAAATATCTTTTCAGCAAGAGCAACAACTTTGAAAGGCTCTGACAGATAAATTTTATTTAAAAAGCATTGTAAACAAAAACACATGACTTTGTCTATATTCAGGGTCATATAGTTCTTTTAAAGTACAGTGCTATAATACTTTATAAAAAGAGATCCTACATTATCTGATGCTTGGTAACAGACATTTATCACTTACAATGCCCTTGCACTCTTGATTTTATGATTTGAACAGATGGAATATAAAATCATGGGTAATTTTTTTAATGACTGCATCAATTGTAATAAAATTATATGCTTTAAAGCCCTCAAAAGATAGTTACAATCAGTCATCCTACATTAAAGTAGTTTTTTAAAATTCGTCTTATATAATTAGGATGACCATATGCTTGATTTGCTTGGGAAAGCCCTGGTTTATGTCCTCTGTCCTGGTATAATTGCCAGCAGTGCCTGCTTTCATTCTCAAAAAAGCTGGGCGCAGTGGCTCATGCCTGTAATCCTAGCACTCTGGGAGGCTGAGGTGGGAGGATCGTTTGAGGTCAGGAGTTCAAGATCAGCCTGAGCAAGAGCAAGACCCCACTTCTACTAAAACAGAAAAAAATTAGCCGAGTGTGGTAGCACATGCCTATAGTCCCAGCTACTCAGGAGGCTGAGGCAGGAGGATTGCTTCAACCCAGGGGTTGGAGGTTGCAGTGAGCTATGACACCACCACTGCACTCTAGCCAGGGCAACAGAGGAACACTGTCTCCAAAAAAAAAAAAAAGAAAGAAATTCCTGGTAAACTATGGCTATTCTATGTATAATCAATTGCAGGATAGTTACGCTGAAGAAATTTTATAAATTTAGTGTTTAGTCTGGGACAGGAAATACCACCTGTCACTAAAATCTAGGAAATATGGTTGCACAGTATATAATACTCAATTATTTAAATAATTTTTTTCCACAGGGAACCAAAGTAAATTTTGTGAATGAATGGAAAAGCACTAAGAACTCAGTGCCAAAATACTTTTAGATGACTTTGAAACCACTCAAAAATCCAATTTTTAAAAAATTTTGAGGCAAGGTCTCACTCTGTGTTGCTCAGAGTTGGAATGCAGTGGCACAATCATAGCTCACTGCAGCCTGGGCTCAACTCCTGGGCTCAATCGATCCTCCCACCTCAGTCTTCCAAAGTGCTGGAATTATAGGTGTGAGCCACTGTGCCTGGCTCAAATTTTTAATTTATTCAACCTGGGTTAAGATTATTGAAAGGAAAATGTTAATACACCTAGAATTCCAGAATGGTTCACACGTTGTCTCAAAATGTAAAAATAAATAATTGTGAGCTTACCAACCTATCCTGGAAGATTTACATTCCAAACAATTTCCAGATGAGATAACAGTGCCAAAGTCCTCCCCTTTACATTATAAAATAACATAAAAAACTAAACAAATGGCTTAGATTTTAGGATTGAGGTTTGGTCAAAATCAGTTTGGTCATCTAAAATTTGTAACTACCCATAAAAATGAACATAATGACGTGTTGATTCATAGTGCTGGCTTCTCTTTTGTAATAATAAAAACAGGTCATTTTAAAGAATTATCAAAGTTATATTTAAAGAGGAGAACACAATAAGAATATGAAAAAATCTTTACTTCCTAGGACTTTCTAGGCAATTGGCAAAGAGGGGGGAAAACAATCTGGTAAATTCAGACTGGCCATATGACATCAGCTTTCCACATTTATGAAATATAATACCTATATTATATCTACTGAATATTAACTGAACAGGGCAAAATATAATTGTATAACCTTACTTTAGAAAAACTTTTTCAGAGAATCATATTCCTTAAGTATTTTTCCCATTCACTTCATATAATCCTGACTCATTCATGCCATAGTGTATGTTTATATTTTAAAGTAATGAGTCTATTACTTGTACACATTGATTTCACAGCATCAATACATTTGTATACTTTGAGATTAGTTTAGGGGTTATTGTTCTTCCTCCGGTTCTCGTGACCGTTTCTGGGAATTCAATGAACCTTCTCTTTGCAAAGAACATGCAGTAGCAACAACAGCATCTCTAAATCCCTGAGGCTGCAAGATAAAAAATACACACACACACAAATATACTTTAAGAACATTTAAAATAAAGATCAGTCTTCTAAATATTTTTAAGTAACTGACAAGAAAGCTAATTTGTTCTTGAGATAGAATTTATCAACCACTATGAATGAACAGTGGATAGGTTTCCAAGCCAGGGCTATATTATTTTATATATATTTATTTACACATATCCGTACACACATACAGAAATAACACTGCATTATAAAATGTTCTCTAAAGGACCTAACAAGCTTTATGGTGGCTCTGTTGGAAGAGGTGAAAGGAGGTAACATGTACTAATTCTTAGGTACTTCATAAATTTATTTTCACAATTAAATACTCTAAAATAAAATTTTCCCACTAGGATTTCAAATGCACCTGGGCAGTGCAAAGACTAAGTGGATAATTCAGTTTCAGAATCTCTTTTCATTTCTGTTTTTGTTCTTACAAAAATGAGATGCCAAGAATATACTTGGCCCAACACTATTGATAAATATGCATATTTCAGCCAAAAATGTGTGTTCTATGATGTAAATTCACAGGAAAACTAACACTTTAAAGTGGGCTATATTTGGTGGCTACGATAGATCTATAAAATCTATGGCTAAAATGAGTAATGTTAGTATTTTTTCTTTTCTGGAAATCTTCAACAACTTTCACTTTAAAAATCTTTAATATCCTGACATTACATATGGCATGGAACACACTACCCAAAAATAAGTATTTCCTCTGCTTTTAAGAATAAATTTCAGTCCAATTGTGACTACAGTATTCTGTATATACTACTATTTTGGGGACAATGTTCTAAGCATGAAAAGCTGTCCTCAAATATGCTTGCTGCCTACGGAAGTTAACAGAAGCAATTTAAGTGATCTCTTCAAATAATTACTGCCCACCAACACCAAAATCCCACTCTAATCAAATAATACTGACTGTGATTTGAAACAGTACTGTGGATTCCTTCTGGCTTGGTGATTTGTATAATGTTGCCAACCTGGTTAGAGAAAAAGAATACACACAAACACATCACCTTAATTAATTAGTTCAGGTGACTAAATTAATAATTTAAATTTATAGGTTTTTACTATAATTTTATTTTGTTTTCCAAGGACACAGAAAGGAGAGAAATATCAAAAATATACATTATATGTATGCATGTAATAATTCTTAATATTACATATAACATAGTTGTTTATATAAATGAACTTTTTAAAAAAGTCCAATGACTCAAATAAATTATTTTATATATGATGAATACTACTTATGCTAAAAACAAACAGTGGAAGAAAATATTTAATTAGATAGAAAAGTATTAATATATTAAGTAATAGTTATACTGTTTGATCCCCCATTTATATGTATATATGTATATACATATAAAAAAATTGCTAGAAGACTACAATTAAAAAGTTAATAATTGTTATCACAAGGTAAAGTTTATCTATATTTCCTAAACTTTCTGCAGTAATCGTGTATATTTTGTGTTATTATAGAAGAATTAAGACAATTTCTTGGAATATAAATGAGGAACACACACTCATATTACACTAATACAAGTAAGCTAGGAAGACATGTTGTTTTAAAATAATTATGTCCCAAAAAAATCACTGTCATGACAGAATAAGGTCTGTTTAGGTGGGATTTTATTATTATTATACAAAGTAAATAATATAAAACTGAATGCTAAAAGTACTTGAGAAATAAAATTCTAAACTCTTAACTATATTTGCATACTGTAACAGCAACAAATATAAACAAAAACCTTTAGAGTACCTTTTAAAATTACTTTAAAACTGATACTGTAATTTATTCACAATAGCCAAAAGATAGAATTAACCCTAGTATTCATGGACAGATGAATAAATAAAATGTGGTATATACATACAATAGAATATTATTCAGACTTAAAAAGGAAGAACATTTTGATACATGCTACAACATAGATGAACCTTAAAGACATTATACTAAGTGAAATAAGCCAGTCACAATAGGACAAATACTGTATGATTCCAATATGAAGTACCAAGAACAGTCAAATTCACAAAGACAAAAAGTAGAATGGTGGTTGCCAGAAGCTGAGAGGAAAGGAGAACCAGGACTTAGCATTTAATGGGGACAGAGTTTCAGCACAGGAAGATGAAAAAGTTCTGAAAATGGATGGTGGTGATGTTTGCAAAATTTGAATGTACTTAAAGCCCATGAACTGTACACTAAAAAGTGGTTAAAGTGGTAAATTTTATGTTATATATATTTTACCACAATTTAAAAAAACAGATATAACTATATAAAACGCAGATTCTAACATAGAGAAAAAAAATCATACACTCTCAGGGTTATAAGGGTCACTCATTTACATACAATATAATGTTGATTTGTTTTCAAAGACAATTCAAAAAGGACATTTTTGCTATGATTTGTTACTCTCTTAATATTGAAACTGCCCCTCTCCTCAGGCACAATTCAAAAAAAAAGCAATCAGAAACCATGGTCCATTAGCTTACTGTTCTAGGTGTGTACTTTCAGGATGAAAAGAGCAGAATCCAAAATGTCATACCCTATAATTGCAACTTTATGTGTAAATAAAACAGCTGCCAAGTAATATGTAATCAGAATAGCTGTGTTGAGTGGGATTATAAATTTTTATAATGCTTTGGGATTGACATTTTATTTTTAATGCAAAAATATAACAGAAAAATAGAGGAAAATATATTTTAACTTGCCTTATTAGAAAATCACTGCTTGATTCAATAAAACAAAAATTTGCTAACCTGAAAAATTAGTATCTAAATCACCTCATATTAATAGTATGTTGAAAAAGGTACCCAGTGTATTTAATTTTTCTGAGGAAATTATTAGAAAGTAGTAAGCTTTTAAGAACCATTTGCATATTTATTAAGAATCCTAAAGTCAAAGGGGCACTAATTATTCAGGCTGAAAATTGTTCTCAAATTTCTAGGTAAAAACACCTTTTTATATGTCATGTCTGTATCTCAAGAGATCTTTTCAAACAAGAAACTAAACCAAAGAATCACTTGGCTCATGGCCCCAGCTGAGATGAACCTTAACATATGGCTGAACTACATAGTTCGGGTCAGGAAGAAACAAGACACAAGTACAATTTGTGCTCTAAAACTGAGCACACATATGAAACATTGTGTGGGGGTGTTGATATATTACTCCACTCTACCACAAGCTCTTCTTGGCAAAGAGTAGTGTAATTCTGAACAATCTTGGCTTCATATTATCATGAATATGTAAATTGGAGGAAAACCCACATAATATAAGGACACAGACAGAAATATTTCTTTTAATAACTGTTGGAATATTATCCCACCATTAGTCAAAGGGTAAAAATCAGGTGTTACTGGTGAAGGATAGGGGCTGGGCATGAGATGGTATACCTAAGTTCAATTCCCAATATAAATTTGGCTATTTAAGGTTTTTAGTTTTTCTACCCAAATGAAAAGCATTCATTTTTATAACTATTTTTCCTTGGTATGAATTTCTACTTCCATCCTCTCAAGATAAACTAAATTTTATTTTATTTTTTTTAGAAACAGGGCTGTCACCCAGGCTGGAGTGCAGTGGCACGATCATATCTCACTGCAGCCTCAAACTCCTGGGTTCAGGGGATCCTCCTGCCTCAGCCTCCCGAGTAGCAGAGACTACAGGTGTGCACCACCATGCCCAGCTAATTTTTCTTATTTTTTTTTAGAGATGGGGTCTCACTACATTACCCTGCTGGTCTCAAACTCCTGGCCTCAAGCGATCCCTCCTGCTTTAGTCTCCCAAGTTGCTGGGATTACAGGCACGAGCCACCACACCCAGCAAGATAGACTAAATTTTAAACAGCATGTAAGATTTCATGCAACTTTAATGACATAAAGTCAAAGTGCCTCTTTGACTTTAGTGCTTTTAATGAAGATCAAAAGAAGTTTAATTCTATTAAATGAGGTCAACTTATTCTGATTATAATAAAGTATGCACATTATTTATCATATAGCCACAGCCTGAAAAACATTTGGAGAAAAAGGATTTTACCTGAAAAAAAGAATAAGAGCTGCACATTGAGATTTGCTGGGAATCAACGCAATACTATAATTACCTCCTAGAAACTGTTATTATAGGAGAAAAGGAATGAACTCTATTATAGAGTCAGCTATAAAATGTGGCTAATACTATCTACTTTACAGACTCACTTGGAAAATAAAATAATATATACATATACACAGTGCTTTGCAAAATAAAAGACAGTTACTTAAAATTCTATAAATGATAGCTATTATTTACTACTTATTTAGTCAGTTAACCTCTTGGGCCTTGGTTTTCTCACTTTTAATGATAATAGGTAAAGATTCTTCAAAGAAGTATTGAAAGGATTATTTGAAATGTTGTATATAAAGTGCATAGTAAAATACCTAGCACAAGCGACCACACACTCAAATGATAGTATGAGATATAGGAAAAATTTTTAAATCTATCTAAATTCAGTGTCACTGTCCTACATCATTCTCTAATTTCTTGGGAAGGATTTGTAGTAAGCTGAATTCATGCAATGGTTAACTCCTAAAAAGTAAGCATGATTTTCTGACCTGTGGGGTACCTAACCAATGCTAATTTCTAGATAAAGAAGGCAAACTTTTCCTTCTGATGAGTCCATAAAAAGATAAAATATCTTTGTTCACATGTAGGTTAAAAAGAAAAAAAAAAAGATAAAATATCTTGCTCTGCCCCTATTATTTTTCTTTCTTTTTAAATGTATTCTATTAGTGAGTATTTAATTATAATCTGGAGATAACGACTATTTTTTTTAGATTTTAGATTTTTATCAATCTTTGTTGTCATCTGATTGGTTAACTAGTATACTATTGTATACTAGCTTGGGGAATTCCGAAGAACATTTAAATGGTGGAATGCAGCCAGGCACGGTGGTTCATGCCTGTAATCCCAGCATTTTGGGAGGCCGAGGCATGAGGATCCCTTGAGACCAGGAGTTCCAGACCAGCCTGGACAACATCACGAGACCTCATTTCCACAAAAAATTTAAAAATTAGCTGGGCGTGGTGGTGCACACCTGTACTCTCAGCTACTCTCGTGACTGAGGTGGGAGAATTGCTTGAGCCCAAGAGTTTGACGTTGCAAGGAGCTATGATCCTGCTACTGCACTCCAGCTTGGGTAATAGAGCGAGACTCTGTTCCCCCTCCCCCTCCAAAAAAAAAAGGTGGAATGCACTTTACAGAATAACCTAAATCTGGGAAAGTATGAGCAATATGTTCAAAAGACTCTCAGCTGGAGAACTGTTGCCAAGTCTTTACAAAAAGGTTTGCTGCTGAGAAAAGAACTCCTTTTGTGAATCCAGTATACAGTAACTTATTTACAAAATTAGGAGGAGGTAGTTCATTGTAAAGCACTATGCATTATGAAAAAAAAAACTTACCTGAGCTTTTTGGAAATACCATCTTTAAAAGAGACACAAAATACATGAGCAGTTACAAAAGATGTATGCAGAAGTGTAACTGATTCTGCTACGAGCTTAGGGTCAGTAAAACCTAACTTGGTCAGGCATGATGTTTTTCAGTTTGTGGAAGAACAAAAAAATGCAGATTAAAAAATAGACAATATCACTAACTAGGCCCAATATATATTTATGTAACCCTTGATTCCATCTTTGCCCATTTGCTGTCTCAATTTCCTCCTTTATTAGAGCATTTCCAAACCAAGTTCTCTAGGTTATGCCAATTAATCACAAAGCAGAGAGGCTGGCATGAATCTGACATTTCCAGAAGTGTAGAATAAAAGACTTCACAGCTTTCAATGGCCTATTTTTAAAAAAATAAAAGCTGGTTTGTTCACTTGCTCAGCAGCTTTAAAAACAAATACAAAGGTTTCATGCTGCCATACTTTTATTTTAAAGAATAATACTTGTGAAAGGCAGGTAAGTAAGTAACTGGATAATAAAAGCAGGATAGGAAAATACAAAAGAAAAAAATAATGAACACAATTTCATACAAGAAATATACTAAACAACTAAGAAAAACTGTCCTATTTTCCACATAAATTAGAGTCTTAAAGCTAACCCCAAAAGTTTTTTTGTCCTGATTTTATTCTTTTTTTCAATCTCTTGCAGGTACACAGAGTACCCACCTCCTTTTACTTGGCTAACAAATAATTTCAAAGAGCTTTAGAAGGAGGCATTCCTTGGCCACCTACTCATTTCAGGTACATGGACCCCATCATTTAAATATTCTAAGGAATATCCTGTGTAGCTAAATGTGCAGTATAACAACATGTTTCTGTGTTTGCTCTAGGTGATGTAAGACAAGGCAACAAAAGCATTAGTTCATGGGTCACTGTAGATCTCATCCATAGGACTAACTCTAAGAAACTAGTAAGTGTTAAGTGTAATTAACCCAATATTCAGAATTATTAACTTCTTTCTATACAGACCTTTGCTTTTGGTCCCAATGAAAGATTAGCCGTATTGTAGCAGCATGTCCCCAACTTTCCCCTGAAAGAAAAGAACATAGTAACTGTATATTGCCTTACTGACTAGGTTATAAGTTTCTCAGAATGCCTCTAACCAAAAACAGTCTTACTATATTTAACATAACAAGAGTATACTTGGTTTCAAAAAACCTGGGAAATGAGTAACATCCTGAGATTAATAGATTTTTACCTGTCTAGGGAAATACTGCAAATCATTATCTTCTATTTGTTTTTAGAAAACTTTATAGTTTGAGTCAGTATATTTGTCAGTCTTCCATATCATCAGGACCACTAACATATTTCTGAACCCCAGAAGAAAACTAAAAACTCTTGACAAAATATTCTTAATGATTTTACTGGAAATAAACCTTGAAGCATTGCGTTCTAAACAAAACTATGACTGAGGTTAGGAACAGTGTCTTAAGTCTACACACTGCAGTGTGATTTGTATATAAATGGATTTACCCTTCCTTCTGCCTAAGACTGTGAGCATTCTGAGGGCAAGAATCATCTTATGAATATTTACATCCCTGTACTTGACACAATAGTTGTCAGACAGTAGATACTCAGTAAATATTTGTTAAATAAATAAAAGGAACAGTCAGTATCTAAGGGCACTGTGCTCGGTGCTAAGATTTGTCAATGAACAAGACAAATACAGTCTCTGCTTTCATGGAGTTTATAGTACTCAACAAGAATTAAATGATATAGGTAGAAAAAAATGTGTTTAATTAAAATGTTTACCTGATTAATTACCCACCTAATGCAGGAACCAGCAAGGCTTGATTTTTATCAATCTTTGTTGTCATCTGATTGGTTAAAATTACCTACAAAAACAAAATGTGAGAAAATTAGGTGAGTCTCTGAGGCAATGAATTATGAGAAGAGACCTAAAATTATAAAGAAAGTATAATATAAGTAGAAGAATTAGGAAAAAGTAAAACCCAGTAGTCAGGTCAAATGAATCCAAACTATGCTAGTCTGCTAGTAATAGCGACAAGTGTTGCTTTACTACTCACGGATGGCCCTTAAAGATAGAAATATTGCTAATTCTCTTGATTAAATAGTGGCCTACAGAAAAAAAAATCCCATATTTTGAAAAGTAGTCGTTTTAAAACAGGAAAAACAAAAGTGTTTACAGCTGAGTTAATATAGTACAAGTCAGATTTCTTGCACCTTTTCATCCCAAATTCTCCAGAAACAGTTATTTTAAATGTTCTTTCAATACAGATCTTCCCTCTAGAAAAAAAGACAGTTACTATTGCAAGCTGAAATTGATAAAGAAATTCTATGAAAAGCAGTAAGAAAAGGTGCCTGCTCTGAAAAAATCATCAGTTCCATAAGAAAAGAAAGAAAGAAAAGGCTCTCTGGCTGTTCCCATTGCAGTAGTAACACCCTAAAATTTCTGGTTAGCCACAAAGGAGAAATCTGTGATCCATCTAGATCTCAATTAGACACCAATTGGATGACATGACTTTCTTCTAGTTCCTCTCCCCTTAAGTGCCAAAGTGCTTACCCCACTTGTTATCTCACACCAGGCATCTTAGAACAAGTTAAGCAGGAATCTAAATTGGTAATTAACTGAAATATATGACTAACTGGCACCCCCACCATGCTGAGTAATATCCTTTACTGTACATACTACCAAGTGTTTAAGCTCTAGCAACTGGGAGATTTACTTATGCTCACACTTTTTGTTTAGAGGTGCCGGTGTCCAATTCCATAGCCATTAGCCATATGTAACTTTTTAAAGTTAAATTAAAACTAGAAATTCATTCTTCTGGAAAGAGACTTAAAAAAAAACCAAACCTAAAAAAAAAACCCAAAACTAGAAATTCAGTTCCTCAGTAGCATTAGCCATATTTCAAGCGCTCAGCAGCCATGCAGCTACTGTTCTAGACTGCACATTTTCATCCTTCCACAAGTTCTATTGGACAGAGCTGGTTTAGAAAGAGTATTTAATTTATCCATTATATGTCTTCAGGAAAATGTAAATAGAAGTACTGGTTTACCAGCTGTTGAACAACCCAAATTTAGATTTTGCATTATCAGAAAATATGTATAAAGTAATTATACTACTTCTGCAAAAATGTTGGACTCCATAATAAAAATGAAAATTACTGTGTGACTACTCCAAGCTTCTAAAGTGTGTCTTTAAAATAGTAAAGTAACAATCACTTTGAAATTATAAACTTTAGTGCTTTATAATTACTTCTGCTATCCAAATATCCTTCAACTGATGAACAGATAAACAAAATGGGGTATATCCATAAAATGCAAAATTATTCCACTATAAAAAAGATACTGATAGATGCTACAGTATAGATGTATGTACAATATGGAGCCTGAAAACATTATACTAAGTGAAAGAAGTCAGACATAAAAGGCCACATATGACTCCATTTATATAAAATGTCCAGAAAAGACAAATTTGCAAAGACAGAAAGTAGATTAGTGGTGGTAAAGGACTAAGGGAAGGGCAGAATGGGGAATGATAACTAAAGGGAAGAAGTTTCGTTTTTTTTTTTTTTAAATCTGGAACTATGCTTCCCAGAATTACTTTCCCAGTCCAGTGCCAGGTTAGGGTTGATCACAATAGAAATCTGCTTGAGATTTGAAAGGTGAAAGTGAAGGAGCATACATTTTTAATATTCTGAAGGTTATTATGGGGTAGGGTCTCTTTTTTGGGGTGATAGAAATGTTCTAAAATTAGACAGTGATGATGGTTGCACAACTCTGTGAATATACTAAAAATCATTGAATTAAACACTTTAAAAGGGTAAATTTTATGATATGTGGATTATATCTCAAGAAAGCTGTTAAAAAAATTTCTACAAATAATCAAAGAAGTGCATTTTTTAAAGGACTATCCCCATATCAGTCTGGCAAAGATTTAAGAGACTGATAATGCCCAAAGTTGGTAAAGATATGGGAAAACAAGAATTCCCATTCATTGCCATAGAGAGCATACTCTGGAACATGCTTTCTGAGAGTAATTTGATAATATGTAACAAAATGTTTAAAAATAGAGAGATTCCTTTGGCTTAATACTTTATGAAATTTATTCTAAAGAAATAAATGGATAAATGAACAAAGACATATATAAAACTATTAATTGCAATGTTTTAAATGGTGAAAAACTAGAGCCAACTTGACCGTCAATAGGGAGGTGGTTAAAGAACTGTGCTAATCACACAGTAGAATACTATGCAGCTGTTAAGGTAAGGTTGACTTATAAGTAGTGTGCATGGGAAAATGTTCACAATATAGTAAGTGAAAAACAAAAAACTGCTTTGCATAACAGTATGTGTAATATGATCTCATTTTCTAAAAAGCATGTTTGTATATGTATAAAGTCTGAAAAAATATTTACACCAAACAATAGTCATCTCTGGGTAATGGATAATCACTTACTTTCTACATTTTTCATTGTTTAGAACTTTTTTAGAACATTGTTTAGAACAAGCATACATAACTTATAATTGTAAAATATGTTTACTATCAAAAGTCATATATGCTTCCATACATGCTAGCTGGGAAACAAATATCAAGCAAAGAAAAATTTATAAAGTAAGAGAGGAAAAGTATGTCCCTAACCCCATAAAATTTTATCCCTAGAAGTAGCCACTGTTAATGTTTTGGCTCTTTCAGATCTTTTTCTTTATATATATAAATATAAATGCATACATATAATTATAATTTTTCTCAAAAGTGGGATTACTCTTAAAAAAAATATATACACACACACACACACACACACACACACACACACACATACATATTTTTAGACAGGGCGTTGCTCTGTTGCCCTGGGTAGAGTGCAGTGGCATCATCATACCTCACTGTAATCTCAAACTCTTGGGCTCAAGCGATCCTCCCACCTCAGCCTCCTGAGTAGCTGGAACTATAGGCACATGCCACCATGCCTGGCTAATTTTTCTATTTTTTTGTAGACAAGGTCTCGCTATGTTGCTCAGACTGGTCTCGAACTCCTGGCCTCAAGTGATCCTCCTCCCTCAGCCTTCCAAAGTGTTAGGATTACAGGCACAAGCCACCATGCCTGGACACACTAAATATATTTTTAAACTTAAATTTTTTCACATAATCTTTTATCTGGATATATCTTGTTCCATGTTGGTATGTTTTTATTGGTATTTACATTACTCTTCTTAAATACTGCATACTATTTGATATTATCATTTGGATTACCTTTTTAATCAGAAAAGATGAAGCTATTTCTTTTAAAACAAAAACCAAAACCTAAGGAACTATGCAACCCATTAGTCTTGAGTGCCCCCTACTGGGGGCACTCATTGACATTAACAAAATGCTAAATTACAATTAATAGAAAGAACTATTAATAATTCAAACACAGGGCACTGTATTTTTCAGCATATGGCAACAAATCTGGAAACTCAAAGTAAAGATGTATGATTTTAAATTTAAATGATTTTATTGGGAAAGTTCTTTATTTACTTATGATGTGTTACAGGTATGTGCTAAGGACTCTAATCAGAGTAAAGACAAAGAAATCAAGTTAAATAGTTTGATCTTCTTTCATCTCATTCCCAGATAAGTGTATACATTTGTGTCAGTGGTGGGATGGGGTTGCAGAGTAGGAAATAATGGCAAACAGGCAGTTAAAAAAAAAAGTTTTACCTCACTCCTTTGTATCTCTTCACTTTTGAGCCTACATTTACTTCTCTCCTCATATTTCAAATCTAGAAGAGTTATTTAGACCTACCTCAAAACATCTAGGTTGCTTACACTATGTAATTTTCTAATCTATAGGAGTCTGTGATTATACACTATGTAACAATCAAAGACTCAGAGTAAAAGAAAAACAGAGATGTTGGAATAGCTTACCTAAAAAACATCCAAGTATATTTAGACACAGAAAACACTACAATTACCAAAGGTAGCATTTCTTTATCAAAGTCCATTTTTAAAAAATGACATATTGGTTATGCGTGTTATTTTACAGGAAAACTGATATACAACACTTATGACTAGGGTTAATTTTTTTATATAAACCAAACTAAAAAAAACTATATTCAAAATGGCATGTCTGTATTATTTGCTTTTGGCCAGGGAAATTCTATTTTGCTATTTCTAGACATTAATATTTTATACAGTCTTGATTTTGTTATGAAATTCTCTTCACTAGTAATACTTACAGCTAATTTGTGATTATTTGCAAGGCTGATCATTTGCTGGGCCAGGCCATTTAGTAACCGAGTACGAAGAGATAGGTCATCTAGGTCGTGACGAAAAGGAAAAGCAATACCATCCACTATCACTAATCGAACCTAAATACATAAGAGATAATGATATTAGATTAGCTATGAAAAATAAAATAATAAAAGTGACATCCATTACAGAAAAAAAAACATTAAAATCCATGGCTTTATGTCCCACTCTCCAAAGAATGGTTTTCTTGTGGAGAGGTGTTTTTTTGTTTTGTTTTGTTTTTTGTTTTTTTAAAAGACAGGGTCTCGCTCTGTCGCCCAGGCTGAAGTGCAATGGTAAGATCATAGCTCACTGCAGCCTCGAACTCCTGGGCTCAAGTGATACTCCAGCAGCCCCCTGAGTAGCTGGGACTACAAGAGACTACTATGCCTGACTGAGAGTTGTAAATCTATCCATCCAGTTCTTTCTGTAGTAATCACCAAAAGTTAAAATGTACTGTGGTTTGATAATTTATCAACTTAAAAAAAGTAATCCAAAAAGAAAAAAGAAAAATTACAATTTTCTTATAACTTGCCAGTATACACAGTTTTTTTTTTTTTTTTAGTTTCAGAATATTATGGGGTACAACACTTTGGCTATATATATTGCCCATGCACTGCCCGAAGTATACACAGTTTTTACTGATAAAAAGCACACATAAAGTCTTGGCAAAACAAATTTTTCAATTAAATATACCAACTTTACCTTCAGAGTTCATGTTTTAAAAAAAAAAACACAACACCTTCAAATATTAAATAATAGCTGGGCGTGGCAGCTCATGCCTGTAATCCCAGCATTTTGGGAGGCCAAGGTGGGAGGACTGCTTAAGGCCAGGAGTTCAAGACCAGCTTGGACAACACAGCAAGATCCTATCTCTCAAAAAAAAAAAGAAAAATTAGATAGGTGAAATGGCACAAGCCTGTTGTCCCAGCTACTTCAGAGGTTGAAGCAGGAGGACTGCTTGAGCCCAGAAGTTCAAGGTTGCAGCGAGCTACGATTATGCCACTATACTCCAGCCTGGGCAACAGAGTGAGACCTGTCTCTAAAAAAATAAATAAATTATAACATATTCTTCAAAAATTTAATACTTGCTATACTTTTTCCCCTTGATTTTATTTTTTAATTTTTTAGAGACAGGATAAACAAATTGTGGTATATACATACAATGAAATATTATTCAGCCATAGAAAGAAACGAAGTACTGACATGCTATAATGTGGATGAACGAAAACATTACACTCAGTGAAAAAAGCCAGACAAGAGGTCACATGTTGTATGATACCATTTATATGAAATATCTAGAATAGATAAATCTATAGAGACAGAACATAGATCGGTTGTTGCCTGGGGCTTGGGGGAGAGAAATAGGGAGCCAATACTTACTGGGTAAGAGTTTCATTTTGGGGTGATGAAAATGTTTTGGAACTAGTGGTGGTGGTTGCAGAACATTGTGAATATTCTAACTGCACTGAAATGTTCCCTTTAAAAGGGTGAATTTTGTTATGTGAATTTTACCTCAATAAAAAAATCAAATCAAGGAAAGCCTTCTGCAAGAATTGATTGGCTATATGGAATTTACAATAAAGAGTACTGTACATTATATTATTAGTTGTAAATTGTGTGCTAAACATCCTTTATATCAGCAAAATTTATAATAAATGTGTGTGTATATGTGTGTGTATATATATGCACATTTTTCCCCAGAAAGCCAGTTGTTAAATATTTACCAGCACACAAATGGAGAAATAAGAAGAATCAGATCATGTAGGGTTTTACATATTTATTCGTGGTTCTCAAAAGCCAGAGGTGATGAGATGACATAATCAAACTGATAAAAGAAAAAACTATCAATGAAGAATTCTATATCTGGTAAAAGTATTCTTCAAAAATGAAGCAGAATGGAGGAGAAATCAAGACATTCCAAGATAAACAAAAACAATGAGTTCATCACTAGTAGACCTGTCCTACAAGAAATGCTAAACAGAGCCTTTTGGGCTGAAAAGAAAGAATGCTAGACAGTACTTGAATCTACACTTGAATCCACACAAAGAAAAAACAACACTGCTAAATGTAACTAGATAGGTAAATATAAAAGTCAATATTAATGTATTTTTAGTTTGTAACTCCTCTTATTTTCTTTTATGATCTAAAAGACAACTGCATAAAACAATAATTATAGGCTGGGTGTAGTGGCTCACACCTATAATCCCAGTACTTTGGAAGGCTGAGGAGGGAGGATCACTTGAGGCCAGGAGTTTGAGACCACACTGCACAACATAGTGAGACCCTGTCTCTAAAAAAAAAAAAAAAAAAATCCAATAATTATAAACCTATGTTGATGGGCATACAATGTATAAAGATATAATCTGTGCCAATAACAACATAAAGGGAGATAAATGGAACTATATATAACCAAAGTTTTTGTATACTCTGAAATTAAGTTGGTATTAATTCAAACAAGAGGGCTATGAACTAAGATGTTAACAGTAATCCCAGGGCAACTATTCAGAAAATAACTAAAAAATATATATATAGTAAAAGAAATGAAGCCAGGCATGTTGGCTCACACCTGTAATCCTAGCACTTTGGGAGGCTGAGGTGGGAGGATTGCTTGAGGCTAGCAGTTCGAGACCAGCCTGAGCAAGAGCTAGACCCCGTCCCTACAAAAAATAGAAAAATTAGCCAGGCATAATGGTGTGCACCTGTAGTCCCAGTTACTTGGGAGTCTGGGGCAGGAGGATTGCTTGAGCCCAGGAGTTCAAGGCTGCAGTGAGCTATGATGATGCTACTGCACTCCAGCCCAGGCAACAGAGAAAGACCTTGTCTTAAAAAAAAAAAAAAAAAAAAGAAAGAAAGAAATGAGAATCAAAATGATACACTAGAAAATATCTATCTAACAAAAAAGAAGGCAGTAATGGAAGAATTGAGAAACATGATGTGATACTGTGATATAACAAGAAATACACCTTGTAGTAGCTCACACCTGTAATCCTAGCACTTTGGGAGGCCAAGGCGGGAGGATCTCTTGAGCCCAGGAATTTGAGGTTGCAGTGAGCTCTGATAATGCCACTGCACTCTAGCTCAGGCAATAGAGCAAGACTCTGTCTCAAAAAAAAAAAAAAAAAAAAAAAAGAAAGAGAAAAAAATGAAATACGTATTTGGTTTCTGTCCCCCAATTTCTGAGATAGAGCTCCTAAAACCCTTGTAGATAGGAGTGCTGCAAGAATCTTTTGTTCTTGTATTTGGTCTTTGGCCCTAGTTCTTTTTTTTCCTTTTTGAATTGCAGCTGCATCACTCAATCTGGTCCTGGCCCTGGTTCTTGACAAAGAACTCCTAAATCTCTTGGAATTTCCTATAAGAAATTCCAAGGATAATAGGAGCATCTTCTCTTCTAAGTCTTTGATAGCATCCTGCATAGCATCCAGATTGGGGGCTAGTTGCCAGGGCAACCAACCATGTAATTAGTGTTAGAAATTTCAATGCCCCCAACAAACTGGGGAGGACGAAGGGGTTGAAGGTTGAGTTGATCACTGATGGACAATGATGTGATCAATTATGCCTACTAATGAAGGCTCCATAAAAAAACCCCAAAAGGACAGGGTTCAGAGAGCTTCCAAATTGCTGAAGGTGTCTGGAGGATGGTACACCCAGAGAGGGAATGAAAGCTCCGCACCCTTTCTCACATACCTTGCCCTACGCATATCTTCCATCTTGCTGTTCATCTGTACCCTTTGTAATATCCTTTATAATAAACCAGAAAATGTATTTCCCTGAGTTCTGTGAGCTGTTCTAGCAAATTAATCAAACCTGAGTAAGGGGTCACTTTATAGTCACAAGTATAGGTGACAACCCTCTACTTGGAACTAGTGCCTGAAGAGGGGAGCAATCTTGTGAGACTGAGCCCTTAACCTGTGGGATCTGAGTCTATTCCAGGTAGATAGTGTCAGAATTAAACTGAATTATACAACACCCAGCTACTGTCACAGAATTGCTTGGTGTGCAGGGGAAAACCCCTGTACATTTTGGTCACAGAAGTGTTCTGTGTTGTGTTGATTGTGTAAGAAAAAGTGTTTATCTCTTATAAATAGGACATATAGAAAACAATAGCAAAATAGCAGCAGTAATTATATAAACATAAATAGGCTAAATGCTAATTAAAAGGTGGAGATTGGCAGGATAGATTTAAAAAATGATCCAGGCCAGATATGGTGGCTCATGCCTATACTTCCAGCACTTTGGGAGACCAAGGCAGGAGGAGTGCTTGAGTCTGGGAGTTCGAGACCAGCCTGGCCAACATAGTGAGACCTTGTCTCTACAAAAAAAAAAAAAAAATTAGCTGGGTGTGGTGGTGCGCCTGTAGTCCCAGCTACTAGGGAGGCTGAGGCAGGAGGATTGCTTGAGCCCAGGAGTTCAAGGCTGCAATGAGCTATGATGATGCCACTGCTCTCCAGCCTAAGCAACAGAGAAAGACTGTGTCTCTAAAAATAAATAAATAAATAAAATAAAAAATTTTTTAAATTAAAAATGATCCAACTACAGGCTTTCTACAAGATAATCACTTTAGATCCAAAAATACAAATAGGTTAAGAGTGAAAAAATGAAAAAAGATACTCCATGCAAACAATAACCAAAAGAGAGTTGGAATGGCTATACTAATATCAGACAAAATAGACATTAAGACGAAAATTGTTATAAGAGACAAAGATGGGCATTGTATAATAATAAAAGGGTCAATCCATCAAGAAGATGTAGCAATTATAAACATATATGTGTCTAAAAACAGAGTCCTAAAATATAAAGGAAAAACTGACAAAATTAAAGGAAGATATAAGACAGTTCTACAATAATAGTTGGAGACTTCCACACCCCACATTCAATGATGGATAGAACATCTAGACAAAAGACAAACAAGGAAAGGGAATATTTAGCAACACTAAAAACCAACTAGAGCTAACAGATATAGAACAGACAGATAGAACATTCCATCTGTCAACAATAGCAGAATAAACATTCTCCTCAAGTGCACATGGAACATTCTCCTAGATAAACCAGATGTTAGGTAACAGAATAAGTCTCAATAAATTTATGAAGATAGACTCATACAAAGTATCCTTTCTGACAGAATGGAATGAAATTAGAAAACAACAGAAGAATAAAATCTAAAAAATTCACAAATATGTGGAAATTAAGCAACATAACCTTAAACAACCAAAGATTCAGGAAAATCACAAGGAAAATCAGAAAACACTTTGAGATGAACGAAAACAAAACCACAACATACCAAAACTTATTGGATGCAGCAAAAGCACTGCTCAGAGGGATATGTACAGCTCTAAATAACTACCATTAAAACAAAAAAAAGATTTCAAATCAAGAACCTAAACTTTCACTTTAAGGAACTAGAAAAAGAAGGGCAAACTAAATCCCCAAAGAAACAAAAGAAAGGAAATTATTAATAAAGATTATAGCAGAAATAATCAAAATAGACAAGAGAGAAACAATAGAGACAAATCAGTGAAATCAAAAGTTAATTCTTTGAAAAGATCAAAAAACTGACAAACCTTTAGCTAAACTGACAAAGAAAAAGAAAGAAGACCCAAATTACTAAAATCAAGAATGAAAGGGGGGACATTACCATCAAACTTACAGAAATAAAAACAATTAGAAGAAAGTGAACGTTTGTATGCCAACATATTAGATAACCCAGATGAAATGAACAAACTCCTACAAACACACAAACTACCAAAACTGACTGAGGAAGAAAGACAAAATCTGAATAGACCTATAACAAGTAAAGAGATTGAATCAGTAATCAAAAGCCTTCCAAAAAAGAAAAGCCCGAGATTAGATGGCTTCAGTGGTGAATTCTATTAAACATTTAAAGAAGAATTTACATGAATTCTTCTCAAACTCTTCCAAAAAATAGCAGAGGGAATATTTCCTAACTCATTCTATGAGGCCAGTATTACACTGATACCAAAGCCAGATAAAGACATCACCAAAGAAGAAAACAACAGACCAATATTCATTATAAATACAGATGCAAAAATCCTCAACAAAGTACTAGCAAATCAAATCCTGCAGCATAATAAATAGATTACACAACATGATCAAGTGGGATTTATCTCAGGAATGCAAAGGTGGCTCAACATATGAAAATCAACAAGTGAAATATACCACATTAATAGAATAATGGAAAAAAAGCCACATGATCATCTCAATGAATACAGAAAAAGCCAGTGACAAAATCCAACACCTTTTATGATAAAAACACTAAACTAGGAATAGAAGAGCACCTCCTCAACCTGATAAAAGACATCTATGAAAAGCCACAGCTAATATCATAAAGTTGATCTTGTAATTCACTGTAGTTACATTCTATAAAGCTACCACCAACACTGAATTAGTAAATACTGAACCACTGCTGAAAATACAGGGTCAGGTATCTGTGAGCCTCTGGTCACACATTTTCATCAATTGATCAATATATAACCTTATTTTATGCATGTTTCTGTCTAAAGATAGTTTTTATATGTTGTTGATTCATTAACATTGAACTTATAGCAACATCACAGTAACTCATGAACGCACAAGGCTTATCTAACACATACATTTTCTCCATAAGGCACATAACAGCCTTCTTGTGCTTAGGAACACTAGCCAGCACACTTCAGCACTACACTTGATGGCCATTTTAAACACTGAAATCAACAAAAATCACAAAAATGCAAAAATTGTGGCATTCTATATACCACAAAAAAGATACTTTTTTATAGTATGAGAATGGAAACAAGAAGGCAGAACATCACTTTGTTCAACCTCAGCCGGGAATGTGTGCTTAGGGTGACTCAATTTTTCACCACTCTATACATGTCCACTACTGTAGACTGAAATGTGTACCCCCAATATTCATAGGTTGAAGCTATTTGGAAAGAGGGCCTCTAAAGAAGTAATTAAGGTTAAATGAGGTCACAAGAATAGGGTCCTGATTTGATAGGACTAGTATCTTTAAAGAAGAGATACCAAAGAGCTCACTCCTTCCCCTTCCTCCACATGAGGACACAGCAAGGTGGCAGCCATCTACAAGCCAGAAAGAGAGTCCTCACCAGAAACCAAATCAGCCAGAATCTTGATCTTGGACTTCTAGCCTCCAGAACTGTGAAAAAATAGATTTCTGTTGTTTAAGCCACTCAGTCTATGGTATTTTTGTTATGGCAGCCTGTGATGACTGAGATAGATTTTAGTATCAAGAAGTGAGGTACTGCCAGGTGCAGTGGCTCATGCCTGTAGTCCTACCTACCTGGGAGGTTGAGGAAGGAGTATTACTTGAGCCCAAGAGTTCGAGGCTGCAGTGAGCTATGATCACGCCACTGCACTCCATCATGGGTGACAGAGTGAAATCTCAACTCTTAAAAAAAAAAATGAAGTGAGGTAGTGCTGTAACAAATACCTAAAATGTGGAAGTGGCTCTGGAACTGGGTAATGGGTAGAGGCTGGAAAATTTTGAGGTTCATACTAGAAATATGGACATTAAGAGTAATTATGGTGGGTCTTAGGCAGAAATGAGGAACATGTTATTGGGAACTGAAGGAAAGGCAATCGATCCTTATAAAGTGGCAAAGAACTTGGCTGCATTTTAGTATTTTGTGGAAGGTAAAACTTGTGAGAGATGAAATTGGCAATTTAGCTGAGGAGATCTCTAAGCAAAGTATGGAAGGAGCAGCTTGGTTCCTCCTGACTGCTTACAGTAAAATGCAATAGGAGAGAGATGAATTGCAGAAGGAATTGTTAAGCAAGAAGAAACCAGAACTTAAAGATTTGGAAAGTTCTTAGCCTATCTATATTGCTAAAAATAAGGAAGCTTGTTCTGGAGAAAACACCAACAGTGTGGCTAGACAATCACTCCATAAAGAGATTATCCATGATCTTAATCAGTCATCTCAGCAGAAGCCAGGAACAGATATGGGATTATACCAGCAGAGACACTGCTAGTTTGAACTAAAGGGGACAGAAAAGCAGGACAGAATGAAAGAAGACTGTTAGACTTCTTGGATTCCACAAGACAGGACCATGGAGCTACCAGACTGAGAATATGCACTATTCCTTAAGAAAAGGAAAGAATGATGTCTAAGGAGATCATAGATCATCAGGGCTATCATTATTCTTACCATAGGCCTAGGGAGCAATGCTGTGTCTTCCTTAGTTTCAGAGGGTGGCGCCCTTACAGAGAGCCAAAGGGGCAGGGCCATTCCAGAGCAGTGGAATGACTGCCACCCCAGTGGGCCTGGAAGGCAGAGCATCAAACCAGAGAGGATTATTCTTGAGCTTTGTGGTCTAATGGAATTTGCCTTGCTGTGTTTTAGACTTGCTTGGGACCCATCACCCTTTTCTTCCTTTCAATTTCTCCCTTTTGGAATAGGAATGTCTATCCTATGCCTGTCTCACCATTGCATTTTAGAAGCACATAACTTGTCTGGTTTCAGAGGTTCCCAGCTGGAAAGGCATTCTTCCTCAGGATGAATTGTAATTTGACTCTTCCCAATATCTGATTTAGATGATATTTAGATGAGGCTTTGGACTTTAGAGTTGACGCTAGAACCAGTTAAGACTTTTGGGGCCGTTGGGGTGGAATGGATATATTTTGCATGCAAGGACATGAATTTGGGAGGGCCAGGGCTAGATTGCTGGGGACTGAACTGTGTACCCCTAAAATTCGTATGTTGAACCTCTAAGCCTCAATGTGGGGGTTAGAGAAAGAGCCTCTAAGGAAGTAATTAAAGTTAAATGAGCCGGCATGGTGGCTCATGCCTGTAATCCCAGCACTTCAGGAAGCCAAGGTGGGAGGATTGCTTGAGGTCAGGAGTTCGAGACCACCCTGGGCAACATAGTGAGACCCTGTCTCTACAAAAAAAATTTAAAAATTAGCTGGGCATGGTGGCACATGCCTGTAGTCCCAGCTACTTGGGAGGCTGAGGCAGAAGGATTGCTTGAGCTCAGGAGTTCGAGCTTACAGTGAGCTGTGACTGTGCCACTGCACTCCAGCCTGGGTGACAAAGAGAGACCGTCTCTTAAAAAAAAAAAAAGTTGGATGAGGTCATAAAGCATAAAGGTAGGACCCTAATCCAATAGGATCACTGTTTTTATAAGAAAAGACACCAGATTCTTTTCTGTTCCAGGTGGGAAAAAAGAAAACAAAGAAAAAAAAGAAGAGACATCGGAGAGCTCACTGTCTTCCTTTTGCTCTCCCTGCCATGTGAGGACACAGTGAAAAGGTGGCTCTCAACAAGCCAGGAAGAGAGCCCTTGCCAGAAACTGAATCAGCCAAAACTTTTATCTTGGACTTCCAGCCTCCAGAACTGTAAGAAAATATTAATAAATTTCTGTTGTTTTAGCCATCCAGTCTGCTATTTTTGTTATGGCAGCCTGAGCTAACACATCTGCAAATAATTATAAGAATGCTGTTAGTATTGATGTTGAGGTCACAAATTAATTTTAGCAAGTAGGCAAATCACCTTTATATAATCTGTGAATAATGAAAATCAAGGTATTAGTATTTAAAGGTGAAGGATTGAAAGCTTCTCCCCTAAGATCAAGAACAAAACAAGGATGTCTGCTTTCATCACTGCTATTCAACACTATACTAGAAGTTCTAGTCAGAGCAATTAGGCAAGAAAAAGAAATAAAAAGCATCCAACTTGAAAAGTAAGAAGTAAAACTAACAGCCAGGCACAGGGGCTCATGCCTGTAATCCTAGCACTTTGGGAGGCCAAGGCCAGCAGTTTGAGAACAGCCTGGGCAACATAGAAAGATTCTGTCTCTACAAAAAATAAGAATTAGCTGGGCGTGGTGGCATGTGCCGATAGTCCCAGCTACTCGGGAGGCTTAGGCAGGAGGATTGCTTGAGCAGGAGTTGGAGTTGGAGTTGGAGTTGGAGTTGGAGGTTGCAGTGAGCTCTGACGGTGCCACTGCTCTCTAACCCAGGCAAGACACCCTGTCTCAAAAAAGAAGTAAAACTATCACTATTCATAAATGAAAGGATTTTATATACAGAAAATCTTAAAGGAATCCACAAAAAAAACTATAGTCATGTGCTGCATAATGCTGTTTCGGTCAACAATGGACCTCATATGCAATGGTGGTCCCATAAGATTATAATGGAGCTGAAAGATTCCTATCACCTAGTGACATCATAGCTGTCATAACATCATAAGCACGTGTTCGTGGTGATGCTGTTGTAAACAAACCTACTGTGCTGCCAGTTGTATAAAAGTATATAGCACGTACAATTATGTACATTACATAATACTTGATAATAAACAACTATGTTACCGGTTTATGTATTTACTATACCAGGGGTGGGAAACCTGCGGCCTTAAGGCCACATGTGGCCTTCTAGGGCCTTAAGCACAGTCTTCTGACTGACACTAAATTTTGCAGAACAAATCTTTTTATTTTTATTAATACATTTTTCTTCATCTTTTATATTTTTATTTTTAAAATGAACATATTTAAAATACCAAAGAATAAAATAAGTTTCAAAAAAATAATCCTCCCAGATTGACTGGCACAATTAGAACATTAGTAAGCCATAAGGGCTAAATTGACGGCTGCTACGCTCATGATTTAGTTCTAACTTCTCCAGCCTGACTGGTGCCACTACTGCACGAGGCTGGTTGGTGACAGTTTATGGGGGTCGACTATGCCAGTCTGTTATCAGCTTTTGACAACAGTCCACTGTGTTTCTGTTTGAAGTAGAATTTGTGAATAGTTACACAGCTCAACAGTATTTTTTAATTCTGTCTGCTTAACAGCTTATCATGGCAAAAAAGACCAAGAGAACGCTGAAGGAAGAAAACAGATTTTTTAACGAGGATTGGGAATTGCAATATTATCTTGTTTCTGCTAAAGATGATTTGCTTGCTTTGTGATACTGCAATATCAACATTAAAGAAAGTCAATGCTCATCAGCATTATAACACTCATAAGGACCACAAATATTTTAAATTAGAGGGAAAGGTGTGAAGGGTTGTACTGCAGAAACTAAAAGATGAAAAGCAAAAGCAAAGACGATTCTTTCAAGCAGCAATAAGACCTGGAAATAACGCACTGAAGCAACTTATAAAGTAGCTTATATACTCGGGAAAAAAGGGAAGCTATTCAGTGATGTAGAAATTGTGAAAGAATGCATTGTCGAAATTCTAGGATGCTTAGACCCTGATAACGTTTCAAAGTACAAACAACTGCCTCTTTCAAGGAGAACCATAACTGATTGGCAGCATGAATTAGCCTTCAACTTAACAGAACAACTTCATGCAACACTTCAAAAGAAAAATATATGTTATTCAATTGCTTTGGATGAATCAGCTGATACTACTGACTTGGTGCAGGTTTTATACTTCATTCGGATCATAGCAGAAGATTTTCTTTGCTACAAAGAGTTACTCACTTTGGGCACTCCAGCAAAAAGAACACGGGGAATAGATATCTTCAACAAATTTCAAGATAAATTTCATAAAGTTGGACTGAATTTGGTAAATTTAGTGAGGGTATGTACTGACAGTGCACCTTCCATGACAGAAAAACATGAAGGGTTTATAGCACAGATAAAAAAGTATTAACAGATCCAGATGCTCTCATTTCTTTTCATTGTATCTTGCATCAGCAAAATCTCTGGTCTTCACTAAAGCTACTATTTTAAGTGACACTTTACAAATTATAAGTATTGTTAACTATATTTGTGCAAATGCAACACGGCATCCTCAGTTTTGTAACATTGTTCAATTTGTAAAACTGAACAATGAGGTATTCAGTGTGGATTTGCTTTATCATTTTAAAGTACGTTGGCTACCGCAGGGACAGGTGTTAGCCAAAATTTTATCTCTGTGAGAACAGATACTTAAATTTTATGAAGAACAAAATAAGCAATGTGAATTATTGAAAGAAGATTTCTATAAGAATGCAGCATTTCTGTGTGGTACCATGTCAAATCAAAACAACTTGAATATTTCTTTGCAAGGTAAAACTAAGTCTATATATGGTATGTGGCAAAAAATCCAAGCATTTCGAAAAAAGCTATCTTTTTAAAAACACTTCTTCAAAAGGAAATTTCGGGTGAACATTTTCCCCAGTTAGCAAAGGTCATTAATGATCAGGATGATATATGTAAATCATCTGAAGAATACACAACTGTTGTAGACCTATTAATTGGAAAATACAATGAAAGGTTCACCAACTTTTGAGAATCATGACATCACAATCAAATTAGCATTTCAGCCTCATCTAGTTGATATGACCAAGGCACCTAAAGAACTACAGATGGAATTGATTGAGATCTCAGTAGATGACATTTTAAAGTCATTGTTTCATGCTAGGAAAGATCCAATTGAAGTACGGAAAAATAGTAGAATACCCAAGCGTTTGGCAACATGCCTGAAAAATGCTTTCTTGTTTTTCAACCACTTATTGCTGCAAATCTACATTCTCCCACCTAACCCAAATCAAGATGCCCTTAAGGTCACAAATGACTGATACCCATCTAGAAGATCAACTGAAACTATGGACCTCCATGCTGCAAGCAAATATTCAAATGCTTTCCAACAAAAAACAGACACAACAGAGTCATTAAAAGGTTAACTTTAAAATTAACAAATAGTTTTCATTTTTTGAAATTATTAAGTACATAGTAATTTTTACAAAATAATACACATTTTTAAGTATATCTAATTGAAGTTTCTTGAATGCAGCCTTATTTGATTATAGCTAAATCAATGTGGCCCACCCCTGTACTACATTATACTTGTTTTCATTATTTTAGCGTGTACTCCTTCTATCTATTAAAAAAAGTTAACTGTAAAACAGCCTCAGCCTCAGGCAGGTTCTGGAAGTATTCCAGAAGAAGGCATTGTTGACATAGATGACAGTTACTGCCCCTGAAGACCTAGCAGTGGGACAAAAACGTAGACATGGAAGACTATGATATTGATGATCCTGACCTTGTGTAGGCCTAGGCTAATGTGTATGTTCGTGTCTTAGTCTTTAACAAAACAGTTTAAAAAGTAAAAAAAAAGAAAAAATTTAAAAACAGAAAAATGCTTATAAGGATATAAAGACTGTATTTCTGTACAGCTGTACAAAGTGTGTTTTAAACTAAGTGTTAATACTTCGAAAGAGTCAAAAAGTTTTAAAAATTAAGTTTATAAAAAGTTAAAAAAGTTATAGTAAGCTAAAGTTAATTTATTGTTGAAGAAAGAAAAAATATTTTTTTCTTAATGACAGGGTCTTTCTATGTTATCCAGGCTGGAGGGTGGCCTCGAACTCCTGGGCTCAAGGACTCGAACACCTGCTCCCTAGTAGCTGGGACTCCAGGCATATGCCACCACGCCCAGCTAGAAAGAAAAAAATTTTTAATAAATTGTGTAGCCTAAATGTATAATATTTATAAAGTCTACAATAGCGTACAGTAATGTCCTAGGCCTTCACATTCACTCACCACTCACTGAGAGCAACTTTCAGCCCTGCCACCTCCATGCATAGTAAGTACCCTATACAGGTACTCCATTTTAAATCTTTTATACCATATTTTTACTGTAGTTTTTCTATGTTTAGATACACAAACACCTACTATTGTGTTCCTATTGCCTACAGTATTCAGTATAGTAATATGCTGTACAGATGTATAGCCTAGGAGGAATAGGCTATACCACATAGTCTAGGTGCATAGTAGGCTAGACCATCTTGGTTTGTGTAAGTATTTTATGTTTACATAATGAAATTGCCTAAAGACGCAAACAAATTCAGCAAAGTTGTGGTATGTAAGACCAACATACAAAAACCAGTTGTATTTTTTTTTTTTTTTTTAAGAGACAAGGTCTTGCTCTGTTGCTTAGGCTGGAGTGCAAGTGGCATAATCATAGCTCACCGTAGCCTCGAACTTCTGGGCTCAAGAGATCCTCTTGCCTCAGCCTCCCAAGTAGCTAGGAGTACAGGCACGCACCACCATGCCTGGCTAATTTTTCTTATTTTTTGTAGAGATGGGGTCTTGAACTTCTGGCCTCAAGTGATCCTCCTACCTCAGCCTCCCAAGTAGCTAGGACTATAGGTGTGCCTGGCTCAATTCCGACAATATTTAGAATATAAGTATGGGAGCTTTAGTATAGGAGTTAATAATAATGAAGCAAATTTCTCCAATTTCTTACTTTCTATTTTCACAAAAGAGGTTCTCAGAAGATGTATCTGTTATCTCCAAGAGATCTTTTTTTCTAAACTATGCACATGCTTGATACCACTTTGCAACTGAAGGGATCCAGGATATGCCACTGTGGCAATAAAAACTATTTTGAGCTGAGGGCACTTGAGTTCCTGAAATTCCTTATCTGCCTAAAAGCAGAGCCTCCCAAAAGAACTCAATTGTCATAAATCCCAGGCAGAGAGAAGTGTGCAACACACACATTGTCACAAAACTATCATATCTCCTATCTATTCTCCTAAGGGCCCATTCATTTATCTTCCCAAAAAGTCATTTGTTTTCCCTTAAGTGCCCTTCTCCCACTACCTTTCACCTATTGAGATGGTATATAGGCTCTAAATTCTAACTGCCCCTTTGAATCTCATTTCTTTCTGAGCTCCCATACATAAGAGTGATTAAATCTGTTTTTTTCTCTTGCTAATCTGTCTTTTGTCTATTTAATTTGCAGACACCCCCCACCCCCAAACCTAAGAGGGTAGAGGAAAACTTTTTCCTCCCCAAACAACCCTACCTCAGGAACAAACCCAGGGGGAGTAGAGAAAAACTAAGAGTAAGTTTAAAAAGCTTCTCAACCTTTTAAGGCTATTCTAATATACAACACCCATCTCCCACACCCAAGGCCAAAAACCCCTACTGTTTATCCATTCTTATTAAAGCTAAGCATGTAAGGGCATCTAAGCATCTATAAAGCAGTGGTTCTCAAAGTGTGGATCCCAGACCAGCACCTCAACACTTGTTGGAAATGCAAATTATCAGGCCATATCCTCTGCATACTAAATCAGAAACTCTGGGGGTAGGGCCCACCCATAGATGTTTTAACAAGCCCTCCATGTGAAATGCATGTTAAAGAATGAGTACTGTATTTTTTTTTTTTTTAAGAGACAGGTCTTGCTATGTTGCCCAGGCTGGACTTGAACCACTGAGCTCAAGCCATCCTCCTGCCTCAGCCTCCCTGCCTCAGCTGAACTATAGGCCTATGCCTCTCTGCCCAGCTCAAAGGGCACTGTATTTTGAATGGGCAGAAATTTTAGCCCAGTCTGAGGTAAGAGGCAACCTCAAATATAAGAGGGTCAAATTAGCACAAGACCTTACAGATCCACTATCAAAAATGAGTTGCAAATGTATAATAATAAGCAATACTGGTTTAAAAAGCAAAATGAAACAAAACAGAAAGTACTCTCCCAGCACCACCTCCTCCAAAAAACCTAAAATGAAAGAAAGTGCTTTCAGTAGGTTCAGAATAAAAACAGCTCCCTATCACTCCCCAAAAAGTGTCCATTTCCTGCAATATCCAAAACCTATCCTTAGCATCGTTGCCTTAGGGAGAAGTAGAACCACTGGAGTGAATTATTACTCCATGATAAATGTATTAAAAGAGAATGGTATTGTTCATTGTGAAACAGTAGAAAAATAGAGAATTTTTAGCATCTAGAAATATTAAATGATCAGATTTTTTTAAACTGTAGGTTAGTCAAGTTATTCAACATGAAAAAATGCCCTATCTCATTCATAACTGAAGAAACATGAATCAAAATAACAAAGAGATGGCATTTTCTATGTAGAATCCTGGCGAAAATATCCATATGGTCAGGATAATGGGTAATGGGTATTCTCATATACTGCCAGTAAGAGTGGAAACTGGTACAACCTTTTTGAAGGTCAATTTGTGTTAAAAAATAATAATAATAATTCTAACAAGTGTTAAAACAGTAAAGAAGACTTTATTCAAGACTACTGCAATAGAGCTATCACAGTAAGGGAGAGAGATTGGATTCAAATTCGAATACAACAAGGACAAGTTTTGATTTATAAAGGAGCAGGGTGAAGGGGTTGGGGGATGGAGAATTGCTAAGAGGAGATATCAAGGGTGGGGAAATTCTTGTTAAATGGACAACAGGATTCTTGCTAAAGGCAGGCCAAGGACTTATATATCAAGAGTGGGTAATGAGAAATTTGATCAGATATCATGGATGATCAGATTATCAAGTGTGAGAAATTCTCTCTAAGCTGACAGCAGGGTTGTCTGCTAGGACTGGGCTGGATAGGCCAAGACAGGATGGGGGCCAAATTTAGTCAGAAGAATTTTTGTTATCAGTAATGTTTATGACAATTAAAGATGCACATACCCTTTAACAGTCAAATTCCAATACTTAGAACTTATCCCATAAACGTATAAATTATGCCAAGATATATGTGTAAGGATTACCACCAAACCATTTTTACTAATAGCATCTGCAAGTCCACCAATGGGGGACTGGCTAAATAAATTAAAGTACCTACTTAAAATGAAATAATACGCAGCTGAAACAAGAATGAGGTCTATCCATATGTGCCGATACAGAAACATATGCAAAACATTTTAAGCCGAAATGGAAGATGTAGAACAATACTACAGTATAATCCCATTAACAAATGGGGAGATGCTGCAATATGTACAAAATTTTTCTGAAAAGACACAAAAGGAACTATAAATAGTGGTCAACTTTGGAGAGATAGGAAACAGTAGCAAAGGGAAGTTTTTATTTTTCATCTCATAACTTTCTATAAAAGTTTTTAATAGGAACCAGTCCACCATTACTGGAGGTGAAACCTCTTCCTATATTATTTCAATTTCTTACCCTGAGCATAAACTATTAATACATATATATGCAAAATAAATATAAATATAAATAAACTGTAGGGCAGAGAAGGAGGATATTTTCTGAGTAGACTTTAATTTTACGCTAAACTAAACTAAAAAAATGTGGTTCATGCTTATCAAATACCTCCAAAAGTACTTGGTTAGTTACATTTCAGTAGTTTGACCCATACCTTTGAGTGTTCTGAAAGGAAATCTGGAAGGAGATAAACTTGTGCCAGAAGCTCTGTGTAGTCATGACAACGAAAATAAAAAATATGGGAAAGAATATTTTCAAGAGTGAAATCCTCCAAAGCTTTTTGGTGTTCTGAAACAAGGAACAAAACAATCTTAAAATAATTAGTTTCACCTGTTTTGATATGCTGACAATTGTAGGAAAACAATACTTTTTAATAAGAAAATGCCATACTTTCATAAGAAAACTCTGCACTTTAATTGAAAGATGACAAAATCTTAGCAAAACTACTATAAACTATCATTTCGTAATTCCTGATCTCTTATTTTCACCTTTTCCTCTGACTCCTTAAATACGAGGCTATCTAGAAATTGTTTATGCACATATACAACTAGTGTTTTATTGCCTGCCTTTTCATTTTTCTAGTTATTGGCTCCCATTGAGCAGAATTAACATAATGGAAATTTCTCTTTCTTGTTTTTTTCATAGGACTACAAATTAGGAGTTAAAAGAAAAACGTTCAAATGAAACATTTTTTTCCCTTGAATGCTGTAGTATAATTTGATATTTAAGTAGAAACAGTGATATAAAATCCTCCTGAGACTGAATTAAAAAACAAACCAGTTTGGTTTTATACATATTTCATAGAAAAACTAATTATCACATTTTAAAATGTACTGAAGTTTTAACATTAAAAAACAAGAAACCATATTTCAGAATAGAAAACACTGCCTACTGCAAATGTACACTTAAAAAAGTCAAATTTTCACCAAAAAAATTATAGCTTAATCACGTATCAACCATTAAAAACTGTATATTCTGGTGCTACACCTATTCTGACACTATTACAAATATACATTGTGAAATGGGTAGCTTTAAGGAGTAGGGGAGGAAAAATTATTTTTCCTTCTACCCACTTAGGTTCTCTGGCTGGAGCCCTGTAAATTGGACAGGCAAAAGGTGGATTAACAAAAACAAACAGTTTATTAACTTGTGCATAGTGCATGTAACACAAAAGAGTCCAGAGATTAGTAACTGAAAGGTATTGTTAGAATTTGGGCTTATCTTCCCAAAGAACAATAAATTTTACACTTGATCTTAGCCAAAAGGCCAAGAAATGGAACAATAAATTTTTAGGGAAGACAAAGGAAAAGGACCTTGAATCTCCAGGGGCAACAAATTGTGAGAAGGCAAATACATTGGAAGCTAATGGAAAATAAAGACTAGCTAGTAAAGTTTGTTAGGTAGATGTCTCTGGTGCTGCCTCCAGGCCGGTAAGGGCCTAAAGCTGTCTCTGGTGATTAACTTTTGTCTTTCTTGGTAAGAGAGGGGAGGGGTTCATCTTTGTACATTTATTTATGTCCTGCTTTTAGGAAAATAGGGGGAGGACAGACAGCTTTCCTTTACCTGCTTCTTCTCAATTGCCTTTGGCTCAAAATAATCCTTATGCCAAAGTGGCATATTTTGAGGTGGCATGTTATGCCAGTATACTGGTCATTAGTTAAATGGAACACTTAGTACGTCCATGAAAACAAAAATATCCAGCTGATTACACTCATTTAAAGGAAATACATTTTATGAAAAGCATTTTTTTTAAACTTCCAGAGAAAAGAATAAGGACTGCACATCCAAAAAATAAAATAAAACAATGCAAAAGAAAGCAGTCAATCCAGAAGCCATTTAATTCATAATTAATTGAAAGGACAAGAACCTGAATATAAATTACCTCTTAAAAAAGTTGTTTTAAAATCAAACACTTTATTTCCACATAACATACACCCAAAAAACCTCCCAAACACTTTTTAACAATTCAATTAATGCAGTTATGAAGTCAACTATATACTATTCAAAGCCTCAGAAAGTCAATCAGTTTAACAATCCAAACATTTCCAGATGTGGTTTTCAAAACTACCTTTGGTTTTGGAAAAACGAGAATGGGAGTCAATATATATTGGAATCCATTTAACAACATTTGCTTATATTAAGGTGTCCAATAACATTAGCTTATATCTGGCAAATTGGAATATGATGATCTGAAATCATACACTGAAATACTACATAGGTTTTGCCCCAAAGCTCCTGCAGTAAGAAGCGAGGGCCATAGAAGGGGAAGCAAACGTCAGTCCAGGCTGTGGCATTTCTTATTCTGTAACAGAGGTGTACGAGTTTAACACTAGTATACCGTCAATCATTAAGCTTCATGTTCCAGATGGTCTCTTGCTGAAGTTTCAGATGAGCACAAATGTAACTTTTATTATACAGAAAAAAAGAGGATCATTTGCTAACTTACCCTCTCTTACATGTGTTCCTGCTATAAGCTGAAGGTGCTGAATGCAGGCAGTAGCAAGGTCTACCACTCTATCGACCATAAAACTTCCCTCTGTATCAATAAAAACTGCTTCACCTGCCACTCCTCCAAAACATTCTGGTATCTGCACATCTACTGCCAACTGAATACTGTCAAGAGAAGGAAGTCAAATGACCAAATCATTATCATGATCATCTAAGACAGTGTTTTTCAAACTCCAGATAACGACCAGTTACCACTAAAAATTTTCTAAATGCAAATATACTCCCCAAGGCAACAGAAATGTCTGACTCTCTATGGCTCTAGATATATGTGAATCAATTGATGCTTGGATTAGGGGATAGGCATGCCTATAAAACCAAGATTAAGGACTTTTTAATGATTTTTAGGCCTCTGGAAATAGAATCCTTTTCTTATACATAAACCTACTTTTAAACATTTGACTTTCAAATATATTCTCAGGAGTGAGTTAATAAAGTAGAAGTTGCTTGTTTACCCTTATGACTGCACTACAGTGTTGCAAAAGAAACATTTTTTGATATCAAAATAATTGCATCGATTTATCAAGATGGGGTACTAAAGTAACACAAATGTTATTTTAAGTTGATTTTAGTTTGATGTACACATACACATAAAATTAAGAGCACATACATGCCTTTTTTGGTCTCCTGACTGCAAACCAACAGCACAATACTCTACTACTTACATATTATAATCTATTAAGCCCACCCTTAAGAAGGGAACATTTTATTTTACCATAATTGTGTTTTTCCAACACCTGGTGCACCACAAATTTCTGTTGTTTTCATTAAGGGTACTCCACCCCCAAGAATATTATCTAGTGCTGAACAGAAGGTAATTATGAAGCCCTGGGTATGCTCCTGCTCAAGAAGTTCCAGTGCTGTACACGTTTTGCCTGACTCAGATGTTTCAGCATATCTTGGTTTATTTGTGAGACATTCTCTTCTTATAATTTGCAGAGTTTCTAAGGCTTCCTCTTTTGATATCCCAACTTCTGAAAGTGAAATAAAAAAAAATCCTAATTTTAGAGATTTAAAACAGTCTAATATGATAATGGGTTACCTTCATAAATTTTAATTTTTAGGTAAGAATGATGCTAAAAGTAGGGAAACATTAAAATGTTTAGCTATTTAATTTTTTGACTTAATAAAGACAGTTGTCTTTTTTTCTCAGTCATCACATAAAGACTTACCTATTACCTCAGAAAGAGAATTCAACTAAAGCATTTCTGAGTACCCATTAAGAGTGTCTCAGGAGGTAGAAATAAAAATGTATTAGCAGTCAGTCCTTTTACTATCTCTTTTGGTCTTATGAAGCCATAATTATCTTGTTCTCATAAGGTGTACAAATTATTTTTCAGATGACAAAGAAAATGGCTTCTTTGACTACCTAAAACAAGGTACAACTTAAGGAAGCAAATGTGCATAATAAAAAACTTTGGCAGGGGCAGTGGCTCAGGCCTGTAATCCCAGCACTTTGAGAGGCCAAGGGGTTGAGATCAGCCTGGGCGACATGGTGAGACCTCGTCTCTACAAAAAATTTTTTAAAAATTAGCCGGGCTTAGAGGTGTGCACCTGTAGTCCCGGCTACTTGGGAGGCTGAGGTAGGAGGATCACTTGAGCGCAGGAGTTTGAGGCTGCAGTGCACTGTGATCGCACCTGTGGATAGCCACTGTGGCTATTCACAGCATAGCAAGACCCCACCTTTTGGGAAAAAAAACAAAAAACACTTTTCACGGAAACACTGATGTAATAAATTCACGTATCATTCCAAAATATTTCAAGAGAATAATTATCCAATGCACAAATATCTTAAACAATACACTTATGCTTCCTCAACTACACAATTTCATTCCTATCTCACAATATGAGAAAAGGAAATGGCAATTACATGGCAAGCTGCTAAAGAAATAATAGTGAGGATGGTAACAGTTTTCAGTTTGATGTATCAGTGCTTGATTTGGTAATGATATGAACTATAAATGTGATGCTAATAAAATACAATGGTGGTAGCTGGGCATGATGGCATGCACCTGTAGTACCAGCTACTCAGGAGGCTGAGGTGGGGAGGATCACTTGAGCCCAGGAGTTCTGAGACCATCCTGGGATATAGCAAGACTCCATCTCTCCAGAAAGACAATGGTGGTGATAAGTATCTAAGAAATGTAAATCCTATCCAATTCAAGAGCCTGAACTCTGGAGCCAGATCAGATTGCTAGGGTTTGTAAATCCTGACTGCCCACCACTCCCCAACCCCCCCTCACCACTCCCAGGCGCCCCCCAATCCCTGGAACCTGTGAAACCACACCACTTACTGTGTGACTTTGGGCAAGATACCAAACTTTTGTCTGCCTCAGATTTTTTTCTTCTATAAAAAGGGAACAAGGCCCAGCAGTCGCTCACTCCTGTAATCCTAGCACTTTGGGAGGCAGAAGTGGGAGGATTGCTTCAGGTGGGGAGTTCAAGACCAGCCTGAGCAACACAGCAAGACCCTGCCTCTACAAAAATAATACAAAAATTAGCCAGGCGTGGTGGCACGTACCTGTAGTACCAGCTACTCAGGAGGCTGAAGCAGGAGGACTGCTTGAGCCCAAGAGTTTTAGGTTGCAGTGAGCAATGATGATGCCACTGCACTCTAGCCCTGGCAAAGAGTGAGATCTTGTCTCCAAAAAAAAAAAAAGAAAAGAGACAAAGTGACAATACACGCAAAAAGCTTGGTAGAATACCAAGGCCATCCAAAATGGTCAATAATTGTTAGTGATTATTATTCAGAGTCTCTCGTTTCTTCTTTGGAAAACCAACTTGTTGAAAGAAAAAGAGCCCATCAAACGTTAGGGGATACAGTCTGTGGTACCACTTAAAACGGACAGTTAAGGTTGGGTCTACAATACTTATTCTTGAGTGGTCAGTTGAAATCTCCTTACTTTCCATCGCAATAACTTAAAGTTCTGTTCTATCGTGTTCAACAAATAGCACAGGTCTGCGCATACCATAGCGTAACGTGCACAGCAAGAATGACCACAGCCAGCTTCATTTTTGTACATCTCAGGATGCTGTGATTCTCACCAATGTGTAACTTGCAGCGTGCTGGAATACAAGGTTTTGGGTTTTTCAGTGAATTACCAAGAGAAGGGAGAGAAGGGGTGTGTTCTTTCTACTGCTTTTTCCAGGTTTTGGGGATTCTACTCCCTTTCTCATTCTTAGTGTCTAGAGACACTTCTACACGAATTCTGCCTTTCCAGAATTAAGATCCCAATGTGGATCTTGGCACAGCGAAAATTAGACAGCTGATCTGGTTCCAGTTCTAAACTCCATTACCTAGCCCAGTTAACCTCCTCAAGATGAGAGATCAGTTCTCTCATCCATATATTGAACATAATATTCCACCTAAGAGGGTTTTTTGGGGTATAAACGAGATAATTCTCAAAGCATTCAACAGGCACTGCCACAGAAAAAACAATTAACAAATGTTTTCACGACCACAGTTCTAATCATTCAGACAATTTTTAAGTGGAGTTAAAGAGCTGTTTCACGTTGTAAACCCGGCTGTGGGAGGCAGCAGACTCTGGGTTGAAGCCTGAGGCGGAAGAACAAAGGAGGCGGCGCCGAGGGCGCCCTGGTGTGCCCGAGCTTGCCGTCGGGAGTCGTTACCTTTGCTGAGCTCAGAGGGTTTCACCTCTAGGAGTTCCTCTGCAGTCTGGAAACCTGCAGACACGAGCTTCACCCGCACCGCTGGAGATAGCGGGAAACTCACTAAATCCCGCTGCATTTCAAAGCAGTAAGCCCACGCGCGCACTCGCGTAGACCCAGAGCCGCTAAACCCCGCACGGCCAAACTACGCTCGCCGGCGCCCGGCCGTGCCATGTGACGTCAGACGTAAAGCGGAAGGGGCGGGGTCTGCGGCTTGGCCGCACGCGGTTTTGGGCTTGTCTTTCTGCTGTGGCTTGTAAGTTTTCACACTTTGGCACCGTTTCCGTTATGATTCCTCCAAATGCCATTTAGGGTTTCCCAATACAAATCTACATCCTGACAGTAAAGAGATGGATGGAGACCGTAGGATGGAGAGCTAGGCCCAGTGGGTTCTACACACCATGTTTTCTCGCCTCCACACTGGCCTGTTGGGTGGAAGCCTCAGAATCTTTAATAGGAATGATCTTCCAGAGTGAGAGTAGTGAGAGTAATGAGCTCACACTGGCCCGTTGCCAGTTTTTTTGGTGTGAAAAGTACAAGAAACAGTCATAAGAATTAGCCTGCGTGGCCATTATAGGGTTCCAGTCTCGGCTCTTCTTGCCGCCCGTCCCCCTTGCCTGCCCCCCTCGCTTTTCCCGCCCTCGCGAGGGATTGTGGGCCAGCCCCCCACCGCGGCGGGCGCCTTCGCGCCCAATCCCCACACCCGCCCACGCCTTCCCGCGAGTCGAGTCTGGAGCATGGAGGTTTCAGAGACCGTTAGTGCTTCATGGCCTGCCTAGCTTAAGAAGTAGCTGGAAAAGTAAGCAAGTATTGTCCCCATAGTGGGCTGGGCCGGGGCTCCTCGGGTCCTGAGAGGGAGGGGTTGGGTTGTGCAAAAGTTGTCCTGGTATAGAGTTGTGAAGGGGTGTTCAAGGCGTAGAGGTGACCGCTTATAAAATACAAAACTTCATGGGAATTGGGAAGTAGATTGAATGGCGACTTGTGAGGTCTTCCCTTGCCTAGGTATGATTTATTTAGAGGAGTAACATTCCCTACCTATTGGCGACGATTCCTAGCCTTGACTTTTGTAATGTCCAGTGAGTGCTCAGATGTAGCCCATAGTAGAAGCTAAGCAATGTACTTAGCGGCGAACCACATTTTGACCAGTCCTACCAGACAGACCTTCCCTGACCTACCAAATGGGGTACAAACGCTTCTCGCATTCTTTCCGCCGATAGGGGCTCACAATTTAGAGGTAGCTTGGGGTGGTAGAAAGGATACTAGGTTTGAATCCCAGCTTAAAGAAACTCTCTAAATACTGCAAATCAGAGCCTTTTAAGTGCAGAAGATCTAGGGAAGGAAACAACATATGTTGAGCACTTCGGCAAGTCCCACAGTTTGAAATGCTCGTAGCCGTGCCAAGAGGAAGATAAGGACGTAGAAGCTCAGCACAATTTTCTTGAAGCCAAAATTCAAACCTAGTATCCTTTCTACCACCCCAAGCTACCTCTAAATTGTGAGCCCCTATCGGCGGAAAGAATGCGAGAAGCGTTTGTACCCCATTTGGTAGGTCAGGGAAGGTCTGTCTGGTAGGACTGGTCAAAATGTGGTTCGCCGCTAAGTACATTGCTTAGCTTCTACTATGGGCTACATCTGAGCACTCACTGGACATTACAAAAATATTCTCCTCAGGAAGAATTCATGCTTATGCTTATAAAGCAACCAGGTTCTTGGACAAAGAAGAGGTGGGGTTACCACATTCAGCAATGGCTCTTTAGTTAATTGGTCAAACTCATTGGAATCGGTCATATTTAGAATTTTGTTTCATTGGCAGTGCAGAGTTAAGAAACTAGTGGGCTCTATCTGTAGGTATACAATTAGGCGTTGTTGATATCTTCTGACCCTTGAGGTGCCTGTAATAATTATTATTTTCATCATCATTAAGATTTCTGTAATGCAGTTTGCTGTGTAGTCATGCTTTCAAACTGAGATCCAGGTTTATGAAGGCAGGCACCAGAAACTAAAGCTATGGGATAAATATGGAAGGTGTACCTTACTGTATTGTCAGTTTTCTCAAAAATTTTTTTTAGGGAAGGAAGACTTGAATGGTTTAACTGGTGAGTCATTTGAAATATTTCATATTAAACAGCATTAGTATATTGTGGAGTAAATGCAAATATAACAATAAATTTTAAGATAAACGTAAGACTTCAAAGACAGATCAGGCTTAAACTGGATACTTCAGTAGATTCCCAAAGCCCCCTGAGAATGTTTTCTGTTTTCCTTTGGAATTTGGAGTTTCTTGATGAAAAAGTTTGACAGGCACTGCTGTGGGCAAATGAGCATGGGCTTGGGTGTCATACAAATTTGGATTTGTATGACATCTCTGGAAGTTACCGACTGTGTGACCTTCAGCAAGTTACTCAGTTTCCTCACTTGCAAGTAGAAGAGGATGATATTTCATGAGGTTGTTGGAAACATTAAATTAACAAAGTACTTAGCACAGAAAAGGTACATAATATTAGTAAATCTTAGTCTCAGGCCGGGCACGGTGACTCACACCTGTAAACCCAGCATTTTGGGAGGTGAGGCAGGAGAATCACTTGAGGCCAGGAGTTCAAGACCAGCCTGGGTAACATGGCAAGATCCTGTCTATACAAGAAAATAAGAAAAAGAAAAATTAGCTGGACATGGTGGCACGTTCCTGTAGTCCCACCTACTTGGGAGGCTGAGGCAGGAGGATAGCTTGAGCCTAGGGGTTTGAGACGGCAGTGAGCTATGATTGCGCCACTGCACTCCAGCCTGGGTGACAGAGCAAGACCCTGTCTCTGAAACGAGAAAAAAATCTTAGTCTCTTTCTCCATTTTAAAAATGTTCTAATGTGCCTATTCAATGAATATATCCTCATGAAACACATAACTTAGCACAGTGCTAATGCTGCGAGTGTGGGACATTTTTTAAAAATGCCTACAATTGTAAAAGTGCTTTTACATATTTTATTTGACTTGATCCTTACTGAAATCCTATGGATAGTTACTGGAGTCCCCATTTAAGGTTAGCACACTGAAGATTGGATCACTAAACAAGATTAAATATATATTAAGTGCTAGTTATGTGCCAGGTAATAGGGTAAACAAGACAGATTCTCTGCCCTCACGAAGCCTATAATCTGTCAGGATCATTAGTGAGTATTTTAGACATGTCGTATTTCTGACTTGTGTTACTATCTAGATGTAATACTAAGGGTAGGAATGAGTAATTGCTGTTTATAGTTAATCTGTCAAAATATTCCAATATTGAGACATTTTCATGTTGACTGGGTATTTTCTGGCGGTGTAAGAAAGGAGTAATATGAATATTTTTTTGTTATAACTGGGGAGAAGTTTGTTTTCTTTTAGCCTAAAAACATGCATGTTTAATTGGACTTGGGAATAGGAGAGAAGAATGAATGTTGTTTGGACAGAGGAAAAAACCTCTGAATCAAGGCTTAACTTTAGAGGTGGTTATGATAAGAACTTCTTTAAGGCCTTAGACTCATATATTTGGAATAGCAGTATCAATTGCACAAGGCCGTATACATAGTAGAAGTTCAATGTGTATTTGTTGTCCAGAAATTCCTTGAAACACTCTTCTCACTTGACTTCTGGATGCCACACTCGTCCTGATTTCCTTCCTACCCATCTGGGTAGAAATGTCTCCTTTGCAAGCTCATCCTCCATAACCTGAGCATGAAAGGTTAGAGTTCTTTCAAGGTCCCATATCAGACTTTTGCTGACTCTGTTCTCTCTCTGTATATATATATACCTCTCTCAGTCTCTCTGCTACCTTATTCACATTCACAGCCTCGCTATTTATATGCAGTGACTCTCAAATTTATATTTCTAGTCCTGACCTGTTCCCTGGCCTTCTGATGTAAATATCTAATTGCCTACTGGACAATTCAAAGCTCTTCTGACTCAACCTATCTTAAACCTAACTCATTATCTTCATCCAGAACTTTACCTTCTTCCTGCATTTCCTACCTCCATGAACCACATATCTAACCTTCCATCTGCACAAACCAGAAACCTAGGAATCATCCTTGATACTTCCTTCCCTTTCACTCCCCATGTTCAATATTCAAGGTATGCACAAATCCTATCAATTTTCTCTCTGTTCACTCTGAAATATCTTGATTATGTCCACGTCTCTTCTTCTAGTAGGTACTGCAAGAGCCTTTTAGCTGGTCCCTCTAACTTCTCTTCTTTAAGGTTCTCATAGCACCATATGCATTCATGTGAGCATTTATTTGACATATTTCTATCCAACTAGACTGAAAAAAAAGTTTCAGTAGAGCAGGGGCCATGTGGATTTTACTCATTGTCTTCCTAGGGCCCCTACACAGTGTATGGCTTTTTTTGTTTGTTTTTTTGTTTTCGGGGGGATTTTTCATTGTTTTTGAGACAGAGTCTCGTTCTGTTGCCCAGGCTAAAGTACAGTGACATCATCATAGCTCACTGCAGCCTCCAAGTCCTGGGCTGAAGCGATCCTTCTGCCTCAACCTCCTGAGTGGCTGAGACTATGGCACACGCCACCATGCCTGGCTAAATTTTTATTTTTTTTAATATTTTGTAGAGACAGGGTCTCACTATGTTGCTCAGGCTCATAGCCTCAGGTGATCCTCCCGCCTTGGTCTCCCAAAGTGCTAGGATTGCAGGCATGAGCCACCATGTCCGGCCCAGTGTATGGCTTATAGTAGGTGCTTAGTAGGTACTTGTTAAGTGAATGGATACTTAGATGATTAACTTGCTCCTCATTCCTTATATTTTTCTGTTTTGTATTCTTAAATATAGTAGAAAATGTATACTTGTAGAAAGTATGTACTTATAGAAAACAAAATACAGAGATTATTAAAAAAAACTGATTCATAACCTTTTTCTTCAACTCAGAGATAATCATATAAACAGTTTTGTTTATTTTAATCTTTCTACAAGTTTCTTTCTTTCTTTCTTTTTTTTTTTCAGACAGGGTCTCACTCTGTCACCTGGGCTAGAGTGCAGTGGTGTGATCAATCATAGCTCACTGCAACCTCAAACTCCTGGGCTCAAACAATCCTCTTGCTTCAGCCTCCCAAGTACCTAGGGCTACAGGTCCATACTACCACATCTGGTTAACTTTTTTATTAAGTTTTTGTAGAGATGGGGTCTCACTATGTTGCCCAGGCTGGTCTCCAACTCCTGGCCTCAAGTGATCCTCCCACCTAGGCCTCCCGAAGTGCTGGGATTACAGGCATGAGCCCCCACACCCGGCCTACAGGTTTGTATATTTATTTTAAATACTTGTGATCAAATTGTGAAGAAATTTGTATATCTTTTATTTTTCACTTAATATCTTGTCAAAAGCCACCCTCCCCCCATGGTTTCACCACTTCTTCTCCTACTAACAGTGTATGAGGGCTGGTTTTCCCACCCCTATGGCAGCAATGGTCCTTGGCAGTCAAAATCTTTGCATATGATTTCATTTTCATGTGAATTTATTTCATATGGTTTTATTCATGTATTGTATCATCATGATTATCTCATTTATATCCCTTTCCTTTTTATTTTTTAAATTTTTAAATTTTTTAATTAATTAATTTATTTATTTATTTTTGAGACAGAGTCTTGCTGTGTTGCCTGAGGTAGAGTGCAGTGGTGTCATCACAGCTCACTGCAACCTCAAACTCCTGGGCTCAAGGAGTTTCACTTTCCTGCCTCAGCCTCTGGAGTAGCTGGGACTATAGGTGCATGCTACCACACTCAGCTAATTTTTCTATTATTTGTAGAGACGGGGTCATGCTCTTGCTCTTGCTCAGGCTGGTCTCAAACTCCTAGCCTCAAGGAATCCTTCCTTCTCGGCCTCCCAGAATTCTAGGATTGCAGGCATGAGCCAGCGTGCCCAGCCTATTTTTATTTTTAATAGTGTTAAAACACATAACAAAATTGACCATCTTTACCATTTTTAAGTCTACAGTTCAGTAGTGTTAATTATATTCACATTGTTGTGCAACCGATTTCCAGAACTTTTTCATTTTGCGAAACTGAAACTCTATCTGTATCCACTAAACGACTCCTATTTCCTCCTGCTCTAGTCCCTGACAACCACCATTCTACTTTATGTTTCTATGAATTTAACTACCCTGTGATACTTCATGTAAGTGGGATCATATAGCATTTGCCTTTTTGTAACTGGCTTATTTCACTTAGCGTAATATCCTCAAGGTTCATGTTGTAGCATGTGTCAGAATTTCCTTTCTTTTTAAGGCTGAGCAATATTCTTTTCTATGTATATACCACATTTTGTTTATCCATTCATGTGTGGGTAGACACTTAGGTTGTTTCCACCTCTTGCTATTGTAAATAATGCTGCTATGAACATCGGTGTATATCCTTTGCCTAGTTTTTAACTGGGCTACATTTGATTTAAAATAGTTATTTGTAATAGGTCTAGGTTTTAAAAAATTATTATCTGGAACAATAACTAACATTCATTGTGCTTACTATAGGCCAGGTATTCTGCTCAGTTTTGTCTGACATCAAAACCCATGCTCTTAACCCTTAGGCTGCCTATCCTCTCTCATATGCATATTTTCCCATACAGGCCATTTGCCTAATCTGTATGTTGTAAATATCTTCTCACTTTGTCATGTGTATTTAAACTTTGTTTTATGAAGTTTCCTACTTTATTTATTTATGGCTCAGACCTCACCGAGATGAAGAGGATTTCTACTTTATAGAGATTTCTGTATGTAAATCTAGTCAAATTTTGTACTTAATTCTGACTTTGGTAACATGATTAGAAAGTCTTTCTCTTCTTCAAAATTATAAACATAATTTTTCATTTGTATTTTTTCTATGTGTGGTTTAGATTTACATTTGAATATTTTAATCTATCTGATTTTTAAAAGAAAGATAAGGTAGGAGGAAGAAAGCATTTTTTTCTTCTTTGTAGCAGTAAGCTAATTTTCTCAGCAGTCTTTGTGGAGTAATCAGTCTTTCTCCCATGTATATGAAATGATACTTTTATCGTATATTTTTATGTATTTAGGTCCTATAGTCCTGGTATAAAACCTCTTGAGTCATTGTGTCTGTTCTTTTAATATCCTACTTGATTCAGTTTATAAAGGTTTTCTACATTTGGTTAAGAGTTTTGCATATTTGTTCATAAGTGAGATTGATCTGTGGGATTATTATGTCTGATTTGGTTTTGGTAACAGTTATGCAGTCTTTTTATAATGAACCTAAGAAGCTTCTCCACTTTTTTCTGTGCTAACTTATGTTAGTGTTTAACAAACATTTATATTTCCTCATTTTTTTCTAATCAAAGAAATGTTGTGGCTCTCCTCCAGGGATATTAAGGTATGCAGAGCTTCTGTGAGGATTGTAGCAGTAGCATTTTTCTTAACTTGCTTGAGCTAGAAGGGAGTGGAGGACAGACACCTTTTTACTTTAAGGCAGACTCTCTTGAGCATATATTTCGATAACTTGGCCAATAACAATGAAACTCTTGTGAAATATTTAACCTGGGCCTTGTGAAGACTAATGGGCCCCTTGAGGACTCTGTGTTATTAGATTAAGAAGGCACTGCTAGTCACAAATCTTCTGAAATTGGCATTTTGGATGAAAGAATTGTTTGGTGGTAATAGCAGTATAGTTCACATACACAAGTTGTTCTCAACCAGATTTCAAGGTATCTTAATTTTATTTCACAACACAAAAAGTAGATATTTTATTTACAGATATTATATACATACACATAAGTATGTGTGTGTGTGTATAGATATTACATAATACTTCCTTGTTTGAAAAGGAAAAGATATAAAAATCAAACTGGTAGACTGTCAGAAGATCAGATTTGAGGAGTAGTTTCTGCTTGCCTCACAGAATCCTCTACCCCTTTACCCCAATTTTTTTTCTTCCCGTCTCAGACACTTCTGTTCTCAGTTGTTGCTTGTTAATCTTTAATAAAAATTTTTTAAAACAGCATTATTTCTTCCTGTTTTAAAGATATAATCTGGTTAATTTGTTTTGGCAGAGAGAATAGCATAAGAGTCCTTCTGTAAGATAAAAAGACTTGGTAAATAGTGTGGTTCTGGTGTGATCTTGTAGAGACAACTGTTAAACTTGGAAACTTCAATTCTAATTTACAGTAAGTAAGGAAGGAAAGGGTTGAGAAGAGTGATAATATTTATTACGTGTTCATGAATATGTGAATTATTAACCATTGCCTGAGATAGGATTTGCTCTTTTTTGAGGAGTCTAATAGGCATCTAGGAGGGCTCTAGAGTTTCTTGTAGAATGGATTCTTCAGTGGTCTTGTTCTGGATTTCGGAAACACCTGTGAAAAAGCAGACGCTGACCCTGTGCTTGCAGTGTTGAGTATGGGAGGGTTTAAGGACACCTCCAAACGCAACTTAATCCTGATTGGGAGGAGGGACACTGATCACGGAGGTGTTTCCAAAGATGAGGGTCATCTATTGTACTCTGAGTGTGGAAGAGGGCGCTCCATGAGCTTTTCCCAGTTTGTTTCGATAAAAGTTAGCATTAATGTTTGTGAGCCTGGCCAACATAGCAAGACCTCCTCTCGACAAAAAGAAGGAAAAAGAAAAGCGTTTGGGCACTTGATCTTTAAAGTAGGAGTGATCATTTGTTGCCTGTTTGAAAGATTATTTTGTACTTAACGCTTGACGCTTTGGATTGACAACCTATACATAGACTGGATTTTCAAAGGTACTTTTACCAAATTTCATCTTGTTAGACTTGCTCGTTCAGGTTATGGGTATAGCGGCTTAACTGCGTAAGAAATCACAAGGACAGAGGCGGGCGCGGTGGCGCGCGCCTGTGGTCCCAGCTACTCCGGAGGCTGAGGCAAGAGGATCCCCTGAGGCCCGGAGTTTTCGCTGGGAAAAAAAAAAAAGAAATCACAGTGACATCGTTAGCGCCAAATCCTCAAAGGCGAGAGATAATTTACATGTTTATATTTTAATCTGTAGAGCGTCTTTAAGTTTTATTTCAGTAGCATCATCAAGCATACCAGGAAAAGGACGCGCTCAGTGAGATCAGCAAAAGGGGTGTGGACTATGTAGATAAAGCGCAGAGACTGCTGGTCATTTGTACCCTAGGCCTATATTTCCTAAGATTTTGACATGTCCAGATATACACATTATTGCTACATGGTTACTATAGTTGGAAAATCTTCATTCCGGAAGTGAGAGGCTGGATAGACCGCATGAGAAAAATGACCCTACTTCAGAGTGGTTTGAATCTGAGGGTGAGAGGCCAGGCGACCACAGCAACTCATACTTACCTGGCAGGGGAGATACCATGATCACGAAGGTGGTTTTCCCAGGGCGAGGCTTATCCATTGCACTCCGGATGTGCTGACCCCTGCGATTTCCCCAAATGTGGGAAACTCGACTGCATAATTTGTGGTAGTGGGGGACTGCGTTCGCGCTATCCCCTGTTTTAATGTGTTTAAAAAAAGGGTGTGTTCGTATTTTATCGTGGTATGTTTTTGTCCCGTTTCTTTTTCTGTGTTTTTTTTTTCTACGGTTTGCGGAGTTTTGTTTCATTTGTAGTAGTTTGTGGAGTGGCTTCGTGTGTTTTTTGTATTTCGCTATGAGAAAGGATTTTTATTCACTTAAAAAATTCCCCGTTTTTCGCCATTTCTCTTGTCAGGGTTGATTTTTGGAAAGGTGGTGTTTTTGCTTCTTCGGCTCCTTGCTTGGAAGAGTCGTAGGCAAGGTGGGGTGCGCCGGAGTGACAGACTGTTAGTGCTTTCGCAGAAACAGCTTTTATTGCAGGCTTTTAGTACAGAGAAAAGCGAAAAAAGACGTTTCCTGAGGGGAAACAGGCTTATTTCCGGGAGTGGAGATCCTGGGGTTTTACCACATTTCTGCTTTTATGTCTACTCCTTATGATATGTTAAATGGTGGGGGGAATATTCATTACTTTCTTGGGAAAAGAGTGGAGGGGTCTTAGAATTAAGGGCGTTCCCCAGTTTTATCCTTATAAGGTAACTTCCGGGGGTTGCCATTGCATTTGTAAATTGTCTTGGCGCTGGAGGATGTGATTTTCACTATGCTAATGTATGTTAATGAGAAAAGATCGCCTTTGGACATGAGTTCCTAGTTTCTGCGCATGTTCTTGGCCGGGAAAAGTCCCTAACCGCCAGTCTTGCCCGTGTGGGTCAGGTTCTGAATGCTTCTTGGCCTCCTCATTTTTGCCCCCCTCCTATTTTCCTGTGGTTAACGCTGCCCACCTACACCTGTCCCTGACATTCTGAATCTCCATTGTCCATCATTCCATACTTACATGTGTACACGCTATTTAGCTCTTAGTTATGGGTAAGCACATGCATTATTTGTTGTTCTGAGTTGTTTCACTTAAGACAGTGACCTCCGCAGCAGGTAGGGTTTTAAAGCCGAGTCTTGTAATACATGGGATTTCTATCATGGTAGCCAATACATATCCCTTTACACAAAGTTAGTGGTTTAAAGCTACACAAAATGTTTTACATTTCAAGCAGTCAGAAGTCTAGTGGCGCGTTTCTCAGAAGGCTCTAGGGGAGAATCTATTACCTTGCATTTTTCAGCTGGGAGAGGCTGTCTTCACTCCTTGCTTGTGGCCCCTTCCTCCATTTTCAAAGCCAGCAATTTAGCATCTGACTTCTCTTTCGTTCTTGTGTCTCTCTTTCTCTGGCCTTCCTGTGTCCTTCTCATAAGGACTCCCTGATTATGTTAGGCCCACGTTTGGGTAATCAGAGATAATCTTTACATCTTAAATCCTTAGTCACATCTGCATAATTCCCTTTTGCCATAATGGAAAGTAACAGATTCACAGGTTCCAGGGATTAGGAAGAGTACATTTTTGGTGGGGTATTATTCTGCTTACATCATCCAAAGTCTCCAATTCGTCAGGAGCTTTTGATGTCACCAAAAGGGACTTTGGAGTATGTAGATGAGCGCGGTGTCTTCTGGTCTTGTTCACACTGTACATATATTTCTTAGGATTTTGCAAATATTCTAGGTCCAAAGTGGTGTTGTCTGGCTCTTATAATTTGGAGAAGTCTTTGTGTTGTAAGTGACAGGCTAAAACTTGTGCAAGAAGATTGACCCTGTATGTAGTGTGTTTGGAATCTGAGAGTGAGATGCCATGTTACAGCTTTGACTCATACTCACCTGGCAGGAAAAGTACCATGATAATTAAGGTGGTTTTCCCAGGGTGTGACTCATCCATTGTACTCTGCATGTGCTGACCCCTGCGTCATCCTTTGTTAAAGAATAAAGACTACTCTCTCAAATTAGTCTTGCATTCTGAACTGTGGTTTCAGACGATTGCAGCCAAGTTTTGTAAGCTGTATTCTTAAATTTGCACAGAAATTACAAGCTATACTACAGCTGCATGTGGTCTGTTGTAATGATAGGTTCCCTTTATATTTTCTTAGGTCTTGAATTTTGTTTTTGTTTTTTTCTAAAGTGATTTTACTTTTTACTGAAGTAACATATACATGTGTGGCTTTGAGAACATCGTATAGTAGGGTTTGGCCTGAAAGATAACTCTCCCCTGTCCGATTTTTAGCTGTTTCTTCTGGTACCTTAATGTTTTTGTGCTGGTATTTATAATAAGGGTTTACTTAATATTCCTCACCCCAATACCTTCCCTCCTCTATCCTTGCATTATATATGGAACAATTTTTAGTTCCATAATTGGTTCCCTTAGTTGTATACTTTTATTACTTGTTGAATTCTCACTTGAAAGATGAGGATATTAGCAAGGCTTTATCCCACCAATGAAAAACTTAATGATGTAGATTATGTAGAGTGGTAGAAGAAAGGGCAGGAACACGTGTGAATGGTAGGAATAATGTGAGTTATTTACTACTTGTAAATAATAATGACTTCTTTTTATTTGGTCAGTTTTTTAACTGATACATAATTGTACAAATTTCTGCATTACATGTGATATTTTGATATATCATACAACCTGTACTAATCAAATCAGGGTAATTGGGATACCCATCATATCAAACATTTATCATTTCTTTGTGTTGGGAGTAACATCAATTTTTAAATTTCATTTTCCAAATGTTCTTGCTTAGCACAAAGAAATACAATTGATTTTCATGCATTGATCTTTTTTCCTGCATCTTTGCTAAGGTTAGTTATGAATTTTTAGGATTTTTTATGGTAAATGCTAATTTAGGGTTTTCTACATACACTTCCATGTCATATTAATTTAGGATCTTTAAGATGAAGAGTAAATCATTGTCTCCTTCAGTGATCAGGAGACACACAAGATGTAAATAAAGATTTTATTACTTACAGGCCAAAGGGGATACAAGGTATGCCCAAGGGCCACACGGAGGCTGGTCAGTGTGAGGAGAGGGACAGAGGGAAGAACCCATGGACCAAAGCTTTTATTGAGATTCGGGGTATTACACAAGCAGGTTTCCATGGGGAGTTCTAATTGGTGGGTTTAAAGTAAGCTGGCATGAGCTTCAGGAGGTCACACTGTGACTGAGAGGTGGTCACTGTGGCATATTTGTAAAATCCACGTGCGATGTGGGAGTCAGTGGGGCCAATCAAGTAGATTGTATCTAGTTGTTCCATAGGGAAGTGGTCACCAGGAGGTAGTTGTATAAGGCAGATTTCTGGATTGACCACATTGAGAAACTGGGAGGTGTAGAACTAGAAACTGTGTTAAGGACGACTAAGCCCTGCTTCTGGTATGAGAAAGTTAAATTTATTTATATTTACCTTAAAAATATATTCAGAATCTGACCCCTTCACCTCCAGTGTTACCACTTTTGACAAAATAGAAAAGGAAAGAACATTTTCCTATTTATTTTATGAAGCCAGCATTCCTCTGATATCTAAACCAGATAAAGACCATATAAGGAAACTACAGACCATTGTCCCTCATGGACATAGACACAGAATTCCTTTAAAAAATTAGAAACCAAATCCAGCTAGGACCTCCTAGCCAGTACAATACAATGTTGAATAAAAATGGTTAAAGTAGCTGGATGTGGTGGCTCATGCCTGTAATCCCAGCACTGGGAGGTTGAGGAAGGAGGATTGCTTAAGGCCTGGAGTTTGAGACCAGCCTGGGCAACATAGTGAGACCCCATCTTGATTTGAAAAAAAAAAGAGGTTACAGTAGACATGCTTACTTTGTTCTTAATCTGAAGGAAAGGCATTCAGTCTTTTACCGTGAAGTAAAAGGATTAGCTGTAGCATCTTCATAGATGCTATTTATCTAGCTAATCTTATTTTGCTGAAATCATCATAAATCAGTTTTGAATTTTGTTAGGTTTTTCTGCATCTGTTTCTTCTTAGTCTTTTGATGTGCTGAATTATAGAGATTAGTTTTTTAATGTTAAACCAACTTTGCATTCCTGGGATAAATCCTACTTGATCCTGATATATTACCCTCTTGTATATTGCTGGATTTGGTTTCTAATTTTTTAAAGGAATTCTGTGTCTATGTCCATGAGGGATAATGGTCTGTAGTTTCCTTATATGGTCTTTATCTGGTTTAAATATCAGAGGAATGCTGGCTTCATAAAATAAATAGGAAAATGTTCTCTCCTTTTCTGTGTTCTCAGAGTATGTATGAGATTAGTATTGGGGATTTTGAACAGAAGAGTGGTATGATCCGATTTAGGTTTTAGCAGGATTCCTGGCTGCTCTGTTAATAGACTGAGGGAGCAAGGATGAAGGGAGATGAGTTGGGACACTACAGCAATCTTTTAGGCAGGAGATGAGAGCGGTTTGTCAAAAGCGGTAACACTGGAGGTGAAGGGGTCAGATTCTGAATATATTTTTAAGGAAAAACCAAGAAGACTTGCTGGTGGATTGGATGTGGGATATGACAGGAAAGGAAGTAGAAAAGGATGACCCCCAAATCTAATTTATATTTCTCCTTTAATACATTTTTTTCACCTATTCAAAAATAGAATCTAGAGGGCTGTCCCTCCTGCTGCTCCTCTTGGCCCACTCCCATTCACAGGTGGGGAAGATGGAGTATCAACATACCAAGGTACTCAGAATCCTGAGGGGAAGGCTGGTCTTCTTCTTAAACCTTTCTTTTTTTAAACTTATGAATCTTATTAAAAAAACTTGTAATGTAAACTAAAGTATAATAATATAGAATACTCCAATTTAACCACACCAATTTAAGCATGGTCAGTTCAAGGGCAGTCTGGTTTCATCTATCCCTCCATACCCTAAAACACCCCCTGCCTGATTATTTTGAAGCAAATCCCATATATCATAGTATGTATTTCATCCATGATTAACTCAGTATGTATCTCTAAAGGTAGGGCTCTATTTCTTTTTCTGAACATTTTTAACAGCTTTATTGAGGTATAATTTACATACCATAACATTAACCTATTGTATAATTTGATGATTTTTGGTATATTTGTACAATTGCCCAGCCATCACCATAATCCAGAATATTTTCATGACCCCCTCAAAATTCCCCCATGTCCATTTGCAGTCACTCCTGATTCTCATACACCAACTCCAGCGACAGGAAGCACTGACTGTCCCTATAGATTGCCTTTTCTAGGAATTTCATATAAAACAGAATAATATAGTATGTAGTGTTTTGTGTCTGGCTTCTTTCACTTACCATAATGTTCTTGAGGTTCGTCCATATTGTTATATTTGTCACTAGTTCCCTTTATTGATGAATAGTCTTCTATTATATGTGGATATATCACATTTTGTTTTTCTGTCCTTCTCTTGATGGATACTTGGGTTATTTCCACTTTTGAGCTATTATGAATAATGTTGCTATGGACATTTGCATACAAGTCATTGTGTCAACATGTGTCTTCATTTCTCTTGGGTAAATACATAGGTGTAGAATGGTTAGGTCACATGGTAAATGTAAGTTTAACTTTTCAAGAGACTGACAAACTTTTCCAAAGTGGCTTTACCATTTCACACTCCCACCAGCAACACATAAGCTTCTCAGGTTTTCCACATCCTTGCCAGCATTTGATATTGCCAGCCTTTCTGGATTGTAGCCATTATTGTGGGTGTGCAATGGTACATTGTGGTTTTAATTTGCATTTTTCTAAGTAGTAATGATATTAGCATCTTTTCCTGTGTTTATTGGCCATTCATATATCCTTCTTTGGTGCAGTGTCTATTCAAAAAAATTTTTTTTTAAAGATACAGGGTCTTGCTCTGATGCCCAGGCTGGAGTGCAGTGGCATGATGGCACAATCAAGCTCACTGCAGCCTCAAAATCCTGGGCTCAAGCTATCCTCCTGCCTCAGCCTCCCAAGTAGCTGGGAATACAGGTGTGCACCTCCACGCCTGGCCAATTTTTAAAATTTTTTATAGAGATAAGGTCTTGCTATGTTGCCAAGGCTGGTATCAAACTCCTGGCCTCAAGTGATCCTCCTGCCTTGGCCTCCCAAAGTAGTGGGATTACAAGTGTGAGCCACCGTGCCCTCCCTTTTGTCTATTTTTTAATTGGGTTGTTTGTCTTCTTATTATTGAGTAGGATTCTTGCTCTGTGTGTCCAAAATATACTTCATCATCTCTCCTCCCTTGGCTATGTAATTTGCCAGCCCAGTAAAAAATGTTAATGAGAGTTCCTTGTTAAAAAAATCATTAAGAATCCCAAGACATTGATAAATATTAAACCAGGTATGGAGCCCTTCTAAACTCAGGGGTTTGTGCTACTGCGTGTGGCATATGTTCATGAACCCAGCCCTGACCTTGACCCCTTCTCTATCACTTTTACAGATTTCCATAGGGCTCTCTCTCCCTTTCCCCCAGTTAATCTCTAACTAGCTGAAAGCTCTTTGTTTCACCCAGAACCTATAATCCTCACATACTGAAACATTGAGAAGAATCCATTGCCTCCCAACCAAAGCCTAAAGTGGGTAGTCTGGCATTCAGGGTCCTTCACCATCACATTCTAATGTTCCTTTCTGTGCCAGATGTCCATGAGCAGATACCCTTCCCTTTAGCCTTAAGACCAGCATGTACTATTGACAATGATACATTCCTCTTGGCCTATAGTGCCCATCTTTGCATGGGTAAATCTTACTCCTCTTTTATTTCATTCCTTAACATTTATTTTAATTAGACATAAATAGACTTCATGATTAAATAAATAGCACATATAAATATCCCCTTAACCTGCCACTTAAATCCTAGTTATCCTTTTTTTTCTTTCCATACCTTTTATTCTTCTTTCATAAATAGTGTTACATTGTGTCTTCCCACTCCTTAAGACCTGTCTCAATGTCATCCCTTCTAGGGAGCCTGCTCTGATTCCCTCTGAAGAAGTAATCTCTTGTTGCTTTAGAGCAGCCAGGATTGGGAAGGAACCATTGTGTGAGAAGCTGTGCAATCCTTTGGCAGGGGCCTCTTGCCTTAAGGAACCATCACAGGCTAGTGGAATGACTAGAAATTCTGAATTGTGATGAGGGGTAAAGAGGAAAGTCAGGGAAAGTTTCACAGAGGATTTTTCATTTTAATTTACCTTATCTTTCCTATAGTCTCTGGGTTCTTTGGAAAAAGGGATTGAATATTACACATCCTACCACCCTTATAGCCTCAATAGTAGGAATGCAGCAAAGGCTTGTTAAATGAATAAAATGAAATTGATGGATGCAATGGACCAGTTGGAGTGTTTTGAGCATTCATTCATCAAGTGGGATCAGGCTGGAGTTCACAAATACAGTGTGACATTGAAAGTTAACCTTTCTGTGCCTGTTTCTACATCTGTGAAGATGACAATAATATTATAATAGTAACTACCTCATAGGGTGATTATGAAGATTAAATTGGTTATTATAATGTATGTAAAAGACTTGGAACAGTGCTTGACATATAGTAAGCACTATATGTGTTAGCTACTACTACTACTATAATTTTTATTACTATTACATATTCTGAAGGTGTGCTCATGAAGGAAAATGTCTATAGTATTCTAGCAGGCTGCAAAACAAAAAGAAATAGCAAGAGTTACCAAATGCTAATAGGCTTCTCGAAGGCCTTACTTGTTAATATATAAGGCTCTAAGGGCCAGGTGAGGTATATGGCCTTTCTGCTTCACTGCAGAGTGATCTGCTTAGGCCATTTTAAGGGAAGCCCATGTCAGCATCTTTAGGACCTTCTTTTAGGGTTGTCAGATTTCTTAGCAGAAACTTCCAGTGTCCTGGAAAGTAAAGGTTCAGTTGCCAGCGTCCTGGAAACCAAATGAGGGATGAGAGGGAGGGGGAGCTCTCAGCATTCAGCCTTTAGAATGCGTATGTGCATCCTCTTTTCAGTAAATATTTAACCTTTCATCTGAGCTTGGGTTCTTCTCCAGAGAACCTCAACTATACCCTTTCTGGTCTTTCTTACCACCTTAGATACTGCCAGGTTGAGACAGTTCTCTAGCAGCAGGGGGAGAGAGGGGTTTGGACATCTGTTTCAGAAACAGCTTTCCATCAAATCTGGTTTTTTAGTATTCCCCCTTTTACCTAGTTCTACAGGTTCTGGTACTGTTAAGTCTGGAGCTTTTTAAGGATTCCACAGTGACAATTGGGTTAGTTTTCAGCTTTATCCAGACTGGCTTACAATTTGGGTATCCTTGATCTGTTCAATCATTTACCATTTATACCTATCAAAATTATGTTGCTGTTGTCCCCTCTGTCCTCTACATCCTTGAGGATTGTTGCCTTTAAAAAAATTGCTTTACTGCAGTTTTCATGGAGTTTTAGGAAAGAGTAAAATTGATAAATGTGCAATATACCTTCTTAACCCAGGACCCAGCATTATTTACAATAGTGAAAAATTGGAACCAATGTAAATGTCCAATCATAGGGGAATGATTATATGAATTATGGTCCATTCATAAGATGGACTATCATGCAAAAATTTAAGATTATGCTACCAATATGTTTTTAATGAAAGAGAATGAAGTTAATTGATAAAATAATATATACAATAATTATTTGTTGCATTGTCCCTACTTTGTTTAAAAAACTAAATGAGGAAAACCCTGTCCTAGAGGCCCACAGTCTAGTGGGTAAGGTATCTCTGAATGACAGGCAGAGAGAAAGCAAGCTAGCAAAATAGGCATAGCCTAGACTGCTCTCAAGGTCATATATGGGTGTTATTGTGTCCTAACACTGACGGAAAGAAACCAGACCAACTCCTGACACGTTTTTAACACTCCTTATTTTTCCACTACTGTCTTAATAGTTCCAGGAGGTGTTTTATACCTTGTTTATAATGAATCTCTTGGCTCAATGGACAAGCAGTAATAGACTTCAGGCTCCAGGGATTGAGGTAGGTGTTAGCCCATGTCCTAATATAAAAAGCTTCACAAAAACTAGAGAGGCTGAGCAGTGTGTGGAGACTTTTTCTCTGAGTCATGGTGGAATCAACTTGTGTTACTGGGAATAGCTGTTTAATTTCTGTGTGCTTTTTTCCTCCTTTCCCTTTTTTCTTTTTTTTTTTTTGAGATAGGGTCTCACTCTGTCACACGGGTTAGAGTGCAATGGTGTCGTCATAGCTCACTGCAACCTCAAACGCATGGGCTCAAGCGATCCTCCTGCTTCATTGTGCCCAGCAGCTAGGACTGTAGGTGTGTGCCACCACATCTGGCTAATTTTTAAAAAGTATTTTTGTTGAGGCTGGGCATGGTGGCTCACACCTGTAATCCTAGTACTCTGGGAGGCTGAGGCAGGAGGATGCTTGAGGTCAGGAGTTCAAGACCAGCCTGAGCAAGAGGCAGGCCCCATCTCTACTAAAAATAAACCGGGTGGTGGTAAGCACCTGAGTCCCAGCTACTCAGGAGGCTGAGGCAGGGGATCGCTTGAGCCTAGGAGTTTGAGGTTGCTGTGAGCTAGGCTGACACCATGGCACTCTAGCCCAGGTGACAGAGTGAGACTATGTCTCAAAATTTAAAAAAAAAAAATTTTTTGTTGAGATGGGGTCTCTATGTTGCCCAGGCTGGTCTTGAACTCCTCGCCTCAAGCAATCCTCCCATCTCCTCCTCCCAAAGTGCTGGCATTGTAGGTGTGGTCCGTCATGCCCAGTCTGTATTCTTGAAAATTCCTAAGATAGTAGATTTTAAGCGTTCTTACCACAAAAAAATGATAAAAGTATACAAGGTAATGCATATGTTAATTAGCTCCATTTAGCCATTGCACAACGTATAGGTATTTCAAAACAACATGTTGTACACGTTAAATATATACAATTGGGAATTTGATTACCCATTAACTTTTCAAATATTGCTTTCACTTCACCCTCCAGAATTCCCATTAGATTTATCTTGTACCTTCTCATTCTATTTTCTATCTCTTTGTAACTTGCTTGAATATTTTCCATATTTTTACCTTTTTGTACTGCATCCTGCATAATTTTTCAGATATGTCTTCACTAATTCCCTTTTTGGCAGTGTTTAATCTGCTGATTAACCCATTCACTAAGATTATAATTTCAATTACTGTACTTTAATTTTGAGAAATGAGTAGACCAGAGAGGTTTCCCTTTGTTTCTGCCTGGTGCCTGGGGACATTACCAAGGCAGGCTAATTTAAAGTAACTTTTTGTGCCATCCCCCAACATATATACACATAGCAGTATGAATTCTGGCCCCATTTTAAGGGGTTCTGAGTGTGACGTAGAGATGAGGATTTCTCTGCCCTACCCATCCCATCCCCAGGCTGAGGCTGAGACAGGCACATGTCCCTAACATCTTTCTCTTGGGGATAGGGCATTGCTCAGAATTGAGGGTGCTCTTCTCCTGGGGTCCCAGCTTTATAGAATGGGGAGTGACTCTCCAGTCAGAACTCCCACCCAGCTCACGCCCCAGGCTTTGTCTCTTGCCTGTGCTCTCTTAAAACCCAGCCCAAGGGCATCTGAGGATGGACAATATACTCAGGGAATACTCAGGGTCCATTCCTACCTTTCCTGTGTGGATTTGTTTCTTTTTCCTGATCTCTGCGGGTTCTCTTTTTGCTAGATCAGGAATATATAGTAATATATTTGAAAAACTTGTTTTGTTGCTGTTCCATTTTCTCAACATTTTATATGTTTTGAACTAGGAAAGCCTTCTCTGTACCTCAGGTACACTTATTGCCAGAGAGGCTGACCCCTCAGTTCATTTGGTCCTTTAGACTCTACATGCCATTTGATTCACTAGTGCCTTAACCCATTCCTCTTGCCCCCTTTATTCTGCAGCATAGCATATTTCCTCTATCTGGTCCTAGATCCAACAGTCACTTCCTGTACTCCCCTTTCGCCAGCACTGCTGGAGAAAGTTGCAGAATCTTTCAGCCCTCCTACTCCAAATTTTTATACAAACTGCAACTACATCCTTGCTGTTACTTGACATTCCTTTTATATGTATCTTTTAAATTTCTTCTACCCAGCTGTTTCTTTTATTTTTCATATTTAAAGCATATTTTTCTCTTTTTTCTTCTTTTTTTAATTTCAGAATATTACAGGGGTACAAAGATTTTGATCACCTGGATTGCTTTTGTACTGCTTGAGTCAAAGTTGTAAGTGTGCCCATCACCCAGATAGTGTATATTGTACCTGTTAGATATGATTTTCACCCATCCCCTCCTCCCTCCTCTAACCTGCATGATTTCTTTTGAGTTTTACTTCCATCTGTGTATGCGAGGGCTGATCGATTAGTTCCAGTTTAATAGTGAGTACATGTGTTTGTTTTTCCATTTTTGCGATAGTTCACTTAGGAGGATGGTCTCCAGTTTCATCCAGATTGTTGCAAAAGGTATTAATTCATTTTCTATGGCTGAGTAGTACTCCATGGTGTACATATACCACATTTTATTAATCTACTAATGAACTGATGGACACTTGGGTTGATTCCACATCTTTACAATTATGAATTGTGCTGCAGTGAACATTCTAGTGCAAGTGTCTTTTTGA